>CM061235.1:69167741-79167741 GCA_030848705.1 Heracleum sosnowskyi
ACATAAGTGAATAAAATTAAAGTATTTAATTGTACTATCTCAGATAAATATTCTGAGAATAATTAGGAATTTTATTCTCTGAACTAATTTATTCGAATTAACACATTAATTAAATACAACTGCGAGAAGGGCTATTTTCTGTGAAAATGCAAACAAATAAATTAAAAGATAGCTATATTATGTTATTTTAATTATTATAAATTGATGATGTGTACCTAATTTGATGATTTATAAGTGATTGGTACTATTTAATTAGTGATTTGTACACTTTAATATGGTAAAGTGTACTTTTTATTTCAATATTTTCAGGAAATGCAATTAAAAACAAATAAATTATCATAAAAAGGAAAATGCCGGTTGATTAAAACTTAGATTGGTGATTTAAATTATTATAAATAATGATTAAAACTATATAATTTAATAATTTTTATAGTAAAAATTAGTGATTTACATAATTTATTAAGATGATTAGTATAAATTAATTTAGTGATTAGTATATTAAATATGGATACCTTTGTATCTTGTACGGTGATAATATTTAATTATTGAAATATTTATGGAGAATAGTGATCCGGTTTTGTACTAGTAATGCTCAGGAGAATGTTTAATTTTTTTTTATTAAACTAGTGATTTGGTTGTATTGAAAATCTTTGTTTTTTGAAGCTAAAATTCTAAAGTTTGGTAATTTTAAATTTGTAATTTTGGTCTATATTCATAAAATTTGTATTTGTTAGTGTGATTATTTATACTTTTTACAATATTTATTTTTTATTAAATAATTAAGTCATATTATTTGTTCTTCCACTATATACCCACCAACTTTAAAAGAGCCTAACTTTTCATAACATAAAAATCTAGTTTTTGTTAAAATATAAAAGAAAGCACTACTTGGATTGAATGTGACTAAATGAGTTCAATAACATTTTAACAAACAAAAATTTTGCTTTTGAAAAAAAAACAAACAAAAATTTATCCAAAAATAAATGGACTACACTTTTAAATTGTATTGATTCCATCTACTGAGACACATAAAAGAGCATTTAAATTTATCACACCAGCACCTCATTTCTAGATTACCCATACTTTCTCCAAATCTATCCACCCGACTCCTTTTTAGGATGGCAAAGGAAAATAATTTTTTTTCTTCCATGATTCATTGTCACTCATTCTATTTCATTCATCTGTACTCCTCGTGATTCGGAGATCTTGTGTTCTGTAATTTTTATTTATAAAAAAATGATTGTTTAGTCTCTGCAAACATGAAACTCTCATAAATATATATATATATATATATATATATATATATATATATATATATATATATATATATATATTCTCACTTTTACGCATATTATGTTTAAAGCACTCTTGTTCCAAAAATTATATAATATAATTATTTTATTTTAGGGACGCTCAAAATAAATAATTAAATAAAATGATATTATTAATTTTAGGGACGCCTGAAATTAATAATTCAGTGAAGAAATATAAGTGTTTTTTATTCTTCAGAATTTATTATTATTTTGTGAAGTTCCAAGAAATTTGGAATTATCTGTATAATATTTAATGTATTATATACAATCTAACAACCACCATTTGGTATTTTAAATAGGCTTTCCGAACTCATAAATATAATTTTAATTTTGATTTATTTTTACTTTGTTAGTATCAAGAACTATTATCAAAAACCAATAACTTGGCTTAACGTGTCCTAATAGTGGAACTGTTTTCTTGTGATGCAATTGAACACTTGTTTTCTTTAATATTTTTATTGTATGTATCTAATAGAAAGTTGAAGTGTTATTATTTAAAGGTTGAGTTGTACTTAGATAGCTAGTTATTTGCCATAATAGAGATTATATGCACGTTACTTAATATTTAATTTTGTGTTTTAGATTATAATTGTGTTTGAAGACTACTACTTTGTGCATCTAACACGTTTACATGTGATATTTTTGTGCAAAAAAATAAATCTGTATTTTAATTCTTCAATTTATTCAATTTTATTAAAACAACTTATGTATGGTAAAACAATTTAAATTGTCAAGTTGCTATTAAAGAATTTCAATATCTGAGAAGCTTATGATGAGCTACATTTTATTTCAAATAGATGGTAATTAAATTTGTTTTAGTTTTGATATATGTTATGCATATATTTGTTAACGGGTTACACAAACATCAACAAGAAGACTAAAGATTTTTGGTAATATTGTTAGTCAGGTACAAACGAAGATATTTTATAATTATGTGTTATGTTTATCATTAATATTAGTAATCAACAGTAAATACATTCATGGAGGAACACGTCATTTTTGTACGTGCACATTAGGTTACATGAGTGTCGGTAGCTGTTAGCACAAAATCAGTGCACGTGGTCACAAGTAATATACGAATAAGTCAAGTTCGTTCCCACAGAGATCTAATGAGGTGTTCAATTCAATTAATGTACCTATGCAACAATGTATGATTTTTATCCACTGCTAAGACAATTAACAATTTGGGTTTGATTATCTAAAATTAACTAGAGAACAAATTATTAAACTAAGAATTAACTAACTAAGAGGATTAAAATCGATTTATGTATATGAGAATAAAACATGGGATCCTAACTTCATTAAGTACTTCATCTAGAGTCTTTTGTCTTTAATCAATGCATGTGACGGTTGTGATAACTAATCAGATAACACGAAATAAGTACACGCTACCTTTTAGTATACGTATACCAAACCACTCAAACATCCACAAAAGAGATAGAAGTTGGGCAGACACCAATTATGCTTAGACCCTATATGTCTATAAGATTTGAAAACATAACGGTTTAACGAGCAAGTTATCCATTCAGATTACATAGGGCATGTAAGATGGTTAAAATTACCTACGAATCATGCATGACAAACATACATAAACCTATGCTAGCATGGCAAGTTCTAAACCTCTATATCCACTTTCGCATTCAATAGAGATTAACAAACTATCTTAGATGTTAGCTACGCATCCAAGAAGAATAAACACAACCAAACTAGGATATCAATTAGCCATCACACACACATCTTCAAAACAATTAACTACTAAAATCCATAAATAAATCCGTTAGAATCCCACGACAATGATTAGTTCATAATAGAACCGTTCATCATCGTGGGTTCTGATGAAAGCATGATGAAAAACAAGAAATCAATGATGTAAATATGAATAAGAGTTAAAGGTTTAGAGGACAAATCCGGAAGCATCCAAAAGTTGCACCAAAATTGAAGAATACAAGAAAAAACTATGTCTAGATCTCCTCGTAGTCACGTTCTTCGTTCTCGGCTCCTCGATCTTGTGCTCCAATATTGAATCTAATCTCTAGTGTGTTGTGATGTATTGTGATGTGTTGATTATGTCCCCCCAAGGTGTGTATTTATAGCTCCAAGTTGTCCCTCTTCCAAGCAATTGCCGTTTTTGAGTTAGAATAGAATTACGACAATTTCCATCTTTGAATGCAATAAGAATTGCATATTCCATGTTTACAATTGATTCTGGAAGTTTCTGGCCGCCCCAAGCAATTACCATAATGATTAGAAGTCGAATTTGTGAAAATTTCCTTATTAAAATCGAATTCTGGTAATTTCTGGCGATTCTGACTTCCTGGGCGGCCACGCAGAATTCCAGTACAATTCCTGGGCGCCCGCGCAGAACCTTCTGCCTAGAATTATAGAAAATGTTGTCCTCTTCGCGTGAGCTGTAAGATCGTCAGAATCGGACTTGTAGAACTCCAGATATGGCCAAAACAGTGAAGACTGCGCAACCTACCCGGAAAATCCGAATTTTAATCAAATTAACCTCCAACTCTTGATTCTGCAAAACTTAATGAAAACACATTAAACACACCACATACTTGAGTTCAAGTCATCAATTTAAGCCGATATGAAGCGTTCCAAGTGGATTAAAAATCCACTTATCACACCCCCAAACTTAAACTGATGTTTGTCCTCAAGCATAAATAATATAACTATATACAACTAACTAGTACCACTTCCGTAGGTGATCACGGTTGCATTTGGCATATGCAACAAGCCCTTTAAACCCCTAGGCAGCCCTAGTGGACGAGTAAGGTCTCGTGAGGGCCTATAGCGAATGTACCCACAAAATCCATCTAACAATGCAACTAACAATGCAAACTATATGAATGCAACTACATGAAAAAAATGCAAAGATCCCCTTTAAACTAACCATAACCATTCAATAAGCAAACATCTCAAATCATGCAATAACTTCCAAACAGAGCTCGACTAAATCCCCGTATACTAACAATACATGAACGGAAACGTGGTGTGTGCGATACTCATCAGATATACTCCTAACACTAGACCAAAAATCATACCCATTCTTCGTCAAGGCAATCACTAGTTTATAAAAAGAATGAACGCTAGACACTTCATAACTCAGAGACACCTCCATCATCATTTAAGTTAGACAGGATTTCATGCTTTATTACTAACAACTACAACACATAACAAAACAACATAACACACGTGTTTATTTGACCATGCAATGGATGAGACTGCAAAAGGCTTATACAATAATACCCATGTAGCGAGTGTTAGGTCGGCAATCCCAAACCACAAAGGGCTTTAGGTTACCAGGTACAAGTACCCCTCAGACTTAATTACTCGAGTATTAAAGAGCTCACCCTAGTCAATTATACACACTCACACTCTCACAAACACTCATTTTTTTTTTCTTTTTCTTTTTCTTTTCTCTTTTTTTTTTCACACAAGAATGAGTGCGTTTCGCTCCATCTCATTCATCCTAGACTACTCATAAAATATGAGCTGGCTACTAGCCATTTGACGCCTAGCCTTTATTAACAACTAAACACAACTAAAAACACTTAGCATGAAATCCCTGTTTTCCCCCAAACTTATACTTTGGTGCTCCTACGCCATCAAGGGAATAAAGAACATTTTAACTATAAACAAATGATTAAGCCTCAAAACATCCAAACAGGCATGGCCCTAATCTAGGCCAAAAGCAAACGATGAATTGTGTAAAGATTTTGTTTTCATAACATGCATGTCAATTTCATAAGAACTTAAATCATCCCTCTATTTATGATTACCACAATCAAATCAACATCAACCTACTAAACAGAAATAGCTCGTCCTAAGGGATCATGAAATATGCATGCCATGCAACTAAAATGACACATATAATAAAAACATAAACAAAATGTCCTACATGAAACAAACATGCAAAATACGAACAAAACATGAATGAATTACCACAAACATGCAAAATATGATTTCCTACATGAACACATAACACCACAACACTACTTATCCCCAAATCACCCCCAAACTTAGAATATTCAATGCCCTCATTGAAGGTAATAAGAAAGATAGTAGAAACATACCTAACACATGGGTTGCCTCCCACGAAGCGCTGTCGTTAATGTCATTTAGCCGGACAAATGTGAATCAAATCATGGTGGCTCGAAGATCGCATTTGACTTGTCCTTAGCAGAAGGACCATTCACCCATTGTTTGATAACCTTCTTTCTTTCTTCCCACATCTTTTCCAAATCAAACTTCACCTTGACTTTTCCACCAATCGATTTTTTCTTTTTCTTCTTTACACCTCTAAGGTGTTTATGCTTCTCTGTCGATTGATAAGAACACTCTTTTACCTCATCATCCTTGTTCCACCTTCTCAACACATTATCTTCACACTCTTTAAAAATTACCAACTCATCATTCAGAAGGACATACTTCAAATGTGGCGGAAGTTTTCCAAGCTTGACATTCGAAAGATCTCGAATGGAAGAATTGTCAATGGAATCACTGATGTGATGCTCGAACTTGTGCATGTCCGAATTTTTGCTCAACAGCTGATCGAACTCCTTTCTCTGACCCGTATCAACCATCTTCAAGCTAAAACACTTTTCCTCCTCTGTCAGAAATTTCATAGCCTTGAACACATTAAAGATGACCTTTTGATTACTCACCCTCATTGTGAGCTCTCCTTTCTGAACATCGATCAACGCTCGGCCAGTAGCCAGAAAAGGTCTTCCCAAGATGATAGGAATCTTCTTATCCTCCTCAAAGTCAAGAATAACAAAATCAGCAGAAAAAATCAGCTTATCCACCTTTACCAAGACATCCTCCACTATACCCCTTGGATATGTGATCGACCGATCAGCCAACTGTAAGGTCATATTAACTGGTTTCGGCTCAGTCAACCCAAGTTGCTTAAAAACAGACATTGGCATTAGATTAATGCTAGCTCCCAAATCACATAAGCATTTGCTGAAAAGTTGATTGCCAATAGTGCAAGGTATGGTAAAACTTCCCGGATCTTTAAGCTTCGGTGGCAATTTCTGCTGTAGAACTGCACTACACTCCTCTGTCAAAGCAACGGTGTCCAAATCCTCGAGTTTCAACTTCCGAGATAGAATACCCTTCTTGAACTTAGCATAGCTCGGCATCTGTTCAAGAGCTTCTGCAAAAGGTATGTTGATGTGTAACTTCTTGAAAACCTCGAGAAATTTGGCGAATTTTGTGTCAAGATTCTGCTTCTGTAGCCTCTTTGGATATGGAGGAGGAGGATAGATCTGGTTACTCTCTGTAGTCTTCTTCTGGAGCCTCTTTGGGTATGGAGGAGGTGGGTAAATAGTCTGCTCCGAAGTAGACTTGTCAGCAGAATTTTTGCTCTTTTCAGCCTCACCGTCCAACTGCTTAGCTGCCAAATCAAAAATTGGCTTTTCCTTAGAAGGTTCCACCTGATGCTGCTGAATTTCTTCCTCTTCTTCAACTGCTGATTTTTGATTGCCCGTGACCTTTCCCGATCTCAAGATAACTGCTTTCACATGTTCTTGGACAACTGTCTTTCCTGGATTAGGCTCCGTATCGCTAGGAAGAGTTCCCTGAGCTCTTCTGAGTAAGGCACTTGCCAACTGCCCCATCTGATTCTCCAAAGTCTTGAGCGATGCCGCCTGGCTTTTAACTATCATTCTCAACTCATCCAATTCAGATTTTTCATTCGAAGACTGCCCCGCACTAGCATGAGGTTGTTGCGGAAATCCTGGTGGCTGAAATTGTTGCCTAGGAGCATACTGTGGCTGAAAATTCTGCCCTTGCTGCTGCTAAAAATTCTGAGGATTGTAAGGCTTTGCTCCAAATTGCTGACCTTGGAATGGCTGATAAGGCTGCTGAGATTGTTGATTGTCGCTCCAGCTGAAATTAGGATGATTCCGGCTATTGGGATGATAGGTGGCTGGAACTGGCTGTGATGGTCTCTGAAAGTTGCTCACAAACTGTGCCGACTCACTAGATATGGCACAATTATTCGTCTCATGTGCGCCCGCACAAAGCTCACAAACACTAGCCACCTGCTGAACTCCATAATTCGTCAAAGACTCCACCTTCATTGTCAAAGCCTTCAACTGGGCTGCTATAGCTGTAGCTGCATCAACTTCAAGAACTCTTGCTACTTTGCCTTGTGATAATCTCTGAGTAGGATTCTGATATTCATTCGCAGCCATCATCTCAATTAACTTCCTCGTAGCTCTTAGCCCATAGAGCTCCACCTGATGCTGCATCTAACATTGGTCTTGATTGTGCTCCCAGACCATTATAAAAACAATTAATCACCATCCAGTCGGGCAATCCATGATGTGGACATCTCCTAAGCATCTCCTTGTATCTCTCCCAAGCTTCACATAAAGTTTCTCCAGAATGCTGAGAAAACTGAGTAAGAGCATTCCTGATCGCAACAGTTTTAGCCATGGGGAAGAATTTAGTAAGAAATTTCTGAGCAAGATCCTCCCATGTAGTAATAGAACCTGCTAGTAGAGAGTGCAACCAGCCATTAGCCTTATCCCTCAGAGAAAATGGGAAAAGTCTCAGCTTCACGGCATCTTCCGACACTCCGTTGGTCTTGAAGCTGTCGCAAATCTCGATGAAATCCCTAATATGCATATTAAGATCTTCCGTTGGAGCACCCCCAAACTGCACTGAATTCTACACCATCTGAATCGTGCCAGGCTTGATTTCAAAGGTATTAGCTGCAATAGCCGGCCTGACAATACTCGACTGAATATCATTGATCTTTGGCTGAGAATAGTCCTTCAAAGCCTTAGCTGCAGGTGCTACTCCTTCTGGTACGTCTCCCATCTTTACTAACTTTAATCTTTCTTCTTCCAATTTACGAGTCTGAGAACGTGTTCGCATACACGTTCAAGTACCTGAAACACACAGAACAAACAACTACAATTCGAGTCAGTGAACTCTAACGACCACTGATGACAAGCACATAAACTAAAATAAAACACCGATGATCCCCGGCAGCGGCGCCAAAAACTTGTTAGCATAAAATCACGCAAGCGCACGTGGTCACAAGTAATATACGAATAAGTCAAGTTCGTTCCCACAGAGATCTAACGAGGTGTTCAATTCAATTAATGTACCTATGCAACAATGTATGATTTTTATCCACTGCTAAGACAATTAACAATTTGGGTTTGATTATCTAAAATTAACTAGAGAACAAATTATTAAACTAAGAATTAACTAACTAAGAGGATTAAAATTTATTTATGTATATGAGAATAAAACATGGGATCCTAACTTCATTAAGTACTTCATCTAGAGTCTTTTGTCTTTAATCAATGCATGTGACGGTTGTGATAACTAATCGGATAACACGAAATAAGTACACGCTACCTTTCAGTATACGTATACCAAACCACTCAAACATCCACAAAAGAGATAGAAGTTGGGCAGACACCAATTATGCTTAGACCCTATATGTCTATAAGATTTAAAAACATAACGGTTTAACGAGCAAGTTATCCATTCAGATTACATAGGGCAGGTAAGATGGTTAAAATTACCTACGAATCATGCATGACAAACATACATAAACCTATGCTAGCATGACAAGTTCTAAACCTCTATATCCACTTTCGCATTCAATAGAGATTAACAAACTATCTTAGATGTTAGCTACGCATCCAAGAAGAATAAGCACAACCAAACTAGGATATCAATTAGCCATCACACACACATCTTCAAAACAATTAACTACTAAAATCCATAAATAAATCCGTTAGAATCCCACGAAAATGATTAGTTCATAATAGAACCGTTCATCATCGTGGGTTCTGATGAAAGCATGATGAAAAACAAGAAATCAATGATGTAAATATGAATAAGAGTTAAAGGTTTAGAGGACAAATCCGGAAGCATCCAAAAGTTGCACCAAAATTGAAGAATACAAGAAAAAACTATGTCTAGATCTCCTCGTAGTCACGTTCTTCGTTCTTGGCTCCTCGATCTTGTGCTCCAATATTGAATCTAATCTCTGGTGTGTTGTGATGTATTGTGATGTGTTGATTATGTCCCCCCATGGTGTGTATTTATAGCTCCAAGTTGTCCCTCTTCCAAGCAATTGCCGTTTTTGAGTTAGAATAGAATTACGGCAATTTCCATCTTTGAATGCAATAAGAATTGCATATTCCATGTTTACAATTGATTCTGGAAGTTTTTGGCTGCCCCAAGCAATTACCATAATGATTAGAAGTCGAATTTGTGAAAATTTCCTTATTAAAATCGAATTCTGGTAATTTCTGGCGATTCTGACTTCCTGGGCGGCCACGCAGAATTCCAGTACAATTCCTGGGCGCCCGCGCAGAACCTTCTGCCTAGAATTATAGAAAATGTTGTCCTCTTCGCGTGAGCTGTAAGATCGTCAGAATCGGACTTGTAGAACTCCAGATATGGCCAAAACAGTGAAGACTGCGCAACTGGATTAAAAATCCACTTATCAGTAGCTTAATTCGAGTAATTGTTCATCTATTTGATATCTGTTACAAGGCTGTATGTTATGTATAGTACCATTCTAGTGAGAACTCTTTATTCCGGAAGAGAACCACTATATAAATATATATAAAACACATTTTTATTTTATTTTTAATTAAATATAATTACAAATGTTAATTAGTAAATCAAAAAATTAAGTTACACTACTTTTTTTTTATTAAAAAATCATTAAAAATTAATGAAATAGTTCAAAGTGATTCTACAGTAGAATCACACTTATTCAAAATGATTCTACAGTAGAATCAAATTTAAAATCAATTTTTCGTTCAAATTTTGAATGTTTAATTTTTTATAAATTTATATGCCAAATTCAACTTGAGCATCCAAATCTGGGTCAATACTAGCAAAAACATCTTTGAACAGGGTTCTAGCACCATGCCAAATATGTCCAAAGAAGAAGAGCAAAGCAAAACAAGCATGTCCAAAAGTAAACCAACCCCTCGGACTGCTACGAAAAACACCATCGGATTTCAAAGTAGCACGATCTAATTCAAAAATTTCACCCAATTGAGCGCCTCTAGCATATTTTTTCATAGTAGTATGATCACTATAACTGGCTCCGTTGAGTTCGCCACCGTTGAACTCAACAGTTACACCTACTTGTTCGACACTATACTTCGATTATGCCCTTCGAAAAGGAACATCCTCTCTAACAATTCCGTCGCCATCTACCAACACGACCGGGAAGGTTTCAAAAAAGGTAGGCATACGACGTATAAAAAGTTCACGCCCTTCTTTATCTCTAAAGATAGGATGTCCTAACCATCCAACCGTTATTCCATCCCCATTATCCATCGAGCCCACCTTGAATAATCCCCCTTTTGCCGGATTATTGCCGATGTAATCATAAAAAGCTAATTTTTCAGGAATTTTAGACCAAGCTTTTGATAAACTTTGATTTTTGGCTAACCCAGCACTAACTCTTCGATATATCTCTTGCTGGAAGTACCCCTGATCCCATTGATAACGAGTAGGCCCAAATAATTCGATTGGGGCAGTTGCTGAACCATACCACATAGTTCCGGCAACAACAAAAGCTACAAGAAAGACAACCACAATACTACTGGAAAGAACAGTTTCAATATTGCCCATACGTAACCCTTTGAACAGTTTCAATATTGCCCATACGTAACCATTTGTATATTGCCCATAACCACAATATTCTAAATTAGAATCAAATTTTATATTTTGTGAAATAAAAATTTTAAATTATTTGAGAGATTCCGTGGTAGAACCAATAGTTCTCTCTCATTCTCTATATAAGATGGTTCTCTCTGAAACAATGGTCATGTTATGTATGTTATATATGTTAATTTACTTGTGCTAATTATATTGGTGCTATTAATTATATTAAAAAAATATATGTTAATTTTCTATTTAATATACCAGGCAATGATTAATGAAGGATTGTACAAAGAAAACAAAATAGAGTTTAAGGCATTTATTAAAAAATTGACTATTAAATAAACAAATTAATATATGTATTTTTTGTTATTTGTGTTAATTGTGGTGTTCAATTTCGATGTCCACTTCTCAATTACTGGTAAAATATTAAAAGATTTGATAATTTATCTCATAAACATGACCCATATAATATTTTATGCTAGCTTTATTTATCTGCAATCGTAGTCTTGCATGCAATAAATACTTAAATATATAGGGAAAAAATTATTGTGATATATGTGGTGTTTTAGTAGACGAAGCGAATTAAATTATTTATAGATTATAATCACAACCAAAACTATCTCAAATGTTTATATGTTCATTTTAATTTTGAGGGATTATAATTGGCATTTTTATTTGTTAGACATTTTTTATATTCGTTATAAATTAATCTGGGAGAAGGAAGTCGAAGTCATCTTAGCTTGCAAGAAACAATTCTTTTGCCAAAGTTTCATGTAATCGGTAAGCTAGAGGCTATTCAGCAATTAGTAGAATCCATCCATTAGTAGAATCCCATCCATGAGAAATATTTTCTATATATGTAATATACGTGAATTTTATAATAATAATGATAATAATAATAAGAATTCTAATAATAAAAAAAAAGATACTTAGAGCAATATATAAATACATAGAGTATTATCTTGGCCAAGTGCGCAGAGAGGGAGAGAAGCAGGGCAACATAGGTGTTAGTTTGATTAGCAAAGACAAGGTCGTTGTAGATTAAACATAGATAATTAGTATATGCGTACTATTATATATATAGGCTAGTGATCAAATAGAAACTAAATTTAAAATAAAAACTAGAAACTAATCTTGGCCCTTTACTTTTCTAAATCTCAATTGATCTCGAACACTCGTTCAAATTATATTTACAAAACATTACAGGTAATTGAATTAGTTCTCCGTCTGTCTTTCAGTCCATCCACCTCCATTTTTTATCCCCGCTCTCAACATCACGCTTCTTCCTTTTCCGGCGACTCGTCACCTCATCACCCATAACACAACCTTTCGCTATAGAAGGGAATATATTCGATCAATTTTGGGTGATCTTCTACCTCATCGGGTGCATAACTTCATTAATAAAGATTGAATTCAAGTTGGGATCTCGTTATGTGGATGGACGGTGACGAGAATTGAAGAGAGTGAGAGAGGGGGTTTTAATGAGCAAAAAAGAAGACGGACTGAGAAGATCAAGTAGCCAGCTTTTTAATTTTATAACTTTGTGTCGTGTTCTTCAACTTAATGGTATAACTGAGTGTTCGCTGCTGGCGGGCGCCAGTGAAAGAAGGAATGAGGTCGAGAGGATTCATGATTTTCATTTTTACAAAATTTTAATATACAATGGCAAAATATTAAAATTGGTTAATTGTATTTGTTATTTAGAATGAGCGGAACATTATTAATTTTCACTAAGAAGACTATTAATTTATTGTTACAACTAGTAATTTAAAATGTTGTATAGTACTTTGTAATTTATGATTGAGTGATTTTGTAATTCATAAATAATGATTGTTGTTAAAATTAGTAATTTACATATAAAAAGCAAAGTGATGTGTTAATTGAAATAGTGATTTTAAGATTAAAAAAATGGTGACTTGTTTCTAAATTATTATTATTATTATTATTTTTAATTTTTAATTATTATAATTATATAATTTTGTAACTAAAATTTTTAATATATGTCAAAAAAAATTGGGTTAGTTGTGTGTTCATTCGTAAATGTTAAATTACTAAATTCTTCAAACTATTATTTTTATATGAATTAAATATATGTTGTATAAATAGTAAAGATCTAATTAAATATTTATGAGAAAATTGCACAATTATAAGCATAATGATATGATATATAAGAAAAGTGAATAATCTTAAAAATAAATTATACTTATACAAATGCATAAAATTAGATTATTTTCCTAAAATAATCTCAAAAATTTTATTCTCCAAACTAATTTATTCAAATTAACATATGTAAATACAAGAGAAGGTTATTCTCCTTGAAAATGCAAACAAACAAATTTAAAGCTAACAAGATTATGTTATTTAAATTATTATAAATTGATGATGTGTACCTAATTTGTTAATTTACAAGTTATTTGTACTACTTAATTTAGTGATTTTAATATTTACTATACACTTTAATTTAATCTGGTAATGTGTACTATTTAATTCAGTATTTTCAAGAAATGCAATTAAAAAATAAATAAATTATCATAAAAAGGAAAATGTTAGTTCATTAAAACTTAGATTGGTGATTTAAATTATTATAAATAATGATTGAAACTATATAATTTGGTAATTTCTACTATAACATTTAGTGATTTACTTAATTAATTAAGATGATTAATATTATTTAATTTAGTGATAGGTTACCTTAGTATCTTGTATAGTGATAATATTTAATTATTGAAATATTTATGGAGAATAGTGATATGTTTTGTATTAGTAATGCTCTCTAGAATGTTTATAAATAGATTACACTTTTAAATTGCCTTGATTCCATCTTAGACACCTAAATAACAAGTTCATAAACTTTAAATTTTTTATATACATAAGTGAATAAAATTAAAGTATTTAATTGTACTATCTCAGATAAATATTCTGAGAATAATTAGGAATTTTATTCTCTGAACTAATTTATTCGAATTAACACATTAATTAAATACAACCGCGAGAAGGGCTATTTTCTGTGAAAATGCAAACAAATAAATTAAAAGATAGCTATATTATGTTATTTTAATTATTATAAATTGATGATGTGTACCTAATTTGATGATTTATAAGTGATTGGTACTATTTAATTAGTGATTTGTACACTTTAATATGGTAAAGTGTACTTTTTATTTCAATATTTTCAGGAAATGCAATTAAAAACAAATAAATTATCATAAAAAGGAAAATGCCGGTTGATTAAAACTTAGATTGGTGATTTAAATTATTATAAATAATGATTAAAACTATATAATTTAATAATTTTTATAGTAAAAATTAGTGATTTACATAATTTATTAAGATTATTAGTATAAATTAATTTAGTGATTAGTATATTAAATCTGGATACCTTTGTATCTTGTACGGTGATAATATTTAATTATTGAAATATTTATGGAGGATAGTGATCCGGTTTTGTACTAGTAATGCTCAGGAGAATGTTTAATTTTTTTTTTATTAAACTAGTGATTTGGTTGTATTGAAAATCTTTGTTTTTTGAAGCTAAAATTCTAAAGTTTGGTAATTTTAAATTTGTAATTTTGGTCTATGTTGTGAGGGAAATTTGGTAACAACACCGAGAGAGAACATCGCTGGAATATCCATAGAATGCGTCCTAGGTTGTCGGACAGAGCTGTAGGTTTGCACGTCTACAGCTCTACTAGAGCTTCAGCCGCAGCTGCCGGAGCAGGTGGAGAATGTGACGTTTTTGGGGGCTGAGTTGACAAAACCACCGGATGAATAGGGCAGAGTAAATCCTACACGGCCAGCCAATTCACCGGAATATGTATCACAGAGAGTACACGAGCCTTATGCGTGTAGAGAGTGAAAATCCGAATCCTTTAGTCAAGTGCCTACATATCCTATTTATAGGAATCAAGCCCCATGTAGTTCTATTAAGTTTGTACTTCTCAATCCTTGCGAATTCAACCACTTTAAGATAATCCATCTTAGAGTTTTAGTCGAATTATGCACCTGTAGCTGAGCTTTCCAGTGTCCTAGTCCATGTCCAACTCTAAGTCCTATTAAACCTCTTTACATCTAATGTTTATCCGAATAATCAATATGAGTCCCATACTGATTATATTTTATCTCATCCATCATGTTCAACCGAATTTAGGAGTCCTTTTCCAAGAGTAATTCCGTGCTCCTAAAGTATAGGTAGCTGAATCCTTGTCCTACTAGTATTCTGCCTTCCTGAGGTCCTGGTCACTCGTCAGCTGGTAACAGTCTCGAGGTTTAGACCACCTGAACCTCAACACCTTTCTCCTACACCTCAGTACCTTCCCTGCACCTTAATACCTTGAGGCTGCCTTGATGCCTCAGACCTGTCTCAGTACCTCGAACCTGCTCCAGAGTACCTGTTGTGGCACTTCGAACCTATCAGGATACCTTGAACCTATACCACAACATCATGGACTTGTTCCTTGGTGCTCACCATCCTAGCCCAATACCCTGCTACTGGACTTATAACAGATATGGGCCTTAAATTGAGCCCATGTGAGATTTTGGGCACAACAACTACCCCCCGGTTCCTTGCAGTATTAAATACAAGAGGAACCAAAGCAAGACAAGGTTCAATCCTTCCTTATCCTTCCCAGAGAAATACATGGCATCAACATCATGCTTCCAAGCTTACATGAGCTAACTTAGCGTAAGAAACAGGAAACACAACGCCTCCGCATATGTACCTCAATCTGAATCCTTGAGTAAAAAATTCCTTTAAGATCCTTTAGACCAGGTGTGACCATCCAATTCCAATCCGCGAGCTTCCTAGCTGAACCTACTAGCGACCAGCCTTTTCCTTTGAAAACCATAACCTGACTCCTCGAGGTGTTCCTCTTCTCCGTGAATCTGCTCTTCATATGAAAAGCTCTTGTAAATGATGTCGTGAAGCTTCCGCTGCCAATGAGCTTCAAGTCTCCAGATCCTGCGTTACTAAAATAACTAGAAAAGATGTTAAGTAGCATGAGCTAAGTAGCTCACCTATGTTATCCACGCCATTTGTACATATATAATGCATGTATACAAGCAAGTATGTATGGTGCAAAAATGATTTTTGAATATTTATACGTATATGTTGCTGCCTCTACAATCAAGTAGAACCTTGGCGAACACACTCTTCAAGACATAGTGCCACGATTTTCAGAAATTTCCATTATCCCGACACATTGGACCTCGTTGTTTTCCAATACCGTGGAAAACATAAACCATTGAGTTTAACCAAAATAGCCATATACCGTGAAATACCATGAATAACCTTGAATAACCATATACCATGGAATACCATGAATAACCTTGAATAACCATATAAAAATGTCGTAAGAGGAACCAATGGAAGGTTGTGAAGATATCCTCAATCGCTGCCATGTCTTTTCGAGTGGTTACATAATGGGGCATATGGCATGCCTAGGTACCTACTCAATAGCTTTAGCTAGCAAGTTTGAAAAATAGTTTTGTAAACCATGCATGATGATGACCTTTTGTTTATAAATCCATGCAAGACACCTTCCTTGAAATCATGTGATATGCACATTTAGATAAATACGAGTTCATGTATGGATAAAAATAATGAACTGTTTGCAAAGATGAGGTTCACACTCAAGCTTTTCAGCGAAATGCTTTGAATAATTTCTTGTATGCACATAAAACATAGACGATTATGAAAATGTAAATCATGGGAGTAAAACTTATCTTTGTCCTTATGGTTCCACTTTAGGTTCAGGTTCGACCATTGAACCTACCACGTGGAAGCTCCCGCCTGAGTGAGCTGATGCTGTGAACCTCATTTCCATTAAGTAAACTTTTCCATGAGAAACTGATTTACCCCCCGAGCCATCAGGTTTCCTTTCCATTTGAAATGTAAACCCCTTCCAGCTTGAATCCTATCATGTTGAAAAGCTCAGCACCCGCTGGCTGAAGTCTGTAGCAGTACTTGAGCATCAATGAACCTGCAAGCTAGAAGCTACACACTTGAAGCTGTTAGATGTTAGCTACGAGTTATAAGTAAATATTGAGGAACCTCTAAGCTGGAATCTGATAGCTGGAAGCTATTTGCAACAAATAACTGACAAGGAACCTTCTTGATGTATATAAATATGGGTGAACCTGTCAAGTACAGACGAGGTTCAAAGTGAACCTGTTAAGCAAAGGTGAGCTCCACGCGAACCTGTTAAGCACAGGTGAGCTCCAAAGTGAACCTGTTAAGCACAGGTGAGCTCCAAAGTGAACCTGTTAAGTACAGGTGAGCTCCAAAGCGAAACTGTTAAGCACAGGTGAGCTCCACGCGAACTTGTAAGCCGTAGGGTGATACCAAAGGACATGTAGGTTGTTTCCAAGACCTGTACTCCTCGATTCCTCTTTTCATCTGACCCTATTGTGCTTGGATCAAATGCATGTAGTTGTCGCCGTCATGTTAGAAACATATGCGCGTACATATAGCTTCATACTAGGGCCATACCTATGAACCTGAACATGCGCATTTAGATATGCAAATTGCCATGCACCTAAATCTACCCAACTACCCATTCATGCAATCCATCGCCTGGTTGCGTGAATCAAAAATCGGTCATGGACCTTCTCCAAGTGCGCACACATTTCATCTACACCTCTTCCAAGAGTGTGCTTTAACCACCTACACCTCTTCCAAGAGGTGTTTTATCCATCTACACCTCTTCCAAGAGGTGTTTTATCCATCTGCATCTCATCCAAGAGGGCATTAAAAAGGTTCATAGTCAGCCATGTAAAGGGCTACAAAACTCCGGGCGCACTTGCACATCTCAACTAAGATGGTTACCCGATATTTACTCATATGAGAGCTACACATGCCTAGGAACCTAGGTGCATATATATGGAGGAGCTTACATGCATCCAACTTTGTGGATTTGGCAAAGTCCTAAAGAGATGTACAGGGTTTATTCGTAGTTCATGCGAACCTGAACGCGTAAGCTAAACCTGTTTAGATAACCAATATTCCTGTACCAGTAAATAGATATGTGCCAATCCAAAAATATCCCTGTTATGTACCATGTAGGTAGTCAATAGGATCTAAATCATGAGATCACTTTTTACCTAAGGTTGATCAATACGCGTATTTGCGTTATTGTAGCCACAAACCTAAGGCTGACCTGAGCTGTCATCTACCTCTTAACCAGAGATACCAACCATATAAGATAAAAATTATTCACAACATGATTATTCCAATAATATAATGTGTAAGTAAACCATCCTTGCACCTAATATCCTTAGGTACATAATCCATATTCCATAGATTAAAATATCCATAAGCCATTTTATCCAATGCCTTAGAAAAAACCAATTATCCATGCATATCCCTGCCTAGGGTAATGCGCCACTAAATTCCATGTACTTCATAAATCCGTATGAAGCTTAATCCGTGCTACAGCTTCAGGGGTTCGCCAACCTTGAACCTCCCTAGTGTAGTTGTGACCTATTTAGTGTTCCAGCTTGCAATCGTGCAATGAGTTTAATCCAGAGTGTGGCCTGTGTTTGGCTCCCACACTTTACCATAATATTTATGCCTAGTGTCCCTAGGGCTTATATGAGCTGCAATAAGCTTTATTTGTTATACAATAACATCAAACATGGGCTTCATTAAACCAGTCCTCTGGTGGAAGCATGAGCCTGTGACTTATAATCCATAAGTCTTATCCTTCACCTCATAATCCATGAGTGTGAATCTCCAATCCAATCCAATCTAATCCAAATCAATCCAATCAAATCCAACCTAATCCAATCAAAGTTAATCAAATTTCATAAATGCAGTATTGGAGGTTCGAACCTGAACCTCATTCGGAGGTTCACAGCTGAACCTCACCAATCTCTCGAACCTGAATCATTTGTTAGAAAATCCAGAATTTTTGAAATATCATCATGAGGTGCATATCATCTACTACTCCTAGTTCTTGAACACATAATCAAATATAGTGAAGAACTAAAACCAAGTACTCATGCATTAAGATTCAAACATATCCATGGAAAGCATAAATAAAGCATGTAATCATCAAGGCATGTAACCATGTATAATCATGTGGGGTGAACCAAGTGTAGAATAATTCATATTGGTTGCATGTATAACCTATCCATTCATGCATGTATTTCAATCAATTGAACATACCAA
This sequence comes from Heracleum sosnowskyi, assembly GCA_030848705.1. Taxonomy (NCBI): domain Eukaryota; kingdom Viridiplantae; phylum Streptophyta; class Magnoliopsida; order Apiales; family Apiaceae; genus Heracleum; species Heracleum sosnowskyi. The sequence continues at coordinate 69,186,894 of CM061235.1, forward strand.
CAAGTAATAATCTTAAATCTAAATATATAGCATCCCACATACTTGTCATTTAAAAGCAATCTCATGCATAAAACAATTTAGATTCTCATATAGCCATATAATTGAGAGATGATGAATGAATATCAAGTTCTTAAGACGTACCTCACACATCACCCTTTTGGTACTGTAGGTATGGTAAAGGAGCTTCTTTCCTTGAACCCTTCACACAGCTCGGAACCTGCTTCCTTAGGAACTTACCAATCACAAAAAGATGCCAATCAACCTACTTAACACAGGTGAACGCCGTTCAACCTGCACCAATGAAGCTGCAACCCGCAGCTGAATTCCAATGAACCTGCAACCAGCAGGTGAATACCAATGAAGCTGCAACCCGCAGCTGAATACCAGTCAACCTACACCAGTAGGTGAAAACCAATGAAGCTGCAGCCCGCAGCTGAATTCAAATCAACCTGCAACCAGCAGGTGAATATCAATCAACCTGCAACCAGCAGGTGAATACCAATGAAGCTGCAACCCGCAGCTGAATACCAGTCAACCTACACCAGTAGGTGAAAACCAATGAAGCTGCAGCCCGCAGCTGAATTCAAATCAACCTGCAACCAGCAGGTGAATATCAATCAACCTGCAACCAGCAGGTGAATACCAATGAAGCTGCAACCCGTAACTGAATAACAGTCAACCTACACCAGTAGGTGAAAACCAATGAAGCTGCAACCCGCAGCTGAATTTCAATCAACCTGCAACCAGCAGGTGAATACCAATGAAACTGCAACCCGCAGCTGAATACCAGTCAACCTACACCAGTAGGTGAAAACCAATGAAGTTGCAGCCCGCAGCTGAATTCAAATCAACCTGCAACCAGCAGGTGAATATCAATCAACCTGCAACCAGCATGTGAATACCAATGAAGCTGCAGCCCGCAGCTGAATACCAGTCAACCTGCAACCAGCAGGTGAATATCAATCAACCTGCAACCAGCAGGTGAATACCAATGAAGCTGCAACTCGTAACTGAATAACAGTCAACCTACACCAGTAGGTGAAAACCAATGAAGCTGCAACCCGCAGCTGAATTCCAATCAACCTGCAACCAGCAGGTGAATACCAATGAAGCTGCAACCCGCAGCTGAATACCAGTCAACCTCCACCAGTAGGTGAAAACCAATGAAGCTGCAGCCCGCAGCTGAATTCAAATCAACCTGCAACCAGCAGGTGAATATCAATCAACCTGCAACCAGCAGGTGAAAACCAATGAAGCTGCAACCCGCAGCTGAATACCAGTCAACCTACACCAGTAGGTGAAAACCAATGAAGCTGCAGCCCGCAGCTGAATTCAAATCAACCTACAACCAGCAGGTGAATATCAATCAACCTGCAACCAGCAGGTGAATACCAATGAAGCTGCAACCCGTAACTGAATAACAGTCAACCTACACCAGTAGGTGAAAACCAATGAAGCTACAACCCGTAGCTGAATTCCAATCAACCTGCAACCAGTAGGTAAATACCAATCAACCTGCAACCAGCAGGTGAATACCAATTAACCCACCTGCAACCAGCAGGTGAAGACCAATGAAGCTGCAACCTGCAGCTGAATTCCTATCAACCTGCAACCAGCAGCTGAATAACAGTCAACCTACACCAGTAGATGAAAACCAATGAAGCTACAACCCGCAGTTGAATTCCAATCAACCTGCAACCAGCAGGTGAAGCCCATTGAAGCTGCAACCCGCAGCTGAATACCAGTCAACCTGCACAGCAGGTGAATACCTATGAATCAACCTGCAACCAGCAGGTGAAGACCAATGAAGCTGCAACCCGCAGCTGAATACCAATGAAGCTGCAACCCGCAGCTGAATACCAATGAAGCTGCAACCCGCAGCTGAATAACAATCAACCTACACCAGTAGGTGAAAACCAATGAAGCTGCAACCCGCAGCTGAATTCCAATCAACCTGCAACCAGCAGGTGAATACCAATCAACCTGCAACCAGCAGGTGAATACCAATGAATCAACCTGCAACCAGCAGGTGAAAACAAATGAAGCTGTAACTCGCAGCTGAATAACAATCAACCTACACCAGTAGGTGAAAACCAATGAAGCTGCAACCCGCAGCTGAATTCCAATCAACCTGCAACCAGCAGGTGAATACCAATCAACCTGCAACCAGCAGGTGAATACCAATGAATCAACCTGCAACCAGCAGCTGGATGCCAATCAACCTGCACCAGCAGGTGAATACCAATTAAGCTGCAACCCGCAGCTGAATCCTTATCATCCTGCAGCAACCAGCAGGTGAATACCAATGAAGCTACAACCCGCAGCTGAATCCTAGTCAACCTGCAACCCGCAGGTGAAAACCAATTAAGCTACAACCTATGCCATCGGTAAGTGACAATGAATATGCACAAAATCCAGTCCAATCCTAGCCACAGCTTCACGTCCATAACTATGAGCACCACCAGAATCAAATCCTATTAGAGGTTCACACATTTGAACCTCAGAAAGCTCGCGAACCTGAACCACTTATTGATTGTAAACTCCATTTGCTTGAAAATTTAGCAATTTCAAGATACCATTCTCGGGCAGCATACCATCCACTACCCCCCGGTTCCTTGCAGTATAAAATACAATAGGAACCTTATATAATCCACTACTACGTTCATCCAACCTTCCATTTCCAGTAGAAAGAATAGACAGCTTCAGCTACAAACCTCACAGTTCAACTTCAGCTACGGACCTCTCGGCTCAGCTTCAACTACGGGCCTCTTGGCCTTAACCTCCAACTGGTTGAATCTCTCCAGATGGCATTTATCTCCATTAGTAGGTGGAGGTTCAACTTCTCACCTATCTACACCCCGACAGAGCTTCTGAGTAGTATACACTTGAACCTTTATTCTAGTTCCTCTTCTTTGAGGGCTAAAGCTCTCTCACCACTTATTGCCCTTCGTTTCATCATCTTTTATATCTTTTTTCTAGAAAACCTCCATTGTTCTTCGTTGTACGATCATCACCGGAGCTTTTCGTCATCTTTTCCCTCAAAAGATCAATAAAAGCCCCTCCTTCTAGCGCCAAAATGTTGTGAGGGAAATTTGGTAACAACACCGAGAGAGAACATCGCTGGAATATCCATAGAATGCGTCCTAGGTTGTCGGACAGAGCTGTAGGTTTGCACGTCTACAACTCTACTAGAGCTTCAGCCGCAGCTGCCGGAGCAGGTGGAGAATGTGACGTTTTTGGGGGCTGAGTTGACAAAACCACCGGATGAATAGGGCAGAGTAAATCCTACACGGCCAGCCAATTCACCGGAATATGTATCACAGAGAGTACACGAGCCTTATGCGTGTAGAGAGTGAAAATCCGAATCCTTTAGTCAAGTGCCTACATATCCTATTTATAGGAATCAAGCCCCATGTAGTTCTATTAAGTTTGTACTTCTCAATCCTTGCGAATTCAACCACTTTAAGATAATCCATCTTAGAGTTTTAGTCAAATTATGCACCTGTAGCTGAGCTTTCCAGTGTCCTAGTCCATGTCCAACTCTAAGTCCTATTAAACCTCTTTACATCTAATGTTTATCCGAATAATCAATATGAGTCCCATACTGATTATATTTTATCTCATCCATCATGTTCAACCGAATTTAGGAGTCCTTTTCCAAGAGTAATTCCGTGCTCCTAAAGTATAGGTAGCTGAATCCTTGTCCTACTAGTATTCTGCCTTCCTGAGGTCCTGGTCACTCGTCAGCTGGTAACAGTCTCGAGGTTTAGACCACCTGAACCTCAACACCTTTCTCCTACACCTCAGTACCTTCCCTGCACCTTAATACCTTGAGGCTGCCTTGATGCCTCAGACCTGTCTCAGTACCTCGAACCTGCTCCAGAGTACCTGTTGTGGCACTTCGAACCTATCAGGATACCTTGAACCTATACCACAACATCATGGACTTGTTCCTTGGTGCTCACCATCCTAGCCCAATACCCTGCTACTGGACTTATAACAGATATGGGCCTTAAATTGAGCCCATGTGAGATTTTGGGCACAACAGTCTATATTCATAAAATTTGTATTTGTTAGTGTGATTATTTATACTTTTTACAATATTTATTTTTTATTAAATAATTAAGTCATATTATTTGTTCTTCCACTATATACCCACCAACTTTAAAAGAGCCTAACTTTTCATAACATAAAAATCTAGTTTTTGTTAAAATATAAAAGAAAGCACTACTTGGATTGAATGTGACTAAATGAGTTCAATAACATTTTAACAAACAAAAATTTTGCTTTTGAAAAAAAAATAAACAAAAATTTATCCAAAAATAAATGGACTACACTTTTAAATTGTCTTGATTCCATCTACTGAGACACATAAAAGAGCATTTAAATTTATCACACCAGCACCTCATTTCTAGAGTACCCATACTTTCTCCAAATCTATCCACCCGACTCCTTTTTAGGATGGCAAAGGAAAATAATTTTTTTTCTTCCATGATTCATTGTCACTCATTCTATTTCATTCATCTGTACTCCTCGTGATTCGGAGATCTTGTGTTCTGTAATTTTTATTTATAAAAAAATGATTGTTTAGTCTCTGCAAACATGAAACTCTCATCCTTTTTATTTTCCGTTCTATCCTCTATTATTTATGCCGCTATGATCATTGTTTCATTTTCCGGCGATTGATAATTCACCGTCATTTTCGTAAGTTAAAATTGTGATAGTCTCGAGATGATTAGGTTTGATAGAGAGAAAGATATCGAGATCCGAGTCTACAAGAGATGAAAAAGTTGACAGTAACGAAGGAGATGGGTGTGCAGAGAGCCGTGAGGGATAAAATAATCGTAATATGTGAAACTAAAAGAAGGTGTATGTATCTGTTTATAATTTTAAGGCGCTAATATATTTAACCTAGCAGTTCTAACTAATTACAAAATTGCCACTAGTTTCTAGTTTTTATTATAAGGAGGTTTCTTTTGGAGTAGGACCCTATATATATATTAAGACTATAAAAGAATTTTCATGTTGTGATGACTCCCGGTTATTAGTTAATGTGTTTATCCCTGTCGACCAGTTAATTTCAAGGTATACATATTAGTTGAGATATTAAAAGTTAAACAAGAAATCAATTCTTCGCTACATGTATGCAGTAAAATATATGATAAGTTAAAATAGGTGCCATGTGTCTGTGATTGTGCAGGAGAACTACTGATTTTAGATGTTAAACTAAATATCATTAGTTTGGATACTTATTAAGCCATGGTCATTAATGTATTAAATAATATAATTATTCATGAAACAATCCCCTATAAACATGTTATAGGTGGAACTTTGAAGCCAGGTTAATATTTAGTTAATTAATTACAATGCATTAACATGTTGTGATAATAATTATTTGAATTACTATTCTTAAAATCGAGGTAGCCTGACTTGTAGTAGTTGGTTTAAACGCAGTAACATGAATTGATTTAGGGTGCCAAAATGAGCAATTACAAGGTTTATTTATAGCTAGTTTTGTTTGCTTAGTATGCTGGTTAATTGGTTTATTAAATACGAGTAGTATTTTACATGCATGTTCACTCCTGACACATGAATGTGAAAATTATAAGTAGTAATTATTAGACAGGGTCGCGCTCCATTGAGAACCCCTACTAATGTGAGATATCCTACTAATGTGAGATATGAGATCTAATCCTAACCACTCATTAATATACTTTATATTAATCTCCCACCACTTATTAAATTTTATTAATATTTTAATATTCCACCCCCCATCCCACCACCTCCGCGAACCTCCATTTCCGGCAACCATTAACTGCAGTCATCATCTCCGGCGATCAATTCCGGCCAACCCAAACAATCACCACCGGTAAACAAAAAATCACCACACTGCCGTCACCTCCGACCACCACCAGAAAACAAAAAATCACCACCGAAAACAAAAAATCACCACCAGCTTAAACAAAATCACCACGACAAAACGAAAATCACCCGATCCACTCATTTCCTGTCACCAACAAATCACCACCAGCTTCAAAATTATTGTAATCCAATAAATATTATCAGATCTGAACCCACAAATATCACAAAAATCACTACAATATAATCACTAATCACCCTGTCACTCTACCAAACCACCATCATCGTCAATTTCACCTCCGTCAACAAGATTAAAATCAAGGAATTCATCAACAATCACCAAAAAAATGACCAAACACTTAAAACAAAATCATCAAAACTCGAATAATACCAATCTAATTCTAATTCTAACAAATTCTCGAGATCCGTCGTCACAATGCCTCTATCGACGAAATGATCACCAATATTGATCATCTTTGTTGTATTTAACAACGTTTTCAGATCCGACAACGGAGTCAGAGAAGATAAACATATTATACACATTTTATAAAAATAAAAATAATATGTATATACGTATCTATATACACAGGAGGGGTATCTTTTAAGTTAAAGGATGATTATAAATCAAATCGAGAAAATGACAATGAAATGGTAGACTTCACCGTTGCGATCATCTGGTGACCGGAAAGTACGTGAATAAATGAGAGGCGCAGTAATTGAGAGGCAGAGACTAAAGACAGTGATTGAGAGGAGATGAATAAATGTACGGGAGAGATTAAAAGAATATTTTAATTTGGATGGCTGAGATTAGATCTCAGTTCTCATTATAAAATGTGGTTCTCATTTGAGCAAGACCCTTATTAGACATATAGAAAGGCAGGTATCTTTATTATAAATTATAAATTATAATTTAAAATCAATGTTTTTATTCAAATTTTAAATATTAATTTTTTTTATAAAATTTGTATATGCTTATATTCTCGATTAGAATCAGTATATATATTTTCTGTAAAAACATTTTAAATTATAGGCCATTGTTCCATGAAACCCATTTTATGAGAATCGGGGAGAACCATATATTCTATTTATAGAATCTTATAAATAATTTGATATTTTTTTACATAAAATATATAATCTGATTCTAATGTAGAATATAAGCATATACAAATTTTATAAAAAAATTTTAATATTTAAAATTTGAATAAAAACATTGATTTTAAATTTGATTCTGATGCAGAATCATTTTTGATAAATTTGATTCTGCTGTAGAATCACTTTGGACTATTTGATTAATTTTAAATTATTATTTTTAAAAAAGTAGTTTAATTTCTTTTTTTGATTTAATAATTGAAATTTATAATTATATCTAATAAAAAATGTGATAAAAATATGTATTATGAATATTTATGTAATAATTCTCTGCTGAACAAGTTCTCCCTTGAATGCCACCTTGGCCATTGTGCAGGGAGAACCATTTTATATGGAAAATCGGGCAGAATCATATATTCTATTATAAAATCTTATAAATAGAGTGACATTCAAGCGAGAACTCCTTAAAATTAAATTGTTCTCCCTCAACAATGGCCAACTAGTCTACTTCCCATGTAATATGTATCAAATGACTACCATACTCTTGGTTCAATATTTCCTTTTGAAATTAAAATTTGACATAAATACATCTAGGAACACATACTAATGTATCCTTTGCTTTCATTATATTCTCTTTTCCATTGCAGCAACATGATACTCAATTTTTTAACATAAGAAATCATCTTTGTCAAGTATTTGTTTAAACCTTTGAATGTGCCTGTGGAATTAGCAATCCCATAAGACCAAAAAAGGGTCACACATCAAGTCCAGTGGGTTAAGTATAGCTCAATTTTGTGCTTCTCTGATACATTTAACCAAAACTATAAACATAAAAGAAAGTAGTGTTTGCCCCTACCCGATGCTAGTTTATTATAAATATATAATTTCCAATGAAAACAAGTCCTGAAGTGTGCAAATTTACGGTTACTATTTAATTTTATGTCTTCAGCACCAATGATATATAATTGCAGATTACAAGTGAAGTACAAAACTATATATTGTTGAGTTTGCCATTGATTCTCTTACAACAGAAACATTATCATAAAAAAGAAAGGACAGATAATAAATATGTTCATAGTAGTGTGTACAGGTCAGTAATAGAAATTGAGGTATCCTGTAGAGCTAACGACAACTCTGTAAGCCAAACTAAAATAATAACGTCATTTCATTCGAGTTTCTCCAACTTGGAAAACCAAAACAACCATCATATCCTTATTTAAAATGAATCTGAATTCTGATATATGTCAACATTGATTAACGAAACCTACGACATAGATTGCAACTTCAAATAAAAAATGCTTACTCCTAAATATAGGCTACCAACACTAAATGCCAGAGCCTACAGCTTTAGAAGGAGCAACTTAAATAGTCTTATGCCTTATGCACCAGTAGGATAATTACTCATCTGCTTGATCCGGGATCAGCAAACCTTGCACATAATTAAGTATATTTGTAATCATCCGGAAGACTGAAAAAAAAATCAACTTCAAGAGAATAGAAATATGCTAACACTGAATGACTAGTAGTGCAGAATCAATAAATCAACATAATCAATTCACCTTGAGTAGTGCAGATTGTTTATTGTTTCCATTAAGAAGAAATACACATTTCAGCTTAATTATTATACTAGAATCATCAGGCATTGTCAATATTTTTTCTTTGATACAGGAATCAAAGCTGAAAACATGTCGAAAGCTGAAATTATAAAAATATATTTTATCTTATTTATCATTACATGCATTTTTATCGCTAAAATAAAGAAAGCAAGTATATCATGGATGCGGGGATGAGAATGATAGTGATATCTGATTATAAAATGTCTCAAATTGTGATTTTTCAGAGCAACCGTTGCATCACATTAGATCCCTGCAATAGTACACTACAAGAAAGTTTGGGCAATTTCGACCAATTATTTTCGACCACGGCTGAATTTGACTGCAAACGGTCGAATTTAGCCGTGGTCAAAAATCTTGACTGGTCAAACTTAAACGCGACTAGATACGGTCGAATTTCAAAACGGTCGAAAAAAAGCGGTCGAAAATAGTACTAAATTCGACCGTTTTTTCCTGGCGGTCGAATTTAACTCCCGCCACACATTAGCGGGAAAGTTCCCGCCTTCAGTGTATTTTGCAAAGTATAAATTCGACCACATTTGGTCGAATTTAAGTTTCAGCCTTGGCGGCAATTTTCCCGCCTTTATGTTTTTGTTTTTGATATTTTACCGCCAGTTTGTGGTCAATTTGTTCAAATGTAAATTCGACCTTATAATGTTGAACTTATATAAATATGACCGTAGTTGGTTGAATCATTATCACAATATTTGAAAAAAAAATTGTTTAGTTTATTTTAATATTTGCATAAATCATGACAAATTATATACGAATACAAGGATACATTTTCGTGATATTAAAATTTAGTTTTTTTCAAATACAAATTATATGATTGGAGAATTTTGAATTTTAATAGATTTGATACTTTCAAATTTTTTAAAAATATATGTAATTAGTTTGAAAAAATACAAAAAACAAATGAGAGTGTTACCAAGACATTATATACTTATTATATTTTTTTTAGAAAATAATAGCGAATTGACAAAAAAAATCTTTGCAAATCGGTTCATAAACGAAATAGCTTGGTAGAACATAAAGTTTAGGGTTTCGATTTAGGGTGTAGCTTAGGGTTTTGATTTCTAAATTATTATAAATATTTTTAAATCATCTAACCGTACGGATGTCAAGATTTGAATGATTTAAAATCATCTACAATTTTTTTAAATTTATTTAATAATTCTTTTTTAGATATTTTAAGTAATATTAGTTTTTCTTGAAATAAATTCGACCATAAAACCTAAACAGTCGAATTTAGTTGTAAATTAAACCAGATTTGGTCTTAAATATATACTTTCAGCTGTTTATGGTCGAAATTAGCTAGTGCAACCTTAAATGGTCGAACATGCATATATGACAGTATGTGGTCGAATTTAGCCGTGTGCTTAAATTCGACCGTTTTGTGTAGAATGTATATATTCGACCCTCTGTTTATGGTCGAAATTAGCTAGTGCAACGTTAAACGGTCGAAAATACATATATGACACTATTTGGTCGAATTTAGCCGTGTGCTTGAATTCGACCGTTTTATGTAGAATGTATATATTCGACCCTCTGTGGTCGAAATTAACCGTGCCAATTTAGCAACCCTACTGCCTCTTTTCTGTCCAGTTGCCGTTTCCCCCAATTTTCTTCTTCTTTCATCATTTTTCCTTCATGTGAGCTCCTAATTTATCAAGTAAGTGTATCTTTATGTTCTTAATATTATTGTGTTTGTTTTGATTAGTCTAATTATTGATTATTTTGCATATATTCATGTGTGAATAAATTTTAGTGGTTTCTAATTAGTTGTTAAAAGTAAATTGATTGTTGGTAGTTTATATCTATATTGTGTATATATTTTGTAGATGGCATTAGATCGTAGTTGGATTGGTCGTAATCAGTATAATGAGGCTAAATATTTAACAGAAGAATACAAAGTTGGTGTGGAAAATTTCATTAAACATGCTATAGAAAATATGCAAAAGGAAGACAATGGTCGTGTTAGATGTCCGTGTAGAGAATGTGGAAATTCGTTCTATAAATATCCTAGTGCCGTGAGAGTTGATTTGTATCGACATGGTATCATGCCATGGTACACTATATGGGATTGTCATGGTGAGGAAGATATGCCGAGGGTTCAAGTTGGAACGAGTTCTGCTAATACTAACTATAGAGATGATGATATGTATGATGCACATGATGACGATTTTGTGGATTGTGAGGATTTTGAAGAAGAACCAAATGCAACAGCAAAGGAATTTTATAGAATGGTGAATACTGCTTCTGAACCAATTTATCCAAACAACGCCAATTTCACAACATTGGAGTTCGTAATGGAGTTGCTTAATTGGAAAAACAAGCATAATTGCAGTAACAATGGCTTTGATGAGTTACTTCACCTCATTGGATTAGTGTTGCCCGATAATCATAAATTGCCTGAGAAGTACTACACTGTGCGAAAGATGATTAAAGGGTTGTATATGGAGTATGAAAAGATTGATGCTTGTGAGAATGATTGCATGTTATTTTACAAGGAAAACAGCAATAAGACGGTTTGTGATATATGCAATATCGACAGATACAAAGTGCAAAAAGATCCGAAAAAACAGAAGATCCCGCGAAAGATATTGAGATACTTTCCTATCACCATGAGATTGCAGCATTTATTTATGTCCGAGAAGGCTGCAAAATGTATGAGATGGCACCATGATAGAGTTGAAGTTGAAGGTCAACTAAGTCACCCGGCAGATGGTGATGAATGGAAGCAATTTGATCGTAGATTTCCAAGATTTTCAAAGGAGATTCGGAATGTTAGACTCGGACTCGCTACTGATGGATTCGATCCCTTTCGCGATGCACATGCTAATGAATATACTGTATGGCCTGTGGTGATTGTTGTGTACAATCTTCCCCCATCCATGTGTACTAAGGCTCCATACATGTTCATGCCTCTTCTTATTCCTGGGCCGACGGATCCGACAAAAGACTTACATGTTTATCTTAGGCCGCTAATTGATGAATTAAAAGAATTGTGGCACACAGGGGTAGAAACATATGACATGTTCTCACGTACCAATTTCATGATGAAGGCGGTACTTTTGTGGACAATTAGTGACTTTCCTGCACTTTCCATGCTTAGTGGGTGGTCCACTAAGGGTAAGTTGGCATGTCCAGTTTGCATGGGAGAGGTAAAGGCTAAATATCTCAAAAATGGAGGTAAATCTACTTTTTATGGCACTGCTCGGTATTTTTTGGAACCAGATGATCCCCTAAGAAGGAGCACAAAGTTTGGAAGTATTGAGACACGATCAGTCTGTGCTCGACATTCAGGATTACTTGCAAAGACTATGTGTGAGCAGATACAGTTTCCCCCTCCAGGGAAGACAGTGAAGAGAAAACCGAAAGATTATGGCGTGACACATAATTGGACTCACAGTTCTCCATTTTTTGAGCTTCCATATTGGGAGACACTTAGCCTTCATCATTGCATTGACATTATGCACACTGAAAAAAATGTTTTTGACAACATATTTTTCACAATTCTTGGAGATTCAAAGAAGTCCAAAGATAACACAAAAGCGAGAAAGGATTGTGAAGAATTAGGTGTACACTGTGATTTGTGGATTCGAGATGATAAAACGAAACCAAATGCACCATACGTGCTTTCAAGGGAACTAATTCAGAAGTTGTTTAAGTGGATTGATGCATTAAAACTTCCAGATGGGTTCGCCTCAAACATATCTAGGTGTGTGAATTGGAAGAAGAATTGCATTCGCGGGATGAAATCACATGACGGTCACATTTTCATGCAAAAGTTGTTGCCTATCGTTTGTCGTGACTTACTTCCGAAACATGTAGCTGATCTTATTATTGAGTTATGCAATTTCTTTCAAGATTTATGCTCTTCCACTCTCAAGTACACAGATTTGCAAAAAATGGAGAAAGATATAGTGAGGATAATTTCCAAACTTGAAACCATTTTTATTCCTGGGTTTTTTAATCCGATGGAGCATTTGCCACTACATTTAGCTACCGAGGCTAAGTTGGGTGGTCCAGCTAATTGGAGGTGGATGTATTTTGTTGAAAGATACTTGCACAACTTGAAATTGAAAGTTGGAAACAAAGCTCGAGCTGAGGGTTCTATGGCACAACGCTACATTGAGGAGGAATGTGTACACTTTTGCACGTTGTATTTCGATTCCAAAGTTGGGATAGTGCCAAATCCACTGCGTCGAAACGAGGCACCTCGAAAATTTTATGATCCCGACTTGTTAGAAGTTTACACGTATCCAACACATCCTAGTCTACGGAGTAGAGATAGAATCTTGAGTAATGATGAACATGAGCTTGTGACATACTACGTGCTTATTAATTCGCCGGAAGTTGGAAAGTACTTGCGGTAAGATTTTTTCTATACCATCTTTACTTAAAAATTACGAATTTATTTTACAACTCAAATTTATGTGTTTTTTATGTAGTGGGTTCCAAAAATTGGTACAACAACATTACCCCAATCTCAACGATGCCGAAAAAGAGAAATTTCAAAAACAACAATTTAAAGATTGGTTTGAAAGAAGGGTATGTGTTTCCTTTTACACATACACGCATGTGCACACACTTTTAATTGTATAATTTTATTGACACATTTATATACTATGTTTTTATATATATTTTAGGTGCAAGATGATGAGAAACTCAAGAAAAAATTTATAGACCTAATAAGAGGTCCGATGTTCAAAGTTGAGTCTTATAAAGGGTGCAAGTGCAATGGTTACAAATTTATTAGCATAAATGCTAATGAGGTCACTTCACCAAATTCCGGCATAGTTGTCATTGGTGAGAAATTTAATTTATTCTTAATAATTATTGTATGTAATTGTTTTATTTATTGCATCCAAAATATATACATTTATAATTGTAGAGACTACTTACGAAGAAAGCTATGGAAACTATTACGGAAGAGTAGAAGAAGTTCTAAAACTCATCTATCACAACGGGCATGAAGTCGTCGTTTTCAAATGTCATTGGTTTGATCACACTACACATGTTAAAGTTGACAGACACCGGATGACTACCGTGGATGTGAAATCAAAACTAAATGCCGAAGACGTGTTTGTGTTGGCTAGCCAAGCCCATCAAGTGTACTATGCACCAAATATTTCAAATGCAAAATCATCATGGTACACGGTTGTAACAACAAAGAGACGAGAAATTGATGAAAGTGTGTCAACTAAAGAAAAGACCAAAATCAGTGACGATGCTTTCCAAAATGAAGTGTCAAATGCTTCATCATCACACGTTGAAAGAGTCATTATTCGTGATCCTTTTAATTTTTTTGTTGACTTGACAATGTTTGAAAATGATCATTCAATACATTACGAGGAAGAAGAAAGTCAAAAGAATAAGGAAGACGAAAACGAAGATGATGACAAAGAAGAAAATGAAGATGATGAAATAAGTGATAATGATGATTTAGTGTAATTTTGTTATTTTAAATTGAATATGTATTTAATGAATTATTTCTTATTTATTTAAATTTTAAATGTTGAAAATTTCATATTTTTTATTAATTACAAAAGTAAATTTGTGTTGTAAATTAGGCTTTTAACTCACATAGACAGGGGATCGGTGGAAGCAGTAGCTACTGCCTCAAAAAAAAAATGGTATGTTAACTTCAACTAAAAAAGGTCGAAAAAAACGGCACGGCTAAGTTCGACCGTATGTCGTCGTATACTTAATTCGACCGTTTCTCGTCAAAAATGTTTAAATATATATACACAACTAAACCATTTTCATTTATTTACAGCCGAAATTAGGACATCAGAATTCTCATTTCATTTATTTTCTCTCAAATCGAAAATCGAAATTAGGGTTGTACAGCCGACAGTGATGGAATCCCAAATCGGACATCAGAAATTGATTGATACTCAAATCGGACAGCATAATTCGACTGATACTCAAATAGAACTGCAGAATACTCAGAAGAAACGGAAGATTGACCTCGTTAAATTCATGCAGGTATGTTTCTCTTTGTTTTTCTTTGAAAATTAATTATGTTTTGTTTTGTTTGAAAATACCTGCATACCTGTATTTGTATGAATTTAGGGGTTTGTTTGAAATTAGGGCTTATGTTTGGTTTCTTTGTTGAGGGATGTTTCTTTGTTTGAAATTAGGGGTTAAATTAGGGGTTAAATTCAATACACTACCTGTTTTGCTTTGCATTTAGTGAACTGCTGTCTGCTATAATGATGATGAAAGGGTACATTTTTCTGCTTTTCACTTCTTATCCTCTGTAAGATCTTGAATCTTTTACTTAAACTTATTAGTCTAATGTTGATGAGTGACAGAAGATTGCTTGATATTTTAGACATTCTGGTTGGAGCTGTTCAACTAATGTTTTGACAAGTAATTTTCTTTTGCGTTTTATGTATTTTGTCCTATTTCTTTTTGTTTTTAATGGCCTAACAAACCACCAATCCTGTAAATAACAAAGTTTTTCTATGCAAGTTACAATGACATTTGATTTTATTTTTACTTTCATGAGAAAGAGTATGTCTGTAACTGCCACTTCAAAGAAAATAATCTGAATCTTGTATGTTTGGTTAATTGGTGTGATTTGCCAAAAACATCAGGGTATAGACAGTGTAATTTGGAAATCTGGGTAACCGCAAAATGACAATTAGAATTGAAGACACAGGTCCTCTGTTTTGTGGGTTGTTTCACAGTCTGTTGTAGACTTGTAGGTGGATTTATATGCTAAGTGCTGGGATATATCTTCACTGTACTACCTAGTTTACAGGGTTGAGATGCACAGGCTTATAGCACATGCTGAATATTTTGATGGTGGTCTGTATGATGATTTATTATATATGTTATCGTTGTGAAAAAAATACTGGCACAGTCAAATTATTATGAATCATTTGAGCTTAAAATTCTATGTGCATTTTGTGTCTTTCTCTTTGTCCTGCAAATGGTTTTTCCTGTCTCCTGTTACTTTTCTAAACCTCCTATTACATGGCTCAGATGAATTGGAAGTTTCTCCAGTAAGGATTGACAAGAGACAAGATACTAGGAATGTTGATCAGTCTGTGGTTACCAAGGAATTGGACAGTAGCGGAATGAAATGAGAATTCTGATGTGCCATTTTTTATGTTGAAGCTAAATTAAGGGGAATTGGAATGGGGGTGGGGATGGGGTGGGGATGGGGATGGGGAGGGGGATGCGGATTGGAATGGGTGTTTTAGGCGAATTGGGTGTTTTAGGGGAACGGCTGATGCTTACAATCTTTTGTCGGAGATCTTTGTGTACATTTTGACTATTCCTTATCTGCAAAAATGAGAAGGGAGAAATTAGATCATTAAATGTTTAAAGAAAATAATTAGAAAGAGATTATACAATTATGCTATTGTAGTTCAATGGTGTTCTTTTTGGATTTGTTGCGATGAATTATATTGTTGGAGTTTGGTTTAGTGGTGTATGTTTAGTGATTAGGGGTACATTGTGGTTACTGGATATGCAAATGCTATGTTGTTTTCAGTTATTATTGTTTTTTATGAATATGTGTGCTGTATGTGTTCGTTTTACTCACTACTTTGGAGTTTGGTAGAATTAGCGTACTTAGATGGATAGATGGATTTTCTTTAGTTGTATAAATTAATATATAATCTCTGATGATTGTTTATCATGTGATTGGAGCTTTTGATGTAGTCCATTAATAGATTGAAGTGATGTAGTCCATTAAAGTTTTACTGGTGGCAACTTTATTCTATTAATTTTGGGTAGGAATGTGTTTAATTTAGCTCTCATCTGTTTGTTCAAGAAGTGAGAGCTTTTGCACTGAATTTGCATCGTACTTTGAATTACTTAACCCTCCTTGCTCTTGTGAACACATCCTGTGCAGTATCTTATATATAATTTAGGGTCGATCATAACCTAGACCTGGTTAGTAATATTTTCATGGTAGCCATAATCAGTTTTTAGTTTTTATATATAATGGACTACGAGCCAGGGTATTAGCTTTTAGTTTTTAATAAATTTCTCTTTTTATTTTTTTGCAGGTGCAATGGGCCGGTCCTAATTCACGGAAGGGTAAGTCGAGCAAGGCTAAGGGGAGCAAGACCGTTACAGTCAGTGGAGGGTGTGATGAAGAAAGTTTTGTGGAACCTGAAT
Source organism: Heracleum sosnowskyi (assembly GCA_030848705.1). Taxonomy (NCBI): domain Eukaryota; kingdom Viridiplantae; phylum Streptophyta; class Magnoliopsida; order Apiales; family Apiaceae; genus Heracleum; species Heracleum sosnowskyi. The sequence goes on from CM061235.1 coordinate 69,203,600, forward strand.
TCCCCCAGCGAATCACATATGAGAGGAAACGACGCAGCTGCAGTGAAGGTCATTACTCAAAAAAACCACCCATCAATGCGAGACCAACAGTGCATTTTGTTAAACCGAAAACGTAAGTTAGTGTCTAAACTCTAAAGTATCTTACTTAGACATTTTTTTATTACATTTACTGGTTGTTTATTTTCTCAAGCCTAAAATCATGTTAAAAAATTTGTTTAACAGTATCGTAGAGCCAGATGCCAAGCAAACTTTGCAACACATTGTCCGAATCAAATGGGATGAAAATACAATCAATACCAAGGGATCAAACCGTGAAGCTTTCTACGACGGTTGTATCCAAAAGTTTCAGGTAATTAAATACAATTTGTGTTAAGTTCTAATTTTTATTTTTGTACTTTTTTTTTGCTAAGCGAAAAGAGTACATATTTAACTAACTATTTATAATAATATTTATCTATTTCCGAAAATTCTAGATAAAATATTGTTTTCTATTGTTTTATGTTAACACAAACACAATTTGGTTTCGCAGGAATACTATAAGTACCCCGATGGATATGAAATACCACAAGGGGATAGGATTGTGAGAGCGCATTTGAAGAAAAATTTTAAGCAATATCTTGCTGCGGAGAAGAGCCGATTGGTTAAACATCTGAGAGAGATAGTGAAGAGTGGATACACCGAATCCGAGATTGATGTTGAACTGCTGAAACCTCACTACTACTCCCAACGCGCTTGGAATTCCATCTGTGAGTATTGGGGAACAATTCAGTTTGAAACAAGGTCAGTACATGGGCAGAAAACCCGGAAGATGGTGGAATTTACCCCCCGCACGGGGGCCATATCGTATGATAAGCGACGGGAGGTAATTTTATGACTTGTTGGGTATATTATTGTACAACCTAAACGAACTTAGCTAATTTCATCGTAAATGATAAGTTAAAATCAACATTTTTTTATTATACTAATCCTTATATTTAAAATCGTGATAAGGTGTATTTTTATGTTACAGGACATAGATTCTGAAAGAGAGGCAAATGGAGAGATGCCTATCCTCGATGATGAATTTATGGGTTTGGTGTACGACCCTTCTGAACCAGCTGTGATAGAGCTGCAGGTAAATACCAAGGGATCATATCTAGTTCAAGCCACTAAAATGCAATTAAGTCTTTTGTTTATGTATTTATTGTTTTTTATGTGTGATCTTCTGCATATACGTTCCATTTTGCCTGAAATTTGAATTTTAAGATGCTTATTACATTTATTTATTGTTTTGAGTTGTTTTTCATTACAACTTGTGTATTGCAGGAAAAAGTAAGAAAAGTGAGGTCTGAATTGACACTTGAGGAGGAGTCTACTGATGAGCCACCGTCCCCCTGTACCCAAAAGGAACTTTACCGAAAGAAGGACGTCATCGCGACAATGCAGGCTAGACCGCCGAATAGGGGAAGGATCCTCCTTCGTCCCCAAAGCACGGTGGGAGAGCTTCTCGGAGCACGGGAAGCAGCACAATGGGTCAGCTCCAAGGAAAATACATCCTCTCATGATAATGCTGTTGCGGATGAAATTTATTCGAGGATGTCGACGATTTTAGATGAGGTGAGGCAGATGGTGAGTTCCTTACCTATGCGTGAGGTGAAGAAATCTGATTTGGATGAGCGTGTGCGTAACTTAGCCGCTGCTGCACTTCCGGACCCGAGCCAGCATGCATTGCAGTCACATTATGTGCAGGCTGCAACTGGTTTGCTTGGCCGAATCTTGAAGGACAATGATAAGGTCATTGCAGAGGTAATTTTCTTTCTTTATTTTATTTTTTGAAACAAATCTGAGCACTGGCTGATACATTAGAACACATTTTTATTAAAAGGGAACAAGATTAAAATATTTGCTTAAATAAGTCATTTTTATGCATGCGAGCAGGTCATTATCGCTTAAATACTCCCCTTATTTACAACTGTATAACAACACAAGGATTCATATGTTTCTGCAAATTTACAAGTTAGAAAGTTCATTAAGAAAATATGATAGAAATTAAGAAATGTTTAAAGTTAGAAAGTTAAATAAGTGTTTATGTATGTCAAAATATCATAGAAATTAAGAAAGTTTTGTTTCTGGGTGTACATGTGCGTGCATTTGGGGGTTGGGGTTGGGCATTTTGATTTGTTTTTATATTTAAGAAAAAATGAAATATTCAAACCAAGAAATCTGAATCTCTGGTTCTTTAGAAATATTGTGATGATGCTTGGAAAATAATGCAATTAAATCTAAAATAATAAACTATATATTCCAAATTTGTAAGTATGTTAGTGTTACAGATCACTTAAATAATAACTGTATGTATATCCTGCTTTACGGCGGTGTCAATTTGATATTCCTGATATTTTCCATAAGAAAAATTGAACAGGGTAAATAATCCAATTTGACATCTTTGTTTTTTTAACGCTCAATTAGACGTTTATCAGGTGAGTTACCATGTCCTTGTCCAGATTCTTATTTCGTGCCTGCGTGACATGAACATTGTACATGTACATAAAACTGACCTCAATGTGTAAAGCCTTTTCAGTATCTCCGAGAGTGACATGAATATTGTATTATATATGTAGGTGTATACATTATTTGGAGAATCAATCGATTTTCAAGATTTGCATACCTACATAAGTTGTAGTGCTCTTCCTCAGGCCAAAAATAATTGTGTATTACAAATTAATATACTCATTACTAGGTATGATGGTTTTTTAGTGAAGGTGTAAAGAGTGTCCACTAAAGCCTCGGTTGACATTTGAGACGTAACTTGATTAACAAGAGTAATTGTATAAATTAATATAGAAATTGGATTTGCGTTGGACTATTTTGTCCGTCTACCAGGTTTTGCCTAGTTACATGCATGCGAGCAGGTCACTACATAGAGTTCTGTTGCTATTTTCAATTTCCTTTCTTAAGTTGTAGTGTTCAGGATTAAATTATTTCTAATACCATATTTGCTTGTATTATTTTTCTATATTGCAGTTGTTTTAACGGTTATAATACATGTAGGAGGACCTGCCAGAGAAGGCTTTGTTGCTGCACGATGCAGAAAATGATAAAACAACAAACAACAATCAAGAAGACGTAGATGAGGATGCCCACATGTTTCCTCTGTCTTAGATCAGATCAGGATGCTCCGTTTTATGAACTGATCCCTTTTGGTATATTATGAACTGATCCCTTTTGGTATATTATGAACTTATGAGAATTTCATGCATGTAACTGTCCTACTCTTGAGAACAATCTGGTGTATGTAATGCAACTCAAACTTTTTTATTTAAATATGACTTTGTTTTCGTACTTTTTATTTTTATGTTGTTTTGGAGTTTGTAAATGTTTGGTGAGCTGGTATTGGTATAAGACTACAGGGGGTCACTGAATGGTAATAGGAGGTCACCGAATGGAAACATAATATTTTCTTGTACATTTTAATCAACCGAAAGTGGTCGAATCTAATAGCAAATGGTATGTTAAATTCGACCAATAAACAGTCGAAAATAACTTACAACCCAACATGGTCGAAATTAATAAAAACCAAAATAGGTCGAAAATATAAAGCTAACCAAAACAAGTCAAAAATGCAGTATGACAACAAAAGGTCGAAAATATAATTCAAACAAAAAAGGGTCGAAAATATATAACAACCGAAAAAGGTCGAAAATATAAATCCGACTAAAGCTAGTCGAAAACGAATTATGACAAGAAAAGGTCGAAAATATGGAATGACTTTATACAGTCGAAAATACATTATAACTACTTGGGGTCGAAATTAATAAATGACCAAAAGCGGTCGAATTAAATTTATAACTGATTGTGGTCGAAAATACGAAATGACTCAATACGGTCGAATTTAGTGGCCTTGGGCGGGATTTTCAAATTTCAACCAAAAATTTCAGATGTCAAGTGAAAATTTTGGGATGACTGCATTTGGTCGAATTTATAGGGTCGAATTTAGTAGGTCGAATTTACACGGTCGAACATAAACAGTCGAAATAAGCTAATTTCGACCATTCTAAGCAATTTCGACCAAGCTAAAAACGACCTTTTTTTATTTGGTCGAAATTAGCTAAATTCGACCGTTTGCGGTGGAAATAAGCTAATTTCAACCGTTTTTGTAAGGTTGAATTTAGCCGTTTTTTTGTAGTGGTAACTCACTACAAGAAAAACTGAATCAGACGACACCTTTCAGACAACGGACGGCCGAAAAAGTGTTGCCTAAAATTAACAGACGACAGTTTATTTTTTGGCTCGAAAAAGTATTGTATAATCTAAGAAAGTGAAAAATAGTGGATATAGACGATGCAAATGATTGGGTTTAGACAACAGTTTTTTTAACTCTTGTGTAAATAATATTAAGACAATGTTTTAATTTAACCGTTGTTGGATTGAGACAACGGTTGTCTTAGTCGTGTTGTGTGAATAAACGTAAGACAATATTGCAAAAAAACCGTTGTGTAAATTTGATATAATTTTATTATAAAATTGTGAGTAAATTATTGGAGAATAATTTTTATATATTAGGATGTTGACTAACTTTGTTTTATTTATTCAATTTATAAAATTATAAAACAATGGTTTTTGTTTAACAAAGTGTTGTAAGTTGTAAGACTTAACAATGGTTTTGTTCCAAAAACCCGTTGTATATTTTGTATAATATACACAAGGGTTTTCGTTTTGATCCGTTCGTTGTTGAAGAATCTCTGTAACAATTGTTTATGTTGTTAAACCGTTGTATGATATAGACAATGGTTTCGTTTTATAAAATCGTTGTGTGATTATTTACATTACAACGTTTTGTTTAGCTAAACCGTTGTCTATATCAAAAGCGTTGATTTTCTTAAAAAATACTTTATTTGTTGTCCTTAATACATACATAAGTGTTGCACACTTCATACAATGTTATTGTATAAATCTCTTATTTGGATATTTAGTATAAAAAATTATTAAATATATAAAAACACTTAAATAAAGGTTAATGATAATAATAATATCATTGATAGATAGAATACGATCATACTTCAGATATTTTGTTATACACGTTGTAGATGTGGACATCATATATTGTATGATTTACAATCCTTGATATTTGTTTACAAGGAAATTTTAGCTAGCTAGGAAAATGTTAATAATTATAACATTACTAATTCCGGAGTTAAACGAACATTATATAATAACTATACTAGTAGCGAATAACTGACATACCAATACTATTAACAACAATGTTGTCATATTCAAATAACTCATTTTACATATTAGTAGGACATAATTTAATTATAAAGTCGTCATTAAGTTGTCTTATATAAATTTTATATATGCGAGTCGGGACTCACCTATGTTTTGTTTATTCGATTTTACAAAAGTATAAGACAATGGTTTTTTTAACAAAGTGTTGTAAGTTGTAAGACGTAACAATGGTTTTGGTCCAAAAAACGTTGTATAATATACACAAGGGTTTTCGTTTTGATCCGTTCGTTGTTGAATAATCTCTGTAACAATTGTTTATGTTGTTAAACCGTTGTATGATATAGACAATGGTTTCGTTTTATAAAATCGTTGCATGATTATTTACATTACAACATTTTGTTTAGCTAAACCGTTGTCTATATCAAAAGCGTTGATTTTTAAAAAAAAATACTTTATTTGTTGTCCTTAATACATACATAAGTGTTGCACACTTCATACAATGTTATTGTATAAATCTCTTATTTGGATATTTAGTATAAAAAATTGTTAAATATATAAAAACACTTAAATAAAGGTTAATGATAATAATAATATCATTGATAGATAGAATACGATCATACTTCAGATATTTTGTGTCGGTCCTTGTGTATTGCAGAAGGGGGGGGGGGGGATGAATGCAATACTGATAAAATTCAATCTCAGTTTCAACAACTAAAACTAAGATTTAATGTTATCAATAATATGTATGCATTCACAAACAGTAAAATAGAGAAGACAGGATTCACAAAATAAATGTTTTATTTATTTTGCAAAGTGTTGCTACAACCTCAAGAGAGAATTCTTGAGCTTCGATTTTCTTCAAGACACTTACTCGTCTTCGTTCTATCTTTCTAGAATGAATTGATAGTCTAAGTATAAAACTAATCCTATCACTATCAACACAGGTCTGTGAAGCTGCTGTCATTATCAAGTGGTAGCTTCTTACAAAGTGTCTACCCATGTGACTTTCCTAAATTGCTAACAATGTCGTCAGATAGACATTACAAAGAAAACAACCTAGATTCATTCTATTTCTAGCTAAAACAATTCAGCAAATAGAGACTTGACCTTGCTCTTGAATTGATTCACTTTTGTTTGCAGTGCTTGAAGCTTCTGTCGTAGTCTTGCAGACTTGGTGCAGCTTAGGGATACTGCAACACGCCTGTTTCTTGAACATTGAAACTGTCACGGGATTTGACTGAGAAAGATACTTAGAACAAGGGTCTTTCTCGAGACAGTTACTTTTGCCGCAAAGCTTGCTGTCACAGGATTGTGCTTTTGGTGACAGTACGAGTTCCCCGCATAGTGTGTTGTCGAGGTTTCCAAACTTGCTGTCGAGGGCTAAAGTTGCTGTCGCGTAGTCTTCCGCCAATATTGCTGTTAGAGTGAATATGCTGTCTTGACTTGCAACATTCTGTCTTCTTGTAATCTTACTGTCAATGCTTATGACAGTAACCTTTATTCATGCTGTCATCTAATATGCGTTCTTTGAGGCTTGAACACAGAAAGTGAACTTCTTCCAAATTACACAATTAAAATAACATTGTATACTGATTACAAGAACATACTTTGGCAGTGACAGTATGTTCTACTTAATTAAAAAATTAAGTATATACAAAGTTAAGTTGATCCTATGCTATCACCCATAAATCCCAACAATCTCCCCCAATTTGTTTTTATGGACAATAACAACAAATTTACAATATATGCTGACAACTTAACTAACAAGATCAGAATGGATTAAGAATGTTTACTTAGCTTGAGATTTCCTCTTCTGTCTCATTACTTCCTCTCTTCTGAGAGCTTCTACCAAGCTGCTTCTTAGACCTTCTACAAGAGAGATTTCAGCAGGTGTGACTGCAGCATCTTCTATTTCTTCAATGATCTTCTTGATAGTAGGAGAAATAAGAGAACTAGCATCCCTGAGATTCAACCATTGCTCTTGATCAAATGGATAGCTTCTGAAGTGGAGTTCTTCATGAATAAGCTTGAATCTACTTCCTCGATAAGCATTGAGAGACATCCTCCTTTGCTTGTCCAGCTTCGAATCTTCTCCTTTTCTTCTTTCCAATAGTTCCTCTATCTTGTCAGAACAGATCTGCTCCAGGGGATGAATTGATCCAGCAACCATATACTGTAAATCCTTCAGAATAGTTGTTTTTAGCTTGTGCAAGCTGCAAACATAGATTTCTTCTTGTAGATGCTTGATTCTTAAGGGATTTTCCAGCATACATGTTTGATAATTTGGAGCTTCACTTTCTGCCTTGTTGGCAGTCTTGCATCTTTCCAGGAGTTCAGCTTCCTTCTTATCAAGTTCTGACTGATATTGAGCGTATTGAGAAGAGTCAGGTCTTTTTCTTGGCTTGGGTTGCCCTTCCTCTGTGGGTTGGGTTTTCCTTTCTTCTGTGGGTGAATCATCAAACTCATAGTACCAGTGATATGGTATAGGAGAAGCTGGTAGATCAGTTAAAATATCAGCATCATCAAAATCTGCAAAGTTGTAGCCAAATTTCTGATAGAATTCAGCATCCCTATCAGCTTGATATTTCAGAATATGTTCCATAACAGACTCTGAAACATTTTCATAGCTCTCCAGCAACTCTACCATTCTTTCCAGGTAGAAGAAGTCAATTCTTCTTTTATCTAAGGTTCATGTCCTACCACTGGTTGATGTGGAGACCAGAATGTACCCAGTGACCTCTTGATTTGCATCCATCTTTACCTCAACACTCTTGATTTCTCTAGATTGCATCTGTTGTATCTTAAGACTGTTGGGAGGTATTGATTGAATTGGCTTCTTAAGATTCCTACCAAATCCAGTGGTCTTTTCCTTTCCTGAGTACTTGTGCTTTCCTTCAGGTTTCTGTCTAGAAAACCATGCTCTTGCTTTGGCTTTCAGTCTTATGGGCTTGACAGTAGCTTTGGCTTCATCCTTGACAGTACCTTTGTCGACAGTATCTTCCATGACAACATCTTCTTTGACAGTTTCCTTGTCGACAGTACCTTTGGTGACAACATCTTTTTCTGCATTTATGCAGTCAATAGCACATCTAAGAATGCTTGCCTCCAAAGCTTCCAGTATTCTTGGCTCCTCTTCATCTTTTGCACCAGCATCTTTCTTTTCTTGACTAGGAGTTTCTTCATTGCCTTCATTCTGAGATTGAATACCAGTATTCCCAGAATTACTTCCACCAGCATTTTCAGCATTTTCAGAAGCTTCACCACCTCCAACCTCATCATCATCATCATCATGAGGAGGTATGTCATAGAGACAGCTTCCTCCTTGATCATTTCTTTTAGCATTGGCTCTAGAGATTAGTTCCTTCACTCTAGCTCCCAGTGCCTTGTCTCTCAACACCAGCATTCTGTAGATCTCTTGAACAACATAAACTCTTCCTGAATTGGCATTTGAACTGAGTATTCCATCTAACACTTTCAGAATTGACTTGGTTTCCATTCTGGATGTGCCAACCAAATTCATGAAGCTGTTCCTTCTTGTGCCATCCTTAGTTACAGATCTATAGAAAACACATGGTGGATTTGTGTAGACTTCAGGTAGCTTTTGTATGAGCAGGTTCTGGATTTGCATATCCAATATTTCATTGAATGGTTTTTGAGTTGCCCTGATCTTTCCCTTCAAGGCACACAACACCTTTGCTGGTAGACTCTGCAATAACTGCATTGTGATGAAATAAGATATGCCAGAAGTGAAATAGATACTTACAGCCCATCTTTTCTCATCATTCACCATTACACTGACACTGGTGATTTGATCCTTTAATAGTTTTGTGGTGTTGGTTGGACGATTGCTTGGAGCATTCATTGCTTGTTCCACCAAACTGCTAAATTCACTGTCATGATTGTGTAATGTGCTCTCCCTGTAATCCACCATTAGAGTATTGGCTTCTTCTTGATCATACTCAGTACCATTGGACCAAGTATTTCCTTTATGGATGGATTCAGGCAGTTTCCCTTTACCTTTCTCAGACTTATTCTGTTCCTCCATTTCTCTCCATCTTCTTTGTAGAGCAGATTCTTGAGATGCTGGAGTTGGCTCTCTGATTATCACAGGAGGTAGAATTGGATGTCTAGATGCAGGTCTTCTTTGCATAGCATCTTGAGTTGCTTTAGACATCAGTACTCTTTCTCCATCCAAGTCAACTTCAACAAGCTCTTTAGCTTTATCCTTTGGTTGTCCACTGCTTGGTTTGACTTGCTCCCCCTTAGACATTGCTTTCCTTTTAGCTCCCCCTCTGGTCTCCACAGCTACAGGCTCCCCCTGAGTTCCACCTGATTCCTAAATGGGTAATGATTCTGATCTTGCTACCTTCTCCCCCTTAGTTGAGTTGGCAGCTACTAGGTCAGTAAGGAACTGGATGGAGAGCTGAGTAGCAGCAAAACCATCAATCATCAGTTGAGAGAGAGAGTCCATCTTGGAGTTCAAAGTAGCACACTGTCCTTCCAGAGCTGCAATCCTGTTACCAAAAGTAGCAGAGGGGCCACCAGACCTTAACCTTCTTGGAGGGGAAGGAAAAGAAAGGGGCTTGGAGGCTATGGGGGTTCTCACACTCTCAGGGTGTTTTTGAGTGATCTCATCACCCCTCACAGATTGACTCTCAAAGCCTAATGCCTGAATAGTGTGGGCTCCCTCAATATCTCTCTGGACATGCTCAAGTCCCTCTCCTTTTGCCAGCTCATTTGGCTGCCTCTCATTTTTATGCTCACCTCTCTTTTCTTGTATCTCTCTTTTCTTTTGCACACCCTCACTCAACCTAGATGCATGGGTATGAGCAGTACTAACATGCATGGAAGGAGTAGATTTAGAATGTACCTTTAAGAGTTTGGCAAGAGGTAGATCATCATTAGAGGCATCCTCAATGATTACAGCATCAAAATCAGGCGGAGAGGACTGGACAACATCTTTGGCAGGAATGTTACTGTCAGTTGGAGTCTGGACAGCAGGTGCTGGCATGACATCAACTTTGGGAGGTGGAGTGACAGTAGGTTCTGTAGTGACAGTATCTTTCTCTCCACCCATGACAGCAGCTGTGTCCAGGACAACAACATTGCCAGTGTCTTTGACAGCAACAGAGGCTGTGACAGCATCTTCCTGAAGGTAAGATGCTCCTTGGAGTTCAGACAAAGTGTTGGCTGTTTCATTTTCTGACAAAATACCACTTTGCCCTAGCTCAGTGTTTAGAGGAGTGGTGTCCATCTCACTTTGAGAAATGGGTTCTTGTGGACCACTGGATGGGGGCTCATCCATGATTGGAGATGGATGATCAAAACCTGAAGGGTTGGGACTGTCCCCTTCTCTAGGTTGTGGAGAAGAAACAAAAGAATGTGTAGGGAAGGAAGAAGGTGAAGGGGTAGAAGAGAGTGGGGGCTGATTCACAGATGAAACATGTGAACCATCAATAGGAGTAGAGAAATCCTCACTGTGCCCTAACTCACTGTGTGTTTCTTCAAGTGGAGGTATCTCAGGTTGGGAACCATGAGTGTGTGCAGACTCTGTACAGGGTGCCTTGGGAGACAGGCCAATTTCAATAAATGTCCCTTGTTGAGAAGGCACATCTAGGGAGGAGTTTATTTCCCTGGTTGCCTCTACAGTCTTTTGGGAGACTGCAGGGTGGCTGACAGTGGTTTTGGTCCTCCTAGCTCTCTTCTTCTGAGGCTCAAGGGGAACCACTGTGGGTTCTGTTGGACTACCTTCCTTATTTGCTGCACTAGGTGCAGTGTCTCCCTCTTGACTAACAGAGCTACCACCAACATCAGCTTCTAAGGATCTTTTTCTGGATTCTTGCAAGGCTTCTCTTTGGGCTTTGGGAAGTCTAGAGGGCCTAGGCTGAGTGTATGGTGTTGAATGTGGGTTAACTGAATTTGGGTCTAATTCAGTTTCATTCTCAAGAGTGAAAGAGTCATAACCAGATGGTAATGGTAAATCAGGGTTGGACACTTGATCAACCATGTGCTGAGTGAAACAAAGTGGAATATGTGCATTGAGATTCTGTGAAGATAACAGTGTGTGTTCTTCTTCAAAACTGAGCAAGCCTCTAAACGAGGAGCAGCATCATTAAAATCACAGAATGAATTAATGCACATCATAAGAAAGCGAGGGTAGGTTGATACCTTCTTACCTATGGCATCTTGGAGGTGTGCCATGAGGAGAGCACCAACATTCACCTTGTATCCATGGACAAGAGAGTGTGTCAGCTTCTTGATGTAGGAGGGTATTCCATTCCAGCCTGTGGACTTGGTAGAGAAGACTTTGACCATCACATCAAATATCATGCTCCACTCCTTTCTCAGATGCTTCCTATCCATTTCACCAGTTGGATACCACTTGGTAGTCCCCTCTTCGAGAATAGGGCCTGCATACCCAATCTTCAAAAAGAGCTTCTTGAGAGTGTCATCATGGGCAAGTTCAGCAAATTGGTGTCCTGCTTCAAGTGTAATTCCAAGAGCATTGTTGATGACCTCAGCTGTAAGAGTGTATTGTTGCCCAGAGATTGTGAATTGAATACCCGGGTTCTCACCCTCAGTTTGAGCAACAGCAGTTTGCCAAAACGCCTCAAATCTGTCTAAGTCGAGAATGGGGGTTGAGGTGATGGCATAACCGAGATAGGACTTGTTCAAGAAAAACACTAGTCCTTTGAAGCCTTCACCAGCATCATTTGGGGAGAAGATGCCAGCAAAGTTTGTTTGAGAGAGAGTCTGTTTGGGGGCCATTGAAATTTCAAGAAAAGAAGAAAGTAAGAGGGTTGCTTTTTGCTGGAAGAAAGGTATTTTGCCTGGAGTTTGATGAGAAAGAGAAAGATATGTCTGAGTAACTGGGGAATAAAATAGGGGTATCTCAAACGTTTTGTGCATAAAAAGTGGATTTCAAGAACGTGTCTTAACCCACTCTTAAACACGTGAGTTACTGCCCGTTATTCACTGACCAACGTGGGATAAATATCCAATTTCAACGGTCCACTATTGTTGACAGTAACCTGTGCGCTAGAAACAATCTGTCAGTAATAAGAGGTGGTGACAGTAGGTTTTGCGTGACATCAACTATTGCGCAAAAGCTTGCTGTCACCGTTAAGCATATGAATGACAGTATCCTTAACAAGTCTTGACAGAAAGTCTTTTCCTGCTGTCAAGAAGGTTGCTGTCAAGAAACACACGACAGTATCCTTCTTAACGACAGTAACTTCGATTGGGAATTGGTTCTGTCATAAACTTATTAGAATGCTTTATTCATATACTTAACTTAATATTGACACATTATGGATTTAGCAATGTAATCGTTTCAACACAGATATTTAAGCAAAGTACACAGACACTTCATAAACTCAATAACCACAAAAACAAGAACTTTTATTATTAATAAAATCATTAAAATAGAACATTGAGTACATTATTCAATGATTTTATCAACTAGTTCTAACGTCTCTGCTTTAATTTCTTCTTCAGAGCGACCTTCTTCTTTGAGAAGTGCCTGAAGCTCTTTCTCTTCTTCCTGAGCCTTGGCCTCCTCTTCTTGTTTCTTTTCTTCATCTATCTCATCCATGGCGTCCAACAGCATCTCGAAGAGCTCATCAATCTCTTCACTGTCGGGTTCACTATCGCACCTTTTTAGCCCTACTTCGATTCCTACTTTGTTTTCCATTATTTACTTTAAAACTGAGAGCAGACTGGTGAAACCTAAGGTTAATTTATAGGCAAAACCGTCTAAGGATTAAAGTCTAATGGTCAACAGTTAGAGTACCCATACAACTACCACAAAAGTAATTAATGATCGTGTCCTCCTTTAATCCTACAGATTAATGCTAAAAGGTGTGAAAGTCCAATGGAACAGATTTTTATCTCTCAAACTTAACAAGTAACCACATTAATGTCATACACAGTTTAAAAGTATGAGACTGGCACAAAATACTGACATGAAAAGTCAAATCAACACATGCTGTCACATAACAAACATAGACCAAGTAGACAGTAACTTCTCTTGACAGCAGGTTTGAAGTTGCTGTCATGAGCTGCATTGGAGAATTTGGAATTATAGAAAACTGAGTAAATAAACATACCAGGTTCAGCATTCCCAATTCACTTACCAACCTGTTGAAGGTTGCTTCATCCAATGGCTTAGTGAAGATGTCAGCAAGTTGCTTGTCAGTTGGGACATAGATCAGCTTCACAGTTCCTTGTTCAACATGCTCTCTGATAAAGTGATGTCTTATATCAATGTGCTTTGTCCTAGAGTGTTGAACTGGATTGTCTGATATGGCTATGGCACTAGTGTTGTCACAGTAGATAGGAATATCACTTAACACTAGACCATAATCCAGAAGTTGATTCTTCATCCATAAAATTTGTGCACAGCAACTACCTGCAGCAATATACTCAGCTTCTGCAGTTGAGGTAGAAACTGAATGCTGCTTCTTGCTAAACCATGAGACCAATCTTCCACCAAGAAATTGACAACTACCAGTAGTACTCTTTCTATCAATCTTGCATCCAGCATAGTCTGAGTCTGAGTAGCCAATTAGATCAAATCCAGTGTTCTTGGGATACCAAAGACCTAGGTTAGGAGTGCCTTTTAGGTATCTAAAGATTCTCTTGATGGCTACTAAGTGAGACTCCTTTGGGTCACTCTGAAACCTTGCACACAGACATGTAGCAAACATGATGTCAGGTCTGCTAGCAGTTAGGTATAGAAGAGAGCCTACCATGCCTCTATAGGTGCTTGAGTCAACTTTCTTCCCTTTAGGATCAAGATCCAGACTGGTTGAGGTGGACATTGGTGTCTTTGCAGGTGATGAATCTTCCAAGTTGAACTTTCTGAGAAGTTCCTTGATGTATTTAGCTTGACAAATGAAGATTCCATCAGATTGTTGAAGAATTTGTAGTCCCGGAAAGAATGACAATTCTCCCATCATACTCATCTCATATTTGTTACTCATGAGAGAGGAAAACTTCTCACACAGCCTCTCATTTGTTGAACCAAATATGATATCATCCACATAGATTTGTACTAGAATGATGTCCTTGCCATGGTGTTTGTAGAAAAGTGTCTTGTCCACAACTCCTCTAGTAAACTGATTGTCCAAGAGAAAAGTGGAGAGTGTGTCATACCAAGCCCTGGGTGCTTGCTTTAGTCCATACAAAGCTTTGAAGAGTTTGTATACAAAATCATACACTCCAGCATCCTCAAACCCTGGTGGCTGTTAAACATACACTTCTTCTTCCAATTCTCCATTTAGGAAGGCACTTTTGACATCCATCTGAAATACTTTGAAGTTGCAGTGTGCAGCATAGGCTAGAAAGATTCTTATAGCTTCAAGTCTTGCAACAGGTGCAAATGTCTCATCATAATCTATTCCCTCCTGTTGACAGTAACCCTTGGCTACTAGCCTTGCTTTGTTTCTTGTCACTGATCCATTTTCATCAAGCTTGTTTCTGAAAACCCATTTGGTCTCAATGACTGACTTTCCCTTAGGTCTTGGAACTAGCTTCCATACATTGTTCCTTTCAAACTGATTTAGCTCTTCTTGCATGGCTATCACCCAGTCAGAATCCAACAATGCTTCATCAATTGTCTTAGGTTCCATTTGAGACAGGAAGCATGAAAACATGCTGTCAGCAGAGACTTTGTTCCTGGTCCTCACTCCAGAATTAGGGTCACCAATGATGAGGTCACTTGAGTGATCCTTGTTCCACTTGGTGATTCTGGGCAAGCTACTTGACTGTACAGGAACATTTTCTTCAGTTTGTTGAGTTGAATGATCACCAATCCCATTGTCTTCAACATGTTCTTCATTGTCTCCAGAATCACCATTGTCATGAATGTTAGAGGATATGGTCTGTGACTGAGCTGGAGTTTGGTTGACAGTAGTGGCATTGACAGTATCTTTATCAACTTCAACAACTTGAGTGAAGCTAGGTTCTTCATCCACAATTTCCTCAGCTTCCAAGTATCCTTGATTCTCAAATCTGAATGTCTGCATCTTTCCTTCTTCATGCATTCCTGGAAACTTGGTTTCATCAAATGTGACATTAACACTTTCTTCAATAATCCTGTGTTCCATAACATAAACTCTGTAGGCAGTCCTTTCTGTGCTGTAACCCATGAATAGTCCTTCAAAAGCCTTGGTGTCAAATTTTCCTTTCTTCTCATGATTATCCTTCATCATAAATCATTTGCTCCCAAACACATGAAAATATTTGACAGTAGGTTTCTTTCCAGTTAACAGGCAGCAAGGTGTACTTGCATGAGTTTTGTTGATCATGGTTCTGTTCTGAGTATAACAGGCTGTGTTGATAGCTTCAGCCCAGAAATATGTCGGCAGTTTGGCATCATGCAACATAGTTCTAGCTGCTTCAATTAGAGTCATGTTCTTTCTTTCTACAACTCCATTCTGCTGTGGAGTTCTTGCAGCAGAGAATTGTTGTACAATTCCTTCATCTTTACAGAAAATTCCAAGAGTGGCATTTCTGAATTCTGTACCATTGTCACTCCTCAAGATTTGAACTTTTGAGTTTGGAGTTCTATCAAGAACTCTGACTTGATCAATAATCACTTGAGCAGCTTCATCTTTGGATTCTAGAAACTTCACCCAAGTGTACCTTGAGTAATCATCCACCATTACTAGGGAATATCTCTTCTTGGCCATTGATGGTACATTGACTGGTCCAAAGAGATCCATGTGAATCAACTTGAGTGCTTCAATGTTGGTGTTCATTTGCTTGGACTTGTGCACAGCTCTTCTCAGTTTGCCCATTTGACAATCTTCACACAGTCCTTCTTGACAGAATTCCTGTTGGGGCAAACCTCTCACCAACTCCTTCTTCATCAGAATATTCATTGTCTTGAAGTTGAGATGTGAGAGCTTCCTATGCCAAAGGATACTGTCACCAACAGTAGCTTTACTGTAGAAACAGTAAACCTTATCCTTCTTTGTTGAATTTAAGTCAGCAACAAACAAACTTCCTTTTCTAACCCCTTTTAGAGAGAGGCTATTGTCTTTCTTGTGATAGATGTTGCACAACATCATATCAAAATCAACCTTGAATCCCCTGTCACTGAATTGGCTGACACTGAGTAGATTGTGCTTCAATCCATCCACAAGAGCAATATCTTCAATGACAACATTTCCAATTTCTAGATAGCCATATCCCACTGTGTAACCCTTGCTGTTGTCTCCAAAGGTTATGATTGGGCCAGCTTTCTCAACATAATGTGATAGCAGGGCTTTATCACCTGTCATGTGTCTTGAGCAGCCACTGTCAATGATCCACATGACTTGATCTTTCTTCTTGCCCTGCAAAACAGAATGTGTCTAAGATGCATATGGTACCCAATCCTTGTTGGGTCCTGCAGTTTCAGTGTCTCCTGAGTTTCTTTTAGTCATAAAGTCACAAGCATTATCAGTAATCTCCTGTTTGACTTCTCTTTTCACCCACTTAGGTTTAGAATTGGACTTGGTCCTTTTCTTAGTGGATGGAGCCTTCTTGCTGTTGCCAGCAGGCTCAGAATTTCAACAGTGTTTGAGTATGAACATTTTTCAGTAGTGAGAATAGGTAAGTTAAAGCATGTACTCATGGCAGTAATTTTGCATGGCATACATTCAATGTTATTACAGACACTCATAGTTCTATGCATAAGGGGGGTTCTGTGTAAGTTACCATTGAGTTCAGTTGCATTGCCCTTTTCCTCAATTGGTTTCTTACAAACATGTGTTAAGTGATGAGTAGATCCACAGTTATTGCACAGTTTCCAAGAAGCACCTCCAACATTAGTGTACCCATTTCCTTTGTTGACTCCTACCTTTCCATTCCTATTCTTAGACTTGGGAGTTACTAGATTGACAGTATGTTCAGAAGTTGCTGTCGAACTTTCCTTGACAATATCTTTTATTCCTACTATCTTCACAGAAGGTTTTAAAGTTACTATCTTGGAACCATTCTTGACAGTATCTATGGAAGATTCTGTCTTGCCAACTGTGACAGCATCTTTTGAACTTACTGTCTGATTGCTTAGTAAGTTTACTGTCTTGGGGATTGTGACAGTATCCTTTCCATCCTTGACTGTGCTGTCAACACCTTCATCCTCATCAAGAATTTCTTGTTTGATGAGCATGGCTTCTTCATCAAACTCAATTTCTGCAGCTTTGAAAATGGGAGTTTTAACTTTCTTGAGAATGATGGGTTTGACAGCAGCATTTCCAGAACAATCTTGAATCACAGTTTCCTTTCCAGGTCTTCTATCATATGAAAAACCTATACCAACTGACTGATTTTCTGTATGCTTATCATTGTAATCCTGAACTATCTTTGATGAGTTTTTATAAGCCTTGATTTTAAATTCATTTTCAGCAATCTCATTTCTCAGGAGTTCCTCAACCTCTTTAGCACATTTCAATTCATTTTTTAAGTTTAGCATTCTCCTGAGCTAAAGAGTCCAGTGAACTGGTTTTGAGAACAAGAGATTCATTTTCAGACTTTAGTGTTTCATTTAGCTTACTCAGCCTAGTGATCTCCTCATTGGTAGCAGATAAGCTAGTATAGACGTTGAACATTTCAGCACTTAAGTCTTTAATGGTTTTCTTATACTCATCAATGGACATATCAAGTAAGACAAGTGAAGGTACCTGACTTGAGGATGTTGATGTTACTTCATCAGTGCTAGCCATGAGAGCTAGGTTGACATATTCTTCTTCATCTTCATCATCAGACTCATCCCAACACTTTCCTTCAGCCACATAGGCTCTACCTTGATTCTTCTTGGAGTATCCACCAGTTCCTTTCTCAAATCTCTGAACCTGTTTGGGTCTTTTGCACTCAGTAGCAAAATGACCAGGTTCGCCACAGTTGTAACACTTGAATTTAGATCTATCCACAAATCCAGTCTTGTATCCTCCTTTGAATGAGCTTCCCACAGCAGCCTTTGATGAGCTTCCCTTGGTGAACTTGGATGCTTGGCCTTGGGGCCTGAATGACCTATCCTTCTTGAACCTAAAGTTCTTGAACTTTTTGGCCATGTAAGCCATAGTAGGATTGTCCATGTTTTCCAGTTCCTCCATAGTGTAGAAGTCTTCATCTTCCACATCCTTGAGCTGTAGTACTACTTTCTCATCATCTTCAACAACCTCTTCTATCTTCAAGGATTGTACAGGGGTTGGTTGAGTGATTTGTAGTGCTTCACTAGGTTGTGTGATCCTTGGCACTTGTGCTACTAGGGCACTTGACATATTAGCCATCTTGTTCCTTGTTCCACTTTGTATGGCTCTCTTTTGAAAGAGTTCAAGTTCATACGATTTCAGAATGCCATAAAGTGTTTCAAAGGTTATATTGTTGAGATCTCTTCCTTCTCGTATGGCTGTTGTCTTGTGTTCAAGATGATCAGGCAGTGTAAGCAAGAACTTGACATTCAATTCTTTTATGTCATAGTACTTGCCATGTATATGCAGTTCAGTTAAGAGCTTACTGAACCTTTCAAACATGGAGCTTAAGTCTTCACCAGGCTTGGCCATAAATGCCTCATATTGAGATATAAGTATTTGCCTTTGGTTGCCCTTAACTTCTTCACTTCCTTCACAGAGTAAGGCTAACCTGATCCACATCTCCTTGGCTGATGTGCAGCTTATCACACTTCCATACATGGCTTTATCCAACGTGAGAGAATCGAGCAAGATGAGTTGCAAGTGATCATCTAGCACCATTTTCTCCTTCTCAGTTTCCAAAAATTCCGAGGGATCTTTGGGAACCCAATGTGCAGGAATGATCTCACCATTTACTGTTGTGGCTTCAATTTCCTTCCTTGGAGTGAAGGGACCATTCTCGAGTATACCTGGGTATAGTGGATTCGCAGATTTGATAAACAACAAGATTTTACTTTTCCAAATGCTGTAGTTCTCTTTATCAAAAGCTGGGATCTTGATACTGTTTGATTTCTGCATTGTCGTCGGGATCTCAGATATGTATGTTAATCTGAAAGCTCTGATACCAGTTGTTGGTCCTTGTGTATTGCAAAGGGGGGGGGGGGGGATGAATGCAATACTGATAAAATTCAATCTCAGTTTCAACAACTAAAACTAAGATTTAATGTTATCAATAATATGTATGCATTCACAAACAGTAAAATAGAGAAGACAGGATTCACAAAATAAATGTTTTATTTATTTTGCAAAGTGTTGCTACAACCTCAAGAGAGAATTCTTGAGCTTCGATTTTCTTCAATACACTTACTCGTCTTCATTCTATCTTTCTAGAATGAATTGATAGTCTAAGTATAAAACTAATCCTATCACTATCAACACAGGTCTGTGAAGCTGCTGTCATTATCAAGTGGCAGCTTCTTACAAAGTGTCTACCCATGTGACTTTCCTAAATTGCTAACAATGTCAGATAGACATTACAAAGAAAGCAACCTAGATTCATTCTATTTCTAGCTAAAACAATTCAGCAAATAGAGACTTGACCTTGCTCTTGAATTGATTCGCTTTTGTTTGCAGTGCTTGAAGCTTCTGTCGTAGTCTTGCAGACTTGGTGCAACTTAGGGATATTGCAACACGCCTGTTTCTTGAACATTGAAACTGTCACGGGATTTGACTGAGAAAGATACTTAGAACAAGGGTCTTTCTCGAGACAGTTACTTTTGCCGCAAAGCTTGCTGTCACAGGATTGTGCTTTTGGTGACAGTACGAGTTCCCCGCATAGTGTGCTGTCGAGGTTTCCAAACTTGCTGTCGAGGGCTAAAGTTGCTGTCGTGTAGTCTTCCGCCAATGTTGCTGTCAGAGTGAATATGCTGTCTTGACTTGCAACATTCTGTCTTCTTGTAATCTTACTGTCAATGCTTATGACAGTAACCTTTATTCATGCTGTCATCTAATATGCGTTCTTTGAGGATTGAACACAGAAAGTGAACTTCTTCCAAATTACACAATTAAAATAACATTGCATACTGATTACAAGAACATACTTTGGCAGTGACAGTATGTTCTACTTAATTAAAAAATTAAGTATATACAAAGTTAAGTTGATCCAATGCTATCACCCATAAATCCCAACATTTTGTTATACACGTTGTAGATGTGGACATCATATATTGTATGATTTACGATCCTTGATATTTGTTTACAAGGAAATTTTAGCTAGCTAGGAAAATGTTAATAATTATAACATTACTAATTCCGGAGTTCAACGAACATTATATAATAACTATACTAGTAGCGAATAACTGACATACCAATACTATTAACAACAATGTTGTCATATTCAAATAACTCATTTTACATATTAGTAGGACATAATTTAATTATAAAGTCGTCATTAAGTTGTCTTATATAAATTTTATATATGCGAGTCGGGACTCACCTATGTTTTGTTTATTCGATTTTACAAAAGTATAAGACAATGGTTTTTTTAACAAAGTGTTGTAAGTTGTAAGACGTAACAATGGTTTTGGTCCAAAAAACGTTGTATAATATACACAAGGGTTTTCGTTTTGATCCGTTCGTTGTTGAATAATCTCTGTAACAATTGTTTATGTCGTTAAACCGTTGTATGATATAGACAATGGTTTCGTTTTATAAAATCGTTGCATTATTATTTACATTACAACGTTTTGTTTAGCTAAACCGTTGTCTATATCAAAAGCGTTGATTTTTAAAAAAATACTTTATTTGTTGTCCTTAATACATACATAAGTGTTACACACTTCATACAATGTTATTGTATAAATCTCTTATATGGATATTTAGTATAAAAAATTGTTAAATATATAAAAACACTTAAATAAAGGTTAATGATAATAATAATATCATTGATAGATAGAATACGATCATACTTCAGATATTTTGTTATACACGTTGTAGATGTGGACATAATATATTGTATGATTTACGATCCTTGATATTTGTTTACAAGGAAATTTTAGCTAGCTAGGAAAATGTTAATAATTATAACATTACTAATTCTGAAGTTAAACGAACATTATATAATAACTATACTAGTAGCGAATAACTGACATACCAATACTATTAACAACAATGTTGTCATATTCAAATAACTCATTTTACATATTAGTAGGACATAATTTAATTATAAAGTCGTCATTAAGTTGTCTTATATAAATTTTATATATGCGAGTCGGGACTCACCTATGTTTTGTTAATTCGATTTTACAAAAGTATAAGACAATGGTTTTTGTTTAACAAAGTGTTGCAAGTTGTAAGACGTAACAATGGTTTTGGTCCAAAAAACGTTGTATAATATACACAAGGGTTTTCGTTTTGATCTGTTCGTTGTTGAATAATCTCTGTAACAATTGTTTTTGTTGTTAAACCGTTGTATGATATAGACAATGGTTTCGTTTTATAAAATCGTTGCGTGATTATTTACATTACAACGTTTTGTTTAGCTAAACCGTTGTCTATATCAAAAGCGTTGATTTTTTTAAAAAAATACTTTATTTGTTGTCCTTAATACATACATAAGTGTTACACACTTCATACAATGTTATTGTATAAATCTCTTATTTGGATATTTAGTATAAAAAATTGTTAAATATATAAAAACACTTAAATAAAGGTTAATGATAATAATAATATCATTGATAGATAGAATACGATCATACTTCAGATATTTTGTTATACATGTTGTAGATGTTGACATCATATATTGTATGATTTACGATCTTTGATATTTGTTTATAAGGAAAGATTAGCTAGACAAACGTTAATGATTTTAACATTACTAATTCTGAACTTAAACGAACATTATATAATAACTATACTATTATTGATATTCCAATTTTTTTTGAAAAAATCAAATTTATTCGGTTTGAGATTTTAACATTCAATTAGTTGTTTGACAAGTACTTTTATGTAGTGTTTCGTCGCGAATTTTTCTTTCATTGTTTTTTTGAAATATTAAGGGAGTGGTAATAGATTTTGGTAAAAAAGTCATAATAGGTTTCTAATTTTTCAATTATTTTCGTATATCACTAAAATAATTAAATATTAACATCGGTGCGATTGGATGATTTAAAATTAATTTTATTTTATTTATAATCAAATTTAAGTTTTTACAACACAAATGAAATTTATTTTTATTTTTGTCCCAGACTTCATCACCAAGCTCAAAGTTTATTGAAATTTTCGAAGTCTTATTCCCCCTTAAACCAATAATTCATTTCCCCCTTAAACCAAAATTTCCCCCCTTCACCTTCCCCTCATTCTTAACAAACAGAATCCAATTAAGGCGGCCATTTTTCACCATACACATATCTCATATCTTATAGGTTAAGTCTCCCCTAACCTGCTCTCTCTCTCTCTCCCCAACTACTCTACGATTAATCGATGTCTCTCTCTGTTCTTTGTGATGCTTCTTCAGTTTGGGATTTTCTCGATTTAGGGCTTCTTCAATTTGGGGTACAATTTTAGATCTTTTTTAGTTTTAGGGTTTGATTAATTGGTTTAATTAGTCACTTTTTATCCTCCCGCTCTTTCATTCGTTCTCTATGTTTAGGTTTTTTTATTCTGTTATTTAATTTGGTGTTTGTGGACTTTTTAATGTCTAAACCCTGCACAGGTGCTGGTGCCTCTTTCGGAGCTGTGGCTTTTATGTGTAGGTGAGCTTCCTGCCTTCATTCTCAATTGCTAGTTTTTTTTTCTTTTAGAAAACCCAGAGTAATGGCTGCGGAGGCGAAAGCTCAACGAATGGAGCATGAAAAACAAAAGACGAAAGAGGAGGCAATTCAGATGATGGTTAGGCTCAAAAAGAAGATGGATGATGCGGTATAATTATGATCTTTTAGTGTAATTGTTTTTAATGTATGTATAGGTTGAATTGTTTATTTTCTAGGCATATATAAATTGTCATGTTCGAGTTTGTGTGTTTGGATGTTTAAACATCTTTGTTGTTTGGTGGTATAGTTAATGGCTAAGCAAAATAATTCAGTCTTTATTAGTTTGGTTGAATTATTTTGGAGAGTGATGCATTTTGATCTACAATCAAGGCCACTCTATACAGTCTTTACATGTATATCGTCTTGTTCGGGTTTGTGTGTTTTGGATTTTTTTAACATCTATATTGTTTCGTGATTTAGTTAATGGCTGAGTAAATAAACTTCAGTCTTTATTAGTTTGGTTTATTATGCTATTCCAGAAGAAGAATTTGTGTATCATTATGCTGAGTAAGATGCTATGCAGTTAGAGCAGGTTATACAGTGTATCCTTTTTTCTACTGCTGCATCATTAAATTACCTTCTTGAATTATACAAATCTTGTTTTCGGACTGAGGAAACTTCAGTTAATGGTAGGACCTGAAATTATACAAAATGTCATTCTGATATGCATGATCTCATTTATCTATTGGGTGGTAGAAAAAAAGATGCTGCGTCTCAGGTAGGATTTTACTGATACTAGTGTCAACTACAAGTCAGTAGCAAGTCCATATTTTTTTTCAGGAAGTCCCGAGTTTTTGCCAGGATCACTCTTTTCTCCAACAAGTGTGTTGTTATGAGTGTTAAGGTCCTCTACAACCTTTACGCTCTATACCTCTGTTCCAACTAATTAACCTACCTCTTCTGTAATAGACCAGACCAGCCACACCAACCTTTACAAATTTTCCTCCAAACAACCCTGCCTTTGCACATTTGCATGAAGTATACAACTTCAATTCTAAATTATCTATTTATTCTGAATTTTGGCCTAGGACTCTAGTTTAAGCTTTCATCGTTTATAATCTTTATAAGAGTTGAAGATGATCACAATTCACAAAAAGTATTGCATCACCTGTTAAAGAACATGGCGGACACTTTATGATTTACTGTAACTGAATTATGGCGACTGCTTCTTACAGCAGCTTCTTGTGCTGGTTTATTTCTGTTTTACCAGAAATTAAAGTTCTTCAGTAACCGGATCATCCGAACATTGTGCAATATCTTGGCACTGATATAGTTAGTATTTTGTTGGTTTCATGTTCTCTTATGTTAGCCTGACTTTGCTCATTCTGACTTTGACAATATTTACCAATGACAAAGTTATATATCTATTGCAGATTGAGGATCGCTTTTGCATATATCTAGAGTATGTCCATACAGGATCAATTAATAATTATGTCCGTGAGCATTATCGATCAGTAACTGAATCGGTGGTTCGCAGTTTCACCCGTCATATTCTCACAGGACTAGCATACTTGCATAGCACAAATACGATTCACAGGTGAAAGCTCGACTCAGTGATCTTTCTTTAAAGGGAAGTCCACACTGGATGGCTCCAGAGGTATCTTAATATTCTACTTGGATTGATTGGATGCCTTTGCTTACTGTTAAGTATGATCCTCATATCTTCTTGCACAGGTTTTGCTATCTATGATGCGAAAAGATTCCAAACCAGAGCTTGCCTTTGCTGTTGACATATGGAGTGTAGGTTGTACCGTCATTGAGATGCTGAATGGAAAACCACCATGGAGTGAATACAGTGGGGTAAGCATCTAAACAACTGCAAATAGTAAGTAGTCAGTATAGCGAGCCTCTCAATATTCATGATATCAAACAAATAACAGTATGGTTGTAAATCAACACTTAGGTTTCTGGTTTGGTATCTATTGCTACTAGGTAAACCAAAACCTCAGATGCTTTTTCTATGTTTCAATTTACAATTTTTTCACAATATGATGAATACTAATGCTTGGCGAAAATTAACTTTCCTAATTTTACAGGTGCAGAATTGTAATATTCAGCTTCGCAACTCCCTTGTAAAGGCCCTCCTACCAGGCTTAGACAGGCTGAAAGACACTAGAGCAGGAAGAAATTTGGCTAACAAGATACTTGACCTGGCTTCTCCCCGACGTCGATGATTCGGCTTGAAGCAAACTTTGAGAAATTGCAGAAGTTTTGTCATCTATTTGTTTAGGCTTATGAAATCATCTTCTGTGCTTTATGAAATTATCTTTTGTGCAGAAAGTAATTTATTGACTTTGGTGGCAAATCATCTGTTCTTTTGGATGTTAAGCCATGGGATGATGAGACTAACATGAAGAATCAAGGATTGGAGCATTAGTTTGTGAATTTGGTGAATAGTGGTTGTAATGGTGAATATTAGTTGGTAATATGTGAAGTATTTAGTTTGGTATTTTTGTTGGCTTGTAATTACAATGTCTACCATTGTTTTATTTAGTTATAAAACCGTTGTCTCTTTTATATTTTTAGCTTAGTGTGGCATCTATAAGAACTATTGTTATTATCTATATCAAACAATGGCCACTGTCTATTTAGACTGTTGTGCAAATGTTTTTCATACAACATACTCATAAAAGAAAACTGTTGTCTATTTAGACTAAATACAAAATATTGACCAAACAAAAACGTTGTAAAATTAATCTCTTACAACGCATTCTTAAAATAAAACTGTTGTCTAACAAAACAAAGCACAATAGGTAAATACATGTGAAGTGTTGTTCAAAAGCCTTGTTACTACACACTTAGAGATAAAAACCGTTGAGTAAATGCAGATACTGAGGAGAAAACCGTTGTAGATAAAACTTAAACCATTGTGCAAAAGAAATATAAACAAGGCTTTATTAAGAAGAAAACCGTTGTTGTTTCTAGCTATTATACAACACTTTAGATTTACCAGAATGTTGTGATAATCAACTTATACAACGGGCTGTATGGTAAGAAACTGTTGTTGTTTCTGGCTATTATACAACACTTTGTGAATCGGTGACTGTCGTTTGAGTTATTTTGCACAACATTTTTTAACCGTTGTCTGAGGTCCATCTGACGGCATCTCAATACTCATCGGTTTTCAGGGGTAATAGACAACGGGCCTGGTTGAGTCGTCTTATTCAGTTTTTCTTGTAGTTACTAGATTACATAAAATATGACAGACTTTGCACAAGCATACTACATTTGCACAAGCAGAACTACACTGTACAACCAGTATTGTAAAACTAGAGTTTAGTTTAGAAAAAATGCAGAACACGTTTAGGCTGGTCAAATTTCTCTCTAAGAAACATATTACAAAGTAAAATATTAAGCTTACACCGTAGAAACATTGTAAGCTGATCAAGCCAATAAAATAATAGTCTAAGAGATTCTTAAAAACTACTAAGCTGACAACATAGATGTAACTACTAGCTGGACATTTTTTGCTAAGACTAGAAACGCCCTGACTGGAGATGCGCATCGTACATTTCATTTGCTAAATTATTTCTCAAATTGGTCCAAGCATTGATACTCTCCATATTTCCGATATAGTTTTCATCCAAATCATCCATGTTATCTCTAAGCAAATGCTCCATAGGGTCTGAATCAATGTATGTTCGAATAAAATTATGCATCAACGCGCATGCCAAAATAATTCTACCAACAGTGTTTCTAGAGTACCAAGTAGTGTTTCTTAAAATCCCCCACGACATTTTAAGCAAACCACAACATCTTTCTATGACATTCCTAGCTTGAGAATGTTTCATGTTAAAATAATCTTCTGCCACTATAAGAAAGTAAGGCTAATTTCGACAAACCAAATTCGACAGAAACCAAATTCGACAGAATTCAGTCGAAATTATATACTGCGGCTAAATTCGACAATTTTACTAAATTCGACAGATATTTTTATGTTGTCGAATTTAGGAAAAGGTGGGAATTTTGCCGCTTATATTTTTGAATTTAGTAAAAGGTGGGATATTTCCCGCCCAAAATTTTTCACACTATTCAAAACTATAGTCGACAGCGTTCTGTCGAATTTAGTTCCAGCTCCTAAATTCAACCAAAAACGGTTGAATTTAGCCACGATCAAAATTTTTTTATACAGTCCAATTGAAAATCCCCTAAAAAGGAGACGGAAAAAAATATAGTTGTACACTTCATGAAAAATAAATAAAAATATAAGGATAACATTTATTACATGTAAGAATTTAGTTGTACAAAAATGTTACATAATTTTTTATATGATTAGATAATGTTGAACTTTCATTTTTTGATACTTTCAGAAAAATTAAATAAAATATCTAATTAGTTTTAATAAATACAAAAAAAATATGAAAGGATTTAGATGATATATTACATTCAATAAAAAAATTTGAATAAATAATAGTGGGTAGACAAAAAATTCTTTATAGTTCTGTACATAAACGACATAATTGAGTAGAATATTGGGGGGTTTTGGGTTAAGATTTAGGGGTTGGACTAGGGTTGGAGTTTTGAGTTTATTTAAAAATTGTTTTGAGTAATCCAAACGTACGGATGTGAAGATTATCAAAAGAATATAGTGTGTGCAAAAAATTAATTAATTTAAATATTTCCATGTTAAACATTTTAACAAATATATATATATATATATATATATATATATATATATATATATATATATATATATATATATATCAGTTACACTAAATTCGACCAAAAACCCTAATTAGTTGAATTTAAGCTTTAGTTCGATTGATATCGGTCGAATTTTGTCAAATTCAACTGATTTCTGTCGAATTTACCGTGTTTTCTTTTTGACTTGAATCTGTCGAATTTAGCCGCAGATGAAAATTTTGTGCAGTCCAATACTCACTCAAAAATTTAATATCTGAATACTCATTTTTAATATCTCAATATTTCAAAAATTCGATTAAATACTCACTCAAATTTAAAATTAATTTATCTACAATTTCTGAATGCTCATCTGAGTCCTCGACTGAGTCAATCGACTTTTAGAATACAATTAAAAATAATGTATCAAATCAAAGTACTAACACATATAAGCTAAAAATAACTATATTTTTCTAATTTCCAAGTTATAAGTTTTATTTCGACAAATAAATATTTCATAATAATTTCGCATTCTACAATCTAGGAAATCATTTTCTAAATTTGAAAATTAAAATCAAATAACTTACAAAATGATCCATTTAAATATCTTTAGACTTAATTACATTTCTTACTAGTTCATTCCACCTAAAATTTCCGTTAAAAATAATAATCATTAAATTCAAAATAATAAAATTAAATTAAACTCAATTTAATCCAACCTAGATTCACTTCAATGAAAACAATTCCAAACAAGACACTGTGACAATAATTAACCTTTCCCTTTATTTATTTCTGTGAGTTGTTAGTACTTATTACCATCTCTCCTTCTTGAGATAAACAAGAGCAAGAGCTTTATACACTACGCCATAGATGACCAGATGTAATACTTTTAAATTGCAACACCCACTTTGTGTTACAATTGATACACTATTTTTGAACTACTACAATACTTCGGAGACTATGTTACATTACACATAAACGTCCTGTTGCAGAAGACTCATTGTGTTACTCTATCGAGATAGTGTTGCATTTGATTTTAATTAAACAATAAATAAAATATAAAAAATAATTAACTTTTAATTAAAAAACGTGGGTGCCACAAGTGGAACCCACTATTTTTTTAATTTTTAATTAAAAAATAATTAGTTTTTAATTGAAAAATAATTAATTTTTAATTAAAAAATACTAAACCCTAAACCCGAACCCGAAACCCGAATGGGTAGAAAACAAGTTTTTTTATAATTCTGTACATAAACGACATAGTTGAGTAGAATATGGGCGGTTTAAGGTTTAGATTTAGGGGTTAGATTAGGGTTAGAGTTTTCAGTTTATTTAGAAATTGTTTTGAGTAATCCAACCGTACGGATGTGAAGATTATCAAAAGAATATAGTGTGTGAAAAAAATTAGTTAATTTAAATATTTATATCTTAAACATTTTAACAAATATATATATGTCACTTACACTAAATTCGACCAACTACGGTGTGTGGTCGAATTTAAGCTTTAGTTCTACTAATATCGGTCGAATTTAGCTAAATTCAACAGATTTTAGTCGAATTTAGCTAAATTCAACCGATTTGAGTCGAATTTACCCATGTTTTATTTTCGACCAGATTTAGCCAAATTTGACGTCGAATTTAACTTCTAGTTTTTGTGGGAATTTTGCCGCCTATATTTTTGAATTTAGTAAAATGTGGGATATTTCCCGGCCAAAATTTTTCATACTATTCAAAACTATATTCGACAGTGTTCTATATTCTCGGGTTTAGTAAAATGTGGGATATATCCTTATGTTGGTATAATTCAGTGTTCTATATTCTCGGGTTTTCTAATTGCAAGCTTTTTGATTGGGGAAGTGGCCATTTAGTAGTTGAATATCAGAATGTTTGTTTGTAATATTTAAGTTGCACCCTCAATTGGTAGTCCACAGAGTTAGAGCCGGCAATTTCGTACCCGATACGAAAACGACACGAAAATTATGGGTTTGGTTTAACCTTTTCGATAGACGAACACAAAAATACACGAACACGAAATTACACGAGCGAATTTATTGTCGGTTTTGGGTTTACCCTTGGGTACACGACACGAAACGAAAGTACAGGAAATAATTAAATAAATAAATAAATATTTTAAAATTATATTAATACATATCATAAATAAATATTGTATGTATTATTTTTATAAAAAATTATATACTTAAAATATTGTATGTATTTTTATTTCGTTTTCGTTTTCATTTTTGTGTACTTTTCGTGTACTTTCGTGTAATTTTCGTGTACTTTCGTGTACTTTTTGTTTCGTTTTCGTTTTCGTGTACTTTCGTGTACTTTTCGTGTACACGATAAGTACACGACAAATTTCGTGTACTTTTCGTTTCGTTTCGTGTTTACACGAAATTTTTCGTTTCGTTTTCGTTTTGCAAAATTGCTACACGAACTTATTTCGTTTCGTTAATGGTTTAGCCTCTTAGTACACGAAACACGAAAGTACACGACACGACACGAATTGCCAGGTCTACACAGAGTGCACAATGTATACCTCTCTCTTTTTTATCCACCAAAACAATTATGTTCCAAATTACCGGCCATTGAGCTTTTGTCTGACTTGATTGTGTTTTATGTGAGAG
The DNA here is from genome assembly GCA_030848705.1 of Heracleum sosnowskyi. Lineage (NCBI taxonomy): Eukaryota > Viridiplantae > Streptophyta > Magnoliopsida > Apiales > Apiaceae > Heracleum > Heracleum sosnowskyi. The sequence goes on from CM061235.1 coordinate 69,233,762, forward strand.
GCTAGAACATTTTTGTTTAATAGAAGCTTATGCTTGTAATTAGAGACATAGGTGAATTTTTAAAGCTTCGTTAAATAAGCGAAATCATCAAAGTTTTGCATAATAGAAAAATGGAACAATTCTTGAGCAGCAGATTCTGCTAAAAAAACTGGTGTTCATTAAATTCGATCGAATTTGGTCGAATTTAATATGTAATTTCGACTATATTCGGTCACATTTAGCATACTAAATTTGACCAAATTTGGTCGAATTTAATGCACTCCGGGCGCCAAAATCTGAAATTTTATATTTTTTTAGCAGAATTTGAAAATTTGAAAATTTGAAAATTTTGAAATATTCGGTTTAATTTATTTTTCGGCCAAATTCGGTCGAATTTAGCATTATCAAATTCGAAAAAAGTTGGTTGCATTTAATCTGTCGAAAATAATCCGTCGAATTTAGTATGTCGAATTTATATAAATTCGACAAAATTTGCTAAATTCGACACGAGCATTTTCGACAAAAACATTTTATGTCGAATTTAGTTAAATTCGACAAAATACCGTCGAATTTAGTTAAATTTGACATAATATTTCTTGTCGAATTTAGCCGATTTAGTTGTAGTGTGCTGATGTTGGTTGAGTGCCATTTTTCCACACACTCAAATGATATCGTTGGCCTCTAAATGAGGTCAAAAATCCCTCGCAGTTCATATATCTAGCATCACATAAGTAGTAATTTCCTATAAAAATCAAGTACATAAAGTTAATAACTGCTTTAATTAAATAAAATGAATTTTATATCGGTAGTGTAAAAAAGAACAGTGATCATATCACCTTGGGGAAGTTTTAAAGAATTCTTTCTAGAAAGTGCATCACGGAGTACTCTATTATCATGTGCTGCACCTTCCCAACCTAGTAAGATATAGGTAAATTGCATGTCACGAGTGCATGATGCTAACACGTTGGTAGTGAGTTCTCCGTTTCTATTCCTGTATCTAGTTTTGTCTTAATCACCGACTCGAACTTTAATATGCGTTCCATCCAATGCACCTAAGCAATTCTACATATATATAAAGAAAACCTTAATACAAATTTGCAATATCAATTTTTTTTACTAACATAATATTAATCATTCATATTTGAAACCACACCCATCTATCATCTTGGCAATCTTGTGTCACCGGTTGGGGCTTTTTTAGTAAAAGATTATCGCACTTAAGAAAAGCTCGTAGTACGGAATTAAAATGTCAGGAGACAGTCTCACCACTTCTTCTAAAATGCAACTGAACCCTTCGATTTTTGGTATCATGAGCAAGTATGTACATAAATATTGCAACCACTTCCTCCAAGCTCAAATTTTTATTCCCACGCAGTCCTTCGACATCTCTAAGCATCTGACATAACTTATAAAAACAAGCTCTATCCATTATCAAATTATCTAAGCAAGAGCTACATCACTCTCTTGAATTATTGGTTTAAGATTTAAATGTCTAGCCAATAATCTTTCTCGAGTACAATCATCAAACACATAGGTTATTAGCGTGGGAATGTTAATATTTAAAACAACAATTAAATGAACCAACTCAACTATAGTTTTCATAAGCATAACCATAATATGTTTATAAGTTACAACACACGCGGTCAGAGTTTCTTTTCGATTACGATTACTCAAAGGTGGGCGCGCCAGGACTGTACAACAAAAATTCACATAAAATAAAAAAATTGAGATATGAGGAAAAAGTTATCATAAAATAAACTAATTTCCTAACAATATCATCACAAGTCTTTAATTGATCTTGTTAATCTCGAAAAAATTAATATTAATCAAATTACTTATAACCACAAATATATATATATATCAAGCATGAAGAAGAAAATAATTACATACCGATTTTTATTTGCAGATACAAATGTAGAACAGAGATGGCTGTGTATATACACACACATATACAGCTAAAAAACCCCGCTCTTTGTTATACAAAAAACGCGCCTTTTCTGTTTTTTAGGGATAACGGGGTCTTTTTGTGATACATCTACACATGAAGTTTTTTAGGGATAACGAGGCATTTTGTCATTTTTTTTAAAATCCATTATATCTATTATAGGCCAACAAGGTTTTTCATGCTATTTAGTAATTTACTAATATATCCCTATAATGTATAAATATACTAGAATATATTGTTGTTTGCAAGGATCGAAAACATGGCCTTTAGGTGCAAAGGTGTTTTATGCTCTTATCTCAACCATCATGCTAGGAGCCCATATGATACTATTTTGAAGCTCATCTACCTCATACTTAAATAACTCTTAATATATATGTTATTTAAACTTTATTCACATCTGCAACCACTATACCAAAGAAATTTCTAGAATCTTTTTATAAATCAATAACTACATACACTAAGAACTCATTTGTTATAATGTTCAATATTTTTATTAATTCATATATTTTATCAAGTCATACCAGAGCCGAATTGTCCAAATTCAAACTTTTTTGAAATAGGTTTAATTCAAACTTTCGAGTTACTCGATCTTTTTTCGAATTCAGTTTGATAGTATTCGAGTTGAACTCGAGCTTTAGCTATTTAAGTACTTTACCGAGAAAAGTTCAAGTTTTAAATTACTCGATTCTTGAGGTTCGCAAGACTATTCAGACTTTTGATATTTAAATTTTTTAAATATTATAAATATATTTCAATGTAAATATTCAAAATTTTGTATAATTCATATGTTTTATCGAGTTAAACCCGAGTCGAATCGTTTATATTCAAACTTTTTTCAAAATAGGTTAAATCGATTTGAGATTTCAAGCTTTATGAGTCAAATTTCGAGGTTAAAATTAAAGGACCAATTGAACTTGAGCTTGAGTCCAAGCTTGACAGAACTTTTTAGTCGAGTTTGAGCTCGAGTCTGGTAGTGTTCGACTCGAGTCGATTACACGCCCACTCTCATTGCTATTAGGTAAAATATTTTTAATGGACTAGAAAAAGATAATTTAAGGAAAACAAAACAAAAAAAATATTGCAGATGAGATTTGAACTTCACATTATTTATTAGATAAATATTTAGATAAAATACATAGCAAGGTCAGAAATATTTATTACAAAATAGACGGTATAGATATTATATTAAAAATAATAGATTTCAAACGTCTAACTTTATTATTGAAATATGATACTTAGAACATAATATATCACAATGTACATGAATACAAACCAAAATTTTAGCTAATTTTAATATAAATTACAAGAATATTAAATCACTATCACATGACCACTGTCATGCCACCACCACTACCACCACGACATGCACCACTACCAAAATCACTTGAATTTTATCTGTAAAAACATGAACACCACTACTTACACCACCAAAATCATAAATATCAAATCAAAATCACTAGAAATTGAACTAAAGTTACCAAAACTTAAACGTAAATCACTAAAAATTTTGAATGCAAATTACAAGAATTTTCTAAATTTGGAATTGTGTAAATGTTCGAAGTTGCTGGTAATGGTGTTGATGGTAGTAGAGTGAGTGAAAATGACATTTATCGGCGTTACAAACTCAGATCTATTGAGAGATGGATGAATGAGTTAGTGGAGATATGGTCAGGAATGTGACTGGAATTCGTGACAAACATGTTCATAAGTTACTTTCCGAGTGGTGGTCGATTTGGTAACAACAAAAAATCGTAAAGTGATGATGGTTTATACACACACTCCCTCTCTCTCACCCACTCACAATGGACTCACAATGGAAGGGGCATAAAAGTGGATGTGGGTGAAGGTTGAGATGTAAATTATATTTGAATGGGTGGCCATGATTAGTTTTCAGTTCTCATTTTTGTAAATGATCTTATTTAGCGATTTTCAATATATAAACACATGAGTCTACTGGCTCATGATTAGATTTTTAAATTACGTATTGTTTAATCTTTCCAAGTTATGTTTTTTAAATTTTTATATGTGATTGTATTGTTATAATCATATATGAAATTCAAGTAAGAAATTTGAGTTATTATCATTGTCCAAAAAAAATACCACACTAATGACATACAATGTTTCAAAAATTAGAAATTGTCTATTTAAAAAATCAAAACAACATCCTTTTATGAATTTAGATGATACCCGTGCTTTGCACAGGCTATCACGCTAGTTATGCCATAAAGGGCCACCACCCATTTTTGAAGGAGAGAAGATAAGAGATTACGAGAGAAAGCTTTCAAAATTTTCTCCCCAAAAGTTTCTTCCCAAAAATGGGATGATTAGAAAAGAAGTTCTCACATTCATGTTATTTGTTTCAAAATTTTCTGTAAGAACCGGGAAAAGTTACGTGTAAATATTTCGTTGTTTAATGAAATTTTCTTTTGTATTTATGCTAATTAAATGTTTTATCCATTTAAATGTGTTAAGTTATTCGTTAAATGGTCAAATATGTTTCATGTGGATGCTATGTGAATATTTGTGGTAATTGGAATTTATTGTAAGAGGATGTTATATTATTTCGTTTTATTTTAATTATCGAAAGGAAAAATTTAATTTGTTTCATAATCATTCGGATAATTGGTATATAGTTCGTACAAATATTTCATTCATTGAAGTGGAATATATCCTTAAACATTCGTTATAAATATATTTTGGTTTGTATATATATTATTAAATTATTCTCGTAATTATCCATATATATTCTTGATGGTTATCATTTCGTAACCGGTACACTTTATTCGAATAAAAAATGATCCAATGGATCAATATTGATCCAAAAATGTCGTTTGGAGTATTATTTTCGGTTTAATATAAATAGCTTATTCGTTAATTTATTTTTACCGAAAAATCCGTAAAATACCCAAAAATACCAAAAATCCCCGAACCGTGTTCTTCGTGTTCTTCGAGAATGAAACTCAAATTTGAAGGCGTTACCGGAATCCGTTTTCAACGCTTTTATAGTCGAATCGTGTGGGTATGATTTCTTGATTTTCCCTATTTTATTAAACTCGAATTTAATTATTAATTTTCCAGAAAATTTAAATCTTCATAGTTCTTATGAATTGATGGTATTAATGGATTGTATGTGTTGTGGTGAGTGTATTGGTAATTTTAATAGAGTTTTGGGGATACAAATCGAGCAAATCGAAAAAGGGAGGAGTTCACCGGATATTTTAGTTTGGCCGGATTTTTCACTTGATTAATCGATTCTTATGGGTGTTTATACCAATGGATAGATCGTAGGATGTGGAGTTGATTCATGTAAATAGTTTTGAGTTTGGATTGATTTTTGGGCCTGCCGGAAAGTTGGATCACCGGATTTTCGCGATTTTTCGGCCGGGTTCGAGCCGATTTCGGTGATTGATGTTATGTTTTTGGGTGTTTGGAAGTGTGTCGTGGTTGTGTCGGTAAAAAGGGGGTCATCTTTGGGGAGGGTGGTGTTCTTGGCGACCCGTTTCCTAACCCAACCCGACCCGGTTTCGATCTTAAAAACCCTAAATACTTTTTATGAAAAACGTTTCTGGATTAAATACTTTTTAAAAATTCAAAAATTAGTTTTAATTTCTAAAAATTCATTTCTTTATTTAAATTGTTTTTATAAGTTCGATTTATGTTTAGTTATTTTCAAAATTCAATTAGATTCAATTAATATTTAATTTATTAAATTGATTGATTAATTCATTAATCAGTTAATTTTATTAATTAATTATTAATTTAAATTGAATTGAATTATTTTTATTAATCAGTTTTATTCGAAATATTTATTTAATTAGCTACAAGTGGTCAATTAATTTTATATTAATTGATTAATTTTATATTAATTGATTAATTTTAATTAATTAGATATCTTTTTATTTTATTGACCGATTTAGTTGGAATTGGTCTTTATTTAATGAAAAGCGATTCGACTTTCGATCTAAAAATGTTTTATTTTTCTAAAATTATTTCTTGAGTGTTACGTGACTTATGTGGTTTATTTATCGCATCCAAATACCAATATGTGCTACGTAAATTATGTGAATTATCTGGTTATTGAGTCATAAATACCAATAATCGTTTTGAGACTTGTTTAAATGTTTTAGTCGTGTCTAATATTATCACGAGGGGTAGTTAGAATAGAAAGTGGTCAGTATTGTTAGAAAATGAGATTGACGAGACCGTTGAATTAGATGTTGACTTTTATATTATAGAGATTTTTGACGAGCGTGTTATGTAAATTATTTATTTAGTTAATCGTAACTACTCTATCAATTGAAATATTGTTATCTATGTACAAAGGCTATTAGACGAGACAAGCCAGATTACCAAAAAATGTTAAATGAAAGAAGCCGGAGATGGATGAAGTTAGTATTGCTTACGACTGACTGGTTTATCTGTGAGATGACTTAACACTGGGAAAACGTTAACACTTATAGGGGACATTTCCAAGTATTTTATTCTAACAGAGATATCGGTAAGACTAGTAAATGCGTTAGAATTAAGTACCATATCATGTTTGACTATTAAGGCAGACACGAGGGTTCAAAATCGTAGGATCAGACTCATGGTAATCACAAGAGCGTTAAATCAAAGAAGGATTGAAATAGGGAATTGTGTTGTAAGACAAAATAAGAAGGAAATCGTATTACTTCGGCCTTACATAATAGCTAAGGACCAGAGGTAAGTGTCTATACTCTTCACTTATTGTTCAAGTGATATTTTCTTCAATTATTATTATGTGAATGTTATCTTCAGAATAAATTGCAAGTGTTTTATCTAATCTCGTAAATTCACGAGTATTCTTTCATACCTTTTTAATATCAGATTCATATTGCCATATTAATTGGGAAACATAAGTATTGTGTTGGAATGATTTAAAGTTACAGTTACTGAATCTAAACGAGTTCTTTCTTACAAATATCCTGATTTGGAAATGTTGAGTTGGAATGTTGCAAACCCTAAATGATTGGGAATTTGTGGGCCCCATAAGGGTAAAGTGAGATTTTTAAAATTACGGTTTAATGTGCAAGTGTTTATACTCTTCACTTAATTTCCAAGTGTTGATTCTTTTACATTAATATGCAAGTATTCTATCCTCATCTTGTACCTATGCAAGTAAGCTATCCCCATCCTGTACCTATACAAGTATTCTATCTCCATCTTGTACCTATGGAAGTGTTACTACCCTTTATCTTGTTATGCATGTTTTTCTTGAACCCTCGCATTTGTACCAAGTAGCACTAACTTTCACTTTTTGTTTTGCATTGTAACTACCATGACCTTATTTATTCTTCCATAATGGAATAATTTATACTGTTGAGGCCGTCTAGAGCCTGTTTCTTGAACCCTACCTTACATTGAGCAGTTGCGATTCCTTTTTGATGCCATAATGCCTGTTTCATTTCATACTCAACTTTGTTGAGTTGCGATAGAATTGGAATGTTTTTAAAATGGACCAATAATGGTCGGACCAGATTCGTGGTCAGAATGAATTAAGGCCAAATGAGGCCAGGGATCCTACTTAAAGGACTTTGTTGTGTGCCTAGTTCGGGGTTAATGCGTGACTGATCAACAACTTAACCTTGATGTTTTTCTTAAAACGTAAAAGTCCAATTCTAATACCAATTGTTACATTTGAGATTGATTATAACCATATGCTCTGTACTTGTGATTTATACTCTGATATCCATGTTTACCCTTTTGTTTGAAAATTATGGTTGGTATACATATGTTTGCTGAGCACATTTGGCTTAGTGATAGAGTATATATTTATATATATTTTATAGGATTTTATTCTCATATTTATAGTGTTTTATTAATAATTGGTTATTATTAATTAGATTTTAATGTTTTATGACAGGAAATAAAGAATTCCAAAACTTGGAAGGAATTGGAGTTATTTGGGCATTAAATACAAGGAAAGTCGGATTTATTGGTTTACACGCGCATACATCACTGTTTGGGCCATAACCGGAGTTCTAGACATCAGAATTGGACGATCTTACAGCCCATGCGAAGATAACAGAATTATATACAACTCAAAGGTGGTCCATAATCAAGATTCTAACTGGAACAGACCCGAAACAGGCCTGAAAGACAGATTACGAATTTGACATTCAGAATCCAATTTATTTTGGGAAATTACTTATATTTTCCTAGAGAGCATTAAAAACTCTTTAATATTAGGTTTATATAAAGATTGTAAAGATAAGACCAAAATATTATAGAATAGAATTAGAGATAGCCATATTCTTGAGAGAGAAGGGAGAGAAACAACTTGAGAGGGAGATTGGGAGAAGGAGTGAAGGGATTCATCCGGATTTCGAAGGAACTTGTAAAGTTGTATTCTTTGTGCTTAAACTCTTATGCTCATGTTTTTGGTATTAATTTATATATCTTTTATTCAATCATGAGTAGCTAATCCCTATCCAAGGGTTGGGTAGTATTCGTTGGTTTATTATGCTTGTTTGATAATATTGTGATTTTCTTGTGATTGCTAATTTGTCATTGAGGGCTTAACACAATTAGAGGAGTCGCGAACCTTTGATTGTATCTATAGGACTTATAACGAATCGGGAGATGAGTTATTATTCTAGTACATGACATGATAGACACAATTTAAGTATTAGATCGGGAGATTGATATGCGAATTGTGAAACTGATAATCCTTGGTTTTTAATAGTCTATAGTTGTGCTTTGTATGACCATGGGAGTGGCGTTCAAGGAATAATTATAGGCACTATAATCTACCTTGGAAGAGGATTTTATAAATATAAGAAGGATTGTTTTTAGCAAACAAGAGACACAAATTAGACATTCATGATAGCCAATTGAAGAACCCTGGTTCTTGGATGTTTTCTCTCACATATATTATATAGGTTTTAATTGTTTACTAGTTAATTAGTAGATAGTCACACACCACTAAATTATTATCCACACTTCTGAATTGTAAAAGACAAAAGACTTGGAATTGGTATTGATATCAGTCCTTCCCTGCGAACGATACTCTAAAAATACACATCAACACTTAGTTCGTAGCGTCGAATGAATTCCAAGTTATTTAAAAATGATGATGATTGAAAAAGAGAAATGAGATGACTCAAATGTCTTGCTTTGACAGAATTGTTATTTTCAATAGATTTCTTGGGTAGAACTATTATCCTCAAACTTACTGATCTACATGTACATCTTGTTTTCTACATACTCTTGGTTTCGTTGTTGTTGTGATAACTGTGGTGACCAATATAATTTCCTTATGTTAAACAATTCAGTTACTAAAAGTTGAATGACAAATTATTGTGAAACATCAAAATTGTTTTAAAATCTTTGGAAGTCATAAATGTTCAAACCAAAGACCTGTTTTATTTGAAAAACTCAAATTTATTTTGAAAATTATCCTATCGTACTTTGATAATACACCTGCTGAGCATTTCTTTCGCTCATACTTGTTTTCTTCGTATTTTAGCCTTTCAGTAAGAAGGTAAATTGGCGAGAGTTGTCCGCGTAGCTTGGACAGAGAAGGGACAAGAGGTTAGCGTGAAGATGTTATGATCGAGTATTTGGAGCTAGTGTAACGTTATTGTATAAAGTTGATTTCTATTAAATACTATATTGTATAAGATTAGTTTTGCATGGTATACTTCTTGTCGAAGTTATACTAGTGTTATTGAATTTTTGCAATAAAGAAGAAAATTTTATGTAATGGAATTTTGGATTCTTGTTTCTAGCACTATAGCCTAAAAGATCTTGGTATAATTAGGGTCACAGATGCTACACTTCAATTATGAAACAATTACATGTGATTTAATATTGAGATTTTATTGTGAAGACCAAATCTTCTGACCCCGGATTTGGGGGTGCTACATTTTCTCTCATTATCAACAAAAAACTTAGGAGCATATGAAAGAAATTATTTTTACTTCTCTTTTTTCCCAATCTCCTTTTTTCCATTCTCTGCTTTATTGAAAAACATGGGAGCACACCATAAGGGTTCTGTAAATGAAACTCTAAGAGCACCTCCAAGAAACTCTTAATTAAATTGGTTCTTAACTTGAGAATTGAGGAGTGAGACGAACTTTTTTTGCTCAAGAGACTCAAAGTAACTCTTAAAATCACTTGAAGTGTCTTCTCTCACCTTAATCTTAAAAGCTGTATTCCCACCCTTAACTATTTTTATATATTACTAGCTTATAGCCCGTGCAATGCACATATATTTTTTAATATTTTTTATTATAATAATTCACAATATTATTTTTAGTATTTGTTTTAGTTTTAAATTTTATTAATATTTATAATTTTGAAATAATTTTTAATTATATTGTTGACAAATTTCGAACCATGAACTTTTGAGAAAATAATTTATCGATTAAAAATAAAATATTACTTGACATAGTATGTTGTGAGTATGAGAATAAAATAATTCTACTTCAGAGCCTGCCACTACTACAATTCTAAAAGTTCTAACTCCTGAAGTTGTGCTCCAAAAAAGCTTCTATGATGTTGAGCCATCTCTCAACAAGGAGTGTGAAGGCATATGGAGTGGTAGGTTTGGCTCTCCAACCAAGAAGCATGGCAAAAATAAACTCCAAGTGGATTTTCCACTTCCCAAGCCAGACACAAAGAAGCTCTTTGGCAAAGACATCACAACATTCAAAGAAACCAGGGATGTGCTAGCCAGAGAGGGGATGGCTGTGATCGTCAGAAATGGAAAGCCAATTCACATAACAATCAGCCATCCCAGGTTTGTTGAAGCAAAAAAGGGAGGAGGTAGCTAGACTTGCAAGAGAAGCCAATCCTGAGGGATATATGAGTCTACACCTGATAAGCAGGCTAGACTGGCCAGTGAACTGATGGAGGAGCTAGAGAAAGAAGATGTGGCTGAAGAAGAAGTGGTCACTGCTCCTAAGAAAAACAAAGGAAAGACAGTGCCTAAGAAAAAAAATCCTATTACTAGGAGGCTAAAATTCAAATCCAAAAGGCGTGTCTCTCCAGAAAAAAAAGAGGAGATTGAGAAACCAAAGAGAAAGACCTTAACAATTGATGATATCATCAAACCTTCAAACACCCTAGTAGAGCCCAAAGATGAACCCATGGAGTCTGATAATTTGGTATTCCCAAAGAAGAAAACTCCAAAGGGGCCAATCAAACTTCAAATTGTACCTCAAGTTGTCAAGCCAATAGAAGACAAAGCTGATTATCTATACATTGTTGACATACAAGAGTTTACAACTTTGGACCTCTTCCTAGATGAACTTATTGAAGTAAGGGGCATTGATAAACACAAGAATCTGCCATAAAGGCTAGTGTTTGTCTACAAGGGTTGAATAGAAAGGACATGGCCCTTGCAAAGAATTCTAAATGAAGGATATCCCACATTAGTCAAAGTCTTTTCAAGCTTCTAGAGCTCTAAGGGATTTTCTCCAACTGCAAGGAGCCTAGTGATGAGGAAGATTGAAGGGATAAGATCTAGTTGGAATCAGCCTGAAAGTTTGCCAAGAAAATTGTAGATCCCATATAATGGTCAAAGAATCCATCTCCAACCTTACTCGATGATGGAGTTCAGAGATGATGAGGGATGTAGAAGGTTCTTCAGGCTAGAGGACCAACTGCCTAAGGCTAGTTCCCAATACCTTAAGTGGTTGCAATCCAAGCTAGATCCAAAGATAGTTGAAGAAGACACCTTCTACATGAAGATTCAGGAGCAAATTGAAACCAACTATGCCAGACAAGGAAAGAAGAAGGTTCTACCTCCAAGAGAGAAGAAAAGGAATTAAATCTGCTCAGCCTAGACGATTACTCTCTATGTAAATTTCTCAACCCTTCAGTATCTCAATAAAGTAGCTTAATACAATTTTTGATGTTTACTGTTTACTTGTTAGAAGTGGTTTTGTTATCATCAAGACTCTTAATTTATGTCTGATTCTCAACCAGGCATAAATTGGGGGAGATTGTTAGGAACTATGTTGTTTCTTGATGATAACTAAACTAACTTAGTGAAAATTGTATAAGTAAAATGTAGCCTTCAACGGATAGCATGTGTTTACAATATCCGTAGAAGGGTAGCTTATCTACGGATAAGACGCAATGTAACATGCTTGTGTAATTCTGATGTAGAAGTTGGAGTATTAATTTTAGGATGAATAAGTCATGTTGACTGTTAATGGATATGTAGAATAGGGAGGCTAATTGTAAATAGACTATGTCTTGTAATTTTACATGATTGAAATTGACTGTCTACGGATAGCAGTACTAGCCTTCTACGGATGTGGTCAAAGTACTGTCTACGGATAACATTACTAGCCTTCTACAGATGTGGTCAAAATACTCTCAATGGATGTAGCTCAAATAACCTCTACGGATGCAACATGTACTTTGTGAAAAGGATAGTTCTGACAGAGCACATGGGTTGAATGATTTCATAGAGCATGGAAACCAGCATTTCTGGTAAACTCACGAGAAGAAGAAGCATTCTGTTTTGTCTGGTTAGTTGTAGCAATTCCATAAAAGACAATCAGCCAAAAAGGACAAGCTACCAACACAAGGACCACTACTCAGAATGGAGAAGCAAGGATTTTGGACAGAGTTACTTTTTGTATTATTAGCTGTTCGAAATATCTTGTAAACTTGGGTTTTATAACCAAGTGTAGCACTATTTTAGATTTTAAGAAATTAGTTAGGCAATTTAGAGAGCATAAGGCAATATCACTTGTAAATTGCTGAAGCTAGAATAGTGTGTATGCAGCTGTGTGTTTATTCATAAACATCACAGAGATTTCTTCTAATAAAAATCTCTCAGGTGGAACAATAAATCCACCTGAATTTTTAATTCTTGTGTTAGCTTTATTTTGTTCGTTTTTCTGTTCTTGAATTTACTATCATATCTTTTCTGTCAAGAACTAAAGAAAATTTTAAAGATTGTATTCAACCCCCCCCCCCCCCTTCTACAATCTTGATTCATTGTCTGGGAATAACAATAATCATCCTTATTTTGCGAGGATTGCTGTTGTACCCAATTTTTTGGGCGTTTTGTTTGTCTCCTTTAGGAGTGGTTGATATGGTTTTGGTATTTTTGATTTGTTGTTTTTTTTCTTTGAGAATGATTCAAGTCGGTGGTGAATATCGCAAAAACTCACCTTTCACAACAGAAGATTGTTCATATTATGAGGGCATCTGTTCCTCCAATTTCAGTTGGTGCAACTGAAAGTTCTGAACAACGGACTATAATCGAAATTATTGTGTAAAGGTCAATTGTGATGTTATGGCTTCAGGGATGGTGAAGGTTAGATTTTTCGGGAAGCCGTCGTAATCCTTTTTAGTTCAAAAAATATTTATATTCTATATGTTAAGCTATCTAGACACAAATCGACTATTTATTTAACTCGTTTATTTGTTTCGCAACCAAATTATATTTCCAATTTATCACGGCTAAATTCAATCTTTTCAATGAAATACATAATATTTTAGTAAAAAAAGAAAGAGTAACAACATGAATTTGTCACTCATTTATAAATCTGGTTGAATTTACTATGTATGTTCATCATTTAAACCAAGTTATCAACATATGACAAATGTGTTTACTATGGTTGGCTTACCGTTATTACTTTGGTTAACTTACAATAATTTTTGCAAACCGAAAATAAAATGATTTGTGCTACATATCCCGAATTAGATTGCAAATATATTTTCGAACGACACATATTATTATTTTTATTTGTGAAATTTATATTCATGCACGAAGGATCTATCTCAGTTATAAGAAAATATTCAATAATATGGTGACATCTTATCATTCGAAAACGGTTTTAGGATCTATTCCATTTTCCTGATGAAAATGAAGATGAGAAATTCTATTATTACAAGTATATATAATCAAAATCTTAGAATTCGAAAATATCTCAATTATCTTTAAAATCCTTACTAACGGAGGAAATTAGATATACAATTTGTCTCTAAATTTTTTACAAATAGGGGAAACTAAATATATAATTTTAATATTCTCCTAAATTTTTATCAGAAAATATCTCAATTGTTTTTTAAATCTTTACTAATGGAGGAAACTAAATATACAATTCTAATATTCTGACCTTTAACATCTTTACTAATGGAGGAAACTAAATATACAATTCTAATATTCTGGCCTTCAAAATGTTTAATAACAGAGGAAACTAAATATACAATTTTAATATTCTCGCATTTTTTATTTATGAATATAATTACTAACAAAGGAATCTAAATATATTATCCTAAATTTTTTATCATAAAATATCTCAATGGCCTTTTAAATCTATTATAATAGAGGGAACTAAATATACAATTGTAATATATATTCTCCTAAACTTTTTATTTATGAATATACTTACTAAAATAGGAAACTAAATATATTTATGTCAAAACTTAAATTTTTGAAAAATATTATAGAGAAGACGAGTGCGGTGAAGAACTAATGGTCTTTATTATTTTGGTCATGCAGTGATCATACAGGGACCGACTACCAAAATTTTGGATAAGATTTCATTTACGCTTATTATATATAAGGATTTAATATCTTTCAAAACAAGCTATTTCTCTATTCACTATTTTTTGTCATCAATGAGTTCAACTTACATTTAATAATATAATAATCAATAAAGAGTAATTGCAAGAAGTATTATTAGAGATAAACTCACATTCAATTATTAAGAGTTAATATTTTATATTATATTTGACAGTGATTTAAGAGCCTCTCAGAGATGCTCTTAAGCCACAGGCTCCTAAATTTTTACTTCACCTATATTTCCAATTTAGCAAGGTGAGTTTCTTACCACCGGTTGTACATTGTAAGGGTACCAAAGAATAACAACAAAAATGTGTTGGAACTTAAAAAAAAGATAAGTGTACTGGAACTTCAAAAACTCTTTCAATGAGAGTCAACCCTCAACCTTAGCTAGCCGCTTTAAAAATATTCAGATTTACCTTCTTTTTTTTTAATCAATTAAGCCTTCTTTCTTCTCACAAATTCACTTTCGTCTTACTTTCTCTCATCTAATCATCATAGTTCTTATTTTTCTTTCAATAATCATCCTTATTTTGTGAGGATTGGTGCTGTACCCAATTTTTTGGGCGTTTTGTTTGTCTCCTTTAGGAGTGGTTAATATGGTTTTGGTATTTTTGATTTGTTGTTTTTTTTCTTTGAGAATGATTCAAGTCGGTGGTGAAAATCGCAAAAACTCACCTTTCACAACAGAAGATTGTTCATATATATTATGAGGGCATCTGTTCCTCCAATTTCAGTTGGTGCAACTGAAAGTTCTGAACGATGAACTATAATCGAAATTATTGTGTAAAGGTCAATTGTGATGCTATGGTTTCAGCGATGGTGAAAGTTAGATTTCTCGGGAAGCCATCGTAATCCTTTTTAGTTCAAAAAATATTTCTAGTCTATATGTTAAGCTATCTAGAAACAAATCAGCTATTTTTTTAACTTGTTTATTTGTTTCTCAACCAAATTATATTTTCAATTTATCACGGCTAAATTCAATCTTTTCAATGTAATACATAATATTTTGGTAAAAAAAGAAAGAGTAAATCTGGTTGAATTTACTATGTATAGTTCATCATTTAAACCAAGTTATCAACATATGACAAATGTGTTTACTATGGTTGGCTTACCATTATTACTTTGGTTAACTTACAATAACTACCATAAAAACCCGTGCAAGACACGGGCCGCTAGCTTAGATTGTGATTTTAAACTAAATTACGCATTATCAATGTCATTTGACATATATGATTGTATATTTTTGATGTTCATAGAGTTTTTATTGTTAATGTTATGACTATGTTGTACTTGCTTAAATATGTTGAAGTTTATAATTTGAAAACTAATACGAGTAGTTTTGATAAATCATGTATGTTTTAAATTTTGTTGTGGATCATAGAATAGAATTAAAGTGTTCTATGGATGTTTTCTAATTAAGATGACATTTTTAAAATTATAATCCTAAATTTTTTCCAGTTCTTCAAAAATGATGCATTCATTTAGTTCATCTCCGACAATATTCAAGGTAGAAACTAAATAGCCTTCAAGATACTACACAGTATGAGATTGTAGGTTTTAGTACTGATTTTACTCAAAAGTCTTTTCTAAATCTTCTAATACTCTACTTAGGTCTTGCGTTTTCAGTTCTTAAAACTTTCTTTGTAACTCTTTTATGTCTTTTCTTCTGATATCTTGATTTTAAGCATTTTTTACCTTTATTTCTCTTCCGTTGTTTATCTAACTTTCAGAACATAGGACAATGTAGCTAATTGACTTAAGTGGAACTACCTTGTGCCAAATCATTCTATTATTAAGTACGTTTGGTACCATTTCGTCGTGTTTCCATTCTTCCAAACAAACAGACTTTTTTTTTTAACTCTGAATTCGAGAATTGATCAATTATGGCTGGATAAATATTTTTTGCTTATATCATCGTAAGTTAAAATTGCTCATATGCCTTCTGAGTTTTGTCCGTGTTTTGACAATGAATTCATCATTTATTTTTTTTCAAAATACAACTTCATCCAGGGAAATATCTTTACTAATTAAAACACGAGTCATTTTTCTAGCAATTAACATAAATTTCTATTCTTTGCGGTTAATTTTTTTTTAGGTATGGTTGCACATTTTTTTCGTCTGTTACAATGTGCTTACTTTTATTTATATAGATAATTTGATTGATCGGGGACTATAATTTTAAATAATACGGGTTGTATAATGTGATTTGATCTGAACATAATTTATGATATGCAATATCATGTTTTTTTTAATTTGTTATGGACTATATATTTTAATCTGTTTATTGTTTACACAAATTATTATCAAAATTTTAGAATATATAATTCATTTAATTATTTTTTTGTACTATCTATTTATTTTTATTATCTCATCTTTTACAATATTTTAACTCAAAACAAATAGTTTTTCATATGTTTTATTTATGTATTTTAGTTATTTTACATATATATATATACTAGCTTAAAACCCGTGCGATGCACGGATTGTTAATTGTTATTTTATTATATTTTATTATATTTTTTTAATTGTATTTGTTAAAAAAATAAGTAGGCATGTTAAAATATCTAAACAATTTTAATTAATTAAAAATATTAAAATATATTTTAAAATAAATAAGTAAGACTTTGTCCGTTATATTTTTGGAAAAGAAGGGATTTCAGTAAGGAAAAATAAAAAATTTAACATATATATTTAGTTTAAAAAAGGAAAATGCCCGTTATATTTTTGGAAAATTAGATTTTAAATTTTAATAATTATAAATATTTAAATACGTTTTAAAATAAATACGTAAAGGGTTTGCCCGTGATATTTTTAGAAAAAGAATTGATTTTAGTGAGAAAAATAGAAAAAGTAAGTTGAAAAAGATATTTTGTCGTGATAAATTTAGAAAAGGAGAGATTTTATTAGAAAAAAAATCTATAATGTGTTTTAGCTAAAAGGTAATTGTTTATAAATAGGTATTTGATTATTTATGTTTTTTAATATTTTCAGTAATTGCATTTGTTAAGAAAAATAAGTAAGCATGTTAAAATATGTAAACTTTTAAAAAATAGTTATAATATTAAAATAGGTTTAAAAATAAATAACTAAAGATTGTCCGTGATATTTTTGGAAAAGGAGGGGTTTTAGTAAGGAAAAATAGAAAAAATAACATGTTTTAGTTAAAAAAAGGTAATTGCCCGTGATATATTTGAAAAAGTAGGGGGATTTGTTAGAAAAAATAATGTATTTTAGGTGAATAAGGTAATTGGTTATAAATAGGTAATATTATTATTTAATAATATATTTCTATAAATAAGTAAGGTTAATTAAGTAAAAATACGAAGTAAAGTTTAGTAAGGGCAATTTAGTAAAATCACAACGTACCATACCGGCCAACCAAACTTTTAATTTTTCGTTTATATATTATATAATAGTATTGATATATATATATATATATATATATATATATATATATATATATATATATATATATATATATATATATATATATATATGTGTGTGTGTGTGTGTGTGTGTGTGTATTAATTCAATTCCAAATAATTAATTATTTTCTTTCATAAAATTAATTTAAAATAATTTGATAATAACAAAAAATGTGTCATATATATAATGCATCCAATCTAATTATAAATATAGTCACTTCTATTATATATATATATATATATATATATATATATATATATATATATATATATATATATATAGAGTTAAGTTCTATGGAGACCACTTTTTTGTGGAGGCCTAGAGACCACATACGTTCTGCAATTTGAATTTAGCAAAATATTATATTTTATAAATTATGTTCTATGAAAATAATTATTTTCATTTAAAATCTTTAAAATTATATATGTTTTGCAAGTAAAACATAGCAAAACATATTGTTCTGCAAAACATGTTCGGTTTGCAGAACATTCATGTTTAGTTTGCAGAACTTACATGATTTTCAAGATTTTCAATCAAATAGTGATTTTCATAAAATATACTTTGCAAAACAGTACGTTTTGCAAATTTTTGATTACAAAATATGATCTATTTTCCCAAATTTAGATTGTAGAATATATGTGGTCTCAAGGTCTCCACAAAAAGGTGGTCTCCATAGAACTGTATTATTAAAACCGAAACATTGAAAGTTTGATAGTCGGTCGGTACGGTTCTCATATTTTGATATTTGTACTTTAGTTCTTTTATTTCTACTACTTTATTTAATTTATTAAAAACAAAAAATTTATTCAAAATATAGTTTGGTAGTCGGTCGGTCAATACGACATTCATATTCTGATATTTGCACGTTAGTCCCTTTTTTTTGCAATTTGATTTTAATTTATTAAAAACAACAATTTTAATTAAATATATTTTAAACACAAAACTCTTAAAATACAATTTAATCACGCTCAAACAGAAACACACACGTCAATTCAACATTAAGTTCAACATTCACATAAAATTATTCAAATTTAAGATGAACTTCAAACAACGTAAATATAAATGTAAAATAAGAAGAATATGAATGTCGTATGCATCACATTGACTCTATACTTGTAGTATAGATAAGAACAAATAATTATAAATATCATGTATACATGTTATCAATATGTGCTATTTTAATGATTATTGTGCGATAAATAAAGTAATCCTCGTTCGAGGATTGAGGCGGGTTCGATGAATTAGTTCATGTTCGGAGTCTCCCCGACCCCGAAGTGATCGATCACCAATACCTAAATTATTGTCTAATTTTTACACATGTTTTAACTCTAATTTCATTAATTTAAAAATAAATATGTAAATAAACTACTTGTAATATATTATTTTTGTTATATCAACGTTTAATAATACATTTTATAAATTAAATATTTGAATAATTCAAATATATTGCGGAGTACAAGAAAAGTTCGACTCTGATGCAAGAAAACAGAATATATTATAGTTATCGATACATATAAAAAATATTTGTTTAGTTAAAAGAAAGATAAAAAGCACCATACATAATATTATTTTTAAAACTTAATATTAATATTTTATAAGACTGGTAGTATATATGATTCTGTATGATATTTTAAGTATTAAAAAAATAAAGTTTAATAAATATTATAAATCATCTTAATTTTACTCAAAAATTTAAATAATAATAAATATAGGATAAGAAAGATGTGAGGTTTATGTCATATGATTTTCAGCTTAAAATAAAAATGAATCATGTAGCTCAGTGGTTATAAGGATGACTTCTTTAGCGAATGTCAGGGGTTCGATCTCTAACTAAAACATTATTTACTTAAATTTTTTCGACACATATTATTTTTTTATTTGTGAAATTTATATACATGCACGAAGGATCTATATCAGTTATAAGAAAATATTCAATTATATGGCGACATCTTATCATTCAAAAACGGTTTTAGGATATATTCCATTTTCCTGATGAAAATGCAGATGAGAAATTCTATTATTACAAGTATATATAATCAAAATCTTAGAATTCGAAAATATCTCAATTATCTTTAAAATCTTTACTAACGGAGGAAACTAGATATACAATTTGCCTCTAAAATCTTTACAAATAGGGAAATTAAATATACAATTTTAATATTCTCCTAAATTTTTATCAAAAAATATCTCAATTGCTTTTTAAATCTTTACTAATGGAGGAAACTAAATATATAATTCTAATATTTTGGCATTTAAAATCTTTACTAATGGATGAAACTAAATATACAATTCTAATATTATGGCATTCAAAATGTTTAATAACAGAGGAAACTAAATATACAATTTTAATATTCTCCTAAATTTTTTATTTATGAATATATTTACTAACAAAGAAATCTAAACATATTATCCTAAATTTTTTATCATAAAATATCTCAGTGGCCTTTTAAATCTATTATAATAGAGGGAACTAAATATACAATTGTAATATATATTCTCCTAAACTTTTTATTTATGAATATACTTACTAACATAGGAAACTAAATATATTTATGTCAAAACTTAAATTTTTGAAAAATATTATAGAGAAGACGAGTGCGGTGAGGTAGGGGTCTCAAATCGCCTCCGTCTATTTTTCTATTTTTCTAGAATTTTTTAATATCATGAATATTTTTATATTATTTAAAGGAGAAGACGGCACAATGAGGTGTCGCATCTCAAATCGTCTCAATCTACTTTTCGAATTTTCTCAAAATTTTGATTTAATAAAAATTAAATAATATATAAATTCTCAATTTCCTTCTTCTTTTTTCGGTAAACCTCAATTTCCTTCTTACTATTTTTCTAACGGAGGAAACTAAATATAATTTATTAATATTTTTCAAAACATTCTCTACTAATCCAATTTATTTACTAATTTTTTTCTTACTATTTTCAAAAAAGGAACCTAAATATGCTATGTTAATATTCCCCTTAACTTTCTCTTCAAGTTCAATTTATTTACTAATTCTTTCCTACCATTTAAATATACTATATTGATATTCTCCTAAACTTATTTACTAATTCTTTCCTACCATTTAAATATACTATATTGATATTCTCCTAAACTTACTGTATGAGCCCAATTTATTTACTAATTTCTTTGAACGGTGCCACCTCGCCGCCCCTGTCTTCTCCTTTATATATGTACGGTGAGGCGAAGTCTCTCAAATTACCTTGATCTATTTTTCTAATTTTCTCAAAATTTTGAATTAATAATATTAAAGGTTAGAAAATATATTAATTTTATTTTAAATCTTTAGTAATGAAAATCTTACTTACCTTATATTCTCCTAAACTTTCTTTTTAAGTCAAATTATTATCTTAATGTAGTCCTAAATTTTAACTTCAAGTTAAATTACAATGTTGATATTCTCTTAAACTTTCTTTAAACTCAAAGTTACCATCTTAAAATTCTCATATATTTTTTCTTGAAGTTCTAAAATTTATGTTGAAATCAAATTAGCATCTTAATAATCTCGTAAAAAAACTATTACAAATTATGTTCTCATAATTTTTTCGTAAAAAAACTCGCATTTAATTTATATATATGTTTTACATATATATAAAAATCATTTTTTTTAAGTTTTACCTTCTAATTTATATAGAAGATAATACTTACACAAAATGCAAGTTTTTATAAAATAAAATATAATATAAAAGCATTTTTTTTCTTTTCAATTATTTTCTCGAGTACCTATATTTTAAACAATAATAATTAGAATATTTAAAAATATTTAAATTTAATTTTATGATATAATAAAATTGATTAATAGATGATGCAATTTATTTAGTAAGTTAGTTTGTTATATGTTTAGATTTGGTAACAACGAAAAAGCTGATGAGACATGTTTAACGGGAGAGCGGCTCATAAATAAGAGCATATTATAAGGTAAAATTTAATATTGATGTAATATTATGTATTTAAAAAAAGAAGTTGAAATATGAATTTTGAGAGAAATAAAAATGATGATAAATATACTAATATTTGATATAATATTAAAATAATGAAAAATATTAAACAATTGCCATTTTTTATATTTATTTAAAATTTTGGTAAGAAAAATTAAAGAAATTATTATAAGGCCGCTGCAAAGCGCGGATTAGTAAACTAGTGATAGATAAATGTAGAGAATCCATTAATTTTTAAGCTTTATCATATCTATATATCTATATATCTATATTATAAATTTGTGGATATCCCATACCTTAGGTTCGGGATCCATATTTAGGTTTGGATAACATTTTAATATATAGATTTGATTCAATGTACTATTCATTTTAGGCTTGATATCCATATTTAGGTTTGTATAATATACATATACTTATTTTGACCCATCTTTAATTATTGAAACTTTCTATTTTATTTTTGAATATCATCAATACCATAATAATACTTATGGTAAGTTCATTAATTAAAATATAAACTAATATTTTAATTTTGGGTAAACATTTAATGTAAATTATCTTAAAATATATGTTACATATACAACAAAATATAGATAAAAAAAATTTGAACGGATTTATTTAACATTTAAAGCAAAACAGTTATTATACCTTTGATCTTAAATCTAAAATTACTTAATTTATTATAATTAAATTATTTTTTTAAATACGGTGTGCACATGCTATAACCTAGTGTTAAAGAAGTCTTACTAAGTATTACAATTTTTTAATAATTACACGTGAATTTTTCCAAATCTCAAAGACATGCAAGATTTCATTTCCACAATAATTTACATAAAACTCAATGGACTCCAATTTAAGATAAAAAACCACCCATTCAGGCATATCAGAAAAGGCCTATATTTACCTAAAATGTTCTGTTTCAACTGTGCGAACTAAAAAAATCAAAGACAGAGCGCCAAAAACGGACTTTGCGCAGTTGTATGTGCCAAAATATAGCACTAGCTCTCGCTATAAAACCAATCGAGTTCCGAATAACACAAGAATCAATCTCTAGCAATGGCATCGGCACAAAAATTTCTTGTATTCGCTGTAGCAGCACTTCTCATTTGTTCAACAATGATAAGAACTACAGAAGCGCAAGAGAACACGATAGACTACAGTCGACTTAGAAAAGCGTCTCGCCCAAAACAGGATCTTCCTAAACCTGGTCCAGGGCAGGCAAACGCGTACAATCGAGGTTGTAGTGCTATCAACAGATGCCGCGGTGGTTCAAATTAAGTTCATATTGGCCATGGGATTGCAGAGAGAGTGCACCATAACAGAATTTCTTGCATGGTGTGACAAAAATAAGCTGTTGTGATATAATAAAATTTCGCAATTTTGTAAATGTGCACTAAAGCATTTGTCAGGATATTTCCCCTATGAAATTATATCCAATGGCAGATTTATATTCAATATTTGAGCATCCCGCGTATCACTTGAAATTTATTTTAGTATATATATGAAGAAAAATTTCGCTTATATAAACTAATTTTGAAGAACTATCTCTACTTGGTGGTTTTCACCAATATCTTAAGGTGTGGGAAAAAATTGTCCTCTGGGAATTCTTGTATCCTGATGCTGTCTGTCATCATGCACTTTGAAATCAGACCATAGAATGACGGTAACTAGAGAAACTGTTGTCGTAACCGATATATGGGTGGACAAACTGGAAACAAGGCATTTTCATTTTCAAGAACTTGTATACTGGTTAATGAAAAAGATAATAATCTGAAAAATGAAATGCATCATTTATATCTACGGACGGAGGTTTAATTAACAATACGAAAACCAATAAACAGGTAAACTCATATCACATACTTTCATGCCTTTTATACCAGTTTATAAGCTATTGGAAACCAAAGGTAGTCAAGGTGCTTTCATGGTAAGATTGCCCTTTTTCCCTGGTGTCCTATTAAAAGAATTTATACAGCCAACACAAGTTGGATAGGAAAAATGAGGTAGTTCTTCCAAGGAAAAAAATAATGGACACTGTAGGAAGACCACCACCATGTTCTGGTAAATAAAGCGGCCTATCTCGAGCTTTTAGTTCTAGTTTTGCCATTATGTTCCTGCTTAACCTGTAGAGTTCTAGAAACATTCTTTGCCAGAGGAATTTGTTCCAGTTTAAATTTGTCAGCATACATACCGAATCAAGTAGAATGTTTGATGCTTTCAAGTCCCTGTAAATTACATTGGAATCTAAATTGTGTAAGAAGGAGATTCTGTTGGTCCGCTAGCATGCCTTGACTCCACATTAGTATCATATTGTCCGCTGTGGGCCGAGCCCGCACGGGTTTGTTTTTGGGTCACTCCCAAAAGGCCTCATACTAATGGAGTTATCTGGCTGTTTATTAACTAGCAATCTGCCCCTCCCACAAACGATGTGGGACAACTCCCAACAGATTCCCCGTGCAACATCAATTGCAATATGAACCCGTGTAGCCCAAGGAATAGGTTGCACTCCTCCTAAAGAAAGAAATAATATAGATGATTATGAACTAAGAAATTACTGCATGAAAGTACATATTTGCAACAACCACTAACAAATTGCATCTATGGACTATGAATTTCGTAGTTTAAAACTTATTTGCTCTGGTGGTTGGAGATCACTATGAAATAGGAAATTGAACACGAGACCATTAAGAGATTTACAATAAGAATTGTCTGAAAACAAGCAAACTTTTAGATGCTTAATGAAGAAGCAAAAGAGCCAATTTGCAAAAGAGCCATGAAGAATCACTTCAAATAATATCTGCCACTAAAGCTACAATGCTCGATTTTTTTAACTACATAAACTTTAATGCATGAGCACTGCATCTCAAAATGCTATAAATCTTAAGCTTCGCAAAGAAAACATAAATTCCAGTGTGTGCATTGCTGATTATAAAAAATACTAAGAGACAATACTCACTTCTGCCAGGGAGGCTTGCCATGCCAATCATTTTAACACAAGTACCTTTATGACACACTTATGCACGGTGTAAGATGAAGTGAAAAGATCTACAAAAAGAAAAGAACTTACTTCTAAATAAGTGGTTCTCCAAACTTCCCTTGGACATGAATTCATAAACTAACAACCGGTTGTCAGATTCAACACAATACCCAATGAGTTTTACAAGGTTTTGATTATGTAGCTGGCCTAAATAGTTAACTTCTGTGTCCCAACAGAAGAAATATTGAAAGTAAATTTCAGTTGGGAAACTACCAAAATTAAAGAAACATAAAAGATAGAGTAAAGGTGTTGGGTAAACATACAAGCCATTCTCTGTGACCTTGACAACTTCCTGTTTTGAGCTTTTTGATGGCAACTGAAATCCCAGATCCAGGTCTGCTTGCAGCTAACGAGATTTCATCTAACCAGGCTTTATAGACCCAACCAAACCCTCCCTCGCCAAGAAGACTGTCCGAGCGGAAGTTTTTTGCAGCATTCTTAAGATCATGGTAACTGAAGGCTCTAAGTGTGTTGGAGACAGAAATTTCACCTTCCGGTGCTACCACTGTTTTATTGAAACTCAATGAAACTGATTTCTTGCTAGGAGAGGAAGAGTCTTGTCGTTTATTGCTCAAGGAACTTGTAGTTTCTACAAGAAAATAACAGAAATCATGAGGGACAAATCAATCTAGTCTTACATTCCAATAAACGCAGAATACAGAAACGATACTAAAAAGAAGGTTTACTTATACGGGAATTCGGAGAAGATTTTGTGCAAACTGTAGTAAGTTAGCAACTATTGTTACTTTTGTTAAGTAACCACTAGTCCCCTGAGTCAGAGTTGCCATGCAACAGCCAACTCAAGTTTGGCTCAATTAATCACAAGATGCCTACGTATTCAAGCCAATCAAACATATAGTTATGAAGTGAAGGATCAGGTTCTTTAGGCATAGAGAGCTTTAGGGTAGAATTAGGTGACTTGGGGCCAAGTCACCCTCTTAGATCAGATCACTATTGTGAATCCTAGTTTGTAGGAGGTTGATTCCTTTTAGGTTTGGTGTCTCTTAGGACTATCCCTAATAGATGAAGGTCTCAACCAAGACACTTTAAATGGACTCTATCACCATCCCTTTAATTAATTACGAATTTAATAATTAATTAGGGTTTTGGGCCTTCATTTATTGGGCCTAACTTTTGGACCACTAGATTTAATTAATGGACAATTAAATATGTCTTTAGGGTTTGTTTTTAGCCCATATCAATAATATTAATCATTCATATTTTAAACCACACCCATCTATCATCTTGGCAATCTTGTGTCACCGGTTGGAGCTTTTTTAGTAAAAGATTAGGGCACTTAAGAATAGCTCGTAGTACGGAATTAAAATGTCTGGAGACAGTCTCGCCACTTCTTCTAAAATGCAATTGAACCCTTCGATTTTTGGTATCATGAGCGAGTATGTACACAAATATTGCAACCACTTCCTCCAAGCTCGAATTTTTATTCCCACGCAGTCCTCCGACATCTCTAAGCATCTCACATAACTTATAAAAACAAGCTCTATCCATTCTCAAATTATCTAAGCAAGCTACATCACTCTCTTGAATTATTGGTTTAAGATTTAAATGTCTAGCTAACAATCTTTCTCGAGTACAATCATCAAACACATAGGTTATTGGCGTGGGAATGTTAATATTTAAAACAGCAATTAAATGAACCAACTCAACTATAGTTTTCATAAGCATAACCATAATATGTTTATAAGTTACAACACACGCGCTCAAAATTTTTAGGGTTGTTTATATTTTCTGTTTTCCAGGGATAACGGGATCTTTTTGTGATAAATCTACACAAGAAATTTGGATACCCGTGGAGGGTATGGGTGAGCCACTTCCCTTATTTGATGGGTAAAAGAACTTAACTAGTAATTTCAACTTCCTCTACTTTTGACAACCAAACAACCCTATCGGTTGGTACTTCCAGGGAATTTGAAATACCTTAGTAAAATAGTGTTAACCAAACAAGTAGTATATGAGTTTGGTTTTCGTGGTAAAGGATTTATGCTCGACAGATATATACACACTTCTTTCAAAAAGATAAAACTAATCTAACGTGTCGTCAAATTTGTGTTTACTACACTTTATAATATATAATATAATATATATTATATGAGTTAAGTTCTATGGAGACCACCTTTTTTGTGGAGACCTGTAGATCACATATGTTCTGCAATCTAAATTTGGAAAAATAGATCATATTTTGTAATCAAAAATTTGCAAAATGTACTGTTTTGCAAAGTATATTCTATGAAAATCATTATTTAATTGAAAATCTTGAAAATCATGTAAGTTCTGCAAACTAAACATGAATGTTCTGCAAACCGAACATGTTTTGTAGAACCATATGTTTTGCTATGTTTTAGTTGCAATTAAAACATATATAATTTTAAAGATTTTAAATGAAAATAGTTATTTTCATAGAACATAATTTATAAAATATTATTTGCTAAATTTAGATTGCAGAATGTACGTGGTCTCCAGGTCTCCATAAAAAAAGGTGGTCTCCATAGAACTTAACTCTATATTATATTATATAAGATATTTGAGGTCAATTTTTTCAAATTATGACATAAAGGGCCACCACCCATTTTTTAAGGAGAGAAGATTAGAGATTGAGAGAGAAAACTTTCAAAATTTTCTCCCCAAAAGTTTCTTCCCAAAAATAGGATGATTAGAAAAGAAGTTCTCACATTCATGTTATTTTTTTCAAAATTTTCTCTCATCATCAACAAAAAACTCTAGAGCATATGAAAGAAATTTTTTTTACTTCTATTTTTTCCCATTCTCTTCTTTATGGAAAAAATTGGGAGCACACCATAAGGATTCGGTAAATGAAACTCTAAGAGCATCTCCAAGAAACTCTTAATTAAATTGGTTCTTAACTTGAGAATTGAGGAGTGAGACGAACTTTTTTTTGCTCAAAAGACTCTTGGTAACTCTTAAAATCACTTGAAGTGTCTTCTCTCACCTTAAGAGCTGTATTCCCACCTTAACTACTTTTATATATTACTAGCTTATAGCCCGTGCAATGCACAAATATTTTTTAATATTTTTTATTATATTAATTCCCAATATTATTTTTAGCATTTGTTTTAGTTTTAAATTTTATTAATATTTATAATTTTGAAATAATTTTTAAATATATTGTTGACGAATTTCGAACCTTGGACTTTTGAGAAAATAATTTATCGATTAAAAATAAAATATTACTTGACATTATATGATTCAATATTTAAGTTCTTTGTTAATTTTTAAATAGGTCGTATTAATATGTTATTACGGTCATTCAAAATTTAAATTTTTGTTAGTATGTTGTGAGTATGAGAATAAAGATCCCGACTCCTGAGATAGTAATTGATCATTTGAGTGAATTATTTAACTTTCTAATTAGTCACTTTCCTAATTTATAAACAAATCAAAATAAAAATATGTTAATATTAACCTCATGACCTTTGTTTTCTGTAAATATTACATTCAAAATTATCATTAATGAATATGAAAATCACAATTTTAAATAATATTTTAATATTATCCTTGTACGTTTGTTATATGTAAAATTATAAAATATAATTTGGATGAATCAAAATGTTATGTCCCTTCAAAAAGAAATATTTTGTAATTTGTACATTATAATCTGCAACATAAGTTTATGTACATGATTTCTCTCAAACGTCTCTTAAAACATACCGTCTACGTGTATTTGTTTTATACATAGTATACAATAATATTGTAACTACCATGAATCGATATCTTCATCTTTAGTTTAACAGTTATTATCTAACTGAAACTACCCATAAATTGTAGTTAAAAAAGAGTTACAAATTTTTACATATTTCTTTTTATTTAGAATAGAAAACCCAATTATATTTGATTTAAATTATCAAAATACACTTTTCAGTATTTAAATGTAATCCTACTTTTAAATATTAGAAAACCCATTAATCAAATACACTTTTTAATATTAAATGTAACGGTTCTCCTCTAACTATTTAAGATCTAACGGTCCTTATTATTTTGGTTGTACATAGAGAATTATATTCAATATAAAAAACCCAATTATATTTGGTTTCAATTATCAAAATACCCTTTTTAGTATTTAAATATAATCCTACTATTAATCAAATATACTTTTTAATAGTAGATCTAACGGTTCTCGTCTATCTATTTAAGATCTAATGGTCTTTATTATTTTGGTCATATAGTGGTCATACAGGACTGATTACCAAAATTTTGGATAAGATCTCTCTTACGCTTATTATATATAAGGATTTAATTGTCACTTTCCTAATTTATAAATAAATCAAAATATAAATATACTGAGATTAACCTCATGATCTTTGTTTTCTGTAAATATTACATTCAAAATTATTGTTAATGAATATGAAAATCTCAATTTTTAAAAATATTTTGATATTATCCTTCTACGTTTGTTATATGTAAAATTATATAATATAATTTGGATGAATCAGAGTTTTATGTCCCTTACGAAATAAATGTTTTGTCTACGTGTATTTTTGTTATACATGGAATACAATAATATTGTAACTAACATGAATCGATATCTCAATATTTAGTTTAACAGTTATTATCTAATTGGAACTACCCATAAATTGTTGTTAAAAAAGATTTACGAATTTTTACATATTTTGTTTTATTTAATATAGAAAACCCAATTATATTTGGTTTAAATTATCAAAATACACTTTTTAGTATTTAAATATAATCCTACTTTTTAATATTAGAAAACCCATTAATCCAATACACTTTTTAATATTAGATCTAACTGTTCTTATCTATCTATTTAAGATCTAACGGTCCTTATTAGTTTTGGTCGTACATAGATTATTATATTCAATATAGAAAACCCAATTATATTTGGTTTCAATTATCAAAATACCTTTTTTGGTATTTAAATATAATCCTACTATTAATCAAATATACTTTTTAATATTAGATCTAACAGTTCTCATATATCTATTTAAGAACTAATGGTCTTTATTATTTTGGATAACATCTCATTTACGCTTATTATATATTAGGATTTAATATCTTTCAAAACAAGCTATTTCTCTATTCACTATATTTTGTCATCAATGAGTTCAACTTACATTTAATAATATAATAATCAATACAGAGTGGTTGTAAGAAGTATTATTAGAGATAAACTCACATTAAATTATTAACAGTTAATATTTTATATTATATTTGAGAGTGATTTAAGAGCCTCTTAGAGATGCTCTTAAGACACACGCTCCTAAATTTTTACTTCACCTATATTTCCAATTTAGCAAGGTGAATTTCTTACCACCGGTTGTACAATTTAAGGGTACCAAATAATAACAACATAAATGTGTTGGAACTTCAACAAAAATATAAGTGTACTCGAACTTCAAAAACTCTTTCAATGAGAGTCAACCCTCAACCTTATCTAGCCGCTTTAAAAATATTCAGATTTACCTTCTTTTTTTTAATCAATTAAGTCTTCTTTCTTCTCACAAATTCACTTTCGTCTTACTTTCTCTCATCTAATAATCATAGTTCTTATTTTTCCTTTAATAATCATCCTTATTTTGTGAGGATTGTTGTTGTACCCAATTTTTTGGGCGTTTTGTTTGTCTCCTTTAGGAGTGGTTGATATGGTTTTGGTATTTTTGATTTGTTGTTTTTTTTCTTTGAGAATGATTCAAGTCGGTGGTGAAAATCGTAAAAACTCACTTTTCACAAAAGAAGATTGTTCATATTATGAGGGCATCTGTTCCTCCAATTTTAGTTGGTGCAACTGAAAGTTCTGAACAATGGACTATAATTGAAATTATTGTGTAAAGGTCAATTGTGATGCTATGGCTTCAGGGATGTGAAGGTTAGATTTTTCGGGAAGCCATCATAATCCTTTTTAGTTCAAAAAATATGTATATTTTATATGTTAAGCTATCTAGAAACAAATCGGCTATTTATTTAACTCGTTTATTTGTTTCTCAACCAAATTATATTGTCAATTTATCACGGCTAAATTCAATCTTTTCAATGAAATACATAATATTTTGGTAAAAAAAAGAAAGAGTAACACCATGAATTTGTCACTCGGTTATAAATCTGGTTGAATTTACTATGTATAGTTCATCATTTAAACTAAGTTATCAACATATGACAAATGTGTTTATTATGGCTGGCTTACCGTTATTACTTTGGTTAACTTACAGTAATTTTTGCAAACCGAAAATAAAATGAGTTGTGCTACATATCCCGAATTAGATTTCAAATATATTTTCGAATGACACATATTATTTTTTTATTTGTGAAATTTATATTCATGCACAAAGGATCTATCTCAGTTATAAGAAAATATTCAATAATATGGTGACATCTTATCATTCGAAAACGGTTTTTAGGATCTATTTCATTTTCCTGATGAAAATGCAGATGAGAAATTCTATTATTACAAGTATATATAATCAAAATCTCAGAAAAAAAGTACTCAACAATTTTAAATAATTATAAAAAATCAATATACTTATATAAAGGAGAAGACGAGGGCGGTGAGGTAAGGTGGCACCTCTAAAATCGCTTCGATCTATTTTTCTAATTTTCTCGAATTTTTGAATTATTAATATTAAAATTCGAAAATATCTCAATTATCTTTAAAATCTTTACTAACGGAGGAAACTAGATATAAAATTTGCCTCTAAAATCTTTACAAATAGGGGAAACTAAATATACAATTTTAATATTCTCCTAAATTTTTATCAGAAAATATCTCAATTGCTTTTTAAATCTTTACTAATGGAGGAAACTAAATATACAATTCTAATATTCTGGCCTTCAAAATGTTTAAGAAATGAGGAAACTAAATATACAATTTTAATATTCTCCTAAATTTTTTATTTATGAATATACTTACTAATAAAGGAAACTAAACATATTATCCTAAATTTTTTATCATAAAATATCTCAATGGCCTTTTAAATCTATTATAATAGAGGAAACTAAATATACAATTGTAATATATTGTAAAGAATAATGTAACATAAAACGTAACAGAGATAACTACAACTCAACACATGAACAAGATAGACAATAATATTAACTTAAGCACATGAATCCTAAAGAAAAGAAGACATGGTAAACTAAAGAAATCAAAATATGGTATGTATTCTTGAAGTCCGTAAATAGGTCACGGAAAGAAGTTCATTAATATGTTCAGGCCTCAGTGACAAATAAAGAATCAACACTTTCAAGACTACATAAGTATTTGAATGATACAGAGTTAGTACCAAAGGATTTCAGTGATTTTATGATGAAGCAACCTAGACGACAAAGGACTTATCAATTGTATTGTATTGAAGACATAGAGGTTTTGATCTGTGTTAGTCATCTGTGAACCAGACTAGTTGCACAAGGTGTCAGCAAAATTAAGAAGATCAAGATGTTTATCATCTCAGAAGAAATTGATTTAAGTCACACCTGAAACATCCTGGAAGTTAAAAGAAAAATTGATAAGGTATGTTTAGGTTAAATTGAAGTGCAATATGCTTACTGTAAAAAGATAGAATTTTCAAGGATCAAACTGCAATTCGATAGTTTTCCTTTTTGAAAAACTATCGAAAGAGAAAGGAAGGTTTTTGATAAAAACTACCGAAGTGGTGAAAATCCAATTCGATAGTTTCTTTAATAGAAACCATTGAAGTGGACAAAATGCTATTGTTTGATAGTTTTATTTATAAAACTATCGAACTAGTTTCAAAGAAAAAAGGTTTTCTTTTCGATAGATTTTATTTAAATCTATCGAAAGAAAAGAAAAACTTGTCTTCGATAGATTTTTATTCAAGGATCAGGTGAATTGCATTCATGTTTGTCAGAGGTTGGTGAGGAAATGGACGGTTGAGAATTCTTCTTAGCCTTCGCTGGTTTTTCTTAAAGACTACAATGTATGAATTGAAGACACTGTCTTCATTAGTTCATCATTTGTGAAAGTTGCAGAAGATTAATACGGAGAGAGTTTAAGAGCTTGAGATTTTAGAGGAGTAATTACTATTACCTTAAATTCTATCAATTGTATTGATTATTGTAACCTGAACTCATTGAAGCTAATCCTTCGGATTAGAATTGTAGCTCCCTTCGTGGTTTATATTTATAAAACGATATATTCCCCGACTCGTGTTTTTGATTTGGTTAATTTGATTTCGGACAAGAACACAAATAATTATCCGCAAAATAAATCGAATAATTTGTGAGTATCTTATTCAACCCCCCTTCTACGATACTTTTGACCTAACAATTGGTATCAGAGCTTGTTGATTGATGTACAAATCAGATCCGGTGAAATAGACCAAAAACAATCAAGTTCTTGAAAATTAAGATCAAATTTTTTAATTTTCAAAATTTTAATTTTATTAGAATTTTTTGAATCTTAAATAATTTGTAATTTTCAGAAACCATGAGTGCTCCAAAGACCATTGCTAGTATCAAAGTCCCCCCTTTACGAGAGATGATTTCGGTCTGTGGAAGATGGAAATGCTATTATTTATCAAAGCTTCAAATCCTTTGTATCTTGGCATTTTAGAGAACAGACCATTTGTACCAATGAAACCAGTGAGTGAATCTACAAATCTTGATGGTACTAGAGTTCCTCAAGGTTCAACCCCAAAGGAATTGTCAGAGTACACAGATACAGACAAGGAATTGGTTCGATTGGATACGGGTCTAATGTTGATATTGACTGACTCCGCAGACAAAGAAATGAGCTATCAGATAATGAGATGTACAAGAGGGAAAGATATGTGGGATACCATAAATCTAATAATGGAAGGTACTGAAGACGTGCATGAAAACAGACTGGATATCCTGACATCTCAATATGAATCATTTAGGTCACTTCCCGGTGAAAGTATAACTCAGGTCTTTGCAAAATATACTAAGTTGTTAAATGAATTATCAATGAAAGGGAAAACCTATCCTCTGAGAGAGACAAACATGAAATTCATGATGACACTACCCTACCATGTAGAACACAAGTCTTCATCCATAAGGGAAAGAATAGATTTTACTAAGATGTCACTAGAGATGATCTATGGAAAGCTTAAGACTTATGAGATGGAACAAGAACACAGAGTAATAATCTATGGACCAGGGACAGTGGACAACAAAAATACTGCACTCGCAACATCAGCTGCACTTGTAGTAGATGAACCAACAACTTCTAATATCCAGGTTCAAACCCCTAAAGCTGGAAAAGAAAAGATTATAAAGGATGAGTTGGAATCTGTAGATCTAGGTGCTAAAGAAAGTGATTACTACACTTTGGAGGAACTTGAGCAAATGGAAGACAAAACCATGGCGTACTTAGCTGCAAATTTAGTCATATTCGTTTCAAGAGAAACCCTAAGTACAAGTTCAAGGTTGCAGCAAATAGGTTTCAGAAGAACAAATATTCTTCAGGCTCTGGCTCTAAGGGAGGCTACAGGACATACATGATTGACATGAGCAAATCAAGATGCTACAATTGCAATGAGTTAGGGCATTTTGCCACAGAATGCAGGAAGCCTCATCAAGCAAGAGATAAGAAAGGTGTCTATGAGAAGAAGGATTCTTATGAAGATCTGAAAAGAGAGAATGCAAAGCTGAAACAACAACTGGAGGCAATATCTGGAAAGCAGAAAGTAAGAGCTTATATTGCTGAGGGTAAAAGCTGGGATGATATTGATTCAGATGAAGAGTATGTAAATCTTGCCATAATGGCCGACTCTTCAGAGGAATCACCATAATCATCTCAGGTACCTATCCTAACTACAATTGACATGTCAAATTCTGAGTACAAGAAAACTGTGCAAGATCTAAGTGTAGGACTGTTTAATGTACATAGAAGCACGTTATAGCATCTGAAATTGAAAATGCTAAAATAGTTCTAAAGATTAAAAATACAGAATCTAAAAATGAAGAACTAGAGCTTGTAGTTGTCACCATAGAAGGTCTTAAACAGAGGAATGAGTACTTAGAGAACAAGGTCAAATGTAATGAAGAGATAGAGACTATCCTTATGAAGCAGATTTTAGACTGAGAGTTGAAACTGAATGCATATAAGAACTCCTCCCTAATTGCTAAGGAAATAATTGATAATCAGACCTTAGGGAACAAAACTGCTATAGGATTTGACTACAGTAAGAAAATTGGAAAGAAGCTAGTGGAGTTTCCTGTGACACTTCCACCTGTCAAGGAGAATGTTCCATACATTCTTAAGAATGTTGGCTGTCCAATTTTCGTTAAGCCTGTTTCAGAACCAATCAATGAAGAAGACTTGATCATAAGACAATAATTGCTTGAAGAGGATTTATAGAAGGAGATAGAGGAAAAAATTGTGTTGCCTAGGAAATCAGTAAAAACTGTATTACCTAAAACTGATATAGGAAATAAAGTACGAAAGGCTAAAAAGAACAGGAATGGGACAGCAGGATACAATGTGGATTTCAGAAAAGATAAATGCTTGATCTCAAATAGGAAAGATGAGAAGCTTGCTCTACAAGGAGTAAGAAAAGGATTTTTTTATAGCTGACTTAAGTTCTGCCAGTGATGGAGAAGTCAAATGTTTCTACAGTAAGGCTTCAACAGATCAAAGTTGGTTATGGCATAAGAAGCTCTCACACTTGAACTTCAAAACTATGAACTCTTTGGTAAAGAGAGAGTTAGTGAGAAGGTTACCTCTGATGGAATTTCATCAGGAGGGACTATGTGAAGCATGTGAAAAAGGGAAGTCTAAGAAAGCATCACACAGAAGCAAAGAACTAACAAGCATTTCTGAACCTCTTCAGTTGATCCATATGGATTTATTTGGTCCAGTAAATGTACACGTGGGTGTTATTTTTACAATCAAAGGATGAAACAACACAATTAATCATTGATCACATAAAGAAGATAGAAGTAGAAGCTAACCTACCTGTGCGGACAATCAGACCAGACAATAGAACTGAATTAAAAAATGCAGTTCTAAATGAATTCTGCACAGAGAAAGGAATATCCAGACAGTATTCAACACCAAGAACTCCTCAACAAAATAGAGTAGTGGAAAGGAAGAATCGTACCTTGGTCGAAGCAGCAAGGACTATGCTAAGTGAATCAAAACTTCCCACTTATTTTTGGGCTGAAGCAGTAAATACAGCTTGCTATACTCAGAATCGTACCCTGATTAACAAAGATCATGAAAAGACTCCGTATGAGTTAATGGCCAACAAGAAACCATCACTGAAGTATTTTCATGTGTTTGGTGCAAAGTGCTTTGTATTGAAATATGGAGAACATCTGGGCAAGTTTGAAGCTAAAGCAGATGAAGGCATTTTTCTAGGCTATTCTCTGGAATCTAAAGCTTACATGGTTTATGTGATTGAAGATAAGAAGGTTGTGGAAAGCCTTACTGTAACTTTTGATGACACCAAAAGAACAAGCCTACAAACAGAAGAGAACTCTGAATCCTTGGTATTTGAAAATCTATCAGCAGATCTCTCTGATAATGAAGAAGAACCTGTAGTTGTTCCTGGTAATAATAATAATGACAATGATAATGATTCTAGACCAAGTGGTGATAGTGGTGGAGACCCTCAAACTACCAATGGATCCACTAGTCAAACAACAGGGTCAACAGATCATACCGGCAACAACTCTGGGGGAGCAGGGGAAGGATCAACTAGTCACACTCAACACAATTATGAACAAGGAGAATCATCAAGATCGTATCTGCCAAGACAAAGGGTATGGAGTCGAGCACATCCCTTTCACTTGATCATTGGTGATCCAGACTCAGGAGTGAGAACTAGAAGGACATCACAAAATGAATGTCACTATTCTGGGTTTCTTTCAGAAACAGAACCTAAGAAAGTTGAAGATGCCCTGGAAGATCCAGATTGGGTGATTGCTATGCAAGATGAACTCAATCAATTTGAAAGGCAGAAAGTTTGGAAGCTGGTACCCAGACCTAATGGAAAATCTGTTATAGGAACAAAATGGGTATTCAGAAATAAACTGGATGAAGATGGCATTGTAACGAGAAACAAGGCCAGACTGGTTGCTAAAGGTTACTCTCAAGAAGAGGGTATAGATTATGATGAAACATATGCAACAGTAGCAAGACTTGAGGCTATCAGGATGTTTCTGGCATTCGCAGCACATTCCAATTACAAGGTATATCAAATGGATGTGAAGAGTGCATTTTTGAATGGGGAGCTCGAGGAAGAAGTTTATGTGGAACAACCTCCAGGCTTTGAGGATTCAAATCTGGTGGACTTTGTATATTTTCTGTTCAAAGCTCTCTATGGACTCAAGCAAGCTCCAAGGACATGGTATGACACTCTATCAGAATTTTTACTTGAAAATAACTTTACTAGAGGTGTCATAGATAAAACTCTCTTTTACAAGATGCACAAAAATGATTTGATATTAGTGCAAGTATATGTTGATGACATTATATTTGGTTCTACTAATGATGATGTTAGTTATGAATATCACTAGTAAACTAGACAAGGGAGGGTGAATGGATAGTTTGAACAAATGTTAGAATGAATATCACGATCTAGGGACTTAGACAAATTTTTGCAACTTATTTCTTCATGGCCTTATTCACTTTTATCCTGCTGCATGAACAAATTGAACTTCTTCCAGGATGATTATTTCATGGCCTATATACATTCTAGTTGCAAGAAACTCACTAAGCTCATTATAGCATACAGAATAAAGCTAAGTACATGAAAACAAGACAAGTACAATAGAGACTTATACTATATCCTAGTGATAAAGTTCACCAGGTCATTTAGAGTGACATTGTCACAAGGTGTAGGCTTGTTAATAGTGGTATTCAGACATGCCTTGAGCCTAACAATCTCCCCCAAATTGTGAGTAAGAAACTTAGGCACAATTTTATGTCTGATAACAAGCCTACCTTACATAAAAGGAATTAAATTGCAGAGAAAACAACAGATGAACATTGTGAACATATTTTGATTACAAACAAAAAATGACAGCTTAAAGATGATTTTTCTGTTACTGAGCAGCTTCAAATTCCATTTGTTGATGTAGATATTCTTCATAGACTTTCTTCTTTCTAGCTTCTTCCATCTTGTTGTTTTCTGAAATGGCTATGAGAATTTCATCCCATGATGTCATCTCTTCCAAGAGAGGAGAGTTTTCTAAGTCTTCAGCAGCAGCTCTCAGAGCACTTTCTACATAAGAGTTCAAGTGTTCCATCCTTATTTTGCTTTTCCCTCCATTTTTGTTTTTGTACTCCACTACATAAGGATTGAACTTTACTCTGCAGAGCCCCTTCTTCCTTAGCTCCATTTCCTTCTCTTCCATCTCTATTATCTCCTTTTCTTTCTGAATTCTTCTCTCTTCATTCAGCCTCCTTACTTCTTCCTGGTAATCATATTGCATTTTTAAGTACCTGGCAATTTCTATCTTCCAGATCTTTTTTTTTCAAAGTTCAATAGAGCATTGATTCTTTCCAGATCATAGATAGGGAAGAATTGCCAGCTTCCTGTTTTCATTTCTTTCTCCCTTCCATCAGTGTACTTGATTTCTAGATGATCTTGAATAACTTTGACTTCAAAGATCCTTTGAGCTCTCAAGAACGCTAGGGCTTCTTCATCATAATCTTCATCCAAAGGAGGTACATTTAGCCCAATAACATTAGTGATCACTCGAGTTTTCTTTGTTATCCTTGTTCTTTTGGCTACACTCTTGATCTTCCAATGCTTCACTTGAAGTAGCCTTCTGGAACATGGAGAGTTA
Organism: Heracleum sosnowskyi; assembly: GCA_030848705.1. Classification (NCBI taxonomy): domain Eukaryota; kingdom Viridiplantae; phylum Streptophyta; class Magnoliopsida; order Apiales; family Apiaceae; genus Heracleum; species Heracleum sosnowskyi. The sequence goes on from CM061235.1 coordinate 69,272,420, forward strand.
GTCTTCAATGCCACATCATTTGGCCACTTATCCACTGTAGAACTCCACTAGCTGTGATTTTGTGGAAGTGTCTTTTTTATTTCACCTTTGTTGATCATTACTAATAGTATACACCCTAGACTTAGAGTCTTGTTTTGTGGTTAAAATACTGCTAGCAATGTCCTTGGCTTCCTGATTTCCACTCTTTCTCTTCTCAGCCTCTCCTTTTCCATGAGCATCTTTCTTGTCATTTTCAGCATCTTTGGATTTCTTTGATGACCTGCTCCTGTTGTTCTCACTCTTTCCATCCTTATTACTCATGTGGTGACTTCTTCTCCTACCACTTTTATCTTCATCTTCTATGTCTTCCCTCTTCTCACTCCTTTCTTTTGCTGATTCAGGTATTCTTCCAGATGTTAGAAATGTCTGTAGAATGTGAATTATCTCAATTTCTTTTGCAGTCCTGAATCCCCTTTTTGATTTCAGCATTTGCATGACCTGATTGATTTTATCTTTGTTCTTCATTTCCAAGTGAGTATGAATTACCAATTGATCAATGCCATTAGCTTTAGAGTTGTTTTTGTAGATTAATGTCCTTGGATTTGTAATCACTTCAGGCAGCCTTAAGGATTGATCTCTTGTAAGCTCATCAAATAACCTTTTGTTGTTTGACCCTCTCTTCTCAATCAGGTTCAGGAGTGTGTCTACTTCAGTGTATTTCAGTTTCTCTAGAGATTCAAAGGACAAATGCCATAGCTGATTGTCTTTGGAGATCATGATTATCTCACTTAGATAGGCTTCTTTCACCTTCCTGATCACCACTGTGATGCACTTGATTTCTTCCTTCAGTTTGTGCCTGTAGTCCAGGGTGTCATTATCTACACTTGATTTAGTGGCTTTCAGAAACTCCAGGAAGGCTTCATCATGATAGACATTTGAGCTTGTAACTTCTTGTAGCTTGGCCTCTGTGACAATGTCTACTTTTAATGGTTCAACATTAGATATGGTTGGAGGAGCACTGACATTCATATTCATTGTGCCAGGATAGTAGGTGGAAGTGACAGTGCTCTTATGTCCATCCTTGTTAGTGATCTCAACTGTAGGAAAGGTGACTGGCTTTAAAGCTGATTCCTTGATGAATATCCCCTTCTGTTTAGCTGATGCTCCCCTTTCTTCTTTAAGATTGAGCTCTCCTTTTCATTCTCCCCCTTAGGCTTATTAACAGAAGATGGGCCTTGAGCTTCACAAGGGATTGGAAGGTTCATATGTGTAATAACCCCAAATTTTGGACTTAGTTAATTTTTTTTTATTTGATGAATAGTAAAATCCTGATGAATAGTAAATTTCTGAACCGAGAAAGATTTTCAGACCACCCTATGTACGAGTCAGGATAATGAACTTTCGAAGTCGTATTAGTGATGTACGATGTAAATGAAGAAATGCAAAAGCTGTCAGAATCAGAAAAATAGCATTTTCTGTTTTCTCCGAAATTTCACCAATAACGGACGTATTAATCATTATTTGAAAATATTGGAGGATTTAAATTATCAATTCCATGGATATGGATTTAATAAAAGAATTAGTGATATCAAGAACGTTTACGGTAAACTACTTCGATAGAACACTTAAGAAATCCCTGCGAATGTTCAACGAGATTAAGCCGTAACCGAACAACGTGACACTTAGTGGATTAAATAAAAGCATGAAAGTAACATGTAACAAGATTAATCCAAGGAATGCAACAATTGGATCATCCATGTGAAAGGGAACAAACCAGTAAAGCTACTTTATCTCCAAACTCCCCATGGCTTGACATGTGTCCGATGATGAGGCAAAGAAAGCTATGACTCACCACACTAATACAAAATATCATTTTCTATCAAATCAACCAAGGCAAAAAGCAAAGAAAACTCTCCCCACCCCATTTCTTCAACAATCTTCCAGCATGACCAAGGGAGGAGAAAAAAAATTCATAACTTGAGTTCTACTCATCCTTAAATCACCAAATTTTAACCATAGATTCTCCACTCCATGAGTAACATTCGTTCAAAATTTCATGGTCTACTTCCAGGATCTATTGCATTGATTGCATCTATGAACCAACTGGAAGATGATAATGAAGAAGCTACAAAGGCCACAACTAGTCGAGCTAGTTGTAGGAGTGATGTTAGCAAGGGTCAAGGCAAGATGACAAAAGAAGAAGAACCAGAACCAGCCAACTTGGATGACTTAGATGAGATTGATGAACACATTGCTTTTCTGTCAAGAAAATTCTCTAAGTTCAAGTTCAAGAGAAACTCAGAAGCAAGGCCACCAAGGAGAGACTTTCAACCCAGCAAAAATAACTGGATTGAAAAGTCTAAATCTAAATGTTTCAATTGTGGAATGCTTGGTCACTTTGCTGGAGACTGCAGAAAGCCCAAGGTTGAGAAGGGCAACAGGAAATTTGAGCCTGTTGATTATAAAAAGAAATACTTTGAACTTCTCAAGCAAAAAGAAAAGGCTTTCATGTCTCAGGAGTATGATTGGGCTGGTAATGGTGAAGATTCTGATGATGATGTTGAGTATGTCAACTTGGCTCTTATTGCTAACAATCATGAGCAGGAAGCAAGCTCCTCAAGCAACCAGGTAACAATTACTAATCTTTCTGAGCTGTCTAAAGAGGAATGCGATAGTGCAGTAAATGAAATGTCTACTGTACTATATAATTTGCGTGTTACTCTTAAATCACTTACCAAAGAGAATTCAAGAATAAAAGAGACTAATTTGCTCTTAAGTGATAGGAATGCAATGCTAGAAGCACAGCTCATTGAATTTGAGAAAATGAGGTGTGTTAGTAGGGATGCTAAGAAGAAACTTGAGAACGTGTTAGAAAGGGAAGAAATTCTTAAAACACAACTTGAAATAGAACAATGTGTGATTGCTAAATGGAAAGATGCCAGGAATGTTGCTAACAACATCATTAATGTTCAAGGTATGGAATCTTTCTGTGAACAATCATGGAAAAAGAACAAAGAGAAGCTAGGGTATGTTGGTGAAACCTTAGAATCAGAAACAGAGTCAACAAACAACAATGATCATTTGTTGAAGGTTGATATGTCAACGGAATGCAATGTTTCATTGACAGATGAACCATCAACCGATCAGGCTATTTCGTTGATAGAGAAAAGAAAAGAAGAACTCACTAGACTTAATAACAAGTATGGTCCTGTCACCAAGAACTTTGTTCAAGGTGAGTCTAGTAAATCAAAGAAAGTTGAGAAGCCTGTTGAGAGAGCTAATGTAGGTCACTTGTCCAATAAGAAATTGAAAGATAAGTTAGAGAATGTTCAAGTTGAGGCTAAGGGAAATAAAAAGAATAACAGAAATGGCAAAGTAGGGATTAACAAACACAACAATTACACACCTGATAAATATGCTCCTAGAAAGACATGTGTTAATTGTGGAAGTGTTAGTCATTTATCTACTAACTGCAAATCTGTTAAGAAGACTGCTAAAGTGAAAATGTCTAAGCCTGTAATGAATGGTTTTATGCCTACAATGCCTGTTATGCCTAACATGTTTGCTCCATATGCACAATTTCAGAATCCATATGCTAGCATGTCATTTGTGCCTAATCCCTACATAAATATGTTTAATGTGCCACAAATGCCATGGAATATGAATAACATGTTTGTTCCTCCAACTATGCATGCTGTGAATGAAAATGTGAGCAACCCTCAGAAATCAACACCAAGGGTAAAGATTGATTTAAATCAATTTGAGCCCAAGGTGAAAAATGATATAAAAGGAAAATCAAAGGCTAACAAAACAGGACCCAAGGAAACTTGGGTACCAAAATCAACTTGATTTGGTTTTGTTGTGTACAGGGAGACAAAAGGAATCTTTGGTACTTGGATAGTGGTTGTTCAAGACACATGACTGGTGATTCTACCCTGCTCACAGAGTTTCAGGAAAGAGCTGGCCCTTGTATTGCTTTTGGAGATGACAACAAAGGCTACACTAAGGGATATGGCTTGATTTCAAAAGAGAATGTCATCATAGATGAGGTTGCATTGGTGGATGGTCTTAAGCACAATTTGCTTAGTATCAGCCAACTTTGTGACAAAGGATTTTTAGTTACTTTTTCTAAAGAAGCTTGTTGTTGTGGAATAAAAAATGAGCTTGTGTAATTACTGCTAAGGTTTAATGAGCTTCGAGCTTTAATGGCTGCACTTGTGTTTCGAGACTAAATCGGTCCTCACAAGATGCCTACGTATCTCAAATCGTTATTGAGAATCAAGCCAAAGACGTAGTTCTGATTGTAGGATCAGGGGTCCTTATATAGGCGTCTGGAACCTTGTATTTATGGTACGTTTGAGAGACTTAACAGATAAGTCTTCTTATTGATAACTGATAAGGATTGTATTGCTTGGCGGGCAAGTCTTTTCCTTGTTGATAAAGGCCGTGACTCATTGATTGCCTTTAATTGGGATTCTGGATCCTTCTTTGACCAATTTTCCATAATTTGGACTCTATTTATGAGCTGTATATTTTCCCTATTCATTAATTACGAAATTAATGAATAATTAGGGATGTGGGCATTTAATATCGAGCCTTTTCATTGCACCGTCAATTATATTTCTATAATTACTTTTATGACCATATCATTTGCCCCCCAACTTCTGGGAAAATATCCTTGGGGTTTTCGTAGAAGTTATAGCGTGTTTTTCCCCAAAATTTTCTATTTTTAGGGTATTTTTGATCTCAAATTAGGTCATTTTCGACCAGGAATTCGACCTGGAAATAGTATAAATTCGACCAGGAATTTAGTATAAATTCGATCAGGAATTCGACCTCGAACTGCTGTAAGGTCGAAGCTGTCGACCAGGAATCCCAGGTCTTTTTCGACCTCACTGGTTCGACCAGGAAACCAGTATAATTTCGACCTCGAACAGCTGTGAGGTCGAAGCTGGCGACCAGGATTTCCAAGCCATATTCGACCTCGACTTGTTGACTTCAATTGGTAGATCATTTTCAATCTTTGACATGTCGACCTCGATTAGCCGTCTTTCGACCTCGATTTTGGTATGAGGTCGTTTGTTTCGACCTCAAATCATAGGTCAATTACGACCTCGTGGTTTCGACTTCAATTAGCCACTTTTCGACCAGGATTCTAGGATTTCCTGTCTTTATTTTGGAGCGAAGTCGAACAATACGACCTCAATTCCCCATGTAATTTCGATCTCGTTTGCTCGATCTCATCCTCGTGTCTTTTCGACCTCGTTTTTCCAAGTTTATATAGACTTTTAATTCTTGGGTCATTTTCGACCTGGTTTTCTTTTGCTTTTCGACCTCATTTTGATGTGAGGTCGTGGAGTACGAATTCGATTTGTAGTGTATTTTCGACCTCGTCAATCGACTTCGATCTAGGGTCTTTTCGACCTCATTTCTTTAATTTTTTAACTTGCTTTTTTGGGAGTGAGGTCGAGTGATACGACCTCATTTTCGCGTGTCTTTTCGACTTGGGTCGTACGACCACGATTTAGGGTCTTTTCGACCTTAAATCTTTAATTTTTTGAGTTTATTTGGGAGTGAGGTCGAGTGATACGACCTCATTTTCCCATATACTTTCGATTTCAATCCTTCGACGTCGATCAAGGGTCTTTTCAACCTCGATTTTGTTTTTGCCTTGGTTTTATTCCAAAATCTATTTTTGGATTTAATTTGGGCTTTTAACTAACCCAATTTAATTGGATTTAAGTTATTTCTTCCTTGGTCCTAATTGGGCCTTATTAATTTTTGGGCTTCGAGTTTTCCTGAGATTTAATTTATTTGGGCTTTCGCCTTTATAATCCATAAATGGACTTATGGGCCTTACTAGCTATAGACGGTTGCCATACCTCAACTGGTTGAGCTTCCAGTCATTTTCACTATAAAAGAGTGATATTTCTCATTTCACTCTCACTTCATACTTCTTTCTTTCCGAAAATTTCTCTCTAGTATCTTCAGTTTTTCTCTCTTTTATTCCGCGGTAAGGCGATTCCCGGCGAGTTTTTGTTCCGTGGTGCTCTTGATTTTCTGGGATTGATCTTCATCCCTTGAAGATTTCTGGGTTTTCACCTTCATCCCTTGAAGGTTTCTGGGCTTCTTTGAAGATTTTCTGGGAATTTCTTTGAAGTTTTGAAGATTTTTCTGGGGTTTTTCTGGGATTTCTCTTGAAGAATTGAAGATTTGAAGATGTCTGACAAAACTGCTCAACGCCTCCAGAAAATGAACAAAGCTTCTAAGAGAGGTATCACCATTCGTTCTTCTCATATGTCACTTCAAGATATGATTTTAGAACGTAGTGATGATTATCCTTCTATGTCCCACTTAGATTCTTTTGACTGTAGTAACAAATTCCACGAAATCGATTTAATTAGGGACTATAACAAAATGTATAGGGTTAAGTCCCCTTATAGGTTAGTCCCAGCTGGCCCAGGGGACCGTTCTTGCCATTGGCGTCCTGATGCTTTATGCATTTACAAGGATGCCATTGTCGCGGGACTCTGGTTCCCTTTCCATGAGTTTATTCCCAGGCTTTTGGCTGATGTTGGGATCAACCCTTGCCAACTTCCTCCAAACGCCTAGAGAATCATTATGTGTTTCATTGTCCTTTGTTTGAAGAACAATTTTCCTTTGTATGTAGCTTTGTTTAGAAAAATTTTCCAATTTAAGAATAGCTCAGCCATTACTTTGGGTTGGGTTTATATCAACCACCGTCCTTCCACTCCCCCCATATTTCACCCCAAATCTATTCCAGATAACAACCCCAAATGGAAAGAGGAGTTTATGTATTTGATTTGGGAAGGAGGGGATTGGGGCACCCTTTTTCGTAGTTCCTTTAGTAGGGTTTCAGATGGTAGCCCTAGTAATATCGTCCTGCATGATGAGGAGGCCCATGCATATGCTGAGCTCACAAAGGATGATTATGCCACATTGGCTTGGGTGCTCCTGGACGAGTTCCAGCTTAAGTCCTTGGGACTTTCAAACGTTTCTGATAAGGGTAATTCTCACCTCATATTTTCCTTTGTTTATTTAAGATTGTCTTACACCAACTGTTTCTTTACTTGTGTTTTTTGCAGCTGCGGTCTTTATTAATAAGACCAACGAGCCCGAAGATGGGGAAACAACAAGGATGAAGAGGGCACGTTTGGGAGGAAAGGACTCTCGTGCTTCCAGTGTTCCAGCTTTTATAAGGCCCCATGTGGACCTTACTGATGATGCTGAGGGTCCTGCCTCGGCCAGGAGCTCAGTTTGGTGCCCCAACTGGGGTCTTAGGAAGAAGGACACCGTGGTGGGAGTGTTCAAGCATGTTGTGGAGTGGTCCTACCATTATTTGACTCCTTGTGACTACAAGGACTTTGTCTCCAACTCCACCATTGAGGGGGTGGAGCATGCTGGATCTCAAGCTATGGCTGCTGTAAGTATTTCCCCTCTTTTTTTCTTTGTAGTTAATAATGTATTTCAAGTTTAAGTATTTGACTTGTAACTTGCTTGTAGGTTAATGCCAACTACCAAGGGGCTCTCTTTCAAGCCAAGGCTTGGCGCTCATCTTCTGAGGCCAACCAAGGCAAGTTTGAGAAGTCCCAAGAGGAGGTGGGCTCACTGAAAGCTACCTTGGCCAGGAAGGAGAAGGAGTTGGCTGACTCCCAGGCTGAGCTGGTGTCTTTGAGGAAGGGCAAGGATGACTTCATCGATGAGTACCTTGACTCCACGGAGTACGAGGACTTGATTGATAAGCATGACGAGCTCCTCTTCCCAGTTCAGTATAATAAGGGATGGGATGATGCTCTTTCTGCTGTTTTGGAAAAGATGCCTGGATCTCTCCTTATTTCTGATTTTCCAAGCCCTCACCTTCCTACTCCTTTGGAGGTGGCTTTGGCTGGAGAAGACGAGATGGAGGAGGATGACAGGATCTTAGACCTGGATCACCTTTCTTCACCTGGTCAGACTGCCGGGGCTGATGATGCTGCCCTTCACTCTAGAGAGGATGACGAGGAGGAGGACGTGGACAAGGCAGATTAGATGTAGTTTCTTTTGTAGTTTTTGTCAATGGCCTTTCTTGGCTTTTACTAGTATTGATGTACTTTTGGCCTACGGGCTTAACTTTACTCTTATTTAAGTTTTTTTTATATCTTGTGGTCGTTCATGGCTTGTGTTGTTTTTCTTGCTTATTGAATGTTTGTGAACACTCATAGTATATAAGCTTTAAAACATGAAAATACTGAATTTATTCATAACTTGAAAATGGGATCAACCCTTACATAGTATCCAAGTTTAAGAACTTGGGTTGGTTTTATCAAACCTTATTTATGGTAGTGAGTCCTCCTAGGAATCACCTTAAACATAATAAATTTTCAAATTGGAGGCATGCCAAGTCCTTGGCACCTCATGCCCTTCAAGGGTTTCTAGCTTGTATGAGCCTCGACCAAATACGTTCTTGACGCGATATGGTCCTTCCCAATTTGGGGCCAACTTCCCTTTTTGTCCAACTCCGGATGCTTCAATCTTTCTGAGAACCAAGTCTCCTTGACGAAAGAATCTTTCTTTAATCCTAAGGTTGTAGTAGAAAGATTCCTTGTTTTGTTGTTCAACTATCTTGGCGTTTGCCTCATCTCTAACTTCGTCAATTAGATCTAAAGCTAGTCTCAAGCCTTCTTCATTTTCTTCTGGTTCATAAGCCTCGACTCTTGGAGATGTGTGAGTAATCTCTACTGGAACCACTGCCTCTGCCCCATATGCCAACAGGAAGGGGGTAGCTCCAGTTGTGACTTTACAAGTAGTACGATATGCCCACAGTATGGGAAGCAATTCGTCCACCCAAGTGTTTCTGGAGCGTTCAACTCTTTTCTTCAGTCCATCTAGGATAATTCGAATCGCAACCTGAGCTTGCCCATTAGCTTGAGGATGGGCAACAGAAGTGAAGCGCAACTTGATATCATTCTCATCACAATACTTTTTGAACTCATCGTTGTTAAACTGAGTTCCATTGTCCGTAACCAGGACTCGTGGAATTCCATACCTGCATATCACATTTTCCCAGAAGAAGTGCATCACTTGCTTGGTGGTTATCTTGGCTAAGGGTTTAGCCTCAATCCACTTGGTGAAGTAGTCGATTGCTACTATCAAAAACTTTCTTTGAGCACTTGCCATTGGAAATGGCCCAAGTATATCCATTCCCCACATAGCAAAGGGGATAGGTGAGTTAATGGATGTCATCATCTCTGGTGGTTGTCTAACCACTGGTGCATGTTTCTGGCACCGTTCACACTTCTTTACATAGATTTTAGCATCAGCAAGCATGCTTGGCCAATAGAAACCTAGGCGGGTGACTTTATGAGCAAGGGCTCTGCCCCCCAAGTGTTGCCCACATATTGCTTCATGCACTTCCTTTAGGGCCAATTCTGCCTCTTGTGGTCTCAAACATTTCAGATATGGAATGATGAAAGACTTCTTGTATAGGAGTCCCTCAATCAGGGCATACCTTAGTGCTCTCACATACAACTTTCGTGCTTCTGAGGTATCGTTGGGTAGCCACCCAGTTTCCAGATGAGCTTTGATGGGATCCATCCAACAGCTGCCAACATCAATGGGTGCTACCAACTTTCCGTTGATGCTTGGGGTCTTCAAGACTTGGAAGTATACACTCCCTGCATAGTTTTCAATTTCAGAAGAAGCAAACTTAGACAGGGCATCAGCCTTCACGTTCTCTTCCCTTGGAATGTGCTCCACATAGCATTCATCAAATTGAGTCATGATGGCCTTGACAAGTTTCAAGTACTTGGCCATGACTTCGTCTCTGGCCTCAAATTCCCCATTTACTTGGGAAACCACTAGCCTCGAGTCTCCACATACTTTCAGAGTTTTGACCCTCAAGGCTCCAGCCAGCCCTAAGCCAGCTATCAGAGCTTCATACTCAGCCTCATTGTTTGTCATTGGGAAGTCAAGTTTTAGTGCATACTCTATGAGAAATCCATCATGACTTTTTAGCACTAAACCGGCTCCACTTGATTTTGTTTTTGATGCTCCATCAAAATAGAGCACCCAATATTCTTTGAAATCCATTTCTTGATCTTTCTTGTCTTCCACTATTACTTCCTGCCCCCCCCCCCGACTTCTTGGTTGTCAATGGTGCATTCAACCATGAAGTCAGCAAGTGCCTGAGCTTTTATGGTCGTTCGAGGCTTATACTTGATGTCGAATTCGCCCAATTCAATGGCCCATTTGATCAATCTTCCACTAACTTGAGGGCTATGCAAGATATTTCTCAGAGGCTGATCAGTCAAGACCTCTATCTTATGATCCTGGAAGTACGGGCGTAGATTTCTTGAGGCCATTATCAAGGCTAAGGCAAACTTCTCAATCGTTGAGTAATTTATTTCTGCCCCATGTAGAATCTTACTCACATAGTAGATGGGTTTCTGAACCTTCAATTCTTCTTTTATCCATACAGCTCCTAGGGATGTGCTAGAGACCGCCAAGTACAAATAAAGAATTTCCCCTGGCTTGGGCTTTGCCAACAGTGGTGCCTCAGCCATGTATTTCTTCAGGGCCTCAAAGGCCTCTTGGCTTTCAGTTGTCCACTCAAAGTTTTTCACATTCTTGAGTGCTTTGAAGAAAGATAAGCATTTTTCTCCTGACTTGGAGATAAATCTTCCCAATGCAGCCACTCTTCCTGTTAGTTTTTGGACATCCTTGACAATCTTTGGTGGTTCCATGTCTAGAATTGCTTTGATTTTGTCAGGATTGGCCTCGATTCCTCTCTTGGAAACCATCGGGCCTAAAAACTTTCCCGAGCCTACACCAAAGGCACACTTAGCTGGATTCAACATCATCTTGTGGTGCCTTAGCACTTCAAATGCCTCTCGGAGGTGCTCAATGTGATCGGCCTTATCGAGGCTCTTGACTAACATGTCATCTACGTAGACCTCCATGGTTTTTCCAATTAGGTGTCCAAAAATTTTGTTCACCAATCTTTGGTAGGTTGCCCCTGCATTCTTAAGTCCAAATGCCATGACTAGATAACAGAAAACACCAAAGTCAGTGATGAATGATACCTTGGAGATGTCATCCTTGTGCATTTTGATTTGGTTGTATCCACTGAAGCCATCCATAAAGCTGAGCATCTCGTGTCCAGCTGTAGCATCTATCAATGCGTCAATCCTTGGTAAGGGAAAACAATCCTTAGGACATGCATCATTCAAGTCAGTGAAGTCCACACACATCCTCCATTTTTCATTGGCCTTTTTGACCATTACGGGGTTAGCCAACCATTCTGGGAATTGGATTTCCTCAATGAACCCGGCCTCTAGAAGCTTTTCAACTTCTTGTTTAATGGCCTCTTGTCTTTCTGGAGCAAAATTTCTCTTTTTTTGTTTCACCGTCTTTCTTTCAGGATCTACATTCAACTGGTGAGTTATCAATTGGGGATCAATCCCTGGCATGTCAACTGCTGTCCAAGCGAAAACGTCATTATTTTCTTGAAGAAAAGTTATGAGTTTTCTTTTCAATGGCTCAGGTAGTAGCGCTCCAACTTATGTCACCTTCTCTGGCTCACCTGGGACTAAGGGAATTGGGACCAAGTCCTCAGCTGGTTTCCCTCTTCTGTCCTCATTGTCACTTGTATCCATATCTTCAATTGGGAGAACCTGCCCCCCGATTCCATCAGGCCTTAACGCGGCTACATAACAACTTCTAGCCATTTTTTGGTCTCCCCGTTCTTCACCAATCCCATTCCTCGTGGGGAATTTGATTTTTAGATGATAAGATGAGGCAACAGCCTTGAACGCATGAAGACCAGTCCTTCCTAGGATTGCATTGTAGGTCGAAGTTGCCTTTATAACTATGAAGTTCAACATCTGAGTAGACGTATTCATTCCTTGTCCCATGGTCATTGGGAGTTGGATGGTGCCTTCCACCTTTGATTCCACTCCATTGAATCCATATATGGGCATATTCGAGGGTGTTAACTGAGAATCAGTGTAACCCATCTTGATAAAGGCATCGTGGAACAAGATGTCCACTGAGGCTCCATTGTCGACCATGACTCTCTTTGTCTCGGAATTGCCAATCACAGGTATGATGACTAGAGGGTCATCGTGGGGGAACTTCACCCCTTCCAAGTCTGAATCATCAAAGCCTATTGACACTTCTGTTCTGGCACGCTTTGGTGTTTCTCCAACCACAGTCATTACCTCTCGGGCATAAGCTTTTCTTGAGTTTCGGGAGGACCCAGCAGCAGTTGGCCCTCCGAAAATCATGTTGATTACTGGCCCTCGGGGCTTGGGATTCCGATCTCGATCGTTGTCCCTTCTGTCATAATCCTTCCTTTCATAATTTCCCCTTTGGCTCCCTTGGCTTCCATCCTTAGTGAACTTACTGAGTTTTCCTCTTCGTATCAGAAATTCAATTTCATCTTTCAATTGCCTACAATCGTCGGTGTCATGACCGACTTCTTTGTGGAACCGACAAAACTGATTTTGGTTTTGTTTGGACAAATCAGCCCTCATTGGCTTTGGCCATTTGAGATCTTCTTCCTTGGATATCTCCATCAGAATTTGACTCCTGGGAGTATTCAATCTTGCATATTCTGTAAACTTTGGCCCAAAATTACCTTTCTTAGGTGGAGAATCAGAATCCTTTGACGTTCTGGGAAACTTTTCCTTGACGTCGTACTCCTGAACATCCTTTCTTTTCTTCGAGCTTCCACTGTCGCCAGCGGTGGGTTCATACTTTCTCATGCTTTCCTCAGCCTTGATGTACTTTCCAGCTCTATCTTGGAGCTTCAGCATGCTCTCTGGTGGATGTTTAGCCAACGACCTCCTGAAGTGGTCATCAGTAGTTCCTTGTTGCAGGGCTATCATAGCTACTTTGTCATCTAAGTCCGGGACTTTCAAAGCCTCCCGAGTGAATCGATTGATGTAGTCCCTTAGGGCTTCATTCTTTCCTTGACGTATTGCCATGAGCGATGCAGAGCTTTTCTTATGCACCCTTCCACTAATGAACTGATTGATAAAAGCCTTACTCAATTCCTTGAACGACCCAATAGAGTTGGGAGGTAGACGGCTATACCAACGTTGGGCCATGCCTGCCAAGGTTTGCGGAAACGCCCTACACTTGACTGCATCGTTGGTTGGCTGCAACAGCAGTGCATTGGAGAAAGTCCTTACATGATTTGCGGGATCCCCCGTTCCATCATAAGCCTTGATTGTCGGCATCTTGAATTTTCTGGATATAGCCGTTTTCATGATGTCTTGTGTGAATGGTGGTGTAGGATCGTCAGGATCTCATAGGGGCAACAGAACACTAGGATCACCCCTTGGGGCATCGGCCCTCTTGGTCCTTCTTGCCGGGGGATCCAAGTTGATTATCGGGATCCCTTCAGTCGTTCGGCCCCGAGATTGAGCGACCTCTTCTTCAGCAAGGAGTTTTTTGAGCCTTGCAGTCTCTGCCTCATGGGCTGCAAGTTTCTCCCTAGTAGTTTGGGGTTGTTCCCGATTGGTCTGGGAAGAACGTCTCCTTCTTGGGGCGACATCCTCCCCAGTTGTATAACCCTCATCCTCAGTGTATGGGCCCGAGTAATCTTGAACGAAAGGGGTCTGGCGAGTTTGTTGATTTTGGGGTCCCAGACCTTGAATATAAGGGGGCACATATGCCTCATGGTAGATTGGATTAGTTCCACTACCGCCCGCCATGGGTCGAGGGGGCATGCCATAGCTTGGCATCCCCAAAGTCTGATTCGTGTATTGAGGGAGATCAGTAGTATGGAGTTGAAGGCTCCTTGGTGCATTCATGAGAAACGGGGAGGTCGTAATCGGTTGCTGGTGAACGGTCTCTTGTGGATTAGATCCATGAATGACCATCTGCAGGGGATTCGTCCCTTCAACCGAAATCGGGATTTCCGGTCCTTGAGTATTGGTGGGGATATTCGCCCCTTGAGTGCCAGTAGTCGGCGGTGGTTGGTCAGCCTCGGAGGTGACTAGGCGATCCTCGGGAGTTTGAGTATCCCGATCTGTTCTTCGTGTGTTTGCCATGGTTGATGTTGTCTTCCCATAGACGGCGCCAAATGTTGTGGAATAAAAAACGAGTTTGTGTAATTAATGCTAAGGTTTAATGAACTTCGAGCTTTAATGGCTGCACTTGTGTTTCGAGACTAAATCGGTCCTCACAAGATGCCTACGTATCTCAAATCGTTATTGAGAATCAAGCCAAAGACGTAGTTCTGATTGTAGGATCAGGGGTCCTTATATAGGCGTCTGGAACCTTGTATTTATGGTACGTTTGAGAGACTTAACGGATAAGTCTTCTTATTGATAACTGATAAGGATTGTATTGCTTGGCGGGCAAGTCTTTTCCTTGTTGATAAAGGTCGTGACTCATTGATTGCCTTTAATTGGGATTCTGGATCCTTCTTTGACCAATTTTCCATAATTTGGACTCTATTTATGAGCTGTATATTTTCCCTATTCATTAATTACGAAATTAATGAATAATTAGGGATGTGGGCATTTAATATCGAGCCTTTTCATTGGACCGTCAATTATATTTCTATAATTACTTTTCTGACCATATCACCTGTGTTGTTTCTAAAGGAGGAAACAACAATGTGGTAATGACTGGATTCAGAAGAGGGAATGTGTACATTGCTGACTTTAGTAGCACAAGTCCAGACACCATCACTTGTCTCTTCAGCAAGGCAAGCAAGGATGAAAGTTGGCTATGGCACAAGAAATTGTCTCATCTGAATTTTAAAGTTATGAATGATTTGGTGAGGAAAGATCTTGCTAGAGGAATTCCACAGGTGGAGTTTTCCAAGGATGGTTTGTGTGATGCCTGTCAAAAAGGGAAACAAAAGAAGGCATCATTCAAAAGCAAGACAGAGTCATCAATTGTCCATCAGCTTGAATTACTTCATATGGATCTGTTTGGCCCTGTAAATGTCATGTCTATCTCAAAGAAGAAATACTGTCTTGTGATTGTTGATGATTTTTCTAGATTTACATGGACCTTCTTTTTACACTCAAAAGATGAGGCAAGTGAAATCATTATCAATCACATCAAGATGGTAAACAATCATCCTGATTTCAAAGTAAGAAGGATTAGGAGTGACAATGGGACAGAATTCAAGAATTCAAGCATGAAGGTGTTCTGTGAAGAAAATGGTATTTTGCATGAGTTTTCAGCAGCAAGGACACCACAGCAAAATGGTGTAGTTGAAAGGAAAAACAGAACACTTATTGAAGCTGCAAGGACAATGCTAGATGAATCAAAGTTACCAACTTACTTTTGGGCTGAGGCAGTTAACACAGCTTGCTTCACTCAAAATATTTCTTTGATTAATCAGGCCAAGGGAATGACCCCTTATCAACTAATCAAAAGAAAGAAGCCACTATTGGATTTTCTTCATGTCTTTGGATGCAAGTGCTTTGTTCTGAGAAATCAAGCTGAGCATTTGGGGAAATTTGAAGCAAAGGCAGATGAAGCAATATTTGTGGGATATGCAGCAGGGAAAGCCTACAGAGTCTATAATCTCAGAACCAACATTGTTATGGAATCTGTACATGTTGTTTTTGATGATCTCAAAATTCAAGGTCTCTGTGATGAAGGTTTCCATGAAAGTCTTTCTTTTGAGAATGAGGAAGGAGATCAAGTGCATCATGTTAAGGCTATTGAGAAACAGCCTAAAGTTGTTGTATCTAGCACAGATGAAAGCAGCAGTGAAGATGAAATTGATGCATTAAGATTGAAAAGAATAGCTGCTAGCAGACCAAATGGTCATTTCGTTGACAGTCATGATGGTGGATTCGTTGACAGTCAAAATGAGCGTTTCGTTGACAGCCAAAATGGTCATACCGTTGATAGTCATAGAAATGCTTCTAGAAGTGATCAATTAGGGACAACAAACTCAGGGGGAGTTTCTCAAGGACAAATATCCAATCAAGGCAATCATGATCATGAAGCTACCTCTTCAAGAGCAAATCTACCTCCCTCAAGTAAATGGACTAAAGATCATCCCTTTGAACTTATTATAGGTGATGTTTCTTCAAAAGTCCAAACTAGAAGACCAACTCAAGAAGAATGTCTATATAGTAGCTTTCTGTCTCGAGATGAGCCAAAGAAAGTTGAGGATGCACTTCTAGATCCAGATTGGGTTTTAGCTATGCAAGAAGAGCTAAACCAATTTGAGAGGAACAATGTTTGGAAGCTGGTGCCCAAGCCTAAGGACAGGAGTGTCATAGGCACAAAATGGGTGTTCAGAAACAAGATGGATGAAAATGGCATAGTCACAAGGAACAAAGCTAGATTGGTTGCAAAAGGCTATTCACAGGAAGAGGGAATTGATTTTAATGAAACCTTTGCTCCTGTTGCAAGACTAGAAGCAATAAGGATTTTCCTAGCCTATGCAGCCCATGCCAATTTCAAAGTCTATCAAATGGATGTGAAGAGTGCTTTTCTGAATGGGGAATTGGAAGAGGAGGTGTATGTAAGTCAACCTCCTGGTTTTGAAGATGATGATTTTCCAGAATATGTATACTTCCTCCTCAAAGCACTCTATGGTTTGAAACAAGCACCTAGAGCCTGGTATGACACACTTTCACAGTTCCTCCTTGAGAATCACTTCACTAAAGGTACTGTAGATAAAACTCTGTTTCACAGGGTTGTGAATGGCTCTACTATACTTGTTCAAATTTATGTAGATGACATAATCTTTGGGTCTACAGATGTGAAACTTTGTCAAACGTTTTCCAAGCTTATGCAAAGTAAATATGAAATGAGCATGATGGGAGAATTAACTTACTTTTTGGTCTTCAAGTGAAGCAAGTTAATGAAGGCATTTTCATTAGTCAAACAAAATATATTCATGATTTATTAAAGAGATTTAACTTAATGGAATGCTCTCCTGCCAAAACTCCCATGCCTACTGCCACCAAACTTGAATTGAATACTAAGGAAAAATCTGTGGACATTTCAAGTTACAGAGGCATGGTAGGCTCACTTTTATATTTAACAGCTAGTAGACCTGATATTATGTTTGCTACGTTTCTATGTGCTAGATTTCAGGCTGATCCTAGGGAATCCCATTTAGTTGCTATTAAAAGGATTTTCAGATATCACAAAGGAACACCAAACCTTGGCATTTGGTATCCTAGAGAATCTGGCTTTGAACTAATTGGTTATTCAGATGCAGATTATGCAGGATGTAAAATTGACAGGAAAAGCACAACTGGAACCTGTCAATTCCTAGGAAACAAGCTTGTGTCATGGTTCAGCAAGAAACAAAACTCAGTTTCTACCTCCACAGCTGAGGCTGAGTATATTGCAGCTGGAAGTTGTTGTGCACAGATTTTATGGATGAAAAATCAACTACTTGATTATGGAATAAGAGTTGAGAAAATTCCTATTTTCTGTGACAACACTAGTGCCATTGCCATTACTGAGAATCCAGTGCAGCATTCAAGGACCAAGCACATTGACATCAAGTACCATTTCATCAGAGAACATGTTATGAATGGTACTGTGGAGTTACATTTTGTTCCAAGTGAACAACAAATTGCAGACATCTTTACCAAGCCACTTGATGAATCAACATTCTCAAGATTAGTAAGTGAGCTAGGTATGCTAAATTTCTCTTAATTATTTCTGAGATGTTTACAAGTTCAAATGCAGCCAGAAATTTGCTATGTTTTTCTGTGAATTAATTTTCTCAGGAAAAAGTAAAATTTTGTCTAAGTCAAAATTACTATGTCAACGAAACGAACCATTTCGTTGACAGTCTAAGCATTTTTCTGGGTGTTTCGTTGATAGCTCTTTTATATCAACGAAACGCAGCTTTATCAACGAAATAAGACGGGACTTTAACCGCCCAATCCTGATTAATCTGAACCGTTGAAATTTGACACGTCTGTTACCACGATCTATACATACACCCCTGTAAGTATAAATCATGGTAATACTTTAAAGGTAACAGTTATATTTTTAAGCCAATCCAGTAATTTACATTGATTGTTGGATTTAATTTCTGAGAATTTTTGGGGGAGTATTTAAGAAATTCTATTTTCTTTAATTCTTTTTTAACCTGTTCTCAAAAATTCCAAAGGCTTTTCTTTCTTCTTCTCTCTAACAAGCAATTCAGTTCGAAGCTTTTCTACACTCAACAATGGCACCCATAGTCAACCTTATGTCTGCTGGAGGGTTTATCTATGAGAAAAACAACTCCATCCCCTTTGTTGTCAAGGAAAGCCCGAACAACATCTTTTTCAAGATGATGGACTTCATGAAGAATTGCAAGTTGAGCTATGCAATGTTTCACTCTACACCACTCTACAATGAGATAATCGAGGAGATTTGGACCTCATGTGAGTATAGTGGGACAAATTGCACTTTGCAATTCACCATTCAAGGTAATGAGTATATAGTTAATTCTGATGTATTGCAAGCATGTCTACATATTCCTGAAAATAACTGTAATGCTTTGCCTACAAACACTGAAATTGTTAACATGCTAAATTCTATAAACTACTCTTTGCCTACTGATAATTTGGGTAAGATTATTAGGAGAGGTCTGGTTAGAGAAGACATCTATTTAGCTGATGCATTCATAAAGGTATTTTCTGGCAAAATTAGTAATTTTGATGCATTAACTAATTCCATGTTAATTCTCTTAACCATGCTTCTAACTGATAGATATTATAACTTTAGCACCCAACTTATGTATGAAATTGGTGCTAAGTTGGGTGATAAGGCAAATAGGAAAAAGAATATCTATTATGCTAGGTTTCTGATGATGTTGGCTAACCATGTTAGTCCAGCACCATTAGTTATCTCTAACCCTGTTTCCAGGTTTGAGTGCTTTGTGCAAGAGAAGAGGGTTTTGACAGATATTTTGAGACTTAACCACAATGGTGATGTCCCAGTGGTGTATCTGCCCATCATTGAGGTAACTTCTTCTAACCCTGTTAGTGTAGTTGCTACTTCTATTGTTTCTCCTACCAATGTTGATATGGAGTCTGTAGTTGTGTCCCAACAGGCTCCTGCCTAAGCAGCAAAACCTAAATCTAAGAAATCCTCAAAGCCAACCTCAGGTGCTTCTCAAAAGGCACCTGTTGCAAAAACTACTTCACAACCAAAGGGGAGTGATTCTGGAGTTGTGAGAGGTGAGGGAAGGGGTGAAAATCAAAGAAACCCCAAGAATAAGGAAGGAAAGGATAGTGTGTCCCAACCAAGCCCCATTATGTCTTCCCAACAAGGCACAATGAGTAAAATGGATTTAAACACAAGTCTAGTTGCATCCTCCCAAAAGGATGTGATTATTGAAACAAGCTCTCCTCCAAGAGCACACTCCAAGAGGGTAAGGGACACTTCAAGCCCACAGTCTACATTTTCCCAATATCAAAGGAGAGTGAAACAAAAATCCAAGGGTTCACAGGGTGCACACACTCTGGAAGCAACACTTCCAGTTTCACAAATTCAGTTTGATGTAACCCCTATTATTACTCTAGGGTTACAGTCTCATTCTCTAAACATCAACCTTGAACTATCTCCATCAAATTCACCAACTAAGTCTTTAGATGTGGACATGATCCATTCATCTATTCCTGATTCTCCAACACTTATCTTGGAGAAGCCCCACTCTGAAGCTGGTGGTCATCATTTGTTAAGTGATTTGTTGGGCCATCAACCAACTTTTTCTGAAGTTACAAGAGGATCTGTGGACCAATCTCTAAAATCAATCACCACAGATTCTACTGTAATTTCACTTTCTCAAAGTGTTTTATTGACTTCATCAACGAAACAGTCTCTTTCGTTGACAAGTGTTTCTCCATCAACGGTATCCATACCGTTGACAGTTCAAACTACCATTCCGTTGATAGGTCATTCTACACCCCTTATTGAAAATCAAGTTGTTTCCACAACTAGTGTAGATGACCTGGTGGTAGTTGAGACACTTTTAGGTTTGAGAGGGAGTGAAATTGAGAGGCTGGCTTGCAGCCTGGCAAAAGGAGAGAATGAGAGTGAGAGGCTGGCTTGCAGCCTGGCAAAAGGAGAGAATGAGAGTGAGAGGCTGGCTATTTCTTCCAGCCAGGCAAAAGGAGAGGCTGAGGGTTCCACCTTAGTAGGTGAAGGTGAGGGTGTGAGAGGTGTGAGCCATGGGGAGCCCATGATGCAAGAATATAGAGGAGAGAGAGAAGTGACTACAAGAGCAGCAAGGGAGGAGGCAGCCATTGCTAGTGAGTTAATGAGGGTCAATGAGGGAGAAAGGGAACTTACTTTCCAAGAGCATTATCAACAAACTCTGGATAGTATTTCCCTGGATCCTGAGACCTTTACTCACCCTGTGCCAGCCTGTCAAATTATGGCTCAGCAGGGCAATGTGGAGGCAGAGAGGTCACTAAACCTAATTCATACAACTGCATCAATGCAAAGAGCAAAGGATGCCTTGACCAATCTATCTCCAACAGCTGCAGCAAGTGGAGACTTTGATTTTTCTGATGATGAGGACAACTTTGGTGACAATCTACAGGTGGCCACTACTTCACAGACTGGGACTTCTGTGGTGCCCCCTACACCAAACTGGCTTTCTCAGGATGGTCATGGAAGAATCAACCTGGATGCTGCAATCACTAGACAGTACAATGAAGCCTTCTTGGCCCATGCATCTGTTAGTGTTGAACACAAGCCTTTCTACAAAGCCATTATGGACTCCTTGGAGATTAAAAGGCTACAAATGTTACAGACCAGGATGGAAGCAAGTGACATCAAAGACTCTGTTGGGAACTTGAAGGATGCTATAGACAGGAGGCTAGATGAGAAGCTTCCCTCTCTCACTGTGTCCAAAATGAACAGGTTTTTCTCCAAGGAACCTGAAGTGTCCTCTTCTTTGAAGACTCTTTCCTCTAGAGTGGACAAAGTAGAGGCTACACTTTCTCAAATGCAAAAGAAACAGGAGAAGCAAACTCAGCTACTCACCCACCTTTTGGCAGCTCAAGGACTCCCTATCATCTCTCTTGATGATAACAAAAAGGGGGAGAAATCTAAGGAGCTAGAGAAATCTAAATAGCTTGATATACAAATCACAAAGGTTTTGGTCCCAGCCATTTCCTTACCAAATGAGCCACTAGCAATGGGGGAGCTTGGACAGAAGAAAAAGGATGGTATTGACCTAATTCAGGAAGCTTCTATGAGGATGAGACTTGCAGAACAGATTAAAGATCATTGGTCCAACATAGAAGCAAGGGTCAAGAAAATTGCTGAAACTGCAAATAACTCAAATCCATCAACGGATCAACCATCAACGAATGCCATGGTTGTAACATCAACGGAATGGGAGCCACAGTTCAAGAGTTCTTATGTTATAGAACCCCTTCAGCATGGAGTCTTTCAAGATTCAAGAAATGAGAAAGGGCAAGCTTCATGCTTTAGGAATGTGGATGCAAGAGGGATATCTCCAATATCACCTGTCAAACCCAAGGGCAAGAACACTGCAAGGATATTTTATCCTCCACCAAAGCCAGATGAGTTCAAAGTTCCAGGGAAGCTGATTATTGAAAGCAAAGAAAGCAATCATCCAAGCATAAGGAACCAAAGGGCCATCATCTACAGGGATAGCAAGGAAATCTGCATTTGGGTTGGTCACCCAAATTTTGCTAAGGCCAAAGCTGAAGAATCTGAAAGGGCAGAAATGCAAGCACTTGCAGTTGCTCAATCACTTGAAGATGAAGAAACCCTAAAGGAAGAAAAGTCCAAGGATGAAGCTGAGGAAGCTGGAAAGGAAAGGAAGAGTGTAAGGCAGTCAAAGGCTAGAGCAAAAAGGAATCAAAACTTTGATAAAGATGATTCTCAGGACACTTCTCAAGACTCTTCCACAACTAGTGCACATCAAATTCCTGTTGATCTACCTCATGAAGGAAAGTTGGTATGTGATCCTGCACATCCTGTCAACTTTCATGATCAACCAATTATGCCAAAAGAGGAGCCTCTTGAATTTGATGAGGCCTACTTTCCAAAATTCCTATTTGAGAAGGATCAACCAATGAAGACAAAGAAAAGGGCTGTCAAGGCAAAGCCAGTATTTATGAGAAAGCCACAACCTCAGAAACCCCCTGCAAATCCAGAGGACTGCATGTACATTGCTGACATCAGGGAAGAATCCAGTCTACATCTTGACTTAGACAACCTGGTGGAAGTAAGGGGCATTGCAGCTTCTCAAAAATTTCCTGAGAGACTGGTCTTTGTATTCAAGGGTGGTAGAGAACAGGTGTGGCCTCTCTACAGAATTTTAGGAGAAGACTATCAAACACTACTCTTAGTGTTTAGATGCTTGAAGAAGGACTTGGGCTTCACCAAAACAGCCAAGTCTGAGGTGGTCTCCAAAATCTGTCATATAAAGGCTAGCTGGAACAAGCCTGAGGCTCTTCCCAGGATGCTTAGAGTGCCCTCAACAGGAAAGAAGATCCATCTGTTGGGTTTCGGGGCAACAAACGCAGCGAAAACAGTCGTAAAACAATAAAATTCCGAAACCCTAACCATAGGATCCGTGTACAAGACATGGCTGATTATGGAGAAACGAAATCATACCTTAATTGAGCTTATAATATTCAGAAAGATGGAGGTCCTTGTTGTAACCACCATGCAGCCCTTGTTCAAGATCTGCGTCGCCAAAGTAGTCCACACGAACGCACGATTACGGAGTTGGTACTAGCCAAAAGAACCGCCCTCGAAAAACCTTTCTCTCTCTGTCTCTAGCCTCTCTAATATGCAGAGCTGCTAGGGTTTGGTGTGAAAAATGAATTTAGTCACTTAAAAACCTAAAACAATACATCATTATGTATTTATATGGAGAGGGATATCTGGGCCTATACCTAATCTGATTGGGCTTCCAAAACCCAATCTGATTATTAGTAGTAATAGTTATTATATTCGAATTATTATATAATTAATCAAGTCCTACTTAATTAATCCAATAATTCAATAATAATAATTTAATTAAATTCGAAATTTAATTATTGCTCCGTCTAAAACGTTCTTTATGTGTAACCCTTTAGGTTATTATTACGTTGGCAATAATTTTAATATCTCATAATAAAATTACAAACAATGAGCGGCATCTAGTAATACATCATTGCTTCCCAAGTAATAATAATAATTGGTGATCCAATTAAACCTTTCGTGACTAATGTTTCCGTGTAATATAATCCCTTTAACCAAATATTATAGATTAAACTCGAGGCATGTTATTAGTCATCCTCTTCAACGTTTAATCCAGGTTTCCTTGATCAATGAGTAGACTATTAAAACAAATCAATATTTGAGCATGGCCATGCATTTTCATAGTCTCACTCAATCAAGAGGCCAATAATATCTCTCCTAATAATAGGAGGGTTAAATCCTATATCTATCATTCATATTTCTCATACGACTCATAATATACCCGATGTCCACTTTTATCATCACCCGGTCAAAGGTAACTTTTAATGTAATCAAAGTATATTAATCCTCATATAGAAATATAATGATCTCAAGTCTAAGGATCATTACACCATTATCACTGTGAGCTATTCTAATGACTTTATTACCATGTAGAATCTCACTGTGGGTCTATCCGGTGCCATGTAGAATATTACATGCACCTATGTTCTTGACTTTAGTATCACTATACCTATGACCAATGAGATGTGGTCATTTAGTCAACGAACATACTAATCTTTATGCATCATAATTGTCCTAATTCATAATGCTTAATTAGGGATAATTTAGGAATATAAACACTATTCATATAATCTCATTTTTAAGTCACATACTTAAAGATATAGAATACGTGTTCAATATTCCAAGGACATTTATTACTCTAACATTAATATCGCAGTAAATAAAGACATAATAATTGTTGTCGAATAATCAATAGAACATAATCATTATTAAATAACAAAATAGTGTTTCCCAGAAGTACAATTGTATTGTCTCTAGGGCACTAACACTAACAATCTCCCACTTGCACTAGAGCCAATCACCCATGTATCTAATACCCATGGAACTAGTGTGACATTCGTGCTTCTGCTGCGACAAAGCCTTAGTCAGTGGGTCCGCAACGTTATCATTAGTATGCACTTTACATATATGTATATCCCCTCTATTATTTATTTCTCTAAGAAGGTGATATCTCCTAAGTATATGCTTTGCCTTGGAATGGGATCTTGGTTCCTTAGCCTGCTCAATGGCTCCATTATTATCGCAATATAGATCAACTGGGTCTGCGATCGATGGAACCACTCCAAGTCCCGTAATAAAATTCCGAATCCAAACAGCCTCTTTGGCTGCTTCACTGGCTGCAATATACTCAGCTTCCATTGTAGAATCAGCTACTGTTTCTTGCTTTGAACTCTTCCAGCTTATAGCACCTCCATTTAGGCAAAACACAAATCCAGACTGAGACACAGTGTCGTCCCTATCTGTCTGGAAACTAGCATCAGTGTAACCTCTTACTACTAGTTTCTTATCTCCTCCATATATCAAGAAAGAATCTTTAGTCCTCTTAAGGTACTTAAGAATGTTCTTGACAACTGTCCAGTGACTTTCACCTGGATTAGACTGGTATCTACTCGTCATGCTCAAAGCATACGAGACATCGGGACGAGTGCATATCATTGCATACATTATAGAACCAATTGCCGAAGCATATGGTACTTTATTCATACGGTCCTTCTCATCTTGTGATTTAGGACAGTTTTCTTTTGAGATCGTTATCCCATGAGACATTGGAACATAGCCCCTTTTAGCCTCTTGCATCCCGAAACGATGCAATATCTTCTCAATGTATGTACTCTGACTTAAGCCGATCAATCTTCTGGGTCTATCTCTATAGATCCTGATCCCTAATATGTAGGAAGAATCGCCTAAGTCTTTCATCGAGAAATTATTTCCCAACCAAGTATTTACAGCCTGTAGAGAAGTAATGTCATTCCCTATTAGCAATATGTCATCTACATATAATACTAGGAATACCACATGGCTCCCACTAACCTTCTTGTAAACACACGGTTCATCCTCATTTTGTATGAAACCAAACTCTTTGACTGTTTCATCAAAACGAATGTTCCATCTCCTCGAGGCCTGCTTCAACCCATAAATGGATCGCAGTAACTTACAGACCATCCTAGCAAATTTTGGATCGACAAAACCCTCAGGTTGTGTCATGTACACATCCTCTTCTAAGCTCCCATTTAAGAAAGCAGTCTTGACATCCATTTGCCAGATTTCATAGTCATAATAAGTTGTTATTGCAAGCAAAATCCTGATGGATTTGACCATAGCCACCGGTGAGAAAGTTTCATCATAGTCAATATCATGAATTTGCTTGAAACCATTCGCCACTAGTCTAGCTTTTTAGGTCTGTAAATTACCATCCATGTCAGTTTTCTTCTTGAAAACCCACTTGCACTCGATGGGTTTTACCCCTTCAGGTGGTTCAACCAAAGTCCATACTTTGTTTTCATACATGGAATCCATCTCAGATTTCATGGCCTCCAGCCATCTCTCAGAATCTAGACTATTCATAGCATCTTTGTAGGTAAGAGGCTCATCATTATCTACAAGCATTACATCACCATTTTGAGTTAGCAGAAATCCATAATATCTCTCTGGCTCATGACGAATCCTACTAGATCTACGAACGACCTGTGTTTCTTGAGCAATGTTGTCCTCAACATTTTCAGTCACATTCTGCTCATGTTCCAACTCTGGTTCAACGTTAATCTGTGGTTCTCAATCCTCATCGAGATCTATTGTCCTCCCACTATTTTTCTTAGAAAGTAATTCTCTTTCAAGAAACACAGCTGTTCGAGCAACAAACACTTTGTTCTCTGAAGGATTATAGAAGTAATACCCTTTGGTTTCATTTGGATATCCCACAAAATTACATTTAACTGATTTTGGTCCTAGCTTGTCAGAGGTTAAACGTTTCACAAACGCTTCACATCCCCAAATTTTCATAAATGACACGCTATGACGTTTCTCAGTCCATATCTCATATGGTGTCTTTTGAACCGTTTTTGAAGGAACTCGGTTTAGTGTTTGTGTAGCCGTCTCTAGGGCATAGCCCCAGAAACTAATTGAAAGATCCGCTAGACTCATCATCGATCGCACCATGTCCAATAAGGTACGATTTCTCCTTTCAGATACACCATTCCACTGTGGTGTTCCAGGAGGTGTGAGTTGTGATACAATACCACACTCCTTTAAGAAATTCTTAAATTCTAAGCTTAGGTACTCACCTCCACGATCAGATCGTAGGGTTTTAATACTTCCGCCTATTTGCTTTTCCACTTCTGCCTTGTACTCTTTTAAGTTTTCAAATGATTCGGACTTGTTCTTCAAAAGATACACATATCCGTATCTACTAAAATCATCAGTAAAGGTTATGAAGTAGTAAAAACCACCTCTTGCCATCGTACGCATTGGACCACATACACCACTATGTATAAGCTCTAATCGTTCGGTGGCCCTTTCACCAATTCCGGTAAAAGGAGCTTTAGTCATTTTTCCAATGAGACAAGGTTCGCATTCTTCGTATGATTCAAAATCAAACTTATCCAAGTAACCATCCTTATGTAACTTGGAAATGCGTTTCTCATTTATATGGCCTAAACGACAATGCCAAAGGTATGTTTGATTTGAGTCATTAGCCTTAATACGTTTATTATTTACATTATAGACAAGAGTATCAAGATCTATAACATATAAACCATTAAATAAACGTGCAACCCCATAGGTAACATTATTCAAACCAAAGGAACAACTATTGTTCTGAATTGTAAAGGAAAAACCTTTCTTGTCCAAACAAGAAACAAAAATAATGTTTCTGCAAATCGCAGGCACGTAAAAACAGTTCTCAAGTTCTAAAATAAGCCCTGTGGGCAATGATAAATTATAAGTCCCTACAGCCAAAGAAGCAACCTTTGCTCCATTGCCAACGCGTAGGTCGACTTCTCCTTTCGCCAAAGTCCTACTCCTTCGAAGTTCCTGCACATTTATACAAATGTGAGAACCACATCCAGTATCTAATACCCATGATGTAGAAGTAGACAAATTGACTTCTATAACATAAATACCTGAATCTGAAATCTTCACAGAATTCATTTTCTTCAAATCCTCCAAGTAAGCATGACAGTTTCTCTTCCAATGACCTGGTTTATTGCAATAGTGACAATCACCTTTTGCAGCACCTTTTGCAACACCTTTTGCAGCACCTTTTGTAACACCTCCTGTAGGCTTCAAAGCCTTTTTAAAAGCAGGTTTTGGATTAGCAGATTTAGATCCAATCTTCTTCTTGCCTTTCCTTTTACCCTGTTCTTTGGCATTCCCTTTATTGACCATCATAATGGCGTTAGGGGATGCCTTCTGAATATTGGTCTCAGCAGTTTTCAACATTGCCAACATTTCGGTAGGTGTCTTGTCTATCTCATTCATGATGTAATTCATTACAAACTGAGCATAGCTGCTGTTCAAAGATTGCAAGATTAGATCTATCTGGGTTTCCGTACCGATGGTGGAACCCAGAGTAGCAAGGTACTCCATATATCCAATCATCTTTAGAACATGCGGTGCAACTGGATCACGATCACCCTGTTTGCATGCATACAAGGCTTTCCTTGTATCAAACCTCTCCTGACGATCCTGTCCTTCAAATATACGTTTAAGGTGCTCAATCATCACATAAGCATCCATATGCTCATGTTGTTTCTGAAGCTCGGGACTCATAGTCGCAAGCATAAGACAGGTAACATCTGTGTCATCATCGATATGTTTCTGATAAACATTCTGTTGATCAACCGATGCACCTTCTGGCAGAGGTTCAGGGCGAGGAATATCAATGACATGGAGATTTCGCTCTTGCTTGAGGACAATCCTCAAATTCGTTTGCCAGTCGAGGAAGTTTGTTCCTGTCAGCTTGTCCTTCTCAAGGACTGATCGTACAGAGAAGTTATTTGAGTTATGTGCCATTAAATATCTACAATGTTAAAAAATGCATAAAATAATTTAGTCTACGGATTATATAGATAATGTTCAAGTGATTATTCATATATATATATTCATAATATATATCTCCCACTATTTTATCAAATTAATAGCCCTATCTATCAATTCAGAAAAGTTTCTTTAAACCTTTCTATAGCGAGCCAAGATCCATATTTCATCATGCTTAAGGTCAGCTTTGGCTTTACTCCACCATTATTTAGGTAGACAACTTTTGTCAATTATATCTTATATAACTTTTGGATAGTTTGGTAGAACAACAATTGTACGTATTTATCCAATAAATCTTACCAAACTCCATGCCTCTAAGTTCACAATCCTGTTGTGGTAACTTAGTTAAGTCTAACCCAATAGTCTAATAGATAAGTATCACATTTACTTCATCACGCCTTACCACGATAGATTGGAGTGCTTCGCTTTGGCGAACCCACTATTTCTCGATCTAGGTCTTGACGAGTGTTGCCCATTGGAAGGCATCTAAGTGACTTAATATTTTAAATTTAGGGATTTTATTAAAACGACCATGATCCCATCATCAAGAGATTCCCAATTTTTCCTTGAACTAAGTACTTCAATTCAAAGTTCATCAATGGTTTGATTTCCAGTCCAGCGGAGGAATCACAGTGGTCTCACTTAAAATCCACCTTTCTTACAAGCGCTGCTTGTATTTTTGTCAAAATCGCCCCATATCAAAAAATTGAAAATTCACACTTATTTCCGTGTTTCATAAACACAGGAATCTCATGTTCGTTTTGTTCAATTTTAAAATCCTGAATCGTTACAGATTTTATCTTGTTTAGCAGGCATGGCATGGGTGATGTATCTAATACATACATTAATACATGATTAATCTAATTAAAGCATGCATCACATTGTATCCTACACATGCAATCATACATCAATATGTAAAGTGCAGTATGTAAACGTGCTTGGTTATGGCCTTTATCCTATATGATCCTTTCAAGCTAATGAAAGGATCAAGGTCAATCTATGGTGGAAAAACATAAATACAATTACATGTCTTCATTCTCCTTGTTCCCTTGAATGCACCTCTTCTTTGATCGTCCTTCAATCTTCAAGTACATTACATTGAACAATTGAATCCAACCTATACTTATGTACTTACATAATAAAACTCGATTTACATTCGAGGTTAAACAATTACAAGAATGAAGAAAACGACATGCAAGTCGTATTTATAAAACCAAAACCATAAACCATTAAACTACGGGTCTTAAGGCCATAACCAGCACCATGCTCAAATACGCAATTACGAACACAAAAATAATATAGCGGGGGTCCGGGAGCGGCAGCCCCCGGGCGGGGGTCAGGGGGCGGCAGCCCCTTGGCAGGGTCCAAGGGGCGGCAGCCCCTGGCTGGGGTCGAGCTGCATCATATACAGTTCCGGAAGCATGTATCATATACATACAGACATATCCCAGTTTGCAGATCGTGTCCAAACATGATCTGTCTCACAGTTTATATCCCTATATAAACCAGACAACATGCATAACATACAATCATCGCATATTAATCAGTCATATCATTATATTAAGCATAACAGAATCATATATAAGCGATATAACATATTATAATCGATATATCTCATAACTGTATCAAGGCAGATTCATAAAACATGCATACATGCATCGAATACAGTAAACACATAACCAAATCAGTCCCTTATACACGTAGCTCTGATACCATTGTTGGGTTTCAGGGCAACAAACGCAGCGAAAACATTCGTAAAACAATAAAATTCTGAAACCCAAACCCTAGGATCCGTGTACAAGACATGGCTGATTATGGAGAAACGAAATCATACCTTAATTGAGCTTATAATATTCATAAAGATGGAGGTCCTTGTTGTAACCACCACGCAGCCCTTGTTCAAGATCTGCGTCGCCAATTAAGGTACTAGCCAAAAGAACCGCCCTCGAAAAACCTTTCTCTCTCTGTCTCTAGCCTCTCTAATATGCAGAGTTGCTAGGGTTTTGTGTGAAAAACGAATTTAGTCACTTAAAAACCTAAAACAATACATCATTATGTATTTATATGGAGAGGGATATCTGGGCCTATACCTAATCTGATTGGGCTTCCAAAACCCAATCTGATTATTAGTAGTAATAGTTATTATATTCAAATTATTATATAATTAATCAAGTCCTACTTAATTAATCCAATAATTCAATAATAATAATAATTTAATTAAATTCGAAATTTAATTATTGCTCCGTCTAAAACGTTCTTTATGTGTAACCCTTTAGGTTATTATTACGTTGGCAATAATTTTAATATCTCATAATAAAATTATAAACAATGAGCGACATCTAGTAATACATCATTGCTTCCCTAGTAATAATAATAATTGGTGATCCAATTAAACCTTTCGTGACTAATGTTTCCGTGTAATATAATCCCTTTAACCAAATATTATAGATTAAACTCGAGGCATGTTATTAGTCATCCTCTTCAACGTTTAATCCAGGTTTCCTTGATCAATGAGTAGACTATTAAAACAAATCAATATTTGAGAATGGCCATGCATTTTCATAGTCTCACTCAATCAAGAGGCCAATAATATCTCTCCTAATAATAGGAGGGTTAAATCCTATATCTATCATTCATATTTCTCATACGACTCATAATATACCCGATGTCCACTTTTATCATCACCCGGTCAAAGGTAACTTTTAATGTAATCAAAGTATATTAATCCTCGTATAGAAATATAATGATCTCAAGTCTAAGGATCATTACACCATTATCACTGTGAGCTATTCTAATGACTTTATTACCATGTAGAATCTCACTGTGGGTCTATCCGGTGCCATGTAGAATATTACATGCACCTATGTTCTTGACTTTAGTATCACTATACCTATGACCAATGAGATGTGGTCATTTAGTCAACGATCATACTAATCTTTATGCATCATAATTGTCCTAATTCATAATGCTTGATTAGGGATAATTTAGGAATATAAACACTATTCATATAATCTCATTTTTAAGTCACATACTTAAAGATATAGAATACGTGTTCAATATTCCAAGGACATTTATTACTCTAACATTAATATCGCAGTAAATAAAGACATAATAATTGTTGTCGAATAATCAATAGAACATAATCATTATTAAATAACAAAATAGTGTTTCCGAGAAGTACAATTGTATTGTCTCTAGGGCACTAACACTAACACCATCTTCAACCATACTGGATGATGGAATTTAAGGACAAGGACAATTGCAGAAGATTCTTCAGGATGGAAGACCAGCTGGATAAGACATCTAATCAAACTCTAAAGTTTATGCAATCCATGCTTGGTGATCAAGATGAAGAAGAGAAGATCTTTTACAGAAGGCTACATGTCCAAATTGAGGAAAACAACTCTAAGAGAGGGAAGAAGACTATGCCACAAAGAAGACACAGATGAATCATTTGCTCAGTCTAAAGGAGCACTTTTGGGCATTAGTCTTGTAAGTCTTGTATTTTGTCTAAAATTTTATGAAGCTTAATGCATTTTCTACTTTTGTAATTTATGATGTATCTGAGTGTTTTTGTTATCATCAAGTCTCTTGATTTATGGCTGTTATTCTATCAGTCATAAATTGGGGGAGATTGTTAGGAATATGTTGTTCTTGATGATAAACATAAAACACTTAGTAGAATTTGTGTAAAGTCATTTTGTAGCTGTCAACGAAATGGCATGCTTTGCAGCATTCCGTTGACAGGAAGCTCATCAACGAAATGAGTGATGTAGCAATTGCACGGTACAATACTTCTAGTTTGATATGCATTTCATTGTAGATATTGGATAGGTTTTCTAAGTCATATTGACTAAGTACTAGATAGGCAAAATAGGTTGGTTAATTGTAAATATCTTATGCCTTGTAATTTTGCCTAAGTGAAGACATGTCAACGGAATGAAGATTACTCTGTCAACGGTATGGAGTTTACTCATCAACGGTATGGAGTTTACTCATCAACGAAATGAAGAATAAAGCTATCAACGAAACACATCTCCCTGCTATCAACGAATCATTATTGCTTTTCTGAATAGTTGACAAAGTGATAGTGACAGTTTACTGAACAGATCTAAAGGAGATGTGGAAGTGTACTTTGCATTGGAAACCATTAAAATGGACATGGGGAATAAGGAAACATCCCAGTTTCCAATTGGGCTCTTGGGAGTGATCATAATAAGTATGAAGACAAAAGCAAATATCTCCAAGGACCACTGGACAAAGGGATGAAAAGCAAACTATTGGCGGTTACTCATTGTACTTTTAGTGTAGCCAAAAATAGAGTTGTAAACTTGGGTTTATATAACCAAGTGTAGCAGTTACTTTAGATACAAGAGAAGAAAAACAAATAGATTGTATTAGCTATCTTTGAGAGCATTTCTTCTCTACATTATTGTAACTGAGCATCTGTGTACTTTTGTATCACAGATTATTTCCGCAATAAAAATCACTTCAGTTGGATCATCAAACAATCCAACTGAAATTATTAAGTGCTTGTGGTTTTTAATTTATAAGTTCAGTTTTAATTTGTAAGTTGTTTTTAAGTTTGAGAAATATCAAAAATTGTATTCACCCCGCTACAATTCTGTTAGGTCATTTGGGATTAACAACAAGTATATATAATCAAAATCTTAGAATTCAAAAATATCTCAATTATCTTTAAAATCCTTACTAACGGAGGAAATTAGATATACAATTTGTCTCTAAAATTTTTACAAATAGGGGAAACTAAATATACAATTTTAATATTCTCCTAAATTTTTATCAGAAAATATCTCAATTGTTTTTTAAATCTTTACTAATGGAGGAAACTAAATATACAATTCTAATATTCTGACCTTTAACATCTTTACTAATGGAGGAAACTAAATATACAATTCTAATATTCTGGCCTTCAAAATGTTTAATAACAGAGGAAACTAAATATACAATTTTAATATTCTCGCATTTTTTATTTATGAATATAATTACTAACAAAGGAATCTAAATATATTATCCTAAATTTTTTATCATAAAATATCTCAATGGCCTTTTAAATCTATTATAATAGAGGGAACTAAATATACAATTGTAATATATATTCTCCTAAACTTTTTATTTATGAATATACTTACTAACATAGGAAACTAAATATATTTATGTCAAAACTTAAATTTTTGAAAAATATTATACTTATCGATACATATAAAAAATATTTGTTTAGTTAAAAGAAAGATAAAAATCACCGTACATAATATTGTTTTTAAAACTTAATATTAATATTTTATAAGACCGGTAGTATATATGATTCTGTATGATATTTTAAGTATTAAAAAAATAAAGTTTAATAAATATTTTAAATCACCTTAATTTTACTCATAAATTTAAATAATAATAAATATAGGATAAGAAAGATGTGAGGTTTATGTCATATGATTTTCAGCTTCAAATAAAAATGAATCATGTAGCTCAGTGGTTATAAGGATGACCTCAAAATTATCCCCATGTTCTCCTATTATATATAGAAGAGATTTTTGCAATCCTAAAATAAAATGAGTTGTGCTATATATCCCGAATTAGATTTCAAATATATTTTCGAACGACACATATTATTTTTTTATTTGTGAAATTTATATACATGCACGAAGGATCTATATCAGTTATAAGAAAATATTCAATAATATGGCGACATCTTATCATTCAAAAACGGTTTTAGGATATATTCCATTTTCCTGATGAAAATGCAGATGAGAAATTCTATTATTACAAGTATATATAATCAAAATCTTAGAATTCGAAAATATCTCAATTATCTTTAAAATCTTTACTAACGGAGGAAACTAGATATACAATTTGCCTCTAAAATCTTTACAAATAGGGAAATTAAATATACAATTTTAATATTCTCCTAAATTTTTATCAGAAAATATCTCAATTGCTTTTTAAATCTTTACTAATGGAGGAAACTAAATATATAATTCTAATATTTTGGCCTTTAAAATCTTTACTAATGGATGAAACTAAATATACAATTCTAATATTCTGGCATTCAAAATGTTTAATAACAGAAGAAACTAAATATACAATTTTAATATTCTCATAAATTTTTTATTTATGAATATATTTACTAACAAAGAAATCTAAACATAGTATCCTAAATTTTTTAGCATAAAATATCTCAGTGGCCTTTTAAATCTATTATAATAGAGGGAACTAAATATACAATTGTAATATATATTCTCCTAAACTTTTTATTTATGAATATACTTACTAACATAGGAAACTAAATATATTTATGTCAAAACTTAAATTTTTGAAAAATATTATAGAGAAGACGAGTGCGATGAGGTAGGGGTCTCAAATCGCCTCCGTCTATTTTTCTAATTTTCTAGAATTTTTTAATATCATGAATATTTTTATATTATTTAAAGGAGAAGATGGCACAATGAGGTGTCGCATCTCAAATCGTCTCAATCTACTTTTCGAATTTTCTCAAAATTTTGATTTAATAAAAATTAAATAATATATAAATTCTCAATTTCCTTCTTCTTTTTTTGGTAAACCTCAATTTCCTTCTTACTATTTTTCTAACGGAGGAAACTAAATATAATTTGTTAATATTTTTCAAAACATTCTCTACTAATCCAATTTATTTACTAATTTTTTTCTTACTATTTTCAAAAAAGGAACCTTAATATGCTATGTTAATATTCCCCTTAACTTTCTCTTCAAGTTCAATTTATTTACTAATTCTTTGCTACCATTTAAATATACTATATTAATATTCTCCTAAACTTTATGAGCCCAATTTATTTACTAATTTCTTTGAACGGTGCCACCTCGCCGCCCCTGTCTTCTCCTTTATATATGTACGGTGAGGCGAAGTCTCTCAAATTACCTTGATCTATTTTCCTAATTTTCTCAAAATTTTGAATTAATAATATTAAAGGTTAGAAAATATATTAATTTTATTTTAAATCTTTAGTAATGAAAATCTTACTTACCTTATATTCTCCTAAACTTTCTTTTTAAGTCAAATTATTATCTTAATGTAGTCCTAAATTTTAACTTCAAGTTAAATTACAATGTTGATATTCTCTTAAACTTTCTCTTAAACTCAAAGTTACCATCTTAAAATTATCATATATTTTTTCTTGAAGTTCTAAAATTTATGTTGAAATCAAATTAGCATCTTAATATTCTCGTAAAAAATTAATTACAAATTATGTTCTCATAATTTTTTCGTAAAAAAACTCGCATTTAATTTATATATATGTTTTACATATATATAAAAATCATTTTTTTTTAAGTTTTACCTTCTAATTTATATAGAAGATAATACTTACACAAAATGCAAGTTTTATAAAATAAAATATAATATAAAAGTATTTTTTTTCTTTTCATTTATTTTCTCGAGTACCTATATTTTAAACAATAATAATTAGAATATTTAAAAATATTTAAATTTAATTTTATGATATAATAAAATTGATTAATAGATGATGGAATTTATTTAGTAAGTTAGTTTGTTATATGTTTAGATTTGGTAACAACGAAAAAACTGATGAGACATGTTTAACGGGAGAGCGGCTCATAAATAGGAGCATATTATAAGGTAGAATTTAATATTGATGTAATATTATGTATTTAAAAAAAGAAGTTGAAATATGAATTTTGAGAGAACTAAAAATGGTGATAAATATACTAATATTTGATATAATATTAAAATAATGAAAAATATTAAACAATTGCCATTTTTTATATTTATTTAAAATTTTGGTAAGAAAAATTAAAGAAATTATTATAAGGCCGCTGCAAAGCGCGGATTAGTAAACTAGTGATAGATAAATGTTAAAAAATTTGAACGAATTTATTTAACAGTTAAAGCAAAACAGTTATTATACCTTTGATCTTAAATCTAAAATTACTTAATTGATTATAATTAAATTATTTTTTTAAATACGGTGTGCACAGGCTATAACCTAGTGTTAAAGAAGTCTTACTAAATATTACAATTTTTTAATAATTACACGTGAATTTTTCCAAATCTCAAAGACATGCAAGATTTCATTTCCACAATAATTTACATAAAACTCAATGGACTCCAATTTAAGATAAAAAACCACCCATTCAGGCATATCAGCAAAGGCCTATATATTTACCTAAAATGTTCTGTTTCAACTGTGCGAACTAAAAAAATCAAAGACAGAGCGCCAAAAACGGACTTTGCGCAGTTGTATGTGCCAAAATATAGCATTAGCTCTCGCTATAAAACCAATCGAGTTCCGAATAACACAAGAATCAATCTCTAGCAATGGCATCGGCACAAAAATTTCTTGTATTCGCTGTAGCAGCACTTCTCATTTGTTCAACAATGATAAGAACTACAGAAGCGCAAGAGAACACGATAGACTACAGTCGACTTAGAAAAGCGTCTCACCCAAAACAGGATCTTCCTAAACCTGGTCCAGGGCAGGCAAACGCGTACAATCGAGGTTGTAGTTCTATCAACAGATGCCGCGGTGGTTAAAATTAAGTTCATATATATTGGCCATGGGATTGCAGAGAGTGCACCATAACAGAATTTCATGCATGGTGTGACAAAAATAAGCTGTTGTGATATAATAAAATTTCGCAATTTTGTAAAT
This sequence comes from Heracleum sosnowskyi, assembly GCA_030848705.1. Lineage (NCBI taxonomy): Eukaryota > Viridiplantae > Streptophyta > Magnoliopsida > Apiales > Apiaceae > Heracleum > Heracleum sosnowskyi. The sequence continues at coordinate 69,309,109 of CM061235.1, forward strand.
GTGCACTAAAGCATTTGTCAGAATATTTCCGCTATGAAATTATATCCAATTGCAGATTTATATTCAATATTTGAGCATCCCGCGTATCACTTGAAATTTATTTTAGTATATATATGAAGAAAAATTTCGCTTATATAAACTAATTTTGAAGAACTATCTCTACTTGGTGGTTTTCACCAATATCTTAAGGTGTGGGAAAAAATTGTCCTCTGGGAATTCTTGTATCCTGATGCTGTCTGTCATCATGCACTTTGAAATCAGACCATAGAATGACGGTAACTAGAGAAACTGTTGTCGTAACCGATATATGGGTGGACAAACTGGAAACAAGGCATTTTCATTTTCAAGAACTTGTATACTGGTTAATGAAAAAGATAATAATCTGAAAAATGAAATGCATCATTTATATCTACGGACGGAGGTTTAATTAACAATACGAAAACCAATAAACAGGTAAACTCATATCACATACTTTCATGCCTTTTATACCAGTTTATAAGCTATTGGAAACCAAAGGTAGTCAAGGTGCTTTCATGGTAAGATTGCCCTTTTTCCCTGGTGTCCTATTAAAAGAATTTATACAGCCAACACAAGTTGGATAGGAAAAATGAGGTAGTTCTTCCAAGAAAAAAAATAATGGACACTGTAGGAAGACCACCACCATGTTCTCGTAAATAAAGCGGCCTATCTCGAGCTTTTAGTTCTAGTTTTGCCATTATGTTCCTGCTTAACCTGTACAGTTCTAGAAACATTCTTTGCCAGAGGAATTTGTTCCAGTTTAAATTTGTCAGCATACATACCGAATCAAGTAGAATGTTTGATGCTTTCAAGTCCCTGTAAATTACATTGGAATCTAAATTGTGTAAGAAGGAGATTCTGTTGGTCCGCTAGCATGCCTTGACTCCACATTAGTATCATATTGTCCGCTGTGGACCGAGCCCGCACGGGTTTGTTTTTGGGTCACTCCCAAAAGGCCTCATACTAATGGAGTTATCTGGCTGTTTATTAACTAGCAATCTGCCCCTCCCACAAACGATGTGGGACAACTCCCAACAGATTCCCCGTGCAACATCAATTGCAATATGAACCCGTGTAGCCCAAGGAATAGGTTGCACTCCTCCTAAAGAAAGAAATAATATAGATGATTATGAACTAAGAAATTACTGCATGAAAGTACATATTTGCAACAACCACTAACAAATTGCATCTATGGACTATGAATTTCGTAGTTTAAAACTTATTTGCTCTGGTGGTTGGAGATCACTATGAAATAGGAAATTGAACACGAGACCATTAAGAGATTTACAATAAGAATTGTCTGAAAACAAGCAAACTTTTAGATGCTTAATGAAGAAGCAAAAGAGCCAATTTGCAAAAGAGCCATGAAGAATCACTTCAAATAATATCTGCCACTAAAGCTACAATGCTCGATTTTTTTAACTACATAAACTTTAATGCATGAGCACTGCATCTCAAAATGCTATAAATCTTAAGCTTCGCAAAGAAAACATAAATTCCAGTGTGTGCATTGCTGATTATAAAAAATACTAAGAGACAATACTCACTTCTGCCAGGGAGGCTTGCCATGCCAATCATTTTAACACAAGTACCTTTATGACACACTTATGCAAGGTGTAAGATGAAGTGAAAAGATCTACAAAAAGAAAAGAACTTACTTCTAAATAAGTGGTTCTCCAAACTTCCCTTGGACATGAATTCATAAACTAACAACCGGTTGTCAGATTCAACACAATACCCAATGAGTTTTACAAGGTTTTGATTATGTAGCTGGCCTAAATAGTTAACTTCTGTGTCCCAACAGAAGAAATATTGAAAGTAAATTTCAGTTGGGAAATTACCAAAATTAAAGAAACATAAAAGATAGAGTAAAGGTATCGGGTAAACATACAAGCCATTCTCTGTGACCTTGACAACTTCCTGTTTTGAGCTTTTTGATGGCAACTGAAATCCCAGATCCAGGTCTGCTTGCAGCTAACGAGATTTCATCTAACCAGGCTTTATAGACCCAACCAAACCCTCCCTCGCCAAGAAGACTGTCCGAGCGGAAATTTTTTGCAGCATTCTTAAGATCATGGTAACTGAAGGCTCTAAGTGTGTTGGAGACAGAAATTTCACCTTCCGGTGCTACCACTGTTTTATTGAAACTCAATGAAACTGATTTCTTGCTAGGAGAGGAAGAGTCTTGTCGTTTATTGCTCAAGGAACTTGTAGTTTCTACAAGAAAATAACAGAAATCATGAGGGACAAATCAATCTAGTCTTACATTCCAATAAACGCAGAATACAGAAACGATACTAAAAAGAAGGTTTACTTATACGGGAATTCGGAGAAGATTTTGTGCAAACTGTAGTAAGTTAGCAACTATTGTTACTTTTGTTAAGTAACCAGTAGTACCCTGAGTCAGAGTTGCCATGCAACAGCCAACTCATGTTTGGCTCAATTAATCACAAGATGCCTACGTATTCAAGCCAATCAAACATATAGTTATGAGTGAAGGATCAGGTTCTTTAGGCATAGAGAGCTTTAGGGTAGAATTAGGTGACTTGGGGCCAAGTCACCCTCTTAGATCAGATCACTATTGTGAATCCTAGTTTGTAGGAGGTTGATTCCTTTTAGGTTTGGTGTCTCCTAGGACTATCCCTAATAGATGAAGGTCTCAACCAAGACACTTTAAATGGACTCTATCACCATCCCTTTAATTAATTACGAATTTAATAATTAATTAGGGTTTTGGGCCTTCATTTATTGGGCCTAACTTTTGGACCACTAGATTTAATTAATGGACAATTAAATATGTCTTTAGGGTTTGTTTTTAGCCCATATCAATAATATTAATTATTCATATTTTAAACCACACCCATCTATCATCTTGGCAATCTTGTGTCACCGGTTGGAGCTTTTTTAGTAAAAGATTATGGCACTTAAGAATAGCTCGTAGTACGGAATTAAAATGTCTGGAGACAGTCTCGCCACTTCTTCTAAAATGCAATTGAACCCTTCGATTTTTGGTATCATGAGCGAGTATGTACACAAATATTGCAACCACTTCCTCCAAGCTCGAATTTTTATTCCCACGCAGTCCTCCGACATCTCTAAGCATCTCACATAACTTATAAAAACAAGCTCTATCCATTCTCAAATTATCTAAGCAAGCTACATCACTCTCTTGAATTATTGGTTTAAGGTTTAAATGTCTAGCTAACAATCTTTCTCGAGTACAATCATCAAACACGTAGGTTATTGGCCTGGGAATGTTAATATTTAAAACATCAATTAAATGAACCAACTCAACTATAGTTTTCATAAGCATAACCATAATATGTTTATAAGTTACAACACACGCGGTCAAAATTTTTAGGGTTGTTTATATTTTCTGTTTTTCAGGGATAACGGGATCTTTTTGTGATACATCTACACAAGAAATTTGGATACCCGTGGAGGGTGTGGGTGAGCCACTTCCCTTATTTGATGGGTAAAAGAACTTAACTAGTAATTTCAACTTCCTCTACTTTTGACAACCAAACAACCCTATCGGTTGGTACTTCCAGGGAATTTGAAATACCTTAGTAAAATAGTGTTAACCAAACAAGTAGTATATGAGTTTGGTTTTCCTGGTAAAGGATTTATGCTCGACAGATATATACACACTTCTTTCAAAAAGATAAAACTAATCTAAGGTGTCGTCAAATTCGTGTTTACTACACTTTATAATATATAATATAATATATATTATATGAGTTAAGTTCTATGGAGACCACATTTTTTGTGGAGACCTGGAGATCACATATGTTCTGCAATCTAAATTTGGCAAAATAGATCATATTTTGTAATCAAAAATTTGCAAAATGTACTGTTTTGCAAAGTATATTCTATGAAAATCATTATTTAATTGAAAATCTTGAAAATCATGTAAGTTCTGCAAACTAAACATGAATGTTCTGCAAACCGAACATGTTTTGTAGAACCATATGTTTTGCTATGTTTTAGTTGCAATTAAAACATATATAATTTTAAAGATTTTAAATGAAAATAGTTATTTTCATAGAACATAATTTATAAAATATTATATTTTTCTAAATTTAGATTGCAGAATGTACGTGGTCTCCAGGTCTCCATAAAAAAAGGTGGTCTCCATAGAACTTAACTCTATATTATATTATATAAGATATTTGAGGTCAATTTTTTCAAATTATGACATAAAGGGCCACCACCCATTTTTGAAGGAGAGAAGATTAGAGATTGAGAGAGAAAACTGTCAAAATTTTCTCCCCAAAAGTTTCTTCCCAAAAATAGGATGATTAGAAAAGAAGTTCTCACATTCATGTTATTTTTTTCAAAATTTTCTCTCGTCATCAACAAAAAACTTTAGAGCATATGAAAGAAATTTTTTTTACTTCTATTTTTTCCCATTCTCTCTCTTGTTTATGGAAAAAATTGGGAGCACACCATAAGGATTCGGTAAATGAAACTCTAAGAGCATCTCCAAGAAACTCTTAATTAAATTGGTTCTTAACTTGAGAATTGAGGAGTGAGACGAACTTTTTTTGCTCAAAAGACTCTTGGTAACTCTTAAAATCACTTGAAGTGTCTTCTGTCACCTTAAGAGCTGTATTCCCACCTTAACTACTTTTATATATTACTAGCTTATAGCCCGTGCAATGCACAAATATTTTTTAATATTTTTTATTATATTAATTCCCAATATTATTTTTAGCATTTGTTTTAGTTTTAAATTTTATTAATATTTATAATTTTGAAATAATTTTTAAATATATTGTTGACGAATTTCGAACCTTGGACTTTTGAGAAAATAATTTATCGATTAAAAATAAAATATTACTTGACATTATATGATTCAATATTTAAGTTCTTTGTTAATTTTTAAATAGGTCGTATTAATATGTTATTACGGTCATTCAAAATTTAAATTTTTGTTAGTATGTTGTGAGTATGAGAATAAAGATCCCGACTCCTGAGATAGTAATTGATCATTTGAGTGAATTATTTAACTTTCTAATTAGTCACTTTCCTAATTTATAAACAAATCAAAATAAAAATATGTTAATATTAACCTCATGATCTTTGTTTTCTGTAAATATTACATTCAAAATTATCATTAATGAATATGAAAATCACAATTTTAAATAATATTTTAATATTATCCTTGTTACGTTTGTTATATGTAAAATTATAAAATATAATTTGGATGAATCAAAATGTTATGTCAAAAAGAAATATTTTGTAATTTGTACATTACAAACTACCCATAAATTGTAGTTAAAAAAGAGTTACAAATTTTTACATATTTCTTTTTATTTAGAATAGAAAACCCAATTATATTTGATTTAAATTATCAAAATACACTTTTCAGTATTTAAATGTAATCCTACTTTTAAATATTAGAAAACCCATTAATCAAATACACTTTTTAATATTAAATGTAACGGTTCTCCTCTATCCATTTAAGATCTAACGGTCCTTATTATTTTGGTTGTACATAGAGAATTATGTTCAATATAAAAAACCCAATTATATTTGGTTTCAATTATCAAAATACCCTTTTTAGTATTTCAATATAATCCTACTATTAATCAAATATACTTTTTAATAGTAGATCTAACGGTTCTCGTCTATCTATTTAAGATCTAATGGTCTTTATTATTTTGGTCATATAGTGGTCATACAGGGACTGATTACCAAAATTTTGGATAAGATCTCTCTTACGCTTATTATATATAAGGATTTAATTGTCACTTTCCTAATTTATAAATAAATCAAAATATAAATATACTGAGATTAACCTCATGATCTTTGTTTTCTGTAAATATTACATTCAAAATTATTGTTAATGAATATGAAAATCTTCATTTTTAAAAATATTTTGATATTATCCTTCTACGTTTGTTATATGTAAAATTATATAATATAATTTGGATGAATCAGAGTTTTATGTCCCTTAAGAAATAAATGTTTTGTCTACGTGTATTTTTGTTATACATGGAATACAATAATATTGTAACTAACATGAATCGATATCTCAATATTTAGTTTAACAGTTATTATCTAATTGGAACTACCCATAAATTGTTGTTAAAAAAGATTTACGAATTTTTACATATTTCGTTTTATTTAATATAGAAAACCCAATTATATTTGGTTTAAATTATCAAAATACACTTTTTAGTATTTAAATATAATCCTACTTTTTAATATTAGAAAACCCATTAATCCAATACACTTTTTAATATTAGATCTAACTGTTCTTATCTATCTATTTAAGATCTAACGGTCCTTATTAGTTTTGGTCGTACATAGATTATTATATTCAATATAGAAAACCCAATTATATTTGGTTTCAATTATCAAAATACCTTTTTTAGTATTTAAATATAATCCTACTATTAATCAAATATACTTTTTAATATTAGATCTAACAGTTCTCATATATCTATTTAAGAACTAATGGTCTTTATTATTTTGGATAACATCTCATTTACGCTTATTATATATTAGGATTTAATATCTTTCAAAACAAGCTATTTCTCTATTCACTATATTTTGTCATCAATGAGTTCAACTTACATTTAATAATATAATAATCAATACAGAGTGGTTGTAAGAAGTATTATTAGAGATAACTCACATTAAATTATTAACAGTTAATATTTTATATTATATTTGAGAGTGATTTAAGAGCCTCTTAGAGATGCTCTTAAGACACACGCTCCTAAATTTTTACTTCACCTATATTTCCAATTTAGCAAGGTGAATTTCTTACCACCGGTTGTACAATTTAAGGGTACCAAAGAATAACAACATAAATGTGTTGGAACTTCAACAAAAATATAAGTGTACTCGAACTTCAAAAACTCTTTCAATGAGAGTCAACCCTCAACCTTATCTAGCCGCTTTAAAAATATTCAGATTTACCTTCTTTTTTTTAATCAATTAAGTCTTCTTTCTTCTCACAAATTCATTTCGTCTTACTTTCTCTCATCTAATAATCATAGTTCTTATTTTTCCTTTAATAATCATCCTTATTTTGTGAGGATTGTTGTTGTACCCAATTTTTTGGGCGTTTTGTTTGTCTCCTTTAGGAGTGGTTGATATGGTTTTGGTATTTTTGATTTGTTGTTTTTTTTCTTTGAGAATGATTCAAGTCGGTGGTGAAAATCGTAAAAACTCACTTTTCACAAAAGAAGATTGTTCATATTATGAGGGCATCTGTTACTCCAATTTCAGTTGGTGCAACTGAAAGTTCTGAACAATGGACTATAATTGAAATTATTGTGTAAAGGTCAATTGTGATGCTATGGCTTCAGGGATGTGAAGGTTAGATTTTTCGGGAAGCCATCGTAATCCTTTTTAGTTCAAAAAATATGTATATTTTATATGTTAAGTTATCTAGAAACAAATCGGCTATTTATTTAACTCGTTTATTTGTTTCTCAACCAAATTATATTGTCAATTCATCACGGCTAAATTCAATCTTTTCAATGAAATACATAATATTTTGGTAAAAAAAGAAAGAGTAACACCATGAATTTGTCACTCGGTTATAAATCTGGTTGAATTTACTATGTATAGTTCATCATTTATACTAAGTTATCAACATATGACAAATGTGTTTACTATGATTGGCTTACCGTTATTACTTTGGTTAACTTACAATAATTTTTGCAAACCGAAAATAAAATGAGTTGTGCTACATATCCCGAATTAGATTTCAAATATATTTTCGAATGACACATATTATTTTTTTATTTGTGAAATTTATATTCATGCACAAAGGATCTATCTCAGTTATAAGAAAATATTCAATAATATGGTGACATCTTATCATTCGAAAACGGTTTTTAGGATCTATTTCATTTTCCTGAAGAAATGCAGATGAGAAATTCTATTATTACAAGTATCTATAATCAAAATCTCATAAAAAAAAGTACTCAGCAATTTTAAATAATTATAAAAAATCAATATACTTATATAAAGGAGAAGACGAGGGCGGTGAGGTAAGGTGACACCTCTAAAATCGCTTCGATCTATTTTTCTAATTTTCTCGAATTTTTGAATTATTAATATTAAAATTCGAAAATATCTCAATTATCTTTAAAATCTTTACTAACGGAGGAAACTAGATATAAAATTTGCCTCTAAAATCTTTACAAATAGGGGAAACTAAATATACAATTTTAATATTCTCCTAAATTTTTATCAGAAAATATCTCAATTGCTTTTTAAATCTTTACTAATGGAGGAAACTAAATATACAATTCTAATATTCTGGCCTTCAAAATGTTTAATAAATGAGGAAACTAAATATACAATTTTAATATTCTCCTAAATTTTTTATTTATGAATATACTTACTAATAAAGGAAACTAAACATATTATCCTAAATTTTTTATCATAAAATATCTCAATGGCCTTTTAAATCTATTATAATAGAGGAAACTAAATATACAATTGTAATATATTGTAAAGAATAATGTAACATAAAACGTAACAGAGATAACTACAACTCAACACATGAACAAGATAGACAATAATATTAACTTAAGCACATGAATCCTAAAGAAAAGAAGACATGGTAAACTAAAGAAATCAAAATATGGTATGTATTCTTGAAGTCCGTAAATAGGTCACGGAAAGAAGTATATTAATATGTTCAGGCCTCAGTGACAAATAAAGAATCAACACTTTCAAGACTACATAAGTATTTGAATGATACAGAGTTAGTACCAAAGGATTTCAGTGATTTTATGATGAAGCAACCTAGACGACAAAGGACTTATCAATTGTATTGTATTGAAGACATAGAGGTTTTGATCTGTGTTAGTCATCTGTGAACCAGACTAGTTGCACAAGGTGTCAGCAAAATTAAGAAGATCAACATGTTTATCATCTCAGAAGAAATTGATTTAAGTCACACCTGAAACATCCTGGAAGTTAAAAGAAAAATTGATAAGGTATGTTTAGGTTAAATTGAAGTGCAATATGCTTACTGTAAAAAGATAGAATTTTCAAGGATCAAACTGCAATTCGATAGTTTTCCTTTTTGAAAAACTATCGAAAGAGAAAGGAAGGTTTTTGATAAAAACTACCGAAGTGGTGAAAATCCAATTCGATAGTTTCTTTAATAGAAACCATTGAAGTGGACAAAATGCTATTGTTTGATAGTTTTATTTATAAAACTATCGAACTAGTTTCAAAGAAAAAAGGTTTTCTTTTCGATAGATTTTATTTAAATCTATCGAAAGAAAAGAAAAACTTGTCTTCGATAGATTTTTATTCAAGGATCAGGTGAATTGCATTCATGTTTGTCAGAGGTTGGTGAGGAAATGGACGGTTGAGAATTCTTCTTAGCCTTCGCTGGTTTTTCTTAAAGACTACAATGTATGAATTGAAGACACTGTCTTCATTAGTTCATCATTTGTGAAAGTTGCAGAAGATTAATACGGAGAGAGTTTAAGAGCTTGAGATTTTAGAGGAGTAATTACTATTACCTTAAATTCTATCAATTGTATTGATTATTGTAACCTGAACTCATTGAAGCTAATCCTACGGATTAGAATTGTAGCTCCCTTCGTGGTTTATATTTATAAAACGATATATTCCCCGACTCGTGTTTTTGATTTGGTTAATTTGATTTCGGACAAGAACACAAATAATTATCCGCAAAATAAATCGAATAATTTGTGAGTATCTTATTCAACCCCCCTTCTACGATACTTTTGACCTAACAATTGGTATCAGAGCTTGTTGATTGATGTACAAATCAGATCCGGTGAAATAGACCAAAAACAAACAAGTTCTTGAAAATTAAGATCAAATTTTTTAATTTTCAAAATTTTAATTTTATTAGAATTTTTTGAATCTTAAATAATTTGTAATTTTCAGAAACCATGAGTGCTCCAAAGACCACTGCTAGTATCAAAGTCCCCCCTTTACGAGAGATGATTTCGGTCTGTGGAAGATGGAAATGCTATTATTTATCAAAGCTTCAAATCCTTTGTATCTTGGCATTTTAGAGAACGGGCCATTTGTACCAATGAAACCAGTGAGTGAATCTATAAATCTTGATGGTACTAGAGTTCCTCAAGGTTCAACCCCAAAGGAATTGTCAGAGTACACAGATACAGACAAGGAATTGGTTCGATTGGATACGGGTCTAATGTTGATATTGACTGACTCCGCAGACAAAGAAATGAGCTATCAGATAATGAGATGTACAAGAGGGAAAGATATGTGGGATACCATAAATCTAATAATGGAAGGTACTGAAGACGTGCATGAAAACAAACTGGATATCCTGACATCTCAATATGAATCATTTAGGTCATTTCCCGGTGAAAGTATAACTCAGGTCTTTGCAAAATATACTAAGTTGTTAAATGAATTATCAATGAAAGAGAAAACCTATCCTCTGAGAGAGACACACATGAAATTCATGATGACACTACCCTACCATGTAGAACACAAGTCTTCATCCATAAGGGAAAGAATAGATTTTACTAAGATGTCACTAGAGATGATCTATGGAAAGCTTAAGACTTATGAGATGGAACAAGAACACAGAGTAATAATCTATGGACCAGGGACAGTGGACAACAAAAATACTGCACTCGCAACATCAGCTGCACTTGTAGTAGATGAACCAACAACTTCTAATATCCAGGTTCAAACCCCTAAAGCTGGAAAAGAAAAGATTATAGAGGATGAGTTGGAATCTGTAGATCTAGGTGCTGAAGAAAGTGATTACTACACTTTGGAGGAACTTGAGCAAATGGAAGACAAAACCATGGCGTACTTAGCTGCAAATTTAGTCATATTCGTTTCAAGAGAAACCCTAAGTACAAGTTCAAGGTTGCAGCAAATAGGTTTCAGAAGAACAAATATTCTTCAGGCTCTGGCTCTAAGGGAGGCTACAGGACATACATGATTGACATGAGCAAATCAAGATGCTACAATTGCAATGAGTTAGGGCATTTTGCCACAGAATGCAGGAAGCCTCATCAAGCAAGAGATAAGAAAGGTGTCTATGAGAAGAAGGATTCTTATGAAGATCTGAAAAGAGAGAATGCAAAGCTGAAACAACAACTGGAGGCAATATCTGGAAAGCAGAAAGTAAGAGCTTATATTGCTGAGGGTAAAAGCTGGGATGATATTGATTCAGATGAAGAGTATGTAAATCTTGCCATAATGGCCGACTCTTCAGAGGAATCACCATAATCACCTCAGGTACCTATCCTAACTACAATTGACATGTCAAATTCTGAGTACAAGAAAACTGTGCAAGATCTAAGTATAGGACTGTTTAATGTACATAGAAGCACGTTATAGCATCTGAAATTGAAAATGCTAAAATAGTTCTAAAGATTAAAAATCCAGAATCTAAAAATGAAGAACTAGAGCTTGTAGTTGTCACCATAGAAGGTCTTAAACAGAGGAATGAGTACTTAGAGAACAAGGTCAAATGTAATGAAGAGATAGAGACTATCCTTATGAAGTAGATTTCAGACTGAGAGTTGAAACTGAATGCATATAAGAACTCCTCCCTAATTGCTAAGGAAATAATTGATAATCAGACCTTATGGAACAAAACTGCTATAGGATTTGACTACAGTAAGAAAATTGGAAAGAAACTAGTGGAGTTTCCTGTGACACTTCCATTTGTCAAGGAGAATGTTCCACACATTCTTCAGAATGTTGGCTGTCCAATTTTCGTTAAGCCTGTTTCAGAACCAATCAATGAAGGAGACTTGATCATAAGACAATAATTGCTTGAAGAGGATTTACAGAAGGAGATAGAGGAAAAAATTGTGTTGCCTAGGAAATCAGTAAAAATTGTATTACCTAAAACTGATATAGGAAATAAAGTACGAAAGGCTAAAAAGAACAGGAATGGGACAGCAGGTGTTATTAAACAGAATGATTCTACATCCTCTCCCATTGCATCTAGGAAGTTGTACAATAATTGTAATTTTGCTGGTCACCTTGCACATGCATGTAAAAAGGTTAAAGTAGAAAATGTTGCAACTTCTAAAATGCATAACATGTCTGACATGCCTAGTCTTCATGAACTCCGTGGTAAGAAAGAATGCTTACTTTGTGCATACAATATCATGCATGCTTATTTTAAGTTAATGAATGCATCTGGTAGCACTAGCACTGAAACTAAGAAAGCCACAATCAATGTGAAAACTAAACAGGTTAAGATTGAACCAAATGTTACTCCTGTTAAAGTTCCTAAACCTTCTGGACCCAAACGTTTTTGGGTACCAAAGTCCGCTTAATCAATCTGTGATTGCAGGGTAAGGTTAATAACGCAAAGGTCATGTGGATTTTGGACAATGGCTGTTCTAGGCACATGACAGGAGAAAAGTCCATGCTTACAGATGTGGTTGAGAAGACCGGCCCAACAGTAACCTTTGGAGATGACAACAAGGGATTCACTCCGGGATATGGTAATCTGGAAATTGGGAATGTCATCAATATCTCTCTTGTTGAAGGATTGAAGCACAATCTACTAAGTATTAGTCAGTTCTGTGACAAAGGATACAATGTGGATTTCAGAAAAGATAAATGCTTGATCTCAAATAGGAAAGATGAGAAGCTTGCTCTACAAGGAGTAAGAAAAGGATTTTTTTTATAGCTGACTTAAGTTCTGCCAGTGATGGAGAAGTCAAATATTTCTACAGTAAGGCTTCAACAGATCAAAGTTGGTTATGGCATAAGAAGCTCTCACACTTGAACTTCAAAACTATGAACTCTTTGGTAAAGAGAGAGTTAGTGAGAAGGTTACCTCTGATGGAATTTCATCAGGAGGGACTATGTGAAGCATGTGAAAAAGGGAAGTCTAAGAAAGCATCACACAGAAGCAAAGAACTAACAAGCATTTCTGAACCTCTTTAGTTGATCCATATGGATTTATTTGGTCCAGTAAATGTCATGTCAGTTTCAAGGAAAAGATATGCATTAGTGATGGTTGACGACTACTCCAAGTACACGTGGGTGTTATTTTTACAATCAAAGGATGAAGCAACACAATTAATCATTGATCACATAAAGAAGATAGAAGTAGAAGCTAACTTACCTGTGCGGACAATCAGATCATACAATAGAACTGAATTCAAAAATGCAGTTCTAAATGAATTCTGCACAGAGAAAGGAATATCCAGACAGTATTCAACACCAAGAACTCCTCAACAAAATAGAGTAGTGGAAAGGAAGAATCGTACCTTGGTCGAAGCAGCAAGGACTATGCTAAGTGAATCAAAACTTCCCACTTATTTTTGGGCTGAAGCAGTAAATACAGCTTGCTATACTCAGAATCGTACCTTGATTAACAAAGATCATGAAAAGACTCCGTATGAGTTAATGGCCAACAAGAAACCATCAGTGAAGTATTTTCATGTGTTTGGTGCAAAGTGCTTTATATTGAAATATGGAGAACATCTGGGCAAGTTTGAAGCTAAAGCAGATGAAGGCATTTTTCTAGGCTATTCTCTGGAATCTAAAGCTTACATGGTTTATGTGATTGAAGATAAGAAGGTTGTGGAAAGCCTTACTGTAACTTTTGATGACACCAAAAGAACAAGCCTGCAAACAGAAGAGAACTCTGAATCCTTGGTATTTGAAAATCTATCAGGAGATCTCTCTGATAATGAAGAAGAACCTGTAGTTGTTCCTGGTAATAATAATAATGACAATGATAATGATTCTAGACCAAGTGGTGATAGTGGTGGAGACCCTCAAACTACCACTGGATCCACTAGTCAAATAACAGATCACACACGACACAATTATGAACAAGGAGAATCATCAAGATCGCATCTGCCAAGACAAAGGGTATGGAGTCGAGCACATCCCTTTCACTTGATCATTGGTGATCCAGACTCAGGAGTGAGAACTAGAAGGACATCACAAAATGAATGTCACTATTCTGGGTTTCTTTCAGAAATAGAACCTAAGAAAGTTGAAGATGCCCTGGAAGATCCAGATTGGGTGATTGCTATGCAAGATGAACTCAATCAATTTGAAAGGCAGAAAGTTTGGAAGCTGGTACCCAGACCTAATGGAAAATCTGTTATAGGAACAAAATGGGTATTCAGAAATAAACTGGATGAAGATGGCATTGTAACGAGAAACAAGGCCAGACTGGTTGCTAAAGGTTACTCTCATGAAGAGGGTATAGATTATGATGAAACCTATGCAACAGTAGCAAGACTTGAGGCTATCAGGATGTTTCTGGCATTCGCAGCACATTCCAATTACAAGGTATATCAAATGGATGTGAAGAGTGCATTTCTGAATGGGGAGCTCGAGGAAGAAGTTTATGTGGAACAACCTCCAGGCTTTGAGGATTCAAATCTGGTGGACTTTGTATATTTTCTGTTCAAAGCTCTCTATGGACTCAAGCAAGCTCCAAGGACATGGTATGACACTCTATCAGAATTTTTACTTGAAAATAACTTTACTAGAGGTGTCATAGATAAAACTCTCTTTTACAAGATGCACAAAAATGATTTGATATTAGTGCAAGTATATGTTGATGACATTATATTTGGTTCTACTAATGATGATGTTAGTTATGAATATCACTAGTAAACTAGACAAGGGGGGTGAATGGATAGTTTGAACAAATGTTAGAATGAATATCACGATCTAGGGACTTAGACAAATTTCTGCAACTTATTTCTTCATGGCCTTATTCACTTTTATCCTGCTGCATGAACAAATTGAACTTCTTCCAGGATGATTATTTCATGGCCTATATACATTCTAGTTGCAAGAAACTCACTAAGCTCATTAAAAAATTGAGCATACATAATAAAGCTAAGTACATGAAAACAAGACAAGTACAATAGAGACTTATACTATATCCTAGTGATAAAGTTCACCAGGTCATTTAGAGTGACATAGTCACAAGGTGTAGGCTTGTTAATAGTGGTATTCAGACATGCCTTGAGCCTAACAATCTCCCCCAAATTGTGAGTAAGAAACTTAGGCACAATTTTATGTCTGATAACAAGCCTACCTTACATAAAAGGAATTAAATTGCAGAGAAAACAACAGATGAACATTGTGAACATATTTTGATTACAAACAAAAAATGACAGCTTAAAGATGATTTTTCTGTTACTGAGCAGCTTCAAATTCCATTTGTTGATGTAGATATTCTTCATAGACTTTCTTCTTTCTAGCTTCTTCCATCTTGTTGTTTTCTGAAATGGCTATGAGAATTTCATCCCATGATGTCATCTCTTCCAAGAGAGGAGAGTTTTCTAAGTCTTCAGCAGCAGCTCTCAGAGCACTTTCTACATAAGAGTTCAAGTGTTCCATCCTTATTTTGCTTTTCCCTCCATTTTTGTTTTTGTACTCCACTACATAAGGATTGAACTTTACTCTGCAGAGCCTGTTAGAAATGAATACTACTAGAAACTAGACAAAGGGGGGGTGAATGGATAGTTTGATGTATTTTTCGATTCTTGAAAACTAAGTAACAGACTGTATATGATTATGATATGTAATATGCAGAAAGTAAATAACACACACAATCACTTTAATCTACTTTGTATAAGCAAATTAAATACTACAGCTTTCCAAGAAATTCACAATCGAATTTCTGGCTTCTAAACAAGAACAGTTTGAACTTGCTTGCTTACAGAGAAAAGAGCTTAAGATAAAAACTATGTGTATCTCTCTCTTACAGCTAACAATAGGATGTGCATGATATATATAAGCCCTATACAAACTAGTGCACACACCTATTTTTACACAGTTATCCCTTGCTGAAAGTCCAACTTGTCCTACCATAAGACGTTAACTGTGTCAGGAAGGACCACCTGCTTTTCGGAGTCTTTCCCGTTTCTGTAGCTGCTTGTCTCTTATCTTTCTCTCCAAGTTTAGCTGTAGATTTGCCATCTGTTCTTTGGACCACCTTGCCAGAACGAATGCTTCAGTATTTGTCTCTTTTGATTCTTGATTTTGTACCTTGATTTGTCTTGTTGTAAACGGCTAAGTGTTGATATCGTGAACTTCCACTTCATTCCTGACTTCGCGATCTCACTTGTGAGGACTTCGCGATATAGCCTTTGAAGACTTTGCGACATAGGTCATTTGAAGACTATGCGACATAGGTCATTTGAAGACTATGCGACATAGGTCATTTGAAGACTATGCGACATAGGTCATTTGAAGACTATGCGACATAGGTCATTTGAAGACTATGCGACATAGGTCATTTGAAGACTATGCGACATAGGTCATTTGAAGACTATGCGACATAGGGCTTCTGAGGACTTCACGATCTAGGCTTCTTTGACTTTGCTGACTTCAACACTTCACGACATGTGTCTTGAAGACTTCTCGACATAGTACAAAATGGACTATGCGATATAGTACTTCACGACATGGATATTGGTGACTTCACGACATAGCTTTCTTCTGACTTTGCTATATAATGCCTTAGACAAATTTCTGCAACTTATTTCTTCATAGCCTTATTTATCTCTATCCTGCTGCATGAACACTTCTGAACTTCTACCAGGACAATTATTCAATGGCCTATATACAATCTAGATGCAAGAAACTTTACTAAGCTCATTATAACTTTGAGCATACATGATCAAGCTAATGTTCATGAGAACAAGACAAGTACATTTAGAGACCTATACTATACCCCAGTGATAGAGTTCACTAGGTCATGTAATGTGACATAGTCACATAGTGTAGGCTTGTTAATAGTGGTATTCAGACATGTCTTGAGCCTAACAATCTCCCCCAAATTGTGAGTAAGACCCTTAGGCACAATTTCATGTCTGATAACAAGCCTAACTTACATAAAAGGAAATTCAGTAACAGAGAGGACAATTCATGAACATTGAGATCAGAAATTTGATTACATAGAAAAATTGAAAGCTTACAGTTTACTTTTGTTGCTCAGCAGCTTCAGCTTCCAATTGCTTCTCTAGTAAATCATCATATATCTTCTTCTTCCTTATCTCTTCTCTTCTCTTCATGTCTATGTTGGCTTCTTGAAGTTCTTCTCTTGCAATCAGTTCTTCAATGAGAGGTGAGCCTTTCAAGTCATCAATTGCAGCCTTGAGTGCACTTTCTACATAGGAGTCAAGAAACTCCATCCTTATTTTGCTTTGACCTCCATTTGAGTTTTTGTACTCCACAATGTAAGGATTTTGTTTGACCCTGCACATCCCTTTCTGCCTTAGCTCCTTAGCCCTCTTCTCCATCTCAGCCATTTCTTTCTCCCTCTGTATGTTTTTCTCTTCATTCTCTTTCCTCATGTTTTCTTCATAATCAGCATGCATCTTCAAGTACCTGGCAATATCTATCTTCCATGTTCTTTCTTCTTTTTCTTCAAAATTCAGTAAGGCATTTATCCTTTCAAGCTCATACTTATAGAAATATTGCCAGCTTCCTTGCTTCATTATCCTTTCTCTTCCATCAATGTACTTGATCTCTAGATGATCCAACTTCACTTTGACTTCAAAGATCCTTTGAGCCCTCAAAAATGCTAGGGCATCTTCATCATAGTCCTCATCTAGTGGAAGCACATTGATGCCAATAACATTTGTGAGTTTTCCAGTCTTCTTTGTTATCCTTATCCTTCTGGGTACACTCTTGATCTTCAAATGCTTCACAAGAGATACCTTTCTGGAACAAGGAGAATTAGTCTTCAGTGCCACATCACTTGGAAGTAGCTTCATTCCCTTCCCCTTCATCCACTGTAACACTCCACTAGCTGTAACTTTGTGGAAGTGTTTTCTTGATATTCCTTTTGTGGCTTCATCTTTCTTTTGTGGCAATTCAGGTTCAGAAGTCTTAGATAATGATTTTGGAGGATCATTACTAACAGTACCCACCCTAGACTTAGAGTCTTGTGTTGTGGTTAAAGTACTGCTAGCAATGTCCATGACTTGCTGAATTCCACTTCTTGTTTTCCTGGTTGTTTCCTTTGTCCCTTTGGAGTCCCTCTTGTCATCACCAGCATCTTTTGATTTCTTAGGATATTTGCTCCTGCTGCTCTCACTAGGTCCATCCTTATTTCTCCTTGTCTGAGATCTCCTTTCATAGGTTTTCTCCTCATCATCATCCTCCCCATCCTTCTTTTTGCTCTTTTCTTTGACAGATTCAGGAATGACTCCATGAATCAGAAAAGATTGTAGAGTTCGAATCATCTCTAGTTCCTCAGCTGTCCTAGCTTCTCTCTTAGCTCTCAGCATTTGCAGCACCTGGTTGATCTTTGCATTGTTCTTCATTAAAAGGTCTGAGGGAATTACTAGTTGGTCAATACTACTGTCTTGAGATAGGCTTTGGTAAATTATTGTCCTTGGCTTGGATATAACCTCAGGCAATCTTTTATTCTGGTCCATCTTCAAGTCATTATAAAGACTTTCATTGTTCATCCCATGCTTTTCAATCAACTCCAGAATGATTGACAGCTCAGTAAATCTCAGTTTCTCTAGAGTTTGAAAAGCTAGGTGCCACAAGCAGTTGTCCTTGCACACCATGAATATCTCTCTTAGATGGACATCCTTGATTTTCCTTACTGCCACTGTGAAATACTTGATGCTTTCCTTGATCTTCTGTCTGTACATCCTTGCATCTCCTTGAGCACTACTGTAGATGGCTTTCAGAAACTCCAGGAAGGCCTCATCATGATAGATGTTTGAATTGGCAACTTCCTGTAGCTTGGCCTCTGTGATAATTGCAGCTTTGACAGGTTTATCATTGGGAGTAGGTTGAGGTTGAGGAGTTGAGATATCTTTAGGCATTGTTGATGGATAGTAGGTGGTTGAGATTGTGCTCTTATGACCTTCTGCACTTATGACCTCTACAGGGGGAAGAATGATTGGCTTTATGGTTTCTTCAATGAGTTTGCCCTTTCCCTTATGCTTTGGCTGCTTGGCAGGTACTCCCCCTTTCTGTTTCAGAATGACCTCCTTTTGTTTCTCCCCCTTAGGCTTGGGATCAGACAAGATGTCTTGAGCTTCCCCAGGGATAGGCAGGTTCATTTGTTTCATCATTGAAGTCAGCATCTGTTGTTGCACCAGCAGGATATTGGAGGTGTTGTTGCCTTGGTCATCCAGTTTGTCATTGAGCTGTTTTAGAGAGTTGGCAAGCTCCTTGTTTGCATCTTTCAGAGAGGTCACTTCTCTTTCAAGACCATCCACCTTTGAGAATAGCTGTTGAGATTTGAAAGAATTGAGAGATTGATCCTTGAGCTTGGCAAATTCAAATTTGTTGATGTTTGACAGAGGGACCTCATCCACCAATTTGTCACCATACTGATTCTTCCAAATTACATTCAGCATTGCATTTGAGTTGATATTGGCCTTGACTTGATTTTCCAGGGTTGTAGCCAGCTTCCTGATGTTGTCTGTGACCATGGCCAGAGTGAGGTCCATCATGTTTACAGCAGAGTTTGTCTTCTGGATTTCTTTAAGGATGCCATCCACCTTGGGAAAATCAGAGAGATATGAGTTTCTGAGCTGAGTGAGGGATCTGTCTGTCACCTCCTGGATTGAAGAAATCTCTGATTGAAGCCCTTTCCCAAGATAGTGCAGAGCCTTTAATTGATTCATGTAGACATCATTAACAGCATCATAGATGGCAGCAGGAGAGAGATCCTTTGCATTGGAGCCCAGAGAAGTTAGGTATTCTTCTCTTAGAAAGGCTAGGGCATCCTTGAGCTTGAGAGTCCTCTTAGCATCCAACCAGGCATCCACATTTCCCTCTAGTTCAGCTGCATCCACTATCTTCTCCTGCTGAGCTTCAACATCCTCCTTGTGGCAGAGTAAAATGGCTTCATAATCAGCATTTGGGAGATTTGAGGTGAGGAGATGTTGAGCTATCTTTGAGAACTCATCAATCTGTGCCACATGGAGATCTTTTATGGCTTCTTCTGTCATTTTGGAAGGCACAGATGATGATCCTTAAGGCCTGTCATGGTGCACAGGCTTCAGCCATTCTGACATAGTGGCCTGAGCCAAGTGAGAGCTAGTGCTAGGCACTTCATGAGATGTAAGATTTTGAGTCTCCCCCCAGCCTTGGAATGGCTGTAGGGTCTGATGTTGTCTCCATTGAAATGGGATGTGTTACAACATCAGCCCTATTTGTCTGTGAAGACAGTTCCACATCCCTAAGGATGGGAGAAATTGGCATAGAGTCTCCAGTGAAAACTGGTGAATCCTCCATGTTTGTGTTGGTGTCATTAGGATATGCCCCAACATGCATTCCCTGACCAACTAGATGTGGTTCCTGGGTGGTGAGCATAGTGTCATGCACCATGTCACTTGAAATTGGCTCAATCACAGGAGAGAATTGTGATTGATCAAAGGCAAGATTGCATTGGAATGACTCTCTTGTTCAGAAGAAATTTTTATGGAAGAATCTGAGAGAGAAGTGGGGTTTAGATTAGATTGTGGCAACTCCCCCTGAGAAATACGAGGAGTTTCAACAGTGATGTGCGCTCCACTCTGTGTATTATCAGCCTTATCACTCCTAGGGTCAAGAGTGAGGTCTTGACCCTGTGCAGACTCTGTACAAGGTGCAGTGGGGAGGCTGCTCTTTTCAATGCCAATGACCTGTTGAGAGGCCATGGACAGTAACAGGTGTACCCTTTTTTCCACATCTGAATCCTGTTGGGAGGATCCAGTGGTAGGTTTGGATTTGGATTTCTTCTTTTGTCTGGTGAGAGGTGACTCAGGATTCTCACTAGCTATCTCTACAGATTCATTTATCATTTCTAGGGCTCTCTTCTTTGACTTCTTTTTAGTAACACCAATCTTTTGAGAGATTGATGCACTTGGCTGCCTAACTTCTATGGTACTGTTTGCAGTGGGGTTGCTGGATGGGATGGGAAGGCTGGGGTTAGACTGTGTAGCTCCTTCAGTCTCAGCCTCCCCTGTCCAGGAAAGTGCATGGTATATGGGCTTATCAAGTGGATAAGACTCAAATGTGTCATGCATATGCTTGGTCACACTTAGAATCACATCCACTTGATTCCTTGTGTCCAATGAGCCAAATAGAACTTTGGACATGGACTTGGAATAAGCCATTTTAGTTTTATCTATACCCTCCAATTCATGGACATTTGCATCAAGAAAATTTAAAATAACTTGAAGGAAACGAGGGTAAAAGATGTCATTACCTCTACCACGAACAGTCCTGCCTAGCCTCTGAGCCAATTCTTTGAGAATTATGGCTCCCACATTGATCTCCTGGTTGTTGGCCAAGGAGTAGGCTAGCTTCACAGCAATGTGACTGATATGGTCCCAATCTGTCTTCCTGCAGAGAAACACCTTCTGGAGTGCGTCAAACAGAAATGACCACTCCCTTCTCACAAACTTCTTATTCAGCTTTCCAGTATCTATCTCATCAGCATACCGAATGAAGGTCATGAAATCTACAATTTGAGCATCTGTAGCTTCTTGGTCATGACCCTCCACCTTGAACCCCAAAGCTTCATTGATTTCCCTTTCACCAAACTGAAAGTGTTTGCCTCCAATTGAACAACTAACCTCCTGGAATGAGGTTCCATCTTCCCTAGCCATTGTTGATACCAACGCCGTTCGCCAGAATCCTTCCAACACATCGACATACAAGGTAGGGTTCAGGGTTAGGGCTTGGCGTAGGTAGGAAGTGTTCAAGAACCGTACAAAACACTTGTACCTTGGGTTAGCCTCAGCCTCAGAGGGAATGGTGAGAAGATTGGTTTCTTTGGGAATGGTTAAAGGGATAGAGGATGAAACTGTTTGAGATTTGGGTGCCATTTCGAGAGAGAAAGTGAAAAAGAGAGTAGAGAATTTGTGCTTAGGTTTGAGAGTTTGAGAGCAATAGGCAAGATGAAAAGTTGTGAACGGTTAGAAAAAGGTATTTATATGATAGAGACACTGCGATATGGAGTTATGAATGTGTACAGTCTATTTGTATGTCGCAAAGTCAAAAAGAGGCCTGTACCGCAAAGTCTTGCAAAGTATATCGCATAGTCTCAGAAATGAACTATGTCGCAAAGTCCTCAAGATGAAAGGATTGGGGAGACTTTGCGATATAGTAGAAATACCCTGTCTAAAGCTCTCTTTTAGGAAATTTAAGCAAATTGTCAGACTTTTATCAAATTTTGAAATAAAATTAATTTAAATCAAAATTCTGTCAAATGTGGGGACTTGTCGATATAGTTATTCTAAGTCGCGAAGTCATAAAATGAACTATGTCGCAAACTCATGAAATGAACTATGTCGCGAAGTCTCACAATCTCAACAGTTTGCGATATAAGTCTATTTTATTTGAACTGTGTCGTGAACTCTGAAAATCATCTATATCGAGATGTCTCAAAAGCTCACAACTTTACTAACAAATGTGATTTTGAAAAATATGCAGTAAAATACTGAAATATTTATAAATCATATCTCAGCTAATTTTCACTCCATATGAATAGAGCATTTAAATACAGTGAAAATTTACTACTGCAACTATTTACTGGCATACTTACTTAGAGCAACTAAATGAAGGATTAAGCATTCCAATTTCACTCACAAGTCTGTTGAAGACTGCTTCATTCAGAGGTTTAGTAAATATGTCAGCTAATTGTTTCTCAGTTGGAACATAAGAGACTTCTATGGTACCATTTGCAGCATGTTCCCTAATGAAATGGTACCTGATCTCAATGTGCTTTGTAGTAGAATGATTAACAGGATTGGCAACTATGGATATTGCACTAGTATTATCACACATTAGAGGAATGTGTTCTAACACTAGCCCATAATCCATGAGTTGATTTCTAATCCAAAGCAATTGAGCACAGCAACTTCCAGCAGCAATATATTCAGCCTCAGCTGTGGATGTTGCTGTGGATTGTTGTTTCTTACTAAACCAGGACACTAACCTTTGACCTAGGAATTGACAGTTTCCAGAGGTGCTCTTCCTGTCAATTCTGCATCCAGCATAATCAGAATCTGTGTAACCAACCAGGTTGAACCCAGTGCCCTTTGGATACCATAGCCCAAGATTAGGAGTCCCCTTCAGATACTTGAAGATTCTTTTGATAGCCATCATGTGAGATTCCTTGGGATCAGACTGGAACCTTGCACAAAGGCATGTCGCAAACATGATGTCTAGCCTGCTAGCTGTGAGATAGAGTAAGGATCCAACCATTCCTCTATAGACCTTGATATCAACTCTCTTGCCTTTCTTGTCTTCATCCAGCTTGATTGCAGTAGACATAGGAGTTTTAGCTGGGGATGACTCTTCTAAACCATATTTCTTTAAAAGATCCTTGACATACTTAGATTGGTTTATAAAGATGCCATCCTCCCTTTGATGTACTTGCAGGCCTAGAAAGTAGGTTAACTCTCCCATCATACTCATCTCATATTTGCTTTGCATCAACTTAGAGAACCTTTCACAGAGTTTTTCATTTGAAGAGCCAAAGATGATATCATCCACATAGATTTGAACAAGAATGATATCATTTCCATGCTTCTTGAAGAATAGGGTTTTGTCAATTGTACCCCTGGTAAATTGATGCTCAAGAAGGAATTGAGATAGAGTTTCATACCAGGCTCTTGGTGCCTGTTTGAGTCCATAGAGTGCCTTGAGCAGTCTATACACAAAGTTTGGGAAGTCTTCACTTTCAAAGCCAGGTGGTTGAGACACATAAACTTCTTCAGCAAGATCACCATTGAGAAATGCACTTTTCACATCCATTTGATACACCTTAAAATCTGAGTGAGCTGCAAAAGCCAGGAAGATTCTGATGGCTTCCAGTCTAGCTACAGGTGCAAATGTCTCATCATAGTCAATGCCTTCTTGCTGACAGTATCCTTTGGCAACCAGTCTTGCTTTGTTTCTTATTACCACTCCTTCTTCATCCATTTTGTTTCTGAACACCCATTTGGTGTCAATAACATTCTTTCCTTTTGGAGGAGGTACTAGTTCCCATACTTTGTTTTTCTCAAATTGATTCAACTCTTCTTGCATTGCAACAATCCAATCAGAATTCTTCAAAGCTTCTTCAATTAATTTAGGTTCCTCTTGTGACAGAAAGCAGCTATACAGACATGTATTTAATGTTGCCCTTCTTGTTCTAACTCCCTCACTAGGATCTCCAATGATTTGACCCCTAGTGTGGGCTCTGTCCCATTTCCTTGTGTGCCCCTGTTCATTTCCTTGATCTGTTCCAAGCTCATGTTGGTTGACAGGAGCATTCTCTTCTTCTCCCCCTGTGTTTGTGAACCCTTGCACAGGTGTTTGAAGAATATTGTCAACTTCAAGGATTTCATTCTCTAGAACAGTTTGAACAAGGGGTTCATCTTCACTTTCAGAATCCTCAAGATAACCTTGATTCTCAAATCTCAATGGCACACTGTCTTGATCACTTGTTTTCAGTCCAGGAGTCTTCTTGTCATCAAAGGTAACATCCATGCTTTCCATGACTTTGTGTTGCTTAGGTACAAACACTCTGTATGCTGTCCTTTCCAGAGAGTATCCAATGAAGATACCTTCAAATGCCTTAGCATAAAATTTTCCAACATGCTCAGAGGTATCTTTCATCATAAAGCACTTGCTTCCAAACACATGCAGGTGCTTGAAGGATGCTCTTTTTCCAGTCATTAATGAGTAAGGAGTTTTGCCAGACTTCTTATTGATTAATGTTCTATTTTGCACATAGCATGCTGTGTTAACAGCATCAGCCCAAAAGCTAGTGGGTAGCTTTGCATCCAGCAGCATTGTCCTTGCAGCTTCAATGAGAGTTCTATTCTTTCTCTCAACTACTCCATTTTGTTGAGGTGTTCTAGGAGCTGAGAATTGTTGAGAAATTCCTTTATCTTTGCAAAACTCATACAATGTTGAATTTCTGAACTCAGTCCCATTATCACTTCTCAAAGCAACTACAGAGGAACCAGTGCTTTGTGCTTCTTTGTCAACTCTCTTGATATGCTCTATTATGACTTGGGGTGCTTCATCCTTGGAGAATAGGAATTCCACCCAAGTATTTCTTGAATAGTCATCTACCATCACTAGAGCATATTTCTTTTTGTAGAGTGACATTACATTCACAGGGCCAAATAAGTCCATGTGAATTAGCTGCAGAGGTTTTGAGTTTGTATTGAGCAACTTGTTCTTGTGACTGGATCTTTTAATTTTTCCTTTCTGACAAGCTTCACATGCTCCATCTTGCACAAACTCCAAGGCAGGCAAATCCCTGATAAGTTCTCTCTTGGTTAGAGAGTTCATTGCCTGAACATTCAAGTGAGACAGCTTCTTGTGCCATAGCCAGAATTCCTCATTTGTGGCTTTAGTGTAGAAACAACATATTTCTCCCTTATCTGCAGCCTTGAGATTAGCTACAAACAAGCTTCCTTTCTTCACACCAGTTAGAACAACTTCACCACTTTCCCTTTTTGAGATTGAACAGAAGTCTTCATCAAATTCCACTTTGAAACCTCTGTTGGTAAATTGTCCAATACTCAAGAGATTATGCTTCAGTCCTTCAACAAATGCTACATCTTCAATAATGACATTTCCAGATTTAACACTGCCATATCCCATTGTATAACCAATGTTGTCATTTCCAAAGGTTACTGATGGGCCAGCCTTTTCCTCAAAATGTGATAGCAGGGCTATATCACCAGTCATGTGACTTGAGCATCCACTGTCCAAGATCCATATGACTCTTTTATTCCTGTTGCCCTGCATTCACAAAGTGACTAAGTTGTTTTTGGTACCCACACTTGGTAGGGTCCAGTTGTTTTAGAAACATTTTTATTAGCAATTCTTTTGTCATAAATTTCATTTCTCATAGTAGGAGACTTCACTTTTTCTGTGGCTTTGGAGTTTACACTCTTAGGCTCACATGAAGTTTTCACCCTCTCAACCCTGATTGGGGACCCTGTCCTATGAGAATGCATGTGTGTGTGTGATTCACCAGATTGTGCAGAGTCAAGTTTATGTTTAAGAGATAAACAGTTAGCAATCACAGTCACATAGCATGTCATGCAGTTTGGCTTACCACAGAAAGAATCATGACTAGAATTTATGCTTGCAGAAAGGTTACTTAGGTTGTCAACTTCAACAATTTCAGGCTTACTACACTTATGAGTCAAATGATTAACAGATAGGCATTTTTGACATTGTTTCCTGGGAGCATTTGGCACATAAGCATAGTTGTTTCCTTTGTTAACACCAACTTTACCATTTCTGTTTTGTTTCCTTTTCTTAACAACTTCTTTCTTTGCTTTAGGACTCTTGACAAGATTGTCTTTGGTCTCTTTCTGATTGACAAGTTCAGGAAAGGAAGAAGTGTTCTTAGCAGCCTCATCTTCTTCAAGTAGTTGTTGCTTGATGATCAGTAGTTCCTCATCAAACTCAACAGCACTCTTTCTGAAGATGGGCTGTTCAACACTTGACAGTATGGTTGGGGCATTTTTGTTTGTAAAAGTTTCCTTTCCTTTGCCCTTGACCTTCTTCCTTCCCTTGTCATTATCATAGTCAAAACCAACTCCAACCTTGCAGTCTTCAGTGTGTTCCTTGTGGTAGGTTTGAATAAGTTCAGAGGAGTTTTTGAAGCTTCTTAGTTTCAGTTCAGTTTCAGCAATTTGTTCTCTAAGGGCTTTCTCTATCTGCTCAGCACAAATCACTTTGTTTTTAAGATACTCAACCTCCTTTTTCAAACCATCCAGGTTCACAACCATTAACTCAAGTTTCTCATTCTTTTCTGTAAGCTCAACATTCTTAGCAGTCAGTCTATCAATTTCTTCATTAGCTACTAACATGTTAGTATGAATATTAAACATCTCAGTGCTCATATCTTCAACAGTTTGCTTATATTGAAGGGGAGTCATATCAAGAGAAGTAAGAATAGGTACCTGACTTGAATCACCATCATCAGAAAATGCCATCAAGGCATAGTTTGAGTACTCTTGTTCTTCTTCTTCATCAGAGTCATCCCAGCATTTTCCCTCAGCAATAAAGGCTTTTCCCTGTTGTTTCTTGAGTAGAGCCTCATACTTAGCTTCAAGCTCTAAGTATGCTTTGTCCTTCTTGACTTGTTTAGGCTTTTTGCACTCAGTGGCAAAATGCCCAAGTTCATTGCAGTTATAGCACCTTATTTTGGTCCTATCCACACTTCATGTCTTGTATCCACCTTTAGCAGCACCAGCAATCCCTTTTCCTTTATTGAAGGTGTTTGAGCCACTAGATCCAGCAGTGTTTCCATTATTGAACTTGGACCTGAATGGCTGCTTTCTTTTAAACCTTATGTTAGGATACCTCCTAGCCATATAAGCAAAAGATTTGTTTTCCATTTTGTCCAGCTCATCTATACTGTAGAACTCATCCTCTTCAGGTAAATCATACACAACCTGAGTTTCATCACCAGTGTCTTCAACTTCCAGTTCCTCAATCTTGACCTGACTGATTTTAAGAGAGTCCATTCTTTGACTTAGGTTGTCAGCAATAAATGCACAGGAGGTATTAGCCACTAATCCTTGCTTTGCTTGAATAGATCTCTTTTGAAACAGCTCTAACTCATATGTCTTCAAAACACCATACAACACATCAAAACCAATCTTTGTTAGATCTCTTTCTTTAAGGGAAGAGATTCTTGGTTCCAAGTGATCTGGAAGAGTTAGTAGAAACTTCATATTGAGCTCTTCTGTTTCATAGTGTTTGTCATAGAGTTTGAGCTCGTTTATCAGCTTGTTGAATCTCTCAAACACTTCTGTGATTCCTTCTTTTGGCTGAGCCATGAAGGCTTCATATTGTGAAACAAGAATCTGCTTCTTGTTCTTCCTTACTTCAGTAGTTCCTTCACAGAGCACTTCTATAAGATCCCACATCTTCTTGGCACTAGTACAATGAGCAACAGTGCCATACATGTTGAATTCCATAGATTCACAAATGATAAGTTGAAGATGTCCATCCAGTGCTACTTTTTCCTTTTCAGGATCAGTGTATTTTGAGGGATCTTTGGGCACATGTTTTGCTGGTACAATCTCAGTGCCATTGGTTGTTTCACCAATCTCGATCATTGGAGTGAAGGGACCATGCTTTAGAATATCTAAATACATGGGATTAGAAGCTTTGATAAAAAGCAACATCTTCTTTTTCCATAAACTGTAGTGCTCCTTGTTAAAGGGAGGAATCTTGATACTGCTTAGTTTCTGTGAACTCATTCTTGATCTTTTCCTGTTTGTACGTTAACAGCCTACGCTCTGATACCACTTGTTAGAAATGAATACTACTAGAAACTAGACAGAGGGGGGGTGAATGGATAGTTTGATGTATTTTTCTATTCTTGAAAACTAAGTAACAGACTGTATATGATTATGATATGTAATATGCAGAAAGTAAATAACACACACAATCACTTTAATCTACTTTGTATAAGCAAATTAAATACTACAGCTTTCCAAGAAATTCACAATCGAATTTCTGGCTTCTAAACAAGAACAGTTTGAACTTGCTTGCTTACAGAGAAAAGAGCTTAAGATAAAAACTATGTGTATCTCTCTCTTACAGCTAACAATAGGATGTGCATGATATATATAAGCCCTATACAAACTAGTGCACACACCTATTTTTACACAGTTATCCCTTGCTGAAAGTCCAACTTGTCCTGCCATAAGACGTTAACTATGTCAGGAAGGACCACCTGCTTTTCAGAGTCTTTCCCGTTTCTATAGCTGCTTGTCTCTTATCTTTCTCTCCAAGTTTAGCTGTAGATTTGCCATCTGTTCTTTGGACCACCTTGCCAGAACGAATGCTTCAGTATTTGTCTCTTTTGATTCTTGATTCTGTACCTTGATTTGTCTTGTTGTAAAAGACTAAGTGTTGATATCGTGAACTTCCACTTCATTCCTGACTTCGCGATCTCACTTGTGAGGACTTCACGATATAGCCTTTGAAGACTTTGCGACATAGGTCATTTGAAGACTATGCGACATAGGTCCTTTGAAGACTATGCGACATAGGTCATTTGAAGACTATGCGACATAGGTCATTTGAAGACTATGCGACATAGGTCATTTGAAGACTATGCGACATAGGTCATTTGAAGACTATGCGACATAGGTCATTTGAAGACTATGCGACATAGGTCA
Source organism: Heracleum sosnowskyi (assembly GCA_030848705.1). Classification (NCBI taxonomy): domain Eukaryota; kingdom Viridiplantae; phylum Streptophyta; class Magnoliopsida; order Apiales; family Apiaceae; genus Heracleum; species Heracleum sosnowskyi. Next base: position 69,338,256 of record CM061235.1, read on the forward strand.
TTTGAAGACTATGCGACATAGGGCTTCTGAGGACTTCACGATCTAGGCTTCTTTGACTTTGCTGACTTCAACACTTCACGACATGTGTCTTGAAGACTTCTCGACATAGTACAAAATGGACTATGCGATATAGTACTTCACGACATGGATATTGGTGACTTCACGACATAGCTTTCTTCTGACTTTGCTATATAATGCCTTAGACAAATTTCTGCAACTTATTTCTTCATAGCCTTATTTATCTCTATCCTGCTGCATGAACACTTCTGAACTTCTACTAGGACAATTATTCAATGGCCTATATACAATCTAGATGCAAGAAACTTTACTAAGCTCATTATAACTTTGAGCATACATGATCAAGCTAATGTTCATGAGAACAAGACAAGTACATTTAGAGACCTATACTATACCCCAGTGATAGAGTTCACTAGGTCATGTAATGTGACATAGTCACATAGTGTAGGCTTGTTAATAGTGGTATTCAGACATGTCTTGAGCCTAACAGAGCCCCTTCTTCCTTAGCTCCATTTCCTTCTCTTCCATCTCTATTATCTCCTTTTCTTTCTGAATTCTTCTCTCTTCATTCAGCCTCCTTACTTCGTCCTGGTAATCATATTGCATTTTTAAGTACCTAGCAATTTCTATCTTCCAGATATTTTTTTTAAAAAGTTCAATAGAGCATTGATTCTTTCCAGATCATAGATAGGGAAGAATTGCCAGCTTCCTGTTTTCATTTCTTTCTCCCTTCCATCAGTGTACTTGATTTCTAGATGATCTTGAATAACTTTGACTTCAAAGATCCTTTGAGCTCTCAAGAACGCTAGGGCTTCTTCATCATAATCTTCATCCAAAGGAGGTACATTTAGCCCAATAACATTAGTGATCACTCGAGTTTTCTTTGTTATCCTTGTTCTTTTCGCTACACTCTTGATCTTCCAATGCTTCACTTGAAGTAGCCTTCTGGAACATGGAGAGTTAGTCTTCAATGCCACATCATTTGGCCTCTTATCCACTGTAGAACTCCACTAGCTGTGATTTTGTGGAAGTGTCTTTTTTATTTCACCTTTGTTGATCATTACTAATAGTATACACCCTAGACTTAGAGTCTTGTTTTGTGGTTAAAATATTGCTAGCAATGTCCTTGGCTTGCTGATTTCCACTCTTTCTCTTCTCAGCCTCTCCTTTTCCATGAGCATCTTTTTTGTCATTTTCAGCATCTTTGGATTTCTTTGATGACCTGCTCCTGTTGTTCTCACTCTTTCCATCCTTATTACTCATGTGGTGACTTCTTCTCCTACCACTTTTATCTTCATCTTCTATGTCTTCCCTCTTCTCATTCCTTTCTTTTGCTGATTCAGGTATTCTTCCAGATGTTAGAAATGTCTGTAGAATGTGAATTATCTCAATTTCTTTTGCAGTCCTGAATCCCCTTTTTGATTTCAGCATTTGCATGACCTGATTGATTTTATCTTTGTTCTTCATTTCCAAGTGAGTATGAATTACCAATTGATCAATGCCATTAGCTTTAGAGTTGTTTTTGTAGATTAATGTCCTTGGATTTGTAATCACTTCAGGCAGCCTTAAGGATTGATCTCTTGTAAGCTCATCAAATAACCTTTTGTTGTTTGCCCCTCTCTTCTCAATCAGGTTCAGGAGTGTGTCTACTTCAGTGTATTTCAGTTTCTCTAGAGATTCAAAGGACAAATGCCATAACTGATTGTCTTTGGAGATCATGATTATCTCACTTAGATAGGCTTCTTTCACCTTCCTGATCACCACTGTGATGCACTTGATTTCTTCCTTGAGTTTGTGCCTGTAGTCCAGGGTGTCATTATCTACACTTGATTTAGTGGCTTTAAGAAACTCCAGGAAGGCTTCATCATGATAGACATTTGAGCTTGTAACTTCTTGTAGCTTGGCCTCTGTGACAATGTCTACTTTTAATGGTTCAACATTAGATATGGTTGGAGGAGCACTGACATTTATATTCATTGTGCCAGGATAGAAGGTAGAAGTGACAGTGCTCTTATGTCCATCCTTGTTAGTGATCTCAACTGTAGGAAAGGTGACTGGCTTTAAAGCTGATTCCTTGATGAATATCCCCTTCTGTTTAGCTGATGCTCCCCCTTTCTTCTTTAAGATTGAGCTCTCCTTTTCATTCTCCCCCTTAGGCTTATTAACAGAAGATGGGCCTTGAGCTTCACAAGGGATTGGAAGGTTCATATGTGTAATAACCCCAAATTTTGGACTTAGTTAATTTTTTTTTATTTGAGGAATAGTAAAATCTTGATGAATAGTAAATTTCTGAACCGAGAAAGATTTTCAGACCACCCTATGTACGAGTCGGGATAATGAACTTTCGAAGTCGTATTAGTGATCTACGATGTAAATGAAGGAATGCAAAAGCTGTCAGAATCAGAAAAATAGCATTTTCTGTTTTCTCCGAAATTTCACCAATAACGGACGGATTAATCATTATTTAAAAATATTGGAGGATTTAAATTATCAATTCCATGGATATGGATTTAATAAAAGAATCAGTGATATCAAGAACGTTTACGGTAAACTACTTCGATAGAACACTTAAGAAATCCCTGCGAACGTTCAACGAGATTAAGCCGTAACCGAACAACGTGACACTTAGTGGATTAAATAAAAGCATGAAAGTAACATGTAACAAGATTAATCCAAGGAATGCAACAATTGGATCATCCATGTGAAAGGGAACAAACCAGTAAAGCTACTTTATCTCCAAACTCCCCATGGCTTGACATGTGTCCGATGATGAGGCAAAGAAAGCTATGACTCACCACACTAATACAAAATATCATTTTCTATCAAATCAACCAAGGCAAAACGCAAAGAAAACTCTCCCCACCCCATTTCTTCAACAATCTGCCAGCATGACCACTGGAGGAGAAACAAATTCATAACTTGAGTTCTACTCATCCTTAAATCACCATATTTTAACCATAGCTTCTCCACTCCATGGGTAACATGCGTTCGAAATTTCATGGTCAACAAAGAAGTGTAGCCTAGCCAAATATCTTCCCCAAGTTGGAGAACCCAATCTGTCCAGTTTCTGTCCAGCGGAAAGATGGGGCTCAAAACCCTAGCTAGGAAGCTTCAAATTTGGTGATCTATAACTCAAAAGAAATCTTATCAAGAGCATAAGGTCTGGTAAACAGTTTAGCACCAAACTCTTATTTTTCGATTTGTTATGGATTTTACAAGATGAGGATGAATAGTAACTTCAAGTGGTTTCTTGTTTTGATCTTGAAGTTTAAGGCTTGTAAAGGATAATCAAGGAGCAAGCAAGGGTATACTAGCCATCTATAGTCTATATTAAGTACCAAGGAAGGTATAAACCCTCTCACACTTTTACTTATGATTTGATATTAGTGTATAAATGGATGATTGTTAGTGATAGTATGATTTAGAGATTTACATGATATGTATGAGGTTTAATGGATTGATTGATGGTTGAACTAGTGATTAGTGTTATGAGTATGTTTAGACAGAAATAAAGTGATTTGGAGGAGATCCTTGGGTTGTGATTGTTGATTGTGGATTGATGAATTGATTAGAGTGTTTTAAACACGGGAATCGCGTTTAAGCGTCATTACCATGTCAAATTTTACTTAGGAAGTTTGGACAGAAATCCCGAATACATTAAAGGGCATAAACATAAGGTTTCTGACCATAATCATGTAGGCCCTGTTTCCTAGTTTGTTTTAGCGAAAGAATCGTATCGTTTCGATCTACGGTTTAGGAGAAACGTCCATTTTAGTGAAAGCGGTTTCGCGTAACTAAGTAGTTCATTGCATGAACTTTGAGATAGTGGTCAAACCCCTTAAGCGACTTATTGGAATGTGAGACTTTGTGTTAACATGCTAGGTACGTTTGGAAGACCCTCGAAAATATTTTGTGTTAAAAGGATTATATTTCAATTTTACAAAAATACGTGAGTGAGCATGCTCGAGTAGAGGATCTTAAGGAGTTAACTTGAAAATGGACTTGTACTTGAGTTAGTATATACTTAGTATGGTGAAAGCGTTGAAGTTATTAATCTTGAACCTTGTGTTGATTCTAGATTACTGGACCAACCTGAGACTTATTGCTACTTCGGGATTTCCAGACAAGTTTTCTCATTCCATGCTGTATTTTAAAGTACCATATTCTGATGTATGCATATAATAGATGCAAGTTTCTAAATCTATACTTTGAAGTATTGACTATATAATACTGCTTTTGCCATGTATAAAATTGGACAGTTTTGTGATATATCTTATTTCTTGTTGAAATGGATTTGACCTTTGGATTATATAAAAATCTTTTGAGTTAAGTAGTTATGAACCGGTTTACCTGGTGGCTCTAAATATAAGAGCATATTCATTGTTTTCGACTCTAAATTGGGAATCGGTATTTTGAGATATGTAGATAGCCGTGGAAACCCGGAGGGATTCCATCGGCAGAATACTATGTACTTTGAGGATGTAAATTATATTTGAATGGGTGGCCATGATTAGTTTTCGGTTCTCATTTTTGTAAATGATCTTATTTAGCGATTTTCAATATATAAACACATGTGTCTACTGACTCATGATTAGATTTTTAAATTACGTATTGTTTAATCTTTCCAAGTTATGTTTTTTTAAATTTTTATATGTGATTGTATTGTTATAATCATATATGAAATTCAAGTAAGAAATTTGAGTTATTATCATTGTCCAAAAAAATACCACACTAATGACATACAATGTTTCAAAAATTAGAAATTGTCTATTTAAAAAATCAAAACAACATCATTTTATGAATTTAGATGGTACCCGTGCTTTGCACAGGCTATCACGCTAGTTATGCCATAAAGGGCCACCACCCATTTTTGAAGGAGATAAGGTAAGACATTGCGAGAGAAAACTTTCAAAATTTTCTCCCCAAAAGTTTCTTCCCAAAATTGGGATGATTAGAAAAGAAGTTCTCACATTCATGTTATTTTTTTCAAAATTTTCTGTAAGAACCGGGAAAAGTTACGTGTAAACATTTCGTTGTTTAATGAAATTTTCTTTTGTATTTATTCTAATTAAATGTTTTATCCATTTAAATGTGTTAAGTTATTCGTTAAATGGTCAAATATGTTTCATGTGGATGCTATGTGAATATTTGTGGTAATTGGAATTTATTGTAAGAGGATGTTATATTATTTCGTTTTATTTTAATTATCGAAAGGAAAAATTTAATTTGTTTCATAATCATTCGGATAATTGGTATATCGTTCGTACAAATATTTCATTCATTGAAGTGGAATATATCCTTAAACATTCGTTATAAATATATTTTGGTTTGTATATATATTATTAAATTATTCTCGTAATTATCCATATATATTCTTGATGGTTATCGTTTCGTAACCGGTACACTTTATTCGAATTAAAAATGAACCAATGGATCAATATTGATCCAAAAATGTCGTTTGGAGTATTATTTTCGGTTTAATATAAATAGCTTCTTCGTTAATTTATTTTTACCGAAAAATCCGTAAAATACCCGAAAATACCAAAAATCCCCGAACCGTGTTCTTCGTGTTCTTCGAGAATGAAACTCAAATTTGAAGGCGTTACCGGAATCCGTTTTCAACGCTTTTATAGTCGAATCGTGTGGGTATGATTTCTTGATTTTCCCTATTTTATTAAACTCGAATTTAATTATTAATTTTCCGGAAAATTTAAATCTTCATAGTTCTTATGAATTGATGGTATGAATGGATTGTATGTGTTGTGGTGAGTGTATTGGTAATTTTTAATAGAGTTTTGGGGCTACGAATCGACCAAATCGAAAAAGGGAGGAGTTCACCGGATATTTTAGTTTGGCCGGATTTTTCACTTGATTAATCGATTCTTATGGGTGTTTATACCAATGGATAGATCGTAGGATGTGGAGTTGATTCATGTAAATAGTTTTGAGTTTGGATTGATTTTTGGGCCTGCCGGAAAGTTGGATCACCGGATTTTCACGATTTTTCGGCCGGGTTCGAGCCGATTTCGGTGATTGATGTTATGTTTTTGGGTGCTTGGAAGTGTGTCGTGGTTGTGTGGGTAAAAAGGGGGTCGAAAACGAATCTTTGGGGAGGGTGGTGTTCTTGGCGACCCGTTTCCTAACCCAACCCGACCCGGTTTCGATCTTAAAAACCCTAAATACTTTTTATGAAAAACGTTTCTGGATTAAATACTTTTTAAAAATTCAAAAATTAGTTTTCATTTCTAAAAATTCATTTCTTTATTTAAATTGTTTTTATAAGTTCGATTTATGTTTAGTTATTTTCAAAATTCAATTAGATTCAATTAATATTTAATTTATTAAATTGATTGATTAATTCATTAATCAATTAATTTTATTAATTAATTATTAATTTAAATTGAATTAATTATTTTTCTTAATCAGTTTCATTCGAAATATTTATTTAATTAGCTACAAGTGGTCAATTAATTTTATATTAATTGATTAATTTTATATTAATTGATTAATTTTAATTAATTAGATATCTTTTTATTTTATTGACCGATTTAGTTGGAATTGGTCTTTATTTAATGAAAAGCGATTCGACTTTCGATCTAAAAATGTTTTATGGTTAAATTCTTTTTAAACGAGGGTCAAATATTTTTCTAAAATTATTTCTTGAGTGTTACGTGACTTATGTGGTTTATTTATCGCATCCAAATACCAATATGTGCTACGTAAATTATGTGAATTATCTGGTTATTGAGTCATAAATACGAATAATCGTTTTGAGACTTGTTTAAATGTTTTAGTCATGTCTAATATTATCACGAGGGGTAGTTTGAATAGAAAGTGGTTAGTATTGTTAGAAAATGAGATTGACGAGACCGTTGAATTAGATGTTGACTTTTATATTATAGAGATTTTTGACGAGCGTGTTATGTAAATTATTTATTTAGTTAATCGTAACTACTCTATCAATTGAAATATTGTTATCTATGTACAAAGGCTATTAGACGAGACAAGCCAGATTACCGAAAAATGTTAAATGAAAGAAGCCGGAGATGGATGAAGTTAGTATTGCTTACGACTGACTGGTTTATCTGTGAGATGACTTAACACTGGGAAAACGTTAACACTTATAGGGGACATTTCCAAGTATTTTATTCCAACAGAGATATCGATAAGACTAGTAAATGCGTTACAATTAAGTACCATATCATGTTTGACTATTAAGGCAGACACGTGGGTTCAAAATCGTAGGATCAGACTCATGGTAATCACAAGAGCGTTAAATCAAAGAAGGATTGAAATAGGGAATTGTGTTGTAAGACAGAATAAGAAGGAAATCGTATTACTTCGGCCTTACATAATAGCTAAGGACCAGAGGTAAGTGTCTATACTCTTCACTTATTGTTCAAGTGATATTTTCTTCAATTATTATTATGTGAATGTTATCTTCAGAATAAATTGCAAGTGTTTTATCTAATCTCGTAAATTCACGAGTATTCTTTCATACCTTTTTAATATCAGATTCATATTGCCATATTAATTGGGAAACATAAGTATTGTGTTGGAATGATTTAAAGTTATAGTTACTGAATCTAAACGAGTTCTTTCTTACAAATATCCTGATTTGGAAATGTTGAGTTGGAATGTTGCAAACCCTAAATGATTGGGAATTTGTGGGCCCCATAAGGGTAAAGTGAGATTTTTAAAATTACGGTTTAATGTGCAAGTGTTTATACTCTTCACTTAATTTCCAAGTGTTGATTCTTTTACATTAATATGCAAGTATTCTATCCTCATCTTGTACCTATGCAAGTAATCTATCTCCATCCTGTACCTATACAAGTATTCTATCTCCAACTTGTACCTATGCAAGTGTTACTACCCTTTATCTTGTTATGCATGTTTTTCTTGAACCCTCGCATTTGTACCAAGTAGCACTAACTTTCACTTTTTTTTTTGCATTGTAACTACCATGACCTTATTTATTCTTCCATAATGGAATAATTTATACTGTTGAGGCCGTCTAGAGCCTGTTTCTTGAACCCTACCTTACATTGAGCAGTTGCAATTCCTTTTTGATGCCATAATGCCTGTTTCATTTCATACTCAACTTTGTTGAGTTGCGATAGAATTGGAATGTTTTTAAAATGGACCAATAATGGTCGGACTAGATTCGTGGTCAGAATGAATTAAGGCCAAATGAGGCCAGGGATCCTACTTAAAGGACTTTGCTGTGTGCCTAGTTCGGGGTTAATGCGTGACTGATCAACAACTTAACCTTGATGTTTTTCTTAAAACGTAAAAGTCCAATTCTAATACCATTTGTTACATTTGCGATTGATTATAACCATATGCTCTGTACTTGTGATTTATACTCTGATATCCATGTTTACCCTTTTGTTTGAAAATTATGGTTGCTATACATATGTTTGCTGAGCACATTTGGCTTAGTGATAGAGTATATATTTATATATATTTTATAGGATTTTATTCTCATATTTATAATGTTTTATTAATAATTGGTTATTATTAATTAGAGTTTAATGTTTTATGACAGGAAATAAAGAATTCCAAAACTTGGAAGGAATTGGAGTTATCTGGGCATTAAATACAAGGAAATTCGGATTTATTGGTTTACACGCGCATACATCACTGTTTGGGCCATAACCGGAGTTCTAGACATCAGAATTGGACGATCTTATAACCCATGCGAAGATAACAGAATTATATACAACTCAAAGGTGGTCCATAATCAAGATTCTAACTGGAACAGACCCGAAACAGGACTGAAAGACAGATTACGAATTTGACATTCAGAATCCAATTTATTTTGGGAAATTACTTATATTTTCCTAGAGAGCATTAAAAACTCTTTTATATTAGGTTTATATACAGATTGTAAAGATAAGACCAAAATATTATAGAATAGAATTAGAGATAGCCGTATTCTTGAGAGAGAAGGGAGAGAAACAACTTGAGAGGGAGATTGGGAGAAGGAGTGAAGGGATTCACTACAAGAAAAATCAAATCACACAACGGTTTATCACCGTTGTCTGACACCCTAAATTTCCGTTGAGTATGGAGATGCCGTCTGATACGCGTATCAGACAACGGTTAGAGATCGTTGTCTGAGGCTCTAAAGACAACGGAATTTCCTAATAAACCATTGTAACATATCCAGAAACAACAACGGTTTATATAGAAGCCATTGTCAGAGAATGTATAACTTAAGTGTTTGCTGAACACAGGAAAGACTTGTCATATAATGTCATAAAGACTATAACTTTAAAATGAAACATACAACCCTTTGAAACAGATTGTCGTTGTTGTATATGTTAACAGACAACAGTTTCATTTTAAAGAATTGTTGTGGTAATGTTGTACATACAACAGTTTTTATAAAATTAAGAATTGTTCTCCTTTCCTTTAGACAACGGTTTCTAAAAGCATATACATTATCTAAAAACTTATAAACAATGGCCAACCAAAAGAAAAATACAAAATCAAAGCATTTATCAAAATTAAAATACTAAATATACAAATATACAATTTTTTTACAAAACTAAAACAAAAATACATAACTTGTACACATTAAGGAAAAAATATACAACCTCTAGCAATATTTCAAGTTCTTTAACGTAGTTGTCTCAATGTATCGTTGTTGCACTCGCCCTACTTTTCTTTGAGCCGAAAGTCGGAGAGGCATCTTTGAGTACACCCCTGGAGATAGTGTTGTAACCATGCAACAGCCATCCAGTTTCCAACTGGAAGAAAGCAAATCGGTGCTCCTCAATGTCATCAGGCCTGGATTGTTTTTGGCAAGATTTTGAATCTGCATCGAACAATTGGTTCATGAGTGCATTAATTACTTTGTTAGAAAGAAGGTAATCAATTTATTGTATGTTTGTTACAAAATACTAAAGATCTAAAAAAAACATAAAACTAAAGGAAAAAAATGACAAGTGTTTACTTTATCGAAGAACGGAAGCCTAGTATATGGATTTTGATCATCCTGAAATTCAAAATGGTGCTTAAACAGGCAAACCTCCTTTCGCTCAGGGTTGGTGCTTGAGTTTGATCCGGAAGAAGAATTCCAGAACTTGCTATTACCAGAGGTGTTACTTGAAGACCTAACGAGCTCAGTACACTTGTTTTCAGCGCCCAAAGATTTAGTTCCATTACAGGAACCATTAGCAACACTATCAACTTTTTGAATTCTACAAGAACAAATTATAATGATAAATCAGATGCAAAAGGTAAAGTATTTACAAGAAGATGGAGAAACAACAGTTGCTAATATATATTTTTTTCATTATTATTGAGAACATCTTGAGTAAATTTCATGGACTACTGTAACCATTCCAAACACGGAGTCAATTAACAAGTAGAGAAAAGGGAAAAGAAAAGAAAATTTAAACCTAACTACAAGAAAACAAGAAAACAACAATATGAAACGTCCGGGAAACATTCTAATTAATATTATATTTAAAAGACTCACAGGAAATTCCAAGGATATTAAAGTAATATTAGGCTCCGACAAACAAATGTGTAATCCTGATCTATATGGTTTAGTGGAGAACTGGAGATATATTTGTGTAACGGCATAGTAAGTTCAGTTGCATTGTATTTTAGAAAACAGTTACCAGCCTTTCACACATTTGACAATATTGAGAGAATCAAGATCTAACAAGTCAAAAGCTGGCTCCAAGTTTAAACAAAAACATTACCATCATTCTAGCATAAGCAGATCTGATGCGACCAGCTCCAATCACACCCACTGTCTGTCCCTTGAGCAAATTTCCGACAAACTTAACAATGAACTACATATCAAATCACACAATTGGATTCAACGAGAAGTAAGAAAGTAAACTTCATGCTAATTACAGTAGTCATACAGATGAGGAAGCCATCCATCATATAAACCAGCCCTCATAAACTCATCTGCTTCGACAATTCTTCTGGCCATAGATACTGAAAGTGATGCTGCTAGCTCTGCTGTTGTCTCTGTAAGTACACCCTAAACATAGCCCGGGTAATTTTTCATTATAAATGTTGGATTTTTAATATTTATAGAGAAGCAGATAGAGAGTCATGGTATGAGAGACATGAACATAAACAACTCCTAAAAGACCAAGTAAATAAGTTTATGCTACTTCCTCTCTAATTATACTATTAAGACAGAGAAACAAAAATCTTCAACATAAACGAGAAACAAACTTACAGGAGTGTTTCCGACAGCAACACCATACTTATTTGCTGCATTAACATCAACATTGTTGTAGCCCGCAGCCATGTTACTGAAAGTTGTCCCCCTGCTTTACTTAATGCAGAGAAAAGTGTCTCTCCCCAGCCCAAACCCTATCTCCAAGTTGGATATATAAACTCTGCATTAGAGTGAGATATATCGGGTATGTTTCTGATTAATTTAATCAATCCCACAGCTAAACTGATCAAGAAAATCACATAATACAATATCAGAAAGTAAATGAAAAACCTGTCCAATAACTCCATCACATTTATCTCCCATAAGAGCAATGATATCTTCAACATACAGTATAGTTTTCTTGAGCGTGCATATCTGATCATGATGAAGTGGCAACAAAAAAGCTTCATAAATTAAAAAAAAATCAAGGAAAATCACAAACCAAGAAACAGAAGAATGAGATTAAAAAATTATTACTTCAAGACGACAATCTTGTTGAGTCAAGAGATTAATCCATCGAGTTCCAGGCATGGGTTTAGTGCTGACAACTCTATATTTGCCATTTGGATTCCAAACTTCAATAGAAACTAGCTTAGCCATTTTAGAATCTGGATGAGTTGGATCCTTAAGCTTTTCTCCTCTGCCTGGTTTGAAGTAGATTGGCCACCAGAGTTTATCTTGTCAGAGTTTACTTGTCTATCAGAGTTTACTCTTGTCCTGCTTTGCCTTTGAGCAAAAATCTTTCTTTTATTTTCATTGCTTCCCCCATCAGTAGAATCATCCCTCCGTCTCAGAGCTTGAGTGTCTTTGCATTTGTCTTTAGGTACACTCTCCCACTACAAGGATAAAGGTTAAATGTGAAGGAAAATATCCGTCACATATAGTAAGTGTTCGTCACGTTTAATAGCTTTTCCGTCACATTTAACTTAAATGTGACCGATAATAAACCGTCACATTTCTTGTCATCACATTTAATAAATCCGTCACGTTAAATTTTTAAATTTGACCGACTTATCTGTCACATTTAGCATTTTATAAATGTGACAGAAATACCCGTCACAATTAGTTTGACCAAGACCTTATGAAAATTTTGTCAAAAATTTGAATTTTCCGCCAATTTTTTGAGAAACTCCCGCTCAATTTATAAATATAACCAAGGTGGTCGTATTTAATAGTTATTAAATGTGACGGGATGAATGAAATATATACAACATTTTTAATAAAATTTAATTTTGTATAATTAATTTTTGTTAAGTTAATTTTTCAGAATCAGTCACATATAATTGACCATTTTATTTAATATATTACAGTAGAAACAATTATTTGATACATTCAAATATCACGTACTTGAGTACCAAACTAATTAAATGCATGTCTCAAAATACAAATTAAGTAATATAGAAACAACATTAACTAAAAAAGGTCATAAAATAAATAAAATTCATAATTTCCTGCAACTGAATAACCTAAAAAGTCATAATTTCCTATAACTGAATAACCTAAAAATTCATCGACAATCTTGAAAATAATCACATGAAGGAAGCCAACTAAATGAAAAGTCCCTAGTAAACTAACCTAACTACAATTCATACTAGGAAGGAAAATGATCAACGCGCCAAATTACATTCCATACTAGGAAGGAAAATAATCAACTGGCCAAACTGCAATTCATATTAAGCACGGAAATCATCATCAGAGAGGTTGGGATTTCCATTGTCGGTATCCTACAAAAATATAAAAAACATATATTAGCAAGTGAAGCAAGGCAATACATATCAAATCAAATTATATAAACAAACTTATATTAATAATATATATTAGCAAGTGATACCGCATAAGACATAAATGAATAAATTAATAAATACCTCATTGATTGTCTTCCCAAACTTGTCGAGCATCTTGTCAACCACACTGGAGGCGACATGGATGTATTCAGCCCAATGTACATCATCTTTAGGAAGTGTTATTGCTGCAAGTTGCTGAATCTCCTCATCAAGCTCCGAACGAGGTACAGAAGTGTTACTACCATTATCTCTCGCATCTAGCGCATGAACAATGCGCATCACCAATTGCATGCTGGAGTAGCATATCTGGAAGGCGTGCAGACTCCTTTTGAGGTTTTAAATGCTGGCTCAAGGACGTTGCATCGGGACCAAGAATTTCAGAAAATGTAGAGCGACCCTCCATGAAAACTCGATTTTTCTTAGGCCCTTTCGTAGCTCTACAAACCACCTCTGCCTCCACCCGTCTGCGTTTACCTGGGGACAGAGGGGGAGAGATGGGTGATTCACCCTCGTTGCCTGCCTCACCCTCAGCTACCTCAGCTAATAAACTCTGCCTATACTCCTCCCATGATTTTACGAGCAGGTCCTAAAAATTAAGAAGATTATTATTCCAATACCATAAAATAAATTTTAAAAAATACTAGTCCCAATAAGAAATATGTACCCTCATATCTTCCGACTCCTTCGTCCAAAAGGTACCCCTACCATCACCTTTTTTCTCATGGGTAGCCTCATAAAACTCAACAAGTGTCAATTGACGTTCATTCTCACCCTCGAGCTCCTGTAAAAAGTAGGCAAAGTCATCACACGTTGTAAATACACAGACACACAACAAATAAATAGTAAAAAAATCTTACTGTGCACCTAAAGGTATTAAAACACTTTCTAGAAGAATAAAAAAATTTAATATTGTAATGCCTAAAACATATCTATAATTATTCTACAATATGTACTATTTTAGTTTAAAGACTAATTTACACCAAGTTGTGTCTAGAACAAAATAAGACAGATGTCAAACAAACTTAAACATACATGCCTGGAACAAAGCGTAGTTATCTCTAACAACAACGCCAGAAAAAAAAATCACGTATATAAATTCTCACAGCAGGCTATTTAATTGTTTTTTATATTTTTTCATATCTCAGTTCAGTTAACATCATCTTACCAGCACATATGATAGAAGACAAGTTTGACAAATGTAATATTTACCTTCCTGAAAATGATGTAGGGTTTTGCCCCAGTTGTGTGCACGATCTTACCACCATGTGATCGATTCTCTTTATTCTGTGCAGACATAGCCTTAAACTTTTGGGTTTCCCACCAATCGCAAAGTGAATCCCATATAGATCTATTCACGTGTAGAGGCTTAACATCTCGGCGTGTGGTTCCAGGTGGCGCCTTACTTACCCTCTTATCAGCATTGTCCTTCTCACGGTACAACAAATTTTTTAAATTGTTTTTCAAGTGTTCCTTTATTTTATAACGTGCCTCTCGTGGACTAATTCCTTGCTCGTAGTCATAATATTTCTGCCAGCCAATAAAACAACATAAAAAATCGTCACTAACCATAATAACAAATCTTGCAAGTGAAATATATATTAAAATAATGATGTACTACACATGTTACCTCAAACGTCTGGAGCACATTAGAATAAAAAGTGTCGTCGAAAAAAGCAGAACGAGGTTTACCAGCACTATGGACGGGTCCTACAGGCCAAAAAGCTCTCACAATTGCTTTCAGCGTCTTTTTCTGAGTATTGCTATTTATGCTACAATACAAAAAAGTTTAAAAATAAAAATTTGGTCGCGTGAGATTAAAATACAAAAGAGTTTCACAGGCCTTAAATTTGTTTTATTAATATATCCAAAACAACATGAGCAAACTATACTCTAATACAACATTGAGATATTATTTAGAGAAAAAAATTTACAGCTTTACCATATCTAAAACAATGCTTAATTATCTGAGAAAAGAAAAGTCACCGCAATATCTCATCTACTTTGTAGTTTATGATCATGTGCTTAACCTCTTACTACTAATTTTGAAGCTATCAGAACTAGAAATTGGAAATAAAAATAATTGTGAAAAACTACAAGCAGAGACGCTAAAAAAAAGAAGAAGAAGAAGACATCGATATCCTCCAAAAGGAGATAAAGGCATGATCAGAGTCATCCTCGTAAAGCTATTGAAGAAATGCAAGCACAATGTGACCAGAAACTTGCATAATGCAAGGAGGAATCAAAGCAATACCTAAAGAGGATAGAAGAAAACAAAACTATGTATTAAAGAAAGAATACTTCTAAAAATTTTATGGTTAATTACCAAGTCTTAAGTAATATCATGCTCATTATATCTTATGACTATTATGTGTTAAGAAATGTTGCTCGTTAATCTATTTAGTTATGTATTTGTACATCTTATATTAAAGAACTTGTATGTGAAACAAAGTTCTGTCTCTTAGTGTACCCTGTACCATTTTGAAACAAAGGTGCAATATATTTTTTCGAGATCAGTATTTATTTGGCTTAAATGCGATTAATTGATGGATTGAAAAGTCTTTAAAAAGAAGGCTTACTATTTGTCGGTAAACTCCACAATTCCCTTCTTTGGTTCACCATCTTTGGGCATTTTGTGGAAGTCACCACAAGATACTGATCTGTCTGCCCTCTCGAAATAATAAGTCAAAGGGCTACGGCCGTCATCGTCGCTACCACTTCCCCCAGCCCTGCCTCTGCTACTTCCCTCTCCGGTAGACCCTCCACCCCTATTTTCCCTATTTTCTGCGCTAGCAGTTCCTCTGCCCCGTCCACGTCCCCTCCTACCATTGCTGGCCCCCCGTCTTATCACTGGTACCACCATCAGAACAAGTAGCGACAACAACAAAAACATAAACATGATTGACACCTGAAAAATTATGATAGTATGTTATGAGAATGTATGAAACAAGAAAGATATGGTCAGATTGGAAATTTGAAACCCTAAACCCAAATTTTGAAAACCATCATTCCAATACCTGTGTCCATCCATCCATAAAACTAGTCTTGAGACTTTGAGAAATGGAAACACCATTTCTGTTAAGAGCTTCACTAGAGCTTGAGATTCCAACAATTCTTTTCAAAGGAGCCATAACTGTAAACACAAAATATGTAATTGGTGAATATAATATTTGGGGAGCACAAAATTAATTCTAATTGGGATCGTTACCTCAAAAATACTAGTCTGATTACGAGGATTTGTTGCCTCCAAAATATTGCCGCCAAGTGAGCTTATAGAACACAGTAGTTTCACGAATAGCTAGTGGGAGAATATGATGAGACACGATTGAAAAGGTTAACTGTTACATGAATTAGAATAGAACGACGTCGTTGTCCCTTTCATACAAAATTCTTATTGATAATTATATTACTCATCTTGTTTAAACTGAAGTATCTAATTTATTTAAAATATTAATTAAATGAAATAAATTATACGAAGTCACCAATTTTTTCAAATTTATAGCTTATACTAGTTTACTAAGCCGCGCTTCGCAGCGGCTTTATAATAATATCTCTAAATTTTCTCAAAAATATTCTACAAAATACGTTTTTAAATAAAATAATATTTTTAATATAAAATTAAATTTTGTTTTGAATTATATATATATATATATAAAGTTCTAGATCGTTCAATCAAAAACTACAATTATACCTTTAGAGCTATTAAAATCTTCACTACCTCCAAATCTACTCCTAGTAAGAAAAAAATCAAAAAATATGAACAAACATCTTTTTTGTTGCTGGGAGAATTTTTTAATAATAATGATCTCTTTTTGTCAAAAAAAAACAACAACAACAACCTCTTCCTTTTAAAAAAATAATAATTTAACGACCTTTTCTCAATTTTCTTATTCTTGTATGACTTTTGTTATAGATGCACCGACTTATTGAATTTTGTTAAAAATGCACACACACTAAATAAATTCTTCAGTCGAATAAATCTTAACATGATATTTTCGAAATACATACACTATAAATTTCTTAATATACAATTTTATCTTTGAATTTTCGTGTATGAATTACAGAAAATATTTTACTAAAATATATAATCTTTTCTCATATAAATTACAGCAATAACTATCTAAACGTTAAAAAACAATGATACAATTTGTTTTTGAAGACACGATGAATTCTCCACTTTCGAGTTATCTTGTATACAGGCGTATCAACTTTTAACTGTAAATTCAAAACTAATAACGTACACACATAAACATATAAATCAATTCACAACTAATATACATGAAAATCACCTTGCCTGGCCTATTATTTTAACTGATTAACTGATGAATCCCCTCCTTATTAATTCATGTCTTAACTCAAGACATAATATGTCACAATCTCAAATTCGTTCTCAGTCAAGGCCCTTTTTTTCTCAGCTCCAACAGTACTCGTTGGATATGTATAAGCTTCTAATAAATGTGGATCACGATTTTGACGTGGTACCTCATTACGCTGTAGTCGATTATGTATGGTCGGTACACCAGGCTCAAAGTAAAGTGAGCAAAAGTTTACAAGCTCCTCTTCGACATAGCGTTCAGCCATTGAACCCTCGACATGTGCTTTGTTTTTTATTGATTGCTTCAACTTACCCAAGTATCTTTCAAAAGGATACATCCAACGATATTGGACGGGGCCACCGAGCTTACACTCTGTTGCCAGGTGAACAGGTAAATGCTCCATTGTGTCAAAGAAACCAGGAGTAAAAATCAGTTCAAGTTTACACAATATCTTTACTATATCCTTCTCCATCTTTTCAAGATCATGTTTCTTCAATGATGTAGAGCATAAATCTTTGAAAAAATTGCATAACTCAATAAGGGCTTCACTAACTGACCTAGGCAATAGGTCACGAGCAACAATAGGCAAAAGTTTTTGTAGAAATACATGACCATCATGAGATTTCATACCTTTAAACTTCCCTTTTTTCTCCTTGCTACACCGAACTATATTCGAGCTACAACCATCTGGAAGTTCTAAATCTTTGAGCCATTTGCATAGTTTATCGACTTTCTCCCTTGTAAGACAATATTCTGCATGTGGCTTTGTATCATCGTCTTGAATCCACAATTCTTTTCGTATGTTTAAATGCTTGCAATCCTTTCGTGATTTAGTATTGTCCTTTGATTTATCAGCATCATCCAAAATTGTAAAGAATATGTTGTCAAAGACATTCTTTTCAGTATGCATAACATCTAAACAATGCCGAAGACGAAGTACCTCCCAGTAAGGAAGCTCCCAAAACATAGACATGTGAGTCCAATTATGTGTTACCCCAAAACCAACAGGTTTGCGCCAAGCTTTTTTCCCGTGTGGAAAGAACTTAACACGTTGACAATGTCTCTTCATCACCTGACCCGAGTATCGAGTTTTAACTGATCTCGTCTCCCTAGAACCATATTTACTATTCTTTCTCAAAGGATCTCCAGGCTCTAAAAAAACTCGAGACGTGCCAAAATAACTAGGCTTTCCTCCGTACTTGAGTTGAAACCCTTTTATATCCCCAACGCATACCGGACAAGACATCTTACCATGTGTTGACCACCCACTAACCATGCCATACGCCGGAAAGTCACTAATAGTCCATAATAGTGCAGCCTTCATCACAAAATTAGAGTGCGATGCTTTGTCAAATACTGTTACCCCCGTATTCCATAAATCTTTTAATTCATCAATTAATGGTCGGAGATAGACATTGAGATCTTTTGTCGGATCCTTATCCCCTGGAATGATAAGAGGCATAAATATAAATGGATCTTTCATGCACATAGATGGTGGAAGGTTGTACACAACAACAAATACGGGCCAAACACTGTACTTCTTTGAGTACTTATTATGAAACGGTTCAAATCCATCAGTTGCAAGTCCCAACCTCACATTACGAACCTCTTTCGCAAATGAAGGAAATGCTCTATCAAACGCTTTCCATTCATCTCCGTCAGCTGGATGTGTTAACTGACCCTCAACCACATCTCTATTTTTATGCCACCTCATATATTGTGCTGTGTGTTTTGACATGTACAACCGCTTTAGTCTTGGAGTAAGAGGAAAATACCGTAAGATTTTTTTTGCTATTGGCTTCTTTTTTTCAACTTTCATCTTTTTATATCGGTCTGCCCCACAAATATCGCACTTCAACTTGTCAGCGTCTGTCTTATAAAATAACATACAGTCATTCTCGCAAGCATCAATCTTCTCATACCCCATATTTAGCCCACTAACCATATTTTTAACTTCGCTGTATTTTTCTGGCAATGTATGTTTTTCAGGCAAAACAGATCCAATCAGCTCAAGTAACTCGTCAAACCCCTTTTGACTACAATGATGTCTATTCTTAAAGTGCAGCAACTTCATAACAAATGACAATTTTGTATGCTTTTCATGATTCGGAGATAGAGGTACCGAAGCCTGATTTAAAAATTTATAGAATTGAGATGCTTCTTCATTCGGTTCTTCTTCCATATCTTCAATTTCATTTTGTTCTCCACCAAGGTCCCTTAACATTTCGAATGCATCATACACGTCATCTTCATCATCTTGATTGGTTCTCATGGAGTAATGGTCGTGCCAATTAGATTTTTCCCCATGATACTCCCATCTTGTATATGACTCAATGATGCCAAATCGATACAAGTGCACTTTCAACTCATCTTCGGTCCTCCATGCTGAATTTTTACACTGAGTGCACGGACACAATATGTTTCCATCAGTATCTTTAATTCTTTGTGCAAATTCAACAAAATTGTCAACACCTCTTTTATACTCGTCCGATAAACCACCCCTACCATCATACCTACGGCTCATCCAACTTCGATCCGATGACATTCTACAAAACATATATACAAAATAATCACTTCTATTTTTTTTTGGCATAACAATCACATTAATATTATGTTCAAAACAAAAGGCTGGCAAAGTAAATATGATAATTAATTCTTAAAAATGAATTCAACATTACAAATTTATATTATCACTATCATTAATAGAATAAACATGTTGTATGTAATTTAATTCCAGTGTATATGATTATACATGTAAAACACATATATATTATGTCTAAAACATATTAAATAATAACAATCATATTATGTCTAAAGCAAAAATCTTCACGTGAATATGCTAATTAAATCTTAAAAATGAATTCAAAATTACAAATTTATGTTATCATTATCTTTAAATAATCATGTTGTACGTAACACAATTTCAATGTATAGTTAAATGAAAAGACATACTTGAATTAAGAAATCTTTGATAATCTCTGATGTAAGCTACAAGATTGACCCACAATGATAGAAATAAGGATCGGAGAAACAATTGAGCAGCTGCGTATCAGTGACAAAGAAGGGAAAAAGAAGAAGGTGAATAGAAAAAGAAGAAACAGAGCAGTCAGGAAACAAAAAAGAGGCCCAGGCAGTCGGGGAAAAACTAGCTACAAAATTAGGGTAAGGTTAAATGTGACGGATGCCATCACTTATAACAAACCAGTATATACAACTGATTCCGTCACACTTAAGGGTAAGGTTAAATGTGACGGATGCCATCACTTATAACAAACTAGTATATACAACTGATTCCGTCACACTTAAGGGTAAGCTTAAATGTGACGGATGCCATCACTTATAACAAACCAGTATATACAACTGATTCCGTCACACTTAAGGGTAAGGTTAAATGTGACGGATGCCATCACTTATAACAAACCAGTATATAAAACGGATTCCATCACACTTAATATAAACACATACAAATGGTGAATCCCGTCACATTTAATATGTACATAAACAAGACAGAATCTGTCACATATAACATTGTCACCATATTCGTCACATTTACCGTTTAAACTAATTAGCGGGAAGACCTCCCGCCATTTTCAAATTATAAATGTGACCGTGGTAGTCCCTTATATTCAACGATGCCCATTGACTTGTGGTTTTGGTCAGATTTTGACTTTTATGATCACAAAATCCGTCATATTTATAAAATAGTCAAAGTCAAATATGTCATTCTATTATAGGTGACTGGATCCGTCAAATTTAACCGCTTCATTCTTCCATCACATTTAGTCCGTCACACTTAAGCTTCCCTCTTGTAGTGTCCCCCTTTTTGACATCATCAGAAAGTAATACTGATGTCAGCAATTCTAGAGCATTAGAAATAGAATACAATTGAGTAGACATTTCAGCCTGATTCTCCTCAACTTTTCCAAGCCTCTTCTTAATTTCCTCAGAATCCTTGGCTTGCTGCTTGAACATATTAAAGTAGTAAGATCTATCATTCTTCAAAATAAGATCTCTGACAGAACCTTCATTCCTTAGATGTTGAAGCATTTGTTGATTCTCATCAAATCTATTATTAAGAGATTTGACTTGAACAACAGTTGCCTGTAAGCTTGCAAGAACTTCAGGATTGGAAATCTTTTTAACAGAATCATCAGTGAAATCAGCAGCCCTCTGTGCAGTAAAAATACAATCTGCAGCTGTCCATTTCTTGAAGTACATATCTTGAAAATGTTCTTCAGTAGCCCGATTGAACTCTCTTTCTTCATCAGAGTTTGCTTGAATGTTAGATACCTCCTCTTGTATATCTGGATTTGAATGAGCAGGACTAGCTTCAACATTGTCATCCTCTCCTGGAATTTCTTCAGGAACATGTTCAGCAGCAGCTTCAGCATATACTTTTTCTGCAACAGTTTCAGGAATATCAGAGTTTGCAGTGTGCATGGACTCTGTTGCTTTTGTGACAACCTCTACAACAGATTGTTGTAGAGTTTCAAGTAAGACATTGTCATCTAGAACATGCTCTGTTGCATCAGCATTTACAGCAACAGCTTCTGTAGCATTATCAGCTAAGGTCTGATCAACTTCTTCTCCTTTCTCAAAATCAAGAGAAATGATTTCAGTGTGAGAATCTATAGTTTCTACTATCTCAGTAGTAGCTTGATCAGCTTCCATTGCAGTATCTCCATGTTCAAAAATTCTGCTGTCAGAGTATGCAGCAGCTTCCTCAACTACATTAACTTTGAATGTAGGAGCTTCTAAATCCAAATCCATCAGATTAGCATCAGTATTTATCCTGTCTAGATTGACAGCTTCAGTATTTGCAGCATCCTCCTGAACAAACACTTCAGGAGCTTCAGTGTTTACAAACACTCTGTCCTCATTAGCATTTAGAGTTTCCTCCTCAACAACAATTGCAGGAGTATCTTGAGGAACAGTTTTAGTCACAATCTCCTCATTCTCTGATGCAGGAGCTTCAGTTTCCTCAGAAACTCTGTCCATATTGACATTTATAGCACCAAAAAGATGTGCAGCCACTAGTCTTCTTTTTCTCTGATGAAGAGTTTCTTCATCAGTTTCAGTCTCTGAGGCTTCAACAACAGACTTTGCCCTATTGGCTCTTCTTTTCTTTAGCCTTGTCTTCTGAGGCATCTCTTCAGGTCTTGATACCCCAGCTTCAGTGGATGATCTCCTTGCAGGTTTAGTACCAATATGTTTGGTCCTACCTCCCCTTGCAAGTTTAACAGAAGTTGATGGAGGTAACTCTGTGTTTAAAGGTTCTGGTTGAGATTCAGCTTGTGTTTGTGGATTTACTTGAGCATCCACAAACTGTTGCACAGAAGCAGGTAACAAAAGGTCTCCAACAATTCCTTTCTTAACATCTTTGTTAATGAGATCAGAAAATACTCTCTTGTGTAATTTAAAACAAGAAACATCTTCATTAACAACATCTACCCCTTCAACACAGTAAGAGAATAAAGTCTGACAAAATCTAGAAAAGTATACTACTCCTCTATTCTCTGTCATTTTCTCTCCTAAATTATTCAAGACAAGTCGGGCAAAATCAAAATGATTATCATAGAATAGAGAATACCCGATTTGCAGACTGTCCGTTGGAATAGCATCCCAGTTTGTGCATTTCTTTCCGAACGTTCTCGTGATGCAATCAAAGAAGAAGCTCCACTCCTTCCTTAAGAACGGTCGCTTCAGTTGTCCAATTTTATTCAAGGGACCAGAATACCCAATCTCTCTCATCATCCTTAGCAAATCAGAGTCACCCATTCCAATGGTATAAGAAGGATACTCAGGAAACCCCATTGCAGCTCGAACAGTACCAGCAGTAATAACATACTCTGTTTCTTCAAACTCAAAGATTATGGATGGGTTCCCAGTTTCACCACCATCATCATAAACCCCTGACTCCCAGAACGCCTTGATTTGTAAACCAGAAAGTTTGGCTGGTTCAACTAAAGCACGCCCAATCACTGACTGAGCAAGAAACTTTTGAATCATATGAAATGATTCTGGTGCGTTTACAGTGTTTAGTGGTGCGGTATAGTTGTTTGGAACGAACTCTAACCCAGACGAAACGAAAGCTGTGGTTGCCATTAGAAGATTTTGAAGAAAGAACAAGTAATTGATGTGAAAGCTTAACAGAGTTTATGTGTAGAAAGGTGTTTGTGACTATGTGTGTGTGATAATAGATGTGTATGAGTAAGATGTGAAAAGTTTAACTGAATATGTGTGTATTGTATTTAAAAGAAAATTAAAGATTAAAAACTGAAGAGTTTTTAATCATCAATACACAACTGTCTTACTCCTATAATCATGTGAGTGGGACACATGTCAAACGTGCATACGCTGACATCTGTATTGAACAACTTCCAATACACACGTGCAGACGAGGAGACACCTGGCATCACATAGGACACTCAAAATATCCGCTTATTGGCCAAAAAAAAATCAATAATAATAAAATTATCGATTTTAATATTTTAGAAACATAATAACGAAGTACGAAGGAGCTCAACAGTCAGAAGAATAATGACTGTCTTGGAACTCCGCACTTTACTGTCCCCATAGCTTCGAGCCAAGCAAAACCTTTCAGTTACCCTGTTGGATGCTATAAAAGCTGGAGCATTGTAACAACAGGCAATACATATATTAAAAAAAATACCATACATCAAATGGCAGGAACCTTTGAATTCATGGATGTAGAAGCATTCTTGAATATGAACTGGCATCAACAAGCAAACTATATTATCGATGAGTTTCTTGTTTTATCATTTCTGAATGATGAAGGTCTCATTGCTGATGATGAAATAGCTGAAGGACCTATCTCCAATCCCTATGTGCACATCATTCGTCCTGGGCCATATGATGTGCCCATCCTTGCAGATGATCAAGCTGTGGAGATTTGTATGATGCTCTTTCATCAGAGCTACTTGACGGGTTCGAAGGAGAAATTCTTCTTGGAATCCTGCAAGCTGCAAACCAGAAAGAGAATTCGAGAGGATGATGATGATGATTCAACATCAGGGGGTTGTCAAGCCTTGGAAATCCCAGATGGTATAATGACCAGATAACCGAACAAGTAGCTATCATCAGAAGTAATAGAACACAATAGCTTCTGGCTCTAGCTCTTCTGCTTCTGATGTAGTATTTATCCTGGTTAAATAGGTCATCTCTTTTGGAACCATAGTGATTAGTGTTCACCAGAAAGATTAGCTAGACATGAGTATGAAATTGTCTGAATGTAAATAAAGTTTGAATCATTTAATGAAAAAGATCCATTGTTTTGCTTTACATATCAGTATTAATGTTATGATGAATGTATAAACATAAATGAATTATCAGAACTACAGTCATCAGTATCTCATAGTAATTGTAAAGTGAAAGAAATGATATCACTTTAAACAGTAAACTAACATACTCATCAGCGCTACTAATCACCATCAGGACTTATCAAACACACTCTTTCTTTTCTCTGTTTAATGCAAAATAGATCCGTTACCAATCATACTTTTTCGAAAAACAAATGTCTAATCTCAAAATTATAAAATGTCTGAAACAAAGAAATTATTTTAACCATCAGAGATTAAAACAAAGGTACCTCGGCATATGTCACACAATACATCAGTGTTTACCATTTGTCCTTCTTTGTCAATAAACTCTTTTCTCAAACTGTACAGGTGTGAAAATATGTGTGTGCAATAGCAGAGTTTACCGAAATCAATATTTAGATCATCTCAAAGTGCATAAAATCCACAAACTAAATTAGTAAAAACTGGTTGCCTAAACTCTCATGTATAACATAGAATCTGATTTTTATATCTAAACTCTGTAGTACTGATATCCTTTCATTTGGATATGTCTTTTATTTTTCACCCCCTTTATATATATATAATTTTTTTTTTTTTTTTATATATATATATATTTTTTTTTCAGTAATCAGTGGTTGGCACTAGTCACCAAAAATCAAAGATTTTAGCCCTTATTTCATACAATAAGTTCCTGGATCTTCCTAGGCACAACATGATCTCAAAGGAATTTGTGCTCTTTTTGGCATCTTTTGATTTGAGGGTGAATTATTTGTAATTAATAATCAGAGTTTAGACTTTTCATCAGTTAATACAATTAATTTATGAGAGAAAATGCAAACAGCTAATACAGACTCAGTGTATAGGATTAATAAACTAAGAGATGGTATAAATACAGAGACAGTATCATGCTGTGTTAACTTACTGCACATGTTTGAGATCAGAATCTATACAACTCTTAAGGATTCATAATTACTTACTGAGAATTATGCTTCATACAAATTTCTTCATTGGTCCATATGTTTCAGACAAAATTACAATCAGAGTATAGCATTAAACTGTAACAATCAGAGTATGACCAACATTTTATGACTAACAGAGTTTAGCATCAGAGTTTAACCGACAGAGTTTATGACACTGGTACTCATAACAGTTAATACATGCAAGGAATCATGAGCATTAAAAATCAAACATGTATAGATTTTGAGTCTAACCCGTATCTCTAGTCAGAACCAGAGATCATCCCAAGTTCATTTACCAATCTTGTAAAAGTAGCTTCACTCAAAGGTTTGGTGAAGATATCTGCAAGTTGTTGGTCTGTAGACACAAAATGAAGCTCAATGTTCCCTTCTTCCACATGTTCTCTGATAAAATGATACCTTATGCTGATGTGCTTGGTCATGGAGTGCTGTACTGGATTTCCTGTCATAGCAATAGCACTTTGGTTATCACAGAAAATAGGTATTTTACAGTACCTTAACCCATAATCCAGCAATTGATTCTTCATCCATAAAATCTGTGCACAACAGCTACCAGCTGCTATATACTCTGCTTCAGCTGTGGATGTGGAAATCGACTTCTGTTTCTTGCTGTACCAAGAAACTAATCTGTCACCTAAAAATTGACAGCTTCCACTTGTACTTTTTCTGTCTATCTTACAGCCTGCAAAATCTGCATCAGAGTAACCAATTAACTTAAACTCTGATTCTCTAGGATACCACAAACCCAAGGTTATGGTTCCTTTGAGATATTTGAAGATCCTCTTTACAGCTGTGAGATGAGGCTCCCTGGGATCTGCTTGAAATCTTGCACAAAGACATGTTGCATACATGATATCAGGTCTACTTGCAGTAAGATACAGTAAAGACCCTATCATTCCTCTGTAGTTTGTCATATCTACTGAGGCTCCTGTGTCTTTGTCTAGCTTTGTTGCTGTAGCCATGGGAGTTGTAGCAGATGAGCTATCAAGCATACCAAATTTCTTGAGAAGATTTCTGGTATATTTTGCTTGATTGATAAAAATACCATCATCTGTTTGCTTGACCTGTAAGCCTAGAAAATAACTAAGCTCTCCCATCATGCTCATTTGGTACCTGGACTGCATAAGCTTTGCAAACTTCTTACAAAGTTTGTCATTAGTAGATCCAAAAATAATATCATCTACATAAATTTGAACTAAAAGCAAATCATCACCTGAATTGAAATAAAACAATGTTTTATCAATTGTACCTCTTGTGAACCCACTTTCTAAAAGAAATTGAGCAAGAGTTTCATACCATGCTCTTGGTGCTTGTTTTAGTCCATATAATGCCTTGTCAAGCCTGTAGACATAATCTGGATACTTGGGATCTACAAATCCTGGTGGTTGCTCTACAAACACTTCTTCTTCAAGCTTCCCATTGAGAAAAGCACTTTTTACATCCATCTGAAATACTTTAAACTTTTTGTGTGCAGCATAGGCCAGAAAAATCCTTATGGCCTCCAATCTTGCAACTGGAGCAAAGGTTTCATCATAGTCAATTCCTTCCTGTTGTGAATAACCTTTAGCCACAAGTCTAGCCTTGTTTCTTGTAATCACACCATCACTGTCAGTCTTGTTTCTGAAAACCCACTTTGTACCTACAATTGATCTATTCTTTGGTCTAGGTACAAGTGTCCAAACTTCATTTCTTTCAAATTCATTTAACTCTTCTTGCATTGCTGTAATCCAATTAGCATCTTGAAGAGCTTCTTCCACTTTCTTTGGTTCTGTTTGAGACAAGAAGGCATGATACAAACACTCATTATTTGTTGCACTTCTAGTTCTCACACTAGCATCAGGATCTCCAATTATGAGATCAGGTGTGTGTGCCTGTGTCCACTTTCTTGCTGTTGGTAAGTGGTTTCTTGCATCATTATTAGATCCTCCCCCTTGATCCATGCTCTCCTGATTCATATGTTGACTTTCTGCATTATCTGAGGCTCCCCCTGAATTGGATGGCTCAGAGTTTGAACTGTCAGAGTTTGAATCAGTTTCCTCAACTGACTCACTTGTTGTGTCTTGTTGAGCTTCTTCACGCTCCCCCTCAACTGGTTCTCTATTTTGTTCAATTTGAGAATTTCCAGTTTCTCCAGTATTTACCAGTAGAGGTTCAGAGTATGCTTCGTCAGAGTTTGTCAAACCTGCTTCATCAGAGTTTATATCATCAGAGAATAGATCTTCATTTTTAAAACGTAGTTGATCATATCCATCCTTGTCTTCAAGTCCAATTATTTTCTTGTCATCAAATGACACATGTATGGATTCCATGATCACCTTAGTTCTTAGATTGTAAACTCTGAATGCTTTTGTTGACAATGGATAGCCAACAAAGATTCCTTCATCAGCTTTTAACTCGAACTTTGTCAACTGTTCAGGATGAGTCTTCAACACAAAGCATTTGCATCCAAATATATGAAAATATTTCAAATTTGGCTTCTTATTTTTCACCATCTCATATGGTGTTTTCCCATGCTTGTTGATCAGTGTTGCATTTTGAGTAAAACAAGCAGTTTGAACAGCTTCTGCCCAGAAATAAGTTGGTAACCTTGCTTCTTCAAGCATAGTTCTGGCTGCTTCAATTAAGGTTCTGTTCTTTCTTTCAACTACACCATTTTGCTGTGGAGTTCCAGGTGCAGAAAATTCTTGTTTCACTCCTCTTTCCTTGCAGAAAGCTTCCATGATTGAATTTCTGAATTCAGTTCCATTATCACTCCTTATAATTTTGACTTTGTACTGTGATCCTTTGTCCAGTAGATTTACATGATCCAACAGAGTTTGAGCAGTTTCATCCTTCTTTGATAAGAAATACACCCATGTATATCTAGTATATTCATCAACAATTACTAGAGCATATTTCTTTCTGCCCATGGACATCACATTCACTGGTCCAAAGAGATCAACATGTAGAAGATGATAAGGTTCCATTACTGAAGATTCAGATTTGCTCTTGAAAGATGACTTCCTTTGCTTGGCTTTTTGACAAGAATCACATAAGCCATCTAGACTGAGTATAGATTTTGGAAGTCCCCTTACAAGATCCTTTCTTATTAGCTCATTTATGTTGTTCAAATTGAGATGAGAGAGCTTCTTGTGCCAATTCCAACTCTCTTCATTTGACATTCTTGCAGTCAGACACACTATTTTTCCATCAGAGTTTGTTACCAAACTTGCTTCATAAATGTTGTTGCGCCTATGTCCAACTAGAACAACTTTTCCAGTAGATTTACTGATGACTTCACAGTATTCACTATGAAAATCTACATGGTTTCCTCTGTCACAGATTTGACTCACAGATAACAGATTATGCTTGAGTCCTGAGACTAGAGCTACATTTGTAATGATGACACTTCCAAGATTAATATTGCCATATCCCAGAGTGTGTCCTATGTTGCCATCTCCATAGGAAACTTTTGGGCCAGCCTTCTCCTCAAAGTCTGATAGCAGGGCTTTATTTCCAGTCATATGTCCTGAGCATCCACTGTCCAAGATAAGTGTGCTCTCTATTATACCCTGCAATCACAAACAAACACTAAGTGTTAGTTTTAAGGACCCAGACTTGCTTGGATCCTTTGTCTTTCTTAACAGTGTTAGCTTTTGCAGCGGAATCAGTATTATCAGAGTTTAAACTAACATTGTCAGATTTTATACTAGCAGAGTTTGCTCTAACCCATTTCAAGTTTGGTTTTAGCTCATAATAATTATGATAAATTGCATGATAACTCCTACATGTGTAAATAGAATGCCAAGTGCTCCCACAATGTGTGCATAAAGTCTGTGGTCTTATTCTAACACAATCATTTTTTACTTCTGAAGTAGAAGGTAAAGAATTAATATGTTTGTTCTTATTGCAAAATCTAGCAAGATGATTAGAACTACCACAATTGTAACATGTTTTCCTTGAAGCACCAGCATTAGGCAAATGATTATTTCTATTATTTATGCCTATTTTTCCATTCCTATTTTTCTTGGACCCTTTAGGTTTCATGGCAGACTTTACCTCTTTGAGCTTATGTTTGAACTGTTTTCCTGTCATTAAACCAACATTAACCTGTTTTTCACAAGTTTTTACTGGTTTTCTAACAGCTTCTATTTCCATAAGGTTTTCTGTTATAATATTTTCCTGTTTTTCACAGGCTTCATCTGATTTCATATCAGCTTCCCTTATTACAACAGATTTTAACTTATTGGCTTCTGGAACAAATTTCACAGGTTTAAGTTGTGGTTTTACCTTAACCTTGTCTTTAAACCTAAGTTCATCATTTTCACAATAACCTAAACCTACAGAATCAGTCTGAAACACTTGATGAGTGTCTCTTCCAGAATCTGTCCAAGTCTTGATTATTTTTCTTTCCTTCTCTAAATCAGATTCTAGTTGCCTATACCTTTTAAGCAACTCCTGTTCAACATAAACAGCATCATCTCTTTCTTTTTGAATCTGCTTCATACTTTCAAGTTCTCCTTCAAGAAACTTGTTTCTATCTTTAAGACTAAGATTCTCAGATTTAATTCTCTCATTTTCTAAAGTCTGATCCCTATAGCTAACATGAACACTTTTCAGATATACCCTTAACTCAGATATATTATCAGTATCATAAGCATAAGTAGTTAGGGGTACCTTATTTTCTGATGATTCAGTCTAATCTCTGATAGTTGCCATAAGAGCATAGTTTTCTCCATCATCAGAGTCTGAAGTATCTGCCCAGTCTTTGCCTTTAGAGATGAGTGCTTTCTCAGATTTACCTTTCTTGCACTCTGGGGCATAATGACCCATCTCCTTACACTTGTAGCACTGAATTTCAGATTTATCCTTCTTGCCAGATTTGGTCTCCCTTCCATCAGACTTTCTGAAACTTCTCCTTTCAGAGTTTGAATCTTTCCTTGGGAATCTCTTTCCCTTCTTGAAGTTCTTGAATCCCATCTTCTTGAAGGTCTTCACCATCAATGCAGCCATTTGCATCATCTGTTCTTCATCATCATCAGAGTCAGAAGCTTCATCAGAGTTTGAGTCATCATCAGAGTTTGATGACTCACTTTCAGATTTAATAACTAAAGCCTTTCCCTTGGCTTTCTTCCTTGATGATTCCTTCTTAATGGGCTTCTCCTCAACTTTGAGAGCAATAGATTTTGTCTTCTTGCTGGATCTCCTGTTTCTTTGTTCTATCTCAAGTTCATGAGTCTTTAACAATCCATAGATCTCATCAAGATCTGTATCAGCAGGATCATAATTATCTCTGATTGTTGTTGCCTTTAAATCCCACTTTTCAGGTAGAGATAACAGAAACTTGAGATTAGACTCTTCAAGTTCATATTCTTTATCAACCAGAGACAGATCATTCAACAGTTTGCAAAATCTGTCATAAGTCTCAGTCAAGGTTTCATTAGTTCTTGAATCAAAGTGCTCATACTCCTGTGTGAGTATTGTCTTTCTGTTCTTCTTGATAGCACCTGTTCCCTGGCATCTGACTTCTAAAGCATCCCATATCTCTTTGGCAGTTTTGCAGCCAATTACTCTGTTAGACATAACATTATCTAAAGCACTGTGGAGAAGATGTCTAACCTTTGCATCTTTTGCAATTGATGAGATGTCCTCAGGAGTCATATCTTTCTTTTCCTTTGGAACAGTCTTTTGTTCTTGTCCATCAACAACAGGGGCTAGTTTGGTTGGATTATGAGGACCATCATAAATTCTGTCAAGATATTCTGGATCTGTTGCCTCCAGAAACATGGTCATCTTTACCTTCCAAATTGGATACTCTACAGGCCTGAGAATTGGAACCCTGATTGTTTCATATCGACTCACAGAATTAGGCTTAACCTGTTCAGCCTTGGGAGCAGTTTGATTTTCTTCAGACATGATTATTACTGTGTTTGAATCGTAAAACTGTATATATTAAACAGCCTTGGCTCTGATACCAATTGTTAGGCCGAATACACAATATAATCAAGTATATATGAGAATAACAATAATCAAGAACACTGTTTATGAATCAATAAAACTGTAATCATATTAACAGCTTCTCTCTTTATGATGTTAATGAATCACAAAGAGCTTCTAGGTTACAAGAATAATAATTCAATAACCGCATCCCTTCTAGGGATAACCTATCTGTGTTTATATAGTACACAGTTACACAATCCTTATCTAATTGATATTCCTACAAATTAGCTATACAAGTTATATCAATTAAGGATTGCTTCTTATCTTCTATTCTGTTTCCTTAGCTGTATCAATATATTCTGCTTCTTTCCATCTTCAGAATATATTGCTTCTAGAATCTTCAATTCAGCACCGACAGCTAATTCAACTATCACCCTGTCAGACTTTAAATAAACTCTGACTGGCTTCCTTTAAACTCTTCACCCTGTCAGACTTTAAATAAATTCTGACCGGCTTCCGATAAACTCTGGTCAGTACCTGTTGCTTAAACACTGATAAACAAACGTCAGCAATTATATCTAACATGTGTTTTAACTACTCTAATTAGGTTAATTATCTACCTAATGCGTGTATTTATTTTTCGATATATATGTTTTTCAATTGCTCTATTTGGTTTGTTAAAAAATTGGGTAGCCTACTTTGATTTGTACTTTTATGTTTTGCTTTTTTAAAATACTTGTTTACTTTTGTTAAATAAATCATGTTCAAATCGTGTTTAGCTTATTTCTTGTGTATCCAGATGATATTTATGCTTAGTTTATTTTTAGTACGTTTTTCTTAGAGTTCGTTCATGGTAACATGCTGCTCTGATTTTGATGTTTGAGCTATAATAAATGTACTTTTCCTGGTAGCATGGTTTGTTGTATGTTTGGAGTGCATTTAATCTAGTAAATTTAATATGCTAGTTTAAATTTCTATTGTTCTTTTGTAAATAGAAACCATATGGCTACAAGGCAATTCTGGTGGAGCACTTGTCAGTATCAATGGAGAAGTTATTGGGGGTTAATGTAAGGAAGGTAACAACTACCCAATGACCTGCCTTTGTCAAGATATATGTACTTATTGGGGTTTCGCTCCTGGGGTTGTTGCTTGTCACCTGTTGGAGGAGAGCAGATGGACAAATGAATCCATGTCCGTTCTTGTTATTGTAAGTGTTTTTACGTTAGTCATTTCAATAGACAAATGTGTGCGTGAGAGGGCGTGTAAACGTAGTCCTATCAGCCCTGCACTCTTTGTTGTTTTATGTATTGATTATTTGTTTGTTCTCTTGTAGGGACTTTCCACTGGAGTTTTTATTCTATTATTCGGTGTGGGGAGGAATTCACATCTCATGGTGCCCATGAACATGGTTGTTGATTTCTTAAATAGGAGTATTTTGCCTTGTGATTGGTTTCAAATTTTTGACATATAAAATATTTTTATGTTGCCTATTGTAGAATGGTTGCAAACGAGGGTTTGCCTTATAAATGATTTGAATGGTTACTCATTAGATAAGTTTTGCCTTATAGTTTTAGTGTATATTGTTAAGATTTTGGTCTCGTTTTACCTTTGCTGCAATTTTTATATGGTGATTGTTGGTGTTTGTTAGAAATAATATTATATGTATAGGAATGAAAAGATACAAAAAAGTATAATGATATAGATATGCCTTTGTTTTGGCAAGTTTGCTTTCTTTCTGTTAATTTGTTTTTCCTATACAGTGAGTCAGACAACAGTTTTAGTAATAAAAGTCATGTCTAAAAGATAAACATGCAACATAAGAAAAACACTTGTATGATTGGTGACATTCAGAAAACACTACAGAACAACCTTGTCTGAAACACTATTACACGAAACAAAGAAAACACACTTGTGTGATTTTAACAACGGTTAATCGCAACATTGTCTCAAACATCTTTAGACAAAACATTTGAAAACCGTTGTACAAATCTTTTAATTTGCACAACACCGCTTTGAAGAAGACTTGTCTGATTCGATTAACTAGACAATGGTTCTAAAACCGTTGTTGTAAAGCTC
The DNA here is from genome assembly GCA_030848705.1 of Heracleum sosnowskyi. Lineage (NCBI taxonomy): Eukaryota > Viridiplantae > Streptophyta > Magnoliopsida > Apiales > Apiaceae > Heracleum > Heracleum sosnowskyi. The sequence continues at coordinate 69,371,859 of CM061235.1, forward strand.
AAATCTTATTATTTACACAACACCGCTTTCAGAAAAGACTTGTCTGATTCAATTTACTACACAACAGTTTTTCACCCGTTGTAGTGATGTTGATCAGACAATACTCATTTTTAGGGTGAAATAAAACCGTTGTATGAAAATTTTAGCCAACGCTTTTTTCTTCAAGCGTTGTCTGATCAGTGTTGTCTGATTCAGTTTTTCTTGTAGTGATTCATCCGGATTTCGAAGGAACTTGTAAAGTTGTATTCTTTGTGCTTAAACTCTTATGCTCATGTTTTTGGTATTAATTTATATATTATAATAACCCGAATTTTGGAAAAATTTAAAACTTTTCTTATTATGGTTAAGTGCAGCAGTGAATAGTGATTTGGTGGATGAATAGTGATTTTGAGGATTAACAAAAATTTTCATGTCACCTATGTACGAGACGTAGTGTGGATATTCCGAAGTCATATTAGTGATCTACGGAGTAAATAAGTGAATGCAAAGACGATCGGAATTCAGAAATTCCAAATTTTATTTTGGTGTAGTATTTGACCGGGCAGTGAATTATATATTATTATATTCAAGAGATGAGATATTAAAATTGAGGATTTGAGGATTTAATATTTTGGAATTTTATTATTTTATTAAAGTCGATTTAAGGATTCGATTGTTGAAGTGAATAGTGAATAGTTACTATTCACTGCGAGAACCGCGTAGAGTTTTATTCGCTCATTAGGAAATATTTCGAATCATTTCAAGAGGGACAAGACAACATTTACAGGATTAAATATAGACATGAAAGTAACATGTAACAAGATTAATTCGAGGAATGCAACATTTGGATCATCCATGTGAAAAGAAACGAATCAGTAAAGCAAACCAGTAAAGTTACTTTATCTCAACTAGTGCATGTTTGACAAGTGTCGCAAGAAGAAGACATCAAGGTGATGACTCACCACTTATACAAAATATCAGCATTATTGTTATTAATCAAGACAAAGAAAGAAAAAGGAAAAAGGAAGAACTCTCCCCCATTTTCCAGAATTCTGCCCAGCAGGAGCATCAAGTAAACAAAAATCCATAACTCCATTTATATCCATCCTTAAATCACCAAATTTTAACCATAGCTTCTCCACTCCATGGGAAACATTCTTTCAAAATTTCATGGCCAACAAAGGAGTGTAGCCTAGTCAAATCCCTTCCCTAAGTCGGAGAATAGAAACTGTCCTGTCTTTTCCAGTTTCGACCCCTCACCTTAGAAAGCCAATAAGTCGAGCTTCAAGCATCCCCTGGTGATGAGATAGGACTCAAAAGAAATCTTATGAAGAGTACAAGGTCTGGTAAAAATCTCAGAACCAAACTCTTGGTTTTCGATTTTATATGGATTTTACAAAGTGATGATGAATAGTAACTCCGAAAGTTGTTAACTTGTTTTCTTGATTGAATCTTAAGGTTTAAGCTTTGTAAGGAGTATATAAGGCTTGTTGAATGGTTGTGGCCACTGGTTAGTGTTGGTAGAGCATCAAGGAAGGTATACCACTCATCCACCCTTTGAGTTATGTTGGATTTTAAGTAAAGTTTTTTTAGTAATGTTCAAGAATAAGCATGATTATGGAATTTGGAGTATGTATGGTTAATTCTTGATGGATACTTGTTGTTGGTTGATGTTGGTGATATATTCTTGAGGTATATAAACTGATTATGTTGTAAAAATGGTTGTGTTGTTGAATTGATTTGGTTTTAAGAGGTTTTGACATAACAAAAACAGGGAAACGTTACGATTATAGCCGTCGTAATGCCCCTTTGATTTAAGGCTGTTTTGAGCAAGAATTACGAACTGGTCTTGGAATATTTTTGGGCAACACTGACCATGAACATGTAGGTCTTGTTTTAAGGTTTGTTTTGGTATAAATATCATGTCGTTACGATTTACGGTTTAAGAGAAAAGTAAGTTTTAGTAAACGTCGTTCGGAGGAACAACCCCTCTCTGGTCAGTCACTTTGAGGCTATATTTGGACCACTTAGAAGCTATATTAAAATGTGAAACTTTGAGTAATAATACGGGAGACAGTTAGGAAGGCTCACGAAAAAGATTTGGATTAAAAAGATTATATTTCGATTTTATAAAAATGTTTTAGCCGAGGTCGCGCAAGTGAAAACCACTGAAAACGAGACTTCGAAACCAAGGTTCCAAATGGCTAAGTATAACTTGGATTTGAGAATGGATTTCAAACCAAACTTATGATATAAGTATTTGACGAATAACATGGACTTAGTGTGACGCTAGAGCGAGCAAGTAATGCCTTGGTTGTATTTCGCTTACGTGTTTAAGCATTGAGTTATAAGTGGTTTATCGAGGGGATTAACCGTGTGTTTTCGTTTGACTTTGTCTAGATTGTCCGGCATCGTCGCGAACCCCTATCACTTCTCGAGCATCATGCAAGTTTCTAAAACCATATTTTGAAGTATGCATATACTAGATGCAAGTTTTCAAACCTACATTTTTTTTTAAACTGTTGTGGTGATGAATAAAAGGTTTTGAGATATATGTTATATGTTTATGTTTTCAAAATGTTATCTATGATGTTAATTAAAAGTTATTGATATGAGTTGAACTTATAAGCTATGGATACGGCAATATCTATAAGCCGATATGTTAAGAAAAACCCTCAGGAGGGGGTATATACTCTGCACATACGCTATGGACCGGGAATGGTATCAGTTGCTATCTAGGGTTATTTTATTGTGTTATTATAATTAATCCCGATAAATGATTTACAAACTAAAGACTATTTGAAGTTTAATCTATTAAGGGTATATTTAAATATACGATGAATAGTTATTATCTACCCTTTTGTTAAGAGAGTACTTAGAAATTATTTCTAAATAGATATTCTATATTAAATATAGTTTGCATTAATTATTTAAAGCCCTACTTCTTAAGGAAGTATTTTGTGAAAACTATTTTAAACCCTAGATAGCTAATAAAGTTTTATTCAGTCAATTACAAACATAATTGGAGAAGGTTCCCAAATCTATTTCCCTTTTAAGTCTATATTCAGAAAGACTTAAATGTTCGCTCAAACTACAAAGATGCATGGAACCTTTCTCAAGAATTTATGCTTGTTTCCAGTAGACTGCCCGATCCTAAATCTTTTTAAATCAATGAAATTATCAGTCTGATATACTACCATCAAAATGATTTTGATTACTTCCTCAAAACTCGAGAAGTAAGATCAGTGAAATCAGTGATATCCATTAACAGGCATCAGCCTGGGAAATATGAGTGAATTTCCTTTCCAACCAGATATGACTACTTTGTGGAGTTGTATACTTTGGGAAAAAGGGAAAGGAACTTTATGTTTCAGTGTTATGGATTTACTCGAACTTGGAGATATGTAAGGGACTGAGTAGCGCCGGACCCCTAAGGGAATTACAATATGGCCGACGGACTGGTGAACGGGTCTGTTCTTCCCTTAGATGATTATCAGTGCCCGACCGTAGGATAAGTGGAGAGTAACAGAATCGACCGTCTATGAACGGGTCTGTTCTTCCTGCCTACAACCGATTGGCGGGGAGGTAAGTCGGTGTGCGATTGATTATCTTCCCTTCTACGTAGAAAAACAGCAGGGGGATACAGCTTGCGACTGATCATCGCAGGGGTATCCTCGGCGCCTAGCATCTCCATCTACAGTTCACTATTCATGAAAGAGCACATTTTGTGCAAGTTTTCAAAGAAAGAGAAATTATTCCAGTCACTCAGTTTTATGCAAGTTTTCAGAAAAGAAAGTTTATTCCAGTCATTCAGTTCTATGCAAGTTTTCAGAAAGAGAAAGTTTACTCAAGAGTATTCCAGTTTATTTCAGTATATGAGTTTACCAGAAAGAATATGAATTTATGAAAAGGTATATGATTTTTGGAAAAGATATTTGGAATCAGATGAACTTTGAAGATAGATTGGAAATATTTTACATTGTATTTATTTCCAAATTATGATATGAGGTAAATATTTGATACGAAAGATGATATTTGAATTTTCCTTATAACTTCATCTTTCAAGTATATGTTGATAGTCTGCTTATATTTTATATAGCAGATATTTTACAGAAAGGATATACTGAGTTATCTTGTTATTTCATCTTTTATACTATACTAGAACTTTGTTCATAGTATAAATATTGAAAGTTGCAGAGTATTATGAAATGATATTTGAAATACCACAATGGTACTATTTTTGGAATACATTCCGATGAGGAAATAATTTCAGTATCGAGATATTTTGACAAATTACTGTCTTATACCCGCTTTATTTCTGGATTGTATTAAAAGGCAGAATTATGCCATACTTTCATTACCTTGCTGAGCTATCGCTCACTCTTGCTATTATTTTATATATATTATATAGCAGCGAAGCAGGATGCCTATGGGACGACACATACCTCGCAAGGCGTTCCCATAAATAGTTTCTAGCAGTGATCCCGGGAGTAGTACGAACCAATCGAATCAGGCTACGGCTGTTGGTATCAACTTATGCATAGACATGAATGGTATTAGAGGATTGTGAGCATCAGAAGGCTAAGCTGGTAACGTAACAATACTTAGAAATTGTATCAGTAACAGATTCAAAAGACATTTGGGTATTGTAATAAAAGTTATTTATTCCGCAGTTGTTGTATTGTGTCGTTTCTAAGACTCTAACCTGTGTGTGTGTGTGTGTGAGACATATGTTGTGGGGTCATGAGCAGGTGAATTATGAATGGTGTGAGTAATACAGGTAAGGCAAGGAGTACATGGATTGTGACAACCCTAAATCCCTGACCCCGGATTTGGGGCTGTTACATATATCTTTTATTTAATCATGAGTAGCTAATCCCTATCCAAGGGTTGGGTAGTATTCATTGGTTTATTATGCTTGTTTGATAATATTGTGATTTTCTTGTGATTGCTAATTTGTCATTGAGGGCTTAACACAATTAGAGGAGTCGCGAACCTTTGATTGTATCTATAGGACTTATAACGAATCGGGAGATGAGTTATTATTCTAGTACATGACATGATAGATACAATTTAAGTATTAGATCGGGAGATTGATATGCGAATTGTGAAACTGATAATCCTTGGTTTTTAATAGTCTATAGTTGTGCTTTGTATGACCATGGGAGTGGCGTTCAAGGAATAATTATAGGCATTATAATCTACCTTGGAAGAGGATTTTATAAATATAAGAAGGATTGTTTTTAGCAAACAAGAGACACAAATTAGACATTCATGATAGCCAATTGAAGAACCCTGGTTCTTGGATGTTTTCTCTCACATATATTATATAGGTTTTAATTGTTTACTAGTTAATTAGTAGATAGTCACATACCACTAAATTATTATCCACACTTCTGAATTGTAAGAGACAAAAGACTTGGAATTGGTATTGATATCAGTCCTTCCCTGCGAACGATACTCTAAAAATACACATCAACAAATTGGCGCTGCTGCCGGGGAAGGCATCATTATCGATTTTGAGATAATTGTTTCTTGTAGTTTGGATTTTATCTCTGTACATAGTTTTTGTTTCCTTCTTTTGTATTTTTTTTTGTGTCTACGGGTTTCTTTGAAGTAGATGCCAGAAAGTTTTGCGTTGAAGAGACATGGATAACAATTTCGACTGGAATAACGCTCAAGAAATCTTTTGCAGTCAAGAACGATATCAAGATTTTAATTCTTATCAGAATTTCCATGCATATCAGGTGAACTCGTTCGATTGCTATGACTCATATTATGCCCCATGTCCTAGTAGTGATTTTTCATATTCTTTTGAAAATCAATACCATGATTCTTACGTATGCAATGATGTTGATAAGAGTTTAAATCATTCTAATCCTTCTTTACTTTCTTTGGGACTTTTTAAACACTTTGATGACCCATCTTTTGAGATTGCTAATAAGAGTGATATGTCATGTGAAGTAGAATCAATAGGTTGGTATGAGGAGAATGCTAAAAGAAATAATTTTATTATGGAAGTTCAACTTGTGATGCATAACGGTTGTCTTCAAGTTCCTCCTTGTGTCAATTTTCCAACGATACATGACTCTTATTTAGCAGTTGATGAAAATTTTGTGTTAGATAAGCCTGTTTGTTTAGTTGACGATTGTCCCATGCATGCTAATGATACATTGGATGCTATTGAAATTCTACCAAATTTAGAAAATATTGTTGCGAATAATGAATTGGTAGACGAGATAAAAATTGATGAGTGTCCAATTATAAATGAGGAGGAGTTTAAGATTGATGAAATTGAAAATCTTGCTTTGAGATATAAGGATCCAATTTGGGAGGAGTTTATGAGCCGTACTTATGATGATTATTCTAACAACTTTTCTAGCTACTTTGATTCTTCCAAGTCTCTTGAACAGGTGAGGATCATAAAAAGTTTCTTAAATTTTTATGGATCAAATGTATATATGCACATCATGATTTTAATACTCATTTGTAAGTATGTGCATTTGTTTGCTTTTTCACCTCATTAATAATGCTACTTGAATGTACAAGTCGAGCTAATGACGTTAAACAAGCGCTTCTTGGGAGGCAACCCATGTTTATTGTATATATATGTATATGTTCTTCTGTATATTATTCAGTTGTGGTGGGTAGTGAGTTTCATCCCCGTGGCTATGCAATGAGGTTTTGCTAATAGTTGCAGGTTGAGAATCAAGTTGGAGCGCTCGAGTTTCTTAAATTAATCTCCGACCAACCAGCATGGTTATGCAGTTGTTTCAACATGTCCATGCATTGAAAAAGTGACAGTCGACTGAATTTTCAACAAGAAGCATGACCACGCAAGGTCTCTAGCCTGTTCACGCAGCAAAAATGGGACCTTCGACCAATTTTTTTAGCAACATGCATGGTTATGCTATTGTTTGGCACGAGCACGCCTCTCAAACTTGATGGTTCGATTGATTTTTCACCTGTAGGCATGGTCACGCAAGTTTTCCAGCATGATCACGCACTGAAAACATATGATGCGTCTGTTTTTCTTCTATTTGGCATGGTCACACACCTACCTGACATGCTCACGCAAATCAAAGACATTCTTCGACTGAATTTGCAGCAATTAGCATGGTTATGCAGCTCTCAACATGAGCATGCCTCACATACTTGATGCTCGATTGATTTTTTACCAATTGACATGGTCACGCAAGTTTTCAGCATGTCCACGCAACACAAACAGGTCACTTGACTATTTTCTCATCATTTGGCATGGTCATGCCGTTTTGCAGCGTGGTCACACACTGAAAGACGGATGCTACGCTTGTTTTTCAAGCTTTTTTCATGTTCACGCACACTTCTAACGTGCCCATGCTACTCAAAACACTCCCTTCACTTCTTTTTGAGGGATTTATCATGCTCAGGCACCTCCTTGACATGGTCATGCAGAACAGAGACGCATCAGACACCTAAACCCTAGCACGCTCGAGCTTTCATCGTTGTTTTGCCTGTTTGTAGCATCAGCAGCGTTCTGAAAGGAAAAGAAAAGAAAAATCACAGATTTTGGAAGACCATAAGCAGAGTTCTTGAGATTGTTGGCTTTTAGGAGAGTCACAGTTGCTACCGTAGGCTTAAAGCTTAAAAAAGTCGTCGTTTTTTTGGGTCTGGGAACGCCCGTTGGTGTTTAAATCTTCCTGGACTGAACAGCTGCTACGATGAAGCCTATACCCAGACCAAAAAGAAGAGCGAGAGAAGAGAAGAAATCTCAAAAATCTGGCTCCAATAAAAAGAAGCAGCGGCAGCAAAGGTTTCACTTTCCTCAACCACCACCGCGGTAGTCATGGATCGCGGCACTTCATGCGTATGCATAGGGGAGTACTTCTTCCTTTCTTTTGTATTGTAGAATTCTTTGTTTAGTGTGTCAATGAGGACATTGACCCATTTAAGTGTGGGGATGTGTTTTCAATAGCTGTATATAGAGTCATAAAATTAAATTAAAAAAAAAGTAAAAAATTAAAAAATCACAAAAAGAATTCTAGCCTTGTTAAGATTGCTTGTTGTAAGTTGGCTTGATGCACCCTTACATGCTCTAGTAATCTTTTGTTTTGGATGCTTTTGATTGAGAAGTGATATGCTATGTTCTTGTGCACACACATACATTAGCAAGTTAAAGCTAGTAGACTTATTGAATGTGATAAGTAGTTAAAAGGACATGAATATGTGCAAGATGATTTGGTTTGCATGCTTTGAGTACAAGTTGGTGCATTAGAGAGACATGTTACTTGGGATTGATTATATTTTTCCACCAAGTGAGACTTTGAGCTTATATGCATATCTTTTGCATTATACATTCATTTGTTTGAGTGTCCACATGTTGTTTGCATTGCTAGCACTTGTTTGAGAACTTTCTTGAGATGCATGACATTATTTGGGGATAAAATGATAAAGGCATTTAGAGATAACCTAATATCTCCTATATTACCACACCATTTATACATTATCAATTAGTTACACCGTTGAGCTTAATCTTATTTTTTCGGTGACACACCACATTACTTGCCTAGACCTTTTTCTTGTATTGGCCTTACTTTAACTTGAATCCAAATTGTCGATGGCTAGTAGAGTACTTGAGGGAGTAATAAGGTGTGCAAAAGGGGTGGGGGTTTATTGATGATCATTACTTTGGGAAAATATTGGGTTTGGTTGTTTAATTGTTAGTCGAAGTTTATAGATATTGGGGGGTCATTATACTTGTTTATATATTAGTTCCTTAGCTCTCAAAAAAAAAAAACAAAAAAAACAGAAAAAGAAAAGAAAAATAAAATAAAATTTGATTATCTATATGAGAGCATAGCTATGTTTTTTTGTGAGCCTTCTTTGTTCGACTAATCAAGCTTTGTGTTCGAAGAAGATTTAGAGATTCATGTTTGGGGGAGGATGTATGGTGTTGTGTATGAATTATTTTGGTGCCTACTAGCTTTTGACACTTCACCTTATTTGGCTTTACTTGACATACCTTGTCCCTAGCCACATTACAACCCGAATGAAGACCTTTTGATTATCATCATTGATGTATGTTGTGTTAAAGTTAGATTGATACCAAGTGTCAATGCATGCTTATGACTTTGTTGGAGTTGAGTGATGCGCTTACCCTTGTTCTTGAGTGAATATTCTTTTGTGAGTGAAAGGTGAGTTATTACTTGTTTTTGCATATGAGATCCCAAGTTTTGACTTAAAAGTGTACTCTTGCGGGCTTAGCATGATTACTAACTTATTCTTGTACTTGACATGGACTTTTGAGGACTTATGCATCTTTCTTTGAGTAGACTATGTGAATACTTGCACCTTCGACACCAAGACATTGCATATTCACTTTGATTCTTGAGTGATGGAACATGAGAGGACTTGTATGTGTGGTGTTGCATTAGCTTGCAAAATTTTACATGAGGTAGATGGATTTTGTGGGTTATCTTCTATAAACCCTCACGAGACCTCACTCGTCCACTAGGGCTACCTAGGGGTTTAAAGGGCTTGTTGCATATGCCAAATGCAACCGTGATCACCTACGGAAGTGGTACTATTAGTAGTTAATAGTTGTGTTATATTAGTTTGCACGAGGACGTGCAAAGTACTAAGTGTGGGGATATTTGATAGAGTATATATTTATATATTTTTTATAGGATTTTATTCTCATATTTATAGTGTTTTATTAATAATAGGTTATTATTAATTAGAGTTTAATGTTTTATGACAGGAAATAAAGAATTCCAAAACTTGGATGGAATTGGAGTTATTTGGGCATTAAATACAAGGAAATTCGGATTTATTGGTTTACACGCGCATACATCACTGTTTGGGCCATAACCGGAGTTCTAGATATCAGAATTGGACGATCTTACAGCCCATGCGAAGATAACAGAATTATATACAACTCAAAGGTGGTCCAGCATCAAGATCCTAACTGGAACAGACCCGAAACAGGCCTGAAAGCCAGATTACGAATTTGACATTCAGAATCCAATTTATTTTGGGAAATTACTTATATTTTCCTAGAGCGCATTTGATATGGGCTAAAAATAACCCTAGAAATATAATTAATGATGTATTAATTAGACCTAGATTGGTCCAAGAATACGGCCCAAGTACAAGGCCCGAAACCCTAGTTATTTATTAATTACGAAATTAATAAATAGGGAAAATATACAGCTCATGAAAAGAGTCCAAAATATGGTAAATTCATCAAAGAAGGATCCAGAATCCCAATTAATGAGTCATAGCCTTTATCAACAAGGAAAAGACTTATTCAGCAAGAAATACAATGTTTATCCATTATCAAAAAGGAGACTTATTAGCTAAGACTCCTAAACCTACCATAAATATGAGGCTCCAGACGCCTATATAAAGGACCTGATCCTACAATCAGAACTACATCTTTGGCTTGAATCTCAATTACGAATTGAGATACGTAGGCATCTTGTGAGGACCGATTTAGTCTCGAAACACAAGTGCAGCCATTAAAGCTCGAAGCTCTCTAACCCTAGCATTAAATTCGCAAGCTCAGTTTTTATTCCATAACATTTGGCGCCGTCTGTGGGAAGACAACATCAATCATGGCAAACACACGAAGAACAACTCGCGATACTCAAACTTCTGAGGAGCTTCCTATCACCTCTGAGGCTGATACTCTCGGAAATCAACCACCGCCAACTACTGGCATTCAAGGGGCGAATATCCCCCTCACCACCACTCAAGGACCGGAGATCCCAATTTCGGTTGAAGGGACGAATCCCCTAGAGATGGTCATTCATGGATCTAATCCACAAGAGACCGCTCACCAGCAAATAATCACGACCTCCCCACTGCTCATGAATGCACCAAGTGGCTTTCAACTCCATACTACTGATCTCCCCCAATACGCAAATCAAACTTTGGGGATGCCAGGATATGGCATGCCCCCTCGATCCATGGCAGGCGGTAGTGGTCTCAATTCCACCTACCACGAGGCATACGTTCCTCCTTATATACAAGGTTTGAGACCCCAAACTCTACAAACTCAAACTCGAAGGACCCCTTTGATTCGAGATTACTCGGGGCCATATACCGAGGATGAGAATGACTCAACAGGAGATGAGAGGGACGTTGCCCCAAGGAGGAGACGTTCTTCCCAAACCAATTGGGAAACTACTAAGGAAAAACTTGCGTCCCTTGAAGCCGAGGCTTCAAGGCTCAAGAAACTACTGGCCGAAGAGGAAGCAGCAAGAACTCAACGAGTCCCTGTGATTAACTTGGACCCAACACCAAGAACAACCAAGAGGGCTAAAGCCCCAAGGGGTGACCCTAGTATTTTGTTGCCCCTAGAAGATCCTAATGATCCTACACCACCATTCACTCAAGACATCATGAAAGCTACCATATCCAGGAAATTCGAGATGACAACGATTAAAGCTTATGATGGAACGGGGGATCCCGCAAATCATGTAAGAACCTTCTCCAATGCACTGTTGTTGCAACCAACCAACGATGCGGTCAAGTGTAGGGCGTTTCGGCAAACCTTGGCAGGCATGGCCCAACGTTGGTATAGCTGTCTTCCTCCCAACTCTATTGGGTCTTTCAAGGAACTAAGCAAAGCTTTCATCAATCAATTCGTTAGTGGAAGAGTGCATGAGAAAAGCTCTGCATCACTCACGGGAATCCAGCAAGGTAAAAATGAATCCTTGAGGGAATACATAAATCGATTCACTAGGGAGGCTCTGAAAGTCCCGGACTTGGAGGACAAAGTAGCTATGATAGCCCTGCAACAAGGAACCACTGATGATCACTTCAAGAGATCCTTGGCAAAGAATCCACCCGAAAACATGTTGAAGCTCCAAGATAGAGCCGGAAAGTATATCAAGGCTGAGGAAAGTATGAAGAAATATGAACCCACTGTTGAGGGAAGTGAAAATGGAAAAAAGAGAAAGGAGACTCAAGAGTATGACGCTAGGGACAAATATCCCAGGACAGCGAAGGATTCTGACTCTCCACCTAAAAGGAACAACTTTGGACCTAGGTTCAATGAGTATGCAAGATTGAACACCTCAAGAAGTCAAATTCTGATGGATATTGAGAAGGAAGAAGATCTTCGATGGCCAAAGCCGCTAAGATCCGACTTGGAGAAACGGAACAAGAATCAATTCTGCCGTTTCCATAAAGAAGTTGGTCATGACACCGACGATTGTAGACAACTGAAAGATGAGATCGAGTTCTTAATCCGAAGAGGAAAACTCGATAAGTTCACTAAGGATGGGAATCGAGGAAATCAACAAGGAAACTATGAAAGGAAAGACTATGATAGGAGGGACAACGACCAAGATCGTACTCCTAAGCCCCGAGGGCCTGTCATCAACATGATATTTGGAGGACCGACTGCTGCTGGGTCCTCCCGAAACTCAAGGAAAGCTTATGCCCGAGAGGTAATGACTGTTGTAGGAGAAGCACCGAAACATGCCAAGACAGAAGTGGCTATTACCTTTGATTATTCTGATCTTGAAGGGGTGAAGTTCCCCCATGACGACCCGTTGGTCATTATACCTGTAATAGGCAACTCTAAAACCAAGAGGGTTTTGGTTGATAACGGAGCTTCCGTGGACATCTTGCTCCATGATGCCTTCATCAAGATGGGATATACCGATTCACAACTGACTCCTTCAAACATGCCCATATACGGGTTCAATGGGGTTGAATCTAAAGTAGAGGGAACTATTCAGCTCCCTATGACAATAGGGCAAGGTTCACAAACAACAACTCAGATGCTGAACTTTGTGGTGATAAAGGCAACCTCGACTTATAATACAATCCTTGGGAGGACAGGCCTTCATGCATTCAAGGTTGTTGCCTCAACTTACCATTTGAAAATCAAGTTCCCAACAAGGAACGGAGTTGGTGAAGAACAAGGAGATCAAAAGATGGCTAGGAGTTGCTATGTAGCCGCGTTAAGGCCTGATTGAGTCGGGGGGCAGGTTCTCCCAATCAAGGTTATGGATTCGAGAGACGATGAAGAAAGAAGGGACTGAGATGCCAAGAACATGGCATGCCTCAAATTTGAAAGTTTATTATGTTTAAGTGTTTCCTAAAAGGATCCACAAATAGGACAAGTAGCAATAAGGTCGACGAAACCACTCTGAGCTCTTAAGCTCTTAGTAGGAAGTAGAGTACTATGTAAGGGTCGAACCCTCTTTTCAAAAAATACTTCAAGTTCTTTTTCACTATTTTATTACTTATCTTTGTTTGGGCATTTCCTTATTGTTTTACTAAAGAGCAAGTTGTACCAACAACACTTGATCAAAGTGCCAGCCCATTCAAGAGGCCAAGTACTAGGAATTGCCTTATAAAAGATAAGTTAAATAAATATAAGTGAGCAAGAATGACAAAACAGAATATGCATAAACAAGTTGCATAAACCCCGAAGAAGAAGTATCGAAAAAATAAGACTACAAGATCGAAAAAATAGCATGCATGGATAGAAGATCCCGAAGGATCAAAGAGTTATGTTACAAGCATCAAATAAATCTTAAAGTCCATGAAAGGACCCTGAATAAAAGCAAGATATAGAGCCACGCATGGCCAATAAAATCTGATCTAAGTCATCAGACGAGTCCTTGTCAAGGACAGGGACATCTAAGTCCTCTATGAAGTCATCAGTAGGCTCGGACTCCTCCATTGGCAAGAAGAAGTATCAGAAGCATGCCAAAAAGGCAAGCTGCCTCGAAATGGATCCCCAATTTAGATTAAAAAATCATGAAGAGATCTATTCTTAAAATCGGAAGATCAATTGTAGTCCTAAAGACCTGAAGCTCAAACTAAAAACCTAAAGAGGCCTTTTGGAAGAATGTTAATATATGGGTTGAAACCCCTGAAAATTGAGGAAGTAGAGCTCAGAACGAGCTTCAATTCGATATACTGCAAGCTCAAATTAAAGAAATGAGTAAAAAGTTATGACTGTCTTCGTTCATGAAGACCTCTCGATGTGAAACTTAAGTTATTAGAACTTAAGGTATTAGAACTCAAGTTAGTTCTTGTATCTGTAAGCCACGTTTGGCATTGTTGAAACCTCAAATGAGGTCTAAGGTGTTAGAGCATCTCCAACGGGGTTAGCTAAATTGATTGGCTATATTGATATAAATAGATAATTAGCAAAAATTTGTTGAACCTGTAAGGTATTATGCTCCAATGGAATTGGCTATAATGGTTGGCTATATTCTAAAAATAGTAATTGATTATTATTTGAAGTTGTTAAAAATAGAAAACATTATTTTATTATGGTAACCGATGATGTGTAAATTTGCTACAGGTCTCTAGGGGTTCAGCAAATATAGCCAATGTCATCACGTTGGCTAAAATTATAGACAAGGGTTTTGACTCATTGGAGTGATACATTTTTTACATATTTTCTATATATTTTATTTTTAGTATGCCACCTAGGATTTTAGCTAAGGGCTTTTGTGGGTTGGAGATGCTCTTAGAACTCAAGTTAGTTCTTGTATCTGTAAGCCACGTTTGGCGTTGTTGAAACCTTAAACGAGGTTGAAGGGTAACGACCTCTCAAATACATAAAAAGTTGAGGTCGTTTTGTTCAACCTAGGACCAAATCGAGGTCGAAAATTGAGGTCGAAAACACCTCAAAAAACGCCTAGAAGACCGTCTGGGAGGCGTGGTTCACAACCCTGTCTTGTACCCGGGGGTGACCAACGTCCAAAAGACATTTGAAAAATAAAGGGTTGAAAAACACCCAGAAAGCTACGAACGCCTAGGAAACAGCCTCGGAAGCGTGGTTCCCAACCCTGCCGTGTACACGGGGGTGACCAACGCTTAGAGGATATTTGGAAAATCAAGGATCGAAAAACGACTAGGAGGCAAAGACGCCCAGGAGACCGTCTAGCACGCGTGTTTCACAACCCCGTCTTGTACGCGGGGGTGAACACCGCCCAGGAGACAAAGAAAATTCAGCTAAAAAAGAAGCGCAAAGAACGCCCATGAAGCATCCTTACAAGCGTGGTTCACGACCCCGCCTTGTACTCGGGGGTGAACGCCGTCCAGGAGACAAAAGCAAAACGAACAAAAAAAAAATTCGAAAAACACCCGGGAAGCTGTCTTGTAGGCGGGGCTGAAAACACTGCCTTGTGGGCGAATGTCACCCACGCCCGGGAAACAAAACGAATTGCCACAATTTTCAAAAAAAAATCTATATATATATTGTTGTAAACCACACCTGGAAAACATCCTCAGGCGCGTGGTTTGAATATATGCCTTCTAGGCGGGGGTATGCCACGCCACCCGCGCACTGCTCTCTTCAAACAACAAAAACAGACAAGACACTCACTGACTGACATGTGGCATTGCTGTTGGTTGTTGCTACCCCCCCCCCCCCACGGGGAACAAATTTCTGCTCGGCTGTATTGAAAAGGAGACAAGAATATTGATGAAAGTTAAATAAATTTCATAAAATGCTAATTAAATAGCAAAATGCAGAAAATTCCTGAAAAAATAGAAAATAATTTTGAAAATTATTTTCTTAATTTTGGAAAGTATTATATGCTGGTTGGCACTTTTTAATATTTCAAAAAATATTTCAAAAAATACCTGTAGGTACATGAAATTTCCTAAAATATTAGGAATAATTATTAAAAATACCTGTGGGTACATGAAAATTCCTAAAATATTAGGAATGATTATTAATAATACCCGTGGGTACATGAAAATTCCTAAAATATTAGGAATGATTATTAATAATACCCGTGGGTACATGAAATTCCTAAAATATTAGGAATAATTATTAAAAATACCTTTGGGTACATAAAAATTCCTAAAATATTAGGAATAATTATTAAAAATACCCGTGGGTACATGGAAATTCCTTAAAAATATTAGGAATATTTCATATAAATGTCAAATTAGCCTCGAATAAGGCAACATTCGTCGTAAATGTGTAGGTCGCTCCACACTTTGCAATAAGGCGATACTTGTGAAACACTAGTGTAAATAAAGTCCTAGGTAAAGGATAAAAAGACCCCGAATATCGAAAAAGGTCAATATAATTTCTACGAAAGCTTGAAAAGTTTTCCTAGAAATTGGGGGGCAAATGATATGGGCTAAAAATAACCCTAGAAATATAATTAATGATGTATTAATTAGACCTAGATTGGTCCAAGAATACGGCCCAAGTACAAGGCCCGAAACCCTGGTTATTTATTAATTACGAAATTAATAAATAGGGAAAATATATAGCTCATGAAAAGAGTCCAAAATATGGTAAATTCATCAAAGAAGGATCCAGAATCCCAATTAATGAGTCATAGCCTTTATCAACAAGGAAAAGACTTATTCAGCAAGAAATACAATGTTTATCCATTATCAAAACGGAGACTTATTAGCTAAGACTCCTAAACCTACCATAAATATGAGGCTCCAGACGCCTATATAAAGGACCTGATCCTACAATCAGAACTACGTCTTTGGCTTGATTCTCAATTACGAATTGAGATACGTAGGCATCTTGTGAGGACCGATTTAGTCTCGAAACACAAGTGCAGCCATTAAAGCTCGAAGCTCTCTAACTCTAGCATTGAATTCGCAAGCTCAGTTTTTATTCCATAACAACATTAAAAACTCTTTTATATTAGGTTTATATACAGCTTGTAAAGATAAGACCAACATATTATAGAATAGAATTAGAGATAACCGTATTCTTGTGAGAGAAGGGAGAGAAACAACTTGAGAGGGAGATTGGGAGAAGGAGTGAAGGGATTCATCCGGATTTTGAAGGAACTTGTAAAGTTGTATTCTTTGTGCTTAAACTCTTATGCTCATGTTTTTGGTATTAATTTATATATCTTTTATTCAATCATGAGTAGCTAATCCCTATCCAAGGGTTGGGTAGTATTCATTGGTTTATTATGCTTGTTTGATAATATTGTAATTTTCTTGTGATTGCTAATTTGTCATTGAGGGCTTAACACAATTAGAGGAGTCGCGAACCTTTGATTGTATCTATAGGACTTATAACGAATCGGGAGATGAGTTATTATTCTAGTACATGACATGATAGACACAATTTAAGTATTAGATCGGGAGATTGATATGCGAATTGTGAAACTGATAATCCTTGGTTTTTAATAGTCTATAGTTGTGCTTTGTATGACCATGGGAGTGGCGTTCAAGGAATAATTATAGGCACTATAATCTACCTTGGAAGAGGATTTTATAAATATAAGAAGGATTGTTTTTAGCAAACAAGAGACACAAATTAGACATTCATGATAGCCAATTGAAGAACCCTGGTTCTTGGATGTTTTCTCTCACATATATTATATAGGTTTTAATTGTTTACTAGTTAATTAGTAGATAGTCACACACCACTAAATTATTATCCACACTTCTGAATTGTAAGAGACAAAAGACTTGGAATTGGTATTGATATCAGTCCTTCCCTACGAACGATACTCTAAAAATACACATCAACACTTAGTTCGTAGCGTCGAATGAATTCCAAGTTATTTAAAAATGATGATGATTGAAAAAGAGAAATGAGATGACTCAAATGTCTTGCTTTGACAGAATTGTTATTTTCAAGAGATTTATTGGGTAGAACTATTATCCTCAAACTTACTGATCTACATGTACATCTTGTTTTCTACACACTCTTGGTTTCGTTGTTGTTGTGATAACTGTGGTGACCAATATAATTTCCTTATGTTAAACAATTCAGTTACTAAAAGTTGAATGACAAATTATCGTGAAACATCAAAATTGTTTTAAAATCTTTGGAAGTCATAAATGTTCAAACCAAAGACCTATTTTGTTTGAAAAACTCAAATTTATTTTGAAAATTATCCTATCGTACTTTGATAATACACCTGCTGAGCATTTCTTTCGCTCATACTTGTTTTCTTCGTATTTTAGTCTTTCAGTAAGAAGGTAAATTGGCGAGAGTTGACCGCGTAGCTTGGATAGAGAAGGGACAAAAGGTTAGCGTGAAGATGTTATGATCCAGAGTATTTGGAGCTAGTGTAAGGTTATTGTATAAAGTTGATTTCTATTAAATACTATATTGTATAAGATTAGTTTTGCATGGTATACTTCTTGTCGAAGTTATACTAGTGTTATAGAATTTTTGCAATAAAGAAGAAAATTTTATTTAATGGAATTTTGGATCCTTGTTTCTAGCACTATAGCCTAAAAGATCTTGGTATAATTAGGGTCACAGACACTACACTTCAATTATGAAACAATTACATGTGATTTAATATTGAAATTTTATTGTGACGACCAAATCTTCTGACCCCGGATTTGGGGGTGCTACATTTTCTCTCATCATCAACAAAAAACTTGGGAGCATATGAAAGAAATTATTTTTACTTCTCTTTTTTCCCAATCTCCTTTTTCCCATTATCTGCTTTATTGAAAAACATGGGAGCACACCATAAGGGTTCTGTATATGAAACTCTAAGAGCATCTCCAAGAAACTCTTAATTAAATTGGTTCTTAACTTGAGAATTGAGGAGTGAGACGAACTTTTTTTGCTCAAGAGACTCTTAGTAACTCTTAAAATCACTTGAAGTGTCTTCTCTCACCTTAATCTTAAAAGCTGTATTCCCACCCTTAACTATTTTTATATATTACTAGCTTATAGCCCGTGCAATGCACATATATTTTTTAATATTTTTTATTATAATAATTCACAATATTATTTTTAGTATTTGTTTTAGTTTTAAATTTTATTAATATTTATAATTTTTAAATAATTTTTAAATATATTGTTGACAAATTTCGAACCATGAACTTTTGAGAAAATAATTTATCGATTAAAAATAAAATATTACTTGACATAGTATGTTGTGAGTATGAGAATAAAATAATTCTACTTCAGAGCCTGCCACTACTACAATTCTAAAAGTTCTAACTCCTGAAGGTGTGCTCCAAAAAAGCTTCTATGATGCTGAGCCATCTCTCAACAAGGAGTGTGAAGGCATATGGAGTGGTAGGTTTGGCTCTCCAACCAAGAAGCATGGCAAAAATAAACTCCAAGTGGATTTTCCACTTCCCAAGCCAGACACAAAGAAGCTCTTGGGCAAAGACATCACAACATTCAAAGAAACCAGGGATGTGCTAGCCAGAGAGGGGATGGCTGTGATCGTCAGAAATGGAAAGCCAAATCACATAACAATCAGCCATCCCAGGTTTGTTGAAGCAAAAAAGGGAGGAGGTAGCTAGACTTGCAAGAGAAGCCAATCCTGAGGGATATGAGTCTACACCTGATAAGCAGGCTAGACTGGCCAGTGAACTGATGGAGGAGCTAGAGAAAGAAGATGTGGCTGAAGAAGAATTGGTCACTGCTCCTAAGAAAAACAAAGGAAAGACAGTGCCTAAGAAAAAAAATCCTATTACTAGGAGGCTAAAATTCAAATCCAAAAGGCGTGTCTCTCTAGAAAAAAAAGAGGAGATTGAGAAACCAAAGAGAAAGACCTTAACAATTGATGATATCATCAAACCTTCAAACACCCTAGTAGAGCCCAAAGATGAACCCATGGAGTCTGATAATTTGGTATTCCCAAAGAAGAAAACTCTAAACGGGCCAATCAAACTTCAAATTGTACCTCAAGTTGTCAAGCCAATAGAAGACAAAGCTGATTATCTATACATTGTTGACATACAAGAGTTTACAACTTTGGACCTCTTCCTAGATGAACTTATTGAAGTAAGGGGCATTGATAAACACAAGAATCTGCCATAAAGGCTAGTGTTTGTCTACAAGGGTTGAATAGAAAGGACATGGCCCTTGCAGAGAATTCTAAATGAAGGATATCCCACATTAGTCAAAGTCTTTTCAAGCTTCTAGAGCTCTAAGGGATTTTCTCCAACTGCAAGGAGCCTAGTGATGAGGAAGATTGAAGGGATAAGAGCTAGTTGGAATCAGCCTGAAAGTTTGCCAAGAAAATTGTAGATCCCATATAATGGTCAAAGAATCCATCTCCAACCTTACTCGATGATGGAGTTCAGAGATGATGAGGGATGTAGAAGGTTCTTCAGGCTAGAGGACCAGCCGCCTAAGGCTAGTTCCCAATACCTTAAGTGGTTGTAATCCAAGCTAGATCCAAAGATAGTTGAAGAAGACACCTTCTACATGAAGATTCAGGAGCAAATTGAAACCAACTATGCCAGACAAGGAAAGAAGAAGGTTCTACCTCCAAGAGAGAAGAAAAGGAATTAAATCTGCTCAGCCTAGAGGAGTACTCTCTATATAAATTTCTCAACTCTTCAGTATCTCAATAAAGTAGCTTAATACAATTTTTGATGTTTACTGTTTACTTGTTAGAAGTGGTTTTGTTATCATCAAGACTCTTAATTTATGTCTGATTCTCAACCAGGCATAAATTGGGGGAGATTGTTAGGAGCTATGTTGTTTCTTGATGATAACTAAACTAACTTAGTGAAAATTGTATAAGTAAAATGTAGCCTTCAACGGATAGCATGTGTTTACAATATCCGTGGAAGGGTAGCTTATCTACGGATAAGACGCAATGTAACATGCTTGTGTAATTCTGATGTAGAAGTTGGAGTATTAATTTTAGGATGAATAAGTCATGTTGACTGTTAATGGATATGTAGAATAGGGAGGCTAATTATAAATAGACTATGTCTTGTAATTTTACATGAGTGAAATTGACTGTCTAAGGATAGCAGTACTAGCCTTCTACGGATGTGGTCAAAGTACTGTCTACGGATAACATTACTAGCCTTCTACAGATGTGGTCAAAATTCTCTCAATGGATGTAGCTCAAATAACCTCTACGGATGCAACATGTACTTTGTGAAAAGGATAGTTCTGACAGAGCACATGGGTTGACAGATTTCATAGAGCATGGAAACCATCATTTCTGGTAAACTCACGAGAAGAAGAAGCATTCTGTTTTGTCTGGTCAGTTGTAGCAATTCCATAAAAGACAATCAGCCAAAAAGGACAAGCTACCAACACAAGGACCACTACTCAGAATGGAGAGGCAAGGATTTTGGACAGAGTTACTTTTTGTATTATTAGCTGTTCGAAATATCTTGTAAACTTGGGTTTTATAACCAAGTGTAGCACTATTTTAGATTTTAAGAAATTAGTTAGGCAATTTAGAGAGCATAAGGCAATATCACTTGTAAATTGCTGAAGCTAGAATAGTGTGTATGCATCTGTGTGTTTATTCATAAACATCACAGAGATTTCTTCTAATAAAAATCTCTCAGGTGGAACAATCAATCCACCTGAATTTTTAATTCTTGTGTTAGCTTTATTTTGTTCGTTTTTCTGTTCTTGAATTTACTATCATATCTTTTCTGTCAAGAACTAAAGAAATTTTTAAAGATTGTATTCAACCCCCCCCCCCCCCTCTACAATCTTGATTCATTGTCTGGGAATAACAATAATCATCCTTATTTTGCGAGGATTGCTGTTGTACCCAATTTTTTGGGTGTTTTGTTTGTCTCCTTTAGGAATGGTTGATATGGTTTTCGTATTTTTGATTTGTTGTTTTTTTTTCTTTGAGAATGATTCAAGTCGGTGGTGAAAATCGCAAAAACTCACCTTTCACAACAGAAGATTGTTCATATTATGAGGGCATCTGTTCCTCCAATTTCAGTTGGTGCAACTGAAAGTTCTGAACAACGGACTATAATCGAAATTATTGTGTAAAGGTCAATTGTGATGTTATGGCTTCAGGGATGGTGAAGGTTAGATTTTTCGGGAAGCCGTCGTAATCCTTTTTAGTTCAAAAAATATTTATATTCTATATGTTAAGCTATCTAGACACAAATCGGCTATTTATTTAACTCGTTTATTTGTTTCTCAACCAAATTATATTGCCAATTTATCACGGCTAAATTCAATCTTTTCAATGAAATACATAATATTTTAGTAAAAAAAGAAAGAGTAACAACATGAATTTGTCACTCAGTTATAAATCTGGTAGAATTTACTATGTATGTTCATCATTTAAACCAAGTTATCAACATATGACAAATGTGTTTACTATGGTTGGCTTACCGTTATTACTTTGGTTAACTTACAATAATTTTTGCAAACCGAAAATAAAATGATTTGTGCTACATATCCCGAATTAGATTTAAAATATATTTTCGAACGACACATATTATTATTTTTATTTGTGAAATTTATATTCATGCACGAAGGATCTATCTCAGTTATAAGAAAATATTCAATAATATGGTGACATCTTATCATTCGAAAACGGTTTTAGGATCTATTCCATTTTCCTGATGAAAATGAAGATGAGAAATTCTATTATTACAAGTGTTAGGAATATGTTGTTCTTGATGATAAACATAAAACACTTAGTAGAATTTGTGTAAAGTCATTTTGTAGCTGTCAACGAAATGGCATGCTTTGCAGCATTCCGTTGACAGGAAGCTCATCAACGAAATGAGTGATGTAGCAATTGCACGGTACAATACTTCTAGTTTGATATGCATTTCATTGTAGATATTGGATAGGTTTTCTAAGTCATGTTGACTAAGTACTAGATAGGCAAAATAGGTTGGTTAATTGTAAATATCTTATGCCTTGTAATTTTGCCTAAGTGAAGACATGTCAACGGAATGAAGATTACTCTGTCAATGGTATGGAGTTTACTCATCAACGGTATGGAGTTTACTCATCAATGAAATGAAGAATAAAGCTATCAACGAAACACATATCCCTGCTATCAACGAATCATTATTGCTTTTCTGAATAGTTGACAAAGTGATAGTGACAGTTTACTGAACAGATCTAAAGGAGATGTGGAAGTGTACTTTTCATTGGAAACCATTAAAATGGACATGGGGAATAAGGAAACATCCCAGTTTCCAATTGGGCTCTTGGGAGTGATCATAATAAGTATGAAGACAAAAGCAAATATCTCCAAGGACCACTGGACAAAGGGATGAAAAACAAACTATTGGCGGTTACTCATTGTACTTTTAGTGTAGCCAAAAATAGAGTTGTAAACTTGGGTTTATATAACCAAGTGTAGCAGTTACTTTAGATACAAGAGAAGAAAAACAAATAGATTGTATTAGCTATCTTTGAGAGCATTTCTTCTCTACATTATTGTAACTGAGCAGCTGTGTACTTTTGTATCACAGATTATTTCCGCAATAAAAATCACTTCAGTTGGATCATCAAACAATCCAACTGAAATTATTAAGTGCTTGTGGTTTTTATTTTATAAGTTCAGTTTTAATTTGTAAGTTGTTTTTAAGTTTGAAAAATATCAAGAATTGTATTCAACCCCCCCCCCCTTCTACAATTCTGTTAGGTCATTTGGGATTAACAATTGGTATCAGAGCGAGCTTCTAACATACAAGAAGTTTAAAGATCAGGACCAAAAACAGTAACCATGGTGAAGAAGGATGCATGTGTAAAGATACCATTTCTTGATAAGGACAATTACTTTCACTGGAAAGTAAAGATGCATCTACATCTCATGTCTATGGATGAGAGGTATGTAGACTGCATTGAGAAAGGTCCACACGTTCCCATGAAGTTTGCATCTAGAGTTGGAGTGCCAGATGATGCTCCTGATGTGGAAATTCCAAAACCTGTCTCAGAATGGACTATTGAAGATGTTGCAGAAATCCATAAAGATAAAAGAACCATGAACATTCTGTTTAATGGTTTGGAGCAAGAGATGTTTGACAATGTCATAAACTGTACAACCTCCAAAGAAGTATGGGACACTGTCAGAACTCTCTATGAAGGAACTGAGCAAGTTAGGCAAAATAAAATGCAGCTCCTTATACAACAATATGAGCATTTTCATTTTAAAGCTGGTGAAACCCTAAATGACACGTTTAGTAGGTTTCAGAAGCTTTTGAATGGATTAAAGTTGTATGGGAGGATCTATCAAACCAAGGATTCAAACCTTAAATTTCTTAGAGCTCTTCCAAAAGAATGGAAGCCTATGACTGTTTCTCTTAGAAACACTCAAGAGTACAAAGAATACACTCTTGGAAGGCTTTATGGAACCTTGAAGACATATGAGTTGGAAATGGAGCAAGATGAAGAAATTGAAAAGGTACAGAAGAAAGGTGGATCTATTGCATTGATTGCATCTGTGAACCAACTGGAAGATGACAATGAAGAAGCTGCAAAGGCCACAACTAGTCGAGCTAGTTGTAGGAGTGATGTTAGCAAGGGTAAAGGCAAGATGACAAAAAAAGAAGAACCAGAACCAGCCAACTTGGATGACTTAGATGAGATTGATGAACACATTGCTTTTCTGTCAAGAAAATTCTCTAAGTTCAAGTTCAAGAGAAACTCAGAAGCAAGGCCACCAAGGAGAGACTTTCAACCCAGCAAAAATAACTGGATTGAAAAGTCTAAATCTAAATGTTTCAATTGTGGAATGCTTGGTCACTTTGCTGGAGACTGCAGAAAGCCCAAGGTTGAGAAGGGCAATAGGAAATTTGAGCCTGTTGATTATAAAAAGAAATACTTTGAACTTCTCAAGCAAAAATAAAAGGCTTTCATGTCTCAGGAGTATGATTGGGCTGGTAATGGTGAAGATTCTGATGATGATGTTGAGTATGTCAACTTGGCTCTTATGGCTAACAATCATGAGCAGGAAGCAAGCTCCTCAAGCAACCAGGTAACAATTACTAATCTTTCTGAACTTTCTAAAGAGGAATGCGATAGTGCAGTAAATGAAATGTCTATTGTACTATATAATTTGCGTGTTACTCTTAAATCACTTACCAAAGAGAATTCAAGAATAAAAGAGACTAATTTGCTCTTAAGTGATAGGAATGCAATGCTAGAAGCACAGCTCATTGAATTTGAGAAAATGAGGTGTGTTAGTAGGGATGCTAAGAAGGAACTTGAGAACGTGTTAGAAAGGGAAGAAATTCTTAAAACACAACTTGAAATAGAACAATGTGTGATTGCTAAATGGAAAGATGCCAGGAATGTTGCTAACAACATCATTAATGTTCAAGGTATGGAATCTTTCTGGGAACAATCATGGAAAAAGAACAAAGAGAAGCTAGGGTATGTTGGTGAAACCTTAGAATCAGAAACAGAGTCAACAAACAACAATGATCATTTGTTGAAGGTTGATATGTCAACGGAATGCAATGTTTCATTGACAGATGAACCATCAACCGATCAGGCTGTTTCGTTGACAGAGAAAAGAAAAGAAGAACTCACTAGACTTAATAACAAGTATGGTCCTGTCACCAAGAACTTTGTTCAAGGTGAGTCTAGTAAATCAAAGAAAGTTGAGAAGCCTGTTGAGAGAGCTAATGTAGGTCACTTGTCCAACAAGAAATTGAAAGATAAGTTAGAGAATGTTCAAGTTGAGGCTCAGGGAAATAAAAAGAATAACAGAAATGGCAAAGTAGGGATTAACAAACACAACAATTACACACCTGATAAATATGCTCCTAGAAAGACATGTGTTAATTGTGGAAGTGTTAGTCATTTATCTACTAACTGCAAATCTGTTAAGAAGACTGCTAAAGTGAAAATGTCTAAGCCTGCAATGAATGGTTCTATGCCTACAATGCCTGTTATGCCTAACATGTTTGCTCCATATGCACAATTTCAGAATCCATATGCTAGCATGTCATTTGTGCCTAATCCCTACATAAATATGTTTAATGTGCCACACATGCCATAGAATATGAATAACATGTTTGTTCCTCCAACTATGCATGCTGTGAATGAAAATGTGAGCAACCCTCAGAAATCAACACCAAGGGTAAAGATTGAATTAAATCAATTTGAGCCCAAGGTGAAAAATGATATAAAAGGAAAAGCAAAGGCTAACAAAACAGGACCCAAGGAAACTTGGGTACCAAAATCAACTTGATTTGGTTTTGTTGTGTGCAGGGAGACAAAAGGAATCTTTGGTACTTGGATAGTGGTTGTTCAAGACACATGACTGGTGATTCTACCCTGCTCACAGAGTTTCAGGAAAGAGCTGGCCCTTGTATTGCTTTTTGAGATGACAACAAAGGCTACACTAAGGGATATGGCTTGATTTCAAAAGAGAATGTCATCATAGATGAGGTTGCATTGGTGGATGGTCTTAAGCACAATTTGCTTAGTATCAGCCAACTTTGTGACAAAGGATTTTTAGTTACTTTTTCTAAAGAAGCCTGTTGTTGTGGAATAAAAAACGAGCTTGTGTAATTAATGCTAAGGTTTAATGAGCTTCGAGCTTTAATGGCTGCACTTGTGTTTCGAGACTAAATCGGTCCTCACAAGATGCCTACGTATCTCAAATCGTTATTGAGAATCAAGCCAAAGACGTAGTTCTGATTGTAGGATCAGGGGTCCTTATATAGGCGTCTGGAACCTTGTATTTATGGTACGTTTGAGAGACTTAATGGATAAGTCTTCTTATTGATAACTGATAAGGATTGTATTGCTTGGCGGGCAAGTCTTTTCCTTGTTGATAAAGGTCGTGACTCATTGATTGCCTTTAATTGGGATTCTGGATCCTTCTTTGACCAATTTTCCATAATTTGGACTCTATTTATGAGTTGTATATTTTCCCTATTCATTAATTACGAAATTAATGAATAATTAGGGATGTGGGCATTTAATATCGAGCCTTTTCATTGCACCGTCAATTATATTTCTATAATTACTTTTATGACCATATCATTTGCCCCCCAACTTCTGGGAAAATATCCTTAGGGTTTTCGTAGAAGTTATAGCGTGTTTTTCCCCAAAATTTTCTATTTTTACGGTATTTTTGATCTCAAATTAGGTCATTTTCGACCAGGAATTCGACCTGGAAATAGTATAAATTCGACCAGGAATTTAGTATAAATTCGATCAGGAATTCGACCTCGAACTGCTGTAAGGTCGAAGCTGTCGACCAGGAATCCCAGGTCTTTTTTGACCTCACTGGTTCGACCAGGAAACCAGTATAATTTCGACCTCGAACAGCTGTGAGGTCGAAGCTGGCGACCAGGATTTCCAAGCCATATTCGACCTCACCTGTTCGACCTCGACTTGTTGACTTCAATTCGTAAATCATTTTCAATCTTTGACATATCGACCTCGATTAGCCCTCTTTCGACCTCGATTTTGGTATGAGGTCGTTTGTTTCGACCTCAAATCATAGGTCAATTACGACCTCGTGGTTTTGACTTCAATTAGCCACTTTTCGACTAGGATTCTAGGATTGTTAGGCCGAATACACAATATAATCAAGTATGTATGAGAATAACAATTATTAAGAACACTGTTTATGAATCAATAAAACTGTAATCGTATTAACAGCTTCTCTCTTTATGATGTTAATGAATCACAAAGAGCTTCTAGGTTACAAGAATAATATCTCAATGATCGCATCCCTTCTAGGGATAACCTATCTGTGTTTATATAGTACACAGTTACATACAATCCTTATCTAATTGATATTCCTACAAATTAGCTATACAATTGATATCAATTAAGGATTGCTTCTTATCTTCTATTCTGTTTCCTTAGCTGTATCAATATATTCTGCTTCTTTCCATCTTCAGAATATATTGCTTCTAGAATCTTCAATTCAGCACCGACAGCTAATTCTACTATCACCCTGTCAGACTTTAAATAAACTCTGACCGGCTTCCTTTAAACTCTTCACCCTATCAGAGTTTAACTAAACTCTGATTGGCTTCTGATAAACTCTTGTCAGTACCTGTTGCTTAAACACTGATAAACAAACATTAGCAATTATATCTAACAATCTCCCCCAACTTGTTCATAATAAAATGTACAAGTTAAAACATATAATTGATGATGTCAAAACCTTTTAACAAATGCAGTGTTTAACATATAACAGAGTTTAATTTAAAACAGAGTTTAAATTTGACTTAGAATAGAAAACATATTAAAAACTTACAGTCAGACTTTACTTGATTTCTTGAATATCAGGCACAGTCCTGATATAATCTAACAGTAGTTTCTTCTCAGCTCTATTCAATTCAGCAATCATAATCTTCTTCAGCTCCTTCATTTCTGGTTCATCTTCACCAATTTGATAAATGGCAGCCCTCAAAGAATATATGCTGTTTTTGTTCATTTCATTGTCAAGTCTGATATAAAAAGATTTATCAGACTCTAGATTGAACTCAAGAACCTTTTTATTTAGTGCAGTTCTGAACCTAGCACTATTCCTTTTCATTTCTACCAACTTTCCATGTGCATCTCTGTATTTAGGAATGTATGCACTTGATACTCCAGCTCCACTCAGAACTTTGGATTTCATCATCCTTTCCTTCAAAACTCGAGCAGCATCATAAGTACTTCTATTCTTTACTTCAAGTAGATATAGAACATACTCTAGCTCTTCCCAAAGTTTTAACTGGATATCAAATTCACCAAATCTATATACTCTGCCATCAGCCATAAAATATAACAAGAATTCCTTTTTGATTCCTTTGTGAAAAATCATCTGTACAGATTCCAGTTTGTCAAGGCCTTCTTGAGTAATTCCAACTCCAAATTCTGCCAATGAAAACTTGTCTTGAGATCTGTTATTAGTTCTTCTCTCTCTGTGTGAACCCAGTCCAGATTTGTCAAAGGCTTCTTTTCCCAATACTGTTCTGGTTTCTGAGAAATTCACAGCTTCAAGCTTTAAGTCTTCAAGAATTTTTGGTTTGCTGAATCCTGGAAGTAGTGTAGATTTCTGTACAACTTGAGCAACGTCAGAGGTTGTCATGTCTTCAATAGAAACATCAACTTGAGCAGCGTCAGAGGTTGATTTAGCTAATCTTGTTTCAACTTGAGCAATGTCAGAGGTTGAAATATCTTTCTTCTTTAGGTTAGGCTCTTCAATCATTATGCCTTTACCTTTATCAGAGTTTCTAATCACAGGTCTCCTTGTATTTTGTACACTCTGTTGAATATTCTCTTTGATAGAAATACCAACTTCTTTCTTTTTAGGAGCCTTGATCTCCTTTCTCTTGTAGATTCCAGCTTCAAGATTTTTCTTGTGTTCCTCAGCAAGCATTTGCTCTTCAGCCTGGATATCTTCAATAGTTACATTCTTTCCATGCTCTTTCATGAATATCTTAGCAGCAATCTCTTCATCAGTAGATGGATTAGTTGAAACAACTAAACTCTTGAGATTTGAAGTAGATTGACCACCAGAGTTTATCTTTTCAGAGTTTATTTGTCTACCAGAGTTTACTCTAGTCCTGCTTTGCCTTTGAGCAATGACCTCCTTTCCTTTATTTCCTTTGCCTCCCCCATCAGTAGAATCATCCCTCTGTCTCAGAGCTTGAATGTCTTTGCATTTGTCTTTAGGTACATTCTCCCCCTTTTTGACATCATCAGAAAGTAATACTGATGTCAGCAATTCTAGAGCATTAGAAATAGAATTCAATTGAGTAAACATTTCAGCCTGATTCTCCTCAACTTTTTCAAGCCTTTTCTTGATTTCCTCAGAATCCTTGGCTTGCTGCTTGAATTGTGTAGAGTAAAATGATCTGTCAAGCTTCAAAGTTGTATCCCTGAGAGAAAATTCATTCCTTAGATTTGTAAACATCTGTTGATTCTCATCAAATCTATTATTAAGAGATTTGACTTGAACAATAGTTGCCTGTAAACTTGTAAGTACATCAGTATTGGATATCTTCTTGATAGAATCAGATAGCAAATCTGCAGCCCTTTGTGCTGAGAAAATACAATCTGCATCAGCCCAATTTTTGTAGTACATATTCTGGAAATGCTCATTGGTCTGTCTATTAACTTCCAGTCTTTCATCACTATTGACATCATCAGCCAATGAAACTTGAATGCTAGGATGTGAATGAGAACCCTCAGCATCATTTCCAGCTTCGTCAATATTATCTGCTGCATTTTCAGGAAGAATATTTTCAGCAGTAAACTGTGCATCTTCATCAATTTTCTCTTCTGCGACAGCTGCAGGAATATCAGAGTTTACCTTAGCAAGAACCTCTGCTTCTCTTTGAATCTGATTAACCTCCTCACCTTTGTCAAGATCACAAGAAATAACTTCAGTATGAGTGGCTAGAGATTCTTCTACCTGATCAGTGACTTGATCAGCTTCAACACCCTCTGTATAATGATCAGAATAGGTAGAGGTGTGTGCTTCACGATCAAAAACTCTGCTATCAGAATGAGTAGCAGCTTCCTCAACTACATCATGAACCTTTGATGTAGGAGCATCGAAATCCATAGTAGCATCAGTATTTAATCTGTCTAGATTGACAGCTTCAGCATTTGCAGCATCCTCCTGAACAAACACTTCAGGAGTTTCAGTGTTTACAAACACTCTGTCCTCATCAGCATTGAAAATATCCTCCTCAACAGCAATTTCAGGAGTAGCTTGAGGAACAGCTTCTGCTACAATCTCCTCATTCTCTAATTCAGGAGATTCAGCGACCTTAGAGACTCTGTCCATGGTTATATTTACAGCACCAAAAAGATGTGCAGCCACTAGTCTTCTCTTTCTCTGATGAAGAGTTTCTTCATCAGTTTCAGTCTCTGATTCTGCAACAGAATCAGCAGCAGCAACAGTCTTTGCTCTTTGAGCTCGCTTTTTCTTCATTCTTTTTCTCTGAGGCATAACATCAACATTTGATGCCTCAGCTTCATTGTGTTGCAAACCAGACTTAACTGCTTGAGTTTTAGATCTCTTTGACCTCTGTGGTTGAGACACAGAAGGTCCAGCTTCAGCATTTGATGGTGATTGTAGTTGTTGTGAATTGATCAAGAATTGTTGCACAAGCTCAGGCAACATCAAAACACCAACATCTCCTTTCTTGTTATCTTTATTGGTTAGATCAGAGAATATTCGTTTATGTAATTTAAAACATGGAATCACATCATTCTCAGCTATCTCTACTTCAGAAACACATTCAGAGAATATTAATTGACAAAATCGTGCAAAATAGACTACACCTCTGTTTTCAGTCATTTTCTCACCTATATTATTTAGAACTAGTCTAGCAACATCAAAATTACCTCCATAAAGAAGAGAATACCCGATTTGCAGACTATCAGTGGGAATTGCATCCCAATTCGTGCACTTCTTCCCGAACGCCCTTGTTATGCAGTCGAAAAAGAAACTCCATTCCTTTCTCAAGAGCGGTCGCTTCAACTGACCAAGCTTTGTCAGTGGTCCAGAATAGCCTATTTCTCTCATCATACGAACTAACTCAGAATCTCCAACAGAGATTGTGAAAGCATTAAAGTCCTCAAGGCCCAGAGCATCACGAACAGTAGTTGGAGTCACTACAAACTCTTCTTCTTGAAATTCAAAAATTATGGACGGAGACCCAGACTCTCCTCCATTATCATAAGTGCCTGTCTGCCAAAAAGTCCTTATTTGAGATGCAGACAGTTTCAAAGGGGCGATTAGAGCAGTTCCAACATCAGAGTTTGACAAGAAATCCTGAATCAAATGAAACGCCTTCGGTGCGTTCTCATTTGCCAAAGGAGCAGCATAGTTGTTAGGGACGAACTCTAACCCAGACGAAACAAAAGCCGTGGTTGCCATTAGAAGATTTTGAAGACAAGAAGTACTAGGCTTTGAAAGTGTTTGAGTGTTTGTGTGTGAATAAAAACTTAGGAAAAGATGAAGTGCGTAAAAGATTGAATCGTGTGTATGTAGTGTAGTAAATAATAACTGTAAAGATTAGAAGTATGTTAGTGGGACAGATGTCGAACGGAAATACGCTGACAGCTGTTTCTAACAACTTCCAATACACACGTGCAGACGTGGAGACACCTGTCATCACATATAACACTCAAAATATTCGCTTAAAAGAGAAAAATCAATAATTATAAAATTATCAATTTTAATAATAAAGTACAAAGGAACTCAACAGTCAGAATAATAATGACTGTCTTGAAACTCCGCACCTTATTTATCCCAAGCGCTTCGATTCTAGTAAAAACCTTTCAGGTACCCTGTTTGAATGCTTTAAATACCAAAGCATTTTAACAACAGGCTTCATATCTTAAACTTACTATACACCCAAAATGGCAGGAACCTTTGAGTTCATGGATGTTGAAGCATTCTTGAATTTAAACTGGCCTCAACAAGCAAATTACATCATTGATGAGTTTCTTGTTCTTTCTTTTCTGAACGATGAAGGTCTTATAGCAGATGATGAAATTGCTGAAGGACCAATTTCTAATCCGTATGTGCATATCATCCGTCTCGGTCCTTATGATATGCCCATCCTGGCAGACAATGAAGCTATGATGGTTTGCATGATGCTTTTTCAACAGAGCTTCTTGACGGGTACTGAAGAGTCACTCTTCTTGGAATCCTGCAAGCTGCAAAGCAGAAAGAGAATCCGAGAAGATGATGATGATGATGATTCATCAGGATGTTATCAAGCAATCCCAGATGGTATAATGACCAGATGAACAACTGGGTAGCTATTATCAGAAGTAATAGAGCACAATAGCTTCTGGCTCTAGCTCTTCTGCTTCAGATGTAGCATTCAGATACTTGTCCTGGTTAAATAGATCTTTTCTTTTGTAACCAGAAAGATTAGTATGTACCAGAAATATTAGCTAGGCATGAGTATGTAATTGACTGAATGTAAACAAAGTTTGAATCAATTAATGAAAAAGACCCATTTTATTGCTTTACATTTCAGTATTATCAATATTGCATAGTAATTGTAAAGTGAAAGAGAAGATATCACTTTGTACAATAAACTAACATACTCAATAGCATTGGTTAATCACCATCAGGACTTATCAAACAAACTCTATCTTTTCTCTGTTCAATCACACTTTTTCGAAAAACAAATGACTAAACCCAAAATCATAAACTGTCTGAAACAAGGAAATTATTTTAACCATCAGAGATTAAAACAAAGTAACCTCGGCGTATTTCACACAAAACATCAGTGTTTACCATTTGTCCTTCTTTGTCAATAAACTCTTTTCTCAATCTGTACAGGTGTGAAAGTATGTGTGTGTAGTAGCAGAGTTTACCGAAATCAGTATTTAGACCATCTCAAAGTGCATAAAATCCACAATCTAAAGTAGTAAAAACTGGTTGCCTAAACTCTCATTTATAACATAAAATCTGATTTTATATCTAAACTCTGTATTACTGATATCCTTTCATTTGGATATGTCTTTTATTTTGCACCCCCTTTATTTATTTTTTTTATTATTATTTTTTTTATTTTTTTAATTTTTCCAGTAATCAGTGGTTGGCACTAGTCACCAAAAATCAAAGATTTTAGCCCTTATTTCATACAATAAGTTCCTGGATCGTCCTAGTCACAACATGATCTCAAAGGAATTTGTGCTCTGTTTGGCATCTTTTGAATTTGAGGGTGAATTATTTGTAATTAATAATCAGAGTTTAGACTTTGCATCAGTAAATATAATTAACTTATGAGAGAAAATGCAAACAGCTAATACAGACTCAGTGTATAGGATCAATGAACTAAGAGATGCTATAAATATAGAGACAGTATCATGCTGTGTTAGCTTACTGCACATTTTTGAGATCAGAATCTATACAACTCTTAAGGATTCACAGTTACTTACTGAGAATTATGCTTCATACAAATTTCTTCATTGGTCCATATGTTTCAGACAAGATTACAATCAGAGAATAGCATTTAAACTATAACATTCAAAGTATGACCAACATTTTATGACTAACAGAGTTTAACATCAGAGTTTGACCAACAGAGTTTATGACACTGGTACTCATAACAGTTAACATATGCAAGGAATCATGAGCAACAAAAATTAAACATGTATAAATTTTGAGTCTAACCCGTATCTCTAGTCAGAGCCAGAGATCATTCCAAGTTCATTTACCAATCCTGTAAAAGTAGCTTCACTCAAAGGTTTGGTGAAAATATCTGCAAGTTGTTGGTCTGTAGACACAAAATGAAGCTCAATATTTCCTTCTTCCACATGTTCTCTGATAAAATGATACCTTATGCTGATGTGCTTGGTCATGGAGTGCTGTACTGGATTTCCTGTCATAGCAATAGCACTTTGGTTATCACAGAAAATAGGTATTCATTTCTTTCAAATTCATTTAACTCTTCTTGCATTGCTGTAATCCAATTAGCATCTTGAAGAGCTTCCTCCACTTTCTTTGGTTCTGTTTGAGACAAGAAAGCATGATACAGACACTCATTATTTGTTGCACTTCTAGTTCTCACACCAGCATCAGGATCTCCAATTATGAGATCAGGTGTGTGTGCCTGTGTCCACTTTCTTGCTGTTGGTAAGTGGTTTCTTGCATCATTATCGAATCCTCCCCCTTGATCCATGCTCTCCTGATTCATATGTTGACTTTCTGCAGCACCTGAGGCTCCCCCTGAATTTGATGGTTCAGAGTTTGAACTGTCAGAGTTTGAATCAGTTTCCTCAACTGACTCACTTGCTGTGTCTTGTTGAGCTTCTTCACGCTCCCCCTCAACTGGTTCTCTAATTTGTTCAATTTGAGAATTTTCAGTTTCTTCAGTATTTACCAGTAGAGGTTCAGAGTATGCTCCTTCAGAGTTTGTCAACCCTGCTTCATCAGAGTTTATATCATCAGAGAATAGATCTTCATTTTCAAAACGTAGTTGATCATATCCATCCTTGTCTTCAAGTCCAATTATTTTCTTGTCATCAAATGACACATGTATGGATTCCATGATCACCTTAGTTCTCAGATTGTAAACTCTGAATGCTTTTGTTGACAATGGATAGCCAACAAAGATTCCTTCATCAGCTTTTACCTCGAACTTTGTCAACTGTTCAGGATGAGTCTTCAACACAAAGCATTTGCATCCAAATATATGAAAATATTTCAAATTTGGCTTCTTATTTTTCACCATCTCATATGGTGTTTTCCCATGCTTGTTGATCAGAGTAGCATTTTGAGTAAAACAAGCAGTTTGAACAGCTTCTGCCCAGAAATAAGTTGGTAATTTTGCTTCTTCAAGCATAGTTCTGGCTGCTTCAATTAAAGTTCTGTTCTTTCTTTCAACTACACCATTTTGCTGTGGAGTGCCAGGTGCAGAAAATTCTTGTTTCACCCCTCTTTCCTTGCAGAAAGCTTCCATGATTGAGTTTCTGAATTCAGTTCCATTATCACTCCTTATTATTTTGACTTTGTGCTGTGATCCTTTGTCCAGTAGATTTACATGATCCATTAGAATTTGAGCAGTTTCATCCTTCTTTGACAAGAAATACACCCATGTATATCTAGTATATTCATCAACAATTACTAGAGCATATTTCTTTCTGCCCATTGACATTATATTCACTGGTCCAAAGAGATCAACATGTAGAAGATGATAAGGTTCCACTACTGAAGATTCAGTTTTGCTCTTGAAAGATGACTTCCTTTGTTTGGCCTTTTGACAAGAATCACATAGGCCATCTAGACTGAGTATTGATTTTGGAAGTCCTCTTACAAGATCCTTTCTTATCAGCTCATTGATGTTGTTCAAATTGAGATGAGAGAGCTTCTTATGCCAATTCCAACTCTCTTCATTTGACATTCTTGCAGTCAGACACACTATTTTTCCATCAGAGTTTGTTACCAAACTTGCTTCATAAATATTGTTGCGCCTGTGTCCAACTAGAACAACTTTTCCAGTAGATTTACTGATAACTTCACAGTATTCACTATGAAAATCTACATGGTTTCCTCTGTCACAGATTTGACTCACAGATAACAGATTATGCTTGAGTCCTGAGACTAGAGCTACATTAGTAATGATGACACTTCCAAGATTGATATTGCCATATCCCAGA
The DNA here is from genome assembly GCA_030848705.1 of Heracleum sosnowskyi. Lineage (NCBI taxonomy): Eukaryota > Viridiplantae > Streptophyta > Magnoliopsida > Apiales > Apiaceae > Heracleum > Heracleum sosnowskyi. Next base: position 69,407,611 of record CM061235.1, read on the forward strand.
GTGTGTCCTATGTTTCCATCTCCATAGGAAACTTTTGGGCCAGCTTTCTCCACAAAGTCTGATAGCAGGGCTTTATTTCCAGTCATATGTCCTGAGCATCCACTGTCCAAGATAAGTGTGCTCTCTATTATACCCTGCAATCACAAACAAACACTAAGTGTTAGTTTTAAGGATCCAGACTTGCTTGGATCCTTTGCCTTTCTTAACAGTGTTAGCTTTTGCAGCGGAATCTGCTTTCTCAGAGTTTAAACTAACATTGTCAGATTTTACACTAGCAGAGTTTGCTCTAACCCATTTCAAGTTGGGTTTTAGCTCATAGTAATTATGATAAATTGCATGATAACTCTTACATGTGTAAATAGAATGCCAAGTGCTCCCACAATGTTTGCATAAGGTCTGTGGTTTTACTCTTACATAATCATTCTTTACTTCTGAAGTAGAAGGTAAAGAATTAATATGCTTGTTCTTAGTGCAAAATCTAGCAAGATGATTAGAACTACCACAACTGTAACATGTTTTCCTTGAAGCACCAGCATTAGGCATATGATTATTTCTACTATTTATGCCTATTTTTCCATTCCTATTTCTCTTGGACCCTTTAGGTTTCATGGCAGACTTAACCTCTTTGAGCTTATGTTTAAACTGTTTTCCTGTCATTAAACCAACATTAACCTGTTTCTCACAGACTCTAATTGGTTCTTTAACAGCTTCTAGCTCAACAGGCTTCTCTGTTTTAGATTCAATATCCACTTGTTCAACACAAGCTTCAACTGGCTCCATAACAGCTTCTTTCACAACTACAGATTTTAACTTTCCAGACTCAGGAACAAATGTTACAGGAGTTAAATATGAACTTGTGAAAGCTCTAACCTTAATTTTATCTTGAAACCTAAGTTCATCTTCCTCACTGTATCCTAAACCTACAGCATCTGTTTGGAAAACTTGATGTGTATCTCTGCCAGAATTAGTCCAAGTTTTAATTATTTTCCTTTCCTTCTCTAAATCAGATTCTAGTTGCCTATATCTTTTAAGCAACTCCTGTTCAACATAAACAGCATCATCTCTTTCTTTTTGAATCTTCTTCATATTCTCAAGTTCTCTTTCAAGAAACTTGTTTCTTTCTTTAAGACTAAGACTCTCAATTTTAATCCTTTCATTCTCTAAAGTCTGATCCCTATAACTAACATGTATGTTCTTAAGATAAATTCTTAATTCAGAAATATTATCAGTATCATAAGCATAAGTAGTTAGAGGTACCTTATTTTCTGATGATTCAGTCTCATTTTTGACAGTTGCCATAAGAGCATAATTTTCTCCATCATCAGAATCTGAAGTATCTGCCCAGTCTTTGCCTTTAGAGACGAGTGCTTTTCCAGTTTTTCCTTTCTTGCACTCTGGAGCATAGTGACCCATCTCTTTGCACTTGTAGCACTGGATCTCAGATTTGTCCTTCTTTCCAGACTTTGTATCCCTTCCATCAGACTTTCTGAAATTCTTCTTCTCAGAATTTGAATCTCTCCTTGAGAATCTCTTTCCTTTCTTGAAGTTCTTGAATCCCATCTTCTTGAAGGTCTTCACCATCAATGCCGCCATTTGCATCAACTGTTCTTCATCATCCTCAGAGTCAGAAGCTTCATCAGAGTTTGAGTCATCATCAGAGTTTGATGACTCACTTTCAGATTTAATGACTAAAGCCTTTCCCTTGGCTTTTTTTGATGATTCCTTCTTTTCAATGGGCTTCTCTTCAACTTTGAGAGCAACAGATTTTGACTTCTTGCTCGATCTTCTGTTCCTTTGTTCTATCTCAAGTTCATGAGTCTTTAACAAGCCATAAATCTCATCAAGATCTGTATCTTCAAGATCATAATTATCTCTGATTGAGGTCGTCTTCAAATCCCATTTTTCAGGTAGAGATAAGAGAAACTTGAGATTTGACTCTTCAAGGTTATATTCTTTGTCAACCAGAGACAGATCATTCAGTAATTTACAAAACCTGTCATAAGTCTCAGTCAAGGTTTCATTAGATCTTGAATCAAAGTGCTCATACTCCTGTGTGAGTATTGTCTTCCTGTTCTTCTTTATAGCAGTGGTTCCTTGACACCTGACTTCCAAAGCATCCCAGATTTCTTTTGCCGTTGTGCAACCAATTACTCTGTTAGACATAACATTATCTAAAGCACTGTGCAAAAGATGTCTTACCTTGGCATCTTTTGCAAAAGATGAGATGTCCTCAGGAGTATAATCTTTCTTTTCCTTTGGAATCAGTGTCTGTTCTTTATCACCAACAGCAGGAGATAATTTAGTTGGCTTATGAGGACCATTATTAATTCTGTCAAGATATTCTGGATCTGTAGCCTCCAGAAACATGGTCATCTTCACCCTCCATATCGGATACTCTATTGGCCTGAGTATTGGAACCCTGATAGTTTCATATCGACTCACAGAATTTGGCTTAACCTGTTCAGCCGCAGGAGGAACTTGATTTTGATTTTCTTCAGACATGATTATTACTGTGTTTGAATCGTAAAACTGTATATATTAAACAGCCTTGGCTCTGATACCAATTGTTAGGCCGAATACACAATATAATCAAGTATGTATGAGAATAACAATTATTAAGAACACTGTTTATGAATCAATAAAACTGTAATCGTATTAACAGCTTCTCTCTTTATGATGTTAATGAATCACAAAGAGCTTCTAGGTTACAAGAATAATATCTCAATGATCGCATCCCTTCTAGGGATAACCTATCTGTGTTTATATAGTACACAGTTACATACAATCCTTATCTAATTGATATTCCTACAAATTAGCTATACAATTGATATCAATTAAGGATTGCTTCTTATCTTCTATTCTGTTTCCTTAGCTGTATCAATATATTCTGCTTCTTTCCATCTTCAGAATATATTGCTTCTAGAATCTTCAATTCAGCACCGACAGCTAATTCTACTATCACCCTGTCAGACTTTAAATAAACTCTGACCGGCTTCCTTTAAACTCTTCACCCTATCAGAGTTTAACTAAACTCTGATTGGCTTCTGATAAACTCTTGTCAGTACCTGTTGCTTAAACACTGATAAACAAACATTAGCAATTATATCTAACAAGGATTTCCTGTCTTTATTTTGGAGCGAAGTCGAACAATACGACCTTAATTCCCCATGTAATTTCGATCTCGTTTGCTCGATCTCATCCTCGTGTCTTTTCGACCTCGTTTTTCCAAGTTTATATAGACTTTTAATTCTTGGGTCATTTTCGACCTGGTTTTCTTTTGCTTTTCGACCTCATTTTGATGTGAGGTCGTGGAGTACGAATTCGATTTGTAGTGTATTTTCGACCTCGTCAATCGACTTCGATCTAGGGTCTTTTCGACCTCATTTCTTTAATTTTTTGACTTGCTTTTTTGGGAGTGAGGTCGAGTGACACGACCTCATTTTCGCGTGTCTTTTCGACTTGGGTCGTACGACCTCGATTTAGGGTCTTTTCGACCTTAAATCTTTAATTTTCTGAGTTTATTTGGGAGTGAGGTCGAGTGATACGACCTCATTTTCCCATATACTTTCGATTTCAATCCTTCGACGTCGATCAAGGGTCTTTTCAACCTCGATTTTGTTTTTGCCTTGGTTTTATTCCAAAATCTATTTTTGGATTTAATCTGGGCTTTTAACTAACCCAATTTAATTGGATTTAAGTTATTTCTGCCTTGGGCCTAATTGGGCCTTATTAATTTTTGGGCTTCGAGTTTGCCTGAGATTTAATTTATTTGGGCTTTCGCCTTTATAATCCATAAATGGACTTATGGGCCTTACTGGCTATAGACGGTTGCCATACCTCTACCGATTGAGCTTCCAGTCATTTTCACTATAAAAGAGTGAGATTTCTCATTTCACTCTCACTTCATACTTCTTTCTTTCCGAAAATTTCTCTCTAGTATCTTCAGTTTTTCTCTCTTTTATTCCGCGGTAAGGCGATTCCCGGCGAGTTTTTGTGCGGTGGTGCTCTTGATTTGCTGGGATTGATCTTCATCCCTTGAAGATTTCTGGGTTTTCACCTTCATCCCTTGAAGGTTTCTGGGCTTCTTTGAAGATTTTTTGGGAATTTCTTTGAAGTTTTGAAGATTTGAAGATTTTTCTGGGGTTTTTTCTGGGATTTCTCTTGAAGATTTGAAGATTTGAAGATGTCTGACAAAACTGCTCAACGCCTCCAGAAAATGAACAAAGTTTCTAAGAGAGGTATCACCATTCGTTCTTCTCATATGTCACTTCAAGATATGATTTTAGAACGTAGTGATGATTATCCTTCTGTGTCCCACTTAGATTCTTTTGACTGTAGTAACAAATTCCACGAAATCGATTTAATTAGGGACTATAACAAAATGTATAGGGTTAAGTCCCCTTATAGGTTAGTCCCAGCTGGCCCAGGGGACCGTTCTTGCCATTGGCGTCCTGATGCTTTATGCATTTACAAGGATGCCATTGTCGCGGGACTCGGGTTCCCTTTCCATGAGTTTATTCCCAGGCTTTTGGCTGATGTTGGGATCAACCCTTGCCAACTTCCTCCAAACGCCTAGAGAATCATTATGTGTTTCATTGTCCTTTGTTTGAAGAACAATTTTCCTTTGTCTGTAGCTTTGTTTAGAAAAAATTTCCAATTTAAGAATAGCTCAGCCATTACTTTGGGTTGGGTTTATATCAACCACCGTCCTTCCACTCCCCCCATATTTCACCCCAAATCTATTCCAGATAACAACCCCAAATGGAAAGAGGAGTTTATGTATTTGATTTGGGAAGGAGGGGATTGGGGCACCCTTTTTCGTAGTTCCTTTAGTAGGGTTTCAGATGGTAGCCCTAGTAATATCGTCCTGAATGAGGAGGAGGCCCATGCATATGCTGAGCTCACAAAGGATGATTATGCCACATTGGCTTGGGTGCTCCTGGACGAGTTCCAGCTTAAGTCCTTGGGACTTTCAAACGTTTCTGATAAGGGTAATTCTCACCTTATATTTTCCTTTGTTTATTTAAGATTGTCTTATACCAACTGTTTCTTTCCTTGTGTTTTTTGCAGCTGCGGTCTTTATTAATAAGACCAACGAGCCCGAAGATGGGGAAACAGCAAGGATGAAGAGGGCACGTTTGGGAGGAAAGGACTCTCGTGCTTCTAGTGTTCCAGCTTTTATAAGGCCCCATGTGGACCTTACTGATGATGCTGAGGGTCCTGCATCGGCCAGGAGCTCAGTTTGGTGCCCCAACTAGGGTCTTAGGAAGAAGGACACCGTGGTGGGAGTGTTCAAGCATGCTGTGGAGTGGTCCTACCATTATTTGACTCCTTGTGACTACAAGGACTTTGTCTCCAACTCCACCATTGAGGGGGTGGAGCATGCTGGATCTCAAGCTATGGCTGCTGTAAGTATTTCCCCTCTTTTTTTCTTTGTAGTTAATAATGTATTTCAAGTTTAAGTATTTGACTTGTAACTTGCTTGTAGGTTAATGCCAACTACCAAGGGGCTCTCTTTCAAGCCAAGGCTTGGCGCTCATCTTCTGAGGCCAACCAAGGCAAGTTTGAGAAGTCCCAAGAGGAGGTGGGCTCACTGAAAGCTACCTTGGCCAGGAAGGAGAAGGAGTTGGCTGACTCCCAGACTGAGCTGGTGTCTTTGAGGAAGGGCAAGGATGACTTCATCGACGAGTACCTTGACTCCACGGAGTACGAGGACTTGATTGATAAGCATGACGAGCTCCTCTTCCCAGTTCAGTATACTAAGGGATGGGATGATGCTCTTTCTGCTGTTTTGGAAAAGATGCCTGGATCTCTCCTTATTTCTGATTTTCCAAGCCCTCACCTTCCTACTCCTTTGGAGGTGGCTTTGGCTGGAGAAGACGAGATGGAGGAGGATGACAGGATCTTAGACCTGGATCACCTTTCTTCACCTGGTCAGACTGCCGGGGCTGATGATGCTGCCCTTCACTCTAGAGAGGATGACGAGGAGGAGGACGTGGACAAGGCAGATTAGATGTAGTTTCTTTTGTAGTTTTTGTCTATGGCCTTTCTTGGCTTGTACTAGTATTGATGTACTTTTGGCCTACGGGCTTAACTTAACTCTTATTTAAGTTTTTTTTATATCTTGTGGTCGTTCATGGCTTGTGTTGTTTTTCTTGCTTATTGAATGTTTGTGAACACTCATAGTATATAAGCTTTAAAACATGAAAATACTGAATTTATTCATAACTTGAAAATGGGATCAACCCTTACATAGTATCCAAGTTTAAGAACTTGGGTTGGTTTTATCAAACCTTATTTATGGTAGTGAGTCCTCCTAGGAATCACCTTAAACATGATAAATTTTCAAATTGGAGGCATGCCAAGTCCTTGGCACCTCATGCCCTTCAAGGGTTTCTAGCTTGTATGAGCCTCGACCAAATACGTTCTTGACGCGATATGGTCCTTCCCAATTTGGGGCCAACTTCCCTTTTTGTCCAACTCCGGATGCTTCAATCTTTCTGAGAACCAAGTCTCCTTGACGAAAGAATCTTTCTTTAACCCTAAGGTTGTAGTAGAAAGATTCATTGTTTTGCTGTTCAACTATCTTGGCGTTTGCCTCATCTCTAACTTCGTCAATTAGATCTAAAGCTAGCCTCAAGCCTTCTTCATTTTCTTCTGGTTCATAAGCCTCGACTCTTGGAGATGTGTGAGTAATCTCTACTGGAACCACTGCCTCTGCCCCATATGCCAACAGGAAGGGGGTAGCTCCAGTGGTGACTTTACAAGTAGTACGATATGCCCACAGTATGGGAAGCAATTCATCCACCCAAGTGTTTCTGGAGCGTTCAACTCTTTTCTTCAGTCCATCTAGGATAATTCGATTCGCAACCTCAGCTTGCCCATTAGCTTGAGGATGGGCAACAGAAGTGAAGCGCAACTTGATATCATTCTCATCACAATACTTTTTGAACTCATCGCTGTTAAACTGAGTTCCATTGTCCGTAACCAGGACTCGTGGAATTCCATACCTGCATATCACATTTTCCCAGAAGAAGTGCATCACTTGCTTGGTGGTTATCTTGGCTAAGGGTTTAGCCTCAATCCACTTGGTGAAGTAGTCGATTGCTACTATCAAAAACTTTCTTTGAGCACTTGCCATTGGAAATGGCCCAAGTATATCCATTCCCCACATAGCAAAGGGGATAGGTGAGTTAATGAATGTCATCATATCTGGTGGTTGTCTAACCACGGGTGCATGTTTCTGGCACCGTTCACACTTCTTTACATAGATTTTAGCATCAGCAAGCATGCTTGGCCAATAGAAACCTAGGCGGGTGACTTTATGAGCAAGGGCTCTGCCCCCCAAGTGTTGCCCACAGATTCCTTCATGCACTTCCTTTAGGGCCAATTCTGCCTCTTGAGGTCTCAAACATTTCAGATATGGAATGATGAAAGACTTCTTGTATAGGAGTCCCTCTATCAGGGCATACCTTAGTGCTCTCACATACAGCTTTCGTGCTTCTGAGGTATCGTTGGGTAGCCACCCAGTTTCCAGATGAGCTTTGATGGGATCCATCCAACAGCTGCCAACATCAATGGGTGCTACCAACTTTCTGTTGATGCTTGGGGTCTTCAAGACTTGGAAGTATACACTCCCTGCATAGTTTTCAATTTCAGAAGAAGCAAACTTAGACAGGGCATCAGCCTTCACGTTCTCTTCCCTTGGAATGTGCTCCACATAGCATTCATCAAATTGAGTCATGATGGCCTTGACAAGTTTCAAGTACTTGGCCATGACTTCGTCTCTGGCCTCAAATTCCCCATTTACTTGGGAAACCACTAGCCTCGAGTCTCCACATACTTTCAGAGTTTTGACCCTCAAGGCTCCAGCCAGCCCTAAGCCAGCTATCAGAGCTTCATACTCAGCCTCATTGTTTGTCGTTGGGAAGTCAAGTTTTAGTGCATACTCTATGAGAAATCCATCAGGACTTTTTAGCACTAAACCGGCTCCACTTGATTTTGTTTTTGATGCTCCATCAAAATAGAGCACCCAATATTCTTTGAAATCCATTTCTTGATCTTTCTTGTCTTCCACTATTACTTCCTGCCCCCCGACTTCTTGGTTGTCAATGGTGCATTCAACCATGAAGTCAGCAAGTGCCTGAGCTTTTATGGCCGTTCGAGGCTTATACTTGATGTCGAATTCACCCAATTCAATGGCCCATTTGATCAATCTTCCACTAACTTGAGGGCTATACAAGATATTTCTCAGAGGCTGATCAGTCAAGACCTCTATCTTGTGAGCCTGGAAGTACGGGCGTAGCTTTCTTGAGGCCATTATCAAGGCTAAGGCAAACTTCTCAATCGTTGAGTAATTTATTTCTGCTCCATGTAGAATCTTACTCACATAGTAGATGGGTTTCTGAACCTTCAATTCTTCTTTTATCAATACAGCTCATAGGGATGTGCTAGAGACCGCCAAGTACAAATAAAGAATTTCCCCTAGCTTGGGCTTTGCCAACAGTGGTGCCTCAGCCATGTATTTCTTCAGGGCCTCAAAGGCCTCTTGGCTTTCAGTTGTCCACTCAAAGTTTTTCACATTCTTGAGTGCTTTGAAGAAAGATAAGCATTTTTCTCCTAACTTGGAGATAAATCTTCCCAATGCAGCCACTCTTCCCGTTAGTTTTTGGACATCCTTGACAGTCTTTGGTGGTTCCATGTCTAGAATTGCTTTGATTTTGTCAGGATTGGCCTTGATTCCTCTCTTGGAAACCATCAGGCCTAAAAACTTTCCCGAGCCTACACCAAAGGCACACTTAGCTGGATTCAACATCATCTTGTGGTGCCTTAGCACTTCAAATGCCTCTCGGAGGTGCTCAATGTGATCGGCCTTATCGAGGCTCTTGACTAACATGTCATCTACGTAGACCTCCATGGTTTTTCCAATTAGGTGTCCAAAAATTTTGTTCACCAATCTTTGGTAGGTTGCCCCTGCATTCTTAAGTCCAAATGCCATGACTAGATAACAGAAAACACCAAAGTCAGTGATGAATGATACCTTGGAGATGTCATCCTTGTGCATTTTGATTTGGTTGTATCCACTGAAGCCATCCATAAAGTTGAGCATCTCGTGTCCAGCTGTAGCATCTATCAATGCGTCAATCCTTGGTAAGGGAAAACAATCCTTAGGACATGCATCATTCAAGTCAGTGAAGTCCACACACATCCTCCATTTTCCATTGGCCTTTTTGACCATTACGGGGTTAGCCAACCATTCTGGGAATTGGATTTCCTCAATGAACCCGGCCTCTAGAAGCTTTTCAACTTCTTGTTTAATGGCCTCTTGTCTTTCTGGAGCAAAATTTCTCTTTTTTTGTTTCACCGTCTTTCTTTCAGGATCTACATTCAACTGGTGAGTTATCAATTGGGGATCAATCCCTGGCATGTCAACTGTTGTCCAAGCGAAAATGTCATTATTTTCTTGAAGAAAAGTTATGAGTTTGCTTTTCAATGGCTCAGGTAGTAGCGCTCCAACATATGTCACCTTCTCTGGCTCACCTGGGACTAAGGGAATTGGGACCAAGTCCTCAGCTGGTTTCCCTCTTCTGTCCTCATTGTCACCTGTATCCATATCTTCAATTGGGAGAACCTGCCCCCCCCCCCCCCGATTCCATCAGGCCTTAACGCGGCTACATAACAACTTCTAGCCATTTTTTGGTCTCCCCGTTCTTCACCAATCCCATTCCTCGTGGGGAATTTGATTTTTAGATGATAAGATGAGGCAACAACCTTGAACGCATGAAGACCAGTCCTTCCTAGGATTGCATTGTAGGTCGAAGTTGCCTTTATAACTATGAAGTTCAACATCTGAGTAGACGTATCCATTCCTTGTCCCATGGTCATTGGGAGTTGGATGGTGCCTTCCACCTTTGATTCCACTCCATTGAATCCATATATGGGCATATTCGAGGGTGTTAACTGAGAATCAGTGTAACCCATCTTGATAAAGGCATCATGGAACAAGATGTCCACTGAGGCTCCATTGTCGACCAGGACTCTCTTTGTCTCGGAATTGCCAATCACAGGTATGATGACTAGAGGGTCATTGTGGGGGAACTTCACCCCTTCCAAGTCTGAATCATCAAAGCCTATTGACACTTCTGTTCTGGCACGCTTTGGTGCTTCTCCAACCACAGTCATTACCTCTCGGGCATAAGCTTTTCTTGAGTTTCGGGAGGACCCAGCAGCAGTTGGCCCTCCGAAAATCATGTTGATTACTGACCCTCGGGGCTTGGGATTCCGATCTCGATCGTTGTCCCTTCTGTCATAATCCTTCCTTTCATAATTTCCCCTTTGGCTCCCTTGGCTTCCATCCTTAGTGAACTTACTGAGTTTTCCTCTTCGTATCAGAAATTCAATTTCATCTTTCAATTGCCTACAATCGTCGGTGTCATGACCGACTTCTTTATGGAACCGACAAAACTGATTTTGGTTTCGTTTGGACAAATCAGCCCTCATTGGCTTTGGCCATTTGAGATCTTCTTCCTTGGATATCTCCATCAGAATTTGACTCCTGGGAGTATTCAATCTTGCATATTCTGTAAACTTTGGCCCAAAATTACCTTTCTTAGGTGGAGAATCAGAATCCTTTGACGTTCTGGGAAACTTTTCCTTGACGTCGTACTCCTGAACATCCTTTCTTTTCTTCGAGCTTCCACTGTCGCCAGCGGTGGGTTCATACTTTCTCATGCTTTCCTCAGCCTTGATGTACTTTCCGGCTCTATCTTGGAGCTTCAGCATGCTCTCTGGTGGATGTTTAGCCAACGACCTCCTGAAGTGGTCATCAGTAGTTCCTTGTTGCAGGGCTATCATAGCTACTTTGTCATCTAAGTCCGGGACTTTCAAAGCCTCCCGAGTGAATCGATTGATGTAGTCCCTTAGGGCTTCATTCTTTCCTTGACGTATTGCCATGAGCGATGCAGAGCTTTTCTCATGCACCCTTCCACTAATGAACTGATTGATAAAAGCCTTACTCAATTCCTTGAACGACCCAATAGAGTTGGGAGGTAGACTATAACGACTCGGAAAAACGCTTGTACAATATTAATATTAAATAATATTTGAGTTCTATGATGTGTGAGTATTGTGTAAAAGGTGGATATTTGGAAATGTGGTAAATAGATGTTTACTTGGTGAATGGTATGGATTAAAATATATGTGTATGCTTTTAAATGCATTTTATATGAATTTCTTATTAAAAATTAGTTCTTTTTGACCTTCCGGGAATTTTATAAAATCAACGGAGACTCTCTTTATTGTGAAATCTTTTCACAACCTTTATTTTATATTCTAGTATTTTCTAAAATTAGTGGAGGAATTTAGTTTTGGCTTTAAGGATTTAAAACAGATTTTATGAGTTAAATATCATTTAAGTGATCAAAACTTTGAAAATTCATATTTAATTCAATTTTGATCATAAAAATATTTTAAAAATATGGGTGAGCTTGTAAATTCGTATTCTTTATTTTAAAAATAAAATTTTGATTTTTAGATATTATTTCTATTTTATTTCGAATTTTAGAAAGGCAACTTATTGGGTTTTGTTTTATTAAAATCAGATTTTGGAATTGTGGGATTACCAAAATACCCCTGGGGCTTTAAAACCCCTCACGGCCAGTTCTTCTTCCCCATTTCCTTTCAACTCAATTCTCTCTCTCTCTCTCTCTTATTTCTCTCTCAAATCTCTCTCCTTCTCTCTTCTTTATCTTTTGATTTTGTTAACCAAATTCGTTGATTAGATAGTCAAATCGAAGCTCTTGCCGAGCTCTACACTTTAATACCAATAGTGTTGAGTTTGGTGAAGATTAGAAAATGGGTTTTGTAAATTGGGGTTTCGGATTTTTGATTTAAAATCAAGTGTTCTTGATGATTAAGAGTTTAATTGTGGTTAAGGATCAATTGGGGACGAATTCATACAAAACCCCTTTGTTTTTGGGGCTGCATGCAATTCGTCGACCACCGGTGATGAACTCCGGTGAACCGGTGGCCATGGTCTATGTATTTTGAGGTATTTATAGTGTTGTAGAGTAATTATAAGTAGTTAATTCGTGTTGCATGTCATTGGTTTTATTTTAACTTCAAATTTTCTTAAATTTTAGATTCGGGTTTTGAGTTTTGAATCGGAAAATGACTTGATTTGATTCATGTTTATATGTTTAAATGCTAGTAAGTAATTAATCTAAGTTGCATGCCGAGCTTTGAGTGATTTTCGGATTTATCCAAGAATTTTAGAGTCCGGGTTTGATTGTTGAGATAAACTTGACATGAATATATGTGATTATGTGCATTAAGGTTGTAGGATAATTGGAAGTTAGTATTGAGACTTGCATGTGGTTTTGAGTATAAATAATTGTTGATTAGTTGTATCAAGTGTTATGTAATAAGAATTTGTGGTGTTTAAAAGTTTATGTTGGAGAATGATTTATGTTGAATTGCCAGAAAACTGCCCTGTTCTGCTCTGGTAATTCGTGACTGCTTGTTCCCTGTTTTGGACAGTGGGTATAGGATGTAAATGTTCTACTCGGAGTCTAGTTTGTCCACGCGAAAACCTTGTGTCATTTAATTTAACGAGTAAAGAGTTATGCATGTTTTACTAAAGGTTGCGCAGCAGGATTTTCTGTGCTTCAGTATACACTTTAAACCTGTTCGTTTTTAGTCTAAATGAACTGTTCTGAATTTGAAAGTTTTATGCTAAGTTGGATTAGTAACCAGGAAGTAGCCTGTCAAATATGGTATTTGTTTGATTATTTTTGGATTTATGATAAATGTTTTGGTAAGGCTTGCGCAACAGATTTTTCAGCTTTTGAGATGAAAACATTGTTTGTAAAGGTGTTAAGGATATGGTTAGCATTGATCAAGTTGATTTAAAAGAATACCAAGGGTGGTATGATCTGAAAGTTAGATTATATATATATATGTATTAAAGGAGTATGTTATGTGAACTTGAATGGCAATGTGCGCTTATGTGAGTTTTGTGCTTAATATATGGTTAAGAGTTATAAGTGATATAAATATTATGTGTTTACGCGTTTAGAGAACGTTGGGTAGTTTAGAATAAGGATTAGAATTTTGAGAGGATCATTCTAAGATAGTATATACTCTTTTGTAGAGTCACGAGACGTGGAACATAGAGATAAAGGAAAGGCGAAGGCAGAAATTCAGTGAGTACGGTTGTTCTAAAAGCTACTTAAGAATCCAAAGAAGTAGAGCCTAGAAATAAAGGCAAGACTAAGGTGGAGAACCAGTGAATCTGATTACTCTTTTTAGCTACTTAAGGCAAGTAATTCTGACTTGCTTTCGCTTCTAAATGCCATTCTTTCATTTTGACATATATGAATTTCTATCTTGTTTATATGCCCTTTTAATCCCGAAAACATATCATGTTCATTTGGAAATCCTTATTTCTGTTCATATACTTTGTGGGTTCATACACCATACTATGTTTAGTTCTTTCTTTGAACCTTTACACCCAAGGGTGAATATACCAGAACTCACATTTTAGTACATATCCAAAACATACCTATGACATTTACTTCTTGATTTCCTATTGATAGAAATCCAGATTGATCAGATTGAACTTATCCAATTCCCAAAAGACTCTTTTATATACAAACATTATAGACACAATACAATGTCTTGTGAACCATATCTTGCTCAAACTTTTCTTCAGACCTTATCATTATCCTTTGATTATACTTACATTTTAACCTGAGATGCTATTGCATTAGATTTGAACTTGTACCTATGAATCACATACTTACTTGAAATTGAGAATATATGAACCTTCACTTGGGTACTATACAAACACACATCCAATGATTTACAAAGGATTTCTTTCATAAGAAAGATTTTAAAAGAAAGGAAGTTTCAAAGTTTGGATTCATTTAAATTCTGATTTATGGTTTCCACGGATTCCTAAGATTGGAGGCGTAAGAGGCCGAGTGACGCCGGCCCAGCACTTTTTAATTATAATAAATGGACTAGGGATGGACTAGTCTAAAGGCCAATGTGTGCCTGTTGGGACCCAATACAAGGACCAGAGGGACTGTGTGTCCGGTATGGGGACTTTACGTGGCTGATCACCCGTATTGTCCGGTGCGTTGTGAAAAATCTCCAAATTACTTAATGCTTTTCTTGAAATCATATATCTATATAAGGAAATTGGTTTACCCTTTGAAATTGCATATTTATGTCATTGTTCTGATAATCCCTTGATATGGATTCTGCTATACCCATGACATACAGATTGATATTGGAAATTGTTTCACAGTGGTTAACTATTTGGTTATATTATTACTTGCTGAGCATTTGGCTCATTCTTTTTCCCTATTCTAACCCACAGTTAAAAGAGAAGATGGTACGCACTTTTCAGTCAGCTAGGAAGTCTTCCTATAGGGTTATTCTTGGGATGCCAGCTCAGGCAGGTGATGAAGACTTGTAGAAGGTGTTTGGTATAAGGGAATGTAGAACTTTTAAGACACGGTTGTAATAACTTTTGAGACTTTTATTATGTAATAAAATGAAGTAGATAGTTGATGCTTGTTTCATACCATTACCTGTTAAAGATCCAGGGTAAAGATGGGGTCGCGTCTACATGTTTATATTATTATTCACAGGTTCATAAGTATAGAGGTTGTAGTGACTCCCCAATCATGACCCCAGATTGGGAGGGCGTCACATAGACGGCTATACCAACGTTGGGCCATGCCTGCCAAGGTTTGCGGAAACGCCCTACACTTGACCGCATCGTTGGTTGGCTGCAACAGCAGTGCATTGGAGAAAGTCCTTACATGATTTGCGGGATCCCCCGTTCCATCATAAGCCTTGATTGTCGGCATCTTGAATTTTCTGGATATAGCCGTTTTCATGATGTCTTGTGTGAATGGTGGTGTAGGATCGTCAGGATCTCCTAGGGGCAACAGAACACTAGGATCACCCCTTGGGGCATCGGCCCTCTTGGTCCTTCTTGCCGGGGGATCCAAGTTGATTATCGGGATCCCTTCAGTCGTTCGGCCCCGAGATTGAGCGACCTCTTCTTCAGCAAGGAGTTTTTTGAGCCTTGCAATCTCTGCCTCATGGGCTGCAAGTTTCTCCCTAGTAGTTTGGGGTTGTTCCCGATTGGTCTGGGAAGAACGTCTCCTTCTTGGGGCGACATCCTCCCCAGTTGTATAACCCTCATCCTCAGTGTATGGGCCCGAGTAATCTTGAACGAAAGGGGTCTGGCGAGTTTGTTGATTTTGGGGTCCCAGACCTTGAATATAAGGGGGCACATATGCCTCATGGTAGATTGGATTATTTCCACTACCGCCCGCCATGGGTCGAGGGGGCATGCCATAGCTTGGCATCCCCAAAGTCTGATTCGCGTATTGAGGGAGATCAGTAGTATGGAGTTGAAGGCTCCTTGGTGCATTCATGAGCAACGGGGATGTCGTAATCGGTTGCTGGTGAACGGTCTCTTGTGGATTAGATCCATGAATGACCATCTGCAGGGGATTCGTCCCTTCAACCGAAATCGGGATTTCCGGTCCTTGAGTATTGGTGGGGATATTCGCCCCTTGAGTGCCAGTAGTCGGCGGTGGTTGGTCAGCCTCGGAGGTGACTAGGCGATCCTCGGGAGTTTGAGTATCCCGAGCTGTTCTTCGTGTGTTTGCCATGGTTGATGTTGTCTTCCCACAGACGGCGCCAAATGTTATGGAATAAAAAACGAGCTTGTGTAATTAATGCTAAGGTTTAATGAACTTCGAGCTTTAATGGCTGCACTTGTGTTTCGAGACTAAATCGGTCCTCACAAGATGCCTACGTATCTCAAATCGTTATTGAGAATCAAGCCAAAGACGTAGTTCTGATTGTAGGATCAGGGGTCCTTATATAAGCGTCTGGAACCTTGTATTTATGGTACGTTTGAGAGACTTAACGGATAAGTCTTCTTATTGATAACTGATAAGGATTGTATTGCTTGGCGGACAAGTCTTTTCCTTGTTGATAAAGGCCGTGACTCATTGATTACCTTTAATTGGGATTCTGGATCCTTCTTTGACCAATTTCCATAATTTGGACTCTATTTATGAGCTGTATATTTTCCCTATTCATTAATTACGAAATTAATGAATAATTAGGGATGTGGGCATTTCATATCGAGCCTTTTCATTGGACCGTCAATTATATTTCTATAATTACTTTTCTGACAATATCACCTGTGTTGTTTCTAAAGGAGGAAACTGTTAGTATTAGTGCTCTAGAGACAATAATTTTATGTTTTAAAGAAAATATTTTATTATTATAAATTATGTTTTATTGATTATTATTATTAGTTTATTATGTCTTTATTTACTGCGTTATAAATGTTAGCATAATAAATGTCCTTGGAATTATGATATGTATTCGATATCTTTAAGTATGAGACTTAAAAATGAGATTATATGAATAGTATCTTTATTCCTAAATATCCCTAGTCGAGTGTTATTATTTAAGGACAATAATAATGCACAGAGACTAGTATGTTTGTTGACTGATGACCACATCTCATTGGTCATAGGTATGGTGATACTAAAGTCAAAACATAGGTGCATGTAAGAGTACATGACACTGGATTGACCCGCCGTGAGATTACACATGTTAATAGTGTCATAAGTAATTCTCACTGTGATAATGGTGTAATGATCCTTAGACCTGAAATCATTATATTTTTATACGAGAGTTAATATACTTTGATTACATTAAAAGTTACCTTTGACCGGGTGATGATAAAAGTGGACATTGGGTATATTATGAATCGTATGAGAAATATGAATGATCTAGATGGGATTTAACCCTCCTAATTTTAGGAGCGATATTATTGGCCTCTTGTTTGAGTGAGACTAAGAAATGCACGGCCGTGCTCAAATGTTGATTTGATTTATTAGTCTACTCATCGATCAAGAAAACTAAGATTAAATTATGAAGAGGATGACACATTACATGCCTCGAGTTTAATCTATAATATTAAGGTTAAATGGATTATATTACATGGAACATTATTCACGAAAGGCTTAATCGAATCACCGATTTAATTATTATTACTTGGGTGACAATGATGTATTACTAGATGCCGCTCATTGTTTACAATTTTAATTAGTTATTAAAATTGTTACCAACGTAATAATAACCTACAGGGTCACACACAAAGAACGCTTGAAGGAGAAATAATTTAAATTATGAATTTAAATTTAAATAAGTAATTTATTCTATTTACAATATTAATTAAGTATGACTTGATTAATTATTTAAATAGAAAATGGAATTACTTAAACTAATTCTGAAATTAGTTATTAATTAATTAAGTGCGACTTAATTAAATAATAAATTGGAATTTTGGATTAGTATTTTATTATAATTGGATTATAATTAGAAAACTTATTTTCCTCTCTATATAAACTCTCAAAGAGGGCTGATTTTAATGATGAAAAACGTTTTTATATTAAAACCCTAGCCTCTTATGAGAGCAAGAAAAGAGAGAGAGAAAAAAGCAGTTTTCGGGTGCTAGTACACATCAATCCTTCAAGAAAAGCGTTCATGTGGATACCGTAGAGTGTAGATCGCGAGAGCGGGATACATGGTGATTGAACAAGCTTTGGATCTCCATTAATCTTCCATTAATGAACTTTTAAAGCTTCTTAAGGTATTTGTTCTTAATCTCCGAATTAAATCTTTTGTTTTCGCATGGATCCTGCGGAGGGGTTTCGAATTTTGATTTATTTTTACGTTTTCCGTTGCGTTTATATGCTCGAAACCCTTCAATGGTATCAGAGCTACTTGCGAAACGTTTTAATTCGGTTGTGTGTTTAACAGTTTTCGATATATATGCATGTTTGCGATCTACCATGTTTTTGTGTTGATTTATATATATGTATGTATATATTTTTGAATATAAGATATTCATGAGGATTGGATAATCATGAGATGATTGTGTATATTGCTGTATGTATATGATACATGTTATATCGAATTATGAGAATCGTATTCGATACGATTTCTGAATACGTTGCGCAGATTTGGTGAAATTTGCATACTCTGTCCGATTTTCGCCGACAATACCTTTTCGGAAAGCGAAACGGGCGTCTGAACCAAACTGACAAAGTCATTCGTTCGTTTGTAAGGCGTCTGACGTCGTTTACTGTCTGTAAACAGCGATTTAATGTTTTCAGAATTCTGATTTTGATTTTCTGATTTACACTTTATTTGATTTCTATGATTGGATCATGAGAAATATGATATGGTATGATATGTTGATGCAATATGAGATGTTCTTAATTGTTATATGAGCATGGTGATTGGTTATGGCCTAAAGACCCATAGGATAATGGTTTTGTTTTATGGTTTGGTTTCTAAATACGACTTGCATGTCGTTATTCCATGTAATGTTTAAATCTCGAATGTAACTCGAGTTCTACTTGTAAGTTCAGTAGGATAGGTTGTTTTATTTATGTAATGTATATGAAGACATCCAAGATGGAGAACCAAAGAAGCATTACAAGGAGGCAAGCAAGGAGACAGGTTAAAGCTTGAAGACTTGTAACATTGTATTGTATTTTGATACCACCATAGATTGACCTTGATCTTTCCATTAGCTTGGAAAGATCACTTAGGTTGGGCCATAACCAAACACGTTTACTTTACGCACTTTACATATATGATGCATGTGATGTAGATATGTATGCGTAGATAATGATGCATGCTTTAATTAGATTAAACATGTATGGATTATATACGTCACCCATGCCATGTTTTCTAAACAAGATAAAATCTGTAACGATTCAAGATTTTAAAATTGAACAAAAACGAAGATGAGATTCCTGTGTTTATGAAACACGGAAATAAGTATGAATTTCAAATTTTGATATGGGGAGATTTTGACAAAAATACAAGCAGCGCTTGTAAGAAAGGCGGGTTTTAAGTGAGACCACTGTGACTCCTCCGACGGACTGGAAATCAAACCATTGATGAATTTTGATTTGAAGTACTTAGTTCAAGGAAAAATTGGGAATGTCTTGATGATGGGATCATGGTCGTTTTAATAATAACAAATCCCTAAAGTTAAAATATTAAGTCAATTAGATGCCTTCCAATGGGCAACACTCGTCAAGACCTAGATCGAGAAAGAGTGGGTTCGCCAAAGCAAAACACTCCAATCTATCGTGGTAAGACGCGATGAAGTAAATGTGATACTTAACTGTTAGACCATTGGGTTAGACTTAACTAAGTTACCACAATAGGATTGTGAACTTAGAGGCATGGAGCTTGGTATGATTTATTAGATAAATGTGAACAAATGTTGTTCTACTAAACTTTCCAAGAGTTATATATGATATAATTGACAAGAGTTGTCTACCTAAATAAATCATGTTTTGGGAGTAAAGCCAAAGCTGACCTTAAGCATGACGAAATATGGATCTTGGCTCACTAGAAGGATTTAGAGTAATGCCTTCCGAATTAATAGTTAGGGCTATTTATTTGATAAAAATAGTGGGAGGTATATAATGATATACCATAATCACTTAAACATAATAATTAATAAATTTGCAACCTAGATTAATTTTATGCACTTTAATATTGTAGTTATCAAATGACAAATAACACAAACAACTTCTCTATGCGATCAGTCCTTGAGAAGGACAAGCTACCAGGAACAAATTTCCTCGACTGATATAGGAGCTTGAGGATCGTCCTCAGGCACCACAATGTTAGTCAAATTCTTCCCTTACCTTTTAGCTGAGAATGTAACATGTGCCGAACATAATGCTTATTGGAAGCAAATTGATGATTCGACTGCTGATGTTTCATGTCTCATGCTTGCAACTATGAGTGTTGAGCTTAAGAAACAATATGAGCATATGGATGCTTATGAGATATTTGAGCACATTAAAAGATGTTTGAGGAAAAGGCTCGTCAAAAGGGATTTGACAATAGCAAGACACCATACACCTACAAGTAGGGAAAGTGAGATTCGGTTGGTCCAAATGTTCTAAAGATGATAGGGTATAATGAGTACCTTGATTATTATTTTTTTGGGTTTCAAGATTGGTCTAGAGACTCAGAATGATTTGATCATACAAATCTTTGAACAATAACTATTCTCAATTAGTTAGTGAACAACGAAATAAATGAGATAGACATAGCACCCACTAAGTTGTGAAGCACGTTGAGAACTGCTGTAAGCAACATGATAAATGCATGGACTACTCCCATAATGATGGTGAATGTAGGAATGTGAATGGGAAAGGAAAATGGAATGGAAAGAAGAAGATTTGATCTAATTCTATAGCCCATATTAAACTCCAATCCCAAAGAGGTTTTGTCGCCTAAAGGAGGTGTTGCTAATTAAAGAAGACGATCGTCACTTCTGTGGAAAACCGAAAGACTGGAAGTTAAACTGTCATGCTTATTTGGAAGATCTAAGAAGAAGACCGGCAAGGGTCAAGCTTCAGGTTTCGGGTTAGAATTGGAGCAAAAGTTGTTGCTCTAGTTGAAGTAACTCGTTACTTAATTTTGCCTATAAGGCTAAGTTTAAAACTTGATAATTGTAACTACGTGCCTCTAAGAGTAGAGACATTATATTGGTTTCTTGTATGGACAAGAAAGTTTTTTCATTTTAATTGGATATATAACAATTGTTGTTTATTACATTTCAATGAAAAGGTTAATGATGTTGCACAATTAGTTAACAATTTATATGTTCTAAAAATGACTCAAATCAAACATTACCTCTGGCACTGTAGTTAAGGCCATATTATAAGAAATGCATTTCCAATTTACATACTGATGGATGATTGGATAAGTTTGATTATGAATCATACGAAGAATGCGAATCTTGGTTTATTTGGTAAAAAGACAAAAAGCCCCTTTTACTAGAAATGGTGAAAGGGTCATCGAACGATTATGACTTATACATGGTGATGTATGTGGTCATATACGTACGATGGCAGAAGGTAGGTTTTACTACTTTGTAGCGGTTACTGATGATTTCAGTAGATACGAATATGGATATCTTTTGAAGAACAAATTCGAATCTTTTGAAAAGTTCAAAGAATATTAAGCTGAAGTAGAAAAGGTTCAAAGAAAGGGGTTTCCAATAAGTTTCTGGGGTTATACCCTAGAGACATGTGCATATACACTAAACCGTGTTCCTACTAAAATGGTTCAGGAGACACCATATAAGATATGGACTGAGAAAAGTCATAGCATGTCATTTATGAAAATTAGGGGATGCCAAGCGATTGTGAAACGTTTAACCTCTGACAAGCTAGGACCAAAATCAGATAAATGTAATTTTGTGGGATACCAAATTAAAACAAAAGGGGTATTACTTCTTTAATCCTCCAGAGAACAAAGTGTTTGTTGCTCGGACTGTTGTATTTATTGAGAGAGAATTTCTTTCTAAAAGAAATAGTGGGAGGAAAATAGATCTCGATGAGGATCGAGAACCACGAGATAACATTGAACCGAAGTTGGAATAAGAGAATAATGTACAAGAAAATGTTAATGACAATACTGCTCAAGAAACACAGGTTGTTCGTAGGTCTGGTAGGATTCACCATGAGTCCGAGAGATATTATGAATTTCTCTTGACTCGGGATGGTGATGTAACGCTTGTGAATAATGATAATGAGCCTCTTACCTACCAAGACGCTATGAACATTCCAAGATCTAAAAGTTGGCAGGAGGCCATGAAATCTAAGATGGATTCCATGTATGAAAACCCAAGTATGGACTTTGGTTGATCTACCTAAAGGGGTAAAACCTATAAGGTGCAAGTGCGTTTTCAAGAAGAAAATTGACATGGATAGTAATGTACAGACCTATAAGGCACGACTGGTGGCAAACGGTTTCAAGTAAATTCATGGTATTGACTATGATGAAACTTTCTCACCAGTGGCAATGGTCAAGTCCATCGGGATTTTTCTTGCTTACTATGACTACGAAATCTGGCAAATGGATGTCAAGACTACTTTCTTAATTGAGCGTTGAAGAGGTTGTGTACATGACACAACCTGAAGGTTTTGTAGATCCAAGTTTTGTTAGAATGGTATATAAGATAAGTCGATCCATTTATGGATTAAAGTAAGCCTCGAGGAGATGGAATATACGTTTTGATGAAACAGTCAAATAGTTTGGCTATATTCAAAATGAAGATGAACCGTGTGTTTACAAGAAGGTTAGTGGGAGCCATGTGGCATTCCTAGTATCATATGTAGATGATATATTACAAGTAAGGAATGACATTCTTTCTCAACAGACTGTTAAGACTTGGTAGAGAAATAGTTTCTAGATGAAAGACTTAAAAGATGTGTCCTATATCTTAGGGATCATGATCTATAGAGATAGATCACGAATATTTTTCGGCTTAAGTCAGAGTACATACATTGACAATGTATTACACCAATTAGGGATGCAAAGAGGCTAAAAAGGAAATGTTCCCATGTCTATGAGATAGTGATCATAAAATAAATGGTCTAAAATCATTGGATGATATGGACCATATTAGTGTAGTTCTATATGCTTCGGAAATTGGTTTCATAATGTATCTGATGATATGTACTCGTCATGAAGTCTCGTATGCTTTAAGCATGACGAGCAGGTACCAGTCTAATCCAAGTGATGGTCACTTGATTGGAATCAAGAATATTCTTAAGTGCCTGAAAAGGACTAAAGACTCATTCTTGGTATATGGAGGAGATAGAAAGCTGGATGTAAAATGTTACACGGATAATAGTTTCTAGACATACAGGACGGTTTTGTGTCTTAGTCTGGATTTGTGTTTTGTCTAAATAGATGTGTTGTAAGCTAGAATAGTTCATAGCAAGAACCGTAAACGATTCTACAATCGAGGCTTAGTATATTGATACTAGCGAAGTAGCCAAAGAGGATGTTTTGGTAATTTACTAAGGCGATATCACCTTATTAATGAGATTAATGATCAAGGAGATATACTTATATGTAAAGTGCATACTATTGATAATATTGCAGAACCACTGACTAAGGCTTTGTCGCAGCAGAAGCATGTAAGTCACACTAGTTCCAAATGTATTGGATACATGGGATATTGGCTCTAGTGCAAGTGGGAGATTGTTAGTATTAGTGCTCTAGAGACAATACTTTTATGTTTTAAAGAAAACATTTTATTATTATAAATTATGTTTTATTGATTATTATTATTAGTTTATTATGTCTTTATTTACTGCATTATAAATGTTAGCATAATAAATGTCCTTGGAATTATGATATGTATTCGATATCTTTAAGTATGAGACTTAAAAATGAGATTATATGAATAGTATCTTTATTCCTAAATATCCCTAGTCGAGTGTTATTATTTAAGGACAATAATAATGCACAGAGACTAGTATGTTTGTTGACTGATGACCACATCTCATTGGTCATAGGTATGGTGATACTAAAGTCAAAACATAGGTGCATGTAAGAGTACATGACACTGGATTGACCCGCCGTGAGATTACACATGTTAATAGTGTCATAAGTAATTCTCACTGTGATAATGGTGTAATGATCCTTAGACCTGAAATCATTATATTTTTATACGAGAGTTAATATACTTTGATTACATTAAAAGTTACCTTTGACCGGGTGATGATAAAAGTGGACATTGGGTATATTATGAATCGTATGAGAAATATGAATGATCTAGATGGGATTTAACCCTCCTAATTTTAGGAGCGATATTATTGGCCTCTTGTTTGAGTGAGACTAAGAAATGCACGGCCGTGCTCAAATGTTGATTTGATTTATTAGTCTACTCATCGATCAAGAAAACTAAGATTAAATTATGAAGAGGATGACACATTACATGCCTCGAGTTTAATCTATAATATTAAGGTTAAATGGATTATATTACATGGAACATTATTCACGAAAGGCTTAATCGAATCACTGATTTAATTATTATTACTTGGGTGACAATGATGTATTACTAGATGCCGCTCATTGTTTACAATTTTAATTAGTTATTAAAATTGTTACCAACGTAATAATAACCTACAGGGTCACACACAAAGAACGCTTGAAGGAGAAATAATTTAAATTATGAATTTAAATTTAAATAAGTAATTTATTCTATTTATAATATTAATTAAGTATGACTTGATTAATTATTTAAATAGAAAATGGAATTACTTAAACTAATTCTGAAATTAGTTATTAATTAATTAAGTGCGACTTAATTAAATAATAAATTGGAATTTCGGATTAGTATTTTATTATAATTGGATTATAATTAGAAAACTTATTTTCCTCTCTATATAAACTCTCAAAGAGGTCTGATTTTAATGATGAAAAACGTTTTTATATTAAAACCCTAGCCTCTTATGAGAGCAAGAAAAGAGAGAGAGAAAAAAGCAGTTTTCGGGTGCTAGTACACATCAATCCTTCAAGAAAAGCGTTCATGTGGATACCGTAGAGAGCGGGATACATGGTGATTGAACAAGCTTTGGATCTCCATTAATCTTCCATTAATGAACTTTTAAAGCTTCTTAAGGTATTTGTTCTTAATCTCCGAATTAAATCTTTTGTTTTCGCATGGATCCTGCGGAGGGGTTTCGAATTTTGATTTATTTTTACGTTTTCCGTTGCGTTTATATGCTCGAAACCCTTCAGAAACAACAATGTGGTAATGACTGGATTCAGAAGAGGGAATGTGTACATTGCTGACTTTAGTAGCACAAGTCCAGACACCATCACTTGTCTCTTCAGCAAGGCAAGCAAGGATGAAAGTTGGCTATGGCACAAGAAATTGTCTCATCTGAATTTTAAAGTTATGAATGATTTGGTGAGGAAAGATCTTGCTAGAGGAATTCCACAGGTGGAGTTTTCCAAGGATGGTTTGTGTGATGCCTGTCAAAAAGGGAAACAAAAGAAGGCATCATTCAAAAGCAAGACAGAGTCATCAATTGTCCATCAGCTTGAATTACTTCATATGGATCTGTTTGGCCCTGTAAATGTCATGTCTATCTCAAAGAAGAAATATTGTCTTGTGATTGTTGATGATTTTTCTAGATTTACATGGACCTTCTTTTTACACTCAAAAGATGAGGCAAGTGAAGTGAAATCATTATCAATCACATCAAGATGGTAAACAATCATCCTGATTTCAAAGTATGAAGGATTAGTAGTGACAATGGGACATAATTCAAGAATTCAAGCATGAAGGTGTTCTGTGAAGAAAATGGTATTTTGCATGAGTTTTCAGCAGCAAGGACACCACAGCAAAATGGTGTAGTTGAAAGGAAAAACAGAACACTTATTGAAGCTGCAAGGACAATGCTAGATGAATCAAAGTTACCAACTTACTTATGGGCTGAGGCAGTTAACACAGCTTGCTTCACTCAAAATATTTCTTTGATTAATCAAGCCAAGGGAATGACCCCTTATCAACTACTCAAAAGAAAGAAGCCACTATTGGATTTTCTTCATGTCTTTGGATGCAAGTGCTTTGTTCTGAGAAATCAAGCTGAGCATTTGAGGAAATTTGAAGCAAAGGCAGATGAAGCAATATTTGTGGGATATGCAGCAGGGAAAGCCTACAGAGTCTATAATCTCAGAACCAACATTGTTATGGAATCTGTACATGTTGTTTTTGATGATCTCAAAATTCAAGGTCTCTGTGATAAAGGTTTCCATGAAAGTCTTTCTTTTGAGAATGAGGAAGGAGATCAAGTGCATCATGTTAAGGCTACTGAGAAACAGCCTAAAGTTGTTGTATCTAGCACAGATGAAAGCAGCAGTGAAGATGAAATTGCTGCATTAAGATTGAAAAGAATAGCTGCTAGCAGACCAAATGGTCATTTCGTTGACAGTCATGATGGTGGATTCGTTGACAGTCAAAATGAGCGTTTCGTTGACAGCCAAAATGGTCATACCGTTGACAGTCATAGAAATGCTTCTAGAAGTGATCAATTAGGGACAACAAACTCAGGGGGAGTTTCTCAAGGACAAATATCCAATCAAGGCAATCATGATCATGAAGCTACCTCTTCAAGAGCAAATCTACCTCCCTCAAGGAAATGGACTAAAGATCATCCCTTTGAACTTATTATAGGTGATGTTTCTTCAAAAGTCCAAACTAGAAGAGCAACTCAAGAAGAATGTCTATATAGTAGCTTTCTGTCTCGAGATGAGCCAAAGAAAGTTGAGGATGCACTTCTAGATCCAGATTGGGTTTTAGCTATGCAAGAAGAGCTAAACCAATTTGAGAGGAACAATGTTTGGAAGCTGGTGCCCAAGCCTAAGGATAGGAGTGTCATAGGCACAAAATGGGTGTTCAGAAACAAGATGGATGAAAATGGCATAGTCACAAGGAACAAAGCTAGATTGGTTGCAAAAGGTTATTCACAGGAAGAGGGAATTGATTTTGATGAAACCTTTGCTCCTGTTGCAAGACTAGAAGCAATAAGGATTTTCCTAGCCTATGCAGCCCATGCCAATTTCAAAGTCTATCAAATGGATGTGAAGAGTGCTGTTCTGAATGGGGAATTGGAAGATGAGGTGTATGTAAGTCAACCTCCTGGTTTTGAAGATGATGATTTTCCAGAATATGTATACTTCCTCCTCAAAGCACTCTATGGTTTGAAACAAGCACCTAGAGCCTGGTATGACACACTTTCACAGTTCCTCCTTGAGAATCACTTCACTAAAGGTACTGTAGATAAAACTCTGTTTCACAGGGTTGTGAATGGCTCTACTATACTTGTTCAAATTTATGTAGATGACATAATCTTTGGGTCTACAGATGTGAAACTTTGTCAAAAGTTTTCCAAGCTTATGCAAAGTAAATATGAAATGAGCATGATGGGAGAATTAACTTACTTTCTTGGTCTTCAAGTGAAGCAAGTTAATGAAGGCATTTTCATTAGTCAAACAAAATATATTCATGATTTATTAAAGAGATTTAACTTAATGGAATGCTCTCCTGCCAAAACTCCCATGCCTACTGCCACCAAACTTGAATTGAATACTAAGGAAAAATCTGTGGACATTTCAAGTTACAGAGGCATGGTAGGCTCACTTTTATATTTAACAGCTAGTAGACCTGATATTATGTTTGCTACATGTCTATGTGCTAGATTTCAGGCTGATCCTAGGGAATCCCATTTAGTTGCTATTAAAAGGATTTTCAGATATCACAAAGGAACACCAAACCTTGGC
The DNA here is from genome assembly GCA_030848705.1 of Heracleum sosnowskyi. Classification (NCBI taxonomy): domain Eukaryota; kingdom Viridiplantae; phylum Streptophyta; class Magnoliopsida; order Apiales; family Apiaceae; genus Heracleum; species Heracleum sosnowskyi. The sequence continues at coordinate 69,434,845 of CM061235.1, forward strand.
ATTTGGTATCCTAGAGAATCTGGCTTTGAACTAATTGGTTATTCAGATGCAGATTATGCAGGATGTAAAATTGACAGGAAAAGCACAACTGGAACCTGTCAATTCCTAGGAAACAAGCTTGTGTCATGGTTCAGCAAGAAACAAAACTCAGTTTCTACCTCCACAGCTGATGCTGAGTATATTGCAGCTGGAAGTTGTTGTGCACAGATTTTATGGATGAAAAATCAACTACTTGATTATGGAATAAGAGTTGAGAAAATTCCTATTTTCTGTGACAACACTAGTGCCATTGCCATTACTGAGAATCCAGTGCAGCATTCAAGGACCAAGCACATTGACATCAAGTACCATTTCATTAGAGAACATGTTATGAATGGTACTATGGAGTTACATTTTGTTCCAAGCGAACAACAACTTGCAGACATCTTTACCAAGCCACTTGATGAATCAACATTCTCAAGATTAGTAAGTGAGCTAGGTATGCTAAATTTCTCTTAATTATTTCTGAGATGTTTACAAGTTAAAATGCAGCCAGAAATTTGTTATGTTTTTCTGTGAATTAATTTTCTCAGGAAAAAGTAAAATTTTGTCTAAGTCAAAATTACTATGTCAACGAAACGAACCATTTCGTTGACAGTCTTAGCATTTTTCTGGGTGTTTCGTTGATAGCTCTTTTATATCAACGAAACGCAGTTTTATCAACGAATAAGACGGGACTTTAACCGCCCAATCCTGATTCGTTGATTTAGCGCAATTAATCTGAACCGTTGAAATTTGACACGTCTGTTACCACGATCTATACATACACCCCTGTAAGTATAAATCATGGTAATACTTTAAAGGTAACGGTTATATTTTTAAGCCAATCCAGTAATTTACATTGATTGTTGGATTTAATTTCTGAGAATTTTTGGGGGAGTATTTAAGAAATTCTATTTTCTTTAATTCTTTTTTTACTTGTTCTCAAAAATTCCAAAGGCTTTTCTTTCTTCTTCTCTCTAACAATCAATTCAGTTCGAAGCTTTTCTACACTCAACAATGGCACCCATAGTCAAGCTTATGTCTTCTGGAGGGTTTATCTATGAGTAAAACAACTTCATCCCCTTTGTTGTCAAGGAAAGCCCGAACAACATCTTTTTCAAGATGATGGACTTCATGAAGAATTGCAAGTTGAGCTATGCAATGTTTCACTCTACACCACTCTACAATGAGATAATCGAGGAGATTTGGACCTCATGTGAGTATAGTGGGACAAATTGCACTTTGCAATTCACCATTCAAGGTAATGAGTATATAGTTAATTCTGATGTATTGCAAGCATGTCTACATATTCCTGAAAATAACTGTAATGCTTTGCCTACAAACACTGAAATTGTTAACATGCTAAATTCTATAAACTACTCTTTGCCTACTGATAATTTGGGTAAGATTATTAGGAGAGGTCTGGTTAGAGAAGACAGTTATTTAGCTGATGCATTCATAAAGGTATTTTCTGGCAAAATTAGTAATTTTGATGCATTAACTAATTCCATGTTAATTCTCTTAACCATGCTTCTAACTGATAGATATTATAACTTTAGCACCCAACTTATGTATGAAATTGGTGCTAAGTTGGGTGATAAGGCAAATAGGAAAAAGAATATCTATTATGCTAGGTTTCTGATGATGTTGGCTAACCATGTTAGTCCAGCACCATTAGTTATCTCTAACCCTGTTTCCAGGTTTGAGTGCTTTGTGCAAGAGAAGAGGGTTTTGACAGATATTCTGAGACGTAACCACAATGGTGATGTCCCAGTGGTGTATCTGCCCATCATTGAGGTAACTTCTTCTAACCCTGTTAGTGTAGTTGCTACTTCTATTGTTTCTCCTACCAATGTTGATATGGAGTCTGTAGCTGTGTCCCAACAGGCTCCTGCCTAAGCAGCAAAACCTAAATCTAAGAAATCCTCAAAGCCAACCTCAGGTGCTTCTCAAAAGGCACCTGTTGCAAAAACTACTTCACAACCAAAAGGGAGTGATTCTGGAGTTGTGAGAGGTGAGGGAAGGGGTGAAAATCAAAGAAACCCCAAGAATAAGGAAGGAAAGGATAGTGTGTCCCAACCAAGCCCCATTGTGTCTTCCCAACAAGGCACAATGAGTAAAATGGATTTAAACACAAGTCTAGTTGCATCCTCCCAAAAGGATGTGATTATTGAAACAAGCTCTCTTCCAAGAGCACACTCCAAGAGGGTAAGGGACACTTCAAGCCCACAGTCTACATTTTCCCAATACCAAAGGAGAGTGAAACAAAAATCCAAGGGTTCACAGGGTGCACACACTCTGGAAGCAACACTTCCAGTTTCACAAATTCAGTTTGATGTAACCCCTATTATTACTCTGGGGTTACAGTCCCATTCTCCACTACACCAAAAATGACCTATTGCAACCCCATCATATGATTGTGTTGCATAAAATGTTGCTATAGACAAGAAACCTGCATATCTATTGTAATACTTTCAAAAATGTTACTTTAAATGGGAAAGCGTTGCAAGCCTAAGAATCATTTTCACAGTTTTAGGACAATAGCAATGCTTCAGAAAAGTGTTACAATAACATGATACACTTTTATCAAATTGGTACCAAATATTTAGGCGGCAGTTTAATTTTTTGGCTGGGCGGGGTTTTTTAGTACCAAATATTTGGTACCAAAATTTTTATTACACAAAAATAAGTTTTATTACATAAAACTACTCATTCCTCTCTCACAGTCTCTCGACCTCTCTCTCAGACATCTCTCTCAGACATCTCTCTGGCTAACCTCTATCTCTGTCTCATCTCTCTTCTCTCTCCGTGTCTCATCTCTCTCAGACTCTCACCATTCTCAAAATCCTAAAATTGAAAGCGAAGATTAGAGAAAAGCCCCAAAATTGGTTAGAGTTTTAATTGATTCAATTGAAGCTTCGATTTAGGGTTTGATTAGAGGTAAAGTACCCAATTTATTTCTATTATATATGTATATGTATAATTTTTTAATCATAATTAGGGTTCATTCTCCGAAACCGATTAGGTTCGATTAGAGATATGTGTATGTATAGGTAAGGCAAGAGTATGCTCGATTTTCTATGTATATCTATGTATGGATGTTAAAATTCTTCCAAGACTTTTTTAAAATTTATCATTAATTTAAAAAATTATGTTATTGATTGGTCTTTGTTAATTGTATTGATTAAATGGGATAAATGATGTGTTTGATAGTTTTGGATTGATAAAGAAGAGGAGTTATTGAAGTACTCCTTTAAAGATGCTTTGCTACTTGTTGAAGCACTAACACATGGTTCTTTTATGCTACCTCAAGTTCCCCCAGTGTTATCAGGTACTCCTTTTTTCATGTTCTTGACTAGATAACGTATATAATGATAACATTATAATGATAACGTATACATTATAAAAGGAGGGTATGATAACGAAAACCTCTATAATGTTAGGACTTGGAGAATCTGATGACGAGCTTAAGGAAGCTATGGCTGACTTGAGGGCTAGCTATAGACGTTGATATTTTGACTCTTGGACAATATTTAAAAGTGAGTTAATATGCAATATTTTTCTAGCCATCTAGTCATGTTTCTCTTTTGAGGCATAACAATTAGCATAATCTTCTGAATATACTAGTCATAGGCTCTTCTTATTGGTTATTCCCTTTAAAGAGGACATTTAATGTCGGCCCCGGTCATGTGGTCACTCTTGTTGCAGAGAATCGATTTTTGTGAAATATGATTTAGTTGTTTACTTTAACTACGTTTTAAAGCGATTGTTGGTGTTTATTTGAATTCTCTCGATATATTGTGTTCAAGTGATACGTCTTGTTGAGTTGTTTTAAGATTGATTACCAATTAAGATTTGTCTGGTAAATTCTGCTGGTTAGTTCAAAAGATTGATCAATCTTGAAACATACAGGTTATTTGATGCAGTTGAGAAGAAATATGGCATTCACATTGAATATATGTTTCGGTAGACATTTTATACATCCTACTATAACATCTGGCACAACACTTTTCCTACCTCCAACCATATGCTTAAAACAAAATTATGCCACTTGATTTTCTGGCTTATTTCGTATTTAACCATCCATTCTTGAAACTGCATAATAGCTACTTTTTCTTCGATTCTTGAGTGCTATTATAATTTCTAATAATAGGGAAGGGGTCGAAATAATAAAGTCAAACAAATTTAAACACTAAAAGGCTAACCAGGGGCTGCAGATCCAATCATACAGGCTAACCAGACACAAACTTGTATAAATGACGACCATTCTAAAGACTAAAAGATCACTCTTTACGGTCTAATGTATTTCTTGATACTTCGAATTGCAATATATGCAGGAAATGAGATACATGAACCTAAATACAAAGAAGATGAGGGCACAGTAAATACCTTTAGATCAGCCAACTTTTCACGGATTTGCATATAGCCAAGGTGAAGCTTTCCTCCAAAATGGTCAGCCAATCGACGGTCTCTGGTGAAACCACAATGAATAGGGACATAGATCATTCATACATGATTCAACAAACGAAATTACCAAAGAATATGCAGTGCATTCCCAAACTTTTAATTTAAAGATAGCATGATTGACAAACAAAACAGAAAAAAAACGCACATTCTTTAGCTGCATAAGTTTATCCTCGTAAAACTGGGCCAAAAGCCTGCTGGTGACAAGGAGGTATATTGCCAGGTCAAAGACTGAAGTACTTGAAACTCCTAGACTAGTTCTTTGTCGGTACTCAAGTCGCAGAATGAGCTTGTCAGGAAGATTGGCAGCTTGGGTGATGGCCGCATTACCATGAGACGTACTGTGAAAAGTGCACCAGAAACCATGTGGTAATTTATAACTACCATTCTCTCAGATATAAAAATGTGTATGCTACTACTTTATGTGCAACTATGTGGTGCAAATATGTGTCATTCTGTTTTTATTTTTTTTTGTTGGAATGTATCTACTATCTACGTTCTGTTGCTTGGTTTCCAGGGACATCAAATGTGCGAATATATTGGTTGATACAAATGGAACAGTGAAACTTTCTGGATATATTGCTTCTGTCTAATCTGTTGTACAGGCCACCAAGTTGAATGATTTGCAATCCTGCAAGGGACTAGCTTTCCGGATGGCTCCCGAGGTATGCCTCAGCCTTTAATTTATGTTTGGAAGAGGTCAGAGGTTTGTGTGCATGCATGCGTTCTTCCTTGATTATCTTGTGCGTGCTCCCTCACTCTTTTGTACATATGGGCCTGACCAGTAGCTAAGTTCTAGATGTAACCACTAATATATTCTGCACATTCTAGCTATTCATCTTAGAGGCTACAATTAAGAACCGGCAAACAAATAGGTCCTCGGTTGTACTTTGAGGCGAAAGAAGGTCCAAGACATTGGCAGCTATTATATTTTACCACTCTATGCTTTAGTTAAATGCAGAATGGAACCCTTCTGCTGCGATGTACAGGGGATATCTTTTCCTTATTTTTTCTTTAACAAATCACAGACATTTTATCTCTTTGGTGATAATGTTCACATGTTAGTTGAGATAGTGCAATTATCTAGCACTATATAAAGAAAATGAACGGAAATGACTTGTGTGCCGGTTCATAAATTCTCAGTATGTGACATTGTCTCAACCAACTCTTTGATTCAATTGAGTTTTTGAGTTTGTTGTTTGTTTTATTTCCTATTGTCAAAATTCTGCAGCAAATGAACACAGGTAGGTACTAAAAAAGGGTTTTACTATTTTCTGTTTTGATATTAATTATGATATACATCTGCAAGCTCTATCTCCAATGCTTTGAAAAACAGGGATTGTTCCAAACATGATGTTGTTTACTATGTTGCAATGGATCGGAAGGACAATCTGGAAGACAATGATCATGAGCCGACAATCATGAGGATGACAAAAGTGATGGTTATGATCAGTTCTTTTACTTTGTATGTGCCTACATATTTAGTAGGTTGGTAATTTGACATGAAAGACTATGTTTAATGTAGAATTCTGGTGTAAGTCGACCATGTACTTCGATTTGACTTAAGTACTAGATGTAAGATGATATTGTACTACAACCCGACTTTGGGCTTTATTGACATATGTTTTGTTGGTTTGACATTTGAAAATTTTGGAATGTGATTTGTGGTTTGGTATGCTTTTGGACATTTCAATTGGACCAATAAAAAGTGTTGCAAATAACAATTGCCAATAAAATCTAAAAGTATTACAATAGGGATAAAAAAGTTGCAGATAAATGTTGCTAAAAAACCAAAAGCATTGCAACAGGCATCAAAATGTTGCAGATAGTTGTTGCAAAAAAACAAAAAGTATTGCAAAATGCATCAAAATGTTGCATTAAAATGTTACAATAAATGTTGCAAACAAGTGTTGCATTAGTCTATTGTAACACCTTAAAAATGTTACTAAAACAGACAAAAGTGTTACAAAAAAGTGCTATTGTAATATTTCAAAAAATGTTGCAACAAGTACACATAATGTTGCAATAGAGGCCATAGGCAACGCCAGTAAATGTAACGCCGAATTTTGGCCAAAACGTTACATAAACATCTACTGTAACATTTTTGGGGTCTAACAATACACTTTTTTGGGGTTGCAATAGGTCATTTTTGGTGTAGTGCTCTAAACATCAACCTTGAACTATCTCCATCAAATTCACCAACCACTACGCTATAGATGGCCGGATGCAATACTTTTAAATTGCAACGCCCACTTTGTGTTACAATTGATACACTATTTTTTAACTATTGCAATACTTCGGAGTTAGTGTTACATTACACATAAACGTCCTGTTGCAATAGAACAGACTCTGTTGCAAAAGACTCTTTGTGTTACTCTATCGACATAATTAAAAAATAATATTAAAAAAGGTGGGCCCTAGAGAAAAAAGTGGGCCCCACTAATTTTTCTAATTTTTATTTAAAATTTAATTAATAATTAATTAATAATTCATTTTTAATTAAAAAATAATATTAAAAAAGGTGGGCCCCACAAGTGGGCCCCACTAATTTTTATATTTTTTATTTAAAAATTAATTAAAAATTAACTATTAATTAATTAATTATTAATTAATTAATAATAATAAATAATATTAAAAAAGGTGGGCCCCGCAGGAAAAAGTGGGCCCCACTAATTATTCTAATTTTTATTTAAAATTTAGTTAATAATTAATTTTTAATTAAAAAATAATAGTAAAAAAGGTGGGGCCCACAGAAAAAAGTGGGTCCCACTAATTTTTCAAATTTTTATTTAAATATTAAATAATTAATAATTAATAATTAAATTTTAATTAAAAAAATATTAAAAATGGAGGGCTCCACAGAAAAAAGTGGGCCCCACAAGTGGGCCCCACTGATTTTTATAATTTTTATTTAGAAATTAATTAAAAAATTAATTTTTAATTAAAAAATAACATTAAAAAATGTGGGGCCCACAGAAAAAGTGGGCCCCACAAATGGGCCCCACTAATTTTTCTATTTTTTATTTAAAATTAGTTAATAATTAATTAATTTTTAATTTTTAATTAAAAGATAATATTAAAAAAGGTGGGGCCCAAAGGAAAAATGGGCCCCACAAGTGGGCCCACTAATTTTTATAATTTTTATTTAAAAATTAATTAAAAATTATCTATTAATTAATTAATGATTAATGAATTAATAATAATCAATAATATTAAAAAAGGTTACCCCACTAATTTTTCTAATTTTTATTTAAAAATTAATTAATAATTAATTAATAATTAATTTTTATTTAAAAAATAATATTAAACAAGGTGGGCCCACAGAAAAAAGTGGACCTCACTAATTTTTCTAATTTTTATTTAAAATTTAATTAATAATTAAATTTTAATTAAAAAATAATAGTAAAAAAGGTGGGGCCCACAGAAAAACGTGGGCCCCACTAATTTTTCTAATTTTTATTTAAATATTAAATAATTAATAATTAATAATTAAATTTTAACTAAAAAAAATATTAAAAAAGGTGGGCTCCACAGAAAAAAGTGGGCCCCACTAATTTTTATAATTTTTATTTGAAAATTAATTTTTAATTAAAAAATAATATTAAAAAATGTGGGGCCCACAGAAAAAAGTGGCCCCACTAATTGTTTTATTTTTTATTTAAAAATTAATTAATGATTAATTAATTTTTAATTTTTAATAAAAAGATAATATTAAAAAAGGTGGGCCCCACAGAAAAAAGTGGGCCCACTAATTTTCCGAATTTTTATTCAAAAAGTAATTGAAATTTAATTTTTAATTATTTAAAAATTAATTTTTAATTAAATAGAATATTAAAAAAGCTGGGGGTCACAGAAAAAAGTGAGCCCCACTAATTTTTCTAAATTTTTATTTAAACAATAATTAAAAAATAATTAATAATTAAATAATAATTAATTTTTAAATAAAAAATAATATTAAAAAAGGTGGGGCTCACAGAAAAAAGTGGGGCCCTCAAGTGTGCCCCACTAAGTTTTCTAATTTTTATTTAAAAAGTAATTAATAATTAATTAATGATTAATTAATTAATTTTTAATTTTTAATTAAAAAATAATATTAAAAAAGGTGGGACCCAAAGAAAAAAGTGGACCCCACAAGTGGGCCCCGCTAATTTTTCTAATTTTGTTATATTTTATTTAAAAATAATATTTAAAAAGTGGGCCCCACTAATTTTTCTGATTTTTAACCCTAAACCCTAAAACCTAAACCCTAAACCCGAACCCTAAACCCGAATAAGTTTTCAATTGATTTATTTGACGATCCAACCGTACGGATGTTAATCGGTACTTATTCTAGTGTTGGGAAAAAATAATCAAAAAAAATATAAAAATCCAGTTATGCCGCACTTTCCAGAAACGTTGGAATAGTACTATTTCCGGAAATGGGACATGTGTCAGATTCACTGAATAATTTTTTCAATTTATTTATTCGACGATCCAACCGTACGGATGTTAATCGGTACTCATTGTAGTGTTGACAGAAAATAATCAAAAAAAATAAAAGTCCGGTTATGCCGCATATTTCCAGAAACGTTGGAATAGTACTGCTTCCGGAAACGGGACATGTGTCAGATTCACTGAATAATTTTTTCAATTGATTTATTCGACGATCCAACCGTACGGATGTTAATCGGTACTCATTCTAGTGTTGGGAAAAAATAATAAAAAAATATAAAAGTCCGGTTATGCTGCATCTTTCTAAAAACGTTGGAATAGTTCTGATTCCGCAAACGGGACATGTGTCAGATGCACTGAATAATTTTTTCAATTGATTTATTCGACGATCCAACCGTACAGATGTTAATTGGTACTCATTCTAGTGTTGGGAAAAAATAATCAAAAAATATAAAAGTCCGGTTATGCCGCATCTTTCTAGAAACGTTGGAAAAGTACTGCTTCCGAGAACGGGACATTTGTCAGATTCACTGAATAATTTTTTCAATTGATTTCTTCGACGATCCAACCGTACGGATGTTAATCGGTACTCATTCTAGTATTGGGTAAACATAATCAAAAAATAAAAAGCCCCGGTTGTGCCGCATCTTTACAAAAAACGTTGGAACAATACTGTGTTTTGGGACTAGGACACGTCTCAGATTTAATGTATAATTTTTTTGAAATTATAAAAAATGTTGTAGTAACATTCAAATTTTGAATTAATTTTTATATTTTAAGTCAGTTATAGTATATTAATATTTTTAAAATATATTATGTACTTACACATGATTTTTTCTTAATTTTAAATTATAAAAAAAATTATACACGAGTACACACACAGAAATTTCACGGGCGGCAATTTTCCCCCCAAAACTGAATTATTGGAAGAGACTTCCCCCCTTACACGAAAAAATCTCACAAAATTCACTCTCAGTCCACATCTCACAGGCCACAGCCTCACTCCACATCTCACATCTCACTCCACTCTCTCAATTAGGGTTTCGATTAACTGGCTCTCAATTAGGGTTTTTATTAATTGGGTTTAACTCCACTCTCGCATTTCACGGCCACACTCTCTCAGCTTTCAATTAATTGGTAAATAATTCACTTAAACTATCTCACATCTCCTTTATCGATCTTAAATACTTCTCTAATTTGTTTTTGATTTTGCAGGTGGTTAATTAGGGCTTCTCAACCCGATTAATTGGTAAATACTTCTCTTTATAATTTGTTTCATTGATTAATTTGTTCGCTGTATTAATGTGTATGTTTTGTTCATATATGTTTGTATGTGTGTATACTATGTGTTAATGTATACTATGTGTATGTTTTATTGTTGTGTTAATTTATATTATGTGGGTGTGTACAAAACTATGTTTTTAGTTTTGAGCTGATAGTGGAGATGGTGGCACGGTCAAAGGGATTGATGAAAACAACACTATAATAGACTTTAATCACTTTCTTAGTATCCACATACCTGCATACCTCGACTCCATTAGAAAGGGTGTGGTCACTATGATGGTTTCCTACTTCAAATCTATGATAGTGCAAGATTTTTGTTAACATGTATGATGTTATGTTGGAATCCCGATTTCTGGCTTGTGTTTTAGCAATCTGTTTAACGATATAAATACTTTATGACTTGCTAAGTTTTTAATTGAATTAATCTTAACAGAGATCCTGAAATTGTCAAGAAAATAGGGGCTGCAACAACTCTTGAAGTGAGGGCAACCGGAATTCCTTATACATTTGCTCCTCGTATTGCGGTATGATTGGATTACAACCTCTGCTTTAAAGTGCTATACTATGTTCAGTTTCTGATTGTTTTTATTACAGGTTTGCCGTGACCCAAGATGAGGTCGTTGTTATGAAAGCTATTTCCCTAACAAACTATTTCCCTAACATGGATATTTCTTATGGTAAAACATGGATATTTATATAGAGCTCTGTTTTCTCTGTATATATATTTAGTTCTAACTTTTAAATGCTTTGAAGTTTGATAAGATTCTTAAGACTTAAGAGTGTTTGCATAAGCTTTATCAGAGGTATTTGAAGTGTTTGCCCTAATCTCTATCTGCAATACATCAAAGTTGGCATAGAGGTCAGTAGTCCCAAGGTTGTTTCTAACATATATTATATGTCCATTAGTCAAATTGTGCAGGTAAAATGAGAGCCAGTAGTCTATTTCGCTAGTTTGCTATTTTTACTAGTTTGCTATTTTGTCAGTAGATTTGATTGAGAGGTAAGAAGTTTAGGTTAATGGCAGCATCCCTTCTGCCTTAGGTAGATGCAATGTACTAGAATAAATGTTGACCTTTTGCTTTCTAGACTTGGGAAACTGATAAATATACTTGATATCATTCTTAGGGACTTTAGTAATACATTGAACTAGTCTAGGGAATGATAAAAACAAAATAAATATCCTTAATGGAGATGTTTTTCTCAGAGATGTGCAATTCTGGACAGCTTGACCGCTTCTGACTAAAACTGGGATAACTTCCTGTAGAAAATGTATTTTTACGAGCCGTAAATTTTACTGAAAACTAGACTTCAATACCTTTCCAATGGTATATCACACTGCACCTAGAACCTTCCAGATCAAAGCAGTTTATTCTGCGAAGTTGGCTCAAAAACAGCCTCAGCATTCTGATTTTCTGCGTCAAATTTGCTTGCGAATACCATTTAGTTCCTCTGTTCATTTAATTATTTTTATGTTTGGCTGCAACATATGGTTAATGTGGACTTACTTTACTTCAAACATTTAATGGTATCTAGATTATCATTTTACAGTAGAGCAAGAAGTGGGATTAGCTACACATGCCTGTTTTGATTTTAATGGTACCTAATTATCAACAGCTTATTAAAATATCTTCTCTGTTTTTTTCTGATTTTTAAGACTCATGTGACCTTGCATATGTGATATGACTTACAGATTGTCCCCATTTCCTTTCTCCCAAACTTCTTGGAAGTTCTATGTATTACAGTACTTGACATTTGATTGAACAGTGACACTACTAAAATTACACTGTCTCAACCAAACTTAATACCTGGACAAAATCCAAACAATGGGCCTTCGCCTTCACTATTAATATTTTTTAAAGGTCTTTTTAAAATTATGTTAGAGTTTGTACAATCTGTACAGAACTAAGTTAGAAGTTAGCATCTTCCCCAAAGGCCATCGTCTTAGTTTATACAGTGGGTGTTCCGCATAGATAATAATGTTTTTATAGGTACAGGCTCCTAACATATCTATAATCTGGGACTAGGGCAGCTAGGGCAACAATTTGAGTCGATCACTTATGAGTCACGTGATCTGTGGTCCGACCCCTTCAAAAGCTTCTACTCTGCAATATATCTTTTCTACAAAAAAATAATACCAGGACCATGCAATAATGCAACATTCAGGTTTATGAATGCCCTATTCATGTATTTTTCTGTAAAGTATATTCTTCTGTGAAAAAATTTAATGATCACGAATAAATCATTGTGGTTGCTCCGTGGTGCAGGGACATGTGGCATATGGAGAATTGCTGCTATCAATGAGGCTGGTGGATGGAAAGATCAAACAACAGTTGAAGATATGGATCTTGCTGTTCGAGCTAGTCTCAAGGGTTGGAAATTTGTTTACCTCGGTGATCTTCAGGTACTTTTCACAGATCAATTTGATCAAGCATTATGTAATATACTCATAACCACTTAATATCTGTTCTTTTTAGATAATATGTTACACATTAGGATTGATAAAGTTTTCAATTGTTTTTGTAATGTAGTAATTTATTTTGCTATAAAATTTGTGTGTTAAACTTATAATAGGTAAAAAGTGAACTTCCTAGCACATTCAAGGCCTTTCGGTATCAGCAACACAGATGGTCTTGCGGTCTTGCGGTCCTGCCAATTTATTTAGAAAAATGGTGATGGAAATTGTGAGGAACAAGGTAATGTTAGCTCTTTTGTTACAATTGTGATTTGTGGAATCAAGAAATTATTATTGATATATCTTTTCTTTCTTTTTTCATAATTGTTGCAGAAAGTTAACTTATGGTAAAACTGCAAGTTTGGCATCAGCTTCGACTCCTGTAGTAGCATGGACACGGGGTAGTTTAATTAATATGGAGTTGGGTTTTAAAACTTTGGTTATCTTTTGTCGTATGTTTTATTTTGTACGCTGTCTTTTGTTTCTTGGTGTTGTGTGGTGAATGATGGTAGAAGTTAGATTATATTTTGGTGTTGGATGACCGATGAAGTTGGATTATATTTTGGCTAGGTTTTGGATGATTGGTGAAGTTGTATCACTTTGCACTTTGAATTGGTTGGTTTATTTTATAAATGGATTTGATTATGTACTAACCAGGTCTTGTAAATTTTTGAATTTAAGTGTTGCAGTTACTATAATTATTAATGTTGCAATATTTCATTTTCTGTTGCTCTAGTAGATAGATCTAGTGTTACATTAGCTATATCATAACAATATCTAGTGTTTCATTAGCTAAAGATTTCGTGTTGCAATAGAATGTGGGGTCCACTGGTGATGGGGCAAAAATGTGGGACCCACTGGTGATGTGGAACAGTGGGACCCACATGTGACGTGGCAATTTTGTGGGCCCCACACGTGGCCCTACAAGTGACGTGGCACCAGGTGACATGGCAATTTTGTGGGCCCCACATGTGACGTGGCAATTTTGTGGGCCCCACAGGTGACGTGGCAAATTTGTGGGCCCCACACGTGTCCCTACATGTGACTGGCACCAGCTGACGTGGCAATTTAGTGGGCCCCACAAGTGACGTGGCACTAGGTGACGTGGCAATTTAGTTGTGGGCCCCACATGTGGGCCCCACAAGTGACGTGGCATACAAGTGGCACCTGGTTAGGCTGAGGTAACACGGTTCTTGTGTTGCATTTGTTTGATTTGGTGTTACTCTATGGGCCTAATGTAATACTTTGTCCTGTGTTACCATTGAGAAGGAAAGCGTTGCATTTGATGTCAAAGGTAACATTGGCGGATGAAATGGTAAAAGTGCGTTACCTTAGGCCTGATGCAACAGAAATCGTGTCTAAGGTAACAGTAGGTGTGTGTTGCATCCGGCCATCTATGGCGTAGTGAACTAAGTCTTTAGATGTGGACATGATCCATTCATCTATTCCTGATTCTCCAACTCTTATCTTGGAGAAGCCCCACTCTGAAGCTGGTGGTCATCACTTGTTAAGTGATTTGTTGGGCCATCAACCAACTTTTTCTGAAGTTACAAGAGGATCTGTGGACCAATCTCTAAAATCAATCACCACAGATTCTACTGTAATTTCACTTTCTCAAAGTGTTTTATTGACTTCATCAACGAAACAGTCTCTTTCGTTGACAAGTGTTTCTCCATCAACGGTATCCATACCGTTGACAGTTCAAACTACCATTCCGTTGATAGGTCATTCTACACCCCTTATTGAAAATCAAGTTGTTTCCACAACTAGTGTAGATGACCTGGTGGTAGTTGAGACACTTTTAGGTTTGAGAGGGAGTGAAATTGAGAGGCTGGCTTGCAGCCAGGCAAAAGGAGAGAATGAGAGTGAGAGGCTGGCTATTTCTTCCAGCCAGGCAAAAGGAGAGGCTGAGGGTTCCACCTTAGTAGGTGAAGGTGAGGGTGTGAGAGGTGTGAGCCATGGGGAGCCCATGATGCAAGAATATAGAGGAGAGAGAGAAGGGACTACAAGAGCAGCAAGGGAGGAGGCAGCCATTGCTAGTGAGTTAATGAGGGTCAATGAGGGAGAAAGGGAACTTACTTTCCAAGAGCATTATCAACAAACTCTGGATAGTATTTCCCTGGATCCTGAGACCTTTACTGACCCTGTGCCAGCCTATCAAATTATGGCTCATCAGGGCAATGTGGAGGCAGAGAGGTCACTAAACCTAATTCATACAACTGCATCAATGCAAAGAGCAAAGGATGCCTTGACCAATCTATCTCCAACAGCTGCAGCAAGTGGAGACTTTGATTTTTCTGATGATGAGGACAGCTTTGGTGACAATCTACAGGTGGCCACTACTTCACAGACTGGGACTTCTGTGGTGCCCCCTACACCAAACTGGCTTTCTCAGGATGGTCATGGAAGAATCAACCTGGATGCTGCAATCACTAGACAGTACAATGAAGCCTTCTTGGCCCATGCATCTGTTAGTGTTGAACACAAGCCTTTCTACAAAGCCATTATGGACTCCTTGGAGATTCAAAGGCTACAAATGTTACAGACCAGGATGGAAGCAAGTGACATCAAGGACTCTGTTGGGAACTTGAAGGATGCTATAGACAGGAGGCTAAATGAGAAGCTTCCCTCTCTCACTGTGTCCAAAATGAACAGGTTTTTCTCCAAGGAACCTGAAGTGTCCTCTTCTTTGAAGACTCTTTCCTCTAGAGTGGACAAAGTAGAGGCTACACTTTCTCAAATGCAAAAGGAACAGGCGAAGCAAACTCAGCTACTCACCCAGCTTTTGGCAGCTCAAGGACTCCCTATCATCTCTCTTGATGATAACAAAAAGGGGGAGAAATCTAAGGATCTAGAGAAATCTAAAGAGCTTGATATACAAATCACAAAGGTTTTGGTCCCAACCATTTCCTTACCAAATGAGCCACTAGCAATGGGGGAGCTTGGACAGAAGAAAAAGGATGGTATTGACCTAATTCAGGAAGCTTCTATGAGAATGAGACTTGCAGAACAGATTAAAGATCATTGGTCCAACATACAAGCAAGGGTCAAGAAAATTGCTGAAACTGCAAATAACTCAAATCCATCAACGGATCAACCATCAACGAATGCCATGGTTGTAACATCAACGGAATGGGAGCCACAGTTCAAGAGTTCTTATGTTATAGAACCCCTTCAGCATGGAGTCTTTCAAGATTCAAGAAATGAGAAAGGGCAAGCTTCATGCTTTAGGAATGTGGATGCAAGAGGGATATCTCCAATATCACCTGTCAAACCCAAGGGCAAGAACACTGCAAGGATATTTTATCCTCCACCAAAGCCAGATGAGTTCAAAGTTCTAGGGAAGCTGATTATTGAAAGCAAAGAAAGCAATCATCCAAGCATAAGGAACCAAAGGGCCATCATCTACAGGGATAGCAAGGAAATCTGCATTTGGGTTGGTCACCCAAATTTTGCTAAGGCCAAAGCTGAAGAATCTGAAAGGGCAGAAATGCAAGCACTTGCAGTTGCTCAATCACTTGAATATGAAGAAACCCTAAAGGAAGAAAAGGCCAAGGATGAAGCTGAGGAAGCTGGAAAGGAAATGAAGAGTGTAAGGCAGCCAAAGGCTAGAGCAAAAAGGAATCTAAACTTTGATAAAGATGATTCTCAGGACACTTCCCAAGACTCTTCCACAACTAGTGCACATCAAATTCCTGTTGATCTACCTCATGAAGGAAAGTTGGCCTGTGATCCTGCACATCCTGTCAACTTTCATGATCAACCAATTATGACAAAAAGAGGAGCCTCTTGAATTTGATGAGGCATACTTTCCAAAATTCCTATTTGAGAAGGATCAACCAATGAAGACAAAGAAAAGGGCTGTCAAGGCAAAGCCAGTATTTATGAGAAAGCCACAACCTCAGAAACCCCCTGCAAATCCAGAGGACTGCATGTACATTGCTGACATCAGGGAAGAATCCAGTCTACATCTTGACTTAGACAACCTGGTGGAAGTAAGGGGCATTACAGCTTCTCAAAAATTTCCTGAGAGACTGGTCTTTGTATTCAAGGGTGGTAGAGAACATGTGTGACCTCTCTACAGAATTTTAGGAGAAGACTATCAAACACTACTCTCAGTGTTTAGATGCTTGAAGAAGGACTTTGGCTTCACCAAAACAGCCAAGTCTGAGGTGGTCTCCAAAATCTGTCAGATAAAGGCTAGCTGGAACAAGCCTGAGGCTCTTCCCAGGATGCTTAGAGTGCCCTCAACAGGAAAGAAGATCCATCTGTTGGGTTTCGGGGCAATAAACGCAGCGAAAACAGTCGTAAAACAATAAAATTCCGAAACCCTAACCATAGGATCCGTGTACAAGACATGGCTGATTATGGAGAAACGAAATCATACCTTAATTGAGCTTATAATATTCAGAAAGATGGAGGTCCTTGTTGTAACCACCACGCAGCCCTTGTTCAAGATCTGCGTCGCCAAAGTAGTCCACACGAACGCACGATTACGGAGTTGGTACTAGCCAAAAGAACCGCCCTCGAAAAACCTTTCTCTCTCTGTCTCTAGCCTCTCTAATATGCAGAGCTGCTAGGGTTTTGTGTGAAAAACGAATTTAGTCACTTAAAAACCTAAAACAATACATCATTATGTATTTATATGGAGAGGGATATCTGGGCCTATACCTAATCTGATTGGGCTTCCAAAACCCAATCTGATTATTAGTAGTAATAGTTATTATATTCGAATTATTATATAATTAATCAAGTCCTACTTAATTAATCCAATAATTCAATAATAATAATAATTTAATTAAATTCGAAATTTAATTATTGCTCCGTCTAAAACGTTCTTTATGTGTAACCCTTTAGGTTATTATTACGTTGGCAATAATTTTAATATCTCATAATAAAATTATAAACAATGAGCGGCATCTAGTAATACATCATTGCTTCCCAAGTAATAATAATAATTGGTGATCCAATTAAACCTTTCGTGACTAATGTTTCCGTGTAATATAATCCCTTTAACCAAATATTATAGATTAAACTCGAGGCATGTTATTAGTCATCCTCTTCAACGTTTAATCCAGGTTTCTTTGATCAATGAGTAGACTATTAAAACAAATCAATATTTGAGCATGGCCATGCATTTTCATAGTCTCACTCAATCAAGAGGCCAATAATATCTCTCCTACTAATAGGAGGGTTAAATCCTATATCTATCATTCATATTTCTCATACGACTCATAATATACCCGATGTCCACTTTTATCATCACCCGGTCAAAGGTAACTTTTAATGTAATCAAAGTATATTAATCCTCGTATAGAAATATAATGATCTCAAGTCTAAGGATCATTACACCATTATCACTGTGAGCTATTCTAATGACTTTATTACCATGTAGAATCTCACTGTGGGTCTATCCGGTGCCATGTAGAATATTACATGCACCTATGTTCTTGACTTTAGTATCACTATACCTATGACCAATGAGATGTGGTCATTTAGTCAACGAACATACTAATCTTTATGCATCATAATTGTCCTAATTCATAATGCTTAATTAGGGATAATTTAGGAATATAAACACTATTCATATAATCTCATTTTTAAGTCACATACTTAAAGATATAGAATACGTGTTCAATATTCCAAGGACATTTATTACTCTAACATTAATATCGCAGTAAATAAAGACATAATAATTGTTGTCGAATAATCAATAGAACATAATCATTATTAAATAACAAAATAGTGTTTCCCAGAAGTACAATTGTATTGTCTCTAGGGCACTAACACTAACACCATCTTCAACCATACTGGATGATGGAATTTAAGGACAAGGACAATTGCAGAAGATTCTTCAGGATGGAAGACCAGCTGGATAAGGCATCTAATCAAACTCTAAAGTTTATGCAATCCATGTTTGGTGATCAAGATGAAGAAGAGAAGATCTTTTATAGAAGGCTACAGGTCCAAATTGAGGAAAACAACTCTAAGAGAGGGAAGAAGACTATGCCACAAAGAAGACACAGATGAATCATTTGCTCAGTCTAAAGGAGCACTTTTGGGCATTAGTCTTGTAAGTCTTGTATTTTGTCTAAAATTTTATGAAGCTTAATGCATTTTCTACTTTTGTAATTTATGATGTATCTGAGTGTTTTTGTTATCATCAAGTCTCTTGATTTATGGCTGTTATTATATCAGTCATAAATTGGGGGAGATTGTTAGGAATATGTTGTTCTTGATGATAAACATAAAACACTTAGTAGAATTTGTGTAAAGTCATTTTGTAGCTGTCAACGAAATGACATGTTTTGCAGCATTCCGTTGACAGGAAGCTCATCAATGAAATGAGTGATGTAGCAATTGCACGGTACAATACTTCTAGTTTGATATGCATTTCATTGTAGATATTGGATAGGTTTTCTAAGTCATGTTGACTAAGTACTAGATAGGCAAAATAGGTTGGTTAATTGTAAATATCTTATGCCTTGTAATTTTGCCTAAGTGAAGACATGTCAACGGAATGAAGATTACTCTGTCAACGGTATGGAGTTTACTCATCAACGGTATGGAGTTTACTCATCAACGAAATGAAGAATAAAGCTATCAACGAAACACATCTCCCTGCTATCAACGAATCATTATTGCTTTTCTGAATAGTTGACAAAGTGATAGTGACAGTTTACTGAACAGATCTAAAGGAGATGTGGAAGTGTACTTTGCATTGGAAACCATTAAAATGGACATGGGGAATAAGGAAACATCCCAGTTTCCAATTGGGCTCTTGGGAGTGATCATAATAAGTATGAAGACAAAAGCAAATATCTCCAAGAACCACTGGACAAAGGGATGAAAAGCAAACTATTGGCGGTTACTCATTGTACTTTTAGTGTAGCCAAAAATAGAGTTGTAAACTTGGGTTTATATAACCAAGTGTAGCAGTTACTTTAGATACAAGAGAAGAAAAACAAATAGATTGTATTAGCTATCTTTGAGAGCATTTCTTCTCTACATTATTGTAACTGAGCAGCTGTGTACTTTTGTATCACAGATTATTTCCGCAATAAAAATCACTTCAGTTGGATCATCAAACAATCCAACTGAAATTATTAAGTGCTTGTGGTTTTTATTTTATAAGTTCAGTTTTAATTTGTAAGTTGTTTTTAAGTATGAGAAATATCAAGAATTGTATTCAACCCCCCCCCCCCCTACAATTCTGTTAGGTTATTTGGGATTAACAACAAGTATATATAATCAAAATCTTAGAATTCAAAAATATCTCAATTATCTTTAAAATCCTTACTAACGGAGGAAATTAGATATACAATTTGTCTCTAAAATTTTTACAAATAGGGGAAACTAAATATACAATTTTAATATTCTCCTAAATTTTTATCAGAAAATATCTCAATTGTTTTTTAAATCTTTACTAATGGAGGAAACTAAATATACAATTCTAATATTCTGACCTTTAACATCTTTACTAATGGAGGAAACTAAATATACAATTCTAATATTCTGGCCTTCAAAATGTTTAATAACAGAGGAAACTAAATATACAATTTTAATATTCTCGCATTTTTTATTTATGAATATAATTACTAACAAAGGAATCTAAATATATTATCCTAATTTTTTTATCATAAAATATCTCAATGGCCTTTTAAATCTATTATAATAGAGGGAACTAAATATACAATTGTAATATATATTCTCCTAAACTTTTTATTTATGAATATACTTACTAACATAGGAAACTAAATATATTTATGTCAAAACTTAAATTTTTGAAAAATATTATAGAGAAGACGAGTGCGGTGAAGAACTAATGGTCTTTATTATTTTGTCATGCAGTGATCATACAGGGACCGACTACCAAAATTTTGGATAAGATTTCATTTACGCTTATTATATATAAGGATTTAATATCTTTCAAAACAAGCTATTTCTCTATTCACTATTTTTTGTCATCAATGAGTTCAACTTACATTTAATAATATAATAATCAATAAAGAGTAATTGCAAGAAGTATTATTAGAGATAAACTCACATTAAATTATTAAGAGTTAATATTTTATATTATATTTGACAGTGATTTAAGAGCCTCTCAGAGATGCTCTTAAGCCACACGCTCCAAAATTTTTACTTCACCTATATTTCCAATTTAGCAAGGTGAGTTTCTTACCACCGGTTGTACATTTTAAGGGTACCAAAGAATAACAACAAAAATGTGTTGGAACTTAAAAAAAAGATAAGTGTACTGGAACTTCAAAAACTCTTTCAATGAGAGTCAACCCTCAACCTTAGCTAGCCGCTTTAAAAATATTCAGATTTACCTTCTTTTTTTTTAATCAATTAAGCCTTCTTTCTTCTCACAATTTCACTTTCGTCTTACTTTCTCTCATCTCACTACAAGAAAAACTGAAACAGACAACACTTATCAGACAACGGTCGGCAGTAAAAGCATTGTTTGAAATTTTCACACAACGGTTTTTTTTTTTGCAAAATCTGTCTGTTGTCTGAAAGAACTTCCACAACGGTTTCTAAAACCATTGTCTATTAGAAGGAGTAAAGCAGAGGCTTTACACAACGGAATTATAAAACCGTTGTCTGAAGAAAGGTCAGACAAGTGTTTCATAAACCGTTGTTAAAAACAGACAAGTGTTTTTTTTTTTTGTTACTTAAATGGATGTCACACAACAGTTTGAATAAACACTTGTCTGATTCTAACAACGGTTTACAAAACCATTGTCTGAAGCTTCAGACAATGGTTTTGTAAACCGTTGTTAGAATCAGACAAGTGTTTTACTTGTATGTGGACTATACTTAATTCACACAACAGTTTCTGCATACCGTTGTCCAATTGAAATCTTAGGGGGGGACAATTATTTTGGAGGAGTTAATGAGGGGGGACAAAGATTCGGACAATTATTATAAAAAATTTTATAAAAAAAACACACAACGGTTTTACAACTTAAAAACAGTTGTGTGACTTTTTTTTTTTTTTTTGAATTTCTCGTTCGTGACAAACTTTAATTGTGAACTTTGTTTGAATAATAAAGTTTATGTTTAATTGACACACTTAATTATAGGATAATATTCTTAATTAAGCCGGATATCATAGTTTGTAGTTCTCTTATCATATTAAGACTTTCGTATTATCCTCGTTATTATACTTAACAACGTATAAAATGTACATATTTTTCTTTGTCGGACCAAGGACACCACACAATTTACTAAACATACAAGTCGGGAATGTCGTACAGTCTCGCTTATACATGACTTACATAATTTCGTGTGTAAACTAACATAACCACCAAGTCGTAACCCCTAAATCGTAACCCCTAAACCACAAAACCCTAAGCACAATCTATTATTATAAGTATTATTTTATAAAATTTTCAATCAATAACATGTTCGGTATCTTCAAAGAAGTGTAAAAAATAAGTTAGGCAAAGGTATTAACAAAATTTTTATAAAAAAAACACACAACGGTTTTTTTAAGAATAAACCTTTGTTGTACTTTACTTTCCACGACGGTTTTTTTTGTAGAAACCGTT
Source organism: Heracleum sosnowskyi (assembly GCA_030848705.1). Lineage (NCBI taxonomy): Eukaryota > Viridiplantae > Streptophyta > Magnoliopsida > Apiales > Apiaceae > Heracleum > Heracleum sosnowskyi. The sequence continues at coordinate 69,457,054 of CM061235.1, forward strand.
GTGTGATTACCACAACGGTTTTTTATTTATAAACTGTTGTCTGAATGATTTTACTACAACGGTTTTACAACTTAAAAACAGTTGTGTGACTTTTTTTTTTTTTTTTGAATTTCTCGTTCGTGACAAACTTTAATTGTGAACTTTGTTTGAATAATAAAGTTTATGTTTAATTGACACACTTAATTATAGGATAATATTCTTAATTAAGCCGGATATCATAGTTTGTAGTTCTCTTATCATATTAAGACTTTCGTATTATCCTCGTTATTATACTTAACAACATATAAAATATACATATTTTTCTTTGTCGGACCAAGGACACCACACAATTTACTAAACATACAAGTCGGGAATGGCGTACAGTCTCGCTTATACATGACTTACATAATTTCGTGTGTAAACTAACATAACCCCCAAGTCGTAACCCCTAAATCGTAACACCTAAACCACAAAACCCTAAGCACAATCTATTATTATAAGTATTATTTTATAAAATTTTCAATCAATAACATGTTCAGTATCTTCAAAGAAGTGTAAAAAATAAGTTAGGCAAAGGTATTAACAAAATTTTTATAAAAAAAACACACAACGGTTTTTTTAAGAATAAACCTTTGTTGTACTTTACTTTCCACGACGGTTTTTTTGTAGAAACCGTTGTGTGATTACCACAACGGTTTTTTATTTATAAACTGTTGTCTGAATGATTTTACTACAACGGTTTTACAACTTAAAAACAGTTGTGTGACTTTTTTTTTTTTTTTGAATTTCTCGTTCGTGACAAACTTTAATTGTGAACTTTGTTTGAATAATAAAGTTTATGTTTAATTGACACACTTAATTATAGGATAATATTCTTAATTAAGCCGGATATCATAGTTTGTAGTTCTCTTATCATATTAAGACTTTCGTATTATCCTCGTTATTATACTTAACAACATATAAAATATACATATTTTTCTTTGTCGGACCAAGGACGCCACACAATTTACTAAACATACAAGTCGGGAATGGCGTACAGTCTCGCTTATACATGACTTACATAATTTCGTGTGTAAACTAACATAACCCCCAAGTCGTAACCCCTAAATCGTAACCCCTAAACCACAAAACCCTAAGCACAATCTATTATTATAAGTATTATTTTATAAAATTTTCAATCAATAACATGTTCGGTATCTTCAAAGAAGTGTAAAAAATAAGTTAGGCAAAGGTATTAACAAAATTTTTATAAAAAAAACACACAACGGTTTTTTTAAGAATAAACCTTTGTTGTACTTTACTTTCCACGATCCAACCGTACGGATGTTAATCAGTACTCATTCTAGTGTTGGGAAAAAATAATCAAAAAATAACAAGGCCCGGTTGTGCCGCATCTTTTCAAAAACGTTGGAACACTACTACTTTTGGGAACGAGACACGTGTCAGATTTACTGAATATTTTTTTTAAATGATTTCTTCGACGATCCAACCGTACGGATGTTAATCAGTACTCATTCTAGTGTTGGGAAAAAATAATCAAAAAATAACAAGGCCCGGTTGTGCCGCATCTTTTCAAAAACGTTGGAACACTACTACTTTTGGGAACGAGACACGTGTCAGATTCACTGAATATTTTTTTTAAATGATTTCTTCGACGATCCAACCGTACGGATGTTAATCAGTACTCATTCTAGTGTTGGGAAAAAATAATCAAAAAATAACAAGGCCCGGTTGTGCCGCATCTTTTCAAAAACGTTGGAACACTACTACTTTTGGGAACGAGACACGTGTCAGATTCACTGAATATTTTTTTTAAATGATTTCTTCGACGATCCAACCGTACGGATGTTAATCAGTACTCATTCTAGTGTTGGGAAAAAATAATCAAAAAATAACAAGGCCCGGTTGTGCCGCATCTTTTCAAAAACGTTGGAACACTACTACTTTTGGGAACGAGACACGTGTCAGATTCACTGAATATTTTTTTTAAATGATTTTTTCGACGATCCAACCGTACGGATGTTAATCAGTACTCATTCTAGTGTTGGGAAAAAATAATCAAAAAATAACAAGGCCCGGTTGTGCCGCATCTTTTCAAAAACGTAGGAACACTACTACTTTTGGGAACGAGACACGTGTCAGATTCACTGAATATTTTTTTTAAATGATTTCTTCGACGGTCCAACCGTACGGATGTTAATCAGTACTCATTCTAGTGTTGGGAAAAAATAATCAAAAAATAACAAGGCCCGGTTGTGCCGCATCTTTCAAAAACGTTGGAACACTACTACTTTTGGGAACGGGACACGTGTCAGATTCACTGAATATTTTTTTTAAATGATTTCTTCGACGATCCAACCGTACGGATGTTAATCAGTACTCATTCTAGTGTTGGGAAAAAATAATCAAAAAATAACAAGGCCCGGTTGTGCCGCATCTTTTCAAAAACGTTGGAACACTACTACTTTTGGGAACGAGACACGTGTCAGATTCACTGAATATTTTTTTTAAATGATTTCTTCGACGGTCCAACCGTACGGATGTTAATCAGTACTCATTCTAGTGTTGGGAAAAAATAATCAAAAAATAACAAGGCCCGGTTGTGCCGCATCTTTTCAAAAACGTTGGAACACTACTACTTTTGGGAACGAGACACGTGTCAGATTCACTGAATATTTTTTTTAAATGATTTTTTCGACGATCCAACCGTACGGATGTTAATCAGTACTCATTCTAGTGTTGGGAAAAAATAATCAAAAAATAACAAGGTCCGGTTGTGCCGCATCTTTTCAAAAACGTAGGAACACTACTACTTTTGGGAACGAGACACGTGTCAGATTCACTGAATATTTTTTTTAAATGATTTCTTCGACGGTCCAACCGTACGGATGTTAATCAGTACTCATTCTAGTGTTGGGAAAAAATAATCAAAAAATAACAAGGCCCGGTTGTGCCGCATCTTTCAAAAACGTTGGAACACTACTACTTTTGGGAACGGGACACGTGTCAGATTCAATGAATATTTTTTTTAAATGATTTCTTCGACGATCCAACCGTACGGATGTTAATCAGTACTCATTCTAGTGTTGGGAAAAAATAATCAAAAAATAACAAGGCCCGGTTGTGCCGCATCTTTTCAAAAACGTTGGAACACTACTACTTTTGGGAACGAGACACGTGTCAGATTCACTGAATATTTTTTTTAAATGATTTCTTCGACGGTCCAACCGTACGGATGTTAATCAGTACTCATTCTAGTGTTGGGAAAAAATAATCAAAAAATAACAAGGCCCGGTTGTGCCGCATCTTTTCAAAAACGTTGGAACACTACTACTTTTGGGAACGGGACACGTGTCAGATTCACTGAATATTTTTTTTAAATGATTTCTTCGACGATCCAACCGTACGGATGTTAATCAGTACTCATTCTAGTGTTGGGAAAAAATAATCAAAAAATAACAAGGCCCGGTTGTGCCGCATCTTTTCAAAAACGTTAGAACACTAGAATAGATTGTTATGTTTCGTCCCGGATTGATTTTTCTATTTTTTTAAAAATATTTATCGACGATCCAACCGTATGGATATCGAGATCTATGTAATTTAATGATATTACAAAAGTTTTAGAAAAAAATAAATTTATTTGGTTTGAGATCTTAATGGTCAAAAGTGATTTGACCGGTACTTCTAACTAGTGTTTCGTCCCGGATTGATGTTTTGATTTTTTTTAAAAATATTTATCGACGATCCAACCGTATGGATATCGAGATCTATGTAATTTAATGATATTACAGAAGTTTTAGAAAAAAATAAATTTATTTAGTTTGAGATCTTAATGGTCAATAGTGATTTGACCAGTACTTCTAACTAGTGTTTCGTCCCGGATTGATGTTTTGATTTTTTTTAAAAATATTTATCGACGATCCAACCGTATGGATATCGAGATCTATGTAATTTAATGATATTACAGAAGTTTTAGAAAAAAATAAATTTATTTAGTTTGAGATCTTAATGGTCAATAGTGATTTGACCAGTACTTCTAACTAGTGTTTCGTCCCGGATTGATGTTTTGATTTTTTTAAAAATATTTATCGACGATCTAACCGTATGGATATCGAGATATATGTAATTTAATGATATTACAAAAGTTTTAGAAAAAAATAAATTTATTTGGTTTGAGATCTTAATGGTCAATAGTGATTTGACCAGTACTTCTAACTAGTGTTTCGTCCCAGATTGATGTTTCGATTTTTTTAAAAATATTTATCGACGATCCAACCATATGGATATCGAGATCTATGTAATTTAATGATATTACAGAAGTTATATCAACTTTTCAAAAAAAATTAAATAACATACAAAGTTATATCTCTTTATAACAAAAACACATTTCCCACCTTTGCCAAATTTTTACTTCCCCCCTCCCCGACCTTTCCCCCCTTAACCAAATCTTTATTCCCCCTCTTTCACTACCCTGCTTTTCTCTTTCTATCTCGATCTCTATTGCCTCTCTCTCAACTCAAAACACAAACATTTCAAACACACATACGTTTCATTCTCTCAAAAAAAACACACACACACACACACCGATACACACAGACATATACAAATCTAGATGTTGAAACCCTAGTTCTAAATCGTGTTAATTAGTTGTGCAATTGCTCGAATCGTGTTAATTTGACGAAGCCCCTTGCTCAAAAGTTTGGTTCATCACTAATCTCAACAATTTGTAAGTGGTTTTGAATTCATTTTGAATTTTTGAATTTCGAAATTTTAATTTTCTATTTTACTTCTTTTAAACAGATCTAGAGCCCTTGCTCAAAGGTTTGGTTCATCACCCGTAAGTGATTTTCCATCTTCAGTTTTTAATTGTGAACTTATAGTTCGTGTGTGTATGTATACATATGTTGGTTCTGCCTATTTGATTATTACTTCAGTCGTATATTCTTTATGTTGCAGGGAGTTCCGTGATGGCTGCCTGCAAAGGTCTTAGAGAGTAAAATTGGCATTGAAAAGATGAATTTACTGAAAGCCGCGTCTCTAGAAGGTTCCAGTGACAACTATTTTTCACATGCTTTTCTTATGCTTGTGTGTTATGCCTGTTTTCGCACTGTCAAATAGGGGTCTTTTGCTGAAGCAGCCTCTGCCTAGTAGTAGTAGAGATAGGTCTGCATTTATCTAATTTCCCGAGACCCCGATCTTTAAGTGACATAAACTTGGGTATGTTAAATTTAGAATTTCTTTTCACTTGCACTTCTTAACAACATTCACATGATGGATAGGGATTAGTTGAGGGTTGACCAATTTGTGGAAGCTGTAAAGGACACTGTTTTAGCAAATGAAAGATGGGTAATCCAATCTTATCTCTCTGATCGCCTAATTTCTGCGTAAAGAGTAGTAGATAGTATTAAGTTTTATATATCCTTCTTTCAGGTACCTCCTCCTGGAAAAGGTTCATTATACATAAGGCCATTGCTTATGGGGAGTGGCTCTGTTCTTAGCCTTGCACCAGCTCCTGAATTCACCTTTTTGATTTACGTTTCTCCTGTTGGTAATTATTTCAAGGTAAAAGGTTTGTACATTCAAATGATAGGTGTCGACTGCAAATTCTTTAAAGTCTCCCCTGATAGGTGAAGTGACGCACTTCTCTTATGTATGGGACCTATGTTTTATAAGATACCTTGGTCTGAATCCTTTATTTTTTTGCTTACATGATGTCAGGATGGCTTGTCTCCAATTGATTTGATGGTTGAAACTGAAACACATCGGGCAACCCCTGGTGGTACTGGATGTGTGAAAACGATAGGAAACTATGCTGCAGTAAGCTTTCGTATAGTTTCTTGCTGGTTAATAGTTAGGGCGTAGTATTGCCTTGTTTCTATATATTAAATTAAGTTTGGAGTTATGCTAGATGCACTCAATGCTGATTTGCACACGGGATTCTGGATGCTCACCTTGCCTTCTCTCACTTTTGATTGATGATTATTCTAGTTTTTCTAATTTATGCTTTATGCCCTAAAAACATTTTGTGATCCTTTTTCGGTAAGGAAGCTATATGGTTCAAATTGTTTATGCAGAAGTCTGTCTTATCTTAATCTTTGTTCATACTTTTATGGTGATATGGGTGAATTGTTCCTTGTTTAATTTTTGAAAAAACATGAGAACCATTTGGCAAACTTTATGGCATAATATGATGTTGAGTATCTAATCTTGTCGTGATTTTTAATTATAATTTTAGGTCCTCAAGGCACAAAGTTCTGCAAAAGCCAAAGGCTATTCTGATGTTCTGTACCTAGATCATTCATGTGCAGTTTTTTACTTGTTTCATGGTGCTGCAGGCTTTAAAAATCATCTAGACTGATGAGCCTTTGCTGCGTCCCTGTGGTGTTTCAGAGGTGCTGGCATGAGTGTATAAGAAGTGAAAAAGGTGGAGGTTTTTCGGAATATAAATGTTAGGTTTCGTCGAACTTGTGTAGAGAAATAGAGTATTCATTTTTGACACTGCATCATACCATCAGCTTTACTTGTACACTCTGACTTATTAGATTGAGAATTTCTAAGCATTGTAGATGTATTTTTTCCAGTGTAAGTACTAATAATAAAGTTATTAAGTCATGTTTGGGTTCATATTGAATTTGAAATCTGGGAAATTTTGTTTATTAAAGATTTTTTGTTGCACAAAAATCTAGCTTATTAGATTGTTTTTTGTCCAATACCGTTGTCTATCAAAATCAGAAACAAGTGTTTTAGAAACAAAAACTGTTGTGGTTCTGCTAATGTTCAAACATGTTTATCTTTTTAAACCATTGCCTAACAGCTTTGAGACAACAGGTATTTAAAGAAAACAATTGTGCAAGTCAAGAATAGACAACGGTTTTTAGAAAGGAAACCATTGTGTTAAACTATTAAGACAATGGGGTTGTTCTACTAAAACCGTCGTAAATATTTAGATCACACAACACTCTTTTGGAAAATAAAGCCTTGTCTGAAAATTAAAATAACAACATTTTCTAGTTAATAAACAATTGTTGATTTATTTGTCAGACAATGGTTTCTACAACAACCGTTGTTGTTCACGCGTTTCAGACAACGTTTTCTAAGACCAAAACCGTTGTCTGTAGGGAATCAGACAACGGACGCGTCCGTTGTCTGAGCTGCGTAACAGACGGCATCTCAATAGACAACGGTTTTCTAGGGCATCAGACAACGGGCAAAAAGCCTTGTCTGATTCAATTATTCTTGTAGTGTCTAATCATCATAGTTCTTATTTTTCTTTCAATAATCATCCTTATTTTGTGAGGATTGGTCCTTATTTTGGGCGTTTTGTTTGTCTCCTTTAGGAGTGGTTAATATGGTTTTGGTATTTTTGATTTGTTGTTTTTTTTCTTTGAGAATGATTCAAGTCGGTGGTGAAAATCGCAAAAACTCACCTTTCACAACAGAAGATTGTTCATATATATTATGAGGGCATCTGTTCCTCCAATTTCAGTTGGTGCAACTGAAAGTTCTGAACGATGAACTATAATCGAAATTATTGTGTAAAGGTCAATTATGATGTTATGGCTTCAGCGATGGTGAAAGTTAGATTTCTTAGGAAGCCATCGTAATCCTTTTTAGTTCAAAAAATATTTCTAGTCTATATGTTAAGCTATCTAGAAACAAATCAGCTATTTTTTAACTTGTTTATTTGTTTCTCAACCAAATTATATTTCCAATTTATCACGGCTAAATTCAATCTTTTCAATGTAATACATAATATTTTGGTAAAAAAAGAAAGAGTAAATCTGGTTGAATTTACTATGTATAGTTCATCATTTAAACCAAGTTATCAACATATGACAAATGTGTTTACTATGGTTGGCTTACCATTATTACTTTGGTTAACTTACAATAACTACCATAAAAACCCGTGCAAGACACGGGCCGCTAGCTTAGATTGTGATTTTAAACTAAATTACGCATTATCAATGTCATTTGACATATATGATTGTATATTTTTGATGTTCATAGAGTTTTTATTGTTAATGTTATGACTATGTTGTACTTGCTTAAATATGTTGAAGTTTATAATTTGAAAACTAATACGAGTAGTTTTGATAAATCATGTATGTTTTAAATTTTGTTGTGGATCATAGAATAGAATTAAAGTGTTCTATGGATGTTTTCTAATTAAGATGACATTTTTAAAATTATAATCCTAAAATTTTTCCAGTTCTTCAAAAATGATGCATTCATTTAGTTCATCTCCGACAATATTCAAGGTAGAAACTAAATAGCCTTCAAGATGCTACACAGTATGAGATTGTAGGTTTTAGTACTGATTTTACTCAAAAGTCTTTTCTAAATCTTCTAATACTCTACTTAGGTCTTGTGTTTTCAGTTCTTAAAACTTTTTTTGTAACTCTTTTATGTCTTTTCTTCTGATATCTTGATTTTAAGCATTTTTTACCTTTATTTCTCTTCCGTTGTTTATCTAACTTTCAGAACATAGGACAATGTAGCTAATTGACTTAAGTGGAACTACCTTGTGCCAAATCATTCTATTATTAAGTACGTTTGGTACCATTTCGTCGTGTTTCCATTCTTCCAAACAAACAGACCTTTTTTTTAACTCTGAACTCGAGAATTGATCAATTATGGCTGGATAAATATTTTTTTTCTTATATCATCGTAAGTTAAAATTGCTCATATGCCTTTTGAGTTTTGTCCGTGTTTTGACAATGAATTCATCATTTATTTTTTTTCAAAATACAACTTCATCCAGGGAAATATCTTTACTAATTAAAACACGAGTCATTTTTCTAGCAATTAACATAAATTTCTATTCTTTGCGGTTAATTTTTTTTTTTAGGTATGGTTGCACATTTTTTTCGTCTGTTACAATGTACTTACTTTTATTTATATAGATAATTTGATTGATCGGGGACTATAATTTTAAATAACACGGGTTGTATAATGTGATTTGATCTGAACATAATTTATGATATGCAATATCATGTTTTTTTTAATTTGTTATGGACTATATATTTTAATCTGTTTATTGTTTACACAAATTATTATCAAAATTTTAGAATATATAATTCATTTAATTATTTTGTTGTACTATCTATTTATTTTTATTATCTCATCTTTTACAATATTTTAACTCAAAACAAATAGTTTTTCATATTTTTATTTATGTATTTTAGTTATTTTACATATATATATATATATATATATATATATATATATATATATATATATATATGTGTGTGTGTGTGTGTATTAATTCAATTCCAAATAATTAATTATTTTCTTTCATAAAATTAATTTAAAATTAATTTGATAATAACAAAAAATGTGTCATATATATAATGCATCCAATCTAATTATAAATCTAGTCACTTCTATTATATATATATATATAGTTAAGTTCTATGGAGACCACTTTTTTGTGGAGGCCTAGAGACTACATATGTTCTGCAATTTGAATTTAGCAAAATATTATATTTTATAAATTATGTTCTATGAAAATAACTATTTTCATTTAAAATCTTTAAAATTATATATGTTTTGCAAGTAAAACATAGCAAAACATATTGTTCTGCAAAACATGTTCGGTTTGCAGAACATTCATGTTTAGTTTGCAGAACTTACATGATTTTCAAGATTTTCAATGAAATAGTGATTTTCATAAAATATACTTTGCAAAACAGTACGTTTTGCAAATTTTTGATTACAAAATATGATCTATTTTGCCAAATTTAGATTGTAGAATATATGTGGTCTCAAGGTCTCCACAAAAAAGTGGTCTCCATAGAACTGTATTATTAAAACCGAAACATTGAAAGTTTGATAGTTGGTCGGTACGGTTCTCATATTTTGATATTTGTACTTTAGTTCTTTTATTTTTACTACCTTATTTAATTTATTAAAAACAACAATTTTATTCAAAATATAGTTTGGTAGTCGGTCGGTCAATACGACATTCATATTCTGATATTTGCACGTTAGTCCCTTTTCTTTTGCAATTTGATCTTAATTTATTAAAAACAACAATTTTAATTAAATATATTTTAAACAAAAAACTCTTAAAACACAATTTAATCACGCTCAAACAGAAACACACACGTCAATTCAACATTAAGTTCAACATTCACATAAAATTATTCAAATTTAAGATGAACTTCAAACAAAGTAAATATAAATGTAAAATAAGAAGAATATGAATGTCGTATGCATCACACTGACTCTATACTTGTAGTATAGATAAGAACAAATAATTATAAATATCTTGTATACATGTTATCAATATGTGCTATTTAACAATGATTATTGTGCGATAAATAAAGTAATCCTCGTTCGAGGATTGAGGCGGGTTCGATGAATTAGTTCATGTTCGGAGTCTCCCCGACCCCGAAGTGATCGATCGCCAATACCTAAATTATTGTCTAATTTTTACACATGTTTTAACTCTAATTTCATTAATTTAAAAATAAATATGTAAATAAACTACTTGTAATATATTATTTTTGTTATATCAACGTTTAATAATACATTTTATAAATTAAATATTTGAATAATTCAAATATATTGCGGAGTACAAGAAAAGTTCGACTCTGATGCAAGAAAACAGAATATATTATAGTTATCGATACATATAAAAAATATTTGTTTAGTTAAAAGAAAGATAAAAAGCACCATACATAATATTGTTTTTAAAACTTAATATTAATATTTTATAAGACTGGTAGTATATATGATTCTGTATGATATTTTAAGTATTAAAAAAATAAAGTTTAATAAATATTATAAATCACCTTAATTTTACTAAAAAATTTAAATAATAATAAACATAGGATAAGAAAAATGTGAGGTTTATGTCATATGATTTTCAGCTTAAAATAAAAATGAATCATGTAGCTCAGTGGTAAGGATGACTTCTTTAGCGAATGTCAGGGGTTCGATCTCTAACTAAAACATTATTTATTTAATTTTTTTCTTTAGATAGGAGAGTAGTGGCATGGCATGTAATTTTGTAACATGTAAGGGTAAAATGGTAATTTCACGGGGGTTTATTGGCTCAAAATTATCCTCATGTTCTCCTATTATATATAGAAGAGATTTTTGCAATCCTAAAATAAAATGAGTTGTGCTATAGATCCCGAATTAGATTTCAAATATATTTTCGAACAACACATATTATTTTTTTATTTGTGAAATTTATATACATGCACGAAGGATCTATATCAGTTATAAGAAAATATTCAATAATATGGCGACATCTTATCATTCAAAAACGGTTTTAGGATATATTCCATTTTCCTGATGAAAATGCAGATGAGAAATTCTATTATTCCAAGTATATATAATCAAAATCTTAGAATTCGAAAATATCTCAATTATCTTTAAAATCTTTACTAACCGAGGAAATTAGATATACAATTTGCCTCTAAAATCTTTACAAATACGGAAATTAAATATACAATTTTAATATTCTCCTAAATTTTTATCAGAAAATATCTCAATTGCTTTTTAAATATTTACTAATGGAGGAAACTAAATATATAATTCTAATATTTTGGCCTTTAAAATCTTTACTAATGGATGAAACTAAATATACAATTCTAATATTCTGGCATTCAAAATGTTTAATAACAGAAGAAACTAAATATACAATTTTAATATTCTTCTAAATTTTTTATTTATGAATATATTTACTAACAAAGAAATCTAAACATATTATCCTAAATTTTTTAGCATAAAATATCTCAGTGGCCTTTTAAATCTATTATAATAGAGGGAACTAAATATACAATTGTAATATATATTCTCCTAAACTTTTTATTTATGAATATACTTACTAACATAGGAAACTAAATATATTTATGTCAAAACTTAAATTTTTGAAAAATATTATAGAGAAGACGAGTGCGGTGAGGTAGGGGTCTCAAATCGCCTCCGTCTAATTTTCTAATTTTCTAGAATTTTTTAATATCATGAATATTTTTATATTATTTAAAGGAGAAGACGGCACAATGAGGTGTCGCATCTCAAATCGTCTCAATCTACTTTTCGAATTTTCTCAAAATTTTGATTTAATAAAAATTAAATAATATATAAATTCTCAATTTCCTTCTTCTTTTTTTGGTAAACCTCAATTTTCTTCTTACTATTTTTCTAACGGAGGAAACTAAATATAATTTGTTAATATTTTTCAAAACATTCTCTACTAATCCAATTTATTTACTAATTTTTTTCTTACTATTTTCAAAAAAGGAACCTTAATATGCTATGTTAATATTCCCCTTAACTTTCTCTTCAAGTTCAATTTATTTACTAATTCTTTCCTACCATTTAAATATACTATATTAATATTCTCCTAAACTTACTGTATGAGCCCAATTTATTTACTAATTTCTTTGAACGGTGCCACCTCGCCGCCCCTGTCTTCTCCTTTATATATGTACGGTGAGGCGAAGTCTCTCAAATTACCTTGATCTATTTTCCTAATTTTCTCAAAATTTTGAATTAATAATATTAAAGGTTAGAAAATATATTAATTTTATTTTAAATCTTTAGTAATGAAAATCTTACTTACCTTATATTCTCCTAAACTTTCTTTTTAAGTCAAATTATTATCTTAATGTAGTCCTAAATTTTAACTTCAAGTTAAATTACAATGTTGATATTCTCTTAAACTTTCTCTTAAACTCAAAGTTACCATCTTAAAATTCTCATATATTTTTTCTTGAAGTTCTAAAATTTATGTTGAAATCAAATTAGCATCTTAATATTCTCGTAAAAAAATTATTACAAATTATGTTCTCATAATTTTTTCGTAAAAAAACTCGCATTTAATTTATATATATGTTTTACATATATATAAAAATCATTTTTTTTAAGTTTTACCTTCTAATTTATATAGAAGATAATACTTACACAAAATGCAAGTTTTTATAAAATAAAATATAATAAAAAAGTATTTTTTTTCTTTTCATTTATTTTCTCGAGTACCTATATTTTAAACAATAATAATTAGAATATTTAAAAATATTTAAATTTAATTTTATGATATAATAAAATTGATTAATAGATGATGCAATTTATTTAGTAAGTTAGTTTGTTATATGTTTAGATTTGGTAACAACGAAAAAGGTGATGAGACATGTTTAACGGGAGAGCTGCTCATAAATACGAGCATATTATAAGGTAGAATTTAATATTGATGTAATATTATGTATTTAAAAAAAGAAGTTGAAATATGAATTTTGAGAGAACTAAAAATGGTGATAAATATACTAATATTTGATATAATATTAAAATAATGAAAAATATTAAACAAATGCCATTTTTTATATTTATTTAAAATTTTGGTAAGAAAAATTAAAGAAATTATTATAAGGCCGCTGCAAAGCGCGGATTAGTAAACTAGTGATAGATAAATGTAGAGAATCCATTAATTTTTAAGCTGTATCATATCTATATATCTATATATCTATATTATAAATTTGTGGATATCCCATACCTTAGGTTCGGGATCCATATTTAGGTTTGGATAACATTTTAATATATAGATTTGATTCAATGTACTATTCATTTTAGGTTTGGTATCCATATTTAGGTTTGTAGAATATACATATACTTATTTTGACCCATCTTTAATTATAGAAACTTTCTATTTTATTTTTGAATATCATCAATACCATAATAATACTTATGGTAAGTTCATTAATTAAAATATAAACTAACATTTTAATTTTGGGTAAACATTTAATGTAAATTATCTTAAAATATATGTTACATATACAACAAAATATAGATAAAAAAAATTTGAACGAATTTATTTAACATTTAAAGCAAAACAGTTATTATACATTTGATCTTAAATCTAAAATTACTTAATTTATTATTATTAAATTATTTTTTTAAATACGGTGTGCACAGGCTATAACCTAGAGTTAAAGAAGTCTTACTAAATATTACAATTTTTTAATAATTACACGTGAATTTTTCCAAATCTCAAAGACATGCAAGATTTCATTTCCACAATAATTTACATAAAACTCAATGGACTCCAATTTAAGATAAAAAACCACCCATTCAGGCATATCAGCAAAGGCCTATATATTTACCTAAAATGTTCTGTTTCAACTGTGCGAACTAAAAAAATCAAAGACAGAGCGCCAAAAACGGACTTTGCGCAGTTGTATGTGCCAAAATATAGCATTAGCTCTCGCTATAAAACCAATCGAGTTCCGAATAACACAAGAATCAATCTCTAGCAATGGCATCGGCACAAAAATTTCTTGTATTCGCTGTAGCAGCACTTCTCATTTGTTCAACAATGATAAGAACTACAGAAGCGCAAGAGAACACGATAGACTACAGTCGACTTAGAAAAGCGTCTCACCCAAAACAGGATCTTCCTAAACCTGGTCCAGGGCAGGCAAACGCGTACAATCGAGGTTGTAGTTCTATCAACAGATGCCGCGGTGGTTAAAATTAAGTTCATATATATTGGCCATGGGATTGCAGAGAGTGCACCATAACAGAATTTCATGCATGGTGTGACAAAAATAAGCTGTTGTGATATAATAAAATTTCGCAATTTTGTAAATGTGCACTAAAGCATTTGTCAGAATATTTCCCCTATGAAATTATATCCAATTGCAGATTTATATTCAATATTTGAGCATCCCGCGTATCACTTGAAATTTATTTTAGTATATATATGAAGAAAAATTTCGCTTATATAAACTAATTTTGAAGAACTATCTCTACTTGGTGGTTTTCACCAATATCTTAAGGTGTGGGAAAAAATTGTCCTCTGGGAATTCTTGTATCCTGATGCTGTCTGTCATCATGCACTTTGAAATCAGACCATAGAATGACGGTAACTAGAGAAACTGTTGTCGTAACCGATTTATGGGTGGACAAACTGGAAACAAGGCATTTTCATTTTCAAGAACTTGTATACTGGTTAATGAAAAAGATAATAATCTGAAAAATGAAATGCGCGCATCATTTATATCTACGGACGGAGGTTTAATTAACAATACGAAAACCAATAAACAGGTAAACTCATATCACATACTTTCATGCCTTTTATACCAGTTTATAAGCTATTGGAAACCAAAGGTAGTCAAGGTGCTTTCATGGTAAGATTGCCCTTTTTCCCTGGTGTCCTATTAAAAGAATTTATACAGCCAACACAAGTTGGATAGGAAAAATGAGGTAGTTCTTCCAAGAAAAAAAATAATGGACACTGTAGGAAGACCACCACCATGTTCTGGTAAATAAAGCGGCCTATCTCGAGCTTTTAGTTCTAGTTTTGCCATTATGTTCCTGCTTAACCTGTAGAGTTCTAGAAACATTCTTTGCCAGAGGAATCTGTTCCAGTTTAAATTTGTCAGCATACATACCGAATCAAGTAGAATGTTTGATGCTTTCAAGTCCCTGTAAATTTTGGTCCGCTAGCATGCCTTGACTCCACATTAGTATCATATTGTCCGCTGTGGGCCGAGCCCGCACGGGTTTGTTTTTGGGTCACTCCCAAAAGGCTTCATACTAATGGAGTTATCTGGCTGTTTATTAACTAGCAATCTGCCCCTCCCACAAACGATGTGGGACAACTCCCAACAGATTCCCCGTGCAACATCAATTGCAATATGAACCCGTGTAGCCCAAGGAATAGGTTGCACTCCTCCTAAAGAAAGAAATAATATAGATGATTATGAACTAGGAAATTACTGCATGAAAGTACATATTTGCAACAACCACTAACAAATTGCATCTATGGACTATGAATTTCGTAGTTTAAAACTTATTTGCTCTCGTGGTTGGAGATCACTATGAAATAGGAAATTGAACACGAGACCATTAAGAGATTTACAATAGGAATTGTCTGAAAACAAGCAAACTTTTAGATGCTTAATGAAGAAGCAAAAGAGCCAATTTGCAAAAGAGCCATGAAGAATCACTTCAAATAATATCTGCCACTAAAGCTACAATGCTCGATTTTTTTAACGACATAAACTTTAATGCATGAGCACTGCATCTCAAAATGCTATAAATCTTAAGCTTCGCAAAGAAAACATAAATTCCAGTGTGTGCATTGCTGATTATAAAAAAATACTAAGAGACAATACTCACTTCTGCCAGGGAGGCTTGCCATGCCAATCATTTTAACACAAGTACCTTTATGACACACTTATGCAAGGTGTAAGATGAAGTGAAAAGATCTACAAAAAGAAAAGAACTTACTTCTAAATAAGTGGTTCTCCAAACTTCCCTTGGACATGAATTCATAAACTAACAACCGGTTGTCAGATTCAACACAATACCTAATGAGTTTTACAAGGTTTTGATTATGTAGCTGGCCTAAATAGTTAACTTCTGTGTCCCAACAGAAGAAATATTGAAAGTAAATTTCAGTTGGGAAATTACCAAAATTAAAGAAACATAAAAGATAGAGTAAAGGTATTGGGTAAACATACAAGCCATTCTCTGTGACCTTGACAACTTCCTGTTTTGAGCTTTTTGATGGCAACTGAAATCCCAGATCCAGGTCTGCTTGCAGCTAACGAGATTTCATCTAACCAGGCTTTATAGACCCAACCAAACCCTCCCTCGCCAAGAAGACTGTCCGAGCGGAAGTTTTTTGCAGCATTCTTAAGATCATGGTAACTGAAGGCTCTAAGTGTGTTGGAGACAGAAATTTCACCTTCCGGTGCTACCACTGTTTTATTGAAACTCAATGAAACTGATTTCTTGCTAGGAGAGGAAGAGTCTTGTCGTTTATTGCTCAAGGAACTTGTAGTTTCTACAAGAAAATAACAGAAATCATGAGGGACAAATCAATCTAGTCTTACATTCCAATAAACGCAGAATACAGAAACGATACTAAAAAGAAGGTTTACTTATACGGGAATTCGGAGAAGATTTTGTGCAAACTGTAGTAAGTTAGCAACTATTGTTACTTTTGTTAAGTAACCAGTAGTCCCCTGAGTCAGAGTTGCCATGCAACAGCCAACTCAAGTTTGGCTCAATTAATCACAAGATGCCGACGTATTCAAGCCAATCAAACATATAGTTATGAGTGAAGGATCAGGTTCTTTAGGCGTAGAGAGCTTTAGGGTAGAATTAGGTGACTTGGGGTCAAGTCACCCTCTTAGATCAGATCAGTATTGTGAATCCTAGTTTGTAGGAGGTTGATTCCTTTTAGGTTTGGTGTCTCTTAGGACTATCCCTAATAGATGAAGGTCTCAACCAAGACACTTTAAATGGACTCTATCACCATCCCTTTAATTAATTACGAATTTAATAATTAATTAGGGGTTTGGGTCTTCATTTATTGGGCCTAACTTTTGGACCACTAGATTTAATTAATGGACAATTAAAAATGTCTTTAGGGTTTGTTTTTAGCCCATATCAATAATATTAATCATTCATATTTTAAACCACAGCCATCTATCATCTTGGCAATCTTGTGTCACCGGTTGGAGCTTTTTTAGTAAAAGATTATGGCACTTAAGAATAGCTCGTAGTACGGAATTAAAATGTCTGGAGACAGTCTCGCCACTTCTTCTAAAATGCAATTGAACCCTTCGATTTTTGGTATCATGAGCGAGTATGTACACAAATATTGCAACCACTTCCTCCAAGCTCGAATTTTTATTCCCACGCAGTCCTCCGACATCTCTAAGCATCTCACATAACTTATAAAAACAAGCTCTATCCATTCTCAAATTATCTAAGCAAGCTACATCACTCTCTTGAATTATTGGTTTAAGATTTAAATGTCTAGCCAACAATCTTTCTCGAGTACAATCATCAAACACATAGGTTATTGGCGTGGGAATGTTAATATTTAAAACAGCAATTAAATGAACCAACTCAACTATAGTTTTCATAAGCATAACCATAATATGTTTATAAGTTACAACACACGCGGTCAAAATTTTTAGGGTTGTTTATATTTTCTGTTTTTTAGGGATAACGGGATCTTTTTGTGATACATCTACACAAGAAATTTGGATACCCGTGGAGGGTGTGGGTGAGCCACTTCCCTTATTTGATGGGTAAAAGAACTTAACTAGTAATTTCAACTTCTTCTACTTTTGACAACCAAACAACCCTATCGGTTGGTACTTCCAGGGAATTTGAAATACCTTAGTAAAATAGTGTTAACCAAACAAGTAGCATATGAGTTTGGTTTTCCTGGTAAAGGATTTATGCTCGACAGATATATACACACTTCTTTCAAAAAGATAAAACTAATCTAAGGTGTCGTCAAATTCGTGTTTAATATATACTAGCCTATAACCCGTGCGATGCACGGATGAATTTTAGTATTTTTTATCTTATTATCTATATCTTGATTTATATGATTTTAAAAAGTAATCAAATATAATAATATATGTATGATGTTATTCTAAGTTTTTTTTTTGTATTTTGATTTTAAAATTTTTTAATATGTTGTCGATGAAATAATATCATTGAACTTTTGAATGTATCTTAGAAAAATAGATGATATAAATATTTAATAATAATATGTTGTTGACGGGATTCGAACCTTGAACCCGTGGGAGCATTTTAGATATCAAAAAAAGAATGTTATTTTAATATTACATCCAACGGTTCTCATTTACCTATATTTACATCTAACGGTTATTATTTAGATGACCAAACTACCAACCAACCAGAGGATGGTTTGCTTATAATAATATAGTATAGATTATATGAGTTAAGTTCTATGGAGACCACCTTTTTTGTGGAGACCTGGAGATCACATATGTTCTGCAATCTAAATTTGGCAAAATATATCATATTTTGTAATAAAAAATTTGCAAAATGTACTGTTTTGCAAAGTATATTCTATGAAAATCATTATTTAATTGAAAATCTTGAAAATCATGTAAGTTCTGCAAACTAAACATGAATGTTCTGCAAACCGAACATGTTTTGTAGAACCATATGTTTTGCTATGTTTTAGTTGCAATTAAAACATATATAATTTTAAAGATTTTAAATGAAAATAGTTATTTTCATAGAACATAATTTATAAAATATTATATTTTGCTAAATTTAGATTGCAGAATGTATGTGGTCTCCAGGTCTCCATAAAAAAAGTGGTCTCCATAGAACTTAACTCTATATTATATTATATAAGATATTTGAGGTCAATTGTTGCAAATTATGACATAAAGGGCCACCACCCATTTTTGAAGGAGAGAAGATTAGAGATTGAGAGAGAAAACTTTCAAAATTTTCTCCCCAAAAGTTTCTTCCCAAAAATAGGATGATTAGAAAAGAAGTTCTCACATTCATGTTATTTTTTTCAAAATTTTCTCTCATCATCAACAAAAAACTTTAGAGCATATGAAAGAAATTTTTTTTACTTCTATTTTTTCCCATTCTCTTCTTTATGGAAAAAATTGGGAGCACACCATAAGGATTCGGTAAATGAAACTCTAAGAGCATCTCCAAGAAACTCTTAATTAAATTGGTTCTTAACTTGAGAATTGAGGAGTGAGACGAACTTTTTTTGCTCAAGAGACTCTTGGTAACTCTTAAAATCACTTGAAGTGTCTTCTCTCACCTTAAGAGCTGTATTCCCACCTTAACTACTTTTATATATTACTAGCTTATAGCCCGTGCAATGCACAAATATTTTTTAATATTTTTTATTATATTAATTCCCAATATTATTTTTAGCATTTGTTTTAGTTTTAAATTTTATTAATATTTATAATTTTGAAATAATTTTTAAATATATTGTTGACGAATTTCGAACCTTGGACTTTTGAGAAAATAATTTATCGATTAAAAATAAAATATTACTTGACATTATATGATTCAATATTTAAGTTCTTTGTTAATTTTTAAATAGGTAGTATTAATATGTTATTACGGTCATTCAAAATTTAAATATTTGTTAGTATGTTGTGAGTATGAGAATAAAGATCCCGACTCCTGAGATAGTAATTGAGCATTTGAGTGAATTATTTAACTTTATAATTAGTCACTTTCCTAATTTATAAACAAATCAAAATAAAAATATGTTAATATTAACCTCATGATCTTTGTTTTCTGTAAATATTACATTCAAAATTATCATTAATGAATATGAAAATCACAATTTTAAATAATATTTTAATACTATCCTTGTACGTTTGTTATATGTAAAATTATAAAATATAATTTGGATGAATCAAAATGTTATGTCCCTTCAAAAAGAAATATTTTGTAATTTGTACATTACAATTTGCAACATAAGTCGTCTACGTGTATTTGTTTTATACATAGTATACAATAATATTGTAACTAACATGAATCGATATCTTCATCTTTAGTTTAACAGTTATTATCTAACTGAAACTACCCATAAATTGTAGTTAAAAAAGAGTTACAAATTTTTACATATTTCTTTTTATTTAGAATAGAAAACCCAATTATATTTGATTTAAATTATCAAAATACACTTTTCCGTATTTAAATGTAATCCTACTTTTAAATATTAGAAAACCCATTAATCAAATACACTTTTTAATATTAAATGTAACGGTTCTCCTCTATCTATTTAAGATCTAACGGTCCTTATTATTTTGGTTGTACATAGAGAATTATATTCAATATAAAAAACCCAATTATATTTGGTTTCAATTATCAAAATACCCTTTTTAGTATTTAAATATAATCCTACTATTAATCAAATATACTTTTTAATAGTAGATCTAACGGTTCTCGTCTATCTATTTAAGATCTAATGGTCTTTATTATTTTGGTCATATAGGGACTGACTACCAAAATTTTGGATAAGATCTCTCTTACGCTTATTATATATAAGGATTTAATTGTCACTTTCCTAATTTATAAATAAATCAAAATATAAATATACTGAGATTAACCTCATGATCTTTGTTTTCTGTAAATATTACATTCAAAATTATTGTTAATGAATATGAAAATCTCAATTTTTAAAAATATTTTGATATTATCCTTCTACGTTTGTTATATGTAAAATTATGTAATATAATTTGGATGAATCAGAGTTTTATGTCCCTTAAGAAATAAATGTTTTGTCTACGTGTATTTTTGTTATACATGAATACAATAATATTGTAACTAACATGAATCGATATCTCAATATTTAGTTTAACAGTTATTATCTAATTGGAACTACCCATAAATTGTTGTTAAAAAAGATTTACGAATTTTTACATATTTCGTTTTATTTAATATAGAAAACCCAATTATATCTGCTTTAAATTATCAAAATACACTTTTTAGTATTTAAATATAATCCTACTTTTTAATATTAGAAAACCCATTAATCCAATACACTTTTTAATATTAGATCTAACTGTTCTTATCTATCTATTTAAGATCTAACGGTCCTTATTAGTTTTGGTCGTACATAGATTATTATATTCAATATAGAAAACCCAATTATATTTGGTTTCAATTATCAAAATACCCTTTTTAGTATTTAAATATAATCCTACTATTAATCAAATATACTTTTTAATATTAGATCTAACAGTTCTCATATATCTATTTAAGAACTAATGGTCTTTATTATTTTGGATAACATCTCATTTACGCTTATTATATATTAGGATTTAATATCTTTCAAAACAAGCTATTTCTCTATTCACTATATTTTGTCATCAATGAGTTCAACTTACATTTAATAATATAATAATCAATACAGAGTGGTTGTAAGAAGTATTATTAGAGATAAACTCACATTAAATTATTAACAGTTAATTTTTTATATTATATTTGAGAGTGATTTAAGAGCCTCTTAGAGATGCTCTTAAGACACACGCTCCTAAATTTTTACTTCACCTATATTTCCAATTTAGCAAGGTGAATTTCTTACCACCGGTTGTACAATTTAAGGGTACCAAAGAATAACAACATAAATGTGTTGGAACTTCAACAAAAATATAAGTGTATTGGAACTTCAAAAACTCTTTCAATGAGAGTCAACCCTCAACCTTATCTAGCCGCTTTAAAAATATTCAGATTTACCTTCTTTTTTTTAATCAATTAAGTCTTCTTTCTTCTCACAAATTCACTTTCGTCTTACTTTCTCTCATCTAATAATCATAGTTCTTATTTTTCCTTTAATAATCATCCTTATTTTGTGAGGATTGTTGTTGTACCCAATTTTTTGGGCATTTTGTTTGTCTCCTTTAGGAGTGGTTGATATGGTTTTGGTATTTTTGATTTGTTGTTTTTTTTCTTTGAGAATGATTCAAGTCGGTGGTGAAAATCGTAAAAACTCACTTTTCACAAAAGAAGATTGTTCATATTATGAGGGCATCTGTTCCTCCAATTTCAGTTGGTGCAACTGAAAGTTCTGAACAATGGACTATAATTGAAATTATTGTGTAAAGGTCAATTGTGATGCTATGGCTTCAGGGATGTGAAGGTTAGATTTTTCGGGAAGCCATCGTAATCCTTTTTAGTTCAAAAAATATTTATATTTTATATGTTAAGCTATCTACAAACAAATCGGCTATTTATTTAACTCGTTTATTTGTTTCTCAACCAAATTATATTGTCAATTTATCACGGCTAAATTCAATCTTTTCAATGAAATACATAATATTTTGGTAAAAAAAGAAAGAGTAACACCATGAATTTGTCACTCGGTTATAAATCTGGTTGAATTTACTATGTATAGTTCATCATTTAAACTAAGTTATCAACATATGACAAATGTGTTTACTATGGTTGGCTTACCATTATTACTTTGGTTAACTTACAATAATTTTTGCAAACCGAAAATAAAATGAGTTGTGCTACATATCCCGAATTAGATTTCAAATATATTTTCGAATGACACATATTATTTTTTTATTTGTGAAATTTATATTCATGCACAAAGGATCTATCTCAGTTATAAGAAAATATTCAATAATATGGTGACATCTTATCATTCGAAAACGGTTTTTAGGATCTATTTCATTTTCCTGATGAAAATGCAGATGAGAAATTCTATTATTACAAGTATATATAATCAAAATCTCATAAAAAAAGTACTCAGCAATTTTAAATAATTATAAAAAATTAATATACTTATATAAAGGAGAAGACGAGGGCGGTGAGGTAAGGTGGCACCTCTAAAATCGCTTCGATCTATTTTTCTAATTTTCTCGAATTTTTGAATTATTAATATTAAAATTCGAAAATATCTCAATTATCTTTAAAATCTTTACTAACGGAGGAAACTAGATATAAAATTTGCCTCTAAAATCTTTACAAATAGGGGAAACTAAATATACAATTTTAATATTCTCCTAAATTTTTATCAGAAAATATCTCAATTGCTTTTTAAATCTTTACTAATGGAGGAAACTAAATATACAATTCTAATATTCTGGCCTTCAAAATGTTTAATAAATGAGGAAACTAAATATACAATTTGAATATTCTCCTAAATTTTTTATTTATGAATATACTTACTAATAAAGGAAACTAAACATATTATCCTAAATTTTTTATCATAAAATATCTCAATGGCCTTTTAAATCTATTATAATAGAGGAAACTAAATATACAATTGTAATATATTGTAAAGAATAATGTAACATAATACGTAACAGAGATAACTACAACTCAACACATGAACAAGATAGACAATAATATTAACTTAAGCACAGGAATCCAAAAGAAAAGAAGACATGGTAAACTCAAGAAATAAAAATATGGTATGTATTCTTGTAGTCCGTAAATAGGTCACGGAAAGAAGTTCATTAATATGTTCAGGGCTCAGTGACAAATAAAGAATCAACACTTTCAAGACTACATAAGTATTTGAATGATACAAAGTTAGTACCAAAGGATTTCAGTGATTTTATGATGAAGCAACCTAGACGACAAAGGACTTATCAATTGTATTGTATTGAAGACATAGAGGTTTTGATCTGTGTTAGTCATCTGTGAACCAGACTAGTTGCACAAGGTGTCAGTAAAATTAAGAAGATCAACATGTTTATCATCTCAGAAGAAATTGATTTAAGTCACACCTGAAACATCCTGGAAGTTAAAAGAAAAATTGATAAGGTATGTTTAGGTTAAATTGAAGTGCAATATGCTTACTGCAAAAAGATAGAATTTTCAAGGATCAAACTGCAATTCGATAGTTTTCCTTTTTGAAAAACTATCGAAAGAGAAAGGAAGGTTTTTGATAAAAACTATCGAAGTGGTGAAAATCCAATTCGATAGTTTCTTTAATAGAAACCATTGAAGTGGACAAAATGCTATTGTTTGATAGTTTTATTTATAAAACTATCGAACTAGTTTCAAAGAAAAAAGGTTTTCTTTTCGATAGATTTTATTTAAATCTATCGAAAGAAAAGAAAAACTTGTCTTCAATAGATTTTTATTCAAGGACCAGGTGAATTGCATTCATGTTTGTCAGAGGTTGGTGAGGAAATGGACGGTTGAGAATTCTTCTTAGCCTTCGCTGGTTTTTATTAAAGACTACAATGTATGAATTGAAGACACTGTCTTCATTAGTTCATCATTTGTGAAAGTTGCAGAAGATTAATACGGAGAGAGTTTAAGAGCTTGAGATTTTAGAGGAGTAATTACTATTACCTTAAATTCTATCAATTGTATTGATTATCGTAACCTAAACTCATTGAAGCTAATCCTACGGATTAGAATTGTAGCTCCCTTCGTGGTTTATATTTATAAAACGATATATTCCCCGACTCGTGTTTTTGATTTGGTTAATTTGATTTCGGACAAGAACACAAATAATTATCCTCAAAATAAATCGAATAATTTGTGAGTATCGTATTCAACCCCCCTTCTACGATACTTTTGACCTAACAATTGGTATCAGAGCTTGTTGATTGATGTACAAATCAGATCCGGTGAAATAGACCAAAAACAAACAAGTTCTTGAAAATTAAGATCAAATTTTTTAATTTTCAAAATTTTAATTTTATTAGAATTTTTTGAATCTTAAATAATTTGTAATTTTCAGAAACCATGAGTGCTAGTATCAAAGTCCCCCCTTTACGAGAGATGATTTCGGTCTGTGGAAGATGGAAATGCTATTATTTATCAAAGCTTCAAATCCTTTGTATCTTGGCATTTTAGAGAACAGACCATTTGTACCAATGAAACCAGTGAGTGAATCTACAAATCTTGATGGTACTAGAGTTCCTCAAGGTTCAACCCCAAAGGAATTGTCAGAGTACACAGATACAGACAAGGAATTGGTTCGATTGGATACGGGTCTAATGTTGATATTGACTGACTCCGCAGACAAAGAAATGAGCTATCAGATAATGAGATGTACAAGCGGGAAAGATATGTGGGATACCATAAATCTAATAATGAAAGGTACTGAAGACGTGCATGAAAACAGACTGGATATCCTGACATCTCAATATGAATCATTTAGGTCACTTCCCGGTGAAAGTATAACTCAGGTCTTTGAAAAATATACTAAGCTGTTAAATGAATTATCAATGAAAGGGAAAACCTATCCTCTGAAAGAGACAAACATGAAATTCATGATGACACTACCCTACCATGTAAAACACAAGTCTTCATCCATAAGGGAAAGAATAGATTTTACTAAGATGTCACTAGAGATGATCTATGGAAAGCTTAAGACTTATGAGATGGAACAAGAACACAGAGTAATAATCTATGGACCAGGGACAGTGGACAACAAAAATACCGCACTCGCAAGATCAGCTGCACTTGTAGTGGATGAACCAACAACTTCTAATATCCAGGTTCAAACCCCTAAAGTTGGAAAAGAAAAGATTATAGAGGCTGAGTTGGAATCTGTAGATCTAGGTGCTGAAGAAAGTGATTACTACACTTTGGAGGAACTTGAGCAAATGGAAGACAAAACCATGGCGTACTTAGCTGCAAAGTTTAGTCATATTCGTTTCAAGAGAAACCCTAAGTACAAGTTCAAGGTTTCAGCAAATAGGTTTCAGAAGAACAAATATTCTTCAGGCTCTGGCTCTAAGGGAGGCTACGGGACATACATGATTGACAGGAGCAAATCAAGATGCTACAATTGCAATGAGTTAGGGCATTTTGCCACAGAATGTAGGAAGCCTCATCAAGAAAGAGATAAAAAAGGTGTCTATGAGAAGAAGGATTCTTATGAAGATCTGAAAAGAGAGAATGCAAAGCTGAAACAACAACTGGAGGCAATATCTGGAAAGCAGAAAGTAAGAGCTTATATTGCTGAGGGTAAAAGCTGGGATGATATTGATTCAGATGAAGAGTATGTAAATCTTGTCATAATGGCCGACTCTTCAGAGGAATCACCATAATCATCTCAGGTACCTATCCTAACTACAATTGACATGTCAAATTCTGAGTACAAGAAAACTGTGCAAGATCTAAGTGTAGAACTGTTTAATGTACAAGAAAACTGTGCACATTATAGCATCTGAAATTGAAAATGCTAAAATAGTTCTAAAGATTAAAAATCTAGAATCTAAAAATGAAGAACTAGAGCTTGTAGTTGTCACCATAGAAGGTCTTAAACAGAGGAATGAGTACTTAGAGAACAAGGTCAAATGTAATGAAGAGATAGAGACTATCCTTATGAAGCAGATTTCAGACTAAGAGTTGAAACTGAATGCATATAAGAACTCCTCCCTAATTGCTAAGGAAATAATTGATAATCAGACCTTAGGGAACAAAACTGCTATAGGATTTGACTACAGTAAGAAAGTCAGAAAGAAGCTAGTGGAGTTTCCTGTGACACTTCCACCTGTCAAGGAGAATGTTCCACACATTCTTAAGAATGTTGGCTGTCCAACTTTCGTTAAGCCTGTTTCAGAACCAATCAATGAAGGAGACTTGATCATAAGACAATAATTGCTTGAAGAGGATTTACAGAAGGAGATAGAGGAAAAAACTGTGTTGCCTAGGAAATCAGTAAAAACTGTATTACCTAAAACTGATATAGGAAATAAAGTACGAAAGGCTAAAAAGAACAGGAATGGGACAACAGGTGTTATTAAACAGAATGATTCTACATCCTCTCCCATTGCATCTAGGAATTTGTACAATAATTGTAATTCTGCTGGTCACCTTACACATGCATGTAAAAAGGTTAAAGTAGAAAATGTTGCATCTTCTAAAATGCATAACATGTCTGACATGCCTAGTCTTCATGAACTCCGTGGTAAGAAAGAATGCTTACTTTGTGCATACAATATCATGCATGCTTATTTTAAGTTAATGAATGCATCTGGTAGCACTAGCACTGAAACTAAGAAAGCCACAATCAACGTGAAAACTAAACAGGTTAAGATTGAACCAAATGTTACTCCTGTTAAAGTTCCTAAACCTTCTGGACCCAAACGTTTTTGGGTACCAAAGTCCGCTTAATCAATCTGTGATTGCAGGGTAAGGTTAATAACGCAAAGGTCATGTGGATTTTGGACAATGGCTGTTCTAGGCACATGACAGGAGAAAAGTCCATGCTTACAGATGTGGTTGAGAAGACCGGCCCGACAGTAACCTTTGGAGATGACAACAAGGGATTCACTCCGGGATATGGTAATCTGGAAATTGGGAATGTCATCATTGAAAATATCTCTCTTGTTGAAGGATTGAAGCACAATCTACTAAGTATCAGTCAGTTCTGTGACAAAGGATACAATGTGGATTTCAGAAAAGATAAATGCTTGATCTCAAATAGGAAAGATGAGAAGCTTGCTCTACAAGGAGTAAGAAAAGGAAATTTTTTTATAGCTGACTTAAGTTCTGCCAGTGATGGAGAAGTCAAATCTTTCTACAGTAAGGCTTCAACAGATCAAAGTTGGTTATGGCATAAGAAGCCCTCACACTTGAACTTCAAAACTATGAACTCTTTGGTAAAGAGAGAGTTAGTGAGAGGGTTACTTCTGATGGAATTTCATCAGGAGGGACTATGTGAAGCATGTGAAAAAGGGAAGTCTAAGAAAGCATCACACAGAAGCAAAGAACTAACAAGCATTTCTGAACCTCTTCAGTTGATCCATATGGATTTATTTGGTCCAGTAAATGTCATGTCAGTTTCAAGGAAAAGATATGCATTAGTGATGGTTGACGACTACTCCAAGTACATGTGGGTGTTATTTTTACAATCAAAGGATGAAGCAACACAATTAATCATTGATCACATAAAGAAGATTGAAGTAGAAGATAACCTACCTGTGCAGACAATCAGATCAGACAATAGAACTGAATTCAAAAATGCAGTTCTAAATGAATTCTGCACAGAGAAAGGAATATCCAGACAGTATTCAACACCAAGAAGTCCTCAACAAAATGGAGTAGTGGAAAGGAAGAATCGTACCTTGGTCGAAGCAGCAAGGACTATGCTAAGTGAATCAAAACTTCCCACTTATTTTTGGGCTGAAGCAGTAAATACAGCTTGCTATACTCAGAATCGTACCCTGATTAACAAAGATCATGAAAAGACTCCGTATGAGTTAATGGCCAACAAGAAACCATCACTGAAGTATTTTCATGTGTTTGGTGCAAAGTGCTTTGTATTGAAATATGGAGAACATCTGGGCAAGTTTGAAGCTAAAGCAGATGAAGGCATTTTTCTAGGCTATTCTCTGGAATCTAAAGCTTACATGGTTTATGTGATTGAAGATAAGAAGGTTGTGGAAAGCCTTACTGTAACTTTTGATGACACCAAAAGAACAAGCCTGCTAACAGAAGAGAACTCTGAATCCTTGGTATTTGAAAATCTATCAGGAGATCTCTCTGATAATGAAGAAGAACCTGTAGTTGTTCCTGGTAATAATAATAATGACAATGATAATGATTCTAGACCAAGTGGTGATAGTGGTGGAGACCCTCAAACTAACACTGGATCCACTAGTCAAACAACAGGGTCAACAGATCATACCGGCAACAACTCAGGGGGAGCAGGGGAAGGATCAACTAGTCACACTCAACACAATTATGAACAAGGAGAATCATCAAGATCGTATCTGCCAAGACAAAGGGTATGGAGTCGAGCACATCCCTTTCACTTGATCATTGGTGATCCAGACTCAGGAGTGAGAACTAGAAGGACATCACAAAATGAATGTCACTATTCTGGGTTTCTTTCAGAAACAGAACCTAAGAAAGTTGAAGATGCCCTGGAAGATCCAGATTGGGTGATTGCTATGCAAGATGAACTCAATCAATTTGAAAGGCAGAATGTTTGGAAGCTGGTACCCAGACCTAATGGAAAATCTGTTATAGGAACAAAATGGGTATTCAGAAATAAACTGGATGAAGATGGCATTGTAATGAGAAACAAGGCCAGACTGGTTGCTAAAGGTTACTCTCAAGAAGAGGGTATAGATTATGATGAAACCTATGCAACAGTAGCAAGACTTGAGGCTATCAGGATGTTTCTGGCATTCGCAGCACATTCCAATTACAAGGTATATCAAATGGATGTGAAGAGTGCATTTCTGAATGGGGAGCTCGAGGAAGAAGTTTATGTGGAACAACCTCCAGGCTTTGAGGATTCAAATCTGGTGGACTTTGTATATTTTCTGTTTAAAGCTCTCTATGGACTCAAGCAAGCTCCAAGGACATGGTATGACACTGTATCAGAATTTTTACTTGAAAATAACTTTACTAGAGGTGTCATAGATAAAACTCTCTTTTACAAGATGCACAAAAATGATTTGATATTAGTGCAAGTATATGTTGATGACATTATATTTGGTTCTACTAATGATGATGTTAGTTATGAATATCACTAGTAAACTAGACAGGGGGGGTGAATGGATAGTTTGAACAAATGTTAGAATGAATATCACGATCTAGGGACTTAGACAAATTTCTGCAACTTATTTCTTCATGGCCTTATTCACTTTTATCCTGCTGCATGAACAAATTGAACTTCTTCCAGGATGATTATTTCATGGCCTATATACATTCTAGTTGCAAGAAACTCACTAAGCTCATTATAAAATTGAGCATACAGAATAAAGCTATGTACATGAAAACAAGACAAGTACAATAGAGACTTATACTATATCCCAGTGATAAAGTTCACCAGGTCATTTAGAGTGACATAGTCACAAGGTGTAGGCTTGTTAATAGTGGTATTCAGACATGCCTTGAGCCTAACAATCTCCCCCAAATTGTGAGTAAGAAACTTAGGCACAATTTTATGTCTGATAACAAGCCTACCTTACATAAAAGGAATTAAATTGCAGAGAAAACAACAGATGAACATTGTGAACATATTTTGATTACAAACAAAAAATGACAGCTTACAGATGATTTTTATGTTACTGAGCAGCTTCAAATTCCATTTGTTGATGTAGATATTCTTCATAGACTTTCTTCTTTCTAGCTTCTTCCATCTTGTTGTTTTCTGAAATGGCTATGAGAATTTCATCCCATGATGTCATCTCTTCCAAGAGAGGAGAGTTTTCTAAGTCTTCAGCAGCAGCTCTCAGAGCACTTTCTACATAAGAGTTCAAGTGTTCCATCCTTATTTTGCTTTTCCCTCCATTTTTGTTTTTGTACTCCACTACATAAGGATTGAACTTTACTCTGCAGAGCCCCTTCTTCCTTAGCTCCATTTCCTTCTCTTCCATCTCTTCCATCTCTATTATCTCCTTTTCTTTCTGAATTCTTCTCTCTTCATTCAGCCTCCTTACTTCTTCCTGGTAATCATATTGCATTTTTAAGTACCTGGCAATTTCTATCTTCCAGATCTTTTTTTTTTCAAAGTTCAATAGAGCATTGATTCTTTCCAGATCATAGATAGGGAAGAATTTCCAGCTTCCTGTTTTCATTTCTTTCTCCCTTCCATCAGTGTACTTGATTTCTAGATGATCTTGAATAACTTTGACTTCAAAGATCCTTTGAGCTCTCAAGAACGCTAGGGCTTCTTCATCATAATCTTCATCCAAAGGAGGTACATTTAGCCCAATAACATTAGTGATCACTCGAGTTTTCTTTGTTATCCTTGTTCTTTTGGCTACACTCTTGATCTTCCAATGCTTCACTTGAAGTAGCCTTCTGGAACATGGAGAGTTAGTCTTCAATGCCACATCATTTGGCCTCTTATCCACTGTAGAACTCCACTAGCTGTGATTTTGTGGAAGTGTCTTTTTTATTTCACCTTTGTTGATCATTACTAACAGTATCCACCTTAGACTTAGAGTCTTGTTTTGTGGTTAAAATACTGCTAGCAATGTCCTTGGCTTGCTGATTTCCACTCTTTCTCTTCTCAGCCTCTCCTTTTCCATGAGCATCTTTCTTGTCATTTTCAGCATCTTTGGATTTCTTTGATGACCTGCTCCTGTTGTTCTCACTCTTTCCATCCTTATTACTCATGTGGTGACTTCTTCTCCTACCACTTTTATCTTCATCTTCTTTGTCTTCCCTCTTCTCACTCCTTTCTTTTGCTGATTCAGGTATTCTTCCAGATGTTAGAAATGTTTGTAGAATGTGAATTATCTCAATTTCTTTTGCAGTCCTGAATCCCCTTTTTGATTTCAGCATTTGCATGACCTGATTGATTTTATCTTTGTTCTTCATTTCCAAGTGAGTATGAATTACCAATTGATCAATGCCATTAGCTTTAGAGTTGTTTTTGTAGATTAATGTCCTTGGATTTGTAATCATTTCAGGCAGCCTTAAGGATTGATCTCTTGTAAGCTCATCAAATAACCTTTTGTTGTTTGCCCCTCTCTTCTTAATCAGGTTCAGGAGTGTGTCTACTTCAGTGTATTTCAGTTTCTCTAGAGATTCAAAGGACAAATGCCATAGCTGATTGTCTTTGGAGATCATGATTATCTCACTTAGATAGGCTTCTTTCACCTTCCTGATCACCACTGTGATGCACTTGATTTCTTCCTTGAGTTTGTGCCTGTAGTCCAGGGTGTCATTATCTACACTTGATTTAGTGGCTTTCAGAAACTCCAGGAAGGCTTCATCATGATAGACATTTGAGCTTGTAACTTCATGTAGCTTGGCCTCTGTGACAATGTCTACTTTTAATGGTTCAGCATTAGATATGGTTGGAGGAGCACTGACATTCATATTCATTGTGCCAGGATAGTAGGTGGAAGTGACAGTGCTCTTATGTCCATCCTTGTTACTGATCTCAACTGTAGGAAAGGTGACTGGCTTTAAAGCTGATTCCTCGATGAATATCCCCTTTTGTTTAGCTGATGCTCCCCCTTTCTTCTTTAAGATTGAGCTCTCCTTTTCATTCTCCCCCTTAGGCTTATTAACAGAAGATGGGCCTTGAGCTTCACCAGGGATTGGAAGGTTCATATGTGTAATAACCCCAAATTTTGGACTTAGTTAAATTTTTTTTATTTGATGAATAGTAAAATCATGATGAATAGTAAATTTCTGAACCGAGAAAGATTTTCAGACCACCCTATGTACGAGTCGGGATAATGAACTTTCGAAGTCGTATTAGTGATCTACGATGTAAATGAAGGAATGCAAAAGCTGTCAGAATCAGAAAAATAGCATTTTCTGTTTTCTCCGAAATTTCACCAATAACGGACGGATTAATCATTATTTGAAAATATTGGAGGATTTAAATTATCAATTCCATGGATATGGATTTAATGAAAGAATTAGTGATATCAAGAACGTTTACGGTAAACTACTTCGATAGAACACTTAAGAAATCCCTGCGAACGTTCAACGAGATTAAGCCGTAACCGAACAACGTGACACTTAGTGGATTAAATAAAAGCATGAAAGTAACATGTAACAAGATTAATCCAAGGAATGCAACAATTGGATCATCCATGTGAAAGGGAACAAACCAGTAAAGCTACTTTATCTCCAAACTCCCCATGGCTTGACATGTGTCCGATGATGAGGCAAAGAAATCTATGACTCACCACACTAATAAAAAATATCATTTTCTATCAAATCAACCAAGGCAAAAAGCAAAGAAAACTCTCCCCACCCCATTTCTTCAACAATCTGCCAGCATGACCAAGGGAGGAGAAACAAATTCATAACTTGAGTTCTACTCATCCTTAAATCACCAAATTTTAACCATAGCTTCTCCACTCCATGGGTAACATTCGTTCAAAATTTCATGGTCAACAAAGGAGTGTAGCCTAGCCAAATAGCTTCCCCAAGTTGGAGAACCCAATCTGTCCAGTTTCTGTCCAGCGGAAAGATGGGGCTCAAAACCCTAGCTAGGAATCTTCAAATTTGATGATCTATAACACAAAAGAAATCTTATCAAGAGCACAAGGTCTGGTAAAACCTTTAGCACCAAACTCTTATTTTTCGATTTGTTATGGATTTTACAAGATGAGGATGAATAGTAACTTCAAGTGGTTTCTTGTTTTGATCTTGATGTTTAAGGCTTGTAAAGGATAATCAAGGAGCAAGAAAGGGTATACTAGCCATCTATAGTCTATATTAAGTACCAAGGAAGGTATAAACCCTCTCACACTTTTACTTATGATTTGATATTAGTGTATAAATGGATGATTGTTAGTGATAGTATGATTTAGAGATGATTTACATGATATGTATGAGGTTTAATGGATTGATTGATGGTTGAACTAGTGATTAGTGTTATGAGTATGTTTAGACAGAAATAAAGTGATTTGGAGGAGATCCTTGGGTTGTGATTGTTGGTTGTGGATTGATGAATTGATTAGAGTGTTTTAAACACGGGAATCGCGTTTAAGCGTCGTTACCATGTCAAATTTTACTTAGGAAGTTTGGACAGAAATCCCGAATACATTAAAGGGCATAAACATAAGGTTTCTGACCATGATCATGTAGGCCCTGTTTCCTAGTTTGTTTTAGCGAAAGAATCGTATCGTTTCGATCTACGGTTTAGGAGAAACATCCGTTTTAGTGGAAGCGGTTTCGCGTAACTAAGTAGTTCATTGCATGAACTTTGAGATAGTGGTCAAACCCCTTAAGCGACTTATTGGAATGTGAGACTTTGTGTTAACATGCTAGGTACGTTTAGGAAGACCCTTGAAAAGATTTCGTGTTAAAAGGATTATATTTCAATTTTACAAAAATGCGTGAGCGAGCATGCTCGAGTAGAGGATCTTAAGGAGTTAACTTGAAAATGGACTTGTACTTGAGTTAGTATATACTTAGTATGGTGAAAGCGTTTAAGTTATTAATCTTGAACCTTGTGTTGATTCTAGATTACTGGACCAACCTGAGACTTATTGCTACTTCGGGATTTCCAGGTAAGTTTTCTCATTCCATGCTGTATTTTAAAGTACCATATTCTGATGTATGCATATAATAGATGCAAGTTTCTAAATCTATACTTCGAAGTATTGACAATATAATACTGCTTTTGCCATGTATAAAATTGGACAGTTTTGCGATATATCTTATTTCTTGTTGAAATGGATTTGACCTTTGGATTGTATAAAAATCTTTTGAGTTAAGTAGTTATGAACCGGTTTACCTGGTAGCTCTAAATATAAGAGCATATTCATTGTTTTCGACTCTAAATCGGGAATCGGTATTTTGAGATATGTAGATAGCCGTGGAAACCCGGAGGGATTCCATCGGCAGAATACTATGTACTTTGAGGATTGTTATTCGAGTATGATATCATTCGAGGAATGATATTTGCTTACTATATCTTTCAAGTAATGTTATTTAAGTATTATCTCAGTCGAGAAATACTATTTGAATACTATTTCCGTTATATATGCTAATAGAAGGCATAACTGTTTTCGAAAGTATATTGTGATACTTGCTTTATGATTTAATTATGGGCTTCTAAGCTAAATATGGGATATTAGTTAGAAGCCCGGTTTTTATAAATGCCCTAGGTAAGAGCGTATGATTTTATTCTTTAGACCGGAAGTAATTATATTTTCCATATATGTTAAAGATTATTTTCCGATAAAGATATCGGGTAACTGTTATTCGATAATTATTTATTTAATGAATATTATTTTAAATATTCATTCGAGGTTTATTTATTTAATGAATATTATTTTGAATATTCATTCGAGATTTATTTATTTAATGAATATTATTTTGAATGTTCATTTAATCCTTAGTTATTTAATGAATATTATTTTGAATATTCATTCAATCATTATTTATTTAATGAATATTATTTTTGAATATTCGTTTAAAGTTTATTTATTTAATAAATATTATTCGATTATTTATAAAATACTTTTAACACGTTTTAAAATGAGTAATATTATTTAAAGTTTATCCTCGACCTTCAATAATTATGAAGGATACTTTAAGCTGTATTATTAATTATTTTAAATCAAAAAGAGGTTCCCAAAACACCGTTTTTCCATTTAAATCTATCTTTTAAGAGGATTCAAATACTCGCTCAACTATCAAAAATATGGGAAACCTGATTTAAGTGACTGCTACTCATTTTAAACTCTCAACTCAAAACTGTCAGGGGACAGATATTTTCTCTGAGCAATTTAATTGCCGCAAGTCAAATGTTGTGTTACTACCTCAACGATCGAGGAGTAAATTGATGGAACAAGTCGATATCCATTAACAAGCAATAGCTTGGGAAATATTGGAAAATCTTCCTTTCCAACCTAGATATAACTACTTAGTGGAGTCGTATCAACAAGTATTACACTTGGGAAAAGGAGGACGATCTTTACGTTTCAGAGTCATGGATTTCATCCGAACTAGGAGTGGTGTAAGAGGTCCAGTTGCGCCGACCCATCCATTTTATTGCCCCAAATGGGCCGGGAGATCCGGAAAGGCGGTAGACAATGTCAGGCTGTCGTGATTCTTCCATCTACATGTAGAAAACATATTTTGTTGTACGACCTTCTACTGATCATAGCAAGGTTGGGACAACGGGCGCGGTAGCAACTCCGGTATTAGTTCATCATCCATTTTGGATAATTCTGCAACATGTATTAAAAGGGACTACGGATGACATCCTTGGTACAAGTTTACCGATCATGTTGGCAGGGGGTTCTGCAACATGTATTGAAAGGGACTAAGGATGACACCATGGTACAGGTTTACCGATCATGTTGGCAGGGGGTTGAAAAGTGTTCAAAAATGAAGTTACAATAAATCCTTGCAACTTCATCTTTTATTTTATGAGTTATGACTCTGATAAAACCTTACTCAGATTGTATATGCATAAGTGGATTTTGGGTTACGGAAACCTTATATTAATTTTCCTCGTAACTTCATCTTTTATGTCATGCTAGTATTTTATCCGTTTAATGCGTAGCATGTGGTTATAAAGATATTGAACGGTATGGTATTTTGAATCAATAAATAGGCTTTAAGCCTTGATTATAATGTTAACCTCTATTTTAAAAAGATACATCTTGAGTCTTGGTTTATCATACTGATACCAAGGATGTCCAAAGGATTTACGAAGAGTATATGAGTATGATTATAAGTCATACGGTATTTTAAACGGTATACTATTTTGGGGTTAGACCCTAGTAGTGATAAAAGCTTTGATCCCATATGGATTATCTCCCTAAAAGGTTTAAAGATTTAAACTGGGATAGATTTCTTGCTGAGCACTATTAGCTCATTCTTGCTTTATTAAATCTTTCAGCATGAGGAAAACATTGCCGAATCCACCTCGTGTTACGAGAGAAAGGGAATGGAGAGACCACCCTGGAGTTAGTTGATGTAGGATGGATACTGTCGGTGTGAGCAGAATACTTACAGCTTGAATTAGTGAGAATTATTTTGAGTGGGTTTGTATTACTAAACCTTGTATAGAATTGTGAGGTCTATTATTGTAACTTCAGGTAGAGGTTGTAAATAATAGATGAGATCATGGATAGTACATTTGGGTTGTAATAACAAATGTTGATTATTGTTGCTCATTTCCAAGGCTATAACTTGTGTGTGTGTGCGTAAGTGATTGGGGTCTTTGGAGTTGTATTATGAGAATGTTGTAAGTAATGCAGGTATTGTATCATTGATGGAGCGTGACAACCCAGATTCCTGACCCCGGATCTGGGGGTGTTACAGAAATGGTATCAGAGCGTTAAGTTATAAACTTGGATATGAGAGTGTTAAGAGTTATATCGAAGTAAGAGAATGACGAGAGGACTCATATAGAGTTCGTTACGTGGACTACCGGAAGTAGTGCCATTGAGGATGTTAAGATTAAAGAGTTTAGTTGAGGACTTATCGGAGGACCGATAGGACCGTTGAAGATCATCATAATGATGAGAAGGACGTTTAGAATTGTACACGGATTATCAAAAACATTAAGATAAGACGCGAAGCAGAGTCTCGGTTGCAGTTGGGGTAAGGTCGGAATGGCCAATACCAATGGATAACTTGACTTAGTAAGAACCTAAATGTTTGAAGTTCATCGTAGTTTGCCACGAGAAGGCAGCACATGTGAAGATTGAGACGTTTGCAGTCCTTTACGCGATCCGAATTACTAAATTGCGTGGACTAGTTAGGGCATTATCTTGTGTAGGAGGTCCAAGCCTTGAGAACAACGATTCCACAAGAGTTGGTGTCTTTTCCGTCGATGGGTATTTTGTTACCTAAAAGGGAGACTGTTGCGTACGTATAGTACCAGAACGTTATCGTGAGATGAACCTGCTAAATCACATCGCGAGTACATTTCGTACGATAGGCCATGATGGCTCAACTCAGAAATCAAAGATATGAAGAATGAATAGCGTGATTCTGATAAAGACACGTATGGTTGCAACGAGCAATGCGACAATCTCAGGACCTACGAGGAACGAGACATATGGTGGCCTGGGGTTGGATTCGTTCGATACGATTAGTGTTAAGAAATTACATATACGTTAATGGACCTTCATCTTTCGTGGATGTGTTGATGCGGCCGTATGAGGCCCAATCTCTGAACGACTATCGGGGAATGGCGAATATGTTTCGAACTCCCGACCTATTTAAGGACTTGTACGATTTTGAGGTACCGTTGGTTAGTACCATAAGCCATAAAGGCAGAAAGATAAGATCATCCTCGTACGGGTGATGTTAGAAATTATGATGACCATTGACTTTTTGGTATCTACTTGTTGGTACACTCCTCAATCTAAAACTGTTCCTGCCTATGTTACCTTGAATAATTAATGTCAGGTAACCCCTTTAATTTCCTACTTCAACTTGGGATGCAAACAACAACTGTTATGTTCAGTTTATTCATTTTCTTTCCTCCACTCATTACCTTAAGTATAATAACCCGAATTTTTGGAAAAATTTAAAACTTTTCGTATTGTGATTAAGTGCAGCAGTGAATAGTGATATTGAGGGATGAATAGTGATTTTGAGGGTTAAGAAAATTTTTCATGCCACCTATGTACGAGACGTAGTGTGGATATTCCGAAGTCGTATTAGTGATCTACGGAGTAAATAAGTGAATGCAAAGACGATCGGAATTCAGAAATTCCAAATTTTATTTTGGTGTAGTATTTGACCGGGCAGTGATTTATAATTATTATATTCAAGAAATGAGATATTAAAATTGAGGATTTGAGGATTTAATATTTTGGAATTTTATTATTTTATTAAAGTCGATTTAAGGATTCGATTGTTGGAATAAATAGTGAATAGTTACTATTCACTGCGAGCATCGCGTAGAGTTTTATTCGCTCCTTTTGGAAAATATTTCGAATCATTTCAAGAGGGACAAGACAACATTTATAGGATTAAATATAGACATGGAAGTAACATGTAACAAGATTAATTCGAGGAATGCAACATTTGGATCATCCATGTGAAAAGAAACGAATCAGTAAAGCAAACCAGTAAAGTTACTTTATCTCAACCAGTGCATGTTTGACAAGTGTCGCAAGAAGAAGACATCAAGGTGATGACTCACCACTTATACAAAATATCAGCATTATTGTTATTAATCAAGACAAAGAAAGAAAAAGGAAAAAGGAAGAACTCTCCCCCATTTTCCAGAATTCTGCCCAGCAGGAGCATCAAGGAAAGAAAAATCCATAACTCCATTTATATCCATCGTTAAATCACCAAATTTTAACCATAGCCTCTCCACTCCATGGGAAACATTCGTTCAAACTTTCATGGCCAAAAAAGGAGTGTAACCTAGTCAAATCCCTTCCCCAAGTCGGAGAACAGAAACTGTCCTGTCTTTTCCAGTTTCGACCCCTCACCTTATAAAGCCAATAAGTCGAGCTTCAAGAATCCCCTGGTGATGAGAGAGGACTCAAAAGAAATCTTATGAAGCGTACAAGGTCTGGTAAAAATCTCAGAACCAAACTCTTGGTTTTCGATTTTATATGGATTTTACAAAGTGATGATGAATAGTAACTCCGAAAGTTGTTAACTTGTTTTCTTGATTGAATCTTAAGGTTTAAGCTTTGTAAGGAGTATATAAGGCTTGTTGAGTGGTTGTGGCCACTGTTTAGTGTTGGTAGAGCATCAAGGAAGGTATACCACTCATCCACCCTTTGATTTATGTTGAGATTTAAGTGAAGTTTCTAGTAATGTTTAAGAATAAGCATGATTATGGAGTTTGGAGTATGTATGGTTAATTCTTGATGGATACTTGTTGTTGGTTGGTGTTGGTGATATGTGCTTGAGGTATATAAACTGGTTATGTTGTAAAAATGGTTGTGTTGTTGAATTGATTTGGTTTTAAGAGGTTTTGACATAACAAAAACCGGGAAACGTTACGATTATAGCCGTCGTAATGCCCATTTGATTTAAGGCTGTTTTGAGCAAGCATTACGAACTGGTCTTGGAATGTTTTTGGGAAACACTGAACATGAACATGTAGGCCTTGTTTTAAGGTTTGTTTTGGTATAAAGATCATGCCGTTACGATTTACGGTTTAAGAGAAAAGTAAGTTTTAGTAAACGTCGTTCGGAGGAACAACCCCTCTCTGGTCAGTCACTTTGAGGCTATATTTGGACCACTTAGAAGCCATATTAAAATATGAAACTTTGATGAATAATACTGGAGATAGTTAGGAAGGCTCACGAAAAAGATTCGGATTAAAACGATTATTGTTCGATTTTATAAAAATGTTTTAGCCGAGGTCGCGCAAGTGAAAACCACTGAAAACGAGACTTAGAAACCAAGGTTCCAAATGGCTAAGTATAACTTGGATTTGAGAATGGATTTCAAACCAAACTTATGATATAAGTATTTGACGAATAACATGGACTTAGTGTGACGCTAGAGCGAGCAAGTAATGCCTTGGTTGTATTTTGCTTACGTCTTTAAGCATTGAGTACAAGTGGATTATCCAAGGGATTAATCGTGCGTTTTCTTTGACTTTGTCTAGATTGTCCGGCATCGTCGCGAACCTCTATCACTTCTCGAGCATCAGACAAGTTTCTAAAACCATATTTTGAAGTACGCATATACTAGATGCAAGTTTTCTTATTCCATGATATGTTTTCCATTAATTGTACTTATGATGCTAAGTAAAAGTTATTAGTATAAGATGGACTTATAAGCGATGGTTATGGCAGTATTTATAAGCCGATATGTTAAGAAAAATCCCTCAGTAGGGGGTATATACTCTGTATTTATACTACGGGCCGGGAATGGTATCAGTTGTTATCTAGGGTTATATTATTATTATTTTATCCATTCTTTTGTTAAGAAAGTATTCGAGAATTACTTCTAAATAAATATTCTTTATTAAATATAGTTTTCATTAATTATTTAAAGCCCTACTTCTTAAGGAAGTATTTTGTGAAAACTATTTTAAACCCTAGATAGCTAATAAAGTTTTATTCAGTCAATTATAAACATAATTGGAGAAGGTTCCCAAATCTATTTCCCTTTTAAGTCTATATTCAGAAAGACTTAAATGTTCGCTCAAACTACAAAGATGCATGGAACCTTTCTCAAGATTTTATGCTTGTTTCCAGTAGACTGCCCGGTCCTAAATCTTTTTAAATCAATGAAATTATCAGTCTGATATACTACCATCAAAATGATTTTGATTACTTCCTCAAAACTCGAGAAGTAAGATCAGTGAAATCAGTGATATCCATTAACAGGCATCAGCCTGGGAAATATGAGTGAATTTCCTTTCCAACCAGATACGACTACTTTGTGGAGTTGTACACTTGGGGAAAAAGGGAAAGGAACTTTATATTTCAGTGTTATGGATTTACTCGAACTTGGAGATATGTAAGGGACTGAGTAGCGCCGGTCCCCTAAGGGAATTACAATATGGCCGACGGACTGGTGAACGGGTCTGTTCTTCCCTTAGATGATTATCAGTGCCCGACCGTAGGATAAGTGGAGAGTAACAGAATCGACCGTCTATGAACGGGTCTGTTCTTCCTGCCTACAACCGATTGGCGGGGAGGTAAGTCGGTGTGAGACTGATTATCTTCCCTTCTACGTAGAAAAACAGCAGGGGGATACAGCTTGCGACTGATCATCGCAGGGGTATCCTCGGCCCCTAGCATCTCCATCTACAGTTCACTATTCATGAAAGAGCACATTTTGTGCAAGTTTTCAGAGAAAGAGAAATTATTCCAGTTACTCAGTTTTATGCAAGTTTTCAGAAAAGAAAGTTTATTCCAGTCATTCAGTTCTATGCCAGTTTTGAGAAAGAGAAAGTTTACTCAAGAGTATTCCAGTTTATTTCAGTATATGAGTTTACCAGAAAGAATATGAATTTATGAAAAGGTAAATGATTTTTGGAAAAGATATTTGGAATCAGATGAACTTTGAAGATAGATTGGAAATATTTTACATTGTATTTATTTCCAAATTATGATATGAGGTAAATGTTTGATACGAAAGATGATATTTGAATTTTCCTTATAACTTAATCTTTCAAGTATATGTTGATAGTCTGCTTATATTTTATATAGCAGATATTTTACAGAAAGGATAT
The DNA here is from genome assembly GCA_030848705.1 of Heracleum sosnowskyi. Classification (NCBI taxonomy): domain Eukaryota; kingdom Viridiplantae; phylum Streptophyta; class Magnoliopsida; order Apiales; family Apiaceae; genus Heracleum; species Heracleum sosnowskyi. Next base: position 69,498,854 of record CM061235.1, read on the forward strand.
ACTGAGTTATCTTGTTATTTCATCTTTTATACTATACTAGAACTTTGTTCATAGTATAAATATTGAAAGTTGCAGAGTATTATGAAATGATATTTGAAATACCACAATGGTACTGTTTTTGGAATACATTCCGATAAGGAAATAATTTCAGTATCGAGATATTTTGACAAATTATTGTCTTATACCCGCTTTATTCTAGGTTGAGTTGAAGGCATGATTATGCCATACTTTTATTACCTTGCTGAGCTATCGCTCACTCTTGCTATTATTTTATACATATTATATAGCAACGAAGCAGGATGCCTATGGGACGTCACATACCTCGCAAGGCGTTCCCGTAAACAGTTTCTAGCAGTGATCTCGGGAGTAGTACGAACCAATCGAATCAGGCTACGACTTTGGTATTCAACTTATGTATAGACATGAATGGTATTAGAGGATTGTGAGCATCAGAAGGCTAAGCTGGTAATGTAACACTACTTAGAAATTGTATCAGTAACAGATTCAAAAGACATTTGGGTATTGTAATAAAAGTTATTTATTCCGCAGTTGTTGTATTGTGTCGTTTCTGAGACTCTAACCTGTGTGTGTGTGTGTGTGTGTGAGACATATGTTGTGGGGTCATGAGCAGGTGAATTATGAATGGTGTGAGTAATACAGGTAAGGCAAGGAGTACATGGATTGTGACAACCCTAAATCCCTGACCCCGGATTTGGGGCTGTTACAGAGATGGTATCAGAGCGTTAGGTTACAGTCCTCAGAAACGATAGGAGATCGAGTCTTACAATACCCTTAATAATGATAAGAGCATCTAGAGCTCAAATTAAGTTCGCAGTCGAGTTAGAAGACATGACCCTGACTGTTTAAGATAAAGCCCGAGAGGGGACTTCTTCTGGGAAACCGTACTTAGGACTTCGTGATTAGTCACCTCGAGTCGTATGAGTTATAGATTGATGGGATTCTGAGATACCAGACCCCGAGGCCTTCGAGTAGGCAATTGATGATGCGTTCCTTGAAATGGACAGAGACCCGATAGAGGAAGATCCATAGGAGGATCTAGAGGAAGACCCCATAGTGGGTCAGGGAAAGAATCTTGTAGAGGACATGTTGATTGATAAAGATGTAGTATATTACTTGAGGTCGTATAATAGGACCAGACGAACCTTCAAGGGATAAATAAGTGACGAGACGAGGGTTTAAGGATCGTTTATGATTCATCAAGAGATATGACAAAGAAAATGGAATAGAGTCTCCAAAGCAGAAGAGGTAGAGGCAGTATAGCCAGTATCAGTGGATTGATTCGACTTGAACGAAACCTGTTACTCGTAGTCAGTTATAGTTGCCCATAAGGAGGTGGCATACGTAAGAATCAAGATGTTCAGATTTTCACGAACGATTAAGGGTACTTAGTTGCCTAGAATAGTGAAAGGAATTTCTTTGGCTATGAGGTTTCAATCCCCCACGACCAGCGATTCCACTGGAAATAGTGTATATTACATCATTGAGGGATTTTATTATCTCAAGGAGAATTTTGGGTATATGTACCATGCAAATGTTATTGTAAGACAAGCACGCTAAGATGGAATCGAGGACGAAATTTACCACCCTCAGGAAACCAGGAAGGAATTATGAGGATAGAACAGAAAGGTCGGAAATCAGACCCGAGCATTACTAGTAGGTAAATAGATTGATAAATTTCCCAGATTTGGAGAGAAATTCAGCAAATTTTGGCAAACCTTGTCTTTCTGATTACTAGAGGATGTCACCAAAGAGAGTGGAAATTAGAGCGAACCCTGTGGATTGGATAAGATAGTCGTTATATGGGTTGGTGGACAGACCCTGATTGCTATAATTGATTGTAGAGATAAAATGATGAAGTTGAGATTGGACAGTGAAGGCGAAATATATTTAAGGACCAAGACGGACTGAGAAATTCCGGGATTGACTTAAATGAAAAGGTTATTGTGCCAAAAGTGTTAAGCTTACGTAGCGCATGGGATTGATATGGGAGAAGGAATATTGGGTATAAGGATGATTGAAATAGAGACCGGATTTAAGCTTGTAGATTCTAACGATCTTCCGGAGTACCGCCCAGTCGACATGTGGAATTATCATTGCTATGGGCGACAACGATATCGAAGTCTTTTTATAGAACAGAACGCTTACTTGAGATGTTTGCGCCTAGTCGAATAGAATTCCCTGCGATTGCAAATGTTGATGGTTGAATTCTTAGCGACTATTATAAGTCGGCAATGACGTAAGTATCGAACAACTTAAGGTGCGTGGAAAAGAAAAGCTTTGGAATGGAACGATTATCCATTAGAGGAGCCGACATAAAAGGCATCCGTAGAGACCTTGGTAATAGCCTCCCCATTTGCAAATTATGTGGGGTACCTCCCCAATCTATGATCTATCTTGACCTCTCTCCAGGAAAGAATTCTGATAAAGGGTATATTCCCTTTTCAAAGTTATTTTATAACACTTGTGCTAAACCATATTCAGTTTCACTTGTGCCAGAGGCTGTCACAATGCCTACTTTCATGTTTTCGAAGCCCTGTCAAATGATGTTATTTAAGCTTTGACTTTTCTTCAAATAATGAATGACCCTATGGTGATACCTCACCACTTGTTTGTTAAGTACCAGTATCTTTTTGGGTATTCTTTTCTTTGGAAACCGCACCTTTGGAATCTGTTCAATTTTAATCCAAGGTGTTCCTTTGAGAAATATTGTCGAAAGGCGATAATCATTAAATTGATCTCGAATTGCTTTCATACTTTTCAACTTCCACTGAGACGAACAACCCTATACTTATAGGGGCTACAAGGACTATCTGTCTGTGTGATAGAAGTCTGATGGGACGCCATCACTTGTAAGTTGTGAAATACAAGAAGGCTAATTACCTTTAGTAATGTCTCAATCGAGGCACACAACGTTGAGTTCTTATGATCATGTTGATCTCTCGGTAAATTCTCTTACCTCCAATAAGGTTACCTTAAAACTCATAACCTTATGATCACTGGTGTGTGACGTTTTCCTTGATATGGGAGCTGTCTTTTCAAGGCCCCATAATTTTTGTTATCCTCATTGAATTCTAAGGGGAGGCCAACCAGGTCAAATAAGTCAAAATTCGCTGATAGGAATTAGATTCGCAATGAAATCGCCTATGACAGGAGCGAATCCCTAAGACGAATAGAATGTTAGTGACATATCGATGAAATTGGTTTATTCTCCCAAGGATATTATGATAATGGAAAGCGTGTCAATCGATATATGTGAAAGAAATAGCGATGTGCCGTGAACTCCAGTGACAACGGTGTTGGATAGATGCCCTATAGTGAGATTGAGATTTTGGAGGAGTTGTTTACGAATGGACACTACCTCTGGGTTAGCAAGATAAGTATTGACGATGGAGTCAGAGGGAGCTGGTATTGTGACTTGGGAGAGGTGCAGCGTGTGTGGTTCTAGAGGAATAATTTTCGGAAATATATGGAGACCCAGATGAAAATGAAAGTTAAAGAGTTAAAACAAGAAACCATGACTGTGACCGAGTATGAGGCCAAGTTTTTCGAGTTATCGAGGTTTGTCCCGGAGTTTGTGAACACAGAAGGGAAGAAAGCCAGTAGGTTTCAACCAGGGCTACCTCCAACCAGCAACCCACTGTCATGACCTTTAAATAGCAGGTGCCCTTCTATACTGTTTAGATAGAGCTAATGTATCGTTGTATATCAAGAAGTTGCATGACAATTAAACCTTAAGGCCGAGCTGCTAAGGGAATAATTACAAGTAGAAATAGTCAATCGAGGGATTTTCCCATAGGACTGGTACATCCAGGTTGTGAACTAGAAATATGAGGTCGACACTTTTGATAGACCTGATTCCTTTCAAGTTGGGAGAAGTTGATATTATAATAAGGATGGGTTGGTTGACACCCAATGGAGCCAATTGATTGCAAAGAAAAAGAGTAATAATTAAAGGATGGAGGCATATTTAGAGATTCTCGAATATAGTTCAGACTAAGAAACTAGTACGTCAGAAATACGAGCCTTAATTAGCTCTTATGGTTGACGCCAAGAAAAGAGATACCAAGTATAAAGGGAACTACAATGGTTTTGGGAGATTGTACAAGGTTTTAAGGAGCTACCAGATATCGATTTGGATGACATGAGAATGAATACCGAGTATTCAGAGTATAATGGGAATGAAAAGGGTTAGTGACTCAGTTACAAGAGTTGTTGTCTAAGGGTATGATAAGACCCAGTGTACCACCATGGAGAGCCTGGTGTTGTTGTAAGAGAGAAAGATGTTAGCACAAGATTATGCATCGAACCTCGAGAGTTGTATGAGTTCGACATGGAGAATAGGTACCCTTGTAAATGATTGTTTGATCAGCGGAAGAACGCTGTGTATTTCCAAATTTATTTAAGAACTGGGTATCACCAGTTGGAAGTTAAATCCGAGGATATACCCAAGACTGCGATTCGTACTAGGAATAGACACTTCGAGTTTTCAGCGAGGTTATTTTGGGTTGACTAATGCACCCACAAATTTTTATGGAATGTGATGAAGTGGCCTTGAGTTATCCGTGATAGTAGATAACATGAGATGGAGAAATAGCTAGAATTGACCTAGGATTATGACTGTGAGATACACTACCATCCGGGGAAGGCTAATGTGGTGGCCGATACCCTTAATTAAAATGAGACAGAGATGGATTCCGAATGATCGAGAATTAAAGGATGAGATTTTACACAAAAGCCAAGTTAGTCTAACAAACTAGAAAGACAAAAGATTTCACCAACAAGCGGCTAGTGACAACCAAGACAGACAGAGAAAGTATGCGGACTAAGCCCGCGAGTATAGAGATAGTACTGCTATTGATAAGCTAAATGGCAAGTCGAAGGATGACAAGCAAGTTTATGTTGGTGTATTTTCTGTACAAACAAGATAGAGAGTATGAGGTTAGCGATTCGTGATGCTAAAGGTATCTCCATGGAAAGAATTAATGAGATTTGAAAAGAAAGGGAAGTTGAGCCCGAGATTCATTGGGCCATCTGAGATTTTAAAACGCGTCAGGAAGGTGGCCTACGAGCCAGCCTTACCCCCCAAAAACTTGTAGAATGGTCATAACGGGGTTCATATGTCAATGCTACGTCAGTATACTATAGATGCCCGGCATATGTTAAAGTACGAGCAGGTAGATATACAACCTGGTCTGACTTACAAAGAACAACCTGTGGAAATCACGGATAGAAAAGAGCAAGTGCTAAGTGACGAGGTTGCCAAGCTAGTGAGAGGTTTGTGGAAAATCAAGAGGTGGAAGAATCCACCTGGGAGTTAGAAAGTGCAATGAAAGAGAAGTACCCCAGTTACTCCTAAGTTGATTCCGGGACGGAATCCTTTTAAGGAGGGGAGACTATAATAACCCGAATTTTTGGAAAAATTTAAAACTTTTGTTATTGTGATTAAGTGCAGCAGTGAATAGTGATATTGGGGGATGAATAGTGATTTTGAGGGTTAAGAAAATTTTTCATGCCACCTATGTACGAGACGTAGTGTGGATATTCTGAAGTCGTATTAGTGATCTACAGAGTAAATAAGTGAATGCAAAGACGATCGGAATTCAGAAATTCCAAATTTTATTTTGGTGTAGTATTTGACCGGGCAGTGATTTATTATTATTATATTCAAGAAATGAGATATTAAAATTGAGGATTTGAGGATTTAATATTTTGGAATTTTATTATTTTATTAAAGTCGATTTAAGGATTCGATTGTTGGAATAAATAGTGAATAGTTACTATTCACTGCGAGCATCGCGTATAGTTTTATTCGCTCTTTTTGGAAAATATTTCGAATCATTTCAAGAGGGACAAGACAACATTTACCAAATTTTAACCATAGCCTCTCCACTCCATGGGAAACATTCGTTCAAAATTTCATGGCCAAAAAAGGAGTGTAGCCTAGTCAAATCCCTTCCCCAAGTCGGAGAACAGAAACTGTCCTGTCTTTTCCAGTTTCGACCCCTCACCTTAGAAAGCCAATAAGTCGAGCTTCAAGAATCCCCTGGTGATGAGATAGGACTCAAAAGAAATCTTATGAAGCGTACAAGGTCTGGTAAAAATCTCAGAACCAAACTCTTGGTTTTCGATTTTATATGGATTTTAAAAAGTGATGATGAATAGTAACTCCGAAAGTTGTTAACTTGTTTTCTTGATTGAATCTTAAGGTTTAAGCTTTGTAAGGAGTATATAAGGCTTGTTGAGTGGTTGTGGCCACTGGTTAGTGTTGGTAGAGCATCAAGGAAGGTATACCACTCATCCACCCTTTGATTTATGTTGAGATTTAAGTGAAGTTTCTAGTAATGTTTAAGAATAAGCATGATTATGGAGTTTGGAGTATGTATGGTTAATTCTTGATGGATACATGTTGTTGGTTGGTGTTGGTGATATGTACTTGACGTATATAAACTGGTTATGTTGTAAAAATGGTTGTGTTGTTGAATTGATTTGGTTTTAAGAGGTTTTGACATAACAAAAACCGGGAAACGTTACGATTATAGCCGTTGTAATGCCCATTTGATTTAAGGCTGTTTTGAGAAAGAATTACGAACTGGTCTAGGGAATATTTTTGGGCAACACTGACCATGAACATGTAGGCCTTGTTTTAAGGTTTGTTTTGGTATAAAGATCATGCCGTTACGATTTACGGTTTAAGAGAAAAGTAAGTTTTAGTAAACGTCGTACGGAGGAACAACCCCTCTCTGGTCAGTCACTTTGAGGCTATATTTGGACCACTTAGAAGCCATATTAAAATATGAAACTTTGATTAATAATACCGGAGACAGTTAGGAAGGCTCATGAAAAAGATTCGGATTAAACAGATTATTTTTCGATTTTATAAAAATGTTTTAGCCGAGGTCGCGCAAGTGAAAACTACTGAAAACGAGACTTAGAAACCAAGGTTCCAAATGGCTAAGTATAACTTGGATTTGAGAATGGATTTCAAACCAAACTTATGATATAAGTATTTGACGAATAACATGGACTTAGTGTGACGCTAGAGCGAGCAAGTAATGCCTTGGTTGTATTTCGCTTACGTGTTTAAGCATTGAGTACAAGTGGATTATCGAGGAGATTAATCGTGCGTTTTCTTTGACTTTGTCTAGATTGTCCGGCATCGTCGCGAACCTCTATCACTTCTCGAGCATCAGGCAAGTTTCTAAAACCATATTTTGAAGTACGCATATACTAGATGCAAGTTTTCTTATTCCATGCTATGTTTTCCATTAATTGTACTTATGATGCTAAGTAAAAGTTATTAGTATAAGATGGACTTATAAGTGATGGTTATGGCAGTATTTATAAGCCGATATGTTAAGAAAAATCCCTCAGTAGGGGGACTCTGTATTTATACTACGGGCCGGGAATGGTATTAATTGTTATCTAGGGTTATATTATTATTATTTTATCCATTCTTTTGTTAAGAAAGTATTCGAGAATTACTTCTAAATAAATATTCTTTATTAAATATAGTTTTCATTAATTATTTAAAGCCCTACTTCTTTAGGAAGTATTTTGTGAAAACTATTTTAAACCCTAGATAGCTAATAAAGTTTTATTCAGTCAATTATAAACATAATTGGAGAAGGTTCCCAAATCTATTTCCCTTTTAAGTCTATATTCAGAAAGACTTAAATGTTCGCTCAAACTACAAAGATGCTTTCTCAAGATTTTATGCTTGTTTCCAGTAGACTGCCTGGTCCTAAATCTTTTTAAATCAATGAAATTATCAGTCTGATATACTACCATCAAAATGATTTTGATTACTTCCTCAAAACTCGAGAAGTAAGATCAGTGAAATCAGTGATATCCATTAACAGGCATCAGCCTGGGAAATATGAGTGAATTTCCTTTCCAACCAGATACGACTACTTTGTGGAGTTGTATACTTGGGGTAAAAGGGAAAGGAACTTTATGTTTTAGTGTTATGGATTTACTCGAACTTGGAGATATGTAAGGGACTGAGTAGCGCCGGTCCCCTAAGGGAATTACAATATGGCCGACGGACTGGTGAACGGGTCTGTTCTTCCCTTAGATGATTATCAGTGCCCGACCGTAGGATAAGTGGAGAGTAACAGAATCGACCGTCTATGAACGGGTCTATTCTTCCTGCCTACAACCGATTGGCGGGGAGGTAAGTCGGTGTGAGACTGATTATCTTCCCTTCTACGTAGAAAAACAGCAGGGGGATACAGCTTGCGACTGATCATCGCAGGGGTATCCTCGGTGCCTAGCATCTCCATCTACAGTTCACTATTCATGAAAGAGCACATTTTGTGCAAGTTTTCAGAGAAAGAGAAATTATTCCAGTTACTCAGTTTTATGCAAGTTTTCAGAAAAGAAAGTTTATTCCAGTCATTCAGTTCTATGCAAGTTTTCAGAAAGAGAAAGTTTACTCAAGAGTATTCCAGTTTATTTCAGTATATGAGTTTACCAGAAAGAATATGAATTTATGAAAAGGTAAATGATTTTTGGAAAAGATATTTGGAATCAGATGAACTTTGAAGATAGATTGGAAATATTTTACATTGTATTTATTTCCAAATTATGATATGAGGTAAATGTTTGATACGAAAGATGATATTTGAATTTTCCTTATAACTTAATCTTTCAATTATATGTTGATAGTCTGCTTATATTTTATATAGCAGATATTTTACAGAAAGGATATACTGAGTTATCTTGTTATTTCATCTTTTATACTATACTAGAACTTTGTTCATAGTATAAATATTGAAAGTTGCAGAGTATTATGAAATGATATTTGAAATACCACAATGGTACTGTTTTTGGAATACATTCCGATAAGGAAATAATTTCAGTATCGAGATATTTTGACAAATTATTGTCTTATACCCGCTTTATTCTGGGTTGAGTTAAAGGCAGGATTATGCCATACTTTTATTACCTTGCTGAGCTATCGCTCACTCTTGCTATTATTTTATATATATTATATAGCAGCGAAGCAGGATGCCTATGGGACGTCACATACCTCGCAAGGCGTTCCCATAAACAGTTTCTAGCAGTGATCCCGGGAGTAGTACGAACCAATCGAATCAGGCTACGGCTTTGGTATTCAACTTATGTATAGACATGAATGGTATTAGAGGATTGTGAGCATCAGAAGGCTAAGCTGGTAATGTAACACTACTTAGAAATTGTATCAGTAACAGATTCAAAAGACATTTGGGTATTGTAATAAAAGTTATTTATTCCGCAGTTGTTATATTGTGTCGTTTCTGAGACTCTAACCTGTGTGTGTGTGTGTGTGTGTGTGTGTGAGACATATGTTGTGGGGTCATGAGCAGGTGAATTATGAATGGTGTGAGTAATACAGGTAAGACAAAGAGTACATGGATTGTGACAACCCTAAATCCCTGACCCCGGATTTGGGGCTGTTACATTAAGGGTTAAATACGCAGAATTAAGTTACCATTACTCACCGGAGCGTTTTGTTCATGTTCCAGGATGACCTGAAGCGGGAACCATTATTCATCTATCCTTCCAGGTCTATAATTTATTTCGTATTCTTTCAATTATCTAAGGAATGTTCAATTAATATTTCCTTTGTTATTTGATGAGTATTCTTTAACGATTATCTTGAAAAGCGATTTCTCCTTTCATACTTGGACTCCTCGAGTTCATAAATATCAAACTGTTTATTTAAAACATGGATGATATATATTTCAGAGATTACTCGGGAATTCTTTTCTCCTATTAAGGAGAGATTTGCACATTAGACGTTGAAATCGTAGAAAGGATATCAATTTGATATTGATATTCCGAATTCAATTCTATTGGAAAATTTGATAAAGCTTATGTACGGAGACACCTTTGGGTGGACCGTTTCACTGATGAGAAATGTTTGGTGGGAGGTTATCGATTGTTCCGATACCATGAATTTCCTATTCATATCATACATTTTATTCAAGGGTTATAATTACCTTGTTCATCCTAAACTTATTTACTCTTCTTTTCAATTCATTATCCGAGTAGTCAAAATTTTGTTTTCTTCTTTCTTCGACTATGATGTCGAGATTTTGTACTAGTAGATTGAAAATGGCTAATTGCATGTGCCATAATGAGTGACTAGTTCATTGTTCTAACTAGTTGAAATTTTAATGATATGATGAAAATCTAGCTAATTATCCTAGCTAGATGCAGCGTCCCAAACTAATCGAACTAGCAAATTTTGTTCAGCTAGTTGTCAATGTTTATTGAAATGAACTAGTTATTGTATCACTAAGTTCAACTTTCGGTCAAATTTATATAAGTGAATTCACGATGCATTTGTATGCAGTGAAGTATGGTGGGAAGATTTTCAAACGATAATTTGATTGAGACCTAACCAGGTCGCCCCCTCAGCGAGAATTTTTACGAAGTTTATATATATATATATATATATATAAAGCATTCTGTTGCTTGAAGTATTCTTGGTACCATGCAAGTATTTTCCTTAGTATTTGGAAAAAGAGAGTGTTGAAGCTTACAGCTAAAATAAATGAGTACGACAAATTATGAATCGAAGTTTATGGAAATTGCCAAAGTTTGTTTCGCATGATGCGAATTCAGAATAACGAAGTGTTCGAAACGACTGATTATGTTACCTTGGTTAATGAAACGACTATGATAGAAATGGAAGCAAAGTGGACGAGAAAGAAATGGGCATAAAGAAAATAGAGTATGAAACATGAATAGATTGTGAAAGAAAGGAAGTAAGAATTCTGATTGTCGGACGAGGAAACGTTTGACCTCCAAGAAGATGAAACTTGTTTAGCGACTGTGATGGATACGAAACGGGAAGTACCTTGTGTACAGAATATCCCCGTGGTTAACGAATTCGAGGATGTATTTCCAAAAGATCTTCCGGGGTTACCACCTGATAGAGAAATAAAGTCGGGTATAGAATTAGCTCCAAGAACGGCGCCAATTTCGAAGGCCCCGTACCGACTAGCTCCAGTCGAGATGAAGAAATTAGTCGCTCAATTGTAGAAATTGTTAGGGGAAGGAATGATAAGACCAAGTGCGTCACCGTGGGATGCACCCGTGTTATTATTAAAGAAAAAGGACGACAGCATGAGGCTGTGCATAGAGTATCGAGAGCTAAATAGGCTAATTGTTAAGAATGAATACCCCTGCCAAGGATCAGTGATTTAATCGATCGGCTGCATGATGCAGTTAAATTCTCGAATATTGATAGATGCAAGTTTCTAAATCTATACTTTGAAGTATTGACTATATAATACTGCTTTTGCCATGTATAAAATTGGACAGTTTTGCGATATATCTTATTTCTTGTTGAAATGGATTTGACCTTTGGATTATATAAAAATCTTTTGAGTTAAGTAGTTATGAACCGGTTTACCTGGTAGCTCTAAATATAAGAGCATATTCATTGTTTTCGACTCTAAATCGGGAATCGGTATTTTGAGATATGTAGATAGCCGTGGAAACCCGGAGGGATTCCATCGGCAGAATACTATGTACTTTGAGGATTGTTATTCGAGTATGATATCATTCGAGGAATGATATTTGCTTACTATATCTTTCAAGGAATATTATTTGAATACTATTTCCGTTATATATGCTAATGGAAGGCATAACTGTTTTCGAAAGTATATTGTGATACTTGCTTTATGATTTAATTATGGGCTTCTAAGCTAAATATGGGATATTAGTTAGAAGCCCGGTTTTTATAAATGCCCTAGGTAAGGGCGTATGATTTTATTCTTTAGACCGGAAGTAATTATATTTTCCGTATATGTTAAAGATTATTTTCCGATAAAGATATCGGGTAACTGTTATTCGATAATTATTTATTTAATGAATATTATTTTAAATATTCATTCGAGGTTTATTTATTTAATGAATATTATTTTGAATATTCATTCGAGGTTTATTTATTTAATGAATATTATTTTGAATGTTCATTTAATCCTTAGTTATTTAATGAATATTATTTTGAATATTCATTCAATCATTATTTATTTAATGAATATTATTTTTGAATATTCGTTTAAAGTTTATTTATTTAATAAATATTATTCGATTATTTATTAAATACTTTTAACACGTTTTAAAATGAGTAATATTATTTAAAGTTTATCCTCGACCTTCAATAATTATGAAGGATACTCTAAGCTGTATTATTAATTATTTTAAATCAAAAAGAGGTTCCCAAAACACCGTTTTTCCTTTTAAATCTATCTTTTAAGAGGATTTAAATACTCGCTCAACTATCAAAAATATGGGAAACCTGATTTAAGTGACTGCTACTCATTTTAAACTCTCAACTCAAAACTGTCAGGGGACAGATATTTTCTCTGAGCAATTTAATTGCTGCAAGTCAAATGTTGTGTTACTACCTCAACGATCGAGGAGTAAATTGATGGAACAAGTCGATATCCATTAACAAGCAATAGCTTGGGAAATATTGGAAAATCTTCCTTTCCAACCTAGATATAACTACTTAGTGGAGTCGTATCAACAAGTATTACACTTGGGGAAAGGAGGACGATCTTTACGTTTCAGAGTCATGGATTTCATCCGAACTAGGAGTGGTGTAAGAGGTCCAATTGCGCCGCCGACCCATCCATTTTATTGCCCCAAATGGGCCGGGAGATCCGGAAAGGCGGTAGACAATGTCAGGCTGTCGTGATTCTTCCATCTACATGTAGAAAACATATTTTGTTGTACGACCTGCTACTGATCATAGCAAGGTTGGGACAACGGGCGCGGTAGCAACTCCGGTATTAGTTCATCATCCATTTTGGATAATTCTGCAACATGTATTAAAAGGGACTACGGATGACATCCTTGGTACAGGTTTACCGATCATGTTGGCAGGGGGTTCTGCAACATGTATTGAAAGGGACTAAGGATGACACCGTGGTACAGGTTTACCGATCATGTTGGCAGGGGGTTGAAAAGTGTTCAAAAATGAAATTACAATAAATCCTTGCAACTTCATCTTTTATTTTATGAGTTATGACTCTGATAAAACCTTACTCAGATTGTATATGCATAAGTGGATTTTGGGTTACGGAAACCTTATATTAATTTTCCTCGTAACTTCATCTTTTATGTCATGCTTGTATTTTATCCGTTTAATGCGTAGCATGTGGTTATAAAGATATTGAACTGTATGGTATTTTGAATCAATAAATAGGCTTTAAGCCTTGATTCTAATGTTCACCTCTATTTTAAAAAGATACATCTTGAGTCTTGGTTTACCATACTGATACCAAGGATTTCCAAAGGATTTGCGAAGAGTATATGAGTATGATTATAAGTCATACGGTATTTTAAACGGTATACTATTTTGGGGTTAGACCCTAGTAGTGATAAAAGCTTTGATCCCATATGGATTATCTCCCTAAAAGGTTTAAAGATTTAAACTGGGATAGATTTCTTGCTGAGCACTATTAGCTCATTCTTGCTTTATTAAATCTTTCAGCATGAGGAAAACATTGCCGAATCCATCTCGTGTTACGAGAGCAAGGGAATGGAGAGACCACCCTGGAGTTAGTTGATGCAGGATGGATACTGTCGGTGTGAGCAGAATAGTTGCAGCTTGAATTAGTGAGAATTATTTTGAGTGGGTTTGTATTACTAAACCTTGTATAGAATTGTGAGGTCTATTATTGTAACTTCAGGTAGAGGTTGTAAATAATAGATGAGATCATGGATAGTACATTTGGGTTGTAATAACAAATGTTGATTATTGTTGCTCATTTCCAAGGCTATAACTTGTGTGTGTGTGCGTAAGTGATTGGGGTCTTTGGAGTTGTATTATGAGAATGTTGTAAGTAATGCAGGTATTGTATCATTGATGGAGCGTGACAACCCAGATTCCTGACCCCGTATCTGGGGGTGTTACAATATGCTTCATCATGGCAGTCATCATCCGTTGCTGGACTAGCAGAATGTTGGAAGTTGCATTGCTTTGGTCATCCAGCTTAGAGTTGAGTTGCTCCAAAGATTGATTTAGCCCTTTGTTTTCAGACTTGAGCTCAGCCACCTCTCTTTCCAGCTTGTCAACCTTAGAGAACAAGAGCTCATATTTGAACGAGTTGAGTGATTGATCCTTGAGCCTTGAGAATTCAAACTTGTTGATGTGAGATAGAGGAACTTCATCTACCAGTTTATCCCCATACTGGTTCTTCCACATCACAGAGATCATAGAGTTGGAGTGGATGTTGGATTTCACCTGATTGTCTAGCTTGGTAGAGAGCTTATTGAGATTGTTAGTAACCAAGGCTAGGGTGCAGTCCATCTCAGTGACATGCTGAGCAGTTTTCTGAACCTCCTTTAGGATGCCATCCACCTTGATTGAAGAGATTTCTGATTGAAGACCTTTCCCAAGATAGTGCAGAGCCTTGAGTTGATTCTTGTAGACCTCATGGACTACATCATACACTTCTGCAGGAGACAGACTTTTGGCATTTGATCCCAAAGATGTGAGATAGTCTTCCCTGAGAAATGCAAGAGCATCCTTAAGCTTCACTGTCCTCTTTGCATCCAACCAGACATCCACATTTCCATCTTGTTGGGCTTCATCTATGATCTTTTCTTTTTGAGCTTCAACATCCTCCTTGTGACATAGAAGAATGGCCTCATAATCCTTGTTGGGGAGGCCTGCTGTAAGAAGATGCTGAGCTATTTTTGAGAACTCATCAATCTGTGCCACATTTAAGCTTTGGAGGGCTTCTTCCGTCAATATTGAGGGCACATATGATGATCCTGAAGGTCTGTCATGGTGCACAGACCCCAGTCATTATGACAAGGTGACCTGAGCCAAGTTAGAGCTAGTGCTAGGCACCTCTGTTGCAGATGAGGATTCTACAACAGGAATGAAGGATGTTTGAGTCTCCTCCAGCCTTGGAATGGCTGTAGAGTATGATGCTATCTCCATTGAAATGGGATGAGTTACAGCAGCATCTTTATGTGCCTGTGAAGGCAGTTCCAAGTCCATAAGGATTGGAGAATTAGGCACAGAGTCTCCAGTGAAAACTGGTGAAGCCTCTGTGTTTTTGTTGGTGTCATTAGAATATGCCCTAGCATGCATTTCATGACCAACTGAATGTGTGTCCTGGGTGGTGAGCAAAGTGTCATGCACCAAGTCACTTGAGGTTGGTTCATTCACAGATTCAAAAGGTGATTGATCAAAGGCAGGATTGTCATGAGAATGAATCTCCTGTTGAGAAGAAATATCTACATTTTGAGATTCTGATAGAGAAGTGGGGTTTAAATTAGATTTTGGCAACTCCCCCTGAGAAATAGGAGGAGTTTCAAGTGTGATGTGCTCTCCACTCAGTGTAGTACCACCTTGTTGTTCTCCTGAGTCAAGAGTGAGTTTTTGACTCTGTGCAGACTCTTTATAGATTGTAGTGGGGAGACTACTCTTTTCAATACCAATGACCTGTTGAGAGGCCATTGATAGTAATAGGTTTACCCCTTTTAACACATCTGAATCCTGTTGGGAGGCTTCAATGGTGGCTATTTGTTTGGATTTTTTCTTTTGTCTGGTGAGTTGTGACTCAGGTTCCTCACTTCCTAAATCTACAGAATCATCAGTAACTGTAATGGCTCTCTTCTTGCTCTTCTTTTTATTAACAACAACCTTTTGAGAGGTTGGTGCACTTGGCTCCCTAATCACTAAAGAAGTGTTTGCAGATGGTTGACTGGATGGGTTAGGGAGGCTTGGGTTAGACTTTGTAGCTCCATCAATCTTAGCCTTCCCTTTCCAGGAAAGAGAATGATATATGGGCTTATCAAGTGTGTAGGATTCGAATGTTTCTTGCATATGCTTAGTAACACTCAAAACTATATCCACTTGATTCCTAGTGTCCAATGTTCCAAAAATGACTTTGGACATGGACTTAGGATAAGCCAACTTTGATGTATCTATGCCTTCTACTTCATGCAACTTACTATCTAGATGATTTAAAATGCATTGAATAAAGCGAGGATAGAAAATTTCATTACCTCTACCACGTGGAGTTTTGCCTAACCTTTGAGCCAGTTCTCGAGTGATAATTGCTCCAACATTGATTTGTTGATTGTAGGCTAAAGAGTAGGCAAGCTTCACATCAATGTGGCTGATTTGATCCCATCCTGTCTTTCTGCATAGGAACACCTTCTGTAGAGCATCAAACAAATACGACCACTCTCTCCTTACATTTTTCTTATTCAACTTGGCCATTTCAATTGTATCAGAGTAGTGAATGAATTCCAAAAACTCCACCATATGTTTATCATTAGCTTCAGCATCATGGTTCTCAGTCTTGAACCCAAAAGTCTCATGTACCTTCTTTTCCCTAAATTGCAATTGCTTTCCTCCAACAGTACAATGTATCTCTGTGAATGATGTTCCATCCTCCTTGGCCATGACAGTACATGTAGCAGTCCTCCAGAAAGCTTCTAGTAAGTCAACATACATCAGTGGGTTCTTTGTTAGGGCTTGGTGAAGGTAAGAGGTGTTTAAAAAGCGTACAAAGCACTTGTACCTAGGGTTGGCTTCAGTATCAGAGGGGATAGTGAGAAAATTGGTTTCTTTGGGTATGACTAGTGTATTTGATGATGATTTTGTTTGAGATTTGGGTGCCATTTCTGAGTTTGAGGTTGAAAAGAGGGGGAAAGATTTGGAATTAGGTTTGAGAATTGAGAGAAATCGACAAGATGAAGATGTTAGAAAGAGGTTGCAAAATGTATTTATATGGCTGAGACAGTGCGATATAGATATATATGTTGCCCAGTAAATAACAATTGTAGAAGGGGGGTTGAATACAATTGTATAAGATTCTCGACTTAATAAAATATAGATCACAAATATGAAAGAATAATAATAGCTTTATTAAATCTGATATAAAACTGTTACAAACTCTTTCAAGAAATTCTGATGTTCTTGAGAGCTTCTAGGTTACAATATACTCGTGTATGCGATTGATATAAAATCAAAACCTAAATTGTATTTATATACTACACAGCTTCTCTATCGATTACAAGATAAGTTCAAATCAATTACCAACTATATTGAAACATATCCTAACCGACAGCTGCATTCCTATAAACTAGGAACCGACAAAATAAACTTCCTTCTTTAACTAGACTCCATATATAACTCGAAGTTGTAATCCTGATCAACTTCCAGTCCTGATGATAAATCCTGATCACAGTCCTGATAGAAATCCTGACAGCAATCCTGATACTGACGCTTGAGCAATACTGATGACATCAGCAATCCTGATCAGTTGAGTCTAGATCCTGACGATCATTGAATCCTGATCTAACAATCTCCCCCAATCTCATACTTTGTAAAATAAAGTATAGATTTCTAGATTCAATGATGCCAAAAATATATTTACAAAATGTATAAGTATTTACAGCAGCAAACTTATCTTTTTAGATTTTCTGATAGAACAAATTCATTCTCAAGAAGCTTGACAGTAGATTTTCTTCTTTGTCTTCAAGAATCTGAATTAGTCTTTCCTTAAGTTTTTTGAGTTCTTCATCTTCCTCATTTATCTGGTAGAAAGCTGCTCTAAGATTCTGAATGGAGCTTCTTGATAAACTATCATCTTCAACCAGGAGGTAAGCAATTTCCTTCCCATCAGGATTAAGAGTAAGTTGCTTCATGCCAAAGGACATTTCTTTAACAGCAGTGCCCCTTTGCATTTCCACATCTTGACCTCTCGGATTTAAGTACATGGGAGTATAATCACCATTGAAATTTCTTCCTTCATCAAACCTTCTCCTTATAGTTGACAGAATCATATCTGACCATTCCTTGCAAACTTTATTTTTCCATTTAAGCAGATAGTGAACATATTTCAGTTCCTTTGTGGTCTTAACCAACAGCTCTTGAATTGACATAATCTTCACACTTCCATCTTTCATGAAGTATAAAATTTTCTCTTTCTTTTCAGTACCATCATGACAATCTAAAACTATATCAATAGCTTGTAAATTGTTCAAGTGTTCAGAAGTTAAGTTACCTCCAATATCAGTCAAAGAGTGAGGGTCAACATATGGTATGTTCAGAAACTCAGCATCTCTGTGACTTATCCCTCCTCTTGAATTGTGTGGCATTTGCTTTAAGCTTGAAAACATTTGTAACCAGAGTGCTTTGGATCTTTGTGAACCATAAAAGTCAGCAACACTGGAGACATTTATTATAATTCCACCAAACTGAAAATTGATAGGTCTATCACACCTAAGTGTGTCAAGAACATAGCTTCTTTCTATCTGAGGTTGTTGTCTTCTTGCATTTCTCCACAACCTCCTATTTGAATTTTTAAGCTTTTGCACATAGAGATTGAAATCTCTATTTGTTGTTCTTGTGATTTCTCTTCTTATGACTTCTTCTTCTTTTTCTACTTCTTCATTATGAGAATCAACCACAGTAGATAAAATTATCAAACCAATCTCTTGTAAAATTTCAGATTCATCAGGATCTTGAACAATGTCAGGAACAATGTCAGGATTAGAATCTTCAATTTGAGTTGTATTACTGATGAGATTTGGTTGTCTTGGTCTTCTTCTCAATTGTGGTCCCTCATCTATTTCTTGATCTTCTTCTTGAATGATAGTCCTGATAGCTAGAGTATTAGGAGCTATTGGAGTTTGAGAAGCATCAGGAATTTCTTCAATTCTTAAACCTCTAGACCTTGTCTGTCTAGGCATAGATTGATTTGATGAGCTTCTTCCTCTTCTTGCACCTCTTCTACCTCTGCCTCCTCTTCCTCTAGCAGGAGCAGGATTATTAAAACTCTCCATCATTTCTCTTTGTTGACTTAGAAATTCTTCATGTGAGAGATCAGGATATTCTTCACTAGCAGTAGAAAGTGCCTTTCTTGCAAATAACTGTTGAACTCTTTTATCAGTATGATAAAGAGTAAGAACATTACCATCTCTTGTCTTGAACTTCTGGAATAGATTTATAGCATCTTCAGGATTTTCAATGAGAACATCTTCATCACCTTCAGGAATTGTAGATAAGGTTCCATGACCAGGTGTCAGGATTTGATCAGACGTCATGATTTGATCACTTGTCAGGATTTGCTCTTCCGTCAGGATCTGAGATTTCACCAATGTCCTTACTGTTCTAACTCCAGAATCAGAAACATGAGTTGACTGCATGGATTGACTTTGAGAAGTTTGAATTGTAGACTTCACCATAGCAGCATCAGAGGTTCCTCCTTGTAATACCATGTCATCACCATCATGTCCAGTATGATCATCATCATTATTCTTTCTCAATACTAGATCAGGTGTACATTTTGTCTGACTTACCTTCTCCCCCTTTTTGGCATCAGAATTTGATAATAAATTCAAAATCAAGGAAAGAGAGGCTTGAATGTCAGTTACCTTATAATCTAATGAATCAATTCTGGTGTTGATGTGAGACTGTTTAGAAATTATTGACTTAACTTGGGATTCCACTACTCTTAGTTGAAAAGCAGTAGGTGCCTTTGTCAAGCTATTAGAAATATTAGTCCTCACTAGTTCAGTAGAAACCTTCACAGAATCGATTTCATCCTTGAGGCTCTTGGATAAAAGAGTTGTGCCTTCAAGTAATTCTTCACATCTTCATTCTGAATTAAGCTTTCAGTATTAGAAGCATGGTTCAAAGCACATGAATAACTGACAGAATCTTCAGACCTGTACCAGTCATTTTCCCATTCATGTCTTCTTAGCTGTTCAGCTGGATCAATTGCAGAAGGACCAGAAAAGTCTTGTCTTATATCTTTTCCTGTAGTAGCCTTGTCAGCCATGAAAGTGCTTGAAGAACCAAAGTTAGTTCCAAGACTAGATTTTAATGTTGTAGCAAGCTGATCCTTCTCAATATCATTATCATTATCAGAATCATCATCATCACTATCTCCAGAATCATCAACATCAGGAATAACAACTCCTTTCAATTTATCTTTGGATTCTGAGATAGGATCTTTCATTGGCCTTGAACTTAGTGGTTGAATCAGGATTGGCTCAGCATCAGGAGCACCAATAGCGTCAGGAGCAACACTGTCAGGATTAGAAATGCTTGCATCAGTATTTTCTACTAATGGTTCTTGTGTAGCTTGAGGTTCAGAAGCTGCTTCAACACTTTGAGTTGGAGGTTCTTGTGTGCTTCCCTCAATGACAGTGTCCTCGACCAAAATTTCCATTTTAGGAATATCATAAGCCCCATGAGCATTGTCAGGAAACTTCTCAGAAATTGTAGCTGTCTTGCCTGCATCTTCACATTGAGAAGATGGTTCTTGTGTGGCTGGAATGTAGATGTCTTCATTCTCCCTTTGAGAAAATGGTTCTTGTGTGACCATTCCATCAACTATGCCTTCACTCACACTTTGAGTAAGTGGTTCTTGTGGGGCTGGATCATCAATAGTTGCTGAACCACTTTGAGGTTCAGGTTCTTGTGGGCTAGATCCCTTCAGTTTCTTTTGTCTTTTGAACACAAACTCATCTGCCTTCCTTTTCTTGTCCATGGGATGAGTAAACCCAAGCTTGGAAGCAGCAGCACCAAGCTTCTCCCATGATATATCTACAATTCTCGAAGTTGGAGAGGCTTTGGCTGGAGAGTCTGAGATAGAGACATTTTTACTTGGTGTAGCATCAGGATGACTAATGTTAGGATTTGCTTGAGCATCAGGATTTGACTGCTCATCAGGAATTGAAATTTACTGTCCAACAGTATCCTGCTTCTTCAAAGGAATATGATACCTGCTTTTAGTTAATTTTCTTTTCTTTTGTGGCTTAGAAGATAGTGCCACAGCTTCACCAGCAGTATCAGCAACTTCCTTGTTCATTCTCAATTTGGAGGATATAGGCATGTCATCCTCAGAATCAGTCTCATCCCTTAAAACCAACTTTCTTTTCACATTAACAACCTCCTCAACCCTATCAGCTTTCTTCACCAGGACCCCTTGTACACCCCCTTTTGACTTCTTTTGAGTGAGTGGTATAGAGGAGAAATCCTTTGAACCTGATTGCCTTCCAGACACATCAGTTCTAGCTGATCTCTTTGATTTTACAACTACAGTCTTTTGAGAGACAATAGAGGTGGTTGTAGAGTATTTTGAGTGTTTGGGAGGGATGCTTGTGTCAGGAACAAGGTGTGATTGGCCTTGCCCCATAGCATCAGAAACTGATCCATATTGAGTAGGCATTTTCTCTTTCAAGAAAAGCCTGACCTCATCCGGAATATAGGAATTGCCTGTAAAACCATTTGCCTCATCACTGTTGACTAAGGACTTCAAATTGTTCTCTGTAATTCTACAAATTGGTAGAATCACATCCTCTTCAAAAACAACATTAGGACACAAATGATAGAGTATCAATTGGAAAAATCTAATAAAACAAACATAGCCTAATTTATCTGCTTTTCTATCACTCAAAGCTTTTAAAACAAAACTACCATAATCAAACACTGTAGAATGAATTAGAGAATACCCAATTTTGAGCGATCCTGATGGTAGAGCATCAAAGTTTGATGTCTTGTTCAAGAAACAGCGACTTATGGTATCGAAGAAGAAATTCCACTCCTTCTTCAGCTTTGTCCTGAAGAGGTTTCCATACCTCTTAACTTCACCATTGTATCCAAGCTTAGCAACAAACTCAAAGAGAGTTGAGTCTATAATTAAGTCAGGAATATTGTCACCCAGAATAGGCAAATGCAGTGCCTCTTCTATAACAGCAGGAGTGACATGATGAGTAACACCATTGAATTCAAACTACATCAGTACTGTTCCTGACGGGCCTTTACCAAAAACAACCGTGTTCCATACCTGCATCACAGACTTAATAGAAACACTCGCAGGTTCTGTTAGAGCATACTTCAATGGGCTTGAAGTGAGAAAATCTTGAATTATGTGGAACTCAGTAGACAGTTCCTGATGGTCTAACACAGCTACAAAATTATTAGTGGCAAAAGTAACACCACTAATTACTGTTTGTTTATTCATGAATGATGAAGACACCATTGATATAATACAGAAAGCTTGAGAATTGAGATTTAGATTTTAGGGTTCGTAAGCATAGAGAGAGAAAGAAGATGAAAAACTGATGTTGAGAGAGTAAACGGTAATTTAGAAAATCAAATGTGTTTTGTTAAAACAAAATATTACTCTCAATGACAGGTGGCAAAATATGATTTGTGCACAAATAATTAGTGGACCAAATTACGTGCGTAATTAAACATAACTGCACCGCTTTTTATGTGTATCTATGTGTATATATATATCAATGTGACACACGCGCGCATACAGTTGTCCAACTAAAACTCAAACGTTTCTCATCAGGAACTGATGAAAAATCAGGCACAAATTAAGCAATGAAATACTGACATGTACATCAGGATTGACCATTTGACTTCCTGTCAGGATTGCGTCATATCAGGATTTGATCAAAATTACATACCTTTCTGAATGACCATCAGGATTTGACAGTCATCAGGATTTCCTCTCTGTAGCTGTCCTAAAAAAATCTCAAAATTCATCATTCTAAGTTCATTCACCAACTTATTGAAAGTAGATTTAGGTAGTGGCTTGGTGAATATATCAGCTAGTTGTTGATCAGTAGGAACAAAATGCAGTTCAATTGTTCCTTCCAGTACCTGTTCTCTTATGAAGTGATATCTAATACTGATGTGTTTGGTAAGAGAATGCTGAACTGGATTTCCTGTCATTGCAATAGCACTTTGGTTATCACAATAAATAGGGATTTTGGAGTATGACAGGCCATAATCTAACAACTGATTTCTCATCCACATTATCTGAGCACAACAACTTCCTGCAACAATGTACTCAGCTTCTACAGTTGAATTAGAGATAGACTTTTGCTTTTTATTGAACCAGGAAACTAGTCTACCACCCAAAAACTGACAACTTCCTGAAGTACTTTTCCTGTCTATTTTGCATCCTGCAAAATCAGCATCTGAGTAACCACACAAACCAAAATCTGATTCCCTTGCATACCAAAGGCCTAGAGAAGGAGTGCCTTTGAGATATCTAAAAATTCTTTTAACTGCAATCAGATGAGGTTCCCTGGGATTTGCTTGAAATCTTGCACAAAGACAGGTTGCAAACATGATATCTGGTCTACTTGCAGTGAGATACAATAAAGAGCCAATCATCCCTCTGTAGTGAGTTACATCTACCTCAGCACCTTGATCAGGATCAAGTTTGGTATCTGTAGCTATAGGAGTACTTGCAATAGCACAATCTTGCATGTGAAACCTTTTCAATAAATTCCTTGTATATTTTGACTGATTGATAAAAATGCCATCATCAGTCTGTTTAACTTGAAGACCAAGAAAGTAACTCATTTCTCCCATCATGCTCATTTGATATCTTGACTGCATAAGCTTAAAAAACTTTTCACAAAGCTTATTGTTTGTTGACCCAAAGATGATATCATCAACATAAATTTGAACTAAAAGCAAATCCTTACCATGATTCAAATAAAACAAAGTTTTATCAATAGTACCTCTTTTGAATCCACTTTCCAGTAAGAATTGAGCTAAGGTTTCATACCATGCTCTTGGAGCTTGCTTTAATCCATAAAGTGCCTTATCCAATCTGTAAACATGATTTGGATATTTTGGATCAATGAAGCCAGGAGGCTGTTCAACATAGACTTCTTCCTCCATTTCACCATTTAAGAAAGCACTTTTAACATCCATCTGGAAAACCATGAATTTCTTGTGAGCTGCATATGCCAGAAAGATCCTGATGGCCTTTAGTCTTGCAACAGAAGCAAAAGTTTCATCATAGTCAATTCCTTCTTGTTGAGAATACCCCTTTGCAACTAGCCTTGCTTTATTTCTGATAATTACACCATCTGTGTAACAGCCCCAAATCCGGGGTTAGGGATTTAGAGTAGTCATTATCCACTTACTTCTTGCCTTGTCTGCGTTACTCACAATAGACACAATTCATCTGCTTATGACCCCACAATGAATATATCTCTCTCACACACACACAGGTTAGAGTCTCAGAAACGACACAAATACAACCATTGCGGAATAAATAATCTTTATTACAATACCCAAATGTCTTTTGAATTTGCTACTGATACAACTCCTAAGTAATGGTACATTACCAACTTAGCCTTGTAATACTCACCACCCTCTCATAACATTCATATCTATACATAAGATGAATACCAAAGGTTCCAGCTTGATCTGACTGGTTCACACTACTTCCAGGATCACTGCTAGAAACTGCTCATGAGACTGCCTTGCGCTTGCCCTTCGCCTGAGGGATGTGCGCCGAATCCTTGTATCCTACTTCGCTGCTATATAATATTTATGAAACAATAGCAACAAGAGTGAGCGATAGCTCAGCAAGGTAATTAAAGTATGGCATAATCCTGCCTTTAACTCAACCCAGAATAAAGCGGGTATAAGACAATAATTTGTCAAAATATCTCGATACTGAAATTATTTCCTTATCGGAATGTATTCCAAAAACGGTACCATTGTTGTATTTCAAATATCATTTCATAATATTTCTGCAAACTTTTGCTATATTATGAACAAAGTTCTAATATAATATAAAAGATGAGGTTTCAAAGTAAACCAATATAACCTTTCCGAAAAATATCTGCTATGTAAGCAGAATATCAACATAGAACTTAAAAGATGAAGTTATAAGGTGATTTAGTATAAACAACTCCCTTACCATAACTCATGTTATGTAAGGTATCCACAGAGTCATATGATAAAAAAGATGAAGTTACGAGGAAAATTTCATATAATGTTCCGTAACCCAAAATCCACTTATGCATATATAATATGAGTAAGGTTTTATCAGAGTCATAACTCATAAAGTAAAAGATGAAGTTGCAAGGATTTATTATAACTTCATTTTTGAACACTTTTCAACCCCCTGCCAACATGATCGGTAAACCTGTACCACGGTGTCATCCTTAGTCCCTTTCAATACATGTTGCAGAACCTCCTGCCAACATGATCGGTAAACCTGTACCAAGGGTGTCATCCGTAGTCCCTTTCAATACATGTTGCAGAATTATCCAAAATGGATGATGAACTAATACCGGAGTTGCTACCGCGCCCGTCGTACCAACCTTACTATGATCAGTAGAAGGTCGTACAACAAAAATATGTTCTCTACATGTAGATGGAAGAATCACGACAGCCTGACATTGTCTACTGCCTTCACGGATCTCCTGGCCCATTTGGGGCAATAATATGGATGGGTCGGCGCAACTGGACCACTTACACCACTCCTAGTTCGGATGAAATCCATGACTCTGAAACGTAAAGATCGTCCTCCTTTCCCCAAGTGTAATACTTGTTGATACGACTCCACTAAGTAGTTATATCTAGGTTGGAAAGGAAGATTCTCCAATATTTCCCAAGCGATGTTTGTTAATGGATATCGACTTGTTCCATCAATTTACCCCTCAATCATTGAGGTGGTAACACAACATTTGACTTGCAGCAATTAAATTGCTCCGATAAAATATCTGTCCCCTGACAGTTTTGAGTTGAGAGTTTAAAATGAGTAGCAGTCACTTAAATCAGGTTTCCCATATTTTTGATAGTTGAGTGAGCATTTAAATCCTCTTAAAAGACAAATTTAAATGGAAAAACAGTGTTTTGGGAACCTCTTTTTGATTTAAAATAATTAATAATACAGCTTAGAGTATCCTTCGTAATTATTGAAGGTCGAGGATAAACTTTAAATAATATTACTCATTTTCAAAATGTGTTGAAAGTATTTAATAAATAATCAAATAATATTTATTAAATAATAAACTTTAAATGAATATTCAAAAATAATATTCATTAAATAAATAAACCTTGAATGAATATTTAAAATAATATTCATTAAATA
Organism: Heracleum sosnowskyi; assembly: GCA_030848705.1. Lineage (NCBI taxonomy): Eukaryota > Viridiplantae > Streptophyta > Magnoliopsida > Apiales > Apiaceae > Heracleum > Heracleum sosnowskyi. The sequence continues at coordinate 69,524,776 of CM061235.1, forward strand.
AATAAACCTTGAATGAATATTTAAAATAATATTCATTAAATAAATAAACCTTGAATGAATATTTAAAATAATATTCATTAAATAAATAAACCTTGAATGAATATTTAAAATAATATTCATTAAATAAATAAACCTTGAATGAATATTTAAAATAATATTCATTAAATAAATAAACCTTGAATGAATATTTAAAAATTATATTCATTAAATAAATAATCATTGAATAATAATTGTCCGATATCTTTATCGGAAAATAATCTTTAACATATACAGAAAATATAACTACTATCGGTATAAAGAATAAAATCATACGCCCTTTTACCTAGGGCCTTTATAAAAACCTGGCTTCTAACTAATATCCCATATTTAGCTTAGAAGCCCATAATTAAATCATAAAGCAAGTATCACAATATACTTTCGAAAACAGTTATGCCTTCCATTAGCATTTATAACTGAAATAGTATTCAAATAGTATTTCTTGACCGAGATAATACTCAAATAACATTCCTTGAAAGATATAGTAAGCAAATATCATTCCTCGAATGATGTCACACTCGAATAACAATCCTCAAAATACATAGTATTCTACCGATGGAATCCCTCCGGGTTTCCACGGCTATCTACATATCTCAAAATACCGACTCCCGATTTAGAGTCGAAAACAATGAATATGCTCTTATATTTAGAGCTACCAGGTAAACCGGTTCATAACTACTTAACTCAAAAGATTTTATATAATCCAAAGGTCAAGTCCATTTCAACAAGAAATAAGATATATCGCAAAATTGTCCAATTTTATACATGGCAAAAGCAGTATTATATAGTCAATACTTCAAAGTATAGATTTAGAAACTTGCCTGATGCTCCAGAAGTGACAGGGGTTCGCGACGATGTCGGACAATCTAGACAAAGTCAAAGAAAACGCACGATTAATCCCCTGAATAATCCACTTGTACCCAATGCTTAAACACGTAAGCGAAACACAACCAAGGCATTACTAGCTCGATATAGGCTCATACTAAGTCCATGTTAATCGACAATTACTTAAGTCGTAGGTTTAGTCCGAAATCGATCCTCAAATACATGTTATACTTAACCATTTACAACATTGGTTTCTAAGTCATGTTCTTAGTGGTTTTCACTTGCGCAACCTCGGCTAACACATTTTTATAAAATCGAAAAATAATCTTTTGGACTCGAAACCTTCGTACAAACTTTTGCAACTGACCTTGGCACTTCAATACAAAATTTCATATTTTAAAACAACTCTTAAGGGTCTCAAACATACCCACAAAGTTGGTACATTTCTGCAATCTCATTCCTTGAACCACTTTCACTAAAATGGTCATATCTCATAAACCGTAAACTCTTTCGACATTATTCTTGCACTCACGTAAACTAGAAACAAAGATCTACACACTCATGTTCATCACTGAACCAAAAGGGGCATTTAGGTTTTCGGATTCTAGGCAGTTTTTAGAGTTACCGAAAATCGGGCATTACGACGGCTTAAAATCGAATATTCCAATTTTTTTAACCAACCCAAATAAGCATTCAACCAACACCCAAGACTCATATACACCATTCATCATCTTCCTCACTGCCTCAACAGGTCTTGGAGCTACAATACTTATTTTTCCATTTTCATAACAACCACATAAGATTCATGCCTCTAAACATGCATACCACATCAAAACTCCATTAAAACACAATATTCATCAAAGGGGTTTCCAAAGATTTATACCTTGGCTTGAATCTTAGAAGTGCTCTAAAGACTTTACAACTCTTAAACCTTGATTAGAACATCCTTTGGAAGCCAAACCATCAAGAAACAAAATATGAAAATTAAGTTAGTAACTAATCATCCTAGAACACACCATCTTGTAAAAATCATATAAAATCGAAAAATAAGAGTTTCGTTCTCAAATCTTTTACCACACCTTCTGATCTTTAAGGGCTTTCTTTTGAGTCCTAGATAATCACCAGGGAATGCTTGAAGCTCTACTTATGGGCGTTTTAAGATCGGTGGCAGAATCTGCCAGGAATAGTGCAGATTGGAATCTTCGACTTGGGGAGGGATTTGACTAGGCTACACCCCTTTGTTTGCCATGAAATTTTGAACGAACCTTACCCATGGAGTATAGAAGCTACAGTAAATAGTTGGTGATTTATGGATGGATAGAAGTGGAGATATGAATTTATCTTTGAGTTGTGTTCTTGGTTGGCAGATTGGAGAGCTTCTTGGTCATCTTTACTTTTGTTTTGTTTTTCACTTGGATGCATCTTTTCTTTTGTGTTGTTAACCACCCATTAGTCCACTTGTTGCTCTCTCATTAGTCCAAGTGTTAGCCTCTCATCAAACAACCCCATTTTTGCCAATGTTGCAAATACACCACTAGCTTTCTGGTTGACTTTCATGCATGACACCTTGGTTTTTCTTCTTCCACCAATTGGATCGTCTTTGTGTTCTTTTAATAAAATCAATACGTTACAGCTTATATGTTGCATTTTATTACTCCACTGTGGCACAATCCCTTAAATCAATATTAACTCCAACATCCCTTATCTATTCCCTCTTTATTCCTTGTTCTTGGAAAATGTTCTCGCGTTTCTTCGAATATTCTCAAATCAAATATAATAAAATTCCAATATACATCCTCAAATCCTCAAATTTAATATCTCATTTCTTGAATATAATAATATATAATTCGCTGCCCGGTCAAATATTACACCAAAATAAAATTTGGAATTTCTGAATTCCGATCGTCTTTGCATACACTTATTTACTCCGTAGATCACTAATATGACTTCGGAATATCCACACTACGTCTCGTACATAGGTGGCATGAAATTTTTTCTTAATCCTCAAAATCACTATTCATCCACCAAATTCACTATTCACTGATGCACTTAATCATAATAAAAAAAGTTTTAATTTTACCAAAAATTTGGGTTATTACAGTCTCCCCTCCTTAAAAGGATTCCGTTCCGGAATCAGCGTAGGAATAACTGGGGGTACTTCTCTCCCATTGCACTTTCTAACTCCCAAGTGGATTCTTCCACCTCTTGATTTTCCACAAACCTCTCACTAGCTTGGCAACCTTGTCTCTTAGCACTTGCTCTTTTCTATCCGTGATTTCCACAGGTTGTTCTTTGTAAGTCAGACCAGGTTGTATATCTACCTGTTCATACTCTAACATATGCCGGGAATCTATAGTATACTGACGTAGCACTGACACATGAACCCCGTTATGACCATTCTACAAGTTTGGGGGCGAGGGGGGTAAGGTTGGCTCGTAGGCCACCTTCCTGACGCGTTTTAAAAATCTCAGATGGCCCAATGAATCTCGGGCTCAACTTCCCTTTCTTTCCAAATCTCATTAATTCCTTCCACGAGGATATCTTTTAGCATCAGGAATCTCTAACCTCATTTTCTCTATCTTATTTGTACAGAAAAATACCCCAACATAAACTTGCTTGTCATCCATCAACATGCCATTTAGCTTATCAATAGCAGTACTATCTCTATAATTCGCTGCCCGGTCAAATATTACACCAAAATAAAATTTGGAATTTCTGAATTCCGATCATCTTTGCATACACTTATTTACTCCGTAGATCACTAATATGACTTCGGAATATCCACACTACGTCTCGTACATAGGTGGCATGAAATTTTTTTTTAATCCTCAAAATCACTATTCATCCACCAAATTCACTATTCACTGATGCACTTAATCATAATAATTTTTTTTTTTAATTTTACCAAAAATTCGGGTTATTACAGTCTCCCCTCCTTAAAAGGATTCCGTCCCGGAATCAGCTTAGGAATAACTGGGGGTACTTCTCTTCCATTGCACTTTCTAACTCCCAAGTGGATTCTTCCACCTCTTGATTTTCCACAAACCTCTCACTAGCTTGGCAACCTTGTCTCTTAGCACTTGCTCTTTTCTATCCGTGATTTCCACAGATTGTTCTTTGTAAGTCAGGCCAGGTTGTATATCTATCTGCTCGTACTCTAACATATGCCGGGCATCTATAGTATACTGACGTAGCATTGACACATGAACCCCGTTATGACCATTCTACAAGTTTGGGGAGAGGGGTAAGGCTGGCTTATAGGCCACCTTCCTGACGCGTTTTAAAAATCTCAGATGGCCCAATGAATCTCGGGCTCAACTTCCCTTTCTTTCCAAATCTCATTAATTCTTTCCACGAGGATATCTTTTAGCATCAGGAATCTCTAACCTCATATCCTCTATCTTGTTTGTACAGAAAAATACCCCAACATAAACTTGCTTGTCATCCATCAACATGCCATTTAGCTTATCAATAGCAGTACTATCTCTATACTCGCGGGCTTAGTCCGCATACTTTCTCTGTCTGTCTTGGCTGTCACTAGCCGCTTGTTGGTGACATATTTTGTCTTTCTAGTTTGTTGGACTAACTTGGGTTTTATGTAAAATCTCATCCTTTAATTCCCGATCATTCGGAATCCATCTCTGTCTCATTTTAATTAAGGGTATCGGCCATCACATTGGCCTTCTCCGGATGGTAGTGTATCTCACAGTCATAATCCTAGGTCAATTCTAGCCATTTCTCCATCTCATGTTATCTACTATCACGGATAACTCAAGGCCACTTCATCACATTCCATAAAAATTTGTGGGTGCATTAGTCAACCCAAAATAACCTCGCTGAAAACTCGAAGTGTCTATTCCTAGTACGAATCGCAGTCTTGGGTATATCCTCGGATTTAACTTCCAACTGGTGATATCCAGTTCTTAAATAAATTTGGAATACACAGCGTTCTTCCGCTGATCAAACAATCATTTACAAGGGCACCTATTCTCCATGTCGAACTCATTCAACTCTCGAGGTTCGATGCATAATCTTGTGCTAACATTTTTCTCTCTTACAACAACACCGGGCTCTCCACGGTGGTACACTGGGTCTTATCATATTCTTGTCCAGCAATTCTTGTAACTGAGTTGCTAACTCTTTCATTCCCACTGAGGCTAACAGGAGATGCGACACTAGAACCTGAATACTCGTTATTCATTCTCATGTCATCCCAATCGATATTTGGTAGCGCATTAAGATCTTGTACAGTCTCCCAAAATCACTGTAGTTTCCTGTATACTTGGTGTCTCTTTTCTTGGCGTCAACCATAAGAGCTAATTAAGCCTCATATCTCTGGCATAATAATTTCTTAGTCTGGACTATATTCAATAATCTCTGAATCGGTTTCTGTCCCTTAAATATTATTCTCTATAATACTCAGTATCTCAAATGATTCCTTTGTTTCTTTGAGCCAAGCTCTGGCCTCCCCTGGAATTCAACGAGGATAAAAAAAATTATGGGGCCTTGAAACGATAGCTCCCATATCAAGGAAAATGTCACACACTGGTGATCATAAGGTTATGAGTTTTAAGGTAACCTTATTGGAGGTAAGAGAATTTACCGAGAGATCAACATGATCATAAGAACTCAATGTTGTGTGCCTCGATTGAGACATTACTAAAGGTAATTAGCCTTCTTGTATTTCACAACTTACAAGTGATGGCGTCCCATCAGACTTCTATCACATAGACAGATAGTCCTTGTAGCCCCTATAAGTATAGGGTTGTTCGTCTCAGTGGAAGTTGAAAAGTATGAAAGCAATTCGAGATCAATTTAACGATTATCACCTTTCGAAAATATTTCTCAAAGGAACACCTTGGATTAAAATTGAACAGATTCCAAAGGTGCGATTTACAAGAAAAGGATAGCCGTAAAGATACTGGTATTCAACAAACAAGTGGTGAGGTATCACCATAGGGTCATTCATTATTTGAAGAAAAGTGAAAGCTTAAATAACATCATTTGACAGGGCTTCGAAAACCTGAAAGTAGGCATTGTGACAGCCTCTGGCACAATTGAAACTGAATATGGTTTAACACAAGTGTTATAAAACAACTTCGAAGAAGGAGTATATCTTTTATCGAAATTCTCTCTAAGAAAAGGTCAAGATAGATTATAGATTGGGGAGGTTTGCCAAGGTCTCTACGGATGCCTTTTATGTCGGCTCCTCTAACGGATAATCGTTCGATTCTAAAGCTTTTCTTCTCCATGCACACCCTAAGGTGCTCGATACTTACATTATTGCCGACTCATAATAGTCGCTAAGGATTCAACCATCGACCTTTGCAATCGCAGGGAATTCTATTCGACTAGGCGCAAATATCTCAATTAAGCGTTCTGTTCTATAAGAAGACTTCGATACCGTCGTCATCCATAGCAATGACAATTCCACATGTCGACTGGGCGGTACTTCGGAAGATCGTTAGAAACTACAAGCTTAAATCCGGTCTCTATTTCAATCATCCTTATACCCAATATTCCTTCTCCCATATCAATCACGTGTGCTACATAAGCTTAACACTTTTGGCACAGTAGCCTTTTCATTTAAGTCAATCCCGGAATTTCTCATTCCGTCTTGGTCCTTAAATACATTTCGCCTTTACCGTCCAATCTCAACTTCATCATTTTATCTCTACAATCAATTGTAGCAATTAGGGTCTGTCCACCAACCCATATAGCGGCCATCTTACCCAATCCACAGGGTTCGCTCTAGTTTCCACCCTCTTTGGTGACATCCTCTGGTAATCAGAAAGACAAGGTTTGCCAAAATTTGCTGAATTTCTTTCCAAAATCAAGGAAATTTGATCAATCTATTTACCCACTAGTAATACTCGGATCTGATTTCCGACCTTTCTGTCATATCCTCATAGCCAAAACAATTCCTTCCACTATTCTAGGCAACTAAGTACCCCTAATCGTTCGTGGAAATCTGAACATCTTGGTTCTTACGTATGCCGCCTCCTTATGGGCAACTATAACCGACTACGGGTAACAGGTTTCGTTCAAGTCGAATCAATCCACTGATACTGGCTATACTGCCTCTACCTCTTCTGCTTTGGAGACTCTACTCCATTTTCTTTGTCATATCTCTTGATGAATCATAAATGATCCTTAAACTCTCGTCTCGTCACTTATTTGTCCTCTGAAGGTTCGTCCGGTCCTATTATACGACCTCAAGTAACATACCACATCTTTATCAATCAACACGTTCTCTACAAGACTTTTTCCTTGACCCACCATGGGGTCTTCCTCTAGATCCTCCTATGGATCTTCCTTTATCGGGTCTCCATTCATTTCAAGGAACGCATCATCAATTGCCTACTCGAAGGCCTCGGGGTCTTGTATCTCAGAATCCCATCAATCTATAACTCATACGAATCGAGGTGACTAACCATGAAGTCCTAAGTACGGTTTCCCAGAAGAAGTCCCCTCTCGGGCTTCATCTTAAACAGTCAGGGTCATGTCCTTTAACTCGACTACGAACTCAATATGAGCTCTAGATGTTCTTATCATTATTAAGGGTATTGTAAGACTCGATCTCCTATCGTTTCTGAGGACTGTAACCTAACGCTCTGATACCATTTCTGTAACAGCCCCAAATCCGGGGTCAGGGATTTAGAGTAGTCACGATCCACTTACTTCTTGGCTTGTCTGCTTTACTCACAATAGACACAATTCATCTGCTTATGACCCCACAATGAATATATCTCTCTCTCACACACACACAGGTTAGAGTCTCAGAAACGACACAAATACAACCATTGCGGAATAAATAATCTTTATTACAATACCCAAATGTCTTTTGAATTTGCTACTGATACAACTCCTAAGTAATGGTACATTACCAACTTAGCCTTGTAATACTCACCACCCTCTCATACCATTCATATCTATACATAAGACGAATACCAAAAGCTCCAGCTTGATCTGACTGGTTCACACTACTTCCAGGATCACTGCTAGAAACTGCTCATGAGACTGCCTTGTGCTTGCCACTCGCCTGAGGGATGTGCGCCGAATCCTTGGTATCCTACTTCGCTACTATATAATATTTATGAAACAATAGCAACAGTGAGCGATAGCTCAGCAAGGTAATTAAAGTATGGCATAATCCTGCCTTTAACTTAACCCAGAATAAAGCGGGTATAAGACAATAATTTGTCAAAATATCTCGATACTGAAATTATTTCCTTATCGGAATGTATTCCAAAAACGGTACCATTGTTGTATTTCAAATATCATTTCATAATATTTCTGCAAACTTTTGCTATATTATGAACAAAGTTCTAGTATAATATAAAAGATGAGGTTTCAAAGTAAACCAATATAACCTTTCCGAAAAATATCTGCTATGTAAGCTGAATATCAACATATAACTTAAAAGATGAAGTTATAAGGTGATTCAGTATAAACAACTCCCTTACCATAACTCATGTTATGTAAGGTATCCACAGAGTCATATGATATAAAAGATGAAGTTACGAGGAAAATTTCATATAATATTCCGTAACCCAAAATCCACTTATGCATATATAATATGAGTAAGGTTTTATCAGAGTCATAACTCATAAAGTAAAAGATGAAGTTGCAAGGATTTATTATAACTTCATTTTTGAACACTTTTCAACCCCCTGCCAACATGATCGGTAAACCTGTACCACGGTGTCATCCTTAGTCACTTTCAATACATGTTGCAGAACCCCCTGCCAACATGATCGGTAAACATGTACCAAGGATGTCATACGTAGTCCCTTTCAATACATGTTGCAGAATTATCCAAAATGGATGATGAACTAATACCGGAGTTGCTACCGCGCCCGTCGTACCAACCTTACTATGATCAGTAGCAGGTCGTACAACAAAAATATGTTCTCTACAAGTAGATGGAAGAATCACGACAGCCTGACATTGTCTACTGCCTTCCCGGATCTCCCGGCCCATTTGGGGCAATAATATGGATGGGTCGGCGCAACTGGACCACTTACACCACTCCTAGTTCGGATGAAATCCATGACTCTGAAACGTAAAGATCGTCCTCCTTTCCCAAAGTGTAATACTTGTTGATACGACTCCACTAAGTAGTTACATCTAGGTTGGAAAGGAAGATTCTCCAATATTTCCCAAGCAATGCTTGTTAATGGATATCGACTTGTTCCATCAATTTACCCCTCGATCGTTGAGGTGGTAACACAACATTTGACTTGCATCAATTAAATTGCTCCGAGAAAATATCTGTCCCCTCACAGTTTTGAGTTGAGAGTTTAAAATGAGTAGTAGTCACTTAAAAGATAGATTTAAATGGAAAACAGTGTTTTGCGAACCTCTTTTTGATTTAAAATAATTAATAATATAGCTTAGAGTATCCTTCGTAATTATTGAAGGTCGAGGATAAACTTTAAATAATATTACTCATTTTCAAAATGTGTTGAAAGTATTTAATAAATAATCAAATAATATTTATTAAATAATAAACTTTAAATGAATATTCAAAAATAATATTCATTAAATAAATTGAAAGGCATATTTCCAGGCCTATTTGTAAACACCGAGGATTCTACTCAACTTTAATTAAGATGTAATAAGTAAATAATAAAAATCAATTGTCACAGGAATCTCAGAAGGTTATATCTGTCAAAGAATGAAGATTAAAGTCATCTACAGACTTGAAGTGGTTCTACATTGAAAGAAGCTCAATTTATTGATCAAGCCTCAATGAAGTATTCAAGCTCAGTGGATTTATTAAAGTGACAGAGATTTCAAATGGTGACAGAAAAAGATACTGATTACGGAGTTCTTGAATGAGAAGGTAGTGAATCACTGCTTAAAGTTAAATAGATAAAGAACAGACATTGTCGTTAGTCACTCATGAACCAGACAGTGCATCGAGTGTCAACGTACTATTTTGTTTGTTATTTATCTAAGTTTTAAGTGATTCTGGAATTAATTGAGAAGTCAACTAATTCTATTTATTCTCTTATAAATAATTAATATTATTAAGTATATTATTTATTAATTTAATTCTGCAAAGAATTAATTTAATACATAATTTATTTAGTTAATTATTTAAATTAGAATATATTTGAACTAGGAAGACTTAGGATTGAACTAGGAAGACTTAGTTCTTTGAACTAGGAAGACTACCAAGGCTGTCTTCCCGAAAGTCTTCCTAGGCCATTCCCTTGTCTTCCCGAATGTCTTCTTAGTACAAATGCTTGTCTTCCCGATTGTCTTCCAAGGCAAAAAGAAATGTTTTTCAGCAAGTCTTCCAATTACTTTCTGCAAGTGGATTGGCGCGTGTGAAGCAAAGAACAAGTAAATTGTATAAAGGAAAACAAGGCAGTTGACATTCAAAATCATCAGTTAACACATAAGTAAAGACAGCAACAAATATTACATTCTCTCTTCATTACTTCTTCAACTGTCAAGCTACAAAATTCGCCAGAGATTTAATTCTTGATTATTCTTCAACATTTAATTCATAAGAATTGTGTCTCTTGTACTGCTTTAGCTTTTTAGCGGATCATAATCCCTAGATTTTATATCGAACTACTTTTTAGTATTCGATCCTTTTTATTACAAAAATAGATAAATTCATGTCGAATTTATTCTAGATTTGTTTTATTAAGTTCTTTGTAATCAGTGATCAAAATTGTAACACCTCTCAAGTTTAATAGAGTTTCTATTTAACTTGAATATTGTTTCAGTTTTTATTCCGCATTAATTTGTTCTAAACAGTTAAATCTTTTAAAGAACAAATTTCGATAAAACGGTATAGTTTGTATTCAACCCCCCTTCTACAAACTTATCAGGACCTAACAATTGGCATCAGAGCCTTTTGATTGATATACAAATCAAAGATCCAATTGTTTTGAGATTTTTCTTTTAAACTCTGATTTTTTAGTTTATTCTTAAAAATCTCAAAAGATGTCTACTACACAGAAAGTTGGTACTGTCAAAATCCCAATGTTCAACAAGGAGCATTATTCAATGTGGAAGAAGAAAATGCTCCTATTTCTTAAGGTTGCAAATCCTAAATATATTGATGTGCTGAAGAAAGGTCCCAAACTCCCTATGATTATTGAGGAAGAGATAACAGTGGATAACGTTGTTACTAGGCCTGCTAGTATGTACCCTAAAGATCCCAAGGAGTACACTCCTGATGAGAAAGAGGATGTTACCTTGGATTCCTGTCTACAGTTGATCCTTATTGAGAGTCTTGATCCTGTCATGCATAATCATGTTCTAAATTGTGAAACTGCCAAACACATTTGGGGAACAATAGAGATAATCAATGAGGGGACAGAGGAAGTTAGGGAGAATATGCTGGAAATTCTCACTTCACAATATGAGCATTTCAGATCAAATCCAGGTGAAGGTATCTCTCAGGTGTTTGAGAGATACAACAAATTAATCAATGATCTGAATCTCAATGGGAAGCACTACACCAACAAAGAGATTAACAAGAAGTTCCTTCTTACCCTACCACCTCATTTGGAGCACAAAATTTCTGCCATTAGAGAAGCAAGAGATATGAATGAGATTGCTTTGGAGAGATTGTATGGTGTGCTAAAGACCTATGAGCTGGAGCAGATTCAACAAAGGGAGCTGTATGGAACTGGAAAGATTGTTGGTACCTCCACTGCATTGGCTGCTGAAGTCCCACAGAAACTGGAAGTGAAGGCTGTTCAACCTTCCAGTTCTCACATGAATGTTATTGATGCTGACTATGGATTAACATCCATTGATCAATCTGGTGGTGACTTCTATTCTTTGGAAGAACTTGATCAGCTGGAGGATGGTGATTTGGCTTTGATAGTCAGAAAGTTTGGGAAGTTTAGATTCAAGAGGAATCCCAATCTTAAGTTCAGACCCAGATTTCAGAGAGGTGGATCTTCATCTTCAAGTGGCACAAGGGGTGGCTACAAAACTGGAACTGTGGACAGAAGTATAATCAGATGCTACAATTGCAATGAGTTGGGTCACTTTGCTACTGAGTGCAGAAAGCCAAAGCAAGTGACTAGAAACACATTTGATTCTAGCAAGAAGAACAAGATTGGGAAGGCCTATGTTGCTGAGGGAAAGAGTTGGGATGACACTGACAGTGATGAAGAAGCAGGTGAGATTGGGAACCTTTCTTTAATGGCTAAAGAGGAAAGCACTTCATCCAGATACATGTCAGAGGTAACCTTTACTGATGCTGAAATGATTTATCATCTTGGTGGCACCATAAGTTGTGCACGCACTGAAAATGATAGAATAAATCTTTTAAACACAAATCTTGAAAAGGAATTAAAAGATTTGAAACTTGTGCATGTTAATCAGGATGAGCTTACTGAGAAAATTGCTTTTCTTGAGAATAGGGTTAAATGTTATATTCAACTGGAAACCATTCTCAAAGATCAGATTAGTGAGCTCAAAACCAAAGCTAATGCCTATTACAACTCTTGTAAAACGGCTAAAGAAATTTTCAATAAACAAGCTATTGGTAATCATGTCAGTATAGGTTATGATTATAATGAGGCTATAGGATTGCTTGGTATTAATACACCTTGTAGAGTCAGAGAAGAAGGAAAGGTTGTTCCTTATATTCTTAAGGGTATTAAAACACCCTTCTGTAAGGAGTCTGAGGCAGAGCCTCTGAATGAATACTCTATCATTATTGCTGAGGAGATTCATGAAGAAGATGTTGCCTTAGAAGCTGAGCAATCCAAAAAGTGTGTATCTGATATTCCAGTCAAAGTTGCTACAACTGAAAAGACTAAATCAGATATCCATAAGTTGGATCAAAACAACTGTAGAACTAACATGCCTGCTATTAATTCTTCTCATAAAGCATGTGGTGTGAGTAATTGCATGTCTTGTGCTTTTAATGTTATGTATGCTTTCTTTAATAAAAAGCATGTATCTAGTGATAAGACTGCTCCACGTCAACATGTTAATAATAAGAAGCATGTTAAAGCAAAGACTACTAGTCCTCCTCAGACTAGAGTGGATTCATTTATCCCTAAGCCTACTCAGAAATGTGTTAAGGTGGGCTATAAATGGAAACGCTCTTATGTGAAAGAGGATGAAGTAGTTTTAGTTAGAAATGTTGTTTTGCCTGACAAAGGCCAGTTCTTTAAGTATGCCGGACCCAATCAATTTTGGGCTCCGAGGAAGGACTAATCAATCTGATATTGCAGGGAGTTAAACAGGTAAACCGTGTTATGTGGATTCTTGACAGTGGCTGTTCAAGGCATATGACCGGAGATAGAGCCCTGCTATCAGATGTGGTTGTGAAAGCTGGCCCAGTAGTTACCTTTGGAGATAACAGCAAGGGTGTTACGAAAGGATATGGCTGTTTGAAGTACGGAAATGTTATCATTGAAGATGTTTCATTTGTGGAAGGTCTGACGTTCAATCTTCTCAGCATCAGTCAGTTCTGTGACAGAGGATATGCTGTTTCCTTTGAAAGAGAGAAGTGTCAGATCACTCACAAGAAGAATGGAAAGCCTGCTCTTCAAGGAGTAAGGAAAGGTGACTTGTTCATAGCTGATCTGAACTCAGGATTCAAAGATGAAGTTAATTGTTTTTATGCTAAAGCTTCATCAGATGATAGTTGGCTATGGCACAAGAAGATGTCTCACCTTAACTTCAAAACTATGAACTCTTTAGTCAAGAGGGAATTAGTTAGAGGTTTGCCTCAGATGGAATTTACACAGGAAGGACTGTGTGAGGCATGTCAGAAGGGAAAGTCAAAGAAAGCTTCTCACAAGGGCACTGACACATCATCAATAACTGAACCTCTTCAGCTACTGCACATGGATTTGTTTGGTCCAGTTAATGTGATGTCCATGTCAAAGAAACAATATGCACTTGTGATTGTTGATGACTATTCAAAATATACATGGGTTTTATTCCTACATTCCAAGGATGAGACCCCATTCCTGGTGATTAGCCATGTAAAGTTGATTGAGCTGGATTCTAGATTCCCTGTTAGAGCCATAAGGTCAGATAATGGTACGGAATTCAAGAATGCCATTCTAACTGATTTTTGTGCTGATAAAGGAATAACAAGACAATATTCTGCCCCTAGAACTCCTCAACAAAATGGAGTAGTGGAAAGAAAGAATCGTACATTGATTGAAGCAGCTAGGACTATGCTAAGTGAGTCCAAACTTCCAACGTACTTTTGGGCTGAAGCAGCGAATACAACTTGTTATACTCAGAATCGAATTTAATCAATAAGGACTTAATGAAGACTCCATATGAGATCATGAACAACAAGAAACCAACTGTCAAGTACTTTCATGTATTTGGAGCAAAATGCTTTGTGCTTATAGATGACAATGTTAAACGTGGCAAGTTTGATGCAAAGGCACAAGAAGCTATTTTTGTTGGTTATTCCAGAAGATCTTACAGGGTCTACTTGGTTGGCAGTCACACAGTAAAGGAAAGTGTCAATGTTACTTTTGATGACACTAAGTTCCCCAGTATCCAAAAAGAAGACTCATCTGAAAAACTGAAGTTTGATAACTTGCCAGACTCAGAATCAGATGATGAAGACCCACCTGAAGTTATTGCTGGTGATGATAATAATAATGATGATAATGATCATGGTGATGGTGGTGAAAACACTGGTAACAATGGAGATACCACCAACACTGGAGAAGAATCATCAAGGCAAACAGGCAACAACTCAGGGGGAGCAAATGAAGGATCAACTAGTCACTCACAACATCAAAGTGAATTTCAAGGCGAATCATCAAGATCAAATCTTCCAAGACATACTGTTTGGAATAGAGCTCATCCTTTTGAGCTGATCATTGGTGATCCAGATGTTGGAGTTAAAACTAGAAGAGCTTCTCAGAATGAATGTCTTTTCTCAGCATTTCTATCTAAAATGGAGCCAAAGAAAACTGAGGAAGCACTGACTGATCCAGATTGGGTGATTGCTATGCAAGATGAACTCAATCAATTTGAACAACAGCAAGTCTGGAAGCTGGTACCCAGGCCAAAGAACAAGAAAGTAGTTGGTACTAGATGGGTATACAGGAACAAGCTAGATGAGGATGGCATTGTTACTAGGAACAAGGCAAGACTGGTTGCACAAGGGTATTCTCAAGCTGAAGGCATTGACTATGATGAAACCTATGCACCAGTGGCTAGACTTGAGGCCATCAGGATGTTCTTAGCATTTGCTGCTTATTCCAATTTTAAAGTCTATCAAATGGATGTTAAGAGTGCATTCCTGAATGGTGAACTTGATGAAGAAGTGTATGTGGAACAGCCCCCTGGCTTTGAAAATCAGGAGCTGCTGGACTTTGTGTACTTTCTCTTCAAGGCTATCTATGGTCTCAAACAAGCCCCAAGAAAATGGTATGACACTCTCTCTGGTTTTCTTTTAGAAAATGGTTTTGTTAGAGGTATCATAGACAAAACTCTTTTTTCTAAGAAACACAAAAATGATATGATATTAGTCCAAGTCTATGTGGATGACATCATATTTGGGTCTACTAATGATAATCTCTGTAAGAGATTTGCTGAGCTAATGCAGAGTAAGTTTGAAATGAGTATGATGGGTGAGTTGAAGTTCTTTCTTGGATTACAAGTAAGTCAAAGGTCAAATGGTATATTTATTTGTCAATCCAAGTATCTCAAAGAACTCCTCAAGAAGTATCACATGGAGGATTCAGCATCAGCAAGGACTCCATCTTCAACAGCAATCAAACTTGGAGCTTCTGACAAATCTATCAAGGTAGATGTTACAAGCTACAGAGGTATGATTGGCTCCTTACTCTATCTTACTGCTAGTAGACCAGATATTATGTATGCTACTTGCTTGTGTGCAAGGTTCCAAGCGGACCCTAGAGATGTTCATCTCGTTGCTGTGAAAAGAATCTTGAGATATCTTAAGGGTACACCTAATCTAGGTATCTGGTACCCTAAAGATTCTGGTTTTAATCTTGTTGGATATACAGATTCTGATTATGCAGGTAGTGTTGTGGATAGAAAAAGCACCTCTGGGAGTTGTCAATTCCTAGGAGGTAGGTTGATTTCCTGGTATAGCAAGAAACAGCAAACAGTTTCCAATTCAACAGCAGAAGCTGAATATATTGCTGCTGGAAGCTGTTGTGCTCAGATCTTATGGATACGGAATCAATTAAAGGAATATGGCTTTGCCTTAGACAAAATTCCCATATTTTGTGATAATACAAGTGCCATAGCAATCTCCAACAACCCTGTGCAGCACTCGAGAACGAAGTACATTGATATCAGGTATCATTTTATCAGAGAGCATGTCATGAATGGAACTGTGGAGTTACACTTTGTACCCACAGAAGAACAGACTGCAGATATATTCACTAAATCTGTTGATGAATCCACATTTATCAAGTTAGTTGGTAAATTGGGTATGTTAAACAGTCTTAGTGATTAACAATATCTCTGTCATGTTTGGTCTTTCAAAATTCATTTTCTTTTGCTATTGTAATGATATTCACTGAAAGTTCTCATTTAATAGTACATGCTTGTGTATTTAAATAACTCTGAATATTTTATTTTCTTTAAAAATATTTTTCTCATATTTTTTAAGTGGAGAAATGTATTTTTATTGAAAATATATTTATTTAGAATTATTTAGATATTTTTCAGATTGTAAATATTGTTGTTTGAATTTTTCTGCAAGTTTATATTAATTTTATGCATTTCTAATATTCTGCATATTTTTTTCTAGGATTTATGGAATTTTTCTGTGAATTTTTCTAGAATTTTATATATTTTTCATGCATTTTTCTAAGTTTTTCAGCATTTTCTGTTAATTATTCGAATTTATTCTGAATTTTTTGGTAAGTCTTCCCAGTTTTACACTAGGAAGACTACCGAGAAAACAAGGAATATTTTCTTTTTGTTTTCTGTTTTTTCCTTTTTATTTTTGAGTCTTTTTCGAAGTCTTCCCAGTTTTTTGAACTAGGAAGACTATCGGGAAGACTTAATATTATTTGTTTTTATTTACTGTTTTTCTGTTTTAATTTAATTCGGAAGACTTTCTAGTTTGTACCAGGAAGACTACCGGGAAGACTATCCTAAGTCTTCCCGATTGTCTTCCCAGTACAATCTTATTTAAAAAAAAAAACGTTTGACTGTCTTTTGTTTTGAATTCTAACAGTTATTTTATATATATAGATACATACGCAGTTCATACACGCATTCATTATTGTTTTCCTCCCTTAGCAGTTTTTATTTTCCCCCTTTCGAATCCAATCCATTCTGCAGTGAACTTTGATCATTGTTCTTATTGCTCAAGTCTTAACTTAGCAAATCAGTTCTGTTTTTCTTAAAAATCAAGGTTATAAGTCGAACTGCTGTTAAAATTTTCAATTTTCTTAAAAAACCATTCGACTTGTTTTTTTGAAATTTGCTAAGTGATTGCTTGTTTTGTGTTTGATCATAGTTGTTTCTGAGAGTGGTTACTGTGTGTGTTTACTGTGTGAGTTTGAAATCATTTACCCAATTCATTTGTGCTTTTCAAGTGTAGTTCGAATTTTTAGGATCTAAAATTTGAAAATTAATTAATTTTGATAAAATTTAATTTTGTGGATTTTAGTAATTTTAATTAATTCTAAAAATCCCTAAAATTTTATTTTTATTTTAAGTTAATTAAAATTTTATTGTTTTATTTAAAATGGATCCTAATAATTTTGAATTAGTTTTAAATAATTTTGTTGGGTATTTTGATCCGTCTAGGTGTAAGGTGGAACGTTTTAGACCATGGATTCAATTTTTAAATAGCAATACTTGTGTTAGTTATGCTATTTGTGCTAATGCACTTCTGAAAATTGATCCATTACGGATGTTGTGTTCAAGTGCTGTTATTGCTGGAGATTCAAAATCTTTTACTTTCAATATTCTCAACCAGCAATATACAGTTACTTTTGATTTATTTTGTGATGTGTTGCATTTTCCAAAGGACAGGTTTGATCCATTACCCACTGATGATGAGTTAACACAGTTCTTTGTGAATATTCATTATCAGGGTCCCTTTCAAATGGTAAAATTGTCAAAAACTTTTGTTGTAAGGGAATGGGATCTGTTCTTTGATACTATAGCTAGGGTATTTGGTAACTGCACAAAAACAAACTTTCATTGCATTACCAGTCTTAATCAATACATTGCCTATGCTATAGTATTTGGTCGTAGATTGAACTTTGCTGAGATTCTGTGGAACCTTTTGCTCAACAGGCTTGCTCACTCTAGGAGAGATTCTGATAATGGTGTGAAAGTAAGGTGTTGGTACCCTCGCTTTCTAACTCTTATCATTAATCATCTTCTCACTGCTGAGCAGGTAGAACTGTTTCGAGAAGCTAGATTTGAAACCTCTCCAACCACAGACACCAAATTCTACACCAGACTTGACGTCTCATCCAAATTCCTCAATATACCTGTTCTTGTTTCACCATTCATGAGACAATTCATTAATCTTCCTATCTTTGGTGAACAAGTTCCCGAACCACATCCAGTACCACTGCAGGTAGTTATTCCTAACCTTGGTTCTTCTTCTGGTACTTCAATTGAAACCCAAGTGGTTGTTAGGGCTGACCCAGAGATTGTAGAACCACAGTCTCTGACCCAGGTCATAGAGCCAAACAGAGAGTCAAACACTCCTGAAACACAATCTGAGCCTAATGTTCAAACCAGTTCAAGAAAGGTTAGTGATATACCTGAAATGAGTGTTCCCACAGCTCTGTCTCCACCCTTAAAGAAAAGAAAAACCTATAGGGAGACAACTGTTAGCCCATCTGTATCCTCTCAAAAGGATATGGACATTGATATGGCCACTACACAGTCTCTGGAGACATCCTCTCAACAGGGTGGATCTATTGAAATTCGCCATCGGGCCATGGCATCTTGTACTGAGTCAAGCACACTCCCATTACTCACAATGGGAGAAGATATCCATCTAGATGACACTCAGGACACCATGTCAGGAGAGCACTTTACTTTTGACTTTGAAACAGTGCCTACCATAGTCACGGTAGAAGTGCCTTCACAGGCATCAGAGGGAAAATCTGATTCTTTGCCACCTATAATAGAATCATTTTCTCCCCTCCCAGAGGGAACATCTCTGGCTCCCCTAAGGGATTTTTCACTCGCAGTTTATACTGGAGAAAGTGAAAGGCAACTTGATGAGTCTGTCCCTGAAGAAATTCAGTATACAATGTCAAATATTTTGACAGACTCAATCAGGGATCGGGAATTGCGAACTCCCATTGCACCACCACTGACCTCTCTTGAAGGGGCTAGGGTGATTTTTCCTGCAGGTACATCTACTGAGAATCTTGACAGACAGTTAGTGGTGAGAGATATGAATCAAACACCGAGTGAAACACAAGCACGTGAGTTGAGTGAAACACCACTGAGAGTAATTGAGGTGAGTGCACACACTGACACAAACACTGCTTTGTTGAACCAGCTAGCTGATCTACAAAGGAAGTTACAAGAAACCCAGGCTGAGAACAATCTTCTTAAAGCACAAGTGGTTGCTCAATCTACCACCTCTGTATCAAATCAGCTGGGTACTGTGAAAGATGACCTGGAAGGATTGAAGAATAATTTACTCCCAAAGCTGAATTCAATCCAACAATCTCAAGTACTGGTGGCTTCAGACATCTCTGATCTTACAACGTCAAATGCTCAGATATCGGAGAGTGTCAAGGAGATTGCTGCTATTTCTACCAAGGTGGACTTTATTCTGCAAACAACTGATGAAAACCAGAGGTTTAATGAAGAAAGGATGTCTAAGTTAGAAGGAGGAATGGAGCATCTCAATGAAGGAATGAAGCACCTATACAATATGATCAAGAATTCACATCAACCTACTGAAGAGCAAAGAACATTCTTTGAGGGAGATGATGATGAGGATGATGATGCTGAAGAAGGAGGAGATGGGAGAGAAAGAGGAGAGATAAGGAGAACATCTGAGGTGAATCCTAGGGCTTCCACAGCTCAAACTGGAGAGGATTCCTCAACTAAGGGGGAGAAGGAGAAAGAAGGTGGAAACAGAGAAGCTGGAGGAGCTTCTGGAAAGGATAAGGGAAAAGGTAAACAATCATTGGAGGATACTGTCTTTGATGATGCCTACTACTACCATGGTGAACAGGATGACTTCCATTATGACACATCTGGTGATCTTGGGAAGACCATACCTGAGGAAGCTTTTGGTGAGGAGGAGGTTGAGGAGGCAGCAAACTTTGAGGATTGGGAGGATGAAGCTGATCTATATACACCTGACCCTTTGTTTCAGAAGGAGTTGAAGAAACAGCAGGCGGAGCTAAGGAGAAAGGAGGATGAGAATGCCAAAGTCTCCGACATCATATCTCAGAAGCTGAAAATTCAAAAGGCTGAACATGAAGACAAACAACGTCTTCATAGTATTCATGTCAAAGAAAGGAGATTGGATGTGAGGATGAAGCAAGGAAGCAAGTGGGATAAGGCAAGGGAGATGTTTGATATCCCTCAGAGAGGCACAAACAATGATGCTACTTTTCTGAAGCTGCTTGAGAAGATCAGAACGGTTAATCCAGACAACTCATTATATATGAAGGCATTGAAGGAAGATATCCTAAGGATTACGTCTGCATTTGATCAAGTGAGGCAAGAACTGTTCATTTATGTCTCAAGTGCTCTTGAAGGGTCATTCACCATTTCTCTTGACCTCCTACAAAGAAGATCTCTATCTGAATTGTGGATTCTAATGAGTAAAGTAAAGAGATCTTCTTGCTTGAATGAGCTTCTATATGACCGGCTTAGAGATTCTGCTATGAAGGTCAGTCCTCAAGTTGTGCATTTTCCTTATGAAGTCAAAATCTACAGAGGTACAACTTTAGAGACAGTGAGGCTGGATCCTGATTCCATGAAGCTACAGACTGCTATGCAACTGGTGAAGTTGGAGAATCTTCTTAGAACTTCTGGGTTTGCTTCTGTAGAGAAGTCTGAAGTTGCTGATATGATTTCAGACTACTGCACGGAGAAAATTCCAAGATATGCTCAAATGAAGAATAGATTGAAGAAGATCACCAATCAACCAGTAATGCCAAGTGGTGTGGTTTCAGAAAGTGATCGTGTCCTAGACAAAGATCTGCTATACACCTTGCAAGAAGCTGAAGAAGGTGAAATTAGAGATTAGGGCATGATAGGTTTAGCTCATTTGTAAATGTTATATGTTTAGAGCTAGGTAAATCAAGATAGGAGAATGTATTCATATGTTCAGTCTAGAGGAACATCTATCTTGTATTTATCTTTACTGTTTGAATCTGGAAATTGTTATATTTAATCCAGAAACTTTTTATTATTTGCTTGGCTCTTAAAAGTCTTATCTTTTCTTGTTTTAGTTGAGTTATCCTCTAGAGGTATTTGGTTGTTATTGTCTAACAAACAAATAGGGGGAGATTGAAAGGCATATTTCCAGGCCTATTTGTAAACACCGAGGATTCTACTCAACTTTAATTAAGATGTAATAAGTAAATAATAAAAATCAATTGTCACAGGAATCTCAGAAGGTTATATCTGTCAAAGAATGAAGATTAAAGTCATCTACAGACTTGAAGTGATTCTACATTGAAAGAAGCTCAATTTATTGATCAAGCCTCAATGAAGTATTCAAGCTCAGTGGATTTATTAAAGTGACAGAGATTTCAAATGGTGACAGAAAAAGATACTGATTACGGAGTTCTTGAATGAGAAGGTAGTGAATCACTGCTTAAAGTTAAATAGATAAAGAACAGACATTGTCGTTAGTCACTCATGAACCAGACAGTGCATCGAGTGTCAACGTACTATTTTGTTTGTTATTTATCTAAGTTTTAAGTGATTCTGGAATTAATTGAGAAGTCAACTAATTCTATTTATTCTCTTATAAATAATTAATATTATTAAGTATATTATTTATTAATTTAATTCTGCAAAGAATTAATTTAATACATAATTTATTTAGTTAATTATTTAAATTAGAATATATTTGAACTAGGAAGACTTAGGATTGAACTAGGAAGACTTAGTTCTTTGAACTAGGAAGACTACCAAGGCTGTCTTCCCGAAAGTCTTCCTAGGCCATTCCCTTGTCTTCCCGAATGTCTTCTTAGTACAAATGCTTGTCTTCCCGATTGTCTTCCAAGGCAAAAAGAAATGTTTTTCAGCAAGTCTTCCAATTACTTTCTGCAAGTGGATTGGCGCGTGTGAAGCAAAGAACAAGTAAATTGTATAAAGGAAAACAAGGCAGTTGACATTCAAAATCATCAGTTAACACAGAAGTGAAGACAGCAACAAATATTACATTCTCTCTTCATTACTTCTTCAACTGTCAAGCTACAAAATTCGCCAGAGATTTAATTCTTGATTATTCTTCAACATTTAATTCATAAGAATTGTGTCTCTTGTACTTCTTTAGCTTTCTAGCGGATCATAATCCCTAGATTTTATATCGAACTACTTTTTAGTATTCGATCCTTTTTATTACAAAAATAGATAAATTCATGTCGAATTTATTCTAGATTTGTTTTATTAAGTTCTTTGTAATCAGTGATCAAAATTGTTACACCTCTCAAGTTTAATAGAGTTTCTATTTAACTTGAATATTGTTTCAGTTTTTATTCCGCATTAATTTGTTCTAAATAGTTAAATCTTTTAAAGAACAAATTTCGATAAAACGGTATAGTTTGTATTCAACCCCCCTTCTACAAACTTATCAGGACCTAACATAAATAATGATTAAATGAATATTCAAAATAATATTCATGAAATAAATAAACCTTGAATGAATATTTAAAATAATATTCATTAAATAAATAAACCTTGAATGAATATTTAAAATAATATTCATTAAATAAATAAACCTTGAATGAATATTTAAAATAATATTCATTAAATATATAAACCTTGAATGAATATTTTAAATAATATTCATTAAATAAATAAACCTTGAATGAATATTTAAAAATTATATTCATTAAATAAATAATCATTGAATAATAATTGCCCGATATCTTTATCGGAAAATAATCTTTAACATATACAGAAAATATAACTACTATCGGTCTAAAGAATAAAATCATACGCCCTTTTACCTAGGGCCTTTATAAAAACCTGGCTTCTAACTAATATTCCATATTTAGCTTAGAAGCCCATAATTAAATCATAAAACAAGTATCACAATATACTTTCGAAAACAGTTATGTCTTCCATTGGCATTTATAACTGAAATAGTATTCAAATAGTATTTCTTGACCGAGATAATACTCAAATAACATTCCTTGAAAGATATAGTAAGCAAATATCATTCCTCGAATGATGTCACACTCGAATAACAATCCTCAAAATACATAGTATTCTGCCGATGGAATCCCTCCGGGTTTCCACGGCTATCTACATATCTCAAAATACCGACTCCCGATTTAGAGTCGAAAATAATGAATATGCTCTTATATTTAGAGCTACCAGGTAAACCGGTTCATAACTACTTAACTCAAAAGATTTTATATAATCCAAAGGTCAAGTCCATTTCAACAAGAAATAAGATATATCGCAAAACTGTCCAATTTTATACATGGCAAAAGCAGTATTATATAGTCAATACTTCAAAGAATAGATTTAGAAACTTGCTTGATGCTCGAGAAGTGACAGGGGTTCGCGACGATGTCGGACAATCTAGACAAAGTCAAAGAAAACGCACGATTAATCCCCTGAATAATCCACTTGTACCCAATGCTTAAACACGTAAGCGAAACACAACCAAGGCATTACTAGCTCGATATAGGCTCATACTAAGTCCATGTTAATCGACAATTACTTAAGTCGTAGGTTTAGTCCGAAATCGATCCTCGAATACATGTTATACTTAACCATTTACAACATTGGTTTCTAAGTCATGTTCTTAGTGGTTTTCACTTGCGCAACCTCGGCTAACACATTTTTATAAAATCGAAAAATAATCTTTTGGACTCGAAACCTTCGTAAAAACTTTTTCAACTGACCTTGGCACTTCAATACAAAATTTCATATTTTAAAACAACTCTTAAGGGTCTCAAACATAGCCACAAAGTTGGTACATTTCTGCAATCTCATTCCTTGAACCACTTTCACTAAAATGGTCATATCTCATAAACCGTAAACTCTTTCGACATGATTCTTGCACTCACGTAAACTAGAAACAAAGATCTACACACTCATGTTCATCACTGAACCAAAAGGATCAGTTAGGGTTTCGGATTCTAGGCAGTTTTTAGAGTTACCGAAAATCGGGCATTACGACGGCTTAAAATCGAATAATCCAATTTTTTTAACCAACCCAAATAAGCATTCAACCAACACCCAAGACTCATATACACCATTCATCATCTTCCTCACTGCCTCAACTGGTCTTGGAGCTACAATACTTATTTTTCCATTTTCATAACAACCACATAAGATTCATGCCTCTAAACATGCATACCACATCAAAACTCCATTAAAACACAATATTCATCAAAGGGGTTTCCAAAGATTTATACCTTGGCTTGAAGCTTAGAAGTGCTCTAAAG
Source organism: Heracleum sosnowskyi (assembly GCA_030848705.1). Classification (NCBI taxonomy): domain Eukaryota; kingdom Viridiplantae; phylum Streptophyta; class Magnoliopsida; order Apiales; family Apiaceae; genus Heracleum; species Heracleum sosnowskyi. Next base: position 69,549,231 of record CM061235.1, read on the forward strand.
ACTTTACAACTCTTAAACCTTGCTTAGAACATCCTTTGGAAGCCAAACCATCAAGAAACAAAATATGAAAATTAAGTTAGTAACTAATCATCCTAGAACACACCATCTTGTAAAAATCATATAAAATCGAAAAATAAGAGTTTCGTTCTCAAATATTTTACCACACCTTCTGATATTCAAGGGCTTTCTTTTGAGTCCTAGATAATCACCAGGGAATGCTTGAAGCTCTACTTATGGGCGTTTTAAGATCGGTGGCAGAATCTGCCATTAACAGGGCAGATTGGAATCTTCAGAATCTGCCGTAGATCACTAATATGACTTCGGAATATCCACACTACGTCTCGTACATAGGTGGCATGAAATTTTTTCTTAATCCTCAAAATCACTATTCATCCACCAAATTCACTATTCACTGATGCACTTAATCATAATAAAAAAAAGTTTTAATTTTACCAAAAATTCGGGTTATTACAATCTGGATCAGTCTTGTTTTTGAAAATCCATTTTGTACCAACAATTGACCTATTCTTTGGTCTTGGTACTAGTTTCCAGACTTCATTTCTTTCAAATTCATTCAATTCTTCTTGCATTGCAGTAACCCAATCAGCATCTTTAAGTGCATCTTCAACTTTCTTTGGCTCCTCCTTGGATAGAAAGTTATGATAAAGACATTCATTCTGAGTTGCACTTCTTGTTTTAACACCTGCATCACGATCCCCAATAATCAAATCAGGAGTATGACTTCTTGTCCATTTCCTAGCTGGTGGTAAATCATTCCTTGAAGTAGATGCTCCCCCTAGATTGGTGTTGTCTTGATTAGAAGAATTTGCTTCATTAGAAGCTCCCCCTGAATTGTTGATATTTCCTCGTAATGGATTATCAAGATTATCACTTGAATCTGTATCTGAAGAATTCTATCCTGATGATTGAGTAGACTGAGAATTAGTAGCAATTTGTTGTTGCTCCCCCTCAACATTTGCACTGCTAGTAGTGTCTCCATAATGTGTGTCATCAGAATTACCATCATCAGAATTAGTACCATCAGTATTAGCACCATCAGTATTTGGTGCATCAACAGGATTTGGTGTGTCACCAGGATTTGATGACCCATCAGTATCTGATGAAGTGTCAGTATCTGATTCTTGTTCTTAAGGTTCCTTTTGCCCAGAAATATGTAGGCAATTTAGCTTCTTCCAACATAGTTCTGCCAGCTTCAATAAGAGTTCTATTTTTCCTTTCAACTACTCCATTTTGCTGGGGTGTACCAGGAGCAGAGAATTGTTGAATTATTCCTTTGTATTTGCAGAATTCTTCCATATTTGAATTCTTGAATTCAGTACCATTATCACTTCTCAGAATCTTGACTTTGTACTTTGAGCCTGTTTCTATCATTCTCACATGGTCCAACAGTATCTCAGGAGTCTCATCTTTTCTGTGCAGAAAGGTATTCATCAACAATTACAAGTGTGTACCTTTTCTTACTGATGGACATAATGTTTACTGGTCCAAATAAGTCAAGGTGTAGCATGTGATATGGTTCACCAATAGAGGATTCAGATTTACTCTTGAATGATGTCCTTCTCTGTTTTACTTTTTGACATGCATCACAGAGTCCATCAGGAGTATACAAAGCTTTAGGTAATCCTCTAACCAAATCTTTCTTAACCAACTCATTAATATTTCTGAAATTGAGATAAGAAAGCTTCTTGTGCCAATTCCAACTTTCATCTACTGATGCTTTACTGATGAGACAAGTAGGAGAGCCTTCAGTATTGGTCTGAATGTTGGCTTCATAAATTTTACCATGCCTATAGCCAGTGAGAGCAACCTTTCCTGAAGCTTTGCTGACTACTTCACAATGAGTGGAATAGAAGTTGACATGATAACCTCTGTCTGTTATTTGACTAATACTCAACAGGTTGTGTTTTAGTCCCTTTACAAGAGCTACTTTTTCAATGATGACATTGTCAATGATTATATTGCCATATCCCAAAGTATGTCCAATGTTGCCATCTCCATAAGACACAGTTGGGCCAGCTTTATCCTCATATTCTGATAACAGGGCTTTGTTTCCAGTCATGTGCACAGAACATCCACTATCCATGACTAACACATTTTTCCTTTTCCCTGCAATCAGAATTACAAAACACTAGTTAGAATATTTAGGAACCCACACTTTTTGGGTTCCTTTTCCATGCATTTTACTAATTTTAGCAGCAGAAGACTTTTTGACCTTAGCAGTCCTGACAGAATAGAATTCATCAGGATTTGCTTTGTCAGTATCAGTATTAACATATGCATGCTTCACATTGACATTCTTAATGATACCAGAATTTGTACTTTTATTAAACTTAGGTAAAGGATCATAAAAGTTATGGTACAAACTATGGTATGCTTCACAAGTATAAAATACTGATCTATTCCTAACATCAGACCTAGGAATCTCAGTAACCTTCTTTTTACTATTCTTGAAATCAATAGCAAGATGATTAGAGTTACCATAGGTATAGCAACATTTTCTTGGTGCATTTGGGATAAACTTATAATTATTCTATTTATTAATCCCAACTTTACCATTCCTGTTTCTTTTGACAGTAGGTGACTTCTGTTTACCTGTTACCTCACTGACTTTATCCTTAAGTTGTTTCTGAGACAATAAACCTACAATCTTCTTTTCAGTTTTCTTGACAGGTTTAGACTAAGCATTTGAGACTGTATTATCAGAACTAGATCCATTTTCAAAAGTAGAATTAGGATCATTGCCAAATACAAATTTAACAGGCTTAATCTTTGATTTGGTCTTGTCTATAACATGTCTATAGGTCATAGGACTAACTATCTCATATATCACAACTTTCTTTTTCAATTTCTTATCCTCATCTGACTTATAACATAGACACTCTTTCCAATTCTTAGAAGTATTGATTTCATGAAATTTCCTTCCAGAATCTGTCCAGGTTCTGATTTTCTCTTTAGCATCCTCAAGTTCTTTTTCAAGAGCAGTACATTTAAATTTCATCTCTAAATGCATGTGTTTAGCATTATCACATTCTTTCTGTACTTCTTGCATAAAAGAAAATTCATCTTCTAGATGTTCATTCCTTTTCCTAAGTTCAGACATCTCAGATAAGATCCTAGTATTTTCATCAGTTTGACTTCTAAAGCTAATATGCAATGACTTTGGAAAACGTCTTAACTCAGAGGCATTATCAGTATCAAAATCAAAAATAATATTTGGTACCTTTTCATCAGGAACAGCAGTTTCATCAGTATTGGCCATTAGGGCATAGTTGATCACTTCAGTGTCAGATTCTGAGGAAGAGTCCATCCAATCCTTGCTTGAAGTTATGAGTGATTTAGCCTTCTTGCACTCAGTTGCAAAGTGCCCCATTCCATTACACTTCTAGCATCTAACCTTTGACTTGTCAAATTTCCCACTTTTGCTGTCCTTTTTGATGTACTTATCTTTGTGAGCATTGAAGGTCTTTTTCCGGAAGTTGCCTTGTCTTCTAGCCTTCCTGAACTTCATCTTCTTGAAGCCTCTGACTATCATAGCAACCATCTCTTCCATGTCTGAGTCAGTAGAATCATCATCAGTATTGACATCAGGATTGCCATCAGTATCTGATGATGAGTCATCAGGATCTGACTCAACTATTCTTGATTTTCTTCTAGAGACCTCCACAGCTTTTCCTTTTGATTTAGCCTCAACATTCAAGGCTATAGACTTTGCATTGCTGCTATTCTTGTTCTTTCTTTGTTGAACCTCAAGATCATAAGTTCTTAGCATTCCATAAACCTCATCAAGAGACACAGTGTTCAGATCATACTGGTGCCTAATAATTGAGGTTTGTGTGTCCCATTCTTCTGGTAAAGCCCTCAGAAACTTGGTGTTTGAAGCTTCAGAGACATACTCTTTACCAACTAGAGATAGATTATTCAAGAGTGTCAGGAATCTATCATACATATCAGTCAGGCTCTCATCAGGTCTAGCATCAAATTGTTCATACTCTTGTATAAGTAGAGCCCTTCTATTTTTCTTGACAGATGCAGATCCTTGGCATTGAGTTTCCAAAGTGTCCCATATTTCTTTTGGAGACTTGCATGCAATCACCCTGTTAGACATAACAGCATCAAGACTGTTGTGCAAGATATTTTTTATCTTTGCATCTCTGAGAACATCAGCTTTCTCTTCTAGAGTCCATTCACTTTTTACCTTGACCACGTAGTGTTCAGGTACAGTATATGTTTGTACAACAAGTCTCGTAGGGATATATGGTCCATCACGTATCCTGTCGAAATAGTCAGGATCCATAGCCTCCAGGTACATCAGCACCTTTACCTTCCATGTCGGATATTCAGTTTTCTTCAGGATGGGAATTTTCATGCTTTCATACTTGGTTGTCGACTTCTTTAGATCGTTTCTGATTCAAATTAAATCAGTTTGCTCTGATACCAATTGTTGCCCAGTAAATAACAATTGTAGAAGGGGGGTTGAATACAATTGTATAAGATTCTCGACTTAATAAAATATAGATCACAAATATGAAAGAATAATAACAACTTTATTAAATCTGATATAAAACTGTTACAAACTCTTTCAAGAAATTATGATGTTCTTGAGAGCTTCTAGGTTACAATATACTCGTGTATGCGATTGATATAAAATCAAAACCTAAACTGTATTTATATACTACACATCTTCTCTATCGATTACAAGATAAGTCCAAATCAATTACCAACTATATTGAAACATATCCTAACCGACATCTGCATTCCAAAAAACTAGGAACCGACAAAATAAACTTCCTTATCTAACTAGACTCCATATATAACTCGAAGTTGTAATCCTGATCAGCTTCCAGTCCTGATGATAAATCCTGATCACAGTCCTGATAGAAATCCTGACAGCAATCCTGATACTGACGCTTGAGCAATACTGTAATAACCCCAAATTTTGGACTTAATTAAAAAAATTTGATGAATAGTAAATTTTGCTGATGAAAAATATTTTCAGACCACCCTATATGCAAGACATGGAATGAATGTTTCGAAGTTATATTATTGATGTATAAGGAGAATAAGTGAATGTAAACGCGATCAAAATCAGAAGATTTCAACCTTAAATTTTTGTTCACTATTCATCGGGCAGTCGAGGATTTATTAATTGATCATTATGAGAATTAAGAAAGCGAGAAGATCCATGATCAAATATTAAGCCAAAGCAATAAAAGATCAAGAGAATATCCCCTAGCATTAGTGCAACGAAACGTTTTCGGAATCGCTCGAACTTATAACAAGATCTAGCAACGAAGCAAAAGCATAACGAATTATGGATTAAAACCTAACCAAAGGGGAAGTATCATATAAGATCATCAAGTGCAACATATAAGAGGATTGATGACACAAGAAATGACATAAGCATGACACAAGAGATGACAAGGTGATGAATCACCACCTTGTCACCATTTTCTTCAAAGAATCACCCATTGGATGACAAGTGGCATATATGGGTGAATTAACCACCAATTTCACCACACAAAATAGAAGCATGAAAATCAGAATTATTGGACAAAAGAAAAGAAAAGAAAGCAAGTATTCATCTCCCCCATTTCTTCCAAATTTCTACCCAGCATGAACAAGGGACAAAGAAAAATTCATAACTCAATATCTACTCATCCTAAAATCTCCAAATTTGGACCATAGATCTCTCAATGTATACCCAAGATACGTTCAAAATGCCAGGGCCATCCAAGAAGTATAAAATGGTCAAATATTGGATCAAAGGTGAGGAATGAATAGTGATTTCGAAAATACTAACTTGTGTTCTTGAAGATTAAAGCTTCTTAAGGTTGTTTAGGGATCAAGCATGGATATATAAGCCATTTTTAGTCTTTACCAAGCACCAAGGAAGGTATAAACATCTCACACATTTAGTTATACTTTGATTATTATGCTAAGATTGATGATAGTTTGTGATAGTATGAATTAAAAATTGAATCCTTGGTTATGGTGATTGTTTAGTGATTATTTTGATGGTTGAACTTGTGAGTATTGGTATGAACTTGTTAGGGAAGATTATAAGTTGGTTGATATGAGGAATTAGAGGTATGGTTGATTGGTTGTTGATTGGTGGATTGTTGGAGTGTTTTAAACACGGGAATCTTGATTAAGCGTCGTTACCATGTCGAATTTTCATTAGATTGATTGATCAGTAGCCTCGGGTACCTTCAAGGCATGATAAAAATAACTACTGACAATGATAATGTAGGTCTTGTTTTGTAGTTTATTTTGGAGAAAGAATCGCATCGTTTCGTTTTATGGTTTAGGACAAACACTCGTTTTAGTGAAAGTGGTTTCGGGTAACTAAGTAGTTCACTATGTGAACTTTGAGTTTATGATCAAGCACCTTAAAAATGGACATAGGTCATGAAACTAAGGTGAATAATAGTATGGACAGTTAGTAAGACAACCGAGAAGGTTTCGTGTTAAAAAGATAATTTTTCGATTTTATAAAAATGTCGGAAACAAAGTTCCGCGAGGATGAATGGTTTCTGCACTCTACTGCCTTAAACTGTTGCTCTCGGGATTTTCATCCCCTGAACCAGAAAAACATTTTCAAGCATTTTGTTCCATTCTTTTTCTAGATCGTGCACGCGAAAACGGTGTGTCATTTCAGTTAACGGTTAAGGAGATATGAGCATTTTAGTTAAAGTAGTGCGAATAGTAACTTTCCGTAGCTCATCCAAGTTTGAAAATACATTTCACCAAGTTAAACCCCTGTTTTGAGATCAAAACTTTTACGATAAATATTAAAAATACTCAAAATGATTTTAGAAGTGGTTTCATATTTAAATGTAAATTTTCTGATTTATTAAAAGTGTTAAAGTGTGAGTCGCGTAATAGTAACTCCATGAAAAGTCAACTCTAGGGGTACTACTTTGACCACCCGTTGTGACTGAGATAAAGGATTATTTCAAGTCGATTAAAACACGAACGTTGTTGAGGAATAACATGACTACATGATGTGTTTTACTTATGGTTGACTTAAAGTGAGTGTCTTAAGGATAAGCGAAGTATTATGAGTGAGTTGTTATGAGCGAATGATTACGCTAGGGGACTGATTGAGTATTTCTTTGTTTATAGATTACCAGACAAATTTTCGAACCCCTAACAACCAAGGACTCAAGGCAAGTTTTCTCATCTCATGTTTTATTTCAAATTACTTATACTGATGATATTGCATATGATAAATGCATGCAAGTTTTCAAACCCTACATCTGATATAAGATGCTATTGTGATTTAAAGTTGTGATTGTGATATATACTGTTTTATTTCGCAAAAAGGACTGTAAATTGATTTACGCTTTTGGATAAAAGTTTTCGTAAGATGTATGGTTTATATGCTATGATTATATTATATATAAACCGAGGTTTTATAAAGGCTCTAAGCGTAGAGCACTTGTACGATAATTTTAAAACTTAGATCGGGAGTCAAATTGTGATTTTGTTTTGATTATACTGTCATAAGCTCGAGGGTTCCAGAGACATCTATATTTTAAATACTGATTAAATATTCCAAATATAAATATCATTGGATATTTAAATAATATTATTATAAATATTATTTGAATATTTATTTAATTAAGTGAATATTATTTTTGAATATTCATTTAAGTAAGATTTTATTGAATAATGTATTCAATATTTATTTTAGGAATATTTATTAAATATTCCAAATATGATTTAAAAATCATAGAACCTTATTTATATTATTATTTAAGGTTCCAATATTTATTCAAATATTTTCTGATCTTCAGAAAAATTAATTGAATATAGTACGGGTTCCCAAATATTATTTCCGAGCTTATTAAATTATTTAAATACGAATAAATAATTCTCAACTCATCAAAAACTGGGAATCCAGCTCAAGGAGTCGAGCAAATGGTTTTACCTTCCTCTATTCTCGAAAGTACTCTTATCTTGGGATGTCTATCCTACTTAATCCAAATATTTCAACCTCGATCATTTCAGAAAAATTCCGATTTACTCCCAGGTTGTTATTTCAAAACTTCATGATATATGCTCTGTCAGTTGACAATAGTCAACCCACACAGTGTTATTACTTCCTCAACATTTTCGGAAGTAAGGTATGGTAATGAGTTAAACCTATCAACGAGCCAGCATGACGCTCGGGGAACGACGATTAATTTCGGTTCCAATTGTAATGATGGGATTCATCAAGGGACTGGAGGTGTTATATATAAGCTGAGTAACCACACAAACCAAAATCTGATTCCCTTGCATACCAAAGGCCTAGAGAAGGAGTGCCTTTGAGATATCTAAAAATTCTTTTAACTGCAATCAGATGAGGTTCCCTGGGATTTGTTTGAAATCTTGCACAAAGACAGGTTGCAAACATGATATCTGGTCTACTTGCAGTGAGATACAATAAAGAGCCCAATATCCCTCTGTAGTGAGTTACATTTACCTCAGCACCTTGATCAGGATCAAGTTTGGTAGCTGTAGCTATAGGAGTACTTGCAATAGCACAATCTTGCATGTGAAACCTTTTCAATAAATTCCTTGTATATTTTGACTGATTGATAAAAATGCCATCATCAGTCTGTTTAACTTGAAGACCAAGAAAGTAACTCATTTCTCCCATCATGCTCATTTGATATCTTGACTGCATAAGCTTAAAAAACTTTTCACAAAGCTTATTGTTTGTTGACCCAAAGATGATATCATCAACATAAATCTGAACTAAAAGCAAATCCTTACCATGATTCAAATAAAACAAAGTTTTATCAATAGTACCTCTTTTGAATCCACTTTCCAGTAAGAATTGAGCTAAGGTTTCATACCATGCTCTTGGAGCTTGCTTTAATCCACAAAGTGCCTTATCCAATCTGTAAACATGATTTGGATATTTTGGATCAATGAAGCCAGGAGGCTGTTCAACATAGACTTCTTCCTCCATTTCACCATTTAAGAAAGCACTTTTAACATCCATCTGGAAAACCTTGAATTTCTTGTGAGCTGCATATGCCAGAAAGATTCTGATGGCCTTTAGTCTTGCAACAGGAGCAAAAGTTTCATCATAGTCAATTCCTTCTTGTTGAGAATACCCTTTTGCAACTAGCCTTGCTTTATTTCTGATAATTACACCATCCGAATCATTCTTGTTTTTGAAAATCCATTTTGTACCAACAATTGACCTATTCTTTGGTCTTGGTACTAGTTTCCAGACTTCATTTCTTTCAAATTCATTCAATTCTTCTTGCATTGCAGTAACCCAATCAGCATCTTTAAGTGCATCTTCAACTTTATTTTGGCTCCTCCTTGGATAGAAAGTTATGATAAAGACATTCATTCTGAGTTGCACTTCTTGTTTTAACACCTGCATCAGGATCCCCAATAATCAAATCAGGAGTGTGACTTCTTGTCCATTTCCTAGCTGGTGGTAAATCATTCCTTGAAGTAGATGCTCCCCCTAGATTGGTGTTGTCTTGATTAGAAGAATTTTCTTCATTAGAAGCTCCCCCTGAATTGTTGCTATTTCCTCGTAATGGATTATCAAGATTATCACTTGAATCTGTATCTGAAGAATTCTATCCTGATGATTGAGTAGACTGAGAATTAGTAGCAATTTGTTGTTGCTCCCCCTCAACATTTGCACTGCTAGTAGTGTCTCCATAATGTGTGTCATCAGAATTAGCATCATCAGAATTAGTACCATCAGTATTAGCACCATCAGTATTTGGTGCATCATCAGGATTTGGTGTGTCACCAGGATTTGATGACCCATCAGTATCTGATGAAGTGTCAGTATCTGATTCTTGTTCTTAAGGTTCCTTGGTAGCTTCATTTTCAAAGACCAAACTATCATGAGAGTCTTCATTCAGTTCAGTTATCTTCTTATCATCAAAAGATACATGTATTGACTCCATGACAGTCTTTGTTCTCAAGTTAAAAACTCTAAAGGCTCTTGATGCAGGATAGCCAATGAAAATTCCCTCATCAGCCTTTGTTTCAAATTTCCCTAGCTGTTCAGGATGAGTTCTGAGAACAAAACATTTACAGCCAAACACATGCAGATGCTTCAAACTACGTTTCTTCTCATTGAGCATTTGATATGGAGTTACACCATGTCTATTTATCAATGTGAGATTTTGAGTATAGCATGCTGTATTGACTACTTTTGCCTAGAAATATGTAGGCACTTTAGCTTCTTCCAACATAGTTCTGCCAGCTTCAATAAGAGTTCTATTCTTCCTTTCAACTACTCCATTTTGCTGGGGTGTGCCAGGAGCAGAGAATTGTTGAATTATTCCTTTGTATTTGCAAAATTCTTCCATCTTTGAATTCTTGAATTCAGTACCATTATCACTTCTCAGAATCTTGACTTCGTACTTTGAGCCTATTTCTATCATTCTCACATGGTCCAACAGTATCTCAGGAGTCTCACCTTTTCTGTGCAGAAAGGTATTCATCAACAATTACAAGTGTGTACCTTTTCTTACTGATGGACATAATGTTTAATGGTCCAAATAAGTCAAGGTGTAGCATGTGATATGGTTCACCAATAGAGGATTCAGATTTACTCTTGAATGATGTCCTTCTCTGTTTTACTTTTTGACATGCATCACAGAGTCCATCAGGAGTATACAAAGCTTTAGGTAATCCTCTAACCAAATCTTTCTTAACCAACTCATTAATGTTGCTGAAATTGAGATAAGAAATCTTCTTGTGCCAATTCCAACTTTCATCTACTGATGCTTTACTGATGAGACAAGTAGGAGAGCCTTCAGTATTGGTCTGAATGTTGGCTTCATAAGTGTTACCATGCCTATAGCCAGTGAGAGCAACCTTTCCTGAAGCTTTGCTGACTACGTCACAATGAGTGTAAGACCCCAGATTTCAGGTAGGATTAAAACTTTTATTATATGTTGATGTATATAGGAATAGTGGTTGTGACCACGATGTATCAATGATTTTGAGAATCAAGTTTATGAAATGAATATGGATTTCAGTTTTTAAGTATTTTGCGAATAGTGAGAATGGGCTGACCATTTAGATTAAAATAATCTATCTGGAAAGTAAGAATATAACACCCCAGAGAAGAAAAGTATTTTAATGTCATCCAAATCGATATCTGGTATGCATCCGACAACTCCGTAAACAAGATAGCGTACGCCCGAGAAAGCACTAGAACATTTTCTAAGTGCAAGAAATAAAGAGGAAATAAACCAGGAATATTGGAACTGATATTGATCCAAATGATTATGGTGGATGGTAGATTCCTTAAGATGAGAATGGGATCACACCACACTATATACGAGTCTACAAATGGAATTTTGGAAGTTAGATTAGTAATCCCGAATCAAAATAAGTGTATGTAAATGTCGTCAGAATCAGCATTCGAGTACTTTCAGTTTCTCTGAAAATTCCATCAGAAAGCTCAGGAAACCTATGATCCCTTATTAAATAAAGATTTTAGACAAGGGACTACATGGAATTATAATATAAGATTTTATTTAAGATACTCAGGACATTCAGAGAAAACAGTTCAAGAGGATTATAGAGAAACCACTGAAAACCTTTACGAAGCAAAGCAGTATCGGATCAACGAAATACGAATAAATAAAATGTGACATACAAGTGTAACATTTTTTTGTTAAAAATATAAAGGAGAAGTTAGTTGGTGAAAGAAGGAAATTCAAGAGTGACTAGAGTGTAAGTCAACCCAAAGATGAAGGACTAGTTTGCATATTGCTAAAGTAAAAGCAACAAGTAACAAGCCAACAAGTGGACGACCAAGATTTGACCAACACAAAAGTGGAAACCTCATCCAATGGCTAGCATTAACACCTGCAAAAAGTGAGGATAAATACACAATAATACATGTAATAAAGTGATAAAGCAAAAAGAAACATCACCACCGCCATCAAGAAGCTCTCGGCCAAGAAGCTTTAACAAGGGGATTTGGAGATTCCTTCCACCAAAAATTGCAAGCTAGAGCTTAAAACAAAGCTAGTGATTAGTACAAGGTGAGCCATGAATTGTATAGCCTTTCTTTAAGTCTTTCAATTTCAAATAAATGGATGAAGATGATGAATGAATAGTAACCAAGTTTTTGTTTGGTTTTAATCTTGAATCTTTGACTTCTAAAGGATATGGCAAGCAAGGATTTAGGCTTATATAGGTGTATTGGGAGTAAACAAGCTTGGAGGAGGTATGAACCTTGAACCCTTGGATGTATTAAGTGATTTTTGAAGCTTTAATGGTGTAAATGCTTGTTTATGATCTTAGTAGCTATTATTGGGCTTTGTTATAAGTTATATTGAGTTTTAAGAACGGAAAGGCATTGATTGGCCTCAGTTCTTTGTTATATAGGAGGTATATGTTGTGTGGAACGATTGATGAGCAAGTTGAATGGTTTGAAATTTTGGGATTATCCGATTTATAGCCGTCGTAATGCCGAAATTTCTAAAACCTTTAAAAACAGAGCATAACAGTTGGGATAGGTCTCGGCCCTTGATGAGTATATGACTTGTACATATATATTTTTGAACGTAGATCGTTTTGGCACAAAAATCAGAACTATTCGACTTACGGTTTAGGAGATATGGCCGAATTAGTAAAAGTGGTTCGAAAACGAGAAGAAAAGTTCGTAACTGAAATTGATCTTTCTTAACTAGATCATTGCAGGGGATAATCTTGATAATTAAATATTAGAGACATTAAGGAAAGTGTGGGAGAAGACCTTGTGTTAAAAAGATCGTTTTTCGATTTTATAAAAATGTTCGAAGTAAGGTTAAGTGCGAGAAACCCCCTAAAACAAGTACTTGGATATAACTTTAGAGAAACTCTGAGAAACGAATCGAAAATATTGAAACGGATCATAAGAGGTTGACCCTAGAGCATTTATCACTTCAAGTCAGATCAGGAGTAAGTTGGGGTGATGTCCCTTGATAACAAACAAGTACCTGATTATAAGATGTTAGTAGAGATTGCAATGGTTATGATCATATAGTTGCCTTGGTGTGGTGTTTAAGTTTAAGAATAATGTTTGCTTGATTCATAAGTATAAGTTATTGATGAAAGGTATCTTTATTGTTGATAGATCACCGGACCACTGCAAGACACCACCCTCAGACTCAGAGATCAGGCAAGTTTTCAAACCTATGCCTCTATAAACTGTTGTTGTGAAAACTATTCATTAATTATTTAAAGCCCTACTTCTTAAGGAAGTATTTTGTGAAAACTATTCTTTAACCCTAGATAACTAATAAAGTTTTATTCAGGCAATTATAAATATAATTAGAGAAGGTTTCCAAATCTGTTTCCCTTTTTAGTCTATATTCAGAAAGACTTAAATGTTCGCTCAAACTACAAAGACTCATGGGGCCTTTATCAAGATTATATGTTTGTTCCAAGTGGACTGCCCGGTCCTAAATCTTTTGAAACTATTTAACAGCTTTGTATACTACCATCAAAATGATTTTGATTACTTCCTCAAGACTCGAGGAGTAAGATCCGTGGAATAAGTTGTATCCATTAACAAGCATCAGCTTGGGAAATATGGGTGAATTTTCCTTTCCAACCAGATATGACTACTTTGTGGAGTCGTATACTAGGGGGAAAAAGGGAAAGGAACTTTATGTTTCAGAGTCATGGATTCACTCGAACTCAGAGAATATGTAAGGGACTGAGTAGCGCCGGTCCCCTAAGGGAATTACAATAAGACCGACGGACTATGAACGGGTCTGTTCTTCCCTTAGATGATAAGTAAGTGCCCGACCGTAGGGTAACGGGAAAGTAACAGACCGACGGACTATGAACGGGTCTGTTCTTCCCACCTACAACCGTAGGCGGGGAGATAGGTCAGTGAGAGACTGTCTATTCTTCCCTTCTACGTAGAAAAAGACCATGGGAGATACATCTTACGACTGATCATCGTAGGGGTATCTTCGGCGCCTAGAATCTCCATCTACAGTTCATCATCCATGAAAGAACATGTTTTATGCAAGTTATCAGAGAAAGAAAGTTTACGCAAGTTTATTTAAGTTTATACAAGTATATGTGTTTAGATAATGGATTGGAAATATTTTACATTGTCTTTATTTCCAGATTATGATATCAGGTAAATGTTTAATATGAATGATGATACTTGGTTTATATATTGACTATCAGTTCAGTATTATTTTGGTGGGCCTCGTTGCTCACCCTTGCTTGTTTATTTATATCACAACAACAGATAAACCAGATGGCACGTACCGTACCCACCATGCGCAAGAGGGCGCGGGTACCCAAAGGACTCTCCCCTGACACTGTGGCCGCCATAGCTGAGGTAGCACTTACTAGTGTTATAGACTGGTAGTTTGGATTCAGTTTTTAATTATATGTATGATGTAACTTAAGAAGTGGCAACAAACATAAACTTGTAAATTATATTTTGGGGTTTGTAAACACTTATGATATGTATGTGGATCCTGTTAGTGTTACTTATTTCAAGTTCATCTCTGGGACTATAACTTGTATGTGTGTATGTGAGCTTAGATTGCGGGGTCATAGCATGTCATTTATTTATATTGATTCAAGTCAAGCATGATGTATGGAATAATGACCGTAACGACCAGATCTCCGACCCCGGATCTGGGGCTGTTACAGAGATGGTATCAGAGAAGAGTTAGACATCCCAGAGATGATGAAACGTTATAATTATAAACTCACTAAAATAATAAGAACCCTTGCCAGGTTCACCTAAAACCCTTATGGGGACTTTTAAATACCATGATAGTAATATAGTTCGTTATTGTGTAGGCAGGCGATATCTCAGACCCAGAGGCGGTCGCGCGGCAGCATGATGAGGAGGTACTCCGGGCCTCAGATCCACACTATGAGAGATCAGGAGATGAGCACCAAGAGGAGGATCCGGAGGAGGATCCGGAGGAGGATCCAGAGGAGGATCCAGAGTGGGCTCCGACCACTGAGCTCGGAGAGGAGATTCCTGCTGTTGAGATAGATTCAGAGGAGGAGATGGAGAGTGAGACTCAGGCTGAGGAGCAGGGTTGGGATGATTCGGGGAGTCCAGTTGCTATCTTACCTCCACTTCCCCCTGGGAGTCCCCCTAGTCCCCCACCTCTCCCGCTGAGTCCTCCTGAGGATTATGAGGAGCAGACCCCAGAGCCCACTCAGGCAGAGGATGCCCCGCTAGCGAGCCCAGTCACTCCGCCCCATGTTCCCCTAGATGGTGTACCGGTTTTTGTGCATGGATGGATTGTGAGCAGGTTGATGACAGACTTAACAGCGGCAGAGGCCAGGTTGGCAGAGTCTCGGCTACAGCTCGCCGCAGAGAGGACTGAGAGGCTTAGGCTCCAGCGTGTCAGGAGGACCCTTCATCCTCAGGCTTTTAGGAGGGAGGTGACCCGCATTGAGCGCCGGGCACGAGCGAGGATTAGGGCTTTACAGACAGACGGAGATGGTAG
Source organism: Heracleum sosnowskyi (assembly GCA_030848705.1). Classification (NCBI taxonomy): domain Eukaryota; kingdom Viridiplantae; phylum Streptophyta; class Magnoliopsida; order Apiales; family Apiaceae; genus Heracleum; species Heracleum sosnowskyi. The sequence continues at coordinate 69,564,725 of CM061235.1, forward strand.
AGTGTCCCGATTTGATACTGAGGAGATCGTCCGTCTTGCGATGATCAGGGTGAGGGCCCTGACCCGTGCTCGTGGCTGATTCCAGATACAACGATATGGTAGTCTAGCCTTCTAGCCTTGCCCGGCCATAGTAGAGTGCCGACTTTTGGAGGGTTTGTTTTGTTGTATATAGTTTCCTGTAGGCAGACTAGATGGATAGACTTTGTATCTCACTTTTATGGTAGTTGTTGTTATCAGGCAGTTGTACTCTAAAACTATGATGTTGGTTCAGATGTTGTATTTTGGCAGCACTATGTATATATGGGTTTTCGTTTCAGTTACACCAGTTTGGTGACATGGTCACCAGTTTGTTTGATCTTTATCTGTGCGTACTTTCCGATTAAATTGCCATCATATATAGAACTGGGGATCCTAAATCCCAAATATACTATCATTGTGTAAGGAGAAAGCCTACAAAACAGGTGCATAAATTTAATGTGGTTTTTCCAAAATTTCAGTAAAATGCCTCCGCGAAGAATGGGAACTAGGGCTAATCCCCATGAGTCTACCGACCAAGAGAGTCACAACCAACATGGTGAAAACCCTGAGTATGATGAAGAATATGACGAAGATTATAATGAGCAGGAAGACTCCCAGTATGGGGAAAGAGATGAAACCTTCTACACCGAGGAGTTTGAGGATGAAAGGGAAGAAACTGAGGTTGAGCAAGAGAGGGAAGATCGGAATAGAGACCCTATGAGTCAGTTCATGGACTTGCTCAGACAAAATTTGGTTCGACAACCCCAACCACCTCAAGGGGACAACATTAATGTGGCCAACTCTTTCGGGGCCTTTAAATCACTAAAGCCTCCTGAGTTTATAGGATCAGCCGACCCAGTAGAGGCAAGGGCATGGATTAAGGAGATGGAGAAGTCGTTTGAAATTCTGAGCATTGCGGAAGCACAAAAGACCGTTTTTGCAACGTACATGTTAAAGGGAGAGGCCAACTATTGGTGGGAGGCCAAGAGAAATATGGAAGCAGATGCTGTGATAGCATGGGAAAGGTTTAAGCAGTTATTTCTGGAGAAGTATTTTCCGAGGTTTATGAAGACACAGATGGAGCTCAAATTCTTGGAGCTAAAGCAAAATAATTTATCAGTAGCAGAGTATGAAGCGAAGTTTACTGAACTGTCAAGGTTCGTGCCTGAGTTCGTTAACACGGAAGAAAAGAAAGCTAATAGGTTTCAACAAGGATTGAAGCAGTGGATTCAGAATCGCGTGGTAGTCTTGGAGATTACGGACTATGCCACATTGGTGCAAAAGGCTTCAATCGTGGAAGCAGGGAGTGATCAGATGCAGAGGGAAAGAAGAAAAGGGGGGATAAAGAGGAAACATGTGAGTATGGGAGGGGGTTCGGATGGAGGCAACCCTTCAAACAAGTTCAATCGCAGGGCGGTTTCCCTGCCTGGTAGAAATGAAAGATCCAGGCCAACCATGAGCACCAGCATAAACCAAAGTAATAAGCAGTCGGGAGCTACACAGTCTCAATCCTCTCGACCTTCATTTCCGGAGTGTGCCAACTGTGGAAGGAGGCATCCGGGTGAATGCAGAAAGGGTGCGACAACTTGTTATAAATGTGGACGACCAGGCCATTATGCTAATTCTTGCACCATGGGTTTCCCTAGTATCAGCAAGGGTCCTACTTGTTATAATTGCGGTCAGCAGGGACACATATCAAGAAGTTGCCCAAAGAGCAAGCCAGCAGCATCAGGGGCCAGCAAGGCTGCCTCCAACAAACCACCAACGGCCAGAACTTTTAACATGACCGTGCAGGATGTAGTGAGGGATACCGATGTGATAGCGGGTACTCTTTCTCTCAACTCAGTTAGTGCAAATGTTTTATTTGATTCTGGAGCGACTAAATCTTTTATATCAAGGGACTTTGCTTATAAATTAAGACTTAAAGCTCAACCCCTGAGAGGTTCCTTGCAAGTAGAAATAGCCAATCATGAGATAGTTCCAGTTAATCAGATTCACCCCAGATTTGAGTTAAAAATAGGAGATCAATCTTTTTCTGTTGATTTGATTCCTTTTAAGTTAGGGGAGTTTGACGTTATTTTAGGAATGGATTGGTTGTCCCGTAATAATGCTCAGATAGATTGTAAAGGGAAGAAGATTAGATTGAGTACCGCAGGGAAGAAAGATATAGTGTTTAAAGGGATAAGACAGACACGAAAATTCTTAACCATGGCCCAAACCAAGAGATTGTTGCGAAAGGGAAACGAAGCTTACTTAGCTTACGTGGTGGACACCCAGAAGGAGGTGCCCAATCTGCAAAATATTCTAATAGTCAATGAATTCGAGGATGTGTTTCCCCAAGATCTTCCCGGATTACCACCCGACAGAGAAATTGAGTTTCCGATTGAGCTAGCCCCAGGGACGGCACCCGTGTCCAAGGCCCCGTACAGATTAGCCCTAGTAGAGATGAAGGAGCTGGCTACCCAGTTGCAAGAACTGTTAGGGAAAGGTTTTATAAGACCTAGTGTGTCGCCTTGGAGCGCACTAGTGTTGTTTGTCAAGAAGAAGGATGGGAGTATGAGATTATGCATCGACTATCGGGAATTGAACAAGCTAACCATAAAGAACAAGTACCATTTGCCAAGAATCGATGATTTGTTTGATCAGCTAAAAGATGCTGTATACTTTTCTAAGATTGACTTGAGAACTGGATATCACCAGCTTAAGATTAAACCCGAGGATATTCCTAAGACAGCATTCCGTACCCGTTATGGACATTACGAGTTCTTGGTGATGTCGTTTGGATTAACCAATGCCCCCGCAGCCTTTATGGATTTGATGAATAGAGTGTTCAAGAAATATCTGGACAAATTCATCATAGCAGAACACGTTGAGCATCTGAGGATAGCCCTAGGAATTCTCAGGAAAGAGCAGTTGTATGCCAAGTTCTCGAAGTGTGAATTCTGGAAGGAGGAGGTGCAATTCTTAGGGCATGTGATTAATAAAGAAGGAGTGTTGGTTGACCCCTCCAAGGTAGAAGCAGTTTCGAATTGGGAGCGTCCAACCACCCCAACAGAGGTAAGGAGCTTTATCGGACTAGCAGGGTATTACCGAAGATTTGTGCAAGATTTTGCGAAGATAGCAGCCCCGTTAACACGACTTACCCGCAAGACGGAGAAGTTCGAATGGACAGATAAATGTGAGAAAAGCTTTCAAGAGCTGAAGAAAAGGTTGGTGACGGCCCCCGTGTTGGCGTTGCTTGATGGAAAAGGAGACTTCGTGATTTACAGTGATGCTTCGCACAAAGGATTAGGGTGTGTGCTTATGCAGCATGATAAAGTAATCGCGTATGCGTCAAGGCAGCTAAAGGACTACGAGATTCGATACCCAACTCACGATCTAGAATTGGCAGCGATAGTTTTTGCCTTAAAGATTTGGAGGCACTACTTGTATGGGGAAAAATGTGAAATCTACACTGATCATAAGAGCCTCAAGTACATCTTCACCCAGAAAGAACTTAACATGCGCCAGAGAAGATGGCTAGAACTGATTAAAGATTATGACTGTGAAATTCGTTATCACCCGGGTAAAGCCAATGTGGTGGCTGACGCCCTTAGCAGAAAGGAGAGGCTTAAAATGATGACTTTGGAGGAAACACTGATAAGAGATATGGAGAAGTTGGAAATTGAGATTAGAATGCCAGGAGATAGTCAAGAAAAGTCGATGGAAATTCAAGTCCAACCTCCATTGTTAGAAAAGATCAAGTTGTGCCAAGAACGAATGCTCCAAGAAGAAAGGGAATCCCTGACAGGGGAAGAGACGAAGACTGAGAAAGACGACCAGGGCATAATGAGATATACTTACAGAATTTGGATTCCTAACGTCCCAGAGCTAAAAGATGAGATTTTGCATGAAGCTCACAATACCAGATACTCAATTCACCCAGGAGGAAAGAGACGTGGCAGAATGGGTAGGCAAATGCCTAACCTGTCAAAGAGTGAAAGCAGAACACCAAAGGCCCAGTGGAGTTCTACAACCTCTGGAAATTCCCGAATGGAAATGGGATCATATAGCAATGGACTTTGTTGTGGGTCTACCGAGGACCAAGACCAATCATGACGCCATATGGGTGATAATAGACCGACTAACGAAGTCAGCCCACTTTCTACCAATTAATGAAAGGTTCACTGTTGACAAACTAGTGGATATCTATGTGAAGGAGATTGTGGCCCGACATGGAGTCCCGGTGACCATTTTATCGGATTGAGATCCCAGATTCAATTCAAGATTTTAGAGGAGCTTTCAGGAATGTGCCGGAACCAAGCTGAATATGAGTACTGCCTATCACCCTCAGACAGATGGGCAAAGTGAAAGGACCATCCAAACACTTGAGGATATGCTGAGGTTCTGTGCCCTAGATCTTAAAGGAAGTTGGGATGATCACTTGCCATTGGTTGAATTCTCTTATAATAATAGCTTCCATGCGAGCATCGGAATGCCACCTTATGAGGCCCTTTATGGCAGAAGATGCAGGTCTCCCTTGTATTGGGATGAAGTTGTTGAGCGTAAGTTGCTCGGACCTGAAATGGTTCAAAGGACAAAGGACGTAGTTGATCTAATCCGAGGACGGCTAGTAGCAGCCCAGGATAGACAAAAGAAGTATGCAGATTTGGCTCGGAAGGGCAAAGAGTATGAAGTAGGAGACCTAGTGTTCTTAAAAGTGTCTCCTTGGAAAGGGTTGATGAGATTTGGAAAGAAAGGAAAGTTGAGCCCTAGATACATTGGGCCGTTTGAGATTTTGAGACGTATTGAAAAGCTAGCGTATGAACTGGCACTACCCCCCTATTTGCAACAAGTCCACAACTTGTTTCATGTTTCGATGCTAAGGCCCTACAAGTCAGATGCTAAGCATATAGTGGAATACGAGCACGTAGACATACAACCCGACTTGACCTATGTGGAGCAACCAATGGAAATTATAGATCAAAAGGAACAAGTGCTCCGGAACAAGGTCATCAAACTAGTCAGAGTTGTGTGGAGAAATCATAATGTGGAAGAATCAACTTTGGAACTAGAGAGCGAAATGCTAGAAAGATATCCCCATTTGTTTTCAGAAGTGATTCCGGGACGGAATCCTTTTAAGGAGGGGAGACTGTAAGACCCCAGATTTCGGGTAGGATTAAAACTTTTATTATATGTTGATGTACATAGGAATAGTGGTTGCGACCATGATGTATCAATGATTTTGAGAATCAAGTTTATGAAATGAATATGGATTTCAGTTTTCAAGTATTTTGCGAATAGTGAGAATGGGCTGACCATTTAGATTAGAATAATCTATCTGGAAAGTAAGAATATAACACCCCAAAGAAGAAAAGTATTTTAATGTCATCCAAATCGATATCTGGTATGCATCCGACAACTCCGTAAACAAGATAGTGTACGCCCGAGAAAGCACTAGAACATTTTCTAAGTGCAAAAAATAAAGAGGAAATAAACCAGGAATATTGGAACTGATATTGATCCAAATGATTATGGTGGATGGTAGATTCCTTAAGATGAGAATGGGATCACACCACACTATATACGAGTCTACAAATGGAATTTTGGAAGTTAGATTAGTAATCCCGAATCAAAATAAGTGTATGTAAATGTCGTCAGAATCAGCATTCGAGTACTTTCAGTTTCTCTGAAAATTCCACCAGAAAGCTCAGGAAACCTATGATCCCTTATTAAATAAAGATTTTAGACAAGGGAGTACATGGAATTATAATATAAGATTTTATTTAAGATACTCAGGACATTCAGAGAAAACAGTTCAAGAGGATTATAGAGAAACCACTGAAAACCTTTACGAAGCAAAGCAGTATCGGATCAACGAAATACGAATAAATAAAATGTGACATACAAGTGTAACATTATTTTGTTAAAAATATAAAGGAGAAGTTAGTTGGTGAAAGAAGGAAATTCAAGAGTGACTAGAGTGTAAGTCAACCCAAAGATGAAGGACTAGTTTGCATATTGCTAAAGTAAAAGCAACAAGTAACAAGCCAACAAGTGGACGGCCAAGATTTGACCAACACAAAAGTGGAAACCTCATCCAATGGCTAGCATTAACACCTGCAAAAAGTGAGGATAAATACACAATAATACATGTAATAAAGTGATAAAGAAAAAAGAAACATCACCACCACCATGAAGAAGCTCTCGGCCAAGAAGCTTCAACAAGGGGATTTGGAGATTCCTTCCACCAACAATTGCAAGCTAGAGCTTAAAACAAAGCTAGTTATTAGTACAAGGTGAGCCATGAATTGTATAGCCTTTTTTTAAGTCTTTCAATTTCAAATAAATGGATGAAGATGATGAATGAATAGTAACCAAGTTTTTGTTTGGTTTTAATCTTGAATCTTTGACTTCTAAAGGATATATCAAGCAAGGATTTAGGCTTATATAGGTGTATTGGGAGTAAACAAGCTTGGAGGAGGTATGAACCTTGAACCCTTGGATGTATTAAGTGATTTTTGAAGCTGTAATGGTGTAAATGCTTGTTTATGATCTTAGTAGCTATGATTGGGCTTTGTTATACGTTATATTGAGTTTTAAGAACGGAAAGGCATTTCTTGGCCTCAGTTCTTTGTTATATAAGAGGTATATGTTGTGTGGAATGATTGATGAGCAAGTTGAATGGTTTGAAATTTTGGGATAATCCGATTTATAGCCGTCGTAATGCCGAAATTTCTAAAACCTTTAAAAACAGAGCATAACAGTTGGGATAGGTCTCGGACCTTGATGAGTATATGACTTGTACTTATATATTTTTGAAAGTAGATCGTTTTGGCGTGAAAATCGGAACTATCCGACTTTCGGTTTAGGAGATATGTCCGAATTAGTAAAAGTGGTTCGAAAACAAGAAGAAAAGTTCGTAACTGAAATTGAGCTTTCTTAACTAGATCATTGCAGGGGATAATCTTGATAATTAAATATTAGAGACAGTAAGGAAAGTGTGGGAGAAGACCTTGTGTGAAAAAGATCGTTTTTCGATTTTATAAACATGTTCGAAGTAAGGTTAAGTGCGAGAAACCCCCTAAAACAAGTACTTGGATATAACTTTAGAAAAACTCTGAGAAACGAATCGAAAATATTGAAACGGATCATAAGAGGTTGACCCTAGAGCATTTATAACTTCAAGTCAGATCAGGAGTAAGTTGGGGTGATGTCCCTTGATAACAAACAAGTACCTGATTATAAGATGTTAGTAGAGATTGCAATGGTTATGATCATATAGTTGCCTTGGTGTGGTGTTTAAGTTTAAGAATAATGTTTGCTTGATTCATAAGTATAAGTTATTGATGAAAGGTATCTTTATTGTTGATAGATCACCGGACCACTACAAGACACCACCCTTAGACTCAGAGATCAGACAAGTTTTCAAACCTATGCCTCTATAAACTGTTGTTGTGATAAATAAAAGATTTTGAGATATATGTTATGTGCTCATGATTTCGAAACGATACTTATGATGCTAAGTATAAGTTGGACTTATAAGCTATGGTTATGGTAATATATATATATAAGTCGATATGTCAAGAAAAACCCTCAATAGGGGGTATATACTCTGTATTTATACTACGGACCGGGAGTGGTAACAGTTGTATCTAGGGTTATATTATTATTATTATTATTATTTTATCCATCCTTTTCTTAAGAAAATAATTGGGAATTACTTTTAAATAAATATTCTTTATTAAATATAGTTTTCATTAATTTTTTAAAGCCCTACTTCTTAAGGAAGTATTTTGTGAAAACTATTCTTTAACCCTAGATAACTAATAAAGTTTTATTCAGGCAATTATAAATATAATTAGAGAAGGTTCCCAAATCTATTTCCCTTTTTAGTCTATATTCAGAAAGACTTAAATGTTCGCTCAAACTACAAAGACTCATGGGGCCTTTCTCAAGATTATATGTTTGTTCCAAGTGGACTGCCCGGTCCTAAATCTTTTGAAACTATTTAACAGCTTTGTATACTACCATCAAAATGATTTTGATTACTTCCTCAAGACTCGAGGAGTAAGATCCGTGGAATAAGTTGTATCCATTAACAAGCATCAGCTTGGGAAATATGGGTGAATTTTCCTTTCCAACCAGATATGACTACTTTGTGGAGTCGTATACTAGGGGGAAAAAGGGAAAGGAACTTTATGTTTCAGAGTCATGGATTCACTCGAACTCGGAGAATATGTAAGGGACTGAGTAGCGCCGGTCCCCTAAGGGAATTACAATAAGACCGACGGACTATGAACGGGTCTATTATTCCCTTAGATGATAAGTAAGTGCCCGACCGTAGGGTAACGGGAGAGTAACAGACCGACGGACTATGAACGGGTCTGTTCTTCCCACCTACAACCGCAGGCGGGGAGATAGGTCAGTGAAAGACTGTCTATTCTTCCCTTCTACATAGAAAAAGACCATGGGAGATACAGCTTACGACTAATCATCGTAGGGGTATCTTCGGCGCCTAGAATCTCCTTCTACAGTTCATCATCTATGAAAGAACATGTTTTATGCAAGTTATCAGGGAAAGAAAGTTTATGCAAGTTTTCAAAGAAAGAAAGTTTACGCAAGTTTATTTAAGTTTATACAAGTATATGTGTTTAGATAATGGATTGGAAATATTTTACATTGTCTTTATTTCCAGATTATGATATCAGGTAAATGTTTAATATGAATGATGATACTTGGTTTATATATTGTCTATCAGTTCAGTATTATTTTGGTGGGCCTCATTGCTCACCCTTGCTTATTTATTTATATCACAACAACAGATAAACCAGATGGCACGTACCGTACCCACCATGCGCAAGAGGGCGCGGGTACCCAGAGGACTCTCCCCTGACACTGTGGCCGCCATAGCTGAGGTAACACTTACTAGTGTTATAGACTGGTAGTTTGGATTCAGTTTTTAATTATATGTATGATGTAACTTAAGAAGTGGCAACAAACATAAACTTGTAAATTATATTTTGGGGTTTGTAAACACTTATGATATGTATGTGGATCCTGTTAGTGTTACTTATTTTAAGTTCATCTCTGGGACTATAACTTGTATGTGTGTATGTGAGCTTAGATTGCGGGGTTGTTAATCCCAAATGACCTAACAGAATTGTAGAAGGGGGGTTGAATACAATTCTTGATATTTCTCAAACTTAAAATCAACTTACAAATTAAAACTGAACTTATAAAATAAAAACCACAAGCACTTAATAATTTCAGTTGGTTTGTTTGATGATCCAACTGAAGTGATTTTTATTGCGGAAATAATCTGTGATACAGAAGTACACAGCTGCTCAGTTACAATAATGTAGAGAAGAAAATGCTCTCAAAGATAGCTAATACAATCTATTTGTTTTTCTTCTTTTCTTTAAAGTAACTGCTACACTTGGTTATATAAACCCAAGTTTACAACTCTATTTTTGGCTATACTAAAAGTACAATGTGTAACCGCCAATAGTTTGCTTTTCATCCCTTTGTCCAGTGGTCCTTGGAGATATTTGCTTTTGTCTTCATGCTTATTATGATCACTCCCAAGACCCCAATTGGAAACTGGGATGTTTCCTTATTCCCCATGTCCATTTTAATGGTTTCTAATGCAAAGTACACTTCCACATCACCTTTAGATCTGTTCAGTAAACTGTCACTATCACTTTGTCAACTATTCAGAAAAGCAATAATGATTCGTTGATAGCAGGGAGATGTGTTTCGTTGATAGCTTTATTCTTCATTTCGTTGATGAGTAAACTTCATTCCGTTGATGAGTAAACTCCATACCGTTGACAGAGTAATCTTCATTCCGTTGACATGTCTTCACTTAGGCAAAATTACAAGGCACAAGATATTTACAATTAACCAACCTATTTTGCCTATCTAGCATTTAGTCAACATGACTTAGAAAACCTATCCAATATCTACAATGAAATGCATATCAAACTAGAAGTATTGTACAGTGCAATTGCTACATCACTCATTTCGTTGATGAGCTTCCTGTCAATAGAATGCTGCAAAGCATGCCATTTCGTTGACAGCTACAAAATGACTTTACACAAATTCTACTAAGTGTTTTATGTTTATCATCAAGAACAACATATTCCTAACAGGGGTCATAGCATGTCATTTATTTACATTGATTCAAGTCAAGCATGATGTATGGAATAATGACCGTAACGGCCAGATCTCCGACCCCGGATCTGGGGCTGTTACAATGAGTGGAATAGAAGTTGACATGATAACCTTTGTCTGTGATTTGACTAATACTCAACAGGTTGTGGTTTAGTCCCTTCACAAGAGCTACTTTTTCAATGATGACATTGTCAATGATTATATTGCCATATCCCAAAGTATGTCCAATGTTGCCATCTCCATAAGACACAGTTGGGCCAGCTTTCTCCTCATATTCTGATAACAGGGTTTTGTTTCCAGTCATGTGCACAGAACATCCACTATCCATGACTAACACATTTTTCCTTTTTCCCTGCAATCAGAATTACAAAACACTAGTTAGAATATTTAGGAACCCACACTTTTTGGGTTCCTTTTCCATGCATTTTACTAATTTTAGCAGCAGAAGACTTTTTGACCTTAGCAGTCCTGACAGAATAGAATTCATCAGGATTTGCTTTGTCAGTATCAGTATTAACATATGCATGCTTCACATTGACATTCTTAATGATACCAGAATTTGTACTTTTATTAAACTTAGGTAAAGGATCATAAAAGTTATGGTGCAAACTATGGTATGCTTCACAAGTATAAATAGAATGCCATTTACTGCCACAATAAAAACAAGACTTCTGTGGTTTATAAAATACTGATCTATTCCTAACATCAGACCTAGGAATCTCAGTAACCTTCTTTTTACTCTTCTTGCAATCAATAGCAAGATGATTAGAGTTACCATAGGTATAGCAACATTTTCTTGGTGCATTTGGGATAAACTTATAATTATTCTCTTTATTAATCCCAACTTTACCATTCATGTTTCTTTTGATAATATGTGACTTCTGTTTACCTGTTACCTCACTAACTTTATCCTTAAGTTGTTTCTGAGACAATAAACCTACATTCTTCTTTTCAATTTTCTTGACAGGTTTAGACTAAGCATTTGAGACTGTATTATGAGAAGTAGATCCATTTTCAAAAGTAGAATTAGGATTTACCAAATAAAAATTTAATAGGCTTAATCTTTGATTTGGTCTTGTCTATAACATGTCTATAGGTCATAGGACTACCTATCTCATATATCACAACTTTCTTTTTCAATTTCTTATCCTCATCTGACTTATAACCTAGAAACTCTTTCCAATTCTTAGAAGTATTGATTTCATGAAATTTCCTTCCAGAATCTGTTCAGGTTCTGATTTTCTCTTTAGCATCCTCAAGTTCTTTTTCAAGAGCAGTACATTTAAATTTCATCTCTAAATGCATGTGTTTAACATTATCACATTCTTTATGTACTTCTTGCATAAAAGAAAATTCAGCTTCTAGATGTTCATTCCTTTTCCTAAGTTCAGGCATCTCAGATAAGATCCTAGTATTTTCATCAGTTTGACTTCTAAAGCTAATATGCAATGACTTTAGAAAATGTCTTAACTCAGAGGCATTATCAGTATCAAAATCAAAAATAATATTTGGTACCTTTTCATCAGGAACAGCAGTTTCATCAGTATTGGCCATTAGGGCATAGTTGATCACTTCAGTGTCAGATTCTGAGGAAGAGTCCATCCAATCCTTGATTGAAGTTATGAGTGCTTTAGCCTTCTTGCACTCAGTTGCAAAGTTCCCCATTCCATTACACTTCTAGCATCTAACCTTTGACTTGTCAAATTTGCCACTTTTGTTGTCCTTTTTGATGTACTTATCTTTGTCAGCATTGAAGGTCTTTTTCCGGAAGTTGCCTTGTCTTCTAGCCTTCCTGAACTTCATCTTCTTGAAGCCTCTGACTATCATAGCAACCATCTCTTCCATGTCTGAGTCAGTAGAATCATCATCAGTATTGACATCAGGATTGCCATCATTATCTGATGATGAGTCATCAGGATCTGACTCAACTATTCTTGATTTTCTTCTAGAGACCTCCACAGCTTTTCCTTTTCATTTAGCCTCAACATTCAAGGCTATAGACTTTGCCTTGTTGCTATTCTTGTTCCTTCTTTGTTGAACCTCAAGATCATAAGTTCTTAGCATTCCATAAAACTCATCAAGAGACACAGTGTTCAGATCATATCGGTGCCTAATAATTGAGGTTTGTGTGTCCCATTCTTCTGGTAAAGCCCTCAGAAACTTGGTGTTTGAAGCTTCAGAGACATACTCTTTACCAACTAGAGATAGATTATTCAAGAGTGTCAGGAATCTATCATACATATCAGTCAGGCTCTCATCAGGTCTAACATCAAATTGTTCATACTCTTGTATAAGTAGAGCCCTTCTGTTTTTCTTGACAGATGCAGATCCTTGGCATTGAGTTTCCAAAGTGTCCCATATTTCTTTTGGAGACTTGCATGCAATCACCCTGTTAGACATAACAGCATCAAGACTGCTGTGCAAGATATTTTTTATCTTTGCATCTCTGAGAACATCAGCTTTCTCTTCTAGAGTCCATTCACTTTTTACCTTGACCACGTAGTGTTCAGGTACAGTATATGTTTGTGCAACAAGTCTTGTAGGGATATATGGTCCATCACGTATCCTGTCCAAATAGTCAGGATCCATAGCCTCCAGGTACATCAGCACCTTTACCTTCCATGTTGGATATTCAGTTTTCTTCAGGATGGGAATTTTCATGCTTTCATACTTGGTTGTCGACATCTTTAGATCGTTTCTGATTCAAATTAAATCAGTTTGCTCTGATACCAATTATTGCCCAGTAAATAACAATTGTAGAAGGGGGGTTGAATACAATTGTATAAGATTCTCAACTTAATAAAATATAGATCACAAATATGAAAGAATAATAACAGATTTATTAAATCTGATATAAAACTGTTACAAACTCTTTCAAGAAATTCTGATGTTCTTGAGAGCTTCTAGGTTACAATATACTCGTGTATGCGATTGATATAAAATCAAAACCTAAACTGTGTTTATATACTACACAGCTTCTCTATCGATTACAAGATAAGTCCAAATCAATTACCAACTATATTGAAACATATCCTAACCGACATATGCATTCCTATAAACTAGGAACCGACAAAATAAACTTCCTTCTTTAACTAGACTCCATATATAACTCGAAGTTGTAATCCTGATCAGCTTCCAGTCCTGATGAAAAATCCTGATCACAGTCCTGATAGAAATCCTAACAGCAATCCTGATACTGACGCTTGAGCAATACTGTAATAACCCCAAATTTTGGACTTAATTAAAAAAAATTTGATGAATAGTAAATTTTGCTGATGAAAAATATTTTCAGACCACCCTATATGCAAGACATGGAATGAATGTTTTGAAGTTATATTATTGATGTATAAGGAGAATAAGTGAATGTAAACGCGATCAAAATCAGAAGATTTCAACCTTAAATTTTTGTTCACTATTCATCGGGCAGTCGAGGATTTATTAATTGATCATTATGAGAATTAAGAAAGCGAGAAGATCCATGATCAAATATTAAGCCAAGGCAATAAAAGATCAAGAGAATATCCCTTAGCATTAGTGCAACGAAACGTTTTCGGAATCACTCGAACTTATAACAAGATCTAGCAACGAAGCAAAAGCGTAACGAATTATGGATTAAAACCTAACCAAAGGGGAAGTATCATATAAGATCATCAAGTGCAACATATAAGAGGATTGATGACACAAGAAATGACATAAGCATGACACAAGAGATGACAAGGTGATGAATCACCACCTTGTCACCATTTTCTTCAAAGAATCACCCATTGGATGACAAGTGGCATGGGTGAATTAACCACCAATTTCACCACACAAAAGAGAAGCATGCAAATCAGAATTATTGGACAAAAGAAAAGAAAAGAAAGCAAATATTCATCTCCCCCATTTCTTCCAAATTTCAACCCAGCATGAACAAGGGACAAAGAAAAATTCATAACTCAATATCTACTCATCCTAAAATCTCCAAATTTGGACCATAGCTCCCTCAATGTATACCCAAGATACGTTCAAACTTTCAGGGCCATCCAAGAAGTATAGAATGGTCAAATATTGGATCAAAGTTGAGGCATGAATAGTGATTTCGAAAATACTAACTTGTGTTCTTGAAGATTAAAGCTTCTTAAGGTTGTTTAGGGATCAAGAAAGGATATATAAGCCATTTTTAGTCTTTACCAAGCACCAAGGAAGGTATAAACATCTCACACATTTAGTTATACTTTGATTATTATGCTAAGATTGATGATAGTTTGTGATAGTATGAATTAAAAATTGAATCCTTGGTTATGGTGATTGTTTAGTGATTATTTTGATGGTTGAACTTGTGAGTATTGGTATGAACTTGTTAGGGAAGATTATAAGTTGGTTGATATGAGGAATTAGAGGTATGGTTGATTGGTTGTTGATTGGTGGATTGTTGGAGTGTTTTAAACACGCGAATCTTGATTAAGCATCGTTACCATGTCGAATTTTCATTAGATTGATTGATCAGTAGCCTCGGGTACCTTCAAGGTATGATAAAAATAACTACTGACAATGATAATGTAGGTCTTGTTTTGTAGTTTATTTTGGAGAAAGAATCACATCGTTTCGTTTTATGGTTTAGGACAAACACTCGTTTTAGTGAAAGTGGTTTCAGGTAACTAAGTAGTTCACTATGTGAACTTTGAGTTTATGATCAAGCACCATAAAAATGGACATAGGTGAAACTAAGGTGAATAATAGTATGGACAGTTAGTAAGATAATCGAGAAGGTTTCGTGTTAAAAAGATAATTTTTCGATTTTATAAAAATGTCGGAACCAAAGCTGCGCGAGGATGAATGGTTTCTGCACTCTACTGCCTTAAACTGTTGCTCTCGGGATTTTCATCCCCTGAACCAGAAAAACATTTTCAAGCATTTTGGTCCATTCTTTTTCTAAATCGCGCACGCGAAAACGGTGTGTCATTTCAGTTAAAAGTTAAGGAGATATGAGCATTTTAGTGAAAGTAGTGCGAATAGTAACTTTCCGTAGCTCATCCAAGTTTGAAAATACATTTCACCAAGTTAAACCCCTGTTTTGAGATCAAAACTTTTATGATAAATATTACAAATACTCAAAATGATTTTAGAAGTGGTTTCATATTGAAATGTAAATTTTCTGATTTATTAAAAGTGTTAGAGTGCGAGTCACGTAATAGTAACTCCATGAAAAGTCAACTCTAGGGGTACTACTTTGACCACCCGTTGTGACTGAGATAAAGGATTATTTCAAGTCGATTAAAACACGAACGTTGTTGAGGAACAACATGACTACATGATGTGTTTGACTTATGGTTGTCTTACAGTGAGTGTCTTAAGGATAAGCGAAGTATTATGAGTGAGTTGTTATGAGCGAATGATTACGCTAGGGGACTGATTGAGTATTTCCTTGTTTATAGATTTCCAGACAAATTTTCGAACCCCTAACAACCAAGGACTCAAGGCAAGTTTTCTCATCTCATGATGTATTTCAAATTACTTATACTAATGATATTGCATATGATAGATGCATGCAAGTTTTCAAACCCTACATCTGATATAAGATGCTGTTGTGTTAGTCATTTATCTACTAACTGCAAATCTGTTAAGAAGACTGCTAATGTGTGAATACCTAAGCCTGCAATGAATGGTTCTATGCCTACAATGCCTGTTATGCCTAACATGTTTGCTCCATATGCACAATTTCAGAATCCATATGCTAGCATGTCATTTGTGTCTAATCCATACATGAATATGCACTAGTAGAAAACAGGCCTTTTACGTCGGTTAAATCGACCTTATACGTCGGTTAAATGGCGACGTATAGAGAGGCGACGTATAAAGTCACAGTCTTTTACGTCGGTTAAAAAGGCGACGTAATAGGTAGAATATACGTCGGTTAAAAAGGCGACGTAAAAGACCAAAATAACCGACGTATAAAAGTCTGAGTAACCGACGTATAAAACAAAAAGGCGACGTATATTGTTATCTTTTTACGTCGGTTCTTCTAAACAACCGACGTATATTGTCCAAAAAATTTAAAAAAAAATATTTTGTTCCTCTGTAATCTAATCATACCTAGAAACCTGTGCAATAATAAAAAAAACATACATTAACAAAATTTTGTACAACCAAAAACTACAATAACCTTTGGGGAAAAAAAACTACAATAACCAAAATGTTTACAAATTCCTGATCTAATGGGTCAACCATGTCATGTAATTAAGATTGTACAAGTGTGCATAAATCTGGGAAACTTTGCCTGCCTTGTTCAAATCCATCCAAGCAGATACGTTTATTGACTAAATTCAAATAAACCCTCATTGTTTTTGAGACAGGAATTCTTAAAATAGAAAGGTCGCCCAACCAGCAATAAATGCAAAGCCACCAAATGGGGCTAACTTAGAGTATGTTCTGTCTTCGAGATAAGCCACTGCATAACATCTGCAGAGACAAGAGCCTGCTTTAGTTATCACCTTCATAAGTAAAAAAACACAAGTGAAAACTGCAATAATATTACTGACAGCTTCACATAACTACACAAGTGATAAGTGCAAGAAATCAATTATCTCAAAATCTACAATGTTCCCTCTGAATTACTTTTAAATGAAAGACTGAAAAGAAATCTACCTTTGTATAATGATTAATAAGGCATCCATAACTGATTACCGAAGGTGTGAAGCCACATTCCTGCAGAAAGAGATATATGTTGGTATCCCTACCAGTAAAAAGTAAAAACATCACTAATCTACTGTTTAACCAGACATTTCTCTTCATTACCAATTATTGTATAATTTGTAACACTACAAATGGAGATTCAATATTCTACAGCTGTAATACAAATTAAAACCAGACAACAAGCTTTTAGATTTCTTACTTGGAGTCTCTCAAACACAACCAGACATTTCTCTTCATTACCAATTATTGTATATCCATCCATCATAGTGTGGTATATGTCTATTGGAACCTCAATACCCTCTTCTTCCATCTCCCTCACCAAGGATTCAGCACGTTCCATATTGCATCTCTGGCTGTCGCAATGAACAAGTTTAAAAATATAATTGATTAATAACTGACGCCTACGAACACAGGGACAGCCACAAAAGAGATCAGGCAGTGTAAATGAAGAAAAGAAAAACTAAACATAGAGAAGTCGACATACAATGTCATCTATTTGGTAGGATAAATTGACATAAATGACATACAACTGAAAAGAAACGAAACAAAAATCTCACCACAGTAAATTGAAAACTGTAATGAAACAATATCGAGTAATCTTCATGATACGTTTAACTACGCAAAATTATATCATGTGGGGAATCAAACATTATAGAGATGAAAAAAGAAACACAAGATGTACAAGAAAACTATAAAGATTACAACAAATCTCTGCCTCGCAATACTCTCCAATACAATGATCTTAGAGGAAACTATTTCCTTGCTTTGTATTATCAATAATATAACGAATTTCTAACTCAGAATACACTCTAGAAAACTAAACCCTAGTTGTCTCCTTAAATCAAACTATCGTATCTCTCTAATTACAATGAATTTATATCATCCAAGTCTTTAACAATTTAAAAACCCCATTTACTAAGTTATGCGCTCAAACATATGAAGCCAGGACCCCTGAGGGTCAGGGCCCCTGACTCATAAAAACAAAAATGATTCTAAAACCCAACCAGGATCCCAAAGTCACTTAACTCCAAAAAGATAAAGATGCACCTTGATTACTTAATAAAGCAAATGGAACTAAAAATCTCAAGGTATATGACCACACAAAATGCAGCAGAGCTTAGAATGGTCTTAAGCAAACAAACTAGGATCAAGGAAGTTCGTGTAGTTCACTTACTATTACTACGCAGCTCTCACTAATGTCTTAAGTCTTAGCAGCATCACAAAGCATCTATATATTTTTCATCTAGATGTAAACTACTTAATGTACCCAAACTCTTACAAAAACAATTACCTATCTCAGTCTAACACAAGTCAAAATGCCAGCAAGCCAAATAGATCAGCACAGTTCCACTAAAATCCAGAACACAGTGCAAAAGGTGACACTCAGACACATATATAATATTCTGGAAAGAAAGCGTACCAGTGAGCATATATTATGTTTCCGTATATGATGGCATTCAAATGTCTTTGAGTCTCTTTGGCCTCCGCAAACCATTTATCAGCAGCACTTAAAAGAGAAAAGGAGTATTCAGATGTTATACTACAGAATATCAAATGTCGACACATTAAACATTAAGATTATCACTTTGAAGGACTTTTCTGAAATAGCTGTAAATCAGCTAATAGTCTATCATATTCCCATCTGGTGCACCCCAACCCACAATGGGGAAAACATTATCCACATTATAAAAAATGGGGAAAACAGAATCGATTTTATATACCAGAAAAGGCAGCAACTTTGTGCCAGATGCGAATTTATACAGCCTCCATAACGGGGTCTTGTAACCATTTAGCCTCAATACATATCCCCAGCAGCTTATCTATCTATATTCATCACTTAATCAGCAAGAACAACACGATTTCAATCGCAAAAACCCGAACCCTAAAATTATCCCCAATTTTCGATTCTCTTAAAACACTACAAAAATGATATTATTATGTAGAGTATTAAGAGATAATCGATTTGGTTACCAAGCCGATGAATTTAAACATTCAAATCAAAAGAAAACGAAGGGAAGAAAGAAGATTAAAGGAAGAGAAAACAGAGTCGAGAGAGAGAGTCGGCAGAGAGGCCTACGGAGAGAGAGAGAGTGAAAAAAAAAATATGACAGAATAAAAGAAATTAAGAGTTATAAATTATTATCATATATGTCGGGTTTTATAAGTGCGACGTATATAATAGCATTATATACATTGTCTTTTCCTCAACCGACGTATATAGTAGCATTATATACGTCGCCTTTTCCTCAACCGACGTATAATGTCATTATATACGTCGTCTTTTACTCAACCGACGTATATAGTAGAATTATATACGTCGCCTTTTCCTCAACCGACGTATAAAACACTTATATACGTCGCCTTTAGGCGGAACCGACGTATATAAGTATTTTATACGTCGCCTTTGGATAGAACCGACGTATAATAGGCGACGTAAAAGATCATTTTTGTACTAGTGATGTTTAATGTGCCACACATGCCATGGAATGTGAATAACATGTTTGTTCCTCCAACTATGGATGTTGTGAATGAAAATGTGAGCAACCCTCAGAAATCAGCACCAAAGATAAAGGTTGATTTAAATCAATCTGAGTCTCAGGTGAAAAATGATATAAAAGGAAAAGCAAAGGCTAACAAAACAGGACCCAAGGAAACTTGGGTACCAAAATCAACATGATTTGGTTTTATTGTGTGCAGGGAGACAAAAGGAATCTTTGGTACTTGGATAGTGGTTGTTCAAGACACATGACTGGTGATTCTACCCTGCTCACAGAGTTCCAGGAAAGAGCTGGCCCTTGTATTGCTTTTGGAGATGACAACAAAGGCTACACTAAGGGATATGGCTTGATTTCAAAAGAGAATGTCATCATAGATGAGGTTGCATTGGTGGATGGTCTTAAGAATAATTTGCTTAGTATCAGCCAACTTTGTGACAAGGGATTTTTAGTTACTTTTTCAAAAGAAGCCTGTGTTGTTTCTAAGGTAGGAAACAACAATGTGGTCATGACTGGATTCAGAAGAGGGAATGTGTACATTGCTGACTTTAGTAGCACAAGTCCAGACACCATCACTTGTCTTTTCAGCAAGGCAAGCAAGGATGAAAGTTGGCTATGGCACAAGAAATTATCTCATCTAAATTTCAAAGTTATGAATGATTTGGTGAGGAGAGATCTTGTTAGAGGAATTCCACAGGTGGAATTCTCCAAGGATGGTTTGTGTGATGCCTGTCAAAAGGGGAAACAAAAGAAGGCATCATTCAAAAGCAAGACAGAGTCATCAATTGTCCAACAACTTGAGTTGCTTCATATGGATCTATTTGGCCCTGTAAATGTCATGTCCATTTCAAAGAAGAAATACTGTCTTGTGATTGTTGATGATTTTTCTAGATTTACATGGACTTTCTTTTTGCACTCCAAAGATGAGGCAAGTGAAATCATTATCAATCACATCAAGATGGTAAACAATCATCCTGATTACAAAGTAAGAAGGATTAGGAGTGACAATGGGACAGAATTCGAGAATTCAAGCATGAAGGTGTTCTGTGAAGAAAATGGTATTTTGCATGAGTTTTTAGTAGCAAGGACACCACGACAAAATGGTGTAGTTGAAAGGAAAAACAGAGCACTTATTGAAGCTTCAAGGACAATGCTAGATGAATCAAAGTTACCAACTTATTTTTGGGCTGAGGCAGTTAACACAGCTTGCTTCACTCAAACTATTTCTTTGATTAATCAGGCCAAGGGAATGACCCCTTATCAACTACTCAAAAGAAAGAAGCCACTATTGGACTTTCTTCATGTCTTTGGATGCAAGTGCTTTGTTCTGAGAAATCAAGCTGAGCATTTGGGGAAATTTGAAGCAAAGGCAGATGAAGCAATATTTGTGGGATATGCAGCAGGGAAAGCTTACAGAGTCTATAATCTCAGAACCAACATTGTTATGGAATCTGTACATGTTGTTTTTGATGATCTCAAAATTCAAGGTCTCTGTGATGAAGGTTTCCATGAAAGTCTTTCTTTTGAGAATGAGGAAGGAGATCAAGTGAATCATGTCAAGGCTATTGAGAAACAGCCTAAAGTTGTTGTATCTAGCACAGATGAAAGCAACAGTGAAGAATAGCTGCTGGCAGACCAAATGGTCATTTCGTTAACAGTCATGATGGAGGATTCGTTGACAGTTAGAATGAGCGTTTCGTTGATAGTCAAAATGGTCATACCGTTGACAGTCACAGAAATGCCTCTAGAAGTGAACAATTAGGGACAATAAACTCAGGGGGAGTTTCTCAAGGACATATATCCAATCAAGGCAACCATGATCATGAAGCTACCTCTTCAAGAGCAAATCTACCTCCCTCAAGGAAATGGACTAAAGATCATCCCTTTGAACTCATTATAGGTGATGTTTCTTCAAAAGTCCAAACTAGAAGAGCAACTCAAGAAGAATGTTTATATAGTAGCTTTCTGTCTCAAGATGAGACAAAGAAAGTTGAGGATGCACTTCTAGATCCAGATTGGGTTTTAGCTATGCAAGAGGAGCTAAACCAATTTGAGAGAAACAAAGTTTAAAAGCTGGTGCCCAAGCCTAAGGATAGGAGTGTTATAGGCACAAAATGGGTGTTCAGAAACAAGATGGATGACAATGGCATAGTCACAAGGAACAAAGCTAGATTGGTTGCAAAAGGCTATTCACAGGAAGAAAGAATTGATTTTGATGAAACCTTTTCTCCTGTTGCAAGACTAGAAGCAATAAGGATTTTCCTAGCCTATGCAGCCCCTGCCAATTTCAAGGTCTATCAAATGGATGTGAAGAGTGCTTTTCTGAATGGGGAATTGGAAGAGGAGGTGTATGTAAGTCAACCTCCTGGTTTTGAAGATGATGATTTTCCAGAATATGTGTACTTCCTCCTCAAAGCACTCTATGGTTTGAAACAAGCACCTAGAGCCTGGTATGACACACTTTCACAGTTCCTCCTTGAGAATCACTTCACTAGAGGTACTGTAGATAAAACTCTTTTTCATAGGATTGTGAATGGCTCTACTATACTTGTTCAAATATATGTAGATGACATAATCTTTTGGTCTACAGATGTAAAACTTTGTCAAAAGTTTGCCAAGCTTATGCAGAGTAAATATGAAATGAGCATGATGGGAGAATTAACTTACTTTCTTGGTCTCCAAGTGAAGCAAGTTAATGAAGGCATTTTCATTAGTCAAACAAAATATATTCATGATTTGTTAATGAAATTTAACTTAATGGAATGCTCTCCTGCCAAAACTCCCATGCCTACTGCCACCAAACTTGAATTGAATACTATGGAAAAATCTGTGGACATTTCAAGTTACAGAGGCATGGTAGGCTCACTTTTATATTTAACATCTAGTAGACCTGATATTATGTTTGCTACATGTCTATGTGCTAGATTTCAGGCTGATCCTAGGGAATCCCATTTAGTTACTATTAAAAGAATTTTCAGATATCTCAAAGGAACACCAAACCTTGGCATTTGGTATCCTAGAGAATCTGGATTTGAACTAATTGGTTATTCAGATGCAGATTATGCAGGATGTAAAATTGACAGGAAACACACAACTGGCACCTATCAATTCCTAGGAAACAAGCTTGTGTCATGGTTCAGCAAGAAACAAAACTCAGTTTCTACCTCCACAGCTGAGGCTGAGTATATTGCAGCTGGAAGTTGTTGTGCACAGATTTTATGGATGAAAAATCAACTACTTGATTATGGATTAAGAGTTGAGATAATTCCTATCTTCTGTGACAACACTAGTGCCATTGCCATTACTGAGAATCCAGTACATCATTCAAGGACCAAGCACATTGACATCAAGTACCATTTCATTAGAGAACATGTTATGAATGGTACTGTGGAGTTACATTTCGTTCCAAGTGAACAACAACTTGCAGACATCTTTACCAAGCCACTTGATGAATCAACATTCTCAAGATTAGTAAGTGAGCTAGGTATGCTAAATTTCTCTTAATTATTTCTGAGATATTTGCAAGTTACAATGTAGCCAGGAATTTGCTATGATTTTTCTGTGAATTAATTTTCTCAGGAAAAAGTGAATTTTTGTCTAAGTCAAAATTACTATGTCAACGAAATGCACCATTTCGTTGACAGTCTTAGCATTTTTCTGGGTGTTTCGTTGATAGCTCTTTTATATCAACGAAACGCAGCTTTATCAACGAAATAGACGGGACCTTAAACGGCCAATTCTGATTCGTTGATATAGCGCAGTTAATCTGAACCGTTGAAAATTGTCACGTCTTTTACCACGATCTATGCATACACCCCTGTAAGTATAAATCATGGTAATATTTTAATTGTAACGGTTACATTTTTAAGCCAATCCAGTAATTCATATTTATTATTGGACTAAATTTTTGAGAATTTTTGGGGGAGTATTTAAGAAATTTTATTTTCTTTAATTCTTTTCTACCTTCTCTCAAAAATTCCAAAGGCTTTCTCACTCTTTCTCTCTCAAAGCAAATCACAGTTCAAGCTTTCTTTACTCAACAATGGCACCCATCGTGAAACTCATGTCTGCTGGAGGGTTCATTTACGAAAATAACAACTCCATTCCTTTTGTTGTTAAGGAAAGCCCGAACAGAATCTTCTTCAAGATGATGGATTTTATGATGAATTGCAAACTAAGCTACGCAATGTTTCACTCTACACCACTCTACAATGAGATAATCGAGGAGATTTGGACCTCATGTGAGTACAGTGGGACAAATTGCACTTTGCAATTCACCATTCAGGGTAATGAGTACATAGTCAATTCTGATGTGTTGCAAGCATGCTTACACCTTCCTAAAAATAATTGCTCTGCTTTGCCCACATATACTGAAATGATTAACATGCTTAATTAAATAAATTACTCTTTGCCTACTGATAATCTGGGTAAAATAATTAGGAGAGGTTTGGTTAGGGAATACAGTTATTTAGCTGATGCATTCATCAAGGTCTTTTCTGGTAAAATTAGTAATTTTGATGCATTAACTAATTCCATGTTAATTCTATTTACCATGCTCCTAACTGATAGATATTACAACTTTAGCACCCAACTTATGTATGAAATTGGTGCTAAGTTGGGTGATAAGGCAAATAGGAAGAAAAATATCTATTATGCAAGATTTCTGATGATGTTGGCTAACCATGTTAGTCCAGCACCATTGGTTATCTCTAACCCTGTTTCCAGGTTTGATTGCTTTGTGCAAGAGAAGAGAGTATTGACAGACATACTGAGGCTGAACCACAATGGTGATGTTCCAGTGGTGTATCTGCCAATAATTGAGGTAACTACTGCTATCCCTGCTAGTATAGCTGTTACTTCTACTGTTTCACCCAACCCTGTTGCTATGGAGTCTGTAGTTGTGACCCAACAGGCTCCTGCCCCAGCAACAAAACCAAAATCAAAGAAATCCTCCAAGCCAACCTCAGGTGCTTCCTAAAAGGCACCTGTTGTAAAATCCACAACACAACCAAAGGGGAGTGGTGTAGGTGTTGTGAGAGGTGAGGGAAGGGGTGAACATAAAAGAAACCCTAAGGATAAGGTGGGAGAGATAAGTGAGATCCAGCCTAGCCCCATTGTGTCTTCCCAACATGGCACAATGAGTAATATGGATTTAAGCACAAGTCTAGTTGCATCCTCCCAAAAGGATGTAATTATTGAAACAAGCTCTCCTCCAAGAGCACACTCCAAGAGGGTAAGGGACACTTCAAGCCCACAGTCTACAATTTCCCAATACCAAAGGAGAGTGAAACAAAAATCCCAGGTTTCACAGGGTGCACACACACTGGAAGCAACACTTCCAGTATCTCAAATTCAGTTTGATGTAACCCCTATCATTACTCTGGGGTTACAGTCCCATTCTTTAAATATCAATCTTGAACCAACTCCACAAAATTCACCAACTCAGTCATTAGATGTGGATATGATCCATTCATCTATCCCTGATTCTCCAACTCTTTTCTTGGAGAAGCCCCACTCTGAAATTGGTGACCATCACTTGTTAAGTGATTTGTTGGGCCACCAATCATCCTTTTCTGAAGTTACAAGAGGATCTGTGGAACAATCTCTAAAATCAATCACCACAGATTCTACTGTAATTTCACTTTCTCAAAGTGCTTTCTTGACCTCATCAACGAAACAGTCTCTTTCGTTGACTAGTGTTTCTCCATCAACGGTATCCATACCGTTGACAGTTCAAACTACCATACCGTTGATAGTTCATTCTACACCTCTTATTGAAAATCAAGTTGTTTCCACAACTAGTGCAGATGATCTAGTGGTAGTTGAAACACTTCTAGGAATGAGAGGGAGTGAAACTGAGAGGCTGGCTTGCAGCCAGGTAAAAGGAGAGGCTGAGAGTGAGAGGCTGACTATTTCTTCCAGTCAGGCAAAAGGAGAGGCTGAGGGTACCACCTTAGTAGGTGAAGGTGAGGGTGTGAGAGGTGTGAGCCATGGGGAGCCCATGATGCAAGAAAATAGAGGAGAGAGAGAAGGGACTAAAGGAGCAGCAAGGGAGGAAGCAACCATTGCAAGTGAGTTAATGGAGGTTCATGAGGGAGAAAGGGAACTTACTTTCCAAAAGCATTATCAACAAACTCTGGATAGTGTTTCCCTGGATCCTGAGACCTTTACTCATCCTGTGCCAGCCTATCAAGTTATGGCTCAGCAGGGCAATGTGGAGGCAGAAAGGTCTTTCAACCTAATCCATACAACTGCATCTATGCAAAGAACAAAGGATGCAATCACCAATCTGTCTCCAGGAGCTGCAACAAGTGGTGAGTTTGATTTTTCTGATGGTGATGACAGTTTTGGTGACAATGTACAGGTGGCTATCACTTCACAGACTGGGACTTCTGTGGTGCCCCCTACACCAAACTGGCTTTCTCAGGATTTGCAAGGAAGAATCACACTGGATACTGCAATCACAAGGCAGTACAATGAGGCCTATCTGGCTCATGAGTCTGCAAATGTCAATGACAAGAAATTCAACAAGGCTATTATGGATTCACTGGAAATCCAAAGGCTACAGATGATGCAGACAAGGATTGAAGCTAGAGAAATCAAGGACTCCATTAGCAATCTTAATGATGCTACTGACAGGAGGCTAGATGAAAAGCTTCCTCTTCTCACTGTGTCCAAGATGAACAGGTTTTTCTCTAAGGAACCTGAGGTGGCTACCTCCTTGAAGACTCTCTCTTCTAGAGTGGACAAGGTGGAAGCTACTGATAAGTGGATTTCATGTCTACTTAGAACGCTTAGAAACCGGCTTAAACTGATTGCAAGAACTCAAGTTTTAGGTGTTTTGATATGTTTTTGAGTGTTTATGCAGGAATGATCATTGGTAGCACGATGGTGGTGCATGGATGTAATTGATGGTGTGGTGTTATGTTGGAAAGGGCATGCAAGATTTGAGGGTTGGAGGCTTTGCGCTTTGGAGAGCATTAAAGGAAAATTTTCTGTCAGGCCAAGTGGGGCGCCCGCGCCACTAGTGGGGCGGCCGCGCCACTCACCGCGCCACTAGTGGGGCGGCCGCGCCACCCTCTCTGTCCCAAATTCTGTTTTGTTCTAATTTTGATGTTAGGGCATTGACTGGTCAACCCTGAGGCATGGATCAATATTTGTGGACGTTTTATAAGGGGAGAACCCTAATATATCATATCTATCGAGGAATTATCAAGGAGAACAAGAGGAGGCCAAACCCTAGAAGACCTAGCTTAATTTCATCTTTGTATTCTTCTAAATTAGGCATACTTGGATTCTCTTACGTTGTTTTCTAAACCTTATGACTATTGTTACTATTGGTTTTTGATTTTCAATTCAAGACTTATTTTTAATATCATGTTTTCATTAGAACCCGCGATGATGAACGGTTCATTCATGAACTAATCGTTATAGTGGGATTCTAACGGAGTTTCTTATGGAGTTTAGTGGTTAATTGTTTTTATATATTCTGTGTGTGATGGCTAATTGATTTCCTATCATGGTTGTGCTTATTTGTTGTGGATGCGTAGCTAACATTCATGATTGTTTGTTAATCTCTATTGATTGCGAAAGTGGATATAGGGATTTAGAACTTGCCATGCTAGCATAAGTTCATGTATAATTGTCATGCATGATTCGTGGATGATTTTAACCATTTCATCTACCTTATGTAATCTGAATAGATAACTTGCTCATTAAACCACTATGTTTTCAATCTCTATAGACATATAGGGACTAAGCATATTTGGTGTCCATTTAACTTCTATCTTTATTGTGGATGTTTAAGTGGTATGGTATACGTATACTGAAAGGTAGCGTATACTAGTTTCGTGTTATCTGATTAGTTGTCACAACCGTCACATGCATTAATTAAGAACAAGAGACTCTAGATGAAATATTTAATGATGTTAGGATCCCATGCTTTATTCATATAAGTAATTTTCCAGTAATTCTCTTTAGTTAATATAATCTTGTTAAGTGCTAGTTAATTAGTTAAACAAAACCAAATTTGATACTTATCTTAGCAGTGAGTAATAACCATACATTGGTGCATAAGTGCATAGCTATAACAACATAACCAGTCTCTGTGGGAACGAACTTAACTTTATCATATACTACTTGTGACCACGTGCGCTTGCGTGTTGTTTTGTGAACAAGTTTTTGGCGCCGCTGCCGGGGACTCGGTGTTGTTTTAATTTAGTTTATGTGCTTGTCATCAGGGGTCGTTAAATTTCACTGACTCAGATTGTTTTGCTCATCAATTTTACTTTGTTTGGTGTTTTTCAGTTAATCCATTGAGCGTGTATGCGAACACGTTCTCAGACTCTTAAGGACAAACTGGAAGGAGAAAGAACAGGACTGAACGTAGTTATGGGAGAACCAGCAGCAGCAGGAGCGAAGGCTTTGATGGATTATTCTCAGCCAAAGATCAATGATATTCAGTCAAGCATTGTTAGACCGGCTATCTCAGCTAACAACTTTGAGATCAAGGCTGGCACAATTCAGATGCTACAGAACTCTGTGCAGTTTGGGGGTGCTCCAACGGAAGACCCTAATATGCACATTAGGGATTTCATTGAGATCTGTGACACTTTCAAGTTCAACGGAGTGTCAGAAGATGCTGTAAAGTTGAGACTTTTCCCATTTTCTTTGCGGGGTAAGGCTAAGGGCTGGTTGCATTCTCTACCAGCAGGGTCTATTACTACATGGGAGGAGCTGGCTCAAAAGTTTCTTACTAAGTTCTTCCCTATGGCTAAGACAGCTGTAATAAGGAATGCTCTCACTTAGTTTTCTCAGCATTCAGGGGAAACGTTATGTGAAGCTTGGGAGCGTTACAAGGAGATGCTACGAAAGTGCCCTCACCATGGAATGCCTGATTGGATGGTGATAAATTGTTTCTACAATGGTCTGGGAAGTCAATCAAGACCAATGCTTGATGCAGCTTCAGGTGGAGCCCTTTGGGCTAAAACCTATGAGGAGGCTTATGAACTTATTGAGATGATGGCTGCTAATGAGTACCAGAATCCAACTCAGACGTTATCACAAGGCAAGGCAGCAGGTATTCTGGAGGTAGATGCAACCACAGCAATAGCAGCTCAGCTAAAGGCTCTTTCGATGAAGGTGGATTCTCTATCTAACATGGGAATACAACAATTGGCTAGTGTCTATGAATTATGTGCAGGTGCTCATGACACGAATCAGTGTGCTATTTCCAGTGAATCAGCACAGTTTGTGAGTAATTTTCAGAGGACACAGCAGCCGGTTCCTAATGCTTATCATCCAAATAACAGGAACCACCCGAATTTCAGCTGGAGTAACAATCAGGGTGGTCAACAGCAGTATCAAGGTCAGCAGTTTGGAGCAAGGCCATTCAATTCTTCTGGATATCAGCAGCAGTATGCTCCAAGGCAACCTTATCAACCACCACCAGGGTTTCATCAACAACCTCCAAGCCACCATGGTCAATCTTCTAATGAAAAATCAGAATTGGAAGAATTGAGGCTGATGTTTAAGAGCCAGGCGGCTTCTCTCAAGACTTTGGAAACCCAGATTGGACAAATAGCTAGTGCCTTGTTGAGCCGACCACAGGGAACTCTCCCGAGTGATACAGAAGCTAATCCAGGGAAATGGGAGGCCAAGGAACATGTGAAAGCAGTTACATTGAGGTCTGGCAAGGTTACAAGGGACCAAAACTCAGAATTGGAGCAAACTGAAAAATCTGAAGAAAATGGACAGGGGGAGTGGCGCGCCCGCGCCACTAGTGGGGCGCCCGCGCCACTACTTCTGCCAGAAAATCCAAAAATAGTTGGAAATGAGGGTCCGGTGGAAGACAAGTGGGAACAACATCCCAAATCAACTAGGGAATCCATTCCAAAGCATATTCCAGAGGAAAAAGTAATCTATCCACCTCCTCCATTCCCTAGAAGACTTCAGAAACAGAAATTGGATACACAGTTTGCCAAGTTCTTAGAGATTTTTAAGAAGCTGCATATTAATATACCCTTTGCGGAAGCTCTTGAGCAGATGCCGAGTTACGCAAAGTTCATGAAGGGTATTCTCTCAAAGAAAGTGAAGCTTGAGGACTTGGAAACAGTTGCTCTAACTGAAGAGTGTAGTGCCATTCTGCAGCAGAAGTTGCCTCCAAAATTAAAGGATCCAGGGAGTTTCACCATTCCTTGCACTATCGGCAACTTGTCATTCGACAAATGTTTATGTGATTTGGGAGCGAGCATTAATCTGATGCCATTGTCTGTCTTCTTACAACTAGGGCTACCTGAGCCTAAACCTACTTCCATGTCTCTACAGCTGGCAGATAGGTCTATCACATACCCTAGGGGTACTGTGGAGGATGTCCTGGTAAAGGTTGATAAGCTTATTTTCCCGGCTGATTTTGTTATTCTGGACTTTGAGGAAGACAAGAAGATCCCCATTATCTTGGGAAGGCCATTTCTCGCTACAGGTCGTACGTTGATTGATGTGCAAAAAGGGGAACTCACGATGAGGGTGCACGATCAGAACGTCACCTTCAATGTTTTCAACGCAATGAAGTTTCCTACAGAAGAGGAAGAATGTTTTTCTATGGATCTTGTGGAAGCTGCAGTCAGCAAAGAGCTTGACCAATTGATCAAATCAGACACATTAGAGAAAGCACTAATGAAGGACTCTGATTTTGAAGATAGAGAGAGAGAGGAGCAAGCACAGTGTAATATCCGTGAATTTTATTATTTGATTAAATGATATATTTAATCTAAAATATTTATGTTGGAATATTGGAATATTATTATATGATATTTAGTGTGTGATTATGTGCTAAATGGTGAGTCGGAAGCCCCTTTCAAAAATTTCGTCATTTGGAATTTTCTTCAAATTTGAGCCGTTTTGATAATTCAAGAGCCCCGTTGAAATTTCGTACATTCATTTTTAATTCTTCGTCTTTCGTATTCGAATCGTTATCGAAAGGGTTATGGGATTCTATTTAACCCTACCTATTTGATTCTGCAAATTAATTTCAATTTTTGATCCGAAAAAGGAAAAATCGTTCCGAACCCTAATTGCTTAAGGGGACGGATTTATCGTTCTATATCAATATTGAAGTTGTTATAGCCCTAGTATTCTTGAGCATTAGTTATATAATGATATATATCAATTTGGATAATCATCAACCTTTTTAACCCCTTATTTTTAGTAAAACGTGTTTTTGACCTAATTAGGGTTTTTAAACGATCTAGCGAATCAATATCGATCCAAAAATGTTATTTGGGGTATTATTTTTCCAGAAATATAAAAAGACCAATCAGACTTCATAACCCTAGCAATTCTTCAGAAATTACTCAAAAATATTCGAAATTCCCAAAAATTATTTTGTGTTCTTGATCTTCAATCAATTCGTTCTAAGGGTTATTGAAGTCCAAATTTGAAGTTCTTATACTCAAATCAAAGCCCCAAAAATCTAGTTTCAGAATCTTCCAACCTCATCATCATCTGGTAAGTATTCGATTTTATATTGATTTTACAAGTTTCGAATTAAAATTAGGGTTCTTAATTAATTTGGGGATTTTCATTCTGTTGATTCTCCGTTCAATTGGTTGCTTCTAACATGTTCCTAGGGTTCTAATTAGCAAGAATCCATGCATGTTTAAGTTCAATTTAGTCGGGTTTGATTTTCGGGTTTTGACCCGATTCCTTCTTTCGATTCGTACGTTCTTGATATTGATCTGACATTGTTTTTGATAAAGGGCTTTGATTGTATGAGTTATAAGCTTTATTTTGGTATATTAATCTTTGAGTTTCATGTAGGATTTAAGTAGATCGGGTTTCCGGCCGAGGTCGTCGCCGGCGAGTTCTTTGAATGAATTCTGGGCACGATTCCGACATGGGACAGATGTGTGTGTATGTGGGTTGTGTTTGTCTTGCAAAAGCGAACAAAAGCCCTATGGTTTGGTTTTGTTTTGATCGGAAACGGCGAAGTCCGGCCACCGGACGCCGGCCGGATTCTGGAAAACCCAGATTTCGGCGGGTTGTTCTTGGTGACCCGGATTCGTTCTTCCCGACCCGTTTACCCGATTTTTCGACCCGGTTTCAATCTTCAAAACCCTAATTCATTTTCAGAAAACTGTTTTTGAATTTTATTTTTAAATTTAATTCGAAAATAGTTTAAAAACTTTAAAAATTCATATTTTTATTTTAAAAATATATTTTAATATCAGAAAAATTCTGATAAATTATATTTATTATTTTAAATCCGAAAATTGATTAAACTTAATTATTTTAATTATTTTTAATTAATAATTAATTTATTAATTAATTAATTGGTTAATTCTTTTAATCAATTAATTCTTAAAAATTAATTATTAATTAGATTTAATTAATTAAAAATTCAGTTTAATTATTTTCAAGCCTATTTATTTATTTAAAAATAGTTTGAGCATTTAAAGAGTGTCAATTAATTTTATTAATTGATTTATTTTCATTTAAATGTTTATATTGGATTTAAAAATCCGATTTTTGATTTAAAAATTAGTAATGACTTATTAAAAATTCAAATGAGTTTCAGATGATGTTTTAAAAATATTTATAAGTGCAATATGGTTCATATTAATTGTGTGTTGTGTTTTATAGTCTGTATATGCCCGTGCTAGGGCAAATATCTGAGTTTTAAATATCGTAAATTATACCGAACGTCCGATACGTACCCGGTTACTTGTTTAAATGTGATTATTGATTGAATAAGTGTCGAGAGTAGAACGAGAATAGTTAGACTTATTGTAATGAGTTGTTTAATTATAGAATCGAGTTCCCAGAGCAAGGGAAAGGGGAAAGTAGAGTGAGCAGAGTCGATCCGACAGCAGCTTAGACCAGGCAAGTATCTGTGCCTTTACTTGTGATAAAAATTATTATTGTCTTGATTACTTGAATACCGTTATCCCCAGAACAATTCAAATTATCCATCTTTTAACCGCATTTGGACAACTGATTCCATTTCCTTAGAAATTCTTGATTCTTTGATTTGATCTGCATCGGAAACCCTTATTTCCAATTTACTTGATTATTGTTTACCACCTATTGTTGCTATTTATCATCCTTTGATTATCATTGACAACCTTTGATTATTTGACTTCCATCTTGACTACCAATTACGGTTATTGATTAACGATTACCAATATTGATTACCTTATTGAATGAGTACACTGTACCATTGAAACTACTCCATGATCCTTTCTCGATCTTCGTTGATACTGAACAGTTGAAGCTCTTTTGCAATTACTATACATTCAGTTTATCTTATTGAGCATGTTATTGTTTATACCCTATTATAGAATTGGCACGTGTTTTAAAAAAAAAATGGACCAGTAATTGGTCGGAATAACTTAAGGCCCAGATTGGCCTGGGATCCAGTAGAGGACTATGACATGAGCTAGTCCGGGGTTGATGCGTTGCTGGCCAGCAGCACAACCTTTGATTTGAATAAAATGTATAAGCCAAATTCTAATTCTTTACTTCAATCATTATTGATACAAAGCATGTGTTAGCTAAATATTGTTGATTCTGATATCTTAAATTCATATCCTTACAACTGTGATAGAAATGATTCGTTGATGTTTGCTGAGCAATTTTGGCTCACTCTTGCTTGTTGTTTTCTAACCCTATTCCAGTGAAGCGAGAGTATGAGTTGGCATAGCGTGACCGATAGTTCACCAGTAGTCAGGAGAGCCCCTCGAGTCACTGTTATTGGCAGGGTAGTTGTTGTTTTGCTTTTCTAGATTTAATGTCTAGATTTGAACTTTAGTTGTGATGTAATAACTCTGATAAAACTGGTTTGTAATAATAAAAGATTGTAGTAGCTTGTGTTCATTGCCATAATCTGGATGCGGTCTTGGTCAAGGGGTAATTGTGTCTTTATATATATTATGCATGTGTTAAATAGTATTCCGTTGGTCGGATGACTCCTCAAATCTGTACCCCGGGTTTGGAGGGCGTCACACACAGTATCTGAATGCAAACCCGTGGAAGAGGAGGTTGGACATGCCATTTGATTCTCTTGGCATAACAGAGTTGGAAAAGCCACAGGAGCGTCTCAAGCCGTCAATTGAGAAAGCTCCCACTCTCGAGCTTAAACCATTACCAGAACATTTGAGGTATGCTTTCTTAGGTGATGCATCTACATTACCTGTTATCATCTCATCTAACTTGTCAGGCAGTGAAGAAGATAAACTCCTCAGAATCTTGAGGGAGTTTAAATCAGCGATTGGGTGGACTATAGCGGATATTAAGGGAATCAACCCTTCTTTCTGCATGCATAAAATTCCGCTAGAACCAGGAAGCAAGCCAACAGTAGACCCTCAGAGACGTCTTAATCCTATCATGAAAGAGGTAGTGAAGAAAGAAATTCTCAAGTGGCTAGATGCTGGGATCATCTATCCTATTTCAGACAGTTCATAGGTTAGTCCAGTGCAATGTGTGCCAAAGAAAGGAGGCATGACAGTGGTTGCTAATGAAAAGAACGAGCTGATCCCAACTCGTACAGTTAATGGTTGGAGAATTTGCATGGACTATAGGAAACTGAACAAAGCTACCAGGAAGGATCATTTTCCCCTTCCTTTCATTGATCAGATGTTGGACAGGTTGGCTGGGCATGAGTTCTATTGCTTGCTGGATGGTTATTCAGGGTACAACCAGATTGGTATCACTCCAGAAGATCAAGAAAAGACAACTTTTACTTGTCCTTTTGGTACTTTCGCGTTTCGCCGAGTTCCTTTTAGACTTTGTGGTGCACCTGCTACTTTTAGAGGTGTATGATGGCAATCTTCTCGGAGATGATTGGCATAAATGTGGAAGTGTTCATGGATGACTTCTCAGTTTTTGGAACATCATATGATGAGTGCCTTAGCAATTTGGGTATGGTTCTGAAAAGATGCGTTGAGACTAATCTAGTGCTCAACTGGGAAAAATGTCACTTTATGGTGCAAGAAGGAATTATTCTCGGGCACAAGGTATCTAGCAAGGGACTTGAAGTGGACAAGGCTAAAGTGGAGACAATTGAAAATCTTCCTCCACCAATTTCAGTTAAAGGAATTCGCAGTTTTCTTGGTCATGCAGGTTTCTATAGGCGGTTCATTCAAGATTTCTCCAAAATCTCTAAACCCTTGTGCAATCTGTTGGAGAAGGATATTTCTTTTAAGTTTGATGAAGACTGTTTGGCTGCTTTTGAGCTCTTAAAGAAGAAGTTGACATCTGCGCCGGTCATTACTGCACCTGATTGGAATGAACCGTTTGAGTTGATGTGTGATGCTAGTGATTATGCCGTGGGAGCTGTTCTGGGGCAAAGGAAGAACAATGT
The DNA here is from genome assembly GCA_030848705.1 of Heracleum sosnowskyi. Classification (NCBI taxonomy): domain Eukaryota; kingdom Viridiplantae; phylum Streptophyta; class Magnoliopsida; order Apiales; family Apiaceae; genus Heracleum; species Heracleum sosnowskyi. The sequence goes on from CM061235.1 coordinate 69,599,423, forward strand.
TTTTCATGTAATCTACTATGCTAGCAAAACTCTCAATGATGCGCAGCTAAATTACACTACTACAGAGAAGGAACTCTTGGCCATTGTGTATAGTTTCGAGAAATTCAGGTCTTATTTGCTCGGAACCAAGGTAGTGGTGTTTACTGATCATGCAGCTATTCGTTATCTTATTTCGAAGAAAGATTCAAAGCCTCGGTTGATTCGTTGGGTTCTTTTGCTTCAAGAATTCGACTTGGAAATTAAAGATAGGAAGGGTACTGAAAACCAGGTGGCTGATCACTTGTCGCGATTGGAGGACCAAGGTAAGAACTCAGTTGATAAAACTCTCATCAATGAATTCTTTCCGGATGAGCAACTTTTTGGGGTGCAAACTGAAGAACCATGGTTTGCAGACATTGTGAACTATCTGGTGAGTAAGGTCATTCCCTCAGAATTCTCTTATGCTCAAAGAAAGAAGTTTTTGCATGATGTGAAGTGGTACTGTTGGGACGAACCCTTTTTATTCAAACAGGGAGCCGGCCAGGTGATACGAAGGTGCATTCCTTATAGTGAAGTTGAGGGTGTGTTGCGTGATTGTCACTCCACCACTTATGGAGGTCATTATGGTGGAGAGAAGACAGCTACGCGAGTACTTCAGGCTGGTTTCTATTGGCCAACACTGTTCAAGGATGCGCATCAGTTTGTGTTGAGATGTGATCGATGCCAAAGGGTTGGTAATATCTCGAGGAGGAACGAGATGCCGCTTAATATGATGCTCGAGGTGGAGATTTTTGATGTGTGGGGCATTGATTTCATGGGACCCTTTGTTTCTTCGTGTAACAACCAGTACATTCTGTTAGCTGTGGATTATGTTTCTAAATGGGTCGAGGTAAAGGCTTTACCGACCAATGATGCTAAAGTGGTACTGAGTTTTCTGCATAAGCAAATCTTCACGCGTTTCGGCACTCCAAGGGTCATTATCAGTGATGAGGGAACACATTTCTGCAACCGGAAGTTTACAGCCTTGATGGCTAGGTATAACATCAATCATAGGGTTGCTACTGCTTATCACCCTCAGACTAATGGGCAAGCAGAGGTGTCTAACAGGGAGATTAAGCGTATTCTGGAGAAGGTAGTGAATCCTTCAAGGAAGGATTGGTCCTTGAAACTTGATGAAGCTGTATGGGCTTATAGAACGGCTTACAAGACACCGTTGGGCACTTCACCTTTTCAGCTGGTCTATGGAAAGGCTTGTCATTTACCTGCTGAGTTAGAACACAAGGCATATTGGGCATTGAAGAAGTTGAATTTTGACTTAGCAGCAGCGGGTGAGAAAAGAATGCTTCAGATTAATGAGATGGATGAGACTGATAAAGATGCTTCCATTGTCATCTTTATTACCTCTAGAACTACAGCTGTTTATGAACAATCAATAGAAATAAAAAGGAGATGAGAGGTTTCAGAAAAGTATTTCTTGTTGTAACAAACTGAATGAATCCAAATACAAACTTCTGGGAATCTTATAATCCCCAAATTCTCTAACTAACTTTCCCGCCCAAAGTTGTTGATACAAAAATAGAAAAATAGACTACTTTGACTTTGACTTCCTTTGTCCTATAACATAGCATTCCCCCTTAAGAGACTTGTCCTCAAGTCGACACATCAAGGAAGAGGAAAATCTGGAAATTGATCACAGAAACGCTTGGCATCTTCCCAAGTAGCATGACCTGCATCTTGTCCAGTCCAGTGAACCAAATATTCCACTTTAGCTGCATTCTAAAAAGGCCTAATTCGTTTATCCAAAACCAGACTTGGAATCCTTGCAGAAGTAGAAGACAACCAGTTAGGAATAGCAGTAATTACTGGAAGTGTACCCTTGAACTGTTTCAGCTGAGATACATGGAAGACATCATGAATCTTGGCTGACACTGGAAGCTTTAATTTGTAAGCCACTTGCCCTATCCTAGTGGCAATCTGGAATGGACCATAGTACTTAGGACTAATCTTAGCATTGTGCCTGAGCTGGACAGAACCCTGTCTGTAAGCAACTAATTTCAGCCAAACCCAATCTCCTATACCAAACACTCTTTCACTCCTGTGTTTATCAGCATAGAACTTCATCCTATCTTGTGCTTTCTGCAAATGTTGTTTTAATTCAGCAATCATCCTTTCCCTCCTCTGTAAATCCCTATCCAATTCCTTGTGCATAGCATCACCAGCCAAATATGGCAAATGCAATGGTGGAGGCTGATTATAGACCACCTCATAAGGAGTAAGGCCAGTAGCAGTGCTGTAGTGAGTATTGAACCACCATTCTGCCAATGGAAGCCATTTCCTCCAATTCTGAGGATTACTGCTGCACATACACCTTAAGTAGGACTCCAAACATCTGTTAACTACCTCTGTCTGACCATCAGTTTCAGGATGGTAAGCTGAAGAAATTAAAAACTCAGTTCCATACAAACTAAACAAAGCCTGCCAAAACTGACTGAGGAAAACAGAATCTCTATCTGACACAATGCTCCTGGGCCATCCATGCAACTTGAAAACATTGTCTAGATAGGTTTGTGCCACAATAACTGCAGTATAAGAGTGAGATAGTGCCATAAAATGTGCACATTTACTAAGTCTATCCACCACTACAAAAATAACATCCTTGCCTTCAGATTTTGGAAGACCAGTAATGAAATCCATTGACACATCTATCCAAACATCTTGGGGTATTGGAAAAGGTTGTAATAATCCTGGACGAGCAACAGTTTCAGATTTAGAAGCCTGGCACATCTGACAAAGCCTGACAAACTGTCTAACCTGCTTAGTTAACCCTCTCCAGTAAAACACCTGTTTGATTCTTTTCACAGTCAAATCCCTACCTACATGTCCTGCCTCAGGAGAAGAATGATACCACCTAATTACTTGTAACTTCAAATCTCCATTAGGACCAAGTACAATCTTATTATGCCTTCTTAACAACCCATTCTGCAATTGATACCCTGGAACAGACACTGCATTTTCCAATTGCTGAATCTTATCCTCCATACTAGAATCCAACTTATAACTATCCCTTATTTTCTGAGACAAATCACATGACACCACAGACAAGGCCAAATACAATATGTCAGCACCCTCTCTCCTAGATAAAGCATCTGCTACAACATTTTCAACTCCACTTTTATAAACAATTTCATAATCATACCCCATAAGCTTGGACAACCAAAATTGTTGAAAAGGAGTAGAAATTTTCTGTTGTAACAACCATTTCAGGCTCTTCTGATCAGTTCTAATGATGAAATGACTCCCAGAAACATATTGCTCCCATTTCTGAACAGCAAAGACTATAGCCAATAATTCTTTTTCATATACTGAAAGGTTTTGCCACCTTGGCCCTAAAGACCTACTAATAAAAGAAATTGGATGGTTTCCTTGCATAAGTACTGCTCCAATACCTTTTTTAGAAGCATCTGTCTCTATTATAAATGTCTTAGAGAAATCAGGAACTGCTAAGACTGGAGCAGACACCAAAGCATGCTTCAATTTCTGAAAAGCTGTTTGAGTATCCTCATCCCAATGAAAACCACCTTTCTTCAATAAGTCAGTCAGAGGCTTACTAATAAGGGCATAATCTTTCACAAATTTTCTATAATAGCCTGATAAGCCTAAAAAACTTCTGACTTCCTTTACAGAAACTGGAATTGGCCAACTATCAATAGCAGAAATCTTGTTTGGATCAGTTTCAACTCCCTTCCTTGAAATGAAGTGACCAAGGTACTCTATTTTGTCAACAGCAAAAGCACATTTGCTACCTTTGGCAAACATCTTATTGGTCTTCATTAACTCAAAAACTAATTCCAAATATTGATAATGCTCTTCCAATGATTTACTATAAACCAATATATCATCAAAAAAGACTAAAACACACTTTCTCAGTAAAGGCTTAAAAACATGATTCATCCATTCCTGAAATGAAGCTGGTGCATTTGTAAGCCCAAACGGCATAACAAGAAATTCAAAATGCCCTGTATGAGTTTTAAAAGTTGTCTTGTATACATCTTCAGACTTAACCCTCATTTGATGATACCCAGCCCTTAAATCCAACTTACTAAAAACCATAGCACCTGACAGTTCATCTATTAATTCCTCAATGACTGGTATAGGAAACTTGTTTTTTACTGTCCTATTATTCAACTCCCTATAATCCACACACATTCTCCAAGACCCATCTTTCTTTCCCACTAATACCACAGGTGATGCAAAAGGGCTAGAACTGTTCCGTATTATACCCCTATCCAACATTTCTTGAATAAGTTGTTCAATAATATCTCTTTGTTTAAGAGGATACCTGTATGGCCTGATATTGACAGGGCCTGCACCTGGTAACAAAGGTATGGGGTGATCAAAAACCCCTCTGAGTGGAGGCAAGTCTGCTGGCTCTGCAAAAACCTCACTGTACTTCTGTTTTAAAGTCTGAATTTCTGATAATTCTGTCACTTGGACTCCATTGACAGCAATGTGATTTAGATGGATTTCTGAAGATGCTGCACCCTGAGGAATAAACTCTGAAAGCTGTAATAAACTTAGCTGAGCTGCATTTTTAAGGAGTTTTGCAGTTGGTGCCTTTTCCACCACCTTAAGTCTCTGCTGAGGTATTCCAGACAACATTACTTCCTACCCCTTTATGGAGAACACCATTTCCAATTTACTGAAATCCCATTTAATAGAACCTAAGGTTTTTAACCATTGTATACCAAGTACCATGTCACAGCTGCCCAATGGAATCAACAAAACATCTGTAGTAAAACTCTGACTACCAAAGGCCCAAGTAAAATCTTGACACATAGATTGACATGCCAAATGATTACCATCTGCAACAGTAACAGCCTGAGGTGGAATTTTCTCCAGTTGACACCCCAGTTTCTCAACTATATGCACATCCAAAAAATTATGAGTACTCCCAGAGTCAATAAGAATATGCAATATTGCTCCCTTACATTTCCCTTTAACTCTCATTGTATGGAATCCATGGTTGCCAGTCAAAGCATTTACTGAAATTTACTTCTCTGATACCACTGATAAAGATGCTTCCATTGTCATCTTTATTACCTCTAGAACTACAGCTGTTTATGAACAATCAATAGAAATAAGAAGGAGATGAGAGGTTTCAGAAAAGTATTTCTTGTTGTAACAAACTGAATGAATCCAAATACAAACTTCTGGGAATCTTATAATCCCCAAATTCTCTAACTAACTTTCCCGCCCAAAGTTGTTGATACAAAAATAGAAAAATAGACTACTTTGACTTTGACTTCCTTTGTCCTATAACAGAGTTGTACAAGGAGAAGGTAAAGAGATGGCATGATAAACGGTTGGTTCAAAAGTCCTTTATGTCGGGTCAACTTGTTTTGTTGTTCAACTCTCGTCTGAAACTTTTTCCCGGGAAACTTAAGTCAAGGTGGTCGGGGCCATTCACGGTCAAAACAGTTTTCCCACATGGAGCGGTGGACATCTATGATAGGTCACCGGATGAGGCATTCAAGGTTAATGGTCAGAGGTTGAAACCGTATTTTGGTGAACGTGTGAATCGTGAGGCGGAAACCGCGGTTCTTAGTGCTCCAGAATGAAGATTGATGTGCGTCAAGCTATTGACATAAAACAAGCGCTCGTGGGAGGCAACCCACGTAGTTATATTAGAGTTCAGTAGAAAAAAAAATGTTGAAAAAAGTTTTTTTCTGGACAGAAGGGGTGGGGCGCCCGCGCCACTAGTGGGGCGCCCGCGCCACTGTCCCTGCCAGAAAACGAAAAAAACTAAAAAAAAAATGAAAAAATCAGAAAAAAAAAAGAGTTTCTTTTGGAGGTTTTGCCTATTTATACTTCACCCCTCCCAACCCATCTCATAGTCTTCAACACCCTAGCCTTTTCTACCTCTCTACTACACCCATCTTCAATTCTATACATACAATACATACACACCTCCATCTTTTCATATCAATTCATGGCACCACCAAAGAGAGGTCGTTATGCGGGAAGTAGTAGCAACCGTCGTTCTTCTTCGGAGGAACAATCTAGTGCGGGTTTTGGGGGAGAGAAGTTTATTTCTCCGGAGGCTTCAATTGAGTATGCACGGTTAACTTCTAAGGCCGTGGTGAAGGAGAGGGGGTTTTTACCTACCCCTCGTGATGGTAATTTGGTGAAAATGATCACCGAAAAAGGTTGGGAAGGAATTTGTAAAGCGCCGGAGCCGGTCCCGGTGAGTATTGTTCGTGAGTTCTATGCTAATGCCAAGGCGGAGAAGAATGGGTATTCCGTGGTTCGTGGTTACACGGTGGATTACGCACCGGAGGCGATTTCTCGGGTTCTTGGTTTGCCGAAGAAGAAGGAGGGTGAAGCAGATTGGTCGGAGAAGACCTGGGCTGATTTGGACATGGAGTACATCATGGGGGTGCTATGTGTCCCGGGAACGACTTGGAAGTGCAATCGGGTTACTAATGAGCTTCTCACGTTCCCGGCATCTGCTATGAACAGGTATGCTAAGGCCTGGAACTTGTTTGTGTGTGCTAATATTATGCCTTCGTCGCATACGCATGAGGTTAATGTTGATAGGGCTATTGTGTTATGGGGGATTTGTAATGAGGAGTATATTGATCTTGGGGCTCTCCTCCATAGGAGCATTCTGAGGTTTTTGAGCGGTCGGACCACGGGGGCAATTCCTCATGCTTCTGTGGTTGTTAAGTTGTGTACTTCTGTCGGTGTTCATTGGTCTGAGGAGGAGTTCCTTCAGTTACCTAGTGCGCCTATTGACCACGCGACGATTCAGAGGTTGGAGGATTGGGATGGTGGTTATTCTGACCCTTCTGGTTTGGGTTTTGCTGATGTTGGTGAGGATGGTCAGGATGCTCCTACTCGGGAGACAGCCCGGACGAGGCATACAGTTTCTTCTAGTGTGCAGCGAGGGGTTGAATGGGCTGGTTTTGGAGAGGCCCAGTATAGGAGGTTGACTCGGCGGATTGATGCCATGCATGACATCAACCGCCGTTTTGCTACGGATTTGACTCAGGCGTTGGGTACGGCTTTCCGCGCCACTGGAGTTGATATTGCTTGGCCTGATTTTCGGGCTGGTTCTGTTTATCCACCACCAGATACACCACCAGATACACCACCTATGGAGGGTGGTGATGCTGCTGATGATTAGGTACTATCTGCACTTTCCTTGTTATTACCTTCAATGAGGACATTAAATATTGTAAGTTTGGGGGTGGTAATCAAGGAATAGTAGTGTTAGTGTGTGTCTCATGTAGGATTCATATAGGTTTCATATTGCATATTTAGTTAATTCATTCATATCTTTGCATATTCAGGTCATATAGAGCATTCTGTTGCATAGTTCTAGTTATTATGTTAGTCCATTGTAGTTGCATTTGCATAGCATATTTCATGATCCCTTAAGACTTGACTGTTTCTGTGGTGAGTCGATGTTGATTGGAGTGTAGTTGTGATGAAAAGAGGGCTGATTAAGTTCCTAAGTATTAACTTGCATGCCTGGAACAAATCTTTTACATAAGTCTCATGGGTTGCTTTTGCTTTTGATCAGACCATGCTTGTTTAGATGTTTAAGTTTAACCACTTGTTTATATGTAGAATGTTGGCTAGATTCTTGAAAATGAAGGTGCACTTAAGTATAAGTTTGGGGAAACCAGGAATTTCATGCTAGTTGTTAATAAAGGCTAGGCGTCAAATGGCTAGTAGCCACTCATTGGTAAAAAATGAGTAGTCTAGGGTGGGATGAGAAAAGCAATGGCACTCATTCCGAAATTTGAAAAAGAAAAAAAATTGAAAAAAAGAAAAAAAAAGAGTTGTGTTAAGTGTGTTTATGCATAATTGATCAGGGTGAGCTCTTTAGTACTCGAGCAAGTAAGTTCTTTGGGGACTTTGTGCCTAGTGACCTAAGACTTTTCCGGTCTGGGATCCACTGACCTAAAGCTCGTTAAATGGGTATTTTTGTAAAATCCTTTCGAGGTGTCATCCATTGCACGGTCAAATAAGCATATGTGTTGTGTATAGTGGTTTTTGTGTAATAAAGCATGAATTTCTGACTAACTCAAGTGGTTTATGGAGGTGTGTCCTAAAGGTTCTTGTGTCTAGCTTTCATTCTGTTTATAAACTTGTGGTTGTTTTGGCTAAGGATAGGTATGGTCTTATTAAGTTTGGGAGTATATTGGTGAGCATTGCACACACGCACGTTCCTGTGTTTGTATGGTTGATTAAGGGGAGTTTGGTCGAACTCTGTTTGGAAGATTGCATTCTTTGAGATGTTGGCTTATTCATTGGTTATGGTTAGGTTGGGGGGATCGCTTGCATTATCATAGTAGTTGCATTCATGCATTGCATTGCATTAGTTAATATGGAGTCTGTTTATGCTTGAGGACAAGCATTGGTTTAAGTTTGGGGGTGTGATAAGTGGATTTCATGTCTACTTAGAACGCTTAGAAACCGGCTTAAACTGATTGCAAGAACTCAAGTTTTAGGTGTTTTGATATGTTTTTGAGTATTTATGCAGGAATGATCATTGGTAGCACGATGGTGGTGCATGGATGTAATTGATGGTGTGGTGTTATGTTGGAAAGGGCATGCAAGATTTGAGGGTTGGAGGCTTTGCGCTTTGGAGAGCATTAAAGGAAAATTTTCTGTCAGGCCAAGTGGGGCGCCCGCGCCACTAGTGGGGCGGCCGCGCCACTCACCGCGCCACTAGTGGGGCGGCCGCGCCACCCTCTCTGTCCCAAATTCTGTTTTGTTCTAATTTTGATGTTAGGGCATTGACTGGTCAACCCTGAGGCATGGATCAATATTTGTGGACGTTTTATAAGGGGAGAACCCTAATATATCATATCTATCGAGGAATTATCAAGGAGAACAAGAGGAGGCCAAACCCTAGAAGACCTAGCTTAATTTCATCTTTGTATTCTTCTAAATTAGGCATACTTGGATTCTCTTACGTTGTTTTCTAAACCTTATGACTATTGTTACTATTGGTTTTTGATTTTCAATTCAAGACTTATTTTTAATATCATGTTTTCATTAGAACCCGCGATGATGAACGGTTCATTCATGAACTAATCGTTATAGTGGGATTCTAACGGAGTTTCTTATGGAGTTTAGTGGTTAATTGTTTTTATATATTCTGTGTGTGATGGCTAATTGATTTCCTATCATGGTTGTGCTTATTCGTTGTGGATGAGTAGCTAACATTCATGATTGTTTGTTAATCTCTATTGATTGCGAAAGTGGATATAGGGATTTAGAACTTGCCATGCTAGCATAAGTTCATGTATAATTGTCATGCATGATTCGTGGATGATTTTAACCATTTCATCTACCTTATGTAATCTGAATAGATAACTTGCTCATTAAACCACTATGTTTTTAATCTCTATAGACATATAGGGACTAAGCATATTTGGTGTCCATTTAACTTCTATCTTTATTGTGGATGTTTAAGTGGTATGGTATACGTATACTGAAAGGTAGCGTATACTAGTTTCGTGTTATCTGATTAGTTGTCACACCCATCACATGCATTAATTAAGAACAAGAGACTCTAGATGAAATATTTAATGATGTTAGGATCCCATGCTTTATTCATATAAGTAATTTTCCAGTAATTCTCTTTAGTTAATATAATCTTGTTAAGTGCTAGTTAATTAGTTAAACAAAACCAAATTTGATACTTATCTTAGCAGTGAGTAATAACCATACATTGGTGCATTAGTGCATAGCTATAACAACATAACCAGTCTCTGTGGGAACGAACTTAACTTTATCATATACTACTTGTGACCACGTGCGCTTGCGTGTTGTTGTGTGAACATCTACTTTATCTCTAATGCAAAGGGAACAGGAGAAGCAAACCCAACTTTTAGCCCAGCTAGTGGCAACTCAAGGACTCCCAGTCATTCCTTTTGATGATAACAAAAAGGGGGAGAAATCTAAGGAGCTTAACATTCAAGTTACAAAGGTTATGGTCTGTAACAGCCCCAGATCCGGGGTCGGGGATCCGGTCGTTACGGTCTCAATTCCCATCAATAATACTTGCACTTGGATCAAAACAATTAAACTACATGCTGTGATCCCACAATAACATCACCACACACACACAACTAGTTATAGTCCCAGAGATGAAATTGAAATAAGTATCTAGTCATAGGATCCACAAGTTATAAGTTATTACAAACCCAAAAGATTACAGAACATTTAAAAGTTCTTGCCGTTGTTTACATTAATCATAATATAAATAAGTCTGATACACAAAGCTGAAGCTTAGACTACTGATTGCTACTACCTCAGTTATGGCTGCTACCACATCAACGGGTAAATCTCTGACGGCTGCCACCCGCTTGCGCAGAGTGTGCTGGTTGTGGGCCATCTGCTCTAGCTGTTGTTGTGATATAAATAAATAAAGCAAGGGTGAGCAATAGAGCCCACCAAAACAGTTCAATGATATATCCGTACCCACATGTTATGCCTTAAACGGATAAGAAACTAGTATAATATATCAGATGAAGTTACAAGGAAAATTAATATAATGTTTCCATAACCCAAAATTCACTTATGCATATATATCCTTAATCAGGTTTATCAGAGTCATAACTCATAAAAGATGAAGTTGCATGAATTTATTGTCACTTCATTTCCAAACACTTTTCGACCTCCTGTCAACATAATTGGTTCTTCACCCCAATACATGTTGCATGAATATACAAATTGGATGATGAACCAATACTGGAGTTGCTACCGCGCCCGCTGTACCTAACCTTGCTATGATCAGTAGCAGGTCGTACCGCTCAAATAGTTTTCTACATGTAGATGGAAGAATCACGACAACCTGACATTGTCTACCGCCTTTCTGGATCTCCCGGCCCATTTGGGGCAATAAAAGTTGGATGGGTCGGCGCAACTGGACCACTTACACTAGTCCTAGTTCAGATGAAATCCATGACTCTGAAACGTAAAGATCGTCCTCCTTTCCCCAAGTGTAATACTTGTTGATGCGACTCCACTCAGTAGTCATATCTTGGTTGGAAAGGAAGATTCTCCAATATTTCCCAAGCGATGCTTGTTAATGGATATCGACTTGTTCCAGGAATTTACCCCTCGAGCGTTGAGGTGGTAACACAATACTTGACTGGCAGCAATTAAATTGCTCCGAGAAAATATCTGTCCCCTGACAGTTTTTGAGTTGAGTGTTTAAAATGAATAGTAATTACTAAAATCAGGTTTCCCATATTTTTGATAGTTGAGCGAGCATTTAAATCCTCTTAAAAGACGGACTTAAATGGGAAAAATATTGTTATGGGAACCACTTTTTGATTTGAAAATAATTAATAATATTTATTAAATAAGTAACCTGAAACGAATATTTGAAAATATTATTCATTGAGTAAGTAATCCTCAAATGAATATTTGAAAATAATATTCATTAAATAAATAATCCTCAAATGAATATTCAAAAGTAATATTCATTAAATGAATAAATAATCCTCGAATGAATATTCAAAACTAATATTCATTAAATAAATAAATAATCCTTGAATGAATATTCAAAACTAATATTCATTAAATAAATAAATAATCCTTGAACGAATATTCAAAACTAATATTCACTAAATAAATAAATAATCTTCAAATGAATTATTCAAAATAATATTCATTAAATAATCTTTAGATGAATATTCACAATAATATTCTTTAAGTCAATAACCCTCAAATGAATATTCATAAATAATATACTTTAAGTCAATAATCCTCAAATGAATATTCATAAATAATATTATTTAAATAAATAATTAATCCTCGAATAACAGATACCCGATATCTTTATCGGAAAATAATCATTAAATAAAATCACACGCCCCTTATCCTAGGGCATTTATATACAAACTGGCTTATAACTCATATCCCATATCTAGCTTATAAGCCCCACATCAAGTCATATCCTCAAATATTGCTATATATAGCAGTTCGAAAACAAGTATGCAATAACACATGTATACTTCTCATTTGCATATTATATATGAAAACAGTTTATTATCACAATAACAGTAAGTATAGGTTTGAAAACTTGCCTGGTGGTGAGGTAGGGGTAGTGTGCCTCGAGTCAATCCGGCGATCTATACATAGTCAAAAGATCCAAGGTTAATCACTTAAAGCTCTTATGAAACCAAGTACGTACTTTACTTAACTAAAACATGATTTGTAGTTAACTCCTTAAAAATCCTCTTGCGCACGCTCGACTCGAACATTTTTATAAAATAGAGACTAAATCCTTTTAACTCGAAATCTTCTCGAGGGTCTTCCTAGACATACCTAGCATGTTAACACAAAGTTTCATATTCTGATTAGTCACTTAAGGGGTTTGATCATTGCCTCAAAGTTGGCTAAGTGGTATAGTTCGGTTTCTCAAAACATCCTTAATTAAAACACTCTTTTCTTCTAAACCGCAGTACGCCATATAAAACACGTTGCAGAAAGCACAAAATATGTTGCAACAGATCAAAAAATAAAAGCGGCAACACTTTTTCAGTGTTGCAATTTTCACCGCTGCTGTAGCACCCTACAACAACGTTTTGTTACACTACTGCAACACCACTAGTTTTGTTACCAGAACATTCTAAGGCATCATTAAATACAATGTACAACAACATTAAACTAGTGTTGCTGTCGATGTCAACATTCTATAAAATTGTGGGTCCCACCAGTGGACCCCACGTAAACATATTTTTTAACAATTGGTGGCAAAACAATATAATTACCTATCGCACTTTCCCACTGAAAATTTAACAGGAACTATTTGTGTATATGCATTTCTCAAATATTAAAACTCGTTTCATTACACCAATACCAAAATTCATCAATAAAAGTACAAGGATTCATAACTCTAACCCAAAATATAAATCACAATCCAATACAAAAAAAAAATCCATCTCATTCCATGGTACATAGAGCTTCCAACTCCCACAATATCAAACCCAAACCTATCTAGCATTAAGACACTTCCCTTTTCTACAAATATATTTGATAGATTCCCTTATCTACAAATACACTTGACAACTTCTCTTCATCACTTTCATAACCAGCAAAGCTTGCTGCTTAGAAAATGAATTATTGTGATTATCAACAGTATTCTTCAAGGCTTTAGCAAGTTCCTCGCTTCCAGCCAATAAGCGGCTGCACATTACAAATAGATATGAGAAAACCCACTTGAGAACATGTATTATCTTACAATATACCTTGGGAAGGAAGAAAAAAACAAGATATTAAAGGTAAACTAAAAAGGTTAAACAATTACCATAAGACATAAATTGTACATTTTTAGGTGAACATGATCACCTCCAACGACTTTTTAGAATTAAAGCCAGACCTGTACATTTTAAACGGTCTTAAAGAATTAGCTTCAAAAAAGAATATGACAGAAGAATATCTACATACTACTATTTGTGGCATACATCAATGTTTAATTTGCGGTGCAACAATATTATTTAGGTACACAATTTAAGCTCTAAAAAGGCAGAGCACATGAATTAGGTAAGACATCTGAACTATTTTATTTGCTTTGTTTGGTTATTAAATAGAATAGGTTGACAAATCAAGGGTAAATTACTTGCTCAAAAATTTGGATCAGGGAGATTCTTAAAAGCTCTGTAGTGTCAGCTGCTTGAAAAACTTCAAGAGATAATATTCTGGAGCAAATATAGAATTGCAATAGCAAATCCTAAATGAGCATACCAAAAAAATTGAATGCAATGCACTAATCCCAAATTTACTGATGCGGTAAAGAAGGGAAAACCTTAAAACCAGAATGGACATGTGCATGGTACTTGATTAAGAAAATACACAGAAAACAAAATGGTACTACACATTAAAAAAAAAGGGATGTGCCTTAAAAAGTAATACAAATATCACATTTAAGAAAGAAGACATGTACATGGTACTTGATAATAAAGATAATAAAAACGAAAGAGACATGGGGGAGGTGGAAATACTCACCTAACCAGATGGAACATCAAAATCACCCGTCAAGTTCACAACTTCAACATATTCGCACAACTCGGGCTCTGAAACATCTTTTTTGTCACCAGCCTCATGCCAAGGACCAAACAATTTTCTTATTTGAATGACTTCTGTAGCGAGGTAACCATTTGAGCCAGTATATAATCCTGCGAAGGCAAATAAATTAGTTCAACAAATTAGTTAAACTCCAAAGAACAGAAGCTTTATTCTGAAATTACAAAAACTCTGTGGCACGTTGATATCAGAGCTCCGAATACATATTGCAAACACTTCTAAATATAGAACATTATACTACCATTTAACACCCAATACACCAACAACCCCATCATATTTTCCAGAATATGGAATAGCATCTATGTGAGAACTTGTTGCAACGGCACCAAATTCTGGTTCATTGCCTTCCCTGGACCAAGAGTACAAAGAAGTGAAAAAAGAAAAATCTCGTGATTTAGCAGTGAGAGGAAGAGGGGGAGAGAGACATGAAAATAACAACAAATTAAAGCAGACAAACTTCAAATTTGATGCTTGCAAAACCAATTAACAGCTGAAATTAAGAATAATACCTAATGATATAAAGAAGCCCCAACTCAATATGTAAATCTCCAATTGGACCGGACCCAATTGAAACCCGAATTGAATCGAACCATAGAAACCCTATATCTAAAGAAACCCCAATTGATGTGCTTCAGAGTGGGTGGCGGCGATGTTGAGAGTGCGAGTTTAGAGAATGAGTGTAGGAGCAAGAATAGAATTAGCCCTGTTTTGTTTAATTTTTATCACCAAACAGAAGGCGCCAATTTTGCCGCCCTTGGCAAAAAATTGTATTTCCGCTCTAGCAAAAGAATGAGTTTCCTGTGCTTTCCAATGCAGTTGTACAATTTATATTTTTTAATTGAAATTCTCTTTTTTATTACATAACTAGTTGAGAAAGAATTTTTGATTATATTCGAAAACATATTCTACTTCCGATAGAACTTTTAATTATATTTCTAACCTATAAATTTGAACTATTCTCCTTTTATAAACTCGAACACTTATTATACTTTAAATATAACTTTTATTTAGATATCTTCCCTATAAATTTGAACTCTTCTCCTCTATAAATTCGAACACATACTCTACTTCTAATATGTCAACGGATATTTTTTTATTTAGTATAATTAAAAAATTAAAAAATTCTATAAAATTAGAAAAATAGATTGATGTGATCTTAGAGGCGTCACATAATCTCCCGTGTATCCTCCTTTATATATATATATATATATATATATATATATATATTTGGTCAATTAAAAATTTAGTACAAAACATATTATATTTTGTACATATATTCTAATTCACTCCAATAATGGACTTCTAATTTTTTAAAATTAAAAATAAATCATTTTATCAAAATTTTATTCATTACGTGCATAATACTTTTTTATTCAAATTATTACTTTTTATTATAGTTTATTCTTTAAAAAATTTATAAAAATATTTGTTTTCATAAAAATGGCATTATCAACTCGAATAATAAACCGTTAATTTTGAAAAATTAGATTATATGCTTTTTCAACATCAATTCATTTTCGAGAAAAATAATAGTTTATTTTAATTTTTCATAAGTTATGTTTAAATCATACTTTTGGTAATCTTTCATCATCAGTGTTGCAATGTGTAACGCTTCTGAGCTACTACAACACCATGTTTATATGTACAGCAACATAAAAAAAACAGTGTTGCACTAGGTTTAAATTTTATAGCTACTATACTAGGCAGTGGTGACCTTGGACAGAAGTCCTTATGCTCGGGTATCACAAACAAAACATGGTTACGGAAAATCGGGCATTATAACAGCTATGTTTTAACGATTCCAAAGTTTAATCATAAACTTACAAGATCAATCCAAACCAAATCACCAAGTCAAATCCTCAACATCATTACTAATCCATAATCATCACCAATCAGTCAAAACCAACATTTACTTGCTTATCATCAAAACAACCTCAAACTTTCGTGAAAATCACTTAATCATTCTTACGATTACACCGACTAAACTATACTTAAAACTAATCATATAAGTCGAATTTATAAACAAGGGTTTCAAGAGTTATACCTTCCTTGGAGTGTATATGAGCCTAATAATCCTTGTATAGCCCTTATATAACCTTAAGATAGCTTGAATCAACAAAAGAAATCAAGAATTAAAAGTTAGTTCTTGGAAATCACTATTCATGTTCATCTTTGACCTAAGATTTAAGCATGATACCATCCATGGATGATGCTAAGATTAAGATATTACCTTGGTCTAGGAATTAGGAAGCTTTTGAATCCAAGAACATGAATTATGGATGCTTGGAAGTTGGTCTTTGAGAAATGAAATTTTTTGGCCGAAAGTTGTTTGGTTCTTCAAGAGGTTTTTCTTTTATTTTTTTTTCTTGCCTTGGTTGATTAATAAAAGGTGAGATATTTTTATGGTCAAGTGGTGAGTCATCACCTCATTGTCTCATCTTTTGACACTTGTCCAACATGCATTCACTTAGATAAAGTAGCTTTACTGGTTCGCTTTACTGGTTTGTTTCCTTTCACATGGATGATCCAAATGTTGCATTCCTCGAATCAATCTTCTTACATGTTACTTCCATATCTATATTTAATCCTGTAAATGTCTCGTTGCTCCGTCTCCGTTTAATCCCGTAAAATGTTCGCAGGGTTTCTTAAGTGTTCTATCGAAGTAGTTTACCGTAATCGTTCTTAATATTCCTAATTCTTTTATTAAATCCATATCCATGGAATTGATAATTTAAATCCTCAAATATTCTCAAAATAATAATTAATCCGTCCGTTATTGGTGAAATTTCGGAGAAAACGGAAATGCTATTTTTCCGATTCTGACAGCTTTTGCATTCCTTCATTTACATCGTAGATCACTAATACGACTTTGAAAGTTTATTATATCGTCCCGCATATAGGGTGGTCTGAAAAAAATTTTGAATGAAAAAGTTACTATTCATCAGTGGTTTTTAACAAAAGTTACTATTCATGAATAGTTCTTAAATAAGTACAAAATTTGGGGAAATTACATGGTCCCAGCCATTTCCCTGCGAAAGGAGCCACTAGCTATGGGGGAGTCAGGAAAGGATAAACTGGATGGTATTGACTTGATTAAACAAGCATCTATGAGGCTAACACTTGCTGAACAGATAAAAGACCATTGGGCTAACATAGATGCAAGAGTCAAGAAGATAGCTGAAACTGCAAAGAATTCAAATTCATCAACGGATCAAACTACTTCTACAACACCATCAACGAATGCCATGGTTTTAGTATCAACGGAATGGGAGCCACAGACCAATTCTTTCTATGAGGTAAAGCCCCTTCTACATGGAGTCACTCAAGGTCCAAGGAAGGAAAAAGGACAAACTTCATGCATTAGGGATGTGGAACAAGCTACACTTCAAAGAAGCTTATCTCCCAAGTCCCCTGCTAAACCAAGGGCAAAAACATAGCAAGGATTTTCTATCCTGCACCTTATCCAGATGAGCTCAAGCTTCTTGGACTACTTATCACAAAATGTAAGGAAAGCAATGATCCTGAGATAAGGAAGCAAAGGGCAATTGTCTACAGGAATGGACAAGAAATCTGTGTTTGGGCTGGTCACCCAAACTTTGCTGAAGCTAAGGCTGAAGAGTCAGAAAGAGCAGCAATGCAAGCACTTGCAGTTGCTCAATCTCTTGATGAAGAAGAAAGACAGCTAGAAGAAAAAGCCAGAGAGGAAAGGAGTACAAAGAAGAGCATAAGGCAACCAAAGGCAAGAGCTAGGAGAAACATAGCCTTTGAGAATGACTCCTCTCAGAGTATTGCAACAGACTCTTCTGTACCTATTGCACCTCCAACAATTCTTGATCCAGTTTCTGAGGTAAAGTTAGCCTGTGATCCTAAACATCCTGTCAATTTCCATGATCAGCCAATTGAGCAAAAGGGAGAGCCAATTGAGTTTGATGAGGCCAACTTTCCAAAATTCCTCTTTGAAATGGATCCAAAGAAGAAATCTAAGCAGAGGGCTGCCAAGGCTAAGCCAATTCTTGTAAGGAGACCACAAGCTGAGAAACCCCCAACCAACCCAGAAGACTTCATCTACATTGCTGATATCAGGGAAGAGTCTAACCTATATATCAATCTTGATGACCTGGTTGAAGTGAGAGGAATAACAGCTTCTTACAAACTACCAGAGAGATTGGTGTTTGTCTACAAGGGTGGGAGAGAACAGGTTTGTCTCCAAAATTTTCCAAATCAAAGCTAGCTGGAACAAGCCTGATGCACTTCCCAGAGTATTGAAGGTCCCTCAAACAGGAAAGAAAATTCATCTCCAACCTTTTTGGATGATGGAATTCAGAGACAAGGACAACTGTAGAAGATTCTTCAGAATAGAAGACCAACTGGAAAAGGCATCCAATGAAACTCTCAGATTAATGCAATCCAGGTTGGGGAATCAAGATGAAGAAGAGAAGATTTTCTACAGAAGACTTCAAGCTCAGATTGAGGAGAACAATGCAAGAAAAGGGAAGAAAACAAGACCACAGAGGCAAAGATGAAAAATCTACTCAGACTAGAGGAGCAACTCTGTGCACTTGTTTTGTAAGATTTTCTACTTTGTATTTCAATTAAATTCAATGAAGCTTAATGCAATTTCTATTTTTATCATGTGTAATTTGACTGAGTGTTTTTGTTATCATCAAGGCTCTTGATTTATGGTTGTTATTCTATCAGTCATAAATTGGGGGAGATTGTTAGGAATATGTTGTTCTTGATGATAATTATAAAAACACTTAGTAGATTTTGTATTAAGTCATTTTGTAACTGTCAACAGAATGGCATGCTTTGCAGCGTTTCGTTGACAGGAAGCTCATCAACGAAATGAGTGATGTAGCAATTGCATTGTACAATACTTCACAGTTTGATATGCATTTTGTTGTATGTATTAGATAGGTTTTCTAAGTCATGTTGACTTTGTAATGGATAGGCAAAATAGGCTGATGAATTGTAAATATATTATGCCATGTAATTTTGCCTAAGTGAAGACATGTCAACGGTATGAAGATTACTTTATCAACGGTATGAAGATTAGTCTTTCAACGGAATGAAGATTACTCTATCAACGAAACGAGGAATACACCATCAACGGAATGAAGAATAAAGCTATCAACGAAACACATCTCCCTGCTATTAACGAATCATTATTGCTTTTCTGAATAGTTGACAAAGTGATAGTGACAGTTTTCTAACAGATCAAAAGGGAGATTTGGAAGTGTACTTTGCATTGGAAGCCATCAAAATGGACATAGGGAATAAGGAAACATTCCAATTTCCAATCTGGTTTTTGAGTGGGATCACTATAAGACTGAAGACAGAAGACAAAGATCTCCAAGGACCATTGGACAAAAGGGATGAAAAGCAAGCTACTGGCGGTTACCTTTAGTGTACTTTAGAGTAGCCAAAAATAGCATTGTAAACTTGGGAATATATATAACCAAGTGTAGCAGTTAAAATAGGAGTGTGAGAAGAAAAACAAATAGATTGTATTAGCTATCTTTGAGAGCATACTTCTCTACATTCTTGTAACTGAGCAGCTGTGTACATTTTGTATCACAGATTATTTCCGCAATAAAAACACTTCAGTTGGATCATCAAACAATCCAACTGAAATTATTTAAGTGCTTGTGTTTTAATTTTATAAGTTCAGTTTTATTTCGAAAGTTGTTTTTAAGTTTGAGAAATATCTAGAATTGTATTCAACCCCCCCCCCCCCTTCTACAATTCTGTTAGGTCATTTGGGATTAACAGCAGGTAAGATGGTTAAAATCACCTACGAATCATGCATGACAACATACATAAACCTATGCTAGCATGGCAAGTTCTAAATCTCTATATCCACTTTCGCAATCAATAGAGATTAACAAACGACTTAGATGTTAGCTACGCATCCAAGAAGAATAAGCACAACCAAACTAGGATATCAATTAGCCATCACACACACATCTTTAAAACAATTAACTACTAAAATCCATAAATAAATCCGTTAGAATCCCACGACAACGATTAGTTCATAACCGAACCATTCATCATCGTGGGTTCTGATGAAAACATGATAATAAATATGTCTGGAATACTAATTAAAAGTACTAGGGTTTATGAAGAAACAAACGAGAATCCAAAGTATCACCTAATTAGAAGAATACAAAGATAAGTTGAAAACTAGATCTTCGTAATCAGCCGTCTTCTTGTTCTCCTCACCAGTGGATGGATATGTATGTATGTATATCAATGTATATCTCAGAAATCGTCCATCAATAGCTTTTATAGGTCTCAAGGTTGACTGGTCTTCTGCTGGTTTCCTTTTCAGAGTCAAAATTGCCTTTTCCAGCATCTTTCAGGAGAGGGCGTGCCTGGTAGGGCGCGGGCGCGCTTGGTTTGAATTCCATTAGGGCGCGGGCCTGACCTTCTGTCAGATTTCTTCAACATGCATTTCCTTGACAATTCTAGCACTATGAAACTCCGCAATCACCTGGCCTTCACAACAATGCTCAAATACCACCACACAACCAGAGAAACTCCACAACTCTGCTGACGAAGCAACTCTGCACACACTAACACAAAACACATTCAAAACACCACGTACTTGAGTACAAACAATCAATTTAAGCCGATTTAGAGCGTTCCTAGTAGATATGAAATCCACTTATCAATAGTCTTTAGGCCTTGATTCCAATGTTAGTATCTATTTTAAAAAGATATGTTTTGAGTCTTGGTTTATTATATTGATACCAAGGATTTCTAAATGATTTACGGGAGTATTTGAGTATGATTATAAGTTATACAGTATTTTGAACTGTATACTATTTTGGGTCAAAACCTAGTAATTTTAAAACTTTGATCCTATATGGATTATCTACCTTAAAGGTTTAAAGAGTTAAACTGGGATAGATTTCTTGATGAGCGCTATTAGCTCATTCTTGCTTTATTAAAACTTTCAGCATGAAGAAAACATTGCCGATTCACCCCGTTCTACGAGAGCAAGGGAATGGAGAGACCACCCTTGAGTTAGTTCAGCAGCCTGTATCGAGAAGTCTATTAAGTGTATCGCAAAGTCTAGTAAAGAGCTATGTCGCAAAGTCTAGAGGGTAAGAGTATAAAAGAGACTTTGCGATATAGTATAAATACCTTGTCGATAACTCTCATTTGGAATTGCAATCGATTTGTCAGACATATATCAAAATTTTGAAAATAAAATCAATTTAATTCAAAATTATGTCAATATGCAGGGGCTTGTCGATATAGACCAAGTTCAAAAAGAATCAAGGACCCAAGGTTATAATAGTTATCACTCAAAAGCATGTAAGCAATGTCAAGCATAGAAAATGTAACTGCATCATAGTTGCTAATTTTACCAGATAAAACCTTAAGAATGGCATCAAAGAAAAAGCTCCATTCTTTGACCATTCCTCTTCTCTGAATCTTACTCAAATTATCCGTAAGCAAAGCATAGTTAATTGAATTCAGCAAGTTAACAATGTTAGTATCCCTATGCTTTCTAACCTATTGTTTTCAGGCAAATTTAAGCATCATGTAATGACATCACTATTTATCACATATTCCTTACCTTGAAGAACAAAAGTGATTGTAGCTGTAATATCCCCAAATTTTGTACTTATTTAAGAACTATTGATGAATAGTAACTTTTGTTAAAAAACCACTGATGAATAGTAACTTTTTCATTTTAAAAAGTTTTCAGACCACCCTATGTATGGGACGGTATAATGAACTTTCAAAGTCGTATTAGTGATCTACGATGTAAATGAAGGAATGCAAAAGCTGTCAGAATCGGAAAAATAGCATTTCTGTTTTCTCCGAAATTTCACCAATAACGGATGGATTAATCATTATTTGAAAATATTGGAGGATTTAAATTATCAATTCCATGGATATGGATTTAATAAAAGAATTAGTAATGTCAAGGACGGTTACGGTAAACTACTTCGATAGAACACTTAAGAAACCCTGCAAACATACTACGAGATTAATCGGTGACGGAACAACGCGACACTTACAGGATTAAATATAGGCATGGAAGTAACATGTAACAAGATTAATCCAAGGAATGCAACAATTGTAGCATCCATGTGAAAGGAAACAAACTAGTAAAGCTGCTTTGCCACCATGGTACTCCATTGCTCGACAAGTGTTCCGATGATGAGGTAAAAATGTGATGACTCACCATTTGACTACAAAATATCTCATCTTTATCAAAATCAACCAAAGCAAAAAGGCAAGAAAACTCTCCCCACTTGGAAGAACATACCATTCGGCCCTTTTGAAGAAAACAAAGGATACATTTTTCAAAGATCATCTTCCACTCATCCATAAATCATGTTCTTGGATTCTAAAGCTTCCATATTTCCAAACTAAGGTATTCTCTTAATCTTAGAATCATCCATTAAGGTTAACATGTTCAAATCCTTGATTGAAGATGAGAGTGAATAGTGAAATGAATAGTAACCTTTTGTGTTCTTGATTTTGTTCTTAAATATTAAGCTTGTTAAGGATAGTTTAAAGCTCAAGGAAGGACTATCACTACTAGAAAAACTAGATTAGACATCACACTTTAGACATCGGTTAGAAAAGCCACTGATGTTAAAAGTATTTCTTACATCGGAATTTAGAAAACTGATGTCTAATGATAATCTACACATCGCTTACTTGAATAAACGCTGTCTAAACCTCATTTAAAAAAAAATAAACCCACGCCTTCCCTCTTTTTCATTTCCCACTTAACAAAAATTCTCCCCTTAACTAAATTCAGCTCCCGCTTATCCATCTTTTCCCCCTTAAACTGAAAACATAAAATAAAAAAACATAAACCCACCCCCCCCAAACAAAAACGTAAAATCAAATGCCTCTGGCACTATCCCTCTTTTCTTCAACAAGAACACAAAATAAATTACTCTCTCCCCCTTTCTTCCCCGCTTTCTCAAATGCAACCCTAGTTTTCAATTAAGATGCGATTACACAGTATATGTCTGATTTCAGCTTTCAATTGTTCGATTTGTTTATTTGTTTCTTTCAATTTTTTGATTATTTGTTTCATTTTATTTGTTTCTTCAATAGATCTGGAGCTTGGAGGTTGGAGTTTGTTCTTTGGTTTTAGCGAGTTTGGAACTTTGGTTTTATTGTTCGAGTTTGGAAGCTCGATGTACAACTATGGTTTTAGTTTGAGTTAGGAGGTTCCATTCACAATTTTGATTTATGTTCGAGTTCAGTTCTTTGTTTACTAAGGTATTTGGTTTGGATTTACAACTTCAGAAATATTTGTGTGGCTGCAGGTACTTCTATGTGTATTTCTATGTCTACATGTATAAAAGTGTTTGTATATAGTCCCCTGATAACTTTCTCTATATTTTTGTGGTTATAATTCCTTGAGAACATAAAAGAGTGTTTGTTGTATGTGTTTGTTATATTATTACATTAACTTAAATCTTGTCCTACATAACTATTTTATTGGCAAAGTCTGAAAGTAAAATTTTGAACTTTTGAATTTTTCTATGTACTTAACTTAATTGGCAAAGGGCCAAAGTATGACAATAAAAATCTTGTCATGTGCTTTCTGTAGAGGAGAAACGCGACAGCAAACTACTGCACTATCTAGCTTCTGAATGTTGGTACTCTTGTTGGTTTAAATTTGTGATGATGGTACTCTTGTTGATTTAAATTTGCTGTTCAGAGATTTCGACTGTTATTTTACCTATCATAACCTGTATTTCATAGATCAGCTTCGGGCCTCCTTCATTTCATTTTGTTGTTTTTCTGGGTGTACTGTTGGGCCTTTAAATGAGACTGTTATTTTTAGTTTTCAGTCACAGTTTCTCTAGATTTTCATGATTTTAAGGATGAATGCCATATATATTTATCGTATCACAGTAGCTATGCATATGTGCCCTACAGCCTGTACTGCAGTTCTATTGTTTGTAGAAGAATGCTTCATGTTGCACATATGTTTAAAATTCCCAAACAAGTTCCGTTTTCGAGTTTGAATGTGGATGGACTTGCTACAAATGGTTTATCTTGTTGTCTCTGTGGGGTATTTCGAAGAATGGGCATGAAGAGAGTGATGGACATGTTAAGAAGGTTGGAGAAGCAAAATTTAATCATCCTCCACTAGATGAACTAATTTATATGCCAACTTCAATAAGAGAAACAATGACCTTGTTTGGCAAGTTATGCAACTGAATAGAAACCTACCTTGTTATGTTCCTTTTGTTTTATTACATTTTGTTGGTTTCCCATTTGTGTACTGTTGGTCCTTTAAATTTAGATTGTACGGTGATATCAGTGTATATGTCATCAAAAATAATGTCCGACTTATTGCAAATTTACAATTGAAATAAAAACATATAATTAGATCATATTAAACTAGCTCGTGAATTTTCCCCTTTAGAAGTCCTTTTGTTTGTCACAGAATGCTACCATCTTGTTCTTCCAACAAGTTTTACTTTTTCTGAGTTTAATTGTGCATGCACTTGCAATACACGTTTTTCTGGCTGTCTCTGATATGTTAAGCAGAATCTGTTATTCTTCTTCCTTTGAAATTTGAATTTCTCTATTTAAAGTGATGTACATTCTCTTTGAACATATAACGTTATAATTACAACCCCAGTTCCCTTGTTTGTTAAAGAATGCTTCTTTTTCGGGTCTACACATATATTATGGTAATGTAGTTTACTTTTGAGTTTAAACGTGCAGGTCGGACTGGAAGTAATGGGAAAGAAAGCGAAAAATGCAACTTTTATATATGGAAATGAGGCTGCAAAGATTTCAAAAGAAATACAGAAAGTGGAGAAGCGCAGAATTGTGAAAAGCACTCTCTACAATGAGAGAAGCTCTCGAAGCCATTGCATGGTTTGAAATTTGATGTATCTTGATTAGTCAAAATGTTGTAGCTAACAATTGTCTAAATTTGCAGAATAAGTTTAACTCTATGTTTTCATTTGGCAGATTATTCTGGATGTCCCAACTGTTGGAGGACGTCTAATGCTAGTTGATATGGCCGGTTCTGAAAATATTGAACAGGCTGGACAAATTGGGTTGGAAGCAAAAATGCAGGCTAGTTCTCTTAGTTCTTAGTTTAGGTACCTGGGTTTCTTTTGTCGGTTTTGGCGTTTTGCAGCAGTTTTTATCTGTAACTATGACTACTGAAATTGTGATCCTTTTTATGCCTTTTTAAAACGTTCAGACGACAAAAAATAATCAGGGGAACATAGCTTTGAAGCGTGTCGTAGAGTTTACGATAAAGAAAGCTCCTCAAATTAGTTGTTGAGATCCAATTTGAGTCTCTTAGCCATATTGATAGCTTTTTGTAAATAGGGCACACCATTTGGTTTTGGTGTAGTTGTATTATTGACTTTGATACTTGGATGGTTTGGATTATGTAGTAGTTTCGATATGAATTGGATAATGTAGTTGGCTTTTTTATTTTACTCATTTGGTTTTTGTTATCTTGGTTTTTGGTTTGTGGGCATGTTATATACATGACATCTATATATTTAAAAAAAACAAAACTACATCACTTTCTCATAAAATTAATGTTAAATATCACAAGTAACATCAACACAGTGATTAACAAAGCAAAGAACTGATGTCTAAAGAATAGAAAGACAACGATTATTGTATAGAACTGATGTAAAAGAGAAACATAGACATCAGTTCCTTATTAAGAAAAAGATGTCAAAAAGGAACATAGACATCAGTTGCTTAGTAAAAAACCGATGTTAAAGATTAACATAGACATCGGCTAAAAACCGATGTCTAATACCCCTACCTTTCTCTACACATGCAAAGACATCGCTTCTCTTTTTCAATAGACATCGGTTTTTAGCCGATGTCTATTGCAGTTTTTCTAGTAGTGTATAAGCTATTGTAAGTGTTTATCAAGCATCAAGGAAGGTATAAACTCTTGAAACCCTTAGTTATAATTTGATTTATATGGTTAGTTTTAAGTTTAGTTTAGTTAGTATGATCATAAGGATGATTGATTGATTTTGATGAAAGTTTGATGTTGTTTTGAGGATGAATAAGTAGATGTTGGTTTTGACTATGGTTGATGATGATTATGGATTAGTATTGATGTTGAGGAATTGACTTGATGTTTTGGTTGGATTGATCATGTAAAGTTTATGATTAAACTTTGGAATCGTTAAAACATAGCTGTTATTGTAATATCCGTGAATTTTATTATTTGATTAAATGATATATTTAATCTAAATTACTTATTGTGGAATATTGGAATATTATTAAATGATAATTATTGTGTGATTATGTGCTAAATGGTGAGTCGAAACCCCTTTCAAATATTTCGTCATTTGGAATTTCCTTCAAATCTGAGCCCCGTTTTGATAATTTAAGGGCCCCATTGGAATTTCGTACATTAATTATTATCTCTTCGTCTTTCGTATTCGAATCATTATCGGGAGAGATATTCGTATCATTTCATTCCTACCTATTTGATTCTGCAAGAATAATTCGTTTTGTTCAAAAAGGGAAAAATTGTTCCGAACCCTAATTGCTTAAGGGGACGGATATATCATTTTATATCAGTATCACATTTGTTATAGCCCCAGTATTCTTGAGCATTAGTTATATAATGATATGTATTGATTTGGATAATTATCAATCCTTGTAGATAATTATCTTCTCGTAAAACGTATTTTAACCTAATTAGGGTTTTTAAACGATCCAGTGGATCTATAACGATCCAAGAGTGTTCCTTAGGGTATTATTTTCCCAAAAATATATAAAGACGAATCGTACCTTATAACCTTCATAATCTGCATTACGTATTATCAAAAAGTAAAAATTCCCGAAACGTGTTCTTCGTGTTCTTGAATAATCAAACTATTCGTTCAAGGTGTTATTGAAATCCAAATCTGAAGTTCTTGTACTCAAATCAAAGCTCTTGATCTCTAGTTTCAGAATCTTCCAACCTCATCATCATCTGGTAATTTTTCGATTTATTATGAATTTTTCAATATTCGAATTAAATTAGGGTTCTTGATTAATTTGGGGATTTTCATTCTGTTGATTCTCCGTTCAATTGATTGCTTCTAACATGTTCCTAGGGTTCTAATTAGCAAGAATCCATGATTTAATTTCGTGTTTAAGTTCAATTTAGTCGGGTTTGATTTTCGGGTTTTGACCCGAATTTTTCTTTTACTCGTTCGTTCTTGTTGTTGATCTGACATTGATTATGATATGGGGCTTTGATTGTATGAGTTATAAGCTTCATTTTGGTATATTAATCTTTGAGTTTCATGTAGAATTAAAGTAGATCGGGTTTCCGGCCGAAGTCGTCGCCGGCGAATTCTTTGAACGAATTCTGGGCACGATTCCGGCATGGGACAAAGATGTTTTTGTGTGGGTTGTGTTTGTCTTGCAAAGGCGAACAAAAGCCCTCTAGAATTGTTTGTGTTTGGACGGAATCGAAGAATTCCGACTGCCGGACACCGGCCGGATTCTGGAAAACCCAGAATTCGGTGGGTTGTTCTTGGCGACCCGAATTCGTTCTTCCCGACCCGTATACCCGTTATTTTGACCCGGTTTCAATCTTCAAAACCCTAATTCGATTTCTAAAAACTGTTTTTGGATTTTATTTTTTTTATTTAATTCGAAAATAGTTTAAAAACTTTAAAAATTCATATTTTTATTTTAAAAATATATTTTAATATCAGAACAAATTCTGGAAAATTATATTTATTATTTTAAATCCGAAAATCGATTAAACTTAATTATTTTAATTATTTTTAATTAATAATTAATTTATTAATTAATTGGTTAATTCTTTTAATCAATTAATTCTTAAAAATTAATTATTAATTAGATTTAATTAATTAAAAATTCAGTTTAATTATTTTCAAGCCTATTTATTTATTTAAAAATAGTTTGAGTATTTAAAGAGTGTCAATTAATTTTATTAATTAATTTAATTGCGTTTAAATGTTTATATTGGATTTAAAAATCTGAGTTTTGATTTAAAAATCAATCGTGACTTATCTAAAATTCAAATAAGTTTCGTATGATGTTTTAAAAATGTTTATAAGTGTTATATGGTTCATATTAATTGCGAGTTGTGTTTTATAGTCTGTATATGCCCGTACTAGGGCAAATATCTGAGTTTTAAATATCGTAAATTATACCGGACGTCCGATACGTAACCGGTTACTTGTTTAAATGTATTTATTGATTGAATAAAGTGTCGAGAGTAGAACGAGAATAGTTAGACTTATTGTGATGAGTTGTTTAATTATAGAATCGAGTTCCCGGAGCAAGGGAAAGGGAAAGGTAGAGTGAGCAGAGTCGATCCGACAGCAGCTTAGACCAGGCAAGTATATGTGCCTTTACTTGTGATAAAATTTATTATTGTCTTGATTACTTGAATACCGTTATCCCCAGAACAATTCAAATTATCAATCTTTTAACCGCATTTGGACAACTGATTCCATTTCCTTAGAGATTCTTGATTCTTTGATTTGATCTGCATCGGAAACCCTTATTTCCAATTCACTTGATTATTGTTTACCACCTATTGTTATTGTTTATCATCCTTTGATTATCATTGACAACCATTGATTATTTGACTTCCATCTTGACTATTGATTACGGTCATTGATTATCGATTACCAATATTGATTTCCTTATTGAATGAGTACACTGTACCATTGAAATTACTCCATGATTCTTTCTCGATCTTCATTGATACTGAACAGTTGAAGCTCTTTTGCAATTACTATACATTAAGTTTATCTTATTGATCATGTTATTGTTTATACCCTATGATAGATTTGGCATGTGTTTTTAAAATGGACCAGTAATTGGTCGGGCCATATTTATGGTCGGAATAACTTAAGGCCCAGATTGGCCTGGGATCCAGTAGAGGACTATGCCGTGAGCTAGTCCGGGGTTGATGCGTGGCTGGCCAGCAGCACAACCTTTGATTTGAATAAAATATATAAGCCAAATTCTAATTCTTTTTCTCCAATTGTTATTGATACAAAGAATGTGTTAGCTAAATATTGTTGATTCTGATATCATAAATTCATATCCTTACAACTGTGATAGAAATGATTCATTGATGTTTGCTGAGCAATTTTGGCTCACTCTTGCTTGTTGTTTTCTAACCCTATTCCAGTGAAGCGAGAGTATGAGTCGGCATAGCGTGACCGATAGTTCACCAGCAGCCAGGAGAGCCCCTCGAGTCATTGTCATTGGCAGGGTAGTTGTTGTTTTTCTTCTCTAGATTAGATGTCTAGATTTGAACTTTGGTTGTGATGTAATAACTCTGATAAAACTTGTATTGTATTAATAAAAGATTGTAGTAGCTTGTGTTCATTGCCATAATCTGGATGCGGTCTTGGTTAAGGGGTATTTGTGTCTTTATATATATTATGCATGTGTTAAATAGTGTTCCGTTGGTCGGATGACTCCTCAAATCTGTACCCCGGGTTTGGAGGGCGTCACAGTTGGTATCAGAGCAACAGGTTATGGCATTTGAAACAAGTTAGGACTTAGGGTCCAGGATAACATAGAGAGTTAGGAATTCACGTAAGGATATTAGGAGGTCAACTAGGGATATTATGCGTAGTAATTAAATGTGGTTATAATTGCAGCCCCCTAGTTCTAGTTCAGACTCAGACCCTTCCGAGGATACGATAGCAGAGATACCTACACCCGTTGAGAGAGCAGGACTGTCTCGGCCAGTGCGATATCAGCCTAGGCATCAGGACCCAGTAGTCAGAAGAGATCAGGTACCTTGTCATATTCCACTCCGACAAGTAGCCCCAGCACCAGTGTCTCAGGCATCAGTTTGTGGGCCTTTGTATCAGTTATGTGAGCCACCAGTTCCACACCATGTGTATCAGAGGGTGAGCAGAGAGAAGGAGTACCTTTATGGACAAGTTATGGAGATGGGTAGGGTTCGTTCGATCGAAGCAGCCGTTGTCCGAGAGAGAGACAGACTTAGAGATCAGATGAGAGACATTCAGATGAGGTTTAGGGTTACGAGGACCTTGGTTGAGACTCGATTGCACGGATTAGCTTCTAGTCGAGAGGGAGAGACAGTAGCAGGGATGAGACGGATTTTGGATTATGCGATGAGTGAGATTGCAGAGATTTCAGGACCCCCGTTATGGCCGGCAGGAGCAGGTGATCTGTGAGCAGGTATTAGTAGCAGACAGATGTGACATGGATGTATGGTTTCTAGATAGTTAGTATATAGATGCATATTGTAGAATCAGCAGTGCACCGGGCTTATAGGAACGCCTCGGGTTGTTGTTGCATTTTTGTTGTATTGCTGGTTGGCAGTTATGGTTCAGCCATGATATATTTTCTTTTGAAGCGTTCTACGCTTGTACTAACTCTATCTATATATATAGAACTGTATTTATTCCCCTGTCATTCATTTCCAGCATCATAACTGTTATTCTACTTGTCGCAACGAGTGTATCCATACACCGTTGAGAAGATCTGTAAACCTTCGAGATATCAATTGTGATCCTTCCTTCTCTTATATGGACTGTTTGATTAAGCCAATTATTGTTTATTCATCAGCGATATGGCTCCTAGACGACAAACCCGTTCAACTGATACCTCTGACCAAGAAGGTCAACAAAATACACCTCCCACGGGCCGCATGGACCCGATGGTAATCCAGTTGTTAAATACTCTTACTCAACAGACTGCCGCATTAGCACAGCAGCAACGTGCATTTCAGCAACAGCTCTTAGAACAGCAGCAACAACATCAGCATCATCAGCATCAGCAGCATCAACAACATCACCAGCAAGCAGCACCGGCGGTTACGTTCAAATCTTTCCAGGCAGCAAAACCTCCAGAATTTAAAGGATCAGCAGACCCTGTAGAGGCTAAGGCATGGTTGAAAGAGATGGAAAAGGCTTTTGCCTTGATAGAGGTGGCAGAGGATAAGAAGACGGAGTATGCAAGCTATTTTCTGAAGAATGAGGCCAGTTATTGGTGGGAAACGAGTAGGGCTATGGAGCCCGAGGGATTGATTACGTGGGCAAGATTTACAGAGTTGTTTTTGGAAAGGTATTTTCCGGACTATATGAGAGATCAGATGGAATTAAAGTTTTTGGAATTAAAGCAGGGAAGCATGACAGTGCCCCAATATGAAACAAGGTTTACGGAGTTGTCAAGGTTTGTTCCAACCTATGTGGATA
Source organism: Heracleum sosnowskyi (assembly GCA_030848705.1). Taxonomy (NCBI): domain Eukaryota; kingdom Viridiplantae; phylum Streptophyta; class Magnoliopsida; order Apiales; family Apiaceae; genus Heracleum; species Heracleum sosnowskyi. The sequence goes on from CM061235.1 coordinate 69,630,724, forward strand.
CGGAAAAGAAGAAGGCCAAGAGGTTCCAGCAGGGACTGAGGTCTTAGATTCGTAGTAAGTTAGCTGTATTGGAGTTGGACACCTATGCAGCGGTGGTCCAAAAGGCAATGATTGCGGAGACAGAGAGTGATTCTTACATGAAAGAGAGGGAGAACAAGAAAAGGAAAGCAGGGATACCTGATAAGGGACAGCAGCAGGGAAGTTTTCAAGGGCAAGAAAATAAGAAACTGGGATTTCAGCACGGAAGGAATACAAGTTTTAGGAAACCAAATACCGGGAGCGTAGGACAAGATAACCGTCTACTAACCGGCAGTCAGCAGGGACTTTCTAGACCCCCACTACCAGAATGCAAGACATGCGGGAAGCGACATCCAGGGATATGCCATCGATTGAATGTCACATGCTTTAGATGCAATCAGAAGGGACATTATTCCCGGGATTGCAAGATAGGCACTGTGTGTCATCGGTGTAAGAAACCATGTCACATGATTAAGGACTGCAGAGCACCAGCAACCATGAACAATATGATTCGGGCAATTGAAGCACCCCCAGTTGTTAATGTCCAGCCGTTAGCCAGGACCTACAATATGTCAATGGGAGAAGCAGTGAGAGATTCCGACGTGGTGGCAGGTACACTTCTAGTAAATTCTATTCCTGCACAAGTGTTAATAGATTCGGGAGCGAGGAAGTCTTTTATTTCTGAAACGTTTGCTCGTAGATTGAATTGCGTAATGAAACCTTTAAGTGGAGTGTTGACTATAGAGATAGCTAATCAGGATCGTATCGCGGTCAGTTCATATTATCCTCGTTGTGAGATAGAGATTTTGGGAAATCGTTTTTATGTTGACTTGTTACCTTTTAAGTTAGGTGAATTTGATGTGATATTAGGGATGGATTGGTTGACTGAGTATGATGCAAGTATTGACTGTAAGAATAAGAGGGTTACTTTGATTACCCTAGAAAAGAAAGAAATAATATTTAGAGGAGAGAGACAAAGAAAGAGGTTCCTGACGATGATTCAGGCTAAGAGATTATTAAGGCAAGGTTATGAGGCGTATTTAGCTTATGTGATAGATATAGATAAGGAAGTTTCTAAGTTAGAAGATATTCCAGTCGTAAATGAGTTTCCAGATGTTTTTCCGGAAGAATTACCAGGTTTACCTCCGGATAGAGAGATTGAATTTGCGATATACTTAGTACCAGGCGCGGAGCCAGTATCTAAGGCCCCTTACAGAATGGCACCAGTGGAGATGAAGGAATTGGCTAATCAACTGCAAGATTTGCTAGAAAAAGGAATTATTAGACCCAGCGTTTCACCGTGGGGAGCACCAGTACTGTTTGTCAAGAAAAAGGATGGAAGCATGAAATTGTGTATAGACTATCGGGAGTTGAACAAGCTGACCATTAAGAACAAGTATCCGTTACCTCGAATAGATGATCTGTTTGACCAGCTGAAAGGAGCGGTACATTTTTCAAAGATTGACCTACGGTCAGGATATCACCAACTGAAGATTAAACCAGATGCCATACCGAAGACAGCCTTTCGAACAAGGTATGGGCACTATGAATTCTTAGTAATGGCGTTTGGATTAACGAATGCACCCGCAGCTTTTATGGACCTAATAAACAGGATTTTCAAGAGATATTTGGACAAGTTTGTAGTGGTATTCATCGACGACATCTTGATATACTCAAGGACAGAAGAAGAGCATGCAAACCAATTGCGGATTGTGTTAGAAACGTTGAGACAAGAAAGACTATACGCGAAGTTTTCCAAGTGTGAATTCTGGTTGAAAGAAGTTCATTTCTTAGGACACGTGGTGAGCAGCGAAGGCATCAAAGTGGACCCAGCAAAGATAGAGGCAGTGAAAGATTGGGAGAGACCAAGGACACCGACTAAAGTCAGAAGTTTCTTGGGATTAGCCGGATACTACCGGAGATTTGTGCAAGATTTTGCGAAGATAGCTACTCCAATGACCAAGCTGACAAGGAAAAGTGAGCGATTCATATGGAACGATAAATGCGAAGAAGGCTTCCAAGAGTTAAAGAAAAGACTAACTATGGCACCGGTATTGATGCTACCAGACGATCAAGGTCATTTCGTAATCTATAGTGATGCGTCGTACAAAGGATTGGGATGCGTACTTATGCAACATGACAAGGTGATTGCTTATGCGTCAAGACAGTTGAGACCCCACGAACAGAAGTACCCTACACATGATTTGGAGTTAGCAGCTATTGTGTTTGCTTTGAAGATATGGAGACACTACTTGTATGGAGAGAGATGTGAAATTTACACCAATCACAAAAGTTTGAAGTATATCTTTACTCAGAAGGAGCTGAACATGAGGCAACGAAGATGGTTAGAACTAATCAAGGACTACGATGTTTCTATCAACTATCATCCCGGCAAGGCAAATGTGGTAGCAGATGCATTGAGCAGAAAAGAGAGATTAAATACACTGACGATGACCAAGGAGTTGTACAAGGAATTTGAGAAGTTAGAAATCGAAGTAATTACTCCGAAGGACGCGACGGAAATGATTTATACCATGACGTTTCAACCTGAATTGTTGGAGAAGATACGGAAGTGCCAGGAGCGAGTTATGAATGATAATGTGAGTAAAATGACAGGTGAGGAAATATGTAGCCAACCGGACGACAAAGGGATCTTGAGATTCGCTTCTCGGATATGGATACCTAACGTAGCGGAACTGAAAAGTGAAATTTTGCACGAAGCACATAACTCGAAGTATTCAATTCATCCAGGGAGTATGAAGATGTATCGAGATCTTAAGACAAACTTTTGGTGGCCAGATATGAAGAGAGAGATTGTGGAATGGGTAAGTAAATGCTTTACGTGTCAAAGAGTTAAGGCGGAACATCAGAGACCAAGTGGATTACTTCAACCATTGGAAATTCCCGAATGGAAGTGGGAACACATTGCGATGGACTTTGTAGTAGGATTGCCTAGAACAAAGGCTAACCATGATGCCATCTGGGTGATCGTGGATCGATTGACGAAATCTGCGCATTTTCTTCCGATTAACGAGAGATTCTCGCTAGATAAGTTAGTTCATATTTACATAAAAGAAGTCGTAGTACGACATGGAGTTCCAGTATCGATAGTGTCTGATAGAGACCCTCGATTCAATTCAAGATTTTGGAAGAGTTTTCAAGAGTGTTTGGGCACCGAGTTGAGAATGAGTACGGCTTATCATCCGCAGACGGACGGTCAAAGCGAAAGGACAATTCAGACTATTGAAGATATGCTTAGGACATGTGCACTTGACTTTGAAGGCAGTTGGGACGATCATCTACCCTTGGTGGAATTTTTATATAATAATAGTTTTCACGCGAGCATCAGAATGCCACCTTACGAAGCTTTGTATGGACGAAAGTGTCGAACTCCAGTATATTGGGACGAAGTTGGTGAACGGAAAATGATAGGACCAGAACTAGTGCAACGAACAAAGGAAGTGGTTCAATTGATTCAGAGAAGATTGATAACAGCTCAAGACCGACAGAAAAAGTATGCGGATCTAGCCAGAAAGGATGTGGGATTCGAAGAAGGAGAGCAAGTGTTACTAAAGGTTTCACCATGGAAAGGATTAGTTAGGTTTGGAAAGAAAGGGAAGTTGAGTCCGAGATATGTTGGGCCGTTTGAGATTTTGAAGAAGGTGGGCAAGGTAGCTTACGAGTTGGCATTGCCACCGCATATGCAGCACGTTCATAATGTATTTCATGTATCTATGCTTAAGAGGTATCGACCAGATTCGAATCATGTAATAGAGTATGAACCCATAGAGGTCCAGGCAGATTTATCATATGTGGAACGACCGATTCAGATATTGGATCGTAAGGAGAAAGTACTAAGGAATAAGACAGTAGCGTTAGTGAGAGTTTTGTGGAGGAATCCTAAAGTAGAAGAGTCTACCTGGGAGTTAGAGAGTGAGATGTTAGAGAAGTATCCCCAGTTGTTTCCTTGATCTGATTCTGAGGACAGAATCCTATTAAGGGGGGAAGGATGTAATATCCGTGAATTTTATTATTTGATTAAATGATATATTTAATCTAAATTACTTATTGTGGAATATTGGAATATTATTAAATGATAATTATTGTGTGATTATGTGCTAAATGGTGAGTCGAAAGCCCCATTCAAATATTTCGTCATTTGGAATTTCCTTCAAATCTGAGCCCCGTTTTGATAATTTAAGGGCCCTATTGGAATTTCGTACATTAATTATTATCTCTTCGTCTTTCGTATTCGAATCATTATCGGGAGAGATATTCGTATCATTTCATTCCTACCTATTTGATTCTGCAAGAATAATTCGTTTTGTTCAAAAAGGGAAAAATTGTTCCGAACCCTAATTGCTTAAGGGGACGGATATATCGTTTTATATCAGTATCACATTTGTTATAGCCCCAGTATTCTTGAGCATTAGTTATATAATGATATGTATTGATTTGGATAATTATCAATCCTTGTAGATAATTATCTTCTCGTAAAACGTATTTTAACCTAATTAGGGTTTTTAAACGATCCAGTGGATCTATAACGATCCAAAAGTGTTCCTTAGGGTATTATTTTTCCAAAAATATATACAGACGAATCGTACCTTATAACCTTCATAATCTGCATTGCGTATTATGAAAAAGTAAAAATTCCCGAAACGTGTTCTTCGTGTTCTTGAATAATCAAACTATTCGTTCAAGGTGTTATTGAAATCCAAATCTGAAGTTCTGGTACTCAAATCAAAGCTCTTGATCTCTAGTTTCAGAATCTTCCAACCTCATCCTCATCTGGTAATGTTTCGATTTATTATGAATTTTTCAATATTCGAATTAAATTAGGGTTCTTGATTAATTTGGGGATTTTCATTCTGTTGATTCTCCGTTCAGTTGATTGCTTCTAACATGTTCCTAGGGTTCTAATTAGCAAGAATCCATGATTTAATTTCATGTTTAAGTTCAATTTAGTCGGGTTTGATTTTCGGGTTTTGACCCGAATTTTTCTTTTACTTCGTTCGTTCTTGTTGTTGATCTGACATTGATTATGATATGGGGCTTTGATTGTATGAGTTATAAGCTTCATTTTGGTATATTAATCTTTGAGTTTCATGTAGAATTAAAGTAGATCGAGTTTCCGGCCGAAGTCGTCGCCGGCGAATTCTTTGAACGAATTTTGGGCACGATTCCGGCATGGGACAAAGATGTTTTTGTGTGGGTTGTGTTTGTCTTACAAAGGCGAACAAAAGCCCTCTGGAATTGTTTGTGTTTGGACGGAATCGAAGAATTCCGGCCGCCGGACACCGACCGGATTCTGGAAAACCCAGAATCCGGTGGGTTGTTCTTGGCGACCCGAATTCGTTCTTCCCGACCCGTTTACCCGTTATTTTGACCCGGTTTCAATCTTCAAAACCCTAATTCGATTTCTAAAAACTGTTTTTGGATTTTATTTTTTTTATTTAATTCGAAAATAGTTTAAAACCTTTAAAAATTCATATTTTTATTTTAAAAATATATTTTAATATCAGAAAAAATTTTGGAAAATTATATTTCTTATTTTAAATCCTAAAATCGATTAAACTTAATTATTTTAATTATTTTAATTAATAATTAATTTATTAATTAATTGGTTAATTCTTTTAATCAATTAATTCTTAAAAATGAATTATTAATTAGATTTAATTAATTAAAAATTCATTTTAATTATTTTCAAGCCTATTTATTTATTTAAAAATAGTTTTAGTATTTAAAGAGTGTCAATTAATTATATTAATTGATTTATTTGCGTTTAAATGTTTATATTGGATTTAAAAATCCGAGTTTTGATTTAAAAATCAATCATGACTTATCTAAAATTCAAATAAGTTTCGTATGATGTTTTAAAAATGTTTATAAGTGCTATATGGTTCATATTAATTGCGAGTTGTGTTTTATAGTCTGTATATACCCGTACTAGGGCAAATATCTGAGTTTTCAATATCGTAAGTTATACCGGACGTCCGATACGTAACCGGTTACTTGTTTAAATGTAATTATTGATTGAATAAAGTGTCGAGAGTAGAACGAGACTAGTTAGACTTATTGTGATGAGTTGTTTAATTATAGAATCGAGTTCCCGGAGCAAGGGAAAGGGAAAGGTAGAGTGAGCAGAGTCGATCCGCCAGCAGCTTAGACCAGGCAAGTATATGTGCCTTTACTTGTGATAAAATTTATTATTGTCTTGATTACTTGAATACTGTTATCCCCAGAACAATTCAAATTATCAATCTTTTAACCGCATTTGGACAACTGATTCCATTTCCTTAGAGATTCTTGATTCTTTGATTTGATCTGCATCGGAAACCCTTATTTCCAATTCACTTGATTATTGTTTACCACCTATTGTTATTGTTTATCATCCTTTGATTATCATTGACAACCATTGATTATTTGACTTCCATCTTGACTATTGATTACGGTCATTGATTATCGATTACCAATATTGATTTCCTTATTGAATGAGTACACTGTACCATTGAAATTACTCCATGATTCTTTCTCGATCTCCATTGATACTGAACAGTTGAAGCTCTTTTGCAATTACTATACATTAAGTTTATCTTATTGAGCATGTTATTGTTTATACCCTATGATAGATTTGGCATGTGTTTTTAAAATGGACCAGTAATTGGTCGGGCCATATTTATGGTCGGAATAACTTAAGGCCCAGATTGGCCTGGGATCCAGTAGAGAACTATGTCGTGAGCTAGTCCGGGGTTGATGCGTGGTTGGCCAGCATCACAACCTTTGATTTGAATAAAATGTATAAGCCAAATTCTAATTCTTTTTCTCCAATTGTTATTGATACAAAGAATATGTTAGCTAAATATTGTTGATTCTGATATCATAAATTCATATCCTTACAACTGTGATAGAAATGATTCATTGATGTTTGCTGAGCAATTTTGGCTCACTCTTGCTTGTTGTTTTCTAACCCTATTCCAGTGAAGCGAGAGTATGAGTCATGTTAGGAATATGTTGTTCTTGATGATAATTATAAAAACACTTAGTAGATTTTGTATTAAGTTATTTTGTAACTGTCAACGAAATAGCATGCTTTGCAGTGTTTCGTTGACAGGAAGCTCATCAACGAAATGAGTGATGTAGCAATTGCACTGTACATTACTTCATAGTTTGATATGCAGTTTGTTGAGTACTAGATAGGTTTTCTAAGTCATGTTGACTAAATGGTTAGATAGGCAAAATAGGTTGGTTAATTGTAAATATTTAGTGCCTTGTAATTTTGCCTAAGTGAAGACATGTCAACGGAATGAAGATTACTCTATCAACGAAACAAGGAAGCTCATCAACGAAACAAAGAATAAAGCTATCAACGAAACACATCTCTATGCCATCAACGAATCATTATTGCTTTTCTATACAATTGACAAAGTGATAGTGACAGGTTCCTGACAGATCAAAAAGGAGATGTGGAAGTGTACTTTGCATTGGAAACCATTAAAATGGACATGGGGAATAAGGAAACATCCCAGTTTCCAATTGGGCTCTTGGGAGTGATCATAATAAGCATGAAGACAAAAGCAAGGATCTCCAAGGACCACTGGACAAAGGGATGAAAAGCAAACTATTGGCGGTTACTCATTGTACTATTAGTGTAGCCAAAAATAGGGTTGTAAACTTGGGTTTATATAACCAAGTGTAGCAGTTACTTTATTTTGTGTGAAGAAAAACAAAGAGTTTGTATTAGCTATCTTTGAGAGCATTTTTCTTCTCTACAACCTTGTAACTGAGCAGCTGTGTACATTTGTATCACAGATTATTTCCGCAATAAAAACACTTCAGTTGGATCATCAAACAATCCAACTGAATTATTTATATCTTGTGTTTTTATTTATTCAGTTCAGTTTAATTTTATAAAGTATTTTTCAAGTTAAAGAAATATCAAAATTGTATTCAACCCCCCCCTTCTACAATTCTGTTAGGTCATTTGGGATTAACAATTGGTATCAGAGCAAGCTTCTAACATACAAGAAGTTTAAAGATCAAGACCAAAAACAGAAACCATGGTGAAGAAGGATGCAGGTGTGAAGATACCAGTTCTTGATAAGGACAATTACTTTCACTGGAAAGTAAAGATGCATTTACATCTCATGTCTATGGATGAGAGGTATGTAGACTGCATTGAGAAAGGTCCACACGTTCCCATGAAGCTTGATTCTAGAGTTGGATTGCCAGATAATGCTCCTGATGTAGAGATTCCAAAACTTGTCTCAGAATGGACTGTTGAAGATGTTGCAGAAGTCCATAAAGACAAAAGAACCATGAACATTCTGTTTAATGGTTTGGAGCAAGAGATGTTTGACAATGTTATCAACTGTACAACCTCTAAGGAAGTATGGGATACTGTTAGAACTCTCTGTGAAGGAACTGAGCAAGTCAGGGAAAATAAAATGCAACTCCTTATACAACAATATGAGCATTTTCATTTTAAAGCTGGTGAAACCCTAAATGACACGTTTAGTAGGTTTCAGAAGCTTTTGAATGGATTAAAGCTGTATGGGAGGATCTATCAAACTAAGGATTCAAACCTTAAATTTCTCAGAGCTCTTCCAAAAGAATGGAAGCCTATGACTGTTTCTCTTAGAAACACTCAAGAGTACAAAGACTACACTCTTGAAAGGCTTTATGGAACCTTGAAGACTTATGAGCTGGAAATGGAGCAAGATGAGGAAATTGAAAAGGTACAGAAGAAGGGTGGATCTATTGCATTAATTGCATCTGTGAACCAACTGGAAGATGACAACAAAGAAACTGCAAAGGCCACAACTAGTCGACCTAGTTGTAGGAGTGATGTTAGCAAGGGTAAAGACAAGATGACAGAAGAAGAAGAAGAATCAGAACCAGCCAACTTGAATGACTTAGATGAGATTGATGAGCATATTGCTTTTCTGTCTAGGAAATTCTCTAAGTTCAAGTTCAAAAGAAACTCAGAAGCAAGGCCACCAAGAAGAGACTTTCAACCTAGCAAAACAAACTGGATTGAAAAGTCTAAGTCAAAATGTTTCAATTGTGGAATGCTTGGTCACTTTGCTGGAGACTGCAGAAAGCCCAAGGTTGAGAAGGGCAACAGGAAATTTGAGCCTGTTGATTATAAAAAGAAATACTTTGAACTTCTCAAGGAAAAAGAAAAGGCTTTCATGTCTCAGGAGTATGACTGGGCTGGTAATGGTGAAGACTCTGATGATGATGTTGAATATGTCAACTTGGCTCTTATGGCTGACAATCATGAGCAGGAAGCAAGTTCCTCAAGCAACCAGGTAACAATTACTAATCTTTCTGAGCTTTCTAAAGAGGAATGCGATAGTGCAGTAAATGAAATGTCTACTGTACTATATAATTTGCGTGTTACTCTTAAATCACTTACCAAGGAGAATTCTAGAATAAAAGAGACTAATTTGTTCTTAAGTGATAGGAATGCAGTGTTAGAAGCACAGCTCATTGAATTTGAGAAAATGAGATGTGTTAGTAGGGATGCTAAGAAGGAACTTGAGAACGTGTTACAAAGGGAAGAAATTCTTAAAACACAACTTGAAATAGAACAAGGTGTGATTGCAAAATGGAAAGATTCCAGGAATGTTGCTACCAACATCATTAATGTTCAAGGTATGGAATCTTTCTGTGAGGAATCATGGAAAAAGAACAAAGAGAAGCTAGGGTGTGTTGGTGAAACCTTAGAATCATAAACAGAGTCAACAAACAACAATGATCATTTGTTGGAGGTTGATATGTCAACGAAATGCAATGTTTCGTTGACACATGAACCATCAACCGATCAGGCTGTTTCGTTGACAGACAAAAGAAAAGAGAAACTCACTAGACTTAATGACAAGTATGGTCCTGTCACCAAGAACTTTGTTCAAGGTGAGTCTAGTAATTCAAAGAAAGTTGAGAAGCCTGTTGAGAGAGCTAATGTAGGTCACTTGTCTAACAAGCAATTGAAAGACAAGGTAGAGAAAGTTCATAATGAGGCTAAGGGAAATAAAAAGAATAACAGGAATGGCAAAGTAGGAATTAACAAACACAACAATTACACACCTGATAAATATGCTCCTAGAAAGACATGTGTTAATTGTGGAAGTGTTAGTCATTTGTCTACTAACTGCAAATCTGTTAAGAAATCTGCTAATGTGAAAATGCCCAAGCCTGCAATGAACAGTTCCATGCCTACAATGCCTGTTATGCCTAACATGTTTGCTCCATATGCACAATTTCAGAATCCATATGCTAGCATGCCATTTGTGTCTAATCCTTACATGAATATGTTTAACATGCCACAAATGCCATGGAACATGAATAACATGATTGTTCCTCCAACTATGCATGCTATGAATGAAAATATGAGCAACCCTCAGAAATCAACACCAAGGGTAAAGATTGATTTGAATCAATCTGAGTCCAAAGTGAAAAATGGTACAAAAGGGAATGCAAAGGCTAACAAGACAGGACCCAAGGAAACTTGGGTACCAAAATCAACTTGATTTGGTTTTATTGTGTGCAGGGAGACAAAAGGAATCTTTGGTACTTGGATAGTGGTTGTTCAAGACACATGACTGGTGATTCTACCCTGCTCACAGAGTTTCAGGAAAGAGCTGGCCCTTGTATTGCTTTTGGAGATGACAGCAAAGGCTACACAAAGGGATATGGCTTGATTTCAAAAGAGAATGTCATCATAGATGAGGTTGCATTGGTGGATGGTCTTAAGCACAATTTGCTTAGTATCAGTCAACTCTGTGACAAAGGATTTTTAGTTACTTTTTCAAAAGAAGCCTGTGTTGTTTCTAAAGGAGGAAACAACAATGTGGTAATGACTGGATTCAGAAGAGGGAATGTGTACATTGCTGACTTTAGTAGCACAAGTTCAGACACCATCACTTGTCTTTTCAGCAAAGCAAGCAAGGATGAAAGTTGGCTATGGCACAAGAAATTATCTCATCTGAATTTCAAGGTTATGAATGATTTGGTGAGGAAAGATCTTGCTAGAGGAATTCCACAGGTGGAGTTTTCCAAGGATGGTTTGTGTGATGCCTGTCAAAAAGGGAAACAAAAGAAGGCATCATTCAAAAGCAAGACAGAGTCATCAATTGTCCATCAGCTTGAGTTACTTCATATGGATTTGTTTGGCCCTGTAAATGTCATGTCTATTTCAAAGAAGAAATACTGTCTTGTGATTGTTGATGATTTTTCTAGATTTACATGGACTTTCTTTTTGCACTCTAAAGATGAGGCAAGTGAAATCATTATCAATCACATCAAGATGGTAAGCAATCATCCTGATTTCAAAGTAAGAAGGATTAGGAGTGACAATGGGACAGAATTCAAGAATTCAAGCATGAAGGTGTTCTGTGAAGAAAATGGTATTTTGCATGAGTTTTCAGCAGCAAGAACACCACAGCAAAATGGTGTAGTTGAAAGGAAAAACAGAACACTTATTGAAGCTGCAAGGACAATGCTAGATGAATCAAAGTTACCAACTTATTTTTGGGCTGAGGCAGTTAACACAGCTTGCTTCACTCAGAATATTTCTTTGATTAATCAGGCCAAAGGAATGACCCCTTATCAGTTACTCAAAAGAAAGAAGCCACTATTAGATTTTCTTCATGTCTTTGGATGCAAGTGCTTTGTTCTGAGAAATCAAGCTGAGCATTTGGGGAAATTTGAAGCAAAGGCAGATGAAGCAATATTTGTGGGATATGCAGCAGGGAAAGCTTACAGAGTCTTTAATCTCAGAATCAACATTGTTATGGAATCTGTACATGTTGTTTTTGATGATCTCAAAATACAAGGTCTCTGTGATGAAGGTTTCCATGAAAGTCTCTCTTTTGAGAATGAGGAAGGAGAACAAGTGAATCATGATAAGGCTACTGAGAAACAGCCTAAAGTTGTTGTATCTAGCACAGATGAAAGCAGCAGTGAAGATGAAGTTGCTGCATTAAGATTGAAAAGAATAGCTGCTAGTAGACCAAATGATCATTTCGTTGACAGTCAAAATGAGCGTTTCGTTGACAACCAAAATGGTCATACCGTTGACAGTCATAGAAATGGTTCTAGAAGTGATCATTTAGGGACAACAAACTCAGGGGGAGTTTCTCAAGGACAAATGTCCAATCAAGGCAATCATGATCATGAAGCTACCTCGTCTAGAGCAAATCTACCTCCCTCAAGAAAATGGACTAAAGATCATCCCTTTGAACTCATTATAGGTGATGTTTCTTCAAAAGTCCAAACTAGAAGAGCAACTCAAGAAGAATGTCTATATAGCAGCTTTCTGTCTCAAGATGAGCCAAAGAAAGTTGAGGATGCACTTCTAGATCCAGATTGGGTTTTGGCTATGCAAGAAGAGCTAAACCAATTTGAAAGGAACAATGTATGGAAGCTGGTGCCCAAGCCTAAGGACAGGAGTGTCATAGGCACAAAATGGGTGTTCAGAAACAAGATGGATGAAAATGGCATAGTCACAAGGAATAAAGCTAGATTGGTTGCAAAAGGCTATTCACAGGAAGAAGGAATCGATTATGATGAAACCTTTGCTCCTGTTGCAAGACTAGAAGCAATAAGGATTTTCCTAGCCTATGCAGCCCATGCCAATTTCAAGGTCTATCAAATGGATGTTAAGAGTGCTTTTCTAAATGGGGAACTGGAAGAGGAGGTGTATGTGAGTCAACCTCCTGGTTTTGAAGATGATGATTTTCCAGAGTATGTGTACTTTCTCCTCAAAGCACTCTATGGTTTGAAACAAGCACCTAGAGCCTGGTATGACACACTTTCACAGTTCCTTCTTGAGAATCACTTCACTAGAGGTACTGTAGATAATACCCTTTTTCATAGGATTGTGAATGGCTCTACAATACTTGTTCAAATTTATGTAGATGACATAATTTTTGGGTCTACAGATGAAAAACTTTGTCAAAAGTTTGCCAAGCTTATGCAAAGTAAGTATGAAATGAGCATGATGGGAGAATTAACTTACTTTCTTGGTCTTCAAGTAAAGCAAGTTAATGAAGGCATTTTCATTAGTCAAACAAAATATATTTTTGACTTATTGAAGAAGTTTAACTTAATGGAATGCTCTCCTGCCAAAACACCCATGCCTACTGCCAGCAAACTTGAATTGAATACTAAGGAAAAATCTGTGGACATTTCAAGTTACAGAGGCATGGTTGGCTCACTTTTATATTTAACAGCTAGTAGACCTGATATTATGTTTGCTACATGTTTATGTGCTAGATTTCAGGCTGATCCTAGGGAATCCCATTTAGTTGCTATTAAAAGGATTTTCAGATATCTCAAAGGAACATCAAACCTTGGCATTTGGTATCCTAGAGAATCTGGTTTTGAACTAATTGGTTATTCAGATGCAGATTATGCAGGATGTAAAATTGACAGGAAAAGCACAACAGGCACCTGTCAATTCTTAGGAAACAAGCTTGTGTCATGGTTCAGCAAGAAACAAAACTCAGTTTCCACCTCCACAGCTGAGGCTGAGTATATTGCAGCTGGAAGTTGTTGTGCACAGATTTTATGGATGAAAAATCAACTACTTGATTATGGATTAAGAGTTGAGAAAATTCCTATTTTCTGTGACAACACTAGTGCCATTGCCATTACTGAGAATCCAGTGCAGCATTCAAGAACCAAGCACATTGACATCAAGTACCATTTCATTAGAGAACATGTTATGAATGGTACTGTGGAGTTACATTTTGTTCCAAGTGAACAACAACTTGCAGACATCTTTACCAAGCCACTTGATGAATCAACATTCTCAAGATTAGTAAGTGAGCTAGGTATGCTAAATTTCTCTTAATTATTTTTGAGATATTTGCAAGTCATAATGCAGCCATAAATTTGCTATGTTTTTTTTTGTGAATAAATTTTCTCAGGAAAAGGTAAAATTTTGTCTAAGTCAAAATTACTATGCCAACGGAATGCACCATTTCGTTGACAGTCTTAGCAGTTTTCTGGGTGTTTCGTTGATAGCTCTTTTATATCAACGAAACGCAGCTTTATCAACGAAATAAGACGGGACTTTAACCGCCCAATCCTGATTCGTTGATTTAGCGCTTTTTATCTGAACCGTTGAAATGTGACACGTCTTTTACCACGATCTATGCATACACCCCTGTAAGTATAAATCATGGTAATACTTTAAGAGTAACGGTTATATTTTTAAGCCAATCCAGTAATTTACATTTATTATTGGATTCATTTTCTGAGAATTTTTGGGGGAGTATTTAAGAAATTTTAGTTTTATTATTTCTTTTTACCTGTTCTCAAAAATTTCAAAGGCTTTTTCTCTCTTCTTCTCTCTATCAATCAATTCAGTTCGAAGCTTTCCTTTAATCAACAATGGCACCCATAGTCAAGCTAATGTCTGCTGGAGGGTTCATCTATGAGAAGAACAACTCCATCCCTTTTGTTGTCAAGGAAAACCCGAACAGTCTGTTCTTCAAAATGATGGATTTCATGAAGAATTGCAAGTTGAGCTATGCAATGTTTCACTCTACACCACTCTACAATGAGATAATCGAGGAGATTTGGACCTCATGTGAGTATAGTGGAACAAACTGCACACTACAATTCACTCTTCAAGGTAATGAGTACATAGTTAATTCTGATGTTTTGCAAGCATGTTTACATATTCCTGATAATAACTGTGATGCTTTGCCTACTAACACTGAAATAACTACCATGTTAAATTCTATAAACTACTATTTGCCTACTGATAATCTGGGTAGAATAATTAGGAGAGGTTTGGTTAGAGAATACAGTTATTTAGCTGATGCATTCATTAAGGTCTTTTCTGGAAAGATTAGTAATTTTGATGCATTAACTAACTCTATGTTAATTCTCCTAACCATGCTTCTAAATGATAGATATCACAACTTTAGCACCCAACTTATGTATGAAATTGGTGCTAAGTTGGGTGACAAAGCGAATAGGAAGAAAAATATCTATTATGCTAGGTTTCTGATGATGTTGGCTAACCATGTTAGTCCAGCACCATTAGTTATCTCTAACCCTAATGCCAGGTTCGAGTGCTTTGTGCAAGAAAAGAGAGTATTGACAGACATACTCAGGCTGAACCACAATGGTGATGTTCCAGTGGTGTATCTGCCAATCATTGAGGTAACTACTACTATCCCTGTTAGTGTAGCTAACTCCTCTACTGTTTTACCTTCCAATGTTGCTATGGAGTCTGTAGCTGTGACCCAACAGGCTCCTACCCTAGCAACAAAACCTAAATCAAAGAAATCCTCCAAGCCAACCTCAGGTGCTTCTCAAAAGGCACCTGTTGTAAAAACTACCACACAACCTAAAGGGAGTGAGTCTGGAGTTGTAAGAGGTGAGGGAAGGGGTGAACATCAAAGAAACCCCAAGGATAAGGAAGGACAGGTTAGTGTGTACCAGCCAAGCCCCATTGTGTCTTCCCAACAAGGCACAATGAGTAAAATGGATTTAAACACAAGTCTAATTGCATCCTCCCAAAAGGATGTGATTATTGAAACAAGCTCTCCACCAAGAGCACAGTCCAAGAGGGTAAGGGACACTTCAAGCCCAAAGTCTACATTTTCCCAATACCAAAGGAGAGTGAAGCAAAAGTCCAAGGGTACACAGGGTGCACACACACTGGAAGCAACACTTCCAGTTTCTCAAATTCAGTTTGATGTAACCCCTATCATTTCTCTGGGGTTACAGTCCCATTCTCTAAACATCAATCTTGAATTATCTCCATCCAATTCACCAACTCAATCTTTAGATGTGGACATGATCCATACATCTATCCCTGATTCTCCAACTCTAATCTTGGAGAAGCCCCACTCTGAAGCTGGTGGCCATCACTTGTTAAGTGATTTGTTGGGCCATCAACCAATTTTTCCTGAAGTTGCAAGGGGATCTGTGGACCATTCTTTAAAATCAATCACCACAGACTCTACTGTAATTTCTCATTCTCAAAGTGCTTTCTTGACTTCATCAACGAAACAGTCTATTTCGTTGACAAGTGTTTCTCCATCAACGGTATCCATACCGTTGACAGTTCAAACTACCATTCCGTTGATAGTTCACTCTGCACCTTTAATTGAAAATCAAGTTGTTCCCACAACTAGTGCAGATGATCTAGTGGTAGTTGAGACACTTCTAGGACTGAGAGGGAGTGAAACTGAGAGGCTGGCTTGCAGCCAGGCAAAAGGAGAGAATGTGAGTGAGAGGCTGGCTATTTCTTCCAGCCAGGCAAAAGGAGAGATTGAGAGTTCCACCTTAGAAGGTGAAGGTGAGGGTGTGAGAGGTGTGAGCCATGGGGAGCCCATGATGCAAGAACAGAGTGGAGAGAGAGAAGGGACTACAGGAGAAATAAGGATGGAAGCAGCCATTGCTAATGAGTTAATGGAGGTCAGTGAGGGAGAAAGGGAACCTACTTTCCAAGAGGTTTATCAACAAACTCTGGATAGTATTTCCCTGGATCCTGAGACCTTTACTCATCCTGTGCCAGCCTATCAAATTATGGCTCAGCAGGGCAATGTGGAGGCAGAAAGGTCACTAAATCTAATTCATACAACTGCATCAATGCAAAGAGCAAAGGATGCCCTGACCAATCTACCTTCAGGAGCTGCAGCAAGTGGAGAATTTGAGTTTTCTGATGCTGAGGACAGCTATGGTGATAATCTACAGGTGGCCACCACTTCACAGACTGGGACTTCTGTGGTGCCTCCTACACCAGGCTGGCTTTCTCAAGGTATGCATGGTAGAGCCACTCTAGATGCTGCTATCTCCAGGCAGTACAATGAAGCCTACTTAGCTCATGAGTCTGCAAATGCAAGAGACAAGAAATTCTACAAGGCCATCATGGATTCTCTGGAAATTCAAAGGCTACAAATGATGCAGACAAGGATTGAGGCTACAGAAATCAAGGACTCTATTAGCAATTTCAGGGATGCTAACTACAGGATGATGGATGAAAAGCTCCCTCTTCTCACTATGTCCAAAATGAACAGGTTTTTCTCTAAGGAACCTGAAGTGGCTACCTCCTTGAAGACTCTCTCTTCTAGAGTGGACAAGGTGGAAGCTACTTTATCTCAAATGCAAAAGGAACAGGAGAAGCAGACTCAACTTTTGGCCCAGCTAGTGGCAGCTCAAGGACTCCCAGTTGTCTCTCTTGATGATAACAAAAAGGGGGAGAAATCTCAGGAGCTAACCATTCAAATCACAAAGGTGCTGGTCCCAACCATCACATTGCCACAGGAGCCACTAGCAATGGGGGAGTTTGGAAAGAAGAATAAGGATGGCATTGACTTGATCCAGGAAGCTTCTATGAGGATACAACTTGCAGCACAGATCAAAGATCATTGGTCCAACATAGAAGCAAGGTTCAAGAAAATTACTGAATCTTCAAAGACAGATCAGCCATCAACAAATGCAATGGTGACTGCACAAGTGGAGCCACAGTTCAAGAGCTCTTATGCTATAGAGCCCCTTCTACATGGAGTCATTCAAGGACCAAGAAAGGAGAAAGGACAAACTTCATGCATTAGGGATGTGGAAGAAGCTACATTACAAAGAAGCTTATCTCCCAAGTCTCCTGCTAAACCAAAAGGCAAAAACATAGCAAGGACTTTCTATCCTGCACCTTATCCAGATGAGCTCAAACTACTTGGACTTCTCATCACAAAAAGCAAGGAAAGTAATAATCATGAGATAAGGAAGCAAAGGGCAATTGTCTACAGGAATGGACAACAAATCTGTGTTTGGGCTGGTCATCCAAACTTTGCTGAAGCCAAGGCTGAGGAATCAGAAAGAGCAGCTATGCAAGCTCTTGCAGTAGCTCAAGCTCTAGATGAAGAAGAAAGACAGCAAGAAGAAAAAGCCCAAAAGGAAAGGAGTGAAAAGAAGAGTACAAGGCAACCAAAGGCAAGGGCTAGAAGAAACATAACCTTTGAAAATGATGACTCTCAGAGTATTGCATCAGACTCTTCTGTACCTCCAACAATTCCTGATCCATCTTTAAAGTTAGCCTGTGATCCCAAACATCTTGTTAATTATCATGATCAGCCAATTGAGCCAAAGGAAGAGCCAATTGAGTTTGATGAGGCTAACTTTCCTAAATTCCTTTTTGAGATGGATCCAAAGAAGAAATTGAAGCAAAGGGCTGTCAAGACAAAGCCAGTATTTGTGAGAAAGCCACAACCTCAAAAACCCCCTTCAAATCCAGAGGACTGCATGTACATTGCTGACATCAGGGAAGAATCCAGCTTGCATCTTGAGTTAGACAACCTGGTGGAAGTAAGGGGCATTGCAGCTTCTCAGAAGCTACCTGAAAGATTGGTTTTCACATACAAGGGTGGTAGAGAACAAATTTGGCCTCTCTACAGAATTCTAGGAGAAGACTACCAAACACTACTCACAGTGTTTAGATGCTTGAAGAAAGACTTTGGCTTCACCAAAACAGCCAAGTCTGAGGTGGTCTCCAGAATATGTCAAATAAAGGCTAGCTGGAACAAGCCTGAGGCTCTTCCCAGGATGCTAAGAGTGCCCTCAACAGGAAAGAAGATCCATCTTCAACCTTTCTGGATGATGGAATTCAAGGACAAGGACAACTGCAGAAGGTTCTTCAGGATGGAAGACCAGCTGGACAAGGCATCTAATCAAACTCTAAGGTTTATGCAATCCAAGCTTGGTGATCAAGATGAAGAAGAGAAGATCTTTTACAGAAGGCTACAGGTCCAGATTGAGGAGAACAACTCTAGGAGAGGGAAGAAGACTATGCCCCAAAGAAGACAAAGATGAATTATTTGCTCAGTCTGGAGGAGCACATTTGGGCATTAGTTTTGTAAGTCTTGCATTATTTCTAAAAACTTTATGAAGCTCAATACAACTTTTACTTTTATCATGTGTAATATGCCTGAGTGTTTTTGTTATCATCAAGGCTCTTGATTTATGGCTGTTATTCTATCAGTCATAAATTGGGGGAGATTGTTAGGAATATGTTGTTCTTGATGATAATTATAAAAACACTTAGTAGATTTTGTATTAAGTTATTTTGTAACTGTCAACGAAATAGCATGCTTTGCAGTGTTTCGTTGACAGGAAGCTCATCAACGAAATGAGTGATGTAGCAATTGCACTGTACATTACTTCATAGTTTGATATGCAGTTTGTTGAGTACTAGATAGGTTTTCTAAGTCATGTTGACTAAATGGTTAGATAGGCAAAATAGGTTGGTTAATTGTAAATATTTAGTGCCTTGTAATTTTGCCTAAGTGAAGACATGTCAACGGAATGAAGATTACTCTATCAACGAAACAAGGAAGCTCATCAACGAAACAAAGAATAAAGCTATCAACGAAACACATCTCTATGCCATCAACGAATCATTATTGCTTTTCTATACAATTGACAAAGTGATAGTGACAGGTTCCTGACAGATCAAAAAGGAGATGTGGAAGTGTACTTTGCATTGGAAACCATTAAAATGGACATGGGGAATAAGGAAACATCCCAGTTTCCAATTGGGCTCTTGGGAGTGATCATAATAAGCATGAAGACAAAAGCAAGGATCTCCAAGGACCACTGGACAAAGGGATGAAAAGCAAACTATTGGCGGTTACTCATTGTACTATTAGTGTAGCCAAAAATAGGGTTGTAAACTTGGGTTTATATAACCAAGTGTAGCAGTTACTTTATTTTGTGTGAAGAAAAACAAAGAGTTTGTATTAGCTATCTTTGAGAGCATTTTTCTTCTCTACAACCTTGTAACTGAGCAGCTGTGTACATTTGTATCACAGATTATTTCCGCAATAAAAACACTTCAGTTGGATCATCAAACAATCCAACTGAATTATTTATATCTTGTGTTTTTATTTATTCAGTTCAGTTTAATTTTATAAAGTATTTTTCAAGTTAAAGAAATATCAAAATTGTATTCAACCCCCCCCTTCTACAATTCTGTTAGGTCATTTGGGATTAACAAGTCGGCATAGTGTGACCGATAGTTCACCAGCAGCCAGGAGAGCCCCTCGAGTCATTGTCATTGGCAGGGTAGTTGTTGTTTTGCTTCTCTAGATTAGATGTCTAGATTTGAACTTTGGTTGTGATGTAATAACTCTGATAAAACTGATATTGTATTAATAAAAGATTGTAGTAGCTTGTGTTCATTGCCATAATCTGGATGCGGTCTTGGTTAAGGGGTATTTGTGTCTTTATATATATTATGCATGTGTTAAATAGTGTTCCGTTGGTCGGATGACTCCTCAAATCTGTACCCCGGGTTTGGAGGGTGTCACAGTTATAATGCCCGATTTTCCTTAACCTTGTTTTTTTTTGTGATATTCGAACATAATGACTTCTGTCCAAGATCACCACTGCCCATTATAGTGTAGGTCTTGTTTCAAGGTTCGTTTTGGTGCGAAGATCATGTGAATCCGATTTACGGTTTAGGAGAAACAAGTATTTTAGTAAAGGATGTTTCGTGAAACCAAACTATACCACTTAGCCAACTTTGAGGCAATGCTCAAACCCCTTAAGCGACTTATTAGAATGTGAAACTTTGTGTTAACATGCTAGGTACGTTTAGGAAGACCCTTGAAAAGATTTCGTGTTGAAAGGATTAAATCTCAATTTTATAAAAATGTGTGAACGAGCTTACGCGAGTGGAAGTTCTCAAAGAGTTAACTTGAAAACATGTTTTAGCTTAAGTAAAGTACATACTTAGTTTCATGAAAGTGTTAAGTGATTAATCTCGGATATTTTGACTATGTATAGATCGCCGGATAATAAACTTACTGTTGTTGTGATAATAAACTGTTTTCATATATGATATGCAAATGCGAGGTATGCATGTTTTATTCCCAAGTACATTGTGATATATAAATTGCATGTTTGTTTTCGAACAGCTATATATAGCGATATTCGAGGTTATGACTTGATGTTGGGACTTATAAGCTAGATATGGGATATCAGCTATAAGCCAGGTTTTTTTTATAAATGCCCTAGGATAAGGGCGTGTGATTTTTCTTTAGTTCAGAAGTAATTATATTTTTGTATATGTTAAAGGTTATTTTCCGATAAAGATATCGGGTAACTGTTATTCGATGATTGTTTATTTAATGAATATTATTTTTGAATATTCATTTAAGGTTTATTTATTTAATGAATATTATTTTGAATATTCATTTAATCATTATTTATTTAATGAATATTATTTCGAATATTCATTTAAGGTTTATTTATTTAATGAATATTATTTTGAATATCCATTTAATCCTTATTTATTTAATGAATATTATTTTTGAATATTCATTTAATCATTATTTACTTAATGAATATTATTTTTGAATATTCGTTTGAGATTTACTTATTTAATAAATATTATTCGATTATTGATTAAATACTTTTAACACGTTTTAAAAATGAGAAATTTTATTTAAAGTTTATCCTCGACCTTCAATAATTATGAAGGATTTTCTAAGTTGTATTATTAATTATTTTTAAATCAAGGGAATGTTCCCAAACACTGTTTTTTTCCATTTAAATCTGTCTTTTAAGAGGATTTAAATGCTGGCTCAACTATCAAAAATATGGGAAACCTGATTTAAGTGACTGCTACTCATTTTAAACTCTCAACTCAAAACTGTCAGAGGACGGATATTTTCTCGGAACAATTTAATTGCTGCAAGTCAAATGTTGTGTTACCACCTCAACGATCGAGGGGTAAATTGATGGAACAAGTCGATATCCATTAACAAGCAATAGCTTGGGAAATATTGGAGAATCTTCCTTTCCAACCTAGATATAACTACTTAATGGAGTCGAATCAACAAGTATTACACTTGGGGAAAGGAGGAAGATCTTTACGTTTCAGAGTCATGGATTTCATCTGAACTAGGAGTGGTGTAAGTGGTCCAGTTGCGCCGACCCATCCATTTTATTGCCCCAAATGGGCCGGGAGATCCGGGAAGGCGGTAGACAATGTCAGGCCGTCGTGATTCTTCCATCTACATGTAGAAAACATATTTTTGTTGTACGACCTACTACTGATCATAGTAAGGTTGGTACTGAAAGTGTTTGTCCTAAATCCAATCATGAATGGTGATTTATGAAGAACTTTCTTGTATTCTTATTTGATTTCATTAATGTTAATAAAAGACTTGTTTTGTTTTTATTACGGGCTTTATCTATTTAAAGTGTTTTAAATAAGATGTTCCATAGTTTAGAGTAAAGCTTCTAGAATTATAATGAGATTATAATAGTTAGATCTAGAAGATGATAACTCTAGACTTAAACAGTTCCTGATCATAGGATAATTAATCGGAAGTTGGTGAATCCGCAAAGATTGGTACATACTATGTGTGCTCCCGTTAGGAGGATGTCTGTTCTCATAGGCATTTGTGTGGTGACACTATAGCTAGTATGTAGGTGCTTGTTAGGGAATAAGTTCACTGAACATGACTCGATAAGTTGAACAACTAATGGAGTTTACTCACACGCGTGTCAATAGTTATTCACTGAGTGATAGTTGTACAAGTGTCCTTAGACTTGAGATCGTTAGAGTTATCTTGTATATAATGAACTATGCTTTGGATTAGTCCTTAGTCTCAAGGACATCCATTAGGTCTATTCTGGGCATAGGGATTTGTGTATGGAGATAGTTAACGTCAATAGAGGATCTACCCCTTCCAGTATAGGAAGAGAAGATCCTATGTTATTCTTAGTATGCGAGTTCTGGAATCTCTGGTCAGAGTGTATGAAATTAGAAAGGAGTTTCTAATTTGCATTAATATGAACTTAGGATTATGAATAAGAAATCATATGATTAAATTTGATAAGGCCTGACACGAGATCCATGCCTTATATTTAACCGGGATATTGTAGGGTAGAAGGAATTGATTGTACTGAAACTAGTCACTGACAGGTTCTTGGTATTCTAAGCAGTGAATTCATATTATCCGGATAGTCACGATATGTTGAGAAGCATCCCTCACGATGTAGAATAAATATAATTAATCAGTTAATTATATTTAATGAATTTTAGAATTCATATAATTAATAAATAAAAAGTTTATTATTATTATTTATTTCTACTACCGGCTTAATATTGAACCTACAGGGTCACACCATAAAAGATTAATTTATTGATGAAGGTATTTTGAGAGAGCAAGTTATTTTCTAAATAGTTTAGAAAAGGAAATAATGATTAAAATAGTTTTAATTATTATTAAAGCATTTTATAAGATAAAATGTGGGGTTAATATATATATATAAAGATATATTAAAAAACCCTAGGAGAGCCCTATAAATAGAATGAGATAGTTCATTCTAAATGACTTGAGTTTTTGTGAAAACCTAGTTGCCACCCTCTTCTTCTTCATCTCTCTCTCTCTCAAAAGAAGAAAAACTCCATTTTTATAAAAGCTTAGTTTTATAAAAAGCTTCATCGAAGGATTATTCTTGGTGGATACCGGTAGAGTGCTTCACACTCTGAGGAGCAACTGCTAGAATCCATTTTATAAAGCTTCGATTTTCAAGGTATGGTTACGATTCCCCTCGATCTAGATTTTATATGTTTTTCTATATGTGCGATACATGGTTTTTACGGAATAATTGTTATATCACGCTTCCGCTCATCCGTAAATTCCTTCAATGGCATCAGAGCCAGGTTTTGCATATAGAGATTCATATAAAAAATTTCAGATTTTTTATGCATGTATGGATTTATTATGATTTTTGCAAGTATATTTAGATTTAATTATGAATTAATTCGAAATATTATTTGCATGAGATTTTGACCATCGATCTGGGTTCTACAAGTGTTGTGGATCATCTAGGTATTTGTTTCATAATTTTGTGATGTGTAGATTATTTGTTATGAATTTTTTAAAATTGTTTTAATTAAAATTCATAAAATAATTATGCATGTTGAAATATATGAATTAAAATTTGCACAAGGACCCCATAGATACTTTCTTATTTTTGCTTTTGTTTGATTTCAGAAATCATATTATTTTGATTTTTATTAATTTATTAATTAATTGTTAATTAATTTATTAATATTAAAATAAAATAATAATAACAATAAAGGGCATTAATGGCTAAGCAGTTTTTTTAAGTGTTATTAATGCTAAGTAAGTTACAAACATTAAAAAAAAAAAAAAAAAAAACTGGTCTGTAACGCATGGCTAAGCAGTTTGGTAACTCCGTTTTGGGCGTGCAATATACCGTTGGATTCGTTTTTCCGAGACGGATCTAATGGAGTGGTCAAATATTTTTTATATAAAAGTTTGGAACTGTTTATATTCCCGGATGTGTTTTAAAGCATGTATTAATTGTTTTAATTGCTTTTAAATACTATAATAAATCCATACATCATTATATCATTGTATGACATGATATTACTTGCATGCTTACTTGTTTATTTATTTTTATATATGAGATATATGCCTATATTTACCATGCGATGATAGATTTAGGTGAACTTAAATCAATATAAGGCGTGCTCTAGAAAATCTAGAATAGGAATCGTTTCTTGCCTTAACAATAATATTATGAGTACAACCATGAGATTCTTATGTTTATGAAACATAGAGTGAAATAGTCTTTTGATGTTGAAAATGAAAATTTCTGTCTAGGCCGTTGGGTCACTACGCCATAAGTGAGCATACGCAACCCCCTCTTTAGTGTTGCAGAAGGCTTGAATAGCGTTGCCTAAGGTAAAAGGCAACACCATGGCAGCGTTGCCAATACGGCCGTTGCCTAAGACCTCTAACGCAACGCTTTTACTAGCTATTGCAACACCATGAAAGTATTGCGTAAGGCCTATATTGCAACACCAAAAGCACATAAAGGCAACACCACATGGTGTTGCATAAGATTTGAAGCCACTTCAGCAGTGGGGTCAACCATGGTGCCACGTCAGCAGTGGGTCCCACCAAGGTGCCATGTCAGCATGGGCCCCACCAAGGTGCCATGTCAGTGTGGGCCCACCAAGGTGCCACGTCAGCATGGGGCCCATATGGTGCCACGTCAGCAATGAGGACCACTGTGTAATGCAACACTAGTGTAGTCTATTGCAACACTACTTTTTTTGTTTAAGCAACATCAATCCTTTTAAATGCAACACCATTTTTTTTATTGCAACATCAAATGTTTTTTTAGCAACATCATGTCTATGATACTGCAACACAAATAGAGTCAAATGAAACAGTTTTTTATAAAAATTTCGAAGTAGCTGCTTTGTTTATACATAAATCCATCATGTCCAACCAAGCCAACAAAAAATTGAAGGTCCAAACCAACAACTGGCCAAGGATGCAGCCAGCAAAAATACTGATGTTTTACAAATTCTTACCAACATACCAACATGTACTAAAACCAAGCACATGCACTAATTCTAACTTCAACGTACGCCAATTCAAACTTCAAAAGTACGAAATAACCAAGTTATACTACTACTAAAAGTTACAGAATAAAATCCCTACAAAGTATAATCTCCATACAAAATGAGCATATGTTATACAATGAACATATGTTATCGTAGAAAATGAGCATCATTTTCATGGAATTAATCTGTTTGTAAGACAGCTTCCAACCTACAATTTTCTGAACTGGTCATCATACCCGAGAAACGATGCCCAACTTTTCCAGCTTTATGACAGCATCGTCTACATCAAAATTGCAGCTCACCCCAAACTCTTCTTTTTTGAGTCCCTCACATCGCATGTCAAGATCCTAAACATATCAAACCCGAGTTATTTATAAGTGTTTCTCACTAACTAATATATCCTTAGTTATTAATAAAAAAAAAAAGAATTTATGAAAGACAAACTTGTATGGACCTCAAGGGTAGCTTTGCCTTGTTCCATTAGTATAAAGTACGAGATGATGACTTCCTTTACCTGCGGATTTGATGGGATTAGCAGGCTTATTAATCATTTGAGTATGATAGCACAATAAGTATATGTGCTACAGGACAGGACTAAACCATTATAGATTATAATATATGTGCAAGCACAAAATTATTGGCCTTTAAGCAGTTGCAAGTCTAGCGCCACGCTGCGTGGCAATCTGAGCAAAAATTTCACCACAAGTTTCTCTGAAGTTTGAACCAATTATTTTCCCTTATACCATCCCTCTAATATTTTGAAGGTAGAAGAATACACAACTGAAGAAGACCAGAAAAAAACTTACTTCCTGCTGAACCACGTCATCGCATAGGTGAAGAAGAGTGCCCCTTCCACTATCAAGCTGTTTGTCGTACATAGATTTTGTTATCAGGTTCTGGTATGCAGTCATATTTGCCTGAAACCTACAGCCATAAAATGCGCAATTGGACATTGTAAGATTATTAAAAAAAATCAAAATGAAACTCAGATATTCTCAAGACAAAAGTAAAACTTCAAATGCTTAATTAACTAGATTCATATAAACAAAAAGAAAGCTGTGAACCAACCACAGCTACGTGAAATACAGACCCTATTATAAGTTCTTCTAGATATACAAGATAAAGTACCCAAGTAGTAAGCTCATAAACACAAATAGATAGTAGAATAATAGACCAATTATTTAAAGTGTACTGCTATAGTTGGTCAATAATTGGTTCATATTACACTTTAAATAATAAACACAAATAGATAGTAGATAGTTGGTTCATAAACACAAAGAAAAAAGTGTACTGTAACCTTATTTAACCTCCAATTATAAAACTTATTTCTGGTATAGGCCCGTGTCTATACCAGATGAGAAACTTTCTCTTTATATATCATATGCAGAGAGAGTGAGAGGTGTACCAACATCTAATACTACTAAAAACAACTAAAGAGAACAATGATTTTTGGCTGACTCATGTTCCGACTCCAAAATGTACGCAAGAAAAAAATGAGACTTTTTCAACAAATTTATAAGTAGTAGCGGAGACATATACCGAGTCCCCCTTTTTCGGTGCACAAACCTCGTAAAAACCAGCATACGCTGTAAAACCTGGCATGCCTGTACAAGAGAGTATTAATTCAGGTACTTAATTGAAGGCCTTCGGAGACAGAACTAGATTAATCAAAACACATTAATGTAAGCTATATAAAATGACGGACACACGTAGGAAGATTAGCCAAACAAAAGCCAAAAGACTGGTGAGGGAAACAACATTAACAACTAATGATACAAGCACTATCAAAAATAGAACGCAAAGACAGGGAGTGAATAATGTAACTATGAAAACAATGACGGATGGAAAGGATATATAGCACATTACAGAAAAACACTAAGTAAAAATCAGGCTTAAAAATTCTCCTACACCTTACCTCCTCCAATTTAAAGTTTACTCATGGTTTTGCCACGAGCTACAATTTTAACAGAATTTGCTAACTGTAGGAAACAGACTGATATATTTTCATTTTAAGTTGCAGAAAAACCAAATCCCTAAACATATATATCCAGATAAATGACTGGTTCACTCACAACAATCGAGTCCAGTCCTAAAAAGCATGTGGCATATTGAATTTTGAAGCGTGAAGATGAAACTATAAGTTATAGGAACAAACAGAAGAGATACGTACCAAGAAGACCCACATGATATGAGAGAGGGATTGGAACATTCTCATCATCATGATCTTGCTGAATTTTCCTCAACTGTGCAGTGTTGTGAATCACACTATATTCTTCCCAACCAGTCAACCCAGTAACTACATCCCCGGCCTTGAAATTTTGGTTTTTTGAATGCAAAACTCTCGACACACCAAATCCTTCCATTACCTGCACAAGTACACAAGCACCTATAGAAACATGTTCACACAACAGTTTTGAACATAATATGTTGTAGTCAACAACAACTGTACCAATAGTCCAACACCTTGAGGTATTAGTAAAAATGTAAAATCATTAAACGAGTACTTCTATCACTCTTTCGTACTGACACGAGTGGACCACCATGACAATCCATATTTTAAGAACACGTAAACATAGAATAGAAATCAATAACTAGTCCAATTTGCCTCAACAGAAAACTGAAGAATAACGGCAGCTAAGATATTTAATGCAAGAACCTTGGCAAAAAAATTGCAACATCCGAAGAAAATTTGAGCTTCAATAATTGGTCTATTATTTTCCGCTTACCGGAAAAACAAGGTTACAATACACTTTTTTCTTTGTGTTTATGAACCAACTATCCACTATCTATTTGTGTTTATTATTTGTGTTTATTATTTAAAGTGTAATATGAACCAATTATTGACCAACTATAGCAGAACCAAGGAATGAGACCCAGTCCATCGGAGTCAAACTTGGATTTTTCTTTTCTGGCTGTTAAAGCAAAAATATTTTAAAAAATCATTTTAATTTATATAGCAACTCTGATGGGAAATTTGAAATACTTTTGGGGGAAAAAAGAGAGTTTAAGCCTTCGAATTTGCATACATACATATTGTGCAAGGAAAACTATAGGCGAAAACAAATGATATGGCAAACTCACCAGGACTATCTCCATATCAGCCATTGGGATTTGTTTGAAGTGCTTCACATATATTCCACGTTCCGTTTTACTTCAGGTACTGGCTGGTCTACAAATGATATGGCAAACTCACCAGGACTATCTCCATATCAGCCATTTGTTTGATGGAAACAATTATTTCTGTACCTGTACACAACAATTATCTTATCGAAGGTAGGTTCCTGGATTCTTATCTTGTTCACCAGATTGCTTAAACTGGAGAACAATGAACCAAATTTGTGATGACCAGGCACTATAGAGAACTCAAAAACATGCCATTTTAAAAATAAAACCTGTCGTTCACAATAAAAACCCTGGTTTAATGTTCATTAATTTTGACTTGAACTTAAACACCACTGAACATATATAATAATACATAAGTGAACCTCTTTCAGACGGTCCTAGTAGTTCCAGACAAAGGGAGATTACATTGTTGCAGTATCTTTTCTTTTTAAGTTCTCTTATATGGTGCAAAATATCAAATAATAACTTAATACTTTAAAGCATATGACTTATCCTAAAAACAAAACATGTAACCATAGGCTATTTATATAACAAGATTATGCTACAGAAACAGAAGCATTGAATATGCAACCAATTTAGTAGTAGTAGTAGTAGTATAATATGCTACAAAGATTATGCATTGAAAAGTACTGTTAGTCCCAATTTGTTGAAGAACCAGATAAGCTTTTAGGGCTTTCAATATAGTTTACGGTCCAAATAATATTGCAAGACACTTTGATGTTTGATTATAAGCAGATGGGTTAAACTAGTAGATGGGCAGCATTTCAGTGGTAATAAACAACAGACAACAAACACAATGTCCAATTAACAGCTTCATTGCCTTGCTCTGAAATTGCACCAGTGATGATCATAGCTGAGCTCGACATCATAAACCCAACATACCCATTCTGCAACACAAAGTAATCACTTTCTACAATTAATACAAATGGCTCTTGCATCTTAGATAATCAATCCTCAAATTCAGCAATTAGAACCAAGTAAAACTACTATTTAGGCCTTTCATGATCATTACCTCACGATTAAAGACTTGAGCTGGGAACCAGAGCTTTCCTGTCTCAAGAGACAGATACAAAGCCATGACTGAATCAACAGGTAAAGTACTACTCATCTTACCTCTTCTATCCGACTTCCTACACGAAAAAAATGTAACCAATCCATTTTTCAAGTCTAGTTTTCTGGAAGCAAGGCTCCATTGTGATTCCTTGTAGGTACAATCTACATTCAGTATCAAATGGCAAAAAAAGATCGAAGAACAGATACAAACATAATTTATGTGTATGTCCATTTCAAGCAATGACAGTACCTCATCAGACAACTTGGCACCACGAACCAAATCAGCGCACACTAATACAAACAATTCAGATAAATCAACAATCAATAATCAAGCAGATTTCATTAACATATTTCAGACACTTCACATACAAATATAATTTCAAATTTATCAAAAAAATTACATAAAAGATTCAAGAAAGCACATGTTACCCACATTACTAACATATTACAGACATAATACGGTAAGATGCAGGTTATAATCGATACCCATATATATATATAACCATTAAGAAAACATTAAGAAAAAAAGCACTAACAAGAGCTTAAAACAACAAAGAGCTACAGAAATGATATAATCATACGCATATAGATATAATCATAACAAAAACAAACACCAAATCCACATAACCCTAATTAATTAGAGAAGCCCCAATTATCTTTCGAAAAAGCCCTAAATCCACTGAAGCCCTAATTACAGAAGCCGAAATCCACTAAGGAAGCCTGAAATCGAAAAGAAACCCTAATTAGTTGAAGTCTAAGTGAAGATATTGAATCAATTGAAAAAGACCTAATTTGAAAAACCCCTGATTTGAAGAAGCCCCAAATTCAAGAAGCTCCAATTTGAAGAAACAAAAGCCAAATTCAATTGATTAACCGAAACTGAGAGGGTTCAAACCAAAATCAATTTGAAAATTAAAGAAAATGAGAGGGTTGAAAGAGAGAGCGAGAATTTTTGTTTAAAGAAAATGAGAGGGTCGACCGGAGAGCGGGAGAGAATGAAAGTTTTGTTTAAGGGAGAGAATGAAATTTTTGTTTAAGTGATAGGCGGGGTTTTTGCCGCAAGAATATTTCACAGAATTTTTAGATAGGCGCCTGTCATTTTTTGCAAATTTTTAATTTCTTTTAATTTCACAATTTTTTATTTTTACAATTTTTCTGAATTTTCAATTTTGTTAAAAATGTCTATTTTAAATCTAATATATAAATATAATTTGGGAAACAGTAATAAATAATTACCTTTGAATTTATAAATTATAACTTATTTATTTGGTCAACTCTTGTTATTTATCAAAAGGAATTAATTTAAAAGAAATGTATTTGTTAAATGATTATTCAATTTCTAGTTATAATATTTATAATATGCACTTATATTAGTTAATTAAATTTATAATATTTTATATATTAAACTTTAATAGTAAAAAACTTATCATAATTTTAATATCATTGTTGAAATATATTCAAGTTTAGTTATAATTATTAAAAAAAATAGACCTAAATGCAACACCATGAAAGGTGTTGCAAACTAAAATGCTAAAATTAGTGCGCAACACCAAATGTATGCCTAATGCAATACCATTAGAGCAGTGTTGCAAAAGATCAAAATTGAGCTATCTTTTGAAACGCTTTGCATGCAACACTCAAAAAAAGCGTTGCCTATGAGCACTTATGGTGTAGTGGGTTTTAAGCGGGACCGATGTGACCCCTCCAACACACTGGGAATTTTTCATTTAAATATCATAATTGTATTTTGTTCAAGAAAAATAGAATCTCCTAGTAATATGATTATGGTTGTAACATAATATAATCCCTCTAAAATTAAATAATATCAAGTAGTAATTGGCCAATGACACAATGGGCTTGTGTCGGTCATAGCCTTCCAACATGGTAGAAAGCTAGCTACCATGAACATTGAGCTACAGAAGCAGCATGAGCATATGGATGCTCACACTATCCTAACGCATCTACAAGAGTTGTATGATGTGGCGGGGAGGACAGCTCGATATGAGATATCGAAGGAGCTGTTCCGCTGTAGGATGTCTGAGGGATCGTCTGTGAATGACCATGTACTTAAGATGATCAATTTGATTGAACGTCTTGGACAACTTGGTTTCAACATGGATGGGGAGCTGAGTCAAGACTTGGTCTTGCAATCACTTCCGGGTTCGTTTTCGCAGTTTGTTGTGAACTTTCACATGAATAAGTTGGACGTCAGCCTGGCTGAACTCCACAACATGTTGAAGACTGCGGAAGCGAATTTTCGCTCTAAGAAGAGTTCTGTTCTTCTAATTGGTGAAGGTTCCAATCCTAAGAAAAGGAAGAAGAATCCTCCCAAGAAGAAGAAAGTAGGTGAAAAAGGCCGGTTCCACCAAAAGCTGAAGACCCCAAAAGCAAAGCTGTTTGCTTCCACTGTAACAAGGTGGGCACTGGAAGAGGAACTGCAAGGTTTACCTTGCAGAATTGAAGAAGAAGAAGGGTAGTGAGACTGCCGCTTCTGATTCAGGTATGTTCATGATTGAAGTGAATATGTCATTAAATCAAATTGCTACTTGGGTATTAGATACCGCCTGTGGTTCTCACATTTGCAATTCGTTGCAGGGACTAAGGAGAAGTAGGACTCTTGAGGAAGAGGAGGTGATTCTACGGATGGGAAATGGAGCAAGAGTTGTTGCTGAAGCTGTAGGATCATTTGATTTACAAATGCCTACGAGCAAGACTATTGTTTTAAATAATTGTTATTTTGTTCCCTCGATTGTGAGGAATATTATTTCTATTCCCATGTTAGACTTAGCTGGATTTTCGTTTGTTATTCAGAATAATAAATGTTCAATTCTAGAGATAATGTTCTTTTTGGTAGTGGTATTTTAAATAATGGTCTGTATGTATGTGACGTAGAGCATAATTTACTACAAATTGAACGTACTAATAAAAGGAAAAGGGATGATGAAAATCTCACCTATTTGTGGCACTGCAGACTTGGTCATATTAGTGAAAATATAGACTTCATACATGAAAGGGTTACTTGAACCCTTTGATTTTGAATCATATCCTACATGCGAGTCTTGTCTATTGGGTAAAATGACCAAATCTCCATTTAGTGGACATGGAGAGAGGGCTGCAGATTTGCTAGGATTGGTACACACAGATGTATGTGGACCGATGTCTACGCAAGCCATGGGTGGATTTTCGTACTTCATTACTTTCACAGATGATCGATCTAGATTCGGATATGTGTATTTGATGAAACACAAGTCTGAAGCCTTTGAAAAGTTCAAAGAATACAAGTATGAAGTGGAGAAACAAACCAAACATAGTATTAAAACCCTTCGATCAGATCGAGGTGGTGAATACTTGAAGGAGAGTTTCTAGATTATCTCAAAGAAAATGGTATAGTCTCTCAGTGGACTCCTCCATATACTCCACAGTTGAATGGGGTATCTGAAAGGAGAAATCGAACTTTGTTAGACATGGTTCGATCCATGATGAGCTATGCAGATCTTCCAGTATTCCTTTGGGGTTATGCATTGGAAACCTCAGCATATTTACTGAATAAGGTGCCTTCCAAATCTGTTCCTCAAACTCCATATGAGATATGGAAAGAAAGGAAACCGAGTCTTAAACACGTTAAGATTTGGGGATGTCCAGCTTATGTCAAGAAAATTGACCCTGATAAGCTGGAATCTCGATCCGTAAAATGTAGGTTTGTGGGATATCCTAAAGAGACTTTAGGGTATTACTTTTACACCGATCATAGGGTGTTTGTCTCCAGACATGCTACCTTCTTGGAAAAACAGTTTATCCTTGAAGGGAACGGTGGGAGCAAAATTGAACTTGATGAAGTTCAAGAAGCACAAACTACTACGTTTCAAGAGGAAACACCTGTTCAGATTGAACAACCTTATGTGGAACAGCCCATTCGTAGGTCAGGGAGAGTGTCTCTCCAACCTGAGAGGTATTATGGCCTTGTCATTGAGAATGACAATGAGTTGTCAATCATTGATGATGACGACCCTATGACCTATAATGAGGCTATGAGTAGTGATGACTCAGAGAAATGGCAGAGTGCCATGAAATCCGAAATGGATTCTATGTATACCAACCAAGTAAGGACTTTGGTTGAAGCACCCAAGGATGTGAAGCCTATTGGGTGCAAATGGGTATACAAGAGAAAGATTGGAGTAGATGGCCAGGTGGAGACCTATAAGGCCAGGCTCGTGGCAAAAGGATTCAGACAAAGGCAAGGGATTGACTTTGATGAAACTTTTTCGCCTGTAGTCCTGTTAAAATCAATTCGGATTTTGCTTGCGATTGCTGCTTACTACGACTATGAGATCTGGCAAATGGACGTGAAAACAGCCTTCCTCAATGGGAAACTTGAAGAGGAAGTATATATGACACAGCCAGAGGGTTTTGTTTCCAAAGGAAATGAACACCTAGTGTGTAAGCTGCTACGAACCATATATGGATTAAGGCAAGCTTCTCGTAGATGGAACATCCGTTTTGATGAGACAATCAAAGAGTTTGATTTTATCAAAAACATAGATGAACCATGTGTCTACAAGAAGGTTAGAGGGAGCGTGGTAACATTTCTTGTGTTGTATGTGGATGACATACTTCTGATAGGAAATGATATACCGATGCTACAATCAGTCAAAGTGTGGCTATCAAAGAACTTCACTATGAAGGACATGGGAGAAACATCCTACATTCTCGGTATGAAGATCTATAGAGATAGATCTAGAAGAATGATAGGTCTTACCCAGGGTACATACATCGAGAAAGTGCTTAAAAGGTTCAGCATGGAAAACTCCAAGAGAGGTCTCATACCAATGAGCCATGGAGTATCCCTTTCCAAGAAGATGTCTCCTAAGACACCTGAAGAAAGGGAGCGTATGAGTAAGATTCCTTATGCTTCGGCAATAGGATCTATAATGTACGCGATGTTATGTACTAGGCCTGATGTTGCTCATTCAATTAGTGTGACGAGCAGATATCAGTCCAATCCAGGTGAAGACCACTGGAAAGCAGTGAAGAACATCCTTAAGTATTTGCGAAGGACTAAGGATATTTTTCTTGTTTTTGGTGGATCTGAGTTGAAAATAGAGGGTTATACTGACTCTAGTTTTCAATCAGAAAGTGATGATAGCACATCCATGTCGGGGTACGTGTTTACTCTGAATGGTGGTGCGATTAGTTGGAAGAGTTCCAAACAGTCTACAACGGCTGACTCCACAGCGGAAGCAGAGTATATAGCTGCAAGTGAGGCTGCAAAAGAAGCCGTTTGGATGAGGAAATTTGTTTCTGAGTTGGGAGTTGTTCCTAGCATTGAGGAGCCTATTGTGTTGTATTGTGATAACAACGCAGCAATAGCACAAGCCAAGGAACCTAGGTCTCATAAAAATACCAAACATGTTTTGCGGCGCTTTCATTTGATTAGGGAGATCATTGAAAGAGGAGATGTCAAAATTGAGAGAGTTGACACACATAACAACGTAGCAGAC
The DNA here is from genome assembly GCA_030848705.1 of Heracleum sosnowskyi. NCBI lineage: Eukaryota > Viridiplantae > Streptophyta > Magnoliopsida > Apiales > Apiaceae > Heracleum > Heracleum sosnowskyi. The sequence continues at coordinate 69,665,842 of CM061235.1, forward strand.
CCACTCACAAAGACATTGTCTCAGATTCACTTTGATCGTCATAAAGAGAAGATGGGTATTCGATACCAGTGTGATTGGCTTTAGTTCAAGTGGGAGATTGAAAGTGTTTGTCCTAAATCCAATCATGAATGATGAGTTAGGAAGAACTTTCTTGTATTCTTATTTGATTTCATTAATGTTAATAAAAGACTTGTTTTGTTTTTATTACGGGCTTTATCTATTTAAAGTGTTTTAAATAAGATGTTCCATAGTTTAGAGTAAAGCTTCTAGAATTATAATGAGATTATAATAGTGAGATCTAGAAGATGATAACTCTAGACTTAAACAGTTCCTGATCATAGGATAACTAATCGGAAGTTGGTGAATCCGCAAAGATTGGTACATACTATGCTTGCTCCCGTTAGGAGGATGTCTGTTCTCATAGGCATTTGTGTGGTGACACTATAGCTAGTATGTAGGTGCTTGTTAGGGAATAAGTTCACTGAACATGACTCGATAAGTTGAACAACTAATGGAGTTTACTCACGTGTCAATAGTTATTCACTGAGTGATAGTTGTACAAGTGTACTTAGACTTGAGATCGTTAGAGTTATCTTGTATATAATGAACTATGCTTTGGATTAGTCCTTAGTCTCAAGGACATCCATTAGGTCTATTCTGGGCATAGGGATTTGTGTATGGAGATAGTTAACGTCAATAGAGGATCTACCCCTTCCAGTATAGGAAGAGAATATCCTATGTTATTCTTAGTATGCGAGTTCTGGAATCTCTGGCCAGAGTGTATGAAATTAGAAAGGAGTTTCTAATTTGCATTAATATGAACTTAGCATTATGAATAAGAAATCATACGATTAAATTTGATAAGGCCTGACACGAGATCCATGCCATATATTTAATCGGGATATTGTAGGGTAGAAGGAATTGATTGTACTGAAACTAGTCACTGACAGGTTCTTGGTATTCTAAGCAGTGAATTCATATTATCCGGATAGTCGTGATATGTTGAGAAGCATCCCTCACGATGTAGAATAAATATAATTAATCAGTTAATTATATTTAATGAATTTTAGAATTCATATAATTAATAAATAAAAAGTTTATTATTATTATTTATTTCTACTACCGGCTCAATATTGAACCTACAGGGTCACACCATAAAAGATTAATTTATTGATAAAGGTATTTTGAGAGAGCAAGTTATTTTCTAAATAGTTTAAAAAAGGAAATAATGATTAAAATAGTTTTAATTATTATTAAAGCATTTTATAAGATAAAATGTGGGGTTAATATATATATATATAAAGATATATTAAAAAACCCTAGGAGAGCCCTATAAATAGAATGAGATAGTTCATTCTAAATGACTTGAGTTTTTGTGAAAACCTAGTTGCCACCCTCTTCTTCTTCTTCATCTCTCTCTCTCTCAAAAGAAGAAAAACTCCATTTTTGTAAAAGCTTAGTTTTATGAAAAGCTTCATCGAAGGATTATTCTTGGTGGATACCGGTAGAGTGCTTCACACTCTGAGGAGCAACTGCTAGAATCCATTTTATAAAGCTTCGATTTTCAAGGTCTCGTTACGATTCCCCTCGATCTAGATTTTATATGTTTTTCTATATGTGCGATACATGGTTTTTACGGAATAATTGTTATATCACGCTTCCGCTCAACCGTAAATTCCTTCAGGTACAACGGGCGCGGTAGCAACTCCGGTATTAGTTCATCATCCAATTTTGGAATATTCCTGCAACATGTATTGGGGAGAAGAACCGATCATGTTGACAGGGGGTCGAAAAGTGTTCAAAGAAAATGAAATTGCAATAAATCCTTGTAACTTCATCTTTTATTTTATGAGTTATGACTCTGATAAAACCTTATTCAGACTATATATGCATAAGTGGATTTCGGGTTACGGACTCATTATAAAAATTTTCCTCGTAACTTCATCTTTCATGCTATACTAGTATTTTATCCGTTTAATGCATAGCATGTGGTTATAAAGATATTTTCGAACTGTTATATACGGATAATTTGTCATAAACTATTTTGGTGGGCTCTATTGCTCACCCTTGCTTTATTTATTTATATCACAACAACAGCTAGAGCAGATGGCCCGCAACAGGAACACTCTGTGCAAGCAGGTAGCAGCCGTCAGAGATTTACCCGCTGATGTCGTAGCCACCATAGTTGAGGTAGTAACAATCAGTGTTCTCAGCCACAGCTTTTGTGTATCAGACTTATTTATATTTATGATTAATGTAATCAACGACAAGAACTATTAAGGGAACTCTGTAATCATTTGGGTTTGTAATAACTTATCACTTGTGGATCCTATGTCTAGATACTTATTCCAATTTCATCTCTGGGACTATAACTAGTTGTGTGTGTGGTGTTGTTATTGTGGGGTCACAGCATGCAGTTTAATTATTTTGATTCAAGTGCAAGTATTATTGATGGAAATTGAGACCGTAACGACTGGATCCCCGACCCCGGATCTGGGGCTGTTACAGAAATGGTATCAGAGAGTGAGAGTTATAAACCCCAGAGATGATGCGACGTTGCAATAATAAATTCACTAAGATAATAAGAACTCTTGCCAAGTTCGATTAAAACCCTTACGGGAACTTTAATATCATGATAGTAACATAGTTCGTTATTGTGTAGGCGAGCGACATCTCTGACCCTGAGGCTTTCGAGAGACAGCATGATGAGGACTTGCTCCGGACTACAGATCCATATTATGAGGATTTTGAGGAGGAGGACCCGGAGGACCCGGAGGAGGTCCAGGCAGATGCAGACACCGAGGTTGTTGAGGATTCTGATGATGAGGATCCAGAGGAGGACCAGACCCTAGCTGATACTGAGGTTATGGAGGGAGATGTTGAGGACCAGACTCCACTTCCTACTGAGAGAGCCACTACCCCTTCACCACTGCCTTTGAGCCCTTCCCCGGATGATTTTGAGGAGCTTACCCCTGAGCCACAGCAGACAGAGGCTACACCACTAGCAGACCCGGTTACCCCACCTCATGTCCCGTTAGAGGGGATACCAGTGTGTGTGCATAACTGGACAGTGGGCAGAGTTCAGTCAGAGTTGGTAGTGGCTGAGGCTAGACTAGCAGAGTCACGGATGCAGCTAGCAGCAGAGAGAGCTGCCAAGATTGTACGCCAGGGCGACGGGAGGTCTGTGCCCCCTCGAGTGGCCCGGAGGGTGATGACTCGCATTGAGCTGAGGGCACGGATGAGGATTCGAGCTTTGCCTACTGATGGCGATGGCAGGGTATCCAGGATTGATGCTGAGGAGATTTTCCGCATGGCTATGGCGAGGGTGAGAGCATTGGGCCGCACTAGTGGCTGATTTCAGAGTTGGTAAAGTAGTAGTCTAGTCTTCTAGTCATGTACAGACATAGTAGTGCCGATTTTTGTGGGATTGTTCCATTGTTTATAGCATCCCTTTTCTGACTAGAAGGATAGACCATGTATCTCACTTTTGACTAGGTGTTGCTAGGACAGTTGTACTTGTAAACGGTCGATGTGACTCAGACTATGTATCTTTGGTACCATGTATATATTTGTTTCCTTTCAGTTGAATCCAGTCCTTTTGTGACGCGATCACAAGTTTATTATACTGTTGTCTGTCCTATTATGATTGAATTGTGATAAAATATAGAACTGCGAGAGTTTACTTCCAATTATGTAACGACTGTATCTGTAACCTAGTGAACGAGCCTAATGTGAATTTTCCAAAATTTCAGTAAGATGCCTGCACGAAGAATGAGAACTAGGGCTAACCCCCATGAATCTGAGGATCAAGAAAGCCCCAACCAAAATGGAGAAGACCCTGAAAACGAGGAAGAGATAGATGAAGATTATAATGAGCAGGACGACTCCCAGTATGGAGAGGCAGATGAATCCTTTTTCACTGCGGAATTTGAGGCTGAAGAAGAGGGAGTTGACGAGGAACAAGGAATAGAGAACCAGGGTGGATACCCCATGAGTCAGTTCATGAATCTACTCAGGCAAAATTTGGACCGTTACCCCCAACCACCCCAAGGAAATAACAACACCGTGGCAAACTCTTTCAGGGCCTTTAAGTCACTCAAGCCCCCAGAATTCCAAGGATCGGCTGACCCAGTAGAGGTAAGAGCCTGGGTAAAGGAAATGGAAAAGTCCTTTGAGATTTTAAGCATTGAGGAGGCACAGAAGACTGTTTTCGCCACTTACCTTCTGAAAGGAGAGGCCAACTATTGGTGGGAGGCCAAGAAGAACATGGAGACGGATGCTATCATAACATGGGAAAGGTTCAAACAATTGTTTCTAGAAAAGTATTTCCCAAGGTTTATGAAGACTCAAATGGAACTCAAGTTTTTAGAACTGAAGCAGAATAACCTAACAGTGGCTGAATATGAGGCAAAATTTACCGATCTATCAAGGTTTGTGCCAGAGTTTATAGATACCGAAGAGAAGAAAGCTAATAGGTTTCAACAAGGATTGAAGCAGTGGATTCAGAATCGCGTGGCAGTCTTGGAGATTGCAGACTATGCCACATTGGTGCAAAAGGCTTCAATCGTGGAAACATGGAGTGATCAGATGCAGAGAGAAAGAGAAAAAGGGGGGATAAAAAGGAAACAAGCAAGTATGGGTGGAGGTTCTGCAGGGGGAAACCCCCAAAATAGGTTTAACCGCGGGGCATTCTCCCTACCTGAAAGGACTACGGGTTACAAGCGAACCGTAAGCGCAAGCGTAAACCAGGGCGGCAACCCATCAGGAGTGTCCCACTCCCACCAATCTCGACCTCCATTACCAGTATGTACAAATTGTGGGAGGAAACACCCCGGTGTGTGCAACCAGAAACAGATAACCTGTTAGAAGTGTGGGCGAGGGGGCCATTATGCTAACTCTTGTACCGCAGCTAACCCTAGCGTCAGCAGAAACCCCACTTGTTTTCAGTGTGGACGTCAAGGTCATATGAAGAAGGATTGCCCCATGAACCGACCTGCAGCATCAGTGGCAAGCAAAGCTGCCTCCAATAAGCAACCAACTGCTAGGACTTTCAACATGACAGTGCAGGATGCCGTGAGGAACACGGATGTGATAGCAGGTACCTTTTCTCTGAATTCAGTTAGCGCACATGTTTTATTTGATTCTGGAGCAACTAAATCTTTAATATCGAGGGATTTTGCGCATAAATTGAAACTTAAAGCCCAACCGTTAAGGGATTCCCTACAAGTAGAAATAGCTAACCACGAAATAGTCCCAGTTAATCAGATTCACCCCAACTGCAAATTGGAAATAGGGGAACAGTCTTTTTGTGTGGATTTGATTCCTTTTAAATTAGGGGAATTTGATGTCATTTTAGGGATGGATTGGTTGTCTCGCAATAACGCACAGTTAGATTGTAAAGGGAAAAAGGTTAGATTAAATATCCCAGGGAAGAAGGAAATAGTGTTTAAGGGAATGAAACAGACCCAAAAATTTCTAACCATGGCGCAAACCAAAAGATTGTTACGGAAGGGAAACGAAGCTTACTTAGCGCATGTTGTAGACAACCAGAGAGAGGTGCCCAGTTTACAGGACATCGCAATAGTCAATGAGTTCGAAGATGTGTTCCCACAAGATCTTCCAGGATTACCACCCGATAGGGTAATTGAGTTTGCTATTGAGTTAGCCCCGGGGACGGCGCCAGTTTCAAAGGCCCCGTACCGGTTAGCCCCAGTAGAAATGAAAGAGCTAGCTACCCAGCTACAAGAACTGTTGGAGAAGGGTATGATAAGACCCAGTGTGTCGCCGTGGGGGGCACCAGTGTTGTTTGTTAAGAAGAAAGATGGGAGTATGAGGTTATGCATCGACTACCGAGAGTTGAACAAGCTAACTATAAAGAATAAGTACCCATTACCCAGAATAGACGATTTGTTCGACCAGCTAAAGGATGCTGTGTACTTCTCTAAAATTGACCTGAGAACCGGATACCACCAATTAAAGATTAAACCCGAAGATATTCCAAAGACTGCGTTTTGTACCAGATATGGACATTATGAGTTCTTGGTGATGTCGTTTGGATTGACCAATGCCCCAGTAGCTTTCATGGATTTGATGAATAGGGTGTTTAAGAAGTATTTGGATAAGTTCGTTATAGTTCTCATCGATGATATTTTTATCTACTCAAAGACAGAGGCAAAACATGCAGAACACACTAGTACAAAAATGACTTTTTACGTCGCACTTACGTGTGACCGACATATATACTACTTTTATACGTCGAAATATCCTAAAGCCGACATATATTTACCTTTTGTATGTCTTTTTTACGTCGGTTTAGTAGTTAACCGCCGTATATGATTAATATATATGTCGGTTGATAAAACACCGACGTATAAAATCACTTTTTACGTCGCACTTATAAAACCTGACATATATGATAATAATTTATAACTCTTAATTTCTTTTATTCTCTCATATTTGTTTTCACTCTCTCTCTCTCTCCCGTAGGCCTCTCTGCCGACTCTCTCTCTCGACTCTGTTTTCTCTTCCTTTAATCCTCTTTCTTCCCTTCGTTTTCTTTTGATTTGAATGTTTAAATTCATCGGCTTGGTAACCAAATCGATTATCTCTTAATACTCTACATAATCATATCATTTTTGTAGGGTTTTAAGAGAATCGAAAATTGGGGATAATTTTAGGGTTCGGGTTTTTGCGATTGAAATCGTGTTGTTCTTGCTGATTAAGTGATGAATATAGATAGATAAGATGCTGGGGATATGTATTGAGGCTGAATGGTTACAAGACCCCGTTATGGAGGATGTATAAATTCGGTCCGTCACCGGCGATGAACTCCGGTGAGCCGGTGACCCCCGAGCTTTTTGTTTCATGGTTATTACGGTGACATCGCCTGTTTTAATATATGGTTAAATTGTGATTATGTGCAGGCCATAGAGATTAAGGATATTTAGTTTGGAAGTTAATTCTTAGTTGATGTTCATTTAATCAAGATTTCGTAGGTGTTCTTGTATATGTGTTATAATCAAGGTTCTAGATTGCTTATTAGTGATTCTTAGTGATTCTGGTAGTATGTCAAGATTTATGTGAGTTTGTTGTATTTGAAACTTAACTGAAAATTTCATGATTCGGCCTTAATATTTGATAACTGACTCCTGAAGTTGAACCTCGAATCTGTGTGTTATAGTTGTTTTGACATGAGTTAAATAATTGATAGCTATATTTTGACATATATAATATCTTCTTTTTGTATTGTCATTAAAATATTAGAAGGTAATATCTACAAAGTGGGAAGTCTAGCCCTTTGTCTATTATTGTAATGTTGAGGATAACAAAGGTATGCAATTATGTTTCAAGCATTTAGCATCTTACGCTACGAGATTGGACAGAAGTACAATTCACATTATGATGCATTCCACCCTTCTAAGTATGGCCAACAGAAGAGTCAGAGGGTATTACAAACTAAAACTCAGTTTATTGTTGGTCATTTTTTAGATACTGGTGATATTATGATTCTACATTTTGTTTATGCCCAAGAAATAAGCATTCATTTAGATAATTATCACTAGTACAAAACTGAGTGTATGTTTATATATGTAATTGTTAGTAATAGGATTGGTTTATATGTGTAATTGGGAAGACTTGCTTAATCTTGTCTAGTGGTCTGTGCTTTCCTTGATTATTTTAGACATAACGTGGGTGTTTTATAATCTATTAACCAAATTTGAAGTAGTTGCCATGTCCATTCCTACAGAGGCCAGAGCAATGGTTACATATACTACCGTCCAGTACTAATGTAGTCAGAACTGAGTCTGTTTGAAACAACTCCTACATGTAATAAACCTTGTTTGTCATGAATCTCAGAGTACCTGTGCCAATAATGTCAATGTCCACATCTCTCTTCTTCTTCTCCTTCTTGTTCCTCGGCTTCATTTCTATATCCTCGTCCCATTCCACCAGCAGTGCCACTGCTAACTGTCCACTTGATTTCACCATCCTCAGTCGCATGCGCCAAGCTTCTAGAAATTCCAAGAATCACATCACTCAATGTGTCTCAATCCTGCAAGGCATCCGTCTCGTCCAATCAGAGTATCTCCTCCGCACAAACACATTCCTTATCTCCACTGCATTCTCTCAAGCCTGTTGGCAATCGCTGCAATCGGTATTTGATAAATACCCAAAGCATTTCGATATCCAAAACACTTGTGACTTTCACGTGCATTTTATTACTCAGGGCTGCCATAACATCACGACTAAGGCACAGTATGAAGCTAAAAACTCTCGGTCAGCTTTAAAAAATGTAGAAAAAGCTTGTAAACATTCAGCTTACAACAGCAAGTCGTGCGCATTATGTAATTCTTATATTAGTAGACTGGAACCGTCTGGTACTTATAAGGTTCCGCCAAGTGATATTATGAAGAGTCAGAGGGCATTATGATATTATAAAGTGATATTTTGGTTTGCTACATCGGTCATCTCTTTTGCACCTTGCTGATATTTCACTGGTCATATATTTATAAACTAGATTGATCCGCAACACCGGTATGGGCATAGCTTGCATTTGTATTATGAGGAGTGGTGTAAAGCTGATGCTGGTCAACCTTTTTTCTACTAGTTAGTTTTTCTTTTTCAGCTTCGGATTGCATACTTCGAATCATCTGACTTTTGGATTTCTCAGAAGATGGTATGATGCATTTCCTTTATATGTTTAACTGCGAGTTTTTCTGTTTAATTTTTTATTTGAAGGCTGCTTATCACCTACAATTTGAACTACATTGAAGTACTGGACTGTAGTATCTTATCTTGTATCTTTCTTTGCTTCTGTAATGAAATATCAGCGGGGACAACATTGGAGTTCTATCTATTACAGTATCTTTTAAGAATTCAAGTTTTTATGTATCAAGATTATTCATATTTAGTACCAGAACTGTAGTACAATTGACAAATGTCTCTTTGACCGAAGGCACCTTTTGTTTACATTAGTGGTATTTAAATGTGTATCTGTTTCCCATTAAATATCTATGCAGTCTATCTCCACATACAGTGGACATTACCGGCCAACTGATGAAAGGCTTGACAGTTTCCTGTCGTTTCTCAATGATAATGGAGTCGACCTTGATGAAGTTGAAGTGAGTATGCATTTTAGTTTTAATTTTCGTATTAATTTGCTTCTATGTTTTAGAAAGAATAGTGCCTCTCTGTCTTTATAAGGAACTACAATATTAGTAACCTGGGATCTCCGGTGTCATAATTTGTTGGATTATCTGACTTTAGGACTTATCTAACGCAATACATTGTCATCAGGTACGCAAAGCAAGTGAAGATGCTGAAAATAAAGATGACGGCACATTAAGTAGAGATGGTAGTGCGGAAGTTACAACCCCTGAGTCCCTTCAACCTGATAATATTTCCAAAATAGAGGATATAATTTCAGTACATGAAGAAACTAAAGTGAAAAATAATTACAGAAGAACTCTCTCTGGTGGTCTTCAGAGTCCAAGAGCCGACGTACCAAAGAACTCTCTCTTCTCGACGAAGCCTGGTAAGTAAATAGCGTCCTTACACTATCATAAAACAATTTAGAAGAACCAAGAATTGAAGGAATTTACGGATGAGCGGAAGCGTGATATAACATTTATTCCGTAAAAACCATGTATCGCACATATAGAAAAATATATAAAATGAAAGAGCGGAGGAATCGTAACCATACCTTGAAAATCGAAGCTTTATAAAAATGGATTCTAGCAGTTGCTCCTCAGAGTGTGAAGCACTCTACCGGTATCCACCAAGAATAATCCTTCGATGAAGCTTTTTATAAAACTAAGCTTTTATAAAAATGGAGTTTTTCTTCTTTTGAGAGAGAGAGAGAGAGAGATGAAGAAGAAGAGGGTGGCAACTAGGTTTTCATAAAAACTCAAGTCCTTTAGAATGAACTATCTCATTCTATTTATAGGGCTCTCCTAGGGTTTTTTTAATATATCTTTATATATATATATTAACCCCACATTTTATCTTATAAAATGCTTTAATAATAATTAAAACTATTTTAATCATTATTTCCTTTTCTAAACTATTTAGAAAATAACTTGCTCTCTCAAAATACCTTCATCAATAAATTAATCTTTTATGGTGTGACCCTGTAGGTTCAATATTAAGCCGGTAGTAGAAATAAATAATAATAATAAACTTTTTATTTATTAATTATATGAATTCTAAAATTCATTAAATATAATTAACTGATTAATTATATTTTGTTAGATATAATTGCTGACGTTTGTTCATCAGTGTTTAAGTACCAGGTACATATCAGAGTTTATATAGAAGCCAGTCAGAGTTTGATAAAGTCTGACTGGGTGAAGAGTCTACAAGGAAGCCGGTCGGAGTTTGTTAAAGTCTGACAGGGTGATAGTTGACTTAGCTGTCGGTGCAAAGATAAAGATTCTAGAAGCAATATATTCTGAAGATGGAAAGAAGCAGAATATATTGATACAGCTAAGGAGACTGGACAGAAGACTGAAGCAATCCTTAATTGATATCAATTGTATAGCTAACTTATAGGAATATCAATTAGAGATGGATTGTATGTAGCTGTGTATTATATAAACACAGATAGGTTATCCCTAGAAGGGACGCGAATATTGAATATATTATTCTTGTAACCTAGTAGCTCTTTGTGATTCATTAACATCACTAAGAGAGAAATTGTTAATATAATTACAGTTTGTTGTGTTCTTGATTGTTATTCTCGTATACATACTTGATTATATTGTGTAATCGGCCTAACAATTGGTATCAGAGCCAAGGCTGTTTAATATATACAGTTTTACGATTCAAACACAGTATTAATCATGTCTGAAGAAAATCAAACTGCTCCCAAGGCTGAACAGGTTAAGCCTAATTCTGTGAGTCGATATGAAACAATCAGGGTTCCAATACTCAGGCCAGTAGAGTATCCAATTTGGAAGGTGAAGATGACCATGTTTCTGGAGGCTACAGATCCAGAATACCTTGACAGAATCTATGATGGTCCTCATATGCTGACTAAATTGTCCCCTGTTGTTGATGGTCAAGAACAAAAGACTGTTCCAAAGGAAAAGAAAGATATGACTCCTGAGGACATCTCATCAATTGCAAAAGATGCAAAGGTTAGACATCTTCTCCACAGTGCTTTAGATAATGTAATGTCTAACAGAGTAATTGGCTGCAAAACTGCCAAAGAGATATGGGATGCTTTAGAAGTCAGATGCCAGGGAACAGGAGCTATTAAGAAGAACAGAAAGACAATACTCACACAGGAGTATGAGCACTTTGATTCAAGACCTAATGAAACCTTGACTGAGACTTATGACAGATTTTGCAAACTATTGAATGATCTGTCTCTGGTTGATAAAGAATATGAGCTTGAAGAGTCTAATCTCAAGTTTCTGTTATCTCTACCTGAAAAGTGGGATTTAAAGACAACCACAATAAGAGATAATTATGAGCTTGCTGATACAGATCTTGATGAAATCTATGGGTTGTTAAAAACTCATGAACTGGAGATAGAACAAAGGAATAGAAGATTAAGCAAAAAGACAAAATCTGTTGCTCTCAAAGTTGAGGAGAAGCCCATCAAGAAGGAATCATCAAGGAAGAAAGCCAAGGGAAAGGCTTTAGTCATTAAATCTGAAAGTGAGTCATCAAACTCTGATGATGACTCAAACTCTGATGAAGCTTCTGACTCTGAGAATGATGAAGAACAGATGATGCAAATGGCTGCATTGATGGTGAAAACCTTCAAGAAGATGGGATTCAAGAACTTCAAGAAAGGAAAGAGATTCTCAAGGAAAGATTCAAACTCTGAAAGGAAAAGTTTTAGAAAGTCTGATGGAAGGGAGACCAAGTCTGGCAAGAAGGATAAATCTGAAATCCAGTGCTACAGGTGTAAGGAGATGGGTCATTATGCTCCAGAGTGCAAGAAAGGCAAATCTGAGAAAGCACTCATCTCTAAAGGCAAAGACTGGGCAGATACTTCAGACTCTGATGATGGAGAAAATTATGCTCTTATGGCAACTGTCAGAGATGAGACTGAATCATCTGAAAATAAGGTACCCCTAACTACTTATGCTTATGATACTGATAATATATCTGAATTAAGAGTATATCTGAAGAGCGTACATGTTAGTTATAGGGATCAGACTTTAGAAAATGAGAGAATTAAATCTGAGAATCTTAGTCTTAAAGAAAGAAACAAGTTTCTTGAAGGAGAACTTGAAAAGATGAAGCAGATTCAAAAAGAAAGAGATGATGCTGTTTATGTTGAACAGGAGTTGCTCAAAAGATATAAGAAATTAGAATCTGATCTAGAAAAAGAAAGAAAGATAATCAAGACTTGGACAGACTCTGGAAGAGATACTCATCAAGTGTTTCAGACAGATTCTGTAGGTTTAGGCTATTGTGAAAATGATGAACTTAGGTTTAAAGACAAGGTTAAGGTTAAACCACAACTTAAACCTGTGATATTTGTTCCAGAAACCAATAAGTTAAAATCTGTTGTAATAAGAGAAGCTGATATGGAATCAGATGAAGCCTGTGAAAGACAGGAAACTATTATAACATAAAAACTTATGGAAAGAGAAGCTGTTAGAAAGCCAGTAAAAACTTGTGAAAAACAGGTTAATGTTGGTTTGATGACAGGAAAACAGTTCAATCATAAGCTCAAAGAGGTAAAATCTGCCATGAAACCAAAAGGATCCAAAAAGAATAGGAATGGAAAGATATGCATAAATAAAAGAACTAATCATTTGCCTAATGCTGCTGCTCCAAGGAAAACATGTTATAATTGTGGTAGTTCTAATCATCTTGCTAATTACTGCACAAAGAATAAAAATATCAATTCTTTACCTTCTACATCAGGAGTAAAGAATGATTATGTTAGGGTTAGACCACAGACTTTATGCACACACTGTGGGAGCACTTGGCATTCCATTTATACTTGCAAGAGTTATCATGCTATTTATCACAACTATTATGAGCTAAAACCCAATCTGAAGTGGGTTAGAGCAAACTCTGCAAGTGTAAAGTCTGACAATGTTAGTTTAAACTCTGTTGATAGTAATTCCGCTACAAAAACTAACACTGTTAAGAAAGACAAAGGATCCAAGCAAGTCTGGGTCCTTAAAACTAACACTTAGTGTTTGTTTGTGATTGCAGGGCATAAAAGAGAGCACCCTTATCTTGGACAGTGGATGCTCAGGACACATGACTGGAAATAAAGCCCTGCTATCAGATTTTGAGGAGAAGGCTGGCCCAAAAGTTTCCTATGGAGATGGCAACATAGGACGTACTATGGGATATGGCAATATCAATCTTGGAAGTGTCATCATCAAGAATGTAGCTCTAGTCTCAGGACTCAAGCATAATCTGCTATCTGTGAGTCAAATCTGTGACAGAGGAAACCATGTAGATTTTCATACTGAATACTGTGAAGTTATCAGTAAATCTACTGGAAAAGTTGTTCTAGTTGGACACAGGCGCAACAACATTTATGAAGCAAGTTTGGTAACAAACTCTGATGGAAAAACAGTGTGTCTGACTGCAAGAATGTCAAATGAAGAGAGTTGGAATTGGCATAAGAAGCTCTCTCATCTCAATTTGAACAACATCAATGAGCTAATAAGAAAGGATCTTGTAAGGGGACTCCCAAAATCAATACTCAGCCTAGATGGCCTATGTGACTCTTGTCAAAAGGCAAAGCAAAGGAAGTCATCTTTCAAGAGCAAATCTGAATCTTCAGTAGTGGAACCTTATCATCTTCTACATGTTGATCTCTTTGGACCAGTGAATGTGATGTCTATGGGCAGAAAGAAATATGCTCTAGTAATTGTTGATGAATATACTAGATATACATGGGTATATTTCTTATCAAAGAAGGATGAAACTGCTCAAACTCTGATGGATCATGTAAATCTACTGGACAAAGGATCACAGCACAAAGTCAAAATTATAAGGAGTGATAATGGAACTGAATTCAGAAACTCAATCATGGAAGCTTTCTGCAAGGAAAGAGGAGTGAAACAAGAATTTTCTGCACCTGGAACTCCACAGCAAAATGGTGTAGTTGAAAGAAAGAACAGAACTTTAATTGAAGCAGCCAGAACTATGCTTGAAGAAGCAAAATTACCAACTTATTTCTGGGCAGAAGCTGTTCAAACTGCTTGTTTTACTCAAAATGCAACATTGATCAACAAGCATGGGAAAACACCATATGAGATGGTGAAAAATAAGAAGCCAAATTTGAAATATTTTCATATATTTGGATGCAAATGCTTTGTGTTGAAGACTCATCCTGAACAGTTGACCAAGTTCGAGTTAAAAGCTGATGAAGGAATCTTTGTTGGCTATCCATTGTCAACAAAAGCATTCAGAGTCTACAATCTGAGAACTAAAGTGATCATGGAATCCATACATGTGTCATTTGATGACAAGAAAATAACTGGACTTGATGACTTAGATGGATATGATCAACTGCGTTTTGAAAATGAAGATTTATTCTCTGATGATGTAAACTCTGATGAAACAGTACCGACAAACTCTGATGAAGCGGTTCTGACAAACTCTGATGAAGCATACTCTGAACCTCTACTGGTAAATACTGGAGAAACTGGAAATTCTCAAATTGAACAAAATAGAGAACCAGTTGAGGGGGAGCGTGAAGAAGCTCAACAAGACACAACAAGTGAGTCAGTTGAGGAAACTGATTCAAACTCTGACAGTTCAAACTCTGACAGTTCAAACTCTGAGCCATCCAATTCAGGGGGAGCCTCAGATACTGCAGAAAGTCAACATATGAATCAGGAGAGCATGGATCAAGGGGGAGGATCTAATAATGATGCAAGAAACCACTTACCAACAGCAAGAAAGTGGACACAGGCACACACACCTGATCTCATAATTGGAGATCCTGATGCTAGTGTGAGAACTAGAAGTGCAACAAATAATGAGTGTCTGTATCATGCTTTCTTGTCTCAAACAGAACCAAAGAAAGTGGAGGAAGCTCTTCAAGATGCTAATTGGATTACAGCAATGCAAGAAGAGTTAAATGAATTTGAAAGAAATGAAGTCTGAACACTTGTACCTAGACCAAAGAATAGATCAATTGTAGGTACAAAGTGGGTTTTTAGAAACAAGACTGACAGTGAAGGTGTGATTACAAGAAACAAGGCTAGACTTGTGGCTAAAGGTTATTCACAACAGGAAGGAATTGACTATGATGAAACCTTTGCTCCAGTTGCAAGATTGGAGGCCATAAGAATTTTTCTGGCCTATGCTGCACATAAGAAGTTTAAAGTCTTTCAGATGGATGTAAAAAGTGCTTTTCTCAATCGGAAGCTTGAAGAAGAAGTGTTTGTTGAACAACCAACAGGATTTGTAGATTCCAAGCATCCAGATTATGTCTACAGGCTTGACAAGGCATTATATGGACTAAAGCAAGCACCAAGAGCATGGTATGAAACTCTTGCTCAATTTCTTTTAGAAAGTGGGTTCACAAGAGGTACAATTGATAAAACCTTGTTTTATTTCAATTCTGGTGATGATTTGCTTTTAGTTCAAATTTATGTAGATGATATTATTTTTGGATCTACTAATGACAAACTTTGTAAGAAGTTTGCAAAGCTTATGCAGTCCAGGTACCAAATGAGCATAATGGGAGAGCTTAGTTATTTTCTAGGCTTACAGGTCAAGCAAACAGATGATGGTATTTTTATCAATCAAGCAAAATATACCAGAAATCTTCTCAAGAAATTTGGTATGCTTGATAGTTCATCTGCTACAACTCCCATGGCTACAGCAACAAAGCTAGACAAAGACACAGGAGCCTCAGTAGATATGACAAACTACAGAGGAATGATAGGGTCTTTACTGTATCTTACTGCAAGTAGACCTGATATCATGTATGCAACATGTCTTTGTGCAAGATTTCAAGCAGATCCCAGAGAGCCTCATCTAACAGCTGTAAAAAGGATTTTCAAATATCTCAAAGGAACCATAACCTTGGGTTTGTGGTATCCTAGAGAATCAGAGTTTAAGCTAATTGGTTACTCTGATGCAGATTTTGCAGGCTGTAAGATAGACAGAAAAAGTACAAGTGGAAGCTGTCAATTCTTAGGTGACAGATTGGTTTCTTGGTATAGCAAGAAACAGAAATCAATTTCCACATCCACTGCAGAAGCAGAGTATATAGCAGCTGGTATCTGTTGTGCACAGATTCTATGGATGAAAAATCAGTTGCTGGATTATGGTTTGAAGTACTCTAAAATACCTATTTTCTGTGATAACCAAAGTGCTATTGCTATGACAGGTAATCCAGTACAGCACTCCATGACAAAGCACATCAGCATAAGGTATCATTTTATCAGAGAACATGTGGAAGAAGGAAACATTGAGCTTCATTTTGTGTCTACAGACCAACAACTTGCAGATATCTTCACCAAACCTTTGAGTGAAGCTACTTTTACAAGATTGGTAAATGAACTTGGAATGATCTCTGGTTTTGACTAGAGATACGGGTTAGACTCAAAAACTATACATGTTTGATTTTTTTTATGCTCATGATTCCTTGCATGTATTAACTGTTATGAGTACCAGTATCATAAACTCTGAAAGTAAACTCTGATGTTAAACTCTGTTAGTCATAAAGTGTTGATCATACTCTGTCGGTTAAAGTCTAATGTTATACTCTGATTGTAATTTTGTCTGAAACATAAGGACCAATGAAGAAATTTGTATGAGGCATAATTCTCAGTAAGTAATTATGAATCCTTAAGAGTTATATAGATTCTGATCTCAAATATGTGCAGTAAGTTAACACAGCATGATACTGTCTCTATATTTATAGCATCTCTTAGTTTATTGATCCTATACACTGAGTCTGTATTAGCTGTTTGCATTTTCTCTCATAAATTAATTGTATTAACTGATGAAAAGTCTAAACTCTGATTATTAATTGAAAAAAATTCACCCTCAAATCAAAAGATGCCAAACAGAGCACAAATTCCTTTGAGATCATGTTGTGCCTAGGAAGATCCAGGAACTTATTGTATGAAATAAGGGCTAAAATCTTTGATTTTTGGTGACTAGTGCCAACCACTGATTACTGGAAAAATAAAAAAATAATAAAAAAAATAAAATATCTATAAAGGGGGTGAAAAATAAAAGATATATCCAAATGAAAGGATATCAGTATTACAGAGTTTAGATATAAAATCAGATTTTATTTTATACATGAGAGTTTAGGCAACCAGTTTTTACTACTTAAGTTTGTGGATTTATGCACTTTGAGATGGTCTAAATATTTGATTTCGGTAAACTCTGCTACTACACACACAATTATGCACACCTGTACAGTTTGCGAAAAGAGTTTATTGACAAAGAAGGATAAATAATAAACACTGATGTATTGTGTGAAATACGCCGAGGTAACTTTGTTTTAATCTCTGATGGTTAAAATAATTTCTTTGTTTCAGACATTTTATAATTTTGAGGAAAAACATTTGTTTTGGTATTTCAAAAGAGTATGTTTGGGCATTGGTCTAGAAAAGTGTTAAAGAGTGGAGAGAGATTGCATACATAGGAAAGTGTAATCGGCGGTAATTATTGTTGTTTTTACTGCGCATGCGCATTGGAAATTGCCAATTACTGCTGTAAGCCATTGTATGTGTGACACGTGTCTCATTTACACAGAATACGGGGTAAGACAATTGTGTTTTAATGTTTAAAAACTGTTCAGTTTTTAATTTTAAATTTTATATTTATACATTATACACACAACCGTTACAGTTTTTCACGACTTACTCCAATTGTATTCTAGTTTCACTCACACATATTCACAAACACTTTCTTTTCTTAAACTCTCTCGTGTTTTTGAAGCTATTTTCTGCTTATTTCTTGACATTACTAATGGCTTCAACTGCTTTCACTGCTTCTGGACTTGAGTTTGTCCCTAATAAGTATTCAGCCCCATTAAACACTGTCATTGCACCAGAGGCGTTTCATATCATACAAAACTTTCTTGCTCAGTCAGAAATTGGGCGTGCTTTAGTGGAGCCTGCAAAGCTTTATGGATCTCAGATCAAAGCTTTCTGGGAGACTGGTGTCTATGATGATGGTGGTGATTCTGGTACCCCATCCATAGTTTTTGAGTTCCAGGAGACAGAGTTTGTCATAACTCCAGGAACTGTTCGTGAAGCAATGGGCTTTGCAAATTCTGACGCGTACACCATTGCTGTTGGTGATACTGATCTTCAGAGAATGATGCAAGCTAATAGATATACTGGGTCTTTGGCAAAGATTGGCCAACTGAAGCGACCGCTCTTACGAAAAGAATGGAGTTTCTTTTTCGATTGCATAACTAGAGCGTTCGGGAAGAAATGCACAAATTGGGACGCCATTCCAATAGACAGTCTGCAAATCGGGTATTCACTTCTATTTAACAGTAATTATGATTTTGCTAGACTTGTATTAATGAACATAGGAGAGAAATTAACAGAGAATAGGCATGTAGTCTATTTTTCTAGATTTTGTCAAATGTTATTCTCTGCATGTGTTAATAATGTTGAGATTAATGAGGAGGACATAATTCCCTCATTCAAATTGCACAAAAGGGTATTCTCTGATCTTACGAATAAGGATTTAAAGAAGGTAAATGTTGGTGAGTTGTTGTTACCTGAGAGAGTTCTTCAGTTTTTAAATCCTGAACCTCAACAACAACAAGAACCAGTAAATCCTGAGGTCTCTCCATCTTCAACTCAACCTCCATTTGTAAACTCTGAACCTATTCAATCTGCATCTCAACAACCACGGACTGGTGGTAGGACTAAGCATGTTGGTACTAAACCTCCAAGGATTGCTAAGCAAGCTGCTGAAGCTGGGGCATCACATACTGCTGATATGCCTCAGAAGAAACGGATAAAGAAAAGAAGGGCCAATAGGGCAAAGTCTGATGCTGCAGATGAAGAGTGTGAAACTGATGAAGAAACTCTTCATCAGAGAAAACATAGATTGGTGGCTGCACATCTTTTTGGTGCATCTAATGTAACTACTGAAGCTGTCAATTTGGACAGAGTTTTTGAGGACAATGTAAATGCTGATGAAGAAGCTCCTACATCAAATGCTGATGATGTAGTTGAGGAAGCTGCAAATGAAGCTGCAGATGAAGCTCCTGAAATTCTTGTTCAGGAGGCTACAGAACATGTTGAGGCTGATATTTTTGAGTCACAGGGATTTGATATGGATGTTGAAGCACACAACTCTGTAAATTCTGACCATCTTGAAGATTTTGATGAAACAGAGGGTGTGGAAGCTGATCATGCCACGGTTGTTCTTGAAGAATCTATGGCTACTCATACAGAGATTCTCTCTGTTACTCACCAGGTAATTGAAAAGGGTGAGGAAGTTGATCAGACCTTAAATACTGATGCTCCTGAGCATATTGCTCCTACTAAAGAAGCTGTTGCTGCAAATTCTGATGTTGCTGTTCACACAATATCACGCAAGTATACGCGGTCACAAGTAATATAAGAATAAGTAGAGTTCGTTCCCACAGAGACTGCTATGGTTATTATAGTTATGCACTTATGCAACAATGTATGGCTATCGTTCAATGCTAAGACAAGTATCAAGGTTGTGTTTTGATTAACTAAATTAACTAAACAAATTATCAAGACTATATTAAACTAAAGATTGCTGATATATTACTTATGAGAATAAAACATGGGATCCTAACTTCATTAAATACTTCATCTAGAGTCTTTTGTCTTTAATCAATGCATGTGACAGTTGTGATAACTAATCGGATAACACGAAATCAGTACACGCTACCTTTCAGTATACGTATACCAAACTACTCAAACATCCACAAAAGAGATAGAAGTTGGGTAGACACCAATTATGCTTAGACCCTATATGTCTATAAGATTTGAAAACATAACGGTTTAACGAGCAAGTTATCCATTCAGATTACATAGGGCAGGTAAGATGGTTAAAATCACCTACGAATCATGCATGACAAACATACATAAACCTATGCTAGCATGGCAAGTTCTAAACCTCTATATCCACTTTCGCATTCAATAGAGATTAACAAACAATCTTAGATGTTAGCTACGCATCCAAGAAGAATAAGCACAACCAAACTAGGATATCAATAAGTCATCACACACAAATCTTTAAAACAATCAACTACTAAAATCCATAGATAAATCCGCTAGGATCCCATGACAACGATTAGTTCATGATCGAACTTCTCATCGTCACGGGGTTTGATGAAAGCATGATGAAAAACAAGAAATCAATGATGTAAATATGAATAAGAGTTAAAGGTTTAGAAGACAAATCTGGAAGCATCCAAAAGTTACACCAAAATTGAAGAATACAAGAAAAAACTATGTCTAGATCTCCTCGTAGTCACGTTCTTCATTCTTAGCTCCTCGATCTTGTGCTCCAATATTGAATCTGATCTCTGGTGTATTGTGATGTATTGTGATGTGTTGTGATTTTTTGATTATGTCCCCCCAAGGTGTGTATTTATAGCTCCAAGTTGTCCCTCTTCCAAGCAATTGCCGTTTTTGAATTAGAATAGAATTACGGCAATTTCCGTCTTTGAATGCAATAAGAATTGCATATTCCATGTTTACAACTGATTCTGGAAGTTTCTGGCCGCCCCAAGCAATTACCATGTTGATTAGAAGTCGAATTTGTGAAACTTTCCTAATTAAAATCGAATTCTGGCAATTTCTGGCGGTTCTGACTTCCTGGGCGGCCGCGCAGAATTCCAGTACAATTCCTGGGCGCCCGCGCAGAACCTTCTGCCTAGAATTATAGCAAAATGTTGTCCTCTTCGCGTGAGCTATAAGATCGTTAGAATCGGACTTGTAGAACTCCAGATATGGCCAAAACAGTGAAGACTGCGCAACCTACCCGGAAAATCCGAATTTTAATCAAATTAACCTCCAACTCTTGGTTCTGCAAAACTTAATGAAAACACATTAAACACACCACATACTTGAGTTCAAGTCATCAATTTAAGCCGATATGAAGCGTTCCAAGTGGATTAAAAATCCACTTATCACACCCCCAAACTTAAACCGATGCTTGTCCTCAAGCATAAATAATATAACTATATACAACTAACTAGTACCACTTCCGTAGGTGATCACGGTTGCATTTGGCATATGCAACAAGCCCTTTAAACCCCTAGGCAGCCCTAGTGGACGAGTAAGGTCTCGTGAGGGCCTATAGCGAATGTACCCACAAAATCCATCTACTCATGCAACTAACAATGCAATGCATGTATGCAACTAATATGAAAATGCAACGATCCCTTCAAACCAACCAAAACCAATCAACAAGCCAACATCTCAAAGAACACAGTCTTCCAAACAGAGTTCGACCAAATTCCCATCGACCAACGAGACAAACACAGAAACGTGCGTGTGTGCGATGCTCACCAATATACTCCCAAACTAAATCAAGACCATACCTACTCTTAGCCAAAACAACCACAAGCTTACAAACAGAATGAACGCTAGACACAAGAACTTTTAAGAGACACCTTCGCAGTCCATCTGAGTTAGACAAGAATTCATGCTTTATTACACAAAAACAACTACACACAACACACATGCTTATTTGACCGTGCAATGGTTGAGACCCCGAAAGGCTTATACAATAATACCCATTTAACGAGCTTTAGGTCAGCGGATCCCAGACCGGAAAAGTCTTAGGTCACTAGGCACAAAGTCCCCAAAGAACTTACTTGCTCGAGTACTAAAGAGCTCACCCTGATCAATTCTGCATAAACACAAAACAAACACAACTCTTTTTTTTTTCTTTTTCAACTTTTCTCTTTTTTTTTTCTTTTTTTTTTCAACAATTTCGGAATGAGTGCTCTTTGCCTTTTTTCTCATCCACCCTAGACTACTCATTTTTTACCAATGAGCGGCTACTAGCCATTTGACGCCTAGCCTTTATTACAACTAGCATGAAATCCCTGGTTTCCCCCAAACTTATACATAAGTGCTCCTTCGTTTTCAAGAATCTAGCCAACATTCTAAATGTAAACAAGTGGTTAAATTCTAACACCAAACAAGCATGGTCTGATCAAATTCAAAAGCAACCAATGAGACTTATGAAATAGATTTGTTTCTGGCATGCAAGTCAATACTTAAAAACTTAATCAACCCTCTATTCATCACAACCACACTCCAATCAACATCGACTCATCAACGGAAATAGTCAAATTCTACGGGATCATGAAATATGCATGCAACTAAAATGGACTCACATAATAAATAAAAACTATGCAAATAGAATCCTACGACATGAACATGCAAACTACAAATAAACTACAACTACACATGCAATATGAATCCTACATGAGACACACACTAACTAATTACCACCCCCAAACTTAACATATTCAATGTCCTCATTGAAGGTAATAAAAAAAAAGTAGAAACATACCTAACACATGGGTTGCCTCCCACGAAGCGTTGTCGTTAATGTCATTTAGCCGGACAAATGTGAATCAAATCATGGTGGCTCGAAGATCGCATTTGACTTGTCCTTAGCAGAAGGACCATTCACCCATTGTTTGATAACCTTCTTGCTTTCTTCCCACATCTTTTCCAAATCAAACTTCACCTTGACTTTTCCACCAATCGATTTTTTCTTTTTCTTCTTTACACCTCTAAGGTGTTTATGCTTCTCCGTCGATTGATAAGAACACTCTTTTACCTCATCATCCTTGTTCCACCTTCTCAACACATCATCTTCACACTCTTTAAAAATCACCAACTCATCATTCAGAAGGACATACTTCAAATGTGGTGGAAGTTTTCCAAGCTTGACATTCGAAAGATCTCGAATGGAAGAATTGTCAATGGAATCACTGATGTGATGCTCAAACTTGTGCATGTCCGAATTGTTGCTCAACAACTGATCGAACTCCTTTCTCTGACCCGTATCAACCATCTTCAAGCTAAAACACTCTTCCTCCTCTGTCGGAAATTTCATAGCCTTGAACACATTAAAGATGACCTTTTGATTACTCACCCTCATTGTGAGCTCTCCTTTCTGAACATCGATCAACGCTCGGCCAGTAGCCATAAAAGGTCTTCCCAAGATGATAGGAATCTTCTTATCCTCCTCAAAGTCAAGAATAACAAAATCAGCAGGAAAAATCAGCTTATCCACCTTTACCAAGACATCCTCCACTATACCCCTCGGATATGTGATCGACCGATCAACCAACTGTAAGGTCATATTAACTGGTTTCGGCTCAGGCAACCCAAGTTGCTTAAAAACAGACATTGGCATTAGATTAATGCTAGCTCCCAAATCACATAAGCATTTGCTGAAAAGTTGATTCCCAATAGTGCAAGGTATGGTAAAACTTCCCGGATCTTTAAGCTTCGGTGGCAATTTCTGCTGTAGAACTGCACTACACTCCTTTGTCAAAGCAACGGTGTCCAAATCCTCGAGTTTCAACTTCCGAGATAGAATACCCTTCATGAACTTAGCATAGCTCGGCATCTGTTCAAGAGCTTCTGCAAAAGGTATGTTGATGTGTAACTTCTTGAAAACCTCGAGAAATTTGGCGAATTTTGTGTCAAGATTCTGCTTCTGTAGCCTCTTTGGATATGGAGGAGGAGGATAGATCTGGTTACTCTCTGTAGTCTTCTTCTGGAGCCTCCTTGGGTATGGAGGAGGTGGGTAAATAGTCTGCTCCGAAGTAGACTTGTCAGCAGAATTTTTGCTATTTTCAGCCTCACCGTCCAACTGCTTAGCTGCCAAATCAAAAATTGGCTTTTCCTTAGAAGGTTCCACCTGATGCTGCTGAATTTCTTCCTCTTCTTCAACTGCTGATTTTTGATTGCCCGTGACCTTTCCTGATCTCAAGGTAACTGCTTTCACATGTTCTTGGACAACTGTCTTTCCTGGATTAGGCTCCGTATCGCTAGGAAGAGTTCCCTGAGCTCTGCTGAGTAAGGCACTTGCCAACTGCCCCATCTGATTCTCCAAAGTCTTGAGCGATGCCGCCTGGCTTTTAACTATCATTCTCAACTCATCCAATTCAGATTTTTCATTCGAAGACTGCCCCGCACTAACATGAGGTTGTTGCGGAAATCTTGGTGGCTGAAATTGTTGCCTAGGAGCATACTGTGGCTGAAAATTCTGCCCTTGCTGCTGCTGAAAATTATGAGGATTGTAAGGCTTTGCTCCAAATTGCTGACCTTGGAATGGCTGATAAGGCTGCTGAGATTGTTGATTGTCGCTCCAGCTGAAATTAGGATGATTTTGGCTATTGGGATGATAGGTGGCTGGAACTGGCTGTGATGGTCTCTGAAAATTGCTCACGAACTGCGCCGACTCACTAGATATGGCACAATTATTCGTCTCATGTGCGCCCGCACAAAGCTCACACACACTAGCCACCTGCTGAACTCCATAATTCGTCAAAGAATCCACCTTCATTGTCAAAGCCTTCAACTGGGCTGCTATAGCTGTAGCTGCATCAACTTCAAGAACTCCTGCTACTTTGCCTTGTGATAATCTCTGAGTAGGATTCTGATATTCATTCGCAGCCATCATCTCAATTAACTCATAAGCTTCCTCGTAGCTCTTAGCCCATAGAGCTCCACCTGATGCTGCATCAAGCATTGGTCGAGATTGACCTCCCAAACCATTATAAAAGCAATTGATCACCATCCAATCAGGCATTCCATGATGTGGACATCTCCTAAGCATCTCCTTGTAACGCTCCCAAGCTTCACATAAAGTTTCTCCAGAATGTTGTGAAAACTGAGTAAGAGCATTCCTGATTGCTGTTGTTTTTGCCATGGGGAAGAATTTAGTAAGAAATTTCTGAGCAAGATCCTCCCATGTAGTAATAGAACCTGCTGGTAGAGAGTGCAACCAGCCCTTAGCCTTATCCCTCAGAGAAAATGGGAAAAGTCTCAGCTTCACGGCATCTTCCGACACTCCGTTGGTCTTGAAGGTGTCGCAAATCTCGATGAAATCCCTAATATGCATATTAGGATCTTCCGTTGGAGCACCCCCAAACTGCACTGAATTCTGCACCATCTGAATCGTGCCAGGCTTGATTTCAAAAGTATTAGCTGCAATAGCCGGCCTGACAATGCTAGATTGAATGTCATTGATCTTTGGCTGAGAATAGTCCTTCAAAGCCTTCGTTTCTGGTGCTACTGGATCACCCATAACTAGACTTGATTCAAGTTCTTCTTTCCGAGATTGAGAACGTGTTCGCATACACGCTCGCTAGAATACCTGAAACTCACCAAACAAAGTAAAATTGATGAAAGAATAATCCGAGTCAGTGAACTTTAACGACCACTGATGACAAGCACATAAACTATATAAATAACACCGAGTCCCCGGCAGCGGCGCCAAAAACTTGTTCACACAATATCACGCAAGTATACGCGGTCACAAGTAATATAAGAATAAGTAGAGTTCGTTCCCACAGAGACTGCTATGGTTATTATAGTTATGCACTTATGCAACAATGTATGGCTATCGTTCAATGCTAAGACAAGTATCAAGGTTGTGTTTTGATTAACTAAATTAACTAAACAAATTATCAAGACTATATTAAACTAAAGATTGTTGATATATTACTTATGAGAATAAAACATGGGATCCTAACTTCATTAAATACTTCATCTAGAGTCTTTTGTCTTTAATCAATGCATGTGACAGTTGTGATAACTAATCGGATAACACAAAATCAGTACACGCTACCTTTCAGTATACGTATACCAAACTACTCAAACATCCACAAAAGAGATAGAAGTTGGGTAGACACCAATTATGCTTAGACCCTATATGTCTATAAGATTTGAAAACATAACGGTTTAACGAGCAAGTTATCCATTCAGATTACATAGGGCAGGTAAGATGGTTCAAATCACCTACGAATCATGCATGACAAACATACATAAACCTATGCTAGCATGGCAAGTTCTAAACCTCTATATCCACTTTCGCATTCAATAGAGATTAACAAACAATCTTAGATGTTAGCTACGCATCCAAGAAGAATAAGCACAACCAAACTAGGATATCAATAAGTCATCACACACAAATCTTTAAAACAATCAACTACTAAAATCCATAGATAAATCCACTAGGATCCCATGACAACGATTAGTTCATGATCGAACTTCTCATCGTCACGGGGTTTGATGAAAGCATGATGAAAAACAAGAAATCAATGATGTAAATATGAATAAGAGTTAAAGGTTTAGAAGACAAATCTGGAAGCATCCAAAAGTTACACCAAAATTGAAGAATACAAGAAAAAACTATGTCTAGATCTCCTCGTAGTCACGTTCTTCGTTCTTGGCTCCTCGATCTTGTGCTCCAATATTGAATCTGATCTCTGGTGTATTGTGATGTATTGTGATGTGTTGTGATTTTTTGATTATGTCCCCCCAAGGTGTGTATTTATAGCTCCAAGTTGTCCCTCTTCCAAGCAATTGCCGTTTTTGAATTAGAATAGAATTACGGCAATTTCCGTCTTTGAATGCAATAAGAATTGCATATTCCATGTTTACAACTGATTCTGGAAGTTTCTGGCCGCCCCAAGCAATTACCATGTTGATTAGAAGTCGAATTTGTGAAACTTTCCTAATTAAAATCGAATTCTGGCAATTTCTGGCGGTTCTGACTTCCTGGGCGGCCGCGCAGAATTCCAGTACAATTCCTGGGCGCCCGCGCAGAACCTTCTGCCTAGAATTATAGAAAATGTTGTCCTCTTCGCGTGAGCTGTAAGATCGTCAGAATCGGACTTGTAGAACTCCAGATATGGCCAAAACAGTGAAGACTGCGCAACCTACCCGGAAAATCCGAATTTTAATCAAATTAACCTCCAACTCTTGGTTCTGCAAAACTTAATGAAAACACATTAAACACACCACATACTTGAGTTCAAGTCATCAATTTAAGCCGATATGAAGCGTTCCAAGTGGATTAAAAATCCACTTATCAGTTGCTGACAAGGATGCAACAGAAAATGTTCACATAGAAGCAGAGTTTGTTACAAACTCTGAGATTCCAGAACCTGATGCTGAGAATATTCCTGCAGAGAATACAGCAGAGAATGATAATGATAATGATAGTTCTGATCATTCTCAAGAGGAGTTATTTGAGAATCAAGCAAACTCTGATGAGCTAAGAGAGGTCAATCGAGCTACAGCTGAGCATTTTCAAGATATGTACTACAATAGATGGGCTGCTGCAGATTGTATCTTTTCAGCACAGAGGGCTGCTGATTTTCTTGGAGATTCTGTGAAGACAATTTCAAGTCCTGATATTCTTACAAGTCTGAAGGCTACTGTGATTCAAATTAAATCTCTCCACAACAGATTTGATGAGTCTCATAAGGAAGTCACTGCTTTGAGGAATGAAGTTGGTCTGAGAGATCTCACTCTGAAGAATGATAGGACTTACTACAATTCCATGTTCAAGAAGCAAGCTAAGGACTCTGATGACATTCAGAAGAGGCTTGGGAAAGTTGATGACAACCAGACTGCTATGTCTGCCCAACTGACTTCAATTTCTAATGCAATTGAGTTGTTGACATCAATACTACTTTCTGATGATGTCAAAAAGGGGGAGAGTGTACCAAGTGACAAATGCAAAGACACTCAAGTTGGGGGAGATTGTTAGATATAATTGCTGACGTTTGTTCATCAGTGTTTAAGTACCAGGTACATATCAGAGTTTATATAGAAGCCAGTCAGAGTTTGATAAAGTCTGACTGGGTGAAGAGTCTACAAGGAAGCCGGTCAGAGTTTGTTAAAGTCTGACAGGGTGATAGTTGACTTAGCTGTCGGTGCAAAGATAAAGATTCTAGAAGCAATATATTCTGAAGATGGAAAGAAGCAGAATATATTGATACAGCTAAGGAGACTGGACAGAAGACTGAAGCAATCCTTAATTGATATCAATTGTATAGCTAACTTATAGGAATATCAATTAGAGATGGATTGTATGTAGCTGTGTACTATATAAACACAGATAGGTTATCCCTAGAAGGGACGCGAATATTGAATATATTATTCTTGTAACCTAGTAGCTCTTTGTGATTCATTAACATCACTAAGAGAGAAACTGTTAATATAATTACAGTTTGTTGTGTTCTTGATTGTTATTCTCGTATACATACTTGATTATATTGTGTAATCGGCCTAACATATTTATTCTACATCGTGAGGGATGCTTCTCAACATATCGCGACTATCCGGATAATATGAATTCACTGCTTA
Source organism: Heracleum sosnowskyi (assembly GCA_030848705.1). Lineage (NCBI taxonomy): Eukaryota > Viridiplantae > Streptophyta > Magnoliopsida > Apiales > Apiaceae > Heracleum > Heracleum sosnowskyi. The sequence goes on from CM061235.1 coordinate 69,694,164, forward strand.
GAATACCAAGAACCTGTCAATGACTAGTTACCGTACAATGAATTCCTTCTACCCTACAATATCCCGATTAAATATAAGGCATGGATCTCGTGTCAGGCCTTATCAAATTTAATCATATGATTTCTTATTCATAATGCTAAGTTCATATTAATGCAAATTAGAAACTCATTTCTAATTTCATACACTCTGGCCAGAGATTCCAGAACTCGCATACTAAGAATAACATAGGATATTCTCTTCCTATACTGGAAGGGGTAGATCCTCTATTGACGTTAACTATCTCCATACACAAATCCCTATGCCCAGAATAGACCTAATGGATGTCCTTGAGACTAAGGACTAATCCAAAGAATAATTCATTATATACAAGATAACTCTAACGATCTCAAGTCTAAGGACACTTGTACAACTATCACTCAGTGAATAACTATTGACACGTGAGTAAACTCCATTAGCTATTCAACTTATCGAGTCATGTTCAGTGAACTTATTCCGTAACAAGCACCTACATACTAGCTATAGTGTCACCACACAAATGCCTATGAGAACAGACATCCTCCTGACGGGAGCAAGCATAGTATGTACCAATCTTTGCGGATTCACCAACTTCCAATTAGTTATCTAATGATCAGGAACTGTTTAAGTCTAGAGTTATCATCTTCTAGATCTCACTATTATAATCTCATTATAATTCTAGAAGCTTTACTGTAAACTATGGAACATCTTATTTAAAACACTTTAAATAGATAAGGCCCGTAATAAAAACAAAACAAGTCTTTTATTAACATTAATGAAATCAAATAAGAATATAAGAAAGTTCTTCCTAACTCATCATACATGATTGGATTTAGGACAAACACTTTCAATCTCCCACTTGAACTAAAGCCAATCACACTGGTATCTAATACCCATCTTCTCTTTATGACGATCAAAGTGAATCTGAGGCAATGTCTTTGTGAGTGGGTCTGCTACGTTGTTATATGTATCAACTCTCTCAATTTTGACATCTCCTCTTTCAATGATCTCCCTAATCAAATGAAAGCGCCGCAAAACATGTTTGGTATTTTTATGAGACCTAGGTTCCTTGGCTTGTGCTATTGCTGCGTTGTTGTCAGAATACAACACAATAGGCTCCTCAATGCTAGGAACAACTCCCAACTCAGAAACAAATTTCCTCATCCAAACGGCTTCTTTTGCAGCCTCACTTGCAGCTATATACTCTGCTTCCGCTGTGGAGTCAGCCGTTGTAGACTGTTTGGAACTCTTCCAACTAATCGCTCCACCATTCAGAGTAAACACGTACCCTGACATGGATGTGCTATCATCACTTTCTGATTGAAAACTAGAGTCAGTATAACCCTCTATTTTCAACTCAGATCCACCAAAAACAAGAAAAATATCCTTAGTCCTTCGCAAATACTTAAGGATGTTCTTCACTGCTTTCCAGTGGTCTTCACCTGGATTGGACTGATATCTGCTCGTCACACTAATTGAATGAGCAACATCAGGCCTAGTACATAACATCGCGTACATGATAGATCCTATTGCCGAAGCATAAGGAATCTTACTCATACGCTCCCTTTCTTCAGGTGTCTTAGGAGACATCTTCTTGGAAAGGGATACTCCATGGCTCATTGGTATGAGACCTCTCTTGGAGTTTTCCATGCTGAACCTTTTAAGCACTTTCTCGATGTATGTACCCTGGGTAAGACCTATCATTCTTCTAGATCTATCTCTATAGATCTTCATACCGAGAATGTAGGATGCTTCTCCCATGTCCTTCATAGTGAAGTTCTTTGATAGCCACACTTTGACTGATTGTAGCATCGGTATATCATTTCCTATCAGAAGTATGTCATCCACATACAACACAAGAAATGTTACCACGCTCCCTCTAACCTTCTTGTAGACACATGGTTCATCTATGTTTTTGATAAAATCAAACTCTTTGATTGTCTCATCAAAACGGATGTTCCATCTACGAGAAGCTTGCCTTAATCCATATATGGTCCATAGCAGCTTACACACTAGGTGTTCATTCCCTTTGGAAATAAAACCCTCTGGCTGTGTCATATACACTTCCTCTTCAAGTTTCTCATTGAGGAAGGCTGTTTTCACGTCCATTTGCCAGATCTCATAGTCGTAGTAAGCAGAAATGGCAAGCAAAATCCGAATCGATTTTAACAGGGCTACAGGCGAAAAAGTTTCATCAAAGTCAATCCCTTGCCTTTGTCTGAATCCTTTTGCCACGAGCCTGGCCTTATAGGTCTCCACCTCGCCATCTGCTCCAATCTTTCTCTTGTATACCCATTTGCACCCAATAGGCTTCACATCCTTGGGTGCTTCAACCAAAGTCCATACTTGGTTGGTATACATAGAATCCATTTCGGATTTCATGGCACTCTGCCATTTCTCTGAGTCAATACTACTCATAGCCTCATTATAGGTCATAGGGTCGTCATCATCAATGATTGACAACTCATTGTCATTCTCAATGACAAGGCCATAATACCTCTCAGGTTGGCGAGACACTCTCTCTGACCTACGAATGGGCTGTTCCACAGAAGGTTGTTCAGTCTGAACAGGTGTTTCCTCTTGAACCGTGGTAGTTTGTGCTTCTTGAACTTCATTAAGTTCTATTTTGCTCCCACTGTTCCCTTCAAGGATAAACTGTTTTTCCAAGAAGGTAGCATGTCTGGAGACAAATACCCTATGATCGGTGTAAAAGTAATACCCTAAAGTCTCTTTAGGATATCCCACAAACTTACATTTAACGGATCGAGATTCCAGCTTATCAGGGTCAACTTTCTTGACATAAGCTGGACATCCCCAAATCTTAACGTGTTTAAGACTCGGTTTCCTTTCTTTCCATATCTCATATGGAGTTTGAGGAACAGATTTGGAAGGCACCTTATTCAGTAAATATGCTGAGGTTTCCAATGCATAACCCCAAAGGAATACTGGAAGATCTGCATAGCTCATCAAGGATCGAACCATGTCTAACAAAGTTCGATTTCTCCTTTCAGATACCCCATTCAACTGTGGAGTATATGGAGGAGTCCACTGAGATACTATACCATTTTCTTTGAGATAATCTAGAAACTCACCATTCAACTAATCACCACCTCGATCTGATCGAAGGGTTTTAATACTATGTTTGGTTTGTTTCTCCACTTCATTATTGTATTCTTTGAACTTTTCAAAGGCTTCAGACTTGTGTTTCATCAAATACACATATCCGAATCTAGATCGATCATCTGTGAAAGTAATGAAGTATGAAAATCCACCCATGGCTTGCGTAGACATCGGTCCACATACATCTGTGTGTACCAATCCTAGCAAATCTGCAGCCCTATCTCCATGTCCACTAAATGGAGATTTGGTCATTTTACCCAATAGACAAGACTCCAATGTAGGATATGATTCAAAATCAAAGGGTTCAAGTAACCCTTCCTTATGCAATGTACGAAGTCTATTTTCACTAATATGACCAAGTCTGCAGTGCCACAAATAGGTGAGATTTTCATCATCCCTTTTCCTTTTATTAGTACGTTCAATTTGTAGTAAATTATGCTCTACGTCACATACATACAGACCATTATTTAAAATACCACTACCATAAAGAACATTATCTCTAAGAATTGAACATTCATTATTCTGAATAACAAACGAAAATCCAGCCAAGTCTAACATGGGAATAGAAATAATATTCCTCACAATCGAGGGAACAAAATAACAATTATTTAAAACAATAGTCTTGCCCGTAGGCATATGTAAATCAAATGATCCTACAGCTTCAGCAACAACTCTTGCTCCATTTCCCATCCGTAGAATCACCTCCTCTTCCTCAAGAGTCCTACTTCTCCTTAGTCCCTGCAACGAATTGCAAATGTGAGAACCACAGGCGGTATCTAATACCCAAGTAGCAATTTGATTTAATGACATATTCACTTCAATCATGAACATACCTGAATCAGAAGCGGCAGTCTCACTACCCTTCTTCTTCTTCAATTCTGCAAGGTAAACCTTGCAGTTCCTCTTCCAGTGCCCCACCTTGTTACAGTGGAAGCAAACAACTTTGTTTTTGGGGTCTTCAGCTTTTGGTGGAACAAGCCTTTTTTCACCTACTTTCTTCTTCTTGGGGGGGGGGGGGTTCTTCTTCCTTTTCTTAGGATTGGAACCTTCGCCAATTAGAAGAACATAACTCTTCTTAGAGGGAAAATTCGATTCCGCAGTCTTCAACATGTTGTGGAGTTCAGCCAGGCTGGCGTCCAACTTATTCATATGAAAGTTCACAACAAACTGCGAAAACGAACCCGGAAGTGATTGCAAGACCAAGTCTTGACTCAGCTCCCCATCCATGTTGAAACCAAGTTGTCCAAGACGTTCAATCAAATTGATCATCTTAAGTACATGGTCATTCACAGACGATCCCTCAGACATCCTACAGCGGAACAGCTCCTTCGATATATCATATCGAGCTGTCCTCCCTGCCACATCATACAACTCTTGTAGATGCGTTAGGATAGTGTGAGCATCCATATGCTCATGCTGCTTCTGTAGCTCAATGTTCATGGAAGCTAGCATGATACATTGAGCAACATTTCCATCATCTATCCACTTACGATACACAACATGTTCATCATTATGTGCATCGTCAGCAGGTTCAGCAGGCTTAGGTGAGTTAAGCACATATTCCAGCTTCTCAACCCTGAGAACAATTTTCAGGTTTCGAAGCCAGTCAGCAAAATTAGGACCAGTCAATTTGTGAGCATCCAGTATGCTCCGGAGTGATAGTGCAGAAGACATAATGTATATAGTAAATCTGTAAATGATAAACACATAACAACACTTAGCAAATATTCAATTTCATTTTAAAACACTATATGAATTGGGTCTTTATTCATAAGTGGCTCCCACTAGTTTACCTAATTTATACAACCCCTAAGTGAAAAATTAAGCATTCATAATGCTAGTGGGAATAGGTATCCTACATTCCATCACACAACCTCGGCTGTGGCACGAAACGCCATGTGATGTTCAGTAGGCAGACAACTCTTGTCAATTACATCTCATGTTATTCCCTAATAAAACTTTAGCCTCTTGAATAATTGAGTCACGGTTGTAGCACGACAAACTCAATATTCTAAGTCAAGTCTAACCCAACATTTCATATAATTGAATCAGTCTCCAACAGCCCACGGCTGTAGCACGTAACGACCATTAGATTCTAATTCATTGTACACATCTCTATGTAATAGACAAGTATTTCTTATTTCGAAATCAAAGCCCTCGGCTGTAGCACGAAACGACAATGATTCAAAAATAAGAACTACTTTCTACCATGTTGGAAGGCTATGACCGACACAAGCCCGTTGTGTCATTGGCCAATTACTACTTGATATTATTTAATTTTAGAGGGATTATATTATGTTACAACCATAATCATATTACTAGGAGATTCTCTTTTTCTTGAAGAAAATACAATTATGATATTTAAATGAAAAATTCCCAGTGTGTTGGAGGGGTCACATCGGTCCCGCTTAAAACCCAACGGCCTAGACAGAAATTTTCATTTTCAACATCAAAAGAGTATTTCACTCTATGTTTCATAAACATAAGAATCTCATGGTTGTACTCATAATATTATTGTTAAGGCAAGAAACGATTCCTATTCTAGATTTTCTAGAGCACGCCTTATATTGATTTAAGTTCACCTAAATCTATCATCGCATGGTAAATATAGGCATATATCTCATATATAAAAATAAATAAACAAGTAAGCATGCAAGTAATATCATGTCATACAATGATATAATGATGTATGGATTTATTATAGTATTTAAAAGCAATTAAAACAATTAATACATGCTTTAAAACACATCCGGGAATATAAACAGTTCCAAACTTTTATATAAAAAATATTTGACCACACCATTAGATCCGTCTCGGAAAAATGAATCCAACGGTATATTGCACGCCCAAAACGGAGTTACCAAACTCCCAAAAAATCAAATTTAATGTGGACAGAGGGGCTGTAACGCATGACGCTCATGCGTTACAACAATTAAAAGATATTAAATGTGTAACGCATGACGACCGGGCATGCGTTACAGGCCCTTCCCAGCAGTTTTTTTTTGTTTTTTTTTTAATTTAATGCTAAGTAAGTTACAACAATTTTATGCTATTTTATTTAATGCTTGTAACTGCTTTAGCATTAAAACACTAACTTAGCATTTATAACACTAAAAAAAAAAAAAAAACTCCTCTAGCCATTAATGCCCTTTATTGTTATTATTATTTTATTTTAATATTAATAAATTAATTAACAATTAATTAATAAATTAATAAAAAATCAAAATAATATGATTTCTTGATTCAGGCAGTAGCAAAAATTACCAGGTGGATATAGGGTCCTTGTGCAATCTTAATTTCATATTATTCACATGTATGATTATTTTATGAATTTTAATTAAAACAATTTTAAAAAATTCATAACAAATAATATACACATCACAAAATTATGAAACAAATACCTAGATCATCTACAACACTTGTAGAACCCAGATCAGTAGTCAAAATCCAATGCAAAAATTATTTCGAATTAATTCATAATTAAATCTAAATAAACTTGCAAAAATCATAATAAATCCATACATGCATAAAAAAAATCTGAAATTTTTATATGAATCTCTATATGCAGAACCTAGGCTCTGATGCCAATGAAGGAATTTACGGATGAGCGGAAGCGTGATATAACATTTATTCCGTAAAAACCATGTATCGCACATATAGAAAAATATATAAAATGAAAGAGCGGAGGAATCCTAACCATACCTTGAAAATCGAAGCTTTATAAAAATGGATTCTAGCAGTTGCTCCTCAGAGTGTGAAGCACTCTACCGGTATCCACCAAGAATAATCCTTCGATGAAGCTTTTTATAAAACTAAGCTTTTATAAAAATGGAGTTTTTCTTCTTTTGAGAGAGAGGGAGAGATGAAGAAGAAGAGGGTGGCAACTAGGTTTTCATAAAAACTCAAGTCCTTTAGAATGAACTATCTCATTCTATTTCTAGGGCTCTCCTAAGGTTTTTTTTAATATATCTTTATATATATATATATATATTAACCCCACATTTTATCTTATAAAATGCTTTAATAATAATTAAAACTATTTTAATCATTATTTCCTTTTCTAAACTATTTAGAAAATAACTTGCTCTCTCAAAATACCTTCATCAATAAATTAATCTTTTATGGTGTGACCCTGTAGGTTCAATATTAAGCCGGTAGTAGAAATAAATAATAATAATAAAGTTATAGCTAACTTAAAGGAATATCAATTAGAGACTGGACAGAAGACTGAAGCAATCCTTAATTGATATCAATTGTATAGCTAACTTATAGGAATATCAATTAGAGATGGATTGTATGTAGCTGTGTACTATATAAACACAGATAGGTTATCCCTAGAAGGGACGCGAATATTGAATATATTATTCTTGTAACCTAGTAGCTCTTTGTGATTCATTAACATCACTAAGAGAGAAACTGTTAATATAATTACAGTTTGTTGTGTTCTTGATTGTTATTCTCGTATACATACTTGATTATATTGTGTAATCGGCCTAACATATTTATTCTACATCGTGAGGGATGCTTCTCAACATATCGCGACTATCCGGATAATATGAATTCACTGCTTAGAATACCAAGAACCTGTCAATGACTAGTTACCGTACAATGAATTCCTTCTACCCTACAATATCCCGATTAAATATAAGGCATGGATCTCGTGTCAGGCCTTATCAAATTTAATCATATGATTTCTTATTCATAATGCTAAGTTCATATTAATCCAAATTAGAAACTCCTTTCTAATTTCATACACTCTGGCCAGAGATTCCAGAACTCGCATACTAAGAATAACATAGGATATTCTCTTCCTATACTGGAAGGGGTAGATCCTCTATTGACGTTAACTATCTCCATACACAAATCCCTATGCCCAGAATAGACCTAATGGATGTCCTTGAGACTAAGGACTAATCCAAAGCATAGTTCATTATATACAAGATAACTCTAACGATCTCAAGTCTAAGGACACTTGTACAACTATCACTCAGTGAATAACTATTGACACGTGAGTAAACTCCATTAGCTATTCAACTTATCGAGTCATGTTCAGTGAACTTATTCCCTAACAAGCACCTACATACTAGCTATAGTGTCACCACACAAATGCCTATGAGAACAGACATCCTCCTGACGGGAGCAAGCATAGTATGTACCAATCTTTGCGGATTCACCAACTTCCGATTAGTTATCCTATGATCAGGAACTGTTTAAGTCTAGAGTTATCATCTTCTAGATCTCACTATTATAATCTCATTATAATTCTAGAAGCTTTACTCTAAACTATGGAACATCTTATTTAAAACACTTTAAATAGATAAGGCCCGTAATAAAAACAAAACAAGTCTTTTATTAACATTAATGAAATCAAATAAGAATACAAGAAAGTTCTTCCTAACTCATCATACATGATTGGATTTAGGACAAACACTTTCAAGAATCAGTTGACTAGTTAAGCACATGATATATAATAAGGTAATGTGTGCAAATAATAGAACTTTACTTGCTGTTTGTACTTGCATGATGCATGCAATGATCATCTAGATTATAGAACAACACTGACTCGCTTTAGAGATCTAAAAGAAGTACCTATATTTTTTCATATATTTTCTCTCTGTCCCTCCCCCGCTTGTGGTGAGTGAAGCCTGATTTCTCTCATTCTAGATTGTAAAACACCGTCGCAGATGCATCATGTTGCATTGAATTTTGAATTACTCATGCTGTTTGTAAACTAACAGATGCATCATGTAGCATTAAATTTTAAATTACTCATGCTGTTTGTATACTAACGTAATTGTTTTGACACTGAGTTGTGCAGGACGTAATGTTGTTCTTTCGGAATCAGGTAATTTTGGCTGGAAATGATGAGTTTATCGGGAGCCTGATTGCTGAAATAATCAACAAGATTGGCCCTGATTGCTTTTTTTTTGTCTTGTGCACTTCTTATTTATTTGTTTAATCTAATTCTTAGTTAACTACTTATGATTTATGTTCTAACTTTTGACTACAAATGCTGCCTTGTCCAGGACAACAAAGGAGATGTCGGAACCAATCCTAAACAGAAAAAGAAACTCGGAGGAGTAAAATATGCTCTGTTTATATATGGTAAAATCAGCAATCGGGACAGGTGGCCTCAAAGCAGCGGCTCCCTCGTTGGGAGCTGATCAGTTTGACGAGGAAGATCCCGAAGAGGCAGCATCCCTTTCCGTATATTTTAACTGGTTAATTTTTTCCATTGTTACTGGAGCTATCTTTGGTGTTACTTTCTTGGTCTGGGTTATGTAATTTTTAAACATTGTGCATTTTTTAAAGTATGTAATTTATAATTTTGTTAATTGTGCTCATATTAAATTTGAAAGCTGGAAAATATTGGTTATCGTTTGTCTTTAGTTGTGCAGATTTTGGTTCGATTAATTTGGTAATTATTCAATAGGTTCATGGGCATTGAGAAACTAAAATAATAGTTTTTAAATTTTTTTTGATAATATACGTCGGTTCTCTATGGGCGACGTATAAATAGGTATATATGTCGGTTGTTTTGTCTTTATACGTCGCCTTTTTTGTATCATATATGTCGGTTTTTTGGGCTTTTTACGTCGGTTAACAGTCGACGTTTATTCTACCTTTTACGTCGCTTTTTTAGCCGACGTAAAAGACCTCTAAGTTTATACGTCCCCCTTCTATACGTCGCCATTTAGCCGACGTATATGACCTATTTAACCGACGTAAAAGGTCATTTTTGTACTAGTGACATTTGAGGATAACCCTAGAAATACTCAGGAAGGAACAATTGTATGCCAAATTCGCAAAGTGTGAATTCTGGAGAGATGAGGTTCAGTTTTTAGGACATGTGATCAATAAGGAGGGAGTGTTGGTTGACCCCTCCAAGATAGAGGCAGTTTCAAACTGGGAACGGCCAACCACACCAACAGAGGTAAGGAGTTTCATAGGATTAACAGGGTATTATAGAAGATTTGTTAAGGATTTTGCGAAAATCGCAGCCCCGTTAACCCGACTTACCCGTAAAACCGAGAAATTTGAATGGACAGAAAAGTGCGAGAATAGTTTCCAAGAGCTAAAGAAGAGATTGGTGACTGCCTGTAACAGCCCCAAATCCGGGGTCAGGGATTTAGAGTAGTCACGATCCATTTACTCCGTGCCTTACCTGAATTACTCACACCGTTCATAATTCACCTGCTCATGACCCCACAATATATAACTCTCACACACACACACAGGTTAGAGTCTCAGAAACGACACGATACAACAACTGCAAAATAAATAATTTTTATTACAATACCCAAATGTCTTTTGAATCTGTCACTGATATAATTTCTAAGTAATGTTACATTACCAAATTAGCCTTCTGATGCTCACAATCCTCTCATACAATTCATATCTATACAGAAGTTGAATACCAAAAGCTATAGCCTGATTCGATTGGTTCGTACTACTCTTCGGGATCACTGCTAGAAACTGTTTATGGAAACGCCTTGCGGGGTATGTGCCGTCCTATTGGCATCCTGCTTCGCTGCTATATAATATATATAAAACAATAGCAAGAGTGAGCGATAGCTCAGCAAGGTAATGAAAGTATGGCATAATTCTGCCTTTAATTCAACCCAGAATAAAGCGGGTATAAGACAATAATTTGTCAAAATATCTCGATACTTAAATTATTTCCTTATCGGAATGTATTCCAAAAACAGTACCATTGTTGAATTTCAAATATCATTTTCATAATATTTCTGCAAACCTTCGATATTCATACTATGAACAAAGTCCTAGTATAATATAAAAGATGACGTTACAAGGAAAATTAACATAATGTTTCCATAACCCAAAATCCACTTATGCATATGTAATTTGAGTAAGATTTTATCAGAGTCATAACTCATAAAATAAAAGATGAAGTTGCACGAATTTATTGTCACTTCATTTCCCAACACTTTTCGACCTCCTGCCAACATGATCGGTTCTTCACCCCAATACATGTTGCAGGAATATCCAAATTGGATGATGAACCAATACTGGAGCCTTCACCGCGCCCGTCGTACCAACCTTACTATGATCAGTAGCAAGTCGTACAACAAAAATATGTTTTCTACATGTACATGGAAGAATCACGACAACCTGACATTGTCTACTGCCTTTCTGGATCTCCCGGCCCATTTGGGGCAATAAAATGATGGATCGGCGCGACTCGACCTCTTACACCTGCTCCTAGTTCAGATGAAATCCATGACTCTGAAACGTAAAGATCGTCCTCCTTTCCCCAAGTGTAACACTTGTTGATACGACTCCACTAAGTAGTTATATCTAGGTTGGAAAGGAAGATTCTCCAATATTTCCCAAGCGATGCTTGTTAATGGATATCGACTTGTTCCATCAATTTACCCCTCGATCGTTGAGGTGGTAACACAACACTTGACTTTCAGCAATTAAATTGCTTCGAGAAAATATCTGTCCCTTGACAGTTTTTGAGCTGAGAGTTTAAAATGAGTAGCAGTCACTTAAATCAGGTTTCCCATATTTTTGATAGTTGAGCGAGCATTTAAATCCTCTTAAAAGATAGATTTAAATGGAAAACATTGTTTTGGGAACCTCTTTATGATTTAAAGATAATCAGGAATATTTATTAAATAAGTAAACCTTAAACGAATATTCGAAAATAATATTCATTAAGTAAATAACGATTAAATAAATATTCAAAAATAATATTCATAATTAAATAAACCTCAATGTCTATTCAAAAATAATATTCATAAATAAACCTCAAATGAATATTCAAAAATAATATTCATAAATAAACCTCAAATGAATATTCAAAAATAATATTCATAAATGAACCTCAAATGAATATTCAACAATAATATTCATTAAATAAACCTCAAATGAATATTCAAAAATAATATTCATTAAATAACTTTAAATGAATATTCAAAAATAATATTCATTAAATAACTTTAAATGAATATTCAAAAATAATATTCCTTAAATAAACCTCAAATGAATATTCGAAAATAATATTCATAAATGAATAATCATCGAACAATAGTTGCCCGATATATTTATCGGAAAATAATCTTTAATATATACAGAAAATATAATTAGCTCTGATCTAAAGAAAATCACATGCCCTTATCCTAGGGCATTTATAAGAAAACTGGCTTATAGCTGATATCCCATATCTAACTTATAAGCCCCAACCTCAAGTCATAACCTCAAGTATTGCTATACATAGCAGTTCGAAAACAAGTATGCAATTTATATATCGCAATGCGTATCATATATGAAAACAGTTTATTATCACAACAACAATAAGTATAGGTTTCGAAAACTTGCCTGATGCTCGAGAAGTGATAGGGGTTCGCGACGATGCCGGACAATCTAGACAAAGTAAAAGAAAACGCATGATTAATCCCCTGGATAATCCACTTGTACTAAATGCTTAAACACGTAAGCGAAACACAACCAAGGCATTACTAGCTCGTTATAGGCTCGTACTAAGTCCATGCTAATCGACAATTAATTAAGTCGTAGGTTTAGTCCGAAATTGATCCTCGAATACAAGTTATACTTAACCATTTACAACATTGGTTTCTAAGTCATGTTCTTAGTGGTTTTCACTTGCGCAACCTCGGCTAACACATTTTTATAAAATCGAAAAATAATCTTTTGGACTCGAAACATTCGCACACCTCTTGCCAACTGATCTTAGCACTTTACCACGAAATCTCATATTTTATAATCACTTGTAAGGGTCTCAAACACAGTCATGAAGTTGATGTGTTTCTGTAATTTCATTTCTCGAACAACTTTTACTAAAACGACCATAACTCAAAAACCGTAAACTCTTTTGACATGATTCTTGCGGCCAAACAAACTAGGGAATGCTTGAAGCTCTACTTATGGGCGTTTTAAGATCGATGGCAGAAACTGCCAGGAACAGGGCAGATTGGAATCTTCAACTTGGGGAAGGGATTTGACTATGCTACACCCCTTTGTTGACCACGAAAGTTTGGACGAATGTTACCCATGGAGTGGAGAATCTATGGTTAAAATTTGGTGATTTATGGATGGATAGAAGTGGAGATATGAATTTTTCCTTGAGTTGTGCTCTTGTTTGGCAGATTGGAGAGCTTCTTGCTCATCTTTGCTTTTCTTTTGTTTTTAACTTGGATGCATCTTTTCTTTTGTGTTGTCAACACTTCATTGGTCCAAGTGTTGGCCTCTCATCAAACAACCCCATTTTGCCAATGTTGCAATTACACCATTAGCTTTTTGGTTGACTTTCATGCATGACACCTTGGTTTTTCTTCTTCCACCAATTGGATCGTCTTTGTGTCCTTTTAATAAAATCAATACGTTACAACTTATATGTTGCATTTTATTACTCCACTGTGGCACAATCCCTTAAATCAATATTAACTCCAACATCCCTTATCTATTCCGTCTTTATTCCTTGTTCTTAGAAAATGTTCTCGCGTTTCTTCGAATATTCTCAATCTCTTTTTATAGAGTTCCTTAACTCTTGGTTAGCTTCCTTTTTGTTTAAATCCTTGAATCCACTTGATATAATTCTCTTGATGATCATGTAGGATATTTAGTCTTGTCATAATTTCAATCCTTAATCCATGATTCGTTTGCTTAATCGCTTAATCTCGTTATAAAGTATCAGCGGTTTTCGTTCTAAATTCTCAAATCAAATATAATAAAATTCCAGAATATTAAATCCTCAAATCCTCAATTTAATATCTCATTTCTTGATTATAGTAATATATAATTCACTGTCCGGTCAAATACTACACCCAAATAAAATTTGGAATTTCTGAATTCCGATCGTCTTTGCATTCACTTATTTACTCCGTAGATCACTAATATGACTTCGGAATATCCACACTACGTCTCGTACATAGGTGGCATGAAAATTTTTCTTAATCCTCAAAATCACTATTCATCCACCAAATTCACTATTCACTGATGCACTTAATCATAATAAGAAAAGTTTTAATTTTACCAAAAATTCGGGTTATTACAGTCTCCCCTCCTTCAAAGGATTCCGTCCCGGAATCAGCTTAGGACTAATTGGGGTTACTTCTCTCCCATTGTACTTTCTAACTCCCAAGTGGATTCTTCCACTTCTTGATTTTCCACAAACCTCTCACTAGCTTGGCAACCTTGTCTCTTATCACTTGCTCTTTTCTATCCGCGATTTCCACAGGTTGATCTTTGTAAGTCATACCAGGTTGTATATCTACCTGGTCGTACTCTAACACATGTCGGGCATATATAGTATACTGACGTAGCATTGACACATGAACCCCGTTATGACCATTCTACATGTTTGGGGGGGGGGGGTAAGGCTGGCTCGTAGGCCACCTTCCTGACGCGTCTTAAAATCTCAGATGGCCCAACGAATCTCGGGCTCAACTTCCCTTTCTTTCTAAATCTCATTAATTCCTTCCACGAGGATATCTTTTAGCATCACGAATCTCTAACCTCATATTCTCTATCTTGTTTGTATAGAAAATACACCAACCTAAACTTTCTTGTCATTCATCAACATGCCATTTAGCTTATCAATAGCAGTACTATCTCTATACTCGCGGGCTTAGTCCGCATACTTTCTCTGTCTGTCTTGGCTGTCACTAGCCGCTTGTTGGTGAAATCTTTTGTCTTTCTAGTTTGTTGGACTAACTTGGGTTTTGTGTAAAATCTCGTCCTTTAATTCCCGATCATTCGGAATCCATCTCTGTCTCATTTTACTTAAGGGTATCGGCCACCACATTGGCCTTCCCCGGATGGTAGTGTATCTCACAGTCCTCATCCTAGGTCAATTCTAGCCATTTCTCCATCTCATGTTATCTACTATCACGGATACTCAAAGCCACTTCATTACATTCCATAAAAATTTGTGGGCGCATTAGTCAACCCAAAATAACCTCGCTGAAAACTCGAAGTGTCTATTCCTAGTACGAATCGCAGTCTTGGGTATATCCTCGGATTTAACTTCCAACTGGTGATATCCAGTTCTGAAATAAATTTGGAAATACACAGCGTTCTTCCGCTGATCAAACAATCATTTACAAGTGTACCTATTCTCCATGTCGAACTCATACAACTCTCGAGGTTCGATGCATAATCTTGTGCTAACATCTTTCTCTCTTACAACAACACCGGGCTCTCCACGGTGGTACACTGGGTCTTGTCATATTTTTGCCCAACAATTCTTGTAACTGAGTCGCTAACTCTTTCATTCCTACTGAGGCTAACAGGATATGCGGCACTATAACCTGAATACTCGTTATTCATTCTCATGTCATCCCAATTGATATTTGGTAGCGCATTAAGACCTTGTACAGCCTCCCAAAACCACTATAGTTTCCTTTATACTTGGTGTCTCTTTTCTTGGCGTCAACCATAAGGGCTAATTAAGCCTCGATAATTCGGAAAACTTGGCCTCATACTCGGTCACAGTCCTGGTTTCTTGTTTTAACTCTTTAACTTTTATTTTCATCCGGGTCTCAGTATATTTTCGGAAATAATTTCTCTAAAAACAACACGCTGCACCTCTCCCAAGTCACAATACCAGCACCCTCTGACTCCATCGCCAGTACTTATCTTGCTAACCCAGAGGTAGTGTCCATTCGTAAACAACTCCTCCAAAATCTCAATTCCACTATAGGGCATCTATCTAACACCGTTGTCACTGGAGTTCACGGCACATAACTATTCCTTTCACATGTATCGATTGACACACTTTCCATTATCATAATCTCCTTGGGAGAATAAACCAATTTTATTGATATACCACTAATATTCTATTCGTCTTAGGGATTCGCTCCTGTCATAGGCGATTTCGTTGCGAATCTAATTCCTATCAGCGAATTTTGACTTATTTGACCTGGTTGGCCTCCCCCTTAGAATTCAATGAGGACAACAAAAATCATGGGGCCTTGAAAAGACAGCTCCCATATCAAGGAAAACATCACACACTGGTGATCACAAGGTTATGAGTTTTAAGGTAACCTTATTGGAGGTAAAAGAATTTACCGAGAGATCAACATGATCATAAGAACTCAACGGTGTGTGCCTCGATTCAGACATTATTAAAGGTAATTAGCCTTCTTGCATTTCACAACTTACAAGTGATGGCGTCCCATCAGACTTCTATCACATAGACATATAGTCCTTGTAGCCCCTATAAGTATAGGGTTGTTCGTCTTAGTGGAAGTTGAAAGGTATGAAAGCAATTCGAGGTCAATTTAATGATTATCGTCTTTCGACAATATTTCTTAAAGGAACACCTTGGATTAAAATTGAACAGATTCCAAAGGTACGATTTCCAAAGAAAATACAAAGAAAGAATAACCAAAAAGATACTGGTACTTAACAAGCAAGGGTTATTCATTATTTGAAGAAAAGTGGAAGCTTGAATAACATCATTTGACAGGGCTTTGAAAACCTGAAAGTAGGCATCGTGACAGCCTCTAACACAATTGAAATTAAATAGGATTTAACACAAGTGTTATAAAATAACTTCGAAGAGGGAATATACCCTTTTTATCAGAATTCTTTCTTGGAGAGAGGTCAAGATAGATCATAGATTGGGGAGGTTCCCCACATAATTTTACAAATGGGGAAGGTACTACCAAGGTCTCTACGGATGCCTTTTATGTCGGCTCCTCTAATGGATAATCGTTCAATTCCAAAGATTTTCTTTTCCACGCACCCTAAGCTGTTCGATACTTACGTCATTGTCGACTTATAATAGTCTCTAAGAATTCGACCATCAACATTTGCAATCGAAGGGGGGTTTTATTCGACCCGGCGCAGCATATCAAGCAAGCGCTCTATCGTAAGAGGACTTCGATACCGTTGTCGCCCATAGCAATGACAATTCCACATGTCAACTGGGTGGTACTTCGGAAGATCGTTAGAAACTACAAGCTTAAATCCGGTCTCTATTTCAATCATCCTTATACCCAATATTCCTTCTCCCATATCAATCTCGTGTGCTACATGAGCTTAACTCTTTTGGCACAATAGCCTTTTCATTTAAGTCAATCCCGGAATTTCTCAGTCCGTCTTGGTCCTTAAATCTATTTCGCCTTGACCGTCCAATCTCAACTTCATCATTTTATCTCTACAATCAATTGTAACAATCAGGGTCTATCCACCAACCCATATAGCGGCCATCTTACCCAATCCACAGGGTTCGCTGTAACACCCCCAGATCCGGGGTCAGGAATCTGGGTTGTCACGCTCCATCAATGATACAATACCTGCATTACTTACAACATTCTCATAATACAACTCCAAAGACCCCAATCACTTACGCACACACACAAGTTATAGCCTTGGAAATGAGCAACAATAATCAACATTTGTTATTAAAACCCAAATGATCTATCCCGGATCTCATCTATTATTTACAACCTCTACCTGAAGTTACAATAATAGACCTCACAATTCTATACAAGGTTTAGTAATACTAACCCACTCAAAATAATTCTCACTAATTCAAGCTGCAACCAATCTGCTCATACTGACAGTATCCATCCTGTGTCAACTAACTCCAGGGTGGTCTCTCCATTCCCTTGCTCTCGTAACACGAGGTGGATTCGACAATGTTTTCCTCATGCTGAAATATTTAATAAAGCAAGAATGAGCTAATAGTGCTCAGCAAGAATTCTATTCCAGTTTAAATCTTTACCTTATGACTTATAATCATACTCATATACTCTTCGTAATCATTTGGAAATCCTTGGTATCAGTATGATAAACCAAGTCTCAAACATATCTTTTGAAAATAGATATTAATATTGGAATCAAGGCTTAAAGCCTATCCATTGATTCAAAATACTATACAGTTCAATATACTGTATATCTTAAATACCTTCTCAACATATATACAGTCCGAAAATATCTTTATAACCCCATGCTATGCATTAAACGGATAAGAGACTAGTATAACATAAAGGATGAAGTTACGAGGAAAATTAATGTAATGCTTCCGTAACCCAAAATCCACTTATGCATTTATAACTCAGAGTCATAACTCATAAAATAAAAGATGAAGTTGCATGAATTTATTGTCACTTCATTTCCAAACACTTTTCGACCTCCTGCCAACAGGATTGGTTCTTCACCCCAATACATGTTGCAGGAATATACAAATTGGATGATGAACCAATACTGGAGCCTTCTCCGCGCCCGTCGTACCAACCTTACTATGATCAGTAGCAGGTCGTACAACAAAATTATGTTTTCTACATGTAGATGGAAGAATCACGACATCCTGACATTGTCTACCGCCTTTCTGGATCTCCCGGCCCATTTGGAGCAATAAAATGATGGATCGGCGCGACTCGACCTCTTACACTTGCTCCTAGTTCAGATGAAATCCATGACTCTGAAAGGTAAAGATCGTCCTCCTTTCCCCAAGTGTAATACTTGTTGATACGACTCCACTCAGTAGTCATATCTAGGTTGGAAAGGAAGATTCTCCAATATTTCCCAAGCGGTGCTTGTTAATGGATATCGACTTGTTCCAGGAATTTACCCCTCGAGCGTTGAGGTGGTAACACAATACTTGACTGGCAGCAATTAAATTGCTCCGAGAAAATATTTGTCCCCTGACAGTTTTTGAGTTTGAGAGTTTAAAATGAATAGTAGTTACTAAAATCAGGTTTCCCATATTTTTGATAGTTGAGCGAGCATTTAAATCCTCTTAAAAGACGGACTTAAATGGGAAAACATTGTTATGGGAACCTCTTTTTGATTTGAAAATACTTAACAATATTTATTAAATAAGTAACCTTAAACGAATATTTGAAAATAATATTCATTAAGTAAGTAATCCTCAAATGAATATTTAAAAATAATATTCATTAAATAAATAATCCTCAAAGGAATATTTAAAAATAATATTCATTAAATAAATAATCCTCAAATGAATATTTAAAAATAATATTCATTAAATAAATAAATAATCTTCGAACGAATATTCAAAACTAATATTCATTAATTAAATAAATAATCTTCAAATGAATATTCAAAAATAATATTCATTAAATAATCCTCAGATGAATATTCACAATAATATTCTTCGATTAAGTAAACCTCAAATGAATATCCGAAATAATATCTTTAATTAATAAATCTCAAATGAATATTAAATAATTAAACCTCGAATGAATAATAAATAATTAAACCTCGAATGAATAATAAATAATTAAACCTCGAATGAATAATAATATTCATTAAATAAATAAACCTCGAATGAATAATAAATAATTACACCTCGAATGAATAATAAATATTCATTAAATAAATAAAACTCGAATGAATATTTAAAATAATATTCATTAAATAAATAATCATAAAGCAAGTATCACAATATACTTTCGAAAACCGCTATGCGTTCCATTAGCATATATAACTGAAATAGTATTCAAATAGTATTTCTCGACTGAGATAATACTCAAATAACATTCCTTGAAAGATATAGTAAGTAAATATCATTCTCCGAATGATATCACCTTCGAATAACAATCCTCAAAATACATAGTATTCTGCCGATGGTATCCCTCCGGGTTTCCACGGCTATCTACATATCTCAAAATACCGACTCCCGATTTAGAGTCGAAAACAATGAATATACTCTTATATTTAGAGCTACCAAGTAAACCGGTTCATAACTACTTAACTCAAGAGATTTTATATAATCCAAAGGTCAAATCCATTTCAACAAGAAATAAGATATATCGCAAAACTGACCAATTTTATACATGGCAAAAGTAGTATTATATAGTCAATACTTCAAAGTATAGATTTAGAAACTCGCATGCATCTATCATATGCATATATTTCATCTCAACAATTTTATACCATCACATCTATATACGACGTGAGGTTTGAAAGCATGCATAATACCATATGCATCATCAGAATATTATAACTTAAAATAAAGCATGGAATGAGAAAACTTGCCTGGAAATCCCGAAGTAGCAATAAGTCTCAGGTTGGTCCAGTAATCTAGAATCAACACAAGGTTCAAGATTAATAACTTAAACGCTTTCACCATCCTAAATATATACTAACTCAAGTAAAAAGTCCATTTCCAAATTAATTCCTTAAGAACTTCTACTCGAGCATGCTCGCTCACGCATTTTTATAAAATTGAAATATAATCCCTTTAACACGAAATCTTTTCGAGGGTCTTCCTAAACATACCTCGCATGTTATCACAAAGTTTCACATTCTATTATGACCTCTAAGTGGTTCGATCATAGCCTCAAAGTTGACTAAGTGGTATCGTTTGGTCTCGCGAAACATCCTTTACTAAAACACTCGTTTCTCCTAAACCGTAAATCGGATTCACATGATCTTCGCACCAAAACGAACCTCGAAACAAGACCTACACTATACTAGGCAGTGGTGACCTTGGACAGAAGGTATTATGCTCGAACATCACAAACAAAATAAGGCTAAGGAAAATCGGGCATTATAACGGCTATGTTTTAACGATTCCAAAGTTTAATCATAAACTTTACATAATCAATCCAACCAAATTACAAAGTCAAATCCTCAACATCATTACTAACCCATAATCATCATCAACCAGTCAAAACCAACATCTACTTGCTTATCATCAAATCAACATCAAACTTTCAGCAAAATCACTTAATCATCCTCATAGTCAAACTAACTAAACTATACTTAAAACTAACCATATAAATCAATTTATAACTAAGGGTTTCAAAAGTTTATACCTTCCTTGATGCTTCATATACACTAACAATAGTTTATAATCCTTCCTTGAGCTTTGAACAAACCTTAACAAGCTTAATCCTTAAGAAACAAAATCAAGAATCATGAAAAGTTACTATTCATCCCCATCTTGTAAAATCCATAACAATTCGAAAAATAAGAGTTCGGTGCTAAGATTTTTACCAGACCATGTTCTCTTCATAAGATTTCTTTTGAGTTATAGATCGCCAAATTTAAAGCTCCCTAGCTAGGGTTTTGAGCCCCATCTTTCCGCTGGACAGAAACTGGACAGTTTGGGTTCTCCAACTTAGGGAAGGGATTTGGCTAGGCTACACGCCTTTGTTGACTATGAAATTTTGAACGAATGTTATCCATGGAGTGGAGAAGATATGGTTAAAATTGGTGATTTTAGGACAAGTAGATTTGGAGTTATGAATTTTTCTCTTCTCCTTGTGCAAGCTGAGCAGATTGTTGAAGAAATGGGGGAGAGTTTTCTTTTTCTTTCTTGCCTTGGTTGATTGATAAAAATGCTGATATTTGTTGGTCAAAGTGGTGAGTCATCACCTTTGCCTTGTCACAGGGACACATGTCGCACATGCAAGAGCTTAGCTAAAGTAGCTTTACTGGTTTGCTTTACTGGTTTGTTTCCTTTCACATGGATGATCCAAATGTTGCATCCCTCGAATTAATCCTATTACATGTTACTTCCATGTCTATATTTAATCCTGTAAATGTCGCGTTGTTCCGTCACCACTTAATCTCGTATTTAAATCGATTCGTGTCTCGTTGTTCGGTTACGGCTTAATCTTGATGAACGTTCGCAGGGATTTCTTAAGGGTTCTATCGAAATAGTTTACCGTAAACGTTCTCGATATCTCTAATTCTTTTATTAAATCCATATCCATGGAATTGATAATTTAATCCTCCAATACTTTCAAATAATGATTAATCCGTCCGTTATTGGTGAAATTTCGGAGAAAACAGAAATGCTATTTTTCCGATTCTGACAGCTTTTGCATTCCTTCATTTACATCGCAGATCACTAATACGACTTCGAAAGTTCATTATCCCGACTCGTACATAGGGTGGTCTGAAAATCTTTTTCGGTTCAGAAATTTACTATTCATCAGGATTTTACTATTCATCAAATAATTTTTTTTTAACTAAGTCCAAAATTTGGGGTTATTACAGTCTCCCCTACTTAAAAGGATTCCGTCCCGGAATCTAAGAAAATAGCCGAGGTTACTCTTCCAATATAGTAATCTCCAGTTTCCAGGTTGACTCTTCAACTCTCTGGTTCCATTACAACACTTTCTCATTCCGGTCTGCGATATCTACCGGACGCTTTATATAAGCCAATTCTGGCTATGTTCATATACACCCATTTTCTATCAACATTCGATTATTCTTGCAATCGGCGGTACAACACTTACCGTAACTCCGGTTCTCTGAATGGTTTCTTCCGGTCGGTCCGTCGGTCTACGGATCCTATGTAGTGCTCGCACTCAATCTCGTTGCCAAACATGTTTGGAAAACTGCTCCCGAATCGGGAGTTCAATCACTGGTTCTTATCTGACACGATGGTGACTGGAACTCCACGTCACCCAACTATCTCTTTCGTAACTCTTCGGTTAACGATCTCTTGCTGATAAAAAAATATGAGTAGACTCATTTGATCCATCAATTATAGCTCAATTGATGTCATAGTCCGACTTGATTCTTGTTGATCCTATCACAGAATCCATTATATTAAAATTATATTCCTAATCAGGAATCTCTATTAACTGTGATAGTCAACTAGGTCTTTGTTCTGCCTTCATTTTCTGACATATCCAATATTTGTTTACCAATCGATAAATCCTTTTATTTATCCGACCACTTATAACATTTCCTTAACTTTCTTTACCTTTTTGTACTCTCGGTGTAGCTGTCTCTTTATGACAGATCTTTATTCCTTAATTCGTTCTGGCTCATTCAGGACCTTTAAATAATCCTTTATGTTCTCGTGACTTCAAACTTCATCCTTTCAGTTCTTCTTATTAGTCATCCCGAAGATTTAGCATATTTCATTTCTTGAACTTTTGGAATCCCAACTCGGTAAAATATACCTTATGATTCCTGGAAATTTTCTCACATTTCTCGATCCATTCAACTTTTTCAGTCTTTCGAGTAAGTCTGGTCAGTGGGGCTGCTATCTTAGCAAAATCTTGTACACATCTTCGGTAATATCCGACTAAATCCACAAAATTACTCACCTCGGTTGGTGTGGTTGGTCTTTCCTAGTTTGAAACGTCTCCTATCTTTGCAGGGTCAACCAGTACTCCTTTACTGTTGACCACATGTCCTAAAATTGTACTTCCTTTAGCCAAAACTCGCACTTTGAGAACTTGGCATATAACTTTTCTCTCCTCAGTGCTTCTAACACGATCCTCAAATGTTCAGCATGTTCTTCCTCGGTCTTTGAGGTAAACCTAAATATTTCCAATGTCACTATGACATACTTATCCAAATACTTCTTGAAAAGTCTATTCAGCACGTCCATGAAAGCTGCAAGGGAATTCGTCAGCCCAAACGACATTACTAAAAACTCGTAGTGTCCATACTTTGTGCGAAACGCAGTCTTGGGTACGTTCTCAGGCTTAATATTCAATTGGTGGTATCCAGTTCTCAATCAATATTCGAGAATTTAACTGCATCATGCATCCGATCGATCAAATCACCGATCCTTGGCAGGGGTATTCATTCTTGGCAATTAGCCTATTTAGCTCTCGATACTCTATGCTCAGCCTCATGCTGTCGTCCTTTTTCTTCACCAATAACACGGGTGCATCCCACAGTGACGCACTTGGTCTTATCATTCCTTCCCCTAACAATTTCTACAATTGAGCGACTAATTTCTTCATCTCGACTTGAGCTAGTCGGTACGGGGCCTTCAAAACTGGCGCCGTTCTTGGAGCTAATTCTATAGCAAACTTTATTCCTCTTTCAGGTGGTAACCCTGGGAGATCTTCTGGAAATACATCCTCGAGTTCGTTGATAATAGGGATATTCCGCATACTAGGTGCTTCCCGTTTCGTATCTATCACGTAGGCCAAATGTGTTTCATATCCTTGGAGATCAAACGTTTGCTCGTCCGATAATCTGAATTCTTACTTCCTTTCTTTCTCAACCTATTCACGTTTCATACTCTATTTTCTTTATGCCCATTATTTTTTTTCTCGTCCACTTTGCTTCCATTTCTATCGTAGTCGTTTCATTAACCAAGGTAACATAATCAGTCGCTTCGAACACTTCGTTATTCTGAATTCGCATCATGCGAAACAAACCTTGGCAATTTCCGTAAACTTCGATTCATAGTTGTTGTACTCATTTATCTTGGCTCTCAGCTTCAACACTCTCCTTTTTCCAAATACTAAGGAAAATACTTGCATGGTGCCAAGAATACTTCAAGCAACAGAATGCTTTATGTATATAAAAAAAACATTTGTAAAAATTCTCGCTGAGGGGGCAACCTGATTAGGTCTCAATCAAATTATCGTTTGAAAATCTTCCCACCATACTTCACTGCATACAAATGCATCGTGAATTCACTTATATAAATTTGACCAAAGGTTGAACTTAGTGATACAATAACTAGTTCATTTCAATAAACATTAACAACTAGCTGAACAAAATTTGCTAGTTCGATTAGTTTGGGACGCAGCATCTAGCTAGGATAATTAGCTAGATTTTCATCATATCATTAAAATTTCAACTCGTTAGAACAATTAACTAGTCACTCATTATGGCACATGCAATTAGCCATTTTCAATCTACTAGTACAAAATCTCGACATCATAGTCAAAGAAAGAAGAAAACAAAATTTTGACTACTCGGATAATGAATTGAAAAGGAGAGTAAATAAGTTTAGGATGAACAAGGTAATTATAACCTTTGAATAGAATATAAGGTTTGAATAGATGGTTCTTGGTATCGGAACAATCGATAACCTTCCACCAAACATTTCTTATCAGTGAAACGGTCCACCCAAAGGTGTCTCCGTACATAAACTTTATCAAATTTTCCAATAGAATTGAATTCGGAATATCAATATCAAATTGATATCCTTTCTACGATTTCAACGTCTGATGTGCAAATCTCTCCTTAATAGGAGAAAAGAATTCCCGAGTAATCTCCGAAATATACATCATCTATGTTTTAGACACATAGCTAGATATTTATGAACTCGACTGAGGAGTCCAAGTATGAAAAAAAGAAATCGAATATCAAAATAATCGTTAAAGAATATTCGTCAAATAATTAAGGAAGCATTAATCGAACATTCCTTAGATAATTGAAAGAATACGAAATAAATTATAGACCTGGAAGGATAGATGAATAATGGTTCCCTCTTCAGGTCGTCCTGGAACATGAACAAAACGCTCCGGTGAGTAATGGTAAGTTAACTCTGCGTATATAAACCCCAAAGGTAATGAGAGGAGAAAAGAAAAGAAATAAAATGAATATAGCAATTGTTGGTTGCATCCCAAGTTGAAGTAGGAAACTAGAAAGGTTACCTGACATGAATTATTCAAGGTTAACACGGGCATGAACAGTTTTAGATTGAGGAGTGTACCAGCAAGTAGATACCAAAAAGTCAACGGTCATCATAATTTCTAACATCACCCGTACGAGGATGATCTTATCCTTCTGCCTTTATGGCTTATGGTACTAACCAACGGTACCTCAAAATCGTACAAGTCCTTAAATAGGTCGGGAGTTCGAACATATTTGTCATTCCACGATAATCGTCCCGAGATTGATCCCCTTACGGCCGTATCAACACATCCTCAAAAGATGGAGGTCCATTAACGTATATGTAATTTCTTAACACTAATCGTATCGAACGAATCTAACCCCAGGCCACCATAGGTCTCGTCCCTCGCAGGTCCTGAGATTGTCTCATTGCTCGTCGCAACCATAGGTGTCTTTATCAGAATCACGCTATTTATTCTTCATATCTTTGATTTCTGAGTTGAGACATCATGGCCTATCGCACGAAATGTACTCGCGATGCGATTTAGCATGTTCGTCTCACGATAACGTTCTGGTACTACACGTACGCAACATTCCCCTTTTTAGGTAACAAAATACCCATCGACGGAAAAGACACCAACTCTTGTGGAATCGTTGTTCTCAAGGCTTGGACCTCATACACAAGATAATGCCCTAACTAGTCCACGGAATTTAGTAATTCGGACCGCGTAAAGGACTGTAAACGTCTCAATCTTCACATGTGCTGCTTTCTCGTGGCAAACTACGATGAACTTCAAACGCTTAGATTCTTACTAAGTCAAGTTATCCATTGGTATTGGCCATTCCGACCTTACCCCAACTACAACCGAGACTCTTCTTCGCGTCTTATCTTATTGTTTTTGATAATCCGTGTACAATTCTAAACGTCCTTCTCATCATTATGATGATCTTCAACGGTCTTGTCGGTCCTCCGATAAGTCCTCAACTAAACTCTTTAATCTTAACATCCTCAGTGGCACTGCTTCCGGTAGTCCACTTAACGAACTCTATATGAGTCCTCTCGTCATTCTCTTACTTCGATATAACTCTTAACACTCTCATATCCAAGTTTATAACTTAACGCTCTATTACCATTTCTGTAACACCCCCAGATCCGGGGTCAGGAATCTGGGTTGTCACGCTCCATCAATGATACAATACCTGCATTACTTACAACATTCTCATAATACAACTCCAAAGACCCCAATCACTTACGCACACACACACAAGTTATAGCCTTGGAAATGAGCAACAATAATCAACATTTATTATTACAACCCAAATGATCTATCCCGGATCTCATCTATTATTTACAACCTCTACCTGAAGTTACAATAATGGACCTCACAATTCTATACAAGGTTTAGTAATACAAACCCACTCAAAATAATTCTCACTAATTCAAGCTGCAACCAATCTGCTCATACTGACAGTATCCATCCTGTGTCAACTAACTCCAGGGTGGTCTCTCAATTCCCTTGCTCTCGTAACACGAGGTGGATTCGACAATGTTTTCCTCATGCTGAAATATTTAATAAAGCAAGAATGAGCTAATAGTGCTCAGCAAGAATTCTATTCCAGTTTAAATCTTTACCTTATGACTTATAATCATACTCATATACTCTTCGTAATCATTTGGAAATCCTTGGTATCAGTATGATAAACCAAGTCTCAAACATATCTTTTTAAAATAGATATTAATATTGGAATCAAGGCTTAAAGCCTATCCATTGATTCAAAATACTATACAGTTCAATACTATGCAATCCTAATGGCTATGTAATACTAATGACGTCAGCAATCCTGATCAGTTGAGTCTAGATCCTAACGATCATTGAATCCTGATCTAATAGATTTCTCCTTTTCTATCCCTGAATCTAGCTTTGTCTTTATCACCGACTCGAACTTTAATAAGTGTTCCATCCAATGCACCTAAGTAATTCTACATATATATAAAGAAAACCTTAATACAAATTTACAAATTTGCAATATCTATTTTTTTACTAACATAATATTAATCATTCATATTTGAAACCACACCCATCTATCATCTTGGCAATCTTGTATCACTGGTTGGGGCTTTTTTAGTAAAAGATTATGGCACTTAAGAATAGCTCGTAGTACGAAATTAAAATGTCTGGAGACAGTCTCACCACTTCTTCTAAAATGCAACTCAATCCTTCTATTTTTGGTATCATGAGCAAGTATGTGCAGAAATATTGCAATCACTTCCTCCAATCTCGAATTTTTATTCCCACGCAGTCCTCTGACATCTCTAAGCATCTCACATAACTTATAAAAACAAGCTCTATCCATTCTCAAATTATCTAAGCAAGCTACATCACTCTCTTGAATTATTTGTTTAAGATTTAAATGTCTAGCCAACAATCTTTCTCGAGTACAATCATCAAACACATAGGTTATTGACGTGGGAATGTTAATATTTAAAAAAACAATTAAATGAACCAACTCAACCATAGTTTTCATAAGCATAACCATAATATGTTTATAAGTTACAACACACGCGGTCAGAATTTCTTTTCGATTACGATTACTCAAAGATGGGCGCGCCATGACTGTACAACAAAAATTCACATAAAATGAAAAAATTGAGATATGAGGAAAAAGTTATCATAAAATAAACTATTTTCCTAACATCATCACAAGTCTTTAATTGATCATCTCGAAAAAATCAATATTAATCAAATTACTTATAACCACAAATATATATATATATATATATATATATATATCAAGCATGAAGAAGAAAATAATTACATACCAATTTCTATTTCCAGATACAAATGTAGAACAAAGATGGCTATGTATATACACACACGTGTATAGCCTTTTCTGTTAGGTTCTTTTTGTGATACATCTACACAGGAAGTTTGGATACCCGTGGGGGGTGTGGGTGAGCCACTTCCCTTATTTGATGGGTAAAAGAACTTACTTAGTAATTTCAACTTCCTCTACTTTTGACAACCAAACACCCCTATCGGTTGGTACTTCCAGGGAATTTGAAATACCTTAGTAAAATAGTGTTAACCAAACAAGTAGTATATGAGTTTGGTTTTCCTAGTAAGGGATTTATGCTCAACAGATATACACACACGTCTTTCAAAAAGATAAAACTAATCTAAGGTATCGTCAAATTCTTGTTTACAACACTTTATAATATATAATATAATATAATATATATTATATAAGATATTTGGATCATTTTTTTATTCGAGGTCATTTTTTTTTCAAATTATGACATAAAGGGCCACCACCCATTTTTGAAGGAGAGAAGATAAGAGATTGAGAAAGAAAACTTTCAAAATTTTCTCCCCAAAAGTTTTTCCCAAAAATGGGATGATTAGAAAAGAAGTTCCCACATTCATGTTATTTTTTTCAAAATTTTCTCTCATCATCAACAAAAAACTTGGGAGCATATGAAAGAAATTTTTTTTACTACTATTTTTTCCCTTCTGATATGGGTTAAAAATAACCCTAAAGACATAATTAATATTGCATTAATTAAACCTAGCTGGTCCATCAATAAGGCCCATTAATAAGGCCCGAAACTCTAATTAAATATTAATTTCGTAATTAATATTTGGGCTAGAAGTACAACCTGTATTAGGAGACGTCCAATATAGGCTTGTTCTAATACAAGTGGGCTTCTTTCAATACAAGTCCGTTATGATATGGAAACAACTCCTACAAGGAAGGATCTAGAATTAATCCTTATCCACCGTCAAGGATAAGACTTATCCTTCAAGGAAGTGCTAATACTTATCCACCGTCAAAGATAAGATTTATCCTTCAAGGAAGTGATAATACTTATCCACCGTCAAGGATAAGATTTATCCTTCAAGGAAATCAATATTTATCCACTAGGCTTCTAAACGCCTATATAAAGGGTCTTGTCAATCCCAAATGACCTAACAGAATTGTAGAAGGAGGGGGGGGGGGGTGAATACAATTCTAGATATTTCTAAACTTAAAACAACTTACAAATAAAACAACACTGAAAATAAAAACACAAGCAAATATAAAATTTCAGTCGGATGTTTTGAGGATCCAACTGAGATGTTTTTATTGCGGAAATAATCTGTGTTACAAAAGTATCACAGTTGCTCAGTTCCTGATTTGGAGTCAGAGTGCTCTTGAAAGAAGCTAATACAAACTATTTTTATCTCACTCACTTATCTTAAAAAATAAACTACTACACTTGGTTATAAAACCCAAGTTTACAATGCTATTTTTGGATACTCTAAAATACACTAAAGGTAACCGCCAGTAGCTTGCTTTTCATCCCTTTTGTCCAATGGTCCTTGGAGATCTTGTCTTTTGTCTTCATGCTTATTATGATCCCACTCAAGAACCTAATTGGAAATTGGAATGTTTCCTTATTCCCAGTGTCCATTTTGATGGCTTCCAATGCAAAGTACACTTCTACATCACCTTTTGATCTGTCAGAAAACTGTCACTATCACTTTGTCAACTATTCAGAAAAGTGATAATGATTCGTTGATAGCAGGAAGATGTGTTTCGTTGATAGCTTTATTCTTCATTCCGTTGATGGTATATTCTTCATTCCGTTGATAGACTAATCTTCATTCCGTTGATAGACTAATCTTCATTCCGTTGATAGACTAATCTTCATTCCGTTGACATGTCTTCACTTAGGCAAAATTACAAGGCATAATATATTTACACTTAACCAACCTATTTTGCCTATCTAGTACATAGTCAACATGACTTAGAAAACCTATGTAATACCTACAACAAATGTATATCAACCAATGAAGTATTGTACAGTGCAATTGCTACATCACTCATTTCGTTGATAAACTACCTGTCAACGGAAGCTGCAAAGCATACCATTCCGTTGACGGTTACAAAATTGACTTAATACAAAATCTACTAAGTGTTTTTATAATTATCATCAAGAACAACATATTCCTAACAATCTCCCCCAATTTATGACTGATAGAATAATAGCCATAAATCAAGAGCCTTGATGATAACAAAAACACTTAGACAAATTATAAATTACAAAAGTAGAATTTGTATCGAGCTTCATGATTTATTGAAAATTGACTGAACACAAATTAGAAATTCTTACAATACAAGTGCACAGAGCTGCTCCTCTAGCCTGAGCAGATTTATCAACTTTGTCTCTGTGGCCTTGTTTTCTTCCCCTTCCTTGCATTGTTCTCCTCAATCTGAGCTTGGAGCCTCTTGTAGAAAATCTTCTCTTCTTCATCTTGTTCACCCAACTTGGATTGCATGAATCTTAGAGTTTCATTAGATGCCTTTTCCAATTGGTCCTCCATTCTGAAGAATCTTCTGCAGTTGTCCTTGTCTCTGAATTCCATCATCCAAAAGGGTTGGAGATGAATTTTCTTTCCTGATTGAGGGACCTTTAGAACCCTGGGAAGTGCATCAGGTTTGTTCCATCTAGCTTTGACTTGACAAATCTTGGAGACAACCTCAGACTTGGCAGTTTTGGTGAACCCAAAATCTCTCTTTAAGCATTTGAACACCACCATCAGTATCTGATAGTCTTCTCCTAGAATTCTGTGCAGAGGCCAGATTCTTTCCCTTCCACCCTTGTACACAAACACTAATCTCTCTGGTAATTTCTGAGTGGATGCTATCCCTCTCACTTCTATCAAGTCCTCAAGATATAGGTTTAAGTCAGACTCCTCCTTTATGTCAGCAATGTAGATGAAGTCCTCTGGGTTTGTTGGTGGTTTCTCAACCTGTGGCCTCCTCACAAAAACTGGCTTAGCCTTCGAAACCTTCTGTTGTGATTTCTTCTTTGCATCCATCTCAATTAGAAATTTGGGAAAATTAGCTTCATCAAACTCAAAAGGCTCTTCATTTGGCACAATTGGTTGATCATGAAAATTAACAGGATGTTCAGGATCACAAGATAATTTTCCTCCAATGCTTTGATCTGAAAAAGGTGAAGGCACAGCTGTTATAGGGGCATCTGTTACAGTGTCTTGAGAATCATCCTTATCAAAGGCCAAGTTTCTTTTAGCTCTTGCTTTGGGTTGCCTTGTACTTTCTGTCTTTTCCTTTGCTTCCTCAGCTTCAACCCTAGCTCTTTATTCTTGTTGTCTTTCCTCTTCATCAAGAGCTTGGGCAACTGCAAGAGCTTCCATGCTTGCCCTAGCTGATTCCTCAGCTTTAGCTTCAGCAAAATTTGGGTGACCAGCCCAAACACAAATCTCTTGCTCATTCTTGTAGATTATTGCTCTTTGCTTCCTTACTTCAGGCACATTGCTTTCCTTGCATTTTCTGATAAGTTCACTCAGAACCTTGAGCTCATCTGGGAATGGAGGTGGATAGAATGTCCTAGCAATATTCTTGTCCTTTGGTTTAGCTGGGGATTTTGGAGATAAGCATCTTTGAAGAGTAGCTGAGTCCACATCTCTAATACATGAAGTTTGTCCCTTTTCTTTTCTTGGACCAGTAATCACTCCATGTAAAAGAGGCTTTAGATCATAAGAGGATTTAGTCCGTGGCTCCAATTCCGTTGACACTAAGACCATGGCATTCGTTGATGGTGCTGTAGAAATAACTTGATCCGTTGAAGGATGTTTGTTCTTTGCAGTTTCAGCAATCTTCTTGATTCTTGCATCTATATTAGACCACTGTTCTTTTATCTGTTCTGCAAGTTGTAGCCTCATAGATGCCTGTTGAATCAGGTCAATGCCATCCAATTTATCCTTTAGTGACTCCCCCATAGCTAATGGCTCCTGTGGTAAAGAAATGGTTGGGACCATAACTTTTGTGACTTGAATATTAAGCTCCTTAGATTTCTCCCCCTTTTTGTTATCATCAAGAGTAATAACAGGGAGACCTTGAGCTGCCACTAGCTGAGTCAAAAGTTGAGTTTGCTTCTCCTGTGCCTGCTGCATTTGAGTTAATGTGGCTTCCACTTTGTCCACCCTAGAAGTAAGAGTTTTCAAAGTAGTTGCCACCTCATTATCCTTGTTGAAGAAAGTGGTCATCCTGACAATAGTGAGAAGTGGGAGTTTTTCATCAAGCCTCCTTGTTGTGGCATCCTTTAGATTTTCAATGGAGTCCTTGATTTCCCTAGCTTCAATCCTTGTCTGCAGCATCTGGAGTCTCTGAATTTCTAGAGAATCCATGAGTGCCTTGTAGAATTTCTTTTCAGTAGCAGGTGCAGACTCATGAGCCAAATATGCTTCATTATACTGCCTTGTGATGGCAGCATCCAAACTTTGATGTTCAGGCAAGTCTTGAGAAAGCCATCTTGGCTTTGGAGGCACCACAGAAGTCCCAGTCTGTGCAGTAGTAGCCACCTGTAGAACAACATCAAGACTATCCTCATCACTTGAAGAATCATCATATTCAAAACTTCCACCAGCTCCTGGAGACAAATTGGCAAGTGCATCCTTAGCCCTCACCATGGATGCAGTTGTATGAATAAGATTTAGCGACCTTTCTGCCTCCACATTGCCCTGTTGAGCCATGATTTGATAGGCTGGCACAGGATGAGCAAAGGTTTCAGGATCCAAAGAAATGTTATCCAGAGTTTGTTGATAATGCTCTTGGAAAGTCAATTCTTTTTCTCCCTCATTAACCTCCATTAACTCACTTGCAATGGCTGGTTCCTTCCTTTCAGCATCTGTAGTCCCTTCTCTCTCTCCACTCTTTTCTTGCATCATGGGCTCCCCATGGCTCACACCTCTCACACCCACACCTTCACCTACTAAGGTGGAACTCTCAATCTCTCCTTTTTCCTGGCTGGAAGAAATAGCCAGCCTCTCACTCACATCCTCTCCTTTTGCCTGGCTGCAATCCAGCCTCTCAGATTCACTCCCTTTCAATCCTAGAAGTGTTTCAACTACCACTAGATCATCTGCACTAGTTGTGTGAACAAATTGATTTTCAATAAAAGGTGCATAATAAACTATCAACGGAATGGTAGTTTGAACTGTCAACGGTAAGGATACCGTTGATGGAGAAACACTTGTCAACGAAAGAGTCTGTTTCGTTGATGAAGTCAAGAAAGGATTTTGAGAAAGTGAAATTACAGTAGAATCTGTGGTGATTGATTTTAAAGATGATTCCACAGATCCTCTTGTAGCTTCTGAAAAAGATGATTGGTGGCCCAACAAATCACTTAACAAGTGATGACCACCAATTTCAGAGTGGGGCTTCTCCAAGAACAAAGTTGGAGAATCGGGAATAGATGAATGGATCATATCCACATCTAATGACTGTGTTGGTGAATTTTGTGGAGGTGTCTCAATATTAATATTGAGAGAGTGGGACTGTAACCCCAGAGTAAAAATTGGGGCTACATCAAACTGAATTTGTGAAACTGGAATTGTTGCTTCCAGTGTGTGTGCACCCTGTGTGACCTGGGATTTTTGTCTTACCCTTCTTTGGTATTGGGAGATAGCTGTTTGGGGGCTAGATGTGTCCCTTACCCTTTTGATGTGTGCTCTTGGAGGACAGCTTGTTTCAATAACTACGTCCTTTTGGGAGGATGCAATTAGACTTGTGCTAATATCCATATTACTCATTGTGCCTTGTTAGGAAGACACAATGGGGCTAGTCTGGGAAACACTCACCTCTCCCACCTTATTCTTGGGGTTTCTTTGATTTTCACCCCTTCCCTCACCACTCACCACACCAGAAGCACTCCCCTTGGGTTGTGTAGTGGATTTTACAACAGGTGCCTTTTGAGAAGCACCTGAGGTTGGCTTGGTAGATTTAAATTTTGTGGATTTGGGTCTAGTTGCAGGGGCAGGAGCCTGTTGGGTCACTGCTACAGACTCCATTGCAACAAAAGTGGAAACAGTAACAGAAACTGAAGTAACATTTAAATTAGCAAGTTGAGAAAGTGTTACCTCAATAACTGGCAGATACACCATTGGGACATCACCATTGTGATTCAGCCTCAGGATGTCTGTTAGCACCCTCTTCTCTTGGACAAAACAGTCAAACCTGGAATTTGGGTTAGAGATAACTAATGGTGTTGGACTAACATGGTTAGCCAACATCATTAGAAATCTAGCATAATAGATATTCTTTTTCCTAGATTTCTTATCTCCTAACTTAGCACCTAGTTCATACATCAATTGAGTGCTAAAATTATAGTATTTATCAGTGAGAAGCAAGGTAAGCAAAATCAGAATGGAGTTAGTTAAAGCATCAAAATTACTAATTTTACCAGAAAATACTTTAATAAAAGCATCTTCTAAATAACTCCACTCCCTTACCAAGACTCTCCTAATAATTTTACCTAAATTCTCAGTTGGCAAAGAGTAATTTATTGAATTAAGCATGTTAACAATTTCAGCATGTGTTGGTAAAGCTAAACAATTATTCTCAGGAATTTGAAGGCATGCTTGCAATACATCTGAATTGACAATATACTCTTTACCTTGAATGGTGAATTTCAAAGTGCAGTTAGTCCCACTGTACTCGCAGGAGGTCCAAATCTCCTCTATGATTTCATTGTAAAGCGGAGTGGAGTGAAAATCTTGTGAAAGATTTTTTTCGGGCTTTCCTTGACAACAAATGGAATGGAGTTGTTCTTCTCGTAAATGAACCCTCCAGCTGACATGAGTTTGACTATGGGTGCCATTGTTGAGTGAAGAAAAGCTCGAACTTTGTTTTGCTTTGAGACAGAAGAAGTAAGAAAGCCTTTGGAAATTTTGAGAGCAGGGTAGAAAAGAATTAAAGAAAACAAAATTTCTTAAATACTCCCCCAAAATTTCTCAAAAAAAATAAGTCCAATAATAAATATAAATTACTGGATTGGCTTAAGAATCCAACCGTTACAATTAAAATATTGCCATGATTTATACTTACAGGGGTGTATGCATAGATCGTGGTAAAGAAATGTGCAAATTCAACGGTTCAGATTAACCATGCTATATCAACGAATCACAATTGGGCGTTTAAGGTCCCGTCTATTTTGTTGATAAAGCTGCATTTCGTTGACATAAAAGTGCTGTCAACGAAACACCCAGAAAAATGCTAAGACTGTCAACGGAATGAGACATTCGTTGACATAGTAATTTTGACTTAGACAAAATTTCACTTTTTCCTGAGAAAATTAATTCACAGAAAATCATATCAAATTTCTGGCTGCAAATTAACTTGCAAAAATCTCAAAAATAATTAAGTGAAATTTAGCATACCTAGCTCACTTACTAGTCTTGAGAATGTTGATTCATCAAGTGGCTTGGTAAAGATGTCTGCAAGTTGTTGTTCACTTGGAACAAAATGTAACTCCACAGTACCATTCATAACATGTTCTCTAATGAAATGATACTTGATTTCAATGTGCTTGGTCCTTGAATGCTGCACTAGATTCTCAGTAATCGCAATGGCACTAGTGTTGTCACAGAAGATAGGAATTTTCTCAACTCTTAATCCATAATCAAGTAGTTGATTTTTCATCCATAAAATCTGTGCACAACAACTTCCAACTGTAATGTACTCAGCCTCAGCTGTGGAGGTAGAAACTGAGTTTTGTTTCTTGCTGAACCATGACACAAGCTTGTTTCCTAGGAATTGACAGGTGCCAGTTGTGCTTTTCCTGTCAATTTTACATCCTACATAATCTGCATCTAAATAACCAATTAGTTCAAAGCCAGATTCTCTAGGATACCAAATGCCAAGGTTTGGTGTTCCTTTGAGATATCTGAAAATTCTTTTAATAGCAACTAAATGGGATTCACTAGGGTCAGCCTGAAATCTAGCACATAGACAAGTAGCAAACATAATGTCAGGTCTATAGCTGTTAAATATAAAAGTGAGCCTACCATGCCTCTGTAACTTGAAATGTCCACAGATTTTTCCTTAGTATTCAATTCAAATTTGGTGGCAGTAGGCATGGGAGTTTTGGCAGGAGAGCATTCCATTAAGTTAAATTTCTTTAACAAATCATGAATATACTTTGTTTGACTAATGAAAATGCCTTCATTAACTTGCTTTACTCGGAGACCAAGAAAATAAGTTAATTCTCCCATCATGCTCATTTCATATTTACTTTGCATAAGCTTGGCAAACTTTTGACAAAGTTTTTCATCTGTAGACCCAAAAATTATGTCATCTACATAAATTTGAACAAGTATAGTAGAGCCATTCACAATCCTATGAAAAAGAGTTTTATCTAGAGTACCTCTAGTGAAGTGATTCTCAAGGAGGAATTGTGAAAGTGTGTCATACCAGGCTCTAGGTGCTTGTTTCAAACCATAGAGTGCTTTGAGGAGGAAGTACACATATTCTGGAAAATCATCATCTTCAAAACCAGGAGGTTGACTTACATACACCTCCTCTTCCAATTCCCCATTCAGAAAAGCACTCTTCACATCCATTTGATAGACCTTGAAATTGGCATGGGCTGCATAGGCTAAGAAAATCCTTATTGCTTCTAGTCTTGCAACAGGAACAAAGGTTTCATCAAAGTCAATTCCCTCTTCCTGTGAGTAGCCTTTTGCAACCAATCTAGCTTTGTTCCTTGTGACTATGCCATTTTCATCCATCTTGTTTTTGAACACCCACTTTGTGCCTATAACACTCCTGTCCTTAGGCTTGGGCACCATCTTCCAAACTATGTTTCTCTCAAATTGGATTAGCTCCTCTTGCATAGCTAAGACCCAATCTGGATCTAGAAGTGCATCCTCAACTTTCTTTGGCTCATCTTGAGACAGAAAGCTACTATATAGACATTCCTCTTGAGTTGCTCTTCTAGTTTGGACTTTTGAAGAAACATCACCTACAATGAGTTCAAAGGGATGATCTTTAGTCCATTTCCTTGAGGGAGGTAGATTAGCTCTAGAAGATGTAGCTTCGTGATCATGATTGCCTTGATTAGATATTTGTCCTTGAGAAACTCCCCCTGAGTTTGTTGTCCCTAAGTGATCATTCCTAGAAACATTTCCATGACTGTCAACGGAATGCCCGTTTTGACTCTCAACGAAATGCTCATTTTGTATGTCAACGAATCTTCCACCATTACTGTCAACGGAATAACCATTTGGTCTGCTAGCAGCTATTCTTTTCAATCTTAATGCAGCAATTTCATCTTCACTACTGCTTTCATCTGTGCTAGACACAACAACTTTAGGCTGTTTCTCAATAGCCTTAACATGATTCACTTGATCTCCTTCCTCATTCTCAAAAGAAAGAATTTCATGGAAACCTTCATCACAGAGACCTTGAATTTTGAGATCATCAAAAACAACATGTACAGATTCCATAACAATGTTGGTTCTGAGATTATAGACTCTGTAAGCTTTCCCTGCTGCATATCCCACAAATATTGCTTCATCTGCCTTTGCTTCAAATTTCCCAAAATGCTCAGCTTGATTTCTCAGAACAAAGCACTTGCATCCAAAGACATGAAGAAAATCCAATAGTGGCTTCTTTCTTTTGAGTAGTTGATAAGGGGTCATTCCCTTGGCTTGATTAATCAAAGAAATATTTTGAGTGAAGCAAGCTGTGTTAACTACCTCAGCCCAGAAATAAGTTGGTAACTTTGATTCATCTAGCATTGTCCTTGCAGCTTCAATAAGTGTTCTGTTTTTCCTTTCAACTACACCATTTTGCTGTGGTGTCCTTGCTGCTGAAAATTCATGCAAAATACCATTTTCTTCACAGAACATCTTCATAGTTGAATTCTTGAATTCTGTCCCATTGTCACTCCTAATCCTTCTTACTTT
Organism: Heracleum sosnowskyi; assembly: GCA_030848705.1. NCBI lineage: Eukaryota > Viridiplantae > Streptophyta > Magnoliopsida > Apiales > Apiaceae > Heracleum > Heracleum sosnowskyi. The sequence continues at coordinate 69,732,347 of CM061235.1, forward strand.
GAAATCAGGATGATTGTTTACCATCTTGATGTGATTGATAATGATTTCACTTGCCTTTGGAGTGCAAAAAGAAAGTCCATGTAAATCTAGAAAAATCATCAACAATCACAAGACAGTATTTCTTCTTTGAAATGGACATGACATTTACGGGGCCAAATAGATCCATATGAAGCAACTCAAGCTGTTGGACAATTGATGACTCTGTCTTGCTTTTGAATGATGCCTTCTTTTGTTTCCCTTTTTGACAGGCATCACACAAACCATCCTTTGAGAATTCCACCTGTAGAATTCCTCTAGCAAGATCTTTCCTCACCAAGTCATTCATAACCTTAAAATTCAAATGAGACAATTTCTTGTGCCATAGCCAACTTTCATCCTTGCTTGCCTTGCTGAAAAGACAAGTGATGGTGTCTGGACTTGTGCTACTAAAGTCAGCAATGTACACATTCCCTCTTCTGAATCCAGTCATTACCACATTGTTGTCTCCACATTTAGAAACAACACAGGCTTCTTTTGAAAAAGTAACTAAAAATCCTTTGTCACAAAGTTGGCTGATACTAAGCAAATTGTGCTTAAGACCATCCACCAATGCAACCTTATCTATGATGACATTCTCTTTTGAAATCAAGCCATATCCCTTAGTGTAGCCTTTGCTGTCATCTCCAAAAGCAATACAAGGGCCAGCTCTTTCCTGGAACTCTGTGAGTAGGGTAGAATCACCAGTCATGTGTCTTGAACAACCACTATCCAAGTACCAAAGATTCCTTTTATCTCCATGCACACAATAAAACCAAATCAAGTTGATTTTGGTACCAAAGTTTCCTTGGGTCCTGTTTTGTTAGCCTTTGATTTATTCTTTACATCATTTTTCACCTTGGGCTCAAATTGAGTTAAATCAACCTTTACCTTTGGTGTTGATTTCTGAGGGTTGCTCACATTTTCATTCATAGCATGCATATTTGGAGGAACAAGCATGTTATTCACATTCCATGGCATTTGTGGCACATTAAACATATTCATGTATGGATTAGGCACAAATGGCATGCTAGCATATGGATTCTGAAATTGTGCATGTGGAGCAAACACATTAGGCATAACAGGCATTGCAGACATAGAGACATTCATTGTAGGCTTAGGCATTTTCACATTAGTAGACTTCTTAACAGATTTGCAATTAGCAGATAAATGACTAACACTACCACAATTGACACATGTTTTTCTAGGAGCATACTTATCAGGTGTGTAATTGTTATGTTTATTAATCCCTACTTTGCCATTTCTGTTATTCTTTTTATTGCCCTTAACCTCAACTTGAATTTTCTCTAACTTGTCTTTCAATTGCTTGTTAGACAAGTGACCTACATTCACTCTTTCAACAGGCTTCTCAACTTTCTTTGATTTACTAGACTCACCTTGAACAAAGTTCTTGGTGACAGGACCATACTTGTTATTAAGTCTAGTGAGTTCTTCTTTCTTTTTCTCTGTCAACGAAACAACCTGATCGATTGATGGTTCATCTGTCAACGAAACCTTGCATTCCGTTGACGTATCAACCTTCAACAAATGATCATTGTTGTTTGTTGACTCTGTTTCTGATTCTAAGGTTTCAACATCATACCCTAGATTCTCTTTGTTCTTTTTCCATGATTGCTCACAGAAAGATTCCATACCTTGAACATTAATGATGTTTGTAACAGCCCCAAATCCGGGGTCAGGGATTTAGGGTAGTCACGATCCATTTACTCCTTGCCTTATCTGTATTACTCACACCGTTCATAATTCACCTGCTCATGACCCCACAACATATGTCTCACACACACACACAGGTTAGAGTCTCAGAAACGACACAATACAACAACTGCGGAATAAATAATTTTTATTACAATACCCAAATGTCTTTTGAATCTGTTACTGATACCATTTCTAAGTATTGTTACATTACCAACTTAATCTTCTGATGCTTACAATCCTCTAATACCATTCATGTCTATACATAAGTTGAATGCCCAAAAGCCGTAGCCTGATTCGATTGGTTCGTACTACTCTTCGGGATCACTGCTAGAAACTGTTTATGGAAACGCCTTGTGGGGTAGGTGTCGTCCCATTGGCATCCTGCTTCGCTGCTATATAATATATATAAAACAATAGCAATAGTGAGCGATAGCTCAGCAAGGTAATGAAAGTATGGCATAATTCTGCCTTTTAATACAACCCAGAAATAAAGCGGGTATAAGACAGTAATTTGTCAAAATATATCGATACTGAAATTACTTCCTTATCGGAATGTATTCCCAAAAACAGTACCATTAATGTACTTCAAATATCATTTCATAATATTTCTGCAAGCTTTTGCTATATTATGAACAAAGTTCTAGTATAATATAAAAGATAAGGTTTCAAAGTAAACCAATATAACTCTTCCAAAAATATCTGCTATGTAAGCAGAATATCAACACATAACTTAAAAGAAGTTATAAGATGATTCAGTATAAACAACTCCCTTACCATAACTCATGTTATGTAAGGTATCCACAGAGTCATATGATATAAAAGAGGAAGTTACGAGGAAAATTAATATAACATTTCCGTAACCCAAAATCCACTTAGGCATATATATCCTTAATCAGGTTTTATCAGAGTCATAACTCAAAAGTAAAAGATGGAGTTGCACAAATTTATTGTCACTTCATTTCCAAACACTTTTCAACCCCCTGCCAACATGGTTGGTTCTTCACCCCAATACATGTTGCAGGAAATATCCAAATTGGATGATGAACTAATACTGGAGTTGCTACCGCGTCCGCTGTGCCTAACCTTACTATGATCAGTAGCAGGTCGCACCGCTCAAATAGTTTTCTACATGTAGATGGAAGTATCACGACGGCCTGACATTGTCTACCGCCTTACTATGACCTCCCGGCCCATTTGGGGCAATATAAAAGTTGGATGGGCCCACGCAACTTGACCACTTACACCACTCCTAGTTCAGATGAAATCCATGACTCTGAAACGTAAAGATCGTCCTCCTTTCCCCAAGTGTAACACTTGTTGATACGACTCCACTAAGTAGTTATATCTAGGTTGGAAAGGAAGATTCTCCAATATTTCCCAAGCTATGCTTGTTAATGGATATCGACTTGTTCCATGAATTTACCCCTCGATCATTGAGGTGGTAACACAACATTAGACTGGCAGCAATTAAATTGCTCCAAGAAAATATCTGTCCCTTGACAGTTTTTGAATTGAGAGTTTAAAAAGAGTAGTAGTCACTTAAATCAGGTTTCCCGTATTTTTGATAGTTGAGCGAGCATTTGAATCTTATTAAAAGACGGATTTAAATGGAAAACATTGTTTTGGGAACCTCTTTTGATTTTAAAAATAATCAATGACATTGATTAAGTAAGTAAAGCTTAGATGAATATTCAGAATAATATTCCTTAAGTAAATACTGATTAAATGAATATTCGAAAATAATATTCATTAAGTAAATATAGATTAAATGAATATTCAAAGGTAATATTCATTAAATAAATAACTCTTAAATGAATATTCTAAAATAATATTCATTAAATAAATAAACCTCAAATGAATATTAGGAAATAATATTCATTAAATAAATAAGCCTCAAATGAATATTCAAAAGCAACATTCATTAAATAAATAATTTATCCTCAAATGAATATTCAAAACTAATATTCATTAAATAAATAAATAATCCTCGAATGAATATTCAAAACTAATATTCATTAAATAAATAAATAATCCTCGAATGAATATTCAAAAATAATATTCATTAAATAAATAAATAATCCTCGAATGAATATTCGACATTAATATTCATTAAATAATCCCCAGATGAATATTCACAATAATATTCTTAAAGTCAATAGTCCTCAAATGAATATACATAAATAATATTCATTAATTAATAAATCTCAAATAACAATCACCCGATGTCTTTATCGGAAAAATAATCTTTAGCATATACAGAAATACAATCACTTGTGATCCTTAATGAAAATCACACGCCCTTATCCTAGGGCATATATAAGAATACTGGCTTATAACTGATATCCCATATTTAACATATAAGCCAATTACCAAATCATTTTCAAATAATAACCTTCGAATGAGGTAATATTCAAATAACATTCCTCAAATCATTTCCAGGTAACTAATACTTTCTAGAAATATAATTAATGTTTAATAATAATATTCCTCAAGATGAATAGTACTCTGCCGCTGGAATCCCTCCGGGTCTCCACGACTATCTATATAACACAAATATCGACTCCCGGTCTAGAGTCGAAACAATAAACCTGCTCTTATCTATAGAGCTACAAGGTACACCGGTTTATAACTACTTTATCTCAAAGCTCATATATAAACCAAAATCAAACTCTATTTTATACAATATATAACATGTATCGCAAAACTGTATAACTCCACACATGGCAAAAGCAGTAATATATAATCAATACTTCAAAGTATAGATTTAGAAAACTTGCCTGATGCTCGAGAAGTGATAGGGGTTCGCGACGATGCCGGACAATCTAGACAAAGTCAAAGAAAACGCACGATTAATCCCCTGGATAATCCACTTGTACTAAATGCTTAAACACGTAAGCGAAACACAACCAAGGCATTACTAGCTCGTTATAGGCTCATACTAAGTCCATGTTATTCGTCCAATACTTATATCACAAGTTTGGTTCGAAATCCATTCACCAATCCAAGTTATACTTAACCATTTACAACATCGGTTTCTAAGTCAGGCTCTTAGGGATTTTCACTTGCGCGACCTCGGCTAAAACATTTTTATAAAATCGAAAAATAATCTTTTTAATACGAATCTTTTTCGTGAGCCTTCCCAACTGTCTCTAGTATTATTCCTCAAAATTTCACATTTTAATACGGCTCTGAAGTGGTCCAAATAGAGCCTCAAAGTTGCTGGACAGAGATGAGTCATTCTTCCGAACGGCGTTTACTAAAACTCACTTTTCTCCTAAACCGTAAATCGTATAGACATGATCTTTATACCAAAACAAACCTTAAAACAAGACCTACATGTTCATGGTCAATTCTGTTCAAAAATATTACCAGACCAGTTCGTAATTCTTGCTCAAAACAGCCCTAAATCAAATGGGCATTACGACGGCTATAATCGTAACGTTTTCCTTTTCCAAAACACAACCAAATCAATACCAATTAATCCCAAACTCACCATCCACCTTATACACCCTCCACTCAGTCAAATCCTCCATGAATAATCAAAACAAATTCATAACCCATCCTCCAAACTCAACCAACAATTCATATAATTACTTAATCATGATCTTAACTTTACATAAACATCAAAACCACTTCAAACTCATATAAACAAAAAGGGGCAGGGGTTTTTATACCTTCCTTGGTGCTTCATATACACTAACAATGGTTTATAATCCTTCCTTGAGCTTTGAACAAACCTTATCAAGCTTAATCCTTAAGAAACAAAATCAAGAATCATGAAAAGTTACTATTCATCATCACTTTGTAAAATCCATATAAAATCGAAAAACAAGAGTTTGGTTCTAAGATTTTTACCAGACCTTGTACTCTTCATAAGCTTTATTTTGAGCTATAGATCGCCACATTTAAATCTTCCTAGCTAGGGTTTTGAGTCCCATCTTTCCGCTGGACACAAACTGCACAGTTTGGGTTCTCCAACTTGGGGAAGGGATTTGACTAGGCTACACTCCTTTGTTGTCCATGAAATTTTGAACGAATGTTACCCATGGAGTGGAGAAGCTATGGGTAAAATTGGGTGATTTAAGGATGGATAGAAATGGAGTTATGGATTTTTCTTTCCTCCTTGCACAAGCTGAGCCGAAAATGGGGGGAAGAGTTCTTCCTCTCCTTTTTCTTTTTGTTTTGATAATTAGATAAGGATGCTGATTTTTATGTCAAAAGTGGTGAGTCATCACCCTTGGTTGCTTCTCCTTCTGACACATGTCACACATGCACTGGCCCAGATAAAGTAGTTTTACTGGTTCGCTTTACTGGTTCGTTTCCTTTCACATGGATGATCCAAATGTTGCATTCCTCGAATTAATCTTGTTACATGTTACTTCCATGTCTATATTTAATCCGGTAGATGTTGCCTTGTTCCTCTTGAAACGATTCGAAATATTTTCCAAAAAGAGCGAATAAAACTTTACGCGATTCTCGCAGTGAATAGTAACTATTCACTATTCATTCCAACAATCGAATCCTTAAATCGACTTTAATAAAATAATAAAATTCCAAAATATTAAATCCTCAAATCCTCAATTTTAATATCTCATTTCTTGAATATAATAATATATAATTCGCTGCCCGGTCGAATATTACACCAAAATAAAATTTGGAATTTCTGAATTCCGATCGTCTTTGCATTCACTTATTTACTCCGTAGATCACTAATATGACTTCGGAATATCCACACTACGTCTCGTACATAGGTGGCATGAAAAATTTTCTTAACCCTCAAAATCACTATTCATCCACCAAATTCACTATTCACTGATGGACTTAATCATAATAAGAAAAGTTTTAATTTTACCAAAAATTCGGGTTATTACAGTCTCCCCTCCTTAAAAGGATTCCGTCCCGGAATCAGCTTAGGAATAACTGGGGGTACTTCTCTCCCATTGCACTTCCTAACTCCCAAGTGGATTCTCCCACTTCTTGATTTTCCACAAACCTCTCACTATCTTGGCAATCTCGTCTCTTAGCACTTGTTCTTTTCTATCCATGATTTCCACGGGTTGTCCTTTGTAAGTCAGACCAGGTTATATATCTACCTGCTCGTACTCTACATATGCCGGGCATCTACTGACGTAGGATTGACACATGAACCTCGTTATGACCATTCTACAGTTTGGGGGGTAAGGCTGGCTCGTAGGCCACCTTCCTGACGCGTTTTAAAATCTCAGATGGCCCAGTGAATCTCGGGCTCAACTTCCCTTTCTTTCCAAATCTCATTAATTCTTCCCACGAGGATATCTTTTAGCATCACGAATTTCTAACCTCATATTCTCTATCTTGTTTACATAGAAAATACACCAATCATAAACTTGCTTGTCATCCATCCACATGCCATTTAGCTCATCAATAGCAGTACTATCTCTATACTCGCGGGCTTAGTCCGCATGCTTCCTTTGTCTGTCTTGGTTGTCACTAGCCACTTGTTGGTGAAATCTTTTGTCTTTCTAGTTTGTTGGACTAACTTGGGTTTTGTGTAAAATCTCATCCTTTAATTCCCGATCATTCGGAATCCATTTCTGTCCCATTTTAATTAAGGGTATCGGCCACCACATTGGCCTTTCCCGGATGGTAGTGTATCTCACAGTCATAATCCTAGGTCAATTTTAGCCATTTCTCCATCTCATGTTATCTACTATCACGGGTAACTCAAAGCCAATTCATTACATTCCATAAAATTTGTGGGTGCATTAGTCGACCCAAAATAACCTCGCTGAAAACTCGAAGTGTCTATTCCAAGTACGAATCGCAGTCTTGGGTATATCCTCGGATTTAACTTCCAACTGGTGATACCCAGTTCTTAAATAAATTTGGAAATACACGGCGTTCTTCCGCTGATCAAACAATCATTTACAAGGGTACCTATTCCCCCTGTCGAACTCATTCAACTCTCGAGGTTCGATGCATAATCTTGTGCTAACATCTTTCTCTCTTACAACGACACCAGGCTCTCCACGGTGGTACACTGGGTCTTATCATACCCTTATACAGCAACTCTTGTAACTGAGTCACTAACTCTTTCATTCCCATTATACTCTGAATACTCGGTATTCATTCTCATGTCATCCAAATCGATATCTGGTAGCTCATTAAAACCTTGTACAATCTCCCAAAACCATTGTAGTTCCCTTTATACTTGGTATCTCTTTTCTTGGCGTCAACCATAAGAGCTAATTAAGCCTCGTATTTCTGACGTAATAGTTTCTTAGTCTGAACTATATTCAAGAATCTCTAAATCTGCCTCCATCCTTTAATTATTACTCTCTCTCCCTTGCAATCAGTCTGGACTCCATTGGGTGTCAACCAACCCATCCTTATAATAATATCAACTTCTCCCAAGTCACAATACCAGCTCCCTCTGACTCCATCGCCAGTACTTATCTTGCTAACCCAGAGGTAGTGTCCATTCGTAAACAACTCCTCCAAAATCTTAATTCCATTATAGGGCATCTATCTAACACCGTTGTTACTGGAGTACACGACACATCGCTATTCCTTTCACACATGTCGATTGACACACTTTCCATTATCATAACATCCTTGGGAGAATAACCCAATTTCGTTGATACGTCACTAACATTCTATTCGTCTTAGGGATTCTCTCCTATCATAGGCGATTTCGTTGCGAATCTAATTCCTATCAGCGAATTTTGACTTATTTGACCTGGTTCGCCTCCCCTTAGAATTCAATGAGGATAACAAAAATCATGGGGCCTTGAAAAGACAGCTCCCATATCAAGGAAAACGTCACACACTGGTGATCATAAGGTTATGAGTTTTAAGGTAACCTTATTGGAGGTAAGAGAATTTACCAAGAGATCAACATGATCATAAGAACTCAACGTTGTGTGCCTCGATTGAGACATTACTAAAGGTAATTAGCCTTCTTGTATTTCACAACTTACAAGTGATGGCGTCCCATCCGACTTCTATCACATAGACAGATAGTCCTTGTAGCCCCTATAAGTATAGGGTTGTTCGTCTCAGTGGAAGTTGAAAAGTACGAAAGCAATTCGAGATCAATTTAATGATTATCGTCTTTCGACAATATTTCTCAAAGGAACACCTCGGATTAAAATTGAACAGATTCCAAAGGTGCGGTTTCTAAAGAAAATACAAGGAAAAGAATAACCAAAAAGATATTGGTACTTTAACAAACAAGTGGTGAGGTATCACCATAGGGTCATTCATTATTCGAAGAAAAGTGAAAGCTTAAATAACATCAGGGCTTCGAAAACCTGAAAGCAGGCATTGTGACAGCCTCTGGCACAAGTGAAACTGAATATGGTTTAGCACAAGTGTTATAAAATAACTTCGAAGAGGGAATATACCCTTTATCAGAATTCTTTCTTGGAAAGAGGTCAAGATAGATCATAGATTGGGGAAATATCCCACATAATTTGCAAATGGGGAGGGTACTACCAAGGTCTCTACGGATGCCTTTTTATGTCGGCTCCTCTGATGGATAATCGTTCAATTCCAAAGCTTTTCTTTTCCACGCACCCTAAGGTGTTCGATACTTACGTCATTGCCGACTTATAATAGTCGCTAAGAATTCAACCATCAACATTTGCAATCGTAGGGAGTTCTATTCGACTAGACGCAACATCTCAAGTAAGCGTTCTGTTCTATAAGAAGACTTCGATACCGTTGTTGCCCATAGCAATGACAATTCCACATGTCGACTGGGCAGTACTACGGAAGCTCGTTAGAAACTACAACCTTAAACCCGGTCTCTATTTTAATCATCATTATATCCAATATTCCTTTTTCCCATATCAATCCCGTGTGCTACATAAGCTTAACACTTTTGGCACAATAGCCTTTTCATTTAAGTCAATCCCGGAACTTCTCAGTCTGTCTTGGTCCTTAAATATATTTCGCCTTTACCGTCCAATCTCAACTTCATCATTTTATCTCCACAATCAATTATAGCAATCACGGTCTGTCCACCAAACCATATAACGGCTATCTTACCCAATCCACAGGGTTCGCTCTAGTTTCCACTCTCTTTGGTGACATCCTCTGGTAATCAGAAAGACAAGGTTTGCCAAAATTTGCTGAATTTCTTTCCAAAATTAGGGAAACTCGATCAATCTATTTACCTACTAGTAATGCTCGAATATGATTTCCGACCTTTAGGTTCTATCCTCATAATTCCTTCCTGGTTTCCTGAGGGTGGTAAATCTTGTTCTCGATTCTGCCTTAGCGTGCTTGTCTTATAATAACATTTGCATGGTACATATACCCAAAATTCTCCTTGAGATAATAAAATCCCTCAATGATGTAATAGACACTATTTCCAATGGAATCGCTGGTCGTGGGGGATTGAAACCTCATAGCCAAAGAAATACCTTTCACTATTCTAGGCAACTAAGTACCCTTAATCGTTCGTGAAAATCTGAACATCTTGGTTCTTACGTATGCTGCCTCCTTATGGGCAACTATAACTGACTACGAGTAACAGGTTTCGTTCGAGTCGAATCAATCCACTGATACTGGCTGTACTGCCTCTACCTCTTCTGCTTTGGAGATTCCACTCCATCTTCTTTGTCATATCTCTTGATAAATCATGAACGATCCTTAGACTCTCGTCTCGTCACTTATTTATCCTCTGAAGGTTCGTCCGGTCTTTATTATACGACCTCAAGTAACATACTACATCTTTATCAATCAACACGTTCTCTACAAGATTCTTTCCTTGACCCACTATGGGGTCTTCCTCTAGATCCTCCTATGGATCTTCCTTTATCGGGTCTCCGTCCATTTCAAGGAACGCATCATCAATTGCCTACTCGAAGGCCTCGGGGTCTGGTATCTCAGAATCCCATCACTCTATAACTCATACGAATCGAGGTGACTAACCATGAAGTCCTAAGTACGGTTTCCCAGAAGAAGTCCCATCTCGGGCTTCATCTTAAACAATCAGGGTCATGTCCTCTAACCCGACTACGAACTCAATTTGGGCTCTAGATGTTCTTATCATTCTTAAGGGTATTGTAAGACTCGATCTCCTATCGTTTCTGAGGACTGTAACCTAACGCTCTGATACCATTTCTGTAACAGCCCCAAATCCGGGGTCAGGGATTTAGGGTAGTCACGATCCATTTACTCCTTGCCTTATCTGTATTACTCACACCGTTCATAATTCACCTGCTCATGACCCCACAACATATGTCTCACACACACACACAGGTTAGAGTCTCAGAAACGACACAATACAACAACTGCGGAATAAATAATTTTTATTACAATACCCAAATGTCTTTTGAATCTGTTACTGATACCATTTCTAAGTATTGTTACATTACCAACTTAATCTTCTGATGCTTACAATCCTCTAATACCATTCATGTCTATACATAAGTTGAATGCCCAAAAGCCGTAGCCTGATTCGATTGGTTCGTACTACTCTTCGGGATCACTGCTAGAAACTGTTTATGGAAACGCCTTGTGGGGTAGGTGTCGTCCCATTGGCATCCTGCTTCGCTGCTATATAATATATATAAAACAATAGCAATAGTGAGCGATAGCTCAGCAAGGTAATGAAAGTATGGCATAATTCTGCCTTTTAATACAACCCAGAAATAAAGCGGGTATAAGACAGTAATTTGTCAAAATATATCGATACTGAAATTACTTCCTTATCGGAATGTATTCCCAAAAACAGTACCATTAATGTACTTCAAATATCATTTCATAATATTTCTGCAAGCTTTTGCTATATTATGAACAAAGTTCTAGTATAATATAAAAGATAAGGTTTCAAAGTAAACCAATATAACTCTTCCAAAAATATCTGCTATGTAAGCAGAATATCAACACATAACTTAAAAGAAGTTATAAGATGATTCAGTATAAACAACTCCCTTACCATAACTCATGTTATGTAAGGTATCCATAGAGTCATATGATATAAAAGAGGAAGTTACGAGGAAAATTAATATAACATTTCCGTAACCCAAAATCCACTTAGGCATATATATCCTTAATCAGGTTTTATCAGAGTCATAACTCAAAAGTAAAAGATGGAGTTGCACAAATTTATTGTCACTTCATTTCCAAACACTTTTCAACCCCCTGCCAACATGGTTGGTTCTTCACCCCAATACATGTTGCAGGAAATATCCAAATTGGATGATGAACTAATATTGGAGTTGCTACCGCGTCCGCTGTGCCTAACCTTACTATGATCAGTAGCAGGTCGCACCGCTCAAATAGTTTTCTACATGTAGATGGAAGTATCACGACGGCCTGACATTGTCTACCGCCTTACTATGACCTCCCGGCCCATTTGGGGCAATATAAAAGTTGGATGGGCCCACGCAACTTGACCACTTACACCACTCCTAGTTCAGATGAAATCCATGACTCTGAAACGTAAAGATCGTCCTCCTTTCCCCAAGTGTAACACTTGTTGATACGACTCCACTAAGTAGTTATATCTAGGTTGGAAAGGAAGATTCTCCAATATTTCCCAAGCTATGCTTGTTAATGGATATCGACTTGTTCCATGAATTTACCCCTCGATCATTGAGGTGGTAACACAACATTAGACTGGCAGCAATTAAATTGCTCCAAGAAAATATCTGTCCCTTGACAGTTTTTGAATTGAGAGTTTAAAAAGAGTAGTAGTCACTTAAATCAGGTTTCCCGTATTTTTGATAGTTGAGCGAGCATTTGAATCTTATTAAAAGACGGATTTAAATGGAAAACATTGTTTTGGGAACCTCTTTTGATTTTAAAAATAATCAATGACATTGATTAAGTAAGTAAAGCTTAGATGAATATTCGGAATAATATTCCTTAAGTAAATACTGATTAAATGAATATTCGAAAATAATATTCATTAAGTAAATATAGATTAAATGAATATTCAAAGGTAATATTCATTAAATAAATAACTCTTAAATGAATATTCTAAAATAATATTCATTAAATAAATAAACCTCAAATGAATATTAGGAAATAATATTCATTAAATAAATAAGCCTCAAATGAATATTCAAAAGCAACATTCATTAAATAAATAATTTATCCTCAAATGAATATTCAAAACTAATATTCATTAAATAAATAAATACTCCTCGAATGAATATTCAAAACTAATATTCATTAAATAAATAAATAATCCTCGAATGAATATTCAAAACTAATATTCATTAAATAAATAAATAATCCTCGAATGAATATTCGACATTAATATTCATTAAATAATCCCCAGATGAATATTCACAATAATATTCTTAAAGTCAATAGTCCTCAAATGAATATACATAAATAATATTCATTAATTAATAAATCTCAAATAACAATCACCCGATGTCTTTATCGGAAAAATAATCTTTAGCATATACAGAAATACAATCACTTCTGATCCTTAATGAAAATCACACGCCCTTATCCTAGGGCATATATAAGAATACTGGCTTATAACTGATATCCCATATTTAACATATAAGCCAATTACCAAATCATTTTCAAATAATAACCTTCGAATGAGGTAATATTCAAATAACATTCCTCAAATCATTTCCAGGTAACTAATACTTTCTAGAAATATAATTAATGTTTAATAATAATATTCCTCAAGATGAATAGTACTCTGCCGCTGGAATCCCTCCGGGTCTCCACGACTATCTATATAACACAAATATCGACTCCCGGTCTAGAGTCGAAACAATAAACCTGCTCTTATCTATAGAGCTACAAGGTACACCGGTTTATAACTACTTTATCTCAAAGCTCATATATAAACCAAAATCAAACTCTATTTTATACAATATATAACATGTATCGCAAAACTGTATAACTCCACATATGGCAAAAGCAGTAATATATAATCAATACTTCAAAGTATAGATTTAGAAAACTTGCCTGATGCTCGAGAAGTGATAGGGGTTCGCGACGATGCCGGACAATCTAGACAAAGTCAAAGAAAACGCACGATTAATCCCCTGGATAATCCACTTGTACTAAATGCGTAAACACGTAAGCGAAACACAACCAAGGCATTACTAGCTCGTTATAGGCTCATACTAAGTCCATGTTATTCGTCCAATACTTATATCACAAGTTTGGTTCGAAATCCATTCACCAATCCAAGTTATACTTAACCATTTACAACATCGGTTTCTAAGTCAGGCTCTTAGGGATTTTCACTTGCGCGACCTCGGCTAAAACATTTGTATAAAATCGAAAAATAATCTTTTTAATACGAATCTTTTTCGTGAGCCTTCCTAACTGTCTCTAGTATTATTCCTCAAAATTTCACATTTTAATACGGCTCTGAAGTGGTCCAAATAGAGCCTCAAAGTTGCTGGACAGAGATGAGTCATTCTTCCGAACGGCGTTTACTAAAACTCACTTTTCTCCTAAACCGTAAATCGTATAGACATGATCTTTATACCAAAACAAACCTTAAAACAAGACCTACATGTTCATGGGCAATTCTGTTCAAAAATATTACCAGACCAGTTCGTAATTCTTGCTCAAAACAGCCCTAAATCAAATGGGCATTACGACGGCTATAATCGTAACGTTTTCCTTTTCCAAAACACAACCAAATCAATACCAATTAATCCCAAACTCACCATCCACCTTATACACCCTCCACTCAGTCAAATCCTCCATGAATAATCAAAACAAATTCATAACCCATCCTCCAAACTCAACCAACAATTCATATAATTACTTAATCATGATCTTAACTTTACATAAACATCAAAACCACTTCAAACTCATATAAACAAAAAGGGGCAGGGGTTTTTATACCTTCCTTGGTGCTTCATATACACTAACAATGGTTTATAATCCTTCCTTGAGCTTTGAACAAACCTTATCAAGCTTAATCCTTAAGAAACAAAATCAAGAATCATGAAAAGTTACTATTCATCATCACTTTGTAAAATCCATATAAAATCGAAAAACAAGAGTTTGGTTCTAAGCTTTTTACCAGACCTTGTACTCTTCATAAGCTTTATTTTGAGCTATAGATCGCCACATTTAAATCTTCCTAGCTAGGGTTTTGAGTCCCATCTTTCCGCTGGACACAAACTGCACAGTTTGGGTTCTCCAACTTGGGGAAGGGATTTGACTAGGCTACACTCCTTTGTTGTCCATGAAATTTTGAACGAATGTTACCCATGGAGTGGAGAAGCTATGGTTAAAATTTGGTGATTTAAGGATGGATAGAAATGGAGTTATGGATTTTTCTTTCCTCCTTGCACAAGCTGAGCCGAAAATGGGGGGAAGAGTTCTTCCTCTCCTTTTTCTTTTTGTTTTGATAATTAGATAAGGATGCTGATTTTTATGTCAAAAGTGGTGAGTCATCACCCTTGGTTGCTTCTCCTTCCGACACATGTCACACATGCACTGGCCCAGATAAAGTACTTTTACTGGTTCGCTTTACTGGTTCGTTTCCTTTCACATGGATGATCCAAATGTTGCATTCCTCGAATTAATCTTGTTACATGTTACTTCCATGTCTATATTTAATCCGGTAGATGTTGCCTTGTTCCTCTTGAAACGATTCGAAATATTTTCCAAAAAGAGCGAATAAAACTTTACGCGATTCTCGCAGTGAATAATAACTATTCACTATTCATTCCAACAATCGAATCCTTAAATCGACTTTAATAAAATAATAAAATTCCAAAATATTAAATCCTCAAATCCTCAATTTTAATATCTCATTTCTTGAATATAATAATATATAATTCGCTGCCCGGTCGAATATTACACCAAAATAAAATTTGGAATTTCTGAATTCCGATCGTCTTTGCATTCACTTATTTACTCCGTAGATCACTAATATGACTTCGGAATATCCACACTACGTCTCGTACATAGGTGGCATGAAAAATTTTCTTAACCCTCAAAATCACTATTCATCCACCAAATTCACTATTCACTGATGGACTTAAGAGTAACACGCAAATTATACAGTACAGTAGACATTTCATTAACTGCACTATCGCATTCCTCTTTAGAAAGCTCCGAAAGATTAGTAATTGTTACCTGGTTGCTAGAGGAACTTGCTTCCTGCTCATGATTGTTAGCCATTAGAGCCAAGTTGACATACTCAACATCATCATCTGAATCTTCACCATTACCAGCCCAATCATACTCCGGAGACATGAAAGCCTTTTCTTTTTGCTTGAGAAGTTCAAAGTATTTCTTTTTATTATCAACAGGCTCAAATTTCCTGTTGCCCTTCTCAACTTTAGGCTTTCTGCAATCTCCAGCAAAGTGACCAATCATTCCACAGTTGAAACATTTAGACTTAGACTTTTCAATCCAATTATTTTTGCTAGGTTGAAAGTCTCTCCTTGGTGGACTTGCTTCTGAGTTTCTCTTGAATTTGAACTTAAAAAATTTTCTTGAAAGAAAAGCAATGTGTTCATCAATCTCATCTAAGTCATCCAAGTTGGCTGGTTCTTCTTCTTCTTCTATCATCTTGCCTTTACCCTTGCTAACATCACTCCTACAACTAGCTCGACTAGTTGTGGCTTTTACAGCTTCTTTATTGTCATCTTCCAGTTGGTTCACAGATGCAATCAATGCAATAGATCCACATTTCTTTTGTACCTTCTCAATTTCTTCATCTTGCTCCATTTCCAACTCATATGTCTTTAAGGTTCCATAAAGCCTTTCAAGAGTATAGTCTTTGTACTCTTGAGTGTTTCTCAGAGAAACAGTCATAGGCTTCCACTCTTTCGGAAGAGCTCTAAGAAATTTGAGATTTGAATCCTTGGTTTGGTAGACCCTCCCATACAACTTTAATCCATTCAAAAGCTTTTGAAACCTACTAAACGTGTCATTTAGGGTTTCACCAGCTTTAAAATGAAAGTGCTCATATTGTTGTATGAGGAGTTGCATTTTGTTCTCCCTAACTTGCTCAGTTCCTTCACAGAGTGTTCTAACAGTGTCCCATACTTCTTTAGAAGTTGTACAGTTTATAACATTGTCAAACATCTCTTTCTCCAAACCATTAAACAGAATGTTCATGGTTCTTTTATCTTTATGGATTTCTGCAACATCTTCAACAGTCCATTCTGAGACAGGTTTTGGAATTTCTACATCTTCAGCATCATCTGGCAGTCCAACTCTAGATGCAAACTTCATGGGAACGTGTGGACCTTTCTCAATGCAATCTACAAATCTCTCATCCATAGACATGAGATGTAGATGCATTTTTACTTTCCAGTGAAAGTAATTGTCCTTATCTAGAACTGGTATCTTTACACCTGCATCCTTCTTCACCATGGTTTCTGTTTTGGCCTTGATCTTTAAACTTCTTGTATGTTACAAGCCTGCTCTGATACCAATTGTTAATCCCAAATGACCTAACAGAATTGTAGAAGGGGGGGGGGGGGGGTTGAATACAATTCTAGATATTTCTAAACTTAAAAAAACTTACAAATAAAACAACACTGAAAATAAAAACACAAGCAAATATAAAATTTAAGTTGGATGTTTTGAGGATCCAACTGAGATGTTTTTATTGCGGAAATAATCTGTGTTACAAAAGTATCACAGCTGCTCAGTTCCTGATTTGGAGTGAGAGTGCTCTTGAAATAAGCTAATACAAACTATTTTTATCTCACTCACTTATCTTAAAAAATGAACTACTACACTTGGTTATAAAACCCAAGTTTACAATGCTATTTTTGGCTACTCTAAAATACACTAAAGGTAACCGCCAATAGCTTGCTTTTCATCCCTTTTATCCAATGGTCCTTGGAGATCTTGTCTTTTGTCTTCATGCTTATTATGATCCCACTCAAGAACCTAATTGGAAATTGGAATGTTTCCTTATTCCCAGTGTCCATTTTGATGGCTTCCAATGCAAAGTACACTTCTACATCACCTTTTGCTCTGTCAAAAAACTGTCACTATCACTTTGTCAACTATTCAGAAAAGTGATAATGATTCGTTGATAGCAGGAAGATGTGTTTCGTTGATAGCTTTATTCTTCATTCCGTTGATGGTATATTCTTCATTCCGTTGATAGACTAATCTTCATTCCATTGATAGACTAATCTTCATTCCGTTGATAGACTAATCTTCATTCCGTTGACATGTCTTCACTTAGGCAAAATTACAAGGCACAATATATTTACACTTAACTGACCTATTTTGCCTATCTAGTACATAGTCAACATGACTTAGAAAACCTATCTAATAACTACAACAAATGTATATCAACCAGTGAAGTATTGTACAGTGCAATTGCTACATCACTCATTTCGTTGATGAGCTACCTGTCAACGGAAGCTGCAAAGCATACCATTCCGTTGACAGTTACAAAAGTGACTTAATACAAAATCTACTAAGTGTTTTTATAATTATCATCAAGAACAACATATTCCTAACAGGTCTGACCCCTCATCTCATAACTACGTTTTGGACACAACTCCATACGTCATCTACTATGTTTTAGACTTCATCCTCAAATAAGGACATACAAGTCACTACGTCCTCGATGTGCCCCTACCGTCATAGCCCCGAGGGCAACATAAAGAACTACGTTTTGGACACAACTCCATACGTCATCTACTACGTTTTAGACTTCATCCTCGAATAAGGACATACAAGTCACTACGTCCTCGGTGTGCCCCTACCACCATAGCCCCGAGGGCAACACCAAAAACTACATTTTCTGGCTTGATTCTCAGCACTGATTGAGATACATAGGCATCTTGTGAGGATCGATATAGTCACGAAACACAAGAGCAGCCATTAAAGCTCGAAGCTCTCTTAAACCCTAGAAATTAATTTACAAATAAACTTTTTAATCCATAACATTTGGCGCCGTCTGTGGGAAGACAACATCAACCATGGAAAACACACGAAGAACAACTCGAGATACTCTAAAAATTCCCGAACTGTGTTCTTCGTGTTCTCGAAGATTAAAATTAATCTTGAAAGTGTTATTGGAATCCAAATCTCAAGTTCAAGTACTCAAATCAAAGCTCTTGATCTCTAGTTTTAGAATCTTCAAACCATATCATCATCTGGTAAGTTTTTAATTTATTATGAATTTTTCAATATTCGAATTAAATTAGGGTTCTTGTTCGAATTGGGGATTTCTTTTCTGTTGATTCTTCGTTCAATTGATTGCTTCTAACATGTTACTAGGGTTCTAATTAGTAGGAATCCATGCTTTAATTTCATGTTTGTGTTCGTTTTTGAAGAATTTAATTTTCGGGTTTTTACCCGAATTTTCTTTTTAATAGTCCGTTCATATGAATGATCTGACATAGTTTTTGATAGAGGGCTTTTGTTGTATGTGTTCTTAGCTTCATTTTAACATAAAAAACGTCGAGTTGCATGTACGATTTAGGTAGATCGGAAAATTTGTGTAAGGTCGCCGGAATTTGATCGGGATTGGGATTCCGGCTGTGTTTATGGTATGTTTTGGTTGGAATGAATAGCTGAGTTTGTAAGGAATGTTTTGGTATAAAAAGCCCCAAATTTTGATGTGTTTTTTAGTCGCCAGATTCTGGAAAACCCACCGGAATCTGGAAAATTTCCGGTTATTCTTCCCGACCCGTTTTTGTTCTTCCCGACCCGTTTACCCGAATTGTTGACCCGGTTTCAATCTTCAAAACCCTAATTCATTTTTAGAAAACTATTTTTGGATTTTATTTTTAAAAATAATTCAAAAATAGTTTAAATATTTATAAAAATAGTATTTTTATTTTAAAAATACATTTTTATATTCAGAAATTTTTTAAAATTATATTTATTTATTTAAATTCGAAAACTGCTTAAATTTAATTATCTTAATTATTTTTTATTAATATTTAATTTATTAATTAGATTTAATTAATTAGTTTAATGTTATTAATTAATTATTAATTAGATTTAATTAATTTAAATTAAGTTTAATTATTTTCTAGCTTGATTTAATTATTTAAAAATAGTTTTAGTGTTTGGAAATTGTAAATTAATTTTATATTAATTGATTAAATTGTTTTTAAATACTTATATTGGGATTAATAATCCGATTTTTGATTTAAAAATTATTTGTGACTTGTTTAAATTTAAATAAGCATCGGATATTGTTTTAAAAATGTTTATAAGTGTTATATGGTTTATATGAGTTGAATAATGTGTTTTATTGTCCGTAAATGCTTTGTATAAGGGCTAGTGTCTGATTTTTTATTTTCGTAAAATAGAACGAGTGTTAGATAAATGCTATTAAGTACCTGATTACTTGTTTAGACTTAAAAATGGTTATGAGTATATGTCGAAGGTAGAACGAGGATAGTTAGACTTATTATTATGAGTTGTTTATTATAGAATCGAGTTTCCGAAGCAAGGGAAAGGAGAAGGTAGAGTAAGCGAGATAGACCGAAGTAAACTACATAGACCAGGCAAGTATCTGTGCCTTTACTTGATATTGTTTCCAATGATTATGCATGTTACCCTCAGAACAATTCAGATTATTCAATCTTTACTCCGTACTTGAGCAACTGATGTTATTTCCTTGAATATTCCTAACTCTTTGATTAATCCACAATCATGTTGAATATCAGAAACCTTCACCTTCAATTCAGTTTATATTGATGATAACCATTGTTGAACTTCTTAAATGAGTACGTTGTACCATTGAAACCATTCCGAATCTATTTCTCGGACTTCATTTGATATTGAGCAGTTGAAGTTCTTTTGCAACTATTATACCTTTTCATTGTGTACGTTATACCATTGAAACCATTCTGAATCTATTTCTCGGACTTCATTTGATATTGAGTAGTTGAAGCTCTTTTGCAACTATTATACCTTTTCATTGTGTACGTTCTACCATTGAAACCATTCCGAATCTATTTCTCGGACTTCATTTGATATTGAGTAGTTGAGGCTCTTTTGCAACTATTATACCTTGTCATTGTGTACTTATCTTGTGATGCATGTTATTGCTTATACTCTGTGATAGAATTGGCATGTTTTTAAAAATGGGACCAATAATGGTCGGGATAATTTAAGGCCAAGATGGCCAAGGATCCTAGTGGATCGTAGGACTTTGCTATAAGCAAGTCCGGGGTTGATGCGTGACTGATCAGCAGCTCAACCTTTTGATTTGAAAAAATGTAGAAGTCCAATTCTACTCACTTTTACTTCCATTGAGATTGTTAAAAAGCATATGTTTGGCTTAAACCTTGTTGATTCAGATAATTGTGATCTTCCTTTCATTATGGAACTGTGATTGATATATATTATGTTTGCTGAGCACTTGTGGCTCATACTTGTTTTGCTTATTTAACCCTATTCCAGTGAAGCGAGAATATGAGCAGACACAGCGCGAGCGATAGTTCTCCAGCAGATAGGAGACCATCTCGAGTGGTTGTCATTGGCAGGGTAGTTGTCTATTTTGTTAGTTAGACTAGACGTCTAGCTTTGAACTTTAAGTTGTGTAATATTAATAACTCTGAAAACTGGTTTGTAATAACTTAGAAGCTTGTTCAATGCCATAATCTGAACGCGGTCTTGGTTAAGGGGTGGTTTATGTTATTATTATATTATGCATGTGTTATATCCAGGTATATTGTATTTCGTTGGTCGAGTGACTCCCCAAACCTGTGCCCCGGGTTTGGAGGGCGTCATAGGTTGGTATCAGAGCGACAGGTTATGGCATTTGAAACAAGTTAAGACGTAGGGTCCAGGATAACATAGAGAGTTAGAAATTCACTTAAAGTCTATAGAAGGTCAATTAGGAATATTATGCGTGGTAATTGAATGTGGTTATATAATTGCAGCCCCCTAGCTCTAGTTCAGATTCAGACCCGTCAAAGCGTATGATAGAGGAGAGACATGTACCAGGAGAGAGAGCAGGACCGTCGCGGCCGATACGACCCCAGCCTGGACATGCTGTAGTCAGGAGAGATCATATACCTTGTCCCGTTCCACTTTGACGCGTAGCACCAGCACTAGTGTCTCAGGCATCAGTTTCTGGACCTTTGTACTAGCTTTCTCAGCCACCAGTTCCACATCATGAGTATTAGAGGGTGAAAGGGGAAAAGGAGTATTTCTATAGACATGTATTGGAGATGAGAGGGACTCGTTCGTTAGAAGCAGCCGTAGCCCAAGAGAGGGACAGACTCATTGGTCAGATATGAGAGATTCAGATGAGACTTAGGGTTACGAGGACATTAGTAGAGACGAGGTTGCAGGGACTAGCTTTCAGCCGAGAGGGAGAGACTGTAGCAGGGTTGAGAGAGATATTGGACTATGCGGTGAGGGAGATTGGAGAGGTTGCCGGACCATCGTTATGGAGGACTAGAGATGATGATCCGTGAGCAGGATTAGATAAAGTTGGATGTTATGTGGGTGTATGGATTTCCAGTTAGATAGTATATAGATGCATAGTATAGTACCAGCAGTGCACCGGGCTTATAGTATCGCCTTGGGTTGTTGTTGTATTGTTGATCGGCAGTTGTAATTCAGCTATGACATACTTTACTTTTAAAGGCGTTCTACGCTTGTATCAGATGTATATATATATATGATAACCACCTTTTGCAGAACCATTATTATTATCTTGTTATTCATTTTCAGCACTATAATTGTCATTCTACTTGATACAACGAGGGTATTCTTACGCCGTTGAAATTTGTAAACCTTGGTTCTATCAATTGAGTTCTCTTTCTTTTCTACTTATGAATTATTTGATTAAACCAATTATTGTTTATTTATCAGTAATATGCCTCCTAGACGAAGTACCCGTGCAAATGATTCCTCTGACCAAGAAGGTCAACAGAATTCACCTCCAATGGGTCACATAGATCCGATTGTAATACAACTTTTGAATACTCTTACTCAATAAACTACTGCCCTAGCACAACAACATCAACAGATTCAACAACAGTTACTTCAGCAGCAACAGTAGCATTAGCAACAGCACCAGCAGGCAGCACCAGTAGTTACGTTTAAAGTATTTCAAGCAGCGAAACCTCCGAAATTTAAAGGATCTGCAGACCCAGTTGAGGCAAAGGCATGGTTAAAGGAAATAGAGAAAGCTTTTACCTTAATAGAGGTAACGGAAGAAAAGAAAACAGAGTACGCTAGTTATTTCTTGAAGAGTGAAGCAAGTTATTGGTGGGAAACGAGTAGAGCTATGGAACCTGAGGGATTAATTACGTGGGGAAGGTTTACAGAATTGTTTTTAGAAAGGTATTTTCCTGATTATATGCGATACCAGATGGAGTTGAAATTTTTAGAGTTAAAACAAGGTAGTATAACTGTTCCTCAGTACGAGACAAAGTTTACTGAATTGTCTAGGTTCGTTCCGACATATGTTGACACGGAGAAAAAGAAGGCCAAGAGGTTCCAACAGGGACTGAGGTCATGGATTCGTAGTAAGTTAGCCATTCTGGAGTTGGACACCTATGCAGCAGTGGTTCAGAAGGCAATGATTGCGGAAGCAGAAAGTGATTCATACATGAGAGAGAAATAGAATAAGAAAAGGAAGATATGGACATCTGATAAGGGACAACAACAGGGAAGTTTACAAGGTCAGTCGAATAAGAAACCAGGATTCCAGCCCGACAGGAGTTCAAGTTTTAAGGAACCAGATACCGGGAATACAGGGCAAGACAATCGTTTACCAGCCAACAATCAACAGGGAGTTTCTAGACCCCCACTACCAGAATGTAAGACCTGCGGGAAAAGACATCCATGAGTATGCAACCGATTGAGTGTCACGTGTTTTAAATTTAACCAGAAGGGTCATTATGCCAGAGATTGCAAGATAGGTATTGTGTGTCACCGATGCAAGGAACCAGGTCATATGATTAAGGATTGCAGAGCACCAGCACCCGTGAACAACATGATTCGAGCTATAGAGGCACCTCTAGCTGTTGATGTTCAGCCACAAGCCAGAGTCTATAACATGTCAATGAGGGAAGTAGTGAGAGACACCGATGTGGTGGCAGGTACACTTCTAGCACTACTAGAAAAAGTAGATACAACATCGGTCTTTTAACATCGGTTAGAAAAGCCACCGATGTTAAAAGACTTTTTAACACCGAATTTTTTTTTACCGATGTTAAAGATTGCTTCAGACATCACTTTATAAAATAGCAGTTGTCTTTACATAGTTTCAAAAAATTGAAATATACACGTGCCTTGCTTTTCCCCTTTTATCACACAATTATTCCCCCAACAAAAATTTCATTTCCCCCCTTTAACAAAATTATACTCCCCCGCTTTTCCCTTTTTTTTCCTGAGGTCTCTCTCAGTACTCTCTCTCTCTCTCTCTCGATCGAATCTCTCTCTCTCTCTCTTCCCTCTTTCACCCGTCTCTCTCTCTCGATCGATTCTCTCTTCCCTCTCTCGTCCATCTCCCTCTCTCTCGCACTGTCTCCCTCTTTTCTCTCTCGACCCATTACAAGCCCTAATTTACAAATTAGCACTCACCCACCTTCAAATCAAGCTTCTTTTTATTTTTGTTTCTAATTTTAAATTAAATCACGCTGTCGGTTATTTAAGATCTGACTTGTAATTGTTTGTTGTTTTGAATTTGAATTATGCCATTGCTTTGGATCAGCCTCTCCGACTTGAAATCAAGGTAATTTAAATTATGTTTTTGAATTAGTTTTGTAAATTAGATATGTGTTTATTGTATGTTTTTTTCTAGTTGTTTTAAACAATTAAACTGATAAGTAGTATTGTTGGATCAGAGAAAACTTGTTCAGAGGTCCGAAAGAGTTAAATTTGTTGATTTACATCCTACTGAGCCATGGTAATTAATTCCGCTTTCCGCGTTTGTTATATTCGTAGCGTTCTCTATTTAATTTGTACTTTTTTTCCGGTTTAATGTGTAATGTGAATGTTTATAAGCTAATTGATGTTAGTTATGATTTTTGATTTGATGTGGTTGTGTTACAGGATTCTCGCAAGTTTGTACTCTGGCACTGTTTGCATATGGAATTATCAGCCTCAGGTATGCACCTGTAACAATACCTGTTATCATGTTCCTAATTGTTTATTGTTTATTGCTAACTCAATCGTAACTGTCATTGCTGCAGACTATGTCAAAATCATTCGAGGTGACAGAGCTACCAGGTATTATATATGTGTTGCATTGTATGTGTATTCCAATCAGAGAACATTTTACATAAAAAATGATGATAGTGAATGCTTCTTATTGTCTTTGCAGTTAACTTTCTGATTTTGCTTAGAAGTGATGGTTATTCTCTTTGCAGTTAACTTTCTGATTTTGCTTAGAAGTGATGGTAATGTATTTTCCTGCAGATATGGAATCTTGGTTCTCCTGATCCAAATTTCACGTTGGATGCCCATCTCAAAGGTGTCAATTGTGTAGATTATTTCACTGGTGGGGATAAATCATATCTCATTACTGGTTCTGATGATCACACGGCTAAGGTATCCCACATTTTCCTTTCTTTAGATGTATATTAATTTCTGATGATTGTAAACTATAGCAGTTAGTGAGACTACAGAGTTTCGAGTTTGCGTTGTTTGTAAGTAAGTTGTTAAAACTCGTTGCGAAAGCAGATTGGTTATAGGAAGGCTAGTGAATGTTCTATTCTCGATTAGTGGAGTTGAGTTTAAGTAATCTGTGATGATTATGTGTGTTGAACAATTGAATTCAGTTTCAACTTTCTATATCACTTGGCCTTGAACAGATTATTCATATCATTGGAAAGGTAAGGATACATCTATAAATGTGCATATCGAAATTTTCTGATGGTTTCATAAAATTTATTTACTTTTATCTATAAACATTGCAGTGGCTGACAAGGAAGAATAAAAGTGCTCTATATGAAGCGCTTGTAAAAATAAAATCAGGTTTGTCATAAAAACTATATAATATTAACTATATGGCTATTTCAGTTTGTTAGACTTACTGGTCTCTCTTCTTGCAGAACTTATGCTGTTGGGATTCATATCACTGCTTCTAACAGTTCTGAAAGGAACTATATCAGAAATATGTATACCTAAAGTTATTGGAAACTCATGGCTTCCATGTGATAAGGACTTTGAAGAGGAACATGAGAACGATTTTGATGGTGATGATGGGCACAGAAAACTTCTTTCCTTTACAAAGTTGACAAGAAGAAGTCATCATCGTTCTCTTGCTGCTGCAGCTTACGTAGATAAATGTGTTGCTAAGGCATGACCTTTATTCTTTAACACACTACAAGAAAAGGGTCAATAGACATCGGTTTCTGGCCGATGTCTACGTTGTTTTCCAACCGATGTCTTAGTCGGTGATGTCTATCTTAGACATCGGCCAGAAACCGATGTCTGTACTTACTTAAACATCAGTTTTTACAGAAAAAAGTGATTTATATTCTTCTCTTAGACATCACTTTGGTCCGATGTCTATTTTGGTTCTAGACATCAGATTTTATAAATAAAAAGTGATTTCTATTTGTTTCTTAGACATCAGATATTGCAGAAACAATGTGATGTATATCTTTGTGTTAGACATCAGTTTTACCACATTAATATTGATGTAAATTTAAATCTTAGACATCAGTATTTGTTAAAAATTTCGATGTATTTGTTCTTATTAGACATTAGTTTCTGAGCCTATATTAAATAAATCGTTGCCTTTCCAAGCATTAAAAAATTATTAAAATATGGACCATTCATAATATATTACACCATTCAGAAAATACATCCAACCACCAACACATCAATCCGCAAAACACTTCAGGCAATAGGAATCGCACGAAAAATTACTGGTATTTAGGCACTAGGACATTATCTTCTTAAGAGCTACACGTAAATCCTTTGCTAGATCTTTTGTTGTCATAGTGAACTTTTCATCCATCTGCAATTTCTGGTAGTGACTCTTCAACAGGAATGCTAGCTGCGCGATCATTTGATGATGACTTGTTGGCTAAAGCCACTGATTCTGTGGACTTCCCGCGAGTTTGCTCCTCAAGGGTCTTCACTTTTTCTTGAAATTGTTTCAAGTACTTGATAGCATCTCCTAGAACAGAAGCCTTGTCCATCTGTCATGGGGTACGAACAACATCAGAATCTTGAATTGAAGTTCACAGAAGAAAAAAAGAAAGGAAGATCACAATAGAAACACTACCTTCTTTAAGCCAGGAACTAGTGCAGAGAGGGCAATGAACCTTTGACTAAGCTTTTCTCGCCTCTTCCTCTCAGCCATGATGTGATCCTGAGCTTGAGACAGTCGAGCATTTGTGCTAATCCGTTTAGCACCTTGAGAAGATTTCAGGACATAATTCTGATTCTCAAATGGTACATATCAGATGCTTTTGTTAGTTTTTGCCAATAACCTGTATGTTGCACATTTTAAGCAGTGTATCTAGTAAAATTTCAAAATGTGCAACCAGTATTAACAAGCAGCGCAAAAATCACAAAGTAAGATATCAGAATTAGGAGGGGGAGAAAAACACCTTCATAAAAAATGTCATAGAACACAATTTGTGTTGGAGTGATGCACATACAAGTTTCACATACTATTTTTAAAAAGTAAATGTGTCAATGCATATAAATAATGAATAATTGCCAATGCATATAGTGAGCGTGTCATACACCAGTCACATGTAGGATAGTAAGCCTGTCCAAGCAAATTAGCATCGGGTATGTCATGAAAAGGTGACACTGAAAAGTTGATAAAGCTAAATCTGATAGGGTGACCAGGAGCGAAATGCAGCACCTGGACCAACATGATTATGCTATTCCAGAAGAAGAATTTGTGTATCATAGACAGTCTCAGTCTATTCCATGCCCTCCTTTAGAATTTCAGAAAGATTCTCTAGTAGCTTCTTACAAGGAGAATCCATATCTGAATCAAAGGACCGAATACCCTCAACGCTCTAGCGAATCTCAGATGCGAAATTTATATGGCACCATACATGAATTACCTTCTATAATACTTAGAAGCAAGAAGCACAATCTTTCCAGAAACGCCTGCACACAGAGAATTGAAGCATGTGAAAGGAACGTCTTGGACAATGAGTTGTCTCTATCAAGAAATCCAGATGATGCAAGTAGCCAGGGAAATGTCGAAGGAGCAAAAAAGGATAGTAGTGCATGCAAGGTTACCTTCAATGAGGTTCACAAGATGTTCAATATCGAGGGTAAAGAAGTGGTGAGTAAGAATGGCTGTGAAAGGCATATGTTTAGGCCTATTAATATTCCGAGGAAACAACTTAATTTAAACAAGTATGTAATAAGTAAATAATAAGTTAATATGTCACAAGAATCTCAAAGAGTTTTATCTGTCAAGAGAATGGAGAATTAAAGTCATCTACAGACTTGAAGTTATTCTACATTGAAAGAAGTTCAAGTTATTGTTCAAGCCTCAGTGAAGTATTCAAGGAAGTGGATTTACTATAGTGACAGAGATTTCCAGTTAGTGACAGAAGAAGTACAGGATACAGAGTTTAGTCAAAGCTAAAGAAAAGAAGCCACAGCTTTTAATGTTTTAAAGATGAAGAATTATCATTGAATTCAGTTATTCATGAAACCAGACAGTGCATCGAATGACGACATCAATCAGTGAAATTAAATCATCTATATTCAGTGGTTTTCAGAAGATAGAGGAATGCAAGGATTTTAAGTTATCTTCTTTGATTTATTAATTTAATTTAATTAATAAAATAATTCTATCAGAATTAATTAATTTATTAAATTAATTAAGTTAGTTGTTTAAATTATTTATTAAATTAATTCTATAGAAGAATTAATTTAATCTAGAATTTAATCTAACTAATTAAATTAAAAGGATTTTCTGAAATCAAACTGGTATGACCTGGTTTAGAAATTAGGTATGACCTGTTTAGTAAAGCTCGGTATGACCTGCTCTGAAAAGATGCTAGGTTCTACCGAATTATTTCAGGTCATACAAAGGCTTTTTAATAGGTCATACAGATTACTTTCCCAGGTTCTACCGAAAGTGGTTAGAAATTCTTGAGGTCATACCGGACTCATTTGGCAAGTTCTATTGGTGAACCATGGTTCTACTGAATGGTCATACAAGTATTATGCACAGTTTAAAACAGGTTCTTCTGTTTTAATTAGGTCATTTTGATCTAATTAAAAGATCATACAAGGCAAAGGCAAGTGCATATTACCTGAGGTTGTTCACAGAAGAATACAGTGTATTATCAAAAGACACAGACATTTCTCTCTCAAGAACAAAGAAAGCATTTGATCTCATTTCTTCTCAAGCAATTAATTCTAGTTTGTATTGTTAAATCCAAACCACTAGAAGTTGATTACTTGTATTGCTTTGATTATCTAGCGGATTTTTATCCCAAGAATTTATCTCGAACTTGCTTTTAGCATTCGATCTTTTTATTACAAATATTAGAAAAGTTCATGTCGAATTTATTCTAAATTTGTATTAATTAGTTTGAGATAAATACTTTGTAATCCTTATTGTATTTGCAACACCCTTCAAGTTTAATATAGTTATATTTAACTTGAATCTTGTTTCATTTATATTCCGCATTAATTTGTTCTTAATTGTTATATTATTCAAAGGACAAATTCGATAAAACGGTATAGTTTGTATTCAACCCCCTTCTACAAACTTATCAGGACCTAACAATTGGCATCAGAGCCTTTTGATTGATATACAAATCAAAGATCCAATTGTTTGAGATTTTTTTTTAACTCTGAAATTTTTATTATTCTAAAAATCTCAAAAGATGTCTACTACACAGAAAGTTGGTACTGTCAAAATCCCAATGTTCAGCAAGGAACAGTATCCTATATGGAAGAAGAAAATGCTCCTATTTCTTAAGGTTGCAAATCCTAAATACATTGGTGTGCTGAAGAGTGGTCCCAAAGTTCCTATGATTATTGAGGGAGAAGTGATTGAGAACAATGTTGTTACTAGGGCTGCTAGGATGATCCCTAAAGATCCCAAGGATTACACTCCTGATGAGAAAGAGGATGTTACCTTGGATTCCTGTCTACAGTTGATCCTAATTGAGTGTCTTGATCCTGTCATGCATAATCATGTCCTAAACTGTGACACTGCCAAACACATTTGGGACACCATAGAAATAATCAATGAGGGGACAGAGGAAGTTAGAGAGAATAGTCTGGAAATTCTCACCTCTCAATATGAGAATTTCATATCAAACCCTGGTGAAGGTATCTCTGAGGTTTTTGAGAGATACAACAAATTAATCAATGATCTGAATCTTAATGGGAAGCGCTACACTATCAAGGAAATTAACAAGAAGTTCCTACTTACACTTCCACGTCATTTGGAGCACAGAATATCTGCTATTAGAGAAGCAAGAGATCTTACAGAGGTTTCTTTGGAAAGACTGTATGGTGTTCTGAAGACCTATGAGCTGGAGCAGATTCAACAGGATGAGTTATATGGAACTGGGAGGATAGTGAGTACTTCTACTACACTGGCTGCTGAAGTCCCACGGAAACTGGAAGTGAAGGCTGTTCAACCTTCCAGTTCTAACATGAATGTTATTGATGCTGAATATGGATTAACATCCATTGATCAATCTGGTGGTGACTTCTATTCTTTAGAGGAACTTAATCAGCTGGAAGATGGTGACTTGGCTTTGATAGTCAGAAAGTTTGGGAAGTTCAGATTCAAGAGGAATCCCAATCTTAAGTTCAGGCCCAGATTTCAGAGAGGTGGATCTTCCTCTTCAAGTAGCACAAGGGGTGGCTACAAAACTGGAACTGTGGAAAGGAGCACAATCAGATGCTACAATTGCAATGAGTTGGGTCACTTTGCTACTGAATGTAAAAAGCCAAAGCAAGTGACAAGGAACTCATTTGATTCTAGCAAGAAGAATAAGATTGGGAAAGCTTATGTTGCTGAAGGAAAGAGTTGGGATGACACTGACAGTGATGAAGAAGCAGGTGAGATTGGGAACCTTGCTTTAATGGCTAAAGAGGAAAGCACTTCATCTAGATACATGTCAGAGGTAATATTTACTGATACTGAAATGATTCGTCATCTTGGTGATACTTTAAGTTGTGCACGCACTGAAAATGATAGAATAATTCTTTTAAACACAAATCTTGAAAAGGAAATAAAAGAATTAAAACTAGTGCATATTAATCAAGATGAACTTACTAATAATGTAGCAGTTCTTGAGAATAGGGTTAAATTGTATCAACAACTGGAAACCATTCTCAAAGATCAGATTAGTGAGCTTAAGACCAAAGCTAATGCCTATTACAACTCTTGTAAGACGGCTAAAGAGATTCTTAATAAACAAGTTGTTGGTAATCATGTCAGTATAGGTTATGATTATAATGAGGCCATTGGATTGCTTGCAATTAATTCCCCTTGTAGAGTCAGATCTGAAGGAAGGGGTGTTCCATATGTGCTTAAGGGTATTGAAACACCCTTCTGTAAGGAGTCAGAGGCAGATCCTCTGAATGAATACTCTATCATTATTGATGAGGAGATTCGTGAAGAAGATATTGCTTTGGAAGTTGAACAGTCCAAAAAGTGTAGATCTGATATTCCAGTCAAAGTTGCTACAACTAAAAAGACTAAATCAGATATCCATAAGTTGGATCAAAACAACTGTAGAACTAACATGCCTGCTGTTAATTCTTCTCATAAAGCATGTGGTGTGATTAATTGCATGTCTTCTGCTTTCAATGTTATGTATGCTTATTTTAATAGTAAGCATGTATCTAGTGATAAGACTGCTCAACGTCAACATGTTAATAATAAGAAGCATGTTAAAGCAAAGACTACTAGTCCTCCTCAGACTAGAGTGGATTAATTTATCCCTAAGCCTACTCAGAAATGTGTTAAGGCTGGCTATAAATGGAAACGCTCTTATGTGAAAGAGGTTGAAGTAGTTTTAGTTAAAAATGTTGTTTTTCCTGACAAAGGCCAATTCTTTAAGTATGCCGGACCCAATTAAGTGTGGGTTCCGAGGAAGGACTAATCAATCTGGTATTGTAGGGAGTTAAACAGGTAAACCAGGTTATGTGGATTCTTGATAGTGGCTGTTCAAGGCATATGACCGGAGAAAGAGCCCTGCTATCAGATGTGGTTGAGAAAGCTGGCCCAGTAGTTACCTTTGGAGATAACAACAAGGGTATTACGAAAGGATATGGTTGTTTGAAGTACGGAAATGTTATCATTGAAGATATATCATTTGTGGAAGGTCTGAAGTTCAATCTTCTCAGCATCAGTCATTTCTGTGACAGAGGATATGCTGTTTCCTTTGAAAGAGAGAAGTGTCAGATCCTTCACAAGAAGAATGGAAAGCCTGCTCTTCAAGGAGTAAGGAAAGGTGACTTGTTCATAGCTGATCTGCACTCTGGATCTCAAGATGAAGTTAATTGTTTTTATGTTAAAGCTTCATCAGATGAAAGTTGGCTATGGCACAAGAAGATGTCTCACCTTAACTTCAAAACCATGAACTCTTTAGTCAAGAGGGAATTGGTTAGAGGTTTGCCTCAGATGGAATTTACACAGGAAGGACTGTGTGAGGCATGTCAGAAAGGAAAGTCAAAGAAAGCTTCTCACAAGGGCACTGACACATCATCAATAACTGAACCACTTCAGCTACTGCACATGGATTTGTTTGGTCCAGTTAATGTGATGTCCATGTCAAAGAAACAATATGCACTGTGATTGTTTATGACTATTCAAAATATACATGGGTTTTATTCCTACATTCCAAGGATGAGACCCCACACCTGGTGATTGACCATATAAAGTTGATTGAGCTGGATTCTAGATTCCCTGTTAGAACCATAAGGTCAGATAATGGTACTGAATTCAAGAATGCCATTCTAAATGACTTTTGTGCTGATAAAGGAATAACAAGACAGTATTCTGCCCCTAGAACTCCTCGACAAAATGGAGTAGTGGAAAGAAAGAATCGTACATTGATTGAAGCTGCTAGGACTATGTTAAGTGAGTCCAAACTTCCAACGTACTTTTGGGCTGAAGCAGCGAATACAGCTTGTTATACTCAGAATCGAACTTTAATCAACAAGGACTTAATGAAGACTCCTTATGAGATCACGAACAACAAGAAACCAACTGTCAAGTACTTTCATGTATTTGGAGCAAAATGCTTTGTGCTTATAGATGACAATGTTAAACGTGGCAAGTTTGATGCAAAGGCACAAGAAGCTATTTTTGTTGGTTATTCCAGAAGATCTTACAGAGTCTACTTGGTTGGCAGTCACACAGTAAAGGAAAGTGTCAATGTTACTTTTGATGACACTAAGTTCCCTAATATCCAAAAAGAAGACTCATCTGAGAAGCTGAAGTTTGATAACTTGCCAGACTCAGAATCAGATGATGTAGCCCCACCTGAAGTTATTGCTGGTAATGATAATAACAATGATGATGATGATCATGGTGGTGGTGGTGGAAACACTGGTAACAATGGAGATACCACCAACACTAGAGAAGAATCATCAAGGCAATCAAGCAACAACTCAGGGGGAGCAAATGAAGGATCATCTAGTCACTCACAACATCAAAGTGAATTTCAAGGCGAATCATCAAGATCAAATCTTCCAAGATAGACTGTATGGAATAGAGCTCATCCCTTTGAGCTGATCATTGGTGATCCAGGTGTTGGAGTTAAAACTAGAAGTGCAACTCAGAATGAATGTCATTTTTCAGCATTTCTATCTAAAATGGAGCCAAAGAAAACCGAGGAAGCACTGACTGATCCAGATTGGGTGATTGCTATGCAAGATGAACTCAATCAGTTTGAACAACAACAAGTCTGGAAACTGGTACCCAGGCCAAAGAACAAGAAAGTAGTTGGTACAAGATGGGTATACAGGAACAAGCTAGATGAGGATGGCATTGTTACAAGGAACAAGGCAAGACTGGTTGCACAAGGGTATTCTCAAGCTGAAGGCATTGATTATGATGAAACCTATGCACCAGTGGCTAGACTTGAGGCCATCAGGATGTTCTTAGCATTTGCTGCTTATTCCAATTTTAAAGTCTATCAAATGGATGTTAAGAGTGCATTCCTGAATGGTGATCTTGATGAAGAAGTGTATGTGGAACAGCCCCCTGGCTTTGAAAATCAGGAGCTGCTGGACTTTGTGTACTTTCTCTTCAAGGCTATCTATGGTCTCAAACAAGCCCCAAGAAAATGGTATGACACTCTCTCTGGTTTTCTTTTAGAAAATGGTTTTGTTAGAGGTATCATAGACAAAACCCTTTTTTCAAAGAAACACAAAAGTTATATGATATTAGTCCAAGTCTATGTGGATGACATCATATTTGGGTCTACTAATGATAATCTCTGTAAGAGAT
Organism: Heracleum sosnowskyi; assembly: GCA_030848705.1. NCBI lineage: Eukaryota > Viridiplantae > Streptophyta > Magnoliopsida > Apiales > Apiaceae > Heracleum > Heracleum sosnowskyi. The sequence continues at coordinate 69,766,398 of CM061235.1, forward strand.
TTGCTGAGCTTATGCAGAGTAAGTTTGAAATGAGTATGATGGGTGAGCTGAAGTTCTTTCTTGGATTGCAAGTAAGTGAAAGGTCAAATGGTATATTTATTTGTCAATCCAAGTATCTTAAAGAACTCCTTAAGAAGTATCACATGGAGGATTCAGCATCAGCAAGGACTCCATCTTAACAGCCATCAAACTTGGAGCTTCTGACAAATCTATCAAGGTAGATGTTACAAGCTACAGAGGTATGATTGGCTCCTTACTCTATCTTACTGCTAGTAGACCAGATATTATGTATGCTACATGCTTGTGTGCAAGGTTCCAAGAGGACCCCAGAGATGTACATCTCGTTGCTGTGAAAAGAATCTTGAGATATCTTAAGGGTACACCTAATCTAGGTATCTGGTACCCTAAAGATTCTGGTTTTAATCTTGTTGGATATACAGATTCTGATTATGCAGGTAGTGTTGTGGATAGAAAGAGTACCTCTGGGAGTTGTCAATTCCTAGGAGGTAGGTTGATTTCCTGGTATAGCAAGAAACAGCAAACAGTTTCCAATTCAACAGCAGAAGCTGAATATATTGCTGCTGGAAGCTGTTGTGCTCAGATCTTATGGATAAGGAATCAATTCAAGGACTATGGCTTTGCATTAGACAAAATTCCCATTTTGTGTGATAATACAAGTGCCATAGCAATCTCCAACAACCCTGTGCAGCACTCGAGAACGAAGCACATTGATATCAGGTATCATTTTATCAGAGAGCATGTTATGAATGGAACTGTGGAGTTACACTTTGTACCCACTGAAGAACAGACTGCAGATATTTTCACTAAATCTGTTGACGAATCCACATTTACCAGGTTAGTTGGTAAATTGGGTATGTTGAACAGTCTTAGTGATTGAAAATGTCTCTGGTAGGTTTTTTCTTATCTAAATCATTTTCTCTTATCAATTTAAGATGTTAAATATTGCCAATCCATGTTTATTGTTTAAAGCTTGTTAATTTAAATAGCTCTGAATATTTTATTTTCTTTAAAAATATTTTTCTCATATTTTTTTTAAGTGGAGAAATGTATTTTTATTGAAAATATATTTATTTAGAATCATTTAAGTTTTTTTTTCAGATTGTAAATATTGTTGTTTAAATTTATTTGCAGGTTTATATTAGGTTAATGCTCTTTTATAATTTTCTGCATTTGTTTCAGGTTTTATAAAATATTCTGTGAATATTTTCTGTTGTTATCGTTTCTTATCAAATAAAATTCGGTATGACCTTCTGTTTGGTCATATTGGCATTTTATTTTATTTTCTGTTAGTTTTATTTTATTTTTAAGAATTCGGTATGACCTTCTCCCAGGTCATATTAATTCTCGGTATGACCTCTCTTAAAGTCATACTGGATTTTGATTTTTTATATATTTGTTTTTATTTTTATTTAGGAAAAACTCGGTATGACCTCAGGTTTGTTTAGTTATTTCTCGGTATGACCTGGAATGTTTTCTCGGTATGACCTGCCCATAGGTCATACCGAGCCCATCAGTAATTCTGCCTATAAATAGCTGATAAACTGAAGTTCTTTTTCTCTCATTCCTTTCTAACTCAAGTTTTTACTTAGTTAACTTTGCTCTAGTTTGTGTTTTATTCCTAGAACAACGAACTATTGCAAATTTTTCTTGTGAATTACTTGGGATTTTATTTCTTCTCTGTTTAATATTATTATTAATTACTGCTTTATTTTATTTTATTTTTTTTAAAATGGCTGCTGAGTTTGTTGTTGATCGTTTTAATAATTACGTTGGCTATTGTGATCCCCTTAAGTGTTCTGCTGAACGTTTTAGGCCGTGGATTCGTTTTTTAAATCAACAATCAATTGTTAGCTATGTTATCACTACTTCTGTTGATTTAAAGATGGAACCCCTTCGTCTATTATTTTTAACTGCTGTTGTTGCTGACGATATGCAATCCTTCACCTTCACTATTTCTGATCGTCAGTACACAGTAACTAAGGAGATCTTTTGTCAAGTACTTCATTTTCCACTTGATAATCTTGTTGAATTCCCTACTGATGACGAGTTAGTTCAATTTTTCTCTAGTATTGATTACCAAGGAAATATTGTTCTTCCTCGTCTGAATAAGGGTAATCTAGCATGTGAGTGGGATTTGTTCTTTGACTGTCTAGCCAAAGTTTTTAGTAATTCTACCAAGAACAACTTTCCAGTCATCACTTCTGTTTTACAAAACATTGCCTATGTTGTTGTTTTCAATGTCAGATTGGACATAGGGACACTTGTCTGGGATCTCTTGATAAGGAGGATTTTCAATTACACTAGAGATATTGAGAATGGAAAGAAAGTTAGATGCTTTTATTCTCGTTTCCTTTCTCTAGTGTTGAATCATGTTCTTTCTGATGAACATAAAACACTTTTTCAAAACAATCCTTTTCAAGTCCCCGCACACACTAATCCTACTATATACTCTTCTTTGTCCACCAGTTCCAAGTCTGGAAGGAGACCCGTAGTTCCACAATCATATCTGCGAGAGATTCTGCAACCACAGTTACCTCTACTCTTTATTGAACATCCAGTGGTTGGATCCTCGTCAGCAGGAACTTCAATGGTGCCTCCTAACACCATGGCACTTCAGGTAATATATCCTCTCTCAACTGCTCCACTAACCCAAGGGGTTCTTAGGATTGACCAAGGGATTGTAGAACCACAATCTCTGTCCCCGGTCATAGAGCTACACAAAGAGTCAAAGAGGACAATGATGGCAAGGATAAAGCAGGAGGAGAAGGAAGTAGGAAGGAGGATCCCAAGTCTACTAAAGATAAATCTGTAGAGGATTCCTCAACTAAGGGGGAGAATAAGGGTGGAGTAGCTGGAGGTCAAGAAGGAGTAAAGGATAAGGGGAAAGGAAAAGCTGTTGATCAAGAAGGAGTGCTACCTGATGATGAGTTTGTTTTTCAAGGTGAGCAAGAATATACAAAGTCTGATAGTGATCAAGCAGATGGGGAAGAAGGTGAATTGAATGTGGAGGACTGGGATGATTAAGATGATTTGTACAATCCAGATCCTGCCTTTGAAAGGGAGATTCTTAAGGAAAGGGCAGAAATAAGGAGGAGAGAAGAGGAGAATGTTAGAGTAGCTGATATCATCTCCCAGAAGCTTAAAATTCAAAAGGCTGAGCATGAAGTCAAACAAAGTCTTCATAGTCTTAAAGTCAAGGATAGGAGGATGGATATCAAGTTGAAGATTGGAGAGAGATGGGATCAGGCAAGGGAGTTATTTGCAAAGCCCCAGAAGTCTTCTAACAATGATGCTCAATTCCTAAAGGTATTGAAATCCTTTAGCAGTGCTAACCCTGATAATAACATGTAAATTAAGGCTTTGAAGAAAGAGATTACCAGGGTAGGTATTGGTTATAGTAGAGTGTTAGAAGAACCCCAAATCTTTGTCTCTTGTCAGAATGTAGGGTCATTCATTGTTTCATTTGACCTTCTGGTGAGAAGAACTGTATCAGAACTCTGGGTGTTGATTTGCAAGACACTTGAAACTTCTCATCTCAACGTTCTTCTGAATGAAAGGTTAAGGGAGTATGCCAGCAGAAATAGTCCTCAAACTATAGATGTGCCACTTGAAGTTAAATTCTACCAAGGCACTTCTGTTCAGACTGTAGGACTAGATCCAGTATCCTTAGCTTCTATTACTGCCACAAGGTTAGTACACACTGAACATCTGCTAAGGACTTCTGGTTTTGCTTCTGAAAAGAAAACGGAGTTTGCTGACATCATCAAGGAGTACTGTGAGCACAAAATCAAGAGATATTCTCAACTCAAGAACAAACTCAAGAAAGTAACTCCTCAACCAATCATGCCATCAAGTTTTGCTTCTGAATCAGATCAAGTTCTTGATGAAGAATTGTTGGAAAAGCTAGAAGAAGTTGAAGAAAGTGAAGAAGAAGAAGGAGAAATCAGTGAAGGAAGCATAAGTTTTTAAATGTTTACATCTTTGTTATGCTTAGGTAGATGAAGATAGAATCTATGTTATCACTTGTTCAGGCTAGAGGAACAACTATCTTGTATTTATCTTGTATGTTTGAATCTGGAAATGTTATATATAAACCAGAACTTTTCTTGTTATTTACTTGGCTCTTAAAAGTCATTTCTATTTCTTGTTTAAGTTAGTTGAGTTATCCTCTAGGTATTTGATTGTTATTCTCTAACAAACAAATAGGGGGAGATTGAAAGACATATGTTTAGGCCTATTAATATTCCGAGGAAACAACTTAATTTAAACAAGTATGTAATAAGTAAATAATAAGTTAATATGTCACAGGAATCTCAGAGAGTTTTATCTGTCAAGAGAATGGAGAATTAAAGTCATCTACAGACTTGAAGTTATTCTACATTGAAAGAAGTTCAAGTTATTGTTCAAGCCTCAGTGAAGTATTCAAGGAAGTGGATTTACTACAGTGACAGAGATTTCCAGTTAGTGACAGAAGAAGTACAGGATACAGAGTTTAGTCAAAGCTAAAGAAAAGAAGCCACAGCTTTTAATGTTTTAAAGATGAAGAATTATCATTGAAGTCAGTTATTCATGAAACCAGACAGTGCATCGAATGACGACATCAATCAGTGAAATTAAATCATCTATATTTAGTGGTTTTCAGAAGATAGAGGAATGCAAGGATTTTAAGTTATCTTCTTTGATTTATTAATTTAATTTAATTAATAAATTAATTCTATCAGAATTAATTAATTTATTAAATTAATTAAGTTAGTTGTTTAAATTATGTATTAAATTAATTCTATAGAAGAATTAATTTAATCTAGAATTTAATCTAACTAATTAAATTAAAAGGATTTTCTGAAATCAAACTGGTATGACCTGGTTTAGAAATTCGGTATGACCTGTATAGTAAAGCTCGGTATGACCTGCTCTGAAAAGATGCTAGGTTCTACCGAATTATTTCAGGTCATACAAAGGCTTTTTAATAGGTCATACAGATTACTTTCCCAGGTTCTACCGAAAGTGGTTAGAAATTCTTGAGGTCATACCGGACTCATTTGGCAGGTTCTATTGGTGAACCATGGTTCTACTGAATGGTCATACAAGTATTATGCACAGTTTAAAACAGGTTCTTCTGTTTTAATTAGGTCATTTTGATCTAATTAAAAGGTCATACAAGGCAAAGGCAAGTGCATATTACCCGAGGCTGTTCACAGAAGAATACAGTGTATTATCAAAAGATACAGATATTTCTCTCTCAAGAACAAAGAAAGCATTTGATCTCATTTCTTCTCAAGCAATTAATTCTAGTGTGTATTGTTAAATCCAAACCACTAGAAGTTGATTACTTGTATTGCTTTGATTATCTAGCGGATTTTTATCCCTAGAATTTATCTCGAACTTGCTTTTAGCATTCGATCTTTTTATTACAAATATTAGAAAAGTTCATGTCGAATTTATTCTAAATTTGTATTAATTAGTTTGAGATAAATACTTTGTAATCCTTATTGTATTTGCAACACCCTTCAAGTTTAATATAGTTATATTTAACTTGAATCTTGTTTCATTTATATTCCACATTAATTTGTTCTTAATTGTTATATTATTCAAAGGACAAATTCGATAAAAAGGTATAGTTTGTATTCAACCCCCCTTCTACAAACTTATCAGGACCTAAGAGGCTGTATTAGATGCTGGTATGAAGTTCAGCCTGCAAAATTGATTCCAGAAGTAGTTGCAACAACTACTAAGCAAAGGAAGAATAAATCATCTAAAACAAATTTCAATGATAAAGAAGGCGACAATGAAAAGTTGATCTCTAATGGTGAGCCTCAAGTTAAATCAGCGGCCAAGTATAGGAAAAATAAAATCTCTTTAGGCAAGAAGACTCCTACTAAACTTTTCATGAAGGGACATGAAACTCCTGGTGTTACTCACTCAGACCCTAGTCGCAAGTCATTTGAGAACGATCCACAGCCTAATGAAGATCCTACAATCACGATGCAAAAGTTATCCTTGGATATAGCAGGCATGAAGACACGACCAGAGTGTGCAAAAACTACTGAAACAAATGGCAATGATAAAGAAGGTGACACTGAAAAGTTGTTAATGCTCCACTAAATATCACATTACAATACCACTCTAAATCTTAAGTAGTACAACCAACAGAACACGAAGAAGAGCCATGGGCATCGATACAACGATCATTAATCGGCTAGAATTACATGAATGAATACAGGTTTATGCAATATGAATTACAGATCTCATGTATAGCCTTATTAGAGCAAACTGCATGATTAAATTTGTGTACTACTGGCTGGAAAGTAGAAACCTATATACTGTCTAGATATAGATTTTTGTAGCAGATATACTAAAAGAACAGTTAAGCGATACCATAGACATGTCCCTTAAACTAAAGTTGTATTGTTTACCTAACAAGGCATTACGCATCTACAGTTCCTTGTATAATGTTTGATCATTAGTAAACAGAACAGCTTGCTTCCAGTGCAAATAAAAATGAAATACTTAATTATATAAGAGTATTTGATTGCAAGTGATATCAGTACAAAACATGTACCCCGTATCATTGGCATCTCCTGTGTCAATTAGAGGAGCACCCACAGCTCCTACATCTGAATTTCCATCCCAAAGTTCTTCATGCTTAGCGATCAATCGCTGCAAGTCATCATTCAGTGCTAACCCCTGACATAGTAGTGACTCATCCCTGCAATAATCACCACAACCCATAAGTTCAGAGCATTAACAGCAACAATGAAAAACAAATTATAACTAAAAACATTAAATAATTTCTTTTCTCTCACAACAATGCTAATATGTTTAAGAACATATAACCTCTTCTTTAAGTTTCTGTTACATGACATCCAATAGATTGCACAAAATATCAGTAAGTTGTTGAAATCTTGAGAAGTAAAAATACTTCAGGTGCCGTGATATATGAAAACACACATATATTCATCATTTAAGCCAGAATACAATCCAATTTTTACATGCAGTGTTGTCAGCAAAAATCTTGTATACAAAATAGTTCCACACAAGTAAACATAATGAAATAATTATAGTTTTACTTCCAGGGCCTGATGGACAAAACAACAGCAGCAATAATAATAAGCAACAAAAGAATTGCAAAACAATACCATTTCCTGGAATTCCTCTGAAGCTTCTTCGCCACTTCAAAATGCCTCGTCCCTCCTCTCACATACGAACTCGCTCTTTCCACATGACTCTCGATATTTCCTGCACAGCGTCGTGCCGTTCCTGTATCTCGCTTATTGTATCCATCGCCTGTCCTCTGCCTTGCACTTGAATCACTTTCTGCAAAAACGTTTCAGTAAATCACTCAAACAACTAAAAACATCACTCTGTGTGTGTGAACACGCATCAATTAAACAAACTCCCCTTGAATTAAATTCTAAAATTATGAGATGAAGATTAATAGATCCGAATTGAGATCTCAGTGAATTGAATTGAACGAAGTAGAGCAGGACGGAGGTGAATGGTGGTGGTGGAGGTGAGTGGTGGTGGAGACGAGAGAGAGAGAGATTGAGTGAGGTGAGACGAGATAGAGAGAGAGATTGAGTGAGGTGAGAGACGAGAGAGAGAGTCGGAAAGGGGGAAAAGAGAATTTAGTTTTTAGTCGGGGGGAAAAGTATTTGGCAAGAGGGGGAAAAATAATTGGTATAAAGGGAGGAAATAATTGATGTAAAGGGGGGAATTGCGAAATTTTTACCAAGGGGGGAAAACAAAATTTTTTTAGTTGAACTTTAGACATCGGTTCTAAAATAAGCGATGTCTTTAACCAACAAAGACATCAGATTACCACGGGGTGATGTTATTATATCTTTTAACATCAGTGGTATTAGTAACCGATGTTTAATGTGTGATGTCTATTGAACATTTTCTTGTAGTGACATAATCCTAATTCTTACACTATTGTACATATGTTTACCTTACCTGGAAATTCAAAGATCACCCGCAATCTTTTTCTAAAGTATATAGTTTCTTTTTCTGAAAAACAGAAATATGTGATTTGATAGTGTCAGGTACACTTTTTTCAGGGTAAAGTTCAATTTCTATCTGAGGATGCCATCCATCAATTGCACTTATTCATCTTTGCCTTGGCTGTTTTTCACGTGCTTTATTGTATAATTACGCTGGCCTTAGGTAGAGCTAAGGTAATCACCATTGCCTCTCCTCGGTCTCACTAAATGTTTTATTAGAGTATATGACTTTTCCTATGGTGCATCCGTGCCTGCTATTTTGTTGCAGATGAGTATGTGAAAGACATGGGAATCAGAAACAAAAACACTGGAGTATCAATGTTCACAAGGTAATATTACATGTTGTAGTATAGTATGTGAGTTGAGAAAGAGTGCAAGTTTTTCACTGCTAATGCAATTACATTGATATACTACTGCTGCAGATTCTGAAAGATACAGGTTTGCAAGAGATACGACCTTTGGGAGAAGGCACTTAAATATCTGGTGTCGTTCACCAGTTTTAATTTGGATTGTAAGTCTAAGATAGGTGTGTAATTGGCAATGATATTGCATATACCTGCTCATAATTTGATATCTCATGTATAATCTTTGTATATTGCAGGTTTGTTTCTTCAGACAATTTCTTGTATCAGTTCCAAAGGTTGACTATCTGACTATCTAGGACAAAATGTAAAGCATCTGGTTATGTCCGGTTATCCTTGAAGTAATTTTTTTACTATCTAGATGATTGTTGCTGTGATCGGAGCATTTAGTAACTGATTTGGCTTTTGTTTGACAATGTAATTGAACTAGTTCCGTGGTTGTTAGACAGTTGGGTAGATCTCAATCAGGTACCATGTGTTTAGAATGTTAGATGTTTTTTATTTGGCATGTTTGCTAGTTGGTTATGCACGACGGTAACCTTGAATTGTAGCTATAAGCTTTTTTGTGAATTCATCTTGAATTGAATCTGGTAATGATATATAGTAGTTAGCTTTGTGGTACAAGTTTGTTGAGTTTTTTGGTATATGTAGAATAGCTCGTTGGTAAGCATGGGACAATGCAATTAACATCACACACAACTGAAAAATGATTGTACATCAACTTCAATTTGAAAACTGATGTTAAAAAGACAATTCAACAACGGTTTTATAAATGAAACCAATATTAAAGGGACCTTTTAATAACCTTTTTTTTAAATTAGCCGATGTCTTTAGCTTATATTACATCGGCTCTTGGGACTAGCTGATGTCTGATGTATGTTCTAACATCACACCTCTCACAGAACCGATGTTAATTCCCGTCTTAGACATCGTTTTTCTAAGCAAATCGATGTCAATATTTCTTTTCCACTTGGGTGTTATATGTTCAAGTGCCTCTAACCTTGATAACATATCAATATTCAAGTGGTAATAGTATACATTTGTGTTAAATTTGTTCTAATGACATCAGAATTTAAAATAAAAACGATGTGTAAATACTCAATAGACATCAGTGAAAAACCGATGTCTAACGCTATAGACATTTAACAACACCCGCGTAGACATCGGTTGGTTGTTTAGAAAGACATCGGGTAATAGCCGATGTCTATTGATGAATTTCTAGTAGTGTAGTAAACTCTATTAGTGCTAATTTACGCCGATCTATTACCTTTCAAGTTGGGAAGTAGCTTACGAGATGGCCTTACCCCCGCATATGCAGCACGTTCATAATGTGTTTCACGTATCAATGCTTAAGAAGTATCGACCAGATTCGAACCATATAATGGAATATGAACCCATAGAGGTCCAGTTAGATTTGTCTTATGTAGAACGACCAATTCAGGTATTGGATCGTAGGGAGAAATCCTACGGTGGAAGAGTCTACCTGGGAGTCTACCTGGGAGTTAGAAAGTGATATGTTAGAGTACTATCCCCAGTTGTTTCCTTGATCTGATTCTGAGGACAAAATCCTATTAAGGGGGAAAGATGTAATATCCGTGAACTTTATTAATAATATAAATTATATTTTATGTGTAGAATAATTATTGTGGAGTATTTGGAGTCTTAATGGTTAAGATTATTGAGTAATAGTATGTTAATGGTTGTGTCGAAAGCCCCTTTCGAATATCTTCAGTTGTGAGCCCCGTTTTGAAAATTCAAGGGCCCCGTTAAAATTTTGTACATCATTATTATTCCTTCATCTTTCGTATCCGAATCATTATTGGAAGATTTCTTTGTATTATTATATTCCTTATTATCTGATACTATCAATAGTATATGTTTTGTTCAAAAAGGAAAATTATTATGTACCCTAATTGTTTAGGGCGATTGATATATCGTTCATGTCAATAAAACATCTATTATAGCCCCAGTATTCTTGAGCATTCGTTATATAAATGATATGTATTGATATGGATAGTTATCAGTCCTTGTGGATAACTATCACCTCGTAAAATGTGAACTTTACTTTATTAAAGGTTTAAAGCGATCCAGTGGATCGATATCGATCCAAAAATGTTGTTTGGGGTATTATTTTCCACTAAGTATAAAAAGACGAATCGTACATTATCCTTCGTATAATCTGTATTACATATATACAAAAATATAAAAATTCCTGAACCGTGTTCTTCGTGTTCTCGAAGATTAAACTTAATCTTGAAAGTGTTATTGGAATCCAAATCTAAATTTCAAGTACTCAAATCAAAGCTCTTGATCTCTAGTTTCAGAATCTTCAAACCATATCCTCATCTGGTAATTTTTCAATTTATTATGAATTTTTCAATATTCAAATTAAATTAGGGTTCTTGTTCGAATTGGGGATTTCTTTTCTGTTGATTCTCCATTCAATTTATTGTTTCTAACATGTTCCTAGGGTTCTAATTAGTAGGAATTCATGATTTAATTTCATGTTTCTGTTCGTTTTTGAAGAATTTAATTTTCGGGTTTTTACCCGAATTTTCTTTTTAATAGTCCGTTCATATGAATGATCTGACATAGTTTTTGATAGAGGCCTTTTGTTGTATGTGTTCTTAGCTTCATTTTAACATAAAGAACGTCGAGTTTCATGTACGATTTAGGTAGATCGGAAAATTTGTGTAAGGTCGCCGGAATTTGATCGGGATTGGGATTCCGGCTGTGTTTTTGGTTTGTTTTGGTCGGAATGAATAGCTGAGTTTGTAAGGAATGTTTTGGTATAAAAAGCCCCAAATTATGATGTGTTTTTGAGTCGCCGGATTCTGGAAAACCCACCGGAATCTGGAAAATTTCCGGTTGTTCTTCCCGACCCGTTTACCCGAATTGTTGACCCGGTTTCAATCTTCGAAACCCTAGTTCATTTTCAGAAAACTGTTTTTGGATTTTATTTTTAAAAATAATTCGAAAATAGTTTAAATATTTATAAAAATCATATTTTTATTTTAAAAATACATTTTTATATTCAAAAAATTTTGAATAAATTATTTTTATTTATTTAAATTCGAAACCTGATTAAATTTAATTATTTTAATTATTTTTGATTAATAATTAATTTATTTGATTAATTGATTTAGTTTATTAATCAGTTAATTCTTATTAATTAATTATTAATTAGATTTAATAATTTATATTAAGTTTAAATTTTTTCTAGCTTGATTGAATTATTTAAAAATAGATTGAGCGTTTGGAAATTGTCAATTAATTTTATATTAATTGATTAAATTGTTTTTAAATACTTATATTGGGATTAATAATCCGATTTTTGATTTAAAAATTATTTGTGACTTATTTAAATTTAAATAAGCATCGGATATTGTTTTAAAAATGTTTATAAGTGTTATATGGTTTATATGAGTTGAACAATGTGTTTTATTGTCCGTAAATGCTTTGTATAAGGGCTAGTGTCCGAGTTTTTATTTTTGTAAAATAGAACGAGCGTCTGATAAATGCTATTAAGTACCCGATTACTTGTTTAGACTTAAAAATGGTTATGAGTATATGTCGAAGGTAGAACGAGGATAGTTAGACTTATTATTATGAGTTGTTTATTATAGAATCGAGTTCCCGAAGCAAGGGAAAGGAGAAGGTAGAGTAAGCGAGATAGACCGAAGTCAGCTACGTAGACCAGGCAAGTATCTATGCCTTTACTTGTTGATTCAATTGATATTGTTTCCAATGATTATGCATGTTACCCTCAGAACAATTCAGATTATTCAATCTTTACTCCGTACTTGAGCAACTGATGTTATTTCCTTGAATATTCCTAACTCTTTGATTAATCCACCATCATGTTGAATATCAGAAACCTTCACCTTCAATTCAGTTTATATTGATGATAACCATTATTGACCTTCTTAAATGAGTACGTTGTACCATTGAAACCATTCCAAATCTATTTCGCGGACTTCATTTGATATTGAGCAGTTGAAGCTCTTTTGCAACTATTATACCTTTTCATTGTGTACGTTCTACCATTGAAACCATTCTGAATCTATTTCTCGGACTTCATCTGATATTGAGTAGTTGAAGCTCTTTTGCAACTATTATACCTTTTCATTGTGTACGTTCTACCATTGAAACCATTCCGAATCTATTTCTCGGACTTCATTTGATATTGAGTAGTTGAAGCTCTTTTGCAACTATTATACCTTGTCATTGTGTATTTATCTTGTGATCCATGTTATTGCTTATACTCTGTGATAGAATTGGCATGTTTTTAAAAATGGGACCAATAATGGTCGGGATAATTTAAGGCCAAGATGGCCATGGATCCTAGTGGAGGACTTTGCTATAAGCAAGTCCGGGGTTGATGCATGACTAATCAGCAGCTCAACCTTTTGATTTGAAAAAAAATGTAGAAGTCCAATTCTAATCCCTTTTACTTCCATTGAGATTGTTAAAAGCATATGTTTGGCTTAAGCCTTGTTGATTCAGATAATTGTGATCTTCCTTTTATTATGGAACTGTAATTGATATATATTATGCTTGCTGAGCACTTGTGGCTCATACTTGTTTTGTTTATTTAACCCTATTCCAGTGAAGCGAGAATATGAGCAGACACATCGCGAGCGATAGTTCTCCAGCAGATAGGAGACCATCTCGAGTGGTTGTCATTGTTAGGGTAGTTGTCTATTTTGTTAGTTAGACTCGACGTCTAGCTTTGAACTTTAAGTTGTGTAATATTAATAAATCTGAAAACTGGTTTGTAATAACTTAGAAGCTTGTTCAATGCCATAATCTGAACGCGGTCTTGGTTAAGGGGTGTTTTATGTTATTATTATATTATGCATGTGTTATATCCAGGTATATTGTGTTTCGTTGGTCGAGTGACTCCACAAACCTGTGCACCGAGTTTGGAGGGCGTCACAAAAATTTTCCCAGAACGTCAAAGGATTCTGATTCTCTACCCAAGAGGAACAATTTTGGGCCAAAGTTTACGGAGTATGCAAGATTGAACACTCCCAGGAGCCAAAGATGGAAATAGCAAAGGAGGAGGATCTCCGATGGCCGAAGCCACTAAGGACTGATATGTCTAAACGGAATCAAAACCAATTCTGTCGGTTCCACAAGGAAGTCAGTCACGACACCGACGATTGTAGACAATTGAAAGATGAGATCGAGTTTCTGATACGGAGAGAAAAGCTCAATAAAATCACCAAGGATGGAAATCAAGGGAGTCAAAGAGGAAACTATGAAAGGAAGGATTATGACAGAAGGGACAACGATCAAGATCGAAATCCCAAGCCCCGATGGCCAGTCATCAACATGATATTCGGAGGACCAACTGCTGTTGGGTCCTCCCGAAACTCAAGAAAGGCCTATGCCCGAGAAGTAATGACTGTGGTCGGAGAAGCACCGAAACGTGCCCGAACAGAAATATCAATAGGTTTTGATGATTTTGACTTGGAGGGAGTTAAGTTTCCCCACGATGATCCCTTAGTCATCGTACATGTGATAGGGAATTCTGAAACAAAGAGAGTTTTGGTCGACAATGGAGCTTCAGTGGACATTTTGTTCCATGATGCTTTTATCAAGATGGGCTATACTGACTCTCAGTTGACACCCTCGATTATGCCCATATATGGATTCAATGGAGTGGAGTTAAAGGTGGAAGGCACTATCCAACTCCCAATGACAATGGGGCAAAGGTCGAATACGTCTACTCAGATGTTGAACTTCATAGTTATAAAGGCAACTTTGACCTACAATGCAATCCTGGGAAGGACGGGTCTTCATGTGTTCAAGGTTGTTGCCTCATCTTATCATCTGAAAATCAAGTTCCCAACGAGGAATGGAATTGGTGAAGAACGGGGAGACCAAAAGATGGCTAGAAGCTGTTACATAGCCGCGTTAAGGCCTGATGGAATCAAGGGGCAGGTTCTTCCCATTGAAGACATGGATACTAGTGATAATGAGGACCGAAGAGGGAAACCAGCTGAGGATTTAATCCAAATTCCCTTAGTCCCTGGTGAACCGGAGAAGGTGACTTATGTTGGAGCACTATTGCCTGAACCATTGAAAAGCAAGCTCATATCTTTTCTTCAAGAGAACAATGACGTTTTTGCTTGGACAGCGGCTGACATGCCAGGGATTGATCCCCAGTTGATAACCCACAAACTGAATGTGGATCCTGAAAGGAAGACGGTGAAACAAAAGAAGAGAAATTTTGCTCCAGAAAGGCAAGAGGCCATTAAACAAGAAGTAGAAAAGCTTCTAGAGGCCGGGTTCATTGAAGAGATACAATTCCCAGAATGGTTGGCTAACCCGATGATGGTCAAAAAAGCCAATGGAAAATGGAGAATGTGTGTAGACTTCACCGATTTGAACGATGCATGTCCTAAGGATTGTTTTCCCTTACCAAGGATTGATGCCCTAATAGATGCCACCGCTGGCCACGAGATGCTAAGTTTTATGGATGGCTTTAGTGGATATAACCAAATCAAAATGCACAAAGATGACATCTCCAAGGTATCATTCATCACTGACTTTGGTGTTTTCTGTTATCTAGACATGGCATTTGGACTTAAGAATGCAGGGGCAACATACCGAAGGTTGGTGAACAAAATTTTTGAACACCTGATTGGAAAAACCATGGAGGTCTATATGGATGACATGTTGGTTAAAAGCCTCGATAAGGCCGATCATATAAACCATCTGTGAGAAGCGTTTGAAGTGCTGAGGCACCACAAGATGATGTGGAATCTAGCTAAGTGTTCCTTTGGTGTTGGCTCGGGAAAGTTTTTAGGCCTGATGGTTTCCAAGAGAGGAATCGAGGCTAATCCTGACAAAATCAAAACAATTCTAGACATGGAACCACCACGGACTATCAAGGATGTCCAGAAACTAACAGGAAGAGTGGCAGCATTGGGAAGATTCATCTCCAAGTCAGGAGAGAAGTGCTTACCTTTCTTCAAAGCACTCAAGAATGTGAAAATTTTTGAATGGACAACGGAAACCCAAGAGACCTTTGGGGCCTTGAAGAAGTACATGGCTGAGGCACCACTGTTGGAAAAACCAAAGCCAGGAGAAACTCTCTATTTGTACTTGGTAGTTTCTAACACAGCACTTGGAGCCGTATTGGTAAAAGAAGAGTTGAAGATTCAGAAACCCATTTAATACGTGAGCAAGATTCTACATGGGGCAGAAATAAACTACTCTACGATTGAGAAGTTTCCCTTAGCCTTGATAATGGCCTCAAGAAAGCTACACCCATACTTCCAGGCTCACAAGATAGAGGTCTTGACCAATCAGCCTCTAAGAAACATCTTGCATAGCCCTCAGGTTAGTGGAAGGTTGATCAAATGGGCTATTGAATTGGGAGAATTTGACATCAAGTATAAGCCTCGAACGGCCATAAAAGCTCAAGCACTCGCTGACTTCATGGTTGAATGCACTATTGACAACCAGGAAGTCGGGGGGCAGGAAGTAATAGTGGAGGACAAGAAAGATGAAGACATGGTGTCCAAAGAATGTTGGGTGCTCTATTTTGATGGAGCATCAAAAACAAAATCAAGTGGAGCAGGTTTGGTGCTACAAAGTCCTGATGGATTTCTCATAGAGTATGCACTAAAACTGGACTTCCCAACGATAAACAATGAAGCTGAGTACGAAGCCCTGATAGCTGGCTTAGGGCTGGCTGGAGCCTTGAGAGCTAAAACTCTGAAAGTGTGTGGAGACTCGAGGCTAGTGGTTTCCCAAGTAAATGGGAAGTTTGAGGCCAGAGATGAAGTCATGGCCAAGTACCTAAAACTTATCAAGGCCATCATGACTCAGTTTGATGAATGCTATGTGGAACACATTCCAAGGGAAGAGAACATGAAGGTCGATGCCTTGTCTAAGTTTGCCTCTTCTGAAATTGAAAACTACGCAGGAAGTGTATACTTCCAAGTATTAAAGACCCCAATCATCAATGGAAAGTTGGTAGCACCCTTTGATGTTGCCAGTTGTTGGATGGATCCCATCAAATCTCATCTGGAAACTGGGTGGTTACCCAATGACACTTCAGAAGCACAAAAGCTATATGTGAGAGCACTAAGGTATGCCCTGATTGAGGGAATCCTATAAAAAAAGTCTTTCATCATTCCTTACTTAAAATGCTTGAGACCACAAGAGGCAGAATTGGCCCTAAGGGAAGTACATAAAGAAATTTGTGGGCAGCACTTGGGGGGGCAAAGCCCTTGCTCATAAAGTCACTCGTCTAGGTTTCTATTGGCCAAGCATACTTGCAGATGCTAAAAGCTACGTGAAGAAATGTGAACGATGCCAAAGCATGCACCGATGGTTAGGCAACCACCAGAGATGATGACATCCATAAACTCACCTATCCCATTCGCCATGGGAGGAATGGATATACTTGGACCATTTTCAATGGCAAGTGCGCAAAGAAAGTTCTTGATAGTGGCAATCGACTACTTCACCAAGTGGATTGAGGCTAAACCTTTAGCCAAGATCACCACCAAGCAAGTAATGCATTTCTTCTGGGAAAATGTAATATGCAGATACGGGATTCCACGAATTTTGGTCACGGATAATGGAACTCAGTTTAACAACGATGAATTCAAGAAGTATTGTGATGAGAATGATATCAAGTTATGCTTCACTTCTGTTGCCCATCCTCAAGAAAATGGGCAAGCTGAGGTTGCCAATCGAATTATCCTGGATGGACTTAAGAAAAGAGTTGAATGCTCTAGAAACACTTGGGTAGACGAATTGATCCCCATACTATGGGCATATCGTACTACTTGTAAAGTCACCACTGGAGCAACCCCCTTTCTGCTGGCATATGGGGCAGAGGCAGTGGTTCTAGTGGAGATTACTCACACATCTCCAAGAATCGAAGCTTATGAGCCAGAGACATATGAAGAAGGCATGAGGTTGGCCTTAGATCTAATTCATGAAGTTAGAGATGAGGCAAATGCTAAGGTAGTTGAACATCAAAAAGGGCATCTTTCTACTATAACCTAAGGGTTAAAGAGAGATTCTTCCATCATGGAGACTTAGTCCTCCGAAAGATTGAGGCATCCGGAGTTGGACAAAAAGGCTAGTTGGCCCCAAATTGGGAAGGACCATATCACATCAAGAACGTATTTGGTCGAGGCTCCTACAAATTGGAAACCCTGGAAGGGATCGAAGTGCCAAGAACTTGGCATGCTGCAAACTTGAAAGTCTATTATGTTTAAAGTGTGTCTTGACTGGACTCACTATCAGGACAAGTAGAAATAAGGTTCGATGAAATCATGAGCTTCCTAGAAAGCAGATGAAGGGTTGAGCCCGTTTTGATTGGTAGAAACATCTTCAAAGCTTTGCCAAGACAAACTACAAATGAATGCAAAGGAAAGCATACAAAATATGCATGTCAACTGCACAAATAGAGTTGAATACAACGAACCCCGAAGGGTGAATGTTGTTAATAAACATACAAAAGAAAGCCTAAGACGCCTATTGTCAATTAGCGAAAATTTCAAGCTCAGGAGGAGTTTGATATGATAGACTTGAGAATGAATCACTACGAGTGCAGCTATCAGTAAGAACTCGTAAGGGTGAAGGGTTGAAACCCCAGAAACCTAAGACATTCAGTCCAAAACCCATCATTCGATATGCTCAATGAAAGGCTTGAAGCCAAAACAAGACGGTATAAGATATAAAAGGCTTATGCAAATGTCAAGTTAGCCTCGAATAAGGCAAAATCGTCGTAAATGTGTAGGTCGCTCCACACTTTACACCAAGACGATACTCGTGAAACACTAGAGTATATTAAAATCCCCAAAAAAAGGGTAGTAAGTCCCAGGTAAGGGATAAAAAGACCCCAAGTCTCGAAAAAGACCGGTATAACTTCTATGAAATACTAGTGCATTATCATAGAAGTTGGGGGGCAAATGATCGATATGGGTTAAAAATAACCCTAAAAACATAATTAATATTGCATTAATTAAACCTAGCTGGTCCATAAATAAGGCCCATTAATAAGGCCCGAAACTCTAATTAAATATTAATTTCGTAATTAATATTTGGGCTAGAAGTACAACCTGTATTAGGAGACGTCCAATACAGGCTTGTTCTAATACAAGTGGGCTTCTTTCAATACAAGTCCGTTATGATATGGAGACAACTCCTACAAGGAAGGATCTAGAATTAATCCTTATCCACCGTCAAGGATAAGACTTATCCTTCAAGGAAGTGATAATACTTATCCACCGTCAAAGATAAGATTTATCCTTCAAGAAAATGATAATACTTATCCACCGTCAAAGATAAGATTTATCCTTCAAGGAAATCAGTACTTATCCACTAGGCTTCTAAACGCCTATATAAAGGGTCTTACCCCTCATCTCATAACTACGTTTTGGACACAACTCCATACGTCATCTACTACGTTTTAGACTTCATCCTCGAATAAGGACATACAAGTCACTACGTCCTCGGTGTGCCCCTGTCGTCATAGCCCCGAAGGCAACATAAAAAACTACGTTTTGAACACAACTTCATACGTCATCTACTATGTTTTAGACTTCATCCTCGAATAAGGACATACAAGTCACTACGTCCTCGGTGTACCCCTACCACCATAGCCCCGAGGGCAACACCAAGAACTACGTTTTCTGGCTTGATTCTCAGCACTGATTGAGATACGTAGGCATCTTGTGAGGACCGATTTAGTCATGAAACACAAGAGCAGCCATTAAAGCTCGAAGCTCTCTTAAACCCTAGCAATTAATTTACAAATACACTTTTTAATCCATAACACCTTCCATTCTCTTCTTTATTGAAAAACTTGGGAGCACACCATAAGGGTTCTGTAAATGAAACTCTAAGAGCATCTCCAAGAAACTCTTAATTAAATTGGTTCTTAACTTGAGAATTGAGGAGTGAGACGAACTTTTTTTGCTCAAGAGACTCTTAGTAACTCTTAAAATCACTTGAAGTGTCTTCTCTCACCTTAATCTTAAGAGCTATATTCTCACCCTTAACTATTTTTATATATTACTAGCTTATTGCCCCTGCAATGCACATATATTTTTTAATATTTTTTATTATAATAATTCACAATATTATTTTTTATATTTGTTTTAGTTTTAAATTTTATTAATATTTATAATTTTGAAATAATTTTTAAATATATTGTTGACGAATTTCGAACCTTGGACTTTTGAGAAAATAATTTATCGATTAAAAATAAAATATTAATTGACATTATATGATTCAATATTTAATTTCTTTTTAAATTTTTAAATAGGTAGTATTAATATGTTATTACAGTCATTCGAAATTTAAATTGTTGTTAGTATGTTGTGAGTATGAGAATAAAGATCCCGACTCTTGAGATAGTAATTGATCATTTGAGTTAATTATTTAACTTTCTAATTAGCCACTTTCCTAATTTATAAACAAATCAAAATAAAAATATTCTAAGATTAACCTCATGATCTTTGTTTTCTGTAAATATTACATTCAAAATTATCATTAATGAATATGAAAATCACAATTTTTAATAATATTTTGATACTATCCTTTTACATTTGTTATATGTAAAATTATAAAATATAATTTGGATAAATCAAAGTGTTATTCTCTTCAAAAAGAAATATTTTGTAATTTTTACATTACAATTTGCAACATAAGTTCATGTACAGGATTTCTCTGATACGTCTCTTAAAACATACGGTCTACGTGTATTTTTTTTATACATGGTATACAATAATTTTGTAACTAACATGAATTGATATCTCGATCTTTAGTTTAATATTTATTATCTAACTGAAACTACCCATATATTGTAGTTAAAAAAGAGTTACGAATTTTTACTTATTTCTTTTTATTTAGAATAGAAAACCCAATTATATTTGGTTTAAATTATCAAAATACATTTTTCAGTATTTAAATGTAATCTTACTTTTAAATATTAGAAAACCCATTAATCAAATATATTTTTTAATATTAGATCTAACGGTTCTCCTCTATCTATTTAAGATCTAACGGTTCTTATTATTTTGGTTGTACATAGAAAATTATATTCAATATAAAAAACCCAATTATATTTGGTTTCAATTATCAAAATACCATTTTTAGTATTTAAATATAATCCTACTATTAATCAAATATACTTTTTAATAGTAGATCTAACGGTTCTCGTCTATCTATTTAAGATCTAATGGTCTTTATTATTTTGGTCATACAAGGAATCACTACCAAAATTTTGGATATAATCTCTCTTACGCTTGTTATATATAAGGATTTAATTGTCACTTTCCTAATTTATGAACAAATCAAAATATAAATATGCTGAGATTAACTTCATGATCTTTGTTTTCTGGAAATATTACATTCAAAATTATTGTTAATGAATATGAAAATCTCAATTTTTAAAAATATTTTGATATTATCCTTCTACGTTTGTTATATGTAAAATTATATAATATAATTTAGATGAATCAAAGTGTTATGTCCCTTAAAAAAGAAATGTTTTTTAATTTGTACAGTGCCATTTGCAATATAAGTTCATGTACAGGATTTATCATACGTCTCTTATAACATATGGTCTACGTGTATTTTTGTTATCCATGGAATACAATAATATTGTAACTAACATTAATAGATATCTCGATATTTAGTTTAATAGTTATTATCTAATTGAAACTACTCATAAATTGTTGTTAAAAAAGAGTTACGAATTTTTAAATATTTCTTTTTATTTAATATAGAAAACCCAATTATATTTGGTTTAAATTATCAAAATACACTTTTTATTATTTAAATATAATCCAACTTTTTAATATTAAAAAACCTATTAATCCAATACACTTTTTAATATTAGATCTAACTGTTCTTATCTATCTATTAAAGATCTAACAGTCCTTATTTGTTTTGGTCGTACATAGATAATTATATTCAATATAGAAAACCCAATTATATTAGGTTTCAATTATCAAAATACCCTTTTTAGTATTTAAATATAATCTTACTATTAATCAAATATACTTTTTAATATTAGATCTAACGGTTCTCATATATCTATTTAAGAACTAATGGTCTTTATTATTTTGGTCATATAGTGATCATACAGGACCGACTACCAAAATTTTGGATAAGATCTCATTTACGCTTATTATATATAAGGATTTAATATCTTTCAAAACAAGCTATTTCTCTATTCACTATTTTTTGTCATCAATGAGTTCAACTTACATTTAATAATATAATAATCAATAAAGAGTGATTGTAAGAAGTATTATTAGAGATAAACTCACATTAAATTATTAAGAGTTAATATTTTATATTATATTTGAGAGTGATTTAAGAGCCTCTCAGAGTTGCTCTTAACCCACACGCTCCTAAATTTTTACTTCACCTATATTTCCAATTTAGCAAGGTGAATTTCTTACCACCTGTTGTACATTTTAAGGGTACCAAAGAATAACAACATAAATGTATTGGAACTTGAAAAAATATATCACTGTACTGGAACTTCAAAAACTCTTTCAATGAGAGTCGACCTCAACCTTAGCTAGCCGCTTTAAAAATATTCAGATTTACCTTCTTCCTTTTTAATCAATTAAGCCTTCTTTCTTCTCACAAATTCATTTTCGTCTTATTTTCTATCATCTAATAATCATAGTTCTTATTTTTCCTTCAATAATCATCCTTATTTTATTAGGATTGCTTATGTACCCAATTTTTTGGACGTTTTGTTTGTCTCCTTTAGGAGTGGTTGATACGGTTTTGGTATTTTTGATTTGTTGTTTTTTTTTCTTTGAGAAAGATTCAAGTCGGTGGTGAAAATCGCAAAAACTCACATTTCACAACACAGGATTGTTCATATTATGAGGGCATTGTTCCTCTAATTTCAGTTGGTGCAACTGAAAGTTCTAAACAATGGACTATTGTCGAAATTATTGTGTAAAGGTCAATTGTGATGTTATGGCTTCAGGGATGGTGAAGGTTAGATTTTTCGGGAAGCCATCTTAATCCTTTTTAGTTCAAAAAATATTTGTATCCTATATGTTAAGTTATCTGAAAACAAATCGACTATTTATTTAACTCATTTATTTGTTTCTCAACCAAATTATATTATCAATTTATCACGGCTAAATTCAATCTTTTCAATGAAATACATAATATTTTGGTAAAAAAAGAAAGAGTAACAACATGAATTTGTCACTCAGTTATAAATCTGGTTGAATTTACTATGTATAGTTCATCATTTAAACCAAGTTATCAACATATGACAAATGTGTTTACACTACACCAAAAACGGCCTTTTCCTACCATATAAATCATACCAAAAAAACTTGGTAGGAATTGACCCCCCATTTCCTACCGAAGACGAATATGGTAGGAAATGGTCCCCGTGGGGCCCGATTTCTGTAAAAGCGAGGACCAATTCCTACCGATTGTTGGTAGGAAAATAAAACCTACCAACATCGGTAGGTTTTGCCTGCATTTTCACAAAGATAAGACCCCACCATCCTAATCATCAGCCTTGTCATATTTTTAAGTAATAAACAATTTTTATAAAATAAAAAATATTTTCAATATGCTGTGGTCATTTCCTACCATATATGGTAGGAAACTAAAACCTACCAAATCCGGTAGGTTTTATTCGTGATGGTACCCCACCAGCCACATCATCAGCCATATCATAATTTAAGTAATAAATAATTTTTTTTAAATAAGAAAAATTTACATTCTGTCATGGTCATTTCCTACCATATATGGTAGGAAAATAAAACCTACCAAATCTGGTAGGTTTTATTCGTGATGGTACCCCACCATCCACATCATCGTCCCTATCATATTTTAAAGTAATAAATATTTTTTAATAAGAATTATTTTCATTCTGCCAAGGCCATTTCCTACCATATATGGTAGGAAATGGTCACTGACCAATTTTGGACCCCCACCACCTTTCGGCCCAAACAAATCGGCCCATTTGTGTACAGCTTTCCTACCAATAATGGTAGGTTTTGATCGAATAATAAAATAATAAAAAAATAAAATTAGGGTATAAATTGTTTTTATTATATTTTTTGTTGATCGGTTATCATGTTTTTTGTTAATCAAACTCTATGGACATAAAGATGTACTCATTTTAGTAGTGGAGGATAAAAAATAGTTGATTTAAACTTATATTCTTATGTTTTATGTTCTTCGCTAAAACCTAATTATAGCGAAAAAAAATTAAAAATAAAAGATGTATGAGTAAATTAAATTTTTTTATATGAAACGTCGTTTTGTAGTTTGATGAAGCTAAGGAAAAAAATTTAGACAAAAAAAAATTATAAAAAGTTAAAGTCGTTTAGAAAACGAAAGAGTGTTAGAAGATTGAGTTAGAGTTTATACTCATGTTTTAGGGGTTGTCTAGGGTTACACTTTTTAATTTTTATTTATTTGTTTTCAACGATCCAACCTTACGGATGATTAAATATGTTGATTTCTTAGTTTTATACAAAATATTGGATTTTTTTAATTTAAACTCTTATATTTTTATAATAAATCTATTTATCAAACTTGTACTTTATAAAACTTGAATTGGAATATCATATATCAATTATTTGTTGATTTATTATAAAAAGCTTATTTGGCGCAGTGGTTGTTCACTTGGTCATTGTTGGAGGGGGCACGAGTTCGAATTCGTGCAATCCAAAATTTTAGCCGATTTCCGCCTAAAATTTTATGAAAAATTTGAATTTCCCTTTTTAGGGGTTGTTTAGGGTTACAGTTTTTGTTTTTATTTTTATTTTTTTTCAACGATCTAACCTTACGGATGATTAAATATGTTGATTTCTTAGCTTTATGTAAAATTTTAGAATTTTTTAATTTAAGCTTCTATATTTTTATAATGTATCTATCAAACTTATAATTTACAAAACTTGAATTGAAATATGATATATAAGTAAATTGCATATTTAGTACAAACAACGACGTTGGTGTAGTGGTTGTGCACTTGGTTGTTCTCAAAGAAGGCCGTTGTTCGAATCCACACAACCCATTTTTTTTGGCAATTTCCGCCAAATTTTTACCAAAAAATTGAAATTACCACGCACAACTAATAAAAGAATATAATTAAAATAATAAAAGAAAAAAAAATAGGGTAACAACTCATTTACTCTCTGACATAAATCAATAGATCTTAATTATCATTACGTTTCGATCGTCGAAAATATTATTTTAAAAAATTATTATGTTTATTTTTTTTAAAAAAAATTGTGCCAAAACCTATACCTACCATTATCGGTAGGAAATAAGCAACAATTTCCCGAAAAATTCAAAAATTGCGCCTAAAACTAAAAATTCAAAAATTGCGCCCAAACCAAAAATTCAAAAATTTTGCTGAGAATCATAACCTACCATTATCGGTAGGAAATAAGCTACAATTTCCCGAAAAATTCAAAAATTGCGCCTAAAACTAAAAATTCAAAAATTGCGCACAAACCAAAAATTCAAAATTTTTGCTGAGAATCATAACCTACCATTATCGGTAGGAAATAAGCTACAATTTCCCGAAAAATTAAAAAATTGCGCCCAAACCAAAAATTCAAAATTTTTGCTGAGAATCATAACCTACCATTATCGGTAGGAAATAAGCTACAATTTCCCGAAAAATTCAAAAATTGCGCCTAAAACTAAAAATTCAAAAATTGCGCCCAAACCAAAAATTCAAAATTTTTGCTGAGAATCATAACCTACCATTATCGGTAGGAAATAAGCTACAATTTCCCGAAAAATTCAAAAATTGCGCCTAAAACTAAAAATTGAAAAATTACGCCCAAACCAAAAATTCAAAATTTTTGCTGAGAATCATAACCTACCATTATCGGTAGGAAATAAGCTACAATTTCCCGAAAAATTCAAAAATTGCGCCTAAAACTAAAAATTCAATCATTTTCATCTTCTTATTACTTATAATACAACCATTTATTTTTTTCATCTTCTTTATCTCTTCATCTTCTTTTCTATATCTTCATTTTCTTCAAATCAATTTCACATCTTATTCACTTTGTTCATCTTCTTGCTTATTTAAGTAATTTTATCTTCATGCTTATTTTGTTATTTAATTAGCTAATAATTCTTAATTATTAGGTGTACTAATTCTTGCTTCTTATGTAAATTTTAGGTACTTTATGAAGATTCAAAGACAATGATGAGGAAATAGAGAATGATTGTGAAGAAAATAACATGAAGATCCAAACGAAAAAGATGAAGACTTTGAAGATAATTAATTAATCCTTGTAAATAATTTTTGATTTGTAGTTTTGGTGCATAAGAACAACTTCGAATATTATGATTTATGTGTAAGGAATGTTTGAATTTTTATATACAATGAATGTTTGATTATTTGTTATGGTTGTATACTTGTGAATTAGATATCGATCTATTTTTTTATAATGATTTGAGCAATTTGTTAGATAGGGGAAGTAATGAAAGCTTTATTTTTTATTTTTGAAACAATTGTCTAGTAATTCCTACCACCTTCAAAGCATTTCCTACCGTCTTCGGAAGATTTCCTACCGTCTTCATAGCATTTCCTACCGTCTTCATAACATTTTCCAGAATTGATGAATGCGGTAGGTTTTAACTAGTAGGAAATACTGAAGGTGGTAGGAATTGCTTGGTAGGAAATAGCTATTTTTATGTGCTTCTGTTATAAAACCTACCAATTTGGTGCCCCTTGAGTTGGTAGGAAATGCGTTGGTAGGATTTGGTTGGTAGGAAATAGTCCTTGACCAGGGTCAAATGTGACCCCACAAAATGACGTGGCAGTGATCCCCACTCGTGACACGTGGCATGACATGTCAACCTCGTGGCAAGTGACGTGTCGGGGTCCACCGCCATGTGGCCGTCGATGTGGCTGTTGATGTGGCTCGCCACATGGACAGCCATTTGGCATGTGGGACCGTTTAAGAAACAGACCACCAATTCCTACCATCACCAATTCCGACCTGAGCAATTCCTACCATGTCGAATGGTAGGAATTGACACCAATTCCTACCGATTGACCCCCAAAACCTACCATTTTCGTGGTAGGAAAAGGCCGTTTTTGGTGTAGTGTTACTATGGTTGGCTTACCAAGTTATCACTCTATAAGCCCAATTTATTTACAAATTTCTTTTTACTATTTGAAAAGTGCTAGACGATTTGAACGGTGTCACCTCGCCGCCCCTGTCTTCTCCTTTATATATGTACGGTGAGGCGACTTATCTCAAATTGCCTTATATATTTTTCTAATTTTCTCAAAATTTTAAATTAATAATATTAAAGGTTAGAAAATATATAAATTTTCTTTTAAATCTTTAGTAATGAAAATCTTATTTACCTTATATTCTCCTAAACTTTCTTTTTAAGTCAAATTACTATCTTAATGTAGTCCTAAAATTTAACTTCAAGTTAAATTACAATGTTGATATTCTCTTAAACTTTCTCTTAAACTCAAAGTTACCAATCTTAAAATTCTCATATATTTTTTCTTAAATTTCTAAAATTTATCTTGAAATCAAATTATCATCTTAATATTCTCCTACAAAAACTATTACAAATTATGTTCTCATAATTTTTTCGTAAAAAAACTCGCGTTTAATTTATATATATGTTTTACATATATATATAAATTATTTTTTTTAAGTTTTACCTTCTAATTTATATAGAAGATAATACTTACACAAAATTCAAGTTTCTATAAAATAAAATATAATATAAAATTCTTTTTTTTTCTTTTCATTTATTTTCTCGAGTACCTATATTTTAAACAATAATAATTAGAATATTTAAAAATATTTAAATTTAATTTTATAATATAAAAAAATTGATTAATAGACGATACAATTTATTTAGTAAGTTAGTTTGTTATATGTTTAGATTTGGTAACGACGATGAGACATGTTTAACAAGAGAGTGAATCATAAATATGAGCATATTATAAGGTAGAATTTAATATTGATGTAATATTATGTATTTAAAAAAAAGTTGAAATATGAATTTTGAGAAAAATAAAAATTGTGATAAATATACTAATATTTGATATAATATTAAAATAATGAAAAATATTTAACAATTGCTATTTTTTATATTTATTTAAAATTTTGGTAAGAAAAATTAAAGAAATTATTATAAGAACACTACAAAGCGCTGATGAGTAAACCAGTGATAGATAAATTTAGAGAATCCATTAATTTTTAAGTTGTATCATATGTTAAATAATTTATGAAGTCGAATACCTCAAGTCTTACTAAATATTACAATTTTTTAATAATTACACGTGAATTTTTCCAAATCTCAAAGACATGCAAGATTTCATTTCCACAATAATTTACATAAAACTCAAGGGACTCCGATTTAAGATAAAAAGCACATAGAATCTATTAAAAAATTATAAATTACTAGCCTATAATGTAATATCCGTGAACTTTATTAATAATATAAATTATAATTTATGTGCAGAATAATTATTGTGGAGTATTTGGAGTGTTAATGGTTAAGGTTATTGAGTAATAGTATGTTAATTGTTGTGTCGAAAGCCCCTTTCAAATATCTTTTCATTTAGAAATATCTTTAGTTGTGAGCCCCGTTTTGAAAATTCAAGGGCCCCGTTAAAATTTTGTACATCATTATTATTCCTTCGTCATTCGTGTCCGAATCATTATTGGAAGATTTCTTCGTATTATTATATTCCTTATTATCCGATAGTATCAATAGTATTTGTTTTATTCAAAAAGAGAAAAATTATTCTGTACCCTAATTGTTTAGGGAGATTAATATATGGTTCATATCAATAATACATCTGTTATAGCCCCAGTATACTTAAGCATTCGTTATATAAATGATATGGATAATTATCAGTCCTTGTGGATAACTATCACCTCGTAAAAGGTGAACTTTACTTTATTAAAGATTTAAAGCGATCCAATGGATCAATATCGATCCAAAAATGTCGTTTGGGGTATTATTTTCCACTAAGTATAAAAAGACGAATCGTACATTATCCTTCGTATAATCCGTATTACATATATACAAAAATATAAAAATTTCCGAACCGTGTTCTTCGTGTTCTTGAAGATTAAATTCAATCTTGGAAGTGTTATTGGAATCCAAATCTCAAGTTCAAGTACTCAAATCAAAACTCTTGATCTCTAGTTTCAGAATCTTCAAACCATCTCATCGTCTAGTAATTTTTCAATTTATTATGAAATTTTAAATATTCAAATTAAAATTAGGGTTCTTGTTCGAATTGGGGATTTTCATTCTGTTGATTCTCCGTTCAATTGATTGCTTCTAACATGTTCCTAGGGTTCTAATGAGTAGGAATTCATGCTTTAATTTCATGTTTATGTTCGATTTTGAGATTTTCGATTTTAGGGTTTTTGCCCGATTTTTCTTTTGAATAGTCCGTTCATATGAATGATCTGACAGTTTTTGATGGAGGGCTTTTGTTGTATGTGTTCTTAGCTTCATTTTAACATAAAGAACGTAGAGTTTCATGTAGAAATAAGTTAGATCGTAAAATTTGCTTGAGCTCGCCGGAGTTTAGTCGGGATTGAAGTTCCGGCCATGTTTTTGGTATGTTTTTGGTCGGAATGAATTGCTGAGTGTATGAGGAATGTTTTGGTACAAAAAGCCCCAAATTCTGATGTGTTTTTTAGTCATCGGATTCTGGGAAATTCCGGGTTGTTCTTCCGGCCCATTTCTGTTCTTCGCGACCCGTTTACCCGAATTGTTGACCCGGTTTCAATCTTCGAAACCCTAATTCATTTTCAGAAAACTGTTTTTGGATTTTATTTTTAAAAATAATTCGAAAATAGTTTAAATATTTATAAAAATCATATTTTTATTTTAAAAATACATTTTTAAATTCAGAAAATTTTGTAAAATTATATTTATTTATTTAAATTCGAAAACTGATTAAATTTAGTTATTTTAATTATTTTTATTTAATAATTAATTAATTAAATTAATTGATTAATATTGATTAATCAGTTAATTATTATTAATTAATTATTAATTGAATCTAATTAATTTAAATTAGATTTAATTATTTCTTGACTTGGTTTAATTATTTAAAAATAGTTTGAGCATTTAGAAAGTGTCAATTAATTTTATATTAATTGA
This sequence comes from Heracleum sosnowskyi, assembly GCA_030848705.1. Lineage (NCBI taxonomy): Eukaryota > Viridiplantae > Streptophyta > Magnoliopsida > Apiales > Apiaceae > Heracleum > Heracleum sosnowskyi. Next base: position 69,795,949 of record CM061235.1, read on the forward strand.
TTTAATTGTTTTTAAATATTTATTGGGATTAATAATCCGATTTTTGATTTAAAAATTATTTGTGACTTATTTAAATTCAAATAAGCATCGAATATTTTTTTAAAAAATGTTTATAAGTGTTATATGGTTTATATGAGTTGAATAATGTGTTTTATTGTCCGTAAATGCTTTGTATGAGGGTTAGTGTCTGAGTTTTGATTTTCGTAAAATAGAACAAGTGTCCGATAAATGCTATTAAATACCCGATTACTTGTTTAGACTTAAAAATGGTTATGAGTATATGTCGAAGATAGAACGAGGATAGTTAGACTTATTATTATGAGTTGTTTATTATAGAATCGAGTTCCCGAAGCAAGGGAAAGGAGAAGGTAGGATAAGCAAGATAGACCGAAGTCAGCTACGTAGACCATGCAAGTATCTGTGCCTTTACTCGTTGATTCAATTGATATTGTTTCCAATGATTATGCATGTTACCATCAGAAAAATTCAGATTATTCAATCTTTACTCTGTATTTGAGCAACTGATGCTATTTCCTTGAATATTCCTAACTCTTTGATTAATCCACAATCATGTTGAATATCAGAAACCTGCACCTTCAATTCAGTTTATATTGATGATAACCATTGTTGACCTTCTTAAATGAGTACGTTGTACCATTGAAACCATTCCGAATCTATTTCTCGAACTTCATTTGACATTGAGCAGTTGAAGCTCTTTTGCAACTATTATACCTTGTCATTGTGTACCTATGTACCATTGAAACCATTCTGAATCTATTTCTCGAACTTCATTTGATATTGAGCAGTTGAAACTCTTTTGTAACTATTATACCTTGTCATTGTGTACCTATGTACCATTGAAACCATTCCAAATCTATTTCTCGAACTTCATTTGATATTGAGCAGTTGAAGCTCTTTTGCAACTATTATACCTTGTCATTGTGTACCTATGTACCATTGAAACCATTCCGGATCTATTTCTCGAACTTCATTTGACATTGAGTAGTTGAAGCTCTTTTGCAACTATTATACCTTGTCATTGTGTACTTATCTTGTGATGCATATTATTGCTTATACTCTGTGATAGAATTGGCATGTTTTTAAAATGGGACCAATAATGGTCGGAATAATTTAAGGCCAAGATGACCATGGATCCTAGTGGAGGACTTTGCTATAAGCAAGTCCGAGGTTGATGCGTGACTAATCAGCAGCTCAACCTTTTGATTTGAAAAATGTAAAAGTCCAATTCTAATCGCTTTTAGTCCCATTGAGATTGTTAAAAAGCATATGTTTGGCTTAAACCTTGTTGATTCAGATAATTGGGATCTTCCTTTCATTATGGAACTGTGATTGATATATATTATGCTTGCTGAGCACTTGTGGCTTATACTTGTTTTCTTTGTAACTCTATTCCAGTGAAGCGAGAATATGAGCAGACACAGCGCGAGCGATAGTTCTTCAGCAGATAGGAGACCACCTCGAGTGGTTGTCATTGGCAGGGTAGTTGTCTATTTTGTTAGTTAGACTAGATGTCTAGCTTTGAACTTTAAGCTGTGTAATATTAATAACTCTGAAAACTGGTTTGTAATATAACTTAGAAGCTTGTTCAATGCCATAATCTGGACGCGGTCTTGGTTAAGGGGTGTTTTATGTTATTATTATATTATGCATGTGTTACATCCATGTGTATTGTGTTTCGTTCGTCGAGTGACTCCCCAAACCTGTGCCCCGGGTTTGGAGGGCGTCACATATAACCCGTGCAAGACACGGACCTTAAAAAACAATAAACTAAAAAATTTAATATAAACGGAAAATATTAAAATAAAAGTGAAAATTAATATGATAAATTATAAAATGAGAAACTTAAATATTAATTGGAACATATAAAAATATAAAAAAAAAATACAAAAGGGGCTCAGGAAGATAAATGAGGTATTATTAATATTATTTTATAATAAAATAATATTAATAATAAGGACAAATAGAATGTTTTAATTAAAAATAATAATTGCCCGTGATATTTTTAGAAGTGTTTTAATTATATTAATTGTATTTATTAAAAAAATACGTTGACATGTTAAAATAAGTAAGTTTTTTTAATAAGGACAAATATAAAAGCTAGCATGTTTTAATTAAAAAGAAGTAACTGTCTGTAATATTTTTAGACGTGTTTTAATTATATTAATTGTATTTGTTAAAAAAATATGTTCACTTGTTAAAATAGGTAAAAAAAATTAAATAATTAAAAGTATTAAAATATGTTTTAAAATATATAAGTAAGAGTTGCACTTGATATTTTTGGAAAAATAGATTTTAGTGATAACAAATATAAAAAGTCAAATATTTTAATTTAAGGGTAATTTCCCGTGATATTTTTGGAAAAGAAGTAGATTTTGTTAGAAAAAAAATGTTTTAACTATAAAAGGCAATCAGCTAGTTACTATTTCTATATTATTTTATTATTTATTAAATAGAGTATTAAAATAGGTTTTAAAATAAATAAGTAAAGATTGCACCTCATATTTTTGGAAAATAGAGATTTTAGTGATAACAAATATAAAAGATAATATATTTTAATTTAAAGGTAATTGTCGTGATATTATTATAAGGCCGCTACAAAGCGCTATGAGTAAACCAGTGATAGATAAATTTAGAGAATCCATTAATTTTTAAGTTGTATTATATGTTAAATAATTTATGAAGTAGAATACCTCAAGTCTTACTAAATATTACAATTTTTTAATAATTACACGTGAATTTTTCCAAATCACAAAGACATGCAAGATTTCATTTCCACAATAATTTACATAAAACTCAATCGACTCGGATTTAAGATAAAAAGCACATAGAATCAATATACTTATATAAAGGAGAAGACGGGGGCGGTGAGGTGGCGCTCTAGAATCGCTCCGTTCTATTTTTCTAATTTTCTCAATTTTTTACAATTTTTAATTTTAATAATTACAATTTCCTTTAATATTTTCGATTTTGTAGGAAGAAAATTGAAAATTACACTTTTCTTATTTTTACAATTTTTAATTTTAATAATTACAATTTCCTTTATTATTTTCGATTTTGTAGGAAGGAAATTGAAAATTACACTTTTATTATTTTCAAACTTGATAGAACTTTCTTTTATTATTTTCAAACTTGATAGAACTTTCTTTGATTTAGAAAATTATAACTTCCTTATTATTTTCGAATTTGTAGGACTTGATAAAACTTTCTTTGATTTAGAAAATTACAACTTCCTTATTATTTTCGAATTTGTAGGCTCTTATGTTAATAATTGCAATTTTCTCTTTTATTATTTTCAATCTTGATAGAATTTTCTTTTATTATTTTCAAACTTGATAGAACTTTCTTTGATTTAGAAAATTACAACTTCCTTATTATTTTCGAATTTGTAGGACTTGATAGAACTTTCTTTGATTTAGAAAATAATCAATATCTTTTATTTATTTATTTATATATATAAAGGAAAATCCCCAGAAGCTCTAGAATCGCTCGATTCATATTTATCTAATTTTCTAGAGCTTTTGAATTAAAAAAAACTTAAATTAAAACTTCCTTTTTTAGGTCCTATTTTTTAGAAGGAAAATGCTAGATGCACCAAATTTGTTCCCAAAATTTGTTACAAAATGACATGGCAATTCCTGATTCGTTGTAATAATAAGTGGACCCCCTGCATTCACACCAAAACACCAATTAAAACATTCCAAATTGCCACATCACCTATGCCATGTCATTTTGTAACAAATTTTGGGAACAAATTTGGTGCCTCTAGCACTACTCAAAATGAAAGTTTTATTACCTTTTCTATTGCAACTCTCTCCTATATATACACAAGGTTAATTATTTATAAATTGGTAGGTGTATTTTTTCGAGTTTTGTATTGCGTTCTGGGATTTGACATTCTTACATTTTGTTTGTTATTTTCTTGCAGGAAAAGCTCAAACTTTTGACTCTGTAACGCTCATGACTGACTACTTAACCGGAATTTCTTACCTGCATTTGTGAAGGTTTGACGTTCATACATGTGAACTTATTATAATTTATACACGATTTATATATATATATCATGTATTCATGTGTGGTTAACTAATTTTGTGTGTAATGCATGTTCAAGTCCTCTTAATTTCCATTCTTTCAATAACTTTTTGCATAATCAAAACACATAATCTCAGAGTTCCCAGCATCGGCAATGCATTCCATGCATGAATTTAGTGTTCGCAAGTGTGTTTTGAACAATCAATATCCGTTCTATTTTTCTAATTTTCTCAATTTTTCACAATTTTTAATTTTAATAATTACAACTTCCTTTTTTATTTTCGATTTTGTAGGAAGAAAATTGAAAATTACACTTTTATTATTTTCAAACTTAATAGAACTTTCTTTTAGTATTTTCAAACTTGATAGAACTTTTTTTGATTTAGAAAATTACAACTTCCTTATTATTTTCGAATTTGTAGGACTTGATAAAACTTTCTTTGATTTAGAAAATTACAACTTCCTTATTATTTTCGAATTTGTAGGCTTGATAGAATTTTCTTTTATTAATTTCAAACTTGATAGAACTTTCTTTGATTTAGAAAATTACAACTTCCTTATTATTTTCGAATTTGTAGGACTTGATAGAACTTTGATTTAGAAAATAATTAATATCCTTTATAAATTGAAAATTACACTTTTATTATTTTCAAACTTGATATAACTTTCTTTTATTATTTTCAAACTTGATAGAATTTTCTTTGATTTAGAAAATTACAACTTTCTTATTATTTTCGAAACTTACTTTTTTAGATCCTATTTTTTAGAGGAAAAAATTGAAACCTTTTAATATTTCCTCATATAACTTCTACTTGTAAAAGACAAGTCTTTTAAAAATTATAAAACTAATCAAATTATATCTTCATCTATTTCCTATTTCTCCGTAAAGAAAATCAAAATCTTTTTCAATTGTACAAAACGAATTCAAAAAAGATAAGTATAAGATATAACAATTGTATAAAAGGTAAGTATAATCACTAAATCACTCGAATTTAGTCTTCTAATGTTTCTAGAGTTTTCAATTTTAAGTATTGATTATTAGAATTTCCTTTTTTAACTTATAAATTGTACAAAAAATAATATTTATAAAGGATAAGTTCTCTAAAAATTATAAACCTAATTAAATTCGGTAAGTAATTAATTTTAATTGCATATTTCTATCTTTCATAACTTTAATCCTATATAAAGAGATTATTACCGCGCCTTACAAGCTTTTCTGTTTGTGTCTACTTTTGTATTCAGTTTTTTCTTTATCTTTTTTTTAATAACGCAATGCATGATTTATTTTTTAATAATAATTATTTAAAAAAGTATATATGTTAAAATAGGTAAACTTTTTTAAATAATTTAAAGTACTAAAATATGTTTTAAAATAAATACAGTAAGTAAGTAAGTAAGGGTTTGCGCGTGATATTTTTGGAAGAAGATGGGTTTTAGTAAGGAAAAATATAAAAAGTAAAATATTTTAGTTGAAAAAGGTAATTGTATATTTTTGGAAAAGGAGAGAATTTTGTTAGAAAAATAGAAAAAGTAATATATTTTAGCTGAATAAGGTAATTGTTTATAAATAAAAATAAATAAGAAAGAGTTTGCCCGTGATATTTTTGGAAAATGAGGGGGTTTTGTAAAAAAAAAAAGTTAAATGTTTTAGTTGAAAAAATAACTGCCTTGCATTTGTTAAAAAAATAAGTATACATGTTAAAATAGGTAAATGTTTTTAATAATTAAAAGTATTAAAATAGGTTTTGAAATAAATACAGTAAGTAAGTGTTTGCGCGTGATATTTTTTTAAAAGAGAGGTAATATTTTTTAATGTTTGGTTAATAAAAGTTTAACCAAACTTTTATTTTTTAGGTAAAAAGTAGTGTTAATTTTTGTCTATGATATTTTTGGAAAATAATGAGTTTTAGTAAGAAAAGATAAAAAAAAAGTAACATGTTTCAGTTGAAAAAGGTAATTGCCCTTGATTAAAAATATTAAAATAAGTTTTAAAATAAGTAAGTAAGGACTTGTCCGTGATATTTTTGGAAAATGAATGATTTTAGTAATAAAAAATAGAAAAAATAACATGTTTTAGTTCAGAAAGGTAATTACCCGTGATTGTTTTTAGAAAAAAAAGGATTTTGTTAAAACAAATAGTAAAAGTAATGTATTTTAGCTAAAAAGGTAATTGGTTATAAATAATGTTATTATTCATGTTATAGTTGAAAAAGGTAATTGCACGTGATTTTTTTTAAAAAAGAGGGAATTTTGTTAAAAAATAGTAAAATTAATGTATTTTAACTAAAAAAATAATTGGTTATAAATAATGTTATTATTTATAAATAAGTAAGGGTAATTAAGTAAAATCATTTAGGACCGATCAAACTTTTAATGTTTCGTCTATTATATTATAGTATAGATATAGATTTTATATACTTTTTATTTATTTTTTTTCTTAAATAGTTAAATTTTAAAAATTTACAAAAATATTATAGGACCGCTGCGAAGCGCGGCTTAGTTGACTAGTATATATATATAAAGGAGGATACGCGGGAGATTAGGTGACGCCCCTAAGATCGTCTCAATCTATTTTTCTAATTTTCTAGAATTTTAGAATTTTAAATACTGATAAATCAAAAAAATATCCTTTAACATATTAGAAGTAGAATAGATGTTCGAATTTATTAAGGAGAAGAATTCGAATTTATAGCGAAGTTCGAAGTTCTATTTAAAGTAGAATAGGTGTTTGAATTTGCAGAGGGGAAGAGTTCAAATATAAAAGAAGTACTTGCAAAGTTCTATTTGAAGTAGAATAGATGTTTCGATTCATAGAGGAGAAGAGTTCGGATATAAAAGAAGTACTTGCAATTAAAAATTCTATTGGAAGTAGAATGAACATTTATAATACATAACTAAAAATTCTATTTGAAGTAGAATATGTAAAGTTATATAGATGTTTTTTCAACTAAAGAGTATCTCATTAGAAAGGAGTATGATTACATAAAAATTAATATATAAGACAAGTATATATTCAATATATTAAAGTTGAGATTTTGATATTAAAAAGGAAAGCGTGTTTCACGGAAGGACGACTTATTAGCGAGGACCGAGTAATTTTCATAATTTATTTGATAGAGTTTTTTAAAAAATTTATTACGCCGCCGCGAAGCGCGGCTTTTACGACTAGTCTGTTAAAAAATTATAAATTATTAGTAATTGCTTAAATTTTTTAAAAATTGAAATTAAATACACCCACCCATTCATGCATATCAGCAAATGCCTATATTTACCTAAAATGTTCTGTTTCAACTGTGCCAACTAGAAAAAATCAAAGACAGAGCGCCAAAAACGGACTTTGCGCAGTTGTATGTGCCAAAATATAGCACTAGCTCTCGCTATAAAACCAATCGAGTTCCGAATAACACAAGAATCAATCTCTAGCAATGGCATCGGCACAAAAATTTCTTGTATTGGCTCTAGCAGCACTTCTCATTTGTTCAACAATGATAAGAACTACAGAAGCGCAAGAGAACAGGATAGACTACAGTCGACTTAGAAAAGCGTCTCGCCCAAAACAGGATCTTCCTAAACCTGGTCCAGGGCAGGCAAACGCGTACAATCGAGGTTGTAGTGCTATCAACAGATGCCGCGGTGGTTCAAATTAAGTTCATATTGGCCATGGGATTGCAGAGAGAGTGCACCATAACAGAATTTCATGCATGGTGTGACAAAAATAAGCTGTTGTGATATAATAAAATTTCGCAATTTTGTAAATGTGTACTAAAGCATTTGACAGGATATTTCCCCTATGAAATTATATCCAATGGCAGATTTATATTCAATATTTGAGCATCCCGCGTATCACTTGAAATTTATTTTAGTATATATATGAAGAAAAATTTCGCTTATATAAACTAATTTTGAAGAACTATCTCTACTTAAGTGGTTTTCATCAATATCTTAAGGTGTTGGAAAATATTGTCCTCTGGGAATTCTTGTATCCTGATGCTGTCTGTCATCATGCACTTTGAAATCAGACCATAGAATGAGAAACTGTTGTCGTAACCGATATATGGGTGGACAAACTGGAAACAAGGCATTTTCATTTTCAAGAACTTGTATACCAATAAACAGGTAAACTCATATCACATACTTTCATGCCTTTTATACCAGTTTATAAGCTATTGGAAACCAAAGGCAGTCAAGGTGCTTTCATGGTAAGATTACCCTTTTTCCCTGGTGTCCTATTAAAAGAATTTATACAGCCAACCAAGTTGGATAGGAGAAATGAGGTAGTTCTTCCAAGAAAAAACATAATGGACACTGCAGGAAGACCACCACCATGTTCTGGTAAATAAAGCGGCCTATCTCGAGCTTTTAGTTCTAGTTTTGCTATTATGTTCCTGCTTAACCTGTAGAGTTCTAGAAACATTCTTTGCCAGAGGAATTTGTTCCAGTTTACCTACCACATCTAGCATTGAGGATCTTAATTTTGGATCAAAATCGAGACACTGGTATGCAAGGGAAGCTACAGCTTGTGCTTCCTTCTTCGGGTATTGACCCCCCATTAAAGCTACTGGTTTCGTATTAAGAATTCTGGAAGTATAAACTCATCTTACGCCACAAACTCATTCATACTTAACGGCAATACCCAATTTAGGAATGTGAAATTGTTACAATTTTTCCTACAATCATCCATCAAAGGAGGTAACAGAGAATTAAAACATAAAATTATTGACCTGTAGCAACATATTCTGGTGCAGCATAACCCTTGGTACCCACAACTCTTGTTGACACATGAGTTCTATCTCCACTTGGACCAGCCCTTGCATAGCCAAAATCCGAGAGCTTTGCATTGAAGTCCTAAATAATTAAGATGAAATGTATTATGAGATAATGAAATCACTCAACTGATTCTGAGGGCCATGTAATTTCCAATAAGAATATTAAAAAACTTTAAATTTGTCAGCATACATACCGAATCAAGTAGAATGTTTGATGCTTTCAAGTCCCTGTAAATTACATTGGAATCTAAATTGTGTAAGAAGGAGATTCCCCGTGCAACATCAGTTGCAATATGAACCCGTGTAGCCCAAGGAATAGGTTGCACTCCTCCTAAAGAAAGAAATAATATACATGATTATGAACTAGGAAATTACTGCATGAAAGTACCACTACAAGAAACAGGGGTCATAAACGACCGCAAGAAATGGTCACAATTGATCCTTGACAGTCGCAAATATAGTCAAAACCGACTGAAGACCGACCAACTCATTTGGTCGTAAAAAGTCTGGTCGCTTTTGACACAACAGTCGCAAACGATGACCATTTACGACCATTATTGACAGTCGGTTATGAAATTTCAGTCTCGTGAGTGTTGGTCCCACATGCCACTGTGGCAAGCCAAGTCAGCAGCATTTACGAGCAAAACTGAGTCACAAATAATTGGTCCTAAATGAAACTTTCATTTCCAACCAATATTTAGTCGCATGAATTGGTCGTAAATAGAAGTTGTATTTCCAACCAATAATTAGTCGCAATTAAATAGTCGTAAATAGAAGTTATATTTTCCAACCAATATATAGTTGCAATTAATTAGTCGTAAATAGAAGTTGTATTTTCAACCATTATTGTATGTCAAAAACGACTAACTTTTGGGTTGCTTTTGCTGAAGCAGATGGTCGGAAATAACATGAATTCAGTCGCTTATGTTATTAAGAAATGACAACAATTTGGTCAGTTTTGAAACTGCACCGGATAAATCTGCACATTTTTTACCTACAATGCAAGCGCATACCAAATCCAAAAGCACAAACAAATTTAACAAAAGAAATATTTGTGGATTAATTATCGAAGTTAAACAAATCCTAGTATGGCCTCACACCGGCCACCAACCAAAAGTACTAAATATTCGCTACGAGTTCACAAATCCACAAATCCACAAATCAAACGATCTTAGTCAAATTCAGTTACAACATCATAAGTTAAGAGCTACTGTTAATAGTTACTTGAGATATAGTTTACAACTACATCTATTCATCACTAGCATAATCATTCCTTGCATTATCACCACCAACATCACCATCCCCCCGCATCATCACTGCCATCATCATCCGCCCCTACATCATCACTGCCATTTTCATCACTGCCATCATCATACGTACTGTAATCTCTGTTAGCTTGATCGATCGTCTGAAATGAAATGAAATGTTTACAGCATATTGTTATACTTGACCAGGAACTAAGGTTTAGCATATTTCATTACACAAAACTAAGGTCTAACTGATAATATCAAAATCAGCAAGTACTCTGCAGAATATCAGGAATTATGACTCACTTTAAAAATTCATAACTTAAGCTACATATGTCCGTTTTCTGAAATTCAAGATGTTTCGGAAATGGAAACAGAATTTCTGACCAGAATTTGGTTGGTTATATTCAGTTGGAAATGGAAACAGAACCAACCAAACATTAGTAGGTAGGTGGTCGGTTTTTATCTATTTCCAACCAAACCTGTTGGTTGGTTTTATTCAGTCAGAAATATACGTCATTTCCAACCAATCCTTGACGGTCCCTTTTATAATGGTCGCTTATGACCCTTGTTTCTTGTAGTGTACATATTTGCAACAACCACTAACAAATTGCATCTATGGACTATGAATTTCGTAGTTTAAAACTTATTTGCTCTGGTGGTTGGAGATCACTATGAAATAGGAAATTGAACACGAGACCATTAAGAGATTTACAATAAGAATTGTCTGAAACTCAAGAAAGGCCTATGCCCGAGAAGTAATGACTGTGGTCGGAGAAGCACCGAAACGTGCCCGAACAGAAATATCAATAGGTTTTGATGATTTTGACTTGGAGGGAGTTAAGTTTCCCCACGATGATCCCTTAGTCATCGTACATGTGATAGGGAATTCTGAAACAAAGAGAGTTTTGGTCGACAATGGAGCTTCAGTGGACATTTTGTTCCATGATGCTTTTATCAAGATGGGCTATACTGACTCTCAGTTGACACCCTCGATTATGCCCATATATGGATTCAATGGAGTGGAGTTAAAGGTGGAAGGCACTATCCAACTCCCAATGACAATGGGGCAAAGGTCGAATACGTCTACTCAGATGTTGAACTTCATAGTTATAAAGGCAACTTTGACCTACAATGCAATCCTGGGAAGGACGGGTCTTCATGTGTTCAAGGTTGTTGCCTCATCTTATCATCTGAAAATCAAGTTCCCAATGAGGAATGGAATTGGTGAAGAACGGGGAGACCAAAAGATGGCTAGAAGCTGTTACATAGCCGCGTTAAGGCCTGATGGAATCAAGGGGCAGGTTCTTCCCATTGAAGACATGGATACTAGTGATAATGAGGACCGAAGAGGGAAACCAGCTGAGGATTTAATCCAAATTCCCTTAGTCCCTGGTGAACCGGAGAAGGTGACTTATGTTGGAGCACTATTGCCTGAACCATTGAAAAGCAAGCTCATATCTTTTCTTCAAGAGAACAATGACGTTTTTGCTTGGACAGCGGCTGACATGCCAGGGATTGATCCCCAGTTGATAACCCACAAACTGAATGTGGATCCTGAAAGGAAGACGGTGAAACAAAAGAAGAGAAATTTTGCTCCAGAAAGGCAAGAGGCCATTAAACAAGAAGTAGAAAAGCTTCTAGAGGCCGGGTTCATTGAAGAGATACAATTCCCAGAATGGTTGGCTAACCCGATGATGGTCAAAAAAGCCAATGGAAAATGGAGAATGTGTGTAGACTTCACCGATTTGAACGATGCATGTCCTAAGGATTGTTTTCCCTTACCAAGGATTGATGCCCTAATAGATGCCACCGCTGGCCACGAGATGCTAAGTTTTATGGATGGCTTTAGTGGATATAACCAAATCAAAATGCACAAAGATGACATCTCCAAGGTATCATTCATCACTGACTTTGGTGTTTTCTGTTATCTAGACATGGCATTTGGACTTAAGAATGCAGGGGCAACATACCGAAGGTTGGTGAACAAAATTTTTGAACACCTGATTGGAAAAACCATGGAGGTCTATATGGATGACATGTTGGTTAAAAGCCTCGATAAGGCCGATCATATAAACCATCTGTGAGAAGCGTTTGAAGTGCTGAGGCACCACAAGATGATGTGGAATCTAGCTAAGTGTTCCTTTGGTGTTGGCTCGGGAAAGTTTTTAGGCCTGATGGTTTCCAAGAGAGGAATCGAGGCTAATCCTGACAAAATCAAAACAATTCTAGACATGGAACCACCACGGACTATCAAGGATGTCCAGAAACTAACAGGAAGAGTGGCAGCATTGGGAAGATTCATCTCCAAGTCAGGAGAGAAGTGCTTACCTTTCTTCAAAGCACTCAAGAATGTGAAATTTTTTGAATGGACAACTGAAACCCAAGAGACCTTTGGGGCCTTGAAGAAGTACATGGCTGAGGCACCACTGTTGGCAAAACCAAAGCCAGGAGAAACTCTCTATTTGTACTTGGTAGTTTCTAACACAGCACTTGGAGCCGTATTGGTAAAAGAAGAGTTGAAGATTCAGAAACCCATTTAATACGTGAGCAAGATTCTACATGGGGCAGAAATAAACTACTCTACGATTGAGAAGTTTCCCTTAGCCTTGATAATGGCCTCAAGAAAGCTACACCCATACTTCCAGGCTCACAAGATAGAGGTCTTGACCAATCAGCCTCTAAGAAACATCTTGCATAGCCCTCAGGTTAGTGGAAGGTTGATCAAATGGGCTATTGAATTGGGAGAATTTGACATCAAGTATAAGCCTCGAACGGCCATAAAAGCTCAAGCACTCGCTGACTTCATGGTTGAATGCACTATTGACAACCAGGAAGTCGGGGGGCAGGAAGTAATAGTGGAGGACAAGAAAGATGAAGACATGGTGTCCAAAGAATGTTGGGTGCTCTATTTTGATGGAGCATCAAAAACAAAATCAAGTGGAGCAGGTTTGGTGCTACAAAGTCCTGATGGATTTCTCATAGAGTATGCACTAAAACTGGACTTCCCAACGATAAACAATGAAGCTGAGTACGAAGCCCTGATAGCTGGCTTAGGGCTGGCTGGAGCCTTGAGAGCTAAAACTCTGAAAGTGTGTGGAGACTCGAGGCTAGTGGTTTCCCAAGTAAATGGGAAGTTTGAGGCCAGAGATGAAGTCATGGCCAAGTACCTAAAACTTATCAAGGCCATCATGACTCAGTTTGATGAATGCTATGTGGAACACATTCCAAGGGAAGAGAACATGAAGGTCGATGCCTTGTCTAAGTTTGCCTCTTCTGAAATTGAAAACTACGCAGGAAGTGTATACTTCCAAGTATTAAAGACCCCAATCATCAATGGAAAGTTGGTAGCACCCTTTGATGTTGCCAGTTGTTGGATGGATCCCATCAAATCTCATCTGGAAACTGGGTGGTTACCCAATGACACTTCAGAAGCACAAAAGCTATATGTGAGAGCACTAAGGTATGCCCTGATTGAGGGAATCCTATAAAAAAAGTCTTTCATCATTCCTTACTTAAAATGCTTGAGACCACAAGAGGCAGAATTGGCCCTAAGGGAAGTACATAAAGAAATTTGTGGGCAGCACTTGGGGGGGCAAAGCCCTTGCTCATAAAGTCACTCGTCTAGGTTTCTATTGGCCAAGCATACTTGCAGATGCTAAAAGCTACGTGAAGAAATGTGAACGATGCCAAAGCATGCACCGATGGTTAGGCAACCACCAGAGATGATGACATCCATAAACTCACCTATCCCATTCGCCATGGGAGGAATGGATATACTTGGACCATTTTCAATGGCAAGTGCGCAAAGAAAGTTCTTGATAGTGGCAATCGACTACTTCACCAAGTGGATTGAGGCTAAACCTTTAGCCAAGATCACCACCAAGCAAGTAATGCATTTCTTCTGGGAAAATGTAATATGCAGATACGGGATTCCACGAATTTTGGTCACGGATAATGGAACTCAGTTTAACAACGATGAATTCAAGAAGTATTGTGATGAGAATGATATCAAGTTATGCTTCACTTCTGTTGCCCATCCTCAAGCAAATGGGCAAGCTGAGGTTGCCAATCGAATTATCCTGGATGGACTTAAGAAAAGAGTTGAACGCTCTAGAAACACTTGGGTAGACGAATTGATCCCCATACTATGGGCATATCGTACTACTTGTAAAGTCACCACTGGAGCAACCCCCTTTCTGCTGGCATATGGGGCAGAGGCAGTGGTTCTAGTGGAGATTACTCACACATCTCCAAGAATCGAAGCTTATGAGCCAGAGACATATGAAGAAGGCATGAGGTTGGCCTTAGATCTAATTCATGAAGTTAGAGATGAGGCAAATGCTAAGGTAGTTGAACATCAAAAAGGGCATCTTTCTACTATAACCTAAGGGTTAAAGAGAGATTCTTCCATCATGGAGACTTAGTCCTCCGAAAGATTGAGGCATCCGGAGTTGGACAAAAAGGCTAGTTGGCCCCAAATTGGGAAGGACCATATCACATCAAGAACGTATTTGGTCGAGGCTCCTACAAATTGGAAACCCTGGAAGGGATCGAAGTGCCAAGAACTTGGCATGCTGCAAACTTGAAAGTCTATTATGTTTAAAGTGTGTCTTGACTGGACTCACTATCAGGACAAGTAGAAATAAGGTTCGATGAAATCATGAGCTTCCTAGAAAGCAGATGAAGGGTTGAGCCCGTTTTGATTGGTAGAAACATCTTCAAAGCTTTGCCAAGACAAACTACAAATGAATGCAAAGGAAAGCATACAAAATATGCATGTCAACTGCACAAATAGAGTTGAATACAACGAACCCCGAAGGGTGAATGTTGTTAATAAACATACAAAAGAAAGCTTAAGATGCCTATTGTCAATTAGCGAAAATTTCAAGCTCAGGAGGAGTTTGATATGATAGACTTGAGAATGAATCACTACGAGTGCAGCTATCAGTAAGAACTCGTAAGGGTGAAGGGTTGAAACCCCAGAAACCTAAGACATTCAGTCCAAAACCCATCATTCGATATGCTCAATGAAAGGCTTGAAGCCAAAACAAGACGGTATAAGATATAAAAGGCTTATGCAAATGTCAAGTTAGCCTCGAATAAGGCAAAATCGTCGTAAATGTGTAGGTCGCTCCACACTTTACACCAAGACGATACTCGTGAAACACTAGAGTATATTAAAATCCCCAAAAAAAGGGTAGTAAGTCCCAGGTAAGGGATAAAAAGACCCCAAGTCTCGAAAAAGACCGGTATAACTTCTATGAAATACTAGTGCATTATCATAGAAGTTGGGGGGCAAATGATCGATATGGGTTAAAAATAACCCTAAAGACATAATTAATATTGCATTAATTAAACCTAGCTGGTCCATAAATAAGGCCCATTAATAAGGCCCGAAACTCTAATTAAATATTAATTTCGTAATTAATATTTGGGCTAGAAGTACAACCTGTATTAGGAGACGTCCAATACAGGCTTGTTCTAATACAAGTGGGCTTCTTTCAATACAAGTCCGTTATGATATGGAGACAACTCCTACAAGGAAGGATCTAGAATTAATCCTTATCCACCGTCAAGGATAAGACTTATCCTTCAAGGAAGTGATAATACTTATCCACCGTCAAAGATAAGATTTATCCTTCAAGAAAATGATAATACTTATCCACCGTCAAAGATAAGATTTATCCTTCAAGGAAATCAGTACTTATCCACTAGGCTTCTAAACGCCTATATAAAGGGTCTTACCCCTCATCTCATAACTACGTTTTGGACACAACTCCATACGTCATCTACTACGTTTTAGACTTCATCCTCGAATAAGGACATACAAGTCACTACGTCCTCGGTGTGCCCCTGTCGTCATAGCCCCGAAGGCAACATAAAAAACTACGTTTTGGACACAACTTCATACGTCATCTACTATGTTTTAGACTTCATCCTCGAATAAGGACATACAAGTCACTACGTCCTCGGTGTACCCCTACCACCATAGCCCCGAGGGCAACACCAAGAACTACGTTTTCTGGCTTGATTCTCAGCACTGATTGAGATACGTAGGCATCTTGTGAGGACCGATTTAGTCATGAAACACAAGAGCAGCCATTAAAGCTCGAAGCTCTCTTAAACCCTAGCAATTAATTTACAAATACACTTTTTAATCCATAACACCTTCCATTCTCTTCTTTATTGAAAAACTTGGGAGCACACCATAAGGGTTCTGTAAATGAAACTCTAAGAGCATCTCCAAGAAACTCTTAATTAAATTGGTTCTTAACTTGAGAATTGAGGAGTGAGACGAACTTTTTTTGCTCAAGAGACTCTTAGTAACTCTTAAAATCACTTGAAGTGTCTTCTCTCACCTTAATCTTAAGAGCTATATTCTCACCCTTAACTATTTTTATATATTACTAGCTTATTGCCCCTGCAATGCACATATATTTTTTAATATTTTTTATTATAATAATTCACAATATTATTTTTTATATTTGTTTTAGTTTTAAATTTTATTAATATTTATAATTTTGAAATAATTTTTAAATATATTGTTGACGAATTTCGAACCTTGGACTTTTGAGAAAATAATTTATCGATTAAAAATAAAATATTAATTGACATTATATGATTCAATATTTAATTTCTTTTTAAATTTTTAAATAGGTAGTATTAATATGTTATTACAGTCATTCGAAATTTAAATTGTTGTTAGTATGTTGTGAGTATGAGAATAAAGATCCCGACTCTTGAGATAGTAATTGATCATTTGAGTTAATTATTTAACTTTCTAATTAGCCACTTTCCTAATTTATAAACAAATCAAAATAAAAATATTCTAAGATTAACCTCATGATCTTTGTTTTCTGTAAATATTACATTCAAAATTATCATTAATGAATATGAAAATCACAATTTTTAATAATATTTTGATACTATCCTTTTACATTTGTTATATGTAAAATTATAAAATATAATTTGGATAAATCAAAGTGTTATGTCTCTTCAAAAAGAAATATTTTGTAATTTTTACATTACAATTTGCAACATAAGTTCATGTACAGGATTTCTCTGATACGTCTCTTAAAACATACGGTCTACGTGTATTTTTTTTATACATGGTATACAATAATTTTGTAACTAACATGAATTGATATCTCGATCTTTAGTTTAATATTTATTATCTAACTGAAACTACCCATATATTGTAGTTAAAAAAGAGTTACGAATTTTTACTTATTTCTTTTTATTTAGAATAGAAAACCCAATTATATTTGGTTTAAATTATCAAAATACATTTTTCAGTATTTAAATGTAATCTTACTTTTAAATATTAGAAAACCCATTAATCAAATATATTTTTTAATATTAGATCTAACGGTTCTCCTCTATCTATTTAAGATCTAACGGTTCTTATTATTTTGGTTGTACATAGAAAATTATATTCAATATAAAAAACCCAATTATATTTGGTTTCAATTATCAAAATACCATTTTTAGTATTTAAATATAATCCTACTATTAATCAAATATACTTTTTAATAGTAGATCTAACGGTTCTCGTCTATCTATTTAAGATCTAATGGTCTTTATTATTTTGGTCATACAAGGAATCACTACCAAAATTTTGGATATAATCTCTCTTACGCTTGTTATATATAAGGATTTAATTGTCACTTTCCTAATTTATGAACAAATCAAAATATAAATATGCTGAGATTAACTTCATGATCTTTGTTTTCTGGAAATATTACATTCAAAATTATTGTTAATGAATATGAAAATCTCAATTTTTAAAAATATTTTGATATTATCCTTCTACGTTTGTTATATGTAAAATTATATAATATAATTTAGATGAATCAAAGTGTTATGTCCCTTAAAAAAGAAATGTTTTTTAATTTGTACAGTGCAATTTGCAATATAAGTTCATGTACAGGATTTATCATACGTCTCTTATAACATATGGTCTACGTGTATTTTTGTTATCCATGAAATACAATAATATTGTAACTAACATTAATAGATATCTCGATATTTAGTTTAATAGTTATTATCTAATTGAAACTACTCATAAATTGTTGTTAAAAAAGAGTTACGAATTTTTAAATATTTCTTTTTATTTAATATAGAAAACCCAATTATATTTGGTTTAAATTATCAAAATACACTTTTTATTATTTAAATATAATCCAACTTTTTAATATTAAAAAACCTATTAATCCAATACACTTTTTAATATTAGATCTAACTGTTCTTATCTATCTATTAAAGATCTAACAGTCCTTATTTGTTTTGGTCGTACATAGATAATTATATTCAATATAGAAAACCCAATTATATTAGGTTTCAATTATCAAAATACCCTTTTTAGTATTTAAATATAATCTTACTATTAATCAAATATACTTTTTAATATTAGATCTAACGGTTCTCATATATCTATTTAAGAACTAATGATCTTTATTATTTTGGTCATATAGTGATCATACAGGACCGACTACCAAAATTTTGGATAAGATCTCATTTACGCTTATTATATATAAGGATTTAATATCTTTCAAAACAAGCTATTTCTCTATTCACTATTTTTTGTCATCAATGAGTTCAACTTACATTTAATAATATAATAATCAATAAAGAGTGATTGTAAGAAGTATTATTAGAGATAAACTCACATTAAATTATTAAGAGTTAATATTTTATATTATATTTGAGAGTGATTTAAGAGCCTCTCAGAGTTGCTCTTAACCCACACGCTCCTAAATTTTTACTTCACCTATATTTCCAATTTAGCAAGGTGAATTTCTTACCACCTGTTGTACATTTGAAGGGTACCAAAGAATAACAACATAAATGTATTGGAACTTGAAAAAATATATCACTGTACTGGAACTTCAAAAACCCTTTCAATGAGAGTCGACCTCAACCTTAGCTAGCCGCTTTAAAAATATTCAGATTTACCTTCTTCCTTTTTAATCAATTAAGCCTTCTTTCTTCTCACAAATTCATTTTCGTCTTATTTTCTATCATCTAATAATCATAGTTCTTATTTTTCCTTCAATAATCATCCTTATTTTATTAGGATTGCTTATGTACCCAATTTTTTGGACGTTTTGTTTGTCTCCTTTAGGAGTGGTTGATACGGTTTTGGTATTTTTGATTTGTTGTTTTTTTTTCTTTGAGAAAGATTCAAGTCGGTGGTGAAAATCGCAAAAACTCACATTTCACAACACAGGATTGTTCATATTATGAGGGCATTGTTCCTCTAATTTCAGTTGGTGCAACTGAAAGTTCTAAACAATGGACTATTGTCGAAATTATTGTGTAAAGGTCAATTGTGATGTTATGGCTTCAGGGATGGTGAAGGTTAGATTTTTCGGGAAGCCATCTTAATCCTTTTTAGTTCAAAAAATATTTGTATCCTATATGTTAAGTTATCTGAAAACAAATCGGCTATTTATTTAACTCATTTATTTGTTTCTCAACCAAATTATATTATCAATTTATCACGGCTAAATTCAATCTTTTCAATGAAATACATAATATTTTGGTAAAAAAAGAAAGAGTAACAACATGAATTTGTCACTCAGTTATAAATCTGGTTGAATTTACTATGTATAGTTCATCATTTAAACCAAGTTATCAACATATGACAAATGTGTTTACTATGGTTGGCTTACCAAGTTATCACTCTATAAGCCCAATTTATTTACAAATTTCTTTTTACTATTTGAAAAGTGCTAGACGATTTGAACGGTGTCACCTCGCCGCCCCTGTCTTCTCCTTTATATATGTACGGTGAGGCGACTTATCTCAAATTGCCTTATATATTTTCCTAATTTTCTCAAAATTTTAAATTAATAATATTAAAGGTTAGAAAATATATAAATTTTCTTTTAAATCTTTAGTAATGAAAATCTTACTTACCTTATATTCTCCTAAACTTTCTTTTTAAGTCAAATTACTATCTTAATGTAGTCCTAAAATTTAACTTCAAGTTAAATTACAATGTTGATATTCTCTTAAACTTTCTCTTAAACTCAAAGTTACCAATCTTAAAATTCTCATATATTTTTTCTTAAATTTCTAAAATTTATCTTGAAATCAAATTATCATCTTAATATTCTCCTACAAAAACTATTACAAATTATGTTCTCATAATTTTTTCGTAAAAAAACTCGCGTTTAATTTATATATATGTTTTACATATATATATAAATTATTTTTTTTAAGTTTTACCTTCTAATTTATATAGAAGATAATACTTACACAAAATTCAAGTTTCTATAAAATAAAATATAATATAAAATTCTTTTTTTTTTCTTTTCATTTATTTTCTCGAGTACCTATATTTTAAACAATAATAATTAGAATATTTAAAAATATTTAAATTTAATTTTATAATATAAAAAAATTGATTAATAGACGATACAATTTATTTAGTAAGTTAGTTTGTTATATGTTTAGATTTGGTAACGACGATGAGACATGTTTAACAAGAGAGTGAATCATAAATATGAGCATATTATAAGGTAGAATTTAATATTGATGTACTATTATGTATTTAAAAAAAAAGTTGAAATCTGAATTTTGAGAAAAATAAAAATTGTGATAAATATACTAATATTTGATATAATATTAAAATAATGAAAAATATTTAACAATTGCTATTTTTTATATTTATTTAAAATTTTGGTAAGAAAAATTAAAGAAATTATTATAAGAACACTACAAAGCGCTGATGAGTAAACCAGTGATAGATAAATTTAGAGAATCCATTAATTTTTAAGTTGTATCATATGTTAAATAATTTATGAAGTCGAATACCTCAAGTCTTACTAAATATTACAATTTTTTAATAATTACACGTGAATTTTTCCAAATCTCAAAGACATGCAAGATTTCATTTCCACAATAATTTACATAAAACTCAAGGGACTCCGATTTAAGATAAAAAGCACATAGAATCTATTAAAAAATTATAAATTACTAGCCTATAATGTAATATCCGTGAACTTTATTAATAATATAAATTATAATTTATGTGCAGAATAATTATTGTGGAGTATTTGGAGTGTTAATGGTTAAGGTTATTGAGTAATAGTATGTTAATTGTTGTGTCGAAAGCCCCTTTCAAATATCTTTTCATTTAGAAATATCTTTAGTTGTGAGCCCCGTTTTGAAAATTCAAGGGCCCCGTTAAAATTTTGTACATCATTATTATTCCTTCGTCATTCGTGTCCGAATCATTATTGGAAGATTTCTTCGTATTATTATATTCCTTATTATCCGATACTATCAATAGTATTTGTTTTATTCAAAAAGAGAAAAATTATTCTGTACCCTAATTGTTTAGGGAGATTAATATATCGTTCATATCAATAATACATCTGTTATAGCCCCAGTATACTTAAGCATTCGTTATATAAATGATATGGATAATTATCAGTCCTTGTGGATAACTATCACCTCGTAAAAGGTGAACTTTACTTTATTAAAGATTTAAAGCGATCCAATGGATCAATATCGATCCAAAAATGTCGTTTGGGGTATTATTTTCCACTAAGTATAAAAAGACGAATCGTACATTATCCTTCGTATAATCCGTATTACATATATACAAAAATATAAAAATTTCCGAACCGTGTTCTTCGTGTTCTTGAAGATTAAATTCAATCTTGGAAGTGTTATTGGAATCCAAATCTCAAGTTCAAGTACTCAAATCAAAACTCTTGATCTCTAGTTTCAGAATCTTCAAACCATCTCATCGTCTAGTAATTTTTCAATTTATTATGAAATTTTCAATATTCAAATTAAAATTAGGGTTCTTGTTCGAATTGGGGATTTTCATTCTGTTGATTCTCCGTTCAATTGATTGCTTCTAACATGTTCCTAGGGTTCTAATGAGTAGGAATTCATGCTTTAATTTCATGTTTATGTTCGATTTTGAGATTTTCGATTTTAGGGTTTTTGCCCGATTTTTCGTTTGAATAGTCCGTTCATATGAATGATCTGACAGTTTTTGATGGAGGGCTTTTGTTGTATGTGTTCTTAGCTTCATTTTAACATAAAGAACGTAGAGTTTCATGTAGAAATAAGATAGATCGGAAAATTTGCTTGAGCTCGCCGGAGTTTAGTCGGGATTGAAGTTCCGGCCATGTTTTTGGTATGTTTTTGGTCGGAATGAATTGCTAAGTGTATGAGGAATGTTTTGGTACAAAAAGCCCCAAATTCTGATGTGTTTTTTAGTCGTCGGATTCTGGGAAATTCCGGGTTGTTCTTCCGGCCCATTTCTGTTCTTCGCGACCCGTTTACCCGAATTGTTGACCCGGTTTCAATCTTCGAAACCCTAATTCATTTTCAGAAAACTGTTTTTGGATTTTATTTTTAAAAATAATTCGAAAATAGTTTAAATATTTATAAAAATCATATTTTTATTTTAAAAATACATTTTTAAATTCAGAAAATTTTGTAAAATTATATTTATTTATTTAAATTCGAAAACTGATTAAATTTAGTTATTTTAATTATTTTTATTTAATAATTAATTAATTAAATTAATTGATTAATATTGATTAATCAGTTAATTATTATTAATTAATTATTAATTGAATCTAATTAATTTAAATTAGATTTAATTATTTCTTGACTTGGTTTAATTATTTAAAAATAGTTTGAGCATTAAAAAGTGTCAATTAATTTTATATTAATTGATTTAATTGTTTTTAAATATTTATTGGGATTAATAATCCGATTTTTGATTTAAAAATTATTTGTGACTTATTTAAATTCAAATAAGCATCGAATATTTTTTTTAAAAATGTTTATAAGTGTTATATGGTTTATATGAGTTGAATAATGTGTTTTATTGTCCGTAAATGCTTTGTATGAGGGTTAGTGTCTGAGTTTTGATTTTCGTAAAATAGAACAAGCGTCCGATAAATGCTATTAAATACCCGATTACTTGTTTAGACTTAAAAATGGTTATGAGTATATGTCGAAGATAGAACGAGGATAGTTAGACTTATTATTATGAGTTGTTTATTATAGAATCGAGTTCCCGAAGCAAGGGAAAGGAGAAGGTAGGATAAGCAAGATAGACCGAAGTCAGCTACGTAGACCATGCAAGTATCTGTGCCTTTACTCGTTGATTCAATTGATATTGTTTCCAATGATTATGCATGTTACCATCAGAAAAATTCAGATTATTCAATCTTTACTCTGTATTTGAGCAACTGATGCTATTTCCTTGAATATTCCTAACTCTTTGATTAATCCACAATCATGTTGAATATCAGAAACCTGCACCTTCAATTCAGTTTATATTGATGATAACCATTGTTGACCTTCTTAAATGAGTACGTTGTACCATTGAAACCATTCCGAATCTATTTCTCGAACTTCATTTGACATTGAGCAGTTGAAGCTCTTTTGCAACTATTATACCTTGTCATTGTGTACCTATGTACCATTGAAACCATTCCGAATCTATTTCTCGAACTTCATTTGATATTGAGCAGTTGAAACTCTTTTGTAACTATTATACCTTGTCATTGTGTACCTATGTACCATTGAAACCATTCCAAATCTATTTCTCGAACTTCATTTGATATTGAGCAGTTGAAGCTCTTTTGCAACTATTATACCTTGTCATTGTGTACCTATGTACCATTGAAACCATTCCGGATCTATTTCTCGAACTTCATTTGACATTGAGTAGTTGAAGCTCTTTTGCAACTATTATACCTTGTCATTGTGTACTTATCTTGTGATGCATATTATTGCTTATACTCTGTGATAGAATTGGCATGTTTTTAAAATGGGACCAATAATGGTCGGAATAATTTAAGGCCAAGATGACCATGGATCCTAGTGGAGGACTTTGCTATAAGCAAGTCCGAGGTTGATGCGTGACTAATCAGCAGCTCAACCTTTTGATTTGAAAAATGTAAAAGTCCAATTCTAATCGCTTTTAGTCCCATTGAGATTGTTAAAAAGCATATGTTTGGCTTAAACCTTGTTGATTCAGATAATTGGGATCTTCCTTTCATTATGGAACTGTGATTGATATATATTATGCTTGCTGAGCACTTGTGGCTTATACTTGTTTTCTTTCTAACTCTATTCCAGTGAAGCGAGAATATGAGCAGACACAACGCGAGCGATAGTTCTCCAGCAGATAGGAGACCACCTCGAGTGGTTGTCATTGGCAGGGTAGTTGTCTATTTTGTTAGTTAGACTAGATGTCTAGCTTTGAACTTTAAGTTGTGTAATATTAATAACTCTGAAAACTGGTTTGTAATATAACTTAGAAGCTTTTTCAATGCCATAATCTGGACGCGGTCTTGGTTAAGGGGTGTTTTATGTTATTATTATATTATGCATGTGTTACATCCATGTGTATTGTGTTTCGTTCGTCGAGTGACTCCCCAAACCTGTGCCCCGGGTTTGGAGGGCGTCACATATAACCCGTGCAAGACACGGACCTTAAAAAACAATAAACTAAAAAATTTAATATAAACGGAAAATATTAAAATAAAAGTGAAAATTAATATGATAAATTATAAAATGAGAAACTTAAATATTAATTGGAACATATAAAAATATAAAAAAAAAATACAAAAGGGGCTCAGGAAGATAAATGAGGTATTATTAATATTATTTTATAATAAAATAATATTAATAATAAGGACAAATAGAATGTTTTAATTAAAAATAATAATTGCCCGTGATATTTTTAGAAGTGTTTTAATTATATTAATTGTATTTATTAAAAAAATACGTTGACATGTTAAAATAAGTAAGTTTTTTTAATAAGGACAAATATAAAAGCTAGCATGTTTTAATTAAAAAGAAGTAACTGTCTGTAATATTTTTAGACGTGTTTTAATTATATTAATTGTATTTGTTAAAAAAATATGTTCACTTGTTAAAATAGGTAAAAAAAATTAAATAATTAAAAGTATTAAAATATATTTTAAAATATATAAGTAAGAGTTGCACTTGATATTTTTGGAAAAATAGATTTTAGTGATAACAAATATAAAAAGTCAAATATTTTAATTTAAGGGTAATTTCCCGTGATATTTTTGGAAAAGAAGTAGATTTTGTTAGAAAAAAAATGTTTTAACTATAAAAGGCAATCAGCTAGTTACTATTTCTATATTATTTTATTATTTATTAAATAGAGTATTAAAATAGGTTTTAAAATAAATAAGTAAAGATTGCACCTCATATTTTTGGAAAATAGAGATTTTAGTGATAACAAATATAAAAGATAATATATTTTAATTTAAAGGTAATTGTCGTGATATTATTATAAGGCCGCTACAAAGCGCTATGAGTAAACCAGTGATAGATAAATTTAGAGAATCCATTAATTTTTAAGTTGTATTATATGTTAAATAATTTATGAAGTAGAATACCTCAAGTCTTACTAAATATTACAATTTTTTAATAATTACACGTGAATTTTTCCAAATCACAAAGACATGCAAGATTTCATTTCCACAATAATTTACATAAAACTCAATCGACTCGGATTTAAGATAAAAAGCACATAGAATCTGTTAAAAAATTATAAATTATTAGTAATTGCTTAAATTTTTTTAAAATTGAAATTAAATACACCCACCCATTCATGCATATCAGCAAATGCCTATATTTACCTAAAATGTTCTGTTTCAACTGTGCCAACTAGAAAAAATCAAAGACAGAGCGCCAAAAACGGACTTTGCGCAGTTGTATGTGCCAAAATATAGCACTAGCTCTCGCTATAAAACCAATCGAGTTCCGAATAACACAAGAATCAATCTCTAGCAATGGCATCGGCACAAAAATTTCTTGTATTGGCTCTAGCAGCACTTCTCATTTGTTCAACAATGATAAGAACTACAGAAGCGCAAGAGAACAGGATAGACTACAGTCGACTTAGAAAAGCGTCTCGCCCAAAACAGGATCTTCCTAAACCTGGTCCAGGGCAGGCAAACGCGTACAATCGAGGTTGTAGTGCTATCAACAGATGCCGCGGTGGTTCAAATTAAGTTCATATTGGCCATGGGATTGCAGAGAGAGTGCACCATAACAGAATTTCATGCATGGTGTGACAAAAATAAGCTGTTGTGATATAATAAAATTTCGCAATTTTGTAAATGTGTACTAAAGCATTTGACAGGATATTTCCCCTATGAAATTATATCCAATGGCAGATTTATATTCAATATTTGAGCATCCCGCGTATCACTTGAAATTTATTTTAGTATATATATGAAGAAAAATTTCGCTTATATAAACTAATTTTGAAGAACTATCTCTACTTAAGTGGTTTTCATCAATATCTTAAGGTGTTGGAAAATATTGTCCTCTGGGAATTCTTGTATCCTGATGCTGTCTGTCATCATGCACTTTGAAATCAGACCATAGAATGAGAAACTGTTGTCGTAACCGATATATGGGTGGACAAACTGGAAACAAGGCATTTTCATTTTCAAGAACTTGTATACCAATAAACAGGTAAACTCATATCACATACTTTCATGCCTTTTATACCAGTTTATAAGCTATTGGAAACCAAAGGCAGTCAAGGTGCTTTCATGGTAAGATTACCCTTTTTCCCTGGTGTCCTATTAAAAGAATTTATACAGCCAACCAAGTTGGATAGGAGAAATGAGGTAGTTCTTCCAAGAAAAAACATAATGGACACTGCAGGAAGACCACCACCATGTTCTGGTAAATAAAGCGGCCTATCTCGAGCTTTTAGTTCTAGTTTTGCTATTATGTTCCTGCTTAACCTGTAGAGTTCTAGAAACATTCTTTGCCAGAGGAATTTGTTCCAGTTTACCTACCACATCTAGCATTGAGGATCTTAATTTTGGATCAAAATCGAGACACTGGTATGCAAGGGAAGCTACAGCTTGTGCTTCCTTCTTCGGGTATTGACCCCCCATTAAAGCTACTGGTTTCGTATTAAGAATTCTGGAAGTATAAACTCATCTTACGCCACAAACTCATTCATACTTAACGGCAATACCCAATTTAGGAATGTGAAATTGTTACAATTTTTCCTACAATCATCCATCAAAGGAGGTAACAGAGAATTAAAACATAAAATTATTGACCTGTAGCAACATATTCTGGTGCAGCATAACCCTTGGTACCCACAACTCTTGTTGACACATGAGTTCTATCTCCACTTGGACCAGCCCTTGCATAGCCAAAATCCGAGAGCTTTGCATTGAAGTCCTAAATAATTAAGATGAAATGTATTATGAGATAATGAAATCACTCAACTGATTCTGAGGGCCATGTAATTTCAAATAAGAATATTAAAAAACTTTAAATTTGTCAGCATACATACCGAATCAAGTAGAATGTTTGATGCTTTCAAGTCCCTGTAAATTACATTGGAATCTAAATTGTGTAAGAAGGAGATTCCCCGTGCAACATCAGTTGCAATATGAACCCGTGTAGCCCAAGGAATAGGTTGCACTCCTCCTAAAGAAAGAAATAATATACATGATTATGAACTAGGAAATTACTGCATGAAAGTACCACTACAAGAAACAGGGGTCATAAACGACCGCAAGAAATGGTCACAATTGATCCTTGACAGTCGCAAATATAGTCAAAACCGACTGAAGACCGACCAACTCATTTGGTCGTAAAAAGTCTGGTCGCTTTTGACACAACAGTCGCAAACGATGACCATTTACGACCATTATTGACAGTCGGTTATGAAATTTCAGTCTCGTGAGTGTTGGTCCCACATGCCACTGTGGCAAGCCAAGTCAGCAGCATTTACGAGCAAAACTGAGTCACAAATAATTGGTCCTAAATGAAACTTTCATTTCCAACCAATATTTAGTCGCATGAATTGGTCGTAAATAGAAGTTGTATTTCCAACCAATAATTAGTCGCAATTAAATAGTCGTAAATAGAAGTTATATTTTCCAACCAATATATAGTTGCAATTAATTAGTCGTAAATAGAAGTTGTATTTTCAACCATTATTGTATGTCAAAAACGACTAACTTTTGGGTTGCTTTTGCTGAAGCAGATGGTCGGAAATAACATGAATTCAGTCGCTTATGTTATTAAGAAATGACAACAATTTGGTCAGTTTTGAAACTGCACCGGATAAATCTGCACATTTTTTACCTACAATGCAAGCGCATACCAAATCCAAAAGCACAAACAAATTTAACAAAAGAAATATTTGTGGATTAATTATCGAAGTTAAACAAATCCTAGTATGGCCTCACACCGGCCACCAACCAAAAGTACTAAATATTCGCTACGAGTTCACAAATCCACAAATCCACAAATCAAACGATCTTAGTCAAATTCAGTTACAACATCATAAGTTAAGAGCTACTGTTAATAGTTACTTGAGATATAGTTTACAACTACATCTATTCATCACTAGCATAATCATTCCTTGCATTATCACCACCAACATCACCATCCCCCCGCATCATCACTGCCATCATCATCCGCCCCTACATCATCACTGCCATTTTCATCACTGCCATCATCATACGTACTGTAATCTCTGTTAGCTTGATCGATCGTCTGAAATGAAATGAAATGTTTACAGCATATTGTTATACTTGACCAGGAACTAAGGTTTAGCATATTTCATTACACAAAACTAAGGTCTAACTGATAATATCAAAATCAGCAAGTACTCTGCAGAATATCAGGAATTATGACTCACTTTAAAAATTCATAACTTAAGCTACATATGTCCGTTTTCTGAAATTCAAGATGTTTCGGAAATGGAAACAGAATTTCTGACCAGAATTTGGTTGGTTATATTCAGTTGGAAATGGAAACAGAACCAACCAAACATTAGTAGGTAGGTGGTCGGTTTTTATCTATTTCCAACCAAACCTGTTGGTTGGTTTTATTCAGTCAGAAATATACGTCATTTCCAACCAATCCTTGACGGTCCCTTTTATAATGGTCGCTTATGACCCTTGTTTCTTGTAGTGTACATATTTGCAACAACCACTAACAAATTGCATCTATGGACTATGAATTTCGTAGTTTAAAACTTATTTGCTCTGGTGGTTGGAGATCACTATGAAATAGGAAATTGAACACGAGACCATTAAGAGATTTACAATAAGAATTGTCTGAAACTCAAGAAAGGCCTATGCCCGAGAAGTAATGACTGTGGTCGGAGAAGCACCGAAACGTGCCCGAACAGAAATATCAATAGGTTTTGATGATTTTGACTTGGAGGGAGTTAAGTTTCCCCACGATGATCCCTTAGTCATCGTACATGTGATAGGGAATTCTGAAACAAAGAGAGTTTTGGTCGACAATGGAGCTTCAGTGGACATTTTGTTCCATGATGCTTTTATCAAGATGGGCTATACTGACTCTCAGTTGACACCCTCGATTATGCCCATATATGGATTCAATGGAGTGGAGTTAAAGGTGGAAGGCACTATCCAACTCCCAATGACAATGGGGCAAAGGTCGAATACGTCTACTCAGATGTTGAACTTCATAGTTATAAAGGCAACTTTGACCTACAATGCAATCCTGGGAAGGACGGGTCTTCATGTGTTCAAGGTTGTTGCCTCATCTTATCATCTGAAAATCAAGTTCCCAACGAGGAATGGAATTGGTGAAGAACGGGGAGACCAAAAGATGGCTAGAAGCTGTTACATAGCCGCGTTAAGGCCTGATGGAATCAAGGGGCAGGTTCTTCCCATTGAAGACATGGATACTAGTGATAATGAGGACCGAAGAGGGAAACCAGCTGAGGATTTAATCCAAATTCCCTTAGTCCCTGGTGAACCGGAGAAGGTGACTTATGTTGGAGCACTATTGCCTGAACCATTGAAAAGCAAGCTCATATCTTTTCTTCAAGAGAACAATGACGTTTTTGCTTGGACAGCGGCTGACATGCCAGGGATTGATCCCCAGTTGATAACCCACAAACTGAATGTGGATCCTGAAAGGAAGACGGTGAAACAAAAGAAGAGAAATTTTGCTCCAGAAAGGCAAGAGGCCATTAAACAAGAAGTAGAAAAGCTTCTAGAGGCCGGGTTCATTGAAGAGATACAATTCCCAGAATGGTTGGCTAACCCGATGATGGTCAAAAAAGCCAATGGAAAATGGAGAATGTGTGTAGACTTCACCGATTTGAACGATGCATGTCCTAAGGATTGTTTTCCCTTACCAAGGATTAATGCCCTAATAGATGCCACCGCTGGCCACGAGATGCTAAGTTTTATGGATGGCTTTAGTGGATATAACCAAATCAAAATGCACAAAGATGACATCTCCAAGGTATCATTCATCACTGACTTTGGTGTTTTCTGTTATCTAGACATGGCATTTGGACTTAAGAATGCAGGGGCAACATACCGAAGGTTGGTGAACAAAATTTTTGAACACCTGATTGGAAAAACCATGGAGGTCTATATGGATGACATGTTGGTTAAAAGCCTCGATAAGGCCGATCATATAAACCATCTGTGAGAAGCGTTTGAAGTGCTGAGGCACCACAAGATGATGTGGAATCTAGCTAAGTGTTCCTTTGGTGTTGGCTCGGGAAAGTTTTTAGGCCTGATGGTTTCCAAGAGAGGAATCGAGGCTAATCCTGACAAAATCAAAACAATTCTAGACATGGAACCACCACGGACTATCAAGGATGTCCAGAAACTAACAGGAAGAGTGGCAGCATTGGGAAGATTCATCTCCAAGTCAGGAGAGAAGTGCTTACCTTTCTTCAAAGCACTCAAGAATGTGAAATTTTTTGAATGGACAACTGAAACCCAAGAGACCTTTGGGGCCTTGAAGAAGTACATGGCTGAGGCACCACTGTTGGCAAAACCAAAGCCAGGAGAAACTCTCTATTTGTACTTGGTAGTTTCTAACACAGCACTTGGAGCCGTATTAGTAAAAGAAGAGTTGAAGATTCAGAAACCCATTTAATACGTGAGCAAGATTCTACATGGGGCAGAAATAAACTACTCTACGATTGAGAAGTTTCCCTTAGCCTTGATAATGGCCTCAAGAAAGCTACACCCATACTTCCAGGCTCACAAGATAGAGGTCTTGACCAATCAGCCTCTAAGAAACATCTTGCATAGCCCTCAGGTTAGTGGAAGGTTGATCAAATGGGCTATTGAATTGGGAGAATTTGACATCAAGTATAAGCCTCGAACGGCCATAAAAGCTCAAGCACTCGCTGACTTCATGGTTGAATGCACTATTGACAACCAGGAAGTCGGGGGGCAGGAAGTAATAATGGAGGACAAGAAAGATGAAGACATGGTGTCCAAAGAATGTTGGGTGCTCTATTTTGATGGAGCATCAAAAACAAAATCAAGTGGAGCAGGTTTGGTGCTACAAAGTCCTGATGGATTTCTCATAGAGTATGCACTAAAACTGGACTTCCCAACGATAAACAATGAAGCTGAGTACGAAGCCCTGATAGCTGGCTTAGGGCTGGCTGGAGCCTTGAGAGCTAAAACTCTGAAAGTGTGTGGAGACTCGAGGCTAGTGGTTTCCCAAGTAAATGGGAAGTTTGAGGCCAGAGATGAAGTCATGGCCAAGTACCTAAAACTTATCAAGGCCATCATGACTCAGTTTGATGAATGCTATGTGGAACACATTCCAAGGGAAGAGAACATGAAGGTCGATGCCTTGTCTAAGTTTGCCTCTTCTGAAATTGAAAACTATGCAGGAAGTGTATACTTCCAAGTATTAAAGACCCCAATCATCAATGGAAAGTTGGTAGCACCCTTTGATGTTGCCAGTTGTTGGATGGATCCCATCAAATCTCATCTGGAAACTGGGTGGTTACCCAATGACACTTCAGAAGCACAAAAGCTATATGTGAGAGCACTAAGGTATGCCCTGATTGAGGGAATCCTATAAAAAAAGTCTTTCATCATTCCTTACTTAAAATGCTTGAGACCACAAGAGGCAGAATTGGCCCTAAGGGAAGTACATAAAGAAATTTGTGGGCAGCACTTGGGGGGGCAAAGCCCTTGCTCATAAAGTCACTCGTCTAGGTTTCTATTGGCCAAGCATACTTGCAGATGCTAAAAGCTACGTGAAGAAATGTGAACGATGCCAAAGCATGCACCGATGGTTAGGCAACCACCAGAGATGATGACATCCATAAACTCACCTATCCCATTCGCCATGGGAGGAATGGATATACTTGGACCATTTTCAATGGCAAGTGCGCAAAGAAAGTTCTTGATAGTGGCAATCGACTACTTCACCAAGTGGATTGAGGCTAAACCTTTAGCCAAGATCACCACCAAGCAAGTAATGCATTTCTTCTGGGAAAATGTAATATGCAGATACGGGATTCCACGAATTTTGGTCACGGATAATGGAACTCAGTTTAACAACGATGAATTCAAGAAGTATTGTGATGAGAATGATATCAAGTTATGCTTCACTTCTGTTGCCCATCCTCAAGCAAATGGGCAAGCTGAGGTTGCCAATCGAATTATCCTGGATGGACTTAAGAAAAGAGTTGAACGCTCTAGAAACACTTGGGTAGACGAATTGATCCCCATACTATGGGCATATCGTACTACTTGTAAAGTCACCACTGGAGCAACCCCCTTTCTGCTGGCATATGGGGCAGAGGCAGTGGTTCTAGTGGAGATTACTCACACATCTCCAAGAATCGAAGCTTATGAGCCAGAGACATATGAAGAAGGCATGAGGTTGGCCTTAGATCTAATTCATGAAGTTAGAGATGAGGCAAATGCTAAGGTAGTTGAACATCAAAAAGGGCATCTTTCTACTATAACCTAAGGGTTAAAGAGAGATTCTTCCATCATGGAGACTTAGTCCTCCGAAAGATTGAGGCATTCGGAGTTGGACAAAAAGGCTAGTTGGCCCCAAATTGGGAAGGACCATATCACATCAAGAACGTATTTGGTCGAGGCTCCTACAAATTGGAAACCCTGGAAGGGATCGAAGTGCCAAGAACTTGGCATGCTGCAAACTTGAAAGTCTATTATGTTTAAAGTGTGTCTTGACTGGACTCACTATCAGGACAAGTAGAAATAAGGTTCGATGAAATCATGAGCTTCCTAGAAAGCAGATGAA
Source organism: Heracleum sosnowskyi (assembly GCA_030848705.1). NCBI lineage: Eukaryota > Viridiplantae > Streptophyta > Magnoliopsida > Apiales > Apiaceae > Heracleum > Heracleum sosnowskyi. Next base: position 69,829,106 of record CM061235.1, read on the forward strand.
GGGTTGATCCCGTTTTGATTGGTAGAAACATCTTCAAAGCTTTGCCAAGACAAACTACAAATGAATGCAAAGGAAAGCATACAAAATATGCATGTCAACTGCACAAATAAAGTTGAATACAACGAACCCCGAAGGGTGAATGTTGTTAATAAACATACAAAAGAAAGCCTAAGATGCCTATTGTCAATTAGCGAAAATTTCAAGCTCAGGAGGAGTTTGATATGATAGACTGGAGAATGAATCACTACGAGTGCAGCTATCAGTAAGAACTCGTAAGGGTGAAGGGTTGAAACCCCAGAAACCTAAGACATTCAGTCCAAAACCCATCATTCGATATGCTCAATGAAAGGCTTGAAGCCAAAACAAGACGGTATAAGATATAAAAGGCTTATGCAAATGTCAAGTTAGCCTCGAATAAGGCAAAATCGTCATAAATGTGTAGGTCGCTCCACACTTTACACCAAGACGATACTCGTGAAACACTAGAGTATATTAAAATCCCCAAAAAAAGGGTAGTAAGTCCCAGGTAAGGGATAAAAAGACCCCAAGTCTCGAAAAAGACCGGTATAACTTCTATGAAATACTAGTGCATTATCATAGAAGTTGGGGGGCAAATGATCGATATGGGTTAAAAATAACCCTAAAGACATAATTAATATTGCATTAATTAAACCTAGCTGGTCCATAAATAAGGCCCATTAATAAGGCCCGAAACTCTAATTAAATATTAATTTCGTAATTAATATTTGGGTTAGAAGTACAACCTGTATTAGGAGACGTCCAATACAGGCTTGTTCTAATACAAGTGGGCTTCTTTCAATACAAGTCCGTTATGATATGGAGACAACTCCTACAAGGAAGGATCTAGAATTAATCCTTATCCACCGTCAAGGATAAGACTTATCCTTCAAGGAAGTGATAATACTTATCCACCGTCAAAGATAAGATTTATCCTTCAAGAAAATGATAATACTTATCCACCGTCAAAGATAAGATTTATCCTTCAAGGAAATCAGTACTTATCCACTAGGCTTCTAAACGCCTATATAAAGGGTCTTACCCCTCATCTCATAACTACGTTTTGGACACAACTCCATACGTCATCTACTACGTTTTAGACTTCATCCTCGAATAAGGACATACAAGTCACTACGTCCTCGGTGTGCCCCTGTCGTCATAGCCCCGAAGGCAACATAAAAAACTACGTTTTGGACACAACTTCATACGTCATCTACTATGTTTTAGACTTCATCCTCGAATAAGGACATACAAGTCACTACGTCCTCGGTGTACCCCTACCACCATAGCCCCGAGGGCAACACCAAGAACTACGTTTTCTGGCTTGATTCTCAGCACTGATTGAGATACGTAGGCATCTTGTGAGGACCGATTTAGTCATGAAACACAAGAGCAGCCATTAAAGCTCGAAGCTCTCTTAAACCCTAGCAATTAATTTACAAATATACTTTTTAATCCATAACACCTTCCATTCTCTTCTTTATTGAAAAACTTGGGAGCACACCATAAGGGTTCTGTAAATGAAACTCTAAGAGCATCTCCAAGAAACTCTTAATTAAATTGGTTCTTAACTTGAGAATTGAGGAGTGAGACGAACTTTTTTTGCTCAAGAGACTCTTAGTAACTCTTAAAATCACTTGAAGTGTCTTCTCTCACCTTAATCTTAAGAGCTATATTCTCACCCTTAACTATTTTTATATATTACTAGCTTATTGCCCCTGCAATGCACATATATTTTTTAATATTTTTTATTATAATAATTCACAATATTATTTTTTATATTTGTTTTAGTTTTAAATTTTATTAATATTTATAATTTTGAAATAATTTTTAAATATATTGTTGACGAATTTCGAACCTTGGACTTTTGAGAAAATAATTTATCGATTAAAAATAAAATATTAATTGACATTATATGATTCAATATTTAATTTCTTTTTAAATTTTTAAATAGGTAGTATTAATATGTTATTACAGTCATTCGAAATTTAAATTGTTGTTAGTATGTTGTGAGTATGAGAATAAAGATCCCGACTCTTGAGATAGTAATTGATCATTTGAGTTAATTATTTAACTTTCTAATTAGCCACTTTCCTAATTTATAAACAAATCAAAATAAAAATATTCTAAGATTAACCTCATGATCTTTGTTTTCTGTAAATATTACATTCAAAATTATCATTAATGAATATGAAAATCACAATTTTTAATAATATTTTGATACTATCCTTTTACATTTGTTATATGTAAAATTATAAAATATAATTTGGATAAATCAAAGTGTTATGTCTCTTCAAAAAGAAATATTTTGTAATTTTTACATTACAATTTGCAACATAAGTTCATGTACAGGATTTCTCTGATACGTCTCTTAAAACATACGGTCTACGTGTATTTTTTTTATACATGGTATACAATAATTTTGTAACTAACATGAATTGATATCTCGATCTTTAGTTTAATATTTATTATCTAACTGAAACTACCCATATATTGTAGTTAAAAAAGAGTTACGAATTTTTACTTATTTCTTTTTATTTAGAATAGAAAACCCAATTATATTTGGTTTAAATTATCAAAATACATTTTTCAGTATTTAAATGTAATCTTACTTTTAAATATTAGAAAACCCATTAATCAAATATATTTTTTAATATTAGATCTAACGGTTCTCCTCTATCTATTTAAGATCTAACGGTTCTTATTATTTTGGTTGTACATAGAAAATTATATTCAATATAAAAAACCCAATTATATTTGGTTTCAATTATCAAAATACCATTTTTAGTATTTAAATATAATCCTACTATTAATCAAATATACTTTTTAATAGTAGATCTAACGGTTCTCGTCTATCTATTTAAGATCTAATGGTCTTTATTATTTTGGTCATACAAGGAATCACTACCAAAATTTTGGATATAATCTCTCTTACGCTTGTTATATATAAGGATTTAATTGTCACTTTCCTAATTTATGAACAAATCAAAATATAAATATGCTGAGATTAACTTCATGATCTTTGTTTTCTGGAAATATTACATTCAAAATTATTGTTAATGAATATGAAAATCTCAATTTTTAAAAATATTTTGATTTTATCCTTCTACGTTTGTTATATGTAAAATTATATAATATAATTTAGATGAATCAAAGTGTTATGTCCCTTAAAAAAGAAATGTTTTTTAATTTGTACAGTGCAATTTGCAATATAAGTTCATGTACAGGATTTATCATACGTCTCTTATAACATATGGTCTACGTGTATTTTTGTTATCCATGGAATACAATAATATTGTAACTAACATTAATAGATATCTCGATATTTAGTTTAATAGTTATTATCTAATTGAAACTACTCATAAATTGTTGTTAAAAAAGAGTTACGAATTTTTAAATATTTCTTTTTATTTAATATAGAAAACCCAATTATATTTGGTTTAAATTATCAAAATACACTTTTTATTATTTAAATATAATCCAACTTTTTAATATTAAAAAACCTATTAATCCAATACACTTTTTAATATTAGATCTAACTGTTCTTATCTATCTATTAAAGATCTAACAGTCCTTATTTGTTTTGGTCGTACATAGATAATTATATTCAATATAGAAAACCCAATTATATTAGGTTTCAATTATCAAAATACCCTTTTTAGTATTTAAATATAATCTTACTATTAATCAAATATACTTTTTAATATTAGATCTAACGGTTCTCATATATCTATTTAAGAACTAATGGTCTTTATTATTTTGGTCATATAGTGATCATACAGGACCGACTACCAAAATTTTGGATAAGATCTCATTTACGCTTATTATATATAAGGATTTAATATCTTTCAAAACAAGCTATTTCTCTATTCACTATTTTTTGTCATCAATGAGTTCAACTTACATTTAATAATATAATAATCAATAAAGAGTGATTGTAAGAAGTATTATTAGAGATAAACTCACATTAAATTATTAAGAGGTAATATTTTATATTATATTTGAGAGTGATTTAAGAGCCTCTCAGAGTTGCTCTTAACCCACACGCTCCTAAATTTTTACTTCACCTATATTTCCAATTTAGCAAGGTGAATTTCTTACCACCTGTTGTACATTTTAAGGGTACCAAAGAATAACAACATAAATGTATTGGAACTTGAAAAAATATATCACTGTACTGGAACTTCAAAAACTCTTTCAATGAGAGTCGACCTCAACCTTAGCTAGCCGCTTTAAAAATATTCAGATTTACCTTCTTCCTTTTTAATCAATTAAGCCTTCTTTCTTCTCACAAATTCATTTTCGTCTTATTTTCTATCATCTAATAATCATAGTTCTTATTTTTCCTTCAATAATCATCCTTATTTTATTAGGATTGCTTATGTACCCAATTTTTTGGACGTTTTGTTTGTCTCCTTTAGGAGTGGTTGATACGGTTTTGGTATTTTTGATTTGTTGTTTTTTTTTCTTTGAGAAAGATTCAAGTCGGTGGTGAAAATCGCAAAAACTCACATTTCACAACACAGGATTGTTCATATTATGAGGGCATTGTTCCTCTCAGTTGGTGCAACTGAAAGTTCTAAACAATGGACTATTGTCGAAATTATTGTGTAAAGGTCAATTGTGATGTTATGGCTTCAGGGATGGTGAAGGTTAGATTTTTCGGGAAGCCATCTTAATCCTTTTTAGTTCAAAAAATATTTGTATCCTATATGTTAAGTTATCTGAAAACAAATCGGCTATTTATTTAACTCATTTATTTGTTTCTCAACCAAATTATATTATCAATTTATCACGGCTAAATTCAATCTTTTCAATGAAATACATAATATTTTGGTAAAAAAAGAAAGAGTAACAACATGAATTTGTCACTCAGTTATAAATCTGGTTGAATTTACTATGTATAGTTCATCATTTAAACCAAGTTATCAACATATGACAAATGTGTTTACTATGGTTGGCTTACCAAGTTATCACTCTATAAGCCCAATTTATTTACAAATTTCTTTTTACTATTTGAAAAGTGCTAGACGATTTGAACGGTGTCACCTCGCCGCCCCTGTCTTCTCCTTTATATATGTACGGTGAGGCGACTTATCTCAAATTGCCTTATATATTTTCCTAATTTTCTCAAAATTTTAAATTAATAATATTAAAGGTTAGAAAATATATAAATTTTCTTTTAAATCTTTAGTAATGAAAATCTTACTTACCTTATATTCTCCTAAACTTTCTTTTTAAGTCAAATTACTATCTTAATGTAGTCCTAAAATTTAACTTCAAGTTAAATTACAATGTTGATATTCTCTTAAACTTTCTCTTAAACTCAAAGTTACCAATCTTAAAATTCTCATATATTTTTTCTTAAATTTCTAAAATTTATCTTGAAATCAAATTATCATCTTAATATTCTCCTACAAAAACTATTACAAATTATGTTCTCATAATTTTTTCGTAAACAAACTCGCGTTTAATTTATATATATGTTTTACATATATATATAAATTATTTTTTTTAAGTTTTACCTTCTAATTTATATAGAAGATAATACTTACACAAAATTCAAGTTTCTATAAAATAAAATATAATATAAAATTCTTTTTTTTTTCTTTTCATTTATTTTCTCGAGTACCTATATTTTAAACAATAATAATTAGAATATTTAAAAATATTTAAATTTAATTTTATAATATAAAAAAATTGATTAATAGACGATACAATTTATTTAGTAAGTTAGTTTGTTATATGTTTAGATTTGGTAACGACGATGAGACATGTTCAACAAGAGAGTGAATCATAAATATGAGCATATTATAAGGTAGAATTTAATATTGATGTAATATTATGTATTTAAAAAAAAGTTGAAATATGAATTTTGAGAAAAATAAAAATTGTGATAAATATACTAATATTTGATATAATATTAAAATAATGAAAAATATTTAACAATTGCTATTTTTTACATTTATTTAAAATTTTGGTAAGAAAAATTAAAGAAATTATTATAAGAACACTACAAAGCGCTGATGAGTAAACCAGTGATAGATAAATTTAGAGAATCCATTAATTTTTAAGTTGTATCATATGTTAAATAATTTATGAAGTCGAATACCTCAAGTCTTACTAAATATTACAATTTTTTAATAATTACACGTGAATTTTTCCAAATCTCAAAGACATGCAAGATTTCATTTCCACAATAATTTACATAAAACTCAAGGGACTCCGATTTAAGATAAAAAGCACATAGAATCTATTAAAAAATTATAAATTACTAGCCTATAATGTAATATCCGTGAACTTTATTAATAATATAAATTATAATTTATGTGCAGAATAATTATTGTGGAGTATTTGGAATGTTAATGGTTAAGGTTATTGAGTAATAGTATGTTAATTGTTGTGTCGAAAGCCCCTTTCAAATATCTTTTCATTTAGAAATATCTTTAGTTGTGAGCCCCGTTTTGAAAATTCAAGGGCCCCGTTAAAATTTTGTACATCATTATTATTCCTTCGTCATTCGTGTCCGAATCATTATTGGAAGATTTCTTCGTATTATTATATTCCTTATTATCCGATACTATCAATAGTATTTGTTTTATTCAAAAAGAGAAAAATTATTCTGTACCCTAATTGTTTAGGGAGATTAATATATCGTTCATATCAATAATACATCTGTTATAGCCCCAGTATACTTAAGCATTCGTTATATAAATGATATGGATAATTATCAGTCCTTGTGGATAACTATCACCTCGTAAAAGGTGAACTTTACTTTATTAAAGATTTAAAGCGATCCAATGGATCAATATCGATCCAAAAATGTCGTTTGGGGTATTATTTTCCACTAAGTATAAAAAGACGAATCGTACATTATCCTTCGTATAATTCGTATTACATATATACAAAAATATAAAAATTTCCGAACCGTGTTCTTCGTGTTCTTGAAGATTAAATTCAATCTTGGAAGTGTTATTGGAATCCAAATCTCAAGTTCAAGTACTCAAATCAAAACTCTTGATCTCTAGTTTCAGAATCTTCAAACCATCTCATCGTCTAGTAATTTTTCAATTTATTATGAAATTTTCAATATTCAAATTAAAATTAGGGTTCTTGTTCGAATTGGGGATTTTCATTCTGTTGATTCTCCGTTCAATTGATTGCTTCTAACATGTTCCTAGGGTTCTAATGAGTAGGAATTCATGCTTTAATTTCATGTTTATGTTCGATTTTGAGATTTTCGATTTTAGGGTTTTTGCCCGATTTTTCTTTTGAATAGTCCGTTCATATGAATGATCTGACAGTTTTTGATGGAGGGCTTTTGTTGTATGTGTTCTTAGCTTCATTTTAACATAAAGAACGTAGAGTTTCATGTAGAAATAAGATAGATCGGAAAATTTGCTTGAGCTCGCCGGAGTTTAGTCGGGATTGAAGTTCCGGCCATGTTTTTGGTATGTTTTTGGTCGGAATGAATTGCTGAGTGTATGAGGAATGTTTTGGTACAAAAAGCCCCAAATTCTGATGTGTTTTTTAGTCGTCGGATTCTGGGAAATTCCGGGTTGTTCTTCCGGCCCATTTCTGTTCTTCGCGACCCGTTTACCCGAATTGTTGACCCGGTTTCAATCTTCGAAACCCTAATTCATTTTCAGAAAACTGTTTTTGGATTTTATTTTTAAAAATAATTCGAAAATAGTTTAAATATTTATAAAAATCATATTTTTATTTTAAAAATACATTTTTAAATTCAGAAAATTTTGTAAAATTATATTTATTTATTTAAATTCGAAAACTGATTAAATTTAGTTATTTTAATTATTTTTATTTAATAATTAATTAATTAAATTAATTGATTAATATTGATTAATCAGTTAATTATTATTAATTAATTATTAATTGAATCTAATTAATTTAAATTAGATTTAATTATTTCTTGACTTGGTTTAATTATTTAAAAATAGTTTGAGCATTTAGAAAGTGTCAATTAATTTTATATTAATTGATTTAATTGTTTTTAAATATTTATTGGGATTAATAATCCGATTTTTGATTTAAAAATTATTTGTGACTTATTTAAATTCAAATAAGCATCGAATATTTTTTTAAAAAATGTTTATAAGTGTTATATGGTTTATATGAGTTGAATAATGTGTTTTATTGTCCGTAAATGCTTTGTATGAGGGTTAGTGTCTGAGTTTTGATTTTCGTAAAATAGAACAAGCGTCCGATAAATGCTATTAAATACCCGATTACTTGTTTAGACTTAAAAATGGTTATGAGTATATGTCGAAGATAGAACGAGGATAGTTAGACTTATTATTATGAGTTGTTTATTATAGAATCGAGTTCCCGAAGCAAGGGAAAGGAGAAGGTAGGATAAGCAAGATAGACCGAAGTCAGCTACGTAGACCATGCAAGTATCTGTGCCTTTACTCGTTGATTCAATTGATATTGTTTCCAATGATTATGCATGTTACCATCAGAAAAATTCAGATTATTCAATCTTTACTCTGTATTTGAGCAACTGATGCTATTTTCTTGAATATTCCTAACTCTTTGATTAATCCACAATCATGTTGAATATCAGAAACCTGCACCTTCAATTCAGTTTATATTGATGATAACCATTGTTGACCTTCTTAAATGAGTACGCTGTACCATTGAAACCATTCCGAATCTATTTCTCGAACTTCATTTGACATTGAGCAGTTGAAGCTCTTTTGCAACTATTATACCTTGTCATTGTGTACCTATGTACCATTGAAACCATTCCGAATCTATTTCTCGAACTTCATTTGATATTGAGCAGTTGAAACTCTTTTGTAACTATTATACCTTGTCATTGTGTACCTATGTACCATTGAAACCATTCCAAATCTATTTCTCGAACTTCATTTGATATTGAGCAGTTGAAGCTCTTTTGCAACTATTATACCTTGTCATTGTGTACCTATGTACCATTGAAACCATTCCGGATCTATTTCTCGAACTTCATTTGACATTGAGTAGTTGAAGCTCTTTTGCAACTATTATACCTTGTCATTGTGTACTTATCTTGTGATGCATATTATTGCTTATACTCTGTGATAGAATTGGCATTTTTTTAAAATGGGACCAATAATGGTCAGAATAATTTAAGGCCAAGATGACCATGGATCCTAGTGGAGGACTTTGCTATAAGCAAGTCCGAGGTTGATGCGTGACTAATCAGCAGCTCAACCTTTTGATTTGAAAAATGTAAAAGTCCAATTCTAATCGCTTTTAGTCCCATTGAGATTGTTAAAAAGCATATGTTTGGCTTAAACCTTGTTGATTCAGATAATTGGGATCTTCCTTTCATTATGGAACTGTGATTGATATATATTATGCTTGCTGAGCACTTGTGGCTTATACTTGTTTTCTTTCTAACTCTATTCCAGTGAAGCGAGAATATGAGCAGACACAGCGCGAGCGATAGTTCTCCAGCAGATAGGAGACCACCTCGAGTGGTTGTCATTGGCAGGGTAGTTGTCTATTTTGTTAGTTAGACTAGATGTCTAGCTTTGAACTTTAAGTTGTGTAATATTAATAACTCTGAAAACTGGTTTGTAATATAACTTAGAAGCTTGTTCAATGCCATAATCTGGACGCGGTCTTGGTTAAGGGGTGTTTTATGTTATTATTATATTATGCATGTGTTACATCCATGTGTATTGTGTTTCGTTCGTCGAGTGACTCCCCAAACCTGTGCCCCGGGTTTGGAGGGCGTCACATATAACCCGTGCAAGACACGGACCTTAAAAAACAATAAACTAAAAAATTTAATATAAACGGAAAATATTAAAATAAAAGTGAAAATTAATATGATAAATTATAAAATGAGAAACTTAAATATTAATTGGAACATATAAAAATATAAAAAAAAAAATACAAAAGGGGCTCAGGAAGATAAATGAGGTATTATTAATATTATTTTATAATAAAATAATATTAATAATAAGGACAAATAGAATGTTTTAATTAAAAATAATAATTGCCCGTGATATTTTTAGAAGTGTTTTAATTATATTAATTGTATTTATTAAAAAAATACGTTGACATGTTAAAATAAGTAAGTTTTTTTAATAAGGACAAATATAAAAGCTAGCATGTTTTAATTAAAAAGAAGTAACTGTCTGTAATATTTTTAGACGTGTTTTAATTATATTAATTGTATTTGTTAAAAAAATATGTTCACTTGTTAAAATAGGTAAAAAAAATTAAATAATTAAAAGTATTAAAATATATTTTAAAATATATAAGTAAGAGTTGCACTTGATATTTTTGGAAAAATAGATTTTAGTGATAACAAATATAAAAAGTCAAATATTTTAATTTAAGGGTAATTTCCCGTGATATTTTTGGAAAAGAAGTAGATTTTGTTAGAAAAAAAATGTTTTAACTATAAAAGGCAATCAGCTAGTTACTATTTCTATATTATTTTATTATTTATTAAATAGAGTATTAAAATAGGTTTTAAAATAAATAAGTAAAGATTGCACCTCATATTTTTGGAAAATAGAGATTTTAGTGATAACAAATATAAAAGATAATATATTTTAATTTAAAGGTAATTGTCGTGATATTATTATAAGGCCGCTACAAAGCGCTATGAGTAAACCAGTGATAGATAAATTTAGAGAATCCATTAATTTTTAAGTTGTATTATATGTTAAATAATTTATGAAGTAGAATACCTCAAGTCTTACTAAATATTACAATTTTTTAATAATTACACGTGAATTTTTCCAAATCACAAAGACATGCAAGATTTCATTTCCACAATCAATATATATATAAAGGAGGATACGCGGGAGGTTAGGTGGCGCCTCTAAAATCGTCTCAATCTATTTTTCTAATTTTCTAGAATTTTTGAATTTTAAATACTCATAAATAAAAAATAATCCTTTAACTTATTAGAAGTAGAATATGTGTTCAAATTTATTGAGGAGAAGAGTTCGAATTTATAGGAAAGATATATAATAAAAGATAGGTGTCCTAATTTATAAAGGAGAATAATTCAAATTTATAGATAAAACATAGAATTGAAAGTTCTATTTAAAGTAAAATAGTGTTCGAATTTATAGAGAATAAATATTTAAATTTAAATTTAAATTTATATATTGGCAATTCAAACTTGTAAGTAATACGTGAAAATTTTCTAGATGGCTCATCTTTTAATTTAGTTTTGCTCTCCCCCAGGATGCCGAGATAAGTGATTCAGAAGCTTCTCGCATTGATCCTTACCAGATCTGTTCAAGTACTGTTATTTATAATTAGCTTTTAATTTGTATAGTTTTGCAGGTGGCACGTTTTCATCATCAAATTTTAATACTTTTATATGATTAAACCTGTTTGCACAAAGTTGTTTATTGTAAAATGTGGATGTTTATGAGGTATATGTTGTGCCTTTTTGGACATCCAGATTTTGATACATGGACATTGTCCTAATTTTTATTTCATATAATGATAGCCAAGGATTCATGTTGTTCTAATAACTAAGTATTGTTTATTTTTTTTATTTTTTTTACATGACTATATCTATAATAGGTTTATGTGTATTATTATATCTGTCTCTTTTTGAGTGTGTATAATGCATATAATCAAATATAATATCTTTTATTGTATGGTTTGAATCTATTTATTTTTTGATTATTTTTTTTTAGATTCTATTCTAATTTTGTTTTGGTAGTATTTGGAGTATTTGAAAATTATCTTCTTCCTCATTAAATTTTGAATATGTGTTACGGCTCTTTTTTCATTGAGATCTTTGAAAAGTTGGTTCATGAATTTTGAGATATACTGTGACGAATTGATTAAACATGTCTATTATATGCATATTTCGGTAAATTTAAGAGTGTCTTGAGTACCTTTTCTTTTTAAAAAACAGTTTCTCATTGGTGTTAGAATTAACCTAGGAGAAAATTTTGAATTTATAAAAAAAATATAATAAAAATTTTATTAGAAGTACAATAAATATTTGTAAGGTGTAATTAAGAGTCAATATATATATATAGGGGGCTATTCTACTACAAACCACTCTTATATTACAAACCTACAAACTAAATATATTTTTTTTCAAATCGCGTCGAAACATAGCACATATGGTATGCAAATCGATCGTTGGGAGATGGAGAAAAATACGGTGAAGTCGGATTTCAAAAAAAGCTCTCCGATTGACGGAAAAAGTCAAATTAAAAACGAATGGGAATAGGTGTGATTGAGTGTGGGAGGATGTATTTTAGTTGTGTGTTGTGTATATAGGGGGCCATTAGATTAGATTAATCTAAGGGCTTAAATTGGTTCTTAGTTTGTATTTTAAAAAAAGTTTGTATTTGATCACTAACCTATATATATAAAGGAGGATACACGGGAGGTGAGGTGTCATCTCTAAGATCGTCTCAATTTATTTTTCTAATTTTTCTAGAGGTTTACAATTTTAAATACTAATAAATAAAAAAATATTCTTTAGCATATTAGAAGTAGAATAGGTATTCGAAGTTATAGAGTATAAGAGTTCGAATTTATAGAGAAGACATATAAATAAAGTTCTATTTGAAGTAGAGTAGGTGTTTAAATTTATAAAGGAGAATAGTTCGAATTTATAAGTAAACCATAAAATTAGAAGTTCTATTAAAAGTAAATAGATGTTCAAATTTATAGAGGAGAAGAGTTCGAATTTATAAAAAATACATACAATTAAAAGTTTTATTAGAAGTAAAATAGGTGTTTGTAGATATAATTAAAAGTTATGTTAACATGATAATTAATATATAACACAAGTATTTAATATATTAAATTTGAGATATTGATATTAAAATGAAAAGACGCTTTACGGGAGGACGGCTTATTAGAGAGGACCGAGTAATTTTATAATTTAATTGATGAAGTTTTAAAAAAAAATTATGTCGCCGCCGCGAAGCGCGGCTTTTTCAACTAGTAATTTACATAAAACTCAATCGACTCGGATTTAAGATAAAAAGCACATAGAATCTGTTAAAAAATTATAAATTATTAGTAATTGCTTAAATTTTTTAAAAATTGAAATTAAATACACCCACCCATTCATGCATATCAGCAAATGCCTATATTTACCTAAAATGTTCTGTTTCAACTGTGCCAACTAGAAAAAATCAAAGACAGAGCGCCAAAAACGGACTTTGCGCAGTTGTATGTGCCAAAATATAGCACTAGCTCTCGCTATAAAACCAATCGAGTTCCGAATAACACAAGAATCAATCTCTAGCAATGGCATCGGCACAAAAATTTCTTGTATTGGCTCTAGCAGCACTTCTCATTTGTTCAACAATGATAAGAACTACAGAAGCGCAAGAGAACAGGATAGACTACAGTCGACTTAGAAAAGCGTCTCGCCCAAAACAGGATCTTCCTAAACCTGGTCCAGGGCAGGCAAACGCGTACAATCGAGGTTGTAGTGCTATCAACAGATGCCGCGGTGGTTCAAATTAAGTTCATATTGGCCATGGGATTGCAGAGAGAGTGCACCATAACAGAATTTCATGCATGGTGTGACAAAAATAAGCTGTTGTGATATAATAAAATTTCGCAATTTTGTAAATGTGCACTAAAGCATTTGACAGGATATTTCCCCTATGAAATTATATCCAATGGCAGATTTATATTCAATATTTGAGCATCCCGCGTATCACTTGAAATTTATTTTAGTATATATATGAAGAAAAATTTCGCTTATATAAACTAATTTTGAAGAACTATCTCTACTTAAGTGGTTTTCATCAATATCTTAAGGTGTTGGAAAATATTGTCCTCTGGGAATTCTTGTATCCTGATGCTGTCTGTCATCATGCACTTTGAAATCAGACCATAGAATGAGAAACTGTTGTCGTAACCGATATATGGGTGGACAAACTGGAAACAAGGCATTTTCATTTTCAAGAACTTGTATACCAATAAACAGGTAAACTCATATCACATACTTTCATGCCTTTTATACCAGTTTATAAGCTATTGGAAACCAAAGGCAGTCAAGGTGCTTTCATGGTAAGATTACCCTTTTTCCCTGGTGTCCTATTAAAAGAATTTATACAGCCAACCAAGTTGGATAGGAGAAATGAGGTACTTCTTCCAAGAAAAAACATAATGGACACTGCAGGAAGACCACCACCATGTTCTGGTAAATAAAGCGGCCTATCTCGAGCTTTTAGTTCTAGTTTTGCTATTATGTTCCTGCTTAACCTGTAGAGTTCTAGAAACATTCTTTGCCAGAGGAATTTGTTCCAGTTTACCTACCACATCTAGCATTGAGGATCTTAATTTTGGATCAAAATCGAGACACTGGTATGCAAGGGAAGCTACAGCTTGTGCTTCCTTCTTCGGGTATTGACCCCCCATTAAAGCTACTGGTTTCGTATTAAGAATTCTGGAAGTATAAACTCATCTTACGCCACAAACTCATTCATACTTAACGGCAATACCCAATTTAGGAATGTGAAATTGTTACAATTTTTCCTACAATCATCCATCAAAGGAGGTAACAGAGAATTAAAACATAAAATTATTGACCTGTAGCAACATATTCTGGTGCAGCATAACCCTTGGTACCCACAACTCTTGTTGACACATGAGTTCTATCTCCACTTGGACCAGCCCTTGCATAGCCAAAATCCGAGAGCTTTGCATTGAAGTCCTAAATAATTAAGATGAAATGTATTATGAGATAATGAAATCACTCAACTGATTCTGAGGGCCATGTAATTTCAAATAAGAATATTAAAAAACTTTAAATTTGTCAGCATACATACCGAATCAAGTAGAATGTTTGATGCTTTCAAGTCCCTGTAAATTACATTGGAATCTAAATTGTGTAAGAAGGAGATTCCCCGTGCAACATCAGTTGCAATATGAACCCGTGTAGCCCAAGGAATAGGTTGCACTCCTCCTAAAGAAAGAAATAATATACATGATTATGAACTAGGAAATTACTGCATGAAAGTACCACTACAAGAAACAGGGGTCATAAACGACCGCAAGAAATGGTCACAATTGATCCTTGACAGTCGCAAATATAGTCAAAACCGACTGAAGACCGACCAACTCATTTGGTCGTAAAAAGTCTGGTCGCTTTTGACACAACAGTCGCAAACGATGACCATTTACGACCATTATTGACAGTCGGTTATGAAATTTCAGTCTCGTGAGTGTTGGTCCCACATGCCACTGTGGCAAGCCAAGTCAGCAGCATTTACGAGCAAAACTGAGTCACAAATAATTGGTCCTAAATGAAACTTTCATTTCCAACCAATATTTAGTCGCATGAATTGGTCGTAAATAGAAGTTGTATTTCCAACCAATAATTAGTCGCAATTAAATAGTCGTAAATAGAAGTTATATTTTCCAACCAATATATAGTTGCAATTAATTAGTCGTAAATAGAAGTTGTATTTTCAACCATTATTGTATGTCAAAAACGACTAACTTTTGGGTTGCTTTTGCTGAAGCAGATGGTCGGAAATAACATGAATTCAGTCGCTTATGTTATTAAGAAATGACAACAATTTGGTCAGTTTTGAAACTGCACCGGATAAATCTGCACATTTTTTACCTACAATGCAAGCGCATACCAAATCCTAAAGCACAAACAAATTTAACAAAAGAAATATTTGTGGATTAATTATCGAAGTTAAACAAATCCTAGTATGGCCTCACACCAGCCACCAACCAAAAGTACTAAATATTCGCTACGAGTTCACAAATCCACAAATCCACAAATCAAACGATCTTAGTCAAATTCAGTTACAACATCATAAGTTAAGAGCTACTGTTAATAGTTACTTGAGATATAGTTTACAACTACATCTATTCATCACTAGCATAATCATTCCTTGCATTATCACCACCAACATCACCATCCCCCCGCATCATCACTGCCATCATCATCCGCCCCTGCATCATCACTGCCATCATCATCCGCCCCTACATCATCACTGCCATTTTCATCACTGCCATCATCATACGTACTGTAATCTCTGTTAGCTTGATCGATCGTCTGAAATGAAATGAAAAGTTTACAGCATATTGTTATACTTGACCAGGAACTAAGGTTTAGCATATTTCATTACACAAAACTAAGGTCTAACTGATAATATCAAAATCAGCAAGTACTCTGCAGAATATCAGGAATTATGACTCACTTTAAAAATTCATAACTTAAGCTACATATGTCCGTTTTCTGAAATTCAAGATGTTTCGGAAATGGAAACAGAATTTCTGACCAGAATTTGGTTGGTTATATTCAGTTGGAAATGGAAACAGAACCAACCAAACATTAGTAGGTAGGTGGTCGGTTTTTATCTATTTCCAACCAAACCTGTTGGTTGGTTTTATTCAGTCAGAAATATACGTCATTTCCAACCAATCCTTGACGGTCCCTTTTATAATGGTCGCTTATGACCCTTGTTTCTTGTAGTGTACATATTTGCAACAACCACTAACAAATTGCATCTATGGACTATGAATTTCGTAGTTTAAAACTTATTTGCTCTGGTGGTTGGAGATCACTATGAAATAGGAAATTGAACACGAGACCATTAAGAGATTTACAATAAGAATTGTCTGAAAACAAGCAAACTTTTAGATTCTTAATGAAGAAGCAAAAGAGCCAATTTGCAGAAGAGCCATGAAGAATCACTTCAAATAATATCTGCCACTAAAGCTACAATGCTCGATTTTTTTAACGACATAAACTTTAATGCATGAGCACTACATCTCAAAAAGCTATAAATCTTAAGCTTCGCAAAGAAAACATAAATTCCAGTGTGCGCATTGCTGATTATAAAAATTACTAAGAGACAATACTCACTTCTGCCAGGGAGGCTTGCCATGCCAATCATTTTAACACAAGTACCTTTATGACACACTTATGCAAGATGTAAGATGATGTGAAAAGATCTAAAAAAAGAAAAGAACTTACTTCTAAATAAGTGGTTCTCCAAACTTCCCTTGGATATGAACTCATAAACTAACAAGCGATTGTCAGATTCAACACAATACCCAATGAGTTTTACAAGGTTTTGACGTCAGCTCTTAAATAGATAATTTCTTCCATGACATGCTTCTTCAATAAATCAACAGCCTCCTTTGTGCCCATAATTGTGCCAGATGCACTGCTCAAAACTCTATAACTTCTGGAATCAGCTGCATCCAAGTCAATTTTCTGTTGAATTGTAAACAGAGAACTATCAACCTGACCGGAGGAGATCCCTTGAGCAAAGGAAGCTCTGAGAGGGACTTTAAATAATGTTTTTCCCTCCTTGTCATGGACTGTCATCTCCTTAAGAGTGGATTGAACTTGAATTTCCATGTCCGTAGGTGGTAGCAGATCATCAATATTTGTTAGGGTTTGGGTGTCACTCCTCACATATGGCTCTGGGTGTTCACTCAACGTTTCTGTTGGTGTTTAACTAATTTGTCCTTTCTCACTCAGGCCAGGTGTAAGTGTTTTTGTTTCACCCAAATCCTTCACTCTAATTGTACTTTCAAGGGAAATCACCGTAGCCGTCCTTAAGGAGGTCACCGGTGGTGCAATGGGGCTTCGCAAGTCCCCGTCCTTGGTTAAACCAAGTTGCTGATCATCTTGCGATGATTTATCCTCAACAAGATCCAGAGTTTGAATCTCTGGGGGTTAAAATCAGGCTCTTTTGTTAGCAGAGGCCCTGCAACTCCCTCTAAAGTCTTTAAAGACATATCCTCAGGTAACTCCTCAAATGAAATTGATTCATTGTTACCGAGTTGCCGATTTGCACCTATGTCAGACCCGGTACCCGCAGGATGCAGATATGTTCCATCTGGGGAGTTAGGCAATGACCCTTCAGATTGTGCATTTAGGTTAGAGCCTTCTCTCAACGTCCGTGAAGACTCTTGGTTCACTAAGGAACCATCATCCAGTGGTCCTGACCGTAATATGGTCAGAGAAATAGAAGTTTCCGTCAATTGTCCTTCCTTAGTTTGGGTAAGGGGTTAAGATATGGCTTTTGTTATAGCTGCCCAATCAGCTTCAAAAAAATCGATTAGAAGTTCATTGGAAGATGGTAATGAAAAGTCAACAGATGCCTTGGTTTTAAGTCTTCTTCTTTTAGTAGAAGGTAGAGCTGTTGTTGAAGGGTGTTTCTCCTTATTTGGTGCTGCTTTGGCACTTTCTCCCTCTACACTCTCATTTCTTTCTTTGGTTGGTATAGTAGGGGTAGGAGCTTCTGTTATTGTTTCATTTGGCTCTTCCAAAGGCTCTTGGACCGTGGTTAGAGGTTGTTGGATTTCAACCTCTTGGTTGGGAATGGCCACTGAGGGCTCTATTACTGGATCTACATCCATTGGTGCAACTTGTGGAGAAATAATAGGTTCAGGATTCATACCTTGGTTTACCTGTTCCCCTGGGGGTAGAAGTGGTAGAGGTACCGTTCGTAGATAATCAGTCAGAACTGTAGGTACCCCTGGAAGACGATTCTTCTTAATGAGAGTTGTTATGGCATTGCTCTTCATCTTGATACACTCCTTCCTCTCCTCCTCTGCGAAGATTTCTCTCTCAGCATCTGTCAACACGTCATTCAAAATTAACTGTAGAAACCTTGGATAGAAACAAAGCACATCAAATTGCCCTGCTCTTTCTTCCAAAGGTCCCGTGCATTGGTTAATCTGATCAATCACTAACCTATCAATGTTAATATGCCTATTGTGAGCAATAGCAAACCCTAATTTCTGAAGAAATAAAGGAATGCCATGCAGATTTGTGGTTTTGGCTGTAAAAACATATATAAGTGTGTGAAAGAAAAAATTCCAGTGCTTAGTTAGATGATGCTTCAGAAACTCTCCTATAAAGAAGTTAGGTTGTTGACTTCTTATTGAAGGAATTTACGGATGAGCGGAAGCGTGATATAACAATTATTCCGTAAAAACCATGTATCGCACATATAGAAAAACATATAAAATCTAGATTGAGGGGAATCGTAACCATCCCCTTGAAAATCGAAGCTTTATAAAATGGATTCTAGCAGTTGCTCCTCAGAGTGTGAAGCACTCTACCGGTATCCACCAAGAATAATCCTTCGATGAAGCTTTTTATAAAACTAAGCTTTTATAAAAATGGAGTTTTTCTTCTTTTGAGAGAGAGAGATGAAGAAGAAGAAGAGGGTGGCAACTAGGTTTTCACAAAAACTCTAGTCATTTAGAATGAACTATCTCATTCTATTTATAGGGCTCTCCTAGGGTTTTTTGATATATCTTTATATATATATATTAACCCCACACTTTATCTTATAAAATGCTTTAATAATAATTAAAACTATTTTAATCATTATTTCCTTTTCTAAACTATTTAGAAAATAACTTGCTCTCTCAAAATACCTTCATCAATAAATTAATCTTTTATGGTGTGACCCTGTAGGTTCAATATTAAGCCGGTAGTAGAAATAAATAATAATAAACTTTTATTTATTATTTATATGAATTCTAATAATTCATTAAATATAATTAACTGATTAATTATATTTATTCTACATCGTGAGTGATGCTTCTCAACATATCGCGACTATCCGGATAATATGAATTCACTGCTTAGAATACCAAGAACCTGTCAGTGACTAGTTACAGTACAATCAATTCCTTCTACCCTACAATATCCCGATTAAATACAAGGCATGGATCTCGTGTCAAGCCTATCTAATTTAATCATATGCTTTCCTATTCACTATGTCTAGCTAGTTCCGATTAATGCAAATTAGAAACTTCTTTCTAATTTCATTCACTCTGGCCAGAGGTTCCTGAACTAGCATAAATGGAATAACATAGGACATTCTCTTCCTTCACTGGAAGGGGCAGATCCTTTATTGATCATTCACTATCTTCGTGCACAAATTCCTATACCCAGAAGAGCACTAATTATTGTCCCTCGAGACTAAGAGCTAAACCAAAGTATAGTTCAGTGTACACAAGATGACTATGATGATCAAGTCAAAGGACACTTGTACAACCATCACTGTATGAACAACTACTGACACATGAGTGAACTCCATTAGTTGTTCAACTGATCGAGTCATGTTCAGTGAACTTATTCCTGTATGTACCAATCTTTGTGGATTAATTAACTACCAATTAATTATCCTACGACCAGGAACTATTTAAGTTTAGAGTTATCATCTTTAAGGTCTCATTATAATGATCTCATCATAATCCATTAAAGCTTTACTCTAAACTATGGATCATCTAATTTAAACACTTTAAATAGATAAAGCTCGTTATAAAACATATTACCATTTTATTAAATTAAACAAACTTGAATCAGATTGAACAAAGTATCTCCTAACTCATCATCCATGATTGGATTTAGGACACACGTCTTTCAATCTCCCACTTGTACTAAAACCAATCACCTTGGTATCTCATACACAACTTCTCCTAATAGAGAACAAAGCGATTTTCAAATAACGGTTTAGTAAATGGTCTTTTCTATGTTGTTATGGGTGTCAAGTCAATATTGACTTAAACATCTCTACTTTCAACGATCTCATATATCATATGAAAGTGCCGCAACTTGGATCTTGAATCCCTGATTAAACCTAGGTTCCATAGCCTGCGTTACTACCATATGTTGTACCGATACAACAATATAAATCTTATTCTAGGAACCATGTCTAACCAGCAAAAATAGGTTTCGCTATCCAAAGAACCTCCTTTGCAGCTTCACTTATAGCTATATACATATAGTGCTTCCACTACGGAATCAGTTATCTTAAGCTGCTTGGAATTCTTCCAACAAACCGCTCATCCATTCAGAATTAACACTTATTTTGACATGGATTTTCTATCACATTTGTCCTAAGAAAATCATAGTGTTTATAACACTTGATTTTCATTTTGGACCCACCATAATCAAGAAAGATGTCCTTAATTCTTCGAAAGTATTTAAGGACGTTCTTCCAGCTTACTATCGCGCTTCTCAAGGACTAGACTAGTGCTCGCTTATCTCACCTAGTGAGTTAGTGATCATCAAGTCTTGTATAGTACATCCGGTATTTTGATAGATACATTTGCCGAAGCATAATAAATCTTACTCATACGTCATTTCTCCTCAGATGTCGTAGAAAGACACTATCTTGGAGAAAATAACTCCGTGACTTGACAATTCAAGTAAATTCTTGGAGTTATTTATGCTAAACATCTTAGCATATAAATGATGTACACACTTTGGGTTTAGCCCAACACTTGGTTTATCCTATAAATTATCATTCCTATATCATAGGAAGCCATTCCCATGTCCTTTATAGAGAATATTTTAGATAACCACACTTTGACTAATTTTAGCGTCGATACATCATTCCTTATCATAAGTATGTCACATACATTATTAGGAATGTCATCACGCTCCCACTAACCTTCTTGTAGATCCATGATCCATCATTGTCTTTGATAAAATCAAACTATTTGATTGTCTCATCAAAACAGATGTTCGATCATTGAGAAGCTTGCTTCAATTCATAAATGGATTGTCGTGGCTATTAGACCATAGATTTGCTAATCATAGCAATAAATCCCTCTAATTGTGTCAACTACACATCTCTTCAATTTTCCTATCGAGGAGGGTCGACCGTTCGACCATTATTAGATATTATAGTCATTACTAGCCGCAAACGCAAACAAAATCCGAATAGACTTGAGCACTACTTCATGTGAATTGTTTTTTCTCATCAAGGTCAATCTCTTTGCTTTGATTGAATCCTTTCACAATAAGCAAGGACTTATAGGTCTTTACCCAGCCATTCACTCCAATCTCCCTTTTATAGACTCACTTGTACCCTTCCGGTTATGACACCTTTAGGTCCTCAACCATAGTCCGTACTTGGTTGATGTACATGGAATCTATATCGGATTTCATGGTACTATGTCATTTCTCCGAGTCATAACTCATAGCTTTAGTATAGGTCATAAGGTAATTATCATATAATTGACACCTCATTGTCATTCTTAATGACAAGGCAGTCAACCTCTCAGGTTGGTGATAAAATATCAAGACCTATACTTAAGCAAACCTACAAAAGGTTATCCTGTCTGAAAATGTTCTTCCTATAGAACCTTTGTAATTTGTGGTGTTTGAACTTAGTTAAGTTCAACCTACCTCCCACTGAACCCTTCTAGAATGAACAATTCCTCTAAGTAGGCAGTATGTCATACACACTATATTCAGTAGAATATTCAACCAACATCCTTGACTATCATTAGGATATCTCACAAACTTACATTTTGGATCTACCATCTAGCTTATCAAATTAAAAAATTTGACATAAGCTAGACATCCCAAATCTTAACAAGTTTAAGACTTGTGTTCCTTGCACTACATATCTCATATGACAACTTAGGAACAGATTAAGAAGATACTATATTCAGCAGATATACTGATATTTATAAAATTCAACTCTAAACATATATTAGAAGATCAATTTAGCTTAACATGAACCGAACGATGTCTAACAAAGTTCGTTCGCTCCTTCGTACATTCCATCTACCTGTAGAATCTCAGGATCTGTCCAACGTGAAGCTTTAAACTTAAGATTTGAGATAACCTCAAAACACTCACTCAAGTGTATATCTTTTTGATCTTATCAAAGAGTCCCAACACTTGCTGTTTTGTTTTGTATTTCATTATTATTCATTTTGAAACACTCCAAAATATTCGAATTTGTATTGTACCAAATACATATATCTGAATCTGGATCATATCCGTGAATTCTAATGAAGCGTGTGAATCCTTTTCTGGAATGTGTTGTCACTGGTGCACATACAATTATGTGTACTAATTTTAACACTTTTGTTGCTCATTATCTCTCTATTTCAAGAAAATAGAGATATAGTGGTCTTTCGAGTGAGACGAGTTTCGCATGCATAATGTGATTCAATAATCATATGGTTCTTGTAACCCATCACCATGCAACAAGTGAATACTCTTCTCACTCGTGCAAACAAGCCTATAATTCTTTGGATTTCCATTACCTCTATTCCATAGTCCCTATTTCAAAATGAGAAGTTTCAGTCCCACTAAATTTCTCTAATTCTTCAACTCTACAAGACAACTCTTGTAGTTGATCTTCCAATAACCCACATTTAATAGGTGGCAACAAACTCTTTTGCTTTTGGAGTCAAACTTAGCCTTTGACTAATTATGTTATCACTCACTAACAAACTTCTTCTTGATGGTATGGTTCATCTCCCACTACTTGATTCCAGAACCGTTACCACTCTGAAGAACAAAGCTCTCTAAGAAGGAAATACGTCTCAACAATCTTTAACATGAAGTAGATTTCAGACAATCTGATATCCAACCTTTTCATGTAAGAGTTCACAACAAATTTGCGAGTTCGTATTCGGAAGCTAATTCAAGATCATATCTCGACTTAGCTTCCATCTATGACAAAATCAACCTACCCTAGACGATCAATCAAATTGATTGTCTTGAGTCTATGATTATTCAATATCCTAACTATTATGGAATAGCTCATTCGATATCCTATATTGAATCGTCTTATTTATCACATTCTACAACTCTTATAGAAGCAACAAGGTAGCCCTGAATGTCCTTGTGCTCATACTGTTTGCACAGTCTCAAGCTCATAGACATCAGTTTGGTTTACTTTGCAACATTTGCATTATTAGACCTCTTGCACTTGGTCTCATACACATCTCCATATGCATCACAAATAAGACACTTTATATTAACGAGTTAAACATTTCGTCTAACTTTTCATTCTTGAGAACATTTCTCAAGTTTCAAAGTTCATCAGCATATTCGGGATAAGTCAACATGTTATTCTACTACGATGTGTGATAGTGCAGAAATTATAGTATATATATAATTCTATTAGTGAATACACATAACTACTAAGTAAATATTCAATTTTATTCTTACAACACCATATAAATCGGGTCTTTATTCATTGGTGGCTCCCACTATTTTATTAAGTTATACAACCCTCTATATGTATAACTAAACATTCATAATGTTAGTGAGATTAAGGATCCTATTTTCCATCACATCACCTCGGCTGTGGCACGAAACGCAATGTGATGTTCCATAGGAAGACAACTCTTGTCAACTACATCTCATGTTATTCCTTATTATCTTTTAGCCTCTTGAATCATTGAGTCTCGGCTGTGGCACGACTCACTCAATATTCTAAGTCAAGTCAAACCCAACATCTTGCATAATTAAATTAGAATTCCAAAAGCCCACGGCTGTAGCACGTAACGACAATTGAAACCTAATTTATCATACACATCTCATGTGATAGACAAGCATCTCTTAATCTCAAAACAAAGCCCTCGGCTGTAGCATGAAACGACAATGTCTCAATATAAGAACTCTACTTGTTATTATGTTGGAAGGCTATGACCGACACAAGCCCGTTGTGCCATTGGTCATTTACTACTTGATATAAATTTTAATTAAGAGGGATTATATTATGTTGCAACCATAATCATATTACTAGGAGATTCTCTTTTTCTTGAACAAAATACAATTATGATATTTAAATGAAAAATTCCCAGTGTGTTGGAGGGGTCACATCGGTCCCGCTTAAAACCCAACGGCCTAGACATAAATTTTCATTTTCAACATCAAAAGAGTATTTCACTCTATGTTTCATAAACATAAGAATCTCATGGTTGTACTCATAATATTATTGTTAAGGCAAGAAACGATTCTCATTCTAGATTTTCTAGAGCACGCCTTATATTGATTTAAGTTCACCTAAATCTATCATCGCATGGTAAATATAGGCATATATCTCATATATAAAAACAAACAAACAAGTAAGCATGCAAGTAATATCATGTCATACAATGATATAATGATGTATGAATTTATTATAGTATTTAAAAGCAATTAAAACAATTAATACATGCTTTAAAACATTTCCG
Organism: Heracleum sosnowskyi; assembly: GCA_030848705.1. NCBI lineage: Eukaryota > Viridiplantae > Streptophyta > Magnoliopsida > Apiales > Apiaceae > Heracleum > Heracleum sosnowskyi. The sequence continues at coordinate 69,854,078 of CM061235.1, forward strand.
GGAATATAAACAGTTCCAAACTTTTATATAAAAAATATTTGACCACTCCATTAGATCCGTCTCGGAAAAACGAATCCAACGGTATATTGCACGCCCAAACCGGAGTTACCAAACTCCCAAAAAATCAAATTTAATGTGGACAGAGGGGCTGTAACGCATGACGCTCATGCATTACAACAATTAAAAGCTATTAAATGTGTAACGCATGACGCTCACGCGTTACAGGCCCAGCAGTTTTTTTTTTTTTTAATGCTAAGTAAGTTACAACAATTCTATGCTATTTTATTTAATGCTTGTAACTCCTTTAGCATTAAAACACTAACTTAGCATTTATAACACTTAAAAAAAACTCCTCTAGCCATTAATGCCCTTTATTGTTATTATTATTTTATTTTAATATTCATAAATTAATTAACAATTAATTAATAAATTAATTAACAATTAATTAATAAATTAATAAAAAATCAAAATAATATGATTTCTGAAATCAAACAAAAGCAAAAATAAGCAAGTATCTATGGGGTCCTTGTACAAATTTTAATTCATATATTTCAACATGTATAATTATTTTATGAATTTTAATTAAAACAATTTTAAAAAATTCATAACAAATAATCTACACATCACAAAATTATGAAACAAATACCTAGATCATCCACAACACTTGTAGAACCCAGATCAATGATCAAAATCTCATGCAAATAATATTTCGAATTAATTCATAATTAAATCTAAATATACTTGCAAAAATCATAATAAATCCATACATGTATAAAAAATCTGAAATTTTTTTATATGAATCTCTATATGCATAACCTAGCTCTGATGCCATTGAAGGAATTTACGGATGAGCGGAAGCGTGATATAACAATTATTCCGTAAAAACCATGTATCACACATATAGAAAAACATATAAAATCTAGATCGAGGGGAATCGTAACCATACCTTGAAAATCGAAGCTTTATAAAATGGATTCTAGCAGTTGCTCCTCAGAGTGTGAAGCACTCTACCGGTATCCACCAAGAATAATCCTTCGATGAAGCTTTTTATAAAACTAAGCTTTTATAAAAATGGAGTTTTTCTTCTTTTGAGAGAGAGAGATGAAGAAGAAGAAGAGGGTGGCAACTGGGTTTTCACAAAAACTCTAGTCATTTAGAATGAACTATCTCATTCTATTTATAGGGCTCTTCTAGGGTTTTTTGATATATCTTTATATATATATATATTAACCCCACACTTTATCTTATAAAATGCTTTAATAATAATTAAAACTATTTTAATCATTATTTCCTTTTCTAAACTATTTAGAAAATAACTTGCTCTCTCAAAATACCTTCATCAATAAATTAATCTTTTATGGTGTGACCCTGTAGGTTCAATATTAAGCCGGTAGTAGAAATAAATAATAATAAACTTTTATTTATTATTTATATGAATTCTAATAATTCATTAAATATAATTAACTGATTAATTATATTTATTCTACATCGTGAGTGATGCTTCTCAACATATCGCGATTATCCGGATAATATGAATTCACTGCTTAGAATACCAAGAACCTGTCAGTGACTAGTTACAGTACAATCAATTCCTTCTACCCTACAATATCCCGATTAAATACAAGGCATGGATCTCGTGTCAAGCCTATCTAATTTAATCATATGCTTTCCTATTCACTATGTCTAGCTAGTTCCGATTAATGCAAATTAGAAACTTCTTTCTAATTTCATTCACTCTGGCCAGAGGTTCCTGAACTAGCATAAATGGAATAACATAGGACATTCTCTTCCTTCACTGGAAGGGGCAGATCCTTTATTGATCATTCACTATCTTCGTGCACAAATTCCTATACCCAGAAGAGCACTAATTATTGTCCCTCGAGACTAAGAGGTAAACCAAAGTATAGTTCAATGTAGACAAGATGACTATGATGATCTCAAGTCAAAGGACACTTGTACAACCATCACTGTATGAACAACTACTGACACATGAGTGAACTCCATTAGTTGTTCAACTGATCGAGTCATGTTCAGTGAAGTTATTCCTAATAAGCACCTACATACTAGCTATAGTGTCACAACACAAATGCCTATGAGAACAGACATCCGTCATAGTGAAGCAAACATAGTATGTACCAATCTTTGCGGATTAATTAACTACCAATTAATTATCCTACGACCAGGAACTATTTAAGTTTAGAGTTATCATCTTTAAGGTCTCATTATAATGATCTCATCATAATCCATTAAAGCTTTACTCTAAACTATGGATCATCTAATTTAAACACTTTAAATAGATAAAGCCCGTTATAAAACATATTACCATTTTATTAAATTAAACAAACTTGAATCAGATTGAGCAAAGTATCTCCTAACTCATCATCCATGATTGGATTTAGGACACACGTCTTTCACTTATAAGAGTGAAGAAAGCATGTATTTTTTTAGTGGTGGGATCAGGAACAAGATTTTCAGTAGGAAAACGTAGAATTCTATTCACATCTTGTTCCGTCACCCTTATTGTTCTGCCCCCTGGCACAACAAAACTGAAAGCTAACACATTGTCTTCTGACGTGTCGGTGGCAGTGGTGTACAATGCAGTTAATTGATCAACACAAAGAACCGCTGGAGTACTTAAAGCATATGCCACCAGAGAATGTGAGTTCAAAAATTGTGCCCATGCACGAAACTGTAAGTTCGAGATGGATTGCACGTTTTGAAACGAGACGTGGTTCGTCTTGGTGATAATAAATTCTCCGGCTATTGAAATTTGACAAAGTCCAGAAAATTAATAATTAAAACCAAAAATAAACCCAATTAATTATTGTTAATTAATTAACCTTCAATAACCCTTGTTCTTAAATTAAAAACCGAACCAAAAAAACCTATTCAAGAACCCTAATTTTAATTCGAAAACTTTTAAATTAATACCAAACTCAAGAACTTAACTAGTTAACAATTAAATCTCAAGTATGAAGAACAGTTATCAAATCTTAAGGTTCGAATTAGTCACTCTCGATGGATTTCTATGAACTTGTATAGAAAACTCAATTGAGTCACTATCAAACTGCACTTACACAGTAAAACGTAGTTTTATTGTTGTAAATATTGATTTTCTTAAGTGAATCAAATTAAAAATTGAAGAAACTCTCGAGTTTTCTTGGTTCTGTAGTGTATATATATGTAAGTATATTGTTCGATAACTTAGATCTAAGAATAATGAAAAAAAAACGTCTAAGTGCCAAATACAAAACTATCGAAGTGGATTTATATCAGAATTTAAACAAACTTTTATAAAAACTATCGAAAGTTAATATACTTTAAAAACTAAAAATTATCGAAAAATGAACAGACTGAAAACTATCGAAAATTAAGAATATGAACAAAATAGAATTTGTTCGATAGATTTCTGTCCTTTCTCAAAATTTATCGAAAAAATACTTCGATGGTTTTTACTTGCCTTATTCGGAAATTTATCGAGATGAATTTTAAACACTTAGATAGATTTTTGATAAAGTACTTGAAAAACTATCGAACTTGATATTTCGATAAATTTTGCTACTTCTTCATTTTTAAACCAGTAACCAGTTTAAAAACAACCTTTTCATTTCCTGTGAATTTCTAAGTATCAAAAAACACTTAACTCCACAGAAAATAAAATTCACAATTAACTTAGAATAAAATTGACGAAATGTCATTAACTGATATAAATCAATAAATATCTGATTAATTATGCTGCATTATTTTACTTTGTATGAAACAAAATAAAATAAATCCGAATTGAATAAATGCATAATATTTAGAACAAATATTAACACTTAATCAATTTTAAAATTATTTGCTAATTAAATGTCAGATGATATATTATTTATAAATATGACATATAATTAAGCAGATAATTCTAACATACGAGAATTATTCCTGAAAATAAGTTCACAAGTCCTAAGGTATGAAAATTCTTAAACTCATGGACTTATTAGGATTAACTTGCAGTTATCGACTTCTAATTAATCAATTAGAAAGATTTAACATCCCAAGTTCACCAACCAACTTAGAAAAAGTGGATTCATCAAGCGGTTTAGTAAAGATGTTTGCAATTTGTTCCTCCGTGGGTACAAAATATAACTCCACAGTTCCATTCATTACATGCTCTCGGATAAAATGATACCTGACATCAATGTGCTTGGTCCTCGATTGCTGAACTGGGTTGTTGGAGATTGCTATGGCGCTTGTGTTTTCGCAGAATATTAGAATTTTGTTCAACAAAAGCCCATAGTCGCGGAGTTGGTTTTTCATCCACAAGATTTGAGCACAACAGCTACCCGCAGCTATATATTCAGCTTCATCTGTCGATGTGGATACTGATTGCTGCTTCTTGCTATACCAGGAAACTAACCTTCGTACAAGAAATTGACAGCTTCCTAAAGTACTCTTCCGATCAATCTTACAACCTGCAAAATCTGAGTCTGTCTAGCCAATAAGATCAAATCATGTATTCTTAGGGTACCAAATTCCAAGATTTGGGGTTCCCTTATGATATCTAAAAATACGTTTAACAGCTATAAGATGAGATTCTTATGGATTAGACTGAAACCTAGCACACAAGCATGTCGCAAACATAATGTCTGGTCTACTTGCAGTGAGATAAAGTAATGAGCCTATCATACCTTTGTAGCTTGTTATATCAACCTACTTACCGGTTTCGTCCTTATCAAGCTTAGTGGAAGTTGGCATTAGAGTCTTTGTCGTAGATGAGTCTTCCATTTGATACTTCTTTAGAAGATCCTTGATGTACTTGGACTGACAAATGAATATTTCATCTTGCCTCTGATACACTTGTAGTCCAAGAAAGAATGACAATTAACCCATCATGCTCATTTCATATCTACTCTGCACTAACTTAGCAAATCTCTTGCGTAGATCATCATTAGTAGAACCAAATATAATGTCATCAACATATACTTTCACTAATATCAAATCATTTTTGTGCATTTTGTAAAGGAGAGTTTTATCTATGACACCTCTAGTAAAGTTATTTTCAAGTAAAAATTTGGATAGAGTGTCTATTGGTCCTTGAATATTGCAGAAGGGGGGGGGGGTTGAATTCAATATTGATAAATCTCAATCTACGTTTCAACAACTAAAACTAAGATTAAAGTTTATCAGTTTATGAATTGCAAATACAATTAGACACAAGAGTTTTTCTCACAAAATAAATGTTTTATTTATTTTATAAAGTGGTGCTACAACCTCAAGAAAAATATCAGTTTTCTTGAGCTTCAATTTCTCGAGTGATGCATAGAATTAATTGAGAGATAGTCTAAGTAAACTAATCCTATCTCTATCATCACGGGTTTGTGAAGCTGTTGTCATTTTCATGTGGCAGCTACTTACAAATTGTCTACCCGTGAGTCTTACCTAAATTGCTATACAAACAAGTTTATCATTACTGGAAAAAGCAATCTAGATACATTCTATATTTAGCTAACACAATTCAGTAGATGTTGATTTGTCATACTCTTGAATTGGTGAGCTTTGCCATGTGATCTCTCAAGCTTCTGTCATAGTCTTACAAACCTGATGCAGTGTTGGGATACTGTAGCACGCCTGTTTCTTGAACATCCAAACTGTCACATGTTTGACTGGGTAGATCCCCAATACAAAGATTATCCCTTCAAGACAGTATCCTGATCCTCAAGCTTGTTGTCATAAGAATGTGCTTTTGGTGACAGTAAGAAATCTCCGCAATAGATGCTGTCAGGATTTCCAAGCTTGCTGTCAGGCTTAGGTAAAGTTGTTGTCTCAGGGCTTCCGCCAATGTTGCTGCCAGAGTGGATATACTGTCATGACTTGCAACATGTTGTCTTCTTGTAACCTTACTGTCAATGCCTTGACAATAATATTTATTCTTGCTGTTCTCCTTTAGCACTTCTTGAGGCTTGAACAAATAAATGAACTTCTACCAAGATGTACTAGATTCTTATTTAACATTAAACAAAATGGTTACAAGAACATACTCTGGTTGTGACATTATGTTCATACTTGATAAAATTAAGCATTTAAAATCTCTAGTCAAGTTGCCTCATAGCTATCACCCATAAATCCTAACAGTGTCATACCATGTCCTTTGAGCTTGTTTGAGTCCATAGAGAGCTTTGAACAGAAAATATACAAAGTCCACCAGATTTGAATCCTCAAAGCCTGGAGGTTGTTCCACATACACTTCATCCTCTAGCTCCCCATTCAGAAATGCACTCTTCACATCCATTTGATATACCTTGTAATTGGAATGTGTTGCGAATGCCAGAAACATCCTGATAGCCTCAAGTCTTGCTACTGGTGCATAAGTTTCATCATAATCTATACCCTCTTCTTGAGAGTAACCTTTAGCGACCAGTATGGCCTTTTTTCTCGTTACAATGCCATCTTCATCCAGTTTATTTCTGAATACCCATTTTCTTCCTATAACAGATTTTCCTTTAGGTCTGGGTACCAGCTTCCAAACTTTCGGCCTTTCAAACTGATTTAGTTCATCTTGCATAGCAATTACCCAATCTGAATCTTCTAGGGCATCTTCAACTTTCTTAGGTTCTGTTTCTGAAAGAAACCCAGAATAGTGACATTCATTCTATGATGTCCTTCTAGTGCTCACTCCTGTGTATGGATCACTAATGATCAAGTTAAAGGGATGTGCTCGACTCCATACCATTTGTCTTGGCAGATACGATCTTGATGATTCTCCTTGTTCATAATTTTGTTGAGTATGACTAGATGATCCTTCTCCTGCTCCCCCTGAGTTGTTGCCGGTATGATCTGTTGACCCTGTTGTTTGACTAGTGGATCCAGTGGTAGTTTGAGGTGTTAGTATTAGTGCTCTAGAGACAATACTTTTATGTTTTAAAGAAAACATTTTATTATTATAAATTATGTTTTATTGATTATTATTATTATTGTATTATGTCTTTATTTACTGCGTTATAAATGTTAGCATAATAAATGTCCTTGGAATTATGATATGTATTCAATATCTTTAAGTATGTGACTTAAAAATGAGATTATATGCATGTGTAAGGTGACCAGCAGAATTACAATTATTGCACAACTTCCTAGATACAATGGGAGAGGATGTAAACTCATTCTTTTTATTAACACATGCTTTCCCATTCTTGTTCTTTTTAGCCTTTTCTACTTTATTGCCTATATCAGTTTTAGGTAATTCAATTTTAACTGAATTCTTAGGCAACTCAGATTTTTCCTCTTCCTTCTTATTTAAATCCTCTTCAAGCAATTCTTGTCTAATGATCAAGTCTCCTTCGATGATTGGTTCTTGTTGCCCAGTAATAAACAATTGTAGAAGGGGGGTTGAAGACAATTGTGTAAGATTCTCGACTTAATAAGATATGAATCACAAATATGAAAGAATGATAACAACTTTATTAAATCTGATATAAAACTATTACAAACTCTCTCAAGAAATTCTGTGTTCTTGAGAGCTGCTAGGTTACAAAAATACTCGTGTGTGTGATCGATATAAATCGAAACCTAAACTGTGTTTATATACTACACAGCTTCTCTATCAATGATAAGTCCTAATCAATTACAAAGATTGAAACCTATCCTTAATTGATAGCTACATTCCTACAGACCAGGAACCGACATAATAAACTTCTATGTTTAACTAGACTCCAAATATAACTCGAAGTAGGAATCCTGATCAGCTTCCAGTCCTGATGATCAATCCTGATCCCAGTCCTGATATTCATCTTGATCCTGACGACCATGTAATCCTGATGACGTCAGCAATCCTGATCAGTTGAAGTCTAGATCCTGACGATCATTGAATCCTGATCTAACAATGTCCCCCAATCTCATACTTTGTGAAATAAAGTATAGATTCCTAAGATTCAATGATGTCAAAAACATATTTACAAAATGTACAAGCACTACTAGAAAAACTGCAATAGACATCGTTTTCTGGCCGATGTCTACGTCTTTTTCGACCGATGTCTTTGTCGGTGATGTTAAAAGTACCCCTTTTAGACATCGGTTTTTTCCCGATGTCTAAATAACCTTTTCACATCAGTTTCTTTCTCAGATATGTTGTTTAAACAAACAATTGACATCGATTTTTGTCAATATATTTGTTGTTTGAACCATCCTTTGACATCGATTTCATTTTAAGTAACTGTTGTCTTGATATACCTTTAACATCAGTTTTGTTTTAAAAGATTGATGTGATTTTTTCTTTTCTACATCACTTTTCAATTAAGCAATGTCTTTTGTTGTGACAGACACTTTTTTATTTTATTAAATTGTTACTTTTACAAACAGATGAACATATGCTTTAGCTTTCAAGTAAGCACCAAAATAACCAAAATTAAATTTGTCATTAACACAAATCCAGTATTCTTACATCAATAAGAAAAATTAAATTACATCAACTATTCCAAATTAATGAAACCAAATTGTCTACCATATTAGGTATAAATAAATCGTTGTATACATTACTCAAGTCCAAAATGATCTCATATTCTAAACCAACACCAACAAAACCTTTCATATATATTTTAGAAAACATAGATAAATCCCCTGTCCGATTGCCACAAAATACATCCCATTATAAAATAAACAAAGCTGAAAGTAGTACTTCACATTTTACTCATGGAAGCTGCCTTCACTTCTTCCTCATCTTTCAATCTACGATGCATCTTCACTTGCCTTTACTCCAAATATGAAACGAACAAATGATGAACAAAGCATAAGAAACAAAAATCATCGAGTGGGAACAACATAACAAGAAGGTCACTACTATCCAAAACTTCTTAACCTCATGGCTCTACCTTTCTTTTCATTACATTGCATAAAAGAACTGATTATTATTCTATTATCTTATAATTTCTGGGAAATCTCATTTAGCTAGAAAATATAGAACTTTATAAAAAATAAACCTAATGCATGAAGAGAACAAGGAATTTCATATAAAAGTATTTAAATTGAATACTTGTACCACATACCCCCAACTAAATAGACCAAAACAACATATTTTACCTGCTCAGGAACCAACCAAATACTTAGGTATTAAGAAAATGGTTGCTTGCCATTATCATTTCAAGGCACAGTAGATGTTCAAATATATAAATGCATTTAAGTGTATACATATTATACTAGTACTGTATCCATTAGAAATTGCAATGCAAGGACCCTCAAAATAGGATATTTTAATCAGTGCCAATACCTTTATCCGCATATCATCTCCTATGATGACATTATCTCCTGACTAACTTTGTGCAAAGTATGAATTGAATGAGAGCCTAAGGTCATGGGTGAATAACAAAAAAAAATAGATTACAAAAGCTAGGCTTCTTGTCCAATATTCAAATTATATATTAAATAATGGAAATACATTTGAATAAATCTATCTGCATTAACTTTGGGAGCATCCAGAATTATGTCAGCCTGCTGTATTGTCTTTATATTGTAAAACTCATTGATGCCCGTCGATTCCAATCAATTCTTTTCCTAAGAACCAAGCATATTATGACATAAGAAACAATTAAAAAGTTAACAGTATTTAACTAGTTTAGTACACTTGATCATAATTTTAAACTTCATCTGAAACATGGCCATAGGCAAACACATAATATTTAGCAAGTTGATGATACCTGAATACCAAAGATCGCCTTAAAGCTTCCTAAGATTCAGCAACCATTTGTTTGGTCTCAAAAGAGTTCTGTGATGATGAAGTAGGAGTATCATATCCTGATTATTAAAATTATACAGCCTTCTTGTCAAAACTAAACACCAATAGACGACTCACTCGCCGGCCTTTTGTCAAAAGATTTCTCCATTTTGAGATGGAGCAAATGGAACTGACTTTCCTAGCCCAATTTTTTTAGTAATCCTGGACCCATAAAGGTTAAACTTTTTAACCAAATAGATGCAGGCAGGAAAGGCGTAAAACAACATCAAATGCAACATCAATTGAAACCCATATCATTTTCATCTTCTAACAGTAACCGATAATTTTTTAATATTCTTTAACATGTACTTAACCAGATTTAAGAACAGAGAAAGTACTACCACTTATATAAAGAGCACACAAATTACAAAATTAGTATCATAGTGCATAAGGAGTTTATCCAGCATAAAAAAGTCAAATTAAAAGTGCTCAAACATTAACATACAACTAATATATGAATACATATATATTAACACAATTTCAAATCAATATTGTACCAAGACCTGTCTATTATAGATCAAGTTACACATATACAGAGCCATGTATATAAAATATACCTCGGCTGCCGAGAAGGTTAGACTGATTGATATGTTTTTTAAATCAAATTCAAAAATTGTTAACTAAAAACTGAAAAGACACAAGAATCAGATTAAAAAACATTGAAAAATAAGACTGATAATATAAAATTAAAACTTGAAACTCACCTAAAATAACGACAAAGGCTTACGTGGATCTTGAGTCCTCTAAACACCACCAGTACATGTGAGCTTCTCGTTTCCATACATTCTAAAATCAGAATTTGAATCAAAAACTCATGTATCAAAAATAAGAAAAAATTGGGGTTTCAAGGTAGTTAACCCCTAATTTTAGAGTAAATCAAACTTTTTCAAGTTTACTTACCAACTCAAGCTTTCAAGATTTCAATTTGAAGTTTTGAGCGTTCGAGCAATGAATTGAACAAATCGATCTGGTTTTGAATAACTTGATTTGATTTTGAACTAATTGAACACGGTTAGAGTTGTAAATTTTGTGTGATACGGGTTTATAGGAGTTGAGGATTTTGGATAATTAGGGTTCTTATTTGAGGGAGAGAGGGAAAGTGTGAGAGACGCAAATTTGTTTTTAAGAGAGAGAGGAAAAAAAAATTGAGAGAGAGAGAGAGAGGTGGGTGTAGTTGAAAGAGACGTGTGTATGTTTTTGTTTAACCTATGCAGAAAGAAAAAGGGGGAAGCGAAAATTGGTTAAGGGGGAAAAGTTAATTTGGAAGAGGGGGAAAAGAAATTGGATATGCGCGGTTACTTTTTTTTTAAAACGTATCTAACACATCGGTTGTCCAACCAAGTGATGTCCTAACAACATATAAACATCATTTTTATAATGATCGATGTCATTAAAACTTTTGACATCGGTGACATTCACGACCGATGTTAAATCAGTGATGTCTATTCTATTTTTTCTAGTAGTGAAGTATCTTCAGTAGCAACTTATCTGTTTAGATTCTTTGATAGAACAGATTCATCTTCAAGAAGTTAGATAACAAGTTTTCTTTTTTTTCTTCAAGAATTTGAATCAGTCTTTCCTTAAGATTTCTGAGTTCTTCATCTTCCTCATTAATCTGATAAATAGCTGCTCTGAGATTATGTATGGAGCTTCTCTGTAGACTATGCTCTTCAAGCAAAAGATAAGTAATTTCCTTCCCATCAGGATTGAGAGTAAGTTGAGTCATGCCAAAAGTCACTTCTTTAACAGCAGTGCCCCTTTGCATTTCCACATCTTGACCTCTTTGATTTAAGTACATGGGAGTATAATCACCATTGAAATTTCTGTTTCCATCCAGTCTTCTTCTTATTGTTGATAAAATCATGTCACTCCATTCTTTGCACACTTTATTCTTCCATCTTAACAGATAATGAACATATTTCAGTTCCTGTGTAGTTTTCATCAGCAGATCTTGAATGGATAGAATCTTCACACTACCATCTTTCATGAAGTACAGAATCTTTTCTTTCTTTTCAATACCATCATGACAATCTATAACTATATCAACAGCTAATAAATTTTTCAGGTTTTCAGAAGTTAAAGTACCTCCAATTTCAGTCAAGGAGTAAGGATCAACATATGACATATTCAGATATTCAGCATCCGTGTGTCCAATACCTCCTCTTGAATTCCTTGACAATTGCTTCAGATTTGAAAACATTCGTAGCTAGAGTGCTTTTGATCTAATCATATCAGACAAATCAACAACACTTGAAGCACTTGTTATAATTCCTCCATTCTGAAAATTGATAGGTGTGTTACACCTCAGTGTACTTATATGTTTCCACTTCTTATCTTTCTCTTTTTCAAAAGCATAGCTTCTTTCTAGTAAAGATTTCTGTCTGCTTGAATTTCTCCACAATCTTTCATTTGAAAGTTTAAGCCTTTGTATATAGAGATTGAAGTCTCTATTTGTTCTTCTTGTGATTTCTCTTCTTCTGGCTTCTTCTTCTTCATCCACTTCCTTGTTGTGAGAATAAACCACAGTAGATAAGATTAACAAATCAATTTCTTGCAGAATTTCAGATTCATCAAGATCTTGAACATTGTCAGGATTAGAATCTTCAATTTGATTTGTATTGCAGAGAATTAATTGTCTTGGCTTTCTTCTCAATTTAGGTTCTTCTTCAACATTTTCATCATCACTAAAAGTAGACCTGTCAGGAACTACTAGAGTTTGAGTAGATTCAGGAATTTCTTCTATTAATAAACCTCTAGACCTTGTCTGTCTAGGCATTGTTTGAGTTGAAGAACCTCTTCTACCTCTTCTAGCACCTCTCCTACCTCTGCTTCCTCTACCTCTAGCAGGAGCATGGTATTAAAGCTTTCCATCATTTCTCTCTGTTGTCTTAAGAATTCTTCATGTGAGAGATCAGGATATTCTTCACTTGCTGTAGAGAGTGCTTTTCTTTCAAACAATTGTTGAACTCTTTTATCAGTGTGATATAGAGTAACAATTCTGCCATCTTTTGTAGAGAACTTCTGGAATAGATTTGATGCATCTTCGGGATTATCAATAATCACATCTTCATCACCTTCAGGAATTGTAGCAAGAGTTTGTTCATGACCAGTCATCAGGATTTGATCACCTATCAGGATTTGTTCTTCCGTCAGGATCTGAGATTGCACCAATATTCTTACTGTCCTTACTCCAGAATCAGAAACATGAGTTGACTGCGTTGTTTGACTTTGAGAAGTTTGAATTGTCTTCATAACAGCAACATCAGAGGTTTCTCCTTGTAGAATTTTGTCACCACCATCATTTCCAGTATTATCATCATCATCATTATTTCTCAATACTAGATCAGGTGTACATTTTGTCTGACTGACCTTCTGCCCCTTTTTGACATCAGCATTTGACAATATATTCAAAATTAAGGCAAGAGAGGTTTGAATGTCAGTTACCTTTGTATCAAGAGAATCAATCCTTCTGTTGATGGAGGTTTGTTCAGTAATGATTGACTTAACTTGGGATTCCACTACCCTCAGTTGAAGAGCAGTAGGCACCTTTGTAAATCTTTGAGAAACATCATCCCTCACCAACTCAGTTGCAGCTTTGACAGAATCAATCTCATGTTTCAGGCTTTTGGATAACAGAGTTGTAGCCTTCAGATGATTCTTCAAATCTGGATTGTAACAGCCCCAAATCCGGGGTCAGGGATCTAGGGTTGTCACAATCCATGTATTCCTTGCCTTACCTGTATTACTCACACCATTCATAATTCACCTTCTCATGACCCCACAACATATGTCTCACACACACACACACACACAGGTTAGAGTCACTGATACAACAACTGCGGAATAAATAACTTTTATTACAATACCCAAATGTCTTTTGAATCTGTCACTGATACAATTTCTAAGTAATGTTACATTACCAACTTAGCCTTCTGATGCTCACAATCCTCTCATACCATTCATATCTATACATAAGTTGAATACCAAAAGCTGTAGCCTGATTCGATTGGTTCGTACTACTCTCGAGATCACTGCTAGAAACTGTTTACGGAAACGCCTTGCGAGGTATGTGCCGACCCATTGGCATCCTGCTTCGCTGCTATATAATATATATAAAACAATAGCAAGAGTGAGCGATAGCTCAGCAAGGTAATGAAAGTGTGGCATAATTCTGCCTTTAACTCAACCCAAAATAAAGCGGGTATAAGACAATAATTTGTCAAAGTATCTCGATACTGAAATCATTTCCTTATCGGAATGTATTCCCAAAAATAGTACCATTATTGTACTTCAAATATCATTTTCATAATATTTATGCAAACTTGTGCTATATTATGAACAAAGTTCTAGTATAAAAGATGAGGTTTCAAAGTAAACCAATATAACCTTTCCAAAAATATCTGCTATATAAGCAGAATATCAACACATAACTTAAAAGATGAAGTTATAAGGTGATTCAGTATAAACAACTCCCTTACCATAACTCATGTTTTGTAAGGTATCCACAGAGTCATATGATATAAAAGATTTAGTTATATGGATTTATTGTCACTTCATTTCCAAACACTTTTCGACCCCCTGCCAACATGATTGGTTCTTTATCCCAATGCATGTTGCAGGAATATCCAAATTGGATGATGAACTAATACTGGAGTTGCTACCGCGTCCGCTGTGCCTAACCTTACTATGATCAGTAGCAGGTCGCACCGCTCAAATAGTTTTCTACATGTAGATGGAAGTATCACGACGGCCTGACATTGTCTACTGCCTTACTATGACCTCCCGGCCCATTTGGGGCAATATAAAAGTTGGATGGGCCCACGCAACTTGACCACTTACACCACTCCTAGTTCAGATGAAATCCATGACTCTGAAACGTAAAGATCGTCCTCCTTTCCCCAAGTGTAACACTTGTTGATACGACTCCACTAAGTAGTTATATCTAGGTTGGAAAGGAAGATTCTCCAATATTTCCCAAGCTATGCTTGTTAATGGATATCGACTTGTTCCATGAATTTACCCCTCGATTATTGAGGTGGTAACACAACATTAGACTGGCAGCAATTAAATTGCTCCAAGAAAATATCTGTCCCTTGACAGTTTTTGAATTGAGAGTTTAAAAAGAGTAGTAGTCACTTAAATCAGGTTTCCCATATTTTTGATAGTTGAGCGAGCATTTAAATCCTCTTTAAAAGACAGATTTAAACGGAAAAAAACATTATTTTGGGAACCTCTTTTTGATTGGAAAACAATTAATAACATTTATTAAACAAGTAAACCTTCAAATGAATATTAGAAAATAATATTCATCAAATAAACAAACCTCGAATGAATATTTAGAAATAATATTCATTAATAAATAATCCTCAAATGAATATTCAAAAATAATATTCATTAATAAATAATCCTCAAATGAATATTCAAAAATAATATTCATTAATAAATAATCCTCAAATGAATATTCAAAAATAATATTCATTAATAAATAATCCTCAAATGAATATTCAAAAATAATATTCATTAATAAATAATCCTCAAATAAATATTAAAAATAATATTTCTCAAATAAGTGAACCTCCAATGAATATTCGAAAATAATATCCTTTAAATAATTAAATCTCAAATGAATATTCAAAAGTAATATTCATTAATTAAATAAATCTCAAATGAATATAAACAATATTCTGTAAGTCGATAATCCTCAAATGTATATAAATAATATTCTGTAAGTCGATAATCCTCAAATGAATATTAATACATAATATTCTTAAATAAAAATAATTAATCCTCGAATAACGGTTACCCGATATCTTTATCGGAAAAAAATAACCTTTATCATACACAAACTATAATCACTACTGATCTTAAGAAATATCATACGCCCTTAACCTAGGGCCTTTATAAAACCTGGCTTATAACTGATATCCCATATCTAGCTTATAAGCCAATTACCAAATCATTTCCAAGTAACAACCTCTGAATGAGGTAATATTCAAATAACATTCCTCAAATCATTTCCAGGTAATTAATACTTTCTAGAAATATAATTAATGTTTAATAATAGCAGTCCTCAAAATAATTAGTACACTGCCGCTGGAATCCCTCCGGGTTTCCACGGCTATCTCCATATCTCAAATACTGACTCCCGGTCTAGAGTCGAAAACAAGAAGTATGCTCTTATCTCTAGAGCTACAAGGTATGCCGGTTTATAACTACTTTATCTCAAAGCTCATACATAAATCCAAATCAAACTCTATTTTATACAATATATAACATGTATCGCACAACTGTATAACTCCACACATGGCAACAGCAGTAATATATAATCAATACTTCAAAGTATAGATTTAGAAAACTTGCCTGATGCTCAAGAAGTGATAGGGGTTCGCGACGATGCCGGACAATCTAGACAAAGTCAAAGAAAACGCACGATTAATCCCCTGGATAATCCACTTGTACTCAATGCTTAAACACGTAAGCGAAACACAACCAAGGCATTACTAGCTCGTTATAGGCTCATACTAAGTCCATGTTAATCGACAATTACTTAAGTCGTAGGTTTAGTCCGAAATCGATCCTCGAATACAAGTTATACTTAACCATTTACAACCTTGGTTTCTAAGTCATGTTCTTAGTGGTTTTCACTTGCGCAACCTCGGCTAAGACATTTTTATAAAATCGGAAAATAATCTTTTGGACTCGAAACCTTCGTACAAACCTTCGTAACTTCCCTTGACACTTCAATACAAAATTCCATATTTTAAAACAACTCTTAAGGGTCTCAAACATAGCCACAAAGTTGGTACATTTCTGCAATCTCATTCCTTGAACCACTTTCACTAAAATGGTCATATCTCATAAACCGTAAATCGTAATGACATGATTCTTGCGCTCACGTAAACTAGAAACAAAGCTCTACACACTCATGTTCATAACTGAACCAAAAGAGGCAGTTATGGTTTCTGATTCTAGGCAGTTTATAGAGTTACCGAAAATCGGGCATTACGACGTCTTAAAATCGAATAATCCTATTTTGTCACAACATAACCAAGCCACACCGGGCATACCATACATCTCCAACCTCAACAAACAACCATCATACACCTCTAAGATCAGTGGGGAGGCTCAAATCCAACACCCATCATTTTACACATTCAAACAAATCCAAATAATCACTAAATCACTTAATCATGATCTTAACTTTACATGAACATCAAAACCACTTTAAAACTCATATAAAACTCAAAGGGGCAGAGGTTTATACCTTCCTCCAAGCTTGCTTGCTGCTATATTCCTTATGTAACCTTAGATCCTTGCTTAATACAACCTTTGGAAGCCACAAACTCAATATCAAAAGCAACAAAGCAAAATACAAGTTACTATTCATCATCTTCTCCAACTGTTACTCACTGAAATCGAAGGGTAAATGACAGAGGTGAGGCGATTGCTTACCATGGTTACGTCGGGCTTCTCGAGAGCTTCGATTTGAGTGGTGGAACGCCAAAAACGGATCACGGAATCTCAAGTTACGATCACTTCTTTCTCCCCCATTTTTCTCCTCATTTCTCCCTCGGGTTTTCTCTTCAAAATGGATGAATTCTTCTTTTCTTTTTTGTTTTGGCCAATTAATGATAAGGCTGATATTTTGTATTAGAAAGTGGTGAGTCACCACACTTTGGCTAGTCACAGGGACACGTGTCGAGCCATGGAGGGTCATGGTGGCAAACAGGGACACATGTCAAGCACTGGAGGGTCATGGTGGCAAAGCAGCTTTACTAGTTTGTTTCTTTTCACATGAATGATCCAAATGTTGCATTCCTCGAATTAATCTTGTTACATGTTACTTTCATGTCTATATTTAATCCTGTAAATATGTCGTTGTTCCGTCTCCGTTTAATCTCGAAAAAATGTTCGCAGGGTTTCTTAAGCGTTCTATCGAAGTAGTTTCCTGTAAGTGTTTTTGATATCTCTAATTCTTTTATTAATCCATATCCATGGAATTGATAATCTAAATCCTTCAATATTCTCAAATAATGATTAATCCGTCCGTTATTGGTGAAACTTCGGAGAAAACGGAAATACTATTTTTCCGATTCTGACAGCTTTTGCATTCCTTTATTTACATCGTAGATCACTAATACGACTTTGAAAGTTTACTATATCGTTCCGCATATGGTGTGGTCTGAAAAACTTTTTAAACGACAAAAATTTACTATTCATCAAAAGTTACTATTCATCAGTGGTTTTTCTATAATCCTTTGGATCAATATCCGTTCCAATATTCCTGGTTTATTTCTCTTTACTTCTTGCACTTAGAAATGTTCTAGTGCTTTCTCGGGCACACGCTATCTTTTTTACGGAGTTGTCGGATGCATACCAGATATCGATTTGGATGACATAAAAATACTTTTCTTCCTTGGAATATTGTATTCTTATTTTCCAGAGAGATTATTCTTATCTATATGTTCAGTCCATTCTTACTATTCTCAAAATGTTTGAAAACCGAAATTCATATTCATTTCATAACTTGATTCTCAAAGTCATTGCCACTATCCATATTTACATCAACATATAATAAAAGTTTTAATTCTACCCAAAATCTGGGGTCTTACATGGATTCTCTATCATCTTCACTACATCATATGCATGATCCAAGGCATATGGATAGCTGACAGATTCATCAGACCTATACCATTCGTTTTCCCATTGATGCCTTCTCAGCTTTTCTGCAGTATTGATTTCAGAAGGAAGAGAAAAATCTTGTCTGAGATCTTTTCCAGTAGAAGCCTTGCTAGTCATGAAGGTGCTTGATGAACCATAAGTAGTTCCAAGACTAGATTTTAGAACTCTGGCAAGCTGTTCATTCTCTTCATTATTATCATCATCACTATCATCAGAATCATCATCATCATCATGAGTAACATCAGGATCAGGAATAGCGATACCTTTCAGTTTATCTTGTGAATCTGTGATAGGATGGTCCATTGGTCGTGATCTTAGTGGTTGAATCAAAATTGGCTCAGCATCAGGAGCACCACTAGCATCAGGAGTAACACCGTCAGGATTTGATATGCTTGCATCAGTATCTGTTACCAATGGTTCTTGTGTAGCATGAGGTTCTGGAGCTGCTTCAATACTTTGAGTTGGAGGTTCTTGTGTGCTTCCCTCATTGACAGTGTCCTTGACCAATCTTTCACTAGAAGCTGTAGCTTTGCCTGCATCTTCACTTTGAGAAGATGGTTCTTGTGTAGCTGGAATGTTGATGTCTTCACTCTCCCTTTGAGAAAATGGTTCTTGTGGGACCATTCCAATAGCTAAGCCTTCACCCAAACTTTGATTGAGTGGTTCTTGTGTGGCAGGATCATCAGTAGCTGCTGAATCACTTTGAGATCCAGGTTCTTGTGGGCTTGATCCTTTCAGCTTCTTTTGTCTCTAATAGACTAACTCTACTGCTTTCCTTTTCTTTTCCAATGGATGGGACAATCCAAGCTTTGAAGCAGTCTCAGCAACCTTCTCCGATGAAATTTCAACAATATTTGTAGATGGAGAGTCCTTTGCTGGAGAGTCTGATATAGAGACAACTTTCGTTTGTGCATCAGGAATACCAACATCAGGATTTGCTAGAGCATCAGGAGTAGATGACTCATCAGGATTTGAAATCTGAATATTGATATCCTTCATTTGCATCTTCAAAGGAATATGATACCTGCTTTTCGATAATGTCCTTTTCTTCTGTGGCTTTGATGAAGGTGCCACAGCTTCAATATCAGTATCAGCAACTTCCTTATTCACTTTCATTATAGAGGATATAGGTAAATCATCCTCTGAATCAGTCTCATCCCTGAGCACTAACTTCCTTTTAACAGAAACAGTCTCAACACCCTTAGAAGCTTTCTTCACCAGGACCCCTTGTACACCCCCTTGTATCTTCTTTTTAGTGAGTGGTGTAGAGGTAAAATCCTTTGAACCTGATTGTCTTCCAGACACATCAGTTCTAGCTGATTTCTTTGATTTTACAACTAAAATCTTTTGAGAGACAGTAGAGGTGGCTGTTGACTGTTTGGACTGTTTAGGTAATATGCTTGGTTTAGGAACAAGGTGTGATTGGCCTTGCCCCGTAGCATGAGAAAGTAATCCATAACAAGTAGGCATTTTCTGATGTAAGAAAAACCTAACCTCATCAGGAATAAAAGCATTACCAATAAAACCATTTGCCTTATCAGGATTAAAAAACAAATATTTTCTATTTGAAGTAAAAATAAAATTTCATTTAAGAAAACAAAATTTTATTTTACTAATCCTTAAAAAAATGTTATTGATTTATTTTAAAATCACCAAATTAATGATGTAGAACCCACTAAAACATTCTTACCATTTATCAAAGCAAAATAGTCATGGAAAACTGAACCGTCGCCTCGAGAATAAGCAAATGACCTGCATCTGATCAAATAATCTTTATAAAAGAGAGTGTTAAACAATATTATCATTTACCAAATACACAAACCCTCTCCACAGAAAAAAACTTTACGAAAACCTTTCAACTTCTTCGTTTTTCCATGGCTGCTAACCATCAACCAAACAATTTACCTGTTGAAGAACTTGATCTAATTTGGCAAGAGTTGGATGAGGTTCTGGCTGAAATCGCAGAAAATGAAGGTCCTCAACCTGTTCCTGATCCTCAGGAACATGAGGCCTTTGTTAATGCAATGGCTGATGTGCTTTGGCACAACTTCCAACAGGGAAACCCTGAATGGAATCCTCTTGACAATCTCATCATTGTTAATGATGAAGAGGATGAAGACGATGAGGATGATGAAGAGGATGAAGGTCTCGAGCGAGAGCTTGAGATAAGGAAGAGAATCCGTGATGCTTGTATGTCATGCAAGTTGGAGGCACAGAAGAGTCCCGGTGGTCACGGTGACGATCCGCCTTCAAGTGCATCAGCTCCTCTTCTCGTTCTTTAAGGATGGAACAAGAGACCTTCCAGTCCTGATGGACTGTGAAGCTGCTCAGGAGCATTCATGCTTATCTGCAGGGCACGTGTTCCTGAGTAGAACAATAGACTAAGAAAAGAATATGTAATTTCCCTTTTCATTTGTAATGAATCTTCAAGATTTAATGAAATTTGTCAATTTTCTCAATTGTTCTTTTCCTTCTTAACTGTCCTGCATAAATTATTAGTAACAGTGCATTTGATACATATCATGATGAATAGTAATCTCGTAGAAAATAAATTGAAATGGAAAAATAAGACTTAATACTTAATCAGTAACTAAGTATAACTTTTATTTTCCAGAGAATACCAGCACTGTTGTTGTCCAATTTGTCTTTAAAACCTCTGGTTTTTATACCAGCATCAGTATCTGAGCATCAGGATTGACCAGTTGACTTCCTGTCAGGATAGAGTCCTATCAGGATTTGATCAAAATTACATACCTTGCAGAATGACCATCAGGATTTGATAGTCATCAGAATTTTCTCTCTGTAGCTTTCCTCAAAAATTCTCAAAATTCATCATCCCAGTTTCATTCACCAACTTATTGAATGTGGCTTCAGGCAGTGGCTTGGTGAATATGTCAGCTAGTTGTTGATCAGTAGGAACAAAATGAAGTTCAATTGTTCCTTCCAGAACTTGTTCTCTTATGAAATGATATCTTATACTGATGTGTTTAGTAAGAGAATGCTGAACTGGATTTCATGTCATTGCAATAGCACTTTGGTTATCACAATAAATAGGGATTTTTGAGTATGACAGACCATAATCTAACAACTGATTTCTCATCCACATTATCTGAGCACAATAGCTTCCTGCAACAATGTACTCAGCTTCTGCTGTTGAAGTAGATATAGACTTTTTCTTCTTACTGAACCATGAAACTAGTCTACCACCCAAAAACTGACTGAAGTACTTTTCCTGTATATTTTGCATCCTGCAAAATCAGCATCTGAATAACCACACAAACCAAAATATGATTCCCTTGCATACCAAAGACCAAGTGAAGGAGTGCCTTTGAGATATCTGAAAATTCTTTTAACTGCAATCAGATGAGGTTCCCTAGGTTTTGCTTGAAATCTTGCACACAGACAGGTTGCAAACATGATATCTGGTCTACTTGCAGTGAGATACAATAAAGAGCCAATCATTCCTCTGTAATAGTTACATCTACCTCAGTACCTTGATCAGGATCAAGTTTGGTAGCTGTAGCTATGGGAGTACTTGCAGTAGCACAGTCTTCCATGTTAAACCTTTTCAATAAATTCCTTGTATACTTAGACTGATTGATAAAAATTCCATCATCAGTCTGTTTAACTTGAAGACCAAGAAAATAACTCATTTCTCCCATCATGCTCATTTGATATCTTGACTGCATAAGCTTAGAAAACTTTTCACACAGCTTATTGTTTGTTGACCCAAAAATGATATCATCCACATAAATCTGAACTAAAAGCAAATCCTTACCATGATTCAAATAGAATAGAGTTTTATCAATAGTACCTCTTTTGAATCCACTTTCTAGTAAGAACTGAGCTAAGGTTTCATACCATGCTCTTGGAGCTTGCTTTAGTCCATAAAGTGCCTTATCCAATCTGTAAACATGATTTGGATATCTTGGATGAAAGGATATTTATAGGCCTATTTGTAAACACCGAGGATTCTACTCAACTTTAATTAAGATGTAATAAGTAAATAATAAAAATCAAATGTCACAGGAATCTCAGAAGATTATATCTGTCAAAGAATGAAGATTAAAGTCATCTACAGACTTGAAGTGATTCTACATTGAAAGAAGCTCAATTTATTGATCAAGCCTCAATGAAGTATTCAAGCTCAGTGGATTTATTAAAGTGACGGAGATTTCAAGTGGTGACAGAAAAAGATACTGATTACGGAGTTCTTGAATGAGAAGGAAGTGAATCACTGCTTAAAGTCAAATAGATAAAGAACAGACATTGTCGTTAGTCACTCATGAACCAGACAGTGCATCGAGTGTCAACGTACTATTGTGTTTGTTATTTATCTAAGTTTTAAGTGATTCTGGAATTAATTGAGAAGTCAACTAATTCTATTTATTCTCTTATAAATAATTAATGTTATTAAGTATATTGTTTATTAAATTAATTCTGTAAAGAATTAATTTAATACATAATTTATTTAGTTAATTATTTAAATTAGAATAAAAATGAACTACGAAGACTTAGGTTTGAACTAGGAAGACTTAATTAAATGAACTAGGAAGACTCACAAGTGAGTCTTCCCGATTGTCTTCCTAGGCTAATCTATTGTCTTCCCGATTGTCTTCCACTTGCATTTCCTTGTCTTCCCGATTGTCTTCTAAGGCATAATGACAGTTTTCCTTTAAGTCTTCCTAGTGCAATTCTTTTATTTGTTTTGCACGTGGGTAATTTAAAAGGAATGCTGTGTGTTAGATAAATACAAGACAGAAGATAATTTGAAGACTATTACTTATCATTACAACAAGAAAGAGAAAAAGAAAGACATAGCATTCATCATTAAAACCTTCAACTGCCTTCTTCATTTCTTGAACTGTAAAAGCACTCAAGATCATAAGTGATTTAATTCTTGACAAGTTCTTATCATTAAATTCATAAGGATCATTTCACTTGTACTGCTTTAGCTTTCTAGCGGATCATAATCCCTAGATTTTATATCGAACTACTTTTTAGTATTCGATCCTTTTTATTACAAAAATAGATAAATTCATGTCGAATTTATTCTAGATTTGTTTTATCAAGTTCTTTGTAATCAGTGATCAAAATTGTAACACCCCTCAAGTTTAATAGACTTTCTATTTAACTTGAATATTGTTTCAGTTTTTATTCCGCATTAATTTGTTCTAAATTGTTAAATCTTAAAAGGACAAATTTCGATTAAACGGTATAGTTTGTATTCAACCCCCTTCTATAAACTTATCAGGACCTAACAATTAGTATCAGAGCCTTTTGATTGATATAAAAATCAAAGATCCAATTGTTTTGAGATTTTTCTTAAACTCTGATTTTTTATTATTATTCCTAAAAATCTCAAAAGATGTCTACTACACAGAAAGTGGGTACAGTCAAAATCCCAATGTTCAGCAAGGAGCATTATCCAATGTGGAAGAAGAAAATGCTCCTATTTCTTAAGGTTGCAAATCCTAAATACATTGATGTGCTGAAGAACGGTCCCAAAGTCCCTATGATTATTGAGGGAGAACTCATTGAGAATAATGTTGTTGCTAGGGTTGCCAGTATGTACCCTAAAGATCCCAAGGATTACACTCCTGATGAGAAAGAGGATGTTACCTTGGATTCCTGTCTTCAGTTGATCCTTATTGATTGTCTTGATCCTATCATGCATAATCATGTCCTAAATTGTGATACTGCCAAACACATTTGGGGAACCATAGAGATAATCAATGAGGGGACAAAGGAAGTTAGGGAGAATATGCTGGAAATTCTCACCTCACAATATGAGCATTTCAGATCAAACCCTGGTGAAGGTATCTCTCAGGTTTTTGAGAGATACAACAAATTAATCAATGATCTGAATCTCAATGGGAAGCACTACACCAACAAGGAGATTAACAAGAAGTTCCTTCTTACACTTCCACCTCATTTGGAGCACAAAATTTCTGCCATTAGAGAAGCAAGAGATATGAATGAGATTGCTTTGGAGAGATTGTATGGTGTTCTGAAGACCTATGAGCTGGTGCAGATTCAACAAAGGGAGCTGTATGGAATTGGGAAGATTGTTAGTACTTCTACTGCACTGGCTGCTGAAGTCCCACAGAAACTGGAAGTGAAGCCTGTTCAACCTTCCAGTTCTAACATGAATGTTATTGATGCTGAATATGGATTAACATCCATTGATCAATCTGGTGGTGACTTCTATTCTTTAGAAGAACTTGATCAGCTGGAGGATGGTGATTTGGCTTTGATAGTCAGGAAGTTTGGGAAGTTCAGATTCAAGAGGAATCCCAATCTTAAGTTCAGGCCCAGATTTCAGAGAGGTGGATCTTCCTCTTCAAGTGGCACAAGGGGTGGCTACAAAACTGGAACTGTGGAAAGAAGCACAATCAGATGCTACAATTGCAATGAGTTGGGTCACTTTGCTACTGAATGCAGAAAGCCAAAGCAAGTGACTAGAAACACATTTGATTCTAGCAAGAAGAACAAGATTGGGAAAGCCTATGTTGCTGAGGGAAAGAGTTGGGATGACACTGACAGTGATGAAGAAGCAGGTGAGATTGGGAACCTTGCTTTAATGGCTAAAGAGGAAAGCACTTCATCTAGATACATGTCAGAGGTAAAGTTTACTGACACTGAAATGATTCGTAATCTTGGTGATACTTTAAGTTGTGCACGCACTGAAAATGATAGAATAATTCTTTTAAACACAAATCTTGAAAAGGAAATAAAAGAATTAAAACTAGTGCATGTTAATCAGGATGAACTTATTGAGAAAATTGCATTTCTTGAGAATAGGGTTAAATGTTATATTCAACTGGAAACTATTCTTAAGGAAGAGAATAGTGAGCTGAAGACTAAAGCTAATGCCTATTTCAGCTCTTGTAAGACGGCTAAAGAGATTCTCAATAAACAAGCTATTAGTAATCATGTCAGTATAGGTTATGATTATAATGAGGCCATTGGATTGCTTGGAATTAATTCCCCTTGTAGAGTCAGATCTGAAGGAAGGGGTGTTCCATATGTGCTTAAGGGTATTGAAACACCCTTCTGTAAGGAGTCTGAGGCAGATTTTCTGAATGAATACTCTATCATTATTGCTGAGGAGATTCGTGAAGAAGATATTGCTTTGGAAGTTGAACAGTCCAAAAAGTGTATATCTGATATTCCAGTCAAAGTTTCTTCAACTAAAAAGACTAAATCAGATATCCATAAGTTGGATCAAAACAACTGTAGAAATAACATGCCTGCTGTTAATTCTTCTCATAAAGCATGTGGTGTGATTAATTGCATGTCTTGTGCTTTCAATGTTATGTATGCTTATTTTAATAGTAAGCATGTATCTAGTGATAAGACTGCTCCACGTCAACATGTTAATGATAAGAAGCATGTTAAAGCTAAGACTACTAATCCTCCTAAGACTAGAGTGGATTCATTTATCCCTAAGCCTACTCAGAAATGTGTTAAGGCTGGCTATAAATGGAAACGCTCTTTTGTGAAAGAGGTTGAAGTAGTTGTAGCTAAAAAGGTTGTTTTGCCTGACAAAGGCCAGTTCTTTAAGTATGTCGGACCCAATCAATTTTGGGCTCCGAAGAAGGTCTAATCAATTTGATATTGCAAGGAGTTAAACAGGTAAACCGTGTTATATGGATTCTTGACAGTGGCTGTTCAAGGCATATGACCGAAGATAGAGCCCTGCTATCAGATTTGGTTGAGAAAGCTGGCCCAGTAGTTACCTTTGGAGATAACAGCAAGGGTATTACGAAAGGATATGGCTGTTTGAAGTTTGGAAATGTTATCATTGAAGATATATCATTTGTGGAAGGTTTGAAATTCAATCTTCTCAGCATCAGTCATTTCTGTGACAGAGGATATGATGTTTCCTTTGAAAAAGAGAAATGTCAGATCCTTCACAAGAAGAATGGAAAGCCTGCTCTTCAAGGAGTAAGGAAAGGTGATTTGTTCATAGCTGATCTGCACTCTGAATCTCAAGATGAAGTTAGATGTTTCTATGCTAAAGCTTCATCAGATGAGAGTTGGCTATGGCACAAGAAGATGTCTCACCTTAACTTCAAAACCATGAACTCTTTAGTCAAGAGGGAATTGGTTAGAGGTTTGCCTCAGATGGAATTTACACAGGAAGGACTGTGTGAGGCATGTCAGAAAAGAAAGTCAAAGAAAGCTTCTCACAAGGGCACTGACACATCATCAATAACTGAACCACTTCAGCTACTGCACATGGATTTGTTTGGTCCAGTTAATGTGATGTCCATGTCAAAGAAACAATATGCACTTGTGATTGTTGATGACTTTTCTAAATATACATGGGTTTTATTCCTACATTCCAAGGATGAGACCCCACATCTGGTGATTGACCATATAATGGTACTGAATTCAAGAATGCAGTCCTAAATGACTTTTGTGCTGATAAAGGAATAACAAGACAGTATTCTGCCCCTAGGACTCCTCAACAAAATGGAGTAGTGGAAAGAAAGAATCGTGCATTGATTGAAGCTGCAAGGACTATGTTAAGTGAGTCTAAACTTCCAATGTACTTTTGGGCTGAAGCAGCGAATACAACTTGTTATACTCAGAATCGAACTTTAATCAACAAGGACTTAATGAAGACTCCGTATGAGATCATGAACAACAAGAAACCAACTGTCAAGTACTTTCATGTATTTGGAGCAAAATGCTTTGTGCTTTTAGATGACAATGTTAAACGTGGCAAGTTTGAGGCCAAGGCACAAGAAGCTATTTTTGTTGGTTATTCCAGAAGATCTTACAGAGTCTACTTGGTTGGTAGTCACACAGTAAAGGAAAGTGTCAATGTTACATTTGATGACACTAAGCTCCCTAATATCCAAAAAGAAGACACATCTGAAAAGCTGAAGTTTGATGACTTGCCAGACTCAGAATCAGATGATGTAGCCCCACCTGAAGTTATTGCTGGTAATGATAATAACAATGATGATAATGATCATGGTGGTGGTGGTGGAAACACTGGTAACAATGGAGATACCACCAACACTGGAGAAGAATCATCAAGGCAATCAAGCAACAACTCAGGGGGAGCAAATGAAGGATCATCTAGTCACTCACAACATCAAAGTGAATTTCAAGGCGAATCATCAAGATCAAATCTTCCAAGACAGACTGTATGGAACAGAGCTCATCCCTTTGAGCTGATCATTGGTGATCCAGGTGTTGGAGTTAAAACTAGAAGTGCAACTCAGAATAAATGTCATTATTCAGCATTTCTATCTGAAATGGAGCCAAAGAAAACTGAGGAAGCACTGACTGATCCAGATTGGGTGATTTCTATGCAAGATGAACTCAACCAGTTTGAACAACAGTAAGTCTGGAAGCTGGTACCCAGGCCAAAGAACAAGAAAGTAGTTGGTACAAGATGGTTATACAGAAACAAGCTAGATGAGGATGGCATTGTTACAAGGAACAAGGAAAGACTGGTTGCACAAGGGTATTCTCAAGCTGAAAGCATTGATTATGATGAAACCTATGCACCAGTGGCTAGACTTGAGGCCATCAGGATGTTCTTAGCATTTGCTGCTTACTCCAATTTTAAAGTCTATCAAATGGATGTTAAGAGTGCATTCCTGAATGGTGAGCTGGATGAAGAAGTGTATGTGGAACAGCCCCCTGGCTTTGAAAATCAGGAGCTGTTGGACTTTGTGTACTTTCTCTTCAAGGCTATCTATGGTCTCAAACAAGCCCCAAGAAAATGGTATGACACTCTCTCTGGTTTTCTTTTAGAAAATGGTTTTGTTAGAGGTATCATAGACAAAACTCTTTTTTCAAAGAAACACAAAGGTGATATGATATTAGTCCAAGTCTATGTGGATGACATCATATTTGGGTCTACTAATGATGATCTCTGTAAGAGATTTGCTAAGCTAATGCAGAGTAAGTTTGAAATGAGTATGATGGGTGAGCTGAAGTTCTTTCTTGGATTGCAAGTAAGTCAAAGGTCAAATGGTATATTTATTTGTCAATCCAAGTATCTCAAAGAACTCCTCAAGAAATATCACATGGAGGATTCAGCATCAGCAAGGACTCCATCTTCAACAGCAATCAAACTTGGAGCTTCTGACAAGTCTATCAAGGTAGATGTTACAAGCTACAGAGGTATGATTGGCTCCTTACTCTATCTTACTGCAAGTAGACCAGATATTATGTATGCTACATGCTTGTGTGCAAGGTTCCAAGCGGACCCTAGAGATGTACATCTCGTTGCTGTTAAAAGAATCTTGAGATATCTTAAGGGTACACCTAATCTAGGTATTTGGTACCCTAAAGATTCTGATTTTAATCTTATTGGATATACAGATTCTGACTATGCAGGTAGTGTTGTTGATAGAAAGAGCACCTCCGGGAGTTGTCAATTCCTAGGAAGTAGGTTGATTTCCTGGTATAGCAAGAAACAGCAAACAGTTTCCAATTCAACAGCAGAAGCTGAATATATTGCTACTGGAAGCTGTTGTGCTCAGATCTTATGGATTAGGAATCAATTAAAGGACTATGGCTTTGCATTAGACAAAATTCCCATTTTTTGTGATAATACAAGTGTCATAGCAATCTCCAACAACCCTGTGCAGCACTCGAGAACGAAGCACATTGATATCAGGTATCATTTTATCAGAGAGCATGTCATGAATGGAACTGTGGAGTTACACTTTGTATCCACAGAAGAACAGACTGCAGATATATTCACTAAATCTGTTGATGAATCCACATTTATCAAGTTAGTTGGTAAATTGGGTATGTTAAACAGTCTTAGTGATTAACTATATCTCTATCATGTTTGTTCTTTCAAAAAAATTCATTTTCTCTTGTCATTTAAATGATATTTATTGCCTAGTCTCATTTAATATTACATGCTTGTTGATTTAAATGGTTCTGAATATTTTATTTTCTTTAAAAATATTTTTCTCATATTTTTTTAAGTGGAGAAATGTATTTTTATTGAAAATATATTTATTTAGAATTATTTAGATATTTTTCAGATTGTAAATATTGTTGTTTAAGTATTTCTGCAAGTTTATATTATTTTTATGCACTTCTATAATATTCTGCATATTTTTCTAGAGGTGTTGGAAAAAATTGTCCTCTGGGAATTCTTGTATCCTGATGCTGTCTGTCATCATGCACTTTGAAATCAGACCATAGAATGAGAAACTGTTGTCGTAACCGATATATGGGTGGACAAACTGGAAACAAGGCATTTTCATTTTCAAGAACTTGTATACCAATAAACAGGTAAACTCATATCACATACTTTCATGCCTTTTATACCAGTTTATAAGCTATTGGAAACCAAAGGCAGTCAAGGTGCTTTCATGGTAAGATTACCCTTTTTCCCTGGTGTCCTATTAAAAGAATTTATACAGCCAACCAAGTTGGATAGGAGAAATGAGGTAGTTCTTCCAAGAAAAAACATAATGGACACTGCAGGAAGACCACCACCATGTTCTGGTAAATAAAGCGGCCTATCTCGAGCTTTTAGTTCTAGTTTTGCTATTATGTTCCTGCTTAACCTGTAGAGTTCTAGAAACATTCTTTGCCAGAGGAATTTGTTCCAGTTTACCTACCACATCTAGCATTGAGGATCTTAATTTTGGATCAAAATCGAGACACTGGTATGCAAGGGAAGCTACAGCTTGTGCTTCCTTCTTCGGGTATTGACCCCCCATTAAAGCTACTGGTTTCGTATTAAGAATTCTGGAAGTATAAACTCATCTTACGCCACAAACTCATTCATACTTAACGGCAATACCCAATTTAGGAATGTGAAATTGTTACAATTTTTCCTACAATCATCCATCAAAGGAGGTAACAGAGAATTAAAACATAAAATTATTGACCTGTAGCAACATATTCTGGTGCAGCATAACCCTTGGTACCCACAACTCTTGTTGACACATGAGTTCTATCTCCACTTGGACCAGCCCTTGCATAGCCAAAATCCGAGAGCTTTGCATTGAAGTCCTAAATAATTAAGATGAAATGTATTATGAGATAATGAAATCACTCAACTGATTCTGAGGGCCATGTAATTTCAAATAAGAATATTAAAAAACTTTAAATTTGTCAGCATACATACCGAATCAAGTAGAATGTTTGATGCTTTCAAGTCCCTGTAAATTACATTGGAATCTAAATTGTGTAAGAAGGAGATTCCCCGTGCAACATCAGTTGCAATATGAACCCGTGTAGCCCAAGGAATAGGTTGCACTCCTCCTAAAGAAAGAAATAATATACATGATTATGAACTAGGAAATTACTGCATGAAAGTACCACTACAAGAAACAGGGGTCATAAACGACCGCAAGAAATGGTCACAATTGATCCTTGACAGTCGCAAATATAGTCAAAACCGACCGAAGACCGACCAACTCATTTGGTCGTAAAAAGTCTGGTCGCTTTTGACACAGCAGTCGCAAACGATGACCATTTACGACCATTATTGACAGTCGGTTATGAAATTTCAGTCTCGTGAGTGTTGGTCCCACATGCCACTATGGCAAGCCAAGTCAGCAGCATTTACGAGCAAAACTGAGTCACAAATAATTGGTCCTAAATGAAACTTTCATTTCCAACCAATATTTAGTCGCATGAATTGGTCGTAAATAGAAGTTGTATTTCCAACCAATAATTAGTCGCAATTAAATAGTCGTAAATAGAAGTTATATTTTCCAACCAATATATAGTTACAATTAATTAGTCGTAAATAGAAGTTGTATTTTCAACCATTATTGTATGTCAAAAACGACTAACTTTTGGGTTGCTTTTGCTGAAGCAGATGGTCGGAAATAACATGAATTCAGTCGCTTATGTTATTAAGAAATGACAACAATTTGGTCAGTTTTGAAACTGCACCGGATAAATCTGCACATTTTTTACCTACAATGCAAGCGCATACCAAATCCTAAAGCACAAACAAATTTAACAAAAGAAATATTTGTGGATTAATTATCGAAGTTAAACAAATCCTAGCATGGCCTCACACCGGCCACCAACCAAAAGTACTAAATATTCGCTACGAGTTCACAAATCCACAAATCCACAAATCAAACGATCTTAGTCAAATTCAGTTACAACATCATAAGTTAAGAGCTACTGTTAATAGTTACTTGAGATATAGTTTACAACTACATCTATTCATCACTAGCATAATCATTCCTTGCATTAGCACCACCAACATCACCATCCCCCCGCATCATCACTGCCATCATCATCCGCCCCTGCATCATCACGGCCATCATCATCCGCCCCTACATCATCACTGCCATTTTCATCACTGCCATCATCATACGTACTGTAATCTCTGTTAGCTTGATCGATCGTCTGAAATGAAATGAAAAGTTTACAGCATATTGTTATACGTGACCAGGAACTAAGGTTTAGCATATTTCATTACACAAAACTAAGGTCTAACTGATAATATCAAAATCAGCAAGTACTCTGCAGAATATCAGGAATTATGACTCACTTTAAAAATTCATAACTTAAGCTACATATGTCCGTTTTCTGAAATTCAAGATGTTTCGGAAATGGAAACAGAATTTCTGACCAGAATTTGGTTGGTTATATTCAGTTGGAAATGGAAACAGAACCAACCAAACATTAGTAGGTAGGTGGTCGGTTTTTATCTATTTCCAACCAAACCTGTTGGTTGGTTTTATTCAGTCAGAAATATACGTCATTTCCAACCAATCCTTGACGGTCCCTTTTATAATGGTCGCTAATGACCCTTGTTTCTTGTAGTGTACATATTTGCAACAACCACTAACAAATTGCATCTATGGACTATGAATTTCGTAGTTTAAAACTTATTTGCTCTGGTGGTTGGAGATCACTATGAAATAGGAAATTGAACACGAGACCATTAAGAGATTTACAATAAGAATTGTGTGAAAACAAGCAAACTTTTAGATTCTTAATGAAGAAGCAAAAGAGCCAATTTGCAGAAGAGCCATGAAGAATCACTTCAAATAATATCTGCCACTAAAGCTACAATGCTCGATTTTTTTAACGACATAAACTTTAATGCATGAGCACTACATCTCAAAAAGCTATAAATCTTAAGCTTCGCAAAGAAAACATAAATTCCAGTGTGCGCATTGCTGATTATAAAAATTACTAAGAGACAATATTCACTTCTGCCAGGGAGGCTTGCCATGCCAATCATTTTAACACAAGTACCTTTATGACACACTTATGCAAGATGTAAGATGATGTGAAAAGATCTACAAAAAGAAAAGAACTTACTTCTAAATAAGTGGTTCTCCAAACTTCCCTTGGATATGAATTCATAAACTAACAAGCGATTGTCAGATTCAACACAATACCCAATGAGTTTTACAAGGTTTTGACGTCAGCTCTTAAATAGATAATTTCTTCCATGACATGCTTCTTCAATAAATCAACAGCCTCCTTTGTGCCCATAATTGTGCTAGATGCACTGCTCAAAACTCTATAACTTCTAGAATCAGCTGCATCCAAGTCAATTTTCTGTTGAATTGTAAACAGAGAACTATCAACCTGACCGGAGGAGATCCCTTGAGCAAAGGAAGCTCTGAGAGGGACTTTAAATAATGTTTTTCCCTCCTTGTCATGGACTGTCATCTCCTTAAGAGTGGATTGAACTTGAATTTCCATGTCCGTAGGTGGTAGTAGATCATCAATATTTGTTAGGGTTTGGGTGTCACTCCTCACATATGGCTCTGGGTGTTCACTCAACGTTTCTGTTGGTGTTTCACTAATTTGTCCTTTCTCACTCAGGCCAGGTGTAAGTGTTTTTGTTTCACCCAAATCCTTCACTCTAATTGTACTTTCAAGGGAAATCACCGTAGCCGTCCTTAAGGAGGTCACCGGTGCTGCAATGGGGCTTCGCAAGTCCCCGTCCTTGGTTAAACCAAGTTGCTGATCATCTTGCGATGATTTATCCTCAACAAGATCCTGAGTTTGAATGTCTGGGGGTTAAAATCAGGCTCTTTTGTTAGCAGAGGCCCTACAACTCCCTCTAAAGTCTTTAAAGACATATCCTCAGGTAACTCCTCAAATGAAATTGATTCATTGTTACCGAGTTGCCGATTTGCACCTATGTCAGACCCGGTACCCGCAGGATGCAGATATGTTCCATCTGGGGAGTTAGGCAATGACCCTTCAGATTGTGCATTTAGGTTAGAGCCTTCTCTCAACGTCCGTGAAGACTCTTGGTTCACTAAGGAACCATCATCCAGTGGTCCTGACCGTAATATGGTCAGAGAACTAGAAGTTTCTGTCAATTGTCCTTCCTTAGTTTGGGTAAGGGGTTAAGATATGGCTTTTGTTATAGCTGCCCAATCAGCCTCAAAAAAATCGATTAGAAGTTCATTGGAAGATGGTAATGAAAAGTCAACAGATGCCTTGGTTTTAAGTCTTCTTCTTTTAGCAGAAGGTAGAGCTGTTGTTGAAGGGTGTTTCTCCTTATTTGGTGCTGCTTTGGCACTTTCTCCCTCTACACTCTCATTTCTTTCTTTGGTTGGTATAGTAGGGGTAGGAGCTTCTGTTATTGTTTCATTTGGCTCTTCCAAAGGCTCTTGGACCGTGGTTAGAGGTTGTTGGATTTCAACCTCTTGGTTGGGAATGGCCACTGAGGGCTCTATTACTGGATCTACATCCATTGGTGCAACTTGTGGAGAAATAATAGGTTCAGGATTCATACCTTGGTTTACCTGTTCCCCTGGGGGTAGAAGTGGTAGAGGTACCGTTCGTAGATAATCAGTCAGAACTGTAGGTACCCCTGGAAGACGATTCTTCTTAATGAGAGTTGTTATGGCATTGCTCTTCATCTTGATACACTCCTTCCTCTCCTCCTCTGCGAAGATTTCTCTCTCAGCATCTGTCAACACGTTATTCAAAATTAACTGTAGAAACCTTGGATAGAAACAAAGCACATCAAATTGCCCTGCTCTTTCTTCCAAAGGTCCCGTGCATTGGTTAATCTGATCAATCACTAACCTATCAATGTTAATATGCCTATTGTGAGCAATAGCAAACCCTAATTTCTGAAGAAATAAAGGAATGCCATGCAGATTTGTGGTTTTGGCTGTAAAAACATGTATAAGTGTGTGAAAGAAAAAATTCCAGTGCTTAGTTAGATGATGCTTCAGAAACTCTCCTATAAAGAAGTTAGGTTGTTGACTTCTTATTGAAGGAATTTACGGATGAGCGGAAGCGTGATATAACAATTATTCCGTAAAAACCATGTATCGCACATATAGAAAAACATATAAAATCTAGATCGAGGGGAATCGTAACCATACCTTGAAAATCGAAGCTTTATAAAATGGATTCTAGCAGTTGCTCCTCAGAGTGTGAAGCACTCTACCGGTATCTACCAAGAATAATCCTTCGATGAAGCTTTTTATAAAACTAAGCTTTTATAAAAATGGAGTTTTTCTTCTTTTGAGAGAGAGAGATG
The DNA here is from genome assembly GCA_030848705.1 of Heracleum sosnowskyi. Taxonomy (NCBI): domain Eukaryota; kingdom Viridiplantae; phylum Streptophyta; class Magnoliopsida; order Apiales; family Apiaceae; genus Heracleum; species Heracleum sosnowskyi. The sequence goes on from CM061235.1 coordinate 69,888,991, forward strand.
AAGAAGAAGAAGAGGGTGGCAACTAGGTTTTCACAAAAACTCTAGTCATTTAGAATGAACTATCTCATTCTATTTATAGGGCTCTCCTAGGGTTTTTTGATATATCTTTATATATATATATTAACCCCACACTTTATCTTATAAAATGCTTTAATAATAATTAAAACTATTTTAATCATTATTTCCTTTTCTAAACTATTTAGAAAATAACTTGCTCTCTCAAAATACCTTCATCAATAAATTAATCTTTTATGGTGTGACCATGTAGGTTCAATATTAAGCCGGTAGTAGAAATAAATAATAATAAACTTTTATTTATTATTTATATGAATTCTAATAATTCATTAAATATAATTAACTGATTAATTATATTTATTCTACATCGTGAGTGATGCTTCTCAACATATCGCGACTATCCGGATAATATGAATTCACTGCTTAGAATACCAAGAACCTGTCAGTGACTAGTTACAGTACAATCAATTCCTTCTACCCTACAATATCCCGATTAAATACAAGGCATGGATCTCGTGTCAAGCCTATCTAATTTAATCATATGCTTTCCTATTCACTATGTCTAGTTCCGATTAATGCAAATTAGAAACTTCTTTCTAATTTCATTCACTCTGGCCAGAGGTTCCTGAACTAGCATAAATGGAATAACATAGGACATTCTCTTCCTTCACTGGAAGGGGCAGATCCTTTATTGATCATTCACTATCTTCGTGCACAAATTCCTATACCCAGAAGAGCACTAATTATTGTCCCTCGAGACTAAGAGCTAAACCAAAGTATAGTTCAGTGTACACAAGATGACTATGATGATCTCAAGTCAAAGGACACTTGTACAACCATCATTGTATGAACAACTACTGACACATGAGTGAACTCCATTAGTTGTTCAACTGATCGAGTCATGTTCAGTGAACTTATTCCTAATAAGCACCTACATACTAGCTATAGTGTCACCACACAAATGCCTATGAGAACAGACATCCTTCATAGTGAAGCAAACATAGTATGTACCAATCTTTGCGGATTAATTAACTACCAATTAATTATCCTACGACCAGGAACTATTTAAGTTTAGAGTTATCATCTTTAAGGTCTCATTATAATGATCTCATCATAATCCATTAAAGCTTTACTCTAAACTATGGATCATCTAATTTAAACACTTTAAATAGATAAAGCCCGTTATAAAACATATTACCATTTTATTAAATTAAACAAACTTGAATCAGATTGAACAAAGTATCTCCTAACTCATCATCCATGATTGGATTTAGGACACACGTCTTTCACTTATAAGAGTGAAGAAAGCATGTATTTTTTCAGTGGTGGGATCAGGAACAAGATTTTCAGTAGGAAAACGTAGAATTCTATTCACATCTTGTTCCGTCACCCTTATTGTTCTGCCCCCTGGCACAACAAAACTGAAAGCTAACACATTGTCTTCTGACGTGTCGGTGGCAGTGGTGTACAATGCAGTTAATTGATCAACACAAAGAACCGCTGGAGTACTTAAAGCATATGCCACCAGAGAATGTGAGTTCAAAAATTGTGCCCATGCACGAAACTGTAAGTTCGAGATGGATTGCACGTTTTGAAACGAGACGTGGTTCGTCTTGGTGATAATAAATTCTCCGGCTATTGAAATTTGACAAAGTCCAGAAAATTAATAATTAAAACCAAAAATAAACCCAATTAATTATTGTTAATTAATTAACCTTCAATAACCCTTGTTCTTAAATTAAAAACCGAACCAAAAAAACCTATTCAAGAACCCTAATTTTAATTCGAAAACTTTTAAATTTATACCAAACTCAAGAACTTAACTAGTTAACAATTAAATCTCAAGTATGAAGAACAGTTATCAAATCTTAAGGTTCGAATTAGTCACTCTCGATGGATTTCTATGAACTTGTACAGAAAACTCAATTGAGTCACTATCAAACTGCACTTACACAGTAAAACGTAGTTTTATTGTTGTAAATATTGATTTTCTTAAGTGAATCAAATTAAAAATTGAAGAAACTCTCGAGTTTTCTTGGTTCTGTAGTGTATATATATGTAAGTATATTGTTCGATAACTTAGATCTAAGAATAATGAAAAAAAAAACGTCTAAGTGCCAAATACAAAACTATCGAAGTGGATTTATATCAGAATTTAAACAAACTTTTATAAAAACTATCGAAAGTTAATATACTTTAAAAACTAAAAATTATCGAAAAATGAACAGACTGAAAACTATCGAAAATTAAGAATATGAACAAAATAGAATTTGTTCGATAGATTTCTGTCCTTTCTCAAAATTTATCGAAAAAAATACTTCGATGGTTTTTACTTGCCTTATTCGGAAATTTATCGAGATGAATTTTAAACACTTAGATAGATTTTTGATAAAGTACTTGAAAAACTATCGAACTTGATATTTCGATAAATTTTGCTACTTCTTCATTTTTAAACCAGTAACTAGTTTAAAAACAACCTTTTCATTTCCTGTGAATTTCTAAGTATCAAAAATCACTTAACTCCACAAAAAATAAAATTCACAATTAACTTAGAATAAAATTGACGAAATGTCATTAACTGATATAAATCAATAAATATCTGATTAATTATGCTGCATTATTTTACTTTGTATGAAACAAAATAAAATAAATCCGAATTGAATAAATGCATAATATTTAGAACAAATATTAACACTTAATCAATTTTAAAATTATTTTCTAATTAAATGTTAGATGATATATTATTTATAAATATGACATATAATTAAGCAGATAATTCTAACATACGAGAATTATTCCTGAAAATAAGTTCACAAGTCCTAAGGTATGAAAATTCTTAAACTCATGGACTTATTAGGATTAACTTGCAGTTATCGACTTCTAATTAATCAATTAGAAAGATTTAACATCCCAAGTTCACCAACCAACTTAGAAAAAGTGGATTCATCAAGCGGTTTAGTAAAGATGTTTGCAATTTGTTCCTCCGTGGGTACAAAATATAACTCCACAGTTCCATTCATTACATGCTCTCGGATAAAATGATACCTGACATCAATGTGCTTGGTCCTCGATTGCTGAACTGGGTTGTTGGAGATTGCTATGGCGCTTGTGTTTTCGCAGAATATTAGAATCTTGTTCAACAAAAGCCCATAGTCGTGGAGTTGGTTTTTCATCCACAAGATTTGAGCACAACAGCTACCCGCAGCTATATATTCAGCTTCATCTGTCGATGTGGATATTGATTGCTGCTTCTTGCTATACCAGGAAACTAACCTTCGTACAAGAAATTGACAGCTTCCTAAAGTACTCTTCCGATCAATCTTACAACCTGCAAAATCTGAGTCTGTCTAGCCAATAAGATCAAATCATGTATTCTTAGGGTACCAAATTCCAAGATTTGGGGTTCTCTTATGATATCTAAAAATACGTTTAACAGCTATAAGATGAGATTCTTATGGATTAGACTGAAACCTAGCACACAAGCATGTCGCAAACATAATGTCTGGTCTACTTACAGTGAGATAAAGTAATGAGCCTATCATACCTTTGTAGCTTGTTATATCAACCTACTTACCGGTTTCGTCCTTATCAAGCTTAGTGGCAGTTGGCATTAGAGTCTTTGTCGTAGATGAGTCTTCCATTTGATACTTCTTTAGAAGATCCTTGATGTACTTGGACTGACAAATGAATATTTCATCTTGCCTCTGATACACTTGTAGTCCAAGAAAGAATGACAATTAACCCATCATGCTCATTTCATATCTACTCTGCATTAACATAGCAAATCTCTTGCGTAGATCATCATTAGTAGAACCAAATATAATGTCATCAACATATACTTTCACTAATATCAAATCATTTTTGTGCATTTTGTAAAGGTGAGTTTTATCTATGACACCTCTAGTAAAGTTATTTTCAAGTAAAAATTTGGATAGAGTGTCTATTGGTCCTTGAATATTGCAGAAGGGGGGGGGGGGGTTGAATTCAATATTGATAAATCTCAATCTACGTTTCAACAACTAAAACTAAGATTAAAGTTTATCAGTTTATGAATTGCAAATACAATTAGACACAAGAGTTTTTCTCACAAAATAAATGTTTTATTTATTTTATAAAGTGGTGCTACAACCTCAAGAAAAATATCAGTTTTCTTGAGCTTCAATTTCTCGAGTGATGCATAGAATTAATTGAGAGATAGTCTAAGTAAACTAATCCTATCTCTATCATCACGGGTTTGTGAAGCTGCTGTCATTTTCATGTGGCAGCTACTTACAAATTGTCTACCCGTGAGTCTTACCTAAATTGCTATACAAACAAGTTTATCATTACTGGAAAAAGCAATCTAGATACATTCTATATTTAGCTAACACAATTCAGTAGATGTTGATTTGTCATACTCTTGAATTGGTGAGCTTTTCCATGTGATCTCTCAAGCTTTTGTCATAGTCTTACAAACCTGATGCAGTGTTGGGATACTGTAGCACGCCTGTTTCTTGAACATCCAAACTGTCACATGTTTGACTGGGTAGATCCCCAATACAAAGATTATCCCTTCAAGACAGTATCCTGATCCTCAAGCTTGTTGTCACAAGAATGTGCTTTTGGTGACAGTAAGAAATCTCCGCAATAAATGCTGTCAGGATTTCCAAGCTTGCTGTCAGGCTTAGGTAAAGTTGTTGTCTCAGGGCTTCCGCCAATGTTGCTGCCAGAGTGGATATACTGTCATGACTTGCAACATGTTGTCTTCTTGTAACCTTACTGTCAATGCCTTGACAATAATATTTATTCTTGCTGTTCTCCTTTAGCACTTCTTGAGGCTTGAACAAATAAATGAACTTCTACCAAGATGTACTAGATTCTTATTTAACATTAAACAAAATGGTTACAAGAACATACTCTGGTTGTGACATTATGTTCATACTTGATAAAATTAAGCATTTAAAATCTCTAGTCAAGTTGCCTCATAGCTATCACCCATAAATCCTAACAGTGTCATACCATGTCCTTTGAGCTTGTTTGAGTCCATAGAGAGCTTTGAACAGAAAATATACAAAGTCCACCAGATTTGAATCCTCAAAGCCTGGAGGTTGTTCCACATACACTTCATCCTCTAGCTCCCCATTCAGAAATGCACTCTTCACATCCATTTGATATACCTTGTAATTGGAATGTGTTGCGAATGCCAGAAACATCCTGATAGCCTCAAGTCTTGCTACTGGTGCATAAGTTTCATCATAATCTATACCCTCTTCTTGAGAGTAACCTTTAGCGACCAGTCTGGCCTTTTTTCTCGTTACAATGCCATCTTCATCCAGTTTATTTCTGAATACCCATTTTCTTCCTATAACAGATTTTCCTTTAGGTCTGGGTACCAGCTTCCAAACTTTCTGCCTTTCAAACTGATTGAGTTCATCTTGCATAGCAATTACCCAATCTGAATCTTCTAGGGCATCTTCAACTTTCTTAGGTTCTGTTTCTGAAAGAAACCCAGAATAGTGACATTCATTCTATGATGTCCTTCTAGTTCTCACTCCTGTGTATGGATCACTAATGATCAAGTTAAAGGGATGTGCTCGACTCCATACCATTTGTCTTGGCAGATACGATCTTGATGATTCTCCTTGTTCATAATTTTGTTGAGTATGACTAGATGATCCTTCTCCTGCTCCCCCTGAGTTGTTGCCGGTATGATCTGTTGACCCTGTTGTTTGACTAGTGGATCCAGTGGTAGTTTGAGGTGTTAGTATTAGTGCTCTAGAGACAATACTTTTATGTTTTAAAGAAAACATTTTATTATTATAAATTATGTTTTATTGATTATTATTATTATTTTATTATGTCTTTATTTACTGCGTTATAAATGTTAGCATAATAAATGTCCTTGGAATTATGATATGTATTCAATATCTTTAAGTATGTGACTTAAAAATGAGATTATATGCATGTGTAAGGTGACCAGCAGAATTACAATTATTGCACAACTTCCTAGATACAATGGGAGAGGATGTAAACTCATTCTTTTTATTAACACATGCTTTCCCATTCTTGTTCTTTTTAGCCTTTTCTACTTTATTGCCTATATCAGTTTTAGGTAATTCAATTTTAACTGAATTCTTAGGCAACTCAGATTTTTCCTCTTCCTTCTTATTTAAATCCTCTTCAAGCAATTCTTGTCTAATGATCAAGTCTCCTTCGATGATTGGTTCTTGTTGCCCAGTAATAAACAATTGTAGAAGGGGGGTTGAAGACAATTGTGTAAGATTCTCGACTTAATAAGATATGAATCACAAATATGAAAGAATGATAACAGCTTTATTAAATCTGATATAAAACTATTACAAACTCTCTCAAGAAATTCTGTGTTCTTGAGAGCTGCTAGGTTACAAAAATACTCGTGTGTGTGATCGATATAAATCGAAACCTAAACTGTGTTTATATACTACACAGCTTCTCTATCAATGATAAGTCCTAATCAATTACAAAGATTGAAACCTATCCTTAATTGATAGCTACATTCCTACAGACCAGGAACCGACATAATAAACTTCTATGTTTAACTAGACTCCAAATATAACTCGAAGTAGGAATCCTGATCAGCTTCCAGTCCTGATGATCAATCCTGATCCCAGTCCTGATATTCATCTTGATCCTGACGACCATGTAATCCTGATGACGTCAGCAATCCTGATCAGTTGAAGTCTAGATCCTGACGATCATTGAATCCTGATCTAACAATGTCCCCCAATCTCATACTTTGTGAAATAAAGTATAGATTCCTAAGATTCAATGATGTCAAAAACATATTTACAAAATGTACAAGTATCTTCAGTAGCAACTTATCTGTTTAGATTCTTTGATAGAACAGATTCATCTTCAAGAAGTTAGATAACAAGTTTTCTTCTTTTTCTTCAAGAATTTGAATCAGTCTTTCCTTAAGATTTCTGAGTTCTTCATCTTCCTCATTAATCTGATAAATAGCTGCTCTGAGATTATGTATGGAGCTTCTCTGTAGACTATGCTCTTCAAGCAAAAGATAAGTAATTTCCTTCCCATCAGGATTGAGAGTAAGTTGAGTCATGCCAAAAGTCACTTCTTTAACAGCAGTGCCCCTTTGCATTTCCACATCTTGACCTCTTTGATTTAAGTACATGGGAGTATAATCACCATTGAAATTTCTGTTTCCATCCAGTCTTCTTCTTATTGTTGATAAAATCATGTCACTCCATTCTTTGCACACTTTATTCTTCCATCTTAACAGATAATGAACATATTTCAGTTCCTGTGTAGTTTTCATCAGCAGATCTTGAATGGATAGAATCTTCACACTACCATCTTTCATGAAGTACAGAATCTTTTCTTTCTTTTCAATACCATCATGACAATCTATAACTATATCAACAGCTAATAAATTTTTCAGGTTTTCAGAAGTTAAAGTACCTCCAATTTCAGTCAAGGAGTAAGGATCAACATATGACATATTCAGATATTCAGCATCCGTGTGTCCAATACTTCCTCTTCAATTACTTGACAATTGCTTCAGATTTGAAAACATTCGTAGCTAGAGTGCTTTTGATCTAATCATATCAGACAAATCAACAACACTTGAAGCACTTGTTATAATTCCTCCATTCTGAAAATTGATAGGTGTGTTACACCTCGGTGTACTTATATGTTTCCACTTCTTATCTTTCTCTTTTTCAAAAGCATAGCTGTTAGGTCCTGATAAGTTTGTAGAAGGGGGGTTGAATACAAACTATACCATTTTATCGAATTTGTCCTTTAAATGATTTAACTGTTTAGAACAAATTAGTGCGGAATAAAAACTGAAACAATATTCAAGTTAAATAGAAACTCTATTAAACTTGAGAGGTGTTACAATTCAGTACACAGATTACAAGGTTCTTGTTAAAACAAATCTAGAATAAATTCGACATGAATTTATCTATTTTTGTAATAAAAAGATCGAATACTAAAAAGTAGTTCGATTGAAATTCTAGGGATTATGATCCGCTAGATTGTCAAAGCAAGACAAGTAATTGAATTCTAGTGGATTGGATATAACATTTATGTCTAGAATTTATTACAAGGATTTAAATTGAATGCTTATGGTTGGTTCGCTTGAAACTGCAGAAGAAAGAAATGATACTTTGCTTTTTGCTTCTGTCTCTTTTTCAATTGTAATACCCTGACTCTTTTGATCATGTACTTGTATTTATAACAAGTCAAAAGAATTACTTCCCACGCGCCAATCCAACTGAATGCATTTCTATTAGAAGTACTATCTAATTAAAATAATAGTACTCTCGGTAGTACTAACCTTTAGTACTGGTAGTACTATCGGTAGTACTAATATTGATAGTACTACTAGTATAAAATGTTAGTACTACTAATAGAAATAAAACTGATTTAATTTTATTCTACTTTTAATTGATTTAATAAATGACTTAATTCTTTTAGAATTAATTCACTGATTAAATAAATTAAAATAACTGACTCAAATAATTTCATAAATAAATTAATTCTGGAGAATTAATTTATGCATTAAATTACTTAAGATCAGGATTGATTAATTTAATATATGAATTAATTCTGAAAGAATTAATTCATAGATTAAATTAAATATCTTATAGAATAATATTAAAAGAGAATTAAACTAATTCTTAGAACCACTGAAACTGATAACGAACTTCCACTGACTGACGTTGACACTCCATGTACTGTCTGGTTCATGAGCGACTAACTTTAATGGTTGTTCTTCATCTTTAACTTTAAGCTGTGATTCTTTTCTCCTTTTATTGAAACAAGGACTGTAACCTGTACTTTTTCCCGTCACACTTCTGAAACCTCTGTCACTTTAAATAGATCCACTTTCTTGAATACTTCACTGAGGCTTGATCAAATAAATGAACTTCTTCCAGTGTAGAATAACTTCAAGTCTATAGATGACTTTAATCTTCAATCTTTGACAGATATAACCTTCTGAGATTCCTGTGACATTTGATTTTTATTATTTACTTATTACATCTTAATTAAAGTTGAGTAGAATCCTCGGTGTTTACAAATAGGCCTAGACATATGCCTTTCAATCTCCCCCTATTTGTTTGTTAGACAATAACAACCAAATACTCTAGAGGATAACTCAACTAAAACAAGAAAAGATAAGACTTTTAAGAGCCAAGCAAATAATAAAAAGTTCTGGATTAAATATAACAATATCCAGATTCAAACAGTAAAGATAAATACAAGATAGATGTTCCTCTAGACTGAACATATGAATACATTTGCCTATCTTGATTTACCTAGCTCTAAACATATAATATTTACAAATGAGCTAAACCTATCATGCCTTCAGTCTCTAATTTCACCTTCTTCAGCTTCTTGCAAGGTGACTAGAAGATCTTTGTCAAGGACACAATCACTTTCAGAAACCACACCACTTGGCATCACTGGTTGAGTGGTGATCTTCTTCAATCTATTCTTCATTTGAGCATACCTTGGAATTTTCTCCGTGCAGTAGTCTGAAATCATATCAGCAACTTCAGACTTTTCTACAGAAGCAAACCCAGAAGTTCTAAGAAGATTCTCCAACTTAACCAGTTGCATAGCAGTCTGTAGCTTCATGGAATCAGGATCCAGCCTCACTGTCTCTAAAGTTGTACCTCTGTAGATTTTGACTTCATAGGGAAAATGTACAACTTGAGGACTGTCCTTCATAGCAGAATCTCTCAGCCGGTCATAGAGAAGCTCATTCAAGCAAGAAGATCTCTTTACTTTACTCATCAGAATCCACAATTCAGATAGAGATCTTCTTTGAAGGAGGTCAAGAGAAATGGTGAATGACCCTTCAAGCGCACTTGAGACATAGATGAACAATTCTTGCCTCACTTGATCAAATGCAGACGTAATCCTTAGGATATCTTCCTTCAATGCCTTCATATATAATGAGTTGTCTGGATTAACCGTTCTGATCTTCTCAAGCAGCTTCAGAAAAGTAGCATCATTGTTTGTGCCTCTCTGAGGGATATCAAACATCTCCCTTGCCTTATCCCATTTACTTCCTTGCTTCATCCTAACATCCAATCTCCTTTCCTTGACATGAATACTATGAAGACGTTGTTTGTCTTCATGTTCAGCCTTTTGAATTTTCAGCTTCTGAGATATGATGTCGGAGACCTTTGCTTGCTCATCCTCCTTTCTCCTTAGCTCTGCTTGCTGTTTCTTCAACTCCTTTTGAAACAAAGGGTCAGGTGTATATAGATCAGCTTCATCTTCCCAATCATCAAAGTTGGCTGCCTCCTCAACCTCCTCCTCACCAAAAGCTTCTTCAGGTATGGTCTTCTCCAGATCACCAGATGTGTCAAAGTGGAAGTCATCCTGTTCACCATGGTAGTAGTAGGCATCATCAAAAGCAGACTCCTCCATTGATTGTTTACCTTTCCCCTTATCTCCTCCAGAAGCTTCTCCAGCTTCCCTCCTTTCCTCTCCTTTCTTCTCCTTCTCCCCCTTAGTTGAGGAATCCTCTACAGTTTGAGCTGTGGAAGCCCTAGGATTCACCTCAGTTGTTCTCATTATCTCTCCTCTTTTCCTTCCATCTCTTCCTTCATCAGCCTCATCATCCTCATCATCATCTCCCTCAAAGAATGATCTTTGTTCTACAGTAGGTTGATGTGATTCCTTGATCATGTTGTACAGGTGCTTCATCCCTTCATTAAGATGCTCCATTCCTCCTTCAATCCTAGATATCCTTTGCTCATTAAACCTCTGGTTTTCATCAGATGTTTGCAGAATAAAGTCCACCTTGGTAGAAATAGCAGCAATCTCCTTGACACTCTCCGATATCTGAGCATTTGACGTTATAATATCAGAGATGTCTGAAGCCACCAGTACTTGAGATTGTTGGATTGAATTCAGCCTCGGGAGTAGATTATCCTTTAGTCCTTCCAGGTCATCTTTCACAGTACCCAGCTGAGTTGATACAGAGGTGGTAGATTGTGCAACCACTTGTGCTTTCAGAAGATTGTTCTCAGTCTGGGTTTCTTGTAACTTCCTTTGTAGATCAGCTAGTTGGTTCAACAAAGCAGTGTTTGTGTCAGTGTGTGCACTCACCTCAATTGCTCTCAGTGGTGTTTCACTCAACTCACGTGCTTGTGTTTCACTCGGTGTTTGATTCATATCTCTCACCACTAACTGTCTGTCAAGATTCTCAGTAGATGTACCTGCAGGAAAAATCACCCTAGCCCCTTCAAGAGAGGTCAGTGGTGGTGCAATGGGAGTTCGCAATTCCCGATCCCTGAATGAGTCTGTCAAAATATTTGACATTGTATACTGAATTTCTTCAGGGACAGACTCATCAGGTTGCCTTTCACTTTCACCAGTAAAAACTGCGAGTGAAAAATCCCTTAGGGGAGCCAGAGATGTTCCCTCTGGGAGGGGAGAAAATGATTCTATTATAGATGGCAAAGAATCAGATTTTCCCTCTGATGCCTGTGAAGGCACTTCTACCGTGACAATGGTAGGCACTGTTTCAGATCCTAAGTGCTCTCCTAACAAAGTGTCCTGAGTTTCTTGTATTTGGATGTCTTCTCCCATTGTGAGTAATGGGAGAGTGCTTGACTCATTACAGATTGCCAGGGCCTGATGGCGAATTTCAATAGATTCATCCTGTTCAGAGGATGTCTCCAGAGACTGTTCAATGGCCATTTCAAGGTCCAAGTCCTTTTGGGAGGACATGGATGGGCTTACAGATGTCTCTCTATAGGTTTTTCTTTTCTTTAATGGTGGAGACAGAGCTGTGGGTGCACTCAGTGTTTCTTCACTACTTGACCTTTGTCTTATTAAAGAAGCAGTTCCAGGTTGAGAGGTTAAAGGATTAGACACTGTGTTTGGCTCTCTGACCTGGGATAGAGATTGTGGTTCTACAACCTCTTGGTCTGTCCTATCAACCACTTGGGTTTGAGCAGAGGTGCCAGATGATCCAGAGATAGGATGTATTACCTGTAGTGGTAGTTCCTCTGAAGTTCCAGCTGCAATGACTAGTTGTTGATCAGGAACAAAGGGTTCAAAAGTAGGTAGGTGAATGAAATGAGCCATGAATGGACTTACAACCACTGGTGTCATATTCCATTTACTAGAAGTATGGAGTCTTTGATAGAACTTACTAAAAGTAGTAGGAGAAGGAATAGATACAGCATTTGAAAACAACTCCTTGTGAGCATCAGATAGCACATGATTGATTAAGATAGTGAGAAATCTAGGATAGAAACACCTGACATTTCTACCACTATCATGATCAATCCTGGCATTAGCTACTCTCCTAACCATAAGACTCCAAATAAGATGACCAATGTTAAGCCTAACATTAAACACAATAGCATAAGCAATGTACTGCAACAAAGATGGAATATGTTGAAAATTACTCTTAGTACAATTGCTGAAAACTTTAGCTAAAGTATCAAATAAGATATCCCATTCACAGACTAGATTTGCTTTACTGAGTTTAGGCAATTCCAAAGGACCTTGATAATGAATTCTGGTGAAAAACTGAATTAATTCATCATCAGAAGGAGTCCTATCAAAGTTATCTCTAGGAAGTTGAAACACTTCACAAAACAAATCCTCAGTAATAGTATATTGTGTGTGCTCAATAGTGAAAGATATAGAATTTAAATTCTCAGAAATTACAGCAGTAGAACACAACAATCTAAGTGGTTCAACCTTTAAATCAGCAGATAAACATATAGCACGACTCACACAACACTGCGAATTTAAAAACTGAATCCAAGGTCGAAAACGATCAATCGGACATCTCACCGGATCAAAATACCCAATGTAATTGTTTTTAACAACCTCAAAATTCTGAGCCATAATTTACTAAGTAAGAATTAACACAGAAAATCAAAAACTTAAATAATTATGAATAATTCGAATTTTAGGATTTTAAAATTAATTAAAATTAATTAAAAATCCAAATTTTCAAAGTTCTCCAAAAATTACCAAATTTTAGTATGTTAATCCTTGACACAAACCACACACAGTACTATTTTTAGAATCCAAAAACACCTCTTTAATCACTAAAAACGAAGAGAAAAACCCTTTGAAATTCAAAAACTCGAAAACTAAAAACTCAATGAAACTTGAATTTTAAGTGCTCGAATTAATGGGCTTGAGAAGATCTGTTCAGTGATGGTTTCAGAATTAAAAACAAGCAAGAAACGAATCTGGAAATTGAAAAAGAATTGGACAGCACTTCGTTTCTATGAAAAATCGAGAGAGAAAGATAAAAGTCAGTTATGTAAAAACATGAACTGATAGGACTAAGTAAAAAAGTAAAAATAAAAAACTGTATATATATAAACCTGTTAGTACTATGGTAAAAACACGGTAGTACTATCAGAATTAAAAAGAAAATGAAAAACAAATAAAAACTAATAGCTTAGAAGTACTATCCAGACACGGTAGTACTAAGAATTAAAAGGAAAAACAAAAAAAACAAAAATATAAAAATGCATGAAAAATACTTACAAACCTAGAAAAATTCACAGAAAATTCCATAAATCCTAGAAAAATATGCAGAATATTATAGAAATGCATAAAATTAATATAAACTTGCAGAAATATTTAAACAACAATATTTACAATCTGAAAAATATCTAAATAATTCTAAATAAATATATTTTCAAGAAAAATACATTTCTCCACTTAAAAAAAATATGAGAAAAATATTTTTAAAGAAAATAAAATATTCAGAACCATTTAAATCAACAAGCATGCAATTATTAAATGAGAACCCTCAGTGAATATCATTAACAAAGCAAAAGAAAATGAAATTTGAGAGAACAAACATGACAAAGATATTGTTAATCACTAAGACTGTTTAACATACCCAATTTACCAACTAACTTGATAAATATGGATTCATCAACAGATTTAGTGAATATATCTGCAGTCTGTTCTTCTGTGGGTACAAAATGTAACTCCACAGTTCCATTCATGACATGCTCTCTGATAAAATGATACCTGATATCAATGTGCTTCGTTCTCGAGTGCTGCACAGGGTTGTTGGAGATTGCTATGGCACTTGTATTATCACAAAATATGGGAATTTTGTCTAATGCAAAGCCATAGTCCTTTAATTGATTCCGTATCCATAAGATCTGAGCACAACAACTTCCAGCAGCAATATATTCAGCTTCTGCTGTTGAATTGGAAACTGTTTGCTGTTTCTTGCTATACCAGGAAATCAACCTACCTCCAAGGAATTGACAACTCCCAGAGGTACTCTTTCTATCCACAACACTACCTGCATAATCAGAATCTGTACATCCAACAAGATTAAAACCAGAATCTTTAGGGTACCAAATACCTAGATTAGGTGTACCCTTAAGATATCTCAAGATTCTTTTCACAGCAACGAGATGAACATCTCTAGGGTCCGCTTGGAACCTTGCACACAAGCATGTAGCATACATAATATCTGGTCTACTAGCAGTAAGATAGAGTAAAGAGCCAATCATACCTCTGTAGCTTGTAACATCTACCTTGATAGATTTGTCAGAAGCTCCAAGTTTGATGGCTGTTGAAGATGGAGTCCTTGCTGATGCTGAATCCTCCATGTGATACTTCTTGAGGAGTTCTTTGAGATACTTGGATTGACAAATAAATATACCATTTGACCTTTGACTTACTTGCAATCCAAGAAAGAACTTCAGCTCACCCATCATACTCATTTCAAACTTACTCTGCATAAGCTCAGCAAATCTCTTACAGAGATTATCATTAGTAGACCCAAATATGATGTCATCCACATAGACTTGGACTAATATCATATCACTTTTGTGTTTCTTTGAAAAAAGAGTTTTGTCTATGATACCTCTAACAAAACCATTTTCTAAAAGAAAACCAGAGAGAGTGTCATACCATTTTCTTGGGGCTTGTTTAAGACCATAGATAGCCTTGAAGAGAAAGTACACAAAGTCCAACAGCTCCTGATTTTCAAAGCCAGGGGGCTGTTCCACATACACTTCTTCATCAAGTTCACCATTCAGGAATGCACTCTTAACATCCATTTGATAGACTTTAAAATTGGAATAAGCAGCAAATGCTAAGAACATCCTGATGGCCTCAAGTCTAGCCACTGGTGCATAGGTTTCATCATAGTCAATGCCTTCAGCTTGAGAATACCCTTGTGCAACCAGTCTTGCCTTGTTCCTTGTAACAATGCCTTCCTCATCTAGCTTGTTCCTGTATACCCATCTTGTACCAACTACTTTCTTGTTCTTTGGCCTGGGTACCAGCTTCCAGACTTGCTGTTGTTCAAATTGATTGAGTTCATCTTGCATAGCAATCACCCAATCTGGATCAGTCAGTGCTTCCTCAGTTTTCTTTGGCTCCATTTTAGATAGGAATGCTGAGAAAAGACATTCATTCTGAGAAGCACTTCTAGTTTTAACTCCAACATTTGGATCACCAAGGATCAGCTCAAAAGGATGAGCTCTATTCTAAACAGTCTGTCTTGGAAGATTTGATCTTGATGATTCACCTTGAAATTCACTTTGATGTTGTGAGTGACTAGTTGATCCTTCATTTGCTCCCCCTGAGTTGTTGCCTGTTTGTCTTGATGATTCTTCTCCAGTGTTGGTGGTATCTCCATTGTTACCAGTGTTTCCACCACCATCACCATGATCATTATCATCATTATTATTATCATCACCAGCAATAACTTCAGGTAAGGCTTCATCATCTGATTCTGAGTCTGGCAAGTTATCAAACTTCAGCTTTTCAGATGAGTCTTCTTTTTGGATACTGGGGAACTTAGTGTCATCAAAAGTAACATTGACACTTTCCTTTACTGTGTGACTGCCAACCAAGTAGACCCTGTAAGATCTTCTGGAATATCCAACAAAAATAGCTTCTTGTGCCTTTGCATCAAACTTGCCACGTTTAACATTGTCATCTAAAAGCACAAAGCATTTTGCTCCAAATACATGAAAGTACTTGACAGTTGGTTTCTTGTTGTTCATGATCTCATATGGAGTCTTCATTAAGTCCTTGTTGATTAAAGTTCGATTCTGAGTATAACAAGCAGTATTCGCTGCTTCAGCCCAAAAGTACGTTGGAAGGTT
The DNA here is from genome assembly GCA_030848705.1 of Heracleum sosnowskyi. Classification (NCBI taxonomy): domain Eukaryota; kingdom Viridiplantae; phylum Streptophyta; class Magnoliopsida; order Apiales; family Apiaceae; genus Heracleum; species Heracleum sosnowskyi. Next base: position 69,905,127 of record CM061235.1, read on the forward strand.
GGACTCACTTAACATAGTCCTTGCAGCTTCAATCAATGTACGATTCTTTCTTTCCACTACTCCATTTTGTTGAGGAGTTCTAGGGGCAGAATACTGTCTTGTTATTCCTTTATCAGCACAAAAGTCATTTAGAATGGCATTCTTGAATTCAGTACCATTATCTGACCTTATGGCTCTAACAGGGAATCTAGAATCCAGCTCAATCAACTTTACATGGCCAATCACCAGGAATGGGGTCTCATCCTTGGAATGTAGGAATAAAACCCATGTATATTTTGAATAGTCATCAACAATCACAAGTGCATATTGTTTCTTTGACATGGACATCACATTAACTGGACCAAACAAATCCATGTGCAGTAGCTGAAGAGGTTCAGTTATTGATGATGTGTCAGTGCCCTTGTGAGAAGCTTTCTTTGACTTTCCCTTTTGACATGCCTCACACAGTCCTTCCTGTGTAAATTCCATCTGAGGCAAACCTCTAACTAATTCCCTCTTGACTAAAGAGTTCATAGTTTTGAAGTTAAGGTGAGACATCTTCTTGTGCCATAGCCAACTATCATCTGATGAAGCTTTAGCATAAAAACAATTAACTTCATCTTTGAATCCCGAGTTCAGATCAGCTATGAACAAGTCACCTTTCCTTACTCCTTGAAGAGCAGGCTTTCCATTCTTCTTGTGAGTGATCTGACACTTCTCTCTTTCAAAGGAAACAGCATATCCTCTGTCACAGAACTGACTGATGCTGAGAAGATTGAAAGTCAGACCTTCCACAAATGAAACATCTTCAATGATAACATTTCCGTACTTCAAACAGCCATATCCTTTCGTAATACCCTTGCTGTTATCTCCAAAGGTAACTACTGGGCCAGCTTTCACAACCACATCTGATAGCAGGGCTCTATCTCCGGTCATATGCCTTGAACAGCCACTGTCCAGAATCCACATAACTCGGTTTACCTGTTTAACTCCCTGCAATATCAGATTGATTAGTCCTTCTTCGGAGCCCAAAATTGATTGGGTCCGGCATACTTAAAAAACTGGCCTTTGTCAGGCAAAACAACATTTCTAACCAAAACTACTTCATCCTCTTTCACATAAGAGCGTTTCCATTTATAACCAGCCTTAACACATTTCTGAGTAGGCTTAGGGATAAATGAATCCACTCTAGTCTGAGGAGGACTAGTAGTCTTTGTTTTAACATGCTTCTTATTATTAACATGTTGACGTGGAGCAGTCTTATCACTAGATACATGCTTTTTATTAAAGAAAGCATACATAACATTAAAAGCACAAGACATGCAATTACTCACACCACATGCTTTATGAGAAGAATTAATAACAGGCATGTTAGTTCTACAGTTGTTTTGATCCAACTTATGGATATCTGATTTAGTCTTTTCAGTTGTAGCAACTTTGACTGGAATATCAGATACACACTTTTTGGATTGCTCAGCTTCTAAGGCAACATCTTCTTCATGAATCTCCTCAGCAATAATGATAGAGTATTCATTTAGAGGCTCTGCCTCAGACTCCTTACAGAAGGGTGTTTTAATACCCTTAAGAATATAAGGAACAACCTTTCCTTCTTCTCTGACTCTACAAGGTGTATTAATACCAAGCAATCCTATAGCCTCATTATAATCATAACCTATACTGACATGATTACCAATAGCTTGTTTATTGAAAATTTCTTTAGCCGTTTTACAAGAGTTGTAATAGGCATTAGCTTTGGTTTTGAGCTCACTAATCTGATCTTTGAGAATGGTTTCCAGTTGAATATAACATTTAACCCTATTCTCAAGAAAAGCAATTTTCTCAGTAAGCTCATCCTGATTAACATGCACAAGTTTCAAATCTTTTAATTCCTTTTCAAGATTTGTGTTTAAAAGATTTATTCTATCATTTTCAGTGCGTGCACAACTTATGGTGCCACCAAGATGATAAATCATTTCAGCATCAGTAAAGGTTACCTCTGACATGTATCTGGATGAAGTGCTTTCTTCTTTAGCCATTAAAGCAAGGTTCCCAATCTCACCTGCTTCTTCATCACTGTCAGTGTCATCCCAACTCTTTCCCTCAGCAACATAGGCCTTCCCAATCTTGTTCTTCTTGCTAGAATCAAATGTGTTTCTAGTCACTTGCTTTGGCTTTCTGCACTCAGTAGCAAAGTGACCCAACTCATTGCAATTGTAGCATCTGATTATACTTCTATCCACAGTTCCAGTTTTGTAGCCACCCCTTGTGCCACTTGAAGATGAAGATCCACCTCTCTGAAATCTGGGTCTGAACTTAAGATTGGAATTGCTCTTGAATCTAAACTTCCCAAACTTTCTGACTATCAAAGCCAAATCACCATCCTCCAGCTGATCAAGTTCTTCCAAAGAATAGAAGTCACCACCAGATTGATCAATGGATGTTAATCCATATTCAGCATCAATAACATTCATGTGAGAACTGGAAGGTTGAACAGCCTTCACTTCCAGTTTCTGTGGGACTTCAGCAGCCAATGCAGTGGAGGTACCAACAATCTTTCCAGTTCCATACAGCTCCCTTTGTTGAATCTGCTCCAGCTCATAGGTCTTTAGCACACCATACAATCTCTCCAAAGCAATCTCATTCATATCTCTTGCTTCTCTAATGGCAGAAATTTTGTGCTCCAAATGAGGTGGTAGGGTAAGAAGGAACTTCTTGTTAATCTCTTTGTTGGTGTAGTGCTTCCCATTGAGATTCAGATCATTGATTAATTTGTTGTATCTCTCAAACACCTGAGAGATACCTTCACCTGGATTTGATCTGAAATGCTCATATTGTGAAGTGAGAATTTCCAGCATATTCTCCCTAACTTCCTCTGTCCCCTCATTGATTATCTCTATTGTTCCCCAAATGTGTTTGGCAGTTTCAGAATTTAGAACATGATTATGCATGACAGGATCAAGACTCTCAATAAGGATCAACTGTAGACAGGAATCCAAGGTAACATCCTCTTTCTCATCAGGAGTGTACTCCTTGGGATCTTTAGGGTACATACTAGCAGGCCTAGTAACAACGTTATCCACTGTTATCTCTTCCTCAATAATCATAGGGAGTTTGGGACCTTTCTTCAGCACATCAATATATTTAGGATTTGCAACCTTAAGAAATAGGAGCATTTTCTTCTTCCACATTGAATAATGCTCCTTGTTGAACATTGGGATTTTGACAGTACCAACTTTCTGTGTAGTAGACATCTTTTGAGATTTTTAAGAATAAAATAAAAAATCAGAGTTTAAAAGAAAAATCTCAAAACAATTGGATCTTTGATTTGTATATCAATCAAAAGGCTCTGATGCCAATTGTTAGGTCCTGATAAGTTTGTAGAAGGGGGGTTGAATACAAACTATACCGTTTTATCGAATTTGTCCTTTAAATGATTTAACTGTTTAGAACAAATTAGTGCGGAATAAAAACTGAAACAATATTCAAGTTAAATAGAAACTCTATTAAACTTGAGAGGTGTTACAATTCAGTACACAGATTACAAGGTTCTTGTTAAAACAAATCTAGAATAAATTCGACATGAATTTATCTATTTTTGTAATAAAAAGATCGAATACTAAAAAGTAGTTCGATTGAAATTCTAGGGATTATGATCCGCTAGATTGTCAAAGCAATACAAGTAATTGAATTCTAGTGGATTGGATATAACATTTATGTCTAGAATTTATTACAAGGATTTAAATTGAATGCTTATGGTTGGTTCGCTTGAAACTGCAGAAGAAAGAAATGATACTTTGCTTTTTGCTTCTGTCTCTTTTTCAATTGTAATACCCTGACTCTTTTGATCATGTACTTGTATTTATAACAAGTCAAAAGAATTACTTCCCACGCGCCAATCCAACTGAATGCATTTCTATTAGAAGTACTATCTAATTAAACTAATAGTACTCTCGGTAGTACTAACCTTTAGTACTGGTAGTACTATCGGTAGTACTAATATTGATAGTACTACTAGTATAAAATGTTAGTACTACTAATAGAAATAAAACTGATTTAATTTTATTCTACTTTTAATTGATTTAATAAATGACTTAATTCTTTTAGAATTAATTCACTGATTAAATAAATTAAAATAACTGACTCAAATAATTTCATAAATAAATTAATTCTGGAGAATTAATTTATGCATTAAATTACTTAAGATCAGGATTGATTAATTTAATATATGAATTAATTCTGAAAGAATTAATTCATAGATTAAATTAAATATCTTATAGAATAATATTAAAAGAGAATTAAACTAATTCTTAGAACCACTGAAACTGATAACGAACTTCCACTGACTGACGTTGACACTCCATGTACTGTCTGGTTCATGAGCGACTAACTTTAATGGTTGTTCTTCATCTTTAACTTTAAGCTGTGATTCTTTTCTCCTTTTATTGAAACAAGGACTGTAACCTGTACTTTTTCCCGTCACACTTCTGAAACCTCTGTCACTTTAAATAGATCCACTTTCTTGAATACTTCACTGAGGCTTGATCAAATAAATGAACTTCTTCCAGTGTAGAATAACTTCAAGTCTATAGATGACTTTAATCTTCAATCTTTGACAGATATAACCTTCTGAGATTCTTGTGACATTTGATTTTTATTATTTACTTATTACATCTTAATTAAAGTTGAGTAGAATCCTCGGTGTTTACAAATAGGCCTAGACATATGCCTTTCAATAGCTTCTTTCTAGTAAAGATTTCTGTCTGCTTGAATTTCTCCACAATCTCTCATTTGAAAGTTTAAGCCTTTGTATATAGAGATTGAAGTCTCTATTTGTTCTTCTTGTGATTTCTCTTCTTCTAGCTTCTTCTTCTTCATCCACTTCCTTGTTGTGAGAATAAACCACAGTAGATAAGATTAACAAATCAATTTCTTGCAGAATTTCAGATTCATCAGGATCTTGAACATTGTCAGGATTAGAATCTTCAATTTGATTTGTATTGCAGAGAATTAATTGTCTTGGCTTTCTTCTCAATTCAGGTTCTTCTTCAACATTTCCATCATCACTAAAAGTAGACCTGTCAGGAACTACTAGAGTTTGAGTAGATTCAGGAATTTCTTCTATTAATAAACCTCTAGACCTTGTCTGTCTAGGCATTGTTTGAGTTGAAGAACCTCTTCTACCTCTTCTAGCACCTCTCCTACCTCTGCTTCCTCTACCTCTAGCAGGAGCATGGTATTAAAGCTTTCCATCATTTCTCTCTGTTGTCTTAAGAATTCTTCATGTGAGAGATCAGGATATTCTTCACTTGCTGTAGAGAGTGCTTTTCTTGCAAACAATTGTTGAACTCTTTTATCAGTGTGATATAGAGTAACAATTCTGCCATCTTTTGTAGAAAACTTCTGGAATAGATTTGATGCATCTTCGGGATTATCAATAATCACATCTTCATCACCTTCAGGAATTGTAGCAAGAGTTTGTTCATGACCAATCATCAGGATTTGATCACCTATCAGGATTTGTTCTTCCGTCAGGATCTGAGATTGCACCAATATTCTTACTGTCCTTACTCCAGAATCAGAAACATGAGTTGACTGCATTGTTTGACTTTGAGAAGTTTGAATTGTCTTCATAACAGCAACATCAGAGGTTTCTCCTTGTAGAATTTTGTCACCACCATCATTTCCAGTATTATCATCATCATCATTATTTCTCAATACTAGATCAGGTGTACATTTTGTCTGACTGACCTTCTCCCCCTTTTTGACATCAGCATTTGACAATATATTCAAAATTAAGGCAAGAGAGGTTTGAATGTCAGTTACCTTTGTATCAAGAGAATCAATCCTTCTGTTGATGGAGGTTTGTTCAGTAATGATTGACTTAACTTGGGATTCCACTACCCTCAGTTGAAGAGCAGTAGGCACCTTTGTAAATCTTTGAGAAACATCATCCCTCACCAACTCAGTTGCAGCTTTGACAGAATCAATCTCATGTTTCAGGCTTTTGGATAACAGAGTTGTAGCCTTCAAATGATTCTTCAAATCTGGATTCTCTATCATCTTCACTGCATCATATGCATGATCCAAGGCATATGGATAGCTGACAGATTCATCAGACCTATACCATTCGTTTTCCCATTGATGCCTTCTCAGCTTTTCTGCAGTATTGATTTCAGAAGGAAGAGAAAAATCTTGTCTGAGATCTTTTCCAGTAGAAGCCTTGCTAGTCATGAAGGTGCTTGATGAACCATAAGTAGTTCCAAGACTAGATTTTAGAACTCTGGCAAGCTGTTCATTCTCTTCATTATTATCATCATCACTATCATCAGAATCATCATCATCATCATGAGTAACATCAGGATCAGGAATAGCGATACCTTTCAGTTTATCTTGTGAATCTGTGATAGGATGGTCCATTGGTCATGATCTTAGTGGTTGAATCAAAATTGGCTCAGCATCAGGAGCACCACTAGCATCAGGAGTAACACCGTCAGGATTTGATATGCTTGCATCAGTATCTGTTACCAATGGTTCTTGTGTAGCATGAGGTTCTGGAGCTGCTTCAATACTTTGAGTTGGAGGTTCTTGTGTGCTTCCCTCATTGACAGTGTCCTTGACCAATCTTTCACTAGAAGTTGTAGCTTTGCCTGCATCTTCACTTTGAGAAGATGGTTCTTGTGTAGCTGGAATGTTGATGTCTTCACTCTCCCTTTGAGAAAATGGTTCTTGTGGGACCATTCCAATAGCTAAGCCTTCACCCAAACTTTGATTGAGTGGTTCTTGTGTGGCAGGATCATCAGTAGCTGCTGAATCACTTTGAGATCCAGGTTCTTGTGGGCTTGATCCTTTCAGCTTCTTTTGTCTCTGATAGACTAACTCTGCTGCTTTCCTTTTCTTTTCCAATGGATGGGACAATCCAAGCTTTGAAGCAGTCTCAACAACCTTCTCCCATGAAATTTCAACAATATTTGCAGATGGAGAGTCCTTTGCTGGAGAGTCTGATATAGAGACAACTTTCGTTTGTGCATCAGGAATACCAACATCAGGATTTGCTAGAGCATCAGGAGTAGATGACTCATCAGGATTTGAAGTCTGAATATTGATATCCTTCATTTGCATCTTCAAAGGAATATGATACCTGCTTTTCGATAATGTCCTTTTCTTCTGTGGCTTTGATGAAGGTGCCACAGCTTCAATATCAGTATCAGCAACTTCCTTATTCACTTTCATTATAGAGGATATAGGTAAATCATCCTCTGAATCAGTCTCATCCCTGAGCACTAACTTCCTTTTAACAGAAACGGTCTCAACACCCTTAGAAGCTTTCTTCACCAGGACCCCTTGTACACCCCCTTGTATCTTCTTTTTAGTGAGTGGTGTAGAGGAAAAATCCTTTGAACCTGATTGTCTTCCAGACACATCAGTTCTAGCTGATTTCTTTGATTTTACAACTAAAATCTTTTGAGAGACAGTAGAGGTGGCTGTTGACTGTTTGGACTGTTTAGGTAATATGCTTGGTTTAGGAACAAGGTGTGATTGGCCTTGCCCCGTAGCATGAGAAAGTAATCCATAACAAGTAGGCATTTTCTGATGTAAGAAAAACCTAACCTCATCAGGAATAAAAGCATTACCAATAAAACCATTTGCCTTATCAGGATTAAAAACAAATATTTTCTATTTGAAGTAAAAATAAAATTTCATTTAAGAAAACAAAATTTTATTTTACTAATCCTTAAAAAAATGTTATTGATTTATTTTAAAATCACCAAATTAATGATGTAGAACCCACTAAAACATTCTTACCATTTATCAAAGCAAAATAGTCATGGAAAACTGAACCGTCGCCTCGAGAATAAGCAAATGACCTGCATCTGATCAAATAATCTTTATAAAAGAGAGTGTTAAACAATATTATCATTAACCAAATACACAAACCCTCTCCACAGAAAAAAAACTTTACGAAAACCTTTCAACTTCTTCGTTTTTCCATGGCTGCTAACCATCAACCAAACAATTTACCTGTTGAAGAACTTGATCTAATTTGGCAAGAGTTGGATGAGGTTCTGGCTGAAATCGCAGAAAATGAAGGTCCTCAACCTGTTCCTGATCCTCAGGAACATGAGGCCTTTGTTAATGCAATGGCTGATGTGCTTTGGCACAACTTCCAACAGGGAAGCCCTGAATGGAATCCTCTTGACAATCTCATCATTGTTAATGATGAAGAGGATGAAGACGATGAGGATGATGAAGAGGATGAAGGTCTCGAGCGAGAGCTTGAGATAAGGAAGAGAATCCGTGATGCTTGTATGTCATGCAAGTTGGAGGCACGGAAGAGTCCCGGTGGTCACGGTGACGATCCGCCTTCAAGTGCATCAGCTCCTCTTCTCGTTCTTTAAGGATGGAACAAGAGACCTTCCAGTCCTGATGGACTGTGAAGCTGCTTAGGAGCATTCATGCTTATCTGCAGGGCACGTGTTCCTGAGTAGAACAATAGACAAAGAAAAGAATATGTAATTTCCCTTTTCATTTGTAATGAATCTTCAAGATTTAATGAAATTTGTCAATTTTCTCAATTGTTCTTTTCCTTCTTAACTGTCCTGCATAAATTATTAGTAACAGTGCATTTGATACATATCATGATGAATAGTAATCTCGTAGAAAATAAATTGAAATGGAAAAATAAGACTTAATACTTAATCAGTAACTAAGTATAACTTTTATTTTCCAGAGAATACCAGCACTGTTGTTGTCCAATTTGTCTTTAAAACCTCTGGTTTTTATACCATCTTCAGTATCTGAGCATCAGGATTGACCAGTTGACTTCCTGTCAGGATAGAGTCCTATCAGGATTTGATCAAAATTACATACCTTGCAGAATGACCATCAGGATTTGATAGTCATCAGAATTTCCTCTCTGTAGCTTTCCTCAAAAATTCTCAAAATTCATCATCCCAAGTTCATTCACCAACTTATTGAATGTGGCTTCAGGCAGTGGCTTGGTGAATATGTCAGCTAGTTGTTGATCAGTAGGAACAAAAAGAAGTTCAATTGTTCCTTCCAGAACTTGTTCTCTTATGAAATGATATCTTATACTGATGTGTTTAGTAAGAGAATGCTGAACTGGATTTCATGTCATTGCAATAGCACTTTGGTTATCACAATAAATAGGGATTTTTGAGTATGACAGACCATAATCTAACAACTGATTTCTCATCCACATTATCTGAGCACAATAGCTTCCTGCAGCAATGTACTCAGCTTCTGCTGTTGAAGTAGATATAGACTTTTTCTTCTTACTGAACCATGAAACTAGTCTACCACCCAAAAACTGACTGAAGTACTTTTCCTGTATATTTTGCATCCTGCAAAATCAGCATCTGAATAACCACACAAACCAAAATCTGATTCCCTTGCATACCAAAGACCAAGTGAAGGAGTGCCTTTGAGATATCTGAAAATTCTTTTAACTGCAATCAGATGAGGTTCCCTAGGTTTTGCTTGAAATCTTGCACACAGACAGGTTGCAAACATTATATCTGGTCTACTTGCAGTGAGATACAATAAAGAGCCAATCATTCCTCTGTAATAGTTACATCTACCTCAGTACCTTGATCAGGATCAAGTTTGGTAGCTGTAGCTATGGGAGTACTTGCAGTAGCACAGTCTTCCATGTTAAACCTTTTCAATAAATTCCTTGTATACTTAGACTGATTGATAAAAATGCCATCATCAGTCTGTTTAACTTGAAGACCAAGAAAATAACTCATTTCTCCCATCATGCTCATTTGATATCTTGACTGCATAAGCTTAGAAAACTTTTCACACAGCTTATTGTTTGTTGACCCAAAAATGATATCATCCACATAAATCTGAACTAAAAGCAAATCCTTACCATGATTCAAATAGAATAGAGTTTTATCAATAGTATCTCTTTTGAATCCACTTTCTAGTAAGAACTGAGCTAAGGTTTCATACCATGCTCTTGGAGCTTGCTTTAGTCCATAAAGTGCCTTATCCAATCTGTAAACATGATTTGGATATCTTGGATGAAAGGATATGTATAGGCCTAGTTGTAAACACCGAGGATTCTACTCAACTTTAATTAAGATGTAATAAGTAAATAATAAAAATCAAATGTCACAGGAATCTCAGAAGATTATATCTGTCAAAGAATGAAGATTAAAGTCATTTACAGACTTGAAGTGATTCTACATTGAAAGACGCTCAATTTATTGATCAAGCCTCAATGAAGTATTCAAGCTCAGTGGATTTATTAAAGTGACGGAGATTTCAAGTGGTGACAGAAAAAGATACTGATTACGGAGTTCTTGAATGAGAAGGAAGTGAATCACTGCTTAAAGTCAAATAGATAAAGAACAGACATTGTCGTTAGTCACTCATGAACCAGACAGTGCATCGAGTGTCAACGTACTATTGTGTTTGTTATTTATCTAAGTTTTAAGTGATTCTGGAATTAATTGAGAAGTCAACTAATTCTATTTATTCTCATATAAATAATTAATATTATTAAGTATATTATTTATTAAATTAATTCTGTAAAGAATTAATTTAATACATAATTTATTTAGTTAATTATTTAAATTAGAATAAAAATGAACTAGGAAGACTTAGGTTTGAACTAGGAAGACTTAATTAAATGAACTAGGAAGACTCACAAGTGAGTCTTCCCGATTGTCTTCCTAGGCTAATCTATTGTCTTCCCGATTGTCTTCCACTTGCATTTCCTTGTCTTCCCGATTGTCTTCTAAGGCATAATGACAGTTTTCCTTTAAGTCTTCCTAGTGCAATTCTTTTCTTTGTTTTGCACGTGGGTAATTTAAAAGGAATGCTGTGTGTTAGATAAATACAAGACAAAAGATAATTTGAAGACTATTACTTATCATTACAACAAGAAAGAGAAAAAGAAAGACAGAGCATTCATCATTAAAACCTTCAACTGCCTTCTTCATTTCTTGAACTGTAAAAGCACTCAAGATCATAAGTGATTTAATTCTTGACAAGTTCTTATCATTAAATTCATAAGGATCATTTCACCTGTACTGCTTTAGCTTTCTAGCGGATCATAATCCCTAGATTTTATATCGAACTACTTTTTAGTATTCGATCCTTTTTATTACAAAAATAGATAAATTCATGTCGAATTTATTCTAGATTTGTTTTATCAAGTTCTTTGTAATCAGTGATCAAAATTGTAACACCCCTCAAGTTTAATAGACTTTCTATTTAACTTGAATATTGTTTCAGTTTTTATTCCGCATTAATTTGTTCTAAATTGTTAAATCTTAAAAGGACAAATTTCGATTAAACGGTATAGTTTGTATTCAACCCCCTTCTATAAACTTATCAGGACCTAACAATTGGTATCAGAGCCTTTTGATTGATATAAAAATCAAAGATCCAATTGTTTTGAGATTTTTCTTAAACTCTGATTTTTTATTATTATTCCTAAAAATCTCAAAAGATGTCTACTACACAGAAAGTGGGTACAGTCAAAATCCCATTGTTCAGCAAGGAGCATTATCCAATGTGGAAGAAGAAAATGCTCCTATTTCTTAAGGTTGCAAATCCTAAATACATTGATGTGCTGAAGAACGGTCCCAAAGTCCCTATGATTATTGAGGGAGAACTCATTGAGAATAATGTTGTTACTAGGGTTGCCAGTATGTACCCTAAAGATCCCAAGGATTACACTCCTGATGAGAAAGAGGATGTTACCTTGGATTCCTGTCTTCAGTTGATCCTTATTGATTGTCTTGATCCTATCATGCATAATCATGTCCTAAATTGTGATACTGCCAAACACATTTGGGGAACCATAGAGATAATCAATGAGGGGACAAATGAAGTTAGGGAGAATATGCTGGAAATTCTCACCTCACAATATGAGCATTTCAGATCAAACCCTGGTGAAGGTATCTCTCAGGTTTTTGAGAGATACAACAAATTAATCAATGATCTGAATCTCAATGGGAAGCACTACACCAACAAGGAGATTAACAAGAAGTTCCTTCTTACACTTCCACCTCATTTGGAGCACAAAATTTCTGCCATTAGAGAAGCAAGAGATATGAATGAGATTGCTTTGGAGAGATTGTATGGTGTTCTGAAGACCTATGAGCTGGTGCAGATTCAACAAAGGGAGCTGTATGGAATTGGGAAGATTGTTAGTACTTCTACTGCACTGGCTGCTGAAGTCCCACAGAAACTGGAAGTGAAGCCTGTTCAACCTTCCAGTTCTAACATGAATGTTATTGATGCTGAATATGGATTAACATCCATTGATTAATCTGGTGGTGACTTCTATTCTTTAGAAGAACTTGATCAGCTGGAGGATGGTGATTTGGCTTTGATAGTCAGGAAGTTTGGGAAGTTCAGATTCAAGAGGAATCCCAATCTTAAGTTCAGGCCCAGATTTCAGAGAGGTGGATCTTCCTCTTCAAGTGGCACAAGGGGTGGCTACAAAACTGGAACTGTGGAAAGAAGCACAATCAGATGCTACAATTGCAATGAGTTGGGTCACTTTGCTACTGAATGCAGAAAGCCAAAGCAAGTGACTAGAAACACATTTGATTCTAGCAAGAAGAACAAGATTGGGAAAGCCTATGTTGCTGAGGGAAAGAGTTGGGATGACACTGACAGTGATGAAGAAGCAGGTGAGATTGGGAACCTTGCTTTAATGGCTAAAGAGGAAAGCACTTCATCTAGATACATGTCAGAGGTAAAGTTTACTGACACTGAAATGATTCGTAATCTTGGTGATACTTTAAGTTGTGCACGCACTGAAAATGATAGAATAATTCTTTTAAACACAAATCTTGAAAAGGAAATAAAAGAATTAAAACTAGTGCATGTTAATCAGGATGAACTTATTGAGAAAATTGCATTTCTTGAGAATAGGGTTAAATGTTATATTCAACTGGAAACTATTCTTAAGGAAGAGAATAGTGAGATGAAGACTAAAGCTAATGCCTATTTCAGCTCTTGTAAGATGACTAAAGAGATTCTCAATAAACAAGCTATTAGTAATCATGTCAGTATAGGTTATGATTATAATGAGGCCATTGGATTGCTTGGAATTAATTCCCCTTGTAGAGTCAGATCTGAAGGAAGGGGTGTTCCATATGTGCTTAAGGGTATTGAAACACCCTTCTGTAAGGAGTCTGAGGCAGATTTTCTGAATGAATACTCTATCATTATTGCTGAGGATTCGTGAAGAAGATATTGCTTTGGAAGTTGAACAGTCCAAAAAGTGTATATCTGATATTCCAGTCAAAGTTGCTTCAACTAAAAAGACTAAATCAGATATCCATAAGTTGGATCAAAACAACTGTAGAAATAACATGCCTGCTGTTAATTCTTCTCATAAAGCATGTGGTGTGATTAATTGCATGTCTTGTGCTTTCAATGTTATGTATGCTTATTTTAATAGTAAGCATGTATCTAGTGATAAGACTGCTCCACGTCAACATGTTAATAATAAGAAGCATGTTAAAGCTAAGACTACTAATCCTCCTAAGACTAGAGTGGATTCATTTATCCCTAAGCCTACTCAGAAATGTGTTAAGGCTGGCTATAAATGGAAACGCTCTTTTGTGAAAGAGGTTGAAGTAGTTGTAGCTAAAAAGGTTGTTTTGCCTGACAAAGGCCAGTTCTTTAAGTATGTCGGACCCAATCAATTTTGGGCTCCGAAGAAGGTCTAATCAATTTGATATTGCAAGGAGTTAAACAGGTAAACCGTGTTATATGGATTCTTGACAGTGGCTGTTCAAGGCATATGACCGGAGATAGAGCCCTGCTATCAGATTTGGTTGAGAAAGCTGGCCCAGTAGTTACCTTTGGAGATAACAGCAAGGGTATTACAAAAGGATATGGCTGTTTGAAGTTTGGAAATGTTATCATTGAAGATATATCATTTGTGGAAGGTTTGAAATTCAATCTTCTCAGCATCAGTCATTTCTGTGACAGAGGATATGCTGTTTCCTTTGAAAAAGAGAAATGTCAGATCCTTCACAAGAAGAATGGAAAGCCTGCTCTTCAAGGAGTAAGGAAAGGTGATTTGTTCATAGCTGATCTGCACTCTGAATCTCAAGATGAAGTTAGATGTTTCTATGCTAAAGCTTCATCAGATGAGAGTTGGCTATGGCACAAGAAGATGTCTCACCTTAACTTCAAAACCATGAACTCTTTAGTCAAGAGGGAATTGGTTAGAGGTTTGCCTCAGATGGAATTTACACAGGAAGGACTGTGTGAGGCATGTCAGAAAAGAAAGTCAAAGAAAGCTTCTCACAAGGGCACTGACACATCATCAATAACTGAACCACTTCAGCTACTGCACATGGATTTGTTTGGTCCAGTTAATGTGATGTCCATGTCAAAGAAACAATATGCACTTGTGATTGTTGATGACTTTTCTAAATATACATGGGTTTTATTCCTACATTCCAAGGATGAGACCCCACATCTGGTGATTGACCATATAATGGTACTGAATTCAAGAATGCAGTCCTAAATGACTTTTGTGTTGATAAAGGAATAACAAGACAGTATTCTGCCCCTAGGACTCCTCAACAAAATGGAGTAGTGGAAAGAAAGAATCGTGCATTGATTGAAGCTGCAAGGACTATGTTAAGTGAGTCTAAACTTCCAATGTACTTTTGGGCTGAAGCAGCGAATACAGCTTGTTATACTCAGAATCGAACTTTAATCAACAAGGACTTAATGAAGACTCCGTATGAGATCATGAACAACAAGAAACCAACTGTCAAGTACTTTCATGTATTTGGAGCAAAATGCTTTGTGCTTTTAGATGACAATGTTAAACGTGGCAAGTTTGTGGCCAAGGCACAAGAAGCTATTTTTGTTGGTTATTCCAGAAGATCTTACAGAGTCTACTTGGTTGGTAGTCACACAGTAAAGGAAAGTGTCAATGTTACATTTGATGACACTAAGCTCCCTAATATCCAAAAAGAAGACACATCTGAAAAGCTGAAGTTTGATGACTTGCCAGACTCAGAATCAGATGATGTAGCCCCACCTGAAGTTATTGCTGGTAATGATAATAACAATGATGATAATGATCATGGTGGTGGTGGTGGAAACACTGGTAACAATGGAGATACCACCAACACTGGAGAAGAATCATCAAGGCAATCAAGCAACAACTCAGGGGGAGCAAATGAAGGATCATCTAGTCACTCACAACATCAAAGTGAATTTCAAGGCGAATCATCAAGATCAAATCTTCCAAGACAGACTGTATGGAACAGAGCTCATCCCTTTGAGCTGATCATTGGTGATCCAGGTGTTGGAGTTAAAACTAGAAGTGCAACTCAGAATAAATGTCATTATTCAACATTTCTATCTGAAATGGAGCCAAAGAAAACTGAGGAAGCACTGACTGATCCAGATTGGGTGATTGCTATGCAAGATGAACTCAACCAGTTTGAACAACAGTAAGTCTGGAAGCTGGTACCCAGGCCAAAGAACAAGAAAGTAGTTGGTACAAGATGGTTATACAGAAACAAGCTAGATGAGGATGGCATTGTTACAAGGAACAAGGAAAGACTGGTTGCACAAGGGTATTCTCAAGCTGAAGGCATTGATTATGATGAAACCTATGCACCAGTGGCTAGACTTGAGGCCATCAGGATGTTCTTAGCATTTGCTGCTTACTCCAATTTTAAAGTCTATCAAATGGATGTTAAGAGTGCATTCCTGAATGGTGAGCTGGATGAAGAAGTGTATGTGGAACAGCCCCCTGGCTTTGAAAATCAGGAGCTGTTGGACTTTGTGTACTTTCTCTTCAAGGCTATCTATGGTCTCAAACAAGCCCCAAGAAAATGGTATGACACTCTCTCTGGTTTTATTTTAGAAAATGGTTTTGTTAGAGGTATCATAGACAAAACTCTTTTTTCAAAGAAACACAAAGGTGATATGATATTAGTCCAAGTCTATGTGGATGACATCATATTTGGGTCTACTAATGATGATCTCTGTAAGAGATTTGCTAAGCTAATGCAGAGTAAGTTTGAAATGAGTATGATGGGTGAGCTGAAGTTCTTTCTTGGATTGCAAGTAAGTCAAAGGTCAAATGGTATATTTATTTGTCAATCCAAGTATCTCAAAGAACTCCTCAAGAAATATCACATGGAGGATTCAGCATCAGCAAGGACTCCATCTTCAACAGCAATCAAACTTGGAGCTTCTGACAAGTCTATCAAGGTAGATGTTATAAGCTACAGAGGTATGATTGGCTCCTTACTCTATCTTACTGCAAGTAGACCAGATATTATGTATGCTACATGCTTGTGTGCAAGGTTCCAAGCGGACCCTAGAGATGTACATCTCGTTGCTGTTAAAAGAATCTTGAGATATCTTAAGGGTACACCTAATCTAGGTATTTGGTACCCTAAAGATTCTGATTTTAATCTTATTGGATATACAGATTCTGACTATGCAGGTAGTGTTGTTGATAGAAAGAGCACCTCCGGGAGTTGTCAATTCCTAGGAAGTAGGTTGATTTCCTGGTATAGCAAGAAACAACAAACAGTTTCCAATTCAACAGCAGAAGCTGAATATATTGCTACTGGAAGCTGTTGTGCTCAGATCTTATGGATTAGGAATCAATTAAAGGACTATGGCTTTGCATTAGACAAAATTCCCATTTTTTGTGATAATACAAGTGTCATAGCAATCTCCAACAACCCTGTGCAGCACTCGAGAACGAAGCACATTGATATCAGGTATCATTTTATCAGAGAGCATGTCATGAATGGAACTGTGGAGTTACACTTTGTATCCACAGAAGAACAGACTGCAGATATATTCACTAAATCTGTTGATGAATCCACATTTATCAAGTTAGTTGGTAAATTGGGTATGTTAAACAGTCTTAGTGATTAACTATATCTCTATCATGTTTGTTCTTTCAAAAAAATTCATTTTCTCTTGTCATTTAAATGATATTTATTGCCTAGTCTCATTTAATATTACATGCTTGTTGATTTAAATGGTTCTGAATATTTTATTTTCTTTAAAAATATTTTTCTCATATTTTTTTAAGTGGAGAAATGTATTTTTATTGAAAATATATTTATTTAGAATTATTTAGATATTTTTCAGATTGTAAATATTGTTGTTTAAATATTTCTGCAAGTTTATATTATTTTTATGCACTTCTATAATATTCTGCATATTTTTCTAGGATTTATGGAATTTTCTGTGAATTTTTCTAGAATTTTATAAATATTTCATGCATTTTTATTACTTTTATGCATTTTTCTGTAATTATTCTAATTAATTTTGAATTTTTCCTAAGTCTTCCCAGTTTTTGAACTAGGAAGACTATCGGGAAGACTTAGAAATATATTTATTATTTTCTGTTTCTCTTTTATTATAATTTCCGGAAAACTTACTAATTTGTATTAGGAAGACTACCGGGAAGACTATCCCAAGTCTTCCCGATTGTCTTCCCAATACAAATTTTAAAAAAAAAACTGTTCTTTTCTCTTTCTTTTCAGTTTTAATTGTTTTGTTCATTTATATATATAGATACACAGTACATACAGATCTTTTTACTTTTGCCTTAACGGTTTTTCTTGGTTTTTCAAATTCCCCCTCTTCGAATTCATTCATTCCTGCAGAACCTCTCTTTAATCTGTGTTCGTATTGCTCAAGTTTTAACTTAGCAAATCAGTTCTATTCTTTAAAATCAAACATTTAAGTCGAAGTGCTGTTTAAATTTTCACTTTTCTTGAAAACCATTCGACTTGTTTGTTTTTGATTTGCTAAGTGGTTCTTACATATTTTACTGATCTAAGAAGGTTCTGTAACTGGTACTGTGTGTGTGCTTTGAGATTAAGTTACCCAATTCATTTTGCTTTTCAAAGTTAAGTTCGAATTTTTAGGATTTTTAATTAAAATTTAGTTAATTTTGATAAAAGTTGAATTTTCTGGATTTTAAGTAATTTTTATTAATTCTAAAAATCCCTAAAATTTTAATTTTATTTTAAGATTAATTAAATTTTGTGTTTTGTTTTAAAATGGATCCTAATTTTGAACTTGTTTTAAATAATTATGTTGGGTATTTTGATCCTTTAAAATGTAAAGTGGAACGTTTTAGACCTTGGATTCGATTTTTAAATAGCGAGACTTGTATCAGTCATGCTATTTGTGCCAATGCACCTCTAAAAATTGATCCTTTAAGGTTTTTGTGTTCAAGTGTTGTTATTGCTGGAAATTCAAAATCTTTTTCGTTTAATATTTTAAACCAGCAATACACAGTCACTTTTGAGTTATTCTGTGATGTGTTGCATTTTCCAAAGGACAGGTTTGATCCCTTACCCACTGATGATGAGTTATCACAGTTCTTTGTGAATATTCATTATCAGGGTCCCTTACAGATGGTTAAATTGTCCAAAAGCTTTGTTGTAAGGGAATGGGATCTGTTCTTTGATACTATAGCTAGGGTATTTGGTAACTGCACAAAAACAAACTTTCATTGCATTACCAGTCTTAATCAGTATATTGCCTATGCTATAGTATTTGGTCGTAGATTGAACTTTGCTGAGATTGTGTGGAACCTTTTGCTCAACAGGCTTGCTCACTCTAGGAGAGATTCTGATAATGGTGTGAAAGTAAAGTGTTGGTACCCTCGCTTTCTAACTGTTATCATTAATCATCTTCTCACTGCTGAGCAGGTAGAACTGTTTCGAGAAGCAAGTTTTGAAACCTCTCCAACCACAGACACCAAATTCTACACCAGACTTGATGTCTCATCCAAATTCCTCACCATACCTGTTCTTGTTTCACCATTGATGAGTCAATTTATTAATCTTCCTATATTTGGTGAACAAGTTCCTGAACCACATCCAGTACCACTACAGGTAGTTATTCCTAACTCTGGTTCTTCTTCTGGTACTTCAATTGAAACCCAAGTGGTTGTTAGGGCTGACCCAGAGATTGTAGAACCACAGTCTCTGACCCAGGTCATAGAGCCATGCAGATAGTCAAACACTTCTGATACACAACCTGAGCCTAATATTCAAACCAGTTCAAGAAGAGTTAGTGATATAGCTGAAATGAGTGTCCCCACAGCTCTGTCTCCACCCTTAAAGAAAAGAAAAACCTATAGGGAGACAACTGTAAGCCCATCTGTATCCTCTCAAAAGGACATGAACATTGATATGGCCACTACACAGTCTCTGGAGACATCCTCTCAACAGGGTGGATCTATTGAAATTCGCCATAGGGCCATGGCATCTTGTACTGAGTCAAGCACTCTCCCATTACTCACAATGGGAGAAGATATCCAACTAGATTATACTCAGGACACTATGCAAGGAGAGCACTTTACTTTTGACTTTGAAACAGTGCCTACCATAGTTACGGTAGAAGTGCCTTCACAGGCATCAGAGGGAAAATCTGATTCTTCGCCACCAATAATAGAATCATTTTCTCCCCTCCCAGAGGGAACATCTCTGGCTCCCCTAAGGGATTTTTCACTCGCAGTTTATACTGGAGAAAGTGAAAGGCAACCTGATGAGTCTGTCCCTGAAGCAATTCAGTATACAATGTCAAATATTTTGACAGACTCATTCAGGGATCGGGAATTGCGAACTCCCTTTGCACCACCACTGACCTCTCTTGAAGGGGCTAGGGTGATTTTTAATGTAGGTACATCTTCTGAAAATCTTGAAAGACAGTTAGTGGTGAGAGATATGAATCAAACACCGAGTGAAACACAAGCACGTGAGTTGAGTGAAACACCACTGAGAGCAATTGAAGTGAGTGCACACACTGACACAAACACTACTTTGTTGAAACAGCTAGCTGATCTACAAAGGAAATTGCAAGACACCCAGGCTGAGAACACTCTTCTAAAAGCACAAGTGGTCTCTCAATCTACCACCTCTGTATCAAATCAGCTGGGTACTCTGAAAGATGACCTCGAAGGATTGAAGAATAATCTACTCCCGAAGCTGAATTCAATCCAACAATCTCAAGTGCTGGTAGATTCAGACATCTCTGATCTTACAACGTCAAATTCTCAAATATCAGAGAGTGTCAAGGAGATTGCTGCCATTTCTACCCAGGTGGACTTTATTCAGCAAACTGTTGATG
This sequence comes from Heracleum sosnowskyi, assembly GCA_030848705.1. NCBI lineage: Eukaryota > Viridiplantae > Streptophyta > Magnoliopsida > Apiales > Apiaceae > Heracleum > Heracleum sosnowskyi. Next base: position 69,925,248 of record CM061235.1, read on the forward strand.
AAAATCAGTGGTTTAATGATAAAGATTCTCTAAAATTGAAGGTGGAATGGAGCATCTGAACGAAGGGATGAAGCATCTGTACGCTATGATAAAGGAATCACATCAACCTACAATACAACAAAGAACATTCTTTGAGGGTGCTGATGAAGATAAGGATGATGATGATGATGAAGGAGGAGAGAGGAGAGAAGAAAGAGGAGATATAAGGAGAACATCTGAGGTGAATCCTAGGGCTTCCAAAGCTCAAACTGTAGAGGATTCCTCAACTAAGGGGGAGAAGGAGAAAGAAGGAGGAAACAGAGAAGCTGGAGGAGCTTCTGGAAAGGATAAAGGGAAAGGTAAACAATCAATGGAGGAATCTGCTTTTGATGATGCCTACTACTACCATGGTGAACAGGATGACTTCCACTTTGACACATCTGGTGATCTGGAGAAGACCATACCTGAAGAAGCTTTTGGTGAGGAGGAGGTTGAGGAGGCAGCCAACTTTGATGATTGGGAAGATGAAGCTGAATTATATACACCTGACCCTTTGTTTCAGAAAGAGTTGAAGAAACAGCAAGCAGAGCTAAGGAGAAAGGAGGATGAGAATGCTAAGGTCTCCGACATCATATCTCAGAAATTAAAGATTCAAAACGCTGAACATGAAGACAAACAACGTCTTCATAGTATTCATGTCAAAGAAAGGAGATTGGATGTGAGGATGAAGCAAGGAAGCAATTGGGATAAAGCAAGGGAGATGTTTGATATCCCTCAGAGAGGCACAAACAATGATTCTACTTTTCTGAAGCTACTTGAGAAGATCAGAATTGTTAATCCAGACAACTCATTATATATGAAGGCATTGAAGGAAGATATCTTAAGGATTACGTCTGCATTTGATCAAGTAAGACAAGAACTGTTCATCTATGTCTCAAGTGCTCTTGAAGGGTCATTCACTGTTTCTCTTGAACTACTCCAAAGAAGATCTCTCTCTGAATTGTGGATTCTGATGAGTAAAGTAAAGAGATCTTCTTGCTTGAACGAGCTTCTGTATGACCGGCTGAGAGATTCTGCTATGAAGGCCAGCCCTCAAGTTGTACATTTTCCTTATGAAGTCAAAATCTATTGAGGTACAACTTTGGAGACTGTAAGGCTGGATCCCGATTCTTTGAAGCTACGGACTGCAATGCAACTGGTGAAGTTGGAGAATCTTCTGAGAACATCTGGGTTTGCTACTGTAGAAAAGTCTGAAGTTGCTGATATGATTTCAGACTACTGCACGGAGAAAGTACCAAGGTATGCTCAGATGAAGAACAGATTGAAGAAGATCACCAATCAACCAGTAATGCCAAGTGGTGTGGTTTCTGAAAGTGATCGTGTCCTTGACAAAGATCTTCTAGTCACCTTGGCAGAAGCTCAAGAAGGTGAAATTAGAGACTAAAGGCATGATGTAGTTAGCTCAACTTGTAAATGTTATTTGTTTAGAGCTAGGTAAATCAAGATAGGAAAATGTATTCATATGTTCAGTCTAGAGGAACATCTATCTTGTATTTATCTTTATTGTCTGAATCTGGAAATTGTTATATTTAATCCAGAACTTTTTATTATTTGCTTGGCTCTTAAAAGTCTTATCTTTTCTTGTTTTAGTTGAGTTATCCTCTAGAGGTATTTGGTTGTTATTGTCTAACAAACAAATAGGGGGAGATTGAAAGGCATATGTATAGGCCTATTTGTAAACACCGAGGATTCTACTCAACTTTAATTAAGATGTAATAAGTAAATAATAAAAATCAAATGTCACAGGAATCTCAGAAGATTATATCGGTCAAAGAATGAAGATTAAAGTCATCTACAAACTTGAAGTGATTCTACATTGAAAGAAGCTCAATTTATTGATCAAGCCTCAATGAAGTATTCAAGCTCAGTGGATTTATTAAAGTGACGGAGATTTCAAGTGGTGACAGAAAAAGATACTGATTACGGAGTTCTTGAATGAGAAGGAAGTGAATCACTGCTTAAAGTCAAATAGATAAAGAACAGACATTGTCGTTAGTCACTCATGAACCAGACAGTGCATCGAGTGTCAACGTACTATTGTGTTTGTTATTTATCTAAGTTTTAAGTGATTCTGGAATTAATTGAGAAGTCAACTAATTCTATTTATTCTCTTATAAATAATTAATATTATTAAGTATATTATTTATTAAATTAATTCTGTAAAGAATTAATTTAATACATAATTTATTTAGTTAATTAATTAAATTAGAATAAAAATGAACTAGGAAGACTTAGGTTTGAACTAGGAAGACTTAATTAAATGAACTAGGAAGACTCACAAGTGAGTCTTCCCGATTGTCTTCCTAGGCTAATCTATTGTCTTCCCGATTGTCTTCCACTTGCATTTCCTTGTCTTCCCGGTTGTCTTCTAAGGCATAATGACAGTTTTCCTTTAAGTCTTCCTAGTGCAATTCTTTTATTTGTTTTGCACATGGGTAATTTAAAAGGAATGCTGTGTGTTAGATAAATACAAGACAGAAGATAATTTGAAGACTATTACTTATCATTACAACAAGAAAGAGAAAAAGAAAGACAGAGCATTCATCATTAAAACCTTCAACTGCCTTCTTCATTTCTTGAACTGTAAAAGCACTCAAGATCATAAGTGATTTAATTCTTGACAAGTTCTTATCATTAAATTCATAAGGATCATTTCACTTGTACTGCTTTAGCTTTCTAGCGGATCATAATCCCTAGATTTTATATCGAACTACTTTTTAGTATTCGATCCTTTTTATTACAAAAATAGATAAATTCATGTCGAATTTATTCTAGATTTGTTTTATCAAGTTCTTTGTAATCAGTGATCAAAATTGTAACACCCCTCAAGTTTAATAGAGTTTCTATTTAACTTGAATATTGTTTTAGTTTTTATTCCGCGTTAATTTGTTCTAAATTGTTAAATCTTAAAAGGACAAATTTCGATTAAACGGTATAGTTTGTATTCAACCCCCCTTCTACAAACTTATCAGGACCTAACATTGGATCAATGAAACCAGGAGGTTGCTCAACATAAACTTCTTCCTCCATTTCACCATTTAAGAAAGCACTTTTCACATCCATCTGGAAAACCTTGAATTTCTTATGAGCTGCATAAGCTAGAAAGATCCTGATGGCTTCTAGTCTTGCAACAGGAGCAAATGTTTCATCATAGTCAATTCCCTCTTGTTGAGAATACCCCTTTGCAACTAGTCTTGCTTTGTTTCTGATAATTACACCATTTGAATCAGTCTTGTTCTTGAAAATCCATTTTGTACCAACAATTGATTTGTTCTTTGGTCTTGGTACTAGTTTCCAGACTTCATTCCTTTCAAATTCATTCAATTCTTCTTGCATTGCAGTAACCCAATCAGCATCTTTGAGTGCATCTTCAACTTTCTTTGGCTCCTCCTTTGACAGAAAGTTATTATATAGACATTCATTTTGAGTTGCACTTCTTGTCTGAACACCTGCATCAGTATCTCTAATTATCAAATCAGGAGTATGACTTGCAGTCCATTTCCTTGCTGATGGTAAGTCATTCCTTGATGTAGATGCTCCCCCTGGATTGGTGTTATTCTGAATTAATGAACTTGCTTCAGATGAAGCTCCTCCTGAGATGTTGCTATCTCCTCCTGATGAATTATCAGGATCATCATTTGAATCAGTATCTGAAGAATTCTGTCCTGATGATTGAGTTGACTCTGAACTTGTAGTAGAATGTTGTTGCTCCCCCTCAACATTAGCACTACTAGTTGTATTACTATTGTTTTCATCATCAGAATTAACATTTGAAGTGTCATCAGGATTTGATGTGTCATCAGGATTTGGTGACCCATTAGGATCTGATGAACTAACAGGATCTGATTCAATTTCTTCAGGTTCCTTGGTAGCTTCATTTTCAAAAGTCAGTCTATCATGTGAGTCTTCATTCAATCCAATTATCTTCTTATCATCAAAAGATACATGTATTGACTCCATGACAGTCCTTGTTCTCAAGTTAAAAACTCTAAAGGCTCTTGATACAGGATAGCCTATGAAAATTCCTTCATCAGCCTTTGTTTCAAACTTTCCTAGCTGTTCAGGATGAGTTCTGAGAACAAAACATTTACAGCCAAACACATGCAAATGCTTCAAACTTGGTTTCTTCTCCTTGAGTAATTGATAAGGAGTAACACCATGTATGTTTATCAATGTGAGATTTTGTGTATAGCATGATGTGTTGACTGCTTCTACCCAGAAATATGGAGGTAATTTAGCTTCTTCCAACATAGTTCTGCCAGCTTCAATAAGAGTTCTATTTTTCCTTTCAACTACTCCATTTTGCTGAGGTGTGCCAGGAGCATAGAATTGTTGAATAATTCCTTTGTATTTGCAGAACTCTTCCATCTTTGAATTCTTGAATTCAGTACCATAATCACTCCTCAGTATCTTGACTTTGTACTTTGTGGTTGTCTCAATCATTCTCATATGATCCAACAGTATTTCAGGAGTTTCATCTTTTCTGTGCATAAAGTACACCCAGGTGAATCTAGAATATTCATCAACAATTACAAGAGTGTATCTTTTCTTACTGATGGACATAATGTTGACTGGTCCAAATAGATCAAGATGCAGCATGTGGTATGGTTCTTCAATAGAGGATTCTGATTTACTCTGGAATGATGTCCTTCTTTGTTTAGCATTTTGACATGCATCACAGAGTCCATCAGGAGTATATAACACTTTTGGTAATCCTCTCACTAAATCTTTCTTAACCAACTCATTGATATTGCTGAAGTTGAGATGAGAAAGCTTCTTGTGCCAATTCCAACTTTCATCTACTGAGGCTTTACTGATGAGACATGTAGGGGAGTCATCAGTGTTTGAGAGAATGTTGGCTTCATATATGTTACCATGCCTGTAGCCAGTCAATGCTATCTTTCATATTTCTTTGCTGACTACTTCACAATGTGTGGAATAGAAATTGACATGATAACCTCTGTCAGTGATTTGACAAATACTCAACAAGTTGTGTTTTAGTCCCTTCACTAGAGCTACTTTTTCAATGATGACATTTCCAATAATTATATTGTCATATCCCAAAGTTTGTCCAATGTTGCCATCTCCATAAGACACAGTTGGGCCAGCTTTTTCCTCATATTCTGATAACAGGGCTTTGTTTCCAGTCATGTGCACAGAGCATCCACTATCCATGACTAACACATTTTTCCTTTTTCCCTACAATCAGAATAGAAACACACTAGTTAGAACATTTAGGAACCCATACATGTTGGGTTCCTTTTCCATGCAATTTATTAATTTTATCAGCAGAAGACTTTATGACTTTAGCAGTCCTGACGGGATTTACTCCATCAGGATTTGCTCTATCAGTATCAGTATTAACAAAAGCATGTTCCAACTTGACATTCTCAACTTTATCAGACTTTGTACTATTATCAAACTTAAGCATTGGATCATAAAAGTTATAGTACAAATCATGATAATCCTTACAAGTATAAATAGAATGTCATATACTACAACAATGAAAACAGGACTTCTGTGGTTTATAAAATACTGATCTATTCCTGACATCAGAAATAGGAATTTCATTACTTTTCTTTAAACTCTTTTTACAATCAATAGCAAGATGATTAGAGTTACCACAGTTAAAACAACATTTCCTAGGTGCATTTGGCATGTACTTATAACCATTTTCTTTATTGATCCCAATTTTACCATTCCTGTTTCTCTTAACAGTAGCTTCCTTTTTCCTATCTGTAACCTCACAGATTTTACCCTTAAGTTGTTTATGAGACAGTAAACCTACATTCGTAGTGACTTTACTCAAGACAGGTTTAGATTTAATAACTTTGATATTTTGAACAGAAGTAGATCCCTTTTCAAAAGTTGAATTGGAATCTTTACCAAAAACAAAATTAACAAGAGTAATCTTAGATTTGGTTTTGTCTATAACATGTCTATAGGTTTTTGGACTAACTGTCTCATCCACAACAATTTTCTCTTTCAATTTCTTATCCCCATCTGACTTATACCCTAGACACTCTTTCCAATTCTTAGAGGTATTAATCTCATGAAATTTTCTACCAGAGTCTGTCCAGGTTCTGATTTTCTCATTAGCACACTCAAGTTCCTTTTCAAGAGCAGTACATTTAAGTTTCATCTCTAAATACATGTGTTTAGCATTATCACATTCTATATGTACTTTTTGCATAAGAGAACATTAAGCTTCTAAATGCTCATTCCTTATCCTAAGTTCAGACATCTCAGATAAGATCCTAGTATTCTCAGCAGTTTGACTTCTAAAGCTAATATGCAATGACTTTAGAAAACGTCTTAACTCAGAAGCATTATCAGTATCAAAATCAAAGACAGTATTAAGTACCTTATCATCAGGAATAGCAGTATCATCAATATTGGCCATCAGTGCATAGTTGACCACCTCAGTATCAGATTCTGAGGAAGAGTCCATCCAATCCTTGCTTGATGTAATGAGTGCCTTTGTCTTCTTGCACTCACTAGCAAAGTGACCCATACCATTACACTTGTAGCATCTAATCTTTGTCTTGTCAAATTTGCTACCCTTGCTATCCTTTTTGATGTTCTTGTCTTTGTCTGCATTGAAGGTCCTTTTCTGGTAGTTGCCTTGTCTCCTAGCTTTCCTGAACTTCATCTTTTTGAAGCTTCTGACTATCATAGTAACCATCTCTTCAATGTCTGAGTCAGAAGAGTCATCATCAGTATTGGCATCAAGATTGCCATCAATATCTGATGAAGAGTCATCAGGATCTGACTCAGCTACTCTTGATTTCCTTCTAGAGATCTCCACAGCTTTTCCTTTTGATTTAGCCTCTGCTTTCAAAGCAATAGATTTTGCCTTGCTGCCTTTCTAATTCTTTCTCTGTTGAATTTCAAGATCATGAGTTCTTAACATTCCATAGACTTCATCAAGAGACACAGTGTTGAAATCATACTGATGTCTAATGATCGAGGTCTGTGTATCCCATTCTTCAAGTAAAGCTCTTAGAAACTTGGTGTTTGAATCTTCAGTTTCATACTCCTTGTCAACTAAAGATAAACTGTTCAGAAGTGTCAGAAATCTATCATATAAATCAGTTAGGCTCTCATCAGGTCTAGCATCGAATTGTTCATATTCTTGAATCAAAAGAGCCCTTCTGTTCTTCTTGACAGATGCAGATCCCTGGCACTGAGTTTCCAAGGTATCCCAGATTTCTTTTGCAGACTTGCATGCAATCACTCTATTGGACATGACAGCATCAAGACTACTGTGCAGGATGTTCTTTATCTTTGGTTCTCTGAGTACATGAGATTTTTCTTCTGGAGTCCAGTCACTCTTTGCCTTGACCACATAATGTTCAGGTATAGTGTCTGTTCGTTCTACAATCCTTGTAGGAATATATGGTCCATCACGAATCCTGTCCAAATAGTCAGGATCCATAGCCTCCAGGTACATTAACATCTTTACCTTCCATGTTGGATATTCTGATTTCTTCATGATGCGAATTTTCATGCTTTCATAATTTGTTGTCGACATCTTAGATCGTATTTGATTCAAAATAAATCAGTTTGCTCTGATACCAATTGTTGCCCAGTAATAAACAATTGTAGAAGGGGGGTTGAATACAATTGTGTAAGATTCTCGACTTAATAAGATATGAATCACAAATATTAAAGAATGATAATAGCTTTATTAAATCTGATATAAAACTTTTACAAACTCTCTCAAGAAATTCTGTGTTCTTGAGAGCTGATAGGTTACAAAAATACTCGTGTGTGTGATCGATATAAATCGAAACCTAAACTGTGTTTATATACTACACAGCTTCTCTATCAATGATAAGTCCTAATCAATTACAAAGATTGAAACCTATCCTTAATTGATAGCTACATTCCTATAGACCAGGAACCGACATAATAAACTTCCATGTTTAACTAGACTCCAAATATAACTCGAAGTAGGAATCCTAATCAGCTTCCAGTCCTGATGATCAATCCTGATCCCAGTCCTGATATTCATCTTGATCCTGACGACCATGTAATCCTGATGACGTCAGCAATCCTGATCAGTTGAAGTCTAGATCCTGACGATCATTGAATCCTGATCTAACAGTTCTGAAACAAGCTTAACGAAAATTGGACATGCAACATTCTTAAGAATGTGTGGAACATTCTCCTTGACAGTTGGAAGTGTCACATGAAACTCCACTTGCCTTTTTCCAGCTTTTTTACTGTAGTCAAATCCTATAGCAGCTTTGCTCCCTAAGTTCTTATATGCATTCAGTTTCATCTCTAAATCAGAAATCTGCTTCCTAAGGGTAGTCTCTATCTCTTCATTACATTTGACCTTGTTCTCTAAGTACTCATTCCTCTGTTTAAGACCTTCTATGGTGACAACTATAAGCTCTAGTTCTGCATTTTTAGATTCTAGATTTTTAATCTTTAGAACTAGTTTAGCATTTTCAATTTCAGATGCTAACATGCTTGTGTGTACATTAAACAGTTCAACACTTAGATCTTGTACATTTTTCTTGTACTCAGAATTGGACATGTCAATTGTAGTTAGGATAGGTACCTGAGATGATCGTGGTGATTCCTCTGAAGAGTCGGCCATCAGGGCTAAATTTACATACTCTTCCTCTTCATCCGAATCAGTATCATCCCAGCTTTTACTGTGACGCCCCCAAATCCGGGGTCAGGATTTGGTGCCACTATCGCTCTGAATAAAACATAATTATACAGACGACCCCTCAACAAAGGATCGATCACAGGTTATGGTATGAAACAAGAATCTAAAATATCAAAGTTTATTACAACATCTAATTCAGTTTTATTACAAACCATTTGCAATCATCTAACCAATGGTGAGATCTAAAATGAACTCTATCTGCCTGGCAACATGAACCTAAAATCTCGAAACAGGCCTTCTCACGGTCCTCTTAGCGGATACTCGAAAACTGCATACTCCGTTCCTAACTGAAAGGTTAGGGAATAATAAAACAAGAGTGAGCCAAAAATTGCTCAGCAAGAACGTATGTAATAAAACTGGTAATCAAATGATAATCAAATGGTATTCAATTGGTAACAAGTTTCAAGATATACATTTTTGTTCAAAGAATAAGATTAAGCAATTGAATTGGAACTTCCGATAAGACGGTATGAGCTATACGGGTGATCAGCCACGTAAAGCTCCAGACCATGTTTTCACAAGGTCCTAACATTCAGGATCCATAGGCACACATTGGCCTTAAAATAAATAGTAACCACGACCGCCGCCTCGGTCATTACTAGTGTTCCATTCATCAGTAATTCAACAAAGGGATTAAATGAACAAGAAGTTTTCCAACAATCATTCCAGGGTATAAGCTATTTCAAGTCTTTGTTGCAAGGGTTTAAAAGTTCAACAATTGAAAGGCATGGAAAATAAGTGAGCAAAGGACTAAGTATGCTTTGGGTATTCAAAAGTTAACAGAGGTCAACAAGGTATAAGTCAAGATAAAGGTGCTATTAAGCATGGTAAATAAGTCAACAAGGAAATAAGTACGTATCAGGGGTTTAAAGGTTAACAAGAAAGTCCAGGGGATAGTTCAAGATAAAGGTATCATATGAACATGGTAAAGGCATTATACGAGTTACATGAAGATAAAGGATCAAATGAAGAGTTTGTAAATAAAGAGCAAGGTGCAAGGGTACAATGGTATAACAAACGATTGCATCATAATGGTAAAGGACAAGTAAAGGTTATACGTATACTTGCAATATAATCAAGAGGTATCATTTGCATCATAATTTAAGAAAACTACCACTTGAACAATAAGTGGAGCGAATAGACACTTGCCTCAAAAGCCGATAACTAACTCAATAACTTGTACACCACTCCGACTTTACGTACACGGGCTCCTTTCCTGGCCTCTTACTTGTACCTATATAAAGGTATAATATCGTCTTAGTCTTTATCACTTAGTACCTCAGCTTTGTTTACGTATTACTAAATACTTCTACCCCATCGTCATACAATTTCATACACTTATATATATATACAATCAAGAAGCACATAGTGTCTTTACAACTTTAGTTAACATTTAAGCATGTAGTCACTTAGCATATATCGCTTAAGGACATCACATGACATTCCTCAATCTTATGACGGAAAAGTCTCAAAACAAAGTACTTTAATAACTCTATCTACATTCTTGGACAACATTAACACTTAATCACATAAGCCATGTATACGCACCTCAAGAATTATACCAACCACCTAAATCAATTTACGATTAAGCTTCGATTTAACTAATCAAAATCCAATCTTAATTGCTAAAGCAATACAAAGTCTAATTAAAGACGTCCACATAATTCAACATAATATATACTTATTCAATTGACGACAACCTATGTCAATTAAAGTTTAACTAAACAATTAGCATAGAAGTGACCATGTATACCATTTAAGATTGAATAAAACTATGTCATTACAATACCACCATCAACACCTTCTCCTTTCTTCTTCCCTTCTTCTTCTCGGCCTCTCGACCTCTCCTTCTTTCTCATCTTCTCCTTCGGCCTTAAGGCCTAACCACACCATCCCACACTCATACAAGCAACACACACACACACACACACCTCACACTCTTGGCGTAACTACATCCACCATCCCTTACATAAGAACGCATTTTTGAAAACATAACACACACACACAAGAACACATTTTTGAAAGAACACATAGTGAACACATTTTAAAAGATTACGCACACACACTTTTTTAAATCGTATTTTAAGTCACACACAAAATCTTATTTTTGAATAACATACTCATACTTTTAGAAAATCATGTTTTTGAATAACTCACACCAAAATCACATTTTTAAAATAAGACACACACCTAAAAACACATTTCGAAAGTGCACACCTATACTCGCTCAAAATCCCATTTAAATAACACACACGCATTCAAAATCCATATTTTTAAATCACACCCCCATAATCACAAATTTAAAAAAAAAACTCAAATTCTTCCCATCCTCCCTCCATCTCTCTCTCTCGGCTTCTCCCAATCTCCCTCTCTTCTTTCTCCATCTCCCTCTCTCGGCCCCTCTCTCTCTTTTCCTCTCTTCACTTCTCCTTCCACCTTAACTCCCATCTTTCAATCCAAAATTCACATCACCAAGCAATTACGTTTCAATAACATTACAATAAAATTAAATTACTAAAACTAACATTACTAATAATCAAATCTCATCATGAACTAACATGCAAGATCAATAATTATCATATATCACTTTTCTTATCACATTCAACTTCTTATTCAAAATTAAACGTAACCCATTAATAATCTATTATTAATTCATCAAGAATTCACAAAATAAATAACACTTAAACATTTAGTTATCAATTACCCATCATCAAACATAGCTATATTGTAACAATACTCAAAAAACCCATTATCAAACTTCAACTAAAATCATCAAATATAACAAAATTAATGACATGCATCTACTTTTAACACCCAAGTAAAAATACACTTGAATCAAACTTGTAAATATGAAATCAAGACCATGGCTCACAAGGATCATTGCCCATGGTCGGGTTTCTTCTCGGATGAGTCCAAAATGATGGATCTCACCGAGAATCATTCCTATTACCAATAATCAACCATTGCATGTAAGTTTTAAACAAAAAGAAATGAAAATCCGAAAATTACCAACTTCAAAATTGAATCAAAACTTGATATTGACACAAGAGGGTTGTAGAGATTAGAGAGATGAGTATTTTGGTTACTCACACTTGAAATTTGGATAAGAGAATCACAAGTTTTGGTGGGTTTAATTTGAGAAGAAAGGAAGAACAGTGGAGAGTGTTTGAGCTCGGGAGAAAAAAAGAAACGGGGATGGGGAAGAGAGTTGGCCGAGAGAAATGAGAGAGAAGTGGGGTGGGTGGGCTTTTAAAGAAGTAAAATAGAAGTGTGTAGAAAGTGATTTAAAAGTAATGTAAAAATAATGTTATCTATTATATGCTTCTAGAATTAAATCATAAGATTACAAAATTGCCCAACTAAATAAAATGTTTAAATGATAAAATCAAGGGCTATGGTGTAAATTCATAATCTCAATCTAGATAAATTAGAAATATTATTCTACAAATAACTTTTGTAGATTAGATAAATTAAATTGCATTTACATAGAAATAATCAAATAAAATGCCTTTTTATCTCAAAAACAATTTTAAATAAAATTTTATTACTCCCTAGGTAAATAAATAAATTACCCACTGAAAATAAATAATCTAGAAGGTGTAGCATCCCTCAAAATAAATAATTAAAATAATTAAGTGATTATAAAATTTAAATCATGAGTTTAAAACTAAAGTAGAAATAAAATAATTCTAAGAAATATTTTATGCTATTAATTAAATAATTAAAGCATTCTCTAAATTTAATATAAATATTATATGACCCAAATAAATTCTCAGAGCACTTAAATAAAATTTAGAAACCACATTCACAATTAACTAATTATTCACCACGCATATAATTCACATTTTAAGCACGTAACAATTATGGAACATAAAGAAATTTCAAAATTATAAGACTATATCAAATAATTATTTTATCTCAAACAAGTATGACTAAAATATGAGCTTACACATAAATCACATTATACCAAGATCATCATTGCTAACTAAAATTTCAAGAATAAATTCTCAATTGCTATTACTAGCAATAAATATAAAATAATTTTAAATAGCTCTTATTAACAAAAAAATTTTAAGGGTACTCAAATTACAACAAAGAGCCTATTAAACAATTATCATACACATATAAAATTAATGGTATTCACATATTGATAATAATTTACAAGTCAAAAATTCTAAGGCGTTACATTTACCCTCAGCAATATAAGCTCTCCCTATCTGCTTTCCAGATATTGCATCCAATTGTTGTTTCAGCCTTACATTCTCTCTTTTCAGATATTCATAAGAATCCTTCTTCTCATAGACAACTTTCTTATCTCTTGCTTGACGAGGCTTCCTGCATTCAGTGGCAAAATGCCCTAACTCATTGCAGTTGTAACACCTTGATTTGCTCATGTCAATCATGTTTGTCTTGTAGCCTCCCTTAGAGCCAGAGCCTGAAGAATATTTGTTCTTCTGAAACCTATTTGCTAATCCCTTGAACTTGTACTTAGGGTTTCTCTTGAAACTTATATGACTAAACTTTGCAGCTAAGTACGCCATGGTTTTGTCTTCCATTTGCTCAAGTTCCTCAAAAGTGTAGTAATCATTTTCTTCAGCACCTAGATTTACAGATTCCAACTCAGCCTCTATAATCTCTTCTTTTGCAGCTTTATATTAGGGGTTTGAACCTGAATTTTAGAAGTTGTTGGTTCATCCACTACAAGTGCAGCTGATCTTGCGAGTGCAGTATTTTTGTTGTCCATTGTCCCTGGTCCATAGATTATCACTCTCTGTTCTTGTTCCATCTCATAAGTCTTAAGCTTGTCATAGATCATCTCTAGTGACATCTTAGTAAAATCTATTCTTTCCCTTATGGATGAAGACTTGTGTTCTACATGGTGGGGCAGTGTCATCATGAACTTCCTGTTGGTCTCTCTCAGAGGATAGGTTTTCCATTTCATTGATAATTCATTTAACAACTTAGTATATTTGTCAAAGACCTGAGTTATACTTTCTCCGGGAAGTGACCTAAATGACTCGTATTGAGATGTCAGGATATCCAGTCTGTTTTCCTGCACGTCTTCAGTACCTTCCATTATTAGATTTATGGTATCCCACATATGTTTCCTGCTTGTACAGCTCATAATATGATAGCTCATTTCTTTATCTGCGGAGTCAGTTAATATCAACATTAGACCTGTATCCAATAGAACCAATTATTTGTCTGTCTCTCTGTACTCATTCATTTCTTTTGGGGTTGAACCTTGAGGAACTCTTGTACCATCAGGATTTGTAGACTCGTTCACTAGTTTCATTGGTACAAATGGTATGTTCTCTAAAATGCCAAGATACAAAGGATTTGAAGCTTTGATAAATAATAGTATCTTCATCTTCCACAGACCGAAATCATCTCTCGTAAAGGGGGGAACTTTGATACCAACAATGGTCTTTGGAGCACTCATGATTTTTGAAAATTATAAATTATTTAAGATTCAAAAAATTCTAATAAAATGAAAATTTTGAAAATTAAAAAATTCGAACTTAATTTTCAAGAACTTGTTTGTTTTTGGTCTAAATCACTGGATCTGATTTGTACGTCAATCAACAAGCTCTGATACTAATTGTTCGGTCCAAAGTATCGTAGAAGGGGGACTGAATACGATACTCACAATTTATTCAATTTCGTTTACGGATAATTATTTGTGTTCTTGTTCGAAATCAAATCAACCAAATCAAAACACGAGTCGGGGAATATATCATTTTATAAATATAAACCACGAGGGGTGCTACAAATCTAATCCATAGGATTAGCTTCAATGAGTTCAAGTTACAACAATCAATACAATTGATAGAATTTAAGGCACTAGTAATTACTTCTCTAAAATCTCAAGCTCTTAAATTTTCTCTGTGTATTAATTCTTCTGCAACTGTCTAACTTCAGAACTAAAGAAGACAACTTCTTCTGTCACATTTGTAGTCTTTCGGAAATCTATCGAAGGCCTTGATGAATTCTCAGCCGTCCATTTCCTCACCAACCTTCTGACATTCTTGAATGCAATTCACCTACTCCATTTAAAAATCTATCGAAGACAAGTTTTTTCTTCCATTCGATAGATTTAAATAAAATCCATCGAAAAGAATAACTTGTTTCTCTGAATTTAGTTCGACACATTTATAAATACAACTATCAAACTTCTTTTTTCTACCCACTTCGATGGTTTCTATTTAAGAAACTATCGAATTGGATTTTCACCATTTTGATGGTTTTCAAAAGAATTCTCTTTTTTCTTTCGATGGTTTCCAAAAAGGAAAACTATCGAATTACATTAATTGCAGTTTGATCCCTGAAGATTCTTTCTCTTTGCAGTAAGGATATTGCACTTCAATTTACCCTAAACATACCTTATCAATTTTTCTTTTAACTTCCAGGATGTATCAGGTCTAACTTAAATCAATTTCTTCTGAGACGATAAAACATTTTTAATCCCAAATGACCTAACAGAATTGTAGAAGGGGGGGTTGAATACAATTCTAGATATTTTTAAACTTAAAACAACTTTTAAATAACTTGACAGAGAAAATAAAATCACACAAGTAACTATAAAATTTCAGTTGGATGTTTTGAGGATCCAACTGAGATGTTTTTATTGCGGGAATAATCTGTGTTACAAATGTAGCACAGCTGCTCAGTTCCTAAATGCAGAGTGAGAGTGCTCTTGAAAGAAAGCTAATACAAAATTATTCTATCTCACTTCTTACATTAAAATGAACTGCTACACTTGGTTATATATCCCAAGTTTACAATGCTATTTTTGGCTACTCTAAAATGTACTAAAGGTAACCGCCAGTAGCTTGCTTTTCATTCCTTTTGTCCAATGGTCCTTGGAGATCTTGTCTTTTGTCTTCATGCTTATTATGATCCCACTCAAGAACTTAATTGGGAAATGGAATGTTTCCTCATTCCCAGTGACCATTTTAATGGCTCCCAATGCAAAGTACACTTCTACATCACCTTTTGATATGTCAGAAAACTGTCACTATCATTTTGTCAACTGTTCAGAAAAGTGATAGTGATTCGTTGATAGTAGAGAGATGTATTTCGTTGATAGCTTTAATCTTCAATCCGTTGATGGTACATTCTTCATTTCGTTGATAGTGTAATCTCCATTCCGTTGATAAGTCTTCACTTAGGCAAAATTACAAGGCACAATATATTTACAATTAACCAACCTATTTTGCCTATCTAGTACTTAGTCAACATGACTTAGAAAACCTATCTAATACCTACAACAAATGCCTATCAAGTAGTGAAGTATTGTACAGTGCAATTTCTACATTACTCATTTCGTTGATGAGCTACCTGTCAACGAAAGCTGCAAAGCATACCATTCCGTTGACAGTTACAAAAGTGACTTAACACAAAATCTACTAAGTGTTTTTATAATTATCATCAAGAACAACATATTCCTAACAATCTCCCCCAATTTATGACTGATGATAACAAAAACACTTAAACAAATTACAAGTTACAAAAGTAGAAATTCCATTGAGCTTCATGATACTTTAAAATTTATTGAAAACAAAGTAGAAATTCTTACAACACAGGTGCACAGAGTTGCTCCTCTAGCCTGAGCAGATTTACCATTTTTGTCTCTGTGGCCTTGTTTTCTTCCCCTTCTTATCATTGTTCTCCTCAATTTGAGCTTGGAGCCTCCTGTAAAAAATCTTCTCTTCTTCATCTTGTTCACCCAACTTGGATTGCATAAATCTTAGAGTTTCATTAGATGCCTTTTCCAATTGGTCCTCTATTATGAAGAATCTCCTACAGTTGTCCTTGTCTCTGAATTCCATCATCCAAAAGGGTTGGAGATGAATTTTCTTTCCTGTTTGAGGGACCTTTGGAACTCTGGGAAGTGCACCAGGCTTGTTCCAACTAGCTTTTATTTGACATATCTTGGAGACAACCTCAGACTTAGCAGTTTTGGTGAACCCAAAATCTTTCTTTAAGCACTTGAACACCACTAGCAATTTCTGATGGTCCTCTCCTAGAATTCTGTGTAGAGGCCAAATATGTTCCCTTCCACCCTTGTAGATAAACACTAATCTCTCTGGTAGTTTATGAGTAGCTTCTATTCCTCTCACTTCCACCAAGTCATCAAGATATAGGTTTAAGTCTGACTCATCCCTTGTGTCTGCAATGTAGATAAAGTCCTCTGGGTTTGTGGGTGGTTTTTCAACCTGTGGCCTTGTTACAAAAACTGGTTTAGCCTTAGCAGCCCTCTGCTTTGATTTCTTCTTTGATTCCATTTCAACCAGAAACTTGGGAAAATTAGCTTCATCAAACTCAAATGGCTCCTCCTTTGGCTCAATTGGTTGATCATGAAAATTGACTAGATGTTCAGGGTCACAAGCTAATTTTGCTCCAAAACCTGGATCAGAAAAAGTTGAAGGCTCAGCTGTTACAGGTGCATCTGTTATAGTGCTTTGAGAATCATCCTTATCAAAAGCCAAGTTTCTTTTAGCTCTTGTTTTAGGTTGCCTTGTACTTTTTCTTTTTGCTTGCTCAACTTCAGCTCTAGCTTTTTCTTCTTGCTGTCTTTCCTCTTCATCTAGAGCTTGGGCAACTACAAGAGCTTGCATGTTTGCCCTAGCTGATTCCTCAGCTTTAGCTTCAACAAAATTTGGGTGACCAGCCCAAACACAGATCTCTTGCCCATTCATGTAGACTATTGCTCTTTGATTCCTAATTTCAGGCTTATTGTTTTCCTTGCATTTTATAATCAGTTCACTCAGAACCTTGAGCTCATCTGGAAATAGAGGAGGATAGAATGTCCTAGAAATATTCTTGCCCTTTGGTTTAGCTGGGGATTTTGGAGATAAGCATCTTTGAAAAGTAGTTGGGTCCACATCTCTAATACATGAAGTTTGTCCCTTTTCTTTCCTTGGACCAGGAATCACTCCATGTAGAAGAGTCTTTAGATCATATGAGAGTTTAGTCTATGGCTCCAATTCCATTGACACTAAGACCATGGCATTCGTTGATGATGGGATGGGCGCATCCGTTGGCATTATAATTCTGAGATCCGTTGCTATAGAAGTAGCTTGATCCGTTGATGGATGTTTATTTCTTGCATTTTCAGCTATCTTCTTAACCCGTGCATCTATATTAGACCATTTCTCTTTTATCTGTTCTGCAAGTTGTAGTCTCATAGATGTACGTTGAATCAGGTCAATTCCATCCAATTTATCCTTGATAGACTCCCCCATAGCTAGTGGCTCCTGTGGTAAAGAAATGGCTGGGACCATAACTTTTGTGACTTGAATATTGAGCTCCTTTGATTTCTCCCCCTTTTTGTTATCATCAAGAGTGATGAGAGGGAGACCTTAAGCTGCCACTAACTAAGTCAATAGCTGAGTTTGCTTCTCCTGTGCCTGTTGCATATGAGTTAATGTGACTTCCACTTTGTCCACCCTATCAGTAAGGGTTTTCAAAGTGGTTGCCACCTCAAGATCCCTTCTGAAGAATTTGTCCATTTTGGTCATAGTGAGAAGTGGAAGTCTTTCATCAAACCTCCTATCAGTGGAGTCCTTTAGGCTTGCAATGGTGTCCTTGATTTCCCTGGCCTCAGTCCTTGTCTGTAGCATTTGGAGCCTCTGGATTTCTAGAGAGTCCAAAATTGCCTTGTAGAATTTCTTCTCATTTTGAGGTGCAGACTCATGAGCCAAGTAAGCTTCATTATACTGCCTTGTAATTGCAGCATCCAAATCATGATATCCAAGTGAATCTTGATAAAGCCATCTTGTCTTAGGAGGCATCACAGATGTCCCAGTCTGTGCAGTGGTAGCCACCCCTTGGAAATCAGCATCAAGACTCTCATCATCACTTGAAAAATCAGCAAACTGATCACTTCCACCAGCTCCTGGAGACAGATTGGAAAGTGCATCCTTAGCCCTCATCGTGGATGCAGTTGTATGAATTAGATTTAATGTCCTCTATGCCTCCACATTGCCCTGTTGAGCCATGATTTGATATGCTGGCACAGGGAGAGCAAAGGTTTCAGGATCCAGATAAATGCTATCCAGAGTTTGTTGATAATGCTCTTGGAAAGACAATTCTCTTTCTCCCTCACTAACCTCCATTAACTCACTTGCAATGGTTGTTTCATCCCTTAGAGCTGCTGTAGTCCCTTCTCTCTCTCCACTATTTTCTTGCATCATGGGCTCCCCATGGCTCACACCTCTCACACCCTCACCTTCACCTACTAAGGTGGAACTCTCAATCTCTCCTTTTGCCTGGCTGGAAGAAATAGCCAGCCTCTCACTCTCATTCTCTCCTTTTGTCTGGCTGCAAGCCAGCCTCTCAGAATCACTCCCTCTCAATCCTAAAAGTGTTTCAACTACCACTAGGTCATCTGCACTAGTTGTGGGAACAACTGGATTTTCAATAATTGGTGCAGAATGAGCTAGCAACGGAATGGTAGTTTGAACTGTCAACGGAATGGATATTGTTGATGGAGAAACACTTGTCAACGGAAAAGATTGTTCCGTTGATGAAGTCAATAAAGGAGTTTGAGAAAGTGAAATTACAGTAGAATCTGTGGTGATTGATTTTAAAGATGGTTCCACGGATCCTTTTGTAGTTTCAGAAAAAGATGATTGGTGGCCCAACAAATCACTTAATAAGTGATGACCACCAATTTCAGAGTGGGGCTTCTCCAAGAATAAAGTTGGAGAATCAGGAATAGATGAATGGATCATATCCACATCTAATGAGTGTGAAGGAGAATTTTGTGGAGTTGTTTCAATATTAATATTGAGGAAGTGAGACTGTAACCCCAGAGTAATAATTGGGGCTACATCAAACTGAATTTGAGAAACTGGAATTGTTGCTTCCAGTGTGTGTGCACCCTGTGTGACCTGGGATTTCTGTTTCACCCTTCTTTGGTATTGGGAGATAGATGTTTGGGGGCTAGATGTGTCCCTTACCCTTTTGGTGTGTGCTCTTGGAGGAGAGCTTGTTTCAATAACTACACCCTTTTTTGAGAGGATGTAATTAGACTTGAGCTAATATCCATGTTACTCATTGTGCTTTGTTGGGAAGACACAATGGGGCTAGTCTGGGCAACACTCACCACTCCCACTTTATCCTTGGGGTTTCTTTGACGTTCACCCCTTCCCTCACCACTCACCACACCTGCTTCACTCCCCTTAGACTGTGTAGTGGATTTTACAACAGGTGCCTTTTGAGAAGAACCTGAGGTTGGCTTGGTAGATTTAGACTTTGTAGATTTAGGTCGAGTTGCAGGGGCAGGAGCCTGTTGGGTCACGGCTACAGACTCCATTGCAACAACAGTAGTTGCAGTAGCATAAATTGAAGTAACATTTAAATTAACAGGTTGAGAAAATGTTACCTCAATGACTGGCAAGTACACCATTGTGATTGAGCCTCAAGATGTCTATTAGAACCCTCTTTTCTTGAACAAAACAGTCAAACATGGAATTGGGGTTAGAGATAACTAATTGTGTTGGACTAACATGGTTGGCCAACATCATTAGAAATATAGCATAATAAATGTTATTTTTCCTAGTTTTCTTATCACCCAATTTAGCACCAAGTTCATACATTAATTGGGTGCTAAAGTTATAGTAATTATCAGTGAGAAGCATGGTAAACAAGATTAGAATGGAGTTAGTTAAAGCATCAAAATTACTGATTTTTCCAGAAAACACTTTAATGAAAGCATCTGCTAAGTAGCTCCACTCCCTTACCAAACCTCTCCTAATAATCTTACCCAAATTCACAGTTGGAAAAGAGTAATTAATAGAGTTAAGCATGTTTACAATTTCAGAATTTGTGGGTAAAGCTAAGCAATTATTCTCAGGAATATGTAGGCATGCTTGCAAAACATCTGAATTAACAACATACTCTTTACCTTGAATTGTGAATTGCAAAGTGCAGTTAGTTCCGCTGTACTCACAAGAGGTCCAAATCTCCTCAATGATTTCATTATAAAGTGGAGTGGAGTGAAACATAGCATAACTGAGCTTGCAGTTCAACAGGAAATCCATCATCTTGTGAAAGATTTCGTTCGAGCTTTCCTTGGCAACAAATGGTATGGAGTTGTTCTTCTCATAAATGAACCCTCCAGAAGACATAGGTTTAACTATGGGCGCCATTGTTGAGTTGAGTTGAGTTCGAACTGTGTTTTGCTTTGAGAGAGAAGAAGTGAGAAAGCCTTTGGAAATTTTGAGAGTAAGAAAAAAAAGAATTAAAGTAAATTACTTTAATACTCCCCCAAAATTTCTCAAAAATTAAGTCCAATAATCATTGTAAATTACTGGATTGGCTTAAAATCTAACCGTTATAATTAAAACATGACCATGATTTATACTTACAGGGGTGTATGTATAGATCGTGGTAAAAATGCGTGCAAATTTCAACGGTATATATTAACAGCGCTGTATCAACGGATTAGAATTGGGCGTTTAAGGTCCCCGCCTATTCCGTTGATAAAGCTGCATTCCGTTGTCATAAAAGAGCTGGCAACGGAATACCCAGAAAAATGCTAAGACTGGCAACGGATTAGTCCTTGAATGTACTTGATGTCAATATGCTTAGTCCTTGAATGCTGCACTGGATTCTCAGTAATGGCAATGGCACTAGTGTTGTCACGGAAAATGGGAATTTTCTCAACTTTTAATCCATAATCAAGTAGTTGATTTTTCATCCATAAAATATGTGCACAAAAACTTCCAGCTGCAATGTACTCAGCCTCAGCTGTGGAGGTAGAAACTGAGTTTTGTTTCTTGCTAAACCAAGACACAAGCTTATTTCCTTGGAATTGACAAGTGCCAGTTGTGTTTTTTTTGTCAATTTTACATCCTGCATAATCTGCATCTGAATAACAAATTAGTTCAAAGCCAGATTCTCTAGAATACCAAATGCCAAGGTTTGGTGTTCCTTTGAGGTATCTAAAAATTCTTTTAATAGCAACTAAATGGGATTCCCTAGGATCAGCTTGAAATCTAGCACATAGACATGTAGCAAACATAATATCAGGTCTACTAGCTGTTAAATATAAAAGTGAGCCTACCATGCCTCTGTAACTTGAAATGTCCACAGATTTTTCCTTAGTATTCAATTCAAGTTTAGTAGCAGTAGGCATGGGAGTTTTGGCAGGAGAGCATTCCATTAAGTTAAATTTCTTTAACAAATCATGAATGTACTTTGTTTGACTAATGAAAATGCCTTCATTAACTTGTTTCACTTGGAGACCAAGGAAATAAGTTAATTCTCCCATCATGCTCATTTCATATTTACTTTGCATATGCTTGGCAAACTTTTGACAAAGTTTTTCATCTGTAGACCCAAAAATTATGTCATCTACATAAATTTGAACAAGTATAGTAGAGCCATTCACAATCCTATGAAAAAGAGTTTTATCTACAGTACCTCTAGTGAAGTGATTCTCAAGGAGGAACTGTGAAAGTGTGTCATACCAGGCTCTAGGTGCTTGTTTCAAACCATAGAGTGCTTTGAGGAGAAAGTACACATACTCTGGAAAATCATCATTTTCAAAACCAGGAGGTTGACTCACTTTAAAATTGGCATGGGCTGCATAGGCTAGGAAGATTCTTATTGCTTCTAGTCTTGCAACAGGAGCAAAAGTTTCATCAAAATCAATTCCCTCTTCCTGTGAGTAGCCTTTAGCAACCAATCTAGCTTTGTTCCTTGTGACTATGCCATTTTCATCCATCTTGTTTCTGAACACCCATTTTGTGCCTATAACACTCCTGTTTTTAGGCCTGGGCACCACCTTCTAAACTTTGTTTCTCTCAAATTGGTTTAGCTCCTCTTGCATAGCTAAAACCCAATCTGGATCTAAAAGTGGATCCTCAACTTTCTTTGGCTCATCTTGAGACCAAAAGCTACTATATAGACATTCCTCTTGAGTTGCTCTTCTAGTTTGGACTTTTGAAGAGACATCAC
The DNA here is from genome assembly GCA_030848705.1 of Heracleum sosnowskyi. Lineage (NCBI taxonomy): Eukaryota > Viridiplantae > Streptophyta > Magnoliopsida > Apiales > Apiaceae > Heracleum > Heracleum sosnowskyi. The sequence goes on from CM061235.1 coordinate 69,947,944, forward strand.
CTATGATGAGTTCAAAGGGATGATCTTTAGTCCATTTCCTTGAGGGATGAGTTCAAAGGCATGATTACCTTGATTAGATGTTTGTCCTTGAGAAACTCCCCCTGAGATTGTTGTCCCTAAGTGATCACTCCTAGAAGCATTTCTATGACTATCAACGGAATGCACATTTTGACTGTCAACGAAATGCTCATTCTGACTGTCAACGAATCATCCATCATGGTTGTCAACGGAATGACCAATTGGTCTGCTAGCAGCTATTCTTTTCAATCTTAATGCAGCAATTTCATCTTCACTACTGCTTTCATTTGTGCTAGACACAACAACTTTAGGCTATTTCTCAATAGCCTTAACATGATTCACTTGATCTCCTTCCTCATTCTCAAAAGAAAGACTTTCATGGAAACCTTCATCACAGAGACCTTGAATTTTGAGATCATCAAAAACAACATGTATAGATTCCATAACAATGTTGGTTCTGAGATTATATACTCTGTAAGCTTTCCCTGCTGCATATCCCACAAATATTGCTTCATCTGCCTTTGCTTCAAATTTCCCCAAATGCTCAGCTTGATTTCTCAGAACAAAGCACTTGCATCCAAAGACATGAAGAAAATCCAATAGTGGCTTCTTTCTTTTGAGTAGTTGATAAGGGGTCATTCCCTTGGCTTGATTAATCAAAGAAATATTTTGAGTAAAGCAAGTTGTATTAACTGCCTCAGCCCAAAAATAAATTGGTAACTTTGATTCATCTAGCATTGTTCTTGCAGCTTCAATGAGTGTTCTGTTTTTCCTTTCAACTACACCATTTTGCTGTGGTGTCCTTGCAGCTGAAAATTCATGTAAAATACCATTTACTTCACATAACATCTTCATAGTTGAATTCTTAAACTCTGTCCCATTGTCACTCCTAATTCTTCTTACTTTGAAATCAGGATGATTGTTTACCATCTTGATGTGATTGATAATGATTTCATTTGCCTCATCTTTTGAGTGCAAAAAGAAAGTCCATGTAAATCTAGAAAAATTATCAACAATCACAAGACAGTATTTCTTCTTTGAAATGGACATGACATTGACAGGACCAAATAGATCCATATGAAGTAACTCAAGCTGTTGAACAATTGATGACTCTGTCTTTCTTTTGAATGATGCCTTCTTTTGTTTCCCTTTTTGACAGGCATCACACAAACCATCCTTGGAGAATTCCACCTGTGGAATTCCTCTAGCAAGATCTTTCCTCACAAAGTCATTCATAACCTTGAAATTCAAATGAGATAATTTCTTGTGCCATAGCCAAATTTCATCCTTGCTTGCCTTGCTGAAAAGACAAGTGATGGTGTCTGGACTTGTGCTACTAAAGTCAGCAATGTACACATTCCCTCTTCTGAATCCAGTCATTACCACATTGTTGTCTCCACCTTTAGAAACAACACAGGCTTCTCTTGAAAAAGTAACTAAAAATCCTTTGTCACAAAGTTGGCTGATACTAAGCAAATTGTGCTTTAGACCATCCACCAATGCAACCTCATCAATGATGACATTTTCTCATGAAATCAAGCCATATCCCTTAGTGTAGCCTTTGTTGTCATCTCCAAAAGCAATTCAAGGGCCAGCTCTTTCCTGGAACTCTGTGAGCAGGGTAGAATCACCAGTCATGTGTCTTGAACAACCACTATTGTAATATCCCAAAATTTTGTAATATTTAAAACCTTGAAGAATAGTAACTTTGCCACTGATGAATAGTAAATTTGCTGATGGAATTTTTTTTAGACCACACTATGTGGATGGTATGGAATGAATGTTTCGAAGTTATATTATTGATGTATAGGAAGAATAAAAGAATGTAAACGTACTCAGAATCAGGAGATTCCCATTCGAATTTTAAATCACTATTCATCGGACAATCGAGGATGTATTGATTTGATCGTTTTGAGAAAGTATGTGGAATGAGAAATCCATGATCATATCTTAAACCAAGATGAGAAATCCAAGACTATATATTAAACCAAGGAAATGGAAAGATCAAGGAAGTATCCCCTAGCATTGGTACAGAAAAACGTTTTTAAAATCACTCGAAACTATCGCGAAACAAAAGCGTAACAAATTATGGATTAAACCCTAACCAAAGGAGGAGTATTATATAAGATCATCAAGTGCAATATATAAGAGGATTGAGGATACAAATGATGACATAAGCATGATGCAGAGGAGTGACATATGCATGACCAAGTGATGACAAGGTGATGAATCACCACCTTGTCACCACTTTCACCACCACCACAAGTTTAAAAGGAGGTGTGTCATTGGTGACAAAATAAGATATTAGCCACACAAATTAAATGACAAAGTAATTAAGTGTAATTAGACAAAAGAAAAGAAAGGAAAAGAAAACAAAAGAAGAAGCATTCTTGAAGAACACCATTCGGCCTTTTCTTTCAACAAAGGATAAGAAAACTTTTCCTCCACTTTCACTCAACCATAAATCAAGATCTTGGGCTCTAAATCATCCTCATCCATAAACTAAGGTAGATCTTTAATCTTAGCTTCATCCATTATTGATAGCTTGTTCAAAAATGGATTCAAAGTTGATGATGAATAGTGAAATGAATAGTAATTCTTGATTTTCTTATTTTGATCTTGAAGTTTAAACCTTGTAAAGGATAATCAAGGAGCAAGGAAGGGTATACTAGCCATCTATAGTCTATATTAAGTACTAAGGAAGGTATAAACCCTCTCACAGTTTTACTTATGATTTGATATTAGTGTATAAATGGATGATTGTTAGTGATAGTATGATATAGAGATGATTTACATGATATGTATGATGTTTAATGGATAGATTGATGGTTCAACTAGTGATTAGTGTTATGAGTATGTTTAGACAGAAATGAAGTGATTTGGATGAGATCCTTGGGTTGTGATTGTTTGGTTGTGGATTGGTGGATTGATTAAAGTGTTTTAAACACGGGAATCGCGTTTAAGCGTCGTTACCATGTCGAATTTTACTTAGGAAGATTGGACAGAAACCACGAATACATTAAAGGGAATAAACATACGGTTTCTGACCATGAGCATGTAGGCCCTGTTTCCTAGTTTGTTTTAGAGAAAGAATCGTGTCGTTTCGATTTACGGTTTAGGAGAAACGTACGTTTTAGTGAAAGCGGTTTCAAGTAACTAAGTAGTTCTTTGCATGAACTTTGAGATAGAGATCAAGCCCTTTAAAAATGGAATTGGTTTGAGATATTAAAATGGATACTAGAATGGATAGTCTAGAAAGGAACCTAGAAGGTTTCGTGTTAAAAAGATAAGTTTGTGATTTTATAAAAATGCGAGAACAAAGGGTGCGCGAGTGAAATACCCTTAAGGGGGTGGTTAAAAACAAGGAATTAGTAAAGGAAAAGTACTTGGGTTTTGTGAATAGAATTCCACCCAAACTTTTGACGTAGGAGTTACGGAATTTCATAAGGTTATAGATGACCGAGAGAGAGACATTTGATTTTTATTAATAGAACTGACTGTGAATTATGTATCTTGTTAAATAATAGCACGTTCATTGGTTCTAGGGGACTGACTGTGAATTATGTATCTTGTTATAGATCGACGAGCACACTCTCAAGCCCCCACTACCACACCACCAAGACACCAAGGCAAGTTCCCGAACCCTACATCATATAAGTGATGCTGTTGTGATTACTGTTGTGATATATTCTGTTTTAATACTGTGAAAAGAAGTTATAACTGATTATGTTTGGTAAAACGTTTTGTGATATATAAAGGTTTATATGCTAAGTAAATATTAGATATAAACCGAGGTGTTATAGAGGCTCTAAGGGTAGAGCACTCGTACGTGAATTTTAAAACTTAGACTGGGAGTCAAATTAGTATTTTGATCTGGATTATACTGTCAGAAGCTGGAGGGTTACAGGGACACTTATATTTTTACAAATATTGATTAAATATTACAATATATATATTATTGGATATTTAATGTGAGATATTTAAATAATATTATTATAAATATTATTTGGATATTTATTTAATTAATTGAATATTAATTTGAATAATCACTTAAGTGGAAATTTTATTGACTAATAATTCAATATTTATCATTTGAATATTATTTAATTAAGTGAATATTATTTTGAATATTCACTTAAGTAGAATTTTATTGAATAATAATTCAATATTTATTATTTGAATATTATTTAATTAAGTGAATATTATTCTGAATATTCACTTAAGTAGAATTTTATTGAATAATAATTCAATATTTATTATTTGAATATTATTTAATTAAGTGAATATTATTTTGAATATTCACTTAAGTAGAATTTTATTGAATAATAATTCAATATTTATTATTAGAATATTATTTAATTAAGTGAATATTATTTTGAATATTCACTTAAGTAGAATTTTATTGAATAATAATTCAATATTTATTATTTTAGCAATTATTTAATTAAGTGAATATTAATTTGAATATTCACGTAAGTGGATTAATATTGAATAATAATTCAATATTTATTATTTGAATATTTATGAAATATTCCAAAAATGATTTAAAAATCATAGAACCTTATTTAAATATTACGTAAGGTTCCAATAAATATTTAAAATATTTTCTGATCTCAAAAAGATTTATGTGACTATAGTAGGGGTTCCCAACTACTTTAAATTATTATCTCAAATAATGATTAAGGTTTTGGAATTATAAAAAAATTGGGAATCCATTCCAGGAAGTGAACATATGATTTCACTTGCCTCTTTTATTAAAAGTGTTATAGTTTGGGTTTCTGAATTATCAGAGCTAAAGATATTTTACAAAACTCCCAGGTCGTAATTTCAAAATGTTTTACTCGAGGATCGAGGTTAGTTGACAACGGTCAACCCACATTGTGACTTACTTCCGATATAATCCGGAAGTAAGGGTATTTTTCAAAACCTATCAACAAGCTTATGCTTGGGGAACAACATTTCACGTAATTGGCCGAGTAACGCACGGTCCCGCAAATAAAAACTATTTTACTCGCCTTGATGTCGCCAGGTGGAAATGAATAAGAGGCTGGATGACGCCAGTCCAGTGGAATCCGTTATCAGGGAGCGGGTCCACTTGTGTGGCCTTGATGTCGCCATGTGTTTACAAATGAGTAAGAGGCCGAGTGACGCCGGTCCAACCTAAAAGCCTGTATGCGGCTAGCGTAATGACCTTCGGGATTATCCATCTACTAGTAGAAAATCTTTGGTATGACGACTGATCATCGTATACCAGTGCGTAGCCCTGTACAACTCCCCATGTTTTCCAAGGATTGAAATTTCAGAAATGTTTTGGGTAACTGTGGTTAAATCCCAGTTATGGAGATTGTTAATGATATTTTAACAAAGTACCATACCTCATACAGAGTTGCACTGTATGGCATGTTTTGACGAAAAGAAAATAAATATATCATTCTACATATGAATGGAGTTTTAAAGGTTTTCCTTTATGATATAAGCTTACATATATGCTTATGCTGCTTTATATTATTGCTGGGCTTATTGCTCACTCTTGCTTTCTTTTATATATATATATATATATATATATATCACAACACAACAGCTAGAGTAGATGGCCAGGATTCGTCATACCGCTCGGAAGCGCGTATGGGCCGCGCAAACCGCCCATAGGATGGCAGTTGCAGCACCTCAGGTAGAAGCACTGAGTTGGTTCGGAGTATAACTCTTGTTGCTCCGGTTTATTTATAAGTATCACTTATGTATATTAATGAACAAGAACAAACTTTTGAGCTGTCTTTCTGGTTTCACATTGAGATCATACTGGCAGTAGGTGGCAAGTATTTTACTTTTGGGTTGTAATAACTTTAATTGTGGATCATATGACTATTGTTTTGCAAATTCGTTTCTGAGACATAGCTGGCGTGAGTATATTGATGGTGGGGTCACCATGTGTGTTGATTTATTATATTATGATTCAAGTATTAAGTGTTTGTATGGAATAAGGGATCGTGATAACCTAGATCTCCGACCCCGGATCTGGGGGTGTTACAGAAACGATAGGGCGTTAGGAATAATAAATGCAACTATAATAATAAGAAGAACTCCCATCGAGTTCATGGTTGGGCTACCGGATGTAGCACTGACTGTTAAAACCCGCAAGGGAACTTTTACTACACAGTATAGTAACCTAGTTTTCGCTTGTATAGGTGTTTGCGGCCGAGGAGGCTGATGACTTTGAGACCCAGCACGACGACGCTCTGCTGGCGGCGGAGGATGGCCCCATGGACGACCCCATGGAGGATCTAGATGAGGATCTCGAGGAGGATACTGAGGACCCGAACGAGGATCCGGACGAGGATCCGGAAGAGGACCCCATGACTGTGTTTGACTTTCCTACTTCTTCTGCTCCCACTATTGATGGAGAGTCGACTGAGGATGATGATTCCACTGAGAGGGATCAGATTGTGCCTGATGTAGTTACCACGGAGGACGATGAGACTTCTGAGGACAGTGCTAGCCAAGGAGGCATCAGGATGTACCCTCTGCTTACTGTGAGAGCCCTTACCCCTCCTGTGCCCCCACTGAGCCCGGTACCATCAGTGATTAGACGATGACTATGATCTCGCCCCTGAGGGATATGAGGAGGACCAGCCCATGACTGATCCAGATACACCTCCTCCCTCACCTACTGGAGTACCTACTGTGATCCATGATTTGATGATTGGCCGGCTGACCACTGACTTGGCAGCGGCAGAGGCTAGAGCTGATGAGCTGAGGAGACAGTTGGCAGCGGAAAGAGAGACCCGACGTTCCTATCAGGACGGGATGAGGTTTATGACCACTATGGAGATGAGACTTGAGATTTCCCGCATCGAGTGGCGAGCTATGGTCCGCATGAGAGGCATGTCTGTTATTACTGAGGGATTGGTACCCCGACTGGCCACAGAGAGGATTTGGGCAGATGCTATGGCGCGTGTCAGGAACTTGACCCGCTCGGAGGGGGAGACTTGATAGGTGATAGATAACTTAGTTCTCTAAACTCAGATGGCTTTTAGTAGTGCCAGTTTTTGTGGGATGGTTCCGATGTATAGTAGTATCCTTTCTAAGTTAGAGATAGGCTGATCAGACTGACCTAGCAGATGTTGACTGGTTGACTGGTAGTACTTAGCTTTTGACTGCTGTACGGATGATGTATTTCAGCGATGTATTCGCTTTTTTTGGAACTTGATTTCAGTATCTTGTGTAAGAAATGATGATTTCCAAGACTTTCATCGAGGAACTCAATTGATCCAATCACATATTTTGAAGGAACAAATGATTTTAATAAAAGTTTTTGTTTAAAAACATCAGGAAAATGCCACCCCGACGTATGGGAACATGAGCACGCCTTGCCAATTCTGCGGCTCAGGGCAGTGTTAACCAGGGAGATGAAAGGCAAAACTTTCATGATGAGGAAGAAAACTCAGACTTCCACGAAATGGAAGAACAGAACCGTGAGGAAGGTGAGTATGCAGGAAGCGGAGAGGATGATGATTATAATGAGTTTGATGATCAGGACTACGAAGAGGAAAAGTATGAGAGTACTCAGAATGTGGAGGTCCCCGGTGGAAACCCGATGGACCAATTCATGCACCTACTCCGACAGAATTTGAACCAGCACCCGCCACCACCACCAGGCCCCAATACTGCGGGGCATAGTGCTTTTAAGGCTTTTAAGTCCCTAAGGCCCCCAGAATTTCAGGGATCTGCTGACCCTGTTGAGGCAAGAGCTTGGTTAAAGGAAATGGAAAAATCTTTTCAAATCCTAGGTATTGAAGAAGCCCAAAAGACCGTCTTTGCTACTTACCTCCTGAAAGGAGAGGCTAACTACTGGTGGGAATCGAAGAGAAACCTAGAAACAGATACCGTTGTTACCTGGACAAGGTTTACTACCTTATTTCTGGAAAAGTATTTCCCTGTGTTCATGGAAACACAAATGGAGAGAAATTTTTTGGAACTAAAACAGGATAACATGACTGTGGCGGATTATGAAGCCAAGTTTACTGAGTTGTCTAGGTTTGTGCCGGATTTTGTCAATACTGACTTAAAGAGGTCAATAAGGTTTCAGCAAGGGCTAAAATAATGGATTCAGAATAGAGTAGCGGTGTTGGAAGTAACGGACTATGCATCGCTAGTGCAAAAGGCAACCATAGTGGAAGCAGGTAGTGAGCAAAGTCAGAAAGGAAGAGAAGAGAAAAAGAGGAAGTTTGGTAGTCAAGGAGGAAACTCGGTGAACAAGAGTTTTCCAGCAAGACCATTTGGAGGAACCAGGTCCCAACCCTTAAGAAATTCTGGATTCAGGAAAACTGAGAATAAAAGTCTAAGCCAGGGCGGCAGACAGACCGGAGTGTCCCATTTTAATCAACCCCGACCCCCACTACCTGACTGCAAGACTTGCGAAAGAAAACATCTGGGAGAGTGCACCTTAAAGTCGGTAACCTGCTTCAAGTGCAAGAAGACGGGGCACTACCCCAGAACATGCCCCCTGAACGATCAGAAGTGTTTTCGATGTGGAAAATTAGGACACCTGAAAAGAGACTACTTTATGGCAAACCCCGACGGCTCAAGAATCAGTGGAGCCGCCTCTAACAAGCCCCCGACTGCTAGAACTTTCAACATGACTGTGAAAGATGCCGTGAGGGACACAAATGTGATAGCAGGTACCCTTTTACTCAACATCGTCAATGCAAATGTTTTATTTGATTCGGGAGCTACCAAGTCTTTTATTTCGAGGGATTTCGCTAGTCAGTTAAGACTTAGAGCGGAACCATTAAAGGAAGTATTAGAGGTAGAGATAGCAAATCAGGAAGTAATTCTAGTTGATAAGATACACCTAGACTGTAGTCTAGAAATAGAAGGTCAAAAGTTTCTTGTAGACTTGGTCCCATTTAAATTAGGGGAATTTGATGTTATTCTGGGAATGGATTGGTTGTCGAGCAATAGTACTCAGATCGATTGTGAAAGAAAGAAAATATGGATAAAAACATCTGAAGGGCGGGAGGTCGTGTTCAAGGGACAACGACAAACCCGTAAGTTTTTAACCATGGCCCAAACCAAGAGGTTGTTGCGGCATGGGTGTGAGACTTACTTAGCCTATGTGATAGATACAAATAGAGAGGTTCCTAAGTTACAAAATATTCCAATTGTTAATGAATTTGAAGACGTAATTCCAGAAGACCTTCCGGGACTATCACCCGATAGGGAGATAGAATTCGCTATAGAATTAGCTCCAGGGACGGCGCCAGTTTCAAAGGCCCCGTACCGGTTAGCTCCAGCAGAAATGAAAGAGTTAGCTATTCAATTGCAGGAATTGCTGGATAAGGGTATGATAAGACCCAGTGTGTCACCATGGGGTGCACCAGTGCTGTTTGTGAAAAAGAAGGATGGTAGTTTAAGATTGTGCATAGACTATCGAGAAATAAACAAGTTGACCATTAAGAACCGATATCCTTTACCAAGGATTGATGATCTGTTTGACCAGTTGAAAGATGCGGTTTACTTCTCCAAGATTGACCTGAGGACTGGATATCACCAGTTAAAGATAAAACCTGAAGATATACCCAAGACTGCATTCCGCACTAGGTATGGGCACTATGAGTTTTTGGTAATGTCATTTGGGCTGACGAATGCCCCAACAGCTTTCATGGACCTAATGAATAGAGTCTTCAAGCAATATTTGGACAAATGCGTCATAGTTTTCATTGATGATATTTTAGTCTACTCCAAGACGGAGGAAGAACACGCAGAACACTTGAGAATAGTGCTAGAGACGTTGAGGAAATAAAGGTTATATGCCAAGTTCTCCAAGTGTGAGTTTTGGCTGATGTTAGGTCCTGATATGTTTGTAGAAGGGGGGTTGAATACAAACATTACCGTTTAATCGAATTTGTATTGTTGAATTTAACAAATACAATACCAAATTAAATGCGGAATAAAATAAAACAAGATTCAAGTTAAATAAAACTCTATTGAACTTGAAGGGTGTTACAAATCAGTGTACAGATTACAAGGTTCTTGTTAAAACAAATCTAGAATAAATTCGACATGAATTTATCTATATTTGTAATAAAAGGATCGAATACTAAAAAGTAGTTCGATAGTAATTCTAGGGAATATGATCCGCTAGATTGTCAAAGCAGTACAAGTAATTGAATTCTAGTTGATTGGATATAACTTTGCTTGCTAGAATTTATTACAAGAAATTAATTAAAGCTTTGCAGTTGGTTCGCTTGAAATGGCAGAAGAGAGTAAATGAGAAGCTTTTGTTCTTTCTGTCTTGATCTTCAATTGTATGTTTTGTTGTCTCTTTTTATCAGTACTTGTATTTAACACAAGTCAAAGGACAATTTCCACGCGCCAAAATCCATTGCAAATGCATTCTGTTTAATACTAGCAGTACTTACCCATTTTGCCTAGTAGTACTATCGGTAGGACTATCAGTTTGAACTAGTAGTACTATCGGTAGTACTAACACAGATAGTACTACTAGTACAAATCTGATAGTACTACTAATACTAAATAGAATTAGGTATAAAACTGATTTAATACATTCTACTTTTAATTGATTTAATAAATGAATTAATTCTTTTAGAATTAATTCACTGATTAAATAAATTAAATAAATGACTCAAATAATTTCATAAATAAATTAATTCTGGAGAATTAATTTATATAATAAATTACTTAAGATCTAGATTGATTAATTTAATATATGAATTAATTCTGAAATAATTAATTCATAGATTAAATTAATTATCTTAAAGAATAATATTAAAAGAGAATTAAACTAATTCTTAGAACCACTAAAATTGACGACGAACTTCCACTGACTGACGTTGACACTTCATGTACTGTCTGGTTCATGAGTGACTAACTTTAGTGACTGTTCTTCGTCTTTAACTTTAAGCTGTGATTCTTTACTCCTTCTATTTAAACAAAGGTATTATCGGAGATTTGTGCAAGATTTTGCTAAGGTAGCAGCCCCACTGACCCGACTGACCCGAAAGACTGAGAAGTTTGAGTGGACTGAGAAATGTGAGAAGAGTTTTTAGGAATTGAAAAGGAGGCTAGTTACTGCCCCTGTACTGGCACTGCCAGACGGAAAGGGGAATTTTGTGATCTACAGTCACGCATCACACAAAGGGTTAGGATGTGTGCTTATGCAACACGAAAGGGTGATTGCATATGCTTCTAGGCAGTTAAAAGAATATGAGAGTAGATACCCTACCCATGATTTGGAGCTAGCAGCAATAGTTTTCGCCTTAAAGATATGGAGGCATTACTTATATGGAGAAAAGTGCGAGATCTACACAGACCATAAGAGCCTTAAATACATTTTCACTCAGAAAGAGCTCAATATGAAACAGAGGAGATGGTTAGAATTAATCAAAGATTATGATTGCGAGATCCTTTACCACCTAGGGAAGGCCAATGTGGTGGCCGATGCCCTTAGCAGAAAAGAGAGACTCAAAATGATAACCTCCTCAGAAAAGTTAATCCAAGAGTTTGAAAAGATGGAGATTGAGGTTAAAATAACGGGAGATGGCATGGAGAAACTATTTGAAATCGCACTACAATCAGAATTGCTACAAAAGATCAAATTAAGTCAGGAGCGCATGATGAGCGAAGGGAAAGAGCTAATGACGGGAGAGGAATTAAGGACTGAAAGAGATGATAAGGGAGTTATGAGGTATACTTACCGGATTTGGATTCCTAATGATCAGGAATTAAAAGATGAGATTCTACATGAGAGTCATAGCTCAAGATATTCAATTCACCCAGGAAGTACCAAGATGTATAGGGATCTAAAGGAATATTATTGGTGGCCTAACATGAAAAAGGACGTAACAGAGTGGGTAAGCAAATGCTTGACCTGCCAAAGAGTAAAGGCAGAACACCAAAGACCCGGTGGATTCTTACGACCCCTAGAGATTCCAGAATGGAAATAGGAACAAATAGCCATGGACTTCGTCGTAGGATTGCCACGAACCAAAGCTAATCACGACGCCATCTGGGTAATCGTAGACCGGTTGACGAAGTCAGCCCACTTTCTTCCTATCAATGAAAGGTACACTGTCGATAGGCTAGTGGATATTTACATGAAGGAAATTGTGGCGCGACATGGAGGTCCAGTCGCCAATGTGTCAGACCGAGACCCTAGATTTAACTCCAGATTCTGGAGAAGCTTTCAAGAATGTGTAGGAACCAAGCTAAACATGAGTACCGCTTACCATCCCCAGACGGATGGGCAAAGTGAGAGGACTATCCAAACATTAGAAGATATGTTGAGAGTTTGTGCCATAGATTTCAAAGGAAATTGGGATGATCACCTACCCCTGATTGAGTTTTCCTACAACAACAGTTTTCATGCAAGTATCGGGAAGCCCCCGTATGAGGCCTTGTATGGAAGAAGATGTCGATCCCCCTTGTTCTGGGATGAAGTTGGAGAGCGAAAAATGCTCGGACCCGAAATGGTCCAACAGACTAAGGATGCAATAGACCTTATCAGAGGACGGCTGGTAGCAGCCCAAGACTGACAGAAGAAATTTGCAGACTTGGCCCGAAAGGACAAGGAATATGAAGTGGGAGATCTTGTGCTGTTGAAAGTATCTCCGTCGAAAGGATTGATGAGATTCGGAAAGAAAGGGAAATTGAGCCCCAGATATATTGGACCGTTCGAGCTAGCCTTGCCCCCAAACCTGCAACAAGTTCACAACGTATTCCATGTGTCCATGTTAAGGAAGTACAATCCGGATGCCAGACACGTGGTAGAATACGAACAAGTAGATATACAACCAGACCTGTCATATATAGAGCAACCGGTGGAAATCATTGACCGCAAGGATCAAGTGCTAAGGAATAAGGTTATAAAGCTGGTAAGAGTTTTGTGGAGAAATCATAATGTTGAAGAATCCACTTGGGAACTAGAAATCGCAAAGCTAGAAAAGTACCCTCATCTGTTTTGATCTGATTCCGGGACGGAATCCCTTTAAGTAGGGGAGACTGTAATATCCCAAAATTTTGTAATATTTAAAACCTTGATGAATAGTAACTTTGCCACTGATGAATAGTAAATTTGCTGATGGAAAATTTTTTCAGACCACATTATGTGGATGGTATGGAATGAATGTTTCGAAGTTATATTATTGATGTATAGGAAGAATAAAAGAATGTAAATGTACTCAGAATCAGGAGATTCCCATTCGAATTTTAAATCAATATTCATCGGACAATCGAGGATGTATTGATTTGATCGTTTTGAGAAAGTATGTGGAATGAGAAATCCATGATCATATCTTAAACCAAGATGAGAAATCCAAGACTATATATTAAACCAAGGGAATGGAAAGATCAAGGAAGTATCCCCTAGCATTGGTACAGAAAAACGTTTTTAAAATCACTCGAAACTATCGCGAAACAAAAGCATAAAAAATTATGGATTAAACCCTAACCAAAGGAGGAGTATTATTTAAGATCATCAAGTGCAATATATAAGAGGATTGAGGATACAAATGATGACATAAGCATGATGCAGAGGAGTGACATATGCATGACCAAGTGATGACAAGGTGATGAATCACCACCTTGTCACCACTTTCACCACCACCACAAGTTTAAAAAGAGGTGTGTCATTGGTGACAAAATAAGATATTTGCCACACAAATTAAATGACAAATTAATTAAGTGTAATTAGACAAAATAAAATAAAACAAAACAAAACAAAAGAAGAAGCATTCTTGAAGAACACCATTCGGCCTTTTCTTTCAACAAAGGATAAGAAAACATTTCCTGCACTTTCACTCAACCATAAATCAAGATATTGGGCTCTAAATCACCCTCATCCATAAACTAAGGTAGATCTTTAATCTTAGCTTCATCCATGATTGATAGCTTGTTCAAAAATGGATTCAAAGTTGATGATGAATAGTGAAATGAATAGTAATTCTTGATTTTCTTATTTTGATCTTGAAGTTTAAAGCTTGTAAAGGATAATCAAGGAGCAAGGAAGGGTATACTAGCCATCTATAGTCTATATTAAGTACTAAGGAAGGTATAAACCCTCTCACACGTTTACTTATGATTTGATATTAGTGTATAAATGGATGATTGTTAGTGATAGTATGATATAGAGATGACTTACATGATATGTATGATGTTTAATGGATAGATTGATGGTTGAACTAGTGATTAGTGTTATGAGTATGTTTAGACAGAAATGAAGTGATTTGGATGAGATCCTTGGGTTTTGATTGTTTGGTTGTGGATTGGTGGATTGATTAAAGTGTTTTAAACACGGGAATCGCGTTTAAGCGTCGTTACCATGTCGAATTTTACTTAGGAAGATTGGACAGAAACCACGAATACATTAAAGGGCATAAACATAAGGTTTCTGACCATGAGCATGTAGGCCATGTTTCCTAGTTTGTTTTAGAGAAAGAATCGTGTCGTTTCGATTTACGGTTTAGGAGAAACGTCCGTTTTAGTGAAAGCGGTTTCGAGTAACTAAGTAGTTCATTGCATGAACTTTGAGATAGGAATCAAGCCCTTTAAAAATGGAATTGGGTTGAGATATTAAAATGGATACTAGAATGGATAGTCTAGAAAGGAACCTAGAAGGTTTCGTGTTAAAAAGATAAGTTTGTGATTTTATAAAAATGCGAGAACAAAGGGTGCGCGAGTGAAATACCCTTAAGGGGGTGGTTAAAAACAAGGAATTAGTAAAGGAAAAGTACTTGGGTTTTGTGAATAGAATTCCACCCAAACTTTTGACGTAGGAGTTACGGAATGTCATAAGGTTATAGATGACCGAGAGAGAGACATTTGATTTTCATTAATAGAACTTTAGTGCTTAAATAATAGCACGTTCATTGGTTCTAGGGGACTGACTGTGAATTATGTATCTTGTTATAGATCGACGAGCACACTCTCAAGCCCCCACTACCACACCACCAAGACACCAAGGCAAGTTCCCGAACCCTACATCATATAAGTGATGCTGTTGTGATTACTGTTGTGATATATTCTGTTTTAATACTGTGAAAAGAAGTTATAATTGATTATGCTTGGTAAAAAGTTTTGTGATATATAAAGGTTTATATGCTAAGTAAATATTAGATATAAACTGAGGTGTTATAGAGGCTCTAAGGGTAGAGCACTCGTACGTGAATTTTAAAACTTAGACTGGGAGTCAAATTAGTATTTTGATCTGGATTATACTGTTAGAAGCTGGAGGGTTCCAGGGACAGTTATATTTTTACAAATATTGATTAAATATTTCAATATATATATTATTGGATATTTAATGTGAGATATTTAAATAAAATTATTATAAATATTATTTGGATATTTATTTAATTAATTTGAATATTCACTTAAGTGAAAATTTTATTGAATAATAATTCAATATTTATCATTTGAATATTATTTAATTAAGTGAATATTATTTTGAATATTCACTTAAGTAGAATTTTATTGAATAATAATTCAATATTTATTATTTGAATATTCACTTAAGTAGAATTTTATTGAATAATAATTCAATATTTATTATTTGAATATTATTTAATTAAGTGAATATTATTTTGAATATTCACTTAAGTATAATTTTATTGAATAATAATTCAATATTTATTATTTGAATATTATTTAATTAAGTGAATATTATTTTGGATATTCACTTAAGTAGAATTTTATTGAATAATAATTCAATATTTATCATTTGAATATTATTTAATTAAGTGAATATTATTTTGAATATTCACTTAAGTAGAATTTTATTGAATAATAATTCAATATTTATTATTTTAGCAATTATTTAATTAAGTGAATATTAATTTGAATTTTCACTTAAGTGGATTAATATTGAATAATAATTCAATATTTATTATTTGAATATTTATTAAATATTCCAAAAATGATTTAAAAATCATAGAACCTTATTTAAATATTACGTAAGGTTCTAATAAATATTTAAAATATTTTCTGATCTCAAGAAAGATTTATGTGACTATAGTAGGGGTTCCCAACTACTTTAAATTATTATCTCAAATAATGATTAAGGTTTTGGAATTATAAAAAAATTGGGAATTCATTCCAGGAAGTGAACATATGATTTCACTTGCCTCTTTTATTAAAAGTGTTATAGTTTGGGTTTCTGAATTATCAGAGTTAAAGATATTTTACAAAACTCCCAGGTCGTAATTTCAAAATGTTTTACTCGAGGATCGAGGTCAGTTGACAACGGTCAACCCACATTGTGACTTACTTCTGATATAATCCGGAAGTAATGGTATTTTTCAAAACCTATCAACAAGCTTATGCTTGGGGAACTGGATTAATATCTGTTCCAGTTGAAGATAGTTGGGGCAAAAACATTTCGCGTAAGTGGCCGAGTAACGCACGGTCCCGCAAATAAAAACTATTTTACTGGCCTTGATGTCGTCAGGTGGAAATGAATAAGAGACTGGATGACGCCAGTCCAGTGGATTCCGTTAACAGGGAGCGGGTCCACTTGTGTGGCCTTGATGTTGCCATGTGTTTACAAATGAGTAAGAGGCTGAATGACGTCGGTCCAACCTAAAAGCCCGTATGCGGCTAGGGTAATGACCTTCGGGATTATCCATCTACTAGTAGAAAATCTTTGGTATGACGACTGATCATCGTATACCAGTGCGTAGCCCTGTACAACTCCCCATGTTTTCCAAGGATTGAAATTTCAGAAATGTTTTGGGTAACTGTGGTTAAATACCAGTTACGGATATTGTTAATGATATTTTAACAAAGTACCATACCTCATACAGAGTTGCACTGTATGGCATGTTTTGACGAAAAGAAAATAAATATATCATTCTACATATGAATGGATTTTTAAAGGTTTTCCTTTATGATATAAGTTTACATATATGCTTATGCTGCTTTATATTATTGTTGGGCTTAGTGCTCACTCTTGCTTTCGTTTATATATATATATCACAACACAACAGCTAGAGTAGATGGCCAGGATTCATCATACCGCTCGGAAGCGCGTATGGGCCGCGCAAACCGCCCATAGGATGGTAGTTGCAGCACCTCAGGTAGAAGCACTGAGTTGGTTCGGAGTATAACTCTTGTTGCTCCGGTTTATTTATAAGTATCACTTATGTATATTAATGAACAAGAACAAACTTTTGAGCTGCCTTTCTGGTTTCACATAGAGATCATACTGGCAGTAGGTGACAAGTATTTTACTTTTGGGTTGTAATAACTTTAATTGTGGATCATTATAGAGTATATATTTTTATATATTTTATATGATTTTATTCTTCATATTTATTATATTTTGCATTTAATTCGATTTTTATTTAATACATTTTAATGTTTTATTGTAGGAAGTAAGGAAATCCTAAACTTGTAAGGATTGGAGAATAAAGAGCTTAATTTGGAGATTTATTAGAAGGAAATTCGGATTTGTTGGGCTGCCTGCACATAATTCACTGTTTGGGCCATATCTTGAGATCTAGAAGTCAGAATTGGACGATTTAACAGCCCACGCGAAGATAATGGAAATCTCTTTTATTCTAAATTGGTACAATTATCAAATTACTTCAGGAACGGCCCAGAATTACTGAAGAAAAGTCAGCTACGAATATTGGAGGATATATATATAAACATCAGATCTGAGAGAGAGGGATATACATAGATACATATAGACATAGGGAGACTGGTACTTTTTCTTCTTGGAGAAAGATTAAAGGTTTTTATCTCTGTTCTTAATATTATCATGTGTTCTTATTATATTATGTGTTTTGTTAATTTAATTATGAGTGAGTAGATATTTAATCTAGGGTTAAGTTGAACCCTAGTTATGATTGATGTATGATTTTCCACAAACCCCCAATTTAGTTATGTTGTATGCTCTTGCTTATTGAGTTGTAACATGTCAGACGTGATTATGCGTATTGTTTGAACCTAATATCTATTTTTCATCAAAATTTGGACTTAGATGGTTGTGATTTATCCAATACGCACATGAACTTCTCCATGAAAATAGGTAGAACGGATTGTTAGGAAGTTAGGATGTTGTGTTTAATGTCTCTAAATTGCTTGATACCATGAAAATAGGCTTGAATGTATTTTAGAGAAGCCATTAATACTCGAGAGAGGTTATTGGTATTTTATAGGGCGCATCTTTCCTCTTGGTATTTTATTGGATTGGAAAATCATGATTACAGTAATTCATGCTAGCGGGGATACTTAATTCTGGATGTTTTTAGTTAATTGATAAATACCACATATTTGCTTTAGTATAATATTTAGATTAATAATCTCTCAACAATTTATTGTGTTACTTGCTTAGTTGAATTGAATCAAGAATAACTAGTGATTGATACGTTTGTCTCTGTGGGATCGACTCTGACTTTCCCTACTACATAGTTAGAAGGATTTGTTAGATATTATTATTTGATAGGCACGCGACAGCCTTGTCAAATTTTTGGCGCCACATTGTTTTGCAAATTCGTTTCTGAGACATAACTGGCGTGAGTATATTGATGGTGGGGTCACCATGTGTGTTGATTTATTATATTATGATTCAAGTATTAAGTGTTTGTATGGAATAAGGGATCGTGACAACCTAGATCTCCGACCCCGGATCTGGGGGTGTTACAACTATCCAAGTACCAAAGATTCCTTTTGTCTCCCTGCACACAATAAAACCAAATCAAGTTGATTTTGGTACCCAAGTTTCCTTGGGTCCTGTTTTGTCAGCCTTTGATTTTCTCTTCACATCATTTTTCACCTTGGGCTCAGATTGAGTTAAATCAACCTTTGCCTTTGGTGTTGATTTCTGAGGGTTTCTCACATTTTCATTCATAGCATGCATATTTGGATGAACAAACATGTTATTCACATTTCATGGCATTTGTGGCACATTAAACATGTTCATGTATGGATATGGATTTTGAAATTGTGCATATGGAGCAAACATATTAGGCATGACAGGCATTGCAGGCATAGAGGCATTCATTGCAGACTTAGGCATTTTCACATTAGTATGTTTTTTAACAGATTTGCAATTAGCAGATAAATGACTAACACTACCACAATTAACACATGTTTTTCTAGGAGCATACTTATCAGGTGTGTAATTGTTATGTTTGTTAATCCCTACTTTGCCATTTCTGTTATTCTTTTTATTGCCCTTAACCTCAACTTGAATTTTCTCTAAATTGTCTTTCAATTGCTTGTTAGACAAGTGACCTACATTAGCTATTTCAATAGGCTTCTCAACTTTCTTTGATTTACTAGACTCACCTTGAACAAAGTTTTTGGTGACAGGACCATACTTGTTATTAAGTCTAGTGAGTTCTTCTTTCTTTTCCTTTGTCAACGAAACAACATGATCGGTTGATGGTTCATCTGTCAACGGAAGCTTGCATTCCGTTGACGTATCAACCTTCAACAAATGATCATTGTTGTTTGTTGACTCTGATTCTGATTCTAAGGTATCAACAGCATACCATAGCTTCTCTTTATTCTTTTTCCATGATTGCTCACAGAAAGATTCCATACCTTGAACATTAATGATGTTGGTAGCAACATTCCTGGAGTCTTTCCATTTTGCAATCAATCTCTGTTCTATTTCTAGTTGCTAGAGGAACTTGCTTCCTGCTCATGATTGTTAGCCATTAAAGCCAAGTTGACATACTCAACATCATCATCTGAATCTTCAACATTACCAGCCCAATCATACTCATGAGACATGAAAGCCTTTTCTTTTTGCTTGAGAAGTTCAAAGTATTTCTTTTTATAATCAATAGGCTCACTTTTCATGTTGCCCTTCTCAGCTCTAGGCTTTCTACAATCTCCAGCAAAGTGACCAATCATTCCACAGTTGAAACATTTAGACTTAGACTTTTCAACCCAATTATTTTTGCTAGGTTGAAAGTCTCTCCTTGGTGGCCTTGCTTCTGAGTTTCTCTTGAATTTGAACTTAGAAAATTTTCTTGAAAGAAAAGCAATGTGCTCATCAATCTCATCTAAGTCATCCAAGTTGGCTGGTTCTTCTTCTTCTTCTGTCATCTTGCCTTTTCCCTTGCTAACATCACTCCTACAACTAGCTCGACTAGTTGTGGCTCTTGCAGCTTCTTCATTGTCATCTTCCAGTTGGTTCACAGATGCAATCAATGCAATAGATCCACCTTTCTTTTGCACCTTCTCAATTTCTTCATCTTGCTCCATTTCCAGATCATATGTCTTTAAAGTTCCATAAAGCCTTTCAAGAGTATAGTCTTTGTACTCTTGAGTGTTTCTCAGAGAAACAGTCATAGGCTTCCACTCTTTTGGAAGAGCTCTAAGAAATTTGAGGTTTGAATCCTTGGTTTGGTAGATCCTCCCATACAACTTTAATCCATTCAAAAGCTTTTGAAACCTGCTAAATGTATCATTTAGGGTTTCACTAGCTTGAAAATGAAAGTGCTCATATTGTTGTATGAGGAGTTGCATTTTGTTCTCCCTTACTTGCTCAGTTCCTTCACAGAGTGTTCTAACAGTGTCTCATACTTCTTTAGAAGTTGTACAGTTGATAACATTGTCAAACATCTCTTGCTCCAAGCCATTGAACAGAATGTTCATGGTTCTTTTATCTTTATGGACTTCTGCAACATCTTCAATAGTCCATTCTGAGACAGGATTAGGAATTTCCACATCTTCAGCATCATCTGGCAGTCCAACTCTAGATGCAAACTTCATGGGAACGTGTGGACCTTTCTCAATGCAGTCTACATATCTCTCATCCATAGACATGAGATGTAGATGCATTTTTACTTTCCAGTGAAAGTAATTGTCCTTATCTAGAACTGGTATCTTTACACCTGGATCCTTCTTCACCATGGTTTCTATTTTTGCCTTGATCTTTAAACTCCTTGTATGTTAGAAGCTCGCTCTAATACCAATTGTTAATCCTAAATGACCTAACAGAATTGTAGAAGGGGGGGGTTGAATACAATTCTAGATATTTTTAAACTTAAAACAACTTTTAAATAACTTGACAGAGAAAATAAAATCACACAAGCAACTATAAAATTTTAGTTGGATGTTTTGAGGATCCAACTGAGATGTTTTTATTGCGGGAATAATCTGTGTTACAAATGTAGCACAGCTGCTCAGTTCCTAAATGCAGAGTGAGAGTGCTCTTGAAAGAAAGCTAATACAAAATTATTCTATCTCACTTCTTACATTAAAATGAACTGCTACACTTGGTTATATATCCCAAGTTTACAATGCTATTTTTGGCTACTCTAAAATGTACTAAAGGTAACCGCCAGTAGCTTGCTTTTCATTCCTTTTGTCCAATGGTCCTTGGAGATCTTGTCTTTTGTCTTCATGCTTATTATGATCTCACTCAAGAACTTAATTGGGAAATGGAATGTTTCCTCATTCCCAGTGACCATTTTAATGGCTCCCAATGCAAAGTACACTTCTACATCACCTTTTGATCTGTCAGAAAACTGTCACTATCATTTTGTCAACTGTTCAGAAAAGTGATAGTGATTCGTTGATAGTAGAGAGATGTATTCCGTTGATAGCTTTATTCTTCAATCCGTTGATGGTACATTCTTCATTCCGTTGATAGTGTAATCTCCATTCCGTTGACAAGTCTTCACTTAGGCAAAATTACAAGGCACAATATATTTACAATTAACCAACCTATTTTGCCTATCTAGTACTTAGTCAACATGACTTAGAAAACCTATCTAATACCTACAACAAATGCCTATCAAGTAGTGAAGTTTTGTACAGTGCAATTGCTACATTACTCATTTCGTTGATGAGCTACCTGTCAACGAAAGCTGCAAAGCATACCATTCCGTTGACAGTTACAAAAGTGACTTAACACAAAATCTACTAAGTGTTTTTATAATTATCATCAAGAACAACATATTCCTAACAAACATGTTGATCTTCTTCAATTGTGCTGACACCTAGTGCAACTGGTCTGGTTAACATATGACTAACACTGATCAAAACTTCTATGCCTTCAATACAATATAATTGACAAGTCCTTTGCCGTCTTGGTTTCTTCATTATAAAATCACTGAAATCCTTTGGTACTAACTCTGTATCATACAAACACTTCTATAGTCTTGAAAGTCTTGATTCTTTATTTGTCACTGAGGCCTGAACATATTAATGAACTTCTTTTCGTGACTTGTTTACGGACTTCAAGAATACATACCATATTTTAATTTCTTGAGTTTACCATGTCTTCTGTTCTTATGGATTCCTGTGTTTCAGTTAATATTATTGTCTGTCTTGTTCCTGTGTTGAGTTATAGTTACCTCTGTTACGTATTATGTTACATTATGCTTTACAGTAGATCTAACGGTTCTCATCTATCTATTGAAGATCTAATGGTCTTTATTATTTTGGTCATACAGTGGTCATACACGGACTGACTACCAATTTTTTTGATAAGGTCTCTCTTACGCTTATTATATATATAAGGATTTAATTGTCACTTTCCTAATTTATAAATAAATCAAAATATAAATATGTTGAGATTAACCTCATGATCTTTGTTTCCTGTAAATATTACATTCAAAATTATTGTTAATGAATATGAAAATATCAATTTTTAAAAATATTTTGATATTATCCTTCTAAGTTTGTTATATGTAAAATTATATAATATAATTTGGATAAATCAAATTGTTATGTTCCTTAAGAAATAAATGTTTTGTAATTTGTACAGTGAAATTTGCAACATAAGTTCATGTACAGGATTTATCATACATCTATTATAACATATGGTCTACGTGTATTTTGTTATCCATCGAATACAATAATATTGTAACTAACATGAATCGATATCTCAATATTTAGTTTAACAATTATTATCTAATTGGAACTACCCATAAATTGTTGTTAAAAAACAGTTATGAATTTTTACATATTTCTTTTTATTTAATATAGAAAACCCAATTATATTTGGTTTAAATTATCAAAATACACTTTTTAGTATTTAAATATAATCCTACTTTTAATATTAGAAAACCCATTAATCCAATTCACTTTTTAATAATAGATCTAACTGTTCTTATCTATCTATTTAAGATCTAACGGTCCTTATTAGTTTTGGTCGTACATAGATAATTATATTCAAAATAGAAAACCCAATTATATTTCGTTTCAATTATCAAAATACCCTTTTTTAGTATTTAAATATAATCCTATTATTATTCAAATATACTTTTTAATATTAGATTTAACGGTTCTCATATATCTATTTAAGAACTAATGGTCTTTATTATTTTGGTCCAAAAGTGATCATACAAGGACCGACTACCAAAATTTTGGATAACATCTCATTTACGCTTATTATATATAAGGATTTAATATCTTTCAAAACAAGCTATTTCTCTATTCACTATTTTTTGTCATCAATGAGTTCAACTTACATTTAATAATATAATAATATAATAATCAATAAAGAGTGATTGTAAGAAGTATTATTAGAGATAAACTCACATTAAATTATTAACAGTTAATATTTTATATTATATTTGAGAGTGATTTAAGAGTCTCTTAGATATACTCTTAACACACACGCTCCTAAATTTTTACTTCACCTATATTTCCAATTTAGCAAGGTGAATTTCTTACCACCGATTGTACATTTTAAGGGTACCAAAGAATAACAACATAAATGTGTTGGAACTTCAAAAAAAATATAAGTGTACTGGAACTTCAAAAACTCTTTCAATGAGAGTCGACCGTTAACCTTAGCTAGCCGCTTTAAAAATATTCAGATTTACCTTCTTTTTTTAATCAATTAAGTCTTCTTTCTTCTCACAAATTCACTTTCGTCTTACTTTCTCTCATCTAATAATCATAGTTCTTATTTTTCCTTCAATAATCATCCTTATTTTGTGAGGATTGCTGATGTAACCAATTTTTTGGAGGTTTTGTTTGTCTCCTTTAGAGTGGTTGATATGGTTTTGGTATTTTTGATTTGTTGTTTTTTTTTTCTTTGAGAATGATTCAAGTCGGTGGTGAAAATCGCAAAAACTCACCTTTCACAATAGAAGATTGTTCATATTATGAGGGCATTTGTTCCTCCTATTTCAGTTGGTGCAACTGAAAGTTCTGAACAATGGACTATAATCGAAATTATTGTGTAAAGGTCAATTGTGATGTTATGGCTTCAGGGATGGTGAAGGTTAGATTTTTCGGGAAGCCATCGTAATCCTTTTTAGTTCAAAAAATATTTCTATTCTATATGTTAAGCTATCTAGAAACAAATCGGCTATTTATTTAACTCGTTTATTTGTTTCTCAACCAAATTATATTGTCAATTTATCACGGCTAAATTCAATCTTTTCAATGAAATACATAATATTTTGGTAAAAAAAAGAAAGAGTAACAACATGAATTTGTCACTCGGTTATAAAAATCTGGTTGAATTTACTATGTATAGTTCATCATTTAAACCAAGTTATCAACATATGACAAATGTGTTTACTATGGTTGGCTTACCGTTATTACTTTGGTTAACGTACAATAATTTTTGCAAACCAAAAATAAAATGAGTTGTGCTACATATCCCGAATTAGATTTCAAATATATTTTTGAATGACACATATTATTCTTTTATTTGTGAAATTTATATGCATGCACGAAGGATCTATCTCAGTTATAAGAAAATATTCAATAATACGGTGACATCTTATCATTCGAAAACGGTTTTTAGGATCTATTCCATTTTCCTGATGAAAATGCAGATGAGAAATTCAATTATTACAAGTATATATAATCAAAATCTTAGAAAAAAAGTACTCACCAATTTTAAATAATTATAAAAAATCAATCAACATATTTATATATATAAAGGAAAACCCCCAAGAGCTCTAAAATCGCTCGATTCATATTTTTCTAATTTTTTAGTGCTGCTCAATTTTAAATACTTAAAATTAAACTTCCTTCTTTAAGTCCTATTTTTTATACTAGAAATTGCGCGAGTACGAACAAAGTTTCACCTAATTTCTTCAAGCGTTAAGGTAGTAATATTCTCAAATTTCGCGTGCTATCTTAAATTGAGATTGTGTATAATTTTGTGTGGCATATAATATATGATGATAGGTTTGAAATTGCGAGGGGTCAAAAGCATCAAAAGTTAAAAACATTCTACTAATCTTTTTCCTAATATATTTCCTTTCTTATTTAATATTTACAGCGCCAATTTCCTTTATAGTTATAATAATAATAATTATTATTATTATTATTATTATTATTATTATTATTATTATCATTATTATTATTATATTTGGCTAGGATTTTGTGATTATTTTCATGTTCACTTTTATGTACGTTCGTTTGTATACAAAAAATTTGTTATGTACGAGTTTGAAATAATTATCACTTTGTGATTCTATTAATTAGTTAGAAAATTATTAGGTTCTATATTTTTTTTTACAGGAAATCAGTATCTTTATATATATAAAGAAAAACCCTGGAGCTCTCTCTGGAAAATATTTATTTATTTTTTTAGAGCTCCTCAATTTCAATTTAGTAAAATTAAATTTTATTATTTACATTCAAATTTTTAGAGAAGATATTCCTTATTTACACTCAAATTTTTAGGTAAGACAATAAATATATAACAGTCAATCCTATTTAAATCTTATTTAAGTTTAAATCTATTTTTCTAGAGTTTCACTATTTTAATTCAATTCGAATTTTTAGGGGAGACAATAAATATATAAAAGTCAATCCTATTTAAAATTTAACTAAACAAAAATTAACTTCTTTTCTCAACTAAATTAAGAGAATATTTAATTATTTTTCTAGAGCTCCTCAATTTCAATTCAATAAAATTTAATTTACTTATTTACATTCGAATTTTTAGGGAAGACATTCCTTATTTACACTCGAATTTTTAGGGAAGACAATAAACAGATAAAAGTCAATCCTATTTAAAATTTAATTAAACAAATATTTGTTAGTACTTGTGCCCTACAGACAATACTATAATGTTCTTAGGGAAGACATTTTGATTATTAATAAATATGTTCTATGGATTTTCTTTCAATTATTTATTATGTCTTTATTAACAGCGATAGAAATATTAGAATAATAAATGTCCTTGGAATATAAGCATGAATTCTATATCTCTAAGTATGTGACTTAAAAATTAGATTATATGAGTAGTGTTTATAATCCTAAAAGATCCCTAGTCGAGTATTATTATTTGAGGACAATAATAATGCATTAAGACTAGTATGTTTGTTGACTGATGACCACATCTCATTGGTCATAAGTATGGTGATACAAAAGTCAAAGACATAAGTGCATGTTAGCAGAACATGCCACTGGATAGACCCACCGTGTGAATTCTTCATGGTAAGTGTTATCAAGTGTGATAAGCAATTCTCACAATGATAATGGTGTAATGATCCTTAGACTTGAAATCATTATATTTCTATATGAGAATTACTATACTTTGATTCTACTCAAAGTTACCTTTGACCGGGTAATGATAAAGGTGGACATTGGTTATATTATGAATCATATAAGAAATATGAATGATAGATATAGGATTTAACCCTCCTGTTTTAGGAGTGATATTATTGGCCTCTTGATTGAGTGAGACTATGAAATACATGGCCATGCTCAAATTGTGATTTGTTTAATAGTCTACTCATCGATCAAGTAAACCGGGATTAAATGTTGAAGAGGATGACATAAACCATGCCTCGAGTTTAATCTATAATATAAGGTTAAAAGAATTATATTACATGGAACATTATTCATTAAAGGTTTAATTGGATCACCCATTATTATTATTACTTGGGTAGCAATGATGTATTACTAGATGCCGCTCATTGTTTATAATTTTATTATGAGATATTAAAATTATTGCCAACGTAATAATAACCTAAAGGGTCACACACAAAGAACGTTTTAAACGGAGCATTAATTAAATTTCGAATTTAATTGAATTATTATTATATTGAATTATTGGATTAATTAAGTAGGACTTGATTAATTATATAATAATTCGAACATGATAAAAATACTACTAATAATCAGATTGGGTTTTGGAAGCCCAATTAGATTAGGTATAGGCCCAGGATTCTCTCCATATAAATACATTAAGATGTATTGTTTTAGGGTTAATTGACAGAATTTGTTTTTTGTTAAAAACCCTAGTAGCTCTACATCTAAGAGAGGCTAGAGAGAGAGAGAGAGAGTTCCGAAGGCAGTTCTTGTTTAGTACCAACTCCGGTGATCGTTGGACGATCGGGCGTTCGTGTGGACTGATTAGAGACGTATATCGCAAGGCGGGATACGTGGTGATCATATCAAAGGACCTCCATCTGTCAACCAATCTTAAAGCTACTTAAAAGGTAAACAATTCAATTCACGAATTAAATATCGTGTTTCGCATTGATCCTGCGGAGGGTTTCGTTATTTTCTATTTTTACACGTTTTTCCGTTGCGTTTTCATGCCCGAAACCCTTCAATAGTATCAAAGCTACTTGCGAATAGTGTTTAATTCGTTTACATATTTACTGTTTTATTGATAATAGCATGTTTACAATCTGCCATGACTGATATGTATGCGATTTTGTATGATATGCATGCTATTCTGTTTATATATATAAACTGATGGGTTCTAATGTGTATTGACACATCTGTTGATGCTGGTGAGGTTTGTATGTATATGATACCTGATACAAGGCTTTGGTCGTGACCCAAGTCGCGTTTTGGCCGTTTGACATCATTTAGTCCCTCAAAACTGCGATTTACTATTTTCTGTCATGATTTTGATTTTTCTGATTTGTGCCTTTTATGATTTCTTTGATTGGATCAAGAGAAATATGATATGGTATGATGTCTTGATGAAATCTGAGATGTTATTAACTGTTAATTGAGCATGGTGTATGGTTATGGCCCTAAGACCCATAGGTTAGTGGTTTTGATTATAGTTTTGGTTTTTAAATACGGCTTGCATGTCGTTCATTCTTGTAAGGATTAATCTCGAATGTAACTCGAGTTTCACTTGTAAGTTTATTAGATTAGCTTGTTTCATATTTTGTAATGTAATTGATGATATGAAGACATGGAGGCATACCAAGGAGGCGATCAAAGGAGTCATTACAAGGAAGCATGAAGACATGTATCATTTATTATGTTGTATTTGATACCACTATAGATTGACCTTGATTTTTCCTTAGCTTGGAAAAATCGCATAGGATTGGGCCATAACCAAGCACGTTTACTTTACGCAATTTACATATATGATGCATGTGATGATGATATGTATGCGTAGCTATAATGATGCATGCTTTAATTATATTAAACGTGTATGTATTAGGTACATCACCCATGCCATGTTTGCTAAACAAGATAAAATTTGTAACGATTCAAGATTTTAAAATTGAACAAAACAAACATGAGATTCCTGTGTTTATGAAACACGAAAATAAGTATGACTTTTCAATTTTTTGATATGGGGCGATTTTGACAAAAATACAAGAAGCGCTTGTAAGAAAGGCGGGTTTTAAGTGAGACCACAGTGACTCCTCCGTTGGACTGAAAATCAAACCATTGATGAATTTTGAATTGAAGTACTTAGTTCAAGGAAAAATTGGGAATCTCTTGATGATGGGATCATGATCGTTTTAATAAGAAAATCCCTAAATTTAAAATATTAAGTCAATTAGATGCCTTCCAATGGGCAACACTCGTCAAGACCTAGATCGAGAAAGAGTGGGTTCGCCAAAGTCATGCACTCCAATCTATCGTGGTAAGATGCGATGAAGTAAATGTTGTAATAACCCGAATTTTTGGAAAAATTAAAACTTTTCTTATTATGATTAAGTGCATCAGTGAATAGTGAATTTGGTGAATGAATAGTGATTTTGAGGAGTAACAAAGTTTTTCATGCCACCTATGTACGAGACGTAGTATGGATATTCCGAAGTCATATTAGTGATCTACGGAGTAAATAAGTGAATGCAAAGACGATCGGAATTCAGAAATTCCAAATTTTATTTTGGTGTAATATTCGACCGGGCAGCGAATTATATATTATTATATTCAAGAAATGAGATATTAAAATTGAGAATTTGAGGATTTAATATTTTGGAATTTTATTATTTTATTAAAGTCGATTTAAGGATTCGATTGTTGGAATGAATAGTGAATAGTTACTATTCACTGCGAGAATCGCGTAAAGTTTTATTCGCTCTTTTTGGAAAATATTTCGAATCATTTCAAGAGGAACAAGGCAACATCTACCGGATTAAATATAGACATGGAAGTAACATGTAACAAGATTAATTCGAGAAATGCAACATTTGGATCATCCATGTGAAAGGAAACGAACCAGTAAAGCGAACCAGTAAAACTACTTTATCTGGGCCAGTGCATGTGTGACATGTGTCGGAAGGAGAAGCAACCAAGGGTGATGACTCACCACTTTTGACATAAAAATCAGCATCCTTATCTAATTATCAAAACAAAAAGAAAAAGGAGAGGAAGAACTCTTCCCCCCATTTTCGGCTCAGCTTGTGCAAGGAGGAAAGAAAAATCCATAACTCCATTTATATCCATCCTTAAATCACCACATTTTAACCATAGCTTCTCCACTCCATGGGTAACATTCGTTCAAAATTTCATGGACAACAAAGGAGTGTAGCCTAGTCAAATCTCTTCCCCAAGTTGGAGAACCCAAACTGTGCAGTTTGTGTCCAGCGGAAAGATGGGACTCAAAACCCTAGCTAGGAAGCTTTAAATGTGGCGATCTATAGCTCAAATGAAAGCTTATGAAGAGTACAAGGTCTGGTAAAAAGCTTAGAACCAAACTCTTGTTTTTCGATTTTATATGGATTTTACAAAGTGATGATGAATAGTAACTTTTCATGATTCTTGATTTTGTTTCTTAAGGATTAAGCTTGATAAGGTTTGTTCAAAGCTCAAGGAAGGATTATAAACCATTGTTAGTGTATATGAAGCACCAAGGAAGGTATAAAAACCCCTGCCCCTTTTTGTTTATATGAGTTTGAAGTGGTTTTGATGTTTATGTAAAGTTAAGATCATGATTAAGTAATTATATGAATTGTTGGTTGAGTTTGGAGGATGGGTTATGAATTTGTTTTGATTATTCATGGAGGATTTGACTGAGTGGAGGGTGTATAAGGTGGATGGTGAGTTTGGGATTAATTGGTATTGATTTGGTTGTGTTTTGGAAAAGGAAAACGTTACGATTATAGCCGTCGTAATGCCCATTTGATTTAGGGCTGTTTTGAGCAAGAATTACGAACTGGTCTGGTAATATTTTTGAACAGAACTGACCATGAACATGTAGGTCTTGTTTTAAGGTTTGTTTTGGTATAAAGATCATGTCTATACGATTTACGGTTTAGGAGAAAAGTGAGTTTTAGTAAACGCCGTTCGGAAGAATGACTCATCTCTGTCCAGCAACTTTGAGGCTATATTTGGACCACTTCAGAGCCGTATTAAAATGTGAAATTTTGAGGAATAATACTAGAAACAGTTAGGAAGGCTCACGAAAACGATTCGTATTAAAAAGATTATGTTTCGATTTTATAAAAATGTTTTAGCCGAGGTCGCGCAAGTGAAAATCCCTAAGAGCATGACTTAGAAACCGATGTTGTAAATGGTTAAGTATAACTTGGATTGGTGAATGGATTTCGAACCAAACTTGTGATATAAGTATTGGACGAATAACATGGACTTAGTATGAGCCTATAACGAGCTAGTAATGCCTTGGTTGTGTTTCGCTTACGTGTTTAAGCATTTAGTACAAGTGGATTATCCAGGGGATTAATCGTGCGTTTTCTTTGACTTTGTCTAGATTGTCCGGCATCGTCGCGAACCCCTATCACTTCTCGAGCATCAGGCAAGTTTTCTAAATCTATACTTTGAAGTATTGATTATATATTACTGCTTTTGCCATGTGTGGAGTTATACAGTTTTGCGATACATGTTATATATTGTATAAAATAGAGTTTGATTTTGGTTTATATATGAGCTTTGAGATAAAGTAGTTATAAACCGGTGTACCTTGTAGCTCTATAGATAAGAGCAGGTTTATTGTTTCGACTCTAGACCGGGAGTCGATATTTGTGTTATATAGATAGTCGTGGAGACCCGGAGGGATTCCAGCGGCAGAGTACTATTCATCTTGAGGAATATTATTATTAAACATTAATTATATTTCTAGAAAGTATTAGTTACCTGGAAATGATTTGAGGAATGTTATTTGAATATTACCTCATTCGAAGGTTATTATTTGAAAATGATTTGGTAATTGGCTTATATGTTAAATATGGGATATCAGTTATAAGCCAGTATTCTTATATATGCCCTAGGATAAGGGCCTGTGATTTTCATTAAGGATCAGAAGTGATTGTATTTCTGTATATGCTAAAGATTATTTTTCCGATAAAGACATCGGGTGACTGTTATTTGAGATTTATTAATTAATGAATATTATTTATGTATATTCATTTGAGGCTTACTTGTTCGAGGGTTAATTATGTATTTAATGAACATTATTTATGTATATTCATTTGAGGACTATTGACTTTAAGAATATTATTGTGAATATTCATCTAGGGATTATTTAATGAATATTAATGTCGAATATTCATTCGAGGATTATTTATTTATTTAATGAATATTAGTTTTGAATATTCATTCGAGGATTATTTATTTATTTAATGAATATTAGTTTTGAATATTCATTTGAGGATTAATTATTTATTTAATGAATATTGCTTTTGAATATTCATTTGAGGCTTATTTATTTAATGAATATTATTTCCTAATATTCATTTGAGGTTTATTTATTTAATGAATATTATTTTAGAATATTCATTTAAGAGTTATTTATTTAATGAATATTACCTTTGAATATTCATTTAATCTATATTTACTTAATGAATATTATTTTCGAATATTCATTTAATCAGTATTTACTTAAGGAATATTATTCCGAATATTCATCTAAGCTTTACTTACTTAATCAATGTCATTGATTATTTTTAAAATCAAAAGAGGTTCCCAAAACAATGTTTTCCATTTAAATCCGTCTTTTAAGAAGATTCAAATGCTCGCTCAACTATCAAAAATACGGGAAACCTGATTTAAGTGACTACTACTCTTTTTAAACTCTCAATTCAAAAACTGTCAAGGGACAGATATTTTCTTGGAGCAATTTAATTGCTGCCAGTCTAATGTTGTGTTACCACCTCAATGATCGAGGGGTAAATTCATGGAACAAGTCGATATCCATTAACAAGCATAGCTTGGGAAATATTGGAGAACCTTCCTTTCCAACCTAGATATAACTACTTAGTGGAGTCGTATCAACAAGTGTTACACTTGGGGAAAGGAGGACGATCTTTACGTTTCAGAGTCATGGATTTCATCTGAACTAGGAGTGGTGTAAGTGGTCAAGTTGCGTGGGCCCATCCAACTTTTATATTGCCCCAAATGGGCCTGGAGGTCATAGTAAGGCGGTAGACAATGTCAGGCCGTCGTGATACTTCCATCTACATGTAGAAAACTATTTGAGCGGTGCGACCTGCTACTGATCATAGTAAGGTTAGGCACAGCGGACGCGGTAGCAACTCCAGTATTAGTTCATCATCCAATTTGGATATTTCCTGCAACATGTATTGGGGTGAAGAACCAACCATGTTGGCAGGGGGTTGAAAAGTGTTTGGAAATGAAGTGACAATAAATTTGTGCAACTCCATCTTTTACTTTTGAGTTATGACTCTGATAAAACCTGATTAAAGATATATATGCATAAGTGGAGTTTGGGTTACGGAAATATTATATTAATTTTCCTCGTAACTTCATCGTTTATATTATACTAGTTTCTTATCCGCTTAAAGCATATCATATGACTCTGTGGATACCCTACATAACATGAGTTATGGTAAGGGAGTTGCTTATATTGAATTTTCCTTATAACTTCATCTTTTAAGTTATATGTTGATATTCTGCTTATATAGCAGATAATTTTTGGAAAGGTTATATTTGGTTTATTTTGAAACCTCATCTTGTATACAAGAACTTTGTTCATAATATAGCAAAAGAGTTGCAGAAATATTATGAAATGATATTTGAATTACAATAAAGGTACTATTTTTGGAATATCTTCCGATAAGGAAATAATTTCAGTATCGAGATATTTTGACAAATTATTGTCTTATACCCGCTTTATTCTGGGTTGAGTTAAAGGCAGAATTAGGCCATACTTTCATTACCTTGCTGAGCTATCGCTATCGCTCACTCTTGCTATTGTTTTATATATATTATATAGCAGCGAAGCAGGATGCCAATGGGACGGCACATACCCCGCAAGGCGTTTCCACAAACAGTTTCTAGCAGTGATCCCGAGAATAGTACGAACCAATCGAATCAGGCTACAGCTTTTGGTATTCAACTTATGTATAGATATGAATGGTATGAGAGGATTGTGAGCATCAGAAGGCTAAGTTGGTGATGTAACCTTACTTAGAAATTGTATCAGTGACAGATTCAAAGACATTTGGGTATTGTAATAAAGATTATTTATTCCGCAGTTGTTGTATTGTGTCGTTTCTGAGACTCTAACCTGTGTGTGTGTGTGAGACATATATTGTGGGGTCATGAGCAGGTGAATTATGCACGGTGTGAGTAATACAGATAAGGCAAGGAGTAAATGGATCGTGACTACCCTAAATCCCTGACCCCGGATTTGGGGCTGTTACAGAAATGGTATCAGAGCATTAGGTTACAGTCCTCAGAAACGATAGGAGATCGAGTCTTACAATACCCTTAAGAATGATAAGAACATCTAGAGCCCAAATTGAGTTCGTAGTCGGGCTAGAGGACATGACCCTGACTGTTTAAGATGAAGCCCGAGATGGGACTTCTTCTGGGAAACCGTACTTAGGACTTCATGGTTAGTCACCTCGATTCGTATGAGTTATAGAGTGATGGGATTCTGAGATACCAGACCCCGAGGCCTTCGAGTAGGCAATTGATGATGCGTTCCTTGAAATGGACGGAGACCCGATAAAGGAAGATCCATAGGAGGATCTAGAGGAAGACCCCATAGTGGGTCAAGGAAAGAATCTTGTAGAGAACGTGTTGATTGATAAAGATGTAGTATGTTACTTGAGGTCGTATAATAAAGACCGGACGAACCTTCAGAGGATAAATAAGTGACGAGACGAGAGTCTAAGGATCGTTCATGATTTATCAAGAGATATGACAAAGAAGATGGAGTGGAATCTCCAAAGCAGAAGAGGTAGAGGCAGTATAGCCAGTATCAGTGGATTGATTCGACTCGAACGAAACCTGTTACTCGTAGTCAGTTATAGTTGCCCATAAGGAGGCAGCATACGTAAGAACCAAGATGTTCAGATTTTCACGAACGATTAAGGGTACTTAGTTGCCTAGAATAGTGAAAGGTATTTCTTTGGCTATGAGGTTTCAATCCCCCACGACCAGCGATTCCATTGGAAATAGTGTCTATTACATCATTGAGGGATTTTATTATCTCAAGGAGAATTTTGGGTATATGTACCATACAAATGTTATTATAAGACAAGCACGCTAAGGAAGAATCGAGAACAAGATTTACCACCCTCAGGAAACCAGGAAGGAATTATGAGGATAGAACCTAAAGGTCGGAAATCATATTCGAGCATTACTAGTAGGTAAATAGATTGATCGAGTTTCCTTGATTTTGGAAAGAAATTCAGCAAATTTTGGCAAACCTTGTCTTTCTGATTACCAGAGGATGTCACCAAAGAGAGTGGAAACTAGAGCGAACCCTGTGGATTGGGTAAGATAGCCGTTATATGGGTTGGTGGACAGACCCTGATTGCTATAATTGATTATGGAGATAAAATGATGAAGTTGAGATTGGACGGTAAAGGCGAAATATATTTAAGGACCAAGACAGACTGAGAAGTTCCGGGATTGACTTAAATGAAAAGGCTATTGTGCCAAAAGTGTTAAGCTTATGTAGCACACGGGATTGATATGGGAAAAAGGAATATTGGATATAATGATGATTGAAATAGAGACCGGGTTTAAGCTTGTAGTTTCTAACGAGCTTCCGTAGTACTGCCCAGTCGACATGTGGAATTGTCATTGCTATGGGCAACAACGGTATCGAAGTCTTCTTATAGAACAGAACGCTTACTTGAGATGTTGCGTCTAGTCGAATAGAACTCCCTACGATTGCAAATGTTGATGGTTGAATTCTTAGCGACTATTATAAGTCGGCAATGACGTAAGTATCGAACACCTTAGGGTGCGTGGAAAAGAAAAGCTTTGGAATTGAACGATTATCCATCAGAGGAGCCGACATAAAAAGGCATCCGTAGAGACCTTGGTAGTACCCTCCCCATTTGCAAATTATGTGGGATATTTCCCCAATCTATGATCTATCTTGACCTCTTTCCAAGAAAGAATTTTGATAAAGGGTATATTCCCTCTTCGAAGTTATTTTATAACACTTGTGCTAAACCATATTCAGTTTCACTTGTGCCAGAGGCTGTCACAATGCCTGCTTTCAGGTTTTCGAAGCCCTGTCAAATGATGTTATTTAAGCTTTCACTTTTCTTCGAATAATGAATGACCCTATGGTGATACCTCACCA
Source organism: Heracleum sosnowskyi (assembly GCA_030848705.1). Lineage (NCBI taxonomy): Eukaryota > Viridiplantae > Streptophyta > Magnoliopsida > Apiales > Apiaceae > Heracleum > Heracleum sosnowskyi. The sequence continues at coordinate 69,983,654 of CM061235.1, forward strand.
CTTGTTTGTTAAAGTACCAATATCTTTTTGGTTATTCTTTTCCTTGTATTTTCTTTAGAAACCGCACCTTTGGAATCTGTTCAATTTTAATCCGAGGTGTTCCTTTGAGAAATATTGTCGAAAGACGATAATCATTAAATTGATCTCGAATTGCTTTCGTACTTTTCAACTTCCACTGAGACGAACAACCCTATACTTATAGGGGCTACAAGGACTATCTGTCTATGTGATAGAAGTCGGATGGGACGCCATCACTTGTAAGTTGTGAAATACAAGAAGGCTAATTACCTTTAGTAATGTCTCAATCGAGGCACACAACGTTGAGTTCTTATGATCATGTTGATCTCTTGGTAAATTCTCTTACCTCCAATAAGGTTACCTTAAAACTCATAACCTTATGATCACCAGTGTGTGACGTTTTCCTTGATATGGGAGCTGTCTTTTCAAGGCCCCATGATTTTTGTTATCCTCATTGAATTCTAAGGGGAGGCGAACCAGGTCAAATAAGTCAAAAATTCGCTGATAGGAATTAGATTCGCAACGAAATCGCCTATGACAGGAGCGAATCCCTAAGACGAATAAAATGTTAGTGACGTATCAACGAAATTGGGTTATTCTCCCAAGGATGTTATGATAATGGAAAGTGTGTCAATCGACATGTGTGAAAGGAATAGCGATGTGTCGTGTACTCCAGTAACAACGGTGTTAGATAGATGCCCTATAATGGAATTAAGATTTTGGAGGAGTTGTTTACGAATGGACACTACCTCTGGGTTAGCAAGATAAGTACTGGCGATGGAGTCAGAGGGAGCTGGTATTGTGACTTGGGAGAAGTTGATATTATTATAAGGATGGGTTGGTTGACACCCAATGGAGTCCAGACTGATTGTAAGAGAGAGAGAGAGTAATAAATAAAGGATGGAGACAGATTCAGAGATCCTTGAATATAGTTTAAACTAAGAAACTATTACGCCAGAAATGCGAGGCTTAATTAGCTCTTATGGTTGCCGCCAAGAAAAGAGATACCAAGTATTAAGGGAACTACAATGGTTTTAGGAGATTGTACAAGGTTTTAAGGAGCTACCAGATATCGATTTGGATGACATGAGAATGAATACCGAGTATTCCGAGTATAGTGGGAATGAAAGAGTTAGTGACTCAGTTACAAGAATGGTTGGGCAAGAATATGATAAGACCCATTGTACCACCGTGGAGAGCCCGGTGTTGTTGTGAGAGAGAAGGATGTTAGCACAAGATTATATATCGAACCTCGAGAGTTGTATGAGTTCGACATGGAGAATAGGTACCCTTGTAAATGATTGTTTGATCAGCGGAAGAACGCTGTGTATTTCCAAATTTATTTAAGAACTGGCTATCACCAGTTGGAAGTTAAATCCGAGGATATACCCAAGACTGCGATTCGTACTTGGAATAGACACTTCGAGTTTTCAGCGAGGTTATTTTGGGTTGACTAATGCACCCACAAATTTTATGGAATGTAACGAATTGGCTTTGAATTCTCCGCGATAGTAGATAACGTGAGATGGAGAAATGGCTAGAATTGACCTAGAATTATGACTGTGAGATACACTACCATCCGGGGAAGGCCAATGTGGTGGCTGATACCCTTAATTAAAATGGGACAGAAATGGATTCCGAATGATCGGGAATTAAAGGATGAGATTTTACACAAAACCCAAGTTAGTCCAACAAACTAGAAAGACAAAAGATTTCACCAACAAGTGGCTAGTGACAACCAAGACAGACAGAGGAAGCATGCGGACTAAGCCCGCGAGTATAGAGATAGTACTGCTATTGATAAGCTAAATGGCATGTTGATGGATGACAAGCAAGTTTATGTTGGTGTATTTTCTGTACAAACAAGATGGGGAATATGAGGTTAGAGATCCGTGATGCTAAAAGATATCCATGGAAAGAATTAATGAGATTTGGAAAGAAAGGGATGTGAGCCCGAGATTCATTGGGCCATCTGAGATTTTAAAACGCGTCAGGAAGGTGGCCTACGAGCCAGCCTTGCCCCCCAAACTTGTAGAATGGTCATAACGGGGTTCATGTGTCAATGCTACGTCAGTATACTATAGATGCCCGACATATGTAGAGTATGAGCAGGTAGGTATACAACCTGGTCTGACTTATAAAGCACAACCTGTGGAAATCACGGATAGAAAAGAGCAAGTGCTAAGTGACGAGGTTGACAAGCTAGTGAAAGGTTTGTGGAAAATCAAGAGGTGGAAGAATCCACCTGGGAGTTAGAAAGTGCAATAGAAGAAACGTACCCCAGTTACTCCTAAGTTGATTCCGGGATGGAATCCTTTTCAGGAGGGGAGACTGTAATAACCCGAATTTTTGGAAAAATTAAAACTTTTCTTATTATGATTAAGTGCATCAGTGAATAGTGAATTTGGTGAATGAATAGTGATTTTGAGGAGTAACAAAGTTTTTCATGCCACCTATGTACGAGACGTAGTATGGATATTCCGAAGTCATATTAGTGATCTACGGAGTAAATAAGTGAATGCAAAGACGATCGGAATTCAGAAATTCCAAATTTTATTTTGGTGTAATATTCGACCGGGCAGCGAATTATATATTATTATATTCAAGAAATGAGATATTAAAATTGAGGATTTGAGGATTTAATATTTTGGAATTTTATTATTTTATTAAAGTCGATTTAAGGATTCGATTGTTGGAATGAATAGTGAATAGTTACTATTCACTGCGAGAATCGCGTAAAGTTTTATTCACTCTTTTTGGAAAATATTTCGAATCGTTTCAAGAGGAACAAGGCAACATCTACCGGATTAAATATAGACATGGAAGTAACATGTAACAAGATTAATTCGAGAAATGCAACATTTGGATCATCCATGTGAAAGGAAACGAACCAGTAAAGCGAACCAGTAAAACTACTTTATCTGGGCCAGTGCATGTGTGACATGTGTCGGAAGGAGAAGCAACCAAGGGTGATGACTCACCACTTTTGACATAAAAATCAGCATCCTTATCTAATTATCAAAACAAAAAGAAAAAGGAGAGGAAGAACTCTTCCCCCCATTTTCGGCTCAGCTTGTGCAAGGAGGAAAGCAAAATCCATAACTCCATTTCTATCCATCCTTAAATCACCAAATTTTAACCATAGCTTCTCCACTCCATGGGTAACATTCGTTCAAAATTTCATGGACAACAAAGGAGTATAGCCTAGTCAAATCCCTTCCCCAAGTTGGAGAACCCAAACTGTGCAGTTTGTGTCCAGCGGAAAGATGGGACTCAAAACCCTAGCTAGGAAGATTTAAATGTGGCGATCTATAGCTCAAAAGAAAGCTTATGAAGAGTACAAGGTCTGGTAAAAAGCTTAGAACCAAACTCTTGTTTTTCGATTTTATATGGATTTTACAAAGTGATGATGAATAGTAACTTTTCATGATTCTTGATTTTGTTTCTTAAGGATTAAGCTTGATAAGGTTTGTTCAAAGCTCAAGGAAGGATTATAAACCATTGTTAGTGTATATGAAGCACCAAGGAAGGTATAAAAACCCCTGCCCCTTTTTGTTTATATGAGTTTGAAGTGGTTTTGATGTTTATGTAAAGTTAAGATCATGATTAAGTAATTATATGAATTGTTGGTTGAGTTTGGAGGATGGGTTATGAATTTGTTTTGATTATTCATGGAGGATTTGACTGAGTGGAGGGTGTATAAGGTGGATGGTGAGTTTGGGATTAATTGGTATTGATTTGGTTGTGTTTTGGAAAATGAAAACGTTACGATTATAGCCGTCGTAATGCCCATTTGATTTAGGGATGTTTTGAGCAAGAATTACGAACTGGTCTGGTAATATTTTTGAACAGAACTGACCATGAACATGTAGGTCTTGTTTTAAGGTTTGTTTTGGTATAAAGATCATGTCTATACGATTTACGGTTTAGGAGAAAAGTGAGTTTTAGTAAACGCCGTTCGGAAGAATGACTCATCTCTGTCCAGCAACTTTGAGGCTATATTTGGACCACTTCAGAGCCGTATTAAAATGTGAAATTTTGAGAAATAATACTAGAGACAGTTAGGAAGGCTCACGAAAAAGATTCGTATTAAAAAGATTATTTTCCGATTTTATAAAAATGTTTTAGCCGAGGTCGCGCAAGTGAAAATCCCTAAGAGCATGACTTAGAAACCGATGTTGTAAATGGTTAAGTATAACTTGGATTGGTGAATGGATTTCGAACCAAACTTGTGATATAAGTATTGGACGAATAACATGGACTTAGTATGAGCCTATAACGAGCTAGTAATGCCTTGGTTGTGTTTCGCTTACGTGTTTAAGCATTTAGTACAAGTGGATTATCCAGGGGATTAATCGTGCGTTTTCTTTGACTTTGTCTAGATTGTCCGGCATCGTCGCGAACCCCTATCACTTCTCGAGCATCAGGCAAGTTTTCTAAATCTATACTTTGAAGTATTGATTATATATTACTGCTTTTGCCATGTGTGGAGTTATACAGTTTTGCGATACATGTTATATATTGTATAAAATAGAGTTTGATTTTGGTTTATATATGAGCTTTGAGATAAAGTAGTTATAAACCGGTGTACCTTGTAGCTCTATAGATAAGAGCAGGTTTATTGTTTCGACTCTAGACCGGGAGTCGATATTTGTGTTATATAGATAGTCGTGGAGACCCGGAGGGATTCCAGCGGCAGAGTACTATTCATCTTGAGGAATATTATTATTAAACATTAATTATATTTCTAGAAAGTATTAGTTACCTGGAAATGATTTGAGGAATGTTATTTGAATATTACCTCATTCGAAGGTTATTATTTGAAAATGATTTGGTAATTGGCTTATATGTTAAATATGGGATATCAGTTATAAGCCAGTATTCTTATATATGCCCTAGGATAAGGGCGTGTGATTTTCATTAAGGATCAGAAGTGATTGTATTTCTGTATATGCTAAAGATTATTTTTCCGATAAAGACATCGGGTGACTGTTATTTGAGATTTATTAATTAATGAATATTATTTATGTATATTCATTTGAGGCTTACTTGTTCGAGGGTTAATTATGTATTTAATGAACATTATTTATGTATATTCATTTGAGGACTATTGACTTTAAGAATATTATTGTGAATATTCATCTGGGGATTATTTAATGAATATTAATGTCGAATATTCATTCGAGGATTATTTATTTATTTAATGAATATTAGTTTTGAATATTCATTCGAGGATTATTTATTTATTTAATGAATATTAGTTTTGAATATTCATTTGAGGATTAATTATTTATTTAATGAATATTGCTTTTGAATATTCATTTGAGGCTTATTTATTTAATGAATATTATTTCCTAATATTCATTTGAGGTTTATTTATTTAATGAATATTATTTTAGAATATTCATTTAAGAGTTATTTATTTAATGAATATTACCTTTGAATATTCATTTAATCTATATTTACTTAATGAATATTATTTTCGAATATTCATTTAATCAGTATTTACTTAAGGAATATTATTCCGAATATTCATCTAAGCTTTACTTACTTAATCAATGTCATTGATTATTTTTAAAATCAAAAGAGGTTTCCAAAACAATGTTTTCCATTTAAATCCGTCTTTTAAGAAGATTCAAATGCTCGCTCAACTATCAAAAATACGGGAAACCTGATTTAAGTGACTACTACTCTTTTTAAACTCTCAATTCAAAAACTGTCAAGGGACAGATATTTTCTTGGAGCAATTTAATTGCTGTCAGTCTAATGTTGTGTTACCACCTCAATGATCGAGGGGTAAATTCATGGAACAAGTAGATATCCATTAACAAGCATAGCTTGGGAAATATTGGAGAACCTTCCTTTCCAACCTAGATATAACTACTTAGTGGAGTCGTATCAACAAGTGTTACACTTGGGGAAAGGAGGACGATCTTTACGTTTCAGAGTCATGGATTTCATCTGAACTAGGAGTGGTGTAAGTGGTCAAGTTGCGTGGGCCCATCCAACTTTTATATTGCCCCAAATGGGCCGGGAGGTCATAGTAAGGCGGTAGACAATGTCAGGCCGTCGTGATACTTCCATCTACATGTAGAAAACTATTTGAGCGGTGCGACCTGCTACTGATCATAGTAAGGTTAGGCACAGCGGACGCGGTAGCAACTCCAGTATTAGTTCATTATCCAATTTGGATATTTCCTGCAACATGTATTGGGGTGAAGAACCAACCATGTTGGCAGGGGGTTGAAAAGTGTTTGGAAATGAAGTGACAATAAATTTGTGCAACTCCATCTTTTACTTTTGAGTTATGACTCTGATAAAACCTGATTAAAGATATATATGCATAAGTGGAGTTTGGGTTACGGAAATATTATATTAATTTTCCTCGTAACTTCATCGTTTATATTATACTAGTTTCTTATCCGCTTAAAGCATATCATATGACTCTGTGGATACCCTACATAACATGAGTTATGGTAAGGGAGTTGCTTATATTGAATTTTCCTTATAACTTCATCTTTTAAGTTATATGTTGATATTCTGCTTATATAGCAGATAATTTTTGGAAAGGTTATATTTGGTTTATTTTGAAACCTCATCTTGTATACAAGAACTTTGTTCATAATATAGCAAAAGAGTTGCAGAAATATTATGAAATGATATTTGAATTACAATAAAGGTACTATTTTTGGAATATCTTCCGATAAGGAAATAATTTCAGTATCGAGATATTTTGACAAATTATTGTCTTATACCCGCTTTATTCTGGGTTGAGTTAAAGGCAGAATTAGGCCATACTTTCATTACCTTGCTGAGCTATCGCTCACTCTTGCTATTGTTTTATATATATTATATAGCAGCGAAGCAGGATGCCAATGGGACGACACATACCCCGCAAGGCGTTTCCACAAACAGTTTCTAGCAGTGATCCCGAGAATAGTACGAACCAATCGAATCAGGCTACAGCTTTTGGTATTCAACTTATGTATAGATATGAATGGTATGAGAGGATTGTGAGCATCAGAAGGCTAAGTTGGTGATGTAACCTTACTTAGAAATTGTATCAGTGACAGATTCAAAGACATTTGGGTATTGTAATAAAGATTATTTATTCCGCAGTTGTTGTATTGTGTCGTTTCTGAGACTCTAACCTGTGTGTGTGTGTGAGACATATATTGTGGGGTCATGAATAGGTGAATTATGCACGGTGTGAGTAATACAGATAAGGCAAGGAGTAAATGGATCGTGACTACCCTAAATCCCTGACCCCGGATTTGGGGCTGTTACAAATGTGATACTTAACTGTTAGACCATTGGGTTAGACTTAACCACAATAGGATTGTGAACTTAGAGGCATGGAGTTTGGTATGATTTATTGGATAAATATGGACAAATGTTATTCTACCAAAACTTTCCAAAAGTTATATATGATATAATTGACAAGAGTTGTCTACCTAAATAAATCATGTTTTGGGAGTAAAGCCAAAGCTAACCTTAAGCATGACGAAATATGGATCTTGGCTCACTAGAAGGATTTAGAATAATGCCTTCAGAATTAATAGTTAGGGCTATTGATTTGATAAAATAGTGGGAGATATATATTGTGAATATATATGGATAATCACTTGAACATAATTTAATAAATCTGCAACTAACTTATTTTATGAATTTTAACATTGTAGATATCTAAATGGAAAACTCAAACAATTTCTCTGTGCGATCAGTCCTTGAGAAGGAAAAGCTGATAGGAACCAACTTCCTTGATTGGCAAAGGAATTTGAGGATTGTCCTCAGGCAGGAGCGAAAGCTTTATGTCCTTGATATTCCTCACCCTGGACCTCTTGTTGCTGAAGCAACCGAGGCTCAACAAAATGCTTATCAGAAGCATCTTGATGATTCTACGGATGTCTGTTGTTTGATGCTAGCGACTATGAGTCCTGAGCTTCAGAAACAACATGAGCGTATGGACGCTTATGACATGATAGAGCACCTCAAAAGGATGTTTGAGGGTCAAGCTCGTCAAGAGAGGTTTGATGTAAGCAAAGCGTTGTATGCATGCAAACAGGGAGATCATGACCCGGTTGGACCGCATGTTCTAAAGATGATAGGGTATTTGGAAACCCTTAAGAATTTGGGTTACCCGGTTTTATCGGAACACCGAGCAGATTTGATCTTGCAGTCTTTGAACAGCAACTACACTCAATTTGTTATAGACTATATTATGAGTGAGATAGACAAAACACCTACCGAACTATTGGTATTATTGAGGACTACTGAGACCAATATGTTAAAGGCTAACCCTGCTCCCATAATGATGGTGAATAAAGGGAATGCCAAAGGAAAGGGGAAATGGAAAGGCAAGAAGAAGATTGGATCTAAATATGCTAATCTGAAGCCTGCTTTCAAAAAGGCTTTGAAGCCTACTGGAGGTGTTGCAAAAGGTGCTGCAAAGGGTGATGTATGTCACTTTTGCAAGAAACCGGGTCATTGGAAGCGAAATTGTCAAGCTTATTTGGAGGATTAGAACCTGAAGGGAATGAAGTCTGTGAAGATTTCTGATTCAGGTATGTATGTTATAGAAGTCAATTTGTCTACTTCTACATCATGGGTATTAGATACTGGATGTGGTTCTCACATTTGTATAAATGTAAAGGAACTGCAAATGAGTAGGACTTTGACGAAAGGAGAAGTCAACCTATGCGTTGGTAATGGAGCAAAGGTTGCTTCTTTGGCTGTAGGGACTTATAATTTATCATTGCCCACAGGGCTTATTAGAACTTGAGAACTGTTTTTACGTGCCTGCGATTTGCAGAAACATTATTTTTGTTTCTTGTTTGGACAAGAAAGGTTTTTCCTTTACAATTCAGAACAATAGTTGTTCCTTTGGTTTGAATAATGTTAACTATGGGGTTGAACGTTTATTTAATGGTTTATATGTTCTTGATCTTGATATTCCCGTCTATAATATAAATAATAAACGTATTAAGGCTAATGACTCAAATCACACATACCTTTGGCATTGTCGTTTAGGCCATATAAATGAGAAACGCATTTCCAAGTTACATAAGGATGGATACTTGGATAAGTTTGATTTTGAATCATACGAAGAATGTGAACCTTGTCTCATTGAAAAAATGACTAAAGCTCCTTTTACCGGAATTGGTGAGAGGGCCACCGAACGATTAGAACTTATACATAGTGATGTATGTGGTCCAATGCGTACGATGGCAAGAGGTGGCTTTTACTACTTCATAACCTTTACTGATGATTTTAGTAGATGCGGATATGTGTTTCTTTTGAAGAACAAATCTGAATCATTTGAAAAATTTTAAGAGTACAAGGCAGAAGTGGAAAAACAAATAGGCGGAAGTATTAAAACTCTACGATCTGATCGTGGAGGTGAGTACCTAAGCTTAGAATTTAAGAATTTCTTAAAGGAGTGTGGTATTGTATCACAACTCACACCTCCTAGAACACCATAGTGGAATGGTGTATCTGAAAGGAGAAATCATACCTTGTTGGACATGGTGCGATCAATGATGAGTCTAGCGGATCTTCCAATTAGTTTCTGGGGTTATGCTCTGGAAACGGCTACACACACACTTAACCGAGTTCCTACTAAATCGGTTCAAACTACACCATATGAGATATGGACTGAGAAACGTCATAGCATGTCCTTTTTGAAAGTATGGGGATGCGAAGCGTTTGTGAAACGTTTAGTCACTAACAAGCTAGGACCGAAATCAGACAAATGTAATTTTGTGGGATACCCAAAAGAAACTAAAGGGTATTATTTCTATAATCGTACCGAGACCAAAGTGTTTGTTGCTCGAACTGCTGTATTTCTTGAAAGAGAACTGTTCTCTAAGAAAAACAGTGGGAGTATGATAGATCTCGATGAAGTTCGAGAACCACAGAATAACATTGAACCAGAGTTGGAACATGAGCATGAAGTACATGAAAATGTTATTGCTCAAGAAACACAGGTTGTTCGTAGATCTAGTAGGATTCGCCACGAGCCTGAGAGATATTATGGATTTCTCTTAACTCAGACTGGCGATGTAATGCTTATGGATGAAGATGAGCCTCTTACCTACCAGGATGCTATGAATAGTCCAGATTCTGAGAGATGGTTGGAAGCTATGAAATCTGAGATGGATTCCATGTATGAAAACAAAGTATGGACTTTGGTTGAACCACCTGAAGGGGTAAAACCTATTGGGTGCAAATGGGTTTTCAAGAAAAAAACAGACATGGATGGTAATGTAACGACCTACAAAGCAAGACTAGTGGCGAAAGGTTTCAAACAAATTCATGGTATTGACTATGATGAAACTTTCTCACCAGTAGCTATGGTCAAGTCCATCAGGATTTTGCTTGCAATAGCAGCTTACTATGACTATGAAATCTGGCAAATGGATGTCAAAACCGCTTTCTTAAATAGGAGCTTAGAATAGGATGTATATATGATACAACCAGAAGGTTTTGTCGATCCGAGATTTTCTAGAATGGTCTATAAGCTACTACGATCTATTTATGGATTGAAGCAGTTCTCAAGGAGTTGGAACATTCGTTTTGATATAACAGTCAAAGAGTTTGGCTTTATTCAAAATGAAGATGAGCCTTGTGTATACAAGAAGGTTAGTGGGAGCAAAGTGGCATTCCTAGTATTATATGTTGATGATATATTACTAATAGGGAATGACATACCTTCTCTTCAGGCTGTTAAGACTTGGTTGGGAAAAAGTTTCTCAATGAAAGACTTAGGCGATGCTACCTATATATTAGGGATCAAGATCTATAGAGATAGATCTAGAAGATTAATCGTCTTAAGTCATAGTACATACATTGGCAAAGTATTGCATCGTTTTGGGATGCAAGAGGCAAAGAGGGGATTTGTCCATGTGTCTCATGGGATAGTGATCTCAAAAGAGAACTGTCCTAAATCATTAGATGATAAGGACCGTATGAAAAAGGTACCATATGCTTCTGCAATTGGTTCAATAATGTATGCAATCTTATGTACTCGACCTGATGTTTCGTATGCTTTGAGCATGACGAGCAGATACCAGTCTAATCCAGGTGAAGGTCACTGGACGGCAGTCAATAATATTCTTAAGTACCTCAAGAGAACTAAAGATTCATTCTTGGTATATGGAGGAAATGAGAAGCTAGTTGTTAGAGGTTACACTGATGCTAGTTTCCAAACAGACAGAGACGATATTGTGACTCAATCTGGGTTTGTGTTTTGTCTAAATGGAGGTGCTGTAAGCTGGAAGATTTCGAAGCAAGAGACGGTAGCTGATTCTACAATGGAAGCTGAGTATATTGCTACCAGTGAAGCGGCCAAAGAGGCTGTTTGGCTTCAGAAATTTATTGAGGGACTTGGAGTAGTTCCATCGATCGCAGATCCAATTGATCTTTATTGCGATAACAATGGAGCTATTGCGCAGGCTAAGGAACCAAGGTCCCATTCCCGAGCAAAGCATATACTTAGACGATATCACCTACTTCGAGAGATTATAAGGAGGGGAGATATACATATATGTAAAGTGCATACTAATGATAACGTTGCAGACCCACTGACTAAGGCTTTGTCGCAGCAGAAGCACGAAGGTCACACTAGTTTCATGGGTATTAGATACATGGGTGATTGGCTCTAGTGCAAGTGGGAGATTGTTAGTACTTGTGCCCTAGAGACAATACTATAATGTTCTTAGGGAAGACATTTTGATTATTAATAAATATGTTCTATGGATTTTCTTTCAATTATTTATTATATCTTTATTAACTGCGATAGAAATATTAGAATAATAACTGTCCTTGGAATATAAGCATGAATTCTATATCTCTAATTATGTGACTTATAAATGAGATTATATGTGTAGTGTTTATAATCCTAAAAGATCCCTAGTCGAGTATTATTATTTGAGGACAATAATAATGCATTAAGACTAGTATGTTTGTTGACTGATGACCACATCTCATTGGTCATAAGTATGGTGATACTAAAGTCAAAGACATAAGTGCATGTTAACAGAACATGGCACTGGATAGACCCACCGTGTGAATTCTTCATGGTAAGTGTTATCAAGTGTCATAAGCAATTCTCACAATGATAATGGTGTAATAATCCTTAGACTTGAAATCATTATATTTCTATATGAGAATTAATATACTTTGATTCTACTCAAAGTTACATTTGATCGGGTAATGATAAAGGTGGACATTGGGTATATTATGAATCATATGAGAAATATGAATGATAGATATAGGATTTAACCCTCCTGTTTTAGGAGTGATATTATTGGCCTCTTGATTGAGTGAGACTATGAAATGCATGGCCATGCTCAAATTGTGATTTGTTTAATAGTCTACCCATCGATCAAGTAAACCGGGATTAAATGTTGAAGAGGATGACATAAACCATGCCTTGAGTTTAATCTATAATATAAGGTTAAAAGGATTATATTACATGGAACATTATTCATTAAAGGTTTAATTGGATCACCAATTATTATTATTACTTGGGTAGTAATGATGTATTACTAGATGCCCCTCATTGTTTATAATTTTATTATGAGATATTATAATTATTGCCAACGTAATAATAACCTAAAGGGTCACACACAAAGAACGTTTTAAACAGAGCATTAATTAAATTTCGAATTTAATTGAATTATTATTATATTGGATTAATTAAATAGGACTTGATTAATTATATAATAATTCGAATATGATAAAAATACTACTAAAAATCAGATTGGGTTTTGGAAGCCCAATCAGATTAGGTATAGGCCCAGAATTCTCTCCATATAAATACATTAAGATGTATTGTTTTAGGGTTAATTGACAGAATTCATTTTTTTGTTAAAAACCCTAGCAGCTCTACATCTAAGAGAGGCTAGAGAGAGAGAGAGAGAGAGAGAGAGAGAGAGAGAGAGAGAGAGAGAGAGAGAGAGAGAGAGTTCTGAGTGCAGTTCTTGGCTAGTACCAACTCCGGTGATCGTTGGACGATCGGGCGTACGTGTGGACTGATTAGAGACGTATGTCGCAAGGCGGGATACGTGGTGATCATAGCAAAGGACCTCCAACCAATCGTAAAGCTAATTAAAAGGTAAACAATTCTGTTCACGAATTAAATATCGTGTTTCGCATGGATCCTGCGGAGGGTTTCGTTATTTTCTATTTTTACACGTTTTTCCGTTGCGTTTTCATGCCCGAAACCCTTCAATATTACCTTTTTCTCAACTAACTTAAATCTTACTTGAGTTTTAATTTATTTTTCCTGAGTTTCACTATATTAATTCAATTCGAACTTTTAGAAAAGACAATAAATATATAAAAGTCAATCCTATTTAAAATTTAATTAAACAAAATTAACTTTTTATCGGAACTAAATTAAATCCTATTTTAAGTTTAATATATATATATATATGTATATATATATGTGTGTGTGTGTGTATATATATATATATATATCAATCTTTTTAGAATTTAATCTTTATTAAATCTTTATATTATATCTTAAATTGCCTATAAAAGCATGGCATACTGATTAATTCTCCTCGTGCCATAAATTTGGGGATTTTATGATAATTTGTGTGCATTAATAACATTGCATATTGATGATAATTATTTGTATATTTCAATTTAGTTTCTTCTTTATGACATCTGTAACTTGAGGTTTTGCACATATATATGTGCATATTTAGCAGCAAAGCACTGAACATACAGACTATTATTAATTAGTTCTTTGTTTTTTGAGTTTATGAATATGTTAGGTATATATGTCTTGATAGGGTTTACCACAAGTCGGACGTTAGACGTATTGTAATATATAAAATTCAACCAGGTTCAGAATTCAATTAAACAAATGTTAATTTTTTTCTTAACTAAACTAAAATTGAAATCCATTACCTACATTCAAATTCACATTCAAATTCACAGAAAAGACAATGATTATATAGAAATCGATTATGTTTCCATTATGAACCTTTTATATTATAATGATGAACATGTTCGCACTAAAAAGTTTTATTATAACGTCTAAGAATATTTAAGAAATTTGTAATTTTTGTGATAATACAAATAGTTTAAGTTTGAAGCGTGGTTAATAATTATTTTTTATTATTGATTAATTTTAGTATTTTTAGTTTATATGTATTTAGTGCAATGGGCGTCGGCTCAAGAAAGTATGACATAAAATCGGCATATAAAGTCTAGGGATATTTAAGAAATTTGTAATTTTTGTTATGATACTAATAGTTTGTTAGATCAGAATTCAATGATCGTCAGAAGCTAGACTCAACTGATCAGGATTGCTGACGTCATCAGTATTGCATGGTCATCAGTATTTGATCAAGCGTCAGTATCTTATTGATCATCAGGATTCCTACTCAGACTATGATCAGGTTTGATCATCAGGACTTGAAGCTGATCAGGATTCCTACTTCGAGTTATATTTGGAGTCTAGATAAACATGGAAGTTTGTTCCTGGTTTGTAGAATGCAGCTATCGATTAAAGATATGTTTCTATCTTTATTATGATTAGGACTTATCTTGTTATTGATAGAGAAGCTGTGTGCACTATATAAACATAGTTTTGGTTTCGATTTATGTATTATTTCGAGAGAGAACATAATCGGAGAGAAGCTCTTAAGAACAGAATTTCTTGAGAGAGTTTTTGTAAGCTAGCAGCTCTTAAGAACATCAGAATTTCTTAAGAGAGTTTGTAACAGTTTTATATCAAAGTTAATAAAGCTGTTATTGTTATTGTTATTGATCTTTCATATTTGTGTTATATAAAGTCGAGAATCTTATACAATTGTATTCAACCCCCTTCTACAATTGTTATTTACTGGGCAATAATTGGTATCAGAGCAAACTGATTTAATTCTGAATCAGATACGATCTAAAGATGTCGACAACCAAGTATGAAAGCATGAAGATTCCCATCTTGAAGATATCAGAATATCCCACATGGAGGGTAAAGATGCTGATGTACCTGGAGGCTATGGATCCTGACAATCTGGACAGGATTCGTGATGGACCATATATACCAACAAAGTTCGTAGAACGAACAGATACAGTTCCAGAACATTATGTGGTCAAAGCTAAATCTGAATGGACTCCAGAAGAAAAAGCTCATGTACTCAGAGAACCAAAGATAAAGAATATCTTGCACAATGGTCTTGATGCTGTTATGTCAAACAGAGTGATTGCATGCAAGTCTTCAAAAGAAATCTGGGATACTTTGGAAACTCAGTGCCAGGGATCTGCATCTGTCAAGAAAAACAGAAGGGCTCTATTGATTCAAGAATATGAACAATTCGATGCAAGACCTGAAGAGAGCCTGACTGAGCTATATGATAGATTCCTGACACTATTGAACAGCTTATCCTTAGTTGACAAAGTATATGAAACTGAAGATTCAAACACCAAATTTCTTAGAGCTTTACCTGAAGAATGGGATACTCAGACCTCAATCATTAGACACCAGTATGATCTGAACATTGTGTCTCTTGATGAGATCTATGGGATGCTAAGAACTCATGATCTTGAAGTTCAACAGAGAAAGAACAAGAAAAGCAACAAGGCAAAGTCAATTGCTTTGAATGTAGAAGCAAAATCAAAAGGGAAAGCTATGGAGGTCTCTAGAAGGAAAGCAAGAGTAGCTGAGTCAGATCCTGACGACTCTTCATCAGATACTGATGGCAATCCTGATGCCAATACTGGTGATGAATCTTCTGATTCAGACATGGAAGAGATGGTTGCTATGATTGTCAGAAACTTCAGAAGGATGAAGTTCAGGAAGAATAGAAGACAAGGCAACTTTCAGAAAAAGACCTTCAAAGTAGACAAAGACAAGTATATCAAGAAGGACAGCAAGGGTAGCAAATTTGACAAGTCAAAGGTTAGATGCTACAAGTGTAATGGTATGGGTCACTTTGCTTCTGAATGCAACAAGACAAAGGCACTCATCACATCAAGCAAGGATTGGATGGACTCTTCCTCAGAATCTGATACTGAGGTAGTCAACTATGCGTTAATGGCCAATGCTGATGTAACTGCTGCTCCTGATGATAAGGTACTAAATACTATCTTTGATTTTGATACTGATAATGCTTCTGAGTTAAGACGTTTTCTAAAGTCATTACATATTAGCTTTAGAAGTCAAACTGCTGAGAATACTAGAATCTTATCTGAGATGTCTGACCTTAGAAAGAGGAATGAGATATTAGAAGCTGAATTTTCTCGTATGCAAGAAGTACAAAAAGAATGTGATAATGCTAAACACATGCACTTAGAGATGACATCTAAATGTACTTCCCTTGAAAAAGAACTTGAATATGCTAATGAGAAAATCAGAACCTGGACAGACTCTGGTAGGAAATTTCATGAGATTAATACCTCTAAGAATTGGAAAGAGTGTCTAGGATATAAGTCAGATGAAGATAAGAAATTAGCAGAGAAAATTGTCATTGATGAGACAGTCAGTCCAAAGACCTATAGACATGTTATAGACTCAACCAAATCTAAGATTACTCCTATTAATTTTGTTCTTGGTAAGGATTCCAATTCTACTTTTGAAAAGGGATCTTCTTCTACTCAAGGAATTAAAATTATAAAGTCTAAACCTGTCATGAACAAAGTCACTAAGAATCTAGGTCTATTGTCTCAGAAACAGCTTAAAGATAAAATCTGTGAGGTTACAGATAAGAAAAAGGAAGCTACTGTTAAGAGAAACAGGAATGGTAAAGTTGGGATCAATAAAGAGAATGGTTATAAATATATCCCAAATGCACCTAGAAAGTGTTGTTTTAACTGTGGTAACTCTAATCATCTTGCTATTGATTGTAAGAAGAGTAAGAAGAAGATTACTGATATTCCTAAGTCTGATGTTAGGAATAGATCAGTACTCTATAAACCGCAGAAGTCCTGTTTTCATTGTGGTAGTCTATGGCATTCTATTTATACATGTAAAGAGTATCATGATTTGTACTATAATTTTTATGATCTATTGCCTAAGTTTGAAAGTAGTACAAAGTCTGATAGAACTGAAAATGTCATAATGAAGCATGCTTTTGTTAATACTGATACTGACAAAGCAAATCCTGATGGAGTAAATCCTGTCAGGACTGCTAAAGTCAAAAAGTCTTCTGCTGTTAAAATTAATAAATTGCATGAGAAAGGAACCCAACATGTATGGGTTCCTAAGTGTTCTAACTAGTGTGTTACTATTCTGATGCAGGGTAAAAGGAAAAATGTGTTAGTCATGGATAGTGGATGTTCTGTGCACATGACTGGAAACAAAGCCCTGTTATCAGAATATGAGGAAAAAGCTGGCCCAACTGTGTCTTATGGAGATGGCAACATTGGACAAACCTTGGGATATGGCAATATAATCATTGGAAATGTCATCATTGAAAAAGTAGCTCTAGTGAAAGGACTAAAACACAACTTGTTGAGTATTAGTCAAATCACTGACAGAGGTTATCATGTCAATTTCTATTCCACACATTGTGAAGTAGTCAGTAAAGCAACAGGGAAGATAGCACTAACTGGCTACAGGCATGGTAACATATATGAAGCCAACATTCTCTCAGATACTGATGGCTCCCCTACATGTTTCATCAGTAAAGCTTCAATAGATGAAAGTTGGAATTGGCACAAGAAGCTTTCTCATCTCAACTTCAGCAACATCAATGAGTTGGTTAAGAAAGAGTTAGTAAGAGGATTACCTAATGTCTTATATACACCTGATGGACTCTGTGATGCATGTCAAAAAGCAAAACAAAGAAGGACATCATTCCAGAGTAAATCAGAATCCTCTATTGAAGAACCATATCACATGCTACATCTTGATCTGTTTGGTCCAGTCAACATCATGTCCATCAGTAAGAAAAGGTACACTCTTGTAATTGTTGATGAATATTCTAGATTCACCTGGGTGTATTTTCTGCACAGAAAAGATGAAACTCCTGAAGTTCTGTTGGATCATGTGAGGATGATTGAGACAACCACAAAGTACAAAGTCAAGATTCTGAGAAGTGATAATGGTACTGAATTTAAGAATTCAAAGATGGAAGAGTTCTGCAAATACAAAGGAATCATTCAACAATTCTCTGCTCCTGGCACACCTCAGCAAAATGGAGTAGTAGAAAGGAAGAATAGAACTCTTATTGAAGCTGGCAGAACTATGTTGGAAGAAGCTAAATTACCTACATATTTCTGGGCAGAAGCAGTCAACACAGCATGCTATACACAAAATCTTACATTGATAAACAGGCATGGTGTCACTCCTTATCAGTCTCTCAAAGAGAAGAAGCCAAGTCTAAAGCATTTGCATGTGTTTGGCTGTAAATGTTTTGTTCTCAGAACTCATCCTGAACAGCTAGGGAAATTTGAAACAAAGGCTGATGAAGGAATATTTATAGGTTATCCTACATCAAGAGCCTTCAGAGTTTTTAATTTGAGAACAAGAACTGTCATGGAGTCAATTCATGTATCTTTTGATGATAAGAAGATAACTGGAATCATTGAAGACTCGCATGATAGATTGTTATTTGAAAATGAAGCTTCCAAGGAACCTGAAGAAAGTGAATCAGAAGCTGTCCATTCATCCAGTACTGACGGGTCACCAAATCCTGATGACTCACCAGGTACTGATGGTACTAATACTGATGATGCAAACAACAGTAATACAACTAGTAGTGCTAATGTTGAGGGGGAGCAACGGCATTCAACTACAAGTTCAGAGTCAACTCAATCATCAGGACAGAATTCTTCAGATACTGATTCAAGTGAAGATCCTGATAACACATCAGGAGGGCATAGCAATAATTCAGGGAGAGCTTCAAATCAATCAAATTCTTTCAATCAAGATAACACCAATCCAGGGGGAGCATCTACTTCAAGAAACAATTTGACACCAGCAAGGAAATGGACAAAAGATCATACTCCTGATTTGATAATTGGAGATCCTGATGCAGGTGTTCAAACAAGAAGTGCAACTCAGAATGAATGTTTATATAATAACTTTCTATCCAAGGAGGAGCCTAAGAAAGTTGAAGATGCACTTAAAGATGCTGATTGGGTTACTGCAATGCAAGAAGAACTGAATGAATTTGAAAGGAATGAAGTCTGGAAACTGGTACCAAGACCAAAGAATAGATCAATTGTTGGTACAAAGTGGATTTTCAAGAACAAGACTGATTCTGATGGAGTCATTATCAGAAATAAAGCTAGACTAGTTGCAAAGGGGTATTCCCAACAAGAAGGAATTGACTATGATGAAACTTTTGCTCCTGTTGCAAGACTAGAAGCCATCAGGATATTTCTTGCTTATGCAGCACATAAGAAATTCAAGGTTTTCCAGATGGATGTTAAAAGTGCTTTCTTAAATGGTGAACTGGAGGAAGAAGTTTATGTTGAACAACCTCCTGGTTTCATTGATCCTAAATATCCAGATCATGTCTACAGACTGGATAAGGCACTTTATGGACTAAAGCAAGCTCCAAGAGCATGGTATGAAACCTTAGCTCAATTCTTACTGGAAAGTGGATTCAAAAGAGGTGCAATTGATAAAACTCTATTTTATTTGAATCATGGTAAGGAGTTGCTGTTAGTTCAGATTTATGTTGATGATATCATTTTTGGGTCAACAAACAATAAGCTGTGTGAAAAGTTTTCCAAGCTTATGCAGTCAAGATATCAAATGAGCATGATGGGAGAAATGAGTTACTTTCTGGGTCTTCAAGTTAAACAGACTGATGAAGAGATTTTTATTAATCAGTCTAAATACACAAGGAATTTACTGACAAGGTTTAACATGCAAGACAGTACTCCTGCTTCAACTCCCATAGCTACAGCTACCAAACTTGATCCTGATCAAGGTGAAGAGGTAGATGTAACTCACTACAGAGGAATGATTGGCTCTTTATTGTATCTCACTGCCAGTAGACCAGATATCATGTTTGCAACCTGTCTATGTGCAAGATTTCAAGCAAAACCTAGAGAACCACATCTGATTGCAGTCAAAAGAATTTTCAGATATCTCAAAGGCACTCCTTCACTTAGCCTTTGGTATGCAAGGGAATCAGATTTTGGGTTGTGTGGTTATTCAGATGCTGATTTTGCAGGATGCAAAATTGACAGGAAAAGTACTTCAGGAAGTTGTCAGTTTTTGGGTGGAAGACTAGTTTCATGGTTCAGTAAAAAGCAGAAATCTATTTCCACTTCAACTGCAGAAGCTGAGTACATTGCTGCAGGAAGTTGTTGTGCTCAGATAATGTGGATGAGAAATCAGTTGTTAGATTATGGCCTGTCATACTCAAAAATCCCTATTTATTGTGATAACCAAAGTGCTATTGCAATGACAGGAAATCCAGTTCAGCATTCTCTTACTAAACACATAAGTATCAGATATCACTTTATAAGAGAACAGGTTCTGGAAGGAACAATTGAACTTCACTTTGTTCCTACTGATCAACAACTAGCTGATATATTCACCAAGCCACTACCTGAAGCTACTTTCAATAAGTTGGTGAATGAACTTGGAATGATGAATTTTGAGAATTTCTGAGGGAAAGCTACAGAGAGGAAATCCTGATAACTGTCAAATCCTGATGGTTATTCAGAAAGGTATGTATCTTTGATCAAATCCTGATAGGACTCAATCCTGACAGGAAATCAATTGGTCAAATCCTGATGTTCAGATATTGAAGCTGGTATGAAAACCAGAGGTTCTATGCTAATTTGTCATCAACACTCCTGGTAAACTCTGGACAATTAGATTATTACTTAGTCTTTGATTAAGTTTTCAGTCTTAATTATCAATTTCAATTTCATTATTATCAGAGTTTATTATTTATCATCTGAATATCACTATGAGTGTTACTAACAAATTTTGCAGGCAAGTACAGGAAGAAAACAATTGAGAAAATAGACAAATTTCATTAATACTTGAAGATTCATTACACATGAAATATGGAAATTACATATTTGTTTTCCTAGTCTATTTTCTACTCAGGAACTCGTGCTTTACAGATAAGCATGAACACGTGCCCTACAAATTAGCATGAATGCTCCTGAGCAGCTTCACAGTCCATCAGAACTGGAAGGTCTCTTGTTCCATCCTTAAGAGACAAAAAGAGGAGCTGATGCACTTGAAGGCGGATCGTCATTGTGATCACCGGGATGCTTCCTTGCCTCCACCGTGCATGAAGCACTTGCATCCAGCACTTTCCTTCTTCTCCTCTCTCGCTCTTCAACGAGATCCTCATCCTCTTCATCATCCTCATCGTCTTCATCCTCTTCATAGATGAGATTCTCAAGAGGATTCCAACCAGGATTGGCTTGCACAAAGTCGTGCCACACCACATCAACCATAGCGTTTATAAACGCTTCATATTCCTGAGGGTCAGGAACTGGTTGTGGCTCCATCTCAGCAAGAGCCTCATCCATTTGTTGCCAAATTCTATCAAGTTCTTCATCAGGTATGTTGTTTTGATTGTTGGCAGCCATTGAAAAACAAAGAAGGTGAAAGGTTTTCGTAAGTTTTTCTCTGGAGAGGGTTTGTGTTTTAATAGATATATGATGATTATGCTTAACAGTTCTCTTTTATAGAGAATGTGTATTAAGGGTGCAGGTCTTTTCTACAATCTCAAGGAGACGGTTCGGTTTTCCATAAATATTTTTGCCTCGTTTGCTGGTAAGCGTGTTTTAATTCTATGACCATTAATTTGGTTATTTTTCTTAAACCAAAACGCTATTCAGGATTGTTAAAATAAATTTTGTTTTCTTAAATAAAATTTTATTTTAATCTTATTGAATATTTTTTTTTCAATCCTGATATGGCAAAATATTTTGTGCGGAAATGCTTTTATTCCTGATGAGGTTAGGTTTTTCTTACATCAGAAAATGCCTACTCGTTATGGACTACTTTCTAATGCTATGGTACAAGGACCAACCCACCTTGTTCCTGACACAAGCATGCAACCTAAACAGTCTAAACAGTTAACAACCACCTCTACTGTCTCTCAAAAGACTTTAGTTGTAAAATCAAAGAAATCAGCTAGAACTGATGTGTCTGGAAGGCAATCAGGTTCAAAGGATTTTTCCTCTACACCACTCACTAAAAAGAAGATACAAGGGGGTGTACAAGGGGTCCTGGTGAAGAAAGCTGATAAGGTTGTTAAGAATGTTCCTGTGAAAAGGAAGTTAAGGTTGATTGATGAAAGTGATTCAGAGGATGACTTACCTATATCCTCTGTGATGAATAAGGAAGTTGCTGATACTGCTACTAAAGCTGTGGTACCTTTATCAAAACCACAAAATACAAGGAAATTATCAAAGAGCAGGTATCATATTCCTTTGACAGTGCAAATGAAGGATACTGATATTCAGACATCAAATCCTGATGTTAGTATTCCTGATGCAGCAACAAAAGTTGTCTCTATATCAGACTCTCCAGCCTCTCCATCTCAGATTCGAGGACATTCTTGGGAGAAGGTTTCTACAACTGCTTCCTTGGTTGGTCTTACACCTACATCAAAGAAAAAGAGGAATGCAGAAGAGTTAGTCTATCAGAGACAGAAGAAGCTGAAAGGATCAAGCCCACAAGAACCTGAATTTCAGAGTAATTCAGCAGCTACTGTTGATCCTGCCACACAAGAACCACTCAATCAAAGTTTGGGTGAAGGCTTAGCTAGTGGAATGGTCACACAAGAACCATTTTCTCAAAGGGAGAATGAAGACATCAACATTCCAGCTACACAAGAACCATCTTCTCAAAGTGAAGATGCAGGCAAAGCTACAGCTTCTGTTGAAAGATTGGTCGAGAACATTGTCAATGAGGGAAGCACACAAGAACCTTTAGCTCAAAGTGTTGAAGCAGCTTCTGAACCTCAAGCTCCACAAGAACCATTGGTAGCAAATACTGATGCACGCATATCAAATCCTGACGATGTTCATCCTGACGTTAGTGGTGCTCCTGAAAATGAACCTATTGTGATACAGCCACTTCGTTCAAGACCAATGGATCATCCTATCTCAGAATCTCAGGATAAACTGAAAGGTATTGCAATTCCTGATCCTGATATATCTCATGGTTCTGATGATGATAATTCTGATGATGATAGTGATGATGATAATGAGAATCGAAAAGAGAAGGAACAGCTTGCTACAGCACTCAAGATTAGTCTTGGAACTAATTTTGGTTCATCAAGTACATATATGGCTAGCAATGCTTTCACTGGGAAAGATCAGAGACAAGATTTTTCTACTCCTTCCTTTGATCCTGCAGAGGCATTTAGACAGAATGAATGGAACAATTCATGGCACAATTCTGATGAATCTATCAGTTTTTCTTCTTCTATTGAACATGCCTATAATGCAGTGAAGTCTATAGAGAATCAAGACTTGAAGAATCATCTGAAGGCTACTACTCTGTTATCCAAAAGCCTGAAAAGTGAGATTGATTCTATCAAGGGTTCAACTGAAAAAGTGAGGACTGATATCTTTAATAATTTTACAAAGGTGCCTACTACTTTCCAACTGAGGGTAGTGGAATCCCAAGTGAAATCTGTTGTTTTAGAACAAACCTCAATCACTCACAGAATTGATTCTCTGGATACTAAGGTAACTGAAATTCAAGCCTCTCTTTCCTTAATTTTGCAATTATTGTCAAATCCTGATGTCAAAAAGGGGGAGAAGGTTATTCAGACAAAATGCACACCTGATCTAGTATTAAGGAATAATGATGATGATACTGGAGATGATGGTAGTGACAAAGTGATACAAGGAGAAACCTCTGATGCTGTTGTTATGAAGTCTACAATTCAAACTTCTCAAAGTCAAACAACGCAGTCAACTCATGTTTCTGATTCTGGAGTTAAGACAGTAAGAACATTGGTGCAATCTCAGATCCTGACGGAAGATCAAATCCTGACACCTGGTCATGGACAAATTCTTGCTACAATTCCTGAAGGTGATGAAGATGTGATTATTGATAATCCTGAAGATGCATCAAATTTATTCCAGAAGTTTTCTACAAAAGACGGTAGAATTGTTACTCTATATCACACTGATAAAAGAGTTCAACAATTATATGCAAGAAAAGCACTCTCTACAGCAAGTGAAGAATATCCAGATCTCTCACATGAAGAATTCTTGAGACTACAAAGAGAGACAATGGAAAGCTATACTGCTCCTGCTAGAGGTAGAGGAAGCAGAGGTAGGAGAGGTGCTAGAAGAAATAGAAGAGGTTCTTCAACTCAAATAGTACCTAGACAGACAAGGTCTAGAGGGTTAAGAATTGAAGAAATTCCTGAACCTATTCAAACTCTAGTAGTTCCTGACAGATCTACTTTTGGTGATGATGGAATTGTTGAAGAAGAACCTGAATTGAGAAGAAAATCAAGTAAATCAACTCTCAGCAATGCAAATCAAATTGAAGATTCTAATCCTGACAATATTCAAGATCCTGATGAATCTGAAATTCTGCAAGAGGTTGATTTGATAATCTTATCTACTATTGTTGATTGTCACAACAAAGAAGTAGATGAAGAAGAAGAAGCCAGGAGAAGAGATATTACAAAAAGAACAAATGAAGATTTCAATCTCTATATACAAAGGCTTAAACTTTCAAATGGAAGAAAATGGAGAAATTCAAGCAGACAAGAATCTTTACTTGAAAGAAGCTACGCTCATGAAAAGGAGAAATACAAGAAGTGGAAACATATTAGCACATTAAGTTGTGATACACCTATCAATTTTCAGTCTGGTGGAATTATTACAAGCGCTTCAAGTGTTGTTGATTTGTCTGATATGGCTAGATCAAAAACACTCTGGTTAAAGATGTTTTCAAATCTGAAGCAATTGTCAAGTAATTCAAGAGGAGGTATTGGACACAGAGATGGTGAATATCTGAATATGTCATATGTTGATCCTTACTCCTTGACAGAAATTGGAGGTACTTTAACTTCTGAAAACCTGAACAATTTATTAGCTGTTGATATAGTTATAGATTGTCATGATGGTTTTGAAAAGAAAGAAAAGCTTCTGTACTTCATGAAAGATGGTAGTGTGAAGATTCTATCTATTCAAGATCTGCTGATGAAAACTACACAGGAACTGAAATATGTTCACTATCTGTTAAGATGGAAGAACCAAGTGTACAAAGAATGGAGTGACATGATTTTGTCAACTATAAGAAGAAGACTGGATGGAAACAGTAATTTCAATGGTAATTATACTCCCATGTACTTAAATCAAAGAGGTCAGGATGTGGAAATGCAAAGGGGTACTGCTGTTAAAGAAGTAAATTTTGGCATGACTCATCTTTCTCTCAATCCTGATGGGAAGGAAATTGCTTATCTTTTGCTTGAAGAGCACAGTCTACAGAGAAACTCCATACAGAATCTCAGAGCAGCTATCTACCAGATTAATGAGGAAGATGAAGAACTCAGAAATCTTAAGGAAAGACTGATTCAAATTCTTGAAGAAAAAGAAGAAAGTTTATTATCCAACTTCTTGAAGATGAATCTGTTCTATCACAAAGCTTAAACAGATAAGTTGTTTCTGAAGATACTCGTACATTTTGATACATGTTTTTGACATCATTGAATATTTGGAATCTATACTTTATTTTACAAAGTATGAGATTGGGGGAGATTGTTAGATCAGAATTCAATGATCGTCAGAAGCTAGACTCAACTGATCAGGATTGCTGACGTCATCAGTATTGCATGGTCATCAGTATTTGATCAAGCGTCAGTATCTTATTGATCATCAGGATTCCTACTCAGACTATGATCAGGTTTGATCATCAGGACTTGAAGCTGATCAGGATTCCTACTTCGAGTTATATTTGGAGTCTAGATAAACATGGAAGTTTGTTCCTGGTTTGTAGAATGCAGCTATCGATTAAAGATATGTTTCTATCTTTATTATGATTAGGACTTATCTTGTTATTGATAGAGAAGCTGTGTGCACTATATAAACACAGTTTTGGTTTCGATTTATGTATTATTTCGAGAGAGAACATAATCGGAGAGAAGCTCTTAAGAACAGAATTTCTTGAGAGAGTTTTTGTAAGCTAGCAGCTCTTAAGAACATCAGAATTTCTTAAGAGAGTTTGTAACAGTTTTATATCAAAGTTAATAAAGCTGTTATTGTTATTGTTATTGATCTTTCATATTTGTGTTATATAAAGTCGAGAATCTTATACAATTGTATTCAACCCCCTTCTACAATTGTTATTTACTGGGCAATATAGTTGAAGTTGGAACCGGTGGTTAATACTTAAATTTTATTATTGCATATTTTTAGTATTTTTTAATTTACATGTACTTATGCAACGGGTGTCGGCTCAAAAAACATAACACAAAATCGGCATATAAAGCCCAGAGATATTTAAAAAATTTGTAATTTTTGTGATAATATGAACGGTTGAAATTTGAAGTGGTGGTTAATACTTAAATTTATATTACTGCATATTTTTAGTATTTTTTATATGTATTTAGTGTAACGGATGTTGGCTCAAGAAAATATAATACAAAATCTGTATAAAAATATGTTAGTAGTTTATTTTATTGTTTAAGTATGTTACTTTGTAAAATATTGTGTTCACTATTTATATATATTTTTTCTTAAGTAGTTAATATTTAAAATTTTACAAAAATATTATAGGACCGCTGCGAAGCGCGGCTTAGTCGACTAGTACTTATATAAAGGAAAAGACGAGGGCGGTGAGGTGAGGCGGCTTCGATCTATTTTTCTAATTTTCTCGAAGTTTTGAATTATTAATATTAAAAATTCGAAAATATCTCAATTATCTTTAAAATCTTTACTAATAGAGGAAACTAAATATACAATTTGCCTCTAAAATCTTTACAAATAGGGGAAACTAAATATATAATTTTAATATTCTCCTAAATTTTTATCAGAAAATATATCAATTGCTTTTTAAATCTTACTAATAGAGGAAACTAAATATACAATTCTAATATTTTGACCTTTAAAATCTTTACTAATTGAGGAAACTAAATATACAATTCTAATATTCTGGCCTTCAAAATGTTTAATAACAAAATGTTTAATAACAGAGTAAACTAAATATACAATTTTAATATTCTCCTAATTTTTTTATTTATGAATATACTTACTGATATGGATAGAAAAGTAATTATAGAAATATAATTGACTGTTCAACGGAAAGGCCGGTATTTAAGGCCCGACACCCTAATTATTCATTAATTTCGTAATTAATGAATAGGGAAAATATACAGCTCATTAAAAGAGCCCAAATTATGGAAAATTAGTCAAAGAAGGATCTGGAATCCCAATCAAAGGCAATCAATGAGTCATAACCTTTATCTACAAGGAAACCAATTCTTCAGCAAGAAATACAATACTTATCCAATATCAAATAGAAGACTTATCCGTTAAGTCTCCCAATCATACCATAAATACGAAGGCTCCAGACGCCTATATAAGGACTCTGATCCTACAATCAGAACTACGTCTTTGGCTTGATTCTCAATAACAATTTGAGATACGTAGGCATCTTGTGAGGACCGATTTAGTCCGGAAACACGAGTGCAGCCATTAAAGCTCGAAGCTCATTAATCCTAGCATTAAATTCACAAGCACGTTTTTTTATCCATAACATTTGGCACCATCTGTGGGAAAACAACATCAACCATGGAAAACACACGAAGAACAGCTCGGGATACTCAAACTCCCGATGATCGCCCTATCACCTCTGAGGCTGATCAGCCACCGCCGGCTACTGGCACACAAGGGGCGAATATCCCCACCAACACTCAAGGACCGGAAATCCCGATTTCGGTTGAAGGGACGAATCCCCTGCAGATGGTCATTCATGGATCTAATCCACAAGAGACCGTTCACCAGCAACCAATCACGACCTCCCCGCTGCTCATGAATGCACCAAGGAGCCTTCAACTCCATACTACTGATCTCCCTCAATACGCGAATCAGACTTTGGGGATGCCAAGCTACGGCATGCCCCCTCGACCCATGGCGGGCGGTAGTGGAACTAATCCAATCTACCATGAGGCATATGTGCCCCCTTATATTCAAGGTCTGGGACCCCAAAATCAACAAACTCGTCAGACCCCTCTCATTCAAGATTACTCTGGCCCATACACCGAGGATGAAGGTTATACAACTGGGGAGGATGTTGCCCCAAGAAGGAGACGTTCTTCACAGACGAATCGGGAGCAACCCCAAACTACTAGGGAGAAACTTGCAGCCCACGAGGCAGAAACTACAAGGCTCAAAAAACTCCTTGCTGAAGAAGAGGCCGCTCAATCTCGGGGCCGAACGACTGAAGGAATCCCGATAATCAACTTGGATCCACCAAGAAGAACCAAGAGGGCTGAAGCCCCAAGGGGTGATCCTAGTATTCTGTTGCCCCTAGGTGATCCTGATGATCCTACACCACCGTTTACTCAAGACATCATGAAAACGGCTATATCCAGAAAGTTTAAGATGCCTTCGATCAAAGCCTATGATGGAACGGGAGATCCCGCAAATCATGTGAGGACCTTCTCCAATGCACTGCTGTTGCAGCCAACTAACGATGCGGTCAAGTGTAGGGCGTTTCCACAAACCTTGGCAGGCATGGCCCAACGTTGGTATAGCCGTCTACCTCCCAACTCTATTGGGTCATTCAAGGAACTAAGCAAGGCTTTCATCAATCAGTTCATTAGTGGAAGGGTGCATGAGAAAAGTTCTGCATCACTCATGGCAATCCGACAAGGACAGAATGAGGCCCTAAGGGACTACATCAATCGATTCACTCGAGAGGCTTTAAAAGTCCCGGACTTAGAGGACAGAGTGGCTATGATAGCCCTGCAACAAGGAACCACTGATGACCACTTCAAAGGGTCGTTAGCTAAACATCCCCCCGAGAGCATGCTGAAGCTCCAAGATAGGGCCGGAAAGTATATCAAGGCTGAAGAAAGTATGCGAAAAAATGAACCCACTACTGGCGGTAGTGGAAACTCAAAGAAAAGAAAAGAAACTCAGGAGTACGACGTCAAGGAAAAGTTTCCCCGAACATCAAAGAGTTCCGATTCTCCCCCCAAGAGAAACAATTTTGGGCCAAAGTTCACAGAATATGCAAGGTTGAATACTCCCAGGAGTCAAATTCTGATGGAGATAGCCAAGGAAGAAGATATCAAATGGCCAAAGCCAATGAGGGTTGATTTGTCCAAACGGAACCAAAATCAGTTTTGTCGGTTCCACAAAGAAGTCGGTCATGACACCGATGATTGTAGGCAATTGAAAGATGAGATTGAGTTTCTGATACGAAGAGGAAAACTCAGCAAGTTCACTAAGGATGGAAGCCAAGGGAGCCAAAGGGGGAACTATGAAAGGAAGGATTATGATAGAAGGGACAACGATCAAGATCGGAACCCCAAGCCCCGAGGGCCAGTGATCAACATGATATTTGGAGGACCAACTGCTGCTGGATCCTCCCGAAACTCAAGAAAAGCTTATGCCCGAGAGGTACTGACCGTCGTTGGAGAAGCACCGAAGCGTGCACGAACAGAAGTGTCAATAGGTTTTGATGATTCAGACTTGGAAGGGTTGAAGTTCCCCCACGATGATCCTCTTGTCATAGTACCTGTGATAGGCAACTCCGAAACAAAGAGAGTCCTAGTCGACAATGGAGCCTCAGTGGATATATTGTTCCACGATGCTTTTATCAAGATGGGTTACACTGATTCTCAGTTGACACCCTCTAATATGCCCATATATGGGTTCAATGGAGTGGAATCAAAGGTGGAAGGCACTATCCAACTCCCAATGACCATGGGGCAAGGAACGAATACATCCACTCAGATGCTGAACTTCGTGGTTATAAAGGCAACTTCGACCTACAACGCGATCCTTGGAAGGACTGGTCTTCATGCGTTTAAGGCCGTTGCCTCATCTTATCATCTAAAAATCAAGTTCCCAACGAGGAATGGGATTGGTGAAGAACGAGGAGACCAAAAGATGGCCAGAAGTTGTTATGTAGCCGCGTTAAGGCCTGATGGAATCGGGGGCAAGTTCTCCCAATTGAAGACATGAATATCAGCGACAACGAGGACAGAAGGGGGAAACCGGCTGAGGACTTGGTCCCAATTCCCCTAGTCCCGGGTGAACCAGAGAAGGTGACTTATATTGGGACACTACTGCCCGAACCATTGAAGAGCAAACTCACGTCTTTTCTTCAAGAAAACAATGACGTTTTTGCTTGGACAGCGGCCGACATGCCAGGGATTGACCCCCAATTGATATCTCACAAATTGAATGTGGATCCAGAAAGGAAGACAGTGAAACAAAAGAAAAGAAATTTTGCTCCAGAGAGGCTTGAAGCCATTAAGCAAGAAGTGAATAAGCTTTTGGAAGCTGGGTTCATTGAGGAAATCCAATTCCCAGAATGGTTAGCTAACCCCGTGATGGTCAAAAAAGCTAACGGGAAGTGGAGGATGTGCGTCGACTTCACTGACTTGAATGAGGCATGTCCTAAGGATTGTTTTCCCTTACCAAGGATTGATGCTCTGATAGATGCCACTGCTGGGCATGAGATGCTAAGTTTCATGGATGGCTTCAGTGGATATAATCAAATCAAGATGCACAAAGATGACATCGCCAAGGTATCATTCATCACTGACTTTGGTGTCTTCTGTTTCTTAGTCATGGCTTTTGGGCTTAAGAATGCAGGAGCGACCTATCAAAGGTTGGTAAACAAAATCTTTGAGCACCTAATTGGAAAAACCATGGAGGTCTACGTGGATGACATGTTAGTCAAAAGTCTCGATAAGGCCGATCATATTAAGCACCTCCGAGAGACATTCGAAGTGCTAAGGCATCACAAGATGATGTTGAATCCAGCTAAGTGTGCCTTTGGTGTAGGCTCGGGAAAGTTCTTAGGCCTGATGGTCTCCAAGAGAGGAATTGAAGCTAACCCCGACAAGATCAAAGCAATCCTAGACATGGAACCCCCCAAGTCTGTTAAGGATGTGCAGAAATTGACAGGAAGAGTTGCAGCATTGGGAAGGTTCATCTCCAAGTCAGGAGAGAAGTGTTTACCCTTCTTCAAAGCGCTCAAAAAAGTGAAAAATTTTGAATGGACAACTGAAAGCCAAGAGGCCTTTGAGGCCCTGAAGAAATACATGGCTGAAGCACCACTATTGGCAAAACCCAAGACAGGGGAAACTCTCTACTTGTACTTGGCAGTTTCTAACACAACCCTTGGAGCTGGACTGATAAAGGAAGAATTGAAAGTGCAGAAGCCCGTCTACTATGTGAGTAAGATTCTTCATGGGGCAGAAATAAACTACTCAACGATTGAGAAGTTTGCCTTAGCCTTGATAATGGCCTCAAGAAAGCTACGCCCGTACTTCCAGGCTCACAAGATAGAGGTCTTGACTGATCAACCTCTAAGAAACATCTTGCATAGCCCTCAAGTTAGTGGAAGATTGATCAAATGGGCTATTGAATTGGGCGAATTTGACATCAAGTATAAGCCTCGAACGGCCATAAAAGCTCAAGCACTTGCTGACTTCATGGTTGAATGTACCATTGACAACCAAGAAGTCGGGGGGCAGAAAGTAATAATGGAAGACAAGAAAGATCAAGAAATGGACTTCAAAGAATATTGGGTGCTCTATTTTGATGGAGCATCAAAAACAAAATCAAGTGGAGCCGGTTTAGTGCTACAAAGTCCTGATGGATTCCTCATTGAGTATGCACTAAAACTTGACTTCCCAACGACAAACAATGAGGCTGAGTATGAAGCTGTGATAGCTGGCTTAGGGCTGGCTGGAGCCTTGAGGGTCAAAACTCTGAAAGTATGTGGAGACTCGAGGCTAGTGGTTTCCCAAGTAAATGGGGAATTTGAGGCCAGAGATGAAGTCATGGCCAAATACTTGAAACTTGTCAAGGCCATCATGACTCAGTTCGACGAATGCTATGTGGAACACATTCCAAGGGAAGAAAACATAAAGGCTGATGCCTTGTCTAAATTTGCTTCTTCTGAAATTGAAAACTATGCAGGGAGTGTATACTTCCAAGACTTGAAGACCCCAAGCATCAACGGAAAGTTGGTAGCACCCATTGATGTTGGCAGCTGTTGGATGGATCCCATCAAAGCTCATCTGGAAACTGGTTGGCTACCCAACGATACTTCAGAAGCACGAAAGCTATACGTCAGAGCACTAAGGTATACCCTGATTGAGGGGCTCCTATACAAGAAGTCTTTCATCATTCCATATCTGAAATGTTTGAGACCCCAAGAGGCAGAATTGGCCCTAAAGGAAGTGCATGAAGGAATCTGTGGGCAACACTTGGGGGGCAGAGCCCTTGCTCATAAAGTCACCCGTCTAGGTTTCTATTGGCCAAGCATACTTGCTGATGCTAAAAGCTATGTAAAGAAATGTGAACGGTGCCAAAAGCATGCACCAGTGGTTAGGCAACCACCAGAGATGATGATGTCCATTAACTCACCCATCCCCTTTGCTATGTGGGGAATGGATATACTCGGGCCATTTCCAATGGCGAGTGCACAAAGAAAGTTTCTGATAGTAGCAATCGACTACTTCATTAAGTGGATTGAGGCTAAGCCCTTAGCCAAGATAGCCACCAAGCAAGTGATGCACTTCTTCTGGGAAAGTGTAATATGCAGGTATGGCCTCCCTCGAATCCTGGTTACGGACAATGGAACTCAATTCAACAATGCTGAGTTCAAGAAGTATTGTGAAGATAATGATATCCAACTACGCTTCACCTCTGTTGCCCATCCTCAAGCGAATGGGCAAGCTGAGGTTGCAAATCGAATTATCCTAGATGGACTGAAGAAAAGAGTTGAACGCTCCAGAAATACTTGGGTAGACGAATTGCTCCCCATACTTTGGGCATATCGTACTACCTGCAAAGTCACCACCGGGGCAACTCCATTTCTATTGGCTTATGGAGCAGAGGCAGTGGTCCCGGTAGAGATTACTCACACCTCCCCAAGAGTTGAGGCTTATGAACCAGAAGAAAATGAAGAAGGCTTGAGGCTAGCTTTGGATCTAATTGACGAAGTTAGAGATGAAGCAAACGCCAAGATAGTTGAACATCAAAAGAAAGCCTCTTTCTACTACAACCTAAGGGTTAAAGAAAGGTTCTTTCGTCAAGGAGACTTGGTTCTCAGAAAGATTGAAGCATCCGGAGCTGGACAAAAAGGCAAACTGGCCCGAAATTGGGAAGGACCATATCGCGTCAAGAACGTATTTGGTCGAGGCTCATACAAGCTAGAAACCCTTGAAGGGCATGAGGTGCCAAGGACTTGGCATGCCTCCAATTTGAAAGTTGTTGCCCAGTAATAATCTATTGTAGAAGGGGGGTTGAATACAATAGAGTAAGATAATCGACTTCTTAATGTATATATCACAAATATGAAAAGAAAGATAACAGCTTTATTAAATCTGATATAAAACTGTTACAAACTCTCTCAAGAAATTCTGATGTTCTTGAGAGCTGCTAGTTTACAAAAACTCTCTCAAGAAATTCTGTTCTTAAGAGCTTCTCTTCGATTATGTTCTCTCTCTAATGAATACATAAATCGAAACCAAGACTGTGTTTATATAGTACACACAGCTTCTCTATCAATAACAAGATAAGTCCTAATCAACAACAAAGATAGAAACCTATCCTTAATCGATAGCTACATTCTACAAACCAGGAACAAATAGAATAAACTTCCATGTTTATCTAGACTCCAAATATAACTCGAAGTAGGAATCCTGATCAGCTTCAAGTTCTGATGATCAATCCTGATCATAGTCTGAGTAGGAATCCTGATGATCAATAAGATACTGACGCTTGATCAAATACTGATGACCATGCAATACTGATGACGTCAGCAATCCTGATCAGTTGAGTCTAGCTTCTGACGATCATTGAATTCTGATCTAACAATCTCCCCCAATCTCATACTTTGTGAAATAAAGTATAGATTCCAAATATTCAATGATGTCAAAAACATGTATCAAAATGTACGAGTATCTTCAGAAACAACTTATCTGTTTAAGCTTTGTGATAGAACAGATTCATCTTCAAGAAGTTGGATAATAAACTTTCTTCTTTTTCTTCAAGAATTTGAATCAGTCTTTCCTTAAGATTTTTGAGTTCTTCATCTTCCTCATTAATCTGGTAGATAGCTGCTCTGAGATTCTGTATGGAGCTTTTCTGTAGACTGTGCTCTTCAAGCAAAAGATAAGCAATTTCCTTCCCATCAGGATTGAGAGTAAGTTGGGTCATACCAAAAGTTACTTCTTTAACAGCAGTACCTCTTTGCATTTCCACATCCTGACCTCTTTGATTTAAGTACATGGGAATATAATTACCATCGAAATTACTGTTTCCATCCAGTCTTCTTCTTATAGTTGACAAAATCATGTCAGCCCATACTTTGTACACTTGGTTCTTCCATCTTAACAGATAGTGAACATATTTCAGTTCCTGTGTAGTTTTCATTAGCAGATCTTGAATAGATAGAATCTTCACACTACCATCTTTCATGAAGTACAGAAGCTTTTCTTTCTTTTCAAAACCATCATGACAATCTATAACTATATCAACAGCTAATAAATTGTTCAGGTTTTCAGAAGTTAAAGTACCTCCAATTTCTGTCAAGGAGTAAGGATCAACATATGACATATTCAGATATTCACCATCTCTGTGTCCAATACCTCCTCTTGAATTACTTGACAATTGCTTCAGATTTGAAAACATCTTTAACCAGAGTGCTTTTGATCTAACCATCTCAGATAAATCAACAACACTTGAAGCGCTTGTAATAATTCCACCAGACTGAAAATTGATAGGTGTATCACAACTTAATGTGCTAATATGTTTCCACTTCTTATCCTTTTCCTTTTCAAAAACATAGCTTCTTTCCAGTAAAGATTCTTGTCTGCTTGAATTTCTCCATTTTCTTTCATTTGAAACTTTAAGCCATTGTAGATAGAGATTAAAATCTTCATTTGTTCTCTTTGTAATTTCTCTTCTTATGGCTTCTTCTTCTTCATCTACTTCTTTGTTGTGACAATCAACAACAGTAGATAAGATTATCAAATCAACCTCTTGCAGAATTTCAGATTCGTCAGGATCTTGAATATTGTCAGGATTAGAATCTTCAATTTGATTTGTATTGCTGAGAGTTGATTTACTTGATTTTCTTCTCAATTCAGGTTCTTCTTCAACAAATTCCTTGTCTTCTTTCTCCATGATATCCTTGATAACAGGATCTATTAGATTTTGTGAAGCTTCAGGAATTTCTTCAATTCTTAACCCTCTAGACCTTGTCTGTCTAGGTACTGTTTGAGTTGAAGAACCTCTTCTATTTCTTCTAGCACCTCTCCTACCTCTGCTTCTTCTACCTCTAGCAGGAGCAGTATAGCTTTCCATTGTCTCTCTTTGTAGTCTCAAGAATTCTTCATGTGAGAGATCTGGATATTCTTCACTTGCTGTAGAGAGTGCCTTTCTGGCAAATAATTGTTGAACTCTTTTATCAGTGTGATAAAGAGTAACAATTCTACCGTCTTTTGTAGAAAACTTCTGGAATAAATTTGATGCATCTTCAGGATTATCAATAATCACATCTTCATCACCTTCAGGAATTGTAGCAAGAATGTGTCCATGACCAGATGTCAGGATTTGATCTTCCGTCAGGATCTGAGATTGCACCAATGTTCTTACTGTCTTAACTCCAGAATCAGAAACATGAGTTGACTGCGTTGTTTGACTTTGAGAAGTTTGGATTGTCTTCATAACAACAGCATCAGAGGTTTCTCCTTGTATCGCTTTGTCACCACCATCATCTCCAGTATCATCATCATTATTTCTTAATACTAGATCAGGTGTACATTTTGTCTGAATAACCTTCTCCCCCTTTTTGACATCAGGATTTGACAATAATTGCAAAATTAAGGAAAGAGAGGCTTGAATTTCAGTTACCTTAGTATCCAGAGAATCAATTCTTTGATTGATTGAGGTTTGTTCTGAAACAACAGATTTCACTTGGGAGTCCACTACCCTCAATTGTAAAGTAGTAGGCACCTTTGTAAAATTATTAAAGATATCAGGCCTCACTTTTTCAGTTGAGCCCTTGATAGAATCAATCTCACTTTTCAGACTTTTGGATAACAGAGTTGTAGCCTTCAGATGATTCTTCAAGTCTTGATTCTCTATAGACTTCACTGCATTATAGGCATGTTCAATAGCAGAAGAAAAACTGATAGATTCATCAGATTGGTGCCATGAATTGTTCCATTCATTCTGTCTAAATGCCTCTGCAGGATCAAAGGAAGGAATAGAAAAATCTTGTCTCTGATCTTTCCCAGTGGAAGCATTGCTAGCCATATATGTACTGGATGAACCAAAATTAGTTCCAAGACTAATTTTGAGTGCTGTAGCAAGCTGTTCCTTTCTTTTCGATTCTCATCATCATCATCACTATCATCAGAAGTATCATCAACATTACCATGAGTAATATCAGGATCAGGAATAGCAATACCTTTCAGTTTATCCTGTGGTTCTGAGATAGGATGATCCATTGGTCTTGAACGAAGTGGCTGTATCAAAATAGGTTCATTATCAGGAGCACCACTAGCGTCAGGATGAACATCGTCAGGATTTGATATGTGTGCATCATTATTTGCTACCAATGGTTCTTGTGGAGCTTGAGGTTCAGAAGCTTCTTCAACACTTTGAGTTAAAGGTTCTTGTGTGCTTCCCTCATTGACAATGTTCGCGACCAATCTTTCAACAGAAGCTGTAGCTTTGCCTGCATCTTCACTTTGAGAAGATGGTTCTTGTGTAGCTGGAATGTTGATGTCTTCATTCTCCCTTTGAGAAAATGGTTCTTGTGTGACCATTCCACTAGCTAAGCCTTCACCCAAACTTTGATTGAGTGGTTCTTGTGTGGCAGGATCAACAGTAGCTGCTGAATTACTCTGAAATTCAGGTTCTTGTGGGCTTGATCCTTTCAGCTTCTTCTGTCTCTGATAGACTAACTCTTCTGCATTCCTCTTTTTCTTTGATGTAGGTGTAAGACCAACCAAGGAAGCAGTTGTAGAAACCTTCTCCCAAGAAATTTCTCTAATCTGAGATGGAGAGGCTGGAGAGTCTGATATAGAGACAACTTTTGTTGTTGCATCAGGAATACTAACATCAGGATTTGCTAGAGCATCAGGAGTAGATGACTCATCAGGATTTGATGTCTGAATATCAGTATCCTTCATTTGCACTGTCAAAGGAATATGATACCTGCTCTTTGATAATTTCCTTGTCTTTTGTGGTTTTGATAAAGGTACCACAGCTTTAGTAGCAGTATCAGCAACTTCCTTGTTCACATTCATCACAGAGGATATAGGTAAGTCATCCTCTGAATCACTTTCATCAATCAACCTTAACTTCCTTTTCACAGGAACATTCTTAACAACCTTATCAGCTTTCTTCACCAGGACCCCTTGTACACCCCCTTGTATCTTCTTTTTAGTGAGTGGTGTAGAGGAAAAATCCTTTGAACCTGATTGCCTTCCAGACACATCAGTTCTAGCTGATTTCTTTGATTTTACAACTAAAGTCTTTTGAGAGACAGTAGAGGTGGTTGGTAACTGTTTAGACTGTTTAGGTTGCATGCTTGTGTCAGGAACAAGGTGGGTTGGGCCTTGCCCCATAGCATTAGAAAGTAGTCCATAATGAGTAGGCATTTTCTGATGTAAGAAAAACCTAACCTCATCAGGAATAAAAGCATTTCCTATGAAACCATTTGCCTTATCACTGTTGACTAAGGACTTAATATTATTCTCAGTAATTCTACAGATTGGTAGAACTACATCATCCTCAAAAACAACATTAGGACATAAGTGATTAAATATCAACTGTAAAAATCTAAGAAAACAGACAGAACCCAATTTATCTGATTTCCTATCACTTTAAGCTTTTAAGATAAAAGACCCATAATCAAACACTGTAGAATGGATAAGAGAGTACCCAATTTTAAGAGATCCTGATGGAAGAGCATCAAAATTTGATGTCTTGTTCAGGAAACAGCGGCTGATTGTATCAAAGAAGAAATTCCATTCCTTCTTAAGCTTTGTCCTGAAGAGATTTCCATATCTCTTTACTTCACCATTGTAGCCCAACTTTGTAACAAACTCAAAAAGAGTAGAGTCCGAAACATTAGCAGGAATAGCATCACCAAGAACTGGTAAATGCAGGGCTGCCTCCACAATTGTAGGAGTCACATAGTGAGTAGTTCCATTATATCCAAAACTCATCAAGATTGTATCAGAATGCCCTTTATCAAAAGTAACTGAGTTCCACACCTTTCTGAATAACCATTAGGATTTGACAGTTATCAGGATTTCCTCTCTGTAGCTTTTCCTCAGAAATTCTCAAAATTCATCATTCCAAGTTCATTCACCAACTTATTGAAAGTAGCTTCAGGTAGTGGCTTGGTGAATATATCAGCTAGTTGTTGATCAGTAGGAACAAAGTGAAGTTCAATTGTTCCTTCCAGAACCTGTTCTCTTATAAAGTGATATCTGATACTTATGTGTTTAGTAAGAGAATGTTGAACTGGATTTCCTGTCATTGCAATAGCACTTTGGTTATCACAATAAATAGGGATTTTTGAGTATGGCAGGCCATAATCTAACAACTGATTTCTCATCCACATTATCTGAGCACAACAACTTCCTGCAGTAATGTACTCAGCTTCTGCAGTTGAAGTGGAAATAGATTTCTGCTTTTTACTGAACCATGAAACTAGTCTTCCACCCAAAAACTGACAACTTCCTGAAGTACTTTTCCTGTCTATTTTGCATCCTGCAAAATCAGCATCTGAATAACCACACAACCCAAAATCTGATTCCCTTGCATACCAAAGGCCAAGTGAAGGAGTGCCTTTGAGATATCTGAAAATTCTTTTGACTGCAATCAGATGTGGTTCTCTAGGTTTTGCTTGAAATCTTGCACATAGACAGGTTGCAAACATGATATCTGGTCTACTGGCAGTGAGATACAATAAAGAGCCAATCATTCCTCTGTAGTGAGTTACATCTACCTCTTCACCTTGATCAGGATCAAGTTTGGTAGCTGTAGCTATGGGAGTTGAAGCAGGAGTACTGTCTTGCATGTTAAACCTTGTCAGTAAGTTCCTTGTGTATTTAGACTGATTAATAAAAATCCCTTCATCAGTCTGTTTAACTTGAAGACCCAGAAAGTAACTCATTTTTCCCATCATGCTCATTTGATATCTTGACTGCATAAGCTTGGAAAACTTTTCACACAGCTTATTGTTTGTTGACCCAAAAATGATATCATCAACATAAATCTGAACTAACAGCAACTCCTTACCATGATTCAAATAAAATAGAGTTTTATCAATTGCACCTCTTTTGAATCCACTTTCCAGTAAGAATTGAGCTAAGGTTTCATACCATGCTCTTGGAGCTTGCTTTAGTCCATAAAGTGCCTTATCCAGTCTGTAGACATGATCTGGATATTTAGGATCAATGAAACCAGGAGGTTGTTCAACATAAACTTCTTCCTCCAGTTCACCATTTAAGAAAGCACTTTTAACATCCATCTGGAAAACCTTGAATTTCTTATGTGCTGCATAAGCAAGAAATATCCTGATGGCTTCTAGTCTTGCAACAGGAGCAAAAGTTTCATCATAGTCAATTCCCTCTTGTTGGGAATACCCCTTTGCAACTAGTCTAGATTTATTTCTGATAATGACTCCATCAGAATCAGTCTTGTTCTTGAAAATCCACTTTGTACCAACAATTGATCTATTCTTTGGTCTTGGTACCAGTTTCCAGACTTCATTCCTTTCAAATTCATTCAGTTCTTCTTGCATTGCAGTAACCCAATCAGCATCTTTAAGTGCATCTTCAACTTTCTTAGGCTCCTCCTTTGATAGAAAGTTATTATATAAACATTCATTCTGAGTTGCACTTCTTGTTTGAACACCTGCATCAGGATCTCCAATTATCAAATCAGGAGTATGATCTTTTGTCCATTTCCTTGCTGGTGTCAAATTGTTTCTTGAAGTAGATGCTCCCCCTGGATTGGTGTTATCTTGATTGAAAGAATTTGATTGATTTGAAGCTCTCCCTGAATTATTGCTATGCCCTCCTGATGTGTTATCAGGATCTTCACTTGAATCAGTATCTGAAGAATTCTGTTCTGATGATTGAGTTGACTCTGAACTTGTAGTTGAATGTCGTTGCTCCCCCTCAACATTAGCACTACTAGTTGTATCACTGTTGTTTGCATCATCAGTATTAGCACCATCAGTACCTGGTGAGTCATCAGGATTTGGTGACCCATCAGTATCTGGTGAATTGACAGGATCTGATTCAATTTCTTCAGGTTCCTTGGAAGCTTCATTTT
Source organism: Heracleum sosnowskyi (assembly GCA_030848705.1). NCBI lineage: Eukaryota > Viridiplantae > Streptophyta > Magnoliopsida > Apiales > Apiaceae > Heracleum > Heracleum sosnowskyi. Next base: position 70,024,148 of record CM061235.1, read on the forward strand.
CAAATAACAATCTATCATGCGAGTCTTCAATGATTCCAGTTATCTTCTTATCATCAAAAGATACATGAATTGACTCCATGACAGTTCTTGTTCTCAAATTAAAAACTCTGAAGGCTCTTGATGTAGGATAACCTATGAATATTCCTTCATCAGCCTTTGTTTCAAATTTCCCTAGCTGTTCAGGATGAGTTCTGAGAACAAAACATTTACAGCCAAACACATGCAAATGCTTCAGACTTGGTTTCTTCTCCTTGAGTGACTGATAAGGAGTGACACCATGCCTGTTTATCAATGTGAGATTTTGTGTATAGCATGCTGTGTTGACTGCTTCTGCCCAGAAATATGTAGGTAATTTAGCTTCTTCCAACATAGTTCTGCCAGCTTCAATAAGAGTTCTATTCTTCCTTTCTACTACTCCATTTTGCTGAGGTGTGCCAGGAGCAGAGAATTGTTGAATGATTCCTTTGTATTTGCAGAACTCTTCCATCTTTGAATTCTTAAATTCAGTACCATTATCACTTCTCAGAATCTTGACTTTGTACTTTGTGGTTGTCTCAATTATCCTCACATGATCCAACAGAACTTCAGGAGTTTCATCTTTTCTATGCAGAAAATACACCCAGGTGAATCTAGAATATTCATCAACAATTACAAGAGTGTACCTTTTCTTACTGATGGACATGATGTTGACTGGACCAAACAGATCAAGATGTAGCATGTGATATGGTTCTTCAATCGAGGATACTGATTTACTCTGGAATGATGTTCTTCTTTGTTTTGCTTTTTGGCATGCATCACAGAGTCCATCAGGTGTATATAAGACATTAGGTAATCCTCTTACTAACTCTTTCTTAACCAACTCATTGATGTTGCTGAAGTTGAGATGAGAAAGCTTCTTGTGCCAATTCCAACTTTCATCTACTGAAGCTTTACTGATGAAACATGTAGGGGAGCCATCAGTATCTGAGAGAATGTTGGCTTCATATATGTTACCATGCCTGTAGCCAGTTAGTGCTATCTTCCCTGTTGCTTTACTGACTACTTCACAATGTGTGGAATAGAAATTGACATGATAACCTCTGTCAGTGATTTGACTAATACTCAACAAGTTGTGTTTTAGTCCCTTCACTAGAGCTACTTTTTCAATGATGACATTTCCAATGATTATATTGCCATATCCCAAGGTTTGTCCAATGTTGCCATCTCCATAAGACACAGTTGGGCCAGCTTTTTCCTCATATTCTGATAACAGGGCTTTGTTTCCAGTCATGTGCACAGAACATCCACTATCCATGACTAACACATTTTTCTTTTTACCCTGCATCAGAATAGAAACACACTAGTTAGAACACTTAGGAACCCATACATGTTGGGTTCCTTTCTCATGCAATTTATTAATTTTAGCAGCAGAAGACTTTCTGACTTTAGCAGTCCTGACAGGATTTACTCCATCAGGATTTGCTTTGTCAGCATCAGTATTAACAAAAGCATGCTTCACTATGACATTTTCAGTTCTATCAGACTTTGTACTACTTTCAAACTTAGGCAATGGATCATAAAAGTTATAGTACAAATCATGATACTCTTTACATGTATAAATAGAATGCCATAGACTACCACAATGAAAACAGGACTTCTGCGGTTTATAGAGTACTGATCTATTCCTCACATCAGATTTAGAAATATCAGCAATCTTCTTTTTAATCTTCTTACAAACAATAGCAAGATGATTAGAGTTACCACAGTTAAAACAACACTTTCTAGGTGCATTTGGGATATATTTATAACCATTCTCTTTATTGATCCCAACTTTACCATTCCTGTTTCTCTTAACAGTAGCTTCCTTTTTCTTATCTGTAACATCACAGATTTTATCTTTAAGCTGTTTCTGAGACAGTAGACCTAGATTCTTAGTGACTTTGTTCATGACAGGTTTAGACTTTATAATTTTAATTCCTTGAGTAGAAGAAGATCCCTTTTCAAAAGTAGAATTGGAATCCTTACCAAAAACAAAATTAATAGGAGTAATCTTAGATTTGGTTGAGTCTATAACATGTCTATAGGTCTTTGGACTGACTGTCTCATCAATGACAATTTTCTCTGCTAATTTCTTATCTTCATCTGACTTATATCCTAGACACTCTTTCCAATTCTTAGAGGTATTAATCTCATGAAATTTCCTACCAGAGTCTGTCCAGGTTCTGATTTTCTCATTAGCATATTCAAGTTCTTTTTCAAGGGAAGTACATTTAGATGTCATCTCTAAGTGCATGTGTTTAGCATTATCACATTCTTTTTGTACTTCTTGCATACGAGAAAATTCAGCTTCTAATATCTCATTCCTCTTTCTAAGGTCAGACATCTCAGATAAGATTCTAGTATTCTCAGCAGTTTGACTTCTAAAGCTAATATGTAATGACTTTAGAAAACGTCTTAACTCAGAAGCATTATCAGTATCAAAATCAAAGATAGTATTTAGTACCTTATCATCAGGAGCAGCAGTTACATTAGCATTGGCCATTAATGCATAGTTGACTACCTCAGTATCAGATTCTGAGGAAGAGTCCATCCAATCCTTGCTTGATGTGATGAGTGCCTTTGTCTTGTTGCATTCAGAAGCAAAGTGACCCATTCCATTACACTTGTAGCATCTAACCTTTGATTTGTCAAATTTGCTACCCTTGCTGTCCTTTTTGATATACTTGTCTTTGTCTGCTTTGAAGGTCTTTTTCTGAAAGTTGCCTTGTCTTCTATTCTTCCTGAACTTCATCCTTCTGAAGTTTCTGACAATCATAGCAACCATCTCTTCCATGTCTGAATCAGAAGATTCATCACCAGTATTGGCATCAGAATTGCCATCAGTATCTGATGAAGAGTCGTCAGGATCTGACTCAGCTACTCTTGCTTTCCTTCTAGAGACCTCCATAGCTTTTCCTTTTGATTTAGCTTCTACATTCAAAGCAATTGACTTTGCCTTGCTGCTTTTCTTGTTCTTTCTCTGTTGAACTTCAAGATCATGAGTTCTTAGCATCCCATAGATCTCATCAAGAGACACAATGTTCAGATCATACTGGTGTCTAATGATTGAGGTCTGAGTATCCCATTCTTCAGGTAAAGCTCTAAGAAATTTGGTGTTTGAATCTTCAGTTTCATATACTTTGTCAACTAAGGATAAGCTGTTCAATAGTGTCAGAAATCTATCATATAGATCAGTCAGGCTCTCTTCAGGTCTTGCATCGAATTGTTCATATTCTTGAATCAAAAGAGCCCTTCTGTTTTTCTTAACAGATGCAGATCCCTGGCACTGAGTTTCCAAAGTATCCCAGATTTCTTTTGAAGACTTGCATGCAATCACTCTGTTTGACATGACAGCATCAAGGCTATTATGCAAGATATTCTTTATCTTTGGTTCCCTGAGTACATGAGCTTTTTCTTCTGGAGTCCATTCAGCTTTAGCTTTGACCACATAATGTTCTGGTACTGTATCTGTTCGTTCTACGAACTTTGTTGGTATATATGGTCCATCACGAATCCTGTCCAAGTAGTCAGGATCCATAGCCTCCAGGTACATCAGCATCTTTACCCTCCATGTAGGATATTCTGATATCTTTAAGATGGGAATCTTCATGCTTTCATACTTGGTTGTCGACATCTTAGATCGTCTCTGATTTAAAAATAAATCAGTATGCTCTGATACCAATTGTTGCCCAGTAATAATCTATTATAGAATGGGGGTTGAATACAATAGAGTAAGATAATCGACTTCTTAATGTATATATCACAAATATGAAAAGAAAGATAACAGCTTTATTAAATCTGATATAAAACTATTACAAACTCTCTCAAGAAATTCTGATGTTCTTGAGAGCTGCTAGTTTACAAAAACTCTCTCAAGAAATTCTGTTCTTAAGAGCTTCTCTTCGATTATGTTCTCTCTCTAATGAATACATAAATCGAAACCAAGACTGTGTTTATATAGTACACACAACTTCTCTATCAATAACAAGATAAGTCCTAATCAACAACAAAGATAGAAACCTATCCTTAATCGATAACTACATTCTACAAACCAGGAACAAATAGAATAAACTTCCATGTTTATCTAGACTCCAAATATAACTCGAAGTAGGAATCCTGATCAGCTTCAAGTTCTGATGATCAATCCTGATCATAGTCTGAGTAGGAATCCTGATGATCAATAAGATACTGACGCTTGATCAAATACTGATGACCATGCAATACTGATGACGTCAGCAATCCTGATCAGTTGAGTCTAGCTTCTGACGATCATTGAATTCTGATCTAACAAAAGTTTATTATGTTTAAAGTGTTTCCTAAGAGGACTCACTACTATGAATAAGGTTTGATAAAACCAACCGGAGTTCTTAAACTTGGGTACTATGTAAGGGTTGATCCCATTTTTAATCTATGAATAAATTCAGCATTTTCACGTTTTAAAAGCTTATCTACTATGAGTGTTCACAAACATTCAAGAAATAAGAAAAACAACACAAATCCAAGAATGGCCACAAGATATAAATAAAAACGAGTTAAGTTAAGCCCGTAGGCCAAAAGTACATCAATAAAAGCCACAGTTGGCCATAAAAATCTACAACTAGCTACGACTAAGCATCATCCACTCCATCCTCTTCCTCAGAGCCAGACTCCTCTCCAGAACCATCTCCTTTCGCACACTCTTCTTCCTCACCGGAACTGGATTCACCAGGATGAGAGGCATGTTCGGGATTGAGAATCCTGTCATCCTCACTCATATCGTCCTCTCCGGCCAAGGCCTTCTCCGTATCAGTAGGAGCATGGGGGCTGGGAAACTCAGAAATAGTAAGGGTTCCAGGAAATCTCCTCGAAACCTCAGCCAATGCATCATCCCATCCTTTGGTGTACTGGACAGGGAAGAGAAGGTCGTCGTGCTGGGTGATTATGCCCTGGTACTCCTCAGAGTCAAAGTACTCATCGATAAGGAGGTCTTTCCCCCTCCTGAGCTCCACTAGCTGTGCCTGGGCATCGGATAGCTCCTTCTCCCTGCTATCCAAAGAAGCCCTAAGAGAGCCTATCTCCAGCTGTGCCTTGTCAAACTTAGCCTTGTTGGCCTCTGAAGATGCACACCAAGCTTTGGCTTGGAACAAGGCTCCCTGAACACTAGCATTGGCCTGCGAACAAATTACAAGTTAGAACTATAACTTGAAAAATCTACTAAGGACTACAAAGAAAAAGAAGAATAATAACTTACAGCAGCAAAGGCTTGAGAGCCCGCACTTTCAGCCCCCTCGATGGTGGAGTTGGCCACAAAATCCTTGTAGTCACAAGGAGTCAAGGAGTGATGTGACCACTCAACGGCATGCTTAGCCACACCAACAATGGTGTCCTTCTTCCTAATCCCCCAGTTGGGGCGCCAAACTGAGCTCTTAGCCGAGGAAGAGCCCTCGACTTCCTCAACCTCATGAGGCCTAAGAATAGCAGGGCCTTTCTCGGCCAGCCTGGGGTCCTTCAGACAAGCCCTCTTGATTCTGGCTGTCTCCCCATCTGCCGGCTCATTCGACTTGTTTATAAAAGCAGCAGCTGCAAAAATCAAATACAAAATTTGGTATAAGGCAATCTTAATGCAAATAAAGGAAAATAGAAGAAAGGGAGTTACCCTGATCAGAAACTTTTGAAAGTTTCAGTTTCTTAAGCAAAAACTCATCCAGGAGCTCCCAGGCCATGGTGGCATAGTCATCTTTGATAAGCTCATCATAAGCATGAGCCTCCTCTTCAGTCAGGTTTATGTCATCTGGGCTACCATCTGACACTCTACTGAACGAGCTCTGGAAAAGGGTACCCCAGTCCCCTCCATCCCAAACTAAGTACATGAATTCATCCTTCCACTTGGGATTGTTATCAGGAATGGATTTGGGGTGGAAAATGGGGGGAGTCGAAGAACGATGACTAATATATACCCAGCCCAAGGTGTTGGAGGCACTATTCTTAAATTGAAAAATCTTTCTAAAGAGAGCAACAGAAAGAGGGAAATTGTTTTTTAAACACAAAACAATAAAGCACATAATCAATCTCCAAGCATTGGGAGGAAGCTGACAGGGATTGATACCTACATCTGCTAAAAGTTGAGGGATAAAAGGGTGAAAGGGGAATCGAACCCCTGCAACAAGGGTCCCCCTATAAACGCAATGAGCGTCAGGGCGCCAATGGCAGGATCTATCCCCAGGACCGGCAAGGACAAGTCTATAGGGAGATCTAATTCTATACATGTTTTTATCATTAGCAATTTTATCAGCATCATGAAACCTATTGCTATGGTTAAAAGAATCCAAGTGAGATACAGAAGGGTACTCATCGCTACGCTCTAATATCATATCTTGCAAAGACATAGTAGAAGAACGGATAGTGATACCTCTTTTCGAAGCTTGATTCATTCTCTGCAAACGTTGAGCAGAACGATCGGCCATTTCAGGAATCTTCAAAGTAACTCCAGAAAACCTTCTTGGGAAGAAGATTAAAGCCCAGAAAAATGAAACAACTCCAGAAAACCTTCAAGGGATGAAGGTGAAAGCCCAGAAATTCAAAGAAATCTTCAACGGTTGAAGGTAAAACCCAGGAAATCTTCAAAGCAAACCCAGAAAACCCAGAAAATCTTCAAAGTATGAAGATTAAATCCAGAAACTGAAGGAGAATTACTGAGAAGAATTTTAGAAAGTAAGAAGTGAGAAGTGAGAAGTGAAAAATGAAGATTCACTCTCTTATAGAAAGTTCTCAACCGGTTGGTTAGCCGGTAAAAGAGAATTTTAACTGGTTATAGCCGGTCAGGCCCATAATTATTCTATGGACTGCTAAAAACAAGGCCAAAAGGGTTAGGCCCAAATAAATATCAAGGCTCAAGGCCCAATATAAAAGAAAGTCCAAGAAAAACCTAGGCCCAAATTAGTGAGCCTAAAAGAGTTTAAGATCATCAAAGCAAACATGGCCCATAAAGTGAAAAAGTTCAAGGCCCAACATGACAAAAGAAAGGCTCAATGTCAAAAAAGCCCATCTGAAAATCAAGGCCCAATATGGAATCAAGGCCCAAGAAGTTGAAAGCTTAAAGAAATTTCTAACTCAAAAGTTAGAAATAATTCTAAGGCGAACAAATGAATTCGAGATCGAAAATGTACTGAAAGTAAGTTCGAGGTCGAATTTGTACAAGAATTTTGAGGTCGAAAAAGACCCAAGTTGAACTCGAAGATTTCTGGTCGAATTTACACTTAAAATCAAGGTCGACATGTTCAACCTCACTCCACTTCCTAGTCGAAAATGAATACCGGGAATGAGATCGAAATAATACTAATTCCTGGTCGAAAATTTGAGGTCGAAAAAGGCCTAAACTTTCTGGTCGAAGTGTTCGACCTCAACACTGTTCTGATCAAAATTAAGCTGTAGATCCTGCTCGAAAATGCAAAGAAATGAGGTCGAAAGATCCTGCTCGAAAATGCAAAGAAATGAGGTCGAAAATTCTTGCTCGAAAATGCAAAGAAATGAGGTCGAAAATTTGAGGTCGAAAAAGACCTAAAATTCCTGGCCGAACTGATCGACCTCATTCCAGTTCAGGTCGAAATTGACTTGACTTCCTGGTCGAAATTGGCTTGATTTCTGGTCGAAAATACTCTGAAAAAATGGAAAAATTCAATAACTTCTACGAAAACCCCGAGGATATTTTCCCAGAAGTTGGGGGGCAAATGATATGGATAGAAAAGTAATTATAGAAATATAATTGACTGTTCAACGGAAAGGCCGGTATTTAAGGCCCGACACCCTAATTATTCATTAATTTCGTAATTAATGAATAGGGAAAATATACAGCTCATTAAAAGAGCCCAAATTATGGAAAATTAGTCAAAGAAGGATCTGGAATCCCAATCAAAGGCAATCAATGAGTCATAACCTTTATCTACAAGGAAACGAATTCTTCAGCAAGAAATACAATACTTATCCAATATCAAATAGAAGACTTATCCGTTAAGTCTCCCAATCATACCATAAATATGAAGGCTCCAGACGCCTATATAAGGACTCTGATCCTACAATCAGAACTACGTCTTTGGCTTGATTCTCAATAACAATTTGAGATACGTAGGCATCTTGTGAGGACCGATTTAGTCCGGAACCACGAGTGCAGCCATTAAAGCTCGAAGCTCATTAATCCTAGCATTAAATTCACAAGCACGTTTTTTAATCCATAACACTTACTAACAAAAGAAACTAAACATATTATCCTAAATTGTTTATCATAAAATATCTCAATGTCCTTTTAAATCTATTATAATATAGGAAACTAAATATACAATTGTAATATATATTCTCCTAAACTTTTTATTTATGAATATATTTACTAACATAGGAAACTAAATATATTTATGTCAAAACTTAAATTTTTGAAAAATATTATAGAGAAGACGAGTGCGGTGAGGTTGAGCTCTCAAATCGCCTCCGTCTATTTTTCTAATTTTCTAGAATTTTTAAATATAATGAATTTTTTTATATTATTTAAAGGAGAAGACGGCACAGTGAGGTGTCGCATCTCAAATCGTCTCAATCTACTTTTCGAATTTTCTCAAAATTTTGAATTAATAAAAATTAAATAATATATATAAATTCTCAATTTCCTTGAACTTTTTTTTGCTAAACCTCAATTTCCTTCTTACTGTTTTTCTAACGGAGGAAACTAAATATAATTTGTTAATATTTTTCAAAACATTCTCTACTAATCTAATTTATTTACTAATTTCTTTCTTACTATTTTTCAAAAAAGGAACCTAAATATGCTATGTTAATATTCCCCTTAACTTTCTCTTCAAGTTCAATTTATTTACTAATTATTTCCTACCATTTAAAAATACTATATTAATATTATCCTAAACTTACTCTATGAGCCCAATTTATTTACTAATTTCTTTTTACTATTTGAAAAGTCCTAAACTTTCTCCTTTATATATGTACGGTGAGGCTACGTATCTCAAATTGCCTTATCTATTTTCCTAATTTTCTCAAAATTTTAAATTAATAATATTAAAGGTTAGAAAATATATAAATTTTCTTTTAAATCTTTAGTAATGAAAATCTTACTTACCTTATATTCTCCTAAACTTTCTTTTTATAAGTCAAATTACTATCTTAATGTAGTCCTAAAATTTAACTTCAAGTTAAATTACAATGTTGATATTCTGTTAAACTTTCTCTTAAACTCAAACTTACCATCTTAAAATTCTCATATATTTTTTGTTAAAGTTCTAAAATTTATCTTGAAATCAAATTATCATCTTAATATTCTCCTAAAAAAACTATTACAAATTATGTTCTCATAATTTTTTCGTAAAAAAACTCGCGTTTAATTTATATATATGTTTTACATATATATAAAAATCAATTTTTTAAGTTTTACCTTCTAATTTATATAGAAGATAATACTTACAGAAAATGCAAGTTTCTATAAAATATAATATAATATAAAATTCTTTTTTTTCTTTTCATTTATTTTCTCGAGTACCTATATTTTAAACAATAATAATTAGAATATTTAAAAATATTTAAATTTAATTTTATGATATAACAAAATTGATTAATAGATGATACAATTTATTTAGTAAGTTAGTTTGTTATATGTTTAGATTTGTTAACAACGAAAAAGCGGATGAGACATGTTTAACGAGAGAGTGATTCATAAATATGAGCATATTATAAGGTAGAATTTAATATTGATGTAATATTATGTATTTAAAAAAAGAAGTTGAAATATGAATTTTGAGAAAAATAAAAATTGTGATAAATATACTAATATTTGATATAATATTAAAATAATGAAAAATATTTAACAATTGCCGTTTTTTATATTTATTTAAAATTTTGGTAAGAAAAATTAAAAAAATTATTATAAGGCCGCTGCAAAGCCGATGAGTAAACCAAATTTAGAGAATCCATTAATTTTTAAGTTGTATCATATGTTAAATAATTTATGAAGTCGAATACCTCAAGTCTTACTAAATATTACAATTTTTTAATAATTACACGTGAATTTTTCCAAATCTCAAAGACATGCAAGATTTCATTTCCACAATCAATATACTTATATAAAGGAGAAGACGGAGGCGGTGAGGTGGCGCCTCTAGAATCGCTCCGTTCTATTTTTCTAATTTTCTCAATTTTTCACAATTTTTAATTTTAATAATTACAACTTCCTTTATTATTTTCGATTTTGTAGGAAGGAAATTGAAAATTACACTTTTATTATTTTCAAACTTGATAGAACTTTCCTTTATTATTTTCAAACTTGATAGAACTTTCTTTGATTTAGAAAATTACAACTTCCTTATTATTTTCGAATTTGTAGGACTTGAATGAACTTTATTTGATTTAGAAAATTACAACTTACTTATTATTTTCGAATTTGTAGACTTGATATAACTTTCTTTTATTATTTTCAAACTTGATAGAACTTTCTTTGATTTAGAAAATTACAACTTCCTTATTATTTTCGAATTTGTAGGACTTGATAGAACTTTCTTTGCTTTATAAAATTACAACTTCCTTATTATTTTCGAATTTGTAGAACTTGATACAACTTTCTTTGATTTAGAAAATTACAACTTCCTTATTATTTTTGAATTTGTAGGATTGATAGAACTTTCTTTTATTATTTTCAAACTTGATAGAACTTTCTTTGATTTAGAAAATTACAACTTCCTTATTATTTTCGAATTTGTAGGCTTGATAGAACTTTCTTTTATTATTTTCAAACTTGATAGAACTTTCTTTGATTTAGAAAATTATAACTTCCTTATTATTTTCGAATTTGTAGGACTTGATAGAACTTTCTTTTATTTAGAAAATTACAACTTCCTTATTATTTTCGAATTTGTAGGCTCTTATGTTAATAATTGTAATTTTCTTTTTTATTATTTTCACTCTTAATAGAACTTTCTTTTATTATTTTCAAACTTTATAGAACTTTCTTTGATTTAGAAAATTACAACTTCCTTATTATTTTTGAATTTTTAGGATCTTATGTTAATAATTGCAATTTTCTCTTTTATTATTTCAATCTTGATAGAACTTTCTTTTATTATTTTCAAACTTGATAAAACTTTCTTTTATTATTTTCAAACTTGATAGAACTTTCTTTTATTATTTTCAAACTTTATAGAACTTTTCTTTTATAATACTTCTTGACTTTTAAACATAATGGATTTCCATGTTATTCACCTTACAAACACCTATAAATTAAAGGTCTGTTAGATCAGAATTCAATGATCGTCAGAAGCTAGACTCAACTGATCAGGATTGCTGACGTCATCAGTATTGCATGGTCATCAGTATTTGATCAAGCGTCAGTATCTTATTGATCATCAGGATTCCTACTCAGACTATGATCAGGTTTGATCATCAGGACTTGAAGCTGATCAGGATTCCTACTTCGAGTTATATTTGGAGTCTAGATAAACATGGAAGTTTGTTCCTGGTTTGTAGAATGCAGCTATCGATTAAAGATATGTTTCTATCTTTATTATGATTAGGACTTATCTTGTTATTGATAGAGAAGCTGTGTGCACTATATAAACACAGTTTTGGTTTCGATTTATGTACTCATCAGAGAGAGAGAACATAATCGGAGAGAAGCTCTTAAGAACAGAATTTCTTGAGAGAGTTTTTGTAAGCTAGCAGCTCTTAAGAACATCAGAATTTCTTAAGAGAGTTTGTAACAGTTTTATATCAAAGTTAATAAAGCTGTTATTGTTATTGTTAATGATCTTTCATATTTGTGTTATATAAAGTCGAGAATCTTATACAATTGTATTCAACCCCCCTTCTACAATTGTTATTCACTGGGCAACAATTGGTATCAGAGCAAACTGATTTAATTCTGAATCAGATACGATCTAAAGATGTCGACAACCAAGTATGAAAGCATGAAGATTCCCATCTTGAAGATATCAGAATATCCTACATGGAGGGTAAAGATGTTGATGTACCTGGAGGCTATGGATTCCGACTACTTGGACAGGATTCGTGATGGACCATATATACCAACAAAGTTCGTAGAACGAACAGATACAGTACCAGAACATTATGTGGTCAAAGCTAAAGCTGAATGGACTCCAGAAGAAAAAGCTCATGTACTCAGGGAACCAAAGATAAAGAATATCTTGCATAATAGCCTTGATGCTGTTATGTCAAACAGAGTGATTGCATGCAAGTCTTCAAAAGAAATTTGGGATACTTTGGAAACTCAGTGCCAGGGATCTGCATCTGTTAAGAAAAACAGAAGGGCTCTATTGATTCAAGAATATGAGCAATTTGATGCAAGACCTGAAGAGAGCCTGACTGATCTATATGATAGATTCCTGACACTATTGAACAGCTTATCCTTAGTTGACAAAGTATATGAAACTGAAGATTCAAACACCAAATTTCTTAGAGCTTTACCTGAAGAATGGGATACTCAGACCTCAATCATTAGACACCAGTATGATCTGAACATTGTGTCTCTTGATGAGATCTATGGGATGCTAAGAACTCATGATCTTGAAGTTCAACAGAGAAAGAACAAGAAAAGCAGCAAGGCAAAGTCAATTGCTTTGAATGTAGAAGCAAAATCAAAAGGGAAAGCTATGGAGGTCTCTAGAAGGAAAGCAAGAGTAGCTGAATCAGATCCTGACGACTCTTCATCAGATACTGATGGCAATCCTGATGCCAATACTGGTGATGAATCTTCTGACTCAGACATGGAAGAGATGGTTGCTATGATTGTCAGAAACTTCAGAAGGATGAAGTTCAGGAAGAATAGAAGACAAGGCAACTTTCAGAAAAAGACCTTCAAAGCAGACAAAGACAAGTATATCAAGAAGGACAGCAAGAGTAGCAAATTTGACAAGTCAAAGGTTAGATGCTACAAGTGTAATGGTATGGGTCACTTTGCTTCTGAATGCAACAAGACAAAGGCACTCATCACATCAAGCAAGGATTGGATGGACTCTTCCTCAGAATCTGATACTGAGGTAGTCAACTATGCGTTAATGGCCAATGCTGATGTAACTGCTGCTCCTGATGATAAGGTACTAAATACTATCTTTGATTTTGATACTGATAATGCTTCTGAGTTAAGACGTTTTCTAAAGTCATTACATATTAGCTTTAGAAGTCAAACTGCTGAGAATACTAGAATCTTATCTGAGATGTCTGACCTTAGAAAGAGGAATGAGATACTAGAAGCTGAATTTTCTCGTATGCAAGAAGTACAAAAAGAATGTGATAATGTTAAGCACATGCACTTAGAGATAACATCTAAATGTACTTCCCTTGAAAAAGAACTTGAATATGCTAATGAGAAAATCAGAACCTGGACAGACTCTGGTAGGAAATTTCATGAGATTAATACCTCTAAGAATTGGAAAGAGTGTCTAGGATATAAGTCAGATGAGGATAAGAAATTGAAAGAGAAAATTGTCATTGATGAGACAGTCAGTCCAAAGACCTATAGACATGTTATAAACTCAACCAAATCTAAGATTACACCTGTTAATTTTGTTTTTGGTAAGGATTCCAATTCTACTTTTGAAAAGGGATCTTCTTCTACTCAAGGAATTAAAATCGTTAAGTCTAAACCTGTCTTGAATAAAGTTACTAAGAATCTAGGTCTATTGTCTCAGAAACAGCTTAAGGATAAAATCTGTGAGGTTACAGATAAGAAAAAGGAAGCTACTGTAAAGAGAAACAGGAATGGTAAAATTGGGATCAATAAAGAGAATGGTTATAAGTATATCCCAAATGCACCTAGAAAGTGTTGTTTTAACTGTGGTAACTCTAATCATCTTGCTATTGATTGTAAGAAGAGTAAGAAAAAGATTACTGATATTCCTAAGTCTGATGTTAGGAATAGATCAGTACTCTATAAACCGCAGAAGTCCTGTTTTCATTGTGGTAGTCTATGGCATTCTATTTATACATGTAAAGAGTATCATGATTTGTACTATAACTTTTATGATCCATTGCCTAAGTTTGAAAGTAGTACAAAGTCTGATAGAACTGAAAATGTCATAATGAAGCATGCTTTTGTTAATACTGATACTGACAAAGCAAATCCTGATGGAGTAAATCCTGTCAGGACTGCTAAAGTCAAAAAGTCTTCTGCTGTTAAAATTAATAAATTGCATGAGAAAGGAACCCAACATGTATGGGTTCCTAAGTGTTCTAACTAGTGAGTTTCTATTCTGATGCAGGGTAAAAAGAAAAATGTGTTAGTCATGGATAGTGGATGTTCTGTGCACATGACTGGAAACAAAGCCCTGTTATCAGAATATGAAGAAAAAGCTGGCCCAACTGTGTCTTATGGAGATGGCAACATTGGACAAACCTTGGGATATGGCAATATAATCATTGGAAATGTCATCATTGAAAAAGTAGCTCTAGTGAAGGGACTAAAGCACAACTTGTTGAGTATTAGTCAAATCACTGACAGAGGTTATCATGTCAATTTCTATTCCACACATTGTGAAGTAGTCAGTAAAGCAACAGGGAAGATAGCACTAACTGGCTACAGGCATGGTAACATATATGAAGCCAACATTCTCTCAGATACTGATGGCTCCCCTACATGTTTCATCAGTAAAGCTTCAGTAGATGAAAGTTGGAATTGGCACAAGAAGCTTTCTCATCTCAACTTCAGCAACATCAATGAGTTGGTTAAGAAAGAGTTAGTAAGAGGATTACCTAATGTCTTATATACACCTGATGGACTCTGTGATGCATGCCAAAAAGCAAAACAAAGAAGGACATCATTCCAGAGTAAATCAGAATCCTCGATTGAAGAACCATATCACATGCTACATCTTGATCTGTTTGGTCCAGTCAACATCATGTCCATCAGTAAGAAAAGGTACACTCTTGTAATTGTTGATGAATATTCTAGATTCACCTGGGTGTATTTTCTGCATAGAAAAGATGAAACTCCTGAAGTTCTGTTGGATCATGTGAGGATAATTGAGACAACCACAAAGTACAAAGTCAAGATTCTGAGAAGTGATAATGGTACTGAATTTAAGAATTCAAAGATGGAAGAGTTCTGCAAATACAAAGGAATCATTCAACAATTCTCTGCTCCTGGCACACCTCAGCAAAATGGAGTAGTAGAAAGGAAGAATAGAACTCTTATTGAAGCTGGCAGAACTATGTTGGAAGAAGCTAAATTACCTACATATTTCTGGGCAGAAGTAGTCAACACAGCATGCTATACACAAAATCTCACATTGATAAACAGGCATGGTGTTACTCCTTATCAGTCTCTCAAAGAGAAGAAACCAAGTCTGAAGCATTCGCATGTGTTTGGCTGTAAATGTTTTGTTCTCAGAACTCATCCTGAACAGCTAGGGAAATTTGAAACAAAGGCTGATGAAGGAATATTCATAGGTTATCCTACATCAAGAGCCTTCAGAGTTTTTAATTTGAGAACAAGAACTGTCATGGAGTCAATTCATGTATCTTTTGATGATAAGAAGATAACTGGAATAATTGAAGACTCGCATGATAGATTGTTATTTGAAAATGAAGCTTCCAAGGAACCTGGAGAAAGTGAATCAGATCCTGTCAATTCATCAGATACTGATGGGTCACCAAATCCTGATGACTCACCAGGTACTGATGGTGCTAATACTGATGATGCAAACAACAGTGATACAACTAGTAGTGCTAATGTTGAGGGGGAGCAACGGCATTCAACTACAAGTTCAGAGTCAACTCAATCATCAGGACAGAATTCTTCAGATACTGATTCAAGTGAAGATCCTGATAACACATCAGGAGGGCATAGCAATAATTCAGGGAGAGCTTCAAATCAATCAAATTCTTTCAATCAAGATAACACCAATCCAGGGGGAGCATCTACTTCAAGAAACAATTTGACATCAGCAAGGAAATGGACTAAAGATCATACTCCTGATTTGATAATTGGAGATCCTGATGCAGGTGTTCAAACAAGAAGTGCAACTCAGAATGAATGTCTATACAATAACTTTCTATCCAAGGAGGAGCCTAAGAAAGTTGAAGATGCACTTAAAGATGCTGATTGGGTTACTGCAATGCAAGAAGAACTGAATGAATTTGAAAGGAATGAAGTCTGGAAACTGGTACCAAGACCAAAGAATAGATCAATAGTTGGTACAAAGTGGATTTTCAAGAACAAGACTGATTCTGATGGAGTCATTATCAGAAATAAAGCAAGGCTAGTTGCAAAGGGGTATTCCCAACAAGAAGGAATTGACTATGATGAAACTTTTGCTCCTGTTGCAAGACTAGAAGCCATCAGGATATTTCTTGCTTATGCAGCACATAAGAAATTCAAGGTTTTCCAGATGGATGTTAAAAGTGCTTTCTTAAATGGTGAACTGGAGGAAGAAGTTTATGTTGAACAACCTCCTGGTTTCATTGATTCTAAATATCCAGATCATGTCTACAGACTGGATAAGGCACTTTATGGACTAAAGCAAGCTCCAAGAGCATGGTATGAAACTTTAGCTCAATTCTTACTGGAAAGTGGATTCAAAAGAGGTGCAATTGATAAAACTCTATTTTATTTGAATCATGGTAAGGAATTGCTGTTAGTTCAGATTTATGTTGATGATATCATTTTTGGGTCAACAAACAATAAGCTGTGTGAAAAGTTTTCCAAGCTTATGCAGTCAAGATATCAAATGAGCATGATGGGAAAAATGAGTTACTTTCTGGGTCTTCAAGTTAAACAGACTGATGAAGGGATTTTTATTAATCAGTCTAAATACACAAGGAACTTACTGACAAGGTTTAACATGCAAGACAGTACTCCTGCTTCAACTCCCATAGCTACAGCTACCAAACTTGATCCTGATCAAGGTGAAGAGGTAGATGTAACTCACTACAGAGGAATGATTGGCTCTTTATTGTATCTCACTGCCAGTAGACCAGATATCATGTTTGCAACCTGTCTATGTGCAAGATTTCAAGCAAAACCTAGAGAACCACATCTGATTGCAGTCAAAAGAATTTTCAGATATCTCAAAGGCACTCCTTCACTTGGCCTTTGGTATGCAAGGGAATCAGATTTTGGGTTGTGTGGTTATTCAGATGCTGATTTTGCAGGATGCAAAATAGACAGGAAAAGTACTTCAGGAAGTTGTCAGTTTTTGGGTGGAAGACTAGTTTCATGGTTCAGTAAAAAGCAGAAATCTATTTCCACTTCAACTGCAGAAGCTGAGTACATTGCTGCAGGAAGTTGTTGTGCTCAGATAATGTGGATGAGAAATCAGTTGTTAGATTATGGCCTGTCATACTCAAAAATCCCTATTTATTGTGATAACCAAAGTGCTATTGCAATGACAGGAAATCCAGTTCAGCATTCTCTTACTAAACACATAAGTATCAGATATCACTTTATAAGAGAACAGGTTCTGGAAGGAACAATTGAACTTCATTTTGTTCCTACTGATCAACAACAAGCTGATATATTCACCAAGCCACTACCTGAAGCTACTTTCAATAAATTGGTGAATGAACTTGGAATGATGAATTTTGAGAATTTCTGAGGAAAAGCTACAGAGAGGAAATCCCGATAACTGTCAAATCCTGATGGTTATTCAGAAAGGTATGTTTTCTTTGATCAAATCCTGATAGGATGGAATCCTGACAGGAAGTCAACTAGTCAATCCTGATGTACAGGTCAGTATTTTCATTGCTAAATTTGTGCCTAATTTTTCGTCCGTATCTGCTAATGGACGATTGAGTTTTAGTAGGACAACTGTATACGCGCGTGTGTTGCTCTATTATAGATATATCTATACATACACATAAAAAGCGGTGCAGTTTTATTTAATAACACACGTAATCTGTCCACTAATTAGTTATGCACAAATCATATTTTGCCACCTGTCATTGAGAGTAATATTTTGTTTTAACAAAATACTTTTCATTGTTTTACATCTTTCACTACTCTCTCATCATCAGTTTTTCGTTTTTATCTCTCTCTGTGCTTTCATACCCTAATTGCTTCAAATCTTAATTCTCAACTTCTCAAAAGCATTATAATGGCGTCTTCATCATTCATGAACAAACAAACAGTAATTCGTGATATTACTTTTGCCACTAATAACTTTGTAGCCATACTAGACCATCAAGACTTGCCTACTGAGTTCCATATAATTCAAGATTTTCTTACTTCAAGCCCATTGAAGTATGCTTTAACAGAGCCTGCAAGTGTTTCTTTTAAGTCTGTAATGCAGGTTTGGAACACAGTTGTTTTTGGTCAAAGTTCTACAGGAACCATTCTGATGCAGTTCGAATCAAATGGGGTCACTCATCATGTCACCCCTGCTGTTATAGAAGAGGCATTGCATTTGCCTATTCTGGGTGAAAAAGTACCTAGGGTGATTTCAGACTCTGCTCTATTTGAGTTTGTCAAGAAACTGGGCTACAATGGAGAAGTAAAGAGATATGGAAATCTCTTTAGGACAAAGCTTAAGAAGGAATGGAATTTCTTCTTTGATACAATCAGCCGCTGTTTCCTGAACAAGACATCAAATTTTGATGCTCTTCCATCAGGATCTCTTAAAATTGGGTACTCTCTTATCCATTCTACAGTGTTTGATTATGGGTCTTTTATCTTAAAAGCTTTAAGTGATAGGAAATCAGATAAGTTGGGTTCTGTCTGTTTTCTTAGATTTTTACAGTTGATATTTAATCACTTATGTCCTAATGTTGTTTTTGAGGATGATGTAGTTCTACCAATCTGTAGAATTACTGAGAATAATATTAAGTCCTTAGTCAACAGTGATAAGGCAAATGGTTTTATAGGAAATGCTTTTATTCCTGATGAGGTTAGGTTTTTCTTACATCAGAAAATGCCTACTCGTTATGGACTACTTTCTAATGCTATGGTACAAGGACCAACCCACCTTGTTCCTGACACAAGCATGCAACCTAAACAGTCTAAACAGTTAACAACCACCTCTACTGTCTCTCAAAAGACTTTAGTTGTAAAATCAAAGAAATCAGCTAGAACTGATGTGTCTGGAAGGTAATCAGGTTCAAAGGATTTTTCCTCTACACCATTCACTAAAAAGAAGATACAAGGGGGTGTACAAGGGGTCCTGGTGAAGAAAGCTGATAAGGTTGTTAAGGATGTTCCTGTGAAAAGGAAGTTAAGGTTGATTGATGAAAGTGATTCAGAGGATGACTTACCTATATCCTCTGTGATGAATGTGAACAAGGAAGTTGCTGATACTGCTACTAAAGCTGTGGTACCTTCATCAAAACCACAAAAGACAAGGAAATTATCAAAGAGCAGGTATCATATTCCTTTGACAGTGCAAATGAAGGATACTGATATTCAGACATCAAATCCTGATGTTAGTATTCCTGATGCAACAACAAAAGTTGTCTCTATATCAGACTCTCCAGCCTCTCCATCTCAGATTCGAGGACATTCTTGGGAGAAGGTTTCTACAACTGCTTCCTTGGTTGGTCTTACACCTACATCAAAGCAAAAGAGGAATGCAGAAGAGTTAGTCTATCAGAGACAGAAGAAGCTGAAAGGATCAAGCCCACAAGAACCTGAATTTCAGAATAATTCAGCAGCTACTGTTGATCCTGCCACACAAGAACCACTCAATCAAAGTTTGGGTGAAGGCTTAGCTAGTGGAATGGTCACACAAGAACCATTTTCTCAAAGGGAGAATGAAGACATCAACATTCCAGCTACACAAGAACCATCTTCTCAAAGTGAAGATGCAGGCAAAGCTACAGCTTCTGTTGAAAGATTGGTCGCGAACATTGTCAATGAGGGAAGCACACAAGAACCTTTAGCTCAAAGTGTTGAAGCAGCTTCTGAACCTCAAGCTCCACAAGAACCATTGGTAGCAAATACTGATGCAAGCATATCAAATCCTGACGATGTTCATCCTGACGCTAGTGGTGCTCCTGATAATGAACCTATTTTGATACAGCCACTTCGTTCAAGACCAATAGATCATCCTATCTCAGAACCACAGGATAAACTGAAAGGTATTGCTATTCCTGATCCTGATATTACTCCTGATACTGATGATGATAGTTCTGATGATGATAGTGATGATGATAATGAGAATAGAAAAGAGAAGGAACAGCTTGCTACAGCACTCAAGATTAGTCTTGGAACTAATTTTGGTTCATCAAGTACGTATATGGCTGGCAAAGCTTTCACTGGGAAAGATCAGAGACAAGATTTTTCTACTCCTTCCTTTGATCCTGCAGAGGCATTTAGACAGAATGAATGGAACAATTTATGGCACCAATCTGATGAATCTATCAGTTTTTCTTCTGCTATTGAACATGCCTATAATGCAGTGAAGTCTATAGAGAATCAAGACTTGAAGAATCATCTGAAGGCTACTACTCTGTTATCCAAAAGCCTGAAAAGTGAGATTGATTCTATCAAGGGTTCAACTGAAAAAGTGAGGACTGATATCTTTAATAATTTTACAAAGGTACCTACTACTTTTCAACTAAGGGTAGTGGAATCCCAAGTGGAATCTGTTGTTTCAGAACAAACCTCAATCCATCAAAGAATTGATTCTCTGGATACTAAGGTAACTGAAATTCAAGCCTCTCTTTCCTTAATTTTGCAATTATTGTCAAATCCTGATGTCAAAAAGGGGGAGAAGGTTATTCAGACAAAATGTACACCTGATCTAGTATTAAGAAATAATGATGATGATACTGGAGATGATGGTGGTGACAAAGCGATACAAGGAGAAACCTCTGATGCTGTTGTTATGAAGACAATCCAAACTTCTCAAAGTCAAACAACGCAGTCAACTCATGTTTCTGATTCTGGAGTTAAGACAGTAAGAACATTGGTGCAATCTCAGATCCTGACGGAAGATCAAATCTTGACACCTGGTCATGGACAATTTCTTGCTACAATTCCTGAAGGTGATGAAGATGTGATTATTGATAATCCTGAAGATGCATCAAATTTATTCCAGAAGTTTTCTACAAAAGACGGCAGAATTCTTACTCTATATCACACTGATAAAAGAGTTCAACAATTATATGCAAGAAAAGCACTCTCTACAGCAAGTGAAGAATATCCAGATCTCTCACATGAAGAATTCTTGAGACTACAAAGAGAGACAATGGAAAGCTATACTGCTCCTGCTAGAGGTAGAGGAAGCAGAGGTAGGAGAGGTGTTAGAAGAAGTAGAAGAGGTTCTTCAACTCAAACAGTACCTAGACAGACAAGGTCTAGAGGGTTAAGAATTGAAGAAATTCCTGAACCTATTCAAATTCTAGTAGTTCCTGACAGATCTACTTTTGGTGATGATGGAATTGTTGAAGAAGAACCAGAATTGAAAAGAAAATCAAGAAAATCAACTCTCAGCAATACAAATCAAATTGAAGATTCTAATCCTGACAATATTCAAGATCCTGACGAATCTGAAATTCTGCAAGAGGTTGATTTGATAATCTTATCTACTGTTGTTGATTGTCACAACAAAGAAGTAGATGAAGAAGAAGAAGTCAGAAGAAGAGATATTACAAGAAGAACAAATAGAGATTTCAATCTCTATCTACAAAGGCTTAAAGTTTCAAATGAAAGAAAATGGAGAAATTCAAGCAGACAAGAATCTTTACTTGAAAGAAGCTACGCTCATGAAAAGGAGAAATACAAGAAGTGGAAACATATTAGCACATTAAGTTGTGATACACCTATCAATTTTCAGTCTGGTGGAATTATTACAAGCGCTTCAAGTGTTGTTGATTTGTCTGTTATGGCTAGATCAAAAACACTCTGGTTAAAGATGTTTTCAAATCTGAAGCAATTATCAAGTAATTCAAGAGGAGGTATTGGACACAGAGATGGTGAATATCTGAATATGTCATATGTTGATCCTTACTCCTTGACAGAAATTGGAGGTACTTTAACTTCTGAAAACCTGAACAATTTATTAGCTGTTGATATAGTTATAGATTGTCATGATGGTTTTGAAAAGAAAGAAAAGCTTCTGTACTTCATGAAAGATGGTAGTGTGAAGATTCTATCTATTCAAGATCTGCTGATGAAAACTACACAGGAACTGAAATATGTTCACTATCTGTTAAGATGGAAGAACCAAGTGTACAAAGAATGGAGTGACATGATTTTGTCAAATATAAGAAGAAGACTGGATGGAAACAGTAATTTCAATGGTAATTATACTCCCATGTACTTAAATCAAAGAGGTCAGGATGTGGAAATGCAAAGGGGTACTGCTGTTAAAGAAGTAAATTTTGGCATGACTCATCTTTCTCTCAGTCCTGATGGGAAGGAAATTGCTTATCTTTTGCTTGAAGAGCACAGTCTACAGAGAAACTCCATACAGAATCTCAGAGCAGCTATCTACCAGATTAATGAGGAAGATGAAGAACTCAGAAATCTTAAGGAAAGACTGATTCAAATTCTTGAAGAAAAAGAAGAAAGTTTATTATCCAACTTCTTGAAGATGAATCTGTTCTATCAAAAAGCTTAAACAGATAAGTTGTTTCTGAAGAAACTCGTACATTTTGATACATGTTTTTGACATCATTGAATATTTGGAATCTATACTTTATTTCACAAAGTATGAGATTGGGGGAGATTGTTAGATCAGAATTCAATGATCGTCAGAAGCTAGACTCAACTGATCAGGATTGCTGACATCATCAGTATTGCATGGTCATCAGTATTTGATCAAGCGTCAGTATCTTATTGATCATCAGGATTCCTACTCAGACTATGATCAGGTTTGATCATCAGGACTTGAAGCTGATCAGGATTCCTACTTCGAGTTATATTTGGAGTCTAGATAAACATGGAAGTTTGTTCCTGGTTTGTAGAATGCAGCTATCGATTAAAGATATGTTTCTATCTTTATTATGATTAGGACTTATCTTGTTATTGATAGAGAAGCTGTGTGCACTATATAAACACAGTTTTGGTTTCGATTTATGTACTCATCAGAGAGAGAGAACATAATCGGAGAGAAGCTCTTAAGAACAGAATTTCTTGAGAGAGTTTTTGTAAGCTAGCAGCTCTTAAGAACATCAGAATTTCTTAAGAGAGTTTGTAACAGTTTTATATCAAAGTTAATAAAGCTGTTATTGTTATTGTTAATGATCTTTCATATTTGTGTTATATAAAGTCGAGAATCTTATACAATTGTATTCAACCCCCCTTCTACAATTGTTATTCACTGGGCAACAAGGTCATTCATAACAAAAAATCTACACCGAAACTTTTTTACATAGCTTCAAATTTTTACAACCATATTTATAATCAATACAACTATGACATACACCATGTTGGATGCTTTGAACGACAACAACTATAACTCGATGATAAGAGTACGAGTGTGTAGAATGTGGCAATCTGTCAATCCAAATATTGAAGAACTGATCAGTCTTGACATGATTTTGATCGATGAAAAGGTTAATAAATCAATATACTTATAACTTATTAGTTTGTCAAATTGTATGATGTTATTAACTTTTCTAAGATATGTTGTATGACAGGAAAATTTGATTCATGCTATGATCCCGAAGATTCTGGTCTCTCGGTTCAATTCATATGGGTCTTTTAGAGGAAGGCTCCGTGGAAATATAGACCACTATCATATGGGTCTAAATTACTCTTCGCATAACGTTGCCTAAGAGATTGGAAGAATACATCGTCAACATATCACTGCATGGATTTCATTTCATATGTCCGGATATGATTCATGCACGTATGAATGACACAAACATACTCTCAGGTTTTTGATGCATTAATATATTAGAGTAATATATAAGTAATACTATTATATAAGTTATAATTCAAACTATCATGTTGTAATATTATATTTTCTATGTTGATTTATATGTTGTAGGTTGCTTGACGTACTTGGGTGGCATTGAAGTTGTTAAAGACAGTTGAAAAAAAAAAGATCTCAAAATTGTCACATAAGTTATGCATTATATTAATTTTAATATAATTGTTAATTGTTTTTTTTATTGTTCTTGTAATTTTATATTACTTCTTTGGTTACCCCAATTTATTTGTTTTACTTTTTTAATTTGTTCTAATTTTTTTCTTAAAGAGCTCCATCACCAGTACCATAACTTTCTGGGAAAAGTTGGCCGAGATGGTTGATACAAATTTATACAAGGAGGATGGTGGACCCTATATAATAATTATCACATGTACCCAGATTAAAAAATTTAAAAGTAATTACCTTTATTAATGTTTTTATAATATATAGTTTTATAAATTGCACATATATAAATCTATCTTATCTCGATTGAAGGAATATCATTAGATATTATACAAATATTTGTTTCATTGATATTATTGATTTAATTCTTATATGAGGTTTTTAACCATTTATTTACTTTTATATGCATATACTATTAGCTTTTTTACCAAAAGAAATAGTAAAATTTATACAAATCTGGATACACCGTATGTGTCATTCCTGAGAAAATAGTAATATTATATGTTTATATTGATTTTTATCAATATAATTTTTTTAATATATATATGGCAATTGTATCGGTGCAAGAAAATAAAAAATCAAACTCTATAAACAAAAGGAATATGTAAATAATTTATAATATTACTTACCCAAATGCAAATTTTAAAGAATATATTTTATTTGATAGTTTATATAAATTTTATAGATATTTATTTCACAATTTTTATTCTAATATTCTTTTTCTTAATAAATATATTTTTATGCCGCTGTGAAGCGCGGCTCAGTAACCTAGTAATTTACATAAAACTCAATCGACTCGGATTTAAGATAAAAAGCACATAGAATCTGTTAAAAAATTATAAATTATTAGTAATTGCTTAAATTTTTTAAAAATTGAAATTAAATACACCCACCCATTCATGCATATCAGCAAATGCCTATATTTACCTAAAATGTTCTGTTTCAACTGTGCCAACTAGAAAAAATCAAAGACAGAGCGCCAAAAACGGACTTTGCGCAGTTGTATGTGCCAAAATATAGCACTAGCTCTCGCTATAAAACCAATCGAGTTCCGAATAACACAAGAATCAATCTCTAGCAATGGCATCGGCACAAAAATTTCTTGTATTCGCTGTAGCAGCACTTCTCATTTGTTCAACAATGATAAGAACTACAGAAGCGCAAGAGAACAGGATAGACTACAGTCGACTTAGAAAAGCGTCTCGCCCAAAACAGGATCTTCCTAAACCTGGTCCAGGGCAGGCAAACGCGTACAATCGAGGTTGTAGTGCTATCAACAGATGCCGCGGTGGTTCAAATTAAGTTCATATTGGCCATGGGATTGCAGAGAGAGTGCACCATAACAGAATTTCATGCATGGTGTGACAAAAATAAGCTGTTGTGATATAATAAAATTTCGCAATTTTGTAAATGTGCACTAAAGCATTTGTCAGGATATTTCCCCTATGAAATTATATCCAATGGCAGATTTATATTCAATATTTGAGCATCCCGCGTATCACTTGAAATTTATTTTAGTATATATATGAAGAAAAATTTCGCTTATATAAACTAATTTTGAAGAACTATCTCTACTTAAGTGGTTTTCACCAATATCTTAAGGTGTTGGAAAAATTGTCCTCTGGGAATTCTTGTATCCTGATGCTGTCTGTCATCATGCACTTTGAAATCAGACCATAGAATGAGAAACTGTTGTCGTAACCGATATATGGGTGGACAAACTGGAAACAAGGCATTTTCATTTTCAAGAACTTGTATACCAATAAACAGGCAAACTCATATCACATACTTTCATGCCTTTTATACCAGTTTATAAGCTATTGGAAACCAAAGGCAGTCAAGGTGCTTTCATGGTAAGATTACCCTTTTTCCCTGGTGTCCTATTAAAAGAATTTATACAGCCAACCAAGTTGGATAGGAGAAATGAGGTAGTTCTTCCAAGAAAAAACATAATGGACACTGCAGGAAGACCACCACCATGTTCTGGTAAATAAAGCGGCCTATCTCGAGCTTTTAGTTCTAGTTTTGCTATTATGTTCCTGCTTAACCTGTAGAGTTCTAGAAACATTCTTTGCCAGAGGAATTTGTTCCAGTTTACCTACCACATCTAGCATTGAGGATCTTAATTTTGGATCAAAATCGAGACACTGGTATGCAAGGGAAGCTACAGCTTGTGCTTCCTTCTTCGGGTATTGACCCCCCATTAAAGCTACTGGTTTCGTATTAAGAATTCTGGAAGTATAAACTCATCTTACGCCACAAACTCATTCATACTTAACGGCAATACCCAATTTAGGAATGTGAAATTGTTACAATTTTTCCTACAATCATCCATCAAAGGAGGTAACAGAGAATTAAAACATAAAATTATTGACCTGTAGCAACATATTCTGGTGCAGCATAACCCTTGGTACCCACAACTCTTGTTGACACATGAGTTCTATCTCCACTTGGACCAGCCCTTGCATAGCCAAAATCCGAGAGCTTTGCATTGAAGTCCTAAATAATTAAAGATGAAATGTATTATGAGATAATGAAATCACTCAACTGATTCTGAGGGCCATGTAATTTCAATTAAGAATATTAAAAAACTTTAAATTTGTCAGCATACATACCGAATCAAGTAGAATGTTTGATGCTTTCAAGTCCCTGTAAATTACACTGGAATCTAAATTGTGTAAGAAGGAGATTCCCCGTGCAACATCAGTTGCAATATGAACCCGTGTAGCCCAAGGAATAGGTTGCACTCCTCCTAAAGAAAGAAATAATATACATGATTATGAACTAGGAAATTACTGCACGAAAGTACCACTACAAGAAACAGGGGTCATAAACGACCGCAAGAAATGGTCACAATTGATCCTTGACGGTCGCAAATATAGTCAAAACCGACTGAAGACCGACCAACTTATTTGGTCGTAAAAAGTCTGGTCGCTTTTGACACAACAGTCGCAAACGATGACCATTTACGACCATTATTGACAGTCGGTTATGAAATTTCAGTCTCGTGAGTGTTGGTCCCACATGCCACTGTGGCAAGCCAAGTCAGCAGCATTTACGACCAAAACTGAGTCACAAATAATTGGTCCTAAATGAAACTTTCATTTCCAACCAATATTTAGTCGCATGAATTGGTCGTAAATAGAAGTTGTATTTCCAACCAATAATTAGTCGCAATTAAATAGTCATAAATAGAAGTTATATTTTCCAACCAATATATAGTTGCAATTAATTAGTCGTAAATAGAAGTTGTATTTTCAACCATTATTGTATGTCAAAAACGACTAACTTTTGGGTTGATTTTGCTGAAGCAGATGGTCGGAAATAACATGAATTCAGTCGCTTATGTTATTAAGAAATGACAACAATTTGGTCAGTTTTGAAACTGCACCGGATAAATCTGCACATTTTTTACCTACAATGCAAGTGCATACCAAATCCTAAAGCACAAACAAATTTAACAAAAGAAATATTTGTGGATTAATTATCGAAGTTAAACAAATCCTAGTATGGCCTCACACCGGCCACCAACCAAAAGTACTAAATATTCGCTACGAGTTCACAAATCCACAAATCCACAAATCAAACGATCTTAGTCAAATTCAGTTACAACATCATAAGTTAAGAGCTACTGTTAATAGTTACTTGAGATATAGTTTACAACTACATCTATTCATCACTAGCATAATCATTCCTTGCATTATCACCACCAACATCACCATCCCCCCGCATCATCACTGCCATCATCATCCGCCCCTGAATCATCACTGCCATCATCATCCGCCCCTACATCATCACTGCCATTTTCATCACTGCCATCATCATACGTAATGTAATCTCTGTTAGCTTGATCGATCGTCTGAAATGAAATGAAAAGTTTACAGCATATTGTTATACTTGACCAGGAACTAAGGTTTAGCATATTTCATTACACAAAACTAAGGTCTAACTGATAATATCAAAATCAGCAAGTACTCTGCAGAATATCAGGAATTATGACTCACTTTAAAAATTCATAACTTAAGCTACATATGTCCGTTTTCTGAAATTCAAGATGTTTCGGAAATGGAAACAGATTTTCTGACCAGAATTTGGTTGGTTATATTCAGTTGGAAATGGAAACAGAACCAACCGAACATTAGTCGGCAGGTGGTCGGTTTTTATCTATTTCCAACCAAACCTGTTGGTTGGTTTTATTGAGTCAGAAATATACGTCATTTCCAACCAATCCTTGACGGTCCCTTTTATAATGGTCGCTTATGACCCTTGTTTCTTGTAGTGTACATATTTGCAACAACCACTAACAAATTGCATCTATGGACTATGAATTTCGTAGTTTAAAACTTATTTGCTCTGGTGGTTGGAGATCACTATGAAATAGGAAATTGAACACGAGACCATTAAGAGATTTACAATAAGAATTGTCTGAAAACAAGCAAACTTTTAGATGCTTAATGAAGAAGCAAAAGAGCCAATTTGCAGAAGAGCCATGAAGAATCACTTCAAATAATATCTGCCAATAAAGCTGCAATGCTCGATTTTTTTAACGACATAAACTTTAATGCATGAGCACTACATCTCAAAAAGCTATAAATCTTAAGCTTCGCAAAGAAAACATAAATTCCAGTGTGCGCATTGCTGATTATAAAAATTACTAAGAGACAATACTCACTTCTGCCAGGGAGGCTTGCCATGCCAATCATTTTAACACAAGTACCTTTATGACACACTTATGCAAGATGTAAGATGATGTGAAAAGATCTACAAAAAGAAAAGAACTTACTTCTAAATAAGTGGTTCTCCAAACTTCCCTTGGATATGAATTCATAAACTAACAAGCGATTGTCAGATTCAACACAATACCCAATGAGTTTTACAAGGTTTTGACGTCAGCTCTTAAATCGATAATTTCTTCCATGACATGCTTCTTCAATAAATCAACAGCCTCCTTTGTGCCCATAATTGTGCCAGATGCACTGCTCAAAACTCTATAACTTCTGGAATCAACTGCATCCAAGTCAATTTTCTGTTGAATTGTAAACAGAGAACTATCAACCTGACCGGAGGAGATCCCTTGAGCAAAGGAAGGTCTGAGAGGGACTTTAAATAATGTTTTTCCCTCCTTGTCATGGACTGTCATCTCCTTAAGAGTGGATTGAACTTGAATTTCCATGTCCGTAGGTGGTAGCAGATCATCAATATTTGTTAGGGTTTGGGTGTCACTCCTCACATATGGCTCTGGGTGTTCACTCAACGTTTCTGTTGGTGTTTCACTAATTTGTCCTTTCTCACTCAGGCCAGGTGTAAGTGTTTTTGTTTCACTCAAATCCTTCACTCTAATTGTACTTGCAAGGGAAATCACCGTAGCCGTCCTTAAGGAGGTCACCGGTGGTGCAATGGGGCTTCGCAAGTCCCCGTCCTTGGTTAAACCAAGTTGCTGATCATCTTGCGATGATTTATCCTCAACAAGATCCAGAGCTTGAATCTCTGGGGGGTTAAAATCAGGCTCTTTTGTTAGCAGAGGCCCTGCAACTCTCTCTAAAGTCTTTAAAGACATATCCTCAGGTAACTCCTCAAATGAAATTGATTCATTGTTACCGAGTTGCCGATTTGCACCTATGTCAGACCCGGTACCCGCAGGATGCAGATATGTTCCATCTGGGGAGTTAGGCAATGACCCTTCAGATTGTGCATTTAGGTTAGACCCTTCTCTCAACGTCCGTGAAGACTCTTGGTTCACTAAGGAACCATCATCCAGTGGTCCTGACCGTAATATGGTCAGAGAACTGGAAGTTTCCGTCAATTGTCCTTCCTTAGTTTGGGTAAGGGGTTAAGATATGGCTTTTGTTATAGCTGCCCAATTAGCTTCAAAAAAATCGATTAGAAGTTCATTGGAAGATGGTAATGAAAAGTCAACAGATGCCTTGGTTTTAAGTCTTCTTCTTTTAGCAGAAGGTAGAGCTGTTGTTGAAGGGTGTTTCTCCTTATTTGGTGCTGCTTTGGCACTTTCTCCCTCTACACTCTCATTTCTTTCTTTGGTTGGTATAGTAGGGGTATGAGCTTCTGTTATTGTTTCATTTGGCTCTTCCAAAGGCTCTTGGACCGTGGTTAGAGGTTGTTGGATTTCAACCTCTTGGTTGGGAATGGCCACTGAGGGCTCTATTACTGGATCTACATCCATTGATGCAACTTGTGGAGAAATAATAGGTTCAGGATTTATACCTTGGTTTACCTGTTCCCCTGGGGGTAGAAGTGGTAGAGGTACCGTTCGTAGATAATCAGTCAGAACTGTAGGTACCCCTGGAAGACGATTCTTCTTAATGAGAGTTGTTATGGCATTGCTCTTCATCTTGATACACTCCTTCCTCTCCTCCTCTGCGAAGATTTCTCTCTCAGCATCTGGCAACACGTCATTCAAAATTAACTGTAGAAACCTTGGATAGAAACAAAGCACATCAAATTGCCCTGCTCTTTCTTCCAAAGGTCCCGTTCATTGGTTAATCAGATCAATCACTAACCTATCAATGTTAATATGCCTATTGTGAGCAATAGCAAACCCTAATTTCTGAAGAAATAAAGGAATTCCATGCATATTTGTGGTTTTGGCTGTAAAAACATGTATAAGTGTGTGAAAGAAAAAATTCCAGTGCTTAGTTAGATGATGCTTCAGAAACTCTCCTATAAAGAAGTTAGGTTGTTGACTTCTTATAAGAGTGAAGAAAGCATGTATTTTTTCAGTGGTGGGATCAGGAACAAGATTTTCAGTAGGAAAACGTAGAATTCTATTCACATCTTGTTCCGTCACCCTTATTGTTCTGCCCCCTGGCACAACAAAACTGAAAGCTAACACATTGTCTTCTGACGTGTCGGTGGCAGTGGTGTACAATGCAGTTAATTGATCAACACAAAGAACCGCTGGAGTACTTAAAGCATATGCCACCAGAGAATGTGAGTTCAAAAATTGTGCCCATGCACGAAACTGTAAGTTCGAGATGGATTGCACGTTTTGAAACGAGACGTGGTTCGTCTTGGTGATAATAAATTCTCCGGCTATTGAAATTTGACAAAGTCCAGAAAATTAATAATTAAAACCAAAAATAAACCCAATTAATTATTGTTAATTAATTAACCTTAAATAACCCTTGTTCTTAAATTAAAAACCGAACCAAAAAAACCAATTCAAGAACCCTAATTTTAATTCGAAAACTTTTAAATTAATACCAAACTCAAGAACTTAACTAGTTAACAATTAAATCTCAAGTATGAAGAACAGTTATCAGATCTTAAGGTTCGAATTAGTCACTCTCGATGGATTTCTATGAACTTGTACAGAAAACTCAATTGAGTTACTATCAAACTGCACTTACACAGTAAAACGTAGTTTTATTGTTGTAAATATTGATTTTCTTAAGTGAATCAAATTAAAAATTGAAGAAACTCTCGAGTTTTCTTGGTTCTGTAGTGTATATATATGTAAGTATATTGTTCGATAACTTAGATCTAAGAATAATGAAAAAAAAACGTCTAAGTGCCAAATACAAAACTATCAAAGTGGATTTATATCAGAATTTAAACAAACTTTTATAAAAACTATCGAAAGTTAATATACTTTAAAAACTAAAAATTATCGAAAAATGAACAGACTGAAAACTATCGAAAATTAAGAATATGAACAAAATAGAATTTGTTCGATAGATTTCTGTCCTTTCTCAAAATTTATCGAAAAATACTTCGATGGTTTTTACTTGCCTTCAACACTTAGATAGATTTTTGATAAAGTACTTGAAAAACTATCGAACTTGATATTTCGATAAATTTTGCTACTTCTTCATTTTTAAACCAGTAACCAGTTTAAAAACAACCTTTTCATTTCCTGTGAATTTCTAAGTATCAAAAATCACTTAATTCCACAGAAAATAAAATTCACAATTAACTTAGAATAAAATTGACGAAATGTCATTAACTGATATAAATCAATAAATATCTGATTAATTATGCTGCATTATTTTACTTTGTATGAAACAAAATAAAATAAATCCGAATTGAATAAATGCATAATATTTAGAACAAATATTAACACTTAATCAATTTTAAAATTATTTGCTAATTAAATGTCAGATGATATATTATTTATAAATATGACATATAATTAAGCAGATAATTCTAACATACGAGAATTATTCCCGAAAATAAGTTCACAAGTCCTAAGGATATGAAAATTCTTAAACTCATGGACTTATTAGGATTAACTTGCAGTTATCGACTTCTAATTAATCAATTAGAAAGATTTAACATCCCAAGTTCACCAACCAACTTAGAAAAAGTGGATTCATCAAGCGGTTTAGTAAAGATGTTTGCAATTTGTTCCTCCGTGGGTACAAAATATAACTCCACAGTTCCATTCATTACATGCTCTCGGATAAAATGATACCTGACATCAATGTGCTTGGTCCTCGATTGCTGAACTGGGTTGTTGGAGATTGCTATGGCGCTTGTGTTTTCGCAGAATATTAGAATCTTGTTCAACAAAAGCCCATAGTCGCGGAGTTGGTTTTTCATCCACAAGATTTGAGCACAACAGCTACCCGCGGCTATATATTCAGCTTCATCTGTCGATGTGGATACTGAGTGCTGCTTCTTGCTATACCAGGAAACTAACCTTCGTACAAGAAATTGACAGCTTCCTAAAGTACTCTTCCGATCAATCTTACAACCTGCAAAATCTGAGTCTGTATAGCCAATAAGATCAAATCATGTATCTTAGGG
Source organism: Heracleum sosnowskyi (assembly GCA_030848705.1). Lineage (NCBI taxonomy): Eukaryota > Viridiplantae > Streptophyta > Magnoliopsida > Apiales > Apiaceae > Heracleum > Heracleum sosnowskyi. The sequence continues at coordinate 70,056,943 of CM061235.1, forward strand.
TACCAAATTCCAAGATTTGGGGTTCCCTTAAGATATCTAAAAATACGTTTAACAGCTATAAGATGAGATTCTTATGGATTAGACTGAAACCTAGCACACAAGCATGTCGCAAACATAATGTCTGGTCTACTTGCAGTGAGATAAAGTAATGAGCCTATCATACCTTTGTAGCTTGTTATATCAACCTACTTACCGGTTTCGTCCTTATCAAGCTTAGTGGCAGTTGGCATTAGAGTCTTTGTCGTAGATGAGTCTTCCATTTGATACTTCTTTAGAAGATCCTTGATGTACTTGGACTGACAAATGAATATTTCATCTTGCCTCTGATACACTTGTAGTCCAAGAAAGAATGACAATTAACCCATCATGCTCATTTCACATCTACTCTGCATTAACTTAGCAAATCTCTTGCGTAGATCATCATTAGTAGAACCAAATATAATGTCATCAACATATACTTTCACTAATATCAAATCATTTTTGTGCATTTTGTAAAGGAGAGTTTTATCTATGACACCTCTAGTAAAGTTATTTTCAAGTAAAAATTTGGATAGAGTGTCTATTGGTCCTTGAATATTGCAGAAGGGGGGGGGGGGGTTGAATTCAATATTGATAAATCTCAATCTACGTTTCAACAACTAAAACTAAGATTAAAGTTTATCAGTTTATGAATTGCAAATACAATTAGACACAAGAGTTTTTCTCACAAAATAAATGTTTTATTTATTTTATAAAGTGGTGCTACAACCTCAAGAAAAATATCAGTTTTCTTGAGCTTCAATTTCTCGAGTGATGCATAGAATTAATTGAGAGATAGTCTAAGTAAACTAATCCTATCTCTATCATCACGGGTTTGTGAAGCTGCTGTCATTTTCATGTGGCAGCTACTTACAAATTGTCTACCCGTGAGTCTTACCTAAATTGCTATACAAACAAGTTTATCATTACTGGAAAAAGCAATCTAGATACATTCTATATTTAGCTAACACAATTCAGTAGATGTTGATTTGTCATACTCTTGAATTGGTGAGCTTTGCCATGTGATCTCTCAAGCTTCTGTCATAGTCTTACAAACCTGATGCAGTGTTGGGATACTGTAGCACGCCTGTTTCTTGAACATCCAAACTGTCACATGTTTGACTGGGTAGATCCCCAATACAAAGATTATCCCTTCAAGACAGTATCCTGATCCTCAAGCTTGTTGTCACAAGAATGTGCTTTTGGTGACAGTAAGAAATCTCCGCAATAGATGCTGTCAGGATTTCCAAGCTTGCTGTCAGGCTTAGGTAAAGTTGTTGTCTCAGGGCTTCCGCCAATGTTGCTGCCAGAGTGGATATACTGTCATGACTTGCAACATGTTGTCTTCTTGTAACCTTACTGTCAATGCCTTGACAATAATATTTATTCTTGCTGTTCTCCTTTAGCACTTCTTGAGGCTTGAACAAATAAATGAACTTCTACCAAGATGTACTAGATTCTTATTTAACATTAAACAAAATGGTTACAAGAACATACTCTGGTTGTGACATTATGTTCATACTTGATAAAATTAAGCATTTAAAATCTCTAGTCAAGTTGCCTCATAGCTATCACCCATAAATCCTAACAGTGTCATACCATGTCCTTTGAGCTTGTTTGAGTCCATAGAGAGCTTTGAACAGAAAATATACAAAGTCCACCATATTTGAATCCTCAAAGCCTGGAGGTTGTTCCACATACACTTCATCCTCTAGCTCCCCATTCAGAAATGCACTCTTCACATCCATTTGATATACCTTGTAATTGGAATGTGTTGCGAATGCCAGAAACATCCTAATAGCCTCAAGTCTTGCTACTGGTGCATAAGTTTCATCATAATCTATACCCTCTTCTTGAGAGTAACCTTTAGTGACCAGTCTGGCCTTTTTTCTCGTTCAATGCCATCTTCATCCAGTTTATTTCTGAATACCCATTTTCTTCCTATAACAGATTTTCCTTTAGGTCTGGGTACCAGCTTCCAAATTAACTTTCTACCTTTCAAACTGATTGAGTTCATCTTTCATAGCAATTACCCAATCTGAATCTTCTAGGGCATCTTCAACTTTTTTTGGTTCTGTTTCTGAAAGAAACCCAGAATAGTGACATTCATTCTATGATGTCCTTCTAGTTCTCACTCCTGTGTATGGATCACTAATGATCAAGTTAAAGGGATGTGCTCGACTCCATACCATTTGTCTTGGCAGATACGATCTTGATGATTCTCCTTGTTCATAATTTTGTTGAGTATGACTAGATGATCCTTCTCCTGCTCCCCCTGAGTTGTTGTCGGTATGATCTGTTGACCCTGTTGTTTGACTAGTGGATCCAGTGGTAGTTTGAGGTGTTAGTATTAGTGTTCTAGAGACAATACTTTTATGTTTTAAAGAAAACATTTTATTATTATAAATTATGTTTTATTGATTATTATTATTATTTTATTATGTCTTTATTTACTGCGTTATAAATGTTAGCATAATAAATGTCCTTGGAATTATGATATGTATTCAATATCTTTAAGTATGTGACTTAAAAATGAGATTATATGCATGTGTAAGGTGACCAGCAGAATTACAATTATTGCACAACTTCCTAGATACAATGGGAGAGGATGTAAACTCATTCTTTTTATTAACACATGCTTTCCCATTCTTGTTCTTTTTAGCCTTTTCTACTTTATTGCCTATATCAGTTTTAGGTAATTCAATTTTAACTGAATTCTTAGGCAACTCAGATTTTTCCTCTTCCTTCTTCTTTAAATCCTCTTCAAGCAATTCTTGTCTAATGATCAAGTCTCCTTCGATGATTGGTTCTTGTTGCCCAGTAATAAACAATTGTAGAAGGGGGGTTGAAGACAATTGTGTAAGATTCTCGACTTAATAAGATATGATTCACAAATATGAAAGAATGATAACAGCTTTATTAAATCTGATATAAAACTGTTACAAACTCTCTCAAGAAATTCTGTGTTCTTGAGAGCTGCTAGGTTACAAAAATACTCGTGTGTGTGATCGATATAAATCGAAACCTAAACTGTGTTTATATACTACACAGTTTCTCTATCAATGATAAGTCCTAATCAATTACAAAGATTGAAACCTATCCTTAATTGATAGCTACATTCCTACAGACCAGGAACCGACATAATAAACTTCCATGTTTAACTAGACTCCAAATATAACTCGAAGTAGGAATCCTGATCAACTTCCAGTCCTGATGATCAATCCTGATCCCAGTCCTGATATTCATCTTGATCCTGACGACCATGTAATCCTGATGACGTCAGCAATCCTGATCAGTTGAAGTCTAGATCCTGACGATCATTGAATCCTGATCTAACAATGTCCCCCAATCTCATACTTTGTGAAATAAAGTATAGATTCCTAAGATTCAATGATGTCAAAAACATATTTACAAAATGTACAAGTATCTTCAGTAGCAACTTATCTGTTTAGATTCTTTGATAGAACAGATTCATCTTCAAGAAGTTAGATAACAAGTTTTCTTCTTTTTCTTCAAGAATTTGAATCAGTCTTTCCTTAAGATTTCTGAGTTCTTCATCTTCCTCATTAATCTGATAAATAGCTGCTCTGAGATTATGTATGGAGCTTCTCTGTAGACTATGCTCTTCAAGCAAAAGATAAGTAATTTCCTTCCCATCAGGATTGAGAGTAAGTTGAGTCATGCCAAAAGTCACTTCTTTAACAGCAGTGCCCCTTTGCATTTCCACATCTTGACCTCTTTGATTTAAGTACATGGGAGTATAATCACCATTGAAATTTCTGTTTCCATCCAGTCTTCTTCTTATTGTTGATAAAATCATGTCACTCCATTCTTTGCACACTTTATTCTTCCATCTTAACAGATAATGAACATATTTCAGTTCCTGTGTAGTTTTCATCAGCAGATCTTGAATGGATAGAATCTTCACACTACCATCTTTCATGAAGTACAGAATCTTTTCTTTTTTTTCAATACCATCATGACAATCTATAACTATATCAACAACTAATAAATTTTTCAGGTTTTCAGAAGTTAAAGTACCTCCAATTTCAGTCAAGGAGTAAGGATCAACATATGACATATTCAGATATTCAGCATCCGTGTGTCCAATACCTCCTCTTGAATTACTTGACAATTGCTTCAGATTTGAAAACATTCGTAGCCAGAGTGCTTTTGATCTAATCATATCAGACAAATCAACAACACTTGAAGCACTTGTTATAATTCCTCCATTCTGAAAATTGATAGGTGTGTTACACCTCAGTGTACTTATATGTTTCCACTTCTTATCTTTCTCTTTTTCAAAAGCATAGCTTCTTTCTAGTAAAGATTTCTGTCTGCTTGAATTTCTCCACAATCTTTCATTTGAAAGTTTAAGCCTTTGTATATAGAGATTGAAGTCTCTATTTGTTCTTCTTGTGATTTCTCTTCTTCTGGCTTCTTCTTCTTCATCCACTTCCTTGTTGTGAGAATAAACCACAGTAGATAAGATTAACAAATCAATTTCTTGCAGAATTTCAGATTCATCAGGATCTTGAACATTGTCAGGATTAGAATCTTCAATTTGATTTGTATTGCAGAGAATTAATTGTCTTGGCTTTCTTCTCAATTCAGGTTCTTCTTCAACATTTCCATCATCACCAAAAGTAGACCTGTCAGGAACTACAAGAGTTTGAGTAGATTCAGGAATTTCTTCTATTAATAAACCTCTAGACCTTGTCTGTCTAGGCATTGTTTGAGTTGAAGAACCTCTTTTACCTCTTCTAGCACCTCTCCTACCTCTGCTTCGTCTACCTCTAGCAGGAGCATGGTATTAAAGCTTTCCATCATTTCTCTCTGTTGTCTTAAGAATTCTTCATGTGAGAGATCAGGATATTCTTCACTTGCTGTAGAGAGTGCTTTTCTTGCAAACAATTGTTGAACTCTTTTATCAGTGTGATATAGAGTAACAATTCTGCCATCTTTTGTAGAGAACTTCTGGAATAGATTTGATGCATCTTCGGGATTATCAATAATCACATCTTCATCACCTTCAGGAATTGTAGCAAGAGTTTGTTCATGACCAGTCATCGGGATTTGATCACCTATCAGGATTTGTTCTTCCGTCAGGATCTGAGATTGCACCAATATTCTTACTGTCCTTACTCCAGAATCAGAAACATGAGTTGACTGTGTTGTTTGACTTTGAGAAGTTTGAATTGTCTTCATAACAGCAGCATCAGAGGTTTCTCCTTGTAGAATTTTGTCACCACCATCATTTCCAGTATTATCATCATCATCATCATTATTTCTCAATTCTAGATCAGGTGTACATTTTGTCTGACTGACCTTCTCCCCCTTTTTGACATCAGCATTTGACAATATATTCAAAATTAAGGCAAGAGAGGTTTGAATGTCAGTTACCTTTGTATCAAGAGAATCAATCCTTCTGTTGATGGAGGTTTGTTCAGTAATTATTGACTTAACTTGGGATTCCACTACCCTCGGTTGAAGAGCAGTAGGCACCTTTGTAAATCTTTGAGAAACATCATCCCTCACCAACTCAGTTGCAGCTTTGACAGAATCAATCTCATGTTTCAGGCTTTTGGATAACAGAGTTGTAGCCTTCAGATGATTCTTCAAATCTGGATTCTCTATCATCTTCACTGCATCATATGCATGATCCAAGGCATATGGATAGCTGACAGATTCATCAGACCTATACCATTCGTTTTCCCATTGATGCCTTCTCAGCTTTTCTGCAATATTGATTTCAGAAGGAAGAGAAAAATCTTGTCTGAGATCTTTTCCAGTAGAAGCCTTGCTAGTCATGAAGGTGCTTGATGAACCATAAGTAGTTCCAAGACTAGATTTTAGAACTCTGGCAAGCTGTTCATTCTCTTCATTATTATCATCATCACTATCATCAGAATCATCATCATCATCATGAGTAACATCAGGATCAGGAATAGAGATACCTTTCAGTTTATCTTGTGAATCTGTGATAGGATGGTCCATTGGTCGTGATCTTAGTGGTTGAATCAAAATTGGCTCAGCATCAGGAGCACCACTAGCATCCGGAGTAACACCGTCAGGATTTGATATGCTTGCATCAGTATCTGTTACCAATGGTTCTTGTGTAGCATGAGGTTCTGAAGCTACTTCAACACTTTGAGTTGGAGGTTCTTGTGTGCTTCCCTCATTGACAGTGTCCTTGACCAATCTTTCACTAGAAGCTGTAGCTTTGCCTGCATCTTCACTTTGAGAAGATGGTTCTTATGTAGCTGGAATGTTGATGTCTTCACTCTCCCTTTGAGAAAATGGTTCTTGTGGGACCATTCCAATAGCTAAGCCTTCACCCAAACTTTGATTGAGTGGTTCTTGTGTGGCAAGATCATCAGTAGCTGCTGAATCACTTTGAGATCCAGGTTCTTGTGGGTTTGATCCTTTCAGCTTCTTTTGTCTCTGATAGACTAACTCTGCTGCTTTCCTTTTCTTTTCCAATGGATGGGACAATCCAAGCTTTGAAGCAGTCTCAGCAACCTTCTCCCATGAAATTTCAACAATATTTGCAGATGGAGAGTCCTTTGCTGGAGAGTCTGATATAGAGACAACTTTCGTTTGTGCATCAGGAATACCAACATCAGGATTTGCTAGAGCATCAGGAGTAGATGACTCATCGGGATTTGAAGTCTGAATATTGATATCCTTCATTTGCATCTTCAAAGGAATATGATACCTGCTTTTTGATAATGTCCTTTTCTTCTGTGGCTTTGATGAAGGTGCCACAGCTTCAATATCAGTATCAACAACTTCCTTATTCACTTTCATTATAGAGGATATAGGTAAATCATCCTCTGAATCAGTCTCATCCCTGAGCACTAACTTCCTTTTAACAGAAACAGTCTCAACACCCTTAGAAGCTTTCTTCACCAGGACCCCTTGTACACCCCCTGTATCTTCTTTTTAGTGAGTGGTGTAGAGGAAAAATCCTTTGAACCTGATTGTCTTCCAGACACATCAGTTCTAGCTGATTTCTTTGATTTTACAACTAAAATCTTTTGAGAGACAGTAGAGGTGGTTGTTGACTGTTTGGACTGTTTAGGTAATATGCTTGGTTTAGGAACAAGGTGTGATTGGCCTTGCCCCGTAGCATGAGAAAGTAATCCATAACAAGTAGGCATTTTCTGATGTAAGAAAAACCTAACCTCATCAGGAATAAAAGCATTACCAATAAAACCATTTGCCTTATCAGGATTAAAAACAAATATTTTCTATTTGAAGTAAAAATAAAATTTCATTTAAGAAAACAAAATTTTATTTTACTAATCCTTAAAAAAATGTTATTGATTTATTTTAAAATCACCAAATTAATGATGTAGAACCCACTAAAACATTCTTACCATTTATCAAAGCAAACTAGTCATGGAAAACTGAACCGTCGCCTCGAGAATAAGCAAATGACCTGCATCTGATCAAATAATCTTTATAAAAGAGAGTGTTAAACAGTATTATCATTTACCAAATACACAAACCCTCTCCACAGAAAAAAAACTTTACGAAAACCTTTCAACTTCTTCGTTTTTCCATGGCTGCTAACCATCAACCAAACAATTTACCTGTTGAAGAACTTGATCTAATCTGGCAAGAGTTGGATGAGGTTCTGGCTGAAATCGCAGAAAATGAAGGTCCTCAACCTGTTCCTGATCCTCAGGAACATGAGGCCTTTGTTAATGCAATGGCTGATGTGCTTTGGCACAACTTCCAACAGGGAAACCCTGACTGGAATTCTCTTGACAATCTCATCATTGTTAATGATGAAGAGGATGAAGACGATGAGAATGATGAAGAGGATGAAGATCTCGAGCGAGAGCTTGAGATAAGGAAGAGAATCCGTGATGCTTGTATGTTATGCAAGTTGGAGGCACGGAAGAGTCCCGGTGGTCACGGTGACGATCCGCCTTCAAGTGCATCAGCTCCTCTTCTCGTTCTTTAAGGATGGAACAAGAGACCTTCCAGTCCTGATGGACTGTGAAGCTGCTCAGGAGCATTCATGCTTATCTGCAGGGCACGTGTTCCTGAGTAGAACAATAGACTAAGAAAAGAATATGTAATTTCCCTTTTCATTTGTAATGAATCTTCAAGATTTAATGAAATTTGTCAATTTTCTCAATTGTTCTTTTTCTTCTTAACTGTCCTTCATAAATTATTAGTAACAGTGCATTTGATACATATCATGATGAATAGTAATCTCGTAGAAAATAAATTGAAATGGAAAAATAAGACTTAATACTTAATCAGTAACTAAGTATAACTTTTATTTTCCAGAGAATACTAGCACTGTTGTTGTCCAATTTGTCTTTAAAACCACTGGTTTTTATACCAGCTTCAGTATCTGAGCATCAGGATTGACCAGTTGACTTCCTGTCAGGATAGAGTCCTATCAGGATTTGATCAAAATTACATACCTTGCAGAATGACCATCAGGATTTGATAGTCATCAGGATTTCCTCTCTGTAGCTTTCCTCAAAAATTCTAAAAATTCATCATCCCAAGTTCATTCACCAACTTATTGAATGTGGCTTCAGGCAGTGGCTTGGTGAATATGTCAGCTAGTTGTTGATCAGTAGGAACAAAATGAAGTTCAATTGTTCCTTCCAGAACTTGTTCTCTTATGAAATGATATCTTATACTGATGTGTTTAGTAAGAGAATGCTGAACTGGATTTCATGTCATTGCAATAGCATTTTGGTTATCACAATAAATAGGGATTTTTGAGTATGACATGCCATAATCTAACAACTGATTTCTCATCCACATTATCTGAGCACAATAGCTTCCTGCAGCAATGTACTCAGCTTCTGCTGTTGAAGTAGATATAGACTTTTTCTTCTTACTGAACCATGAAACTAGTCTACCACCCAAAAACTGACAGCTTCCTAAAGTACTTTTCCTGTATATTTTGCATCTTGCAAAATCAGCATCTGAATAACCACACAAACCAAAATCTGATTCCCTTGCATACCAAAGACCAAGTGAAGGAGTGCCTTTGAGATATCTGAAAATTCTTTTAACTGCAATCAGATGAGGTTCCCTAGGTTTTGCTTGAAATCTTGCACACAGACAGGTTGCAAACATGATATCTGGTCTACTTGCAGTGAGATACAATAAAGAGCCAATCATTCCTCTGTAATAGTTACATCTACCTCAGTACCTTGATCAGGATCAAGATTGGTAGCTGTAGCTATGGGAGTACTTGCAGTAGCACAGTCTTCCATGTTAAACCTTTTCAATAAATTCCTTGTATACTTAGACTGATTGATAAAAATGCCATCATCAGTCTGTTTAACTTGAAGACCAAGAAAATAACTCATTTCTCCCATCATGCTCATTTGATATCTTGACTCCATAAGCTTAGAAAACTTTTCACACAGCTTATTGTTTGTTGACCCAAAAATGATATCATCCACATAAATCTGAACTAAAAGCAAATCCTTACCATGATTCAAATAGAATAGAGTTTTATCAATAGTACCTCTTTTGAATCCACTTTCTAGTAAGAACTGAGCTAAGGTTTCATACCATGCTCTTGGAGCTTGCTTTAGTCCATAAAGTGCCTTATCCAATCTGTAAACATGATTTGGATATCTTGGATGAAAGGATATGTATAGGCCTATTTGTAAACACCGAGGATTCTACTCAACTTTAATTAAGATGTAATAAGTAAATAATAAAAATCAAATGTCACAGGAATCTCAGAAGATTATATCTGTCAAAGAATGAAGATTAAAGTCATCTACAGACTTGAAGTGATTCTACATTGAAAGAAGCTCAATTTATTGATCAAGCCTCAATGAAGTATTCAAGCTCAGTGGATTTATTAAAGTGACGGAGATTTCAAGTGGTGACAGAAAAAGATACTGATTACGGAGTTCTTGAATGAGAAGGAAGTGAATCACTGCTTAAAGTCAAATAGATAAAGAACAGACATTGTCGTTAGTCACTCATGAACCAGACAGTGCATCGAGTGTCAACGTACTATTGTGTTTGTTATTTATCTAAGTTTTAAGTGATTCTGGAATTAATTGAGAAGTCAACTAATTCTATTTATTCTCTTATAAATAATTAATATTATTAAGTATATTATTTATTAAATTAATTCTGTAAAGAATTAATTTAATACATAATTTATTTAGTTAATTATTTAAATTAGAATAAAAATGAACTGAGAAGACTTAGGTTTGAACTAGGAAGACTTAATTAAATGAACTAGGAAGACTCACAAGTGAGTCTTCCCGATTGTCTTCCTAGGCTAATCTATTGTCTTCCCGATTGTCTTCCACTTGCATTTCCTTGTCTTCCCGATTGTCTTCTAAGGCATAATGGCAGTTTTCCTTTAAGTCTTCCTAGTGCAATTCTTTTATTTGTTTTGCACGTGGGTAATTTAAAAGGAATGCTGTGTGTTAGATAAATACAAGACAGAAGATAATTTGAAGACTATTACTTATCATTACAACAAGAAAGAGAAAAAGAAAGACAGAGCATTCATCATTAAAACCTTCAACTGCCTTCTTCATTTCTTGAACTGTAAAAGCACTCAAGATCATAAGTGATTTAATTCTTGACAAGTTCTTATCATTAAATTCATAAGGATCATTTCACTTGTACTGCTTTAGCTTTCTAGCGGATCATAATCCCTAGATTTTATATCGAACTACTTTTTAGTCTTCGATCCTTTTTATTACAAAAATAGATAAATTCATGTCGAATTTATTCTAGATTTGTTTTATCAAGTTCTTTGTAATCAGTGATCAAAATTGTAACACCCCTCAAGTTTAATAGAGTTTCTATTTAACTTGAATATTGTTTCAGTTTTTATTCCGCATTAATTTGTTCTAAATTGTTAAATCTTAAAAGGACAAATTTCGATTAAACGGTATAGTTTGTATTCAACCCCCTTCTATAAACTTATCAGGACCTAACAATTGGTATCAGAGCCTTTTGATTGATATACAAATCAAAGATCCAATTGTTTTGAGATTTTTCTTAAACTCTGATTTTTTATTATTATTCCTAAAAATCTCAAAAGATGTCTACTACACAGAAAGTGGGTACAGTCAAAATCCCAATGTTCAGCAAGGAGCATTATCCAATGTGGAAGAAGAAAATGCTCCTATTTCTTAAGGTTGCAAATCCTAAATACATTGATGTGCTGAAGAACAGTCCCAAAGTCCCTATGATTATTGAGGGAGAACTCATTGAGAATAATGTTGTTACTAGGGTTGCCAGTATGTACCCTAAAGATCCCAAGGATTACACTCCTGATGAGAAAGAGGATGTTACCTTGGATTCCTATCTTCAGTTGATCCGTATTGATTGTCTTGATCCTATCATGCATAATCATGTCCTAAATTGTGATACTGCCAAACACATTTGGGGAACCATAGAGATAATCAATGAGGGGACAAAGGAAGTTAGGGAGAATATGCTGGAAATTCTCACCTCACAATATGAGCATTTCAGATCAAACCCTGGTGAAGGTATCTCTCAGGTTTTTGAGAGATACAACAAATTAATCAATGATATGAATCTCAATGGGAAGCACTACACCAACAAGGAGATTAACAAGAAGTTCCTTCTTACACTTCCACCTCATTTGGAGCACAAAATTTCTGCCATTAGAGAAGCAAGAGATATGAATGAGATTGCTTTGGAGAGATTGTATGGTGTTCTGAAGACCTATGAGCTGGTGCAGATTCAACAAAGGGAGCTGTATGGAATTGGGAAGATTGCTAGTACTTCTACTGCACTGGCTGATGAAGTCCCACAGAAACTGGAAGTGAAGCATGTTCAACCTTCCAGTTCTAACATGAATGTTATTGATGCTGAATATGGATTAACATCCATTGATCAATCTGGTGGTGACTTCTATTCTTTAGAAGAACTTGATCAGCTGGAGGATGGTGATTTGGCTTTGATAGTCAGGAAGTTTGGGAAGTTCAGATTCAAGAGGAATCCCAATCTTAAGTTCAGGCCCAGATTTCAAGTGGCACAAGGGGTGGCTACAAAACTGGAACTGTGGAAAGAAGCACAATCAGATGCTACAATTGCAATGAGTTGGGTCACTTTGCTACTGAATGCAGAAAGCCAAAGTAAGTGACTAGAAACACATTTGATTCTAGCAAGAAGAACAAGATTGGGAAAGCCTATGTTGCTGAGGGAAAGAGTTGGGATGACACTGACAGTGATGAAGAAGCAGGTGAGATTGGGAACCTTGCTTTAATGGCTAAAGAGGAAAGCACTTCATCTAGATACATGTCAGAGCACTGAAATGATTCGTAATCTTGGTGATACTTTAAGTTGTGCACGCACTGAAAATGATAGAATAATTCTTTTAAACACAAATCTTGAAAAGGAAATAAAAGAATTAAAACTAGTGCATGTTAATCAGGATGAACTTATTGAGAAAATTGCATTTCTTGAGAATAGGGTTAAATGTTATATTCAACTGGAAACTATTCTTAAGGAAGAGAATAGTGAGCTGAAGACTAAAGCTAATGCCTATTTCAGCTCTTGTAAGACGTCTAAAGAGATTCTCAATAAACAAGCTATTAGTAATCATGTCAGTATAGGTTATGATTATAATGAGGCCATTGGATTGCTTGGAATTAATTCCCCTTGTAGAGTCAGATCTGAAGGAAGGGGTGTTCCATATGTGCTTAAGGGTATTGAAACACCCTTCTGTAAGGAGTCTGAGGCAGATTTTCTGAATGAATACTCTATCATTATTACTGAGGAGATTCGTGAAGAAGATATTGCTTTGGAAGTTGAACAGTCCAAAAAGTGTATATCTGATATTCCAGTCAAAGTTGCTTCAACTAAAAAGACTAAATCAGATATCCATAAGTTGGATCAAAACAACTGTAGAAATAACATGCCTGCTGTTAATTCTTCTCATAAAGCACGTGGTGTGATTAATTGCATGTCTTGTGCTTTCAATGTTATGTATGCTTATTTTAATAGTAAGCATGTATCTAGTGATAAGACTGCTCCACGTCAACATGTTAATAATAAGAAGCATGTTAAAGCTAAGACTACTAATCCTCCTAAGACTAGAGTGGATTCATTTATCCCTAAGCCTACTCAGAAATGTGTTAAGGCTGGCTATAAATGGAAACGCTCTTTTGTGAAAGAGGTTGAAGTAGTTGTAGCTAAAAAGGTTGTTTTGCCTGACAAATGCCAGTTCTTTAAGTATGTCGGACCCAATCAATTTTGGGCTCCGAAGAAGGTCTAATCAATTTGATATTGCAAGGAGTTAAACAGGTAAACCGTGTTATATGGATTCTTGACAGTGGTTGTTCAAGGCATATGACCGGAGATAGAGCCCTGCTATCAGATTTGGTTGATAAAGCTGGCCCAGTAGTTACCTTTGGAGATAACAGCAAGGGTATTACGAAAGGATATGGCTGTTTGAAGTTTGGAAATGTTATCATTGAAGATATATCATTTGTGGAAGGTCTGAAATTCAATCTTCTCAGCATCAGTCATTTCTGTGACAGAGGATATGCTGTTTCCTTTGAAAAAGAGAAATGTCAGATCCTTCACAAGAAGAATGGAAAGCCTGCTCTTCAAGGAGTAAGGAAAGGTGATTTGTTCATAGCTGATCTGCACTCTGAATCTCAAGATGAAGTTAGATGTTTCTATGCTAAAGCTTCATCAGATGAGAGTTGGCTATGGCAAAAGAAGATGTCTCACCTTAACTTCAAAACCATGAACTCTTTAGTCAAGAGGGAATTGGTTAGAGGTTTGCCTCAGATGGAATTTACACAGGAAGGACTGTGTGAGGCATGTCAGAAAAGAAAGTCAAAGAAAGCTTCTCACAAGGGCACTGACACATCATCAATAATTGAACCACTTCAGCTACTGCACATGGATTTGTTTGGTCCAGTTAATGTGATGTCCATGTCAAAGAAACAATATGCACTTGTGATTGTTGATGACTTTTCTAAATATACATGGGTTTTATTCCTACATTCCAAGGATGAGACCCCACATCTGGTGATTGACCATATAAAGTTGATTGAGCTGGATTCTAGATTCCCTGTGAGAGCCATAAGGTCAGATAATGGTACTGAATTCAAGAATGCAGTCCTAAATGACTTTTGTGCTGATAAAGGAATAACAAGACAGTATTCTGCCCCTAGGACTCCTCAACAAAATGGAGTAGTGGAAAGAAAGAATCGTACATTGATTGAAGCTGCAAGGACTATGTTAAGTGAGTCTAAACTTCCAATGTACTTTTGGGCTGAAGCAGCGAATACAGCTTGTTATACTCAGAATCGAACTTTAATCAACAAGGACTTAATGAAGACTCCGTATGAGATCATGAACAACAAGAAACCAACTGTCAAGTACTTTCATGTATTTGGAGCAAAATGCTTTGTGCTTTTAGATGACAATGTTAAACGTGGCAAGTTTGAGGCCAAGGCACAAGAAGCTATTTTTGTTGGTTATTCCAGAAGATCTTACAGAGTCTACTTGGTTGGTAGTCACACAGTAAAGGAAAGTGTCAATGTTACATTTGATGACACTAAGCTCCCTAATATCCAAAAAGAAGACACATCTGAAAAGCTGAAGTTTGATGACTTGCCAGACTCAGAATCAGATGATGTAGCCCCACCTGAAGTTATTGCTGGTAATGATAATAACAATGATGATAATGATCATGGTGGTGGTGGTGGAAACACTGGTAACAATGGAGATACCACCAACACTGGAGAAGAATCATCAAGGCAATCAAGCAACAACTTAGGGGGAGCAAATGAAGGATCATCTAGTCACTCACAACATCAAAGTGAATTTCAAGGCGAATCATCAAGATCAAATCTTCCAAGACAGACTGTATGGAACAGAGCTCATCCGTTTGAGCTGATCATTGGTGATCCAGGTGTTGGAGTTAAAACTAGAAGTGCAACTCAGAATGAATGTCATTATTCAGCATTTCTATCTGAAATGGAGCCAAAGAAAACTGAGGAAGCACTGACTGATCCAGATTGGGTGATTGCTATGCAAGATGAACTCAACCAGTTTGAACAACAGCAAGTCTGGAAGCTGGTACCCAGGCCAAAGAACAAGAAAGTAGTTGGTACAAGATGGGTATACAGAAACCAGCTAGATGAGGATGGCAGTGTTACAAGGAACAAGGCAAGACTGGTTGCACAAGGGTATTCTCAAGATGAAGGCATTGATTATGATGAAACCTATGCACCAGTGGCTAGACTTGAGGCCATCAGGATGTTCTTAGCATTTGCTGCTTACTCCAATTTTAAAGTCTATCAAATGGATGTTAAGAGTGCATTCCTGAATGGTGAGCTGGATGAAGAAGTGTATGCGGAACAGCCCCCTGGCTTTGAAAATCAGGAGCTGCTGGACTTTGTGTACTTTCTCTTCAAGGCTATCTATTGTCTCAAACAAGCCCCAAGAAAATGGTATGACACTCTCTCTGGTTTTCTTTTAGAAAATGGTTTTGTTAGAGGTATCATAGACAAAACTCTTTTTTCAAAGAAACACAAAGGTGATATGATATTAGTCCAAGTCTATGTGGATGACATCATATTTGGGTCTACTAATGATGATCTCTGTAAGAGATTTGCTAAGCTAATGCAGAGTAAGTTTGAAATGAGTATGATGGGTGAGCTGAAGTTCTTTCTTGGATTGCAAGTAAGTCAAAGGTCAAATGGTATATTTATTTGTCAATCCAAGTATCTCAAAGAACTCCTCAAGAAATATCACATGGAGGATTCAGCATCAGCAAGGACTCCATCTTCAACAGCAATCAAACTTGGAGCTTCTGACAAGTCTATCAAGGTAGATGTTACAAGCTACAGAGGTATGATTGGCTCCTTACTCTATCTTACTGCAAGTAGACCAGATATTATGTATGCTACATGCTTGTGTGCAAGGTTCCAAGCGGACCCTAGAGGTGTACATCTCATTGTTGTTAAAAGAATCTTGAGATATCTTAAGGGTACACCTAATCTAGGTATTTGGTACCCTAAATATTCTGATTTTAATCTTATTGGATATACAGATTCTGACTATGCAGGTAGTGTTGTTGATAGAAAGAGCACCTCCGGGAGTTGTCAATTCCTAGGAAGTAGGTTGATTTCCTGGTATAGCAAGAAACAGCAAACAGTTTCCAATTCAACAGCAGAAGCTGAATATATTGCTGCTGGAAGATGTTGTGCTCAGATCTTATTGATTAGGAATCAATTAAAGGACTATGGCTTTGCATTAGACAAAATTCCCATTTTTTTTTATAATACAAGTGTCATAGCAATCTCCAACAACCCTGTGCAGCACTCGAGAACGAAGCACATTGATATCAGGTATCATTTTATCAGAGAGCATGTCATGAATGGAACTGTGGAGTTACACTTTGTATCCACAGAAGAACAGACTGCAGATATATTCACTAAATCTGTTGATGAATCCACATTTATCAAGTTAGTTGGTAAATTGGGTATGTTAAACGGTCTTAGTGATTAACTATATCTCTATCATGTTTGTTCTTTCAAAAAAATTCATTTTCTCTTGTCATTTAAATGATATTTATTGCCTAGTCTCATTTAATATTACATGCTTGTTGATTTAAATGGTTCTGAATATTTTATTTTCTTTAAAAATATTTTTCTCATATTTTTTTAAGTGGAGAAATGTATTTTTATTGAAAATATATTTATTTAGAATTATTTAGATATTTTTCAGATTGTAAATATTGTTGTTTAAATATTTCTGCAAGTTTATATTATTTTTATGCACTTCTATAATATTCTGCATATTTTTCTAGGATTTATGGAATTTTCTGTGAATTTTTCTAGAATTTTATAAATATTTCATGCATTTTTATTACTTTTATGCATTTTTCTGTAATTATTCTAATTAATTCTGAATTTTTCCTAAGTCTTCCCAGTTTTTGAACTAGGAAGACTATCAGAAAGACTTAGAAATATATTTATTATTTTCTGTTTTTCTTTTATTATAATTTCCGGAAAACTTACTAATTTGTACTAGGAAGACTACCGGGAAGACTATCCCAAGTCTTCCCGATTGTCTTCCCAATACAAATTTTAAAAAAAAAACTGTTCTTTTCTCTTTCTTTTCAGTTTTAATTGTTTTTTTCATTTATATATATAGATACACAGTACATACAGATCTTTTTACTTTTGCCTTAACAGTTTTTCTTGGTTTTTCAAATTCCCCCTCTTCGGATTCATTCATTCCTGCAGAACCTCTCTTTGATCTGTGTTCGTATTGCTCAAGTTTTAACTTAGCAAATCAGTTCTATTCTTTAAAATCAAGCATTTAAGTCGAAGTGCTGTTTAAATTTTCACTTTTCTTGAAAACCATTTGACTTGTTTGTTTTTGATTTGCTAAGTGGTTCTTACATATTTTACTGATCTAAGAAGGTTCTGTAACTGGTACTGTGTGTGTGCTTTGAGATTAAGTTACCCAATTCATTTTGCTTTTCAAAGTTAAGTTCGAATTTTTAGGATTTTTAATTAAAATTTAGTTAATTTTGATAAAAGTTGAATTTTCTGGATTTTAAGTAATTTTTATTAATTCTAAAAATCCCTAAAATTTTAATTTTATTTTAAGATTAATTAAATTTTGTGTTTTGTTTTAAAATGGATCCTAATTTTGAACTTGTTTTAAATAATTATGTTGGGTATTTTGATCCTTTAAAATGTAAAGTGGAACGTTTTAGACCTTGGATTCGATTTTTAAATAGCGAGACTTGTATCAGTCATGCTATTTGTGCCAATGCACCTCTAAAAATTGATCCTTTAAGGTTTTTGTGTTCAAGTGTTGTTATTGCTGGAAATTCAAAATCTTTTTCGTTTAATATTTTAAACCAGCAATACACAGTCACTTTTGAGTTATTCTGTGATGTGTTGCATTTTCCAAAGGACAGGTTTGATCCCTTACCCACTGATGATGAGTTATCACAGTTCTTTGTGAATATTCATTATCAGGGTCCCTTACAGATGGTTAAATTGTCCAAAAGCTTTGTTGTAAGGGAATGGGATCTGTTCTTTGATACTATAGCTAGGGTATTTGGTAACTGCACAAAAACAAACTTTCATTGCATTACCAGTCTTAATCAGTATATTGCCTATGCTATAGTATTTGGTCGTAGATTGAACTTTGCTGAGATTGTGTGGAACCTTTTGCTCAACAGGCTTGCTCACTTTAGGAGAGATTCTGATAATGGTGTGAAAGTAAAGTGTTGGTACCCTCGCTTTCTAACTCTTATCATTAATCATCTTCTCACTGCTAAGCAGGTAGAACTGTTTCGAGAAGCAAGATTTGAAACCTCTCCAACCACAGACACCAAATTCTACACCAGACTTGATGTCTCATCCAAATTCCTCACCATACATGTTCTTGTTTCACCATTGATGAGTCAATTTATTAATCTTCCTATATTTGGTGAACAAGTTCCTGAACCACATCCAGTACCACTACAGGTAGTTATTCCTAACTCCGGTTCTTCTTCTGGTACTTCAATTGAAACCCAAGTGGTTGTTAGGGCTGACCCAGAGATTGTAGAACCACAGTCTCTGACCCAGGTCATAGAGCCATACAGAGAGTCAAACACTTTTGATACACAACCTGAGCCTAATATTCAAACCAGTTCAAGAAGAGTTAGTGATATAGCTGAAATGAGTGTTCCCACAGCTCTGTCTCCACCCTTAAAGAAAAGAAAAACCTATAAGGAGACAACTATAAGCCCATCTGTATCCTCTCAAAAGGACATGGACATTGATATGGCCACTACACAGTCTCTGGAGACATCCTCTCAACAGGGTGGATCTATTGAAATTCGCCATAGGGCCATGGCATCTTGTACTGAGTCAAGCACTCTCCCATTACTCACAATGGGAGAAGATCTCCAACTAGATTATACTCAGGACACTATGCAAGGAGAGCACTTTACTTTTGACTTTGAAACAGTGCCTACCATAGTTACGGTAGAAGTGCCTTCACAGGCATCAGAGGGAAAATCTAATTCTTCGCCACCAATAATAGAATCATTTTCTCCCCTCCCAGAGGGAACATCTCTGGCTCCCCTAAGGGATTTTTCACTCGCAGTTTATACTGGAAAAAGT
This sequence comes from Heracleum sosnowskyi, assembly GCA_030848705.1. Lineage (NCBI taxonomy): Eukaryota > Viridiplantae > Streptophyta > Magnoliopsida > Apiales > Apiaceae > Heracleum > Heracleum sosnowskyi. The sequence continues at coordinate 70,076,112 of CM061235.1, forward strand.
GAAAGGCAACCTGATGAGTCTGTCCCTGAAGCAATTCAGTATACAATGTCAAATATTTTGACAGACTCATTCAGGGATCGGGAATTGCGAACTCCCATTGCACCACCACTGACCTCTCTTGAAGGGGCTAGGGTGATTTTTAATGCAGGTACATCTTCTGAAAATCTTGAAAGACAGTTAGTGGTGAGAGATATGAATCAAACACCGAGTGAAACACAAGCACGTGAGTTGAGTGAAACACCACGGAGAGCAATTGAAGTGAGTGCACACACTGACACAAACACTGCTTTGTTGAAACAACTAGCTGATCTACAAAGGAAATTGCAAGACACCCAGGCTGATAACACTCTTCTAAAAGCACAAGTGGTCTCTCAATCTACCACCTCTGTATCAAATCAGCTGGGTACTCTGAAAGATGACCTCGAAGGATTGAAGAATAATCTACTCCCGAAGCTAAATTCAATCCAACAATCTCAAGTGCTGGTAGATTCAGACATCTCTGATCTTACAACGTCAAATTCTCAAATATCAGAGAGTGTCAAGGAGATTGCTGCCATTTCTACCCAGGTGGACTTTATTCAGCAAACTGTTGATGAAAATCAGTGGTTTAATGATCAAAGATTCTCTAAAATTGAAGGTGGAATGGAGCATCTGAACGAAGGGATGAAGCATCTGTACGCTATGATAAAGGAATCACATCAACCTACAATACAACAAAGAACATTCTTTGAGGGTGCTGATGAAGATAAGGATGATGATGCTGATGAAGGAGGAGAGAGGAGAGAAGAAAGAGGAGATATAAGGAGAACATCTGAGGTGAATCCTAGGGCTTCCAAAGCTCAAACTGTAGAGGATTCCTCAACTAAGGGGGAGAAGGAGAAAGAAGGAGGAAACAGAGAAGCTGGAGGAGCTTCTGGAAAGGATAAAGGGAAAGGTAAACAATCAATGTAGGAATCTGCTTTTGATGATGCCTACTACTACCATGGTGAACAGGATGACTTCCACTTTGACACATCTGGTGATCTGGAGAAGACCATACCTGAAGAAGCTTTTGGTGAGGAGGAGGTTGAGGAGGCAGCCAACTTTGATGATTGGGAAGATGAAGCTGAATTATATACACCTGACCCTTTGTTTCAGAAGGAGTTGAAGAAACAGCAAGCAGAGCTAAGGAGAAAGGAGGATGAGAATGCTAAGGTCTCCGACATCATATCTCAGAAATTAAAGATTCAAAACGCTGAACATGAAGACAAACAACGTCTTCATAGTATTCATGTCAAAGAAAGGAGATTGGATGTGAGGATGAAGCAAGGAAGCAATTGGGATAAAGCAAGGGAGATGTTTGATATCCCTCAGAGAGGCACAAACAATGATGCTACTTTTCTGAAGCTGCTTGAGAAGATCAGAATTGTTAATCCAGACAACTCATTATATATGAAGGCATTGAAGGAAGATATCTTAAGGATTACGTCTGCATTTGATCAAGTAAGACAAGAACTGTTCATCTATGTCTCAAGTGCTCTTGAAGGGTCATTCACTGTTTCTCTTGAACTACTCCAAAGAAGATCTCTCTCTGAATTGTGGATTCTGATGAGTAAAGTAAAGAGATCTTCTTGCTTGAACGAGCTTCTGTATGACCGGCTGAGAGATTCTGCTATGAAGGCCAGCCCTCAAGTTGTACATTTTCCTTATAGAGGTACAACTTTGGAGACTGTAAGGCTGGATCCTGATTCTTTGAAGCTACAGACTGCAATGCAACTGGTGAAGTTGGAGAATCTTCTGAGAACATCTGGGTTTGCTACTGTAGAAAAGTCTGAAGTTGCTGATATGATTTCAGACTACTGCACGGAGAAAGTACCAAGGTATGCTCAGATGAAGAACAGATTGAAGAAGATCACCAATCAACCAGTAATGCCAAGTGGTGTGGTTTCTGAAAGTGATCGTGTCCTTGACAAAGATCTTCTAGTCACCTTGGCAGAAGCTGAAGAAGGTGAAATTAGAGACTAAAGGCATGATGTAGTTAGCTCAACTTGTAAATGTTATTTGTTTAGATCTAGGTAAATCAAGATAGGAAAATGTATTCATATGTTCAGTCTAGAGGAACATCTATCTTGTATTTATCTTTATTGTTTGAATCTGGAAATTGTTATATTGAATCCAGAACTTTTTATTATTTGCTTGGCTCTTAAAAGTCTTGTCTTTTCTTGTTTTAGTTGAGTTATCCTCTAGAGGTATTTGGTTGTTATTGTCTAACAAACAAATATGGGGAGATTGAAAGGCATATGTATAGGCCTATTTGTAAACACCGAGGATTCTACTCAACTTTAATTAAGATGTAATAAGTAAATAATAAAAATCAAATGTCACAGGAATCTCAGAAGATTATATCTGTCAAAGAATGAAGATTAAAGTCATCTACAGACTTGAAGTGATTCTACATTGAAAGAAGCTCAATTTATTGATCAAGCCTCAATGAAGTATTCAAGCTCAGTGGATTTATTAAAGTGACGGAGATTTCAAGTGGTGACAGAAAAAGATACTGATTACGGAGTTCTTGAATGAGAAGGAAGTGAATCACTGCTTAAAGTCAAATAGATAAAGAACAGACATTGTCGTTAGTCACTCATGAACCAGACAGTGCATCGAGTGTCAACGTACTATTGTGTTTGTTATTTATCTAAGTTTTAAGTGATTCTGGAATTAATTGAGAAGTCAACTAATTCTATTTATTCTCATATAAATAATTAATATTATTAAGTATATTATTTATTAAATTAATTCTGTAAAGAATTAATTTAATACATAATTTATTTAGTTAATTATTTAAATTAGAATAAAAATGAACTAGGAAGACTTAGGTTTGAACTAGGAAGACTTAATTAAATGAACTAGGAAGACTCACAAGTGAGTCTTCCCGATTGTCTTCCTAGGCTAATCTATTGTCTTCCCGATTGTCTTCCACTTGCATTTCCTTGTCTTCCCGATTGTCTTCTAAGGCATAATGACAGTTTTCCTTTAAGTCTTCCTAGTGCAATTCTTTTATTTGTTTTGCACGTGGGTAATTTAAAAGGAATGTTGTGTGTTAGATAAATACAAGACAGAAGATAATTTGAAGACTATTACTTATCATTACAACAAGAAAGAGAAAAAGAAAGACAGAGCATTCATCATTAAAACCTTCAACTGCCTTCTTCATTTCTTGAACTGTAAAAGCACTCAAGATCATAATTGATTTAATTCTTGACAAGTTCTTATCATTAAATTCATAAGGATCATTTCACTTGTACTGCTTTAGCTTTCTAGCGGATCATAATCCCTAGATTTTATATCGAACTACTTTTTAGTATTCGATCCTTTTTATTACAAAAATAGATAAATTCATGTCGAATTTATTCTAGATTTGTTTTATCAAGTTCTTTGTAATCAGTGATCAAAATTGTAACACCCCTCAAGTAACTTGAATATTGTTTTAGTTTTTATTCCGCGTTAATTTGTTCTAAATTGTTAAATCTTAAAAGAACAAATTTCGATTAAACGGTATAGTTTGTATTCAACCCCCCTTCTACAAACTTATCAGGACCTAACATTGGATCAATGAAACCAGGAGGTTGCTCAACATAAACTTCTTCCTCCAGTTCACCATTTAAGAAAGCACTTTTCACATCCATCTGGAAAACCTTGAATTTCTTATGAGCTGCATAAGCTAGAAAGATCCTGATGGCTTCTAGTCTTGCAACAGGAGCAAATGTTTCATCATAGTCAATTCCCTCTTGTTGAGAATACCCCTTTGCAACTAGTCTTGCTTTGTTTCTGATAATTACACCATTTGAATCAGTCTTGTTCTTGAAAATCCATTTTGTACCAACAATTGATTTGTTCTTTGGTCTTGGTACTAGTTTCCAGACTTCATTCCTTTCAAATTCATTCAATTCTTCTTGCATTGCAGTAACCCAATCAGCATCTTTGAGTGCATCTTCAACTTTCTTTGGCTCCTCCTTTGACAGAAAGTTATTATATAGACATTCATTTTGAGTTGCACTTCTTGTCTGAACACCTGCATCAGGATCTCCAATTATCAAATCAGGAGTATGACCTGCAGTCCATTTCCTTGCTGATGGTAAGTCATTCCTTGATGTAGATGCTCCCCTGGATTGGTGTTATTCTGAATTAATGAACTTGCTTCAGATGAAGCTCCTCCTGAGATGTTGCTATCTCCTCCTGATGAATTATCAGGATCATCATTTGAATCAGTATCTGAAGAATTCTGTCCTGATGATTGAGTTGACTCTGAACTTGTAGTAGAATGATGTTGCTCCCCCTCAACATTAGCACTACTAGTTGTATTACTATTGTTTTCATCATCAGAATTAACATTTGAAGTGTCATCGGGATTTGATGTGTCATCAGGATTTGGTGACCCATCAGGATCTGATAAACTAACAGGATCTGATTCAATTTCTTCAGGTTCCTTGGTAGCTTCATTTTCAAAAGTCAGTCTATCATGTGAGTCTTCATTCAATCCAATTATCTTCTTATCATCAAAAGATACATGTATTGACTCCATGACAGTCCTTGTTCTCAAGTTAAAAACTCTAAAGGCTCTTGATACAGGATAGCCTATGAAAATTCCTTCATCAGCCTTTGTTTCAAACTTTCCTAGCTGTTCAGGATGAGTTCTGAGAACAAAACATTTACAGCCAAACACATGCAAATGCTTCAAACTTGGTTTCTTCTCCTTGAGTAATTGATAAGGAGTAACACCATGTCTGTTTATCAATGTGAGATTTTGTGTATAGCATGATGTGTTGACTGCTTCTGCCCAAAAATATGTAGGTAATTTAGCTTCTTCCAACATAGTTCTGCCAGCTTCAATAAGAGTTCTATTTTTCCTTTCAACTACTCCATTTTGCTGAGGTGTGCCAGGAGCATAGAATTGTTGAATAATTCCTTTGTATTTGCAGAACTCTTCCATCTTTGAATTCTTGAATTCAGTACCATTATCACTCCTCAGTATCTTGACTTTGTACTTTGTGGTTGTCTCAATCATTCTCATATGATCCAACAGTATTTCAGGAGTTTCATCTTTTCTGTGCATAAAGTACACCTAGGTGAATCTAGAATATTCATCAACAATTACAAGAGTGTATCTTTTCTTACTGATGGACATAATGTTGACTGGTCCAAATAGATCAAGATGCAGCATGTGATATGGTTCTTCAATAGAGGATTCTGATTTACTCTGGAATGATGTCCTTCTTTGTTTAGCATTTTGACATGCATCACAGAGTCCATCAGGAGTATATAACACTTTTGGTAATCCTCTCACTAAATCTTTCTTAACCAACTCATTGATATTGCTGAAGTTGAGATGAGAAAGCTTCTTGTGCCAATTCCAACTTTCATCTACTGAGGCTTTACTGATGAGACATGTAGGGGAGTCATCAGTGTTTGAGAGAATGCTGGCTTCATATATGTTACCATGCCTGTAGCCAGTCAATGCTATCTTTCCTATTTCTTTGCTGACTACTTCACAATGTGTGGAATAGAAATTGACATGATAACCTCTGTCAGTGATTTGACAAATACTCAACAAGTTGTGTTTTAGTCCCTTCACTAGAGCTACTTTTTCAATGATGACATTTCCAATAATTATATTGCCATATCCCAAAGTTTGTCCAATGTTGCCATCTCCATAAGACACAGTTGGGCCAGCTTTTTCCTCATATTCTGATAACAGGGCTTTGTTTCCAGTCATGTGCACAGAGCATCCACTATCCATGACTAACACATTTTTCCTTTTTCCCTGCAATCAGAATAGAAACACACTAGTTAGAACATTTAGGAACCCATACATGTTGGGTTCCTTTTCCATGCAATTTATTAATTTTATCAGCAGAAGACTTTATGACTTTAGCAGTCCTGACAGGATTTACTCCATCAGGATTTGCTCTGTCAGTATCAGTATTAACAAAAGCATGTTCCAACTTGACATTCTCAACTTTATCAGACTTTGTACTATTATCAAACTTAAGCATTGGATCATAAAAGTTATAGTACAAATCATGATAATCCTTACAAGTATAAATAGAATGTCATATACTACAACAATGAAAACAGGACTTCTGTGGTTTATAAAATACTGATCTATTCCTGACATCAGAAATAGGAATTTCATTACTTTTCTTTAAACTCTTTTTACAATCAATAGCAAGATGATTAGAGTTACCACAGTTAAAACAACATTTCCTAGGTGCATTTGGCATGTACTTATAACCATTTTCTTTATTGATCCCAATTTTACCATTCCTGTTTCTCTTAACAGTAGCTTCCTTTTTCCTATCTGTAACCTCACAGATTTTACCCTTAAGTTGTTTATGAGACAGTAAACCTACATTCGTAGTGACTTTACTCAAGACAGGTTTAGACTTAATAACTTTGATATTTTGAACAGAAGTAGATCCCTTTTCAAAAGTTGAATTGGAATCTTTACCAAAAACAAAATTAACAGGAGTAATCTTAGATTTGGTTTTGTCTATAACATGTCTATAGGTTTTTGGACTAACTGTCTCATCCACAACAATTTTCTCTTTCAATTTCTTATCCTCATCTGACTTATACCCTAGACACTCTTTCCAATTCTTAGAGGTATTAATCTCATGAAATTTTCTACCAGAGTCTGTCCAGGTTCTGATTTTCTCATTAGCACACTCAAGTTCCTTTTCAAGAGCAGTACATTTAAGTTTCATCTCTAAATACATGTGTTTAGCATTATCACATTCTATATGTACTTTTTGCATAAGTGAAAATTCAGCTTCTAAATGCTCATTCCTTATCCTAAGTTCAGACATCTCAGATAAGATCCTAGTATTCTCAGCAGTTTGACTTCTAAAGCTAATATGCAATGACTTTAGAAAACGTCTTAACTCAGAAGCATTATCAGTATCAAAATCAAAGACAGTATTAAGTACCTTATCATCAGGAATAGCAGTATCATCAATATTGGCCATCAGTGCATAGTTGACCACCTCAGTATCAGATTCTGAGGAAGAGTCCATCCAATCCTTGCTTGATGTAATGAGTGCCTTTGTCTTCTTGCACTCACTAGCAAAGTGACCCATACCATTACACTTGTAGCATCTAATCTTTGTCTTGTCAAATTTGCTACCCTTGCTATCCTTTTTGATGTTCTTGTCTTTGTCTGCATTGAAGGTCCTTTTCTGGTCCTGAACTTCATCTTTTTGAAGCTTCTGACTATCATAGCAACCATCTCTTCAATGTCTGAGTCAGAAGAGTCATCATCAGTATTGGCATCAAGATTGCCATCAATATCTGATGAAGAGTCATCAGGATCTGACTCAGCTACTCTTGATTTCCTTCTAGAGATCTCCACAGCTTTTCCTTTTGATTTAGCCTCTGCTTTCAAAGCAATAGATTTTGCCTTGCTGCCTTTCTTATTCTTTCTCTGTTGAATTTCAAGATCATGAGTTCTTAACATTCCATAGACTTCATCAAGAGACACAGTGTTGAGATCATACTGATGTCTAATGATCGAGGTCTGTGTATCCCATTCTTCAAGTAAAGCTCTTAGAAACTTGGTGTTTGAATCTTCAGTTTCATACTCCTTGTCAACTAAAGATAAACTGTTCAGAAGTGTCAGAAATCTATCATATAAATCAGTTAGGCTCTCATCAGGTCTAGCATCGAATTGTTCATATTCTTGAATCAAAAGAGCCCTTCTGTTCTTCTTGACAGATGCAGATCCCTGGCACTGAGTTTCCAAGGTATCCCAGATTTCTTTTGCAGACTTGCATGCAATCACTCTGTTGGACATGACAGCATCAAGACTACTGTGCAGGATGTTCTTTATCTTTGGTTCTCTGAGTACATGAGATTTTTCTTCTGGAGTCCAGTCACTCTTTGCCTTGACCACATAATGTTCAGGTATAGTGTCTGTTCGTTCTACAATCCTTGTAGGAATATATGGTCCATCACGAATCCTGTCCAAATAGTCAGGATCCATAGCCTCCAGGTACATTAACATCTTTACCTTCCATGTTGGATATTCTGATTTCTTCAGGATGGGAATTTTCATGCTTTCATACTTTGTTGTCGACATCTTAGATCGTATCTGATTCAAAATTAAATCAGTTTGCTCTGATACCAATTGTTGCCCAGTAATAAACAATTGTAGAAGGGGGGTTGAATACAATTGTGTAAGATTCTCGACTTAATAAGATATGAATCACAAATATGAAAGAATGATAATAGCTTTATTAAATCTGATATAAAACTGTTACAAACTCTCTCAAGAAATTCTGTGTTCTTGAGAGCTGATAGGTTACAAAAATACTCGTGTGTGTGATCGATATAAATCGAAACCTAAACTGTGTTTATATACTACACAGCTTCTCTATCAATGATAAGTCCTAATCAATTACAAAGATTGAAACCTATCCTTAATTGATAGCTACATTCCTATAGACCAGGAACCGACATAATAAACTTCCATGTTTAACTAGACTCCAAATATAACTTGAAGTAGGAATCCTGATCAGCTTCCAGTCCTGATGATCAATCCTGATCCCAGTCCTGATATTCATCTTGATCCTGACGACCATGTAATCCTGATGACGTCAGCAATCCTGATCAATTGAAGTCTAGATCCTGACGATCATTGAATCCTGATCTAACAGTTCTGAAACAAGCTTAACGAAAATTGGACATGCAACATTCTTAAGAATGTGTGGAACATTCTCCTTGACAGTTCGAAGTGTCACATGAAACTCCACTTGCCTTTTTCCAGCTTTCTTACTGTAGTCAAATCCTATAGCAGCTTTGCTCCCTAAGGTCTGATTGTCAATTATTTCCTTAGCAATTAGGGAGGAGTTCTTATATGCATTCAGTTTCATCTCTAAATCAGAAATCTGCTTCCTAAGGGTAGTCTCTATCTCTTCATTACATTTGACCTTGTTCTCTAAGTACTCATTCCTCTGTTTAAGACCTTCTATGGTGACAACTACAAGCTCTAGTTCTGCATTTTTAGATTCTAGATTTTTAATCTTTAGAACTAGTTTAGCATTTTCAATTTCAGATGCTAACATGCTTGTGTGTACATTAAACAGTTCAACACTTAGATCTTGTACATTTTTCTTGTACTCAGAATTGGACATGTCAATTGTAGTTAGGATAGGTACCTGAGATGATCGTGGTGATTCCTCTGAAGAGTCGGCCATCAGGGCTAAATTTACATACTCTTCCTCTTCATCCGAATCAGTATCATCCCAGCTTTTACTGTGACGCCCCCAAATCCGGGGTCAGGATTTGGTGCCACTATCGCTCTGAATAAAACATAATTATACAGACGACCCCTCAACAAAGGATCGATCACAGGTTATGGTATGAAACAAGAATCTAAAATATCAAAGTTTATTACAACATCTAATTCAGTTTTATTACAAACCATTTGCAATCATCTAACCAATGGTGAGATCTAAAATGAACTCTATCTGCCTGGCAACATGAACCTAAAATCTCGAAACAGGCCTTCTCACGGTCCTCTTAGCGGATACTCGAAAACTGCATACTCCGTTCCTAACTGAAAGGTTAGGGAATAATAAAACAAGAGTGAGCCAAAAATTGCTCAGCAAGAACGTATGTAATAAAACTGGTAATCAAATGATAATCAAATGGTATTCAATTGGTAACAAGTTTCAAGATATACATTTCTGTTCAAAGAATAAGATTAAGCAATTGAATTGGAACTTCCGATAAGACGGTATGAGCTATACGGGTGATCAGCCACGTAAAGCTCCAGACCATGTTTTCACAAGGTCCTAACATTCAGGATCCATAGGCACACATTGGCCTTAAAATAAATAGTAACCACGACCGCCGCCTCGGTCATTACTAGTGTTCCATTCATCAGTAATTCAACAAAGGGATTAAATGAACAAGAAGTTTTCCAACAATCATTCCAGGGTATAAGCTATTTCAAGTCTTTGTTGCAAGGGTTTAAAATTTCAACAATTGAAAGGCATGGAAAATAAGTGAGCAAAGGACTAAGTATGCTTTGGGTATTCAAAAGTTAACAGAGGTCAACAAGGTATAAGTCAAGATAAAGGTGCTATTAAGCATGGTAAATAAGTCAACAAGGAAATAAGTATGTATCAGGGGTTTAAAGGTTAACAAGAAAGTCCAGGGGATAGTTCAAGATAAAGGTATCATATGAACATGGTAAAGGCATTATACGAGTTACATGAAGATAAAGGATCAAATGAAGAGTTTGTAAATAAAGAGCAAGGTGCAAGGGTACAATGGTATAACAAACGATTGCATCATAATGGTAAAGGACAAGTAAAGGTTATACGTATACTTGCAATATAATCAAGAGGTATCATTTGCATCATAATTTAAGAAAACTACCACTTGAACAATAAGTGGAGCGAATAGACACTTGCCTCAAAAGCCGATAACTAACTCAATAACTTGTACACCACTCCGACTTTATGTACACGGGCTGCTTTCCTGGCTTCTTACTTGTACCTATATAAAGGTATAATATCGTCTTAGTCTTTATCACTTAGTACCTCAGCTTTGTTTACGTATTACTAAATACTTCTACCCCATCGTCATACAATTTCATACACTTATATATATATACAATCAAGAAGCACATAGTGTCTTTACAACTTTAGTTAACATTTAAGCATGTAGTCACTTAGCATATATCGCTTAAGGACATCACATGACATTCCTCAATCTTATGACGGAAAAGTCTCAAAACAAAGTACTTTAATAACTCTATCTACATTCTTGGACAACATTAATACTTAATCACATAAGCCATGTATACGCACCTCAAGAATTATACCAACCACCTAAATCAATTTACGATTAAGCTTCGATTTAACTAATCAAAATCCAATCTTAATTGCTAAAGCAATACAAAGTCTAATTAAAGACGTCCACATAATTCAACATAATATATACTTATTCAATTGACGACAACCTATGTCAATTAAAGTTTAACTAAACAATTAGCATAGAAGTGACCATGTATACCATTTAAGATTGAATAAAACTATGTCATTACAATACCACCATCAACACCTTCTCCTTTCTTCTTCCCTTCTTCTTCTCGGCCTCTCGACCTCTCCTTCTTTCTCATCTTCTCCTTCGGCCTTAAGACCTAACCACACCATCCCACACTCATACAAGCAACACACACACACACACACACCTCACACTCTTGGCGTAACTACATCCACCATCCCTTACATAAGAACGCATTTTTGAAAACATAACACACACACACAAGAACACATTTTTGAAAGAACACATAGTGAACACATTTTAAAAGATTACGCACACACACATTTTTAAATCGTATTTTAAGTCACACACAAAATCTTATTTTTGAATAACATACTCATACTTTTAGAAAATCATGTTTTTGAATAACTCACACCAAAATCACATTTTTAAAATAAGACACACACCTAAAAACACATTTCGAAAGTGCACACCTATACTCGCTCAAAATCCCATTTAAATAACACACACACATTCAAAATCCATATTTTTAAATCACACCCCCATAATCACAAATTTAAAAAAAAAAACTCAAATTCTTCCCATCCTCCGTCCATCTCTCTCTCTCTCGGCTTCTCCCAATCTCCCTTTCTTCTTTCTCCATCTCCCTCTCTCGGCCCCTCTCTCTCTTTTCCTCTCTTCACTTCTCCTTCCACCTTAACTCCCATCTTTCAATCCAAAATTCACATCACCAAGCAATTACGTTTCAATAACATTACAATAAAATTAAATTACTAAAACTAACATTACTAATAATCAAATCTCATCATGAACTAACATGCAAGATCAATAATTATCATATATCACTTTTCTTATCACATTCAACTTCTTATTCAAAATTAAACGTAACCCATTAATAATCTATTATTAATTCATCAAGAATTCACAAAATAAATAACATGCAAACACTTAAACATTTAGTTATCAATTACCCATCATCAAACATAGCTATATTGTAACAATACTCAAAACCCATTATCAAACTTCAACTAAAATCATCAAATATAACAAAATTAATGACATGCATTTACTTTTAACACCCAATCAAGTAAAAATACACTTGAATCAAACTTGTAAATATGAAATCAAGACCATGGCTCACAAGGATCATTGCCCATGGTCGGGTTTCTTCTCGGATGAGTCCAAAATGATGGATCTCACCGAGAATCATTCCTATTACCAATAATCAACCATTGCATGTAACTTTTAAACAAAGAGAAATGAAAATCCGAAAATTACCAATTTCAAAATTGAATCAAAACTTGATATTGACATAAGAGGGTTGTAGAGATTAGAGAGAGGAGTATTTTGGTTACTCACACTTGAAATTTGGATAAGAGAATCACAAGTTTTGGTGGGTTTAATTTGAGAAGAAAGGAAGAACAATGGAGAGTGTTTGAGCTCGGGAGAAAAAAAGAAACGGGGATGGGGAAGAGAGTTGGCCGAGAGAAATGAGAGAGAAGTGGGGTGGGTGGGCTTTTAAAGAAGTAAAATAGAAGTGTGTAGAAAGTGATTTAAAAGTAATGTAAAAATAATGTTATCTATTACATGCTTCTAGAATTAAATCATAAGATTACAAAATTGCCCAACTAAATAAAATATTTAAATGATAAATCAAGGGCTATGGTGTAAATTCATAATCTCAATCTAGATAAATTAGAAATATTATTCTACAAATAACTTTTGTAGATTAGATAAATAAAATTGCATTTACATAGAAATAATCAAATAAAATGCCTTTTTATCTCAAAAACAATTTTAAATAAAATTTTATTACTCCCTAGGTAAATAAATAAATTACCCACTGAAAATAAATAATCTAGAAGGTGTAGCATCCCTCAAAATAAATAATTAAAATAATTAAGTGATTATAAAATTTAAATCATGAGTTTAAAACTAAAGTAGAAATAAAATAATGCTAAGAAATATTTTATGCTATTAATTAAATAATTAAAGCATTCTCTAAATTTAATATAAATATTATATGACCCAAATAAATTCTCAGAGCACTTAAATAAAATTTAGAAACCACATTCACAATTAACTAATTATTCACCACGCATATAATTCACATTTTAAGCACGTAACAATTATGGAACATAAAGAAATTTCAAAATTATAAGACTATATCAAATAATTATTTTATCTCAAGCAAGTATGACTAAAATATGAGCTTACACATAAATCACATTATACCAAGATCATCATTGCTAACTAAAATTTCAAGAATAAAATCTCAATTGCTATTACTAGCAATAAATATAAAATAATTTTAAATAGCTCTTATTAAAAAAATTTTTTAAGGCTATTCAAATTAGCACAAAGAGCCTATTAAACAATTATCATACACATAAAATTAATGGTATTCACATATTGATACTAATTTACAAGTCAAAAATTCTAACGCGTTACAACCTTCCCCCTTAAAAAGATTTTGTCCTCATAATCTATTACGTAAACAGCTGAGAGTACTATTCTAACATTTTAGTTTCTAACTCCCAAGTTGATTTTTCAACCCTGGGGTTTCTCCACAACACTCTTACTAGTACAACTATTTTATCTCTAAGCACTTTCTCTTTCGATCTAATACTTCTACTGTTTGCTCAACATAGAACAAATAAGTTTGAATCTCTATCGACTCGCATTCTATTACATGGTTAGAATCGAAATAATACATCTTAAGCATAGACACGTGAAATACATTATGGATATGTTGCATATATGGAGGTAAGGCTAGCTCATACGCAATCTTACCCACACGCTTCGATATCTTAAAAGGTCTAACTAATTTCGGACTCAGCCGTCCTTACTTACCAAATCCCGCTAGTCTTTTCTATGGTGATACTTTTAATAGGACTGACTCTCTTACTCTATAATCTATACCTTCCCTGGTTTAATCATCATATTACAGTCGACGATTCCGAGTAGCTATTAATCCTTTCTGGATGAGCTCAATAGTTTCCTTGGTCTGATACATTAACTCTAGTTCCAATCTCATGCATTTATCAACTTCTTTTCAACCTATTGAAGATCTACATTTTTCTCCGTACAAGGCTTCATAAGCTGGCATTTCAATATTCGCGTTATAGCTATTGCGGTAAAAGAATTCCACTAATGACAAACGATCATCGCAATTATCTTCAAAATTTGTCGTACAAACTCTAAATATATCTTCGATTGTCTGAATAGTCTATTTACTTTGACCATACGTTTGAGGATGATACATGGTACACATGTTCAACTTGGTTTCTGAACGTGCCAACAACTTTCTCCAAAATCTTGAATAAACTTGTGGGTCTTGGTCAAATTCGATTAATACTTGAATCACATGCCTCACTACTATCTTTATAGTTGATAAACCAATTTATCTAATGAAAGCTTCTCATTGATAGGAAAGAAAGGTACCAACTTGGTAAATCCGTCGATCATAACTCAAATGGCATCATGAGATGTTCATTCTTAAATTCAGGAAGTTCTAATGGTTGTAATAGTCCACTAAATCTCTGATGTTCGGTTTTAACTCTCTAACAGGTGAAACACTTACTTAATAATCCTATAATATCTCTTTTCATATATGTCTACTAAAATTTTCCTGTAGGTCTTGGTTCATCTTAGTACATCCGGGGTAGATCGAATATTTCGGATCATGAGCATTACTTAATATCTCATTCTTTAAGTCTGTCACCTAGGGTATCTAAATCGTCGAAGAAAATCTTACGATTCCGTTATCATCCTTTTGACTCCTTCTTTCTTCTCCGGTTAAGCTACTTGTATTATGGTTCATCACTTCAGCTTGACATCCTCTAATCCTCTTAAATAATTTAGGTTGGAAAGTCATTGTATATATCATCTCCGTAGCTGGATCTAAAATTATGAACCTCTAGTTCCACTTTCTCAATTTCTTTGGTCAATTCTTCAGATGAAGTCATCATCTTCAGTCTCTCATTTTTACTCAGAGCATCTGCTATCCTATTTTCTGCTTGAATGGTAATTGGTAATACAGTCGTAATCCTTGATTAGTTCTAACCATCTTCTTTGTCATGTTTAGCTCCCTTTGGGTGAAAATATATTTCAAACTCCTTTGATCCGTATAAATTTCACACCTTTCTTCGTACAAGTATTGTCTCTAAATCCATGCAAAGACTATTACAGCAAATTTCCCATCAGGTGTCGAGTATTTCTATTCGTGGTTTTTCGATTGTCTGGAAGCATACACAAATCGCCTTATCGTGTGGCGTCAGTCTTGATTCTTAACATGAAGCTGCCATCTCAATTTAGTTCTTGGTATTGTCCTAAGGTACATGAGTCATAATGGTCCACTAGAAATGGATATATTTTACTAACATGGCTCGCCTAAAGAATTTCGTTCCTCTAGCAATTTAAGTACTTCCTTATTCATTTATCTTATTCTTTCTATATCACCAAATATCCTTGTTATCCAGTTGCACTGACATTGGAGAAGTTATCAGTCTCTTCTTTAACTCTTGAAAGCTTTTTGGTAAGCTTGGTTAATGGTGTGGTTATCTTGGCAAAATCCTTGACAAATCTTCGATAGTCTCCATCTCATCTCGTAAAACTTTTGTAGGTGTCTTAGGCTTTACCCAATTCATTACCACTTCAATCTTTGCTGGATCCACTTTGATTCCCTCGCTACTGTCTACGGGTCCTAGAAATTGTTACTCTTTCAACCAAAACTCGCACTTAAAAAAAATTTGTGTATAATCTATTTCCCTATATAGCAAGTTAGAATTTCTTTGTTTGTTTCTGACCTAGGAACACAACATCTACTTTATCTGTAGCTCGCAATTCCATTTTCCCCATATTCTGTTAACCAATCCATTTTTAGAATTTACATCAAATCTCCCTGACTTGACGGGAACCATCCTAAGAAAATGGTGATCTATTATATCAATCTCACAGTGAGGAAAAGCTAGATGAATCGATATAAGCTCCTGATTAGATATTCCTATAGTCAAGGCTTTACTCAGTAGTTGAATCGTACAACGCGGTTTATGAGCAAATTCTATAGAGATAAAAGGCTTGGTAGCTCCAAAATAAATTAACACTTTGGCATTTCCGTAATCTATTTGAAACTTATCTGTAACTACATCCTTATTTTCACTATATCGCTCATGGTCATATTAAGGGTTCTTGTCCTTGGTTTCTCAGTAAATGTTGGTCCATCCATCCTTAACATTTTGCTTACTGGACTTAACGATTGCAATCTCTTAAGACATGTCACACCTCTCCATACTTCTTGCACGTAACTCTTGTCTTCGGTTTATGGCTCTCATTGGCGTAGTGTCCTCTCTCATTACCCTTGTAACGTACCATATTGATCTTATTACAGAATCCTAGTTGCTTCTTTCCACCAGTTCTACACTCTGATATCGGAGGTCTCATAGGTCTTTGTTGATCCAAATCTTGTGGACGGTTTCCTTGACCATCACTTCCAGTTTCTATTCTTCTATATTCAACATTCCTATTTGACTGATACTCAGGCCTTATATTGAAACGGTTCTGAAAATTCCTTAATTATTGGTCTTCTTCTCGTGTCTCCGCCTTCCCTTTTCTAGCTTCTTCTGTTTGTAATCAATAACTTTACTCCTAATCCATGACCTTACTTCATGTTGGAGTCTCTTAACTCTCTTCTCATCGATATTCACATATTCGAACACAAACCTGGCTAGCTCTATAAACTTTGCTTCATACTACGCTATGCTCAACTTATCCTACTTCGGTTCTAAAGTTTATATCCAACATTTGGTCTCAAGACGTTCAAAACCTTGTAATGATCTAACTACCATATTCAGAGTGAAATATAGAATAAACGGGTGCTTATATATATATATATACTTGCTTGACAAGTAGAATAACAGTCTTCCATCAACAATAACCAATGCCTCTCCAATATCACTTTATTTCATACTTCATCATGATTAGTATTTGTACATCCTTGTTACCTTCTCCTTATCCATACCTAAATTCTCGGTAATAATAAACCTTGTAATCGTGTTGTAAGTCTAATGAGCAATCTAACTAGACGTTTAGTCCTCTTTTTAAAACAATTTCCCAAACTCGATCAAAACAAATTTCCAGTCAATGTAAGTACAGCTTAACACTCAGAATACCTTCATCTTCGCCTTTGCGACTTCCAATCTTTGATACCTCTAAGAGTCGTAAGAGTTTCCGACTAAATGAACCAATAGATACGAAGGTGTCAACAAATATGGAAATATAACCAGCATGTTTAGTAAGAATTTCTGATAAAAAGAATTTAACTAAGAGATCAAAATGATCATCGAACTTTAACAGGTTGCATTTGTCACTTTAAACAACACAGTACAGAAGGTGGCCAACCTTTAGTACTTTCGTGACAAACACACAACCAGTGGCGTCCCACCGGACTTCTATCACGCAGATAGAAAGTCCCTGAATCCCCTATATATATATAGGTTTGTTCATCTCAGTTACAACAAGGAGGATTAAAAATTTAAGAGTAATATATGAAAGGTTTAAGAGTTTCAAAAGTTTATATAAATTGGATCAAGTAGCCCCTGAACAATATGGGTATTTTGTAAAGAATAAAATAATACAAGTGAAAAATTGAATCTTTGAAAAAGGTAAATTGAATAAAATCAATGACTAGTTGGGAACAGACTTTTCCTTACATCGAACGAATGGAGGTAATCACGCCTTGTCTCAGATAGATGGTCCCTAGGGAAGTAAATTTCTAGTATGAGCTTATAGGTATGTCCCGCTAGTAAATCAACTTGTGCAATCTTGTATAAAGAAGGAATTTACACTTTAGCCGCTCCTCTGGATGAATGTCCCTATCACGGGGGTAAAATCGTCATCATATCGCAAAGAATCTATATAAGTCTTTCTAAACGTTATCTTAGAGCTTCTACTCTCAATCAACTCTAACTATACTTGGTTCGGAACTCTGTGCGGTGTTTCCTATAGCGTTCGCGATATAGCCGAAGTCGCAGATAAAATTCGGGAAAGTACATAAAGATCTGTAGGTGATGTCTTCCGAACTGGTAGCTCTGACTCTCCGATTGACTCCTCCAGCTTCAAATTAGTTGTCCCGTCCGCAACCCGATCTTCAGATGGTTCCAGCGTATACTCGCTCGATATGTCGGAATACGATATAACATGGAAGTGCGTAAGTTAAGTTAATATTTCTACAGAAAATTCGGCATGACCTATTCGTAAAATGGACTATGCCCTGTTATAACAATATCTCAAATACTTACTCAATCATCCACACATAATCCATAATTCGTTCAATATTCCATCCCTCTCCAATCCCTTTCATTCTACACGTAAGAAATAACTCTGCCTTGACATGCAGCTATACTATAAGAAAAATAAATTTACCCAAGGGGTAATGGAATCTCCACTTGGTCGGGTGCATGCACTGATACTGATATTGACGACTCTGGCTTAGGAAAAGGAATCTCGGATGAAGGTTAATCTCTCGAAACAACCATTATCTGTAACAACACATTAATAAACCAAGAAGATACTTAATTCTACTAATACTCATCCTAAAGGTAACCTACATCTACAAATCCTATCTTACCTATGAAGCTTAAGTCCTAGAGCGAACCTATCCTATTGGTCAACACTATATTCATAGATCCTAACTCAAACTCTATGTGAGTTTTCTCATCGTTTTTCCTATCTTAGACTCTTCTACCTATTCTTGTTTCAGTGACCAATAACCTGTAGCTCTGATACCAACCTGTGACGCCCCCAAATCCGGGGTCAGGATTTGGTGCCACTATCGCTCTAAATAAAACATAATTATACAGACGACCCCTCAACAAAGGATCGATCACAGGTTATGGTATGAAACAAGAATCTAAAATATCAAAGTTTATTACAACATCTAATTCAGTTTTATTACAAACCATTTGCAATCATCTAACCAATGGTGAGATCTAAAATGAACCCTATCTGCCTGGCAACATGAACCTAAAATCTCGAAACAGGCCATCTCACGGTCCTCTTAGCGGATACTCGAAAACTGCATACTCCGTTCCTAACTGAAAGGTTAGGGAATAATAAAACAAGAGTGAGCCAAAAATTGCTCAGCAAGAATGTATGTAATAAAACTGGTAATCAAATGATAATCAAATGGTATTCAATTGGTAACAAGTTTCAAGATATACATTTCTGTTGAAAGAATAAGATTAAGCAATTGAATTGGAACTTCCGATAAGACGGTACGAGCTATACGGGTGATCAGCCACGTAAAGCTCCAGACCATGTTTTCACAAGGTCCTAACATTCAGGATCCATAGGCACACATTGGCCTTAAAATAAATAGTAACCACGACCGCCGCCTCGGTCATTACTAGTGTTCCATTCATCAGTAATTCAACAAAGGGATTAAATGAACAAGAAGTTTTCCAACAATCATTCCAGGGTATAAGTTATTTCAAGTCTTTGTTGCAAGGGTTTAAAAGTTCAACAATTGAAAGGCATGGAAAATAAGTGAGCAAAGGACTAAGTATGCTTTGGGTATTCAAAAGTTAACAGAGGTCAACAAGGTATAAGTCAAGATAAAGGTGCTATTAAGCATGGTAAATAAGTCAACAAGGAAATAAGTACGTATCAGGGGTTTAAAGGTTAACAAGAAAGTCCAGGGGATAGTTCAAGATAAAGGTATCATATGAACATGGTAAAGGCATTATACGAGTTACATGAAGATAAAGGATCAAATGAAGAGTTTGTAAATAAAGAGCAAGGTGCAAGGGTACAATGGTATAACAAACGATTGCATCATAATGGTAAAGGACAAGTAAAGGTTATACGTATACTTGCAATATAATCAAGAGGTATCATTTGCATCATAATTTAAGAAAACTACCACTTGAACAATAAGTGGAGCGAATAGACACTTGCCTCAAAAGCCGATAACTAACTCAATAACTTGTACACCACTCCGACTTTACGTACACGGGCTCCTTTCCTGGCCTCTTACTTGTACCTATATAAAGGTATAATATCGTCTTAGTCTTTATCACTTAGTACCTCAGCTTTGTTTACGTATTACTAAATACTTCTACCCCATCGTCATACAATTTAATACACTTATATATATATACAATCAAGAAGCACATAGTGTCTTTACAACTTTAGTTAACATTTAAGCATGTAGTCACTTAGCATATATCGCTTAAGGACATCACATGACATTCCTCAATCTTATGACGGAAAAGTCTCAAAACAAAGTACTTTAATAACTCTATCTACATTCTTGGACAACATTAACACTTAATCACATAAGCCATGTATACGCACCTCAAGAATTATACCAACCACCTAAATCAATTTACGATTAAGCTTCGATTTAACGAATCAAAATCCAATCTTAATTGCTAAAGCAATACAAAGTCTAATTAAAGACGTCCACATAATTCAACATAATATATACTTATTCAATTGACGACAACCTATGTCAATTAAAGTTTAACTAAACAATTAGCATATAAGTGACCATGTATACCATTTAAGATTGAATAAAACTATGTCATTACAATACCACCATCAACACCTTCTCCTTTCTTCTTCCCTTCTTCTTCTCGGCCTCTCGACCTCTCCTTCTTTCTCATCTTCTCCTTCGGCCTTAAGGCCTAACCACACCATCCCACACTCATACAAGCAACACACACACACACACACCTCACACTCTTGGCGTAACTACATCCACCATCCCTTACATAAGAACGCATTTTTGAAAACATAACACACACACACAAGAACACATTTTTGAAAGAACACATAGTGAACACATTTTAAAAGATTACGCACACACACATTTTTAAATCGTATTTTAAGTCACACACAAAATCTTATTTTTGAATAACATACTCATACTTTTAGAAAATCTTAGAGTTTCATTAGATGCCTTTTCCAATTGGTCCTCTATTCTGAAGAATCTCCTACAGTTGTCCTTGTCTCTGAATTCCATCATCCAAAAGGGTTGGAGATGAATTTTCTTTCCTGTTTGAGGGACCTTTGGAACTCTGGGAAGTGCACCAGGCTTGTTCCAACTAGCTTTTATTTGACATATCTTGGAGACAACCTCAGACTTAGCAGTTTTGGTGAACCCAAAATCTTTCTTTAAGCACTTGAACACCACTAGCAATGTCTGATAGTCCTCTCCTAGAATTCTGTGTAGAGGCCAAATATGTTCCCTTCCACCCTTGTAGATAAACACTAATCTCTCTGGTAGTTTATGAGTAGCTCCTATTCCTCTCACTTCCACCAAGTCATCAAGATATAGGTTTAAGTCTGACTCATCCCTTGTGTCTGCAATGTAGATAAAGTCCTCTGGGTTTGTGGGTGGTTTTTCAACCTGTGGCCTTGTTACAAAAACTGGTTTAGCCTTAGCAGCCCTCTGCTTTGATCTCTTCTTTGATTCCATTTCAACCAGAAACTTGGGAAAATTAGCTTCATCAAACTCAAATGGCTCCTCCTTTGGCTCAATTGGTTGATCATGAAAATTGACTAGATGTTCAGGGTCACAAGCTAATTTTGCTCCAAAACCTGGATCAGAAAAAGTTGAAGGCTCAGCTGTTACATGTGCATCTGTTACAGTGCTTTGAGAATCATCCTTATCAAAAGCCAAGTTTCTTTTAGCTCTTGTTTTAGGTTGCCTTGTACTTTTTCTTTTTGCTTGCTCAACTTCAGCTGTAGCTTTTTCTTCTTGCTGTCTTTCCTCTTCATCTAGAGCTTGGGCAACTGCAAGAGCTTGCATGTTTGCCCTAGCTGATTCCTCAGCTTTAGCTTCAACAAAATTTGGGTGACCAGCCCAAACACAGATCTCTTGCCCATTCATGTAGACTATTGCTCTTTGATTCCTAATTTCAGGCTTATTGCTTTCCTTGCATTTTATAATCAGTTCACTCAGAACCTTGAGCTCATCTGGAAATGGAGGAGGATAGAATGTCCTAGAAATATTCTTGCCCTTTGGTTTAGCTGGGGATTTTGGAGATAAGCATCTTTGAAAAGTAGTTGGGTCCACATCTCTAATACATGAAGTTTGTCCCTTTTCTTTCCTTGGACCAGGAATCACTCCATGTAGAAGAGTCTTTAGATCATATGAGAGTTTAGTCTGTGGCTCCAATTCCATTGACACTAAGACCATGGCATTCGTTGATGATGGGATGGGCGCATCCGTTGGCATTATAATTCTGAGATCCGTTGCTGTAGAAGTAGCTTGATCCGTTGATGGATGTTTATTTCTTGCATTTTCAGCTATCTTCTTAACCCGTGCATCTATATTAGACCATTTCTCTTTTATCTGTTCTGCAAGTTGTAGTCTCATAGATGTACGTTGAATCAGGTCAATTCCATCCAATTTATCCTTGATAGACTCCCCCATAGCTAGTGGCTCCTGTGGTAAAGAAATGGCTGGGACCATAACTTTTGTGACTTGAATATTGAGCTCCTTTGATTTCTCCCCCTTTTTGTTATCATCAAGAGTGATGAGAGGGAGACCTTGAGCTGCCACTAACTGAGTCAATAGCTGAGTTTGCTTCTCCTGTGCCTGTTGCATATGAGTTAATGTGACTTCCACTTTGTCCACCCTATCAGTAAGGGTTTTCAAAGTGGTTGCCACCTCAAGATCCCTTCTGAAGAATTTGTCCATTTTGGTCATAGTGAGAAGTGGAAGTCTTTCATCAAACCTCCTATCAGTGGAGTCCTTTAGGCTTGCAATGGTGTCCTTGATTTCCCTGGCCTCAGTCCTTGTCTGTAGCATTTGGAGCCTCTGGATTTCTAGAGAGTCCAAAATTGCCTTGTAGAATTTCTTCTCATTTTGAGGTGCAGACTCATGAGCCAAGTAAGCTTCATTATACTGCCTTGTAATTGCAGCATCCAAATCATGATATCCAAGTGAATCTTGATAAAGCCATCTTGGCTTAGGAGGCATCACAGATGTCCCAGTCTGTGCAGTGGTAGCCACCCCTTGGAAATCAGCATCAAGACTCTCATCATCACTTGAAATATCAGCAAACTGATCACTTCCACCAGCTCATGGAGACAGATTGGCAAGTGCATCCTTAGCCCTCATCATGGATGCAGTTGTATGAATTAGATTTAATGTCCTCTATGCCTCCACATTGCCCTGTTGAGCCATGATTTGATATGCTGGCACAGGGAGAGCAAAGGTTTCAAGATCCAGATAAATGCTATCCAGAGTTTGTTGATAATGCTCTTGGAAAGACAATTCTCTTTCTCCCTCACTAACCTCCATTAACTCACTTGCAATGGTTGTTTCATCCCTTAGAGCTGCTGTAGTCCCTTCTCTCTCTCCACTATTTTCTTGCATCATGGGCTCCCCATGGCTCACACCTCTCACACCCTCACCTTCACCTACTAAGGTGGAACTCTCAATCTCTCCTTTTGCCTGGCTGGAAGAAATAGCCAGCCTCTCACTCTCATTCTCTCCTTTTGCCTGGCTGCAAGCCAGCCTCTCAGAATCACTCCCTCTCAATCCTAAAAGTGTTTCAACTACCACTAGGTCATCTGCACTAGTTGTGGGAACAACTGGATTTTCAATAATTGGTGCAGAATGAGCTAGCAACGGAATGGTAGTTTGAACTGTCAATGGAATGGATATTGTTGATGGAGAAACACTTGTCAACGAAAAAGATTGTTCTGTTGATGAAGTCAATAAAGGAGTTTGAGAAAGTGAAATTACAGTAGAATCTGTGGTGATTGATTTTAAAGATGGTTCCACGGATCCTTTTGTAGTTTCAGAAAAAGATGATTGGTGGCCCAACAAATCACTTAATAAGTGATGACCACCAATTTCAGAGTGGGGCTTATCCAAGAATAAAGTTGGAGAATCAGGAATAGATGAATGGATCATATCCACATCTAATGAGTGTGAAGGAGAATTTTGTGGAGTTGTTTCAATATTAATATTGAGGAAGTGGGACTATAACCCCAGAGTAATAATTGGGGCCACATCAAACTGAATTTGAGAAACTGGAATTGTTGCTTCCAGTGTGTGTGCACCCTGTGTGACCTGGGATTTCTGTTTCACCCTTCTTTGGTATTGGGAGATAGATGTTTGGGGGCTAGATGTGTCCCTTACCCTTTTGGTGTGTGCTCTTGGAGGAGAGCTTGTTTCAATAACTACACCCTTTTTTGAGAGGATGTAATTAGACTTGAGCTAATATCCATGTTACTCATTGTGCTTTGTTGGGAAGACACAATGGGGCTAGTCTGGGCAACACTCACCTCTCCCACCTTATCCTTGGGGTTTCTTTGATGTTCACCCCTTCCCTCACCACTCACCACACCTGCTTCACTCCCCTTAGACTGTGTAGTGGATTTTACAACAGGTGCCTTTTGAGAAGAACCTGAGGTTGGCTTGGTAGATTTAGACTTTGTAGATTTAGGTCGAGTTGCAGGGGCAGGAGCCTGTTGGGTCACGGCTACAGACTCCATTGCAACAACAGTAGTTGCAGTAGCAGAAATTGAAGTAACATTTAAATTAACAGGTTGAGAAAGTGTTACCTCAATGACTGGCAAGTACACCATTGTGATTGAGCCTCAAGATGTCTATTAGCACCCTCTTTTCTTGAACAAAACAGTCAAACATGGAATTGGGGTTAGAGATAACTAATTGTGTTGGACTAACATGGTTGGCCAACATCATTAGAAATCTAGCATAATAAATGTTATTTTTCCTAGTTTTCTTATCACCCAATTTAGCACCAAGTTTATACATTAATTGGGTGCTAAAGTTATAGTAATTATCAGTGAGAAGCATGGTAAACAAGATTAGAATGGAGTTAGTTAAAGCATCAAAATTACTGATTTTTCTAGAAAACACTTTAACGAAAGCATCTGCTAAGTAGCTCCACTCCCTTACCAAACCTCTCCTAATAATCTTACCCAAATTCACAGTTGGAAAAGAGTAATTAATAGAGTTAAGCATGTTTACAATTTCAGAATTTGTGGGTAAAGCTAAGCAATTATTCTCAGGAATATGTAGGCATGCTTGCAAAACATCTGAATTAACAACATACTCTTTACCTTGAATTGTGAATTGCAAAGTGCAGTTAGTTCCACTATACTCACAAGAAGTCCAAATCTCCTCAATGATTTCATTATAAAGTGGAGTGGAGTGAAACATAGCATAACTGAGCTTGCAGTTCAACAGGAAATCCATCATCTTGTGAAAGATTTCGTTCGAGCTTTCCTTGGCAACAAATGGTATGGAGTTCTTCTTCTCATAAATGAACCCTCCAGAAGACATAGGTTTAACTATAGGCGCCATTGTTGAGTTGAGTTGAGTTCGAACTGTGTTTTGCTTTGAGAGAGAAGAAGTGAGAAAGCCTTTGGAAATTTTGAGAGTAAGAAAAAAAAGAATTAAAGAAAGTAAATTACTTTAATACTCCCCCAAAATTTCTCAAAAATTAAGTCCAATAATCATTGTAAATTACTGGATTGGCTTAAAATCTAACCGTTATAATTAAAACATGACCATGATTTATACTTACAGGGGTGTATGTATAGATCGTGGTAAAAATGCGTGCAAATTTCAACGGTATATATTAACAGCGCTGTATCAACGGATTAGAATTGGGCGTTTAAGGTCCCCGCCTATTCCGTTGATAAAGCTGCATTCCGTTGTCATAAAAGAGCTGGCAACGGAATACCCAGAAAAATGCTAAGACTGGCAACGGATTAAGACATTCGTTGACATAGTAATTTTGACTTAGACAAAATTTCACCTTTTTCTTAGAAAATTAATCCACAGAAAATCATAGCAAATTTCTGGCTGTAATAAAAAAAAACTTAAATTGCAAAAATCTCATAAATAATTAAGAGAAATTTAGCATACCTAGCTCACTTACTAATATTGAGAATGTTGATTCATCAAGTGGCTTCGTAAAGATGTCTGCAAGTTGTTGTTCACTTGGAACAAAATGTAACACCACAGTACCATTCATAAAATGTTCTCTAATGAAATGGTACTTGATGTCAATATGCTTAGTCCTTGAATGCTGCACTGGATTCTCAGTAATGGCAATGGCACTAGTGTTGTCACGGAAAATGGGAATTTTCTCAACTTTTAATCCATAATCACGTAGTTGATTTTTCATCCATAAAATATGTGCACAACAACTTCCAACTGCAATGTACTCAGCCTCAGCTGTGGAGGTAGAAACTGAGTTTTGTTTCTTGCTAAATTAAGACACAAGCTTATTTCCTAGGAATTGACAAGTGCCAGTTGTGTTTTTTTTGTCAATTTTATATCCTGCATAATCTGCATCTGAATAACAAATTAGTTCAAAGCCAGATTCTCTAGAATACCAAATGCCAAGGTTTGGTGTTCCTTTGAGGTATCTAAAAATTCTTTTAATAGCAACTAAATGGGATTCCCTAGGATCAGCTTGAAATCTAACACATAGACATGTAGCAAACATAATATCAGGTCTACTAGCTGTTAAATATAAAAGTGAGCCTACCATGCCTCTGTAACTTGAAATGTCCACATATTTTTCCTTAGTATTCAATTCAAGTTTAGTAGCAGTAGGCATGGGAGTTTTGGCAGGAGAGCATTCCATTAAGTTAAATTTCTTTAACAAATCATGAATGTACTTTGTTTGACTAATGAAAATTCCTTCATTAACTTGTTTCACTTGGAGACCAAGGAAATAAGTTAATTCTCCCATCATGCTCATTTCATATTTACTTTGCATATGCTTGGCAAACTTTTGACAAAGTTTTTCATCTGTAGACCCAAAAATTATGTCATCTACATAAATTTGAACAAGTATAGTAGAGCCATTCACAATCCTATGAAAAAGAGTTTTATCTACAGTACCTCTAGTGAAGTGATTCTCAAGGAGGAACTGTGAAAGTGTGTCATACCAGGCTCTAGGTGCTTGTTTCAAACCATAGAGTGCTTTGAGGAGAAAGTACACATACTCTGGAAAATCATCATTTTCAAAACCAGGAGGTTGACTCACATACACCTCCTCTTCCAATTCCCCATTTATAAAAGCACTCTTCACATCCATTTGGTAGACTTTAAAATTGGCATGGGCTGCATAGGCTAGGAAGATTCTTATTGCTTCTAGTCTTGCAACAGGAGCAAAAGTTTCATCAAAATCAATTCCCTCTTCCTGTGAGTAGCCTTTAGCAACCAATCTAGCTTTGTTCCTTGTGACTATGCCATTTTCATCCATCTTGTTTCTGAACACCCATTTTGTGCCTATAACACTCCTGTTTTTAGGCCTGGGCACCAGCTTCCAAACTTTGTTTCTCTCAAATTGGTTTAGCTCCTCTTGCATAGCTAAAACCCAATCTAGATCTAAAAGTGGATCCTCAACTTTCTTTGGCTCATCTTGAGACCAAAAGCTACTATATAGACATTCCTCTCGAGTTGCTCTTCTAGTTTGGACTTTTGAAGAGACATCACCTATGATGAGTTCAAAGGGATGATCTTTAGTCCATTTCCTTGAGGGATGAGTTCAAAGGCATGATTACCTTGATTAGATGTTTGTCCTTGAGAAACTCCCCCTGAGATTGTTGTCCCTAAGTGATCACTCCTAGAAGCATTTCTATGACTGTCAACGGAATGCACATTTTGACTGTCAACGAAATGCTCATTCTGACTGTCAACGAATCATCCATCATGGTTGTCAACGGAATGACCAATTGGTCTGCTAGCAGCTATTCTTTTCAATCTTAATGCAGCAATTTCATCTTCACTACTGCTTTCATTTGTGCTAGACACAACAACTTTAGGCTATTTCTCAATAGCCTTAACATGATTCACTTGATCTCCTTCCTCATTCTCAAAAGAAAGACTTTCATGGAAACCTTCATCACAGAGACCTTGAATTTTGAGATCATCAAAAACAACATGTATAGATTCCATAACAATGTTGGTTCTGAGATTATATACTCTGTAAGCTTTCCCTGCTGCATATCCCACAAATATTGCTTCATCTGCCTTTGCTTCAAATTTCCCCAAATGCTCAGCTTGATTTCTCAGAACAAAGCACTTGCATCCAAAGACATGAAGAAAATCCAATAGTGGCTTCTTTCTTTTGAGTAGTTGATAAGGGGTCATTCCCTTGGCTTGATTAATCAAAGAAATATTTTGAGTAAAGCAAGCTGTATTAACTGCCTCAGCCCAAAAATAAATTGGTAACTTTGATTCATCTAGCATTGTTCTTGCAGCTTCAATGAGTGTTCTGTTTTTCCTTTCAACTACACCATTTTGATGTGGTGTCCTTGCAGCTGAAAATTCATGTAAAATACCATTTACTTCACAGAACATCTTCATAGTTGAATTCTTAAACTCTGTCCCATTGTCACTCCTAATTCTTCTTACTTTGAAATCAGGATGATTGTTTACCATCTTGATGTGATTGATAATGATTTCATTTGCCTCATCTTTTGAGTGCAAAAAGAAAGTCCATGTAAATCTAGAAAAATTATCAACAATCACAAGATAGTATTTCTTCTTTGAAATGGACATGACATTGACAGGACCAAATAGATCCATATGAAGCAACTCAAGCTGTTGAACAATTGATGACTCTGTCTTGCTTTTGAATGATGCCTTCTTTTGTTTCCCTTTTTGACAGGCATCACACAAACCATCCTTGGAGAATTCCACCTGTGGAATTCCTCTAGCAAGATCTTTCCTCACAAAGTCATTCATAACCTTGAAATTCAAATGAGATAATTTCTTGTGCCATAGCCAAATTTCATCCTTGCTTGCCTTGCTGAAAAGACAAGTGATGGTGTCTGGACTTGTGCTACTAAAGTCAGCAATGTACACATTCCCTCTTCTGAATCCAGTCATTACCACATTGTTGTCTCCACCTTTAGAAACAACACAGGCTTCTCTTGAAAAAGTAACTAAAAATCCTTTGTCACAAAGTTGGCTGATACTAAGCAAATTGTGCTTTAGACCATCCACCAATGCAACCTCATCAATGATGACATTTTCTCATGAAATCAAGCCATATCCCTTAGTGTAGCCTTTGTTGTCATCTCCAAAAGCAATTCAAGGGCCAGCTCTTTCCTGGAACTCTGTGAGCAGGGTAGAATCACCAGTCATGTGTCTTGAACAACCACTATTGTAATATGCCAAAATTTTGTAATATTTAAAACCTTGAAGAATAGTAACTTTGCCACTGATGAATAGTAAATTTGCTGATGGAAATTTTTTTTAGACCACACTATATGGATGGTATGGAATGAATGTTTCGAAGTTATATTATTGATGTATAGAAAGAATAAAAGAATGTAAACGTACTCAGAATCAGGAGATTCCCATTCAAATTTTAAATCACTATTCATCGGACAATCGAGGATGTATTGATTTGATCGTTTTGAGAAAGTATGTGGAATGAGAAATCCATGATCATATCTTAAACCAAGATGAGAAATCCAAGACTATATATTAAACCAAGGAAATGGAAAGATCAAGGAAGTATCCCCTAGCATTGGTACAGAAAAACGTTTTTAAAATCACTCGAAACTATCGCGAAACAAAAGCGTAACAAATTATGGATTAAACCCTAACCAAAGGAGGAGTATTATATAAGATCATCAAGTGCAATATATAAGAGGATTGAGGATACAAATGATGACATAAGCATGATGCAGAGGAGTGACATATGCATGACCAAGTGATGACAAGGTGATGAATCACCACCTTGTCACCACTTTCACCACCACCACAAGTTTAAAAAGAGGTGTGTCATTGGTGACAAAATAAGATATTAGCCACACAAATTAAATGAAAAAGTAATTAAGTGTAATTAGACAAAAGAAAAGAAAGGAAAAGAAAACAAAAGAAGAAGAATTCTTGAAGAACACCATTCGGCCTATTCTTTCAACAAAGGATAAGAAAACTTTTCCTCCACTTTCACTCAACCATAAATCAAGATCTTGGGCTCTAAATCATCCTCATCCATAAACTAAGGTAGATCGTTAATCTTAGCTTCATCCATGATTGATAGCTTGTTCAAAAATGGATTCAAAGTTGATGATGAATAGTGAAATGAATAGTACTTCTTGATTTTCTTATTTTGATCTTGAAGTTTAAACCTTGTAAAGGATAATCAAGGAGCAAGGAAGGGTATACTAGCCATCTATAGTCTATATTAAGTACTAAGGAATGTATAAACCCTCTCACACTTTTACTTATGATTTGATATTAGTGTATAAATGGATGATTGTTAGTGATAGTATGATATAGAGATGATTTACATGATATGTATGATGTTTAATGGATAGATTGATGGTTGAACTAGTGATTAGTGTTATGAGTATGTTTAGACAGAAATGAAGTGATTTGGATGAGATCCTTGGGTTGTGATTGTTTGGTTGTGGATTGGTGGATTGATTAAAGTGTTTTAAACACGGGAATCGCGTTTAAGCATCGTTACCATGTCGAATTTTACTTAGGAAGATTGGACAGAAACCACGAATACATTAAATGGAATAAACATAAGGTTTCTGACCATGAGCATGTAGGCCCTGTTTCCTAGTTTGTTTTAGAGAAAGAATCGTGTCGTTTCGATTTACGGTTTAGGAGAAACGTCTGTTTTAGTGAAAGCGGTTTCGAGTAACTAAGTAGTTCATTGCATGAACTTTGAGATAGGGATCAAGCCCTTTAAAAATGGAATTGGGTTGAGATATTAAAATGGATACTAGCATGGATAGTCTAGAAAAGAACCTAGAAGGTTTCGTGTTAAAAAGATAAGTTTGTGATTTTATAAAAATGCGAGAACAAAGGTTGCGCGAGTGAAATACCCTTAAAGGGGTGGTTAAAAACAAGGAATTAGTAAAGGAAAAGTACTTGGGTTTTGTGAATAGAATTCCACCCAAACTTTTGACGTAGGAGTTACGGAATGTCATAAGGTTATAGATGACCGAGAGAGAGACATTTGATTTTCATTAATAGAACTTTAGTGCTTAAATAATAGCACATTCATTGGTTCTAGGGGACTGACTGTGAATTATGTATCTTGTTATAGATCGACCAGCACACTCTCAAGCCCCCACTACCACACCACCAAGACACCAAGGCAAGGTCCCGAACCCTACATCATATAAGCGATGCTGTTGTGATTACTGTTGTGATATATTCTGTTTTAATACTGTGAAAAGAAGTTATAATTGATTATGCTTGGTAAAAAGTTTTGTGATATATAAAGGTTTATATGCTAAGTAAATATTAGATATAAACCGAGGTGTTATAGAGGCTCTAAGGGTAGAGCACTCGTACGTGAATTTTAAAACTTAGACTGGGAGTCAAATTAGTATTTTGATCTGGATTATACTGTCAGAAGCTGGAGGGTTCCACGGACAGTTATATTTTTACAAATATTGATTAAATATTTCAATATATATATTATTGGATATTTAATGTGAGATATTTAAATAATATTATTATAAATATTATTTGGATATTTATTTAATTAAGTGAATATTAATTTGAATATTCACTTAAGTGAAAATTTTATTGAATAATAATTCAATATTTATCATTTGAATATTATTTAATTAAGTGAATATTATTTTGAATATTCACTTAAGTAGAATTTTATTGAATAATAATTCAATATTTATCATTTGAATATTATTTAATTAAGTGAATATTATTTTGAATATTCACTTAAGTAGAATTTTATTGAATAATAATTCAATATTTATTATTTTAGCAATTATTTAATTAAGTGAATATTAATTTGAATATTCACTTAAGTGGATTAATATTGAAAAATAATTCAATATTTATTATTTGAATATTTATTAAATATTCCAAAAATGATTTAAAAATCATAGAACCTTATTTAAATATTACGTAAGGTTCTAATAAATATTTAAAATATTTTCTGATCTCAAGAAAAATTTATGTGACTATAGTAGGGGTTCCCAACTACTTTAAATTATTATCTCAAATAATGATTAAGGTTTTGGAATTATAAAAAAATTGGGAATTCATTCGAGGAAGTGAACATATGATTTCACTTGCCTCTTTTATTAAAAGTGTTATAGTTTGGGTTTCTGAATTATCAGAGCTAAAGATATTTTACAAAACTCCCAGGTCGTAATTTCAAAATGTTTTACTCGAGGATCGAGGTCAGTTGACAACGGTCAACCCATATTGTGACTTACTTCTGATATAATCCGGAAGTATTGGTATTTTTCAAAACCTATCAACAAGCTTATGCTTGGGGAACTGGATTAATATCCGTTCCAGTTGAAGATAGTTGGGGGAAAAACATTTCGCGTAAGTGGTCGAGTAACGCACGGTCCCGCAAATAAAAACTATTTTACTGGCCTTGATGTCGCCAGGTGGAAATGAATAAGAGGCTGGATGACGCCAGTCCAGTGGATTCCGTTAACAGGGAGCGGGTCCACTTGTGTGGCCTTGATGTCGCCATGTGTTTACAAATGAGTAAGAGGCCGAGTGACGTCGGTCCAACCTAAAAGCCCGTATGCGGCTAGGGTAATGACCTTCGAGATTATCCATCTACTAGTAGAAAATCTTTGGTATGACGACTGATCATCGTATACCAGTGCGTAGCCCTGTACAACTC
This sequence comes from Heracleum sosnowskyi, assembly GCA_030848705.1. NCBI lineage: Eukaryota > Viridiplantae > Streptophyta > Magnoliopsida > Apiales > Apiaceae > Heracleum > Heracleum sosnowskyi. The sequence continues at coordinate 70,108,814 of CM061235.1, forward strand.
CCCATGTTTTCCAAGGATTGAAATTTCAGAAATGTTTTGGGTAACTGTGGTTAAATACCAGTTACGGATATTGTTAATGATATTTTAACAAAGTACCATACCTCATACAGAGTTGCACTGTATGGCATGTTTTGACGAAAAGAAAATAAATATATCATTCTACATATGAATGGAGTTTTAAAGATTTTCCTTTATGATATAAGTTTACATATATGCTTATGCTGCTTTATATTATTGTTGGGCTTAGTGCTCACTCTTGCTTTCGTTTATATATATATATCACAACACAACAGCTAGAGTAGATGGCCAGGATTCATCATACCGCTCGGAAGCGCGTATGGGCCGCGCAGACCGCCCATAGGATGGCAGTTGCAGCACCTCAGGTAGAAGCACTGAGTTGGTTCGGAGTATAACTCTTGTTGCTCCGGTTTATTTATAAGTATCACTTATGTATATTAATGAACAAGAACAAACTTTGAGCTGCCTTTCTGGTTTCACATAGAGATCATACTGGCAGTAGGTGACAAGTATTTTACTTTTGGGTTGTGATAACTTTAATTGTGGATCATGATAGAGTATATATTTTTATATATTTTATATGATTTTATTCTTCATATTTATTATATTTTGCATTTAATTCGATTTTTATTTAATACATTTTAATGTTTTATTGTAGGAAGTAAGGAAATCCTAAACTTGGAAGGATTGGAGAATAAAGAGCTTAATTTGGAGATTTATTAGAAGGAAATTCGGATTTGTTGGGCTGCCTGCACATAATTCACTGTTTGGGCCATATCTTGAGATCTAGAAGTCAGAATTGGACGATTTAACAGCCCACGCGAAGATAATGGAAATCTCTTTTATTCTAAATTGATACAATTATCAAATTACTTCAGGAACGGCCCAGAATTACTGAAGAAAAGTCAGCTACGAATTTTCCTTGTAAAACATAATCAGTTTAGGAAACATACTTGTACTTTCCTCAAGGCATTAAAATATTGGAGGATATATATATAAACATCAGATCTGAGAGAGAGGGATATACATAGATACATACAGACATAGGGAGACTGGTACTTTTTCTTCTTGGAGAAAGATTAAAGGTTTTTATCTCTGTTCTTAATATTATCATGTGTTCTTATTATATTATGTGTTTTGTTAATTTAATTATGAGTGAGTAGATATTTAATCTAGGGTTAAGTTGAACCCTAGTTATGATTGATGTATGATTTTCCACAAACCCCCAATTTAGTTATGTTGTATGCTCTTGCTTATTGAGTTGTAACATGTCAGACGTGATTATGCGTATTGTTTGAACCTAATATCTATTTTTCATCGAAATTTGGACTTAGATGGTTGTGATTTATCCAATAAGCACATGAACTTCTCCATGAAAATAGGTAGAACGGATTGTTAGGAAGTTAGGATGCTGTGTTTAATGTCTCTAAATTGCATGATACCATGAAAATAGGCTTGAATGTATTTTAGAGAAGCCATTAATACTCGAGAGAGGTTATTGGTATTTTATAGGGCGCATCTTTCCTCTTGGTATTTTATTGGATTGGAAAATCATGATTACAGTAATTCATGCTAGTGGGGATACTTAATTCTAGATGTTTTTAGTTAATTGATAAATACCACATATTTGTTTTAGTATAATATTTAGATTAATAATCTCTCAACAATTTATTGTGTTACTTGCTTAGTTGAATTGAATCAAGAATAACTAGTGATTGATACGTTTGTCTCTGTGGGATCGACTCTGACTTTCCCTACTACATAGTTAGAAGGATTTGTTAGATATTATTATTTGATAGGCACGCGACAGCCTTGTCAAATTTTTAGCGCCACATTGTTTTGCAAATTCGTTTCTGAGACATAACTGGCGTGAGTATATTGATGGTGGGGTCACCATGTGTGTTGATTTATTATATTATGATTCAAGTATTAAGTGTTTGTATGGAATAAGGGATCGTGACAACCTAGATCTCCGACCCCGGATCTGGGGGTGTTACAACTATCCAAGTACCAAAGATTCCTTTTGTCTCCCTGCACACAATAAAACCAAATCAAGTTGATTTTGGTACCCAAGTTTCCTTGGGTCCTGTTTTGTCAGCCTTTGATTTTCTCTTCACATCATTTTTCACCTTGGGCTCAGATTGAGTTAAATCAACATTTGCCTTTGGTGTTGATTTCTGAGGGTTTCTCACATTTTCATTCATAGCATGCATATTTGGAGGAACAAACATGTTATTCACATTACATGGCATTTGTGGCACATTAAACATGTCCTTGTATGGATATGGATTTTGAAATTGTGCATATGGAGCAAACATATTAGGCATGACAGGCATTGCAGGCATAGAGGCATTCATTGCAGACTTAGGCATTTTCACATTAGTATGCTTCTTAACAGATTTGTAATTAGCAGATAAATGACTAACACTACCACAATTAACACATGTTTTTCTAGGAGCATACTTATCAGGTGTGTAATTGTTATGTTTGTTAATCCCTACTTTGCCATTTCTGTTATTCTTTTTATTGCCCTTAACCTCAACTTGAATTTTCTCTAAATTGTCTTTCAATTGCTTGTTAGACAAGTGACCTACATTAGCTATTTCAATAGGCTTCTCAACTTTCTTTGATTTACTAGACTCACCTTGAACAAAGTTTTTGGTGACAGGACCATACTTGTTATTAAGTCTAGTGAGTTCTTCTTTCTTTTCCTTTGTCAACGAAACAACATGATCGGTTGATGGTTCATCTGTCAACGGAAGCTTGCATTCCGTTGACGTATCAACCTTCAACAAATGATCATTGTTGTTTGTTGACTCTGATTCTGATTCTAAGGTATCAACAGCATACCCTAGCTTCTCTTTATTCTTTTTCCATGATTGCTCACAGAAAGATTCCATACCTTGAACATTAATGATGTTGGTAGCAACATTCCTGGAGTCTTTCCATTTTGCAATCAATCTCTGTTCTATTTCTAGTTGTGTTTTAAGAATCTCTTCCCTTTTTAATACTTTCAAAAGTTCCATCTTAGCATCTCTACTAACACACCTCATTTTCTCAAACTCAATGAGTTGTGCTTCTAACATGGCATTTCTATCACTTAAGAACAAATTAGTCTCTTTAATTCTTGAGTTCTCTTTGGTAAGTGATTTAGGAGTAACACGCAAATTATACAATACAGTAGCCATTTCATTAACTGTACTATTGCATTCCTCTTTAGAAAGCTCAGAAAGATTAGTAATTGTTACCTGGTTGCTAGAGGAACTTGCTTCCTGCTCATGATTGTTAGCCATTAAAGCCAAGTTGACATACTCAACATCATCATCTGAATCTTCAACATTACCAGCCCAATCATACTCATGAGACATGAAAGCCTTTTCTTTTTGCTTGAGAAGTTCAAAGTATTTCTTTTTATAATCAATAGGCTCACTTTTCCTGTTGCCCTTCTCAGCTCTAGGCTTTCTGCAATCTCCAGCAAAGTGACCAATCATTCCACAGTTGAAACATTTAGACTTAGACTTTTCAACCCAATTATTTTTGCTAGGTTGAAAGTCTCTCCTTGGTGGCCTTGCTTCTGAGTTTCTCTTGAATTTGAACTTAGAAAATTTTCTTGAAAGAAAAGCAATGTGCTCATCAATCTCATCTAAGTCATCCAAGTTGGCTGGTTCTTCTTCTTCTTCTGTCATCTTGCCTTTTCCCTTGCTAACATCACTCCTACAACTAGCTCGACTAGTTGTGGCTCTTGCAGCTTCTTCATTGTCATCTTCCAGTTGGTTCACAGATGCAATCAATGCAATAGATCCACCTTTCTTTTGCACCTTCTCAATTTCTTCATCTTGCTCCATTTGTAGCTCATATGTCTTTAAAGTTCCATAAAGCCTTTCAAGAGTATAGTCTTTGTACTCTTGAGTGTTTCTCAGAGAAACAGTCATAGGCTTCCACTCTTTTGGAAGAGCTCTAAGAAATTTGAGGTTTGAATCCTTGGTTTGGTAAATCCTCCCATACAACTTTAATACATTCAAAAGCTTTTGAAACCTGCTAAATGTATCATTTAGGGTTTCACTAGCTTTAAAATGAAAGTGCTCATATTGTTGTATGAGGAGTTGCATTTTGTTCTCCCTTACTTGCTCAGTTCCTTCACAGAGTGTTCTAACAGTGTCTCATACTTCTTTAGAAGTTGTACAGTTGATAACATTGTCAAACATCTCTTGCTCCAAGCCATTGAACAGAATGTTCATGGTTCTTTTATCTTTATGGACTTCTGCAACATCTTCAACAGTCCATTCTGAGACAGGCTTAGGAATTTCCACATCTTCAGCATCATCTGGCAGTCCAACTCTAGATGCAAACTTCATGGGAACGTGTGGACCTTTCTCAATGCAGTCTACATATCTCTCATCCATAGACATGAGATGTAGATGCATTTTTACTTTCCAGTGAAAGTAATTGTCCTTATCTAGAACTGGTATCTTTACACCTGGATCCTTCTTCACCATGGTTTCTATTTTTGCCTTGATCTTTAAACTCCTTGTATGTTAGAAGCTCGCTCTAATACCAATTGTTAATCCCAAATGACCTAACAGAATTGTAGAAGGGGGGGTTGAATACAATTCTAGATATTTTTAAACTTAAAACAACTTTTAAATAACTTGACAGAGAAAATAAAATCACACAAGCAACTATAAAATTTTAGTTGGATGTTTTGAGGATCCAACTGAGATGTTTTTATTGCGGGAATAATCTGTGTTACAAATGTAGCACAGCTGCTCAGTTCCTAAATGCAGAGTGAGAGTGCTCTTGAAAGAAAGCTAATACAAAATTATTTTATCTCACTTCTTACATTAAAATGAACTGCTACACTTGGTTATATATCCCAAGTTTACAATGCTATTTTTGGCTACTCTAAAATGTACTAAAGGTAACCGCCAGTAGCTTGCTTTTCATTCCTTTTGTCCAATGGTCCTTGGAGATCTTGTTTTTTGTCTTCATGCTTATTATGATCCCACTCAAGAACTTAATTGGGAAATGGAATGTTTCCTCATTCCCAGTGACCATTTTAATGGCTCCCAATGCAAAGTACACTTCTACATCACCTTTTGATCTGTCAGAAAACTGTCACTATCATTTTGTCAACTGTTCAGAAAAGTGATAGTGATTCGTTGATAGTAGAGAGATGTATTCCGTTGATAGCTTTATTCTTCAATCCGTTGATGGTACATTCTTCATTCCGTTGATAGTGTAATCTCCATTCCGTTGACAAGTCTTCACTTAGGCAAAATTACAAGGCACAATATATTTACAATTAACCAACCTATTTTGCCTATCTAGTACTTAGTCAACATGACTTAGAAAACCTATCTAATACCTACAACAAATGCCTATCAAGTAGTGAAGTATTGTACAGTGCAATTGCTACATTACTCATTTCGTTGATGAGCTACCTGTCAACGAAAGCTGCAAAGCATACCATTCCGTTGACAGTTACAAAAGTGACTTAACACAAAATCTACTAAGTGTTTTTATAATTATCATCAAGAACAACATATTCCTAACAAACATGTTGATCTTCTTCAATTGTGCTGACACCTAGTGCAACTGGTCTGGTTCACATATGACTAACACTGATCAAAACTTCTATGCCTTCAATACAATATAATTGACAAGTCCTTTGCCGTCTTGGTTTCTTCATTATAAAATCACTGAAATCCTTTGGTACTAACTCTGTATCATACAAACACTTCTATAGTCTTGAAAGTCTTGATTCTTTATTTGTCACTGAGGCCTGAACATATTAATGAACTTCTTTTCGTGACTTGTTTACGGACTTCAAGAATACATACCATATTTTGATTTCTTGAGTTTACCATGTCTTCTGTTCTTATGGATTCCTGTGTTTCAGTTAATATTATTGTTTGTCTTGTTCCTGTGTTGAGTTATAGTTACCTCTGTTACGTATTATGTTACATTATGCTTTATAGTAGATCTAACAGTTCTCATCTATGTATTGAAGATCTAATGGTCTTTATTATTTTGGTCATACAGTGGTCATACAGGGACTGACTACCAAATTTTTTGATAAGGTCTCTCTTACGCTTATTATATATAAGGATTTAATTGTCACTTTCCTAATTTATAAATAAATCAAAATATAAATATGTTGAGATTAACCTCATGATCTTTGTTTCCTGTAAATATTACATTCAAAATTATTGTTAATGAATATGAAAATCTCAATTTTTAAAAATATTTTGATATTATCCTTCTAAGTTTGTTATATGTAAAATTATATAATATAATTTGGATAAATCAAATTGTTATGTTCCTTAAGAAATAAATGTTTTGTAATTTGTACAGTGAAATTTGCAACATAAGTTCATGTACAGGATTTATCATACATCTATTATAACATACGGTCTACGTGTATTTTTGTTATCCATCGAATCCAATAATATTGTAACTAACATGAATCGATATCTCAATATTTAGTTTAACAATTATTATCTAATTGGAACTACCCATAAATTGTTGTTAAAAAACAATTATGAATTTTTACATATTTCTTTTTATTTAATATAGAAAACCCAATTATATTTGGTTTAAATTATCAAAATACACTTTTTAGTATTTAAATATAATCCTACTTTTAATATTAGAAAACCCATTAATCCAATTCACTTTTTAATAATAGATCTAACTGTTCTTATCTATCTATTTAAGATCTAACGGTCGTTATTAGTTTAGGTCGTACATAGATAATTATATTCAAAATAGAAAACCCAATTATATTTCGTTTCAATTATCAAAATACCCTTTTTAGTATTTAAATATAATCCTATTATTATTCAAATATACTTTTTAATATTAGATTTAACGGTTCTCATATATCTATTTAAGAACTTGAAAGGCATATGTCTAGGCCTATTTGTAAACACCGAGGATTCTACTCAACTTTAATTAAGATGTAATAAGTAAATAATAAAAATCAATTGTCACAGGAATCTCAGAAAGTTATATCTGTCAAAGAATGAAGATTAAAGTCATCTACAGACTTGAAGTGATTCTACATTGAAAGAAGCTCAATTTATTGATCAAGCCTCAATGAAGTATTCAAGCTCAGTGGATTTATTAAAGTGACAGAGATTTCAAGTGGTGACAGAAAAAGATACTGATTACGGAGTTCTTGAATGAGAAGGAAGTGAATCACTGCTTAAAGTTAAATAGATAAAGAACAGACATTGTCGTTAGTCACTCATGAACCAGACAGTACATCGAGTGTCAACGTACTATTGTGTTTGTTATTTATCTAAGTTTTAAGTGATTCTGGAATTAATTGTGAAGGCAACTAATTCTATTTATTCTCTTATAAATAATTTACATTATTAAGTATATTATTTATTAATTTAATTCTGCAAAGAATTAAATTAATACATAATTTATTTAGTTAAATTATTTAAATTAGAATAAAAATGAACTAGGAAGACTTAGGTTTGAACTAGGAAGACTTAGTTTATTTAACTAGGAAGACTCATAAGTGAGTCTTCCCGATTGTCTTCCTAAGCCAAACTTAAGTTTTCCCGAATGTCTTCCATGTACATTGATTGTCTTCCCGATTGTCTTCTAAGAGTAAAATCATTGTATTTCTTTAAGTCTTCCTAATGCAATTCAATTAATTTGTATTGCACGTGGGTTGGCTTATATAAAGTAAAGACAGCAACAAATATTTCATTCTCTCTTCATTACTTCTTCAACTGTCAAGCTCTAAATTTCTGCAGAGATTTAATTCTTGTATTGTTTCTTAACATTTAATCCATAAGAATTGTATCTCTTGTACTGCTTTGACTTTCTAGCGGATCATAATCCCTAGATTTTATATCGAACTACTTTTTAGTATTCGATCCTTTTTATTACAAAAATAGATAAATTCATGTCGAATTTATTCTAGATTTGTTTTATTAAGTTCTTTGTAATCAGTGATCAAAATTGTAACACCTCTCAAGTTTAATAGAGTTTCTATTTAACTTGAATATTGTTTCAGTTTTTATTCCGCATTAATTTGTTCTAATCAGTTAAATCATTTAAAGGACAAATTCGATAAAAAGGTATAGTTTGTATTCAACCCCTCTTCTACAAACTTATCAGGACCTAACAGAACTAATGGTCTTTATTATTTTGGTCCAAAAGTGATCATACAAGGACCGACTACCAAAATTTTGGATAACATCTCATTTACGCTTATTATATATAAGGATTTAATATCTTTCAAAACAAGCTATTTCTCCCTTCACTATTTTTTGTCATCAATGAGTTCAACTTACATTTAATAATATAATAATATAATAATCAATAAAGAGTGATTGTAAGAAGTATTATTATAGATAAACTCACATTAAATTATTAACAATTAATATTTTATATTATATTTGAGAGTGATTTAAGAGTCTCTTAGATATACTCTTAAGACACACGCTCCTAAATTTTTACTTCACCTATATTTCCAATTTAGCAAGGTGAATTTCTTACCACCGATTGTACATTTTAAGGGTACCAAAGAATAACAACATAAATGTGTTGGAACTTCAAAAAAAATATAAGTGTACTGGAACTTCAAAAACTCTTTCAATGAGAGTCGACCGTTAACCTTAGCTAGCCGCTTTAAAAATATTCAGATTTACCTTCTTTTTTTAATCAATTAAGTCTTCTTTCTTCTCACAAATTCACTTTCGTCTTACTTTCTCTCATCTAATAATCATAGTTCTTATTTTTCCTTCAATAATCATCCTTATTTTGTGAGGATTGCTGATGTACCCAATTTTTTGGACGTTTTGTTTGTCTCCTTTAGGAGTGGTTGATATGGTTTTGGTATTTTTGATTTGTTGTTTTTTTTTCTTTGAGAATGATTCAAGTCGGTGGTGAAAATCACAAAAACTCACCTTTCACAATAGAAGATTCTTCATATTATGAGGGCATTTGTTCCTCCTATTTCGGTTGGTGCAACTGAAAGTTCTGAACAATGGACTATAATCGAAATTATTGTGTAAAGGTCAATTGTGATGCTATGGCTTCAGGGATGGTGAAGGTTAGATTTTTCGGGAAGCCATCGTAATCCTTTTTAGTTCAAAAAATATTTCTATTCTATATGTTAAGCTATCTAGAAACAAATCGGCTATTTATTTAACTCGTTTATTTGTTTCTCAACCAAATTATATTGTCAATTTATCACGGCTAAATTCAATCTTTTCAATGAAATACATAATATTTTGGTAAAAAAAAGAAAGAGTAACAACATGAATTTGTCACTCGGTTATAAATCTGGTTGAATTTACTATGTATAGTTCATCATTTAAACCAAGTTATCAACATATGACAAATGTGTTTACTATGGCTTATCGTTATTACTTTGGTTAACTTACAATAATTTTTGCAAACCAAAAATAAAATGAGTTGTGCTACATATCCCGAATTAGATTTCAAATATATTTTTGAATGACACATATTATTCTTTTATTTGTGAAATTTATATGCATGCACGAAGGATCTATCTCAGTTATAAGAAAATATTCAATAATACGGTGACATCTTATCATTCGAAAACGGTTTTTAGGATCTATTCCATTTTCCTGATGAAAATGCAGATGAGAAATTCAATTATTACAAGTATATATAATCAAAATCTTAGAAAAAAAAGTACTCACCAATTTTAAATAATTATAAAAAATCAATCAATATATTTATATATATAAAGGAAAACCCCCAAGAGCTGTAAAATCGCTCGATTCATATTTTTCTAATTTTTTAGTGCTGCTCAATTTTAAATACTTAAAATTAAACTTCCTTCTTTAAGTCCTATTTTTTATACTAGAAATTGCGCGAGTACGAACAAAGTTTCACCTAATTTCTTCAAGCGTTAAGGTAGTAATATTCTCAAATTTCGCGTGCTATCTTAAATTGAGATTGTGTATAATTTTGTGTGGCATATAATATATGATGATAGGTTTGAAATTGCGAGGGGTCAAAAGCATCAAAAGTTAAAAACATTCTACTAATCTTTTTCCTAATATATTTCCTTTCTTATTTAATATTTACAAAGCCAATTTCCTTTATAGTTATAATAATAATAATAATAATTATTATTATTATTATTATTATTATTATTATTATTATTATTATTATTATTATTATCATTATTATTATTATTATATTTGGCTAGGATTTTGTGATTATTTTCATGTTCACTTTTATGTACGTTCGTTTGTATACAAAAAATTTGTTATGTACGAGTTTGAAATAATTATCACTTTGTGATTCTATTAATTAGTTAGAAAATTATTAGGTTCTATATTTTTTTTACAGGAAATCAGTATCTTTATATATATAAAGAAAAACCCTGGAGCTCTCTCTGGAAAATATTTATTTATTTTTTTAGAGCTCCTCAATTTCAATTTAGTAAAATTAAATTTTATTATTTACATTCAAATTTTTAGAGAAGACATTCCTTATTTACACTCAAATTTTTAGGTAAGACAATAAATATATAACAGTCAATCCTATTTAAATCTTATTTAAGTTTAAATCTATTTTTCTAGAGTTTCACTATTTTAATTCAATTCGAATTTTTAGGGGAGACAATAAATATATAAAAGTCAATCCTATTTAAAATTTAACTAAACAAAAATTAACTTCTTTTCTCAACTAAATTAAGAGAATATTTAATTATTTTTCTAGAGCTCCTCAATTTCAATTCAATAAAATTTAATTTACTTATTTACATTCGAATTTTTAGGGAAGACATTCCTTATTTACACTCGAATTTTTAGGGAAGACAATAAACATATAAAAGTCAATCCTATTTAAAATTTAATTAAACAAATATTTGTTAGTACTTGTGCCCTACAGACAATACTATAATGTTCTTAGGGAAGACATTTTGATTATTAATAAATATGTTCTATGGATTTTCTTTCAATTATTTATTATGTCTTTATTAACAGCGATAGAAATATTAGAATAATAAATGTCCTTGGAATATAAGCATGAATTCTATATCTCTAAGTATGTGACTTAAAAATTAGATTATATGAGTAGTGTTTATAATCCTAAAAGATCCCGAGTCGAGTATTATTATTTGAGGACAATAATCATGCATTAAGACTAGTATGTTTGTTGACTGATGACCACATCTCATTGGTCATAAGTATGGTGATACAAAAGTCAAAGACATAAGTGCATGTTAGCATAACATGCCACTGGATAGACCCACCGTGTGAATTCTTCATGGTAAGTGTTATCAAGTGTCATAAGCAATTCTCACAATGATAATGGTGTAATGATCCTTAGACTTGAAATCATTATATTTCTATATGAGAATTACTATACTTTGATTCTACTCAAAGTTACCTTTGACCGGGTAATGATAAAGGTGGACATTGGTTATATTATGAATCATATAAGAAATATGAATGATAGATATAGGATTTAACCCTCCTGTTTTAGGAGTGATATTATTGGCCTCTTGATTGAGTGAGACTATGAAATACATGGTCATGCTCAAATTGTGATTTGTTTAATAGTCTACTCATCGATCAAGTAAATCGGGATTAAATGTTGAAGAGGATGACATAAACCATGCCTCGAGTTTAATCTATAATATAAGGTTAAAAGAATTATATTACATGGAACATTATTCATTAAAGGTTTAATTGGATCACCAATTATTATTATTACTTGGGTAGCAATGATGTATTACTAGATGCCGCTCATTGTTTATAATTTTATTATGAGATATTAAAATTATTGCCAACGTAATAATAACCTAAAGGGTCACACACGAAGAACGTTTTAAACGGAGCATTAATTAAATTTCGAATTTAATTGAATTATTATTATATTGAATTATTGGATTAATTAAGTAGGACTTGATTAATTATATAATAATTCGAACATGATAAAAATACTACTAATAATCAGATTGGGTTTTGGAAGCCCAATTAGATTAGGTATAGGCCCAGAATTCTCTCCATATAAATACATTAAGATGTATTGTTTTAGGGTTAATTGACAGAATTTGTTTTTTGTTAAAAACCCTAGTAGCTCTACATCTAAGAGAGGCTAGAGAGAGAGAGAGAGAGAGTTCCGAAGGCAGTTCTTGTTTAGTACCAACTCCGGTGATCGTTGGACGATCGGATGTTCGTGTGGACTGATTAGAGACGTATATCGCAAGGCGGGATACGTGGTGATCATATCAAAGGACCTCCATCTGTCAACCAATCGTAAAGCTATTTTGACACGTTTTTCCGTTGCGTTTTCATGCCCGAAACCCTTCAATAGTATCAAAGCTACTTGCGAATAGTGTTTAATTCGTTTACATATTTACTGTTTTATTGATAATAGCATGTTTACAATCTGCCATGACTGATATGTATGCGATTTTGTATGATATGCATACTATTCTGTTTATATATATAAACTGATGGGTTCTGATGTGTATTGACACATCTGTTGATGCTGGTCAGGTCTGTATGTATATAATACCTGATACAAAGGCTTGAGGATCGATCAAAATTATTTCGTTTGATTCCGAAAGCAAAAACTGCAGAAAAAGTTTCTGCGGTGAATAGTGTTTTTCCGATTTTTCAGTGTCAGAATTGGACGAATAATACCTTTCCGGAAAGGGAAAATCGTGACGAGTAAAACTCACCACTTTGGTCATGACCCAAGTCGCGTTTTGGCCGTTTGACATCATTTAGTCCCTCAAAACTGCGATTTACTATTTTCTGTCATGATTTTGATTTTTCTGATTTGTGCCTTTTATGATTTCTTTGATTGGATCAAGAGAAATATGATATGGTATGATGTCTTGATGAAATCTGAGATGTTCTTAACTGTTAATTGAGCATGGTGTATGGTTATGGCCCTAAGACCCATAGGTTAGTGGTTTTGATTATGGTTTTGGTTTTTAAATACGGCTTGCATGTCGTTCATTCTTGTAATGATTAATCTCGAATGTAACTCGAGTTTCACTTGTAAGTTTATTAGATTAGCTTGTTTCATATTTTGTAATGTAATTGATGATATGAAGACATTGAGGCATACCAAGGAGGCGATCAAAGGAGTCATTACAAGGAAGCATGAAGACATGTATCATTTATTATGTTGTATTTGATACCACTATAGATTGACCTTGATTTTTCCTTAGCTTGGAAAAATCGCATAGGATTGGGCCATAACCAAGCACGTTTACTTTACGCAATTTACATATATGATGCATGTGATGATGATATGTATGCGTAGCTATAATGATGCATGCTTTAATTATATTAAACGTGTATGTATTAGGTACATCACCCATGCCATGTTTGCTAAACAAGATAAAATTTGTAACGATTCAAGATTTTAAAATTGAACAAAACAAACATGAGATTCCTGTGTTTATGAAACACGGAAATAAGTATGACTTTTCAATTTTTTGATATGGGGCGATTTTGACAAAAATACAAGCAGCGCTTGTAAGAAAGGCGGGTTTTAAGTGAGACCACTGTGACTCCTCCGTTGGACTGAAAATCAAACCATTGATGAATTTTGAATTGAAGTACTTAGTTCAAGGAAAAATTGGGAATCTCTTGATGATGGGATCATGGTCGTTTTAATAAGAAAATCCCTAAATTTAAAATATTAAGTCAATTAGATGCCTTCCAATGGGCAACACTCGTCAAGACCTAGATCGAGAAAGAGTGGGTTCGCCAAAGTGAAGCACTCCAATCTATCGTGGTAAGACGCGATAAAGGAAATGTGATACTTAACTGTTAGACCATTGGGTTAGACTTAACTAAGTGACCACAATAGGATTGTGAACTTAGAGGCATGGAGTTTGGTATGATTTGTTGGATAAATATGGACAAATGTTGTTCTACCAAAACTTTCCAAAAGTTATATATGATATAATTGACAAGAGTTGTCTACCTAAGTAAATCATGTTTTGGGAGTAAAGCCAAAGCTAACCTTAAGCATGACGAAATATGGATCTTGGCTCACTAGAAGGATTTAGAATAATGCCTTCAGAATTAATAGTTAGGGCTATTGATTTGATAAAATAGTGGGAGATATATATTGTGAATATATAAGGATAATCACTTGAACATAATTTAATAAATCTGCAACTAACTTATTTTATGCATTTTAACATTGTAGATATCTAAATGGCAAACTCAAACAATTTCTCTGTGCGATCAATCCTTGAGAAGGAAAAGCTGATAGGAACCAACTTCCTTGATTGGCAAAGGAATTTGAGGATTGTCCTCAGGCAGGAGCGAAAGCTTTATGTCCTTGATATTCCTCACCCTGGACCTCTTGCTGCTGAAGCAACCGAGGCTCAACAAAATGCTTATCAGAAGCATCTTGATGATTCTAAGGATGTCTGTTGTTTGATGCTAGCGACTATGAGTCCTGAGCTTCAGAAACAACATGAGCGTATGGACGCTTATGACATGATAGAGCACCTCAAAAGGATGTTTGAGGGTCAAGCTCGTCAAGAGAGGTTTGATGTAAGCAAAGCGTTGTATGCATGCAAACAGGGGGATCATGACCCGGTTGGACCGCATGTTCTAAAGATGATAGGGTATTTGGAAACCCTTAAGAATTTGGGTTACCCGGTTTTATCGGAACACCGAGCAGATTTGATCTTGCAGTCTTTGAACAGCAACTACACTCAATTTGTTATAGACTATATTATGAGTGAGATAGACAAAACACCTACCGAACTATTGGCATTATTGAGGACTGTTGAGACCAATATGTCAAAGGCTAACCCTGCTCCCATAATGATGGTGAATAAAGGGAATGCCAAAGGAAAGGGGAAATGGAAAGGCAAGAAGAAGATTGGATCTAAATATGCTAATCTGAAGCCTGCTTTCAAAAAGGCTTTGAAGCCTACTGGAGGTGTTACAAAAGGTGCTGTAAAGGGTGATGTATGTCACTTTTTCAAGAAACCGGGTCATTGGAAGCGAAATTGTCAAGCTTATTTGGAGGATCAGAACCTGAAGGGAATGAAGTCTGTGAAGATTTCTGATTCAGGTATGTATGTTATAGAAGTCAATTTGTCTACTTCTACATCATGGGTATTAGATACTGGATGTGGTTCTCACATTTGTATAAATGTAAAGGAACTGCAAATGAGTAGGACTTTGACGAAAGGAGAAGTCAACCTATGCGTTGGTAATGGAGCAAAGGTTGCTTCTTTGGCTGTAGGGACTTATAATTTATCATTGCCCACAGGGCTTATTAGAACTTGAGAACTGTTTTTACGTGCCTGCGATTTGCAGAAACATTATTTTTGTTTGTTGTTTGGACAAGAAAGGTTTTTCCTTTACAATTCAGAACAATAGTTGTTCCTTTTGTTTGAATAATGTTAACTATGGGGTTGCACGTTTATTTAATGGTTTATATGTTCTTGATCTTGATATTCCCGTCTATAATATAAATAATAAACGTATTAAGGCTAATGACTCAAATCACACATACCTTTGGCATTGTCGTTTAGGCCATATAAATGAGAAACGCATTTCCAAGTTACATAAGGATGGATACTTGGATAAGTTTGATTTTGAATCATACGAAGAATGTGAACCTTGTCTCATTGAAAAAATGACTAAAGCTCCTTTTACCGGAATTGGTGAGAGGGCCACCGAACGATTAGAACTTATACATAGTGATGTATGTGGTCCAATGCGTACGATGGCAAGAGGTGGCTTTTACTACTTCATAACCTTTACTGATGATTTTAGTAGATGCGGATATGTGTTTCTTTTGAAGAACAAATCTGAATCATTTGAAAAATTTAAAGAGTACAAGGCAGAAGTGGAAAAACAAATAGGCGGAAGTATTAAAACTCTACGATCTGATCGTGGAGGTGAGTACCTAAGCTTAGAATTTAAGAATTTCTTAAAGGAGTGTGGTATTGTATCACAACTCACACCTCCTAGAACACCATAGTGGAATGGTGTATCTGAAAGGAGAAATCATACCTTGTTGGACATGGTGCGATCAATGATGAGTCTAGCGGATCTTCCAATTATTTTCTGGGGTTATGCTCTGGAAACGGCTGCACACACACTTAACCGAGTTCCTACTAAATTGGTTCAAACTACACCATATGAGATATGGACTGAGAAACGTCATAGCTTGTCCTTTTTGAAAGTATGGGGATGCGAAGCGTTTGTGAAACGTTTAGTCACTAACAAGCTAGGACCGAAATCAGACAAATGTAATTTTGTGGGATACCCAAAAGAAACTAAAGGGTATTATTTCTATAATCGTACCGAGACCAAAGTGTTTGTTGCTCGAACTGCTGTATTTCTTGAAAGAGAACTGTTCTCTAAGAAAAACAGTGGGAGTATGATAGATCTCGATGAAGTTCGAGAACCACAAAATAACATTGAACCAGAGTTGGAACATGAGCATGAAGTACATGAAAATGTTATTGCTCAAGAAACACAGGTTGTTCGTAGATCTAGTAGGATTCGCCACGAGCCTGAGAGATATTATGGATTTCTCTTAACTCAGACTGGCGATGTAATGCTTATGGATGAAGATGAGCCTCGTACCTATCAGGATGCTATGAATAGTCCAGATTCTGAGAGATGGTTGGAAGCTATGAAATCTGAGATGGATTCCATGTATGAAAACAAAGTATGGACTTTGGTTGAACCACCTGAAGGGGTAAAACCTATTGAGTGCAAATGGGTTTTCAAGAAGAAAACAGACATGGATGGTAATGTAACGACCTACAAAGCAAGACTAGTGGCGAAAGGTTTCAAACAAATTCATGGTATTGACTATGATGAAACTTTCTCACCAGTAACTATGGTCAAGTCCATCAGGATTTTGCTTGCGATAGCAGCTTACTATGACTATGAAATCTGGAAAATGGATGTCAAAACCGCTTTCTTAAATAGGAGCTTAGAAGAGGATGTATATATGATTCAACCAGAAGGTTTTGTCGATCCGAGATTTGCTAGAATGGTCTGTAAGCTACTACGATCTATTTATGAATTGAAGCAGGCCTCAAGGAGTTGGAACATTCGTTTTGATATAACAGTCAAAGAGTTTGGCTTTATTCAAAATGAAGATGAGCCTTGTGTATACAAGAAGGTTAGTGGGAGCAAAGTGGCATTCCTAGTATTATATGTTGATGATATATTACTAATAGGGAATGACATACCTTCTCTTCAGGCTGTTAAGACTTGGTTGGGAAAAAGTTTCTTAATGAAAGACTTAGGCGATGCTACCTATATATTAGGGATCAAGATCTATAGAGATAGATCTAGAAGATTAATCGGCTTAAGTCAGAGTACATACATTGGCAAAGTATTGCATCGTTTTGGGATGCAAGAGGCAAAGAGGGGATTTGTCCATGTGTCTCATGGGATAGTGATCTCAAAAGAGAACTGTCCTAAATCATTAGATGATAAGGACCGTATGAAAAAGGTACCATATGCTTCTGCAATTGGTTCAATAATGTATGCAATCTTATGTACTCGACCTGATGTTTCGTATGCTTTGAGCATGACGAGCAGATACCAGTCTAATCCAGGTGAAGGTCACTGGACGGCAGTCAATAATATTCTTAAGTACCTCAAGAGAACTAAAGATTCATTCTTGGTATATGGAGGAAATGAGAAGCTAGTTGTTAGAGGTTACACTGATGCTAGTTTCCAAACAGACAGAGACGATATTTCGACTCAATCTGGGTTTGTGTTTTGTCTAAATGGAGGTGCTGTAAGCTGGAAGATTTTGAAGCAAGAGACAGTAGCTGATTCTACAATGGAAGCTGAGTATATTGCTACCAGTGAAGCGGCCAAAGAGGCTGTTTGGCTTCGGAAATATATTGAGGGACTTAGAGTAGTTCCATCGATCGCAGATCCAATTGATCTTTATTGCGATAACAATGGAGCTATTGCGCAGGCTAAGGAACCAAGGTCCCATTCCCGAGCAAAGCATATACTTAGACGATATCACCTACTTCGAGAGATTACAAGGAGGGGAGATATACATATATGTAAAGTGCATACTAATGATAACGTTGCAGACCCACTGACTAAGGCTTTGTCGCAGCAGAAGCACGAAGATCACACTAGTTCCATGGGTATTAGATACATGGGTGATTGGCTCTAGTGCAAGTGGGAGATTGTTAGTACTTGTGCCCTAGAGACAATACTATAATGTTCTTAGGGAAGACATTTTGATTATTAATAAATATGTTCTATGGATTTTCTTTCAATTATTTATTATGTCTTTATTAACTGCGATAGAAATATTAGAATAATAACTGTCCTTGGAATATAAGCATGAATTCTATATCTCTAAGTATGTGACTTAGAAATGAGATTATATGAGTAGTGTTTATAATCCTAAAAGATCCCTAGTCGAGTATTATTATTTGAGGACAATAATAATGCATTAAGACTAGTATGTTTGTTGACTGATGACCACATCTCATTGGTCATAAGTATGGTGATACTAAAGTCAAAGACATAAGTGCATGTTAACAGAACATGGCACTGGATAGACCCACCGTGTGAATTCTTCATGGTAAGTGTTATCAAGTGTCATAAGCTGTTATCAAGTGTCATAAGCAATTCTCACAATGATAATGGTGTAATAATCCTTAGACTTGAAATCATTATATTTCTATATGAGAATTAATATACTTTGATTCTACTTAAAGTTACATTTGATCGGGTAATGATAAAGGTGGACATTGGGTATATTATGAATCATATGAGAAATATGAATGATAGATATAGGATTTAACCCTCCTGTTTTAGGAGTGATATTATTGGCCTCTTGATTGAGTGAGACTATGAAATGCATGGCCATGCTCAAATTGTGATTTGTTTAATAGTCTACTCATCGATAAAGTAAACCGGGATTAAATGTTGAAGAGGATGACATAAACCATGCCTCGAGTTTAATCTATAATATAAGGTTAAAAGAATTATATTACATGGAACATTATTCATTAAAGGTTTAATTGGATCACCAATTATTATTATTACTTGGGTAGCAATGATGTATTACTAGATGCCGCTCATTGTTTATAATTTTATTATGAGATATTAAAATTATTGCCAACGTAATAATAACCTAAAGGGTCACACACAAAGAACGTTTTAAATGGAGCATTAATTAAATTTCGAATTTAATTGAATTATTATTATATTGAATTATTGGATTAATTAAGTAGGACTTGATTAATTATATAATAAGTCGAACATGATAAAAATACTACTAATAATCAGATTGGGTTTTGGAAGCCCAATCAGATTAGGTATAGGCCTAGAATTCTCTCCATATAAATACATTAAGATGTATTGTTTTAGGGTTAATTGACAGAATTTGTTTTTTGTTAAAAACCCTAGCAGCTCTACATCTAAGAGAGGCTAGAGAGAG
Source organism: Heracleum sosnowskyi (assembly GCA_030848705.1). Classification (NCBI taxonomy): domain Eukaryota; kingdom Viridiplantae; phylum Streptophyta; class Magnoliopsida; order Apiales; family Apiaceae; genus Heracleum; species Heracleum sosnowskyi. The sequence goes on from CM061235.1 coordinate 70,128,275, forward strand.
AGAGAGAGAGAGAGAGAGAGAGAGAGAGTTCTGAAGGCAGTTCTTGTTTAGTACCAACTCCGGTGATCGTTGGACGATCGGGCGTTCGTGTGGACTGATTAGAGACGTATATCGCAAGGCGGGATACGTGGTGATCATAGCAAAGGACCTCCATCTGTCAACCAATCGTAAAGCTACTTAAAAGGTAAACAATTCTATTCACGAATTAAATATCATGTTTCGCATGGATCCTGCGGAGGGTTTCGTTATTTTCTATTTTTACACGTTTTTCCGATGCGTTTTCATGCCCGAAACCCTTCAATAATATCAAAGCTACTTGCGAATAGTGTTTAATTCGTTTACATATTTACTGTTTTATTGATAATAGCATGTTTACAATCTGCCATGACTGATATGTATGCGATTTTGTATGATATGCATGCTATTCTGTTTATATATATAAACTAATGGGTTCTGATGTGTATTGACACATCTGTTGATGCTGGTGAGGTCTGTATGTATATGATAAGTGATATAGAGGCTTGAGGATCGATCGAAATTGTTTCGTTTGATTCCGAAAGCAAAAACTGCAGAAAAAGTTTCTGCGGTGAATAGTGTTTTTCCGATTTTTCAGTGTCAGAATTGGACGAATAATACCTTTCCGGAAAGGGAAAATCATCACGAGAAAAACTCACCACTTTGGTCATGACCCAAGTCGCCTTTTGGCCGTTTGACATCGTTTAGTCCCTCAAAACTGCAATTTACTATTTTCTGTCATGATTTCGATTTTTCTGATTTGTGCCTTTTATGATTTCTTTGATTGGATCAAGAGAAATATGATATGGTATGATGTCTTGATGAAATCTGAGATGGTCTTAACTGTTAATTGAGCATGGTGTATGGTTATGGCCCTAAGACCCATAGGTTAGTGGTTTTGATTATGGTTTTGGTTTTTAAATACGGCTTGCATGTCGTTCATTCTTGTAATGATTAATCTCGAATGTAACTCGAGTTTCACTTGTAAGTTTATTAGATTAGCTTGTTTCATATTTTGTAATGTAATTGATGATATGAAGACATGGAGGCATACCAAGGAGGCGATCAAAGGAGTCATTAAAAGGAAGCATGAAGACATGTATCATTTATTATGTTGTATTTGATACCACTATAGATTGACCTTGATTTTTCCTTAGCTTGGAAAAATCGCATAGGATTGGGCCATAACCAAGCACGTTTACTTTACGCAATTTACATATATGATGCATGTGATGATGATATGTATGCGTAGCTATAATGATGCATGCTTTAATTATATTAAACGTGTATGTATTAGGTACATCACCCATGCCATGTTTGCTAAACAAGATAAAATTTGTAACGATTCAAGATTTTAAAATTGAACAAAACAAACATGAGATTCCGGTGTTTATGAAACACGGAAATAAGTATGACTTTTCAATTTTTTGATATGGGGCGATTTTGACAAAAATACAAGCAGCGCTTGTAAGAAAGGCGGGTTTTAAGTGAGACCACTGTGACTCCTCCGTTGGACTGAAAATCAAACCATTGATGAATTTTGAATTGAAGTACTTAGTTCAAGGAAAAATTGGGAATCTCTTGATGATGGGATCATGGTCGTTTTAATAAGAAAATCCATAAATTTAAAATATTAAGTCAATTAGATGCCTTCCAATGGGCAACACTCGTCAAGACCTAGATCGAGAAAGAGTGGGTTCGCCAAAGTGAAGCACTCCAATCTATCGTGGTAAGACGCGATGAAGTAAATGTGATACTTAACTGTTAGACCATCGGGTTAGACTTAACTAAGTGACAACAATAGGATTGTGAACTTAGAGGCATGGAGTTTGGTATGATTTATTGGATAAATATGGACAAATGTTGTTCTACCAAAACTTTCCAAGAGTTATATATGATATAATTGACAAGAGTTGTCTACCTAAATAAATCATGTTTTGGGAGTAAAGCCAAAGCTAACCTTAAGCATGACGAAATATGGATCTTGGCTCACTAGAAGGATTTAGAATAATGCCTTCAGAATTAATAGTTAGGGCTATTGATTTGATAAAATAGTGGGAGATATATATTGTGAATATATATGGAGAATCACTTGAACATAATTTAATAAATCTGCAACTAACTTATTTTATGCATTTTAACATTGTAGATATCTAAATGGCAAACTCAAACAATTTCTCTGTGCGATCAGTCCTTGAGAAGGAAAAGCTGATAGGAACCAACTTCCTTGATTGGCAAAGGAATTTGAGGATTGTCCTCAGGCAGGAGCGAAAGCTTTTTGTCCTTGATATTCCTCACCCTGGACCTCTTGCTGCTGAAGCAACCGAGGCTCAACAAAATGCTTATCAGAAGCATCTTGATGATTCTACGGATGTCTGTTGTTTGATGCTAGCGACTATGAGTCCTGAGCTTCAGAAACAACATGAGTGTATGGACGCTTAATACATGATAGAGCACCTCAAAAGGATGTTTGAGGGTCAAGCTCGTCAAGAGAGGTTTGATGTAATCAAAGCGTTGTATGCATGCAAACATGGAGATCATGACCCGGTTGGACCGCATGTTCTAAAGATGATAGGGTATTTGGAAACCCTTGAGAATTTGGGTTACCCGGTTTTATCGGAACACCGAGCAGATTTGATCTTGCAGTCTTTGAACAGCAACTACACTCAATTTGTTATAGACTATATTATGAGTGAGATAGACAAAACACCTACTGAACTATTGGCATTATTGAGGACTGCTGAGACCAATATGTCAAAGGCTAACCTTGCTCCCATAATGATGGTGAATAAAGGGAATGCCAAAGGAAAGGGGAAATGGAAAGGCAAGAAGAAGATTGGATCTAAATATGCTAATCTGAAGCCTGCTTTCAAAAAGGCTTTGAAGCCTACTGGAGGTGTTGCAAAAGGTGCTGCAAAGGGTGATGTATGTCACTTTTGCAAGAAACCGGGTCATTGGGAGCGAAATTGTCAAGCTTATTTGGAGGATCAGAACCTGAAGGGAATGAAGTCTGTGAAGATTTCTGATTCAGGTATGTATGTTATAGAAGTCAATTTGTCTACTTCTACATCATGGGTATTAGATACTGGATGTGGTTCTCACATTTGTATAAATGTAAAGGAACTGCAAAGGAGTAGGACTTTGACAAAAGGAGAAGTCAACCTATGCGTTGGTAATGGAGCAAAGGTTGCTGCTTTGGCTGTAGGGACTTATAATTTATCGTTGCCCACTGGGCTTATTTTAGAACTTGAGAACTGTTTTTACGTGCCTGCGATTTGCAGAAACATTATTTATGTTTCTTGTTTGGACAAGAAAGGTTTTTCCTTTACAATTTAGAACAATAGTTGTTCCTTTGGTTTGAATAATGTTAACTATGGGGTTGCACGTTTATTTAATGGTTTATATGTTCTTGATCTTGATATTCCTGTCTATAATATAAATAATAAACGTATTAAGGCTAATGACTCAAATCACACATACCTTTGGCATTGTCGTTTAGGCCATATAAATGAGAAACGCATTTCCAAGTTACATAAGGATGGATACTTGGATAAGTTGATTTTGAATCATACGAAGAATGCGAACCTTGTCTCATTGAAAAAATGACTAAAGCTCCTTTTACCGGAATTGGTGAGAGGGCCACCGAACGATTAGAACTTATACATAGTGATGTATGTGGTCCAATGCGTACGATGGCAAGAGGTGGCTTTTACTACTTCATAACCTTTACTGATGATTTTAGTAGATACGGATATGTGTTTCTTTTGAAGAACAAATCCGAATCATTTGAAAAAATTTAAGAGTACAAGACAGAAGTGGAAAAACAAATAGGCGGAAGTATTAAAACTCTATGATCTGATCGTGGAGGAGAGTACCTAAGCTTAGAATTTAAGAATTTCTTAAAGGAGTTGGGTATTGTATCACAACTCACACCTCCTGGAACACCATAGTGGAATGGTGTATCTGAAAGGAGAAATCATACCTTGTTGGACATGGTGCGATCAATGATGAGTCTAGCGGATCTTCCAATTATTTTCTGGGGTTATGCTCTGGAAACGGCTGCACACACACTTAACCGAGTTCCTACTAAATCGGTTCAAAATACACCATATGAGATATGGACTGAGAAACGTCATAGCATGTCCTTTTTGAAAGTATGGGGATGCGAAGCGTTTGTGAAACGTTTAGTCACTAACAAGCTAGGACCGAAATCAGACAAATGTAATTTTGTGGGATACCCAAAAGAAACTAAAGGGTATTATTTCTATAATCGTACCGAGACCAAAGTGTTTGTTGCTCGAACTGCTGTATTTCTTGAAAGAGAACTGTTCTCTAAGAAAAACAGTGGGAGTATGATAGATCTCGATGAAGTTCGAGAACCACAAAATAACATTGAACCAGAGTTGGAACATGAGCATGAAGTACATGAAAATGTTATTGCTCAAGAAACACAGGTTGTTCGTAGATCTAGTAGGATTCGCCACGAGCCTGAGAGATATTATGGATTTCTCTTAACTCAGACTGGCGATGTAATGCTTATGGATGAAGATGAGCCTCTTACCTATCAGGATGCTATGAATAGTCCAGATTCTGAGAGATGGCTGGAAGCTATGAAATCTGAGATGGATTCCATGTATGAAAACAAAGTATGGACTTTGGTTGAACCACCTGAAGGGGTAAAACCTATTGGGTGCAAATGGGTTTTCAAGAAGAAAACAGACATGGATGGTAATGTAATGACCTACAAAGCAAGACTAGTGGCGAAAGGTTTCAAACAAATTCATGGTATTGACTATGATGAAAGTTTCTCACCAGTAGCTATGGTCAAGTCCATCAGGATTTTGCTTGCGATAGCAGCTTACTATGACTATGAAATCTGGCAAATGGATGTCAAAACCGCTTTCTTAAATGGGAGCTTAGAAGAGGATGTGTATATGATACAACCAGAAGGTTTTGTCGATCCGAGATTTGCTAGAATGGTCTGTAAGCTACTACGATCTATTTATGGATTGAAGCAGGCCTCAAGGAGTTGGAACATTCGTTTTGATATAACAGTCAAAGAGTTTGGCTTTATTCAAAATGAAGATGAGCCTTGTGTATACAAGAAGGTTAGTGGGAGCAAAGTGGCATTCCTAGTATTATATGTTGATAATATATTACTAATAGGGAATGACATACCTTCTCTTCAGGCTGTTAAGACTTGGTTGGGAAAAAGTTTCTCAATGAAAGACTTAGGTGATGCTACCTATATATTAGGGATCAAGATCTATAGAGATAGATCTAGAAGATTAATCGGCTTAAGTCAGAGTACATACATTGACAAAGTATTGCATCGTTTTGGGATGCAAGAGGCAAAGAGGGGATTTGTCCATGTGTCTCATGGGATAGTGATCTCAAAAGAGAACTGTCCTAAATCATTAGATGATAAGGACCGTATGAAAAAGGTACCATATGCTTCTGCAATTGGTTCAATAATGTATGCAATCTTATGTACTCGACCTGATGTTTCGTATGCTTTGAGCATGACGAGCAGATACCAGTCTAATCCAGGTGAAGGTCACTGAACGGCAGTCAATAATATTCTTAAGTACCTCAAGAGAACTAAAGATTCATTCTTGGTATATGGAGGAGATGAGAAGCTAGTTGTTAGAGGTTACACTGATGCTAGTTTCCAAACAGACAGAGACGATATTGTGTCTCAATCTGGGTTTGTGTTTTGTCTAAATGGAGGTGCTGTAAGCTGGAAGATTTCGAAGCAAGAGACAGTAGCTGATTCTACAATGGAAGCTGAGTATATTGCTACCAGTGAAGCGGCCAAAGAGGCTGTTTGGCTTCGGAAATTTATTGAGGGACTTGGAGTAGTTCCATCGATCGCAGATCCAATTGATCTTTATTGCGATAACAATGGAGCTATTGCGCAGGCTAAGGAACCAAGGTCCCATTCCCGAGCAAAGCATATACTTAGACGATATCACCTACTTCGAGAGATTACAAGGAGGGGAGATATACATATATGTAAAGTGCATACTAATGATAACGTTGCAGACCCACTGACTAAGGCTTTGTCGCAGCAGAAGCACGAAGGTCACACTAGTTCCATGGGTATTAGATACATGGGTGATTGGCTCTAGTGCAAGTGGGAGATTGTTAGTACTTGTGCCCTAGAGACAATACTATAATGTTCTAAGGGAAGACATTTTGATTATTAATAAATATGTTCTATGGATTTTCTTTCAATTATTTATTATGTCTTTATTAACTGCGATAGAAATATTAGAATAATAACTGTCCTTGGAATATAAGCATGAATTCTATATCTCTAATTATGTGACTTAGAAATGAGATTATATGTGTAGTGTTTATAATCCTAAAAGATCCCTAGTCGAGTATTATTATTTGAGGACAATAATAATGCATTAAGACTAGTATGTTTGTTGACTGATGACCACATCTCATTGGTCATAAGTATGGTGATACTAAAGTCAAAGACATAAGTGCATGTTAACATAACATGGCACTGGATAGACCCACCATGTGAATTCTTCATGGTAAGTGTTATCAAGTGTCATAAGCAATTCTCACAATGATAATGGTGTAATAATCCTTAGACTTGAAATCATTATATTTCTATATGAGAATTAATATACTTTGATTCTACTCAAAGTTACATTTGATCGGGTAATGATAAAGGTGGACATTGGGTATATTATGAATCATATGAGAAATATGAATGATAGATATAGGATTTAACCCTCCTGTTTTAGGAGTGATATTATTGGCCTCTTGATTGAGTGAGACTATGAAATGCATGGCCATGCTCAAATTGTGATTTGTTTAATAGTCTACCCATCGATCAAGTAAACCGGGATTAAATGTTGAAGAGGATGACATAAACCATGCCTCGAGTTTAATCTATAATATAAGGTTAAAAGGATTATATTACATGGAACATTATTCATTAAAGGTTTAATTGGATCACCAATTATTATTATTACTTGGGTAGTAATGATGTATTACTAGATGCCCCTCATTGTTTATAATTTTATTATGAGATATTATAATTATTGCCAACGTAATAATAACCTAAAGGGTCACACACAAAGAACGTTTTAAACGGAGCATTAATTAAATTTCGAATTTAATTGAATTATTATTATATTGGATTAATTAAATAGGACTTGATTAATTATATAATAATTCGAATATGATAAAAATACTACTAATAATCAGATTGGGTTTTGGAAGCCCAATCAGATTAGGTATAGGCTCAGAATTCTCTCCATATAAATACATTAAGATGTATTGTTTTAGGGTTAATTGACAGAATTCATTTTTTGTTAAAAACCTTAGCAGCTCTACATCTAAGAGAGGCTATAGAGAGAGAGAGAGAGAGAGAGAGAGAGTTCTGAGGGCAGTTCTTGGCTAGTACCAACTCCGGTGATCGTTGGACGATCGGGCGTTCGTGTGGACTGATTAGAGACGTATGTCGCAAGGCGGGATACGTGGTGATCATAGCAAAGGACCTCCAACCAATCGTAAAGCTAATTAAAAGGTAAACAATTATGTTCACGAATTAAATATCGTGTTTCGCATGGATCCTGCGGAGGGTTTCGTTATTTTCTATTTTTACACGTTTTTCCGTTGCGTTTTCATGCCCGAAACCCTTCAATATTACCTTTTTCTCAACTAACTTAAATCTTACTTGAGTTTTAATTTATTTTTCTTGAGTTTCACTATTTTAATTCAATTCGAACTTTTAGAAAAGACAATAAATATATAAAAGTCAATCCTATTTAAAATTTAATTAAACAAAATTAACTTTTTATCTGAACTAAATTAAATCCTATTTTAAGTTTAATATATATATATATATATGTGTGTGTGTATATATATATATATATATCAATCTTTTTAGAATTTAATCTTTATTAAATCTTTATATTATATCTTAAATTGCCTATAAAAGCATGGCATACTGATTAATTCTCCTCGTGCCACAAATTTGAGGATTTTATGATAATTTGTGTGCATTAATAACATTGCATATTGATGATAATTATTTGTATATTTCAATTTAGTTTCTTCTTTATGACATCTGTAACTTGAGGTTTTGCACATATATATGTGCATATTTAGCAGCAAAGCACTCAACATACAGACTATTATTAATTAGTTCTTTGTTTTTTGAGTTTATGAATATGTTAGGTATATATGTCTTGATAGGGTTTACCACAAGTCGGACGTTAGACGTATTGTAATATATAAAATTCAACCAGGTTCATAATTCAATTAAACAAATGTTAATTTTTTTCTTAACTAAACTAAAATTGAAATCCATTACCTACATTCAAATTCACATTCAAATTCACAGAAAAGACAATGATTATATAGAAATCGATTATGTTTCCATTATGAACCTTTTATATTATAATGATGAACATGTTCGCACTAAAAAGTTTTATTAGAACGTCTAAGAATATTTAAGAAATTTGTAATTTTTGTGATAATACAAATAGTTTAAGTTTGAAGCGTGGTTAAGAATTAATTTTTTATTATTGATTAATTTTAGTATTTTTAGTTTATATGTATTTAGTGCAATGGGCGTCGGCTCAAGAAAGTATGACATAAAATCGGCATATAAAGTCTAGGGATATTTAAGAAATTTGTAATTTTTGTTATGATACTAATAGTTGAAGTTTGAACCGGTGGTTAATACTTAAATTTTATTATTGCATATTTTTAGTATTTTTTAATTTACATGTACTTATGCAACGGGTGTCGGCTCAAAAAACATAACACAAAATCGGCATATAAAGCCCAGAGATATTTAAAAAATTTGTAATTTTTGTGATAATATGAACGGTTGAAATTTGAAGTGGTGGTTAATACTTAAATTTATATTACTGCATATTTTTAGTATTTTTTATATGTATTTAGTGTAACGGATGTTGGCTCAAGAAAATATAATACAAAATCTGTATAAAAATATGTTAGTAGTTTATTTTATTGTTTAAGTATGTTACTTTGTAAAATATTGTGTTCACTATTTATATATATTTTTTCTTAAGTAGTTAATATTTAAAATTTTACAAAAATATTATAGGACCGCTGCGAAGCGCGGCTTAGTCGACTAGTACTTATATAAAGGAAAAGACGAGGGCGGTGAGGTGAGGCGGCTTCGATCTATTTTTCTAATTTTCTCGAATTTTTGAATTATTAATATTAAAAATTCGAAAATATCTCAATTATCTTTAAAATCTTTACTAATAGAGGAAACTAAATATACAATTTGCCTTTAAAATCTTTACAAATAGGGGAAACTAAATATATAATTTTAATATTCTCCTAAATTTTTATCAGAAAATATATCAATTGCTTTTTAAATCTTACTAATAGAGGAAACTAAATATACAATTCTAATATTTTGACCTTTAAAATCTTTACTAATTGAGGAAACTAAATATACAATTCTAATATTCTGGCCTTCAAAATGTTTAATAACAAAATGTTTAATAACAGAGTAAACTAAATATACAATTTTAATATTCTCCTAATTTTTTTATTTATGAATATACTTACTAACAAAAGAAACTAAACATATTATCCTAAATTGTTTATCATAAAATATCTCAATGGCCTTTTAAATCTATTATAATATAGGAAACTAAATATACAATTGTAATATATATTCTCCTAAACTTTTTATTTATGAATATATTTACTAACATAGGAAACTAAATATATTTATGTCAAAACTTAAATTTTTGAAAAATATTATAGAGAAGACGAGTGCGGTGAGGTTGAGCTATCAAATCGCCTCCGTCTATTTTTCTAATTTTCTAGAATTTTTAAATATAATGAATTTTTTTATATTATTTAAAGGAGAAGACGGCACAGTGAGGTGTCGCATCTCAAATCGTCTCAATCTACTTTTCGAATTTTCTCAAAATTTTGAATTAATAAAAATTAAATAATATATATAAATTCTCAATTTCCTTAAACTTTTTTTTGCTAAACCTCAATTTCCTTCTTACTGTTTTTCTAACGGAGGAAACTAAATATAATTTGTTAATATTTTTCAAAACATTCTCTACTAATCTAATTTATTTACTAATTTCTTTCTTACTATTTTTCAAAAAAGGAACCTAAATATGCTATGTTAATATTCCCCTTAACTTTCTCTTTACTATTTATTTACTAATTTCTTTTTACTATTTGAAAAGTCCTAAACTTTCTCCTTTATATATGTACGGTGAGGCTACGTATCTCAAATTGCCTTATCTATTTTCCTAATTTTCTCAAAATTTTAAATTAATAATATTAAAGGTTAGAAAATATATAAATTTTCTTTTAAATCTTTAGTAATGAAAATTTTACTTACCTTATATTCTCCTAAACTTTCTTTTTAATTCAAATTACTATCTTAATGTAGTCCTAAAATTTAACTTCAAGTTAAATTACAATGTTGATATTCTGTTAAACTTTCTCTTAAACTCAAACTTACCATCTTAAAATTCTCATATATTTTTTGTTAAAGTTCTAAAATTTATCTTGAAATCAAATTATCATCTTAATATTCTCCTAAAAAAACTATTACAAATTATGTTCTCATAATTGTTTCGTAAAACAACTCGCGTTTAATTTATATATGTGTTTTACATATATATAAAAATCAATTTTTTAAGTTTTACCTTCTAATTTATATAGAAGATAATACTTACAGAAAATGCAAGTTTCTATAAAATATAATATAATATAAAATTCTTTTTTTTCTTTTCATTTATTTTCTCGAGTACCTATATTTTAAACAATAATAATTAGAATATTTAAAAATATTTAAATTTAATTTTATGATATAACAAAATTGATTAATAGATGATACAGTTTATTTAGTAAGTTAGTTTGTTATATGTTTAGATTTGTTAACAACGAAAAAGCGGATGAGACATGTTTAACGAGAGAGTGACTCATAAATATGAGCATATTATAAGGTAGAATTTAATATTGATGTAATATTATGTATTTAAAAAAAGAAGTTGAAATATGAATTTTGAGAAAAATAAAAATTGTGATAAATATACTAATATTTGATATAATATTAAAATAATGAAAAATATTTAACAATTGCCGTTTTTTATATTTATTTAAAATTTTGGTAAGAAAAATTAAAACAATTATTATAAGACCGCTGCAAAGCTGATGAGTAAACCAAATTTAGAGAATCCATTAATTTTTAAGTTGTATCATATGTTAAATAATTTATGAAGTCGAATACCTCAAGTCTTACTAAATATTACAATTTTTTAATAATTACACGTGAATTTTTCCAAATCTCAAAGACATGCAAGATTTCATTTCCACGATCAATATACTTATATAAAGGAGAAGACGGAGGCGGTGAGGTGGCGCCTCTAGAATCGCTCCGTTCTATTTTTCTAATTTTCTCAATTTTTCACAATTTTTAATTTTAATAATTACAACTTCCTTTATTATTTTCGATTTTGTAGGAAGAAAATTGAAAATTACACTTTTATTATTTTCAAACTTGATAGAACTTTCCTTTATTATTTTCAAACTTGATAGAACTTTCTTTGATTTTGATTTAGAAAATTACAACTTCCTTATTATTTTCGAATTTGTAGGACTTGATAGAACTTTATTTGATTTAGAAAATTACAACTTCCTTATTATTTTCGAATTTGTAGACTTGATAGAACTTTCTTTTATTATTTTCAAAGTTGATAGAACTTTCTTTGATTTAGAAAATTACAACTTCCTTATTATTTTCGAATTTGTAGGACTTGATAGAACTTTCTTTGCTTTATAAAATTACAACTTCCTTATTATTTTCGAATTTGTAGAACTTGATAGAACTTTCTTTGATTTAGAAAATTACAACTTCCTTATTATTTTCAAATTTGTAGGCTTGATAGAACCTTTTTTTATTATTTTCAAACTTGATAGAACTTTCTTTGATTTAGAAAATTACAACTTCCTTATTATTTTCGAATTTGTAGGCTTGATAGAACTTTCTTTTATTATTTTCAAACTTGATAGAACTTTCTTTGATTTAGAAAATTATGACTTCCTTATTATTTTCGAATTTGTAGGACTTGATAGAACTTTCTTTTATTTAGAAAATTACAACTTCCTTATTATTTTCGAATTTGTAGGCTCTTATGTTAATAATTGTAATTTTCTTTTTTATTATTTTCAATCTTAATAGAACTTTCTTTTATTATTTTCAAACTTTATAGAACTTTCTTTGATTTAGAAAATTACAACTTCCTTATTATTTTTGAATTTTTAGGATCTTATGTTAATAATTGCAATTTTCTCTTTTATTATTTTCAATCTTGATAGAACTTTCTTTTATTATTTTCAAACTTGATAAAAATTTCTTTTATTATTTTCAAACTTGATAGAACTTTCTTTTATTATTTTCAAACTTTATAGAACTTTTCTTTTAGAATACTTCTTGACTTTTAAACATAATGGATTTCCATGTTATTCACCTTACAAACACCAATAAATTAAAGGTCATTCATAACAAAAAATCTACACCGAAACTTTTTTACATAACTTCAAATTTTTATAACCATATTTATAAGCAATACAACTATGGCATACACCATGTTGGATGCTTTGAACGACAACAACTATACCTCGATGATAAGAGTACGAGTGTGTAGAATGTGGGAATCTGTCAATCCAAATATTGAAGAACTGATCAGTCTTGACATGATTTTGATCGATGAAAAGGTTAATAAATCAATATACTTATAACTTATTAGTTTGTCAAATTGTATGATGTTATTAACTTTTCTAAGATATGTTGTATGACAGGAAAATTTGATTCATGCTATGATCCTGAAGATTCTGGTCTCTCGGTTCAATTCATATGGGTCTTTTAGAGGAAGGCTCCGTGGAAATATAGACCACTATCATATGGGTCTAAATTTCTGTTCGCATAACGTTGCCTAAGAGATTGGAAGAAGACATCGTCAACATATCACTGCATGGATTTCAATTCATATGTCCGGATATGATTCATGCACGTATTAATGACACAAACATACTCTCAGGTTTTTGATGCATTAATATATTAGAGTAATATATAAGTAATACTATTATATAAGTTATAATTCAAACTATCATGTTGTAATATTATATTTTCTACGTTGATTTAGATGTTGTAGGCTGCTTGACCTACTTGGGTGGCATTGAAGTTGTTAAAGACAGTTGAAAAAAAAGAGATCTCAAAATTGTCACATAAGTTATGCATTATATTAATTTTAATATAATTGTTAATTGTTTTTTTTATTGTTCTTGTAATTTTATATTACTTCTTTGGTTACCCCAATTTATTTGTTTTACTTTTTTAATTTGTTCTAATTTTTTTCTTAAAGAGCTCCATCACCAGTACCATAACTTTCTGGGAAAAGTTGGCCGAGATGGTTGATACAAATTTATACAAGGAGGATGGTGGACCCTATATAATAATTATCACATCTACCCAGATTAAAAAATTTAAAAGTAATTATCTTTATTAATGTTTTTATAATATATAGTTTTAGAAATTGCACATATATAAATCTATCTTATCTCGATTGAAGGAATATCATTAGATATTATACAAATATTTGTTTCATTGTTATTATTGATTTAATTCTTATATGAGGTTTTTTAACCATTTATTTACTTTATACAATTAGCTTTTTTACCACAAGAAATAGTAAAATTTATACAAATCTGGATACACCGTATGTGTCATTCCTGAGAAAATAGTAATATTATATGTTTATATTGATTTTTATCAATATAATTTTTTTAATATATATATGGCAATTGTATCGGTCCAAGAAAATAAAAAATCAAACTCTATAAACAAAAGGAATATGTAAATAATTTATAATATTACTTACACAAATGCAAATTTTACAGAATATATTTTATTTGATAGTTTATATAAATTTTATAGATATTTATTTCACAATTTTTATTCTAATATTCTTTTTCTTAATAAATATATTTTTATGCCGCTGTGAAGCGCGGCTTAGTAACCTAGTAATTTACATAAAACTCAATCGACTCGGATTTAAGATAAAAAGCACATAGAATCTGTTAAAAAATTATAAATTATTAGTAATTGCTTAAATTTTTTAAAAATTGAAATTAAATACACCCACCCATTCATGCATATCAGCAAATGCCTATATTTACCTAAAATGTTCTGTTTCAACTGTGCCAACTAAAAAAAATCAAAGACAGAGCGCCAAAAACGGACTTTGCGCAGTTGTATGTGCCAAAATATAGCACTAGCTCTCGCTATAAAACCAATCGAGTTCCGAATAACACAAGAATCAATCTCTAGCAATGGCATCGGCACAAAAATTTCTTGTATTCGCTGTAGCAGCACTTCTCATTTGTTCAACAATGATAAGAACTACAGAAGCGCAAGAGAACAGGATAGACTACAGTCGACTTAGAAAAGGGTCTCGCCCAAAACAGGATCTTCCTAAACCTGGTCCAGGGCAGGCAAACGCGTACAATCGAGGTTGTAGTGCTATCAACAGATGCCGCGGTGGTTCAAATTAAGTTCATATTGGCCATGGGATTGCAGAGAGAGTGCACCATAACAGAATTTCATGCATGGTGTGACAAAAATAAGCTGTTGTGATATAATAAAATTTCGCAATTTTGTAAATGTGCACTAAAGCATTTGTCAGGATATTTCCCCTATGAAATTATATCCAATGGCAGATTTATATTCAATATTTGAGCATCCCGCGTATCACTTGAAATTTATTTTAGTATATATATGAAGAAAAATTTCGCTTATATAAACTAATTTTGAAGAACTATCTCTACTTAAGTGGTTTTCATCAATATCTTAAGGTGTTGGAAAAAATTGTCCTCTGGGAATTCTTGTATCCTGATGCTGTCTGTCATCATGCACTTTGAAATCAGACCATAGAATGAGAAACTGTTGTCGTAACCGATATATGGGTGGACAAACTGGAAACAAGGCATTTTCATTTTCAAGAACTTGTATACCAATAAACAGGTAAACTCATATCACATACTTTCATGCCTTTTATACCAGTTTATAAGCTATTGGAAACCAAAGGCAGTCAAGGTGCTTTCATGGTAAGATTACCCTTTTTCCCTGGTGTCCTATTAAAAGAATTTATACAGCCAACCAAGTTGGATAGGAGAAATGAGGTAGTTCTTCCAAGAAAAAACATAATGGACACTGCAGGAAGACCACCACCATGTTCTGGTAAATAAAGCGGCCTATCTCGAGCTTTTAGTTCTAGTTTTGCTATTATGTTCCTGCTTAACCTGTAGAGTTCTAGAAACATTCTTTGCCAGAGGAATTTGTTCCAGTTTACGTACCACATCTAGCATTGAGGATCTTAATTTTGGATCAAAATCGAGACACTGGTATGCAAGGGAAGCTACAGCTTGTGCTTCCTTCTTCGGGTATTGACCCACCATTAAAGCTACTGGTTTCGTATTAAGAATTCTGGAAGTATAAACTCATCTTACGCCACAAACTCATTCATACTTAACGGCAATACCCAATTTAGGAATGTGAAATTCTTACAATTTTTCCTACAATCATCCATCAAAGGAGGTAACAGAGAATTAAAACATAAAATTATTGACCTGTAGCAACATATTCTGGTGCAGCATAACCCTTGGTACCCACAACTCTTGTTGACACATGAGTTCTATCTCCACTTGGACCAGCCCTTGCATAGCCAAAATCCGAGAGCTTTGCATTGAAGTCCTAAATAATTAAGATGAAATGTATTATGAGATAATGAAATCACTCAACTGATTCTGAGGGCCATGTAATTTCAAATAAGAATATTAAAAAACTTTAAATTTGTCAGCATACATACCGAATCAAGTAGAATGTTTGATGCTTTCAAGTCCCTGTAAATTACACTGGAATCTAAATTGTGTAAGAAGGAGATTCCCCGTGCAACATCAGTTGCAATATGAACCCGTGTAGCCCAAGGAATAGGTTGCACTCCTCCTAAAGAAAGAAATAATATACATGATTATGAACTAGGAAATTACTGCACGAAAGTACCACTACAAGAAACAGGGGTCATAAACGACCGCAAGAAATGGTCACAATTGATCCTTGACAGTCGCAAATATAGTCAAAACCGACTGAAGACCGACCAACTCATTTGGTCGTAAAAAGTCTGGTCGCTTTTGACACAACAGTCGCAAACGATGACCATTTACGACCATTATTGACAGTCGGTTATGAAATTTCAGTCTCGTGAGTGTTGGTCCCACATGCCACTGTGGCAAGCCAAGTCAGCAGCATTTACGACCAAAACTGAGTCACAAATAATTGGTCCTAAATGAAACTTTCATTTCCAACCAATATTTAGTCGCATGAATTGGTCGTAAATAGAAGTTGTATTTCCAACCAATAATTAGTCGCAATTAAATAGTCGTAAATAGAAGTTATATTTTCCAACCAATATATAGTTGCAATTAATTAGTCGTAAATAGAAGTTGTATTTTCAACCATTATTGTATGTCAAAAACGACTAACTTTTGGGTTGATTTTGCTGAAGCAGATGGTCGGAAATAACATGAATTCAGTCGCTTATGTTATTAAGAAATGACAACAATTTGGTCAGTTTTGAAACTGCACCGGATAAATCTGCACATTTTTTACCTACAATGCAAGCGCATACCAAATCCTAAAGCACAAACAAATTTAACAAAAGAAATATTTGTGGATTAATTATCGAAGTTAAACAAATCCTAGTATGGCCTCACACCGGCCACCAACCAAAAGTACTAAATATTCGCTACGAGTTCACAAATCCACAAATCCACAAATCAAACGATCTTAGTCAAATTCAGTTACAACATCATAAGTTAAGAGCTACTGTTAATAGTTACTTGAGATATAGTTTACAACTACATCTATTCATCACTAGCATAATCATTCCTTGCATTATCACCACCAACATCACCATCCCCCCGCATCATCACTGCCATCATCATCCGCCCCTGCATCATCACTGCCATCATCATCCGCCCCTACATCATCACTGCCATTTTCATCACTGCCATCATCATACGTACTGTAATCTCTGTTAGCTTGATCGATCGTCTGAAATGAAATGAAAAGTTTACAGCATATTGTTATACTTGACCAGGAACTAAGGTTTAGCATATTTCATTACACAAAACTAAGGTCTAACTGATAATATCAAAATCAGCAAGTACTCTCCAGAATATCAGGAATTATGACTCACTTTAAAAATTCATAACTTAAGCTACATATGTCCGTTTTCTGAAATTCAAGATGTTTCGGAAATGGAAACAGATTTTCTGACCAGAATTTGGTTGGTTATATTCAGTTGGAAATGGAAACAGAACCAACCGAACATTAGTCGGTAGGTGGTCGGTTTTTATCTATTTCCAACCAAACCTGTTGGTTGGTTTTATTGAGTCAGAAATATACGTCATTTCCAACCAATCCTTGACGGTCCCTTTTATAATGGTCGCTTATGACCCTTGTTTATTGTAGTGTACATATTTGCAACAACCACTAACAAATTGCATCTATGGACTATGAATTTCGTAGTTTAAAACTTATTTGCTCTGGTGGTTGGAGATCACTATGAAATAGGAAATTGAACACGAGACCATTAAGAGATTTACAATAAGAATTGTCTGAAAACAAGCAAACTTTTAGATGCTTAATGAAGAAGCAAAAGAGCCAATTTGCAGAAGAGCCATGAAGAATCACTTCAAATAATATCTGCCACTAAAGCTGCAATGCTCGATTTTTTTAACGACATAAACTTTAATGCATGAGCACTACATCTCAAAAAGCTATAAATCTTAAGCTTCGCAAAGAAAACATAAATTCCAGTGTGCGCATTGCTGATTATAAAAATTACTAAGAGACAATACTCACTTCTGCCAGGGAGGCTTGCCATGCCAATCATTTTAACACAAGTACCTTTATGACACACTTATGCAAGATGTAAGATGATGTGAAAAGATCTACAAAAAGAAAAGAACTTACTTCTAAATAAGTGGTTCTCCAAACTTCCCTTGGATATGAATTCATAAACTAACAAGCGATTGTCAGATTCAACACAATACCCAATGAGTTTTACAAGGTTTTGACGTCAGCTCTTAAATCGATAATTTCTTCCATGACATGCTTCTTCAATAAATCAACAGCCTCCTTTGTGCCCATAATTGTGCCAGATGCACTGCTCAAAACTCTATAACTTCTGGAATCAGCTGCATCCAAGTCAATTTTCTGTTGAATTGTAAACAGAGAACTATCAACCTGGCCGGAGGAGATCCCTTGAGCAAAGGAAGGTCTGAGAGGGACTTTAAATAATGTTTTTCCCTCCTTGTCATGGACTGTCATCTCCTTAAGAGTAGATTGAACTTGAATTTCCATGTCCGTAGGTGGTAGCAGATCATCAATATTTGTTAGGGTTTGGGTGTCACTCCTCACATATGGCTCTGGGTGTTCACTCAACGTTTCTGTTGGTGTTTCACTAATTTGTCCTTTCTCACTCAGGCCAGGTGTAAGTGTTTTTGTTTCACTCAAATCCTTCACTCTAATTGTACTTGCAAGGGAAATCACCGTAGCCGTCCTTAAGGAGGTCACCGGTGGTGCAATGGGGCTTCGCAAGTCCCCGTCCTTGGTTAAACCAAGTTGCTGATCATCTTGCGATGATTTATCCTCAACAAGATCCAGAGTTTGAATCTCTGGGGGGTTAAAATCAGGCTCTTTTGTTAGCAGAGGCCCTGCAACTCTCTCTAAAGTCTTTAAAGACATATCCTCAGGTAACTCCTCAAATGAAATTGATTCATTGTTACCGAGTTGCCGATTTGCACCTATGTCAGACCCGGTACCCGCAGGATGCAGATATGTTCCATCTGGGGAGTTAGGCAATGACCCTTCAGATTGTGCATTTAGGTTAGCGAGCCTTCTCTCAACATCCGTGAAGACTCTTGGTTCACTAAGGAACCATCATCCAGTGGTCCTGACCGTAATATGGTCAGAGAACTGGAAGTTTCCGTCAATTGTCCTTCCTTAGTTTGGGTAAGGGGTTAAGATATGGCTTTTGTTATAGCTGCCCAATTAGCTTCAAAAAAATCGATTAGAAGTTCATTGGAAGATGGTAATGAAAAGTCAACAGATGCCTTGGTTTTAAGTCTTCTTCTTTTAGCAGAAGGTAGAGCTGTTGTTGAAGGGTGTTTCTCCTTATTTGGTGCTGCTTTGGCACTTTCTCCCTCTACACTCTCATTTCTTTCTTTGGTTGGTATAGTATGTAATAACCCGAATTTTTGGTAAAATTTAAAACTTTTCTTATTATGATTAAGTGCATCAGTGAATAGTGAATTTGGTGGATGAATAGTGATTTTGAGGGTTAAGAAAATTTTTCATGCCACCTATGTACGAGACGTAGTGTGGATATTCCGAAGTCATATTAGTGATCTACGGAGTAAATAAGTGAATGCAAAGACAATCGGAATTCAGAAATTCCAAAATTTATTTTTGGTGTAATATTCGACCGGGAAGCGAATTATATATTATTAATATTTTGGAATTTTATTATTTTATTAAAGTCGATTTAAGGATTCGATTGTTGGAATGAATAGTGAATAGTTACTATTCACTGCGAGAATCGCGTAGAATTTTATTCGCTCTTTTTGGGAAATATTTCGAATCGCTTCAAGAGGAACAAGACAACATTTACAGGATTAAATATAGACATGGAAGTAACATGTAACAAGATTAATTCGAGGGATGCAACATTTGGATCATCCATGTGAAAGGAAGCGAACCAGTAAAGCTACTTTAACAGAACCAGTGCATGCTTGACAAGTGTCGCAAGAAGAAGACATCAAGGACTATGACTCACCAATGTTGACCACCAAAATATAATATAATCACAAAGTAATTAAACAAGAAAAGAAAAAGAAGAATTCTCCACCTTGAAGAAAAAATTCGGGAGAGAAGAAGAAAGAAAATGGAGGAAAAAGAAATGCTTATAACTTGAGATTCCATTGTCCGTTTTTGGCGTTCCACCACTCAAATCGAAGCTCTCGAGAAGCTCTATGCAACCATGGTAAGCGCTCGCCTCACCTCTGTGATTTACCCTTCGATTTCAGTGAGTAACAGTTGGAGAAGACGATGAATAGTAACTTGTATTTTACTTTGTTGCTTTTGATATTGAGTTTGTGGCTTCCAAAGGTTGTATTAAGCAAGGATCTAAGGTTACATAAGGAATATAGCAGCAAGAAAGCTTGGAGGAAGGTATAAACCTCTGCCCCTTTGAGTTTTATATGAGTTTTAAAGTGGTTTTGATGTTCATGTAAAGTTAAGATCATGATTAAGTGATTTAGTGATTATTTGGATTTGTTTGAATGTGTAAAATGATGGGTGTTGGATTTGAGCCTCCCCACTGATGTTAGAGGTGTATGATGGTTGTTTGTTGAGGTTGTAGATGTATGGTATGCCCGGTGTGGCTTGGTTATGTTGTGACAAAATAGGATTATTCGGTTTTAAGCCGTCGTAATGCCCGATTTTCGGTAACTCTATAAACTGCCTAGAATCAGAAAACCTAACTGCCTCTTTTGGTTCAGTTATGAACATCAGTGTGTAGAGATTTGTTTCTAGTTTACGTGAGCGCAAGAATCATGTCATTACGATTTACGGTTTATGAGATATGACCATTTTAGTGAAAGTGGTTCAAGGAATGAGATTGCAGAAATGTACCAACTTTGTGGCTATACTTGAGACCCTTAAGAGTTGTTTTAAAATATGAAATTTTGTATTGAAGTGTCAAGGGCAGTTACGAAGGTTTGTACGAAGGTTTCGAGTCCAAAAGATTATTTTCCGATTTTATAAAAATGTGTTAGCCGAGGTTGCGCAAGTGAAAACCACTAAGAACATGACTTAGAAACCAATGTTGTAAATGGTTAAGTATAACTTGTATTTGAGGATCGATTTCGGACTAAACCTACGACTTAAGTAATTTTCGATTAAACATGGACTTAGTATGAGCCTATAACGAGCTAGTAATTCCTTGGTTGTGTTTCGCTTACGTGTTTAAGCATTGTGTACAAGTGGATTATCCAGGGGATTAATCGTGCGTTTTCTTTGACTTTGTCTAGATTGTCCGACATCGTCGCGAACCCCTATCACTTCTTGAGCATCAGGCAAGTTTTCTAAATCTATACTTTGAAGTATTGATTATATATTACTGATGTTGCCATGTGTGGAGTTATACAGTTGTGCGATACATGTTATATATTGTATAAAAATAGAGTTTGATTTGGGTTTATATATGAGCTTTGAGATAAAGTAGTTATAAACCGGTATACCTTGTAGCTCTAGAGATAAGAGCATACTTCTTGTTTCGACTCTAGACCGGGAGTCAGTATTTGAGATATGGAGATAGCCGTGGAAACCGGAGGGATTCCAGCGGCAGTGTACTAATTATTTTGAGGACTGCTATTATTAAACATTAATTATATTTCTAGAAAGTATTAATTACCTGGAAATGATTTGAGGAAAGTTATTTGAATATTACCTCATTCGAATGTTATTACTTGGAAATGATTTGGTAATTGGCTTATAAGCTAGATATGGGATATCAGTTATAAGCCAGGTTTTTATAAATGCCCTAGGTAAAGGGCGTATGACTTTATTCTTTAGACCGGAAGTAGATATATTTTCGGTATATTTTAAATGATTATTTTTCCGATAAAGATATCGGGTAACGGTTATTCGAGGATTTTTGACTTAGAGAATATTATTTATATTTATTTGAGGATTATTGACTTTAAGAATATTATTGTAAATATAATTTAGGAATATTCATTCGAGGATTAATTATTTATTTAATGAATATTATGTAGAATATTCATTCAAGGTTTATTTACTTAATGAATATTATTTTTGAATATTCATTTACTGGTTATCTATTTAAGGATTATTTATTTAAGGACTGTTTACCTAATGAATATTACTTTTGAATATTCATTTGGGTTTTATTTATTTGATGAATATTATCTTCAAATATTCAATGGAGATTATTATTTAATGAATATTATTTTGAATATTCATTCGAGGTTTATATTATTTTGAATATTCATTCGAGGTTTATATTATTTTGAATATTCATTCAAGGTTTATATTATTTTGAATATTCATTCGAGGTTTATATTATTTTGAATTATTCATTCGAGGTTTATTAGTTAATGAATATTATGTAGAATATTCATTTAATCCTCATTTATTTAATGGATATTATTTCTAAATATTCATTCAAGGTTTATTTACTTAATGAATATTATTTTCGAATATTCATTTGAGGGTTTACTATTTAATAAATTTTATTAATTGTTTTAAATCAAAAGAGGTTCCCAAACCAATGTTTTCCACTTAAGTCCGTCTTTTAAGAGGATTTAAATGCTCGCTCAACTATCAAAAATATGGGAAACCTGATTTAAGTAACTACTATTCATTTTAAACTCTCAACTCAAAACTGTCGGGGGACAGATATTTTCTCAAAGCAATTTAGTTGCTGCAAGTTAAATATTGTGCTACCACCTCAACGCTCGAGGGGTAAATTCCTGGAACAAGTCGATATCCATTAACAAGCATCGCTTGGGAAATATTGGAGAATCTTCCTTTCTAACCTAGATATGACTACTGAGTGGAGTCGTATCAACAAGTATTACACTTGGGGAAAGGGAGACGATCTTTACGTTTCAGAGTCATGGATTTCATCTGAACTAGGAGCATGTGTAAGAGGTCGAGTCGCGCCGATCCATCACCTTATTGCCCCAAATGGGCCGGGAGATCCAGAAAGGCGGTAGACAATGTCAGGCTGTCGTGATACTTCCATCTACATGTAGAAAACATATTTTTGTTGTACAACCTGCTACTGATCATAGTAAGGTTGGTACGACGGGCGCGGAGAAGGCTCCAGTATTGGTTCATCATCCATTTTGGATAATTCTGCAACATGTACTGAAAGGGACCACGGATGGCTCCGTTGGTACAGGTTTACCGATCATGTTGACAGAGGGATTCTGCAACATGTATTGAAAGGGACCAAGGATGACACCCGTGGTACAGGTTTACCGGTCATGTTGGCAGGGGGTCGAAAAATGTTCAAAATAAAGTTACAATGAATCCTTGCAACTTCATCTGTTATGAGTAATGACTCTGATAATATATGCATAAGTAAATCTTGGGTTACGGAGATATGATATTAATTTTCCTCGTAACTTCATCTTTTATATCATTTGACTCTATGGATACCTTACATAATATGAGTTATGGTAAGGGAGTTGTTTATACTGAATCACCTTATAACTTCATCTTTTAAGTTATATGTTGATATTCTGCTTATATAGCAGATATTTTTCGGAAAGGTTATATTTGGTTTACTTTGAAACCTCATCTTTTATACTAGAAATTTGTTCATAATATAGCAAAAGTTTGCAGAAATATTATGAAATGATATTTGAAATACAATAATGGTACTGTTTTTGGGAATACATTCTGATAAGGAAATAATTTCAGTATCGAGATATTTTGACAAACTATTGTCTTATACCCGCTTTATTCTGGGTTGAGTTAAAGGCAGAATTATGCCATACTTTCATTACCTTGCTGAGCTATCGCTCACTCTTGCTATTGTTTTATATATATTATATAGCAGTGAAGCAGGATGCCAATGGGACGACACATACCTCGCAAGGTGTTTCCATAAACAATTCCTAGCAGTGATCCCGAGAGTAGTACGAGCCAATCGAATCAGGCTACGGCTTTTGGTATTCAACTTATGTATAGACATGAATGGTATGAGAGGATTGTGAGCATCAAAAGGCTTAGTTGGTAATGTAACAATACTTAGAAATGGTATCAGTAACATATTCAAAAGACATTTGGGTATTGTAATAAAAATTATTTATTCCGCAATTGTTGTAGTGTGTCGTTTCTGAGACTCTAACCTGTGTGTATGAGACATATATTGTGGGGTCATGAGCAGGTGAATTATGAATGGTGTGAGTAATACAGGTAAGGCAAGGAGTACATGGATCGTGACAACCCTAAATCCCTGACCCCGGATTTGGGGCTGTTACATAGTAGGGGTAGGAGCTTCTATTATTGTTTCATTTGGCTCTTCCAAAGGCTCTTGGACCGTGGTTAGAGGTTGTTGGATTTCAACCTCTTGGTTGGGAATGGCCACTGAGGGCTCTATTACTGGATCTACATCCATTGGTGCAACTTGTGGAGAAATAATAGGTTCAGGATTTATACCTTGGTTTACCTGTTCCCCTGGGGGTAGAAGTGGTAGAGGTACCGTTCGTAGATAATCAGTCAGAACTGTAGGTACCCCTGGAAGACGATTCTTCTTAATGAGAGTTGTTATGGCATTGCTCTTCATCTTGATACACTCCTTCCTCTCCTCCTCTGCGAAGATTTCTCTCTCAGCATCTGGCAACACGTCATTCAAAATTAACTGTAGAAACCTTGGATAGAAACAAAGCACATCAAATTGCCATGCTCTTTCTTCCAAAGGTCTCGTGCATTGGTTAATCTGATCAATCACTAACCTATCAATGTTAATATGCCTATTGTGAGCAATAGCAAACCCTAATTTCTGAAGAAATAAAGGAATGCCATGCAGATTTGTGGTTTTGGCTGTAAAAACATGTATAAGTGTGTGAAAGAAAAAATTCCAGTGCTTAGTTAGATGATGCTTCAGAAACTCTCCTATAAAGAAGTTAGGTTGTTGACTTCTTATAAGAGTGAAGAAAGCATGTATTTTTTCAGTGGTGGGATCAGGAACAAGATTTTCAGTAGGAAAACGTAGAATTCTATTCACATCTTGTTCCGTCACCCTTATTGTTCTGCCCCCTGGCACAACAAAACTGAAAGCTAACACATTGTCTTCTGACGTGTCGGTGGCAGTGGTGTACAATGCAGTTAATTGATCAACACAAAGAACCGCTGGAGTACTTAAAGCATATGCCACCAGAGAATGTGAGTTCAAAAATTGTGCCCATGCACGAAACTGTAAGTTCGAGATGGATTGCACGTTTTGAAACGAGACGTGGTTCGTCTTGGTGATAATAAATTCTCCGGCTATTGAAATTTGACAAAGTCCAGAAAATTAATAATTAAAACCAAAAATAAACCCAATTAATTATTGTTAATTAATTAACCTTAAATAACCCTTGTTCTTAAATTAAAAACCGAACCAAAAAAACCAATTCAAGAACCCTAATTTTAATTCGAAAACTTTTAAATTAATACCAAACTCAAGAACTTAACTAGTTAACAATTAAATCTCAAGTATGAAGAACAATTATCAGATCTTAAGGTTCGAATTAGTCACTCTCGATGGATTTCTATGAACTTGTACAGAAAACTCAATTGAGTCACTATCAAACTGCACTTACACAGTAAAACGTAGTTTTATTGTTGTAAATATTGATTTTCTTAAGTGAATCAAATTAAAAATTGAAGAAACTCTCGAGTTTTCTTGGTTCTGTAGTGTATATATATGTGTTAGGTCCTGATAAGTTTGTAGAAGGGGGGTTGAATACAAACTATACCGTTTAATCGAATTTGTCCTTTTAAGATTTAACAATTTAGAACAAATTATTGCGGAATAAAACTGAAACAATATTCAAGTTAAATAAAACTCTATTAAACTTGAAGGGTGTTACAATTTTGATCACTGATTACAAAGAACTTGATAAAACAAATCTAGAATAAATTCGACATGAATTTATCTATTTTTGTAATAAAAAGGATCGAATACTAAAAAGTAGTTCGATATAAAATCTAGGGATTATGATCCGCTAGAAAGTCAAAGCAGTACAAGAGATACAATTCTTATGAATTACATGTTGAAGAACAATCAAGAATTAATACTCCTGCAGAATTTGAAGCTTGACAGTTGAAGAAAAGTTATGAAGACAGTTGAGAGAAATGTGATGTTGAATGTTTCTGTCTTTGCTTTTCTGTTGTAATAATTGAATAGTCTTCGAATTATCTTGTATTTAAACCACTGCATTTCTTTTGCTTTTGTCAACCCACGTGCAAGCCACTTGAAACATTGTAATTGCCTTTGGAAGACTCTCGGAAAAACAATCACTTTGCCTTAGAAGACTCTCGGGAAGACAATGCTTGTGAAGGGAAGACAACCGGGAAGACAGCCCTTTGGCCTAGGAAGACATTCGGGAAGACAAGGCTTGGCCTAGGAAGACAATCGGCTTCCTAGTTCATTTCTCTAAGTCTTCCTAGTTCAAACCTAAGTCTTCCTAGTTCATTTTTATTCTAATTTAAATAATTAACTAAATAAATTATGTATTAAATTAATTCTTTACAGAATTAATCTAATAAATAATATACTTGATAGTATTAATTATTTATAAGAGAATAAATAGAATTAGGTGACTTCTCAATTAATTACTTTTTATTCTAATTTAAATAATTAACTAAATAAATTATGTATTAAATTAATTCTTTACAGAATTAATTTAATAAATAATTTACTCAATAGTATTAATTATTTATAAGAGAATAAATAGAATTAATTGACTTCCCAATTAATTCCAGAATCACTAAAAACTTAGATAAATAACAAACACAATAGTACGTTGACACTCGATGCACTGTCTGGTTCATGAGTGACTAACGACAATGTTTGTTCTTTATCTATTTGACTTTAAGCAGTGATTCACTTCCTTCTCATTCAAGAACTCCGTAATCAGTATCTTTTTCTGTCACCACTTGAAATCTCCGTCACTTTAATAAATCCACTGAGCTTGAATACTTCATTGAGGCTTGATCAATAAATTGAGCTTCTTTCAATGTAGAATAACTTCAAGTCTGTAGATGACTTTAATCTTCATTCTTTGACAGATATAATCTTTTGAGATTCCTGTGACATCTGATTTAATATTTACTTATTACATTCTTGTTTAAGTTGAGTAGAATCCTCGAATTACAAATAGGCTATTTCATATGCCTTTCAATCTCCCCCTATTTGTTTGTTAGAGAATAACAACCAAATACCTAGAGGATCACTCAACTAAAACCAAGAAAAAGATAGGACTCTTAAGCCTAAGTAAATACTAGAAAGTTCTGGATCAAATATGACATTTCCAGATTTCACCAGTAAAGATAAATGCAAGACAGGTGTTCCTCTAGACTGAACATATGATAACATTTAACCTGTCTTGATTTACCTAATTAAGCTCTATACATATAACATTTACAAACCAGAGCTAATTACCTTTACTCCCCTAAAATTCCTCAAGTGCCTTTTATATCTTTTTCAGCTCCCCTTTTTCAGCTCCCTTTTACTAGCTTCTCCAAAATTCTCTAGAAACTTCTCCCCCTTAGTTGAGGAATTCTCTACAGTTTTAACTTTATGAGTATCTGAAGCCAGTAGGAGTTGAGATTGTTGATGGAGTTGATCTTGGGTAGTAAATTTGTCTTCAAAATTTCCTTGAGTAGTCCCAGCTGATTGTTGACAGAGGTGGAAGAAGAAGACCGTTCAACCACTTGTGCTTGCTAAATTTCAGGCTGGGTTTTGAATAGATGTTCCTGTAGATCAGCTAGGTGAGCTAACTACATTGCAGTGTATGTGTCTGTGTGTGCACTCACTTGAATTTCTCTTGTAAGTGTACCACTCATCTCACGTGCATGTGTTTCACTCAGTGTTTGACTCTTATCACTCAACATTAGCTGTCTGTTTGCTCCTTTTTGATCAGTACCTGCATTGAAACTCACCCTAGCCTCTTCAAGAGAGGTCAGTGGTGGTGCAATGGGAGTTCACAAATCCCGATCCTCAATCATGTCTATCAAATCACTTGGATTTGAAATCTGAATTGCTTCAGTGATAGACTGACCAAGTTGCCTTCCACTTTCTCCAGATAAATCTGCGAGTGGAAAATCCCGTTGGGAGCCAGAGGTGTTCACTCTGGGAGGGGAGAAAATGATTCTATTTAAATTTGGCAAAGAATCAAATTTTCCCTCAGATGCCTGTGAAGGCACTTCTACCGTAACAATGGTAGGCACTGTAACCAGTTGCAGGTGCTCTGCTTTCACTGTGTCCTGAGTTTCATTTAATGAAATTGTTTTCTCCCATTGTGAGTAATGAGAGTGTGCTTGACTCAGTACAAAGTGCCATGGCCCTATGGCGAATTTCAATAGATTCATCCTGTTGAGAGAATGTCTCTAGATACAGTTCATTGGCCATTTCAAAGTCCATATCCTATTGAGAGGATACAGATGGGCTGACAGATGCCTCAGTATATGTTGAATTTCTTTAGAGGAGGCAGAGCTGTGGGATCACTCACTGTTTCAATCAAAATACTTCTTTGTTTAACATTTGATTTCTGTTTAGGCTGAGAGGTCAAGTAATTAAGTTGTAGACTCATTGTTTGGCTCTAAGACCTGGGATAGAGATTGTGGATCTACAATCCCTTGGTCAGGCCTAACAACCACTTGGGTTCAGCAACAGTAGAAGAAGTGGATTGAGAGATAGAAAGTAATACCTGAATTGGATTTGGCACTGAATTTCCAGCTAAGCAAGAGCTAGATCAAAAATAATATATACAATATATTTACAAAAACCAACTAAGACAAATAGAACATAAAAGATAATAAATAATAAGCAATAAAAAATAATAATAAAAAACATTTACAGGAAACTATTTACAGGCAATAACTATACAGAATATTATAGAAATGCATAAAAATAATATAAACTTGCAGAAATATTTAAACAACAATATTTACAATCTGAAACTAACTTAAATGATTCTTAAATAAATAAATTTTCAATAAAAATAGGTTTCTCTATTTAAAAAATATGAGAAAAGTATTTTTAAAGAAAATAAATTATTCAGAATATTTAAATTAACAAGCTTTATACAAAAACAAGAATTGGCAAAATATATCATTCAATATCAGCAAGAGAAAATGATTTTGAAAGAACAAACATGACAGAGATATTGTTAATCACTAAGACTGTTTAACATACCCAATTTACCAACTAACTTGATAAATGTGGATTCGTCAACAGATTTAGTGAATATATCTGCAGTCTGTTCTTCTGTGAGTACAAAGTGTAACTCCACAGTTCCATTCATGACATGCTCTCTGATAAAATGATACCTGATATCAATGTGCTTCGTTCTCGAGTGCTGCACAGGGTTGTTGGAGATTGCTATGGCACTTGTATTATCACACAAAATAGGAATTTTGTCTAATGCAAAGCCATAGTCCTTTAATTGATTCCTTATCCATAAGATCTGAGCACAACAGCTTCCAGCAGTAATATATTCAGCTTCTGCTGTTGAATTGGAAACTGTTTGTTGTTTCTTGCTATACCAGGAAATCAACCTACCTCCTAGGAATTGACAACTCCCAGAGGTACTCTTTCTATCCACAACACTACCTGCATAATCAGAATCTGTATATCCAACAAGATTAAAACCAGAATCTTTAGGGTACCAGATACCTAGATTAGGTGTACCCTTAAGATATCTCAAGATTCTTTTCACAGCAACGAGATGTACATCTCTAGGGTCCGCTTGGAACCTTACACACAAGCATGTAGCATACATAATATCTGGTCTACTAGCGGTAAGATAGAGTAAGGAGCCAATCATACCTCTGTAGCTTTTAACATCTACCTTGATAGATTTGTCAGAAGCTCCAAGTTTGATGGCTGTTGAAGATGGAGTCCTTGCTGATGCTGAATCCTCCATGTGATACTTCTTGAGGAGTTCTTTAAGATACTTAGATTGACAAATAAATATAACATTTGTCCTTTGACTTACTTGCAATCCAAGAAAGAACTTCAGCTCACCCATCATACTCATTTCAAACTTACTCTGCATAAGCTCAGCAAATCTCTTACAGAGATTATCATTAGTAGACCCAAATATGATGTCATCCACATAGACTTGGACTAATATCATATCACTTTTGTGTTTCTTTGAAAAAAGAGTTTTGTCTATGATACCTCTAACAAAACCATTTTCTAAAAGAAAACCAGAGAGACTGTCATACCATTTTCTTGGGGCCTGTTTGAGACCATAGATAGCCTTGAAGAGAAAGTATACAAAGTCCAGCAGCTCCTAATTTTCAAAGCTAGGGGGCTGTTCCACATACACTTCTTCATCAAGCTCACCATTCAGGAATGCACTCTTAACATCCATTTGATAGACTTTAAAATTGGAGTAAGCAGCAAATGCTAAGAACATCCTGATGGCCTCAAGTCTAGCCACTGGTGCATAGGTTTCATCATAATCAATGCCTTCAGCTTGAGAATACCCTTGTGGAACCAGTCTTGCCTTGTTCCTTGTAACAATGCCATCCTCATCTAGCTTGTTTCTGTATACCCATCTTGTACCAACTACTTTCTTGTTCTTTGGCCTGGGTACCAGCTTCCAGACTTGCTGTTGTTCAAACTGATTGAGTTCATCTTGCATAGCAATCACCCAATCTGGATCAGTCAGTGCTTCCTCAGTTTTCTTTGGCTCCATTTTAGATAGAAATGTTGAGAAAAGACATTCATTCTGAGAAGCACTTCTAGTTTTAACTCCAACATCTGGATCACCAATGATCAGCTCAAAAGGATGAGCTCTATTCCACACAGTCTGTCTTGGAAGATTTGATCTTGATGATTCACCTTGAAATTCACTTTGATGTTGTGAGTGACTAGTTGATCCTTCATTTGCTCCCCCTGAGTTGTTGCCTGTTTGCCTTGATGATTCTTCTCCAGTGTTGGTGGTATCTCCATTGTTACCAGTGTTTCCACCACCATCACCAAGATCATTATCATCATTATTATTATCATCACTAGCAATAACTTCAGGTGGGGCTTCATCATCTGATTCTGAGTCTGGCAAGTTATCAAACTTCAGCTTTTCAGATGAGTCTTCTTTTTGGATACTGGGGAACTTAGTGTCAACAAAAGTAACATTGACACTTTCCTTTACTGTGTGACTGCCAACCACGTAGACCCTGTAAGATCTTCTGGAATATCCAACAAAAATAGCTTCTTGTGCCTTTGCATCAAACTTGCCACGTTTAACATTGTCATCTATCAGCACAAAGCATTTTGCTCCAAATACATGAAAGTACTTGACAGTTGGTTTCTTGTTGTTCATGATCTCATACGGAGTCTTCATTAAGTCCTTGTTGATTAAAGTTCGATTCTGAGTATAACAAGCTGTATTCGCTGCTTCAGCCCAAAAGTACGTTGGAAGTTTGGACTCACTTAGCATAGTCCTAGCTGCTTCAATCAATGTACGATTCTTTCTTTCCACTACTCCATTTTGTTGAGCAGTTCTAGGGGCAAAATACTGTCTTGTTATTCCTTTATCAGCACAAAAGTCATTTAGAATGGCATTCTTGAATTCAGTACCATTATCTGACCTTATGGCTCTAACAGGGAATCTAGAATCCAGCTCAATCAACTTCACATGGCCAATCACCAGGTATGGGGTCTCATCCTTGGAATGTAGGAATAAAACCCATGTATATTTTGAAAAGTCATCAACAATCACAAGTGCATATTGCTTCTTTGACATAGACATCACATTAACTGGACCAAACAAATCCATGTGCAGTAGCTGAAGTGGTTCAGTTATTGATGATGTGTCAGTGCCCTTGTGAGAAGCTTTCTTTGACTTTCCTTTCTGACATGCCTCACACAGACCTTCCTGTGTAAATTCCATCTGAGGCAAACCTCTAACCAATTCCCTCTTGACTAAAGAGTTCATGGTTTTGAAGTTAAGGTGAGACATCTTCTTGTGCCATAGCCAACTATCATCTGATGAAGCTTTAGCATAAAAACAATTAACTTCATCTTTGAATCTAGAGTTCAGATCAGCTATGAACAAGTCACCTTTCCTTACTCCTTGAAGAGCAAGCTTTCCATTCTTCTTGTGAATAATCTGACACTTCTCTCTTTCAAAGGAAACAGCATATCCTCTGTCACAGAACTGACTGATGCTGAGAAGATTGAACGTCAGACCTTCCACAAATGAAACATCTTCAATGATAACATTTCCGTACTTCAAACAGCCATATCCTTTCGTAATACCCTTGCTGTTATCTCCAAAGGTAACTACTGGGCCAGCTTTCTCAACCAAATCTGATAGCAGGGCTCTATCTCCGGTCATATGCCTTGAACAGCCACTGTCAAGAATCCATATAACACGGTTTACCTGTTTAACTCCCTGCAATATCAAATTGATTAGACCTTCTTCGGAGCCCAAAATTGATTGGGTCCGGCATACTTAAAGAACTGGCCTTTGTCAAGTAAAACAACATTTTTAGCTAAAACTACTTCAACCTCTATCACATAAGAGCGTTTCCATTTATAACCAGCCTTAACACATTTCTGAGTAGGCTTAGGGATAAATGAATCCACTCTAGTATGAGGAGGACTAGTAGTCTTTGTTTTAACATGCTTCTTATTATTAACATGTTGACGTGGAGCAGTCTTATCACTAGATACATGCGTTTTATTAAAGAAAGCATACATAACATTAAAAGCACAAGACATGCAATTAAACACACCACATGCTTTATGAGAAGAATTAACAGCATGCATGTTAGTTCTACAGTTGTTTTGATCCAACTTATGGATATCTGATTTAGTCTTTTTAGTTGTAGCAACTTTGACTGGAATATCAGATATACACTTTTTGGACTGTTCAGCTTCCAAAGCAATATCTTCTTCATGAATCTCCTCAGCAATAATGATAGAGTATTCATTCATAGGCTCTGCCTCAGACTCCCTACAGAAGGGTGTTTCAATACCCTTAAGTATATATGGAACAACCTTTCCTTCAGATTTGTATCTACAAGGGGAATTAATTCCAAGCAGTCCAATAGCCTCATTATAATCATACCCTATACTGACATGATTACCAACAGCTTGCTTATTGAGAATTTCTTTAGCAGTCTTACAAGAACTGAAATAAGCATTAGCTTTGGTCTTAAGCTCACTAATCTGATCTTTGAGAATGGTTTCCAGTTGAATATAACATTTAACCCTATTCTCAAGAAAAGCTACCTTATTAGTAAGTTCATCTTGATTGATATGCACTAGTTTTAAATCTTTTATTTCATTTTCAAGATTTGTGTTTAAAAGATTTATTCTATCATTTTCAGTGCGTGCACAACTTATGGTGCCACCAAGATGATAAATCATTTCAGCGTCAGTAAAGGTTACCTCTGACATGTTGGGTGAAGATAACATGGAATCAAAGAGTTTGCCTCCTCCTGCCATGAGTGCAAGATTGCCAATCTCACCTGCTTCTTCATCACTGTCAGTGTCATCCCAACTCTTTCCCTCAGCAACATAGGATTTCCCAATCTTATTCTTCTTGCTAGAATCAAATGAGTTCCTTGTCACTTGCTTTGGCTTTTTACATTCAGTAGCAAAGTGACCCAACTCATTGCAATTGTAGCATCTGATTGTGCTCCTTTCCACAGTTCCAGTTTTGTAGCCACCCCTTGTGCCACTTGAAAAGGAAGATCCACCTCTCTGAAATCTGGGTCTGAACTTAAGATTGGGATTCCTCTTGAATCTGAACTTCCCAAATTTCCTGACTATCAAAGTCAATTCACCATCCTCCAGCTGATCAAGCTCCTCTAAAGAATAGAAGTCACCACCAGATTGATCAATGGATGTTAATCCATATTCAGCATCAATAACATTCATGTTAGAACCGGAAGGTTGAACAGCCTTCACTTCCAGTTTCTGTGGGACTTCAGCTGCCAGTGCAGTAGAGGTACCAACAATCTTCCCAGTTCCATACAGCTCCCTTTGTTGAATCTGCTCCAGCTCATAGGTCTTCAGAACACCATACAATCTCTCCAAAGCAATCTCATTCATATCTCTTACTTCTCTAATGGCAGATATTTTGTGCTCCAAATGAGGTGGAAGTGTAAGAAGGAACTTCTTGTTAATCTCCTTGTTGGTGTAGTGCTTCCCGTTGAGATTCAGATCATTGATTAATTTGTTATATCTCTCAAAAACCTGAGAGATACCTTCACCAGGGTTTGATCTGAAATGCTCATATTGTGAGGTGAGAATTTCCAGCATATTCTCCCTAACTTCCTTTGTCCCCTCATTGATTATCTCTATGGTTCCCCAAATGTGTTTGGCAGTATCACAGTTTAGGACATGATTATGCATGATAGGATCAAGACAATCAATAAGGATCAGCTATAGACTGGAATCCAAGGTAACATCCTCTTTTTCACCAGGAGTGAAATCCTTGGGATCCTTAGGGTACATCCTAGCAGCCCTAGTAACAATGTTATCCACTTTTAGCTCTTCCTCAATAATCATAGGGATTTTGGGACCACTCTTCATCACATCAATGTATTTAGGATTTGCAACCTTAAGAAATAGAAGCATTTTCTTCTTCCACATTGGATAATGCTCCTTGCTGAACATAGGGATTTTGACAGTACCAACTTTCTGTGTAGTAGACATCTTTTGAGATTTTTAGGAATAAGATAAAAAATCAGAGTTTAAAAGAAAAATCTCAAAACAATTGGATCTTTGATTTGTATATCAATCAAAAGGCTCTGATGCCAATTGTTAGGTCCTGATAAGTTTGTAGAAGGGGGGTTGAATACAAACTATACCGTTTAATCGAATTTGTCCTTTTAAGATTTAACAATTTAGAACAAATTATTGCGGAATAAAACTGAAACAATATTCAAGTTAAATAAAACTCTATTAAACTTGAAGGGTGTTACAATTTTGATCACTGATTACAAAGAACTTGATAAAACAAATCTAGAATAAATTCGACATGAATTTATCTATTTTTGTAATAAAAAGGATCGAATACTAAAAAGTAGTTCGATATAAAATCTAGGGATTATGATCCGCTAGAAAGTCAAAGCAGTACAAGAGATACAATTCTTATGAATTAAATGTTGAAGAACAATCAAGAATTAATACTCCTGCAGAATTTGAAGCTTGACAGTTAAAGAAAAGTTATGAAGACAGTTGAGAGAAATGTGATGTTGAATGTTTCTGTCTTTGTTTTTCTGTTGTAATAATTGAATAGTCTTCGAATTATCTTGTATTTAAACCACTGCATTTCTTTTGCTTTGTCAACCCACGTGCAAGCCACTTGAAACATTGTAATTGCCTTTGGAAGACTCTCGGAAAAACAATCACTTTGCCTTAGAAGACTCTCGGGAAGACAATGCTTGTGAAGGGAAGACAACCGGGAAGACAGCCCTTTGGCCTAGGAAGACATTCAGGAAGACAAGGCTTGGCCTAGGAAGACAATCGGGAAGACTCACTTGTGAGTCTTCCTAGTTCATTTCTCTAAGTCTTCCTAGTTCAAACCTAAGTCTTCCTAGTTCATTTTTATTCTAATTTAAATAATTAACTAAATAAATTATGTATTAAATTAATTCTTTACAGAATTAATCTAATAAATAATATACTTGATAGTATTAATTATTTATAAGAGAATAAATAGAATTAGGTGACTTCTCAATTAATTACTTTTTATTCTAATTTAAATAATTAACTAAATAAATTATGTATTAAATTAATTCTTTACAGAATTAATTTAATAAATAATTTACTCAATAGTATTAATTATTTATAAGAGAATAAATAGAATTAATTGACTTCCCAATTAATTCCAGAATCACTAAAAACTTAGATAAATAACAAACACAATAGTACGTTGACACTCGATGCACTGTCTGGTTCATGAGTGACTAACGACAATGTTTGTTCTTTATCTATTTGACTTTAAGCAGTGATTCACTTCCTTCTCATTCAAGAACTCCGTAATCAGTATCTTTTTCTGTCACCACTTGAAATCTCCGTCACTTTAATAAATCCACTGAGCTTGAATACTTCATTGAGGCTTGATCAATAAATTGAGCTTCTTTCAATGTAGAATAACTTCAAGTCTGTAGATGACTTTAATCTTCATTCTTTGACAGATATAATCTTCTGAGATTCCTGTGACATCTGATTTAATATTTACTTATTACATTCTTGTTTAAGTTGAGTAGAATCCTCGAATTACAAATAGGCTATTTCATATGCCTTTCAATATGTAAGTATATTGTTCGATAACTTAGATCTAAGAATAATGAAAAAAAAACGTTTAAGTGCCAAATACAAAACTATCGAAGTGGATTTATATCAGAATTTAAACAAACTTTTATAAAAACTATCGAAAGTTAATATACTTTAAAAACTAAAAATTATCGAAAAATGAACAGACTGAAAACTATCGAAAATTAAGAATATGAACAAAATAGAATTTGTTCGATAGATTTCTGTCCTTTCTCAAAATTTATCGAAAAAATACTTCGATGGTTTTTACTTGCCTTAAACACTTAGATAGATTTTTGATAAAGTACTTGAAAAACTATCGAACTTGATATTTCGATAAATTTTGCTACTTCTTCATTTTTAAACCAGTAACCAGTTTAAAAACAACCTTTTCATTTCCTGTGAATTTCTAAGTATCAAAAATCACTTAACTCCACAGAAAATAAAATTCACAATTAACTTAGAATAAAATTGACGAAATGTCATTAACTGATATAAATCAATAAATATCTGATTAATTATGCTGCATTATTTTACTTTGTATGAAACAAAATAAAATAAATCCAAATTGAATAAATGCATAATATTTAGAACAAATATTAACACTTAATCAATTTTAAAATTATTTGCAAATTAAATGTCAGATGATATATTATTTATAAATATGACATATAATTAAGCAGATAATTCTAACATACGAGAATTATTCCCGAAAATAAGTTCACAAGTCCTAAGGATATGAAAATTCTTAAACTCATGGACTTATTAGGATTAACTTGCAGTTATCGACTTCTAATTAATCAATTAGAATGATTTAACATCCCAAGTTCACCAACCAACTTAGAAAAAGTGGATTCATCAAGCGGTTTAGTAAAGATGTTTGCAATTTGTTCCTCCGTGGGTACAAAATATAACTCCACAGTTCCATTCATTACATGCTCTCGGATAAAATGATACCTGACATCAATGTGCTTGGTCCTCGATTGCTGAACTGGGTTGTTGGAGATTGCTATGGCGCTTGTGTTTTCGCAGAATATTAGAATCTTGTTCAACAAAAGCCCATAGTCGCGGAGTTGGTTTTTCATCCACAAGATTTGAGCACAACAGCTACCCGCAGCTATATATTCAGCTTCATCTGTCGATGTGGATACTGAGTGCTGCTTCTTGCTATACCAGGAAACTAACCTTCGTACAAGAAATTGACAGCTTCCTAAAGTACTCTTCCGATCAATCTTACAACCTGCAAAATCTGAGTCTGTATAGCCAATAAGATCAAATCATGTATTCTTAGGGTACCAAATTCCAAGATTTGGGGTTCCCTTAAGATATCTAAAAATACGTTTAACAGCTATAAGATGAGATTCTTATGGATTAGACTGAAACCTAGCACACAAGCATGTCGCAAACATAATGTCTAGTCTACTTGCAGTGAGATAAAGTAATGAGCCTATCATACCTTTGTAGCTTGTTATATCAACCTACTTACCGGTTTCGTCCTTATCAAGCTTAGTGGCAGTTGGCATTAGAGTCTTTGTCGTAGATGAGTCTTCCATTTGATACTTCTTTAGAAGATCCTTGATGTACTTGGACTGACAAATGAATATTTCATCTTGCCTCTGATACACTTGTAGTCCAAGAAAGAATGACAATTAACCCATCATGCTCATTTCATATCTACTCTGCATTAACATAGCAAATCTCTTGCGTAGATCATCATTAGTAGAACCAAATATAATGTCATCAACATATACTTTCACTAATATCAAATCATTTTTGTGCATTTTGTAAAGGAGAGTTTTATCTATGACACCTCTAGTAAAGTTATTTTCAAGTAAAAATTTGGATAGAGTGTCTATTGGTCCTTGAATATTGCAGAAGGGGGGGGGGTTGAATTCAATATTGATAAATCTCAATCTACGTTTCAACAACTAAAACTAAGATTAAAGTTTATCAGTTTATGAATTGCAAATACAATTAGACACAAGAGTTTTTCTCACAAAATAAATGTTTTATTTATTTTATAAAGTGGTGCTACAACCTCAAGAAAAATATCAGTTTTCTTGAGCTTCAATTTCTCGAGTGATGCATAGAATTAATTGAGAGATAGTCTAAGTAAACTAATCCTATCTCTATCATCACGGGTTTGTGAAGCTGCTGTCATTTTCATGTGGCAGCTACTTACAAATTGTCTACCCGTGAGTCTTACCTAAATTGCTATACAAACAAGTTTATCATTACTGGAAAAAGCAATCTAGATACATTCTATATTTAGCTAACACAATTCAGTAGATGTTGATTTGTCATACTCTTGAATTGGTGAGCTTTGCCATGTGATCTCTCAAGCTTCTGTCATAGTCTTACAAACCTGATGCAGTGTTGGGATACTGTAGCACGCCTGTTTCTTGAACATCCAAACTGTCACATGTTTGACTGGGTAGATCCCCAATACAAAGATTATCCCTTCAAGACAGTATCCTGATCCTCAAGCTTGTTGTCACAAGAATGTGCTTTTGGTGACAGTAAGAAATCTCCGCAATAGATGCTGTCAGGATTTCCAAGCTTGCTGTCAGGCTTAGGTAAAGTTGTTGTCTCAGGGCTTCCGCCAATGTTGCTGCCAGAGTGGATATACTGTCATGACTTGCAACATGTTGTCTTCTTGTAACCTTACTGTCAATGCCTTGACAATAATATTTATTCTTGCTGTTCTCCTTTAGCACTTCTTGAGGCTTGAACAAATAAATGAACTTCTACCAAGATGTACTAGATTCTTATTTAACATTAAACAAAATGGTTACAAGAACATACTCTGGTTGTGACATTATGTTCATACTTGATAAAATTAAGCATTTAAAATCTCTAGTCAAGTTGCCTCATAGCTATCACCCATAAATCCTAACAGTGTCATACCATGTCCTTTGAGCTTGTTTGAGTCCATAGAGAGCTTTGAACAGAAAATATACAAATTCCACCATATTTGAATCCTCAAAGCCTGGAGGTTGTTCCACATACACTTCATCCTCTAGCTCCCCATTCAGAAATGCACTCTTCACATCCATTTGATATACCTTGTAATTGGAATGTGTTGCGAATGCCAGAAACATCCTAATAGCCTCAAGTCTTGCTACTGGTGCATAAGTTTCATCATAATCTATACCCTCTTCTTGAGAGTAACCTTTAGTGACCAGTCTGGCCTTTTTTCTCGTTACAATGCCATCTTCATCCAGTTTATTTCTGAATACCCATTTTCTTCCTATAACAGATTTTCCTTTAGGTCTGGGTACCAGCTTCCAAATTAACTTTCTGCCTTTCAAACTGATTGAGTTCATCTTGCATAGCAATTACCCAATCTGAATCTTCTAGGGCATCTTCAACTTTTTTTGGTTCTGTTTCTGAAAGAAACCCAGAATAGTGACATTCATTCTATGATGTCCTTCTAGTTCTCACTCCTGTGTATGGATCACTAATGATCAAGTTAAAGGGATGTGCTCGACTCCATACCATTTGTCTTGGCAGATACGATCTTGATGATTCTCCTTGTTCATAATTTTGTTGAGTATGACTAGATGATCCTTCTCCTGCTCCCCCTGAGTTGTTGTCGGTATGATCTGTTGACCCTGTTGTTTGACTAGTGGATCTAGTGGTAGTTTGAGGTGTTAGTATTAGTGTTCTAGAGACAATACTTTTATGTTTTAAAGAAAACATTTTATTATTATAAATTATGTTTTATTGATTATTATTATTATTTTATTATGTCTTTATTTACTGCGTTATAAATGTTAGCATAATAAATGTCCTTAGAATTATGATATGTATTCAATATCTTTAAGTATGTGACTTAAAAATGAGATTATATGCATGTGTAAGGTGACCAGCAGAATTACAATTATTGCACAACTTCCTAGATACAAAGGGAGAGGATGTAAACTCATTCTTTTTATTAACACATGCTTTCCCATTCTTGTTCTTTTTAGCCTTTTCTACTTTATTGCCTATATCAGTTTTAGGTAATTCAATTTTAACTGAATTCTTAGGCAACTCAGATTTTTCCTCTTCCTTCTTCTTTAAATCCTCTTCAAG
The DNA here is from genome assembly GCA_030848705.1 of Heracleum sosnowskyi. Taxonomy (NCBI): domain Eukaryota; kingdom Viridiplantae; phylum Streptophyta; class Magnoliopsida; order Apiales; family Apiaceae; genus Heracleum; species Heracleum sosnowskyi. Next base: position 70,168,561 of record CM061235.1, read on the forward strand.
CAATTCTTGTCTAATGATCAAGTCTCCTTCGATGATTGGTTCTTGTTGCCCAGTAATAAACAATTGTAGAAGGGGGGTTGAAGACAATTGTGTAAGATTCTCGGCTTAATAAGATATGATTCACAAATATGAAAGAATGATAACAGCTTTATTAAATCTGATATAAAACTGTTACAAACTCTCTCAAGAAATTCTGTGTTCTTGAGAGCTGCTAGGTTACAAAAATACTCGTGTGTGTGATCGATATAAATCGAAACCTAAACTGTGTTTATATACTACACAGTTTCTCTATCAATGATAAGTCCTAATCAATTACAAAGATTGAAACCTATCCTTAATTGATAGCTACATTCCTACAGACCAGGAACCGACATAATAAACTTCCATGTTTAACTAGACTCCAAATATAACTCGAAGTAGGAATCCTGATCAGCTTCCAGTCCTGATGATCAATCCTGATCCCAGTCCTGATATTCATCTTGATCCTGACGACCATGTAATCCTGATGACGTCAGCAATCCTGATCAGTTGAAGTCTAGATCCTGACGATCATTGAATCCTGATCTAACAATGTCCCCCAATCTCATACTTTGTGAAATAAAGTATAGATTCCTAAGATTCAATGATGTCAAAAACATATTTACAAAATGTACAAGTATCTTCAGTAGCAACTTATCTGTTTAGATTCTTTGATAGAACAGATTCATCTTCAAGAAGTTAGATAACAAGTTTTCTTCTTTTTCTTCAAGAATTTGAATCAGTCTTTCCTTAAGATTTCTGAGTTCTTCATCTTCCTCATTAATCTGATAAATAGCTGCTCTGAGATTATGTATGGAGCTTCTCTGTAGACTATGCTCTTCAAGCAAAAGATAAGTACTTTCCTTCCCATCAGGATTGAGAGTAAGTTGAGTCATGCCAAAAGTCACTTCTTTAACAGCAGTGCCCCTTTGCATTTCCACATCTTGACCTCTTTGATTTAAGTACATGGGAGTATAATCACCATTGAAATTTCTGTTTCCATCCAGTCTTCTTCTTATTGTTGATAAAATCATGTCACTCCATTCTTTGCACACTTTATTCTTCCATCTTAACAGATAATCAACATATTTCAGTTCCTGTGTAGTTTTCATCAGCAGATCTTGAATGGATAGAATCTTCACACTACCATCTTTCATGAAGTACAGAATCTTTTCTTTTTTTTCAATACCATCATGACAATCTATAACTATATCAACAGCTAATAAATTTTTCAGGTTTTCAGAAGTTAAAGTACCTCCAATTTCAGTCAAGGAGTAAGGATCAACATATGACATATTCAGATATTCAGCATCCGTGTGTCCAATACCTCCTCTTGAATTACTTGACAATTGCTTCAGATTTGAAAACATTCGTAGCCAGAGTGCTTTTGATCTAATCATATCAGACAAATCAACAACACTTGAAGCACTTGTTATAATTCCTCCATTCTGAAAATTGATAGGTGTGTCACACCTCAGTGTACTTATACGTTTCCACTTCTTATCTTTCTCTTTTTCAAAAGCATAGCTTCTTTCTAGTAAAGATTTCTGTCTGCTTGAATTTCTCCACAATCTTTCATTTGAAAGTTTAAGCCTTTGTATATAGAGATTGAAGTCTCTATTTGTTCTTCTTGTGATTTCTCTTCTTCTGGCTTCTTCTTCTTCATCCACTTCCTTGTTGTGAGAATAAACCACAGTAGATAAGATTAACAAATCAATTTCTTGCAGAATTTCAGATTCATCAGGATCTTGAACATTGTCAGGATTAGAATCTTCAATTTGATTTGTATTGCAGAGAATTAATTGTCTTGGCTTTCTTCTCAATTCAGGTTCTTCTTCAACATTTCCATCATCACCAAAAGTAGACCTGTCAGGAACTACAAGAGTTTGAGTAGATTCAGGAATTTCTTCTATTAATAAACCTCTAGACCTTGTCTGTCTAGGCATTGTTTGAGTTGAAGAACCTCTTCTACCTCTTCTAGCACCTCTCCTACCTCTGCTTCGTCTACCTCTAGCAGGAGCATGGTATTAAAGCTTTCCATCATTTCTCTCTGTTGTCTTAAGAATTCTTCATGTGAGAGATCAGGATATTCTTCACTTGCTGTAGAGAGTGCTTTTCTTGCAAACAATTGTTGAACTCTTTTATCAGTGTGATATAGAGTAACAATTCTGCCATCTTTTGTAGAGAACTTCTGGAATAGATTTGATGCTTCTTCGGGATTATCAATAATCACATCTTCATCACCTTCAGGAATTGTAGCAAGAGTTTGTTCATGACCAGTCATCAGGATTTGATCACCTATCAGGATTTGTTCTTCCGTCAGGATCTGAGATTGCACCAATATTCTTACTGTCCTTACTCCAGAATCAGAAACATGAGTTGACTGCGTTGTTTGACTTTGAGAAGTTTGAATTGTCTTCATAACAGCAGCATCAGAGGTTTCTCCTTGTAGAATTTTGTCACCACCATCATTTCCAGTATTATCATCATCATCATTATTTCTCAATTCTAGATCAGGTGTACATTTTGTCTGACTGACCTTCTCCCCCTTTTTGACATCAGCATTTGACAATATATTCAAAATTAAGGCAAGAGAGGTTTGAATGTCAGTTACCTTTGTATCAAGAGAATCAATCCTTCTGTTGCTGGAGGTTTGTTCAGTAATGATTGACTTAACTTGGGATTCCACTACCCTCAGTTGAAGAGCAGTAGGCACCTTTGTAAATCTTTGAGAAACATCATCCCTCACCAACTCAGTTGCAGCTTTGACAGAATCAATCTCATGTTTCAGGCTTTTGGATAACAGAGTTGTAGCCTTCAGATGATTCTTCAAATCTGGATTCTCTATCATCTTCACTGCATCATATGCATGATCCAAGGCATATGGATAGCTGACAGATTCATCAGACCTATACCATTCGTTTTCCCATTGATGCCTTCTCAGCTTTTCTGCAGTATTGATTTCAGAAGGAAGAGAAAAATCTTGTCTGAGATCTTTTCCAGTAGAAGCCTTGCTAGTCATGAAGGTGCTTGATGAACCATAAGTAGTTCCAAGACTAGATTTTAGAACTCTAGCAAGATGTTCATTCTCTTCATTATTATCATCATCACTATCATCAGAATCATCATCATCATCATGAGTAACATCAGGATCAGGAATAGAGATACCTTTCAGTTTATCTTGTGAATCTGTGATAGGATGGTCCATTGGTCGTGATCTTAGTGGTTGAATCAAAATTGGCTCAGCATCAGGAGCACCACTAGCATCCGGAGTAACACCGTCAGGATTTGATATGCTTGCATCAGTATCTGTTACCAATGGTTCTTGTGTAGCATGAGGTTCTGAAGCTACTTCAACACTTTGAGTTGGAGGTTCTTGTCTGCTTCCCTCATTGACAGTGTCCTTGACCAATCTTTCACTAGAAGCTGTAGCTTTGCCTGCATCTTCACTTTGAGAAGATGGTTCTTATGTAGCTGGAATGTTGATGTCTTCACTCTCCCTTTGAGAAAATGGTTCTTGTGGGACCATTCCAATAGCTAAGCCTTCACCCAAACTTTGATTGAGTGGTTCTTGTGTGGCAGGATCATCAATAGCTGCTGAATCACTTTGAGATCCAGGTTCTTGTGGGCTTGATCCTTTCAGCTTCTTTTGTCTCTGATAGACTAACTCTGCTGCTTTCCTTTTCTTTTCCAATGGATGGGACAATCCAAGCTTTGAAGCAGTCTCAGCAACCTTCTCCCATGAAATTTCAACAATATTTGCAGATGGAGAGTCCTTTGCTGGAGAGTCTGATATAGAGACAACTTTTGTTTGTGCATCAAGAATACCAACATCAGGATTTGCTAGAGCATCAGGAGTAGATGACTCATCGGGATTTGAAGTCTGAATATTGATATCCTTCATTTGCATCTTCAAAGGAATATGATACCTGCTTTTTGACAATGTCCTTTTCTTCTGTGGCTTTGATGAAGGTGCCACAGCTTCAATATCAGTATCAACAACTTCCTTATTCACTTTCATTATAGAGGATATAGGTAAATCATCCTCTGAATCAGTCTCATCCCTGAGCACTAACTTCCTTTTAACAGAAACAGTCTCAACACCCTTAGAAGCTTTCTTCACCAGGACCCCTTGTACACCCCCTGTATCTTTTTTTTAGTGAGTGGTGTAGAGGAAAAATCCTTTGAACCTGATTGTCTTCCAGACACATCAGTTCTAGCTGATTTCTTTGATTTTACAACTAAAATCTTTTGAGAGACAGTAGAGGTGGTTGTTGACTGTTTGGACTGTTTAGGTAATATGCTTGGTTTAGGAACAAGGTGTGATTGGCCTTGCCCCGTAGCATGAGAAAGTAATCCATAACAAGTAGGCATTTTATGATGTAAGAAAAACCTAACCTCATCAGGAATAAAAGCATTACCAATAAAACCATTTGCCTTATCAGGATTAAAAACAAATATTTTCTATTTGAAGTAAAAATAAAATTTCATTTAAGAAAACAAAATTTTATTTTACTAATCCTTAAAAAAATGTTATTGATTTATTTTAAAATCACCAAATTAATGATGTAGAACCCACTAAAACATTCTTACCATTTATCAAAGCAAAATAGTCATGGAAAACTGAACCGTCGCCTCGAGAATAAGCAAATGACCTGCATCTGATCAAATAATCTTTATAAAAGAGAGTGTTAAACAGTATTATCATTTACCAAATACACAAACCCTCTCCACAGAAAAAAAAACTTTACGAAAACCTTTCAACTTCTTCGTTTTTCCATGGCTGCTAACCATCAACCAAACAATTTACCTGTTGAAGAACTTGATCTAATCTGGCAAGAGTTGGATGAGGTTCTGGCTGAAATCGCAGAAAATGAAGGTCCTCAACCTGTTCCTGATCCGCAGGAACATGAGGCCTTTGTTAATGCAATGGCTGATGTGCTTTGGCACAACTTCCAACAGGGAAACCCTGACTGGAATCCTCTTGACAATCTCATCATTGTTAATGATGAAGAGGATGAAGACGATGAGGATGATGAAGAGGATGAAGATCTCGAGCGAGAGCTTGAGATAAGGAAGAGAATCCGTGATGCTTGTATGTCATGCAAGTTGGAGGCACGGAAGAGTCCCGGTGGTCACAGTGACGATCCGCCTTCAAGTGCATCAGCTCCTCTTCTCGTTCTTTAAGGATGGAACAAGAGACCTTCCAGTCCTGATGGACTGTGAAGCTGCTCAGGAGCATTCATGCTTATCTGCAGGGCACGTGTTCCTGAGTAGAACAATAGACTAAGAAAAGAATATGTAATTTCCCTTTTCATTTGTAATGAATCTTCAAGATTTAATGAAATTTGTCAATTTTCTCAATTGTTCTTTTCCTTCTTAACTGTCCTGCATAAATTATTAGTAACAGTGCATTTGATACATATCATGATGAATAGTAATCTCGTAGAAAATAAATTGAAATGGAAAAATAAGACTTAATACTTAATCAGTAACTAAGTATAACTTTTATTTTCCAGAGAATACCAGCACTGTTGTTGTCCAATTTGTCTTTAAAACCACTGGTTTTTATACCAGCTTCAGTATCTGAGCATCAGGATTGACCAGTTGACTTCCTGTCAGGATAGAGTCCTATCAGGATTTGATCAAAATTACATACCTTGCAGAATGACCATCAGGATTTGATAGTCATCAGGATTTCCTCTCTGTAGCTTTCCTCAAAAATTCTAAAAATTCATCATCCCAAGTTCATTCACCAACTTATTGAATGTGGCTTCAGGCAGTGGCTTGGTGAATATGTCAGCTAGTTGTTGATCAGTAGGAACAAAATGAAGTTCAATTGTTCCTTCCAGAACTTGTTCTCTTATGAAATGATATCTTATACTGATGTGTTTAGTAAGAGAATGCTGAACTGGATTTCATGTCATTGCAATAGCATTTTGGTTATCACAATAAATAGGGATTTTTGAGTATGACATGCCATAATCTAACAACTGATTTCTCATCCACATTATCTGAGCACAATAGCTTCCTGCAGCAATGTACTCAGCTTCTGCTGTTGAAGTAGATATAGACTTTTTCTTCTTACTGAACCATGAAACTAGTCTACCACCCAAAAACTGACAGCTTCCTGAAGTACTTTTCCTGTCTATTTTGCATCTTGCAAAATCAGCATCTGAATAACCACACAAACCAAAATCTGATTCCCTTGCATACCAAAGACCAAGTGAAGGAGTGCCTTTGAGATATCTGAAAATTCTTTTAACTGCAATCAGATGAGGTTCCCTAGGTTTTGCTTGAAATCTTGCACACAGACAGGTTGCAAACATGATATCTGGTCTACTTGCAGTGAGATACAATAAAGAGCCAATCATTCCTCTGTAATAGTTACATCTACCTCAGTACCTTGATCAGGATCAAGTTTGGTAGCTGTAGCTATGGGAGTACTTGCAGTAGCACAGTCTTCCATGTTAAACCTTTTCAATAAATTCCTTGTATACTTAGACTGATTGATAAAAATGCCATCATCAGTCTGTTTAACTTGAAGACCAAGAAAATAACTCATTTCTCCCATCATGCTCATTTGATATCTTGACTCCATAAGCTTAGAAAACTTTTCACACAGCTTATTGTTTGTTGACCCAAAAATGATATCATCCACATAAATCTGAACTAAAAGCAAATCCTTACCATGATTCAAATAGAATAGAGTTTTATCAATAGTACCTCTTTTGAATCCACTTTCTAGTAAGAACTGAGCTAAGGTTTCATACCATGCTCTTGGAGCTTGCTTTAGTCCATAAAGTGCCTTATCCAATCTGTAAACATGATTTGGATATCTTGGATGAAAGGATATGTATAGGCCTATTTGTAAACACCGAGGATTCTACTCAACTTTAATTAAGATGTAATAAGTAAATAATAAAAATCAAATGTCACAGGAATCTCAGAAGATTATATCTGTCAAAGAATGAAGATTAAAGTCATCTACAGACTTGAAGTGATTCTACATTGAAAGAAGCTCAATTTATTGCTCAAGCCTCAATGAAGTATTCAAGCTCAGTGGATTTATTAAAGTGACGGAGATTTCAAGTGGTGACAGAAAAAGATACTGATTACGGAGTTCTTGAATGAGAAGGAAGTGAATCACTGCTTAAAGTCAAATAGATAAAGAACAGACATTGTCGTTAGTCACTCATGAACCAGACAGTGCATCGAGTGTCAACGTACTATTGTGTTTGTTATTTATCCAAGTTTTAAGTGATTCTGGAATTAATTGAGAAGTCAACTAATTCTATTTATTCTCTTATAAATAATTAATATTATTAAGTATATTATTTATTAAATTAATTCTGTAAAGAATTAATTTAATACATAATTTATTTAGTTAATTATTTAAATTAGAATAAAAATGAACTAGGAAGACTTAGGTTTGAACTAGGAAGACTTAATTAAATGAACTAGGAAGACTCACAAGTGAGTCTTCCCGATTGTCTTCCTAGGCTAATCTATTGTCTTCCCGATTGTCTTCCACTTGCATTTCCTTGTCTTCCCGATTGTCTTCTAAGGCATAATGACAGTTTTCCTTTAAGTCTTCCTAGTGCAATTCTTTTATTTGTTTTGCACGTGGGTAATTTAAAAGGAATGCTGTGTGTTAGATAAATACAAGACAGAAGATAATTTGAAGACTATTACTTATCATTACAACAAGAAAGAGAAAAAGAAAGACAGAGCATTCATCATTAAAACCTTCAACTGCCTTCTTCATTTCTTGAACTGTAAAAGCACTCAAGATCATAAGTGATTTAATTCTTGACAAGTTCTTATCATTAAATTCATAAGGATCATTTCACTTGTACTGCTTTAGCTTTCTAGCGGATCATAATCCCTAGATTTTATATCGAACTACTTTTTAGTCTTCGATCCTTTTTATTACAAAAATAGATAAATTCATGTCGAATTTATTCTAGATTTGTTTTATCAAGTTCTTTGTAATCAGTGATCAAAATTGTAACACCCCTCAAGTTTAATAGAGTTTCTATTTAACTTGAATATTGTTTCATTTTTTATTCCGCATTAATTTGTTCTAAATTGTTAAATCTTAAAAGGACAAATTTCGATTAAACGGTATAGTTTGTATTCAACCCCCTTCTATAAACTTATCAGGACCTAACAATTGGTATTAGAGCCTTTTGATTGATATACAAATCAAAGATCCAATTGTTTTGAGATTTTTCTTAAACTCTGATTTTTTATTATTATTCCTAAAAATCTCAAAAGATGTCTACTACACAGAAAGTGGGTACAGTCAAAATCCCAATGTTCAGCAAGGAGCATTATCCAATGTGGAAGAAGAAAATGCTCCTATTTCTTAAGGTTTCAAATCCTAAATACATTGATTTGCTGAAGAACAGTCCCAAAGTCCCTATGATTATTGAGGGAGAACTCATTGAGAATAATGTTGTTACTAGGGTTGCCAGTATGTACCCTAAAGATCCCAATGATTACACTCCTGATGAGAAAGATGATGTTACCTTGGATTCCTGTCTTCAGTTGATCCTTATTGATTGTCTTGATCCTATCATGCATAATCATGTCCTAAATTGTGATACTGCCAAACACATTTGGGGAACCATAGAGATAATCAATGAGGGGACAAAGGAAGTTAGGGAGAATATGCTGGAAATTCTCACCTCACAATATGAGCATTTCAGATCAAACCCTGGTGAAGGTATCTCTCAGGTTTTTGAGAGATACAACAAATTAATCAATGATATGAATCTCAATGGGAAGCACTACACCAACAAGGAGATTAACAAGAAGTTCCTTCTTACACTTCCACCTCATTTGGAGCACAAAATTTCTGCCATTAGAGAAGCAAGAGATATGAGTGAGATTGCTTTGGAGAGATTGTATGGTGTTCTGAAGACCTATGAGCTGGTGCAGATTCAACAAAGGGAGCTGTATGGAATTGGGAAGATTGTTAGTACTTCTACTGCACTGGCTGATGAAGTCCCACAGAAACTGGAAGTGAAGCATGTTCAACCTTCCAGTTCTAACATGAATGTTATTGATGCTGAATATGGATTAACATCCATTGATCAATCTGGTGGTGACTTCTATTCTTTAGAAGAACTTGATCAGCTGGAGGATGGTGATTTGGCTTTGATAGTCAGGAAGTTTGGGAAGTTCAGATTCAAGAGGAATCCCAATCTTAAGTTCAGGCCCAGATTTCAAGTGGCACAAGGGGTGGCTACAAAACTGGAACTGTGGAAAGAAGCACAATCAGATGCTACAATTGCAATGAGTTGGGTCACTTTGCTACTGAATGCAGAAAGCCAAAGCAAGTGACTAGAAACACATTTGATTCTAGCAAGAAGAACATGATTGGGAAAGCCTATGTTGCTGAGGGAAAGAGTTGGGATGACACTGACAGTGATGAAGAGGCAGGTGAGATTGGGAACCTTGCTTTAATGGCTAAAGAGGAAAGCACTTCATCTAGATACATGTCAGAGGTAAAGTTTACTGACACTGAAATGATTCGTAATCTTGGTGATACTTTAAGTTGTGCACGCACTGAAAATGATAGAATAATTCTTTTAAACACAAATCTTGAAAAGGAAATAAAAGAATTAAAACTAGTGCATGTTAATCAGGATGAACTTATTGAGAAAATTGCATTTCTTGAGAATAGGGTTAAATGTTATATTCAACTGGAAACCATTCTCAAAGATCAGATTAGTGAGCTTAAGACCAAAGCTAATGCTTATTTCAGTTCTTGTAAGACTGCTAAAGACATTCTCAATAAGCAAGCTGTTGGTAATCATGTCAGTATAGGGTATGATTATAATGAGGCTATTGGACTGCTTGGAATTAATTCCCCTTGTAGATACAAATCTGAAGGAAAGGTTGTTCCATATATACTTAAGGGTATTGAAACACCCTTCTGTAGGGAGTCTGAGGCAGAGCCTATGAATGAATACTCTATCATTATTGCTGAGGAGATTCATGAAGAAGATATTGCTTTGGAAGCTGAACAGTCCAAAAAGTGTATATCTGATATTCCAGTCAAAGTTGCTACAACTAAAAAGACTAAATCAGATATCCATAAGTTGGATCAAAACAACTGTAGAACTAACATGCATGCTGTTAATTCTTCTCATAAAGCATGTGGTGTGATTAATTGCATGTCTTGTGCTTTCAATGTTATGTATGCTTATTTTAATAGTAAGCATGTATCTAGTGATAAGACTGCTCCACGTCAACATGTTAATAATAAGAAGCATGTTAAAGCTAAGACTACTAATCCTCCTAAGACTAGAGTGGATTCATTTATCCCTAAGCCTACTCAGAAATGTGTTAAGGCTGGCTATAAATGGAAACGCTCTTTTGTGAAAGAGGTTAAAGTAGTTGTAGCTAAAAAGGTTGTTTTGCCTGACAAAGGCCAGTTCTTTAAGTATGTCGGACCCAATCAATTTTGGGCTCCGAAGAAGGTCTAATCAATTTGATATTGCAAGGAGTTAAACAGGTAAACCGTGTTATATGGATTCTTGACAGTGGTTGTTCAAGGCATATGACCGGAGATAGAGCCCTGCTATCAGATTTGGTTGAGAAAGCTGGCCCAGTAGTTACCTTTGGAGATAACAGCAAGGGTATTACGAAAGGATATGGCTGTTTGAAGTTTGGAAATGTTATCATTGAAGATATATCATTTGTGGAAGGTCTGAAATTCAATCTTCTCAGCATCAGTCATTTCTGTGACAGAGGATATGCTGTTTCCTTTGAAAAAGAGAAATGTCAGATCCTTCACAAGAAGAATGGAAAGCCTGCTCTTCAAGGAGTAAGGAAAGGTGATTTGTTCATAGCTGATCTGCACTCTGAATCTCAAGATGAAGTTAGATGTTTCTATGCTAAAGCTTCATCAGATGAGAGTTGGCTATGGCAAAAGAAGATGTCTCACCTTAACTTCAAAACCATGAACTCTTTAGTCAAGAGGGAATTGGTTAGAGGTTTGCCTCAGATGGAATTTACACAGGAAGGACTGTGTGAGGCATGTCAGAAAAGAAAGTCAAAGAAAGCTTCTCACAAGGGCACTGACACATCATCAATAACTGAACCACTTCAGCTACTGCACATGGATTTGTTTGGTCCAGTTAATGTGATGTCCATGTCAAAGAAACAATATGCACTTGTGATTGTTGATGACTTTTCAAAATATACATGGGTTTTATTCCTACATTCCAAGGATGAGACCCCACATCTGGTGATTGACCATATAAAGTTGATTGAGCTAGATTCTAGATTCCCTGTGAGAGCCATAAGGTCAGATAATGGTACTGAATTCAAGAATGCAGTCCTAAATGACTTTTGTGCTGATAAAGGAATAACAAGACAGTATTCTGCCCCTAGGACTCCTCAACAAAATGGAGTAGTGGAAAGAAAGAATCGTACATTGATTGAAGCTGCAAGGACTATGTTAAGTGAGTCTAAACTTCCAATGTACTTTTGGGCTGAAGCAGCGAATACAGCTTGTTATACTCAGAATCGAACTTTAATCAACAAGGACTTAATGAAGACTCCGTATGAGATCATGAACAACAAGAAACCAACTGTCAAGTACTTTCATGTATTTGGAGCAAAATGCTTTGTGCTTTTAGATGACAATGTTAAACGTGGCAAGTTTGAGGCCAAGGCACAAGAAGCTATTTTTGTTGGTTATTCCAGAAGATCTTACAAAGTCTACTTGGTTGGTAGTCACACAGTAAAGGAAAGTGTCAATGTTACATTTGATGACACTAAGCTCCCTAATATCCAAAAAGAAGACACATCTGAAAAGCTGAAGTTTGATGACTTGCCAGACTCAGAATCAGATGATGTAGCCCCACCTGAAGTTCTTGCTGGTAATGATAATAACAATGATGATAATGATCATGGTGGTGGTGGTGGAAACACTGGTAACAATGGAGATACCACCAACACTGGAGAAGAATCATCAAGGCAATCAAGCAACAACTTAGGGGGAGCAAATGAAGGATCATCTAGTCACTCACAACATCAAAGTGAATTTCAAGGCGAATCATCAAGATCAAATCTTCCAAGACTGACTGTATGGAACAGAGCTCATCCCTTTGAGCTGATCATTGGTGATCCAGGTGTTGGAGTTAAAACTAGAAGTGCAACTCAGAATGAATGTCATTATTCAGCATTTTTATCTGAAATGGAGCCAAAGAAAACTGAGGAAGCACTGACTGATCCAGATTGGGTGATTGCTATGCAAGATGAACTCAACCAGTTTGAACAACAACAAGTCTGGAAGCTGGTACCCAGGCCAAAGAACAAGAAAGTAGTTGGTACAAGATGGGTATACAGAAACCAGCTAGATGAGGATGGCATTGTTACAAGGAACAAGGCAAGACTGGTTGCACAAGGGTATTCTCAAGCTGAAGGCATTGATTATGATGAAACCTATGCACCAGTGGCTAGACTTGAGGCCATCAGGATGTTCTTAGCATTTGCTGCTTACTCTAATTTTAAAGTCTATCAAATGGATGTTAAGAGTGCATTCCTGAATGGTGAGCTGGATGAAGAAGTGTATGCGGAACAGCCCCCTGGCTTTGAAAATCAGGAGCTGCTGGACTTTGTGTACTTTCTCTTCAAGGCTATCTATGGTCTCAAACAAGCCCCAAGAAAATGGTATGACACTCTCTCTGGTTTTCTTTTAGAAAATGGTTTTGTTAGAGGTATCATAGACAAAACTCTTTTTTCAAAGAAACACAAAGGTGATATGATATTAGTCCAAGTCTATGTGGATGACATCATATTTGGGTCTACTAATGATGATCTCTGTAAGAGATTTGCTAAGCTAATGCAGAGTAAGTTTGAAATGAGTATGATGGGTGAGCTGAAGTTCTTTCTTAGATTTCAAGTAAGTCAAAGGTCAAATGGTATATTTATTTGTCAATCCAAGTATCTCAAAGAACTCCTCAAGAAATATCACATGGAGGATTCAGCATCAGCAAGGACTCCATCTTCAACAGAAATCAAACTTGGAGCTTCTGACAAGTCTATCAAGGTAGATGTTACAAGCTACAGAGGTATGATTGGCTCCTTACTCTATCTTACTGCAAGTAGACCAGATATTATGTATGCTACATGCTTGTGTGCAAGGTTCCAAGCGGACCCTAGAGATGTACATCTCATTGTTGTTAAAAGAATCTTGAGATATCTTAAGGGTACACCTAATCTAGGTATTTGGTACCCTAAATATTCTGATTTTAATCTTATTGGATATACAGATTCTGACTATGCAGGTAGTGTTGTTGATAGAAAGAGCACCTCCGGGAGTTGTCAATTCCTAGGAAGTAGGTTGATTTCCTGGTATAGCAAGAAACAGCAAACAGTTTCCAATTCAACAGCAGAAGCTGAATATATTTCTGCTGGAAGCTGTTGTGCTCAGATCTTATTGATTAGGAATCAATTAAAGGACTATGGCTTTGCATTAGACAAAATTCCCATTTTTTGTGATAATACAAGTGTCATAGCAATCTCCAACAACCCTGTGCAGCACTCGAGAACGAAGCACATTGATATCAGGTATCATTTTATCAGAGAGCATGTCATGAATGGAACTGTGGAGTTACACTTTGTATCCACAGAAGAACAGACTGCAGATATATTCACTAAATCTGTTGATGAATCCACATTTATCAAGTTAGTTGGTAAATTGGGTATGTTAAACAGTCTTAGTGATTAACTATATCTCTATCATGTTTGTTCTTTCAAAAAAATTCATTTTCTCTTGTCATTTAAATGATATTTATTGCCTAGTCTCATTTAATATTACATGCTTGTTGATTTAAATGGTTCTGAATATTTTATTTTCTTTAAAAATATTTTTCTCATATTTTTTTAAGTGGAGAAATGTATTTTTATTGAAAATATATTTATTTAGAATTATTTAGATATTTTTCAGATTGTAAATATTGTTGTTTAAATATTTCTGCAAGTTTATATTATTTTTATGCACTTCTATAATATTCTGCATATTTTTCTAGGATTTATGGAATTTTCTGTGAATTTTTCTAGAATTTTATAAATATTTCATGCATTTTTATTACTTTTATGCATTTTTCTGTAATTATTCTAATTAATTCTGAATTTTTCCTAAGTCTTCCCAGTTTTTGAACTAGGAAGACTATCGGGAAGACTTAGAAATATATTTATGATTTTCTGTTTTTCTTTTATTATAATTTCCGGAAAACTTACTAATTTGTATTAGGAAGACTACCGGGAAGACTATCCCAAGTCTTCCCGATTGTCTTCCCAATACAAATTTAAAAAAAAACTGTTCTTTTCTCTTTCTTTTCAGTTTTAATTGTTTTTTTCATTTATATATATAGATACACAGTACATACAGATCTTTTTACTTTTGCCTTAACAGTTTTTCTTGGTTTTTCAAATTCCCCCTCTTCGGATTCATTCATTCCTGCAGAACCTCTCTTTGATCTGTGTTCGTATTGCTCAAGTTTTAACTTAGCAAATCAGTTCTATTCTTTAAAATCAAACATTTAAGTCGAAGTGCTGTTTAAATTTTCACTTTTCTTGAAAACCATTTGACTTGTTTGTTTTTGATTTGCTAAGTGGTTCTTACATATTTTACTGATCTAAGAAGGTTCTGTAACTGGTACTGTGTGTGTGCTTTGAGATTAAGTTACCCAATTCATTTTGCTTTTCAAAGTTAAGTTCGAATTTTTAGGATTTTTAATTAAAATTTAGTTAATTTTGATAAAAGTTGAATTTTCTGGATTTTAAGTAATTTTTATTAATTCTAAAAATCCCTAAAATTTTAATTTTATTTTAAGATTAATTAAATTTTGTGTTTTGTTTTAAAATGGATCCTAATTTTGAACTTGTTTTAAATAATTATGTTGGGTATTTTGATCCTTTAAAATGTAAAGTGGAACGTTTTAGACCTTGGATTCGATTTTTAAATAGCGAGACTTGTATCAGTCATGCTATTTGTGCCAATGCACCTCTAAAAATTGATCCTTTAAGGTTTTTGTGTTCAAGTGTTGTTATTGCTGGAAATTCAAAATCTTTTTCATTTAATATTTTAAACCAGCAATACACAGTCACTTTTGAGTTATTCTGTGATGTGTTGCATTTTCCAAAGGACAGGTTTAATCCCTTACCCACTGATGATGAGTTATCATAGTTCTTTGTGAATATTCATTATCAGGGTCCCTTACAGATGGTTAAATTGTCCAAAAGCTTTGTTGTAAGGGAATGGGATCTGTTCTTTGATACTATAGCTAGGGTATTTGGTAACTGCATAAAAACAAACTTTCATTGCATTACCAGTCTTAATCAGTATATTGCCTATGCTATAGTATTTGGTCGTAGATTGAACTTTGCTGAGATTGTGTGGAACCTTTTGCTCAACAGGCTTGCTCACTCTAGGAGAGATTCTGATAATGGTGTGAAAGTAAAGTGTTGGTACCCTCGCTTTCTAACTCTTATCATTAATCATCTTCTCACTGCTGAGCAGGTAGAACTGTTTCGAGAAGCAAGATTTGAAACCTCTCCAACCACAGACACCAAATTCTACACCAGACTTGATGTCTCATCCAAATTCCTCACCATACCTGTTCTTGTTTCACCATTGATGAGTCAATTTATTAATCTTCCTATATTTGGTGAACAAGTTCCTGAACCACATCCAGTACCACTACAGGTAGTTATTCCTAACTCTGGTTCTTCTTCTGGTACTTCAATTGAAACCCAAGTGGTTGTTAGGGCTGACCCAGAGATTGTAGAACCACAGTCTCTGACCCAGGTCATAGAGCCATACAGAGAGTCAAACACTTCTGATACACAACCTGAGCCTAATATTCAAACCAGTTCAAGAAGAGTTAGTGATATAGCTGAAATGAGTGTTCCCACAGCTCTGTCTCCACCCTTAAAGAAAAGAAAAACCTATAAGGAGACAACTGTAAGCCCATCTGTATCCTCTCAAAAGGACATGGACATTGATATGGCCACTACACAGTCTCTGGAGACATCCTCTCAACAGGGTGGATCTATTGAAATTCGCCATAGGGCCATGGCATCTTGTACTGAGTCAAGCGCACTCTCCCATTACTCACAATGGGAGAAGATATCCAACTAGATTATACTCAGGACACTATGCAAGGAGAGCACTTTACTTTTGACTTTGAAACAGTGCCTACCATAGTTACGGTAGAAGTGCCTTCACAGGCATCAGAGGGAAAATCTAATTCTTCGCCACCAATAATAGAATCATTTTCTCCCCTCCCAGAGGGAACATCTCTGGCTCCCCTAAGGGATTTTTCACTCGCAGTTTATACTGGAAAAAGTGAAAGGCAACCTGATGAGTCTGTCCCTGAAGTAATTCAGTATACAATGTCAAATATTTTGACAGACTCATTCAGGGATCGGGAATTGCGAACTCCCATTGCACCACCACTGACCTCTCTTGAAGGGGCTAGGGTGATTTTTAATGCAGGTACATCTTCTGAAAATCTTGAAAGACAGTTAGTGGTGAGAGATATGAATCAAACACCGAGTGAACACTACACCATAGATTGCATATTGCAACACCACAAATATATTGCCTTAAGGCCTATAATTGTTGCATTAGACTTAATTGCAACGAATGTCTAAAATTTCACCGTTGCATCCGCCCCTGTTGCAATAGAGCCATTTAGCAACGATTTCAGCTGCATATAGCAACGTTAAAAATCATTGCAATACAGACATGTGGCAACGTTTTATGGTCTTCAGCAACATTTAAAGTGAGTGCACACACTGACACAAACACTGCTTTGTTGAAACAGCTAGCTGATCTACAAAGGAAATTGCAAGACACCCAGGCTGATAACACTCTTCTAAAAGCACAAGTGGTCTCTCAATCTACCACCTCTATATCAAATCAGCTGGGTACTCTGAAAGATGACCTCGAAGGATTGAAGAATAATCTACTCCCGAAGCTAAATTCAATCCAACAATCTCAAGTGCTGGTAGATTCAGACATCTCTGATCTTACAACGTCAAATTCTCAAATATCAGAGAGTGTCAAGGAGATTGCTGCCATTTCTACCCAGGTGGACTTTATTCAGCAAACTGTTGATGAAAATCAGTGGTTTAATGATCAAAGATTCTCTAAAATTGAAGGTGGAATGGAGCATCTGAACGAAGGGATGAAGCATCTGTAGGCTATGATAAAGGAATCACATCAACCTACAATACAACAAAGAACATTCTTTGAGGGTGCTGATGAAGATAAGGATGATGATGCTGATGAAGGAGGAGAGAGGAGAGAAGAAAGAGGAGATATAAGGAGAACATCTGAGGTGAATCCTAGGGCTTCCAAAGCTCAAACTGTAGAGGATTCCTCAACTAAGGGGGAGAAGGAGAAAGAAGGAGGAAACAGAGAAGCTGGAGGAGCTTCTGGAAAGGATAAAGGGAAAGGTAAACAATCAATGGAGGAATCTGCTTTTGATGATGCCTACTACTACCATGGTGAACAGGATGACTTCCACTTTGACACATCTGGTGATCTGGAGAAGACCATACCTGAAGAAGCTTTTGGTGAGGAGGAGGTTGAGGAGGCAGCCAACTTTGATGATTGGGAAGATGAAGCTGAATTATATACACCTGACCCTTTGTTTCAGAAGGAGTTGAAGAAACAGCAAGCAGAGCTAAGGAGAAAGGAGGATGAGAATGCTAAGGTCTCCGACATCATATCTCAGAAATTAAAGATTCAAAACGCTGAACATGAAGACAAACAACGTCTTCATAGTATTCATGTCAAAGAAAGGAGATTGGATGTGAGGATGAAGCAAGGAAGCAATTGGGATAAAGCAAGGGAGATGTTTGATATCCCTCAGAGAGGCACAAACAATGATGCTACTTTTCTGAAGCTGCTTGAGAAGATCAGAATTGTTAATCCAGACAACTCATTATATATGAAGGCATTGAAGGAAGATATCTTAAGGATTACGTCTGCATTTGATCAAGTAAGACAAGAACTGTTCATCTATGTCTCAAGTGCTCTTGAAGGGTCATTCACTGTTTCTCTTGAACTACTCCAAAGAAGATCTCTCTCTGAATTGTGGATTCTGATGAGTAAAGTAAAGAGATCTTCTTGCTTGAACGAGCTTCTGTATGACCGGCTGAGAGATTCTGCTATGAAGGCCAGCCCTCAAGTTGATATCTTGACTCCATAAGCTTAGAAAACTTTTCACACAGCTTATTGTTTGTTGACCCAAAAATGATATCATCCACATAAATCTGAACTAAAAGCAAATCCTTACCATGATTCAAATAGAATAGAGTTTTATCAATAGTACCTCTTTTGAATCTACTTTCTAGTAAGAACTGAGCTAAGGTTTCATACCATGCTCTTGGAGCTTGCTTTAGTCCATAAAGTGCCTTATCCAATCTGTAAACATGATTTGGATATCTTGGATGAAAGGATATGTATAGGCCTATTTGTAAACACCGAGGATTCTACTCAACTTTAATTAAGATGTAATAAGTAAATAATAAAAATCAAATGTCACAGGAATCTCAGAAGATTATATCTGTCAAAGAATGAAGATTAAAGTCATCTACAGACTTGAAGTGATTCTACATTGAAAGAAGCTCAATTTATTGCTCAAGCCTCAATGAAGTATTCAAGCTCAGTGGATTTATTAAAGTGACGGAGATTTCAAGTGGTGACAGAAAAAGATACTGATTACGGAGTTCTTGAATGAGAAGGAAGTGAATCACTGCTTAAAGTCAAATAGATAAAGAACAGACATTGTCGTTAGTCACTCATGAACCAGACAGTGCATCGAGTGTCAACGTACTATTGTGTTTGTTATTTATCCAAGTTTTAAGTGATTCTGGAATTAATTGAGAAGTCAACTAATTCTATTTATTCTCTTATAAATAATTAATATTATTAAGTATATTATTTATTAAATTAATTCTGTAAAGAATTAATTTAATACATAATTTATTTAGTTAATTATTTAAATTAGAATAAAAATGAACTAGGAAGACTTAGGTTTGAACTAGGAAGACTTAATTAAATGAACTAGGAAGACTCACAAGTGAGTCTTCCCGATTGTCTTCCTAGGCTAATCTATTGTCTTCCCGATTGTCTTCCACTTGCATTTCCTTGTCTTCCTGATTGTCTTCTAAGGCATAATGACAGTTTTCCTTTAAGTCTTCCTAGTGCAATTCTTTTATTTGTTTTGCACGTGGGTAATTTAAAAGGAATGTTGTGTGTTAGATAAATACAAGACAGAAGATAATTTGAAGACTATTACTTATCATTACAACAAGAAAGAGAAAAAGAAAGACAGAGCATTCATCATTAAAACCTTCAACTGCCTTCTTCATTTCTTGAACTGTAAAAGCACTCAAGATCATAAGTGATTTAATTCTTGACAAGTTCTTATCATTAAATTCATAAGGATCATTTCACTTGTACTGCTTTAGCTTTCTAGCGGATCATAATCCCTAGATTTTATATCGAACTACTTTTTAGTATTCGATCCTTTTTATTACAAAAATAGATAAATTCATGTCGAATTTATTCTAGATTTGTTTTATCAAGTTCTTTGTAATCAGTGATCAAAATTGTAACACCCCTCAAGTTTAATAGAGTTTCTATTTAACTTGAATATTGTTTTAGTTTTTATTCCGCGTTAATTTGTTCTAAATTGTTAAATCTTAAAAGAACAAATTTCGATTAAACGGTATAGTTTGTATTCAACCCCCCTTCTACAAACTTATCAGGACCTAACATTGGATCAATGAAACCAGGAGGTTGCTCAACATAAACTTCTTCCTCCAGTTCACCATTTAAGAAAGCACTTTTCACATCCATCTGGAAAACCTTGAATTTCTTATGAGCTGCATAAGCTAGAAAGATCCTGATGGCTTCTAGTCTTGCAACAGGAGCAAATGTTTCATCATAGTCAATTCCCTCTTGTTGAGAATACCCCTTTGCAATTAGTCTTGCTTTGTTTCTGATAATTACACCATTTGAATCAGTCTTGTTCTTGAAAATCCATTTTGTACCAACAATTGATTTGTTCTTTGGCCTTGGTACTAGTTTCCAGACTTCATTCCTTTCAAATTCATTCAATTCTTCTTGCATTGCAGTAACCCAATCAGCATCTTTGAGTGTATCTTCAACTTTCTTTGGCTCCTCCTTTGACAGAAAGTTATTATATAGACATTCATTTTGAGTTGCACTTCTTGTCTGAACACCTGCATCAGGATCTCCAATTATCAAATCAGGAGTATGACCTGCAGTCCATTTCCTTGCTGATGGTAAGTCATTCCTTGATGTAGATGCTCCCCTGGATTGGTGTTATTCTGAATTAATGAACTTGCTTCAGATGAAGCTCCTCCTGAGATGTTGCTATCTCCTCCTGATGAATTATCAGGATCATCATTTGAATCAGTATCTGAAGAATTTTGTCCTGATGATTGAGTTGACTCTGAACTTGTAGTAGAATGTTGTTGCTCCCCCTCAACATTAGCACTACTAGTTGTATTACTATTGTTTTCATCATCAGAATTAACATTTGAAGTGTCATCGGGATTTGATGTGTCATCGGGATTTGGTGACCCATCAGGATCTGATT
The DNA here is from genome assembly GCA_030848705.1 of Heracleum sosnowskyi. Classification (NCBI taxonomy): domain Eukaryota; kingdom Viridiplantae; phylum Streptophyta; class Magnoliopsida; order Apiales; family Apiaceae; genus Heracleum; species Heracleum sosnowskyi. Next base: position 70,189,248 of record CM061235.1, read on the forward strand.
CAATTTCTTCAGGTTCCTTGGTAGCTTCATTTTCAAAAGTCAGTCTATCATGTGAGTCTTCATTCAATCCAATTATCTTCTTATCATCAAAAGATACATGTATTGACTCCATGACAGTCCTTGTTCTCAAGTTAAAAACTCTAAAGGCTCTTGATACAGGATAGCCTATGAAAATTCTTTCATCAGCCTTTGTTTCAAACTTTCCTAGCTGTTCAGGATGAGTTCTGAGAACAAAACATTTACAGCCAAACACATGCAAATGCTTCAAACTTGGTTTCTTCTCCTTGAGTAATTGATAAGGAGTAACACCATGTCTGTTTATCAATGTGAGATTTTGTGTATAGCATGATGTGTTGACTGCTTCTGCCCAGAAATATGTAGGTAATTTAGCTTCTTCCAACATAGTTCTGCCAGCTTCAATAAGAGTTCTATTTTTCCTTTCAACTACTCCATTTTGCTGAGGTGTGCCAGGAGCATAGAATTGTTGAATAATTCCTTTGTATTTGCAGAACTCTTCCATCTTTGAATTCTTGAATTCAGTACCATTATCACTCCTCAGTATCTTGACTTTGTACTTTGTGGTTGTCTCAATCATTCTCATATGATCCAACAGTATTTCAGGAGTTTCATCTTTTCTGTGCATAAAGTACACCCAGGTGAATCTAGAATATTCATCAACAATTACAAGAGTGTATCTTTTCTTACTGATGGACATAATGTTGACTGGTCCAAATAGATCAAGATGCAGCATGTGATATGGTTCTTCAATAGAGGATTCTGATTTACTCTGGAATGATGTCCTTCTTTGTTTAGCATTTTGACATGCATCACAGAGTCCATCAGGAGTATATAACACTTTTGGTAATCCTCTCACTAAATCTTTCTTAACCAACTCATTGATATTGCTGAAGTTGAGATGAGAAAGCTTCTTGTGCCAATTCCAACTTTCATCTACTGAGGCTTTACTGATGAGACATGTAGGGGAGTCATCAGTGTTTGAGAGAATGGTGGCTTCATATATGTTACCATGCCTGTAGCCAGTCAATGCTATCTTTCCTATTTCTTTGCTGACTACTTCACAATGTGTGGAATAGAAATTGACATGATAACCTTTGTCAGTGATTTGACAAATACTCAACAAGTTGTGTTTTAGTCCCTTCACTAGAGCTACTTTTTCAATGATGACATTTCCAATAATTATATTGCCATATCCCAAAGTTTGTCCAATGTTGCCATCTCCATAAGACACAGTTGGGCCAGCTTTTTCCTCATATTCTGATAACAGGGCTTTGTTTCCAGTCATGTGCACAGAGCATCCACTATCCATGACTAACACATTTTTCCTTTTTCCCTGCAATCAGAATAGAAACACACTAGTTAGAACATTTAGGAACCCATACATGTTGGGTTCCTTTTCCATGCAATTTATTAATTTTATCAGCAGAAGACTTTATGACTTTAGCAGTCCTGACAGGATTTACTCCATCAGGATTTGCTCTGTCAGTATCAGTATTAACAAAAGCATGTTCCAACTTGACATTCTCAACTTTATCAGACTTTGTACTATTATCAAACTTAAGCATTGGATCATAAAAGTTATAGTACAAATCATGATAATCCTTACAAGTATAAATAGAATGTCATATACTACAACAATGAAAACAGGACTTCTGTGGTTTATAAAATACTGATCTATTCCTGACATTAGAAATAGGAATTTCATTACTTTTCTTTAAACTCTTTTTACAATCAATAGCAAGATGATTAGAGTTACCACAGTTAAAACAACATTTCCTAGGTGCATTTGGCATGTACTTATAACCATTTTCTTTATTGATCCCAATTTTACCATTCCTGTTTCTCTTAACAGTAGCTTCCTTTTTCCTATCTGTAACCTCACAGATTTTACCCTTAAGTTGTTTATGAGACAGTAAACCTACATTCGTAGTGACTTTACTCAAGACAGGTTTAGACTTAATAACTTTGATATTTTGAACAGAAGTAGATCCCTTTTCAAAAGTTGAATTGGAATCTTTACCAAAAACAAAATTAACAGGAGTAATCTTAGATTTGGTTTTGTCTATAACATGTCTATAGGTTTTTGGACTAACTGTCTCATCCACAACAATTTTCTCTTTCAATTTCTTATCCTCATCTGACTTATACCCTAGACACTCTTTCCAATTCTTAGAGGTATTAATCTCATGAAATTTTCTACCAGAGTCTGTCCAGGTTCTGATTTTCTCATTAGCACACTCAAGTTCCTTTTCAAGAGCAGTACATTTAAGTTTCATATCTAAATACATGTGTTTAGCATTATCACATTCTATATGTACTTTTTGCATAAGTGAAAATTCAGCTTCTAAATGCTCATTCCTTATCCTAAGTTCAGACATCTCAGATAAGATCCTAGTATTCTCAGCAGTTTGACTTCTAAAGCTAATATGCAATGACTTTAGAAAACGTCTTAACTCAGAAGCATTATCAGTATCAAAATCAAAGACAGTATTAAGTACCTTATCATCAGGAATAGCAGTATCATCAATATTGGCCATCAGTGCATAGTTGACCACCTCGGTATCAGATTCTGAGGAAGAGTCCATCCAATCCTTGCTTGATGTAATGAGTGCCTTTGTCTTCTTGCACTCACTAGCAAAGTGACCCATACCATTACACTTGTAGCATCTAATCTTTGTCTTGTCAAATTTGCTACCCTTGCTATCCTTTTTGATGTTCTTGTCTTTGTCTGCATTGAAGGTCCTTTTCTGGTCCTGAACTTCATCTTTTTGAAGCTTCTGACTATCATAGCAACCATCTCTTCAATGTCTGAGTCAGAAGAGTCATCATCAGTATTGGCATCAAGATTGCCATCAATATCTGATGAAGAGTCATCAGGATCTGACTCAGCTACTCTTGATTTCCTTCTAGAGATCTCCACAGCTTTTCCTTTTGATTTAGCCTCTGCTTTCAAAGCAATAGATTTTGCCTTGCTGCCTTTCTTATTCTTTCTCTGTTGAATTTCAAGATCATGAGTTCTTAACATTCCATAGACTTCATCAAGAGACACAGTGTTGAGATCACACTGATGTCTAATGATCGAGGTCTGTGTATCCCATTCTTCAAGTAAAGCTCTTAGAAACTTGGTGTTTGAATCTTCAGTTTCATACTCCTTGTCAACTAAAGATAAACTGTTCAGAAGTGTCAGAAATCTATCATATAAATCAGTTAGACTCTCATCAGGTCTAGCATCGAATTGTTCATATTCTTGAATCAAAAGAGCCCTTCTGTTCTTCTTGACAGATGCAGATCCCTGGCACTGAGTTTCCAAGGTATCCCAGATTTCTTTTGCAGACTTGCATGCAATCACTCTGTTGGACATGACAGCATCAAGACTACTGTGCAGGATGTTCTTTATCTTTGGTTCTCTGAGTACATGAGATTTTTCTTCTGGAGTCCAGTCACTCTTTGCATTGACCACATAATGTTCAGGTATAGTGTCTGTTCGTTCTACAATCCTTGTAGGAATATATGGTCCATCACGAATCCTGTCCAAATAGTCAGGATCCATAGCCTCCAGGTACATTAACATCTTTACCTTCCATGTTGGATATTCTGATTTCTTCAGGATGGGAATTTTCATGCTTTCATACTTTGTTGTCGACATCTTAGATCGTATCTGATTCAAAATTAAATCAGTTTGCTCTGATACCAATTGTTGCCCAGTAATAAACAATTGTAGAAGGGGGGTTGAATACAATTGTGTAAGATTCTCGACTTAATAAGATATGAATCACAAATATGAAAGAATGATAATAGCTTTATTAAATCTGATATAAAACTGTTACAAACTCTCTCAAGAAATTTTGTGTTCTTGAGAGCTGATAGGTTACAAAAATACTCGTGTGTGTGATCGATATAAATCGAAACCTAAACTGTGTTTATATACTACACAGCTTCTCTATCAATGATAAGTCCTAATCAATTACAAAGATTGAAACCTATCCTTAATTGATAGCTACATTCCTATAGACCAGGAACCGACATAATAAACTTCCATGTTTAACTAGACTCCAAATATAACTCGAAGTAGGAATCCTGATCAGCTTCCAGTCCTGATGATCAATCCTGATCCCAGTCCTGATATTCATCTTGATCCTGACGACCATGTAATCCTGATGACGTCAGCAATCCTGATCAATTGAAGTCTAGATCCTGACGATCATTGAATCCTGATCTAACAGTTCTGAAACAAGCTTAACGAAAATTGGACATGCAACATTCTTAAGAATGTGTGGAACATTCTCCTTGACAGTTCGAAGTGTCACATGAAACTCCACTTGCCTTTTTCTAGCTTTCTTATTGTAGTCAAATCCTATAGCAGCTTTGCTCCCTAAGGTCTGATTGTCAATTATTTCCTTAGCAATTAGGGAGGAGTTCTTATATGCATTCAGTTTCATCTCTAAATCAGAAATCTGCTTCCTAAGGGTAGTCTCTATCTCTTCATTACATTTGACCTTGTTCTCTAAGTACTCATTCCTCTGTTTAAGACCTTCTATGGTGACAACTACAAGCTCTAGTTCTGCATTTTTAGATTCTAGATTTTTAATCTTTAGAACTAGTTTAGCATTTTCAATTTCAGATGCTAACATGCTTGTGTGTACATTAAACAGTTCAACACTTAGATCTTGTACATTTTTCTTGTACTCAGAATTGGACATGTCAATTGTAGTTAGGATAGGTACCTGAGATGATCGTGGTGATTCCTCTGAAGAGTCGGCCATCAGGGCTAAATTTACATACACTTCCTCTTCATCCGAATCAGTATCATCCCAGCTTTTACTGTGACGCCCCCAAATCCGGGGTCAGGATTTGGTGCCACTATCGCTCTGAATAAAACATAATTATACAGACGACCCCTCAACAAAGGATCGATCACAGGTTATGGTATGAAACAAGAATCTAAAATATCAAAGTTTATTACAACATCTAATTCAGTTTTATTACAAACCATTTGCAATCATCTAACCAATGGTGAGATCTAAAATGAACTCTATCTGCCTGGCAACATGAACCTAAAATCTCGAAACAGGCCTTCTCACGGTCCTCTTAGCGGATACTCGAAAACTGCATACTCCGTTCCTAACTGAAAGGTTAGGGAATAATAAAACAAGAGTGAGCCAAAAATTGCTCAGCAAGAACATATGTAATAAAACTGGTAATCAAATGATAATCAAATGGTATTCAATTGGTAACAAGTTTCAAGATATACCTTTCTGTTCAAAGAATAAGATTAAGCAACTGAATTGGAACTTCCGATAAGACGGTATGAGCTATACGGGTGATCAGCCACGTAAAGCTCCAGACCATGTTTTCACAAGGTCCTAACATTCAGGATCCATAGGCACACATTGGCCTTAAAATAAATAGTAACCACGACCGCCGCCTCGGTCATTACTAGTGTTCCATTCATCAGTAATTCAACAAAGGGATTAAATGAACAAGAAGTTTTCCAACAATCATTCCAGGGTATAAGCTATTTCAAGTCTTTGTTGCAAGGGTTTAAAAGTTCAACAATTGAAAGGCATGGAAAATAAGTGAGCAAAGGACTAAGTATGCTTTGGGTATTCAAAAGTTAACAGAGGTCAACAAGGTATAAGTCAAGATAAAGGTGCTATTAAGCATGGTAAATAAGTCAACAAGGAAATAAGTATGTATCAGGGGTTTAAAGGTTAACAAGAAAGTCCAGGGGATAGTTCAAGATAAAGGTATCATATGAACATGGTAAAGGCATTATACGAGTTACATGAAGATAAAGGATCAAATGAAGAGTTTGTAAATAAAGAGCAAGGTGCAAGGGTACAATGGTATAACAAACGATTGCATCATAATGGTAAAGGACAAGTAAAGGTTATACGTATACTTGCAATATAATCAAGAGGTATCATTTGCATCATAATTTAAGAAAACTACCACTTGAACAATAAGTGGAGCGAATAGACACTTGCCTCAAAAGCCGATAACTAACTCAATAACTTGTACACCACTCCGACTTTACGTACACGGGCTGCTTTCCTGGCCTCTTACTTGTACCTATATAAAGGTATAATATCGTCTTAGTCTTTATCACTTAGTACCTCAGCTTTGTTTACGTATTACTAAATACTTCTACCCCATCGTCATACAATTTCATACACTTATATATATATACAATCAAGAAGCACATAGTGTCTTTACAACTTTAGTTAACATTTAAGCATGTAGTCACTTAGCATATATCGCTTAAGGACATCACATGACATTCCTCAATCTTATGACGGAAAAGTCTCAAAACAAAGTACTTTAATAACTCTATCTACATTCTTGGACAACATTAACACTTAATCACATAAGCCATGTATACGCACCTCAAGAATTATACCAACCACCTAAATCAATTTACGATTAAGCTTCGATTTAACTAATCAAAATCCAATCTTAATTGCTAAAGCAATACAAAGTCTAATTAAAGACGTCCACATAATTCAACATAATATATACTTATTCAATTGACGACAACCTATGTCAATTAAAGTTTAACTAAACAATTAGCATAGAAGTGACCATGTATACCATTTAAGATTGAATAAAACTATGTCATTACAATACCACCATCAACACCTTCTCCTTTCTTCTTCCCTTCTTCTTCTCGGCCTCTCGACCTCTCCTTCTTTCTCATCTTCTCCTTCGGCCTTAAGGCCTAACCACACCATCCCACACTCATACAAGCAACACACACACACACACACCTCACACTCTTGGCGTAACTACATCCACCATCCCTTACATAAGAACGCATTTTTGAAAACATAACACACACACACAAGAACACATTTTTGAAAGAACACATAGTGAACACATTTTAAAAGATTACGCACACACACATTTTTAAATCGTATTTTAAGTCACACACAAAATCTTATTTTTGAATAACATACTCATACTTTTAGAAAATCATGTTTTTGAATAACTCACACCAAAATCACATTTTTAAAATAAGACACACACCTAAAAACACATTTCGAAAGTGCACACCTATACTCGCTCAAAATCCCATTTAAATAACACACACACATTCAAAATCCATATTTTTAAATCACACCCCCATAATCACAAATTTAAAAAAAAAAACTCAAATTCTTCCCATCCTCCCTCCATCTCTCTCTGTCTCGGCTTCTCCCAATCTCCCTCTCTTCTTTCTCCATCTCCCTCTCTCGGCCCCTCTCTCTCTTTTCCTCTCTTCACTTCTCCTTCCACCTTAACTCCCATCTTTCAATCCAAAATTCACATCACCAAGCAATTACGTTTCAATAACATTACAATAAAATTAAATTACTAAAACTAACATTACTAATAATCAAATCTCATCATGAACTAACATGCAAGATCAATAATTATCATATATCACTTTTCTTATCACATTCAACTTCTTATTCAAAATTAAACGTAACCCATTAATAATCTATTATTAATTCATCAAGAATTCACAAAATAAATAACATGCAAACACTTAAACATTTAGTTATCAATTACCCATCATCAAACATAGCTATATTGTAACAATACTCAAAACCCATTATCAAACTTCAACTAAAATCATCAAATATAACAAAATTAATGACATGCATCTACTTTTAACACCCAATCAAGTAAAAATACACTTGAATCAAACTTGTAAATATGAAATCAAGACCATGGCTCACAAGGATCATTGCCCATGGTCGGGTTTCTTCTCGGATGAGTCCAAAATGATAGATCTCACCGAGAATCATTCCTATTACCAATAATCAACCATTGCATGTAACTTTTAAACAAAGAGAAATGAAAATCCGAAAATTACCAATTTCAAAATTGAATCAAAACTTGATATTGACACAAGAGGGTTGTAGAGATCAGAGAGAGGAGTATTTTGGTTACTCACACTTCAAATTTGGATAAGAGAATCACAAGTTTTGGTGGGTTTAATTTGAGAAGAAAGGAAGAACAATGGAGAGTGTTTGAGCTCGGGAGAAAAAAAGAAACGGGGATGGGGAAGAGAGTTGGCCGAGAGAAATGAGAGAGAAGTGGGGTGGGTGGGCTTTTAAAGAAGTAAAATAGAAGTGTGTAGAAAGTGATTTAAAAGTAATGTAAAAATAATGTTATCTATTACATGCTTCTAGAATTAAATCATAAGATTACAAAATTGCCCAACTAAATAAAATGTTTAAATGATAAATCAAGGGATATGGTGTAAATTCATAATCTCAATCTAGATAAATTAGAAATATTATTCTACAAATAACTTTTGTAGATTAGATAAATAAAATTGCATTTACATAGAAATAATCAAATAAAATGCCTTTTTATCTCAAAAACAATTTTAAATAAAATTTTATTACTCCCTAGGTAAATAAATAAATTACCCACTGAAAATAAATAATCTAGAAGGTGTAGCATCCCTCAAAATAAATAATTAAAATAATTAAGTGATTATAAAATTTAAATCATGAGTTTAAAACTAAAGTAGAAATAAAATAATGCTAAGAAATATTTTATGCTATTAATTAAATAATTAAAGCATTCTCTAAATTTAATATAAATATTATATGACCCAAATAAATTCTCAGAGCACTTAAATAAAATTTAGAAACCACATTCACAATTAACTAATTATTCACCACGCATATAATTCACATTTTAAGCACGTAACAATTATGGAACATAAAGAAATTTCAAAATTATAAGACTATATCAAATAATTATTTTATCTCAAGCAAGTATGACTAAAATATGAGCTTACACATAAATCACATTATACCAAGATCATCATTGCTAACTAAAATTTCAAGAATAAAATCTCAATTGCTATTACTAGCAATAAATATAAAATAATTTTAAATAGCTCTTATTAACAAAAAAATTTTAAGGCTACTCAAATTAGCACAAAGAGCCTATTAAACAATTATCATACACATATAAAATTAATGGTATTCACATATTGATAATAATTTACAAGTCAAAAATTTTAAGGCGTTACAACCTTCCCCCTTAAAAAGATTCTGTCCTCATAATCTATTACGTAAACAGCTGAGAGTACTATTCTAACATTTTAGTTTCTAACTCCCAAGTTGATTTTTCAACCCTGGGGTTTCTCCACAACACTCTTACTAGTACAACTATTTTATCTCTAAGCACTTTCTCTTTCGATCTAATACTTCTACTGTTTGCTCAACATAGAACAAATAAGTTTGAATCTCTATCGACTCGCATTCTATTACATTGTTAGAATCGAAATAATACATCTTAAGCATAGACACGTGAAATACATTATGGATATGTTGCATATATGGAGGTAAGGCTAGCTCATACGTAATCTTACCCACACGCTTCGATATCTTAAAAGGTCTAACTAATTTCGGACTCAGCCGTCCTTACTTACCAAATCCCGTTAGTCTTTTCTATGGTGATACTTTTAATAGGACTGACTCTCTTACTCTATAATCTATACCTTCCCTGGTTTAATCATCATATTACAGTCGACGATTCCGAGTAGCTATTAATCCTTTCTGGATGAGCTCAATAGTTTCCTTGGTCTGATACATTAACTCTAGTTCCAATCTCGTGCATTTATCAACTTCTTTTCAACCTATTGAAGATCTACATCTTTCTCCGTACAAGGCTTCATAAGCTGGCATTTCAATATTCGCGTTATAGCTATTGCGGTAAAAGAATTCCACTAATGACAAACGATCATCGCAATTATCTTCAAAATTCGTCGTACAAACTCTAAATATATCTTCGATTGTCTGAATAGTCTATTTACTTTGACCATACGTTTGGGGATGATACATGGTACACATGTTCAACTTGGTTTCTGAACGTGCCAACAACTTTCTCCAAAATCTTGAATAAACTTGCGGGTCTTGGTCAAATTCGATTAATACTTGAATCACATGCCTCACTACTATCTTTATAGTTGATAAACCAATTTATCTAATGAAAGCTTCTCATTGATAGGAAAGAAAGGTACCAACTTGGTAAATCCGTCGATCATAACTCAAATGGCATCATGAGATGTTCATTCTTAAATTCAGGAATTTCTAATGGTTGTAATAGTCCACTAAATCTCTGATGTTCGGTTTTAACTCTCTAACAGGTGAAACACTTACTTAATAATCCTATAATATCTCTTTTCATATATGTCTACTAAAATTTTCCTGTAGGTCTTGGTTCATCTTAGTACATCCGGGGTAGATCGAATATTTCGGATCATGAGCATTACTTAATATCTCATTCTTTAAGTCTGTCACCTAGGGTATCTAAATCGTCGAAGAAAATCTTACGATTCCGTTATCATCCTTTTGACTCCTTCTTTCTTCTCCGGTTAAGCTACTTGTATTATGGTTCATCACTTCAGCTTGACATCCTCTAATCCTCTTAAATAATTTAGGTTGGAAAGTCATTGTATATATCATCTCCGTAGCTGGATCTAAAATTATGAACCTCTAGTTCCACTTTCTCAATTTCTTTGGTCAATTCTTCAGATGAAGTCATCATCTTCAGTATCTCATTTTTACTCAGAGCATCTGCTATCCTATTTTCTGCTTGAATGGTAATTGGTAATACAGTCGTAATCCTTGATTAGTTCTAACCATCTTCTTTGTCATGTTTAGCTCCCTTTGGGTGAAAATATATTTCAAACTCCTTTGATCCATATAAATTTCACACCTTTCTTCGTACAAGTATTGTCTCTAAATCCATGCAAAGACTATTACAGCAAATTTCCCATCAGGTGTCGAGTATTTCTATTCGTGGTTTTTCGATTGTCTGGAAGCATACACAAATCGCCTTATCGTGTGGCGTCAGTCTTGATTCTTAACATGAAGCTGCCATCTCAATTTAGTTCTTGGTATTGTCCTAAGGTACATGAGTCATAATGGTCCACTAGAAATGGATCTATTTTACTAACATGGCTCGCCTAAAGAATTTCGTTCCTCTAGCAATTTAAGTACTTCCTTATTCATTTATCTTATTCTTTCTATATCACCAAATATCCTTGTTATCCAGTTGCACTGACATTGGAGAAGTTATCAGTCTCTTCTTTAACTCTTGAAAGCTTTTTGGTAAGCTTGGTTAATGGTGTGGTTATCTTGGCAAAATCCTTGACAAATCTTCGATAGTCTCCATCTCATCTCGTAAAACTTCTGTAGGTGTCTTAGGCTTTACCCAATTCATTACCACTTCAATCTTTGCTGGATCCACTTTGATTCCCTCGCTACTGTCTACGGGTCCTAGAAATTGTTACTCTTTCAACCAAAACTCGCACTTAAAAAAAATTTGTGTATAATCTATTTCCCTATATAGCAAGTTAGAATTTCTTTGTTTGTTTCTGACCTAGGAACACAACATCTACTTTATCTATAGCTCGCAATTCCATTTCCCCCATATTCTGTTAACCAATCCATTTTTAGAATTTACATCAAATCTCCCTGACTTGACGGGAACCATCCTAAGAAAATGGTGATCTATTATATCAATCTCACAGTGAGGAAAAGCTAGATGAATCGATATACGCTCCTGATTAGATATTCCTATAGTCAAGGCTTTACTCAGTAGTTGAATCGTACAACGCGGTTTATGAGCAAATTCTATAGAGATAAAAGGCTTGGTAGCTCCAAAACAAATTAACACTTTGGCATTTCCGTAATCTATTTGAAACTTATCTGTAACTACATCCTTATTTTCACTATATCGCTCATGGTCATATTAAGGGTTCTTGTCCTTGGTTTCTCAGTAAATGTTGGTCCATCCATCCTTAACATTTTGCTTACTGGACTTAATGATTGCAATCTCTTAAGACATGTCACACCTCTCCATACTTCTTGCACGTAACTCTTGTCTTCGGTTTATGGCTCTCATTGGCGTAGTGTCCTCTCTGATTACCCTTGTAACGTACCATATTGATCTTATTACAGAATCCTAGTTGCTTCTTTCCACCAGTTCTACACTCTGATATCGGAGGTCTCATAGGTCTTTGTTGATCCAAATCTTGTGGACGGTTTCCTTGACCATCACTTCCAGTTTCTATTCTTCTATATTCAACATTCCTATTTGACTGATACTCAGGCCTTATATTGAAACGGTTCTGAAAATTCCTTAATTATTGGTCTTCTTCTCGTGTCTCCGCCTTCCCTTTTCTAGCTTCTTCTGTTTGTAATCAATAACTTTACTCCTAATCCATGACCTTACTTCATGTTGGAGTCTCTTAACTCTCTTCTCATCGATATTCACATATTCGAACACAAACCTGGCTAGCTCTATAAACTTTGCTTCATACTACGCTATGCTCAACTTATCCTGCTTCGGTTCTAAAGTTTATATCCAACATTTGGTCTCAAGACGTTCAAAACCTTGTAATGATCTAACTACCATATTCAGAGTGAAATATAGAATAAACGGGTGCTTATATATATATATATACTTGCTTGACAAGTAGAATAACAGTCTTCCATCAACAATAACCAATGCCTCTCCAATATCACTTTATTTCATACTTCATCATGATTAGTATTTGTACATCCTTGTTACCTTCTCCTTATCCATACCTAAATTCTCGGTAATAATAAACCTTGTAATCGTGTTGTAAGTCTAATGAGCAATCTAACTCGACGTTCAGTCCTCTTTTTAAAACAATTTCCCAAACTCGATCAAAACAAATTTCCAGTCAATGTAAGTACAGCTTAACACTCAAAATACCTTCATCTTCGCCTTTGCGACTTCCAATCTTTGATACCTCTAAGAGTCGTAAGAGTTTCCGACTAAATGAACCAATAGATACGAAGGTGTCAACAAATATGGAAATATAACCAGCATGTTTAGTAAGAATTTCTGATAAAAAGAATTTAACTAAGAGATCAAAATGATCATCGAACTTTAACAGGTTGCATTTGTCACTTTAAACAACACAGTACAGAAGGTGGCCAACCTTTAGTACTTTCGTGACAAACACACAACCAGTGGCGTCCCACCGGACTTCTATCACGCAGATAGAAAGTCCCTGAATCCCCTATATATATATATAGGTTTGTTCATCTCAGTTACAACAAGGAGGATTAAAAATTTAAGAGTAATATATGAAAGGTTTAAGAGTTTCAAAAGTTTATATAAATTGGATCAAGTAGCCCCTGAACAATATGGGTATTTTGTAAAGAATAAAATAATACAAGTGAAAAATTGAATCTTTGAAAAAGGTAAATTGAATAAAATCAATGACTAGTTGGGAACAGACTTTTCCTTACATCGAACGAATGGAGGTAATCACGCCTTGTCTCAGATAGATGGTCCCTAGGGAAGTAAATTTCTAGTATGATCTTATAGGTATGTCCCGCTAGTAAATCAACTTGTGCAATCTTGTATAAAGAAGGAATTTACACTTTAGCCGCTCCTCTGGATGAATGTCCCTATCACGGGGGTAAAATCGTCATCATATCGCAAAGAATCTATATAAGTCTTTCTAAACGTTATCTTAGAGCTTCTACTCTCAATCAACTCTAACTATACTTGGTTCGGAACTCTGTGCGGTGTTTCCTATAGCGTTCGCGATATAGCCGAAGTCGCAGATAAAATTCGGGAAAGTACATAAAGATCTGTAGGTGATGTCTTCTGAACTGGTAGCTCTGACTCTCCGATTGACTCCTCCAGCTTCAAATTAGTTGTCCCGTCCGCAACCCGATCTTCAGATGGTTCCAGCGTATACTCGCTCGATATGTCGGAATACGATATAACATGGAAGTGCGTAAGTTAAGTTAATATTTCTACAGAAAATTCGGCATGACCTATTCGTAAAATGGACTATGCCCTGTTATAACAATATCTCAAATACTTACTCAATCATCCACACATAATCCATAATTCGTTCAATATTCCATCCCTCTCCAATCCCTTTCATTCTACACGTAAGAAATAACTCTGCCTTGACATGCAGCTATACTATAAGAAAAATAAATTTACCCAAGGGGTAATGGAATCTCCACTTGGTCGGGTGCATGCACTGATACTGACATTGACGACTCTGGCTTAGGAAAAGGAATCTCGGATGAAGGTTAATCTCTCGAAACAACCATTATCTGTAACAACACATTAATAAACCAAGAAGATACTTAAACGGTAAAGGGTTATCTTAATTCTACTAATACTCATCCTAAAGGTAACCTACATCTACAAATCCTATCTTACCTATGAAGCTTAAGTCCTAGAGCGAACCTATCCTATTGGTCAACACTATATTCATAGATCCTAACTCAAACTCTATGTGAGTTTTCTCATCGTTTTTCCCTATCTTAGACTCTTCTACCTATTCTTGTTTCAGTGACCAATAACCTGTAGCTCTGATACCAACCTGTGACGCCCCCAAATCCGGGGTCAGGATTTGGTGCCACTATCGCTCTAAATAAAACATAATTATACAGACGACCCCTCAACAAAGGATCGATCACAGGTTATGGTATGAAACAAGAATCTAAAATATCAAAGTTTATTACAACATCTAATTCAGTTTTATTACAAACCATTTGCAATCATCTAACCAATGGTGAGATCTAAAATGAACTCTATCTGCCTGGCAACATGAACCTAAAATCTCGAAACAGGCCATCTCACGGTCCTCTTAGCGGATACTCGAAAACTGCATACTCCGTTCCTAACTGAAAGGTTAGGGAATAATAAAACAAGAGTGAGCCAAAAATTGCTCAGCAAGAACGTATGTAATAAAACTGGTAATCAAATGATAATCAAATGGTATTCAATTGGTAACAAGTTTCAAGATATACATTTCTGTTCAAAGAATAAGATTAAGCAATTGAATTGGAACTTCCGATAAGATGGTACGAGCTATACGGGTGATCAGCCACGTAAAGCTCCAGACCATGTTTTTACAAGGTCCTAACATTCAGGATCCATAGGCACACATTGGCCTTAAAATAAATAGTAACCACGACCGCCGCCTCGGTCATTACTAGTGTTCCATTCATCAGTAATTCAACAAAGGGATTAAATGAACAAGAAGTTTTCCAACAATCATTCCAGGGTATAAGTTATTTCAAGTCTTTGTTGCAAGGGTTTAAAAGTTCAACAATTGAAAGGCATGGAAAATAAGTGAGCAAAGGACTAAGTATGCTTTGGGTATTCAAAAGTTAACAGAGGTCAACAAGGTATAAGTCAAGATAAAGGTGCTATTAAGCATGGTAAATAAGTCAACAAGGAAATAAGTACGTATCAGGGGTTTAAAGGTTAACAAGAAAGTCCAGGGGATAGTTCAAGATAAAGGTATCATATGAACATGGTAAAGGCATTATACGAGTTACATGAAGATAAAGGATCAAATGAAGAGTTTGTAAATAAAGAGCAAGGTGCAAGGGTACAATGGTATAACAAACGATTGCATCATAATGGTAAAGGACAAGTAAAGGTTATACGTATACTTGCAATATAATCAAGAGGTATCATTTGCATCATAATTTAAGAAAACTACCACTTGAACAATAAGTGGAGCGAATAGACACTTGCCTCAAAAGCCGATAACTAACTCAATAACTTGTACACCACTCCGACTTTACGTACACGGGCTGCTTTCCTGGCCTCTTACTTGTACCTATATAAAGGTATAATATCGTCTTAGTCTTAATCACTTAGTACCTCAGCTTTGTTTACGTATTACTAAATACTTCTACCCCATCGTCATACAATTTCATACACTTATATATATATACAATCAAGAAGCACATAGTGTCTTTACAACTTTAGTTAACATTTAAGCATGTAGTCACTTAGCATATATCGCTTAAGGACATCACATGACATTCCTCAATCTTATGACGGAAAAGTCTCAAAACAAAGTACTTTAATAACTCTATCTACATTCTTGGACAACATTAACACTTAATCACATAAGCCATGTATACGCACCTCAAGAATTATACCAACCACCTAAATCAATTTACGATTAAGCTTCGATTTAACTAATCAAAATCCAATCTTAATTGCTAAAGCAATACAAAGTCTAATTAAAGACGTCCACATAATTCAACATAATATATACTTATTCAATTGACGACAACCTATGTCAATTAAAGTTTAACTAAACAATTAGCATAGAAGTGACCATGTATACCATTTAAGATTGAATAAAACTATGTCATTACAATACCACCATCAACACCTTCTCCTTTCTTCTTCCCTTCTTCTTCTCGGCCTCTCGACCTCTCCTTCTTTCTCATCTTCTCCTTCGGCCTTAAGGCCTAACCACACCATCCCACACTCATACAAGAAACACACACACACACACACCTCACACTCTTGGCGTAACTACATCCACCATCCCTTACATAAGAACGCATTTTTGAAAACATAACACACACACACAAGAACACATTTTTGAAAGAACACATAGTGAACACATTTTAAAAGATTACGCACACACACATTTTTAAATCGTATTTTAAGTCACACACAAAATCTTATTTTTGAATAACATACTCATACTTTTAGAAAATCTTAGAGTTTCATTAGATGCCTTTTCCAATTGGTCCTCTATTCTGAAGAATCTCCTACAGTTGTCCTTGTCTCTGAATTCCATCATCCAAAAGGGTTGGAGATGAATTTTCTTTCCTGTTTGAGGGACCTTTGGAACTCTGGGAAGTGCACCAGGCTTGTTCCAACTAGCTTTTATTTGATATATCTTGGAGACAACCTCAGACTTAGCAGTTTTGGTGAACCCAAAATCTTTCTTTAAGCACTTGAACACCACTAGCAATGTCTGATAGTCCTCTCCTAGAATTCTGTGTAGAGGCCAAATATGTTCCCTTCCACCCTTGTAGATAAACACTAATCTCTCTGGTAGTTTATGAGTAGCTCCTATTCCTCTCACTTCCACCAAGTCATCAAGATATAGGTTTAAGTCTGACTCATCCCTTGTGTCTGCAATGTAGATAAAGTCCTCTGGGTTTGTGGGTGGTTTTTCAACCTGTGGCCTTGTTACAAAAACTGGTTTAGCCTTAGCAGCCCTCTGCTTTGATTTCTTCTTTGATTCCACTTCAACCAGAAACTTGGGAAAATTAGCTTCATCAAACTCAAATGGCTCCTCCTTTGGCTCAATTGGTTGATCATGAAAATTGACTAGATGTTCAGGGTCACAAGCTAATTTTGCTCCAAAACCTGGATCAGAAAAAGTTGAAGGCTCAGCTGTTACAGGTGCATATGTTACAGTGCTTTGAGAATCATCCTTATCAAAAGCCAAGTTTCTTTTAGCTCTTGTTTTAGGTTGCCTTGTACTTTTTCTTTTTGCTTGCTCAACTTCAGCTCTAGCTTTTTCTTCTTGCTGTCTTTCCTCTTCATCTAGAGCTTGGGCAACTGCAAGAGCTTGCATGTTTGCCCTAGCTGATTCCTCAGCTTTAGCTTCAACAAAATTTGGGTGACCAGCCCAAACACAGATCTCTTGCCCATTCATGTAGACTATTGCTCTTTGATTCCTAATTTCAGGCTTATTGCTTTCCTTGCATTTTATAATCAGTTCACTCAGAACCTTGAGCTCATCTGGAAATGGAGGAGGATAGAATGTCCTAGAAATATTCTTGCCCTTTGGTTTAGCTGGGGATTTTGGAGATAAGCATCTTTGAAAAGTAGTTGGGTCCACATCTCTAATACATGAAGTTTGTCCCTTTTCTTTCCTTGGACCAGGAATCACTCCATGTAGAAGAGTCTTTAGATCATATGAGAGTTTAGTCTGTGGCTCCAATTCCATTGACACTAAGACCATGGCATTCGTTGATGATGGGATGGGCGCATCCGTTGGCATTATAATTCTGAGATCCGTTGCTGTAGAAGTAGCTTGATCCGTTGATGGATGTTTATTTCTTGCATTTTCAGCTATCTTCTTAACCCGTGCATCTATATTAGACCATTTCTCTTTTATCTGTTCTGCAAGTTGTAGTCTCATAGATGTACGTTGAATCAGGTCAATTCCATCCAATTTATCCTTGATAGACTCCCCCATAGCTAGTGGCTCCTGTGGTAAAGAAATGGATGAGACCATAACTTTTGTGACTTGAATATTGAGCTCCTTTGATTTCTCCCCCTTTTTGTTATCATCAAGAGTGATGAGAGGGAGACCTTGAGCTGCCACTAACTGAGTCAATAGCTGAGTTTGCTTCTCCTGTGCCTGTTGCATATGAGTTAATGTGACTTCCACTTTGTCCACCCTATCAGTAAGGGTTTTCAAAGTGGTTGCCACCTCAAGATCCCTTCTGAAGAATTTGTCCATTTTGGTCATAGTGAGAAGTGGAAGTCTTTCATCAAACCTCCTATCAGTGGAGTCCTTTAGGCTTGCAATGGTGTCCTTGATTTCCCTGGCCTCAGTCCTTGTCTGTAGCATTTGGAGCCTCTGGATTTCTAGAGAGTCCAAAATTGCCTTGTAGAATTTCTTCTCATTTTGAGGTGCAGACTCATGAGCCAAGTAAGCTTCATTATACTGCCTTGTAATTGCAGCATCCAAATCATGATATCCAAGTGAATCTTGATAAAGCCATCTTGGCTTAGGAGGTATCACAGATGTCCCAGTCTGTGCAGTGGTAGCCACCCCTTGGAAATCAGCATCAAGACTCTCATCATCACTTGAAATATCAGCAAACTGATCACTTCCACCAGCTCATGGAGACATATTGGCAAGTGCATCCTTAGCCCTCATCATGGATGCAGTTGTATGAATTAGATTTAATGTCCTCTATGCCTCCACATTGCCCTGTTGAGCCATGATTTGATATGCTGGCACAGGGAGAGCAAAGGTTTCAAGATCCAGATAAATGCTATCCAGAGTTTGTTGATAATGCTCTTGGAAAGACAATTCTCTTTCTCCCTCACTAACCTCCATTAATTCACTTGCAATGGTTGTTTCATCCCTTAGAGCTGCTGTAGTCCCTTCTCTCTCTCCAATATTTTCTTGCATCATGGGCTCCCCATGGCTCACACCTCTCACACCCTCACCTTCACCTACTAAGGTGGAACTCTCAATCTCTCCTTTTGCCTGGCTGGAAGAAATAGCCAGCCTCTCACTCTCATTCTCTCCTTTTGCCTGGCTGCAAGCCAGCCTCTCAGAATCACTCCCTCTCAATCCTAAAAGTGTTTCAACTACCACTACGTCATCTGCACTAGTTGTGGGAACAACTGGATTTTCAATAATTGGTGCAGAATGAGCTAGCAACGGAATGGTAGTTTGAACTGTCAACGGAATGGATATTGTTGATGGAGAAACACTTGTCAACGGAAAAGATTGTTCTGTTGATGAAGTCAATAAAGGAGTTTGAGAAAGTGAAATTACAGTAGAATCTGTGGTGATTGATTTTAAAGATGGTTCCACGGATCCTTTTGTAGTTTCAGAAAAAGATGATTGGTGGCCCAACAAATCACTTAATAAGTGATGACCACCAATTTCAGAGTGGGGCTTCTCCAAGAATAAAGTTGGAGAATCAGGAATAGATGAATGGATCATATCCACATCTAATGAGTGTGAAGGAGAATTTTGTGGAGTTGTTTCAATATTAATATTGAGGAAGTGGGACTATAACCCCAGAGTAATAATTGGGGCTACATCAAACTGAATTTGAGAAACTGGAATTGTTGCTTCCAGTGTGTGTGCACCCTGTGTGACCTGGGATTTCTGTTTCACCCTTCTTTGGTATTGGGAGATAGATGTTTGGGGGCTAGATGTGTCCCTTACCCTTTTGGTGTGTGCTCTTGGAGGAGAGCTTGTTTCAATAACTACACCCTTTTTTGAGAGGATGTAATTAGACTTGAGCTAATATCCATGTTACTCATTGTGCTTTATTGGGAAGACACAATGGGGCTAGTCTGGGCAACACTCACCTCTCCCACCTTATCCTTGGGGTTTCTTTGATGTTCACCCCTTCCCTCACCACTCACCACACCTGCTTCACTCCCCTTAGACTGTGTAGTGGATTTTACAACAGGTGCCTTTTGAGAAGAACCTGAGGTTGGCTTGTTAGATTTAGACTTTGTAGATTTAGGTCGAGTTGCAGGGGCAGGAGCCTGTTGGGTCACGACTACAGACTCCATTGCAACAACAGTAGTTGCAGTAGCAAAAATTGAAGTAACATTTAAATTAACAGGTTGAGAAAGTGTTACCTCAATGACTGGCAAGTACACCATTGTGATTGAGCCTCAAGATGTCTATTAGCACCCTCTTTTCTTGAACAAAACAGTCAAACTTGGAATTGGGGTTAGAGATAACTAATTGTGTTGGACTAACATGGTTGGCCAACATCATTAGAAATCTAGCATAATAAATGTTATTTTTCCTAGTTTTCTTATCACCCAATTTAGCACCAAGTTTATACATTAATTGGGTGCTAAAGTTATAGTAATTATCAGTGAGAAGCATGGTAAACAAGATTAGAATGGAGTTAGTTAAAGCATCAAAATTACTGATTTTTCCAGAAAACACTTTAATGAAAGCATCTGCTAAGTAGCTCCACTCCCTTACCAAACCTCTCCTAATAATCTTACCCAAATTCACAGTTGGAAAAGAGTAATTAATAGAGTTAAGCATGTTTACAATTTCAGAATTTGTGGGTAAAGCTAAGCAATTATTCTCAGGAATATGTAGGCATGCTTGCAAAACATCTGAATTAACAACATACTCTTTACCTTGAATTGTGAATTGCAAAGTGCAGTTAGTTCCACTATACTCACAAGAGGTCCAAATCTCCTCAATGATTTCATTATAAAGTGGAGTGGAGTGAAACATAGCATAACTGAGCTTGCAGTTCAACAGGAAATCCATCATCTTGTGAAAGATTTCGTTCGAGCTTTCCTTGGCAACAAATGGTATGGAGTTGTTCTTCTCATAAATGAACCCTCCAGAAGACATAGGTTTAACTATAGGCGCCATTGTTGAGTTGAGTTGAGTTCGAACTGTGTTTTTCTTTGAGAGAGAAGAAGTGAGAAAAGCCTTTGGAAATTTTGAGAGTAAGAAAAAAAAGAATTAAAGAAAGTAAATTACTTTAATACTCCCCCAAAATTTCTCAAAAATTAAGTCCAATAATCATTGTAAATTACTGGATTGGCTTAAAATCTAACCGTTATAATTAAAACATGACCATGATTTATACTTACAGGGGTGTATGTATAGATCGTGGTAAAAATGCGTGCAAATTTCAACGGTATATATTAACAGCGCTGTATCAACGGATTAGAATTGGGCGTTTAAGGTCCCCGCCTATTCCGTTGATAAAGCTGCATTCCGTTGTCATAAAAGAGCTGGCAACGGAATACCCAGAAAAATGCTAAGACTGGCAACGGATTAAGACATTCGTTGACATAGTAATTTTGACTTAGACAAAATTTCACCTTTTTCTTAGAAAATTAATCCACAGAAAATCATAGCAAATTTCTGGCTGCAATAAAAAAAAACTTAAATTGCAAAAATCTCATAAATAATTAAGAGAAATTTAGCATACCTAGCTCACTTACTAATATTGAGAATGTTGATTCATCAAGTGGCTTCGTAAAGATGTCTGCAAGTTGTTGTTCACTTGGAACAAAATGTAACTCCACAGTACCATTCATAAAATGTTCTCTAATGAAATGGTACTTGATCTCAATATGCTTAGTCCTTGAATGCTGCACTGGATTCTCAGTAATGGCAATGGCACTAGTGTTGTCACGGAAAATGGGAATTTTCTCAACTTTTAATCCATAATCAAGTAGTTGATTTTTCATCCATAAAATATGTGCACAACAACTTCCAGCTGCAATGTACTCAGCCTCAGCTGTGGAGGTAGAAACTGAGTTTTGTTTCTTGCTAAACTAAGACACAAGCTTATTTCCTAGGATTTGACAAGTGCCAGTTGTGCTTTTTTTGTCAATTTTACATCCTGCATAATCTGCATCTGAATAACAAATTAGTTCAAAGCCAGATTCTCTAGAATACCAAATGCCAAGGTTTGGTGTTCCTTTGAGGTATCTAAAAATTCTTTTAATAGCAACTAAATGGGATTCCCTAGGATCAGCTTGAAATCTAGCACATAGACATGTAGCAAACATAATATCAGGTCTACTAGCTGTTAAATATAAAAGTGAGCCTACCATGCCTCTGTAACTTGAAATGTCCACATATTTTTCCTTAGTATTCAATTCAAGTTTAGTAGCAGTAGGCATGGGAGTTTTGGCAGGAGAGCATTCCATTAAGTTAAATTTCTTTAACAAATCATGAATGTACTTTGTTTGACTAATGAAAATTCCTTCATTAACTTGTTTCACTTGGAGACCAAGGAAATAAGTTAATTCTCCCATCATGCTCATTTCATATTTACTTTGCATATGCTTGGCAAACTTTTGACAAAGTTTTTCATCTGTAGACCCAAAAATTATGTCATCTACATAAATTTGAACAAGTATAGTAGAGCCATTCATAATCCTATGAAAAAGAGTTTTATCTACAGTACCTCTAGTGAAGTGATTCTCAAGGAGGAACTGTGAAAGTGTGTCATACCAGGCTCTAGGTGCTTGTTTCAAACCATAGAGTGCTTTGAGGAGAAAGTACACATACTCTGGAAAATCATCATTTTCAAAACCAGGAGGTTGACTCACATACACCTCCTCTTCCAATTCCCCATTTATAAAAGCACTCTTCACATCCATTTGGTAGACTTTAAAATTGGCATGGGCTGCATAGGCTAGGAAGATTCTTATTGCTTCTAGTCTTGCAACAGGAGCAAAAGTTTCATCAAAATCAATTCCCTCTTCCTGTGAGTAGCCTTTAGCAACCAATCTAGCTTTGTTCCTTGTGACTATGCCATTTTCATCCATCTTGTTTCTGAACACCCATTTTGTGCCTATAACACTCCTGTTTTTAGGCCTGGGCACCAGCTTCCAAACTTTGTTTCTCTCAAATTGGTTTAGCTCCTCTTGCATAGCTAAAACCCAATCTAGATCTAAAAGTGGATCCTCAACTTTCTTTGGCTCATCTTGAGACCAAAAGCTACTATATAGACATTCCTCTTGAGTTGCTCTTCTAGTTTGGACTTTTGAAGAGACATCACCTATGATGAGTTCAAAGGGATGATCTTTAGTCCATTTCCTTGAGGGATGAGTTCAAAGGCATGATTACCTTGATTAGATGTTTGTCCTTGAGAAACTCCCCCTGAGATTGTTGTCCCTAAGTGATCACTCCTAGAAGCATTTCTATGACTGTCAACGGAATGCACATTTTGACTGTCAACGAAATGCTCATTCTGACTGTCAATGAAGCATCCATCATGGTTGTCAACGGAATGACCAATTGGTCTGCTAGCAGCTATTCTTTTCAATCTTAATGCAGCAATTTCATCTTCACTACTACTTTCATTTGTGCTAGACACAACAACTTTAGGCTATTTCTCAATAGCCTTAACATGATTCACTTGATCTCCTTCCTCATTCTCAAAAGAAAGACTTTCATGGAAACCTTCATCACAGAGACCTTGAATTTTGAGATCATCAAAAACAACATGTATAGATTCCATAACAATGTTGGTTCTGAGATTATATACTCTGTAAGCTTTCCCTGCTGCATATCCCACAAATATTACTTCATCTGCCTTTGCTTCAAATTTCCCCAAATGCTCAGCTTGATTTCTCAGAACAAAGCACTTGCATCCAAAGACATGAAGAAAATCCAATAGTGGCTTCTTTCTTTTGAGTAGTTGATAAGGGGTCATTCCCTTGGCTTGATTAATCAAAGAAATATTTTGAGTAAAGCAAGCTGTATTAACTGCCTCAGCCCAAAAATAAATTGGTAACTTTGATTCATCTAGCATTGTTCTTGCAGCTTCAATGAGTGTTCTGTTTTTCCTTTCAACTACACCATTTTGCTGTGGTGTCCTTGCAGCTGAAAATTCATGTAAAATACCATTTACTTCACAGAACATCTTCATAGTTGAATTCTTAAACTCTGTCCCATTGTCACTCCTAATTCTTCTTACTTTGAAATCAGGATGATTGTTTACCATCTTGATGTGATTGATAATGATTTCATTTGCCTCATCTTTTGAGTGCAAAAAGAAAGTCCATGTAAATCTAGAAAAATTATCAACAATCACAAGACAGTATTTCTTCTTTGAAATGGACATGACATTGACAGGACCAAATAGATCCATATGAAGCAACTCAAGCTATTGAACAATTGATGACTCTGTCTTGCTTTTGAATGATGCCTTCTTTTGTTTCCCTTTTTGACAGGCATCACACAAACCATCCTTGGAGAATTTCACCTGTGGAATTCCTCTAGCAAGATCTTTCCTCACAAAGTCATTCATAACCTTGAAATTCAAATGAGATAATTTCTTGTGCCATAGCCAAATTTCATCCTTGCTTGCCTTGCTGAAAAGACAAGTGATGGTGTCTGGACTTGTGCTACTAAAGTCAGCAATGTACACATTCCCTCTTCTGAATCCAGTCATTACCACATTGTTGTCTCCACCTTTAGAAACAACACAGGCTTCTCTTGAAAAAGTAACTAAAAATCCTTTGTCACAAAGTTGGCTGATACTAAGCAAATTGTGCTTTAGACCATCCACCAATGCAACCTCATCAATGATGACATTTTCTCATGAAATCAAGCCATATCCCTTAGTGTAGCCTTTGTTGTCATCTCCAAAAGCAATTCAAGGGCCAGCTCTTTCCTGGAACTCTGTGAGCAGGGTAGAATCACCAGTCATGTGTCTTGAACAACCACTATTGTAATATGCCAAAATTTTGTAATATTTAAAACCTTGAAGAATAGTAACTTTGCCACTGATGAATAGTAAATTTGCTGATGGAAATTTTTTTTAGACCACACTATGTGGATGGTATGGAATGAATGTTTCGAAGTTATATTATTGATGTATAGGAAGAATAAAAGAATGTAAACGTACTCAGAATCAGGAGATTCCCATTCGAATTTTAAATCACTATTCATCGGACAATCGAGGATGTATTGATTTGATCGTTTTGAGAAAGTATGTGGAATGAGAAATCCATGATCATATCTTAAACCAAGATGAGAAATCCAAGACTATATATTAAACCAAGGAAATGGAAAGATCAAGGAAGTATCCCCTAGCATTGGTACAGAAAAACGTTTTTAAAATCACTCGAAACTATCGCGAAACAAAAGCGTAACAAATTATGGATTAAACCCTAACCAAAGGAGGAGTATTATATAAGATCATCAAGTGCAATATATAAGAGGATTGAGGATACAAATGATGACATAAGCATGATGCAGAGGAGTGACATATGCATGACCAAGTGATGACAAGGTGATGAATCACCACCTTGTCACCACTTTCACCACCACCACAAGTTTAAAAAGAGGTGTGTCATTGGTGACAAAATAAGATATTAGCCACACAAATTAAATGAAAAAGTAATTAAGTGTAATTAGACAAAAGAAAAGAAAGGAAAAGAAAACAAAAGAAGAAGAATTCTTGAAGAACGCCATTCGGCCTATTCTTTCAACAAAGGATAAGAAAACTTTTCCTCCACTTTCACTCAACCATAAATCAAGATCTTGGGCTCTAAATCATCCTCATCCATAAACTAAGGTAGATCGTTAATCTTAGCTTCATCCATGATTGATAGCTTGTTCAAAAATGGATTCAAAGTTGATGATGAATAGTGAAATGAATAGTAATTCTTGATTTTCTTATTTTGATCTTGAAGTTTAAACCTTGTAAAGGATAATCAAGGAGCAAGGAAGGGTATACTAGCCATCTATAGTCTATATTAAATACTAAGGAAGGTATAAACCCTCTCACACTTTTACTTATGATTTGATATTAGTGTATAAATGGATGATTGTTAGTGATAGTATGATATAGAGATGATTTACATGATATGTATGATGTTTAATGGATAGATTGATGGTTGAACTAGTGATTAGTGTTATGAGTATGTTTAGACAGAAATGAAGTGATTTGGATGAGATCCTTGGGTTGTGATTGTTTGGTTGTGGATTGGTGGATTGATTAAAGTGTTTTAAACACGGGAATCGCGTTTAAGCGTCGTTACCATGTCGAATTTTACTTAGGAAGATTGGACAGAAACCACGAATACATTAAAGGGAATAAACATAAGGTTTCTGACCATGAGCATGTAGGCCCTGTTTCCTAGTTTGTTTTAGAGAAAGAATCGTGTCGTTTCGATTTACGGTTTAGGAGAAACGTCTGTTTTAGTGAAAGCGGTTTCGAGTAACTAAGTAGTTCATTGCATGAACTTTGAGATAGGGATCAAGCCCTTTAAAAATGGAATTGGGTTGAGATATTAAAATGGATACTAGCATGGATAGTCTAGAAAGGAACCTAGAAGGTTTCGTGTTAAAAAGATAAGTTTGTGATTTTATAAAAATGCGAGAACAAAGGTTGCGCGAGTGAAATACCCTTAAGGGGGTGGTTAAAAACAAGGAATTAGTAAAGGAAAAGTACTTGGGTTTTGTGAATAGAATTCCACCCAAACTTTTGACGTAGGAGTTACGGAATGTCATAAGGTTATAGATGACCGAGAGAGAGACATTTGATTTTCATTAATAGAACTTTAGTGCTTAAATAATAGCACGTTCATTGGTTCTAGGGGACTGACTGTGAATTATGTATCTTGTTATAGATCGACCAGCACACTCTCAAGCCCCCACTACCACACCACCAAGACACCAAGGCAAGTTCCCGAACCCTACATCATATAAGTGATGCTGTTGTGATTACTGTTGTGATATATTCTGTTTTAATACTGTGAAAAGAAGTTATAATTGATTATTCTTGGTAAAAAGTTTTGTGATATATAAAGGTTTATATGCTAAGTAAATATTAGATATAAACCGAGGTGTTATAGAGGCTCTAAGGGTAGAGCACTCGTACGTGAATTTTAAAACTTAGACTGGGAGTCAAATTAGTATTTTGATCTGGATTATACTGTCAGAAGCTGGAGGGTTCCAGGGACAGTTATATTTTTACAAATATTGATTAAATATTTCAATATATATATTATTGGATATTTAATGTGAGATATTTAAATAATATTATTATAAATATTATTTGGATATTTATTTAATTAAGTGAATATTAATTTGAATATTCACTTAAGTGAAAATTTTATTGAATAATAATTCAATATTTATCATTTGAATATTATTTAATTAAGTGAATATTATTTTGAATATTCACTTAAGTAGAATTTTATTGAATAATAATTCAATATTTATTATTTGAATATTATTTAATTAAGTGAATATTATTTTGAATATTCACTTAAGTAGAATTTTATTGAATAATAATTCAATATTTATTATTTGAATATTATTTAATTAAGTGAATATTATTTTGAATATTCACTTAAGTAGAATTTTATTGAATACTAATTCAATATTTATCATTTGAATATTATTTAATTAAGTGAATATTATTTTGAATATTCACTTAAGTAGAATTTTATTGAATAATAATTCAATATTTATTATTTTAGCAATTATTTAATTAAGTGAATATTAATTTGAATATTCACTTAAGTGGATTAATATTGAAAAATAATTCAATATTTATTATTTGAATATTTATTAAATATTCCAAAAATGATTTAAAAATCATAGAACCTTATTTAAATATTACGTAAGGTTCTAATAAATATTTAAAATATTTTCTGATCTCAAGAAAGATTTATGTGACTATAGTAGGGGTTCCCAACTACTTTAAATTATTATCTCAAATAATGATTAAGGTTTTGGAATTATAAAAAAATTGGGAATTCATTCCAGGAAGTGAACATATGATTTCACTTGCCTCTTTTATTAAAAGTGTTATAGTTTGGGTTTCTGAATTATCCGAGCTAAAGATATTTTACAAAACTCCCAGGTCGTAATTTCAAAATGTTTTACTCGAGGATCGAGGTCAGTTGACAATGGTCAACCCACATTGTGACTTACTTCTGATATAATCCGGAAGTAATGGTATTTTTCAAAACCTATCAACAAGCTTATGCTTGGGGAACTGGATTAATATCCGTTCCAGTTGAAGATAGTTGGGGGAAAAACATTTCGCGTAAGTGGCCGAGTAACGCACGGTCCCGCAAATAAAAACTATTTTACTGGCCTTGATGTCGCCAGGTGGAAATGAATAAGAGGCTGGATGACGCCAGTCCAGTGGATTTTGTTAACAGGGAGCGGGTCCACTTGTGTGGCCTTGATGTCGCCATGTGTTTACAAATGAGTAAGAGGCCGAGTGACGTCGGTCCAACCTAAAAGCCCGTATGCGGCTAGGGTAATGACCTTCGAGATTATCCATCTACTAGTAGAAAATCTTTGGTATGACGACTGATCATCGTATACCAGTGCGTAGCCCTGTACAACTCCCCATGTTTTCCAAGGATTGAAATTTCAGAAATGTTTTGGGTAACTGTGGTTAAATACCAGTTACGGATATTGTTAATGATATTTTAACAAAGTACCATACCTCATACAGAGTTGCACTGTATGGCATGTTTTGACGAAAAGAAAATAAATATATCATTCTACATATGAATGGAGTTTTAAAGATTTTCCTTTATGATATAAGTTTACATATATGCTTAGGCTGCTTTATATTATTGTTGGGCTTAGTGCTCACTCTTGCTTTCGTTTATATATATATATCACAACACAACAGCTAGAGTAGATGGCCAGGATTCATCATACCGCTCGGAAGCGCGTATGGGCCGCGCAGACCGCCCATAGGATGGCAGTTGCAGCACCTCAGGTAGAAGCACTGAGTTGGTTCGGAGTATAACTCTTGTTGCTCCGGTTTATTTATAAGTATCACTTATATATATTAATGAACAAGAACAAACTTTGAGCTGCCTTTCTGGTTTCACATAGAGATCATACTGGCAGTAGGTGACAATTATTTTACTTTTGGGTTGTGATGACTTTAATTGTGGATCATGATAGAGTATATATTTTTATATATTTTATATGATTTTATTCTTCATATTTATTATATTTTGCATTTAATTCGATTTTTATTTAATACATTTTAATGTTTTATTGTAGGAAGTAAAGAAATCCTAAACTTGGAAGGATTGGAGAATAAAGAGCTTAATTTGGAGATTTATTAGAAGGAAATTCGGATTTGTTGGGCTGCCTGCACATAATTCACTGTTTGGGCCATATCTTG
This sequence comes from Heracleum sosnowskyi, assembly GCA_030848705.1. NCBI lineage: Eukaryota > Viridiplantae > Streptophyta > Magnoliopsida > Apiales > Apiaceae > Heracleum > Heracleum sosnowskyi. The sequence goes on from CM061235.1 coordinate 70,218,494, forward strand.
AGATCTAGAAGTCAGAATTGGACGATTTAACAGCCCACGCGAAGATAATGGAAATCTCTTTTATTCTAAATTGGTACAATTATCAAATTACTTCAGGAACGGCCCAGAATTACTGAAGAAAAGTCAGCTACGAATTTTCCTTGTAAAACAGAATCAGTTTAGGAAACATACTTGTACTTTCCTCAAGGCATTAAAATATTGGAGGATATATATATAAACATCAGATCTGAGAGAGAGGGATATACATAGATACATACAGACATAGGGAGACTGGTACTTTTTCTTCTTGGAGAAAGATTAAAGGTTTTTATCTCTGTTCTTAATATTATCATGTGTTCTTATTATATTATCTGTTTTGTTAATTTAATTATGAGTGAGTAGATATTTAATCTAGGGTTAAGTTGAACCCTAGTTATGATTGATGTATGATTTTCCACAAACCCCCAATTTAGTTATGTTGTATGCTCTTGTTTATTGAGTTGTAACATGTCAGACGTGATTATGCGTATTGTTTGAACCTAATATCTATTTTTCATCGAAATTTGGACTTAGATGGTTGTGATTTATCCAATAAGCACATGAACTTCTCCATGAAAATAGGTAGAACGGATTGTTAGGAAGTTAGGATGCTGTGTTTAATGTCTCTAAATTGCATGATACCATGAAAATAGGCTTGAATGTATTTTAGAGAAGCCATTAATACTCGAGAGAGGTTATTGGTATTTTATAGGGCGCATCTTTCCTCTTGGTATTTTATTGGATTGGAAAATCATGATTACAGTAATTCATGCTAGCGGGGATACTTAATTCTAGATGTTTTTAGTTAATTGATAAATACCACATATTTGCTTTAGTATAATATTTAGATTAATAATCTCTCAACAATTTATTGTGTTACTTGCTTAGTTGAATTGAATCAAGAATAACTAGTGATTGATACGTTTGTCTCTGTGGGATCGACTCTGACTTTCCCTACTACATAGTTAGAAGGATTTGTTAGATATTATTATTTGATAGGCACGCGACAGCCTTGTCAAATTTTTGGCGCCACATTGTTTTGCAAATTCGTTTCTGAGACATAATTGGCGTGAGTATATTGATGGTGGGGTCACCATGTGTGTTGATTTATTATATTATGATTCAAGTATTAAGTGTTTGTATGGAATAAGGGATCGTGACAACCTAGATCTCCGACCCCGGATCTGGGGGTGTTACAACTATCCAAGTACCAAAGATTCCTTTTGTCTCCCTGCACACAATAAAACCAAATCAAGTTGATTTTGGTACCCAAGTTTCCTTGGGTCCTGTTTTGTCAGCCTTTGATTTTCTCTTCACATCATTTTTCACCTTGGGCTCAGATTGAGTTAAATCAACCTTTGCCTTTGGTGTTGATTTCTGAGGGTTTCTCACATTTTCATTCATAGCATGCATATTTGGAGGAACAAACATGTTATTCACATTACATGGCATTTGTGGCACATTAAACATGTTCATGTATGGATATGGATTTTGAAATTGTGCATATGGAGCAAACATATTAGGCATGACAGGCATTGCAGGCATAGAGGCATTCATTGCAGACTTAGGCATTTTCACATTAGTATGCTTTTTAACAGATTTGCAATTAGCAGATAAATGACTAACACTACCACAATTAACACATGTTTTTCTAGGAGCATACTTATCAGGTGTGTAATTGTTATGTTTGTTAATCCCTACTTTGCCATTTCTGTTATTCTTTTTATTGCCCTTAACCTCAACTTGAATTTTCTCTAAATTGTCTTTCAATTGCTTGTTAGACAAGTGACCTACATTAGCTATTTCAATAGGCTTCTCAACTTTCTTTGATTTACTAGACTCACCTTGAACAAAGTTTTTGGTGACAGGACCATACTTGTTATTAAGTCTAGTGAGTTCTTCTTTCTTTTCCTTTGTCAACGAAACAACATGATCGGTTGATGGTTCATCTGTCAACGGAAGCTTGCATTCCGTTGATGTATCAACCTTCAACAAATGATCATTGTTGTTTGTTGACTCTGATTCTGATTCTAAGGTATCAACAGCATACCCTAGCTTCTCTTTATTCTTTTTCCATGATTGCTCACAGAAAGATTCCATACCTTGAACATTAATGATGTTGGTAGCAACATTCCTGGAGTCTTTCCATTTTGCAATCAATCTTTGTTCTATTTCTAGTTGTGTTTTAAGAATCTCTTCCCTTTTTAACACTTTCAAAAGTTCCAGCTTAGCATCTCTACTAACACACCTCATTTTCTCAAACTCAATGAGTTGTGCTTCTAACATGGCATTTCTATCACTTAAGAACAAATTAGTCTCTTTAATTCTTGAGTTCTCTTTGGTAAGTGATTTAGGAGTAACACACAAATTATACAATACAGTAGCCATTTCATTAACTGTACTATTGCATTCCTCTTTAGAAAGCTCAGAAAGATTAGTAATTGTTACCTGGTTGCTAGAGGAACTTGCTTCCTGCTCATGATTGTTAGCCATTAAAGCCAAGTTGACATACTCAACATCATCATCTGAATCTTCAACATTACCAGCCCAATCATACTCATGAGACATGAAAGCCTTTTCTTTTTGCTTGAGAAGTTCAAAGTATTTATTTTTATAATCAATAGGCTCACTTTTCCTGTTGCCCTTCTCAGCTCTAGGCTTTCTGCAATCTCCAGCAAAGTGACCAATCATTCCACAGTTGAAACATTTAGACTTAGACTTTTCAACCCAATTATTTTTGCTAGGTTGAAAGTCTCTCCTTGGTGGCCTTGCTTCTGAGTTTCTCTTGAATTTGAACTTAGAAAATTTTCTTGAAAGAAAAGCAATGTGCTCATCAATCTCATCTAAGTCATCCAAGTTGGCCGGTTCTTCATCTTCTTCTGTCATCTTGCCTTTTCCCTTGCTAACATCACTCCTACAACTAGCTCGACTAGTTGTGGCTCTTGCAGCTTCTTCATTGTCATCTTCCAGTTGGTTCACAGATGCAATCAATGCAATAGATCCACCTTTCTTTTGCACCTTCTCAATTTCTTCATCTTGCTCCATTTGTAGCTCATATGTCTTTAAAGTTCCATAAAGCCTTTCAAGAGTATAGTCTTTGTACTCTTGAGTGTTTCTCAGAGAAACAGTCATAGGCTTCCACTCTTTTGGAAGAGCTCTAAGAAATTTGAGGTTTGAATCCTTGGTTTGGTAAATCCTCCCATACAACTTTAATCCATTCAAAAGCTTTTGAAACCTGCTAAATGTATCATTTAGGGTTTCACTAGCTTTAAAATGAAAGTGCTCATATTGTTGTATGAGGAGTTGCATTTTGTTCTCCCTTACTTGCTCAGTTCCTTCACAGAGTGTTCTAACAGTGTCTCATACTTCTTTAGAAGTTGTACAGTTGATAACATTGTCAAACATCTCTTGCTCCAAGCCATTGAACAGAATGTTCATGGTTCTTTTATCTTTATGGACTTCTGCAACATCTTCAACAGTCCATTCTGAGACAGGCTTAGGAATTTCCACATCTTCAGCATCATCTGGCAGTCCAACTCTAGATGCAAACTTCATGGGAACGTGTGGACCTTTCTCAATGCAGTCTACATATCTCTCATCCATAGACATGAGATGTAGATGCATTTTTACTTTCCAGTGAAAGTAATTGTCCTTATCTAGAACTGGTATCTTTACACCTGGATCCTTCTTCACCATGGTTTCTATTTTTGCCTTGATCTTTAAACTCCTTGTATGTTAGAAGCTCGCTCTAATACCAATTGTTAATCCCAAATGACCTAACAGAATTGTAGAAGGGGGGGGTTGAATACAATTCTAGATATTTTTAAACTTAAAACAACTTTTAAATAACTTGATAGAGAAAATAAAATCACACAAGCAACTATAAAATTTTAGTTGGATGTTTTGAGGATCCAACTGAGATGTTTTTATTGCGGGAATAATCTGTGTTACAAATGTAGCACAGCTGCTCAGTTCCTAAATGCAGAGTGAGAGTGCTCTTGAAAGAAAGCTAATACAAAATTATTTTATCTCACTTCTTACATTAAAATGAACTGCTGCACTTGGTTATATATCCCAAGTTTACAATGCTATTTTTGGCTACTCTAAAATGTACTAAAGGTAACCGCCAGTAGCTTGCTTTTCATTCCTTTTGTCCAATGGTCCTTGGAGATCTTGTCTTTTGTCTTCATGCTTATTATGATCCCACTCAAGAACTTAATTGGGAAATGGAATGTTTCCTCATTCCCAGTGACCATTTTAATGGCTCCCAATGCAAAGTACACTTCTACATCACCTTTTGATCTGTCAGAAAACTGTCACTATCATTTTGTCAACTGTTCAGAAAAGTGATAGTGATTCGTTGATAGTAGAGAGATGTATTCCGTTGATAGCTTTATTCTTCAATCCGTTGATGGTACATTCTTCATTCCGTTGATAGTGTAATCTCCATTCCGTTGACAAGTCTTCACTTAGGCAAAATTACAAGGCACAGTATATTTACAATTAACCAACCTATTTTGCCTATCTAGTACTTAGTCAACATGACTTAGAAAACCTATCTAATACCTACAACAAATGCCTATCAAGTAGTGAAGTATTGTACAGTGCAATTGCTACATTACTCATTTCGTTGATGAGCTACCTGTCAACGAAAGCTGCAAAGCATACCATTCCGTTGACAGTTACAAAAGTGACTTAACACAAAATCTACTAAGTGTTTTTATAATTATCATCAAGAACAACATATTCCTAACAAACATGTTGATCTTCTTCAATTGTGCTGACACCTAGTGCAACTGGTCTGGTTCACATATGACTAACACTGATCAAAACTTCTATGCCTTCAATACAATATAATTGACAAGTCCTTTGTCGTCTTGGTTTCTTCATTATAAAATCACTGAAATCCTTTGGTACTAACTCTGTATCATACAAACACTTCTATAGTCTTGAAAGTCTTGATTCTTTATTTGTCACTGAGGCCTGAACATATTAATGAACTTCTTTTCGTGACTTGTTTACGGACTTCAAGAATACATACCATATTTTGATTTCTTGAGTTTACCATGTCTTCTGTTCTTATGGATTCCTGTGTTTCAGTTAATATTATTGTCTGTCTTGTTCCTGTGTTGAGTTATAGTTACCTCTGTTACGTATTATGTTACATTATGCTTTACAGTAGATCTAACGGTTCTCATCTATCTATTGAAGATCTAATGCTCTTTATTATTTTGGTCATACAGTGGTCATACAGGGACTGACTACCAAATTTTTTGATAAGGTCTCTCTTACGCTTATTATATATAAGGATTTAATTGTCACTTTCCTAATTTATAAATAAATCAAAATATAAATATGTTGAGATTAACCTCATGATCTTTGTTTCCTGTAAATATTACATTCAAAATTATTGTTAATGAATATGAAAATCTCAATTTTTAAAAATATTTTGATATTATCCTTCTAAGTTTGTTATATGTAAAATTATATAATATAATTTGGATAAATCAAATTGTTATGTTCCTTAAGAAATAAATGTTTTGTAATTTGTACAGTGAAATTTGCAACATAAGTTCATGTACAGGATTTATCATACATCTATTATAACATACCGTCTACGTGTATTTTTGTTATCCATCGAATACAATAATATTGTAACTAACATGAATCGATATCTCAATATTTAGTTTAACAATTATTATCTAATTGGAACTACCCATAAATTGTTGTTAAAAAACAATTATGAATTTTTACATATTTCTTTTTATTTAATATAGAAAACCCAATTATATTTGGTTTAAATTATCAAAATACACTTTTTAGTATTTAAATATAATCCTACTTTTAATATTAGAAAACCCATTAATCCAATTCACTTTTTAATAATAGATCTAACTGTTCTTATCTATCTATTTAAGATCTAACGGTCCTTATTAGTTTAGGTCGTACATAGATAATTATATTCAAAATAGAAAACCCAATTATATTTCGTTTCAATTATCAAAATACCATTTTTAGTATTTAAATATAATCCTATTATTATTCAAATATACTTTTTAATATTAGATTTAACGGTTCTCATATATCTATTTAAGAACTAATGGTCTTTATTATTTTGGTCCAAAAGTGATCATACAAGGACCGACTACCAAAATTTTGGATAACATCTCATTTACGCTTATTATATATAAGGATTTAATATCTTTCAAAACAAGCTATTTCTCCCTTCACTATTTTTTGTCATCAATGAGTTCAACTTACATTTAATAATATAATAATATAATAATCAATAAAGAGTGATTGTAAGAAGTATTATTATAGATAAACTCACATTAAATTATTAACAGTTAATATTTTATATTATATTTGAGAGTGATTTAAGAGTCTCTTAGATATACTCTTAAGACACACGCTCCTAAATTTTTACTTCACCTATATTTCCAATTTAGCAAGGTGAATTTCTTACCACCGATTGTACATTTTAAGGGTACCAAAGAATAACAACATAAATGTGTTGGAACTTCAAAAAAAATATAAGTGTACTGGAACTTCAAAAACTCTTTCAATGAGAGTCGACCGTTAACCTTAGCTAGCCGCTTTAAAAATATTCAGATTTACCTTCTTTTTTTAATCAATTAAGTCTTCTTTCTTCTCACAAATTCACTTTCATCTTACTTTCTCTCATCTAATAATCATAGTTCTTATTTTTCCTTCAATAATCATCCTTATTTTGTGAGGATTGCTGATGTACCCAATTTTTTGGACGTTTTGTTTGTCTCCTTTAGGAGTGGTTGATATGGTTTTGGTATTTTTGATTTGTTGTTTTTTTTTCTTTGAGAATGATTCAAGTCGGTGGTGAAAATCACAAAAACTCACCTTTCACAATAGAAGATTGTTCATAATATGAGGGCATTTGTTCCTCCTATTTCGTTTGGTGCAACTGAAAGTTCTGAACAATGGACTATAATCGAAATTATTGTGTAAAGGTCAATTGTGATGCTATGGCTTCAGGGATGGTGAAGGTTAGATTTTTCGGGAAGCCATCGTAATCCTTTTTAGTTCAAAAAATATTTCTATTCTATATGTTAAGCTATCTAGAAACAAATCGGCTATTTATTTAACTCATTTATTTGTTTCTCAACCAAATTATATTGTCAATTTATCACGGCTAAATTCAATCTTTTCAATGAAATACATAATATTTTGGTAAAAAAAAGAAAGAGTAACAACATGAATTTGTCACTCGGTTATAAATCTGGTTGAATTTACTATGTATAGTTCATCATTTAAACCAAGTTATCAACATATGACAAATGTGTTTACTATGGTTGGCTTATCGTTATTACTTTGGTTAACTTACAATAATTTTTGCAAACCAAAAATAAAATGAGGTGTGCTACATATCCCGAATTAGATTTCAAATATATTTTTGAATGACACATATTATTCTTTTATTTGTGAAATTTATATGCATGCACGAAGGATCTATCTCAGTTATAAGAAAATATTCAATAATACGGTGACATCTTATCATTCGAAAACGGTTTTTAGGATCTATTCCATTTTCTTGATGAAAATGCAGATGAGAAATTCAATTATTACAAGTATATATAATCAAAATCTTAGAAAAAAAAGTACTCACCAATTTTAAATAATTATAAAAAATCAATCAATATATTTATATATATAAAGGAAAACCCCCAAGAGCTCTAAAATCGCTCGATTCATATTTTTCTAATTTTTTAGTGCTGCTCAATTTTAAATACTTAAAATTAAACTTCCTTCTTTAAGTCCTATTTTTTATACTAGAAATTGCGCGAGTACGAACAAAGTTTCACCTAATTTCTTCAAGCGTTAAGGTAGTAATATTCTCAAATTTCGCGTGCTATCTTAAATTGAGATTGTGTATAATTTTGTGTGGCATATAATATATGATGATAGGTTTGAAATTGCGAGGGGTCAAAAGCATCAAAAGTTAAAAACATTCTACTAATCTTTTTCCTAATATATTTCCTTTCTTATTTAATATTTACAGAGCCAATTTCCTTTATAGTTATAATAATAATAATAATAATAATAATTATTATTATTATTATTATTATTATTATTATTATTATTATTATTATCATTATTATTATTATTATATTTGGCTAGGATTTTGTGATTATTTTCATGTTCACTTTTATGTACGTTCGTTTGTATACAAAAAATGTGTTATGTACGAGTTTGAAATAATTATCACTTTGTGATTCTATTAATTAGTTAGAAAATTATTAGGTTCTATATTTTTTTTTACAGGAAATCAGTATCTTTATATATATAAAGAAAAACCCTGGAGCTCTCTCTGGAAAATATTTATTTATTTTTTTAGAGCTCCTCAATTTCAATTTAGTAAAATTAAATTTTATTATTTACATTCAAATTTTTAGAGAAGACATTCCTTATTTACACTCAAATTTTTAGGTAAGACAATAAATATATAACAGTCAATCCTATTTAAATCTTATTTAAGTTTAAATCTATTTTTCTAGAGTTTCACTATTTTAATTCAATTCGAATTTTTAGGGGAGACAATAAATATATAAAAGTCAATCCTATTTAAAATTTAACTAAACAAAAATTAACTTCTTTTCTCAACTAAATTAAGAGAATATTTAATTATTTTTCTAGAGCTCCTCAATTTCAATTCAATAAAATTTAATTTACTTATTTACATTCGAATTTTTAGGGAAGACATTCCTTATTTACACTCGAATTTTTAGGGAAGACAATAAACATATAAAAGTCAATCCTATTTAAAATTTAATTAAACAAATATTTGTTAGTACTTGTGCCCTACAGACAATACTATAATGTTCTTAGGGAAGACATTTTGATTATTAATAAATATGTTCTATGGATTTTCTTTCAATTATTTATTATGTCTTTATTAACAGCGATAGAAATATTAGAATAATAAATGTCCTTGGAATATAAGCATGAATTCTATATCTCTAAGTATGTGACTTAAAAATTAGATTATATGAGTAGTGTTTATAATCCTAAAAGATCCCGAGTCGAGTATTATTATTTGAGGACAATAATCATGCATTAAGACTAGTATGTTTGTTGACTGATGACCACATCTCATTGGTCATAAGTATGGTGATACAAAAGTCAAAGACATAAGTGCATGTTAGCATAACATGCCACTGGATAGACCCACCGTGTGAATTCTTCATGGTAAGTGTTATCAAGTGTCATAAGCAATTCTCACAATGATAATGGTGTAATGATCCTTAGACTTGAAATCATTATATTTCTATATGAGAATTACTATACTTTGATTCTACTAAAAGTTACCTTTGACCGGGTAATGATAAAGGTGGACATTGGTTATATTATGAATCATATAAGAAATATGAATGATAGATATAGGATTTAACCCTCCTATTTTAGGAGTGATATTATTGGCCTCTTGATTGAGTGAGACTATGAAATACATGGTCATGCTCAAATTGTGATTTGTTTAATAGTCTACTCATCGATCAAGTAAACCGGGATTAAATGTTGAAGAGGATGACATAAACCATGCATCGAGTTTAATCTATAATATAAGGTTAAAAGAATTATATTACATGGAACATTATTCATTAAAGGTTTAATTGGATCACCAATTATTATTATTACTTGGGTAGCAATGATGTATTACTAGATGCCGCTCATTGTTTATAATTTTATTATGAGATATTAAAATTATTGCCAATGTAATAATAACCTAAAAGGTCACACACAAAGAACGTTTTAAACGGAGCATTAATTAAATTTCGAATTTAATTGAATTATTATTATATTGAATTATTGGATTAATTAAGTAGGACTTGATTAATTATATAATAATTCGAACATGATAAAAATACTACTAATAATCAGATTGGGTTTTGGAAGCCCAATTAGATTAGGTATAGGCCCAGAATTCTCTCCATATAAATACATTAAGATGTATTGTTTTAGGGTTAATTGACAGAATTTGTTTTTTGTTAAAAACCCTAGTAGCTCTACATCTAAGAGAGGCTAGAGAGAGAGAGAGAGAGAGAGAGAGAGAGAGAGAGAGAGAGAGAGAGAGAGAGAGAGAGAGAGAGAGAGAGAGAGAGAGAGAGTTCCGAAGGCAGTTCTTGTTTAGTACCAACTCCGGTGATCGTTGGACGATCGGACGTTCGTGTGGACTGATTAGAGACGTATATCGCAAGGCGGGATACGTGGTGATCATATCAAAGGACCTCCATCTGTCAACCAATCGTAAAGCTACTTAAAAGGTAAACAATTCTATTCACGAATTAAATATCGTGTTTCGCATGGATCCTGCGGAGGGTTTCGTTATTTTCTATTTTTACACGTTTTTCCGTTGCGTTATCATGCCCGAAACCCTTCAATAGTATCAAAGCTACTTGCGAATAGTGTTTAATTCGTTTACATATTTACTGTTTTATTGATAATAGCATGATTACAATCTGCCATGACTGATATGTATGCGATTTTGTATGATATGCATGCTATTCTGTTTATATATATAAACTGATGGGTTCTGATGTGTATTGACACATCTATTGATGCTGGTGAGGTCTGTATGTATATGATACCTGATACAAAGGCTTAAGGATCGATCGAAATTATTTCGTTTGATTCCGAAAGCAAAAACTGCAGAAAAAGTTTCTGCGGTGAATAGTGTTTTTCCGATTTTTCAGTGTCAGAATTGGACGAATAATACCTTTCCGGAATGGGAAAATCGTCACGAGTAAAACTCACCACTTTGGTCATGACCCAAGTCGCGTTTTGGCCGTTTGACATCATTTAGTCCCTCAAAACTGTGATTTACTATTTTCTATCATGATTTTGATTTTTCTGATTTGTGCCTTTTATGATTTCTTTGATTGGATCAAGAGAAATATGATATGGTACGATGTCTTGATGAAATCTGAGATGTTCTTAACTGTTAATTGAGCATGGTGTATGGTTATGGCCCTAAGACCCATAGGTTAGTGGCTTTGATTATGGTTTTGGTTTTTAAATACGGCTTGCATGTCGTTCATTCTTGTAATGATTAATCTCGAATGTAACTCGAGTTTCACTTGTAAGTTTATTAGATTAGCTTGTTTCATATTTTGTAATGTAATTGATGATATGAAGACATTGAGGCATACCAAGGAGGCGATCAAAGGAGTCATTACAAGGAAGCATGAAGACATGTATCATTTATTATGTTGTATTTGATACCACTATAGATAGACCTTGATTTTTCCTTAGCTTGGAAAAATCGCATAGGATTGGGCCATAACCAAGCACGTTTACTTTACGCAATTTACATATATGATGCATGTGATGATGATATGTATGCGTAGCTATAATGATGCATGCTTTAATTATATTAAACGTGTATGTATTAGGTACATCACCCATGCCATGTTTGCTAAACAAGATAAAATTTGTAACGATTCAAGATTTTAAAATTGAACAAAACAAACATGAGATTCTTGTGTTTATGAAACACGGAAATAAGTATGACTTTTCAATTTTTTGATATGGGGCGATTTTGACAAAAATACAAGCAGCGCTTGTAAGAAAGGCGGGTTTTAAGTGAGACCACTGTGACTCCTCCGTTGGACTGAAAATCAAACCATTGATGAATTTTGAATTGAAGTACTTAGTTCAAGGAAAAATTGGGAATCTCTTGATGATGGGATCATGGTCGTTTTAATAAGAAAATCCCTAAATTTAAAATATTAAGTCAATTAGATGCCTTCCAATGGGCAACACTCGTCAAGACCTAGATCGAGAAAGAGTGGGTTCGCCAAAGTGAAGCACTCCAATCTATCGTGGTAAGACGCGATGAAGTAAATGTGATACTTAACTGTTAGACCATTGGGTTAGACTTAACTAAGTGACCACAATAGGATTGTGAACTTAGAGGCATGGAGTTTGGTATGATTTGTTGGATAAATATGGACAAATGTTGTTCTACCAAAACTTTCCAAAAGTTATATATGATATAATTGACAAGAGTTGTCTACCTAAATAAATCATGTTTTGGGAGTAAAGCCAAAGCTAAACTTAAGCATGACGAAATATGGATCTTGGCTCACTAGAAGGATTTAGAATAATGCCTTCAGAATTAATAGTTAGGGCTATTGATTTGATAAAATAGTGGGAGATATATATTGTGAATATATATGGATAATCACTTGAACATAATTTAATAAATCTGCAACTAACTTATTTTATGCATTTTAACATTGTAGATATCTAAATGGCAAACTCAAACAATTTCTCTGTGCGATCAGTCCTTGAGAAGGAAAAGCTGATAGGAACCAACTTCCTTGATTGGCAAAGGAATTTGAGGATTGTCCTCAGGCAGGAGCGAAAGCTTTATGTCCTTGATATTCCTCACCCTGGACCTCTTGCTGCTGAAGCAACCGAGGCTCAACAAAATTCTTATCAGAAGCATCTTGATGATTCTACGGATGTCTGTTGTTTGATGCTAGCGACTATGAGTCCTGAGCTTCAGAAACAACATGAGCGTATGGACGCTTATGACATGATAGAGCACCTCAAAAGGATGTTTGAGGGTCAAGCTCGTCAAGAGAGGTTTGATGTAAGCAAAGCGTTGTATGCATGCACACAGGGGGATCATGACCCGGTTGGACCGCATGTTCTAAAGATGATAGGGTATTTGGAAACCCTTAAGAATTTGGGTTACCCGGTTTTATCGGAACACCGAGCAGATTTGATCTTGCAGTCTTTGAACAGCAACTACACTCAATTTGTTATAGACTATATTATGAGTGAGATAGACAAAACACCTACCGAACTATTGGCATTATTGAGGACTGTTGAGACCAATATGTCAAAGGCTAACCCTGCTCCCATAATGATGGTGAATAAAGGGAATGCCAAAGGAAAGGGGAAATGGAAAGGCAAGAAGAAGATTGGATCTAAATATGCTAATCTGAAGCCTGCTTTCAAAAAGGCTTTGAAGCCTACTGGAGGTGTTGCAAAAGGTGCTGCAAAGGGTGATGTATGTCACTTTTTCAAGAAACCGGGTCATTGGAAGCGAAATTGTCAAGCTTATTTGGAGGATCAGAACCTGAAGGGAATGAAGTCTGTGAAGATTTCTGATTCAGGTATGTATGTTATAGAAGTCAATTTGTCTACTTCTACATCATGGGTATTAGATACTGGATGTGGTTCTCACATTTGTATAAATGTAAAGGAACTGCAAATGAGTAGGACTTTGACGAAAGGAGAAGTCAACCTATGCGTTGGTAATGGAGCAAAGGTTGCTTCTTTGGCTGTAGGGACTTATAATTTATCATTGCCCACAGGGCTTATTAGAACTTGAGAACTGTTTTTACGTGCCTGCGATTTGCAGAAACATTATTTTTGTTTGTTGTTTGGACAAGAAAGGTTTTTCCTTTACAATTCAGAACAATAGTTGTTCCTTTTGTTTGAATAATGTTAACTATGGGGTTGCACATTTATTTAATGGTTTAAATGTTCTTGATCTTGATATTCCCGTCTATAATATAAATAATAAACGTATTAAGGCTAATGACTCAAATCACACATACCTTTGGCATTGTCGTTTAGGCCATATAAATGAGAAACGCATTTCCAAGTTACATAAGGATGGATACTTGGATAAGTTTGATTTTGAATCATACGAAGAATGTGAACCTTGTCTCATTGAAAAAATGACTAAAGCTCCTTTTACCAGAATTGGTGAGAGGGCCACCGAACGATTAGAACTTATACATAGTGATGTATGTGGTCCAATGCGTACGATGGCAAGAGGTGGCTTTTACTACTTCATAACCTTTACTGATGATTTTAGTAGATGCGGATATGTGTTTCTTTTGAAGAACAAATCTGAATCATTTGAAAAATTTATAGAGTACAAGGCAGAAGTGGAAAAACAAATAGGCGGAAGTATTAAAACTCTACGATCTGATCGTGGAGGTGAGTACCTAAGCTTAGAATTTAAGAATTTCTTAAAGGAGTGTGGTATTGTATCACAACTCACACCTCCTAGAACACCATAGTGGAATGGTGTATCTGAAAGGAGAAATCATACCTTGTTGGGCATGGTGCGATCAATGATGAGTCTAGCGGATCTTCCAATCAGTTTCTGGGGTTATGCTCTGGAAACGGCTGCACACACACTTAACCGAGTTCCTACTAAATCGGTTCAAACTACACCATATGAGATATGGACTGAGAAACGTCATAGCTTGTCCTTTTTGAAAGTATGGGGATGCGAAGCGTTTGTGAAACGTTTAGTCACTAACAAGCTAGGACCGAAATCAGACAAATGTAATTTTGTGGGATACCCAAAAGAAACTAAAGGGTATTATTTTTATAATCGTACCGAGACCAAAGTGTTTGTTGCTCGAACTGCTGTATTTCTTGAAAGAGAACTGTTCTCTAAGAAAAACAGTGGGAGTATGATAGATCTCGATGAAGTTCGAGAACCACAAAATAACATTGAACCAGAGTTGGAACATGAGCATGAAGTACATGAAAATGTTATTGCTCAAGAAACACAGGTTGTTCGTAGATCTAGTAGGATTCGCCACGAGCCTGAGAGATATTATGGATTTCTCTTAACTCAGACTGGCGATGTAATGCTTATGGATGAAGATGAGCCTCTTACCTATCAGGATGCTATGAATAGTCCAGATTCTGAGAGATGGTTGGAAGCTATGAAATCTGAGATGGATTCCATGTATGAAAACAAAGTATGGACTTTGGTTGAACCACCTGAAGGGGTAAAACCTATTGGGTGCAAATGGGTTTTCAAGAAGAAAACAGACATGGATGGTAATGTAATGACCTACAAAGCAAGACTAGTGGCGAAAGGTTTCAAACAAATTCATGGTATTGACTATGATGAAACTTTCTCACCAGTAGCTATGGTCAAGTCCATCAGGATTTTGCTTGCGATAGCAGCTTACTATGACTATGAAATCTGGAAAATGGATGTCAAAATCGCTTTCTTAAATAGGAGCTTAGAAGAGGATGTATATATGATTCAACCAGAAGGTTTTGTCGATCCGAGATTTGCTAGAATGGTCTGTAAGCTACTACGATCTATTTATGAATTGAAGCAGGCCTCAAGGAGTTGGAACATTCGTTTTGATATAACAGTCAAAGAGTTTGGCTTTATTCAAAATGAAGATGAGCCTTGTGTATACAAGAAGGTTAGTGGGAGCAAAGTGGCATTCCTAGTATTATATGTTGATGATATATTACTAATAGGGAATGACATACCTTCTCTTCAGGCTGTTAAGACTTGGTTGGGAAAAAGTTTCTCAATGAAAGACTTAGGCGATGCTACCTATATATTAGGGATCAAGATCTATAGAGATAGATCTAGAAGATTAATCGGCTTAAGTCAGAGTACATATATTGGCAAAGTATTGCATCGTTTTGGGATGCAAGAGGCAAAGAGGGGATTTGTCCATGTGTCTCATGGGATAGTGATCTCAAAAGAGAACTGTCCTAAATCATTAGATGATAAGGACCGTATGAAAAAGGTACCATATGCTTCTGCAATTGGTTCAATAATGTAAGCAATCTTATGTACTCGACCTGATGTTTCGTATGCTTTGAGCATGACGAGCAGATACCAGTCTAATCCAGGTGAAGGTCACTGGACGGCAGTCAATAATATTCTTAAGTACCTCAAGAGAACTAAAGATTCATTCTTGGTATATGGAGGAAATGAGAAGCTAGTTGTTAGAGGTTACACTGATGCTAGTTTCCAAACAGACAGAGACGATATTTTGACTCAATCTGGGTTTGTGTTTTGTCTAAATGGAGGTGCTGTAAGCTGGAAGATTTTGAAGCAAGAGACAGTAGCTGATTCTACAATGGAAGCTGAGTATATTGCTACCAGTGAAGCGGCCAAAGAGGCTGTTTGGCTTCGGAAATTTATTGAGGGACTTAGAGTAGTTCCATCGATCGCAGATCCAATTGATCTTTACTGCGATAACAATGGAGCTATTGCGCAGGCTAAGGAACCAAGGTCCCATTCCCGAGCAAAGCATATACTTAGACGATATCACCTACTTCGAGAGATTACAAGGAGGGGAGATATACATATATGTAAAGTGCATACTAATGATAACGTTGCAGACCCACTGACTAAGGCTTTGTCGCAGCAGAAGCACGAAGATCACACTAGTTCCATAGGTATTAGATACATGGGTGATTGGCTCTAGTGCAAGTGGGAGATTGTTAGTACTTGTGCCCTAGAGACAATACTATAATGTTCTTAGGGAAGACATTTTGATTATTAATAAATATGTTCTATGGATTTTCTTTCAATTATTTATTATGTCTTTATTAACTGCGATAGAAATATTAGAATAATAACTGTCCTTGGAATATAAGCATGAATTCTATATCTCTAAGTATGTGACTTAGAAATGAGATTATATGAGTAGTGTTTATAATCCTAAAAGATCCCTAGTCGAGTATTATTATTTGAGGACAATAATAATGCATTAAGACTAGTATGTTTGTTGACTGATGACCACATCTCATTGGTCATAAGTATGGTGATACTAAAGTCAAAGACATAAGTGCATGTTAACAGAACATGGCACTGGATAGACCCACCGTGTGAATTCTTCATGGTAAGTGTTATCAAGTGTCATAAGCTGTTATCAAGTGTCATAAGCAATTCTCACAATGATAATGGTGTAATAATCCTTAGACTTGAAATCATTATATTTCTATATGAGAATTAATATACTTTGATTCTACTTAAAGTTACATTTGATCGGGTAATGATAAAGGTGGACATTGGGTATATTATGAATCATATGAGAAATATGAATGATAGATATAGGATTTAACCCTCCTGTTTTAGGAGTGATATTATTGGCCTCTTGATTGAGTGAGACTATGAAATGCATGGCCATGCTCAAATTGTGATTTGTTTAATAGTCTACTCATCGATCAAGTAAACCGGGATTAAATGTTGAAGAGGATGACATAAACCATGCCTCGAGTTTAATCTATAATATAAGGTTAAAAGAATTATATTACATGGAACATTATTCATTAAAGGTTTAATTGGATCACCAATTATTATTATTACTTGGGTAGCAATGATGTATTACTAGATGCCGCTCATTGTTTATAATTTTATTATGAGATATTAAAATTATTGCCAACGTAATAATAACCTAAAGGGTCACACACAAAGAACGTTTTAAACGGAGCATTAATTAAATTTTGAATTTAATTGAATTATTATTATATTGAATTATTGGATTAATTAAGTAGGACTTGATTAATTATATAATAAGTCGAACATGATAAAAATACTACTAATAATCAGATTGGGTTTTGGAAGCCCAATCAGATTAGGTATAGGCCTAGAATTCTCTCCATATAAATACATTAAGATGTATTGTTTTAGGGTTAATTGACAGAATTTGTTTTTTGTTAAAAACCCTAGCAGCTCTACATCTAAGAGAGGCTAGAGAGAGAGAGAGAGAGAGTTCTGAAGGCAGTTCTTGTTTAGTACCAACTCCGGTGATCGTTGGACGATCGGGCGTTCGTGTGGACTGATTAGAGACGTATATCGCAAGGCGGGATACGTGGTGATCATAGCAAAGGACCTCCATCTGTCAACCAATCGTAAAGCTACTTAAAAGGTAAACAATTCTATTCATGAATTAAATATCGTGTTTCGCATGGATCCTGCGGAGGGTTTCGTTATTTTCTATTTTTACACGTTTTTCCGATGCGTTTTCATGCCCGAAACCCTTCAATAGTATCAAAGCTACTTGCGAATAGTGTTTAATTCGTTTACATATTTACTGTTTTATTGATAATAGCATGTTTACAATCTGCCATGACTGATATGTATGCGATTTTGTATGATATGCATGCTATTCTGTTTATATATATAAACTGATGGGTTCTGATGTGTATTGACACATCTGTTGATGCTGGTGAGGTCTGTATGTATATGATAA
This sequence comes from Heracleum sosnowskyi, assembly GCA_030848705.1. NCBI lineage: Eukaryota > Viridiplantae > Streptophyta > Magnoliopsida > Apiales > Apiaceae > Heracleum > Heracleum sosnowskyi. Next base: position 70,236,538 of record CM061235.1, read on the forward strand.
GTGATACAGAGGCTTGAGGATCGATCGAAATTGTTTCGTTTGATTCCGAAAGCAAAAACTACAGAAAAAGTTTCTGCGGTGAATAGTGTTTTTCCAATTTTTCAGTGTCAGAATTGGACGAATAATACCTTTCCGGAAAGGGAAAATCGTCACGAGAAAAACTAACCACTTTGGTCGTGACCCAAGTCGCCTTTTGGCCGTTTGACATCGTTTAGTCCCTCAAAACTGTAATTTACTATTTTCTGTCATGATTTCGATTTTTCTGATTTGTGCCTTTTATGATTTCTTTGATTGGATCAAGAGAAATATGATATGGTATGATGTCTTGATGAAATCTGAGATGTTCTTAACTGTTAATTGAGCATGGTGTATGGTTATGGCCCTAAGACCCATAGGTTAGTGGTTTTGATTATGGTTTTGGTTTTTAAATACGGCTTGCATGTCGTTCATTCTTGTAATGATTAATCTCGAATGTAACTCGAGTTTCACTTGTAAGTTTATTAGATTAGCTTGTTTCATATTTTGTAATGTAATTGATGATATGAAGACATGGAGGCATACCAAGGAGGCGATCAAAGGAGTCATTAAAAGGAAGCATGAAGACATGTATCATTTATTATGTTGTATTTGATACCACTATAGATTGACCTTGATTTTTCCTTAGCTTGGAAAAATCGCATAGGATTGGGCCATAACCAAGCATGTTTACTTTACGCAATTTACATATATGATGCATGTGATGATGATATGTATGCGTAGCTATAATGATGCATGCTTCAATTATATTAAACGTGTATGTATTAGGTACATCACCCATGCCATGTTTGCTAAACAAGATAAAATTTGTAACGATTCAAGATTTTAAAATTGAACAAAACAAACATGAGAGTCCGGTGTTTATGAAACACGGAAATAAGTATGACTTTTCAATTTTTTGATATGGGGCGATTTTGACAAAAATACAAGCAGCGCTTGTAAGAAAGGCGGGTTTTAAGTGAGACCACTGTGACTCCTCCGTTGGACTGAAAATCAAACCATTGATGAATTTTGAATTGAAGTACTTAGTTCAAGGAAAAATTGGGAATCTCTTGATGATGGGATCATGGTCGTTTTAATAAGAAAATCCCTAAATTTAAAATATTAAGTCAATTAGATGCCTTCCAATGGGCAACACTCGTCAAGACCTAGATCGAGAAAGAGTGGGTTCGCCAAAGTGAAGCACTCCAATCTATCGTGGTAAGACGCGATGAAGTAAATGTGATACTTAACTGTTAGACCATTGGGTTAGACTTAACTAAGTGACCACAATAGGATTGTGAACTTAGAGGCATGGAGTTTGGTATGATTTATTGGATAAATATGGACAAATGTTGTTCTACCAAAACTTTCCAAGAGTTATATATGATATAATTGACAAGAGTTGTCTACCTAAATAAATCATGTTTTGGGAGTAAAGCCAAAGCTGACCTTAAGCATGACGAAATATGGATCTTGGCTCACTAGAAGGATTTAGAATAATGCCTTCAGAATTAATAGTTAGGGCTATTGATTTGATAAAATAGTGGGAGATATATATTGTGAATATATATGGATAATCACTTGAACATAATTTAATAAATCTGCAACTAACTTATTTTATGCATTTTAACATTGTAGATATCTAAATGGCAAACTCAAACAATTTCTCTGTGCGATCAGTCCTTGAGAAGGAAAAGCTGATAGGAACCAACTTCCTTGATTGGCAAAGGAATTTGAGGATTGTCCTCAGGCAGGAGCGAAAGCTTTTTGTCCTTGATATTCCTCACCCTGGACCTCTTGCTGCTGAAGCAACCGAGGCTCAACAAAATGCTTATCAGAAGCATCTTGATGATTCTACGGATGTCTGTTGTTTGATGCTAGCGACTATGAGTCCTGAGCTTCAGAAACAACATGAGTGTATGGACGCTTAATACATGATAGAGCACCTCAAAAGGATGTTTGAGGGTCAAGCTCGTCAAGAGAGGTTTGATGTAATCAAAGCGTTGTATGCATGCAAACATGGAGATCATGACCCGGTTGGACCGCATGTTCTAAAGATGATAGGGTATTTGGAAACCCTTGAGAATTTGGGTTACCCGGTTTTATCGGAACACCGAGCAGATTTGATCTTGCAGTCTTTGAACAGCAACTACACTCAATTTGTTATAGACTATATTATGAGTGAGATAGACAAAACACCTACCGAACTATTGGCATTATTGAGGACTGCTGAGACCAATATGTCAAAGGCTAACCCTGCTCCCATAATGATGGTGAATAAAGGGAATGCCAAAGGAAAGGGGAAATGGAAAGGCAAGAAGAAGATTGGATCTAAATATGCTAATCTGAAGCCTGCTTTCAAAAAGGCTTTGAAGCCTACTGGAGGTGTTGCAAAAGGTGCTGCAAAGGGTGATGTATGTCACTTTTGCAAGAAACCGGGTCATTGGGAGCGAAATTGTCAAGCTTATTTGGAGGATCAGAACCTGAAGGGAATGAAGTCTGTGAAGATTTCTGATTCAGGTATGTATGTTATAGAAGTCAATTTGTCTACTTCTACATCATGGGTATTAGATACTGGATGTGGTTCTCACATTTGTATAAATGTAAAGGAACTGCAAAGGAGTAGGACTTTGACGAAAGGAGAAGTCAACCTATGCGTTGGTAATGGAGCAAAGGTTGCTGCTTTGGCTGTAGGGACTTATAATTTATCGTTGCCCACTGGGCTTATTTTAGAACTTGAGAACTATTTTTACGTGCCTGCGATTTGCAGAAACATTATTTATGTTTCTTGTTTGGACAAGAAAGGTTTTTCCTTTACAATTTAGAACAATAGTTGTTCCTTTGGTTTGAATAATGTTAACTATGGGGTTGCACGTTTATTTAATGGTTTATATGTTCTTGATCTTGATATTCCTGTCTATAATATAAATAATAAACGTATTAAGGCTAATGACTCAAATCACACATACCTTTGGCATTGTCGTTTAGGCCATATAAATGAGAAACGCATTTCCAAGTTACATAAGGATGGATACTTGGATAAGTTGATTTTGAATCATACGAAGAATGCGAACCTTGTCTCATTGAAAAAATGACTAAAGCTCCTTTTACCGGAATTGGTGAGAGGGCCACCGAACGATTAGAACTTATACATAGTGATGTATGTGGTCCAATGCGTACGATGGCAAGAGGTGGCTTTTACTACTTCATAACCTTTACTGATGATTTTAGTAGATACGGATATGTGTTTCTTTTGAAGAACAAATCTGAATCATTTGAAAAAATTTAAGAGTACAAGACAGAAGTGGAAAAACAAATAGGCGGAAGTATTAAAACTCTACGATCTGATCGTGGAGGTGAGTACCTAAGCTTAGAATTTAAGAATTTCTTAAAGGAGTTGGGTATTGTATCACAACTCACACCTCCTGGAACACCATAGTGGAATGGTATATCTAAAAGGAGAAATCATACCTTGTTGGACATGGTGCGATCAATGATGAGTCTAGCGGATCTTCCAATTATTTTCTGGGGTTATGCTCTGGAAACGGCTGCACACACACTTAACCGAGTTCCTACTAAATCGGTTCAAAATACACCATATGAGATATGGACTGAGAAACGTCATAGCATGTCCTTTTTGAAAGTATGGGGATGTGAAGCGTTTGTGAAACGTTTAGTCACTAACAAGCTAGGACCGAAATCAGACAAATGTAATTTTGTGGGATACCCAAAAGAAACTAAAGGGTATTATTTCTATAATCGTACCGAGACCAAAGTGTTTGTTGCTCGAACTGCTGTATTTCTTGAAAGAGAACTGTTCTCTAAGAAAAACAGTGGGAGTATGATAGATCTCGATGAAGTTCGAGAACCACAAAATAACATTGAACCAGAGTTAGAACATGAGCATGAAGTACATGAAAATGTTATTGCTCAAGAAACACAGGTTGTTCGTAGATCTAGTAGGATTCGCCACGAGCCTGAGAGATATTATGGATTTCTCTTAACTCAGACTGGCGATGTAATGCTTATGGATGAAGATGAGCCTCTTACCTATCAGGATGCTATGAATAGTCCAGATTCTGAGAGATGGCTGGAAGCTATGAAATCTGAGATGGATTCCATGTATGAAAACAAAGTATGGACTTTGGTTGAACCACCTGAAGGGGTAAAACCTATTGGGTGCAAATGGGTTTTCAAGAAGAAAACAGACATGGATGGTAATGTAATGACCTACAAAGCAAGACTAGTGGCGAAAGGTTTCAAACAAATTCATGGTATTGACTATGATGAAAGTTTCTCACCAGTAGCTATGGTCAAGTCCATCAGGATTTTGCTTGCGATAGCAGCTTACTATGACTATGAAATCTGGCAAATGGATGTCAAAACCGCTTTCTTAAATGGGAGCTTAGAAGAGGATGTGTATATGATACAACCAGAAGGTTTTGTCGATCCGAGATTTGCTAGAATGGTCTGTAAGCTACTACGATCTATTTATGGATTGAAGCAGGCCTCAAGGAGTTGGAACATTCGTTTTGATATAACAGTCAAAGAGTTTGGCTTTATTCAAAATGAAGATGAGCCTTGTGTATACAAGAAGGTTAGTGGGAGCAAAGTGGCATTCCTAGTATTATATGTTGATGATATATTACTAATAGGGAATGACATACCTTCTCTTCAGGCTGTTAAGACTTGGTTGGGAAAAAGTTTCTCAATGAAAGACTTAGGCGATGCTACCTATATATTAGGGATCAAGATCTATAGAGATAGATCTAGAAGATTAATCGGCTTAAGTCAGAGTACATACATTGACAAAGTATTGCATCGTTTTGGGATGCAAGAGGCAAAGAGGGGATTTGTCCATGTGTCTCATGGGATAGTGATCTCAAAAGAGAACTGTCCAAAATCATTAGATGATAAGGACCATATGAAAAAGGTACCATATGCTTCTGCAATTGGTTCAATAATGTATGCAATCTTATGTACTCGACCTGATGTTTCGTATGCTTTGAGCATGACGAGCAGATACCAGTCTAATCCAGGTGAAGGTCACTGGACGGCAGTCAATAATATTCTTAAGTACCTCAAGAGAACTAAACATTCATTCTTGGTATATGGAGGAGATGAGAAGCTAGTTGTTAGAGGTTACACTGATGTTAGTTTCCAAACAGACAGAGACGATATTGTGTCTCAATCTGGGTTTGTGTTTTGTCTAAATGGAGGTGCTGTAAGCTGGAAGATTTCGAAGCAAGAGACAGTAGCTGATTCTACAATGGAAGCTGAGTATATTGCTACCAGTGAAGCGGCCAAAGAGGCTGTTTGGCTTCGGAAATTTATTGAGGGACTTGGAGTAGTTCCATCGATCGCAGATCCAATTGATCTTTATTGCGATAACAATGGAGCTATTGCGCAGGCTAAGGAACCAAGGTCCCATTCCCGAGCAAAGCATATACTTAGACGATATCACCTACTTCGAGAGATTACAAGGAGGGGAGATATACATATATGTAAAGTGCATACTAATGATAACGTTGCAGACCCACTGACTAAGGCTTTGTCGCAGTAGAAGCACGAAGGTCACACTAGTTCCATGGGTATTAGATACATGGGTGATTGGCTCTAGTGCAAGTGGGAGATTGTTAGTACTTGTGCCCTAGAGACAATACTATAATGTTCTTAGGGAAGACATTTTGATTATTAATAAATATGTTCTATGGATTTTCTTTCAATTATTTATTATGTCTTTATTAACTGCGATAGAAATATTAGAATAATAACTGTCCTTGGAATATAAGCATGAATTCTATATCTCTAATTATGTGACTTAGAAATGAGATTATATGTGTAGTGTTTATAATCCTAAAAGATCCCTAGTCGAGTATTATTATTTGAGGACAATAATAATGCATTAAGACTAGTATGTTTGTTGACTGATGACCACATCTCATTGGTCATAAGTATGGTGATACTAAAGTCAAAGACATAAGTGCATGTTAACATAACATGGCACTGGATAGACCCACCATGTGAATTCTTCATGGTAAGTGTTATCAAGTGTCATAAGCAATTCTCACAATGATAATGGTGTAATAATCCTTAGACTTGAAATCATTATATTTCTATATGAGAATTAATATACTTTGATTCTACTCAAAGATACATTTGATCGGGTAATGATAAAGGTGGACATTGGGTATATTATGAATCATATGAGAAATATGAATGATAGATATAGGATTTAACCCTCCTATTTTAGGAGTGATATTATTGGCCTCTTGATTGAGTGAGACTATGAAATGCATGGCCATGCTCAAATTGTGATTTGTTTAATAGTCTACCCATCGATCAAGTAAACCGGGATTAAATGTTGAAGAGGATGACATAAACCATGCCTCGAGTTTAATCTATAATATAAGGTTAAAAGGATTATATTACATGGAACATTATTCATTAAAGGTTTAATTGGATCACCAATTATTATTATTACTTGGGTAGTAATGATGTATTACTAGATGCCCCTCATTGTTTATAATTTTATTATGAGATATTATAATTATTGCCAACGTAATAATAACCTAAAGGGTCACACACAAAGAACGTTTTAAACGGAGCATTAATTAAATTTCGAATTTAATTGAATTATTATTATATTGGATTAATTAAATAGGACTTGATTAATTATATAATAATTCGAATATGATAAAAATACTACTAATAATCAGATTGGGTTTTGGAAGCCCAATCAGATTAGGTATAGGCTCAGAATTCTCTCCATATAAATACATTAAGATGTATTGTTTTAGGGTTAATTGACAGAATTCATTTTTTGTTAAAAACCCTAGCAGCTCTACATCTAAGAGAGGCTATAGAGAGAGAGAGAGAGAGAGAGTTCTGAGGGCAGTTCTTGGCTAGTACCAACTCCGGTGATCGTTGGACGATCGGGCGTTCGTGTGGACTGATTAGAGACGTATGTCGCAAGGCGGGATACGTGGTGATCATAGCAAAGGACCTCCAACCAATCGTAAAGCTAATTAAAAGGTAAACAATTATGTTCACGAATTAAATATCGTGTTTCGCATGGATCCTGCGGAGGGTTTCGTTATTTTCTATTTTTACACGTTTTTCCGTTGCGTTTTCATGCCCGAAACCCTTCAATATTACCTTTTTCTCAACTAACTTAAATCTTACTTGAGTTTTAATTTATTTTTCTTGAGTTTCACTATTTTAATTAAATTCGAACTTTTAGAAAAGACAATAAATATATAAAAGTCAATCCTATTTAAAATTTAATTAAACAAAATTAACTTTTTATCTGAACTAAATTAAATCCTATTTTAAGTTTAATATATATATATGTGTGTGTGTGTGTGTGTATATATATATATCAATCTTTTTAGAATTTAATCTTTATATTATATCTTAAATTGCCTATAAAAGCATGGCATACTGATTAATTCTCCTCGTGCCACAAATTTGAGGATTTTATGATAATTTGTGTGCATTAATAACATTGCATATTGATGATAATTATTTGTATATTTCAATTTAGTTTCTTCTTTATGACATCTGTAACTTGAGGTTTTGCACATATATATGTGCATATTTAGCAGCAAAGCACTCAACATACAGACTATTATTAATTAGTTCTTTGTTTTTTGAGTTTATGAATATGTTAGGTATATATGTCTTGATAGGGTTTACCACAAGTAGGACGTTAGACATATTGTAATATATAAAATTCAACCAGGTTCATAATTCAATTAAACAAATGTTAATTTTTTTCTTAACTAAACTAAAATTGAAATCCATTACCTACATTCAAATTCACATTCAAATTCACAGAAAAGACAATGATTATATAGAAATCGATTATGTTTCCATTATGAACCTTTTATATTATAATGATGAACATGTTCGCACTAAAAAGTTTTATTATAACGTCTAAGAATATTTAAGAAATTTGTAATTTTTGTGATAATACAAATAGTTTAAGTTTGAAGCGTGGTTAAGAATTAATTTTTTATTATTGATTAATTTTAGTATTTTTAGTTTATATGTATTTAGTGCAATGGGCGTCGGCTCAAGAAAGTATGACATAAAATCGGCATATAAAGTCTAGGGATATTTAAGAAATTTGTAATTTTTGTTATGATACTAATAGTTGAAGTTTGAACCGGTGGTTAATACTTAAATTTTATTATTGCATATTTTTAGTATTTTTTAATTTACATGTACTTATGCAACGGGTGTCGGCTCAAAAAACATAACACAAAATCGGCATATAAAGCCCAGAGATATTTAAAAAATTTGTAATTTTTGTGATAATATGAACGGTTGAAATTTTAAGTGGTGGTTAATACTTAAATTTATATTACTGCATATTTTTAGTATTTTTTATATGTATTTAGTGTAACGGATGTTGGCTCAAGAAAATATAATACAAAATCTGTATAAAAATATGTTAGTAGTTTATTTTATTGTTTAAGTATGTTATTTTGTAAAATATTGTGTTCACTATTTATATATATTTTTTCTTAAGTAGTTAATATTTAAAATTTTACAAAAATATTATAGGACCGCTGCGAAGCGCGGCTTAGTCGACTAGTACTTATATAAAGGAAAAGACGAGGGCGGTGAGGTGAGGCGGCTTCGATCTATTTTCCTAATTTTCTCGAATTTTTGAATTATTAATATTAAAAATTCGAAAATATCTCAATTATCTTTAAAATCTTTACTAATAGAGGAAACTAAATATACAATTTGCCTTTAAAATCTTTACAAATAGGGGAAACTAAATATATAATTTTAATATTCTCCTAAATTTTTATCAGAAAATGTATCAATTGCTTTTTAAATCTTACTAATAGAGGAAACTAAATATACAATTCTAATATTTTGACCTTTAAAATCTTTACTAATTGAGGAAACTAAATATACAATTCTAATATTCTGGCCTTCAAAATGTTTAATAACAGAGTAAACTAAATATACAATTTTAATATTCTCCTAATTTTTTTATTTATGAATATACTTACTAACAAAAGAAACTAAACATATTATCCTAAATTGTTTATCATAAAATATCTCAATGGCCTTTTAAATCTATTATAATATAGGAAACTAAATATACAATTGTAATATATATTCTCCTAAACTTTTTATTTATGAATATATTTACTAACATAGGAAACTAAATATATTTATGTCAAAACTTAAATTTTTGAAAAATATTATAAAGAAGACGAGTGCGGTGAGGTTGAGCTATCAAATCGCCTCCGTCTATTTTTCTAATTTTCTAGAATTTTTAAATATAAAGAATTTTTTTATATTATTTAAAGGAGAAGACGGCACAGTGAGGTGTCGCATCTCAAATCGTCTCAATCTACTTTTCGAATTTTCTCAAAATTTTGAATTAATAAAAATTAAATAATATATATAAATTCTCAATTTCCTTGAACTTTTTTTTGCTAAACCTCAATTTCCTTTTTACTGTTTTTCTAACGGAGGAAACTAAATATAATTTGTTAATATTTTTCAAAACATTCTCTACTAATCTAATTTATTTACTAATTTCTTTCTTACTATTTTTCAAAAAAGGAACCTAAATATGCTATGTTAATATTCCCCTTAACTTTCTCTTCAAGTTCAATTTATTTACTAATTATTTCCTGCCATTTAAAAATACTATATTAATATTATCCTAAACTTACTCTATGAGCCCAATTTATTTACTAATTTCTTTTTACTATTTGAAAAGTCCTAAACTTTCTCCTTTATATATGTACGGTGAGGCTACGTATCTCAAATTGCCTTATCTATTTTCCTAATTTTCTCAAAATTTTAAATTAATAATATTAAAAGTTAGAAAATATATAAATTTTCTTTTAAATCTTTAGTAATGAAAATCTTACTTACCTTATATTCTCCTAAACTTTCTTTTTAAGTCAAATTACTATCTTAATGTAGTCCTAAAATTTAACTTCAAGTTAAATTACAATGTTGATATTCTGTTAAACTTTCTCTTAAACTCAAACTTACCATCTTAAAATTCTCATATATTTTTTGTTAAAGTTCTAAAATTTATCTTGAAATCAAATTATCATCTTAATATTCTCCTAAAAAAACTATTACAAATTATGTTCTCATAATTTTTTCGTAAAAAAACTCGCGTTTAATTTATATATGTGTTTTACATATATATAAAAATCAATTTTTTAAGTTTTACCTTCTAATTTATATAGAAGATAATACTTACAGAAAATGCAAGTTTCTATAAAATATAATATAATATAAAATTCTTTTTTTTCTTTTCATTTATTTTCTCGAGTACCTATATTTTAAACAATAATAATTAGAATATTTAAAAATATTTAAATTTAATTTTATGATATAACAAAATTGATTAATAGATGATACAATTTATTTAGTAAGTTAGTTTGTTATATGTTTAGATTTGTTAACAACGAAAAAGCGGATGAGACATGTTTAACGAGAGAGTGACTCATAAATATGAGCATATTATAAGGTAGAATTTAATATTGATGTAATATTATGTATTTAAAAAAAGAAGTTGAAATATGAATTTTGAGAAAAATAAAAATTGTGATAAATATACTAATATTTGATATAATATTAAAATAATGAAAAATATTTAACAATTGCCGTTTTTTATATTTATTTAAAATTTTGGTAAGAAAAATTAAAACAATTATTATAAGGCCGCTGCAAAGCTGATGAGTAAACCAAATTTAGAGAATCCATTAATTTTTAAGTTGTATCATATGTTAAATAATTTATGAAGTCGAATACCTCAAGTCTTACTAAATATTACAATTTTTTAATAATTACAAAGACATGCAAGATTTCATTTCCACGATCAATATACTTATATAAAGGAGAAGACGGAGGCGGTGAGGTGGCGCCTGTAGAATAGCTCCGTTCTATTTTTCTAATTTTCTCAATTTTTCACAATTTTTAATTTTAATAATTACAACTTCCTTTATTATTTTCGATTTTGTAGGAAGGAAATTGAAAATTACACTTTTATTATTTTCAAACTTGATAGAACTTTCCTTTATTATTTTCAAACTTGATAGAACTTTCTTTGATTTAGAAAATTACAACTTCCTTATTATTTTCGAATTTGTAGGACTTGATAGAACTTTATTTGATTTAGAAAATTACAACTTCCTTATTATTTTCGAATTTGTAGACTTGATAGAACTTTCTTTTATTATTTTCAAAGTTGATAGAACTTTCTTTGATTTAGAAAATTACAACTTCCTTATTATTTTCGAATTTGTAGGACTTGATAGAACTTTCTTTGCTTTATAAAATTACAACTTCCTTATTATTTTCGAATTTGTAGAATTTGATAGAACTTTCTTTGATTTATACAAATCTGGATACACCGTATGTGTCATTCCTGAGAAAATAGTAATATTATATGTTTATATTGATTTTTATCAATATAATTTTTTTAATATATATATGACAATTGTATCGGTCCAAGAAAATAAAAAATCAAACTCTATAAACAAAAGGAATATGTAAATAATTTATAATATTACTTACACAAATGCAAATTTTACAGAATATATTTTATTTGATAGTTTATATAAATTTTATAGATATTTATTTCACAATTTTTATTCTAATATTCTTTTTCTTAATAAATATATTTTTATGCCACTGTGAAGCGCGGCTCAGTAACCTAGTAATTTACATAAAACTCAATCGACTCGGATTTAAGATAAAAAGCACATAGAATCTGTTAAAAAATTATAAATTATTAGTAATTGCTTAAATTTTTTAAAAATTGAAATTAAATACACCCACCCATTCAGGCATATCAGCAAATGCCTATATTTACCTAAAATGTTCTGTTTCAACTGTGCCAACTAAAAAAAATCAAAGACAGAGCGCCAAAAACGGACTTTGCGCAGTTGTATGTGCCAAAATATAGCACTAGCTCTCGCTATAAAACCAATCGAGTTCCGAATAACACAAGAATCAATCTCTAGCAATGGCATCGGCACAAAAATTTCTTGTATTCGCTGTAGCAGCACTTCTCATTTGTTCAACAATGATAAGAACTACAGAAGCGCAAGAGAACACGATAGACTACAGTCGACTTAGAAAAGCGTCTCACCCAAAACAGGATCTTCCTAAACCTGGTCCAGGGCAGGCAAACGCGTACAATCGAGGTTGTAGTTCTATCAACAGATGCCGCGGTGGTTAAAATTAAGTTCATATTGGCCATGGGATTGCAGAGAGAGTTCACCATAACAGAATTTCATGCATGGTGTGACAAAAATAAGCTGTTGTGATATAATAAAATTTCGCAATTTTGTAAATGTGCACTAAAGCATTTGTCAGAATATTTCCCCTATGAAATTATATCCAATGGCAGATTAATATTCAATATTTGAGCATTCCGCGTATCCCTTGAAATTTATTTTAGTATATACATATATGAAATTATATCCAATGGCAGAAACTGTTGTCGTAACCGATATATGGGTGGACAAACTGGAAACAAGGCATTTTCATTTTCAAGAACTTGTATACTGGTTAATGAAAAAGATAATAATCTGAAAAATGAAATGCATCATTTATATCTACGGACGGAGGTTTAAAACCGATAAACAGGTAAACTCATATCACATACTTTCATGCCTTTTATACCAGTTTATAAGCTATTGGAAACCAAAGGCAGTCAAGGTGCTTTCATGGTAAGATTGCCCTTTTTCCCTGGTGTCCACTGGTAAGGTGCCTTTTTCCATGGTAAAAAAATAATGGACACTGTAGGAAGACCACCACCATGTTCTGGTAAATCTAAAGCGGCCTATCTCGAGCTTTTAGTTCTAGTTTTGCCATTATGTTCCTGCTTAACCTGTAGAGTTCTAGAAACATTCTTTGCCAGAGGAATTTGTTCCAATTTACCTACCACATCTAGCATTGAGGGTCTTAATTTTGGATCAAAATCGAGACACTGGTATGCAAGGGAAGCTACAGCTTGTGCTTCCTTCTTCGGGTATTGACCCCCCATTCGCGTGTCCATAATCCTCAAAACTCTCTTGTCTCCAAGTAGTGGCTTTGCCCAATCTACCAAAGTCTCTTCATCTACACCTCCAGCCCTCTCATCCCCTAATGCCCGCCTTCCAGAGAGCAACTCTAACAAGACAACTCCGAAACTATATACATCACTCTTTGTAGTCAAACGTCCTGCTTATTTGTCAATTTAGGAAGAAGAAACGAAAAATTAAGTTAGTTGCGGATGCAAATAATCACAGTTCAAATAGAAAGTATTTGATTATTGATTGTTCTTTTTTAATCACAGTGGAACTTCTACATGTTATCAGCCATACTTCACGATACAACATTCCTCAAAAACAAACAATATGCCGCATATGGTTCTATCTTATTACTCTGCTTTTTCTTTCATTTGTTTGATTATATTTTAAAGCTACTGGTTTCGTATTAAGAATTCTGGAAGTATAAACTCATCATACGCCACAAACTCATTCATACTTAACGGCAATACCCAATTTAGGAATGTGAAATTGTTACAATTTCTCCTACAATCATCCATCAAAGGAGGTAACAGAGAATTAAAACATAAAATTATTGACCTGTAGCAACATATTCTGGTGCAGCATAACCCTTGGTACCCACAACTCTTGTTGACACATGAGTTCTATCTCCAGTTGGACCAGCCCTTGCATAGCCAAAATCCGAGAGCTTTGCATTGAAGTCCTATATAATTAAGATGAAATGTATTATGAGATAATGAAATCACTCAACTGATTCTGAGGGCCATGTAATTTCAAATAAGTAAATTAAAAAACTTTAAATTTGTCAGCATACATACCGAATCAAGTAGAATGTTTGATGCTTTCAAGTCCCTGTAAATTACATTGGAATCTAAATTGTGTAAGAAGGAGATTCCCCGTGCAACATCAGTTGCAATATGAACCCGTGTAGCCCAAGGAATAGGTTGCACTCCTCCTAAAGAAAGAAATAATATACATGATTATGAACTAGGAAATTACTGCATGAAAGTACATATTTGCAACAACCACTAACAAATTGCATCTATGGACTGTGAATTTCGTAGTTTAAAACTTATTTGCTCTGGTGGTTGGAGATCACTATGAAATAGGAAATTGAACACGAGACCATTAAGAGATTTACAATAAGAATTGTCTGAAAACAAGCAAACTTTTAGATGCTTAATGAAGAAGCAAAAGAGCCAATTTGCAGAAGAAACATGAAGAATCACTTCAAATAATATCTGCCACTAAATCTACAATGCTCGATTTTTTTAACGACATAAACTTTAATGCATGAGCACTACATCTCAAAAAGCTATAAATCTTAAGCTTCGCAAAGAAAACATAAATTCCAGTGTGCGCATTGCTGATTATAAAAATTACTAAGAGACAATACTCACTTCTGCCAGGGAGGCTTGCCATGCCAATCATTTTAACACAAGTACCTTTATGACACACTTATGCAAGATGTAAGATGATGTGAAAAGATCTACAAAAAGAAAAGAACTTACTTCTAAATAAGTGGTTCTCCAAACTTCCCTTGGACATGAATTCATAAACTAACAAGCGGTTGTCAGATTCAACACAATACCCAATGAGTTTTACAAGGTTTTGATGATGTAGCTGGCCTAAATAGTTAACTTCTGTCTGCCAACAGAAGAAATATTGAAAGTAAATTTCAGCTGGGAAATTACCAAAATTAAAGAAACATAAAAGATAGAGTAAAGGTATTGGGTAAACATACAAGCCATTCTCTGTGACCTTGACAACTTCCTGTTTTGAGCTTTTTGATGGCAACTGAAATCCCAGATCCAGGTCTGCTTGCAGCTAAAGAGTTTTCATCTAACCAGGCTTTATAGACCCAACCAAACCCTCCCTCGCCAAGAAGACTGTCTGAGCGGAAGTTTTTTGCAGCATTCTTTAGATCATGGTAACTGAAGGCTCTAAGTGTGTTGGACACGGAAATTTCACCTTCCGGTGCTACCACTGTTTTATTGAAACTCAATGAAACTGATTTCTTGCTAGGAGAGGAAGAGTCTTGTCGTTTATTGCTCAAGGAACTTGTAGTTTCTACAAGAAAGTAACAGAAATCATGAGGGACAAATCAATCTAGTCTTACATTCCAATAACCTCAGAATACAGAAACGATACTAAAAAGAAGGTTTACTTATACGGGAATTCGGAGAAGATTTTGTGCAAACTGTAGTAAGTTAGCAACTATTGTTACTTTTGTTAAGTAACCAGTAGTCCCCTGAGTCAGAGTTGCCATGCAACAGCCAACTCAAGTTTGGCTCAATTAATCGCATGCTTCGGAACATATTGTTCCTTGAGACAGTAATCAAGTAGCTTAAGTTCATTGAGACAGTAATCAAGGAGCTTCCAGCAGTTAGTTAAGTGACACAATCCTCTACATAATACATAATACAGATACAATATGCAGAGTACACCAAGTTGAAGGCCTCAGCTGAAGCTAAATTCAGAATTCTACATGTAGACAGCATGCTTAATTGTTTACATCTTAACTCACAGTAAGCATCATTGCAATATATTGTAAAACATAGAAGTGACATACCCATCAACTGATTAGAAGAAGCATGAGCACATTTTGCAGATTTTCCATAGCATATTCCCATTGTTCCTTGACAACCAAACTCACACAAGCAAGCAAATATATGTCAACAAAGTAAAGGGCTGCTCCTAAATTAGTAGAAATTCTTAGTATGCTGATGTACCTATAGATATTTTATATAGATATACAGCTTCTGAAACAAGATAGACAGAATAGCTTTGTCTTCCTCCATCTCTGAAACTTTCAAACACTGACCCTACATCTTTCCTTTTCAAGTTTCTTGATATTCAAAGTCACATTTAGTAGTCAATGAGACAAATTAAATTCCTACTACTATAGTTTCATCTTATTTGCACTATATTTTTATTAAAATAATTGTGCAATCTTTGACTTTAAAATGGTTGCCACATTATTGGGGGAATTAGATGTTAGTTTGCTTCACAGATATATGGTCGGCGTTTGGGTATCAAGCAAAAGTTGATTTATAGCTTAAAATGAGTAAGTGCTTTATAAGTGATAAGTAGAGCTGAGCTTATAAGTCCTAAAGTGTTTGGTAAATCAGAACTTATAAGCAGTAGAGTGTTTGGGTAAATCAGAACTTATAAGTTAACTTTTTTTTTATTATTTTTAAAATATTTATTTTTTAATATATATAAATGGATATCAATGGATAGATCTCGATGAGTAGAGAAATTTGATATATACATATCAATTTTTTAATGAACGGATCAAAAGATATATGGTTTTGAAGATTTGAAGGATATTATATATTGCGTGTATCAAGAATAAGTTATAAGTTATAAGTTGAATGTTAAGGATTCTTAACATTCAACTTATCCATTTTAATTAACCATAAGTTGGTTTCACTTATTTTAGCAAACACCCCCAATAAGCATTTTTGGGTTTATAAGCTATAAGCTGCAACTTTAAGTTGCAGCCAAACAGGCCCATAATCTCTCTAATAAATATTTTGGAACCGAAACTACTTTGCAAATCTTTTACTCCTCGGTCCCAACCATTTCTTTACATTTTGTTTTTTGGATGTCTCATCCAATTCTTTACATTAAATTGATTGGACCCACCATTTAACTCACTTTTTTCTATTTTTTCCACTACTTTATTACTTTTTCTTAATCTCCGTGTCTAATCCAAATATAAACAAATGGGTGGAACGGACCCAGTATTTATTTTTAATATTTTTAGAAATAATACTCCCTCCGTCTCATAAAACCCTTCCCATTTCTCTTGGACACGTTTGTCAATGCACACTTTTGATCGTTAATATCTTCAATTTCGTATTAGTATTAAATATAAAAACTTCATTGTATTAAAGTACTCATAAATACGAATCTAACAAGATCACTCATGACTATATTTGGTCTTATAGATTATGCGTAAATTAGTAATTTGTCTCATGTTATGAATAGTGCCGGCATTTTAAACAGGAAGAGTTTATTGAAACTGAGGGAGTATTGTTTAATCAGTTTATTTAGTTAAAGTTATATAAAGAGAATGAAATGATTCATAGAAGTCAAATTGCATTCTAGTAGTAAATATTTCCAGCCATCTATACGTTCGAAGTTTGAAAACTCATTTTTGTTCCTGGTCGTGCTATCTTCAAGCTTAGAGTAACGACTCACATCATCCGTTACGTAATAAACTTTCAAATAAATGTAAAAAGATTGGTGTGTCACAAATATAAATTCGAGTTATATAATATTACCCTTAGAATTAACAATGTAAACTTCCACTTTTAATATGTTGTTGGACCAAATCGAAATTTAGACTTCTAATAGAATATTTTAAATATAATATATCACTTGACATTTAGACTTCAACATTTTGTATTCATTTACCAATTATCTATGTATATAAACACCTTTTAAGTATAGCTGATAGCTAACTTAGTAGTGAAATAAAATCAAATGTATCTATTAGCTAGAGTTCATGTACTCACTTTTATAATTTCAAAAATTAAATTTAAATCCATATAATTTCTATTCGATGCGTTTTACTTGCTTCATTTATATAACAGTTCATGCACGCAATAGTTCGAAATATATGAGCTTGTGTGCTAAAAGTCTTTACAACTTGATTTGTCTTTTTCATATTTTTCGTTTTAAAACTAACGCCGGTCAAATTCCTTCGCATGTCAATGATGAGAAATGAGGATGCTGGATATATTCGATTCTTTAGTATCTTAATTTCTTATATATATTTATATCAAGAAACCTTATTAAATCTAAATTAAAATATTTACTTGACCCCTTGACCTAGCTTGTCTCTCTAATGATACAGGGATTTCAATTTTTTCTGATTCAGTAGATCTTATAATTAAGCCATTTGTGCTGTTAAATTTGATGGTTTAATATTTTTGACTTCAAATTAAAAAGTATATGTATTTGTGTAATAACTTAAAATTAAGGGATATTATATTTGGTACCATTGTACAATTGGCTTTTTCATTTGGTACCACTCGAAGTTTTTGGCTTCCAAGTGGAGCCATCATACTTTTGGCTTCATCCACGTGATACCACTCCGTTAACCAAACGTTAGTCGGTCGTTACAAAATTATGAGATTGTCCATTTGGTACCACTCAAAGTTTTCGACTTCCAAGTAGTACCCTTCTACTTTGTGTTTCAACTCCAAAATACCACTATGTTAATAAATTCGATGAAGTGGTATTTTGAAATTGAAGCCGAAAGTAGAATGGTGCCACTTGGAAGTCAAAAACTTTGAGTGGTACCAAATGGAAAAGCCAATTGTACAATGGTACCAAATGGAATATCCCTAAAATTAACTTTAAGTTAGAAAATGATTTTCAGTCACAAGTTGGTAGAATATAAATATTTTAATTTTTTTTTTTTAATTTTGTAACTTAATTTGATGAAAGATAACTTGCTAGATATCTATAGCCTTTAATTGACTTGGTAGTAACAAGTCCTACTCTGTCTTATCTTCTTGAGTTTAAAACTTTGAATACTGTCACAAGGGAGATTATTCAATCAATGGTCGTAAAAAGCCGGAATTAGACGGTAAAGGTATTAATCAGATAATTGAAGATTAATCGGAGTAATTAATTGAAATTAATTTAATATTAATTTTTAATATAATTAATATTTATATGTCTATTTTAGGTTTAGATAACTATTTAATAAAATTTATAGAAATTTAAAGCAAGAGAGAACAAAATTGCAGATTAAATAATTAAATTCACTTATATACGTTGATATGTTTAAAATACTAGTACAACAAGAGAATTCAACCTAGCAACTTAGAGATTTTAATGATACTCCAATTCGCAAATAAAAGATTAAACTAAGTTAAAAATAGTAATTAGTTGGTGAACATACCAAATAGCTTATTAATCAAAGGAGGTCTATCTAACAACTACAATTTGTGAGATTTTTAGATCACGGTTAAATATGAGTGTTGAATTTTGTTTTTCAAATTATTTCTCATTTTTTTTAAATATAATTGAAGAAAAATATTTTCCGTCTAACCCGATTTTTTTATCGTTTTAGCCATTTTTGAAGAAAAACGAATTTTTAACCGATTTTTTGTTTAATCAGTTTGGTAACCCATCATTTAGCAATTAATTAACGATTAATATCAATTAATCGCTGACTTTTAGAAGAATGATTTGGACTTAGACATGAACTCGCAGAAGAAAGTAAGAAATTAACTTGATGTGAAGGCTGTGTTTGATTACTTTGATAAATGTCTATTTAACTGATAAAAAATACATGAATCCTGTGTTTGTAACGTGGTTATTTAAAAATCGTTCATTCATTTGTCAAGTGTCATATTGTTTTTTGGATAATACACTAAAATCTCGATAAATTAATAATTTTAATTAATTAATATTTGTTTTAGTCCTAATTCGGGCCTTTTAATATAAATTAATAATTCGTTAATTTATAAGATAATATATTTTAATTCAAGCATATAGATCCCATATAATATATAAATTAATAATTACATATTACATCAAAATTATAGTTATTTATTCTAGAATACACTTTTATAAAATAAGACTCCAATGTAACTTGATTCTTTTTGAAATTGATGTCTCATTGTACTTCATCTTGAATTCTTCTTAATGCATTATGAAGCTTGGCGTACTATGTTCATATTGCAAAAGAAAATTACATAATGTAATTAGGTTTAGTAATATTCATGAATGTACTTAATTAATTTAATTCATGTATCTATAATTTAATTAATATCAATAATCAATTCAATTTACTTGAATTCATAAATATTATTTACTCAAATTTATGAATTATTTTGAGTATTTATAGATGAAATTACAATAAATGTAAATTTATAAAAACTATTATTCTAAGAACTATATATGGTATAAAATATTAAAATAATATATCTCGATAAATTAATAAATTATTAATATATCGATAAATTAATAATTTATTAATTTATCGATTAATTAATATTTCGATTAATTAATAATTTTTTCTAATTCCAAAAGTAGTAATTTATGGAGATTTTATTGTAGTGTGAAAATAATAATCTACATGCAAAAAAAAAACAATTAAGAAATGAGCAAAGAATAACAAAATACAATACGGAAAATATGGTCGCAGGACTCGCAGTTATATATGATAGATAGTGATACCGAGAGACCGTCAATTGTTGAAAGTAGTATCGAATCCCAAGTTGCCAACCGAGGGGGCGGCTAATAATTAAGTGCGCACATTTTTCTTCCCTGTTTATTAATGTGCGTATTTGGGGTATTACAAAAAATTTGATTTTTAATTTAAAATGAGTAAGTGTCATAGAAGTGATAAGTTGATGATTTCTTATAAGTTATACGGGTGTTTGGATAAATTTACTTATAAGTTAGTGAAGAATTTGCTACATTAAATTTGAAAAAATAATTTTTAAATAAAATGATTTCAACACTTGTATTTTAAATTAAAAAAATATTTAAAAACACAAATGTAAAAATATAAAAAAATTAGAAAAATAAAAAAATCAAAGAATAAGTTATAAGTTAAGTAAAATGTTGGTGATTTCTAACATTCAACTTATCAATTTATAAGTTATAAGTTATTAAATAAGCTGAGTACACAAACACACATCATAAGCTATTAAGGGTTTATAAGTCATACTGTACATAACATTTTTGTTTGTTACGTCATACGTGCATCAGTGCATGTACTTGCTGATTAATTTTTGGATCCAATTATAGCGGAGCGGAGCGGTCTCAACAAAATTTGTGGTCCTAAGAGCAAGTCTAACCGATTACTTATATTATGTCTAAGTTCAAATATAAGTAATTTTGCAAAAAAGTAATTTTGTAAAAAATGGTGCTCCAATAATGTTTTAGTGGTTACCTAAATCACTAGGACATCCATCTCATTACCTATTAATAAGTAATCACTAGGACATCCATCCCTATTAATAAGTAATCACTAGCCATTACCTATTTAATTTTCATGAATAAAAAATGGATAAAATATCAAAGTGGTCATTGAAGTGAAGACCATATATCATTTTCATCACTGATCTTAACGGGATATCGTTTCAATCATTAAAGTCATCATAAACATCAAATAGATAACTCTAAATATGTGTTCGGAAAGTAAACATAACTTTTCTTGAGTTCTACACATATTTATTCAATACTACTGCAACCAAATGAAAAGTTGTGAATTCTAGTATTTCAGATAATTTATTTAGATTTTAAAAAATTCATTTACTATTTATTTTTAATTAAATCAAAGTAAAAAATTAAAATTAAATAATTTTTAGTAATTAAAAATAAATAGTAAATAATTTTTTTTAAATCTAAATATAATATCATAAATACTAGAGTTCATAACTTATCATTTGGTTGCGGTAGAATTCAAGAAATATATGTAGAACTCGATATAAATTATTTTTACTTTTCGAATACATATTTAGAGGTATCTGTTTGATATTTATGACGACTTTAGTGATTAAAGTGATACCTCGTTGAGATCAGTGCTGAAAGTGATATAAGTATTAATGTTTCTTTTCTACGTTTCTTTTCTCTCTCTTTCTTCCACTCTTTTTCTCTCTATTTTCAAATATATTATTATAATAATAATAGGGAATGGATATAAGTAATGTTGTTGGAGTTCCTACAAGAAATCAAGTCTCTAAATCACTAGGACACATTATTATATCATATTTATGAGTAACCAACTAGGACATTGTTGGATTTGCTCTAAGCCTATTTTTATATTACTAGTTACTAGTAGCTTACAATCGTGCCGCACGATTTTTTTAATTAATATTTATAATAATTAAATTTATTTGTTTTTTTTTCATATTTTTATGTTATTAATTTTTAGGCTTTATTTATTATGTTTTAGACGCTCAATTAACTATTTGTGTTGTATCTTGAGTTCGAAAAATCATAATTGAACGTTTTACGTCAGACACAATACTCATAAAATAATCTTTAATTTATTGACGGTTTAACAATTATTTTTCAATTAAAACTACCCTAAAACTGAAAAGAAAAGAAAGTTACAAATTTTTACATTAAGAATTTTTATTCAATTTAGAAAATTTATTTAATGTTTTTAGTATTTAACTATAGTTTTACTAACAACTAAATACACTTTTTAATATTACATGTAACAGTTTTTAATATTACAAATTAATCTTGTTAGGAATATGTTGTTCTTGATGATAATTATAAAAACACTTAGTAGATTTTGTGTTAAGTCACTTTTGTAACTGTCAACGGAATGGTATGCTTTGCAGCTTCCGTTGACAGGTAGCTCATCAACGAAATGAGTAATATAGCAATTGCACTGTACAATACTTCACTACTTGATAGGCATTTGTTGTAGGTATTAGATAGGTTTTCTAAGTCATGTTGACTAAGTACTAGATAGGCAAAATAGGTTGGTTAATTGGAAATATAATGTGCCTTGTAATTTTGCCTAAGTGAAGACATGTCAACGGAATGGAGATTACACTATCAACGGAATGAAGAATGTACCATCAACGGATTGAAGAATAAAGCTATCAACGGAATACATCTCACTGCTATCAATGAATCATTATCACTTTTCTGAATAGTTGACAAAGTGATAGTGACAGTTTTCTGACAGATCAAAAGGTGATGTAGAAGTGTACTTTGCATTGGGAGCCATCAAAATGGTCACTGGGAATGAGGAAACATTCCATTACCAATTAAGTTCTTGAGTGGGATCATAATAAGCATGAAGACAAAAGACAAGATCTCCAAGGACCATTGGATAAAAGGAATGAAAAGCAAGCTACTGGCGGTTACCTTTAGTACTCTTTAGTGTAGCCAAAAATAGCATTTGTAAACTTATGATATATAACCAAGTGTAGCAGTTCATTTAATTGTAAGAAGTGAGATATAATATTTTTGTATTAGCTTTCTTTTAAGAGCACTCTCACTCTACATTAGGAACTGAGCAGTTGTGCTACATTTGTAACACAGATTATTTCCGCAATAAAAACATCTCAGTTGGATCCTCAAAACATCCAACTGAAATTTTATATTTTCTTGTATGTTTTTATTTTCTCAGTCAAGTTTATTTAAAAGTTGTTTTAAGTTTAGAAATATGTAGAATTGTATTCAACCCCCCCTTCTACAATTCTGTTAGGTCATTTGGGATTAACAATTGGTATCAGAGCGAGCTTCTAACATACAAGGAGTTTAAAGATCAAGGCCAAAACAGAAACCATGGTGAAGAAGGATCCAGGTGTAAAGATACCAGTTCTAGATAAGGACAATTACTTTAACTGGAAAGTAAAAATACATCTACATCTCATGTCTATGGATGAGAGATATGTAGACTGCATTGAGAAAGGTCCACACGTTCCCATGAAGTTTGCATCTAGAGTTGGACTGCCAGATGATGCTGAAGATGTGGAAATTCCAAAGTCTGTCTCAGAATGGACTGTTGAAGATGTTGCAGAAGTCCATAAAGATAAAAGAACCATGAACATTCTGTTCAATGGCTTGGAGCAAGAGATGTTTGACAATGTTATCAACTGTACAACTGCTAAAGAAGTATGGGACACTGTTAGAACACTCTGTGAAGGAACTGAGCAAGTAAGGGAGAACAAAATGCAACTCCTCAACAACAATATGAACACTTTCATTTTAAAGCTGGCGAAACCCTAAACGATACATTTAGTAGATTTCAAAAGCTTTTGAATGGATTAAAGTTGTATGGGAGGATCTACCAAACCAAGGATTCAAACCTCAAATTTCTTAGAGCTCTTCCAAAAGAGTGGAAGCCTATGAATGTTTCTCTGAGAAACACTCAAGAGTACAAATTAAGACTATACTCTTGAAAGGCTTTATGGAACTTTAAAGACATATGAGCTGGAAATGGAGCAAGATGAAGAAATTGAGAAGGTACAAAAGAAAGGTGGATCTATTGCATTGGTTGCATCTGTGAACCAACTGGAAGATGACAATGAAGAAGCTGCAAGAGCCACAACTAGTCGAGCTAGTTGTAGGAGTGATGTTAGCCAGGGTAAAGACAAGGTGACAGAAGAAGAAGAAGAACCAGCCAACTTGGATGACTTAGATGAGATTAATGAGCACATTTCTTTTCTTTCAAGGAAATTTTCTAAGTTGAAATTCAAGAGAAACTCAGAAGCAAGGCCACCAAGGAGAGACTTTCAACCTAGCAAAAATAATTGGGTTGAAAAGTTTAAGTCTAAATGTTTCAACTATGGAATGATTGGTCACTTTGCTGGAGATTGTAGAAAGCCTAGAGTTGAGAAGGGCAATAGGAAATTTGAGCCTGTTAATTATAAAAAGAAATACTTTGAACTTCTCAAGCAAAAAGAAAAGGCTTTCATGTCTCATGAGTATGATTGGGCTAATAATGATGAAGATTCAGATGATGATGTTGAGTATGTCAACTTGGCTCTAATGGCTAACAATCATGAGCAGGAAGTGTAATAACCCGAATTTTTGGTAAAATTAAAACTTTTCTTATTATGATTAAGTGCATCAGTGAATAGTGAATTTGGTGGATGAATAGTGATTTTGAGGGTTAAGAAAAATTTTCATGCCACCTATGTACGAGACGTAGTGTGGATATTCCGAAGTCATATTAGTGAACTACGGAGTAAATAAGTGAATGCAAAGACGATCGGAATTCAGAAATTCCAAATTTTATTTTGGTGTAGTATTTGACTGGGCAGTGAATTATATATTATTATATTCAAGAAATGAGATATTAAATTTGAGGATTTGATATTTTGGAATTTTATTATTTTATTAAAGTCGATTTAAGGATTCGATTGTTGGAGTGAATAGTGAATAGTTACTATTCACTGTGAGAATCGCGTAGAGTTTTATTCGCTCTTTTTAGGAAATATTTTCGAATCGTTTCAAGAGGAACAAAAACAAGGATGAATAGTAACATTGATGAATAGTGCTCCAAGGTGAATAGTAAAATTTTATAGTCTCCGATTGATCCTATATTTCAGCGGAAGTTCAGGAATAATAAACGGTTACTAATCGCGTAGTCAGAAATCGCAAACGAAAACGAGAATCGAAAATCCGTTCGAAGGAGCAACCTTGGACATATTATAACTTAGGAAATAAAGAAGAAGATATGTATTAAAAGAAGAAAGGAAGTGGTGGAAGAAGTGTGTTAAAGAAGCTTGTAAGCTTAACCAAACTTGAGGGGCTAACTTGCATTTTGTTAAAACAAAATATCTACCATATCACCAAACCTCCTCCACACATTAAACACACAAAAGGACCAGCCTCTCACACCCATTTTCTTCAAGAAAAACCGTGGCAAAGGAGAAGAAGAAGAGGAAGCAAAAACTCCATGGATTCTTGGTCGTTTCCTCGAGTTCCTATGCTTAAAACGAAGAAGAGCTCAAGCCCATTCTTTTAAAGGTAACATCTCCAGCACCCACCATCTCTAGCATGATCTTTTCTTGATATGAAGAAGATGATGAATAGTGTTTTCAAAAATTTTTGTGTTTATAATTTAAGTTTGAAAGCATGTATGTGTAGTATATGTAATGGGTTGATGTTTTAAGTGATTAGATGAATTGTTGGTTGAGTTTGGAGGATGTGTTATGAATTTGTTTTGAATATTCATGGAGTATTTGACTGAGATGAGGGAGTATAAGGTGGATAGTGAGTTTGGGATTGATTGGTATTGATTTGGTGGTGTTTTGAAAATGGAAAACGTTAAGTTTTAAGCCGTCGTAATGCCCGATTTTCGGTAACTCTAAAAACTGCCTAGAATCCGAAAACCTAACTGCCTCTTTTGGTTCAGTTATGAACATGAGTGTGTAGAGATTTGTTTCTAGTTTACGTGAGCGCAAGAATCATATCATTACGATTTACGGTTGATGAGATATGACCATTTTAGTGAAAGTGGTTCAAGGAATGAGATTGCAGAAATGTACCAACTTTGTGGCTATGTTTGAGACCCTTAAGATTGTTTTAAAATATGAAATTTTGTATTGAAGTGCCAAGGTCAGTTACGAAAGTTTGTACGAAGGTTTCGAGTCCAAAAGATTATTTTTCGATTTTATAAAAATGTGTTAGCCGAGGTGGTGCAAGTGAAAACCACTAAGAACATGACTTAGAAACCAATGTTGTAAATGGTTAAGTATAACTTGTATTCGAGGATCGATTTCGGACTAAACCTACGACTTAAGTAATTGTCGATTAACATGGACTTAATATGAGCCTATAACGAGCTAGTAATGCCTTGGTTGTGTTTCGCTTACGTGTTTAAGCATTTAGTACAAGTGGATTATCCAGGGGATTAATCGTGCGTTTTCTTTGACTTTGTCTAGATTGTCCGACATCGTCGCGAACCCCTATCACTTCTCGAGCATCAGGCAAGTTTCTAAATCTATACTTTGAAGTATTGACTATATAATACTGCTTTTGCCATGTATAAAATTGGACAGTTTTGCGATATATCTTATTTCTTGTTGAAATGGATTTGACCTTTGGATTATATAAAATATTTTGAGTTAAGTAGTTATGAACCGGTTTACCTGGTAGCTCTAAATATAAGAGCATATTCATTGTTTTCGACTCTAAATCGGGAGTCGGTATTTTGAGATATGTAGATAGCCGTGGAAACCCGGAGGGATTCCATCGGCAGAATACTATGTATTTTGAGGATTGTTATTGGAGTATGATATCATTCGAGGAATGATATTTGCTTACTATATCTTTCAAGGAATGTTATTTGAGTATTATCTCAGTCGAGAAATACTATTTGAATACTATTTCAGTTTTATATGCTAATGGAAGGCATAACTGTTTTCGAAAGTATATTGTGATACTTGCTTTATGATTTGATTATGAGCTTCTAAGCTAAATATGAGATATTAGTTAGAAGCCAGGTTTTTATAAATGCTCTAGGTAAAGGGCGTATGATTTTATTGTTTAGACCGGAAGTAGTTATATTTTCGGTATATGTTAAAGATTGTTTTCCAATAGAGATATCGGGTAATTATTATTCGATGATTATTTATTTAATGAATATTATTTTTGAATATTCATTTAAGGCTTATTTATTCAATGAATATTATTTTTGAATATTCATTTAATCATTATTTATTTAATGAATATTATTTTAAATATTCATTCAAGGTTTATTTATTTAATGAATATTATTTTAAATATTCATTCAAGGTTTATTTATTTAATGAATATTATTTTGAATATTCATTTAATCCTTATTTATTTAATGAATATTATTTTTGAATATTCATTTAATCATTATATATTTAATGAATATTATTTTTGAATATTCATTTAATCATTATTTACTTAATGAATATTATTTTCGAATATTCGTTTAAGGTTTACTTATTTAATAAATATTATTCGATTATTTATTAAATACTTTTAACACGTTTTAAAAATGAGAAATGTTATTTAAAGTTTATCCCCGACCTTCAATAAATATGAAGGATACTCTAAGCTGTATTATTAATTATTTTTAAATCAAAAAGAGGTTCCCAAAACACTGTTTTCCATTTAAATCTGTCTTTTAAGAGGATTTAAATGCTCGCTCAACTATCAAAAATATGGGAAACCTGATTTAAGTGACTGCTACTCTTTTTAAACTCTCAACTCAAAACTGTCAAGGGACATATATTTTCTCGGAGCAATTTAATTGCTGCAAGTTGAATGTTGTGTTACCACCTCAACGATCGAGGGGTAAATTGATGGAACAAGTCGATATCCATTAACAAGCATCGCTTGGGAAATATTGGAGAATCTTCCTTTCCAACCTAGATATAACTACTTAGTGGAGTCGTATCAACAAGTATTACACTTGGGGAAAGGAGGACGATCTTTACGTTTCAGAGTCATGGATTTCATCCGAACTAGGAGCAAGTGTAAGAGGTCGAGTCGCGCCGATCCATCATTTTATTGCCCCAAATGGGCCGGGGAGATCCAGAAAGGCGGTAGACAATGTCAGGCTGTCGTGTTCTTCCATCTACATGTAGAAAACCCTTTTTTAGTTGTACAACCTGCTACTGATCACAGTAAGGTTGGACAACTGGCGCAGAGATTACTCCAGTATTAGTTCATCATCCAACTTGGATAATTCTGCAACATGTATTGAAAGGGACTAAAGGGTAGCCCCCTTAGTACAGGTTTACCGATCATGTTGGCAGAGGGTCGAAAAGTGTTCAAAGACAATGAAGTTGCAATAAATCCTTGTAACTTCATCTTTTATTTTATGAGTTATGACTCTGATAAAACCTTACTCAGATTATATATGCATAAGTGGATTTTGGGTTACGGAACGTTATATGAAATTTTCTCGTAACTTCATCTTTTATATCATATGACTCTGTGGATACCTTACATAACATGAGTTATGTTGGGATTTATGGGTGATAGCAGAGGAACAACTTAACTTTGTATATACTTAATTTTTAATTAAGTAGAACATACTGTCACAGCCAAAGTATGTTCTTGTAATCAGTATGCAATGTTATTTTAATTGTGTAATTTGGAAGAAGTTCACTCTCTGTGTTCAAGCCTCAAAGAATGCATATTAGATGACAGCATGAATAAAGGTTACTATCATAAGCATTGACAATAAGATTACAAGAAGACAGAATGTTGCAAGTCAAGACAGCATATTCACTCTGACAGCAACATTGGCGGAAGACTACGCGACAGCAACTTTAGCCCTAGACAGCAAGTTTGGAAACCTCGACAACACACTATGCGGGGAACTCCTACTGTCACCAAAAGCACATTCCTGTGACAGCAAGCTTTGCGGCAAAAGTAACTGTCTCGAGAAAGATCCTTGTTCTAGGTATCTTTCTCAGTCAAATCCCGTGACAGTTTCAATGTTCAAGAAACAGGCGTGTTGCAGTATCCCTAAGTTGCACCAAGTCTGCAAGACTACGACAGAAGCTTCAAGCACTGCAAACAAAAGTGAATCAATTCAAGAGCAAGGTCAAGTCTCTATTTGCTGAATTGTTTTAGCTAGAAATAGAATGAATCTAGGTTGCTTTCTTTGTAATGTATATCTGACATTGTTAGCAATTTAGGAAAGTCACATGGGTAGACACTTTGTAAGAAGCTGCCACTTGATAATGACAGCAGCTTCACAGACCCGTGTTGACAGTGATAGGATTAGTTTTATACTTAGACTATTAATTCATTCTAGGTATGTAACAAAGACAAGCAAGTGTCTTGAAGAAAACCGAAGCTCAAGAATTATCTCTTGAGGTTGTAGCAACACTTTGCAAAATAAATAAAACATTTATTTTGTGAATCCTGTCTTCTCTATTATACTGTTTCACTAGTAGAAAACAGGCCTTTTACGTCGGTTAAATCGACCTTATACGTCGGTTAAATGGCGACGTATAGAGAGGGGACGTATAAAGTCACAGTCTTTTACGTCGGTTAAAAATGCGACGTAATAGGTAGAATATACGTCGGTTATTAAGCCGACGTAAAAGACCAAAATAACCGACGTATAAAAGTCTGAGTAACCGACGTATAAAACAAAAAGGCGACGTATATTGTTATCTTTTTACGTCGGTTCTTCTAAACAACCGACGTATATTGTCCAAAAAATTTAAAAAAAAAATATTTTGTTCCTTTGTAATCTAATCATACCTAGAAACCTGTGCAATAATCAAAAAAACATACATTAACAAACTTCCAGCAAACCAACTGAATTCTATGTTTTTAAAGAATATGTATAAACTATAAAAAGATGTTGAACACTTAAAAACTGAATATGCTTTAAAACTGAATATGTTTTTGTAAATTGTTCTGTATGTTTTGTCAAGCCGGCATAGTGCCAAGCCCAATCTCTGACCAAACTTCCAGCAAACCAACTGAATTCTAATATAAAGCTTGCATATAACCGAACTTGAAGAGATGTCTTGCTAAACATATATTACAAGGACAGCACCACCTAAAAACCCAGATATGTTGTTTTTGTTGTAGATCGGAACTTAACCAGACTACGCACTTAACAAAGCTAAAGCTAAACAAAGACGATATTTTTTCCTTGGAACAGAACAGACCCCAAAACGATCATCTTCTCCCGCCAGTTGTCACTCGTGGTTTCGACTTCACCTCAGACTCCTGCACCATAAGCCAAGCCAATAAAATAAATAATGGCTAATGTATGTGAAAAGAAAAGCTTCCGTACTCTAATGAATATGTACATACCTGTGTTGTGTGTAGGTAAATACAGGTCTTTGCTGTGGATGGATTATGATTTTCTGCACCCTTGCTCCAATCATAACATACCTGTAAACAAAAAGTACAGTCAGAAAGTCGATCCGAAATTAAACGACTACTAGAAGGGAAATAATTACAGAGCCTGATCACATACTGCATATGCGTATATTGAACCATCATTGTTGAAAGTGCTACATGGGATAGGATTACTGCACTTTGCCATAGCCTGCAAGGAAGATCATATATACATGGTTAAAAAAACAATAAAAAAAATCTGCCACATCAGTTCTGAAAAATAGGCTTTTTTGGAAGATTATGTAATTATATCTTACCTCGAGAAAAAAACGCCCATCTGGAAGTGGCTCACATCTACAAAATACAAACATAAACTGATTACTTCAAATCAAGTTAGAATCAACATTGAAATCACCAAAACTGTTTAGGGAAAAAAGAATCATACTCGGTTATCTCCACTTCACAAGCAAAATCAGCTACTAAACCTGTGGTAGGATCAGTGATGACCTATAAAGCATTAATAGATAGGATACAAACACTGGAGTGAGAGGGAAGAAAGGTTATGGTGTTCAAATTTACTCTAGACAGCCTAATTATTCATTGGCTTCTTATTCCATAAACAAAACAGACCCGAGCCCCTCTAATTCTATACTGACTACTAAGTTGGGTGATAAGATATTTTAGCTTTGGAAAATCATCATATTACCCCTTGTTATTAAAAAGGGAAGAAACTTCTCAGTCGAAGAATTCTAATGAATAAAGATATAGTGTAAGTGGCTTAAAAGTACATTAAGGTAAAGGCAATGATAAAATTAAATTTGAGAGTGAAGAAATAGGACAAACACTTTCCCCAGTAATCCCATCGAGGTTGATAAGTCTCATGTATAGAAGTGTCTGGAAATGAGCACGAATAACAATCAGATCCAGTTCCATTTGTCAGATACAGATTAGCATAAGTTACATCGCCAACCAGATCCCCGAGCACTGCTATTTTCTTCGGGTAGCTCGTTGGACCAGAAACAGGCATGGTCCTAAAACTTAAGAGATGAAACTGGACAAAGAGATGAGTTGCATCTATGGATACATCAAACTGTAAGCAGAATATCAAAATTTAAGCACAAGAGATGAGTTGCATGATTTTATTTGTAACTGTAAATAATAGTTGAAGAGGCCGTGTCACGTGAACAACATTAATATATCTGGGATTGGTTTACACACAGTACAAGCCAAGCACTCTAAGTAAATAGTTCTACTTTAACAATTAACATCATAATAAGGATATATATATAATGACAACTTGATATTAAGGAGTGGTGGTACATACTAATTACTATCACTAGAACAATTTTCAATCATAACAGAAAATTTAGGACCGGAAATCTCCCACTTAGAGAGACAGAATGAGACTTAATTAAAAGGATTCGCCAAGTACAGGGCAACAAAACCGGAAGATAACAAAATGCTACAGAGAGTCGAAGGACTGAATTCTTAAGTTTTTGTAAATCAATGTTCTAAGAAATTTTCAATCTTGTTTTAGCATCACTCCTTTATGAAAATATAGCTATGAAAGATACACAATTTGCAGCAGTAGAAAGATTGAACATTTGAAAGAAAAAAAAACTGCACAGTTCAGCAGAGCATTTTCCTACCCAATATCCCACCATTATACTTATTGAGTAAACATTAATTAAGAAAGCCATTTTAGCTACCTCATCATTCATATTGATCAAAAGCAGATAGCATTGGGTGCAAAGAAAGAATATAAATTTGTCAACCTGCACCATTATCCAAACACCCAACATCCAATATTTAACTAAAAAGTTAAACCAGCATTGAAAACCTGATTCGATTGCTACTAACCAGTAAAATTAACATTTCAGCTACTTAAACATACCTGTAAGCCGGACATGGTGTATGATCCCAGACGTGTAGTTTCTAAGGCCTTCATACGGATAAAGCTGACTGTAAATAAGTGAGTCCCCTTTTGCTTCATGATTCAATGAAGAATTCATTTCTCCGTATCGAACAACACTTGCTACAGATTTTGGATCTAATGGCTTTATGTTTTTCCCAATTTGATATTCTCCTACAATTTCACCAATTCAAATGTAACACCAATCAGTAAAAAGCTAATTTTGTTTTAAAGCAACACCACATGCACATACTTAAAGTTCAAAAAATCTTCTTCACTTCCCAGATTCATCACTTAATCAGCAAGAACAACACGATTTCAATCGCAAAAACCCGAACCCTAAAATTATCCCCAATTTTCGATTCTCTTAAAACCCTACAAAAATGATATGTTTATGTAGAGTATTAAGAGATAATCGATTTGGTTACCAAGCCGATGAATTTAAACATTCAAATCAAAAGAAAACGAAGGGAAGAAAGAGGATTGAAGGAAGAGAAAACAGAGTCGAGAGAGAGAGTCGGCAGAGCGGCCTACGGGAGAGAGAGAGAGTGAAAAAAAATATGAGAGAATAAAAGAAATTAAGAGTTATAAATTATTATCATATATGTCGGGTTTTATAAGTGCGACGTAAAAAGTGATTTTATACCTCGGTGTTTTATCAACCGACATATATATTAGCATTATATACATCGCCTTTTCCTCCACCGATGTATATAGTAGCATTATATACGTCGCCTTTTCCTCAACCGACGTATAATGTCATTATATACGTCGTCTTTTACTCAACCGACGTATATAGTAGAATTATATACGTCGCTTTTTCCTCAACCGACGTATAAAACACTTATATACGTCGCCTTTAGGCGGAACCGACGTATATAAGTATTTTATACGTCGCCTTTGGATAGAACCGACGTATAATAGGCGACGTAAAAGATCATTTTTGTACTAGTGTTTGTGAATGCATACATATTATTGATAACATTATATCTTAGTTTTGGTTGTTGAAACTGAGATTGAATTTTATCAGTATTGCATTCATCCCCCCCCTTCTGCAATACACGAGGACCAACAACTGGTATCAGAGCAATCAGATTAACATACATATCTGAGATCACGACAACAATGCAGAAATCAAACAGTATCAAGATCCCAGCTTTTGATAAAGAGAACTACAGCATTTGGAAAAGAAAGATCTTGTTGTTTATCAAAGCTGCGAATCCACTTTACCCAGGTATTCTCGAGAATGGTCCTTTCATTCCAAGGAAGGAAATTGAAGCCACAACAGTAAATGGTGAAGTCATTCCTGCACATTGGGTTCCCAAAGATCCCTCCGAATTTTTGGAACCTGAGAAGGAGAAAATGGTGCTAGATGATCACTTGCAACTCATCTTGCTCGATTCTCTCACGTTGGATAAAGCCATGTGTGGAAGTGTGATAAGCTGCACATCTGCCAAGGAGATGTGGATCAGGTTAGCTTTGCTATGTGAAGGAAGTGAAGAAGTTAAGGGCAATCAAAGGCAAATACTGATATCACAATATGAGGCATTCATGGCCAAGCCTGGTGAAGACTTAACTTCCATGTTTGAAAGGTTTAGTAAGCTCTTAACTGAACTACAGATACATGGCAAGTACTATGACAGAAAGGAATTAAATGTCAAGTTCTTGCTTACTCTGCCTGATCACCTTGAACACAAGACAACAGCCATACGAGAAGGAAGAGATCTCAACAATATAACCTTTGAGACACTTTATGGCATTCTGAAATCTTATGAACTTGAACTCTTTCAAAAGAGAGCCATACAAAGTGGAACAAGGAACAAGATGGCTAATATGTCAAGTGCTCTAGTAGCACAAGTGCCAAGGATCACACAACCAAGTGAAGTACTACAAATCACACAACCAACCCCTGTACAATCCTTGAAGATAGAAGAGGTTGTTGAAGATGATGAGAAAGTAGTACTACAGCTCAAGGATGTGGAAGATGAAGACTTCTACACAATGGAGGAACTGGAAAGCATGGACAATCCTACTATGGCCTACATGGCTAAAAAGTTCAAGAACTTTAGGTTCAAGAAGGATAGGTCATTCAGGCCCCAAGGCCAAGCATCCAAGTTCACCAAGGGAAGCTCATCAAAGGCTGCTGTGGGAAGCTCATTCAAAGGAGGATGCAAGACTGGATTTGTGGATAGATCTAAATTCAAGTGTTACAACTGTGGTGAACCTGGTCATTTTGCTACTGAGTGCAAAAGACCCAAGCAGGTTCAGAGATTTGAGAAAGGAACTGGTGGATACTCTAAGAAGAATCAAGGTAGAGCCTATGTGGCTGAAGGAAAGTGTTGGGATGAGTCTGATGATGAAGATGAAGAAGAATATGTCAACCTAGCTCTCATGGCTAGCACTGATGAAGTAACATCAACATCTTCAAGTCAGGTACCTTCACTTGTCTTACTTGATATGTCCATTGATGAGTATAAGAAAACCATTAAAGACTTAAGTGCTGAAATGTTCAATGTCTATACTAGCTTATCTGCTGCTAATGAGGAGATCACTAGGCTGAGTAAGCTAAATGAAACACTAAAGTCTGAAAATGAATCTCTTGTTCTCAAAACCAGTTCACTAGACTCTTTAGCTCAGGAGAATGCTAAATTTAAAAAATGAATTAAAATGTGCTAAAGAAGTTGAGGAATTCCTGAGGAATGAGATTGCTGAAAATGAATTCAAGATTAAGGCTTATAAAAACTCATCTAAGATAGTTCAGGATTACAATGATAAGCATACAAAAAATCAAACTGTTGGCATAGGTTTTTCATATGGTAGGAGACCTGGAAAGGAAAATGTGATTCAAGATTGTTCTAAAGATGCTGCTGTCAAACCCACCATTCTCAAGAAGGTTAAAACTCCTATTTTCAAAGCTGCAGAAATTGAGTTTGATGAAGAAGCCATGCTCATCAAACAAGAAATTCTTGATGAGGATGAAGGTGTTGACAGCACATCTAAGGATGGAAAGGATACTGTCACAATCCCCAAGACAGTAAACTTACCAAGAAATCAGACAGGAAGTTCAAAAGATGTTGTCACAGTTGGCAAGACAGTATCTTCCAAAGATGCTATCAAGAATGGTTCCAAGACAGTAGCTTCCAAACCTTCTGTCAAGACAGTTGGAATAAAAGGTACTGTCAAGGAAAGTTCGACAACAACTTCTGAACATACTATCAATCCAGTAACTCCCAAGTCTAAGAATAGGAATGGTAAGGTAGGTGTCAATAAAGGAAATGGATACACTAATGTTGGAGGTGCTTCTAGGAAACTATGCAATAACTGTGGATCTTCACATCATTTAACACATATTTGTATTAAGCCAATTGAGGATAAGATCAATGCTACTGAACTCAATGGTAATTTACACAGAACCCCCCTTATGCATAGAACTATGAGTGTCTGTAATAACATTGAATGTATGCCATGCAAGATCACTGCCATGAGTACATGCTTTAACTTACCTATTCTCACTACTGAAAAATGCTCATACATGCACACTGTTGAGACTTCTGAGCCTGCTGGTGACAGCAAAAAGGCTTCATCCACTAAGAAAAGGATCAAGTCCAATTCTAAGCCTAAGTGGGTGAAAAGAGAAGTCAAACAGGAGGTTATTGATAATGCTTGTGAACTTGTAACTGGAAGAAACTCGGGAGACACTAAAGCTGCAGGACCCAACAAGGATTGGGTACCATATGCATCTTAAATACATTCTGTTTTGCAGGGCAAAAAGAAAGATCAAGTCATGTGGATCATTGACAGTGGTTGCTCAAGACACATGACATGTGATAAAGCCCTGCTATCACACTATGTAGAGAAAGATGGCCCAATCATAACCTTTGGAGACAACAGCAAGGGTTACACAGTGGGATATGGCTGTCTGGAAATTGGAAATGTTGTCATTGAAGATATTGCTCTTGTGGATGGATTGAAGCACAATCTACTCAGTGTCGGCCAATTCAGTGACAGGGGATTCAAGGTTGATTTTGATATGATGCTGTGTAACATCTATCACAAGAAGAATAGTAGCCTCTCTCTAAAAGGGGTTAGAAAAGAAAGCTTGTTTGTTGCTGACTTAAATTCAACAAAGAAGGATAAGGTTTACTGTTTTTACAGTAAAGCAACTGTTGGTGACAGTATGCTTTGGCACAGGAAGCTCTCACATCTCAACTTCAAGACAATGAATATTCTGATGAAGAAGGAGTTAGTGAGAGGTTTGCCCCAACAGGAATTCTGTCAAGAAGGACTGTGTGAAGATTGTCAAATGGGCAAACTAAGAAGAGCTGTGCACAAGTCCAAGCAAATGAACACCAACAATGAAGCACTCAAGTTGATTCACATGGATCTCTTTGGACCAGTCAATGTACCTTCAATGGCCAAGAAGAGATATGCCTTAGTAATGGTGGATGATTACTCAAGGTACACTTGGGTGAAGTTTCTTGAATCCAAAGATGAAGCTGCTCAAGTGATTATTGATCAAGTCAGAGTTCTTGATAGAACTCCAAACTCAAAAGTTCAAATCTTGAGGAGTGATAATGGTACAGAATTCAGAAATGCCACACTTGGAAATTTCTGTAAAGATGAAGGAATTGTACAACAATTCTCTGCTGCAAGGACTCCACAGCAGAATGGAGTTGTAGAAAGAAAGAACAGGACTCTCATAGAAGCAGCTAGAACTATGTTGCATGATGCCAAACTGCCAACATATTTCTAGGCTGAAGCTATCAACACAGCTTGTTATACTCAAAACAGAACCATGATCAACAAAACTCATGCAAGTACACCTTACTGTCTGTTAACTGGAAAGAAACCTACTGTCAAATATTTTCATGTGTTTGGGAGCAAATTCTTTATGATGAAGGATAACCATGAGAAGAAAGGAAAATTTGACACCAAGGCTTTTGAAGGACTATTTATGGGTTACAGCACAGAAAGGACTGCCTACAGAGTTTATGTGATGGAACACAGGATTATTGAAGAAAGTGTTAATGTCACATTTGATGAAACCAAGTTCCCAGGACTGCATGAAGAAGGAAAGATGCAGACTTTCAGATTTGAGAATCAAGGATACCTGGAAACTGAGGAAATTGTTAATGAAGAACCTAGCTTCACTCAAATTGTTGAAGTTGTTAAAGATACTGTCAATACCACTACTTTCAACCAAACTTCAGCTCAGTCACAGACCATAACCTCTAACATTCATAACAGTGGTGACTCTGGAGACAATGAAGAACATGGTGAAGACAATGGGATTGGTGATCACTCAACTCAACAAACTGAAGCAAATGTTCCTGTACAGTCAAGTAGCTTGCCCAGAATCACCAAGTGGAACAAGGATCACACAAATGACCTTATTATTGGTGACCCTACTTCTGGTGCGAGGACAAGGAACAAAGTCTCTGCTGACAGCATGTTTTCATGCTTCCTGTCTCAAATGGAACCTAAGACAACTGATGAAGCATTGTTGGATTCTGACTGGGTGATAGCCATGCAAGAAGAGCTAAATCAGTTTGAAAGGAACAATGTATGGAAGCTGGTTCCATGACCTAAGGGAAAGTCAGTCATTGAGACCAAATGGGTTTTCAGAAACAAGCTTGATGAAAATGGATCAGTGACAAGAAACAAAGCAAGGCTAGTGGCTAAGGGTTACTGTCAACATGAAGGAATAGATTATGATGAGACATTTGCACCTGTTGCAAGACTTGAAGCTATAAGAATCTTTCTAGCCTATGCTGCACACTGCAACTTCAAAGTATTTCAGATGGATGTCAAAAGTGCCTTCCTAAATGGAGAATTGGAAGAAGAGGTGTATGTTGAACAGCCACCAGGGTTTGAGGATGCTGAAATGTATGATTTTGTATACAAGCTCTTCAAAGCTTTGTATGGACTAAAGCAAGCACCCAGGGCTTGGTATGACACACTTTCCACCTTTCTTTTGGACAATCAGTTTACTAGAGGAGTTGTGGACAAGACACTTTTCTAAAAACACCATGGCAAGGACATCATTCTGGTACAAATCTATGTGGATGATATCATTTTTGGTTCTACAAATGAGAGGTTGTGTGAGAAGT
The DNA here is from genome assembly GCA_030848705.1 of Heracleum sosnowskyi. Taxonomy (NCBI): domain Eukaryota; kingdom Viridiplantae; phylum Streptophyta; class Magnoliopsida; order Apiales; family Apiaceae; genus Heracleum; species Heracleum sosnowskyi. The sequence continues at coordinate 70,274,928 of CM061235.1, forward strand.
TTTCCTCACTCATGAGTAGCAAGTATGAGATGAGTATGATGGGAGAATTGTCATTCTTTCTGGGATTACAAATTCTTCAACAAACTGATGGAATCTTCATTTGTCAAGCTAAATACATCAAGGAACTTCTCAGAAAGTTCAACTTGGAAGATTCATCACCTGCAAAGACACCAATGTCCACTTCAACTACTCTGGATCTTGATCCTAAAGGGAAGAAAGTTGACTCAAGCACCTATAGAGGCATGGTAGGATCTCTCCTATACTTAACTGCTAGCAGACCTGACATCATGTTTGCTACATGTCTCTGTGCAAGGTTTCAAAGTGATCCAAAAGAGTCACACTTAGTAGCCATCAAGAGAATCTTTAGATACTTAAAGGGCACTCCTAATCTAGGCCTTTGGTATCCTAAGAATACTTGATTTGATCTAATTGGTTACTCAGACTCAGACTATGTTGGATGCAAGATTGACAGAAAGAGTACTACTGGTAGCTGTCAATTTCTTGGTGGAAGATTGGTCTCATGGTTTAGCAAGAAGCAGCATTCAATTTCTACCTCAACTGCAGAAGCTGAGTATATTGCTGCAGGCAGTTGCTGTGCACAAATTCTGTGGATGAAGAATCAACTTCTGGATTATGGTCTAGTGTTAAGAGACATTCCTATCTACTGTGACAACACTAGTGCCATGGCCATTTCAGACAATCCAGTTCAACACTCTAGGACAAAGCACATTGATATAAGACATCACTTTATCAGAGAGCATGTTGAACAAGGTACTGTGAAGCTGATCTATGTCCCAATTGACAAGCAACTTGTTGACATCTTCACTAAGCCATTGGATGAAGCAACCTTCAACAGGTTGGTAAGTGAATTGGGAATGCTAAATCTGGTATGTTGATTTACTCAGTTTTCCATATTTCCAAATTCTCTATTGAAGCTCATGACAGCAACTTCAAACCTGCTGTCAAGAGAAGTTACTGTCTACTTGGTCTATGTCTGTTATGTGACAGCATGTGTTGATTTGACTTTTCATGTCAGTATTTTGTGCCAGTCTCATACTTTTAAACCGTGTATGACATTAATGTGGTTACTTGTTAAGTTTGAGAGATAAAAATCTGTTCCATTGGACTTTCACACCTTTTTGCATTAATCTGTAGGATTAAAGGAGGACACGACCATTAATTACTTTTGTGGTAGTTGTATGGGTACTCTAACTGTTGACCATTAGACTTTAATCCTTAGACGGTTTTGCCTATAAATTAACCTTAGGTTTCACCAGTCTGCTCTCAGTTTTAAAATAAATAATGGAAAACAAAGTAGGGATTGAAGTTGGGCTAAAGAAGTGTGATAGTGAACCCTACAATGAAGAGATTGAGGAGCTCTTTGAGGTGTTGTTGGATGCCCTCGATGAGATAGACGAGGAAAAGAAACAGGAAGAGGAGGCCAAGGCTCAAGAAGAAGAGAAGGAGCTTCAGGCACTTCTCAAAGAAGAAGGTCGCACTGAAGAAGAGGCTAAGGAAGAGCTTTTAGAACTAGTTGATAAAATCATAAAATGATGTACTCAATGTTCTATTCTTAATGATTTTATTAATAATAATAAAAGTTCTTGTTTTGTGGTTATTGAGTTTATGTTTTGTCTGTGTTAATTGCTTAACATATGTGTTCAAAAGATTACATTGCTAAATCCATAATTTGTCAATATTAAGTTAGGTGTATGAATAAAGCATTCTAATAAGTTCATGACAGAACCAATTCCTAATCGAAGTTACTGTCGTTAAAAAGGATACTGTCGTGTGTTTCTTGACAGCAACCTTCTTGACAGCAGGGAAAGACTTTCTGTCCAGGCTTGTAAAGGATACTGCCATTTATATGCTTAACGGTGACAACAAGTTTTTGCGCAATAGTTGCTGACGCGCAAAACCTACTGTCACCACCTCTTATTACTGACAGATTGTTTCTAGCGCACAGGTTACTGTCAACAATAGTGGACCGTTGAAATTGGATATTTATCCCACGTTGGTCAGTGAATAACGGGCAGTAACTGACGTGTTATAAGAGTGGGTTAAGACACGTTCTTTAATTCCACTTTTTGTGCACAACGTTTGAGATACCTCTATTTATTCTCCAGTTACTCAGACATATCACTCTCATCAAACTCAAGGCAAAATACTTTTCTTCCAGCAAAAACCCACTTTCTTACTTTCTTCTTTTCTTGAAATCTCCATGGCACCCAAACAGACTCTCTCTAAAACAAACTTTGCTGGCATCTTTTCCCCAAATGATGCTGGTGGAGGTTTCAAAGGACTTGTGTTGTTCTTGAACAAGTCCTATCTCGGTTCTGCCATCACCTCAACCCCCATTCTCGACTTAGACAGAATTGAGGCGTTTTGGCGAACTGCTGTTGCTCAAACTGAGGGTGAGAACCCGGGTATTCAATTCACAATCTCTGGGCAACAATACACTCTTACAGCTGAGGTCATCAACACTGCTCTTGGAATTACACTTGAAGCAGGACAACAATTTGCTGAACTTGCCAATGATGACACTCTGAAGAAGCTCTTCTTGAAGATTGGGTATGCAGGCCCTATTCTCGAAGAGGGGACTACCAAATGGTATCCAACTGGTGAAATGGATAGGAAGCATCTGAGAAAGGAGTGGAGCATGATACTTGATGTGATGGTCAAGGTGTTCTCTACCAAGTCCACAGGCTGGAATGGAATACCCTCCTACATCAAGAAACTGACACATTCTCTTGTCCATGGATACAAGGTGAATGTTGGAGCTCTCCTCATGGCACACCTCAAAGCTGCCATAGGTAAGAAGGTATCAATCTACCCTCGCTTTCTTATGATGTGCATTAATTCATTCTGTGATTTTAATGATGCTGCACCTCGTTTAGAGGCTTGCTCAGTTTTGAAAAAGAACACACACACACACACACACTGTTATCATCACAGGATCTCAATGCACATATTCCACTTTGTTTCACTCAGCACATGGTTGATCAAGTGTCCAACCCTGATTTACCATTACCTTCTGGTTATGCCTCTTTCACTCTTGAGAATGAAACTGAATTAGACCCAAATTCAGTTAACCCACATTCAACACCATACACTCAGCCTAGGCCCTCTAGACTTTCCAAAGCCCAAAGAGAAACCTTGCAAGAATCCAGAAAACGACCTTTAGAAGCTGATGTTGGTGGTAGCTCTGTGAGTCAAGAGGGAGACACTGCACCTAGTGCAGCAAATAAGGAGGCTAGTCAAACAGAACCCCCAGTGGTTCCCCCTGATCCTAAGAAGAAGAGAGCTAGGAGGACTAAAACCACTGTTAGCCAAGCTGCAGTTTCTCAACAAACTGTGGTTACTGAAAGGGATTCAAACACCTCCCTAGATGTGCCTTCTCAACAAGGTGCATCTATTGAAATTGGCCTGTCTCCCAATGTTAGATCAGAATTCAATGATTGTCAGAAGCTAGACTCAACTGATCAGGATTGCTGACGTCATCAGTATTGCATGGTCATCAGTAATTGATCAAGCGTCAGTATCTTATTGATAATCAGGATTCCTACTCAGACTATGATCAGGTTTGATCATCAGGACTTGAAGCTGATCAGGATTCCTACTTCGAGTTATATTTGGAGTCTAGATAAACATGGAAGTTTATTCTATCTGTTCCTGGTTTGTAGAATGCAGCTATCGATTAAAGATATGTTTCTATCTTTATTATGATTAGGACTTATCTTGTTATTGATAGAGAAGCTGTGTGCACTATATAAACACAGTTTTGGTTTCGATTTATGTACTCATCAGAGAGAGAGAATTATTCATTCGAGAGAGAACATAATCGGAGAGAAGCTCTTAAGAACAGAATTTCTTGAGAGAGTTTTTGTAAACTAGCAGCTCTTAAGAACATCAGAATTTCTTAAGAGAGTTTGTAACAGTTTTATATCAAAGTTAATAAAGCTGTTATTGTTATTGTTATTGATCTTTCATATTTGTGTTATATAAAGTCGAGAATCTTATACAATTGTATTCAACCCCCCTTCTACAATTGTTATTCACTGGGCAACAATTGGTATCAGAGCGAACTGATTTAATTCTGAATCAGATACGATCTAAAGATGTCGACAACCAAGTATGAAAGCATGAAGATACCCATCTTAAAGATATCAGAATATCCCACATGGAGGGTAAAGATGCTGATGTACCTGGAGGCAATGGATCCTGACTACTTGGACAGGATTCGTGATGGACCATATATACCAACAAAGTTCGTAGAACGAACAGATACAGTACCAGAACATTATGTGATCAAAGCTAAAGCTGAATGGACTCCAGAAGAAAAAGCTCATGTACTCAGGGAACCAAAGATAAAGAATATCTTGCATAATAGCCTTGATGCTGTCATGTCAAACAGAGTGATTGCATGCAAGTCTTCAAAAGAAATCTGGGATACTTTGGAAACACAGTGCCAGGGATCTGCATCGGTCAAGAAAAACAGAAGGGCTCTATTGATTCAAGAATATGAGCAATTCGATGCAAAACCTGAAGAGAGCCTGACTGATCTATATGATAGATTCCTGACACTATTGAACAGCTTATCCTTAGTTGACAAAGTATATGAAACTGAAGATTCAAACACCAAATTTCTTAGAGCTTTACCTGAAGAATGGGATACTCAGACCTCAATCATTAGACACCAGTATGATCTGAACATTGTGTCTCTTGATGAGATCTATGGGATGCTAAGAACTCATGATCTTGAAGTTCAACAGAGAAAGAACAAGAAAAGCAGCAAGGCAAAGTCAATTGCTTTGAATGTAGAAGCAACATCAAAAAGGAAAGCAAGAGTAGCTGAGTCAGATCCTGACGACTCTTCATCAGATACTGATGGCAATCCTGATGCCAATACTGGTGATGAATCTTCTGATTCAGACATGGAAGAGATGGTTGCTATGATTGTCAGAAACTTCAGAAGGATGAAGTTCAGGAAGAATAGAAGACAAGGCAACTTTCAGAAAAAGACCTTCAAAGCAGACAAAGACAAGTATATCAAGAAGGACAGCAAGAGTAGCAAATTTGACAAGTCAAAGGTTAGATGCTACAAGTGTAATGGTATGGGTCACTTTGCTTCTGAATGCAACAAGACAAAGGCACTCATCACATCAAGCAAGGATTGGATGGACTCTTCCTCAGAATCTGATACTGAGGTAGTCAACTATGCGTTAATGGCCAATGCTGATGTAACTGCTGCTCCTGATGTTAAGGTACTAAATACTATCTTTGATTTTGATTCTGATAATGCTTCTGAGTTAAGACGTTTTCTAAAGTCATTACATATTAGCTTTAGAAGTCAAACTGCTGAGAATACTAGAATCTTATCTGAGATGTCTGACCTTAGAAAAAGGAATGAGATATTAGAAGCTGAATTTTCTCGTATGCAAGAAGTACAAAAAGAATGTGATAATGCTAAACACATGCACTTAGAGATGACATCTAAATGTACTTCCCTTGAAAAAGAACTTGAATTTGCTAATGAGAAAATCAGAACCTGGACAGACTCTGGTAGGAAATTTCATGAGATTAATACCTCTAAGAATTGGAAAGAGTGTCTAGGATATAAGTCAAATGAAGATAAGAAATTAGCAGAGAAAATTGTCATTGATGAGACAGTCAGTCCTAAGACCTATAGACATGTTATAGACTCAACCAAATCTAAGATTACTCCTGTTAATTTTGTTTTTGGTAAGGATTCCAATTCTACTTTTGAAAAGGGATCTTCTTCTACTCAAGGAATTAAAATTATAAAGTCTAAACCTGTCATGAACAAAGTCACTAAGAATGTAGGTCTATTGTCTCAGAAACAGCTTAAAGAGAAAATCTGTGAGGTTACAGATAAGAAAAAGGAAGCTACTGTTAAGAGAAACAGGAATGGTAAAGTTGGGATCAATAAAGAGAATGGTTATAAATATATCCCAAATGCACCTAGAAAGTGTTGTTTTAACTGTGGTAACTCTAATCATCTTGCTATTGATTGTAAGAAGAGTAAGAAGAAGATTACTGATATTCCTAAGTCTGATGTTAGGAATAGATCAGTACTCTATAAACCTCAGAAGTCCTGTTTTCATTGTGGTAGTCTATGGCATTCTATTTATACATGTAAAGAGTATCATGATTTGTACTATAATTTTTATGATCCTTTGCCTAAGTTTGAAAGTAGTACAAAGTCTGATAGAACTGAAAATGTCATAATGAAGCATGCTTTTGTTAATACTGATACTGACAAAGCAAATCCTGATGGAGTAAATCCTGTCAGGACTGCTAAAGTCAAAAAGTCTTCTGCTGTTAAAATTAATAAATTGCATGAGAAAGGAACCCAACATGTATGGGTTCCTAAGTGTTCTAACTAGTGTGTTTCTATTCTGATGCAGGGTAAAAGGAAAAATGTGTTAGTCATGGATAGTGGATGTTCTGTGCACATGACTGGAAACAAAGCCCTGTTATCAGAATATGAGGAAAAAGCTGGCCCAACTGTGTCTTATGGAGATGGCAACATTGGACAAACCTTGGGATATGGCAATATAATCATTGGAAATGTCATCATTGAAAAAGTAGCTCTAGTGAAGGGACTAAAACACAATTTGTTGAGTATTAGTCAAATCACTGACAGAGGTTATCATGTCAATTTCTATTCCACACATTGTGAAGTAGTCAGTAAAGCAACAGGGAAGATAGCACTAACTGGCTACAGGCATGGTAACATATATGAAGCCAACATTCTCTCAGATACTGATGGCTCTCCTACATGTTTCATCAGTAAAGCTTCTGTAGATGAAAGTTGGAATTGGCACAAGAAGCTTTCTCATCTCAACTTCAGCAACATCAATGAGTTGGTTAAGAAAGAATTAGTAAGAGGATTACCTAATGTCTTATATACACCTGATGGACTCTGTGATGCATGCCAAAAAGCAAAACAAAGAAGGACATCATTCCAGAGTAAATCAGAATCCTCTATTGAAGAACCATATCACATGCTACATCTTGATCTGTTTGGTCCAGTCAACATCATGTCCATCAGTAAGAAAAGGTACACTCTTGTAATTGTTGATGAATATTCTAGATTCACCTGGGTGTATTTTCTGCACAGAAAAGATGAAACTCCTGAAGTTCTGTTGGATCATGTGAGGATGATTGAGACAACCACAAAGTATAAAGTCAAGATTCTGAGAAGTGATAATGGTACTGAATTTAAGAATTCAAAGATGGAAGAGTTCTGCAAATACAAAGGAATCATTCAACAATTCTCTGCTCCTGGCACACCTCAGCAAAATGGAGTAGTAGAAAGGAAGAATAGAACTCTTATTGAAGCTGGCAGAACTATGTTGGAAGAAGCTAAATTACCTACATATTTCTGGGCAGAAGCAGTCAACACAGCATGCTATACACAAAATCTCACATTGATAAACAGGCATGGTGTCACTCCTTATCAGTCTCTCAAGGAGAAGAAACCAAGTCTGAAGCATTTGCATGTGTTTGGCTGTAAATGTTTTGTTCTCAGAACTCATCCTGAACAGCTAGGGAAATTTGAAACAAAGGCTGATGAAGGAATATTCATAGGTTATCCTACATCAAGAGCCTTCAGAGTTTTTAATTTGAGAACAAGAACTGTCATGGAGTCAATTCATGTATCTTTTGATGATAAGAAGATAACTGGGATCATTGACGACTCACATGATAGGTTGTTATTTGAAAATGAAGCTTCCAAGGAACCTGAAGAAAGTGAATCAGAAGCTGTCCATTCATCCAGTACTGACGGATCACCAAATCCTGATGACACACCAGATACTGATGGTGCTAATACTGATGATACAAACAACAGTGATACAACTAGTAGTGCTAATGTTGAGGGGGAGCAACGGCATTCAACTACAAGTTCAGAGTCAACTCAATCATCAGGACAGAATTCTTCAAATACTGATTCAAGTGAAGATCCTGATAACACATCAGGAGGACATAGCAATAATTCAGGGAGAGCTTCAAATCAATCAAATTCTTTCAATCAAGATAACACCAATCCAGGGGGAGCATCTACTTCAAGAAACAATTTGACACCAGCAAGGAAATGGACTAAAGATCATACTCCTGATTTGATAATTGGAGATCCTGATGCAGGTGTTCAAACAAGAAGTGCAACTCAGAATGAATGTTTATATAATAACTTTCTATCCAAGGAGGAGCCTAAGAAAGTTGAAGATGCACTTAAAGATGCTGATTGGGTTACTGCAATGCAAGAAGAACTGAATGAATTTGAAAGGAATGAAGTCTGGAAACTGGTACCAAGACCAAAGAATAGATCAATAGTTGGTACAAAGTGGATTTTCAAGAACAAGACTGATTCTGATGGAGTCATTATCAGAAATAAAGCAAGGCTAGTTGCAAAGGGGTATTCCCAACAAGAGGGAATTGACTATGATGAAACTTTTGCTCCTGTTGCAAGACTAGAAGCCATCAGGATATTTCTTGCTTATGCAGCACATAAGAAATTCAAGGTTTTCCAGATGGATGTTAAAAGTGCTTTCTTAAATGGTGAACTGGAGGAAGAAGTTTATGTTGAACAACCTCCTGGTTTCATTGATCCTAAATATCCAGATCATGTCTACAGACTGGATAAGGCACTTTATGGACTAAAGCAAGCTCCAAGAGCATGGTATGAAACCTTAGCTCAATTCTTACTGGAAAGTGGATTCAAAAGAGGTGCAATTGATAAAACTCTATTTTATTTGAATCATGGTAAGGAGTTGCTGTTAGTTCAGATTTATGTTGATGATATCATTTTTGGGTCAACAAACAATAAGCTGTGTGAAAAGTTTTCCAAGCTTATGCAGTCAAGATATCAAATGAGCATGATGGGAGAAATGAGTTACTTTCTGGGTCTTCAAGTTAAACAGACTGATGAAGGGATTTTTATTAATCAGTCTAAATACACAAGGAATTTACTGACAAGATTTAACATGCAAGACAGTACTCCTGCTTCAACTCCCATAGCTACAGCTACCAAACTTGATCCTGATCAAGGTGAAGAGGTAGATGTAACTCACTACAGAGGAATGATTGGCTCTTTACTGTATCTCACTGCCAGTAGACCAGATATCATGTTTGCAACCTGTCTATGTGCAAGATTTCAAGCGAAACCTAGAGAACCACATCTGATTGCAGTCAAAAGAATTTTCAGATATCTCAAAGGCACTCCTTCACTTGGCCTTTGGTATGCAAGGGAATCAGATTTTGGGTTGTGTGGTTATTCAGATGCTGATTTTGCAGGATGCAAAATAGACAGGAAAAGTACTTCAGGAAGTTGTCAGTTTTTGGGTGGAAGACTAGTTTCATGGTTCAGTAAAAAGCAGAAATCTATTTCCACTTCAACTGCAGAAGCTGAGTACATTGCTGCAGGAAGTTGTTGTGCTCAGATAATGTGGATGAGAAATCAGTTGTTAGATTATGGCCTGTCATACTCAAAAATCCCTATTTATTGTGATAACCAAAGTGCTATTGCAATGACAGGAAATCCAGTTCAGCATTCTCTTACTAAACACATAAGTATCAGATATCACTTTATAAGAGAACAGGTTCTGGAAGGAACAATTGAACTTCACTTTGTTCCTACTGATCAACAACTAGCTGATATATTCACCAAGCCACTACCTGAAGCTACTTTCAATAAATTGGTGAATGAACTTGGAATGATGAATTTTGAGAATTTCTGAGGAAAAGCTACAGAGAGGAAATCCTGATAACTGTCAAATCCTGATGGTTATTCAGAAAGGTATGTTTTCTTTGATCAAATCCTGATAGGATGGAATCCTGACAGGAAGTCCACTGGTCAAATCCTGATGCTCAGATGATTGAAGCTGGTATGAAAACCAGAGGATCAATGCTAATTTGTCATCAACACTCCTGGTAAACTCTGGACAATTAGATTATTACTTAGTCTTTGATTAAGTTTTCAGTCTTAATTATCAATTTCAATTTCATTATTATCAGAGTTTATTATTTATCATCTCTATATCACTATGAGTGTTACTAACAAATTTTGCAGGCAAGTACAGGAAGAAAATTTTATTTTAATCTTATTGAATATCTTTTTCAATCCTGATATGGCAAAATATTTTGTGCGGAAATGCTTTTATTCCTGATGAGGTTAGGTTTTTCTTACATCAGAAAATGCCTACTTGTTATGGACTACTTTCTAATGCTATGGGGCAAGGCCCAACCCACCTTGTTCCTGACACAAGCATGCAACCTAAACAGTCTAAACAGTTAACAACCACCTCTACTGTCTCTCAAAAGACTTTAGTTGTAAAATCAAAGAAATCAGCTAGAACTGATGTGTCTGGAAGGCAATCAGGTTCAAAGGATTTTTCCTCTACACCACTCACTAAAATGAAGATACAAGGGGGTGTACAAGGGGTCCTGGTGAAGAAAGCTGATAAGGTTGTTAAGGATGTTCCTGTGAAAAGGAAGTTAAGGTTGATTGATGAAAGTGATTCCGAGGATGACTTACCTATATCCTCTGTGATGAATGTGAACAAGGAAGTTGCTGATACTGCTACTAAAGCTGTGGTACCTTTATCAAAACCACAAAAGACAAGGAAATTATCAAAGAGCAGGTATCATATTCCTTTGACAGTGCAAATGAAGGATACTGATATTCAGACATCAAATCCTGATGTTAGTATTCCTGATGCAGCAACAAAAGTTGTCTCTATATCAGACTCTCCAGCCTCTCCATCTCAGATTCGAGGACATTCTTGGGAGAAGGTTTCTACAACTGCTTCCTTGGTTGGTCTTACACCTACATCAAAGAAAAAGAGGAATGCAGAAGAGTTAGTCTATCAGAGACAGAAGAAGCTGAAAGGATCAAGCCCACAAGAACCTGAATTTCAGAGTAATTCAGCAGCTACTGTTGATCCTGCCACACAAGAACCACTCAATCAAAGTTTGGGTGAAGGCTTAGCTAGTGGAATGGTCACACAAGAACCATTTTCTCAAAGGGAGAATGAAGACATCAACATTCCAGCTACACAAGAACCATCTTCTCAAAGTGAAGATGCAGGCAAAGCTACAGCTTCTGTTGAAAGATTGGTCGCGAACATTGTCAATGAGGGAAGCACACAAGAACCTTTAGCTCAAAGTGTTGAAGCAGCTTCTGAACCTCAAGCTACACAAGAACCATTGGTAGCAAATACTGATGCAAGCATATCAAATCCTGACGATGTTCATCCTGACGCTAGTGGTGCTCCTGATAATGAACCTATTTTGATACAGCCACTTCGTTCAAGACCAATAGATCATCCTATCTCAGAATCTCAGGATAAACTGAAAGGTATTGCGATTCCTGATCCTGACATATCTCATGGTTCTGATGATGATAATTCTGATGATGATAGTGATGATGATAATGAGAATAGAAAAGAGAAGGAACAGCTTGCTACAGCACTCAAGATTAGTCTTGGAACTAATTTTGGTTCATCAAGTACATATATGGCTAGCAATGCTTTCACTGGGAAAGATCAGAGACAAGATTTTTCTACTCCTTCCTTTGATCCTGCAGAGGCATTTAGACAGAATGAATGGAACAATTCATGGCACAATTCTGATGAATCTATCAGTTTTTCTTCTGCTATTGAACATGCCTATAATGCAGTGAAATCTATAGAGAATCAAGACTTGAAGAATCATCTGAAGGCTACAACTCTGTTATCCAAAAGCCTGAAAAGTGAGATTGATTCTATCAAGGGCTCAACTGAAAAAGTGAGGACTGATATCTTTAATAATTTTACAAAGGTGCCTACTACTTTTCAACTAAGGGTAGTGGAATCCCAAGTGAAATCTGTTGTTTCAGAACAAACCTCAATCAATCAAAGAATTGATTCTCTGGATACTAAGGTAACTGAAATTCAAGCCTCTCTTTCCTTAATTTTGCAATTATTGTCAAATCCTGATGTCAAAAAGGGGGAGAAGGTTATTCAGATAAAATGTACACCTGATCTAGTATTAAGAAATAATGATGATGATACTGGAGATGATGGTGGTGACAAAGTGATACAAGGAGAAACCTCTGATGCTGTTGTTATGAAGACAATTCAAACTTCTCAAAGTCAAACAACGCAGTCAACTCATGTTTCTGATTCTGGAGTTAAGACAGTAAAAACATTGGTGCAATCTCAGATCCTGACGGAAGATCAAATCCTGACACCTGGTCATGGACACATTCTTGCTACAATTCCTGAAGGTGATGAAGATGTGATTATTGATAATCCTGAAGATGCATCAAATTTATTCCAGAAGTTTTCTACAAAAGACGGTAGAATTGTTACTCTATATCACACTGATAAAAGAGTTCAACAATTATTTACAAGAAAAGCACTCTCTACAGCAAGTGAAGAATATCCAGATCTCTCACATGAAGAATTTTTGAGACTACAAAGAGAGACAATGGAAAGCTATACTGCTCCTGCTAGAGGTAGAGGAAGCAGAGGTAGGAGAGGTGCTAGAAGAAGTAGAAGAGGTTCTTCAACTCAAACAGTACCTAGACAGACAAGGTCTAGAGGGTTAAGAATTGAAGAAATTCCTGAACCTATTCAAACTCTAGTAGTTCCTGACAGATCTACTTTTGGTGATGATGGAATTGTTGAAGAAGAACCTGAATTGAGAAGAAAATCAAGAAAATCAACTCTCAGCAATACAAATCAAATTGAAGATTCTAATCCTGACAATATTCAAGATCCTGACGAATCTGAAATTCTGCAAGAGGTTGATTTGATAATCTTATCTACTGTTGTTGATTGTCACAACAAAGAAGTAGATGAAGAAGAAGAAGCCAGAAGAAGAGATATTACAAGAAGAACAAATAAAGATTTCAATCTCTATCTACAAAGGCTTAAAGTTTCAAATAAAAGACAATGGAGAAATTCAAGCAGACAAGAATCTTTACTTGAAAGAAGCTACGCTCATGAAAAGGAGAAATACAAGAAGTGGAAACATATTAGCACATTAAGTTGTGATACGCCTATCAATTTTCAGTCTGGTGGAATTATTACAAGTGCTTCAAGTGTTGTTGATTTGTCTGATATGGCTAGATCAAAAGCACTCTGGTTAAAAATGTTTTCAAATCTAAAGCAATTGTCAAGTAATTCAAGAGGAGGTATTGGACACAGAGATGGTGAATATCTGAATATGTCATATGTTGATCCTTACTCCTTGACAGAAATTGGAGGTACTTTAACTTCTGAAAACCTGAACAATTTATTAGCTGTTGATATAGTTATAGATTGTCATGATGGTTTTGAAAAGAAAGAAAAGCTTCTGTACTTCATGAAAGATGGTAGTGTGAAGATTCTATCTATTCAAGATCTGCTGATGAAAACTACACAGGAACTGAAATATGTTTACTATCTGTTAAGATGGAAGAACCAAGTGTACAAAGAATGGAGTGACATGATTTTGTCAACAATAAGAAGAAGACTGGATGGAAACAGTAATTTCAATGGTAATTATACTCCCATGTACTTAAATCAAAGAGGTCAGGATGTGGAAATGCAAAGGGGTACTGCTGTTAAAGAAGTAAATTTTGGCATGACTCATCTTTTTCTCAATCCTGATGGGAAGGAAATTGCTTATCTTTTGCTTGAAGAGCACAGTCTACAAAAAAGCTCCATACAGAATCTCAGAGCAGCTATCTACCAGATTAATGAGGAAGATGAAGAACTCAGAAATCTTAAGGAAAGACTGATTCAAATTCTTGAAGAAAAAGAAGAAAGTTTATTATCCAACTTCTTGAAGATGAATCTGTTCTATCACAAAGCTTAAACAGATAAGTTGTTTCTGAAGATACTCGTACATTTTGATACATGTTTTTGACATCATTGAATATTTGGAATCTATACTTTATTTCACAAAGTATGAGATTGGGGGAGATTGTTAGATCAGAATTCAATGATTGTCAGAAGCTAGACTCAACTGATCAGGATTGCTGACGTCATCAGTATTGCATGGTCATCAGTAATTGATCAAGCGTCAGTATCTTATTGATCATCAGGATTCCTACTCAGACTATGATCAGGTTTGATCATCAGGACTTGAAGCTGATCAGGATTCCTACTTCGAGTTATATTTGGAGTCTAGATAAACATGGAAGTTTATTCTATCTGTTCCTGGTTTGTAGAATGCAGCTATCGATTAAAGATATGTTTCTATCTTTATTATGATTAGGACTTATCTTGTTATTGATAGAGAAGCTGTGTGCACTATATAAACACAGTTTTGGTTTCGATTTATGTACTCATCAGAGAGAGAGAATTATTCATTCGAGAGAGAACATAATCGGAGAGAAGCTCTTAAGAACAGAATTTCTTGAGAGAGTTTTTGTAAACTAGCAGCTCTTAAGAACATCAGAATTTCTTAAGAGAGTTTGTAACAGTTTTATATCAAAGTTAATAAAGCTGTTATTGTTATTGTTATTGATCTTTCATATTTGTGTTATATAAAGTCGAGAATCTTATACAATTGTATTCAACCCCCCTTCTACAATTGTTATTCACTGGGCAACACCCAAGGCACCATGTATAGAGTCTGCACAAAGTCATGGTTCACAACCTGAGGAACCTCCACTTGAAGAAACACACAGTGAGTTAGGGCACAGTGAGGATTTCTCTATTCCTTTTGATGATTCACATGTTTCTCCTGTCAATCAGCCCCCACTCTCTGCTACACTTTCACCTTCTTCCTTCCCTACACATTCTCTTGTTTCTTCTCCACAACCTAGAGAAGGGGACAGTCCCAACCCTTCAGGTTTTGATCATCCATCTCCAATCATGGATGAGCCCCCATCTAGTGGTCCACACGAACCCATTTCTCAAAGTGAGATGGACACCACTCCTCCAAACACTGAGCTAGGGCAAAGTGGTATTCTGTCAGAAAATGATACAGCCAACACTTTGTCTGAACTCCAAGGAGCATCTTACCTTCAGGAAGATGCTGTCACAGCCTCTGTTGCTGTCAAAGACACTGGCAATGTTGCTGTCCTGGACACAGCTGCTGTCATGAGTGGAGAGAAAGATACTGTCACTACAGAACCTACTGTCACTCCACATCCAATAGTTGCTGTCATGCCAGAACCTGCTGTCCAGACTCCAACTGACAGTAACATTCATGCCAAAGATACTGTCCAGTCCTCTCAGCCTGATTTTGATGTTGTACTCATTGAGGATGCCTCTGATGATGATCTACCTCTTGCCAAACTCTTAAAGGTATATTCTAAATCTACTCCTTCCATGCATGTTAGTACTGCTCATACCCATGCATCTAGGTTGAGTGAAGGTGTGCAAAAGAAAAGAGAGATAAAAGAAAAGAGAGGTGAGCTTAAAAATGAGAGGCAGCCAAATGTGCTGGCAAAAGGAGAGGGACTTGAGCATGTCCAGAGAGACTTTGAGGGAGCCCACACTATTCAGGCATTAGGCCTTGAGAGTCAATCTGTGAGGGGTGATGAGATCACTCAAAAACTACCTGAGAGTGTGAGAACCCCCATAGCCTCCAAGCCCCTTTCTTTTCCTTCCCCTCCAAGAAGGTTAAGGTATGGTGGCCCCTCTGCTACTTTTGGTAACAGGATTGCAGCTCTGGAAGGACAGTGTGCTTCTTTGAACTCCAAGCTGGACTCTCTCTCTCAACTGGTGGTTGATGGTTTTCCTGCTACTCAGCTCTCCATCCAGTTCCTTACTGACCTAGTAGCTGCCAACTCCACTAAGGGGGAGAAGGTAGCAAGATCAGAATCATTGCCTATTCAGGAATCAGGTGGAACTCAGGGGGAGCCAGTAACTGTGAAGACCAAAGGGGGAGCTAAAGGGAAAGCAATGTCTAAGGGGGAGCAAGTTAAACCAAGCAGTGGACAACCAAAGGATAAAGCTGAAGAGCTTGTTGAAGTTGACCTGGATGGAGAAAGAGTGTTGATGTCTAAGGCAACTCAAGATGCACTGCAAAGAAGACCTGCATCTAGACATCCAATTCTACCTCCTGTGGTAATTAGAGAGCCAACTTCAGAAACTCAAGAATCTGCTCTACAAAGAAGATGGAAAGAAATGGAGGAACAGAATAAGGTTGGGAAAGGTAAAGGGAAACTACCTGAATCTATCCATAAAGGAACTACTTGGTCCAATGGCACTGAGTATGGTCAAGAAGAAGTCAATACTCTAATGGTGGATTACAGGGAGAGCACATTACACAACCATGATAGTGAATTTAGCAGTTTGGTGGAAGAATGTTAGGTCCTGATACGTTTGTAGAAGGGGGGTTGAATACAAACTATACCGTTTTATCGAATTTGTCCTTTAAAAGATTTAACTATTTAGAACAAATTATTGCGGAATAAAAACTGAAACAATATTCAAGTTAAATATAAACTCTATTAAACTTGAGGGGTGTTACAATTCAGTGCACAGATTACAAGGTTCTTGTTAAAACAAATCTAGAATAAATTCGACATGAATTTCTCTATATTTGTAATAAAAGGATCGAATACTAAAAAGTAGTTCGATAGAAATTCTAGGGATTATGATCCGCTAGATTGTCAAAGAAGTACAAGTAATTGAATTCTAGTGGATTGGATATAACTTTGATGGCTAGAATTTATTACAAGAATTAAATTGAGCTTTGCAGTTGGCTTCGTTTTAATGCAGAAGAGAGTAAAATGAGACTTTGTATTTTTCTTCTATCTTCAATTGTATGTCTGCCTGTTTGATCAAACATAACTATTTAACCAAGTCAACAGACTACTTCCCACGCGCCAAACAAATTCTCTGCATTTCATTTTGTTAAAACACGGTAGTACTATAATTATCCTTAGTAGTACTTTCGGTAGTACTAACCAATTATATTGGTAGTACTATCGGTAGTATTATAAAGGATAGTACTACTAGTAGTAACTGATAGTACTTCTAGTACTAAATGAAATTATGATTAAAACTGATTTAATGCATTCTACTTTTAATTGATTTAACAAATGAATTTATTCTTTTAGAATTAATTCACTGATTAAATAAATTAAATAAATGATTCAAATAATTTCATAAATAAATTAATTCAAGAGAATTAATTTATACATAAAATTACTTGAGATCTAGATTGATTAATTTAATATATGAATTAATTCTACAAGAATTAATTCATAGATTAAATTAATTATCTTATAGAATAATATTAAAAGAGAATTAAACTAATTCTTAGAACCACTAAAATTGATGACGAACTTCCACTGACTGGCGTTGACACTCCATGTACTGTCTGGTTCATGAGCGACTAACTTTAATGGTTGTTCTTCATACTTGACTTTAAGCTGTGATTCTTTTCTCCTTCTATTTAAACAAAGGACTGTAACCTGTACTTTTTCCCGTCACACTTCTGAAATCTCTGTCACTTTAAATAGATCCACTTTCTTGAATACTTCACTGAGGCTTGATCAAATAAATGAACTTCTTCCAGTGTAGAATAACTTCAAGTCTGTAGATGACTTTAATCTTCATTCTTTGACAGATTTAATCTTCTGAGATTCCTGTGACATCTGTATTTATTATTTACTTATTACATCTTAATTAAAGTTGAGTAGAATCCTCGGTGTTTACAAATAGGCCTTGACATATGCCTTTCAATCTCCCCCTATTTGTTTGTTAGACAATAACAACCAAATACTCTAGAGGATAACTCAACTAAAACAAGAAAAGATAAGACTTTTAAGAGCCAAGCAAATAATAAAAAGTTCTGGATTAAATATAACAATATCCAGATTCAAACAGTAAAGATAAATACAAGATAGATGTTCCTCTAGACTGAACATATGAATACATTTTCCTATCTTGATTTACCTAGCTCTAAACATATAACATTTACAAATTGAGCTAACTACATCATGCCTTTAGTCTCTAATTTCACCTTCTTCAGCTTCTTGCAAGGTGACTAGAAGATCTTTGTCAAGGACACGATCACTTTCAGAAACCACACCACTTGGCATTACTGGTTGAGTGGTGATCTTCTTCAATCTATTCTTCATCTGAGCATACCTTGGAATTTTCTCCGTGCAGTAGTCTGAAATCATATCAGCAACTTCAGACTTCTCTACAGAAGCAAACCCAGAAGTTCTAAGAAGATTCTCCAACTTCACCAGTTGCATTGCAGTTTGTAGCTTCATGGAATTAGGATCCAGCCTTACAGTCTCCAAAGTTGTACCTCTGTAGATTTTGACTTCATAAGGAAAATGTACAACTTGAGGGCTGGCCTTCATAGCAGAATCTCTCAGCCGGTCATAAAGAAGCTCGTTCAAGCAAGAAGATCTCTTTACTTTACTCATCAGAATCCACAATTCAGAGAGAGATCTTCTTTGAAGTAGTTCAAGAGAAACAGTGAATGACCCTTCAAGAGCACTAGAGACATAGATGAACAGTTCCTGCCTCACTTGATCAAATGCAGACGTAATCCTTAGGATATCTTCCTTCAATGCCTTCATATATAATGAGTTGTCTGGATTAACAATTCTGATCTTCTCAAGCAGCTTCAGAAAAGTAGCATCATTGTTTGTGCCTCTCTGAGGAATATCAAACATCTCCCTTGCCTTATCCCATTTGACTCCTTGCTTCATCCTAACATCCAATCTCCTTTCTTTGACATGAATACTATGAAGACGTTGTTTGTCTTCTTGTTCAGCCTTTTGAATTTTCAGTTTCTGAGAAATGATGTCAGAGACCTTGGCATTTTCATCCTCCTTTCTTCTCAACTCTGCCTGTTGTTTCTTCAACTCCTTCTCAAACAAAGGGTCAGGTGTGTATAGATCAGCTTCATCTTCCCAATCATCAAAGTTGACTGCCTCCTCAACCTCCTCCTGATCACCAAAAGCTTCTTCAGGTATGGTCTTCTCCAGATCACCAGATGTGTCAAATTGGAAGTCATCCTGTTCACCATGGTAGTAGTAGGCATCATCAAAAGCAGACTCCTCCATTGATTGTTTACCTTTCCCCTTATCCTTTCCAGAAGCTCCTCCAGCTTCCCTGTTTCCTCCTTCTTTCTCCTTCTCCCCCTTAGTTGAGGAATCCTCTACAGTTTGAGCTTTGGAAGCCCTAGGATTCACCTCAGATGTTCCCCCTATTTCTCCTCCTTCTCTCCTTTCATCCCTATCGCCTCCTTGATCCGCATCATCATCTTCTTCAAAGAATGTTCTTTGTTCAACTGTAGGTTGATGTGACTTCTTTATCATATCGTACAGATGCTTCATCCCTTCGTTCAGATGCTCCATTCCACCTTCAATTTTAGAGAATCTTTGATCATTAAACCATTGATTTTCATCAACAGTTTGCTGAATAAAATCCACTTGAGAAGTAATGGCAGCAAACTGATCAACATTTGACGTTGTAAGATCAGAGACGTCCGAAGCCAAAAGTACTTGAGATTGCTGAACAACATTGATCTTTGGTAGGAGAGTAGTCTTCAAGCTTTCAATATCATCCTTAATCAAACCCAGCTGATTTGTTACAGAGGTGGAAGAAGAAGACCGTTCAACCACTTGTGCTTTAAGAATTTCCTTCTCAGCCTGGGTTTCTTGCAGTTGTTTCTGTAGAGCAGCTATCTGAGCTAACAAAGAAGCAGTGTTTGTGTCAGTGTGTGCACTCACTTCAATTTCTCTCAGTGGTGTTTCACTCAACTCACGTGCTTGTGTATCACTCTCTGTTTGATTTTGATCTCTAATCACTAGCTGTCTTTCCAAGTTATCAACTTGAGTACCTGCAATAGAAATCACCCTAGCCCCTTCAAGAGAGGTCAGTGGTGGTGCAATGGGAGTTCACAAATCCTGATCCCTGGTTGAGTCTGTCAGAATATTTGACATTGTATACTGAATTGCTTCAGAGACAGACTCACCAGGTTGCCTTTCACTTTCTCCAGTAAAAACTGCGAGTGAAAAATCCCTTAAGGGAGCCAGAGATGTTCCCTCTGGGAGGGGAGAAAATGATTCTATTATAGGTGGCAAAGAATCAGATTTTCCCTCTGATGCCTGTGAAGGCACTTCTACCGTGACAATGGTAGGCACTGTTTCAGATCCTAAGTGCTCTCCTAACAACGTGTCCTGAGTTTCTTCTATTTGGATGTCTTCTCCCATTGTGAGTAATGGGAGAGTGCTTGACTCATTACAGGTTGCCAGGGCCCGATGACGAATTTCAATAGATTCATCCTGTTGAGAAGATGTCTCCAGAGACTGTTCAATGGCCATTTCAAAGTCCATATCCTGTTGGGAGGACATGGATGGGCTTACAGATGTCTCTCTATAGGTTTTCCTTTTCTTTAGTGGTGGAGACATAGCTGTGGGTGCACTCAGTGTTTGTTCACTACTAGACCTTTGTCTTATTAAGGAGGCAGTTTCAGGTTGAGAGATCAAAGGATTAGACACTGTGTTTGGCTCTCTGACCTGGGATAGAGATTGTGGTTCTACAACCTCTTGGTCTGTCCTATCAGCCA
Organism: Heracleum sosnowskyi; assembly: GCA_030848705.1. Taxonomy (NCBI): domain Eukaryota; kingdom Viridiplantae; phylum Streptophyta; class Magnoliopsida; order Apiales; family Apiaceae; genus Heracleum; species Heracleum sosnowskyi. The sequence continues at coordinate 70,295,472 of CM061235.1, forward strand.
CTTGGGTTTCAGCAAAGGTGCCAGATGATCCAGAGATAGGATGTATTACCTGTATTGGCAGTTCCTCTGAAGTTCCAGCTGCAATGACTAGTTGTTGATCAGGAACAAAAGGTTCAAAAGTAGGAAGGTTAATGAAATGTGCCATGAATGGACTTACAACCACTGGTGTCATATTCCATTTAAGAGAAGTATGGAGTCTTTGATAGAACTTACTATTAGTAGAAGGAGAATTAACAGATAAAGCATTTGAAAACAACTCCTTGTGAGCATCAGATAGCACATGATTGATTAAAATAGTGAGAAATCGAGGATAGAAACACATGACTTTCCTACCACTATCATGATCAATCCTGGCATTGGATACTCTTCTAACTATAAGACTCCAGATTAGATGACCAATGTTAAGTCTAACATTAAACACAATAGCATAAGCAATGTACTGCAACAAAGATGGAATATGAGGAAAATTACTCTTAGTACAATTGCTGAAAACCTTAGCTAAAGTATCAAATAAGATATCCCATTCACAGACTAAATTAGCTTTACTGAGTTTGGGCAACTCCAAAGGACCTTGATAATGAATTCTGTTGAAAAAATGGATTAATTCAATATCAGAAGGAGTCCTATCAAAGTTATCCCTAGGAAGTTGAAAAACTTCACAAAACAAATCCTCAGTAATAGTGTACTGTGTGTGCTCAATAGTGAAAGATATAGAATTTAAATTCTCAGAAATCACAGTAGTAGAACACAATAATCTAAGTGGTTCAATCTTTAAATCAGCAGATAAACATATAGCACGACTCACACAACACTGCGAATTTAAAAACTGAATCCAAGGTCGAAAATGATCAATCGGGCATTTCAACGGATCAAAATATCCAATATAATTGTTTTTAACAACCTCAAAATTCTGAGCCATAATTTACTAAGTAAAAATTAACACAGAGAATCAAAAAATCAAATAATTATGAATAATTCGAATTTAAGGATTTTAAAATTAATTAAAAATTAATTAAAAATCCAAATTTTCAAAGTTCTCCAAAAATTACCAAATTTTAGTATGTTAATCCTTGACACAAACCACACACTGTACTATTTTTAGAACTCAAAACACCTATTAATCACTAAAAACGAATCACAAAACCCTTTGAATTTGAAAAACTCAAAAACTAAAATCTCAATGAAACTTGGATTTTAAGTACTCGAATTAATGGGCTTGATTAGATCTGTTCAGTGATGGTTTTAGATTCAAAAACAAGAAAGAAACGAACTCTGAAAATGAAAATGAAATGGACAGAGCTTCGTTTGAATGAAGAATAAAAGAGAGAATGTAAAAAATCAGTTATGTAAAAACATGAACTGGAAAGACTATGGTAAAAGGTAAAAAAAACGACTATATATATATATATTTGATAGTACTAAGTAATAGAACTAATAGTACTATGGTAAAAAGAAAAAAACACGGTAGTACTATAAACAAACCCGGTAGGACTATCATTATTAAAACAGAATTTTAATTAAAAACAATACTAGAAATACTATCTAAAAGAACGGTAGTACTATCGTTTTAAAAGAAAAGAAAAGACGGTAGTACTATTAGCAGAAAAGGCTAGTAGTACTAAGAAATTAAAAGGAAACTAAAATAAACTAAAAAGCAGTAGTACTATCCTTTAAAAACAGACTAAGATAAACAGAAAAAACAGAATAATTTAATAAAACTAAACAGAATTATTCTAAAATGCAGAAAAATACTGAGACTTTACAGAAAAATGCATAGAATTTATAAAAATGCATGAATTATTAATAAAAATCTAGAAAAATTCACAGAAAATTCCATAAATTCTAGAAAAATATGCAGAAAATTATAGAAATGCATAAAATTAATATAAACTTGCAAAAATATTTAAACAACAATATTTACAATCTGAAAAATATCTAAATAATTCTAAATAAATATATTTTCAATAAAAATACATTTCTCTACTTAAAAAATATGAGAAAAATATTTTTAAAGAAAATAAATTATTCAGAGCTATTTAACTACACAAGCATGTAATATTAAATGAGAATTGGCAGTGAATATCATTTAAATGACAAGAGAAAATGAATGTTGAAAGAACAAACCTGACAGAGATATTGTCAATCACTAAGACTGTTTAACATACCCAATTTACCAACTAACTTGATAAATGTGGATTCGTCAACAGATTTAGTGAATATATCTGCAGTCTGTTCTTCTGTGGGTACAAAATGTAACTCCACAGTTCCATTCATGACATGCTCTCTGATAAAATGATACCTGATATCAATGTGCTTTGTTCTCGAGTGCTGCACAGGGTTGTTGGAGATTGCTATGGCACTTGTATTATCACAAAATATGGGAATTTTGTCTAATGCAAAGCCATAGTCCTTTAATTGATTCCGTATCCATAAGATCTGAGCACAACAGATTCCAGCAGCAATATATTCAGCTTCTACTGTTGAATTGGAAATTGTTTGCTGTTTCTTGCTATACCAGGAAATCAACCTACCTCCTAGGAATTGACAACTCCCAGAGGTACTCTTTCTATCCACAACACTACCTGCATAATCAGAATCTGTATATCCAACAAGATTAAAACCAGAATCTTTAGGGTACCAGATACCTAGATTAGGTGTACCCTTAAGATATCTCAAGATTCTTTTCACAGCAACGAGATGTACATCTCTAGGGTCCGCTTGGAACCTTGCACACAAGCATGTAGCAAACATAATATCTGGTCTACTAGCAGTAAGATAGAGTAAGGAGCCAATCATACCTCTGTAGCTTGTAACATCTACCTTGATAGATTTGTCAGAAGCTCCAAGTTTGATGGCTGTTGAAGATGGAGTCCTTGCTGATGCTGAATCCTCCATGTGATACTTCTTGAGGAGTTCTTTGAGATACTTGGATTGACAAATAAATATACCATTTGACCTTTGACTTACTTGTAATCCAAGAAAGAACTTCAGCTCACCCATCATACTCATTTCAAACTTACTCTGCATTAGCTCAGCAAATCTCTTACATAGATTATCATTAGTAGACCCAAATATGATGTCATCCACATAGACTTGGACTAATATCATATCACTTTTGTGTTTCTTTGAAAAAAGAGTTTTGTCTATGATACCTCTAACAAAACCATTTTCTAAAAGAAAACCAGAGAGAGTGTCATACCATTTTCTTGGGGCTTGTTTGAGACCATAGATAGCCTTGAAGAGAAAGTACACAAAGTCCAGCAACTCCTGATTTTCAAAGTCAGGGGGCTGTTCCACATACACTTCTTCATCAAGTTCACCATTCACTCTTAACATCCATTTGATAGACTTTAAAATTGGAGTAAGCAGCAAATGCTAAGAACATCCTGATGGCCTCAAGTCTAGCCACTGGTGCATAGGTTTCATCATAATCAATGCCTTCAGCTTGTGAATACCCTTGTGCAACCAGTCTTGCCTTGTTTCTTGTTACAATGCCATCCTCATCTAGCTTGTTCCTGTATACCCATCTTGTACCAACTACTTTCTTGTTCTTTGGCCTGGGTACCAGCTTCCAGACTTGCTGTTGTTCAAACTGATTGAGTTCATCTTGCATAGAAATCACCCAATCTGGATCAGTCAGTGCTTCCTCAGTTTTCTTTGGCTCCATTTTAGATATAAATGCTGAGAAATGACATTCATTCTGAGTAGCACTTCTAGTTTTAACTCCAACATCTGGATCACCAATGATCAGCTCAAAAGGATGAGCTCTATTCCAAACAGTCTGTCTTGGAAGATTTGATCTTGATGATTCACCTTGAAATTCACTTTGATGTTGTGAGTGACTAGTTGATCCTTCATTTGCTCCCCCTGAGTTGTTGCTTGATTGCCTTGATGATTCTTCTCCAGTGTTGGTGGTATCTCCATTGTTACCAGTGTTTCCACCACCATCACCATGATCATTATCATCATTGTTATTATCATCACCAGCAATAACTTCAGGTGGGGCTCCATCATCTGATTCTGAGTCTGGCAAGTTATCAAACTTCAGCTTTTCAGATGAGTCTTCTTTTTGGATATTGGGGAACTTAGTGTCATCAAAAGTAACATTGACACTTTCCTTTACTGTGTGACTTCCAACCAAGTAGACCCTGTAAGATCTTCTGGAGTAACCAACAAAAATAGCTTCTTGTGCCTTTGCATCAAACTTGCCACGTTTCACATTGTCATCTATAAGCACAAAGCATTTTGCTCCAAATACATGAAAGTACTTGACAGATGGTTTCTTGTTGTTCATGATCTCATAAGGAGTCTTCATTAAGTCCTTGTTGATTAAAGTTCGATTCTGAGTATAACAAGCTGTATTCGCTGCTTCAGCCCAAAAGTACGTTGGAAGTTTGGACTCACTTAGCATAGTCCTAGCTGCTTCAATCAATGTACGATTCTTTCTTTCCACTACTCCATTTTGTTGAGGAGTTCTAGGGGCAGAATACTGTCTTGTTATTCCTTTATCAACACAAAAGTCATTTAGAATGGCATTCTTGAATTCAGTACCATTATCTGACCTTATGGCTCTAATAGGGAATCTAGAATCCAGCTCAATCAACTTTATGTGGCCAATCACCAGGTATGGGGTCTCATCCTTGGAATGTAGGAATAAAACCCATGTATATTTTGAAAAGTCATCAACAATCACAAGTGCATATTGTTTCTTTGACATGGACATCACATTAACTGGACCAAACAAATCCATGTGCAGTAGCTGAAGTGGTTCAGTTATTGATGATGTGTCAGTGCCCTTGTGAGAAGCTTTCTTTGACTTTCCTTTCTGACATGCCTCACACAGTCCTTCCTGTGTAAATTCCATCTGAGGCAAACCTCTAACCAATTCTCTCTTGACCAAGGAGTTCATGGTTTTGAAGTTAAGGTGAGACATCTTCTTGTGCCATAGCCAACTATCATCTGATGAAGCTTTAGCATAAATACAATTAACTTCATCTTTGAATCCCGAGTTCAGATCAGCTATGAACAAGTCACCTTTCCTTACTCCTTGAAGAGCAGGCTTTCCATTCTTCTTGTGAAGGATCTGACACTTCTCTCTTTCAAAGGAAACAGCATATCCTCTGTCACAGAACTGACTGATGCTGAGAAGATTGAACGTTAGACCTTCCACAAATGAAACATCTTCAATGATAACATTTCCGTACTTCAAACAGCCATATCCTTTCGTAATACCCTTGCTGTTATCTCCAAAGGTAACTACTGGGCCAGCTTTCACAACCACATCTGATAGCAGGGCTCTATCTCCGGTCATATGCCTTGAACAACCACTGTCAAGAATCCACATAACACGGTTTACCTGTTTAACTCCCTGCAATATCAGATTGATTAGTCCTTCCTCGGAGCCCAAAATTGATTGGGTCCGGCATACTTAAAAAACTGGCCTTTGTCAGGCAAAACAACATTTTTAGCTAAAACTACTTCAACCTCTTTCACATAAGAGCGTTTCCATTTATAGCCAGCCTTAACACATTTCTGAGTAGGCTTAGGGATAAATGAATCCACTCTAGTCTGAGGAGGACTAGTAGTCTTTGATTTAACATGTTCTTATTATTAACATGTTGACGTGGAGCAGTCTTATCACTAGATACATGCTTTTTATTAAAGAAAGCATACATAACATTAAAAGCACAAGACATGCAATTACTCACACCACATGCTTTATGAGAAGAATTAACAGCAGGCATGTTAGTTTTACAGTTGTTTTGATCCAACTTATGGATATCTGATTTAGTCTTTTTAGTTGAAGCAACTTTGACTGGTATATCAGATATACACTTTTTGGACTGTGCAACTTCCAAAGCAATATCTTCTTCACGAATCTCCTCAGCAATGATGATAGAGTATTCATTCAGAGGATCTGCCTCGGACTCCTTACAGAAGGGTGTTTCAATACCCTTAAGCACATATGGAACACCCCTTCCTTCAGATCTGACTCTACAAGGGGAATTAATTCCAAGCAATCCAATGGCCTCATTATAATCATAACCTATACTGACATGATTACCAACAACTTGTTTATTAAAAATTTCTTTAGCCGTCTTACAAGAGTTGTAATAGGCATTAGCTTTGGTCTTAAGCTCACTAATCTGATCTTTGAGAATGGTTTCCAGTTGTTGATACAATTTAACCCTATTCTCAAGAACTGCTACATTTTTAGTGAGTTCATCTTGATTAATATGCACTAGTTTTAATTCTTTTATCTCATTTTCAAGATTTGTGTTTAAAAGAATTATTCTATCATTTTCAGTGCGTGCACATTCTAAGGTGCCACCAAGATGACGAATCATTTCAGTATCAGTAAACTTTACCTCTGACATGTATCCAGATGAAGTGCTTGCCTCTTTAGCCACTAAAGCAAGGTTCCCAATCTCACCTGCTTCTTCATCACTGTCAGTGTCATCCCAACTCTTTCCCTCAGCAACATAGGCTTTCCCAATCTTGTTCTTGCTAGAATCAAATGTGTTTCTAGTCACTTGCTTTGGCTTTCTGCATTCAGTAGCAAAGTGACCCAACTCATTGTAATTGTAGCATCTGATTGTGCTCCTTTCCACAGTTCCAGTTTTGTAGCCACCCCTTGTGCCACTTGACGAGGAAGATCCACCTCTCTGAAATCTGGGTCTGAACTTAAGATTGGGATTCCTCTTGAATCTAAACTTCCCAAAATTCCTGACTATCAAAGCCAAATCACCATCCTCCAGCTGATCAAGTTCTTCTAAAGAATAGAAGTCACCACCAGATTGATCAATGGATGTAAATCCATATTCAGCATCAATAACATTCATGTTAGAACTGGAAGGTTGAACAGCCTTCACTTCCAGTTTCTGTGGGACTTCAGCAGCTAGTGCATTAGAAGTACTAACAATCTTCCCAGTTCCATACAACTCCCTTTGTTGAATCTGGTCCAACTCATAGGTCTTCAGAACACCATACAATCTCTCCAAAGCAATCTCATTCATATCTCTTGCTTCTCTAATGGCAGAAATTTTGTGCTCCAAATGAGGTGGAAGTGTAAGAAGGAACTTCTTGTTAATCTCCTTGTTGGTGTAGTGGTTCCCATTGAGATTCAGATCATTGATTAATTTGTTGTATCTCTCAAAAACCTGAGAGATACCTTCACCAGGGTTTGATCTGAAATGCTCATATTGAGAGGTGAGAATTTCCAGCATATTCTCCCTAACTTCCTCTGTCCCCTCGTTGATTATCTCTATGGTTCCCCAAATGTGTTTGGCAGTATCACAATTTAGGACATGATTATGCATGATAGGATCAAGACAATCAATAAGGATCAACTGAAGACAGGAATCCAAGGTAACATCCTCTTTCTCATCAGGAGTGTACTCCTTGGGATCTTTAGGGTACATTTTAGCAGCCCTAGTAACAACATTATTCTCTATTAACTCTCCCTCAATAATCATAGGGAGTTTGGGACCGTTCTTCAGCACATCAATGTATTTAGGATTTGCAACCTTAAGAAATAGGAGCATTTTCTTTTTCCACATTGGATAATGCTCCTTGCTGAACATTGGGATTTTGACTGTACCCACTTTCTGTGTAGTAGACATCTTTTGAGATTTTTTTTAGGAATAATAAAAAAATCAGAGTTTAAGAAAAATCTCAAAACAATTGGATCTTTGATTTGTATATCAATCAAAAGGCTCTGATACCAATTGTTAGGTCCTGATACGTTTGTAGAAGGGGGGTTGAATACAAACTATACCGTTTTATCGAATTTGTCCTTTAAAAGATTTAACTGTTTAGAACAAATTATTGCGGAATAAAAACTGAAACAATATTCAAGTTAAATAGAAACTCTATTAAACTTGAGGGGTGTTACAATTCAGTGCACAGATTACAAGGTTCTTGTTAAAACAAATCTAGAATAAATTCGACATGAATTTCTCTATATTTGTAATAAAAGGATCGAATACTAAAAAGTAGTTCGATAGAAATTCTAGGGATTATGATCCGCTAGATTGTCAAAGCAGTACAAGTAATTGAATTCTAGTGGATTGGATATAACTTTGATGGCTAGAATTTATTACAAGAATTAAATTGAGCTTTGCAGTTGGCTTCGTTTTAATGCAGAAGAGAGTAAAATGAGACTTTGTATTTTTCTTCTATCTTCAATTGTATGTCTGCCTGTTTGATCAAACATAACTATTTAACCAAGTCAACAGACTACTTCCCACGCGCCAAACAAATTCTCTGCATTTCATTTTGTTAAAACATGGTAGTACTATAATTATCCTTAGTAGTACTTTCGGTAGTACTAACCAATTATATTGGTAGTACTATCGGTAGTATTATAAAGGATAGTACTACTAGTAGTAACTGATAGTACTTCTAGTACTAAATGAAATTATGATTAAAAATGATTTAATGCATTCTACTTTTAATTGATTTAACAAATGAATTTATTCTTTTAGAATTAATTCACTGATTAAATAAATTAAATAAATGATTCAAATAATTTCATAAATAAATTAATTCAAGAGAATTAATTTATACATAAAATTACTTGAGATCTAGATTGATTAATTTAATATATGAGAATTAATTCATAGATTAAATTAATTATCTTATAGAATAATATTAAAAGAGAATTAAACTAATTCTTAGAACCACTAAAATTGATGACGAACGTCCACTGACTGGCGTTGACACTCCCTGTACTGTCTGGTTCATGAGCGACTAACTTTAATGGTTGTTCTTCATACTTGACTTTAAGCTGTGATTCTTTTCTCCTTCTATTTAAACAAAGGACTGTAACCTGTACTTTTTCCCGTCACACTTCTGAAATCTCTGTCACTTTAAATAGATCCACTTTCTTGAATACTTCACTGAGGCTTGATCAAATAAATGAACTTCTTCCAGTGTAGAATAACTTCAAGTCTGTAGATGACTTTAATCTTCATTCTTTGACAGATTTAATCTTCTGAGATTCCTGTGACATCTGTATTTATTATTTACTTATTACATCTTAATTAAAGTTGAGTAGAATCCTCGGTGTTTACAAATAGGCCTTGACATATGCCTTTCAAAGAAGCAATGAATGCTCCAAGCAACCGTCCAACCAACACCACAAAACTGTTAAAGGATCAAATCACTAGTGTCAGTGTAATGGTGAATGATGAGAAAAGATGGGTTGTAAGTATCTATTTCACATCTGGCATATCTTATTTCATCACAATGCAGTTATTGCAGAGTCTGCCAGCAAAGGTGTTGTGTGCTTTGAGGGGAAAGATCAGGGCATCTCAAACACCATTCAATGAAATATTGGATATGCAAATCCAGAACCTGATCACACAAAAGCTACCTGAAGTCTACACAAATCCACCAAGTGTTTTCTACAGATCTATAACTAAGGATGGCACAAGAAGGAACAACTTCATGAATTTGGTTAGCCCATCCAGAATGGAAACCAAGTCAATTCTGAAAGTGTTAGATGGAATACTCAGTTCAAATGCCAATCCAGGAAGAGTTTATGCTGTTCAAGAGATCTACAAAATGCTGGTGTTGAGAGACAAGGCACTGGGAGCTAGAGTGAAGGAACAAATCTCTAGAGCCAATGCCAAAAGAAATGATCAAGGTGGAAGCTGTCTCTACAACATTCCTCCTCAGGATGATGATGAGGATGATGATGAGGTTGGAGGTGGTGAAGCTTCTGGAAATGCTGGAAATGCTGGTGGAAGTAATTCTGGGAATACTGGTATTCAATCTCAGAATGAAGGCAATGAAGAAACTCCTAGTCAAGAAAAGAAAGATACTGATGCAACAGATGAAGAGGAGCCAAGAATACTGGAAGCTTTGGAAGCAAGCATTCTTAGATGTGCTATTGACTGCATAAATGCTGAAAAGGATGCTGTAACCAAAGGTACTGTCGACAAGGATACTGTCATAGAAGATGCTGTCATGGAAGATACTGTCGACAAAGGTGCTGTCAAGAAAGGCTCTGTCAAGGATGAAGCCAAAGCTACTGTCAAGCCCATAAGACTGAAAGCCAAAACAAGAGCATGGTTTTCTAGACAGAAACCTGAAGGAAAGCACAAGTACTCAGGAAAGGAAAAGGCCACTGGATTTGGCAGGAATCTTAAAAAGCCAATTCAATCAATACCTCCCAACAGTCTTAAGGTACAACAGATGCAATCAAAAGAAATCAAGAGTGTTGAGATTAAGCTGGATGCTAATCAAGAGGTTGCTGAGTACATTCTGTGGTGGCCAGAATCAAGATCTGTCAGGATGAACAAGGACTTTGATCTTGTAGCCACATCACTCAGTGGTAACATGATGGAAGTAGATAAAAGAAGAATTGATTTCTTCTACTTGGAAAGGATGGTAGAGTTGATGGAAAGCTATGATGATGTTCCAGAGCCAGTCATGGAACATATTTTGAAATATCAGGCTGATAGGGATGCTGAATTCTATCAGAAATTTGGCTACAATTTTGCAGATTTTTGATGATGCTGATATTCTCACTGATCTACCACCTTCTCCTATACCATACCACTGGTACTATGAGTTTGAGGATTTACCCACAGAAGAAGGGCAAACCCAACCAACTCAGGAAAGGGAACCCAAGCCAAGCAAAAGACCTGAATCTTCTCAATACTCTCAATATCAATCAGAACTTGATAAGAAGGAAGCTGAACTCCTGGAAAGATGCAAAACTCCCAACAAGGCAGAAAGTGAAGCCCCAAATTATCAATCATGTATGCTGGAAAATCCCCTAAGAATGAAGTATCTAAAAGAAGAAATCTATGTTTGCAGCTTTCACAAGCTAAAAACAACTATTGTGAAGGATTTACAGTACATGGTAGCTGGATCAATTCATCCCTTGGAGCAGATTTGTTCTGATGAGATAAAGGAAATATTGGAAAGGAGAAAAGGAGAAAACTCAAAGCTGGACAAGCAAAGGAGGATGACTCTCAATGCTTATCCTGGAAGTAGATTCAAGCTCATTCTTGAAGAACTCCATTTCAGAAGCTATCCATTTGATCAAGAGCAATGGTTGAATCTCAGGGATGCTAGTTCTCTTATTTCTCCTACTATCAAGAAGATCATTGAAGAAATAGAAGATGATGCAGTCACACCTGCTGAAATCTCTCTTGTAGAAGGTCTAAGAGGCTGCTTGGTAGAAGCTCTCAGAAGAGAGGAAGTAACAAGACAGAAGAGGAAATCTCAAGCTAAGTAAACATTCTAAATCCATTCTGATCTTGTTAGTTAAGTTGTCAGCATATATTGTAAATTTGTTGTTATTGTCCATAAAAACAAATTGGGGGAGATTGTTGGGATTTATGGGTGATAGCATAGGAACAACTTAACTTTGTATATACTTAATTTTTAATTAAGTAGAACATACTGTCACAGCCAAAGTATGTTCTTGTAATCAGTATGCAATGTTATTTTAATTGTGTAATTTGGAAGAAGTTCACTCTCTGTGTTCAAGCCTCAAAGAATGCATATTAGATGACAGCATGAATAAAGGTTACTGTCATAAGAATTGACAGTAAGATTACAAGAAGACAGAATGTTGCAAGTCAAGACAGCATATTGACTCTGACAGCAACATTGGCGGAAGACTACGCGACAACAACTTTAGCCCTCGACAGCAAGTTTGGAAACCTAGACAGCACACTATGCGGGGAACTCCTACTGTCACCAAAAGCACATTCCTGTGACAGCAAGCTTTGCGGCAAAAGTAACTGTCTCGAGAAAGATCCTTGTTCTAGGTATCTTTCTCAGTCAAATCCCGTGACAGTTTCAATGTTCAAGAAACAGGCGTGTTGCAGTATCCCTAAGCTGCACCAAGTCTGCAATACTACGACAGAAGCTTCAAGCACTGCAAACAAAAGCGAATCAATTCAAGAGCAAGGTCAAGTCTCTATTTGCTGAATTGTTTTAGCTAGAAATAGAATGAATCTAGGTTGCTTTCTTTGTAATGTATATCTGACATTGTTAGCAATTTAGGAAAGTCACATGGGTAGACACTTTGTAAGAAGCTGCCACTTGATAATGACAACAGCTTCACAGACCCGTGTTGACAGTGATAGGATTAGTTTTATACTTAGACTATTAATTCATTCTAGGTATGTAACAAAGACAAGCAAGTGTCTTGAAGAAAACCGAAGCTCAAGAATTCTCTCTTGAGGTTGTAGCAACACTTTGAAAAATAAATAAAACATTTATTTTGTGAATCCTGTCTTCTCTATTATACTGTTTGTGAATGCATACATATTATTGATAACATTAAATCTTAGTTTTGGTTGTTGAAACTGAGATTGAATTTTATCAGTATTGCATTCATCCCCCCCCTTCTGCAATACACGAGGACCAACAAGTTATGGTAAGGGAGTTGTTTATACTGAATCACCTTATAACTTCATCTTTTAAGTTATGTGTTGATATTCTGCTTACATAGCAGATATTTTTGGAAAGGTTATATTGGTTTACTTTGAAACCTCATCTTTTATATTATACTAGAACTTTGTTCATAATATAGCAAAAGTTTGCAGAAATATTATGAAATGATATTTGAAATACAACAATGGTACTGTTTTTGGAATACCTTCCGATAAGGAAATAATTTTAGTACCGAGATATTTTGACAAATTATTGTCTTATACTCGCTTTATTCTGGGTTGAGTTAAAGGCAGGATTATGCCATACTTTTATTACCTTGCTGAGCTATCGCTCACTCTTGCTATTTTTTTATAAATATTATATAGCAGCGAAGTAGGATACCAAGGATTCGGCGCACATCCCTCAAGCGAGTGGTAAGCGTAAGGCATTCTTATGAACAGTTTCTAGCAGTGATCCTGGAAGTAGTGTGAACCAGTCAGTTCAAGCTGGAGCTTTTGGTATTCATCTTATGTATAGATATGAATGTTATAAGAGGGTGGTGAGTATTACAATTCTAAGTTGGTAATGTACCATTACTTAGGAGTTGTATCAGTAGCAAATTCAAAAGGACATTTGGGTATTGTAATAAAGATTATTTATTCCGCAATGGTTGTATTTGTGTCGTTTCTGAGACTCTAACCTGTGTGTGTGTGTGAGAGAGAGAGAGATGTATACATTGTGGGGTCATAAGCAGATGAATTGTGTCTATTGTGAGTAAAGCAGGCAAGGAAAGAAGTAAGTGGATCGTGACTACTCTAAATCCCTAACCCCGGATTTGGGGCTGTTACAGAAATGGTATCAGAGCGTTAGGTTACAGTCCTCAGAAACGATAGGAGATCGAGTCTTACAATACCCTTAATAATGATAAGAACATCTAGAGCTCAGATTGAGTTCGTAGTCGAGTTAAAGGACATGACCCTGACTGTTTAAGATGAAGCCCGAGAGGGGACTTCTTCTGGGGAACCGTACTTAGGACTTCATGGTTAGTCACCTCGATTCGTATGAGTTATAGATTGATGGGATTCTGTGATACCAGACCCCGAGGCCTTCGAGTAGGCAATTGATGATGCGTTCCTTGAAATGGACGGAGACCCGATACTGGAAGATCCATAGGAGGATCTAGAGGAAGACCCCATGGTGGGTCAAGGAAAGAGTCTTGTAGAGAACGTGTTGATTGATAAAGAGGTGGTATGTTACTTGAGGTCATACAATAGGACCGGACGAACCTTCAGAGGTCAAATAAGTGCCTATACGAGAGTTTAGAATCGTTATGATTCAACGAGAGATATGACAAATAAAATGGAGTAGAGTCTCCAAAGCAGAAGAGGTAGAGGCAGTATAGCCAGTATCAGTGGATTGATTCGACTTGAACGAGACCTGTTACTCGTAGTCGGTTATAGTCACCCATAAGGAGGCGGCATACGTAAGAACCAAGATGTTCATATTTTCACGAAAGATTAGGGGTACTTAGTTGCCTAGAATAGTGGAAGGAATTGTTTTGGCTATGAGGTTTCAATCCCCCACGACCAGCGATTCCACTGGAAATAGTGTCTATTACATCATTGAGGGATTTTATTATCTCAAGGAGAATTTTGGGTATATGTACCATGCAAATGTTATTGTAAGACAAGCACGCTAAGATGGGATCGAGAACGAGATTTACCACCCTCAGGAAACCAGGAAGGAATTATGAGGATAGAACAGAAAGGTCGAAAATCAGATCCGAGTATTACTAGTGGGTAAATAGATTGATCAAATTTCCCTGATTTTGGAAAGAAATTCAGCAAATTTTGGCAAACCTTATCTTTCTGATTACCAGAGGATGTCACCAAAGAGAGTGGAAACTAGAGCGAACCCTGTGGATTGGGTAAGATGGCCGCTATATGGGTTGGTGGACAGACCCTGATTGCTACAATTGATTGTAGAGATAAAATGATGAAGTTGAGATTGGACGGTAAAGGTGAAATATATTTAAGGACCAAGACGGACTGAGAAATTCCGAGATTGACTTAAATGAAAAGGCTATGGTGCCAAAAGTGTTAAGCTTATGTAGCACACGGGATTGATATGGGAGAAGGAATATTGGGTATAAGGATGATTGAAATAGAGACCGGATTTAAGCTTGTAGTTTCTAAAGATCTTCCGAAGTACCGCCCAGTCGACATGTGGAATTGTCATTGCTATGGGCGACAACGGTATCGAAGTCTTCTTATAGAACAGAACGCTTACTTGAGATGTTTGCGCCTAGTCGAATAGAATTCCCTGCGATTGCAAAGGTCGATGGTTGAATCCTTAGCGACTATTATGAGTCGGCAATAACGTAAGTATCGAGCACCTTAGGATGTGCATGGAGAAGAAAAGCTTTAGAATCGAACGATTATCCGTTAGAGGAGCCGACATAAAAGGCATCCGTAGAGACCTTGGCAAACCTCCCCAATCTATGATCTATCTTGACCTCTTTCCAAGAAAGAATTCTGATAAAGGGTATATTCCCTCTTCGAAGTTATTTTATAACACTTGTGTTAAATCATATTTAATTTCAATTGTGTTAGAGGCTGTCACGATGCCTACTTTCAGGTTTTCGAAGCCCTGTCAAATGATGTTATTCAAGCTTCCACTTTTCTTCAAATAATGAATAACCCTATGATGATACCTTGCCACTTGCTTGTTGAGTACCAGTATCTTTTTGGTTATTCTTTTCTTTGGAAACCGCACCTTGGAATCTGTTCAATTTTAATCCAAGGTGTTCCTTTGAGAAATATTGTCGAAAGGCGATAATCATTAAATTGATCTCGAATTGCTTTTATACTTTTCAACTTCCACTGAGATGAACAACCCTGTACTTATAGGGGCTACAAGGACTATCTGTCTATGTGATAGAAGTCTGATGGGACGCCATCACTTGTGAGTTGTGAAATACAAGAAGGCTAATTACCTTTAGTAATGTCTCAATCGAGGCACACAACGTGGAGTTCTTATGATCATGTTGATCTCTCGGTAAATACTCTTACCTCCAATAAGGTTACCTTAAAACTCATAACCTTATGATCACCAGTGTGTGACGTTTTCCTTGATATGGGAGCTATCTTTTCAAGGCCCCATAATTTTTGTTATCCTCATTGAATTCTAAGGGGAGGCCAACCAGGTCAAATAAGTCAAAATTTGCTGATAGGAATTAGATTCGCAACGAAATAGCCTATGACAGGAGCGAATCCCTAAGACGAATAGAATATTAGTGACATATCAATGAAATTGGTTTATTCTCCCAAGGATATTATGATAATGGAAAGTGTGTCAATCGATATATGTGAAAGGAATAGCGATGTGCCGCGAACTCCAGTGACAACGGTGTTAGATAGATGCCCTATAGTGGAATTGAGATTTTGGAGGAGTTGTTTACGAATGGGCACTACCTCTGGGTTAGCAAGATAAGTACTGGCGATGGAGTCAGAGGGAGCTGGTATTGTGACTTGGGAGAGGTGCAGCGTGTTGTTTTTAGAGAAATAATTTTCGGAAATATATGGAGACCCGGATGAAAATGAAAGTTAAAGAGTTAAAACAAGAAACCATGACTGTGACTGAGTATGAGGCCAAGTTTTTCCGAATTATCGAGGTTTGTTCCGGAGTTGTGAACACAGAATAAAAGAAAGCCAGTAGGTTTCAACCAGGGCTACCTCCAACAAGCAGCCCGCTGTCAGGACCTTTAAATAGTAGGTACCCTTCTATACTATTTAGACAGAGCTAATGTATCGTTGTATATAAAGAAGTTGCATGACAATTAAACCTTAAGGCCGAGCCGCTAAAGAGAATAATTACAAGTAGAAATAGTCAATCGGGGGACTTTCCCATAAGACTGGTACATCCAGGTTGTGAACTAGAAATATGAGGTCGACACTTTTGATAGACCTGATCCCTTTCAAGTTGGGAGAAGTTGATATTATAATAAGGATGGGTTGGTTGACACCCAATGGAGCCCAGACTGATTGTAAGGGAGAGAGAGTAATAAATAAAGGATGGAGACAGATTCAGAGATTCTTGAATATAGTTCAGACTAAGAAACTATTATGCCAGAGATACGAGGCTTAATTAGCTCTTATGGTTGACGCCAAGAAAAGAGACACCAAGTATAAAGGAAACTACAGTGGTTTTGGGAGACTGTACAAGATCTTAATGCACTACCAAATATCGATTGGGATGACATGAGAATGAATAACGAGTATTCAGGTTATAGTGCCGCATCTCCTGTTAGCCTCAGTGGGAATGAAAGAATTAGCGACTCAGTTACAAGAATTGTTGGGCAAGAATATGATAAGACCCAGTGTACCACCGTGGAGAGCCCGGTGTTGTTGTAAGAGAGAAAGATGTTAGCACAAGATTATGCATCGAACCTCGAGAGTTGTATGAGTTCGACATGGAGAATAGGTACCCTTGTAAATGATTGTTTGATCAGCGGAAGAACGCTGTGTATTTCCAAATTTATTTAAGAACTGGATATCACCAGTTGGAAGTTAAATCCGAGGATATACCCAAGACTGCGATTCGTACTAGGAATAGACACTTCGAGTTTTCAGCGAGGTTATTTTGGGTTGACTAATGCACCCACGAATTTTTATGGAATGTAATGAATTGGCTTTGAGTTACCCGTGATAGTAGATAACATGAGATGGAGAAATGGCTAGAATTGACCTAGGATTATGACTGTGAGATACACTACCATCCGGGGAAGGCCAATGTGGTGGTCGGTACCCTTAATTAAAATGAGACAGAGATGGATTCCGAATGATCGGGAATTAAAGGATGAGATTTTACACAAAACCCAAGTTACTCCAACAAACTAGAAAGACAAAAGATTTCACTAACAAGCGGCTAGTGACAACCAAGACAGACAGAGAAAGTATGCGGACTAAGCCGCGAGTATAGAGATAGTACTGCTATTGATAAGCTAAATGGCATGTTGATGAATGATAAGCAAGTTTATGTTGGTGTATTTTCTGTACAAACAAGATAGAGAATATGAGGTTAGAGATTCGTGATGCTAAAAGATATCCTCGTGGAATGAATTAATGAGATTTGGAAAGAAAGGGGAGTTGAGCCCGAGATTCATTGGGCCATCTGAGATTTTAAGACGCGTCAAGAAGGTGGCCTACGAGCCAGCCTTACCCCCCAAACTTGTAGAATGGTCATAACGGAGTTCATGTGTCAATGCTACGTCAGTATACTATAGATGCCCGACATATGTTAGAGTACGAGCAGGTAGATATACAACATGGTCTGACTTACAAAGAACAACTTGTGGAAATCACGGATAGAAAAGAGCAAGTGCTAAGAGACAAGGTTGCCAAGCTAGTGAGAGGTTTGTGGAAAATCAAGAAGTAGAAGAATCCACTTGGGAGCTAGAAAGTGCAATGAGAGAGAAGTACCCCCCAGTTATTCCTAAGCTGATTCCGGGACGGAATCCTTTTAAGGAGGGGAGACTGTAATAACCCGAATTTTTGGTAAAATTAAAAATTTTCTTATTATGATTAAGTGCATCAGTGAATTTGGTGGATGAATAGTGATTTTGAGGGTTAAGAAAATTTTTCATGCCACCTATGTACAAGACGTAGTGTGGATATTCCGAAGTCATATTAGTGAACTACGGAGCAAATAAGTGAATGCAAAGACGATCGGAATTCAGAAATTCCAAATTTTATTTTGGTGTAGTATTTGACCGGGCAGTGAATTATATATTATTATATTCAAGAAATGAGATATTAAATTTGAGGATTTGATATTTTGGAATTTTATTATTTTATTAAAGTCGATTTAAGGCTTCGATTGTTGGAGTGAATAGTGAATAGTTACTATTCACTGTGAGAATCGCGTAGAGTTTTATTCGCTCTTTTTAGGAAATATTTTCGAATCGTTTCAAGAGGAACAAAAACAAGGATGAATAGTAACATTGATGAATAGTGCTCCAAGGTGATTAGTAAAATTTTATAGTCTCCGATTGATCCTATATTTCAGCGGAAGTTCAGGAATAATAAACGGTTACTAATCGCGTAGTCAGAAATTGCAAACGAAAACGAGAATCGAAAATCCATTCGAAGGAGCAACCTTGGACATATTATAACTTAGGAAATAAAGAAGAAGATATGTATTAAAAGAAGAAAGGAAGTGGTGGAAGAAGTGTGTTAAAGAAGCTTGTAAGCTTAACCAAACTTGAGGGGCTAACTTGCATTTTGTTAAAACAAAATATCTACCATATCACCAAACCTCCTCCACACATTAAAAACACAAAAGGACCAGCCTCTCACACCCATTTTCTTCAAGAAAAACCGTGGCTAAGGAGAAGAAGAAGAGGAAGCAAAAACTCCATGGATTCTTGGTCGTTTCTCGAGTTCCTATGCTTAAAACGAAGAAGAGCTCAAGCCCATTCTTTTAAAGGTAACATCTCCAACACCCACCATCTCTAGAATGATCTTTTATTGATATGAAGAAGATGATGAATAGTGTTTTCAAAAAGTTTTGTGTTTATAATTTAAGTTTGAAAGCATGTATGTGTAGTATATGTAATGGGTTGATGTTTTAAGTGATTAGATGAATTGTTGGTTGAGTTTGGAGGATGGGTTATGAATTTGTTTTGAATATTCATGGAGGATTTGACTGATATGAGGGAGTATAAGGTGGATAGTGAGTTTGGGATTGATTGGTATTGATTTGGTGGTGTTTTGAAAATGGAAAACGTTAAGTTTTAAGCCGTCGTAATGCCCGATTTTCGGTAACTCTAAAAACTGCGTAGAATCCGAAAACCTAACTGCCTCTTTTGGTTCAGTGATGAACATGAGTGTGTAGATATTTGTTTCTAGTTTACGTGAGCGCAAGAATCATGTCATTACGATTTACGGTTTATGAGATATGACCATTTTAGTGAAAGTGGTTCAAGGAATGAGATTGCAGAAATGTACCAACTTTGTGGCTATGTTTGAGACCCTTAAGGGTTGTTTTAAAATATGAAATTTTGTATTGAAGTGCCAAGGTCAGTTACGAAAGTGTGTACGAAGGTTTCGAGTCCAAAAGATTATTTTTCGATTTTATAAAAATGTGTTAGCCGAGATGGCGCAAGTGAAAACCACTAAGAACATGACTTAGAAACCAATGTTGTAAATGGTTAAGTATAACTTGTATTCGAGGATCGATTTCGGACTAAACCTAAGACTTAAGTAATTGTCGATTAACATGGACTTAATATGAGCCTATAACGAGCTAGTAATGCCTTGGTTGTGTTTTGCTTACGTGTTTAAGCATTTAGTACAAGTGGATTATCCAGGGGATTAATCGTGCGTTTTCTTTGACTTTGTCTAGATTGTCCGACATCGTCGCGAACCCCTATCACTTCTCGAGCATCAGGCAAGTTTCTAAATCTATACTTTGAAGTATTGACTATATAATACTGCTTTTGCCATGTATAAAATTGGACAGTTTTGCGATATATCTTATTTCTTGTTGAAATGGATTTGACCTTTGGATTATATAAAATCTTTTGAGTTAAGTAGTTATGAACCGGTTTACCTGGTAGCTCTAAATATAAGAGCATATTCATTCTTTTCTACTCTAAATCGGGAGTCGGTATTTTGAGATATGTAGATAGCCGTGGAAACCCGGAGGGATTCCATCGGCAGAATACTATGTATTTTGAGGATTGTTATTGGTGTATGATATCATTCGAGGAATGATATTTGCTTACTATATCTTTCAAGGAATGTTATTTGAGTATTATCTCAGTCGAGAAATACTATTTGAATACTATTTCAGTTATATATGCTAATGGAAGGCATAACTGTTTTCGAAAGTATATTGTGATACTTGCTTTTTGATTTGATTATGGGCTTCTAAGCTAAATATGAGATATTAGTTAGAAGCCAGGTTTTTATAAATGCCCTAGGTAAAGGGCGTATGATTTTATTCTTTAGACCGGAAGTAGTTATATTTTCGGTATATGTTAAAGATTGTTTTCCGATAGATATATCAGGTAATTATTATTCGATGATTATTTATTTAATGAATATTATTTTTGAATATTCATTTAAGGCTTATTTATTCAATGAATATTATTTTTGAATATTCATTTAATCATTATTTATTTAATGAATATTATTTTAAATATTCATTCAAGGTTTATTTATTTAATGAATATTATTTTAAATATTCATTCAAGGTTTATTTATTTAATGAATATTATTTTGAATATTCATTTAATCCTTATTTATTTAATGAATATTATTTTTGAATATTCATTTAATCATTATATATTTAATGAATATTATTTTTGAATATTCATTTAATCATTATTTGCTTAATGAATATTATTTTCGAATATTCGTTTAAGGTTTACTTATTTAATAAATATTATTCGATTATTTATTAAATACTTTTAACACGTTTTAAAAATGAGAAATGTTATTTAAAGTTTATCCTCGACCTTCAATAAATATGAAGGATACTCTAAGCTGTATTATTAATTATTTTTAAATCAAAAAGAGGTTTCCAAAACACTGTTTTCCATTTAAATATGTCTTTAAGAGGATTTAAATGCTCGCTCAACTATCAAAAATATGGGAAACCTGATTTAAGTGACTGCTACTCTTTTTAAACTCTCAACTCAAAACTGTCAAGGGACAAATATTTTCTCGGAGCAATTTAATTGCTGCAAGTCGAATGTTGTGTTACCACCTCAACGATCGAGGGGTAAATTGATGGAACAAGTCGATATCCATTAACAAGCATTGCTTGGGAAATATTGGAGAATCTTCCTTTCCAACCTAGATATAACTACTTAGTGGAGTCGTATCAACAAGTATTACACTTGGGGAAAGGAGGACGATCTTTACGTTTCAGAGTCATGGATTTCATCCGAACTAGGAGCAAGTGTAAGAGGTCGAGTCGCGCCGATCCATCATTTTATTGCCCCAAATGGGCCGGGGAGATCCAGAAAGGCGGTAGACAATGTCAGCCTGTCGTGTTCTTCCATCTACATGTAGAAAACCCTTTTTTAGTTGTACAACCTGCTACTGATCATAGTAAGGTTGGACAACTGGCGCGGAGATTACTCCAGTATTAGTTCATCATCCAACTTGGATAATTCTGCATCATGTATTGAAAGGGACTAAAGGGTAGCCCCCTTAGTACAGGTTTACCGATCATGTTGGCAGATGGTCGAAAAGTGTTCAAAGAAAATGAAGTTGCAATAAATCCTTGTAACTTCATCTTTTATTTTATGAGTTATGACTCAGATTATATATGCATAAATGGATTTTGGGTTACGGAACGTTATATGAAATTTTCCTCGTAACTTCATCTTTTATATCATATGACTCTGTGGATACCTTACATAACATGAGTTATGGTAAGGGAGTTGTTTATACTGAATCACCTTATAACTTCATCTTTTAAGTTATGTGTTGATATTCTGCTTACATAGCAGATATTTTTGGAAAGGTTATATTGGTTTACTTTGAAACCTCATCTTTTATATTATACTAGAGCTTTGTTCATAATATAGCAAAAGTTTGCGGAAATATTATGAAATGATATTTGAAATACAACAATGGTACTGTTTTTGGAATACCTTCCGATAAGGAAATAATTTCAGTACCGAGATATTTTGACAAATTTTTGTCTTATACCCGCTTTATTCTGGGTTGAGTTAAAGGCAGGATTATGCATACTTTTATTACCTTGCTGAGCTATCGCTCACTCTTGCTATTGTTTTATAAATATTATATAGCAGCGAAGTAGGATACCAAGGATTCGGTGCACATCCCTCAGGCGAGTGGTAAGCGTAAGGCATTCTCATGAGCAGTTTCTAGCAGTGATCCTGGAAGTAGTGTGAACCAGTCAGATCAAGCTGGAGCTTTTGGTATTCATCTTATGTATAGATATGAATGTTATGAGAGGGTGGTGAGTATTACAAGGCTAAGTTGGTAATGTACCATTACTTAGGAGTTGTATCAGTAGCAAATTCAAAAGGACATTTGGGTATTGTAATAAAGATTATTTATTCCGCAATGGTTGTATTTGTGTCGTTTCTGAGACTCTAACCTGTGTGTGTGTGTGTGAGATGTATACATTGTGGGGTCATAAGCAGATGAATTGTGTCTATTGTGAGTAAAGCAGGCAAGGCAAGAAGTAAGTGGATCGTGACTACTCTAAATCCCTGACCCCGGATTTGGGGCTGTTACAGGAAGCAAGTTCCTCTAGCAACCAGGTAACAACTACTAATATTTCTGAGCTTTCTAAAGAGGAATGCAATAGTATAATTTGTGTGTTACTCTTAAATCACTTACCAAAGAGAACTCAAGAATTAAAGAGACCAATTTGCTCTTAAGTGATAGAAATGCCATGTTAGAAGCACAGCTCATTGAGTTTGAGAAAATGAGATGTGTTAGTAGGGATGCTAATCTGGAACTTGAGAAAGTGTTAAAAAGGGAAGAGATTCTTAAAACACAACTAGAAATAGAACAAAGATTGATTGAAAAATGGAAAGATTCCAGGAATGTTGCTAACAACATCATTAATGTTCAAGGTATGGAATCTTTCTGTGAGCAATCATGGAAAAAGAACAAAGAGAAACTAGGGTATGCTGTTGAAACCTTAGAATCAGAAACAGAGTCAACAAACAACAATGGTCATTCGTTGAAGGTTGATACGTCAACGGAATGCATCATTCCGTTGACAGATGAACCATCAACCGATCATGATGTTTCGTTGACAGAGGAAAAGAAAGAAGAACTCACTAGACTTAATAACAAGTATGGTCCTGTCACCAAGAACTTTGTTCAAGGTGAGTCTAGTAAATCAAAGAAAGTTGAGAAGCCTGTTGAGAGAGCTAATGTAGGCCACTTGTCTAACAAGCAATTGAAAGACAAGATGGAGAAAATTCAAGTTGAGGTTAAGGGCAATAAAAAGAATAACAGAAATGGCAAAGTAGGGATTAACAAACATAACAATTACACACGTGATAAGTATGCTCCTAGAAAAACATGTGTTAATTGTGGTAGTGTTAGTCATTTATCTGCTAATTGCAAATCTGTTAAGAAGCATACTAATGTGAAGATGCCTAAGCCTGCAATGAATGCTTCTATGCCTGCAATGCCTGTTATGCCTAATATGTTTGCTCGATATGCACAATTTCAAAATCCATATGCTAGCATGCCATTTGTGTCTAATCCATACATGAATATGTTTAATGTGCCACAAATGTCATGGAATGTGAATAACATGTTTGTTCCTCCAAATATGCATGCTATGAATGAAAAATGAGAGCAACCCTCAGAAATCAACACCAAAGGTAAAGGTTGATTTAACTCAATCTGAGCCCAAGGTGAAAAATGATGTGAAGAGTAAATCAAAGGCTAACAAAACAGGACCCAAGGAAACTTGGGTACCAAAATCAACTTGATTTGATTTTATTGTGTGCAAGGAGACAAAAGGAATCTTTGGTACTTGGATAGTGGTTGTTCAAGACACATGACTGGTGATTCTACCCTGCTTACAGAGTTCCAAGAAAGAGCTGGCCCTTGTATTGCTTTTGGAGATGACATCAAAGGCTACACTAAGGGATATGACTTGATTTCAAGAGAAAATGTCATCATTGATGAGGTTGCATTGGTAGATGGTCTAAAGAACGATTTGCTTAGTATCAGCCAACTTTGTGACAAAGGATTTTTAGTTACTTTTTCAAAAGAAGCCTGTGTTGTTTCTAAAGGTGGAGACAACAATGTGGTAATGACTGGATTCAGAAGAGGGAATGTGTACATTGCTAACTTTGGTAGCACAAGTCCAGACACCATCACTTGTCTTTTCAGCAAGGCAAGCAAGGATGAAAGTTGGCTATGGCACAATACATTGTCTCATTTGAATTTCAAGGTTATGAATGACTTGGTGAGGAAAGATCTTGCTAGAGGAATTCCACAGGTGGAATTCTCCAAGGATGGTTTGTGTGATGCCTGTCAAAAAGGGAAACAAAAGAAGGCATCATTCAAAAGCAAGACAGAGTCATCAATTTTCCAACAACTTGAGTTGCTTCATATGGATCTTTTTGGCCCTGTCAATATCATGTCCATTTCAAAGAAGAAATACTGTCTTGTGATTGTTGATGATTTTTCTAGATTTACATGGACTTTCTTTTTACTCTCAAAAGATGAGGCAAGTGAAATCATTATCAATCACATCAAGATGGTAAACAATCATCCTGATTTCAAAGTAAGAAGGATTAGGAGTGACAATGGGACAGAGTTCAAGAATTCAACTATGAAGATGTTCTGTGAAGAAAATGGTATTTTGCACGAGTTTTCAGCTGCAAGGACACCACAGCAAAATGGTGTAGTTGAAAGGAAAAACAGAACACTCATTGAAGCTGCAAGGACAATGCTAGATGAATCAAAGTTACCAACTTATTTTTGGGCTGAGGCAATTAACACAACTTGCTTCACTCAAAATATTTCTTTGATTAATCAAGCCAAGGGAATGACCCCTTATCAACTACTCAAAAGAAAGATGCCACTATTGGATTTTCTTCATGTCTTTGGATGCAAGTGCTTTGTTCTGAGAAATCAAGCTGAGCATTTGGGGAAATTTGAAGCAAAGGCAGATGAAGCAATATTTGTGGGATATGCAGCAGGGAAAGCTTATAGAGTTTATAATCTCAGAACCAACATTGTTATGGAATCTGTACATGTTGTTTTTGATTATTTCAAAATTCAAGGTCTCTGTGATGAAGGTTTCCATGAAAGTCTTTCTTTTGAAGATGAGGAAGGAGATCAAGTGAATCATGTTAAGACTATTGAGAAATAGCCTAAAGTTGTTGGGTCTAGCACAGATGAAAGCAGTAGTGAAGATGAAATTGCTGCATTAAGATTGAAAAGAATAGCTGCTAGCAGACCTATTGGTCATTCCGTTGACAATCATGATGGAGGATTCGTTGATAGTCAAAATGTGCATTCCGTTGACAGTTATAGAAATGCCTCAAGGAGTGATCACTTAGGGACAACAAACTCAGGGGGAGTTTCTCAAGGACAAACATCTACCTCCCTCAAGGAAATGGACTAAAGATCATCCCTTTGAACTCATCATAGGTGATGTTTCTTCAAAAGTCCAAACTAGAAGAGCAACTCAAGATGAATGTCTATATAGTAGCTTTCTGTCTCAAGATGAGCCAAAGAAAGTTGAGGATGCACTTATAGATCCAGATTGGGTTTTAGCTATGCAAGAGGAGCTAAACCAATTTGAGAGAAACAAAGTTTGGAAGCTGGTGCCCAGGCCTAAAAACAGGAGTGTTATAGGCACAAAATGGGTGTTCAGGAACAAGATGGATGAAAATGGCATAGTCACAAGGAAAAAAGCTAGATTGGTTGCTAAAGGCTACTCACAAGAAGAGGGAATTGATTTTGATGAAACATTTGCTCCTGTTGCAAGACTAGAAGCAATAAGAATCTTTCTAGCCTATGCAGCTCATGCCAATTTTAAGGTCTACCAAATGGATGTGAAGAGTGCTTTTCTAAATGGAGAATTGGAAGAGGAGGTGTATGTAAGTTAACCTCCTGGTTTTGAAAATGATGATTTTCAAGAGTATGTGTACTTTCTCCTCAAAGCACTCTATGGTTTGAAACAAGCACCTAGAGCCTGGTATGACACACTTTCACAGTTTCTCCTTGAGAACCACTTCACTAGAGGTACTGTAGATAAAACTCTTTTTCATAGGATTGTGAATGGCTCTACTATACTTGTTCAAATTTATGTAGATGACATAATTTTTGGGTCTACAGATGAAAAACTTTGTCAAAAGTTTTCCAAGCTTATGCAAAGTAAATATGAAATGAGCATGATGGGAGAATTAACTTATTTCCTTGGTCTCCAAGTGAAACAAGTTAATGAAGGCATTTTCATTAGTCAAACAAAGTACATTCATGATTTGTTAAAGAAATTTAACTTAATGGAATGCTCTCCTGCCAAAACTCCCATGCCTACTGCTACTAAACTTGAATTGAATACTAAGGAAAAATATGTGGACATTTCAAGTTACAGAGGCATGGTAGGCTCACTTTTATATTTAACAGCTAGTAGACCTGATATTATGTTTGCTACATGTGTATGTGCTAGATTTCAAGCTGATCCTAGGGAATCCCATTTAGTTGCTATTAAAAGAATTTTCAGATATCTCAAAGGAACACCAAACCTTGGCATTTGGTATCGTAGAGAATCTGGCTTTGAACTAATTGGTTATTCAGATGCAGATTATGCAGGATGTAAAATTGACAGGAAAAGCACAACTGGCACCTGTCAATTCCTAGGAAATAAGCTTGTGTCATGGTTTAGCAATAAACAAAACTCAGTTTCTACCTCCACAGCTGAGGCTGAGTACATTGCAGCTGGAAGTTGTTGTGAACAGATCTTATGGATGAAAAATCAACTACTTGATTATGGATTAAGAGTTGAGAAAATTCCTATTTTCTGTGACAACACTAGTGCCATTGCCATTACTGAGAATCCAGTGCAACATTCAAGGACCAAGCACATTGACATCAAGTACCATTTCATTAGAGAACATGTTATGAATGGTACTGTGGAGTTACATTTTGTTCCAAGTGAACAACAACTTGCAGATATCTTTACCAAGCCACTTGATGAATCAACATTTTCAAGATTAGTAAGTGAGCTAGGTATGCTAAATTTCTCTTAATTATTTATGAGATTTTTGCAAGTTAAAATTGCAGCCAGAAATTTGCTATGATTTTCTGTGGATTAATTTTCTCAGAAAAAGGTGAAATTTTGTCTAAGTCAAAATTACTATGTCAACGAATGTCTTAATCCGTTGCCAGTCTTAGCATTTTTCTGGGTATTCCGTTGACAGTTCTTTTATATCAACGAAATGTAGCTTTATCAACGAAATAGACGGGACCTTAAACGCCCAATTCTAATCCGTTGATATAGCACTGTTAATCTAAACCGTTGAAATTTGCACGTCTTTTTACCACGATCTATACATACACCTCTGTAAGTATAAATCATGGTCATGTTTTAATTACACTACACCATATATGGGATTCGCCAACATTAATTTTTGTGTTACCGGTCAAAATGTTACCTTAGATGACTTAAAATAGATATAAGGCAATACAATTTTTTAGTGTTACTGTTGATGTAATTTTGTGTTACCTTAAATATAATTAAATTTCTATTGTAATAGAAATTCGGGCGTTACAATTGATGATTAAAAAAGTGTTAGCAAAACAACTAAAAAATAAGCGGGCAAAAACTTAACCCAACTTACAACTAGGCGGGGAAAATTTTGGACCAAAATTTTGGGCGGCCAATATCCTAAAATTAAACCCGCTCATACATTTTAGTACCCATCCCTCCACTCAAACATTTTGAGACTCTCTATATCTCTCTCAAAAGATTACTCTCTGTATTTCTCTCAAAACATTACGATCTCTCAAAACGTCACTCTCTCGAAATCTCGAATGGTTCTACATGGCTTAATTAGGGTTCTTCAAAAATTAATTAGGGTTCTTCAAGGTTCAGTTAGGGCCACTACGGGTTGTAGCAATTAGGGCTTCTACTCATTCACTGCTTTGGGAGCTTATTTCAACAAGGTACAAATCCTGATTTTTGTGTTAAATAGGCGTGGAATTTGTGTTTGTGTTTTAGTAGTCTTTGTGTTTGTTTGACATAAATATGTTTAGAATGGGCCTAATTACTGTTTATTAAGGCTTAATTTGTGTTTATGTTCTTTAATTTGTGTTTCTTTGTGTTCTTTGGGAGCATAGTTTGTACTAATTCGTGGATACAATGGAGAATGGAGACTATCATTTTTTGTTCATTTTAAGGAATTTTAAGGATCCGCATCAAATTCAAGTTTTACATTGAACTTCAGTTTCAAAGACCTAAAGACGAGAAAGGATCAAAGAATGTGTAGATTTAAAGCCATCAGTTCTTCGAAAGAAAGAATTAAGTCTGAAACGTAAGCTATGGAATGTTGTCATAGTTATAATTTTTATTCAGTATTTTTTATTTAAACTGATGTGGTTGCCAATTATATCATAGGTGCTATACTACTGCAACACTAAAATCTTCCCAAATTGGGAATGTTGATGGTAAAGAAGAGGCTTTAGCAGCAGCTACCAAAGAGCTAGAAAGGCAATTTAACAAGAAAGATTTTGGTCGAATGAAGGTGGTTTTCTAATTTTGCATAACATAATTTTTATTAAGTTGAGTTGCAATTATAAAAATGCAAAGTTCTGCAGAGTAAAATACAGTAATGGGAATATGTGTACATCTTACTTTTGCATGTATGCATATTTGTCTTCTTAAAATGACAGTCTGCCTAAAAAGTAAAAAGAATTTGTGTACAAGAATTTTGTCTTGTGGCAAAAGGAAGAAAAGAAGAGGTTTTTAATTTGTCACAACTTATACGTAAATTAATGCTGATGCAGAAAATACAGTGTTAAAGATCATAACCATTATAGATGTTAAGAAGTTTGACACATAATTCAGAAGACATCTCTCTAAGGTTTATCCTTTGGAAGAAGTTGGTTCTATAGTGCTTACTTGGACTTTTGCCCTCAAATGTAATAGAGTTGCCCCCTTTTTACAGCTTTACTTTCTGTATATATTTGAGAAATAGTTTTTTGGTCAAGCAATGTGGCTTTAAATGATCATATTTGAACCGCCACAACTACTTAATCAGACAACTGAATTTTTCACTTGGAGTAGTTAGCTCATATAGGCATATTTTCCATATCCAAGTATTGGGACCACTTGTCTGACAAAATGCTATTATGTAGCAGAATATGATTTGTCTGTCTTTTTCCCAAGTGAAAACTGATGTTGTTGAAGAGTAACTGCTATAAATAAATTACTTTCAATTTCTTATAGACCTGGTTGTTCTAATTGAAATTTACGAATTGTTGGTCATATGTTTTCCCTCAATCTGATGGGCATCATTGGATGTCTAACAACCAATGAGAAACTAAACAACTTAGTGTGAGTATTGGGCTTTAGATCTATTCTGTCTGTTTCTAGTCTCTTTTTTGATTACATTTAACTTAAACAACTTTTTTGTTTCCACCATTCTAAATTTTTTTCGATGTACCTGGTTCTGGTTTATTTGGGTTCCAGATTCCTTAAAATTGTGGTCCTTTCGATCTCCAATGATGGTTTTTTCACAAGATTTAAACCATCAACCTTCCGTAAAATTTTATATTTACCTTTGATTCGTTTATTTGTTAAAGTTTTTATCTAAGATTAGCGTAATTAAATTTACATGAGCAGGTTTTCATAATGAACGATTTCATTTTATCACTAACTTCTTAGCTGAAAAGTTCTGAATATCAAGGAAAAGCTAAGCAAGAGGTGAATTATAAGCACATTTTTATATATGTAATGTGTGTGTATATCTATACCAGTATTTGACATTGAGAAATTAGAGTAGTTTCGCTGATATGAAGTTTTGTACGCTTATCAGTATTTAAGGGAACTCCGAGAACAAGAAGTAATATTTTGCTGATGACCTTATAGCTCTAATATTTGTATTGTTATATGAAACTGATTTCGGTTATGTAGGAGAGACAGATGTCGGTTATTGTACTTAGTGCTGAAGTGTTCAGTGGATTATGAGACTTGAGATATCCTTTTAGTTATCTGTATGAATCTCTCCTTTTGTTCTGTATATGTATATATCTACAGCTCTGCTTATGAGGATGGAATGTTCTGCGAGTCGTTCCATTTAAATGCTTCGGGTTGGAGGTGTTGCGAGTCCTGTGAAAAGGTCAGTAGTAGATTTCCTTACTCTTTTGTATAATATTAAATAGTTTAATCTGGATCATATGAATTACATTTCATATCTTTACTTTTGAAGGGACTATAATTCGTGTCCTAAATATTATTGTTCTTTTAATGCAGCAAATACATTGTGGATGTATTGTTTCATTTCATATGTTTGTACTTCTGGATGCAGGAGGGATTGAATGTATGGGTTGTGCCAGGAAAAGTTTTATTCTGGTAATACTTTATAGTTTAGTTCAGTAATATTTTATAGTTCGCTATTAATCATGCTATTATTTGTATCGTTCTACTTTTATAATTTTCTTGTTGATGCTATTATAGTTTTAAAGATAATGCAATAAATCAAGGTGCTCCGGTGGTAGTGTTTTTAAAGTTTTGTTGTTGAGTTACTGGTTACAATGTAAGGTTTGAGTAAATGTTTTTTTTTTAATATGGAGCATACTAGCAAAAAAAGTTATAAAATACTCCTCAGTTACCACTGTGCCAGGAGTAAGGGATCTTTCTTTATTCATAATGCACAACGGTGAAACGCAGATTGGATTTAGTTATCGATATCTCTGGAGGGCACTACTTTCCTCTGCGTTCCTTGTTGTTCTAGTAGGGCTAGTTTGGTTCTTGTTCTGCCCGATTGATGGCGGATTTCAGATCCAGTTTTTATTTTTATTTTGCTGTTTGATTAGTAACACCCAGATGTTACCTTCATGTTTCAATTTCATTTTTCTCCCTATTGTTGCTGCAGTAAGATAGAAGTTGCGTACCAGAGGCTGTTGTTTTTAAAAGACAAGAGGAGTTGATCCGTGAAGAGGAGGCAGCCTGGTTAGCTGAAACTGAACATAAACTGAGATGCGGTACAGCTGATAAGGAAAAAAGATCGAAAAAGAAGCAGGTTAGCTAGTACTTGCATCGTCATACACGTGATTTTTTTTGTGTGTGTACAAGTAGATCAAGGTACCACAATTAACGTTTACGGTATATCTGCCTTTGCCAAATGCTAACTATGTTGTGTTTGTGTTATGGTATGTGCTCTACCATATTTTAAGTTCTGAAAGCAACCTCTTGCTAGGTAGAGAGGTAAGGCTGCCTATATTTAAGCCTATTTAAAACCACTCAGTTTTTGTAACTTTGTGTAGAGGGATACCACTATTTTTGTGACCCATGTAGCAAGTTTTAGTCAATTATTTGCAACAAACTGGTAATTACTTCAATTCCCTGCTTGATATTAAAAGACTGTCCAAATTTGTCTTTTATGTGCTTTAGCAGTTTAACACAAAACTGAATGTATTCATTGAGAAATATTGGCACCTATTTTGCAAACAACACACAAATTTTCCTCGCTGACCTGTATTAGAGTACTATTGGACATTTAGTTATTGAAAGGTTATAGATGTCATTTTAGAATATAAAGTAGTTAAATTTTTTGAGTTTAGGATATATTTATAAATACAAATATTAATGGGATATAATTGTAAACCAATATTTAAAATGAAAATATGAATAAAAACCCAAAAGAAATGGAAATTATTGTTATAGTCTTGTGTGGTCATGTAGCTCCTCTTGTCTACTTGGCAGGTTCATTAGGAAAAAGTAACCAAAGGAAAAGCCTACAACAACATGTGGCGCTTCTGATCAGTACATGGTAGACTTAACGACAAAGATTTGGGCTCAACTAATACAAGAGATGGAGGAGAAAGTTGACAAAAAAGTTCAAGAGGTGATGAAAAAGTTGGCAAATTAAGTTGGCTGAGAAGAATCCGGGGTTAAAGTTTAACATTGGTGAGTCAAGCATTTTTTGTGGAGATGACTGGTCTGCTTTTGAATGTTTATTTAAGTAGTATTTTCTGACCAATATTGTGATGATACTTTTGTGAACAATATTGTGATGTTACTTTATTAGTGTGATTGTAAAACTAAGTATCAACTACTTTTGGAAATTTGTTCTTGTTTGTAAATGTATGATGTTAAACAAATTAATGTTGCAATAAAGTAAAATGGTGTTGCCAAAATACAAAAAAGTGTTTCACAAAAAAATGTTGGAATAGATTACTGGGTGTTGCCAATTAAGAAAATATTATTATAGTGCCAGGTATTGCAACACATGTTTTATTTTGTACTTGTGTTGGCAAAGGGTCTATTCCAACGCTTTTCTTAGTGTTGGCAAAGACAAGAAAGTATTGCCATTGGGGTATACGGTAACAGTTTTATAATGTGTTACTGCAGGTTCATCAAGTGTTGGCGTAGACACCTACGACCACGGTGCAAAGTCCAACACTTCGAAAATTGGGAAAAGTGTTGGCGTAGGCTATTTTTTTGCTTCCAGCAACACTATTTATGATTTTTCACACTTTTTTTAGGTGTTGGCAAATATAATATCTATAACCTTTATTAATAAGCGAAACCCCTTTTTTATGGTACAAAATTTGGTTCCATCCTTTTTTGGTTTCACCCCTGGAGTCCTATCTCACATAGAACTAAAGTCGTATATCACATAGAATTTAATATTATTTTTTAATCTTTGGTTTCACCCCTGGAGTCCTATCTCACATAGAACTAAAGTCGTATATCACATAGAATTTAATATTATTTTTTAATCTAAAATATATTATCAGTACTTCGGTACATCAAAATATAGGGTACTTCGTTAGTTATTTTAAATAATAATAGGTCAAAATTATAATAATATTATTAATATTATAGTATCTACGACCTTTATTTATAATAGAACTAAAGTCCTATATCACATATCTATCTATAACCTTTATTACTAAGAGAAGCCCAATGGTACCAAATTTGGTTCCATTTTTTTGTTTTGGTTTCACCATAAAGTCATATCTCAAATAGAACTAAAGTCTTATATAACATAGAATTTAATATTATATTTTGATCTATAATATATTATCAATACTTCGGTACTTCAAAATAAAATTAAGGTACTTCGTCAGTTATTTAAAATAATAATAATAGTTATTATTATTATAATATAAAATAATAAAATTTTAATATCAATTAATTTAATAAATTTAATCTATAACCTTTATTAATAAGCGAAATCTAATGGTACCAAATTTGGTTCCATTTTTTTTTTGTTTTGGTTTCATCCCTAAAGTCATATCTCACATAGAACTCAAGTCCTATATAACATAGAATTTAATATTATATTTTAATCTATAATATATTATCAGTACTTCGGTACTTCAAAATAGAATTTAGGAATAAAATTTTAATATTAATTAATTTAATAAATTAAAAAATATTAATTAATTTAATAAATTATCTCGGCCGTGCTTTGCACGGGTTATCATCTAGTATGGTGTAGTGTTATAACAGTTAGATTTTAAGCCAATCCAGTAATTTACAATTATTATTGGACTTAATTTTTGAGAAATTTTGTGGGAGTATTTAAGCTTATTTGCTTTCTTTAATTAATTTTTTATCTTACTCTCCAAATTTCCAAAGGCTTTCTCACTTCTTCTCTCTCAAAGCAAAACAGAGTTCGAACTCAACTCAACTCAACAATGGCGCCCATAGTTAAACTTATGTCGTCTGGAGGGTTCATTTATGAGAAGAACTACTCCATCCCATTTGTTGTCAAGGAAAGCCCGAAAAAAATCTTTCACAAGATGATGGATTTCTTGGTGAACTGCAAGCTCAGTTATGCTATGTTTCACTCCACTCCGCTTTATAATGAAGTCATAGAGGAGATTTGGACCTCCTGTGAGTACAGTGGGACTAACTGCACTTTGCAATTCACAATTCACAATTCAAGGTAAAGAGTATATTGTTAATTCAGATGTTTTGCAAGCATGCCTTCGTATTCCTGAGAATAATTGCTTAGCTTTACCCACAAATGCTGAAATTGTTAACATGCTTAATTCTATAAATTACTCTTTGCCAACTGAGAATTTAGGTAAAATTATTAGGAGAGGTTTGGTAAGGGAATGGAGTTATTTAGCAGATGCTTTTATTAAAGTATTTTCTGGAAAAATCAGTAATTTTGATGCTTTAACTAACTCCATTCTAATTTTATTTACCATGCTTCTCACTGATAAATACTATAATTTTAGCACCCAATTAATGTATGAACTTGGTGCTAAATTGGGTGATAAGAATTCTAGGAAAAAGAACATTTATTATGCTAGATTTCTAATGATGTTGGCCAACCATGTTAGTCCAACACCATTGGTTATCTCTAACCCAAATTCCAAGTTTGATTGTTTTGTTCAAGAGAAGAGGGTACTAACAGACATCTTGAGGCTCAATCACAATAGTGATGTCCCAATGGTGTACTTGCCAGTCATTGAGGTAACACTTTCTCACCCTGTTAATTTAAATGTTACTTCAATTTCTGCTACTGCAACTATTGTTGTTTCTATGGAGTCTGTAGTTGTGACTGCAACAGGCTCCTGCCCCTGCAACTAGACCTAAATCTACAAAGTCTAAATCTACCAAGCCAACCTCAGGTGCTTCTCAAAAGGCACCTGTTGTAAAATCCACTACATAACCTAAGGGGAGTGAAGCAGGTGTGGTGAGTGGTGAGGGAAGGGGTGAACATCAAAGAAACCCAAGGATAAGGTGGGAGAGGTGAGTGTTACCCATACTAGCCCCATTGTGTCTTCCCAACAAGGCACAATGAGTAACATGGATATTAGCTCAAGTCTAATTACATCCTCTCAAAAGGATGTAGTTATTGAAACAAGCTCTCCTCCAAGAGCACACATCAAAAGGGTAAGGGACACACCTAACCCCCAAACATCTATCTCCCAATACCAAAGAAGGGTGAAACAGAAATCCAAGGTCACACAGGGTGCACACACACTGGAAGCAACAATATAAATATTGAGACAACTCCACAAAATTCTCCTACACAATCATTAGATGTGGATATGATCCATTCATCTATTCCTGATTCTCCAACTCTATTCTTGGAGAAGCCCCACTCTGAAATTGGTGGTCATCACTTATTAAGTGATTTATTGGGCCACCAATCATCTTTTTCTGAAACTACAAGAGGCTCTGTGGAACCATCTTTAAAATCAATCACCACAGATTCTACTGTAATTTCACTTTCTCAAACCCCTTTATTGACTTCATCAACGGTATAATCTCTTCTGTTGACAAGTGTTTCTCCATCAACGGTATCCATTCCGTTGACAGTTCAAACTACCATTTCGTTGCTAGTTCATTATGCACCAATTATTGAAAATCCAGTTGTTCACACAACTAGTGCAGATGACCTAGTGGTAGTTGAAACATGTTTAGGATTAAAAGGGAGTGATTCTGAGAGGCTGGCTTGCACCCAGGCAAAAGGAGATTATGAGAGTGAGAGGTTGGCTATTTCTTCCAGCCAGGCAAAAGGAGAGATTGAGAGTTCCACCTTAGTAGGTGAAGGTGAGGGTGTGAGAGGTCAGAGCCATGGGGAGCCCATGATGCAAGAAAATAGTGGAGAGAGAGAAGGGACTACAGGAGCTCAAAGGGAGGAACCAGCCATTGCAAGTGAGTTAATGGAGGTTAGTGAGGGAGAAAGAGAATTGACTTTCCAAGAGCATTATCAATAAACTCTGGATAGCATTTATCGGGATCCTGAAACCTTTACTCACCCTGTGCCAGCATATCAAATCATGGCTCAACATGGCAATGTGGAGGCAGAGAGGACATTAAATCTGATTCATACAACTGCATCCATGATGAGAGCTAAGGATGCACTTGCCAATCTATCTCCAGGAGCTGGTGGAAGTGATCAGTTTGCTAATTTTTCAAGTGATGATGATAGTCTTGATGCTGATTTGCAAGAGGTGGCTACCACTACACAGACTGGGACATCTGTGATGCCTCCTAAGCCAAGATGGCTTTATCAAGATTCACTTGGATATCAAGGTTTGGATACTGCAATTACAAGGCAGTACAATGAAGCTTACTTGGCTCATGAGTCTGCACCTCAAAATGAGAAGAAATTCTACAAGGCAATTTTGGATTCTCTAGAAATCCAGAGGCTCCAAATGCTACAGACAAGGATTGAGGCCAGGGAAATCAAGGACACAATTGTAAGCTTCAGGGACTCTAATGATAGGAGGCTTGATGAAAGACTTCCACTTCTCACTGTGACCAAAATGGACAAATTCTTCAGAAGGGATCATGAGGTGGCAACCACTTTGAAAACCCTTACTGATAGGGTGGACAAAGTGGAAGTTACATTAACTCATATGCAACAGGCACAGGAGAAGCAAACTCAGCTTCTGACTCAGTTAGTGGCAGCTCAAGGTCTCCCTCTCATCACTCTTGATGATAAAAAAAAGGGGGAGAAATCAAAGGTGTAACAGCCCCAGATCCGGGGTCGGGGATCCGGTCGTTACGGTCTCAATTTCCTTCAATAATACTTGAACTTGAATCAGAACAAATAAACTGCATACTGTGACCCCACAATAACAACACCATACACAACTAGTTATAGTCCCAGAGATGAAATTGGAATAAGTA
Organism: Heracleum sosnowskyi; assembly: GCA_030848705.1. Taxonomy (NCBI): domain Eukaryota; kingdom Viridiplantae; phylum Streptophyta; class Magnoliopsida; order Apiales; family Apiaceae; genus Heracleum; species Heracleum sosnowskyi. The sequence continues at coordinate 70,332,228 of CM061235.1, forward strand.
TCTAGTCATAGGATCCACAATTTATAAGTTATTACAAACCCAAATGATTACAGAGTACACTTAATAGTTCTTGCCGTTACTTACATTAATCATAAATATAAATAAGTCTGATACACAAAAGTTGTAGCTTAGACTACTGATTGCTACTACCTCAGCTATGGCGGCTACGACATCAGCGGGTAAATCTCTGACGGCTGATACCTGCTTGTGCGGAGTGCGCCTGTTGCGGGCCATCTGCTCTAGCTGTTGTTGTGACATAAATAATTAAAGCAAGGGTGAGCAATAGAGCCCACCAAAATAGTTTATGACAGATCACCAGTATATAACAGTTCGAAAATATCTTTGTAACCACATGCTATGCATTAAACGGATAAGATACTAGTATAACATAAAAGATGAAGTTACGAGGAAAATTTAATATAAGGTTTCCGTAACCCAAAATCCACTTATGCATATATAATCTGAGTAAGGTTTTATCAGAGTCATAACTCCTAAAATAAAAGATGAAGTTGCAAGGATTTATTGTAACTTCATTTTTGAACATTTTTCAAATCCCCTGCCAACATGATCGGTAAACCTTTCAATACATGTTGCAGAATTATCCATAACTGGATGATGAACTAATACTGGAGAATTGTTGCGCAGAAGCCACAACCTTTACGATGATCAGTCGTACGTTGTGCATCTCACCATTTGTTTCTCTACATGTAGAAGGAAGAACCGACGGATTTACTTGTCCACCGCCAACGGATTTACTTGTCCACCGTCCTCTGGAACCACCCGACCAACGGTTGGGCCATTGATGGACCGGCGCCACTCAGCCACTTACTCGGCTCCTAGTTCGAATAAAATCCATGACTCTGAAACGTAAAGTTCGTCCTCCTTTCCCCAAGTATATTACTCGTTGATAGGACTCCACAAAGTAGTCGTATCTAATTGGAAAGGAAAATTTACCAATATTTCCCAAGCTATTGCTTATTAATGGATATCGACTTGTTCCATCAATTTACTCCTCGATCGTTGAGGTAGTAACACAACATTTGACTTGCAGCAATTAAATTGCTCAGTGAAAATATCTGTCCCCTGACAGTTTTGAGTTGAGAGTTTAAAATGAGTAGCAGTCACTTAAATCAGGTTTCCCATATTCTGGATAGTTGAGCGAGTATTTAAATCCTCTTCAAAAGATAGATTCAAATGGAAAACCATGTTTTGGGAACCTCTCCTTGATTTAAAATAATTAATAATATAGCTTAGAATATCCTTCATAAATGTTGAAGGTCAAGAATAGCTTTAAATAATACAACTCAATTTAAAAAATGTGTTAAAAGTATTTAATAAATAATCAAATAATATTTATTAAATAAATAAACTTTAAATGAATATTCAAAAATAATATTCATTAAATAAATAGTGATTAAATGAATATTCAAAATAATAATCATTAAATAAATAAACCTTGAATGAATATTCAAAATAATATTCATTAAATAAATAATGATTAAATCAATATTCAAAATAATATTCATTAAATAAATAAACCTTGAATGAATATTCAAAATAATATTCATTAAATAAATAAGGATTAAATGAATATTCAAAATAATATTCATTAAATAAATAATCATCGAATAACAGTTACTCGATATCTAGCTTAGAAGCCCATAATCAAATCATAACCTCGAGTATCACTATATATAGCCGTTCGAATACAAGCATGCAATTTATATAAAGCAATGTACTTGGGAATAAAACATGCATACCTCGCATTTGCATATCATATATGAAAGCAGTTTATTATCACAACAACAGTAAGCATAGGTTTCGAAAACTTGCCTGGTGGTGAGGTAGGGGTAGTGTGCCTCGGGTTGATCCGGCGATCTATACATAGTCAAAATATCCGAGATTAATCACTTAACACTTTCATGAAACTAAGTATGTACTATCTCAAGTAACAAGTTCATTTTCAAGTTAACTCTTTAAGAACTTCCACTCGCGCATGCTCACTCACGCATTTTTATAAAATAGAGATTAAATCCTTTTAACACGAAATATTTTCGAGGGTCTTTCTAAGCGTACCTATCATGTTAACAAAAAGTTTCACATTCTAATAATTCGCTTAAGGGGTTTGATCATTGCCTCAAAGTTGGCTAAGTTGTATAGTTTGGTTTCGCGAAACATCCTTTACTAAAATACTTGTTTCTCCTAAACCGTAAATCGGATTCACATGATCTTCGCACCAAAACGAACCTTGAAACAAGACCTACACTATAATGGGCAGTGGTGATCTTGGACAGAAGTTATTATGTTCGAACATCACAAACAAAACAAGGTTAAGGAAAATCGGGCATTATAACGGCTATGTTTTAATGATTGCAAAGTTTAAATCATAAACTTTGCATGATCAATCCAACCAAATCATCAAGTCAATCCCTCAACATCATTACTAGTCCATAATCATCATCAACCATAGTCAAAACCAACATCTACTTATTCATCATCAAAACAACATCAAACTTTCATCAAAATCAATCATTCATCCTTATGATCATACTAACTAATCTACACTTAAACTAACCATATACATCCAATTATAACCAAGGGTTTCAAGAGTTATACCTTCCTTGATGCTTTATAAACACCCACAATAGCTTATAATCCTTCCTTGAGCCATAAACTATCCTTAACAAGATTAATTTTTAAGAACAAAATCAAGAACACAAAAAAATTACTATTCAGTTCACTATTCACTCTCATCTTTGATCTAATATTCAAGCATGTTACAATCCATGGATGAAGCTAGGAATTAGAGCATACCTTAGTCTAGGAATTAGGAAACTTTTGAATCCAACATCATGATTTATGGAAGCTTGGAAGATGGTTTTTGAAAAAAAGTATCCTTGGATGAAGAAATGGGCCGAATGGTTCTTGTTCTTCAAGGGGGGAGTGGTTATCTTGGTTCTTGACAATTTTCTTGATATTTTGTTGTCACATCTTTGGTTTAGTGAGTCATAGTATGTTTTCCTCATCATCAGGACACATGTCAAACAATGGGAGAGTTTGGAGATAAAGTAGCTTTACTAGTTTGTTCCTTTTCACATGGATGATACAATTGTTGCATTCCTTGGATTAATCTTGTTACATGTTACTTCCATGCCTATATTTAATCCTGTAAGTGTCGCATTGTTCCGTCATCGCTTAATCTCGTAGAATGTTCGCAGGGCTTCTTAAGTGTTCTATCGGAGTAGTTTACCGTAAACGTTCTTGACATCACTAATTCTTTTATTAAATCCATATCCATGGAATTGATAATTTAAATCCTCCAATATTTGCAAATAATGATTAATCCATCAGTTATTGGTGAAATTTCGGAGAAAACAGAAAATGCTATTTTTCTGATTCTGACAGCTTTTGCATTCAATCATTTACATAGAAGATCACTAATACGACTTTGAAAGTTCATTATACCGTCCCGTACATAGGGTGGTCTGAAAACTTTCTAAACGAAAAAGTTACTATTCATCAGTGGTTTTTAACAAAAGTTACTATTCATCAATGGTTCTTAAATAAGTACAAAATTTGGGGATATTACAGTCTCCCCTCCTTAAAAGGATTCCGTCCCGGAATCAGTTTGAAAACAAATGGGGGTACTTTTCCAGCATAGCACTTGCTAGTTCCCAGGTTGATTCTTCCACATTATGGTTTTGCCACAAAACTCTGACTAGCTTGATGACCTTGTTCCGGGGCACTTGTTCCTTTTGATCTATGATTTCCACAGGTTGCTCAACAAAGGTTAGGTCTGGCTGCATGTCTACGTGTTCGTATTCCACTATGTGCTTAGCATCCGGGTTGTATTTCCTCAGCATTGAAACATGAAACACATTATGCACTTGTTGCAGGTTTGGGGGTAATGCTAGGTCATATGCTAACTTCCCAATACGTCTTAAGATCTCAAATGGTCCAATGTATCTAGGACTCAGTTTTCCTTTCCTTCCAAACCTCATCAAACCTTTCCAAGGAGATACCTTTAAGAACACTAGGTCTCCCACTTCATATTTCTTGTCCTTCCGGGCCAAATCAGCATACTTCTTTTGTCTATCTTGGGCTGCTACCAGCCGTCCTCTGATTAGATCTACTATGTCCTTAGTCCGTTGGACCACTTCGGGCCCAAGCATCTTTCGCTCTCCAACTTCATCCCAATACAAGGGAGATCGGCATCTTCTTCCATAAAGGGCCTCGTAAGGCGGCATTCCTATGCTTGCATGAAAACTATTGTTGTAGGAAAACTCAATCAGTGGCAGGTGATCATCCCAACTTCCTTTAAAGTCTATAGCACAGAATCTTAACATATCCTCTAGTGTTTGGATGGTCCTTTCACTTTGTCCGTCTGTTTGTGGGTGATAGGCAGTACTCATACTCAACCGGGTTCCTACACATTCTTGGAACCTTCTCCAAAATCTGGAGTTAAATCTGGGATCTCGGTCAGATACTATGGCGACTGGGACTCCGTGTCGCACCACTATTTCTTTCAAGTAAATATCCACTAGTCTGTCGACAGTGTACCTTTCGTTGATCGGAAGAAAGTGAGCTGACTTCATCAGTCTGTCTATGATTACCCATATGGTGTCATGATTGGCCTTGGTCCTTGGCAAACCTACTACGAAGTCCATGGCTAGGTGTTCCCATTTCCATTCGGGAATCTCTAGGGGTCGTAAAAGCCCACTGGGTCTCTGGTGTTCCGCTTTCACTCGTTGGCAGGTCAAGCATCTGCTTACCCACTCTGCTACGTCCTTTTTCATGTTAGGCCACCAGTAGTATTCTTTCAAATCTCCATACATCTTGGTGCTTCCTGGGTGAATTGAATACCTTGAACTGTGACTCTCGTGTAAAATCTCGTCTTTTAGTTCTCGAACATTCAGAACCCAAATTCGGTAAGTATACCTCATTATTCCTTTATCATCCTTGACAATGTGGATCTCTTCTCCTGTCATTGACTGTTTGTCTTCACTCATCATTTTTTCTTGACATCTTCTGATCTTTTCTAACAACTCTGGCTGCAGTGAAATCTCAAACAGCTTTTCGGTACCGTCTCCGGTTTCCTTCACTTCTATTTCCATCTTTTCAAATTCTCTAATCAGCTCTTTTGAAGACATTATCATCTTGAGTCTCTCTTTCCTACTAAGGGCATCAGCCACCACATTGGCTTTCCCTGGGTGATAAAGAATTTCACAGTCATAATCCTTGATCAGCTCTAACCATCTTCTCTGGCGCATGTTGAGCTCCTTCTGGGTAAAAATGTACTTGAGGCTCTTATGGTCAGTGTAAATCTCGCACTTCTCTCCATAGAAGTAGTGCCTCCAAATCTTTAAAGCGAAAACTACTGCTGCTAGTTCTAGATCGTGAGTAGGATATCGAATCTCATATTCCTTCAATTGTCTTGACGCATACGCGATTACCTTACCGTGCTGCATCAGCACACACCCTAATCCCTTATGCGAAGCATCACTGTAAATCACAAAATCTCCTTTTCCATCTGGCAATGCCAACACAGGGGCAGTCACCAATTTCTTCTTTAGCTCTTGGAAACTATTCTCGTACTTTTCCGTCCATTCAAACTTCTCAGTTTTACGGGTAAGTCGGGTTAACGGGGCTGCGATCTTCAAAAAATCCTTAACAAATCTTCTATAATACCCTGCTAATCCTATGAAACTTCTTACCTCTGTTGGTGTGGTTGGCCGTTCCCAGTTTGAAACTGCCTCTATCTTGGAGGGGTCTACCAACACTCCCTCCTTATTGATCACATGTCCTAAAAACTGAACCTCATTTCGCCAGAATTCACACTTTGCGAATTTGGCATACAATTGTTCCTTCCTGAGTATTTCTAGGGCTATCCTCAAATGTCCTGCATGTTCTGCCTCTGTCTTTGAGTAGATGAGAATATCATCGATGAAAACTATAACGAACTCATCCAAATTCTTCTTGAACACCCTATTCATCAAATCCATGAAAGCTGTTGGGGCATTGGTCAATCCAAACGACATCACCAAGAACTCATAATGTCCATATCTGGTACGGAATGCAGTCTTTGGGATATCTTCGGGTTTAATCTTCAATTGGTGATATCCGGTTCTCAAGTCAATTTTAGAGAAGTACACAGCATCCTTTAGCTGGTCAAACAAATCGTCTATTCTGGGTAATGGGTACTTATTCTTTATAGTTAGCTTGTTCAACTCTCGGTAGTCGATGCATAACCTCATACTCCCATGTTTCTTCTTAACAAACAACACTGGTGCCCCCCACGGCGACACACTAGGTCTTATCATACCCTTTTCCAACAGTTCTTGTAACTGGGTAGCTAGCTCCTTCATTTCTACCGGGGCTAACCGGTACGGTGCCTTCGAAACTGGCGCCGTCCCCGGGGCTAACTGAATAGCAAACTCAATTATCCTATCGGGTGGTAATCCTGGAAGATCTTGTGGAAACACATCTTCGAACTCATTGACTACTGGGATGTCCTGTAAACTGGGCACCTCTCTCTGGGTGTCTACAACATAAGCTAAGTAAGCCTCGTTTCCCTTTCGTAACAATCTTTTGGTTTGCGCCATGGTTAGAAATTTCTGTGTCTGTTTCATTCCCTTAAACACTATTTTCTTCTTTCCTGGGGTATTTAATCTAACCTTTTTCCCTTTACAATCTATCTGCGCGTTATTGCGAGACAACCAATCCATCCCCAAAATGACATCAAATTCCCCTAATTTAAAAAGGAATCAAATCCACACAAAAAGACTGTTCCCCTATTTTCAATCTGCAGTTGGGGTGAATCTGATTAACTGGGACTATTTCGTGGTTAGCTATTTCTACTTGTAGGGAATCTCTCAATGGTTGAGCTATAAGTTTCAATTTACGCGCAAAATCCCACGATATAAAAGATTTAGTTGCTCCAGAATCAAATAAAACATTTGCGCTAACTGAATTCAGAGAAAAGGTACCTGCTATCACATCCGTGTTCCTTACGGCATCCCGCACTGTCATGTTGAAAGTCCTAGCAGTTGGTGGCTTGTTGGAGGCAGCTTTGCTTGCCCCTGATACTGCTGGTTTGTTCATGGGGCAATCCTTCCTTATGTGACCTTGACGTCCACACCGGAAACAATTGGTGTTTCTGTTGACGCTAGGGTTATCCGCGGTACAAAAGGTAGCTTAATGGCCCACTCGTTCACACTTATAACAGGTTGCCTATTTCTGGTTGCACACACCGGGGTGTCTCCTTCCACAAGTTGTACATACTGGTAATGGGGTTCGAGAATGGTGGGAGTGGCACTCCTGATGGGTTGCCGCCCTGGTTTACGCTTGCGCTCACGGGTCGCTTGAACCCCATATTCCTTTCAGGTAGGGAGACTGCCCCGCGGTTAAACCTATTTGGGGGGTTTCCTCCTGCAGAACCTCCACCCATACTTGCATGTTTCCTTTTTATCCCCCCTTTTTCTCTTTCCCTCTGCATCAGATCACTCCCTGCTTCCACGATTGAAGCCTTTTGCACCAATGTGGCATAGTCTGAAATCTCCAAGACTGCCACGCGATTCTGAATCCACTTCTTCAACCCTTGTTGAAACCTATTAGCTTTCTTCCCTTCGGTATCTACAAACTCTGGCACAAACCTTGATAGCTCGGTAAATTTTGCCTCATAATTAGCTACTGATAGGTTATTCTGCTTCAGTTCTAAAAACTTGAGCTCCATTTGAGTCTTCATAAACCTTGGGAAATACTTCTCTAGAAACAGTTGTTTTAACCTTTCCCAAGTTATGATAGCATCCGTCTCCATGTTCTTCTTGGCCTCCCACCAATAGTTGGCCTCTCTTTTCAGAAGGTAAGTGGCAAAAACAGTCTTCTGTGCCTCCTCAATGCTTAAAATCTCAAAGGACTTTTCCATTTCCTTTACCCAGGCTCTTGCCTCTACTGGGTCAGCCGATCCTTGGAATTCTGGGGGCTTGAGTGACTTAAAGGCCCTGAAAGAGTTTGCCACGGTGTTGTTGTTTCCTTGGGGTGGTTGGGGATAACGGTCCAAATTTTGTCTGAGTAGGTTCATGAACTGACCCATGGGGTCTCCACCCTGGTTATCTCTTCCTTGTTCCACTTCAACTTCCTCTTCTTCAGCCTCAAATTCCGCAGTGAAAAAGGATTCATCTGCCTCTCCATACTGGGAGTCGTCCTGCTCATTATAATCTTCATCTATCTCATCCTCATATTTAGGGTCTTCCCTATTTTGGTTGTGGCTTTCTTGATCATCAGATTCATGGGGGTTAGCCCTAGTTCCCATTCTTCGTGGAGGCATCTTACTGAAAATTTGGAAAATTTCATATTAGGTTCATTCACTTGGTTACAGATTTTTCTCTTGTACAGTCGTTACATAATTGGAAGTAGACTCCCGCGGTTCCTATATTTTATCACAATTTATTCATAATAGTACATACCACAGTATAATAAACTTGTGATCGCGTCACAACAGGACTGGATTCAACTGAAAGGAAACAAATATATACATGGTACCAAAGATACATAATCTGAGTCAACATCGACAGTTTACAAGTACAACCGTCCTAACAACATCTAGTCAAAAGTGAGATACATGGTCTATCCTTCTAGTCAGAAAAGGGATACTATATACAATGGAACAATCCCACAAAAATCGGCACTACTATGTCCGTGCGTGACTAGAAGACTAGACTACTACATCACCATCTCTGAAATCAGCCACTAATGCGGCCCAATGCCCTCACCCTCACCATAGCCATGCGGAAAATCTCCTCAGCATCAATCCTGGATACCCTGCCATCGCCATCAGTAGGCAAAACTCGAATCCTCATCCGTGCCCTCAGCTCAATGCGAGTCATCGCCCTCCGGGCAGCTCGAGGGGGCACGGACCTCCCGCCGCCCTGGCGTCCAATCCTGGCAGCTCTCTCTGCTGCTAGCTGCATCCGTGACTCTGCTAGTCTAGCCTCATCCACTACTAACTCTGAATGAACTCTGCCCACTATCCAGTTATGCACAAACGATGGTATCCCCTCTACCGGAACATGAGGTGGGGTAGCCGGGTCTGCTGGTGGTGCAGCCTCTGTCTACTGTGGCTCAGGGGTAAGCTCCTCCAAATCATCAGGGGAAGGGCTCAAAGGCAGTGGTGAAGGGGTAGGGGCTCTCTCAGTAGGAAGTAGAGGCAAGTAAAGTCCTGAACTCCCAGTAGCATAACCGACTGGCTCCTCAGCATCCCCCTCCATAATCTCAGTATCAGCTAGGGTCTGGATCTCCTCTGGATCCTCATCGTTAGAATCCTCATCAACAACCTCGGTGTCCGCATCTGCCTGGACCTCCTCTAGGTCCTCCTCCTCAAAACGCTCATAACATGAGTCTATAGTCCGGAGCAAGTCCTCATCATGCTGTCTCTCGAAAGCCTCAGGGTCAGAGATGTCGCTCGCCTACACAATAACGACTATGTTACTATCATGATATTAAAGTTCCCATAAGGGTTTTAATCGAACTTGGCAAGAGTTCTTATTATCTTAGTGAATTTATTATTGTAACGTCGTATCATCTCTGGGGTTTATAACTCTCGAGCTCAGATACCATTTCTGTAACAGCCCCAGATCCGGGGTCGGGGATCCGGTCGTTACGGTCTCAATTTCCTTCAATAATACTTGAACTTGAATCAGAACAAATAAGCTGCATACTGTGACCCCGCAATAACAACACCATACACAACTAGTTATAGTCCCAGAGATGAAATTGGAATAAGTATCTAGTCATAGGATCCACAATTTATAAGTTATTACAAACCCAAATGATTACAGAGTACACTTAATAGTTCTTGCCGTTGCTTACATTAATCATAAATATAAATAAGTCTGATACACAAAAGCTGTAGCTTAGACTACTGATTGCTACTACCTCAGCTATGGCGGCTACGACATCAGCGGGTAAATCTCTGACGGCTAATACCTGCTTGCGCGGAGTGCGCTTGTTGCGGGATATCTGCTCTAGCTGTTGTTGTGACATAAATAATTAAAGCAAGGGTGAGCATAGAGCCCACCAAAATAGTTTGTGACAGATCACCAGTATATAACAGTTCGAAAATATCTTTGTAACCACATGCTATGCATTAAACGGATAAGATACTAGTATAACATAAAAGATGAAGTTACGAGGAAAATTTAATATAAGGTTTCCGTAACCCAAAATCCACTTATGCATATATAATCTGAGTAAGGTTTTATCAGAGTCATAACTCCTAAAAGAAAATATGAAGTTGCAAGGATTTATTGTAACTTCATTTTTGAACATTTTTCAAATCCCCTGCCAACATGATCGGTAAACCTTTCAATACATGTTGCAGAACTATCCATAACCGGATGATGAACTAATACTGGAGCATTGTCGCGCAGAAGCCACAACCTTTACGATGATCAGTCGTACATTGTGCATCTCACCATTTGTTTCTCTACATGTAGAAGGAAGAACCGACGGATTTACTTGTCCACCGCCAACGGATTTACTTGTCCACCGTCCTCTGGAACCACCCGGCCAACGGTTGGGCCATTGATGGACCAGCGCCACTCAGCCACTTACTCGGCTCCTAGTTCGAATAAAATCCATGACTCTGAAACGTAAAGTTCGTCCTCCTTTCCCCAAGTATATTACTCGTTGATAGGACTCCACAAAGTAGTCGTATCTAATTGGAAAGGAAAATTTACCAATATTTCCCAAGCTATTGCTTGTTAATGGATATCGACTTGTTCCATCAATTTATTCCTCGATCGTTGAGGTAGTAACACAACATTTGACTTGCAGCAATTAAATTGCTCAGAGAAAATATCTGTCCCCTGACAGTTTTGAGTTGAGAGTTTAAAATGAGTAGCAGTCACTTAAATTAGGTTTCCCATATTCTGGATAGTTGAGCGAGTATTTAAATCCTCTTCAAAAGATAGATTCAAATGGAAAACCGTGTTTTGGGAACCTCTCATTGATTTAAAATAATTAATAATACAGCTTAGAATATCCTTCATAAATGTTGAAGGTCAAGAATAGCTTTAAATAATACAACTCAATTTAAAAAATGTGTTAAAAGTATTTAATAAATAATCAAATAATATTTATTAAATAAATAAACTTTAAATGAATATTCAAAAATAATATTCATTAAATAAATAGTGATTAAATGAATATTCAAAATAATAATCATTAAATAAATAAACCTTGAATGAATATTCAAAATAATATTCATTAAATAAATAATGATTAAATCAATATTCAAAATAATATTCATTAAATAAATAAACCTTGAATGAATATTCAAAATAATATTCATTAAATAAATAAGGATTAAATGAATATTCAAAATAATATTCATTAAATAAATAATCATCGAATAACAGTTACTCGATATCTAGCTTAGAAGCTCATAATCAAATCATAACCTCGAGTATCACTATATATAGCCGTTCGAATACAAGCATGCAATTTATATATCGCAATGTACTTGGGAATAAAACATGCATACCTCGCATTTGCGTATCATATATGAAATCAGTTTATTATCACAACAACAGTAAGCATAGGTTTCGAAAACTTGCCTGGTGGTGAGGTAGGGGTAGTGTGCCTCGGGTTGATCCGGCGATCTATACATAGTCAAAATATCCGAGATTAATCACTTAACACTTTCATGAAACTAAGTATGTAATATCTCAAGTAACAAGTTCATTTTCAAGTTAACTCTTTAAGAACTTCCACTCACGCATGCTCGCTCACGCATTTTTATAAAATAGAGATTAAATCCTTTTAATACGAAATCTTTTCGAGGGTCTTTCTAAGCGTACCTATCATGTTAACACAAAGTTTCACATTCTAATAAGTCGCTTAAGGGGTTTGATCATTGCCTCAAAGTTGGCTAAGTGGTATAGTTTGGTTTCGCGAAACATCCTTTACTAAAATACTTGTTTCTCCTAAACCGTAAATCGGATTCACATGATCTTCGTACCAAAACGAACCTTGAAACAAGACCTACACTATAATGGGCAGTGGTGATCTTGGACAGAAGTTATTATGTTCGAACATCACAAACAAAACAAGGTTAAGGAAAATCGGGCATTATAACGGCTATGTTTTAATGATTCCAAAGTTTAAATCATAAACTTTACATGATCAATCCAACCAAATCATCAAGTCAATCCCTCAACATCATTACTAATCCATAATCATCATCCGTTAGTGCTTGTGCCCTAGAGACAATACTATAATGTTCTTAGGGAAGACATTTTGATTATTAATAAATATGTTCTATGGATTTTCTTTCAATTATTTATTATGTCTTTATTAACTGCGATATAAATATTAGAATAATAAATGTCCTTGGAATATAAGCAAGAATTCTATATCTCTAAGTATGTGACTTAGAAATGAGATTATATGAGTAGTGTTTATAATCCTAAAAGATCCCTAGTCGAGTATTATTATTTGAGGACAATAATAATGCATTAAGACTAGTATGTTTGTTGACTGATGACCACATCTCATTGGTCATAAGTATGGTGATACTAAAGTCAAAGACATAAGTGCATGTTAGCAGAACATGGCACTGGATAGACCCACCGTGTTAATTCTTCATGGTAAATGTTATTAAGTGTCATAAGCAATTCTCACAATGATAATGGTGTAATGATCCTTAGACTTGAAATCATTATATTTCTATATGAGAATTAATATACTTTGATTCTACTCAAAGTTACCTTTGACCGGGTAATGATAAAGGTGGGCATTGGGTATATTATGAATCATATGAGAAATATGAATGATTGATATAGGATTTAACCCTCCTATTTTATGAGTGATATTATTGGCCTCTTGATTGAGTGAGACTATGAAATGCATGGCCATGCTCAAATTGTGATTTGTTTAATAGTCTACTCATCGATCAAGTAAACCGGGATTAAATGTTGAAGAGGATGACATAAACCATGCCTCGAGTTTAATCTATAATATAAGGTTAAAAGGATTATATTACATGGAACATTAATTATTCATTAAAGGTTTAATTGGATCACCAATTATTATTATTACTTGGGTAGCAATGATGTATTACTAGATGCCGCTCATTGTTTATAATTTTATTATGAGATATTAAAATTATTGCCAACGTAATAATAACCTAAAGGGTTACACATAAAGAATGTTTTAAACGGAGCATTAATTAAATTTCGAATTTAATTGAATTATTATTATTATTTAATTATTGGATTAATTAAGTAGGACTTGATTAATTATATAATAATTCGAATATAATAAATAATACTACTAATAATCAGATTGGGTTTTGGAAGCCCAATCAGATTAGGTATAGGCCCAAAATTCTCTCCATATAAATACATTAAGGTGTATTATTTTAGGGTTAAGAAATTGAAAAAACGTTTTTCTTAAAAACTCTAGCTGCTCTACATCAAAGAGAGGCTAGAGAGAGAGAGAAAGAGAGAGTTTTCCGAGGGCAGTTCTTGGCTAGTACCAACTCCGGTGATCGTTGGACGATCGGGCGTTCGTGTGGACTGATTAGAGAAGTGTATCGCAAGGCGGGACACGTGGTGATCATATCAAAGGACCTTCATTAGTCAGCCGTTCGTAAAGCTTCAAAAGGTAAACGATTCTATTCACGAATTAAATATCGTTTTTCGCATGGATCCTGCGGAGGGTTTCGTTAATTTTTCTGTTTTACGCGTTTTTCCGTTGCGTTTTCATGCCCGAAACCCTTCAATGGCATCAGAGCTACTTGCGAAAAGTGTTTAATTCGTTTATATATTTACTTTTTTTGATGATGAAAGCATGTTTGCGACTATCATGATTGATGCGTTGTTTTTATGATAACATGAATATTGTATTGATGTATATACTTAAATTGTATAATAATGATGATTGAGATGATCATATGATGATCATATAATCTGTATGTATACTGATATATACATGATATAATTTTGTTCTTATTATGAGAATCGTATTCGATACGATTTCTGATTGGCTGTGCAAATTTGGTGAAATTTGCATACTCTCTCAGAATTACGTCGAAAATAACTTTTCGGAAAGGGAAACGGGCGTCTGAACAGTACTGACTTTGTCACTCGTTCGTCTGTAAGGCGTTTGATGTCGTTTACCGTCTGTAAACAGCGATTTATTGTTTTCAGAATTCTGATTTTAATTTTCTGATTTACACTTTATTTGATTTTGTGATTGGATCATGAAAAATATGATATGGTGTGATATGTTGATTCAATATGAGATGTTCTTAATTGTTATATGAGCATTGTGTATGGTTATGGCCCTAAGACCCACAGGTTAGTGGTTTTTTATTATGGTTTTGGTTTTAAATACGACTTGCATGTCGTTCATTCTTGTAATGATTAAATCTCGAATGTAACTCGAGTTTCTCTTGTAAGTTTATTAGATTAGCTTTTTCATATTATGTAATGTAATTGAAGACATGGAGACATAAAGATATGAAGACTTGGAGGCATACCAAGGAGCCGATCAAAAGGAGTCATTACAATGAAGCATGAAGACATGTATTATTATGTCGTATTTCATACCACCATAGTTTGACCATGATTTTTCCTTTAGCATGGAAAAAACGCATAGCATTGGGCCATAACCAAGCACGTTTACTTTACGCACTTTACATATATGATGCATGTGATGACAATATGTATGCGTAGCTATAATGATTGTATGTATTAGATACATCACCCATGTCATGCCTTCTAAACAAGATAAAATCTGTAACGATTAAAGATTTTAAAATTGAACAAAACGAACATGAGATTCCTGTGTTTATGAAACACGAAAATAAGTATGAATTTTAGATTTTTTGATATGGGGGTATTTTGACAAAAATACAAGCAGCGCTTGTAAGAAAGGCGGGTTTTAAGTGAGGCCATTGTGACTCCTCCTTTGGACTCGAAATCAAACCATTGATGAATTTTGAATTGAAGTACTTAGTTCAAGGAAAAATTGGGAATCTCTTGATGATGGGATCATGGTCGTTTTAATAATAAAATCCCTAAATTTAAAATATTAAGTCACTTAGATGCCTTCCAAAGGGTAACACTCGTCAAGACCTAGATCGAGAAAGAGTGGGTTCGCCAAAGCGAAGCACTCCAATCTATCGTGGTAAGGCGCGATGAAGTAAATGTGATACTTAACTGTTAGACCATTGGGTTAGACTTAACTAAGTTACCACAATAGGATTGTGAACTTAGAGGCATGGAGTTTGGTATGATTTATTGGATAAATGTGGACAAATGTTGTTCTACCAGACTTTCCAAGAGTTATATATGATATAATTGACAAGAGTTGTCTACCTAAATAAATCATGTTTTGGGAGTAAAGCCAAAGCTAACCTTAAGCATGACGAAATATGGATCTTGGCTCACTAGAAGGATTTAGAGTAATGCCTTCCGAATTAATAGGTAGGGCTATTGATTTGATAAAAATAGTGAGAGATATATATTGTGAATATATATGGATAATCACTTGAAAATAATTTAATAAATCTGCAACTAACTTATTTTATGCATTTTAACATTGTAGATATCTAAATGGCAAACTCAAACAATTTCTCTGTGCGATCAGTCCTTGAGAAGGAAAAGCTGACAGGAACCAACTTCCTTGATTGGCAAAGGAATTTGAGGATTGTCCTCAGGCAGGAACGAAAGCTTTATGTCCTTGATATTCCTCACCCTGGACCTCTTGCTGCTGAAGCAACCGAGGCTCAATAAAATGCTTATCAGAAGCATCTTGATGATTCTACGGATGTCTGTTGTTTGATGCTAGAGACTATGAGTCCTGAGCTTCAGAAACAACATCAGTGTATGGACGCTTATGACATGATTGAGCACCTCAAAAGGATGTTTGAGGGTCAAGCTAGTCAAGAGAGGTTTGATGTAAGCAAAGCATTGTATGCATGCAAACAGGGAGATCGTGACCCGGTTGGACCGCATGTTCTAAAGATGATAGGGTATATGGAAACCCTTGAGAATTTGGGTTTCCCGGTTTTACCGGAACACCAAGCAGATTTGATCTTGCAGTCTTTGAACAGCAACTACACTCAATTTGTTATAAACTATATTATGAGTGAGATAGACAAAACACCTACCGAACTATTGGCATTATTGAGGACTGCTGAGACCAATATGTCAAAGGCTAACCCTGCTCCCATAATGATGGTGAATAAAGGGAATGCCAAAGGAAAGGGGAAATGGAAAGGCAAGAAGAAGATTGGATCTAAATCTGCTAATCCAAAGCCTGCTTTGAAAAAGGCTTTGAAGCCTACTGGAGGTGTTGCAAAAGGTGCTGCAAAGGGTGATATATGTCACTTCTGCAAGAAGCCGGGTCATTGGAAGCGTAATTGTCAAGCTTATTTGGAGGATCAGAACCTGAAGGGTATGAAGTCTGTGAAGATTTCTGATTCAGGTATGTATGTTATAGAAGTCAATTTGTCTACTTCTACATCATGGGTATTGGATACTGGATGTGGTTCTCACATTTGTATAAATGTGCAGGAACTGCGAAGGAGTAGGACTTTGGCGAAAGGAGAAGTCGACCTATGCGTTGGCAATGGAGCAAAGGTTGCTGCTTTGGCTGTAGGGACTTATAATTTATCATTGCCCACTGGGCTTATTTTAGAACTTGAAAACTGTTTTTATGTGCCTGCGATTTGCAGAAACATTATTTCTGTTTCTTGTTTGGACAAGAAAGGTTTTTCCTTTACAATTCAGAACAATAGTTGTTCCTTTGGTTTGAATAATGTTACCTATGGGGTTGCACGTTTATTTAATGGTTTATATGTTCTTGATCTTGATATTCCTGTCTATAATGTAAATAATAAACGTATTAAGGCTAATGACTCAAATCAAACATACCTTTGGCATTGTCGTTTAGGCCATATAAATGATAAACGCATTTCCAAGTTACATAAGGATGGATACTTGGATAAGTTTGATTTTGAATCATACGAAGAATGCGAACCTTGTCTCATTGGAAAAATGACTAAAGCTCCTTTTACCGGAATTGGTGAGAGGGCCACCGAACGATTAGAACTCATACATAGTGATGTATGTGGTCCAATGCGTACGATGGCAAGAGGTGGCTTTTACTACTTCATAACCTTTACTGATGATTTTAGTAAATACGGATATGTGTATCTTTTGAAGAACAAATCCGAATCATTTAAAAAATTCAAAGAGTACAAGGCAGAAGTGGAAAAGCAAATAGGCGGAAGTATTAAAACTCTACGATCTGATCGTGGAGGTGAGTACCTAAGCTTAAAATTTAAGAATTTCTTAAAGGAGTGTGGTATTGTATCACAACTCACACCTCCTGGAACACCACAGTGGAATGGTGTATCTGAAAGGAGAAATCGTACCTTGTTGGACATGGTGCGATCGATGATGAGTCTAGCGGATCTTCCAATTAGTTTCTGGGGTTATGCTCTAGAAACGGCTGCACACACACTTAACCGAGTTCCTACTAAATTGGTTCAAACTACACCATATGAGATATGGACTGAGAAACGTCATAGCATGTCCTTTTTGAAAGTATGGGGATGCGAAGCGTTTGTGAAACGTTTAGTCACTGACAAGCTAGGACCGAAATCAGACAAATGTAATTTTGTGGGATACCCAAAAGAAACTAAAGGGTATTATTTCTATAATCGTACCGAGAGCAAAGTGTTTGTTGCTCGAACTGCTGTATTTCTTGAAAGAGAACTGTTCTCTAAGAAAAACAGTGGGAGTATGATAGATCTCGATAAAGTTCGAGAACCACAGAATGACATTGAACCAGAGTTGGAACATGAGCACGAAGTACATGAAAATGTTACTGCTCAAGAAACACAGGTTGTTCGTAGATCTGGTAGGATTCGCCACGAGCCTGAGAGATATTATGGATTTCTCTTAACTCAGACTGGCGATGTAATGCTTATGGATGAAGATGAGCCTCTTACCTATCAGGATGCTATGAATAGTCCAGATTCTGAGAGATGGCTGGAAGCTATGAAATCTGAGATGGATTCCATGTATGAAAACAAAGTATGGACTTTGGTTGAACCACCTGAAGGGGTAAAACCTATTGGGTGCAAATGGGTTTTCAAGAAGAAAACAGACATGGATGGTATTGTAACGGCCTACAAAGCAAGACTAGTGGCGAAAGGTTTCAAACAAATTCATGGTATTGACTATGATGAAACTTTCTCACCAGTAGCTAAGGTCAAGTCCATCAGGATTTTGCTTGCGATAGAAGCTTACTATGACTATGAAATCTGGCAAATGGATGTCAAAACCGCTTTCTTAAATGGGAGCTTAGAAGAGGATGTGTATATGATACAACCAGAAGGTTTTGTCGATCCGAGATTCGCTAGAATGGTCTGTAAGCTACTACGATCTATTTATGGATTGAAGCAGGCCTCAAGGAGTTGGAACATTCGTTTTGATATAACAGTCAAAGAGTTTGGCTTTATTCAAAATGAAGATGAGCCTTTTGTTTACAAGAAGGCTAGTGGGAGCAAAGTGGCATTCCTAGTATTATATGTTGATGATATATTACTAATAGGGAATGACATACCTTCTCTTCAGGCTATTAAGACTTGGTTGGGAAAAAGTTTCTCAATGAAAGACTTAGGCGATGCTACCTATATATTAGGGATCAAGATCTATAGAGATAGATCTAGAAGATTAATCGGCTTAAGTCAGAGTACATACATTGAGAAAGTATTGCATCGTTTTGGGATGCAAGAGGCAAAGAGGGGATTTGTCCACGTGTCTCATGGGATAGTGATCTCAAAAGAAAACTGTCCTAAATCATTAGATGATAAGGACAGTATGAAAAAGGTACCATATGCTTCTGCAATTGGTTCAATAATGTATGCAATGATATGTACTCGACCTGATGTTTCGTATGCTTTGAGCATGACGAGCAGATACCAGTCTAATCCAGGTGAAGGTCACTGGACGGCAGTCAAGAATATTCTTAAGTACCTCAAGAGAACTAAAGATTCATTCTTGGTATATGGAGGAGATGAGAAGCTAGTTGTAAGAGGTTACACTGATGCTAGTTTCCAAACAGACAGAGACGATACTGTGTCTCAATCTGGGTTTGTGTTTTGTCTAAATGGAGGTGCTGTAAGCTGGAAGAGTTCGAAGCAAGAGACAGTAGCTGATTCTACAATGGAAGCTGAGTATATTGCTACTTCGAGAGATTACAAGGAGGGGAGATATACATATATGTAAAGTGCATACTAATGATAACGTTGCAGACCCACTGACTAAGGCTTTGTCGCAGCAGAAGCACGAAGGTCACACTAGTTCAATGGGTATTAGATACATGGGTGATTGGCTCTAGTGCAAGTGGGAGATTGTTAGTGCTTGTGCCCCAGAGACAATACTATAATGTTCTTAGGGAAGACATTTTGATTATTAATAAATATGTTCTATGGATTTTCTTTCAATTATTTATTATGTCTTTATTAACTGCGATATAAATATTAGAATAATAAATGTCCTTGGAATATAAGCAAGAATTCTATATCTCTAAGTATGTGACTTAGAAATGAGATTATATGAGTAGTGTTTATAATCCTAAAAGATCCCTAGTCGAGTATTATTATTTGAGGACAATAATAATGCATTAAGACTAGTATGTTTGTTGACTGATGACCACATCTCATTGGTCATAAGTATGGTGATACTAAAGTCAAAGACATAAGTGCATGTTAGCAGAACATGGCACTGGATAGACCCACCGTGTTAATTCTTCATGGTAAATGTTATTAAGTGTCATAAGCAATTCTCACAATGATAATGGTGTAATGATCCTTAGACTTGAAATCATTATATTTCTATATGAGAATTAATATACTTTGATTCTACTCAAAGTTACCTTTGACCGGGTAATGATAAAGGTGGGCATTGGGTATATTATGAATCATATGAGAAATATGAATGATTGATATATGATTTAACCCTCCCATTTTATGAGTGATATTATTGGCCTCTTGATTGAGTGAGACTATGAAATGCATGGCCATGCTCAAATTGTGATTTGTTTAATAGTCTACTCATCGATCAAGTAAACCGGGATTAAATGTTGAAGAGGATGACATAAACCATGCCTCGAGTTTAATCTATAATATAAGGTTAAAAGGATTATATTACATGGAACATTAATTATTCATTAAAGGTTTAATTGGATCACCAATTATTATTATTACTTGGGTAGCAATGATGTATTACTAGATGCCGCTCATTGTTTATAATTTTATTATGAGATATTAAAATTATTGCCAACGTAATAATAACCTAAAGGGTTACACATAAAGAATGTTTTAAACGGAGCATTAATTAAATTTCGAATTTAATTGAATTATTGGATTAATTAAGTAGGACTTGATTAATTATATAATAATTCGAATATAATAAATAATACTACTAATAATCAGATTGGGTTTTGGAAGCCTAATCAGATTAGGTATAGGCCAAGAATTCTCTCCATATAAATACATTAAGATGTATTATTTTAGGGTTAAGAAATTGAAAAAACGTTTTTCTTAAAAACCCTTGCTGCTCTACATCAAAGAGAGGATAGAGAGAGAGAGAGAGAGAGTTCCGAGGGCAGTTCTTGGCTAGTACCAACTCCGGTGATCGTTGGACGATCGGGCGTTCGTGTGGACTGATTAGAGACGTGTATCGCAAGGCGGGACACGTGGTGATCATATCAAAGGACCTCCATTAGTCAGTCGTTCGTAAAGCTTCAAAAGGTAAACGATTCTATTCACGAATTAAATATCGTTTTTCGCATGGATCCTGCGGAGGGTTTCGTTAATTTTTCTGTTTTACGCGTTTTTCCGTTGCGTTTTCATGCCCGAAACCCTTCATCATCAACCATAGTCAAAACCAACATCTACTTATTCATCATCAAAACAACATCAAACTTTCATCAAAATCAATCATTCATCCTTATGATCATACTAACTAATCTACACTTAAACTAACCATATACATCAAATTATAACCAAGGGTTTCAAGAGTTATACCTTCCTTGATGCTTTATAAACACCCACAATAGCTTATAATCCTTCCTTGAGCCTTAAACTATCCTTAACAAGCTTAATCTTTAAGAACAAAATCAAGAACACAAAAGATTACTATTCATTTCACTATTCACTCTCATCTTTGATCAAATATTCAAGCATGTTACAATCCATGGATGAAGCTAGGAATTAGAGCATACCTTAGTCTAGGAATTAGGAAACTTTTGAATCCAACATCATGATTTATGGAAGCTTGGAAGATGATTTTTGAAAAAAAGTATCCTTGGATGAAGAAATGGGCCGAATGGTTCTTGTTCTTCAAGGGGGGAGTGGTTAGCTTGGTTCTTGACAATTTTCTTGATATTTTGTTGTCACATCTTTGGTTTAGTGAGTCATAGTATGTTTGCCTCATCATCAGGACACATGTCAAGCAATGGGAGAGTTTGGAGATAAAGTAGCTTTACTAGTTTGTTCCTTTTCACATGGATGATATAATTTTTGCATTCCTTGGATTAATCTTGTTACATGTTACTTCCATGCCTATATTTAATCCTGTAAGTGTCGCGTTGTTCCGTCACCGCTTAATCTCGTAGAATGTTCACAGGGTTTCTTAAGTGTTCTATCGAAGTAGTTTACCGTAAACGTTTTTGACATTACTAATTCTTTTATTAAATCCATATCCATGGAATTGACAATTTAAATCCTCCAATATTTTCAAATAATGATTAATCCATCAGTTATTGGTGAAATTTCAGAGAAAACAGAAAATGCTATTTTTCTGATTCTGACAGCTTTTGCATTCAATCATTTACATAGAAGATCACTAATACGACTTTGAAAGTTCATTATACCGTCCCGTACATAGGGTGGTCTGAAAACTTTCTAAACGAAAAATTTACTATTCATCAGTGGTTTTTAACAAAAGTTACTAGTCATCAATGGTTCTTAAATAAGTACAAAATTTGGGGATATTACAAAAGGAGCTCAATATTCAAGTCACAAAAGTTATGGTCCCAGCCATTTCTTTACCACAGGAGCCACTAGCTATGGGGGAGTCTATCAAAGATAAATTAGATGGAATTGACCTGATTCAACGTGCATCTATGAGACTACAACTTGCAGAACAGATCAAAGAGAAATGATCTAATATAGATGCACGGGTTAAGAAGATAGCTGAAAGTGCAAGAAATAAACATCCATCAACGGATAAAGCTACTTCTACATCAACGGATCTCAGAATTATAATGCCAACGGATGCGCTCATCCCATTATCAACGAATGCCATGGACTTAGTGTCAACGGAATTGGAGCCACAGGTTAAACTCTCATATGAACTAAAGCCTCTTCTACACAGAGTAATTCCTGGTCCAAGGAAAGAAAAGGGACAAACTTCATGTATTAGAGATGTGGATCCAACTACCTTTCAGAGATGCTTATCTCCAAAATCCCCAGCTAAACCAAAGGGCAAGAATATTGCTAGGACTTTCTATCCTCCTCCATTTCCAGATGAGCTCAAGGTTCTGAGTGAACTTATTATAAACTGCAAGGAAAGCAATGTGCTTGAGATCAGGAATCAAAGAGCAATAATCTACAGGAATGGGCAAGAGATCTGTGTCTGGGCTGGTCACCCAAATTTTGCTGAAGCTAAAGCTGAGGAATCATCTAGGGTAGACATGCAAGCTCTTGCAGTTGCCCAAGCTCTAGATGAAGAGGAAAGACAACAAGAAGAAAGAGCTAGAGCTGAATCTAAGCAAGGAAAAAGAAAAAGTATAAGGCAACCTAAAACAAGAGCTAAAAGAAACTTGGCTTTTGATAAGGATGATTCTCAAAGCACTGTAACAGATGCACCTGTAACAGCTGTGCCTTCAACTTTTTCAGATCAAGGTTTTGGAGCAAAATTAGCTTGTGATCCTGAACATCTAGTCAATTTTCATGATCATCCAATTGAGCCAAAGGAGGAGCCATTTGAGTTTGATGAAGCTAATTTTCCCAAATTTCTGGTTGAGATGGAATCAAAGAAGAAATCAAAGAAGAGGGCTACTAAGGCTAAACCAGTTTTTGTGAGAAGGCCACAAGTTGAGAAACCACCTACAAACCCAGAAGACTTTATCTACATTGCAGATATAAGGGAGGAGTCTGACTTAAACCTATATCTTGATGACTTGGTGGAAGTGAGAGGAATATGAGTCACTCATAAACTACCAGAGAGATTAGTGTTTGTCTACAAGGGTGGAAGGAAACATATTTGGCCTCTACACAGAATTCTAGGAGAGGATTATCAGACTTTGCTAGTGGTGTTCAAGTGCTTAAAGAAAGATTTTGGGTTCACCAAAACTGCTAAGTCTGAGGTTGTCTCCAAAATATGTCAAATAAAAGCTAGCTGGAACAAGCCTAATGCACTTCCCAGAACTCTAAAGGTCCCTCAAAAAGGAAAGAAAATTCATCTCCACCCCTTTTGGATGATGGAATTCAGAGACAAGGACAACTGTAGGAGATTCTTCAGAATAGAGGACCAATTGGAAAAGGCATCTATTGAAACTCTTAGATTTATGCAATCCAAGTTGGGTGAACAAGATGAAGAAGAGAAGATTTTCTACAGGAGGCTCCAAGCTCAAATTGAGGAGAACAATGCTAAGAAGAGGAAGAAAACAAGGCCAGAGAGACAAAGATGGTAAATCTGCCCAGGCTAGAGGAGCAACTCTGTGCACTTGTGTTGTAAGAATTTCTACTTTGTTTTCAATAAATTTTAAAGTATCATGAAGCTCAATACAATTTCTACTTTTGTAATTTGTAATTTGTCTAAGTGTTTTTGTTATCATCAAGGCTCTTGATTTATGGCTGTTATTCTATCAGTCATAAATTGGGGGAGATTGTTAGGAATATGTTGTTCTTGATGATAATTATAAAAACACTTAGTAGATTTTGTGTTAAGTCACTTTTGTAACTGTCAACGGAATGGTATGCTTTGCAGCTTCCGTTGACAGGTAGCTCATCAACAACATGAGTAATGTAGAAATTGCACTGTACAATACTTCACTACTTGATAGGTATTCGTTGTAGGTATTAGATAGGTTTTCTAAGTCATGTTGACTAAGTACTAGATAGGCAAAATAGGTTGGTTAATTGTAAATATAATGTGCCTTGTAATTTTGCCTAAGTGAAGACATGTCAACGGAATGGAGATTACACTATCAACGGAATGAAGAATGTACCATCAACGGATTGAAGAATAAAGCTATCAACGGAATACATCTCACTGCTATCAACAAATCATTATCACTTTTATGAATAGTTGACAAAGTGATAGTGACAGTTTTCTGACAGATCAAAAGGTGATGTAGAAGTGTACTTTGCATTGGGAGCCATCAAAATGGTCACTGGGAATGAGGAAACATTCCAATTACCAATTAAGTTCTTGAGTGGGATCATAATAAGCATGAAGACAAAAGACAAGATCTCCAGGGACCATTGGATAAAAGGAATGAAAAGCAAGCTACTGGCGGTTACCTTTAGTACTCTTTAGTGTAGCCAAAAATAGCATTTGTAAACTTGGGATATATAACCAAGTGTAGCAGTTCATTTAATTGTAAGAAGTGAGATATAATATTTTTGTATTAGCTTTCTTTTAAGAGCACTCTCACTCTACATTAGGAACTGAGCAGTTGTGCTACATTTGTAACACAGATTATTTCCGCAATAAAAACATCTCAGTTGGATCCTCAAAACATCCAACTGAAATTTTATATTTGCTTGTGTGTTTTTATTTTCTCAGTCAATTTTATTTAAAAGTTATTTTAAGTTTAGAAATATCTAGAATTGTATTCAACCCCCCTCTACAATTCTGTTAGGTCATTTCGGATTAACAAATCTTTAATTAAGTGATGGTTTAACAATTCTTTTACAATAAACACTAAACCAAAACTAAAGAGAGAAGAAGAAATTGGAAAATTACCTTGAGAATTCTATTCGATTTAGAAAATATTCATATATTTGATTTAAATTATCAAAATAAATTTTTTTAGTATTTTTAATATAATTCAACAAACAACCAAATACACTTCTTCATATTTAATCTAACGGTTCTCATCTATCTGTTTTGAAAACTTACGATCCTTATTATTTTAATATGTAAATAGGAATTGAATGCATCTTTTAATGGTTGAGATTGTTTTGACTATAGTGAAGACCAGACTACCAAAGTGAGTACCAGAATTTTGGATAAGATTTCTTTTACGCATATTATTTAAGGATATAAAGTATATATTGATATATGTATTATACTAACTGATTTTACTTTTAATTTTTCAGATTTATTTATAATGTATATAAAATTTTAAAATACATGATTATCTAAAAATTATTAAACAGAATAAAAATATGTTATGATTATAGAAAACTGTATTCTCATATTATTATATTTTTTTTCGATATGAATTTTTTCTTAAATTTATTTTAATATTTTATTGAAAGAAACATGGAATTTCTAAATTTAAAAGAATTAAGAATTTTTTTTGAATTTGTGCTATAATTATAAAAAAATATTTATTAAAATTTAGATACTCACTTTACTATTTGGGCTCTATCTTGAGTTTTAAAAATCGAATTTTGACAATTTTGCAGCCCACGTGAAGCTAACGAAATTATCTTTAATTTAATGATGGTTTAATAATTATTATCTAACTTGACCTATACATAAACTTAAGAGAAAAAATAGCTAAGAATTTTTACATAAAGATTTGTATTCAATATAGAAAACCAATTTATAATTGGTTTAAATGATCAAAATACACTTTTTAGTATTTAAATAAAATCCTACTTTTAATCAAATACACATTTTAATATAAGTATTATATTCAAAATTATCGTTAATTAATATGAAACCCTCTATTTTTTTAATAACATTTTGATATTATTTTTCTACGTTTGTTATATGTAAAATAATATAATTATAATTTGAATGAATCAAATTGTTATGTTCATTAAGAAAAAAAGTGTTATGTTTAATACTGATAAAAAAGTGTTATAAATTCATTCATGTACAGGACTTCTCATACGTCTCTTATAACGTAGTGTCTACGTGTATTAGTGTTATCATTGTATACATGAGCATTATATTAATAATTTTTTAATATTCTAATCGATATGAATCGTTATCGTGATATTTGGTTTAACAATTATTATCTAACTGAAACTTCCATAAATTCAAGACAAAAGATAGGTAATAATGTTAGGCTCAAGGCATGTCTGAATACCACTATTAACAAGCCTACTCATTGTGACTATGTCACTCTACATGACCTAGTGAATTCTTTCACTGGGATATAGTATAGGTCTCTACTGTACTTGTCTTGTTTTCATGTACTTAGCTTTATCTTGTAGGCTCAAAGTTATAATGAGCTTAGTAAGCTTCTTGCAATCTAGAATGTACATAGGCCATGGAATAATTATCCTGGTAGAAGTTCAGAAATGTTCATGCAGCAGGATGGAGATGAATAAGGCCTTGAAGAAATAATTTGCAGAAGTTTTTCTAAGTCCCTATACCGTGAAGTCAAAATAAAGCCATGTCGTGAAGTCCAAAATATCCATGTCGTGAAGTACTTAGATCGCATAGTCCTAAATGAACTATGTCGTGAAGTCTTCATTACTCATACCGTGAAGTGTTGATACAGCAAAGTCAAAATGTACTGGATCGTGAAGTCCTCAAAAGGCCTAGATCGCGAAGTCATAAAAAAGGCTATGTCGCGAAGTCCTCAAAAAGCCTAGATTGCGATGTCTTCAAAAAGGCTATGTCGCGAAGTCTTCAAAGGCTATGTCACGAAGTCTTCAAAGGATATATCGTGAAGTCAGGAAAATGCTGGAGTTCACGATATCAACACTTAGCCGTTTATAACAAGACAAATCAAGGTATAGAACCAAAATTCAAAGGAGACAAATACTGAAGCATCTGTTCCGGTTAGGTGGTCCAAAGAACAGATGGCAAATCTACAGCAAAACTTGGAGCGAAAGACAAGAGACAAGCAGCTACAGAAACGGGAAAGACTCCGAAAAGCAAGTGGTCCTTCCTGACACAGTTAACTTCTTATGGCAGGACAAGTTGGACTTACAGTGAGGGGTAACTGTGTAAATAGGAGTGTGCACTAGTTTGTATAGGATATATATATCTTGCACACCCTATGGTTAGCTGTAAGAGAGTGATACACAGAAATATTTAAGTATTCTTTTCTCTGTAAGAAAATCAAGAAAACATTGTTCTCGTTTTAGAAGCCAGAATTTCATTTGTGAAATTTTGGAAGCTGTAGTATTTAATTTACTTAATACAAAGTAGATTAAAGTGATTGTGTGTGTTCTG
The DNA here is from genome assembly GCA_030848705.1 of Heracleum sosnowskyi. Lineage (NCBI taxonomy): Eukaryota > Viridiplantae > Streptophyta > Magnoliopsida > Apiales > Apiaceae > Heracleum > Heracleum sosnowskyi. The sequence continues at coordinate 70,359,683 of CM061235.1, forward strand.
TTATTCTCTTTCCTCATTTTATACAACACAATCTCTAACAGCATTTTAGGTTCAAGGAATCGAAAATAATTCAAACTATCCATTCACCCCCCCCCTCTGTCTAGTTTCTTAGTATCATTCATAACTAACAAGTGGTATCAGAGCGGGCTGTTGATTTACAAACAGGAAAAGATAAAGAATTAGTTCACAGAAACTAAGTAGTATCAAGATTCCTCCCTTTAACAAGGAGCACTACAGTCTATGGAAGAAGAAGATGTTACTGAACCAAGAATCTCTTCTCTCAAAGAAATGGATCTAACCAAGATTGGTTTTGATGTGTTGTATGGTGTTTTGAAAACATATGAGCTAGAGTTGTTTCAAAAGAGATCCATTCAAGCAAAGCAAGGATTAATGGCCAATACTTCCTGTGCCCTTATTGCTGACAATTTAGGTCAAAGAATGGAATCTCTTAAAGTCAGTCAAGTCAAGATTGAAGAGCTGGAAGTTGAAGACACTAGTGATGAGACTCAAGTTGTCTATGATTTGCCCGAGGAAGATGAGTTCTACAGCATAGATGAGTTGGACAAAATGGAGAACAAATCTTTTGCCTATATGGCTAGGAGATATCCTAACATTAGGTTCAAAAGGAAGCAGCCATTTAAGTCCAAGTTTAATGCTGGAAATGCTGGTGGATCAAGTGGCTCAAACTCGTTCAATAAAGGAAAATGGATTACTGGTGCTGCTAAAGGAGGATACAAGTCTAGGAGTGTGGATAGGGCCAAGATAAGGTGCTATAACTGCAATGAAGTTGGGCACTTTGCCACAGAGTGCAAGAAGCCCAAACAGGTCAAAAAGGACAAAGCATACTTAGAGCTTGAAGCTAAGTATGAGGCTCTACTCAAGAAACAACAGGGTAAAGCTTTTATTGCAGAGGGAAAGTGCTGGGATGATTCTGATGAAGAAGAAGAACAGGAGTACTCAAACTATGCCTTGATGGCATTTTCTGATGATGGTGATTCTTCAAGTCAGGTACCCATTCTTACTTCTCTTGATATGACTCCCTTTCAATACAAGCAAACTGTTGAAGATATGAATACTGAGATGTTCAATATTCACACTAGCATGTTAGTTGCAAATGAAGAAATTGATAGGCTAACTGCTAAAAATCTTGAGCTTACAGAAAAGAATGAGGAACTTGAATTGATGGTTGTGAGCCTTGATGGTTTGAAGAAGGAAATTGAGTATCTTAAGAACAAAGTAATTTGTGCTGAACAAATAGAAACAGCTCTTAGAGAACAAATTGCTGAAAATGAATTAAAGATAAGAAGTTTTAAGAACTCCTCTGAGCTTGTTCAAACCTATCACAAGGAACACACTGAAGACTGCAAGGTTGGAGTTGGTTTTGATTATGAGAAAGATAAGGGAAGGAAGAAGACCAAGGGCAAAGGAAAAGAATCTTTTATAAACAAAAATGCCCCAACCATTTTGTCTAGTGTTGAAAAGCCCATTTTCAAAAAGAGTGTTGTTGAGTTTGATGAAGAATTAATGGTCATCAAACAACAATTACTTGAAGAAGATGAGGCTGCTAAAGACACTACTTCCTCTCCCAAATCTGTAAATCAGAAAGAAACCAAGGACAATCTTGTCAAGAGTCCTAAGGTTAATAAAGAAGTTGTTAAAAAGAAGAAACAGAACAGAAATGGCAAAGTAGGTGTGAACAAAGGGAATTGTTATGCTTATGTGCCAAATGCTCCCAGGAAACAGTGTTAGAAATGCTTGTCTGTGAATCATTTGACTCATAAGTGTAAGAAACCTGTCAATGTTGAAGTTGATAACCTGAGTAACCATTCTGTTGGCATAAACACTATCCATGATTCTTTCTGTGGTAATTCTAACTGCATGACATGCTATGTGACTGTGATTGCTAATTGTTTATCTCTAAAGCATAAACTTGACTCTGCACAATCCTGTGAATCACACACACATATGCACACTCACAGGACAGGATCCCCAATCAAGGTTGAGAGGGTAAAGACTTCATGTGAGCCCAAGAGTGTCAACTCTAAAGCCTCAAACACAGTGAAGTCTCCTACTGTGAAAAATGCTGTTTATGATGGAAAAATCAATAACAAAACTGTTTCTAAATCAACTGGACCCTACCAAATGTGGGTACCAAAAACAACTTAGTCACTTTGTGAATGCAGGGCAACAGGAATAAAAGAGTTATATGGATCTTGGACAGTGGATGCTCAAGTCACATGACTGGTGAGATAGCCCTGCTATCACATTTTGAGGAGAAGGCTGGCCCATCAGTAACCTTTGGAAATGACAACATTGGTTATACAATGGGATATGGCAGTGTTAAATATGGAAATTTCATTATTGAAGATGTAGCATTTGTTGAAGGACTAAAGCACAACCTCTTGAGCATTGGTCAATTCACTAACAGGGGTTTCAAAGTGGAATTTGATGAAGATCAATGTCTAATCTCAAAAAGAGGAAGTGGTGAAGTTGTTTTGACTGGTGGGAAGAAAGGAATCTTGTTTGTAGCAAACCTAAAGGCTGCAGACAAGGGAGAAATTTGTTGTTTCTACACTAAAGCCACCAATGAAGAATTCTGGCCGTGGCACAAGAAACTGTCTCACTTGAATGTTCATGCAATGAATTCTCTGGCTAAAAGAGAACTCATCAGAGACATGCATGCTTTGGAGTTTGTGCAAGATGGAGCATGTGAAGCATGCCAAAGAGGAAAGATAAAGAGATCAAGTCACAAGAACAAATTGCTCAATTCAAACTCAAAGCCGCTGTAGCTAATTCACATGGATCTATTTGGCCCTGTGAATGTAATGTCTCTTTCCAAGAAGAAATATGATTTAGTCATGGTTGATGATTATTCAAGATATATTTGGATGGAATTCCTGTTTTCCAAGGATGAAGCACCTTAAGTAATTATAGAGCATATCAAGAGAGTTGATAGAGAAGCACAAAGCACTGGTTCCTCTGTAGTTGCTCTGAGAAGTGATAATGGAACTGAGTTCAGAAATTCAACATTGTATGAGTTCTACAAAGATAAAGGAATTTCTCAACAAAATGGAGTAGTTGAGAGAAAGAATAGAACCCTCATTGAAGCTGCAAGGATAATACTGTTGGATGCAAAGCTACCTACTAGCTTTTGGGCTGATGCTGTTAACACAGCATGCTATGTGCAAAATAGAACATTGATCAATAAGAAGTCTGGAAAAACTTCTTACTCATTGATGACTGGAAAAAGAGCATCCTTCAAGCATCTTCAAGTGTTTGGAAGCAAGTGTTTTGTGATGAAAGATACTTCTGAGCATGTTGGAAAATTTGATGCAAAGGCATTTGAAGGTATCTTCGTTGGATACTCTCTGGAAAGGACAGCATACAGAGTGTTTGTACCTGAGCAACACAAAGTAATGGAAAGCATGGATGTTACCTTTGATGACAAGAAATTTCCTGGACTTGCAACAAGTGAAAAAGACAGTGTGCCATTAAGATTTGAAAATCAAGGATATCTTGAGGATTCTGAAAGTGAGGATGAACCACCTGTTCTAACTATTCCTCATGTTGAAACACCTGAAGTTGATGATCTCCTTCAAACACCTGTGCAAGGGAACACAAACACAGGGGGAGAAGAAGAGAATGCAACTGTCAATCAAAATGACCCTGAGGCAAGTCAAGGAGATGAACAGGGTCACACAAGGAAACGGGACAGAGCCCACACTAGGGATCAAATCATTGGTGATCCTAGTGAGGGAGTTACAACAAGGAGGGCAACAATGAATACATGTCTGTATAGCTGCTTTCTGTCACAAGAAGAACCAAAAGTAATTGAAGAAGCTTTGAAAAATTCTGACTGGATTGTTGCTATGCAAGAAGAGTTGAATCAATTTGAGAAAAACAAAGTATGGGAACTAGTACCACCTCCTGAAGGAAAGAATGTTATTGACACAAAATGGGTGTTCACGAACAAAATGGATGAAGAAGGAGTAGTGATAAGAAACAAAGCAAGGTTGGTTGCCAAAGGATACTGTCAACAAGAAGGCATTGACTTTGATGAGACATTTGCACCTGTAGCTAGACTGGAGGCCATCGGGATTTTCTTGGCTTTTGCAGCCCACTCAGACTTCAAGGTGTGTCAAATGGATGTGAAAAGTGCATTTCTCAATGGTGATATTGCTGAAGAAGTTTATGTGTCCCAACCACCTGGCTTTGAGAATGAAAACTTCCCAGACTTTGTGTATAGACTGCTCAAGGCACTCTATGGACTCAAACAGGCACCAAGAGCCTGGTATGAAACTCTATCTCAATTTCTTCTTGAGCATCAATTTACCAGAGGTACAATTGATAAAACTCTATTCTTCAAGAAGCATGGAAATGATATCATTCTAGTTCAAATTTATGTGGATGATATCATCTTTGGCTCTTCAAATGAAAAAATCTGTCAAAGGTTCTCTAAGTTGATGCAGAGCAAATATGAGATGAGTATGATGGGAGAGTTAACCTTCTTCCTAGGCCTACAAGAACATCAAAGGGAGGATGACATCTTCATAAATCAATTTAAGTATGTTAAAGATCTCTTAAAGAAATATGGTTTAGAAGATTCATCCCCAGCAAAAACTCTAATGTCCACTGCAATCAAGCTTGATGAAGATAAGAAGGGCAAGGGAGTTGACATCAAGGTCTATAGAGGAATGGTGGGATCATTACTCTATCTCACTGCTAGCAGGCCAGACATCATGTTTGCCACATGCCTTTGTGCAAGGTTTCAATCTGATCCTAAGGAATCTCACATGATGGCTATCAAAAGAATCTTCAAGTATCTGAAAGGGACTCCTAATCTTGGGCTATGGTATCCAAAGGGCACTGGGTTCAACTTGGTTGGTTACACAAATTCTGATTATGCTGGATGCAGAATTGACAGGAAGAGCACTTCTGGATGCTGCCAATTCTTAGGTCAAAGGTTAGTGTCCTGGTTCAGTAAGAAACAACAATCCACAACTGAGGCTGAATATATTGCTGCTGGAAGCTGCTGTGCTCAATTGCTTTGGATTAGAAATCAACTCATGGATTATGGACTAGTTTTGGAACACATTCCCCTGATGTGTGACAATACCAGTGCAATATCCATTGTTGCCAATCCTGTTAATCATTCTACTACAAAGCACATTGAGATAATGTACCATTTCATTAGGGAACATGCTGCAAATGGTACTATAACAGTCTCCTATGTTCCAACTGAGAAACAATTAGCTGACATATTTACTAAACTTCTAAATGAAGCCGTCTTCAACAGACTTGTGAGTGAAATTGGAATGCTCAATCCTTCATTTAGTTGTTCTAAGTAAGTATGCTAGTTAATTATTACAACGGTAAATTTTCACTGTATTTCAATGCTCTATTCATATGGAGTGAAAATTAGCCGAGATATGATTTATAAATATTTTAGTATTGTACTGCATATTTTTCAAATCATACTTTTATGAGAAGTTATGAGCTTTTAAGACATCTCTACATAGGTGATTTTGAGAGTTCACGAATTAGTTCAAATAAAACAGACTTATATCGCAAACTGTTGAAATTGTGAGACTTCGCGATATAGTTCATTTCTTGGGTTTGCGACATAGTTCATTTTATGACTTCGCGACCTAGAATAACTATATCGACAAGTCTCCATATTTAGCAGAATTTTGATTTAAATTAATTTTATTTCAAAATTTTGATATAAGTCTGACAAATTGCTTGGAATTCCAAAAAGAGAGTTTTAGACAAGGTATTTATACTATACCGCAAAGTCTCCTCATACTTTCTACCTTTAAGACTTTGCGACATAGTTCATTTCTGGACTCTGCGATATACTTTTCAAGACTTTCCGATATAGGCTATTTTGAGACTTCACGACATCAAAATAGTCTGTACAAATTCATAACTCCATATCGCAGTGTCTCTATCATATAAATACTTTTTGCTAACCGTTCACAACTTTTCATCTTGTCTATTACTCTCAATTCTCAAACCTAAGTTCAAATTTCCTTCTCTCTTCTTCACTCTCAATTTCAAATGGCACCCAAATCTCAAACAGCGTCTTCTTCAAACCCTTTAACCATACCCAAAGAGACCAATCTTCTCACTATCCCATCTGAGGCGGAAGCAAACCCAAGGTACAAGTGTTTTGTACGGTTCTTGAACACATCCTACCTTCACCAAGCCTTAACCATGAACCCCACTCTGTATGTTGATATACTGGAAGGATTCTGGAGAACAGCTATGGTATCCACAATGGCAAGGGAGGATGGGACTTCGTTTTAGGAGATTACTTGCACTATTAGAGGCAAACAGTTGCAGTTTGGGGAGAAAGAAATTAATGAAGCTCTGGGGTTCAAGGTTGAAGGTCATGATGCAGAAGCCAATGATAAACAAATGGTGGACTTCATCACCCTAATTCAGTACGCTGATGAGATTGACATGGCTAAGCTCAACAAGAAGCATGTCAGACGGGAGTGGTCATTTCTGTTTGACGCACTCCAGAAAGTGTTCTTGTGCAGGAAGACAGGATGGGACCACATCAGTCACATTGCTGTGAAGCTAGCCTACTCCTTAGCTAATAATCAGGAGATCAATGTAGGAGCCATTATTCTCAAGGAATTGGCTCAGAGGCTAGGCACGACTGTTCGTGGAAGAGGTAATGAGATCTTTTACCCTCGTTTTATTCAGTACATTTTAAATTACCTTGATAATGATGTGCATGAATTAGATGGTATAGATCCAAAAAAGTTGGCTTATTCCAAGTCCATGTCCAAAGTTCTATTTGGTTCATTGGACACAAGGAATCAAGTGGATGTGATTCTGAGTGTGACTAAGCATATGCAAGACACATTCACATCCTATCCACTTGATAAGCCCATATATCATGAACTTTCCTGGAAAGGGAAGGCTAAGACTGAAGGAGCTTCACAGTCTAACCCCAGCCTTCCTATCCCATCCAGTAAACCATCTGCAAACACTACTTTAGTGATTAGGGAGCCCAGTACACCAATCTCCCAAAAGGTTGGTGTTACTAAAAAGAAGACCAAGAAGAGAACCATTGCTATAATTGATGAGACTATAGATTTAGGAAGTGAGGAACCTGAGTCACAGCTCACTAGACAAAAGAAGAAATCCAAAACTCTAGCTACCACTGAATCCTCCCAACATGACTCAGATGTGCAAAAAGGAGTACACCTTTTACTGTCAATGTCATCTCAACAGGGCATTGGTATTGAAAAGAGTAGTCTCCCCACTACAAGCTGTATAGAGTCAGTACAGGGTCAAGAACTCACTCTTGACTCAGGTGGAAATAAGGGTGATCAATCACTGAGTGGAGAGCACATCAACTTTGAAACTCCTCCTATTTCTCAGGGGAAGTTGCCAAAATCAAGTCTAAACTCCTCTTCTCTTCCAGATTCTCCATCTAAAATTTCTTCATTACAGGAAAGTCATTCACATGACAATTCTGCTCTTCATCATTCACAATTTGAATCTGTGATTGAGCCCATTTCAAGTGACATGGTGCTTGACACTGTGCTCACCACCCAGGAACCACATTTAGTTGGTCAGGAAATGCATGTTGGGGCATATTCTAATGACACCAACACAAACACAGTGGATTCACCAGTCCTAACTGGAGACTCTGTGCCAACCTCTCCAATCCTTAGGGATTTGGACCTGCCTTCACAGGCACATAGAGATGATGTTGTACCTCATCCCATTTCAATGGAGACAGCATCAGACTCTACAGTCATTCCAAGACTGGAGGAAACTCAGATTTCTATTCCTCATGAGGTGCCTAGTACTAGCTCTCACTTGGCTCAGGCCACTATGTCAGAATGGCTGAAGCCTGTGCAACATGACAGGCCTTCAGGATCATCATTTGTGCCCTCACAATTGACGGAAGAAGAACTCCAAAATCTTCATATGGAACAGATTGATGAGATCTCTAAAATTGCTCAACATCTCTTAACAGCAAATCTTCCCAACTCAGACTATGAAGCCATTCTTCTATGTCATAAGGAGGATGTTGAGGCACAACAGGAGAAAATTGTAGATGAGGCTCAGCAGGATGGCAATGTAGATGCCTGGTTGGATGCCAAAAGAACTGTGAAGCTCAAAGATGCCCTAGCCTTTCTCAGGGAAGAATATCTTACATCTTTGGGGTCCAATGCCAAGAATCTTTCTCCTGCAGCAGTTTTTGAAGCAGTGAATGAAATGTACAAAAATCAGTTGAAGGTTCTGCATTATCTTGGGAATGGTCTTCAATCAGAGATTTCTACTATCAAGGAGGAAACAGACAAATCTTTGACACAACTCAGGAACTCCTATCTCTCTGATTTTCCCAAGGTAGATGGCATCCTCAAGGAAGTGCAGAAAACTGCTAATAATGTCACAACAATGGACTTCACTCTGGCCTTGGCCACAGACAATCTCAAGAAACTTGCTACCAAGCTAGATAATCAAGTGCAGTCCAACATAACCTCCAACTCCATGCTCACGGTAATGTGGAAAAACCAGTATGGTGACAAGCTAGTGGATGAAGTTCCCATTTCCAACATCTCCAAATTTGATTTCTCCAAGATCAAAGACCAGTCTCTCAATTCATTTAGGTCTGATAAACTCTTCTCCAAGGTTGATAGATTGGAATGAGAGGTAGCTGAGCTCAAAACAGACAACCAAGGTCTCTCTGATACCTTGGGACTCCTCAGTGCTAAGCTGGATGACCAAAGCAATGCCACTTATAATATCTTGCTAGTCCAGCAGCAAATGATGACAACTATGCTCAGGAGTATGAACCTTCTTGTTCCTGGAGAAGCTCAAGACATCTTGTCTGATCCCAAGCCTAAGGGGGAGAAAGGAAAGGAAGTAATTGTGGAAAAGAGAGAGGGAGCCAAGCAACAGAAGCTAAAGGGCAAAGTCATTGAAGCAAAATCTGTAAAACCAATCACTCTCCCCTCTATGGATGTCATCAACCAACAGGATCAAAGAAGCACAGTCACAACAACCTACTATCCCTCCACAATGCCAATGGATATCTCTGCTCCTCAAATCACAAAAAGTGCCAAACCAATCAAAGTCAATATGGTCACTGATGCCAAGCTACAGGAAGTTGCCAACTCACACATCTATCATGATGAGGCCTTCCTGGAGTTTCTGAAAGACATACAAACCAGTGTACAAGGCAAAACTCTCAACTACAGAAGCAAGATCAATGATCAAATCAAATACTTTACAGTGGCAGTCATGAAAATCAAGGATGTTCATCTAAGAGAAATCATCATGGTATCCAAGGACAATTGCATGTGGCATTTATCCTTTGAAACTCTAGAGAAGCTGAGGTTTACTAAGCTTGACACACTTCTGGAATTAATTGAGAAGCATGGGGAAAACAAGGGACTGTATGATGACCTAAAGAAAGACCAATATCTAAGATTGCCTGAAGTTATCTCTAACCCATTCTTACTTCTCTTAATATGACTCCCTTTCAATACAAGCAAACTGTTGAAGATATGAGTACTGAGATGTTCAATATTCACACTAGCATATTAGTTGCAAATGAAGAAATTGATAGGCTAACTACTAAAAATCTTGAGCTTACAGAAAAGAATGAGGAACTTGAATTGATGGTTGTCAGCCTTGATGGTTTGAAGAAGGAAATTGAGTATCTTAAGAACAAAGTAATTTGTGCTGAACAAATAGAAACAGCTCTTAGAGAACAAATTGCTGAAAATGAATTAAAGATAAGAAGTTTTAAGAACTCCTCTGAGCTTGTTCAAACCAATCACAAGGAACACACTGAATACTGCAAGGTTGGAGTTGGTTTTGATTATGAGAATGATAAGGGAAGGAAGAAGACCGAGGGCAAAGGAAAAGAATCTTCTATAAACAAAAATTCCCCAACCATTTTGTCTAGTGTTGAAAAGCCCATTTTCAAAAAGAGTGTTGTTGAGTTTGATGAAGAATTAATGGTCATCAAACAACAATTACTTGAAGAAGATGAGGCTGCTAAAGACACTACTTCCTCTCCCAAATCTGTAAATCAGAAAGAAACCAAAGACAATCTTGTCAAGAGTCCTAAGGTTAACAAAGAAGTTGTTAAAAAGAAGAAACAGAACAGAAATGGCAAAGTAGGTGTCAACAAAGGGAATTGTTATGCTTATGTGCCAAATGCTCCCAGGAAACAGTGTTTGAAATGCTTGTCTGTGAATCATTTAACTCATAAGTGTAAGAAACCTGTCAATGTTGAAGTTGATAACCTGAGTAACCATTCTGTTGGCATAAACACTATCCATGATTCTTTCTGTGGTAATTCTAACTGCATGACATGATATGTGACTTTGATTGCTAATTGTTTATCTCTAAAGCATAAACTTGACTCTGCAGAATCCTGTGAATCACACACACATATGCACACTCACAGGACAGGATCCCCAATCAAGGTTGAGAGGGTAAAGACTTCGTGTGAGCCCAAGAGTGTCAACTCTAAAGCCTCAAACACAGTGAAGTCTCCTACTGTGAAAAATGCTGTTTATGATGGAAAAATCAATAACAAAACTGTTTCTAAATCAACTGGACCCTACCAAGTGTGGGTACCAAAAACAACTTAGTCACTTTGTGAATGCAGGGCAACAGGAATAAAAGAGTTATATGGATCTTGGACAGTGGATGCTCAAGTCACATGACTGGTGATATAGCCCTGCTATCACATTTTGAGGAGAAGGCTGGCCCATCAGTAACCTTTGGAAATGGCAACATTGGTTATACAATGGGATATGGCAGTGTTAAATATGGAAATGTCATTATTGAAGATGTAGCATTTGTTGAAGGACTAAAGCACAACCTCTTGAGCATTGGTCAATTCACTAACAGGGGTTTCAAAGTGGAATTTGATGAAGATCAATGTCTAATCTCAAAAAGAGGAAGTGGTGAAGTTGTTTTGACTGGTGTGAAGAAAGGAATATTGTTTGTAGCAAACCTAAAGGCTGCAGACAAGGGAGAAATTTGTTGTTTCTACACTAAAGCCACCAATGAAGAATTCTGGCCGTGGCACAAGAAACTGTCTCACTTGAATGTTCATGCAATGAATTCTCTGGCTAAAAGAGAACTTATCAGAGACATGCCTGCTTTGGAGTTTGTGCAAGATGGAGCATGTGAAGCATGCCAAAGAGGAAAGATAAAGAGATCAAGTCACAAGAACAAATTGCTCAATTCAAACTCAAAGCCTCTGTAGCTCATTCACATGGATCTATTTCGCCCTGTGAATGTAATGTTTCTTTCCAAGAAGAAATATGCTTTAGTCATGGTTGATGATTATTCAAGATATATTTGGATGGAATTCCTGTTTTCCAAGGATGAAGCACCTTAAGTAATTATAGAGCATATCAAGAGAGTTGATAGAGAAGCACAAAACACTGGTTCCTCTGTAGTTGCTCTGAGAAGTGATAATGGAACTGAGTTCAGAAATTCAACATTGTATGAGTTCTGCAAAGATAAAGGAATTTCTCAACAGTTTTCAGCTCCCAAAACACCTCAACAAAATGGAGTAGTTGAGAGAAAGAATAGAACTCTCATTGAAACTGCAAGGATAATGATGTTGGATGCAAAGCTACCTACTAGCTTTTGGGCTGATGCTGTTAACACAGCATGCTATGTGCAAAATAGAACATTGATCAATAAGAAGTCTGGAAAAACTTCTTACTCATTGATGACTGGAAAAAGAGCATCCTTCAAGCATCTTCATGTGTTTGGAAGCCAGTGTTTTGTGATGAAAGATACTTCTGAGCATGTTGGAAAATTTGATGTTAAGGCATTTGAAGGTATCTTCATTGGATACTCTCTGGAAAGGACAGCATACAGAGTGTTTGTACCTGAGCAACACAAAATAATGGAAAGCATGGATGTTACCTTTGATGACAAGAAATTTCCTGGACTTGCAACAAGTGAAAAAGACAGTGTGTCATTAAGATTTGAAAATCAAGGATATCTTGAGGATTCTGAAAGTGAGGATGAACCACCTGTTCTAATTGTTCCTCATGTTGAAACACCTGAAGTTGATGATCTCCTTCGAACACCTGTGCAAGGGAACACAAACACAGGGGGAGAAGAAGAGAATGCAACTGTCAATCAAAATGACCCTGAGGCAAGTCAAGGAGATGAACAGGGTCACACAAGGAAACGGGACAGAGCCCACACTAGGGATCAAATCATTGGTGATCCTAGTGAGGGAGTTAGAACAAGGAGGGCAACAACGAATACATGTCTGTATAGCTGCTTTCTGTCACAAGAAGAACCAAAAGTAATTGAAGAAGCTTTGAAAAATTCTGACTGGATTGTTGCTATGCATGAAGAGTTGAATCAATTTGAGAAAAACAAAGTATGGGAACTAGTACCACCTCCTGAATGAAAGAATGTTATTGACACCAAATGGGTGTTCAGGAACAAAATGGATGAAGAATGAGTGGTGATAAGAAACAAAGCAAGGTTGGTTGCCAAAGGATACTGTCAACAAGAAGGCATTGACTTTGATGAGACATTTGCACCTGTAGCTAGACTGGAGGCCATCGGGATTTTCTTGGCTTTTGCAGCCCACTCAGACTTCAAGGTGTGTCAAATGGATGTGAATAGTGCATTTCTCAATGGTGATCTTGCTGAAGAAGTTTATGTGTCCCAACCACCTGGCTTTGAGAATGAAAACTTCCCAGACTTTGTGTATAGACTGCTCAAGGCACTCTATGGACTCAAACAGGCACCAAGAGCCTGGTATGAAACTCTATCTCAATTTCTTCTTGAGCATCAATTTACCAGAGGTACAATTGATAAAACTCTATTCTTCAAGAAGCATGGAAATAATATCATTCTAGTTCAAATTTATGTGGATGATATCATCTTTGGCTCTTCAAATGAAAAACTCTGTCAAAGGTTCTCTAAGTTGATGCAGAGCAAATATGAGATGAGTATGATGGGAGAGTTAACCTTCTTCCTAGGCCTGCAAGAACATCAAAGTAAGGATGGCATCTTCATAAATCAATCTAAGTATGTTAAAGATCTCTTAAAGAAATATGGTTTAGAAGATTCATCCCCAGCAAAAACTCCAATGTCCACTGCAATCAAGCTTGATGAAGATAAGAAGGGCAAGGGAGTTGACATCAAGGTCTATAGAGGAATGGTTGGATCATTACTCTATCTCACTTCTAGCAGGCCAGACATCATGTTTGTCATATGCCTTTGTGCAAGGTTTCAATCTGATCCTAAGGAATCTCACATGATGGCTATCAAAAGAATCTTCAGGTATCTGAAAGGGACTCCTAATCTTGGGCTATGGTATCCAGAGGGCACTGGGTTCAACCTGGTTGGTTACACAAATTCTGATTATGCTGGATGCAGAATTGACAGGAAGAACACTTCTGGAAGCTGCCAATTCTTAGGTCAAAGGTTAGTGTCCTGGTTCAGTAAGAAACAACAATCCACAACTGAGGCTGAATATATTGCTGCTGGAAGCTGCTGTGCTCAATTGCTTTGGATTAGAAATCAACTCATGGATTATGGACTAGTGTTGGAACACATTCCCCTGATGTGTGACAATACTAGTGCAATATCCATCGTTGCCAATCCTGTTAATCATTCTACTACAAAGCACATTGAGATAAGGTACCATTTCATTAGGGAACATGCTGCAAATGGTACTATAACAGTCTCCTATGTTCCAACTGAGAAACAATTAGCTGACATATTTAATAAACCTCTAAATGAAGCTGTCTTCAACAGACTTGTGAGTGAAATTGGAATGTTCAATCCTTCATTTAGTTGTTCTAAGTAAGTATGCTAGTTAATTATTGCAGCGGTAAATTTTCACTGTATTTCAATGCTCTATTCATATGGAGTGAAAATTAGCTGAGATATGATTTATAAATATTTTAGTATTGTACTGCATATTTTTCAAATCATACTTTTATGAGAAGTTATGAGCTTTTAAGACATCTCTACATAGGTGATTTTGAGAGTTCACGACTTAGTTCAAATAAAACAGACTTATATCGCAAACTGTTGAAATTGTGAGACTTCGCGATATAGTTCATTTCTTGGGTTTGCGACATAGTTCATTTTATGACTTCGCGACCTAGAATAACTATATCGACAAGTCTCCATATTTAGCAGAATTTTGATTTAAATTAATTTTATTTCAAAATTTTGATATAAGTCTAACAAATTGCTTGGAATTCCAAAAAGAGAGTTTTAGACAAGGTATTTATACTATACCGCAAAGTGTCCTCATACTTTCTACCTTTAAGACTTTGCGACATAGTTCATTTCTGGACTCTGCGATATACTTAGCAAGACTTTCCGATATAGGCTATTTTGAGACTTCACGACATCAAAATAGTCTGTACAAATTCATAACTCCATATCACAGTGTCTCTATCATATAAATACTTTTTTCTAACCGTTCAAAACTTTTCATCTTGTCTATTACTCTCAATTCTCAAACCTAAGTTCAAATTTCCTTCTCTCTTCTTCACTCTCAATTTCAAATGGCACCCAAATCTCAAACAGCGTCTTCTTCAAACCCTTTAACCATACCCAAAGAGACCAATCTTCTCACTATCCCATATGAGGCGGAAGCAAACCGAAGGTACAAGTGTTTTGTACGGTTCTTGAACACATCCTACCTTCACCAAGCCTTAACCATGAACCCCACTCTGTATGTTTATGTACTGGAAGGATTCTGGAGAACATCTATGGTATCCACAATGGCAAGGGAGGATGGGACTTCGTTTCAGGAGATTACTTGCACTATTGGAGGCAAGCAGTTGCAGTTTGGGGAGAAAGAAATTAATGAAGCTTTGGGGTTCAAGGTTGAAGGTCATGATGCAGAAGCCAATGATAAGTAAATGGTGGACTTCATCACCCTAATTCAGTACGCTGATGAGATTGACATGGCTAAGCTCAACAAGAAGCATGTCAGACGGGAGTGGTCATTTCTGTTTGACGCACTCCAGAAAGTGTTCTTGTGCAGGAAGACAGGATGGGACCACATCAGTCATATTGCTGTGAAGCTAGCCTACTCCTTAGCTAATAATCAGGAGATCAATGTAGGAGCCATTATTCTCAAGGAATTGGCTCAAAGGCTAGGCACGACTGTTCGTGGAAGAGGTAATGAGATCTTTTACCCTCGTTTTATTCAGTACATTTTAAATTACCTTGATAATTATGTGCATGAATTAGATGGTATAGATCCAACAAAGTTGGCTTATTCCAAGTCCATGTCCAAAGTTCTATTCGGTTCATTGGACACAAGGAATCAAGTGGATGTGATTCTGAGTGTGACTAAGCATATGCAAGACACATTCACGTCCTATCCACTTGATAAGCCCATATATCATGAACTTTACTGGAAAGGGAAGGCTAAGACTGAAGGAGCTTCACAGTCTAACCCCAGCCTTCCTATCCCATCCAGTAAACCATCTGCAAACACTACTTTAGTGATTAGGGAGCCCAGTGCACCAATCTCCCAAAAGGTTGGTGTTACTAAAAAGAAGACCAAGAAGAGAACCCTTGCTATAATTGATGAGACTATAGATTTAGGAAGTGAGGAACCTGAGTCACAGCTCACTAGACAAAAGAAGAAATCCAAAACTCTAGCTACCACTGAATCCTCCCAACAGGACTCAGATGTGCAAAAAGGAGTACACCTTTTACTGTCAATGTCATCTCAACAGGGCATTGGTATTGAAAAGAGTAGTCTCCCCACTACAACCTGTATAGAGTCAGTACAGGGTCAAGAACTCACTCTTGACTCAGGTGGAAATAAGGGTGATCAATCACTGAGTGGAGAGCACATCAACTTTGAAACTCCTCCTATTTCTCAGGGGAAGTTGCCAAAATCAAGTCTAAACTCCTCTTCTCTTCCAGATTCTCCATCTAAAATTTCTTCATTACAGGAAAGTCATTCACATGACAATTCTGCTCTTCATCATTCACAATTTGAATCTGTGATTGAGCCCATTTCAATTGACATGGTGCTTGACACTATGCTCACCACCCAGGAACAACATTTAGTTGGTCAGGAAATGCATGTTGGGGCATATTCTAATGACACCAACACAAACACAGTGGATTCACCAGTCCTAACTGGAGACTCTGTGCCAACCTCTCCAATCCTTAGGGATTTGGACCTGCCTTCACAGGCACATAGAGATGATGTTGTACCTCATCCCATTTCAATGGAGACAACATCAGACTCTACAATCATTCCAAGACTGGAGGAAACTCAGATTTCTATTCCTCATGAGGTGCCTAGTACTAGCTCTCACTTGGCTCAGGCCACTATGTCAGAATGGCTGAAGCCTGTGCAACATGACAGGTCTTCAGGATCATCATCTGTGCCCTCACAATTGACGGAAGAAGAACTCCAAAATCTTCATATGGAACAGATTGATGAGATCTCTAAAATTGCTCAACATCTCCTAACAGCAAATCTTCCCAACTCAGACTATGAAGCCATTCTTCTATGTCATAAGGAGGATGTTGAGGCACAACAGGAGAAAATTGTAGATGAGGCTCAGCAGGATGGCAATGTTGATGCCTGGTTGGATGCCAAAAGAACTGTGAAGCTCAAAGATGCCCTAGTCTTTCTCAGGGAAGAATATCATACATCTTTGGGGTCCAATGCCAAGAATCTTTCTCCTGCAGCAGTTTTTGAAGCAGTGAATGAAATGTACAAAAATCAGTTGAAGGCTCTGCATTATCTTGGGAATGGTCTTCAATCAGAGATTTCTACTATCAAGGAGGAAACAGACAAATCTTTGACACAACTCAGGAACTCCTATCTCTCTGATTTTCCCAAGGTAGATGGCATCCTCAAGGAAGTGCAGAAAACTGCTAATAATGTCACAACAATGGACTTCACTCTGGCCTTGGCCACAGACAATCTCAAGAAACTTGCTACCAAGCTAGATAATCAAGTGCAGTCCAACATAACCTCCAACTCCATGTTCACGGTAATGTGGAAAAACCAGTATGGTGACAAGCTAGTGGATGAAGTTCCCATTTCCAACATCTCCAAATTTGATTTCTCCAAGATCAAAGACCAGTCTCTCAATTCATTTAGGTCTGAGCAACTCTTCTCCAAGGTTGATAGATTGGAAAGAGAGGTAGCTGATCTCAAAACAGACAACCAAGGTCTGTCTCATACCTTGGGACTCCTCAGTGCTAAGTTGGATGACCAAAGCAATGCCACTTATAATATCTTGCTAGTCCAGCAGCAAATGATGACAACTATGCTCAGGAGTATGAACCTTCTTGTTCCTGGAGAAGCTCAAGACATCTTGTCTGATCCCAAGCCTAAGGGGGAGAAAGGAAACGAAGTAATTGTGGAAAAGAGAGAGGGAGCCAAGCAACAGAAGCTAAAGGGCAAAGTCATTGGAGCAAAATCTGTAAAACCAATCACTCTCCCCTCTGTGGATGTCATCAACCAACAGGATCAAAGAAGCACAGTCACAACAACCTACTATCCCTCCACAATGCCAATGGATATCTCTGCTCCTCAAATCACAAAAAGTACCAAACCAATCAAAGTCAATATGGTCACTGATGCCAAGCTACAGGAAGTTGCCAACTCACACATCTATCATGATGAGGCCTTCCTGGAGTTTCTGAAAGACATACAAACCAGTGTACAAGGCAAAACTCTCAACTACAGAAGCAAGATCAATGATCAAATCAAATACTTTACAGTGGAAGTCATGAAAATCAAGGATGTTCATCTAAGAGAAATCATCATGGTATCCAAGGACAATTGCCTGTGGCATTTATCCTTTGAAACTCTAGAGAAGCTGAGGTTTACTAAGCTTGACACACTTCTGGAATTAATTGAGAAGCATGGGGAAAACAACAAGCGACTGTATGATGACCTAAAGAAAGACCAATATCTAAGATTGCCTGAAGTTATCTCTAACCCAAGGACAATACTCTTTCAAAGTCTAAACAAAGCAAACAGTATTGATCAGCTGATGATTCCTGCCCAATTGACAATGAAGAACAGAGACAAAGTAAATCAAGTGTTGCAACTGCTAAGATGAAAGAGAGGAATCAGGACTGCATAAGAGCTAGAGACAATTAAAATTCTTCAATCATTCCTAATTCATGGCAGAATCCCTGAGTCACTTAAAGAAATGATAGATAAGAAAGATGATGAGGATGATGATGAAGAAAAGATCTACAAAAGGAGAAGTCAAACAAGGAGTGGTAAGGATGGAGCAAGTGAAAGTAACAAAAGCAAAACTTCAAAGAAATCCAAAGATGCTGAAGTTGACAACAAAGACTCTCAGAAGAAGAAAGAAGCTGAGAAGACAAGGAGTGGAAATCAGCAAGTCAAGGACATTGCTAGAAGTACCTTAACCACAACACAAGACTCTAAGTCTAGGGTGGGTACTGTTAGTAATGATCCTCCAAAATCAATATCCATGACTTCTGAAACTGATTTGCCACTGGAGAAAGGTAAAGCTACCACAACAAAATCAAAAAGACACTTTCACAAAGTCACAGCTAGTGGAGTGTTACAATGGATAAAGGGAAAAGGATTGAAGCTACTCCCAAATGATGTGGCACTTAAGACAAAATCTCCTTGTTCCAGAAAACTACCTCAAGTGAAGCACATGAAGATCAAGAGTGTAGCCAAAAGAACAAAGATAACAAAGAAGAATGGGGTGATCACAAATGTAGTTGGGATCAATGTACTTCCTCTGGATGAAGATTATGATGAAGATGCCCTAGCATTTCTGAGAGCCCAAAGAATCTTTGAAGTCAAAGTGAAGCAAAGTCATCTAAAGATCAAATACACTGATGGAAGAGAAAAAGAAATGAAGCAAGGGGGCTGGCAGTATTTTCCTCAATATGAGCTTGAAAGAATAAATGCACTGCTGAACTTTGAAGAAAAGGAAGAAAGATCGTGGAAGATAGAGATTGCCAGATTCTTGAAGATGCACTCAGATTACAAAGAAAACCTAAGGGAGAAAAATGAAGAGAAGAACATTCAAAAGGAGAAAGAGATGGCTGAGATGGAAGAAAGGGCTAAAGAGTTGAGGAAGAAAGGGCTGTGTAGAGTGAAACAAAATCCCTATGTTGTGGAGTACAAAAATAAAAATGGAGGAAAAAGCAAGATAAGGATGGAGTTTGTAGAATCCTATGTGGAAAGTGCCCTTAGAGCTGCAATTGAAGATTTAGAAGACTCTCCTCTGATAGAAGAACTAATTGCCAGAGATGAAATTCAAGCAGCCATTTCAGATATGAAGAGAAAGGAAGAAGTGAGAAAGAAGAAGGTTTATGATGACTATCTTGAGAAGCAAATGGAAACTGAAGCTGTAGCAACAAAGATAATCTGTAAGCTTTCACTTTCAGTATGTAATCAAATCTCTGTTCATAATGTTCATCAATTGTTCTCTCTGATATTTAATTCCTTTTATGTAAGTTAGGCTTGTTATCAGACATGAAATTGTGCCTAAGTTTCTTACTCACAATTTGGGGGAGATTGTTAGGCTCAAGGCATGTCTGAATACCACTATTAACAAGCCTACTCATTGTGACTATGTCACTCTACATGACCTAGTGAATTCTTTCACTGGGATATAGTATAGGTATCTACTGTACTTGTCTTGTTTTCATGTACTTAGCTTTATCTTGTAGGCTCAAAGTTATAATGAGCTTAGTAAGCTTCTTGCAATCTAGAATGTACATAGGCCATGGAATAATTATCCTGGTAGAAGTTCAGAAATGTTCATGCAGCAGGATGGAGATGAATAAGGCCATGAAGAAATAAGTTGCAGAAGTTTTTCTAAGTCCCTACACCATGAAGTCAAAATAAAGCCATGTCGTGAAGTCCATAATATTTATGTCGTGAAGTACTTAGATCGCATAGTCCTAAATGAACTATGTCGTGAAGTCTTCATTACTCATACCGTGAAGTGTTGATACAGCAAAGTCAGAATGTACTGGATCATGAAGTCCTCAAAAAGCCTAGATCGCGAAGTCCTCAAAAAGGCTATGTCGCGAAGTCCTCAAAAAGCCTAGATCCACTACAAGAAAAACTGAATCAGACGACACCTTTCAGACAACGGACGGCCGAAAAAGTGTTGCCTAAAATTAACAGACGACGGTTTATTTTTTGGCTCGAAAAAATATTGTCTAATTCACTACATTACAACGGTTTGCGAACCGTTGTCTAAGAAATTGAAAAGTACTGGATATAGACGACGCAAATGAATGGGTTTAGACAACAGTTTTTTTAACTCTTGTCTAAATAAAATTGGGACAATGTTTTACTTTAACTGTTGTTGGATTGAGACAACGGTTTTGGGGTCTATGTTGTTTAAAAGGTGTTCAAACAACAGTTTAAAAATAGTGTTGTGTGAATACAACCCGACACACAAGTGTATTTGTCTGTTGTATTGTCACTTGTCAGACAACGGTTTGAAGTTTAAAAACCGTCGTCTAATTTACTGCACAGGGAAAAAACAGAAAGTAAAACATCTACCAGCTGCATAAACCAACAAACCAACCAGCAAACAAACCAACCAACAAACAAACCAACCAACAAACAAACCAACAAACCAACAAGAAAATTAACAAAAACAATGCAAGCAAACCATCAATAATCATAGGATCACCAAACCAAAGTTATCACGAAAGTATACTAATTAGATTACATTATGAAAGTTGAATTAGTTCATCTACATCTCGCAAGTAACTAGCCGCGTCCTCTTCAACTAAATCAACATCTGGTATATTGGGCACAAAACAGTCATTCTCCAGTTCTACTTCGACGGATCCCTCATTTTCATCATCGTTGTCTTCATAGTACTTTCTCTCGGGTAATTTCAGCACCACGGACCATAATTTATCAAGAGGATCGTCGATGTAACAAACTTGCTTAACATGTTTGGCCAACACAAATGGATCATTCAAGAACCCCAACCTATTCAAATTAACCAAAGTATATCCCAAGTCATCTATCTTAATCCCTTTGTTCATTTCCACCCACTTACAATAGAAAATAGGGACCCTAAAGTTGTTATAGTCCAACTCCCATATACTTGTTGTAACTCCATAAAATGTATGTGCACTATGCTCAATATTTTGATCCTTACCCTGCACAACCAGTGTATCGGCTTCTACACACACGCCGCTGCATTGAACTTGACGAGCATCATCACGATCCTTGGTGCTGAAGGTAATCCCATCCACTCTATAGCCGTTGAATGTAGGAACATCTTTGTTTGATCCATCTGCAATCCATCTTATCTCTTGCGGTACCTCATTTTCATCAACCAAATCTGAAGCAATCTTTGGAAAAAAAACATATAAGTTTCAAATGATTCATGTGGGCTAAAGAGTTGTAAAGAATACAGAAAACTATTAATAAATGCACATAATACCTTTTCTTTAAACCATTTTGGGAATGTGTCATTTTGTTTGTTCTTTAGCCACATTTCATCATTTTCATAATCCAGATATTTGGTCATCAAAAATGACATGTGTTCACTGCATAAGCATAAAATAACGACATAATTGCATAAAATATTTAAGTATGTTTTCATATAAAAAGCAGAAAATGGCTACATAATGAAAATAAATTTAAGACTCACTCAAAGTATGGCCTAACAATATGGGTATTTTGTAGAACACATAAATGCGCTCTACGCAAATCTGTGCACCTTGGGGTTATTATTGTTGCACCAGATAATGGCCTGCAAATGGCATCTTTCGTATGCCTGCCATTTTTAGGTACCCCAATAGTTGTTTCTTCATGGTTCACTAAACACTCAACAGCCTCTTCTGCAATATAGGCCTCAGCAATGCAACCTTCTGCACGAGCCCGATTCCTTACATATCCTTTAAATGTCTTCATATATCTCTCAAAAGGATACATCCACCTAAGGAAAATTGGTCCGCAAAGCTCAACTTCTCGTACAAGATGAACCGAGAGATGAAACATTATATCAAATAATGAAGGGGGGAAGTATTTTTCAAGCCGGCAGAGAGTTTCTATCAATTGGGATTGCATTTTCTCCAGCTTATCAACCTCAATAACTTTACTACAAATTTCCTTGAAAAATAGACAAAACCTGATAATAGTGTGCCTGACCTGTTTTTGCAGTGATGATCGAATTGCAATCGGGAGCAAGTGATGCAAAATCATATGGCAGTCATGCGATTTCATACCAGTAAGTCAAAGAGTGTCCATTGAAACTAGACTCCTGATATTAGAACAAAAACCATCAAGCAACTTCATTCCTAGAAAGGATGAGCAAACTACCTTTTTTTCAGAATGTGTTAAATTCCACGACGCCAACGGTAACTTCTCCTTTTTTCCAGGAGTTTTTGGCCTCAGCTCCGTTCTTATTCCCATTTCAGCCATGTCAAGACGGACACTTTCCTTGTCTTTTGTCTTCTTTGGTATATTGAGCAAGGTACCAAGTAAAGCTTCACATATGTTTTTCTCGATGTGCATCACATCGAGAACATGCCTAACCGGCAAAAACTTCCAATACTCAAGTTGAAAAAATATAGAAACTTTCTTCCAAATAGGTCGATCATCACCTTTCTTCAATCGAGGATGGCGTTGTGTCTTACCAAAGATGTGTTCCTTTAGATGTTGTACTCTTTGAAGCACCTCCTCTCCGGTTAACGGAATTGGAGCAATTTCCTTTTCCACGGTGTTATCAAAATCTTGTTTCTGCCTCCGATATGGATGAAGACGGGGCAACCACCTGTGATGCCTCATGACCACTATCTTACGATAATTAACCAATCTCGTTGCTTTTGTTTTATCAATACATATAGGACACCCGTTATACCCTTTGATAATGTTGCCCGACAAGTTGCCATAGGCAGGATAATAATCACTAATTGTCCACAATAAAATGCCTCTTAGCAAAAAATTCTCCTTATTATATGTGTCATACACTTGTTTCCCATGCCACAACTTTTGTAGATCTTCTATAAGTGGTTGAAGGAAGACATCAATATCATTTCCGGGCTGAGTTGGACCAGATATCAACAAACACAACATAATATACTTTATTTTCATACAAAGCCACGGTGGAAGGTTGTATATTGACATCAAAACTGGCCAAATTGAGTAATCAACATTTGTACCGTGGAAAGGATTGAATCCGTCAGAGGATAATGCTAATCGAAGGTTTCTAGAATCTGAAGAAAACTCGGGCCACTTTGCATCGACTTCCTTCCATGTTTGTGAATCTGCCGGATGTCTCATTTTTTCATCCTTGATTCTCTCCGTGTCATGCCAAGTCAATTCCTTGGCTGTTTGAGGAGAACTGTACAAATTTCTCAAACGCGGTATTAATGTAAAATACCATAGAACTTTAGCTGGAATCCCTACCAATTCATCTCCTTTTTTGTTTAACTTCCACCTAGAGGCCTGACAAATACGACAACTCATCTCATCTTCATCTCTCTCTCCGCGGTATAAGAGACAATCATTTGGACACACATGGATTTTTTCATACTCCATTCCTAAAGCACACAATGTATTTTTGGCTTCGCTAAAGGAAGAAGGAAAAGTGTTGCCTTCCGGAAGCATAGACCCAAACAATTGTAGCATTTCAGAAAAACAAGAATCAGAAATCTGAAATTTTGCCTTCATGTTATATAACTTTACTAAAGCCTTCATCTTAGTAAATCCTTCACAACCCGGGTAAAGGGGTTCATTTTCTGACTGGATATGTTTAAATAAATAGCTAGAATCTAGGGAAACCTCATCATCACCATTATCATGCTCTGTTTTCATCGGGATTTGGTCCACAGATTGTGAACTGCCAGTTTCTTCAGCGACATCGGCTTTTTCTTCTCCGTGCCAAATCCAACAAGTGTAGGTTTTATCGATACCATTTTGGAACAGATGGCCCCTCACTATTTGAGCTTTCCATGATTTACTATGTGCACATTTCATACAAGGACAACTAATTTTTTTTCATAATATCCGTTCCGAAATGCAAACAACAATAATTCATCCACTCCTCTTCTAAACTCTTGTGTTCTTCTATCGGCCTTCAACCAAGACCTGTCCATCCTGTGTAAGACAATAAAAAAATAACATTACACAAGATTGTAAAGAGCTCAATAACAGTTCAATACATACTAGCTAGTACACTACGTAAATTAACATTTGACAATTGCTGCTATGATATCCAATAAAGCAAGCAATAGAACAAGTAAATTAAAGGCACCAGTGGAGCAAACATTAGTATGAATAACTAATGTTATAATTGTTAGAATAAATTGTTATACCAAATTGTTTCTTAAATAAGAAGAGAGTTTAACACAGTTAATATACCAAATTCGATTATTTCCCCAAATCCCCAAATATTAGTATGAACCCTAATTTCACATTCTTCTAACAAATTTCATCAAAAGGAAGCAAAATGTCATCACAACAACTCAAAACTGAGCTAATACCTGAAAGATGCGATGCAATTAACTGAGGAACTGAGCTAATAAGAACTGATGCAAAGATGCGATGAGGCTTGATTGTTGTGGATGCAGAGATGCGATGAGGCTTGATTGTCTTTGTACGTGGAGATGTGGAAGTGGAGATGTGGAAGTGGGGATGTGTGGAGGTGTGCAGGTGCGGAGGTCCCGCGGCGGAGAGATGCGGCAGAGCGATTTCAGACAATGAATATGTTTCGGACATAGATACACAAAGATAATAAATTTGTCTTTATATTTATATTTACTAGTCAATAGTCAATGTTACAATAGTCAATGTTTGTAACTATATTTATATTGATTTTTTAGATGAGTGATACAATAGTCAATGTTACATAAACTGTTGTATGATAGGTATTTTACAACGATTTAACGCAACAAACCGTTGTGTACTTATGAAGAAGAATTTTAAACAACGGTTTTTTGTCAATTACCCTTGTAATACAGTCTATTAGGCAAGACTTTTCTGTCCTAAACCGTCGTATATATTAAAACAAGCGTTTTTTAAGTTTAACCCTCGTAAGAGTGGCTTTCAGACAATGGTTTGTTGATGACAACAATAGGATTACACCTAGAATACGATCACATTAAGATATTTGTTATATACACAATAGATGTTGACAACATATATTGTATCGATTTTCGATTATACACTTGATACATGTTCGAGATGGTAACATCACAAATTCGCAAGTTAAACAAAACACATTATACATTATGTAAGAATTATACTATTATTCAGATGAAAATCCCACGAACTTATATATCAAATACTACTAACAATGTTGTCAGATTTAAATTACTAGTTTTATACGTATCATTATGTCTATAATTTATTTATAAAGTCGTCGGTAAATTGACTCATTCTATTTTTCGTACATATGAGTCGTGAGTAACGTATGCTTTGGTTATTTGATTTTTTAGATGAGTGATACAATAGTCAATGTTACATAAACTGTTGTATGATAGGTATTTTACAACGATTTAACCCAACAAACCGTTGTGTACTTATGAAGCAGTGTTTTAAACAACGGTTTTTTGTCAATTACCCTTGTAACACAGTCTATTAGGAAAGACTTTTCTGTCCTAAACCGTCGTATATATTAAAACAAGTGTTTTTTAAGTTTAACCCTCGTAAGAGTGGCTTTCAGACAATGGTTTGTTTATAAAAACAATAGGATTACACCTAGAATACGATCACATTAAGATATTTGTTATATACACAATAGATGTTGACAACATATATTGTATCGATTTCCGATTATACACTTGATACATGTTCGAGATGGTAACATCACAAATTCACAAGTTAAACAAAGGGTTAATTATCTTGTTGGTCACTAAAGTGAGTCTAAAGTATCAAGTTGGTCACAAATTCGCAAGATAATGTATAATATTTTTTAATACATCATCATTTTTCGTCTAAAAAAATTTATTTATTTAGCGGAGTGTATCGTGTAGGCGACTTTAATGACCAGATTGAGACGGTTTACAGTTTGGTAACCAACTTGATATTTTAGACTCACTTTAATGATCAACAAGATAATTAACCCGTTAAACAAAACACATTATACATTATGTAAGAATTATACTATTATTCAGATGAAAATTCGCAATTCTCTTAGTTATTTTTTTAACTAATATGTAATTATAGTTTATAATTATTTTTATATGATTATTTTATTATTTTAAAAAGTATGCACCATAAAAGCAAAAAAAAAAAAATTAAAAGTATTTCTAAATTAATTTTAAAGTAAAATACTTTTCAGCCCTTAGATTTGTGACAACACAGTCTTTTACCCTACTTCCCCCAATTTCCCCCAATTAGTCTACTCATTTCCCCCCTTTTCTCTTTGTGCAGCCTCCCCCTTTTCTCTCATTTCCCCCCTTTCTCTTTCTCCCCAATCTCGACTCATTTCTCTCATAATTAACTCACTGGTACTTCCTTTCTCTCCTGCTCTCATTATTAATCTTTGATAATCTTTCATTTCTTTTTCTCTCTTTCTCTCTTTCTCTCTTTACATGCATTTACTGATTTTATTTCATTTATCTCTTTTGTTTCGATTTTAATGCTTTGTGTTATCTGTATATGTTGGGTTTTACTTTCTTCGTGTTGGGTATTCTGTGTTTTGTATTCTGTGTTAGCGTTTTTCGATTTTGTATTCTGTGTTATATGTTATTTTCTATATTTTTCGATTTGTATTCTGTCTTTCGATTTCAGAACTGTTGGTCCATTTTTGTGTTTGTATTATATGAAATTATCTTTGTGTTTGTTTTGTGTTAGTCCATTTTTGTGTTTGTATTATATGAATTTTTTTTGTGTTTTGTGTTTGAAATTATATGATTTAAGAACTGTTTTTCCTCCATTTTACTGTTTTGTTTTTGATTTAAGAACTGTTTTGATTAATTATAAAATTAATCTACTTTTGTGGTTGGGCAGATTAAGTATGGTGGCTTCAAAAAAGACAAAATCTGCTCCGAATGCAACATGCACTACAAACCTTATAAAAGCTTTAAAAAGGAACAAGTCTATGGAGATGGTACCTGTAAAGAAGAAGTCAGTGAAGAAGAAGGCAATGCAGTCCCCTCAAAATTCTTCGCCTCAATCTGTAAAGAAGGCCATTTCTACAAATCTACAAAAGAAATTATCAAGGAAGAGGAAACGGGTGGATGAACCGATGCCTAAGCAACAAGAGCTTAAGCTTTTGAAACGTGGAGCAGTTACAATGCATAGGATTCTCAGGCGTAAGATTCTGGGAATCAAGCTCACGGTACATTTTAATGCTAAGGGTGAGCCATATGGTCCAGAAGCGACAGAGATGCAATCTTATATTGGAGTCCTTGCCAGAACGAAATCCCCAATATGGTATGATTCTTGGAAATGAGTTCCAAAAGAAACGAAAAATAAGATTTGGGAATGTGTGCAGGTAAAACAAATTACATCTCACAAACTTATTTTGTACACATATACTCTTGTAACTACTTAATTAAATAAACAATCTTAATTTTGTAGATGGCATTTGATGTACCGCCATCAGCAAAAAGGGTAGTATGGAATTCCGCGTGCTCTAAGTGGAGGGAGTTTAAGAGCCGATTAACAACTGATTATATTCTTCCATATCGTGATCAACCTGAGTTGCTTGCATATCCTCCATCTGACTACTCATTCATTGAGAAGGCACACTGGGATATTTTCGTTGCGGACCGTATAACTGATGAATTCCTTGTAAGCTTTTGACCTTGTTTATTTATAAAGTTGTCAAATAGTAAAATATTTAGTGTTAAATCCTTCTTCTTAATATTTTGGTGTTTTTTATGAGGCGCTCCACGAAGAACAAAAAAGGAGAAGGGAAATGAATCCATATGATCACTACCTGTCTCGCAAGGGTTATGCCAACTTTGAACAAGAAATGGTAAGTGATCATTACACATTGCTTTCTTATTTTCTTGTGACATTATTTACTATTGGTTTAATATTAATGTTTAAACATGTTTCTATATGTAGTCCAGTGGAGATCCTGAAATTGAGATAGACCGATCCGATACCTGGCTCCGTGCGCGACAGGCTAAAGATGGAAATTACAAGTCTGAAGAAGTTCAGAACATCGCTGTTGAAATTGTAAGTTATTCATTTATGTTGTAAGTCAAATTCTCCATCAATATAAAAGTGTGCAAGATTAATTAACTACTTCTACTTTTTTATTTAATATTTCAGGTGAAAATGAAGAAGAAAGTTAGTGATGGGGAAGTGATTCTGGAAGACACCAATGATGTCTTGACCAAGGTGCTTGGTAAGCCTGAGCATAGAGGACATGTACGAGGCCAAGGGGCTTATGTAAAGCAGTCGGTCTACTTTGAGCTTCCGAAGCAGAAGAAGAAAGCTCGGACGATTGAAGAGAGGATTCAAGAGGGTGTTCAGAAGTTTATGGCGAGTGAGACTGATAGGATTATTAAAGAGCGAGATGCATTTTGGGCTGCAGAAATGGCAAAGTTGAGTGCATCTTTACATGAAAAGAATATTCATTTGGAATGCAGTCAAAATATTGGATCACAACACGGAAGTTGTTCCAAGGGCGTACCTAATTTCATGAAGTTCGAAGGTATCAAGAAGAAATTGGATTTAGCGGAAGATGTTGTTTCTGATGGAGAGGAGAAAGAGGTTGAGAAAAATACTGAGGTTGAGAAAAAGACTGAGGTTGAGGAGAAATTTGTTGAAGAAAAGAATGATGTTGATGAGAAGAGCGAGGTTGAAGGGAGGAAACCGGAGGTGGTAGAAATTGAGGATGAACATAAGGAAGCTAGATTTCTGATTAATGAATGTCCAGAGTGGGAATTGACAATTGGATCCCCAAAAAATTTTGTTGCTTATGCAACAGTTGACATAGAAAGTAATGTTCTTCATGGGAAGCCACTTGCAAAGGAGAATGCACGAGTATCAATTACCCGTGTAATCCAGGGTGCTGCTCAGATTCCTATTCCAATCAATGATGAAATAATGACTGTGGAGCAGGCTGTTGGTACTTATATTGCTTGGCCGAGAAATCTCACACGGGAAGTCAAGACAAGCAGTGCTCCAGTCAAAGGAACTGTGAAGGTTAAGTTTACCATTTATATTTTTGTTACTTTGTCGCGATTTGGATTCTCAATTTTCTTTTTAATTTGGGCGTGATTTGGATTCTCAATTTTCTTGTTACTTTTTCCTTTTAGGGAGGCAAGAAAAATGGCGGAAAGAAGTTAAAGAAGCTCAAAGACTGTGTCTCGGAACCAGATTATGTGGTTACAATGGGTGCTGATTACCCCCCTTCTTTGAAGCGTTTGTGGCTTTGGGCAAGCGATGCCTTGAAGGATGGTCGTACATGTTCTTTTCAATTATGCCAAGAAGCTTTTGGAAATACAAATAAGCAGGTTTTATTTTCATCAGATGTGCATGCTTTGTGTTTTGGAGGTGAAATATCAGGGTCGGTCATTTGCTTGTTTATTAAGTAAGTTTCAAACTTTAAATGTTTAATTTTGTTCACTTTGTCAATAATTCATTAAGGAAGTTTAAGAAATTTAATAATATTTCTTTATGTTTTGTATTCAGTGTCTTGCATGAAATTTTGAGAAAGCACAAGATGACCAACATGATATCATTTGTTGATCCTGTCATGATTGGTGCCCATGGTTGTGGTACTCCAGTGGAGAGGTCGCGTGCCCTTTCTAACAGATTTAAGAATGTTAAGCCTGGTCAACTTTTTTTGTTGCCATATAACCATATGTAAGTGCTTGTTTTTTCAATTTTTGTCCTTCGATATTATTAATATCTCTTTGAGTTTAAGCTGAAGAGTAGATTGATTGTGTATACTTGTAAAATTTAAGAAATTAATTCATCTAGGATAGTTGTGTAGTTCATGCGCAAATATAGCATTTTATAAAATTAAGTTGTAATATGTGAATTTCTAGGAACCATTGGGCGCTGAGTGCTGTGAATCCAGAATCTCAAGTGGTTTACCACATGGACCCGTTAAAGCGCAGAATTGCAACTGAAGAGTGGACAGAAGTGGTTGACAAGTGAGTGTGGCCGGTTAATTTTATTTAATTCAAAATCAGTTTGATAATTAAAGAGAAGTGTCTTAATTTTGATTTATATTTATTATTTGTAGTGGCATCAAACTCTATAAGGACAAGGCGAAGAAGATTCTAAAGAAGAAAATAGTATGGGAGAATCTGGTGGTATGAAAACTTTTCAAATCTTACAGTTTCGTCTATAATCCCTACAAATATAGTGTAGACTTCTAATAATTGTTTGTAAATTTTTCAGGGTGTTCCTCTCCAGACAGGGACCAAGGATTGTGGCCTGTTTTTGATGCGTTATTTGAAAGAAATATGTTTGGATAAGGAACTTAAATTTTCTTCAAAGGTATAAAAATTACAATTTATCATATTTTTTTTATCTATGTTTCATGGTGAAAACTGTGACTAATGTTGTTTTCATTTTTCAGTGGGCACGGAGGAGCAACCTTTCTTGTGACATGAATGATCTCAATGAAATCAGGGTCGACTGGGCTAAGTACTTCCTGAAGCACTACGCTCGTTAGGTGCTTCAGTACGAACTTGGATAATAACTGGTTTTTTTGGATGCGCATATCATATATTTTGTGGAACTCCTGGTGGATATTACATGGTTTAGCGTACATATTGCGCTTATATTTAAACGTATGAGTGAACTTTCAGTTGCTCTTTTTTGGATATGCTCATCCTTAAATATAACAGTCCAGTTAGAAATGGTTTATATTTTGTCAATGACTTGTATTGGTGAATATTAGAAATGGTTGGAGCTGGTTGGATGAATGGATTATGTAGTGGTGAATATTAGTTTGTGAATTTGGTGAATGGTGGGTATGATGGTGAATATTAGTTGGTATTATATGAACTTGTTGGTTTTTAATTGCTGGCTTCTAATTATAATGTCTACCATTGTTTCATTTGGTTATAAAACCATTGTCTCTTATGCTTTTGGCTTAGTGTGGCATCTATAAGAACTGTTGTGCAAATGTTTTTCGTACAACATACTCATAAAAGAAACCTGTTGTCTATTTAGACTAAATACAAAATATTGACCAAACAAAAACGTTGTAAAATTAATCTCTTACAACGCATTCTTAAAATAAAACTGTTGTCTAACAAAACAAAGCACAATAGGTAAATACATTTGAAGTGTTGTTCAAAAGCCTTGTAACTACACATTTAGAGATAAAAACCGTTGAGTAAATGCAGATACTGAGGAGAAAACCGTTGTAGATAAGACTTAAACCATTGTGCAAAAGAAATATAAACAAGGCTTTATTAAGAAGCAAACCGTTGTTGTTTCTAGCTGTTATACAACACTTTAGATTTACCAGAATGTTGTGATAATCAACTTATACAACGGGCTGTATGGTAATAAACTGTTGTTGTTTCTGGCTATTATACAACACTTTGTTAATGGGTGACTGTCGTTTCAGTTATTTTGCACAACATTTTTTAACCGTTGTTTGAGGTCCATCTGACGGCATCTCAATAGTCATCGGTTTTCAGGGGTAATAGACAACGGTCCTGGTTGAGTCGTCTGATTCAGTTTTTCTTGTAGTGATCGCGAAGTCTTCAAAAAGGCTATGTCACAAAGTCTTCAAAGGCTATGTCGCGAAGTCTTCAAAGGATATATCGTGAAGTCAGGAAAATGCTGGAGTTCACGATATCAACACTTAGCCGTTTATAACAAGACAAATCAAGGTACATAACCAAAATTCAAAGGAGACAAATACTGAAGCATCTGTTCTGGTAAGGTGGTCCAAAGAATAGATGGCAAATCTACAGCAAAACTTGGAGAGAAAGACAAGAGACAAGCAGTTACAGAAACGGGAAAGACTCCGAAAAGCAAGTGGTCCTTCCTGACACAGTTAACTTCTTATGGCAGGACAAGTTGGACTTACAGTGAGGGGTAACTGTGTAAATAGGAGTGTGCACTAGTTTGTATAGGATATATATATCTTGCACACCCTATGGTTAGCTGTAAGAGAGTGATACACAGAAATATTCAAGTACTCTTTTCTCTGTAAGAAAAGCAAGAAAACATTGTTCTTATTTTAGAAGCCAGAATTTTATTTGTGAAATTTTGGAAGCTGTAGTATTTAATTTACTTAATACAAAGTAGATTAAAGTGATTATGTGTGTTCTGTTATTCTCTTTCCTCATTTTATACAACACAATCTCTAATAGCATTTTAGGTTCAAGGAATCGAAAATAATTCAAACTATCCATTCACCCCCCCTCTGTCTAGTTTCTTAGTATCATTCATAACTAATAAATAATTTTTACATAATTTTTTTAAAATTATCAAAATACACTTTTTAGTATTTAAATATAATCTTATTATTAATCAAATACACTTTTTAGTATTAGATCTAACAATTCTCATCTATCATTTTTAGATCTAACGGTAATAATTAATTTGGTCGTAAAGTGATCGTACATAGACCAGATTGATATGATATTTTTTTTAAATTGATTTTAATATTTTATTGAAAGAAACATAGAATTTCTAAATTTAATAGGATTAGGAAAAAAGATTTAAATTGGTGCTACAATAATAAAATAATATTTATTAAAATTTAAATACTCACTTTACTATTTGGGCTCTACCTTGACTTTTAGACATCGAATTTTGACGATTTTACAGCCCACGCGAAGCTAACGAAATTATCTTTAATTTATGATGGTTTAGTAATTATTATCTAAGTGAACCTACCCATAAACTAAATAAAAAATATAATTACAAATTTTTACATAAAGATTTCTATTCAATATAGAAAACCCATTTATAATTGGTTTAAATTATCAAAATACACCTTTTAGTATTTAAATATAATCCTACTATTAATCAAGTATACTTTTTAATATTATATCTAACGGTCCTCATCTATTTATTTAAGATCTAACGACTCTTATTAATTTGGTCATACAGAAGGACCGACTACCAAAGTTTTGGATAAAAACCCTCTTACGCTTGTTATATATAAGGATTTAATGTGTAAAACAAATTTATATATAATAAATTATAATGCACTAACATTTTACTTATCATGAACATATTGTATATTTTAGTATGCTAATAGATAGTTACTCACAAAAATATTTTTGATAATGATAGCAATAACTCCTTCACATCCGTTCATTTTTTTGTAAGATGATGTCTAAACAAAGAGGTTTCACGGTTTGAAATCTTTTTTGTGCATTGTATATGCTTGTCTTTTGTTTATTTTATTAAGTGTTTTACCTAATGCAAGATACTAATTGTTTAAATTAATATGTAAACTGACGACCATACCATGACCATGCCATATCATTTAAAGCCTTTACTCAAATTATAGATATAAGATATAATGACAAGGTATAAGCTCTTGGTTTCATCGACCTTATTGCTACTTGTTCTAGGAGTAGATTCTATCAGGATACACTAAATATAGTAAATTTTCAGGTTTGTAGCATGCTAAGTTCTTGGCACTTCATTTTCATTTTCATCGAGTGTCTTCAATTTGTATGAGCCTCGTCCAAGCACGTTCTTGACTCAATAAGGTCCTTTTCAATTGGGGGCTAGTTTCCATTTTTCGTCTTACTCAAGATGCTTCAATCTTTCTGAGAACTAAGTCTTCATGACGGAAAAATCTCTCTTTAACCCCCTCAGGTTGTAGTATAAAGATGCTCGTTTATGATGTTCCATAATCTTTGCATTTGTTTCATCCCTTACTTCTTCAATGATCAAGGGCTAATCTCATGTCTTCTTCATTTTCCTAGGGCTCAAAGGTCTCAACCCTAGGGGATACATGAGTAATCTCCAAAGGTATAATAGCTTCAACCCATAAGCCAACAAGAAAAGAGTGAATCCAGTGGTAACCTTGCAAGTGTTACTATATATATGCCCAAAGAATGGGAACAAACATCCGCCCAAGTGTTCCTCGAGCGTTCAACTCTTTTCTTCAGTCCATCAAGGATAATACAATTCGCTACCTTTGCTTGCCCACTGGCTTGAGGGTGAGCAACAAAGGTGAAACACAACTCAAAATCATTCTCTTCGCAATACCTCTTGAGATCCTTATTATTAAATTGTCGTTCATTATTCGTCAACAGGATTAGTGAAAGTCCATATCTACATATCACATTCTCCCATAGAAATTGTGTTACTTGCTTGGTTGTTATTTTGGCCGGAGGGTTGGCTTCAATCCATTTAGACAAGTAGTCAATTTCTATAATCAAGAACTTCCTTTGAGCGCCCACTACTAGAAAAGGACCGAGTATGTCCATTCTTCACATGGCAAATGGGATTGGCGAGTTGATGGATGTCATCTCAAGTGGTTGCCTCACCACATGTGCATGCTTTTGGCATCATTCACACTTCTTCACATAGTGTTTTGCATTAGCAATCATGTCCGGCCAGTAAAATCCTAATCAGGTGATTTTGTGAGAAATGGCCCTTCCCCCCAAATGTTGTCCATATATTCCCTCATGAACTTTCTTCAAGGCTAACTCTGGTTCTTAAGGTCTTAAACGCTTCAAGTAAGGGATAACAAAGGATTTCTTATACAAAATACCTTCAATTAAAGCATACCTCAGCGCTCGTACTGACAACTTTTGTGCCTCCAAGGCATTGTTGGGGAACCAACCGGTTTCTAAATGAGTTTTGATGGGGTCTATCCAACAACTACCAATATCGATAGGTGCTATCAACTTTCCATCAATACTCGGGGACTTCAAGACTTGGAAGTATACACTCCCGCTATAGTTCTCTAATTATGACGAAAAATTGAATAGTGAGCAAAAACCATCGAATTTAGAAAATTCGATAGTTTTTCTAAGTACTAAATGAAAACCATCGAAGTTAAATTCGATAGTTTTTGAAAAGGAAAAGAAAAACCAGCGAAAACAACTTTCGATAGTTTTTGAGATAAAAAGTGAAATCTATCGAAAAGAATTTATTTTTCCTTTATTTAAATTCTCGATAGTTTTCAGAAAAAAGTTCGATAGTTTTGTTTTAAACAACAAAAAACCCTCGATGGGTTTTCAGAAAATCGATTTGTATTCCTATTTTCAAACTCTTCGATAGTTTTTCAAAAAATATCAAAGTAAAGTTGACCTTTATGCCCCTCTGAAAAATCTATCGAAGGTACAAATAAAAACTATCGAACATAAAAAGACATTTTTGCCCCTGTCAGTTTAAAAAGTATAAAAATGTGCCTTAACCTTTTCTTTCTCAGTTTTTACAGATCTAAGAAATACAAGTGGCCGTTTATAATACTTACAAAAAGATACACACAACCAAGAACAAATCTATACTCGATAGTTTCTTGAATTGTTTACTGATTTTTAACCCTCAACAATTCATTGTTACTGCAGTCACGTCTTTTTAACTGAGGAATCACTGTGTACTTGTGTTTTGTTGAAGTATTAATTGGTTTCCAGAGAAAACCATTGAGAGAGATAGATACAGTAGAACTTTAATACTTTGATAATTCGAAACCAATTTGGTACTCTGTTGATTTATCAATAGGGTTCTTAGGGTTTAATTTTTTCTTGACAATTATCAATTTATTATAAAAGTTCTAAGTTTAGGAAATTGTTTTTGGTTAAGGTGTTTAATTCGAAAAGAAAAGGGGTATTTTGTTGAAGGTTTAATTAATTAGAAATAATTAATTGAAAAATTAGTTTTGGTTTAAATTTAATTTTCTGGAAATTTAAAAAAAAATGGTCGAAGAATTTATCATAACCAAGACTAACCATGTCTCGTTTCAGAATGTGTAATCCATTACGAACTTACAGTTTCGTGCATGGGCACAATTTCTGAACACACGTTCATTAGTGGCATATGCATTGAGTACTCCTGTGGTCCTTTGCATCGATCAATTGACTGCGTTGTACACATCCGCCACTGACACATCTGAGAACAATGTAAGTGCCTTCAGTTTTGTTGTGCCAGGGGGCAGAACAATAAGGGTGACGGAACATGACGTTAATAGGGTTTTACATTTTCCAACAGAAAACCTTGTTCCGGATCCCACAACTAAGGAAATACATGCTTTCTTCACTCTCATAAGAAGTCAATGTTAGATCAGGATTCAATGATCGTCAAGATCTAGACTCAACTGATCAGGATTGCTGACGTCATCAGTATTGCATAGCCATCAGGATTGCATGATCGTCAGGATCAGGATTGATATCAGGATTTCATATCAGGATTGGAAGCTGATCAGGATTTCTATTTCGAGTTATATTTGGAGTCTAGTTAAATAAGGATGTTTATTCTGTCGGTTCATGGTCTGTAGGAACGTAGCTATCAATTTAGGATAGGTTTCAATCTTTGTAATTGATTAAAAACTTATCATTGATAGAGAAGCTGTGTAGTATATAAACACAGTTTAGGTTTCGATTTTAAAGAGATCACACACTCGAGTATTTTTGTACCCTAGAAGCTCTCAAGAACATCAGAATTTCTTGAGAGAGTTTGTAACAGTTTTATATCAGAATTATTAAAGCTGTAATTATTCATATTTGTGTTTAAAGTCGAGAATCTTATACAATTGTATTCAACCCCCCTTCTACAATTGTTTATTACTGGGCAACAATTGGTATCAGAGCCAACTGATTTAAATTTGAATCAGATACGATCTAAGATGTCGACAACCAAGTATGAAAGAATGAAAATTCCCATCCTGAAGAAATCAGAATATCCAACATGGAAGGTAAAGATGTTGATGTACGTGGAGGCTATGGATCCTGACTATTTGGACAGGATTCGTGATGGACCATATATTCCTACCAGGATCCTAGAACAAACAGAAACTGTACCTGAACACTATGTGGTCAAGGCCAAGAGTGAATGGACTCCAGAAGAAAAAGATCATGTACTCGGGGAGGCAAAGATAAAGAATATCCTGCATAATAGTCTTGATGATGTCATGTCCAACAGAGTGATTGCATGCAAGTCTGCAAAAGAAATCTGGGATACTTTGGAAACTCAGTGCCAGGGATCTGCATCTGTCAAGAAAAACAGAAGGGCTCTTTTTATTCAAGAATATGAACAATTCGATGCTAGACCTGATGAGAGCCTGACTGATTTATATGATAGATTTCTAACACTCCTGAACAATCTATCTTTAGTTGGCAAGGAATATGTATCAGAAGATTCAAATACCAAGTTTCTGAGAGCTTTACCAGAAGAATGGGATACTCAAACCTCGATCATTAGACACCAGTATGATCTCAACACTGTGTCTCTTGATGAAGTCTATGGAATGCTAAGAACTCATGATCTTGAAGTTCAACAGAGAAAGAATAAGAGAAGCAGCAAGGCAAAGACTATTGCCTTGAATGTAGAGGCTAAATCAAAAGGAAAAGCTTTGGAGGTCTCTAGAAGGAAATCAAGAGGGGTGGAGTCAGATCCTGATGATTCATCATCAGATACTGATGGCAATCCTGATGCCAATACTGATGATGATTCTTCTGACTCAGACATGGAAGAGATGGTTGCTATGATATTCAGAGGCTTCAAAAAGATGAAGTTCAGGAAGGCTAGAAGACAAGGCAACTTCCAGAAAAGGACCTTCAATACTAACAAAGACAAATACATCAAAAAGGATAGCAAGGATATCAAATTTGATAAGTCAAAGGTTAGATGCTACAAGTGTAATGGTATGGGACACTTTGCTACTGAGCGCAAGAAGACAAAGGCACTCATCACATCAAGCAAGGATTGGATGGACTCTTCCTCAGAATCTGATACTGAGGTGGTCAACTATGCCCTAATGGCCAATACTGATGATACTGCTATTCCTGATGATAAGGTACTAAATACTGTCTTTGATTTTGATACTGATAATGCTTCTGAGTTAAGACGTTTTCTAAAGTCATTGCATATTAGCTTTAGAAGTCAAACTGCTGCAAATACTAGAATCTTATCTGAGATGTCTGAACTTAAGAAAAGGAATGAGCATTTAGAAGCTGAATTTTCTCTTATGAAAAAAGTACAGGTAGAATGTGATAATGCTAAACACATGTACTTAGAGATGAAATTTAAATGTACTGCTCTTGAAAAGGAACTTGATTATGCTAATGAGAAAATCAGAACCTGGACAGACTCTGGTAGAAAATTTCATGAGATTAATACCTCTAAGAATTGGAAAGAATGTCTAGGGTATAAGTCAGATGAAGATGAGAAATTGAAAGAGAAAATTGTTGTTGATGAGACAGTTAGTCCAAAAACCTATAGACATGTTATAGACAATACCAAATCTAAGATTACTCCTGTTAATTTTGTTTTTGGTAAGGATTCCAATTCAACTTTTGAAAAGGGATCTACTTATGTTCAAAGTGTTAAAATTATTAAGTCTAAATCTGTCATGAGTAAAGTTACTAAGAATGTAGGTTTACTGTCTCAAAAACAACTCAAGGATAAAATCTGTGAATTTACAGATAAGAAGAAGGAACCAAGTGTCAAAAGAAACAGGAATGGTAAAATTGGGATTAATAAAGAAAATGGTTATAAATATGTCCCAAATGCACCTAGAAAATGTTGCTTTAACTATGGTAACTCTAATCATCTTGCTATTGATTGCAGAAAGAGTAAAAAGAAGGTTACTGAAATTCCTAGGTCTGATGTTAGGAATAGATCAGTATTTTATAAACCACAGAATTCCTGTTTTCATTGTGATAGTAAATGGCATTCTATTTATACATGTGAAGAATATCATGATTTGTACTATAACTTTTATGATCCATTACCTAAGTTTAAAAATAGTGCAAATTCTGGTAGCCTTAAGAATGTCAAGGTGAAGCATGCTTTTGTTAATACTGATACTGACAAAGCAAATCCTGATGGAGTAAATCCTGTCAGGACTGCTAAAATCAGAAAGTCTTCTGCTGCTAAAATTAATAAAATGCATGGAAAAGGAACCCAACAAGTGTGGGTTCCTAAACATTCTAACTAGTGTTTTAACATTCTGATTGCAGGGTAAAAAGAAAAATGTGTTAGTCATGGATAATGGATGTTCTGTGCACATGACTGGAAACAAGGCCCTGTTATCAGAATATGAGGAAAAAGTTGGCCCAACTGTGTCTTATGGAGATGGAAACATTGGACAAACATTGGGATATGGCAATATAATCATTGGCAATGTCATCATTGAAGAAGTAGCTCTAGTGAAGGGACTAAAACACAACCTGTTGAGTATTAGTCAAATCACTGACAGAGGTTATCATGTCAACTTCTATTCCACACATTGTGAAGTAGTCAGCAAAGAGACAGAAAAAATAGCATTGACTGGCTACAGGCATGGTAACATTTATGAAGCCAACATTCTCTCAAATACTGATGGCTCCCCTACATGTCTCATCAGTAAAGCATCAGTAGATGAAAGTTGGAATTGGCACAAGAAGCTTTCTCATCTCAACTTCAGCAATATCAATGAGTTGGTTAAGAAAAATTTAGTGAGAGGATTACCTAAAGCTTTGTATACCCCTGATGGACTCTGTGATGCTTGTCAAAAGGCTAAACAAAGAAGGACATCATTCAAGAGTAAATCAGAATCCTCTATTAAAGAACCATATCACATGCTGCATCTTGATCTATTTGGACCAGTCAACATTATGTCCATCAGTAAGAAAAGGTACACTCTTGTAATTGTCGATGAATATTCTAGATTCACCTGGGTGTATTTTCTGCACAGAAAAGATGAAACTCCTAAAATACTGTTGGATCATGTGAGAATGATTGAGACAACCACAAAGTACAAAGTCAAGATACTGAGAAGTGATAATGGTACTGAATTCAAGAATTCAAAGATGGAAGAGTTTTGCAAATACAAAGGAATTATTCAACAATTCTCTGCTCTTGGCACACCTTAGCAAAATGGAGTAGTTGAAAGGAAAAATAGAACTCTTGTAGAAGCTGGCAGAACTATGTTAGAAGAAGCTAAATTGCCTACATATTTCTGGTCAGAAGCAGTCAATACAGCATGCTATACACAAAATCTCACATTGATAAACAGACATGGTGTAACTCCCTATCAAATGCTCAAGGAGAAGAAACCAAGTTTGAAGCATCTGCATGTGTTTGGCGGTAAATGTTTTGTTCTCAGAACTCATCCTGAACAGCTAGGGAAATTTGAAACAAAGGCTAATAAGGGAATTTTCATAGGCTATCCTGCATCAAGAGCCTTTAGAGTTTTTAACTTGAGAACAAGGACTGTCATGGAGTTAATACACGTATCTTTTGTTGACAAGAAGATAATTGGATTGAATGAAGACTCACATGATAGATTGGTTTTTGAAAATGAAGCTACCAAGGAACCTGAAGAAAATGAATCAGATCTTGACAATTCATCAGATACTGATGGGTCACCAAATCATGATGATCCATCAAATCCTGATGACACACCAATTACTGATGGTGCTAATACTGATGATGCAAATAATGATGATTCATCTAGTAGTGCAAATGTTGAGGGGAGCAACAGCAAACTACTACAAATTCAGAGTCAACTCAATCATCAGGACAAAATTCTTCAGATACTGATTCAAGTGACAATCATGATAATTCATCAGGAGGAAATAACAATAATTCAGGTGGAGCTTCTAATGAGACAAATTCTACTAATCAAGATAACACCAATCCAGGGGGGCATCTACATCAAGGAATGACTTACCACCAGCAAGGAAATGGACTGCAAGTCATACTCCTGATTTGATAATTGGAGATCCTGATGCAGGTGTTCAGACAAGAAGTGTAACTCAAAATGAATGTCTATATAATAACTTTCTGTCAAAGGAGGAGCCAAAGAAAGTTGAAGATGCACTTAAAGATGCTGATTGGGTTACTGCAATGCAAGAAGAATTGAATGAATTTGAAAGGAATGAAGTCTGAAAACTGGTACCTAGACCAAAGAATAGGTCTATTGTGGGTACAAAATGGATTTTCAAAAATAAGACTGATTCAGAAGCTGGTGTGAAAACCAGAAGTACAAAGACAAATTGACAACAATATTGCTGGTATTCTCTGGAAAATAAAATTTATACTTATTCTTCGATTAAGTATTAAGTTTTAATTTTCAATCTTAATTCAACTTCTCTCAAGGATTACTATTCATCATCTTAAATATCAAATGCAATGTTACTAACAATTTGTACAGGAAAGCAGAGAAGAAGAACAATTGAGAAATATGATCAATTTCATTAATACTTGGATATTCTTTACAAATGAAAAGGAAATTACATTGTTTCTTTTCTAGTCTATTTCTCTACCCCTGTTAGATGGATCATAACCAGGCAAAAACTCCTATAAGCAGCTTCACAGTCCATCAGGATTGGAAGGGAGTTGTCCACCAAGATCCATCTAGGATTCTCTTGTTCCATCCTTAAAGGACAAGAAGGGGAGCGGATGAACTTGAAGGCGGATCGTCACCGTGATCACCGGGACTCTTCCATGCCTCCACCTTGCATGAAGTACAAGCATCATGTTTCCTCTTTCTTCTTCTTCTCTCAAGCTCTCGCTCGAGCTCCTCATCCTCATCATCATTACCATCATCGTCATCATCTTCTTCCTCTTCTTCATTGACGATGACGAGATTATCAAGAGGATTCCAATTAGGGTTTACCTGCTGGAAGTTGTGAAGGAGGACATCAGCCATTGCATTCAAAATGGCCTCCTATTCCTGAGGGTCAGGAACAGGGTGTGGCTCTTCATTCTCTGCGATTTCATCCAGAGCCTCTTGCATTTCTTGCCAGATTAACTCGATCTCATCGAGTTCCTCAACAGGTAAATCATTTGGTTGGTTGTTTGCAGCCATGGAGAAAGAAAGAATACAAAAGGTTTGAGTAACACTTGTGTTTTCTCTGTGGAGAGGGTTTTGTGTTTTGATGATAAATGATAATAATGATTGACATTCTCTATCCTTTATAGAGATTATTTGTTAAGAGTGCAGGTCATTTACTAAATCTCGAGGAGACTGTTCAGTTTTTCATGACTACTTTGCCTCGTTAATTGGTAAGAGTGTTTCAGTGGTTACTACGCCAATAATTTTGTAATCATTTTTAAAAAAAAACATTTTTCAGGGTTGTTGAAATAAATTTTGTTTTCTTAAATAAAATTTTATTTTAAATGCATATCGAAAATGCATTTTTCAATCCTGATAAGGCAAATGGTTTTATAGGAAATGCCTTTATTCCTGATGAGATCAGGTTTTTCTTACATCAGAAAATGCCTACTTGTTATGGTTTACTCTCTGATGCTATGGGGCAAGGCCAATCGCACCTTGTTCCTCACCCAAGCATCTAACCCAAAACAGTCAAAACAATCAACTGCCACCTCTATTGTCTCCCAAAAGACTTTAGTTGTAAAATCTAAGAAATCAGCTAGATCTGATGTGTCTGGAAGACAATCAGGATCAAAGGATTTTTCCTCTACACCACTCACTCAAAAGAAGATAAAAGGCGGTGTACAAGGGGTCCTGGTGAAGAAGGGTGCTAAGATTGTTACTGACAAGGTTGTTGAGGATGTTCCAGTGAAAAGAAAGTTGATGTTAAGAGATGAAAGTGATTTTGAGGATGATATGCCTATCTCCTCCAAGTTGAAGATAAACAAGGAAGTTCCTGATACTGCTACTGAAGCTGTGGCACCTTCATCAAAGCCACAGAAGAAAAGGAAATTATCAAAACGCATGTATCATATTCCTTTGAAGGTGCAAATGAAGGATACTGATATTCAGACATCAAATCCTGATGAGTCATCTATTCCTGATGATCAACCAAATCCTGATGTTGGTATTCCTGATGCTACTCCAAGTAAAGTTGTCTCTATTTCAGACTCTCCAGCCAAAGACTCTCCAACAAAAATGTTGATATATCATGGGAGAAGCTTGGTGCTGCTGCTTCTAAATTTGGGTTTGTACATCCCATGGACAAGAAAAGGAAAGCAGAGGAGTTAGTCTTTCAGAGACAAAAGAAGCTGAAAGGATCAAGCCCACAAGAACCTGAATCTCAATGTGATTCAGCAGCTACTGAAGATCCTGCCCCACAAGAACCACTCAATCAAAGTTTGAGTGAAGGCATAGCTATTGGAATGGTCCCACAAGAACCATTTTCTCAAAGGGAGAATGAAGACATCAACATTCCAGCTACACAAGAACCATCTGAAGATGCAGGCAAAGATACAGCTTCTGAGAAATTTCCTGACAATGCTCAAGGGATTTCTAGTGAAAATGAAAGATTGGTCGAGAACACTGTCACTGATGGAAGTACACAAGAACCTTTAACTCAAAGTGTTAAAGCAGCTTCTGAACCTCATGCTACACAAGAACCATCAGTATCAAATCCTGATGCAAGCTTATCAAATCCTGACGGTGTTGCTCCTGACGCTAGTTGTGCTCCTGATGATGAGCCAATCCTGATACAGCCACTTAGCTCAAGACCAATGACAGATTCTATCACAACATCATAGGATAAATTAAAAGGTATTGCTATTCCTGATCCTAATGTTCCTGATGATTCTGATGCTGATAATAGTGATGACAGTGATGATAATAATGAAGAGAAGGATCAGCTTGCTACATCAATCAAAGCTAGTCTTGGAACCAACTTTGGTTCATCAAGCACATTCATGGCTGGCAAGGCTACTACTGGAAAAGATCTCAGACGAGATTTTTCTGTTCCTTCTGCAATTTCTCCTGCTGAGGCACTTAGACAAAATGAATGGAACAATTCATGGTATATATCTTCTGAATCCGTTAGCTTTCCTTCTGCTTTGGATCATGCCTATGATGCAGTGAAATTGATTGAGAATCAAGATTTGAAGAATCATTTGAAGGCCACTACTCTATTATCCAAAGGTCTCAAACATGAAATTGATTCTATCAGGCTGCTACAGAATTAGTAAGGACTGACAT
This sequence comes from Heracleum sosnowskyi, assembly GCA_030848705.1. NCBI lineage: Eukaryota > Viridiplantae > Streptophyta > Magnoliopsida > Apiales > Apiaceae > Heracleum > Heracleum sosnowskyi. The sequence continues at coordinate 70,403,662 of CM061235.1, forward strand.
TTCTCAAAACTTCACAAAGCTGCCTACTGCTCTTCAACTAAGAATAGTGGAATCCCAAATCAAGTCAGTCATTACTGAACAAACCTCCATCAACAACAGAATTGATTCACTTGATTCAAAGGTAACTGATATTCAAACCTCTCTTGCCTTAATTTTGAGTTTATTGTCAAATCCTGATGTCAAAAAGGGGGAGAAGGTAAGTTCTACAAAATGTACACCTGATCTAGTATTAAGGAAAAATGATGATGATACTGGAAATGATGGTGGTGACAAAGTAATACAAGGAGAAACCTCTGATGCTGCTGTTATGAAGACTATTCAAACTTCTCAAAGTCAAAACTACAAGGAAAAACCTCTGATGCTGCTGTTATGAAGACTATTCAAACTTCTCAAAGTCAAACAATGCAGTCAACTCATGTTTCTGATTCTGGAGTAAAGACAGTGAGGACATTGGTGCAATCTCAAATCTTGACGGAAAAGCAAATCCTGACAGGTGATCAAATCCTGACGCCTGGTCAAGGACAAATTCTTTCTACAATTCCTGAGGGTGATGAAGATGTAATCATTGATAATCCTGAAGAAGCATCAAACTTATTTCAGAAGTTCAAAACAAAGAAAGGTGATGTTGTGACTCTTTATCATACTGGTAAGAGGGTACAACAATTATTTGCTAGAAAGGCACTTTCTACTGCTACTGAAGAATATCCTGATCTCTCTCATGAAGAGTTCTTAAATGCTCAAAGAGAAATGATGGAGAGTTTCAAGAATCCTGCTCCTGCTAAAGGTAGAGGAGGCAGAGGTAGAAGAAGTGCTCAAAGAGGTAGAAGAAGCTCATCAACTCCAATTATGCCTAGACAAACAAGGTCTAGAGGATTAAGGATTGAAGAAATTCCTGAACCTACTCAAACTCTAGTAGTTCCTGACAGGTCTACTTTTGGTAATGATGGAATTGATGAAGAAGAACCAGAATTGAGAAGAAGACCAAAACAATCAACTCTCAGCAATTCAAATCAAATTGAAGAGTCTAATCCTGATATTGTTCCTGACAATATTCAATATCCTGATGATTCTGAAATTCTGCAAGAGGTTGATTTATTAATTCTTTCTACAGTGGTTGATTCTCACAATAAGGAAGTAGATGAAGAAGAAGAAGACATAAGAAGAAGAATAACAAGGTCAACAAATAGAGATTTTCAGCTCTATAAGCAAAGACTAAAAATTTCAAATAAAGGGTTGTGGAGAAATGCAAGAAGACAACAACCTCAGCTAGAGAAGAGTTATGCCTATGAGAAAGAAAAAGGTAAGAAGTGGAAACACATTGACACACTTAGGTGTGATAGACCTATTAATTTTCAGTCTGGTGGGATTATCACAAGTGCCTCAAGTGTTGCTGATTTATCTGATATAATTAGATCAAAAGCACTCTGGTTACAGATGTTCTCAAATCTAAGGCAAATGGCAAACAACTCAAGAGGAGGTATTGGACACAGGGATGCTGAATATCTGAATACACCTCATGTTGATCCTCATGCTTTGACTGAAATTGGAGGTATATTAACTTCTGAAAACCTGAACAATTTATTATCTGTTGATATAGTTATAGATTGTCATGATGGTATTGAAAAGAAAGAGAAGCTTCTGTACTTCATGAAAGATGGCAGTGTGAAGATTCTATCTATTCAAGATCTGCTGATAAAAACTACACAGGAACTGAAATATGTTCATTATCTTTTAAAATGGAAGAATGAAGTGTGCAAAGTATAGAGTGACATGATTTTGTCAACAATTAGAAGAAGACTGGATGGTGGTAGAAATTTCAATGGTGATTATACTCTCATGTACTTAAATCAAAGAGGTCAAGATGTGGAAATGCAAAGGGGCACTGCTGTTAAAGAAGTGATTTTTGGCATGACACAGCTTAATCTTAATCCCAATGGGAAGGAAATTGCTTATCTTTTGCTTGAAGAGCACAGTCTACAAAGAAGCTCCATTTAGAATCTCAGAGCAGCTATCTACCATATTGATGAGGAAGATGAAGAGCTCAGAAATCTTAAGGAAAAACTGATTCAAATTCTTGAAGAAAAAGAAGAAAATTTGTTATCCAACTTCTTGAAAATGAATCTGTTCTATCAAAGAATTTAAACAAATAAGTTGCTGCTGTAAATACTTGTACATTTTGTAAATAAGTTTTTGACATCATTGAATCTAGGAATCTATACTTTATTTTACAAAGTATGAGATTGGGGGAGATTATTAGATCAGGATTCAATGATCGTCAGGATCTAGACTCAACTGATCAGGATTGTTGATGTCATCAGTATTGCATAGCCATCAGGATTGCATGATCGTCAGGATCAGGATTGATATCAGGATTTCATATCAGGACTGGAAGCTGATCAGGATTTCTATTTCGAGTTATATTTGGAGTCTAGTTAAATAAGGATGTTTATTCTGTCGGTTCCTGGTCTGTAGGAACGTAGCTATCAATTTAGGATAGGTTTCAATCTTTGTAATTGATTAGAACTTATCATTGATAGAGAAGCTGTGTAGTATATAAGCACAGTTTAGGTTTCGATTTTAAAGAGATCACACACTCGAGTATTTTTGTAACCTAGAAGCTCTCAAGAACATCAGAATTTCTTGAGAGAGTTTGTAACAGTTTTATATCAGAATTATTAAAGCTGTTATTATTCATATTTGTGTTTAAAGTCGAGAATCTTATACAATTGTATTCAACCCCCCTTCTACAATTGTTTATTACTGGGCAACAGTCAACAACCAAACTTCTTTGTGGGAGAGTTCCTAAAGCATTACTTGACCAAGTCATGGAATTTTTTCTTTCACACTTTAATCAATGTTTTTACTGCTAAGCTGACAAATCTGCATGGTATTCTCTTATTTCTTCAGAAAATAGGATTTTCCATTGCTAACAATAGGCATATAAACATAGGAAAATTGATGATTGATCAGATTATTCAATGCATGGGACCACTGGAAGAAAGAACATGCATAGATGATGTGCTTTGTTTCTATCCTATGTTCCTACAGCTAATTCTGAATGATTTGTTAACAGACGATGAACGGGAGACATTTGAAGGTGAAGAGACCATGGAGTGCATGAGGATGAAGAGCAATGCAATAACCGCTCTGATAAGAAAGATTCATCTTCCAGGGGTACCCACTGTTCTAACTGAATATCTAAGAACGGTGCCCCTACCACTTCTACCCCTAGGGCAACAGGTAAATGAAGGTAATAGCCCTGAACCTGGACTGGCTCCTGAACCACAACCAATGGATTTTGATCCAGAGCCCTCAGCGGCCATTCCTGACCAAGAGGTTGCAAACCCACAATCTCTAACCACGGTCATAGAGCCTTTGGAAGAGCCAAATGAAACCGTAAACGAACCTCCTTCCCCTACTATACCCATCATACAAACATCCATGAGTGTAGAGGGAGATAGTGCCAAAGTAGCACCACATAAGGAGATACACCCTTCATCAGCAGCTCTGCCTTCCTCTAAAAGGAGAAGAATAGAAAACGAAGCAACTTTTGAAACTTCATTTCAATCATCCAAAGCGCCCTTTATTGATTTTTCTTATGCTGATTGGGCTACATTAACCAAAGCTATATCTGAACCAATAGCTCAATCAAGCAAGGAGGAATTGACGGAAGCAACTGGTGTTCCGACCATATTACGGTCAGGTTCACTGGTTGAAGGTTCTAAGAACCAAGTGTCTTCACAGACGTCGAGAGAAGGCTCTGACCCAAATGCAAAATCTAAAGGGTCATTGCCTAGCTCCCTAGATGGAACATATCTATATCCTGCAGGTAAAGGGTCTGACGTAGGTGCGGATCGGCAACTCGGTGACAATGAATCAATTTCAATTGAGGAGTTAACTGAGAAAAAGTATTCACAGAATTTAGAGGGAGTTTCAGGATCTCTTCTATTAATAGAGCCTGATTCTAGCCTCCTAGAGATTCAAACTCTAGATCCTTCTAAGGATACATCATCTACGGATGATCAGCAACTTGGTTTAACCAAGGACGGGGACTTGCGAAGCCCCATTGCACCACCGGTGACCTCCTTAAGGATGGCTACGGTGTTTTCTGATGCAGGTACAACGAGCAATAAGGGAATGAGTCAAACCCAAACACATACACCTGGCCTGAGTGAGAAAGGAAAGATGAGTGAAACACCAACAGAAACGTTGAGTGCACACCCAGAGCCAAATGTGAGGAGTGACACCCTAACCCTACCAAATATTGATGATTTGCTACTACCTACTGAAAGAGAGTTACATGTTCAATCCACTCTCAAGGAGATGACAGTTCATGATAAGCAAGGAAATCCACTATTCAAGGTTCCACTGAGACCTTCCTTTGACCAAGGGATCTCCTCCGGTCAATCCAATGTTTCTTTAATGTCTATTCAAGAGAAGGTTAACTTGGCGGCGGCTGATTCTAGAAGAACTTACAGGGTCTTAGGCAGTGCATCTGGCACTATAACAGGTACTAAGCAAGAAGTGGACTCCTTGAAGAAGGAAGCAATGGAAGAACTAGTCGACTTGAGAACAGATATCAAAGAGCTGAAGGATGGATTCATGAATGAAGTAAATGCTCTACAACAAGGACAAGAAGCTTTGAAAGAAGACGTTCTGGTTATCCGGGATGGTCAAGCTAGGGTAAAAGATGCAATGAACACCCTGTAAAGAGTGGAGTCTAAGCTTAACCAGAGATTGGATAGAATTGAAAAGACTACCAAACTGAGACTGGATGCCATTGACCTGAAGCTAGCTTCTATGCATGAGATGAATAGAGACATTTCTGACTTCATAGAGAACCAAAGTGACGGAGTGCAGTCGATCTGGAATATGTTGAGGAACCAACAACCCGGACCATCAAATCAACAACCTGATCCTACTACGAACTTTTATGCTGAGGATAACTTCATCGAGGATTCCTCAACTAAGGGGGAGAAAGTTGGAGAATGGGAGGTAAATGGATAGGGATTATGGGAAACTAGTGAAACTATTCCGGTTAGACAATACTGGATTGAAAACATGCAAGAAGAAGAGAGTGAAGAGGAATTTGAAATCATGCATGAGCATCAACAACAAGAAGAGCATGAGCCATATTATCCTGAGCCTATAGAACATCCTATCCTGGATGATGATATGGAAGAAGAAGCAAATTCTCTGTCACTGGAACAGGAAGCTGCCTTGGAGATATTGAAAGCTGAAAGAGCTGAAAGAGATGCCAGGCAAGCTGAGAAGGAAAGACACCAAGCAGTTCTAAGGAGTGAGAAGCTAAAAAGATTCAAGGTGTATGCTGAAGTGAGGAAGAAGAAGATGATGGATTTGGCAAAGAAGCAAGGTATTGACTCGGAGATGGCTTATAAAACTTTCTGTGGAGTTGAAGACGGATTAGAAGTCAATGACAATGCGGAGGTGGAAGTTATCATTCAGGACATCAGAAGTGCAAATCCTGAAGATCAGACTTACTTCACTGCACTGAGAAATTCTGTGATCTTTCTGAAAGCTGGGGTTAAAGCAAATGGTGCCTAAAACATAGTGATCAATTTTCTTGAGAAAGGTACATTTGTGATTTCTTCTAAGTTTTTCGAACAGAGAACATACACGGAACTGCAGGTGATGCTCGTCAAGATACAAAGGACTACAAGGCTAAATGAACTGCTACGTGAGCATGTTAAAGAAATCTTGATGAAAGTCAGTCCAGAGATTACTGAAAACCCTCCAATGGTTAGATTCATGACGAATGACTTGTTCAGAATCTGCTATTTGACTGAGGACAAACTGAAGGATTATCTAAGTAACTATCTTATATCAGTGGAGAAGTATCTTAGATCCACTGGATTCACATCAACGGAGAAGGACAAAGAAGCAGACACTCTGAGAAGATTTCTAATGGAGAATGTTCCTTACTATAGGAAGAGAGTGGAGAGAGGATTGGAAGTGCGTCCCAGACTACCAAACATACCAAAGCTAAACAAGAAAGATCTTAACATTGCATGGTTGTGGGCTGGAGTGGGACAAGAGGTTGAATACATAGGAAGACACATCAAAGGAGCAATCCTTAAACCTGGAGAACCACTGCACTATCCTTCCGTGATTGATTATCAAACTTCTAACTCCAATCCAATGATTGAAGAAGGTGAGATTGAGATGGACTGAAGAATAGAAGCAAAGAACAAAAGAACTATCAGCTTAGACTAGAGGAGTAACTTCAATTTATAAAGTTTTAATGTTTTTTGAATTATGAAATCTGGAAATGTATATATCTCATCCAGAATGCATTTAATATTATTATGTTGTCTTACTTTAATTAGTTTCATGTTTCCTTAGTTAGTTGAGTTATCCTCGAAGTATTTGCTTGTCGAACTCTATACAATCAAATAGGGGGAGATTGTAAAGCATAATGTAACATAAGATGTAACAAAGATAACTAAAACTCAACAAAGGACAAGACAGACAATAATATTAACAGAAGCACAGGAATCTAGAATCAAAGAAGAAAAGGTAAACTCAAAAAATCAAAATATGGTATGTATTCTTGAAGTCCGTAAACAGGTCACGGAAAGAAGTTCATGAAAATGTTCAAGCCTCAGTGACAATAAAAGAAACAAGACTTTCAAGACTACAGAAGTATGTGAATGATTTAGGGTTAGCACCACAGGATTCCAGTGATTTATTTGAAGCAACCAGAATGACAAAGGACTAATCAGCAGCATTGAATTGAAGACATAAAAGAATTGATCAAGTGTTATTCATCTGTGAACCAGACCAGTTGCACTAGTTGACGGCACTTAAAAAGATCAAGTTGTTTTATCGTCTCAGAAGAAATTGATTCAGTCTAAAACTAAACACCCTGAAACTCAAAAGGTTTTGTTAAAAGATCAAGGACAAGTAAATGGCTCGATGGTTTTTCTATTTAGAAAACCATCGAATGTGATTTAATAAAACCATCAGAATACAAGTTTAAAGTAATTTACTTTTCGATAGTTTTTATTTTAAAACTATCGAATGGTAAAATTCTTTTAAACATTCGATAGTTTTCAAATTTGAGAGCAGGTGAAGAAGTTACTTTGTTGTCAGGTTGATGAAGATCCAACGGCCAAGAATATTTGATTATTTGTGATTCGATAGATTTTCAAAGAAGTCTACAATTAATACAGAGTAAAGGAGTTGTGTCTTCTTCAGTTAAGGAAGAACACAGAGACATTACTAAGAGAGAAGTTTGAGCCGGAGAGAATTATCAAAGAAATTTATAGTGCTCAGAATTCTATAATTGTATTGAATTTGTGTAACCTTGAACTCATTGAAGCTAATCTACGGATTAGAAATTGTAGCACCCCTCGAGGTTTATATTTATAAAACGATATATTCCCCGACTCGTGTTTTGATTTGGTGCATTTGATTTCGTTATAGAACTGAATGATTAATCCGCGAACAAAATTAAATAATTTGTGAGTATCGTATTCAACCCCCCCCCCCCCCCCCCCCCCGTCTACGATACTTTGGACCTAACACCCCTAAAATAAAACTATCAACAGTACAATTTAAAAACTATCGAACGTTATTTTACTAAAATGCCCCTACAGTTTCAAAAGTATAAAACACTGTCTTAGCCAATTTTCTTCACAATTCTGAGATCTAAGCTTTTGTGTTTATAATACTTACAAAAGAGATACAACCAAGAACATAAGAACTCGATAGTTTTGTCTTGATTAACCAAGAATTACCTCAAGTAAATCCAATTTAGCCACAGTAATTTCTTTTTCAACCGTGAGAATTATGTGATTTGTGATTGTTGTGTTTCTAATCTCGGTTTTGGTCAAGAAATCCATCGAAAGAGACTTTTCGAACCTTAAGAGAATTATATTGTTCTTGAATAGTGCCTTTTGGTTGAAATCCATTTATTTCGAAGTGTATTTCAATTAAAACTACTTTTCTTGTTTTAGAAAAATTAGGGTTCTTAAATTGGGTGAGTTGTTTGTTCGAAGTTGTTAAGGTGTTAAAAAGGGTTAATTTTAAAGTGATTAATTAGAAATAATTAATTAAAATTAGTTTTGGTTTAACTTAAATTTTCTGGAAATTTGAAAAATAATGGCCGGAGAATATATTGTAACTAAGACTAATCATGTCCCGTTTCAGAATGTGCAATCCATTGCGAACTTACAGTTTCGTGCATGGGCACAATTTTTGAACACACGTTCTTTAGTGGCTTATGCACTGAGTACTCCTGCGGTCCTTTGCATTGATCAATTGACTGCATTGTACACGACAGCCACTGACACATCAGAGAATAATATAAGTTCTTTCAGTTTTGTTGTGCTAGGGGGCAGAACAATAAGGGTGACGGAACATGACGTTAATAGGGTTTTACATTTTCCATCAGAAAACCTTGTTCCTGATCCCAATACTGAAGAAATACATGCTTTCTTCACTCTCATTAATTAGAAGTCAACAACCAAACTTCTTTGTGGGAGAGTTCCTAAAGCATTAATTGACCAAGCCATGGAATTTCTTCTTTCACACTTTAATCCATATTTTTACTGCTAAGCTTACAAATCTGCATGGCATTCCACAGTTTCTTCAGAAAAAAGGGTTTGCTATTGCTAACAATAGGCATATAAATATTGGAAAGCTTGTTTCTATCCTAGGTTCCTACAGCTAATTCTAAATGATGTGTTAACAGCTGAAGAACGAGAGATTTTTGAAGGCGAGGAGACCATGGAGTGGATGAAGATGAAGAGCAATGCCATAACAGCTCTGATAAAGAAGAATCATCTTCCAGGGGTGCCTACTGTTCTAACTATTTATCTCAGAACGGTACCCCTACCACTTCTACCCCCAGGGGAACAGGTAAATGAAGGTAATATTCCTGAACCTGTTGTGGCTCCACAACCTCAACCAATGGATGTTGATCCAGAGCCCTTAGTGGCCATTCATGACCAAGAGATTGCAAACCCACAATCTCTAACCACGGTCATAGAGCCTTTGGACGAGCCAAATGAAAACATTAACGAACATCCTTCCCCTACTAAACCTAACATTCAGACATCCTTGAGTGTAGAGGGAGATAGTGCCTTAGCAGCACCACATAAGGAGATACGCCCTTCAACAACAGCTTTGCCTTCCTCTAAACGGAGAAGAATAGAAAACGAGGCAACTGTTGAAACTTCATTTCAAACTTCCAAAGAGGCCTTCACAGATTTTTCTGATGCTGATTGGGCTACACTAACCAAAGCTATATCTGAACCTATAGCTCAATCAAGAAAGGATGAATTGACGGAAGCAACTGGTGTTCCGACCATATTACGGTCAGGTTCACTGGTTGAAGGTTCTAAGAACCAAGTGTCTTCACAGACATCAAGAGAAGGTTTTGACCTAAATGCACAATTTCAAAGGTCATTATCTAGCTCCCCAGATGGAACATATCTGGATCCTGCGGGTAAAGGGTCTGACGTAGGTGCGGATCGGCAACTCGGTGACAATGAATCAATTTTAATTGAGGAGCTAACTGAGGAAAAGTCTTCACAGATTTTAGAGGGAGTTTCAGGATCTCTATTGTTAATAGAGCCTGATTCTAGCCTCCTAAAGATTCAAACTCTAGATCCTTCAAAGGATACATCATCTACGGATGATCAGCAACTTGGTATATCCAAGGACGGGGACTTGCGAAGCCTCATTGCACCACCGGTGACCTCCTTAAGGACGACTACGGTGATTTCTGATGCAGGTACAACTAGCACAAAGGGAATGAGTGAAACAAAAACACATATACCTGGCCTGAGTGGGAAAGGAAAAATGAGTGAAACACCAACAGAAACGTTGAGTGAACACCCAGAGCCAAATGTGAGGAGTGACACCCAAACCCTAACAAATATTGATGATTTCCTATTGCCTACAGACAGAGAACTACATGTACAATCCACTCTCAAGGAGAAGACAGTCCATGATCATGAAGGAAATCCACTATTCAAGGTTCCACTGAGACCTTCCTTTGACCAATGGATCTCCTCCGGTCAATCCAATGCTTCTTTAACTTCTATTCAAGAGAAGGTTGACTTGGCTGCAGCTGATTCCAGAAGAACATATAGGGTCTTAGGTAGTGCATCTGGCACTATAACAAGTACTAAACAAGCAGTGGATTCCCTGAAGAAGGAAGCTATGGAGGAACTGGTTGACTTGAGAGCAGACGTCAAAGAACTTAGAGATGGTTTCATGAATCAAGTGCATGCCCTACAACAAGGACAAGAAGATTTAAATGAAGACGTTCTGGTTATCCGGGATGGTCAGGCTAGGGTCAAGGATGCAATGAATACACTGTCAAGAGTGGAGTTTCGTCTCAACAAAAGATTGGATAAAATCGAGCAGACTACCAACTCAAGACTGAGTGATATTGAGCAGAAGCTAGCTTCTATGGAAGAAATGAACAAGGACATTGCTCTATTCATGGAGAACCAAAGTGACAGAGTAGAGTCGATCTGGAATATGTTGAGAAACCAACAACCCGGTCCTTCAACAACCCATTATGTTGAGGATAACTTCGTGGAGGATTCCTCAACTAAGGGGGTGAAAGATGGATGGGGGAAATGGGAAACTAATGAGAAAATCATAACCACTATTCCAGTGAGACAATACTGAATTGAAGACATTGTAGAGGAAGATGTTGAAGAGGGATTTGAATTCATGCACGAGCAACAACCACTGGAAGAGCATGAACCATATTATCCAGAGCCAATTGAACATCCTATCTTGGATGATGATATAGAAGAAGCAAATCCTCTTACAACAGAACAAGAAGCTGCCTTGGAGAGATTGATAGCTGAGAAAGCAGAAAGAGATGCCAGACAGGCTGAGAAGGAAACTCACCAAACAGTTCTGAGAAGTGAAAAGCTGAAGAGATTCAAAATGTATAATGAAGCAAGGAAGAAGAAAATGATTGATTTGGCACAGAAACAAGGAAAAGATTGGGAGGTAGCTTACAACACTTTTTGCGGAGTTGAAGATGGTCTAGAAGTCAACGACAATGCTGAGGTAGAAGTTATCATTCAAGATATAAGGAGTGCAAATCAAGAAAATGATACTTACTTCACTGCATTGAGAAATTCTCTTATCTTTCTGAAAGCTGGGGTTAAAGCAAATGGTGCCTGGATCATACTGATCAATTTCATTGAGAAAGGTACATTTGTGATTTCTACTATGTTTTTCGAACAGAGAACGTACACAGAACTGCAGGTGTTACTCATCAAGATCCAACGAACCACAAAGCTGAATGAACTGCTCTATGAGCATGTTAAGGAAATCTTGATAAAGGCCAGTCCAGAGATTACTGAAAACCCTCCTATGGTTAGATTCATGATGAATGACTTGTTCAGAATCTGCTATCTGACGGAGGACAAACTGAGAGATTATCCAAATAATTATCTAGTATCAGTTGAGAAGTATCTTAGATCCACTGGATTTACATCAACGGAGAAGGACAAAGCAGCAGACACTCTAAGAAGATATCTAATGGAGAATGTTCCTTACTATAGGAAGAGAGTGGAGAAAGGATTGGAAGTGCATACCAGACTTCCAAACATGCCAAAGCTAAACAAGAAAGATGTTAACATTGCATGGTTGTGGGCTGGAGTGGGACAAGAGGTTGAATTCATTGGAAGACACATCAAAGGAGCAATCCTTAAACCTGGAGAACCACTGCACTATCCTTCTGTGATTGATTATCAACCTACTAACTCCAATCCAGTAATTGAAGAAGGTGAGCTTGAGATGGACTGAAGACTTGAAGCAAAGAACAAAAGAACTATCAGCTCAGGCTAGAGGAGCAACTTTATTGTATAAAGTTTTAATGTTTTTTGAATTGTGAAATCTGGAAATGTATATATCTCATCCAGAATGCATTTAATATTATTAAGCTGTCTTACTTTAATTAGTTTCATGTTTCCTTAGTTAGTTGAGTTATCCTCGAGGTATTTGCTTGTCAAACTCTAACAATCAAATAGGGGGAATTGTAAAGCATAATGAAACATAAGATGTAACAGAGATAACTACAACTCAACAAAGGACAAGACATACAATAATATTAACAGATGCACAGGAATCCAGAATCAAAGAAGAAAAGGTAAACTCAAAAACTCAAAATATGGTATGTATTCTTGAAGTCCGTAAACAGGTCACGGAAATAAGTTCATGAAAATGTTCAAGGCTCAGTCACAAATAAAGAAACAAGACTTTCAAGACTACAGAAGTATGTGAATGATTTAGGGATAGTACCACATGGTTCCAGTGATTTATTTGAAGCAACCAGATCGACAAAGGACTTATCAGCATCATTGAATTGAAGACATAGAAGAATTGATCAAGTGTTATTCATCTGTGAACCAGACCAGTTGCACCAGTTGACAACACTTAAAAAGATCAAGTTGTTTTATCGTCTCAGAAGAAATTGATTTAGTCTAAAACTAAACACCCTGAAACTCAAAAGATTTTATAAAAAGATCAAGGACAAAAAGAAAATGGTTCGATGGTTTTTCTTTTAAGAAAACCATCGAATTAGATAAATGAAATCTATCAGAAAACTATTATTATGTAATTTGACATTCGATAGTTTTTATTTAAAAAACTATCGAATGGAAAATTACTTTTAATAATTCGATAGTTTTCAATTTGAGGAGCAGGTGAAAAGTTTGTTTGTTTGTCAGGTTGATTGGAAAATGGACGGCCAAGATTATTTGATTATTTTGGTTCGATAGTTTTCTAAATTCAGTCTACAATTAACAGAGGAAAGAAGTTGTGTCTTCTTCAGTTAACAGGTTGATCACAGAAGCAATTACGAAGAGAGAGTTTGAGCCAGAGAGAAAATCAGAGAAATTAATATTGCTCAGAATTCTATCATTGTATTGATTGTGTATAACCTAGAACTCATTGAAGCTAATCTACTGATTAGAATTGTAGCACCCCTCGAGGTTTATATTTATAAAACGATATATTCCCCGACTCGTGTTTTGATTTGGTGCATTTGATTTCGTGTTAGAACTGAATGATTAATCCACAAACGAAATTAAAGAATTTGTGAGTATCGTATTCAACCCCCCCTTCTACGATACTTTGGACCTAACACGTAGTGAATCATTTGTTGTCATCTCCAAAGGTTACAATCAGGCCGGTCTTCTTAACCACCTCTGTAAGCAGGGACTCTTCTCCTGTCATGTGTCTAGAAAAACTACTATCCAGAATCCACACGACCTTTGAGCTTTTAACCTTACCCTGCAATCACAGATTGATTAAGCGGACTTTGGTACCCAAACTTGTTTGGGTCCTGAAGGTTTAGATACTTTAACAGGAGTAACATTCAAGTCAGTCTTAACTTGTTTGACTTTCATGTTGTCTGTGGATTTATCATTTTTACTATTAGTGCTACTAGATGCATTCATCAACTTAAAATAAGCATGTATGATATTGTATGCACAAAGTAAACACTCTTTCTTTCCACATGGTTCATGAAGATCAGGCATGTCAGACATGTTATGCATTTCAGAAGTAACAACAGTTTCTACTTTAATCTTTTTACATGCATGTGTAAGGTGTCCAGTAAAATTACAATTAGTGCACAACTTCCTAGATGCAATTGGAGAAGATGAAACAATATTATGATTAACTTTATTGCCTAAATCAGTTTTAGGTAATTCAGTTTTTACTAACTTCCTAGGCAACTTAGTCTTTATCTCTACTTCCTTCAATAAATCCTCCTCAAGCAATTCTTGTCTTATGACTAGATCATCCTCATTAAAAGGTGCTGAAACAGGCTTAACAAAAACTGGACAATCTACATTCTTAAGAATATGTGGAGTATCCTTCTTGACAGCTGAAGATGTCACAGGGAATTCCACTATCTTCTTTCCAGTTCTCTTGCTATAGTCAAATCCTATGGCAGTTTTATTCCCTAAGGTCTGAGTATCAATTATTTCCTTAGCAATTAGGGCGGAGTTCTTATAAGCATTCAGTTTCAAATCTAGTTCTGAAATCTGCTTCCTGAGGATAGTCTCTATCTCATCATTACACTTGACCTTGTTCTCTAAGTACTCATTCCTCTGTCTAAGATCTTCTAATGTGACAGCTACAAGCATTAGTTCTTCATTCTTAGATTCTAGATTTTTAATCTTAAGAACTAGTTTAGCATTTTCCATTTTTGATGCTAGCATGCTTGTGTGTACATTAAACAATTCTACACTAAGATCTTGCACAGTTTTCTTGTACTCAGAATTAGACATGTCAATTGTTGTTAAGATAGGTACCTGAGATGATTGTGGTGATTCCTCTGAAGAGTCGGCCATTAGGGCAAGATTTACATACTCTTACTCTTCATCCGAATTAGTATCATCCCAACTTTTACCCTCTACAATATAAGCTTTTCCTTTCTGCTTTCCAGATAAGGCTTCCAGTTGCTGTTTCAACTTGGCATTCTCTTTCTTGAAATTCTCATAAGAATCTTTCATCTCATAGACATCTTTCTTGTCTCTTGCTTGACGAGGCTTCCGACATTCAGTGGTGAAATGCCCTAACTCATTGCAGTTGTAGTATCTTGATTTGCTTCTATCAATCATGCCAGTCTTGTAGCCTCCCTTAAAGCCAGTGCCTGGTGAATACTTGCTCTTCTGAAATCTGTTTGTTGAGCCCTTGAACTTGTACTTAGGGTTTCTCTTGAAACGAATGTGGCTAAACTTTGCAGCTAAGTACGCCATGGTTTTGTCTTCCATTTGCTCAAGCTCTTCTATGGTGTAGTAATCACTTTCATCAACACCCAGATTTACAGAATCCATTTCAGCTTCTATAATCACCTCCTTTCCAGCTCTAGGGGTTTGAACCTGAATATCAGAAGTTGTTGGTTCATCCACTACAAGTGCAGCTGATCTTTCGAGTGCAGAGTTCTTGTTGTCCACTGTCCCTGGTCCGTAGATTATCACTCTTTGTTCTTGCTCCATCTCATAAGTTTTAAGCTTGCCATATATCATTTCCAATGGCATCTTAGTAAAGTCAATTCTTTCCCTTTATGGATGAGGACTTGTGTTCTACATGATGGGGCAGTGTCATCATGAACTTCCTGTTTGTCTCTCTCAGAGGATAGGTCTTCCCTTTCATGGTTAATTCATTCAGCAGTTTAGTATACTTCTCAAAGACCTGAGTTATACTTTCTCCAGGAAGTGACCTAAATGATTCATATTGAGAAGTCAGGATGTCCAATCTATTTTCCTGCACGTCTTCAGTTCCTTCCATTATGAAGTTTATGGTATCCCACATTTGTTTCCCGCTCACACAGTTCATAAGTTGATAACTCATTTCCTTGTCAGCGGAGTCTGTCAATATCAACATCAAACCTGTATCCAATCAAATCAGTTCCTTGTTGGTATCTGTGTACTCAGACAGTTCCTTTGAAATAGAACTTTGAGGAACTCTAGTACCTTCAGGTGTTGTGGTTTCACCTACTGATTTCATTGGTACAAACGGTCCGTTCTCTAGAATGCCAATGTACAACGGATTAGATGCCTTGATAAATAACAACATTTTCATCTTCCACAAACCGAAATCATCTCTAGTGAAGGGGGAACTTTAATACCAGCAGTTGTCTTTGGAGCACTCATGGTTTCTGAAAATTTCAAATTGTTTAAAATTCAAGAAATTCCAATTAAATGAAAAATTTTGAAAGTTAAAAAATTTGCTTCTAATTTTCAAGCCTTGTTTGATTTTGGTCTCATTAACCGGATCTGATTTGTACGTCAATCAGGAAGCTCTGATACCAATTGTTAGGTCCAAAGTATCGTAGAAGGGGGGGGGGTTGAATACGATACTCACAAATTATTCAATTTCATTCGCGGATAATTCTTTCAGTTCTAATACGAAATCAAATGCACCAAATCAAAACACGAGTCGGGGAATATATCGTTTTATAAATATAAACCGCGAGGTGTGCTACAAATCTAATCCGTAGATTAGCTTCAATGAGTTCAGGTTATCGTAATCAATACAAACTATAGAAATTAAGGCACTATAAATTTTCTTCAATCAATGTTCTTGAGCTCTTAAATTCTTCTGTCTCTTTTGATTAACTGCGGACAACCAACTGAAGAAGACACTATCTTCATCCTCGTAAATGTAGTCTTCTTTGAAAAACTATCGAACCATATATGGAATAATCCTGGCCGTCCAATCTTTCATCAACCTGACAAAGTTCACAAAAGTTTCACCTGCTCCTTATTTAAAAACTATCGAAAGGATTAGTTTTTACTTCATTCGT
The DNA here is from genome assembly GCA_030848705.1 of Heracleum sosnowskyi. Classification (NCBI taxonomy): domain Eukaryota; kingdom Viridiplantae; phylum Streptophyta; class Magnoliopsida; order Apiales; family Apiaceae; genus Heracleum; species Heracleum sosnowskyi. The sequence goes on from CM061235.1 coordinate 70,419,980, forward strand.
TAGATTTTAAATAAAATCTATCGAATGGAAAAGCATTCCTTCGATGGTTTTTTATTCAACTTCATTTGATCCACTTCGATGGTTTTTCCAAAAAGAAAACCATTGAATCCTTTATTCTTTCACTTTGACCCTTGAAGTTTCTTTTCTTTTTCAGCAAGTGATTTGTACTTCCATTTAAACCTAAACATACCTTGTAATATTCTTTTCACTTTCAGGATGTTTCAGATTTAGACTTAAATCAACTTCTTCCGAGACGATAAACATCTTGATCTTTTAGGTGCTGACAACTTGTGCAACTGGTCTGGTTCACAGATGACTAACACTCGATCAATACTTCCATGTCTTCAATTCAATGATGTTGATAAGTCCTTTGTCGTTCTGGTTGCTTCAATAAAATCACTGGAATCCTATGGTACTAACTCTTAATCATTGAAAAACTTATGTAGTCTTGAAAGTCTTGTTTCTTTATTTGTCACTGAGGCTTGAACATATGAATGAACTTCTTTCTGTGACCTGTTTACGGACTTCAAGCATACATACCATATTTTGATTTTTTGAGTTTACCTATTCTTCTTTACTTCTGGATTCCTGTGCTTCTGTTAATATTACTGTCTGTCTTGTCCTTTTTTGAGTTGAAGTTATCTCTGTTACATCTTATGTTACATTATGCTTTACAGGGTAGCACCGAGACGTGCCTAGACGGAAGTGACAATTACCTTTGATAATTCAGATCTTGAAGGGGTGAAGTTCCCCAATGATGAACCGTTGGTCATCATATCTGTGATAGGCAACTCTGAAGTAAAGTGAGTATTGGTAGACAATGGAGCTTCTATATATGGATATTTTGTTCCACGATGCATTCGTTAGGATGGGGTATAACGACTCCCAACTAACCCCTTGAACATGTCCATATATGAATTTAATGGAGTTGAATCAAAGGTGGAGGGAACCATGCAATTACGATAATTGAGGCCACTCAGATGCTAAACTTCTTGTTCATTTAAGCCACCTCTACCTACAACGCTAGACTGAGGAGGACATGTTTGCATGCCTTCAAGGCAGTTGCCTAAAATACAAAAGGTTCGTCATGGAAACATAATTGATTTTTATACAATCAATGTCTTCCATATGAATTTAAATATAAATAAGAGAATTCAATTTTAATTTAGTTGAGAAATAAAGTAATATTTGTTGAACTGAAATCTAAATTGGATTGACTTTTATATATTAATTGTATTTACTATGAATTTGAATGTAAGTAAAGAAATTCAATTTTGTAAACATGATTAATTAAGAAACTAATTCATAAAATTGTAAATCTATCATGTCATTTATAAAAAAAATTATGAGATGATAATATCGAATATAACTGTAATTAATTCCCAAAATTATAAAAAGAATATTGTAACATCCCGACTTTTCGGACTATTAAATCTAAATACAAAACTAAAATAAAATACATTTCCTTACTCAATAAATACCAAATTTCACAAAAGTCAAAGCAGCGGTCAAACTCAATAATTCATAAACATAAAATCGGAGACGCATCTCCACAATTCAACAATAAAGTCTGACATATAAGCAATTTATTTCCATAAATCTTTAAACAAAATCACATAGCAGCACTAAATTGAAAAAGTCCACAGTCTTATTGTTACATAACTTCCAGAACGAATGAACCTGAAATGTTAGGAAAAGGGTGAGCTACAGAGCTCAGCAAGTAACATATTGACTTACCAATATTCTCAAAAATCAGTGGTGTTTTAGCAAAACAAATTTTCTCAAAACAATAATAATTTAAAAGCCTTTGCGAAAAATGAGCCAACCCAAAGTTTATATTTTTAAAATCTATAACAGAAACAGAATTTAAAACAGAAGTAAAATTAAAAACAGAAACGAAATTCTTATAAATAACCACAGTCTTGCTCTACGGCCACACTTTCCCAGTAGCCGGGATATTATTCTTATTCTTATACGCCACACTTTGCCAGTGACCGGCATCTAAAGTTCAATAATTACGCCTCCTTAATAGGTATCTAAAGTTGCACACTTGTGCGCCTACTAAGGGTATCTAAGGCTAGTTCCGGAACTATAGCGTAAATTACGAACGGGTTCGATAACATAGAGACTGAGGGATTCGAAGATTCTCGTATCTTATATCTTATACAGTTCGAAACAATAATCTTATATCTTATACGAAAATCAAAGCAGAATAAAAATATTTTTCCGAAAATAAAAGTAAGTCAAAAAGTACTTACCTCAAAAGCGATCAAATACCAAAATCAATGCGAGCAAATCATATAATTTTATTAAACCAATCAAAGTCAAATAATGTTCGCACCACCTTAATAGAACCCATGCAACGCTTACATATAACTTACTCAATGAAATTTCAAAAATCAGACAGCAACAAGAAAATTCATTTTTACCTACCAATAAATTTCCTACCAATACATATTAGTAGGTAATAATAACTTTTACCTACTAATGTTTAATAGTAAAAGTCATTGGCAGGCAAATCTGATATATTTATTTTTATAGGGTGATGTGTGTCAATTACCTTTCATAATCATCCAACTCGTCGCACAAACTGATTGGTTTACCGCTCTTTATTCTTCTACGATCGTTAAATATCATCAATATCTCATTTTATGAAAAACAATATATAAAATATATAGTAAAAGAACACATACTGAATTTTATTAATGAATCAATATCTATCATTTTTAATATTACCGCTTTTGATCGAAGATGTATTATATGTTTACTTCAAAATAACTTTATATTTTATTATATATTAATTATATTTTGATGAGGTATAAATTTACATTATATTCTTCAATCAAATTTAAATATTTAAATTCATTTTAACTTTTTCATCACTAGTATAGAAATATATGACTTTTCATTTTCAAAAGAGTTTTTACTTTCGACGTAAATATAAGTAAAAGGCATTCATCATCTATTTAATAAATTTTTGTAAGGGAAGTTATATTTGCGGACGTGGATAAGGCTGCCGGGTAGATAACACGTGATTATAGGCAATTTTTTAAACCGAACAAGTAATTAAATTGGTACCGTGTAGTGAGTGGTGAGTGGTGACTCCTGACTCCTGACTCCTGACTAGTGTATATTGTATAGGGGATTACATATCATCAAAGGAATTTCTATTCCGATCCCAGGGAGGTAAAAAAAAAAGAGATAAATACTTTTCCCAACAATAATTTCATCTGTCCCCTTCATTTTAATCATATTTTCTACTGTGTTCATATATTTTTATTCTGATTGTCCCATGGTCGTAGATTTCGGAAATCGGAACAAATCGGTTGAGGTATCGTATATCGATTTATCGACAAATCGGGGATTTATCGGAATGAAAAATCGGAACAAAGGATAAATTGTAATATTTTAAATATATTTAATATATTAGCCTTATATATAATATAATATACCATTTAAAAATAATTCATAGCGATATATCGGATTTCAAAAATCGAATCGGTCAAATATTTTTAAACGATAAATCGGCGATTTATCGACAATTTTTGAAAAATCGGACGATTTTTAGAACACTTCGTCCTAATATTATTGTCCACTTTAAGTTAATATGTTAAACTAAGTACTAATTATGTTAACTTATTTGAAAAAATAATATAATTTTTTGGTAAATTAGTTGGTTTAATGTGATTGAATAAAATGTGAAAATTTTATTGGGGACAAAATGAGTGGGAGGGAAAGAGTAATTTATATGTATAATTGAGAGCGATAAGATAACTCAAGTGGTGAGGGTTTATGTCTTATCGTTCATGTTCTAGGTTCTATTCTGTCTCATCCCAAGACATTTGAGATATACTTAATTGTAAGACATCTAAGCCTAAATATTAAAAAAAAATTATATGTATAATTATGGAAAAAAGTTAGATTATTAAATTTATTTGTTATTTCCTCATAAATAAAATGGATCCCGTATGAATTTATATGTCATTTTTCGGGAAAAAAACATATCATATAATACGGAAATAATTTTGGAAAAATATTTTAGGACACTAGCTTTATGCATAACCTATACTCAGTCCATCCCAAAAAAACCGTGCGCTTTATAAAATTTCAAAGTCAAACTAACTCAAATTTAACTAATAATTAAAAATCATTATTTAATATAAAAATTTGGAAAATATATCATTAGAAATTATATTTGATTTGCCAAGAAATTCCTTTAAATTTGTAAAATTATAATTAACAATATATAATTTGCGATCAAAGTTATTTAAATTTGATTTTCAAAAATTATACTCCCTCCGTCCCATTCATTTCTATACACTTTCCATTTTGGGATGTCCCTCTCATTTCTATACATTCCAAAAATAGTAACTTTTAATAATATAAAACACTATTACACCCACTACTTTCTCCACTATCTCTATTCTATAATAATATAAAACACTATTACACCCATTATTTTTCTCCACTATCTCAAATCTATTATTAAATATTGATAAGTACCACCACTTTACCCATTTTTTATCTAATTTTATTCATTTTTTATATCTTTTCTTGGTCTCCGTCAGTTTTTTAGGGATGAAAAGAATATATAATTAGTATCAAATAGTTAATTTTGATTCCGGTATGACATCTAAATTGAATCAAATCGGGCCGCGATCAGTCTTAACTATGAAATTAAATGAGGCTAACTAATGTAAATTTTTACATAAAATTACAATACAATAAAAAGCAAAAATATATTTAACAATAAATATTAAATGAATAAAATTATTTTTTTTTGAAAGAAAATGAATAAAATTATTAGTAATTATGTAACATAATTCTCGGCAATGTTTTATCTATGTATATTATACTGACGTTTGGCATACAAAATTTCCTGGAATTGCCATTTTGCCGCTCAACTTTCCCTCTATATTCTGTAAAAAAATTTCTAGATAACTACCCATATGTTCTCTAATCTCTATGTATATACTTCTGCCGTGGAAAAATACTAGCACAATTTAACGCAGTCACGTTCCATCTACACTGCCCACCCACTTCCTCCAAATTAACAATGGTTTACACTTTAATTTTATGTTACAAACTAGTTTTATGGCTTCTAAATTTTAGTCCCCCGACTCTCCTCTAAGAATGGTGTGTGTGAGTTACTAGTAAGTTGCGTCCTTATTATTATTGAAATAGATTTTATCTCTCTAAGTAATCTTTTTATCCTCCTTTTGTTTTCGACAGGTAAATTTTCTCATTATTTGTGAAGAGTCAATCTCAATTGCACCTAGAGCAGTAGTAATATCCAGGACTTGAAATTTGGGTCCTCATCAATCAGCCATGGCCATGTGAGTATGCAAGTCTTTGTATAAACTATAGAAGTTCTAACTCTTTCTATATATTTAATCGATTTTGTTATTCATTTGACATGCTTTAGCCATGGTTTGACCATTATTTTAATCTATATATTTGATTGATTTTGTCATTAATTTAATTTACGCTCTTTTGTCATAGTCCGAGCGGATAAATGTTGTACTTAATATATATGAATGATAAAGTACCTTTACTGAATGTTTGAATTTGCTTCACCAATTATGAGGTTCTATGGTCATTGTAGCACTTTTTGTAACATTTTATATATTTTTTAATCTGAATTGTTTTTTGGTATCCTTCTTTACAGAACTGCATATCATATATCAAATGGACTTCGGACCTTTCTTTTTAGATTTACTCTACACAGTCAACAAGTTCAATCAATGAATGACATTGGATGAGGTCAGTTTGTTAGAGGTACAACGAATAGTTGGGAGCACATATCATGGAGCCAATTGATGAAGTTTTCAGGAAATAGTGCAACAACATAAACGTCGTGACACTCACACATACATGGCACCTCTAAACATACCAAATTTTTTGTACAAATTTGGAAAGTTCAACAAGGCCTTCAAGTCAAGAACAAAAATGTTGTAATTTGTTAATTATTTTTTAGATCTTGTATATTAATGTGATTATGATCACTTCAGATTTATGATCTTTCACATTTTACATTGTAATAAAATTTATTTCTTTTTGAGAAGACATTTTCATCTAGTTTATTTTTAATCTTTCATGAGAAAGTAATAAAAATAATTATGCTTACCTATTATTGTGAGAAGCATCGCTACAAAGCAGCACTTAAATGTCAAATATACCATTTTTGGGTCTTCACATAGACTTCTTAAATGCCACATGTATTGCACTCAAGATGCCACGTGGACAAGCTAATAGGGGGCCACATGGGTACATGCAAAGTGCCACGTAGACCGCTTGCAATGTGCCATGTGGACCAATGATGGTGTAACATGTGGCTGATCATTGCGAAGTCAGTTATTGACACGTCAACTGATGACTCATTGATGACTCATTACTAATTATCCAATAAAGTGGCGTCCACATTAATTTTACCTACCAATATAAACATGTGTAGGTAAAAACTCTTTCTCCACCAACCTTTACCTACCAATCATTACCAATATCATATTTGTAGGTAAATCTCTTTACCTACAAATAAAAGACTTTTACCTATGCTTATAATTGGTAGATAAAAGACTTTTATCTTGAAAAATAGATCATTATTAACAAAATCAATTATGATCAGTTCTAGAAATTGACAAATTACTCTATAAAAGTACAAAACACGAAAAACGTAGGCAATTCCGAGTCCTTTCCAGAATGATAAGGCTCGTTAAAAACAGACAAGTAAAGAACTCAGAACATAGACATTTCCGGCCTGCAGAACAGAATCAGCCCCTGATTTCTTTAGTGTTATGTTATTTACGACATCCAAATCACAGAATATAGCAGCAGAGTGTAAACAAGAAACACAAAACACGGAAATACCTTTCCATATTGATATTACTCATTAAATTAGCATAAAAACTCAATTTATTACGAATTTTCAAAGTTAGACATCTCAGCTTCAAAAATATACTGGCTGGTCAATAAATCCCAGAAAAACTCATATCTACGGACCTAATTTCGAAAAACACAAAGAATCAAAGTTGTAGATAATTCAAATACCTTTTCAGAAAGTCTAATATAATAAAATTAAGACAAATAACGAATCAGATATGAGTTTTACAAGAATTCAGACTTTATAGAGTATACATACAAAATCGGAGTAGCTATACAAACACAATGGACAAAACAAAGAACTCATGATATATATCATATTATACACATATACAAATACTCAAGATAACATATAAAGATCCTTGACATAATCAAAATACATCAAATATCATACACGAGAAATAACACGAATAACAAGAGAATTAAAGAATCGTTACCTCTTCTTCTAAACTTGTTATGAATCTTTCTCTTTTCTTGTTTTTCTTCTTTCTCTCTTTTCTTCACCGATGCTAGGGTTTTCTAATGATTTATAACCGATGTCTCTATCTTTTTTTTACACGCTTGTATCTAGCTATTAATTGGTCCACTGTAATTAACTTGGGTCAACCAAAACTATTCAGTTAAACTAAAGCTCAACTAAATTAAATAAGCAAAACTCATTAATCTATTTATATTCTAAAGTCAAATTATATATTATATAATTATCTTAAATTTCAATCCACTTCTAATTATAATTTCTAGCAAATTTTAATCTATTAAAATTACAAAAAAATTCCGGGATATTACAAATATATATGAAAAACTATATACAAAGATAACAGTCAATATAATTAATATTAGTTATAGAAATCAACTACAAAAATTAGCAAAAATTGTATACTAATGTTAGTTGTAGCCTTGTTTGATGTGCATTACAATAGGTATAACCTATTGTAATTTGTACCTGCTAAACCCCTCAAAAAGAAGAAAACAAATCAAAATATATAAATAGTTATAAAAAAAATTTAGTTTATCATAAAATACTCAAATTTGTGACGTGAGGAAAAACAAATCAGTATATCATGCTTTTCTAGATAATTTAAGATATAATATAAAAATTAAATTTTAAATAGGGTTATAATATATAAATATAATAAACATTAAATTCTAAATAGGTTTATAATATAAAGATATAATAAATTTTAAATTTAAATAGGATTAATTTTTATGTATTTATCGTTTTTCCTATAAATTCAAATATAAATAAGAAAAATTAATTTTTATTTAAATTAAAATAGAGGAGCTCTATTGAAAAAAATAAATATTTTTCAGATGATTTCAAGCTCCCGGAAATTTTCTTTATATACATAAAAGAAGTAGATATATAAATATTAATATTAATATAAGGATAAAGAAGATTATTAATATACAAAAATAAAGTTATGTCTCACCTATTGTAAGAAGACTATATTAAAAGTTGTTAGAATAATAAAACCTAAAATGATTAATATTAGCGATTAAATTGAAGAACTTAATTATTATTGTTGAAAAACTCTTCATCACACAATTTTTTGCTAAATATTGCATGAAAAAAAAGGTAATACATAAACTCATAATCATAGTTGATCATAACTAATTAACTATATGAAAGATAATATATACAAAAAAATATAATCATCAATAAATTAGTGCAAAAACTCAATCATTGAATAAAAGCCATCGTCATAATTTAGCATTAACTTTTCTATAACAACAAATAGTGATCTAAATAGTGATAGGTATCACGTAAATTACCTATTTCAGGATACAATATTGATGATTGTGTGACTACACCTGAACATGACCTTGAATTTTTCTGTAATTTTTCCAGAATATGAAGTAAACCCATGTCAAAATTAAGATTGATAATCAATAATTATCAAAATATAAAAATACGTGTGAATCAAATAAGTAAATAGGAGCAAAGAAAATCAATAATTTTTTTGCACGTGAATCAAATAACTAAATAGGAGTAAAGAAAAATACTATTAAATGGTGCATGTAAAAGACAATTATACACAATAAATTTTAGCTAATTAACTTAAATTCTAAATAAGTATTATTTTTTCTATATATATGAAGTTATAAAAAAAAAAATTAAATTTCTAGTATAATTTCTCGACGACTTATTTTTATAAGTATTAATTTTTCTAAACATTAGAAGTTATAAAATAAAATTTAAATTTCTAGATGTTATAAAACAAAATTCAAAATTCTAATTTAAAACAGAGTAGCTGTAGTAAAATAGAAAAATATGATCGAATATAAATTAGAGTTTATACTTACCTTTTATACAATACTTTCTTTTATACAATTTAAAAATGATTTTGAATTTCTTTTCTAAAAAATAGGACATAGGAAGTTTAATTTTAACTCTTTAAAATTGGGGAGCTCTAGAAAATTAAAAAAAATATGAATCCAGCTATTTTAGATTTGTGTTATTTTCTTGAGCCGACACCCATTACGCTAAATAAATATAAATAAAAAAAGTACTAATAATATGCAATAAAAAATTGTAAGTATTAACCACATCTTCAAACTATTATTACAAAACTTACAAATTTATTAAATATGTCTAGACTTTATATGTTGATTTTGTGTTTCTTAAATATCCTATACCTGATAGGACGATTTGTGTCATATAAAATTAATATATATAGATTCTATAATATATAGAAATAAAATATATAGTTTCTAAACATGATTAATTAAGAAACAAATATATAAAATTGTAAATATATCAAAAACTATGATTAATACTATTATAAAAAATATGAAATAATAGTATTGAATATAACTTTAATTAATTCTCAAAATTACAAAAAAATGTATCAAAAACTATATACAAACTTAACATTCAATATAATTATTATTAGGTATAGAATATCAATTATAAAAATTGACAAAAATTGTATACAGTGTTAATACTCAACTTCAATTTGTGTTCATGGTCAATATGTGTTCAACTTGTGTCTCTGTCAAACTACTGCTAAGTTAATATTGTCATGCATATTACCCATTATAAATGTTCTAAAATTACAATCAAATTGGATATTTTATAGATCATATATGTTATGTTTACTAAATATTACTCTACATATTATTTTTATAGAACATTTTATAAATGTATTTTAGTTACACAACATAGACGGTCTCCAAGTCTCCAACTAAATACGGTCTCCATAGAACTTTTCTCAACATCTATATACTATACTTGTATACACAATTTAAATAAATATCAATCTACCATGCCATCAATCTATATACTATGATTTTATAATTTGAATTAAAATTATGCTATCAATCTATATACCATGTTTTTATAGACAATTTAAGATATAATATAAAAATATAATAAAGATTAAATTCTAAATAAAATTATAATAAAGATTAAATTTCTTAATATTTTTACTTCTAAAATAAAAATCCTTTAGATCTACAGGTAACTACTCAAAAATCTTAGGTTTTTTTTATGAGCTAAACAAAATACATTCAAGTGACTACTGAACAAAGGTTTTTTGGCGATTGATATTTTGTAGGAGAAAAGTATCAACTACCTTAATCATGTATGATTAATCTTAGCATATGCAATCTAACAATGAAGCATCAAAAAGACCTAAGCTATGTTAAGCAGTTTCTACAAATTTGAAGATTCACCGGCTTGCCTAGTTGGCTGCCATGTAAAGTGACTTGGCATCTGATGGTCCGGTAGAACTTTGGCTTCACCAGCTTTCCCAACACATATGCCCTCGACCTTATGCTGATGGTCAAATTCAGTGGTACAAATATGCTGTCAATTCTGCCATTTTTAGCAATCAGACCGGGAACTCCACCATATAGTGGAAGCTGATGTGATCCAGTGCTGGTGATTATGGTCCAGTGGCAAGATTGCGCTGGTAAAGTTGAACCGGTGCAACTTTAACATGAACTGGAGAAAAAATCTACCAGTGTTCCGGTAGAATATCTTGACCGTTGAACAATGAGATCACAAAAAGGATGACCTTAGCAAGGACCGGTGACCTTTGAGGAGATGCAACACAATTATGTACTTTTGAACCGTCATTATTCACCAAAATATTAGCACATAACGTTCTAGTTTGCCGCTTATAATGTTTAAAGCTATACTAAAAATATAAGAACATATATCAACTTATAAATGTCCATTTTTGTGTTATTGCATACCAAGCTCGCTGAATGGTACCAACTACCAAGTATAATAAAAAATTTATTTGGGCGAGCCTTCTGTTAGAAAATGGAAAGTTTGAAGCATATTTTATATAGGTTCTTGATGGAATTTCCGGAAACTAACAATTGGAAGTTGTTCCTTGTTATGATGACTTAAACTTTCATGTTTGGATCTAAGACATTTTCTTAGTGTAATCCATAAATAAATTGAGTTGAAATAGGTTGCTTGAAATGGGTTATGTGGGTTGTTTATATTTAAATAACTTGTATCCCACATAAATATGGTAATGAGAGGTTGGTGGGTTTATAAAGAATCATGTGCAAAAGTAGTGTACAACTACTAAGGCATGTGGGTGTGCATGATGTTATTATGTGCCTCACGCGCACACACACGCGCGCCGCCGCCCGCCTCGTCTCGCCCCGCCACGTCACGACTCGCCCTGCTGACAACCCTAAGCTACAGAGAGATAAGTGTTCTTTCTTATCTTGTTATTTACAGTCTCTAATTATATTATTGTTTTGACCTTCGTGTTTGTTTTGTTATTGGTAATTTTGACTGTTCTTGTTAATACAAAATATATATATAACCGCCCTATTGTTGCTGTGTAGTTTAGTTAATTATACCCAACACCTTCACGAATGTAAAACTCCAGTTTCTGGTATGTAGGCCTCGAGGCACATCTAAGTGGGTGTTAATATCAACTTATGCTTTTATGGAGCTAAAAAATAGGGGTGATCCACGACCCACGGTTGCGTTGGATGCTTGACCAGTTGAAATAATCCAAACTGGGATCACATATTGCACATGAACGTAGAGGCACAACAAAGAGATAAGCATTCACTACAAGGAAAACAGCGTTTTACAACGGTTTTTGCCCATTGTCTGAAGCTTCAAAAACCCGTTGTCTATTGAGATGCCGTTTGTTACGTGTATCACACAACGGTACGTACTGTTGTATGACATTCCTGAAGACAACGGTTAGAGCTTCCAAAACTGTTGTACAAAAGCCAGAAACAACAACGCTATTTCGGTAAAACTGTTGTCGAAAGCGCTTTGTATCAAGAGGATTGAATTACAAAAGTGTTGTGTTACCAAACCGAAGACAACGTAAAGTTGTTTAAAAAGTATTGTCGCATACCAAGGAAAGACAACTGTCCGAGTAAAAAAAAACCTTGTAAAAGAACATGCCACTCAAGTGTTTCTTGTTCCATAGAAGGTTGTGCGAAATGCTGGAAGACAATGGTTTCGTATTGACGACCATTTGTTCCTTGATATTTTGTACAACAGTTATCTTTAGCACTACCATTGTTGGATTGCTCAGAACACAACTTATGTTTCAGTGACAAATCTCTTGTCCAACTTTTAAATAGACAATGCTTATTTAGTCCAAAAGTGTTGTTTGAAAGTGTGAATAACAATAGTTTATCTATTAATCGATTTAAGAACCGTTCTGGGAAATAGTATATACAATAGTTTTCGTTTTCAAAATTGTTGTCTTTTGTCATTTCACACCATGGTTTATATTTTTTATGTCTTGCATGTAATTCCTTCGCACAAAGATTTATAAAAACTCTTCTTATAAAATACTAATCCACACAATGCTACGAGCACGCCAAAAAAATATCAAATTCATACAAATCATTACAACCAATATTCCTGATTACAACAAACTAAATCTACCATTACAAGCAATATTCACATACCAACTATTAACCACCTAATTTTCACTACATTACCATTCACCATACTACCAACTCAAGGATCAAACTAAAATAAGACATCTAGAAAACAATACAATTTCCCTCGCAAGGGAATTGAGTTGTTACCCGAGACCATGCTTTTTTCCTCCACAATCTTCTTAATGGTGATGGCATCCAGTCCATTGCTCAGTTTCAAAAGGAAGCCCTTTTTGATGATATCGAATTTCCAGCAAGAATGATGATCATATTGCATTTGCTGTTGATCTTTCACTCCTCCACTGAGCCCTGCGTAGTGTTGTCACCATCTATGCAGAATTTAGCGGTGATGGTGCTACTGTGCCCACCTCCAACCGCCTCCTAATTAAACTTGTCAAGAAGCTTCCTCCTCATTCTCAGCAGCCAATAGATAAGTAGAATCATCCACATAATTTTAAAGAAGAAACGGTAATATAGATAACATAAAGATGGTGGCAATGATACTGTCCTTCTAAGATATTTTCTTTTCCGGATATCGGATTCATATTACAATAAATAAAAGGAAGCACATAATGCGTCACTGTAAAAAACACTTCACAAATCTAGATTCTAACTATTAAAAGAAACGATATATAAGTTACACTTCAAAACAACATCCAATTCAGAGTACTATATTGGAAAAAACATGACACAGTTAGCAGTCAGAAGTTAGAGAATCACCTCATCTTTCGTCAGACGAGCATTATATTGCATCTCCTCTCCCACAGTACTTACCTGAAGAAAACATAAAGTTAGCCACACAGCAACTTCCTAAATTAAACATACTACAACTGATGGCATTAGATATAGACTTACGGTGAAGCCTTTGTAGTCATGAGCAGGACACACCAATGTAATATACTACATCTGATGGCAAGTTAGGTGGTGTTTACAAATTAACTTTTGTTACTAGCTTTGCAGAGGAAACATGGTTACCATATACTGTTTTTGGCCTTCCTTGTTCAAGATATGGCGAGCATGAATGAGCAAAACGAGAGAGAAAATGAGTGTTATCTGACTGAGATCACAACTGTGATTCAGAAATCTGGTGGTGTTTCTCTTAAAAGTTGAATTGATGGTGAAATCTGTCTGAACTTTGCACATGTAAAAGTTTTGAGCACCCATGTACTTCAAGTTCGAGAATCGTTCTTTACACTCAGCATCACTTAAAACATTCAGAAAAAGAATATCAAATTACATGCTTTTAAGCTTTAAGTAATTGGAATTACAAGAAGTCCTTGAAGTAAAATTATCTTGTAAAACTGTGGCTGCTCTTAAAAAAATTTAAGTGAGGAAGAAATTAAAGGCATCACCTTCTCTAACATACTCGATAATCAAATCACCAGCCTCCACTCGCCCTTATTACCTTCTCTAACTTCCTCGCTTCATCAAAGAAACTACCATACTTAAGACCTAATGAGCTAACAATTACTTTTATCAACAAGAGATACAACACTTTTCCAGTAATATTAAATCAAATACCATCCAATTCCTTCCATATTTTTTATTTTTCTTGCACTCAGTACCAGAGAGAAATCACGCAGAGTCTAGAATAGAAACCAGTCCTCTAAAAGTTAATAAAATACAAACCCAATATATCCAAATACACTTACATTCATCCACTTCAAATATACATACATATAACATATTAATAGCGTATTATAGCATTGACAAACGTATTTATAACGTGTAATAATAAGAAGTATCCATATACAACGGAAAAATTCTCAAACACTTATTAAAAACACACATGGCAAATTACACACATATAAATACCACATATGTCAGTAAACATTAACAGTACACACATGGAAAGGGGGTAATACCTACGAATCGAAGCCTCAAATCCATTGAAGAAGCCCCAAAGCCAAAGCCGAAACTACAGAAGCCCTGGAATCAAAAATAAACCCCAGTTAGTTGAGTTGAGTTTAAGTGAAGAAATTGAATCAAATGAACTCAAAACGAAGAACCCCTAATTTGAAGAAGCCCCGATTTCAAGAAACCAAAGCCTCAATCTAAAGCTATATTAAATTGAGATGCCCTAATTTGAACCAAATGCGTACTAATTTGAAGAATAAGAAGAATGAGAGTGAGAGAGAGTCGAGACAGAGAAAGAGAGAGCCCAAATCGAAGCACCAAATGCACTGAAGAAGCCCCAAATCCACTGAAGAAGCCCAAACTAGAGAACTCCTGAAATCGAAAAGAAACCTAATTAGTTGAAGTCTAAGTGAAGAAATTGAATCAATTGAACTCAAAACAAAGAACCCCTAATTTGAAAAAACCCTAATTTGAAGAAGCCCCAATTTGAAGAAATAAAAGCCTCAAACCAAAGCCAAATTTAATTGAGAACCCATATTTTGAACCAAAATAAGTATTAACTTGAAGAAAATGATAGAGATTTTTATGAGAGAGGGTTGATAGTGAGAGAGAAAGGGTTGAGAGCTAGAGTCAAGACAGTGAAAGTGGGTGAGACTTAAGAGTGAAAGTTTTGTTTAAGCGTAAAATTTTTAGATAGGCGGTATCTTTTGCCGCTATAAAATTTCATAGGATACGTGCCATTCCTTTTCTTTCAATTCTTTTAATCTTTATTGGAAGACGACCAATCTGAGTATACCATAAATATACAAATTTTTCTAAAACTTTTGTAATATCGTTAAATTACACAGATCTCGATATCCATACGGTTGGATCGTCGATAAATAATTTTAAAAAAATCAAAACATCAATCCGGGACGAAACACTAGTTAGAAGTAATAGTCAAATCACTATTGACCGTTAAGATCTCAAACCAAATAAATTTATTTTTTTCTAAAACTTTTGTAATATCGTTAAATTACACATATCTCGATATCCATACGGTTGGATCGTCGATAAATATTTTTAAAAAAATCGAAACATCAATCCGGGACGAAACACTAGTTAGAAGTATTGGTCAAATCACTATTGACCGTTAAGATCTCAAACCAAATAAATTTATTTTTTTCTAAAACTTTTGTAATATCATTAAATTACACAGATCTCGATATCCATACGGTTGGATCGTCGATAAATATTTTTAAAAAAATCGAAACATCAATCCAGGATGAAACACTAGTTAGAAGTACTGGTCAAATCACTATTGACCGTTAAGATCTCAAACCAAATAAATTTATTTTTTTCTAAAACTTTTGTAATATCATTAAATTACACAGATCTCGATATCAATACGGTTGGATCGTCGATAAATATTTTTAAAAAAATCGAAACATCAATCCGGGATGAAACACTAGTTAGAAGTACTGGTCAAATCAATATTGACCGTTAAGATCTCAAACCAAATAAATTTATTTTTTTCTAAAACTTTTGTAATATCATTAAATTACACAGATCTCGATATCCATACGGTTGGATCGTCGATAAATATTTTTAAAAAAATCGAAACATCAATCCGGGACGAAACACTAGTTAGAAGTACTGGTCAAATCACTATTGACCGTTAAGATCTCAAACCAAATAAATTTATTTTTTTCTAAAACTTTTGTAATATCATTAAATTACACAGATCTCGATATCCATACGGTTGGATCGTCGGTAAATATTTTTAAAAAAATCAAAACATCAATACGGGACGAAACACACTACATTGAGAAAGCCTTGTCTAATTCGATCTAAATAGGAATAATAGACAATGGTTTTTGAAACTATTGTAAAGTATGTGGGATAGAAAATACAATATTTTGCTGAATTTTAAACCGTTGTCTAAAAATTTCAGGCAACACTTTTTCGTCTGAGCGTTGTAGGATAAGTGTTGTCTGATTCAGTTTTTCTTGTAGTGATTAAAGACCATCATATATATAATCATATTTGTTAAAAAGGTTGCCACTTCGTTTATAAGACCAGATGAATGAAGTCTCACCGTTTCCAAGAGCATGGTCCAGAACCTGACTCTCCAATGCGAGAACACTTCTGCACTTTTTGCAGTGCCAGAAGCCTTCTGCACTTTTTGCAGCAGCATACTACTGTAGAAATCAGTGCTTTGTTCATAGAGGTGTCTTCTGTTGACAGGCCAAGACCAGGTCCGAGTTTAAAACTATCAATTCTTTCCCATGATTATTTCAGCTAGATGGAAGCATTAGTTTATGAAACCTTAAAACCCATGTCTTCAAACATTTTCAACTGATCCGTGAAACGATCATTGGGACAAACAGACTCACATCTTTATCTTCAAGAATCAAGCGTAATTGCAAGAGATAGCCATTCAGTTCTCATCAAGATTGGCCCATATTGTGGACCAAGATTGGCCCATATTTCATAGTTTCATCAATCGAATTCAAACACAGAAGCAAATAATCAAGCAAAATATATCTCTCCATATCCCTTTAAGGCATTATCATCTTCACTAATTTAAAAATCCTTGACAGCATACTCCAGCAAACAAAGAAGTTTTTCTGACAACTGTAAAGTCCATGAATAATTGCTCGCATACACATCAGATCCCGCATCTCCAGAATATACATTGCAGATTTCTTTTGTGGGGATTGACAGACACAACGCCAAAATATCTTTGCTCTACTTACCCATAAGACTTTTTAACCATGAAGCCAAAATTCATAAGCACGATAAAGTGAAGTTCCCAGAATTGGTCAATCCTGAGGCAACTAAAACTTGTTAAGAATTTGTGAATTAGTTACACATTAGTTCTTGAAAAGTTTCACAGTAAAATCTAATCTAACTAAAACAAATACTATATTTAAAAGAACATATATGGTGCTTCCAGTTGATAATTAAAGGTCTCAAAGTTTGTACCTTTAAAAAGATCTGATTCCTCCCATAGTTTATACCTTCGATACCTGATTCTGCAAGTACTTGAATAAATCATTATTATCATTGATTGTAAGTATCAGATGAAATAAACACATTGTATCAAGTATAAACATAATCATCGAAATCATTAAAAAACAGATCATGTAAAACATTGTATCAACATAATTATCTAAATCAAAGCAAATCATTAATATGTTTATCAAAATATGTAAATTATTTCAAGATCAGGGTCACAAAATCAGGGTGACAGTTTGTGATTTATATACACTAAACCTTTTGATGATCGACAATTCCTTATAATTATGATATTTTTTACACTTACTTTTTCCATTCAAGGATAATCGCCTGGGCCAAGGTACAGTTCAGTTATAGAATCTCGTACGTACTACATCAAAAGCTTCAGATTTTGAGCAAGTAATAAAAAGATAACAATATAAACGTTTACCTGGCGGAGTCCATTACTTAGGTAGCACTACAAGGAAACAGGACAAAACCGACCACTACTATCGGTCGGTTATGTGTGCCATCGGTCGGTTATATCAGTAAAACCGACCATTTGTAGTGGTTGGTTAAAGCCTGGTCGGTTACGTCAACATGGTCAGGTTTACGGTTATAACCGACCACTACTATCGGTCGGTTACGTTAATTTGCAGACAATTGTCTACGGGCCCACTTACTACATGTGGCACAACGTGGCACCACGTCAGCAACCTAAAACCGACCACCGGCGGTCGGTTATCCGGCTACGTAAAATGTTGACTGAATCACAAAACCGACTGTGGTCAAATGTGCACAATCGGTCGGTTTTATAGTAGAACGCTTGTTAATTTGCATAACCGACCACCTCATAACTGACCACTCCTTAAGGAGGTGGTCGGTTTTACACTTTGAATGTGGTCGGTTATGTTCTTAATCGGTCGGTTTTCTGGTAATGGAATGGTAAAAAACGGTCAGTTATGCAGCATAAACGGTCGGTTTTCTGTGTTCAATTTTTTTAAAAATTGCAGGTTCTGCTGTATGCCAGGTACCATTCCAATACATTCCCTGTAACATTCCAATACCAATATCCCTGTACCATTCCAATACCAATAACTAATATCAACAATAACATTCAATCCTATACCACTCACTACAACAAAATCAAGCACAAAACATAATTTATAAAATATAAACCATTAAAACCAAATTCAAATATCCGATAAACGGATAAACCATACAATGTTAAGTCCGATATTTTGGACATCCAACCAACAAAGTAACATCATTACAACAAACAAACATTGTTCAGATTTGAATTGCATTAAACAAAAGACATAAATAACTACGACGACAAAGAAACCGGAGAGTCGTCAGATCCATTCCCATCTTGGCCATCCCCACCATTGCCTTCACCGTCGCCAACCTCCACGTCCGAGGCCACGTCTGAGGCCTCGTCCACATCCATATAATCTTTTTCTTCCAATGCAAGCCGATTTGCCGCTTCCTATGCACATATAAATCAATTAAAATGATATACTATATTCTAAATGGACACAAATACAAAATAGG
Source organism: Heracleum sosnowskyi (assembly GCA_030848705.1). NCBI lineage: Eukaryota > Viridiplantae > Streptophyta > Magnoliopsida > Apiales > Apiaceae > Heracleum > Heracleum sosnowskyi. Next base: position 70,439,129 of record CM061235.1, read on the forward strand.
AGCTAATTATTACCGCTTCCACACGCGCTTTAGTTTTTTGAAGGACATCATCAATCAAGGTCCCGATAATATGCACAATCTCACCGCCAATGAGACTATTCCATTGAAGTCTTTGACTTGGATCGGCGGATGGATCAGAGGCTTCGAGGGCGGTGCGTGCAAAGTTGGCTATCTCTTCATCGGATAGTTGGCGAGCGAATTGATCAGGATTGGCGCGAATCTCCGTGAGCCCATTTCTAACAATCGAGATATATACATTGTCGGGGAGGACTTCACGGTTTCTTGGAGTGGATGAAGATGAGCCGGCTTCACCTCGGGTGGAATCCCTATAGCGGGTGGCAAGTGTGGGAATAAGATCACTAGCTCGAAGAGTGGGGAACCCGACAACATAATTCTTTTTAGGTTTTTCACCTTCGGGAACCCCCATTGCTTCCATCCACCAATCCCAAGGCTCATCTCGGTCACCCGTTTGAGTTATCTCCACCGGCATACGATCAAGAATAGCGGCATATCGTTCATACACATTTTTCAAGTTTTATTAGAACAAATAAACTTTTTTTACACTTATAATAAAGGTGAAAAAAATAAAATTTTGAGATTACCGCAATGCGCATGGCGCCCGGAGTAGTGTATTGAGGGTTATTCGGATCAGAGCCAACTTTCTTATGGCATTTATCCCACACCTCAAGTCTAGTAGGAGGCTTACGGCTTTTCCTTGTCATTTCCTTACAAATATAAAATAAGCTTATATTAGTATATTAGTTATGTTATAAAATGAAATAACCTTGTGTGTGTGTGTACATATTTAAATATTATTACCCTTCTCACGGTGTTGAATGACCGAGCACCGGCACTATGCAACCTTTCAACATTTTCACGGTTTGAAGCTCCAACCTTTTCCCTATGCAAGTGTCCTTCATCCGTCTCCCAATAGTTTAAAAGATCCTTCCAAAATGCAAGAGACCAATAAGGGGGCCTTAATGACAACTTCGAAACCCCGGTCTCCTCCACTTTTGTCTCCACTCTCTTCTTAAGCTCATTCATAGTCCTTTTTATTGTTTTCTTTATGTGATCTTCAACAATCCTTCTTGATTGTGAACGGCTTTGTCCCCTTTCATGCTTATAAAAATCCTACAAAATAGAAACAAGTGATAGGATCAAATTCATATTCAAATCAAGTTCATAACTAAATAAAAAAACAAATATAATAAAAATTAACATTGTATTACTTACAAAAAACTGATTAGTCCTTTGCTCCAACCATTTTGGATAAGCCGCGTCAATGTCACTAAAAGTGTAATGACCCATCGGCCATTTCTCACGAATCATCCCAAGCAAAGTCTTTTTTGCCGTATTATCTTCGATACTATATAGAACAAATTAAATTATTAACACAACATACATATCGAAGGACTTTTTATTTATTTATAAGTTTTTCCCAATTCGATTCATTAACATCAACTATTTTTAATATTTGGTGCAAAATGCTCTTCAAGTGGACAACTTTGATTTCAATACTCTTTATGGTTTTAAATTTTAATATTTCATGTATTTAAGATACTTTCAAACTTATTCAAGAATTTTAATTTTTGTATTCTTTTTGTAAAGTTATTATAAAAGTTAAGTGTTCATAAATCTAAAATATTGTTAATACAAAAAAGAAATACTATGTATGATCCTAGTACAAAATCTAGATTTACTATAAATATCATATGCCTCCTATAAATATGTATATTCATTATCTTTGCATAATTTAAAAAAGAGACAAAGTACGAAACTAGTAGAAACAAAACTATTAAACAACTCATTATACTAGGACAAATAAATAAAAGTAGACTTACTGTCCATCGGAGATATTGATACGTTGTGGTTTAAGTGGTTTTTTAGCTCTGGAAATTCCGCTTGAATGTGATCGCGGTCTCCTTAGTCGATACACATGTTCCTCTTCATTTGTTGGATCTGAATCGCCATCCGAATCCGTTGGCTCATGACGCAAGGCCAACGTGCTCTTTCCCTTTCCCTTTCCCTTTCCCTTGCTCTTTCCTTTTTCATTTCCCTTGATCTTGCCATTTCCCTTATCTTTTTCAACTTCCTTGCCTTTCCCTTTCCTTGCCATCATCAATATCCACTACACCAAAAATGACCTATTGTAACCCTATAAAAGTGTATTGTTAGACCCTAAAAATGTTACAGTAGATGTTTATGTAACGTTTTGACCAAAATTCGGCGTTACATTTACTGGCGTTGCCTATGGCTTCTATTGTAACACTATGTATACTTATTGCAACCCTTTTTGAAATATTACAATAGCATTTTTTTGTAACACTTTTGTCTGTTTTAGTAACATTTTTAAGGTGTTGCAATAGACTAATGCAACACCTTTTTGCAACATCTATTAAGTAAAAATGTTACAAAGTTAGTTCATTGCAACACTTTGATGCAACATTTTGATGCCTTTTGCAATACATTTAGGTTTTTTTGCAACAATTATCTGCAACAATTTGATGCCTGTTGCAATGCTTTTTGGTTTTTTAGCAACATTTATCTGCAACATTTTAATCTCTATTGTAATATTTATAGTTTTTAATTGCAACATTAATGTGCAACGCTTTTTAGTAGCCGGATTGCAATGTCCTGTCTGAAATTTTAATATACCATGCACAAAAACATATAAACCAATCCACCAGAAATGACATTTCATTCCAATGGCAAATCCAAAAAACACATGTACCAAACCAAAAATGACATTTCAAACATAATCCGACATCTAGTTCTTAAGTCTAAAGTCGAAACACATGTCGACTTACACCACAATTTTACATTAAACTTAGTCTTAATATCATATCATGTCAAAATACCAACCTACTACCAAAAGTACGCATAGAGAAAATAAGAGTTAAGTACTACTGATTATCAATCATCATTTTCGTCATCCTCGTGATCATCGTCATCCTCGCAATCATTTCTCCCAATTTCGCTATTACCTTCAACATTTTCTCACACACCTTTTTGTTTACCATCTCCTGCATTTCAGCCATGATTTCCTCCTTTATAGTCTTTTTGAGATCATCAATATCAGTAGCAGGCATACTGGAACTACAAAGAATTGGCTGCTGAGCTTTCATTGTTTTTCTGCATTTTCCAGACCTTCCTAGAAGCCAATTCAGTCCATGTTTTGGTTTTTTGACTTGTTCCGCCCCATTGCCATCTTCAACAACAGTTGTAACCTACGAATAAACATATAGTACAATAAGAGTACTATATTCCAGATAAATTACCAATATATAATAAATTCCCATTTCAATCATAGACCTTAAAAATAAAACCAATAGTTTACATCAAAAGTGATGAACTCATAGTAACATGTAAATTTAATAATCCTATGATTAAGGAGTACTCCTAGTACATGCATAGTGATACAACCAAACCCAGAATAAGTCATGAACTATGTATTATTGGTAACTCTTTCGACTGGAATATTCTTAACAGTAAACAGACAGAAACATCAAAGATAAAAATAATTAAGCAAGAGAAAAGTACCTCATAAATATCTTCCTTTAAACGTGTACAAGACAAATTCGTAGCTCCGAGAACAACATGTGGTTGATGTTCAGTCATGAACTTCAAAACTCTCTGCTGGTCATTCTTTTTACGTTGTTGATCGTTGACACTTTAACCACGGTTGCAAATGGACCCAGCACACAGAACATCCAACACTTCTCCAGATGAATCCAGCATCACAAATGTAGTTGCAGGCTTTCCCGGACCCCAACAGCAAGCCATAACTCTGGGTGCAGTTTTTCATCAGAGCGCAGATTCTGTTCCTTCCTCTGATATGGCGCCACGCAAACTCTATCCCACAACAGCTTTCCATATTCCATAATTAACCAACTTTTTGCTCTACCAGCCAGCAATGATTTTGCTTCCTTCTCCATTGAAGGTAGAAGGAAATCAAAAAAGGCATCATGCAGTATCAGCTTCCTCTGTTCATTCCACAATTGAGCAGATTTACTTACTCCGTCACTCAAATAATTCTCATTTGAGTCGCTAATCAATTTGGTTAAGACAGTTTCTGGAAGCTTAATTGTAACTTTGATAAGCTTCTGCTCCTCAGCCTTGAGAATTAGAAGCCACTGTGCATCCATAAATTTTGCAAGAGGCTTTTCTCGTAACCATTTTATTGTAGCATACTGATGAGATGTATCTATAGCGACATTTCCATCTGTAGTAGGACTTGTTGACACTACAGCATTATCCATATAGATGCTCCGCACATGCTTGCGCACATAGGGTTCACAACAAATCTCAACAGCTGCCTGTAACATGTTCACCTAGTTCCCAAATGGTGGCACCATTTCTTGGAGAAACATATTCAAGTTCACCTAGTTTAATTCTACTACCTGTTTAAGTCCAAGCTTATTAGCTACAGTTATTTCTTTTTTATGTTTATCTTAAAGAAGGAAAACGACTTAAATCGAAACACCTCAAACCTGATCTGATGTTGATAAAGAGATTGTACTTATAATCACCAATGAATCCTGGTACCCAAGCATACAAGCTGTAGTTCCCAACTCGGACATCTTCGAGTAAGAAGTATCCCTCATCATCAGTTTGTGTCCAAAATTGATATCCCTGTATGTACGTTGTAGATACAAACAAACAATATAATTTTGTATGTAGCTAAAGCCTAAAAATGATCAGCATGCCATAATGAATAATGATAACCTTATTTTATGTTTGCCACAATCCTACATTAGTTACTTCTGTAGGATTGGCTGCACCAGCAGAACCAGTAGTCATCAACTCATTGTTGGTGTACCTACAGAAGAATTAATCAGTTGTTACATGATAAATAATACATGCCGATCATTTTTACACTATAATCTGGTGGATGCCTCAAATTATCTTGGTAACAGGAGATTTAGTGTGACTATTTCAATTTATGCAAATGACAATAACCAATATAATTATAGAACATAAGAGTCCTTTTGTTGTCGATAATAAATAATATTCCTATTTGGCATATCTCTATATCATATATCTTTCCTATCTGAAAAATTCAATAAAATTGTTACGAATTCATTAGATACCAGGTGTTTGTAATTCTATGTTAGTTGTAATTCTTAGGAAGTAACAAAATGTTTCTGGCTGTTACATAGGAATTGAGTCTCCACGGGAAAATGTAAGTTACCAAGGGGAATTGGGTAAGTAAATCGACTATCATTCATTTATGATTCTACAAAAACTCTGTATACCGTGCATGCATGAAAAGTTAACAAAGCTAAACAATGGTAAAGAGAATAGAGCAGACCCTTTTGCTTTCATCCATGTCAGCCTTGTTTCCCACCAGAATCTTGTTAACATTATCAGAAGCATGTTGTTCAATGTTACGGATCCAGTTCCTAATATCTACAAACGGCAAGAGGTGAAACAATAAAGAAAAACGGCAGCAAAAAAGTATTAGGATTTAAATAATTTAACAGTATTTAATAGAGCAGAGTAGCAGCCAACTTGCAAGCAATAATTAAAAACTATGGATGCAGCAAGAAAAATTAAATGCACCTTGCGAAGCCTAGTGAAATATCAAATCTAGCTAGTTTATTTCTGAAAAGAATAGAAGAACGTCAATCATCATAAAACAATGTACGTCGCCTACATAGTTGATTAACATAAATAACTGAAACAAAGAATCATATATGAATGATAAAGAAAGATGGAAAAATCAATTACTGTTGAAAGAGGATTCACCGATTACATCATACATCAGCAAAATACCCATAGCTCCACGGTAATAAGCTGCATAAGTGGGAAAAATTGGAGATCAAACAGAAATATGAAGAGGACCAGACAAGAAATACACCAGAAGTACTTTAAAAATGAACAACTGACTATCATCAAACACCTCAGATGATATCAGATGTCATTTATGGAATAGGAGATTAAACATAAATATATGAAGAGGACAAGAAATGCACCAATTACCAATTCATCAGAAACATAACAATTACCAGAAATTTATCTAAAATCAGATGTAGTTTACCGGACAATATAACAATTACCAAATCATATATTATATACTACCATTACCATAATATAACAAATCAAACAACAATGATAATGTCAATTACCAGAATACTATCAAATCACATCTTCCTAATTTAATTGAACATATAAACCCCAAAAAATTGAAATTGCAACTAACAAAAAATAGAAGAAAATACAAGCAATTATACATAATTAGAGAGAGAGAGGGGAGAAAAATTTAACACAAAAACCGACTAATTAACACATACAATCGAACATGTAAATCAAAATAATTCACATGTATACACATATATATATCTATAATCCAACAAAATAGAAGAAAGTTGGGTATAATACCTCTAATTGAAGCTTTAATTGGATGTTTGCTCTAATTGAAGGTTTAATAAGTTTTGGGGGTTTTGGGTTTTGAAGTCGGGTTTAGGGATTGAGTTTTGAAATCGAATTTAGGGGTTTAGGGATTGAGTTTTGTGAGATGTGAGAGAGGTGAGGTCGGAGAGGTGAGGTCGGGAGAGAGGTAAGGTCGGGAGAGATCTGAGAGAGAGGGGGGGGGGCGAGAGAGTGTGAGAGAGGGAATAAGTTTTGTGTAATAAAACTTAATTTTGTGTAATAAAAATTTTGGTACTAAAAATGCCCGCCCAGCGAAAAAGTTAAACTCCCGCCTAAATATTTGGTATCAAATTGATCAAAAGCGTATCATGTTATTGTAACACTTTTCTGAAGCATTGCTATTGTCCTAAAAATGTGAAAATGATTCTTAGGCTTGCAACACTTTCCCATTTAAAGTAACATTTTAGAAAGTATTACAATAGATATGCAGGTTTCTTGTCTATAGCAACATTTTATGCAACACAACCATATGATGGGGTTGCAATAGGTCATTTTTGGTGTAGTGGATTTGCCATCTGTTCTTTGGACCACCTTGCCAGAACAAATGCTTCAGTATTTGTCTCCATTAACTTTGATCTTGTACCTTCATTTGTCTTGTTGTAAACGGTTAAGTGTTGATATCGTGAACTCCACTTCATTCCTGACTTCACGATGTCCCTTGTGAAGACTACGCGACATGACCTTTGAGGACTTTGCGACATAAGCCATTTGGGGACTTTGCGACATAGGTCATTTGAGGACTTCGCGATCTAGCCTTTTTGAGGACTATGCGACATAAGCCATTTGGGGACTTTGCGACATAGGTCATTTGAGGACTTCGCGATCTAGCCTTTTTGAGGACTATGCGACATAGGCTACTTGAGGACTTCACGATCTAGACATTTTGACTTTGCTGACTTCAACACTTCACGACATGAGTCTTGAGGACTTCACGACATAGTATAAAATTGACTATGCGATATAGAACTTCACGACATGGATATTGGTGACTTCACGACATAGCTTTCTTCTGACTTTGCTATATAATGCCTTAGTTAAATTTCTGCAACTTATTTCTTCAGGCCCTTATTCATCTCTATCCTGCTGCATGAACATTTCTGAACTTCTACCAGGACAATTATTCAATGGCCTATATACATTCTAGATGCAAGAAACTTACCAAGTTCATTATAATTCTGAGCATACATGATCAAGGTAATGTTCATGAGAACAAGACAAGTACATAGAGAGACCTATACTATATTCCAGTGATAGAAATCACTAGGTCATGTAGAGTGACATAGTCACAATGATTAGGCTTGTTAATAGTGGTAATCAGACATGCCTTGAGCCTAACACAACCCACAACGGCTGACTCCACAGTGGAAGCAGAATATATAGCTGCAAGTGAAGCTGCAAAAGAAGCTGTTTGGATGAAGAAATTTGTTTCTGAGTTGGGAGTTGTTCCCAGTATAGCCCATAGTGTTGTATTGTGACAACAATGCGGCGATAGCGCAAGCTAAGGAACCAAGGTCTCATAAGTATTCCAAGCATGTATTGCGGCGCTTTCATCTAATTAGGGAGATTGTTGAAAGAGGAGATGTCAATGTCGAGAGAGTTGACTCACATAACAACATAGCAGACCCATTAACAAAGCCACTTTCTCAAAGTCACTTTGATCGTCATAAAGAAACGATGGGCATTAGATACCAAAGTGATTGGCTTTAGTCCAATCATGTATGATGAGTTAGGAAGAACTTTCTTGTAATCTATTTGATTTCGTTATATTAATAAAAGACTTTTTTGTTTTTATCACGGGCTTTATTTGTTTAAGTGTTTAAATAAGATGATCCATAGTTTAGAGTAATGCTTTTAGAATTATAATGAGATTATAATAGTGAGATCTAAAAGATGATAACCCTAAACATAAATAGTTCCTGATCATAGGATAACTTATTGGTAGTTAGTTAATCCACAAAGATCGGTACATACTATGCTTGCTTCATTATGAAGGATGTCTGTTCTCATAGACATTTGTGTGATGACACTATAGCTAGTATGTAGGTGCTTATTAGGAATAAGTTCACTGAACATGACTCGATCAGTTGAACAACTAATGGAGTTCACTCATGTGTCAGTAGTTGTTCATATAGTGATGGTTGTACAAGTGTCCTTAGACTTGAGATCATCATAGTCATCTTGTGCACACTGCACTATACTTTGGTTTAGCTCTTAGTCTTGAGGGACAATAATAAGTGCTCTTCTGGGTATAGAAATTTGTACATGAAGATAGTGAATGATGAATAAAGGATCTGCTCCTTCCAGTGAAGGAAGAGAATGTCCTATGTTATTCCATTTATGCTAGTTCAGGAATCTCTGGCTAGAGTGAATGAAAGTAGAAAGAAGTTTCTAATTTGCATTAATCGGAACTAGGCATAGTGAATAGGAAAGCATATGATTAAATTAGATATGCTTGACACGAGATCCATGCCTTATATTTAATCGGGACATTGTAGGGTAGAAGGAATTGATTGTACGGTAACTATTCACTGAATATGTTCTTGATATTCTAAGTAGTGAATTCATATTATCCGGATAGTCACGATATGCTGAGAAGTATCCCTCACGATGTAGAATAAATATGATTAATTTATTTATCATATTTAATGAATTAAAAGAATTCATATAAATAATAATAAAATTGTTTTATTATTATTTGTTTCTACTACCGGCTTAATTTTGAACCTACAGGGTCACACCATAAAAGAGAATGATTTAATGGTGAAGGAATTAATTAATAATGGCTAGTCATTATTTATTTATGAAATAAATACTTGATTAGCATTTTTTATAATCAATTAAATATGATTTAATTTATTATAAATTAATTAAGAAGAGTTCTTAATATTATTAATTAAGAATTTAATTTAAGAAATTAAATTAAGTGAGAGAATTATTTTCTAAAGAGTTTAGAAAAAAATTAATGATTAAAAAAAGGTTTTAATTATTAATTAATTGATTAATAAGATTAATTGATAATTGGGTTAATATAATAATATTTTATAAGATAAATTTTCAGCTGAAAAATATGCCTATAAATATACTATTATAGACCTCTTGCATGGGACAACCCTAATTTTTATAAGAAAGAAAAAGGGAGGCAACCCTAATCTCGCTCTCTGTCAGTTCGGTTTTTCATTCTCTCGTTCGATTTGTTCTCTTGGTGGATACTTGTGGAGTGCTTCACACTTGAGGAGCAGCTGCTAGAGTCTTTCTTCACCATCCTTCATCAATCCAAGGATCGCTTTTGTAAGTTACGAATCGAATCCATTGTTTTTCACGATTCGTATATGCTATTATATGGGTTTTATTTTTCGATAAATTGTTATACATGCTTCCGCCATGCAATAAATCCCTAAAACCTCGCCCAACCCCGGATGCCTCAATCTTTCGGAGGACTAAATCTCCTTGACGAAAGAATCTCTCTTTAACTCTTAAGTTATAATAGAAAGATGTTCGTTTATGATGTTCAACTACCTTAGCATTTGCCTCATCTCTAACTTCATCAATTAGATCTAAAGCCAGCCTCATGCCTTCTTCATTTGCTTCTGGCTAGTAGGCTTCCACTCTTCGGGAAGTGTGAGTAATCTCCACTGGAACGACGGCTTCTGCTCCATATGCTAACAGAAACGGAGTTACCCCAATGGTGACCTTACAAGTGGTACGATATGCCCCCAGTATGGGGAGCAATTCATCCACCCAAGTATTCCTAGAGCGTTCAACATTTTTCTTAAGTCCATCCAGGATAATTCGATTTGCTACTTCAGCTTGTCCATTTGCTTGAGGATGAGCAACAGAAGTGAAACGTAGTTCAATATCATTCTCTTCACAATACTTTTTGAAATCTTCGTTATTGAACTGAGTTACATTATCCGTGACCAAGATTCGTGGAATCCTGTACCTGCATATTACATTCTCCCAGAAGAACTGCATTACTTGCTTTGTGGTTATCTTGACTAAAGGTTTAGCTTCAATCCACTTCGTGAAGTAGTCAATGGCCACAATCAAGAATTTTCTTTGTGCACTTGCTACTAGAAATGGTCCAAGTATATGCATTCCTCACATGGCAAATGGAACAGGTGAATTTGTAGACGTTAACATCTCAGGTGGTTGTCTAACCACTGGTGCATGCTTTTGTCATCGTTCACACCTTTTCACATAGTTTTTCGCATCTGCAAGCACACTAGGCCAATAGAATCCTAGACGAGTGATTTTATGAGCAAGGGCCCTGCCCCCCAAGTGCTGCCCCCACAAATTCCTTCATGTACTTCCCTTAGGGCCAACTCTGCCTCCTGGGGTCTCAAACATTTCAAGTAGGGGACAACGAAAGACTTTTTATACAAGAATCCCTCAATCAAGGTGTACCTTAATTAGTGCTCTCACATATAACTTTCGTGCCTCTGAAGTATCGTTAGGTAGCCAACCAGTTTTTAGATGAGACTTGATGGGATCCATCCAACATCTAGAAACATTAATCAGTGCTATTAACTTTCCATTGATGCTTGGGGTCTTCATGACTTGGAAGTATAGACTTCCTGCATAATTCTCAATTTCAGAAGAAGCAAACTTGGACAAGGCATCAGCCTTCATGTTTTCTTCTCTAGGAATGTGTTCCATATAACACTCATCAAATTGAGTCATGATGGCTTTGACAAGTTTCAGATACTTAGCCATGACTTCATCTCTAGCCTCAAATTCTCCATTCGCTTGGGAAACTACCAGCCTCGAGTCTCCAGATACTTTAAGAGTCTTAACTCTCAAGGCTCCAGCCAACCCTAAGCCAGCTATCAGGGCTTTATACTCAGCTTCATTGTTTGTTGTTGGGAAGTCCAGCTTTAGTGCATACTATATGAGAAATCCATTGGGACTTTGCAGCACCAAACCTGCTCCACTTGATTTTGTTTTTGATGCCCCATCAAAATAGAGTACCCAACATTCTTTGGACACCATGTCTTCATCTTTCTTGTCTTCTTCTTTTCCTTCCAATACTACTTCCTGCCCATCGACTTCCTGGTTGTCAATAGTGCATTCAACCATGAAGTTCAACCAGGAAGTCAGCGAGTGCTTGAGATTTTATTGCCGTTCGAGGCTTATACTTGATGTCAAACTCTCCCAACTCTATAGCCCATTTGATCAATCTTCCACTAACTTGAGGACTGTGTAAGATGTTTTTTAGAGGCTGATTGGTCAAGACTTCTATCTTGTGCGCCTAGAAGTATGGGCGTAGTTTTCTTGAGGCCATGATCAGGGATAACACAAACTTCTCTATCATAGAGTAGTTTATTTCTGCTCCGTGTAGAATCTTGCTTACATAGTAGATGGGTTTCTGAACCTTCAAATCTTCCCTAACCAAAACGGCTCCTAGGGCAGTGTTCGAGACTGCCAAGTATAAGTAAATAATCTCTCCCGGTTTTGGTTTTGCCAACAATGGTGCTTCAGCCATGTATTTTTTCAAGGCCTCAAAGGCTTCTTGGATTTCTGTTTTCCATTCAAAATTCTTCATGTTTTTCAGTGCTTTGAAGAAAGGCAAGCACTTCTCTCCTGAATTAGAGATGAATCTTCCCAATGTTGCAACTCTTCCTATTAGCTTCTGAACATCCTTGACGGATCGTGGTGGTTCCGTGTCTAGAATTGCTTTGATTTTAACGGGGTTATCCTCAATTCCTCGTTTAGAGACCATCAGGCCTAAAAACTTTCCTGGATTTAACATCATCTTATGGTGCCTCAGTACCTCAAATGCATCCCGTAGATGGTTTATAAGATCCGCCTTATCGAGGCTTTTAACCAACATGTCGTCCACATAGACTTCCATGGTTTTTCCAATCAAGTGTTCAAAAATTTTGTTCACCAACCTTTGATATGTCGCACCTGCATTCTTGAGACCAAATGCCATAACCAAATAATAGTAAACACCAAAGTCAGTGATGAAAGATACCTTGGAGATGTCATCCTTGTGCATTTTGATTTGTTTGTATCCGTTGAATCCATCCATGAAACTCAACATCTTATGCCCAGCCGTGGCATCTATTAGAGTATCAATTCTTGGCAAGGGAAAACAATCCTTAGGACATGCATCATTCAAATCTATGAAGTCCACACACATCCTCCATTTTCCATTGGCCTTCTTGACCATTACCGGGTTAGCCAACCATTTAGGAAATTGAATTTCTTCAATGAACCCTGCTTCCAAGAGCTTATCTACTTCCTGCTTTGTAGCCTCTTGCCTGTCTGGGGCAAAGTTTCTCTTCTTTTGCTTCACTGTCTTCCTTTCAGGATCTACGTTTAACTTCTGAGTTATTAACTGGGGATCAATCCCTGGCATATCGACCGTTGTCCAAGCAAAAACATCATTGTTTTCTTGAAGAAAAGATATGATCTTGCCCTTCAAGGTTTCAGGTAACAATGCTCCAACTTAAGTAACTTTGTCTGGTTCGCCAGGAACTAAGGGAATTGGAATTAAATCCTCAGCTGATTTCCCTCTTCTTTCTTCATTATCTCTAGTATCCATGTCTTCAATGGGGAGAATCTGCCCCCCAACTCCATCGGGCCTCAAAGCAGCTACATAACAACTTCTAGCCATTTTTTGGTCACCTCGTTCCTCACCAATTCCATTTCTTGTTGGGAATTTGATTTTCAGATGGTAAGACGAGGCAACAACCTTGAATGCATAAATACCCGTCCTTCCCAGGATTGCATTGTAAGTTGAAGTTTCCTTTATAACTATAAAGTTCAACATTTGAGTTGTTGTCTTCGAACCTTGCCCCATTGTCATAGGGAGTTGGATTGTTCCTTCCACCTTTGATTCTACTCCATTGAATCCGTATATGGGCATATTTGAGGGTGTCAACTGAGAATCAGTGTAGCCCATTTTGATGAAAGCATCATGGAACAAGATGTCTACCGAAGCTCCATTATCAACCACGACCCTCTTTGTCTCAGAATTGCCTATCACAGGTATGATGACTAGGGTGTCATCATGAGGAAATTTCACTCCCTCCAAGTCAAATTCATCAAAACTTATGGCTATTTCCGTCTTGGCACCCTTCGGTGCTTCTCCTACAACAGTCATTACCTCTCGGTCATAAGCTTTCCTTGAGTTTCCTCTTTGATTCCCTCGATTCCCATCCTTAGTGAACTTATCAAGTTTTCCTCTTCGAACAAGAACTCGATCTCGTCTTTCAGCTATCTGCAATCATCTGTATCATGACCAACTTCTTTGTGGAACCGACAGAATTGATTCTGATTCCTTTTAGACAAGTCAGTCCTTAGTGGCTTCGGCCATCGGAGATCTTCCTCCTTTCTAATTTCCATCAGAATTTGACTTCTAGGGGTGTTCAATCTCGCATACTCTGTGAACCTTGGTCCAAAATTATTCTTTTTGGGTGGAGAGTCAGAATCCTTTGACGTCCTAGGATACTTTTGCTTAACATCGTATTCTTGAGTCTCCTTTCTTTTCTTTGCGTTCCCGCTTCTGCCAGTAGTAGGTTCATATTTCCTCATGCTTTCTTCAGCCTTGATATATTTTTTAGCCCGGTCTTGTAACTTTAACATGTTTTCCAGTTGATGCTTAGCCAAGGACCTTTTAAATTGTCATCAGTGGTTCCTTGATGTAAGGCTATCATTGCTACTTTGTCCTCCAGCACTATAAGAGAAGCGGATAAATGCGACGGAAAATATTCCGTCAAATTTAACATGTTCCGTCATATTTAAGAGTTGTTCCGTCGTATTTATGCTAAATTTGACAGAAACAAAACCGTGGTTTTTTAAGGGTCACTTTTAATATGTCCGTAAAATTTAAGATCTTTAATTCAACGGATATTCCGTCATATTTAGTCACTATTAAATTTGACGGATATTTAGTCATATTTATGTCTACGAAGATTTTCCACTGAAATTTGAAAATTTCCCGCCAAAAAAATTGTTTCCCGCTAAATTTATAAATGTGACGGAGTTTTTGTTATATACGACCACATATATAAGACGGATGTGGTAGTACTTAAGATATATTTTTAATTATTTTTAATTACAAAAAAATAAATTAATGATTTTATCTCATATAAATGTTACGAAATTCGTAAAATATAATTGACCATAAGAACTTATAAGTTAAACAAAATTAGTCATATTTATTTGACAATATGAACAATAGAATTTTAAATATTTCCATTCACCAAGCCTGTTGAAACACCTGGTTTATCCAACTTTCACTTATTATCTTATATAAATATAAATTAGAACAACAAAAATAAAGAAATAATTAAACAAAAATCAAGTCATTTATTAATAACCACAAGTGATAGCCATACATGTCCTGCATCAAACTACAGTCTAACCTAACTGCTTCATCTGCATCCTACTTCAATTGGATTCTAGTCGAACTGCATCCTAATCAACAACCTACATTACCTATTTTAAACTACGTCCTAATCAACCTATGTCCTACTCCAATTGAATTCCAAGTACAGCTACGTCCTAAATCAGCTGCATCTTAAGTAAGCACCTCATCATGTGAGATGTAGGGGCCACCACCGTCACGTGAATCCTGTAACATAAGTAAAAATGTTAAGTCATTTAATCACATATGTTAGTTATCAAACTTATAACATCAAAAGCACCAACATGACATAATTAAAAGCACAAATTCAGTTGTGATATACATAATTGTACTCGAGATTAACTTTTTAAGTCAAGTGTTGTGTAGTTCACAAACTTAAAAATCAATACAGTGTAATAATAAAAGTACTGACCCCTATGCTATACTAATTCTAACATCTATTGCAACAATAAATTTAATAATGCCTATGGATAGATTAAATGGATAAATTTAATAAAGTGTACCTCTGTTATAGTCTTCTTGTATTCAGCGAATATAGTTGCAACCATACTAAATGCCACTCGGGTGTATTCAACCCAAAGCACGTCCTCTTTCTCTATCACCTCTGTCACTAATCGCTGAATGTGATCTTCAATTTCTCCACGAACTACACAAACATCACTGTCATATGCATGAACAATGACAGCAGCAGTTCCTATTGCACCTTGTAGCAGCTCAGGGGATAGGCTTGCACCATGGGTAGGAGTCATACGTTGGCTCCGCTGAACCAACAATTCCTCACCATTATAGATATCAGATAAGTTAGCACGACCCCCCATAAATAATCTATTCTTCTTATGCGCGTGAGTACCAAGCTCTTTCCATAATGAACAAGCCACCTCTGCCTCCGCCCTTAGGCATTTGTTGGGCGACATAGGTGGGGATGCAATAGGAGAAATGTTTGCCTCATGATATTGTGATTGTGTGTATACTCATCCCACCCCTTCACGAGTAAAGCCTGCAAATTAAAAATACAAGGACAAGATATCAACACATTTCCAATATGACAAACTAACAAGTCATGTATCATGTCGGATATCAAATCAAAAGTAATAATTATCACAATACTGAACAGACTTATTAAACGTGCTAACTCTTAAAGAACACTCAAATCATTATATTTTTTGTTTGCGACAATAGTGCTAATAACATGTATAGTAGAAGTTTAGGTAGACAATTGTTTTTACTATGTATAGTTTCTTTTTCACCCTAAACTATTAAATATTTTGGTGAAGTGATTATTTTTTTTAGGTATTATACTTTTTATCAATCAAAATAACTTTTTCTGATCAACAAGATATTTTCCGATTCTCGACTATTTTTAAAAAAAAAATGATTTTAAACCCATTTTAACATAATATAATCGATAGTTTCAAAATAATAATATTATAATCGATTTAGTCACAATATAAGATTAACAGTGATTAATCACTGAGTTCTAGAACACTTATTTTTATCAGTTTATAAATATAGTCTTCTTTTTGATTATTTTGTCAATTGTTTTATATTTCATGAAAACATATCCAGTTAACTGAAGCTAATTTAGATATTTAAATTTTGAATAAATAAAATTTTATTTATACTATCCGATCCGAGATTCTTTTGAACGATAAATATATAGTCAAGTTTCATATAATTTCAAAAAATACATTATAAATCTATAAATTTTCTATAAGATTGTATTTACTTAGCAAGAATGTAACGAGTTCGAAATAAAAGGGAGGAATAAAATAAGCATTCTATCCATTTGTTTGTTTAAGTAAAACTCAAACTAAATGTAATGAAAATAATATATAATTCTAAATGTAATCAAAGTTTATTTTTTATCAAAATTCCCAAACTTAGAAAATTTTCAATGTGGAAAATGTGAAAAATACATATATTTTACAGAAATGGGTAATATACATACATTTGTATATGTGTGAGAGATATCTCGAAAAAAATACAAAACATTTCTCATAAAATGCATTTCATTTATGTCAAGTGAACGCAACCTAAATTTATAATTTCCTGATACTTAAGGAAAAGTTTTTTTTAGGACCTGCATCAAATATAAAAAGTATTTCAAACTCAACTATTTCAAATTTATAGATTGGATTTAAATATGAATACAAAATTAAAAATTAAAAGTTGTACATTACATTATATTTGTAACTAATATCAAATTTAAATAAAAAAAATTGTTAGGTTGTATCAATATTGGGTTTCAGATATTATTTTAAAATTTTTCCAAAAAATCAAATAGTAATTACATATAATTTAATAAAAGTTATTGAGTGAATTTTTTTAAAAATAAAATTAATGATATAGAATTTGTAATTGAATGGATTCCGTTGGATTTAATTGACCATTAGATGTAGTTCTACTGCTTTTACAACCTGTCAACTTAAAACTTTATGAGTTGCACAATTATGATGAATCTTCGTCACTTTCACCTGACTTGTCAACACTAGAATTACCTTCTTCAGGAACATTTTCCTCATCATCGTGGACATGCTCATAATTAGTTCCTATATTCGTGAGATCAATGAAAAAGTTTTCTGGATCATCAATAACTACTGGTTCAACATGTGAGGATGATGCATTTGACTCCTCCTGTTGCAAAGCGTCTTCAGGTGATGATGTACTTTCATTTAGAGGAGGGTTCTTAGTTGTCACCACGGTGTACCAAGGAGAATTTGGAGTGTTGATATTAGGAGCATAGTAAACTTGTACAACTTGACTAGCTAATACAAACACATCTTCTGCATCTAGCTGGGACATGACATTGACAGTGGCCATCCTGTGTTTATCCACTTTCACATTTCTTGTGCTATCAAACCTAACAAGTACCTGCAATAAAGGTGTGTACTTAGTTCCAAGAATAAAACTCTAGTAATTTGATAGGCAAAAATCCTCACCAGGGTATGCAAAAACCAACTGGACTGGGACTTCTTCCTTGCAATTCGAAAAGATGTAACTCATGCTGATCCAGAATTACAATTGTGATCTACGGCTTATTTGCGCTTAGGAGCTGTGTAGTTAAGTGCACAAAGAAACTTAATTGTGATATAATGGAAAACCATTTGCAACGATAATCCTAAAAAGAAGTACTAGGGTACTACAGCGCCTACAACTGAAAACCAGTTGCAATGAAAATCCTAACATGGAAGCACTAGTGTACTACCGCACAAAACCACAGTGTACTACCGTCCAAAACCACATTGTTACAAGCCAAGAGCACCTAACAGGCTATTATAAGGCCCACTAAAACGCATAAGCTGCTCTCTGGTCTCTTTGCTAGTGAAAAACCTCTTTACAGGGAGGAACATATATGAGCTGTTTGAATTCTTGTTCAAATTTTGTTGGTCAGTAACACTTTTGTGTTGACATGTTGACGTTACATAAAAGGTCCATCATTTTATAACGTTGGATCTTCTGTTACCTTAAAATATATTATCAATATTGTATTTAAAGCAACCGTAAGTGTAAGAATCAAAAGGAGAAGGCTTAAATCTCACAAACCAACAAGATCCAACGATGACCACCTAAGTTATAAACCCAAAGATAAGCACACATAATATTGGCAGCATAAGGCAAGAACTCATCAGCTTAATGATCACTCTGCGGCTATTTCCCTGTTCATTAGTGATCTGTGATTGTCTATACTTGCTTAAAACTCATCTCCATCAAAACTTTTAATACAATGTTAGGACAACTAACTCAGGATTACTTAAAATAATGTCGACTCATCACTCATTCATAAATAATATATAGGTGTGAGTGAGAACTTGTCTACATACCTCTTTTTCCAGTTCTGATTCTGTTTTTCTATGTTCTTAAACATAGCCAGAAATTATCACAAGTCTGAACTGGAGTTTTAAAATTATTACACTGGTTTTACACAATAAGACCATATTTAGCATAACATATATAAACACGTTATAATGCAACTACAAACATCCAATCTAGGCTAATTACTTTGACTACCTCAGAACATGGCCCACATCTGAGAGACTGAGACTATTAAGTCCATCTCAGAACATGCCAAAAACTTCTTTTTTTTAATCTTTTTAAAACAGAAATCATGCATTTAATTCTTTATCACTTAGTAAAAGTAAAAGATTACCTTGGACGATTTGGCGAAGTATGTTCACCGGGTTCTGCTGAGAAATTTATAACCATTGCACTTACAACCCGGATAAGATTTGACTCTTTGGAAAGGACCTTTAATTATGTCCTTAAATTTCTCATGAAGTTCTTCATATGGTGTTACCTACATGCATCACACCCAAAATTTATATAAAATTTTAAAGCATACAAACCAATAATCAATTTTGTGCAAAAATAGATATCTTGATAAATAGAATTACTGTGATATTATAACACACAAACAAATTGAAGTAAACTACACCCGTATAAAGAAACAATGAAAGTTGTTAAGAAACACGCATATAAAACTTCATTAACATATCTAAATCTAAACTTCTACCAAAAATTTAAGAAATTAGTAATCAGTTCCTCTCTTACAACATAAAAACAATTCATGTATCATAAAATTGACTGATTTTAATATGCAATGAATAATCAACGATTGAGTTTCAATACACAATCCACATAATCGTGTTATTTGTGTATTATCAGTATATGTATGTTTTGAAGGTCGTGTATTTGTGAACAGGAAGAACAACTAATGGGTGTTTTTTTGTAAAGAACAGCTAGTGACTGCTACTTACTACGTTGTTAAAAAACGTAGTTCTAATGTGAAGGACACGGTCCTTATATAGGCGTCAGGAGCCTGCATTTATAGTAGAATTAGGTGATTTGGGGGCCAAGTCACCTTCTTAGATCAGGATTGTGAATCCTATTTTGTAGGAGGCTGACTCCTATTAGGTTTGTATGCCTTGGAGTCTAATCTTTGAAGTATTTCACACACTTTGGACTCTTTTTATGACATGTAGATTTTCCCTTTTTATTAATTTCGAAATTAATAAATAATTAGGGTTTCGGGCCTTATTAATTGGGCTTAATTCTTGAACCAATCTACGTCTAATTAATACGTCATTAATTATATTTTCAAGACTGTTTTTGGCCCATATCAAATATATATGAATAATTGAAGTGTTTTTTATATAAGAAGATTAAGGTGGATAATTTATTAGTAACAACTTCAAATCTAATATTTAAAACATATTAATAAACAATTAAGGTTGAAATGATATATAAAATATATACACATATGATATTTATATCATCCACTCTGGATTGAAAAATGTATATATTTTGTAAAATATAAAATTGATAAATCTATACTCTATACTAAAAGCAGAAACCCCTTTTTAATGGTATGCCATGTATACCGCGGTATACACGGTATACATGTAATTATTAATTTAATTAATTTAATATAATTGATTTAATTTCAAATTAACTATTATTAAATTAAAAATTAATCTCTTTACTAAAACTAGAAACCCCTATTAATTGTGTGGTATGTCATGTAAATATACTTATTTAGTTTTAAAAATAAGCAGAAATCCCTTCTTAATGGTATGGTATGCCCATGTATACCAGGTATACATATAATTATTAATTTAATTAATTTACTATAATTGATTTAATTTCACATTGACTATTATTAAATTAAAAATTAATATTTTTACTAAAACTAGAAACCCCTATTAATGGTGTGGTATGTCATGTAGATATGCTTAATTAGTTTTAAAAATATTGTTAATATAAATCACATCATGTTCTGCGAGATTTTAAAATCAACGTCAATACAATACCTCGGCCCTCTTAAAGGTATGATATGTCATGTATACTACGATATACACATATAATTATTAGTTTAATACATTATTAGTTTAATTCAAAATTAATATAATTATTACTATTAAATTAAATTAATTACCAACAATATTCAAGTTACATACTAAAAATCTACCAGCAATGTTTTTGAATTGATATCGGGAGGTGAAGTATCATACTTATATGTACTAAAAGCAAATTTCAACAAAAATACTACTCCCTCTGTCCCAATCATTTCTTTACACTTTCCTTTTTGGGATGTCTCTCTCAATTCTTTACATTTCTAAATTTTCCAAAATTAGTAAACTTTTATAATATAAAAATCTACTACTTCCACTATTTTGCACCACTATCCTCACTTTATACATTAAATATTGACTGATCCCACCACTTTACCCATTTTTTCTACTTTTTCCACTACTTAATTATTTTTTCTTAACCTTCATGCTCAACCCAAATGGGTGGGACGGAGGGAGTACAGTGTTTCCATACAATGCTTTTTTGCTCCTAAAATTTTTTAATACGCATAATGATAAGTTGGTAACCGATAAACTTAAGAAATCTATACATCTATATTAAAATCAGAAACCCCCTCTTAATGGGATGGTATGTCATATATACCGCAATGTACATATAATTATTAGTTTAATTAGCTTAATATAATTGATTTAATTTCATATTAATTATTATTTAATTAAAAATTAATCTCTGAATTTAAAGTAGAAACCCCCTCTTCATAGTATGGTATGTCATATATACCGCGATATACAAATAATTATTGACTTAATTAGTTTTAAAAATATTGCTAGATTAATTCAAAATTTATTTAATTATTGTTATTAAAATATAAACTAATCTATACTTTTTAAAAACATAACCCCCTAAGGTATGATGTGTTATGTACACCGCCGTATACACATATAATTATTAATTTAATTAGTTTAATGTGTAATTAGTTTAATTCAAAAATATAATTATCATTATAAGATTAAATTAATTGCCAACAATAGCAAAGTTGTATACTAGAAATCTATCAACAACTTGGTGTTTGAATTGATATCGGGAGGATTGTTTGAACTGTATGAGAGAGGTAAATATCATAGTTAAACACTTAAAACATTATGTACTAAAAGTAAACTCAATCACAAATATTACATTGTTCTCATACAAAGTTTTTTTGCTACTAAAATTTTTTAATACGCATAATGGTAAGTTGGTAACCGATAAACTTTAAAAAAAATTACGTAAGAATAAATAATGGAATTTAAACATCATCCATTAACATTACCTGTACACTAGAGTCCTAGACAACACCCACCAGCACACAAGAAGCATTTCTTTATTAGTAAAATAATAATTATTTAATAAGAATAGTTAATTTCTATTTTCAAATTTGTAAAAAATTGCATAATAAAAATTTATAATACAATTAATAAAAAAAATTGATTAATACAATTAATATATACGTTATATTTATAACTATTACCTTTTATACTATAAGTTATACAATAACTCTATATTATTGTAATTACTATCTCTCTTACTATTACGGTACTATTACGGATGTTTATTTCATCCGCTCGATCTTGATATGTTCCCCACCTCAATCGGATCGGGAATTTGGGGAATTGTTCGGGTTCGAGCTCGAGCGGGAATGACCAGATATATAGAAATAATTTGGAAACTTCTTTTCATTGAAACACAATAGTACTAAAACTCAGGTTCAATTTGTTATTGATACTACATAATTATACAAGTTATTTATTTATTAAATTTATCTTCTTTGATTTCACCAGAATTCGATTATCATAACTATTTAA
The DNA here is from genome assembly GCA_030848705.1 of Heracleum sosnowskyi. Taxonomy (NCBI): domain Eukaryota; kingdom Viridiplantae; phylum Streptophyta; class Magnoliopsida; order Apiales; family Apiaceae; genus Heracleum; species Heracleum sosnowskyi. The sequence continues at coordinate 70,461,584 of CM061235.1, forward strand.
TTAAATAATCTTTATTTATTATAGACTTTCATTTAAATTTCACATTGAATTCTACAAATCAACATATTTAAATTAATAATGTGATTACTATCTCTCGGATGTGTATTTCATCCGCTCGATCTCGATATGTTCCCCACCTCAATCGGATCGGGAATTTGGAGAATTGTTCGGGTTCGAGCGGGAATGACTAGATATATAGAAATAATTTGGAAACTTCTTTTCATTGAAACACAATAGTACTAAAACTAAGGTTCGATTTGTTATTGCTACTACATAATTATACAAGTTATTTATTTATTAAATTTAACTTCTTTGATTTCACCAGGATTCGATTATCATAACTATTTAATTAAATAGTCTTTATTTAATTATAGACTTTCATTTAAATTTCACATTGAATTCTACAAATCAACATATTTAAATTAATATTTATTAATTATTTTTATACTCAATATTCAAATTTTATTTTAATAATTGAATTTTTATTCTCGATCCGTGCTTCGCACGGGCTATAGGCTAGTATATATAGAACATTAATGTTCACAAGTCTCTCGAGAAGCGAGCGAGCGTGTTGAGGCATCTACTACAACTACTACTATTACTAATAATAATAAATTTACTAATTATTCATGTTATTTATTTGTAGCTACAAAAACTACTCTGGCACAATTTTTAAATAAGAAACCCTAAATATCACTTTACTAACCATTAACCTATATGCACCATCAAAATTAAGAAAATAAAATTGGTACGGCAAATAAAATTGATACCGCGGAGGTGAAAAAGAGAAGATAAATAAGATCAATGGTTTTCTTAATTTTCTGCATTCCAGGCTAATAGCTGATATTGCTTCAATCAAGATGAATAAGATCAAAGGAACTACCCTGGTGAACATGTTTGTAAGATCGGCCAACATTTCTCAGTTGATATCTTGATAAATCATATCTTGCTTGGATTGCCAGCTCAATCAGTAGTTAGCTGCATGTGTGTTTGCAAGGAGTGGTATAATTCTATAAAAAATCCTAGTTTTGTGGAATTTTATCATCAGAACTCTCATCTAAAAGGAGATGTGCACCTGATCTATGTCAATGGAAAGAACTTGTTCAGATTGGCGTCTTTTAAAACTTTGGATGTTGTTTCTAGCTATCCTTGCCCATCTGAAAAGATGTCTTTTTGGTCTGTGGAAATGGTCGGTTCTGCGAATGGATTGTTGTGTTTGTTTAATTTTTATGTAGCTGACGGACCTATTTATTTGATGAATCCATCTGTTGGCAAGAGTAAAGTCATTAATTCTTCAGCTATGGTCCATGTGGCTAATCGAATTGACCCCACACTACACCATAGATTGGCTATAGCAACCAGAATTTAGAAAAATGATAGAAAACCGTTGTTATTGATTAGCATTTTCAGATGAGGTTTTACAAGTTAAGATGTACAGCTATTTAAAAACCATTACAATAGAGTTTAAAAAGTCCAAAAACTGGAAGCTATTGCAATGCTTTTAGAACGCAATTGCTATAGATAACATAAAATTCTCGCAAGTTTTAGGCGGGCTATCAAAAACATATTGAGCGGACTTTTAAAAAATTTGGACGCTCAAGGAAAAATACTAAAACATAAAAAAGCTGGGCAATAATTGAGTACATCTCAGACAAACATATACTCTCAGATACACAGACACACAAACATATACTCTCAAACCCTCGACTACTCTCAAACACTCGAAGACTAAACAAAACCGAAGATTGAAGACTAAAATCAAAGATTAAAGATTAAAATTGAAGCTCGAAGTTTTAATTTGGGAGATTAAAGCTCTAACAACAGGTATGTTCAGATCGATTTTGTTCAAATCAATTTTTTGATTTTGGACTTTTGTTCGAAATTGAATTTTTTGTTTGTTTGTGAGCTAATATCGATTTTGTCTGTTCATGTTTTGTATTTTATATGTTTATGTTTGGGTTTATGTTAATTGTAAATTCAATTAGGATTTATGTTAATTGTAAATTTAATTAGTGTTTTGTTTGTGTGTTTCAATTAGGGGTTTTGTGTTTGAACAATTAGGGACACAATTAGGGGTTTTGTTTGTGTGTTTCAATTATCGATTTTGTATTTATAATTTTAGAATAGGAATTGGGTAGTTAATGGACTTACAGCCTAAGAGTATGTATAATAACTGCCACCGAGACACCCAACTTTGTCATTCAATTTACCTGGGTTGGTCTATGGTTTAAAAGTATTGAGGAACTCTAATAGGTCTCTCTATACACCAATTTACCTAAACAAAAATAACTAGTGGAGTAGCTAGTGTTGTTCTTCAATGGGCTTAAGGCCGCTTAGCGGATTTTTACATATTTCCTTGTCATTCTCCTAGCAATGTGTATCTTACAATATTTTTACTCTATCACTCTTATCTGCTGCCAGCATTTTTCTTCTCAATCAATTTTGCATATTTTGGCTAATTTGTTTATATTAATGCTATTGCTAGCATGCAAATATTCTTTTTTAAATTGTTAGAACGAATATTAATTAGTTTTGATTTTTAAAAACAAATCTAAATTACCTGCTAAATAGATGTCAGAATTCTATATCATTCGATTCATGTGTTGTTTTTGAAATTCTTCGTGTAAAATCCAGGTATAACTTTCACATTATACATTCCAATAATCTCAAATTGTGCTCTGTTTCGTAAATTTTTTGATATATTCACCATGTGCAGCAAGTTCAGGACAATGGTTTGTCAACATTTTAAAATGATGGCTTGATTCCGTTGTCCCGTTCCCGTGCGTAGCTGTTCCATTTGAGGCTGAATTATATGTGGACATTTCCTTGGTTGCCATTCCTCTCCGAACCAGTATGTGTTTTTCTGCTCATAAAGCTGGAGTTTCAACAAAGTGTTTCGAGAATCTCTTGGTAACAGTCAACTGGGAAGCATTGTGTTATCACTCCAAGAAGAAGGTGAATGAAGCTTAATATGATGGTTTTCGATTGAGGCCTTGATTTAGCATTTATTCATTTTTTGTAACAGGATATAAGGGCTTCAACAATTAGCCCATCTACTTCTCGTGATGAATATGTGCCTTTGTTTGTATTGGAGTTATTCAATGTATTGGACATATAAATAACCGTATTCATAAATAGGTCGCGTTATGTAATGCATGGAAGTAAGTTTAACATATATAAATGAAGTTATTTACCAAACTTTTTAATAATGAAGAAGTATTGTTTTTATGATTCTATAGGATATTAAGTTTAGCGAGAAAATGTGTCCTTCCAGAATATTTCTTAATTATAAATATAGGCTTTTTTAGTGTAGTTTTATATTGCCTACTACTCAGTATTACATGGCATATGTTATAAAATTAAAGTAATAAAATATAATTATGATGAAAGAACAGAGGAAAGGAAGAGAAGTAGTAATGTTGCGTGCAACACCAATCCTATTTATAGATAAACTAATGGGCTTTCTTACAGTATGAATACAAGCTGGTTGAATTAATAAGCCGTGTATGGAGAAATGAAATGAAGACTGTCCAAACTTTTCTTTTGTTCATATGTCTTGGTAATGTATGCTGAGCTTGCATGCATAGTTCCATGTGCCTCATTTGACAATCATTAACCCATTCATATTATAACACTCCCCCTTGATTGTCAAATGTGAATTTTTTTTTACAAAGATCGACTGCCTCGTTAAAACCTTGCAAGGAAAAACCCAGTGGGATAAAAACTTTGACGAATGAAAAAGAGTACAGCCTCCCCCTGAATAAAACATTTCACAATTTGACATCTTGATGTTGCAAATTCTTTAATCTTCGCATGCCAATATTATTTCGCAGCTTCTCAAAAGTTGATGTAGGTAATGACTTTGTAAGTAAATCTGCCAGATTATCACATGAGCGAATTTGTTGTACATCAATGTCACCATTTTCTTGTAGTTCATGAGTGTAGAAGAATTTTGGCAAGATATGTTTTGTTCGATCTCCTTTGATATATCCTTCCTTCAGTTGCTTAATACAGGCTGAGTTATCTTCAAACATTATTGTAGGACTGTCTGAGATACTTGATAAACTACATGATTCTCGAATATGTTGAATGACTGATCGTAACCAAATACATTCCCTGCTTGCTTCATGGATTGCAAGTAATTCTGCGTGATTAGATGAAGTTGCCGCCATAGTCTGTTTTGTAGATTTCCAAGAGATAGCAGTACCACAATATGTGAATAGATAACCTGTTTGAGATCGTCCAAAATGAGGGTCTGACATATACCCTGCATCCGCATATCCAACCAACTGCGATTTTGAATTGTTCGGAAAGAATAGCCCAAGATCAATCGTTCCACGAAGATATCTGAATATATGTTTGATTCCATCCCAATGTCTTTTTGTTGGATCAGAACTGAATCTTGCCAGTAGATTAACAGCAAATGCAATATCAGGCCGTGTGTTGTTTGCAAGATACATGAGAGCTCCAATTGCACTAAGATATGGAACTTCAGGCCCTAGTGCATCTTCATCTTCTTTTCTAGGACGGAATGGATCCTTCTCAACTTCGAGTGATCAAACAACCATTGGTGTAGTTAGTGGATGAGCTTTGTCCCTGTAGAACCTATCAAGAACCTTTTCCGTGTAGGTTGACTGATGAATAAATATTCCTGTAGATAAGTGCTCTACCTGTATACCTAAACAAAATCGTGTCTTTCCAAGATCTTTCATCTCAAACTCATTTTTCAAATAATTAGCAACATTAGTAATATGTTCAGAAGTACCGACAATATTCAAATCATCCACATATACAGCAATAATAACAAAACCAGTTTGCGACCTTTTAATAAACACACATGGACACACTTGATCAATTACATATCCGTCATTCAATAAATACTCACTAAGCCTGTTGTACCACATACGACCAGATTGTTTCAAACCATATAATGATCGTTGTAATTTAACTGAGTATAAATGTCGAGGCTTAGTTTCCTCTAACTTTAATCCTTCAGGGATTTTCATATAAATATCACTATCAAGTGATCCGTAAAGGTAGGCTGTCACAACGTCCATAAGGCGTGTTTCCAATCTTTCCATACAAGCCATACCCATCAGAAAACGAAAAGTGACTCCATCCATCACCGGAGAGTAAGTTTCCTGGTAATCAAATCCAGGCCTTTGAGAGAATCCCTGGGCTACCAGCCGGGCCTTATATCTCACAATTTCATTTCTTTCGTTTCGTTTTCGTACAAATACCCATCTATTCCCGATGGGGACTACACCAGCTGGTGTTCGGACTGCAGGTCCAAATACATTTCTCTTGCGCAAGGATTGCAATTCTTCCTGGATTGCAATTTTCCCTTTTGACCAATCATCTCTTTGTCGACATTCTTCCACACTTTGTGGTTCAGGATCAGAGTTCATGATAACATCACATGCCATGGAAAAAGCATATACATCATCAATATCAGTACTTCCACGATCCAATAATTTCCCGTTATGTATATAATTCATTGAGATCTCATAATTATCAGGTACCTTTGCTTTTACGGAAACATGTGCCACTTCAGGGGCAATATCCTCTTCTAGAGGTAATACCACTTCTGGTGGTTTTGTCACGACCACTTCAGGGGCTTGAACCTCTTCCGGAGGTGATGCTGCTTCTGGGGTATTTTCTGGAACAATTGCTACTTCAGGGGCAGGTCCAATAAATTTCCGTTTTCGTGGTACAATATCTTTTGCACCAACAGGTCTTCCACGCTTCTGGCGTGGTTTTGAATTACCAACCAATTCTTCAGGAATTGATTTATGAACAGGGATTTCAACCCTTGCAGGAGCGTTAACAGCAGGTATATGTGATTTTATAATATGTTTAGAATCATTAAAAGCATCTGGCATCTGATTAGCAATATTTTGCATATGAATAATTCTTAGAACCTCAGATTCACATTGTTTAGTACGTGGATCAATAGCATTTAATCCTGATGTATTCCATGATAGTTCAGTATTTAATTTATGCAAAACATTATCTCCCCCTAATGGAGGGAACACAAACTCATCAAAATGACAATCAGCATATCGAGCAGTAAAAACATCACTAGTTAATGGTTCAAGATATCTAACGATAGATGGTGAGTCAAAACCAACATATATGCCTATTCTTCTTTGCGGTCCCATTTTAGATCTATGTGGAGGTGCAATAGGAACATATACAGCACTACCAAATATCTTAAAGTGTGAGATATCAGGAATTTGACCAAGAACTAATTGTTGAGGGGATTGTTTGTGGTAAGCAGATGGTCTTATCCTAATTATATTTGTGGCATGAAGGATTGCGTGACCCCAAACAGATGTAGGTAATTTTGCCCTTAGAAGTAAGGGACGTGCAATTAGTTGAAGTCTTTTAATTAAGGACTCTGCTAAACCATTTTGTGTGCGTACGTGAGCTACAGGGTGTTCGACTGAGATCCCTACTGACATACAATAATCATTGAAAGTTGCAGATGTAAATTCAGCAGCATTATCTAGTCGAATTTATTTAATAGGATGGTCAGGAAATTGGGCTCGCAATTTGATTATTTGAGCAAGTAGCTTGGCAAAGGCTGTATTTCGTGTAGAGAGTAGACATACATGAGACCATCTAGTTGAAGCATCGATTAGAACCATGAAATATCTAAATGGACCAGATGGTGGATGGATAGGACCACAAATGTCACCCTGAATTCTTTCTAAGAAATTTGGAGACTCGGTTTTAAGTTTAACTGGAGACGGTCGGACAATGAGTTTTCCTAAAGAACATGATGAGCAAGGAAGTTCATCACGTGGTATAACCTTTTGATTCTTAAGAGGATGTCCTGTAGAATTTTCTATTATACGACGCATCATTGATACTCCTGGATGACCGAGTCTTTCATGCCAAAGGGTGAGTGATTTTGGGTCTATGACTTTGGGAGTGATGATAGTGTGAGACTCGATGACTCTAATTTGGGTAGCATATAATCCAGAAGAGATTGATTGTAGTTTTTCTAAGATCTTCTTATGGCCTGATGTAGTTGTAGTGATAAGGAGATATTCTTTTTCATTCTCACTTGTAGTTTCTACGTGGAAGCCATTAAGACGAATGTCTTTAAAACTGAGAAGGTTCCTAGTGGATTTACTAGAATATAAAGCATCGGGTATGTGAATTTGTGTCTCATTTGGTAGGATAAAACTAGCTTTCCCAAAACCTTCTATTATATTTGATGTGCCCGAAATCGTCCAGACATGTGAACTGGTTTTAGTCAACTCTGAGAAATATTTCTGATTTTGTAAAATTGTGTGAGTGGTGGCGTAGTCAGCAATGCATATATCTTCCATATTTATGCTGTGTACATTCATAAATGAACAACAATTTTATTAAGACAAACAAAGTACATAAAACTAGAACATAAAACAAGTACATAGAAGCAGAAAATTAAAACAAGTACATGACATGAAAGAAATACATATAGAAACTAGTCATCTAATCCGTAGTAAAGATTAGCACCAATGTCAAGTTCATTTGAAATCTTACTTATTGGTTCAGTATTAAAAGCAGCCAAGTTTGTTTCTACCCTTTGTTCATTCTGTCTTTTAGATGCCTCGTAAAGATCTACAAGATGTTTTGGTGCGTGACAAGTACGAGTCCAATGTCCATTATGAGCCCCACATCTAAAACACATATCTCTAGTATCTTCTTCTTGTGGTGCCTTCCTTTTATTTGGCCCCTCACTTTTCCACTTCTGGTGGCCAGAGTTATTGTAGCTATCACGCTGCCACTTCTGGTGGCCTGAGTTGTTGTAGCCATCACAATGCCACTTCTGGTGAGCCGAGTTGTTGTGGCCATCACTCTGCCACTTCTGGTGGCCAGAATTTCGAAACCGACCACGAAAATTTCCACGCCCACGGTGTCGTCCGTAACCTCGTCCTCCTCTATACCCTTTCCCACGTTCATTCTTCCGGAATGCCATGTTATGTACTTCAGGTAACTGGGTAGAGCCTGTGGGACGTATCTGATGATTTTTCAGTAACAACTCATTATTCTTTTCAGCTACAAGAAGGAGAGATATCAACTCGCTATATTTCTGAAAATTGCGCTCCCTGTATTGTTGCGCCAGAATCATAGTGTTGGGGTGAAAGGTTGAGAGGGTCTTTTCAATCATGTCAGTATCAGTAATATTCTCACCACATAAAATCAATTTTGAGCTTATTTTGAACAAGGCAGAATTGTATTCAGCAACAGATTTAAAATCTTGCAACCTTATATTAATCCACTCATAACGGGCATGTGGCAAATAGACAAGTTTCTGGTGATCAAATCTATCTTTGAGGTTGGTCCAGAGGGTGAGTGGGTTTTTGACGGTCAGGTATTCAGATTTTAAATTTTCATGAATGTGGTGCCTGAGAAAAATAATAGCTTTGGCATTTTGTTCAACAGTTGGGGTTTTTTCAGATTCGATGGTATCTTTTAAGCCATTAGCACTAAGGTATAATTCCGCATCGAGCACCCAAGACAAATAGTTATCCCCAGACACATCCAATGCAACAAAATCTAATTTTGCAAGATTCGCCATTCTGAATATGAAATATATATTTAAAACATGATATAATAATATCGCACATTAAGATGTAAACAATTTAATCATGTATCACATAATAAGATTTGTAGCATAAAATGATAAATGACATAATGTAAAGATTAACCTCACATAACATAGCTAAATATTAATTTAAAAATAATATCAATATATTTATAAATAATGGGCATGATAATATCAACATTTATAAAATTAAAATAGACAAACTTCGAGCGTACCTTATTGATTGAATAAAACTCGGGCAGGGGCTCAACTAAGATAGAAGAAATTAAATTGCACCTTCTTCGTAGAATAAAACTCGGGTAGAGACTCGTGCTGATAACGTGTTATAAAATTAAAGTAATAAAATATAATTATGATGAAAGAACCAGAGGAAAGGAAGAGAAGTAGTAATGTTTTTTACTCCTGATACTTTTCTTGTGTACATGAGGCGTGCAACACCAATCCTATTTATAGATAAACTAATGGGCTTTCTTACAGTATGACTGGTTGAATTAATAAGCCGTGTATGGAGAAATGAAATGAAGACTGTCCAAACTTTTCTTTTGTTCATATGTCTTGGTAATGTATGCTGAGCTTGCATGCATAGTTCCATGTGCCTCATTTGACAATCATTAACCCATTCATATTATAACAGCATATAAGTTTTGACGACAGTTTTCCGACAATTACAGGATATTTTCAAGAAGCTTAGACTTTGGAAGCTAATTGTTTCGGTTTTCGCCTTCTCATCCACACCGGAGTTGATGTTTGGAGCATATCTATTCTACTACTTCCGGGTGTTCGAGAGGCAGATAAGTTCCAACAAGCACTCTGTAAGTATTTTTTTATTTCTCCATGTTTGAGTGTTTAATAAATAATCCTTCTTCTTACTATTTGGGAACAGGAGGTGATTTCAATTAGCCTCAATATATATAATACATGTGAGCAGAAAACATTCCAGTGGGCTCAATGCCTTCATCTAATCATCAACTAACTACATTTCAGTATTTCATTTCTCCAAACAAATATACAAGCGGGTGGTGGATTGGGTTGAGTGGAGAGATCATAATGATGTATATAAATAAAAGGGTTGTCAGATTTCTTATTCATTCTATAGAGTTCTCCTTTTTAAATTTTTTAAAGGAATCCAAATATTGTAAATTGTAGTATTTAATGCTAAATTTTATATTTGCAGATGGAACTCCTGGATTTATCTTTTTAGCTAAATGAATAAACTTCATTAGTGTGTCAAATATGCTAGATTTTCAACATTTTTAAGATGTCTAATATGCTTGGAAGGAGATTAAGCACTGATGTTGAAATATACTCGTTAAGCACTGATGCTTGGAAGGAGATTAAGCTCCATTATTTTCCATGCATTTTTAGAGATGATACATCCTCCTTAATGTACAATAACCACCTTCACTGGATTGCACATAACTGGGAATGGAAGAAGAGGGTTATCTTGTCATTTGATGTCGAAAAGGGTGTGCCAGAAGAAATAAGATTTCCTGATCATGGAGTCAACCATTCAAGTAATGATCTGACTGAGTGGCTGTAGTACTAAAGGAATGTCTATGTTTGTTTGTGAATGTATTTGGGTTGGGGTTTATCCAAGAAAGTACTCAGTGCCACCTATGGATCATGAAGGATTACCCAGTGGCTACGTCGTGGACAAAGTTGTATGAAATTGGATTTCAAGTACGCATTCGCAGATGCATTAGCTTTAATCACCATGATAGCTTCACTCCAGATGATCAAATCATCTTGCAAGATATCGGGGGGAATTTACTATTGCAGAATGTTGATACAAAAAAATTTGACCATCTCAACATCCCTGAGCCAAGGTTTATGGAATTTGCCCCTTACAAGGACAGTCTTTTTTTTCTAGATCAGAAAAATGACGAACGGTCTAAAGAAGATTCTAGTAAGGTTGCTGATTCAGTAGTCCATCAAGAAGGTATCTCCGGTTGTGGCGAAAAAACTGAGGACAAAATGAAGCCTTGTATCTGAAGCTTACAAGGAGAAGGTACAAATACATTCAAGCTTGATCCTTCACATTAGCAACGTTGATAATCATATTTGGCACTTCGTTCATATAATAAATTGTATTTAAATATGTTAATTAGGTGTCTAAGGAGTATATGGGATCATAAATCATTTTATGCTTTTAAGTTACAAGTAACTCTTGTTTAATTAACGAGGTATTCTTCCACTATTAAAAAAGAACTCCATCTTATCACATACATATAGTAGGCTTTTCGGTACTTGCGCTGAGATAGACGAGAGGTCAAACATTAGAGATAATTATGAACATAATGTGAGATGGGACAATTTGATTCCCAGAAGCTAGCTTGTATAGTGGGCACCCTGTACTTACACATCGTCACCTTGTGCTAAAGACTCCAGGTTGATTTTGACAGATAATTCCTTTGGTGGAGACTAAAGGGTAGAAACTTATTTTCACGACAACTGAAAGAACAAAGGCAATCAAGTAGCAAATATGCCGAACATTTTGTAATAACATCACTAGAGACAAATTTTAATCATACTCATGTTTTGATGTTTTAGAATTAGGTAACCCTTGAAAACTGATACAGTGACTCTCAAGTGTTTTATACAATAAAAGTTATGCATCACTGATGAAATTATCCAAACTGCACTGATAGTAATTAATTACTATCAAGTAATGTTTTCTCACCTCTTCTGTTTTGGTGAATAAAATACTTAATAAGTTGTTCATTTGAGGGTCATAGATTTAAATATATCAAGGACTCCATAGATAGACATTGATTACAGATCTGAGGTCAAGAAACAAATTTCTTAAACCAAACACCTGTTAACTTGTAGTAACATGTTTCAACATGAGTACTCTTTTCTTTTTCTACTATACATGTTCATTATTACATTTTTTTGGTTCATTTCATGATAGTGGTGAATGTGAACTCTCACCTTCTGATATGTATGTCTGGACTGCTTTGAAAACAAATAAAAGTATCTGAATGTAGAAATTTTCTTACATTCGATGTCATCGCTAGATAAGAAGAATTTTATTTTAGTATGTCATAACAGAAAACTGGAAGAGTCTTGATGTGCAAATGATGAAGATACTGGGAAGATAATGGTGTGGAGATAAACAGCGCAGTTGCAGCTGTTTCTTTGCATATTTTTTTAGGTGATTGTTAATGATGGATGTATTATTTGTGATGATCTTTTGAAGTACCAAGTTTAATTTTATTAAATGCTACTAATGACAACTACTACTCTCCTTACAGACATGAGATTTAGATGTACAATTGTATGTTAGCTTTATTTCTTTGGTAACTGTGCATACAAATGTTCATGGGTAATCCATGGTATTACATATAGAGTGGGAGTTTAGGCTTCATATGGGAAAGAAGATGAAAGAAGTAAGTTTTTCATGACTTTTATATCTGATTGAATGCAATGCCATTGTAAATTATTTTCTGTTAATTTGAGATATTTTCTATTATTTAGATTATCTCAAAATGCCATAATTGGCTCATGGCCAAGCCAAAAACACAGTGGACAAGATGTGCTTTTAGGACCAATGTTCACAGATGTTTGTGAACAATCACTGTGAGGTCTTTAATATCTCTATAAGAAAGTATAGAGATTTGCGAATAATAAACATGTTGAGAGAACTACACAAGTCAGTTATGAAGAGAATTTATGTGAGAAGAGACAAAATGCTTGCAAATGAGACTTTGGTTTGCCATAGTGCAATGAAAAAATTGAACAAGTAAATGATACTTACTTTTCATTTATGTTCACAACTATCCATTTTGCACATTTAATGCTCCATACTTACTTTTAGGGCTATACAATATTCTGGTAACTGTACCGTCACTTGGAATGGAGGTACAAAATATAGTGTCACCACTACAGATGGGGGTCATGAACTCGTGGTGGACCTACTTAAAAGAACATGCAGCGCTGTAGAAAATGGGATTTAACAGGTATTCCTTGTTATCATGCATGTGCATGCATAACTCTTAGGAATGATCCCTGGGAATTGCATTCCTGTTATAGCAAGGACATGTACATGAAGGTCAATTCTTTCCTTTACTTTGATGTAATTTAATGTGTATTTGTAGTTTGTACTTATCTTAATTTTAATGTTCAACACAGTTGTATAGCCAAACCTTGGAACCCATAGCAGGGCCAGAATTTTGGGAACTTGCTGCTGAACCAAGACCACTCCCTCCTACTGTCAAAACACCTGTTGGTAGACCTAAGAAGAAGAGGTCAACCAAAAATGACATTCCTAATGATCCTACAAAACTGAGCAAAGTGGGAACTATAGTGTATTCTACATACTGCAAAGGTCAAGGTCACAATGCTAGGACTTGTGAAGCTAAGGTAAATTCTCACTGAATTTATGGAGATTTAACACTTTTTTGCTAATGGCATTTGCTAAATTTGGTTTATCTATGAATGGACATATGTAAAGAAAAATGACATACTAAAGCAAGCAGCAATAGAAGGCAATGAGCCAGTGATCACGAAATCCACAGTGGTCTGCAATACCTGTCATCAAGAAGGTCACAACTCTAGAACATGTGCTATGAAGGTATTTATTTTTTATATTTCTTTATGATGTTTAACACTACTTTGATTTGCAATTAATAGTTGCATGTATGTACAGAAACAACAACAACAAGAGGGGACAAATGTAGGCCAAGATTAAGCCCAACAAATAATTGATGATATGATGCAACAAGGTACCTCAAGACAGTACAATCAAGGCAGCTCCACATCTGAGCCTAAAAAATTGACCCCCAAAAGGAAAAGATGAAAAATTAGTCATTTTAAACTTCAGTGACCATTTATGTATGGCCTTATGTATGGCATTTTAGGATTATGTATGCCTTTTGGGTCCTCCAATGACCAGTTCTGAAACTTATGTTCTAGTGGCAAAGTTGATGCTTTTGTTTAAGTCTTTTGTTAGAATGTTTGGTGGTACCAAGTTGAACATGTATGGGTTTTAAGAATTCGTGTAAAAAATTTTAATGGTTGCAATGAAGCTCATTATTTGAAAGACATATCTTAAGCATTAATTTGAACATTTTTAAATATTACAATGGGATTACAGTTCAAAGTCAAATACATCAAACTTACAATTCACTAAAATCAGAATACATGAACACTTTAGGCTTCTTTAACCTCATCAACACAAGGTTCATACATGACCCAGAAAAACACAAAAATAACTAGTAACATCAGGAACCCCATTTTCCATTTTTTTTTTGCTTCTTCACCATCTCCATTTCGATTTCAAAGGCCTTACACCTGCTGCAATCCACCCACCGGAAAAAACCGCACCCACGCCTACCCTCAACACATCCTAGGAATCTTCGTTCATCATTCGCATTTGTTCGAGCAATTATTTCCACTGCACACTTCCCATAATAACACTGGTGTGCCATGGCTTCCCCAAAGAGAAAGTAAATAAAGTATATAGATCTTAGGGTTTGATAGGTGTACTTGGATGTATATACACCGATATACAACTGGATTGAGCTGTTGGAACTTTGACGGACAGATATACCCTGCAAAAGTTAACTGTCATTTATGTAAAGTAACAGAATGCCATACAGTGGTTAAAAATAAATTCTTCGGTACCTACTTTGGTCAATTTTATATTTGGGCCACTTTTCTGTCAAAAAAAATAGGCCGGGCCAATAAAGTGCAATTAAGTCTTTAATAAATTCTATGGGTTGAATTATTTTTCAAAGGCACGATCTTCAAGTTTGAGAAAAGTTTGGATGTTCAAGTTTTGAAGGTAGTTGAATTTAACCGGTTAAGTTTCTGTAAATCTAATTTTAATTTTTTTTTTCCAACCCCTTTTCACAAAATTTGACAGAAAGTAACTAAATTCATTCCAAATGTTTGATTCAAGTATATTCACCATTATGATAAGGTATATGATAGACCAGTATGATTGAATTATTTTCTCAAGACAGGTTATCTAATCTTTTGGATCAAATTCATATAATAAAGTAATGATAATACTTAAGTTAATCTTTCAAAATCGACTAAAGTAATAACATCATGAGATTTTTTATGTTAAGTTTGTTGAATATGTGATAGGATCCTAAGCTCAATTTCTAGCACCTACAGGTATTAAGACAACTAGTAACATAACATGGTATCAGAGCTTAGGCTGTCAAAAGAACTCATGTTCGACTCCCGCCACCCTCCAATATTCTCATTTATTGAAAATATTGAATTGTACTTTGCTCGGCCCAAAAAGAGACGAGATCCCCACCAAGTAATTGAAAAACAAATGTGTGCTATGGTGGGTCCAAAAAGAGACGAGATCCCCACTTAGTAATTGTAAATTGGGCCGGACACTAGGGCCAAAAAGTCACGAACTACATTGTCATATGATCCTGGTAAGCCCAATTCCTAGCACCTTGAGGTTTTAGGACAACTAGTAACTTAACATGGTATCAGAGCTCAGGCTGGCAGAAGGACTCAAGTTCGACTCCCCGCCACCCCCTAATATTCTCTTTTATTGAAAATATTGAATTATACTTTGGTGGGCCCAAAAAGGGACGATATCCCACCCGGTATAAAATTGTCTGTTATAGTGGGTCCCGAAGGCACCAGATCTCCACCTAAAATACCCGGTGATCCACTCTTTGACCCAAATAATGGGCTTTCGAGTATGGGGATGTTGAATATGTGATATGATCTGGTAAGACGAATTCCTAGCACCTTGAAATTTTACGACAACTACTAACTTAAAAAAGTTCTTGTTAGGCTCAAGACATGTCTGAATACCACTATTAACAAGCCTACTCTTTGTGACTATGTCACTCTACATGACCTAGTGAATTCTTTCACTGAGATATAGTATAGGTCTCTATTGTACTTGTCTTGCTTTCATGTACTTAGCTTTATCTTGTATGCTCAAAGTCATAATGAGCTTAGTAAGCTTCTTGCAATCTAGAATGTACATAGGCCATGGAATAATTATCTTGGTAGAAGTTCAGAAATGTTCATGCATCAGGATGGAGATGAATAAGGCCCTGAAGAAATAAGTTGTAGAAGTTTTTCTAAGTCCCTATACCGTGAAGTCAAAATAAAGCTATGTCGTGAAGTCTAAAAATATCCATGTCGTGAAGTACTGAGATCGCATAGTCCTAAATGAACTATGTCGTTAAGTCTTCATTACTCATATCGTGAAGTGTTGATATCGCAAAGTCAAAATGTACTGGATCGTGAAGTCCTCGAAAGGCCTAGATCACGAAGTCCTCAAAAGGCCTAGATCGCGAAGTCCTCAAAAAGCCTTGTTCGCGAAGTCCTCAAAAAGGCTATGTCGCGAAGTCTTCAAAGGCTATGTCGCGAAGTCTTCAAAGGCTATGTCGCGAAGCCTTCAAAGGATATATCGTGAAGTCAGGGAAATACTTGAGTTCACGATATCAACACTTAGCCGTTTATAACAAGACAAATCAAGATACATAACCAAAATTCAAAGGAAACAAATACTGAAGCATCTGTTCTGGTAAGGTGGTCCAAAGAACAGATGGCAAATCTACATCTAAACTTGGAGAGAAAGACAAGAGACAAGCAGCTACAGAAACGGGAAAGACTCCGAAAAGAAAGTGGTCCTTCCTGACACAGTTAACTTCTTATGGCAGGACAATTTGGACTTACAGTGAAGGGTAACTGTGTAAATAGGAGTGTGCACTAGTTTGTATAGGATATATATATATCTTGCACACCCTATTGTTAGCTGTAAGAGAGATACACATAGAATTATTTCAAGCACTCTTTTCTCTGTAAGAAAACAAGTACAAACTGTTCTTGTTTAGAAGCCAGAAATTCATTTGTGAAATTCTGGAAAGCTTTAGTATTTAATTTACTTAATACAAAGTAGATTAAAGTGATTGTGTGTGTTCTGTTTTCATTCCGTATTTTACATAACATAATCTCTCACAGCTTACTTAGTTTTCAAGAATCGAAAATGTCATATGATCATAATGTTATATATTTCTAATAAAAGTGCTAGTTGTACAAAATTAGTTCTAAAAATGTTTGCAAAATGTCACTGAACATTTGTTATAATAAAATTAAATGGAAGTAGACCCTTGCATTTAAATTAACACGACCAATTAAAATATTCTATACTATCATATCAACCATGCCACGTAATATTGGAACTATTTTTTGGATCCAATTTTGTATATATACCACTACTCTATTTCTAATCAAATTTCAAATTTCAGTTGTAATTTTACAAATTTCAATGTTCATTTGAAGTCATTATCTTATACCAACATGTAAATTGGTGTTTTATCCACTAATTTAATTTTTTAATAACACACTTTAATGCTTATAAAATTAATTCATTTTTTCAACCAGGACTTAAATAATAAAATTGTGATAGGTTTCATGTTAAGATTTACTATAAGATTTTACATATGCATGCCACATGATCATAATAATATTACGTATCTCTTTAATCAATTCAAAATTTTAATTTTAATATTATTAATGAAATTATTATTTTTAAATTGTAATCTTGAAACTCTATGGGTTTTGATGATGACATTGTGTTTATACACAACAAATTATATATTTTGTCATATATATTGACTTTGTTTTGCATTTATTTTTCAGAAATTCATCTAGGAAATCATATGTAAGAATTATTTATATATATTAACTAATTTAATATATCTTAAAACATCCTTATTCAATTACATTCAAAATCGTTTTCCTAGTTAATAGGAGTTGAATTTGTGTTGAAAGACTGATTCAAAACCAACTCTTTATAATACTCCAAACGACATTTTTGGTTCAATATTGATCCATTGGATCGATTTTAATACGAATAAATAAAATATATGTTTTACGAGACGATAATTATCAAGAATATATGGATGTAATTACAAGAATTGTTTAATAATAGCTATACGAACCAAAATATCTCTATCACGAATGTTCCAGAATATTCCTCACTTCAACGGATAAAATATTGGTACGAACGATATACCAATTCCCCGAATAATTATAAAACGAACTAAATTTTCTGTTCGATAATTAAAATAAAACGAAATAAATGACATTCTCCTAAAATAAATTCTAATCACCATAAATATTCACATAGCATCCCAATGACACATATTTGACCATTTAAAGAATAACTTAGCACATTTAAACGGATAAAACATTTAATAAATATTGATATGAAAATAAAATTTCATTCCACATCAAATATTAACACGTAATTTTCCTGGATCTTACAATATCATGTATCATTTTATCTGAGAGCATGTCATGAATGGAACTGTGGAGTTACATTTTGTACCCATGGAGGAACAAATTACAGACATCTTTACTAAACCTGCTTGATGAATCCACTTTTTCTAAGCTGGTTGGTGAACTTGGGATGTTAAATCTTTCTAATTGATTAATTAGAAGTCAATAACTGCAAGACAATCCTAGTAAGTCCACGAGTTTAAGAATTTTCATATCCTTAGGACTTGTGAACTTATTTTCAGGAGCAATTCTCGTAATTTAAAATTATCTACCTAATTATATGTCATATTTATAATTAATATATCTTATGGCATTTAAGTAGCAAATAATTTTAAAATTATTTAAGTGTTAATGTTTGTTCTAAATATTATGCATTTATTTAATTCGAATTATTTTATTTTGTTTCAAACAAAGTAAAATAATGCAGCATAATTAATTAAATTTTAATTGATTTATATCAGTTAATGATATTTAGTCAATTTTATTCTAAAATAATTGTGAATTTTGTTAACTGTGAATTTAAATTTCTAGATCTGTAGAAATTCACAGGAAATAAAAAATTGTTTTTAAACTGGTTACAGGTTTAAAAATGAAAAGGTAGCAAAATCTATCAATATATCATTTTCGATAGTTTTTCAAATACTTTATCAAAAACTATCGAAGTGATTGAAATTCATCTCGATAAAATTTTGGAAAAGGAAAGTAAAAACTATCGAATTATTTTGTCGATAAATTTTGAAAAAGGGTAGAAATCTATCGAACAATTCTATTTTGTTCAAATTCTTAATTTTCGATAGTTTTTCAGTTAGTTTAATGTTCGATAGTTTTTAGTTTTTAAAATATTAACTTTCGATGGTTTTTAGTAAAAGTTGGTTTAAATTCTGATTTAATACACTTCGATAGTTTTGTACTATGATTTAACTTTTATGCCCCTGAATAAAAACTATCGACAGTACTTTTTAAAATTTATCGAACATGAAATTACTAAAATACCCCTGATAGTTCAGTAAGTATAAAAGTAGCACTTAGACGATTTTTTCTTCTCTATTCTCAGATCTAAGTTTTGAAATTATATACTTACAAATACATACAACTAAGAACCAAGAAAACTCGACAGTTTCTTCTTGTTTAATCTTGATTTACTTAAGAAAATCAGTTTTACCACAGTAACTTCATTTTAAGCGTGAAAGTGCTGTGTGTTCGTGATTATTTTGAGTTTTCAATTCGGTTTCCATAGAAATCCATCGAGAGTGACAATTCAAACCTTTAAAACTTGGTAACTGTTTTGAAACTTGAGATTTGATTGTTAAACAATTAAGTTCTTGAGTTTTGTTTTAATTTAAAAGTTATTGAGTTAAGGAAATTAGGGTTCTTGAATTTGGTATTTTTTTTTGGTTCGGTTTTAATTTCGTAAAAAGGGATATTTTAAGTAAATTAATTAGCAATAATTAATTGGGTTTATTTTTTGTTTTAATTTTTAATTTTCTGGACTTTGTGAAAATTCAATGGCCGGAGAATTTATTATCACCAAGACTAATCACGTCTCGTTTCAAAACGTGCAATCCATCACGAACTTACAGTTTCGTGCATGGGCACAATTTTTGAACTCACATTCACTGGTGGCATTTGCATTAAGTACTCCAGCGGTTCTTTTTATTGATCAATTAACTGCACTGTACACCACTGCCACTGAAACGTCAAAAGATAATGTGTTGGCCTTCAGTTTTGTTGTGCCAGGGGACAGAACAACAAGGGTGACGGAACAAGATGTGAATAGAATTCTTCATTTTATGACTGAAAAGCTTGTTCATTTTCCCACCACTGAAGATATACATGCTTTCTTCACTCTTATAAGAAGTCAACAACCCAACTTCTGAAGCATCACTTTACTAAGCACTGGAATTTCTTCTTTCACACACGTATCCATGTGTTTACTGCAAAGACCACAAATCTACATGGCATTCCGTTATTTCTTCAGAAATTAGGGTTTGCTATTGCTCACAATAGGCAGATTAACATTGGTAAGTTAGTGATTGATCAGATTATCCAATGCATGGGACCTTTGGAAGAAAGAGCAGGGCAATATGATGTGCTTTGTTTCTATTCAAGGTTTCTACAGTTAATTTTGAATGATGTGTTGACAGATGAGGAGAGGAAGGAGTGTATAAAGATGAAAATCTATGCCATAACGGCTCTCATAAAGAAGAATAATCTTCCAGGGGTACCTACTGTTCTGACTGATTATCTTTGAACGGTACCCCTGCCACTTCTACCCCCAGAGGAACAGGTAAACCAAGGTATGAATCCTGAACCTGTTGTTCCTCCACAAGCTGCACCCATGGATGTAGATCCAGTAGTAGAGCCCTCAGTGGCCATTCCCGACCAAGAGTTTGAAAACCAACAGCCTCTAACCACGGTCCTAGAGCCTTTGAAAGAGTCAAATGAAACAGAAACTCCTACCCCTACTATACCATCCAATCAAATATCGGAGAGTGTAGAGGAAGTAAGAACCAAAGCAGCACCAAATAAGGAGAAACACCCTTTAACCACAGCTCTGCCTTCTACTAAAAGAAGAAAACTTGAAACCAAGACAATTGTTGAATCTTCATTACCATCTTTCACTGAGCCTCTAACTGATTTTTCTGAAGCTTATTGGGCAGCAATATCTGAACCCCTAACCCAATCCGAGGAAGGAAAATTGACGGAAGCATCTAGTTCTCTGACCAAATTACGGTCAGGACCACTGGATGAATGTTCCTTAGTGAACCAAGAGTCTTCACAGACGTTGAGAGAAGGCTCTCACCTAAATGCACAATCTGAAGGGTCATTACCTAACTCCCCAGATGGAACACATCTGGATCCTGCGGGTACCGGGTCTGACATAGATGCAGATCGGCAACTCGGTAACAGTGAATCAATTTCATTTGAGGAGTTACCTGAGGAAATGTCTTCAAAGACTTTAGAGGGAGTTTTAGGGCCTCTGCTATCAATAGAGCCTGATTCGAACCCCCCAGAGATTCAAACTCTGGATCTTGTGGAGGATAAATCATCGCAAGATGATCAACAACTTGGTTTAACCAAGGACGGGGACTTGCGATGCCCCATTGCACCACCGGTGACCTCTTTAAGGACGGCTAAGGTGATTTCATTTTCAGGTACACAAAGAGGGAAGGATTTGAGTGAAACAAAAACACTTACACCTGGCCTGAGTAGGAAAGGAAAAATGAGTGAAACACCAACAGAAACGTTGACTGAACACCCAGAGCCAAAAGTGAGGAGTGACACCCAAACCCTAATAAATGTTGATGATCTGCTACCGCCTACGGACAGGGAAATTCAAGTTCAATCCAATCTTAAGGAGATGACAGTCCATGACAGAGAGGGAAAACCTTTATTCAAAGTCCCTCTCAGACCTTCCTTTGCTCAAGGGATCTCCTCCGGTCAAGTTGATAGTTCTCTATCTTCAATTCAACAAAAAATTGACTTGGTTGCAGCTGATTCCAGAAGAACATATAGAGCTTTGAGCGGTGCATCTGGCACAATTACGGGCACAAAGGAGGTCGTGGACTCATTGAAAAAGAATACAATGGAAGAACTCATCGAGTTAAGAGCGGACGTCAAAGACCTAAGACATGGATTCACAAAGGAAGTCCATGTAATACAACAAGGTCAGGAATCTCTAACGGAGGACATTTTGGTTATCTGTGACGCATAAGAAAAGGTCAAATATGCTATGAATAGTCTGTCAAGAGTGGAGTCTCGCCTCAGTAAAAGATTGGATAGAATCTAGCAGACGACCAACTCAAGACTAGACAACATGGACAAAAAGCTTGATGTGATGGAAGAGATGACAGAAGACATTGCTCTTTATATGGAGAATCAAGGTGACGGTCTGGAGTCTATCTAGAATATGCTGAAAAATCAACAAGCCGGCCCCTCAACTCACTATGCGGAGGATAACTTCACGGAGGATTACTCAACTAAGGGGGAAAAGGGAGCAGTAATGGAAACACCTATTCCGATATGACAGTACTTGATAGAAGAACTTGAGGAAGAAATTGAAGAGGAGTTTGACATTGTTAATGAGCCAACAATAGAAGAGCATGAACCATATTATCCAGAGCCAATTGATCATCCAATCATTGACGATATTATGGAAGAAGCTGCTGAAGCAAACCCTCTATCAAACGAACAAGAAGATGCCTTGGAGAGATTAAAAGCCGAAAGAGCTGAAAGAGAAGCAAGGCAAGCTCAAAAAGAGAAGCACCAAGCAGTTTTGAGAAGTGAGAAGCTAAAGAGGTTCAAGATGTATAGTGAGATAAGGACGAAGAAGTTGTTAGATTTGACACAAAAGCAAGGAAAGGACTGGGAGATGGCTTACAAAACATTTTGTGGATTTGATGACGGATTAGAAGTCAATGACAACGCTGATGTGGAAGTGATCATTCAGGACATAAAAGTGCAAATAAGGACACTCAGACTTATTCCACAGCATTGAGACAATCTATAATCTACCTGAAGGCTAGAGTTAAAGCAAGTGGTGCCTGGAACATAATAATCAGTTTCATCAATAGAGGTACATTTGTGATCTCCACAAAGTTTTTTGAACAAAGAACATATACAGATCTGCAGGTGATACTCATCAAGATCCAAAGAATCACAAAGCTAATGAACTGCTCCGTGGGCATGTTAAGGAGATCTTGATGAAAGTCAGTCCAGAAGTAAGTGAAGACCCTCCAATGGTAAGATTTATGAAGAACGACATGTTCAAAATCTGCTATTTGGATGAGGAAAAACTGAAGGATTACCCAAATAACTATCTAATATCAGTTGAAAAGTACTTGAGATCCACTGGATTCATCACACCAGAAAAGACAAGAGTTGCAGACACTCTAAGGAACTATCTCATGGAGAATATGCCTTTCTATAGAAAGAGAGTGGAACGAGGATTGGAAGTGCATCCCAGACTACCAAACATGCCAAAGCATAATCAGAAAGATGTCAGCATTGCATGGGTGTGGGCTGGAGTAGGTCAAGAGGTTGAATCTATTGGAAGACATATCATAGGAGCAATCCTAAAACCTGGTGAACCACTACACTATCCAACTTTGATTGATCATCAAGAAGCAATTTCTGATCATGTAGGTGAAGAAGGTGAGATCCTTGTGGACTGAAGATGAAGCAACGAACTATCTGCTCAGGCTAGAGGAACAACTTCATTGTTAAACTTTTTTTGTTCTTTGTAAATTAGATATCTAGAAATGTGAATATTTAATCCATAATGCAATTAATATTATTAATCTGTCGTACTTTAATTAGTTTCGTATTTTCATTGGTTAGTTGAGTTATCCTCTAGGTATTTGCTTGTCGAACTCTAACAATCAAATAGGGAGAGATTGTAAAGTATAATGTAATATAATATGTAACGGAGATAACTACAACTCAACACAGGACTAAGACAGACAATAATATTAACTGAAGCACAAAAATCCAAAAGAACAAAAGACATGGTAAACTCAAGAAATCAAAATATGGTATGTATTCTTAAAGTCCGTAAACAGGTCACGGAAAGAAGTTCATTAATATGTTCAGGCCTCAGTGACAAATAAAGAATCAAGACTTTCCAGACTACAGAAGTATTTTAAATGATAAAAAGTTAGTACCAAAGGATTTCAGTGATTTTATAATGAAGCAACCAAGACGGCAAAGGACTTGTCAATTGTATTGTATTAAAAACATAGAGGTTTTGATCAGTGCTAGTCATCAGTGAACCAGACCAGTTGCACTAGGTGTCAGCACAATTGAAGAAGATCATCATGTTTTATCGTCTCAGAAGAAATTGATTTAAGTCAGACCAGAAATATTCTGGAAGTTAAAAGAAAAATTGATAAGGTATGTTTAGGTTAAATTGAAGTGCAATATCCTTACTACAAAGAGAAATAATCTTCAAGGATCAATATGCAATTAAAGACATTCAATAGTTTTCCTTTTTGAAAACTATCGAAATACAAAAGAAGTTTTTGATAAAAAGCATCGAATTGGTGAAAATCCAATTCGATAGTTTCTTAATTAGAAACCACCAAAGTGGATAAAATGATTATGTTTGATAGTTTTATTTATAAAACTATCGAACTAGTTTCAAAGAAACAAGTTATTCTTTTCGATAGATTTTATTTAAATCTATCGAATGAAAAGAAAAAGCTTGTCTTCGATAGTTTTTAAATTGGAGCAGGTGAAATGCATTCAAGAATTGTCAGAGGTTGGTGAGGAAATGGATGGCTGAGATTTCATCATGATCTTCGATAGTTTTCCTAAAAGACTACATTTTGTGAAGTGAAGACACTGTCTTCATTAGTTCGAAATTGAAGAAGTTGCAGAAGAATTAATATCCAGAAAAAATTTAAGAGCTTCAGATTTGTAGAGAAGTTATTACCAGTGCCTTAAATTCTATCATTTGTATTGATTACTGTAACGTGAACTCATTGAAGCTAATCCTATGGATTAGATTTGTAGCACCCCTCGTGGTTTATATTTATAAAACGATATATTCCCCGACTCATTGTCACAAATGTAGACTAAGGTAAACTATCGAAAGCTTAGAGAAAATCTGAGTCGTCCATTTTCCTCACCAACCTCTGACAGCCTTCAATGCATATCACCTGCTACATCTTTAAAAACTATCGAAAACAAGTTTTTACTTTTCATTCGATAGATTTAAATAAAATCTATCGAAAAGCATAACTTGTTTCTTTGAAACTATTTTGATAGTTTTATAAATAAAACTATCAAACTTATCATTTTCTCCACTTCGATGGTTTCTATTAAAGAAACTATCAAATTGGATTTTCACCACTTCGATGGTTTTTATCAAAACCTCATTTTCTCTTTCGATAGTTTTTCAAAAAGGAAAACTATCGAATGTCTTTACTTGCAGATTGATCCTTGAAGTTTCTTTCTCTTTGCAGAAAGGATATAGCACTTCAATTTAACCTAAACATACCTTATCAATTTTTCTTTTCACTTCCAGGATGTTTTAGGTCTGACTTAAATCAATTTCTTCTGAGACGATAAACATGTTGATCTTCTTCAATTGTGCTGACACCTAGTGCAACTGGTCTGGTTCACAGATGACTAACACTGATCAAAACCTCTATGTCTTCAATACATTATAATTGATAAGTCCTTTGCCGTCTTGGTTGCTTCATTATAAAATCATTGAAATCCTCTAGTACTAACTCTGTATCATATAAATACTTCTATAGTCTTTAAAGTTTTGTATCTTTATTTGTCACTGAGGCCTGAACATATTAATGAACTTCTTTCCGTGATCTGTTTAGGAACTTCAAGAATACATACCATATTTTGATTTCTTGAGTTTACCATGTCTTCTTTTCTTTTGGATTCTTGTGTTGCAGTTAATATTATTGTCTGTCTTGTTCCTGTGTTGAGTTGTAGTTATCTCTGTTACATATTATGTTACATTATGCTTTACACTTTTGTGCAAGATGGACTATGTGATGTTGTGATCTCATTACACTTTTTGAAAAGAATTTTGAGTTCAAGGTAAAGATTCTCAGAAGTGACAATGGCACTGAGTTCAAAAATACTGAAATTGACTCTTACTGCATAGAGAAAGGAATTTCACAACAATTCTCAGCACCATGTACTCCTCAACAAAATGGTGTTGTAGAAAGAAAGAATAGAACTCTCATAGAAGCAGCCAGAACCATGTTAGCTGACTCAAAGCTTCTAACTTATTTCTGGGCTGAAACTGTTAACACTGCATGTTTTGTTCAAAATTGCACACTGATTAACAGACATGAAAAAACTCCATATGAGATGATCAAGAACAAGAAGCCAAGGTTGAAACATTTTCACATCTTTGGATGCAAGTGTTTTGTTCTCAAGGTTCATCTTGAGAAACTTGCAAAGTTTGAAGCCAAAGCAGATGAAGCTATTTTTCTTGGATATACTTCCTCAATAAAGGCCTTCAAAGTTTATAATCTGAAAACTCAAACTGTAATGGAGTCGATCCATGTTGATTTTGATGACAAAACACAAGTTGAACTCCATCCTGAACAAAGTTATGGAATACTACAATTTGAAAATAAGAAGGATGTGTACAATGACACGAGTGAAGAGGAAGAAAGTATGCAACCTCATTCATTTAATTCTCAACCAGGGCATTTAATTCAGGGGAAGAATTTTGAAAATGGATCTACAAGCACTCCACAGACTAGTACTAGACATTCAGGGTCTAGATCTTCAGAGTCTACTACATCAGAGTCTAACTCTTCAGCAACTGAGAATAAAAGATTTCAAGACTCAGGGGGAGAAACTAGTATAATTTCTTTTGGAGATGCTTCTCACTTGGAGGAAGAGTCCATACACTTAGGGGGAGAGTCAGAAAGGAGAAATCTTCTCTCAGCAACAAAATGGACTAAAGATCGTACTGAAGACCTAATAATTGGCGATCCAACTAAAGGGGTCTAGACAAGGAGGGCTACTCAAAATGAATGTCTTCATAGCTGTTTTCTTTCAAAACTTGAACCAAAGAAGGTAGAAGAAGCTTTGGAAGATCCTGATTGGATAATTGCCATGCAGGAAGAATTAAATAAATTCGAAAAATCTCTGTGGTTTTGTTCTTGTCCTCGGGGCGTTGGTCACCCCCGTGCACAAGGCAGGGTTGGGAACCACGCCTCCGAGGCTGTCTCCTAGGCGTCCAAAGCCCCTTGGGCATTTTTCAAAAAACATTCTTCTCTTTTTTTTAAAGAAAAATCAAGGAAAATGCTTTCTTTTTCCAAATGTCTTCTGGGCGTTGGTCACCCCCGTGTACAAGACGGGGTTGTGAACCACGCGTCCTAGACGGTCTCCTGGGCGTCTTTGCCTTTTAGGCATTTTTCAATCCTAGATTTTCCAAGTGTCTTATGGGCGTTGGTCACCCCCGGGTACAAGACGGGGTTGTGAACCACGCGTCCCAGACGGTCTCCTGGGCGTCTTTGCCTTTTAGGCATTTTTCAATCAATTCTTTTAAAAAAAATAAAAATCAAGGAAGATTCTTGAATTCTCTAGACTTTTCTCCAAATTCAAACTCATGGGCTTTGGCACCTATTTCCGCCCCCTCAAATTTTTCTGATTTTCCACCGCCTCTAGACTCCAATTTTTCGTTCGAAGATCAACCATTTTCCGGTTTACTTTGTAGTTTCAGTTTAAAGATTCATCTTCTTCACCACGTTTCAAGGTTTAAGCTTTTAACTAAGCATCATCAATGGCTGATTCTGGCTCTTCTCAACAATCTCAACTCTCCCAACCTCCTCAAGGTTCTACTCGTGCCCCCCGGTCTGCTGCCAGAGGTAACAAACGTTCTCTTGTTCATTCCTCTGTCTATTCTCTTAGAGATTTATTAGATGAATTCGGGGAAGCTTTTCCTAACCTCCTTCACTTAGAAGCTTATAATTTTCCTTCGAAATATAAACAAAGTGACATAGATGCATTATCTAGATTGTTTAGTATAAATGGGCCTTAGAGGGCTGAAACTCCCAACCCAAATGATAGAGCTTGTTACCCAAAGCCCGGGGAAATTAGGATTTATAAAGAAGATTTTTATGCTGGGTTTAGATTGCCTCCTCCCCCCTTTGTTTTTAGACTTTTAGCTGAAGCTCAGGTCTGTCCAACCCAACTTCAGCCTAATGCTTGGAGGTTCATTTATAGTTTTATGGTCCAGTGTAGGA
Organism: Heracleum sosnowskyi; assembly: GCA_030848705.1. NCBI lineage: Eukaryota > Viridiplantae > Streptophyta > Magnoliopsida > Apiales > Apiaceae > Heracleum > Heracleum sosnowskyi. The sequence continues at coordinate 70,489,190 of CM061235.1, forward strand.
AACATTGTTTCGAACCTAGTGTCTCCGTATTCATATTTCTCTTTAAATTTTTTAACGATCCCCAGAGAGCGGGTTGGGTCAAAATTCAACATAGGAGCCTCAACCTTAGTTGCTTCATTTCTGATAGTGGGCCAAATTCTTTGCCCAAATGGAAAAAGGAATGGTTTTATCTCTATATGGAGGGAGATAGTTGGGATAACTATTTTAGGCCCGGATTTTGTGAAGCCCAAGATGGGGCTGTACGTAATTTGAAACATGGAATCGAGGAGGCTGCAGTTGTCGAAGTCCTGACTTCGGATAATCTTCACCACTGCAACCTTTTAGTTTCTGAAGCTTCCCTTCAAGCACATAGTCTTACTGACTTGGGTCCCGAGGGTAATTATTCAGCCAAAAAACATTTTTATTCATTATTTTCCTTACTTAACTTGTTTGTAACTAATGTTATCTTGCTTTGCTTTTCAGCTCAGGACTTGCTTGCCCAAATTTTTAAGAGGCGAGAGGCTGCTGCCGCTTCTGGAACATCTGTGACCGTGGAGATGGCTTTCAAGAGGGGCCGTACTGAAATCGGCTCTTCCTCGGGGAAGGTGCCTATTTTTCTGGCTGAAGAGCCAATGAGGGTTGATGAAGATCCCAACCCCTTTGTCGTTAAGTGGGGTCTTCGTAACAAGGACACCACAGTTGGTGACTCTCAGGCTGCTGCGGAGTGGTCCAAGAACATGATCACCCCACGGGACTGGACTCAAATAGTGGATTCTTCTGAGGATTTACAGATAGAGCTTATTGGGTCGCAGGCCATTGCTACGGTATATTTCCGAGCTCAAATTGTTTCTTTATTTCTCTATTCATTTTTGCATATTCTTTAACTCATACTTTTACCTTGCAGGCTAACGTCTATCATCAGGCTTCCTTACGGAACCTGAGGACGGCGAGGGCCGAAAAGGCCATTGGTGATAGAGATAGAGACTGATACTTGTCCGCCTCCGAGGCTAACTTTGAGAGGTTCAGGGTGGTCGAGAGAGAGCTGGTGGACGAGCAGGAGAAGGTCAAGCAGTTAGAGGTACGCCTCCAGAGGGGCCGTGAGGAGATGATCGCAGAGTATAAGGCTTCAGAGGAGTTCGACGATCTCCTTACTGCGGAGTACGATGCTAACTTCCCTGGCACTTTCCAGAAGTGTTGGGAGGAGATTATAGGTCATTTGGGGACCCAGATCGAGGGTATTACCCTAGAAAAGTATCTTGTCCCATCTTTCCCGGGTGTTGAGGCTACTACTACTTTGGCCTCTTCATAACCTGGTGATGATTCTCAGCCAATGGAGGAGTCCGAGCCTGCTGATGACTTCATAGAGGACTTAGATGCCCCTCGTAGGGATGCCCTTGTCCTTGACAAGGTCCCGTCTAATGACTTAGAGTAGATTTCATTGGCCCTGCGTGGCTTTATTTATTTATGTTTTCGTTTATCTGAAACTCAGCCTTCGGGGTTTATGCAACTTATTTATTCATATTCCGTTTCTTCATTCTTGCAGTCACTTATATTTATTTTGCTTATCCTTTGTAAGGCAATTTCTAATACTTGGCCTCTTGAATGGACTGGCACTTTGATCGAGTGTTATTGGTACAACTTGCTCTTTAGTAAAACAATAAGGAAATACTCAAACACAGATAAGTAATAAAATAGTGAAAAAGAACTTGAAATATTTATTTTAAAAAGAGGGTTCGACCCTTACATACTCTACTTCCTACTAAGAGCTTAAGAGCTCAGAATGGTTTTGTCGACCTTATTGCTACTTGTCCTATTAGTGGATCCTTTTAGAAAACACTTAAACATACTAAACTTTCAAATTTGAGGCATGCCAAGTTCTTGGCACCTCAGTCCCTTCAAGGGTTCAGGCAATAATGCTCCAATATAAGTGACTTTGTCCGGTTCTCCCGGGATCAGGGGAATAAGAATCAGATCCTCAGCTGGCTTTCCCCTTCTTTCTTCATCGTCTCTTGAATCCATAACCTCGATTGGGAGAACCTGCCCCCTGACTCCATCAGGCCTTAACGCAGCTACATAGCAACTCCTAGCCATCTTTTGATCTCCTTGTTCTTCACCAACCCCGTTCCTTGTTGGGAACTTGATTTTCAAATGGTAAGTTGAGGCAACAGCCTTGAATGCATGAAGGCCTGTCCTCCCAAGGATTGCATTATAAGTCGAGGTTGCCTTTATCACCAAGAAGTTCAGCATTTGAGTTGCTGTTTGTGAACCTTGCCCTATTGTCATAGGGAGCTGAATAGTTCCCTCTTCTTTAGATTCAACCCCATTGAACCCGTATATGGGCATGTTTGAAGGAGTCAGTTGCGAATCGGTATATCCCATCTTGATGAAGGCGTCATGGAACAAGATGTCCACGGAAGCTCCATTATCTACCAGAACCCTCTTGGTTTTAGAGTTGCCTATTACAGGTATAATGACCAATGGGTCGTCATGGGGGAACTTCATCCCTTCAAGATTAGAATGATCAAAGCTAATAGCCACTTCTGTCTTGGCACGCTTTGGTGCTTCTCCTATAATAGTCATTACCTCTCGGGCATAAGCTTTCCTTGAGTTTCGGGAGGACCCAGAAGCAGTCGGTCCTCCAAATATAATGTTTATGACAGGCCCTTGGGGCTTAGGATTACGATCTTGATCGTTGTCCCTCCTATTATAGTCTTTCATTTCATAGTTTCCTTGTTGATTTACTCGATTTCCATCCTTAGTGAACTTATCGAGTTTTCCTCGTCGGATTAAGAACTCGATCTCATCTTTCAGTTTTCTACAATTGTCGGTGTCATGACCAACTTCTTTATGGAAACGGCATAATTGATTCTTGTTTCATTTCTCCAAGTCAGATCTTAGTGGCTTTGGCCATCGAAGATCTTCTTCCTTCTCAATATCCATCAGAATTTGACTTCTTGAGGTGTTCAACCTTGCATACTCATTGAACCTGGGTCCAAAGTTGTTCTTTTTAGGTGGAGAGTTAGAATCCTTCACTGTCCCGGGATATTTGTCCCTAGCGTCATACTCTTGAGTCTCCTTTTCTTTTTTCCGTTTTCACTTCCCTCGACAGTGGGTTCATATTTCTTCATACTTTCCTCGGCCTTGATATACTTTCCGGCTCTATTTTGAAGCTTCAACATGCTTTCGGGTGCATTCTTTGCCAATGATCTCTTGAAGTGATCATCAGTGGTTCCTTGTTGCAGGGCTATCATAGCTACTTTGTCCTCCAAGTCCGGGACTTTCAGAGCCTCCCTAGTGAATCGATTTATGTATTCCCTTAAGGATTCATTCTTACCTTGCTGGATATCCATAGGAGATTCAAAACTCTTCTCATGCACCCTTCCACTAACAAACTGATTGATAAACGCCTTGCTCAATTCCTTAAAAGATCCAATAGAGTTGGGAGGGAGACGAATGTACCAACGTTGAGTCATGCCCGCAAGGGTTTGTGGAAACGCTCTGCATTTGACTGCATCATTGGTAGGCTGCAACAATAGTGCATTTGAGAAAGTTCTTACATGATTCGCGGGATCTCCTGTTCCATCATAAGCTTTGATGGTTGGCATCTTGAATTTTCTAGATATATTAGCTTTCATGATATCTTGAGTAAAAGGTGGCGTAGGATTATCAGGATCTCCTAAGGGTAACAACACAGTAGGATCACCCTTTGGGGCTTCAGCCCTCTTAGTTCTTCTTGGTGCAGGATCTAAATTGATCATCGGGACTCTCCCGGTTGCTTGGTTTTGTGCTTTTGCAGCCTCCTCTTCCGCCAACACTTTCTTCAGTCTTGCAGCCTCTGCTTCATAGGCCGCAATCTTTTCCTTAGTGGTTTGGGGTTATTCCTGATTTGTTTGGGAAGAACGCCTCCTTCTTGGGGGTACATCCCTTTCATCATCGGAATTATAATCTTCGTCCTCCGTATAAGGACCGGAGTAGTCTTGGATCAAGGGGGTCTGTCGAGTTTGAGTTTGTTGATTTAGCAGTCCTAGACCTTGAATATAAGGGGGCACATAAGCTTCGTGATATGTTGGATTAATACGACTACTCTCCGTTGTAGGTCGAGGTGGCATGCCATAGGTTGGCATCCCGAGAGTTTGAGTCGTATATTGGGGAAGATCTGTGGTGTGAAGTTGAAGGCCACGTGGTGCGTTCATGAGTAGTGGAGAGGTTGTGATTGTTGCTGGAGAGTAGTCTCTTGAGGATTAGGGCCATGAACGACCATTTGTAGGGGATTCGTCCCTTCAACCGAAATTGGAATTTCTGGTCCTTGAGTAGTGGTGAGGGTGATATTCGCCCCTTGAGTGCCAGTAGTTAGGGCTGTGCATTCGGTTCGGTTAACCGATAACCGAACCGAATAACCGAAATAATTTCGGTTCGGTTAACCAATATTCATAATTCGGTTCGGTTTTCGGTAAGGAAATATCAATAATTCGGTTTTTCGGTTTTTCGGTTTTTCGGTTTTTAACCGCGGTTAACCGAAAAACCGAATAAATAACCGAATTACTCTTTTTACACATAAAAAATAAAAATTTATATCAATAATATATTATCTATTAATCTGTTATGCCTTTTTTATCAGCAGTGTGTTGACTAATCTAGTAATCTATTGTGTTTGTGTATGTATCTATCGAGTATCTATCACTTTATCAGTATTTGCTAATTTTTAGATTAAAAACAACCTGCAATTTACTTAGTTTACATGTATGATTTTTTTTTTAATTTACAGAACTAGTGGCCCAGACCAGGAGCAGCAACATGAATTTTGAAGATCAGGAGCACTGGAGCAGCACTGCAGCAGGACCTCATGCTTTTATATTTTGCCTTTTGGCCTCTGCCATTCAAATTCCTGATTGGTACGATTTGGTGTTGCAAAGTGTAAAGTGTAAACTAAGTAACTAACTATTCAATAGTCTTGCTAGTGACTCTGTGTCAAATTGGATTTTTTTTGAATGTTTTTATTCATTTTCAGTAACTTGTATTAAATTTCGGTTTTAAATTTCGGTTTTCGGTTATAACCGATTTATTTATTTCGGTTCGGTTCAAAACCGAAATTATTTCGGTTCGGTTTTCGGTAGCCTTTTCCCCATAATTTCGGTTTCGGTTAACCGAAATAAAATTCGGTTCGGTTCAGTTTTAACCGAATGCACAGCCCTACCAGTAGTTGGCGGCGGTTGGCTTCCATCAGTCTCTGTTTCAGAGGTAAGAGGAAGTCCTTCAGAAGTCTGAGTTTCTCGAATTGTTCTTTGTGTATTTGCCATGGTTTATGTTGTTTTCCCACTAACGGTGCCAAATGTTGTGGAATAAAAACTGTAATTTCGAATTTAATGATAAGGTTTGAGAGCTTTCGAGCTTTAATGGTTGGTCTCGTGTTTCGTGACTAAATCTGCCCTCACAAGATGCCTACGTATCTCAACTATTGCTGAGAATCAAGCCAAAAAACGTAGTTATGATTGAAGGATCAGGTCCTTTATATAGGCGTAGAGAGCCTTGTATTTAGAGTAGTTTTGGGAGACTTGGCGGACAAGTCACCTTCTTTGGCTGTGATTCTGTATCCTTCTTTGTAGGAAGCTGACTCCTATTAGGTTTGTATGCCTTGGAGACTACTCCTTGATGGAGTTGGCACACTTTGGACTATTTTGATGAACTGTATATTTTCCCATTTTATTAATTACGAAATTAATAATTAATTAGGGTTTCGGGCCTCATTAATTGAGTTTAATTGTTGGACCATTCTAGGTCTAATTAATACACCATTTATTATGTTTCTAGGGTTATTTTTAGCCCATATCAAAGTCAATTATAATTTTTATTTTAAACAAATATTATTTAATTTAATATCTAAGATATAAATATTTGTATATAAATAATAATAATTTAATTTTTATATATAATATATATTATTAAATTACATTCGATTAAATTTTTTTACTGCTTAACATGTATTTTAAGCCTCGTATAAAGTAGAGTTCCACAACTAATTTTTAAAATTTAATTTTTTTTGAATAAAAATTCAAATATTAAATTTTTATTCAATGTAATTTTAAAATGTATGTCGAGTCCTATCTTCCAATGTAAAAAATTCAGAGGAACAAAGGAAATATGTTATTTGAAACAAATAATTTCTGATAACTTTTGATGACAAGAATTCGAATGCTAAAACACATGTACCATGCTTCTTTTTCTTTTACTTTTTCGGGTCGGTAGAATTTGACTTTTTTGGTACCCCACGACACCTACTTTTAATAATGGGCATGTTTGGCTTACCTAACTTATGTATTATAAATAATTTTAATGTTAAAAATCATTAACATTTTACTTAACTTATTAACTTAATTTTTGATTTCTTTATTTTTCTAATATTTTTATATTTTTACATTTGTGTTTTTAAATATTTTTTTAATTTAAAATACATGTGTTGAAATCATTGTATTTAAAAATTATTTTTTCAAATTTAATTTAGCAAATTCTTCACTAACTTATAAGTAAATTTATCGAAACACTGGTATAACCTATAAAAATTAATCAACTTATCACAACACATTTTAAGTTATAAATCAATTTTTTTGTCAAATTCCACATGGACCAGCTGTTTTTAGCTAACTCATGCGAGCAGTTGATGTATATACGTATATTACAGTATAAACTCCTGCTCATTTGCGGTTGTTGGAAAACACACGAGTGCTTCTGCTTGGAATTAAAGATTTAGGAAAGGAAAAAAACAAAAAGGCAAAATCAGGGACCAGGTAATTAATTCAATAATTAGCTGCAAAATTAATTGTATTTAAATATTACCAGCTAATCTAAAAGCTTTTAGGTGTTAGAGAAATACTTCAAATAGATCTTATAGTATATTTAACAATCTCCTCACTAGAAATTCTATTGAGTAATCAGCTCATTTAAAAACTTAAAGTGTTAAAGTAAGACACTTTTTAATATCTTATACTATTATTCTAACAAATATTTATATTTCATTACTTAAAAATAATGATACTTCAGAAATTTGTTACAAGAGAGGGATAAGATTGAAGAAATTTACCATTATGAAAGGAACTTGAAGAAATAACTGCTACATTATGTATTTGTCTATCTTCTGTGCCTTCTCAAAAGTATTTGTTAAAATTCTTAACTCTAAATTTATTTCTAAAAGTGGTCTGTGTTGTCGTAAAAAGAAATTTTTTGGTTAATTTGGGTTCCAAATTTTTGTTAGCAAAAACAAAAAGGAAATTGGCGTTCCAAATTTTTAATAGCTATTACATTTCCAACATGTCATTTTCAAATTGCGGACCCGGATGGAGAAAACCTTCAATTCAAAATTTAGAACCGAAAAATATAAACTAACCTTTTTAAATTTCTATTTAAATGTCACATTGGGTTAGACAAGAAGCTAATAATATGGCTACTAACCCGGGCATTCTCACTGACTTTCCATGTAAGCCCCTCGGAAACTACAAGGTTTTCGTATTCAAGTTCGGGTTCGGTTAGTAAACGAACTGTCCATAAAAACGAGTATGTACTCGCGTTTTGTTCATGAACGTTCGCTTACAGCCCTATGTTATATTAATACTATTTCTAGAGAGTTTGAATTCTAACATATGCAACTCCTTTTAGGTTTGAATGTATTGGAGGTTACTACATATATACGAGTTGACCCTTATTTGACACATTTAATAGAGTGTAGAGCTATCGCTTTGATTAATTACGAATTAAATTATGAGTGGTTCTAGCCTCATTAATCGGCCTTTAAGTTTAATTATTATATCACTAATTATGTATTTAGGGTTATTTTTAGCCGGTATCAGTACTCTTAATTGAATTTATTGTTCTTACCCTCTTTATAAAACACTCGGTATTACATTTTTTAGAGTCCATATATCTGTATTTTTAGCCCGTTCTTTGGGTGAAAAGTCCATATATCTATATTTTTTAGAGTAAAGCTAAAATATGCCTTACTCTCTCCCCTTGGATTTATTTATTTATTTATTTAGTTTGGTGGAGTAATTAAAATTTTTGTAACAAGTAAAAGTTACCCTAACTTTACTCTATTGTTAATAAATGTATATAATTGTTCTATCGTTATAAGTTAAGCTGCATCTTTGGTGATACAGTTGTGGATTTTAGAGATATGCGTATAGTTAGATGGTTGGCACCTGCATGGCAATGGAATGTTGTTGCACAACATTTTCTTCACATCAAAATTGGAGGAGGTTTGGGATAAGTAAGAGCAAATTAGCATTGCTGGAGACGGGAAAGGAAATGATATCGATAAATTAGCATTGCTGGAGCAAATTAGCACCTATGACCGTGTTCTCCCAAGTTTGTTCGTGTGCAATGGCGTAAGAATCCTGGCGAGACTCTTGGAGAAGTTGCCCCAGCTCAATCCCCCTCACTTGTCCCGGCAACAGCTTCCCGATGCCATGCTTCAGAGTGGTATGGACGAATCCCCTACTAACGTTTCTGATATTGGTGAGAAAGAGATAAGTTGATAGCAAGCTTGTTGTGTACACGGGTAACTGCTCACGTGTGACAAAATTTTAGTTATACTGCACTCCGTTGCTATACCAGCCTTTGAGGATATACTAATTAGTCGTTGGTCATTCCTCTAGAATAGTTTATAATTCTAGTAGGTTGAGCAGTGTTATGTAACAACATTTAATTAAGGTAGATTTTGTTGACATTTACATAAACGTACATACATTTCTTGTGTATCACGCTTCTTTAAACAGATTTTTCCAAATCCGTAGAATTTCATTTCTGAAATACATGTATCACGCTTCTTTAAACAGATTTTTCCAAATCCGTAGAATTTGACTTGTTTATTACATGTGTTATGTTAGAAGATGCGCCAATGTCCAAATATACCTCAAAACTACTGCTTGAAATTATGTATCTTGACAAGGACATGTCGAGCAGCTGTTGTTTTCTCAAAATAATCTTATGAGGATTCTCAACATATGGCTTCCCAAACTGCGGACCCGGGAGGGATAGACACCAACCTCAAATACATAATCTAGAACCTTTTTTTTTTGAAAATTCATAATCTATAACCTAGAGGAATGTCATACTTAAATAGATATTAGCTGATAACATGTGCTAAGCACCGGCCAAGATTAAAAAATTAACCGAAATTGGGATGAAATAAAAAAAATAAAAATCAAATCAATAAATCTTTGAATTATGTATTTATAGAGAATCGAACCCGGGATGAAATGAGTGAAATTAAATTAAATAAATAAATTTTTTTTAATCATCTAGTTATAGAGATTCGAACATGAATTTTGTGATAACCAAATTTGATATTTTTGTACTGTGCTCCATTTATATATTATTTTGCTTATTAATAAAGAGTACATATATCGTTGTATGCATGTGTGTGTCTATAAATATAAACAAACTTTTTTAACTTTCCATTTACATGTAACGTTGGGTTAGACAGCAAGCTAATAAGATCGGAGGATATGGCTACTAACCCAGGCATTCTCACTGACTTTCCATGGAAGCCCCTCGGAAACTACAAGGTTTCTTCTTTCTCTTCATGAATATATGTGTGTGTGGTGTTATAAAATTGTTGATTTTATTTTATCCAACTGCTCAATATTATGTTTGTTTTGGCAAATCTGTACTCGTGTATTTGTAAGCTCATATTGTGCAATCAACTTGGGGTAGTTGTAACATGCAAAGCACTTAGGCAAGATGACGTTTAGCATATATAGTCACTTCATAAAAGATGATTTGTATTTAATTTTTTCTTAATTTAATTTTTTCTTAGGCTTTAATTTTTTTATAAATAAATGAAATATGCAAAAATGACATATTCAGCGCAGTCATATTTGTAAGTTCATATTGTGGAATCAACCTTGGGTGGTTATGATATGCAAAAACTTATGCAAGATGGCGTTTTGCTAAAGACACAAAATTTGGTACAAAAATTTGTTATCAAATGACATGGCATAGGTGATGTGGCGATTTGGAATGTTTTTATTGGTGGTGTTGGTGTGAATGCAGGAGATCCACTTATTATTACAACGAATCAGGAATCGCCACGTGTATTTAGGAAGATTTTTGGGAACAAATTTTGTATTTCTAGCATTTTTCAATATAAAATCACTTCATACAAAATGATTTGTATTTAAATATTCAAAACTGAAGTGCTCATGCATGCAGATATTACAAGAAATTAAGTCTTGCATGTAATTTGCTAATGTTTAATGGTTTCATATATCTGATATGAAATAAATTGCAGTATGCACTTTTGGCACCGTTTGTGGTTCACAGCATATACTCGTTCCTAACAAAGGATGAGAATGAAAGAGACTTGACCAATTTTCTCATATTCCCCTTTATCCTGTCGAGGATGCTTCACAACCAAATTTGGATTTCCCTTTCTCGCTATAAAACGGCCAAAGGCGACAACCGAATTGTTGATAAACCTATCGAATTTGAGCAAGTTGACAGAGAGAGGAACTGGTGATTCTTCTTTTAATTTCCTCGTCCTGGTATTTTTTTTTGTTGTTCATAAAGTGTTGGGGTCCGCCCCGAATTCATAAATAAGTTAAAGAATCATATTATAAGCGGTATTATAATAATTGAGGTAAATCTTATTTTGGTAGAAATAAGAATTGAGAAAAGATTTCTATCAAGATAATAAAATATGATAATTGTCACAAATAGAATTAAAATATATTAGGATTAAAATATTTATGGTGTCTATAAATATAGATATTTGAGCTTTTGTAATAAACTTGAGTTGATTGTATTCAAGAGTGCTGAGTGAATCTTGTACTCTGTCTGTCCCAACAATTTCTTTATACTTTCCTTTTTGAGATGTCTGATCCAATTCTTTACATGTCTAAACTTTCGAAAAATTGTAAATTTTTAACAATATTAAAATCAACTACTTTTACTACTCTCCTCCACTTTCCTCACTTTATACATTAAAAATTGATTAGACCTACCAATATACTCACTTTTTCTACTTTTTCCATTATTCTATTACTTTTTTTTAACCTCCGTACCCAAATGTAAACAAATGGGTGGGACGGACGAAGTAATGTATTCATAGTTAATTTGTGGTTTTACCCTCCGTTCAGAGATTTTCACGTTAAATTGTTGTGGTTTTACTTCTGTGCTTGTTATTGTGTTTAATTAACGTTGATTTATACTGGATGTGATCCTAACATAAAGTGATATAATATAATGCGTTACAAAAAAAAAGTTGATACAATAATTGTTTAAATATTTGTCTTAATTCATCATACTCACTTCATTTCAGTCATGATATAATCTTCATCCACTAAAGAGAATAGCGAGCACTTACGATCGAAGATTTTCGAGGAAAATTGTGACAACTTCATTTTTTTACGAAAGTGTCTTGCTACAATAATATACTCTCCCTCTGTGCCTCTCATTTCTTTACACTTTTCTTTTTGGTACGTCTCTCATTTTTTTACATACCGAAAATAGTAACATTTTATAATATAAAATTCAATCACATCCACTACTTTCCTCTACTATACCTACTTATACTCACTTTATACATTAAATATTGATTGGCACCGCCACTTTACTCATTTTTCTTACTTTTTCCTATTAATTTATACTTTTTCTTAAACTCCGTGCCGTCGCCTCAATGTAAAGAATTGAGGGGGACAGAGGGAGCAGTAGGAAGCTCATAATTATCTAGTTTTTGTAAGCTTTTTACTTTTATGTAGTACTATGAATTTTGGGTCACACAATTTTAGCTTACACCAACGAAAAATTACCAAATTCAACTACAGTTAATTTTGTTGTTCTAGGTCAACAAAAAAATATATGAGTTGTTTAGCATTTATCAAGATATTATATAAAATTTTAACACTTCCGGTCACTTTCGAGTCCTATTTTTGGATCGAATAGTACCTGAGATATGTGCGGACTTTAGCTCTAATATCATTTTTGCTTTCCAATTGTCCAAAATGTTAAAATTAGGAGGACTTAAGATCATAAGTTACGTACATTCCGATAAATTCTATAAATTTTCAAATTTGAAACCATTGGTATATAATAATTTTGTGGCTTAGTTGGAATAAAAGATCTCGCCCAAACTATCACAAGAGAAAGATATATGAGAAGAATATTTGATTCTTACTCACGCACACATTCGGAGAAGAATATATGAATTCTTACTCAATTTTCAAATAATTTATTACATTTCCTTATATAGTTAAAGATACTTCTAGATGATCTCTAACAACTCAAATGACTCATGTATCAATCTCTATACAATAAATTTAGAAATAAATACATATCCATGCATCTATAAATTTCCTCTCATATATCTAGATAAATCTATAAACTTGTAATGTATGTATCAATAGTTAAAATTATAATTTCAATACCCTCTCTTAATTTTAACTATTACAAGAACGCTTCTAAACTTTATGAAAGGGAGGCTTGTCTTCTTTCTTCACAAAACCTCTTCTCACCAAATACTTCCTTCGTCGCTACAATATTGTCGCCTCACAAGGTTATACTTGTCTTCAAAGAACTTGATACACGAACTTCATTTTCCACACGAGCTTTGCTCGTCAACGAGTTCACTTTTATATTCCGCACGAGCTTTGCCCGGGTTTCACAAAAACTTTAGTCAAGTACTGGTTTGGAGTAAACAAGACTCTACACAAATCTCTTTTAAGCCAAAAAGGTAACCATAATCTTTGGCTTTTGATACCACTTTGTTGGAAGAAAGGATCTCACTCAAACTATCACCAGAGAAGGATATAGGACACGAATCTTTGAATCTTACTCAGGCACACATTTGGACAAGAATATATGAATTCTTACACAATTTTCAAATAACATATTATATGGCTTTATATAATACTTAAAGGATACTTTTAGATGATCTCTAACAATTATTAATCTCTATACAATAAATTTAGAAATAAACACATATTCATGCATTTATAAATTTCGTCTCATGTATCTAGATAAATCTATAAAACTTCTAATGCATATACCAATAGTTAAAATTATAATTTCAACATTATGGTCGTTAAAAATTGATAGAATTATAATTGTGAAACAGGGATGACCAAATCTTGCTTTTGGGGTTGCTACTTTACTGGGCAAACTTGACAGTAAAGGGAGTGTCTAACCTGCCAATGTGGAGGACTGATGGTATTATAATCACAATTTTTATGCATGCTGGACCCGTTGAAATCATCTACTACTGGCTTCACAGAGCTTTACACCACCACTACCTCTACTCTCGCTATCATTCTCATCACCATTCCTCTGTTGTTACTGAGCCTATCACAGGTATGTCTCACTACATACAATAATTATTCTTCCAACGCACCAATTAATTATTATTTATTTTGATATGTATACAATTTATATCAACTCATGAGGACTACACATTTCCATTTTCAAAAACCGTGACTTGTTGCAAATTAGTAATCAAGGGAAATCACCACTTAGATTGACACAGTGAAACTAAGGATTGACACCAAATCACAGGTTCACATTTTCATTTCAACCTGACATTAAAGTGAGACACTACATAACAATATATAGTAGATCATGTTAGTTTTTTCATATTTTAGAATGAGATTATATATATAATAGGCCTCAGTTTTAGTAAAAAAAATTTAAGTTATAAATTTAAAATTTTCTTTTATTCAACACATATATAAATTGGATTTAACATCAATTATTAAATATAATTAAAATTTTATTTAAATACAGATAATTTATAATGGAAACATATTTATAACATTTTATAATTTATTAAAAACATATTTGCAACTTTTTTAGCTACCGAATGTCGTGTCTAAGGAATTTGGTTTTTGGCATATGGAATTTTCTTATAGTGAGCTAGTAAAGCGAGGTACACTCATGATTAATATATTTAATATTTGGGATCCTACCCAAAATAGATGACTTTTCATAAAAATGACGTAAAAATTAAACTATATCTGAAATCAATTTCAACCCATCTACACAATTAAATTCTTGTAATCTGATGCCACAACCCGGTTCTGGGTAAAGAAAGCCGCAAGTGCCTTGGAATGGAGTATAATTTTACTCATTACAGTCCAATAATCCTTGTCCTATTTATTTCTTGTTTATATTCTATACTAACATGCTTCATACTATGTTTGATCAACCACTGTTATGCAGCCGTGATACATCCATTTGCAGAAATTATAATGTACTATATGATGTATAGTATACCGTGGGTAACAGCGATGCTGACCGGAACTGCTTCTATTATTTCTTTGTTTGGTTACGTTGCTTATTTCGATTTCATGAACAATTTGGGACACTGCAACTTTGAGATTGTTCCCAAGAAGCTGTTCACCATCTTTCCTCCTCTCAAATACATGATGTATACGCCTTCGTACGTCTCTCCTTTTTTGTATCAGTACCTGATCAGAAAATCATATTTTTTCTATAAATTAACTTGTGACAATAGAATAGATTCTCGTTCCCTTTTTGAGCATGTATGTTTATTCTTCTTTAACAGGTTTCATTCTCTGCATCACACAAAATATCAGACCAATTTAGCGCTTTATTTTCCATTCTATGACTACATGTATGGCACCTTGGACATTTCTACTGACACATTATATGAAATCTCACTCCAAAGAGAGGGAGAGTCTCCAAATGTGGTACATTTAACGCATCTAACAACAGCAGAATCCATCTATCATCTTCGGCTTGGGTTTGCCTCTTTAGCATCGAAACCTCAGAGTACTTCACCGTGGTACATGAGGTTGCTGTGGCCTGTGACGTCGTGGTCTATGATGGTTGTTACATGGTTTTATCGTCGAACATTAGCTGTTGAGAGAAATATTTACAAAACTCTGAATTTACAAACATGGGCTATTCCGAGATACACCATACATGTGCGTTTATTTCCTTACTTATTTTGTTTACGGGGACACATTAATATTAATTATACATACCAACTTATAGGCCGAGAAATACACCAGCTAGACTTTTATTTATTAATAGTTTGATGTTCTAATGTAGTACGCTTCACCAAGGCAAAGAGAGTGTATCAATAGAATGATTGAAGAAGCTATAGTTCAAGCTGAGAGAAAAGGAGCTGATGTGTTAACTTTAGGTCTTCTTAACCAGGTGATTTATGTTGTCTCAGTGTATAAAATTTAGGCATTAATCCTCTCTGCAGGGGTTTCTGGTCAGTAAATTATTATAATGTAGGTAAACTACGATTCACAAAGATGAACTCTTACTTTTACATAAAATTTGTATAAATTGATCTTTGGTAGTTGATCATGTGATAGTTTTTTAAACATAAAACCATGACAAGATCGATATATAGCTATTAAACTTAAGACATATACATTTTAGGGGGAGGAGATAAACAGAAAGGCTGAGCTTTTTATGAGAAGGAATCCGCAGCTAAAACTGAAGTTAGTTGATGGTAGTAGCCTAGCAGCTGCTGTTGTGCTGAATAGCATTCCAGAAGGAACAACCCATGTTGCCATTAAAGGGAACTTAACTAAGGTCTCCAGTTCCGTTGCCATTGCCTTGTGTCGAAGAGGCATTCAGGTATGTATTAAAGGAATTTTACGCTAAATATCTGAGATGTTCCAAGCTGTAATTACAATTGAAGTTAGAAAAAATTTAGGATTGTAACATTATCCGAACTTGTACTGCTTTAGGTATCTACTTCATGCGAAAATGTTTATACAAGGCTTAAACAAAAATATGATTCTGAGATTCAAGACAATTTAATCCTGTCAGACAGTTGCTCCCAAAAGGTGATTTTATACTGTTTTTTATTAATTATTTGTGACAAAGAAAACATACGTAACCAGTTGAGGATTACTCTGTTCTTTATTTTGCCATTAAAATTTTGTAGATATGGTTAGTTGGAGATGATTTCGGAAAAACAGAACAGATGAAGGCATCCAAGGGAACATTATTCATTCCTTTCTCTCAGTTTCCTCCAACAAAATTGCGCAAAGATTGCTTCTATTCCAACGTTCCCGCAATGTCTGCTCCAAGGCATTTCCAGAATCTAGATTCTTGCGAGGTGAGATTTTTCTGATTATGTAACTTGATCATTTACCTCTCTTGCTAAAATCCTTGCAAAAGTTAGATGATATATAGCTTGTGCTTGATTTGCCTTCCCAATCTGTCAGCATCCATGTTTAATGAAATTATAGTTTAACCTGTAAGGATTGATTTGTACCCCGTGCCGAACCTTAAGGTCAATATTTTTGTGTATAAATTTGATGCAAAACTATACATTTCTTATTTTCTGTTTAACTTGTGAGTGTTAGAATTGGTTGCCGCGAAGGGTGATAAGTGCATGGCGTATTTCTGGAATAGTGCATGCATTAGAAGGATGGAATGTCCAAGAATGCGGCGATATGATGTTCTGCATGGACAAAATTTGGCAAGCTACTCTTCAACAGGGGTTTCGTCCACTCCCAGTTCGCACAGAATTTTGAGCAAGTAAATGCAAGTACTCAAGTATGATATTGTGTTCTCATAATAAAAGTATGATCTTCCAAGCAAGCGATACAATATATGATTGTGCTGTATAACTGAAACAATGTCTCTGCTAAAACCTTCTATTTGGGACAAACATGTAGATATTTCCCCCTAAGCACTGCGAATAATTCTACAAACGTAACTGAGCACTGGTTTGAAGTGGCTCTGCAAACATGTAGACTTCGGAACTCTAAATAAATGTGCATTTATTCTGGTATCTTTGAAAATTTTATTTATCATGCTGAATTTGCTGAATTTGTCGTAGGAGCATCTCAGGGCCGCTGATTGACATCTGCAAACAGCCCGTTTGCACATGACCTCATTTTCTTGAGGGCCCCAAAATCTAGACCTCATTAATATAATACACACCAAAAAAATAGAATATGAGTTGTTTTGTTTAGGATGTTTAGGCTTTCTATGTGGTGTTCTGCTTAGGTTTTTCCGACAATAATCTATGATACATTAAAAAGCCATACATTATTTTAGTGAGTACATTATCTATATCATTTTTCATTTCTAGATATTTATTATTCATTTTATTTTCTAGATATTTAAAGACAATGTATAATAGTACAAGGGGTAAAAGGTCCTTATTTTATACTTAGAAAGAAAAATGAGTGTATAAAATGAAACTAGCTATACTAATATTTAAGTATGGTTTTTAAATTTTAATTTAAATATAATTAATTATATTATTGTAAAAACAATATAAATATGTCGAAACCTAGCTACTCTTATTTTGAAAATTTCTCCTTTCTTATTTTATACAAAAAATATTAAAATTTTAATATAAAATAAATAAGTTTGAATATTTGGGGCCTCGTTATTATTAAATATTCAGTTTTAGAACAAGGCCTCACAAATCTGTGAGACCGGCCTCGAGCATCTTCAATAGAGTCACCCTTGATTAAACACCCTCCAAGTAGGAATAGTTGGCATCCATGTCCATGTAAGGTGTTATTCCCAGTTACACACTTACAAAATTGTAGAAGTACAACTTTTCTACGATTTGAAAGTAAGAACAAATAAACTAAGTTGCATAAGCAGAATAAAAAATAAGAACACAGTACTTTAAAAATTTCAGGTGTCTGTGATATTTGGTTACAAATACACAGCAGTATTTGGTTACAAATAGGTCCAGTATGCTTGCTTCTTCATTCTAGATACATGTGACTGAGATGTTGTACTCTTGACAAGTTGGATTGTTTGTACATCCCCTATGTTTGCATGGAAATGAAATGTGTCAAGTCACCATCAACCTATAGTCTTGAGCTTCATCCGTTGGTAGTGTTCTTGACTATCCGTGGATAACCATCAGTGGATGTCCATTCGTGGATGAGCAAAGAGTTAATCATCCGTGGATAGCATTAAGTTGATCATCCGTGGATAGCATTAAGTCTTCATCCGTTGTCATTCATTTTTAGTTAAACAGAATTACATAGCATAGCCTATTTACAATTAGCTATCTTATCATGCTTATCTAGTGAAAGTCAACCTGACTTAGTACTTAATACTTTCAATCCTTAGACTAGAGTAAAATTGAATATGCTACATGATTACTTATCCATGGATAAGTTTCCCAACAACGGATACTACTGAAAGTATACCATCCATTTATAGTTACAAAATGACTTATACAGAAATGTGCTATATGTTAAGTTATCATCAAGAACAACATATTTCGTAACAATCTCCCCCAATTTATGTCTGATAGAATTAAAATTAAAGGTCTTGATGATAACAAAACACATTAAGAGAATATTGCAATAAAAGAACACAATTGTATTAAGCTGTAAAGTTTGAGATAAGAAATTACTGAGTGGAATTTTAAGGTTGCTCCTCTAGCCTGAGCAGAATTTAATCCTTTTTCTTTTCCCTGGGAGATTGAATCTTTTGTCTCCCTTCCTTAGCATAGTTGGCCTTAATTTGCTCTTGAAGTTTCCTGTTGAATCCATCTTCTTCAAAAATCTTTGGATCTAGCTTTGCTTGCAACCATCTAAGATACCTAGTGCTGGCCTTATACAGTTGGTCTTCAATCATGAAGAATCTTCTACAGCCCTTGTCATCTCTGAATTCCATCATCCGGTAAGGTTGACGATGGATTCTTTGTCCATTATAAGGGATCTTTATCTTCATGGGAAATTATCAGGGGAATTCAAACTATCCCTAATTTCTTCAATCTTCTTCAACACTGCACCTCTTCCAACCTCAGAAAATCCCCTTGTGTTCTTGAAGCTTGAGACAATCTTCACTAAGATGGAATATCCTTCATTTAGTACTTGTTGCAATGGCCATGATCTCACACTCCCTCCTTTGCAGACAAAAGTTAGTCTTTCAGGTAGAACTCTGTATTTATCTATGCCTCATACTTCACTAACGTAGTCTACCTTGTCCTCAATTGGTCTGGCAACTGTTGGTACAACATTCAGTTTGATTGGTCCTTGTTGAGCTCTTTTCTTTGGTTCCCTTTTCTTTTTCTGTTTTTCAGCTTCAACAATGAACTTAGGGAATACCAAGTTTTCAAACTCAACAGGCTCATCTTTGGGCTCTACAAGAGTATCATGAAAGGTGGTTTGAGATTGAGTTGAAGATGGAATGGGGTCTTCAAATATAAGTCTCCTCCCAGTGTCCTTTTTCTCTTCCACTTTCTTAGGAGAGACAGACATGTTTGATCTTTGCTTCCTTCTGATTGGATTGGTCTTTGGCACTGTCTTCCTTTTCTTTACTTTCCTTCTAGTAGGGGACTCTTCCTCTACAACCTCACTACTTTCTTCCTCCATTTCCCTTATCAGTTCTAGGGCCAATCTAGCCTGTTTGTTAGGTGTAGATTCAAAGCCCTGGGGATTGGCTTCTCTCCTCAATCTGGAAACTTCTTCTCTTTTAGCTTCATTGAACCTGGGATGGTTGTTTGTGATGTGAATTGTTTTACCATTCCAGTAGATGACAACCATCCCCTCTTTGAGCAATACATCTATGGAAGCTTTGAAATCTGTGAAACTGCCAACACCTTAGAGTCATCTAGCTTCGAGAAGGGATAATCCACTTCTAGCTTGTTCTTGCCATGATTTCTAGGTGGTGAGTCAGTCCTGCCACTGAAAATGGGTTCAAACTCCTTCACAAAAGAGTGTTCAGCATCATATTCTTTCTCTAGAATGATAGTGTCAGGAGTGAGAACTTTGAGAATAGTTCTGTGGACAGGTACAGACTCTGATGTAGAGGAGGTCACAACCTTGAAGATAGACTCCTTGATAAGCCTCTCAGAGTTGATTTGTACCCCGTGCTGAACCTTAAGGTCAATATTCTTGTGTATAAATTTTGATGCAAAACTATACATTTCTTACTTTCTGTTTAACTTGTGAGTGTTAGAATTGGTTGCCACGAAGGGTGATAAGTGCATGGCGTGTTGCTGGAATAGTGCATGCATTAGAAGGATGGAATGTCCAAGAATGCGGCGATATGATGTTCATCATGGACAAAATCTGGCAAGCTACTATTCAACAGGGGTTTCGTCCGCTCCCAGTTCGCACATAATTTTGATCAAGTAAATGCAAGTACTCAAGTATGATATTGTGTTCTCATAATAAAAGTATGATCTTCCAAGCAAGCGATACAATATATGATTGTGTTGTATAACTGAAACAATGTCTCTACTAAAACCTTCTATTTGGGACAAACATGTAGATATTTCCCCCTAAGCACAGCTAATAATTCTACAAACGTAACTGGAAGTGGCTCTGCAAGCATGTAGACTTCCGAACTCTAAATAAATGTGCGTTTATTCTGGTATCTTTGAAAATTTTATCTATCATGCTGCATTTGTCGTAGGAGCATCTCAGGGCTGGTGGTTGACATGTGCAAACAGCACCTTTGCACATGGCCTCATTTTCTTGAGGGCCCCAAAATCTAGACCTCATTAATATAATACACACCAAAAAAAATAGAATATGGGTTGTTCTAATTAATATAATACACACCAAAAAAATAGAATATGGGTTGTTCTGTTTAGGGTGTTTAGGCTTTCTATGTGGTGTTATGCTTAGGTTTTTCTGACAATCAGTCTATCATACATTAAAAAGCATTATATTTTCTAGATCTTTATTATTCATTTTATTATCTATATCATTTTTCATTTTAAATTCTTGATATTTATTATTCATTTTATTTTCTAGATATTTAAAGACAATATATAATAGTACAAGTACACACAACAAAACTGAAAAGATACAATAAAAGGGTAAAAGATCCTTATTTTATACTTGGAAAGAAAAAATGAGTTTATAAAATGAAACTAGCTATACTAATATTTAAGTATGTGTTATGGAATGAAATGTAGATTTAGATGTTGACAGCTGTATTCAATGAATGATGGTGGACAATCGTGTCTTTATGGCTGCTCTCGTGGTTCGTGACTAAACAGGTCCTCACAAGATGCCTACGTATCTCTGTTATGTAGAGAATCAAGCCAAAAAACGTAGTTCTGATTGTAGGATCAGGGTGCGTCAGGAGCCTTGCATTTAGAATAGAATTAGGTGACTTGGGGGCCAAGTCGCCTTCTTAGATCAGGATTGTGAATCCTATTTTGTAGGAGACTGACTCCTAGTTGGTTTGTGTGTCTTGATTGCTGATTCTTGAAGAGTTTAATATGCTTTGGACTCATTTAATGAGCTGGTAATTTCCCTTATTTATTAATTACGAAATTAATAAATGATTAGGGTTTCGGGCCTTTTTATCGGGCCTAATTCTTGGACCGAACTAGGTCTAATTAATATATCATTAATTACATATCTAGGGTTATTTTTAGCCCATATCAGTATGGTTGTTAAATTTAAATTTAAATATAATTCATTATATTATTGTAAAAACAATATAAATATGTCGAAACCTAGCTACTCTTATTTTGAAAATTTCTCCTTTCTTATTTTATCCAAAAAAATATTAAAATTTTAATATAAAATAAATAAGTTTGAATATTTGGGGCCTCATTATTATTAAATATTGATTTTTGGAACAGGAACTCACAAATCTGTGAGAGGGGCGTGGAGCAGTCACCCTTGATTAAACACCCTCCAAGTCGGAATAGTTGGCATCCAGGTGCTTATATCCCCTAACAAATAATATAAAACCTGTTGAGTAACGGGTCAGTCTAACACACGTTAAGGGTTAAGGTGTTAGAGTAATGCACTATGTACCCTGTCAGTGTAATGCACTTAGAGGATCATATAACACTCTTCCTCACTGGAAGAGCCTATTTTGAATAGAAGAGTGGATCAGGGCGTCCATCTCTATCATTATTTCATAATATATAAAATCCTAAACATACATATTAAAATAGGTTAAATATATTTTTCAATATTATAATTTTTAATCAAAATTTGGAACGGAGTAAATAGTAGGCTCATATCTCACATTGATCAGCTTCTTTATAGCAGTGTTTCACTTCTTTATCTATAACTTTAAATAAATATTACTCCATCTATCCCATAATTTTTGTGTTTATTTAACCTTTCAAAGTCAAAAATTTTTAACTTTGACTGACAATTTAAAAATATCCGTTTATGATTTTACAAAATTTTAAATTGATTCAAAAAATTGAATATTCAAACTTTACTATGATATTTTTTAATAAAAAATATAATATAATATAATATGCTTAATTTGTTGGTCAAATTTGATAAATTTGACTTTGAAAAGTCAAACAAAGACAAAATTTATGGGCAGGAGGGAGTATTTAATTGTATAATTATAGAAGATCGAATTCAGAATGAAATCAAATAAGTCAAATAAAATGAATTAATTTTGTATATTGTGTTTGAAAGAATCGAATCCGTTAAAATCAATTATTTTAAATTTTTAGTAATAATCAAAATTTGATATCTTGATATGTTTTAATATTAGTGTGTTTTACGAGAGAGTATTAATTATTAATGATTGTAAGATATAGTTATGTTATAACTGATATTTTTAGGAATTAGAGAATGAAATATTAAAGATTGAGATATATAGTATAATTAATATTCTTAGGTGCATTTATAAAAGATAATATGTTTTAGTTAAAAGATATCATGTTTTATTAAAAAAGACAATCAACTCGTTATTATTATTTATATAATTTTATAATGTATTAATCAAAATAAAGAATCTAAAATCAGAAAACCAAAAAACTAAAAATGCACACCTGGATTCAATTTGCGCAGTCACAAAATTAATGCAGTGCAGAAAATAACGTGGTGAACTGTAAAGAATACAAAGATCTTTTAGCCAATTCCTAATCACGTTTGGTCTATGTCGTGGTCCCTTACCAACCTGGTTAGAGAATATATTATATAGGTTCATAATTAATACATTTTTAATACCTATTTTATGTTTGTTTTCGTAATTTTATTATTTAATAAATTTTTTTTCTTTTGCTTTGTAGGAAAATAAATAAAATCATATTTCAAGCAGAAAAAGGTGAAAAAGGCGAAAAAGGCAAGGAGATGGAAATACTTGAAGTCAAAAGGAAATTGGAGAAAAATTGGAAAACTTATCGGAGAAGAAAAAGGAATTGAGGAAATATTTCCAGAATCCAATTTGTAGTCAAAGAACCCAAACCCATTATTGTTTACCTAGAATTTAGACTAGATCTGATAATTAGGAGTATGATAGATTTATTATTGTTTTTTGATACAAGTTCATTATTCTATTCAAACACTTTTGCTTGCATTCTTTATATTTAATTGTTTTGTTTCTTCTGCCATGTCTAGCTAAGTTAATTCTCCTAGGATGAAGATGAAGTTAATTTGATTATTGTTGATATCTTCTTGTTCATATTAGTTGGTTCTCATGATTTTTCTTGGTGCTTAATTGGTCAATTGACAAAGTGATTTTGATATATTATTGTTACCGGATTTATTTTTCATAGCCTATGCTTGATCCAAGAAGTTTTGATAGGTTATTGTTAGATAACAAGTTTGATAGTATATGCTTGTCTCGTTAATTGATATATCTTATTTGTGAAGAAAGAGATTTGATTTTAGGGTGAGTTGATATTAATTGTGATTGATTAATGGATTCGGATTCCTAGGTTTTCCTTATCAGATTTTAATTGTTAATTAGGTTAAATAAATCTCAACTCAAATCTTATTTGTCTAGTTCGCCTGAGTTATTTGTTAGGGTTTTGAAAATACATAGTCTCTGTAGATCGATCTGTGATTGCTACAACTAAACACTGTGCGCTTGCAGTTTATATTATTTTTACACATCAAGTTTTTGGCGCCGCTGCCGGGGATTATTGGTAATTTTCACTCCTTGATATTTAATTCTTCGGATTAGTTTCTTGTTCTACATTGTTTGTCTTTTAGGGAATAGTGAAGCGGAGGAAAGTTTGGACAAGAAGATTGCTAGAAGGCTCGTTGTCTCTTGTGAAATTTTTGGAAGCGCTTTTCGGTATTCCGTATCACCTCTCTCTGTTTTTTTTCCATAATTATTGAAAAACACAAAAAAAATAAATATTTGAAAAATCCAAAAATATTAGTTAGTTATTTGTTAAAAACCAACTTGTTGCATCATTCATTCTGTCACATAGGAGCACATCATCTAGATTTCTTTATTGTCTTTATCGCTTTCCATGTTATACAATTGTGGTGATTGCTGGAGGAAAGAGGTACGTACAATTTAGAATAGGACACGTAGTGTAGTGCATCCATAAGTGTTTATTTCTCGTTCTTTGTGTGTTGCATCATCAAATCAATCTTAAGGGCACCACCCAATTTCAAGATAAGGTGAGGGATTTCATCACTCTTTCCTTGGCCCACAAATCACTAATTCGTTCATCTTGCATTCCTTTTCCCTTAATAAAATTAATTAGACGTTAGTCCTTAGGATATCGCGCTCAACTAGGAAGAGAATCTAGGAGGAACAAATCACTAAGTATTTTTCGGTGGTGTCTAGGACTAGCGAAAGCTTACCTGGCCTTTAGACTAGTGCCTAGAATGGTGGTTAGCCTCTTGGCAATGTTTCCTCCTGTCTGGCCAGTCACGACAAATGCTTTTTGAGCTGTTACTTTTAGTAGTATCTTATTGTTAGGAGCAAGGTCTAGATTTTTTTTTTTTAGGATAAGATAGATTTTTCTTTTGATTTTCCATTTTTGGGTGTTTACTTATAGCTCTTGTCTTCTACGTGCTTAGTTGATTGTTTCTCTTGTATGTAAAGTACTTGGGTTCGAGATAATACATCTAGATTAGTGAGACAATCCGACCTTGCATCACCTGTAGTAGCAAGACAACTCGATTTCTCTTCACCCACTAAAATTGAGTCAAAAGAAGTAGAAGTTCCAACAACCGTCATGGCTGTTTCACTTAAAGAACGTTGTTACCCCCCTCGTACCGCTCAACCCTCATGCATAGTGCTACCAGCAGTAACCGCAAACAATTTTGAAATCAAACATCATAACATTAGCTTGTTACCTAGGTTTACTGGGGTAGAGGGAGAGGATCCATATCTTTTCATTCGAGAATTTGAGGAAGTGTGTGCTTTACAAAAACTTCAACAGTTAAGTGAGGATTCCATTAGGCTCAGACTCATTAACTTTTCTTTAAAAGAAGATGCTAAACAGTGGTTGTATAGTCTACCCGTTAATTCTATTTCCACATGGGAGGGATTTGTTGCTATATTTCTTAAAAAATATTTTCCCAACCATAAGGCTAACAGGCTTAGGAATGAAATCAACCAATTTCAACAAAATCGAAATGAGCCTTTTTGGAAATATTTTGATAGATTTCAAAAGTTGTTGTCTAAGTGTCCTCAACATGGTATAGAAAAATGGAGACTTTGTAAAATTCTCTATGAAACATTAGATAGCCAAACCACTGCCTTGTTAGAGTCTATGTGTAATGGTAGGTTTATGGATAAAACTGATGAAGAAGCTTGGCAATTTTTTGAAGAGTTAGCTGAAAGAACAATGTTGTGGGAGTCAACTAGGGAACCCAGTCAGGAAACTGAAAAATCTAAGGGCGTACACGTAGTTGGTAATTCTATTGCAACCGAAGCTAAGTTAGCTACTCTCACTAGACGTCTAGAAGCCTTAGAAACCAACAAGGTGTCCTCACAAGTGTTTTTGTGTGCAAACTGTAATTCTCCTAATCATTTGATAGAAAATTGTCCTGAAATTGAACAAGCCAATGCCATGTTTCAATCTAGAGTTAGGAATGATCCTTTTTCATCCACATACAATCCTGGTTGGAAAAATCATCCAAATTTCTCATGGAACCAAGGTCAATACAATCAGTATAACCAAAATTCTCAACCTTCTTTTCAAAAGCCCAATCCTGGTCCATACCCAACTCAAAATCCTAACTCATATCCTCCAAAAAATCTCGGTCAATATCCAAATTCAGTCCCTTTGAATCCTCCTGGTTTTGCCGAATCTGATAAGAGATTTAATTCTTTAGAAAAGAGTATTGAGGCGTTATTGAAATCTCAAGCTAATTTAACTCAATCTCAACAAAATTTCATGAACACTATGACCCAAGATAGGCAATTGCTAAATTCCAACGCTCAAGCCATATCTAAGCTAGAGGTCCAAGTTAGTCAATTGGGAAACACCATCAGTGAGTGAGAGAAAAATCGATTTCCTAGTCAACCCGAGATTAATCCTAAATTTCATCCAAATCAAAAGTCGCATGAAAATGTGAATTCTGTTATCTCTCTAAGGTCTGGAAATCAATTCAATAATCATGTTGGTGTCAATACTCAAGCAGAAGATAAGCTTACATATGAACCAAATCCGTTACTCTTGAATCCTAGTCTTAAACAATCTTCCAATCCCAAGAGTCCTGAAGAAGTTGAATCTAATGAGTCATCACCCTCCGATGAACCACCTTCAAAACCCCAATCTGAAGTGTCTAATGAAAAAGTCTTCAAGCCAAAAGCTCTGTTTCCTCACAGACTTACTTCAAACAAACAATCTGCTCAATTAGATAAGATTTTGGAAGTCTTCGAGCAAGTCAAGATTAACATTCCTCTTTTAGATGCAATTCAACAAGTTCCCTCTTATGCGAAGTGTCTAAAAGATTTGTGTACTCATAAAAGAACCACTCATGTTCCTAAGAAAGCTTTCCTAACATCTAATGTTAGCTCTATTTTGTCAAATCAAATCCCTTTGAAGTATAAGGATCCTGGTTGTCCTACCATTTCTTGTGTCATTGGTAATACTTTCATTGATAAAGCTTTACTCGATCTAGGAGCTAGTGTGAATCTTCTTCCATTATCTGTCTATCAAGACTTGGGTTTAGGTGAACTTAAAGAAACTACTATCACTCTTCAGTTAGCTGACCGTTCTGTCAAAATTCCTAAGGGTATGGTGGAAGATGTGTTGATTAAGGTTGGTGATTTTGTCTTTCCTGTCGATTTCATTGTTCTAGAAACCGAACCTGTCCAAAATCTCAAAAATCAAATTCCCATCATTCTAGGAAGACCTTTTCTTGCCACGTCTAATGCTTTGATTAACTGTAGGAATGGTTCGATGAAACTCACTTTTGGAAATATGACAATAGATCTTAATGTCTTTAATGTAGGTAATCAACCTAATGAGATTTTTGAACAACCCGTAGGAGTTAATTTGATTAATGAGGTTGTTTCATGGTCACATCTTGAGGATAGTGCAATTGTGTCTTTTCTTGAGAACGATATTTTGTTAGAGTATGAGAGTAATAAAAAACTTCATGAGCTATATAATAAATTTTCTTCTGATGAGATGTTAGATGAATTAAATGTTATTTGTTCTAAGCATGAAACCGCCCTTGAGGATAGTTCTTTTGATCCGAAGTTATTTGTTAAGACTTCTGTTGGTGAGCCACCCCCACTTGATTTTAATCTATCTTTTTCCACTCTTGATCTGTCTTTGGTAGTTAATAATGAAACTCATCATGTTGTTATCTCTAGTGACATTGTTCATGACCAAGAATTTCAAGTCATTAATCCGCTTAAACAACATAAAGAAGCGTCTAATTGGTCTATGAATGATGTTAATGGTATAAGTTTTATTCTGGTTCCATATCATATTTCTCTAGTGGATAATGTTGTTTTTGTGGGTGAGTTTCACATGCTTGCTGATTCTGTTACGAAGGTAGTTTTTCTCGATCTGGTATTGATTAGTATGTGTTTTTGTTAAGTGTCTCCCATAGTTAAGTGTAGGGATGGGGGAGTGTGAGAGTGTGTGTGTGAGTGTGTTTATTGTGTGTGTCTGTGTTTTATAGGTATTATTGTGTTTCTCTGTCATGGCATTATCAGGTATTCTTGTCCTTTTACTCTGTCATTTTTCTCTCATTTACATACATTGAGGACAATGCATGATTTAGGTATGGGGGAGGGGTTTAGTAGTATTATTAAAAAAAACAAAAAAATCCAAAAAAATTGAAAAATAAAAAATTACAAAAAGAATTTTAGTCTTGTAAATTGTAGAATTCTAGCCTTGTGAAATGATTGCTTGTGTCTTTATGCACCCTTACATGCTATAGTAATCTTGTGTTTCTGATACTTTTGATTGAGAAATGATTTGCTAAGTTCTTGTTCACACACATACACTAGCAAGTTGAAACTAGTAGACTTATTGAATGTTGCAAGTAATTAGAAGGACATTAATATGTGCAAGATGATTTGGTTTCCATGCTTTGAGTACAAGTTTGTGCATTGAAGAGATTTTTGCTTGGGATTGATTATGTTTTATATTCGTTTTCTTGAGTGTCCACATGTTGTTTTATATTCGCTCATTGAAATGCGTGACATTATTTGATGATAAGATGATAAAGGCATTTAGGAATAACCTATATTTTCCAAATTACCACACCATTTATATATGATCAATTAGTTACCCTCTTGAGCTTAATCCTATTTTTTCGGTGACATACCACGTTACTTGCCTGGACCTTTTTCTTGTGTAGACTTACTTATGCTTGATCCCAAATTGTCAATGGCTAGTAGGAACTTGAGGGAGTAATAAGGTGTGTAAGATGGGTTTACTTTTGTTCATTACTTTTGAGGAAATATTTGGTTTGATTGCTTACTTGATAGTCGTTGTTCAATAAATTTTTGAAGGAGGATTGTGGTTGCTTATATCTATCTCTTAGCTCTCGAAAAAAAAATGAAAAAAAAAAGATGAAAAAAAAAATCATGAGAGCATACTTATGTTTGTGTGATCCTTCTTCATTCGACTAATCAAGCCTTTTGTCGGAATAAAAAGTAGAAAATTCAGTTGTGGGGAGGATGTTTGGTGATGTGTATGATTAATTATGGTGCCTACTAGTTTTTGACACTTCACCTTATTTGGCCTTACTTGACATACCTTGTCCCTAGCCCCATTACAACCCAAATAAAGACCTTTTGATTATCATCATTGATGTATGTTGTTTTAAAGTTAGATTGATACCAAATGTCAAGCATGCTTATGATTTTGCTGGAAGAGAGTGATACACTTACCCTTATTCTTGAGTGAATATTCTTTTGTGAGTGAAAGGTTAGTTATTGCTTGTTTTTTTTGCATTTGAGATTCCAAGTTTTGAGTCAAAGATGTACTATTGTGGGCTTAGCATGATTACCAACTTATTTTTACACTTGACATGGACTTTTGAGCACTCATGCATATTTCTTTGAGTAGACTATGTGAATCCTTGCATCTTCCACGACAAGACATTGCAAAGTCATTTTTGATTCTTAAGTTGATGTAGCATGAGAGGACTTGTATGTGTGGCGTTGCATTACCATGCGATCTTTTATATGAGCTAGATGGATTTTGTGGGTACATTCACTATAAACCCTCAGGAGACCTTACTCGTCCACTAGGGCTGCCTAGGGGTTTAAAGGGCTTGTTGCATATGCCAAATGCAACCGTGATCACCTACGGAAGTGGTATTATCTATTATATAGTAGTTTATATTATATTAGTTTTTCTCGAGGACGAGCAAAAGATAGGTATGGGGGCATTTGATAGGTCCATAATTAATACATTTTTAATACCTATTTTATGTTTGTTTTCGTAATTTTATTATTTAATAAATTGTTTTCTTTTGTTTTGTAGGAAAATAAATAAAATCATATTTCAAGCAGAAAAAGGTGAAAAAGGCAAGGAGATGGAAATACTTGAAGTCAAAAGGAAATTGGAGAAAAATTGGAAAACTTATCGGAGAAGAAAAAGGAATTGAGGAAATATTTCCAGAATCCGATTTGTAGTAAAAGAACCCAAACCCATTATTTTTCCTATAAATATAGATCTCCTCTCTTGTATTTGAGACACCTAGAATTTAGACACCTAGAATTTTGTTTACCTAGAATTTAGACTAGATCTGATAATTAGGAGTAGGATAGATTTATTATTGTTTTTCGATACAAGTTCTTTATTCTATTCAAACACTTTTGCTTGCATTCTTTATATTTAATTGTTTTGTTTCTTCTACCATGTCTAGCTAAGTTAATTCTCCTAGGATGAAGATGAAGTTAATTTGATTATTGTTGATATCTTCTTGTTCATATTAGTTGGTTCTCATGATTTTTCTTGGTGCTTAATTGGTCAATTGACAAAGTGATTTTGATATATTATTGTTACCGGATTTATTTTTCATAGCATATGCTTGCTCTATGAAGTTTTGATAGGTTATTGTTAGATAATAAGTTTCATAGTATATGATTGTCTCGTTAATTGATATATCTTATTTGTGAAGAAAAAGAATTGATTTTAGGGTGAGTTGATATTAATTGTGATTGATTAATGGATTCGGATTCCTAGGTTTTCCTTATCTGATTTTAATTGTTAATTAGGTTAAACAAATCTCAACTCAAATCTTATTTGTCTAGTTCGTCTGAGTTATTTGTTAGGGTTTTGAAAATACATAGTCTCTATGGATCGATCTGTGATTGCTACAACTAAACACTGTGCGCTTGCAGTTTACATTATTTTTACACATCACTGAACAACGTGTTTTTGAACCTGCCCTCTAAGTTATACTACCCCGAGTATACTTCTCTATAATTCACCAAACCCTATGTTTCCTTTCCAATTTATCCAGCAACTACAAATTACACCTTGAACAATACAATTTATGAAAGTTACAATTCAAACTACTGACTCTCTAAGATATAGCACGTATATAATATATTAGAGCTCGGGAGAGTTGTGAAGGCTTTCGAGCATATAAACGCAATGAAAATCATGAAAATAAACCAAAATTCGAAACCCCTCCGCAGGATCCATGTGAAAACAAAAGATTTAATTCAAATATTAAGAACGAATACCTCAAGAAGCTTTAACAGTTCATTAATGGAGGATTAATGGAAATCCAAAGCTTCTTCAATCACCACGTATCCCTCTATCGCGATCTACGCTCTACGTTTTCCACATGAACGCTTTTCTTGAAGGATTGATGTGTACTAGCACCCGAAAACTGCTTCTTTCTCTCTCTCTCTCTCTCTTTTCATGCTCTCATAAACGGCTAGGGTTTTTATTATAAAAACGTTTTTCCACACATAAAATCAGCCTCTAAGAGAGTTTATATAGAGAAGAATAAGATTTATTAATTATAATCCAATTATAATTAATACTAATCCGAAATTTCAATTTATTATTTAATTAAATCTCACTTAATTAATTAATAACTTATTTCGGAATTAGTTTAAGTAATTCCCTTTTCTATTTAATTAATTAATGAAGTCATACTTAATTAATATTATAAATAGGATAAATTAATTATTTAATTTAAATTCATAATTTTAATTATTTCTTCTCAAGCGTTCTTTGTGTGTGACCCTGTAGGTTATTATTATGTTGGCAACAATTTTAATAAATAATTAAAATTATAAACAATTAGCGGCATCTAGTAATACATCATTGCTACCCAAGTAATAATAATTAAACCAGTGATTTGATTAAGCCTTTTATGAATAATGTTCCATGTAATATAATCCCTTTAATCTTAATATTATAGATTAAACTCGAGGCATGTAGTGTGTCATCATCTTCATAATTTAATCTTAATTTTCTTGATCGATGAGTAGACTATTAAATCAAATCAACAATTGAGCACGGTCGTGCATTTCTTAGTCTCACTCAAACAAGAGGCCAATAATATCGCTCCTAAAATTAGGAAGGTTAAATCCCATCTAGATCATTCATATTTCCCATACGATTCATAATATACCCAATGTCCACTTTTATCATCACCCAGTCAAAGGTAACTTTTAATGTAATCAAAATATATTAATTCTCGTATAGAAATATAATGATTTTAGGTATATGGATCATTATACCATTATCACAGTGAGAATTACTTTACGACACTATTAACATGTATAATCTCACGACGGGTCAATCCATTGCCATGTTTTATTACATGCACCTAGGGCTGTAAATGAGTCGATACACTCATGAACAATTCGGTGTTCGGATCGAAAAAATTTCGATTCGAGTTCGGTTCAATTTATAAACTAGTCGAACATGAAGACGATTTTGAGGTTCGTCTCGTAAATTAGCTAAACTTGAGCATGACATAGTTCGACTCGAAAACTCGCGAACAAGTTCGATTATACAATTCGTGAACATGTTCATTTATGTAGTTCGTGAATCAGGTTCGTGGACAAACTCGTTAATAAGGTTAATAAATAAATTCATGTACAAATTCGATGAATATGCTCATGAACATATTTCATTAAAATTTCAGAGGAGTTCCTGAATTCACGATAACTAGTAAATAAAGTGTAAAGACTAATGTATACGAAGTGTATCTATTCATTATTTTTTTTTGTTAAGTCTATACATTATTTTATTATAAATAGTAAAATTATAACATATGTTACATTGTAAATTATAACATTAGTTGGCTATGTATTAACTAAACTGATCTAAATTCTATTCTTTGATAAGTCTAGATTAGAACCATGTCTCTAGATTTAGAGATTTTACCGCTGCTTTCTTTTTATTGTAATGCATTAAAAGTTTTCTTAAAAAATATGAGGTGTTCGTGAGTAATAGCTCATGAGACATATTCGTGAATTGTTCGCGAACATGTTCGTGAATAATATTTTTCTTAACGAGATGATACACAAAAAAAAATATTAGCTCGATAAAAGTTCGATCTCGAGTTCGAGTTTGACGTATTTATAACGAGCTGATACATGAACAGTTAAGAGTTCGGCTCGGTTCGACTCATTTACAGCCCTACATGATGCACCTATGTTTTGACTTTAGTATCACCATACCTATGACCAATGAGACGTGGTCATCAGTCAACAAACGTCTGTGTGCAATATTATTGTCCTTAAATAATAACCCTCGACTAGGAATATTTAGGATAAAGATACTATTCATAATTCCAAGGACATTTATTATGCTAACATTTATAATGCAGTAAATAAAGACATAATAAAATAATAATAATAATAATAATCAATCAAACATAATTTATAATAATAAAATGTTTTATTTAAAACATAAAAGTATTGTCTTTAGAGCACTAATACTAACAAGTTGAATAAGGAATATAGCAATGAAATATCAGAGTTGTATTTGTTCTTGTAGAAGATATAGATCAGTAGTCGAAGTGTGTTATCTCTTTTATCATAAGAACATGTATTTATACTTATACATTTAAATGTTGAAAACTAACCCAATGATTTACAACGTTCGAATGCACTTCAAACGATCAAATTTGTTAGGATGGTGTTTAACGTTAATGTATACGTTAACAGAAGGTTTAGAAAGATAAGAGTGTGTTTTAAAAATGTAAACCTTCAGTTTGAATAAGTAAAACAAGAATATACGAAAGTTTGAATAAATGATATAGATTTGATAGAAACAAACTCCTATATTTTAGGAAAATAGTTTTACTAGTTCAAAACAATTTGTTTAAGAGCTCCAGTGTATTTGATATACGTATTATATAATAGACAAGCCCTCACAAACAATTAATAGAAGGTCTAAAATATTTTTATATTGGTAAATTGAATTTTTAATACTTCGTTAACATTAATTTTACTAAAATTTATTTCTTTTACATTTAAATATAGTTTTGTTTAAATTCAAAAGATTTAAACTTAAGAAGATGATGTGTTTGTTCAAGTCTGCTTTTAAAAAATACATGTGAATTAAAATAATTCAAAATTTTAAAATTAATTTATTTGAATTATTTATTACTTTAAATCGACGTTAAAGATGGTTTAGCTACCAAACATCACATAATTTGAATGTGATAGGTTTTTGTTATGGATTAAAAAACGTACTTGTAAATTAACTGCTAGGGTTTAGGAGATTTCAAGCTGTAATGGCTGCTCTTGTTGTCGGGGACTAACTGGATCCTAATAAGATGCCTACGTATCTCTAGTGTTTAGAGAATCAAGCCAATAAAACGTAGTTCTTGGTGTTGCCCTCAGGGCTTTGGCGGCAGGGGCACACCAAGGACGTAGTGACTTGTATGTCCTTATTCGAGGATGAAGTCTAAAACGTTGTAGATGACGTGTGGAGCTGTGTCCAAAACGTAGTAGATGACGTATGGAGCTGTGTCCAAAACGTAGTATATTACGTATGGAGATGTGTCCAAAACGTAGTAGATGACGTATGGAGCTGTGTCCAAAATGTAGTTCTATTGTGAAGCAACATGGTCCTTATATAGGGGTCTGGAGCCTCGTATTTAGAGTAAGTTTAAGAGACTTAGCGAATAAGTCTCATTTTTGATAATGGATAAACATTGTATTTCTTAGTGGACGAGTCTTTTCCTTGTTGATATGGACTATTACTCATTATTTCTTTTAATTGGGATTCTGGATCCTTCTTTGATGATTTAACCATATTTTGGACTTCTTTCCTGAGCTGTATATTTCCCTTATTTATTAATTACGAAATTAATAAATAATTAGGGTTTCGGGCCTTGCTTATTGGGCCATGTTCTTGGACCAATTCGGGTTTAATTAATACATAATTACTTGCACTTCTAGGATTAATTTTCAACCCATATCAGTTTTAAAATAGTTATATGTTAAGAAATTTAGGCGAACATTGTATTAAAATGATTTTTCACTTTTAAATTTTAACTTTAATTTAAAACATTCAATAATGTGAATTTTATACTATATAATTAATGTAATATTCATGTACATAAATAAATAATAAATAGTTATTAAAATTATGTATTAAAAATTTTATGCTTGAAATTTAATTATTAATATCATATTTCATATAAAATAGTAATTGAATTTGTTGGTTAGTAAATATTCATGAAAAATTCAATTATCAAATATGATAGGAGAATTGTTTTTGATTTTAAATAAAATAGTTATTTATTAACAAATTGTTATGGATTAAAAAACGTGCTTGTATATTAATTGCTAGGATTTATGAGCTTTCGAGCTTTAATGGTTGCACTTGTGTTTCGGGACTAAATCGGTCCTCACAAGATGCCTACGTATCTCTAGTGTTTAGAGAATCAAGCCAAAGACGTTGTTCTTGGTGTTGCCCTCAGGGCTATGGCGGAAGGGGCACACCAAGGACGTAGTGACTTGTATGTCCTTATTCGAGGATGAAGTGTAAAACGTTGTAGATGACGTATGGAGCTGTGTCCAAAACGTAGTAGATGACGTATGGAGCTGTGTCCAAAACGTAGTAGATGACGTATGGAGCTGTATCCAAAACGTAGTTATGAGATGAGGGGTCAGACCCTTTATATAGGCGTGTAGAAGCCTAATGGATAAGTATTGATTTCCTTGAAGGATAAATCTTATCCTTGACGGTGGATAAGTATTATCACTTTCTTGAAGGATAAATCTTATCCTTGACAGTGGATAAGTATTATCACTTCCTTAAAGGATAAGTCTTATCCTTGACGGTGGATAAGGATTAATTCTAGATATTTCCTTGTAGGAGTTGTTTCCATATTATAACGGACTTGTATTGAAACAAGCCCAATTGTATTAGAACAAGCCTGTATTTGACGTCTCCTAATACAGGTTGTACTTCTAGCCCAAATATTAATTACGAAATTAATATTTAATTAGAGTTTCGGGCCTTATTAATGGGCCTTATTTATGGACCAGCTAGGTTTAATTAATGCAATATTAATTATGTCTTTAGGGTTATTTTTAACCCATATCATTTGCCTCCCAACTTCTTTGATAATGCACTAGGATTTCATAGAAGTTATACCGGTCTTTTTCGAGACTTGAGGTCTTTTTATCCCTTACCTGGGACTTACTACCCTTTTTTGGGGATTTTAATATACACTAGTGTTTCACTAATATCGTCTTGGTGTAAAGTGTGGAGCGACATACACATTTACGACGATTTTGCCTTATTCGAGGCTAACTTGACATTTGCATAAGCCTTTTATGTCTTATACCGTCTTGTTTTGGCTTCAAGCCTTTCATTGAGCATATCGAATGATGGGGTTTGGACTGAATGTCTTAGGTTTCTGGGGTTTCAACCCTTCACCCTTACGAGTTCTTATTGATGGCTCCACTCGTAGTGATTCTTTCTCAAGTCTATCATATCAAACTTCTCTTGAGCTTGAAATTTTCGCTAATTCACAATAAGCATCTTAGGCTTTCTTTTGTATGTTTATTAGTAACATTCACTCTTCGGGGTTCGTTGTATTCAGCTCTATCTGTGCAGTTGACATGCATATTTTGTTTGTTTTCCTTTGCATTCATTTGTAGTTTGTCTTGGCAATGCTTTGAGGATGTTTCTACCAATCAAAACGGGTTCAACCCTTCATATTCTTTCTAGGAAGCTCATGATTTCATCGAACCTCATTTCTACTTATCATACTAGCGGATCCTTTTAGGATGCACTAAACATAATAAACTTTTAAGTTTGAGGCATGCCAAGTCCTTGGCACCTCATGCCCTTCGAGGGTTTCTAATTTGTATGAGCCTCGACCAAATACATTCTTGATATGATATGGTCCTTCCCAATTTGGGGCCAACTTGCCTTTTTGTCCAACTCCGGATGCCTCAATCTTTGGGAGGACTAAGTCTCCTTGTCGAAAGAACCTTTCTTTAACCCTTAGGTTGTAATAGAAAGATGCTCGTTTCTGATGTTCAACTATCTTGGCATTTGCCTCATCTCTAACTTCATCAATTAGATCTAAAGCTAGCCTCAAGCCTTCTTCATTTTCTTCTGGCTCATAAGCCTCAACTCTTGGAGAGTTGTGAGTTATATCCACTAGAACCACTGCCTCTGCCCCATATGCCAACAGAAAGGGGGTTGCTCCAGTGGTGACTTTACAAGTAGTACGATATGCCCATAGTATGGGGAGCAATTCGTCTACCCAAGTGTTTCTAGAGCGTCCAACTCTTTTCTTCAGTCCATCCAGGATAATTCGATTGGCAACCTCAGCTTGCCCATTTGCTTGAGGATGGGCAACAGAAGTGAAGCGTAACTTGATATAATTCTCGTCGCAATACTTCTTAAATTCATCATTGTTGAACTGAGTTCCATTGTCTGTGACCAAGATACGTGGAATCCCGTATCTGCATATCACATTTTCCTAGAAGAAATGCATCACCTGCTTGGTGGTTATCTTGGCTAAAGGCTTAGCCTCTGTTAGGTCCAAAGTATCGTAGAAGGGGGGGGGGGGGGGTTGAATACGATACTCACAAATAATTCAATTTCGTTCGCGGATAAATCATTCAGTTCTATAACGAAATCAAACACACCAAACCAAATCAAGTTTCGGGGAATATATCTTTTTATAAATATAAACCTCGAGGGGTGCTACAATTTCTAATCCATAGATTAGCTTCAGTGAGTTCTAGGTTATTCACAATCAATACATTGATAGAATTCTGAACACTATAAATTTCTATGATCTTCTCTGGCTCAAACTTCTCTCTCCGTAATTGCTACTATGAAATAACCAGACTGAGGAAGACACTGCCTCTCTCTTAGTAATTGTAGTCTTTTGTTTTTGAAAACTATCGAACCAAAATCAAAAGAATTAATCTTGGCCGTCCAATTTTCAATCAACCTGACAAACAAAGAAAACTTTTCACCCACTTTATGAATTGAAAAACTATCGAATAATAAAGTAATAATTACATTCGATGGTTTTTAAAATAAAAACTATCGAATGGAACTTTTACTTTATTAAAGTTTTCATTCACTTTAAGCTTTTCATTCGATGGTTTTCTAATTTAGAAAACTATCGAACCTTTTCTTTTGTTAGCCTTTTAGAAAAGTTTCAGGGTGTTTAAGTTTTAGACTGTATCATTTTCTTCTGAGGCGATAAAACAGTTTGATCTTTTAGTGCCGTCACCTAGTGCAACTGGTCTGGTTCACAGATGAATACCACTTGATCAATTCTTCTTTTATGTCTGCAATTCAATGCTTTTGATAAGTCCTTTGTCGTTCTGGTTGCTTCGTTTAAATCACTGGAATCCCGTGGTACTTAACCCTAAATCATTCACATACTTCTGTTGTCTTGAAAGTCTTGTTTCTTTTGCTGTCACTGAGGCTTGAACATTTTCATGAACTTCTTTCCGTGACCTGTTTACGGACTTCAAGAATACATAACGTATTTTGATTTTTTTTGAGTTTACCTTTTCTTCTTTGATTCTGGATTCCTGTGCTTCTATCAATATTATTGTCTGTCTTGTCCTTTGTTGAGTTGTAGTTATCTCTTTTACATCTTATGTTACATTATGCTTTACAATCTCCCCCTATTTGATTGGATAGAGTTCGACAAGCAAATACTTCGAGGATAACTCAACTAACTAAGGAAACATTAAACTAATTAAAGTAAGACAGCGTAATAATATTACATGCATTCTGGATCAGATATATATACATTTCCAGATTTCATAAATCAAAAAACAATAAAACTTTTCACATTGAAGTTGCTCCTCTTGTCTGAGCTGATAGTTCTTTTGTTCTTTGCTTCGATCTTCAGTCCATTCCAATCTCACCTTCTTCAATCATTGGATCGGAGTTAGCAACTTGATAATCAATCACTGATAGATAGTGCAGTGGTTCTCCAGGTTTAAGGATTGCTCCTTGGATGTGTCTTCCAATATATTCAACCTCTTGACCCACTCCAGCCCATAACCATGCAATGTTAACATCTTTCTTGTTTAGCTTTGGCATGTTTGGCAGTCTGGTATGCACTTCCAATCCTCTTTCCACTCTTTTCCTATAGTAAGGAACATTCTCCATTAGAAATCTTCTAAGAGTGTCTGCTGCTTTGTCCTTCTCCGTTGATGAGAATCCAGTGGATCTAAGATACTTCTCAACTGAGATTAGATAGTTGCTTGGGTAGTCCCTCAGTTTGTCCTCAGCCAAATAGCAGATTCTGAACAAGTCATTCGTCATGAATGTAACCATTTGAGGATCTTCAGTAATCTCTGGACCGACTTTTATCAAGATCTCCTTAACATGCTCACGGAGCAGTTCATTTAGCCTTGTAGTCCTTTGTATCTTGATGAGAATCACCTGCAGTTCTTCCTCAAAACTGCTTGGTGTCTTTCTCTCTCAGCTTGCCTGGCATCTATTTCAGCTCTTTGAGCTTTCACCATCTCCAAGGCAACTTCTTCTTCCAGTGATAGAGAATTTGCTTCTTCTTCCATATCATCATCCAAGATAGGATGTTCTATTGGCTCTGGATAATATGGCTCATGCTCCTCCTGTAGTGGTTGCTCTTGCATGATCTCAAATTCCTCCTCGCTTTTTTTCTTCTTGCACAATGTCTTCAATCCAGTACTGTCTAACTGGAATAGCTTCATTGGTTTCCCAAACTCCCCATCCAGTTGTTTGCCAACCTTCATTAGTCACTTCATTTGTTTCCCCTTCTCCAACTTTCTCCCCCTTAGTTGAGGAATCCTCGATAAAGTTATCCTCATTGTAAAAGGTAGTAGAAGGATCAGGTTGTTGCTGTGAAGGTCCGGGTTGTTGGTTCCTCAACATATTCGATAATCTCTGATACCAAGGGTGGATTGAACATGTACCTCTAGGTAATAACAAATCATCAATATTTGGAAGGGTTAGGGTGTCACTCCTCACGTTTGGCTCTGGGTGTACACTCAACGTTTCTGTCGGTGTTTCACTCATTTTACCTTTCCCACTCAGGCCAGGTGTAAGTGTTTTTGTTTCACTCGGTCCCTTTTTGCTCAATGTACCTGCAGAAGAAAACACTGTAGCCATCCTTAAGGAGGTCACCGGTGGTGCAATGGGGCTTCGCAAGTCCCCGTCCTTGGATAAACCAAGTTGCTGATCATCCTTAGATGATATATCCTTTGTAGGATCTAGAGTTTGAATCTCTAGGGGGTTAGAAACAGGCTCTTTTAACAGCAGAGATCCCGAATCTTCCCCGATAGTCTGTGAAGACTTTACCTCAGTTGTCTCCTCTATAATAATTGATTCATTGTCAACGAGTTGCCGATCTGCACCTACGTCAGACCCTTTACCCGCAGGATCCAGATATGTTCTATCTGGGGAGGTAGACAATGACCCTTTAGATTGTGCATTTAGGTCAAAGCCTTCTCTCGACGTCTGTGAAGACCCTTGGTTCTTAGAACCTTCAACCAGTGAACCTGACCGTAATATGGTCGGAACACCAGTTCTTCCGTCAATTCTTCCTTACTTGATTGAGCTATTGGTTCAGATATAGCTTTCGTTAGCGTAGCCCAATCAGCATCAGAAAAATCAATAAAGGGCGCTTTGGAAGTTTGAAATAAAGTATCAACAGTTGCCTCGGTTTTTGTTCGTCTCCTTTTAGAGGAAGGCAGAGCTGCTGTTGAAGGGTGTATCTCCTTATGTGGTGCTGCTAAGGCACTAACTCCCTCTACACTCACGGATGTCTGAATATTGGGTATACGAGGGGAAGGAGGCTCGTTTATTGTTTCATTTGGCTCTTCCAAAGGCTCTTCGACCGTGGTTAGAGGTTGTGGGTTTGCAACCTCCTGGTCAGGAATGGCCACTAAGGGCTCTGGATCAACATCCATAGGTTGTGGTTCAGGAGCCAGTTCAGGTTCAGGAATGTTACCTTGATTTACCTGTTCCCCTGGGGGTAGAAGTGGTAGGGGCACCGTTCTTAGATATTCAGTGAGAACAATGGGTACCCCTGGAAGATGATTGTTCTTCCTTATGAGAGCGGTTATTGCATTGCTCTTCATTCTCATGCACTCCATGGTCTCCTCGCCTTCGAATGTCTTTGCTGTTTAATACAAAAACTATCGAACACCTTTTGTTGAAAAACTATCGAGAATTAAAATAAAGGAAAAATTAATTCTCTCCGATAGATTTTCTTTTTATTTCAAAAAACCATCGAGAATTTAGATAAAGATTAATGAAATTCAATTCGATGCTTTTTCAAATTTTCTTCAAAAACAATCGAGAATTGTTTTCGATAGATTTCCTTTTCCTTTTCAAAAACTATCGAAAATTAAATTCGATAGATTTATCTATGTACTTGAAAAACTATCGAGTTTCCTGAAATTCGATATTTTTTGCTTCTTTTCCAATTTCTAAAACCTGTTCTTGTTTTAGGAATCAGAAACTTTTATTTCCTGTCTAGTTTTAATTCTAATAAATCTTTTCAAATTTACCAAAATCAATTCTTAACAGAAAATTCACAATTTTCTTAGAATAAAATCAATTAAATATCATTGAGTGATATTAACCAATTAAAATCTAATGAATTATGCTGCATTAATCTACAATGTTAAAAACAAAGCAAATTAATTCAAATTAAATAGATGCTAAAATATTTAGAACAAATATTAGCACCTAAATAATTTTAGAATTAATAACTAATTAAATGCCAGAAGATATATCATCCATAATTATGACATAAAATTAGTACATTAATCCTAACTACGAGAATTGCTCCAGAAAATAAATTCACGAGTCCTAAAGATATAGAAATTCTT
Organism: Heracleum sosnowskyi; assembly: GCA_030848705.1. Taxonomy (NCBI): domain Eukaryota; kingdom Viridiplantae; phylum Streptophyta; class Magnoliopsida; order Apiales; family Apiaceae; genus Heracleum; species Heracleum sosnowskyi. The sequence goes on from CM061235.1 coordinate 70,530,590, forward strand.
AAACTCATGTATTCACTAGGACTCTCTACAGTTACTGACTTCTAATCAAAATCAATTAGAAAGATTTAACATCCCAAGTTCACCAACCAGCTTATTGAAAGTGGATTCATCAAGCAGTTTAGTAAAGATGTCTGCAATTTGATCCTCGGTGGGTACAAAATGTAACTCCACAGTTCCATTCATGACATGCTCTCGGATAAAATGATACCTGATGTCGATGTGCTTCGTCCTCGAGTGTTGCACTGGGTTGTTTGAGATTGCTATGGCACTTGTGTTGTCGCAAAATATTGGAATCTTTGTCAACAAAAGTCCATAGTCACGGAGTTGGTTTCTCATCCACAAGATCTGAGCACAACAGCTTCCAGCAGCAATGTATTCAGCCTCAGCTGTTGATGTGGAAACTGAATGCTGCTTCTTGCTATACCAGGAAACTAACCTTCTTCCAAGAAACTGACATCTTCCTGAAGTACTCTTCCGATCAATCTTACAACCTGCAAAATCAGAGTCTGTGTATCCAATAAGATCAAATCCTGTATCTTTAGGGTACCAAATTCCAAGATTTGGGGTTCCCTTAAGATATCTAAATATTCGTTTAACAACTATTAGATGAGATTCTTTAGGATCAGACTGAAATCTAGCACACAAGCATGTTGCAAACATTATATCTGGTCTACTTGCAGTGAGATAAAGTAATGAGCCTATCATACCTCTGTAGCCTGTGATGTCAACCTTCTTACTAGTTTCATCCTTATCAAGCTTAGTGGCAGTTGGCATAGGAGTCTTTGCTGTAGATTAGTCTTCCATTTGATACTTCTTCAGAAGATCTTTGATGTACTTGGACTGAAAAATGAATATACCATCTTGTTTTTGGTATACTTGCAGTCTAAGAAAGAATGATAATTCACCCAGCATGCTCATTTCATAACGACTCTGCATTAACTTAGCAAATCTCTTGCATTGATCATCATTAGTAGAACCAAATATTATGTCATCAACATATACTTGCACCAATATCAAATCATTTTTATGCTTTTTGACAAAGAGAGTTTTGTCTACGACACCTCTTGTAAAATCATTTTCAAGTAAGAATTCAGAGAGAGTGTCATACCATGTCCTTGGAGCTTGTTTGAGTCCGTAGAGAGCTTTGAATAGAAAGTACACAAAGTCTGCCAGTTTTGAATCCTCAAAACCTGGAGGTTGTTCCACATACACTTCTTCTTCTAACTCCCCGTTCAGAAAAGCACTCCTCACATCCATTTGATATACCTTGTAATTGGAATGTGCAGCAAATGCCAGAAACATTCTGATGGCCTCAAGTCTTGCTACTGGTGCATAGGTTTCATCATAATCTATACCCTCTTCTTGAGAGTAACCTTTAGCAACCAGTCTGGCTTTGTTTCTCGTTACAATGCCATCTTCGTCCAACTTATTTCTGAATACCCATCGTGTTCCAATAACAGATTTTCCCTTAGGCCTGGGTACCAGCTTCCAAACTTTCTGCCTTTCAAACTGATTGAGTTCCTCTTGCATAGCAATCACCCAATCTGGATCATCTCGAGCATCTTCAACTTTCTTAGGTTCTGTTTCTGAAAGAAACCCAGAATAGTGACATTCATTTTGTGATGTTCTCCTAGTTCTCACTCATGTGTCCGGATCACCAATGATCAAGTGAAAGGGATGATCTCTATTACATACCCTTTGTCTTGGCAGATGCGGTCTTGATGATTCTCCTTGTTCTAGATGTTGTGGAGTGTGACTAGTTGATCCTTCTCCTGCTCCCCCTGAGTTGTTGACAGTTTGATCTGTTGATTCTGAAGACTGACTAGTGGATCCTGTAGAATGTTGAGGATCTCCACTTTGGTCACCACTTTGTCCAGAATCATTATCATTATGATTATTATTAATGATTGTAACAACTTCAGGTACTTCTTCATTGTCAGAGAGATCTCCTGATAGATTTTCAAATACCAAGGATTCAGAGTTCTCTCCAGTTTGCAGGCCTGGTCTTTTGGTGTCGTCAAATGTTACATTAAAACTTTCCAACACCTTCTTATCTTCAATCACATATACCCTGAAAGCCTTAGATTCCAGAGAATAGCCCAGAAAGATGCCTTCATCTGCTTTGGCATCAAACTTGCCAAGATGTTCTCCATCTTTAAGTACAAAGCACTTTGCACCAAACACCTGAAAGTACTTCAGTGTTGGTTTCTTCTTGGCCATTAACTCATACAGAGTCTTTTCATGATCTTTGTTGATCAGGGTTCGATTCTGAGTGTAGCAAGCTGTGTTCACTGCTTCAGCCCAAAAGTAAGTGGGAAGTTTTGATTCACTCAACATGGTCCTTGCTGCTTCAACCAAGGTCCTGTTCTTCCTTTCCACTACTCCATTCTGTTGAGGAGTTCTTGGTGCTGAAAACTGTCTTGATATTCCTTTCTCTGAGCAGAAATCATTAAGAACTGCATTCTTGAATTCAGTTCCATTGTCTGATCTGATTGTCCACACAGGTAGCTTAGCTTCCACTTCTATCTTCTTGATGTGATCAATGATTAGTTGTGTTGCTTCATCCTTTGATTGTATGAACAACACCCACGTGTACTTGGAGTAGTCATCCACCATCACCAATGCATATCTTTTTCTTGAAAGTGACATGATATTGACTGGACCAAATAAATCCATATGAATCAGCTGTAATGGTTCAGCAATGCTTGTCATTCCTTTGCTTCCATGTGATGCTTTCTTCGACTTCCCCTTTTCACATGCTTCACATAGTCCCTCCTGATTGAATTCCATCAGGGGCAACCCTCTCACTAACTCTCTCTTTACCAAAGAGTTCATAGTTTTGATGTTCAGATGTGAGAGCTTCTTGTGTCATAGCCAACTTTGTTCTGAAGATGCCTTTGCATAGAAACATGTAACTTCTCCTTCACTGGTAGAAATTAAGTCAGCTATAAACAAATTTCCTTTTCTCACTCCCAGTAGAGTAAGCTTCTCATCCTTCCTGTTGGTGATCAAGCACTTGTCCTTTCTGAAATCTACATTGTAGCCTTTATCACAGAACTGACTGATACTTAGAAGATTGTGCTTTAATCCTTCAACAAGAGAGATGTTTTCAATGATGACATTTCCAGCTTTCAATTTACCATATCCCATAGTGTATCCTTTGTTGTCATCTCCAAAGGTTACAATCGGGCCGGTCTTCTTAACCACCTCTGTAAGCAGGGACTCTTCACCTGTCATGTGTCTAGAACAGCCACTATCCAGAATCCACACAACCTTTGAGCTTTTAACCTTACCCTGCAATCACAGATTTATTAAGCGGACTTTGGTACCCAAAATTGTTTGGGTCCTGAAGGTTTAGATGATTTAACAGGAGTAACATTCAATTTAGTCTTACCCTGTTTGATATTCATAGTATCTGTGGATTTAACATTAATAGTGTTATTGATACTATCAGACATCAACTTAAAATAATCATGCATGATGTTGTACTTACATAGCAAACACTCTTTCTTTCCACAGGGTTCATGAAGATCAGGCATGTCAGACATGTTATGCATTTCAGAAGCATTAGCAGTTTCTACTTTAACCTTTTTACATGCATGTGTAAGGTGTCCAGCAGAATTACAAATAGTGCACAACTTCCTAGATGCAATGGGAGAAAATGGAACCATCTCCTGATTAACAGTCTTCTTCTTCCCATTCCTGTTCTTTTTAACATTACTAACTACGTCACCTACTTCAGTTTTAGGTAAATCAGGTTTAGGTAATTCATTTTTTACTGATTTCCTAGGCAACTTAGTTTTTACCTCTTTTTCCTTCAACAAATCCTCCTCAAGCAATTCTTGTCTAATGAAAAGATCATCCTCATGAAAGAGAGGTGGAAACGGCTTAACAAAAACTGGACAATCAACATTCTTAAGAACATGTGGAGTATTCCTTTTGACAACTGAAGATGTCACAGGGAATTCCACAATCTTCTTACCAGCTTTCTTGTTATAGTCAAATCCTATAGCAGTTTTATTCCCTATGGACTGAGTATCAATGATTTCCTTAGCCACTAGAGCGGAATTCTTAAAAGCATTCAGCTTCAAATCTAGATCTAAAATCTGCTTCCTGAGGATAGTCTCTATCTCAGCATTACACTTGACCTTGTTCTCTAAGTACGCATTCTTTTGCTTAAGATCTTCTAATGTTACAGCTACAAGCTCTAGTTCTTCATTTTTAGATTCTAGCTTTTTAATCTTAAGAACTAGTTTAGCATTTTCCATTTCTGATGCTAGCATGCTTGTGTGTACATTAAACAATTCTACACTAAGATCTTGCACAGTTTTCTTGTACTCAGAATTAGACATATCAATTGTAGTTAAGATAGGTACCTGAGATGATTCTGGTGATTCCTCTGAAGAGTCAGCCATTAGAGCAACCTTTACATATTCCTCCTCTTCATCCGAATCAGTATCATCCCAGTGCTTTCCCTCTGCTATATAAGCTTTCCCTTTTTACTTTCCAGAGAATGTCTCCAATTGCTGTTTAAGCTTGGCATTCTCTTTGTTCAACTCATCATAAGAATCCTTCTTTCCATAGACATCTTTCATGTCTCTCGCTTGACGAGGCTTCTGGCATTCAGTGGCGAAATGCCCTAACTCATTGCAGTTGTAGCATCTTGATTTGCTTGTATCAATCATGCCAGTCTTGTAGCCTCCCTTAAAGCCTGTACTAGGTGTATAATTGCTCTTCTGGAATCTGTTGGTTGAACCCTTGAACTTGTACTTAGGGTTTCTCTTGAAACGAATCTGACTAAACTTTGCAGCTAAGTACGCTATGGTTTTGTCTTCCATTTTCTCAAGCTCTTCTAGGGTGTAGTAATCACTTTCATCAACACCCAGATTCACAGAATCCATTTCTGCTTCTATTATCACCTCCTTTCCAGCTCTAGGGGTTTGAACCTGAATCTCAGAAGTTATTGGTTCATCCACTACAAGTGCTGCTGATCTCACAAGTGCATTGTGCTTGTTCTCCACTGTCCCTGATCCGTAGATTATCACCCTTTGTTCCTGTTCCATCTCATAGGTCTTCAACTTTCCATAGATCATCTCTAATGACATCTTTGTGAAGTCAATTCTTTCCCTAATGGATGATGACTTGTGTTCTACATGATGGGGCAGCGTCATCATGAACTTCCTGTTTGATTCTCTCAGTGGATAGGTCTTTCCTTTCATTGCCAATTCATTGAGAAGCTTAGTATATTTCTCAAAGACCTGAGTTATACTTTCTCCTGGAAGTGACCTAAACGCTTCGTATTGAGAAGTCAGAATGTCCAATCTGTTTTCCTGCACGTCTTCAGTTCCTTCCATTATTAAGTTAATGGTATCCCGCATATGTTTCCCGCTTGTACAGTTCATCAACTGATAGCTCATTTCCTTGTCTGCGGAGTCCGCCAATATCAACATTAAACCGGTGTCCAATCGAATCAGTTCTTTGTCATAATCTGTAAATTCACTTATATCCTTAGGTTGGGTGCCTTGAGGAATCATGCTACCATCAGGAGCTGTAGATTCATCAACTGATTTCATTGGTACATATGCTCCGTTTTCTAATATGCCCATATACAACGGATTAGATGCCTTGATAAATAACAGCATCTTCATCTTCCACAAACCGAAATCATCTCTAGTAAACGGGGGAACTTTAATACCAGCGGTTGTCTTTGGAGCACTCATGGTTTCTGAAAATTTCAAATTGTTTAAAATTCAAGAAATTCCAATAAAATGAAAAATTTTGAAAGTTAAAAAATTTGCTTCGAATTTTCACGCTACGTTTGATTTTGGTCTCATTCACCGGATCTGATTTGTATATCAATCAAGTAGCTTTGATACCAATTGTTAGGTCCAAAGTATCGTAGAAGGGGGGGTTGAATACGATACTCACAAATAATTCAATTTCTTTCGCGGATAAATCATTCAGTTCTATAACGAAATCAAACACACCAAACCAAATCAAGTTTCGGGGAATATATCTTTTTATAAATATAAACCTCGAGGGGTGCTACAATTTCTAATCCGTAGATTAGCTTCAATGAGTTCTAGGTTATTCACAATCAATACATTGATAGAATTCTGAGCACTATAAATTTCTATGATCTTCTCCGGCTCAAACTTCTCTCTCCGTAATTGCTACTATGAAATAACCAGACTGAGGAAGAAACTGCCTCTCTCTTAGTAATTGTAGTCTTTTGTTTTTGAAAACTATCGAACCAAAATCAAAAGAATTAATCTTGGCCGTCCAATTTTCAATCAACCTGACAAACAAAGAAAACTTTTCACCCACTTTATGAATTGAAAAACTATCGAATTATAAAGTAATAATTACATTTGATGGTTTTTAAAATAAAAACTATCGAATGGAACTTTTACTTTATTAAAGTTTTCATTCAGTTTAAGCTTTTCATTCGATGGTTTTCTAATTTAGAAAACTATCGAACCTTTTCTTTTGTTAGCCTTTTAGAAAAGTTTCAGGGTGTTTAAGTTTTAGACTGTATCATTTTCTTCTGAGGCGATAAAACAATTTGATATTTTAGTGTCGTCACCTAGTGCAACTGGTCTGGTTCACAGATGAATACCACTTGATCAATTCTTCTTTTATGTCTACAATTCAATGCTTCTGATAAGTCCTTTGTCGTTCTGGTTGCTTCGTTTAAATCACTGGAATCCCGTGGTACTTAACCCTAAATCATTCACATACTTCTGTTGTCTTGAAAGTCTTGTTTCTTTTGCTGTCACTGAGGCTTGAACATTTTCATGAACTTCTTTCCGTGACCTGTTTACGGACTTCAAGAATACATAACGTATTTTGATTTTTTTTGAGTTTACCTTTTCTTCTTTGATTCTAGATTCCTGTGCTTCTGTCAATATTATTATATGTCTTGTCCTTTGTTGAGTTGTAGTTATCTATTTTACATCTTATGTTACATTATGCTTTACAGCCTCAATCCACTTGGTGAAGTAGTCGATTGCTACTATCAAGAACTTTCTTTGTGCACTTGCCATTGGAAATGGTCAAAGTATATCCATCCCCCACATGGCGAATGGGATAGGTGAGTTTATGGATGTCATTATCTCCGGTGGTTGTCTAACCACAGGTGCGTGCTTTTGGCACCGTTCACATTTCTTCACGTAGCTTTTAGCATCTGCAAGTATGGTTGGCCAATAGAAACCTAGACGAGTGATTTTATGAGCAAGGGCTCTGCCCCCCAAGTGCTACCCACAAATTCCTTCATGTACTTCCCTTAGAGCCAATTCTGCCTCTTGGGGTCTCAAGCATTTCAGATACGGAACAATGAAAGACTTTTTGTATAGGATTCCCTCAATCAGGGTATACCTTAGTGCTCTCACATATAGCTTTCGTGCTTCTGAAGTATCGTTGGGTAACCACCCATTTTCCAGATGAGATATGATGAGATCCATCCAACAGCTGGCAAGATCAATGGGTGCTACCAACTTTCCATTGATGCTTGGGGTCTTCAAGACTTGGAAGTATACACTTCCTGCGTAGTTTTCAATTTCAGAAGAGGCAAACTTAGACAAGGCATCAGCCTTCATGTTCTCTTCCCTTGGAATATGTTCCACATAACATTCATCAACTTGAGTCATGATGGCCTTGAAAAGTTTTAGGTACTTGGCCATGACTTCTTCTCTGGCTTCAAACTCTCCATTTACTTGGGAAACCACTAGCCTCGAGTCTCCACACACTTTCAGAGTTTTAACTCTCAAGGCTCCAGCCAGCCCTAAGCCAGCTATCAGGGCTTCGTACTCAGCTTCATTGTTTGTCGTTGGGAAGTCTAGTTTTAGTGCGTATTCTAAGAGAAATCCATCAGGACTTTGTAGCACCAAACCTGTTCCGCTTGATTTTGTTTTTGATGCTCCATCAAAATAGAGCACCCAACACTCTTTGGACACCATGTCTTCATCTTTCATGTCTTCATTTATTACTTCATGCCCCCCGACTTCCTGGTTGTCAATAGTGCATTCAACCATGAAGTCAGCGAGTGCTTCAGATTTTATGGCCATTCGAGGCTTATACTTAATGTCAAATTCCCCCAATTCAATAGCCCATTTGATCACCCTTCCACTAACTTGAGGGCTATGCAAGATGTTTCTTAGAGGCTGATTGGTCAAGACCTCTATCTTGTGTGCCTGGAAGTATGGGCGTATCATTCTTGAGGCCATTATCAAGGCTAAGGCAAACTTCTCTATCGTAGAGTAGTTTATTTCTGCCCCATGTAGAATCTTACTTATGTAGTAGATGGGTTTCTGAGCCTTCAATTCTTCTTTTACCAAAACAGATCCAAGGGCTGTGTTAGAAACTGCCAAGTACAAATAGAAAATTTCTCCTGGCTTTGGCTTTGCCAACAGTGGTGTCGCAGCCATGTAATTCTTCAAGGCCTCAAAGGCCTCTTGGCTTTCAGTTGTCCACTCAAAATTTTTCACATTCTTGAGTGCTTTGAAGAAAGGTAAGCACTTCTCTCCTGACTTGGAGATGAATCTTCCCAATGATGCCACTCTTCCCGTTAGTTTCTGGACATCCTTGATAGTCTGTGGTGGTTCCATGTCTAGGATTGCTTTGATTTTGTCGGGATTAGCCTCGATTCCTCTCTTGGAAACCATCAGGCCTAAAAACTTTCCCGAGCCTACACCAAAGGCACACTGGATTCAACATCATCTTGTGGTGCCTCAGCACTTCAAACGCTTCCCGAAGATGGTTTATATGATCGGCCTTATCAAGGCTTTTAACCAACATGTCATCCACATAGACCTCCAAGGTTTTTCCAATCAGGTGTTCAAAAATTTTGTTCACCAATCTTTGGTATGTTGCCCCTGCATTCTTAAGTCCAAATGCCATGACTAGATAACAGAATACACCAAAGTCAGTGATGAATGATACCTTGGAGATGTCATCTTTGTGCATTTTGATTTGGTTGTATCCACTGAAGCCATCCATGAAACTCAGCATCTCGTGCCCAGCTGTGACATCTATTAAGGCATCAATCTTTGGTAAGGGAAAACAATCCTTAGGACATGCATCGTTCAAATCAGTGAAGTCTACACACATTCTCCATTTTCCATTGGCTTTTTTGACCATCACCGGGTTAGCCAACCATTCTGGGAATTGTATCTCTTCAATGAACCCGACCTCCAAAAGCTTTTCTACTTCTTGTTTAATGGCCTCTTGTCTTTTTGGAGCAAAATTTCTCTTCTTCTGTTTCACCGTCTTCCTTTCAGGATTCACATTCAATTTGTGGGTTATCAATTGGGGATCAATCCCTGGCATGTTCGCCGTTGTCCAAGCAAAAACGTCATTGTTCTCTTGAAGAAAAGATATGAGCTTGCTTTTCAATGGTTCAGGCAATAGTGCTCCAACATAAGCCACCTTCTCCGGTTCACCAGGGACTAAGGGAATTGGGATTAAATCCTCAGCTGGTTTCCCTCTTCGGTCCTCATTATCACTAGTATCCATGTCTTCAATGGGGAGAACCTGCCCCCCGATTCCATCAGGCCTTAACGCGGCTATGAAATAGCTTCTAGCCATCTTTTGGTCTCCCCGTTCTTCACCAATTCCATTCCTCGTTGGGAGCTTGATTTTCAGATGATAAGATGAGGCAACAACCTTGAACGCATGAAGACCCGTCCTTCCCAGGATTGCATTGTAGGTTGAAGTTACCTTTATAACTATGAAGTTCAACATCTGAGTAGACGTATTCGACCCTTGTCCCATTGTCATTGGGAGCTGGATAGTGCCTTTCACCTTCGACTCCACTCCATTGAACCCATATATGGGCATATTCGAGGGTGTCAACTGAGAGTCAGTATAGCCCATCTTGATGAAAGCATCATGGAACAAGATGTCCACTGAAGCTCCATTGTCGACCAAAACTCTCTTTGTTTCAGAATTCCCTATCACAGGTACGATGACTAAGGGATCATCGTGGGGAAACTTCACTCCCTCTAAGTCAGAATCATCAAAACCTATTGATACTTCTGTTCGGGCATGTTTCGGTGCTTCTCCGACCACAGTCATTACTTCTCGGGCATAGGCCTTTCTTGAGTTTCGGGAGGACCCAACAACAGTTGGTCCTCCGAATATCATGTTGATAACTGGCCCTCGGGGCTTGGGATTTCGATCTTGATCGTTGTCCCTTCTATCATAATCCTTCCTTTCATAATTTCCTCTTTGACTCCCTTGATTTCCATCATTGGTGAATTTATTGAGATTTCCTCTCCGTATCAGAAACTCGATCTCATCTTTCAATTGTCTACAATCGTCGGTGTCATGACCAACTTCCTTGTGGAACCTACAGAATTGGTTTTGATTCCGTTTAGACATATCAGTCCTTAGTGGCTTCGGCCATCGGAGATCCTCCTCCTTTGCTATTTCCATCAGAATTTGGCTCCTGGGAGTGTTCAATCTTGCATACTCCGTAAACTTTGGCCCAAAATTGTTCCTCTTGGGTGGAGAATCAGAATCCTTTGACGTTTTGGGAAACTTTTCCTTGACGTCGTACTCCTGAGTTTCCTTCCTTTTCTTTGAATTTCCACTGCCACCAGCAGTGGATTCATACTTTCTCATGCTTTCTTCAGCCTTGATGTATTTTCCGGCTCTATCTTGGAGCTTCAGCATGCTCTCGGGGGGATTTTTTTCCAATGATCTTTTGAAGTGATCATCAGTGGTTCCTTGCTGCAGAGCTATCATAGCTACTTTGTCCTCTAAGTCCGGGACTTTCAGAGCCTCCCGGGTGAATCGGTTGATATAATCCCTTAAAGCCTCATTCTTTCCTTGTTGGATTGCCATGAGTGATGCAGAGCTTTTCTCATGCACCCTTCCACTAACAAACTGATTGATGAATGCTTTGCTTAGTTCCTTAGAAGACCCAATAGAGTTGGGAGGAAGACGGCTATACCAACGTTGGGCCATGCCTGCCATGGTTTGCGGAAACGCCCTACACTTGATCGCATCGTTGGTTGGCTGCAACAGCAGTGAATTGGAGAAGGTTCTTACGTGATTTGCGGGATCCCCGTTCCATCATAAGCTTTGATCGTTGGCATCTTAAATATCCTGGATATAGTAGCTTTCATGATGTCTTGAGTAAATGGTGGTGTAGGATCATCAGGATCTCCTAGGGGCAACAAAACACTAGGATCACCCCTTGGGGCTTTAGCCCTCTGGGTTCTTCTCGGTGTTGGGTCCAGGTTGATTATCGAGACTCTTCCACTTGCTTGGCTTTGTGCTTTCGCGGCCTCCTGTTCTGCCAGTAATTTCTTGAGCCTTGTAGCCTCCGCCTCATGGTCCGCAATCTTTTCCTTAGTAGTTTGGGGTTGTTCCCGATTTGTTTGGGAAGAACGCCTCCTCCTTGGGGCAACATCCCTTTCTTCTATAGATGTATAATTCTCGTCTTCATTATAGGGACATGAGTAGTCTTGAATCAGAGGGGTTCGTCGAGTTTGTTGATTTTGGGGTCCCAGATCTTTTATATAATGAGGAACGTATGCCTCGTGGTAAGTGGAATTGAGACCACTACCGCCCGCCATGGGTCGAGGGGGCATGTCATAGCTTGGCATCCCCAAAGTTTGAGTTGCATATTGGGGGAGATCCGTAGTGTGAAGTTGAAGACCACTTGGTGCATTCATGAACGACCATTTGTAGGGGAGATTGGTTGCTGGAGAGTGGTCTCTTGTGGATTAGATCCATGAACGACCATTTGTAGGGGATTCGTCCCTTCAACCAAAATCGGGATTTTCGGTCCTTGAGTGTTGGTGGGGATATTCGTCCCTTGAGCGCCAGTAGTTGGCGGTGGTTGATTTCCGTGAGTATCAGCCTCAGAGGTGATATGAAGCTCCTCATAAGTTTGAGTATCTCGAGTTGTTCTTCGTGTGTTTGCCATGGTTGATGTTTTCTTCCCACAGACGGCGCCAAATGTTATGGATTAAAAAACGTGCTTGTATATTAATTGCTAGGATTTATGAGCTTTCGAGCTTTAATGGCTGCACTTGTGTTTCGAGACTAAATCGGTCCTCACAAGATGCCTACGTATCTCTAGTGTTTAGATAATCAAGCCAAAAACATAGTTCTTGGTGTTACCCTCAGGGCTATGGCGGCAGGGGCACACCAAGGACGTAGTGACTTGTATGTCCTTATTCGAGGATGAAGTCTAAAATGTTGTAGATGACGTATGGACTTGTGTCCAAAACGTAGTAGATGACGTATGGAGCTGTGTCCAAAATGTAGTAGATGACGTATGGAGCTGTGTCCAAATCGTAGTTCTGAGATGAGGGGTCAGACCCTTTATATAGGCGTTTAGAAGCCTAATGGATAAGTATTATCACTTCCTTAAAGGATAAGTCTTATCTTGACGTCTCCGTTGTACTTCTAGCCAAATTATTAATTACGAAATTAATATTTAATTAGAGTTTCTGGCCTTATTAATGGGCCTTATTTATGGACCAGCTAGGTTTAATTAATGCAATATTAATTATGTCTTTAGGGTTATTTTTAACCCATATCACAAATGTTTTTTTGACTAAAACAAATATGTAATATATGGATATTTTAAATCAAATAAATATTGTTTTTAAATTAGAACTGTCAGCTAATCATGGTTAGTAAAGTAGGATGAGAGTGATAAATATGGAAAACTTTTACTACAATTTGATTGATCTAAAATTTAGGAGTGGTGTCTGATTGGTCGTAAAATAATTAAAATTTAGGAGGGGTGTCTCATTAGTCCTAAAATAATTAATATTTAATGAGTAGTTAACTATATAACACGTAGATTCAAATATTATAATAAAATATTACAATTATTTTAATACACAAAAGATCTACAAATAAGTAACATTTTTTTTAATTTCTTTAGTATAATCAATTAAAATCATATTTGTTTAATTACAATAAATAATATTAATATTGGGTAACTACCCTCACATCTCTATGTAAAAAAAATCTTAAATAACGATATTTAACAATTAAATAATCAAAAATATAAATTTTAAATTATAATCGTAAATATTATACATATACTCATAGTGCTTCCTCATTAAGTGTGTTAGATCATGAAGTGGTATTAGAAGTTTATGTATAAAATAGATGTTCAATATTAAACGCATAGTATAATTGGTGATCAAAATCTTGAAGTATATAAATATTATAAAAGATTTAAATTATAATTATAATTATAATTTTAATTGATAACTAAATTCTCGAAATATATAAATATAATAGTCAATGGATTTAATATATTTTAATATAATCAATTAACATTAGATTTTTGTAATTATAATAAAAAATATTAATATTGGATAAATACCGTCACATATTTGGGTAAAACCATAAATTACGACCTTTATCAAATAATAATAAAAAATATAAATTATTGATTGAAATCATAAAAATTATATATAAACTTATAATGCTTGCTGATTAAGTGTTTTGGGGAATGGGGTGGTATTAATATAAACGATTTATATTAAATATATAGTAAAATTGGTGATCAAAATCTAGAACTATATAAATATAATAAAGGATTTAGATTCTAACTAAAAATAAGTTAACTTTAATTGATAATCAAACTTTTGAAATATGTAAATATAATAGTTAATGGATTTAACGAGCTCAATAATATATCAAACCGAGCTAATTGAGTTTGAAGCGAGGTGAACTCCAAAATAATCGAACTGTTCAATATTTTTTTCAATTTTATTCATAATAAATTATTTTATAATTGAACTCAAACAACGAATTGAATAATGTTCGATAATTTTATTTTAACTGAATTGAGTTTGATGACTCAAACCAACTTATTGAATCGTTCAATATTATCTTTAAATTATCTTAGTATTATGGAATAGTTCAATACTATCTTAGTTATTGTTAGTATTATTGTCTTTTTATTATTTTATTTTAAAATTGGTAATATAAAATTATCGAGCACTAACAAAATTTATTGAGTAAAAATTATTATTAGCTCCAATTACATTTATTAAAATCGATTCATCATTAAATATTATAGTATAATTATGATTTATCTTAAATTAATCAGTAAATTTTAATTCAGATGAAGAAATTTTGAAAAAAAAGTTACGGAGTCATATTTTATTTGCAATCCATATATTTGTATAATAGTGATTGATTTTAATTTTAAAAACAATTATTTATTCTTGACATAAAAAATATAAAATATATGGATATGTTAAATGAGACAACCTGTAAGCTAGTATATTCAAATTACAATTAGGTAATATAGGGGTAATATATGGATATGTTAAATCAAGTAATTAGAGTATTTAGATTAGGATTATTAACTAACCATGGTTAGTGTAGTATGATTGGAATGACAAATAAGGAAAAAATTTAATATAATTTGATTGGTCTAAAATTTAAGAACGATTGGTCATAAAATAATTCAAATTTTATGATTGGTTAACTACATACCTGGGTAGACTCTGGTATTATAATAAATGATATATGAGTCGAAAAATGAAGCGACAAGTGTGTAGTAAATTTATTCTTTCAAAAAAAAATTAAATTTTCTGGCTTAAGTGTGTATTGTATGTAGGGCTGAGCATTCGGTTCGGTTAACCGAATACCGAACCGAAATAACCGAAATAATTCGGTTTGGTTAACCGAACCGAAATAATTCGGTTTCAATTCGGGTATAGAAATATGGCTTATTCGGTTTTTCGGTTTTTTCGGGTTTTTTACCGAATTACCGAAATTACCGAATTAACCGAATTATATATAATATATAATTATATATTATATTTATATAAGTAATAGTGTAAATGTAATACTGTAATAAATAACTTATTAGTAATTTAGTATTACAAATTTACAATTCACAAATCTCCGTCTCTACTCTCTGTCTCTCAGTCTCTCGGCGACGACAGCCCACCGCCCGCCGCCCGCCCGCCGCCGTCTCTCTCGGCGATTCCGTTCCGCGATTCATTTCCTTTTTTAACTGCAAAGATAAGAATCAATTAATCAAAGGTAATTGATTGTTCTTTCGATTCGATTTTAGTTCTTTCGATTCGATTTTAGTTCATTTTAGTTCTTTCATTTTATTAATCGATCCGATTAATTAAGATTAAGAGTCAGATTTTTTGTTCTATGCAGTTCAATGGATGCAAGTAACGATCCTCTTGGAACAGGCGCTAGCACTGAGGCTCCTGTGCCTGTGGATACTGCGACTTCAGTTCGTCAAAAACGCAAACCAATGAAACTAAGGAGTAGTGTTTGGTCGGATTTTGACAGATTCAAGAATGAGCAAGGTGAAACAAGGGCAAGATGTAAGTACTGTCACAAAGATTACAGTGGGGAAGGAGCAAATGGTACAAGCGCACGATGATATGAAAGAACTTGAAAAAGGTACCCTCATTGATAATAATTGTAATAATCTGTGTTGGTATTTAATTTGGTACTAAATTGTTTTTTGATTTTGTAGATATAAGCAAATTGGATGTTCGTGCGGGACAAACTTCTTCAACAACTGCCAATTCTGTAATGCTCTGTTTTTGCTCTGCTTTTACTCTATTTTTCTGTCTTTCTAGCCTACTGGCTACTGCTACTGTCTGCTACTCTTTCTAGCTTTTAATGCAATTTTTCTGGTTTTTGGCAGTACATTCATTCTTTCTGCAATTTAAGTTACGACAGAATCAGAAATAATAGAGCAGTACATTCATTCTTTTATTCTTAAATTTGGCATTGAACTGGATAGTCTGGATCATAGTTTTTGTTTCTGCTGTTTTGTTTCTGCAGGTATTCTATTTTGCAGATTGATTGTGTTATGTGTATTTCTGTGTTGCTGACTTGCTGCAGAGCTGTTGGAGTGTTGGTTGCTGATTGACTGATTCTGCTGAATGCTGAGTGTTTCTGTATTTCTGTCACAGTTCTATACTTTTATTTTGGTTCTGAATGCTGAGAGCATTTTCTGGGTTCTGTGCTGTCATTCTGTCATTCTGTCTTGTTCAGTTGTTGCTGACAGAATCATTTTCTGAGCATTTTCTGTGATTTTGTTATTCTGTATTTCTGTCACAGTTCTATTTTGGTTCTGAATGCTGAGAGCATTTTCTGGGTTCTGTGCTGTCATTCTGTCTTGTTGAGTTGTTGCTGAGTGCTGACAGAATCATTTTCTGAGCATTTTCTGTGATTTTGTTATTTGTAATATAAACTTGGTTAGTTGGTTACCTGGGCCTGGGAGTGGGAGATATGTTCTGAGTGAACTGAATTGTGTTCTGAGTGAATTGATTTGTGTTCATTTACTGTATCTTCTGTTAACATTTGATTTGAGTTTTCACTTTTCAGTTTAGACTTTCATTTCTAATTCGGTTTTGTAATTCGGTAATCGGTTTTAACCGAAATTTTTAATTCGGTTCGGTAAAATAACCGAAATTATTTCGGTTCTTAATTCGGTTATACTTTTTCTTCTTATTCGGTATTCGGTAACCGAATTATAATTCGTTTCGGTTACCGAATTACCGAATGATCAGCCCTAATTGTATGCGATCCTAGATAATATTGACATATGTATATCGGTTGTTATGACAATGACAAAGAAGTGACAAAGAAGAAAAGTAACCTTTTATCATGCAGAGTTGAATATTAATGATTTAATGCTTGTATTTGCAAAACGAAAAGTCAAAAAAATAGTAAAATTGTTTGTAAGGCAAAAAAGTCAAAAATAATTATAGAATTGTTAGAAGATCGGTGAAAGTAGAGAAGTGAACAAAGCAAAAAATAATTTAAAAAGAACATAAAATTGTACAACGAGAAATAGGACTTTAGGATATAATAATTCTACTACATGAAATAAGATTTTAGGGTATAATATAATCTATTTTAAATTAAATAATTATATTTAAAAAAATTAATTAGGGGTTAAACCAAAAAAAGTGCGAACCAAAAAAATGCGAACCAAATTTGGTACAATGTTTAAAGGGAGTTTCGCTTATTAATTAAAGTTAAGTTATAGATTAGAGTTAAAATTGTTATCGATGAGTATCAATTTTTTTACTTTTGGTAGTACTTTGATTTTTTCCTTTTACGTTTATTATATATAGGATATAACAAATATATTTTACTATTCAACCACAATAATAACTAAAATAGATTAAACTGAAATTGTATTTAACATATTCAAATTGTTGAGAATATTATTATTTATGAAATGCACAAATTTATAACTAGTTAGACGAATAGTGCCGAGTTTAACGAGTTCGAGCCGAGCCAAGTTCGAGTCAAACAGGGGCAAAGTTCAGCTCGAGGTCGTTTACTAGGAGTATGTTGGGAAAATGTGACCACAATGGTAACAACTAAGTGCAGAATTAACTTTGTTGGACAATACTTCACCCTACTTGTATGAACCTTCGATGAAACAAACAAGTAAAGCAACAATAAACGAAAAAGTAGACACCAAAAGTTATATATGAAAAACCCCCTCAAAGGTAAGGAGTAAAAACCACGGGACCGTAGTCCACCCAAACAATTAACTATCACAAACTATATGGGAATACACCAAGTCTTCTCTAGATAAGATGAAAGGCATATGTCTAGGCCTATTTGTAAACACCGAGGATTCTACTCAACTTTAATTAAGATGTAATAAGTAAATAATAAAAATCAAATGTCACAGGAATCTCAGAAGATTATATCTGTCAAGAAAATGAAGATTAAAGTCATCTACAGACTTGAAGTAAGTCTACATTGAAAGAAGTTCAATTTATTGTTCAAGCCTCAGTGAAGTATTCAAGGAAGTGGAACTATTTAAAAGTGATAGAGATTTCAGAAGTGTGACGAGAAAAAGTACAGGTTACGGTCCTCTGTTTAAATAGAAGGAGAAAAGAATCAGAGCTTAAGGTCAAGTATGAAGAACAACCATTAAAGTTAGTCGATCATGAACCAGACAGTACATGGAGTGTCAACGTCAGCCAGTGGAAGTTCGTCATCAATTTTAGTGGTTCTAAGAATTAGTTTAATTCTCTTTTAATATTATTCTATAAGATAATTAATTTAATATATGAATTAATTCTGTTTCAGAATTAATTCATATATTAAATTAATCAATCTAGATTTTAAGTAATTTAATGTATAAATTAATTCTCAAGAATTAATTTATTTATGAAATTATTTGAGTCATTTATTTAATTTATTTAATCAGTGAATTAATTCTAAAAGAATTAATTCATTTATTAAATCAATTAAAAGTAGAATGTATTAAATCAGTTTTATACCTAATTCTATTTAGTACTAGTAGTACTATCTGATTTATACTAGTAGTACTATCAAGGTTAGTACTACCGATAGTACTACCAATACAAATTGATAGTACTACCGATAGTACTACCGATAGTACTACCAGTTATATTGGTTAGTACTATTAGTATGAAATCAAATGAATTATTGGCGCGTGCGTTTGTTTTGTGTCAGTTGTTTAAATACTTTGTATTTGAACAATTGGCCTCAACAGACTTCAATATTTCAAGACAGAAAGAAAAAAAGCTTCTCATTTCATTTCTTCTACCATTAAACGCAAGCCAACTGCAAAGCTTCATTTAATTCTTGTAATAAATTCTAGCCATCAAAGTTATATCCAATCAACTAGAATTCAATTACTTGTACTTCTTTGACAATCTAGCGGATCATAATCCCTAGAATTACTATCGAACTACTTTTTAGTATTCGATCCTTTTATTACAAATATAGATAAATTCATGTCGAATTTATTCTAGTTTTGTTTCAACAAGAACTCTGTAATATGTACACAGAATTGTAACACCCTTCAAGTTCAATAGAGTTTTATTTAACTTGAATCTTGTTTCATTTTATTCCGTAGATAATTTGTTATTGTAATTGTTAAATCTACTATCGATACAAATTCGATTAAACGGTACTGTTTGTATTCAACCCCCCTTCTACAAACATATCAGGACCTAACAATTGGCATCAGAGCCTTTTGATTGATATACAAATCAAAGATCCAATTGTTTTGAGATTTTTTTCTTAAACTCTGAAATTTTTATTATTCCTAAAAATCTCAAAAGATGTCTACTACACAGAAAGTGGGTGCAGTCAAAATCCCAATGTTCAGCAAGGAGCATTATCCTATGTGGAAGAAGAAAAAGCTCCTATTTCTTAAAGTTGCTAATCCTAAATACTTTGATGTGCTGAAGAATGGTCCCAAAGTCCCTATGATTATTGAGGGAGAACTTATAGAGAATCAGATTGTTACTAGGGCTGCTAGGATGTACCGTAAGGATCCCAAGGACTACACTCCTGATGAAAAAGAGGATGTTACCTTGGATGCATGTCTACAGTTGATCCTTATTGATTGTCTTGATCCTATCATGCATAATCATGTCCTAAACTGTGATACTGCCAAACACATTTGGGAAACTATAGAGATAATCAATGAGGGGACAGAGGAAGTTAGAGAGAATAAGCTGGAAATTCTCACCTCTCAATATGAGCATTTCAGATCAAACCCTGGTGAAGGTATCTCTGAGGTTTTTGAGAGATACAACAAATTAATCAATGATCTGACTCTCAATGGGAAGCGCTACACTATCAAGGAAAAGTAACAAGAAGTTCCTGTTGGGAACCACGGACTTGGGGTTCTACTACATTTTATGATACACAATTAAGGAGTGCGAAAAGAAAATCACCTTGTTAACGGTTGATTCCACGCTCTTCTATTGTATTCCCAAATTCCCTTGAGCGAAGTGTGGCCTCCGTCTTCTCAAGTTAACCTCTCTTCTTGCTCCTAGGTGGCTACAATATTTTTCTTAACCAACCCTAGCAAGAAGAGAATAAGAATATATATAGGGCTACAATAGGGATCATGGATAATTAGGTTGGGCCTTTTAATTACATCCTGGGCCTAGCCCAATGTAATTAAATATTAATTCAATCCACTAAAGAATTAATATTTGCACTACCTTTCCTAATACCGCAACTTAATTAATTCATTCGGTTCCAATATTATTTGCTTATTAAATTCCCCATGTTTAAAATAGCGCATGCCCATTAATTAAATAAATTACTGATAATTCATTTAATTAACATCTTATATCCTTGATCATCCACTCTACCTTTATTTAATTATGCCGGAATAAATCCACCTGCAGGGTTTCACATAATTAAATCCTTTTGAGCTTTCAAGGGGACATCATTAACCCGAATATTATCAGGACACGGATTCCTTCAATAAATAATATCCACCATATATATTATTCCATCACCCAAAATATAATGATATAATTCAAAAGAATTATTTCATATATAAATCAATGCATGTAAATAATATACACGTGTCAATTACTATATCCGGATTAAGAACCTAAGCATTAATAATAACTTAGAATCTTAGTTCACCTTCTTAATCAGTTTAAGGGAACAATTCTAAATTTGATCCTATTCCATATACACAAAGTATACAAGTATTATTTAATATCAAGATAAACTATTCCCAAATAATACTTCAGTTATTCCAGTGGTTTGTCTAATTCCACTTAAACTGTGAACCCTTTATATTATATATAGACACTGATAATTTAATCTTCTGTTATCCCATTTGATACTAAATTATCCACAATATATAATAAATAGACAATGTAAAAATATGCAATCAAGATTCTCAATAAAATCGACAATGTTTATATACTACTAATGAATAGTTTAGTATAAAACCCAAAAATCTCCCACTTATACTCAAGCTATTCTTTGAGTATATCAGTGTTTATTAATATAATCCGCTACCAGTTTAAATAACTATTCCGTGACCAGACATCTGACTCCTATCTCCTCCACGTGTTCTTCAAAAACCTTAGCTGGTAAACTCTTCGTGAAAGGATCAGCCCGGTTGTCCTTTGATGCTATATCAGTCACAATAATATCTCCTCGCTTAACGAACTGTCGTATGAGGTGATACTTACGCTCAATGTGTTTTGCTGCTTTATGTTCTCGTGGTTCCTTTGTATTTGCAACAGCACCAGTATTATCACAATAAATTGTGATTTGCCGTGGCAAATTAGGAACTACATTCAAATCCAGCAGGAAATTCCGGAACCATATAGCCTCCTTGGCTGCCTCAGAGGCTGCCACATATTCAGCTTCCATGGTTGAGTCTGCGATGCATTTCTGCTTCACACTCCTCCATATTACAGCTCCACCTCCTAAAGTAAAAACACACCCCGAGGTTGACTTCCTCTTATCCCTATCTGTCTGGAAATCTGAATCGGTATATCCCACAGGAAACAAGTCTGAAGCCTTGTAAATTAACATATACTTCTTAGTCCTTCGCAGGTACTTAAGTATCGTTTTTACTGCACTCCAATGTTCCTGACCTGGATTGGACTGATATCTACTGACCATGCCTACGACAAAGCAAATATCAGGTCTCGTGCATAACATAACATACATTAAGCTTCCACATGCTGAAGCATAAGGAACTGCTTTCATGTTCTCTATCTCCTTAGGTGTCTTAGGACACTGCTCCTTTGATAGAGAGACTCCATGTCTAAAAGGTAAATTACCCTTCTTAGAGTCCTGCATGTTAAAACGAGCCAATACCTCATCAATGTACGGTTCTTGAGATAAAGCCAACGTTCTTTTCTTGCGATCTCTTATAACTTTGATCCCAAGAATGTATGCGGCTTCACCTAAGTCTTTCATTTCAAATTGTTTGAACAACCATGCCTTAATAGATGATAACATCTCTACATTTTTCCAATGAGCAAAATGTCATCTACATATAGTACTAGAAAAACCACTGCATTTCCTTCACTTTTCTTATACACACATGCTTCGCTTGGACTCTGATCATAACCATTTGACTGGACGGCCTGATCAAAACGAATGTTCCACTCCCTGGAAGCTTGTTTCAGTCCATAAATAGACTTCTTAAGCTTACACACTAGATGCTCTTGGCCCTCTTTGATGAATCCCTCTGGTTGCTGCATATGGATGTTTTCATCAAGACTTCCATTTAGGAAAGCTGTCTTGACATCCATTTGCCAAATCTCATAATCGAGATGAGCTGCTATAGATAAAAGAATCCGGATTGACTTAAGCATGACTACCGGAGAAAAGGTTTCCTCATAATCAATTCCTTGTTTCTGAGTATACCCTTTCGCAACAAGTCTTGCTTTCCAGGCTTTCACCTTTTTGTCAGATCCTCTTTTTCTTTTGTAGATCCACTTGCATCCAATGGGTTTTACACCATTGGGTGGTTCCACGAGATCCCAGACTTGATTCGAATACATAGATTCCATCTCAGATTGCATAGCCTTTTGCCAAAGATCTGCATCCTTATCTTGCATTGCTTCTTCGTATGTCCTGGGATCCTCATCATGTTCACCAGAGACTAAGTCCGAAGACTCTCCCAAAAACATGAACCTCTCAGGTTGTTTAACAACCCTCCCACTACGACGAAGCATTGGTGTGGTATTAGTGATGGGTTGTTCATTTATTTGTGGTTGTTCTACTTGTACCGGTGGCATATTAGAATTATCTTGTCCTCCCACTATTTCCTCTAAAACAACAGTACTCATGGGTTTGTGATTCATTATATAGTCTTCTTCTAAGAATCTAGCATTGGTGCTTACAATGATATCCCGATCCTTAGGACTATAAAACAAATACCCTTTTGTTCCCTTGGGATAACCCACAAACAGCCTCACTTCTGTACGAGAATCTAACTTAGTCACGTTCTTGTTCAGCACATATGCTGGACAACCCCAAATCCGAATATGTTTCAAACTAGGTTTGGTACTAGTCCACAATTCTTTTGGAGTTTTTGGAACTGACTTAGAAGGTACCAAGTTTAGAAGATAAGCCGCTGTTTCTAGAGCATGCCCCCAAAACGACTTGGGTAAATTCGAATAACTCATCATCGATCTAACACTCTCTAAAAGAGTCCGGTTCCTTCTTTCTGCTACACCATTCTGCTGAGGTGTGCCAGGTGCAGTCAACTGGGATGAAATCCCATGTTCTGATAAATATTCTCTAAATTCTCCAAGCAGGTATTCGCCCCCACGATCTGATCGTAGTGACTTGATACATTTTCCTGAATGTCGCTTTTCCGCACTTGCTTTGTACTCTTTGAATTTTTCAAAGCACTCAGACTTGCGGTGCAACAGATAAATGTATCCATATCTTGAATAATCATCAATGAAAGTGACAAAATATTCATACCCACCTCCTCTCGCTTGGATATTCATAGGTCCACATAAATCAGTATGAACCAATTCTAACACATCTTTGGCTCTATTTCCTTTTGCCTTAAAAGGTCTACTGGTCATTTTTCCTTCCAAGCAAGATTCACAGACTGGAAATGGCTCCACTGCCAACGAGTCTAAAGGCCCATCTACTACCAATCTTTGAATCCTCCTTAAGTTAATATGACCTAATCTCAAGTGCCAAAGATATGTTTGGTTCAATATCCAGAAGGTTCCTTTCTTTTACTAGAGGTAGAAAGTGTATTATTAATTTCACTTGGTTGCAGCATTGGTTCTATAGGATTAATAATATATAAATTGTCTTGCAATGTACCAGAACATATAACTCGTTTATTCATCATAATGGAAACATTACGATCCAAACAAACATTATAACCATCCATAGCAAGTTCAGAAACCGAAATTAAATTCCTTCTAAATGAAGGTACATAAAGACAATTATTCAAAACCAAAATCCTATCATAACCAAAAGATAAAGAAATAACTCCAACTGCAACCACTGCTACTTTCGTAGCATCTCCCATGAACACATATATCTCGCCATCTCTAAGCAGCCTGGTTTTCTGGAACCCCTGCATGGAATTACAAACATGATCAGTGGCTCCTGTGTCTACACACCAAGTGCTCGTAGACATAGCCGCTATATATGTTTCCGTAACAAGAGAAAGAGACATACCAGCATTGTTCTTCTTAGACAGAGGACAATCCTTTTTCCAGTGACCCGACTGCTTGCACTTGAAGCACTTGCCCTTAGGCTTCTTCACTGAATTTTGAACTCCCAATGGTTTCACAACTTTCTGTGTCTGAACCTTCTTCTTCTTCTTTCCTTTCGGCTTTGAAGAAGAAACTTTCTCAGCCACATTTACCTGAACATGCTGCTGAAATAATGATTCCGCTGCCTGAAGCTCTGTCAGAAGTTCTACAAGACTATACAACTTCTTGTTCATGTTGTAATTCAAGCGAAACGGCTCAAAGCTTTTTGGCAAACTCATAAGTATGATATCGACCTGCGTTTCCACATCAATATCAGCACCAAGGACCTCTAGTTCATTTATATGAGACATCATCAGAAGAACATGGTCCCTTATAGGTGTTTTTTCAGCCATCTGAGTGTTCATTAGACACTTCATTGCTACTTGCCTAGAAGCCCTATTCTGATCTCCGAAAAGCTCCTTGAGATTATAGAGCATATCTGCAGCAGTGGTCATGGCCTGATGCTGATGTTGCAAAACACCCGACATTGCTGCCAGAATGTAACATCGCGACATCTCATCTGCCTTAGTCCACTTCTTAAAATACTCTTTATCCTCATCCGGAGCATCGTCAGCAGGCTGGTCCGGTTTGGGTTCAACAGTACAAAATTTAAACTCTTCAGCAGTCAACACTATGTCCAAATTGCGTTTCCATTCAATATAGTTAGGTCCGGTAAGTTTGTTATCCTTAAGTATGGTGAAAAGTGGATTAAAGCCCATTCTATCCTGAGAATCATGCATATAACACTTAATCAGAAAATTGCATATATCTTAAAACCTATTTGTTTCCTCTAACAATTAATTAAAGTTAATGCACTAATATTTAAATTCCATAAATATCTGGTACGCCATGATGGATGACATATATACCATTTAAATTTAAATATTACTTCGGTCCTACTACTAAATAATACGCCACGTTAGGGTGGACTATATATTATCTTTCATAGCTAAGTGTATACCATTATTTAGATCTTAAGTTGCCTTTAGTCAGACCCATCCGTTCGATGTATCAATGGATAAATCCTAGGTGTTTTCGGTGAAGTCACAGACGGACTCGCTTAAAAACACAACCCCTAAGACAGAAATATCCATTATCAACATCAATCAAGGAATGTCCAACTTTTTTCTCGAATTCTATGAAACTTGGTATGTCACGATGGGGTGAGCTTACCTTTCATTATTCGTGATTAACTTAAGAAGACTGTCCTAGTAATATCCTTAACACTACCCAGACGTCATAAATCATACGCCACAATGGGTGACATATATCCAATTCATAATCGTCCTAGTGTTAAATTACATACAACCAATAATGGATGACCATGGGATCTAATATCAAATTAATTCCCTCTCCCACTTAGTATTTTAACATGAGTAATTTTATCTAGATGCATCGCCCTATGTTATTTCTTCGAGGTCCACATGTTATCAAAATAACAATACAAAGAACACATAACATAGCATAGCATGCATCTCTACAAAATTAAATGGGGCCTATGTCATTATAATTATGTCTAACATGCATTCCAAATACACACATAATTTAATAACATAAAACATTTAATTAAAGCAATAAATGAAAATTTATGTCCATGTCGTCCTATTTATGTTAACCATGCAATTAAAATTACACACATAATTAACAACACACATAATAATTATTTAATGCAATAATTAAAATTAAATAGCAGAAAAATTAAAATAAAAAATAAATCCACTATTATGGCCAAAAAAAAATTTCATCCGAAAATCCTGCGAAACTTTCAACTCGCTGTTTGAGGGTCTAAACGAGCTCAGACGCACATGAAACGTTGACAAAGTCACTTTTCAATCGTGTAGAACATCGAAATCCCTTTCCGAAAAGGTATTACGCATCGAAATCCGACACCGTATGCAAAAGTTACAACAGTTCGAAGTTGCATAGGCGAAATCTTGTAGCATCAGCGGAAGAACTTTGTTTTCTTGCAACTCCGTCGATCAAATAGTTACATACAACATAACATACCTATTCTATTACATCAAATCATAATCTAACATGAATACAAATCATGATTACAAGATTACAAAATCATAATAGAAAACAAAACTAGCACGATCAACCCTTGTGATTTACAACCACGATAAACCACGTGGAAACCAAAACAAAAAATAACCACGATTAAACCACGTGGGATCCAAACACATAATTAAAATAAAACGAGGCCATAATAGTGGATACTAAACAACCTGCAAAAGATTATTATCCAAGCATACCACTATACATACATAACCAATTTTAATTACGACATGGACATCATATCATAAAATATAGAACCCATAACCAGGCTCTTGATACCAATTGTTGGGAACCACGGACTTGGGGTTCTACTACATTTTATGATACACAATTAAGGAGTGCGAAAAGAAAATCACCTTGTTAACGGTTGATTCCACGCTCTTCTATTGTATTCCCAAATTCCCTTGAGCGAAGTGTGGCCTCCGTCTTCTCAAGTTAACCTCTCTTCTTGCTCCTAGGTGGCTACAATATTTTTCTTAACCAACCCTAGCAAGAAGAGAATAAGAATATATATAGGGCTACAATAGGGATCATGGATAATTAGGTTGGGCCTTTTAATTACATCCTGGGCCTAGCCCAATGTAATTAAATATTAATTCAATCCACTAAAGAATTAATATTTGCACTACCTTTCCTAATACCGCAACTTAATTAATTAATTCGGTTCCAATATTATTTGCTTACTAAATTCCCCATGTTTAAAATAGCGCATGCCCATTAATTAAATAAATTACTGATAATTCATTTAATTAACATCTTATATCCTTGATCATCCACTCTACCTTTATTTAATTATGCCGGAATAAATCCACCTGCACGGTTTCACATAATTTATTAAATGGAGCTACTTATTAAACCACTCATTATGTTAGGTACAACTAACTCAGGATTACTTAAAATAATGTCGACTCATCACTCATTCATAAATAATATATAGGTGTGAGTGAGAACTTGTCTACATACCTCTTTTTCCAGTTCTGATTCTGTTTTTGTATGTTCTTAAACATAGCCAGAAATTATCACAAGTCTGAACTGGAGTTTTAAAATTATTACACTGGTTTTACACAATAAGACCATATTTAGCATAACATATATAAACACGTTATAATGCAACTAGAGACATCCAATCTAGGATAATTACTTTGACTACCTGAGAACATGGCCAACATCTGAGAGACTGAGACTATTAAGTCCATCTCAGAACATGCCAAAAACTTCTTTTTTTTAATCTTTTTAAAACAGACATCATGCATTTAATTCTTTATCACTTAGTAAAAGTAAAAGATTACCTTGGACGATTTGGCGAAGTATGTTCACCGGGTTCTGCTGAGAAATTTATAACCATTGCACTTACAACCCGGATAAGATTTGACTCTTTGGAAAGGACCTTTAATTATGTCCTTAAATTTCTCATGAAGTTCTTCATATGGTGTTACCTACATACATCAGACCCAAAATTTATATAAAATTTTAAAGCATACAAACCAATAATCAATTTTGTGCAAAAATAGATATCTTGATAAATAGAATTACTGTGATATTATAACACACAAACAAATTGAAGTAAACTACACCCGTATAAAGAAACAATGAAAGTTGTTAAGAAACACGCATATAAAACTTCATTAACATATCTAAATCTAAACTTCTACCAAAAATTTAAGAAATTAGTAATCAGTTCCTCTCTTACAACATAAAAACAATTCATGTATCATAAAATTGACTGATTTTAATATGCAAATAAAATTGATTTAGATTAAATCATATCAAAAAACTAATGCAATATATAATTAATTGATTACATACCTCTGTATTTGAGAGAAATTGAATTGCTTCTCAATTGAATTGCAGTGAATAATCAACGATTGAGTTTCAATACACAATCCACATAATCGTGTTATTTGTGTATTATCAGTATATGTATGTTTTGAAGGTCGTGTATTTGTGAACAGGAAGAACAACTAATGGGTGTTTTTTTGTAAAGAACAGCTAGTGACTGCTACTTACTATGTTGTTAAAAAACGTAGTTCTAATGTGAAGGACACGGTCCTTATATAGGCGTCAGGAGCCTGCATTTATAGTAGAATTAGGTGATTTGGGGGCAAAGTCACCTTCTTAGATCAGGATTGTGAATCCTATTTTGTAGGAGGCTGACTCCTATTAGGTTTGTATGCCTTGGAGTCTAATCTTTGAAGTATTTCACACACTTTGGACTCTTTTTATGACCTGTAGATTTTCCCTTTTTATTAATTTCGAAATTAATAAATAATTAGGGTTTCGGGTCTTATTAATTGGGCTTAATTCTTGGACCAATCTAGGTCTAATTAATACGTCATTAATTATATTTTCAAGACTGTTTTTGGCCCATATCAAATATATATGAATAATTGAAGTGTTTTTTATATAAGAAGATTAAGGTGGATAATTTATTAGTAACAACTTCAAATCTAATATTTAAAACATATTAATAAACAATTAAGGTTGAAATGATATATAAAATATATACACATGTGATATTTATATCATCCACTCTGGATTGAAAAATGTATATATTTTGTAAAATATAAAATTGATAAATATATATAGAACATTAATGTTCACAAGTCTCTCGAGAAGCGAGCGAGCGTGTTGAGGTATCCTACTACAACTACTACTATTACTAATAATAATAAATTTACTAATTATTCATGTTATTTATTTGTTGCTACAAAAACTACTCTGGCACAATTTTTAAATAAGAAACCCTAAATATCACTTTACTAACCATTAACCTATATGCACCATCAAAATTAAGAAAATAAAATTGGTACGGCAAATAAAATTGATACCGCGGAGGTGAAAAAGAGAAGATAAATAAGATCAATGGTTTTCTTAATGTTCTGCATTCCAGGCTAATAGCTGATATTGCTTCAATCAAGATGAATAAGATCAAAGGAACTACCCTGGTGAACATGTTTGTAAGATCGGCCAACATTTCTCGGTTGATATCTTGATAAATCATATCTTGCTTGGATTGCCAGCTCAATCAGTAGTTAGCTACATGTGTGTTTGCAAGGAGTGGTATAATTCTATAAAAAATCCTAGTTTTGTGGAATTTTATCATCAGAACTCTCATCTAAAAGGAGATGTGCACCTGATCTATGTCAATGGAAAGAACTTGTTCAGATTGGCATCTTTTAAAACTTTGGATGTTGTTTCTAGCTATCCTTGCCCATCTGAAAAGATGTCTTTTTGGTCTGTGGAAATCGTCGGTTCTGCGAATGGATTGTTGTGTTTGTTTAATTTTTATGTAGCTGACGGACCTATTTATTTGATGAATCCATCTGTTGGCAAGAGTAAAGTCATTAATTCTTCAGCTATGGTCCATGTGGCTAATGGAATTGACCCTGCACTACACCATAGATTGACTATAGCAACCAGAATTTAGAAAAATGATAGAAAACCGTTGTTATTGATTAGCATTTTCAGATGAGGTTTTACAAGTTAAGATGTACCGTAACGCTATTTAAAAACCATTACAATAGAGTTTAAAAAGTCCAAAAACTGGAAGCTATTGCAATGCTTTTAGAACACAATTGCTATAGATAACATAAAATTCCCGCAAGTTTTATGCGGGCTATCAAAAATATATTGAGCGGACTTTTAAAAAATTTGGACGCTCAAGGAAAAATACTAAAACATAAAAAAGCTGGGCAATAATTGAGTACATCTGAGACAAACATATACTCTCAGATACACAGACACACAAACATATACTCTCAAACCCTCGACTACTCTCAAACACTCGAAGACTAAACAAAACCGAAGATTGAAGACTAAAATCAAAGATTAAAGATTAAAATTGAAGCTCAAAGTTTTAATTTGGGAGATTAAAGCTCTAACAACAGGTATGTTCATATCGATTTTGTTCAAATCAATTTTTTGATTTTGGGCTTTTGTTCGAAATTGAATTTTTTGTTTGTTTGTGAGCTAATATCGATTTTGTATGTTCATGTTTTGTATTTTATATGTTTATGTTTGGGTTTATGTTAATTGTAAATTCAATTAGGATTTATGTTAATTGTAAATTTAATTAGTGTTTTGTTTGTGTGTTTCAATTAGGGGTTTTGTGTTTGAACAATTAGGGACACAATTAGGGGTTTTGTTTGTGTGTTTCAATTATCGATTTTGTATTTATAATTTTAGAATAGGAATTGGGTAGTTAATGGACTTACAGCCTAAGAGTATGTATAATAACTGCCACCGAGACACCCAACTTTGTCATTCAATTTACCTGGGTTGGTCTATGGTTTAAAAGTATTGAGGAACTCTAATAGGTCTCTCTATACACCAATTTACCTAAACAAAAATAACTAGTGGAGTAGCTAGTGTTGTTCTTCAATGGGCTTAAGGCCGCTTAGCGGATTTTTACATATTTCCTTGTCATTCTCCTAGCAATGTGTATCTTACAATATTTTTACTCTATCACTCTTATCTGCTGCCAGCATTTTTCTTCTCAATCAATTTTGCATATTTTGGCTAATTTGTTTATATTAATGCTATTGCTAGCATGCAAATATTCTTTTTTAAATTGTTAGAACGAATATTAATTAGTTTTGATTTTTAAAAACAAATCTAAATTACCTGCTAAATAGATGTCAGAATTCTATATCATTCGATTCATGTGTTGTTTTTGAAATTCTTCGTGTAAAATCCAGGTATAACTTTCACATTATACATTCCAATAATCTCAAATTGTGCTCTGTTTCGTAAATTTTTTGATATATTCACCATGTGCAGCAAGTTCAGGACAATGGTTTGTCAACATTTTAAAATGATGGCTTGATTCCGTTGTCCCGTTCCCGTGCGTAGCTGTTCCATTTGAGGCTGAATTATATGTGGACATTTCCTTGGTTGCCATTCCTCTCCGAACCAGTATGTGTTTTTCTGCTCATAAAGCTGGAGTTTCAACAAAGTGTTTCGAGAATCTCTTGGTAACAGTCAACTGGGAAGCATTGTGTTATCACTCCAAGAAGAAGGTGAATGAAGCTTAATATGATGGTTTTCGATTGAGGCCTTGATTTAGCATTTATTCATTTTTTGTAACAGGATATAAGGGCTTCAACAATTAGCCCATCTACTTCTCGTGATGAATATGTGCCTTTGTTTGTATTGGAGTTATTCAATGTATTGGACATATAAATAACCGTATTCATAAATAGGTCGCGTTATGTAATGCATGGAAGTAAGTTTAACATATATAAATGAAGTTATTTACCAAACTTTTTAATAATGAAGAAGTATTGTTTTTATGATTCTATAGGATATTAAGTTTAGCGAGAAAATGTGTCCTTCCAGAATATTTCTTAA
Organism: Heracleum sosnowskyi; assembly: GCA_030848705.1. Lineage (NCBI taxonomy): Eukaryota > Viridiplantae > Streptophyta > Magnoliopsida > Apiales > Apiaceae > Heracleum > Heracleum sosnowskyi. The sequence continues at coordinate 70,562,029 of CM061235.1, forward strand.
TTATAAATATAGGCTTTTTTAGTGTAGTTTTATATTGCCTACTACTCAGTATTACATGGCATATGTTATAAAATTAAAGTAATAAAATATAATTATGATGAAAGAACCAGAGGAAAGGAAGAGAAGTAGTAATGTTTTTACTCCTGATACTTTTCTTGTGTACATGAGGCGTGCAACACCAATCCTATTTATAGATAAACTAATGGGCTTTCTTACAGTATGAATACAAGCTGGTTGAATTAATAAGCCGTGTATGGAGAAATGAAATGAAGACTGTCCAAACTTTTCTTTTGTTCATATGTCTTGGTAATGTATGCTGAGCTTGCATGCATAGTTCCATGTGCCTCATTTGACAATCATTAACCCATTCATATTATAACACTCCCCCTTGATTGTCAAATGTGAATTTTTTTTTTACAAAGATCGATTGCCTCGTTAAAACCTTGCAAGGAAAAACCCAGTGGGATAAAAACCTTGACGAAGGAAAAAGAGTACACCCTCCCCCTGAATAAAACATTTCACAATTTGACATCTTGATGTTGCAAATTCTTTAATCTTCGCATGCCAATATTATTTCGCAGCTTCTCAAAAGTTGATGTAGGTAATGACTTTGTAAGTAAATCTGCCAGATTATCACATGAGCGAATTTGTTGTACATCAATGTCACCATTTTCTTGTAGTTCATGAGTGTAGAAGAATTTTGGCAAGATATGTTTTGTTTGATCTCCTTTGATATATCCTTCCTTCAGTTGCTTAATACAGGCTGAGTTATCTTCAAACATTACCGTAGGACTGTCTGAGATACTTGATAAACTACATGATTCTCGAATATGTTGAATGACTGATCGTAACCAAATACATTCCCTGCTTGCTTCATGGATTGCAAGTAATTCTGCGTGATTAGATGAAGTTGCCGCCATAGTCTGTTTTGTAGATTTCCAAGAGATAGCAGTACCACAATATGTGAATAGATAACCTGTTTGAGATCGTCCAAAATGAGGGTCTGACATATACCCTGCATCCGCATATCCAACCAATTGCGATTTTGAATTGTTCGGAAAGAATAGCCCAAGATCAATCGTTCCACGAAGATATCTGAATATATGTTTGATTCCATCCCAATGTCTTTTAGTTGGATCAGAACTGAATCTTGCCAGTAGATTAACAGCAAATGCAATATCATGCCGTGTGTTGTTTGCAAGATACATGAGAGCTCCAATTGCACTAAGATATGGAACTTCAGGCCCTAGTGCATCTTCATCTTCTTTTCTAGGACGGAATGGATCCTTCTCAACTTCGAGTGATCGAACAACCATTGGTGTAGTTAGTGGATGAGCTTTGTCCATGTAGAACCTATCAAGAACCTTTTCCGTGTAGGTTGACTAATGAATAAATATTCCTGTAGATAAGTGCTCTACCTGTATACCTAAACAAAATCGTGTCTTTCCAAGATCTTTCATCTCAAACTCATTTTTCAAATAATTAGCAGCATTAGTAATATCTTCAGAAGTGCCGACAATATTCAAATCATCCACATATACAACAATAATAACAAAACCAGTTTGCGACCTTTTAATAAACACACATGGACACACTTGATCATTTACATATCCGTCATTCAATAAATACTCACTAAGCCTGTTGTACCACATATGACCAGATTGTTTCAAACCATATAATGATCGTTGTAATTTAACTGAGTATAAATGTCGAGGCCTAGTTTCCTCTAACTTTAATCCTTCAGGGATTTTCATATAAATATCACTATCAAGTGATCCGTAAAGGTAGGCTGTCACAACGTCCATAAGCCGTGTTTCCAATCTTTCCATACAAGCCATACCCATCAGAAAACGAAAAGTGACTCCATCCATCACCGGAGAGTAAGTTTCCTGGTAATCAAATCCAGGCCTTTGAGAGAATCCCTGGGCTACCAGCCGGGCCTTATATCTCACAATTTCATTTCTTTCATTTCGTTTTCGTACAAATACCCATCTATTCCCGATGGGGACTACACCAGCTGGTGTTCGGACTGCAGGTCCAAATACATTTCTCTTGCGCAAGGATTGCAATTCTTCCTGGATTGCAATTTTCCATTTTGACCAATCATCTCTTTGTCGACATTCTTCCACACTTTGTGGTTCAGGATCAGAGTTCATAATAACATCACATGCCACAGAAAAAGCATATACGTCATCAATATCAGTACTTCCACGATCCAATAATTTCCCGTTATGTATATAATTCATTGAGATCTCATAATTATCAGGTACCTTTGCTTTTACGGAAACATGTGCCACTTCAGGGGCAATATCCTCTTCTAGAGGTAATACCACTTCTGGTGTTTTTGTCACGACCACTTCAGGGGCTTGAACCTCTTCCGGAGGTGATGCTGCTTCTGGGGTATTTTCTGGAACAATTGCTACTTCAGGGGCAGGTCCAATAAATTTCCGTTTTCGTGGTACAATATCTTTTGCACCAACAGGTCTTCCACGCTTCTGGCGTGGTTTTGAATTACCAACCAATTCTTCAGGAATTGATTTATGAACAGGGATTTCAACCCTTGCCGGAGCGTTAATAGCAGGTATATGCGATTTTATAATATGTCTAGAATCATTAAAAGCATCTGGCATCTGATTAGCAATATTTTGCATATGAATAATTCTTAGAACCTCAGATTCACATTGTTTAGTACGTGGATCAATAGCATTTAATCCTGATGTATTCCATGATAGTTCAGTATTTAATTTATGCAAAACATTATCTCCCCCTAATGGAGGGAACACAAACTCATCAAAATGACAATCAACATATCGAGCAGTAAAAATATCACCAGTTAATGGTTCAAGATATCTAACGATAGATGGTGAGTCAAAACCAACATATATGCCTATTCTTCTTTGCGGTCCCATTTTAGATCTATGTGGAGGTGCAATAGGAACATATACAGCACTACCAAATATCTTAAAGTATGAGATATCAAGAATTTGACCAAGAACTAATTGTTGAGGGGATTGTTTGTGGTAAGCAGATGGTCTTATCCTAATTATATTTGTGGCATGAAGGATCGCGTGACCCCAAACAGATGTAGGTAATTTTGCCCTTAGAAGTAAGGGACGTGCAATTAGTTGAAGTCTTTTAATTAAGGACTCTGTTAAACCATTTTGTGTGTGTACGTGAGCTACAGGGTGTTCGACTGAGATCCCTACTGACATACAATAATCATTGAAAGTTGCAGATGTAAATTCAGCAGCATTATCTAGTCGAATTGATTTAATAGGATGGTCAGGAAATTGGGCTCGCAATTTGATTATTTGAGCAAGTAGCTTGGCAAAGGCTGTATTTCGTGTAGAGAGTAGACATACATGAGACCATCTAGTTGAAGCATCGATTAGAACCATGAAATATCTAAATGGACCAGATGGTGGATGGATAGGACCACAAATGTCACCCTGAATTCATTCTAAGAAATTTGGAGACTCGGTTTGAAGTTTAACTAGAGACGGTCGGAAAATGAGTTTTCCTAAAGAACATGCTGAGCAAGGAAGTTCATCACGTGGTATAACCTTTTGATTCTTAAGAGGATGTCCTGTAGAATTTTCTATTATACGACGCATCATTGATACTCCTGGATGACCGAGTCTTTCATGCCAAAGGGTGAGTGATTTTGGGTCTATGACTTTGGGAGTGATGATAGTGTGAGACTCGATGACTCTAATTTGGGTAGCATATAATCCAGAAGAGATTGATTGTAGTTTTTCTAAGATCTTCTTATGGCCTGATGTAGTTGTAGTGATAAGGAGATATTCTTTTTCATTCTCACTAGTAGTTTCTACGTGGAAGCCATTAAGACGAATGTCTTTAAAACTGAGAAGGTTCCTAGTGGATTTACTAGAATATAAAGCATCGGGTATGTGAATTTGTGTCTCATTTGGTAGGATAAAACTAGATTTCCCAAAACCTTCTATTATATTTGATGTGCCCGAAATCGTCCAGACATGTGAACTGGTTTTAGTCAACTGTGAGAAATATTTCTGATTTTGTAAAATTGTGTGAGTGGTGGCGCAGTCAGCAATGCATATATCTTCCATATTTATGTTGTGTACATTCATAAATGAACAACAATTTTATTAAGACAAACAAAGTACATAAAACTAGAACATAAAACAAGTACATAGAAGCAGAAAATTAAAACAAGTACATGACATGAGAGAAATACATATAGAAACTAGTCATCTAATCCGTAGTAAAGATTAGCACCAGTGTCAAGTTCATTTGAAATCTTACTTATTGGTTCAGTATTAAAAGCAGCCAAGTTTGTTTCTACCCTTTGTTCATTCTGTCTTTTAGATGCCTCGTAAAGATCTACAAGATGTTTTGGTGCGTGACAAGTACGAGTCCAATGTCCACGAGCCCCACATCTAAAACACATATCTCTAGTATCTTCTTCTTGTGGTGCCTTCCTTTTATTTGGCCCCTCACTTTTCCACTTCTGGTGGCCAGAGTTATTGTAGCTATCACGCTGCCACTTCTGGTGGCCTGAGTTGTTGTAGCCATCACGCTGCCACTTCTGGTGAGCCGAGTTGTTGTGGCCATCACTCTGCCACTTCTGGTGGCCAGAATTTCGAAACCGACCACGAAAATTTCCACGCCCACGGTGTCGTCCGTAACCTCGTCCTCCTCTATACCCTTTCCCACATTCATTCTTCCGGAATGACGTGTTATGTACTTCAGGTAACTGGGTAGAGCCTGTGGGACGTATCTGATGATTTTTCAGTAACAACTCATTATTCTTTTCAGCTACAAGAAGGAGAGATATCAACTCGCTATATTTCTGAAAATTGCGCTCCCTGTATTGTTGCGCCAGAATCATAGTGTTGGGGTGAAAGGTTGAGAGGGTCTTTTCAATCATGTCAGTATCAGTAAAATTCTCACCACATAAAATCAATTTTGAGCTTATTTTGAACAAGGCAGAATTGTATTCAGCAACAGATTTAAAATCTTGCAACCTTATATTAATCCACTCATAACAGGCATGTGGCAAATGGACAAGTTTCTGGTGATCAAATCTATCTTTGAGGTTGGTCCGAAGGGTGAGTGGGTTTTTGACGGTCAGGTATTCAGATTTTAAATTTTCATGAATGTGGTGCCTGAGAAAAATAATAGATTTGGCATTTTGTTCAACAGTTGGGGTTTTTTCAGATTCAATGGTATCTTTTAAGCCATTAGCACTAAGGTGTAATTCCGCATCGAGCACCCAAGACAAATAGTTATCCCCAGACACATCCAATGCAACAAAATCTAATTTTGCAAGATTCGCCATTCTGAATATGAAATATATATTTAAAACATGATATAACAATATCGCACATTAAGATGTAAATAATTTAATCATGTATCACATAATAAGATTTGTAGCATAAAATGATAAATGACATAATGTAAACATTAACCTCACATAACATAGCTAAATATTAATTTAAAAATAATATCAATATATTTATAAATAATGGGCATGATAATATCAACATTTATAAAATTAAAATAGACAAACTTCGAGCGTGCCTTATTGATTGAATAAAACTCGGGCAGGGGCTCAACTAAGATAGAAGAAATTAAATTGCACCTTCTTCGTAGAATAAAACTCGGGCAGACACTCGTGCTGATAACGTGTTATAAAATTAAAGTAATAAAATATAATTATGATGAAAGAACCAGAGGAAAGGAAGAGAAGTAGTAATGTTTTTTACTCCTGATACTTTTCTTGTGTACATGAGGCGTGCAACACCAATCCTATTTATAGATAAACTAATGGGCTTTCTTACAGTATGAATACAAGCCGGTTGAATTAATAAGTCGTGTATGGAGAAATGAAATGAAGACTGTCCAAACTTTTCTTTTGTTCATATGTCTTGGTAATGTATGCTGAGCTTGCATGCATAGTTCCATGTGCCTCATTTGACAATCATTAACCCATTCATATTATAACAGCATATAAGTTTTGACGACAGTTTTCCGACAATTACAGGATATTTTCAAGAAGCTTAGACTTTGGAAGCTAATTGTTTCGGTTTTCGCCTTCTCATCCACACCGGAGTTGATGTTTGGAGCATATCTATTGTACTACTTCCGGGTGTTCGAGAGGCAGATAAGTTCCAACAAGCACTCTGTAAGTATTTTTTTATTTCTCCATGTTTGAGTGTTTAATAAATAATCCTTCTTCTTACTATTTGGGAACAAGAGGTGATTTCAATTAGCCTCAATATATATAATACATGTGAGCAGAAAACATTCCAGCGGGCTCAATGCCTTCATCTAATCATCAACTAACTACATTTCAGTATTTCATTTCTCCAAACAAATATACAAGCGGGTGGTGGATTGGGTTGAGTGGAGAGATCACAATGATGTATATAAATAAAAGGGTTGTCAGATTTCTTATTCATTCTATAGAGTTCTCCTTTTTAAATTTTTTAAAGGAATCCAAATATTGTAAATTGTAGTATTTAATGCTAAATTTTATATTTGCAGATGGAACTCCTGGATTTATCTTTTTAGCTAAATGAATAAACTTCATTAGTGTGTCAAATATGCTAAATTTTCAACATTTTTAAGATGTCTAATATGCTTGGAAGGAGATTAAGCACTGATGTTGAAATATACTCGTTAAGCACTGATGCTTGGAAGGAGATTAAGCTCCATTATTTTCCATGCATTTTTAGAGATGATACATCCTCCTTAATGTACAATAACCACCTTCACTGGATTGCACATAACTGGGAATGGAAGAAGAGGGTTATCTTGTCATTTGATGTCGAAAAGGGTGTGCCAGAAGAAATAAGATTTCCTGATCATGGAGTCAACCATTCAAGTAATGATCTGACTGAGTGGCTGTAGTACTAAAGGAATGTCTATGTTTGTTTGTGAATGTATTTGGGTTGGGGTTTATCCAAGAAAGTACTCAGTGCCACCTATGGATCATGAAGGATTACCCAGTGGCTACGTCGTGGACAAAGTTGTATGAAATTGGATTTCAAGTACGCATTCGCAGATGCATTAGCTTTAATCACCATGATAGCTTCACTCCAGATGATCAAATCATCTTGCAAGATATCGGGGGGAATTTACTTTTGCAGAATGTTGATACAAAAAAATTTGACCATCTCAACATCCCTGAGCCAAGGTTTATGGAATTTGCCCCTTACAAGGACAGTCTTTTTTTTCTAGCTCAGAAAAATGACGAACGGTCTAAAGAAGATTCTAGTAAGGTTGTGGATTCAGTAGTCCATCAAGAAGGTATCTCCGGTTGTGGCGAAAAAACTGAGGACAAAATGAAGCCTTGTATCTGAAGCTTACAAGGAGAAGGTACAAATACATTCAAGCTTGATCCTTCACATTAGCAACGTTGATAATCATATTTGGCACTTCGTTCATATAATAAATTCTATTTAAATATGTTAATTAGGTGTCTAAGGAGTATATGGGATCATAAATCATTTTATGCTTTTAAGTTACAAGTAACTCTTGTTTAATTAACGAGGTATTCTTCCACTGTTAAAAAAGAACTCCATCTTATCACATACATATAGTAGGCTTTTCGGTACTTGCGCTGAGATAGACGAGAGGTCAAACATTAGAGATAATTATGAACATAATGTGAGATGGGACAATTTGATTCCCAGAAGCTAGCTTGTATAGTGGGCACCCTGTACTTACACATCGTCACCTTGTGCTAAATGTTGGAATTTATTTAATCCAAATATGTTTTATTCCAAATAATGAAGATTGATTTAGTCTAAGTGCAGTACCGTGGTTGTAGGAGTTAAATAAGTAATGGAGTAGAATTAGGAGTTTGATTTAGTAGTTGTTTAGTAGTTCCTATTTTGTAGCCATGCATTAGCTGATGCTATTTAAAACTTTCCTTGTACGTAAGTTTATTTTAATAAGAAGAGTTTATCTTTCTCCCAATTATATCTATACATACAAGTGTGTGCGTGTTTATTATTTCTATATCTGGTATCAAAGCTTTTATTAACCATATCGATCGCTGCAAACTCACGATGGAATCCAGTAAAGCCAAAGAGAGCTCTTTCGGACTGAGTTACCCGATGTTAACCAAAACTAACTACACAGCATGGGCTTTGAAAATGAAAGTATTTATGCAAGCCCATGGTGTGTGGGAGGCTATAGAACCGAAGGACGTTCTACCGTTGTGGAGGACAAAGCTGACAAACGAGCTCTCGCCGTTATATATCAAGGTATTCCCGAAGACTTGCTGTTGTCTCTCGCGGATAAGAAAACATCCAAGGAGCCATGGAATGCAGTTAAAACAATGTGTCTGGGAGCTGATAAAGTAAAGAAGGCGAGGGCCCAGACTTTGAAAGGTGAATTCGAAGCATTGGTTATGAAAGACACAGAGCAACTTGATGAGTTTTATCTTAAGCTCAATGGGTTGGTGACTAATATCAGGGCCCTAGGGGAGAAAATGGAGGAATCCTACGTGGTCAAAAAGTTACTAAGGGCTGTTCCTTCAAAGTTTCTGCAGATTGCCTCCGCAATCGAACAATTCGGGGATCTTGAACAAATGTCTGTGGAAGATGTGGTAGGTTCATTGAAGGCCCATGAAGAGAGAGTCCGTGGACCAGTCGAACCAAGCCAAGGACAGCTGTTGTTGACCGAGGAAGAGTGGAGAAAGAGGGAAAGCAACGAGGGACAATTGCTGCTCAGCCGAGAGGAATGGGTAAAAAGGAGAAGTGGAGGTGAATCTCGAAGAAAGGAAGAACTTCGTGGAGGACGGGATAGGAGTCGTGTGCGGTGTTTCAATTGCCAGGCCCATGGCCACTACGCTGCCGAATGCCGCAAACCACGAAAAGAAAGAGATGCGTTGAAGGAGGTAAATCTATCTGTTATACAAGGGGATGAACCAACCCTGTTAATGGCTGAAGTCGAGAAAATTGAAAGCAAAACTGGGGGTGAGTTATTGTTGCTAAACGAGAAAACTGTGATGCCCAAGTTACGAACATATTCTGGATATCAGAGGGAATCACAGGTCTGGTACCTGGACAATGGCGCTAGCAATCACATGACTGGCCAACGGGGAAAATTTAAAGAGCTCGACGAAAGTGTAACTGGACATGTGAAATTCGGTGATGGCTCCACTGTAAGCATTAAAGGAAAAGGAAGTGTCTCATTTAAATGCAAAAACGGTGAAGACAAAACTCTTGAGGAGGTATACTTTATCCCTACTTTGTGTAATAATATTATAAGTTTGGGACAATTATCTGAGGCAGGGAATAAAGTGGTACTCGATGGGGACTATCTATGGGTCTGAAAATCGGTTATACAAGATCAGCCTTGAAGAGAGTGGATCCACCTGTTTACTTACAAAAGGTGAAGAAGATACATGGTTGTGGCATGCACGGCTAGGTCACGTAAATTTTCAAGCGATGGAGCTTATGTCACGGGAGGAAATGGCACATGGAATTCCAAAATTAATGCAACCTATGAAACGGTGCGAAGGGTGCCTTATGTCCAAACAATCGAGGAAACAGTTCTCACCTCGTGTAAGCTTCGATGCGAAACAGGCCTTGGAGATAGTACATGCAGATATCTGCGGTCCAATTCTGCCCACAACTCCCGGAGGTAATCGTTATTTCATTTTATTTGTTGACGATTATAGTCGGAAAATGTGGGTGTATGTATTGAAGGAGAAAAGTGAGGCTTTTGGAACGTTCAAAAAATTCAAGGTATTGGTCGAAACTGAAACCGAGAAAAGAATTAAAATCTTGAGAACTGACAGGGGTGGAGAATTTTGCTCAAGGGAGTTTACATCATACTGTGAATCTGCCGGAATCTTGAGGCACTACACGGCACCATACACCCCTCAACAAAATGGGGTGGTCGAACGCCGCAACCGTACTGTTGTTGCAATGACGAGGGGTTTTCTAAAGGGATCAAAACTTCCATCGTTCCTGTGGGGAGAGGCAGTTCGACACTCTGTTTATATTCTCAACAGATTGCCAACTCGAAGTCTGAATGGAAGGACTCCGTACGAAGCTTGGTGTGGCAAGAAACCCGACCTGACTCATATAAAAGTATTCGGTCGAGTTGCGTACATGAAGATACCAGTAGTAAAGGTGACAAAGCTGGATGACCGTAGTAAAGCTGTTGTGTATCTCGGCAAGGAGCCAGGGACGAAGGGGAGTAGGCTATTTGATCCAAAGACTGGAGCAGTGCATGTAAGCAGAGACGTGATTGTACTAGAAAGTGAATTCTGGCCTTGGGAGTTAAACAGAAATTCCAGAGAAACTGAAGTGGTTTTCCCAGAGAGTGTGGTGGTGGTCAACGAAATTCACACAGAAACAGAACACGAGCCAGATGAGCAATAACAGACCACACCTCCACAGACGCCAACTCAAACACCAATACAGTCTACAGCCGATACACCTGAAACAACCACAGATAATAATTTTTCATCCATAGCTAACAGTGCACCGAGACAGTTCAGAAGCTTGAATGAGGTGTATGACAACACAGATAGAATTGAAATCCCAGTAGATGAACTTATGTTGCTGAAGGTTGAAGGACCAGAAACGTTCAGAGAGGCAGAGAAAGAACCGAAATGGCACGAAGCAATGGTCTCAGAATTTGAAACAATCGAGAAAAACAACACTTGGATTCTCACCGACCTCCCTCCTGGTCACAAACCTATTGGATTGAAGTGGGTGTACAAACTTAAAAGGGATTCTGAGGGCAATATAGTGAAACACAAGGCTCGCCTAGTCGCCAAGGGATACGTCCAGACAAAAGGAATCGATTATGAGGAAGTTTTCGCTCCGGTAGCTCGTCTCGAGACAATACGGTTGCTATTGGCACTCTCAGCTAAGGAAGGATGGCAAGTGCATCATCTCGACGTCAAGTCAGCGTTTTTAAATGGTATTCTTCTCGAAGAGGTGTACGTTACTCAACCTGAAGGATTCGAGAAAAAGGGAGAGGAACAGAAAGTGTACAGGCTCCTTAAGGCTCTGTACGGTCTACGACAAGCTCCTAGAGCTTGGAATACACGACTCGACAAATGTCTGAAGGAACTGGGTTTTAAAAGGTGCTTACATGAGCAAGCTGTCTATACAAAGTGTAACAACGGGACAACGTTCATTGTGGGGGTATATGTTGATGACCTACTCGTGGCTGGCTCAGACAAATTCGAGATTGAGAACTTCAAGAAACAAATGAACGAACAATTTGAGATGAGTGACCTCGGGTTGCTATCTTACTATCTCGGAATTGAAGTAAATCAGGGCATGGCGTTTACTACTTTGAAGCAAACTGCGTATGCGAAGAGAGTTTTGGAAAAAGCTGGTATGATAAACTGTAATGCATCCAAGTTTCCAATGGAACACAAACTTCAGTTGGATAAAGATGAGGGAGGACAGGAGGTGAATGCTAACAACTACAGAAGTATAGTCGGGAGCCTAAGGTATTTAACACATACAAGGCCAGACATTTCGTATGCTGTCGGAGTAATAAGTCGCTTTATGGAACGACCGACTACGAGGCACCAACAAGCAATGAAACATGTCCTGAGATACGTGAAAGGAACGATCCATTATGGTTTGCGTTATACAAATGCAAAGAGAGAAATTGACAGAGCCTTGATTGGATTCACTGACAGCGACTTGGCTGGAGACGTAATAGACAGACGGAGCACTGGAGGGATGTGTTTTTATCTCAATGGAAGCTTAATATCTTGGGCCTCACAAAAACAGAGGGTGATCGCTTTATCCTCATGTGAAGCCGAATATATGGCAGCTACATATGCTGCATGTCAAAGTATATGGCTCTGTGGGTTATTGGAGGAAATCTCAGGGCGAAAGACTGGGCCAGTAGTACTTCATGTAGATAACAAGTCTGCTATTGAACTAATGAAGAACCCGGTTCTACATGGAAGGAGTAAACATATAGACGTACGATTTCACTTCATTCGAGAATGCATAGAGCGAGGAGAATTGATGGTTAGATATGTGAATACACATGAGCAACGTGCAGATATCTTAACCAAGGCACTGGGAAGAATTAAATTCGAGACAATGAGGAAGCTGGTGGGCGTCGTGGACTTGGTTGCAGCAGAAAAGATAAGCACAGAGTGATTAATAAAAAAAACATATTTGGATTAAGGGGGAATGTGTTGGAATTTATTTAATCCAAATATGTTTTATTCCAAATAATGAAGATTGATTTAGTCTAAGTGCAGTACCGTGGTTGTAGGAGTTGAATAAGTAATGGAGTAGAATTAGGAGTTTGATTTAGTAGTTGTTTAGTAGTTCCTATTTTGTAGCCATGCATTAGCTGATGCTATTTAAAACTTTCCTTGTACGTAAGTTTATTTTAATAAGAAGAGTTTATCTTTCTCCCAATTATATCTATACATACAAGTGTGTGCGTGTGTATTATTTCTATACTAAAGACTCCAGGTTGATTTTGACAGATAATTCCTTTTGTGGAGACTAAAGGGTAGAAACTTATTTTCACGACAACTGAAAGAACAAAGGCAATCTGTTGGAAGTCAAACTCTCCGGAAGCAAAATAGAAACAGCTTGGTTAAATAAATTGTAGTAATAATATCATCATGAAATTATGGTTTATTTTATCATCTACATGCAAGGTGGTCAATACGTGTGTAATTAATAAGAAGTGTTCAAAGGTGGGCAGCTAGATAACGCAGGACAATCAAGTCATACAAACAGACAAGAGTTGCAGCTAGATAACATTGAAGAATTAATATAAGTTCAAAGGTTCTGGAAAGTGAATGCACGTGTGACTCAAAGAAGCCAACTATAGCAGCCGCGTAACTCAAGTATTGCTGGGTGTTCTCAGTCTACCCAGGAAATAAGGTGGGCAGAAAGAAAAAAGGGTTGCAGCAGCACTCTCCATAAACAAGAGGGTCACATGTACATATGTATGTAATAAATTCTGTGATGTAAGGGATTAGGTCATCAAGTATTATTCACTTTATAAATACGGATGTATGCATGCAGATTAAAGTACTACTGAGTAAAAAAAAAGGCAACAGCAGTTGTGAGAAAGAAAAACTAGATCAGTAGCTCTCCTGGTGTGCGTAAAAGCTGTAGCTTGTTTAAAAATTAAATATAGAAGTTGTGTGTTTTATCAAATACTCTCTTATAAAAATATATTTTGTAAGTTATACATATTGGTGTAAAGCCCATTCACGTTTCCAACAAGTGGTATCAGAGCCAGTGTTCCGTTCAAGAAAAATGGCGAATATGGTGCAACCCAACATTCCAAAATTGACGGCGACAAATTACGGGAATTGGAGTATCCAGATGAAGGTATTACTCGGTTCCTACGACAATTGGGATATTGTCGAAAGTGGGTTTATTGAGCCCGCAGATGCAGCCGCTGAAGCAGCACTACCAAATGCCGAGAAGACGGCATTAAAGGAATCCCGGAAAAAAGACAAGAAGGCGCTATATACAATTTTTCAAGGTGTTGACGAATCTACCTTTGAAAAAATTTCAGATGCAAAAACGGCGAAAGAGGCATGGGAGATTTTGCAAAAATCATTCCAAGGCGTTGAGAAAGTTAAAAAGGTGCGGCTCCAAGTTCTACGCGGGGAGTTCGAAAATATAAAAATGAAGGCCTCAGAAAATATTGGTGAATATGTTACGCGTTTGAAAACGGTGACAAATGAGATGAAGAGAAATGGAGAAAGTCTCGATGATGTTCGGGTCATGGAAAAATTACTCCGTTCATTGACAAGAAAATTTGACTATGTCGTTACTTCTATCGAGGAGTCAAAAGATTTGTCCACAATTTCCATTGATGAGCTAGTTGGTTCACTTCAAGCGCATGAGCAGCGGATGAACCAGTATGATGATACAAGCCATTTGGAAAAGGCGTTGCAAAGTAAGGTGTCCATTGGTGAAAGTTCAAGCAGTAGCAGTTCTGGTCGTGGAAGAGGTGGCTTTAGAGGTGGCTACCGTGGTGGAAGAGGACGTGGAAGACAGTCCTTCAACAGAAGCCAGAACACTGAAGGTTATCGTCCATCTGGCCGTGGTCAGAATTTTAGAGGCCGAGGACGAGGAGGATTTCAACGAGGTGACAAGTCTCAGTTTCAGTGTTATAATTGTAATAAATTTGGCCATTTCAGTTATGAGTGTAGATCTCCGAAAGTGGAAGAAATGAGTCATTTTGCAGCAGCAAAAGAAGATAAAGATGTGGGCACTGCTATGTTCCTCACTTACAAAGGAGACGAGGAAAGCAAGAAAAATGTTTGGTATCTTGACTCAGGTGCGAGCAACCACATGACGGGCCATAAAGATTTATTTACGGAGATAGACGAGACTATCAGCGGAGAAGTTACGTTTGGTGATTCTTCAAAGATTTCGGTCAAAGGCAAAGGTACAATTACGATTGTATTAAAGAATGGTGAGAAGAAGTATATAAATGATGTTTATTACATACCTGCTTTGAAAAGTAATATCATCAGTCTTGGTCAACTTGTGGAGAAAGGATATAATATTCAGATGCAGGATAATTCTCTTATCATTAGAAATCAGGTTCGAGAATTAATTGCAGACGTGGAGATGTCAAAGAATCGTTTGTTTACACTTGATATACAGACGAAGATGCAGAGGTGCTTAAAATCGGTCATTAAAAATGACTCTTGGTTGTGGCATTTAAGATTTGGTCATCTTGGATTTTCTGGCTTGAAATTAATGTCAAAGACAAAGATGGTGGACGGTCTGCCAACAATTAATGAACCAGAAAATTTGTGTGAAGCATGTGTCAAGGGGAAGCAACACAGACAAAGTTTTCCCGTTGGAAAATCATGGAGAGCCAGGAGGCCTTTGGAGATTGTTCACACAGATATTGCTGGTCCATTTGATATTGCATCTCTTGGAGGAAACATGTATTATCTAACATTTATTGATGATTTTAGCAGGAAAAGTTGGGTGTATATCCTCAAAGAAAAAGCGGAGGCTCTTGATAAATTCAAGGAGTTCAAAGCTTTGGCAGAAAAACAAAGTGGTCATTATTTGAAGGTACTCCGATCAGACAGAGGAGGCGAGTATACTTCAAATTTGTTTAAAAGCTTCTGCAGAGCACATGGAATTAATCATCAGTTGACAACGGCATATACTCCTCAACAAAATGGCGTTGCAGAAAGGAAGAATCGCACTATTCTAGACATGGCAAGGAGTATGGTGAAAGCAAAGCACATGCCAAGAACTTTCTGGGCTGAAGCTGTTTTATGTGCAGTTTATTTGCTGAATCGCTGTCCAACAAAAAGTGTCAGAAACAAAACTCCAAATGAAGCATAGAGTGGTAGCAAACCATCAGTTGGACATCTCAAAATTTTTGGGTGTATTGCATATGCCCATGTTCCCGATCAGAAAAGAAAGAAGCTGGATGATAAAGGAGAGAAGTGTATCTTTACCGGATATGATAAAAGGAGCAAGGCTTACAGACTCTATAATCCCCTGACGAAGAAATTAATCATTTCTCGAGATGTTGAGTTCGATGAATCCGATGATTGGAAATGGAGTGAGGAAGAAAGAAAAGTTGCTGGTTTGTTTTTTCAGGATGAAGATGATGGCGGTGATGACACCAACGTTGAAGACGATGAGAATGATGATCAAACTCCTCCACCAAGTCCGAACCAACAAACTCCTGCATCGACACCATCGAGTTCAGGAAGCAGTAGTAACAACAGTTCAGGGGGAGCACCAAGAAAAATGCGGAGTCTGGATGACATTTATGATGCAACAAGTCCGGTACAAACTACCTTTGATTATTCATTGTTTTGCTTAATGGCTGAGTGTGATCCAGTTACATTTGAGGAAGCTTCTGAAGAAAGCAAATGGAATAAAGCAATGGATGAAGAAATTGGTGCAATCAAGAAGAACGATACTTGGGAGCTCACAGATCTTCCAGAAGGACACAAAGCAATTGGTGTCAAGTGGGTCTATAAGACCAAGACAAATCAAGAAGGCAAAGTGGAAAAACACAAGGCAAGGTTGGTGGCTAAAGGCTACAAGCAGAGATATGGGATTGACTATGATGAGGTATTTGCTCCAGTTGCAAGAGTTGATACCATAAGACTTCTTACAGCAATTACAGCTCAGAATCAGTGGAAGATTTATCAAATGGATGTCAAGTCAGCATTTCTGAATGGTTATCTCGAAGAAGAAGTCTACATTGAGCAACCTCCCGGATATGTTCAGAAATGCCGGGAAAACAAAGTCTACAGATTGAAAAAAGCCTTATATGGTTTGAAGCAAGCTCCGCGAGCATGGAACACAAGGGTTGATGAATACTTCCAGAAAAATGGTTTTGTGAAGAGTCCGTACGAGCATGCTCTCTACACAAAAACAAATTCAGGGGGAGATATTATGATCGTGTGCTTATACGTGGACGACATGATTTTTACTGGAAACAACCCTGGTATGTTTGATGATTTTAAGAAAGTTATGACTAACGAATTTGAGATGACAGATATTGGTCAAATGTCGTACTTTCTTGGAGTCGAGGTGAAGCAAAGCAAAGATGGAATTTTTATGTC
Source organism: Heracleum sosnowskyi (assembly GCA_030848705.1). Taxonomy (NCBI): domain Eukaryota; kingdom Viridiplantae; phylum Streptophyta; class Magnoliopsida; order Apiales; family Apiaceae; genus Heracleum; species Heracleum sosnowskyi. The sequence goes on from CM061235.1 coordinate 70,578,608, forward strand.
ACAGAAAAAATATGCAGAGCAGATTTTAAAGAAATTCAGAATGGAGGAATGCAAGCCAGTAAGCACACCAGCAGAAGCAAGCATAAAGCTCAGAATTGATTCAACGAGGGAGTCGGTAAATCCGACATTGTTCAAAAGTTTGGTTGGAAGTCTGAGGTACCTAACTTTTACTCGTCCAGATATTATGTACGCAGTTGGACTGGTAAGTAGGTACATGGAGAAGCCGAAGCAAGATCACTTCATGGCAGCTAAAAGAATTTTGAGGTACATAAAAGGAACACTTGATCATGGTCTATTTTATGCACACTCTCAGGATTCAAAATTAGTTGGTTACTCAGACAGTGATTATGGTGGTGACTTGGATGACGGGAAAAGCACTTCAGGTTATGCTTTTCATATCAGTTCAGGGATATTTTCGTGGTCATCGAAGAAGCAACAAACAGTTGCTCTCTCAACATGTGAGGCGGAATACATCGCAGCAGCATCATGCGCGTGTCAAGCTATGTGGCTAGGCTACATATTGGGCGAGTTAAATCTTGCCAATGATGATCCAGTTGCTATTTACGTGGATAATAAATCTGCTATTTCTCTCGCGAAAAATCCAGTTTCTCACAGCCGAAGCAAACACATCAACATTAAATATCATTTTATTCGAGAACAGGTGAATGATAAAATTGTGGAATTGGTGCATTGCAGGACCGAAGAAAATTTAGCGGATATATTTACGAAGCCATTGAAGCCGGACGTATTTCACAAAATGAAAAAGAAGCTTGGAATGCATAGTCGAGTTTGAGGGGGAGTGTTGGAAGTCAAACTCTCCGGAAGCAAAATAGAAACAGCTTGGTTAAATAAATTGTAGTAATAATATCATCATGAAATTATGGTTTATTTTATCATCTACATGCAAGGTGGTCAATACGTGTGTAATTGATAAGAAGTGTTCAAAGGTGGGCAGCTAGATAACGCAGGACAATCAAGTCATACAAACAAACAAGAGTTGCAGCTAGATAACATTGAAGAATTAATATAAGTTCAAAGGTTCTGGAAAGTGAATGCACGTGTGACTCAAAGAAGCCAACTATAGCAGCCACGTAACTCAAGTATTGCTGGGTGTTCTCAGTCTACCCAGGAAATAAGGTGGGCAGAAAGAAAAAAGGGTTGCAGCAGCACTCTCCATAAACAAGAGGGTCACATGTACATATGTATGTAATAAATTCTGTGATGCAAGGGATTAGGTCATCAAGTATTATTCACTTTATAAATACGGATGTATGCATGCAGATTAAAGTACTACTGAGTAAAAAAAAAAGGCAACAGCAGTTGTGAGAAAGAAAAACTAGATCAGTAGCTCTCCTGGTGTGCGTAAAAGCTGTAGCTTGTTTAAAAATTAAATATAGAAGTTGTGTGTTTTATCAAATACTCTCTTATAAAAATATATTTTGTAAGTTATATATATTGGTGTAAAGCCCATTCACGTTTCCAACACAATCAAGTAGCAAATATGCCGAACATTTTGTAATAACATCACTAGAGACAAATTTTAATCATACTCATGTTTTGATGTTTTAGAATTAGGTAACCCTTGAAAACTGATACAGTGACTCTCAAGTGTTTTATATAATAAAAGTTATGCATCACTGATGAAATTATCCAAACTGCACTGATAGTAATTAATTACTATCAAGTAATGTTATCTCACCTCTTCTGTTTTGGTGAATAAAATACTTAATAAGTTGTTCATTTGAGGGTCATAGATTTAAATATATCAAGGACTCCATAGATAGACATTGATTACAGATCTGAGGTCAAGAAACAAATTTCTTAAACCAAACACCTGTTAACTTGTAGTAACATGTTTCAACATGAGTACTCTTTTCTTTTTCTACTATACATGTTCATTATTACATTTTTTTGGTTCATTTCATGATAGTGGTGAATGTGAACTCTCACCTTCTGATATGTATGTCTGGACTGCTTTGAAAACAAATAAAATTATCTGAATGTAGAAATTTTCTTTCATTCGATGTCATCGCTAGATAAGAAGAATTTTATTTTAGTATGTCATAACAGAAAACTGGAAGAGTCTTGATGTGCAAATGATGAAGATACTGGGAAGATAATGGTGTGGAGATAAACAGCGCAGTTGCAGCTGTTTCTTTGCATATTTTTTTAGGTGATTGTTAATGATGGATGTATTATTTGTGATGATCTTTTGAAGTACCAAGTTTAATTTTATTAAAAGCTACTAATGACAACTACTACTCTCCTTACAGACCTGAGATTTACATGTACAATTGTATGTTAGCTTTATTTCTTTGGTAACTGTGCATACAAATGTTCATGGGTAATCCATGGTATTACATATAGAGTGGGAGTTTAGGCTTCATATGGGAAAGAAGATGAAAGAAGTAAGTTTTTCATGACTTTTATATCTGATTGAATGCAATGCCATTGTAAATTATTTTCTGTTAATTTGAGATATTTTCTATTATTTAGATTATCTCAAAATGCCATAATTGGCTCATGGCCAAGCCAAAAACACAGTGGACAAGATGTGCTTTTAGGACCAATGTTCACAGATGTTTGTGAACAATCACTGTGAGGTCTTTAATATCTCTATAAGAAAGTATAGAGATTTGCCAATAATAAACATGTTCAGACAACTACACAAGTCAGTTATGAAGAGAATTTACGTGAGAAGAGACAAAATGCTTGCAAATGAGACTTTGGTTTGCCCTAGTGCAATGAAAAAATTGAACAAGTAAATGCTACTTACTTTTCATTTATGTTCACAACTATCCATTTTGCACATTTAATGCTCCATACTTACTTTTAGGGCTATACAATATTCTGGTAACTGTACCGTCACTTGGAATGGAGGTACAAAATATAGTGTCACCACTACAGATGGGGGTCATGAACTCGTGGTGGACCTACTTAAAAGAACATGTAGCGCTGTAGAAAATGGGATTTAACAGGTATTCCTTGTTATCATGCATGTGCATGCATAGCTCTTAGGAATGATCCCTGGGAATTGCACATCCATTCCTGTTATAGCAAGGACATGTACATGAAGGTCAATTCTTTCCTTTACTTTGATGTAATTTAATGTGTATTTGTAGTTTGTACTTATCTTAATTTTAATGTTCAACACAGTTGTATAGCCAAACCTTGGAACCCATAGCAGGGCCAGAATTTTGGGAACTTGCTGCTGAACCAAGACCACTCCCTCCTACTGTCAAAACACCTGTTGGTAGACCTAAGAAGAAGAGGTGAACCAAAAATGACATTCCTAATGATCCTACAAAACTGAGCAAAGTGGGAACTATAGTGTATTCTACATACTGCAAAGGTCAAGGTCACAATGCTAGGACTTGTGAAGCTAAGGTAAATTCTCACTGAATTTATGGAGATTTAACACTTTTTTGCTAATGGCATTTGCTAAATTTGGTTTATCTATGAATGGACATATGTAAAGAAAAATGACATACTAAAGCAAGCAGCAATAGAAGGCAATGAGCCAGTTATCAAGAAATCCACAGTGGTCTGCAATACCTGTCATCAAGAAGGTCACAACTCTAGAACATGTGCTATGAAGGTATTTATTTTTTATATTTCTTTACGATGTTTAACACTACTTTGATTTGCAATTAATAGTTGCATGTATGTACAGAAACAACAACAATAAGAGGGGACAAATGTAGGCCAAGATTAAGCCCAACAAATAATTGATGATATGATGCAACAAGGTACCTCAAGACAGTACAATCAAGGCACCTCCACATCTGAGCCTAAAAAATTGACCCCCAAAAGGAAAAGATGAAAAATTAGTCATTTTAAACTTCAGTGACCATTTATGTATGGCCTTATGTATGGCATTTTAGGATTATGTATGCCTTTTGGGTCCTCCAATGACCAGTTCTGAAACTTATGTTCTAGTGGCAAAGTTGATGCTTTTGTTTAAGTCTTTTGTTAGAATGTTTGGTGGTACCAAGTTGAACATGTATGGGTTTTAAGAATTCGTGTAAAAAAATTTAATGGTTGCAATGAAGCTCATTATTTGAAAGACATATCTTAAGCATTAATTTGAACATTTTTAAATATTACAATGGGATTACAGTTCAAAGTCAAAGACATCAAACTTACAATTCACTAAAATCAGAATACATGAACACTTTAAGCTTCTTTAACCTCATCAACACAAGGTTCATACATGACCCAGAAAAACACAAAAATAACTAGTAACATCAGGAACCCCATTTTCCATTTTTTTTTGGCTTCTTCACCATCTCCATTTCGATTTCAAAGGCCTTACAGCTGCTGCAATCCACCCACCGGAAAAAACCGCACCCACGCCTACCCTTAACACATCCCAGGAATCTTCGTTCATCATTCGCATTTGTTCGAGCAATTATTTCCACTGCCCACTTCCCATAATAACACTGGTGTGCCATTGCTTCCCCAAAGAGAAAGTAAATAAAGTATATAGATCTTAGGGTTTGATAGGTGTACTTGGATGTATATACACCGATATACAACTGGATTGAGCTGTTGGAACTTTGACGGACAGATATACCCTGCAAAAGTTAACTGTCATTTATGTAAAGTAACAGAATGCCATACAATGGTTAAAAATAAATTCTTCGGTACCTACTTTGGTCAATTTTATATTTGGGCCACTTTTCTGTCAAAAAAAATAGGTCGAGCCAATAAAGTGCAATTAAGTCTTTAATAAATTCTATGGGTTGAATTATTTTTCAAAGGCACGATCTTCAAGTTTGAGAAAAGTTTGGATGTTCAAGTTTTGAAGGTAGTTGAATTTAACCGGTTAAGTTTCTGTAAATCTAATTTTAATTTTTTTTTCCAGCCCCTTTTCACAAAATTTGACAGAAAGTAACTAAATTCATTCCAAATTTTTGATTCAAGTATATTCACCATTATGATAAGGTATATGATAGACCAGTATGATTGAATTATTTTCTCAAGACAGGTTATCTAATCTTTTGGATCAAATTCATATAATAAAGTAATGATAATACTTAAGTTAATCTTTCAAAATCGACTAAAGTAATAACATCATGAGATTTTTTATGTTAAGTTTGTTGAATATGTGATAGGATCCTAAGCTCAATTTCTAGCACCTACAGGTATTAAGACAACTAGTAACATAACATGGTATCAGAGCTTAGGCTGTCAAAAGAACTCATGTTCGACTCCCGCCACCCTCCAATATTCTCATTTATTGAAAATATTGAATTGTACTTTGCTCGGCCCAAAAAGAGACGAGATCCCCACCGAGTAATTGAAAAACAAATGTGTGTTATGGTGGGTCCAAAAAGAGACGAGATCCCCACTTAGTAATTGTAAATTGGGCCGGACACTAGGGCCAAAAAGTCACGAACTACATTGTCATATGATCCTGGTAAGCCCAATTCCTAGCACCTTGAGGTTTTAGGACAACTAGTAACTTAACATGGTATCAGAGCTCAGGCTGGCAGAAGGACTCAAGTTCGACTCCCCGCCACCCCCTAATATTCTCTTTTATTGAAAATATTGAATAATACTTTGGTGGGCCCAAAAAGGGACGATATCCCACCCGGTATAAAATTGTCTGTTATGGTGGGTCCAGAAGGCACCAGATCTCCACCTAAAATACCCGGTGATCCACTCTTTGACCCAAATAATGGGCTTTCGAGTATGGGGATGTTGAATATGTGATATGATCTGGTAAGACGAATTCCTAGCACCTTGAAATTTTACGACAACTACTAACTTAAAAAAGTTCTTGTTAGGCTCAAGACATGTCTGAATACCACTATTAACAAGCCTACTCTTTGTGACTATGTCACTCTACATGACCTAGTGAATTCTTTCACTGAGATATAGTATAGGTCTCTATTGTACTTGTCTTGCTTTCATGTACTTAGCTTTATCTTGTATGCTCAAAGTTATAATGAGCTTAGTAAGCTTCTTGCAATCTAGAATGTACATAGGCCATGGAATAATTATCTTGGTAGAAGTTCAGAAATGTTCATGCATCAGGATGGAGATGAATAAGGCCCTGAAGAAATAAGTTGCAGAAGTTTTTCTAAGTCCCTATACCGTGAAGTCAAAATAAAGCTATGTCGTGAAGTCTAAAAATATCCATGTCGTGAAGTACTGAGATCGCATAGTCCTAAATGAACTATGTCGTTAAGTCTTCATTACTCATATCGTGAAGTGTTGATAACGCAAAGTCAAAATGTACTGGATCGTGAAGTCCTCGAAAGGCCTAGATCGCGAAGTCCTCAAAAGGCCTAGATCGCGAAGTCCTCAAAAAGCCTTGTTCGCGAAGTCCTCAAAAAGGCTATGTCGCGAAGTCTTCAAAGGCTATGTCGCGAAGTCTTCAAAGGCTATGTCGCGAAGTCTTCAAAGGATATATCGTGAAGTCAGGGAAATACTTGAGTTCACGATATCAACACTTAGCCGTTTATAACAAGACAAATCAAGATACATAACCAAAATTCAAAGGAAACAAATATTGAAGCATCTGTTCTGGTAAGGTGGTCCAAAGAACAGATGGCAAATCTACATCTAAACTTGGAGAGAAAGACAAGAGACAAGCAGCTACAGAAACGGGAAAGACTCCGAAAAGAAAGTGGTCCTTCCTGACACAGTTAAACTTCTTATGGCAGGACAATTTGGACTTACAGTGAAGGGTAACTGTGTAAATAGGAGTGTGCACTAGTTTGTATAGGATATATATATATATCTTGCACACCCTATTGTTAGCTGTAAGAGAGATACACATAGAATTATTTCAAGCACTCTTTTCTCTATAAGAAAACAAGTACAAACTGTTCTTGTTTAGAAGCCAGAAATTCATCTGTGAAATTCTGGAAAGCTTTAGTATTTAATTTACTTAATACAAAGTAGATTAAAGTGATTGTGTGTGTTCTGTTTTCATTCCGTATTTTACATAACATAATCTCTCACAGCTTACTTAGTTTTCAAGATTCGAAAAATCTCAAAACTATCCATTCACCCCCCCTCTGTCTAGTTTGTAAGTGGTATTCATTTCTAACAGTTCTTAATATAATATTTTAGGCATGTCATATGATCATAATGTTATATATTTCTAATAAAAGTGCTAGTTGTACAAAATTAGTTCTAAAAATGTTTGCAAAATGTCACTGAACATTTGTTATAATAAAATTAAATGGAAGTAGACCCTTGCATTTAAATTAACACGACCAATTAAAATATTCTATACTATCATATCAACCATGCCACGTAATATTGGAACTATTTTTTGGATCCAATTTTGTATATATACCACTACTCTATTTCTAATCAAATTTCAAATTTCAGTTGTAATTTTACAAATTTCAATGTTCATTTGAAGTCATTATCTTATACCAACATGTAAATTGGTGTTTTATTCACTAATTTAATTTTTTAATAACACACTTTAATGCTTATAAAATTAATTCATTTTTTCAACCAGGACTTAAATAATAAAATTGTGATAGGTTTTATGTTAAGATTTACTATAAGATTTTACATATGCATGCCACATGATCATAATAATATTACGTATCTCTTTAATCAATTCAAAATTTTAATTTTAATATTATTAATGAAATTATTATTTTTAAATTGTAATCTTGAAACTCTATGGGTTTTGATGATGACATTGTGTTTATACACAACAAATTATATATTTTGTCATATATATTGACTTTGTTTTGCATTTATTTTTCAGAAATTCATCTAGGAAATCATATGTAAGAATTATTTATATATATTAACTAATTTAATATATCTTAAAACATCCTTATTCAATTACATTCAAAATCGTTTTCCTAGTTAATAGGAGTTGAATTTGTGTTGAAAGACTGATTCAAAACCAACTCTTTATAATACTCCAAACGACATTTTTGGTTCAATATTGATCCATTGGATCAATTTTAATACGAATAAATAAAATATATGTTTTACAAGACGATAATTATCAAGAATATATGGATGTAATTACAAGAATTGTTTAATAATAGATATACGAACCAAAATATCTCTATCACGAATGTTCCAGAATATTCCTCACTTCAACGGATAAAATATTGGTACGAACGATATACCAATTCCCCGAATAATTATAAAACGAACTAAATTTTCTGTTCGATAATTAAAATAAAACGAAATAAATGACATCCTCTTAAAATAAATTCTAATCACCATAAATATTCACATAGCATCCCAATGACACATATTTGACCATTTAACGAATAACTTAGCACATTTAAACGGATAAAACATTTAATAAATATTGATATGAAAATAAAATTTCATTCCACATCAAATATTAACACGTAATTTTCCTGGATCTTACAATATCATGTATCATTTTATCTGAGAGCATGTCATGAATGGAACCGTGGAGTTACATTTTGTACCCATGGAGGAACAAATTACAGACATCTTTACTAAACCTGCTTGATGAATCCACTTTTTCTAAGCTGGTTGGTGAACTTGGGATGTTAAATCTTTCTAATTGATTAATTAGAAGTCAATAACTGCAAGACAATCCTAGTAAGTCCACGAGTTTAAGAATTTCCATATCCTTAGGACTTGTGAACTTATTTTCAAGAGCAATTCTCGTAATTTAAAATTATCTACCTAATTATATGTCATATTTATAATTAATATATCTTCTGGCATTTAAGTAGCAAATAATTTTAAAATTATTTAAGTGTTAATGTTTGTTCTAAATATTATGCATTTATTTAATTCGAATTATTTTATTTTGTTTCAAACAAAGTAAAATAATGCAGCATAATTAATTAAATTTTATTTGATTTATATCAGTTAATGATATTTAGTCAATTTTATTCTAAAATAATTGTGAATTTTGTTAACTGTGAATTTAAATTTCTAGATCGGTAGAAATTCACAGGAAATAAAAAATTGTGTTTAAACTGGTTACAGGTTTAAAAATGAAAAGGTAGCAAAATCTATCAATATATCATTTTCGATAGTTTTTCAAATACTTTATCAAAAACTATCGAAGTGATTGAAATTCATCTCGATAAAATTTTGGAAAAGGAAAGTAAAAACTATCGAAGTATTTTGTCGATAAATTTTGAAAAAGGGCAGAAATCTATCGAACAATTCTATTTTGTTCAAATTCTTAATTTTCGATAGTTTTTCAGTTAGTTTAATGTTCGATAGTTTTTAGTTTTTAAAATATTAACTTTCGATGGTTTTTAGTAAAAGTTGGTTTAAATTCTGATTTAATCCACTTCGATAGTTTTGTACTATGATTTAACTTTTATGCCCCTGAATAAAAACTATCGACAGTACTTTTTAAAATCTATCGAACATGAAATTACTAAAATACCCCTGATAGTTCAGTAAGTATAAAAGTAGCACTTAGACGATTTTTTCTTCTCTATTCTCAGATCTAAGTTTTGAATTATATACTTACAAATACATACAACTAAGAACCAAGAAAACTCGACAGTTTCTTCTTGTTTAATCTTGATTTACTTAAGAAAATCAGTTTTACCACAGTAACTTCATTTTAAGCGTGAAAGTGTTGTGTGTTCGTCATTATTTTGAGTTTTCAATTCGGTTTCCATAGAAATCCACCGAGAGTGACAATTCAAACCTTTAAAACTTGGTAACTGTTTTGAAACTTGAGATTTGATTGTTAAACAATTAAGTTCTTGAGTTTTGTTTTAATTTAAAAGTTATTGAGTTAAGGAAATTAGGGTTCTTGAATTTGGTATTTTTTTTTGGTTCGATTTTTAATTTCGTAAAAAGGGATATTTTAAGTAAATTAATTAGCAATAATTAATTGGGTTTATTTTTTGTTTTAATTTTTAATTTTCTGGACTTTGTGAAAATTCAATGGCCGGAGAATTTATTATCACCAAGACTAATCACGTCTCGTTTCAAAACGTGCAATCCATCACGAACTTACAGTTTCGTGCATGGGCACAATTTTTGAACTCACATTCACTGGTGGCATTTGCATTAAGTACTCCAGCGGTTCTTTTTATTGATCAATTAACTGCACCGTACACCACTGCCACTGAAACGTCAAAAGATAATGTGTTGGCCTTCAGTTTTGTTGTGCCAGGGGACAGAACAACAAGGGTGACGGAACAAGATGTGAATAGAATTCTTCATTTTATGACTGAAAATCTTGTTCATTTTCCCACCACTGAAGATATACATGCTTTCTTCACTCTTATAAGAAGTCAACAACCCAACTTCTGAAGCATCACTTTACTAAGCACTGGAATTTCTTCTTTCACGCACGTATCCATGTGTTTACTGCAAAGACCACAAATCTAAATGGCATTCCTTTATTTCTTCAGAAATTAGGGTTTGCTATTGCTCACAATAGGCAGATTAACATAGGTAAGTTAGTGATTGATCAGATTATCCAATGCATGGGACCTTTGGAAGAAAGAGCAGGGCAATATGATGTGCTTTGTTTCTATTCAAGGTTTCTACAGTTAATTTTGAATGACGTGTTGACAGATGAGGAGAGGAAGGAGTGTATAAAGATGAAAATCAATGCCATAACAACTCTCATAAAGAAGAATCATCTTCCAGGGGTACCTATTGTTCTGACTGATTATCTTTGAACGGTACCCCTGCCACTTCTACCCCCAGGGGAACAGGTAAACCAAGGTATGAATCCTGAACCTGTTGTTCCTCCACAAGCTGCACCCATGGATGTAGATCCAGTAGTAGAGCCCTTAGTGGCCATTCCCGACCAAGAGGTTGAAAACCAACAGCCTCTAACCACGGTCCTAGAGCCTTTGAAAGAGTCAAATGAAACAGAAACTCCTACCCCTACTATACCATCCAATCAAATATCGGAGAGTGTAGAGGAAGTAAGAACCAAAGCAGCACCAAATAAAGAGAAACACCCTTCAACCACAGCTCTGCCTTCTACTAAAAGAAGAAAACTTGAAACCAAGACAATTGTTGAATCTTCATTACCATCTTTCACTGAGCCTCTAACTGATTTTTCTGAATCTTATTGGGCAGCAATATCTGAACCCCTAACCCAATCTGAGGAAGGAAAATTGACGGAAGCATCTAGTTCTCTGACCAAATTACGGTCAGGACCACTGGATGAATGTTCCTTAGTGAACCAAGAGTCTTCACAGACGTTGAGAGAAGGCTCTAACCTAAATGCACAATCTGAAGGGTCATTACCTAACTCCCCAGATGGAACACATCTGGATCCTGCGGGTACCGGGTCTGACATAGATGCAGATCGGCAACTCGGTAACAGTGAATCAATTTCATTTGAGGAGTTACCTGAGGAAATGTCTTCAAAGACTTTAGAGGGAGTTTTAGGGCCTCTTCTATCAATAGAGCCTGATTCTAACCCCCCAGAGATTCAAACTCTGGATCTTGTGGAGGATAAATCATCGCAAGATGATCAACAACTTGGTTTAACCAAGGACGGGGACTTGCGATGCCCCATTGCACCACCGGTGACCTCTTTAAGGACGGCTAAGGTGATTTCATTTTCAGGTACACAAAGAGGGAAGGATTTGAGTGAAACAAAAACACTTACACCTGGCCTGAGTAGGAAAGGAAAAATGAGTGAAACACCAACAGAAACGTTGACTGAACACCCAGAGCCAAAAGTGAGGAGTGACACCCAAACCCTAATAAATGTTGATGATCTGCTACCGCCTACGGACAGGGAAATGCAAGTTCAATCCAATCTTAAGGAGATGACAGTCCATGACAGAGAGGGAAAACCTTTATTCAAAGTCCTTCTCAGACCTTCCTTTGCTCAAGGGATCTCCTCCGGTCAAGTTGATAGTTCTCTATCTTCAATTCAACAAAAAATTGACTTGGTTGCAGCTGATTCCAGAAGAACATATAGAGCTTTGAGCGGTGCATCTGGCACAATTACGGGCACAAAGGAGGTCGTGGACTCAGTGAAAAAGAATACAATGGAAGAACTCATCGAGTTAAGAGCGGACGTCAAAGACCTAAGACATGGATTCACAAAGGAAGTCCATGTAAGACAGCAAGGTCAGGAATCTCTAACGGAGGACATTTTGGTTTTCTGTGACGCATAAGAAAAGGTCAAATATGCTATGAATAGTCTGTCAAGAGTGGAGTCTCGCCTCAGTAAAAGATTGGATAGAATCTAGCAGACGACCAACTCAAGACTAGACAACATGGACAAAAAGCTTGATGTGATGGAAGAGATGACAAAAGACATTGCTCTTTATATGGAGAATCAAGGTGACGGTCTGGAGTCTATCTAGAATATGCTGAAAAATCAACAAGCTGGCCCCTCAACTCACTATGCGGAGGATAACTTCACGGAGGATTACTCAACTAAGGGGGAAAAGGGAGCAGTAATGGAAACACCTATTCCGATATGACAGTACTGGATAGAAGAACTTGAGGAAGAAATTGAAGAGGAGTTTGACATTGTTAATGAGCCAACAATAGAAGAGCATGAACCATATTATCCAGAGCCAATTGATCATCCAATCATTGACGATATTATGGAAGAAGCTGCTGAAGCTAACCCTCTATCAAACGAACAAGAAGATGCCTTGGAGAGATTAAAAGCCGAAAGAGCTGAAAGAGAAGCAAGGCAAGCTCAAAAAGAGAAGCACCAAGCAGTTCTGAGAAGTGAGAAGCTAAAGAGGTTCAAGATATATAGTGAGATAAGGACGAAGAAGTTGTTAGATTTGACACAAAAGCAAGGAAAGGACTGGGAGATGGCTTACAAAACATTTTGTGGATTTGATGACGGATTAGAAGTCAATGACAACGCTGATGTGGAAGTGATCATTCAGGACATAAAAGTGCAAATAAGGACACTCAGACTTATTCCACAGCATTGAGACAATCTATAATCTACCTGAAGGCTAGAGTTAAAGCAAGTGGTGCCTGGAACATAATAATCAGTTTCATCAATAGAGGTACATTTGTGATCTCCACAAAGTTTTTTGAAAAAAGAACATATACAGATCTGCATGTGATACTCATCAAGATCCAAAGAATCACAAAGCTAAATGAACTGCTCCGTGAGCATATTAAGGAGATCTTGATGAAAGTCAGTCCAGAAGTAAGTGAAGACCCTCCAATGGTAAGATTTATGAAGAACGACATGTTCAAAATCTGCTATTTGGATGAGGAAAAACTGAAGGATTACCCAAATAACTATCTAATATCAGTTGAAAAGTACTTGAGATCCACTGGATTCATCACACCAGAAAAGACAAGAGTTGCAGACACTCTAAGGAACTATCTCATGGAGAATATGCCTTTCTATAGAAAGAGAGTGGAACGAGGATTGGAAGTGCATCCCAGACTACCAAACATGCCAAAGCATAATCAGAAAGATGTCAGCATTGCATGGGTGTGGGCTGGAGTAGGTCAAGAGGTTGAATCTATTGGAAGACATATCATAGGAGCAATCCTAAAACCTGGTGAACCACTGCACTATCCAACTTTGATTGATCATCAAGAAGCAATTTCTGATCATGTAGGTGAAGAAGGTGAGATCCTTGTGGACTGAAGATGAAGCAACGAACTATCTGCTCAGGCTAGAGGAACAACTTCATTGTTAAACTTTTTTTGTTCTTTGTAAATTAGATATCTAGAAATGTGAATATTTAATCCAGAATGCAATTAATATTATTAATCTGTCGTACTTTAATTAGTTTCGTGTTTTCATTGGTTAGTTGAGTTATCCTCTAGGTATTTGCTTGTCGAACTCTAACAATCAAATAGGGAGAGATTGTAAAGTATAATGTAATATAATATGTAACGGAGATAACTACAACTCAACACAGGAATAAGACAGACAATAATATTAACTGAAGCACAAAAATCCAAAAAAACAAAAGACATGGTAAACTCAAGAAATCAAAATATGGTATGTATTCTTAAAGTCCGTAAACAGGTCACAGAAAGAAGTTCATTAATATGTTCAGGCCTCAGTGACAAATAAAGAATCAAGACTTTCCAGACTACAGAAGTATTTAAATGATAAAAAGTTAGTACCAAAGGATTTCAGTGATTTTATAATGAAGCAACCAAGACGGCAAAGGACTTGTCAATTGTATTGTATTAAAAACATAGAGGTTTTGATCAGTGCTAGTCATCAGTGAACCAGACCAGTTGCACTAGGTGTCAGCACAATTGAAGAAGATCATCATGTTTTATCGTCTCAGAAGAAATTGATTTAAGTCAGACCAGAAATATTCTGGACGTTAAAAGAAAAATTGATAAGGTATGTTTAGGTTAAATTGAAGTGCAATATCCTTACTACAAAGAGAAATAATCTTCAAGGATCAATATGCAATTAAAGACATTCAATAGTTTTCCTTTTTGAAAACTATCGAAATACAAAAGAAGTTTTTGATAAAAACCATCGAATTGGTGAAAATCCAATTCGATAGTTTCTTAATTAGAAACCATCAAAGTGGATAAAATGATTATGTTTGATAGTTTTATTTATAAAACTATCGAACTAGTTTCAAAGAAACAAGTTATTCTTTTCGATAGATTTTATTTAAATCTATCGAATGAAAAGAAAAAGCTTGTCTTCGATAGTTTTTAAATTGGAGCAGGTGAAATGCATTCAAGAATTGTCAGAGGTTGGTGAGGAAATGGATGGCTGAGATTTCATCATGATCTTCGATAGTTTTCCTAAAAGACTACATTTTGTGAAGTGAAGACACTGTCTTCATTAGTTCGAAATTGAAGAAGTTGCAGAAGAATTAATATCCAGAAAAAATTTAAGAGCTTGAGATTTGTAGAGAAGTTATTACCAGTGCCTTAAATTCTATCATTTGTATTGATTACTGTAACGTGAACTCATTGAAGCTAATCCTATGGATTAGATTTGTAGCACCCCTCGTGGTTTATATTTATAAAACGATATATTCCCCGACTCATTGTCACAAATGTAGACTTAGGTAAACTATCGAAAGCTTAGAGAAAATCTGAGTTGTCCATTTTCCTCACCAACCTCTGACAGCCTTCAATGCATATCACCTGCTACATCTTTAAAAACTATCGAAAACAAGTTTTTACTTTTCATTCGATAGATTTAAATAAAATCTATCGAAAAGCATAACTTGTTTCTTTGAAACTATTTTCATAGTTTTATAAATAAAACTATCAAAACTTATCATTTTCTCCACTTCGATGGTTTCTATTAAAGAAACTATCAAATTGGATTTTCACCACTTCGATGGTTTTTATCAAAACCTCATTTTCTCTTTCGATAGTTTTTCAAAAAGGAAAACTATCGAATGTCTTTACTTGCAGATTGATCCTTGAAGTTTCTTTCTCTTTGGAGAAAGGATATAGCACTTCAATTTAACCTAAACATACCTTATCAATTTTTCTTTTAACTTCCAGGATGTTTTAGGTCTGACTTAAATCAATTTCTTCTGAGACGATAAACATGTTGATCTTCTTCAATTGTGCTGACACCTAGTGCAACTGGTCTGGTTCACAGATGACTAACACTGATCAAAACCTCTATGTCTTCAATACATTATAATTGATAAGTCCTTTGCCGTCTTGGTTGCTTCATTATAAAATCATTGAAATCCTCTAGTACTAACTCTGTATCATATAAATACTTCTATAGTCTTTAAAGTTTTGTATCTTTATTTGTCACTGAGGCCTGAACATATTAATGAACTTCTTTCCGTGATCTGTTTAGGAACTTCAAGAATACATACCATATTTTGATTTCTTGAGTTTACCATGTCTTCTTTTCTTTTGGATTCTTGTGCTGCAGTTAATATTATTGTCTGTCTTGTTGCTGTGTTGAGTTGTAGTTATCTCTGTTACATATTATGTTACATTATGCTTTACACTTTTGTGCAAGATGGACTATGTGATGCTGTCATCTAGGAAAGCAGAGAAACACCTCCTTCAAAAGTAAAAATGAGAATTCAATCTCAGAGCCCTTTCATCTGCTACATCTTGATCTTTTTGGTCCAGTGAACATTATGTCAATCAACAAAAAATAATTTACACTTGTGATATTTGATGATTATACAAGATTCACATGGACATACTTCCTAGCAAACAAAAGTGAAATTTCTCAACTTATTTTTGATCTCATTACACTTATTGAAAAGAATTCTGAGTTCAAGGTAAAGATTCTCAGAAGTGACAATGGCACTGAGTTCAAAAATACCGAAATTGACTCTTACTGCATAGAGAAAGGAATTTCACAACAATTCTCAGCACCATGTACTCCTCAACAAAATGGTGTTGTAGAAAGAAAGAATAGAACTCTCATAGAAGCAGCCAGAACCATGTTAGCTGACTCAAAGCTTCTAACTTATTTCTGGGTTGAAGCTGTTAACACTGCATGTTTTGTTCAAAATTGCACACTGGTTAACAGACATGAAAAAACTCCATATGAGATGATCAAGAACAAGAAGCCAAGGTTGAAACATTTTCACATCTTTGGATGCAAGTGTTTTGTTCTCAAGGTTCATCTTGAGAAACTTGCAAAGTTTGAAGCCAAAGCAGATGAAGCTATTTTTCTTGGATATACTTCCTCAATAAAGGCCTTCAAAGTTTATAATCTGAAAACTTAAACTGTAATGGAGTCGATCCATGTTGATTTTGATGACAAAACACAAGTTGAACTCCATCCTGAACAAAGTCATGGAATACTACAATTTGAAAATAAGAAGGATGTGTACAATGACACGAGTGAAGAGGAAGAAAGTATGCAACCTCATTCATTTAATTCTCAACCAGGGCATTTAATTCTGGGGAAGAATTTTGAAAATGGATCTACAAGCACTCCACAGACTAGTACTAGACATTCAGGGTCTAGATCTTCAGAGTCTACTACATCAGAGTCTAACTCTTCAGCAACTGAGAATAAAAGATTTCAAGACTCAGGGGGAGAAACTAGTAGAATTTCTTTTGGAGATGCTTCTCACTTGGAGGAAGAGTCCATACACTTAGGGGGAGAGTCAGAAAGAAGAAATCTTCTCTCAGCAACAAAATGGACTAAAGATCATACTGAAGACCTAATAATTGGCGATCCAACTAAAGGAGTCTAGACAAGGAGGGCTACTCAAAATGAATGTCTTCATAGCTGTTTTCTTTCAAAACTTGAACCAAAGAAGGTAGAAGAAGCTTTGGAAGATCCTGATTGGATAATTGCCATGCAGGAAGAATTAAATAAATTCGAAAAATCTCTGTGGTTTTGTTCTTGTCCTCGGGGCGTTGGTCACCCCCGTGCACAAGGCAGGGTTAGGAACCACGCCTCCGAGGCTGTCTCCTAGGCGTCTAAAGCCCCTTGGGCATTTTTCAAAAAAATTTCTTCTTTTTTTTTAAAGAAAAATCAAGGAAAATGCTTTCTTTTTCCAAATGTCTTCTGGGCGTTGGTCACCCCCGTGTACAAGACGGGGTTGTGAACCACGCGTCCTAGACGGTCTCCTGGGCGTCTTTGCCTTTTAGGCATTTTGCAATCCTAGATTTTCCAAATGTCTTATGGGCGTTGGTCACCCCCGGGTACAAGACGGGGTTGTGAACCACGCGTCCCAGACGGTCTCCTGGGCGTCTTTGCCTTTTAGGCATTTTTCAATCAATTCTTTTAAAAAAAATAAAAATCAAGGAAGATGCTTGAATTCTCTAGATTTTCTCCAAATTCAAACTCATGGGCTTTGGCACCTATTTCCGCCCCCTCAAATTTTTCTGATTTTCCACCGCCTCTAGACTCCAATTTTTCGTTCGAAGATCAACCATTTTCCGGTTTACTTTGTAGTTTCAGTTTAAAGATTCATCTTCTTCACCACTTTTCAAGGTTTAAACTTTTAACTAAGCATCATCAATGGCTGATTCTGGCTCTTCTCAACAATCTCAACTCTCCCAACCTCCTCAAGGTTCTACTCGTGCCCCCCGGTCTGCTGCTAGAGGTAACAAACGTTCTCTTGTTCATTCCTCTGTCTATTCTCTTAGAGATTTATTAGCTGAATTCGGGGAAGCTTTTCCTAACCTCCTTCACTTAGAAGCTTATAATTTTCCTTCGAAATATAAACAAAGTGACATAGATGCATTATCTAGATTGTTTAGTATAAATGGGCCTTAGAGGGCTGAAGCTCCCAACCCAAATGATAGAGCTTGTTACCCAAAGCCCGGGGAAATTAGGATTTATAAAGAAGATTTTTATGCTGGGTTTAGATTGCCTCCTCTCCCCTTTGTTTTTAGACTTTTAGCTGAAGCTCAGGTCTGTCCAACCCAACTTCAGCCTAATGCTTGGAGGTTCATTTATAGTTTTATGGTCCAGTGTAGGAAACATTGTTTCGAACCTAGTGTCTCCGTATTCAGATTTCTCTTTAAATTTTTTAACGATCCCCAGAGAGCGGGTTGGGTCAAAATTCAACATAGGAACCTCAATCGTAGTTGCTTCATTTCTGATAGTGGGCCAAATTCTTTGCCCAAATGGAAAAAGGAATGGTTTTATCTATATATGGAGGGAGATAGTTGGGATAACTATTTTAGGCCCGGATTTTGTGAAGCCCAAGATGGGGCTGTACGTAATTTGAAACATGGAATCGAGGAGGCTGCAGTTGTCGAAGTCCTGACTTCGGATAATCTTCACCACTGCAACCTTTTAGTTTTCGAAGCTTCCCTTCAAGCACATAGTCTTACTGACTTGGGTCCCGAGGGTAATTATTCAGCCAAATAACATTTTTGTTCATTATTTTCCTTACTTAACTTGTTTTTAACTAATGTTATCTTGCTTTGCTTTTCAGCTCAGGACTTGCTTGCCCAAATTTTTAAGAGGCGAGAGGCTGCTGCCGCTTCTGGAACATCTGTGACCGTGGAGATGGCTTTCAAGAGGGGCCGTACTGAAATCGGCTCTTCCTCGGGGAAGGTGCCTGTTTTTCTGGCTGAAGAGCCAATGAGGGTTGATGAAGATCCCAACCCCTTTGTCGTTAAGTGGGGTCTTCGTAACAAGGACACCACAGTTGGTGACTCTCAGGCTGCTGCGGAGTGGTCCAAGAACATGATCACCCCACGGGACTGGACTCAAATAGTGGATTCTTCTGAGGATTTACAGATAGAGCTTATTGGGTCGCAGGCCATTGCTACGGTATATTTCCGAGCTCAAATTGTTTCTTTATTTCTCTATTCATTTTTGCCTATTCTTTAACTCATACTTTTACCTTGCAGGCTAACGTCTATCATCAGGCTTCCTTACGGAACCTGAGGACGGCGAGGGCCGAAAAGGCCATTGCTGATAGAGATAGAGACTGATACTTGTCCGCCTCCGAGGCTAACTTTGAGAGGTTCAGGGTGGTCGAGAGAGAGCTGGTGGACGAGCAGGAGAAGGTCAAGCAGTTAGAGGTACGCCTCCAGAGGGGCCGTGAGGAGATGATCGCAGAGTATAAGGCTTCAGAGGAGTTCGACGATCTCCTTACTGCGGAGTACGATGCTAACTTCCCTGGCACTTTCCAGAAGTGCTGGGAGGAGATTATAGGTCATTTGGGGACCCAGATCGAGGGTATTACCCTAGAAAAGTATCTTGTCCCATCTTTCCCGGGTGTTGAGGCTACTACTACTTTGGCCTCTTCATAACCTGGTGATGATTCTCAGCCAATGGAGGAGTCCGAGCCTGCTGATGACTTCATAGAGGACTTAGATGCCCCTCGTAGGGATGCCCTTGTCCTTGACAAGGTCCCGTCTAATGACTTAGAGTAGATTTCATTGGCCCTGCGTGGCTTTATTTATTTATGTTTTCGTTTATCTGAAACTCAGCCTTCGGGGTTTCTGCAACTTATTTATTCATATTCCGTTTCTTCATTCTTGCATTCACTTATATTTATTTTGCTTATCCTTTGTAAGGCAATATCTAGTACTTGGCCTCTTGAATGGACTGGCACTTTGATCGAGTGTTATTGGTACAACTTGCTCTTTAATTAAACAATAAGGAAATACTCAAACACAGATAAGTAATAAAATAGTGAAAAAGAACTTGAAATATTTATTTTAAAAAGAGGCTTCGACCCTTACATACTCTACTTCCTACTAAGAGCTTAAGAGCTCAGAATGGTTTTGTCGACCTTATTGCTACTTGTCCTATTAGTGGATCCTTTTAGAAAACACTTAAACATAATAAACTTTCAAATTTGAGGCATGCCAAGTTCTTGGCACCTCAGTCCCTTCAAGGGTTCAGGCAATAATGCTCCAATATAAGTGACTTTGTCCAGTTCTCCCGGGATCAGGGGAATAAGAATCAGATCCTCAGCTGGCTTTCCCCTTCTTTCTTCATCGTCTCTTGAATCCATAACCTCGATTGGGAGAACCTGCCCCCTGACTCCATCAGGCCTTAACGCAGCTACATAGCAACTCCTAGCCATCTTTTGATCTCCTTGTTCTTCACCAACCCCGTTCCTTGTTGGGAACTTGATTTTCAAATGGTAAGTTGAGGCAACAGCCTTGAATGCATGAAGGCCTGTCCTCCCAAGGATTTCATTATAAGTCGAGGTTGCCTTTATCACCAAGAAGTTCAGCATTTGAGTTGCTGTTTGTGAACCTTGCCCTATTGTCATAGGGAGCTGAATAGTTCCCTCTTCTTTAGATTCAACCCCATTGAACCCGTATATGGGCATGTTTGAAGGAGTCAGTTGCGAATCGGTATATCCCATCTTGATGAAGGCGTCATGGAACAAGATGTCCACGGAAGCTCCATTATCTACCAGAACCCTCTTGGTTTTAGAGTTGCCTATTACAGGTATAATGACCAATGGGTCGTCGTGGGGGAACTTCATCCCCTCAAGATCAGAATGATCAAAGCTAATAGCCACTTCTGTCTTGGCACGCTTTGGTGCTTCTCCTACAATAGTCATTACCTCTCGGGCATAAGCTTTCCTTGAGTTTCGGGAGGACCCAGCAGCAGTCGGTCCTCCAAATATCATGTTTATGACAGGCCCTTGGGGCTTAGGATTACGATCTTGATCGTTGTCCCTCCTATTATAGTCTTTCATTTCATAGTTTCCTTGTTGATTTCCTCGATTTCCATCCTTAGTGAACTTATCGAGTTTTCCTCGTCGGATTAAGAACTCGATCTCATCTTTCAGTTTTCTACAATTGTCGGTGTCATGACCAACTTCTTTATGGAAATGGCATAATTGATTCTTGTTTCGTTTCTCCAAGTCAGATCTTAGTGGCTTTGGCCATCGAAGATCTTCTTCCTTCTCAATATCCATCAGAATTTGACTTCTTGAGGTGTTCAACCTTGCATACTCATTGAACCTGGGTCCAAAGTTGTTCTTTTTAGGTGGAGAGTTAGAATCCTTCACTGTCCCGGGATATTTGTCCCTAGCGTCATACTCTTGAGTCTCCTTTTCTTTTTTCCGTTTTCACTTCCCTCGACAATGGGTTCATATTTCTTCATACTTTCCTCGGCCTTGATATACTTTCCGGCTCTATTTTGAAGCTTCAACATTCTTTCGGGTGCATTCTTTGCCAATGATCTCTTGAAGTGATCATCAGTGGTTCCTTGTTGCAGGGCTATCATAGCTACTTTGTCCTCCAAGTCCGGGACTTTCAGAGCCTCCCTAGTGAATCGATTTATGTATTCCCTTAAGGATTCATTTTTACCTTGCTGGATATCCATAAGAGATTCAAAACTCTTCTCATGCACCCTTCCACTAACAAACTGATTGATAAACGCCTTGCTCAATTCCTTAAAAGATCCAATAGAGTTGGGAGGGAGACGAATGTACCAACGTTGAGTCATGTCCGCAAGGGTTTGTGGAAACGCTCTGCATTTGACTGCATCATTGGTAGGCTGCAACAATAGTGCATTAGAGAAAGTTCTTACATGATTCGCGGGATCTCCTGTTCCATCATAAGCTTTGATGGTTGGCATCTTGAATTTTCTAGATATATTAGCTTTCATGATATCCTGAGTAAAAGGTGGCATAGGATTATCAGGATCTCCTAAGGGTAACAACACAGTAGGATCACCCTTTGGGGCTTCAGCCCTCTTAGTTCTTCTTGGTGCAGGATCTAAATTGATCACCGGGACTCTCCCGGTTGCTTGGTTTTGTGCTTTTGCAGCCTCCTCTTCCGCCAACACCTTCTTCAGTCTTGCAGCCTCTGCTTCATAGGCCGCAATCTTTTCCTTAGTGGTTTGGGGTTATTCCTGATTTGTTTGGGAAGAACGCCTCCTTCTCGGGGGTACATCCCTTTCATCATCGGAATTATAATCTTCGTCCTCCGTATAAGGACCGGAGTAGTCTTGGATCAAGGGGGTCTGTCGAGTTTGAGTTTGTTGATTTAGCAGTCCTAGACCTTGAATATAAGGGGGCACATAAGCTTCGTGATATATTGGATTAATACGACTACTCTCCGCTGTAGGTCGAGGTGGCATGCCATAGGTTGGCATCCCGAGAGTTTGAGTCGTATATTGGGGAAGATCTGTGGTGTGAAGTTGAAGGCCACATGGTGCGTTCATGAGTAGTGGAGAGGTTGTGATTGTTGCTGGAAAGTAGTCTCTTGAGGATTAGGGCCATGAACGACCATTTGTAGGGGATTCGTCCCTTCAACCGAAATTGGAATTTCTGGTCCTTGAGTAGTGGTGAGGGTGATATTCGCCCCTTGAATTCCAGTAGTTAGGGCTGTGCATTCGGTTCGGTTAACCGATAACCGAACCGAATAACCGAAATAATTTCGGTTCGGTTAACCAATATTCATAATTCGGTTCGGTTTTCGGTTTTCGGTAAGGAAATATCAATAATTCGGTTTTTCGGTAATTCGGTTTTTAACCGCGGTTAACCGAAAAACCGAATAAATAACCGAATTACTCTTTATATACATAAAAAATAAAAATTTATATCAATAATATATTATCTATTAATCTGTTATGCCTTTTTTATCAGCAGTGTGTTCACTAATCTAGTAATCTATTGTGTTTGTGTATGTATCTATCGAGTATCTATCACTTTATCAGTATTTGCTAATTTTTAGATTAAAAACAACCTGCAATTTATTTAGTTTACATGTATGATTTTTTTTTTATTTACAGAACCAGTGGCCCAGACCAGGAGCAGCAGCATGAATTTTGAAGATCAGGAGCACTGGAGCAGCACTGCAGCAGGACCTCATGCTTTTATATTTTGCCTTTTGGCCTCTGCCATTCAAATTCCTGATTGGTACGATTTGGTGTTGCAAAGTGTAAAGTGTAAACTAAGTAACTAACTATTCAATAGTCTTGCCAGTGACTTTGTGTCAAATTGGATTTTTTTTGAATGTTTTTATTCATTTTCATTAACTTGTATTAAATTTCGGTTTTCGGTTATAACCGATTTATTTATTTCGGTTCGGTTCAAAACCGAAATTATTTCGGTTCGGTTTTCGGTAGCCTTTTCCCCATAATTTCGGTTTCGGTTAACCGAAATAAAATTCGGTTCGGTTCGGTTTTAACCGAATGCACAGCCCTACCAGTAGTTGGCGGCGGTTGGCTTCCATCAGTCTCTGTTTCAGAGGTAAGAGGAAGTCCTTCAGAAGTCTGAGTTTCTCGAATTGTTCTTTGTGTATTTGCCATGGTTTATGTTGTTTTCCCACTAACGGTGCCAAATGTTGTGGAATAAAAACTGTAATTTCGAATTTAATGCTAAAGTTTGAGAGCTTTCGAGCTTTAATGGTTGGTCTCGTGTTTCGTGACTAAATCTGCCCTCACAAGATG
The DNA here is from genome assembly GCA_030848705.1 of Heracleum sosnowskyi. Classification (NCBI taxonomy): domain Eukaryota; kingdom Viridiplantae; phylum Streptophyta; class Magnoliopsida; order Apiales; family Apiaceae; genus Heracleum; species Heracleum sosnowskyi. The sequence continues at coordinate 70,602,339 of CM061235.1, forward strand.
CCTACGTATCTCAACTATTGCTGAGAATCAAGCCAAAAAACGTAGTTATGATTGAAGGATCAGGTCCTTTATATAGGCGTAGAGAGCCTTGTATTTAGAGTAGTTTTGGGAGACTTGGCGGACAAGTCACCTTCTTTGGCTGTGATTCTGTATCCTTCTTTGTAGGAAGCTGACTCCTATTAGGTTTGTATGCCTTGGAGACTACTCCTTGATGGAGTTGGCACACTTTGGACTGTTTTGATGAGCTGTATATTTTCCCATTTTATTAATTACGAAATTAATAAGTAATTAGGGTTTCGGGCCTCATTAATTGAGCTTAATTGTTGGACCACTCTAGGTCTAATTAATACACCATTTATTATGTTTCTAGGGTTATTTTTTGCCCATATCAAAGTCAATTATAATTTTTATTTTAAACAAATATTTATTTAATTTAATATCTAAGATATAAATATTTGTATATAAATAATAATAATTTAATTTTTATATATAATATATATTATTAAATTACATTCGATTAAATTTTTTTACTCCTTAACATGTATTTTAAGCCTCGTATAAAGTAGAGTTCCACAACTAATTTTTAAAGTTTAATTTTTTTTGAATAAAAATTCAAATATTAAATTTTTATTCAATGTAATTTTAAAATGTATGTCGAGTCCTATCTTCCAATGTAAAAAATTCAGAGGAACAAAGGAAATATGTTATTTGAAACAAATAATTTCTGATAACTTTTGATGACAAGAATTCGAATGCTAAAACACATGTACCATGCTTCTTTTTCTTTTACTTTTTCGGGTCGGTAGAATTTGACTTTTTTGGTACCCCACGACACCTACTTTTAATAATGGGCATGTTTGGCTTACCTAACTTATGTATTATAAATAATTTTAATGTTAAAAATCATCAACATTTTACTTAACTTATTAACTTATTTTTTGATTTCTTTATTTTTCTAATATTTTTATATTTTTACATTTGTGTTTTTAAATATTTTTTTAATTTAAAATACATGTGTTGAAATCATTGTATTTAAAAATTATTTTTTCAAATTTAATTTAGCAAATTCTTCACTAACTTATAAGTAAATTTATCGAAACACTGGTATAACCTATAAAAATTAATCAACTTATCACAACACATTTTAAGTTATAAATCAATTTTTTTGTCAAATTCCACATGGACCAGCTGTTTTTAGCTAACTCATGCGAGCAGTTGATGTATATACGTATATTACAGTATAAACTCCTGCTCATTTGCGGTTGTTGGAAAACACACGAGTGCTTCTGCTTGGAATTAAAGATTTAGGAAAGGAAAAAAACAAAAAGGCAAAATCAGGGACCAGGTAATTAATTCAATAATTAGCTGCAAAATTAATTGTATTTAAATATTACCAGCTAATCTAAAAGCTTTTAGGTGTTAGAGAAATACTTCAAATAGATCTTATAGTATATTTAACAATCCCCTCACTAGAAATTCTATTGAGTAATCAGCTCATTTAAAAACTTAAAGTGTTAAAGTAAGACACTTTTTAATATCTTATACTATTATTCTAACAAATATTTATATTTCATTACTTAAAAATAATGATACTTCAGAAATTTGTTACAAGAGAGGGATAAGATTGAAGAAATTTACCATTATGAAAGGAACTTGAAGAAATAACTGCTACATTATGTATTTGTCTATCTTCTGTGCCTTCTCAAAAGTATTTGTTAAAATTCTTAACTCTAAATTTATTTCTAAAAGTGGTCTGTGTTGTCGTAAAAAGAAATTTTTTGGTTAATTTGGGTTCCAAATTTTTGTTAGCAAAAACAAAAAGGAAATTGGCGTTCCAAATTTTTAATAGCTATTACATTTCCAACATGTCATTTTCAAATTGCGGACCCGGATGGAGAAAACCTTCAATTCAAAATTTAGAACCGAAAAATATAAACTAACCTTTTTAAATTTCTATTTAAATGTCACATTGGGTTAGACAAGAAGCTAATAATATGGCTACTAACCCGGGCATTCTCACTGACTTTCCATGTAAGCCCCTCGGAAACTACAAGGTTTTCGTATTCAAGTTCGGGTTCGGTTAGTAAACGAACTGTCCATAAAAACGAGTATGTACTCGCGTTTTGTTCATGAACGTTCGCTTACAGCCCTATGTTATATTAATACTATTTCTAGAGAGTTTGAATTCTGACATATGCAACTCCTTTTAGGTTTGAATGTATTGGAGGTTACTACATATATACGAGTTGACCCTTATTTGACACATTTAATAGAGTGTAGAGCTATCGCTTTGATTAATTACGAATTAAATTATGAGTGGTTCTAGCCTCATTAATCGGCCTTTAAGTTTAATTATTATATCACTAATTATGTATTTAGGGTTATTTTTAGCCGGTATCAGTACTCTTAATTGAATTTATTGTTCTTACCCTCTTTATAAAACACTCGGTATTACATTTTTTAGAGTCCATATATCTGTATTTTTAGCCCGTTCTTTGGGTGAAAAGTCCATATATCTATATTTTTTAGAGTAAAGCTAAAATATGCCTTACTCTCTCCCCTTGGATTTATTTATTTATTTATTTAGTTTGGTGGAGTAATTAAAATTTTTGTAACAAGTAAAAGTTACCCTAACTTTACTCTATTGTTAATAAATGTATATAATTGTTCTATCGTTATAAGTTAAGCTGCATCTTTGGTGATACAGTTGTGGATTTTAGAGATATGCGTATAGTTAGATGGTTGGCACCTGCATGGCAATGGAATGTTGTTGCACAACATTTTCTTCACATCAAAATTGGAGGAGGTTTGGGATAAGTAAGAGCAAATTAGCATTGCTGGAGACGGGAAAGGAAATGATATCGATAAATTAGCATTGCTGGAGCAAATTAGCACCTATGACCGTGTTCTCCCAAGTTTGTTCGTGTGCAATGGCGTAAGAATCCTGGCGAGACTCTTGGAGAAGTTGCCCCAGCTCAATCCCCCTCACTTGTCCCGGCAACAGCTTCCCGATGCCATGCTTCAGAGTGGTATGGACGAATCCCCTACTAACGTTTCTGATATTGGTGAGAAAGAGATAAGTTGATAGCAAGCTTGTTGTGTACACGGGTAACTGCTCATGTGTGACAAAATTTTAGTTATACTGCACTCCGTTGCTATACCAGCCTTTGAGGATATACTAATTAGTCGTTGGTCATTCCTCTAGAATAGTTTATAATTCTAGTAGGTTGAGCAGTGTTATGTAACAACATTTAATTAAGGTAGATTTTGTTGACATTTACATAAACGTACATACATTTCTTGTGTATCACGCTTCTTTAAACAGATTTTTCCAAATCCGTAGAATTTCATTTCTGAAATACATGTATCACGCTTCTTTAAACAGATTTTTCCAAATCCGTAGAATTTGACTTGTTTATTACATGTGTTATGTTAGAAGATGCGCCAATGTCCAAATATACCTCAAAACTACTGCTTGAAATTATGTATCTTGACAAGGACATGTCGAGCAGCTGTTGTTTTCTCAAAACAATCTTATGAGGATTCTCAACATATGGCTTCCCAAACTGCGGACCCGGGAGGGATAGACACCAACCTCAAATACATAATCTAGAACCTTTTTTTTTTGAAAATTCATAATCTATAACCTAGAGGAATGTCATACTTACTTAAATAGATATTAGCTGATAACATGTGCTAAGCACCGGCCAAGATTAAAAAATTAACCGAAATTGGGATGAAATAAAAAAAATAAAAATCAAATCAATAAATCTTTGAATTATGTATTTATAGAGAATCGAACCCGGGATGAAATGAGTGAAATTAAATTAAATAAATAAATTTTTTTTAATCATCTAGTTATAGAGATTCGAACATGAATTTTGTGATAACCAAATTTGATATTTTTGTACTGTGCTCCATTTATATATTATTTTGCTTATTAATAAAGAGTACATATATCATTGTATGCATGTGTGTGTCTATAAATATAAACAAACTTTTTTAACTTTCCATTTACATGTAACGTTGGGTTAGACAGCAAGCTAATAAGATCGGAGGATATGGCTACTAACCCAGGCATTCTCACTGACTTTCCATGGAAGCCCCTCGGAAACTACAAGGTTTCTTCTTTCTCTTCATGAATATATGTGTGTGTGGTGTTATAAAATTGTTGATTTTATTTTATCCAACTGCTCAATATTATGTTTGTTTTGGCAAATCTGTACTCGTGTATTTGTAAGCTCATATTGTGCAATCAACTTGGGGTAGTTGTAACATGCAAAGCACTTAGGCAAGATGACGTTTAGCATATATAGTCACTTCATAAAAGATGATTTGTATTTAATTTTTTCTTAATTTAATTTTTTCTTAGGCTTTAATTTTTTTATAAATAAATGAAATATGCAAAAATGACATATTCAGCGCAGTCATATTTGTAAGTTCATATTGTGGAATCAACCTTGGGTGGTTATGATATGCAAAAACTTATGCAAGATGGCGTTTTGCTAAAGACACAAAATTTGGTACAAAAATTTGTTATCAAATGACATGGCATAGGTGATGTGGCGATTTGGAATGTTTTTATTGGTGGTGTTGGTGTGAATGCAGGAGATCCACTTATTATTACAACGAATCAGGAATCGCCACGTGTATTTAGGAAGAATTTTGGGAACAAATTTTGTATCTCTAGCATTTTTCAATATAAAATCACTTCATACAAAATGATTTGTATTTAAATATTCAAAACTGAAGTGCTCATGCATGCAGATATTACAAGAAATTAAGTCTTGCATGTAATTTGCTAATGTTTAATGGTTTCATATATCTGATATGAAATAAATTGCAGTATGCACTTTTGGCACCGTTTGTGGTTCACAGCATATACTCGTTCCTAACAAAGGATGAGAATGAAAGAGACTTGACCAATTTTCTCATATTCCCCTTTATCCTGTCGAGGATGCTTCACAACCAAATTTGGATTTCCCTTTCTCGCTATAAAACGGCCAAAGGCGACAACCGAATTGTTGATAAACCTATCGAATTTGAGCAAGTTGACAGAGAGAGGAACTGGTGATTCTTCTTTTAATTTCCTCGTCCTGGTATTTTTTTTTGTTGTTCATAAAGTGTTGGGGTCCGCCCCTAATTCATAAATAAGTTAAAGAATCCTATTATAAGCGGTATTATAATAATTGAGGTAAATCTTATTTTGGTAGAAATAAGAATTGAGAAAAGATTTCTATCAAGATAATAAAATATGGTAATTGTCACAAATTGAATTAAAATATATTAGGATTAAAATATTTATGGTGTCTATAAATATAGATATTTGAGCTTTTGTAATAAACTTGAGTTGATTGTATTCAAGAGTGCTGAGTGAATCTTGTACTCTGTCTGTCCCAACAATTTCTTTATACTTTCCTTTTTGAGATGTCTGATCCAATTCTTTACATGTCTAAACTTTCGAAAAATTGTAAATTTTTAACAATATTAAAATCAACTACTTTTACTACTCTCCTCCACTATCCTCACTTTATACATTAAAAATTGATTAGACCTACCAATATACTCACTTTTTCTACTTTTTCCATTATTCTATTACTTTTTTTTAACCTCCGTACCCAAATGTAAACAAATGGGTGAGACGGACGAAGTAATGTATTCATAGTTAATTTGTGGTTTTACCCTCCGTTCAGAGATTTTCACGTTAAATTGTTGTGGTTTTACTTCTGTGCTTGTTATTGTGTTTAATTAACGTTGATTTATACTGGATGTGATCCTAACATAAAGTGATATAATATAATGCGTTACAAAAAAAAAGTTGATACAATAATTGTTTAAATATTTGTCTTAATTCATCATACTCACTTCATTTCAGTCATGATATAATCTTCATCCACTAAAGAGAATAGCGAGCACTTACGATCGAAGATTTTCGAGGAAAATTGTGACAACTTCATTTTTTTACGAAAGTGTCTTGCTACAATAATATACTCTCCCTCTGTGCCTCTCATTTCTTTACACTTTTCTTTTTGGTACGTCTCTCATTTTTTTACATACCGAAAATAGTAACATTTTATAATATAAAATTCAATCACATCCACTACTTTCCTCTACTATACCTACTTATACTCACTTTATACATTAAATATTGATTGGCACCGCCACTTTACTCATTTTTCTTACTTTTTCCTATTAATTTATACTTTTTCTTAAACTCCGTGCCGTCGCCTCAATGTAAAGAATTGAGGGGGACAGAGGGAGCAGTAGGAAGCTCATAATTATCTAGTTTTTGTAAGCTTTTTACTTTTATGTAGTACTATGAATTTTGGGTCACACAATTTTAGCTTACACGAACGAAAAATTACCAAATTCAACTACAGTTAATTTTGTTGTTCTAGGTCAACAAAAAAATATATGAGTTGTTTAGCATTTATCAAGATATTATATAAAATTTTAACACTTCCGGTCACTTTCGAGTCCTATTTTTGGATCGAATAGTACCTGAGATATGTGCGGACTTTAGCTCTAATATCATTTTTGCTTTCCAATTGTCCAAAATGTTAAAATTAGGAGGACTTAAGATCATAAGTTACGTACATTCCGATAAATTCTATAAATTTTCAAATTTGAAACCATTGGTATATAATAATTTTGTGGCTTAGTTGGAATAAAAGATCTCGCCCAAACTATCACAAGAGAAAGATATATGAGAAGAATATTTGATTCTTACTCACGCACACATTCGGAGAAGAATATATGAATTCTTACTCAATTTTCAAATAATTTATTACATTTCCTTATATAGTTAAAGATACTTCTAGATGATCTCTAACAACTCAAATGACTCATGTATCAATCTCTATACAATAAATTTAGAAATAAATACATATCCATGCATCTATAAATTTCCTCTCATATATCTAGATAAATCTATAAACTTGTAATGTATGTATCAATAGTTAAAATTATAATTTCAATACCCTCTTTTAATTTTAACTATTCCAAGAACGCTTCTAAACTTTATGAAAGGGAGGCTTGTCTTCTTTCTTCACAAAACCTCTTCTCACCAAATACTTCCTTCGTCGCTACAATATTGTCGCCTCACAAGGTTATACTTGTCTTCAAAGAACTTGATACACGAACTTCATTTTCCACACGAGCTTTGCTCGTCAACGAGTTCACTTTTATATTCCGCACGAGCTTTGCCCGGGTTTCACAAAAACTTTAGTCAAGTACTGGTTTGGAGTAAACAAGACTCTACACAAATCTCTTTTAAGCCAAAAAGGTAATCATAATCTTTGGCTTTTGATACCACTTTGTTGGAAGAAAGGATCTCACTCAAACTATCACCAGAGAAGGATATAGGACACGAATCTTTGAATCTTACTCAGGCACACATTTGGACAAGAATATATGAATTCTTACACAATTTTCAAATAACATATTATATGGCTTTATATAATACTTAAAGGATACTTTTAGATGATCTCTAACAATTATTAATCTCTATACAATAAATTTAGAAATAAACACATATTCATGCATTTATAAATTTCGTCTCATGTATCTAGATAAATCTATAAAACTTCTAATGCATATACCAATAGTTAAAATTATAATTTCAACATTATGGTCGTTAAAAATTGATAGAATTATAATTGTGAAACAGGGATGACCAAATCTTGCTTTTGGGGTTGCTACTTTACTGGGCAAACTTGACAGTAAAGGGAGTGTCTAACCTGCCAATGTGGAGGACTGATGGTATTATAATCACAATTTTTATGCATGCTGGACCCGTTGAAATCATCTACTACTGGCTTCACAGAGCTTTACACCACCACTACCTCTACTCTCGCTATCATTCTCATCACCATTCCTCTGTTGTTACTGAGCCTATCACAGGTATGTCTCACTACATACAATAATTACTCTTCCAACGCACCAATTAATTATTATTTATTTTGATATGTATACAATTTATATCAACTCATGAGGACTACACATTTCCATTTTCAAAAACCGTGACTTGTTGCAAATTAGTAATCAAGGGAAATCACCACTTAGATTGACACAGTGAAACTAAGGATTGACACCAAATCACAGGTTCACATTTTCATTTCAACCTGACATTAAAGTGAGACACTACATAACAATATATAGTAGATCATGTTAGTTTTTTCATATTTTAGAATGAGATTATATATATAATAGGCCTCAGTTTTAGTAAAAAAAATTTAAGTTATAAATTTAAAATTTTCTTTTATTCAACACATATATAAATTGGATTTAACATCAATTATTAAATATAATTAAAATTTTATTTAAATACAGATAATTTATAATGGAAACATATTTATAACATTTTATAATTTATTAAAAACATATTTGCAACTTTTTTAGCTACCGAATGTCGTGTCTAAGGAATTTGGTTTTTGGCATATGGAATTTTCTTATAGTGAGCTAGTAAAGCGAGGTACACTCATGATTAATATATTTAATATTTGGGATCCTACCCAAAATAGATGACTTTTCATAAAAATGACGTAAAAATTAAACTATATCTGAAATCAATTTCAACCCATCTACACAATTAAATTCTTGTAATCTGATGCCACAACCCGGTTCTGGGTAAAGAAAGCCGCAAGTGCCTTGGAATGGAGTATAATTTTACTCATTACAGTCCAATAATCCTTGTCCTATTTATTTCTTGTTTATATTCTATACTAACATGCTTCATACTATGTTTGATCAACCACTGTTATGCAGCCGTGATACATCCATTTGCAGAAATTATAATGTACTATATGATGTATAGTATACCGTGGGTAACAGCGATGCTGACCGGAACTGCTTCTATTATTTCTTTGTTTGGTTACGTTGCTTATTTCGATTTCATGAACAATTTGGGACACTGCAACTTTGAGATTGTTCCCAAGAAGCTGTTCACCATCTTTCCTCCTCTCAAATACATGATGTATACGCCTTCGTACGTCTCTCCTTTTTTGTATCAGTACCTGATCAGAAAATCATATTTTTTCTATAAATTAACTTGTGACAATAGAATAGATTCTCGTTCCCTTTTTGAGCATGTATGTTTATTCTTCTTTAACAGGTTTCATTCTCTGCATCACACAAAATATCAGACCAATTTAGCGCTTTATTTTCCATTCTATGACTACATGTATGGCACCTTGGACATTTCTACTGACACATTATATGAAATCTCACTCCAAAGAGAGGGAGAGTCTCCAAATGTGGTACATTTAACGCATCTAACAACAGCAGAATCCATCTATCATCTTCGGCTTGGGTTTGCCTCTTTAGCATCGAAACCTCAGAGTACTTCACCGTGGTACATGAGGTTGCTGTGGCCTGTGACGTCGTGGTCTATGATGGTTGTTACATGGTTTTATCGTCGAACATTAGCTGTTGAGAGAAATATTTACAAAACTCTGAATTTACAAACATGGGCTATTCCGAGATACACCATACATGTGCGTTTATTTCCTTACTTATTTTGTTTACGGGGACACATTAATATTAATTATACATACCAACTTATAGGCCGAGAAATACACCAGCTAGACTTTTATTTATTAATAGTTTGATGTTCTAATGTAGTACGCTTCACCAAGGCAAAGAGAGTGTATCAATAGAATGATTGAAGAAGCTATAGTTCAAGCTGAGAGAAAAGGAGCTGATGTGTTAACTTTAGGTCTTCTTAACCAGGTGATTTCTGTTGTCTCAGTGTATAAAATTTAGGCATTAATCCTCTCTGCAGGGGTTATGTTCTGGTCAGTAAATTATTATAATGTAGGTAAACTACGATTCACAAAGATGAACTCTTACTTTTACATAAAATTTGTATAAATTGATCTTTGGTAGTTGATCATGTGATAGTTTTTTAAACATAAAACCATGACAAGATCGATATATAGCTATTAAACTTAAGACAGATACATTTTAGGGGGAGGAGATAAACAGAAAGGCTGAGCTTTTTATGAGAAGGAATCCGCAGCTAAAACTGAAGTTAGTTGATGGTAGTAGCCTAGCAGCTGCTGTTGTGCTGAATAGCATTCCAGAAGGAACAACCCATGTTGCCATTAAAGGGAACTTAACTAAGGTCTCCAGTTCCGTTGCCATTGCCTTGTGTCGAAGAGGCATTCAGGTATGTATTAAAGGAATTTTACGCTAAATATCTGAGATGTTCCAAGCTGTAATTACAATTGAAGTTAGAAAAAATTTAGGATTGTAACATTATCCGAACTTGTACTGCTTTAGGTATCTACTTCATGCGAAAATGTTTATACAAGGCTTAAACAAAAATATGATTCTGAGATTCAAGACAATTTAATCCTGTCAGACAGTTGCTCCCAAAAGGTGATTTTATACTGTTTTTTATTAATTATTTGTGACAAAGAAAACATACGTAACCAGTTGAGGATTACTCTGTTCTTTATTTTGCCATTAAAATTTTGTAGATATGGTTAGTTGGAGATGATTTCGGAAAAACAGAACAGATGAAGGCATCCAAGGGAACATTATTCATTCCTTTCTCTCAGTTTCCTCCAACAAAATTGCGCAAAGATTGCTTCTATTCCAACGTTCCCGCAATGTCTGCTCCAAGGCATTTCCAGAATCTAGATTCTTGCGAGGTGAGATTTTTCTGATTATGTAACTTGATCATTTACCTCTCTTGCTAAAATCCTTGCAAAAGTTAGATGATATATAGCTTGTGCTTGATTTGCCTTCCCAATCTGTCAGCATCCATGTTTAATGAAATTATAGTTTAACCTGTAAGGATTGATTTGTACCCCGTGCCGAACCTTAAGGTCAATATTTTTGTGTATAAATTTGATGCAAAACTATACATTTCTTATTTTCTGTTTAACTTGTGAGTGTTAGAATTGGTTGCCGCGAAGGGTGATAAGTGCATGGCGTATTGCTGGAATAGTGCATGCATTAGAAGGATGGAATGTCCAAGAATGCGGCGATATGATGTTCAGCATGGACAAAATCTGGCAAGCTACTCTTCAACAGGGGTTTCGTCCACTCCCAGTTCGCACAGAATTTTGAGCAAGTAAATGCAAGTACTCAAGTATGATATTGTGTTCTCATAATAAAAGTATGATCTTCCAAGCAAGCGATACAATATATGATTGTGCTGTATAACTGAAACAATGTCTCTGCTAAAACCTTCTATTTGGGACAAACATGTAGATATTTCCCCCTAAGCACTGCGAATAATTCTACAAACGTAACTGAGCACTGGTTTGAAGTGGCTCTGCAAACATGTAGACTTCGGAACTCTAAATAAATGTGCATTTATTCTGGTATCTTTGAAAATTTTATTTATCATGCTGAATTTGCTGAATTTGTCGTAGGAGCATCTCAGGGCCGCTGATTGACATCTGCAAACAGCCCGTTTGCACATGACCTCATTTTCTTGAGGGCCCCAAAATCTAGACCTCATTAATATAATACACACCAAAAAAATAGAATATGAGTTGTTTTGTTTAGGATGTTTAGGCTTTCTATGTGGTGTTCTGCTTAGGTTTTTCCGACAATAATCTATCATACATTAAAAAGCCATACATTATTTTAGTGAGTACATTATCTATATCATTTTTCATTTCTAGATATTTATTATTCATTTTATTTTCTAGATATTTAAAGACAATGTATAATAGTACAAGGGGTAAAAGGTCCTTATTTTATACTTAGAAAGAAAAATGAGTGTATAAAATGAAACTAGCTATACTAATATTTAAGTATGGTTTTTAAATTTTAATTTAAATATAATTAATTATATTATTGTAAAAACAATATAAATATGTCGAAACCTAGCTACTCTTATTTTGAAAATTTCTCCTTTCTTATTTTATACAAAAAATATTAAAATTTTAATATAAAATAAATAAGTTTGAATATTTGGGGCCTCGTTATTATTAAATATTCAGTTTTAGAACAAGGCCTCACAAATCTGTGAGACCGGCCTCGAGCATCTTCAATAGAGTCACCCTTGATTAAACACCCTCCAAGTAGGAATAGTTGGCATCCATGTCCATGTAAGGTGTTATTCCCAGTTACACACTTACAAAATTGTAGAAGTACAACTTTTCTACGATTTGAAAGTAAGAACAAATAAACTAAGTTGCATAAGCAGAATAAAAAATAAGAACACAGTACTTTAAAAATTTCAGGTGTCTGTGATATTTGGTTACAAATACACAGCAGTATTTGGTTACAAATAGGTCCAGTATGCTTGCTTCTTCATTCTAGATACATGTGACTGAGATGTTGTACTCTTGACAAGTTGGATTGTTTGTACATCCCCTATGTTTGCATGGAAATGAAATGTTTCTTCTTCTTCGAGGTTCACTAGTGTTTGGCTTCCATATTTTTTTTGTTTACTCTATCAACCCATGTGCTTCCACCAGTGTCAAGTCACCATCAACCTATAGTCTTGAGCTTCATCCGTTGGTAGTGTTCTTGACTATCCGTGGATAACCATCAGTGGATGTCCATTCATGGATGAGCAAAGAGTTAATCATCCGTGGATAGCATTAAGTTGATCATCCGTGGATAGCATTAAGTCTTCATCCGTTGTCATTCATTTTTAGTTAAACAGAATTACATAGCATAGCCTATTTACAATTAGCTATCTTATCATGCTTATCTAGTGAAAGTCAACCTGACTTAGTACTTAATACTTTCAATCCTTAGACTAGAGTAAAATTGAATATGCTACATGATTACTTATCCATGGATAAGTTTCCCAACAACGGATACTACTGAAAGTATACCATCCATTTATAGTTACAAAATGACTTATACAGAAATGTGCTATATGTTAAGTTATCATCAAGAACAACATATTTCGTAACAATCTCCCCCAATTTATGTCTGATAGAATTAAAGGTCTTGATGATAACAAAACACATTAAGAGAATATTGCAATAAAAGAACACAATTGTATTAAGCTGTAAAGTTTGAGATAAGAAATTACTGAGTGGAATTTTAAGGTTGCTCCTCTAGCCTGAGCAGAATTTAATCCTTTTTCTTTTCCCTGGGAGATTGAATCTTTTGTCTCCCTTCCTTAGCATAGTTGGCCTTAATTTGCTCTTGAAGTTTCCTGTTGAATCCATCTTCTTCAACAATCTTTGGATCTAGCTTTGCTTGCAACCATCTAAGATACCTAGTGCTGGCCTTATACAGTTGGTCTTCAATCATGAAGAATCTTCTACAGCCCTTGTCATCTCTGAATTCCATCATCCGGTAAGGTTGACGATGGATTCTTTGTCCATTATAAGGGATCTTTATCTTCATGGGAAATTATCAGGGGAATTCAAACTATCCCTAATTTTTTCAATCTTCTTCAACACTGCACCTCTTCCAACCTCAGAAAATCCCTTTGTGTTCTTGAAGCTTGAGACAATCTTCACTAAGATGGAATATCCTTCATTTAGTACTTGTTGCAATGGCCATGATCTCACACTCCCTCCTTTGCAGACAAAAGTTAGTCTTTCAGGTAGAACTCTGTATTTATCTATGCCTCATACTTCACTAACGTAGTCTACCTTGTCCTCAATTGGTCTGGCAACTGTTGGTACACCATTCAGTTTGATTGGTCCTTGTTGAGCTCTTTTCTTTGGTTCCCTTTTCTTTTTCTGTTTTTCAGCTTCAACAATGAACTTAGGGAATACCAAGTTTTCAAACTCAACAGGCTCATCTTTGGGCTCTACAAGAGTATCATGAAAGGTGGTTTGAGATTGAGTTGAAGATGGAATGGGGTCTTCAAATATAAGTCTCCTCCCAGTGTCCTTTTTCTCTTCCACTTTCTTAGGAGAGACAGACATGTTTGATCTTTGCTTCCTTCTGATTGGATTGGTCTTTGGCACTGTCTTCCTTTTCTTTACTTTCCTTCTAGTAGGGGACTCTTCCTCTACAACCTCACTACTTTCTTCCTCCATTTCCCTTATCAGTTCTAGGGCCAATCTAGCCTGTTTGTTAGGTGTAGATTCAAAGCCCTGGGGATTGGCTTCTCTCCTCAATCTGGAAACTTCTTCTCTTTTAGCTTCATTGAACCTGGGATGGCTGTTTGTGATGTGAATTGTTTTACCATTCCAGTAGATGACAACCATCCCCTCTTTGAGCAATACATCTATGGAAGCTTTGAAATCTGTGAAACTGCCAACACCTTAGAGTCATCTAGCTTCGAGAAGGGATAATCCACTTCTAGCTTGTTCTTGCCATGATTTCTAGGTGGTGAGTCAGTCCTGCCACTGAAAATGGGTTCAACTCCTTCACAAAAGAGTGTTCAGCATCATATTCTTTCTCTAGAATGATAGTGTCAGGAGTGAGAACTTTGAGAATAGTTCTGTGGACAGGTACAGACTCTGATGTAGAGGAGGTCACAACCTTGAAGATAGACTCCTTGATAAGCCTCTCAGAGTTGATTTGTACCCCGTGCTGAACCTTAAGGTCAATATTCTTGTGTATAAATTTTGATGCAAAACTATACATTTCTTACTTTCTGTTTAACTTGTGAGTGTTAGAATTGGTTGCCACGAAGGGTGATAAGTGCATGGCGTGTTGCTGGAATAGTGCATGCATTAGAAGGATGGAATGTCCAAGAATGCGGCGATATGATGTTCATCATGGACAAAATCTGGCAAGCTACTATTCAACAGGGGTTTCGTCCGCTCCCAGTTCGCACATAATTTTGATCAAGTAAATGCAAGTACTCAGGTATGATATTGTGTTCTCATAATAAAAGTATGATCTTCCAAACAAGCGATACAATATATGATTGTGTTGTATAACTGAAACAATGTCTCTACTAAAACCTTCTATTTGGGACAAACATGTAGATATTTCCCCCTAAGCACAGCTAATAATTCTACAAACGTAACTGGAAGTGGCTCTGCAAGCATGTAGACTTCCGAACTCTAAATAAATGTGCGCTTATTCTGGTATCTTTGAAAATTTTATCTATCATGCTGCATTTGTCGTAGGAGCATCTCAGGGCTGGTGGTTGACATGTGCAAACAGCACCTTTGCACATGGCCTCATTTTCTTGAGGGCCCAAAATCTAGACCTCATTAATATAATACACACCAAAAAAAATAGAATATGGGTTGTTCTAATTAATATAATACACACCAAAAAAATAGAATATGGGTTGTTCTGTTTAGGGTGTTTAGGCTTTCTATGTGGTGTTATGCTTAGGTTTTTCTGACAATCAGTCTATCATACATTAAAAAGCATTATATTTTCTAGATCTTTATTATTCATTTTATTATCTATATCATTTTTCATTTTAAATTCTTGATATTTATTATTCATTTTATTTTCTAGATATTTAAAGACAATATATAATAGTACAAGTACACACAACAAAACTGAAAAGATACAATAAAAGGGTAAAAGATCCTTATTTTATACTTGGAAAGAAAAAATGAGTTTATAAAATGAAACTAGCTATACTAATATTTAAGTATGTGTTATGGAATGAAATGTAGATTTAGATGTTGACGGCTGTATTCAATGAATGATGGTGGACAATCGTGTCTTTATGGCTGCTCTCGTGGTTCGTGACTAAACAGGTCCTTACAAGATGCCTACGTATCTCTGTTATGTAGAGAATCAAGCCAAAAAACGTAGTTCTGATTGTAGGATCAGGGTCCTTATATAGGCGTCAGGAGCCTTGCATTTAGAATAGAATTAGGTGACTTGGGGGCCAAGTCGCCTTCTTAGATCAGGATTGTGAATCCTATTTTGTAGGAGACTGACTCCTAGTTGGTTTGTGTGTCTTGATTGCTGATTCTTGAAGAGTTTAATATGCTTTGGACTCATTTAATGAGCTGGTAATTTCCCTTATTTATTAATTACGAAATTAATAAATGATTAGGGTTTCGGGCCTTTTTATCGGGCCTAATTCTTGGACCGAACTAGGTCTAATTAATATATCATTAATTACATATCTAGGGTTATTTTTAGCCCATATCAGTATGGTTGTTAAATTTAAATTTAAATATAATTCATTATATTATTGTAAAAACAATATAAATATGTCGAAACCTAGCTACTCTTATTTTGAAAATTTCTCCTTTCTTATTTTATCCAAAAAAATATTAAAATTTTAATATAAAATAAATAAGTTTGAATATTTGGGGCCTCATTATTATTAAATATTGATTTTTGGAACAGGAACTCACAAATCTGTGAGAGGGGCGTGGAGCAGTCACCCTTGATTAAACACCCTCCAAGTCGGAATAGTTGGCATCCAGGTGCTTATATCCCCTAACAAATAATATAAAACCTGTTGAGTAACGGGTCAGTCTAACACACGTTAAGGGTTAAGGTGTTAGAGTAATGCACTATGTACCCTGTCAGTGTAATGCACTTAGAGGATCATATAACACTCTTCCTCACTGGAAGAGCCTATTTTGAATCGAAGAGTGGATCAGGGCGTCCATCTCTATCATTATTTCATAATATATAAAATCCTAAACATACATATTAAAATAGGTTAAATATATTTTTCAATATTATAATTTTTAATCAAAATTTGGAACGGAGTAAATAGTAGGCTCATATCTCACATTGATCAGCTTCTTTATAGCAGTGTTTCACTTCTTTATCTATAACTTTAAATAAATATTACTCCATCTATCCCATAATTTTTGTGTTTATTTGACCTTTCAAAGTCAAAAATTTTTAACTTTGACTGACAATTTAAAAATATCCGTTTATGATTTTACAAAATTTTAAATTGATTCAAAAAATTGAATATTCAAACTTTACTATGATATTTTTTAATAAAAAATATAATATAATATAATATGCTTAATTTGTTGGTCAAATTTGATAAATTTGACTTTGAAAAGTCAAACAAAGACAAAATTTATGGGCAGGAGGGAGTATTTAATTGTATAATTATAGAAGATCGAATTCAGAATGAAATCAAATAAGTCAAATAAAATGAATTAATTTTGTATATTGTGTTTGAAAGAATCGAATCCGTTAAAATCAATTATTTTAAATTTTTAGTAATAATCAAAATTTGATATCTTGATATGTTTTAATATTAGTGTGTTTTACGAGAGAGTATTAATTATTAATGATTGTAAGATATAGTTATGTTATAACTGATATTTTTAGGAATTAGAGAATGAAATATTAAAGATTGAGATATATAGTATAATTAATATTCTTAGGTGCATTTATAAAAGATAATATGTTTTAGTTAAAAGATATCATGTTTTATTAAAAAAGACAATCAACTCGTTATTATTATTTATATAATTTTATAATGTATTAATCAAAATAAAGAATCTAAAATCAGAAAACCAAAAAACTAAAAATGCACACCTGGAGGGTGGAGCTTACTAAATTCAATTTGCGCAGTCACAAAATTAATGCAGTGCAGAAAATAACGTGGTGAACTGTAAAGAATACAAAGATCTTTTAGCCAATTCCTAATCACGTTTGGTCTATGTCGTGGTCCCTTACCAATTAGAGAATATATTATTGATCACAATAAAGAACGATCAGAAGATGCAATAATATATCACCCTTAACCCAGCTGCCGACAAATAGCTTGTTGAATGATAGATCCATAATTAATACATTTTTAATACCTATTTTATGTTTGTTTTCGTAATTTTATTATTTAATAAATTTTTTTTCTTTTGCTTTGTAGGAAAATAAATAAAATCATATTTCAAGCAGAAAAAGGTGAAAAAGGCAAGGAGATGGAAATACTTGAAGTCAAAAGGAAATTGGAGAAAAATTGGAAAACTTATCGGAGAAGAAAAAGGAATTGAGGAAATATTTCCAGAATCCAATTTCTAGTCAAAGAACCCAAACCCATTATTTTTCGTATAAATATAGATCTCCTCTCTTGTATTTGAGACACCTTGAATTTAGACACCTAGAATTTTGTTTACCTAGAATTTAGACTAGATCTCATAATTAGGAGTATGATAGATTTATTATTGTTTTTTGATACAAGTTCATTATTCTATTCAAACACTTTTGCTTGCATTCTTTATATTTAATTGTTTTGTTTCTTCTGCCATGTCTAGCTAAGTTAATTCTCCTAGGATGAAGATGAAGTTAATTTGATTATTGTTGATATCTTCTTGTTCATATTAGTTGGTTCTCATGATTTTTCTTGGTGCTTAATTGGTCAATTGACAAAGTGATTTTGATATATTATTGTTACCGGATTTATTTTTCATAGCCTATGCTTGCTCCAAGAAGTTTTGATAGGTTATTGTTAGATAACAAGTTTCATAGTATATGCTTGTCTCGTTAATTGATATATCTTATTTGTGAAGAAAGAGATTTGATTTTAGGGTGAGTTGATATTAATTGTGATTGATTAATGGATTCGGATTCCTAGGTTTTCCTTATCAGATTTTAATTGTTAATTAGGTTAAATAAATCTCAACTCAAATCTTATTTGTCTAGTTCGCGTGAGTTATTTGTTAGGGTTTTGAAAATACATAGTCTCTGTAGATCGATCTGTGATTGCTACAACTAAACACTGTGCGCTTGCAGTTTATATTATTTTTACACATCAAGTTTTTGGCGCCGCTGCCGGGGATTATTGGTAATTTTCACTCCTTGATATTTAATTCTTCGGATTAGTTTCTTGTTCTACATTGTTTGTCTTTTAGGGAATAGTGAAGCGGAGGAAAGTTTGGACAAGAAGATTGCTAGAAGGCTCGTTGTCTCTTGTGAAATTTTTGGAAGCGCTTTTCGGTATTCCGTATCACCTCTCTCTGTTTTTTTTCCATCATTATTGAAAAACACAAAAAAAATAAATATTTGAAAAATCCAAAAATATTAGTTAGTTATTTGTTAAAAACCAACTTGTTGCATCATTCATTCTCTCACATAGGAGCACATCATCTAGATTTCTTTATTGTCTTTATCGCTTTCCATGTTATACAATTGTGGTGATTGCTGGAGGAAAGAGGTACGTACAATTTAGAATAGGACACGTAGTGTAGTGCATCCATAAGTGTTTATTTCTCGTTCTTTGTGTGTTGCATCATCAAATCAATCTTAAGGGCACCACCCAATTTCAAGATAAGGTGAGGGATTTCATCACTCTTTCCTTGGCCCACAAATCACTAATTCGTTCATCTTGCATTCCTTTTCCCTTAATAAAATTAATTAGACGTTAGTCCTTAGGATATCGCGCTCAACTAGGAAGAGAATCTAGGAGGAACAAATCACTAAGTATTTTTCGGTGGTGTCTAGGACTAGCGAAAGCTTACCTGGCCTTTAGACTAGTGCCTAGAATGGTGGTTAGCCTCTTGGCAATGTTTCCTCCTGTCTGGCCAGTCACGACAAATGCTTTTTGAGCTGTTACTTTTAGTAGTATCTTATTGTTAGCTAGGAGCAAGGTCTAGATTTTTTTTTTTTAGGATAAGATAGATTTTTCTTTTGATTTTCCATTTTTGGGTGTTTACTTATAGCTCTTGTCTTCTACGTGCTTAGTTGATTGTTTCTCTTGTATGCAAAGTACTTGGGTTCGAGATAATACATCTAGATTAGTGAGACAATCCGACCTTGCATCACCTGTAGTAGCAAGACAACTCGATTTCTCTTCACCCACTAAAATTGAGTCAAAAGAAGTAGAAGTTCCAACAACCGTCATGGCTGTTTCACTTAAAGAACGTTGTTACCCCCCTCGTACCGCTCAACCCTCATGCATAGTGCTACCAGCAGTAACCGCAAACAATTTTGAAATCAAACATCATACCATTAGCTTGTTACCTAGGTTTACTGGGGTAGAGGGAGAGGATCCATATCTTTTCATTCGAGAATTTGAGGAAGTGTGTGCTTTACAAAAACTTCAACAGTTAAGTGAGGATTCCATTAGGCTCAGACTCATTAACTTTTCTTTAAAAGAAGATGCTAAACAGTGGTTGTATAGTCTACCCGTTAATTCTATTTCCACATGGGAGGGATTTGTTGCTATATTTCTTAAAAAATATTTTCCCAACCATAAGGCTAACAGGCTTAGGAATGAAATCAACCAATTTCAACAAAATCGAAATGAGCCTTTTTGGAAATATTTTGATAGATTTCAAAAGTTGTTGTCTAAGTGTCCTCAACATGGTATAGAAAAATGGAGACTTTGTAAAATTCTCTATGAAACATTAGATAGCCAAACCACTGCCTTGTTAGAGTCTATGTGTAATGGTAGGTTTATGGATAAAACTGATGAAGAAGCTTGGCAATTTTTTGAAGAGTTAGCTGAAAGAACAATGTTGTGGGAGTCAACTAGGGAACCCAGTCAGGAAACTGAAAAATCTAAGGGCGTACACGTAGTTGGTAATTCTATTGCAACCGAAGCTAAGTTAGCTACTCTCACTAGACGTCTAGAAGCCTTAGAAACCAACAAGGTGTCCTCACAAGTGTTTTTGTGTGCAAACTGTAATTCTCCTAATCATTTGATAGAAAATTGTCCTGAAATTGAACAAGCCAATGCCATGTTTCAATCTAGAGTTAGGAATGATCCTTTTTCATCCACATAAAATCCTGGTTGGAAAAATCATCCAAATTTCTCATGGAACCAAGGTCAATACAATCAGTATAACCAAAATTCTCAACCTTCTTTTCAAAAGCCCAATCCTGGTCCATACCCAACTCAAAATCCTAACTCATATCCTCCAAAAAATCTCGGTCAATATCCAAATTCAGTCCCTTTGAATCCTCCTGGTTTTGCCGAATCTGATAAGAGATTTAATTCTTTAGAAAAGAGTATTGAGGCGTTATTGAAATCTCAAGCTAATTTAACTCAATCTCAACAAAATTTCATGAACACTATGACCCAAGATAGGCAATTGCTAAATTCCAACGCTCAAGCCATATCTAAGCTAGAGGTCCAAGTTAGTCAATTGGGAAACACCATCAGTGAGTGAGAGAAAAATCGATTTCCTAGTCAACCCGAGATTAATCCTAAATTTCATCCAAATCAAAAGTCTCATGAAAATGTGAATTCTGTTATCTCTCTAAGGTCTGGAAATCAATTCAATAATCATGCTGGTGTCAATACTCAAGCAGAAGATAAGCTTACATATGAACCAAATCCGTTACTCTTGAATCCTAGTCTTAAACAATCTTCCAATCCCAAGAGTCCTGAAGAAGTTGAATCTAATGAGTCATCACCCTCCGATGAACCACCTTCAAAACCCCAATCTGAAGTGTCTAATGAAAAAGTCTTCAAGCCAAAAGCTCCGTTTCCTCACAGACTTACTTCAAACAAACAATCTGCTCAATTAGATAAGATTTTGGAAGTCTTCAAGCAAGTCAAGATTAACATTCCTCTTTTAGATGCAATTCAACAAGTTCCCTCTTATGCGAAGTGTCTAAAAGATTTGTGTACTCATAAAAGAACCACTCATGTTCCTAAGAAAGCTTTCCTAACATCTAATGTTAGCTCTATTTTGTCAAATCAAATCCCTTTGAAGTATAAGGATCCTGGTTGTCCTACCATTTCTTGTGTCATTGGTAATACTTTCATTGATAAAGCTTTACTCGATCTAGGAGCTAGTGTGAATCTTCTTCCATTATCTGTCTATCAAGACTTGGGTTTAGGTGAACTTAAAGAAACTACTATCACTCTTCAGTTAGCTGACCGTTCTGTCAAAATTCCTAAGGGTATGGTGGAAGATGTGTTGATTAAGGTTGGTGATTTTGTCTTTCCTGTCGATTTCATTGTTCTAGAAACCGAACCTGTCCAAAATCTCAAAAATCAAATTCCCATCATTCTAGGAAGACCTTTTCTTGCCACGTCTAATGCTTTGATTAACTGTAGGAATGGTTCGATGAAACTCACTTTTGGAAATATGACAATAGATCTTAATGTCTTTAATGTAGGTAATCAACCTAATGAGATTTTTGAACAACCCGTAGGAGTTAATTTGATTAATGAGGTTGTTTCATGGTCACATCTTGAGGATAGTGCAATTGTGTCTTTTCTTGAGAACGATATTTTGTTAGAGTATGAGAGTAATAAAAAACTTCATGAGCTATATAATAAATTTTCTTCTGATGAGATGTTAGATGAATTAAATGTTATTTGTTCTAAGCATGAAACCGCCCTTGAGGATAGTTCTTTTGATCCGAAGTTATTTGTTAAGACTTCTGTTGGTGAGCCACCCCCACTTGATTTTAATCTATCTTTTTCCACTCTTGATCTGTCTTTGGTAGTTAATAATGAAACTCATCATGTTGTTATCTCTAGTGACATTGTTCATGACCAAGAATTTCAAGTCATTAATCCGCTTAAACAACATAAAGAAGCGTCTAATTGGTCTATGAATGATGTTAATGGTATGAGTTTTATTCTGGTTCCATATCATATTTCTCTAGTGGATAATGTTGTTTTTGTGGGTGAGTTTCACATGCTTGCTGATTCTGTTACGAAGGTAGTTTTTCTCGATCTGGTATTGATTAGTATGTGTTTTTGTTAAGTGTCTCCCATAGTTAAGTGTAGGGATGGGGGAGTGTGAGAGTGTGTGTGTGAGTGTGTTTATTGTGTGTGTCTGTGTTTTATAGGTATTATTGTGTTTCTCCGTCATGGCATTATCAGGTATTCTTGTCCTTTTACTCTGTCATTTTTCTCTCATTTGCATACATTGAGGACAATGCATGATTTAGGTATGGGGGAGGGGTTTAGTAGTATTATTAAAAAAAACAAAAAAATCCAAAAAAATTGAAAAATAAAAAATTACAAAAAGAATTTGTCTTGTAAATTGTAGAATTCTAGCCTTGTGAAATGATTGCTTGTGTCTTTATGCACCCTTACATGCTATAGTAATCTTGTGTTTCTGATACTTTTGATTGAGAAGTGATTTGCTAAGTTCTTGTTCACACACATACACTAGCAAGTTGAAACTAGTAGACTTATTGAATGTTGCAAGTAATTAGAAGGACATTAATATGTGCAAGATGATTTGGTTTCCATGCTTTGAGTACAAGTTTGTGCATTGAAGAGATTTTTGCTTGGGATTGATTATGTTTTATATTCGTTTTCTTGAGTGTCCACATGTTGTTTTATATTCGCTCATTGAAATGCGTGACATTATTTGATGATAAGATGATAAAGGCATTTAGGAATAACCTATATTTTCCAAATTACCACACCATTTATATATGATCAATTAGTTACCCTCTTGAGCTTAATCCTATTTTTTCGGTGACATACCACGTTACTTGCCTGGACCTTTTTCTTGTGTAGACTTACTTATGCTTGATCCCAAATTGTCAATGGCTAGTAGGAACTTGAGGGAGTAATAAGGTGTGTAAGATGGGTTTACTTTTGTTCATTACTTTTGAGGAAATATTTGGTTTGATTGCTTACTTGATAGTCGTTGTTCAATAAATTTTTGAAGGAGGATTGTGGTTGCTTATATCTATCTCTTAGCTCTCGAAAAAAAAATGAAAAAAAAAAGATGAAAAAAAAAATCATGAGAGCATACTTATGTTTGTGTGATCCTTCTTCATTCGACTAATCAAGCCTTTTGTTGGAATAAAAAGTAGAAAATTCAGTTGTGGGGAGGATGTTTGGTGATGTGTATGATTAATTATGGTGCCTACTAGTTTTTGACACTTCACCTTATTTGGCCTTACTTGACATACCTTGTCCCTAGCCCCATTACAACCCAAATAAAGACCTTTTGATTATCATCATTGATGTATGTTGTTTTAAAGTTAGATTGATACCAAATGTCAAGCATGCTTATGATTTTGCTGGAAGAGAGTGATACACTTACCCTTATTCTTGAGTGAATATTCTTTTGTGAGTGAAAGGTTAGTTATTGCTTGTTTTTTTTGCATTTGAGATTCCAAGTTTTGAGTCAAAGATGTACTATTGTGGGCTTAGCATGATTACCAACTTATTTTTACACTTGACATGGACTTTTGAGCACTCATGCATATTTCTTTGAGTAGACTATGTGAATCCTTGCATCTTCCACGACAAGACATTGCAAAGTCATTTTTGATTCTTAAGTTGATGTAGCATGAGAGGACTTGTATGTGTGGCGTTGCATTACCAGGCGATCTTTTATATGAGCTAGATGGATTTTGTGGGTACATTCACTATAAACCCTCAGGAGACCTTACTCGTCCACTAGGGCTGCCTAGGGGTTTAAAGGGCTTGTTGCATATGCCAAATGCAACCGTGATCACCTACGGAAGTGGTATTATCTATTATATAGTAGTTTATATTATATTAGTTTTTCTCGAGGACGAGCAAAAGATAGGTATGGGGGCATTTGATAGGTCCATAATTAATACATTTTTAATACCTATTTTATGTTTGTTTTCGTAATTTTATTATTTAATAAATTGTTTTCTTTTGTTTTGTAGGAAAATAAATAAAATCATATTTCAAGCAGAAAAAGGTGAAAAAGGCAAGGAGATGGAAATACTTGAAGTCAAAAGGAAATTGGAGAAAAATTGGAAAACTTATCGGAGAAGAAAAAGGAATTGAGGAAATATTTCCAGAATCCGATTTGTAGTAAAAGAACCCAAACCCATTATTTTTCCTATAAATATAGATCTCCTCTCTTGTATTTGAGACACCTAGAATTTAGACACCTAGAATTTTGTTTACCTAGAATTTAGACTAGATCTGATAATTAGGAGTAGGATAGATTTATTATTGTTTTTCGATACAAGTTCTTTATTCTATTCAAACACTTTTGCTTGCATTCTTTATATTTAATTGTTTTATTTCTTCTGCCATGTCTAGCTAAGTTAATTCTCCTAGGATGAAGATGAAGTTAATTTGATTATTGTTGATATCTTCTTGTTCATATTAGTTGGTTCTCATGATTTTTCTTGGTGCTTAATTGGTCAATTGACAAAGTGATTTTGATATATTATTGTTACCGGATTTATTTTTCATAGCCTATGCTTGCTCTATGAAGTTTTGATAGGTTATTGTTAGATAATAAGTTTCATAGTATATGATTGTCTCGTTAATTGATATATCTTATTTGTGAAGAAAAAGAATTGATTTTAGGGTGAGTTGATATTAATTGTGATTGATTAATGGATTCGGATTCCTAGGTTTTCCTTATCTGATTTTAATTGTTAATTAGGTTAAACAAATCTCAACTCAAATCTTATTTGTCTAGTTCGTCTGAGTTATTTGTTAGGGTTTTGAAAATACATAGTCTCTATGGATCGATCTGTGATTGCTACAACTAAACACTGTGCGCTTGCAGTTTACATTATTTTTACACATCACTGAACAACGTGTTTTTGAACCTGCCCTCTAAGTTATACTACCCCGAGTATACTTCTCTATAATTCACCAAACCCTATGTTTCCTTTCCAATTTATCCAGCAACTACAAATTACACCTTGAACAATACAATTTATGAAAGTTACAATTCAAACTACTGACTCTCTAAGATATAGCACGTATATAATATATTAGAGCTCGGGAGAGTTGTGAAGGCTTTCGAGCATATAAACGCAATGAAAATCATGAAAATAAACCAAAATTCGAAACCCCTCCGCAGGATCCATGTGAAAACAAAAGATTTAATTCAAATATTAAGAACGAATACCTCAAGAAGCTTTAACAGTTCATTAATGGAGGATTAATGGAAATCCAAAGCTTCTTCAATCACCACGTATCCCTCTATCGCGATCTACGCTCTACGTTTTCCACATGAACGCTTTTCTTGAAGGATTGATGTGTACTAGCACCCGAAAACTGCTTCTTTCTCTCTCTCTCTCTCTTTTCATGCTCTCATAAACGGCTAGGGTTTTTATTATAAAAACGTTTTTCCACACATAAAATCAGCCTCTAAGAGAGTTTATATAGAGAAGAATAAGATTTATTAATTATAATCCAATTATAATTAATACTAATCCGAAATTTCAATTTATTATTTAATTAAATCTCACTTAATTAATTAATAACTTATTTCGGAATTAGTTTAAGTAATTCCCTTTTCTATTTAATTAATTAATGAAGTCATACTTAATTAATATTATAAATAGGATAAATTAATTATTTAATTTAAATTCATAATTTTAATTATTTCTTCTCAAGCGTTCTTTGTGTGTGACCCTGTAGGTTATTATTATGTTGGCAACAATTTTAATAAATAATTAAAATTATAAACAATTAGCGGCATCTAGTAATACATCATTGCTACCCAAGTAATAATAATTAAACCAGTGATTTGATTAAGCCTTTTATGAATAATGTTCCATGTAATATAATCCCTTTAATCTTAATATTATAGATTAAACTCGAGGCATGTAGTGTGTCATCATCTTCATAATTTAATCTTAATTTTCTTGATCGATGAGTAGACTATTAAATCAAATCAACAATTGAGCACGGTCGTGCATTTCTTAGTCTCACTCAAACAAGAGGCCAATAATATCGCTCCTAAAATTAGGAAGGTTAAATCCCATCTAGATCATTCATATTTCCCATACGATTCATAATATACCCAATGTCCACTTTTATCATCACCCAGTCAAAGGTAACTTTTAATGTAATCAAAATATATTAATTCTCGTATAGAAATATAATGATTTCAGGTATATGGATCATTATACCATTATCACAGTGAGAATTACTTTATGACACTATTAACATGTATAATCTCACGACGGGTCAATCCATTGCCATGTTTTATTACATGCACCTAGGGCTGTAAATGAGTCGATACACTCATGAACAATTCGGTGTTCGGATCGAAAAAATTTCGATTCGAGTTCGGTTCAATTTATAAACCAGTCGAACATGAAGACGATTTTGAGGTTCGTCTCGTAAATGAGCTAAACTTGAGCATGACATAGTTCGACTCGAAAACTCGCGAACAAGTTCGATTATACAATTCGTGAACATGTTCATTTATGTAGTTCGTGAATCAGGTTCGTGGACAAACTCGTTAATAAGGTTAATAAATAAATTCATGTACAAATTCGATGAATATACTCATGAACATATTTCATTAAAATTTCAGAGGAGTTCCTGAATTCACGATAACTAGTAAATAAAGTGTAAAGACTAATGTATACGAAGTGTATCTATTCATTATTTTTTTTTGTTAAGTCTATACATTATTTTATTATAAATAGTAAAATTATAACATATGTTACATTGTAAATTATAACATTAGTTGGCTATGTATTAACTAAACTGATCTAAATTCAATTCTTTGATAAGTCTAGATTAGAACCATGTCTCTAGATTTAGAGATTTTACCGCTGCTTTCTTTTTATTGTAATGCATTAAAAGTTTTCTTAAAAAATATGAGGTGTTCGTGAGTAATAGCTCATGAGACATATTCGTGAATTGTTCGCGAACATGTTCGTGAATAATATTTTTCTTAACGAGATGATACACAAAAAAAAATATTAGCTCGATAAAAGTTCGATCTCGAGTTCGAGTTTGACGTATTTATAACGAGCTGATACATGAACAGTTAAGAGTTCGGCTCGGTTCGACTCATTTACAGCCCTACATGATGCACCTATGTTTTGACTTTAGTATCACCATACCTATGACCAATGAGACGTGGTCATCAGTCAACAAACGTCTGTGTGCAATATTATTGTCCTTAAATAATAACCCTCGACTAGGAATATTTAGGATAAAGATACTATTCATAATTCCAAGGACATTTATTATGCTAACATTTATAATGCAGTAAATAAAGACATAATAAAATAATAATAATAATAATAATCAATCAAACATAATTTATAATAATAAAATGTTTTATTTAAAACATAAAAGTATTGTCTCTAGAGCACTAATACTAACAAGTTGAATAAGGAATATAGCAATGAAATATCAGAGTTGTATTTGTTCTTGTAGAAGATATAGATCAGTAGTCGAAGTGTGTTATCTCTTTTATCATAAGAACATGTATTTATACTTATACATTTAAATGTTGAAAACTAACCCAATGATTTACAACGTTCGAATGCACTTCAAACGATCAAATTTGTTAGGATGGTGTTTAACGTTAATGTATACGTTAACAGAAGGTTTAGAAAGATAAGAGTGTGTTTTAAAAATGTAAACCTTCAGTTTGAATAAGTAAAACAAGAATATACGAAAGTTTGAATAAATGATATAGATTTGATAGAAACAAACTCCTATATTTTAGGAAAATAGTTTTACTAGTTCAAAACAATTTGTTTAAGAGCTCCAGTGTATTTGATATACGTATTATATAATAGACAAGCCCTCACAAACAATTAATAGAAGGTCTAAAATATTTTTATATTGGTAAATTGAATTTTTAATACTTCGTTAACATTAATTTTACTAAAATTTATTTCTTTTACATTTAAATATAGTTTTGTTTAAATTCAAAAGATTTAAACTTAAGAAGATGATGTGTTTGTTCAAGTCTGCTTTTAAAAAATACATGTGAATTAAAATAATTCAAAATTTTAAAATTAATTTATTTGAATTATTTATTACTTTAAATCGACGTTAAAGATGGTTTAGCTACCAAACATCACATAATTTGAATGTGATAGGTTTTTGTTATGGATTAAAAAACGTACTTGTAAATTAACTGCTAGGGTTTAGGAGATTTCAAGCTTTAATGGCTGCTCTTGTTATCGGGGACTAACTGGATCCTAATAAGATGCCTACGTATCTCTAGTGTTTAGAGAATCAAGCCAATAAAACGTAGTTCTTGGTGTTGCCCTCGGGGCTTTGGCGGCAGGGGCACACCAAGGACGTAGTGACTTGTATGTCCTTATTCGAGGATGAAGTCTAAAACGTTGTAGATGACGTGTGGAGCTGTGTCCAAAACGTAGTAGATGACGTATGGAGCTGTGTCCAAAACGTAGTATATTACGTATGGAGATGTGTCCAAAACGTAGTAGATGACGTATGGAGCTGTGTCCAAAATGTAGTTCTATTGTGAAGCAACATGGTCCTTATATAGGGGTCTGGAGCCTCGTATTTAGAGTAAGTTTAAGAGACTTAGCGAATAAGTCTCATTTTTGATAATGGATAAACATTGTATTTCTTAGTGGACGAGTCTTTTCCTTGTTGATATGGACTATTACTCATTATTTCTTTTAATTGGGATTCTGGATCCTTCTTTGATGATTTAACCATATTTTGGACTTCTTTCCTGAGCTGTATATTTCCCTTATTTATTAATTACGAAATTAATAAATAATTAGGGTTTCGGGCCTTGCTTATTGGGCCATGTTCTTGGACCAATTCGGGTTTAATTAATACGTAATTACTTGCACTTCTAGGATTAATTTTCAACCCATATCAGTTTTAAAATAGTTATATGTTAAGAAATTTAGGCGAACATTGTATTAAAATGATTTTTCACTTTTAAATTTTAACTTTAATTTAAAACATTCAATAATGTGAATTTTATACTATATAATTAATGTAATATTCATGTACATAAATAAATAATAAATAGTTATTAAAATTATGTATTAAAAATTTTATGCTTGAAATTTAATTATTAATATCATATTTCATATAAAATAGTAATTGAATTTGTTGGTTAGTAAATATTCATGAAAAATTCAATTATCAAATATGATAGGAGAATTGTTTTTGATTTTAAATAAAATAGTTATTTATTAACAAATTGTTATGGATTAAAAAACGTGCTTGTATATTAATTGCTAGGATTTATGAGCTTTCGAGCTTTAATGGTTGCACTTGTGTTTCGGGACTAAATCGGTCCTCACAAGATGCCTACGTATCTCTAGTGTTTAGAGAATCAAGCCAAAGACGTTGTTCTTGGTGTTGCCCTCAGGGCTATGGCGGAAGGGGCACACCAAGGACGTAGTGACTTGTATGTCCTTATTCGAGGATGAAGTGTAAAACGTTGTAGATGACGTATGGAGCTGTGTCCAAAACGTAGTAGATGACGTATGGAGCTGTGTCCAAAACGTAGTAGATGACGTATGGAGCTGTGTCCAAAACGTAGTTATGAGATGAGGGGTCAGACCCTTTATATAGGCGTGTAGAAGCCTAATGGATAAGTATTGATTTCCTTGAAGGATAAATCTTATCCTTGACGGTGGATAAGTATTATCACTTTCTTGAAGGATAAATCTTATCCTTGACAGTGGATAAGTATTATCACTTCCTTAAATGATAAGTCTTATCCTTGACGGTGGATGAGGATTAATTCTAGATATTTCCTTGTAGGAGTTGTTTCCATATCATAACGGACTTGTATTGAAACAAGCCCAATTGTATTAGAACAAGCCTGTATTTGACGTCTCCTAATACAGGTTGTACTTCTAGCCCAAATATTAATTACGAAATTAATATTTAATTAGAGTTTCGGGCCTTATTAATGGGCCTTATTTATGGACCAGCTAGGTTTAATTAATGCAATATTAATTATGTCTTTAGGGTTATTTTTAACCCATATCATTTGCCTCCCAACTTCTTTGATAATGCACTAGGATTTCATAGAAGTTATACCGGTCTTTTTCGAGACTTGAGGTCTTTTTATCCCTTACCTGGGACTTACTACCCTTTTTTGGGGATTTTAATATACACTAGTGTTTCACTAATATCGTCTTGGTGTAAAGTGTGGAGCGACATACACATTTACGACGATTTTGCCTTATTCGAGGCTAACTTGACATTTGCATAAGCCTTTTATGTCTTATACCGTCTTGTTTTGGCTTCAAGCCTTTCATTGAGCATATCGAATGATGGGGTTTGGACTGAATGTCTTAGGTTTCTGGGGTTTCAACCCTTCACCCTTACGAGTTCTTATTGATGGCTCCACTCGTAGTGATTCTTTCTCAAGTCTATCATATCAAACTTCTCTTGAGCTTGAAATTTTCGCTAATTCACAATAAGCATCTTAGGCTTTCTTTTGTATGTTTATTAGTAACATTCACTCTTCGGGGTTCGTTGTATTCAGCTCTATCTGTGCAGTTGACATGCATATTTTGTTTGTTTTCCTTTGCATTCATTTGTAGTTTGTCTTGGCAATGCTTTGAGGATGTTTCTACCAATCAAAATGGGTTCAACCCTTCATATTCTTTCTAGGAAGCTCATGATTTCATCGAACCTCATTTCTACTTATCATACTAGCGGATCCTTTTAAGATGCACTAAACATAATAAACTTTTAAGTTTGAGGCATGCCAAGTCCTTGGCACCTCATGCCCTTCGAGGGTTTCTAATTTGTATGAGCCTCGACCAAATACATTCTTGATATGATATGGTCCTTCCCAATTTGGGGCCAACTTGCCTTTTTGTCCAACTCCGGATGCCTCAATCTTTGGGAGGACTAAGTCTCCTTGTCGAAAGAACCTTTCTTTAACCCTTAGGTTGTAATAGAAAGATGCTCGTTTCTGATGTTCAACTATCTTGGCATTTGCCTCATCTCTAACTTCATCAATTAGATCTAAAGCTAGCCTCAAGCCTTCTTCATTTTCTTCTGGCTCATAAGCCTCAACTCTTGGAGAGTTGTGAGTAATATCCACTGGAACCACTGCCTCTGCCCCATATGCCAACAGAAAGGGGGTTGCTCCAGTGGTGACTTTACAAGTAGTACGATATGCCCATAGTATGGGGAGCAATTCGTCTACCCAAGTGTTTCTAGAGCGTCCAACTCTTTTCTTCAGTCCATCCAGGATAATTCGATTGGCAACCTCAGCTTGCCCATTTTCTTGAGGATGGGCAACAGAAGTGAAGCGTAACTTGATATAATTCTCGTCGCAATACTTCTTAAATTCATCATTGTTGAACTGAGTTCCATTGTCTGTGACCAAGATACGTGGAATCCCGTATCTGCATATCACATTTTCCTAGAAGAAATGCATCACCTGCTTGGTGGTTATCTTGGCTAAAGGCTTAGCCTCTGTTAGGTCCAAAGTATCGTAGAAGGGGGGGGGGGGGGGGGTTGAATACGATACTCACAAATAATTCAATTTCGTTCGCGGATAAATCATTCAGTTCTATAACGAAATCAAACACACCAAACCAAATCAAGTTTCGGGGAATATATCTTTTTATAAATATAAACCTCGAGGGGTGCTACAATTTCTAATCCATAGATTAGCTTCAGTGAGTTCTAGGTTATTCACAATCAATACATTGATAGAATTCTGAACACTATAAATTTCTATGATCTTCTCTGGCTCAAACTTCTCTCTCCGTAATTGCTACTATGAAATAACCAGACTGAGGAAGACACTGCCTCTCTCTTAGTAATTGTAGTCTTTTGTTTTTGAAAACTATCGAACCAAAATCAAAAGAATTAATCTTGGCCGTCCAATTTTCAATCAACCTGACAAACAAAGAAAACTTTTCACCCACTTTATGAATTGAAAAACTATCGAATAATAAAGTAATAATTACATTCGATGGTTTTTAAAATAAAAACTATCGAATGGAACTTTTACTTTATTAAAGTTTTCATTCACTTTAAGCTTTTCATTCGATGGTTTTCTAATTTAGAAAACTATCGAACCTTTTCTTTTGTTAGCCTTTTAGAAAAGTTTCAGGGTGTTTAAGTTTTAGACTGTATCACTTTCTTCTGAGGCGATAAAACAGTTTGATCTTTTAGTGCCGTCACCTAGTGCAACTGGTCTGGTTCACAGATGAATACCACTTGATCAATTCTTCTTTTATGTCTGCAATTCAATGCTTCTGATAAGTCCTTTGTCGTTCTGGTTGCTTCGTTTAAATCACTGGAATCCCGTGGTACTTAACCCTAAATCATTCACATACTTCTGTTGTCTTGAAAGTCTTGTTTCTTTTGCTGTCACTGAGGCTTGAACATTTTCATGAACTTCTTTCCGTGACCTGTTTACGGACTTCAAGAATACATAACGTATTTTGATTTTTTTTGAGTTTACCTTTTCTTCTTTGATTCTGGATTCCTGTGCTTCTATCAATATTATTGTCTGTCTTGTCCTTTGTTGAGTTGTAGTTATCTCTTTTACATCTTATGTTACATTATGCTTTACAATCTCCCCCTATTTGATTGGATAGAGTTCGACAAGCAAATACTTCGAGGATAACTCAACTAACTAAGGAAACATTAAACTAATTAAAGTAAGACAGCGTAATAATATTACATGCATTCTGGATCAGATATATATACATTTCCAGATTTCATAAATCAAAAAACAATAAAACTTTTCACATTGAAGTTGCTCCTCTTGTCTGAGCTGATAGTTCTTTTGTTCTTTGCTTCGATCTTCAGTCCATTCCAATCTCACCTTCTTCAATCATTGGATCGGAGTTAGCAACTTGATAATCAATCACTGATAGATAGTGCAGTGGTTCTCCAGGTTTAAGGATTGCTCCTTGGATGTGTCTTCCAATATATTCAACCTCTTGACCCACTCCAGCCCATAACCATGCAATGTTAACATCTTTCTTGTTTAGCTTTGGCATGTTTGGCAGTCTGGTATGCACTTCCAATCCTCTTTCCACTCTTTTCCTATAGTAAGGAACATTCTCCATTAGAAATCTTCTAAGAGTGTCTGCTGCTTTGTCCTTCTCCGTTGATGAGAATCCAGTGGATCTAAGATACTTCTCAACTGAGATTAGATAGTTGCTTGGGTAGTCCCTCAGTTTGTCCTCAGCCAAATAGCAGATTCTGAACAAGTCATTCGTCATGAATGTAACCATTTGAGGATCTTCAGTAATCTCTGGACCGACTTTTATCAAGATCTCCTTAACATGCTCACGGAGCAGTTCATTTAGCCTTGTAGTCCTTTGTATCTTGATGAGAATCACCTGCAGTTCTTCCTCAAAACTGCTTGGTGTCTTTCTCTCTCAGCTTGCCTGGCATCTATTTCAGCTCTTTGAGCTTTCACCATCTCCAAGGCAACTTCTTCTTCCAGTGATAGAGAATTTGCTTCTTCTTCCATATCATCATCCAAGATAGGATGTTCTATTGGCTCTGGATAATATGGCTCATGCTCCTCCTGTAGTGGTTGCTCTTGCATGATCTCAAATTCCTCCTCACTTTTTTTCTTCTTGCACAATGTCTTCAATCCAGTACTGTCTAACTGGAATAGCTTCATTGGTTTCCCAAACTCCCCATCCAGTTGTTTGCCAACCTTCATTAGTCACTTCATTTGTTTCCCCTTCTCCAACTTTCTCCCCCTTAGTTGAGGAATCCTCGATAAATTTATCCTCATTGTAAAAGGTAGTAGAAGGATCAGGTTGTTGCTGTGAAGGTCCGGGTTGTTGGTTCCTCAACATATTCGATAATCTCTGATACCAAGGGTGGATTGAACATGTACCTCTAGGTAATAACAAATCATCAATATTTGGAAGGGTTAGGGTGTCACTCCTTACGTTTGGCTCTGGGTGTACACTCAACGTTTCTGTCGGTGTTTCACTCATTTTACCTTTCCCACTCAGGCCAGGTTTAAGTGTTTTTGTTTCACTCGGTCCCTTTTTGCTCAATGTACCTGCAGAAGAAAACACCGTAGCCATCCTTAAGGAGGTCACCGGTGGTGCAATGGGGCTTCGCAAGTCCCCGTCCTTGGATAAACCAAGTTGCTGATCATCCTTAGATGATATATCCTTTGTAGGATCTAGAGTTTGAATCTCTAGGGGGTTAGAAACAGGCTCTTTTAACAGCAGAGATCCCGAATCTTCCCCGATAGTCTGTGAAGACTTTACCTCAGTTGTCTCCTCAATAATAATTGATTCATTGTCAACGAGTTGCCGATCTGCACCTACGTTAGACCCTTTACCCGCAGGATCCAGATATGTTCTATCTGGGGAGGTAGACAATGACCCTTTAGATTGTGCATTTAGGTCAAAGCCTTCTCTCGACGTCTGTGAAGACCCTTGGTTCTTAGAACCTTCAACCAGTGAACCTGACCGTAATATGGTCGGAACACCAGTTCTTCCGTCAATTCTTCCTTACTTGATTGAGCTATTGGTTCAGATATAGCTTTCGTTAGCGTAGCCCAATCAGCATCAGAAAAATCAATAAAGGGCGCTTTGGAAGTTTGAAATAAAGTATCAACAGTTGCCTCGGTTTTTGTTCGTCTCCTTTTAGAGGAAGGCAGAGCTGCTGTTGAAGGGTGTATCTCCTTATGTGGTGCTGCTAAGGCACTAACTCCCTCTACACTCACGGATGTCTGAATATTGGGTATACGAGGGGAAGGAGGCTCGTTTATTGTTTCATTTGGCTCTTCCAAAGGCTCTTCGACCGTGGTTAGAGGTTGTGGGTTTGCAACCTCCTGGTCAGGAATGGCCACTAAGGGCTCTGGATCAACATCCATAGGTTGTGGTTCAGGAGCCAGTTCAGGTTCAGGAATGTTACCTTGATTTACCTGTTCCCCTGGGGGTAGAAGTGGTATGGGCACCGTTCTTAGATACTCAGTGAGAACAATGGGTACCCCTGGAAGATGATTGTTCTTCCTTATGAGAGCGGTTATTGCATTGCTCTTCATTCTCATGCACTCCATGGTCTCCTCGCCTTCGAATGTCTTTGATGTTTAATACAAAAACTATCGAACACCTTTTGTTGAAAAACTATCGAGAATTAAAATAAAGGAAAAATTAATTCTCTCCGATAGATTTTCTTTTTATTTCAAAAAACCATCGAGAATTTAGATAAAGATTAATGAAATTCAATTCGATGCTTTTTCAAATTTTCTTCAAAAACTATCGAGAATTGTTTTCGATAGATTTCCTTTTCCTTTTCAAAAACTATCGAAAATTAAATTCGATAGATTTATCTATGTACTTGAAAAACTATCGAGTTTCCTGAAATTCGATATTTTTTGCTTCTTTTCCAATTTCTAAAACCTGTTCTTGTTTTAGGAATCAGAAACTTTTATTTCCTGTCTAGTTTTAATTCTAATAAATCTTTTCAAATTTACCAAAATCAATTCTTAACAGAAAATTCACAATTTTCTTAGAATAAAATCAATTAAATATCATTGAGTGATATTAACCAATTAAAATCTAATGAATTATGCTGCATTAATCTACAATGTTAAAAACAAAGCAAATTAATTCAAATCAAATAGATGCTAAAATATTTAGAACAAATATTAGCACCTAAATAATTTTAGAATTAATAACTAATTAAATGCCAGAAGATATATCATCCATAATTATGACATAAAATTAGTACATTAATCCTAACTACGAGAATTGCTCCAGAAAATAAATTCACGAGTCCTAAAGATATAGAAATTCTTAAACTCATGTATTCACTAGGACTCTCTACAGTTACTGACTTCTAATCAAAATCAATTAGAAAGATTTAACATCCCAAGTTCACCAACCAGCTTATTGAAAGTGGATTCATCAAGCAGTTTAGTAAAGATGTCTGCAATTTGATCCTCGGTGGGTACAAAATGTAACTCCACAGTTCCATTCATGACATGCTCTCGGATAAAATGATACCTGATGTCGATGTGCTTCGTCCTCGAGTGTTGCACTGGGTTGTTTGAGATTGCTATGGCACTTGTGTTGTCGCAAAATATTGGAATCTTTGTCAACAAAAGTCCATAGTCACGGAGTTGGTTTCTCATCCACAAGATCTGAGCACAACAGCTTCCAGCAGCAATGTATTCAGCCTCAGCTGTTGATGTGGAAACTGAATGCTGCTTCTTGCTATACCAGGAAACTAACCTTCTTCCAAGAAACTGACATCTTCCTGAAGTACTCTTCCGATCAATCTTACAACCTGCAAAATCAGAGTCTGTGTATCCAATAAGATCAAATCCTGTATCTTTAGGGTACCAAATTCCAAGATTTGGGGTTCCCTTAAGATATCTAAATATTCGTTTAATAGCTATTAGATGAGATTCTTTAGGATCAGACTGAAATCTAGCACACAAGCATGTTGCAAACATTATATCTGGTCTACTTGCAGTGAGATAAAGTAATGAGCCTATCATACCTCTGTAGCCTGTGATGTCAACCTTCTTACTAGTTTCATCCTTATCAAGCTTAGTGGCAGTTGGCATAGGAGTCTTTGCTGTAGATTAGTCTTCCATTTGATACTTCTTCAGAAGATCTTTGATGTACTTGGACTGAAAAATGAATATACCATCTTGTTTTTGGTATACTTGCAGTCTAAGAAAGAATGATAATTCA
The DNA here is from genome assembly GCA_030848705.1 of Heracleum sosnowskyi. NCBI lineage: Eukaryota > Viridiplantae > Streptophyta > Magnoliopsida > Apiales > Apiaceae > Heracleum > Heracleum sosnowskyi. The sequence continues at coordinate 70,639,467 of CM061235.1, forward strand.
CCCATCATGCTCATTTCATAACGACTCTGCATTAACTTAGCAAATCTCTTGCATTGATCATCATTAGTAGAACCAAATATTATGTCATCAACATATACTTGCACCAATATCAAATCATTTTTATGCTTTTTGACAAAGAGAGTTTTGTCTACGACACCTCTTGTAAAATCATTTTCAAGTAAGAATTCAGAGAGAGTGTCATACCATGTCCTTGGAGCTTGTTTGAGTCCGTAGAGAGCTTTGAATAGAAAGTACACAAAGTCTGCCAGTTTTGAATCCTCAAAACCTGGAGGTTGTTCCACATACACTTCTTCTTCTAACTCCCCGTTCAGAAAAGCACTCCTCACATCCATTTGATATACCTTGTAATTGGAATGTGCAGCAAATGCCAGAAACATTCTGATGGCCTCAAGTCTTGCTACTGGTGCATAGGTTTCATCATAATCTATACCCTCTTCTTGAGAGTAACCTTTAGCAACCAGTCTGGCTTTGTTTCTCGTTACAATGCCATCTTCGTCCAACTTATTTCTGAATACCCATCGTGTTCCAATAACAGATTTTCCCTTAGGCCTGGGTACCAGCTTCCAAACTTTCTTCCTTTCAAACTGATTGAGTTCCTCTTGCATAGCAATCACCCAATCTGGATCATCTCGAGCATCTTCAACTTTCTTAGGTTCTGTTTCTGAAAGAAACCCAGAATAGTGACATTCATTTTGTGATGTTCTCCTAGTTCTCACTCATGTGTCCGGATCACCAATGATCAAGTGAAAGGGATGATCTCTATTCCATACCCTTTGTCTTGGCAGATGCGGTCTTGATGATTCTCCTTGTTCTAGATGTTGTGGAGTGTGACTAGTTGATCCTTCTCCTGCTCCCCCTGAGTTGTTGACGGTTTGATCTGTTGATTCTGAAGACTGACTAGTGGATCCTGTAGAATGTTGAGGATCTCCACTTTGGTCACCACTTTGTCCAGAATCATTATCATTATGATTATTATTAATGATTGTAACAACTTCAGGTACTTCTTCATTGTCAGAGAGATCTCCTGATAGATTTTCAAATACCAAGGATTCAGAGTTCTCTCCAGTTTGCAGGCCTGGTCTTTTGGTGTCGTCAAATGTTACATTAAAGCTTTCCAACACCTTCTTATCTTCAATCACATATACCCTGAAAGCCTTAGATTCCAGAGAATAGCCCAGAAAGATGCCTTCATCTGCTTTGGCATCAAACTTGCCAAGATGTTCTCCATCTTTAAGTACAAAGCACTTTGCACCAAACACCTGAAAGTACTTCAGTTTTGGTTTCTTCTTGGCCATTAACTCATACAGAGTCTTTTCATGATCTTTGTTGATCAGGGTTCGATTCTGAGTGTAGCAAGCTGTGTTCACTGCTTCAGCCCAAAAGTAAGTGGGAAGTTTTGATTCACTCAACATGGTCCTTGCTGCTTCAACCAAGGTCCTGTTCTTCCTTTCCACTACTCCATTCTGTTGAGGAGTTCTTGGTGCTGAAAACTGTCTTGATATTCCTTTCTCTGAGCAGAAATCATTAAGAACTGCATTCTTGAATTCAGTTCCATTGTCTGATCTGATTGTCCGCACAGGTAGCTTAGCTTCCACTTCTATCTTCTTGATGTGATCAATAATTAGTTGTGTTGCTTCATCCTTTGATTGTATGAACAACACCCACGTGTACTTGGAATAGTCATCCACCATCACCAATGCATATCTTTTTCTTGAAAGTGACATGACATTGACTGGACCAAATAAATCCATATGAATCAGCTGTAATGGTTCAGCAATGCTTGTCATTCCTTTGCTTCCATGTGATGCTTTCTTCGACTTCCCCTTTTCACATGCTTCACATAGTCCCTCCTGATTGAATTCCATCAGGGGCAACCCTCTCACTAACTCTCTCTTTACCAAAGAGTTCATAGTTTTGATGTTCAGATGTGAGAGCTTCTTGTGCCATAGCCAACTTTGTTCTGAAGATGCCTTTGCATAGAAACATGTAACTTCTCCTTCACTGGTAGAAATTAAGTCAGCTATAAACAAATTTCCTTTTCTCACTCCCAGTAGAGTAAGCTTCTCATCCTTCCTGTTGGTGATCAAGCACTTGTCCTTTCTGAAATCTACATTGTAGCCTTTATCACAGAACTGACTGATACTTAGAAGATTGTGCTTTAATCCTTCAACAAGAGAGATGTTTTCAATGATGACATTTCCAGCTTTCAATTTACCATATCCCATAGTGTATCCTTTGTTGTCATCTCCAAAGGTTACAATCGGGCCGGTCTTCTTAACCACCTCTATAAGCAGGGACTCTTCACCTGTCATGTGTCTAGAACAGCCACTATCCAGAATCCACACAACCTTTGAGCTTTTAACCTTACCCTGCAATCACAGATTTATTAAGCGGACTTTGGTACCCAAAATTGTTTGGGTCCTGAAGGTTTAGATGATTTAACATGAGTAACATTCAATTTAGTCTTACCCTGTTTGATATTCATAGTATCTGTGGATTTAACATTAATAGTGCTATTGATACTATCAGACATCAACTTAAAATAAGCATGCATGATGTTGTACTTACATAGCAAACACTCTTTCTTTCCACAGGGTTCATGAAGATCAGGCATGTCAGACATGTTATGCATTTCAGAAGCATTAGCAGTTTCTACTTTAACCTTTTTACATGCATGTGTAAGGTGTCCAGCAGAATTACAAATAGTGCACAACTTCCTAGATGCAATGGGAGAAAATGGAACCATCTCCTGATTAACAATCTTCTTCTTCCCATTCCTGTTCTTTTTAACATTACTAACTACGTCACCTACTTCAGTTTTAGGTAAATCAGGTTTAGGTAATTCATTTTTTACTGATTTCCTAGGCAACTTAGTTTTTACCTCTTTTTCCTTCAACAAATCCTCCTCAAGCAATTCTTGTCTAATGAAAAGATCATCCTCATGAAAGAGAGGTGGAAACGGCTTAACAAAAACTGGACAATCAACATTCTTAAGAACATGTGGAGTATTCCTTTTGACAACTGAAGATGTCACAGGGAATTCCACAATCTTCTTACCAGCTTTCTTGTTATAGTCAAATCCTATAGCAGTTTTATTCCCTATGGACTGAGTATCAATGATTTCCTTAGCCACTAGAGCGGAATTCTTAAAAGCATTCAGCTTCAAATCTAGATCTGAAATCTGCTTCCTGAGGATAGTCTCTATCTCAGCATTACACTTGACCTTGTTCTCTAAGTACGCATTCTTTTGCTTAAGATCTTCTAATGTTACAGCTACAAGCTCTAGTTCTTCATTTTTAGATTCTAGCTTTTTAATCTTAAGAACTAGTTTAGCATTTTCCATTTCTGATGCTAGCATGCTTGTGTGTACATTAAACAATTCTACACTAAGATCTTGCACAGTTTTCTTGTACTCAGAATTAGACATATCAATTGTAGTTAAGATAGGTACCTGAGATGATTCTGGTGATTCCTCTGAAGAGTCAGCCATTAGAGCAACCTTTACATATTCCTCCTCTTCATCCGAATCAGTATCATCCCAGTGCTTTCCCTCTGCTATATAAGCTTTCCCTTTTTACTTTCCAGAGAATGTCTCCAATTGCTGTTTAAGCTTGGCATTCTCTTTGTTCAACTCATCATAAGAATCCTTCTTTCCATAGACATCTTTCATGTCTCTCGCTTGACGAGGCTTCTGGCATTCAGTGGCGAAATGCCCTAACTCATTGCAGTTGTAGCATCTTGATTTGCTTCTATCAATCATGCCAGTCTTGTAGCCTCCCTTAAAGCCTGTACTAGGTGTATAATTGCTCTTCTGGAATCTGTTGGTTGAACCATTGAACTTGTACTTAGGGTTTCTCTTGAAACGAATCTGACTAAACTTTGCAGCTAAGTACGCCATGGTTTTGTCTTCCATTTTCTCAAGCTCTTCTAGGGTGTAGTAATCACTTTCATCAACACCCAGATTCACAGAATCCATTTCTGCTTCTATTATCACCTCCTTTCCAGCTCTAGGGGTTTGAACCTGAATCTCAGAAGTTATTGGTTCATCCACTACAAGTGCTGCTGATCTCACAAGTGCATTGTGCTTGTTCTCCACTGTCCCTGATCCGTAGATTATCACCCTTTGTTCCTGTTCCATCTTATAGGTCTTCAACTTTCCATAGATCATCTCTAATGACATCTTTGTGAAGTCAATTCTTTCCCTAATGGATGATGACTTGTGTTCTACATGATGGGGCAGCGTCATCATGAACTTCCTGTTTGATTCTCTCAGTGGATAGGTTTTTCCTTTCATTGCCAATTCATTGAGAAGCTTAGTATATTTCTCAAAGACCTGAGTTATACTTTCTCCTGGAAGTGACCTAAACGCTTCGTATTGAGAAGTCAGAATGTCCAATCTGTTTTCCTGCACGTCTTCAGTTCCTTCCATTATTAAGTTAATGGTATCCCACATATGTTTCCCGCTTGTACAGTTCATCAACTGATAGCTCATTTCCTTGTCTGCGGAGTCCGCCAATATCAACATTAAACCGGTGTCCAATCGAATCAGTTCTTTGTCAGAATCTGTAAATTCACTTATATCCTTAGGTTGGGTGCCTTGAGGAATCATGCTACCATCAGGAGCTGTAGATTCATCAACTGATTTCATTGGTACATATGCTCCGTTTTCTAATATGCCCATATACAACGGATTAGATGCCTTGATAAATAACAGCATCTTCATCTTCCACAAACCGAAATCATCTCTAGTAAACGGGGGAACTTTAATACCAGCGGTTGTCTTTGGAGCACTCATGGTTTCTAAAAATTTCAAATTGTTTAAAATTCAAGAAATTCCAATAAAATGAAAAATTTTGAAAGTTAAAAAATTTGCTTCGAATTTTCACGCTACGTTTGATTTTGGTCTCATTCACCGGATCTGATTTGTATATCAATCAAGTAGCTTTGATACCAATTGTTAGGTCCAAAGTATCGTAGAAGGGGGGGGGGTTGAATACGATACTCACAAATAATTCAATTTCTTTCGCGGATAAATCATTCAGTTCTATAACGAAATCAAACACACCAAACCAAATCAAGTTTCGGGGAATATATCTTTTTATAAATATAAACCTCGAGGGGTGCTACAATTTCTAATCCGTAGATTAGCTTCAATGAGTTCTAGGTTATTCACAATCAATACATTGATAGAATTCTGAGCACTATAAATTTCTATGATCTTCTCCGGCTCAAACTTCTCTCTCCGTAATTGCTACTATGAAATAACCAGACTGAGGAAGAAACTGCCTCTCTCTTAGTAATTGTAGTCTTTTGTTTTTGAAAACTATCGAACCAAAATCAAAAGAATTAATCTTGGCCGTCCAATTTTCAATCAACCTGACAAACAAAGAAAACTTTTCACCCACTTTATGAATTGAAAAACTATCGAATTATAAAGTAATAATTACATTTGATGGTTTTTAAAATAAAAACTATCGAATGGAACTTTTACTTTATTAAAGTTTTCATTCAGTTTAAGCTTTTCATTCGATGGTTTTCTAATTTAGAAAACTATCGAACCTTTTCTTTTGTTAGCCTTTTAGAAAAGTTTCAGGGTGTTTAAGTTTTAGACTGTATCATTTTCTTCTGAGGCGATAAAACAATTTGATATTTTAGTGTCGTCACCTACTGCAACTGGTCTGGTTCACAGATGAATACCACTTGATCAATTCTTCTTTTATGTCTACAATTCAATGCTTCTGATAAGTCCTTTGTCGTTCTGGTTGCTTCGTTTAAATCACTGGAATCCCGTGGTACTTAACCCTAAATCATTCACATACTTCTGTTGTCTTGAAAGTCTTGTTTCTTTTGCTGTCACTGAGGCTTGAACATTTTCATGAACTTCTTTCCGTGACCTGTTTACGGACTTCAAGAATACATAACGTATTTTGATTTTTTTTGAGTTTACCTTTTCTTCTTTGATTCTAGATTCCTGTGCTTCTGTCAATATTATTATATGTCTTGTCCTTTGTTGAGTTGTAGTTATCTATTTTACATCTTATGTTACATTATGCTTTACAGCCTCAATCCACTTGGTGAAGTAGTCGATTGCTACTATCAAGAACTTTCTTTGTGCACTTGCCATTGGAAATGGTCAAAGTATATCCATCCCCCACATGGCGAATGGGATAGGTGAGTTTATGGATGTCATTATCTCTGGTGGTTGTCTAACCACAGGTGCGTGCTTTTGGCACCGTTCACATTTCTTCACGTAGCTTTTAGCATCTGCAAGTATGGTTGGCCAATAGAAACCTAGACGAGTGATTTTATGAGCAAGGGCTCTGCCCCCCAAGTGCTACCCACAAATTCCTTCATGTACTTCCCTTAGAGCCAATTCTGCCTCTTGGGGTCTCAAGCATTTCAGATACGGAACAATGAAAGACTTTTTGTAAAGGATTCCCTCAATCAGGGTATACCTTAGTGCTCTCACATATAGCTTTCGTGCTTCTGAAGTATCGTTGGGTAACCACCCATTTTCCAGATGAGATATGATGAGATCCATCCAACAGCTGGCAAGATCAATGGGTGCTACCAACTTTCCATTGATGCTTGGGGTCTTCAAGACTTGGAAGTATACACTTCCAGCGTAGTTTTCAATTTCAGAAGAGGCAAACTTAGACAAGGCATCAGCCTTCATGTTCTCTTCCCTTGGAATATGTTCCACATAACATTCATCAACTTGAGTCATGATGGCCTTGAAAAGTTTTAGGTACTTGGCCATGACTTCTTCTCTGGCTTCAAACTCTCCATTTACTTGGGAAACCACTAGCCTCGAGTCTCCACACACTTTCAGAGTTTTAACTCTCAAGGCTCCAGCCAGCCCTAAGCCAGCTATCAGGGCTTCGTACTCAGCTTCATTGTTTGTCGTTGGGAAGTCTAGTTTTAGTGCGTATTCTAAGAGAAATCCATCAGGACTTTGTAGCACCAAACCTGTTCCGCTTGATTTTGTTTTTGATGCTCCATCAAAATAGAGCACCCAACACTCTTTGGACACCATGTCTTCATCTTTCATGTCTTCATTTATTACTTCATGCCCCCCGACTTCCTGGTTGTCAATAGTTCATTCAACCATGAAGTCAGCGAGTGCTTCAGATTTTATGGCCATTCGAGGCTTATACTTGATGTCAAATTCCCCCAATTCAATAGCCCATTTGATCACCCTTCCACTAACTTGAGGGCTATGCAAGATGTTTCTTAGAGGCTGATTGGTCAAGACCTCTATCTTGTGTGCCTGGAAGTATGGGCGTATCATTCTTGAGGCCATTATCAAGGCTAAGGCAAACTTCTCTATCGTAGAGTAGTTTATTTCTGCCCCATGTAGAATCTTACTTATGTAGTAGATGGGTTTCTGAGCCTTCAATTCTTCTTTTACCAAAACAGATCCAAGGGCTGTGTTAGAAACCGCCAAGTACAAATAGAAAATTTCTCCTGGCTTTGGCTTTGCCAACAGTGGTGTCGCAGCCATGTAATTCTTCAGGGCCTCAAAGGCCTCTTGGCTTTCAGTTGTCCACTCAAAATTTTTCACATTCTTGAGTGCTTTGAAGAAAGGTAAGCACTTCTCTCCTGACTTGGAGATGAATCTTCCCAATGATGCCACTCTTCCCGTTAGTTTCTGGACATCCTTGATAGTCTGTGGTGGTTCCATGTCTAGGATTGCTTTGATTTTGTCGGGATTAGCCTCGATTCCTCTCTTGGAAACCATCAGGCCTAAAAACTTTCCCGAGCCTACACCAAAGGCACACTGGATTCAACATCATCTTGTGGTGCCTCAGCACTTCAAACGCTTCCCGAAGATGGTTTATATGATCGGCCTTATCAAGGCTTTTAACCAACATGTCATCCACATAGACCTCCAAGGTTTTTCCAATCAGGTGTTCAAAAATTTTGTTCACCAATCTTTGGTATGTTGCCCCTGTATTCTTAAGTCCAAATGCCATGACTAGATAACAGAAAACACCAAAGTCAGTGATGAATGATACCTTGGAGATGTCATCTTTGTGCATTTTGATTTGGTTGTATCCACTGAAGCCATCCATGAAACTCAGCATCTCGTGCCCAGCTGTGACATCTATTAAGGCATCAATCTTTGGTAAGGGAAAACAATCCTTAGGACATGCATCGTTCAAATCGGTGAAGTCTACACACATTCTCCATTTTCCATTGGCTTTTTTGACCATCACCGGGTTAGCCAACCATTCTGGGAATTGTATCTCTTCAATGAACCCGACCTCCAAAAGCTTTTCTACTTCTTGTTTAATGGCCTCTTGTCTTTTTGGAGCAAAATTTCTCTTCTTCTGTTTCACCGTCTTCCTTTCAGGATTCACATTCAATTTGTGGGTTATCAATTGGGGATCAATCCCTGGCATGTTCGCCGCTGTCCAAGCAAAAACGTCATTGTTCTCTTGAAGAAAAGATATGAGCTTGCTTTTCAATGGTTCAGGCAATAGTGCTCCAACATAAGCCACCTTCTCCGGTTCACCAGGGACTAAGGGAATTGGGATTAAATCCTCAGCTGGTTTCCCTCTTCGGTCCTCATTATCACTAGTATCCATGTCTTCAATGGGGAGAACCTGCCCCCCGATTCCATCAGGCCTTAACGCGGCTATGAAATAGCTTATAGCCATCTTTTGGTCTCCCCGTTCTTCACCAATTCCATTCCTCGTTGGGAGCTTGATTTTCAGATGATAAGATGAGGCAACAACCTTGAACGCATGAAGACCCGTCCTTCCCAGGATTGCATTGTAGGTTGAAGTTGCCTTTATAACTATGAAGTTCAACATCTGAGTAGACGTATTCGACCCTTGTCCCATTGTCATTGGGAGCTGGATAGTGCCTTCCACCTTCGACTCCACTCCATTGAACCCATATATGGGCATATTCGAGGGTGTCAACTGAGAGTCAGTATAGCCCATCTTGATGAAAGCATCATGGAACAAGATGTCCACTGAAGCTCCATTGTCGACCAAAACTCTCTTTGTTTCAGAATTCCCTATCACAGGTACGATGACTAAGGGATCATCGTGGGGAAACTTCACTCCCTCTAAGTCAGAATCATCAAAACCTATTGATACTTCTGTTCGGGCATGTTTCGGTGCTTCTCCGACCACAGTCATTACTTCTCGGGCATAGGCCTTTCTTGAGTTTCGGGAGGACCCAACAACAGTTGGTCCTCCGAATATCATGTTGATAACTGGCCCTCGGGGCTTGGGATTTCGATCTTGATCGTTGTCCCTTCTATCATAATCCTTCCTTTCATAATTTCCTCTTTGACTCCCTTGATTTCCATCATTGGTGAATTTATTGAGATTTCCTCTCCGTATCAGAAACTCGATCTCATCTTTCAATTGTCTACAATCGTCGGTGTCGTGACCAACTTCCTTGTGGAACCTACAGAATTGGTTTTGATTCCGTTTAGACATATCAGTCCTTAGTGGCTTCGGCCATCGGAGATCCTCCTCCTTTGCTATTTCCATCAGAATTTGGCTCCTGGGAGTGTTCAATCTTGCATACTCCGTAAACTTTGGCCCAAAATTGTTCCTCTTGGGTGGAGAATCAGAATCCTTTGACGTTCTGGGAAACTTTTCCTTGACGTCGTACTCCTGAGTTTCCTTCCTTTTCTTTGAATTTCCACTGCCACCAGCAGTGGATTCATACTTTCTCATGCTTTCTTCAGCCTTGATGTATTTTCCGGCTCTATCTTGGAGCTTCAGCATGCTCTCGGGGGGATTTTTTTTCCAATGATCTTTTGAAGTGATCATCAGTGGTTCCTTGCTGCAGAGCTATCATAGCTACTTTGTCCTCTAAGTCCGGGACTTTCAGAGCCTCCCGGGTGAATCGGTTGATATAATCCCTTAAAGCCTCATTCTTTCCTTGTTGGATTGCCATGAGTGATGCAGAGCTTTTCTCATGCACCCTTCCACTAACAAACTGATTGATGAATGCTTTGCTTAGTTCCTTAGAAGACCCAATAGAGTTGGGAGGAAGACGGCTATACCAACGTTGGGCCATGCCTGCCATGGTTTGCGGAAACGCCCTACACTTGATCGCATCGTTGGTTGGCTGCAACAGCAGTGAATTGGAGAAGGTTCTTACGTGATTTGCGGGATCCCCGTTCCATCATAAGCTTTGATCGTTGGCATCTTAAATATCCTGGATATAGTAGCTTTCATGATGTCTTGAGTAAATGGTGGTGTAGGATCATCAGGATCTCCTAGGGGCAACAAAACACTAGGATCACCCCTTGGGGCTTTAGCCCTCTGGGTTCTTCTCGGTGTTGGGTCCAGGTTGATTATCGAGACTCTTCCACTTGCTTGGCTTTGTGCTTTCGCGGCCTCCTGTTCTGCCAGTAATTTCTTGAGCCTTGTAGCCTCCGCCTCATGGTCCGCAATCTTTTCCTTAGTAGTTTGGGGTTGTTCCCGATTTGTTTGGGAAGAACGCCTCCTCCTTGGGGCAACATCCCTTTCTTCTATAGATGTATAATTCTCGTCTTCATTATAGGGACATGAGTAGTCTTGAATCAGAGGGGTTCGTCGAGTTTGTTGATTTTGGGGTCCCAGATCTTTTATATAATGAGGAACGTATGCCTCATGGTAAGTGGAATTGAGACCACTACCGCCCGCCATGGGTCGAGGGGGCATGTCATAGCTTGGCATCCCCAAAGTTTGAGTTGCATATTGGGGGAGATCCGTAGTGTGAAGTTGAAGACCACTTGGTGCATTCATGAACGACCATTTGTAGGGGAGATTGGTTGCTGGAGAGTGGTCTCTTGTGGATTAGATCCATGAACGACCATTTGTAGGGGATTCGTCCCTTCAACCAAAATCGGGATTTTCGGTCCTTGAGTGTTGGTGGGGATATTCGTCCCTTGAGCGCCAGTAGTTGGCGGTGGTTGATTTCCGTGAGTATCAGCCTCAGAGGTGATAGGAAGCTCCTCATAAGTTTGAGTATCTCGAGTTGTTCTTCGTGTGTTTGCCATGGTTGATGTTTTCTTCCCACAGACGGCGCCAAATGTTATGGATTAAAAAACGTGCTTGTATATTAATTGCTAGGATTTATGAGCTTTCGAGCTTTAATGGCTGCACTTGTGTTTCGAGACTAAATCGGTCCTCACAAGATGCCTACGTATCTCTAGTGTTTAGATAATCAAGCCAAAAACGTAGTTCTTGGTGTTACCCTCAGGGCTATGGCGGCAGGGGCACACCAAGGACGTAGTGACTTGTATGTCCTTATTCGAGGATGAAGTCTAAAATGTTGTAGATGACGTATGAACTTGTGTCCAAAACGTAGTAGATGACGTATGGAGCTGTGTCCAAAACGTAGTAGATGACGTATGGAGCTGTGTCCAAATCGTAGTTCTGAGATGAGGGGTCAGACCCTTTATATAGGCATTTAGAAGCCTAATGGATAAGTATTGATTTCCTTGAAGGATAAATCTTATCCTTGACGGTGGATAAGTATTATCACTTTCTTGAAGAATAAATCTTATCCTTCACAGTGGATAAGTATTATCACTTCCTTAAAGGATAAGTCTTATCCTTGACGGTGGATGAGGATTAATTCTAGATATTTCCTTGTAGGAGTTGTTTCCATATCATAACGGACTTGTATTGAAACAAGCCCAATTGTATTAGAACAAGCCTGTATTTGACGTCTCCGTTGTACTTCTAGCCAAATTATTAATTACGAAATTAATATTTAATTAGAGTTTCGGGCCTTATTAATGGGCCTTATTTATGGACCAGCTAGGTTTAATTAATGCAATATTAATTATGTCTTTAGGGTTATTTTTAACCCATATCACAAATGTTTTTTTGACTAAAACAAATATGTAATATATGGATATTTTAAATCAAATAAATATTGTTTTTAAATTAGAACTGTCAGCTAATCATGGTTAGTAAAGTAGGATGAGAGTGATAAATATGGAAAACTTTTACTACAATTTGATTGATCTAAAATTTAGGAGTGGTGTCTGATTGGTCGTAAAATAATTAAAATTTAGGAGGGGTGTCTCATTAGTCCTAAAATAATTAATATTTAATGAGTAGTTAACTATATAACACGTAGATTCAAATATTATAATAAAATATTACAATTATTTTAATACACAAAAGATCTACAAATAAGTAACATTTTTTTTAATTTCTTTAGTATAATCAATTAAAATCATATTTGTTTAATTACAATAAATAATATTAATATTGGGTAACTACCCTCACATCTCTATGTAAAAAAAATCTTAAATAACGATATTTAACAATTAAATAATCAAAAATATAAATTTTAAATTATAATCGTAAATATTATACATATACTCATAGTGCTTCCTCATTAAGTGTGTTAGATCATGAAGTGGTATTAGAAGTTTATGTATAAAATAGATGTTCAATATTAAACCCATAGTATAATTGGTGATCAAAATCTTGAAGTATATAAATATTATAAAAGATTTAAATTATAATTATAATTATAATTTTAATTGATAACTAAATTCTCGAAATATATAAATATAATAGTCAATGGATTTAATATATTTTAATATAATCAATTAACATTAGATTTTTGTAATTATAATAAAAAATATTAATATTGGATAAATACCGTCACATATTTGGGTAAAACCATAAATTACGACCTTTATCAAATAATAATAAAAAATATAAATTATTGATTGAAATCATAAAAATTATATATAAACTTATAATGCTTGCTGATTAAGTGTTTTGGGGAATGGGGTGGTATTAATATAAACGATTTATATTAAATATATAGTAAAATTGGTGATCAAAATCTAGAACTATATAAATATAATAAAGGATTTAGATTCTAACTAAAAATAAGTTAACTTTAATTGATAACCAAACTTTTGAAATATGTAAATATAATAGTTAATGGATTTAAGGAGCTCAATAATATATCAAACCGAGCTAATTGAGTTTGAAGCGAGGTGAACTCCAAAATAATCGAACTGTTCAATATTTTTTTCAATTTTATTCATAATAAATTATTTTATAATTGAACTCAAACAACGAATTGAATAATGTTCGATAATTTTATTTTAACTGAATTGAGTTTGATGACTCAAACCAACTTATTGAATCGTTCAATATTATCTTTAAATTATCTTAGTATTATGGAATAGTTCAATACTATCTTAGTTATTGTTAGTATTATTGTCTTTTTATTATTTTATTTTAAAATTGGTAATATAAAATTATCGAGCACTAACAAAATTTATTGAGTAAAAATTATTATTAGCTCCAATTACATTTATTAAAATCGATTCATCATTAAATATTATAGTATAATTATGATTTATCTTAAATTAATCAGTAAATTTTAATTCAGATGAAGAAATTTTGAAAAAAAAGTTACGGAGTCATATTTTATTTGCAATCCATATATTTGTATAATAGTGATTGATTTTAATTTTAAAAACAATTATTTATTCTTGACATAAAAAATATAAAATATATGGATATGTTAAATGAGACAACCTGTAAGCTAGTATATTCAAATTACAATTAGGTAATATAGGGGTAATATATGGATATGTTAAATCAAGTAATTAGAGTATTTAGATTAGGATTATTAACTAACCATGGTTAGTGTAGTATGATTGGAATGACAAATAAGGAAAAAATTTAATATAATTTGATTGGTCTAAAATTTAAGAATGATTGGTCATAAAATAATTCAAATTTTATGATTGATTAACTACATACCTGGGTAGACTCTGGTATTATAATAAAGGATATATGAGTCGAAAAATGAAGCGACAAGTGTGTAGTAAATTTATTCTTTCAAAAAAAAATTAAATTTTCTGGCTTAAGTGTGTATTGTATGCGATCCTAGATAATATTGACATATGTATATCGGTGTTATGACAATGACAAAGAAGTGACAAAGAAGAAAAGTAACCTTTTATCATGCAGAGTTGAATATTAATGATTTAATGCTTGTATTTGCAAAACGAAAAGTCAAAAAAATAGTAAAATTGTTTGTAAGGCAAAAAAGTCAAAAATAATTATAGAATTGTTAGAAGATCGGTAAAAGTAGAGAAGTGAACAAAGCAAAAAATAATTTAAAAAGAACATAAAATTGTACAACGAGAAATAGGACTTTAGGATATAATAATTCTACTACATGAAATAAGATTTTAGGGTATAATATAATCTATTTTAAATTAAATAATTATATTTAAAAAAATTAATTAGGGGTTAAACCAAAAAAAAGTGCGAACCAAAAAAATGCGAACCAAATTTGGTACAATGTTTAAAGGGAGTTTCGCTTATTAATTAAAGTTAAGTTATAGATTAGAGTTAAAATTGTTATCGATGAGTATCAATTTTTTTACTTTTGGTAGTACTTTGATTTTTTCCTTTTACGTTTATTATATATAGGATATAACAAATATATTTTACTATTCAACCACAATAATAACTAAAATAGATTAAACTGAAATTGTATTTAACATATTCAAATTGTTGAGAATATTATTATTTATGAAATGCACAAATTTATAACTAGTTAGACGAATAGTGCCGAGTTTAACGAGTTCGAGCCGAGCCAAGTTCGAGTCAAACAGGGGCAAAGTTCAGCTCGAGGTCGTTTACTAGGAGTATGTTGGGAAAATGTGACCACAATGGTAACAACTAAGTGCAGAATTAACTTTGTTGGACAATACTTCACCCTACTTGTATGAACCTTCGATGAAACAAACAAGTAAAGCAACAATAAACGAAAAAGTAGACACCAAAAGTTATATATGAAAAACCCCCTCAAAGGTAAGGAGTAAAAACCACGGGACCGTAGTCCACCCAAACAATTAACTATCACAAACTATATGGGAATACACCAAGTCTTCTCTAGATAAGATGAAAGGCATATGTCTAGGCCTATTTGTAAACACCGAGGATTCTACTCAACTTTAATTAAGATGTAATAAGTAAATAATAAAAATCAAATGTCACAGGAATCTCAGAAGATTATATCTGTCAAGAAAATGAAGATTAAAGTCATCTACAGACTTGAAGTAAGTCTACATTGAAAGAAGTTCAATTTATTGTTCAAGCCTCAGTGAAGTATTCAAGGAAGTGGAACTATTTAAAAGTGATAGAGATTTCAGAAGTGTGACGAGAAAAAGTACAGGTTACGGTCCTCTGTTTAAATAGAAGGAGAAAAGAATCAGAGCTTAAGGTCAAGTATGAAGAACAACCATTAAAGTTAGTCGCTCATGAACCAGACAGTACATGGAGTGTCAACGTCAGCCAGTGGAAGTTCGTCATCAATTTTAGTGGTTCTAAGAATTAGTTTAATTCTCTTTTAATATTATTCTATAAGATAATTAATTTAATATATGAATTAATTCTGTTTTAGAATTAATTCATATATTAAATTAATCAATCTAGATTTTAAGTAATTTAATGTATAAATTAATTCTCAAGAATTAATTTATTTATGAAATTATTTGAGTCATTTATTTAATTTATTTAATCAGTGAATTAATTCTAAAAGAATTAATTCATTTATTAAATCAATTAAAAGTAGAATGTATTAAATCAGTTTTATACCTAATTCTATTTAGTACTAGTAGTACTATCTGATTTATACTAGTAGTACTATCAAGGTTAGTACTACCGATAGTACTACCAATACAAATTGATAGTACTACCGATAGTACTACCGATAGTACTACCGATAGTACTACCGATAGTACTACCAGTTATATTGGTTAGTACTATTAGTATGAAATCAAATGAATTATTGGCGCGTGCGTTTGTTTTGTGTCAGTTGTTTAAATACTTTGTATTTGAACAATTGGCCTCAACAGACTTCAATATTTCAAGACAGAAAGAAAAAAAGCTTCTCATTTCATTTCTTCTACCATTAAACGCAAGCCAACTGCAAAGCTTCATTTAATTCTTGTAATAAATTCTAGCCATCAAAGTTATATCCAATCAACTAGAATTCAATTACTTGTACTTCTTTGACAATCTAGCGGATCATAATCCCTAGAATTACTATTGAACTACTTTTTAGTATTCGATCCTTTTATTACAAATATAGATAAATTCATGTCGAATTTATTCTAGTTTTGTTTCAACAAGAACTCTGTAATATGTACACAGAATTGTAACACCCTTCAAGTTCAATAGAGTTTTATTTAACTTGAATCTTGTTTCATTTTATTCCGCAGATAATTTGTTATTGTAATTGTTAAATCTACTATCGATACAAATTCGATTAAACGGTACTGTTTGTATTCAACCCCCCTTCTACAAACATATCAGGACCTAACAATTGGCATCAGAGCCTTTTGATTGATATACAAATCAAAGATCCAATTGTTTTGAGATTTTTTTCTTAAACTCTGAAATTTTTATTATTCCTAAAAATCTCAAAAGATGTCTACTACACAGAAAGTGGGTGCAGTCAAAATCCCAATGTTCAGCAAGGAGCATTATCCTATGTGGAAGAAGAAAAAGCTCCTATTTCTTAAAGTTGCTAATCCTAAATACTTTGATGTGCTGAAGAATGGTCCCAAAGTCCCTATGATTATTGAGGGAGAACTTATAGAGAATCAGATTGTTACTAGGGCGCTAGGATGTACCGTAAGGATCCCAAGGACTACACTCCTGATGAAAAAGAGGATGTTACCTTGGATGCATGTCTACAGTTGATCCTTATTGATTGTCTTGATCCTATCATGCATAATCATGTCCTAAACTGTGATACTGCCAAACACATTTGGGAAACTATAGAGATAATCAATGAGGGGACAGAGGAAGTTAGAGAGAATAAGCTGAAAATTCTCACCTCTCAATATGAGCATTTCAGATCAAACCCTGGTGAAGGTATCTCTGAGGTTTTTGAGAGATACAACAAATTAATCAATGGTCTGACTCTCAATGGGAAGCGCTACACTATCAAGGAAATTAACAAGAAGTTCCTGTTGGGAACCACGGACTTGGGGTTCTACTACATTTTATGATACACAATTAAGGAGTGCGAAAAGAAAATCACCTTGTTAACGGTTGATTCCACGCTCTTCTATTGTATTCCCAAATTCCCTTGAGCGAAGTGTGGCCTCCGTCTTCTCAAGTTAACCTCTCTTCTTGCTCCTAGGTGGCTACAATATTTTTCTTAACCAACCCTAGCAAGAAGAGAATAAGAATATATATAGGGCTATAATAGGGATCATGGATAATTAGGTTGGGCCTTTTAATTACATCCTGGGCCTAGCCCAATGTAATTAAATATTAATTCAATCCACTAAAGAATTAATATTTGCACTACCTTTCCTAATACCGCAACTTAATTAATTCATTCGGTTCCAATATTATTTGCTTATTAAATTCCCCATGTTTAAAATAGCGCATGCCCATTAATTAAATAAATTACTGATAATTCATTTAATTAACATCTTATATCCTTGATCATCCACTCTACCTTTATTTAATTATGCCGGAATAAATCCACCTGCAGGGTTTCACATAATTAAATCCTTTTGAGCTTTCAAGGGGACATCATTAACCCGAATATTATCAGGACACGGATTCCTTCAATAAATAATATCCACCATATATATTATTCCATCACCCAAAATATAATGATATAATTCAAAAGAATTATTTCATATATAAATCAATGCATGTAAATAATATACACGTGTCAATTACTATATCCGGATTAAGAACCTAAGCATTAATAATAACATAGAATCTTAGTTCACCTTCTTAATCAGTTTAAGGGAACAATTCTAAATTTGATCCTATTCCATATACACAAAGTATACAAGTATTATTTAATAGTCAAGATAAACTATTCCCAAATAATACTTCAGTTATTCCAGTGGTTTGTCTAATTCCACTTAAACTGTGAACCCTTTATATTATATATAGACACTGATAATTTAATCTTCTGTTATCCCATTTGATACTAAATTATCCACAATATATAATAAATAGACAATGTAAAAATATGCAATCAAGATTCTCAATAAAATCGACAATGTTTAGATACTACTAATGAATAGTTTAGTATAAAACCCAACAATCTCCCACTTATACTCAAGCTATTCTTTGAGTATATCAGTGTTTATTAATATAATCCGCTACCAGTTTAAATAACTATTCCGTGACCAGACATCTGACTCCTATCTCCTCCACGTGTTCTTCAAAAACCTTAGCTGGTAAACTCTTCGTGAAAGGATCAGCCCGGTTGTCCTTTGATGCTATATCAGTCACAATAATATCTCCTCGCTTAACGAACTGTCGTATGAGGTGATACTTACGCTCAATGTGTTTTGCTGCTTTATGTTCTCGTGGTTCCTTTGTATTTGCAACAGCACCAGTATTATCACAATAAATTGTGATTTGCCGTGGCAAATTAGGAACTACATTCAAATCCAGCAGGAAATTCCGGAACCATATAGCCTCCTTGGCTGCCTCAGAGGCTGCCACATATTCAGCTTCCATGGTTGAGTCTACGATGCATTTCTGCTTCACACTCCTCCATATTACAGCTCCACCTCCTAAAGTAAAAACACACCCCGAGGTTGACTTCCTCTTATCCCTATCTGTCTGGAAATCTGAATCGGTATATCCCACAGGAAACAAGTCTGAAGCCTTGTAAATTAACATATACTTCTTAGTCCTTCGCAGGTACTTAAGTATCGTTTTTACTGCACTCCAATGTTCCTGACCTGGATTGGACTGATATCTACTGACCATGCCTACGACAAAGCAAATATCAGGTCTCGTGCATAACATAACATACATTAAGCTTCCACATGCTGAAGCATAAGGAACTGCTTTCATGTTCTCTATCTCCTTAGGTGTCTTAGGACACTGCTCCTTTGATAGAGAGACTCCATGTCTAAAAGGTAAATTACCCTTCTTAGAGTCCTGCATGTTAAAACGAGCCAATACCTCATCAATGTACGGTTCTTGAGATAAAGCCAACGTTCTTTTCTTGCGATCTCTTATAACTTTGATCCCAAGAATGTATGCGGCTTCACCTAAGTCTTTCATTTCAAATTGTTTGAACAACCATGCCTTAATAGATGACAACATCTCTACATTTTTCCAATGAGCAAAATGTCATCTACATATAGTACTAGAAAAACCACTGCATTTCCTTCACTTTTCTTATACACACATGCTTCGCTTGGACTCTGATCATAACCATTTGACTGGACGGCCTGATCAAAACGAATGTTCCACTCCCTGGAAGCTTGTTTCAGTCCATAAATAGACTTCTTAAGCTTACACACTAGATGCTCTTGGCCCTCTTTGATGAATCCCTCTGGTTGCTGCATATGGATGTTTTCATCAAGACTTCCATTTAGGAAAGCTGTCTTGACATCCATTTGCCAAATCTCATAATCGAGATGAGCTGCTATAGATAAAAGAATCCGGATTGACTTAAGCATGACTACCGGAGAAAAGGTTTCCTCATAATCAATTCCTTGTTTCTGAGTATACCCTTTCGCAACAAGTCTTGCTTTCCAGGCTTTCACCTTTTTGTCAGATCCTCTTTTTCTTTTGTAGATCCACTTGCATCCAATGGGTTTTACACCATTGGGTGGTTCCACGAGATCCCAGACTTGATTCGAATACATAGATTCCATCTCAGATTGCATAGCCTTTTGCCAAAGATCTGCATCCTTATCTTGCATTGCTTCTTCGTATGTCCTGGGATCCTCATCATGTTCACCAGAGACTAAGTCCGAAGACTCTCCCAAAAACATGAACCTCTCAGGTTGTTTAACAACCCTCCCACTACGACGAAGCATTGGTGTGGTATTAGTGATGGGTTGTTCATTTATTTGTGGTTGTTGTACTTGTACCGGTGGCATATTAGAATTATCTTGTCCTCCCACTATTTCCTCTAAAACAACAGTACTCATGGGTTTGTGATTCATTATATAGTCTTCTTCTAAGAATCTAGCATTGGTGCTTACAATGATATCCCGATCCTTAGGACTATAAAACAAATACCCTTTTGTTCCCTTGGGATAACCCACAAACAGCCTCACTTCTGTACGAGAATCTAACTTAGTCACGTTCTTGTTCAGCACATATGTTGGACAACCCCAAATCCGAATATGTTTCAAACTAGGTTTGGTACTAGTCCACAATTCTTTTGGAGTTTTTGGAACTGACTTAGAAGGTACCAAGTTTAGAAGATAAGCCGCTGTTTCTAGAGCATGCCCCCAAAACGACTTGGGTAAATTCGAATAACTCATCATCGATCTAACACTCTCTAAAAGAGTCCGGTTCCTTCTTTCTGCTACACCATTCTGCTGAGGTGTGCCAGGTGCAGTCAACTGGGATGAAATCCCATGTTCTGATAAATATTCTCTAAATTCTCCAAGCAGGTATTCGCCCCCACGATCTGATCGTAGTGACTTGATACATTTTCCTGAATGTCGCTTTTCCGCACTTGCTTTGTACTCTTTGAATTTTTCAAAGCACTCAGACTTGCGGTGCAACAGATAAATGTATCCATATCTCGAATAATCATCAATGAAAGTGACAAAATATTCATACCCACCTCTCGCTTGGATATTCATAGGTCCACATAAATCAGTATGAACCAATTCTAACACATCTTTGGCTCTATTTCCTTTTGCCTTAAAAGGTCTACTGGTCATTTTTCCTTCCAAGCAAGATTCACAGACTGGAAATGGCTCCACTGCCAACGAGTCTAAAGGCCCATCTACTACCAATCTTTGAATCCTCCTTAAGTTAATATGACCTAATCTCAAGTGCCAAAGATATGTTTGGTTCAATCCAGAAGGTTCCTTTCTTTTACTAGAGGTAGAAAGTGTATTATTAATTTCACTTGGTTGCAGCATTGGTTCTATAGGATTAATAATATATAAATTGTCTTGCAATGTACCAGAACATATAACTCGTTTATTCATCATAATGGAAACATTACGATCCAAACAAACATTATAACCATCCATATCAAGTTCAGAAACCGAAATTAAATTCCTTCTAAATGAAGGTACATAAAGACAATTATTCAAAACCAAAATCCTATCATAACCAAAAGATAAAGAAATAACTCCAACTGCAACCACTGCTACTTTCGTAGCATCTCCCATGAACACATATATCTCGCCATCTCTAAGCAGCCTGGTTTTCTGGAACCCCTGCATGGAATTACAAACATGATCAGTGGCTCCTGTGTCTACACACCAAGTGCTCGTAGACATAGCCACTATATATGTTTCCGTAACAAGAGAAAGAGACATACCAGCATTGTTCTTCTTAGACAGAGGACAATCCTTTTTCCAGTGACCCGACTGCTTGCACTTGAAGCACTTGCCCTTAGGCTTCTTCACTGAATTTTGAACTCCCAATGGTTTCACAACTTTCTGTGTCTGAACCTTCTTCTTCTTCTTTCCTTTCGGCTTTGAAGAAGAAACTTTCTCAGCCACATTTACCTGAACATGCTGCTGAAATAATGATTCCGCTGCCTGAAGCTCTGTCAGAAGTTCTGCAAGACTATACAACTTCTTGTTCATGTTGTAATTCAAGCGAAACGGCTCAAAGCTTTTTGGCAAACTCATAAGTATGATATCGACCTGCGTTTCCACATCAATATCAGCACCAAGGACCTCTAGTTCATTTATATGAGACATCATCAGAAGAACATGGTCCCTTACAGGTGTTTTTTCAGCCATCTGAGTGTTCATTAGACACTTCATTGCTACTTGCCTAGAAGCCCTATTCTGATCTCCGAAAAGCTCCTTGAGATTATAGAGCATATCTGCAACAGTGGTCATGGCCTGATGCTGATGTTGCAAAACACCCGACATTGCTGCCAGAATGTAACATCGCGACATCTCATCTGCCTTAGTCCACTTCTTAAAATACTCTTTATCCTCATCCGGAGCATCGGCAGCAGGCTGGTCCGGTTTGGGTTCAACAGTACAAAATTTAAACTCTTCAGCAGTGAACACTATGTCCAAATTGCGTTTCCATTCAATATAGTTAGGTCCGGTAAGTTTGTTATCCTTAAGTATGGTGAAAAGTGGATTAAAGCCCATTCTATCCTGAGAATCATGCATATAACACTTAATCAGAAAATTGCATATATCTTAAAACCTATTTGTTTCCTCTAACAATTAATTAAAGTTAATGCACTAATATTTAAATTCCATAAATATCTGGTACGCCATGATGGATGACATATATACCATTTAAATTTAAATATTACTTCGGTCCTACTACTAAATAATACGCCACGTTAGGGTGGACTATATATTATCTTTCATAGCTAAGTGTATACCATTATTTAGATCTTAAGTTGCCTTTAGTCAGACCCATCCGTTCGATGTATCAATGGATAAATCCTAGGTGTTTTCGGTGAAGTCACAGACGGACTCGCTTAAAAACACAACCCCTAAGACAGAAATATCCATTATCAACATCAATCAAGGAATGTCCAACTTTTTTCTCGAATTCTATGAAACTTGGTATGTCACGATGGGGTGAGCTTACCTTTCATTATTCGTGATTAACTTAAGAAGACTGTCCTAGTAATATCCTTAACACTACCCAGACGTCATAAATCATACGCCACAATGGGTGACATATATCCAATTCATAATCGTCCTAGTGTTAAATTACATACAACCAATAATGGATGACCATGGGATCTAATATCAAATTAATTCCCTCTCCCACTTAGTATTTTAACATGAGTAATTTTATCTAGATGCATCGCCCTATGTTATTTCTTCGAGGTCCACATGTTATCAAAATAACAATACAAAGAACACATAACATAGCATAGCATGCATCTCTACATAATTAAATGGGGCCTATGTCATTATAATTATGTCTAACATGCATTCCAAATACACACATAATTTAATAACATAAAACATTTAATTAAAGCAATAAATGAAAATTTATGTCCATGTCGTCCTATTTATGTTAACCATGCAATTAAAATTACACACATAATTAACAACACACATAATAATTATTTAATGCAATAATTAAAATTAAATAGCAGAAAAATTAAAATAAAAAATAAATCCACTATTATGGCCAAAAAAAAATTTCATCCGAAAATCCTGCGAAACTTTCAACTCGCTGTTTGAGGGTCTAAACGAGCTCAGACGCACATGAAACGTTGACATAGTCACTTTTCAATCGTGTAGAACATCGAAATCCCTTTCCGAAAAGGTATTACGCATCGAAAGCCGACACCGTATGCAAAAGTTACAACAGTTCGAAGTTGCATAGGCGAAATCTTGTAGCATCAGCGGAAGAACTTTGTTTTCTTGCAACTCCGTCGATCAAATAGTTACATACAACATAACATACCTATTCTATTACATCAAATCATAATCTAACATGAATACAAATCATGATTACAAGATTACAAAATCATAATAGAAAACAAAACTAGCACGATCAACCCTTGTGATTTACAACCACGATAAACCACGTGGAAACCAAAACAAAAAATAACCACGATTAAACCACGTGGGATCCAAACACATAATTAAAATAAAACGAGGCCATAATAGTGGATACTAAACAACCTGCAAAAGATTATTATCCAAGCATACCACTATACATACATAACCAATTTTAATTACGACATGGACATCATATCATAAAATATAGAACCCATAACCAGGCTCTTGATACCAATTGTTGGGAACCACGGACTTGGGGTTCTACTACATTTTATGATACACAATTAAGGAGTGCGAAAAGAAAATCACCTTGTTAACGGTTGATTCCACGCTCTTCTATTGTATTCCCAAATTCCCTTGAGCGAAGTGTGGCCTCCGTCTTCTCAAGTTAACCTCTCTTCTTGCTCCTAGGTGGCTACAATATTTTTCTTAACCAACCCTAGCAAGAAGAGAATAAGAATATATATAGGGCTACAATAGGGATCATGGATAATTAGGTTGGGCCTTTTAATTACATCCTGGGCCTAGCCCAATGTAATTAAATATTAATTCAATCCACTAAAGAATTAATATTTGCACTACCTTTCCTAATACCGCAACTTAATTAATTAATTCGGTTCCAATATTATTTGCTTACTAAATTCCCCATGTTTAAAATAGTGCATGCCCATTAATTAAATAAATTACTGATAATTCATTTAATTAACATCTTATATCCTTGATCATCCACTCTACCTTTATTTAATTATGCCGGAATAAATCCACCTGCAGGGTTTCACATAATTAAATCCTTTTGAGCTTTCAAGGGGACATCATTAACCCGAATATTATCAGGACACAGATTCCTTCAATAAATAATATCCACCATATATATTATTCCATCACCCAAAATATAATGATATAATTCAAAAGAATTATTTCATATATAAATCAAAGCATGTAAATAATATACACGTGTCAATTACTATATCCGGATTAAGAACCTAAGCATTAATAATAACATAGAATCTTAGTTCACCTTCTTAATCAGTTTAAGGGAACAATTCTAAATTTGATCCTGTTCAATATACACAAAGTATACAAGTATTATTTAATAGTCAAGATAAACTATTCCCAAATAATACTTTAGTTATTCCAATGGTTTGTCTAATTCCACTTAAACTGTGAACCCTTTATATTATATATAGACACTGATAATTTAATCTTCTGTTATCCCATTTGATACTAAATTATCCACAATATATAATAAATAGACAATGTAAAAATATGCAATCAAGATTCTCAATAAAATGGACAATGTTTATATACTACTAATGAATAGTTTAGTATAAAACCCAACAATTCCTACTTACACTTCCACGTCATTTGGAGCACAGAATATCTGCCATTAGAGAAGCAAGAGATCTGGGAGAGATTTCTTTGGAAAGACTGTATGGTGTTCTGAAGACCTATGAGCTGGAGCAGATTCAACAGGATGAGTTATATGGAACTGGGAGGATAGTTAGTACTTCTACTGCATTGGCTGCTGAAGTCTCACAGAAACTGGAAGTGAAGGCTGTTCAACCTTCCAGTTCTCACATGAATGTTATTGATGCTGAATATGGATTAACATCCACTGATCAATCTGGTGGTGACTTCTATTCTTTAGAGGAACTTGATCAGCTGGAGGATGGTGATTTGGCTTTGATAGTCAGGAAGTTTGGGAAGTTCAGATTCAAGAGGAATCCTAATCTTAAGTTCAGGCCCAGATTTCAGAGAGGTGGATCTTCCTCTTCAAGTAGCACAAGGGGTGGATACAAAACTGGAACTGTGGATAGGAGCACAATCAGATGCTACAATTTCAATGAGTTGGGTCACTTTGCTATTGAATGTAGAAAGCCAAAGCAAGTGACAAGAAACACATTTGATTCTAGCAAGAAGAACAAGATTGGGAAAACCTATGTTGCTGAAGGAAAGAGTTGGGATGACACTGACAGTGATGAAGAAGCAGGTGAGATTGGGAACCTTGCTTTAGTGGCTAAAGAGGCAAGCACTTCATCTGCATACATGTCAGAGGTAAAGTTCACTGACATTGAAATGATTCGTCATCTTAGTGGTACTATTTCTTGTGCACGCACTGAAAATGATAGAATAATTCTTTTGAACACAGCTCTTGAATAGGAGATAAAAGAATTAAAACTAGTGCATGTTAATCAGGATGAACTTACTGAGAAAATAGCATTTCTTGAGAATAGGTTTAAATGTTATATTCAACTGGAAACCATTCTCAAGGAAGAGAATAGTGAGCTGAAGACTAAAGCTAATGCTTACTTCAACTCTTGTAAGACTGCTAAAGAAATTATCAATAAACAAAGTATTGATCATACAATAGGAATAGGGTATGATTAAAATGAGTCTATTGGTAAATTAAGCATAAATACCCCTAATAGAGTCAGTACTGAAGAAAGGGGTATACCATATGTGCTTAAGGGTATTGAAACACCTTTCTTTAGAGAGTCCCAAGGAGAACCTCTGAATGAATACTCTATCATCATTGCAGAGGAGATACTTGAAGAAGATCTTGCCTGTAAAGTTGAACAGTCCAACAAGTGTGTGTCTAACAAACCAGTCAATGTTGTTTCTGCAAAGAAGACTAAGTCAGACATTCATAAAGTGGATCAAAACAACTGTAGAACTAACATGCCTGCTGTTAATTCTTCTCATAAAGCATGTGGTGTGATTAATTGCAGGTCTTGTGCTTTCAATGTTATGTATGCTTATTTTAATAGTAAGCATGTATCTAGTGATAAGACTGCTCCACGTCAACATGTTAATAATAAGAAGCATGTTAAAGCTAAGACTACTAGTCCTCCTAAGACTAGAGTGGATTCATTTATCCCAAAGCCTACTCAGAAATGTGTTAAGGCTGGCTATAAATGGAAACGCTCTTTTGTAAAAGAGGTTGAAGTAGTTGTAGCTAAACAGGTTGTTTTTCCTGACAAAGGCCAGTTCTTTAAGTATGACGGACCCAATCAAGTTTGGGTTCCGAGGAAGGACTAATCAATTTGATATTGCAAGGAGTTAAACAGGTAAACCGTGTTATGTGGATTCTTGACAGTGGCTGTTCAAGGCATATGACCGGAGATAGAGCCCTGCTATCAGATTTGGTTGAGAAAGCTGGCCCAGTAGTTACCTTTGGAGATAACAGCAAGGGTATTACGAAAGGATATGGTTGTTTGAAGTATGGAAATGTTATCATTGAAGATGTATCATTTGTGGAAGGTCTGAGGTTCAATCTTCTCAGCATCAGTCATTTCTATGACAGAGGATATGTTGTTTCCTTTGAAAGAGAGAAGTGTCAGATCCTTCACAAGAAGAATGGAAAGCCTGCTCTTCAAGGAGTAAGGAAAGGTGACTTGTTCATAGCTAATCTGCACTCGGGATCCAAAGATGAAGTTAACTGTTTTTATGCTAAAGCTTCATCAGATGAAAGTTGGCTATGGCACAAGAAGATGTCTCACCTTAACTTCAAAACCATGAACTCTTTAGTTAAGAGGGAATTGGTTAGAGGTTTGCCTCAGATGGAATTTACACAGGAAAGACTGTGTGAGGCATGTCAGAAAGGAAAGTCAAAGAAAGCGTCTCACAAGGGCACTGACACATCATCAATAACTGAACCACTTCAGCTACTACACATGGATTTGTTTGGTCCAGTTAATGTGATGTCCATGTCAAAGAAACAATATGCACTTGTGATTGTTGATGACTTTTATAAATATACATGGGTTTTGTTCCTACATTCCAAGGATGAGACCCCACACCTGGTGATTGACCATATAAAGTTGATTGAGCTGGATTCTAGATTCCCTGTTAGAGCCATAAGGTCAGATAATGGTACTGAATTCAAGAATGCCATTCTAAATGACTTTTGTGCTGATAAAGGAATAACAAGACAGTATTCTGCCCCTAGAACTCCTCAACAAAATGGAGTAGTGGAAAGAAAGAATCGTACTTTGATTGAAGCTGCTAGGACTATGTTAAGTGAGTCCAAACTTCCAACGTACTTTTGGGCTGAAGCAGAGAATACAACTTGTTATACTCAGAATCGAACTTTAATCAACAAGGACTTAATGAAGACTCCGTATGAGATCATGAACAACAAGAAACCAACTGTCAAGTACTTTCATGTATTTGGAGCAAAATGCTTTGTGCTTATAGATGATAATGTTAAACCTGACAAGTTTGATGCCAAGGCACAAGAAGCTATTTTTGTTGGTTATTCCAGAAGATCTTACAGGGTCTACTTGGTTGGCAGTCACACAGTAAAGGAAAGTGTCAATGTTACTTTTGATGACACTAAGTTCCCTAATATCCAAAAAGAAGACTCATCTGAAAAGCTGAAGTTTGATAACTTGCCAGACTCAGAATCAGATGATGTAGCCCCACCTGAAATTATTTCTGGTAATGATAATAATAATGATGATAATGATCATGGTGGTGGTGGTGGAAACACTGGTAACAATGGATATACCACCAACACTGGAGAAGAATCATCAAGGCAATCAAGCAACAACTCAGGGGGAGCAAATGAAGGATCATCTAGTCACTCACAACATCAAAGTGAATTTCAAGACGAATCATCAAGATCAAATCTTCCAAGAGAGACTGTATGGAATAAAGCTCATCCTTTTGAGCTGATCATTGGTGATCCAGGTGTTGGAGTTAAAACTAGAAGTGCAACTCAGAATGAATGTCATTATTCAGCATTTCTATCTAAAATGGAGCCAAAGAAAACTGAGGAAGCACTGACTGATCCAGATTGGGTAATTTCTATGCAAGATGAACTCAATCAGTTTGAACAACAGCAAGTCTGAAAACTTGTACCCAGGCCAAAGAACAAGAAAGTAGTTGGTACAAGATGGGTATACAGGAACAAGCTAGATGAGGATGGCATTGTTACAAGGAACAAGGCAAGACTGGTTGCACAAGGGTATTCACAAGCTGAAGGCATTTATTATGATGAAACCTATGCACCAGTGGCTAGACTTGAGGCCATCAGAATGTTCTTAGCATTTGCTGCTTATTCCAATTTTAAAGTCTATCAAATGGATGTTAAGAGTGCATTCCTGAATGGTGAGCTTGATGAAGAAGTTTCTGTGGAACAGCCCCTGGCTTTGAAAATCAGGAGCTGCTGGACTTTGTGTACTTTCTCTTCAAGGCTATCTATGGTCTCAAACAAGCCCCAAGAAAATGGTATGACACTCTGTCTGGTTTTCTTTTAGAAAATGGTTTTGTTAGAGGTATCATAGACAAAACTCTTTTTTCAAAGAAACATAAAAGTGATATGATATTAGTCCAAGTCTATGTGGATGACATCATATTTGGGTCTACTAATGATAATCTCTGTAAGAGATTTGATAAGCTAATGCAGAGTAAGTTTGAAATGAGTATGACGGGTGAGCTGAAGTTCTTTCTTGGATTGCAAGTAAGTCAAAGGTCAAATGGTATATTTATTTGTCAATCCAAGTATCTCAAAGAACTCCTCAAGAAGTATCACATGGAGGATTCAGCATCAGCAAGGACTCCATCTTCAACAGCCATCAAACTTGGAGCTTCTGACAATTCTATCAAGGTAGATGTTACAAGCTACAGAGGTATGATTGGCTCCTTACTCTATCTTACTGCTAGTAGACCAGATATTATGTATGCTACATGCTTGTGTGCAAGGTTCCAAGCGGACCCTAGAGATGTACATCTCGTTGCTGTTAAAAGAATCTTGAGATATCTTAAGGGTACACCTAATTTAGGTATCTGGTACCCTAAAGATTCTGGTTTTAACCTTGTTGGATATACAGATTCTGATTATGCAGGTAGTGTTGTGGATAGAAAGAGTACCTCTAGGAGTTGTCAATTCCTAGGAGGTAGATTAATTTCCTGGTATAGCAAGAAACATCAAACAGTTTCCAATTCAACAGCAGAAGCTGAATATATTGCTGCTGGAAGCTGGTGTGCTCAAATCCTATGGATAAGGAATCAACTGAAGGACTATGGCTTTGCATTAGACAAAATTCCTATTTTGTGTGATAATACAAGTGCCATAGCAATCTCCAACAACCCTGTGCAGCACTCGAGAACGAAGCACATTGATATCAGGTATCACTTTATCAGAGAGCATGTCATGAATGGAACTGTGGAGTTACACTTTGTACCCATAGAAGAACAGACTGCAGATATATTCACTAAATCTGTTGACGAATCCACATTTATCAAGTTAGTTGTTAAATTGAGTATGTTAAACAGTCTTAGTGATAACAATATCTCTGTCATGTTTGTTCTTTCAAAAATTCATTTTCTCTTGTCATTTAACTCATATTTACTGCCAATTCTCATTTAATATTACATGCTTGTAAATTTAAATAGCTCTGAATATTTTATTTTCTTTAAAAATATTTTTCTCATATTTTTTAAGTGGAGAAATGTATTTTTATTGAAAATATATTTATTTAGAATTATTTAGGTGTTTTTCAGATTTTAAATATTGTTGTTTAAATATTTCTGCAAGTTTATATTAATTTACTGCACTTCTATAACTTTTGCATATTTTTCTAGGATTTATGGAATTTTCTATGAATTTTTCTAGGCTTGTAATAATTTTTCATGCATTTTTATTCATATTCTGTAAAGTTTTAGTAATTTTCAGAATTTTCTTTTTATTTAGAACTGTTTTTCTATTTTATTTTCTTATATTCGTTATTTTTTTTGTTTTTTTTTGTGTTTGTGTTTGTTTTTTTTTTCTCCTTAATTCATTAGTACTTCTAGGTCTTTTTGCCATAGTACTACCGTAGTCTTTTAGATAGTACTACCAACATTCTTTTTATTTTTTCTTTTATTTTAATAGAACTGCTATTGTATTTTTAGTTAGTACTGCTAAGTCATTTTTTTTCTTTTCTTTTTCTTTTTTCTTTTTTATTTTAATTGATAGTACTACCGTGTTTTTCACCACAGTACTACCAGTTGTTTTTCTTCTTTTACCTTAGTACTAATAGCGTGTATATATATATATTGTTTTTACATTTTACTGAGTCCTAACCGTTCAAGTTCTTACTTAACTGCTTTTTTACATTCTCTCTCTTTTACTCTAATAGAAACGAAATTATGTCCAATTCTTTTTCGATTTCCAGATTCGTTTCTTGCTCTTTTTAAAATCTAAAACCATCACTGAACAGATCTCTTCAAGACCTTTAATTCAAGATCTTAAAATCAGAGTTTCATCAAGTTTTAAGTTTTTGAGTTTTTTGATTTTCAAGGGTTTTTCTCTTCGTTTTTAGTGATTAAGAGGATATTTTTGAGTTCTAAAAATAGTAGTGTGTGTGGTTTGTGTCAAGGATTAACATACTGAAATTTGATAATTTTTGGAGAACTTTGAAAATTTGGATTTTTAATTAATTTTTAATTAATCTTAAAATCCTTAAATTCGAATTATTCATAATTATTTGAGTTTTTGTTTTTCTGTGTTAATTTTTATTTAGTAAATTATGGCTCAGAATTTTGAGGTTGTTAAAAACAATTATATTGGGTATTTTGATCCTTTGAAATGCCCGGTTGATCGTTTTCGACCTTGGATTCAGTTTTTAAATTCGGAGTGTTGTGTTAGTCGTGCTATATGTTTAACTGCTGATTTAAAGATTGAACCACTGAGATTATTGTGTTCTAGTGCTGTAATTTCTGATGATTTGAATTCTATTTCTTTCACAATTGAGCACACACAATACACTATTACTGAGGGATTGTTTTGTGAAGTTTTTCAACTTCCTAGGGACAACTTTGATAGGACTCCTTCTGATATTGAATTAATTCAGTTTTTCAACAGAATTCATTATCTAGGTCCTTTGGAGTTGCCCAAACTCAGTAAAGCTAATTTAGTCTGTGAATGGGATGTCTTATTTGATACTTTAGCTAAGGTTTTCAGCAATTGTACTAAAAACAATTTTCAAAATATTCCATCTTTGTTGCAGTACATTGCTTATGCTATTGTGTTTAATGTTAGACTTAACATTGGTCATCTTATCTGGAGTCTTATAGTTAGGAGAGTATCTAATGCCAGGATTGATCATGATAGTGGTAGAAAAGTCAGGTGTTTCTATCCAAGATTTCTCACTATCTTAAGCAATCATGTGCTATCTGATGCTCACAAGGAGTTGTTTTAAATGCTGCATCTGTTCCTTCTCCTACTACTGCTAGTAAGTTCTATCACAGACTCCACACTTCTCAAAAATTGAACATAACACCAGTGGTTATAAGTCCATTCATGGCTCAGTTCATTCATCTACCTACCTTTGAACCTTTTGTTCCTGATCAACAACTAGTCATTGCAGCTGGAACTTCAGAGGAACTGCCAATACATGTAATACATCCTATCTCTGGATCATCTGGCACCTTTGCTGAAGCCCAAGTGGTTGATAGGACAGACCAAGAGGTTGTAGCACCACAATCTCTATCCCAGGTCAGAGAGCCAAACACAGTGTCTAATCCTTTAACCTCTCAACCTGGATCTGCTTCAATGTTAAGACAAAGGTCTAGTAGTGAACAAACACTGAGTGCACCCACAGCTCTGTCTCCACCACTAAAGAAAAGGAAAACCTATAGAGAGACATCTGTAAGCCCATCCATGTTCTCTCAATAGGATATGGACTTTGAAATGGCCATTGAACAGTCTCTGGAGACATCCTCTCAACAGGATGAATCTATTGAAATTCGCCATCGGGCCCTGGAACCTGTAATGAGTCAAGCACTCTCCCATTACTCACAATGGGAGAAGACATCCAAATAGAAGAAACTCAGGACACGTTGTTAGGAGAGCACTTAGGATCTGAAACAATGCCTACCATTGTCACGGTAGAAGTGCCTTCACAGGAATCAGAAGGACATCTCTGGCTCCCCTAAGGGATTTTTCACTCGCAGTTTTTACTGGAGAAAGTGAAAGGCAACCTGGTGAGTCTGTCTCTGAAGCAATTCAGTATACAATGTCAAATATTTTGACAGACTCAACCAGGGATCGGGATTTGCGAACTCCCATTGCACCACCACTGACCTCTCTTGAAGAGGCTAGGGTGATTTCTATTGCAGGTACTCAATCTGATAACTTGGAAAGACAGCTAGTGATTAGAGATCAAAATCAAACAGAGAGTGATACACAAGCACGTGAGTTGAGTGAAACACCACTGAGAGAAATTGAAGTGAGTGCACACACTGACACAAACACTACTTCTTTGTTAGCTCAGATAGCTACTCTACAGAAACAACTGCAAGAAACCCAGGCTGAGAAAGACATTCTTAAAGCACAAGTGGTTGAACGGTCTTCTTCTTCCACCTCTGTAACAAATCAGCTGGGTTTGATTAAAGATGATATTGAAAGCTTGAAGACTACTCTCCTACCAAAGATCAATGTTGTTCAGCAAACTCAAGTACTTTTGGCTTCGGACGTGTCTGATCTTACAACGTCAAATATTGATCAGTTTGCTGCCATTACTGCTCAAGGGGATTTTATTCAGCAAACTGTTGATGAAAATCAATGGTTTAATGATCAAAGATTCTCTAAAATTGAAGGTGGAATGGAGCATTTGAACGAAGGGATGAAACATCTGTACTATATGATAAAGAAGTCACATTAACCTACAGTTGAACAAAGAACATTCTTTGAGGGAGATGATGATGCTGATCAAGGAGAAGATAGGGATGAAAGGAGAGAAGGAGGAGAAATAAGGGGAACATCTGAGGTAAATCCTAGGGCTTCCAAAGCTCAAACTGTAGAGGATTCCTCAACTAAGGGGGAGAAGGAGAAAGAAGGAGGAAACAGAGAAGCTGGAGGAGCTTCTGGAAAGGATAAGGGGAAAGGTTAACAATCAATGGAGGAGTCTGCTTTTGATGATGCCTACTACTACCATGGTGAACAGGATGACTTCCAATTTGACACATCTGGTGATCTGGAGAAGACCATACCTGAAGAAGCTTTTGGTGAGCAGGAGGTTGAGGAGGCAGCCAACTTTGATGATTGGGAAGATGAAGCTGAATTATATACACCTGACCCTTTGTTTCAAAGGGAGCTGAATAAACAGCAAGCAGAGTTAAGAAGAAAGGAGGATGAGAATGCTAAGGTCTCCGACATCATATCTCAGAGGCTAAAGATTCAAAAGGCCGAACATGAAGACAAACAACGTCTTCATAGTATTCATGTCAAAGAAAGGAGATTGGATGTGAGGATGAAGCAGGGAAGCAATTGGGATAACGCAAGGGAGATGTTTGATATCCCTCAGAGAGGCACAAACAATGATGCTACTTTTCTGAAGTTGCTTGAGAAGATCAGAACTGTTAATCCAGACAATTCATTATACATGAAGGCATTGAAGGAAGATATTCTAAGGATTACGTCTGCATTTGATCAAGTGAGGCAAGAACTGTACATTTATGTCTCAAGTGCTCTTGAAGGATCATTCACCGTCTCTCTTGAACTACTCCAAAGAAGATCTCTCTCTGAATTGTGGATTCTAATGAGTAAGGTAAAGAGATCTTCTTACTTGAACGAGCTTCTTTATGACCGGCTGAGAGACTCTGCTATGAAGGCCAGCCCTCAAGTTGTACACTTTCCTTATGAAGTCAAAATCTACAGAGGTACAACTTTGGAGACTTTAAGGCTGGATCCTGATTCCATGAAGCTACAGACTGCTATGCAACTGGTGAAGTTGGAGAATCTTCTGAGAACTTCTGGGTTTACTACTGTAGAGAAGTCTGAAGTTGCTGATATGATTTCAGACTACTGCACGGAGAAAATTCCAAGGTATGCTCAGATGAAGAATAGATTGAAGAAGATCACCACTCAACCAGTAATTCCAAGTGGTGTGGTTTCTGAAAGTGATCGTGTCCTTGACAAAGACCTCCTAACCAGATTGCAAGATGCTGAAGAAGGGGAGATTAGAGATTAAGGCATGATGTAGTTAGCTAAATTTGTAAATGTTATATGTTTAGAGCTAGGTAAATCAAGATAGGAAAATGTATTATTTGTTCAGACTAGAGGAACATCTATCTTGTATTTATCTTTACTGTTTGAATCTGGAAATTGTTATATTTAATCCAGAACTTTTTATTATTTGATTGGCTCTTAAAAGTCTTATCTTTTCTTGTTTTAGTTGAGTTATCCTCTAGAGTATTTGGTTGTTATTGTCTAACAAACAAATAGGGGGAGATTGAAAGACATATGTCTAGGCCTATTTGTAAACACCGAGGATTCTACTCAACTTTAATTAAGATGTAATAAGTAAATAATAAAAATCAAATGTCACAGGAATCTCAGAAGATTATATCTGTCAAGAAAATGAAGATTAAAGTCATCTACAGACTTGAAGTAAGTCTACATTGAAAGAAGTTCAATTTATTGTTCAAGCCTCAGTGAAGTATTCAAGGAAGTGGAACTATTTAAAAGTGACAGAGATTTCAGAAGTGTGACGAGAAAAAGTACAGGTTACAGTCCTCTGTTTAAATAGAAGGAGAAAAGAATCAGAGCTTAAGGTCAAGTATGAAGAACAACAATTAAAGTTAGTCGCTCATGAACCAGACAGTACATGGAGTGTCAACGTCAGCCAGTGGAAGTTATTAATCAATTTTAGTGGTTCTAAGAATTAGTTTAATTCTCTTTTAATATTATTCTATAAGATAATTAATTTAATCTATGAATTAATTCATCAGAATTAATTCATCTATTAAATTAATCAATCTAGATTTTAAGTAATTTAATGTATAAATTAATTCTCAAGTTACACGGGCTGCCAAGATCCATTGTCTCGAACAGAGACAAAATTTTCACTATCATTTTTTGGAAGGAGCTATTCACTACAGTTGGGACTCAATTGCATTTCAGTACCTCATACCACCCTCAAACGGATGGACAAACGGAAAGACTAAATCGGTGCCTTGAACACTATCTTTGAGCTATGGTTAGTAAAAGACCGAAGCAATGGAATAAATGGCTTCCATTATCCAAGTGGTGGTATAATTCATCGTTCAATTCTGCCATAAAAATGAGTCTGTAAGAGGCCCTCTACGGAGTTCAACCAAGGAAATTATGCATTCCCTCGAGTTGCAGAACCACAGTTGATACAGTGGCTGGCTTTCAGGTTGAACGAGAAGCTATGAACCATGTGTTATAAGAAGCAATCAGGGGGCCCAACACAAGTACAAAATGTACGCTGATAAGAAGCGTACTTAAGTGGTTTTGGAGGTGGGTGATTGGGTATTCCTGAAACTCCAGCCCTATCGGCAAATATTAGTGGTAATTCGAAAGTATCTAAAACTAGCACACAAGTTTTTCGGGCAATATAAAATATTGGAGAAAGTGGGTCCAGTGGGTCTAGTGGCATATAAACTTGAATTACCTGCAAACAACTTAGTGC
Source organism: Heracleum sosnowskyi (assembly GCA_030848705.1). NCBI lineage: Eukaryota > Viridiplantae > Streptophyta > Magnoliopsida > Apiales > Apiaceae > Heracleum > Heracleum sosnowskyi. The sequence continues at coordinate 70,675,401 of CM061235.1, forward strand.
ATCCAGTCTTTCATGTTAGTATGCTAAAAAAAAGGTTGGGTCCAAATTCGCAGTGACTACAGAGTTACCAAAACTGAGAGATGAAGGACAGTTTTTGGTATGCCCAGTTAAAGTCTTGGATAAAAGAATAGTCAAGAAAGGAAATAGGGAAGTTGTGCAATGGCTGGTCCAATGGTCACACTCGATTCCGGAGGACGCAAGTTGGGAAGATGCAGCTGCTCTCACAGAATAGTACCCGGAATTCAATCCTTGAGGACAAGGATTGTTTTAGAGGGAGGCATTATAACTGATCTCAAGCCCAATTAATTAATTTATTTATTTTATTGTCGGGAGTCTTGTATTTTATCACAACGAGTCGTATTGACTTATGAGTATTAAACGACGTAGTAGCAAGGAGCACAATAGCGAGTTCGAATAGAATGCGGAATTATATCGGTGATATCTGTCTCCTATGGAACGGTGACACGTGGACCTGAATGATTAGATAAACACTAAGAGAGAGAATGAGAATTCAGACTTGGCTTATGCGTGTTTTATTTTATTTCGTTTCTCCGCATAGCTCTGTAATTGTTACCAAAAGCTGTATTACTCTTTTATCACTAATATATAGTTTCTTATCCTCGATTTCATTTTCTTGTTGATTCTCATTAATTAAAAAAAATCATAAAACAAAGCTGTTGGTTACAGAGGTTTACCCCATCTGCGTTTTTTAATTGAATTCACTCGAAGTTCATTGTGTTATTACAATTCATCAGCAATCATTGTGATATTAAATGGAATTGATTTTTGTGCCTCGTTATTTTAATTCTTTTTAATTGAATAAACGACTAACACTTTATTTTTCATAGAGGAATTATATCACTCTATATTCTTGCATTAGTATATATTTACTGAAAAGAGGGATTAAATGCGCATTTTTTGAGTAGTGTGTCTAATGAAGTAAGGCTTAAATAGGTTCTACAGTAAACCCTAGGTTGATTAAATAATTAATATGTAGCCTTTTGTGATGTAATTTTAAAATTAAATCTTCATATATTATTTTGCATTAATATAGATTGTACCATTGCATAAACTAAGAGTGGTCAAATGGCGAATAGGTCACAGAATCTTGAGAGCCCTACTACACGTTAATAAGTGTTAATAAGATGGCTACTTTGTGATATGATAATAAGTTGGCTACTTTGTGATCTGATAATAAGTTGGCTACTTTGTGATCTTTATTTGTGTATTATGAGTTTGTGTGCATACTATCAAAGGCTTAGAGAATATATGTTTTGTGAGTACTATGCTTGGTTTCACCCATAGTTCTTATGTTCGATTAGTGAATACACCTTCCTAGAAAATTTTCTTAATCGAATTTATCTATGAAACTAAATTTTAATGTTTTCCTTGCTTGACAGTAATTTAATGCAATATGAAAATTCTAGATTCTAAAAAGAGAGATTCTGAACCCGTAACTCATGAGCATCGAGTTCTTAACAATGAGAAACGTTTGAAAAAATACCTAGAGATGTGGGAAATATATGTGGAATAGGTACTACAAACTGAGACTTTTACTTTAAATAATTTCATTACATGCTCATCTTAAATAATAACCTTTGAATATTTAACAAATTGGAGATCATTCTGGAGAAGACTTTGTCGGACATTATGGGTGACAAGCGCAAGATAAAGCATGATACACAAATGTGTGAGGAGAACAGGGAAAGAAAGCCACACTCTGGTTTGTATTTTTAACAATTTTTCTTTAACAATTATATTAGGTATTAATTTTTTGGATTGAGAAAGAGAAATGTTTTAGAATTGTGTAGATATATTAAGATTGGAGTTGTAATGCATACTGAAGGGATTGTGTATGTCATGTTTATTTTTCCAATAGCATACATCAAATGCTACCCAGAGAAACTTCTTCCAATTGAATTTGTTATATTTGGTGAAAGTATTGATCTTTGTTTGCTTATTTTCAACAGGTTCTGCATTGTTGATCCATGTTTGCGGACAAATAAAACAGGTTTCCATATTATTCAAAACTAATTTATTTTCTTAGCACATGGCTTTCGATACCATTTTTCTTTCAACATAAATCATGTATTAGGGAAACACAATATTACACACTAATTGAAAAAAGAATGTGATTAGAAAGCACACAATGTACCACCATTGTTAGATTGACAATATTAAGAAAGTTAGAAGTTAGAACAAGAAAGTAAAAAAAAACACAAAATTAAAATTGATTAAAAAATGTGATTTAAAGAAATGGAAGCCAATCTTAGTTATAGAGTCTGAGAATGCTACCAAGGGTAATTTACAGAGTATTATGATAGTTGAGTATTAATATGTTCACCAAGAATAGTTGTATATGTTCCAAGTAATGTCAGTGTTTATCTCAACCCTAAAGCCCGAACTATTAAAAAAATGGTTGGGTAGCAAAGGTAAATAGAAAATTGTGCCAATTAATGTGACGCACTTGAAGAGCTTTGAAAACTGTCCATAATCTTTGTAGATCTGTGCAAAAAATATAGGACTGTTTCCACTAGGCCATTTTGCATCTCCACATTCTACGTGAAGGATAGAAACATGCTTCTCCTGTTTACCCACCAATTCTTGATGCCTCTCAGGGATTTGAAATTAAAGAGAGGACAATAAACTCCTTGGTGTTCCCTAAAGCTTTCACGAACAAGCTAGCAACACTCGCTAACTGTTCATGGTAGAATATGAGTTTGATTTGAATAAAAAAACATCTACTCCAAAACAACAAAAAAACAAAAAAATAACACTACGACAATCACATTGCAGGCAAAAGGCTAAACTTGAAATTGTTATAGAATAAAGACATCAAAAATGTTTATATTTATTTGTGTATGTGTTTGTCTATGTGATAGCTCCGGAGTTTTCTCGATATCGAGTTAGCCACAAGTTGTATTTAATATGGAAATGCAACAAAGTGAAACATAAATACAATTCATGGAAGGCCATTAAAGTACCAGCATTGCGCATTATTCTGTAGTATGAATATACTTGGCCACAATGCATTATTCTGTAGTATGAATATACTTGGCCTCTTTACCCACCAATTGCTAATGCCTCGCGGAGATTTGAAATTAAAGAGAGGACAATAAACTCCCAGAGTGTTCCCTAAAGCTTTCATGATCTTCTCATTATGTGATTATATGATTATAATTATTATAATCATATAATTATAAATTAATAAATAAAGAATAACTTTTGTTATAAATAATATGCTTAAATTTTTCTGTTGATCTTTAACATTTAGATAAATAGATATTTTTATTTTTTTGATTTAAACATATGAATAAATAATAGAAAAAAGGAGTAAAGAAGAGTATCTACATTAAAGCATCTATAAGATAAAAACGTAAAAGAATCCCACTATAAAAAAGGTAAAAGAAACAAAGTAAAGAAAAAAAGTATTAAACGTTTGCATCACCTAACAAGAATAGATAGGTTTGCACTTACACACTACTTCATTATGTAATGACAGAATAGATAAGTTTGCACTTACACAATACATCATTCATTATATATGATATATTGTAACCTACAGAGAAAACAATTCTGTCTACAACCAGTAAACTACTACATGAACATGGCATTACTTGACAGGTGAGTTGAGGGTAGGCCATGGCCATGACAAATGCTTGGCCTTTAAATCCTCGGAAGAATGCCTGAACTAAAGCTTATAGACCATGTCATACGCTTTCTGATGTACATATTTTTGGAATAATATCTAGAGGGAGTTAAATGTTTGTACTTTTGTTCATATTATTTTTGGACCACAGTAGATTGCATATTGCATTATGTTGTTCTCATTAGCCATATGTTTACTCAACATTTTGGGGAAAAAAGCAATCAGAGATGATACAAATGAAACCTGACTACATTCATGAGTGCATTGCTCCTATTAATTTTACTTATATTTCAGAGACCATGTTCTAATTTACGCAGATTGAATATATTTTTTTCATATATGCACTTGCATTGCGGTATTGGTGCCTGTGAATTTGACTAACAACACATTATAAGAACTCGACGATGTAACGTTTACTGATCTTGTCAAACTTTTAAAATCTAATATATCTTCTGGATCCTTAAGGTAAGATATATGTTTAAGGTACTTCATGTTAGTTCAGAATTCAATGATCGTCAGGACCTAGACTCAACTGATCAGGATTGCTGACGTCATCAGGATTACATGGTCGTCAGGATTGAGATACATATCAGGACTGGGATCAGGATTGATCATCAGGACTGGAAGCTGATCAGCATTCCTACTTCGAGTTATATTTGGAGTCTAGTTAAACATGGAAGTTTATTCTGTCGGTTCCTGGTTTGTAGAATGTAGCTATCAATTATGGATAGGTTTCAATCTTTGTAATTGATTAGGACTTATCATTGATAGAGAATATGTGTCGTATATAAACACAGTTTTGGTTTCGATTTATGTACGTGAACATAATCGAATAGAAGCTCTTAAGAACATAGAATTTCTTGAGAGAGTTTTTGTAAGCTAGCAGCTCTCAAGAACATCAGAATTTCTTGAGAGAGTTTGTAACAGTTTTATATCAGATTTAATAAAGCTGTTATCTTTCTTTCATATTTGTGACATATACATTAAGAAGTTGATTATCTTATACTATTGTATTCAACCCCCCTTCTACAATAGATTATTACTGGGCAACAATTGGTATCAGAGCAAACTGATTTAATTCTGAATCAGATACGATCTAAAGATGTCGACAACCAAGTATGAAAGCATGAAGATTCCCATCTTGAAGAAATCAGAATATCCAACATGGAGGGTAAATATGCTGATGTACCTGGAGGCTATGGATCCTGACTATTTGGACAGGATTCGTGATGGACCATATATTCCTACACGAATTGTAGAACGAACAGATACAATACCTGAACATTATGTGGTCAAGGCTAAAAGTGAATGGACTCCAGAAGAAAAAGCTCATGTACTCAGGGAACCAAAGATAAAGAATATCTTACACAGTAGTCTTGATGTTGTCACGTCAAACAGAGTGATTGCATGCAAGTCTTCAAAAGAAATCTGGGATACTTTGGAAACTCAGTGCCAGGGATCTGCATCTGTCAAGAAAAACAGAAGGGCTCTTTTGATTCAAGAATATGAACAATTTGATGCAAAATAGACAGGAAAAGTACTTCAGGAAGCTGTTAGTTTTTGGGTGGAAGACTAGTTTCATGGTTCAGTAAAAAGCAAAAATCCATTTCCACTTCAACTGCAGAAGCTGAGTACATTGCTGCAGGAAGTTGTTGTTCTCAGATAATGTGGATGAGAAATCAGTTGTTAGATTATGGCCTGTCATACTCAAAAATCCCTATTTATTGTGATAACCAAAGTGCTATTGCAATGACAGGAAATCCAGTTCAACATTCTCTTACTAAACACATCAGTATTCGATATCACTTCATAAGAGAACAAGTTCTGGAAGGAACAATTGAACTTCACTTTGTTCCTACTGATCAACAACTGGCTGATATATTCACCAAGCCACTACCTGAAGCTACTTTCAATAAATTGGTGAATGAACTTGGAATGATGAACTTTGAGAATTTCTAAGGAAAGCTACAGAGAGGAAATCCTGATAACTGTCAAATCCTGATGGTTATTCAGAAAGGTATGTTTTCGTTGATCAAATCCTGATAGGATGCAATCCTGACAGGAAGTCAACTGGTCAATCCTAATGTTCAGGTCAGTATTTCATTGCTTAATTTGTGCCTAATTTTTTGTCAGTATCTGCTGATGGACGGTTGAGTTTTAGTAGGACAACTGTATGCGCGCGTGTGTTGCACTGTTATAGATATACATATACATACACATAAAAAGCGGTGCAGGTTCATTTAAATTACACACGTAATCTGTCCACTAATTATTTGTGCACAAATCATATCTTGCCACCTGTTATTGAGAGTAAAGTTTTGTTCTAACAAAATACTTTTACTTATTCTAAATCATTAATTACTCTCTCATCATCAGTTTTTCGATTTTCTATCTCTCTGTGCTCACGAACCCTAACTATTTTGAAAACATCAATTCTCAAGATTTTTAAGAATTACAATGGCGTCTTCATCATTCATGAACAAACAAACAGTGATTAGTGGTGTTACTTTTGCCACTAACAATTTTGTGGCTATTCTAAATCATCAAGATTTACCCAATGAGTTTCATATAATTCAAGATTTTCTAGCTTCAAGCCCATTGAAGTTTGCTTTAATAGAACCTGCAAGTGTTTCTTTTAAGTCCGTAATGCAGGTGTGGAACTCAGTTACTTTTGACAAAGGGTATTCTGACACTATCTTGATGAGTTTTGAACATAATGGAATTACTCACTATGTGACTCCTGCAATTGTGGAGGAAGCCCTGCATTTACCTGTTCTTGGTGATGCTATTCCTGCTAATGTTTCGGACTCTACTCTTTTTGAGTTTGTTACAAAGTTGGGCTACAATGGTGAAGTAAAGAGATATGGCAATCTCTTTAGGACAAAGCTTAAGAAGGAATGGAATTTCTTCTTTGATACGATCAGCCGCTGTTTCCTGAACAAGACATCAAATTTTGATGCTCTTCCATCAGGATCTCTTAAAATTGGGTACTCTCTTATCCACTCTACAGTGTTTGATTATGGGTCGTTTATCTTAAAAGCTTTAAGTGATAGGAAATCAGATAAGTTAGGTTTTGTCTGTTTTCTTAGATTTTTACAGTTGATATTTAATCACTTGTGTCCTAATGTTGTTTTTGAGAATGATGTAATTCTACCTATCTGTAGAATTACTGAGAATAATATTAAGTCCTTAGTCAACAGTGATAAGGCAAATGGTTTCATAGGAAATGCTTTTATTCCTGATGAGGTTAGGTTTTTCTTACATAGGAAAATGCCTACTCGTTATGGTTTAATTTCTAATGCTATGGGGCAAGGCCAATCACACCTTGTTCGTAACCCAAGCATTCATCCTAAACAGTCTAAACAGTCAGCTGCCACCTCTAATGTCTCTCAAAAGACTTTAGTTGTAAAAGCAAAGAAGTCAGCTAGAACTGATGTGTCAGGAAGGCAATCAGGTTCAAAGGACTTTACCTCTACACCTATCACTAAAAAGAAGTTACAAGGGGGTGTACAAGGGGTCCTGGTGAAGAAAGCTGCAAAGGGAGGTGAGGTTGTTTCTGTTAAAAGAAAGTTAGTGCTCAGGGATGAGACTGACTCAGAGGATGATTTACCTATATCCTCTGTGATGAATGTGAATAAGGAAGTTGCTAATACTGCTACTGCAGTTGTGGTTCCATTGTCTACACCACAGAAGAAAAGGAAGTTATCAAAAAGCAGGTATCATATTCCTTTAGAAAAGAAGCAGGATACTGATGTACAGGACACTTCTATTCTGAATGAGCAATCAGTTTCTACTGCTCAAGCAAATCCTGATGTTAGTATTCCTGATGCTGCACAAAGTCAAGTGGTTAATATTTCAGACTCTCCAGCACAGGATTCTCCAACAAAAAGACATGTTGATATTTTATGGGAGAAGTATGGTGCTGCTGCTTCCAATCTTGGGATAAAACATCCAATGGAAAATCTAAGGAAGGCAGAAGAGTTAGTCTATCAGAGACAGAAGAAACTGAAAGGATCAAGCCCACAAGAACCTGAACCTCAAAGTGGTTCAACAGCTCTTTCTGATGATCCAACAAGAACCACTAAATCAAAGTTTGAGTGAAGGCTTAGCTAGTGGAATGGTCCCACAAGAACCATTTTCTCAAAGGGAGAATGAAGACATCTACATTCCAGCTACACAAGAACCATCTTCTTAAAGTGAAGATGCAGGCCAAGCTACAGTTTCTGAGAAATTTCCTGACAATGCTCAAGGGATTTCTGGTGCAGATGAAGTTCAAAGATTGGTCGAGGACACTGTCAATGAGGGAAGCACACAAGAACCTTTGACTCAAAGTGTTGAAGAAGCTTCTGAACCTCAAGATCCACAAGAACGATTGGTAGCAAATACTGATGCAAGCATATCACATCCTGACGGTGTTCATCCTGAAGCTAGTGGTGCTCCTGATGTTGAACCTATCCTGATACAGCCACTTCGTTCAAGACCAATGGATCATCCTATCACAGATTCACTGGATAAAATGAAAGGTATAGCTATTCTTGATCCTGATGATACTCATAGTACTGATGATGATGACTCTGATGATAGTGATGATGATGAGAATCAAAAAGAGAAGGAACAGCTTGCTACAACACTCAAAATTAGTCAAGATTTTTCTATTCCTTCCTTTAATCCTGCTGAGGCACTTAGACAGAATGAATGGAACAATTCATGGCACAGATCTGCTGAATCTGTAAGTTATTCTTCTGCTTTGGAACATGCCTATGATGCAGAGAAATCTATAGAGAATCAAGACTTGAAGAATCATCTGAAGGCTACAACTTTGTTATCCAAAAGTCTAAAAAGTTAGATTGATTCTATCAAGAACTCAACTGAGTTGGTGAGGAATGATATTTCTCAAAATTTTACAAAGGTGCCTACTGCTTTTCAGCTAAGGGTAGTAGAATCCCAAGTGAAATCTGTTATTTCTGAACAAACCTCTATCAACAGAAGGATTGATTCTCTGGATACCAAGGTAACTGACATTCAAGCCTCTCTTTCCTTAATTTTGAATTTATTGTCAAATCCTGATGTCAAAAAGGGGGAGAAGGTTAGTCGGACAAAATGCACACCTGATCTAGTATTAAGGAATAATGATGATGATACTGGAGATGATGGTAGTGACAAAGTGATACAAGGAGAAACCTCTGATGCTGCTGTTATGAAGTCTACAATTCAAACTTCACAAAGTCAAACAACGCAGTCAACTCATGTTTCTGATTCTGGAGTTAAGACGGTAAGAACGTTGGTGCAATCTCAGATCCTGACGGAAGAACAAATCCTGACACCTGGTCATGGACATACTCTTGCTATAATTCCTGAAGGTGATGAAGATGTGATTATTGATAATCCTGAAGATGCATCAAATTTATTCCAGAAGTTTTCTACAAAAGATGGCAGAATTGTTACTCTATATCACACTGATAAAAGAGTTCAACAATTATATGCAAGAAAAGCACTCTCTACAGCAAGTGAAGAATATCCTGATCTCTCACATGAAGAATTCTTAAGACAACAAAGAGAAATGATGGAAAGCTTTAATAACCCTGCTCCTGCTAGAGGTAGAGGAGGCAGAGGTAGGAGAGGAGCTAGAAGAAGTAGAAGAGGTTCTTCAACTCAAACAATACCTAGACAGACAAGGTCTCGAGGGTTAAGAATTGAAGAAATTCCTGAACCTATTCAAACTCTAGTAGTTCTTGACAGATCTACTTTTGGTGATGATGGAAATATTGAAGAAGAACCTGAATTGAGAAGAAAATCAAGAAAATCAAATCTCTGCAATACAAATCAAATTGAAGAATCTAATCCTGATGTTGTTCCTGATGATATTCAAGATCCTGATGATTCTGAAATTCTGCAAGAGATTGACTTGATAATTTTATCTACTGTGGTTGATTCTCACAACAAGGAAGTAGATGAAGAAGAAGAAGCCAGAAGAAGAGAAATTACAAGATCAACAAATAGAGATTTCAATCTCTATGTACAAAGGCTTAAACTCTCAAACAGAAGAGTGTGGAGGAACCCAAGCAGACAAGAATCTTCACTGGAAAGAAGCTATGCCTTTGAAAAGGAAAAGGATAAGAAGTGGAAACATATTAGCACATTAAGTTGTGATACACTTATCAATTTTCAGTCTGGAGGAATTATTACAAGCGCTTCAAGTGTTGTTGATTTATCTGGGATGGTTAAATCAAAAGCACTCTGGTTAAAGATGTTTTCAAATCTGAAGCAATTGACAAGTAATTCAAGAGTAGGTATTGGACACAGGGATGCTGAATATCTGAATATGTCATATGTTGATCCTTACTCCTTAACTGAAATTGGAGGTACTTTAACTTCTGAAAACCTGAACAATTTACTAGTTGTTGATATAGTTATAGATTGTCATGATGGTTTTGACAAGAAAGAAAAGCTTCTATACTTCATGAAAGATGGTAGTGTGAAGATTTTATCTATTCAAGATATGCTGATGAAAACTACACAGGAACTGAAATATGTTCATTATCTTTTGAGATCGAAGAATCAAATATGCAAAGAATGGAGTGACATGATTTTGTCAACAATAAGAAGAAGACTGGATGGAAACAGTAATTTCAATGGTAATTATACTCCCATGTACTTAAATCAAAGAGGTCAGGATGTGGAAATGAAAAGGGGTATTACTGTTAAAGAAGTAAATTTTGGCATGACTCATCTTACTCTCAATCCTGATGGGAAGGAAATTACTTATCTTTTGCTTGAAGAGCATAGTCTTCAGAGAAACTCCATATTGAATCTCAGAGCAGCTATCTACCAGATTAATGAGGAAGATGAAGAACTCAGAAATCTTAAGGAAAGACTGATTCAAATTCTTGAAGAAAAAGAAGAAAATTTGTTATCCAACTTCTTGAAGATGAATTTGTTCTATCAAAGAATTTAAACAGATAAGTTGTTGCTGCAGATTCTGTACATTTTGTATATATGTTTTTGACATCATTAAATCTTAGGAATCTATACTTTATTTCACAAAGTATGAGATTGGGGGAGATTGTTAGTTCAGAATTCAATGATCGTCAGGAGCTAGACTCAACTGATCAGGATTGCTGACGTCATCAGGATTACATGGTCGTCAGGATTGAGATACATATCAGGACTGGGATCAGGATTGATCATCAGGACTGGAAGCTGATCAGGATTCCTACTTCAAGTTATATTTGGAGTCTAGTTAAACATGGAAGTTTATTCTGTCGGTTCATGGTTTGTCGAATGTAGCTATCAATTATGGATAAGTTTCAATCTTTGTAATTGATTAGGACTTATCATTGATAGAGAAGCTGTGTAGTATATAAACACAGTTTTGGTTTCGATTTATGTACGTGAACATAATCGAATAGAAGCTCTTAAAAACATAGAATTTCTTGAGAGAGTTTTTGTAAGCTAGCAGCTCTCAAGAACATCAGAATTTCTTGAGAGAGTTTGTAACAGTTTTATATCAGAATTAATAAAGCTGTTATCTTTCTTTCATATTTGTGATATATACATTAAGAAGTCTATTATCTTATACTATTGTATTCAACCCCCCTTCTACAATAGATTATTACTGGGCAACACTTCATATTCTTTTGATTCTGTGTTTGATTGATTTTAATGAGACGTGTGACGCCCTCCAAACCCGGGGTACAGATTTGAGGAGTCATCCGACCAACGGAATACTATTTAACACATGCATAATATATTTAAAGACAAAAATACCCCTTGACCAAGACTGCATCCAGATTATGGCAATGAATATAAGCTACTACAATCTTTTATTAATACAATACCAGTTTTATCAGAGTTATTACATCACAACCAAAGTTCAAATCTAGACATCTAATCTAGAAAAGCAAACCAACAACTACCCTGCCAATGATAATGACACGAGGGGCTCTCCTGGCTGCTGGTGAACTATCGGTCACGCTATGTCGACTCATACTCTCGCTTCACTGGAATAGGGTTAGAAAACAACAAGCAAGAGTGAGCCAAAATTGCTCAGCAAACATCAATGAATCATTTCTATCACAGTTGTAAGGATATGAATTTATGATATCAGAATCAACAATATTTAGCTAACACATGCTTTGTATCAATAACAATGGAAGAAAAGAATTAGAATTTGGCTTATACATTTTATTCAAATCAAAGGTTGTGCTGCTGGCCAGCCACGCATCAACCCCGGACTAGCTCATGTCATAGTCCTCTACTGGATCCTAGGCCAATTTGGGCCTTAAGTTATTCTGACCATGAATATGGCCCGACCAATTACTGGTCCATTTTTAAAAACACATGCCAAATCTATAATAGGGTATAAACAATAACATGCTCAATAAGATAAACTGAATGTATAGTAATTGCAAAAGAGCTTCAACTGTTCAGTATCAAATGAAGATCGAGAAATAATCATGGAGTAATTTCAATGGTACGGTGTACTCATTCAATAAGGGAATCAATAATGGTAGTCGATAATCAATGACCGTAATCAATAGTCAAGATGGAAGTCAAATAATCAATGGTTGTCAATGATAATCAAAGGATGATAAACAATAACAATAGGTGGTAAACAATAATCAAGTGAATTGGAAATAAGGGTTTCCGATGCAGATCAAATCAAAGAATCAAGAATCTCTAAGGAAATGGAATCAGTTGTCCAAATGCGTTTAAAGGATTGATAATTTGAATTGTTCTGGGGATAACGGTATTCAAGTAATCAAGACAATAATACATTTTTATCACAAGTAAAGGCACAGATACTTGCCTGGTCTAAGCTGTTGTCGGATCGACTCTGCTCACTCTACTTTTCCCTTTCCCTTGCTCCGGGAACTCGATTCTATAATTAAACAACTCATCACAATAAGTCTAACTATTTTCGTTCTACTCTCGACACTTATTCAATCAATAATCACATTTAAACAAGTAACCGGTTACGTATCGGACGTCCGGTATAATTTACGATATTTAAAACTCAGATATTTGCCCTAGTACGGGCATATACAGACTATAAAACACAACACACAATTAATATGAACCATATAGCACTTATAAACATTTTTAAAACATCATACGAAACTTATTTGAATTTTAGATAAGTCACGATTAATTTTTAAATCAAAAATCGGATTTTTAAATCCAATATAAACATTTAAATGCAAATAAATCAATTAATAAAATTAATTGACACTCTTTAAATACTCAAACTATTTTTAAATAAATAAATAGGCTTGAAAATAATTAAACTGAATTTTTAATTAATTAAATCCAATTAATAATTAATTTTTAAGAATTAATTGATTAAAAGAATTAACCAATTAATTAATAAATTAATTATTAATTAAAAATAATTAAAATAATTAAGTTTAATCAATTTTCGGATTTAAAATAATAAATATAATTTATCAGAATTTTTCTGATATTAAAATATGTTTTTTTAAAAAAAATATGAATTTTTAAAGTTTTTAAACTATTTTCGAATTAATTTTAAAAATAAAATCCAAAAACAGTTTTCAGAAAATGAATTAGGGTTTTGAAGATTGAAACCGGGTCGAAAAATCGGGTAAACGGGTCGGGATGAACTGGAACGGGTCGCCAAGAACTCGCCGGAAATTTTCCAGAATCCGGCGACCTGCCCAGAATCCGGCGACCAAAATACATGTTAAAAATTGGGGGTTTTTATATCAAAACATTCCAAATAAACACAGCAACTCATTCCGATAAAAAACGTACCAAAAGCATCGCCGGAATCAAAAACCCGACTATTTTCCGGCGAGCTTAAACAAATTTTCCGATCTGTAAAAATCCTACATGAAACTCTACGTTCTTTATGTTAAAATGAAGCTAAGAACACATACAATGAAAGCCCTCTACCAAAAACAATGTCAGATCATTCATATGAACGGACTATTCAAAAGAAGAATTCGGGTCAAAAACCCGAAAATCAAACCCATCAAAATCGAACATAAACATGAAATTAAAGCATGGATTCTTGCTAATTAGAACCCTAGGAACATGTTAGAAGCAACCAATTGAACGGAGAATCAACAGAATGAAAATTCCCAAATTAATCAAGAACCCTAATTAAATTCGAATATTGAAAAATTCATAATAAATCGAAAAATTACCAGATGATGATGAGGTTGGAAGATTATGAAACTAGAGATCAAGAGCTTTGATTTGAGTACAAGAACTTCAGATTTGGATTTCAATAACACCTCGAACGAATAGTTTGATTATTCAAGAACACGAAGAACACATTTCTGAAATTTTTACTTTTCGATAATTCGCAATGCAGATTATGAAGGTTATAAGGTACGATTCGTCTTTATATATTTTTGGAAAAATAATACCCTAAGGAACACTTTTGGATCGTTATAGATCCACTGGATCGTTTAAAACCCCTAATTAGGTTAAAATACGTTTTACGAGAAGATAATCATCTACAAGGATTGATAATTATCCAAATCAATACATATGATTATATAACTAATGCTCAAGAATACTGGGGCTATAACAAATGAAATACTGGTACAAAACGATATATCCGTCCCCTTAAGCAATTAAGGTTCGTAACAGTTTTTTTCCCTTTTTGAACAAAACGAATTATTCTTGCAGAATCAAATAGGTAGGAATGAAATGATACGAATATCTCTCCCGATAATGATTCGAATACGAAAGACGAAGAGATAATAATTAATGTACGAAATTCCAATGGGGCCCTTATATTATCAAAACGGGGCTCAGATTTGAAGAAAATTCCAAATGACGAAATATTTGAAAGGGGCTTTCGACTCACCATTTAGCACATAATCACACAACAATTATCATTTAATAATATTCCAATATTCCATAATAAATATTTTAGATTAAATATATCATTTAATCAAATAATAAAATTCACGGATATTACATCCTTCCCTCCTTAATAGGATTCTGTCCTCAGAATCAGATCAAGGAAACAACTGGGGATACTTCCCTAACATTTCACTCTCTAACTCCCAGGTAGACTCTTCTACTTTAGGATTCCTCCACAAAACTCTCACTAACGCTACTGTCTTATTCCTTAGTACTTTCTCCTTACGATCCAATATCTGAATCGGTCGTCCTACATATGATAAATCTGCCTGGACCTCTATGGGTTCATACTCTATTACATGATTCGAATCTGGTCGATATCTCTTAAGCATAGATACATGAAATACATTATGAACGTGCTGCATATGCGGTGGCAATGCCAACTCGTAAGCTACCTCGCCCACCTTCTTCAAAATCTCAAACGGCCCAACATATCTCGGACTCAACTTCCCTTTCTTTCCAAACCTAACTAATCATTTCCATGGTGAAACCTTTAGTAACACCTGCTCTCCTTCTTCGAATCCCACATCCTTTCTGGCTAGATCCGCATACTTTTTCTGTCGGTCTTGAGCTGTTATCAATCTTTTCTGAATCAATTGAACCACTTCCTTTGTTCGTTGCACTAGTTCTGGTCCTATCATTTTCCGTTCACCAACTTCTTCCCAATATACTGGAGATCGACACTTTCGTCCATACAAAGCTTCGTAAGGTGGCATTCCGATGCTCGCGTGAAAACTATTATTATATGAAAATTCCACCAAGGGTAGATGATCGTCCCAACTGCCTTCAAAGTCAAGTGCACATGTCCTAAGCATATCTTCAATAGTCTGAATTGTCCTTTCGCTTTGACCGTCCGTCTACGGATGATAAGCCGTACTCATTCTCAACTCGGTGCCCAAACACTCTTGAAAACTCCTCCAAAATCTTGAATTGAATCGAGGGTCTCTATCAGACACTATCGATACTGGAACTCCATGTCGTACTACGATTTCTTTTATATAAATATGAACTAACTTGTCTAGCGAGAATCTCTCGTTAATCGGAAGAAAATGCGCAGATTTCGTCAATCGATCCACGATAACCCAGATGGCATCATGGTTAGCTTTTGTTCTAGGCAATCCTACTACAAAGTCCATCGCAATGTGTTCCCACTTCCATTCGGGAATTTCCAATGGTTGAAGTAATCCACTTGGTCTCTGGTGTTCCGCCTTAACTCTTTGACACGTAAAGCATTTACTTACCCATTCCGCAATCTCTTTCTTCATATTTGGCCACCAAAAGTTCGTCTTAAGATCTCGATACATCTTCGTACTCCCTGGATGAATTGAATACTTCGAGTTATGTGCTTCGTGCAAAATCTCACCTTTCAGTTCCGTTACGTTAGGTATCCATATCCGAGAAGCAAATCTCAAGATCCCTTTGTCGTCCGGTTGGCTACATATTTCCTCACCTGTCATTTTACTCACATCATCATTCATAACTTGCTCTTGGCACTTTCGTATCTTCTCCAACAATTCAGGTTGAAACGTCATGGTATAAATCATTTCCGTCGTGTCCTTCGGATTAATTACTTCGATTTCTAACTTCTCAAATTCCTTGTACAACTCTTTGGTCATCGTCAGTGTATTCAATCTCTCTTTCCTGCTCAATGCATCTGCTACCACATTTGCCTTGCCGGGATGATAGTTGATAGAAACGTCGTAGTCCTTGATTAGTTCTAACCATCTTCGTTGCCTCATGTTCAGCTCTTTCTGAGTAAAGATATACTTCAAACTTTTGTGATCGGTGTAAATTTCACATCTCTCTCCATACAAGTAGTGTCTCCATATCTTCAAAGCAAACACAATAGCTGCTAACTCTAAATCGTGTGTAGGGTACTTCTGTTCGTGGGGTCTCAACTGTCTTGACGCATAAGCAATCACCTTGTCATGTTGCATAAGTACGCATCCCAATCCTTTGTACGACGCATCACTATAGATTACGAAATGACCTTGATCGTCTGGTAGCATCAATACCGGTGCCGTAGTTAGCCTTTTCTTTAACTCTTGGAAGCCTTCTTCGCATTTATCGTTCCATATGAATCGCTCGCTTTTCCTTGTCAACTTGGTCATTGGAGTAGCTATCTTCGCAAAATCTTGCACAAATCTCCGGTAGTATCCGGCTAATCCCAAGAAACTTCTGACTTCAGTCGGTGTCCTTGGTCTCTCCCAATCTTTCACTGCCTCTATCTTTGCTGGGTCCACTTTGATGCCTTCGCTGCTCACCACGTGTCCTAAGAAATGAACTTCTTTCAACCAGAATTCACACTTGGAAAACTTCGCGTATAGTCTTTCTTGTCTCAACGTTCCTAACACAATTCGCAACTGGTCTGCATGCTCTTCTTCTGTCCTTGAGTATATCAAGATGTCGTCGATGAATACCACTACGAACTTGTCCAAATATCTCTTGAAAATCCTGTTCATTAGGTCCATAAAAGCTGCGGGTGCATTCGTTAGTCCAAACGCCATTACTAAGAATTCATAGTGCCCATACCTTGTTCGAAAGGCTGTCTTCGGTATGTCGTCTGGTCTAATCTTCAATTGGTGATATCTTGACCGTAGGTCAATCTTTGAAAAATGTACCGCTCCTTTCAGCTGGTCAAACAGATCATCTATTCGAGGTAATGGATACTTGTTCTTAATGGTCAGCTTGTTCAACTCCCGATAGTCTATACACAATCTCATGCTTCCATCCTTTTTCTTGACAAACAGTACTGGTGCTCCCCACGGTGAAACGCTGGGTCTAATAATTCCTTTTTCTAGCAAATCTTGCAGTTGATCAGCCAATTCCTTCATCTCCACTGGTGCCATTCTGTAAGGGGCCTTAGATACTGGCTCCGCGCCTGGTACTAAGTCTATCGCAAATTCAATCTCTCTATCTGAAGGTAAACCTGGTAATTCTTCCGGAAAAACATCTGGAAACTCATTTACGACTGGAATATCTTCTAACTTAGAAACTTCCTTATCTATATCTATCACATAAGCTAAATACGCCTCACAACCTTGCCTTAATAACCTCTTAGCCTGAATCATTGTCAGGAACCTCTTTCTTTGTTTCTCTCCTCTAAATATTATTTCTTTCTTTTCCAGGGTAACCAAAGTAACCCTCTTATTCTTACAATCAATACTTGCATCATACTCAGTCAACCAATCCATCCCTAATATCACATCAAATTCACCTAGCTTAAAAGGTAACAAGTCAACATAAAAACGATTTCCCAAAATCTCTATCTCACAACGAGGATAATATGAACTGACCGCGATACGATCCTGATTATCTATCTCTATGGTCAACATCCCACTTAAAGGTTTCATTACGCAATTCAATCTACGAGCAAACGTTTCAGAAATAAAAGACTTCGTCGCTCCCGAATCTATTAACACTTGCGCATGAATAGAATTTACTAGAAGTGTACCTGCCACCACGTCGGAATATCTCACTGCTTCTCCCATTGACATATTGTAGGTCCTGGCTAACGGCTGGACGTTAACAACTGGGGGTGCTTCAATTGCCCGAATCATATTGTTCACGGTTGCTGGTGCTCTGCAGTCCTTGATCACGTGACCTGGTTTCTTACACCGATGACACACAATGCCCATCTTGCAATCCCGGGAATAATGTCCCTTCTAATTACATTTAAAGCATGTGACATTCAATCGATGGCATATCCCTAAATGTCGCTTCCCGCATGTCTTGCATTCTGGTAGTGGGGGTCTAGAAAGTCCCTGCTGACTGCCGGTTAGTAGACGGTTATCTTGTCCTACGCTTCCGGTATCTGGTTTCCTAAAACTCGTATTCCTTCCGTGCTGAAATCCCAGTTTCTTATTTGCTTGCCCTTGAAAACTTCCCTGCTGCTGTCCCTTATCGGGTATCCCTGCTTTCCTTTTCTTGTTCTCCCTCTCTTTCATGTAAGAATCACTCTCTGTCTCTGCAATCATTGCCTTTTGGACCACCGCTACATAGGTGTCCAACTCCAATACAGCTAACTTACTACGAATCCAAGACCTCAGTCCCTGCTGGAACCTCTTGGCCTTCTTCTTTTCCGTATCCACATAGGTTGGAACAAACCTTGACAACTCCGTAAACCTTGTTTCATACTGGGGCACTGTCATGCTTCCCTGCTTTAATTCCAAAAACTTTAATTCCATCTGATCTCTCATATAGTCCAGAAAATACCTTTCCAAAAACAACTCTGTAAATCTTGCCCACGTAATTAATCCCTCGGGCTCCATAGCCCTACTCGTTTCCCACCAATAACTGGCCTCATTCTTCAGAAAATAGCTTGCATACTCCGTCTTCTTATCTTTTGTCACCTCTATCAAGGCAAAATCCTTTTCCATCTCTTTCAACCATGCCTTAGCCTCTACAGGGTCTGCTGATCCTTTAAATTCTGGAGGTTTTGCTACCTGGAAAGATTTGAACGTAATCGCCGGTGCCGCTTGCTGGTGCTGTTGTTGATGCTGCTGATGCTGATGTTGCTGATGCTGTTGCTGCTGTTCTAAGAGCTGTTGCTGAAATGTTCGTTGCTGCTGTGCTAATGCGGCAGTCTGTTGAGTAAGAGTATTTAACAACTGGATTACCATCGGGTCCATGCGGCCCGTGGGAGGTGTATTTTGTTGACCCTCTTGGTCAGAGGTATCATTTGAACGGGTTTGTCGTCTAGGAGCCATATCGCTGATGAATAAACAATAATTGGCTTAATCAAACAGTCCATATAAAAGAAGGAAGGATCAGAATTGATATCTCGAAGGTTTACAGATCTTTTCAACGGTGTATGGATACACTCGTTGCAACAAGTAGAATAACAGTTATGATGCTGGAAATGAATGACAGGGGAATAAATACAGTTCTATAAAAGAGGTTTATCATATATATATAGATAGAGTTAGTACAAGCGTAGAACGCTTCAAAAGAAAATATATCATGGCTGAACCACAACTGCCGACCAGCAATACAACAAAAATGCAACAACAACCCGAGGCGTTCCTATAAGCCCGGTGCACTGCTGATTCTACAATATGCATCTATATACTAACTATCTAGAGACCATACATCCACGTCACATCTGTCTGCTACTAATACCTGCTCATAGATCACCTGCTCCTGCCGGCCATAACGGGGGTCCTGAAATCTCTGCAATCTCACTCATCGCATAATCCAAAATCTGTCTCATCACTGCTACTGTCTCTCCCTCTCGACTAGAAGCTAATCCGTGCAATCGAGTCTCAACCAAGGTCCTCGTAACCCTAAACCTCATCTGAATGTCTCTCATCTGATCCTTAAGTCTGTCTCTCTCTCTGACAGCGGCTGCTTCGATCGAACGAACCCTACCCATCTCCATAACCTGTCCATAAAGGTACTCCTTCTCTCTACTCACCCTCTGATACACATGGTGTGGAACTGGTGGCTCACCTAGCTGATAAAAAGGCCCACAAACTGATGCCTGAGACACTGGTGCTGGGGCTACTTGTCGGAGTGGAATAGGACAAGGTATCTGATCTCTCCTGACTACTAGGTCCTGATGCCTAGGCTGATATCGCACTGGCCAAGACGGTCCTGCTCTCTCAACGGGCATAGGTATCTCTGATATCGTATCCTCGGAAGGGTCTGAGTCCGAACTAGAACTAGGGGGCTGCAATTATAACCACATTTAATCACTACGCATAATATCCCTAGTTGACCTCCTAATATCCTTACGTGAATTCCTAACTCTCTATGTTATCCTGGACCCTAAGTCCTAACTTGTTTCAAATGCCATAACCTGTTGCTCTGATACCAACTGTGACGCCCTCCAAACCCGGGGTACAGATTTGAGGAGTCATCCGACCAACGGAATACTATTTAACACATGCATAATATATTTAAAGACACAAATACCCCTTGACCAAGACCGCATCCAGATTATGGCAATGAACACAAGCTACTACAATCTTTTATTAATACAATACCAGTTTTATCAGAGTTATTACATCACAACCAAAGTTCAAATCTAGACATCTAATCTAGAAAAGCAAAACAACAACTACCCTGCCAATGACAATGACACGAGGGGCTCTCCTGGCTGCTGGTGAACTATCGGTCACACTATGTCGACTCATACTCTCGCTTCACTGGAATAGGGTTAGAAAACAACAAGCAAGAGTGAGCCAAAATTGCTCAGCAAACATCAATGAATCATTTCTATCACAGTTGTAAGGATATGAATTTATGATATCAGAATCAACAATATTTAGCTAACACATGCTTTGTATCAATAACAATGGAAGAAAAGAATTAGAATTTGGCTTATACGTTTTATTCAAATCAAAGGTTGTGCTGCTGGCCAGCCACGCATCAACCCCGGACTAGCTCATATCATAGTCCTCTACAGGATCCTAGGCCAATTTGGGCCTTAAGTTATTCTGACCATGAATATGGCCCGACCAATTACTGGTCCATTTTTAAAAACACATGCCAAATCTATAATAGGGTATAAACAATAACATGCTCAATAAGATAAACTGAATGTATAGTAATTGCAAAAGAGCTTCAACTGTTCAGTATCAAATGAAGATCGAGAAATAATCATGGAGTAATTTCAATGGTACGGTGTACTCATTCAATAAGGGAATCAATAATGGTAGTCGATAATCAATGACCGTAATCAATAGTCAATATGGAAGTCAAATAATCAATGGTTGTCAATGATAATCAAAGGATGATAAACAATAACAATAGGTGGTAAACAATAATCAAGTGAATTGGAAATAAGGGTTTCCGATGCAGATCAAATCAAAGAATCAAGAATCTCTAAGGAAATGGAATCAGTTGTCCAAATGCGGTTAAAGGATTGATAATTTGAATTGTTCTGGGGATAACGGTATTCAAGTAATCAAGACAATAATACTTGCCTGGTCTAAGCTGCGGTCGGATCGACTCTGCTCACTCTACTTTTCCCTTTCCCTTGCTCCGGGAACTCGATTCTATAATTAAACAACTCATCACAATAAGTCTAACTATTTTCGTTCTACTCTCGACACTTATTCAATCAATAATCACATTTAAACAAGTAACCGGTTAAGTATCGGACGTCCGGTATAATTTACGATATTTAAAACTCAGATATTTGCCCTAGTACGGGCATATACAGACTATAAAACACAACACACAATTAATATGAACCATATAGCACTTATAAACATTTTTAAAACATCATACGAAACTTATTTGAATTTTAGATAAGTCACGATTAATTTTTAAATCAAAAATCGGATTTTTAAATCCAATATAAACATTTAAATGCAAATAAATCAATTAATAAAATTAATTGACACTCTTTCAATACTCAAACTATTTTTAAATAAATAAATAGGCTTGAAAATAATTAAACTGAATTTTTAATTAATTAAATCCAATTAATAATTAATTTTTAAGAATTAATTGATTAAAAGAATTAACCAATTAATTAATAAATTAATTCTTAATTAAAAATAATTAAAATAATTAAGTTTAATCAATTTTCGGATTTAAAATAATAAATATAATTTATCAGAATTTTTCTGATATTAAAATATATTTTTAAAATAAAAATATGAATTTTTAAAGTTTTTAAACTATTTTCGAATTAATTTGAAAAATAAAATCCAAAAACAGTTTTCAGAAAATGAATTAGGGTTTTGAAGATTGAAACCGGGTCGAAAAATCGGGTAAACGGGTCGGGATGAACTGGAACGGGTCGCCAAGAACTCGCCGGAAATTTTCCAGAATCCAGCGACCTGCCCAGAATCCGGCGACCAAAATACATGTTAAAAATTGGGGATTTTTATATCAAAACATTCCAAATAAACATAGCAACTCATTCCGATCAAAAACGTACCAAAAGCATCGCCGGAATCAAAAACCCGACTATTTTCCGGCGAGCTTAAACAAATTTTCCGATCTGTAAAAATCCTACATGAAACTCTACGTTCTTTATGTTAAAATGAAGCTAAGAACACATACAATGAAAGCCCTCTACCAAAAACAATGTCAGATCATTCATATGAACGGACTATTCAAAAGAAGAATTCGGGTCAAAAACCCGAAAATCAAACCCATCAAAATCGAACATAAACATGAAATTAAAGCATGGATTCTTGCTAATTAGAACCCTAGGAACATGTTAGAAGCAACCAATTGAACGGAGAATCAACAGAATGAAAATCCCCAAATTAATCAAGAACCCTAATTAAATTCGAATATTGAAAAATTCATAATAAATCGAAAAATTACCAGATGATGATGAGGTTGGAAGATTCTGAAACTAGAGATCAAGAGATTTGATTTGAGTACAAGAACTTCAGATTTGGATTTCAATAACACCTCGAACGAATAGTTTGATTATTCAAGAACACGAAGAACACATTTCTGAAATTTTTACTTTTCGATAATTCGCAATGCAGATTATGAAGGTTATAAGGTACGATTCGTCTTTATATATTTTTGGAAAAATAATACCCTAAGGAACACTTTTGGATCGTTATAGATCCACTGGATCGTTTAAAAACCCTAATTCGGTTAAAATACGTTTTACGAGAAGATAATCATCTACAAGGATTGATAATTATCCAAATCAATACATATCATTATATAACTAATGCTCCAGAATACTGGGGCTATAACAAATGAAATACTGGTACAAAACGATATATCCGTCCCCTTAAGCAATTAGGGTTCGGAACAATTTTTTTCCCTTTTTGAACAAAATGAATTATTCTTGCAGAATCAAATAGGTAGGAATGAAATGATACGAATATCTCTCCCGATAATGATTCGAATACGAAAGACGAAGAGATAATAATTAATGTACGAAATTCCAATGGGGCCCTTAAATTATCAAAACGGGGCTCAGATTTGAAGAAAATTCCAAATGACGAAATATTTGAAAGGGGCTTTCGACTCACCATTTAGCACATAATCACACAACAATTATCATTTAATAATATTCCAATATTCCATAATAAATATTTAAGATTAAATATATCATTTAATCAAATAATAAAATTCACGGATATTACAAGACGGGTGGAGTGGTGTAGAAAATCTGAGATGTGAATTTAGGTAGAGGTAAAAGTGCATAGTTAGATTATGCTTAGATTGCATTATTAGGCTTCCTTATTCATTTTGTTCCGAAAATGCTCTGATATAACTACTAGAATAGAACACACATCTTAGTTTATTATACTTGATCTTCTACTAGAATTAATTTAATATTTGTGCTAAGTTAGATGTGAAATTTTTAAGAAAACAAATTCAGATTACGCTTTAGAGGGTCATATAGCTTGGATATACTTTTTTCCCCAGTTTTTTCTTTTTAACATTAGTAACACAACTTTGACTTCCGTACGTTAAATTAGGAAAAGATTCATTTTTTAGTTTTTCTAGAAAACTATAAGGGCAATAGGATATTTTAGTTTTGTCATAATAAAACATGCAACTGTGGCCTCAAAATTGTCTTAAATTTGCTGAAGAATTAGGTTGAGTGTAAGGAAAGGAAAAAGATTCAGTGTGTTAATTTGAATGTGTGGGTGATCTGCGTTAATTTGGTAGAAGTTGCTTCAGGTGTTGGGGTTTTTTGGAGAAATTATGAAATTAATATAGAGCTACAAATTGCTGCTAATTTTGGTAAGAAGACGGGTGACTGAAACAAGCTATATATAATGTGTTTTGTGAAGACTGTGTATCATATTTAATGGCAAAGAAATGAGAAAGAGTTTAACAAAAAATGCAGAGATGATATAGTTATGGTTAAAGAAATTTTGATCAAGGTTGCTCGTTGGGCTAATGAGAAACAGAGAATAATGTTTATTTTGTGAACTACAAGTTATATAGGTTTTGTTTTGCAGTAGGTTGGAATGGTGAGTTGAGATGTATTAGCTCGGTATTAGTTTTTTTTCTCAACGTATTGTATGTTTAGACAGGGTAGTATATCATGTAATATACTTTGGTTTTTTAATAAAATTTTATTAATTGAAAAAAATTGAAATTAAAATTAAATATCATTCTATTGGCAGATTTTAACCTCTTTTTCTTTTCAGGTATGTTGATGCAGTGATGACAATGTGGACTGTTACTACCTACGTGTTATGAACTTTGGATTTGACTGTGAACTTATTGGCCCTGCAATGTACTTTGGACTAAACTTTGGCTTGGATGGTTCCTTGAAAGACATATATATACACTTATTTGTTTACATCGAGAATACAACTCAACTTAAACAAGTTTATAATAAGTAAGTAATAATTCAATTGTCACAGTATCACAGGAATCTCAGAAGATCATATTAGTCAAAAGAATACAATTTAAAGTCATCCTACAGACTTGAAGAAATACTGCATTGAAAAAAGTTCAATTTATTGATCAAGCCTCGGTGAAGTATTCAAGAAAGTGGATTTATTAAAGTGTGACAACAAATGTACATGTTACAAAGGTTGAACAACAGTTAAAAGTAGCTAATGGACCACAGCTTAAAGTTAAGATAAAGAACAGACATTTCAGTTACTCACTTATGAACCAGACAGTGCATCAAGTGACAACTACATTCCAGTGGATATTCTTCATCAAGTTCAAGTGGTTCAAGGATTGGTTATGCTATCATGTAAGAATTTAAATTCTCTTTTAAATTAGTTATTAATTTATTTATTAAATTAATTCTTCATAATTAATTTAAGAAATAAATTAAGTAATTAACTTATTGAATAAATTAATTATTCAGAATTAATTTATGAAATAAATTAATTATTACAATTAATTTAAATTAGAATTAGAATTAATCTAGAATTTCTTAATTAAAATGAACTGGAATGACTATCCACGATAGTCATCCCGGTAGTCATTCCAAGTCATTTTGTATTAAAAATGTACTGGAATGACTATCAAGGGATAGTCATCCCGGTAATCATCCTAGTAGATTTCAAGAAATTCTATTTTAATTCTTGTAAATTCCGATAGTCATCCCGGTAGTCATTCCAAGTCATTTTGTATTAAAAATGTACTGGAATGACTATCAAGGGATAGTCATCCCGGTAGTCATCCTAGTACATTTCAAGAAATTCTATTTTAATTATTGTAAATTCCGATAGTCATTCAAGTTATAAGGATAGTCATTCCAGGCTTTATAATAGTCTTTTTAGACTATTTTCATAGTCATTCCAATGACAATTGCACGTGCAGTTTTGTGGCAAGTGGATTACTATTAATCAAAAGATCAAGACAGTAGATCATTATTCATCAACATCATAGTGTTAAATCTAAACCACTAGAATTCATTCACTTGTACTGCTTTAACTATCTAGCGGATTTTTATCCCTAGAACGTATCTCAAATTATCTTTTATTGTTATATCTTTTTATTACAAAAATAGATAAATTCATGTTGAATTTATTCTAGATTTGTTTTAATTAGTTTGAGATTCAATCTTGTAATCAGTACCATATTTGTAACACCTTTCAAGTTTAATATAAGTTATATTTAACTTGAATTTTGTTTTATTTAATTCCGCAATAATTTTTTCTTAAATTGTTTTATTCTAAAACGGACAAATTCGATAAAACGATATAGTTTGTATTCAACCCCCCCCCCTTGTACAAACTTATCGGGACCTAACATTCCTCAAGATATTGTTAAGTTCCTTTAGATGCCATTTCTTGTTTTCCTTGATTGGCCGAAGTTTGATTGTTTTCATTTTTTCACAGAAAACTTTAGGTTGTAACACGTTAACATAATGATGGTATTGTTTACTTTTTCTTTGCCTACATTGATCGAGTATAATCTTAATATCCATATCTTCGGATAATATCAAATGTTAAATATAAACTTAATCACCACACTTGCAGTTAAACAAAATTGCTACCGTCCATTTGCACATTGTCATTACCTCATGTCTATAATATTTTACATGTGTGGATGATCTGTAATCACCTATATTTGGGAGTGAAGACCCTTTTGTCATACATCTGGCACATAAAAGTAAGCAATTCTTTTGTCAACTTGAGAAAAGAATGCAAAGGCATTTGCCAGCAAGAAAAGATGATCCCCTTTTGACAGGTCGTGACCCTGCTTAAGGGCACCATTATTCAGCAATACTACCTCAAGCAAGCAAGTGACTGAAGGCAAAGTTATGAAAGCTTTAAAATTATTTATGAACCTTTCAGATGCTACGGTTACCTAGATTAAAGCTTGGTATGAGTTGAACCCATCAGGTCCAACATGTTACGGTAAAGAAGTCACTACAAGAAAACTCGACTAAATTCGACCTTTTATTTCCGACTGCGGCTAAATTCGATCGAAATCGGTCGAATTTAGTGCCAGCTCCTAAATTCGACAAAAAAACGGTAAAATTTAGCCGCGGTCGAAAATAAATGGTCGAAATGAAAATTTGCCAAAAAAAGGAGGAAAACGTCTTGATAAAATTTGGATTTTAGAAAACTATTTTAGACCGAATTTGGTCGAATTTAAAATTAAGGTTGGCAGGAATTTTACCACCTATATTTTTCAAATTTAGTAAAAAGCGGGAAATTTGTCGCCTAAAATTTTTCAAACTATTCAAGCATGTTTTCGACCGAATTCGGTTGAATTTATTTAAGTGACGAAATTTGGTTGAATTTATTATTTTGCCGCCCAAAATTTCTCAAACTATTCAAGAATGTTTTCGACCGAATTTGGTCAAATTTATTCAAAATGACCAAATTCGGTTGAATTTATTATTTTCAGAAATTTAAAAACATGTTATTAATTATATAAATGTTTTTACATATCATAAAAAATAAAAATAAAATAGAAGGATAACATTCATTACATGTAAAAATTTAGTTTGTAAAAATATTTTACATAATGTTTTTTATATGACTAGATAATATTGAATTTTCAATCATTTAAAATTTCTAGAAAAATTAAATAAATATACAGTTAGTTTCCAAAAATACAAAACAAATATGAGAGTATCTGGAAGATATACCACATTCAATAAAAAAAATTGAAAAAATAATTTTGGGTAGAAAAAAAAAATTCTTCTTAACTCGGTACATAAACGACATGTTCGAGTCGAAATATAAGGTTTAGGGTTTAGATTTAGGGGTTGGATCAGAGTTTGAGTTTTATTTTATTTTAAAATTATTTTGAGTAATCCAACCGTATGGATGTGAAGATTGTCAAAAATATAAGGTGTACAAAAAAAATTAATTAATTTTAAATTTTATATCTTAAATATTTTAACAAATATATATGTCATTTGCACTAAATTTGACTACAAATCCTAGTTGGTCGAATTTAAGCTTGAGTTCGACTGATATTGGTCGAATTTAGCTAAATTCAACCGTTATCAGTCGAATTTAGTCGTGTTTTATTTTCGACCAATATCGGTTGAATTAAGTAAAATTTAGAATAAAACTATTTTTTGATGCCACGTGTCACACTTGGAGTGGCTGAGAAGTAAGCACATGGATTGCTAATTTACATTCAATCTAAACCATTCATTTCTTTCCTATTATGTTTCATCCTATCCATTAAATAAATTACACTCATCTCTTTCTCTTTTATATTTTTCATCCATTCATATTCTCTCATAAACATCACTACACCATAAATGACTTTCTACAACGCTTGCAAGGTGTTGCCATCTAAAAGTGTTGTAATTACCGTATTGAATCATCCCTATTACAACATTCATTCCCTGTGTTAGCGTAGACATGATAAAGTGTTGGCATAGTTATTGTACAAAACAAAACTTATATTAATATAAATAAAAATTAAATTAAATAATAATTTTATATAAAAAGTAATAAAATTTATGAAAAGGATTTGTTCATAATTTTATTGAAATTTAAATTGGAGTGAAGGATATTTTTTTTGTAAATTAATGTATTTTTAATAATCTTAAAATGAACAAATTTTAAAAATAAAACAAATTATGTTTTTGAAGAATTTTTTTATTAATTACATAAAAGGCCAAAAATTGTGAAAAATAATTTATTAGTTATTTTGAAAATGTTAATTTAACTAGGAGTTTCTGATAATGTATCTAATAATTTTAAAATGAATAAATTACAAATTAAAAAATATATTTTCAAAAATTAAATTACTAAAAGATAATACACGTTATTGATGAAAGAGCAAAAAAAAAAGACCATTATTGCTCAAATTGATGAGAGCGGAAAAATTTACTGCCTCCCGGCCTTTCCCAAAATTTGACAATTATTGTCTTTTAAGTCAAAAAAAAAAAATACCTTGGTCAGTTATTGTCTTCAAAATAACAACACACACTCCCTCTAACTCTCAAGTCGACTAAGCAGCCGCTCAATTAGGGTTTCGAAGCAAGGGGCTTCCAGGTTTCAGAGTAAGAGGCTTTAAGGGGATTCAAGCTGAGAGGAGCTTCAAGATGGCTTTAGAAGTTTCGAGATTTAATTAGGGTTCCGATTTAATAAAGAGTTCAATCAGGGGCTACAAATTCGGGTTTAAGCTAAAGGTAACATTCTCCCGACTTTAATTTGCTAATTGTGTTGTTAATTTGTGTTAATTGATGTTAATTTGTGTTAATTTATGTTGTTAACTTTGTCTTTTGTATGTATAGATGTATATGTGTGTATTTGTCTCTCATTGTTGCCCTCTCTCGCACTCTCTCTGTCTCACTCTATCTTTCTCTCCTCTCTCTGCATCTCTCCCTCCCCCCCCATCTCTCTCATAGTGCTCATGTATGTAATTTATAATTTGCTGAAGAAATGTTATTTTTCTTGACATTTTTTGAACTAATTTAGTGTGTATGATGATTGCTTAGTTTATTGTGCTTTTAGGTACTTTTTATTAGAAAAGTATTGTCCACTAGTACCCATCCAGATAAAGTGATTTTGATGATTAATACAATACGATATGAGCGATGCACTTGGAGTTTATCCAGAATACAGTAATTGGAGGTTATTTCCGTGAAGATCGTAATTCTACATCGTTCATCAATCATCATAATGCATACGTGACTAAGCTAGTCTGATATATCGTCTTGACTCTTGATACCAAAAAAAATTGTCTACTTGTTGTACATACTGATAGTAGAACAGAGTGTTATGACAAATTTAGCAACTTTTTCGAAATACAGTACATCCTCAATTTATATTCTGACTTTTTATATGATCCAATAAATCGAAAATGCATGTGATACTTGTTGCCCAGTAAATAACAATTGTAGAAGGGGGGTTGAATACAATTGTATAAGATTCTCGACTTAATAAATTATGTATAACAAATATGAAAGAATAATAACAGCTTTATTAAATCTGATATAAAAATGTTACAAACTCTCTCAAGAAATTCTGATGTTCTTGAGAGCTTCTAGGTTACAAAAATACTCGAGTGTGTGATCGATATAAATCGAAACCTAAACCGTGTTTATATACTACACAGCTTTTCTATCAATTACATGATAAGTCCTAATCAATTACAAAGATTGAAACCTATCCTAAATTTATAACTACATTACTATAAATAAGGAACCGACAAAATAATCTTCCTTATTTAACTAGACTCCAAATATAACTCTAAGTAGGAATCCTAATCAGCTTCCAGTCCTGACGATCAATCCTGATCCCAGTCCTGATGTAGATCCTGATGACAATCCTGATACTGACGCTTTAGCAAATACTGATGACCATGCAATACTGATGACGTCAGAAATCCTGACCAGTTGAGCCTAGATCCTGACGATTATTGAATCCTGATCTAACAATCTCCCCCAATCTCATACTTTATAAAATAAAGTATAGATTCCTAGATTCAATGATGTCAAAAATATATATACAAAATGTACAAGTATTTACAGTAACAAACTTATCTCCTCAGATTTTCTGGTAGAACATATTCATCTTCAAGAAGCTTGACAAAAGATTTTCTTCCTTGTCTTCAAGAATCTGAATAAGTCTTTCTTTTAGTTCTTTGAGTTCTTTATCTTCCTCATTAATCTGATAGATAGCTGCTCTCAAATTCTGTATGGAGCTTCTCTGTAGACTGTGCTCTTCAAGCAAAAGATAAGCAATTTCCTTCCCATCAGGATTAAGATTAAGCTGAGTCATACCAAAAGTCACTTCTTTAACAGCAGTGCCCCTTTGCATTTCCACATCTTGACCTCTCTGATTTAAGTACATGTGAGTATAATCACCATTGAAATTTCTACCTCCATCCAGTCTTCTTCTTATTGTTGCCAAAATCATATCTGACCATTCCTTGCACACCTTGTTCTTCCATTTTAACAGATAATGAACATATTTATGTTCCTTTGTAGTTTTCTCCAGCAAGTCTTGAATGGATAGAATCTTCAGAGTGCCATCTTTCATGAAATACAGAAGCTTTTCTTTCTTTTCATAACCATCATGACAATCTATAACTATATCAACAGATAATAAATTGTTCAGGTTTTCAAAAGTTATATTAACTCCAATATCAGTCAAAGAGTGAGGGTCAACATATGGTATGTTCAGAAACTCAGCATCTCTGTGACCTATTCCTCCTCTTGAATTGGTTGGCATTTGTCTTAGATTGGAAAACATCTATAACCAGACTGCTCTAGATCTTTGAGAATCAGCAATATTAGCAGCACTGGGAACATTTGTTATAATCCCATCAGAATTATAAGTGATAGGTCTATCACACCTAAGTGTGTCAATGTGTTTCCACTTCTTATCTTTCTCTTTCTCATAATAATAACTCTTCTCTAGTTGAGGTTGTCTTCTGACATTTCTCCACAACCCTTTATTTGAAGTTTTGAGTCTTCGCTTATAGAGCTGAAAATCTCTATTTGTTGACCTAGTTATTCTTCTTCTGTCTTCTTCTTCTTCATCTACTTCCTTATTGTGAGAATCAACCACTGTAGAAAGAATTAATAAATCAACCTCTTGCAGAATTTCAGAATCATCAGGATCTTGAATATTGTCAGAAACAATATCAGGATTATATTCTTCAATTTGATTTGTATTGCTGAGAGTTGATTGTCTTGGTCTTCTTCTCAATTCTGGTTCTTCTTCATCAATTCCATCATCACCAAAAGTAGACCGAGTAGGTTCAGGAATTTCTTCAATCCTTAATCCTCTAGACCTTGTCTGTCTAGGCAAAATTGGAGTTGATGAGTTTCTTCTACCTCTTCTTGTACTTCTTCTACCTCTGCCTCCTCTACCTCTAGTAGGAGCAGGATTCTTGAAACTCTCCATCATTTCTCTTTGAGCATTTAAGAACTCTTCATGAGAGAGATCAGGATATTCTTCAGTAGTAGTAGAAAGTGCCTTTCTAGCAAATAACTGTTGTACCCTCTTATCAATATGATAAAGAGTCACAACATCACCTTTCTTTGTTTTGTACTTCTGGAATAAGTTTGATGCTTCTTCAGGATTATCAATGATTACATCTTCATCACCCTCAGGAATTGTAGAAAGAATTTGTCCTTGACCAGGCGTCAGGATTTGATCACCTGTCAGGATTTGCTCTTCCGTCAGGATTTGAGATTGCACCAATGTCCTCACTGTCTTTACTCCAGAATCAGAAACATGAGTTGACTGCGTTGTTTGACTTTGAGAAGTTTGAATAGTCTTCATAACAGTAGCATCAGAGGTTTCTCCTTGTAGTACTTTGTCACCATCATCATTTCCAGTATCATCATAATTTTTCCTTAATACTAGATGAGGTGTACATTTTGTAGAACTTACCTTCTCCCCCTTTTTGACATCAGAATTTGACAATAAATTCAAAATTAAGGCAAGAGAGGTTTGAATATCAGTTACCTTAGAATCAAGAGAATCAATTCTGCTATTAATGGAGGTTTGTTCAGTAATGACTGACTTGACTTGGGATTCCACTATTCTTAGTTGAAGAGCAGTAGGCACCTTTGTGAAGTTTTGAGAAATATTAGTCCTTACTAATTCTGTAGCAGCCTTGACATAATCAATTTCATGTTTGAGGCCTTTTGATAAAAGAGTAGTTGCCTTCAAATGATTCTTCAAATATTGATTCTCAATTAATTTCACTGCATCATAGGCATGATCCAAAGCATAAGGAAAGCTAACGGATTCAGAAGATCTGTACCATGAATTGTTCCATTCATATTGTCTAAGTGCCTCAGCAGGAGAAATTTCAGAAGGAACAGAAAAATCTTGTCTGAGATCTTTTCCAGTAGTAGCCTTACCAGCCATGAATGTGCTTGATGAACCAAAGTTGGTTCCAAGACTAGCTTTGATTGTTGTAGCAAGCTGATCCTTCTCTGCAT
Source organism: Heracleum sosnowskyi (assembly GCA_030848705.1). NCBI lineage: Eukaryota > Viridiplantae > Streptophyta > Magnoliopsida > Apiales > Apiaceae > Heracleum > Heracleum sosnowskyi. The sequence goes on from CM061235.1 coordinate 70,708,241, forward strand.
TATTATCATCATCACTATCATCACTATCATCAGCATCAGAATCATGAGTAACATCAGGATCAGGAATAACAATACCTTTAAGTTTGTCCTGTGATGCTGTGATAGAATCTGTCATTGGTCTTGAGCTAATTGGTTGTATCAGGATTGGCTCAGCATCAGGAGCACCACTAGGGTCAAGAGCAACACCGTCAGGATTTGATAAGCTTGCATCAGGATTTGATATTGATGGTTCTTGTGTAGCATGAGGTTCAGAAGCTGCTTTAACACTTTGAGTTAAAGGTTCTTGTGTACTTCCCTCAGTGACAGTGTCCTCGACCAATCTTTCATTTTCACCAGAAATCCCTTGAGCATTGTCAGGAAATTTCTCAAAAGCTGTAGCTTTGCCTGCATCTTCACATTGAGAAGATGGTTCTTGTGTGGCTGGAATTGAAGTGTCTGCATTTTCCCTTTGAGAAAATGGTTCTTGTGTAACCATTCCAATAGCTATGCCTTCACCCAAACTTTGATTGAGTGGTTCTTGTGGGGCAGGATCATCAGTAGCTGCTGAATCACATTGAGACTAACTCCTCTACCTTTCTCTTTTTTTCCATTGGATGTGAGAATCCAAGTTTAGAAACAGTCTCAGCAACCTTCTCCCATGAAATTTCAACAATCTTTGCAGATGGAGAGGCCTTTGCTAGAGAGTCTGAGATAGAGACAATTTGACTTTGTGCAGCATCAAGAATACCAACGTCAGGATTTGCTAGAGCAACAGGATTTGATTGCTCATCAGGATTTGAAATATCCTGACCATCAGTACCCTGCTTCTTTTCCAAAGGAATATGATACCTGCTCTTTGATAATTTCTTTTTCCTATGTGACTTAGCAGATGGAGCCACAGCTACAATAGCAGTATCAACAACTTCCTTGACTATCTTGATCTTTCAGGATATAGGTAAATCATCCTCAGAATCAGTCTCATCCCTGAGAACTAATTTTCTCTTCACAGAAACAGCCTCAATCACCTTATCAGCCTTCTTTTGAACCAGGACCCCTTGTACACACCCTTGTACCTTCTTTTTCATGTGTAGTGTAGAGGAGAAATCCTTTGATCCTGATTGTCTTCCAGACACATCAGATTTAGCTAATTTCTTAGGTTTTACAACTAAAGTCTTTTGGGAGACAATAGAGGTGGTTGTTGACTGTTTTGAATGTTTGAGAGGCATGCTTGGGTCAGGAACAAGGTGTGATTGGTCTTGCCCCATAACATTAGAAATTAAACCATAACAAGTAGGCATTTTCTCATGCAAGAAAAGCCTGACCTCATCAGGAATAAAGGCATTGCCTATAAAACCATTTGCCTTATCACAATTGACTAAGGACTTCAAGTTGTTCTCTGTAATTCTACAAATAGGTAGAACCACATCATCCTCAAAAGTAACACCAGAACATAAGTGATTGAATATTAATTGGAAAAATCTAATAAAACAGACATAGCCTAATTTATCAGCTTTTCTATCACTTAAAGCTTTCAACACAAAACTACCATAATCAAAAACTTTAGAGTAGATAAGAGAGTACCCAATTTTGAGTGATCCTGATGGCAGAGCATCAAAATTAGATGTCTTATTCAGAAAGCATCTGCTGAGTGTGTCGAAAAAGTAATTCCACTCCCTTTTAAGCTTCGTCCTGAAGAGATTACCATATCTCTTAAATTCCCCATTGTAACCTAATTTTGTAACAAACTCAAAAAGAGTCGAGTCTGAAACATTATCAGGAACAGCATCACCAAGAACATGTAAGTGCAGGGCTTCCTCCACAATTGCAGGAGTCACACAGTGATTAACTCCATTCCATTCAAAGTTCATCAGGATTGAGCCAGGATCGTCTTTTCCAAAAGAAACTGTATTCCATACCTGCATAACTGACTTGAAAGAAACACTCGCAGGTTCTGTTAGAGCATACTTCAATGGACTCGAAGTAAGAAAATCCTGGATTATATGGAACTCAGTAGGCAATTCCTGATGGTCTAGAATAGCTACAAAATTATTAGTGACAAAATTAACACCAGTAATCACAGTCTGTTTGTTCATGAATGATGAAGACGCCATTGTTACTGTGTAAAAACTTGAGAATTGAGATTGAAAAACTAGGGTTTGTAAGCACAGAGAGAAAGAAGAAGATGAAAAACTGATGATGAGAGAGTAAACAGTAATTTAGAAAATCAAATGTATTTTGTTAAAACAAAATATTACTCTCAATGACAGGTGTCAAAATATGATTTGTGCAAAAATGATTAGTGGACAAATTACGTGCGTAATTAAACATAACTGCATCGCTTTTTATGTGTATCTATATGTATATATCTATCAGTGTGACACACGCGCGCAGACAGTTGTTCAATTAAAAACGCAAACATTTCTCATCAGTAACTGACGAAAAATCAGGCACAAATTAAGCAATGAAATACTGACCTGTACATCAGGATTGACCAGTTGACTTCTTGTCACGATTAAGTCCTATCAGGATTTGATCAAAATTACATACCTTGCACAATGACCATCAGGATTTGATAGTCATCAGTATTTCCTCTCTGTAGCTTTCCTAAAAAATTCTCAAAATTCATCATTCCAAGTTCATTCACCAACTTATTGAAAGTAGCTTCAGGTAGTGGCTTGGTGAATATATCAGCTAGTTGTTGATCAGTAGGAACAAAGTACAGTTCAATTGTTCCTTCCAGAACCTGTTCTCTTATGAAGTGATATCTAATACTGCTGTGTTTAGTAAGAGAATGTTGAACTGGATTTCCTGCCATTGCAATAGCACTTTGGTTATCACAATAAATAGGGATTTTTGAGTATGACAGACCATAATCTAACAACTGATTTCTCATCCACATTATCTGAGCACAACAGCTTCCTGCAGCAATGTACTCAGCTTCTGCAGTTGAGGTAGAAATTGACTTTTGCTTTTTACTGAACCAAGAGACTAATCTTCCACCCAAAAACTGACAGCTTCCTGAAGTACTTTTTCTGTCCATTTTGCATCCTGCAAAATCAGCATCTGAATAACCACATAAACCAAAATCTGATTCCCTTGCATACCAAAGGCCAAGAGAAGGAGTGCCTTTGAGATATCTGAAAATTCTTTTAACTGCAATCAGATGAGGTTCCCTAGGTTTTGCTTGAAATCTTGCACACAGACATGTTGCAAACATGATATCTGGTCTACTTGCAGTGAGATACAATAAAGAGCCAATCATTCCTCTATAGTGAGTTACATCTACCTCAGTACCTTGATCAGGATCAAGTTTGGTAGCTGTAGCTATGGGAGTACTTGCAATAGCACAATCTTGCATGTTAAACCTTTTCAATAAATTCTTTGTATATTTTGACTGATTGATAAAGATGCCTTCATCAGTTTGTTTAACTTGAAGACCAAGAAAATAACTCATTTCTCCCATCATGCTCATTTGATATCTTGGCTGCATAAGCTTAGAAAACTTTTCACACAGCTTATTGTTTCTTGACCCAAAAATGATATCATCAACATAAATCTGAACTAAAAGCAAATCCTTACCACTATTCAAATAGAATAAAGTTTTATCAATAGTACCTCTTTTGAATCCATTTTCCAGTAAGAATTGAGCCAGGGTTTCATACCAGGCTCTTGGAGCTTGCTTTAGTCCATAAAGTGCCTATAAACATGATTTGGATATTTAGGATCAATGAAACCAGGAGGTTGTCCAACATATACTTCTTCCTCCAGTTCACCATTTAAGAAAGCACTTTTCACATCCATCTGGAAAACCTTGAATTTCTTATGAGCTGCATATGCCACAAAGATCCTGATGGCCTCTAGTCTTGCAACAGGAGCAAAAGTTTCATCATAGTCAATTCCTTCTTGTTGAGATACCCCTTTGCAACTAGTCTTGCTTTGTTTCTGATAATTACACCATCTGAATCAGTCTTATTTTTGAAAATCCATTTTGTACCAACAATTGACCTGTTCTTTGGTCTTGGCACCAGTTTCCAGACTTCATTCCTTTCAAATTCATTCAATTCTTCTTGCATTGCAGTAACCCAATCAGCATATTTAAGTGCATCTTCAACTTTCTTTGGCTCGTCCTTTGATAGCAAGTTATTATATAGACATTCATTTTGAGTTACACTTCTTGTCTGAACACCTGCATCCGGATCTCCAATTATCAAATCAGGAGTATGACTTGCAGTCCATTTCTTTGCTGGTGGTAATTCATTCCTTGATGTAGATGCTCCCCCTGGATTGGTGTTATCTTGATTAGAAGAATTTGATTCATTAGGAGCTCCCCCTGAATTATTGTTATTTCCTCTTGATGAATTATCAGGATTGTCACTTGAATCAGTATCAGAAGAATTTTGTCCTGATGATTGAGTTGACTCTGAATTTGTAGTAGTTTGCTGTTGCTCCCCCTCAACATTTACACTACTAGATGAATCATCATTATTTGCATCATCAGTATTAGCACCATCAGTAATTGGTGCTCCATCAGGATTTGATGTATCATCAGGATTTGGTGAGCCATCAGTATCTGATGAATTGTCAGGATCTGATTCATTTTCTTCAGGTTCCTTGGCAGCTTTTCAAAAATCAATCTATCATGTGAGTCTTCATTAAATCCAATAATCTTCTTATCATCAAAAGATACATGTATTGACTCCATGACAGTCCTTGTTCTCAAGTTAAAAACTCTGAAAGCTCTTGAGGCTGGATATCCAATAAAAATTCCTTCATCAGCCTTAGTTTCAAACTTTCCTAGATGTTCAGGATGAGTTCTGAGAACAAAACATTTACAGCCAAACACATGCAAATGCTTCAAACTTGGTTTCTTCTCCTTGAGCATTTGATATGGAGTTACACCATGTCTGTTTATTAAAGTGAAATTTTGAGTATAACATGCTGTGCTAACTGCTTCTGCCCAGAAATATGTAGGCAATTTATCTTCTTCCAACATAGTTCTACCAGCTTCAATAAGAGTTCTATTTTTCCTTTCAACTTACTCCATTTTGCTGAGATGTGCCAGGAGCAGAGACTTGTTGAATAATTCCTTTGTATTTGCAGAACTCTTCCATCTTTGAATTCTTGAATTCAGTACCATTATCACTCCTCAGTATCTTGACTTTGTACTTTGTGGTTGTCTCAGTCATTCTCACATGATCCAACAGTATTTCAGGAGTTTCATCTTTTCTGTGCAGAAAATACACCCAAGTGAATCTAGAATATTCATGCATTTTATTAATTTTAGCAGCAGAAGACTTTCTAACTTTAGCAGTCCTGACAGGATTTACTCCATCAGGATTTGCTTTGTCAGTATCAGCATTAACAAAAGCATGCTTCACCTTGACATTCTTCATGCTACCAGAATTTGCACTATTATTAAACTTAGGTAATGGATCATAAAAGTTATAGTACAAATCATGGCATTCTTCACATGTATAAATAGAATGCCATTTACTACCACAATGAAAACAGGAATTCTGTGGTTTATAGAATACTGATCTATTCCTAACATCAGACCTAGGAATTTCAGTAACCTTCTTTTTACTCTTTTTGCAATCAATAGTGTAATAACCCCAAATTTTGGACTTGATTAAAAAAAAAATATTTTTTTTTTATTTGATGAATAGTAAAATCCTGATGAATAGTCATTTTTGTCATTTAGAAAATTTTTCAGACCACCCTATGTACGAGTCGGGTTAATGAACTTTCGAAGTCGTATTAGTGATCTACTATGAAAATGAAGGAATGCAAAAGCTGTCAGAATCAGAAAAAGAACATTTTCTGTTTTCTCCGAAATTTCACCTATTACTGATGGATTAATCATTATTTAAATATATTGGAGGATTTTATATTATCAATTCCATGGATATGGATTTAGTAAAGGTATTAAGATACAAGGACGTTTACGGTAAACTACTTCGATAGAACACTTAAGAAATCCTTGCGAGCGTTCAACGAGATTAAAGCGGTAACAGAACAAGGCGACACAAATGAAAGTATATAAATCCCATTTATATTCCAAGATTCAAGCTCGAACCATTTTAATTAAGTGTTAGGACGAATAGTGAATAGTTACTATTCACTACAAGAATCGCGTAGAGTTTTATTCGCTCTTTTTTGGAAATATTTTCGAATCGTTTCAAGAGGAACAAAAACAAGGATGAATAGTAACATTGATGAATAGTACTCCAAGGTGAATAGTAAATTTTATAGTCTCCGATTGATCCTATATTTCAGTGGAAGTTCAGGAATAATAAACGGTTACTAATCGCGTAGTCAGAAATCGCAAACGAAAACGAGAATCGAAAATCCGCTTGAAGGAGCAACTTTGGACGTATTATAACTTAGGAAATAAAGAAGAAGATAAGTATTAAAAGAAAAAGGGAAACAAATGAATTGGTGGAAGAAGTGTGTTAAAGAAGCTTGTAAGCTTAACCAAACTTGAGGGGCTAACTTGCATTTATTAAAAACAAAATATCTACCTTATCACCACACCTCCACCACACATTTCACACACAAAGGGAGCAGCCCCCCACCCCCCATTTCTTGAAGAAAAAAACGAATGGAAGAAGAAGAAGAAGATGGAATGCTTGCTTGTTTGTTTCTCGTGTTCTACCACTCGAATCGAAGCCCTTTCCAAGCTCTTCGCATCTAAGGACGTAACATCTCCAACACCCACCATCTCTACCATGATATTTTATTGAGTTTAAGAAGATGATGAATAGTGTTTTGTTGAGTTTTATGTTTATAATTGAAAGATGGAAGTATGAATGTATTGTTAAGGTCATGAGTAAGTGGATTATGTAGTTTGTTTAGTTGTTGGATGAGTTGTGGATGGATTTTAAATATGGTACCAACTGGTTTGGATCGGTTTGAGATTGATAATGGACTTTAAGTGTTGTAATTGATGTCTATGATGATTGGTGGTGAATTGGAATGAGATTTGAATCTCGGAAATGTTAAGTTTTAAGCCGACGTAATGCCCGATTTTCGGTAACGCTAAAAACTGCCTAGAATCCGAAAACCTAACTGCCTCTTTTGGTTCAATGATGAACATGAGTGCGTATATCTTTGTTTCTAGTTTACGTGAGCGCAAGAATCATGTCATTACGATTTACGGTTTAGGAGAAACATGTGTTTTAGTGTAAGGCGTTCGTAAAACCAAACCGTGCCACTTAGTCAACTTTGAGGTTATGATCGAACCACTTAGAGGTCATAATAAAATGTGAAACTTTTTGATAACATGCTAGGTATGTTTAGGAAGACCCTCGAAAAGATTTCGTGCTAAAAGGATTAAATCTCAATTTTATAAAAATGTGTGAGCGAGCATGCTCGAGTAGAGGATCTTAAGGAGTTAAATTGAAAATGGACTTGTACTTGAGTTAGTATATACTTAGTATGGTGAAAGCGTTTAAGTTATTAATCTTGAACCTTGTGTTGATTCTAGATTACTGGACCAACCTGAGACTTATTGCTACTTCGAGATTTCCAGGCAAGTTTTCTCATTCCATGCTTTATTTTAAGTTATAATATTCGGATGATGCATGTGATATGTATTATGCATGCTTTCAAACCTCACATCGTATATAGATGTGACGGTATAAAATTGTTGAAATGGATTTGACCTTTGGATTATATAAAATCTTTTGAGTTAAGTAGTTATGAACCGGTTTACCTGGTAGCTCTAAATATAAGAGCATATTCATTGTTTTCGACTCTAAATCGGGAGTCGATATTTTGAGATATGTAGATAGCCGTGGAAACCCGGATGGATTCCATCGGCAGAATACTATGTACTTGAGGATTGTTATTCGAGTATGATATTATTCGAGGATTGATATTTGCTTACTCTATCTTTCAAGAAATGTTATTTGAGTATTATCTCAGTCGAGAAATACTATTCGAAGACTATTACCGTTATATATGCTAATGGAAGGCATAACTGTTTTCGAAAGTATATATTGTGATACTTTCTTTATGATTATTTATTCAATGAATATTATTTTGAATATTCATTCAGTCATTATTTATTTAATGAATATTATTTTGAATATTCATTTAATCCTTGTTTATTTAATGAATATTATTTTTGAATATTCATTTAAGGTTTATTTATTTAATGAATATTATTTTGAATATTCATTTAATATTTATTTATTTAATGAATATTATTTTGAATATTCATTCAGTCATTATTTATTTAATGAATATTATTTTTGAATATTCATTCAAGGTTATTTAATTAATGAATATTATTTTGGGATATTCATTTAATCTTTATTTATTTAATGAATATTATTTTGGAATATTCATTTAATCTTTATTTATTTAATGCATATTATTTTGGAATATTCATTTAAGGATTATTTATTTAATGAATATTATTTTGAATATTCATTTAATCCTTATTTATTTAATGAATATTATTTTTGAATATTCATTTAATCATTATTTACTTAATGAATATTATTTTCGAATATTCGTTTAAGGTTTATTTATTTAATAAATATTACTCGATTATTTAATAAATGCTTTTAACCCGTTTTAAAATGAGTTATATTATTTAGAGTTAATCCTTGACCTTCAATATTTACGAAGGATATTCTAAGCTGTATTATTGCTCGTGATAAAGTGTATATACTTATATATATATATATATATATATATATGCATAAACTAAATATGAGTTGAGGAATATTTTGAGGTAGGCATGGCTACCCTAAGTAATATATATGTATAAGGACTTGTGAATCCCTAGAATAGGGAAGTGTAATTAAGTGAAGTGGACTCAAATGAATGATACGGAGATGAACTAAGTATTTTGTTGGTAATAGTTATCATAGTTCGAAGATTGTTGCTTCGAACATTATATGAGTAAAGATTCTTCCTGTTATTAATGGGGCTTGTTAGTGCAGGGATCATTGTATATGATGCCCTAACAGATGTGACCGGATTGGTCAGTGTACTATTGCAACTAGATTGCGGTCGACTTGAATGTCGTTACTGCGGATTGAGAATACCGGATATGCGGTAATCCTGCGTAGGTGACCATATCTAGTCGGTCCAGCCATTTTATTTCTGGCCCATGTGCTGCCAAAGGATGATTGACAAGTTCGAAAAGTGTTCTTGCATCATCAAGACAAGTTTGAAAAGTCGTTCTTGTCATGGTCAGGTTCGAAAAGTGTTCTTGGCCTGGTCAAGTTCGGAAAGTGTTCTTGTCCATCTACTAGTAATAAAAAGATCCCTCAGAAGGACATGATTGAAGCGACTGATCATCGTTTAATCATATCCAGTGGCTTGAAAGTCCCAGTCCCTCGGATAAGATAATAATGAAAATGTTTTAAAAGGGAATTGTTTCAGATAAATGCTGTTAATAAATAGAGTAACTAATTGTGTTATCTCTACAACAGATTGAACTGTTAAGATTGATTGATATTGAGACAGCTTGGAGGCTGATGTTGATTGTTGAAAGAGTGATTGGGTAATAGTTGTTATTAAACTGTAGTTACAATAAATCCTTGCAACTTCATCTTTTATTTTATGAGTTATGACTCTGATAAATCTTACTCAGATTATATATGCATAAGTGGATTTTGGGTTACGGAAACCTTATATTAATTTTCCTCGTAACTTCATCTTTTATGTTATACTAGCAACTTATCCGTTTAATGCGTAGCATGTGGTTATAAAGATATGTTTGAGACTTGGTTTATCATAATGATACCAAGGATTTCCAAAGGATTTACGAAGAGTATATGAGTGTGATTATAAGTCATACGGTATTTTAAACGGTATACTATTTTGGGGCTAGACCCTAGTAGTGATAAAAGCTTTGATCCCTTATGGATTATCTCCCTAAAAGGTTTAAAGATTTAAACTGGGATAGATTTCTTGCTGAGCACTATTAGCTCATTCTTGCTTTATTAAATATTTCAGCATGAGGAAAACATTGCCGAATCCACCTCGTGTTACGAGAGCAAGGGAATGGAGAGACCACCCTAGAGTTAGTTGATGTAGGATGGATATTGTCAGTGTGAGCAGAATAGTTGCAGCTTGAATTAGTGAGAATTATTTTGAGTGAGTTTGTATTACTAAACCTTGTATAGTATTGTGAGGTCTATTATTGTAACTTCAGGTAGAGGTTGTAAATAATAGATGAGATCCAGGATAGTACATTTGGGTTGTAATAACAAATGTTGATTATTGTTGCTCATTTCCAAGGCTATAACTTGTGTGTGTGTGCGTAAGTGATTGGGGTCTTTGGAGTTGTATTATGAGAATGTTGTAAGTAATGCAGGTATTGTATCATTGATGGAGCATGACAACCCAGATTCCTGACCCCGAATCTGGGGGTGTTACAAATAGCAAGATGATTAGAGTTTCCACAGTTAAAGCAGCATTTTCTAGGTGCATTTGGGATAAACCTATAGTTATTCTCTTTGTTAATCCCAACTTTACCATTCCTCTTTCTCTTGACAGTTGGTAGTTTCTGTTTACCAGTCACCTCACTAACTTTTTCCCTAAGTTGTTTATCAGACAATAAACCTACATTTTTCTCTTCTGTTTTCTTGACAGGTTTACACTTCACATAAAGAACTGAGTTTTCAGAAGTAGATCCCTTTTCAAAAGTAGAATTGGAATCATTACCAAATACAAATTTAACTGGCTTAATCTTTGATTTGGTTTTGTCTAAAACATGTCTATAGGTTATTGGACTTACTGTCTCATCTATAACAACTTTCTTTTTCAATTTATTATCCTCATCTGACATGTAACCTAGACACTCTTTCCAATTCTTAGAAGTATTTATTTCATGAAATTTTCTTCCAGAATCTGTCCAGGTTCATATTTTCTCTTTAGCATCCTCAAGTTCTTTTTCAAGAGTAGTACATTTAAGTTTCATCTCTAAATCCATGTGCTTAGCATTGTCACATTCTATCTGTATTTTTTGCATATGAGAAAATTCAGCTTCTAAATGCTCATTCCTTTTCCTAAGTTCAGACATCTCAGATAAGATCCTAGTATTCTCAGCAGTTTGACTTCTAAAGCTAATATGCAATGACTTTAGAAAACGTCTTAACTCAGAAGCATTATCAGTATCAAAATCAAAGACAGTATTTAGTACCTCATCATCAGGAACAGCAGTATCATCAGTATTGGCCATTAGGGCATATTTGACCACCTCAGTATCAGATTCTGAAGAAGAGTCCATCCAATCCTTTCTTGAAGTAATGAGTGTTTTAGCCTTCTTGCACTCAGTTTCAAAGTGCCCCATTCCATTACACTTGTAGCATCTAACCTTTGACTTGTCAAATTTGCCACTTTTGCTGTCCTTTTTATTGTACTTGTCTTTGTCAGCATTGAAGGTCTTTTTCTGGAAGTTGCCTTGTCTTCTAGCCCTCCTGAACTTCATCTTTTTGAAGCCTCTGACTATCATAGCAACCATCTCTTCCATGTCTGAGTCAGTAGAATCATCATCAGTATTGGCGTCAGGATTGCCATCAGTATCTGATGATGAGTCATCAGGATCTGACTCAACTATTCTTGATTTTCTCCTAGAGACCTCCACAGCTTTTCCTTTTGATTTAGCCTCAACATTCAAGGAAATAGACTTTACCTTGTTGCTTCTCTTATTCTTCCTTTGTTGAAACTCAAGATCATAGGTTCTCAGCATCCCATAAACTTCATCAAGAGATACAGTGTTTAGATCATACTGATGTCTAATGATTGAAGTTTGTGTATCCCATTCTTCTGGTAAGGCTCTCAGAAACTTGGTATTAGAATCTTCAGATACATACTCTTTGCCTACTAGTGATAGATTATTTAAGAGTGTCAGAAATCTATCATACAAATCAGTAAGGCTCTCATCAGGTCTTGCATCAAATTGTTCATACTCTTGAATCAATAGAGCCCTTATGTTCTTCTTGACAGATGCAGATCCTTGGCATTGAGTTTCCAAAGTATCCCAAATTTCTTTTGCAGATTTGCATGCAATCACCCTGTTGGACATAACAGCATCAAGACTGTTGTGAAGGATATTCTTTATCTTTGCATCTCTGAGAACATCAGATTTATCTTCAGGAGTCCATTCACTTTTTACCTTGACCACGTAGTGTTCAGGTACAGTATCTGTTTGTGGAACTATTCTCGTAGGAATATATGGTCCATCACGAATCCTGTCCAAATAGTCAGGATCCATAGCCTCCAGGTACATCAGAATCTTTACCTTCCATGTTGGATATTCAGACTTCTTCAGGATGGGAATTTTCATGCTTTCATACTTGGTTGTCGACATCTTAGGTCGTATCTGATTCAAATTTAAATCAGTTTGCTCTGATACCAATTGTTGCCCAGTAAATAACAATTGTAGAAGGGGGTTGAATACAATTGTATAAGATTCTCGACTTAATAAATTATGTATAACAAATATGAAAGAATAATAACAGCTTTATTAAATCTGATATAAAACTGTTACAAACTCTCTCAAGAAATTCTGATGTTCTTGAGAGCTTCTAGGTTACAAAAATACTCGAGTGTGTGATCGATATAAATCGAAACCTAAACTGTGTTTATATACTACACAACTTTTCTATCAATTACATGATAAGTCCTAATCAATTACAAAGATTGAAACCTATCCTAAATTGATAGCTGCATTACTAAAAATAAGGAACCGACAAAATAATCTTCCTTATGTAACTAGACTCCAAATATAACTCTAAGTAGGAATCCTGATCAGCTTCCAGTCCTGACGATCAATCCTGATCCCAGTCCTGATGTAGATCCTGATGACAATCCTGATATTGACGCTTTAGCAAATACTGATGACCATGCAATACTGATGACGTCAACAATCCTGATCAGTTGAGTCTAGATCCTGACGATCATTGAATCCTGATATAACAATACTGACCCTACTTGGTTGAAATCTAAACCAAATATTCTTCCAGCTTTTTCTATTTTCCTCTTTCCATGGATTACTTATTGAGTTATTATCCACCAAAGTTATCAACTTTGGTTTCTTTCAACAGACAGAAGATTATGCTGTTTGCCTGGTAGTATTCAAAAAGAGGCAAACTTCAACCTTCTAGATTCATATCCAGTAGAGAATATTTACAAATAAACAAACTTGTAACACACATTAGGAAGAGATAGAAAAGATACATATCTAAAGGCTATCCAGACTTCAGTGATCAAGTTTCTTCATTTTGTGCTTCACTTGGCCTCCAGTTATAAGATTGCTCTACCAGGGCATCATATCCTCAATTGCTCTCGGAAATTGAGAGCATCGGCCTCATACTGATTATTTTTCATATTTCTTTTTTCTAAAGATTTTACAATAACACAAGTGAAGAAGGCGGTGTTTCTCGTTGTTCTCATAACCTCGGTTTTTCTTACTCTTCCATCGTTTACAAGGGCAAATGATCAAGAACATGTTGAATCGACTGATAAGGTAATTACTTTGTTCACACACGGCCAACAGAAGAAAATGAAGTTAAAACTTTATTTCTCATGCATTTTTGCATATAGCTAACCTCAGCCACAGTGAACTTTGGGATTAAATAACTGATATTTGCATGTTATTTAGTTATTTTATAAATAATGTATAATTGTTTTTTAGGCGGAACCAACCTTTATTTAGTCAATACTCACCATCACAGAAAAATGTCTAATCAGATATAACATGCTATGGACTTAATCTCAGCAAATATAATGATTACTTGAAGATTAAGAAAAGATTACATACAAACATTTTCTTTTATATAAAGAAATCAGTAGCCTTCCAGTTTACTATATGAAATTAAGCAACAGATGATACCATAATTACGATGTTGTAAATCCTCAAACACGTCACAGATGATCATACAGATATGCAGTGATGTATTCTTGTGTGCCCCCATCATGATGCATTGCATTAACATAGAACTAAGCAATCCCCACATGGCTTAACATGAGTTTTAATTAATTTGAATTCTGTAGATACTTTCAGTACTTCTTGTAACAACAGGAGCAGTTCTGTCAATAAGAAAGTTTGAGAACACTTTCAACAATACTCACCAGAAGATGGGATTAGCCCTTTATGGTGTCATATGGTTGCAAGCCTTGACTGGATTTTTCCGCCCAGAAAGGTAAGAGCGTCCTATTAGTGAATCAGTATCCCGAGTCTCAATATGGTTTATTTTGTAGAAGATAAAGTTATTTTGATGATTAATTGTGAAAAACTTGTTTTGTATGATCCAGTAAGACGCATAAGTTCGAATCTTGATGTTAATCTCCGAGAAAGGGCAGGTAGATTTGATGTGGCTTTGTACCAGGACAGTCTTGTTTCACCTTATGGCTACATTTGTCAGGGGGCATGTAGGCAGACAACATATGGCAAGAAAATGGAAATGGAATGAGCTAAGAAGAGGTATGCAATGTTTTTACCAACACAATTACATTTTGATGATTAGGCTACTGATTTTACCGCACACTTATCCTCTGTTTTCATATTACTTGTCCTCTATGTTTTTCTGTGACAAAAATGAAGCTGTGATGCCGATCCCGTAAATTGGATGACAATAGTGCAAAGCTTTATCATGGCTATAATTTTAGACATAGAGAAACTTTTATGTAACTAATAACTTTTACAAAACGCTTCTCCAGTATAAATGATAAATCTTTATTACGTTAACAAAACAGAGATCAAGCTTAACCACTATGATTATGAGATTGCGGTGGAATAAGAACTCTTTACATGTATGAAGGTGGAGAAAGAGATTTAAAAAAAATTACATATAAAAGAGAGTCTTGATTAATATTTTATTTTGAAAATATTAATGGAGATCTAGAAAAATATTGATGTTAATAAAAAATTGTAGAATTCTACCATGAACCAGATGGAGTATACAAGATATGTAGTTATTTATTTAACTGGATCCTACAAGATGCCCAAAATTATATCTGCAACATAAATAATCAGAAATTGTATTGTTTGACAAGACAAAGCTCTTAAATTAACACACAATATTAAGCTTCAGATTTTAAGCAGAAACTTGATAATTTGTTTTGCCAATTATAATAAGCACCAGTTTGGACGTTTGGTTTCTCGTAATTTGACCTTTATGCTTGTCTTTCAGGGTTTGATTTGAGATACTCTCCTTAACGTGACCATTTATGCATGCCAGCTGAAAATGGAGGAATAAGGACTATTAGGTTCAGAGGAATGAGTGTTTCGTTAGCAGGGCCATATGAATGCGTAGTTAAAGGTGGTATTGTTGGTCTACTTGGAGGTGGAGGTCCGGAAGAACTTGACATGGATACATGAGCCTCTGGAGAGTGTTAGATATTTTTTTATAGATTTTTTTCCATAAGTAAGGATCTTTTAGAAGCTTGTAAAGATGTTCTTTTTTTGTTTTAGAGTTGAGGATTATGAATTTTGTAATGTCACTGTTGATTATATTTAGTGAAATGAAAAAAAAAAATTAACCAATCTGCTACATTTATTATTGTGGAAAAAACATATAAAATATACATAAATATAATCA
The DNA here is from genome assembly GCA_030848705.1 of Heracleum sosnowskyi. Classification (NCBI taxonomy): domain Eukaryota; kingdom Viridiplantae; phylum Streptophyta; class Magnoliopsida; order Apiales; family Apiaceae; genus Heracleum; species Heracleum sosnowskyi. The sequence continues at coordinate 70,723,786 of CM061235.1, forward strand.
ATCTTATTAAATATATATAAATTGTAATATATATATATAAGTGGGGCCCACTCGTGGGTCCACCAGATTGTGTAGCCCACGTGTGGGGCCCAAAATTTTCGAGCAAAGTCTACGCTATTGCAACAAATTTTAATCTGTTGGCATAGGTAGAAAAGTGTTGGCGTTGACCCCAAAGGCAACGGGGAAAAAATTAATAGTGAAAAAGTGTTTCCTTTGAGATTTTTGAGGCTATACCAACAAATTTTGAACTTCCGGCAACGGTTTTCAAGGGTTGCAGAAGGCCATTTATGGCGTAGTGCATTCTTTTATACTCCTACTCCATCCTTCCATTCTTCTTCTCCAACAAACATACACAACAATTTATCCACATAAATACTCATTTTCCTTACATTTCAAACAATATATATCAATCCTTTAATTATGTTTCTAATATTTGGCGAGTTCACCCCCAACTTATTCCGGCGAGTTGATCCCCACCACTTCCGACATGTTCATCTCCACCACCTACGACGAGTTCATTTCCGGCAACTTAAAAACGAAATAACACAAGAATTACTTCGTTAAAAATTATATACCCAACAAGTTAAGTTTTTTCTTTGACTTTCTTTACATTTGAATATTTTTTGGGTAGAGTAATTTTATAGTGTTTAATTTTTAATGTGTTTCAAAAGGAGTAAAAATTATTGTATTCTTAGTTCAACATTATTGATTTATATAATTTTAAGTTTAGTAAAAAGATAATTATTCTATCCATTATTGTTTTATGTATTCACCTTCTTAATATGCAAAAAACTAGTAATGGGTTGCAGAAAAAATACACATTTCGTGAGTAGCAGATTCTGCTACTTTTTTTAAAAAAAACTGGTGTTCCTTAAATTCGACCGAATTTGGTTGAATTTAATACATAATTTCAACTATATTCGGTTGTATTTAGCATACTAAATTTGACCATATTTGGTTGAATTTAATGCCGTTCGAGCGCCAAAATTCAAAATTTTGAAATTTTTACCAAAATTTGACAATTTCAAAATTTTGAAATATTCGGTCGAATTTATAATTTCGACCAAATTCGGTCGATTTTAGCAATATCAAATTCGACCAAAATTGGTCGAATTTGTCCTAAATTCCACCACATTACAAAATTTGACTAGCTTAAAAACGACCAGAGTAAATTCGGTCGAATTTAGCTAAATTCGACGGAATTTTTATGGTCAAATTTAGCCGTTTTTGTTGTAGTGAGTACATTGTTATCATTTGAGATAGGTAGGCATGTAATCCTAATACTAATTCTTTTGTTTTTTAGTGTAATTAGGATCTTCATTTCTTCACTATGCCCTGTTGAGGGCATTACTGAGCAGCCATTCTCTTCTATTTGGAGAATAATGTATTATTTTATACATTATGATTTCTTGCATAATATTAATTTAAACAAGTGCTTATTATTCATTTTATAGTTAATTTGTGGTAGATGTCGAGCATTTTTAAATATGTCATATATTGATTTACTAATAATAATATTTTACATAAAATCAAATTGTATAGCCTAAACAATACTGTGCAAAACCAAATGGGTCTGAATTTAAAAATCATGCTTCATTTAAATTCTAAAACTAAGTCTGCAAACATAATTAAGCTCATTTTACCACTATCTACTAACATAATTGATATACAAAATATTTAAGAGCCAGCACGGGTTATAGGCTAGTATATATATATATGTGTGTGTGTTTCGTGTTATTTTTAGAAGATCAGTTGTTTTAGTTAGAAAATATAAAATAAATAATGTGTTTTAGCTGAAAAATACAATTGCTTATAAATATATAATAATATTGTCATGTTGCCCGTGTTATTTTTAGAAGATAAGTTGTTTTATTTAAAATACATAAAATAGGTAGAAAGTTATTTATTAATAATTATATAAAATTGTATCACCTATATATATATATATTGTGCGTATTATTTTTAGAACATGAGTTCTTTAAATTAGAAAATATAAAATAGGTAATGTGCCCGTGTTATTTTAGAAGATGAGTTGTTTTAGTTAGAAAATAAGAAACATGTAATGTGCTGAAAAGGGCGGTTGATTTGAGAAGATGAGTTGTTTTAGTTAGAAAATAAGAAACAGGTAATGCGCTCAAAAAGGCAGTTGTTTATTTATTAGTAATTATGTAAAATTATATTACATTTATATAGATATCTTGCTCGTATTATTTTTAGAATTTGAGTTGTTTAAGTTAGAAAATATAAAACAGGTACTATGTTTTAACTAAAAAAGGTAATTAGATAGTTAATAGTAATTATAATATAAAATATTTAGAAGATGAGTTATTTAAGTTAGAAAATATAAAATATGTAATGTGCGCGTGTTATTTTTAGAAAATGAGTTATTTTAGTTAGACAATACAAAACTGGTAATGTGCTGAAAAAGGCGGTTGATTTTTTTGTTAAAAATTATGTAAAATTACATTATGTTTCCATATATATGTTGCCCATATTATTTTTAGAAGATGAGTTGTTTAAGTTGGAAAATATAAAATAAGTAATGTGGTCGTGTTATTTTTAGAAGATGAGTCGTTTTATTTAGACAATATAAACAGATAATATGTTTGAACCGAAAAAGATAATTAGATAGTTATTAGTAATTATAATATAAAATAATACATATATATATAATATAGTATTTTATCAGACGCGCTTATATTATATTGATTTGAAAGATCCAACTATTGAGAATTGGAGGACCACACTAAAACTGACTAGAATACAAAACTTTGAATATTTCATTTTGATATAATACTATAGATAGGTTCCCTAAAACCCAACACCGTATACATTTTCATGTTCAAGTTCGGGTTGAGTTAGTAAACTAATCGAGCCGTGTCTAAAAAACGAGCCCTTACTCGAGTTTTGTTCACGAAAGACTCTGTTCGCTTAGAGCCCTATGTTATATTAATATTATTTCTACAGAGTTTGAATTCTAACATATCTGACTCCTTTTAGGTTTGAATGTATTGGAGACTACTCCATATAGGAGTTGGCCTTTATTTGACACTTTTAATGGACAGTAGAGCACTAGAGCTAGGGCTTTGATTAATTATGGATTAAATTATGAGGGTCTCCTTTAAGTTTAATTATTATATCACTAATTATGTATTTAGGGTTTATCGTACTCTTAATTGAATTTATCGTTCTTACTGTCTTAATAAAACACTCGGTACTACATTTTTCAATATTGACTTCACTCTTAATGTTGTTGTAGTTATGTCACTCTTGATGTTATTGATTTATTTAGTTTATTTTTTGATTTATTTAGTTTGGTGGAGTAATTAAAATTTTTGTAACAAGTAAAATTTACCCTAACTTTACTCTATTGTTAATAAATGTATATAATTGTTCTGTACATGATGTTTTGAACGGTTCTATCGTTAGTTAAGCTGCATCTTTGGTGATACAGTTGTGGATTTTAGAGATATGCGTATAGTTAGATGGTTGTCACCTGCATGGCAATGGAATGTTGTTGCACAACATTTTCTTCACATCAAAGCTTAACGTACTAGTATATTTTGTGTCAAATGTTAATGATTCAAGTAATATGCCCCCTTACATATGTGTACCAAAAATTGGAGGACGTTTGGGATAAGTAATAGCAAATTAGCATTGCTGGAGACGGGAAAGGAAATGATGTCGATAAATTCTTGTTCTTTATAGGATTTCAAGCACCTATGACCGTGTTCTCCCAAGTTTGTTCGTGTGCAATGGCGTAAGAATCTTGGCCAGACTCTTGGCGAAGTTGCCCCAGCTCAATCCCCCTCACTTGTCCCGGCAACAGCTTCCCGATGCCATGCTTCATAGTGGTATGGACGAATCCCCTACTAACGTTTCTTATGGGTGAGAAAGAGATAAGTTATGATAGCAAGTTTGTTGTGTACACGGGTCACTGCTCACGTGTGACAAAATTTTAGTTATACTGCACTACGTTTCTATACCAGCCTTTGAGCATATGCAAATTAGTCATTGGACATTCCTCTAGAATAGTTTATAATTGTAGTAGGTTTAGCAGTGTTATGTAACAACATTTAATTGAAGAAAGTGAGAAAGGTAAAATGATCTTATAAGGTAGATTTTGTAGACATTTACATAAACGTACATATATTTCTTGTGTTAAATCTTATACATGCTCTTAGATAAGAATTCCATTTCTGAAATACATGTATCATGCTTCTTTAAACAGATTTTTCCAAATCCGTAGAATTTGACTTGTTTATTACATGTGTTATGTTAGAAGATGCGCCAATGTCAAAATATACCTCAAAAATACTAGAAATTATGTATCTTGACAAGGGCATGTCGAGCAGTTGTTGTTTTCTTAAAACAATCTTACGAGGATTCTCAACATATGGCTTCCCAAACTGCGGACCCTGGATAGACACGAACCTCAAATTCATAATCTAGAAAAACCTGGATAACAACCTGCATCACAAAATAAATACGAGCAACCACTATATACATACATATATAATTACGACATGGACATCATATCATAAAACACAGAACCCTAGAACCATGCTCTTGATGCCAATTGTTGAAACGTACGATATATAGGACTTCGTTTAATGATATAAATTAAAGAGTTCGAAAAGAAGATTAACCTTAATCGCTACGGCGCAAGCGATTCAATTCCACGTCTACTGAATTCCTTTGTTAGAAATGAATACCACTTAGAAACTAGACAGGGGGTGAATGGATAGTTTAGATATTTTTCGATTCTTGAGAACTAAATAAGTTGTAAGAGAGATTATGTTGTGTAAAATAAGGAATGAACATAAACAGAACACAGACACAATCACTTTAATCTACTTTGTATTAAGCAAATTAAATACTACAGCTTTCCAGAATTTACAGATGAAATTCTGGCTTCTAAACAAGAACAGTTTCTATCTTGTTTTTCTTACAGAGAAAGAGTGTTTTAGATAAATCTATGTGTATCTCTCTTACCGCTAACAGCAGGGTGTGCACAATATATATATATTGTCCTATACAAAATTAGTGCACACACCCAATTACACAGTTGCCCCTTAACTGAAAGTCCAACTTGTCCTGCCATAAGAAGTTCACTGTGTCAGGAAGGACCACTGCTTTTCGGAGTCTTTCCCGTTCCTGTAGCTGCTTGTCTCTTATCTTTCGCTCCAAGTTTAGCTGTAGATTTGCCATCTGTTCTTTGGACCACCTAGCCAGAACGGATGCTTCAGTATTTGTCTCCTTTGAATTTTGGTTCTGTACATTGATGTCGTGAACTCCAGCATTTTCCTGACTTCACGATGTATCCTTTGAAGACTTCGCGACATAGCCTTTGGAGACTTCGTGAACTAGGCTCTTTGAGGACTTTGTGATCTAGGCCTTTTGAGGACTTCGCGATCTAGGTCTTTTGAGGACTTCGCGATCTAGGCCTTTTGAGGAATTCGCGATCTAGGCCTTTTCAGGACTTCACGATCCAATACATTCTGACTTTGCGGAATCAACACTTCACGATATTAGTAATGAAGACTTCACGACATAGTTCATTTAGGACTATGCGATCTCAGTACTTCACGACATGGATATTTTTAGACTTCACGACATAGCTTTATTTGACTTCACGGTATAGTGACTTAGAAGAACTTCTGCAACTTATTTCTTCAGGGCCTTATTCATCTCCATCCTGATGCATGAACATTTCTGAACTTCTACCAAGATAATTATTCCATGGCCTATGTACATTCTAGTTAGCAGGAAGCTTACTAAGCTCATTATAACTTTGAGCATAAAAGATAAAGCTAAGTACACGAAAACAAGACAAGTACAATAGAGACCTATACTATATCGCAGTGAAAGAATTCACTAGGTCATGTAGAGTGACATAATCACAATGATTAGGCTTGTTAATGGTGGTAATCAGACGTGCCTTGAGCCTAACAATCTCCCCCAAATTGTGAGTAAGAAACTTAGGCACAATTTCATGTCTGATAATAAGCCTAACTTACATAAAAGGAATTAAGTAATAGAGAGAACAATATATGAACAGAGATTTGATTACATAATGGAGTTGAAAGCTTACAGGTTATCATTGTTGCTCAACAGCTTCAGTTCCCATTTGTTTCTCAAGATAATCATCATAAACATTCTTCTTTCTCACTTCTTCCTTTCTCTTTATGTCTACAAGGGCTGCTTGAAGTTCATCTCTTGCAATTAGTTCTTCAATGAGAGGTGAGTCTTCTAGATCTTCAATTGCAGCTTTAAGAGCACTTTCCACATAAGAATCTAAAAACTCCATCCTTATCTTGCTTCTGCCTCCATATTGATTTTTGTATTCCACAACATAAGGATTTTGTTTTACCTTGTATAGCCCTTTCTTTCTTATCTCTTCAGCCCTCTCTTCCATCTCAGCCATCTCTTTTTCTTTCTGAATTTTCTTCTCCTCATTTAGATTCCTTAGGTCTTCTTTGTAATCAGAGTGCATCTTCAGGAATCTGGCAATCTCTATCTTCCACAATCTCTCTTCCTTTTCCTCAAAGTTTAGCAGTGCATTTATTCTTTCAAGATCATAGTGAGGAAAGTATTGCCATCTCCCTTGCTTCATTTGTCTTTCTCTTCCATCAGTGTATTTGATCTCTAGATGATTTTGATTCACTTTGACTTCAAAGATTCTTTGGGCTCTCAGAAATTCTAGGGCATCTTCATAGTAGTCTTCATCCAGAGAAAGTACTTTGATCCCTACTACATTAGTGATCACCCAAGTCTTCTTTGTTATCCTTGTCCTTCTGGCTACACTCTTGATCTTCAAATGCTTCACTTGAGGTAGTTTTCTGGAACAGGGAGATTTAGTCTTCAGTGCCACATCATTTGGAAGTAGCTTCATTCCTTTCCTTTTCATCCACTGTAACACTCCACTAGCTGTGACTTTGTGGAAGTATCTTTTTTATTTTTCTTTTGTGGCTTCACTTTTCTTCTGTGGCAAATCAGGTTCAGAAGTCTTGGATAATGATTTTGGAGGATTATTACTAACAGTACCCACCCTAGACTTAGAGTCTTGTGTTGTGGTTCAGGTACTGCTAGCAATGTCCTTGACTTGCTGATTTCCACTTCTCTTCTTAACAGTTTCCTTCTTTCCCTGAGAGTCCTTCTTGTCATCATCAACATCTTTAGATTTCCTTGAGGTTTTGCTCTTGCTGCTCTCACTTCCTCCATCCTTAGTGCTCCTTGATTGGCTTCTTCTTTTGTAGGTTTTCTCCTCATCATCCTCCTCATCATCTTTCTTCTTTCTTCTTTCTTTGAGTGACTCAGGAATGGTGCCATGAATCAAGAAAGATTGGAGAATTTGGATTGACTCTAGCTCTTCTGCTGTTCTTGCTCCTCTCTTGGCTCTTAGCATTTGCAAAACTTGATTTATCTTGATATTGTTCTTCATTGTCAGATGGGCAGGAATCACCAGTTGATCAATGTTGTTTTCTTTGGTTAGGCTTTGAAAAATTATTGTCCTTGGGTTAGAAATAACTTTAGGCAATCTTTGAAATTGGTCTTTTGATAAATCATCAAACAACCTTTTGTTATTCTCCCCATGTTTCTCAATCAACTCCAGAATTGTGTTCAGCTCAGTAAACCTCAGCTTCTCTAGAGTCTCAAAGGATAAATGCCATAGGCAATTGTCCTTGGATACCATGATGATTTCTCTTAGATGAGCATCCTTGATTTTCCTGACTTCCATTGTAAAATACTTGATTTGTTCATTGATCTTGTTTCTGTAGTTGAGAGTGTCTCCTTGAACACTGATCTAGATGGCTTTCAGAAACTCCAGAAAGGCCTCATCATGATAGATGTGTGTGAATTGGCAACTTCCTGTAGCTTAGCCTCAGTGATGATCTTTGATTTGACAGGATGAGCACTTGTTGAGATTTGAGGGGTTGAGGTGTCCCTTGGCATTGTAGAGGGATAGTAAGTAGTAGTAACTGTGCTTCTCTAACCTTGTTTGTTGATGACATCCACAGAGGGAAGAGTGATTGGCCTTAGAGTATCTTCAGTGAGTTTGCCCTTAAGCTTCTGTTGTTGCTTGGCTTGTACTCCCCCTCTCTTTTTTACCATGACCACCTCTGCATAATATCACACTCTGCATGCAATTAATATTATCAGGACATGGATTCCTTCTGTAATTAATATCACACTCTGCATGCAATGTCATTGCTCAATACATAATATTGTAATTAATAATTAATTACATCACATATGAATCAAAGCATGTGCATTGCATACAAGTGTCAATCACTACATCCGGATTAAGAACCTAAGCAATAATAATATCATAGAATATTAGTTCTTCTTTATTGTCAGAATAGAAGAGCAATTCTAATATTTTGATCATGTTCAATATACACAAAGTATACAAGTATTATTCAATAGTCAAGATAAACTATTCTCAAATAATACTTCAGTCATTCCAGTGGTTTGTCTAGTACTACTTAGACTGTGAACCTTTATTATAATATATACAGACATTGATAATCTAATCTTCTGTTATCCCATTTGATACTAGATTATTCACAATATATAATAAACAAATAATGTAATAATATGCAATCAAGATTCTCAATAAAATGGTCAATATTTATATACTTCAAACCAATAGTTCATTATAAAACCCAACAGTTCGGGGAGAGGAAAGATGAGAAAATTAAAGATTGTTGAAGATGAAAGAGAAGAAGTGAGATAAGATGAATGTACATATACGACATGGTTGGATGGATGGGCAGATCTAACAGGTAGTGAGGTGGCTGAAAAGTGGTCGGAAAGAGACCGAGCCAGAAGGTAGGTGGATGCTAATAAATTGGAGGATATACGAGGTAGACATATGAATGGAAGAGAAAATAGATATTTAAAAAATGTTGTGGCTACGACTGAAATTGGTGAAAATTGTGGAATTGAGATTGGGTCTCAATACTTATTTCAAGACGAGTTCTTATTTGAACACATAATATATATACAAGGTTATAACATGTGTGAAACACATAATAGATATTTGTTTAATTATGTATTCTAATAATACAATATGATATAATAATATGTTTTTAATATATTTTTGTAGAATTCGAACCTTAAACCTTTTGTACTATTTTAGATATTAAAATATAAAGTATTCTTCAATATTATATGTAATAGTTCATATCTATTTCTCTTTATTAAAACATAAAAAAAATAATGATGATATGCTACGAAGTAATCAATCGAGCTTATAATATTTTAGTTTTAATAAAATAGTATACATTTATAGGATTATGTTGAAATACAAAATTTCCTTAATGGACGCTTGTGTATGTATAATATTATGCATCTTAGTGTATATTACAAATTACAAAATAATTTTTCCTAAATAACCTCAATTACAAATAGAGGTCCAATTTAATTATTAATTTTTTTTTAAATCGAGTTTATTATGTAAATAATTTTAAAATCGTCTTGTACTTACGGAATTCAACATGGTTAACATTTAAAGAAAAATAAATTTCTCCTACTAAACGAGTATACAAGATTGACGTGAAAGAGACTTCATTATGAAATTTACAATCGACTTGCACTTACTCTCAACTTTTGCCCTCAATTAGGCACAAAAAGCTGTTAAATGACAACTTTTGCTTGTAAGAAAAAATTTAAACAATATGTATGAAATTGCAACTATTAATGTATTAAATAGTACACTATTGTCCAAATGATTCTTTTTGAATTTTTAATGAAAAAGAAACTTAACTGCACATTATTATCGTGCTAACGATTAACCCTTATATATGGTTTTTGTAGCTCATCTTTCTCACATTAAACAAGCGTCACTATAATTACCATCCTTAATTAGAGTGCGCTAATATCTTGAATTTGAAAAGACTATTAACTTATGACCTTCGATACATCGAGGTAGTGAAAGGTGAAGTATACTCATACTTTATCGCAAGATTTAAATCATATTATATGAATTAGAATGTGGTCAGTGCCTTGCACTAGCTATCATGGTAGTATCATATTAATTAGTAATGAGCTCACGTAAAATTTAAGGTGTTAAAAAAATGTCATTCTGGATCTTATTATTTTAACAGGAAAACTGAAAGAAAATTTTGGATAACTAAAAGCAAACTATAGCAATCTTCAGATAGGGAAGGAAATTATGTTGCTAAATTTTCATCATTTAAAGGAATTTGCAGACACATGTGGCCTTGAAGGTGAAAAGTTCTCCCAAGTTTATCTCTGCAATCGCTTCAGAATTCGAGCCAGACTCCAGGAGGATTGCCTCATCAAGCCCCAGCTCGATCCCCCTGCGCTTGTCCCTAACACAGCTTCCTGATGGTATGCTTCACAGTTCTATGGACCACTTCCCTGATGTCTGTAATTTAGGTAAGAAAGAGACAAATTACGATTGCTTATTTTTTGTGTACATAAAGGTCACTACTGAGGTGTAACAAAGTTCTACGGTAGTTATTACATTTTCAGTTACTAATACTCTACTCATTTGCTATACCCGCGTCGAGGAATGCTTAATTAATTAGTAGATATTCTTCTAGAATAGTTATTTAGTGTAGTAGGTTTAGTTAAGTAGAGGCGAGTTTATTATTAGTTGGTTGAGTACAGTGTTATAGAAATCGGCCGTTTTGCCGATAAATCGGCCGATATATCGATCTACAAGTTGCTATCGATCTTATTTAGCTGAATCGCTGTATAAAATGGTTTAGATGATATCGGGTCAAAAAACTGTCAAATCCGGTAAAATCGGATCACGGGTCAAGTAATATATACAGAAAAAAGTTAACCCCAATAATTGTTCTTTCACTTCTTGTCACTTGAGGAATCGCGAGCATACTTGAAGGTGGAAGAGGAAAGTAAGATAGTCACTAGACTGCGATTGAATACATTAAAGGAATAAGAAAGCGTATATATGTATATATATATGTACTGACATACAGCTTTATTTTTCAGTTGGATGAGAAAAGACGAGGTGATTCGTCAAGAAAGATGATGGTGTGGACTTCGAAGGTTTTTTTTTTAAATCTAATACAAATATACACAAGCACCAAAAGAAGTAATACATACCGTAGACTACAAAACAATGCACTTACTCGTCATTTTACAAAACAACCCCTACTAACAATAGTTTAGTACACAAACTGACGTACATAGTGAATCATGGACACTTTACTAATTACAATATGTTAGTTAATCTTATAACAAAATAGTGAGTCAATTATAATTTTTATTTTAAACAAATATTTATTTAATTTAATATCGTAGATATAAAATATTTGTATATAAATAATAATAATTTAATTAATATATATAATATATATTATTAAATTACATCCGATTAATTTTTTTACTACTTAACATGTATTTTAAGGCTCGTATAAAGTATAGTTCCACAATTTCTTTTTAAAATTTTATTTTTTTGAATAAAAATTCAAACATTAAATTTTTATTCAAAAAAAATATATTAGACTTGTTAGATCAGGATTCAATGATCGTCAGGATCTAGACTCAACTGATCAGGATTGCTAACGTCATCAGTATAGCATGGTCATCAGTATTTGATCAAGCGTCAATATCAGGATTGTCATCAGGATATCTACATCAGGACTGGGATCAGGATTGATTATCAGTACTGGAAGCTGATCAGGATTTCTATTTCAAGTTATATTTGGAGTCTAGTTAAATAAGGAATATTATTTTGTCGGTTCCTTATTTATAGTAATGAAGCTACCAATTTAGGATAGGTTTCAATCTTTGTAATTGATTAGGACTTATCATGCAATTGATAGAGAAGCTGTGTAGTATATAAACACAGTTTAGGTTTTGATTTTATATCGATCATATACACGAGTATCTTTGTAACCTAGAAGCTCTCAAGAACATCAGAATTTATTGAGAGAGTTTGTAACAGTTTTATATCAGATTTAATAAAGCTATTATTATTCTTTCATATTTGTGATTCATATTTTATTAAGTCGAGAATCTTATACAATTGTATTCAACACCCCTTCTACAATTGTTTATTACTGGGCAACAATTGGTATCAGAGCAAACTGATTTAAATTTGAATCAGATACGATCTAAGATGTCGACAACCAAGTATGAAAGTATGAAAATTCCCATCCTGAAGAAATCAGAATATCCAACATGGAAGGTAAAGATGCTGATGTACGTGGAGGCTATGGATCCTGACTATTTGGACAGGATTCGTGATGGACCATATATACCTACCAGAATTATAGAACGAACAGAAACTGTACCTGAACACTATGTGGTCAAGGCCAAGAGTGAATGGACTCCAGAATAAAAAGCTCATGTACTCAGGGACGCAAAGATAAAGAATATCCTGCACAATAGTCTTGATGTTGTCATGTCCAACAGAGTGATTGCATGCAAGTCCGTAAAATAAATCTGGGATACTTTGGAAACTCAGTGCCAGGGATCTGCATCTGTCAAGAAAAACAGAAGGGCTCTTTTGATTCAAGAATATGAACAATTCGATGCTAGACCTGATGAGAGCCTGACTAATTTATATGATAGATTTATGACAATCCTGAACAGTTTATCTTTAGTTAACAAGGAATATGAAACTGAAGATTCTAACACCAAGTTTCTAAGTGCTTTACCTGAAGAATGGGATACTCAGACCTCGATCATTAGACATCAGTATGATCTCAACACTGTGTCTCTTGATGAAGTCTATGGAATGCTAAGAACCCATGATCTTGAGGTTCAACAGAGAAAGAATAAGAAAAGCAGCAAAGCAACGACCATTGCCTTGAATGTAGAGGCTAAATCAAAAGGAAAAGCTATGGAGGTCTCTAGAAGGAAATCAAGAATAGTTGAGTCAGATCCTGATGACTCTTCATCAGATACTGATGGCAATCCTGATGCCAATACTGATGATGACTCTTCTGACTCAGACATTGTAATAACCCGATTTTTTGGTAAAATTAAAACTTTTCTTATTATGATTAAGTGCATCAGTGAATAGTGAATTTGGTGGATGAATAGTGATTTTGAGGATTAAGAAAAAAAATTCATGCCACCTATGTACGAGACGTAGGAACTCTATAAAAAAAATAAGGGATAAACAAATAAGGGATGAATAGTGTGGATTCAAAGATTTAAACAAAAAGGAAGCTAACCAAGAGTTAAGGAACTCTATAAAAAAAATTGAGAATATTCGAAGAAACGCGAGAACATTTTCTAAGAACAAGGAATAAAGAGAGGATATATAAGGGATGTTGGAGTTAATATTGATTTAAGGGATTGTGCCACAGTGGAGTAATAAAATGCAACATATAAGCTGTAACGTATTGATTTTATTAAAAGGACACCAAGACGATCCAATTGGTGGAACAAGAAAAACCAAGGTGTCATGCATGAAAGTCAACCAAAAAGCTAATGGTGTATTTGCAACATTGGAAAAAAGGGAGTTGTTTGATGAGAGGCCAAAACTTGGACTAATGAGAGAGCAACAAGTGGACCAATGGGCGGTTAACAACACAAAAGAAAAGATGCATCCAAGTTGAAAAACAAAACAAAAGTAAGATGAGCAAAAGCTCTCCCACCTGCCAAACAAGAGCACAACTCAAATAAAAATTCATATCTCCACTTGTATCCATCCATAAATCACCACATTTGTACCCTAGCTTCTCCACTCCATGGGTAAGGTTCTTTCAAAATTTCATGGCAATCCAAGTAGTATAGCTAAGTCAAATCCATGCTCAAAGTTGGGGCTGAATAGTAACTCCGAGATTGCTAAATTGTTTTCTTGTTTTGTTCTTAAGGTTTAAGCTATATGAGGACTATCTAAGGCTTGTTAAGTGTTTGTAAACACTTGGTAGTGTTTCTAGATCTTCCAAGAAGGTAAAACCCTAACCCACCTTTGAGTTTTATATGAGTTTTGAAGTAGTTTTGATGTTCATGTAAACTTAAGATCATGATTAAGTGATTTAGTGATTATTTGGCTTTGTTGAATGTGTAAAATGATGGGTGTTGGATTTGAGCCTCGCCACTGATCTTAGAGGTGTATGATGGTTGTTTGTTGGTGTTAAGGATGTATGGTATGTCGTAGTGATTGGTTTGGAGTGTTCATAAAATGGAAATGCTCGATTTAGAGCCGTCGTAATGCCCATTTTTTGTACTGCCTTGACAGTAGCCACCCGAGACCATAACTGTGTCTAAAGAGTAAGAAATGCATATTATTGTGTAGATATTGTTGTCTAGTTTGTTTTGCCCCAAGAATCATGTCAAAAGAGTTTACGGTTTTTGAGTTATGGTCGTTTTAGTAAAAGTTGTTCGAGAAATGAAATTGCAGAAAGACATCAACTTCATGACTGTGTTTGAGACCCTTACAAGTGATTATAAAATATGAGATTTCGTGGTAAAGTGCTAAGGTAAGTTGGAAAGAGGTGTGGGAAGGTTTCGAGTCCAAAAGATTATTTTTCGATTTTATAAAAATGCAACAGCAGAGGTTGCGCAAGTGAAAACCACTAAGAACCCGACTTAGAAACCAATGTTATAAATGGTTAAGTATAACTTGAATTTGAGGATCGATTTCGAACCAAACTTACGACTTAATTATTTCACGAGTAGCATGGACCTAGTACGAGGCTAGATTAAGACATTGAGTGCTATGATTGTGATTCGCTTACGTGTTTAAGCATTAAGTTATAAGTGGATTAATTAGAGGATTAATCGTACGTTTTCTTTGACTTTGTCTAGATTGTCCGACATCGTCGCGAACCCCTACCACTTCTCGAGCATCAGGAAAGTTTTTGAAACCCATGCTTACTGTTATTGTGATAATAAACTGTTTTCGTATATGTTATGCAAATGAGTAGTATACATGTTTTATTCCCGAGTACATTGCGATATATAAATTGCATGCTTGTCTTCGAACGACTATATATAGTGATACTCAAGGTGATGATTTGATTATGCGGTTCTAAGCTAGATATGAGATATTAGTTAGAAGCCAGGTTTTTATAAATGCCCTAGGTAAAGGGCGTATGATTTTTATTCTTTAGGTCGGAAGTAGTTATATTTTCTGTATATGTTAAAGATTATTTTCCGATAAAGATATCGGGTAATTGTTATTCGATGATTATTTATTTAATGAATATTATTTCCGAATATTCATTTAAGGCTTATTTATTCAATGAATATTATTTTGAATATTCATTTAATCCTTATTTATTTAATGAATATCATTTTGAATATTCATTTAATCATTAATTATTTAATGAATATTATTTTGAATATTCATTAAATCATTATTTATTTAATGAATATTATTTTGAATATTCATTCAAGGTTTATTTATTTAATGATTATTATTTTGAATATTCATTTAATCACTATTTATTTAATGAATATTATTTTTGAATATTCATTTAAAGAGTTTATTTATTTAATAAATATTATTTGATTATTTATTAAATACTTTTAACACATTTTTAAATTGAGTTGTATTATTTAAAGTTATTCTTGACCTTCAACATTTATGAAGGATATTCTAAGCTGTATTATTAATTATTTTAAAATCAAGAAGAGGTTCCCAAAACACGGTTTTCCATTTGAATCTATCTTTTTGAAGAGGATTTGAATACTCGCTCAACTATCCAGAATATGGGAAACCTGAGTTAAGTGACTGCTACTCATTTTAAACTCTCAACTCAAAATTGTCAGGCAAATGTTGTGTTACTACCTCAACGATCGAGGAGTAAATTGATGGAACAAGTCGATATCCATTAACAAGCAATAGCTTGGGAAATATTGGTAAATTTTCCTTTCCAATTAGATATGACTACTTTGTGGAGTCCTATCAACGAGTAATATACTTGGGGAAAGGAGGACGAACTTTACGTTTCAGAGTCATGGATTTTATTCGAACTAGGAGCCGAGTAAGTGGCTGAGTGGCGCCGGTCCATCAATGGTCCAACCGTTGGCCGGGTGGTTCCAGAGGGCGGTGGACAAGTAAATCCGTCGGTTCTTCCTTCTACATGTAGAGAAACAAATGGTGAGATGCACAACGTACGACTGATCATCGTAAAGGTTGTGGCTTCTGCGTGACAATGCTCCAGTATTAGTTCATCATCCAGTTATGGATAATTTTGCAACATGTATTGAAAGGTTTACCGATCATGTTGGCAGGGAATTTGAAAAATGTTCAAAAATGAAGTTACAATAAATCCTTGCAACTTCATCTTTTATTTTATGAGTTATGACTCTGATAAAACCTTACTCAGATTATATATGCATAAGTGGATTTTGGGTTACGGAAACCTTATATTAAATTTTCCTCGTAACTTCAACTTTTATATCATATGACTCTGTGGATACCTTACATAACATGAGTTATGGTAAGGGAGTTGTTTATACTGAATCACCTTATAACTTCATCTTTTAAGTTATATGTTGATATTCTGCTTACATAGCAGATATTTTTTCGGAAAGGTTATATTGGTTTACTTTGAAACCTCATCTTTTATATTATACTAGAACTTTGTTCATAATATAGTAAAAGTTTGCAGAAATATTTTGAAAATGATATTTGAAATACAACAATGGTACTGTTTTTGGAATACATTCCGATAAGGAAATAATTTCAGTATCGAGATATTTTGACAAATTATTGTCTTATACCCGCTTTATTTTGGGTTGAGTTAAAGGCAGGATTATGTCATACTTTTATTACCTTGTTGAGCTATCGCTCACTCTTGCTATTGTTTTATAAATATTATATAGCAGCGAAGCAAGATGCCAAGGATTCGGCGCACATCCCTCAAGCGAGTGGTAAGCGCAAGGCATTCTCAGGAGCAGTTTCTAGCAGTGATCCTGGAAGTAGTGTGAACCAGTCAGATCAAGTTGAAGCTTTTGGTATTCATCTTATGTATAGATATGAATGGTATGAGAGGGTGGTGAGTATTACAAGGCTAAGTTGGTAATGTACCATTACTTAGGAGTTGTATCAGTAGCAAATTCAAAAGACATTTGGGTATTGTAACAAAGATTATTTATTCCGCAATTGTGGTATTTGTGTCGTTTCTGAGACTCTAACCTGTGTGTGTGTGTGAGAGAGATATATACATTGTGAGGTAATAAGCAGATGAATTGTGTCTATTGTGAGTAAAGCAGGCAAGGTAAGAAGTAAGTGGATCGTGACTATTCTAAATCCCTGACCCCTGATTTGGGGCTGTTACAGAAATGGTATCAGAGCGTTAGGTTACCGTCCTCAGAAACGATAGGAGATCGAGTCTTACAATACCCTTAATAATGATAAGAACATCTAGAGCTCAAATGGAGTTCGTAGTCGAGTTAGAGGACATGACCCTGACTGTTTAAGATGAAGCCCGAGAGGGGACTTCTTCTGGGAAACCGTACTTAGGACTTCATGGTTAGTCACCTCGATTCGTATGAGTTATAGATTGATGGGATTCTAAGATACCAGACCCTGAGGCCTTCGAGTAGGCAGTTGATGATGCGTTCCTTGAAATCGACGGAGACCCGATACAGGAAGATCCATAGGAGGATCTAGAGGAAGACCCCATAGTGGGTCAAGGAAAGAATCTTGTAGAGAACGTGTTGATTGATAAAGATGTTGTAATATCCGTGAATTTTATTAATTGATTAAATGATATATTTAATCTAAAATATTTATTTTGGAATATTGGAATATTATTATATGATATTTAGTGTGTAATTATGTGCTAAATGGTGAGTCGGAAGCCCCTTTCAAAAATTTCGTCATTTGGAATTTTCTTCAAATTTGAGCCGTTTTGATAATTCAAGAGCCCGTTGAAATTTCATACATTCATTTTTAATTCTTCGTCTTTCGTATTCGAATCGTTATCGAAAGGGTTATGGGATTCTATTTAACCCTACCTATTTGATTCTGCAAATTAATTTCAATTTTTGATCCGAAAAAGGAAAAATCGTTCCGAACCCTAATTGCTTAAGGGGACGGATTTATCGTTCTATATCAATATTGAAGTTGTTATAGCCCTAGTATTCTTGAGCATTAGTTATATAATGATATATATCAACTTGGATAATCATCAACCTTTTTAACCCCTTACTTTTCGTAAAACGTGTTTTTGACCTAATTAGGGTTTTTAAACGATCTAACGAATCAATATCGATCCAAAAATGTTATTTGGGGTATTATTTTTCCAAAAATATAAAATGACCAATCAGACTTCATAACCCTAGCAATTCTTCAGAAATTACTCAAGAAATCCGAAATTCCCAAATAATTATTTTGTGTTCTTGATCTTCAATCAATTCGTTCTAAGGGTTATTGAAGTCCAAATCTGAAGTTCTTATACTCAAATCAAAGCCCCAAAAATCTAGTTTCAGAATCTTCCAACCTCATCATCATCTGGTAAGTATTCGATTTTATATTGATTTTACAAGTTTCGAATTAAAATTAGGGTTCTTGATTCGATTTGGGGATTTTCATTCTGTTGATTCTCCGTTCAATTGGTTGCTTCTAACATGTTCCTAGGGTTCTAATTAGCAAGAATCCATGCTTTAATTTCATGTTTATGTTCGATTTAGTCGGGTTTGATTTTCGGGTTTTGACCCGATTTCTTCTTTCAATTCGTACGTTCTTGATATTGATCTGACATTGTTTTTGGTAAAGGGCTTTTATTGTATGAGTTATAAGCTTCATTTTGGTATATTAATCTTTGAGTTTCATGTAGGATTTAAGTAGATCGGGTTTCCGGCCGAGGTCGTCGCCGGCGAGTTCTTTGAATGAATTCTGGGCACGATTCCGGCATGGGACAGATGTGTGTGTATGTGGGTTGTGTTTGTCTTGCAAAAGCGAACAAAAGCCCTATAGTTTGGTTTGGTTTTGATCGGAAACGGCGAAGTCCGGCCACCGGACGCCGGCCGGATTCTGGAAAACCCAGATTCCGGCGGGTTGTTCTTGGTGACCCGGATTCGTTCTTCCCGACCCGTTTACCCGATTTTTCGACCCGGTTTCAATCTTCAAAACCCTAATTCAATTTCAGAAAACTGTTTTTGAATTTTATTTTTAAATTTAATTCGAAAATAGTTTAAAAACTTTAAAAATTCATATTTTTATTTTAAAAATATATTTTTATATCAGAAAAATTCTGATAAATTATATTTATTATTTTAAATCCGAAAATTGATTAAACTTAATTATTTTAATTATTTTTAATTAATAATTAATTTACTAATTAATTGGTTAATTCTTTTAATCAATTGATTCTTAAAAATTAATTATTAATTAGATTTAATTAATTAAAAATTCAGTTTAATTATTTTCAAGCCTATTTATTTATTTAAAAATAGTTTGAGTATTTAAAGAGTGTCAATTAATTTTATTAATTGATTTATTTTCATTTAAATGTTTATATTGGATTTAAAAATCCGATTTTTGATTTAAAAATTAGTAATGACTTATTAAAAATTCAAATGAGTTCCGTATGATGTTTTAAAAATGTTTATAAGTGCTATATGGTTCATATTAATTGTGTGTCGTGTTTTATAGTCTGTATATGCCCGTGCTAGGGCAAATATCTGAGTTTTAAATATCGTAAATTATACCGGACGTCCGATACGTAACCGGTTACTTGTTTAAATGTGATTATTGATTGAATAAGTGTCGAGAGTAGAACGAGCATAGTTAGACTTATTGTGATGAGTTGTTTAAATTATAGAATCGAGTTCCCGGAGCAAGGGAAAGGGGAAAGTAGAGTGAGCAGAGTCGATCCGACAGCAGCTTAGACCAGGCAAGTATCTGTGCCTTTACTTGTGATAAAAATTATTATTGTCTTGATTACTTGAATACCGTTATCCCCAGAACAATTCAAATTATCCATCTTTTAACCGCATTGGGACAACTGATTCCATTTCCTTAGAAATTCTTGATTCTTTGATTTGATCTGCATCGGAAACCCTTATTTCCAATTTACTTGATTATTGTTTACCACCTATTGTTGCTATTTATCATCCTTTGATTATCATTGACAACCTTTGATTGTTTGATTTCCATCTTGAAACTACTCCATGATCCTTTCTCGATCTTCGTTGATACTGAACAGTTGAAGCTCTTTTGCAATTACTATACATTCGGTTTATCTTATTGAGCATGTTATTGTTTATACCCTATTATAGAATTGGCATGTGTTTTTAAAAATGGACCAGTAATTGGTCGAAGTAACTTAAGGCCCAGATTGGCCTGGGATCCAGTAGAGGACTATGACATGAGCTAGTCCGGGGTTGATGCGTGGCTGGCCAGCAGCACAACCTTTGATTTGAATAAAATGTATAAGCCAAATTCTAATTCTTTACTTCAATCATTATTGATACAAAGCATGTGTTAGCTAAATATTGTTGATTCTGATATCTTAAATTCATATCCTTACAACCGTGATAGAAATGATTCGTTGATGTTTGCTGAGCAATTTTGGCTCACTCTTGCTTGTTGTTTTCTAACCCTATTCCAGTGAAGCGAGAGTATGAGTTGGCATAGCGTGACCGATAGTTCACCAGCAGTCAGGAGAGCCCCTCGAGTCACTGTTATTGGCAGGGTAGTTGTTGTTTTGCTTTTCTAGATTTAATGTCTAGATTTGAACTTTAGTTGTGATGTAATAACTCTGATAAAACTGGTTTGTAATAATAAAAGATTGTAGTAGCTTGTGTTCATTGCCATAATCTGGATGCGGTCTTGGTCAAGGGGTAATTGTGTCTTTATATATATATTATGCATGTGTTAAATAGTGTTCCGTTGGTCGGATGACTCCTCAAATCTGTACCCCGGGTTTGGAGGGCGTCACAGTTGGTATCAGAGCAACAGGTTATGGCATTTGAAACAAGTTAGGACTTAGGGTCCAGGATAACATAGAGAGTTAGGAAGTCACGTAAGGATATTAGGAGGTCAACTAGGGATATTACGCGTAGTAATTAAATGTGGTTATAATTGCAGCCCCCTAGTTCTAGTTCAGACTCAGACCCTTCCGAGGATACGATATCAGAGATACCTACACCCGTTGAGAGAGCAGGACCGTCTCGGCCAGTGCGATATCAGCCTAGGCATCAGGGCCCAGTAGTCAGGAGAGATCAGATACCTTGTCCTATTCCACTCCGGCAAGTAGCCCCAGCACCAGCGTCTCAGGCATCAGTTTGTGGGCCTTTGTATCAGTTATGTGAGCCACCAGTTCCACACCATGTGTATCAGAGGGTGAGAAGAGAGAAGGATTTCCTTTATGGACAGGTTATGGAGATGGGTAGGATTCGTTCGATCGAGGCAGCCGCTGTCAGAGAGAGAGACAGACTTAGAGATCAGATGAGAGACATTCAGATGAGGTTTAGGGTTACGAGGACTTTGGTTGAGACTCGATTGCATGGATTAGCTTCTAGTCGAGAGGGAGAGACAGTAGCAGGGATGAGACAGATTTTGGATTATGCGATGAGTGAGATTGCAGAGGTTTCAGGACCCCCGTTATGGCCGGCAGGAGCAGGTGATCTGTGAGCAGGTATCGGTAGTAGACAGATGTGACATGGATGTATGGTTCTAGATAGTTAGTATATAGATGCATATAGTAGAATCAGCAGTGCACCGGGCTTATAGGAACGCCTCGGGTTGTTGTTGCATTTTTGTTGTTGTATTGCTGGTCGGCAGTTATGGTTCAGCCATGATATACTTTCTTTTGAAGCGTTCTACGCTTGTACTAACTCTATCTATATATATATGATAAACCTCTTTTATAGAACTGTATTTATTCCCCTGTCATTCATTTCCAGCATCATAACTGTTATTCTACTTATTGCAACGAGTGTATCCATACACCGTTGAGAAGATCTGTAAACCTTCGAGATATCAATTGTGATCCTTCCTTCTCTTATATGAACTGTTTGATTAAGCCAATTATTGTTTATTCATTAGCGATATGGCTCCTAGACGACAAACCCGTTCAACTGATACTTCTGACCAAGAAGGTCAACAAAATACACCTCCCACGGGCCGTGTGGACCCGATGGTAATCCAGTTGTTAAATACCCTTACTCAACAGACTGCCGCATTAGCACAGCAGCAACGTGCATTTCAGCAACAGCTCTTAGAACAGCAGCAACAGCATCAGCAACATCAGCATCAGCAACATCAGCATCAGCAGCATCAACAACAGCACCAGCAAGCAGCACCGGCAGTTACGTTCAAATCTTTCCAGGCAGCAAAACCTCCAGAATTTAAAGGATCAGCAGACCCTGTAGAGGCTAAAGCATGGTTGAAAGAGATGGAAAAGGCTTTTGCCTTGATAGAGGTGACAGAGGATAAGAAGACAGAGTATGCAAGCTATTTTCTGAAGAATGAGGCTAGTTATTGGTGGGAAACGAGTAGGGCTATGGAGCCCGAGGGATTGATTACGTGGGCAAGATTCACAGAGCTGTTTTTGGAAAGATATTTTCCGGACTATATGAGAGATCAGATGGAATTGAAGTTTTTGGAATTAAAGCAGGGAAGCATGACAGTGCCCCAATATGAAACAAGGTTTACGGAGTTGTCAAGGTTTGTTCCAACCTATGTGGATACGGAAAAGAAGAAGGCCAAGAGGTTCCAGCAGGGACTGAGGTCTTGGATTCGTAGTAAGTTAGCTGTATTGGAGTTGGACACCTATGCAGCGGTGGTCCAAAAGGCAATGATTGCGGAGGCAGAGAGTGATTCTTACATGAGAGAGAAGGAGAACAAGAAAAGGAAAGCAGGGATACCCGATAAGGGACAGCAGCAGGGAAGTTTTCAAGGGCAAGCAAATAAGAAGCTGGGATTTCAGCACGGAAGGAATACAAGTTTCAGGAAACCAGACACCGGAAACGTAGGACAAGATAACCGTCTACTAACCGGCGGTCAGCAGGGACTTTCTAGACCCCCACTACCAGAATGCAAGACATGCGGGAAGCGACATCTAGGGATATGCCATCGATTGACTGTCACATGCTTTAAATGCAATCAGAAGGGACATTATTCCCGGGATTGCAAGATAGGCATCGTGTGTCATCGGTGTAAGAAACCAGGTCACATGATTAAGGACTGCAGAGCACCAGCAACCGTGAACAATATGATTCGGGCAATTGAAGCACCCCCAGTTGTTAACGTTCAGCCGTTAGCCAGGACCTACAATATGTCAATGGGAGAAGCAGTGAGAGATTCCGACGTGGTGGCAGGTACACTTCTAGTAAATTCTATTCCTGCACAAGTGTTAATAGATTCGGGAGCGACGAAGTCTTTTATTTCTGAAATGTTTGCTCATAGATTGAATTGCGTAATGAAACCTTTAAGTGGAGTGTTGACTATAGAGATAGCTAATCAGGATCGTATCGCGGTCAGTTCATATTATCCCCGTTGTGAGATAGAGATTTTGGGAAATCGTTTTTATGTTGACTTGTTACCTTTTAAGTTAGGTGAATTTGATGTGATATTAGGGATGGATTGGTTGACTGAGCATGATGCAAGTATTGATTGTAAGAATAAGAGGGTTACTTTGATTACCCTAGAAAAGAAAGAGATAATATTTAGAGGAGAGAAACAAAGAAAGAGGTTCCTGACAATGATTCAGGCTAAGAGGTTATTAAGGCAAGGTTGTGAGGCGTATCTAGCTTATGTAATAGATATAGATAAGGAAGTTTCTAAGTTAGAAGATATTCCAGTCGTAAATGAGTTTCCAGATGTTTTTCCGGAAGAATTACCAGGTTTACCTCCAGATAGAGAAATTGAATTTGCGATAGACTTAGTACCGGGCGCGGAGCCAGTATCGAAGGCCCCTTACAGGATGGCACCAGTGGAGATGAAGGAATTGGCTGATCAACTGCAAGGTTTGCTAGAAAAAGGAATTATTAGACCCAGCGTTTCACCGTGGGGAGCACCAGTACTGTTTGTCAAGAAAAAGGATGGAAGCATGAGATTGTGTATAGACTATCGGGAGTTGAACAAGCTGACCATTAAGAACAAGTATCCGTTACCTCGAATAGATGATCTGTTTGACCAGCTGAAGGGAGCGGTACATTTTTCGAAGATCGACCTACGGTCAGGATATCACCAATTGAAGATTAGACCAGACGACATACCGAAGACAGCCTTTCGAACAAGGTATGGGCACTATGAATTTTTAGTAATGGCGTTTGGACTAACGAATGCACCCGCAGCTTTTATGGATCTAATGAACAGGATTTTCAAGAGATATTTGGACAAGTTTGTAGTGGTATTCATCGACGACATCTTGATATACTCAAGGACAGAAGAAGAGCATGCAGACCAGTTGCGAATTGTGTTAGAAACGTTGAGACAAGAAGGACTATACGCGAAGTTTTCCAAGTGTGAATTCTGGTTGAAAGAAGTTCATTTCTTAGGACACGTGGTGAGCAGCGAAGGCATCAAAGTGGACCCAGCAAAGATAGAGGCAGTGAAAGATTGGGAGAGACCAAGGACACCGACTGAAGTCAGAAGTTTCTTGGGATTAGCCGGATACTACCGGAGATTTGTGCAAGATTTTGCGAAGATAGCTACTCCAATGACCAAGCTGACAAGGAAAAGCGAGCGATTCATATGGAACGATAAATGCGAAGAAGGCTTCCAAGAGTTAAAGAAAAGACTAACTACGGCACCGGTATTGATGTTACCAGACGATCAAGGTCATTTCGTAATCTATAGTGATGCGTCGTACAAAGGATTAGGATGCGTACTTATGCAACATGACAAGGTGATTGCCTATGCGTCAAGACAGTTGAGACCCCACGAACAGAAGTACCCTACACACGATTTGGAGTTAGCAGCTATTGTGTTTGCTTTGAAGATATGGAGACACTACTTGTATGGAGAGAGATGTGAAATTTACACCGATCACAAAAGTTTGAAGTATATCTTTACTCAGAAAGAGCTGAACATGAGGCAACGAAGATGGTTAGAACTAATCAAGGACTACGACGTTTCTATCAACTATCATCCCGGCAAGGCAAATGTGGTAGCAGATGCATTGAGCAGAAAAGAGAGATTAAATACACTAATGATGACCAAAGAATTATACAAGGAATTTGAGAAATTGGAAATCGAAGTAATTAATCCGAAGGACGCTACGGAAATAATTTATACCATGACGTTTCAACCTGAATTGTTGGAGAAGATACGAAAGTGCCAAGAGCAAGTTATGAACGACGATGTGAATAAAATGACAGGTGAGGAAATATGTAGCCAACCGGACGACAAAGGGATCTTGAGATTTGCTTCTCGGATATGGATACCTAACGTAACGGAACTGAAAAGTGAGATTCTGCACGAAGCACATAACTCGAAGTATTCAATTCATCCAGGGAGTACGAAGATGTATCGAGATCTTAAGACGAACTTTTGGTGGCCAGATATGAAGAGAGAGATTGCGGAATGGGTAAGTAAATGCTTTACGTGTCAAAGAGTTAAGGCGGAACATCAGAGACCAAGTGGATTACTTCAACCATTGGAGATTCCCGAATGGAAGTGGGAACACATTGCGATGGACTTTGTAGTAGGATTGCCTAGAACAAAAGCTAACCATGATGCCATCTGGGTTGTCGTGGATCGATTGACGAAATCTGCGCATTTTCTTCCGATTAACGAGAGATTCTCGCTGGATAAGTTAGTTCATATGTACATAAAAGAAATCGTAGTACGACATGGAGTTCCAGTATCGATAGTGTCTGATAGAGACCCTCGATTCAATTCAAGATTTTGGAGGAGTTTTCAAGAGTGTTTGGGCACCGAGTTGAGAATGAGTACGGCTTATCATCCGCAGACGGACGGTCAGAGCGAAAGGACAATTCAGACTATTGAAGATATGCTTAGGACGTGTGCACTTGATTTTGAAGGCAGTTGGGACGATCATCTACCCTTGGTGGAATTTTCATATAATAATAGTTTTCACGCGAGCATCGGAATGCCACCGTACGAAGCTTTGTATGGACGAAAGTGTCGATCTCCAGTATATTGGGAAGAAGTTGGTGAACGGAAAATGATAGGACCAGAACTAGTACAACGAACAAAAGAAGTGGTTCAATTGATTCAGAGAAGATTGATAACAGCTCAAGACCGACAGAAGAAGTATGCGGATCTAGCCAGAAAGGATGTGGGATTCGAAGAAGGAGAGCAAGTGTTACTAAAGGTTTCACCATGGAAAGGATTAGTTAGATTTGGAAAGAAAGGGAAGTTGAGTCCGAGATATGTTGGGCCGTTTGAGATTTTGAAGAAAGTGGGCGAAGTAGCTTACGAGTTGGCGTTGCCACCGCATATGCAGCACATTCATAATGTATTTCATGTATCTATGCTTAAGAGGTATCGACCAGATTCGAATCATGTAATAGAGTATGAACCAATAGAGGTCCAGGCAGATTTATCGTATGTAGAACGACCAATTCAGATAGTGGATCGTAAGGAGAAAGTACTAAGGAATAAGACAGTAGCGTTAGTGAGAGTTTTGTGGAGGAATCCTAAAGTAGAAGAGTCTACCTGGGAGTTAGAGAGTGAGATGTTAGAGAAGTATCCCCAGTTGTTTCCTTGATCTGATTCTGAGGACAGAATCCTATTAAGGGGGGAAGGATGTAATATCCGTGAATTTTATTAATTGATTAAATGATATATTTAATCTAAAATATTTATTTTGGAATATTGGAATATTATTATATGATATTTAGTGTGTAATTATGTGCTAAATGGTGAGTCGGAAGCCCCTTTCAAAAATTTCGTCATTTGGAATTTTCTTCAAATTTGAGCCGTTTTGATAATTCAAGAGCCCGTTGAAATTTCGTACATTCATTTTTAATTCTTCGTCTTTCGTATTCGAATCGTTATCGAAAGGGTTATGGGATTCTATTTAACCCTACCTATTTGATTCTGCAAATTAATTTCAATTTTTGATCCGAAAAAGGAAAAATCGTTCCGAACCCTAATTGCTTAAGGGGACGGATTTATCGTTCTATATCAATATTGAAGTTGTTATAGCCCTAGTATTCTTGAGCATTAGTTATATAATGATATATATCAACTTGGATAATCATCAACCTTTTTAACCCCTTACTTTTCGTAAAACGTGTTTTTGACCTAATTAGGGTTTTTAAACGATCTAACGAATCAATATCGATCCAAAAATGTTATTTGGGGTATTATTTTTCCAAAAATATAAAATGACCAATCAGACTTCATAACCCTAGCAATTCTTCAGAAATTACTCAAGAAATCCGAAATTCCCAAATAATTATTTTGTGTTCTTGATCTTCAATCAATTCGTTCTAAGGGTTATTGAAGTCCAAATCTGAAGTTCTTATACTCAAATCAAAGCCCCAAAAATCTAGTTTCAGAATCTTCCAACCTCATCATCATCTGGTAAGTATTCGATTTTATATTGATTTTACAAGTTTCGAATTAAAATTAGGGTTCTTGATTCGATTTGGGGATTTTCATTCTGTTGATTCTCCGTTCAATTGGTTGCTTCTAACATGTTCCTAGGGTTCTAATTAGCAAGAATCCATGCTTTAATTTCATGTTTATGTTCGATTTAGTCGGGTTTGATTTTCGGGTTTTGACCCGATTTCTTCTTTCAATTCGTACGTTCTTGATATTGATCTGACATTGTTTTTGGTAAAGGGCTTTTATTGTATGAGTTATAAGCTTCATTTTGGTATATTAATCTTTGAGTTTCATGTAGGATTTAAGTAGATCGGGTTTCCGGCCGAGGTCGTCGCCGGCGAGTTCTTTGAATGAATTCTGGGCACGATTCCGGCATGGGACAGATGTGTGTGTATGTGGGTTGTGTTTGTCTTGCAAAAGCGAACAAAAGCCCTATAGTTTGGTTTGGTTTTGATCGGAAACGGCGAAGTCCGGCCACCGGACGCCGGCCGGATTCTGGAAAACCCAGATTCCGGCGGGTTGTTCTTGGTGACCCGGATTCGTTCTTCCCGACCCGTTTACCCGATTTTTCGACCCGGTTTCAATCTTCAAAACCCTAATTCAATTTCAGAAAACTGTTTTTGAATTTTATTTTTAAATTTAATTCGAAAATAGTTTAAAAACTTTAAAAATTCATATTTTTATTTTAAAAATATATTTTTATATCAGAAAAATTCTGATAAATTATATTTATTATTTTAAATCCGAAAATTGATTAAACTTAATTATTTTAATTATTTTTAATTAATAATTAATTTACTAATTAATTGGTTAATTCTTTTAATCAATTGATTCTTAAAAATTAATTATTAATTAGATTTAATTAATTAAAAATTCAGTTTAATTATTTTCAAGCCTATTTATTTATTTAAAAATAGTTTGAGTATTTAAAGAGTGTCAATTAATTTTATTAATTGATTTATTTTCATTTAAATGTTTATATTGGATTTAAAAATCCGATTTTTGATTTAAAAATTAGTAATGACTTATTAAAAAATCAAATGAGTTCCGTATGATGTTTTAAAAATGTTTATAAGTGCTATATGGTTCATATTAATTGTGTGTCGTGTTTTATAGTCTGTATATGCCCGTGCTAGGGCAAATATCTGAGTTTTAAATATCGTAAATTATACCGGACGTCCGATACGTAACCGGTTACTTGTTTAAATGTGATTATTGATTGAATAAGTGTCGAGAGTAGAACGAGCATAGTTAGACTTATTGTGATGAGTTGTTTAAATTATAGAATCGAGTTCCCGGAGCAAGGGAAAGGGGAAAGTAGAGTGAGCAGAGTCGATCCGACAGCAGCTTAGACCAGGCAAGTATCTGTGCCTTTACTTGTGATAAAAATTATTATTGTCTTGATTACTTGAATACCGTTATCCCCAGAACAATTCAAATTATCCATCTTTTAACCGCATTGGGACAACTGATTCCATTTCCTTAGAAATTCTTGATTCTTTGATTTGATCTGCATCGGAAACCCTTATTTCCAATTTACTTGATTATTGTTTACCACCTATTGTTGCTATTTATCATCCTTTGATTATCATTGACAACCTTTGATTGTTTGATTTCCATCTTGAAACTACTCCATGATCCTTTCTCGATCTTCGTTGATACTGAACAGTTGAAGCTCTTTTGCAATTACTATACATTCGGTTTATCTTATTGAGCATGTTATTGTTTATACCCTATTATAGAATTGGCATGTGTTTTTAAAAATGGACCAGTAATTGGTCGAAGTAACTTAAGGCCCAGATTGGCCTGGGATCCAGTAGAGGACTATGACATGAGCTAGTCCGGGGTTGATGCGTGGCTGGCCAGCAGCACAACCTTTGATTTGAATAAAATGTATAAGCCAAATTCTAATTCTTTACTTCAATCATTATTGATACAAAGCATGTGTTAGCTAAATATTGTTGATTCTGATATCTTAAATTCATATCCTTACAACCGTGATAGAAATGATTCGTTGATGTTTGCTGAGCAATTTTGGCTCACTCTTGCTTGTTGTTTTCTAACCCTATTCCAGTGAAGCGAGAGTATGAGTTGGCATAGCGTGACCGATAGTTCACCAGCAGTCAGGAGAGCCCCTCGAGTCACTGTTATTGGCAGGGTAGTTGTTGTTTTGCTTTTCTAGATTTAATGTCTAGATTTGAACTTTAGTTGTGATGTAATAACTCTGATAAAACTGGTTTGTAATAATAAAAGATTGTAGTAGCTTGTGTTCATTGCCATAATCTGGATGCGGTCTTGGTCAAGGGGTAATTGTGTCTTTATATATATATTATGCATGTGTTAAATAGTGTTCCGTTGGTCGGATGACTCCTCAAATCTGTACCCCGGGTTTGGAGGGCGTCACAGATGTGGTATGTTACTTGAGGTCGTGCAATAGGACCGGACGAACCTTCAGAGGTCAAATAAGTGCCGATACGAGAGTTTAGAATCGTTATGATTCAACAAGAGATATGACGAAGAGATGGGGTAGAGTCTCCAAAGCAGAAGAGGTAGAGGCAGAATAGCCAATACCGGTGGAATGATTCGATTTGAACGAGACCCGTTACTCGTAGTCTGTTGCAGTGCCTAGGGAGGCAGCATACGTAAGAACGAAGACATTCAAACTTCATATGTGATTATGGGTACTTAGTGACCTTAACTTGTAGAAGCATTACCTTATTTAGGGGGTTTAACTCCCCACGATCAGCGATTCCACCAAGGAAGGTGTTTACTACGGTACTGAGGCATTTTATTACCTCGAGCAAGATTTTTGTATGTACGTACTATGCAAGGTGTCATTGTAACACGAGTGCGCCAAAACGAGATATATTTAAAGAATCAAGACGGACTAAGAAAGTCTGGGAAAGACTTAACTAAAAAGGCTGTTATGCCACAAGTGTTAAGCTTATGTAGCATCCGGGATTGATACAAGAAAGGAAATGTTTTGTATGAAAACGGTTATAATAGTAATTGGGTTTAAGCCTGTAGATTCTAACGATCTTCCGGAGTACCGCCCAGTTGACATATGGAATTCGTCATTGCTATGGGCGACACCGGTATCGAAGTCCTCTTACGATAGAATGCTTGCTTGAGATGCTTGCGCCGATTCGAATAGAACTCACTGCGATTGCAAATGTTGATGGTTGAATTCTTAGCGACTATTATAAGTCGACAATGACGTAAGTATCGAACACCTTAGGGTGCGTGGAAAAGAAAAGCATTGGAATTGAATGATTATCCATTAGAGGAACCGACATAAAAGGCATCCGTAGAGACCTTGGTAGTACCCTCCCCATTTGCAAATTATGTGGGGTACCTCCCCAATCTATGATCTATCTTGACCTCTCTCCAAGAAAGAATTCTGATAAAGGGTAAATTCCCTCTTCGAAGTTATTTTATAACACTTGTGTTAAAGCATATTTAATTTCAATTGTGTTAGAGGCTGTCACGATGCCTACTTTCAGGTTTTCGAAGCCCTGTCAAATGATGTTATTCAAGCTTCCACTTTTTTCAAATAATGAATAACCCTATGATGATACCTCACCACTTGCTTGTTAAGTACCAGTATCTTTTTGGTTATTTTTTTTTCTTTGGAAACCGCACCTTTGGAATCTGTTCAATTTTAATCCAAGGTGTTCCTTTGAGAAATATTGTCGAAAGCCGATAATCCTTAAATTGATCTCGAATTTCTTTCATACTTTTCAACTTCCACTGAGACGAACAACCCTATACTTATAGGGGCTACAAGGACTATCTGTCTATGTGATAGAAGTCTGATGGGACGCCGTCACTTGTGAGTTGTGAAATACAACAAGGCTGATTACCTTTAGTAATGTCTCAATTGAGGCACACAACGTTGAATTCTTATGATAATGTTGATCTCTCGGTAAATTCTCTTACCTCCAATAAAGTTACCTTAAAACTCATAACCTTATGATCACCAGTATGTGACGTTTTCCTTGATATGGGAGCTATCTTTTCAAGGCCCCATAATTTTTGTTATCCTCATTGAATTCCAAGGGGAGGCCAACCAGGTCAAATAAGTCAAAATTCGCTGATAGGAATTAGATTCACAATGAAATCGCCTATGACAGGAGCGAATCCCTAAGACGAATAGAATATTAGTGACATATCAATGAAATTGGTTTATTCTCCCAAGGATATTATGATAATGGAAACGGGGTCAATCGATATATGTGAAAGGAATAGTGATGTGCCGTGAACTCTAGTGACAACGGTGTTAGATAGATGCCCTATAGTGGAATTGAGATTTTGGTGGAGTTGTTTACGAATGGACACTACGTCTGGGTTAGCAAGATAAGTACTGGCGATGGAGTCAGAGGGAGCTGGTATTGTGACTTGGGAGAGGTGCAGCGTGTTGTTTTTAGAGAAATAATTTCTGGAAATATATGGAGACCCGGATGAAAATAAAAGTTAAAGAGTTAAAACAAGAAACCATGACTGTGACTGAGTATGAGGCCAAGTTTTCCGAATTATCGAGGTTTGTTTCGGAGTTTGTGAACACAGAAGAAAAGAAAGCCAGTAGGTTTCAACCAGGGCTACCTCCAACAAGTAGCCCACTGTCAGGACCTTTAAATAACAGGTACCCTTCTATACTATTTAGACAGAGCTAATGTATCGTTGTATATCAAGAAGTTGCATGACAATTAAACCTTAAGGCCGAGCCGCTAAGGGAATAATTACAAGTAGAAATAGTCAATCGAGGGATTTTCCCATAAGACTGGTACATCCAGGTTGTGAACTAGAAATATGAGGTCGACACTTTTTGATAGACCTGATTCCTTTCAAGTTGGGAGAAGTTGATATTATAATAAGGATGGGTTGGTTGACACCCAATGGAGCCCATACTGATTGTAAGGGAGAGAGAGTAATAAATAAAGGATGGAGACAGATTCAAAGATTCTTGAATATAGTTCAGACTAAGAAACTATTACCCCAGAGATACGAGGCTTAATTAGCTCTTATGGTTGACGCCAAGAAAAGAGACACCAAGTATAAAGGAAACTACAGTGGTTTTGGGAGGCTGTACAAGATCTTAATGCGCTACCAAATATCAATTGGGATGACATGAGAATGAATAACGAGTATTCAGGTTATAGTGCCGCATCTCCTGTTAGCCTCAATGGGAATGAAAGAGTTAGCGACTCAGTTACAAGAATTGCTGGGCAAGAATATGAGAAGACCCAGTGTACCACCGTGGAGAGCCCGGTGTTGTTGTAAGAGAGAAAGATGTTAGCACAAGATTATGCATCGAACCTCGAGAGTTGTATGAGTTCGACATGGAGAATAGGTACCCTTGTAAATGATTGTTTGATCAGCGGAAGAACGCTGTGTATTTCCAAATTTATTTAAGAACTGGATGTCACCAGTTGGAAGTTAAATCCGAGGATATCCCCAAGACTGCGATTCGTACTAGGAATAGACACTTCGAGTTTTCAGCGAGGTTATTTTGGGTTGACTAATGCACCCACAAATTTTTATGGAATGTAATGAATTGGCTTTGAGTTACCTGTGATAGTAGATAACATGAGATGGAGAAATGGCTAGAATTGACCTAGGATTATGACTGTGAGATACACTACCATCCGGGGAAGGCCAATGTGGTGGCTGATACCCTTAATTAAAATGAGACAGAGATGGATTCCGAATGATCGGGAATTAAAGGATGAGATTTTACACAAAACCCAAGTTAGTCCAACAAACTAGAAAGACAAAAGATTTCACCAACAAGCGGCTAGTGACAGCCAAGACAAACAGAGAAAGTATGTGGACTAAGCCCGCGAGTATAGATAGAGTACTGCTATTGATAAGCTAAATGGCATGTTGATGGATGACAAGCAAGTTTATGTTGGTGTATTTTCTGTACAAACAAGATAGAGAATATGAGGTTAGAGATTCGTGATGCTAAAAGATATCCTCGTGGAAGGAATTAATGAGATTTGGAAAGAAAGGGAAGTTGAGCCCGAGATTCATTGGGCCATCTGAGATTTTAAGACGCGTCAGGAAGGTGGCCTACGAGCCAGCCTTACCCCCCCAAACTTGTAGAATGGTCATAACGGGGTTCATGTGTCAATGCTGTGTCAGTATACTATAGATGCCCGACATATGTTAGAGTACGAGCAGGTAGATATACAACCTGGTCTGACTTACAAAGAACAACCTGTGGAAATCACGGATAGAAAAGAGCAAGTGCTAAGAGACAAGGTTGCCAAGCTAGTGAGAGGTTTGTGGAAAATCAAGAAGTGGAAGAATCCACTTGGGAGTTAGAAAGTGCAATGGGAGAGAAGTACCCCCAGTTATTCCTAAGCTGATTCCGGGACGGAATCCTTTTAAGGAGGGGAGACTGTAATAACCCGAATTTTTGGTAAAATTAAAACTTTTCTTATTATGATTAAGTGCATTAGTGAATAGTGAATTTGGTGGATGAATAGTGATTTTGAGGATTAAGAAAAAAAAATCATGCCACCTATGTACGAGACGTAGTGTGGATATTCCGAAGTCATATTAGTGATCTACGGAGTAAATAAGGGTATGCAAAGACGATCGGAATTCAGAAATTCCAAATTTTATTTTGGTGTAGTATTTGACCGGGCAGTGAATTATATATTATTATAATCAAGAAATGAGATATTAAATTTGAGGATTTGAGGATTTAGTATTTTGGAATTTTATTATATTTGATTTGAGAATTAAGAACGAAAACTGCTGATACTTTATAACGAGATTAAGCGATTAAGCAAACGAATTATGGATTAAGGATTGAAATTATGACAAGATTAAATATCCTACACGATCATCAAGAGAATTATATCAAGTGGATTCAAGGATTTAAACAAAAAGGAAGCTAACCAAGAGTTAAGGAACTCTATAAAACAAAGAGATTGAGAATATTCGAAGAAACGCGAGAACATTTTCTAAGAACAAGGAATAAAGAGGGAATAAATAAGGGATGTTGGAGTTAATATTGATTTAAGGGATTGTGCCACAGTGGAGTAATAAAATGCAACATATAAGCTGTAACGTATTGATTTTATTAAAAGGACACCAAGACGATCCAATTGGTGGAAGAAGAAAAACCAAGGTGTCATGCATGAAAGTCAACCAAAAAGCTAATGATGTATTTGCAACATTGGCAAAAAGGGAGTTGTTTGATGAGAGGCCAACACTTAGACTAATGAGAGAGCAACAAGTGGACCAATGGGTGGTTAACAACACAAAAGAAAAGATGCATCCAAGTTGAAAAACAAAACAAAAGTAAGATGAGCAAAAGCTCTCCCATCTGCCAAACAAGAGCACAACTCAAAGAAAAAATTCATATCTCCACTTCTATCCATCCACAAATCACCAAATTTGTACCGTAGCTTCTCCACTCCATGGGTACGGTTCGTTCAAAATTTCATGGCAATCCAAGTAGTATAGCTTAGTCAAATCCATGCTCAAATTTGGGGCTGAATAGTAACTCCGAGATTGCTAAATTGTTTTCTTGTTTTGTTCTTAAGGTTTAAGCTATATGAGGACTATCTAAGGCTTGTTAAGTGTTTGTAAACACTTGGTAGTGTTTCTAGAGCTTCCAAGAAGGTAAAACCCTAACCCACCTTTGAGTTTTATATGAGTTTTGAAGTGGTTTTGATGTTCATGTAAAGTTAAGATCATGATTGAGTGATTTAGTGATTATTTGGCTTTGTTTAATGTGTAAAATGATGGGTGTTGGATTTGAGCCTCGCCACTGATCTTAGAGGTGTATTATGGTTGTTTTTTGGTGTTAAGGATGTATGGTATGTCGTAGTGATTGGTTTGGAGTGTTCGTAAAATGGAAATGCTCGATTTAGAGCCGTCGTAATGCCCATTTTTTTGTACTGCCTTGACAGTAGCCACCCGAGACCATAACTGTATCTAAAGAGTAAGCACTGCATATAATTGTGTAGATATTATTGTCTAGTTTGTTTTTCCGCAAGAATCATGTCAAAAGAGTTTACTGTTTTTGAGTTATGGCCGTTTTAGTAAAAGTTGTTCGAGAAATGAAATTCCAGAAACACATCAACTTCATGACTGTGTTTGAGACCCTTACAAGTGATTATAAAATATGAGATTTCGTGGTAAAGTGCTAAGGTCAGTTGGCAAGAGGTGTGCGAAGGTTTCGAGTCCAAAAGAACCACTAAGAACCCAACTTAGAAACCAATGTTATAAATGGTTAAGTATAACTTGAAGAGTAGCATGGACCTAGTACGAGGCTAGATTAAGCCATTAAGTGCTATGATTATGATTCGCTTACGTGTTTAAGAATTAAGTTATAGGTGGATTAATTAGGGGATTAATCGAACGTTTTCTTTGACTTTGTCTAGATTGTTCGACATCGTCGCGAACCCCTACCACTTCTCGAGCATCAGGCAAGTTTTTGAAACCTATGCATGTTTTATTCTCAAGTACATTGCGATATATAAATTGCATGCTTATCTTCGAACGGCTATATATACTGATACTCGAGGTGATGATTTGATTATGGGCTTCTAAGCTAGATATGAGATATTAGTTATAAGCCAGGTTTTTATAAATGCCCTAGGTAAAGGGCGTATGATTTTTATTCTTTAGGCCGGAAGTAGTTATATTTTCTGTATATGTTAAAGATTATTTTCCGATAAAGATATCGAGTAACTGTTATTCGATGATTATTTACTTAATGAATATTATTTTTGAATATTCAATTAAGGCTTATTTATTCAATGAATATTATTTTGAATATTCATTTAATCCTTATTTATTTAATGAATATCATTTTGAATATTCATTTAATCATTATTTATTTAATGAATATTATTTTGAATATTCATTTAATCATTATTTATTTAATGAATATTATTTTTGAATATTCATTTAAAGTTTATTTATT
This sequence comes from Heracleum sosnowskyi, assembly GCA_030848705.1. Classification (NCBI taxonomy): domain Eukaryota; kingdom Viridiplantae; phylum Streptophyta; class Magnoliopsida; order Apiales; family Apiaceae; genus Heracleum; species Heracleum sosnowskyi. The sequence continues at coordinate 70,760,172 of CM061235.1, forward strand.
TATTAAATATTATTTGATTATTTATTAAATATTTTTAACACATTTTTAAATTGAGTTGTATTATTCAAAGTTATTCTTGAGCTTCAACATTTATGAAGGTTATTCTAAGATGTATTATTAATTATTTTAAATCAAGGAGAGGTTCCCAAAACACGGTTTTCCATTTGAATCTATCTTTTTGAAGATGATTTAAATACTCGCTCAACTATCCAGAATATGGGAAACCTGAGTTAAGTGACTGCTACTCATTTTAAACTCTCAACTCAAAACTGTCAGGGGACATATATTTTCTCTGAGCAATTTAATTGCTGCAAGTCAAATGTTGTGTTACTACCTCAACGATCGAGGAGTAAATTGATGGAACAAGTCGATATCCATTAACAAGCAATAGCTTGGGAAATATTGGTAAATTTTCCTTTCCAATTTGATACGACTACTTTGTGGAGTCCTATCAACGAGTAAAATACTTGGGGAAAGGAGGACGAACTTTACGTTTCAGAGTCATGGATTTTATTCGAACTAGGAGCCGAGTAAGTGGCTGAGTGGCGCCGGTCCATCAATGGCCCAACCGTTGGCCGGGTGGTTCCAGAGGGCGGTGGAAAAGTAAATCCGTCGGTTATTCCTTCTACATGTAGAGAAACAAATGGTGAGATGCACAACGTACGACTGACATCGTAAAGGTTGTGGCTTCTGCGCGACAATGCTCCAGTATTAGTTCATCATCCAGTTATGGATAATTCTGCAACATGTATTGAAAGGTTTACCGATCATGTTGGCAGGGAATTTGAAAAATGTTCAAAAATGAAGTTACAATAAATCCTTGCAACTTCATCTTTTATTTTATGAGTTATGACTCTTATAAAACATTACTCAGATTATATATGCATAAGTGGATTTTGGGTTACGGAAACCTTATATTAAATTTTCCTCGTAACTTCATCTTTTATATCATATGACTCTATGGATACCTTACATACCATGAGTTATGGTAAGGGAGTTGTTTATACTGAATCACCTTATAACTTCATCTTTTAAGTTATATGTTGATATTCTTCTTACATAGCAGATATTTTTTCGGAAAGGTTATATTGGTTTACTTTGAAACCTCATCTTTTATATTATACTAGAACTTTGTTCATAATATAGTAAAAGTTTGCAGAAATATTATGAAAATGATATTTGAAATACAACAATGGTACTGTTTTTGGAATACATTCCGATAAGGAAATAATTTCAGTATCGAGATATTTTGACAAATTACTGTCTTATACCCGCTTTATTCTGGGTTGAGTTAAAGGCAGGATTATGCCATACTTTTATTGCCTTGTTGAGCTATCACTCACTCTTGCTATTGTTTTATAAATATTATATAGCAGCGAAGCAGGATACCAAGGATTCAGCGCACATCCCTCAAGCGAGTGGTAAGCGCAAGGCATTCTCAGGAGCAGTTTCTAGCAGTGATCCTGGAAGTAGTGTGAACCAGTCAGATCAAGCTGAAACTTTTGGTATTCATCTTATTTATAGATATGAATGGTATGAGAGGGTGGTGAGTATTACAAGGCTAAGTTGGTAATGTACCATTACTTAGGAGTTGTATCAGTAGCAAATTCAAAAGACATTTGGGTATTGTAATAAAGATTACTTATTCCGCAATTGTGGTATTTGTGTCGTTTCTGAGACTCTAACCTGTGTGTGTGTGAGAGATATATATACATTGTGGGGTCATAACAGATGAATTGTGTCTATTGTGAGTAAAGCAGGCAAGGCAAGAAGTAAGTGAATCGTGACTACTCTAAATCCCTGACCCCGGATTTGGGGCTGTTACAGACATGGAAGAGATGGTTGCTATAATTGTCAGAGGCTTCAAAAAGATGAAGTTCAGGAAGGCTAGAAGACAAGGCAATTTCCAGAAAAGGACCTTCAATACAGACAAAGACAAGTATATCAAAAAGGACAGTAAGGGTAGCAAATTTGACAAGTCAAAGGTTAGATGCTACAAGTGTAATGGTATGGGACACTTTGCTAATGAGTGCAAGAAGACAAAGGCATTCATCACATCAAGCAAGGATTGGATGGACTCTTCCTCAGAATCTGATACTGAGGTGGTCAACTATGCCCTAATGGCCAATATTGATGATACTACTATTCCTGATAATGAGGTACTAATTACTGTCTTTGATTTTGATACTAATAATGCTTCTGAGTTAAGACGTTTTCTAAAGTCATTGCATATTAGCTTTAGAAGTCAAACTGCTGAAAACACTAGAATCTTATCTGAAATGTCTGAACTTAGGAAAAGAAATGAGCATTTAGAAGCTGAATTTTCTCATATACAAAAAGTACAGATAGAATGTGATAATGCTAATCACATGTACTTAGAGATGAAATTTAAATGTATTGCTCTTGAAAAGGAACTTGATTCTGCTAATGAGAAAATCAGAACCTGGACAAACTCTGGTAGAAAATTTCATGAGATTAATACCTCTAAGAATTGGAGAGAGTGTCTAGGGTATAAGTCAGATGAAGATAAGAAATTGAAGGAGAAAGTTGTAATTGATGAGACAGTAAGTCCAAAAACCTATAGACATGTTATAGACAAAACCAAATCTAAGATTACTCCTATTAATTTTGTTTTTGGTAAGGATTCCAATTCAACTTTTGAAAAGGGATCTACTTCTGTTCAAAGTGTTAAACTTATTAAGTCTAAACTTGTCATGAGTAAAGGTACTAAGAATGTAGGTTTACTGTCTCAGAAACAACTCAATGATAAAATCTGTGAAGTTACAGATAAGAAGAAAGAACCTAGTGTCAAAAGAAACAGGAATGGTAAAATTGGGATTAATAAAGAAAATGGTTATAAATATGTCCCAAATGCACCTAGAAAATGTTGCTTTAACTATGGAAACTCTAATCATCTTGCCATTGATTGCCAGAAGAGTAAAAAGAAGGTTACTGAAATTCCTAGGTCTGATGTTAGGAATAGATTAGTATTCTATAAACCACAGAATTCATGTTTTCATTGTTGTAGTAAATGGCATTCTATTTATACATGTGAAGAATACCATGATTTGTACTATAACTTTTATGATCCATTACCTAAGTTTAAAAATAGTGCAAATTCTGGTAGCCTTAAGAATGTCAAAGTGAAGCATGATTTTGTTAATACTGATACTGACAAAGCAAATCCTGATGGAGTAAATCCTGTCAGGACTGCTAAAGTCAGAAAGTCTTCTGCTGCTAAAATTAATAAAATGCATGGAAAAGGAACCCAACAAGTGTGGGTTCCAAAACATTCTAACTAGTGTTTTAACATTCTGATTGCAGGGTAAAAAAAAATGTGTTAGTCATGGATAGTGGATGTTCTGTGCACATGACTGGAAACAAATCCCTGTTATCAGAATATGAGGAAAAAGCTGGCCCAACTGTGTCTTATGGAGATGGCAACATTGGACAAACTTTGGGATATGGCAATATAATCATTGGCAATGTCATCATTGAACAAGTAGCTCTAGTGAAGGGACTAAAATACAACCTGTTGAGTATTAGTCAAATCACTAACAAAGGTTATCATGTCAACTTCTATTCCACACATTGTGAAGTAGTCAACAAAGAAACAGGGAAGATAGCATTGACTGGCTACAGGCATGGTAACATTTATGAAGCCAACATTCTCTCAAATACTGATGACTCCCCTACATGTCTTATCAGTAAAGCATCAGTAGATGAAAGTTGGAATTGGCACAAGAAGCTTTCTCATCTCAACTTCAGCAATATCAATGAGTTGGTTAAGAAAGATTTAGTGAGAGGATTACCTAAAGCTTTGTATACTCCTGATGGACTCTATGATGCTTGTCAAAAGGCTAAACAAAGAAGGACATCATTCAAGAGTAAATCAGAATCCTCTATTGAAGAACCATATCACATGCTGCATCTTGATCTATTTGGACTAGTCAACATTATGTCCATCAGTAAGAAAAGGTACACTCTTGTAATTATTGATGAATATTCTAGATTCACCTGGGTGTATTTTCTGCACAGAAAAGATGAAACTCCTGAAATACTGTTGGATCATGTGAGAATGATTGAGACAACCACAAAGTATAAAGTCAAGATACTGAGAAGTGATAATGGTACTAAATTCAAGAATTAAAAGATGGAAGAGTTCTGCAAGTACAAAGGAATTATACAACAATTCTCTGCTCCTGGCACACCTCAACAAAATGGAGTAGTTGAAAGGAAAAATAGAACTCTTATTGAAGCTGGCAGAACTATGTTGGAAGAAGCTAAATTACCTACATATTTCTGGGCAGAAGCAGTCAATACAACATGCTATACTCAAAATCTCACTTTGATAAACAGACATGGTGTTACTCCTTATCAATCTCTCCAGAAGAAGAAACCAAGTTTGAAGCATCTGTATGTGTTTGGCTGTAAATGTTTTGTTCTCAGAACTCATCCTGAACAGCTAGGAAAATTTGAAACTAAGGCTGATGAAGGAATTTTCATAGGCTATCCTGCATCAAGAGCCTTTAGAGTTTTTAACTGGAGAACAAGAACTGTCATTGAGTCAATACACGTATCTTTTGATGATAAAAAGATAATTGGATTGAATGAAGACTCACATGATAGATTGGTTTTGAAAATGAAGCTACCAAGGAACCTGAAGAAAATGAATCAGATCCTGACAATTCATCAGATACTGATGGGTCACCAAATCCTGATGACACATCAAATCCTGATGAAGCACCAAATACTGATAGTGCTAATTCTGATGATGCAAACAATGGTGATACATCTAGTAGTGCAAATGTTGAGGGGGAGCAACAGCAAACTCCTACAAATTCTGAGTCTACTCAATCATCAGATAAAAATTCTTCAGATACTGATTCAAGTGACAATCCTGATAATCCATCAGGAGGAGTTAGCAATAATTCAGGGGGAGCTTCTAGTGAAACAAATTCTTCTAATCAAGGTAATACCAATCCAGGGGGAGCATCTACATCAAGGAATGACTTACCACCAGCAAGGAAATGGACTGCAAGTCAAACTCCTGATTTGATAATTGGAGATCCTGATGCAGGTGTTCAGACAAGAAGTGCAACTCAAAATGAATGTCTATATAATAACTTTCTGTTGGTCCTCGTGTATTGCAGAAGGGGGGGGGGGGATGAATGCAATACTGATAAAATTCAATCTCAGTTTCAACAACCAAAACTAAGATTTAATGTTATCAATAATATGTATGCATTCACACACAGTATAATCGAGAAGACAGGATTCACAAAATAAATGTTTTATTTATTTTGCAAAGTGTTGCTACAACCTCAAGAGAGAATTCTTGAGCTTCGGTTTTTCTTCAAGACACTTGCTTGTCTTCGTTACATCCCTAGAATGAATTAATAGTCTAAGTATAAAACTAATCCTATCACTGTCAACACGGGTCTGTGAAGCTGCTGTCATTATCATGTGGCAGCTTCTTACAAAGTGTCTATCCATGTGACTTTCCTAAATTGCTAACAATGTCAGATATACATTACAAAGAAAGCAACCTAGATTCATTCTATTTCTAGCTAAAACAATTCAGCAAATAGAGACTTGACCTTGCTCTTGAATTGATTCGCTTTTGTTTGCAGTGCTTGAAGCTTCTGTCGTAGTCTTGCAGACTTGGTGCAGCTTAGGGATACTGCAACACGCCTGTTTCTTGATCATTGAAACTGTCACAGGATTTGACTGAGAAAGATACCTAGAACAAGGATCTTTCTCGAGACAGTTACTTTTGCCGCAAAGCTTGCTCTCACAGGAATGTACTTTTGGTGACAGTAGGAGTTCCCCGCATAGTATGCTGTCGAGGTTTCCAAACTTGCTGTCGAGGGCTAAAGTTGTTGTCGCGTAGTCTTCCGCCAATGTTGCTGTCAGAGTGAATATGTTGTCTTGACTTGCAACATTCTGTCTTCTTGTAATCTTACTGTCAATGCTTATGACAGTAACCTTTATTCATGGTGTCATCTAATATGCATTCTTTGAGGCTTGAACACAGAAAGTGAACTTATTCCAAATTACACAATTAAAATAACATTGCATACTGATTACAAGAACATACTTTGGCTGTGACAGTATGTTCTACTTAATTAAAAAATTAAGTATATACAAAGTTAAGTTGTTCCTATGATATCACCCATAAATCCCAACAATCTCCCCCAATTTGTTTTTATGGACAATAACAACAAATTTACAATATATGCTGACAACTTAACTAACAAGATCAGAATGGATTTAGAATGTTTACTTAGCTTGAGATTTCCACTTCTGTCTTGTTACTTCCTCTCTTCTGAGAGCTTCTACCAAGCTGCCTCTTAGACCTTCTACAAGAGAGATTTCAGCAGGTGTGACTGCAGCATCTTCTATTTCTTCAATGATCTTCTTGATAGTAGGAGAAATAAGAGAACTAGCATCCCTGAGATTCAACCATTGCTCTTGATCAAATGGATAGCTTCTGAAGTGGAGTTCTTCATGAATGAGCTTGAATCTACTTCCACGATAAGCATTGAGAGACATCCTCCTTTGCTTGTCCAGCTTTGAATCTTCTCCTTTTCTCCTTTCCAATAATTCCTCTATCTTGTCAGAACAGATCTGCTCCAGGGGATGAATTGATCCAGCAACCATATATTGTAAATCCTTCAGAATAGTTGTTTTTAGCTTGTGCAAGCTGCAAACATAGATTTCTTCTTTTAGATGCTTGATTCTTAAGGGATTTTCCAACATACATGTTTGATAATTTGGAGCTTCACTTTCTGCCTTGTTGGCAGTCTTGCATCTTTCCAGGAGTTCAGCTTCCTTCTTATCAAGTTCTGACTCATATTGAGCGTATTCAGAAGAGTCAGGTCTTTTGCTTGGCTTGGGTTGCCCTTCCTCTGTGGGTTGGGTTTTCCTTTCTTCTGTGGGTGAATCATCAAACTCATAGTACCAGTGATATGGTATAGGAGAAGCTGGTAAATCAGTTGAAATATCACCATCATCAAAATCTGCAAAGTTGTAGCCAAATTTCTGATAGAATTCAGCATCCCTATCAGCTTGATATTTCAGAATATGTTCTATAACAGACTCTGGAACATTATCATAGCTCTCCAGCAACTCTACCATTCTTTCCAGGTAGAAGAAGTCAATTCTTCTTTTATCTAAGGTTGATATCCTACCACTGGTTGATGTGGATACCAGATTGAAATCCTTATCAACCTTGGTAGATCTTGATTCTTCCCACCACAGAATGTACTCAATGACCTCTTGATTTGCATCCATCTTGACCTCAACACTCTTGATTCCTCTAGATTGCATCTGTTGTATCTTAAGACTGTTGGGAGGTATTGAGTGAATTGGCTTCTTAAGATTCCTGCCAAATCCAGTGGCCTTTTCCTTTCCTGAGTACTTGTGCTTTCCTTCAGGTTTCTATCTAGAAAACCATGCTCTTTCTTTGGCTTTCAGTCTTATGGGCTTGACAGTAGCTTTGGCTTCATCCTTGACAGAACCTTTCTTGACAGTACCTTTGTCGACAGTATCTTTCATGACAGCATCTTCTATGACAGTATCCTTGTTGACAGTACCTTTGGTGACAACATCTTTTTCTGCATTTATGCAATCAATAGCACATCTAAGAATGCTTGCCTCCAAAGCTTCCAGTATTCTTGGCTCCTCTTCATCTGTTGCACCAGCATCTTTCTTTTCTTGACTAGGAGTTTCTTCATTGCCTTCATTCTGAGATTGAATACCAGTATTCCCAGAATTACTTCCACCAGCATTTCCAGCATTTCCAGAAGCTTCACCACCTCCAACCTCATCATCATCATCATCATCATCATCCTGAGGAGGTATGTCATAGAGACAGCTTCCACCTTGATCATTTCTTTTGGCATTGGCTCTAGAGATTAGTTCCTTCACTCTAGCTCCCAGTGCCTTGTCTCTCAACACCAGCATTTTGTAGATCTCTTGAACAACATAAACTCTTCCTGGATTGGCATTTGAACTGAGTATTCCATCTTACACTTTCAGAATTGACTTGGTTTCCATTCTGGATGGGCTAACCAAATTCATGAAGTTGTTCCTTCTTGTGCCATCCTTAGTTTTAGATCTGTAGAAAACACTTGGTGGATTTGTGTAGACTTCAGGTAGCTTTTGTGTGATCAGGTTCTGGATTTGCATATCCAATATTTCATTGAATGGTGTTTGAGTTGCCCTGATCTTTCCCTTCAAAGCACATAACGCCTTTGCTGGCAGACTCTGCAATAACTGCATTGTGATGAAATAAGATATGCCAGAAGTGAAATAGATACTTACAGCCCATCTTTTCTCATCATTCACCATTACACTAACACTGGTGATTTGATCCTTTAACATTTTTGTGGTGTTGGTTGGACGGTTGCTTGGAGCATTCATTGCTTCTTCCACCAAACTGCTAAATTCACTGTCATGATTGTGTAATGTGCTCTCCCTGTAATCCACCATTAGAGTATTGACTTCTTCTTGATCATACTCAGTACCATTGGACAAAGTATTTCCTTTATGGATGGATTCAGTCAGTTTCCCTTGACCTTTCCCAATCTTATTATGTTCCTCCATTTCTCTCCATCTTCTTTGTAGAGCAGATTCTTGAGTTGCTGGAGTTGGATCTCTAATTGTCACAGGAGGTAGAATTGGATGTCTAGATGCAGGTCTTCTTTGCATTGCATCTTGAGTTGCCTTAGACATCAACACTCTTTCTCCATCCAAGTCAACTTCAACAAGCTCTTCAGCTTTATCCTTTGGTTGTCCACTGCTTGGTTTGACTTGCTCCCCTTAAACATTGCTTTCCCCTTAGCTCCCCCTTTGGTCTTCACAGTTACTGGCTCCCCCTGAGTTCCACCTGATTCCTGAATAGATATTGATTCTGATCTTGCTACCTTCTCCCCCTTAGTTGAGTTGGCAGCTACAAGGTCAGTGAGGAACTGGATAGAGAGCTGAGTAGCAGCAAAACCATCAACCACCAGTTGAGAGAGAGAGTCCATCTTGGAGTTCAAAGTAGCACACTGTCCTTCCAGAGCTGCAATCCTGTTACCAAAAGTAGCAGAGGGGCCACCATACCTTAACCTTCTTGGAGGGGAAGGAAAAGAAAGGGGCTTGGAGGCTATGGGGGTTCTCACACTCTCAGGGTGTTTTTGAGTGATCTCATCACCCCTCACAGATTGACTCTCAAGGCCTAATGCCTGAATAGTGTGGGCTCCCTCAAAGTCTCTCTGGACATGCTCAAGTCCCTCTCCTTTTTCTAGCACATTTGGCTGCCTCTCATTTTTATGCTCACATCTCTGTTCTTTTATCTCTCTTTTCTTTTGCACACCCTCACTCAACCTAGATGCATGGGTATGAGCAGTACTAACATGCATGGAAGGAGAAGATTTAGAATGTACCTTTAAGAGTTTGGCAAGAGGTAGATCATCATCAGAGGCATCCTTAATGAGTACAACATCAAAATCAGGCTGAGAGGACTGGACAGTATCTTTGGCATGAATGTTACTGTCAGTTGGAGTCTGGACAGCAGGTTCTGGCATGACAGCAACTTTGGGAGGTGGAGTGACAGTAGGTTCTGTAGTGACAGTATCTTTCTCTCCACCTATGACAGCAGCTGTGTCCAGGACAGCAACATTTCCAGTGTCTTTGACAGCAACAGAGGCTCTGACAGCATCTTCCTGAAGGTAAGATGCTCCTTGGAGTTCAGACAAAGTGTTGGCTGTTTCATTTTCTGACAAACTACCACTTTGCCCTGGCTCAGTGTTTGGAGGAGTGGTGTCCATTTCACTTTGAGAAATGGGTTCTTGTGGACCACTAGATGGGGGCTCATCCATGATTGAAGATGGATGATCAAAACCTGAAGGGTTGGAACTGTCCCCTTCTCTAGGTTGTGGAGAAGAAATAAGAGAATGTGTAGGGAAGGAAGAAGGTGAAAGTGTAGCAGAGAGTGGGGGCTGATTCACAGGAGAAACATGTGAATCATCAAAAGGAATAGAGAAATCCTCACTGTGCCCTAACTCACTATGTGTTTCTTCAAGTGGAGGTTCCTCAGGTTGTGAACCATGAGTTTGTGCAGACTCTGTACAGGGTGCCTTGGGAGACAGGCCAATTTCAATAGATGCACTTTGTTGAGAAGGCACATCTAGGGAGGTGTTTGAATCCCTTTCAGTAACCACAGTTTGTTGAGAAACTGCAGCTTGGCTAACAGTGGTTTTAATCCTCCTAGCTCTCTTCTTCTTAGGCTCAGGGGGAACCACTGGGGGTTCTGTTTGACTAGCCTCCTTATTTGCTGCACTAGGTGCAGTGTCTCCCTCTTGACTCATAGAGCTACCACCAACATCAGCTTCTAAAGGTTGTTTTCTGGATTCTTGCAAGGCTTCTCTTTGGGCTTTGGAAAGTCTAGAGGGCCTAGGCTGAGTGTATGGTGTTGAATGTGGGTTAACTGAATTTGGGTCTAATTTAGTTTCATTCTCAAGAGTGAAAGAGTCATAACCAGATGGTAATGGTAAATCAGGGCTGGACACTTGATCAACCATGTGCTGAGTGAAACAAAGTGGAATATGTGCATTGAGATTCTGTGAGGATAACAGTGTGTGTGTGTGTGTTCTTTTTCAAAACTGAGCAAGCCTCTAAACGAGGGGCAGCATCATTAAAATCACAGAATGAATTAATGCACATCATAAGAAAGCGAGGGTAGATTGATACCTTCTTACCTATGGCAACCCTGAGGTGTGCCATGAGGAGAGCTCCAACATTCACCTTGTATCCATGGACAAGAGAATGTGTCAGTTTCTTGATGTAGGAGGGTATTCCATTCCAGTCTGTGGACTTGGTAGAGAACACCTTGACCATCACATCAAGTATCATGCTCCACTCCTTTCTCAGATGCTTCCTATCCATTTCACCAGACGAATACCATTTGGTAGTCCCCTCTTCGAGAATAGGGCCTGCATACCCAATCTTCAAGAAGAGCTTCTTTAGAGTGTCATCATTGGCAAGTTCAGCAAATTGTTGTCCTGCTTCAAGTGTAATTCTAAGAGCAGTGTTGATGACCTCAGCTGTAAGAGTGTATTGTTTCCCAGAGATTGTGAATTGAATACCCGGGTTCTCACCCTCAGTTTGAGCAACAACAGTTCCCCAAAACGCCTCAATTCTGTCTAAGTCGAGAATAGGGGTTGAGGTGATGGCGGAACCGAGATAGGACTTGTTCAAGAACAACACGAGTCCTTTGAAACCTTCACCAACATAATTTGGGGAAAAGATGCCAGCAAAGTTTGTTTGAGAGAGAGTCTGTTTGGGTGTCATGGAGATTTCAAGAAAAGAAGAAAGTAAGAAAGTGGTTTTTTGCTTGAAGGAAAAGTATATTGCCTTGAGTTCGATGAGAGTGACATGTCTGAGTAACTGGGGAATAAATAGAGTTATCTCAAACGTTGTGCACAAAAAGTGGAATTAAAGAACGTGTCTTAACCCACTCTTATAACACGTCAGTTATTGCCCGTTATTCATGTTGGGTTTTATAATACACTATTCATTTGTAGTATATAAACATTGTCCATTTTATTGAGAATCTTGATTGCATATTTTTACATTGTCTGTTTATTATATATTGTGGATAATTTAGTATCAAATGGGATAACAGAAGATTAAATTATCAGTGTCTATATATAATATAAAGGGTTCACAGTTTAAGTGGAATTAGACAAACCACTGGAATAACTGAAGTATTATTTGGGAATAGTTTATCTTGACTATTAAATAATACTTTTATACTTTGTGTTTATTGAACAGGATCGAAATATTAGAATTGTTCTTCTATTCTGACAATAAAGAAGAACTAAGATTCTATGATATTATTAATGCTTAGGTTCTCAATCCAAGTGTAGTGATGGACACTTGTGTGCAATGCACATGCTTTGATTCATATGTGATGTAATTAATTGTTAATTATAATATTATGTATTGAGCAATGACATTGCATGCAGAGTGGGATATTAATTACATAAGGAAACCATGTCCTGATAATATTCGGGTTGATGATGTCCTCTTGAAAGCTCATAAAGATAATTATGCTTTAGTCCTGCAGGCAGATTTGTTCTTGTATAATTATAAGGTTGAGTGGATGATCAAGGATAAAAAGATATTAATTAAATTAATTATCAGAAATTAATTTAATTAATGGACATACGATATCTTAAACATGGGGAATTTAATAAGCAAATAATATAGGAGCCGAATTTAATAATAAAATAATTACGGTATTAGGAAAGGTAGTGCAAATATTAATTCGTTAGTGGATAGAATTAATATTTAATGACATTGGGCTTGACCCAGAATGTCATTGGGAGGCCCGACCTAATTGTCCATGATCCCTACTGGAGCCTATATATATTCTTGTTCTCCTAAAGCTGCAAGAAGAAGAATTCGAGATTAAAAACCTAGGGCAGCCGCAAGGAGCTAGGGTTTTGGGATTTCAAGGCTTTAAGGAGAGGAAACTTCGGGAGATCGAAGGCCACACTTCGCTCGAAGGGAATCAAGGAATTCAGTAGAAGACGTGGATCAGAATCGTAGCGATTAAGGTAAAGTTTTCTTTTCGAACTCATAATCAATCATATAGTAAAACGCAGAACAGTAATCATACGTCCCAACAATTGGCATCAGAGCCAGGTTATGCAGTTCTGCGTTTTATGATATGATGTCCATGTCGTAATTATATATGCATGTATATGGTGGTTGCTTGTATTGATTCTGTGATGCAGGTTGTAATCCACTATTATGGTGATGTTTTATTTGATTATGTGATTGGATCTCACGTGGTTTATCGTGGATGTTTGATTGTTGTAAATCACGAGGGTTTATCGTGATAGTTAAGATTATGATCAGATGTATGTAATAGAATAGGTTTGTTTTGCTGTATTATGTTGTATGTAATCGTTTAAACATCGGAGATACGAGAAACAGGGTTCTTCCGCTGCGCCATACTATTTTCGTGGGAGCTTCGCTGTTTTGGCTGCAGATTTTGCATACGATGTCCGATTTGGGCGAATAAGCACTTTTCGGAAACGGCAGAACGAGACGAACAGGCTCCAAACGGGCTCCTAAAGATTTCGGGAAATGTTCAACGAAAGAATTCGAAGCTAATTTTCTGGGGCCATAATAGTGGATGTGTTTTATTATGTTTTACATAATTTCTGCTATTTATTTTAATTATTGCAATTTTATATGCCTTACGTGATTATCATGCCATGCAATACTAACCTTAGTATGCTAGAACGACATGGACATAGGGTTATATGTTATGCTTTAATTATGTTGATCGTCATGCCATGTTCTTCTATGTTATGTGTTCTTTGTCTTGTTATTATGATAACATGTGGACCTCGAAGAATTAACATAGGACGATGCATGTAGATATAAAAAAATCCTCAAAGTAAAATACTAAGTGGGAGAGGGAATTAATTTGATATTAGATCCCATGGTCATCCATTATTGGTTGTATGTAATTTAACACTAGGACGATTATGAATTGGATATATGTCACCCATCGTGGCGTATGATTTATGACGTCTGGGTAGTGTTAAGGATATTACTAGGACAATTTTCTTAAGTTAATCACGAATATTGAAAGGTAAGCTCACCCCATCGTGACATACCAAGTTTCATAGAATTCGAGAAAAAAGTTGGACATTCCTTGATTGATGTTGATGATGGATATTTATGTCTTAGGGGTTGTGTTCTTAACCGAGTCCGTCTGTGACTTCACCGAAAACACCTGGGATTTATCCATTGATACATCGAACGGATGGGTCTGACTAAAGGGAACTTAAGATCTAAATAATGGTATACACTTAGCTATGAAAGATAATATATAGTCCACCCTAATGTGGCGTATTATTTAGTAGTAGGACCGAAGTAATACTTAAATTTAAATGGTATATATGTCACCCATCATGGCGTACCAGATATTTATGGAATTTAAATATTAGTGCATTAATTTTAATTAATTGTTAGAGGAAACAAATAGGTTTTAAGATATATGCAATTTTCTGATTAAGTGTTATATGCATGATTCTCAGGATAGAATGGGATTTAATCCACTTTTCACCATACTTAAGGATAACAAACTTACCGGACCTAACTATATTGAATGGAAACGCAATTTGGACATAGTGTTGACTGCTGAAGAGTTCAAATTTTGTACTATTGAACCCAAACCGGAACAGCCTGCTGCCGATGCTCCGGATGAGGATAAAGAGTATTTTAAGAAGTGGACTAAGGCAGATGAGATGTCGCGATGTTACATTCTGGCAGCAATGTCGGGTGTTTTGCAACATCAGCATCAGGCCATGACCATTGCTGCAGATATGCTCTTTAATCTCAAGGAGCTTTTCGAAGATCAGAATAGGGCTGCTAGGCAAGTAGCAATGAAGTCTCTAATGAACACTCAGATGGCTGAAAAAACACCTGTAAGGGACTATGTTCTTCTGATGATGTCTCATATAAATGAACTAGAGGTCCTTGGTGCTGGTATTGATGCGGAAACGCAGGTCGATATCATACTTATGATTTTGCCAAAAAGCTTTGAGCCGTTTCGCTTGAATTACAACATGAACAAGAAGTTGTATAGTCTTGCAGAACTTCTGACAGAGCTTCAGGCAGCGGAATCATTATTTCAGCAGCATGTTCAGGTAAATGTGGCTGAGAAAGTTTCTTCTTCAAAGCCGAAAGGAAAGAAGAAGAAGAAGGTTCAGACACAGAAAGTTGTGAAACCATTGGAAGTTCAGAATTCAGTGAAGAAGCCTAAGGGCAAGTGCTTCAAGTGCAAGCAGTCGGGTCACTGGAAAAAGGATTGTCCTCTTTCTAAGAAGAACAATGCTGGTATGTCTCTTTCTCTTGTTACGGAAACATATATAGCGGCTATGTCTACGAGCACTTGGTTTGTAGACACAGGAGCCACTGATCATGTTTGTAATTCCATGCAGGGGTTCCAGAAAACCAGGCTGCTTAGAGATGGCGAGATATATGTGTTCATGGGAGATGCTACGAAAGTAGCAGTGGTTGCAGTTGGAGTTATTTCTTTATCTTTTGGTTATGATAGGATTTTGGTTTTGAATAATTGTCTTTATGTACCTTCATTTAGAAGGAATTTAATTTCGGTTTCTAAACTTGCTATGGATGGTTATAATGTTTGTTTGGATCGTAATGTTTCCATTATGATGAATAAACGAGTTATATGTTCTGGTACATTGAAAGACAATTTATATATTATTAATCCTATAGAACCAATGCTGCAACCAAGTGAAATTAATAATACACTTTCTACCTCTAGTAAAGGAAAGGAACCTTCTGGATTGAACCAAACATATCTTTGGCACTTGAGATTAGGTCATATTAACTTGAGGAGGATTCAAAGATTGGTAGTAGATGGGCCTTTAGGCTCGTTGGCAGTGGAGCCATTTCCAGTCTGTGAATCTTGCTTTGAAGGAAAAATGACCAGTAGACATTTTAAGGCAAAAGGAAATAGAGCCAAAGATGTGTTAGAATTGGTTCATACTGATTTATGTGGACCTATGAATATCCAAGCGAGAGGTGGGTTTGAATATTTTGTCACTTTCATTGATGATTATTCGAGATATGGATACATTTATCTGTTGCACCGCAAGTCTGAGTGCTTTGAAAAATTCAAAGAGTACAAAGCAAGTGCGGAGAAACGACATTCAGGAAAATGTATCAAGTCACTACGATCAGATCGTGGGGGCGAATACCTGCTTGGAGAATTTAGAGAATATTTATCAGAACATGGGATTTCATCCCAGTTGACTGCACCTGGCACACCTCAGCAGAATGGTGTAGCAGAAAGAAGGAACCAGACTCTTTTAGAGAGTGTTAGATCGATGATGAGTTATTCGAATTTACCCAAGTCGTTTTGGGGACATGCTTTAGAAACATTGGCTTATCTTCTAAACTTGGTACCTTCTAAGTCAGTTCCAAAAACTCCAAAAGAATTGTGGACTAGTACCAAACCTAGTTTGAAACACATTCGGATTTGGGGTTGTCCAGCACATGTGCTGAACAAGAACGTGACTAAGTTAGATTCTCGTACAGAAGTGAGGCTGTTTGTGGGTTATCCCAAGGGAACAAAAGGGTATTTGTTTTATAGTCCTAAGGATCGGGATATCATTGTAAGCACCAATGCTAGATTCTTAGAGGAAGACTATATAATGAATTACAAACCCATGAGTACTGTTGTTTTAGAGGAAATAGTGGGAGGACAAGATAATTCTAATATGCCACTGGTACAAGTAGAACAACCACAAGTAAATGAACAACCTATCACTAATACTACTCCAATGCTTCGTCGTAGTGGGAGGGTTGTTAAACAACCCGAGAGGTTCATGTTTTTGGGAGAGTCTTCGGACTTAGTCTCTGGTGAACATGATGAGGATCCCAGGACATACGAAGAAGCAATGCAAGATAAGGATGCAGATCTTTGGCAAAAGGCTATGCAATCTGAGATGGAATCTATGTATTCCAATAAAGTCTGGGATCTCGTGGAACCACCCAATGGTGTAAAACCCATTGGATGCAAGTGGATCTACAAAAGAAAAAGAGGATCTGACAAAAAGGTGAAAGCCTGGAAAGCAAGACTTGTTGCGAAAGGGTATACTCAGAAACAAGGAATTGATTATGAGGAAACCTTTTCTCCGGTAGTCATGCTTAAGTCAATCCGGATTCTTTTATCTATAGCAGCTCATCTCGATTATGAGATTTGGCAAATGGATGTCAAGACAGCTTTCCTAAATGGAAGTCTTGATGAAAACATCCATATGCAGCAACCAGAGGGATTCATCAAAGAGGGCCAAGAGCATCTAGTGTGTAAGCTTAAGAAGTCCATTTATGGACTGAAACAAGCTTCCAGGGAGTGGAACATTCGTTTTGATCAGGCCGTCCAGTCAAATGGTTATGATCAGAGTCCAAGCGAAGCATGTGTGTATAGGAAGAGTGAAGGAAATGTAGTGGTTTTTCTAGTACTATATGTAGATGACATTTTGCTCATTGGAAACAATGTAGAGATGTTGTCATCTATTAAGGCATGGTTGTTCAAACAATTTGAAATGAAAGACTTAGGTGAAGCCGCATACATTCTTGGGATCAAAGTTATAAGAGATCGCAAGAAAAGAACGTTGGCTTTATCTCAAGAACCGTACATTGATGAGGTATTGGCTCGTTTTAACATGCAGGACTCTAAGAAGGGTAATTTACCTTTTAGACATGGAGTCTCTCTATCAAAGGAGCAGTGTCCTAAGACACCTAAGGAGATAGAGAACATAAAAGCAGTTCCTTATGCTTCAGCATGTGGAAGCTTAATGTATGTCATGTTATGCACGAGACCTAATATTTGCTTTGCCGTAGGCATGGTCAGTAGATATCAGTCCAATCCAGGTCAGGAACATTGTAGTGCAGTAAAAACGATACTTAAGTACCTGCGAAGGACTAAGAAGTATATGTTAATTTACAAGGCTTCAGACTTGTTTCCTGTGGGATATACCGATTCAGATTTCCAGACAGATAGGGATAAGAGGAAGTCAACCTCGGGGTGTGTTTTTACTTTAGGAGGTGGAGCTGTAATATGGAGGAGTGTGAAGCAGAAATGCATCGCAGACTCAACCATGGAAGCTGAATATGTGGCAGCCTCTGAGGCAGCCAAGGAGGCTATATGGTTCCGGAATTTCCTGCTGGATTTGAACGTAGTTCCTAATTTGCCACGGCAAATCACAATTTATTGTGATAATAATGGTGCTGTTGCAAATACAAAGGAACCACGAGAACATAAGGCAGCAAAACACATTGAGCGTAAGTATCACCTCATACGACAGTTCGTTAAGCGAGGAGATATTATTGTGACTGATATAGCATCAAAGGACAACCGGGCTGATCCTTTCACGAAGAGTTTACCAGCTAAGGTTTTTGAAGAACACGTGGAGGCGATAGGAGTCAGATGTCTGGTCACGGAATAGTTATTTAAACTGGTAGCGGATTATATTAATAAACACTGATATACTGAAAGAATAGCTTGAGTATAAGTGGGAGATTGTTGGGTTTTATACTATACTATTCATTTGTAGTATATAAACATTGTCCATTTTATTGAGAATCTTGATTGCATATTTTTACATTGTCTGTTTATTATATATTGTGGATAATTTAGTATGAAATGGGATAACAGAAGATTAAATTATCAGTGTCTATATATAATATAAAGGGTTCACAGTTTAAGTGGAATTAGACAAACCACTGGAATAACTGAAGTATTATTTGGGAATAGTTTATCTTGACTATTAAATAATACTTGTATACTTTGTGTATATTGAACAGGATCGAAATATTAGAATTGTTCTTCTATTCTGACAATAAAGAAGAACTAAGATTCTATGATATTATTAATGCTTAGGTTCTCAATCCAAGTGTAGTGATTGACACTTGTGTGCAATGCACATGCTTTGATTCATATGTGATGTAATTAATTTTTAATTATAATATTATGTATTGAGCAATGACATTGCATGCAGAGTGGGATATTAATTACATAAGGAAACCATGTCCTGATAATATTCGGGTTGATGATGTCCTCTTGAAAGCTCATAAAGATAATTATGCTTTAGTTCTGCAGGCAGATTTGTTCTTGCATAATTATAAGGTTGAGTGGATGATCAAGGATAAAAAGATATTAATTAAATTAATTATCAGAAATTAATTTAATTAATGGACATACGATATCTTAAACATGGGGAATTTAATAAGCAAATAATATAGGAGCCGAATTTAATAATAAAATAATTACGGTATTAGGAAAGATAGTGCAAATATTAATTCGTTAGTGGATAGAATTAATATTTAATGACATTGGGCTTGACACAGAATGTCATTGGGAGGCCCGACCTAATTGTCCATGATCCCTAATGGAGCCTATATATATTCTTGTTCTCCTAAAGCTGCAAGAAGAAGAATTCGAGATTCAAAACCTAGGGCAGCCGCAAGGAGCTAGGGTTTTGGGATTTCAAGGCTTTAAGGAGAGGAAACTTCGGGAGATCGAAGGCCACACTTCGCTCGAAGGGAATCAAGGAATTCAGTAGAAGACGTGGATCAGAATCGTAGCGATTAAGGTAAAGTTTTCTTTTCGAACTCATAATCAATCATATAGTAAAACGCAGAACAGTAATCATACGTCCCAACAATTCACTGACCAACGTGGGATAAATATCTAATTTCAACGGTCCGCTATTATTGACAGTAACTTGTGCGCTAGAAATAATCTGTCAGTAATAAGAGGTGGTGATAGTAGGTTTTGCGCGACAACAACTATTGCGCAAAAACTTGCTGTCACCGTTAAGCATATGAATGACAGTATCCTTTACAAGTCTTGATAGAAAGTCTTTCCCTGCTGTCAAGAAACACACGACAGTATCCTTCTTAACGACAGTAACTTCGATTGGGAATTGGTTCTGTCATGAACTTATTAGAATGCTTTATTCATACACTTAACTTAATATTGACAAATTATGGATTTAGCAATGTAATCTTTTGAACACAGATATTAAGCAATTAACACAGACAAATCATAAACTCAATAACTACAAAAACAAGAACTTTTATTATTATTAATAAAATCATTAAAATAGAACATTGAGTACATTATTCTATGATTTTATCAACTAGTTCTAAAATCTCTTCCTTAATCTCTTCTTCAGAGCGACCTTCTTCCTTGAGAAGTGCCTGAAGCTCCTTCTCTTCTTCCTGAGCCTTGGCCTCCTCTTCCTGTTTCTTTTCCTCGTCTATCTCATCGATGGCATCCAACAGCATCTCGAAGAGCTCATCAATCTCTTCACTGTCGGGTTCACTATCGCACCGTTTTAGCCCTACTTCAATTCCTACTTTGTTTTCCATTATTTACTTTAAAACTGAGAGCAGACTGGTGAAACTTAAGGTTAATTTATAGGCAAAACCGTCTAAGGATTAAAGTCTAATGGTCAACAGTTAGAGTACCCATACAACTACCACAAAAGTAATTAATGGTCGTGTCCTCCTTTAATCCTACAGATTAATGCAAAACGGTGTGAAAGTCCAATGGAACATATTTTTATCTCTCAAACTTAACAAGTAACCACATTAATGTCATACACGGTCTAAAAGTATGAGACTGGCACAAAATACTGACATGAAAAGTCAAATCAACACATGATGTCACATAACAGACATAGACCAAGTAGACAGTAACTTCTCTTGACAGCAGGTTTGAAGTTGTTGTCATGAGCTTCAAAAGAGAATTTGGAAATATAGAAAACTGAGTAAATCAACATACCAGATTCAGCATTCCCAATTCACTTACCAACCTGTTGAAGGTTTCTTCATCCAATGGCTTAGTGAAGATGTCAGCAAGTTTCTTGTCAGTTGGGACATAGATCAGCTTCACAGTTCCTTGTTCAACATGCTCTCTGATAAAGTGATGTCTTATATCAATGTGCTTTGTCCTAGAGTGTTGAACTGGATTGTCTGAAATGGATATGGCACTAGTTTTGTCACAGTAGATAGGAATGTCTCTTAACACTAGACCATAATCTAGAAGTTGATTCTTCATCCATAGAATTTGTGCACAGCAACTGCCTGCAGCAATATACTCAGCTTCTGCAGTTGAGGTAGAAACTGAATGCTGCTTCTTTCTAAACCATGAGACCAACCTTCCACCAAGAAATTGACAGCTACCAGTAGTACTCTTTCTGTCAATCTTGCATCCAGCATAGTCTGAGTCTGAGTAACCAATCAGATCAAATCCAGTATTCTTAGGATACCAAAGGCCTAGATTAGGAGTGCCTTTTAAGTATCTAAAGATTCTCTTGATGGCTACTAAGTGTGACTCTTTTGGATCACTTTGAAACCTTGCACAGAGACATGTAGCAAACATGATGTCAGGTCTGCTAGCAGTTAGATATAGGAGAGATCCTACCATGCCTCTATAGGTGCTTGAGTCAACTTTCTTTCCTTTAGGATCAAGGTCCAGACTAGTTGATGTGGACATTGGTGTCTTTGCAGGTGATGAATCTTCCAAGTTGAACTTTTTGAGAAGTTCCTTGATATATTTAGCTTGACAAATGAAGATTCCATCAGGTTGTTGAAGAATTTGTAATCCCAGAAAGAATGACAATTCTCCCATCATACTCATCTCATATTTGTTACTCATGATAGAGGAAAACTTCTCACACAACTTCTCATTTGTAGAACCAAAAATGATGTCATCCACATAGATTTGTACCAGAATGATGTCCTTGCCATGGTGTTTGTAGAAAAGTGTCTTGTCCACAACTCCTCTAGTAAACTGATTTTCCAAAAGAAAAGTGGAAAGTGTGTCATACCAAGCCCTGGGTGCTTGCTTTAGTCCATACAAAGCTTTGAAGAGTTTGTATACAAAATCATACATTTCAGCATCCTCAAACCCTGGTGGTTGTTCAACATACACTTCTTCTTCCAACTCTCCATTTAGGAAGGCACTTTTGACATCCATCTGAAATACTTTGAAGTTGCAGTGTGCAGCATAGGCTAGAAAGATTCTTATAGCTTCAAGTCTTGCAACATGTGCAAATGTCTCATCATAATCTATTCCTTCCTGTTGACAGTAACCTTTAGCCACTAGCCTTGCTTTGTTTCTTGTCACTGATCCATTTTCATCAAGCTTGTTTCTGAAAACCCATTTGGTCTCAATGACTGACTTTCCCTTAGGTCTTGGAACCAGCTTCCATACATTGTTCCTTTCAAACTGATTTAGCTCTTCTTACATGGCTATCACCTAATCAGAATCCAACAATGCTTCATCAGTTATCTTGGGTTCCATTTGAGACAGGAAGCATGAAAACATGCTGTCAGCAGAGACTTTGTTCCTTGTCCTCACATCAGAAGTAGGGTCACCAATGATAAGGTCATTTGTGTGATCCTTGTTCCACTTGGTGATTCTGGGCAAGCTACTTGATTGTACAGGAACAGTTGCTTCAGTTTGTTGAGTTGAATGTTCACCAATCCCATTGTCTTCACCATGTTCTTCATTGTCTCCATAGTCACCATTGTTATGAATGTTAGAGGTTATGGTCTGTGACTGAGCTGGAGTTTGGTTGACAGTAGTGGTATTGACAGTATCTTTATCAACTTCAACAATTTGAGTGAAGCTAGGTTCTTCATCAACAATTTCCTCAGCTTCCAAGTATCCTTGATTCTCAAATCTGAATGTCTGCATCTTTCCTTCTTCATGCAGTCCTGGAAATTTGGTTTCATCAAATGTGACATTTACACTTTCGTCAATAATCCTGTGTTCCATAACATAAACTCTGTAGGTAGTCCTTTCTGTATTGTAACCCATGAATAATCCTTCAAATGCCTTAGTGTCAAATTTTCCTTTCTTCTCATGGTTATCCTTCATCATAAAGCATTTGCTCCCAAACACATGAAAATATTTGACAGTAGGTTTCTTTCCAGTTAGCAGACAGTAAGGTGTACTTGCATGAGTTTTGTTAATCATGGTTCTGTTTTGAGTATAACAAGCTGTGTTGATAGCTTCAGCCCAGAAATATGTTGGCAGTTTGGCATCATGCAACATAGTTCTAGCCGCTTCAATGAGAGTCCTGTTCTTTCTTTCTACAACTCCATTCTGCTGTGGAGTCCTTGTAGTAGAGAATTGTTGTACACTTCCTTCATCTTTACAGAAATTTCCAAGTGTGACATTTCTGAATTCTGTACCATTGTCACTCCTCAAGATTTGAACTTTTGAGTTTGGAGTTCTATCAAGAACTCTGACTTGATCAATAATCACTTGAGCAGCTTCATCTTTGGATTCAAGAAACTTCACCCAAGTGTACCTTGAGTAATCATCCACTATTACTAAGGCATATCTCTTTTTGGCCATAGATGGTACATTGACTGGTCCAAAAAGATCCATATGAATCAACTTGAGTGCTTCTATGTTGGTGTTCATCTGCTTGGACTTGTGCACAGCTCTCCTTAGTTTGCCCATCTGACAATCTTCACACAGTCCTTCTTGACAGAATTCCTGTTGGGGCAAACCTCTCACTAACTCCTTCTTCATCAAAATATTCATTGTTTTGAAGTTGAGATGTGAAAGCTTCCTATGCCAAAGCATATTGTCACCAACAGTTGCTTTACTGTAGAAACAGTAAACTTTATCCTTCTTTGTTGAGTTTAAGTCAGCAACAAACAAGCTTCCTTTTCTAACCCCTTTTATAGAGAGGCTACTATCCTTCTTGTGATAGATGTTACACAGCATCATATCAAAATCAACCTTGAATCCCCTGTCACTGAATTGGCTGACACTGAGTAGATTGTGCTTCAATCCATCCACAAGAGCAATATTTTCAATGACAACATTTCCAATTTCCAGACAGCCATATCCCACTGTGTAACCCTTGCTGTTGTCTCCAAAGGTTATGATTGGGCCAGCTTTCTCTACATAGTGTGATAGCAGGGCTTTATCACCTGTCATGTGTCTTGAGCAACCACTGTCGATGATCCACATGACTTGATCTTTCTTCTTTCCCTGCAAAACAGAATGTATTTAAGATGCATATGGTACCCAATCCTTGTTGGGTCCTGCAGTTTTAGTGTCTCCTGAGTTTCTTCCAGTCATAAAATCACAAGCATCATCAATGATCTCCTGTTTGACTTCTCTTTTCACCCACTTAGGTTTAGAATTGGACTTGATCCTTTTCTTAGTGGATGAGGCCTTCTTGCTGTTGCAAGCAGGCTCAGAAGTCTCAACAGTGTGCATGTATGAGCATTTTTCAGTAGTGAGAATAGGTAAGTTAAAGCATGTACTCATGGCAGTGATCTTGCATGGCATACATTCAATGTTATTACAGACACTCATAGTTCTATGCATAAGGGGGGTTCTGTGTAAATTACCATTGAGTTCAGTAGCATTGATCTTATCCTCAATTGGCTTAATACAAACATGTGTTAAATGATGTGAAGATCCACAGTTATTGCATAGTTTCTTAGAAGCACCTCCAATATTAGTGTATCCATTTCCTTAATTGACACCTACCTTACCATTCCTATTCTTAGACTTGGGAGTTACTGGATTGACAGTGTGTTCAGAAGTTGCTGTCGAACTTTCCTTGACAGTACCTTTTATTCCAACTGTCTTGACAGAAGGTTTGGAAGCTACTGTCTTGGAACCATTCTTGACAGCATCTTTGGAAGATACTGTCTTGCCAACTGTGACAACATCTTTTGAACGTACTGTCTGATTGCTTGGTAAGTTTACTGTCTTGGGGATCGTGACAGTATCCTTTACATCCTTGAATGTGCTGTCAACACCTTCATCCTCGTCAAGAATTTCTTGTTTGATGAGCATGGCTTCTTCATCAAACTCAATTTCTGCAGCTTTGAAAATAGGAGTTTTAACCTTCTTGAGAATGGTGGGTTTGACAGCAGCATCTCCAGAACAATCTTGAATCACAGTTTCCTTTCCAGGTCTCCTACCATATGAAAAACCTATGCCAACAGTTTGATTTTCTGTATGCTTATCATTGTAATCCTGAACTATCTTAGATGAGTTTTTATAAGCCTTAATCTTGAATTCATTTTCAGCAATCTCATTCCTCAGGAATTCCTCAACTTCTTTAGCACATTTTAATTCATTTTTAAATTTAGCATTCTCCTGAGCTAAAGAGTCTTGTGAACTGGTTTTGAGAACAAGAGATTCATTTTCAGACTTTAGTGTTTCATTTAGCTTACTCAGCCTAGTGATTTCCTCATTAGCAGCAGATAAGCTAGTATAGACATTGAACATTTCAGAACTTAAGTCTTTAATGGTTTTCTTATACTCATCAATGGACATATCAAGTAAGACAAGTGAAGGTACCTGACTTGAAGATGTTGATGTTACTTCATCAGTGCTAGCCATGAGAGCTAGGTTGACATATTCTTCTTCATCTTCATCATCAGACTCATCCCAACACTTTCCTTCAGCCATATAGGCTCTACCTTGATTCTTCTTAGAGTATCCACCAGTTCCTTTCTCAAATCTCTGAACCTGTTTGGGTCTTTTGCATTCACTAGCAAAATGACCAGGTTCACCACAGTTGTAACACTTGAATTTAGATCTATCCACAAATCCAGTCTTGTATCCTCCTTTGAATGAGCTTCCTACAGCATCCTTTGATGAGCTTCCCTTGGTGAACTTGGATGCTTGGCCTTAGGGCCTGAATGACCTATCCTTCTTGAACCTAAAGTTCTTGAACTTTTTAGCCATGTAGGCCATAGTAGGATTGTCCATGCTTTCCAGTTCCTCCATTGTGTAGAAGTCTTCATCTTCCACATCCTTGAGCTGTAGTACTACTTTCTCATCATCTTCAACAACCTCTTCTATCTTCAAGGATTGTACAGGGTTGGTTGTGTGATTTGTAGTACTTCACTTGGTTGTGTGATCCTTGGCACTTGTGCTACTAGGGCACTTGACATATTAGCCATCTTGTTCCTTGTTCCACTTTGTATGGCTCTCTTTTGAAAGAGTTCAAGTTCATAAGATTTCAGAATGCAATAAAGTGTCTCAAAGGTTATATTGTTGAGATCTCTTCCTTCTCGTATGGTTGTTGTCTTGTGTTCAAGGTGATCAGGCAGTGTAAGCAAGAACTTGACATTTAATTCTTTTCTGTCATAGTACTTGCCATGTATCTGTAGTTCAGTTAAGAGCTTACTGAACCTTTCAAACATGGAAGTTAAGTCTTCACCAGGCTTGGCCATGAATGCCTCATATTGTGATATCAGTATTTGCCTTTGATTGCCCTTAACTTCTTCACTTCCTTCACATAGTAAAGCTAACCTGATCCACATCTCCTTGGCAGATGTGCAGCTTATCATACTTCCACACATGGCTTTATCCAACGTGAGAGAATCGAGCAAGATGAGTTGCAAGTGATCATCTAGCACTATTTTCTCCTTCTCAGGTTCCAAAAATTCAGAGGGATCTTTGGGAACCCAATGTGCAGGAATGACTTCACCATTTACTGTTGTGGCTTCAATTTCCTTCCTTGGAATGAAAGGACCATTCTCGAGAATACCTGGGTAAAGTGGATTCGCAGCTTTGATAAACAACAAGATCTTTCTTTTCCAAATGCTATAGTTCTCTTTATCAAAAGTTAGGATCTTGATACTCTTTGATTTCTGCATTGTCGTCGTGATCACGGATATTTATGTTAATCTGATTGCTCTGATACCAGTTGTTGGTCCTCGTGTATTGCAGAAGGGGGGGGGGTGAATGCAATACTGATAAAATTCAATCTCAGTTTCAACAACCAAAACTAAGATTTAATGTTATCAATAATATGTATGCATTCACAAACAGTATAATCGAGAAGACAGGATTCACAAAATAAATGTTTTATTTATTTTGCAAAGTGTTGCTACAACCTCAAGAGAGAATTCTTGAGCTTCGGTTTTTCTTCAAGACACTTGCTTGTCTTCGTTACATCCCTGGAATGAATTAATAGTCTAAGTATAAAACTAATCTTATCACTGTCAACACGGGTCTGTGAAGCTGTTGTCATTATCAAGTGGCAGCTTCTTACAAAGTATCTACCCATGTGACTTTCCTAAATTGCTAACAATGTCAGATATACATTACAAAGAAAGCAACCTAGATTCATTCTATTTCTAGCTAAAACAATTCAGCAAATAGAGACTTGACCTTGCTCTTGAATTGATTCGCTTTTGTTTGCAGTGCTTGAAGCTTCTGTCATAGTCTTGCAGACTTGGTGCAGCTTAGGGATACTGCAACACGCCTATTTCTTGAACATTGAAACTGTCACGGGATTTGACTGAGAAAGATACCTAGAACAAGCATCTTTCTCGAGACAGTTACTTTTGCCGCAAAGCTTGCTGTCACAGGAATGTGCTTTTGCTGTCACGGGAATGTGCTTAGGGATACTGCAACACGCCTATTTCTTGAACATTGAAACTGTCACGGGATTTGACTGAGAAAGATACCTAGAACAAGGATCTTTCTCGAGACAGTTACTTTTGCCGCAAAGCTTGTTGTCACAGGAATGTGCTTTTGATGACAGTAGGAGTTCCCCGCATAGTGTGCTGTCGAGGTTTCCAAACTTGCTGTCGAGGGCTAAAGTATATACAAAGTTAAGTTGTTCCTATGCTATCACCCATAAATCCCAACACTTTCTGTCAAAGGAGGAAGCCCTGCATTTACCTGTTCTTGGTGATGCTGTTCCTGATAATGTTTCAGACTCGACTCTTTTTGAGTTTGTTACAAAATTAGGTTATAATGGGGAAGTTAAGAGATATGGGAATCTCTTCAGGACGAAGCTTAAAAGGGAGTGGAATTACTTCTGTGATACAATCAGTCGATGCTTCCTGAATAAGACATCTAATTTTGATGCTCTGCCATCAGGATCACTCAAGATTGGGTACTCTCTTATCTACTCTAAAGTTTTTGATTATGGTAGTTTTGCGTTGAAAGCTTTAAGTGATAGAAAACCTGATAAATTAGGCTATGTCTGTTTTATTAGATTTTTTCAATTAATATTCAATCACTTATGTCCTGGTGTTTCTTTTGAGGATGATGTGATTCTACCCATTTGTAGAATTACAGAAAACAACATGAAGTCCTTAGTCAATTGTGATAAGGCAAATGGTTTTATAGAAACAAGGGGGTGTACAAGGGGTCCTGGTAAAGAAGGGTGCTGAGATTGTTACTGACAAGGGTGTCAAGGATGTTCAAGTAAAAAGAAAGTTAATTTTAAGAGATGAAACTGATTCTGAGGATGATATGCCCATCTCCTCTAAATTTAAGATAATCAAGGAAGTTGCTGATACTGCTGTTGAAGCTGTGGCACCATCATCTAAGCCACAAAAGAAAAAGAAATTATCTAAAAGCAGGTATCATATTCCTTTGGAGACACAGACTACTGATGTTCGGGATCTATCAATTCCTGATGAGCAGTCAAATCCTGATGCTCAAGCTAATCCTAACGTTGGTACTCCTGATGTCACTCCAACAAAAGTTGTCTCTATTTCAGATTCACCAGCCAAATCCTCTCCCACTACAAGACATTTTGATATTTCATGGGAGAAGTATGGTGCTGCTGCTTCCAATCTTGGGTTTCTACATCCATTGGAGAAGAAAAGGAAAGCAGAGGAAAAGGTCTTTCAGAGACAGAAGAAACTGAAAGGATCAAGCCCACAAGAACCTGAATCTCAATGTGATTCAGCAGCTACTGAAGATCCTGCCACACAAGAACCACTCAATTAAAGTTTGAGTGAAGGCTTAGCTATTGGAATGGTCCCACAAGAACCATTTTCTCAAAGGGAGAATGCAGACACTCCTATTCCAGGCACACAAGAACCATCTAAAGATGCAGGCAAAGCTACAGCTTCTGAGGAATTTCCTGACAATGCTCAAGGGATTTCTGGTGAAAATGAAAGAATGGTCGAGGACACTGTCAATGAGGGAAGCACACAAGAACCTCGAACTCAAAGTGTTGAAGCAGCTTCAGAACCTCATGCTACACAAGAACCATCAGTATCAAATCCTGATGCAAGCTTATCTAATCCTGACGTTGTTTCTCTTGACGCAAGTGGTGCTCCTGATAAGCCAATCCTGATACAGCCACTTAACTCAAGACCAATGACAGATTCTATCACAACATCCAAGGATAAGCTAAAAGGTATTGCTATTCCTGATCCTGATGTTACTCTTGATTCTGATGTTGATGATAGTGATGATGATAATAATGAAGAGAAGGATCAGCTTGCCAGAGTTATTAAATCTAGTCTTGGAACCAACTTTGGTTCATTAAGTACATTAATGGCTGGCAAGGATTCTACTGGAAAAGATCTCAGACAAGATTTTTCTGTTCCTTCAGAAATTTCTCCTGCTGAGGCACTTAGACAATATGAATGGAACAATTCATGGTACATATCTTCTGAATCTGTTAGCTTTCCTTATGCTTTGGATCATGCCTATGATGCAGTGAAATTAATTGAGAATCAAGATTTGAAGAATCATTTGAAGGCAACTACTCTTTTATCCAAAGGCCTCAAACATGAAATTGATTCTGTCAAGGCTGCTACAGAATTAGTAAGGACTGATATTTCTCAAAACTTCACAAAGGTGCCTACTGCTCTTCAACTAAGAATAGTGGAATCCCAAGTCAAGTCAGTCATTACTGAACAAATATCAATAAATAGCAGAATTGATTCTCTTGATTCTAAGGTAACTGATATACAAACCTCTTTTGCCTTAATTTTGAATTTATTGACTAATGCTGATGTCAAAAAGGGGGAGAAGGTAAGTTCTACAAAATGTACACCTGGTCTAGTATTAAGGAATAGTGATGATGATACTGGAGATGATGGTGGTGACAAAGTTTTACAAGGAGAAACCTCTGATGCTGCTGTTATGAAGACTATTCAAACTTCTCAAAGTCAAACAACGCAGTCAACTCATGTTTCTGATTCTGGAGTAAGGACAGTGAGAACATTGGTACAATCTCAAATCCTGACGGAAGAACAAATCCTGACAGTTGATCAAATCCTGATGACTGATCAAATCCTGACGCCTGGTCATGGACATACACTTTCTACAATTCCTGAGGGTGATGAAGATGTAATCATTGAAAATCCTGAAGATGCTACTAACCTATTCCAGAGTTTCAAAACAAAGAAAGGTGATGTTGTGACTCTTTATCATACTGATAAGAGGGTACAACAGTTATTTGCTAGAAAGGCACTATCTACTGCTACTGAAGAATATCCTGATCTCTCTCATGAAGAGTTCTTAAATGCTCAAAGAGGAATGATGGAGAGTTTCAAGAATCCTGCTCCTGCTAGAGGTAGAGGAGGCAGAGGTAGAAGAAGTTCTCAAAGAGGTAGAAGAAGCTCATCAACTCCAACTATGCCTAGACAAACAAGGTCTAGAGGATTAAGGATTGAAGAAATTCCTGAACCTAATCAAACTATAGTAGTTCCTGACAGGTCTACTTTTGGTGATGATGGAATTGTTGAAGAAGAACCAGAATTGAGGAGAAGATCAAGACAATCAACTCTCAGTAATACAAATCAAATTGAAGATTCTAATCTTGATACTGGTTCTAACACAGTTCAAGATCCTGATGAATCTGATATTCTACAAGAGGTTGATCTGTTAATACTTTCTACTGTGGTGGATTTTCACAACAAGGAAGTAGATGAAGAAGAAGAAGCCAGAAGAAGAGAAATCACAAGAACAACAAATACAGATTTCAATCTCTATGTACAAAGGCGTAAACTCTCAAACAGAAGGTTGTGGAGAAATCCAAGCAGACAAGAACCTCAACTAGAAATAAGCTATGCTTATGAGAAGGAAAAATATAAGAAGTGGAAACACATTGACACACTTAGGTGTGATAGACCTATCAATTTTCAGTCTGGGAGAATTATCACAAGTACCTCAAGTGTTGCTGATTTTTCTGAGTCAGTTAGATCAAAAACACTCTGGTTTCAAATGTTCTCAAATCTGAGGGAAATGGCAAACAATTCAAGAGGAGGTATTGGACACAGGGATGCTGAATATCTGAATACACCTCATATTGATCCTTATGCCTTAACTGAAATTGGAGGTATTTTAACTTCTGAACACCTGAACAATCTATTAGCTGTTGATATAGTTATAGATTGTCATGATGGTACTGAAAAGAAAGAGAAGCTTCTGTATTTTATGAGAGATGGTTCTGTGAAGATTCTATCCATTCAAGACTTGTTGGTGAAAACTACAAAGGAACTGAAATATGTTCATTATCTGTTTAGATGGAAGAATGAAGTGTGCAAAGTATGGAGTGACATGATCTTGTCAACAATAAGAAGAAGACTGGATGGAAACAGAAATTTCAATGGTGATTATACTCCCATGTACTTAAATCAAAGAGGTCAAGATGTGGAAATGCAAAGGGGCACTGCTGTTAAAGAAGTGACTTTTGGCATGACTCAACTTACTCTCAATCCTGATGGGAAGGAAATTGCTTATCTTTTGCTTGAAGAGCACAGTCTTCAGAGAAGCTCCATACAAAATCTCAGAGCAGCTATCTACCAGATTAATGAGGAAGATGAAGAACTCAGAAATCTTAAGGAAAGACTGATTCAAATTCTTGAAGGAACAGAAGAAAATTTGTTATCCAACTTCTTGAAGATGAATCTGTTCTATCAAAGAATTTAAACAGATAAGTTGCTGCTGTAAATATTTGTACATTTTGTAAATATGTTTTTGACATCATTGAATCTAGGAATCTATACTTTATTTCACAAAGTATGAGATTGGGGGAGATTGTTAGATCAGGATTCAATGATCGTCAGGATCTAGACTCAACTGATCAGGATTGCTGACGTCATCAGTATAGCATGGTCATCAATATTTGATCAAACGTCAGTATCAGGATTGTCATCAGGATATCTACATCAGGACTGGGATCAGGATTGATTATCAGTACTGGAAGTTGATCATGATTTCTATTTCGAGTTATATTTGGAGTCTAGTTAAATAGGGAATATTATTTTGTCGGTTCCTTATTTATAGTAATAAACCTATCAATTTAGGATAGATTTCAATCTTTGTAATTGATTAGGACTTATCATGCAATTGATAGAGAAGCTGTGTAGTATATAAACACAGTTTAAGTTTTGATTTTATATCGATCATATATACGAGTATCTTTGTAACCTAGAAGCTCTCAAGAACATCAGAATTTCTTGAGAGAGTTTGTAACAGTTTTATATCAGATTTAATAAAACTGTTATTAATTTTTCATATTTGTGATTCATATTTTATTTGTATAGATGGCAAACATTGATCGAAGTTGGATAAGTAATCAAATACAAAGTGATAAAATCGGTTATGCAGTTTTAAGTTTCAAGAACCTATGACCGTGTTCTCCAAAGTTTGTTCGTATGAAATGGCGTAAGAATCCTGGCTAGACTCTCGGAGAAGTTTCCCCAGCTCAATCCCCCTCACTTGTCCCGGATCCAGCTTCCCGATGCCATGCTTCAGAGTGGTATGGACGAATCCCCTACTAACGTTTCTGATATGGGTGAGAAAGAGATAATTTCTGATAGCAAGTTTGTTGTGTACACGGGTCACTGCTCACGTGTGACAAAATTTTACAAAATTTTAGTTATACTGCACTCCGTTGCTATACCAGCCTTTGAGGATATGCTAATTAGTCGTTGGACATTCCTCTAGAATAGTTTATAATTGTAGTAGGTTGAGCAGTGTTATGTAACAACATTTAATTGAAGAAAATGAGAAAGGTAAAATAATCTTATATTAAGGTAGATTTTGTAGACATTTACATAAACGTACATATATTTCTTGGGTTAAATCTTATTTATGCTCTTAGATAAGAATTCCATTTCTGAAATACATGTATCATGCATGCTTCTTTAAACAGATTTTTCCAAATCCGTAGAATTTGACTTGTTTATTACATGTGTTATGTTAGCTGTTGTTTTCTTAAAACAATCTTATGAGGATTCTCAACATATGGATTCTCAACAATCTAGAACCTAGGAATCCAAGATTAAAAAAATAATCGAAATTGGGATGAAATAAAAAAAATCAAATCAAATCAATAAATTTTTGAATTATATAGTTATAGAGAATCGAATCCGGGATGAAATTAGTGAAATTAAATTAAATAAATAACTTTTGTTTAAACATGTAGTTGTAGAGATTCGAACATGGATTTTGTAATAATCAAATTTGGTATTTTTGTA
Organism: Heracleum sosnowskyi; assembly: GCA_030848705.1. NCBI lineage: Eukaryota > Viridiplantae > Streptophyta > Magnoliopsida > Apiales > Apiaceae > Heracleum > Heracleum sosnowskyi. Next base: position 70,793,022 of record CM061235.1, read on the forward strand.
CGGCGCTTCATTTACATATTATTTTACTTATTAATAAATAGTACATAGTTGTACGTGTGTGTTTATAAATATAAACAAACTTTTTTAACTTTCCATTTACATGTAACTTTGGGTTAGACAGGAAGCTAATAAGATAGGAGGATATGGCTACTAACCCAGGCATTCTCACTGACTTTCCATGGAAGCCCCTCGGAAACTACAAGGTTTCTTCTTTCTCTTCATGAATATATGTGTGTGTGGTGTTATAAAATTGTTGATTTTATTTTATCCAACTGCTCAATATTATATATGTTTGTTTTGGCAAATCTGTACTCGTGTATTTGTAAGCTCGTATTGTGCAATCAACTTGGGGTGGTTGTAACATGCAAAACACTTATTACTAGAAAAAGTGCAATAGACATCACACATTTAACATCGATTGTAAAAATCACTGATGTTAAAGACCTTTTTGACATCGGAAAACTTGGAAATGATGTTAAAAAGGTTTTTTTACATCAGTCTGAAGAAAAACTAATGTCTAAAGTACTTTTCAAAAAATCAAAAAAAATAGGCGGATAAATTCCCCCTTGTAATAAAAGGGTTTCCCCCTTCCAAATTTTTTCATTCCCCCAGCCAAATATTCCCCCCTTTTCTCGAGTCTTTTCCTCCCCTCTCTTACTCACTTTAGATTCTCTCTGCTATCTCAAAACACACAAACCCGCATAAAATTTAAACACACACACCCTTTTAATCTTAGAACCATATCTTTTCTCTGAAACGTTGTATACTATTGAAACCCTAGATCGAAAAGAGTTCAACCAGATTTCAATTACACGCAAACCTAGCTTTTCTTCGTGTCAAAATTGGTCGATTTGTGTCAATTAGGCAGAACTAAAGCTTAAATCGTGTTATTCTCTCCAGTTTTTAGCTTTGTCTTCTTCCAATTAGTAAGTGGTTTTTGAATTTCTTATCAAATTTCAGTTTTTGTTTTTCAATTTCACTTATTCTATAAATTGGAGTTTGATTCAACAAGCAACATTAAGCAGATTAATTCTTAATGTTGTTTTTCTAGTAGTAGATTGGTTGATTTATTAAGGATTTAATATGGTTTTGTTCTTCCTAGGTAAATTTTAAAGAAGAGAAAGAACAGAGGATGAACAAATGGATCTTTCAGGTCCTTTTTTCTTTAATTTCCTAAATTTCTAATTAGAATATTTGTGGGCATATCTGATTTTGCTATAAAATAATATGAAATAAGTAAAAGGTTTTAATTTAAATCTATATCTATTAATATTACAGGTACAGAGAGGAGGAGCAAGATTAAAAATGATGGTAAAAGTTTTAATTATTCAACAGCCAACACAAACATTGGTTTCAATGTTAATAGTAAATGAGGTTGCAAGTGTTGTTATCTCAATTATTGTTCATAATAATTTAACTAGCTCCATAACTGCTTTAATATCAAATATCAATATTCTTGAAGGAAGTAATTACAAGTGTAATATTGACTTGAAGGAAGCAATTACAAGTGTAATATTGACTTGAAGGAAGCAATTACAAGTGTAATATTGGCAGCACCAAGATGTTCAGATGTACCAGAACTGTTAGATGTTAAAAGCATTTCACAGCAAAATATGGAAAAGAATTTGTTACCACAACACTCGAGCTGCGTCCCAGTTGTGGTGTTGGCCGCATGGTAAGCTTCTACAACTTGCATATCTCTTTAATTATCATATTTGATCAGAGATCAACTGCTAAGCTGTACATAGTAAAACTATTTTTTTTGTTCGTCATGATTTGCTTTCTTGTTTTCAGTTGGTTGAAAAATTGTCTCCAGTTGCACCAGATGGGCAGGCTAAATTTAAAGTATTAAATACCATAGCAGAGGAACACAACATCAAGTGGGATTCTAAATCATTTGAAGAAAAAAAAACAAAACCAGTAAATGATTTGGTGGTAAGCATCCATATTTGAAATGGTAGTGGAAGCCCCTGAAATCAGTGTTTCTAATGTTCAAGCTACGTCTAGTCATGATAGGCACTTTAAACCTTTGAATTTTACTGAGCCAGACATTGTTTTACTGCTGGGTGGCAAATGGATGAAAAACCTCTTGTGATAGCTAAATCTGAGGTAAAATTTGTGTAATGTTTCGTTTACACATTGATGGTCCGGTAAATGAATCTATCTGTTAAGAACAAGCGTTCTGGCACACATATATCCTTATGGTGTTCATGTTAACACATACACACCATTGTTTACATTGGCATGGCTTTGATGAAAGTCCATTTACAGTTTTGGCCAGCAAATATTGGCTAGAAGTTGTTCCTTTTCTATGTAAATTGACTGTACACTGATTGTGTAGGGTTCCTATGTCTATGACACAAATGGGAAAAAGTATCTTGATTCTCTTGATGGTCTATGGTGCACAGCCTTAGGTATCCACTTCATGTTTCTAATTTGTTGTCTAAAGCCATTCTGGTGCTCTGTTTTTTTTAATTGTTTTATCCTGTTAATTTTTGGTATATACTTCTCCTGCTTCGTATTGGAACTAAAGGGGCAGCACCTGAGTATTATTTTCAGTAATTTTTTTTTTTTGCTATACTATCGTTCTACAAAACCCACTTTGGTTTGCTTATTGATCACTTGTAAATTATGACTTGCCAAATCGTGCTTTCTAACCGTAGTAAAGTTTCTTGCCAAATTGTGCAGGATCTTACAAAGGAGCTTCTGGAAATGTTTACTGCTACTAAAATGGCAAAAGTATTCTTCACGAATAGTGGTTCAGAAACCAACGATACCCAGGTGCTATTACTGCCTTAAGCATTGATGTTTATCTTTTATCTTACATTTAGAGAAACTCTATGCAGCTCCGACAAGGAAGTTGGCATTTCATTTACATTGATGAAATAAAACCAATAGTAATGAATACCAAACAGTTTAGATTGATAATTGTCATGACTGCATAGAAGGAAACCTAAGGAAGAGAGAGAGAGGTGACAGAATTGAGGCAGGTGACATGAAAATGGGATGCAAGAAAGAAATTTAAAAGAAGAATGTGTAGATATCTATATATAACACCATTGACTTGAACATAAAACTATGTAATTTCTTTTGTTTTTTTATGAATTTAACAAACAAAATTTGGTTGCAGGTAAAGCTAGTTTGGTATTATAACAACGCACTTGGAAGGTCAAACAAAAAAAAATATTGCCCGATTAAACTCGTGAGTTGAACCAAAGCTTTTTGTGTGTCTTCAGTAATTTTTTATATGATTTCAATGATGGTAAAAGTTTTCACATAACAAGCATTGAGCCGAATTTTCATGACTTGTACTTAAAGTTCTTGGACGATGTATCATTTTTTTAGCCTGTAATAATCAATTCTAAGGTGAAGTTCTCTTTGTGAATTATACCTTACTAGGAGTACTTGTAGTTTGATGATATGACACAAACTAAATATTGATGGACCTCTAGATTAATAAAAGATAATAAAAAGGTGTTCTTTGAAAATAATATTAGAATGAATGTTATGCTAATTTTTGCTTTGTCTATTACATTTTGCAGTGGTTAATCAAGGTTCAGACATTTTAGAAGAAGGTGGAATTTGGCGTGATGCATTTGGACTGTCAAGTATATACAAGATCACATATATTTCTAGTACTTCTAGATTTTTTTGTAAATTTTCCCATGGGATACAAGGTTTAGTCATGGAATAGCTAGTTCCGACTATGCATGCAACTGGTATTGTTTTAAGATGGATGTGGTAAGAATTTGTGGATGATTTATGGAATGTGGAAAGTGGATGATTTTTGTAAATGATAGGTTATGGTAGATGGTATGTAAAGAGTTGGAATTGCATTGTCGGATGAAATTATGGCTAGGTGCCTTTATTTTTGTTGGATGATTTTTGTTGAATTTGGTATAGTTTGTTGAATTGGTTGAATGGTTTTTGTCATAGTTTGTTCTTGTTTTTTAGCATGGATTTGGTATTTTATGGTACTAAAATGGTATTCCATTATACATCAGTTGCATGGAATAAAATAAACAAACTGATGTAATTTAAACACAGTAACATCGTTTTTTCTTTGTAACAAAATCTGCAACTGATGTCTTTGTTGTCTTAGACATCAGTTATTGATTGTATTAGCTATCTCAGACATCAGTTATAAACTGTATTCTTTATTATATTGTAGTCGTTGTTATCTTAGACATCAGTTACTGACTGATGCCATTTATATGTATATACATCAGTTGGTTGCCAAAAAACGATGTCAAAAGGTACTAAAGACATCGGCTTAAAACCGATGTTAAAGACTTGGACCTTTCTCTACACCGACAAAGACAACGGTTGAAAAGTAGCCAGACATCGGTTTTTAGCCGATGTCTATTGACGTTTTTCTAGTAGTCGATTCCAGAAGATGATCTAGAATTGGGGCACGTTTAGTATATATAGTCACTTCATAAAAGATTATTTGTATTTAATTTTTTCTTAATTTAATTTTTTCTTAGGCTTTAATTTTTTTATAAATAAATGAAATATGCAAATATGACATATTCAGTGCAGTCAAATTTGTAAGTTCATATTGTGGAATCAACCTTAGGTGGTTATGATATGAAAAAACTTATGCAAGATGGCGTTTTGCTAAAGGCACAAAATTTGGTACAAAAATTTGTTACCAAATGACATGGCATAGGTGATGTGACAATTTGGAATGTTTTCATTGATGTTGTTGGTGTGAATGCAGGAGATCCAGTTATTATTACAACGAATCAGGAATCGCCACGTGTATTTAGGAAAAATTTTGGGAACAAATTTTGTGTCTCTAGCATTTTTCAATATAAAATCACTTCATACAAAATGATTTGTATTTAAATATTCAAAACTGAAGTGCTCATGCATGCAGATATTACAAGAAATTAAGTCTTGCATGTAATTTGCTAATGTTTAATTGGTTTCATATATCTGATATGAAATAAATTGCAGTATGCACTTTTGGCACCGTTTGTGGTTCACAGCATATACTCGTTCCTGACAAAGGATGAGAATGAAAGAGACTTGACCAATTTTCTCATATTCCCCTTTATCCTGTCGAGGATGCTTCACAACCAAATTTGGATTTCCCTTTCTCGCTATAAAACGGCCAAAGGCGACAACCGAATTGTTGATAAACCTATCGAATTTGAGCAAGTTGACAGAGAGAGGAACTGGTGATTCTTCTTTTAATTTCCTCGTCCTGGTATTTTTTTTTTGTTGTTCATAAAGTGCTGGGATCCGCCCCAATTCATAAATAAGTTAAAGAATCCTATTATAAACGGTATTCTAATAATTGAGGTAAATCTTATTTTGGTAGAAATAAGAATTGAGAAAAGATTTCTATCAAGATAATAAAAGATGATAATTGTCACAAATAGAATTAAAATATATTAGGATTAAAATATTTATGGTGTCTATAAATATAGATATTTGAGCTTTTGTAATAAACGTGAGTTGATTGTATTCAAGAGTGCTGAGTGAATCTTCTACTCTATCTGTGCCAACAATTTCTTTATACTTTACTTTTTGAGATGTCTGATCCAATTCTTTACATTTCTAAACTTTCGAAAAATTGTAAATTTTTAACAATATTAAAATCAGCTACTTTTACTACTCTCCTCCACTATCCTCACTTTATACATTAAAAATTGATTAGACCTACCACTATACTCACTTTTTCTACTTTTTCCATTATTCTATTACTTTTCTTAACCTCCGTACCCAAATGTAAACAAATGGGTGGGACGGACGAAGTAATGTATTCATAGTTAACTAGCATCAGTGCCCGTGCAAGGCACGGGCCTCGTGTACAATCTCGTATTATATATTATTTTTGTCATAATATTATTTCTTCATGCTCATCATTATAACGGTTCTTATAATTGCTTTCTGAATATAGAATAATAAAGATTTGAATACATTTAATAAAAATAATTCTCTACAAAAAAGTTCATTTTTCAAGCCACCAGCTTGTTGCAAAATAACTTTGGATGAAGTTAGGACTTCAGCCTCTTACAATTTTCTTAGGCTCTCGGTTGCTCTGAATAGAATCATTAAAAGGAAAACCTCTAGAATGACAAAGGAGAAGGCACTCTTCAAATTGGTCTTTTACGCTTATAGCAGCAACAACATAATCTTCTTCATGCTTTTCGTTATACTTACTTCCATTGTTTATGTTTCAAGGGCTAACAAGATCTATGAATCACTTGTAAATGCATACGATCAATAAACTCACTCCAAGAAAAAAAAACACATTCAAAGCTATCTTACTACCAACTCTCTGTGAGCAATGGTAATAAAAAGAGAACTGCCTATTCAGTAGATATTTAGGCAATGATTGATAAAATGTGCACAGAGTTCTTAGATGCTCTCCCCAAATTCTTACGGCTAAACTTGCTAATAACTGGAGATGCTCTCCCCAAATTCTTACAGCTAAACTTGCTAATAACTGGGTTAGTACATGAAACAAAACATAACAACCACCAGTTCAAAGGGACAATTATTTGTTTTCTCCTCAACCTCTGTTCTAATGTCAAAACAGCCAATCACAATTAACCAAGTCCAAAGACGCCATTACAAATAGCAGATATCCGCTGCAAATGTGAAACTCGTTGATAGCTATATGTGAATTTGCATGGATAGCTCATGTGTGAATTTTCCTGGCCTCTTTAAAAATTTAAAAACATACTGAAAGAGCATGATCAAACGCAATATGTCGAAAACAAAAGTTAACACATAATTAATGCACGAGGATGAGGACGAATGAGTCAGAAGCACTAAGTCACCACCACATGACCCATGATTGCCATATGAATAGCCAGCTTCACACTGACCAAGGTCCATAACTATCCATTTCTTCTTACTATCCACTTTATACTTATTTCAAGCTCTGCAAGACAAATCAATAAAAAAACATCAACACTCAACTACTCAAGAAAATTGGAGCTTGCCAATTAATTAATAGAATAAGATTTTAATAGATACTGTTTATCTTATCTTTGAACTTGTTCCCCAAAGATCACCAACCTGCTATCTCACATCGTCATTTGGAGAGCTCAAAATGTAGAAAAGGGTCTTTCAAAAAAAATGTAGAGAAGTGAACAGTTCCAAGATCTATTACTACTTTCCCAATATTCGAGGTTTTTATTATTTGTTAATAATCAAATCGCACATCTCACATAAATCTTTACTAGAAAATTTCCCATTCTAACGAAAACTATTGAGCGATTAGTATATGGAGTTCGTTATTCTTTTGTTAGCCCTTCATTGTATAAAAGACAAATAATTATTTAATTATTTCAAAATTTTGCTTAAAATATTATATAGAGTAACCAAATTCTATAGTGAGGGGTAAATAGTATTTAACATAAAGGGAAATGTAAAAACAGTAATGTGCACGTGCTCATGCTCCCAGGGAGCGCAAGTCTGGCAATTCGGCAACAACTTTACCAAGTATGGAAGTAGTAGAAATTCATATAGTACATCTTTTACTTATATATTGATATTGAATGTTAACACATATACATCTAAAAGGTTTGTCTACATAGACATAATAACATTGCAAGTTCAATTAGGAAAAAGAAAGGATATAATATCGCGTACCATATACCAAGCCACGACTCTGATATACTACCATCAAAAATTGAATATACTTTTGCATAATCTACCGCAGGCCCGCGGCCTGCAGTTTCATTCACCACTTTCGGACTTCTACTAAAACAAAAGTGACCTATAAGAGAGACGTGTATATTTCCAAGTCTGCAAGCTTGTTATTCTGAAAAAAAATAAGAGTCACATCAATATTTAAACAAAAATGACACTAATTTATTAAAAAATAAGATTAGATCCACTTTTAAATTTAGATTTTTGTATCTGGGTAACAACTTATGCCTATGTATCCTAATTGGTTTTGTTTCTACTTGCCCGGACTTGGGGGTTTTGGGGTATGAAAACAGGATAGGTTGGACAGTGATAGAGTTATGCCTAGATACAAAGAATTCCTTTCAAGAAGATTGTAGTATCGCTGAATCAAGATAGAATATATATTTGGAACGTATTTTACTGTACTTGATTTTATTAAAAATCGAGCAATGTTAGTAGGTGGTAATAGGATGCTAATCATGATTTTATTTACGTAAATCATTATTAGATAATCGTAATTGCAGCAATTATAATGTATCAGAATTGCCAATTGTCAGAGAAATCCCAAAATATCCAATAATGTAAATTCTTAAGCATCATCGAAAAAATGTCTAAAAAGTTTCCTACATAATTTGCAATACTTCCTACCACAAATACAATAAACCACAACCATATTTATTCTATGGAATTTAGTTCTCTTTTGCAACACAAAAGAAGTGCAGAGCTTGTCACCGAAGACTTCGATAGATATTATTAGCACGTGTCTTTGTAGTGATTCCTACACGAGGTCTGTGATATGCATATCATGTAAATAAGGTTGCTTTTGCAAGATGAAACCACTTTAGATCAAAAGAAAAATCAGGCTCACAGTACCCCAATGTTCTCGAATGTACAATCTATATAACACAGTAATAACTTTGCAAGCAATCTCGTATAACAATCCTACCTCGTATAATTTACATGTTATTAGAGAATTCCACTACTGATAACTCCATGTTTTGGATTTTGTTAGCGTTTATAAGGGTGTTAACATCTTGTAGTTCTATGTCCTGTTCTCCAATTTTTAGTATAGTAAAGGGGGAGGATTTAAATTAAATCTAAGTGTAATTGAAGAATCCTGATCACACATGCTCCAGTAATACATTATTTTTTCTTCTTCCATAAAATATAAACAAACACTCAAACATAGAGTATTGGACAACTGTATGGCATGTGATAATCACCACAATACATTCATTTCAGTTCTATAACATATTTTCTCTATGTATAACAAAAATGCCAATCCCATTCTGTCCAGGGAGAAAGTGGTACGTGAGATAACATAAAAATCACAGGTTTTTTATAAGAAGCACGTAAGGATTTAGATCAAGTCATACTCAATAATACTGGTTTATTATGTCGTTATCTGGAACCCTGTAAAGATTCTTAACTTTATAATATAAACTCTAGTTATTATTTGACCTCCTTCAATAATAAAAGGGGGACAAGTAAATATGACGAAACATATTAATCTTACCTAAACATGAAGGAAACATGATAAACAATTTTGTAGACATTAAACTAACATAGGATGCTTTTCATACTTTATATGCCTGCCTTACCAAATTAATCAAGTTTTCAGTTTAAAATTATCTATTTCTAAAACCATATATTTGGGCTATAATATAGTGCTAAACATACCTCTACTCAAACCTGATCTAGGACTTCTCGTGCTCAGAAAAATGTTGTCATAGAAGTTTCAAAATCTTAAATAAATTACCAATTACCTACCAGTTCAATATCTTATCCAGCTTTTCCACCTTAACAACGGGATTAGCCTTGGTTATTGCATTTTGTGCAGTAGTTTGGTAATCAAGAAGCACTCATGTTTGTCTGAATAGCAGTGCGATCCACAGTACAGGTTACCTTAAGCCAACCTATTTCCTGCAAGTATTAAAAGCCAGTTCGTATTTTAGGACGTGTTGAACAACACAAGAATATTATAGCTTATATTTTCTTTAGAAGTTGATGCAATCACAATGCAGAGCTTCATTTACACAATGTGTTTCATAATTAAAAAAGTAATTTGCTTGGTCAAGGCATTCCAGTAAGATACCTATAAAATCTTTTATATAATCCACATATACATTCAGAGATCACTCTGGTTAAAAGAGTATGTACGCAAGATGGGCATCCACAAGATAAAATAACATAGATAGGTATAATTCTGATGCATTAAGTAAAAGAAGCCCTATTTAGACAAAAAGATGATCCAATATAAATAGGATATGATTAACATTGACAAATTAAAAATGGAAAGAAATACCTACTTGTCCGCCAAATTAAGCGATCAAACATAATGTACAATGTACCTGTAACTTGACATTTGCCTCTTTGGAAGAAATTTTCGCAAATGGTGCACCTACATTGCTGAGACCTCTTCATACCCTGTTCATTTTCTTTTACTTTAAATGGTATCTGACCCATGCTTAAAAATTATTTTGCGAGTACCTGTCGAAAAATAAGGTAAATATCAATCCTTAATGAAATAGGAAACAACTTATATCTGGCAATTTGCATGGGGGAATGCTTGTTTAGATTTAATTGTCGGGCGTCTTGAAAAAAGCTTTCTTCTTATAGAACTCTTAATTTCCCGCAAAGCTATAATTTTGCTACAAAGACTTTGGTCGGCATTATATAAATTAAGTAAACTGGATATAATTATGTTAATATACTCGAACAAAAAGGACCTGCTGCTTTGTTATTTTTTGAATTCGATCATTTTGGCGTAAGTGGCGGGGCCTATTCCTGAGAAAGATCTTAGGCATAAACATAACAAATGAAAAGAACTAAATCAACACCCAAGGCCACCAAAAATTTACAAAGATGTGCTGTAACTCAGAAGCAGGGCATATAGATAACTGACACCACACTGAAGAGCATATGGAAAAGGGAAAAATTGGAGTGCATGCAGAGCACCGACTTTTAACATTGCAACAATTTGAAGAGCTGGTAACATGATATATTTTTGAATTGATAGATATTACGCTAGTAATATTTGTCCAAATCTGTGTTATTTGTGTCGAAGATGTTTCATCTGCACATTTTCATTTTATTATATAGTTTAGGTATTGCACCGAATGAACATGGACCAAATTAAATTTCATAAAACCTAATCCAAATTTAAAATTATGAACTTTTATGGTGTATATGCTCAATAAGCTAATTTAATGCTCGGCGACACTGACAATGTTGGCATTTCAAAGAGATTATAGGGGCACACCAGATCAATAAGAAATGTAGAGGTAAACAATGAATATACAAAAAGCTCACTTACCACACCAAATAGAAAATTGCAAATCTTATATATGTGTGTAGAGACTTGAATGTAGCCAACAACATATCACACATTTACAAACCAGAAATCAAAAGGCATATAGTACAGACCCCTTATAAATTCCTCACCATAAGTTATCTTCCTGAAGTTACCTTTGTCACGAATATTGATACACTTACCTGCTTGACCGGGGGCTTAAGTTAAGGAACACAAATTTGATGACTGAATTTGTCACCCAACTGAAAGGGCGCTCTTTGTATCTAACACAAAACTGGATGCCGCTACCTAAATGGAACGATCACACAAGAAAACAAATCAACAAACAAGCAGTAATTGCAGGTGCACACAAAAATATCAACACGGTGTCAATCTTTTTCATTCAGTAATTTGTAAAACTTACCATATTTCAGGGCTCTAATTGCAGACAAAACAATTTCCAACAAAGATACAGAAATAGGAACGTATTCCGATAAACACGTTCGAGCAATAGAGGAAGATGGAATGACTCTGAGTACCGATAGTCGGGGAGGTATAGACGTAGATGACAGTTGAGGGAGGGGGAAGGCCGAGGGTAAAGGCGGACCAGGTCAATTGTAATTGGTATAGGAGGGCATATACGTCCTTTCGCAAAGAATAAAATTGCTCATTCGAAACAGATGTTCTCGTATAATAAATAAATATAGTGGATTTGTGGTTTTACCCTCCGTTCAGAGATTTTCACGTTAAATTGTTGTGATTTTTACTTCTATGCTTGTTATTGTGTTTAATTAACGTTGATTTATACTGGATGTGATCCTAACATAAAGTTGATATAATATAATCCGTTACAAAAAAAAAAGTTGATACAATAATTGTTTAAATATTTGTCTTAATTCATCATACTCACTTCATTTCAGTCATGATATAATCTTCATCCACTAAAGAGAATAGCGAGCACTTACGATCGAAGATTTTCGAGGAAAATTGTGACAACTTCATTTTTTTACGAAAGTGTCTTGCTACAATAATATACTCTCTCTATGTCTCTCATTTCTTTGCACTTTTCTTTTTGGTACGTCTCTCATTTTTTTAGATACCAAAAATAGTAACATTTTATAATATAAAATCCAATCACATCCACTACTTTCCTCCACTATACCTACTTTATACTCACTTTATACATTAAATATTGATTGACACCGCCAGTTTACTCATTTTTCTTACTTTTTCCTATTAATTTACAATTTTTCTTAAGCTCCGTGCCGTCGCCCCAATGTAAAGAATTGAGGGGGACACAGGGAGTAGTACGAAGCTCATAATTATCTAATTTTTGTAAGCTTTTTACTTTTATGTAGTACTATGAATTTTGGGTCACACAATTTTAGCTTACACCAACGAAAAATTACCAAATTCAACTACAGTTAATTTTGTTGTTCTAGGTCAACAAAAAAATATATGAGTTGTTTAGCATTTATCAAGATATTATATAAAATTTTAACACTTCCGGTCTCTTTCGAGTCCTATTTTTGGATCGAATAGTACCTGAGATATGTGCGGACTTTAGCTCTAATATCATTTTTGCTTTACAATTGTCCAAAATGTTAAAATTAGGAGGACTTAAGATCATAAGTTAAGTACATTCCGATAAATTCTATAAATTTTCAAATTTGAAACCATTGGTATATAATAATTTTGTGGCTTAGTTGGAATAAAAGATCTCACCCAAACTATCACAATAGAAGGATATATGAGAAGAATATTTGATTCTTACCCACGCACACATTCGGAAAAGAATATATGAATTCTTACTCAATTTTCAAATAATTTATTACATTTCCTTATCAATCTCTATACAATAAATTTAGAAATAAATACATATCCATGCATCTATAAATTTCCTCTCATATATCTAGATAAATCTATAAACTTGTAATGTATGTATCAATAGTTAAAATTATAATTTCAACAACCTCTCTTAATTTTAACTATTCCAAGAACGCTTCTAAACTTTATGAAAGGGAGGCTTGTCTTCTTTCTTCACAAAACCTCTTCTCACCAAATACTTCCTTCGTCGCTACAATATTGTCGCCTCACAAGGTTATACTTGTCTTCAAAGAACTTGATACACGAACTTCATTTTCCACACGAGCTTTGCTCGTCAACGAGTTCACTTTTATATTCCGCACGAGCTTTGCCCGGGTTTCACAAAAACTTTAGTCAAGTACTCGTTTGGAGTAAACAAGACTCTACACAAATCTCTTTTAAGCCAAAAAGGCAACCATAATCTTTGGCTTTTGATACCACTTTGTTGGAAGAAAGGATCTCACTCAAACTATAACCAGAGAAGGATATAGGACACGAATCTTTGAATCTTACTCAGGCACACATTTGGACAAGAATATATGAATTCTTACACAATTTTCAAATAACATATTATATGGCTTTATATAATACTTAAAGGATACTTTTAGATGATCTCTAACAATTATTAATCTCTATACAATAAATTTAGAAATAAACACATATTCATGCATTTATAAATTTGGTCTCTTGTATCTAGATAAATCTATAAAACTTCTGATACATATACCAATAGTTAAAATTATAATTTCAACATTATGGTCGTTAAAAATTGATAGAATTATAATTGTGAAACAGGGATGACCAAATCTTGCTTTTGGGGTTGCTACTTTACTGGGCAAACTTGACAGTAAAGGGAGTGTCTAACCTGCCAATGTGGAGGACTGATGGTATTATAATCACAATTTTTATGCATGCTGGACCCGTTGAAATCATCTACTACTGGCTTCACACAGCTTTACACCACCACTACCTCTACTCTCGCTATCATTCTCATCACCATTCCTCTGTTGTTACTGAGCCTATCACAGGTATGTCTCACTACATACATTAATTACTCTTCCAACGCACCAATTAATTATTATTTATTTTGATATGTATACAATTTATATCAACTCATGAGGACTACACATTTCCATTTTCAAAAACCGTGACTTGTTGCAAATTAGTAATCAAGGGAAATCACCACTTAGATTGACACAGTGAAACTAAGGATTGGCACCAAATCACAGGTTCACATTTTCATTTCAACCTGATTGACATTAAAGTGAGACACTACATTGAATTTTTTTTATTACAAGCGTTCACTAAATATATAACTTGAGTTACTCAATAAACAATAGTTGTACATCTTTATATTCAAATACACAAAATAATTTTATAATTGGTATGATTAAGAAACTATATTAAAATTAATATTTCATATTATTATACCCTAATTTAGTATTATACAACATCATAAATGTAGTTGTGAATTATATGATATATATTCAACAAAAATTTTAACTACCATTCAACGGGTCTCTATATTAAACAAATAAAATTTATATTTCTATACGAGTATTAATCCACCTTAGAAGGATATTGGAGAATTAAATTACGTGTGTTTAATAAAAGTAGCCTAAAAGGGCCTGCAAAGCACGAACATTGCAATAATTTCTGACCCGAAATTGTTTATATATTGAGATAATTTGGTAATTTAAAATTCGAAAAATGATAATATTTCGATTTTATCTTAAATTTTAATAGTATTTTTGTAATATGGCATACAAATTATATTAACGAGATATTTTTGTAATCGCATCATTACATTTAATTGTTAAAATATTAATATGATTTTCGATGATGTGATAACAACTTTAAACGTATATAATAATATGATTTTTTTATGACGGAACTTTATCAAATTGAATATTTTAGTAAAAATAAATAAATATTTTTGAAAATCGTCAATATATAACATAGGCAACATGATTTTAACTTAGTTAGAGTATATAAAGAATCCATATCTACCAAAGGCGAAAACATATTATCAAACTATTAATATTATGTGAAACTCGTGTATAGCTCATTTTTTTATATATTACATACATATTTTTACATTTTTAAACTCAAATATTTAGTTTTAGTCTAAAATTTATTACACAATATCGAAATTCTATTTTAAAATTTTGGTAAATTGAAACATTTTTATCTTATAATATGAATTATTTTTTAACTCAACTTGAAATTTTATAAATATTTTGATCAATGTAAATTATGATTAGACACCTACTCTACATCAACATAATATCTAAGAATAAAAGTTTTTGGTTTCATCATAGTTGATGTAAGTATATGTTATAACTCAACCATCATATATTATGCTGATTGTTTCATCAATTTAATATACTATATAAAATTCATATTACCATACTTTACTTTAAGTTATAGTCTAATTGATCATTGCTAATAATTATTGCAATTTTGTAATATTTATAATTCAAAAAAACATATCTTTTTTCATTTTCTATTGAATATTAATTATGTTATTTTTTATATATACAACATAAATCTTATTTTTGGAGTTGTCATTTTTCTTAAACATAAATTCAATTATTTTAGTTTCTTTTAATATTTATGTTTTTAGATCTGTCACACTTTTAAATCGCTGAAAGTCTAAATAGTTGGTTGACCAAAAATCTCTAATATGACTCGGGTATTTAAAATTTTATATACATAAAAATTATGCAAGAAAATCATTTATTATGTATAATTTTATAAATAAAATTAAATATTTCTTAAAACCAAATCTTATTTTTTTTTTATTTCAATAGTTTAATATCTACACAGAGGAGAATGTAAATAAATTCATATTTTTTAGGACTCGATTACATTAATGTATAATTTTATATTATTTAAAATTTTATTTTTTATATCAATCATTTAAAATGATAAATTAGAATGATAGAGTATACTCAATCCATTAAAATATTTTTTGTAATTATATACTATGCAACATTCTATAAATAATATAAACCAACGTTTTATTTACTCAAAAGTAAAAATAAAAAAATGGTAGAAGAGGAGAAAATGTGATTTATCTAAAAATATTTTTAAAGAAAACTCAAAATAACATATAGTATAATGGTTATGGTATGAGTTTGATTAGAGAAGGTTAGTGTTCCATTTTCAACACTAACATAATTTCATCTAGTCTTTGCATAAATATAAAATAAAAGATGTTTTTTGTAATTTTTTAACATATACGAGCAACATCGTATATTCATAGGTATTAAAATGACATATATCAATAATTTAAATTGAGAAAAGAGAATTGTAGATTATGCTCAATTGATAAATATATTTTTTGTAATTATATATTGTGCAATATTCTAGAAATAATATAAATCAATATTTATTTACTGTATAATAATAAAAAAAAAATGGGAGAAGATATGGTTTATCTATTAAGATTTTGAAAGTAAACTCAAAACAAAATGTAGCATAATGGTTGTGGTGTAAGTTTGAGTGTACAAGGTCACATGTTCAATTCTCAAGACTAACATAATTTAATTTATTTTTTGCATAAACATTAAAAGGGTGGCATTTTTGTAATTTTTCAAAAAATAGGGGCAAAATCGTAACTTTACATGCATTAAGTGACAATTTTTACCCTTGTGTTTTGGTTTAATATATAGTAATAGATTTTAGTTATTACTTAATAAATGATATTGAACTCATGGTATATATGTGCAGCAAAAAAAATTGTAAATTTGTAATTTATAAAAAATTGCGACATTATCCATGTGTGTAAGACCAGTTAAGCCATTTTCATTTACCTTCGCATAAGATTTAATAAGCTCCCATTGTCTTTTGTCAAATAGGAGAATGATTTGTAAATGTATTGAACCACACCAAAAAAAAAACTTTGAACTTTGATTTTGTAAAAGATTTTTTATAAAGTTTGTATAATGCTAATATTCTACATTAGAATCAGATTATATATTTTATGTAAAAAAATTAAAATTATTTATGAAATTGTATATATAATATAATATATGGTTCTCACAAAAGATGGTTGTCTCTAGACCTATATATATAATGCATCTTATTGTTCTAATAACTTTCACAAATTATTTTGAAAAATTTGTCAATGTTATTCAATTACAATGAAGTAGAGAAATATGAAAACATCTGGGTGTAAACTCATTTGTTATTCATAAGACAATCGACTTAAAACAAAATAGTGCTTTGTCTTTCTAACAAAAGAATATCTTGTGTATACTCCCCAACAAAAGGACTAGGTCGTTATATACATCTATCTCTTTACTTTGAATATGTCCAAGGTGTTCTTCAATTTTCTTTATCAAACTTACCGGTCATTGGAATTATACTGGAAAAACAGTCACCGTTGTCACCATAAGCTCTTTCACTATTCCCAAGAGCTTTAGGAAATTCCAGCACCAAACATTTGCCTACAACGATTTTAGCTACAGAATGTTGTGTCTGAGGAATTTGGAATGCCTAAGAATTTGGTTTTTGGCATATTGAATTTTCCGTCGATGAACGCAAATTTTCTTATAGTGAGCTATTAAAGCGAGGTACACTCATGATTGTTATATTTAATATTTGGGATCCTACCCAAAATAGATGACTTTTCATAAAAATGACTTAAAAATTAAACTATATCTGAAATCAATTTCAACCCATCTACACATTTCACATAACAAGGAATATATCTACAAATGAAATTATAAAATTTCAGCTGGGATAAAAAATGAATGAAATTATTTTAGTTAATTCTTTGTGTTACACTTACAATTGAAGTTTTGGCCAAAAAAAAAATGACTAAAATTACAATTCTGAAAAAAGTGGCCAACTTTAAGCTTTGGATACTCCATTTGCAGTTCGGTATCCCAATTTGTATAAGATACTCCACCCAGTTGGGTATCCCATATATATGGAATACTCCACTGACAATTGGGTATCCATAGTCAAATTAACCTCTTTTTTAATACAAAATGAACAAAAATAAACGTGTGTTCTTTGTTTAGCTGTTCCCTTGGTGGTTCAACAGTTAACTTTGGGGTTTAATGGTTCCATTTTGGGTTTTAGAAATTTTCAGAATGACGAATCTGTATACGGACTTAGGGTTTAGGATTTAGGGTTGTTTACAATCCTAAACCCTAGACCCTAAACCCTAACCTAACCTGATTTTAGGGTTGTTTACAACCCTAAAATCAGGTCGTCGGTCTGTGTAAGAAAATCAATTTAAAATCACATTTCGTATTTTGTGATTTTGTACCTGTGATTTTATACTAATTTTAGGCTTGTAAACACGGAATATTATTCCTAAGAGACCCCGAGTCATTGAGGGATGGGCATCTCTTGTAATACTTTTATTTTTATTGTAATACGCATTCAGAAAATGCATATTTGTCCATATACTTTATCGTCAAATGCGTAATTCAAGCTTATCGTGTTTTCAATAAAAGAGAATACTCCTTCTTGGAATGTGTATCGAGTGCAATACCCAAATTATGGATGCGTATTAAAGATTACTCCTGTGGTGGTTGCGTATCTCGAATCAAAAATTAATTGATTACCCCACTAAAGTATGCGTAACTGTAATACTTCACAGCCTAATGCGTATTCGATCGGCTATTTTTGCACATAAAACTCAAACCGGTTAGTTTCGTCAATTTTGTTTAGAAAAACGGTTAAAGTTGAACTTCACCCGCTAAAATATACCCTCACCATAAAAAAGATTTTTCCACAATTAAATTCTTGTAATCTGATGCCACAACCCGGTTCTGGGTAAAGAAAGCCGCAAGTGCCTTGGAATGGAGTATAATTTTACTCATTACAGTCCAATAATCCTTGTCCTATTTATTTCTTGTTTATATTCTATACTAACATGCTTAATACTATGTTTGATCAACCACTGTTATGCAGCCGTGATACATCCATTTGCAGAAATTATAATGTATTATATGATTTTTAGTATACCGTGGGTAACAACGATGCTGACCGGAACAGCTTCTATTATTTCTTTGTTTGGTTACGTTGCTTATTTCGATTTCATGAACAATTTGGGACACTGCAACTTTGAGATTGTTCCGAAGAAGCTGTTCACCATCTTTCCTCCTCTCAAATACATGATGTATACACCTTCGTATGTCTCTCCTTTTATGTATCAGTACCTGATCAGAAAATCATATTTTTTCTATAAATTAACTTGTGACAATAAAATAGATTCTCGTTCCCTTTTTGAGCATGTATGTTTATTCTTCTTTAACAGGTTTCATTCTCTGCATCACACAAAATATCAGACCAATCTAGCACTTTATTTTCCATTCTATGACTACATGTATGGCACCTTGGACATTTCTACTAACACATTATATGAAACCTCACTCGAAAGAGAGGGAGAGTCTCCAAATGTGGTACATTTAACGCATCTAACAACAGCGGAATCTATCTATCATCTTCGGCTTAGGTTTGCCTCTTTAGCATCGAAACCTCAGAGTACTTCACCGTGGTACATGAGGTTGCTGTGGCATGTGACGTCGTGGTCTATGATGGTTGTTACATGGTTTTATCGTCGAACATTTGTTGTTGAGAGAAATATTTACAAAACTCTGAATTTTACAAACATGGGCTATTCCGAGATACACCATACATGTGCGTTTATTTCCTTACTTATTTTGTTTACGGGGACTCATTAATATTTATTATACATACCAACTTATAGCCCGAGATACACCAGCTAGACTTTTATTTATTAATAGTTTGATGTTCTAATGTAGTACGCTTCACCAAGGCAAAGAGAGCGTATCAATAGATTGATGAGTAAAGTGCCTGCAGTTTATGTGTCAGACGACTTGGAATACTCTACTTCAAAAGATATCATTTGCTATATTGAAATTTCAATTTTGTAAGATTATGTGTATTTCAGTTAAAATAACATTAAAATGCAGGGGTAAAATAGTCTTTCTGTCATCATCTTTTTCGTCAAACCCATTTTTACCATTGATGAATCTTTTGAGATTTTAAAACATGGATATCTCAATCATTTTTTAACGAAATTGAGTTATTTAAGTTGCAACAGAATAATCTCTTTCTCCACTACAAATTAATATTGATTTTGACTATGAAAGAATAATTTCAAGAAATTCATATATTTTTATTATATTTAGAATCTAAATATGAAAATTTCTTCAAGTTAATCTTTCATAGCCAAAATCAATATCAATTTGTAGAGAAGAAAGAGATCATTCTGTTGCAACTTAAATGACTTGATTTCATTAAGAAATGAATGAAATATTCAAGTTCTAATTTCTCATCAATGGTAAAAATGGGTTTGATGAAGAAGATGATGACATACAGACTATTTTACCCTTGCATTTTATTGTTATTTTAACTGAAATACACATAATTTTACGAAACTGGAATTTTAGTATAGCAAGTGGTAGTATTTGAAATAGAGTATCCCAAGTGGTCTGACACACAAACTGCAGGTACACAAACTGCACTTTACTCTAGATTGATTGAAGAAGCTATAGTTCAAGCTGAGAGAAAAGGAGCTGAGGTGTTAACTTTAGGTCTTCTTAACCAGGTGATTTCTATTGTCTCAGTGTATAAAATTTAGGCATTAATCCTCTCTGCAGGGGTTAAGTTCTGGTCAGTTAATTATTATAATGTAGGTAAACTAGGATTCACAAAGATGAACTCTTACTTTTTCATAAATTTTATATAAATTGATCTTTGGTATTTGATCATGTGATAGTTTTTTAAACATAAAACCATGATAAGATATATAGCTATTAAACTTAAGACATATACATTTTAGGGGGAGGAGATAAACAGAAAGGCTGAGCTTTTTATGAGAAGGAATCTGCAGCTAAAACTGAAGTTAGTTGATGGTAGTAGCCTAACAGCTGCTGTTGTGCGGAATAGCATTCCAGAAGGAACAACCCATGTTGCCATTAAAGGGAACTTATCTAAGGTCTCCAGTTCCGTTGCCATTGCCTTGTGTCGAAGAGGCATTCAGGTATGTATTAAAGGAATTTTACGCTAAATATCTGAGATGTTCCAATTTGTAATTACAATTAAAGTTAGAAATTTTTTAGCTTTGTAACATTATCCGAACTTGTACTGCTTTAGGTATCTACTTCATGCGAAAATGTTTATACAAGGCTTAAACAAAAATATGATTATGAGATTCAAGACAATTTAATCTTGTCAGACAGTTGCTCCCAAAAGGTGATGTTATACTGTTTTTTATTAATTATTTGTGACAAAGAAAACATATGTAACCAGTTGAGGATTACTCTGTTCTTTATTTTGCCATTAAAATTTTGTAGATATGGTTAGTTGGAGATGATTTGGGAAAAACAGAACAGATGAATGCATCGAAGGGAACATTATGTTAGAAAATTGATAGTTTAAGGATATAATTAACTATATTCTTGATGTTAATTCAAATTTCTAATGATTGGAAGTTGTTCCTTGCTATGGGAACTTAAACTTTCATGTATGGGTTTAATAATTTTCTTGTTTAAATCCATAAGAGAAATTGAGATGAAGGTAGTAGCTTGAAAAAGCTTGTTATAATGATGTTTCATTTATCCCACATAGAAAAGAATAAGGGGACTTGGTGGCTTTATATATCATTACACACATGAGTAGTATACAACTACTAAGGTGTGTGATGGTTCATGGTGTTAGTGTGTGCTTCACGCGCACACACACACACACACGCGCGCCGCCACCCGCCTCGCCACGCACCGCACCGCACCGCACCGGACCGGGTTGGGTCGAAGGGCGATTTGGGCGAATGTCTCGACGATTTGGGTTATCAGTATTTAACTAGTAAACTCTGATGGAGTTCTCTGATGGAGTTGGTTTATCAGTATTTAACTAGTAAACTCTGATGGAGTTGGTTTGTCAGTAAACTCTGATGGACAACTAGTTAAACTCTGATGGTCAACAGAAACTAAACTCTGATGATCAACAGAAACTAAACTCTGATGGGCAAAAGAAACTGATATGAACCTAGACATGATTTGATGGATATATTTAAAATAAATATTAAATCTGTATATGTGGATAAACATGAAAAAAAAGATATAACAGCTCAGGTTATTAAATTTAAATCAAAAACGTTTATACATTAAATGGTCAGTTTTGATTTTTTATTTAATATGATCAGCTGTTACGGAAAAATTAATGTGTGTATGATCTGCCCTCCCTCACCATATAGTATTCTCTGTAGTTTTCTGGTTCTCCGGCAACTGAGGTGCTGGTCGTAGTTGAGCGCTGTTGTTGCTGTGAACACCTTGCTCGGAGCTGTTTTATCCTGGAAGTAGTATCTCGCCGACAACCTGACACAGTAAGTGGGGGCGAATAACTCTTCAAGAACAGTCAGGGTTTCTCGAATTCCTGACGACTCAGCTGTAGCTTCGTTATTTCTGTTCTTATATACACTGTTAAGCTATGGCTACAGGTACTGTTTCTGTCTCCCTGGTTATTTATCAGTTTCTGATATGCATGCTTTCGACCTTCATGCTTTGTTTTGTTAACTTTGGTCTTGGCCTGTCATTGCTATATCTATTATATAACTGCCTCCATGTTGCTGTAGTACTTGTTATTTCCAACACATTATTCATTCCTTTCTCTCAGTTTCCTCCAACAAAATTGTGCAAAGATTGCTTCTATTCTAACGTTCCCGCAATGTCTGTTCCAAGGCATTTCCAGAATCTAGATTCTTGCGAGGTGAGATTTTTCTGATTATGTAACTTGATCATTTACCTCTCTTGCTAAAATCCTTGCAAAAGTTAGATGATATATAGCTTGTGCTTGATTTGCCTTCCCAATCTTTCAACATCCATGTTTAATGAAATTATAGTTTAACCTGTAAGGCTTGATTTGTACCCCATGTCGAACCTTAAGGTCAATATTCTTGTGTATAAATTTGATGCAAAACTATACATTTCTTACTTTCTTTTTAACTTGTGAGTGTTAGAATTATTTTAGTGAGTACATTATCTATATCATTTTTCATTTTATTTGCTAGATATTTATTATTCATTTTATTTTCTAGATATTTAAAGACAATATATAATAGTACAAGTACACACAACAAAACGGACAATAAAAGGGTAAAAGGTCCTTATTTTATACTTAGAAAGAAAAATGAGTTTGTAAAATGAAACTGCTATACTAATATTTAAGTATGGTTTTTAAATTTTAATTTAAATATAACTAATTATATTATTGTAAAAACAATATAAATATGTCGAAACCTAGCACTACAAGGAAAATCAAATGACACAACGGTTTATCACCGTTGTCTGACACCCTATATTTTCGTTGAGTATGGCGATGTCGTCTGATGCGCGTATCAGACAACGGTTGGCGATCGTTGTCTGAGTCTCTAAAGACAACAGAATTATCTAAAAAACTGTTGTAACATATCCAGAAACAACAACGGTTAATATAAAAGCCATTGTTAGAGGCGGTACAACTCAAGTGTTTCCTGAACTCAAGGAACACTTGTCATATAATGTCACAAAGACTATAACTTTAAAATAAAACATACAACCCCTTGAAACATATTGTCATTGTTGTATATGTTAACAGACAACATTTTCGAGTCTAAAGAATTGTTGTGGTAATGATGTACAGATAACGGTTTCTACAAAATTAAGAGTTGTTCTCCTTTCCTTTAGTCAACGGTTTTTAAAGCATATACATTGTCTAAAAACGTATTACCACAATGGGTTCTAATTAAGGAACCATTGGCTATTCCATCTTTTTTTAGCATATTATCCTTAAAAAATTATAAATGTAACAAAAGAAGATAAATGCTCAAATCCAAAATAGAACTAGTAGCAATCCATTCATAACAAATTACTACAACGTAGTTTACATAAAATCCATAAGAGAATACATATATCCTTTTACATATTCTTGTGTATCCCGAGTCTAATTGCGAACTATACAACTAGCTACATTATATATTTATAATCTATGCGGACACCAAGCATTCCAAATAATACCGCATTCCTCAAGCATCTTCATCCTACAAAGAAAACAAGGTTCACACTATAAATGAATCACCGTTATCCCACAACCAGTATTCACTCCACAACCAATGTTCACTATTAACTAACCAACAACTATCCAACTAAAGTAAATTCCAACCAAATGTTAAAAGTTGCAGAAAGCTGCAACAAGTTTTGTTCCAATCTGATAATTGCTTGAGCGGGTAGGAAGCCCTAGTTGCGTTGGTAGGGAAAATAGATAAAGGGCATCCTTTGTTGCATTCGAATGATTATTTTTGTTGTGGTAAAATCATCATCTATTGTACCTGATGTGAAGCCGAAAGTCAAATAGATGATGACTTTACCACTGCAAAAGTAATCTCCGAGGATTAACATCTGTGGTTGGCCGAGGGCATCCACAAATCAGATTTAAACTTAATTTGTTCAGGTCTCCTCCCCGGACTATAGAAGAAGTCCATCATAATCTCCCTGTAGTTAAACATCGGCATGTCACTATAAACTATCCCATTTGTCACAATAACGGGCATGGCAACCCAAAAAAAAGTCAAGAATATGACTTACCTGGATGATTAGCAAGCTTCTTAGTGAATCCAATACAGAACATGCCAAGGGTGTAACTGTCAGTTGTCTCCACATCAACATGAGACTCAATCAATGTCTGCCACTTGCGTACAAGAGACCTCAGCTTATCTGTTGTGAAATCCATTCCCTGAAAAATGAAGGCCTTGTAAGTTAAATTTCAAGAAATCTAGTCACTGCAAAAATTAAAGATAAAATATAAATAGCACTCACCCAAAAGTTGGTAAGGACATTCTTTCCTTGAACATCCTCTGCTCTCAAGCGGATCTTCTTGTAAGCCTGATCCTCATCCTTCTGAAGATCAGCAAGACTGACCTACTCTATGTTTGAGCCCTTCCGAAGCAATCCATTAAAAAAGAAACATATCAAGTCATCAGAATAATACAATAACAAACAATGCACAACACTGATAAAATATCATCAAATCAGTAACCATAAGCAGATGTCAATTAAAACTATACGTCAGGTCAGTACTTAACACTAACTAAATTGTTAATCAAACATCAATATAAACATCCATCTACAAACAACAAATATACAAAATTAAATTAATGAACACTATAATCTAATAATTCTACTAAACATATCAACACATAAAAGAAACTAACAACCTCTATAAATTAACCAATACCAACTCCCCACAATTATAGAGAAGATAGACAAATCCTATGAAGCTACAATCTTCACAGTTTTGGAGGAGGGGGTGGACTCAATCAGATTTTATGTAATGTTTAGTAACTTCTCTCGCTACTGAAAGAGAAAACAACGATGTAATACTCTAAAAAAATAAACTCTAATTAAAATCCAAGATGTTGCTCCTATTCATAATACATTAACTACTTTTCTAGTCTGTATGAAATTCTAAAATTTAAAGATAGAGATGAGGTCACCTTTACTAAAATCACAATAGCTACAATACGAAAAAGACTACATTTTTACAACTTATTGAACAAAAACAAGCTGCAGTAACGAAACCCTAAATGATACAATACGAAACTAAACAGAAACTCAATGCACAAACATACATATAACCAAAACAAAAATCGAGAACAAAACTAGGGTTGTTAGAAAGAATCACAGTCTAATCACAGAAACACAAATTGAATAAGCAAATACGAAAAAGATTGAAGCTTTGACAAGTAGTACAATAGAATGAAATTCACAATAATAATTGAACATCATAAACAATATATGAGCTATAAAGACAGAGAGTTGACAAGCTTTGTCTTTCATAAATCGATGTGTGTGTGAATTGTGATAGAGAGGGAGAGGAGAGGAGTTGGGGGGTTAAGAGAAAGAGAGAGATTTATGAAAGACAATTGAGCAGCTTTGGAGAACTTAGTTAGAAGGGGGGTGGGGGAGATTTAGGGATTTGATAAAGGGGGGAAAACCAAAAGCGGGAAAATGAAAAGGGGGAAACTAAAAAGTATTCAAGGGGGAAATGAAAATTTAGATTGATTAACGAAAATGTATTTTAGGGTGGAATTGAAAATGAGTATTGGTCAAATGATTAATTGACTATTAAAATCTGAAACTAAATAATTTTTTTTTTAAATTTTTTTTTGAAATATTACTAAAATATATAGATCTTGACAATCATAATGTTAGAACATCGTGAGATATTTGTAAAAAAAATCGAAACACTAATTAGGAGTATTTGTCAAATTAGTAGTTGACTGTTAAAATCTAAAACCAAATAAATTTATTTTTTTGTGAAATTTTTGTAATATCATTAAAATACATAGATCTTGATATCCATACGGTAGGATCGTTGATAAATTCTTTTTATAAAATCAAAACTTCAATCTGGGACGAAACACTAGTTAGAAGTAGTAGTCAAATCACTAATTGACCATTAAGATCTCAAACTAAATAAATTTAAAAAATTCTAATTTTTTTTGTAATATCATTAAAATACATAGATCTTGATATCCATACGTTGGATCATTGATAAATTCTTTTTAAAAAATCAAAACATCAATGTGGGACGAAACACTAGTTAGAAGTACTAGTCAAATCACTAATTCACCATTAAGATCTCAAACTAAATAAATTTAAAAAATTCTAATTTTTTTGTAATATCATTAAAATACATAGATCTTGATATCCATATGGTTGGATCATCGATAAATTCTTTTTATAAAATCAAAACATCAATCTGGGATGAAACACTAGTTAGAAGTACTAGTCAAATCAGTAATTGACCGTTAAGATCTCAAACTAAATAAATTTAAAAAATTCTAATTTTTTTTGTAATATCATTAAAATACATAGATCATGATATCCATACGGTTGGATCATCGATAAGTATTTTAAAAAAATCGAAACATCAATCCGAGACAAAACACTAGTTAGAAGTACTAGTCAAATCACTAGTTTAGCGGCAAGGTCTCAAACCAAATAAATTTAGTTTTTTTCTAAATTTTTTGTAAAATCGTTAAAATACATAGATCTTGATATTCATATGGTTTGATCGTCGATAAACATTTTTAAAAAAAATTGAAACATCAATTTGGGACAAAACACTAGTTAGAAATACAGGTGAAATCACTAGTGAAAAATCAACATTTTTTATATAGACAACAGATTTAGATAAAAAAATGTTGTAACGTATTTACTCACACAAGGATTTTGGAAAAAAACATTTTCTATATCATACAACGATTTAACAACATAAACAATTGTTACAAAGATTATCCAACAACGGTTGGATCAAAACAAAAACATTTGTGTATATCATACAACGGTTTTTGGAACAAAAACATTGTTAAGTCTTATAACTTACAAAACTTTATTAAACAAAAACCATTGTCTGATCCTTTTATAAAATTGAATAAACAAAATATACATGCGTATTGGTCAAATCAGTAGTTGACTATTAAAATCTAAATCCAAATAAATTTATTTTTTTCTGAAATTTTTGTAATATAATCAGTAGTTGATATCCATATGGTTGGATCGTCGATAAATATTTTTAAAAAAATCGAAACATCAATCCGGGATGAAATCACTAGTTGACTGTCAAGATCTCAAACCAAATAAATTTATTTTTTTCTAAAATTTTTGTGATATCATTAAAATACATAGATCTTGATATCCATAGGGTTAGATCATCAATAAATATTTTTTTAAAAAAAATAGAAACATCAATCTTTTCAAATCACAAATCGACCGTTTTTTAAAATTTTCCCGTCTCATTTTTCTAACTTAGGCCCCGTTTGGCATTGCTGTTGCAGACAGCAACAGCAGCTTTTCTCTGAAAAGCAGCTAAAAAAGTGTTTGGTAAAATTTAAAAGCTGCTTTTCTGAAAAGCGCTTTTGGCTGAAAAGCTGCTTTTAGAGAAAGCAGGTCCCCCCATGCTTTTGAAAAAAGCTGCTTTTCAGCTTTTGCGGGAAGCAGTTACTGGTTTCAACATCTAAACTCACCAAAAACATTAATTTTTTATATTATACACCAAAACATGCACATATCAAAAATATTACCAAACAGTTATCTGATTTTCACAACAGCACTTATTTTAACAGCACTTTTTTCAACAGCACAGCAATTTTTAACAGCAATCCCAAACAGAGCCTTAAACTTCCCCCACTTTTAACTTAAATTTCCCCCTGCCTACCAAAATTATGTTTCCCCTTGGTATTTTTTCATTTCCCCTTACCTTATGTTCACCACCTCTTTTCAAAAAAAACACCAAACATATACACACAGCTTACTCACACAAAAAAAGATCAGCACAATCCAAAAAAATGACTCACACACAATCAAACCCTAGTTCATAACACCAACAGGAAAAGCTTGAAGAACAACTTGACAAGAAGATTGATTTGTTCTTCACTCAAAACCCTAGTTCGATTTGTGCTTGATTTGTTCATCAATTAGTATGTACAAGTCTACCTAATGCATCTGTTTGCTTTATTTGTTCAACAATTTGCGATCTTGGTTCATTTTTAAATTTCAATTAGGTAAGTTATAAATGGGTTTGTTTTTAATTGCTTCTATTGGATTTGAATGTGTTTTAACTACTCTAATTAGGTTAATTATCTACCTAATGCATGTATTTGTTTGTCGATATATATGTTTTTCAATTGCTCTATTTGGTTTGTTAAAAAATTGGGTAGGCTGCTTTGATTTGTACTTTTATGTTTTGCTTTTTTAAAATACTTGTTTACTTTTGTTAAATAAATCATGTTCAAATCGTGTTTAGCTTATTTTTTGTGTATCCATATGATATTTATGCTTTGTTTATTTCTTAGTACATTTTTCTTAGAGTTCGTTCATGGTAGCATGCTGCTCTGATTTTGATGTTTGAGGTATAATAAATGTACTTTTACTCGTAGCATGGTTTATTGTAAGTTTGGAGTGCCTTTAATCTAGTAAATTTAATATGCTAGTTTAAATTTCTATTGTTCTTTTGTAAATAGAAACCATATGGCTACATGGCAATTCTGGTGGAGCACTTGTGAGTATCAATGGAGAAGTTATTGGGGTTAATGTAATGAAGGTAACAACTACCCAATGACCCGCCTTTGTCAAGATATATGTACTTATTGGGGTTTCGTTCATGGGGTTGTTGCTTGTCACCTGTTGGAGGAGAGGAGAGGGACGAATGAATCCATGACCGTTCTTGTTATTGTAAGTGTTTTTACGTTAGTCATTTCAATCGACAAATGTGTGCGTGAGAGGGCGTGTACACGTAGTCTTATTAGCCCTGCACTCTTTGTTGTTTTATGTATTGATTATTTGTTTGTTCTCTTGCAGGGACTTTCCACTGGAGTTTTTATTCTATTATTCAGTGCGGGGAAGAATTCACATCTCATGGTGGCCATGAACATGGTTGTTGATTTCTTAAGAATTATTAGTCCACTTGATTGGTATTTAAATAGGAGTATTTTGCCTTGTGATTGGTTTCAAATTTTTGACATATAAAATAGTTTTATGTTGCCTACTGTAGAATGGTTGCAAACGAGTGTTTGGCTTATAAATGATTTGAATGGTAACTCATTATATGGTTGCAAACATATGTGTTTACATAATTTGTGTGATTGTACCTCATTGTTAGTTAAAAACTAGTTTTTATTATTGTTGTAAAAGTGAGAAGCGTTTGATATGAATTTTAAAATGTGCAGCTTTATATTTGTTTTGAATAGTATAGATTATTGCAATTTAAGTTACTAGCAGTCTATATTATTCTTTTTAAGATTGCTTCAGATTTGGTTGATCGAAAAGAGGTACCGTAGGAGATAAGGTGGATTGCAGATGAGCCCAACAAGGTTGTTCCTACATTCACTGGCTACAGAAAATGAGGGATGCGTCGAGGTAGAACTTGAGAATGACTTTTTTATGCCCAATTTGCCGGATATTGATGAAAGTGATGTGGCTAGTTAGATGTGAGATGTTGATGAACTAATTCAACTTTCGTGATGCATTTCCATTTGTGTAATTTGAATTATATAAGGTCTTGTAACACATTATAACTTTGGTTCAGTTTTATTCATGGTTGGTTTGATGTTTGGTTTGCTAGTTATAGATATGCCTCTGTTTTGGCAGGTTTGCTTTCTTTCTGTTATTTTTTTTTCTATACAGTAAGTTAGACAACGGTTTTAATTACAAAATTCATGTCTAAAAGATAAACATAGAGCATAAAAAAAACACTTGTATGATATGTGACATTCAGACAACACTACAGAACTAACCTTGTCTAAAACGCTCTTAAATGAAACAAAGAAAAAACACTTGTTTGATTTTAACAACGGTTAATCGCAACATTGTCTCGTTCATCTTTAGACAATACATTTGAAAACCGTTGTACAAATCTTCTAATTTGCACAACACCGCTTTTAAAAAGACTTGTCTGATTCCATTAACTAGACAATGGTTCTAAAACCGTTGTTGTAAAGCTCAAATCTTTTTATTTACACAACACCGCTTTCAAAAAAGACTTGTCTGATTGGATTTACTAGACAATAGTCTTGTCAATAGTATTTCCTGTTCATTTTTAGTCTTGTCGATTGTCTTTATGGCAATTTAAGTGATAGTCTTGCCAGTTCTTTGGGTAGTCTTTCCAAGCCAAAAACGCAATCTTTGTAAAGCATAATGTAACATAAGATGTAACAGAGATAACTACAACTCAACAAAGGACAAGACAGACAATAATATTAACAGAAGCACAGGAATCTAGAAGTAAAGAAAAAAAGGTAAACTCAAAAAATCAAAATATGGTATGTATTCTTGAAGTCCGTAAACAGGTCACGGAAAGAAGTTCATTAATTTGTTCAAGCCTCAGTGACAAATAAAGAAACAAGACTTTCAAGACTACAAAAGTATTTGAATGATTAAGAGTTAGTACCATAGGGTTCCAGTGATTTTATTGAAGCAACCAGAATGACAAAGGACTTATCAACAACATTGAATTGAAGACATGGAAGTATTGATCGAGTGTTAGTCATCTGTGTACCAGACCAGTTGCACCAGTAGTCAGCACCTAAAAGATCAAGATGTTTATCATCTCAGAAGAAGTTGATTTAAGTCTAAATCTGAAACATCCTGAAAGTGAAAAGAATATTACAAGGTATGTTTAGGTTTAAATGGAGATACAATTTGCTTGCTGAAAAAGGAAAGAAACTTCAAGGGTCAATCTGTAAAAGAAAAGATTCGATGGTTTTATTTTAAGAAAAACCATCGAAGTGGATCAAGTGAAGTTGAAAGAAAAACCATAGAAGGATTATTTTTCCTTTCGATAGATTTTATTTAAAATCTATCGAAGGAAAGAAAAACAAATCCATTCAATAGTTTTTAAAATAAGGAGCAGGTGAAACTTGTGTCACTTTGTCAGGTTGATGGAGGAATTGGATGGCCATGATTGTTTCAAAACTGGTTTGATAGTTTTTCTAAAAACAAGCCTACAAGTACGAGAATGAAGACAGTGTTCTTCTTCAGTTGGTTTACATTTAATCAAAAGAGACAGAAGAAGTTAAAGCTCAAGAAAATTTACAGAAGAGAATTTATGTTGCCTTAATTTCTATAGTTTGTATTGATTACGTATACCTGAACTCATTGAAGCTAATCTACAGATTATATTTGTAGCACCCCTCGCAGTTTATATTTATAAAACGATATATTCCCCGACTCGTATTTTGATTTGGTGCATTTGATTTGGTGTTAGAACTGAAAGAATTATCTGTGAACGAAATTAAATAATTTGTGAGTATCGTATTCAATCCCCCCTTCTATGATACTTTGGAACTAACAATTGGTATCAAAGCTTCTTGATTGATGTACAAATCAGATCCGGTGAATGAGACCAAAATCAAACAAAGCGTGAAAATTTGAAGCAAAATTTTTAACTTTCAAATTTTTTCACTTAATTTGAATTTCTTGAATTTTAAACAATTTGAAATTTTCAGAAACCATGAGTGCTCCAAAGACAACTGCTGGAATTAAAGTTCCCCCCTTCACTAGAGATGATTTCGGTTTGTGGAAGATGAAGATGCTGTTATTTATCAAGGCATCTAATCCGTTGTATATTGGCATTTTAGAGAACAGACCGTTTGTACCAATGAAACCAGTTGGTGAATCAACATCTCCTGATGGTACCAGAATTCCTCAAGGCTCAACCCCAAAGGATTTATCTGAGTACACAGATACAGATAAAGAACTGATTCGATTGGATACATGCTTGATGCTGATATTGACAGACTCCGCAGACAAGGAAATGAGCTATCAGTTAATGAACTGTGTGAGCGGGAAACAAATGTGGGATACCATAAACTTGATAATGGAAGGAACTGAAGACGTGCAGGAAAACAGATTGGACATCCTGACTTTTCAATATGAATCATTTAGGTCACTTCCTGGAGAAAGTATAACTCAGGTCTTTGAGAAGTATACTAAGCTGCTGAATGAATTAACCATGAAAAGGAAGACCTATCCTCTGAGAGAGACAAATAGGAAGTTCATGATGACACTGCCCCATCATGTAGAACACAAGTCCTCATCAATAAGGGAAAGAATTGACTTTACTAAGATGCTATTGGAGATGATTTATGGCAAGCTTAAAACTTATGAGATGGAGCAAGAACAAAGAGTGATAATCTACGGACCAGGGATAGTGGACAACAAGAACTCTGCACTCGCAAGATCAGCTGCACTTGTAGTGGATGAACCAACAACTTCTGATAATCAGGTTCAAACCCCTAAAGCTAGAAAAGAGGTGATTATAGAAGCTGGAATGGATTCTTTAAACCTAGGTTTTGATGAAAGTGATTACTACACCCTAGAAGAGCTTGAGCAAATGGAAGACAAAACCATGGCGTACTTAGCTGCAAAGTTTAGCCACATTCGTTTCAAGAGAAACCCTAAGTACAAGTTCAAGGGCTCAACAAACAGATTTCAGAAGAGCAAGTATTCACCAGGCACTGGCTTTAAGGGAGGCTACAAGACTAGCATGATTCATTGAAGCAAATCAAGATGCTACAATTGCAATGAGTTAGGGAATTTCGCCACTGAATGCCGGAAGCCTCGTCAAGCAAGAGACAAGAAAGATGTCTATGACAAGAAAGATTCTTATGAGGATTTCAAGAAAGAGAATGTCAAGTTTAAACAGCAACTGAAAGACTTATCTGGAAAGCAGAAAGGAAAAGCTTATATTGCAGAGGGTAAAAGTTGGGATGATACTGATTCGGATGAAGAGGAAGAGTATGTAAATCTTGCCCTAATGGCTGACTCTTCAGAGGAATCACCACAATCATCTCAGGTACCTATCCTAACAAAAATTGACATGTCTAATTCTGAGTACAAGAAAATTGTGCAAGATCTTAGTGTAGAATTGTTTAATGTACACACAAGCATGGTAGCATCAGAAATTGAAAATGCTAAATTAGTTCTTAAGGTTAAAAATCTAGAATCTAAGAATGAAGAACTAATGCTTGTAGCTGTCACATTAGAAGATCTTAGACAG
This sequence comes from Heracleum sosnowskyi, assembly GCA_030848705.1. Taxonomy (NCBI): domain Eukaryota; kingdom Viridiplantae; phylum Streptophyta; class Magnoliopsida; order Apiales; family Apiaceae; genus Heracleum; species Heracleum sosnowskyi. The sequence continues at coordinate 70,826,416 of CM061235.1, forward strand.
AGGAATGAGTACTTTGAAAACAAGGTCAATTGTAATGATGAGATAGAGACTATCCTAAGGAAGCAGATTTCAGACCTAGATTTGAAACTGAATGCATATAAGAACTCCGCCCTAATTGCTAAGGAAATAATTGATACTCAGACCTTAGGGAATAAAACTGCCATAGGGTTTGACTACAACAAAAGAACTGGAAAGAAGATAGTGGAATTCCATGTGACATCTTCAGCTGTCAAGAAGGATACTCCACATATTATTAAAAATGTAGATTGTCCAATTCCATGAGGATGATCTAGTCATAAGACAAGAATTGATTGAGGAGGATTTATTGAAGGAAGTAGAGATAAAGACTAAGTTGCCTAGGAAGTCAGTAAAAACTGAATTACCTAAAACTGATATAGGCAATAAGGTTAGCAAGGCTAAAAAGAACAGGAATGGGAAAGATAGTATTAATCAGAATATTGTTTCATCTTCTCCCATTGCATCTAGGAAGTTGTGCACTTATTGTAATTCTACTGGACACCTTACACATGCATGTAAAAAAGTTAAAGTAGAAACTGTTTTTACTTCTGAAATGCATAACATGTCTAACATGCCTCATCTTCATGAACCATGTGGAAAGAAAGAGTGTTTACTTTGTGCAAACAATATCATGCATGCTTATTTTAAGTTGATGAATGCATCTAGTAGCACTAATCGTAAAAATGATAAATCCAGAGACAGCATGAAAGTCAAACAAGGTAAGACTGACTTGAATGTTACTCATGTTAAAGTATCTAAACCTTGAGGACCCAAACAAGTTTGGGTACCAAAGTCCGCTTAATCAATCTGTGATTGCAGGGTAAGATTAAAAGCTCAAAGGTCGTGTGGATTCTGGATAGTGGTTGTTCTAGACACATGACAGGTGAAGAGTCCCTGCTTACAGAGGTGGTTAAGAAGACCGGCCCGATTATAACCTTTGGAGATGACAACAAAGGATTCACTACGGGATATGGTAATATGAGAATTGGGAATGTCATCATTGAAAACATCTCTCTTGTTGAAGGATTGAAGCACAATCTTCTAAGTATCAGTCAATTCTGTGATAAAGGATACAATGTAGATTTCAGAAAGGACAAGTGCTTGATCACAAACATGAAGGATGAGAAGCTTGCTCTACTGGGAGTGAGAAAAGGAAATTTGTTTATAGCTGACTTAAGTTCTACTAGTGAAGGAGAAGTTACATGTTTCTACAGTAAGGCATCTTCAGAACAAAGTTGGTTATGGCATAAGATGCTCTCACACAAATGTAAAATATGAAGTATTAAAAGACAAAGAAATCAAGCAATAAGTCAATAAGTTAATGAAAATGTATGTTGTTACTAACATTCAACTTATGAACATATAAGTTATCAGAGGTTTATAATTTATAATTTAGCTTATAAACCATTAGTCAAACACGCCCTAAGTAAGGGCAATTAAGTAAAATCACAACATACCAAAAAATATTTAGTATTATATCCAGTGGCTCTCATTAATTTAATTTAAAAGATCTAAGAGTTACAGATTAGATGACCAAAACTATGGAGCACCAAACTACAAACCGACTACCAAAACTTTTAATGTTTCATCATGTTCAAGTTCGGGTTCGGGTTGAGTTAGTAAATGAACCGAGCCGTGTCCATAAAAACGAGCCCGTACTCGAGTTTTGTTCAGGAACGGCTCTGATCGCTTACAGTCCTATGTTATATTAATACTATTTCCAGAGAGTTTGAATTCTAACATATTTTACTCCTTTTAGGTTGGAGTGTATTGAAGACTACACCATATACGAGTTGGCCTTTATTTGACACATTTAATGGACTGTAGAGTTAGCGCTTTGATTAATTACGCATTAAATTATGAGAGGTTCTGGCCTCAATAATCGGCCTTTACGTTTAATTATTATATCACTAATTATGTATTTAGGATTATTTTTAGGCCGTAATTAAAATTTTTGTAACAAGTAAAAGTTACCCTAACTTTACTCTATTGTTAATAAATGTATATAATTGTTCTGTACATGATGTTTTGAACGGTTCTATCGTTAGTTAAGCTGCATCTTTGGTGATACAGTTATGGATTTTAGAGATATACGTATAGTTAGATGGTTGGCACCTGCATGGCAATGGAATGTTGTTGCACAAGATTTTCTTCACATCAAAGCTTAACGTACTAGTATATTTTGTGTGAAATGTTAGTGATTCAAGTAATATTCCCCCTTACATATGTGTACCAAAAATTTAAGGAGGTTTGGGATAAGTAATAGCAAATTAGCATTGCTGGAGACGGGAAAGGAAATGATGTCGATAAATTCTTGTCCTTTATAGGATTTCAAGCACCTATGACCGTGTTCTCCCAAGTTTGTTCGTGTGCAATGGCGTAAGAATCCTGACGAGACTCTTGGAGAAGTTGTCCCAGGTCAATCCCCCTCACTTGTCCCGGCAACAGCTTCCCGATGCCATGCTTCAGAGTGGTATGGACGAATCCCCTACTAACGTTTCTGATATGGGTGAGAAAGAGATAAGTTCTAATAGCAAGTTTGTTGGGCTTTTTGTCTAAACATGTTGGGCTTTTGATAGTTTGTTTTGAGTTGAATAAATCAACCTGCTCGTTAGTGTATTAGACGCATTCAACAAGAGGTTGCACAAGATTAGGAAACTTAGTTTTTGATCTCCTGGTTTGTAGGAGTTGGTTTACTGATTAGTTTTATATTAAGCAAGTAATAAGCATTGTAAACATTACAATCCCAGTTGTATTATTTTCCTTTCAAGAAATCAGTTTCTAAGCAATCTTAGTATATCTTTTAATTTGATCAGTCCTTACATCTGGTATCAGAGCTCGTTTTTTTTCTCGACTAACATCGCAATAAGCAAAATGACAGAGTTGAATAAAACCAAAGATGGACATATTGGTCTGAGTTTTCCTATGTTAACAAAAACTAACTACACTGCTTGGGCTATGAAAATGCGAGTATTCATGCAAGCCCATGGAGTGTGGGAAGCAGTAGAACTGAAAGATCCGAAAGTCGCTGCAGAAGATAAGATGGATAAGCGTGCTTTGGCTATAATCTATCAAGGCATTTCGGAAGATTTGCTGTTAACACTTGCAGAACGGAAGACTGCTAAAGATGCGTGGGACGCAATTAAAACGGTGTCTTTAGGGGCTGAGAAAGTTAAGAAAGCCAAGGCTCAAACTCTTAAAGCCGAGTTTGAGAGCTTAAAAATGAAGGACACTGAACAACTGGACGACTTCTGTATGAAGTTAAACGGCTTGGTTGCGAAAATCAGGGCGCTTGGTGAAACAATCGGAGAGGAGTATATTGTTAAGAAGTTGTTAAGGGTTGTGCAAAATAAATTCCTACAAATTGCTTCAGCCATCGAGCAATTCGGGAATATGGAGACAATGTCAGTTGAGGAGGTAATCGGATCCCTGAAGGCTCATGAGGAGAGGTTATCAGGTCAAGAGGTTAGCAAAGAAGGACAACAACTCCTATTGACCGAAGAGGAATGGTCAAAACGAGAAGCCGCTGGTGAGAAACTTTTGCTTACACGCGAGGAATGGTTGCAGAGGTCGAGCCGAGGAGGTTCACAGCCTGGTTATAACCATCGAGAAAGAGACCACCAAGGTGGTCGGGGCAGAGTTGACAGGGGAAAGATAAAGTGTTTTAACTGCGGAGCTTATGGTCACTTCGCAGCAGAATGCAGGAAGCCAAGAAAGGACAAAATGCAGCGAGGAGAAGCAAATCTAACCCAGACATATGACGATGAACCTGCTCTTTTGGTGGCCATGGACGAGATAACTACAGGCGATGTAATATTGTTGTCTGAAGGTGCAGATAAGAATGCAGGTGCAACCGAGGAACATATATGGTACTTGGATAATGGTGCTAGCAACCATATGACTGGTTGTCGGGAAAAGTTTGAGACGTTGGATAAGTCAATGAAAGGGAATGTAAAATTCGGCGATGGATCTTTGGTTAAGATTGAGGGAAAAGGCTCAATCAGAATTGTTTGTAAGAACGGCGAGAATAGAATGCTACATGGAGTCTACTACATTCCTACACTGCGAAGTAATATTATCAGTTTAGGCCAACTCTACGAAGAAGGGAACCGAGTGGAAATCAACGGGGAGAGTCTGTGGGTCTTTGATGGATGTGGACGACTTCTAATGCACGTACGAAGATCGGCAAACAGGCTCTACAAACTTCACATCAAAGAGGCCAGAGAAGTGTGTCTGTTAACAAAAAGGGACGAGACAGCTTGGTTATGGCATTTACGCCTAGGGCATGTGAATTTCAGGGCATTTACGCCTAGGGCATTTACGAGGCGAATTCTGTTCCAATATATTCGAGTCATTTTTTGCAGAAGAGGGCATCTTGAGACACTACACCGCGCCCTACACACCACAGCAAAATGGTGTGGTAGAACGCCGGAATCGCACAGTCGTTGCCATGGCTCGCAGTTTGTTAAAAGAACGGGAAGTCCCTACCAAGTTCTGGGGAGAGGCTGTCAGGCACGCAGTCCATATCTTGAATAAATTGCCCACTCGAGCTCTATCCAATATTACTCCACATCAGGCTTGGTTTGGTCGAAAACCATCCGTTGAACATTTGAAGGTTTTTGGTTGCATCTCATATATGAAAACACCAGCTGCTCTTACTCACAAGCTTGATGATCGAAGCAAACTTCTTGTACACTTTGGCCGTGAACCCGGGACCAAGGCCTATCGGCTATTTGAACCAGAGACAGGGCGAGTTCATATCAGTCGTGACGTTACATTCAACGAATCAAAGGGATGGACTTGGGATGCTTCAGTGTATCCAGCTAGTCATGGACCAGTACCAGGACACATTACATTTGCTGATTATAGTCCTGACACACAAGATGTTGAAGATCTCGAAGAAGGGCTTGAAGATGCAATGACCCTTTCCACACCTTTGTCTACCTCTCAAATATCAGATACTACTGGAGACACCCCTGATAATGAGACACACCGGTTCAGACGTCTCTCTGATATCTATACCACAACAGAAACAGTGGAACTCGAGGATGAACTCCTTCTGTCAGGAGTAGATGAACCTGTTAATTTCGAACAAGCAATCCAGGATGACAATTGTAAAGCAGCAATGCATACAGAAATCGACACCATTGAGAAGAATAATACTTGGAAATTGACTGACTTGCCACCAGGTCACAAAGCCATAGGTCTCAAGTGGGTCTTTAAGCTGAAAAAGGATTCAAACAGTGACGTGATAAAACATAAAGCCCGTCTTGTGGCAAAGGGCTACGTTCAGAAACTAGGGATTGACTACGATGAGGTCTTTGCTCCGGTGACTCGGTTGGAAACGGTACGCTTATTGCTGGCACTTGCAGCTAAAAACGATTGGGAGGTTCACCATCTAGACGTTAAGTCCGCTTTTCTAAATGGTGTTCTCATGGAAGAGGTCTATGTTTCGCAACCAAAAGGTTTTGTCCAACCAGGGAAGGAACACAAAGTCTACAGACTTCTCAAAGCCTTGTACGGCCTTCGTCAGGCACCCAGGGCCTGGTACACACAACTCAACAAATGTCTTCTCAAGCTGGGTTTTACCAAATGTCCTTATGAGCACGCAGTTTATACCCGGAAGAATGGGCTTGACTCGCTTCTTATCGGAGTTTACGTCGACGATCTAATCATCACTGGCTCTAACCTCTCCCACATTCTCAAATTCAAGGGGGAGATGAATAGAGAATTTGATATGACTGACCTCGGGAAACTTTCATACTACTTGGGCTTGGAGGTCAGTCAAGGTCATGGATCTATCGAAATCAAGCAAACCACGTATGCAAAGAAAGTGCTTCAAAAGGCAGGTATGAGCGAGTGTAATGCAGTAAAGTATCCAATGGATTTTAAATTGCAGATTGACGCTGACAGGAACGGCGAAGCAGTAAATTCATCCGACTATAAGAGCTTGGTCGGGGGACTACGCTACCTGGTGTATACACGCCCTGACATAGCATATGCTGTGGGAATTGTCAGCCGTTTTATGGAAAGGCCCACGGAGTTGCATCTAAGTGTTGTTCGAAGAATTTGCCGTTATGTTAAAGGAACATTGCACTATGGTCTGACATACTCGAAAGGGCGTGGTAACTATATTTTGTCCGGTTTTTATGACAGTGATTTAGCCGGAAGTATCGAGGATAGAAAGAGTACTACTGGCATGGCATTCTATCTTGATGAGAGTTTAATTTCTTGGGTGTCACAGAAATAGAGATGCGTTGCTCTCTCGTCATGTGAAGCTGAGTTTATGGCGGCCACAACTGCGGCGTGTCAAGGTATTTGGCTTCAAAGGGTGCTCAGCCAGATTACTGAGATTAATCCAGGACCTGTTGTTCTATACATTGATAATAGGTCAGCTATTGATCTTGCTAAGAATCCGGGCTTTCATGGACGAAGCAAACATATTGACGTACGGTATCATTTTATTCGTGAGTGTGTAGAGAAGGGGTTGATTGTGATCAAACATGTCAACACAACTGAACAACGCGCGGATATACTAACTAAGGCATTGTCTGCAGCAAGGTTTGAGAAAATGAGACGCTTACTTGGAGTAAAGGATCTGAAACATGTTTAGACTAAGGGGGAGTATGTTGGGCTTTTTGTCTAAACATGTTGGGCTTTTGATAGTTTGTTTTGAGTTGAATAAATCAACCTGCTCGTTAGTGTATTAGACGCATTCAACAAGAGGTTGCACAAGATTAGGAAACTTAGTTTTTGATCTCCTGGTTTGTAGGAGTTGGTTTACTGATTAGTTTTATATTAAGCAAGTAATAAGCATTGTAAACATTACAATCCCAGTTATATTATTTTCCTTTCAAGAAATCAGTTTCTAAGCAATCTTAGTATATCTTTTAATTTGATCAGTCCTTACAAAGTTTGTTGTGTACACGGGTCACTGCTCACGTGTGACAAAATTTTAGTTATACTGCACTCCGTTGCTATACCAGCCTTTGAGGATATGCTAATTAGTCGTTGGACATTCCTCTAGCATAGTTTATAATTGTAGTAGGTTGAGCAGTGTTATGTAACAACATTTAATTGAAGAAAATGAGAAAGGTAAAATGATCTTATATTAAGGTAGATTTTGTAGACATTTACATAAACGTACATATATTTCTTGTATTAAATCTTATATATGCTCTTAGATAAGAATTCCATTTCTGAAATACATGTATCATGCTTCTTTAAACAGATTTTTCCAAATTGGTAGAATTTGACTTGTTTATTACATGTGTTATGTTAGAAGATGCGCCAATGTCAAAATATACCTCAAAACTACTACTTGAAATTATGTATCTTGACAAGGACATGTGGAGCAGCTGTTGTTTTCTTAAAACAATCTTATGAGGATTCTCAACATATGGCTTCCCAAACTGCGGACCCAGGATAGACACCAACCTCAAATTCATAATCTAAACCTAGGAATGTCATACATAAATAGATATAATTAGCTGATAATCCGTGCTAAGAACCGGTCAAGATTAAAAAAAATAATCAAAATTGGGATGAAATAAAAAAAATCAAATCAAATCAATAAATCTTTGAATTATATAGTTATAGAGAATTAAACCGGGGATGAAATCAGTGAAATTAAATTAAATAAATAAATTTTGTTTAATCATGTAGTTGTAGAGATTCGAACATGGATTTTGTGATAATCAAATTTGTTATTTTTGTAGGGCTCTCCATTTACATATTATTTATTAATAAAGAGTACAGGTATAGTTGTACGTGTGTGTTTATAAATATAAACAAACTTTTTTAACTTTGGGTTAGACAGGAAGCTAATAAGATAGGAGGATATGGCTACTAACCCAGGCATTCTCACTGACTTTCCATGGAAGCCCCTTGGAAACTACAAGGTTTCTTCTTTCTCTTCATGAATATATGTGTGTGTGGTGTATAAAATTGTTGATTTTATTTTATCCAACTGCTCAATATTATGTTTGTTTTGGCAAAAATAGTTCTTTTTTTGTGAGGCTTAATATTTTCTTTAAATGAATGAAATATATCCAAATGACATATTAGTGCCCTTTAACAAACGTCTTAGACCCATTTTGATATAGGCTAAAGGCCAAATCTGTACTCATGTATTTGTAAGCTCATATTGTGCAATCAACTTGGGGTGGTTGTAACATGCAAAACACTTAGGCAAGATGACGTTTAGCATATATAGTCACTTCATAAAATATGATTTGTATTTAATTTTTTCTTAATTTAATTTTTTCTTAGGCTTTAATTTTTTAATAAATAAATGAAATATGCAAAAATGACATATTCAGCGCAGTCATATTTGTAAAACCTTGGGTGGTTATGATATGCAAAAACTTAGGCAAGATGGCGTTTAGCTAATATAAAATCACTTCATACAAAATGATTTGTATTTAAATATTCAAAACTGAAGTGCTCATGCATGCAGATATTACAAGAAATTAAGTCTTGCATGTAATTTGCTAATGTTTAATGGTTTCATATATCTGATATGAAATAAATTGCAGTATGCACTTTTGGCACCGTTTGTGGTTCACAGCATATACTCGTTCCTAACAAAGGATGAGAATGAAAGAGACTTGACCAATTTTCTCATATTCCCCTTTATCCTGTCGAGGATGCTTCACAACCAGATTTGGATTTCCCTTTCTCGCTATAAAATGGCCAAAGGCGACAACCGAATTGTTGATAAACCTATCGAATTTGAGCAAGTTGACAGAGAGAGGAACTGGTGATTCTTCTTTTAATTTCCTCCTCTTGGTATTTTTTTGTTGTTCATAAAGTGTTGGCATCCACTCCGAATTCCTAAATAAGTTAAAGAATGCTATTATGAGCACTATTCTAATTTGTAATAATTGAGGTAAATCTTATTTTGGTAGAAATAAGAATTGAGGATTGATTTTTATCCAAGATAACAAAAGATGGTAATTGTCACAAATAGAATTGAAATATATTAGAATTAGAATATTTGCGGTGCGTATAAATATAGATATTTGTAGGGGTTTTGAAATATTGCAAAATTTAAAGAGTTGCGTGCCATACACAATAGAGAGCTTTTGTAATTAAGGTGAGGTGATTGTATTCAAGAGTGCTGAGTGAGGGAGCGAGTCCAATTGTACTCTCTCTGTGCCAACCATTTCTTTACACTTTCCTTTTTGGATGTCCCATCAAATTCTTTACATTTCTAAACTTTCCAAAAGTAGTAAACTTTTAACAATATTAAAATCAACTACTTTCACTACTCTCCTCCACTATCCTCACTTTATACATTAAAAATTGATTGGACCAACCACTTAACTCACTTTTTCTAATTTTTCTTGACCTCCGTGCCCAACCCAAATGTAAACAAATGGGTGGGACGGAGGGAGTAATGCATTCATAATTGATTTGTAGTTTTACCCTCCCAAGAGGGGTTTCCACGTTAAATTGTTGTGTTTTTTACTTCTGTGCTTATTATTGTGTTTAATTAACGTTGATTTATAATGGATGCGATCCTAACATAAAGGTGATATAATATAATGCGTTACAAAAAAAAAGGTGATACAATAATTGTTTAAATATTTGTCTTAATTCATCATACTCACTTCATTTCCGTCATGATATAATCTTCATCCACTAAAGAGAATAGCGAGCACTTACGATGGAAGATTTTCGAGGAAAATTGTGACAACTTCATTTTTTTACGAAAGTGTCATGCTACAATAATATAGTAGCAAGCTCATAATTATCTAATTTTTGTAAGCTTTTTACTTGTATGTAGTACTATGAATTTTGGGTCTCACAATTTTAGCTTACACTAACAAAAAATTACCAAATTCAACTACAATTAATTTTGTTGGGTGTGAGTTGTTCTAGGTCAACAAAACAAATATGAATCCTTCTTGATTTTTAGGTTATTACGGAAAGCATTTATCAAGATATTATATAAAATTTTAACACTTTCGGTCACTTTCGAGTCCTTTTTTTGGATCGAATAGTACCTTATTTTTGGATCGAATAGTACCTGAGATATGTGCGGACTTTAGCTCTAATATCATTTTTGGTTACCAATTGTCCAAAATGTTAAAATTAGGAGGACTTAAGATCATAAGTTACGTACATTATGATAAATTCTATAAATATTCAAATTTGAAACCCAATGTATATGATAATTTTGTTGCTTAGTTGGAAGAAAAGTGTTGGAAAAATGTGGGTTCAAGTCCCACATTGATGAGTCATTTTGAGCATAAGGATGAGTGAGTCTCGGTTGCGTGTTCGTAACGAGTTATGCTTGGGTTGTGTTCTCCGTTACGAGAGCTTTCCAAGGCATGTTCAATCACTCAAAACGACTAAGGGATGGATGAGATAAGATGATCCAAAATTGCCCCCTTAGAATGGAAATTTAAAGTGTTGTTGCAAGATCCCACATAGAAAACATAATAGAGCTTCTTTATGTTTATATAGCAAAACACATGTGACTTGTTTACTTGTGTTAGTCATGTGTTGCTCCATCACCTACGCGGGCGCGCAGGGGGGGTGCAAATTGTGGGAGATCGAAGAGGATTTCGTTGCCTCGGGCTCGCTCGTGGGCGACCTGCGGACACGAATGCAGAAATATTTGGCCCGAATAATTACGGACCAGTTTTGCTAGTTTTTATTATTTCCATTGTGTTTTGGCTCAAATAAATTGACTGTAAATTAATCTGATTTGATTTCGGATTAATTGATTTGGTTCAAATTAATTCGATATGTTTACGGATATAATTTGTAACCGTTTTAATTAATTAACGCGTTTTAATTAATTAAATGGAGTAGTACACAGCTCTTCCCTTGTCTCTATAAATTCAATATAGATTAGGGTTAAACACACACAATATACACAGCCGCCCTCTCTTTTCTCTCTACCTGTCGGTGATAGTTTCAGTATTTGTTCCGGTTCGCTGAAGGTGCTGCATAGCTGCATCGGAAATCCGTTTTATCCTGGGAGGCTATTGTTCCGAACATACGGTGAGGGGCAAATACGCTTTAAGGAGACAGTTACGCACTGGACTCGGATTATAGTCAATATCCTTCGTTTTCTCCTGTCTCTTTCGCTTATTATATCTTCTGTTATTTAATTCGCACAAACACGGTTCTGTATATTTGCACAGATTGTCTAACAATCTTAAAGCGTATTATATTTTAATTAATCTGTGACTAATCGGATCTTGTTTGTGGTGTTTATTCAAGAACTACCTGAAGCATAAGCGGAAGGAGATGAGTATGGAAGATTTGGTTCTCAGACTTCGCATTGAAGAAGATAATAGAAAATCTGAGGGAAAATTCAGGATTGCCACTGAAAAGGCAAACATGGTGGAGCACGCTCAAAGCTCCAAGCCCAAGAAAAATAATTCTAGTAAAGGGGCGAAGCTGGCGCCCAAGGGAGGAATTTCAAAAGCTTCGAAGTTCCAAGGAAAGTGCTTTAACTGTGACAAGGTGGGTCATAGATCTGCTGATTGCAGGAAGCCGAAGAAAGCCAACAAGAAGAAGGAATCAAACATGGTGGAGGACATTTCCAAGGACATGTCTGACATAGACCTATGTGCTACGGTCTCTGAAGTGAACCTGGTTGGCTCCAATCCAAGGGAATGGTGGATTGATACTGGAGCATCAAGACATGCTTGTTCCGACAAGTTGACTTTCTCGAACCTCAAAATTTCTGATACTGGTGAGAAGCTGTATATGGGAAATTCAGCAACTTCAACCATTGAAGGGGAAGGCACGGTGGTTCTAAAGATGACCTCTGGAAAAATCTATAAGGAAGAAGTTGAGACACAACAAACAGAGAAAATCAAAACGATACGAAGTGATCGTGGAGGTGAATATGTTGAACCCTTTGGGGAATTCTGTACACAACACGGTATAATCCATGAAGTCACTGCACCATATTCCCCTCAGTCAAATGGAGTGGCTGAGAGGAAGAATCGCACTCTCAAAGAGATGATGAATGCGATGCTGCTGAGCTCTGGTCTTCCGCAGTCTATGTGGGGGGAACCCATCTTAAGTGCGAACCATATTTTAAATATGATGATTCGTAAGAATAAGGATATGAGTCCTTATGAGATGTTTAAGAAAAAGAAACCAAGTTACCAAACTCTGAAAGTGTGGGGGTGCCTTGCGAAGGTACTAATCCCAGCACCTAAGAAGGTGAAGATTGGTCCAAAGACTGTGGATTGTATCTTCATCGGATATCCACCACATAGCACTGCATATCGGTTTCTTGTGCATGAATCGAAGATTCCTGATATTCAAAAGAATACGATAATGGAGTCAAGGAATGCCTCATTCTTCGAGAATGTATTTCCTTGCAATTCTGAACGCCCTACAACGTCTAAACGCACTTATGAGTCCATTTTAGACAATAATGAGAATGCTGATAGTGAAGACGAAGATGTGGAGGGAGTGAGAAGGAGCAAAAGACAAAGAAAGGAGAAATCCTTTGGGTCAGAATTTTTGACCTATTTGCTCGAAGAAGGTGATCCGACAACTTACAAAGAAGCGGTAACATCACCTGATGGACCTATGTGGAAAGAGGCCATCAAAAGTGAAGTTGATTCTATTTTACAGAATCATACTTGGGAATTAGTGGACTTGCCAAAAGGTAGTAAACCGTTAGGTAGCAAGTGGGTTTTCAAGAAGAAGTTGAAACCTGACGGAACGATCGATAAATATAAAGCTAGACTTGTAATCAAAGGATACAAGCAACAGTATGGCCTTGATTACTTTGATACATATTCTCCAGTATCGAGAATAACGTCCATAAGGATGATGTTTGCTATTGCTGCTATGCGAAATCTAACAGTACATCAAATGGATGTGAAAACAGCTTTTCTAAATGGAGATATAGACGAGGAAATCTATATGGAACAACCTGAAGGGTTTGTGGTCCCTGAACAAGAAAGAAAAGTCTGTAGATTGGTGAAATCTTTATATGGTTTAAAGCAAGCACCAATGAAATGGCATGAAAAATTTGATGAAGCTGTGTTGTCTAACGGCTTCAAGATCAATGAATGTGATAGCTGTGCCTATTACAGGGAGAACGAGAATGGATATGTCATGATGACATTATATGTAGATGATCTACTTATGGCTGGAAGCAATGATAAAGTGATCAAATCTACAAAGAACATGTTAAAAGCAAGATTTGACATGAAAGACATGGGACTGGCAAATGTGATTCTAGGGATTCAAATTTCTAGAACATCTGAGGGTCTCGCACTAAGTCAACCGCATTATGTTGACAAGATTCTTGACAAGTTTCTCAAGGATGATTTTGAGAAAGCTAGAACACCTGTGGATCTGACCCTGCATCTATCCAAGAATAAAGGTGTAGCAGTCTCCCAAGTAGAATACTCGAGGATAATTGGAAGTCTGATGTACTTAATGAGCTGTACAAGACCAGACATTGCCTACTCAATTAGCAAGTTGAGTAGATTTACGAGTAAGCCGGGTACTGATCACTGGAAAGCAATCATTCGAGTGCTAAGGTACTTAAGAGGAACTCGAGACTATGGGCTGCATTATGGCGGTTACCCAGCAGTATTAGAAGGATATACTGATGCAAACTGGATATCTAGTAAGAAAGCACTAAAGTCTACGAGTGGCTATGTGTTTATACTAGCTGGAGCGGCAATATCATGGAAATCCTCTAAGCAAACGGTGATAACTCACTCCACGATGGAAGCTGAGTTTGTGGCGTTAGATAAATGCGCTGAAGAGGCTGAATACTTACGCCAATTCTTGGAGGATATTCCAAGATGGCCAAAGCCTGTGACTGCAATAGGACTGCACTGTGACAATCAGTCTGCTATTGGCAGAGCACAAAGCACGATGTATAATGGAAAGTCCCGTCACATAAGAAGACGACATAGTTCCATTAGACAGTTAATGTCAACCGGAATTATCACTATTGACTTTATACCGTCAAAGGATAATATCGCGGATCCGCTAACCAAAGGGTTATCAAGAGAACTGGTTGACAAATCATCTAGAGGGATGGGCCTTAAGCCTATTGCTTAACGGCGTCATGGTTATAGTCATGACACCCAACCATTGCTGACTGAAGGTCCCAAGAACATGGTTCAATGGGCCAACTAAATCATGATGACCAAATCACTATGGGGGAAACCCCTGGCCTGTTCCTATGACGTAGAAACAGTGAGACCCGTACGGTATAAGGGTAAGCTTTGAGCTTTTAATGATCTTTGACGAATACATGCAGTTCAGGGTTGAACACTTGTAATTCGGTTGAGTAAACGCGGATTACTCTTTAAGATAAAGATCACCTATGTAGGAGAGAAGTGGGGCCGCTTCAAAGGAGAATTGCGAGGCACAATTCTTTAGAAACTCCGGCAGAACCAGGACGATGTCCATGGCCAAAATGGACATACTCATGAGAACTGAACAAGTTAGAAGAGATATGGTGACAAGTATATCATCGTTTACACAAACGGTCGAACAGTTCAAGGACATCGTGTCTACTGTCTACTAGTAAAGTCGGTATGCTTGTTCAAGCGAAGGTTCAAAGAACAATTTCTACCTATCGTATGCTATATCGAATCACAGAATCTATCACCAAGCCAAACCACGTGTCTGTCTGTCTGGTGTGTGCTACTAAATCATCAATCTCACCCATGTGGGGGATTGTTGGAAAAATGTGGGTTCAAGTCCCACATTGATGAGTCATTTTGAGCATAAGGATGAGTGAGTCTCGGTTGCGTGTTCGTAACGAGTTATGCTTGGGTTGTGTTCTCCGTTACGAGAGCTTTCCAAGGCATGTTCAATCACTCAAAACGACTAAGGGATGGATGAGATAAGATGATCCAAAGTTGCCCCCTTAGAATGGAAATTTAAAGTGTTGTTGCAAGATCCCACATAGAAAACATAATAGAGCTTCTTTATGTTTATATAGCAAAACACATGTGACTTGTTTACTTGTGTTAGTCATGTGTTGCTCCATCACCTACGCGGGCGCGCAGGGGGGGGGTGCAAATTGTGGGAGATCGAAGAGGATTTCGTTACCTCGCAAGCCTCGGGCTCGCTCGTGGGCGACCTGCGGACACGAATGCAGAAATATTTGGCCCGAATAATTACGGACCAGTTTTGCTAGTTTTTATTATTTCCATTGTGTTTTGGCTCAAATAAATTGACTGTAAATTAATCTGATTTGATTTCGGATTAATTGATTTGGTTCAAATTAATTCGATATGTTTACGGATATAATTTGTAACCGTTTTAATTAATTAACGCGTTTTAATTAATTAAATGGAGTAGTACACAGCTCTTCCCTTGTCTCTATAAATTCAATATAGATTAGGGTTAAACACACACAATATACACAGCCGCCCTCTCTTTTCTCTCTACCTGTCGGTGATAGTTTCAGTATTTGTTCCGGTTCGCTGAAGGTGCTGCATAGCTGCATCGGAAATCCGTTTTATCCTGGGAGGCTATTGTTCCGAACATACGGTGAGGGGCAAATACGCTTTAAGGAGACAGTTACGCACTGGACTCGGATTATAGTCAATATCCTTCGTTTTCTCCTGTCTCTTTCGCTTATTATATCTTCTGTTATTTAATTCGCACAAACACGGTTCTGTATATTTGCACAGATTGTCTAACAATCTTAAAGCGTATTATATTTTAATTAATCTGTGACTAATCGGATCTTGTTTGTGGTGTTTATTCAAGAACTACCTGAAGCATAAGCGGAAGGAGATGAGTATGGAAGATTTGGTTCTCAGACTTCGCATTGAAGAAGATAATAGAAAATCTGAGGGAAAATTCAGGATTGCCACTGAAAAGGCAAACATGGTGGAGCACGCTCAAAGCTCCAAGCCCAAGAAAAATAATTCTAGTAAAGGGGCGAAGCTGGCGCCCAAGGGAGGAATTTCAAAAGCTTCGAAGTTCCAAGGAAAGTGCTTTAACTGTGACAAGGTGGGTCATAGATCTGCTGATTGCAGGAAGCCGAAGAAAGCCAACAAGAAGAAGGAATCAAACATGGTGGAGGACATTTCCAAGGACATGTCTGACATAGACCTATGTGCTACGGTCTCTGAAGTGAACCTGGTTGGCTCCAATCCAAGGGAATGGTGGATTGATACTGGAGCATCAAGACATGCTTGTTCCGACAAGTTGACTTTCTCGAACCTCAAAATTTCTGATACTGGTGAGAAGCTGTATATGGGAAATTCAGCAACTTCAACCATTGAAGGGGAAGGCACGGTGGTTCTAAAGATGACCTCTGGAAAAATCTATAAGGAAGAAGTTGAGACACAACAAACAGAGAAAATCAAAACGATACGAAGTGATCGTGGAGGTGAATATGTTGAACCCTTTGGGGAATTCTGTACACAACACGGTATAATCCATGAAGTCACTGCACCATATTCCCCTCAGTCAAATGGAGTGGCTGAGAGGAAGAATCGCACTCTCAAAGAGATGATGAATGCGATGCTGCTGAGCTCTGGTCTTCCGCAGTCTATGTGGGGGGAACCCATCTTAAGTGCGAACCATATTTTAAATATGATGATTCGTAAGAATAAGGATATGAGTCCTTATGAGATGTTTAAGAAAAAGAAACCAAGTTACCAAACTCTGAAAGTGTGGGGGTGCCTTGCGAAGGTACTAATCCCAGCACCTAAGAAGGTGAAGATTGGTCCAAAGACTGTGGATTGTATCTTCATCGGATATCCACCACATAGCACTGCATATCGGTTTCTTGTGCATGAATCGAAGATTCCTGATATTCAAAAGAATACGATAATGGAGTCAAGGAATGCCTCATTCTTCGAGAATGTATTTCCTTGCAATTCTGAACGCCCTACAACGTCTAAACGCACTTATGAGTCCATTTTAGACAATAATGAGAATGCTGATAGTGAAGACGAAGATGTGGAGGGAGTGAGAAGGAGCAAAAGACAAAGAAAGGAGAAATCCTTTGGGTCAGAATTTTTGACCTATTTGCTCGAAGAAGGTGATCCGACAACTTACAAAGAAGCGGTAACATCACCTGATGGACCTATGTGGAAAGAGGCCATCAAAAGTGAAGTTGATTCTATTTTACAGAATCATACTTGGGAATTAGTGGACTTGCCAAAAGGTAGTAAACCGTTAGGTAGCAAGTGGGTTTTCAAGAAGAAGTTGAAACCTGACGGAACGATCGATAAATATAAAGCTAGACTTGTAATCAAAGGATACAAGCAACAGTATGGCCTTGATTACTTTGATACATATTCTCCAGTATCGAGAATAACGTCCATAAGGATGATGTTTGCTATTGCTGCTATGCGAAATCTAACAGTACATCAAATGGATGTGAAAACAGCTTTTCTAAATGGAGATATAGACGAGGAAATCTATATGGAACAACCTGAAGGGTTTGTGGTCCCTGAACAAGAAAGAAAAGTCTGTAGATTGGTGAAATCTTTATATGGTTTAAAGCAAGCACCAATGAAATGGCATGAAAAATTTGATGAAGCTGTGTTGTCTAACGGCTTCAAGATCAATGAATGTGATAGCTGTGCCTATTACAGGGAGAACGAGAATGGATATGTCATGATGACATTATATGTAGATGATCTACTTATGGCTGGAAGCAATGATAAAGTGATCAAATCTACAAAGAACATGTTAAAAGCAAGATTTGACATGAAAGACATGGGACTGGCAAATGTGATTCTAGGGATTCAAATTTCTAGAACATCTGAGGGTCTCGCACTAAGTCAACCGCATTATGTTGACAAGATTCTTGACAAGTTTCTCAAGGATGATTTTGAGAAAGCTAGAACACCTGTGGATCTGACCCTGCATCTATCCAAGAATAAAGGTGTAGCAGTCTCCCAAGTAGAATACTCGAGGATAATTGGAAGTCTGATGTACTTAATGAGCTGTACAAGACCAGACATTGCCTACTCAATTAGCAAGTTGAGTAGATTTACGAGTAAGCCGGGTACTGATCACTGGAAAGCAATCATTCGAGTGCTAAGGTACTTAAGAGGAACTCGAGACTATGGGCTGCATTATGGCGGTTACCCAGCAGTATTAGAAGGATATACTGATGCAAACTGGATATCTAGTAAGAAAGCACTAAAGTCTACGAGTGGCTATGTGTTTATACTAGCTGGAGCGGCAATATCATGGAAATCCTCTAAGCAAACGGTGATAACTCACTCCACGATGGAAGCTGAGTTTGTGGCGTTAGATAAATGCGCTGAAGAGGCTGAATACTTACGCCAATTCTTGGAGGATATTCCAAGATGGCCAAAGCCTGTGACTGCAATAGGACTGCACTGTGACAATCAGTCTGCTATTGGCAGAGCACAAAGCACGATGTATAATGGAAAGTCCCGTCACATAAGAAGACGACATAGTTCCATTAGACAGTTAATGTCAACCGGAATTATCACTATTGACTTTATACCGTCAAAGGATAATATCGCGGATCCGCTAACCAAAGGGTTATCAAGAGAACTGGTTGACAAATCATCTAGAGGGATGGGCCTTAAGCCTATTGCTTAACGGCGTCATGGTTATAGTCATGACACCCAACCATTGCTGACTGAAGGTCCCAAGAACATGGTTCAATGGGCCAACTAAATCATGATGACCAAATCACTATGGGGGAAACCCCTGGCCTGTTCCTATGACGTAGAAACAGTGAGACCCGTACGGTATAAGGGTAAGCTTTGAGCTTTTAATGATCTTTGACGAATACATGCAGTTCAGGGTTGAACACTTGTAATTCGGTTGAGTAAACGCGGATTACTCTTTAAGATAAAGATCACCTATGTAGGAGAGAAGTGGGGCCGCTTCAAAGGAGAATTGCGAGGCACAATTCTTTAGAAACTCCGGCAGAACCAGGACGATGTCCATGGCCAAAATGGACATACTCATGAGAACTGAACAAGTTAGAAGAGATATGGTGACAAGTATATCATCGTTTACACAAACGGTCGAACAGTTCAAGGACATCGTGTCTACTGTCTACTAGTAAAGTCGGTATGCTTGTTCAAGCGAAGGTTCAAAGAACAATTTCTACCTATCGTATGCTATATCGAATCACAGAATCTATCACCAAGCCAAACCACGTGTCTGTCTGTCTGGTGTGTGCTACTAAATCATCAATCTCACCCATGTGGGGGATTGTTGGAAAAATGTGGGTTCAAGTCCCACATTGATGAGTCATTTTGAGCATAAGGATGAGTGAGTCTCGGTTGCGTGTTCGTAACGAGTTATGCTTGGGTTGTGTTCTCCGTTACGAGAGCTTTCTAAGGCATGTTCAATCACTCAAAACGACTAAGGGATGGATGAGATAAGATGATCCAAAGTTGCCCCCTTAGAATGGAAATTTAAAGTGTTGTTGCAAGATCCCACATAGAAAACATAATAGAGCTTCTTTATGTTTATATAGCAAAACACATGTGACTTGTTTACTTGTGTTAGTCATGTGTTGCTCCATCACCTACGCGGGCGCGCAGGGGGGGGGTGCAAATTGTGGGAGATCGAAGAGGATTTCGTTACCTCGCAAGCCTCGGGCTCGCTCGTGGGCGACCTGCGGACACGAATGCAGAAATATTTGGCCCGAATAATTACGGACCAGTTTTGCTAGTTTTTATTATTTCCATTGTGTTTTGGCTCAAATAAATTGACTGTAAATTAATCTGATTTGATTTCGGATTAATTGATTTGGTTCAAATTAATTCGATATGTTTACGGATATAATTTGTAACCGTTTTAATTAATTAACGCGTTTTAATTAATTAAATGGAGTAGTACACAGCTCTTCCCTTGTCTCTATAAATTCAATATAGATTAGGGTTAAACACACACAATATACACAGCCGCCCTCTCTTTTCTCTCTACCTGTCGGTGATAGTTTCAGTATTTGTTCCGGTTCGCTGAAGGTGCTGCATAGCTGCATCGGAAATCCGTTTTATCCTGGGAGGCTATTGTTCCGAACATACGGTGAGGGGCAAATACGCTTTAAGGAGACAGTTACGCACTGGACTCGGATTATAGTCAATATCCTTCGTTTTCTCCCGTCTCTTTCGCTTATTATATCTTCTGTTATTTAATTCGCACAAACACGGTTCTGTATATTTGCACAGATTGTCTAACAAAAAGATCTCACCCAAACTACCACAAGAGAAGGATATAGGAGAAGAATATTTGATTCTTACTCACGCACACATTCAGAGAAGAATATATGAATTCTTACTCAATTTTCAAATAACTTATTACACTGCTTTATATAGTACTTAAAGATACTTGTAGATGATCTCTAACAACTCAAATGACTCGTGTATCAATCTCTATACAATGAATTTAGAAATAAACACATATTCATGCATTTATAAATTTCCTCTCATGTATCTATATAAATCTATAAACTTCTAATGCATGTACCAATAGTTAAAATTATAATTTCAACATTATGGTTGTTAAAAATTGATAGAATTATAATTGTGAAACAGGGATGACCATATCTTGCTTATGGGGTCGCTACTTTACTGGGCAAACTTGACAGTAAAGGGAGTGTCTAACCTGCCAATGTGGAGGACTGATGGTATTATAATCACAATTTTTATGCATGCTGGACCCGTTGAAATCATCTAGTACTACTGGCTTCACAGAGCTTTACACCACCACTACCTCTACTCTCGCTATCATTCTCATCACCATTCCTCTGTTGTTACTGAGCCTATCACAGGTATGTCTCACTACATAAAATAATTACTCTTCCAACGCACCAATTAATTATTATTTATTTTGATATGTATACAATTTATATCAACTCATGAGGACTACACATTTCCATTTTCAAAAACCGTGACTTGTTGCAAATTAGTAATCAAGGGAAATCACCACTTAGATTGACACGGTGAACCTAAGGATTGGCACCAAATCACAGGTTCACATTTTCATTTCAACCTGATTGACATTAAAGGGAGACACTACATAACAATATATAGTAGATCATGTTAGTTTTTTCATATTTTAGAATGAGATTATATATATAACAGGCCTGAGTTTTATTAAAAAAAAAATTAAGTTATAAATTTAAAAATTTCTTTTATTGAACACATATATAAATTGGATTTAACATCATTTATTAAATATAATTAAAATTTTATTGATACAGATAATTTATAATGGAAACATATTTATAACATTTTATAATTTATTAAAAACATATTTGAAACTTTTTTTTACGAAACATTGAATTTTTTTTATTACAAGCGTTCAGTAAATATATAACTTGAGTTACTCAATAAACAATAGTTGTACATCTTTATATTCAAATACACAAAATAATTTTATAATTGGTATGATTAAGAAACTATATTAAAATTAATATTTCATATTATTATACCCTAATTTAGTATTATACAACATCATAAATGTAGTTGTGAATTATATGATATATATTCAACAAAAATTTTAACTACCATTCAACAGGTCTCTATATTAAACAAATAAAATTTATATTTTTGTACGAGTATTAATCCACCTTAGAAGGATATTGGAGAATTAAATTATGTGTGTTTAATAAAAGTAGCCTAAAAGGGCGTGCAAAGCACGAACATTGCAATAATTTCTGACCCGAAATTGTTTATATATTGAGATAATTTGGTAATTTAAAATTCGAAAAAGGATAATATTTCGATTTTATCTTAAATTTTAATAGTATTTTTGTAATATGACATACAAATTATATTAACGAGATATTTTTGTAATCGCATCATTACATTTAATTGTTAAAATATTAATATGATTTTCGATGATGTGATAACAACTTTATCAAATTGAAGGTATATAATAATATGGTTTTTTTATGACGGAACTTTATCAAATTGAATATTTGAGTAAAAATAAATAAATATTTTTGAAAATCGTCAATATATAACATAGGCAACTTGATTTTAACTTAGAGTATATAGAGAATCCATATATACCTAAGGCGAAAACATATTATCAAACTATTAATATTATGTGAAACTCGTGTATAGCTCATTTTTTTATATATTACATACATATTTTTACATTTTTAAACTCAAATATTTAGTTTTAGTCTAAAATTTATTACACAATATCGAAATTCTATTTTAAAATTTTGGTAAATTGAAACATTTTTATCTTATAATATGAATTAATTTTTAACTCAACTTGAAATTTTATAAATATTTTGATCAATGTAAATTATGATTAGACACCTACTCTACATCAACATAATATCTAAGAATAAAAGTTTTTGGTTTCATCATAGTTGATGTAAGTATATGTTATAACTCAACCATCATATATTATGCTGATTGTTTCATCAATTTAATATACTATATAAAATTCATATTACCATACTTTACTTTAAGTTATAGTCTAATTGGTCATTGCTAATAATTATTGCAATTTTGTAATATTTATAATTCAAAAAAACATATCTTTTTTCATTTTCTATTGAATATTAATTATGTTATTTTTTATATATACAACATAAATCTTATTTTTGGAGTTGTCATTTTTCTTAAACATAAATTCAATTATTTTAGTTTCTTTTAATATTTATGTTTTTAGATCTGTCACACTTTTAAATCGCTGAAAGTCTAAATAGTTGGTTGACCAAAAATCTCTAATATGACTCGGGTATTTAAAATTTTATATACATAAAAATTATGCAAGAAAATCATTTATTATGTATAATTTTATAAATAAAATTAAATATTTCTTAAAACCAAATCTTATTTTTTTTTATTTCAATAGTTTAATATCTACACAGAGGAGAATGTAAATAAATTCATATTTTTTAGGACTCGATTACATTAATGTATAATTTTATATTATTTAAAATTTTATTTTTTATATCAATCATTTAAAATGATAAATTAGAATGATAGAGTATACTCAATCCATTAAAATATTTTTTGTAATTATATACTA
The DNA here is from genome assembly GCA_030848705.1 of Heracleum sosnowskyi. Lineage (NCBI taxonomy): Eukaryota > Viridiplantae > Streptophyta > Magnoliopsida > Apiales > Apiaceae > Heracleum > Heracleum sosnowskyi. The sequence goes on from CM061235.1 coordinate 70,849,414, forward strand.
TGCAACATTCTATAAATAATATAAACCAACGTTTTATTTACTCAAAAGTAAAAATAAAAAAATGGTAGAAGAGGAGAAAATGTGATTTATCTAAAAATATTTTTAAAGAAAACTCAAAATAACATATAGTATAATGGTTATGGTATGAGTTTGATTAGAGAAGGTTAGTGTTCCATTTTCAACACTAACATAATTTCATCTAGTCTTTGCATAAATATAAAATAAAAGATGTTTTTTGTAATTTTTTAACATATACGAGCAACATCGTATATTCATAGGTATTAAAATGACATATATCAATAATTTAAATTGAGAAAAGAGAATTGTAGATTATGCTCAATTGATAAATATATTTTTTGTAATTATATATTGTGCAATATTCTAGAAATAATATAAATCAATATTTATTTACTGTATAATAAAAATAAAAAAAAAATGGGAGAAGATATGGTTTATCTATTAAGATTTTGAAAGTAAACTCAAAACAAAATGTAGCATAATGGTTGTGGTGTAAGTTTGAGTGTACAAGTCACAGGTTCAATTCTCAAGACTAACATAATTTAATTTATTTTTTGCATAAACATTAAAAGGGTGGCATTTTTGTAATTTTTTAAAAAATAGGGGCAAAATTGTAACTTTACATGCATTAAAGTGACAATTTTTGCCCTTGTGTTTTGGTTTAATATATAGTAATAGATTTTAGTTATTACTTAATAAATGATATTGAACTCATGGTATATATGTGCAGCAAAAAAAATTGTAAATTTGTAATTTATAAAAAATTGCGACATTATCCATGTGTGTAAGCCATTTTCATTTACCTTCGCATAAGATTTAATAAGCTCCCATTGTCTTTTGTCAAATAGGAGAATGATTTGTAAATGTATTGAACCACACCGAAAAAAAAACTTTGAACTTTGATTTTGTAAAAGATTTTTTATAAAGTTTGTATAATGCTAATATTCTATATTAGAATCAGATTATATATTTTATGTAAAAAAATTAAAATTATTTATGAAATTGTATAATATAATATATGGTTCTCCCAAAAGATAGTTGTCTCTAGACCTATATATATAATGCATCTTATTGTTCTAATAACTTTCACAAATTATTTTGAAAAATTTGTCAATGTTATTCAATTACAATGAAGTAGAGAAATATGAAAACATCTGGGTGTAAACTCATTTGTTATTCATAAGACAATCGACTTAAAACAAAATAGTGCTTTGTCTTTCTAACAAAAGAATATCTTGTGTATACTCCCCAACAAAAGGACTAGGTCGTTATATACATCTATCTCTTTACTTTGAATATGTCCAAGGTGTTCTTCAATTTTCTTTATCAAACTTACCGGTCATTGGAATTATACTGGAAAAACAGTCACCGTTGTCACCATAAGCTCTTTCACTATTCCCAAGAGCTTTAGGAAATTCCAGCACCAAACATTTGCCTACAACGATTTTAGCTACAGAATGTTGTGTCTGAGGAATTTGGAATGCCTAAGAATTTGGTTTTTGGCATATTGAATTTTCCGTCGATGAACGCAAATTTTCTTATAGTGAGCTATTAAAGCGAGGTACACTCATGATTGTTATATTTAATATTTGGGATCCTACCCAAAATAGATGACTTTTCATAAAAATGACTTAAAAATTAAACTATATCTGAAATCAATTTCAACCCATCTACACATTTCACATAACAAGGAATATATCTACAAATGAAATTATAAAATTTCAGCTGGGATAAAAAATGAATGAAATTATTTTAGTTAATTCTTTGTGTTACACTTACAATTGAAGTTTTGGCCAAAAAAAAAATGACAAAAATAACAATTCTGAAAAAAGTGGCCAACTTTAAGCTTTGGATACTCCATTTGCAGTTCGGTATCCCAATTTGTATAAGATACTCCACCCAGTTGGGTATCCCATATATATGGAATACTCCACTGACAATTGGGTATCCATAGTCAAATTAACCTCTTTTTTAATACAAAATGAACAAAAATAAACGTGTGTTCTTTGTTTAGCTGTTCCCTTGGTGGTTCAACAGTTAACTTTGGGGTTCAATGGTTCCATTTTGGGTTTTAGAAATTTTCAGAATGACGAATCTGTATACGGACTTAGGGTTTAGGATTTAGGGTTGTTTATAATCCTAAACCCTAGACCCTAAACCCTAACCTAACCTGATTTTAGGGTTATTTACAACCCTAAAATCAGGTCGTCGGTCTGTGTAAGAAAATCAATTTAAAATCACATTTCATATTTTGTGATTTTGTACCTGTGATTTTATACTAATTTTAGGCTTGTAAACACGGAATATTATTCCTAAGAGACCCCGAGTCATTGAGGGATGGGCATCTCTTGTAATACTTTTATTTTTATTGTAATACGCATTCAGAAAATGCATATTTGTCCATATACTTTATCGTCAAATGCGTAATTCAAGCTTATCATGTTTTCAATAAAAGAGAATACTCCTTCTTGGAATGTGTATCGAGTGCAATACCCAAATTATGGATGCGTATTAAAGATTACTCCTGTGGTGGTTGCGTATCTCGAATCAAAAATTAATTGATTACCCCACTAAAGTATGCGTAACTGTAATACTTCACAGCCTAATGTGTATTCGATCGGCTATTTTTGCACATAAAACTCAAACCGGTTAGTTTCGTCAATTTTGTTTAGAAAAACGGTTAAAGTTGAACTTCACCCGCCAAAATATACCCTCACCATAAAAAAGATTTTTCCACAATTAAATTCTTGTAATCTGATGCCACAACCCGGTTCTGGGTAAAGAAAGCCGCAAGTGCCTTGGAATGGAGTATAATTTTACTCATTACAGTCCAATAATCCTTGTCCTATTTATTTCTTGTTTATATTCTATACTAACATGCTTAATACTATGTTTGATCAACCACTGTTATGCAGCCGGGATACATCCATTTGCAGAAGTTATAATGTATTATATGATGTTTAGTATACCGTGGGTAACAACGATGCTGACCGGAGCAGCTTCTATTATTTCTTTGTTTGGTTACGTTGCTTATTTCGATTTCATGAACAATTTGGGACACTGCAACTTTGAGATTGTTCCGAAGAAGCTGTTCACCATCTTTCCTCCTCTCAAATACATGATGTATACGCCTTCGTATGTCTCTCCTTTTATGTATCAGTACCTGATCAGAAAATCATATTTTTTCTATAAATTAACTTGTGACAATAGAATAGATTCTCGTTCCCTTTTTGAGCATGTATGTTTATTCTTCTTTAACAGGTTTCATTCTCTACATCACACAAAATATCAGACCAATCTAGCGCTTTATTTTCCATTCTATGACTACATGTATGGCACCTTGGACATTTCTACTGACACATTATATGAAACCTCACTCGAAAGAGAGGGAGAGTCTCCAAATGTGGTACATTTAACGCATCTAACAACAGCGGAATCCATCTATCATCTTCGGCTTGGGTTTGCCTCTTTAGCATCGAAACCTCAGAGTACTTCACCGTGGTACATGAGGTTGCTGTGGCCTGTGACGTCGTGGTCTATGATGGTTGTTACATGGTTTTATCGTCGAACATTTGTTGTTGAGAGAAATATTTACAAAACTCTGAATTTACAAACATGGGCTATTCCGAGATACACCATACATGTGCGTTTATTTCCTTATTTATTTTGTTTACGGGGACACATTAATATTAATTATACATACCAACTTATAGCCCGAGATACACGAGCTAGACTTTTATTTATTAATAGTTTGATGTTCTAATGTAGTACGCTTCACCAAGGCAAAGAGAGTGTATCAATAGATTGATTGAAGAAGCTATAGTTCAAGCTGAGAGAAAAGGAGCTGAGGTGTTAACTTTAGGTCTTCTTAACCAGGTGATTTCTATTGTCCCAGTGTATAAAATTTAGGCATTAATCCTCTCTGCGGGGTTAAGTTCTGGTCAGTTAATTATTATAATGTAGGTAAACTAGGATTCACAAAGATGAACTCTTACTTTTTCATAAATTTTATATAAATTGATCTTTGGTATTTGATCATGTGATAGTTTTTTAAACATAAAACCATGATAAGATATATAGCTATTAAACTTAAGACATATACATTTTAGGGGGAGGAGATAAACAGAAAGGCTGAGCTTTTTATGAGAAGGAATCCGCAGCTAAAACTGAAGTTAGTTGATGGTAGTAGCCTAGCAGCTGCTGTTGTGCTGAATAGCATTCCAGAAGGAACAACCCATGTTGCCATTAAAGGGAACTTATCTAAGGTCTCCAGTTCCGTTGCCATTGCCTTGTGTCGAAGAGGCATTCAGGTATGTATTAAAGGAATTTTACGCTAAATATCTGAGATGTTCCAATTTGTAATTACAATTAAAGTTAGAAATTTTTTAGCTTTGTAACATTATCCGAACTTGTACTGCTTTAGGTATCTACTTCATGCGAAAATGTTTATACAAGGCTTAAACAAAAATATGATTCTGAGATTCAAGACAATTTAATCCTGTCAGACAGTTGCTCCCAAAAGGTGATTTTATACTGTTTTTTATTAATTATTTGTGACAAAGAAAACATACGTAACCAGTTGAGGATTACTCTGTTCTTTATTTTACCATTAAAATTTTGTAGATATGGTTAGTTGGAGATGATTTGGGAAAAACAGAACAGATGAATGCATCGAAGGGAACATTATTCATTCCTTTCTCTCAGTTTCCTCCAACAAAATTGCGCAAAGATTGCTTCTATTCTAACGTTCCCGCAATGTCTGTTCCAAGGCATTTCCAGAATCTAGATTCTTGCGAGGTGAGATTTTTCTGATTATGTAACTTGATCATTTACCTCTCTTGCTAAAATCCTTGCAAAAGTTAGATGATATATAGCTTGTGCTTGATTTGCCTTCCCAATCTTTCAACATCCATGTTTAATGAAATTATAGTTTAACCTCTAAGGCTTGATTTGTACCCCGTGCCGAACCTTAAGGTCAATATTCTTGTGTATAAATTTGATGCAAAACTATACATTTCTTACTTTCTTTTTAACTTGTGAGTTTTAGAATTGGTTGCCGCGAAGGGTGATAAGTGCATGGCGTATTGCTGGAATAGTGCATGCATTAGAAGGATTGAATGTCCAAGAATGCGGCGATTTGATGTTCAGCATGGACAAAATCTGGCAAGCTACTCTTCAACAGGGGTTTCGTCCACTCCCAGTTCGCACAGAATTTTGAGCAAGTAAATGCAAGTACTCAAGTATCATATTGTGTTCTCATAATAAAAGTATGATCTTCCAAGCAAGCGATACAATATATGATTGTGTTGTATAACTGAAACAATGTCTCTGCTGAAACCTTTTATTTGGGGACAAACATGTAGATATTTCCCCCTAAGCACTGCGAATAATTCTACAAACGTAACTGAGCACTGGTTTGAAGTGGTTCGGCAAGCATGTAGACTTCCAAACTCTAAATAAATGTGCGTTTATTCTGGTATCTTTGAAAATTTTATCTATCATGCTGCATTTGTCTTAGGAACATCTCAGGGCCGGTGATTGACATGTGCAAACAGACCCTTTGCACAGGACCTCATTTTCTTGAGGGCCCCAAAATCTAGACTTGATTAATATAATACACACCAAAAAAATAGAATATGGGTTGTTCTCTTTAGGGTGTTTAGGCTTTCTATGTGGTGTTATGATTAGGTTTTTCGGACAATCAGTCTATCATACATTAAAAAGCCATACCTTATTTTAGTGAGTACATTATCTATATAATTTTTCATTTTATTATCTAGATATTTATTATTCATTTTATTTTCTAGATATTTAAAGACAATATATAATAGTACAAGTACACACAACAAAACAGACAATAAAAGGGTAAAAGGTCCTTATTTTATACTTAGAAAGAAAAATGAGTTTATAAAATGAAACTAGCTATACTAATATTTAAGTATGGTTTTTAAATTTTAATTTAAATATAATTAATTATATTATTGTAAAAACAATATAAATATGTCGAAACCTAGCACTACAAGGAAAATCGAATGACACAACGGTTTATCACCGTTGTCTGACACCCTATATTTTCGTTGAGTATGGCGATGTCGTCTGATGCGCGTATCAGACAACGGTTGGCGATCGTTGTCTGAGTCTCTAAAGACAACAGAATTATCTAAAAAACCGTTGTAACATATCCAGAAACAACAACGGTTAATATAAAAGCCATTGTTAGAGGCGGTACAACTCAAGTGTTTCCTGAACTCAAGGAACACTTGTCATATAATGTCACAAAGACTATAACTTTAAAATAAAACATACAACCCCTTGAAACAGATTGTCATTGTTGTATATGTTAACAGACAACATTTTCGAGTCTAAAGAATTGTTGTGGTAATGATGTACAGACAACGGTTTCTACAAAATTAAGAGTTGTTCTCCTTTCCTTTAGTCAACGGTTTCTTAAAGCATATACATTGTCTAAAAACGTAGGGTTCTAATTAAGGAACCATTGGCTATTCCATCTTTTTTTAGCATATTATCCTTAAAAAATTATAAATGTAACAAAAGAAGATAAATGCTCAAATCCAAAATAGAACTAGTAGCAATCCATTCATAACAAATTACTACAACGTAGTTTACATAAAATCCATAAGAGAATACATATATCCTTTTACATATTCTTGTGTATCCCGAGTCTAATTGCGAACTATACAACTAGCTACATTATATATTTATAGTCTATGCGGACACCAAGCATTCCAAATAATACCGCATTCCTCAAGCATCTTCATCCTACAAAGAAAACAAGGTTCACACTATAAATGAATCACCGTTATCCCACAACCAGTATTCACTCCACAACCAATGTTCACTATTAACTAACCAACAACTATCCAACTAAAGTAAATTCCAACCAAATGTTAAAAGTTGCAGAAAGTTGCAACAAGTTTTGTTCCAATCTGATAATTGCTTGAGCGGGTAGGAAGCCTTAGTTGCATTGGTAGGGAAAATAGATAAAGGGCATCCTTTGTTGCATTCGAATGATTATTTTTGTTGTGGTAAAATCATCATCTATTGTACCTGATGTGAAGCCGCAAGTCAAATAGATGATGACTTTACCACTGCAAAAGTAATCTCCGAGGATTAACATCCGTGGTTGGCCGAGGGCATCCACAAATCAGATTTAAACTTAATTTGTTCAGGTCTCCTCCCCGGACTATAGAAGAAGTCCATCATAATCTCCCTGTAGTTAAACATCGGCATGTCACTATAAACTATCTCATTTGTCACAATAACGGGCATGGCAAACCCAAAAAAAAGTCAAGAATATGACTTACCTGGATGATTAGCAAGCTTCTTAGTGAATCCAATACAGAACATGCCAAGGGTGTAACTGTCAGTTGTCTCCACATCAACATGAGACTCAATCAATGTCTGCCACTTGCGTACAAGAGACCTCAGCTTATCTGTTGTGAAATCCATTCCCTGAAAAATGAAGGCCTTGTAAGTTAAATTTCAAGAAAGCTAGTCACTGCAAAAATTAAAGATAAAATATAAATAGCACTCACCCAAAAGTTGGTAAGGACATTCTTTCCTTGAACATCCTCTCCTCTCAAGTCGATCTTCTTGTAAGCCTGATCCTCATCCTTCTGAAGATCAGCAAGACTGACCTACTCTATATTTGAGCCCTTCCGAAGCAATCCATTAAAAAAGAAACATATCAAGTCATCAGAATAATACAGTAACAAACAGTGCACAACACTGATAAAATATCATCAAATCAGTAACCACAAGCAGATGTCAATTAAAACTATACGTCAAGTCAGTACTTAACACTAACTAAATTGTTAATCAAACATCAATATAAACATCCATCTACAAACAACAAATATACAAAATTAAATTAATGAACACTATAATCCAATAATTCTACTAAACATATCAACACATAAAAGAAACTAACAACCTCTATAAATTAACCAATACCAACTCCCCGCAATTATAGAGAAGATAGACAAATCCTATGAAGCTACAATCTTCACAGTTTTGGAGGAGGGGGTGGACTTAATCAGATTTTATGTAATGTTTAGTAACTTCTCTCGCTACTGAAAGAGAAAACAACGATGTAATACTCTAAAAAAATAAACTCTAATTAAAATCCAAGATGTTGCTCCTATTCATAATACATTAACTACTTTTCTAGTCTGTATGAAATTCTAAAATTTAAAAATAGAGATGAGGTCACCTTTACTAAAATCACAATAGCTACAATACGAAAAAGACTACATTTTTACAACTTATTGAACAAAAACAAGCTGCAGTAACGAAACCCTAACTGATACAATACGAAACTAAACAGAAACTCAATGCACAAACATACATATAACCAAAACAAAAATCGAGAACAAAACTAGGGTTGTTAGAAAGAATCACAGTCTAATCACAGAAACACAAATTGAATAAGCAAATACGAAAAAGATCGAAGCTTTGACAAGTAGTACAATAGAATGAAATTCACAATAATAATTGAACATCATAAACAATATATGAGCTATAAAGACAGAGAGATGACAAGATTTGTCTTTCATAAATCGATGTGTGTGTGAATTGTGATAGAGAGGGAGAGGAGAGGAGTTGGGGGGTTAAGAGAAAGAGAGAGATTTATGAAAGACAATTGAGCAGCTTTGGAGAACTCAATTAGAAGGGGGGTGGGGGAGATTTAGGGATTTGATAAAGGGGGGAAAACCAAAAGCGGGAAAATGAAAAGGGGAAAACTAAAAAGTATTCAAGGGGGAAATGAAAATTTAGATTGATAAACGAAAATGTATTTTAGGGTGGAATTGAAAATGAGTATTCGTCAAATGATTAATTGACTATTAAAATCTGAAACTAAATAAAAAAAATTTTAATTTTTTTTTGAAATATTACTAAAATATATAGATCTTGACAATCATAATGTTAGATCATCGTGAGATATTTGTAAAAAAATCGAAACACTAATGAGGAGTATTTGTCAAATTAGTAGTTGACTGTTAAAATCTAAAACCAAATAAATTTATTTTTTTGTGAAATTTTTGTAATATCATTAAAATACATAGATCTTGATATCCATACGGTAGGATCGTTGATAAATTCTTTTTATAAAATCAAAACTTCAATCTGGGACGAAACACTAGTTAGAAGTACTAGTCAAATCACTAATTGACCATTAAGATCTCAAACTAAATAAATTTAAAAAATTCTAATTTTTTTGTAATATCATTAAAATACATAGATCTTGATATCCATACGTTGGATCATTGATAAATTCTTTTTAAAAAATCAAAACATCAATCTGGGACGAAACACTAGTTAGAAGTACTAGTCAAATCACTAATTCACCATTAAGATCTGAAACTAAATAAATTTAAAAAATTCTAATTTTTTTGTAATATCATTAAAATACATAGATCTTGATATCCATATGGTTGGATCATCGATAAATTCTTTTTATAAAATCAAAACATCAATCTGGGATGAAACACTAGTTAGAAGTACTAGTCAAATCAGTAATTGACCGTTAAGATATCAAACTAAATAAATTTAAAAAATTCTAATTTTTTTTGTAATATCATTAAAATACATAGATCATGATATCCATACGGTTGGATCATCGATAAGTATTTTAAAAAAATCGAAACATCAATCCGAGACAAAACAGTAGTTAGAAGTACTAGTCAAATCACTAGTTGAGCGTCAAGGTCTCAAACCAAATAAATTTAGTTTTTTTCTAAATTTTTTGTAATATCATTAAAATACATAGATCTTGATATTCATATGGTTGGATCGTAGATAAACATTTTTAAAAAAAATTGAAACATCAATTTGGGACAAAACACTAGTTAGAAATACAGGTGAAATCACTAGTGAAAAATCAACATTTTTTATATAGACAACAGATTTAGATAAAAAAAATGTTGTAACGTATTTACTCACACAAGGATTTTGAAAAAAAAAACATTTTCTATATCATACAACGATTTAACAACATAAACAATTGTTACAAAGATTATCCAACAACGGTTGGATCAAAACAAAAACACTTGTGTATATCATACAACGGTTTTTGGAACAAAAACATTGTTAAGTCTTATAACTTACAACACTTTATTAAACAAAAACCATTGTCTGATCCTTTTAAAAAATTGAATAAACAAAACATACATGCGTATTGGTCAAATCAGTAGTTGACTATTAAAATCTAAATCCAAATAAATTTATTTTTTTCTGAATTTTTTGTAATATAATCAGTAGTTGATATCCATATGGTTGGATCGTCGATAAATATTTTTAAAAAAATCGAAACATCAATCCGGGATGAAATCACTAGTTGACTATCAAGATCTCAAACCAAATAAATTTATTTTTTTCTAAAATTTTTGTGATATCATTAAAATACATAGATCTTGATATCCATACGGTTAGATCATCAATAAATATTTTTTTTAAAAAAATAGAAACATCAATCTTTTCAAATCACTTATCGACCGTTTTTTAAAATTTTCCCGTCTCATTTTTCTAACTTAAACTTCCCCCACTTTTAACTTAAATTTCCCCCCGCCTACCAAACTTATGTTTCCCCCTTAGTATTTTTTCATTTCCCCTTACCTTATTTTCATGACCTCTTTTCAAAAAAAACACCAAACATATACACACAACTTACTCACACAAAAAAAGATCAGCACAATCCAAAAAAATGACTCACACACAATCAAACCCTAGTTCATAACACCAACAGGAAAAGCTCGATTTATGAAGAACAACTGGACAAGAAGATTGATTTGTTCTTCACTCAAAACCCTAGTTCGATTTGTGCTTGATTTGTTCATCAATTAGTAAGTACAAGTCTACATAATGCATCTGTTTGCATTATTTGTTCAACAATTTGCGATCTTGGTTCATTTTTAAATTTCAATTAGGTAAGTTATAAATGGGTTTGTTTGTAATTGCTTCGATTGGATTTGAATGTGTTTTAACTACTCTAATTAGGTTAATTATCTACCTAATGCATGTATTTGTTTGTCGATATATATGTTTTTCAATTGCTCTATTTGGTTTGTTAAAAAATTGGGTAGGCTGCTTTGATTTGTACTTTTATGTTTTGCTTTTTTAAAATACTTGTTTACTTTTGTTAAATAAATCATGTTCAAATCGTGTTTAGCTTATTTTTTGTGTATCCATATGATATTTATGCTTTGTTTATTTCTTAGTACATTTTTCTTAGAGTTCGTTCATGGTAGCATGCTGCTCTGATTTTGATGTTTGAGGTATAATAAATGTACTTTTACTCGTAGCATGGTTTATTGTAAGTTTGGAGTGCCTTTAATCTAGTAAATTTAATATGCTAGTTTAAATTTCTATTGTTCTTTTGTAAATAGAAACCATATGGCTACATGGCAATTCTGGTGGAGCACTTGTGAGTATCAATGGAAAAGTTATTGGGGTTAATGTAATGAAGGTAACAACTACCCAATGACCTGCCTTTGTCAAGATATATGTACTTATTGGGGTTTCGTTCATGGGGTTGTTGCTTGTCACCTGTTGGAGGAGAGGAGAGGGACGAATGAATCCATGACTGTTCTTGTTATTGTAAGTGTTTTTACGTTAGTCATGTCAATCGACAAATGTGTGCGTGAGAGGGCGTGTACACGTAGTCTTATCAGCCCTGCACTCTTTGTTGTTTTATGTATTGATTATTTGTTTGTTCTCTTGCAGGGACTTTCCACTGGAGTTTTTATTCTATTATTCAGTGCGGGGAAGAATTCACATCTCATGGTGGCCATGAACATGGTTGTTGATTTCTTAAGAATTATGTTGCCTACTGTAGAATGGTTGCAAATGAGTGTTTGCCTTATAAATGATTTGAATGGTTACTCATTATATGGTTGCAAACATATGTGTTTACATAATTTGTGTGATTGTACCTCATTGTTAGTTAAAAACTAGTTTTTATTATTGTTGTAAAAGTGAGAAGCGTTTGATATGAATTTTAAAATGTGCAGCTTTATATTTGTTTTGAATAGTATAGATTATTGCAATTTAAGTTACTAGCAGTCTATATTATTCTTTTTAAGATTGCTTCAGATTTGGTTGATCGAAAAGAGGTACCGTAGGAGATAAGGTGGATTGCAGATGAGCCCAACAAGGTTGTTCCTACATTCACTGGCCACAGAAAACGAGGGATGCGTCAAGGTAGAACTTGAGAATGACTTTTTTATGCCCAATTTGCCGGATATTGATGAAAGTGATGTGGCTAGTTAGATGTGAGATGTTGATGAACTAATTCAACTTTCGTGATGCATTTCCATTTGTGTAATTTGAATTATATAAGATCTTGTAACACATTATAAATTTGGTTCAGTTTTATTCATGGTTGGTTTGATGTTTGGTTTGCTAGTTATAGATATGCCTCTGTTTTGGCAGGTTTGCTTTCTTTCTGTTATTTTTTTTTCTATACAGTAAGTAAGACAACGGTTTTAATTACAAAATTCATGTCTAAAAGATAAACATAGAACATAACAAAAACACTTGTATGATATGTGACATTCAGAACATAAAACACTACAGAACTAACCTTGTCTAAAACGCTCTTAAATGAAACAAAGAAAAAACACTTGTTTGATTTTAACAACGGTTAATCGCAACATTGTCTCGTTCATCTTTAGACAATACATTTGAAAACCGTTGTACAAATCTTCTAATTTGCACAACACTGCTTTTAAAAAGACTTGTCTGATTCCATTAACTAGACAATGGTTCTAAAACCGTTGTTGTAAAGCTCAAATCTTTTTATTTACACAACACCGCTTTCAAAAAAGACTTGTCTGATTGTATTTACTAAACAATAGGCTTGTCAATAGTATTTCCTGTTCATTTTTAGTCTTGTCGATTGTCTTTATGGCAATTGAAGTGATAGTCTTGCCAGTTCTTTGGGTAGTCTTTCCAAGCCAAAAGCGCAATCTTTGTAAAGCATAATGTAACATAAGATGTAACAGAGATAACTACAACTCAACAAAGGACAAGACAGACAATAATATTAACAGAAGCACATGAATCCAGAAGTAAAGAAAAAAAGGTAAACTCAAAAAATCAAAATATGGTATGTATTCTTGAAGTCCGTAAACAGGTCACGGAAAGAAGTTCATTAATTTGTTCAAGCCTCAGTGACAAATAAAGAAACAAGACTTTCAAGACTACAAAAGTATTTGAATGATTAAGAGTTAGTACCATAGGGTTCCAGTGATTTTATTGAAGCAACCAGAACGACAAAGGACTTATCAACAACATTGAATTGAAGACATGAAAGTATTGATCGAGTGTTAGTCATCTGTGTACCAGACCAGTTGCACCAGTTGTCAGCACCTAAAAGATCAAGATGTTTATCATCTCAGAAGAAGTTGATTTAAGTTTAAATCTGAAACATCCTGAAAGTGAAAAGAATATTACAAGGTATGTTTAGGTTTAAATGGAGATACAATTTGATAGAAAAACCATAGAAGGATTATTTTTACATTCGATAGATTTTATTTAAAATCTATCGAAGGAAAGAAAAACAAATCCATTCGATAGTTTTTAAAATAAGGAGCAGGTGAAACTTGTGTCACTTTGTCAGGTTGATGGAGGAATTGGACGGCCATGATTGTTTCAAAACTGGTTCGATAGTTTTTCCAAAAACAAGTCTACAAGTACGAGAATGAAGACAGTGTTCTTCTTCAGTTGGTTTACATTTAATCAAAAGAGACAGAAGAAGTTAAAGCTCAAGAAAATTTACAGAAGAGAATTTATGTTGCCTTAATTTCTATAGTTTGTATTGATTACGTATACCTGAACTCATTGAAGCTAATCTATAGAATAGATTTGTAGCACCCCTCGCGGTTTATATTTATGAAACGATATATTCCCTGACTCGTATTTTGATTTGGTGCATTTGATTTGGTTTTAGAACTGAAAGAATTATCTGTGAACGAAATTAAATAATTTGTGAGTATCGTATTCAATCCCCCCTTCTATATGATACTTTGGACCTAACAATTGGTATCAAAGCTTCTTGATTGACGTACAAATCAGATCCGGTGAATGAGACCAAAATCAAACAAAGCGTGAAAATTTGAAGCAAAATTTTTAACTTTCAAATTTTTTCATTTAATTTGAATTTCTTGAATTTTAAACAATTTGAAATTTTCAGAAACCATGAGTGCTCCAAAGACGACTGCTGGAATTAAAGTTCCCCCCTTCACTAGAGATGATTTCGGTTTGTGGAAGATGAAGATGCTGTTATTTATCAAGGCATCTAATCCGTTGTATATTGGCATTTTAGAGAACGAACCGTTTGTACCAATGAAACCAGTTGGTGAATCAACATCTCCTGATGGTACCAGAATTCCTCAAGGCTCAACTCCAAAGGATTTATCTGAGTACACAGATACAGATAAAGAACTGATTCGATTGGATACATGCTTGATGCTGATATTGACAGACTCCGCAGACAAGGAAATGAGCTATCAATTAATGAACTGTGTGACCGGGAAACAAATGTGGGATACAATAAACTTGATAATGGAAGGAACTGAAGACGTACAGGAAAACATATTGGACATCCTGACTTCTCAATATGAATCATTTAGGTCACTTCCTGGAGAAAGTATAACTCAGGTCTTTGAGAAGTATACTAAGCTGCTGAATGAATTAACCATGAAAGGGAAGACCTATCCTCTGAGAGAGACAAATAGGAAGTTCATGATGACACTGCCCCATCATGTAGAACACAAGTCCTCATCCATAAGGGAAAGAATTGACTTTACTAAGATGCTATTGGAGATGATTTATGGCAAGCTTAAGACTTATGAGATGGAGCAAGAACAAAGAGTGATAATCTACGGACCAGGGACAGTGGACAACAAGAACTCTGCACTTGCAAGATCAGCTGCACTTGTAGTGGATGAACCAACAACTTCTGATATTCGGGTTCAAACCCCTAAAGCTGGAAAGGAGGTGATTATAGAAGCTGAAATGGATTCTTTAAACCTAGGTGTTGATGAAAGTGATTACTACACCCTAGAAGAGCTTGAGCAAATGGAAGACAAAATCATGGCGTACTTAGATGCAAAGTTTAGCCACATTCGTTTCAAGAGAAACCCTAAGTACAAGTTCAAGGGCTCAACAAACAGATTTCAGAAGATCAAGTATTCACCAGGCACTGGCTTTAAGGGAGGCTACAAGACTAGCATGATTGATTGAAGCAAATCAAGATGCTACAACTGCAATGAGTTAGGGCATTTCACCACTGAATGTCGGAAGCCTCGTCAAGAAAGAGACAAGAAAGATGTCTATGACAAGAAAGATTCTTATGAGGATTTAAAGAAAGAGAATGTCAAGTTTAAACAGCAACTGAAAGACTTATCTGGAAAGCAGAAAGGAAAAGCTTATATTGCAGAGGGTAAAAGTTGGGATGATACTGATTCGGATGAAGAGGAAGAGTATGTAAATCTTGCCCTAATGGCTGACTCTTCAGAGGAATCACCACAATCATCTCAGGTACCTATCCTAACAACAATTGACATGTCTAATTCTGAGTACAAGAAAATTGTGCAAGATCTTAGTGTAGAATTGTTTAATGTACACACAAGCATGCTAGCATCAGAAATTGAAAATGCTAAATTAGTTCTTAAGGTTAAAAATCTAGAATCTAAGAATGAAGAACTAATGCTTGTAGCTGTCACATTAGAAGATCTTAGACAGAGGAATGAGTACTTTGAAAACAAGGTAAATTGTAATGATGAGATAGAGACTATCCTCAGGAAGCAGATTTCAGACCTAGATTTAAAACTGAATGCATATAAGAACTCCGCCCTAATTACTAAGGAAATAATTGATACTCAGACCTTAGGGAATAAAACTGCCATAGGATTTGACTACATCAAAAGAACTGGAAAGAAGATAGTGGAATTCCATGTGACATCTTCAGCTGTCAAGAAGGATACTCCACATATTCTTAAAAATGTAGATTGTCCAGTTTTTGTTAAGCCTGTTTCAGCACCTTTTCATGAGGATGATCTAGTCATAAGACAAGAATTGATTGAGGAGGATTTATTGAAGGAAGTAGAGATAAAGACTAAGTTGCCTAGGAAGTCAGTAAAAACTGAATTACCTAAAACTGATATAGGCAATAAGGTTAACAAGGCTAAAAAGAACAGGAATGGGAAAGATAGTATTAATCAGAATATTGTTTCATCTTCTCCCATTGCATCTAGGAAGTTGTGCACTTATTGTAATTCTACTGGACACCTTGCACATGCATGTAAAAAAGTTAAAGTAGAAACTGTTTTTACTTCTGAAATTCATAACATGTCTAACATGCCTCATCTTCATGAACCATGTGGAAAGAAAGAGTGTTTACTTTGTGCATACAATATCATGCATGCTTATTTTAAGTTGATGAATGCATCTAGTAGCACTAATAGTAAAAATGATAAATCCAGAGACAACATGGAAGTCAAACAAGGTAAGACTGACTTGAATGTTACTCATGTTAAAGTATCTAAACCTTGAGGACCCAAACAAGTTTGGGTACCTGTTAGGTCCTGATAAGTTTGTAGAAGGGGGGTTGAATACAAACGATACCGTTTAATCGAATTTGTCCTTTTAGGATTTAACAATTTAGAACAAATTATTGCGGAATAAAACTGAAACAATATTCAAGTTAAATAAAACTCTATTAAACTTGAAGGGTGTTACAATTCTGATCACTGATTACAATGAACTTGATAAAACAAATCTAGAATAAATTCGACATGAATTTATCTATTTTTGTAATAAAAAGGATCGAATACTAAAAAGTAGTTCGATATAAAATCTAGGGATTATGATCCGCTAGAAAGCTAAAACAGTACAAGAGAATCAGTTCTTATGAATTAAATGTTATGAACCAAACAAGAATTAATTCTCCTGAAGAAATTTAATGCTTTGTAGTTGAGGAAGAAGTAAAAACAGAGGAATGAAATAATAAGTTGCTGTGTCTTTTTGTTCTTCTGTGTAATTGTAATGTCTTGATAGAAATGTCAACTGCCTTTTATTAATACCACTGCATTTTCTTTTTAATTCTCCACATGCAATCCCTTTACAGAATTGCCTTAGAAGACTAGCAGGAAAACAATGATTTTGGCCTTGGAAGACTTTCGGGAAGACAAGGAATGGCTTAGGAAGACTCTCGGGAAAACTAGGGTTTGGCCTAGGAAGACAATCGGGAAGACTCACTTGTGAGTCTTCCTAGTTCATTTTTCTAAGTCTTCCTAGTTCAAACCTAGGTCTTCCTAGTTCATTTTTATTCTAATTTAAATAATTAACTAAATAAATTATGTATTAAATTAATTCTTTACAAAATTAATTTAATAAATAATTTACTTAATAATATTAATTATTTATAAGAGAATAAATAGAATTAATTGACTTCTCAATTAATTCCAGAATCACTTAAAACTTAGATAAATAACAAACACAATAGTTCGTTGACACTCGATGCACTGTTTGGTTCATGAGTGACTAACGACAATGTCTGTTCTTTATCTGTTTAACTTTAAGCAGTGATTCACTTCCTTCTCATTCAAGAACTCCGTAATCAGTATCTTTTGCTGTCACCACTTGAAATCTCCGTCACTTTAATAAATCCACTGAGCTTGAATACTTCATTGAGGCTCGATCAATAAATTGAGCTTCTTTCAATGTAGAATCACTTCAAGTCTGTAGATGACTTTAATCTTCATTCTTTGACAGATATAATCTTCTGAGATTCCTGTGACATTTGATTTTTATTATTTACTTATTACATCTTAATTAAAGTTGAGTAGAATCCTCGGTGTTTACAAATAGGCCTAGACATATGCCTTTCAGTACCAAAGTCCGCTTAATCAATCTGTGATTGCAGGGTAAGGTTAAAAGCTCAAAGGTCGTGTGGATTCTGGATAGTGGTTGTTCTAGACACATGACAGGTGAAGAGTCCCTGCTTACAGAGGTGGTTAAGAAGACCGGCCCGATTGTAACCTTTGGAGATGACAACAAAGGATTCACTACGGGATATGGTAATATGAGAATTGGGAATGTCATCATTGAAAACATCTCTCTTGTTGAAGGATTGAAGCACAATCTTCTAAGTATCAGTCAATTCTGTGATAAAGGATACAATGTAGATTTCAGAAAGGACAAGTGCTTGATCACAAACAGGAAGGATGAGAAGCTTGCTCTACTGGGAGTGAGAAAAGGAAATTTGTTTATAGCTGACTTAAGTTCTACTAGTGAAGGAGAAGTTACATGTTTCTACAGTAAGGCATCTTCAGAACAAAGTTGGCTATGACATAAGATGCTCTTACACAAATGTAAAATATGAAGTATTAAAAGACAAAGAAATCAAGCAATAAGTCAATAAGTTAATGAAAATGTACGTTGTTACTAACATTCAACTTATGAACATATAAGTTATCAGAGGTTTATAAGTTATAATTTAGCTTATAAACCATTAGCCAAACACGCCCTAAGTAAGGGCAATTAAGTAAAATCACAACATACCAAAAAATATTTAGTATTATATCCAATGGCTCTCATTAATTTAATTTAAAAGATCTAAGAGTTACAGATTGGATGACCAAAATTATGGAGCACCAAACTACAAACCGACTACCAAAACTTTTAATGTTTCGTCTTTAATATAATAGTATAGATAATATCACCATGTTGCCCGTGTTATTTTTAGAAGATGAGTTGTTATTTTATAAAATAGGTAATGTGCCCGTGTTATTTTTAGAAGAAGAGTTGTTTTAGTTAGAAAATAAGAAACACGTAACTAAAAAGGGCAGTTGATTTGAGAAGATGAGTTGTTTTAATTAGAAAATAAGAAACAGGTAATGTGCTAAAAAAGGCAGTTGGTAAAAAATATTTAGAAGATGAGTTGTTTAAGTTAGAAAATATAAAATATGTAATGTGCCCGTGTTATTTTTAGAAAATGAGTTATTTTAGTTAGAAAATACAAAACTGGTAATGTGCTCAAAAAGCCAGTTGGTTTTGTGTTAATAATTATATAAAATTACATTACGTTTCCATATATATGTTGCCCGTATTAATTTTAGAAGATGAGTTGTTTATGTTGGAAAATATAAAATAAGTAACGTGGTCGTGTTATTTTTAGAAAATGAGTCGTTTTATTTAGAAAATATAAACAGATAATATGTTTCAACTAAAAAAGGAAATTAGATAGTTATTAGTAAATATAATATAAAATATTATATTTATATATAATATCTTTTAGTATTTTATATTATATTGATTTGAAAGATCCAACTGTTGAGAATTGGAGGACTAGACTACAAAAACTGACAAAACTTTTAATGTCTGGTCTTTAATATAATAGTATAGATAGGGTTCCCTTATTTTTATCTCCCTTGTGGGCCAAAACAAGGTAATCCAATTGCGCTTTTAATGTGATAGATAGAAACTAAAACCCAACACCCTATACATTTTCATGTTCAAGTTCGGGTTCGGGTTGAGTTAGTAAACGAACCGAGCCGTGTCCATAAAAACGAGCCCGTACTCGAGTTTTGTTCACGAACGGCTCTAATCGCTTACAGCCCTATGTTATATTAATACTATTTCCAGAGAGTTTGAATTCTAACATATTTTACTCCTTTTAGGTTGGAGCGTATTGAAGACTACACCATATACGAGTTGGCCTTTATTTGACACATTTAATGGACTGTAGAGTTAGCGCTTTGATTAATTACGCATTAAATTATGAGCGGTTCTGGCCTCATTAATCGGCCTTTACGTTTAATTATTATATCACTAATTATGTATTTAGGATTATTTTTAGGCCGTAATTAAAATTTTTGTAACAAGTAAAAGTTACCCTAACTTTACTCTATTGTTAATAAATGTATATAATTGTTCTGTACATGATGTTTTGAACGGTTCTATCGTTAGTTAAGCTGCATCTTTAGTGATACAGTTATGGATTTTAGAGATATGCGTATAGTTAGATGGTTGGCACCTGCATGGCAATGGAATGTTGTTGCACAAGATTTTCTTCACATCAAAGCTTAACGTACTAGTATATTTTATGTCAAATGTTAGTGATTCAAGTAATATGCCCCCTTACATATGTGTACCAAAAATTGGAGGAGGTTTGGGATAAGTAATAGCAAATTAGCATTGCTGGAGACGGGAAAGGAAATGATGTCGATAAATTCTTGTCCTTTATAGGATTTCAAGCACCTATGACCGTGTTCTCCCAAGTTTGTTCGTGTGCAATGGCGTAAGAATCCTGGCGAGACTCTTGGAGAAGTTGCCCCAGCTCAATCCCCCTCACTTGTCCCGGCAACAGCTTCCCGATGCCATGCTTCAGAGTGGTATGGACGAATCCCCTACTAACGTTTCTGATATGGGTGAGAAAGAGATAAGTTCTAATAGCAAGTTTGTTGTGTACACGGGTCACTGCTCACGTGTGACAAAATTTTAGTTATACTGCACTCCGTTGCTATACCAGCCTTTGAGGATATGCTAATTAGTCGTTGGACATTCCTGTAGCATAGTTTATAATTGTAGTAGGTTGAGCAGTGTTATGTGTTGTGCCCAAAATCTTACATGGGCTCAATTTAAGGCCCATATGTATTAAGGGTCCAGTAGGGGTGTATTGGGCTAGGTTGGTGCGAACTAGGATATAGGTTCAAGGTGTCGAAGGGCAGGTGCAGGCCGCCTAGGCAGGATCAAGGTGTCAGAGTTCGGGTAAAGGGCATCAAGGTTCATGTGGTATGAACCTCGATGCTGGTCACAGGTGATGAGTAGTCGAAGTCCCTGGAAGGCGGAGTACTAGTAGGACAAGGATTCAGTTACCAACATTCTGTGAGCACGGAAGTCTAACTGGCGAAGGACTTCTAGGCTTAGCAAAACACGCTAGATGGAGCAATAATAATCGATATAGGACTTGTACTGATTATTTCGGATACACCTCGCATGTATGAGGATTTATAGGACTTAATGATGGACTTGGACTAAGACACTGGAAAGCTCGGCTAGAGCTACCTAATTCGTCTATAACTCTAAGATGGATTATCTTAGAGTGGTCGAATTTGCAGGATGGAAGAAGTATAAACCCTTATAGAACTACATGGGGCTTGATTCCTATAAATAGGATATGTAGGCACTTGACTAAAGGATTCGGATTTTCACTCTTGATAAGCATAATGCACGTGCACCTCAGTGATACATATTCCGGCGAACTTAGTGGTGGTGTAGGATTTACACTGCATATTTCGACCGGTGGTTTGTCAACTCAGCCCCCGGAAACATACTTCAACCATTCTGTACTTATAGCAAGCTTCAGGCTTCGAGCTTCAAACCTGTAAGCTTTGTCCGATAATCAAGGACGTTTTTCACGAATATTCCAGCGAGATTCTCTCAATTGTGTTGTACCAAATTTCTCTCACAACATAAGTGGCGCTAGAAGGAGGGGAACTCCATCAGAAATCTTGAGAGAGAAAAGATGTCGGATGATTCCGGAAATACGCAAACACCAACTAACGGTGAAGAAAACCGTGGAAGTGGTCCTCATGGCGAGGTTACGAACAAGGATATTTTCGATCACCTCAAGAAAATTGGTGAAAGGGTGGATTTCTTGGAGAGAAAATCTGAAAAGATGAAAAAATGGCGAAAGAACAAAGATCCTCGGAAAAACGTCCTAAGGCTCCAAAGGTTACACCTACTCGTCTCAATTTTGGCAGTGAGGAGGAAGAACCTGAGAAGGAAAAAACCAAGAAGACTTTTTCTGACGTCGAAACTGATCAGAGTAATCCAGACTGGAACTCTGAAGCTGAGCTCAAGAGCAAGCAGGACCCTAAACCTTCGGTTACAAGGAGTGTAACTGTATTCGACCGAATGGGAAAAAAGCTAACGAGTAAAGATTTAAGGATTAAGCTATTGGAGGCAAAACAGAAGGGTCCCAAGAAGGTACAAAGTGAGAAATCACTGTCTAAGGCGTCAAGGAGTCACAAGGATAAGTCCCACTCTAAACCTGAAGATGAGCATAACTCAGGCTCGTCCTATAAAGCTGATGACAGTTCTGATGGGAGCTCCAACGATGGGAGTGACACTGATGACACCTCTGAGTCAGATGAACGTGATGGAAAATACAAGGAGGAGGACCTCAGGAAGGTCCTCGAGAAGATTATGGCAGAAAAAGGTCCCCAGTCAGGATTGACGGTGGGATCACCTTTCACTAAGAAGGTGCGGGATTCGCCCTTACCCCGTAGCTACAGGGGAGTGGGAGACTTGAAATTCAACGGGACCACGGACCCTGTAGAGTTTCTCAGTCGTTTCAACACGGAGATGGAAGTCTATCAAATCAAGGATCGCACAAAATGTCGATTGTTGGCTGTAACCCTAAGGGATAGTGCTCATCAGTGGTTCAAGAGGCTTCCCTACTACTCTATTAAGTCATGGAGACAGATGGGTGAGATGTTTGTAACTCAGTTTAGAGCTTCAGTCACGTTTGCACCTCCGGCTAATACCCTGGCGAACATCAAGCAACGTGACAACGAAACACTTAACGACTATTTCAAGAGGTTCAATGCTGAGGTTACAAGGGTGAGGAAAACCACAGACGAGACTTATAAAAATTTCCTGATAGCTGGGGTTAAGCCCGGGACTGAATTCTGGAAGGAGCTGCAGAGTAGGGAACCTACTACCCTGGCTGACTTCTACGCCAAGGTAGAAAGGCATAAAGTCGTGGAACAATCCTTGGAGAATTTGAAGAAGGATAATGCTTCACGAGATTGGAACAGGAATAAGAGGAATAGGTCGTACAGCCCGAAGGAAAGAAACTACAGCAAGCGGACAACCTATAACACAGCTTCAGCAGAGGGTCGGGATATCAGCAAGGAGGCGAAGACCGCACCTCTGTCAGTAAACACCACAGGTTCAAAGAGGACAATAGAGTACAAATATCCGTCATCTAAGGGTAGTAGGAGGTACTCGGAGTACACCCCTTTGGCAGCACCTGTGGAACACATATTTGAAGTTGGTGATAAGTCGGGGATGTTCAGGAAACCCTCCAGGACGGGACCTCCCGGGAGAAAAGACTTGGCTAGATATTGTGCTTTCCATGATGCTAATGGGCATGAGATGGCCGACTGCCGACACCTCGAAGATCATATTGAGGACCTGATTAGGAAAGGTTTCCTCACGGAATTTGTGGCCCAGGAGGCGAAAAAATACAAAGATGATAGGTCTAAGAGAGATGAAGAGAAGTCTGCACCTGAGCGAGCTACCAGGGCTGGTAGTATCCACACGATCATTGGCGGACCGTACATCGGAGGTTTCAGCAGGAATGCAATGAAGAATTATGCACGTGAGGCTAGAGGAAACCCCCTCACAAATATTTATCATTTGGCAGATAGACCCCCGAAGCTGTTTAGAGGTGAAGCTGCGGACATTACCTTCACTGAAGACGATGCAAGGCATGTGCATCACCCCCACAATGATGCCTTAGTGGTGACTATCACGATTGGAGGACTCAATGTGCATCGAGTTTTGGTGGATAACGGAAGCTCCTGCAATATACTGGCTTATGACACTTATCAAAAGATAGGGCTTGCGGACAAGGAAATGTCCCCTGCCTACAACGACTTATACGGATTCACTGGCGGACCAGTACAAGTTGTAGGTAGCGTAAAGCTTCCTGTTGTGTTAGGGGCTGAACCTATGAGAGCTACGCAGGTGACATAATTCATGGTTGTGAATGAAGACATATCGTATAATTGTATCGTTGGCAGACCTCTCTTGAAAGAAATGAGAGTGGTAACCTCAATTTACCATCTCTCCATGAAATTTCCCACTCCAAACAGGATTGGATGTCTAAAGGGCTGTCAAGTGGATTCAAGGGAATGCTATAGCAAAGCCTTACGCACCGCTGAGCAGGCTTCGAAGCATTTGTTGTTGGTTGATGGAGGTACCACGGATAATTGCTACAGGTACTTGGAAGCATCAATGAAGGATGAGCCTCCATGGCAGGTAAAAAATTTATGCAATATGATTATGATTATCCAACATCCAGGTGAAGAGAGCTCCATGGATATTGTCTTTTCTTCGGGGGTAGATACCCTGAATGAGATACGGATGCTGGAGGCACCCCCATTAAAACTTGTAGAAGACGGTGAAACCTTGGTCGAAGGCATTGTTGAAGAAGTGAATGATAGTGACTTCGGGGATGACCATCGGGAAAGCTCCCCTAAGGTTCCTTTACAACCTAGAAAAAGGGATACAGAGGTTCAGGTGAAGATTGATCTAGATCCCAGGATGCCTGAAGCTAGGGAAACAACAGGTGTGCTGGTGACACCATGTCAATATTGGTGGATGCAACCGACCCCTCTAAGGAGCTAAAGATTGCAAAGCAGTTGGAACCTGAAGCTAGGGAAGCATTGACTCATTTCTTAAAAGATAACCTAGATGTTTTTGCTTGGTGTCATTCTGACATGGTGGGGATTGACCCCAGGGTAATGTGTCATCATCTTAACATTGACCCCGAAAAGATTGCTGTGAGACAAAAACGAAGGGCCATAAGCGGTGAGAGAGCTTTAGCCCTCAAAGAAGAAGTTGACAGGTTACTAGAAGCTAGGCTGGTGAGGGAATCATTCTACCCAGATTGGTTAGCAAACCCAGTTCTTGTCAAGAAGCCTAACGGAAAATGGCGAACATGTGTGGATTTCACAGATTTGAACAAGGCGTGCCCTAAAGACAGCTTCCCACTTCCGCGGATTGATCAGCTGGTTGATGCTACAGCTGGGCATGCTCTTTTAAGCTTCATGGATGCTTACTCGGGATATAATCAGATTCCCATGTATGAACCGGATCAGGAGCATACATCCTTCATCACAGATAGAGGTTTATATTGTTATATTGGCATGCCTTTTGGATTGTTGAATGCTGGAGCTACCTACCAAAGGCTGGTTAATAAGATGTTCAAAGATCAGATAGGGAAAACTATGGAAGCCTATGTTGATGACATGCTGGTCAAATCTAAAGCTGCAGCTGACCATGTGTTACACCTATCAGAAATGTTCAACATACTACGAAGGTTTAGAATGAAGCTTAACCCTAAAAAATGTGTCTTCGGTGTGGAATCAGGAAAGTTCTTAGGCTTCATTGTAAATCATCGAGGAATTGAAGCAAACCCTGCAAAGATTAAGGCCTTAATCGAGATGCGGTCTCCTCACAACATAAAAGAGGTTCAGAGTCTGACTGGCAGGATTGCAGCTCTGAACAGGTTTGTATCTAAGTCCTCGGATAAATGCAGGGAATTCTTCGCAGCAATCAAGAAAGGAAAGAACTTCGAATGGAACTCGGA
The DNA here is from genome assembly GCA_030848705.1 of Heracleum sosnowskyi. Taxonomy (NCBI): domain Eukaryota; kingdom Viridiplantae; phylum Streptophyta; class Magnoliopsida; order Apiales; family Apiaceae; genus Heracleum; species Heracleum sosnowskyi. The sequence goes on from CM061235.1 coordinate 70,874,840, forward strand.
GTGTGAGGCAGCCTTTACAAAAATAAAGGAGCAGTTGGGCAGCCCCCCATTACTGTCTAAACCTCTTGATGGAGAGGTCCTCATATTGTACTTGGCAGTTTCGGAATACTTTATCAGTGTTGTGCTAGTTCGGGAGGAGCTGCAGGTTCAACACCCGGTTTATTACGTAAGTAAAAGACTATTGGATGCTGAAACAAGATATTCAAATATGGAAAAACTGGCTTACTCTATAATCTTAGCGTCAAGGAAGCTTCGGCCTTATTTTCAGGCACATCAAATCGAGGTACGTACCTCATTTCTTTTAAGACAGGTTTTGCATAAACCTGAAGCTTCAGGTAGGCTTATGAAATGGGTTGTGGAGTTGGGTAAGTTTGATATTGAGTACAAGCCAAGGACGGCTATAAAAGGACAGGTGTTGGCAGACTTTCTGCTGGAATTCCCTCCATCATTTGAGGTGAGGGGTGATGAATGTATAGCTGAACCTACAGCCCCCGAAGAGACGGTTGAAAACTGCTCACCATGGTGGACACTCTACGTAGATGGAGCGGTAAATGGAAATGGGGCAGGAGCTGGTATCGTTCTTATCAGCCCGGAGGGTCACAAGCTTCAAAGCTCCATTCACTTCGCTTTCAACGCAACCAACAATGATGCGGAGTATGAAGCTCTAATAGCTGGTCTGAAATTCGCTTTGGAAATGAGGGTGGAAAACCTGACTGTTTTCAGCGACTCTATGTTGGTTGTATGGCATATTCGAGGAGGATTCCAGGCTAGAGGCCCTCGTACTGACCTTTATATGAGGTACTCTCAAGAGCTGATTAGCAGGTTCAAAGAAGTGAACCTTGAGCAAATCCCAAGGACGCAAAACACTGATGCTGATGCGCTTGCAAAGTTGGGTTCACAATGGGAAGCTACTATGTTAGGGGTTATACCTTTGGAGATTCAACTTCAACCTAGAATTCCTAGACTCGAGGTTATGAACTTGGAACCTACGACTGAGGCATTGTGGACAACACCTATTATGAATTACATCACAAAGGGGATTGTTCCAGAAAGAAAGGAGGAAGCTAGGAGAATAAGATACCAGGCTACAAGGTATGTTCTCTACGATGGTTCTTTATATAAAAGAGGATTTAACAAACCGCTTCTGAGGTGCATATCAGGTGATGAGTGCGAGTACATCATGCGGGAAGTCCACGAAGGAATTTGTGGCAATCATTCGGGCGGAACCTCTTTGGCACATAAAATACTCCGTCAAGGATATTATTGGCCCACGATTCAAAAGGACGCTCATAGGTTCACGCAAGCATGTGATCGTTGTCAAAGGTTTGCAAACTTCAATTGCACTCCAGCTGTTCCGTTGAAACCTCTCACCAGCCCTTGGCCTTTCGCTGTGTGGGGAATTGATTTGATTGGAGAGCTGCCTAAAGGTAAAGGGGGAGTGAAATCTGCTGTGGTGGCTGTAGATTACTTTACCAGGCTGAAGCTGAGCCTCTGGCTACGATCACAGCTGCAAAAATAAAGGAGTTTGTGTTCAGAGCAATCGTTTGCAGGTTCGGAGTTCCCTACAAGCTAATCTCAGATAATGGAAAGCAATTTGATAGCAAAGAGTTGCGAAAGCTGTGTGATGACCTCAGGATTCAGAAGGGCTTCACGGCAGTTTATCACCCTCAAAGTAATGGACAGACGGAAGCTGTCAACAAGATCATTAAGCACACTTTGAAAACTAAACTGGAAGAAAGCAAGGGGTGTTGGCCTGAAGAACTCCCTATGGTTTTATGGTCATACAACACAACACCGCGAACCACTACAGGAGAGTCACCCTTCACCTTAACCTACGGTTGTGAAGCTATGGGACCCGTGGAAATTGGGGCCGGATCATTTAGAAGGGATAACTATGATCCTGGGAATAATGAGGTCAATCATCGATTGTACTTGGACTTGGTAGAGGAGGTTCGAGCCACGGCGCAGCTAAAGCTAGCTGCATATCAACAACGTACTCGGAAGTACTTCGACAGCAAGGTTCGCGCTCGTCCATTGAAGGTTGGCGATTTGGTTCTAAGGAGGATGATGCCCAACATGAAGTTTCATGGTCACGGTGTATTTGGTGCAAATTGGGAAGGTCCCTACCTCATAAAGGCTGTCTTATGGGAAGGTACCTACCATCTCACGGATCTGGATGGAAAGCTCATTCCAAGGGCATGGAATGGTGAACATCTTAAAGAGTATTACCAGTAAATCATCAGGTACTATTTCTGTAGGCCTCTTTCAGGCATAGGAATAATACAGGCAGTTTATTAGTTGTAACTACCATGCTTAGGTATAGCTTCATAGTTGTTGGTCTCAGCTTTACAGTTGTTTGCCTCATCCTCAAAGCACTTTGTTTCAGGTTCATAGTAAGACATTTTCATTTGTTCTCTGAACACTCGGGGGGTAGTGTATGCACACCCTACCTATTGGATGTCTTTTGACAAATTTTACAATATTAATGAAACCTCTATTTCTGGTTCATATGATAGTTCATACTTGAATGCTTCGTTATTCTTTATGTGCTTACTGTAAGATTTACATATGGATAAAGCTTCGAGGCATGATTATCTCTGTTTAAGTTCTTCACCATAAACAATTATATGATAAACAACTGGGGGTAGTGGACATACCCTGTACAGGTTTAAATTACTAAATTTCAAAATTTTATTATTGGATTGGATTTATATTATTGGATTGGATTTATATTATTGGATTGGATTTGATATTACTTGATTGGATTTAATCTAATGGGATTGGATTTAATATTATTGGAATAAATTTAATTGGATTGGAAATTCGTACTCATGGATTATGAGGTAAAGGTTCATACTCATGGATTATGAGGTAAAGGTTCATACTCATGGATTATGAGGTAAAGGTTAATACTCATGGATTATGAGGTAAAGGTTAATATTCATGGATAAATATGTAAACATATCAACTTATATAAGCCCTGGGGACACTAGGCATGAGTATCATGGTAAAGTGCGGGAACTGCACATAGGCCACACTCTGGTTCAAACTTTCTTGCACGGATGCAAGCTGGAACATTGGAGGGATTAACACTACAATAGGGAGGTTTGAGGCTAATGACCCCTTAAGGTGTGACATGGATCAAGCTTCATACAGGCTTATGAAGTACATGGAATTTAACGACACGGTACCCTAGGCAGGGGTATGTATGGATAATTGTTTTTTCTTCTAAGGCATTGGGTAAAATGGCTTATGGATATTTTAATCTATGGAAAATGGATTATGTACCTAAGGATATTAGGTGCAAGGATGGTTTACTTACACATTATATCATTAGAATAATCACTTTGTGAACAATTTCTATATGGCTTGTATCTCGGGTTAAGAGATAGATAACAGCTCAGGTGAGCTTCGGGTTTAATGACTACAATAATGGAAATAGGTGTATGGATCCACCTTTGGTAGAAAATGATCTCATAGTGTGGGTCTTATTGGTTACCTATGCGGCCTATATCGTGGGTATCCTGGGATGGGCACCTATCTATTTACTGGCCCAAGGATACTGGTTACCTAGCGTTTTGAAACATGATTTAGTTTACAAGTTCAGGACTTGGGAGGAAGCTGCAATCACCCGCAGGTACACTTGTCGCAACAATCTAAGGCATATACATGGAAAATATAGCATGGCAAGCCTAGGTATGGATAATAAACATAAAGGTACGATAAATTTAAAAGATGAAAACCAGAGTTAAAAGGTTACATCTTGCGAGGTATTCGGAGGTACCCGCACCCTCATCCAATGTTTGAAACCCATGGCGCGAACGCCGGAAATGTTATCAAAATAAAACCATAACTGTTAACCCTAACCAGGGTGTGAATGTTTTCAAAAAAAGTACTTATGAATATAAAACAGCAGTCACGAAGCAAGGCTGCCAGGAGATGCCCCAGGAACGTCCTGATCAGGAACAGGGTCAGCCGGCTCCACCTCCTCCATTTGAGCATCCGGGTTGGAGCTTTCGACCACGACCTGTGTCTCAGCCTCAGGTTCGGAGGGAACAACTTTCTCTTGCTCTGCAGCTGCGGCAGCTTCCTTCTTCTTAATCTCTTCCACCAGCTTCACGGCATCATCCCCAAGCAGGGTCCAGTCTAAAGTTGGAAAATGATCATACGTGGACTCAATATAATCATTCACCCCGCGGCTGTACCCGGCCTCGAACTTTTCGCGATTGGCAGCCTCACGGGTCGACCTTTCCAAAGCAATGGTGGTATTAAGAGAGTCTAACTTCTTCTTGAAATCTCCAACTTTCCTGGTATAAGAAGCTTGTAGGGCGTCCTTTTCAGCATCAAGATTAATTATGGAAGTGTTCAACTGCTAACACTCTTTCAATAGCTTAGCCTCGGAAGCCTTAAGCTTCTTGCTGGCATCAGCTAACTTCTTCTTCTCATCTTCACTTGTCTTAAGGAGGGTTTTTAACTGCCTAACTTCTTCAAGTAGCTTCTGATCGCTGCGTGCTGCTGCCACCATTTCTTCATTACGCTTCAGGGTGTGAAAAAGACTTTGAGCCTTACACCAGGTGGTAGCCTTCACAGCTTCAGACAAGCTCATCTTATCCCACTCAGCAATAGCTTCTTCTGAAATCTGATTTCCTGCCATAGTCAAAAACTTACGGATTAAGGAGCTAGAACCTTCACCTGGGGTGCTGGGGGGTGATGGCTTGGACTTTTTGCTAAAGCGAGATCTCGGGCCTTTAGCAGAATCAGTGGCGTCAGATGGCGGCAGTTTCCTTTTAGAAGAAGTGGTAGACTTGTCTTGGGAAGCAGGGGTTGATTTCATTCTGGATATAGGGGTAGCGTCAATCGAAACAAGATCTTTCTCATCATCTCCAAAGAGGTCATCATAACTTGTGGATTTGTTGACAAAAGACGGCACACCAGAAGCCATGTCTGCAAAAGAAATCAAAGGTTAGCATATGAGCAACAAAGTATGTAATCAAAGTAATAGCATGGTAAGAAGATACAAATGATTACGTAAAAGTGTAAAGACATGATAGGGAACCTATTTTACTTGAGGTTTCGACTTCGGAATCCTCTGTAGAAACCAGGTTCAAGGATTTCTTATTTGACAAAAAACCACATCGTTTAAGGTTTTGATCTGTCAACAGACTAGCACCATCTCCTAGCTCTGCTGACAGCTTCAAGGCCTCAAGAGCCCTTTCCAAGGAATGACCTTTAAGCGTTGTCTTACTTGGAATCTCTATATAAGGATTAGGTGTGGGTTAGAGTGCGATATCTAAATAATTTTGGAAGGAATAAGGAAAATACGGAGTCATTACTTATTGGGGTTCCTGTTGAATTCAGTTCGGTATATTGGACAATCATAACAATAGAGAAATTGGGGTAACCAATCGGTCATTCCCTTCCTGTTTCCCTTGATTGCACTGTCCATCATGGACATTCCAGGCGGACAGATAAAAGAAACCAGAATTTTTTCCCGTTTGTTTGAGCTGGTAAAAGAAACCCAGCTCACGGGCAGACATCTTCTTTTCAAACTGCTGGTCATAAAGGACATACATACACATGGCCATTCTGTAGGCGTTCGGGGTCATTTGAAGGGGAGCAATGTCATAGTAGGTAATGATATCATTGATGAAAGGGTGTAGAGGGATGGACAAACCCATTCTAAAAAACTTGGCGGATAATACAGCACAGGGTATCTGTTGATCAGGTTCAAAGTTGTCAAAGAGATGACACCTTTCCCCAGGGGAAGGTACCACCAAGCGGCACTTGGGACGGTGTTTTTGGAGAAGAAGTTTTACTCTGTCAGCGTTCATTGAGGTGTCTAGCTCCTCACAAGTAGGAATTATGCCTTGGGATTCATGGGGAGTTTCATCTTCTGAAGAAACCTCGACCTCAACTTCTGAATCAGGGAGTGGATAGTTGTCGGAAGATGTTTGACGAATGGCAATGGGTTGAGAATCTCTGATCTTATGGGAAAAGAGATTGGTTCGAACAGCTACAATAGCTCATTCAGGAACCAGTACCTTTACTTTAGAACGAGTCCTAGTACTGACTGGTTTGATAACAAGTGGATTTGATGGAAGGGTTCTAGCAGATAAAGGATCAGAGTCAATGGGAGTCTGCACCTCGTGGGACGTTGACTGTTGGGAGCTTGCAGGGTTTGAATTCCCTGACATCTGCAAAAGATGATGCAGGGTAAGATAACAACCAACAAGGTTCTTCGCAATCAGGCAAGCAAAAAGGACAAGTAAACCGAAAGGCTTACGAAGGTCTTCGATTGGGGCTTTTCCGAGGGTGTTGTGAGGACCTAGGTCGAACAGGTGGTGGTTGCAGTAGTGCCCAAGGTTCGAGAATTACAAATTACGAGGTTGCTTCCACATCTAAAGGACAGATAAAGGTTCATAAGGGTCTTCACCTTGGGATAGGTTGTGGTACATAGAAATCTAAACCTAAAGCTACAAGAAAAGTTTTTTAATTGTTAACTTAAATCTCTTTATGAGGTCACCCGGCAATGCTAACATGCCGGGATATGTATGATACATACAGCCGATTATACAAGCAAGTAAGAACAAACAGGAAGACGAAGAGACACGGTGTTACATGCAACTCGTAACACCAGGGAAAACAAGAGTTAAAAGGGTTTTATGGCTTTTACTTGATTATATGGCAGCAATATTGAGCAATTACAAGTCACAAAAGGAGGGTATATGCAGCCTCTAGATCTTCTATTTGACAACACAGGTGATACGAGAGTGTGGGTGTGCATATATGATTGTGTATGTATGTATATATGCATATATGCATATATATATATATATACGAGTTGAGTACATTCAAGAGCAGCATGCAATGACAAATCGGGAGTAAAAACAGCAGATAAAGGTAGATTCATACCTTACGGAGTGATGCAGGTGGGGATGGTCGAAGATTGGAGTATCGCCGGAACCCGGAGCTGTCTGGAAGCCTTTCGCCGGAGAGGAAGTAGAGAGAATGAACAGTTTGTGTGGAAAAGTGAGATAAAAAGAGAGAAAGGGGGTGAATGTGTGTTTAAGTACACACGGAAGAGGAGCAGCTGTGCCAGGTGGCATCCACGGATAGGTTTAAAAAAAACAATGAAAAATGTGAAAGATTAATGTATGGTTCAATTTTCTAGGAGGAATATGAGAGGTTTGTTGCATGTTTTGAAATTCAAATTCTTTTCGAAAAACAAAGGATAATTTGTGGATAAATGAACGTTTCTAGGAAGCTAATTAAGATACGGGATTAATTTTCCGGAAAAAGGAGGTATATGCGCCGAGGATTCTGATTAGGTGTCAGGTGTTCAACTAAGGGATTGCACCAGGTTATGAGGTTAAGAATTGGTCACTCGATAATAAAATAGGTTTTGGTTCCTTTTGTATTCAATACTGCAAGGAACCGGGGGGTAGTTGTTGTGCCCAAAATCTTAGATGGGCTCAATTTAAGGCCCATATGTATTAAGGGTCCAGTAGGGGTGTATTGGGCTAGGTTGGTGCGAACTAGGATATAGGTTCAAGGTGTCGAAGGGCAGGTGCAGGCCGCCTAGGCAGGATCAAGGTGTCAGAGTTCAGGTAAAGGGCATTAAGGTTCAGGTGGTATGAACCTCGATGCTGGTCACAGGTGATGAGTAGTCGAAGTCCCTGGAAGGCGGAGTACTAGTAGGACAAGGATTCAGTTACCAATATTCTGTGAGCACGGAAGTCTAACTGGCGAAGGACTTCTAGGCTTAGCAAAACACGCTGGATGGAGCAATAATAACCGATATAGGACTTGTACTGATTATTTCGGATACCCCTCGCATGTATGAGGATTTATAGGACTTAGTGATGGACTTGGACTAAGACACTGGAAAGTTCGGCTAGAGCTACCTAATTCGTCTATAACTCTAAGATGGATTATCTTAGAGTGGTCGAATTTGCAGGATGGAAGAAGTATAAACCTAATAGAACTACATGGGGCTTGATTCCTATAAATAGGATATGTAGGCACTTGACTAAAGGATTCGGATTTTCACTCTTGAGAAGCATAAGGCACGTGCACCTCAGTGATACATATTCCGGCGAACTTAGTGGTGGTGTAGGATTTACACTGCATATTTCGACCGGTGGTTTGTCAACTCAGCCCCCGGAAACATACTTCAACCATTCTGTACTAATAGCAAGCTTCAGGCTTCGAGCTTCAAACCTGTAAGCTTTGTCCGATAATCAAGGATGTTTTTCACGAATATTCGAGCGAGATTCTCTCAATTGTGTTGTACCAAATTTCTCTCACAACATTATGTAACAACATTTAATTGAGGAAAATGAGAAAGGTAAAATGATCTTATATTAAGGTAGATTTTGTAGACATTTACATAAACGTACATATATTTCTTGTGTTAAATCTTATATATGCTCTTAGATAAGAATTCCATTTCTGAAATACATGTATCATGCTTCTTTAAACAGATTTTTCCAAATCGGTAAAATTTGACTTGTTTATTACATGTGTTATGTTAGAAGATGCGCCAATGTCAAAATATACCTCAAAACTACTACTTGAAATTATGTATCTTGACAAGGACATGTCGAGCAGCTGTTGTTTTCTTAAAACAATTTTATGAGGATTCTCAACATATGGCTTCCTAAACTGCGGACCCGGGATAGACACCAACCTCAAATTCATAATCTAGAACCTAGGAATGTCATACATAAATAGATATAATTAGCTGATAATCCGTGCTAAGCACCGGTCAAGATTAAAAAAAATAATCAAAATTGGGATGAAATAAAAAAAATCAAATCAAATCAATAAATCTTTGAATTATATAGTTATAGAGAATCAAACCGGGGATGAAATCAGTGAAATTAAATTAAATAAATAAATTTTGTTTAATCATATAGTTGTAGAGATTCGAACATTGATTTTGTGATAATCAAATTTGTTATTTTTGTAGGGCTCTCCATTTACATATTATTTATTAATAAAGAGTACAGGTATAGTTGTACGTGTGTGTTTATAAATATAAACAAACTTTTTTAACTTCGGGTTAGAGAGGAAGCTAATAAGATAGGAGGATATGGCTACTAACCCAGGCATTCTCACTGACTTTCCACGGAAGCCCCTCGGAAACTACAAGTTTTCTTCTTTCTCTTCATGAATATATGTGTGTGTGGTGTATAAAATTGTTGATTTTATTTTATCCAACTGCTCAATATTATGTTTGTTTTGGCAAAAATAGTTCTTTTTTGTGAGGCTTAATATTTTCTTTAAATGAATGAAATATATCCAAATGACATATTAGTGCCCTTTAACAAACGTCTTAGACCCATTTTGATATAGGCTAAAGGCCAAATCTGTACTCATGTATTTGTAAGCTCATATTGTGCAATCAACTTGGGGTGGTTGTAACATGCAAAACACTTAGGCAAGATGACGTTTAGCATATATAGTCACTTCATAAAATATGATTTGTATTTAATTTTTTCTTAATTTAATTTTTTCTTAGGCTTTAATTTTTTAATAAATAAATGAAATATGCAAAAATGACATATTCATATTTGTAAGTTCATATTGTGGAATCAACCTTGGGTGGTTCTTTTAATTTCCTGGTCCTCGTATTTTTTTTTTTGTTCATACAGTGTTGTTGGGGTCCGCCCCGAATTCATAAATAAGTTAAAAAATCCTATTATAAGCATTATTCTAATAATTAAGGTAAATCTTATTTTGGTAGAAATAAGAATTGAGGAAAGATTTCTATCCAAGATAATAAAAGATGGTAATTGTCACAAATAGAATTAAAATATATTAAGATTAAAATATTTGTGGTGTCTATAAATAATATAAATATTTGAGCTTTGTAATCAAGAAGGTGAGTTGATTGTATTCAAGAGTGCTGAGTGAATCTGGTACTCTCTCTTGGTACTCTCTCTGTTCCAACAATTTCTTTATACTTTCCCTTTTTGGATGTCTCATCCAATTCTTTACATTTCTAAACTTTCGAAAAATTGTAAACTTTTAACAATATTATAATCAACTACTTTTACTACTCTCCTCCACTATCCTCACTTTATACATTAAAAATTGATTAGACCCACCACTTAACTCACTTTTTCTATTTTTTCCACTATTCTATTACTTTTTTTCAACCTCCGTACCCAAATATAAACAAATGGGTGGGACGGAGGGAGTAATGCATTCATAGTGGATTTGTGGTTTTACCCTGAGGGGTTTTCCTTGTGTTCTTTACTTTCGTGTTTGTTATTGTGTTTAATTAATGTTGATTTATAGTGAATGCGATCCTAACATAGAGGTGATATAATATAATGCCTTACAAAAAAAGGTAATACAATAATTGTTTAAATATTTGTCTTAATTCATCATACTCACTTCATTTCAGTCATGAAATAGTTTGTGTTTAGGGTATCACAAAAAAGTTGACTTATAGCTTAAAATGAGTAAGTGCTTTATAAGTGACAAGTTGATGGATTCTTATAAGTTATAGGGTTGTTTGGATAAATTTACTTATAAGTTAGTTAAGAGTTTGCTAAATTAAATTTGAAAAAATAATTATTAAATACAATGATTTCAAAACTTGCATTTTAAATTAAAAAAATATTTAAAAACACAAAGGTAAAAATATAAAGTATTAAAAAAATAAAGAAATCAAAGAATAAGTTGATAAGTTAAGTAAAATGTTAGTGATTTCTAACATTCAACTTATGAATTTATAAGTTTATCAAATAAGCTGAGTATACAAACACCCTGAAATGGGTTTATAAGTCATATCCAAACATGCCTTATATTCATCCACTAAAGAGAATAGCGTGCACTTACGATGGAAGATTTTCGAGAAAAACTGTGACAACTTCATTTTTTTTACGAAAGTATCATGCTAGAATAATATTGTAGCAAGCTCGTAATTATCTAATTTTTGTAAGCTTTTTACTTGTATGTAGTACTATGAATTTTGGGTCGCACAATTTTAGCTTACACCAACGAAAAATTACCAAATTCAACTACAATTAATTTTGTTGGGTGTGAGTTGTTCTAGGTCAACAAAAAAAAAGAGTTGTTCTTGATTTTTAGGTTAGTAGGGATCGCATTTATCAAGATATTATATAAAAATTTAACACCTCCGGTCACTTTCGAGTCCTATTTTTGGATCGATTAGTACCTGAGATATGTGCCGACTTTAGCTCTAATATCATTTTTGGTTACCAATTGTCCAAAATGTTAAAATTAGGAGGACTTAAGATCATAAGTTATGTACATTCTGATAAATTCTATAAATATTCAAATTTGAAACCCAATGTATATGATAATTTTGTGGCTTAGTTGGAAGAAAAGATCTCACCCAAATTACCACAAGAGAAGGATATATGAGAAGAATATTCGATTCTTACTCACGCACACATTGAGAGAAGAATATATGAATTCTTACTCAATTTTAAAATAACTTATTACATTCAAATGACTCATGTATCAATCTGTATACAATGAATTTAGAAATAAATACATATTCATGCATCTATAAATTTCCTCTCATATATCTAGATAAATTTATAAACTTCTAATGCATGCACCAATAGTTAAAATTATAATTTCAACACTCTTCCTTAATTTTAACTATTCCAAGAACACTTCTAAACTTTATGAAAGGGAGGCTTGTCTTCTTTCTTCACAAAACCTCTTCTCACCAAAAACTTCCTTCAGTCGCTACAATATTGTCGCCTGGTCACCAGGTTTATACTTGTCTTCAAAGAACTTGATACACGAACTTTATTTTCCACACGAGCTTTGCTCGTCAACGAGTTCACTTTTATATGCCACACGACTTTAGTCAAGTACTCCTTTGGAGTAAACAAGACTCTGAACAAATTTCTTTTAAGCCAAGAAGGCAACCAGAATCTTTGGCTTTTGATACCACTTTGTTGTAAGAAAGGATCTCACTCAAACTATCACAAGAGAAGGATATAGGAGAAGAATCTTTGAATCTTACTCATACACATATTTGGAGAAGAATATATGAATTCTTACACAATTTTCAAATAACATATTATATGGCTTTATATAATACTTAAAGGATACTTTTAGATGATCTCTAACAATTATTAATCTCTATACAATGAATTTAAAAATAAATACATATTCATGCATTTATAAATTTCCTCATGTATCTAGATAAATCTATAAACTTCTAATGCATGTACCAATAGTTAAAATTATAATTTCAACATTATGGTTGTTAAAAATTGATAGAATTATGTTAACGGAGGAATTTGGTGATAACCAATTCGGGGAGGGTTGCTGGAATTGTGATAGAAACCGAGGATGATAAGTAGCGTAGGTTGCAAGGGTTAGGGTTTATGGCTGAGATTGTATGTGAGAATAGGTCGCAATTGAGATTGAATATTGAATTCTCTCTTGTTTGCAAGTTTGCATCGTGTCATACAATGTGCCTACGTACCCTATTTATAGGGATCAAGCCAAACGTAGTTCTTGGAGAGCAAGTAACCTATGGGCCGAGTTTCCTTCTTTAAAGAGCGAAAAGACCGGGATCACCGCCTTTGATATGTCATTATGAGCTGTCATGATTTCACTATTTTCTTGAGACTTATCTGATAATTCATTGACCCGGATTTATCGGAGCCAACGCTTATCTCGATCCATGGAAAATAAGGAAAGACAGGCTCTTATGAATCTCAAAAGGGCGAGGCTTCTCGCAAGGCGAAGTTTCTCAGCGTTAATAGGTTAATTTTCAATAAGTCAATAAAAGTTAAGGAACATTCGTCTTTAAGAAGACGAGGTTCTTATATTTAAGTGATGAGGTAAATAAGGTAGTTTATACCCCAGAATAAGTCAAAAAGGGCACATTCCTTACTTACACTAGTCATCCATTTTTATCTGTAACCTAGGTTTCCAAGAAGGCGAGGCTTCGTATGAACCTAGGTTAGATCCGATACCTTGATTGTCACCCAATGGGCTAGGTTTCATATGAGCCTAGGATATATCCAACATCAGTAATGGGCCAGTAATCTCGCCAAGTAATGGGCTAGGCTTCGTATGAGCCTAGGTTAGACCAAACGTCATCATTAAAGAAGAGGTTGTTATTTTTGGCTATAACAACTACCCCCCATTTTCTTGAAACAAATATTTGTAAAAGAAAAGTTCAACCAAAAATATTCAAAGAAATCTCAAAGGCGAGCCATCATAACCAATCGTTGAGGAACCTCTCTTATACGATGGGTGAGGTATGTCTAATACCTTCGCTCAACAAATCATTCATTATCTAATTTTCTCTCAAGTTTTTAATATCATTTCCAGCTATCATACCTCGATTACTGCATTTAAGTACGAATCACAAGCAGGCACGTGGCAGCCTCATTTTTCCTATAAAAACCCAAAAATTTTCTCAAAGTTACCATCTTTCTAAAAATCTCTCAAAGTGCTGTCAATTTTCCCTGAAGCTAAGAAGGCGAGGCTTTTGATTTCTGAAGACGAGGCTAGTGGTAAGGAAGGCGTAGCAGAATTTTTCGAGTTTTACCCAATCATCTACTTACCGAGGTATTTTCTATTACTTGTTCATTTGTAATGCATTTTAACCTGTTAAAAAATTATCTTCTAGAATTAGAGCGACACTTAGGGATTGTAATCTTCTCCCTGATCTAGAACTAGGCGCACCTTTCGTGAGGGCGAGGACTCATTAGACCTTTAGTCATCTTTATTATTTTCCTTCAATCAAATCAGTAATCCTGTCCTCGCCCTCTCTTTTCAGATGTCTCATAATTCAACATCAAATGAGGTCGAGGCATCTTCTGCTTCAAAAACCTTCCCTTCTCGCACTAAAGGCAAGGAAAATCTTGACGCTTTTCTAGACCGAGGATGGCTAAGAGCGCATCAAAGGAATCTGAATTCTTACAAAATCATTGAAAACCCAGACGCAGTCATATCCTTATCCGATAACTCTCATCTTGAAGAAAGGAATCCCTGTTCTCTTGGGAGAATTGACGATCAACAAAGCATTTTCAACATCGTGGACATCAATGAAGGCGAGGAGGACCTTCACGATTTCTTTTCCCCCTTAGACATTGAGCCTTCCACCTCATCTATGCTAGGAAGAGGGCGAGGTAAAGATTTAAACCAATGTGCCAGGATATTCCAAGAAGATCAAAACGAAGAAGATGAAGAAATAGAAAGTCATTGCTCATATGGAGATGAGGACGAGGTTCAAAGGGGCGAGGATAGACATCCATATGATGACGATCATCAAGAGGAAGCCGACGTTTCGGATGATGAAGGCGAGGCTCTTTCGGTTTCTCCCATTCGTTGTGCGTTTGATTTTCCCTCACCAAGTCCTTATAACCCCGATACTTATGAGCACGAGATTGATTATGACTTTCCTGAAAGTTACACCGAAGCTGACAAAATCAAGTATCGAAAGGAAGAGGGCGTGGTTTCTTGCGCTGGCCTCGCCTCTGAAATCAGTTCGGAAGAAATTATGTACTTAATGGAATATTTCAATCTTCAAGGGAAATGGCTGAAACCTCACCTACATATGAGGATGCATTGGTTTGACGTTCCTCTTCTCCAAATCCCAAGAATGGTCTTAACCAACAAATTGGTTGAAATTGGATTTGGATATCCAATGCATAGGTTCCTTCATGAAATTATCGAGTTCTACAAGATCGCCCCTATGCAATTGTCGCCCAATAGCTATAGGATTGCTATTGGATTGTACATGTTGTACAGAAACAACGGTTATGAAGCTCCTTCTTTAGAAAAAATCAATTACTTTCTGTCTCTAAGGAAAAGCGGAAGCGACCTAGGCTTCTATTACCTCGCCTTCTTCGCTAAGCATAACAGAAAGGGATTCTATTCCGGCAACCCAAGTAACATGAAGGTATGGAAAGACGATTATTTCTATCTCTACGACGTTCCACGAGTCAGGACGCAATTTAACCTGAACGCCTGAAAGTTAAATCATAACCTCGTCTTCTGCCTAGCCTCGTCTTCCTTAATTTTTAATAACCTCGGCTTTTATTGCTCGTTTTTTATACATAGATCAACCGAAACAATCTGTACTTTCTGGCGACGCTCTGGATCGCGCGGCGCATATTTTAAGTCTTTCCACAAGAGAAAAACTTTGATGTACTTGTAACCTCGGAATCTCTTTAAGCCCACGGCTTTTATAACAGCGGGTTCAGGCAAATTGCTCCCGTGAAATTTAAAAGAAATGCTTCAAAAAGGGTTTTAAGAAAAATAACTAAACATTTAACAAGAAGAGGTAACCTCGCCTTCTATCTTTTTATTGTTCTGCAAGCTTAGTAACGTCGCCTTGTATATAACCTCGCTCTCTTTTATTTTGTGCAGGAAAAAAGATGCAGCTCCCGTTTGGAGGAAATCCTTTTGCAAGACCAGCCACGGCTAATCCATCCTCTGCTTCTGGGCAATCTCGCCCTCAGAACATTATCCCAACAAGCACAATTCCCCCACCCACTCCTCCATTCAAAGAGAAAGATAAAGGGAAACGAGGAGCAAACGACATTCCAAGGGGGACGAGCAAAAAATCTAGGATCGGGGCAACGGAAGGCGACTCCCCATTGCAGTTGGTGTTAGCTACCTTTGGTTCCTTAGCTGCGAACCATTATTCTGATGACGACGCTAAACTTTTCATGAAGAGGAATAGCCCAGATGCTGAATTCGCCTTCAAAATGGGTCTAGGCGAGGCTTTTTATCATGGCCTTAATGTTCTGACTGAGAAGAACATGATTATTCAGGATCAAGAAAAAGGCCTCAATAAATTGAAAGGCGAGGCTACTTCTCTTAAGGATCAAATGTCAAATGTACAAAAGCAGCTTGATAAGGAGTCCAAGGCCAGGAAAGACGAGGTTGGGAGGCTTCAAGATGAGTGCGCTAAACTCACAGCTGATGCTAAGCAGTCAGGCGAGGCTTCCAAGAAAGAGAAGGAAGAGATGCAGTCTAAGTTGGATGAGCTTAACAAGAAAATGGAAAAAGAACTAAGCGATGCCTACATCCTCGGCTTTTTAGGTTACTTAAAGAATTTTCTCGCCGCCGACCCTGATTACGACTGGTCAGTGCACTTTGCTCCCTCAACTTCCCATTATATAACGACCTTCAAAGCTGAGAATGCTAAGTCCATCGAAGAGATGAGGAAAGAGCTTCTCCATAAGATTGAGAGTGAGCTGAAAACCAAAGTTGAGGAAGAGGCGAGGAAGGAAGCTACCAGGGGTGATGATGAGATCGGCAACACAAGTGGAGCTTCGCCCTCCAATACGACAGCCTCGTGACTGTATGATTTATTTATTTTAGCAAACACTATTGGGGTACAAGGTCCCCCCAACTGTCCTTAACTTTATTGGAGATGCGCACCCTCCTTTTAATGGTGTCGCCTTTGTAAAACTTTTTATCAAATCTACTTTTATTGCATGTGTTTATTCATAATAGAAAATGCATTCTTGAAAACGTAACCTCGTCTTCTTTTATACTCAATGCTAAGCAGAGTTTAAGAGAGGGAAGAGTAACCTCGCCTTCTTGTATACTCGATGCTAAGCAGAGTTTAAGAGAGGGAAGAGTAACCTCGCCTTCTCGTATACTCGATGATAAGCAGAGTTTAAGAGAGGGAAGAGTAACCTCGCCTTCTCGTATACTCGATGCTAAAGAGAGTTTAAGAGAGGGAAGAGTAACCTCGCCTTCTTGTATACTCGATGCTAAGCAGAGTTTAAGAGAGGGAAGAGTAACCTCGCCTTCTCGTATACTCGATGCTAAGCAGAGTTTAAGAGAGGGAAGAGTAACCTCGCCTTCTCGTATACTCGATGCTAAGCAGAGTTTAAGAGAGGGAAGAGTAACCTCACCTTCTTGTATACTCGATGCTAAGCAGAGTTTAAGAGAGGGAAGAGTAACCTCGCCTTCTTGTATACTCGATGCTAAGCAGAGTTTAAGATAGGGAAGAGTAACCTCGCCTTCTTGTATACTCGATGCTAAGCAGAGTTTAAGAGAGGGAAGAGTAACCTCGCCTTCTTGTATACTCGATGCTAAGCAGAGTTTAAGAGAGGGAAGAGTAACCTCGCCTTCTTGTATACTCGATGCTAAGCAGAGTTTAAGAGAGGGAAGAGTAACCTCGCCTTCTCGTATACTCGATGCTAAGCAGAGTTTAAGAGAGGGAAGAGTAACCTCGCCTTCTTGTATACTCGATGCTAAGCAGAGTTTAAGAGAGGGAAGAGTAACCTCACCTTCTTGTATACTCGATGCTAAGCAGAGTTTAAGAGAGGGAAGAGTAACCTCGCCTTCTTGTATACTCGATGCTAAGCAGAGTTTAAGAGAGCGAAGAGTAACCTCGCCTTCTTGTATACTCGATGCTAAGCAGAGTTTAAAAGAGGGAAGAGTAACCTCGCCTTCTTGTATACTCGATGCTAAGCAGAGTTTAAGAGAGGGAAGAGTAACCTCGCCTTCTTGTATACTCGATGCTAAGCAGAGTTTAAGAGAGGGAAGAGTAACCTCGCCTTCTTGTATACTCGATGCTAAGCAGAGTTTAAGAGAGGGAAGAGTAACCTCGCCTTCTTGTATACTCGATGCTAAGCAGAGCTTAAGAGAGGGAAGAGACTCTCTTCTTGGTGAGCTTTCCGGAAGTACGGATAAACACCCCGGAAGTACGGGTTTACCAAGATTTCGTAAAAACATAACGAGTAGTTTCCATTGAGAATTGAAAGCCACAAAGAAAATTCTGTCAAAAGATGCATGTTTTATTCATAAATATAAGATAGGTCTTGTCGGAGGAGAAGTACATGCACTACCCCCCTGAACTTTATTGCCAATGAATTAAAATAAAGTTTACATAGTATAGTTAGAATAGCGTACGCTACTGATAATACTTCTTGAGATGCTCCATGTTCCAAGCACGAGGAATATCCTTTCCATTTAGATCAGCAAGATAGTAGGTTCCACTCCATAGCAAAGTCCTGACTCGATAAGGTCCTTCCCAGTTGGCTCTAAAGACTCCATGATTGTGAACTTTGGTGTTAGGCATAACTCGTCGTAGAACATAATCACCAATTTTAAGAGGCCTCGCCTTTACTTTGGTATTGTAATGCCTAGCCACCCTTCGATGATAGGCTGCTAACCTAGAGGTAGTCCTGAGTTCTTCTACCATATCTAGATAGAGACGATGATTTACCTCATTAACTTCTGGCTGAAAATTATCCCTTCTAAAAGACCCTGCCCCAAGCTCAACTGGTACCATAGCCTCGCACCCATAAGTCAAAACGAAAGGAGTTTCTCCTGTTGTGGTTCTGGGAGTGGTATTATAACTCCAAAGTACATTAGGCAACTCCTCAGGCCAGCTACCCTTGCTATCTTCCAATTTCGCCTTCAAAGTATGTTTGATGATCTTATTAACTGCTTCTGTTTGGCCATTAGTTTGAGGATGACTAACAGTGGAGAAACTCTTTACAATGCCAAGGTTATCACATAGCTCACACATCTCTTTACTATCAAACTGTTTTCCATTGTCAGATATGAGCTTATAAGGAATTCCAAACCGACAAACAATAGAACGATACACAAAATCTACTAACTTCTTAGCAGTGATCGTAGCCAAAGGTTCAGCTTCTGCCCACTTGGTAAAGTAATCCACAGCAACCACAACATATTTGACACCTCCCTTTCCTTTAGGTAACTCTCCAATCAAGTCAATCCTCCACATAGAGAAAGGCCAAGGACTAGTAATAGAAGTAAGTGGAGCAGCGGGATTATGAATATTATTGGCATATCTTTGGCACTTATCACAAGCCTGAACAAACTGAGACGCATCCTCCTTTAACGTAGGCCAGAAGTATCTTTGCCGCAACACCTTCTTGGCTAAAGATCCACCCCCCGAGTGATTGCCACAAATACCCTCATGAACTTCTCGGAGAACGTAGGTACATTCATCACCATCCAGACACTTAAGAAGAGGTTGATTGAAGCCTCGCCTGTAAAGAATCCCTTCATAATTAACATATCGGGCTGCTTTGTAACGTAACCTTCGAGCCTCTCCTTTGTCTTCAGGAAGAGTTCCCTTTGTTAGATATTCCCAAATCGGAGTTTTCCAGGTGAGGAGGACAGGTTCCTCCAGTTGCATCAAATCAGCTTCTGGCACACTTGGTTGCCTTCTTATTTCCAAAGGAATGACCCCCAAGAGTGCAGCACCTCTTTGAGATCCTAACTTTGCCAGGGCGTCCGCCTCTACATTAGCGTCTCTAGGAAGTTGCTCCAACCTAGCCTCCTTAAACAAGTTTATCAACCGCTGAGTGCATCTCATATATAACTCTGTCCGAGGTCCTCTTGCTTGGAACCCCCCGTTGACTTGGTGTACAACCAGCATAGAGTCACTCCAGATGTTTATATTCTCCACTTTCATCTCAAGGGCAAGTTTCAAGCCGGAAACTAAATATTCATACTCAGCATCATTGTTTGTAGCATAGAAGGTGAAGTGGATGGCGCTTTGTAAATGATGTCCTTCAGGACTAACCAAGACTATTCCTCCTCCAACCCCTTCGTTATTGACAGCGCCATCAACATACAAAGTCCACCATGGGGATGAGTTATCATATTCAACTTCGGTCTCGGGCAAAGGAATTGAGATTATTGCGAGGTTGTCACCTTCTCGTTCAAGAGGGAACTCTAGAATAAAATCAGCCAAGGCTTGGCCCTTGATAGAATTCCGAGGTTTGTATTCCACATCAAACTGTCCCAACTCAATAGCCCACCGGAGCATACGTCCAGAAGTCTCCGGCTTATGCAGCACCTGCCTCAAAGGATACGTTGTTCGGACCTCTATCTTGTGTGCCTGGAAATAAGGCCTCAATTTTTTGGAAGCTAAGATCAAGGCATAAACAAGCTTCTCCATGTTGTTATATCTGGTTTCTGCATCCAATAACCTTTTGCTCACATAGTAGACTGGGAACTGAACCTCGCCTTCTTCTCTAACCAGGACTCCGCTTATTGAATATTCCGAAACAGCCAGATACAAAATAAGGGTCTCACCTTCCAAAGGCTTAGATAAGAGGGGAGGCGATCCCATGTGGTCCTTTAGCTGTTGAAAGGCCTCTTCGCATTCAACTGTCCATTCGAACCTCTTTCCTGCACCCTTGATAACTTTGAAGAATTCTCGGCACTTATCAGAAGATTTGGATACGAAACGATTTAAAGCTGCCACCCTACCAGTCAAACTTTGAACCTCCTTCACCGTCCTGGGTGACTTCATGTCAAGAAGAGCTTGTATCTTTGCTGGGTTTGCCTCTATTCCTCGGTGATTTACCATAAATCCCAAAAATTTCCCAGATTCAACCCCAAATACACATTTTTGAGGGTTGAGCTTCATTCTGTACTTTCTCAATATCTGAAACGTCTCCTCCAGATGACCTATGTGATCCTCTGCCCGTTTAGATTTTACAAGCATATCATCTACATAAACCTCCATCGTCTTTCCAATCTGCTCTTTGAACATCATGTTGACCAGTCTCTGGTACGTAGCTCCTGCATTAATCAAGCCAAAAGGCATTCCTATGTAACAGTACAACCCCCTATCTGTGATAAAAGAGGTGTCCTCCTGGTCTAGTTCATACATTGGAATCTGATTATACCCCGAATAAGCGTCCATAAAACTAAGAAGAGCATGTCCAGCTGTGGCATCTACCATTTGATCTATTCTAGGCAAAGGGAAGCTATCCTTTGGGCATGCTTTGTTTAAATCTGTGAAGTCTATGCATACTCTCCACTTTCCGTTAGGCTTCTTTACCAAAACAGGGTTTGCCAGTCAGTTAGGATAGAAGGACTCTTTAACCAGGCCGACTTGCATAAGTCGATCAACCTCATCTTTCAAAGCTATCGCTCTTTCTCCACTAATCGGACGCCTCTTTTGCCTGAAGCCTTTCTTCCGAAGGGGGTCAATGTTAAGACGATGACACATAACGTCTGGATCAATGCCTACCATGTCAGCATGACTCCACGCGAAAACATCCAAGTTTTTCTTCAAGAACTCGATCAACCTTGCCCTCAAGCTAGACTCGAGCTTGGCCCCTATCTGAAGTATCTTGGTAGGGTCCGCTTCCTCCATTAGGATTGAGAGAGTATCCTCTGCTGGTGCTATCTTTTTGTCATTCTCCGGTAGACGCGGGTCTAGATCAAACTCGACATCTGTTATGCCGCTAGATTCTCCTACTTCTTGCACAGACACTACCCCATCCTTCCTAGGTAGCTGAGAGGACAATGCTTCCGATAATTCTGCAGGAAATTCTATCAAAGGTTTCAAGCTATCTTCCATGATCATTTTACCTTTCTTTGCTCGTAGACTACGTTGATCTGCTTCATCGTCGCTGGCCTCTTCTACAATTCCCTCATAGAAAGGGTTTGGCGGGGGAGCTTCGATCATTAGCACCCCATGTTTCTGGTTCAAAGGAGCCTCGTCTTCTTGCAAAACCTCTTTTGCCTTCAACATGTCAGCAGTTCCGCCCACAGGTGGTGGGGCTTCCAAAAAGAAAATTGGAATTCCATCTCTTGCCAAAGCTTCATAATCCTGAAGCCTATCCTCCTCTGGAAACTCGATTGTATAGACCATATTAGTGTTAGCATACGGGGGTCTGAAAGATGCTTGGGTTTCTTGTGTATCTTCTTGATCAAAGTCAGCCATATCGGAGTCCTCCCCTACTCCCTTGCTTCCTTTGCGAGATGATCTGATCATTCTACTGTAGCAGTCGCGAGAATCGTATTGGCATCCCTTAATGCAACCTACACCACTTGGAGTTGGGAACTTCATGGACAGATGATAAATTGAGGTGAGGATCCGCATCTCCTTTAGGACTGGTCGCCCTAACAAGGCATTATAGTGCGTTGGTTGATCGACAACCAAGAAGTCAAAGACTTGTGTGGCTGAGAGAGGGCCTTCCCCTAGGGTAAGTGGTAGCCTGATTGTTCCTTTAACTCGAACGGAGTCCCCCGTAAAGCCATAGATATGAGTTGTTCCTTGAGTCAGCTCTTTATCTAGCAATCCCATCTTCTTATATGTTCCATAGTAGAGAATGTTTACGGAACTCCCTGTATCCACGAACACACGATGGACATTCCTAGATCCAATTCGAACATTAACCACCAGAGCATCGCTGTGAGGATGATGCACCCACCTAACATCTTCTTCAGAGAAAATTATCTGAATGTCTTCTCCCTTAAATAACTTGGGAGGTCTTTCTGATAGATGGTTAACATTGGTCAGAGGCGGATGTTGAGCTTCCCGAACGTATCGCTCCATTGCATTTCTCCCGTTTCCCCCAATGTGAGGTCCTCCAAAGATAGTATGTATGCTTTCCTCTCTTACGAACACAGGCTTCTCAAGTTCCTTTCCTTCCGTAGAGCCTTCAATAACTTCGGTTACTTTAACTGGAGCCTCTTCTTTGTATTTCTTTACTTCCTTGACTACCCAGTCAGTAAGCTTTCCTTCCTTTATCAACTTTTCAATTTCTTCTTTCAGCTGTCTGCAAGCATAGGTGTCGTGTCCATGAGACTCATGATATGCACAGTACCTGCCTTTATGTTTCGCAGCGGCCCTTGATAATGGTGTAGGCTTCTTGTATAGGCCTTGACTCTTGGTGATCTCATAGATATAATCAATAGATGCTGTGAGAGGAGTGTAATACTTGTGAGGCATAGTCTGATTTTCTCGCCGATTCGGAGGCGGAGGTGGACAACTTGGGGGGCTAGGTGATCGAGATCTGATAAATTTATCCCTTCATTTGTTCTCCTTTGGACTAAGGGACTTCGAGCGGGTTGGTCCACTGTCCTCAACTAGATTCACATCTCCTCTCCCATTCTTTTTTTCTGTTTTGGGGCTAGGAGATCTCTCTTTCCGTTTATTCCGTCGTGGTGCATCTCCATAGTCACTCCTCTTCAAAGCCTCTTCCTCTCGTTTGAAAGGCTCTTCCTGTAAGTACAAGGCTGCCAACGTTGAAGGTTCTTCTCTTTGCAGATTTTTCCAAAAATCAGTTCCCACACGAACCCCAGCAATCAAAAAGTTCTTAATGGTTTACTCGGATGCCCCTCGCACAGTAGGGACCTCTGCATTGAAACGTTTAAAGTATTCTTGGAGGGTCTCTCCATCTCGTTGTTTGATGTTAGCTAGAGTTGTGACAGGTGGAGCATAATGAATTGAAGACTGAAATTGGATTAAAAACATCTTACGCATCTGTTCCCAGGATGTGATTGATGCAGGTCCTAGCTTTTGAAACCATTGGTGAGCATTTCCTCTCAATGTTGAGGCAAGGAGTCTACACTTCGTTAAGTCCTCCACTTGATAGAGTTCCATCTCTGTATTAAACCTACCTATATACTCTGCGGGGTCTGTGCTTCCATTAAAGCGAAGATCTCCTGTACCTCTAAATGCCAGTGGAAGAGGAGCCTCTCGTACAGCAGCAGAAAAAGGAGAAGGTGCTGCATCAGGTATCGCCCCTCCTTGACCTTCTGACTGAGCAATAACCCTTCGCAGTGCATTCACATTGATGCCTTCCAAGCCTGGGATTGTTTGAGTTCTACCTCCTAGTTCCGCATGAGGTGTAGGTTCCCGTGGATAGCATTAAGTTGATCATCCGTGGATAGCATTAAGTCTTCATCCATTGTCATTCATTTTCACTTAAATAGAATTACATAGCATAGCCTATTTACAATTAGCTATCTTATCATGCTTATCTACTGAAAGTCAACATGACTTAGTACTTAATACTTTCAATCCTTAGACTAGAGTAAAATTGAATATGCTACATGATTACTTATCCATGGATAAGTTTCCCAACAAAGGATACTACTAAAAGTATACCATTCGTTGATAGTTACAAACTGACTTATACAGAAATGTGTTATATGTTAAGTTATCATCAAGAACAAAATACTTCTTAACAATCTCCCCTAATTTATGTCTGATAGAATTAAAGGTCTTGATGATAACAAAACACATTATGAGAATATTGCAATAAAAGAACACAATTGTATTAAGCTGCAAAGTTTGAGATAAGAAATTACTGAGTGGAATTTTAAGGTTGCTCCTCTACCCTGAGCAGAATTTAATCCTTTTTATTTTCCCTGGGAGGCTGAATCTTTTGTCTCCCTTCCTTAGCATAGTTGGCCTTAATTTGCTCTTGAAGTTTCCTACTGAATGCATCTTCTTCAACAATCTTTGGATCTAGCTTTGCTTGCAACCATCTAAGATACCTAGTGCTGGCCTTAGACAGTTGGTCTTCAATCCTGAAGAATCTTCTACAGCCCTTGTCATCTCTGAATTCCATCATCCAGTAAGGTTGACGATGGATTCTTTGTCCATTGTAAGGGATCTTTATCTTCCTGGGCAAATTATCAAGGGAATTCCAACTATCCCTAATTTCTTCAATCTTCTTCAACACCGCACCTCTTCCAACCTCATAAAATCCCCTTGTGTTCTTGAAGCTTGAGACAATCTTCACTAAGGTGGAATATCCTTCATTTAGTACTTGTTGCAAGGGCCATGATCTCACCCTCCCTCCTCTGTAGACAAAAGTTAGTCTTTCAGGCAGAACTCTGTATTTATCTGTGACTCATACTTCACTAACTTAGTCTGCCTTGTCCTCAATTGGCTTGGCAACTGTTGGTACAACATTCAGTTTGAATTGTCCTTGTTGAGTTCTTTTCTTTGGTTCCCTTTTCTTTTTCTTTTTTTTCAGCTTCAACAATGAACTTAGGGAATACCAAGTTTTCAAACTCAACAGGCTCATCTTTGGGCTCTACAGGAGTTTCATGAAAGGTGGTTTGAGAATGAGTTGAAGATGGAATGGGGTCTTCAAATATAAGTCTTCTCTCAGTGTCTTTTTTCTCTTCCACTTTCTTAGGAGAGACATGCATGTTTGATTTTTGCTTCCTTCTGATTGGATTGGTCTTTGGCACTGTCTTCCTCTTCTTTACTTTCCTTCTAGTAGGGGACTCTTCCTCTACAACCTCACTACTTTCTTCCTCCATTTCCCTTCTCAGTTCTAGGGCCAATCTAGCCTGTTTGTCAGGTGTAGATTCAAAGCACTGGGGATTGGCTTCTCTCCTCAATCTGGAAACTTCTTCTCTTAGCTTCATTGAACCTGGGATGTCTGTTTGTGATGTGAATTGTTTTACCATTCCTGTAGATGACAGCCATCCCCTCTTTGAGCAATACATCTGTGGAAGCTTTGAAATCTTTGATTTGAGCTGCCAAAACCTTAGAGTCATCTGGCTTGGGGAAGGGATAATCCACTTCTAGCTTATTCTTGCCATGATGTCTAGGTGGTGAGTAAGTCCTGCCACTGAAAATGGGTTCAAACTCCTTGACAAAAGAGTGTTCAGCATCATATTCTTTCTCTAGAATGATAGTGTCAGGAGTGAGAACTTTGAGAATAGTTGTGTGAACAGGTACAGACTCTGATGTAGAGGAGGTCACAGCCTTGAAGATAGACTCCTTGATAAGCCTCTCAGAGTTGATTTGTACCCCGTTGTTAGGAATATGTTGTTCTTGATGATAATTATAAAAACACTTAGTAGATTTTGTATTAAGTCATTTTGTAGCTGTCAACGAAATGGCATGCTTTGCAGCATTCCGTTGACAGGAAGCTCATCAATGAAATGAGTAATGTAGCAATTGCACTGTACAATACTTCACAGTTTGATATGCATTCTGTTGTATGTATTAGATAGGTTTTCTAAGTCATGTTGACTAAGTACTAGATAGGCAAAATAGGTTGGTTAATTGTAAATATATTATGCTTTGTAATTTTGCCTAAGTGAAGACATGTCAACGGTATGAAGATCACTCTGTCAACGGTATGGAGTTTACCCATCAACGAAACGAGGGAAACACCATCAACGAAACGAAGGAAACACCATCAACGGAATGAAGAATAAAGCTATCAACGAAACACATCTCCCTGCTATCAACGAATCGCTATTGCTTTTTGAACAGTTGACAAAGTGATAGTGACAGTTTACTGAACAGATCTAAAGGAGATATGGAAGTGTACTTTGCATTGGAAGCCATCAAAATGGTTACTGGAAATAAGGAAACATTCCAATTTCCAATAAGGCTCTTGGGAATGATTAAAATAAGCATGAAGACAAAAGCAAAGATCTCCAAGGACCATTGGACAAAAGGAATGAAAATCAAGCTACTGATGGTTACTACTATTGTTCTTTAGTTTAGCCAAACGTAGAATTGTAAACTTGGGTATTTATAACCAAGTGTAGCAGTTACTTTAAAAGAGAGAGAAGAAAAACAAATAGTTTGTATTAGCTATCTTTGAGAGCATACTTCTCTACAATCTTGTAACTGAGCAGCTGTGTACATTTTGTATCACAGATTATTTTCGCAATAAAAATCACTTCAGTTGGATCATCAAACAATCCAACTGAATTATTTATGTGCTTGTGATTTTTACTTTAAGTTCAGTTTTTATTTGTAAGTTGTTTTAAGTTTAAGAAATATCAAGAATTGTATTCAACCCCCCCCCCCCTTCTACAATTCTGTTAGGTCATTTGGGATTAACAATTGGTATCAGAGCAAGCTTCTAACATACAAGAAGTTTAAAGATCAAGACCAAAAACAAAAGCCATGGTGAAGAAGGATGCAGGAGTAAAAATACCAGTTCTTGATAAGGACAATTACTTTCACTGGAAAGTAAAGATGCATTTACATCTCATGTCTATGGATGAGAGATATGTAGACTGCATTGAGAAAGGTCCACACGTTCCCATGAAGTTTGCATCTAGAGTTGGACTGCCAGATGATGCTCCTGATGTGGAAATTCCAAAACTTGTCTCAGAATGGACTATTGAAGATGTTGCAGAAGTCCATAAAGATAAAAGAACCATGAACATTCTGTTTAATGGTTTGGAGCAAGAGATGTTTCACAATGTCATAAACTGTACAACCTCCAAAGAAGTATGGGACACTGTTAGAACTCTCTGTGAAGGTACTGAGCAAGTTAGGGAAAACAAAATGCAGCTCCTTATACAACAATATGAGCATTTTCATTTTAAAGCTGGTGAAACCCTAAATGACACGTTTAGTAGGTTTCAAAAGCTTTTGAATGGATTAAAGTTGTATGGGAGGATCTATCAAACCAAGGATTCAAACCTTAAATTTCTTAGAGCTCTTCCAAAAGAATGGAAGCCTATGACTGTTTCTCTCAGAAACACTCAAGAGTACAAAGACTAAACTCTTGAGAGGCTTTATGGAACCTTGAAGACATATGAGTTGGAAATGGAGCAAGATGAAGAAATTGAAAAGGTACAAAAGAAGGGTGGATCTATTGCATTGATTGTATCTGTGAACCAACTGGAAGATGACAATGAAGAAGCTGCAAAGGCCACAACTAGTCGAGCTAGTTGTAGGAGTGATGTTAGCAAGGATAAAGGCAAGATGACAGAAGAAGAAGAATCAGAACCAGCCAACTTGGATGACTTAGATGAGATTGATGAACACATTGCTTTTCTGTCAACAAAATTCTCTAAGTTCAAGTTCAAGAGACACTCAGAAGCAAGGCCACCAAGGAGAGACTTTCAACCTAACAAAAGTAACTGGATTGAAAAGTCTAAATCTAAATGTTTCAATTGTGGAATGCTTGGTCACTTTGCTGGAGACTGCAGAAAGCCCAAGATTGAGAAGGTCAACAGGAAATTTGAGCCTGTTGATTATAAAAAGAAATACTTTGAACTTCTCAAGCAAAAAGAAAAGGCTTTCATATCTCTGGAGTATGATTAGGCTGGTAATGGTGAAGATTCTGATGATGATGTTGAGTATGTCAACTTGGCTCTTATGGCTAACAATCATGAGCAGGAAGCAAGCTCCTCAAGCAACCAGGTAACAATTACTAATCTTTCTGAGCTTTCTAAAGAGGAATGCGATAGTGCAGTAAATGAAATGTCTACTGTACTATATAATTTGCGTGTTACTCTTAAATCACTTACCAAAGAGAATTCAAGAATAAAATAGACTAATTTGCTCTTAAGTGATAGGAATGCAATGTTAGAAGCACAGCTCATTGAATTTGAAAAAATGAGATGTGTTAGTAGGGATGCTAAGAAGGAACTTGAGAACGTGTTACAAAGAGAAGAAATTCTTAAAACACAACTTGAGATAGAACAAAGTGTGATTGCAAAATGGAAAGATGCCAGGAATGTTGCCACCAACATCATTAATGTTCAAGGTATGGAATCTTTCTGTGAGCAATCATGGAAAAAGAACAAAGAGAAGCTAGGGTATGTTGGTGAAACCTTAGAATCAGAAACAGAGTCAACAAACAACAATGATCATTTGTTGAAGGTTGATATGTCAACGGAATGCAATGTTTCGTTGACAGATGAACCATCAACCGATCAGGCTGTTTCGTTGACAGAGAAAAGAAAAGATGAACTCACTAGACTTAATAATAAGTATGGTCCTATCACCAAGAACTTTGTTCAAGGTGAGTCTAGTAAATCAAAGAAAGTTGAGAAGCCTGTTGAGAGAGCTAATGTAGGTCACTTGTCCAACAAGCAATTGAAAGATAAGTTAGAGAATGTTCAAGTTGAGGCTAAGGGAAATAAAAAGAATAACATGAATGGCAAAGTAGGGATTAACAAACACAACAATTACACACCTGATAAATATGCTCCTAGAAAGACATGTGTCAATTATGGAAGTGTTAGTCATTTATCTACTAACTGCAAATCTGTTAAGAATACTGTTCAAGTGAAAATTCCCAAGCCTGCAATGAATAGTCCTATGCCTACAATGCCTGTTATGCCTAACATGTTTGCTCCATATGCACAATTTCAGAATCCATATGCTAGCATGTCGTTTGTGCCTAATCCATACATGAATATGTTTAATGTGCCACAAATGCCATGGAATATGAATAACATGTTTGTTCCACCAACTATGCATGCTATGAATGAAAATGTGAGCATCTCTCAGAAATCAACACCAAGGGTAAAGATTGATTTAAATCAATCTGAGCCCAAGGTGAAAAATGATATTAAAGGAAAAGCAAAGGCTAACAAAACAGGACCCAAGGAAACTTGGGTACCAAAATCAACTTGATTTGGTTTTATTGTGTGCAGGGAGACAAACGGAATCTTTGGTACTTGGATAGTGGTTGTTCAAGACACATGACTGGTGATTCTACCCTGCTCACAGAGTTTCAGGAAAGAGCTGGCCCTTGTATTGCTTTTGGAGATGACAACAAAGGCTACACTAAGGGATATGGCTTGATTTCAGCCAACTTTGTGACAAAGGATTCTTAGTTACTTTTTCTAAAGAAGCATGTGTTGTTTCTAAAGGAGGAAACAACAATGTGGTAATGACTGGATTCAGAAGAGGGAATGTGTACATTGCTGACTTTAGTAGCACAACTCCAGACACCATCACTTGTCTTTTCATAAAGGCAAGCAAAGATGAAAGTTGGCTATGGCACAAGAAACTGTCTCATCTGAATTTCAAAGTTATGAATGATTTGGTGAGGAAAGATCTTGCTAGAGGAATTCCACAAGTGGAGTTTTCTAAGGATGGTTTGTGTGATGCCTGTCAAAAAGGGAAACAAAAGAAGGCATCATTCAAAAGCAAGACAGAGTCATCAATTGTCCATCAGCTTGAGTTGCTTCATATGGATTTGTTTGGCCCTGTAAATGTCATGTCTATTTCAAAGAAGAAATACTGTCTTGTGATTGTTGATGATCTTTCAAGATTTACATGGACTTTCTTTTTGCACTCCAAAGATGAGGCAAGTGAAATCATTATCAATCACATCAAGATGGTAAACAATCATCCTGACTTGAAAGTAAGAAGGATTAGGAGTGACAATGGGACAGAATTCAAGAATTCAAGCATGAAGGTGTTCTGTGAAGAAAATGGTATTTTGCATGAGTTTTCAGCAGCAAGGACACCACAGAAAAATGGTGTGGTTGAAAGGAAAAATAGAACACTTATTGAAGCTGCAAGGACAATGCTAGATGAATCAAAGTTACCAACTTATTTTTGGGCTGAGGCAGTTAATACATCTTGCTTCACTCAAAATATTTCTTTGATTAATCAGGCCAAAGGAATGACCCCTTATCAGCTACTCAAAAGAAAGAAGCCACTATTGGATTTTCTTCATGTCTTTGGATACAAGTGCTTTGTTCTGAGAAATCAAGCTGAGCATTTGGGGAAATTTGAAGCAAAGGCAGATGAAGCAATATTTGTGGGATATGCAGCAGGGAAAGCTTACAGAGTCTATAATCTCAGAACCAACATTGTTATGGAATCTGTACATGTTGTTTTTGATGATCTCAAAATTCAAGGTCTCTGTGATGAAGGTTTCCATGAAAGTCTTTCTTTTGAGAATGAGGAAGGAGATCAAGTGAATCACGTTAAGGCTACTGAGAAACAGCCTAAAATTGTTGTATCTAGCATAGATGAAAGCAGCAGTGAAGATGAAATTGCTGCATTAAGGTTGAAAAGAATAGCTGCTAGCAGACCAAATGGTCATTTCGTTGACAATCATGATGGTGGATTCGTTGACAGTCAAAATGACCGTTTCGTTGACAGCCAAAATGGTCATACCGTTGACAGTCATAGAAATGCTTCTAGAAGTGATCAGTTAGGGACAACAAATTCAGGGGGAGTTTCTCAAGGACAAATATCCAATCAAGGCAATCATGATCATGAAGCTACCTCTTCAAGAGCAAATCTACCTCCCTCAAGGAAATGGACTAAAGATCATCCCTTTGAACTTATTATAGGTGATGTTACTTCAAAAGTCCAAACTAGAAGAGCAACTCAAGAAGAATGTCTATATAGCAGCTTTCTGTCTCAAGATGAGCCAAAGAAAGTTGAGGATGCACTTCTAGATCCAGATTGGGTTTTAGCTATGCAAGAGGAGCTAAACCAATTTGAGAGGAACAATGTATGGAAGCTGGTGCCCAAGCCTAAGGACAGGAGTGTCATAGGCACAAAATGGGTGTTCAGAAACAAGATGGATGAAAATGGCATAGTCACAAGGAACAAAGCTAGATTGGTTGCAAAAGGCTATTCACAGGAAGAAGGAATTGATTTTGATGAAACCTTTGCTCCTGTTGCTAGACTAGAAGCAATAAGGATTTTCCTAGCCTATGCAGCCCATGCCAATTTCAAAGTCTATCAAATGGATGTGAAGAGTGCTTTTCTGAATGGGGAATTGGAAGAGGAGGTGTATGTAAGTCAACCTCCTGGTTTTGAAGATGATGATTTTCCAGAATATGTATACTTCCTCCTCAAAGCACTCTATGGTTTGAAACAAGCACCTAGAGCCTGGTATGACACACTTTCACAGTTCCTCCTTAAGAATCACTTCACTAGAGGTACTGTAGATAAAACTCTTTTTCACAGGGTTGTGAATGGCTCTACTATACTTGTTCAAATTTATGTAGATGACATAATCTTTGGGTCTACAGATGTGAAACTTTGTCAACAGTTTGCCAAGCTTATGCAAAGTAAATATGAAATGAGCATGATGGGAGAATTAACTTACTTTCTTGGTCTTCAAGTGAAGCAAGTTAATGAAGGCATTTTCATTAGTCAAACAAAATATATTCATGATTTATTAAAGAAGTTTAACTTAATGGAATGCTCTCCTGCCAAAACTCCCATGCCTACTGCCACCAAACTTGAATTGAATACCAAGGAAAAATCTGTGGACATTTCAGGTTACAGAGGCATGGTAGGCTCACTTTTATATTTAACAGCTAGTAGACCTGATATTATGTTTGCTACATGTCTATGTGCTAGATTTCAAGCTGATCCTAGGGAATCCCATTTAGTTGCTATTAAAAGAATTTTCAGATATCTCAAAGGAACACCAAACCTTGGCATTTGGTATCCTAGAGTATCTGGCTTTGAACTAATTGGTTATTCAGATGCAGATTTTGCAGGATGTAAAATTGACAGGAAAAGCACAACAGGCACCTGTCAATTCTTAGGAAACAAGCTTGTCTCATGGTTCAGCAAGAAACAAAACTCAGTTTCTACCTCCACAGCTGAGGCTGAGTATATTGCAGCTGGAAGTTGTTGTGCACAGATTTTATGGATGAAAAATCAACTACTTGATTATGGAATAAGAGTTGAGAAAATTCCTATTTTCTGTGACAACACTAGTGCCATTGTCATTACTGAGAATCCAGTGCAGCATTCAAGGACCAAGCACATTGACATCAAGTACCATTTCATTAGAGAACATGTTATGAATGGTACTATGGAGTTACATTTTGTTCCAAGTGAACAACAACTTGCAGACATCTTTACCAAGCCACTTCATGAATCATCATTCTCAAGATTAGTAAGTGAGCTAGGTATGCTAAATCTCTCTTAATTATTTTTGAGATATTTGCAAGTTACTATGTAGCCAGAAATTTGCTATGTTTTTCTGTGAATTAATTTTCTCAGGAAAAAGTGAAATTTTGTCTAAGTCAAAATTACTATGTCAACGAAATGCACCATTTCGTTGACGGTCTTAGCATTTTTCTGGGTGTTTCGTTGATAGCTCTTTTATATCAACGAAACGCAGCTTTATCAACGAAACAAACGGGACCTTAAACGCCCAATTGTGATTCGTTGATACAGCGCTTTTAATCTGAACCGTTGAAATTTTGACACGTCTTTTACCACGATCTATGCATACACCCCTATAAGTATAAATCATGGTAATACTTTAAAAGTAACGGTTATATTTTTTAAGTCAATCCAGTAATTTACATTTATTATTGGACTCTTTTTCTGAGAATTTTTGGGGGAGTATTTAAGAAATTCTATTTTCTTTAATTTCTTTTTACCTGTTCTCAAAAATTCCAAAGGCTTTTCTCTCTTCTTCTCTCTAACAAGCAATTCAGTTCGAAGCTTTTCTTCACACAACAATGGCACCCATAGTCAAGCTTATGTCTGCTGGAGGGTTCATCTATGAGAAGAACAACTCCATCCCTTTTGTTGTCAAGGAAAACCCGAACAGTATCTTTTTCAAGATGATGGACTTCATGAAGAACTGCAATTTGAGCTATGCAATGTTTCACTCAACTCCTCTCTATAATGAGATAATCGAGGAGATCTGGACCTCGTGTGAGTATAGTGGAACAAACTGCACACTGCAATTCACTCTCCAAGGTAATGAGTACATAGTTAATTCTGATGTATTGCAAGCATGTCTACATATTCCTGAAAATAACTGTGATGCTTTGCCTACAATCACTGAAATGGTTAACATGCTAAATTCAATAAACTACTCTTTGCCTACTGATAATCTGGGTAGGATAATTAGGAGAGGTTTGGTAAGGGAATATAGTTATTTAGCTGATGCATTTATCAAGGTCTTTTCTGGAAAGATTAGTAATTTTGATGCATTAACTAATTCCATGTTGATTCTTTTTACCATGCTCCTAACTGATAGATATTACAACTTTAGCACCCAACTTATGTATGAAATTGGTGCTAAGTTGGGTGACAAGGCTAATAGGAAAAAGAATATCTACTATGCTAGGTTTCTGATGATGTTGGCTAATCATGTTAGTCCAACACCATTAGTAATCTCTAACCTTGTTTCCAAGTTTGAGTGTTTTGTGCAAGAGAAGAGAGTATTGACAGACATACTGAGGCTGAACCACAATGGTGAGGTTCCAGTGGTGTATCTGCCAGTAATTGAGCTAACTACTGCTATCCCTTCTAGTATAATTGTTACTTCAACTGTATCACCCAGTCCTGTTGCTGTGAAGTCTGTAGCTGTGACCCAACAGGCTCCTGCCCCAGCAACAAAACCAAAATCAAAGAAATCCTCCAAGCCAACCTCAGGTGCTTCCCAAAAGGCACCTGTTGCAAATCCACTACACAACCTAAGGGGAGTGTTTCTGGAGCTGTGAGAGGTGAGGGAAGGGGTGAACATAAAAGAAACCCTAAGGATAAGGAAGGATAGATGAGTGAAATCCAGCCAAGCCCCATTGTGTCTTCCCAACAAGGCACAATGAGTAAAATGGATTTAAACACAAGTCTAGTTGCATCCTCCCAAAAGGATGTGATTATTGAAACAAGCTCTCCTCCAAGAGCACACTCCAAAAGGGTAAGGGACACTTCAAGCCCACAGTCTACATTTTCCCAATACCAAAGGATAGTGAAGCAAAAGTCCAAGGGTACACAGGGTGCACACACACTGGAAGCAACACTTCCAGTTTCTCAAATTCAGTTTGATGTAACCCCTATTATTACTCTGGGGTTACAGTCCCATTCTCTAAACATTAATCTTGATTTATCTCTATCCAATTCACCAACTCAATCTTTAGATGTGAACATGATCCATACATCTTTTCCTGATTCTCCAACTCTTATCTTGGAGAAGCCCCACTCTGAAGCTGATGGCCATCACTTGTTAAGTGATTTGTTGGGCCATCAACCAATTTTTCTGAAGTTGCAAGAGGATCTGTGGACCAATCTCTAAAATCAATCACCATAGATTCTACTGTAATTTCACTTTCTCAAAGTTCTTTATTGACTTCATCAACGAAACAGCCTCTTTCGTTGACAAGTGT
The DNA here is from genome assembly GCA_030848705.1 of Heracleum sosnowskyi. Taxonomy (NCBI): domain Eukaryota; kingdom Viridiplantae; phylum Streptophyta; class Magnoliopsida; order Apiales; family Apiaceae; genus Heracleum; species Heracleum sosnowskyi. The sequence continues at coordinate 70,909,448 of CM061235.1, forward strand.
TTCTCCATCAACGGTATCCATACCGTTGACAGTTCAAACTACCATTCCGTTGATAGGTCATTCTACACCCCTTATTGAAAATCAAGTTGTTTCCACAACTAGTGTAGATGACCTGGTGGTAGTTTAGACACTTTTAGGTTTGAGAGGGAGTGAAATTGAGAGGCTGGCTTGCAGCCAGGCAAAAGGAGAGTCTGAGAGTGAGAGGCTGGCTATTTCTTCCAGCCCGGCAAAAGGAGAGATTGAGAGTACCACCTTAGTAGGTGAAGGTGAGGGTGTAAGAGGTGTGAGCCATGGGGAGCCCATGATGCAAGAAAAGAGTGGAGAGAGAGAAGGGACTACAGGAGCAATAAGGATGGAAGCAGCCATTGCTAGTGAGTTAATGAGGGTCAGTGAGGGAGAAAGGGAACTTACCTTCCAAGAGCATTATCAACAAACTCTGGATAGTATTTCCCTGGATCCTGAGACCTTTACTCATCCTGTGTCAACCTATCAAGTTATGGCTCAACAGGGCAATGTGGAGGCAGAAAGGTCACTCAACTTAATTCATACTACTGCATCAATGCACAGAGCAAAGGATGCCTTGACCAATCTACCTCTAGGAGCTGCAGCAAGTGGAGACTTTGAGTTTTCTGATGATGAAGACAGCTTTGGTGACAATCTACAGGTGGCCACCACTACACAGACTGGGACTTCTGTGGTGCCTCCTACACCAAACTGGCTTTCTCAGGATATGCATGGTAGATGCAACTTGGATGCTGCTATCACAAGGCAGTACAATGAGGCATATCTAGCTCATGAGTCTGCTGAAGCAAGGGAGAAGAAATTCTACAAGGCCATAATGGATTCTCTGGAAATTCAAAGGCTACAAATGTTGCAGACAAGGATTGAGGCTACAGAAATCAAGGATTCAATTAGCAACCTTAGGGATGCTACTGACAGGAGGCTAGATGAAAAGCTTCCTCTTCACACTGTCTCCAAGATGTCAAGGTTTTTCACCAAGGAACCTGAAGTGTCCTCATCTTTGAAAACTCTCTCCTCTAGGGTGGACAAAGTTGAGGCTACACTTTCTCACATGCAGAAGGAACAGGAGAAGCAAACTAGCCTACTCACCCAGCTTCTGGCAGCTCAAGGAATCCCTATCATCTCACTTGATGATAACAAAAAGGGGGAGAAAACTAAGGAGCTAGAGATACAAATCATAAAGGTTTTGGTCCCAGCCATCTCCTTGTCAGAAGAGCCATTAGCAATGGGGGAGTTTGGAAAGAAGAAAAAGGATGGTATTGACCTGATCCAGGAAGCTTCTATGAGGATGAGACTTGCAGAACAAATCAAAGACCATTGGTCCAACATAGAAGCAAGGGTCAAGAAAATTGCTGGAACTACAAAGGACTCAAATCCATCAACGGATCAACCATCAACGAATGTCATGGTTCTAGTGTCAACGGAATGGGAGCCACAGACCAATGCTTTCTATAAGGTAGAGCCCCTTCTACATGGAGTCACTCAAGGTCCAAGGAAGGAAAAAGGACAAACATCATGCATTAGGGATGTGGAACAAGCTACACTCCAAAGAAGCTTATCTCCCAAGTCCCCTGCTAAACCAAAGGGCAAAAATATAGCAAGGACTTTCTATCCTGCACCTTATCCAGATGAGCTCAAGCTTCTTGGTCTACTTATCACAAAAAGCAAGGAAAGCAATGATTATGAGATAAGGAAGAAAAGGGCAATTTTCTACAGGAATGGACAAGAAATCTGTGTTTGGGCTGGTCACCCAAACTTTGCTGAAGCTAAAGTTGAAGAGTCAGAAAGAGCAGCAATGCAAGCCCTTGCTGTTGCTCAGTCTCTTGATGAAGAAGAAATACAGCTAGAAGAAAAAGCAAGAGAGGAAAGGAGTGCAAAGAAGAGCACAAGGCAACCAAAGGCAAGAGCTAGGAGAAACATAGCCTTTGAGAATGATGACTCTCAGAGCATTGCATCAGACTCTTCTGTACCAATTGCACCTCCAACAATTCCTGATCCAGTTTCAGAGGTAAAGTTAGCCTGTGATCCTTATCATCCTATAAATTTCCATGATCAGCCAATTGAGCCAAAGGGAGAGCCAATTGAGTTTGATGAGGCCAACTTTCCAAAATTCCTCTTTGAAATGGATCCAAAGAAGAAATCTAAGCAAAGGACTACCAAGGCTAAGCCATTTCTGATAAGGAGACCACAAGCTGAGAAACCCCCTACCAACTCAGAAGACTTCATCTACATTGCTGATATCAGGGAGGAGTCTGACATTCATATCAATCTTGATGACCTGGTTGAAGTGAGAGGAATAGTAGCTTCTTACAAACTACCAGAGAGATTGGTATTTGTCTACAAGGGTGGGAGAGAACAGGTTTGGCCTCTACATAGGATTCTGGAAGAAGACTATCAGACACTGCTATCTGTGTTTAAATGTTTGAAGAAAGATTTTGGTTTTACCAAAATAGCCAAGTCTGAGGTTGTCTCCAAGATTTGCCAAATCAAAGCTAGCTGGAACAAGCCTGGTGCACTTCCCAGGGTATTGAAGGTCCCTCAAACAGGAAAGATAATTCATCTCCAACCTTTTTGGATGATGGAATTCAGAGATAAGGACAACTGTAGAAGATTCTTCAGAATAGAAGACCAACTGGAGAAGGCATCCAATGAAACTCTAAGGTTAATGCAATCCAAGTTGGGGAATCAAGATGAAGAAGAGAAGATTTTCTACAGAAGACTTCAAGCTCAAATTGAGGAGAACAATGCAAGAAAAGGGAAGAAAACAAGACCACAGAGGCAAAGATGAAAAATCTGCTCAGTCTAGAGGAGCAACTCTGTGCACTTGTTTTGTAAGATTTTCTACTTTGCATTTCAATTAAATTCAATGAAGCTCAATGCAATTTCTACTTTTATCATGTGTAATATGTCTGAGTGTTTTTGTTATCATCAAGGCTCTTGATTTATGGATGTTATTCTATCAGTCATAAATTGGGGGAGATTGTTAGGAATATGTTGTTCTTGATGATAATTATAAAAACACTTAGTAGATTTTGTATTAAGTCATTTTGTAGCTGTCAACGAAATGGCATGCTTTGCAGCATTCCGTTGACAGGAAGCTCATCAACGAAATGAGTAATGTAGCAATTGCACTGTACAATACTTCACAGTTTGATATGCATTCTGTTGTATGTATTAGATAGGTTTTCTAAGTCATGTTGACTAAGTACTAGATAGGCAAAATAGGTTGGTTAATTGTAAATATATTATGCCTTGTAATTTTGCCTAAGTGAAGACATGTCAACGGTATGAAGATCACTCTGTCAACGGTATGGAGTTTACCCATCAACGAAACGAGGGAAACACCATCAACGAAACGAAGGAAACACCATCAACGGAATGAAGAATAAAGCTATCAAAGAAACACATCTCCCTGCTATCAACGAATCACTATTGCTTTTTGAACAGTTGACAAAGTGATAGTGACAGTTTACTGAACAGATCTAAAGGAGATATGGAAGTGTACTTTGCATTGGAAGCCATCAAAATGGTTACTGGAAATAAGGAAACATTCCAATTTCCAATAAGGCTCTTGGGAATGATTAAAATAAGCATGAAGACAAAAGCAAAGATCTCCAAGGACCATTGGACAAAAGGAATGAAAAGCAAGCTACTGATGGTTACTACTATTGTTCTTTAGTTTAGCCAAACGTAGAATTGTAAACTTGGGTATTTATAACCAAGTGTAGCAGTTACTTTAAAAGAGAGAGAAGAAAAACAAATAGTTTGTATTAGCTATCTTTGAGAGCATACTTCTCTACAATCTTGTAACTGAGCAGCTGTGTACATTTTGTATCACAGATTATTTCCGCAATAAAAATCACTTCAGTTGGATCATCAAACAATCCAACTGAAATTATTTATGTGCTTGTGATTTTTACTTTAAGTTCAGTTTTTATTTGTAAGTTGTTTTATGTTTAAGAAATATCAAGAATTGTATTCAACCCCCCCTTCTACAATTCTGTTAGGTCATTTGGGATTAACACCCGTGCTGAACCTTAAGGTCAATATTCTTGTGTATAAATTTGATGCAAAACTATACATTTCTTACTTTCTGTTTAACTTGTGAGTGTTAGAATTGGTTGTCGCGAAGGGTGATAAGTGCATGGCGTATTGCTAGAATAGTGCATGTATTAGAAGGATGAAATGTCCAAGAATGCGGCGATATGATGTTCAGCATGGACAAAAACTGGCAAGCTACTCTTCAACAGGGGTTTCGTCCGCTCCCAGTTCGTACAGAATTTTGATCAAGTAAATGCAAGTACTCAAGTATGATATTATGTTCACATAATAAAATTATGATCTTCGAAGCAAGCGATACAATATATGATTGTGCTGTATAACTGAAACAATGTCTCTGCTGAAACCTTCAATTTGGGACAAACATGTAGATATTTCCCCTAAGCACTGCTAATAAATCTACAAACGTAACTGAGCACTGGTTTGAAGTGGCTCTGCAAGCATGTAGACTTCTGAACTCTAAATAAATGTGTGTTTATTCTGTTATCTTTGAAAATTTTATCTATCATGCTGCATTTGTCGTAGGAGCATCTCAGGGCGGGAGAGCTTCTTGAACCACTTTTGGAGTGACTGTGTATACATCATTCCTGTAAGAAAAAGTTAACCTTGGTTGAGTACTATCAGTACCTGGAGTATAAGAAGCAGTACTCCAACACTACAAGAAAAATGTTAATAGACATCACTGCTTTCACATCGGTTGTAGATGCGCCCGATGTAAAGAGAGATTATTACATCGGTTGTAAAATAACTGATGTCTATATGTGTTTCAGACATCACCTCGTTGTCAAACCGATGTCTTAGGTACACTTTAAAAAAAACGCACGTTTGTCCAATTTTTCCCCCTTGTCCAATTTTTTCCCCCTTAGCCAAATTTTCCCCCGATAAACCAATTTCCCCCTCTTTTCTAATATTTTTTCTTTTCCCCACTTTTCTAATATTTTTTTCAGAGAAAATTAAAAACTAAAAACCTCACCCCGACTAAAAACCTCTCTCAAGAACCCTAAATTCACTGCTCATCTCGAAATCAAAGTGGCAATCTCTCATCTCAACTCTCAAAATCGATTTGTTTCCTAGAAATCATTTTGTTAAAGAATTGGTGCTTGATAGTATGCAATTTGTAAATGGCCAATTCATCTATTAAAATCAAGCCCAAGTCTAAAACAGTGCCTGCAAGGTCCACAATGCCTGCAAGGCCCACAATGCATACAAGGCCACAAGGTCCACAATGCCTGCAAGGCCCACAATGCATACAAGGCCACAAGGTCTGCAAAGTCCACAAAGCCTGCAATGTCCACCAAGCCCTTATGGATGGGACATGACACGTTGCATAACAGACAAGCACAAACAAGACAAAGCTGGCACAAGTACAACTGAAATCTACAACAAAGCTGGCACAAGTAAATGGTCCAAACGTCAAGACAACATGCAACTGACACAAGGTGGACACTAACACCCGACCAAGACCCTAGTTTGCAGCTCATGTCCCCCACGTGGACACTCAGTCATGTGCACTTCACATGACATGAGCCTATATATACCCCCTAATCACTTCAATGTAGGGGGTTCACAACATTCATCACACTTTCACTATATTGAATTTATGATAGGTTTTGCTCTACCTTCTCTCTACTTTCTCTCTCTAGAAATTAATACCTATCTACATATCTGTATTATGTTTTCCGTCCGCCGGATACTTATTCTCACGCCGGAGGTGCTTTCGGGGACATAACCCCCCGCGGGCATTTTCGTTTCAGGGAGCTCGGAGGCAATTCCGGTGGAGCTCAGACAAGACACGTAAAGTTCAGCAAGGTCAACATAGCTCAGGAAGCCGGACAAGCCCAACAAGGTCGACAAAGCCACACAAACATTACAAGCCCAACAAGATTGACAGAGCCAAACAAGCATTACAAGCCCAACAAGGTCGACAGAGCCAAACAAGCATTACAAGACCAACAAGCCAAACAAGCACCTGTTCCAGCATAACACCAAGAAAGTAGAACCCGACGGTAGAACGACTTATCATTTGGCGCTAGAAGGAGGGGACATCCCACGCTCTCCAAACCAGCAAACATGGCACCTGTTATTGGCCTACTCTCTTCAAGGATTCCCTTAACTATGTGCAAAAATGCAAGCAATGCCAGTTCTACAGCAATGTGCCAAAACAAGCCCCGGCTCCTCCATCCACAATTCTCTCCCCCATTCCCTTTGCCACTTGTGGCATTGATCTCATGGGTCCTTTCCCACTTGCCCCAGGATGACTCAAGTATGTGATCGTGGCTGTGGACTACATGACAAAGTGGGCAGAGGCCAAAGCACTTGCGCACATTACAGACAAAGAATTCATAAAGTTCTTCCATAGCCAGGTCATTCGTAGGTTTGGAATCCCACACACCTTGATCTCAAACAATTGGACTCAATTTGTGAGCAACGATTTTGTGGAGTTTCTTGATGACTTTGGCATTGTCCACAAGCGGTCTTCCGTCGCTCATCCTCAAACCAATGGCCAAGTTGAAGTTACCAATCGAAGTTTACTTCGCGGGCTCGAGAAAAGTCTCCAAGACGCTAAGGGGAAGTGGGCAGAAGAGTTACCCAATGTCTTGTGGTCTTACAGAACCACTCCCCGGACTTGTACCGGTGAGTCTCCTTTCAAATTATGCTATGGCACTGAAGTTGTCTTGCCCATTGAGATGGGTTCTCCTTCTTTCCGCATCATCAACTACAATGAGCGAACAAACTCGGAAGGACAAAGAACCAATTTGGACTTGTTAGATGAAGTTTGAGACCAAGCTGTGCTTCGTATGACAAACTATAAGCAAAAGACTGCAGCCTATTTCGGGAAGAAGATCAAGCAGCGTCAGTACTATAAGGGAGACCTTGTCCTAAGGGCAACTGAAGTGTCTGATCCCGGGCACCAAGGCAAGCTGAGCCCGAACTGAGAAGGCCCCTACATTGTTACCCAAGTTGTTCGACCAGGAACTTACAAGCTATCCACCATGGACGGAGCGGAGATTGCCAACACTTGGCATGGACTTCGTCTCCGTAAGTTCTATACCTAGGCTCACGTACTTAGTACATTTTTTGTAAAGGACTCCCCACGGTCGAACTTATAAGGCCCCAGGGTGCCTTTAGAATTATAAAAATAAGAACTTGTCAAATCTCAATTGTTCGCGGACCCAAGTCCCCTACATGCCAACTGAACAAGGGCTCTCGCCTAGAATGCTTGTAATCAGCTTTGTTAATGAAATTTGAGACCCTCGTCTCCTTTTATTAATACTTATGTCTATTGCATCATTCACTTGCATGTTTGTTAATATTCGATAATATTCATGCACGTGGCAAAGCAAGCCAAGGCCTTGTCAATTTCACAAACAAAGCCTTGCACTACAAAAGCATAGAGTGATAAGTAGATACACATGCAAGATGAGACTAAGCGCTTAGAAGTAGTGCCAACCGAATCATACTACAAGATCAACAAGACATGCAAGTCTGTAACCAATGCGAGTCAAATACAAACACTGAATGTCTGAATATGAAAGGATAACATCATGCTAGTCTACTACATAAAATACTATGGGACACAGCCCGGGTCAACTACTCCTCATCGGAAACACCCTCTGCATCATCATCTTCAGCAACTGGATCAACACACTGCCCAGCAAATGATCTATCATATGAAAGCAAGTCATCCAAAGGGATCTCGTACTCTCCATCTCCATCAAACAGAACCATCTCCCGAGACGAACTAGTTCCTCCAGAAGCTAAGGTACCATCAGTAGGCGTGGCCTTCTTGGCCTGTCGGTCTGCTACAAACTCCATGAAGTTGTGCCTCTCAGAAGTGTATATATTACCCTCCCCAATGAACTCCTCTAAGGCAGTATATCCAAGACGGAAAGCAGGAGAACCCTTCTTGGTGACAAAGGCAGTACACCCCTTGGTGTTAAGAAAAATCTCCACATGCTTACGGTAATCATCCGTAGCCATGTGCATCAGTCGGGCAATCTCTGCATCCCTGGACTGAACAACATCTTTCTTCTTCAACTCCCTAGCATGGTTCGCCCGAACCCTAGCAAGCTCTGCAGCCAACTTGGCCTTCTCTCCCTCAAGCTGTCGAAGAGAAACAAGAAATCCATCATGATCACCCTTTGCCTTCTGAAGATCCCTCTCTAGTAGGGCTATTTTGGACCCACTACCCTCAACAAGCTCCTCCGCCTTTTCTGCACGTTCTTTGTACTTTGAGAACATATCTGGCACCACACAACTGATGGAAAACGCCTACATAAGTAAAGAAAGACAAGGAATGAAAAACTACGTGACATAGCCAAGGCACGGCAATGTATGCAATGCGCACAATATGTGCAATGTATGCAATACAACCAATATACACAATGTATGCAATATGTTCAATGTGTTCAATATGTGCAATATGGGCAATATACGCGATGTACATAATATTAAACATTTACAAAGTCATACCTCTGCATTGCGAGCCCGGAATGCACTGATAAACTCTGTGTCCTCCATGCTCGCGTAACGTTCCATATCCGCTGGAATTCGAAACGTCTTCAATGTATCCCACGGCTTACGGCCCTCCCCGGTCCAGCCATCACGAGTCCGAATATCCAGAGTACACTAGTACAAAAATGACCTTTTACGTCGCCCATTTTACATCGCATATATATAAAACCGACATATATACTACTCTTATACGTCGAATTATCGCAAAGCCGACATATATTCATCTTTCATATATATATTTTACGTCGGTTTATGAATTACCCGACGTATATGATTATCATATACGTCGGTTAATAAAATGACGTCGTCTAAAATATCTTTTTACGTCGCACTTATAAATTCCGTCATATATGATATTAATTTATATGACGACCTTTTTAATTGACCGACGTATAAGATCAGCAGATTTGAAAAAAACAAAACATTTTAATCTAGACTTCTTCAGTATAGAATTGCCCCCAAATCAAACCCTCTCGACAGGAGCCTAGAAATAATTTCATTTCAGAGCTAATTTTAAATCCTAATTGCTTTATTTTCAACTGTATCATAATTTTCTTCGATCAATTGTTTGTATACAAGTATGTGCACTTCAGTTGATTGTATATATGTATATATCTATACACGCGCATCTAACTATATATGTTTGTGTGTTGTTAATTATATCAGCACTTACTTCCTAATTGAGTCGTTTCTACACTTCTGCTATGCTCAATTGCTGCCCGAGTACTCCACTCTCGTTTTCTTCTCTCCAAACCCCGGTCCTGGTAATCTCTCTCTCTCTCTCTCTCTCTCTCTCTCTCTGTATAATATTTATATTATATCTGTTTTTTTACATATATATCCTTTGTGTTTATAGATCTAATCGAAATATCATATATATCCTTTGTGTTTATAGATCTAATCGAAATATACTGCTTATCAATTTCAATTTGAATTCATATTTTTATTTCTACATGTGTTACTTTTTCAGTTGCTTCTCTTACAAATTTTATTAATATATAATGTGTGCGTATGTAGTCTTGTTTTTTTTCTTGTTATGTAGGTTCATGAATGCCAGGGATTTGGGCGTTTTTGCCTGATATGCCTGGTACTAAGTAAAAAGAATGTTTCTCCTAATTGTTAAAGCATCAGGTAGTTTATTATGTTAATTTTGATACTTTTTTAATTTATTGTGAATTAAAGGATTGTAATTTATTGCATATTTGCGTTTTTCTATTGGTGTTTATTGATTCTTTTTGCGTAGAAGCTTCATAGGAATAAGCTGAATATGTTACTGATTCTTGGAATTCTATTGAAAATGTGGAAATTTTTGTACTGAATATGTTACTGAATATGTTAACCGACGTATATGACCTATTTAACCGACGTAAAAGGTCATTTTTGTACTAGTGGATCGGTATATATGTTTTGTCTTCTATGGTGATGTTTTTATGTGTCAGCCTACTAGACTAGTTCTGTTCGACTGTTTGATACTGAGAAGATGCTAATTTCTTCATTTTGATCATGATTATACTTACAAATTAACAATCTGGATGATCACCTTCTTATTATTTTGTCCCAGGAAATGTTGGTTAACGGTCACAATGAAGATATGGAACTTTCTAACTCTTGTGATAAGGTAGGCTAATATTTGGTAATTTCATCTATTGTAAAGTTTACCACATTATTAACTGATGTTTGGAAGTCTATGCTGCAATGGATAGAAAATGTTATCTCTTCTACATTTAAATTTATATGCCACTGTTTGATACCATTAAACTGAGATATTTGTCATATCTTCGAAATTCAAGACACAACCTAAAGTGCCACTGTATGTTTCTTTCGAGTTGTTTGGTTTGAACCTGTTAAGTTTCGTCTTATCATAGATATTAAATTTTCTCTGAGTTTGTTCATGATGACATTTGTAGGAAAAAGTTGATCCTGCGAAGCCGACATCTATAACCTGGCAGAGGAAAGTAGATAGCCAAAGAATTCCCCTTTCAGAGTTCAGTATAAGCTAGAAAGACATTATTCCTTTGGTAAGTATGCATTTTTTATAGGAACTATTATTATTTCAGTTCAACACTATTGGGTCCAAGGCAAGGGAGAAATGACACAAGCTTTGAGTAAATGCTACTTCTGATCTCATTCCTTTTAAGGCATTACAACTTTAAAAAAGTTCTTTGCATCTTCATTTTTCCTTTCGATATCAAAGAGTTTATGTCTCTTGAAGCTAATGCTATTTGTATGGATACATTGGAGTGAACATACAATGAGTTTGTATATCATGTCTTGAATCGCCATATAGCAGATTCCCACTTCTAAGCTAAAAGTCCTACCTGTCCAAAAAGAAGTTTGTGTGTTTAGATTGAGAAAATAAAAAATGTCACTATTTTAATTTTCACATCTGAAAAATAAGTTTAGTTTAGTGGGCACTATGATGATGATATTGTGATTACAAAATTTGGAAGTGTGTTTGTGTCATATATCGATGTTTGGTACTATTTTTAATGGACGAACTTCTTCCACGACATACTTCTTATGAACTTTTGATATTGCAAGTTTCATTTATATGATTCCTAGTGATCAAGTCTCCCATTGTTGCTGAATGTAATTTAGTAGTTATACTACACACGTATATTCTTTTGAACAAATGTGGGTTCCTCCAACACCTTAAGGTTGTAAAGAAACAGGATGTTGCAACATGTTGCTATTGGTGATATTGGTTAATACTTTTTCAATATATATGGTTGTCAGGCCTAATGTAATAAGTTGGAGCACTGTAATTGGTGGCCTAATGTATAGATCTCTTTCGACAAAATGCAGCATTCTGGAATCTTGTCCAACCCTGTGTCGTTTTGAGGCATTTTATCAGCTTGTGCAGAACTTTCAGCCCTCATCCTCGGTAGGGAGATCCATGGTAATGTAATTCGAGGCTCACTGGACAGTAATGTCCTTGTGGGAAATGGGCTGGTTAAAATGTATACTAAATGTGGAAGTGTTAGGGAAGGGTATTTACTCTTTGAGAAAATAATTGGTAAGGAGAAGTATTCGTGGAACTCGATGATTGCAGGGTATGGTATGCATGGACTTGGCCAGAAAGCTCTACAGACATTTAATCGGATGATTGAATCTGGATATGAGCCATATGGTGTTACCTTTGTGGCTTGTCTTTCTTCGTGTAACCATGTTCTGGTTACAGTCTGCTCCTACACGGCAAACTTAATGTTAAGTGTTAACTGATTAATGCATGGTAATAGATATTGCCATAGAATGCAGCTGGTTGCATCATGTAGTTAGCAGTTCATGTTTGTATACACGCAAGGGGTCCTTTTGTGTTTTTGCATGTCAGCCATGTTGAATGAGCTGTAGTTTTCAAACTCTGGTATTTTGGCTGCATTTCCCTTGATGCTTCTTATCTCTCTCTTTTATTTAACTTTTGTTCTTTTAATTTCAAGTTCATCACGCACTACATAACAGAGGATGTGTATTACTTATTCAGAGTTTTATTTATTTACCATAACAGGCTTCCCTTTCATTGGACTTGAACAGGAATTTCTTTGTACCTCCAGTTGCCGGGACTAGTGTCCCTGAAAATGATACATCGGCAAAGAGAGTGATGCTGGTACAGATCTCTTCGGTTTGCTCTATGTCTCAGAACATGACCAGACTTCATTCATAATTTATGATGGCAGGCTTGAAGGTGCCATTGCTAAAAGGACTGGTGGAGATGAGTGCCTGCTACTGCTGTTATCTAAGGATGTCCTGATGCTTTTGCAAAGACTCTTGTATGTAGGATGCAGGGGCTTCAAGCTAGGAAGTAAATTCAGCACCACCTTCAAAACTTCCAGAACTGCTTCGTTTACTCCGCAACTCCATCAGGCAGTTTAAATATTCCACTTTTGTGCTATCCATAATGTTCTGTTCTTATTAGGTGAGCCAGTATGTTTAGTCCATATCACCAGTACTTATCTGTAGGCTTTCTGCAAAATAAGGTTTTCTGATCAAATATCTTTGAAATATGCTGAAGCAACACAGTACCTTGCTGTTTGGTCCATAAGTTTGTTTGCCTTCAGTGGATTACTTCGAACTCTTATTTAAGTACTCTTGATGTTTAGATTTCAATACTTATAAATTGAATTTTCATGGAATGCGAATAGTGAGAATTTTAGTTGCTAATCGATTCGTTACTGTATTATGTTGGTGATCACATCTTATTTTTCTTGTGGTTATTACAGAAACGCTGGAAATGAAAGATAGAAGAGGAAAAAGACTGGAAAGTTTTTTTGACATAGGCTTTCTGTTTCGTCAAACTAGTGAGGAGCATAGTTCTTAATTTTTTTTCATCAGATCATCTTTTCTTGTACAATCGTTTATATGAAATGGTTGATGACTTGCATCGAGAATTTCTGAACATTGTAGATGTACTCTTTCAAGTATGTTATAATAAAAATATGTTGATTATTCAGTCAATGATTGTGTTTATGTTGTATTTGGAGTTTTTGATTATCCAAATTTTGGTTAAATCGGGTTGCTAATTGTTCAATAGGTTTCTAGGTATAGAGAAATTGAAAATAGTTTTTTTTTAAAAAATTTTGACAATATACGTCGGTTCCCTATGAGCGATGTACAAAAGGTAAGGTATATACGTCGGTTATTTGGCTTTTATACATCAGGCTTCTTTACTCATATACGTCGGTTTTTATGCTTTTTACGTCGGTTTAATAGCTGACGTTTATTCTACCTTTTACGTCGCCCTTTTATCCGACGTAAAAGACCTCTTACTTTATACGTCCCCCTTCCATACGTCGCCATTTAACCGACGTATATGACCTATTTAACCGACGTAAAAGGTCATTTTTGTACTAGTGGTAGACCAACCAACATCCCCCTCAGGCTCAGTCATCCACGAAATAGGCGGTCTTGGATCACGAATGATAGACTTCACTCCCGGAGCAATCTCAGAATCAGCAGAATCAGAACCAACACCTGATCCCCCGATTGTCTCCACCTGTCCACGGAGCCCTAACTCCAGAGCAACCGATGACCCCACGGGCATAGACGCAACCTCAACATGTTGCTCAAGGGATACAGAATCCTCATGGGTATCCACATCTTCAGAGCTAGTCTGAACCACATTGGATCTCTTCATGGCCACCTTCTTCACTCCCCGAGAAGTACCAAACTCAGCATGCCTCTTCTTACTAACAACCCCACCAGCCTTAGAGCCATGAACCGACTAGCCGGCAAAACAAGCAGTCAAACTGTCAATATCCATGTCAGTGGGTATCACCTCTCGAAGCACTGCAATAACAAGGCAAATCAACTGTCAATACACTAGCCATGAATATCTATGACCTACAAGTGGTTCAAGTTATACAATAGGCACAAGTTATACATAAATTATTCAAGGTGACTATCTTCTTAAGAAACAAGACATGGCATGCAAAGTGCGCAAGGTGAGATAGTTATGCATGGTGTGTAAAGCATACAAGGTGTGCAAGATGAGAAAAAAGGTGCAAAGCATACAACGTGTACAAGGTGAGAAAGAGACGCAGAGCATGTAAGGGGTGAAGAATCACTCAAGTTAAACAAATCAAATAAGACACTCACAGTTATAGTAACACAGGACTGTGTTGTCACGAAAGAGACGGGGTTCCATTTGTTCCCCTTGTAGACGTTTGTAAACGTCCGTATCGAACTCAAGATTGTGTCATTATAATCAAGATCGAGGGTGGAAACGTGAATATCCCCGGCAAATAAAGGCAACCATGCCAAGTCCCCTCCCCGAATCCAAATCCACTCACAATGCCACAGCCTATGGGAGCTGTACAACTCAGTCCATCTCTCACCAAACCTCTTATCTCTCCAGGTGAAACTAAATATAGGACGAGAGCTATTACAACTAGCCTGAAACAAGGACCAAAATAATCGACGAGACGGAGCAATGCCAAACTCCGTGCAACGCACAATGAAACATAATATAGACCACAAGGCGTTGGGTGCCAACTGATACAAGGCACAGCGAAGATCCCTGCGAAGAAGATAATACACAAACTTGTGCAGAGGAAATCGGAGCCCTAAACGAAGATGGGCCAAAGGGAGTGCAACATAACCCTCTCCACGTGGTCTAAATGGAACGTCATCACATCCGGGAAGCTCACTCTCATACTCAGGCAAAATACTGAAAGCTGCCCTCATCTGCTCAAGGCCCAACGCACATCGGCTAGGAACCGTGGCATACTCCAAATGTCCAAACCTCCTATCCATGCGGTCACTATCATATCTAGGAGGAGACACACCCTGTCTTTGTAACTCTCTCTCAAAAGTCTGGAAATAAGACGGCTGAACGGTGTTCTCATCCTCGGGAACTGGAGGGAACATCCTCCCCGTCACACTCTATCCCCCATCACACCCCCGAGAGGCGGACGATCAGATGACTTAGGATGGGGCTTAGTCCTGAAATACTCACTATGACCCTCGGGAATATCACCAAAAGCGATCTGTCTTGGACCAGCATGACCTGTCGAGGTCCTTACACAACCCCGGTCATACGGTGTCTGGCCTCGTGGTAAACTTATGGTCTTGGCCATCCAAGCTCGAGAGTTCTCCCGCACTCCACCTATAATGGCAAGAGAGTAAACGGAGTAAAAAACAGGGTTCAACTCGCGCAGACTCTTCACAGTGCAAAATTTTGCCAAAAATTCTAAGTCACACGAGAACGAGAAACAAAATCAATTTCGTTCCAACCACAACCAAATCCACTCACGGAACCAACCAAAAATCCAAAAACTATTTACACCATCAACATTCAAAAAAGCCCACCAAAACACCAACAAAAAACAAACAAAGAAACTAGATCCACACATCTTTACCCACAAAATTACCACACACACAAAAAACGTGCATATAAATAAGTGTTAAAGCTCACAAATTACAAAATTAAGAGGAGAGAAATACCTCAAATTTTGGAAAAAGACGAGCTACAATTCTGCACCAACAGCCCCAAAGTTGATAAGAAGGAGCCTGAAACACATGTAAATGGGTAGCTGTTAGTGGAAAGGAGACAAATAGATGAATGTAAGATTTGAAAATAACTTACAATTTGAAGAACACAAGCTGCAACCTAGTCTCGCAAATTTTGGATTTTTTTTTTACTACTCGGTGGCGATATGGATATTCTTGGAGGTGGAGAGCAACTGGTGGCAAAGAAATTTTTATATGGGCAACCAAATACACTATATATATTAGTGTAGGTGCATTTAAATATGCAATGTGCTTTTGAAAAAGAGGAAACAAGTGCAGTTTCTTTTGGCAACAAATGAAACAACTACTAAAACAAGACATGTGGTCACGGGTGTGCAGCCTGCATTGAAACTGAAAAACAACGCAAGACAACGACTACTCGAGGTCCAGTCACGGGAAAGAAAGATTTGTAGAGAATGCAGATTTTGCAACTGGCAGAGTAGCAGTGGTGACCATTTTTCAAGAACTGTACATGAAGAGTAATCGTACCACTTGTTACACTTATATAATGCATATATTGAGGGAAAGAGGGAGAGATTCAGTAAACTAAAATAAATAACAGTGAACAGTCGTGACTCAAGTGCAACCAATTAGCCAAGACCAAGACCCGCAATAACAGTCGTGATGTTTTACGGTAAGTAGCAACAACCAACATGTTAGAAGTGCATCCTTGTTAAGAGTGCATCCTCACACGCGCGGAAGTTTCACTTATCAAAGCATAGAGACATCACACGGTCCAAGCAAACTGTATTATCTGGAGCCAGCTCATTCTTACAGACGCAACTTACATACACCCAGCATTTCTACAAGTGGAACAAACAACTATCCGGGCGTCCGAGCTAATAGTGCATCCGAGCGTACAGAAAGATTACGTTTGTAGGTTTCCATAGCATGTGATGTGTTAGGGCTGTTATCTGTTCTTCCATCCACACTTTGGTCAGGGGGCTTTGTGGTACTTTCACCTTTCACGATATTATTTTCAGCAGCATGAACATGTTCTTTGGTAACTACCTCGAGATTTTAATAATCCCAGAAGCTTTTGTTGAGATGTATGAACCAGTAGGCGTACGAGCAACCAGAACATCATTGATAAAATCAACAAAAGCTTGGATGATGCTTTCTGGTGGTCTGAAACCTTCAGAAGAATCAACAAAATACTTGAAAACATAGCCAATTTCCATAAACACCCTCTTCCTTGCCTCTACAGAACGAACACAAGTAGCAACTAGAAACTGACCAGCGTTGCTTGCCAGCTTATGCCTCCGATCAACCACAATTTTCTTGTCCTTCCTAGGGTTTTGGGAACATGGAAGCAATTCATGGAGAATGTGCTAAAGTATACCACCGGAGCACATGCCAGCAGGACCCTTATGAGTTTGCGTGATGACTTGCAGACCCAGAATTGATCTTTATGTTACTCTGCCAGCTCTCCATAAATTAGACAACATGCTTCTCGAAGTATTGGACAGCTTTGAAACAACTGAGTTCTGGTATGTGGACTAAGGTATAATGGCACCCGAAGCTAATGGATCATCCTATTTTCGAGAACCCCAATGACAAGAAGAGAAATGGCGGTTGCCAGTTCCCACCAGTGGCCTCAGTGAAAATGCAAGAAAGCAGTTGCAGCACAAACGTGATTGCACGAACCAAATACTAAAAGCTTCTATGGCTATCAACAGTGTCACCTTAGCTTGAAACATCCCAGCCTTGAAGATGGCGCATGCACACGTCCAGGCGTACAACAACAAGGCGACAGACAACGAAGAAAAACCAAAGTTGCTTGTGATATTGAAAATGGAGTTCAAAGTTGGTGCCCACAAAACTAATTTACATACTCTGTTAATTCGAGTTGTTCACTTTCATGAAAATAAGAAAGGCACACTCGGACAATTGCAAAGACATGTCAACACTTATCCGAGGATTGGACACAAAAAGGTTCAAGGCATCCGAGCAGGTGGTCATGCAAAGTATACTCTAGGTGGTCATGCAAAGTATATTCTAGGCGGTCATACAAACGTTCAAGGCATCCGACCTAAATATTGAACATATACACAAAATCGTACATGTCACTACATATAGCACGGATGAGGAGTAGTAAAGCAACTCAAGCAAGGAAAAGAGGGAGAAAAAGGAAACCAAACAAAGGAGAAAAGGACGAAAAGGGAAAAGACAAAAAATAAAAAGTATAAACAAAAGAAAATCAAAAGTGACAAGCTGGTGGTCACGTAAATGGAGGGGGTGCATATTGGCTCTGTCAACTTCATTCACACGTCAATTACATGTACAGGCCTGCCAGCATCAGTTACAATGCATCCGAGCACACATTGTCACAATGTCACCTAGCCAGGTCTCGTCTCTCGGATAAATTTATCACTAAGTCTTCCAGATATAAAGAAATCTGAACCAAGACAAAGCTACGCGGACATACTCGAGTACCACCACTTGCAACAAATTACTTGTAAAATTATTTATAACATAAATAATTGTTTTTAATAATAATTTAAAATAATAATATTTTAGATATTATTATTTTAATTATTAAATTATTATTATTATTACAACAAATTTTTTACAAGGACCCTCTCGGGTCAGCAAGGTCCTCTCGGATCGACATGTCCTATCGGACAAAACTCCTACTTAAGTCCTTGGACCTATCCAAACTTAAGTGGGGGGCAACAAACTTTTTACAACGACCCTCCCAGGTCAACAAGGTCATCTCGGATCGACTTGTCCTCTCGGACAGTACTCCTACTTAAGTCCTTGGACCTATCCAAACTTAAGTGGGGGGCAACAAACTTTTTACAAAGTCCCTCCCGGGTCAGCAAGGTCCTCTCGGATTGACTTGTCCTCTCGGACAGTACCCCTACTTAAGTCCTTGAACCTATCCAAACTTAAGTGGGGGGCAACAAACTTTTTACAAAGTCCCTCCCGGGTCAGCAAGGTCCTCTCAAATCGACTTGTCCTCTCGGACAGTACCCCTACTTAAGTCCTTGGACCTATCCAAACTTATGTGGGGGGCAACAAACTTTTTACAACGACCCTCCCGGATCAACAAGGTCCTCTCGGATCGACTTGTCCTCTCGGACAGTACTCCTACTTAAGTCCTTGGACCTATCCAAACTTAAGTGGGGGGCAACAAACTTTTTACAACGACCCTCCTGGGTCAACAAGGTCCTCTCGGATCGACTTATCCTCTCGGACAGTACTCCTACTTAAGTCCTCGGACAAATCTAAACTTAAGTGGGGGCCAACAAACTTTTTACAAAAGCACCTCCAGCTCAAAAATATCCCCTTGAATTTGCTTGTCCCCTCAAACGAACATCCTACCCGAATCCAACATAAATCTTTTACTACTCCTCCATCCCTCTAAAGAGGAATGAAGGAGTGGGGGGCAAATGATAGTATGCAATTTGTAAATGGCCAATTCATCTATTAAAATCAAGCCCAAGTCTAAAACAGTGCCTGCAAGGTCCACAATGCCTGCAAGGCCCACAATGCATACAAGGCCACAAGGTCTGCAAGGTCCACAATGCCTGCAAGGCCCACAATGCATACAAGGCCACAAGGTCTGCAAAGTCCACAAAGCCTGCAATGTCCACCAAGCCCATATGGATGGGACATGACACGTTGCACAACAAACAAGCACAAACAAGACAAAGCTGGCACAAGTACAATTGACATCTGCAACAAAGCTGGCACAAGTACATGGTCCAAACGTCAAGACAACATGCAACTGACACAAGGTGGACACTGACACCCGACCAAGACCCTAGTTTACAGCTCATATCCCCCACGTGGACACTCAGTCATGTGCAATGCACATGACATGAGCCTATATATACCCCCTAATTAATCACTTCAATGTAGGGGGTTCACAACATTCATCACACTTTCACTATATTGAATTTCTGATAGGTTTTGCTCTACCTTCTCTCTACTTTCTCTCTCTAGAAATTAATATCTATCTACATATCTGTATTATGTTTTCCGTCCGCCGGATACTTATTCTCACGTCAGAGGTGCTTTCGGGGACATAACCCCCCGTGGGCATTTCCGTTTCAGGGAGCTCGGAGGCAATTCCGGTGGAGCTCAGACAAGACACGTAAAGCTCAGCAAGGGCAACATAGCTCAGCAAGCCGGACAAGCCCAACAAAGTCGACAAAGCCACACAAGCATTACAAGCCCAACAAGGTCGACAGAGCCAAACAAGAATTACAAGCCCAACAAGGTAGACAGAGCCAAACAAGCATTACAAGACCAACAAGCCAAACAAGCACCTGTTCCAGCATAACACCAAGAAAGTATAGCCCGATGGTAGAACGACTTATCAGTGCTCGAATATGTCGATACCCAATCTGTTCTCAAAAGGTACTCTTTTATTTCTCTAATTGATGTTGATTTATAGGTTGAATTGATGGTTCATAAAGTGGGTTTTGTTGTTTTTGCCCAATTTTTGTATTTTTCACTATTTGGATCCAAAATTGATTTTAAGGTTTGATCTAATTGTTGATAATTTGTGCAATTGTGATCAATTATTGTTCATTTCTGTGTTGATTATTGTTTTATATATATGTGATTTGATGATCTAGGGTTTACTATTTCGGGTTTTTCGTCTTTCACAAATTGGGGTTCTAGGGTTTTAAAGTTCGCTTTTACTTTTCGATGTTATTGGGTTTCTGATGTTAGATTCTTTGTTTTGTTTTTTGTGGAACAGGCTACAATCTGAGTTGATGTCTTTAATGGTATAGGAGCAGTGCGAGAACAATTTAACAAGGTGCAAGGGGTCTTCCATTTATGAAAAACTATAAACAAGTTATAAACAAGTCGAACAAATTTGTACTCATCAGGGCGCTACATTTTGATTTTTCTGTTGGCGTGCTGGTAGATTAAGTTTATATCTTCAGATACCAATGATTTACGGAATTGATGTTGTTCATGGACATAACAATGTTTACAGTGCTACAATGTTCATGGACATAACAATGCTTACTTGTTCTTACATGGGTTTTTGACCATCTAATATATCAATCTGGCTTTTCAGCATTAGTAGATACGAGTGACCTTTACTAACTAGCTTCGCTATTCATGTTCACAACTCATATATGATATATTAGTCTGTGTTTCAAGTATAGATGAGTACAAGGGAGCTTCATCCGTTTAGCTTTGTGTTTATTTTGGCAACTCATAACTTTTTATGAATCTTGATGTACTATAAAGTTTTTAAAAAGTATTAATTTTTTGTTGGACAAACATAAGTTGATCATTGTTTAGTGAAACAATGTTCTACTAGCCACTGATATTTTACCTGTTCACATTATCACGTAAAAGTTGGATTTAGAGATTAAGAGAAACCTTTCAGTTCAGACTTTAATGGAGACAGTTTCAGTGGATGTCTTGCAAGAGGATAATGAAATTTATGTGACTAGGAATCTCACATTATAATAATAGTGATACAAATGCATTGTAAATTTATGTTCTCTACCTCATTTAGTTTTTTGTTGAGCAGGGACCATGTTCTGGTGAAGAATATTGGGGCCGCAACTGCTCTTGAAGCTAGAGCAACAGGAATTCCTTATGTTTTTGCACCTTGTATTGCGGTAATTAATTTAATTTTAGAGAATATCTCTGTTAAACCAATATAGTTGTGCGGGTTGTTTTTTTTCTGAAATTGTACAACTTCCATGGACACTAGACAGGTATGCAGAGACCCGAGATGGGGTCGTTGTTATGAAAGCTACAGTGAAGATCATAAGATTGTCCAGGCAATGACAGAGATCATACCAGGATTACAAGGAGATATACCTTATAATTCTCGGAAGGGTGTTCCTTTTCTTGCTGGACTGTAACTACACACTTTTGTTCGATCTTTTGTTCCTTTGATTATTTTGTCAACTACTCTACTTCACATAAAATTCTAATGATGTTTCTCTGCAAAGATAATTTCTAGTCATAATCTTTTGAAATGGCCTGTAAGCTCGATACATTGTGATCTACCTTAAAATTTGTAATGCATTAAGATCTACCTTAAAATTTGTAATTATAGAACAATTATGGATATAAAAATATATGTTATTTTCTTGATAAGTGGTATCGATAGTGATTGGAGGTTTGGTTAAAAGTACGGGCCTTTGTCCACTCTCAGTTGCGTAGTATAGTAGTAATGAATCTTAATCAAAAAAATTCAATACAAGTATGTTTTCAAACCTAGATTTTGCACTTTATTTTGTTTGTTCACACTAGGTCTGAGCTTACAGAAGTAGTATCTAACTTTGATTGTGATCTTTCAATGTTGCTGCTATCTGCCAAAGATGAAGCAAAGTTTAATAGAACTTTTCTTCTTAATGATAGATCAGTCTGCTACTTTTTATCTTTGCAACATATTTTGATTTTGGTATGTGGTTGAATGATTTGGTAGTTAGGAACTTATCTTTTGGACCATAGGTTGCATTTCGTCAAATCAAAAAAGGTAACGATCAAAAAAATAAATGCAATTGCTTGAAAGAAACTGGAATGCATAAAAACCAAAGCACAAAATGTACCCATTTGTTTATTGAAGATTCAAATCTTGACTTGGTGATGTGCAATGTTTATAACTATACTGAATAAGTGAATAGTGCTCAAAATACACTACTTGCTCACCACAGCAATTGTTCATATTGAATTGTAGGCCAACTTAAAATAAATTGCTATGCAGAGAAATTATATTTGAATGCAAAATTGGACACTAACAATGTCTAAGATATCCATAATCGATTTAGCCAAGTCAGCTCCCTCATTGTCTCATCGTGTTTAGCCAAGTCAACAACATTCAACAAGATAGAGGTTACAGTGTCGTCGAATCCTTTGAACCTGAGTTTCTTTAATGTAATTATATTCTTGCTTCCAACCTGAGTTACTTCGAGGTTTAAGACGTGTGTTTTCTGAAGATGACTTGATGTTTTTTCTTTAACAGGATTCTATACTGCCTCAAACGGTTACCTTGTTACTGAAGTTATTCAGTTCACACGGAAGTTTGGGCAGTGGCAAGAAAATGGTGAAATAGAGGGTCCTGCTGAGGATGAGTCGTACGATTATGTTGAAGCTGTTAAACTGACTGGTGATCCTGATGTGCTAGCTGGCCAGGCAAGTTATTCCCCACATTAGCAGTTGTATTTTTTTATGTATCACTAAATACCATATGCGTGTCTCCTTTTATGAATGTTATCTCATATTATTTTCAGCTCTATAGTACCATGCAGATGTATATTTCATTTCATTTTTTTAATGTCAATTGGCATGCAGACTAAGATCCTTCTTTTCCTTCAACACTTCAGTTCATCTGTGAATTGGGGGAGCCTTCTATGTGCTTTTTAAAAGGATATAATGCATTTCAATTTGTATTTACTAGAAACTAGAACATTTTTATAAAACGTAAAGAGGACTCTGACATGAATGTGGTAGATATGCGGAACAATTGTTTCATGTGAGTTCTTTTTTATATTTGCCAACTTTAACTGCTTTCTGAGGAGCCATCTGTTTTTTGATCTTTTGCAGAATACGGGAAGATGGTGGAGAAATTGTACAAGCCTGCAACTTAGCTTCTAGATTCTTTACATTTGGAGAGCGTGAAAGGGGAGGATAAAGGAGATTATTATCATTTTTATAGTAATAGATTGCATATTGTACTACCTTTCCTCCATGTTCTATTCCTTTGATTGTGTCTATTCAGCTGGTACATGTAGTGTTTAGTAAAAATTTACTTAATTTCAGATGTGTTGATGGATGTGTAGTTAATTTTACGGAATGATGATGATGGATGTGTAATTAGTTTTGCGGATTGATGTGTTTGTTGTTGGATGTATTTTCTGAATGATGTAATATAAATGGTTGGATATATATAGTGAATGGTCCAGTTTTTAATTTTTTTTTACGCTTGGATAGACAACGGTTTATTTAATATAAGCTCAGAAACTAATATCTAATGGTAACAAATACATCAAAATTTTAATAAATACTGATGTCTAAGATCTAAATATACATCAATTTTATTGTGGTAAAACTAATGTCTAACACAAAGATATACATCACATTTTTCTGTAAATACTGATGTTTATAAGTTCATTAGACATCTATATAGGATGATATCTAATATGACAATAGACATCAATTTATTTGCTAGAAAATTGATGTCTTAGAGCTAAATAGACATCGGTTTCTGACCGATGTCTAAGATAGACATCACCGACAAAGACATCAGTTGGCAAACAACATAGACATCGGCCAGAAACTGATGTCTATTGACCCTTTTCTTGTAGTACAAATCTGCATCACGGCCTTTGCAGAAATTGCTTTGGGTTCAGTGAGAGCATATCCAATTGAGCTTGAAGTGAGAAAATCTTGCATAAGATGAAACTCAACAGGAGCTTTAGTCTTATCAAGAATAGCTGTATAATTGTTTGTGACAAACACAATATCATCATGGGTGAAGTTCTTGTTTGTTAGAGATGGAAAGTTGATTGCTGCCATTTTTGAAAATTAGGGTTGTAGAGAGAAAAGAATAATTGTACTTGAGAAAAAAATAAGTGATAACAATTTTGTGAGATGTGCAATATCTTTTGTTTAAAATTAGCAGCAAAATTTCTTCCGAAAAACAAGAGTAATGATGATAATGGAACAGATTACATGTAAAAATGACTATACACGACTTCTGATGCACGCGTGATTATAGCATAATACACACATCATGTGTATATATATATATATATATATATATATATATATATATATATATATATATATATATATATATATATATATATATATATATATATCAGCGCGTGAAAAACACGCGTGTTGACACCTGTCAATCAGGAACACAAAATTTTGTTAAGAAATAATCCCTGCAATAATATCAACACTGTAAGAGATTAAAATCAATTAAAATATTGATTATAAATTATTTTTCTTCGCAACCCGAAAATGGAATCTGAAAAGAAATCAGTCGTTTAAGCTGTCTCAGGACTCCACACACTCTCCAGAGTAAAACCCTGTCAAAACTGAACACGACGATTCACATTCTCCAATTCCAGTTTATAAATGACTCATGTGTTCCTCATCAAACCACACACTTCAGTCGTTCCATTTTCTCTTTCATTTTCTCAAAAACTTTTTCTTGTTCAAATCTATGGCAGGAACATTCGAAGTCATGCCTATCAAAGATTTTCTTGACATGGAATGGGAGCAACAGACAAATTATTTGATTGACGAGTTATGGGCACTCGTCTTTCTTGATGAAGAAGGACTCATAGCTGATGATTAGATAACTGAGGGTCCTATTTCAAACCCTTATGATGTGCCTGTTCTTGTAGAGGAGTTGGTTGCTGAGGTTTGTCTCTTGCTCCTTCGAAAAAGCTACTTGGAAGGAACAGAGGAGGAGGATGTTCGTGATTCCTACAAAATGCAAGCAGGAAAAAGAAAACGATATGATGATGATGACTCAACATCAGGAGGATGTCAAGCAATTGGCATTCCTTCTATCATCCTTTCCAACTTAATATGCATATCAATGCCATCAGAAGGGTAGCTACACAATAGCTTCTTACTCTATATGTTCTCCTTCTGATGAGCAAATTACTATGACATGTAAAGGGTAGTAAGGCATCTCTTTGTAGCAACAACGTTAGACAAGATCTAAGAGAGAGATTAGCTAGACAGAGTTGTATGATAGTCTTTTTCTATAAAGTCAAATGTAAGAAATATTTTGAATCAATGAATGAAAGGACTCAAAGATTTCTTTGTTTATTTCTATTTTTGACTTTAACTTTATGAGCAAAATGTCAATACTTGATGAATGTATGTATGAATAAAACAAATTACTTAAGCAAAAGTAATTGAATTAATCAACTATAGCAATTGAAATATCATCAGTATCTGAGAACTATCAGTACTTGACTATCAAATCCTGACCACCTATATACAAGTGAATTAACTACAAAGTGAAAAATAAAATATCACTTAATGCAGTTAACTTATGATAAAAATACAGGTCATGAAAACATCAGTACTAACCATTAATACTTACCATCAGTAGTTACTCACTTGTAATCATTCCAAGTTCATTTACAAGTTTAGTAAATATTGCTTCTAATAGTGGCTTGGTGTAAATATCAGCCAATTGTCGATCAGTAGGAACAAAATTAAGTTCAATTGTTCCTTCCATCACATGTTCACGTATGAAGTGATACCTGATACTGATATGCTTGGTCAATGAATGTTGGACTGGATTTCCTATCATTGCAATAGCACTTTGATTATCACAATAAATAGGGATTTTAGAAAAGTGCAAACCATAGTCGAGCAGCTGATTTTTCATCCATAGTATTTGAGCACAACAGCTTCCAGCAGCAATGTACTTAGCTTCAGCAGTTGATGTTGAGATTGAATTATGTTTCTTTCTAAACCATGAAACTAATCTTCCTCCCAAAAATTGACAACTGCCTGATGTACTTTTCCTATCTATCTTACATCCAGCAAAATCAGCATCTGAATAGTCTATCATATTAAAGTCTGATGCTCTAGGATACCATAAACCCAAATTTGGTGTCCCTTTAAGATATCTGAATATCCTTTTTACTACTATCAGATGAGGTTCTCTAGGTTGTGACTGAAACCTAGCACAGAAACAGGTAGCAAACATGATATCTGGTCTGCTTGCAGTGAGATAGAGCATAGAGCCAATCATTCCTCTATAGCTTGTCACATCCACTTCAATTCCTTCTTTAGAATCAAGCTTGGTGGCAGTAGCCATGGGAGTATTTGTAGTTGCACTGTCTTTCATGTTAAACTTCTTAAGAAGATTCCTTGTATATTTAGACTGATTGATAAAGATTCCTTCTTCAGTCTGTTTCACTTGCAATCCCAAGAAATAGCTCATCTCCCCCGTCATGCTCATTTGATATCTCAACTGCATTAACTTAGCAAACTTCTAACACATCTTTTCATTAGTAGACCCAAAAATGATATCATCAACATAAATCTGAACTAAAAGCAAGTCTTTACCCTTTTGAATATAAAACAGAGTTTTATCAATGGTACCTCTTGTGAAACCACTTTCAAGAAGAAACTGAGTAAGTGTTTCATACCATGCTCTTGGTGCTTGCTTAAGTCCATAAAGTGCTTTATCGAGTCTGTAGACATGATCTGGATATTTTGGATCAACAAAACCTGGAGGCTGATCAACATAGACTTCTTCCTTCAATTCCCCATTTAGAAAAGCACTTTTTACATCCATCTGGAAAATTTTAAACTTCATATGTGCAGTATATGCCAGAAATATTCTGATAGCCTCAAGTCTTGCCACAGGAGCAAAGGTTTCATCATAGTCAATACCTTCTTGCTGAGAATACCCCTTTGCTACAAGCCTTGCTTTATTCCTGGTAATAATTCCATCAGAATCAGTCTTATTTCCGAAGACCCATTTTGTCCCAATAATAGACATGTTTTTGGGTCTAGGAACAAGTTTCCAGACTTCATTTCTTTCAAACTCATTCAATTATTCTTGCATTGCAGTTACCCAATCAGAATCTTGTAATGCATCTTCAACTTTATTAGGTTCCACTTGAGATAGAAAGTTGTGAAATAAGCATTCATTTTGAGTTGCATTCCTAGTTTGAATACCAACATCAGGATTTCCTATTATCAGGTCAGGAGTATGCTCCCCCTGCATCAGTTGCCTCCTCAGAAGAACTTTCTTGAGTAGTTTGAGAAGCTCCTCCTGAGTTTGAGTTTTCTTGATTTTCTTTGAACCTGACTCTTGATCATTTCCTAATGTATCATCATAGGTTGTACTGTTGCTTGAATTTTCTGCAGTATCAGTACTAGTTGAAGTACTAGTATCAGTATCAGTAGTGCTTGTATTCACTTCATGCGGAGAATTGTCATGCTCCCCCTCAACATGAGCATCAGTACCTTCATCAGGAATTAGATCAGTAGTATTACCAGTATCATCTTCGAGTTCATCACCAAAGATTAACTCTTCATGAACATCTTCATTAATTCCAGTAATCTTTCAGTCATCAAAGGATACATTTACTGAAAGACTGATAATCCTAGTTTGCAGATTATACACTTTGTATTCTCGTGTGTTATCAGAATAACCAACAAAAATCCTTCATTTGTTTTTGGCTCAAATTTCCCAAGCTTCTCAGGATGAGTTCTCAGAATGAAACATTTACAGCCAAAGATGTGTAGATGCTTCAAACTTAGATTTTTCCCTTTGATCATATGATAGGGAGTTTTTCCATGTTGAGTTATCAGTGTACAATTTTGAGAGTAGCATGATGTGTTGACTGCTTCTGTCCAAAAGTATGTAGGGAGTTTTGCTTCTTCCAACATGGTTCTTCCAGCTTCTATCAAAGTTCTGTTCTTTCTTTCCACTACTCCAGTCTGTTGAGGAGTACCAGGTGCTGAAAATTGTTGCACAATTCCTTTTGTCTTGCAGAACTCTTCCATCTTTGAATTGTTAAACTCAGTTCCATTATAACTTCTTAGAATCTTCACTTTGTTGCTAGATCCACTCTCCAGTATAGCAATGTGATCCATTAGAATCTCTGGAGTTTCATCCTTCCTAAACAGGAAATACACCCATGTATATCTGGTATATTCATCAACAATTACAAGCGTATATCTTTTCTTGTTGATTGACAGAACATTTACAGGACCAAATAGATCTAGATGAAGTAAGTGATAAGCAATATCAATTGAGGATTCAGTTTTGCTTTTGAAGCTTGATCTTCTTTGCTTGGCCTTCTGACAAGAATCACAAAGACCTTCAAGAGCATAGACTGCTTTTGGTAATCCTCTAACTAGATCTTTTCTCACCAACTCATTGATGTTGTTGAAGTTAAGACGAGATAGCTTCTTGTGCCAATTCCAACTTTCATCTAATGATGCCTTTGTTAAAAGACATGGCATGCTCCCAACAGTAGTAGATTGTAAGTTGGCTTCATTGATATTACCATGCCTATAACCAGTGAGTGCCACTTTTCCATTTTTCTTGCTGGTTATCTCACAATGTGACTCTTGAAAATTGACACGATAACCTATGTCTGTGATTTGACTGATGCTTAATAGATTGTGCTTCAGTCCTTCCACCAGAGCTACGTTGTGACTGATGACATTGCCAATGACAATATTGCCATATCCCAAAATATGTCCTATGTTGCCATCTCCATAGGAAACTTTAGGGCCAGCTTTCTTTTCAAACTCTGACATTAGGGATTTATTTCCAGTCATGTGTCCTGAACATCCACTGTCCAGAACTAGAACATCTTTCATGTTACTCTGCAATCAATTAGACAATCAATTAGAATTTTTAAGAACCCACACTTGTTGGGTTCTATTCTTCAATTTCTTGTTAAGTGTACCAGCGGAAAATTTCTTTCTTAAATCACTTTCAACAGAATTAGATTGAGTTGAAACTGATTTAATAGAGTTCTTTGTAACAAACACATGACTAACTGAAGGACTTGTTTTATTAACATAACTTGCAATTTTATTGATTTTTGGCAAAGGAACATAATTATCATGATACAAGTTATGATAGCTAGTACAAGTGCAAACTGAATGTCATTTACTACCACAATGAGAACAGGGATTTTGCGGCCTATAACTAATCTTCCTATTCCTAACATCAAAAATAGGGATTTCAGCTTTCTTCTTTTTATTCTTCTTGTAGTCAATAGAAAGATGATTAGAATTACCACAATTATGACAAGTCTTCCTAGGTGCATTAGGAATATATTTGTAATTGTTAGACTTATCAATACCTTGTTTTCCATTTTTGTTTCTCTTAGGATTTTTCTTCTTGATTTTGCCAATTATTTCACTCGACTTTTTATTTAACTGTCCAGAAGAAAGTAATCATATATTCTTTTCCTTTTTACCATTTTTCTGATTCACCTTAATGTTTTTTCTAACATCAGATTCAAGAACATGATTTACATCAGGTTTAGAAACAGATTTTGTGTCTTTGGCCTTTTCTTTCTTTAGTACTGACTCAGTTTGTGTCACAGAAATTGATTCATCTATTGACTCTTTCTCAGGAATTGATTCAACTATCGACTCTTTCTCAGGAATTGATTCAACTATTGACCTTTTCTCAGGAATTAACTCAATGATGGAGCTTGATCATATTTCAAAAATAGAATTCAGCTTCATTTCACTAGAGGGAACAAATTTTACATGTTTAGACAAATTTATCTTATCCTTTTCTTTTTCCTTATTTTCTTTAGGATTATATCCTATATATCTTTTCCAGTTCCTATCATGTATTAGTGAATGAGTCTTTTCCCCTGAATGAGTCCATGCTCTTATTTCTTCTCTCTCCTTCTTTAATTCCTTTTCTAGAGATTCTATCTTTAACATCTATTCAATCTCTATTCATTTGAGTTTTTCACACAAATACTGAGTATCTGTCAAGACTATTAACTCTGCTTCTAAGTGATCATTCATTTTCTTAAGTTCATTCATTTCTCCTATAATTCTAGCATTCTCATTTGACTGATTTTTATAACTCATATGCATAGTTTTAAGAAATGACTTTAGTTCACTCAAATTATCAATATCAAAAGCATAGACAGTTTTTGGTACCTTTTCAGTGACTTCTTCTTGAAGGTCAGCCATCAGAGAATAATTGACCTCTTCTTCCTCTTCATCAGATTCAGAATAATCCATCCAATCCTCTTATCATAGTTAAAACACTTGACCTTTGACAGATCATTCTTCTTAGACTTGCTTTCCTTTTTCTTGAAGCTCTCCTTGTTGTCAGTATTGAACTTCCTCTTTGAAGAGCTTCCACTCTTCCTGAATTTTCCATACTTCATTTTCCTGAATCTTTTCACCATCATTTCCATCATCTGTACCAGATCTTCATCAGAATCTCCATCTGATTCTTCGTCAGTACTTTCATCAGAGTCAGATTCTGACTTCTCAACAGTAAGTGCCTTTGCTTTCAACTTCGTATTCCTTTCCCACAAGAGATAGTTCATTCAGCAGAGTGAGAAATCTGTCATAGATTTCTGTTATGTCTTCATCTTCATTTGCTTCAAACTACTCATATTTTTGAATAAGAAGACCTCTTCTGTTCTTCTTGATTTCAGTCGTCCCTTGACACTGAACTTCCAATGCATCCCATATTTCCTTTTCTGTCTTACATGCAATAACTCTATTAGATAACACAGCATCCAAACTATTGTGAAAAATATTTCTCACCTTGGAATCTTTTATTATAGCAGCTTTGTCTTTTGGAGACCAATCCTTTTATCTTTGGGAGCAATAGTCTCAGGAGAAGTGGTGGTGACTGCCACATGTTTGGTTGGAATAAATTGACCATTAGTAATCCTGTCAATATAATCAGGATCTGATGCCTCCAGATGCATCGTCATTTTAACCTTCCAGGTAGAGTACTCAGTTTTCTTCAGCATCGGAATCTTCATGGCTTCATATATGTTTCCTGACATTTTGATCGTTTCTGATTTTTGACTAAATCAGTTTGCTCTAATACCAATTGTTGCCCAGTAAAGAATGATTATAGAAGGGTGTTGAATATAATCGTACAGAATAATCAAAATTGTATATATATATATATATAAACAATCAATACCATGTTTTATTAATCTTTATAAAAACTGATACAAACTCTCTCAAGAAACTATGAGTTCTTAAGAGCTGCTAGGTTTAAAAAATACTCGTGTAAGTTTTTACAATATGTAAAACCTATTATGTGTTTATATAGATACACAGCTACGAATTCTGTTACAGAAGATAATCTCTATTAAATGAGATTGATATAGTTGTCGCTTATCTTCTATAAACAGTTGTTATCCCTGACTTGATGCAAATAGATATATCTTGCAAATCAATCATTTCCTGAAATCATGGAACAGTATCAATCAGTACCAAGTACTGATGCCACTGATCCTGATGCACTCATTAAATCAATAATATCTAACAATTTATACTGATAAACATTTATATCCTGCAAAACAGAGTTAGTATAGTATAGAATAGCATGGTATTTAAATTATTTAAACAAGCATTCAGCATGTTAAGTGTGATCATCAAAATGAAAGGAGTTTAAAAAACGAAAAATTTCAATGTTTGGGGTTTTATGTAAAAATATTGATAAATACCATTCCAATTTTTTTAACTTATTTTTCTGATTCTTCTATTAACTTTTAATTTGTTTCAATCAGGGTTAAGTATTAAATTGGTCACTGAAGTGGAGGCCATATATCAATTTCTTCATCGATTTTAACGGGATCTCATTTGAATGATTAAAGTCATAATAAATATCAAATAGATACCTCTAAATATGTGATCGAGAATTA
Organism: Heracleum sosnowskyi; assembly: GCA_030848705.1. NCBI lineage: Eukaryota > Viridiplantae > Streptophyta > Magnoliopsida > Apiales > Apiaceae > Heracleum > Heracleum sosnowskyi. The sequence goes on from CM061235.1 coordinate 70,941,415, forward strand.
AAATAATTTTTTATTTAGTTCTATACATTTTTCTTCAATGTCACCATAACCAAATATAAAGTCATGAATTCTAGTATTTTAGATAATGTATTTAGATTTTTTAAAATTATTTACTATTTATTTTTAATTAAATTATAGAAAAAAACTATAAAATTTAAAACAAATTTTAATTAAATTTTAAAAAATCTGAATATATTATCTAAAATACTAGAATTCATGACTTTTTGTTAGGTCCTGATAAGTTTATAGAAGGGGTTTGAATACAAACTATACCGTTTTATCGAATTTGTTCTATTTAAAATCAAACAGTTTAAGAACAAATTATGGCGGAATTAAATGAAACAGAATTCAAGTTAAATATAACTTATATTAAACTTGAAAGATGTTACAAATGAAGTACTGATTACAAGATTGAATCTCAAACTAATTAAAACAAATCTAGAATAAATTCGACATGAATTTATCTATTTTTGTAATAAAAAGACATAACAATATTTGATAATTTGAGATACGTTCTAGGGATAAAAATCCGCTAGATAGTCAAAGCAGTACAAGTGAATGAATTTTAGTGGTTTAGATTTAACACTAAGATTCTATAATTTAATTCACAGAAGAAATGATTCGGCAGAGTTCTTCACAGAAGCTTTTCTTTTGAAGAGATATTATGTTGATGATTATACTTCTGTCTTGATCATTTGATTATATATCAAATTACTTTTGTAATCCACTTGACACAAAAGCCTCCACGTTTCTTCTTTTCATTCCACTAGGAATGACTATCAAAATAGTCTTGGAATGACTATCTTAAAAGCCTGGAATGACTATCAAAAGAACTGGAATGACTATGAGAATTTACATAAATTAAATAAGAATTTCTAGAAATGTACTAGGATGACTATCGGGATGACTATCCCTTGATAGTCATTCCAGTACATTTTTAATATAAATAAACTTGGAATGACTATCGGGATGACTATCCTGGATATCATTTTAATTAAGAAATTCTAAATTAATTCTAATTCTAATTTAAATTAATTCTGATAATTAATTTATAAATTAAATTAAATTCTGATGAATTTAATTTATTCAATAAATTAATTACTCAATTTATTTGTTAAATTAATTCAGAAGAATTAATTTAATAAATTAATTAATAACTAATTTAAAAGAGAATGTAAATTCTTATAACATAGTAAAACCAATTCTTGAACACTTGAACTGCTGAAGAGTATCCATTGTCTGAGGTTGTCATTTGATGCACGGTCTGGTTCATAAATGACTAACTTCAATGTCTGTTCTTCATCTTAACTTTAAGCTGTGGTCCATTGTCTGCTTTTGACTGTTGATCAATCTTGGTAACCTGTACATTTGCTGTCACAAATCTGAAACCTCTGCACTTTAATAAATCCACTTCTTTGAAGACTTCACTGAGGCTTGAACAAATAATTGAACTTCTTTCAATGTAGTATATCTTCAAATCTGTAGGATGACTTTAATCTGTATTCTTCTGACAGATATGATCTTCTGAGATTCATGTGACTGTGACAATTGAATTATTACTTACTTATTACAAACTTGTTTAAGTTGAGTTGAATTCTCGATGTAAACAAATAGGCTAAAACATATGCCTTTCAATCTCCCCCTATTTGTTTGTTAGAGAATAACAAGCAAATACCTAGAGGATAACTCAACTAACTAAACAAGTAAAAATAAGACTTTAAAAGTTAAGTAAATAATAACACAAAGTTCTGGATTTCATTAAACATTTTCCAGATTCAAACAGTAAAGATAAATACAAGATAGATGTTCCTCTAGACTGAACATGTGTTTACATTGATCCTATCTTGATCTACCTAAGCTCCATACATATGACATTTACAAAACAGAGCTAATTTTCCTTTACTCCCCTGAAACTCCTCCTTTTCCTTTTATATCTTTTTCAGATCCCTTTTTCTAGCTTTTCCAACTTCTCCCCCTTAGTTGAGGAATTCTCTACAGATTTAACTTTATGAGTCTCTGAAGCTAGTAGGAGTTGAGATAGTTGATGGAGTTGATCTTGGGAAGAACTTTGTCTTCAATATTTCCTTGAGCAGTCCCAGCTGATTGTTGACAGAGGTGGAAGAAGAAGACCGTTCAACCACTTGTGCTTGCAAAATTTCTTTATCAGCCTGGGTTTTGAATAGATGTTCCTGTAGATCAGCTATGTGAGCTAACTACATTGCAGTCTATGTGTCTGTGTGTGCACTCACTTGAATTTCTCTTGTAAGTGTATCATTCATCTCACGTGCATGTGTTTCACTTAGTGTTTGACTCGCATCACTCAACAATAGCTGTCTGTTTGCTCCTTTTTGATCAGTACCTGCATTGAAAAACACCCTAGCCTCTTCAAAAGAGGTCAGTGGTGGTGCAATGGGAGTTCGCAAATCCCGATCCTCAGTCATGTCTATCAAATCACTTGGAATTAAAATCTGAATTGCTTCAGTGATAGACTGACCAAGTTGCCTTCCACTTTCTCCAGATAAATCTGTGAGTGGAAAATCCCTTTAAGGGATCCAGAGATGTTCCCTCTAGGAGGGGAGAAAATGATTCTATTTGATTTGGCAAAGAATCAAATTTTCCCTCAGATGCCTGTGAAGGCACTTCTACCGTAACAATGGTAGGCACTGTAACCAGTTGCAGGTGCTGTGCTTTCACTGTGTCCTGAGTTTCATCTAATGGAATTGTCTTCTCCCATTGTGAGTAATGAGAGTGTTCTTGACTCAGTACAAAGTGCCATAGCCCTATGGCGAATTTCAATAGATTCATCCTGTTGAGAGAATGTCTCTAGAAACAGTTCATTGGCCATTTCAAAGTCCATATCCTATTCAGAGGATACAGATGGGCTGACAGATGCCTCGGTATATATTGAATTTCTTTAGAGTAGGCAGAGCTGTGGGATCACTCACTGTTTCAATCAAAATACTTCTTTGTTTAACAATTGATTTCTGTTCAGGCTGAGAGGTCAAGACAGTTGTAGACTCATTGTTTGGCTCTAAGACCTGGGATAAAGATTGTGGATCTACAATCCCTTGGTCAACCCTAACAACCACTTGGGTTCAGCAACAGTAAAAGAAGTGGATTGAGAGATAGAAAGTAATACCTGAATTGGATTTGGCACTGAAGTTCCAGCTAAGCAAGAGCTAGATCAGAAATAATATATACAATATATTTACACACACAACTCAGACAAATAGAAAATAAAAGATAATAAATAATAAGCAATAAAAATAAAATAAAATAATATATATATATAAACTATAAGTAGAAAACTAAAGAAAGAAAATGAATTAAAATAAATTAAAGAAAATATTTACATGAAACTATTTACATGAATATTCGAATATTTTAAAATAAAAGATTTTCAATAAAAATAGATATCTCTACAATTTTAACTTGTAAAATTTGAGAAAAATATTTTTAGAGAAAATAAATCATTTTAACTTACTCAAACTAATAAGCTAAACAGTTTACAACATAAAAATAATTAATTAAAAAACAAACTAATTAGAATACTATTGGAATGACTACCGGGATGACTATGGGATAGTCATACCGATGGTCATTCCAGTACAAAAATCAAAGTACTGAAATAAAAGGCAGAAAAAGTAATTAAAAAGAATTAAAACTAAACTACACTACAATGACTACTGGAATGACTATGTAAGATAGTCATTCCGGTAGTCATGCTAGTACAAAAACAAAATAAACAAACCTGTTAGCAAAAACTAGCAGAATTAATTAAGATAATTACAAAAAAATGCATAAAACTAATAGAAATGCATGAAATATTTATAAAAGACTAGAAAAATTCACAGAAAATTCCATAAATCCTAGAAAAATATGCATAATAATATAGAATTGCATAAAAATAATATAAACTTACAGAACTATTTAAACAACTATATTTACAATCTGAAAATAACTTAAATGATTCTGAATAAATATATTTTTAATAAAAATACATTTCTCCACTTAAAAAATATGAGAAAAATATTTTTAAAGAAAATGAATTATTCAGAATATTTAAATTAACAAGCTTTACACAATAAACATGGATTGGCAATATTTAACATCTAAAATCGATAAGAGAAAATGATTTAGATAAGAACAAACCTACCAGAGACATTGTCAATCACTAAGACTGTTCAACATACCCAATTTACTAACTAACCTGGTAAATGTGGATTCGTCAACAGATTTAGTGAAAATATATGTAGTCTGTTCTTCAGTGGGTACAAAGTTTAACTCCACAGTTCCATTCATAACATGCTCTCTGATAAAATGATACCTGATATCAATGTGCTTCGTTCTCGAGTGCTGCACAGGGTTGTTGGAGATTGCTATGGCACTTGTATTATCACATAAAATAGGGATTTTGTTTAATGCAAAGCCATAGTCTTTCAATTGATTCCTTATCCATAGGATCTGAGCACAACAGCTTCCAGCAGCAATATATTCAGCTTCTGCTGTTGAATTGGAAACTATTTGCTGCTTCTTGCTATACCAGGAAATCAACCTACCTCCTAGGAATTGACAACTCCCAGAGGTGCTCTTTCTATCAACAACACTACATGCATAGTCAGAATATGTATATCCAATAAGATTAAAATCAGAATCTTTAGGGTACCAAATACCTAGATTAGGTGTACCCTTAAGATATCTCAAGATTATTTTCACAGCAACGAGATGTACATCTCTAGGGTCCGCTTGGAACCTTGCACACAAGCATGTAGCATACATAATATCTGGTCTACTTGCAGTAAGATAGAGTAAAGAGCCAATCATACCTCTGTAGCTTGTAACATCTACCTTGATAGAATTGTCAGAAGCTCCAAGTTTGATTGTTGTTGAACATGGAGTCCTTGCTGATGTTGAATCCTCCATGTGATACTTCTTGAGGAGTTCTTTGAGATACTTGGATTGACAAATAAATATACCATTTGACCTTTGACTTACTTGCAATCCAAGAAAGAACTTCAGCTCACCCATCATACTCATTTCAAACTTACCCTGCATTAGCTTAGCAAATCTCTTACAGAGATCATCATTAGTAGACCCAAATATGATGTCATCCACATAGACTTGGACTAATATCATATCACTTTTGTATTTCTTTGAAAAAAGAGTTTTGTCTATGATACCTCTAACAAAACCATTTTCTAAAAGAAAAGCAGAGAGAGTGTCATACCATTTTTTTGGGGCTTGTTTGAGACCATAGATAGCCTTGAAGAGAAAGTACACAAAGTCCAGCAACTCCTGATTTTCAAAGCCAGGGGGCTGTTCCACATAAACTTCTTCATCAAGCTCACCATTCAGGAATGCACTCTTAACATCCATTTGATAGACTTTAAAATTGGAATAAGCCGCAAATGCTAAGAACATCCTGATGGCCTCAAGTCTAGCCACTGGTGCATAGGTTTCATCATAATCAATGCCTTCAGCTTGTGAATACCCTTGAGCAACCAGTCTTGCCTTGTTCCTTGTGACAATGTCATCCTCATCTAGCTTGTTCCTGTATACCCATCTTGTACTAACTACTTTCTTGTTCTTTGGCCTGGGTACCAGCTTCCAGACTTGATGTTGTTCAAACTGATTGAGTTCATCTTACATAGCAATCACCCAATCTGGATCAGCCAGTGCTTCCTCAGTTTTCTTTGGCTCCATTTCAGATAGAAATGCTGAATAATGACATTCATTCTAAGTTGCACTTCTAGTTTTAACTCCAACACTTGGATCACCAATAATCAGCTCAAAAGGATGAGCTCTATTCCATACAGTCTGTCTTGGAAGATTTGATCTTGATGATTCGCCTTGAAATTCACTTTGATGTTGTGAGTGACTAGATGATGCTTCATTTGCTCCCCCTGAGTTGTTGCTTGATTGCCTTGATGATTCTTCTCCAGTGTTGGTGGTATCTCCATTGTTACCAGTGTTTCCACCACCACCACCATGATCATTATCATCATTGTTATTATCATTACCAGCAAAAACTTCAGGTGGGGCTACATCATCTGATTCTGAGTCTGGCAAGTTATCAAACTTCAGCTTTTCAGATGAGTCTTCTTTTTGGATATTAGGGAACTTAGTGTCATCAAAAGTAACATTGACACTTTCCTTTACTGTGTGACTACCAACCAAGTAGACTCTGTAAGATCTTCTGGAATAACCAACAAAAATAGCTTCTTGTGCCTTGGCATCAAACTTGCCACGTTTCACATTGTCATCTATAAGCACAAAGCATTTTGCTCCAAATACATGAAAGTACTTGACAGTTGGTTTCTTGTTGTTCATGATCTCATAAGGAGTCTTCATTAAGTCCTTGTTGATTAAAGTTCGATTCTGAGTATAACAAGCTGTATTTGCTGCTTCAGCCCAAAAGTACGTTGGAAGTTTAGACTCACTTAACATAGTCCTAGCAGCTTCAGTCAATGTACGATTCTTTCTTTCCACTACTCCATTTTGTTGAGGAGTTCTAGGGGCAGAATACTGTCTTGTTATTCCTTTATCAGCACAAAAGTCATTTAGGATTTCATTCTTGAATTCAGTACCATTATCTGACCTTATGGCTCTAACAGGGAATCTAGAATCCAGCTCAATCAACTTTATATGTTCAATCACCAGGTGTGGGGTCTCATCCTTGGAATGTAGGAATAAAACCCATGTATATTTTGAAAAGTCATCAACAATCACAAGTGCATATTGTTTCTTTGACATGGACATCACATTAACTGAACCAAACAAATCCATGTGCAGTAGTTGAAGTGGTTCAGTTATTGATGATGTGTCAGTGCCCTTGTGAGAAGCTTTCTTTGACTTTCCTTTCTGACATGCCTCACACAGTCCTTCCTGTGTAAATTCCATCTGAGGCAAACCTCTAACCAATTCACTCTTGACTAAAGAGTTTATGGTTTTGAAGTTAAGGTGAGACATCTTCTTGTGCCATAGCCAACTTTCATCTGATGAAGCTTTAGCATAAAAACAATTAACTTCATCTTTGGATCCAGAGTGCAGATCAGCTATGAACAAGTCACCTTTCCTTACTCCTTGAAGAGCAGGCTTTCCATTCTTCTTGTGAAGGATCTGACACTTCTCTCTTTCAAAGGAAACATCATATCCTCTGTCACAGAAATGACTGATGCTGAGAAGATTGAACCTCGGACCTTCCACAAATGATACATCTTCAATGATAACATTTCCAAACTTCAAACAGCCATATCCTTTCGTAATACCCTTACTATTATCTCCAAAGGTAACTACTGGGCCAGCTTTCTCAACCAAATCTGATAGCAGGGCTCTATCTCCGGTCATATGCCTTGAACAGCCACTGTCAAGAATCCACATAACACGGTTTACCTGTTTAACTCCCTGCAATATCAAATTGATTAGTCCTTCCTCGGAACCCAAACTTGATTGGGTCCGGCATACTTAAAGAACTGGCCTTTGTCAGGCAAAACAACCTTTTTAGCTACAACTACTTCAACCGCTTTCACAAAAGAACGTTTCCATTTATAGCCAGCCTTAACACATTTCTGAGTAGGCTTAGGGATAAATGAATCCACTCTAGTCTTAGGAGGACTAGTAGTCTTAGCTCTAACATGCTTCTTATTATTAACATGTTGACGTGGAGCAGTCTTATCATTAGATACATGCTTACTATTAAAATAAGCATACATAACATTGAAAGCACAAGACATGCAATTAATCACACTACATGCTTTATGAGAAGAATTAACAGCAGGCATGTTAGTTCTACAGTTGTTTTGATCCAACTTATGGATATCTGATTTAGTCTTTTTAGTTGTAGAAACTTTGACTGGAATATCAGATATACACTTGTTGGACTGTTCAACTTCCAAAGCAAGATCTTCTTCATGTATCTCCTCTGCAATGATAATAGAGTATTCATTCAGAGGATCTGCCTGGGACTCTCTAAAGAAGGGTGTTTCAATACCCTTAAGCACATATGGAATACCCCTTTCTTTAGCACTGACTCTATTGGGGGTATTAATGCCCAGCAATCCAACAGCCTCATTATAACCATAACCTATACTAACATGAGTACCAAAAGCTTGTTGGTTGAAAATCTCTTTAGCAGTCTTGCAGGAATTATAGTAAGCATTGGCTTTAGTATTAAGCTCACTATTCTTTTCTTTAAGAATGGTTTCCAGTTGAATATAACATTTAACCCTATTCTCAAGAAATGCAATTCTCTCAGTAAGTTCATTCTGATTAACATGCACAAGTTTCAATTCTTTATCTCCTTTTCAAGAGCTGTGTTCAAAAGAATTATTCTATCATTTTCAGTGCGTGCACAAGAAATAGTACCACTAAGATGACGAATCATTTCAGTGTCAGTGAACTTTACCTCTGACATGTATGAAGATGAAGTGCTTGCCTCTTTAGCCACTAAAGCAAGGTTCCCAATCTCACCTGCTTCTTCATCACTGTTAGTGTCATCCCAACTCTTTCCCTCGGCAACATAGGCTTTCCCAATCTTGTTCTTCTTGCTAGAATCAAATGTGTTTCTAGTCACTTGCTTTGGCTTTCTGCATTCAGTAGCAAAGTGACCCAACTCATTGTAATTGTATCATCTGATTGTGCTCCTTTCCACAGTTCCAGTTTTGTAGCCACCCCTTGTGCTACTTGAAGAGGAAGATCCACCTCTCTGAAATCTGGGCCTGAACTTAAGATTGAGATTCCTTTTGAATATGAACTTCCCAAACTTCCTGACTATCAAAGCCAAATCACCATCCTCCAGCTGATCAAGTTCCTCTAAAGAATAGAAGTCACCACCAGATTGATCAATGGATGTTAATCCATATTCAGCATCAATAACATTCATGTTAGAACTGGAAGGTTGAACAGCCTTCACTTCCAGTTTCTGTGGGACTTCAGCAGCCAATGCAGTAGAAGTACTAACTATCTTCCCAGTTCCATATAACTCATCCTGTTGAATCTGCTCCAGCTCATAGGTCTTCAGAACACCATACAGTCTTTCCAAAGCAATCTCTCCCAGATCTCTTGCTTCTCTAATGGCAGATATTCTGTGCTCCAAATGACGTGGAAGTGTAAGTAGGAACTTCTTGTTAATTTCCTTGATAGTGTAGCGCTTCCCATTGAGATTCAGATCATTGATTAATTTGTTGTATCTCTCAAAAGCCTCAGAGATACCTTCACCAGGGTTTGATCTGAAATGCTCATATTGAGAGGTGAGAATTTCCAGCTTATTCTCTCTAACTTCCTCTGTCCCCTCATTGATTATCTCTATGGTTTCCCAAATGTGTTTGGCAGTATCACATTTTAGGACATGATTATGCATGATAGGATCAAGACAATCAACAAGGATCAACTGAAGACAGGCATCCAAGGTAACATCCTCTTTTTCACCAGGAGTGAAATCCTTGGGATCCTTAGGGTGTGTTAGATATAATTGTTGACGTTTGTTCATCAGTGTTTAAGTACCAGGTACTCATCAGAGTTTACTGGAAGCCAGTCAGAGTTTATTAAAGTCTGACGGGGTGAGAGTTTGCCTTAGCTGTCGGTGCTAATATAAAGATTCTAGAAGCAATATATCTTGAAGATGGAAAGAAGCAAGATATATTGAGACAGTTAAGGAAACGGAACAGAAGACAGAAGCAATCCTAATTTGATATGATTTGTATAGCTAATTTATAGGAATATCAATTAGAGATTGATTATGTAACTGTGTATTATATAAACACATATAGGTTAACCCTAAAAGGGATGCGAATACTATATACATTATTCTTGTAACCTAGCAGCTCTCTGTGATTCTTTAACATCACTGAGAGAAGAGTTATTTATATAATTCAGTTGTTGATTCATAAACAGTGTTCTCAATTGTTATTATCATATTTATATTGATTATATATTGTGTAATTCGACCTAACAATTGGTATCAGAGCCAAGGCTGATTAGTATATACAGTTTATCGATCCAAACACAAGTATAATCATGACTGACAACTCTCAGGAAGGTTCTAATGCAGGTTCGAATGCTCAGAAGGTTCAACCAACTTCTGTTAGTCGATATGAGACTATAAGGGTTCCAATTCTAAGATCAGTTGAATATCCAATATGGAAGGTGAAGATGACCATGTTTCTGGAAGCCACAGATCCAGAATACCTTGATAGAATCAATGATGGTCCTCATATGCCAACAAAACTGTCTCCTATTGTTGCTGGTCAAGAACAAAAGACTGTTCCAAAAGAGAAGAAAGATTTGACTCCTGAAGACATCTCATCAATTGCAAAGGATGCAAAGGTTAGACATCTACTACACAGTGCCTTAGATAATGTCATGTCTAACAGAGTGATTGGCTGCAAGACTGCCAAAGAGATTTGGGATGCTTTGGAAGTCAGGTGTCAAGGAACAAGTGCTATAAAGAAAAACAGGAAGACTATTCTAACACAGGAGTATGAACACTTTGACTCTAGATCTGATGAAAGTTTGACAGATACATATGACAGATTTTATAAATTGTTGAATGATTTGTCCCTGGTTGATAAAGAATATGAACTTGAAGAGTCAAATCTCAAGTTTCTTCTATCCCTACCTGAAAGATGGGATTTAAAGGCAACAACAATCAGAGACAATTATGATCTTGCAGATACAGATCTTGATGAAATCTATGGGTTGCTTAAAACTCATGAACTTGAAATAGAACAAAGAAACAAAAGATCTGGAAAGAAGACAAAATTTGTTGCTCTTAAAGTTGAAGAAAAGCCTGTCAAGAAGGAATCATCAAGAAAGAAAGCCAAAGGAAAGGCTTTAGTCATTAAATCTGAAAGTGAGTCATCAAACTCTGATGATGGCTCAAACACTGATGATGAAGCTTCTGATTCTGAGGATGATGAAGAAGAGATGATGAAAATGGCAGATTTAATGGTGAAGACCTTCAAGAAGATGGGATTCAAGAACTTCAAGAAAGGAAAGAGATTCTCAAGGGAAGATTCAAATTCTTATAAAAGAAAATTCAGAAAGTCTGATGAAAGAGATACCAAGTCTGGAAAGAAAGACAAGTCTAAGATCCAGTGCTACAAGTGTAAAGAGATGGGTCATTATGCTCCAGAGTGCAAGAAAGGAAAATCTGAGAAAGCACTCATCACTAAAGGCAAGGACTGGGCAGACACTTCAGACTCAGATGAGGGAATCAATTATGCTCTCATGGCAACTGTTAAAGATGAAGCTGAGTCATATGATAACAAGGTACCCCTAACAACTTATGCTTATGATACTGATAACATATCTGAATTAAGAATTTATCTTAAAAGCATACATGTTAGTTATAGGGATTAGACTTTAGAGAATGAAAGAATCAAATCTGAGAATCTAGGTCTTAAAGAAAGGAATAAATTTCTTGAAGAGAAACTTGTTAACATGCAACAAGTTCAAAAGGAGAGAGATGATGTTGTTTATGTTGAACAGGAATTGCTTAAAAGATATAGGCAAATAGAATCTGAGTTGGAAAAAGAGAGAAAAGTGATTAAAACCTGGACCAATTCTGGAAAAGACACACATCAGGTTTTTCAGACAGATACCGTAGGCTTAGGTTACTGTGAGGGAGATGAACTTAGGTTTAAAGATAAAGTTAAAGTGAAACCACAACTTAAACCTGTGCAATTTGTTCCTGAATACAGTAAGCTAAAGTCTGTTGTTGTAAAAGAAGCTGTTATGGAGCCAATTGAAACTTATGAAAAACAGGTTAATATTGGTTCAATAACAGAGAATAAGATTGAGATAGAAGCTGTTAAAGAACCATTAAAAATCTGTGATAGACAGGTTAATGTTGGTTTAATGACAGAAAAACAATTCAAACATAAGCTCAAAGAGGTAAAGTCTGTCAACAAACAGAAAATGTTTAAGAAGAATAGAAATGGAAAAGTAGGCATTAATAAAAGAAATAATTATCTGCCTAATTCTGCTGCTCCTAGAAAAACATGTCATAGTTGTGGTAGTACTAACCATCTTGCCAGGTTTTGCAAGAAGAACAAAGATATTAACTCTTTACCCTCCACATCTGGAGTAAAAAATGATTATGTTAGGGTTAGACCACAGACTTTATGCACACACTGTGGGAGCACTTGGCATTCCATTTATACTTGCAAGAGTTATCATGCTATTTATCACAACTATTATGAGCTAAAACCCAACTTGAAATGGGTTAGAGCAAACTCTGCAAGTGTAAAGTCTGGCAATGTTAGTTTAAACTCTGTTGATAGTGATTCCGCTGCAAAAGCTAACAATGTTAAGAAAGCCAAAGGATCCAAGCAAGTCTGGATCCTTAAACCTAACACTTAGTGATTGTTTGTGATTGCAGGGCATAAAAGAGAGCACTCTTATCTTGGACAGTGGATGCTCAGGACATATGACTGGAAATAAAGCCCTGCTATCAGACTATGAGGAGAAGGCTGGCCCAAAAGTTTCCTATGGAGATGGCAACATAGGATGTACTCTGGGATATGGTAATATCAATCTTGGAAGTGTCATCATCAAAAATGTAGCTCTTGTCTCAGGACTCAAGCATGATCTGCTTTCTGTGAGTCAAATCTGTGACAGAGGATACCATGTAGATTTTCATATTGAACATTGTGAAGTTATCAGCAAATCTACAGGGAAAGTTGTTCTAGTTGGACACAGGCACAATAACATCTATGAAGCAAGTTTGGTAACAAACTCTGAAGGAAAAACTGTGTGTCTATCAGCAAGAATGTCTAGTGAAGAGAGTTGGAAATGGCATAAGAAGCTCTCTCATCTAAACTTGAACCACATCAATGAGCTGATTCGAAAAGATCTTGTAAGGGGACTTCCAAAGTCAATACTCAGCTTAGATGGTCTGTGTGATTCTTGTCAAAAGGCCAAGCAAAGGAAGTCATCTTTCAAGAGTAAATCTGAATCTTCAGTTATGGATCCGTATCATCTTCTACATGTTGATCTTTTTGGTCCAGTAAATATAATGTCATTGGGCAGAAAGAAATATGCTCTAGTCATTGTTGATGAGTACACTAGGTACACATGGGTGTACTTCTTAGCAAAGAAGGATGAAACTGCCTCAATTCTAATGGATCATGTAAAACTACTGGACAAAGGATCACAGTACAAAGTGAAAATTCTAAGGAGTGATAATGGTACTGAATTCAGAAATTCTGAAGTGGAAGCTTTCTGCAAGGAAAGAGGAGTGAAGCAAGAATTTTTTGCACCTGGAACTCCACAGCAAAATGGTGTAGTTGAAAGAAAGAACAGAACCCTAATCGAAGCTGCCAGAACGATGCTTGATGAAGCAAAATTGCCAACTTATTTCTGGGCAGAAGCTGTTCAAACTGCTTGTTTTACTCAAAATGCTACACTGATCAACAAGCATTGGAAAACACCATATGAGATGGTGAAGAATAAGAAGCCAAATTTGAAGTATTTTCATATTTTTGGATGTAAGTGCTTTGTGTTGAAAACTCATCCTGAACAGTTGACCAAGTTTGACTTAAAAGTTGATGAAGGAATTTTTGTTGGATACCCACTATCAACTAAAGCATTCAGAGTCTACAATCTAAGAACTAAAGTGATCATGGAATCTATACATGTGTCATTTGATGACAAGAAAATAACTGGAATAGAAGATGAAGAATATCATGATCAACTTCGCTTTGAAAATGAAGATTTAAATTCTGATGATGTAAACTCTGATGAAGCAAATCCAACAAACTCTGACGAAGCATACTCTGATCCTCTACTGGTAAACGATGAAGAATTTTCTCTGACAGAACAAAATAGAGAACCAGTTGAGGGGGAGCGTGAAGAAACTTCAGAAACTTCTCAAAGTGATGACTCAAATTCTGAAAGAGGGTCAAATGAAGAATCAAACAGAAACTCTGAGTCAAACTCTGAAAGTTCAAATTCTGAACAGTCCAATTCAGGGGAAGCCTCAGAGAATGCAAATGGTCAAGAAGAAGATCAGGAGAGCATGGATCAAAGGGGAGGATCTAATAATGATAATAGAAGCCAATTATCAACAGCAAGAAGGTGGACACAAGCCCATACACCTGACTTGATAATTGGAGATCCAGAAGCTAGTGTGAGAACTAGAAGTGCTACAAATAATGAATGTATGTTTCATGCATTCTTATCTCAAACAAAGCCCAAGAAAGTGGAAGAAGCTCTTCAAGATGCTAACTGGATAACAGCAATACAAGAGGAGTTAAATGAATTTGAGAGGAATGAAGTCTGGACACTTGTACCAAGACCAAAGAACAGATCTATTGTTGGTACAAAGTGGGTTTTCAGAAACAAAACAGACAGTGATGGAGTGATAACAAGGAATAAGGCTAGACTTGTGGCAAAAGGCTATTCACAGCAGGAAGGAATTGACTATGATGAAACCTTTGCTCCAGTTGCAAGATTGGAGGCAATAAGGATTTTTCTGGCCTATGATGCTCACAAAAAGTTTAAAGTCTTTCAGATGGATGTGAAAAGTGTTTTTCTCAATGGGAAACTTGAAGAAGAAGTGTTTGTTGAACAACCACCAGGGTTTGTAGATTCCAAACATCCAGATTATGTCTACATGCTTGATAAGGCATTATATGGACTAAAGCAATCACCTAGAGCATGGTATGAAACTCTGGCTCAATTTCTTTTAGAAAGTGGGTTCACTAGAGGTACAATTGACAAAACCTTGTTCTATTTTAATTCTGGTGATGATTTGCTGTTAGTTCAAATCTATGTGGATGACATAATTTTTGGGTCTACTAATGACAAACTCTGTAAGAAATTTGCCAAGCTTATGCAGTCAAGATATCAAATGAGTATGATGGGAGAGCTTAGTTATTTTCTAGGCTTACAGGTCAAGCAAACAGATGATGGGATTTTTATCAATCAAGCAAAATATACCAGAAATTTGGTATGCTTGATAGTTCATCTGCTACAACTCCCATGACTACTGCAACAAAGCTAGACAAAGACACAGGAGCCTCAGTAGATATGACAAACTACAGAGGGAAGATATGGTCTCTTCTTTATCTGACAGCAAGTAGACCTGATATCATGTATGCAACATGTCTTTGTGCAAGATTTCAAGTAGACCCCAGAGAGCCACATCTAACAGCTGTAAAAAGGATTTTCAAATATCTCAAAGGAACCATAACTCTTGGTTTGTGGTACCCTAGAGAATCAGAGTTTAAGTTAATTGGTTACTCTGATGCAGATTTTGCAGGCTGTAAGATGGACAGAAAAAGCACAAGTGGAAGCTGTCAATTTTTAGGTGACAGATTAGTTTCTTGGTACAGCAAGAAACAGAAATCAATTTCCACATCCACAGCATAAGCAGAGTATATAGCTGCTGGTAGCTGTTGTGCACAGATTTTATGGATGAAGAATCAATTGTTGGACTATGGATTAAGGTACTCTAAAATACCTATTTACTGTGATAATCAAAGTGCTATTGCTATGACAGGTAATCCAGTACAGCACTCCATGACCAAGCACATCAGCATAAGGTATCATTTTATCAGGGAACATGTGGAAGAAGGAGATATTGAGCTTCATTTTGTGTCTACGGACCAACAGCTTGCAGATATTTTCACCAAACCTTTGAGTGAAGCTACCTTTACAAGGCTGGTAAACGAACTTGGAATGGTCTCTGGTTTTGACTAGAGATACTGGTTAGATTCAAAATCTATACATGATTGATTTTATGCTCATGGTTCTTTGCATATGTTAACTGTTATGTGTACCAGTATGTTAAACTCTGATAGTAAACTCTGTTAGTCATACTCTGTCAGTCATACTCTGTCGGTTAAACTCTGATGTCAAACTCTGATTGTGATTTTTGTCTGAAACACATGGACCGATGAAGAAAATTGTATGAAGCATGATTTTCAGTAAGTAATCATGAATCCTTCTAAGTAATATAAATTCTGATTTCAAAATGTGCAGAAATTTTACACAGCATGATACTGTCTCTATATTTATAGCATCTCTTAGTTTATTGATTCTATACACTGAGTCTGTATTAGCTGTTTGCACTTTCTCTCATAAATTAATTGTATTCACTGATGAAAAGTCTAAACTCTGATAATTAGTTGCAAATATTTCACCCTCAAATCAAAAGATGCCAAAAAGAGCACAAATTCCTTTGAGATCATGCTGTGCCTAGGACGATCCAGGAACTTATTGTATGAAATAAGGGCTAAAATCTTTGATTTTTGGTGACTAGTGCCAACCACTGATTACTGGAAAAATTATAATAAAAAATATATATATATATGGGGTGAAAATAATAGAAATATCCAAATGAAAGGATATAAGAAGACAGAGTTTGGATAAATATCAGATTTTACTTTATACATGAGAGTTTGAGCAACGAGTTTTTACTGATTTATTTTGTGGATTTTATGCACTTTGAGATGATCTAAATATTTATATTCAGTAAACTCTGCTATTCACACACAAAAAATACTCACACATGTACAGTTTGTGAAAAGAGTTTATTTATAAAGAAGGAGGATTGGTAAACACTGATGAACTGTGTACTCTACGCCGAGGTAATTTAATTTTAATCTCTGATGATTAAAATAAATTTTGTTTGTTTCAGACATATTATGATTTTGAGAAAAGACATTTGTTTTGAAAATTCAAAAAGAGTATGATTGGACAGTTGTTCGAGAATGTATTAAACAGAGGAGAGAGGTTGAGTGTCTAGAAAAGTGTAAAACGCGGTAATTATTGCTGTTTTTACTGCGCATGCGCATTGGAAACTGCCAATTACTGTTGTCAGTCATTGCATGTGTGCCACGTGTCCCACTCACACAGTTAACGGAGTAAGACAGTTGTGTATTAATGATTAAAAACTCTTCAGTTTTTAATTTTGATTTTCATATTTAAACAATACACACACTTACGTCTAAACCTTTCACATCTTACTCCAATTCACATCTATTGTCACACACACATATTCACAAACACTTTTCTACTTACAAACTCTTTCAAGCTTTTGCATCTGTTTCTTTGTTAATCCTTCATATCTTACTAATGGCGACTACAGCGTTTGTTTCTTCTGGGTTAGAGTTTGTCCCTAATAATTATGCAGCACCACTAAACACTGCCAACGCACCAGAAGCGTTTCATATGATACAAGAATTTCTTGCTCAGTCAGCGATTGGGTGTGCTTTAGTAGAACCAACAGTACTTTCTGGTTCACAAATCAAGGCCTTCTGGGAGACAGGTATGTATGATGATGGTGGTGAATCAGGTAACCCATCAATAATCTTTGAATGTGAAGAAGCAGAGTATGTAATTACTTCTGGTACAATTCGGGCTGCAATGGGGTTTCCTGAGTTTTCTTCATATACAACTGGAATGGGTGACATTGATTTGCTGAGGATGATGCGAGAGATTGGGTATTCTGGACCTTTGACAAAGATTGGACAATTGAAGCGACCGTTCTTGCGGAAGGAGTGGAGCTTCTTCTTTGATTGCATCACAAGAACGTTCGGAAAGAAATGCACGAACTGGGATGTTATTCCCACGGACAGTCTGCAAATAGGGTATTCTCTTTTATATGATAATCATTTTGATTTTGCACGACTTGTCTTGAATAATTTAGGGGAGAAAATGACAGAGAATAGAGGGGTAGTATACTTTTCTAGATTTTGTCAGATTTTATTCTCTTACTGTGTTGAAGGGGTAGATATAGTTGATGAAGATGTCATTTCTTGTTTTAAATTACACAAGAGGATATTCTCTGATCTTATCAACAAAGATGTTAAGAAAGGGGTTGTTGGAGATTTGTTACTGCCTGCATCTGTGCAGCAGTTTGTAAATGATCAAGTTAATCCACCAACACAAGCTCCTTCTCAATCAGAACACCAACCTGAACCTCTACAAACAGAACTTCCTCCATCTACTTCTGTCCCACATAAATCCAGTGGTAGGACTAAGCATGTTGGCTCCAAACCTGCGAAGTCTGTTAGACCAGCTACTGAAGTAGGAGTGTCCAAGACATCTGTGCCAAAGGGTGTTGGTCCTTCTAAGAAAAGAAGAGCAAATCGATCAAAAACTGATGATGAAGCTGATATTGATGATGAACCACTTCATCAGAGAAAAAGAAGACTAGTAGCCAATTATCTTTTTGATAATGTGGATGAATCTACACCAGTAACTGAAGCTGTCCAGCATGAAGCTCCAGAAGATTTTGTTGAGGAGCCTGTTGTAAATAATGCTAATGAGGACAGAGTTTTTGTAAACACTGAAGCTCCTGAAGTTATTGTTCAGGAGGCTACTGAAGATGTTGAAGCAGCCACTGTACCTGACTTGGCAAATGCTGATATAGAGGCTGAAATTTTTGAGCAAGATACTTTATTTGCTGATCTTGATATGGATAATATTCTGGAAGCACATCCTAGTATCAGTGTTTGTGATACTGAGGATGTGGCAGCTGATCAACCCACCCAAATTATAGATGAGTCAATTGCAACTTATACAGAGATTCTCTCTGTAAATAATCCAATTCCTGAAATGGGTGAGGAGGTTGATCAGGTAATTGAAGCTGTTGTAGAGAAATTAGATGAAGCTACAGCAGAGACTCTAAAAGAGTTTGTTCAAACAGAGGATATTGTTGCAGAGTCTATTCCTGTAGAAACAGAGGTTCATGTAAACTCTGAGATTCCTGAAGCTGCTCAGGTAAATGCTGAGGCTACTGCAGACAATGTTGATGAAGAAATTGCAGAGCAGATAGAAGAAAATGCTAATGAAGCTAGAGTTGATTTTGATAATGCTGATCACACATCTGTAAACTCTGATCATGCAAACTCTGAGGTTAATCCTACACTTTCAAACTCTGATAGTCATGAGTCACTACCTTTTCTACGGAATCCTACTACAGAGTCTATCAAGGAAAACCAAAATGCAACTGAAGCTCACTTCAGAGAAATGCATTATGCTAATTGGTCTGGAGCAGACTACATTTTCTCTACTCAAAGGGCTGCTGATTTTGTACAAAAGTCTGCTGAAGAAATTTCTAATCCTGAGCTGTTAGCTCATTTTAAGGCGACCATTGTTCAAGTCAAGTCATTGCACAATCGCTTTGATGAGACAAACAAAGTTGTTCTTGGGTTGAGTAATGATATTGCTCTTAAGGATTTAGCAATGAAGCAAGATAGAGCTAGATTTTCATCTTTGATCAAGGATCAAGAAGAAATCAAGAAGAGGCTATCCAATGTTGAAAGCAATCAAGCTGCCATATCTACTAAAATTGATTCGATTGCTACTTCACTAGAGTTGCTGACATCAGTTTTTATTCCTGATGATGTCAAAAAGGGGGAGAAGATACCTAAAGACAAATGCAAAAGGACTCCAACTTTGAGACTGAGGGATGATTCTAATGATGGTGGAAGCAAGGAAGAAGAGAAGAGGTCAAAATTTATTCAAAAGCAAGGGAGATTTCGGTCAAACTCTGCTAGACAGACATACTCTGAGAGAAAGCATTCTAGTGGTCAATCTTCTTCAAGATTTAAGAGTCTAGTGATTTCATCAAATCCAACTACTGATGAAGAGATTGATGCTAAGCTTTTCATGGAAGAACATGGTGGTGAAGCCACAATGGAAGATATAGATGCTGAGATGAAGCTTCTTGCTGAAGAACACCAGAAAAAGATTGAAGCTGGTACTTATAAGAAGAAATCTGTAAAGGCTCCTAGGAAAAAGGAAATTGCACTTTCTATCAAGGAAAATACTCAACAGAGTATACAATACACAAGGAGGCCTACAGTAAATGTTTCTGGAAAAGGAAAAGGTATACTGGTAGAAGAAGGGCAGTTACCAAAGAAGAATTATTCAACCTCTGATGTTGCTCAAGTTGAATCAAGGATAAATAAATCAACCTCTGACGTTGCTCATGTTGATATTTCTACTAAAGTTGTGACAACCTCTGACAAGGCTCAAGTTGTACAAACTCAGCTAGCTCCACAACTCCAAGGTTTCTTAAGACCTGTACTTTCTGAAACTCTGACGCTAGAAGCTGTGGACTTTTCTCAAACCAGAACAGTGCTTGGAAAAGAATTTTATGATAAGTCTGGTTTAGGTTCACACAGGGAGAAGAAAATAAATAACAGACCTCTAGATCAAACATCACTGGCAGAACCTGGTGTTGGGGTATCTCAAGAGAGCCTTGATAAACTAGAATCTGTTCAGATGGTCTATCATAGAGGATTGAAGAAAGAGGTTCTGTTATACTTTATGTCTGATGGAAGAGTATACAGAGTAGGAGAAGCTGATGTTCAATTGAAGCTATGGGAAGAGCTTGAGTATGTTCTATATCTTCTCAAAATCAAAAATAGAAGTAGTCATGATGCTGCTCTAGTTTTAAAAGACAGAATGATGAAATCTAAAGTTCTTCTTGGAGGAGGTGTTTCCAGTGCATATATTCCTAAGTACAGAGATGCTTATGGAAAGATTGTTGAAATGAAGAGAAACAGTGCCAAGTTCAAGACAGCACTGGGTATAAAGGTCTTGGAGTTCAACTTAGAGTCTGACAGCACTGTGGAAGAGCTGGAAAAAGCTGAAAGGAGGCTTCTCATCGATTATCTCAGGACAGTACCTGATATTGAAGAGATTAAGTAAAGTCTGACTGTAAGTTTTTAAAGTTTTCTGTTCTAAGTTAAAGTTAAACTCTGTTATATTTTAAACACTGCATTTGTTATATGTTTTGACATCATCAATTATCTATTTAACTTGTACATCTTCATTATGCACAAGTTGGGGGAGATTGTTAGATATAATTGCTGACGTTTGTTCATCAGTGTTTAAGTACCAGGTACTCATCAGAGTTTACTGGAAGCCAGTCAGAGTTTATTAAAGTCTGATGGGGTGAGAGTTTGCCTTAGCTGTCGGTGCTAATATAAATATTCTAGAAGCAATATATCTTGAAGATGGAAAGAAGCAAGATATATTGAGACAGTTAAGGAAACGGAACAGAAGACAGAAGCAATCCTAATTTGATATGATTTGTATAGCTAATTTATAGGAATATCAATTAGAGATTGATTATGTAACTGTGTATTATATAAACACAGATAGGTTAACCCTAAAAGGGATGCGAATACTATATACATTATTCTTGTAACCTAGCAGCTCTCTGTGATTCTTTAACATCACTGAGAGAAGAGTTATTTATATAATTCAGTTGTTGATTCATAAACAGTGTTCTCATTTGTTATTATCATATTTATATTGATTATATATTGTGTAATTCGGCCTAACAGGGTGCATCCTAGCAGCCCTAGTAACAACCTGATTCTCTATTAGTTCTCCCTCAATAATCATAGGGACTTTGGTACCATTCTTCAGCACATCAATGTATTTAACATTAGCAACTTTAAGAAATAGGAGCATTTTCTTCTTCTACATAGGATAATGCTCCTTGCTGAACATGGGGATTTTGACTGTACCCACTTTCTGTGTAGTAGACATCTTTTGAGATTTTTTAGGAATGATAAAAATTTCAGAGTTTAAGAAAAAATCTCAAAACAATTGAATCTTTGATTTGTATATCAATGAAAAGGCTCTGATGCCAATTGTTAGGTCCTGATAAGTTTGTAGAAGGGGGGTTGAATACAAACTATACTGTTTTATCGAATTTGTTCTATTTAGAATCAAACAGTTTAAGAACAAATTATGGCGGAATTAAATGAAACAGAATTCAAGTTAAATATAACTTATATTAAACTTGAAAGATGTTACAAATGAAGTACTGATTACAAGATTGAATCTCAAACTAATTAAAACAAATCTAGAATAAATTCGACATTAATTTATCTATTTTTGTAATAAAAAGATATAACAATATTTGATAATTTGACATACGTTCTAGGGATAAAAATCCGCTAGATAGTCAAAGCAGTACAAGTGAATGAATTCTAGTGGTTTAGATTTAACACTATGATTCTAGAATTTAATTCACAGAAGAAATGATTCGGTAGAGTTCTTCACAGAAGCTTTTCTTTTGAAGAGATATTATGTTGATGATTATACTTCTGTCTTGATCATTTGATTATATATCAAATTACTTTTGTAATCCACTTGACACAAAAGCCTGCACGTTTCTGCTTTTCATTCCACTAGGAATGACTATCAAAAGAACTAGAATGACTATGAGAATTTACATAAATTAAATCAGAATTTCTAGAAATGTACTAGGATGACTATCGGGATGACTATCCCTTGATAGTCATTCCAGTACATTTTTAATATAAATAAACTTGGAATGACTATCGGGATGACTATCCTGGATAGTCATTCCAGTTCATTTTAATTAATAAATTCTAAATTAATTCTAATTCCAATTTAAATTAATTCTGATAATTAATTTATTTCATAAATTAAATTCTGATGAATTTAATTTATTCAATAAATTAATTACTCAATTTATTTGTTAAATTAATTCAAAAGAATTAATTTAATAAATTAATTAATAACTAATTTAAAAGATAAGGTAAATTCTTATAACATAGTAAAACCAATTCTGGAACCACTTGAACTGCTGAAGAGTATCCATTGTCTGAGGTTGTCATTTGATGCACGGTCTGGTTCATAAATGACTAACTTCAATGTTTGTTCTTCATCTTAACTTTAAGATGTGGTCCATTGTCTACTTTTGACTGTTGATCAATCTTGGTAACCTGTACATTTGTTGTCACAAATCTGAAACCTCTGTCACTTTAATAAATCCACTTCTTTGAAGACTTCACTGAGGCTTGAACAAATAATTGAACTTCTTTCAATGTAGTATATCTTCAAATCTGTAGGATGACTTTAATATGTATTCTTCTGACAGATATGATCTTCTGAGATTCCTGTGACTGTGACAATTGAATTATTACTTACTTATTACAAACTTGTTTAAGTTGAGTTGAATCCTCGATGTAAACAAATAGGCTAAAACACATGTCTTTCACTTTTCATTTGGTTATGATGGCATTGAAGAAAAATGTATAGAACTAAATAAAAAATTATTTTACTTCTCGATCACATATTTAGAGGAATCTATTTGATATTTATTATGACTTTAGTGATTTAAATGAGACTCTGTTAAAATTGATGAAGAAATTAATATACGACCTCCACTTCAGTGACTAATTTGATATTTAACCGTTTCTATCATCCCAGTCTCCAATAATGCAGTAAAAGAAAATTGATTAATCATGCGTTTTCAATGTTATAATATCATTCTTGATATGCATCAACGAATGGATGTATAGTAGATATACAATCAAAAATCATGTCACCTCTAATAATAAAGCGACAGCTCAAAAGAACAGTAGAGACCTATTCTATACTTATTTGATTAGACACATTGATACAATAAGTTCTGGAGTAACGTCTTTTCTGATAGAAATCATACATCATCTATCGGCTATCATATCACCATCAAACATCACTCCATCAATCTGCCCTAAAAAGGTTAAATCTTTTGAAGCTAATAACTTCTTTTTTATGCATATAGTGAGTTACTGTACGCACATCCAGTCATGTTCTTGTTTTTTCTCGGAATAAGATTCTGGCATTGCTATTAAAAATTATTGTGTTGTTGAAAAAAGTGTTGTTAAAATAAGTGTTATTGTGAAAATACTGTTTGATAATATTTTTGATATGTGCATGTTTTGGTGTATAATATAAAAACTTAATGTTTTTGGTGAGTTTTGATGTTGAAACCAATAGTTGCTTTCAGCAAAAGCTGAAAAACAGTTTTTTCCAAAAACATGGGACCTTCTTCCGGCAAAAGCTGAAAAATAGCTTTTTTAAAAGCATGGGACCAGCTTTTCAGAAAAACAACTTTTAAATTTTACCAAACACTTTTTTAGCTACTTTTCAGAAAAAAAAACTGTTGTTGCTGTCTACACCGGAACCTAAGTTTTACTCTTTTCTCCGTTCAAACTCTTTATCTTTTTAAATTTTTCGTGGTTAAACTGATCTACTTAATACATTATTACATATATGTAATAGAGTTTAAAAGATATCATTAAGATAATACTATTCTTCTCCAAAAAGTTAAGTTAGCTGCTTGTAGGGCTGAGCGCGGGTCGGATCGCTTCGGTTTTAGGTTAAAACCGAAACTGAAACCGCATATCCTCGGTTTTTAAAATCGAAAACCGAAACCGCAACTGAAACCGTCAGTTCGGTTTCGGTTTTAAAATGATCGATTCGGTTTCAGTTTTAAAACCGCCTCAAATAAACATAACAAAATAAATAAAATGACTTCGAATTTTTAAGCTTTCAAAGTTACAAATTATTTTTTTATCCAAAATAAACATACAAAGTTTTCATAATAAATTATTTAATTCCAACATGATCCGAGAATAATGAAAATTTAACATGATCTTCAAAAATATTTTCTTTGAGATGTATATAAGACAATGTTAGAAATTCAACAATCTCGAGTCTATCTGAAGTATTTGTATAAGTAAAGAGTTTTTCTGGGAAAGCCAAGAAAAATCGTCACATCCAAAAATAAAGCAACATATAAAACACCTAGATATAGAAGTTTATTAAACTACATTTATTAATCAACTATTACAAATTAAAACTTCAAAAACAAGAACAAAATAGTATAATTATTAAAAGGAATGTCAGGATCTTTATTAATCTACTCTCACTACTCATAAAAATTATTTAGTAGAATATATAATATATTTATTTCTTTATTTTTATTAATCGGATCGGTTCGATTTTTTTCTGTTCGGTTTGGACCTAAAACCGAAACCGAAACCTCAAGAACGGTTCGGTTTTTTAATTTTCGGTTTCGGTTCGGTTTCAACTCAGTTTCAATTTTTTACGGTTCGATTTTTATCGGTTTCGGTTTGGTTTTGATTTTAATTCGGTTTTTTGCTCACCCCTAGCTGATGAAATAATGAATTTCACGGAATATGCTTTGTCAAATAATACGTTTTACAATTTTTTATTTATAGAAAATAATTTGTTATTGCAATATTTTGATTGTCTTCAAGTCTCCGAGTGGTCACATTGAACTTTTCTCCTTCTCGAAAATACAATAGTGTTAAAAGATATCATTAAAATAATGATACTCGAAAATATACTTAATCTACTTTTATATGCATTTTACGAATTTTTAATATTATAATGATACATTTATAATTAAAATTTGATCAACTTTATTATAAAAACTTAAAAAGTCAAACTCTATAAACAATTTAAGAAAAAAGTGTAATATCTTACCAACTAGTAAGGTGACTTTAAATTATTTATCTACCATCTTAGAGTATCTCCAACAAATTTTTATATCATTTCTTAAATACCATTTCTTAGGGGTCATTTGTTAAATCTGAACCGTATTTCGTAACTATTAAAATATCTGGACGAGTGAATAATCTGAATGAATGATGTTTGATAAATTTTAGATGTAATTTTCTGAATGACAAATTTCAAACTTAAAATTATTTAATACTTGTTACGTTATTATTAATGTTTTAATGCTTGTTACTTTATTATTTACGTTTTGATACTTTATTATTTACGTTTTGATATTTTATTATTTGCATTTGTTAAAAAGAATAAGTAGGCTGTTGGATTTGAGTATAATATACAATATAAATTGGAGAGAAATATTTTGTAAGAATATTAAGGAGTTCCGATGATATGTTGAACAAGCTTTTCTTCTATTCTGAAATGCTTTTTTCTCATATATAACTTCCACCATATATAGGCTATTTCTCATATCATCTCCACTCCTAATATTGTAACTGCCCATTCACAATTCATTGCAAATTAATGCAATTTAATATGTAACTTATAAACATATAATACTAATAAATATATTTGTAACTCCTAAATATACCTTTCATAAATTTATTTTCTTATATTTCATTTGACAAATTAGTCAAATACAACATCTCCCACTTGACGCATTTGTCAAATACTTTCCGTGACTCCCACCTTTTCTGGTGTCTGTAATTCAAGTACGTAATTCAAGTATGAATTTTCATTATTCATTAGAGTTACATTCCATATTTAATGACTCAAATATTACTGAGTTCAATCAAACTAACATGTTTGACAAAAACTTTCACAAAAATGCTTTCTGTTAAAAATTCACAATCTCTAATTGAACATTTTCACTTTCACTTCTTAAAGTTTCTTACTTTCCCAACTTCAGCTCTACCAAAACTCAGTAGATTTTCCAAAATTGAATTCGCATTATCTTATCATCTTCGAAAACTGCACCGTAACAACCAATAACTTCAGACACGTCTGCCTCATAACCAATTAGTGGTGCAATGTACACTTCTTGTACTTCATTATCCTATTCACAACCTATCACTAGGTTTATTAGGATTTCTTTCTTATCCATTCACTAGACCAATTAAATATGCCAAGTCAAGTCAATCGATTACACAACATCGAACCTCCAACTACTTGCGCATATGATACATCTAGTGATTCTCTTTCCGCATTAACCGTTTCCCCATTACCAATGGGTTGGCGCCGGACTGCAATTTTGCATCCTAAAACGATTAAGCATTTCACTCGGATACCTTTCTGATTCACACTAAATATTTAAAATATTTAATTCCCTGAACTTATCAGATTTCACTTATATTCTCAACTTTCCCACTAAGTTCCAACTTAGTTTTGTTGAGCATTCCTTTATTAATTACTGACAACAATATATCATTAACATATACTGATAATATTGTCAACAAACTCCCACTTTTCAAAAATACAAACACAATTGTCTAATTCTTTATCGATATAAAATTCCCAATTTTTCATAAAAAATTCACCGGTCATGCCTCAAATTCATAAACATATCACCAACTTTATTTTCTTTTCAAAATTCATTTACAACTAACGAATTTTCTACATTTACAACTAACGAATTTTCTATATTACGGTGGATCACACAACTGCCACATTTATTTCAATTCCATGAAATAAAATTATTTCGATTTCTCGGTTCCCTCGCTACAAAAAAAAACATATTTCACTATTATATACATAATAGTTTTTCATCCACTCAATTGGATTTTTAAACATTTCATATTCAATAAAATAAATCATTACCAATATTCAAATCCTACTCATTATTCTTGACCGATCTTGTTAAACAATCATGAAGTACTCGTTTCAAAAAAATAGTTAATTTTCGTGCTCTCCATTACGAGCGACAAAAACCACTATTTTCTCTATATTCTAAAATGCTTCATTATCAATATTCAGATCCGATTCATTATTCTTGATCGATCTTGCTTAAACAAATCATAAAGTACTCGTTTCAAAAAAATAGTTAGTTTTCGTGCTCTCCATTACGAGCGACAAAAAACAACTATTTTCTCTATATTCTGAGCATTTCTGTTCAAATAAAAAATATATTTTCTGATGATAATTTCAAAATTATATTGATACCTTTTCTCGTTCTTATAGAAAACAACAAATTCTGATTTATTTGATTCCGGACACTTGTCCCAATTTTCTTATCTTTTCCGCTCTCTATTCCGAGAGCCAGAAAAATTTTCTCAAACAACAACGTTTATTTCAACGATAAATTTCAAATTGTACATAAACAATTTATTTATTATTCTCTTGCTCCACTCAATATAATTCGAGTCTTCTCAATTTTTTGAAAATAATATTGGACACAATCTATATTTCAATTTCAATACAATCAATTTGTCCACCACTTAAAATATTTTCACCTTTTTCGTGCCCCTTTTCTAAGCCAAATAGAAATATTCTCTAGTCCAATTTCATTTATTTAAACCACAATTTCCAATTCACAATCCACCACTCATCTATTTCAACGAAAACTTCTAAATTGTCCTATGACAATTCATTTTCCTTTAAAAAAAAATAAATTCTTCATTTTCAAGAATCATTTAAACACAAAATAATATTTAAAATTTTCAAATAGTAACAAAAACCAAATTGATAACTATAACATGTGGTTGCATATGATCAAAATAAAAAAAAAAAGAGCAAGAAACGTGTTATATCAATTAAGGTCCTAATCAAGCCTAGTGAGTCAGGTAGGAGAAAACACGCACACGAAAGAAGACTAAAAAAAATTTTAAAATTACAAGAAATTTATCAACCACTATCTAACTCCCAAATAAAATTCAAAACAATTATGCATATAAATAAGTTATGGGTCACCAAAAAACATACAACAAGACCCATGACAATAAAATGATAAAGGTCACCGCCTAAATAAACTAAAGGCATAAGAAATTCTAGAACAACCTATATATGAAATAATATTCACATAATTATAACATGCTTGACAAGAAAAAAAATAAATCACGGATTCTAAAATAGGCAGACACAAAAACTGCATACGATTGAAAAATGGCAATAGAATAGAATAAACAAAAAAAAATATACAAGATATTCAATGGAAAGAAAAAACATATCACAATTGAGATAATCATATATGTAAACACAGGTACATGACAACAACAAAAAAAAAATATTAAAATTACTCAGTGCTCAATCATTAGCATAAATATATAAAAGACAGCAATGGACTACGCCAAGATCAACTAAGAGAAAAAAAAACCTTTAACATGGTATCAAATTACAATCAAAAGGATACGGGGAACCAAAAATGTCATTGAACATTGAACCAATAAGCAAAGAACAACGTGTGTCATCGCCGGCCGAAAAAAAACAGTAACAGCGGAAGAACCGTTCCGAAAACATGGTGAAGTAATCGGAATATGATATATGATCTAACCTCGCTCTGATACCATTGTTGGATTTGAGTATAATATACAATATAAATTGGAGAGAAATATTTTGTAAGAATATTAAGGAGTTCCGATGATATGTTGAACAAGCTTTTCTTCTATTCTGGAATGCTTTTTTCTCATATATAACTTCCACCATATATAGGCTATTTCTCATATCATCTCCACTCCTAATATTGTAACTGCCCATTCACAATTCATTGCAAATTAATGCAATTTAATATGTAACTTATAAACATATAATACTAATAAATATATTTGTAACTCCTAAATATACCTTTCATAAATTTATTTTCTTATATTTCATTTGACAAATTAGTCAAATACAACATAGGCATGTTAAAATAAGTAAAAAAATTTAAATAATTAAAAATTTTAAAATAGATTTTAAAATAAATAAGTAAGTGTTGTCCATGATATTTTTGGAAAAGTAGAGGTTTTAGTACGAAAAATAGAGAAAATAACACGTTTTAGTTGAAAAAAATAATTACTCGTATTATTTTTAGAAACAGAGGGAATTTTGTTAGAAAAAATAACTAAATTTTGAATTATGTAATAATAATAATAATAATAATAATAATAATAATAATAATAATAATAATAAATAGAACCTGGGGCAGTGAATAGTGGATACACGTTGTTTGAATGGTTGAGCCAAAAAATGAAGGTACACTCGTCAAGAGCAATTTAGGAGTTGGTACAGATTAAAAAGAAACAAGCTGAATAACAATCATATGAACGGTCCCGTTCATGTTCTATCATTCATCCATTAACAAATGACCCGTTAAAATTTGAGGAGGATGAAAGAAAAATAAACTCTAACAAGCTTTTAAAGTTTCCCCAAAAATTTATAAGGCCTCCTATCCTCTGTACATTTAAAACTCTCACTCCTATCTTTACTTAATTTTTTTAATTACTTTCTTGCAACTTTTTACCAGTATCTCATTTATTAAAATTTGTTAAAATTTACCAGTATCAATTGCTAAAATTTGTGTGTCAATTATTTGACTAATATAAGATTTTGATGGGGTTTATGGCCACAATCTTAAAATCTTAGAATGATTGGTTCTTGGAGGTGGAACTCAAATATTCTAACATCAACATGAGACACATGTGCTGGACTATGATATTATATTTGAGTCATAAATTCTAATCTGTCGTTTGACACCAAAAAGTCTTGTGGCACTTACACTGCCTCCGATTTATATAAGACACTTAAATTACAATATTACAAGTTGTTTAACAAATTAGATTCAGAGTTGGACTCCACTAATATTCATTTACAATCACGAAATGATGAACGTGCTATCATAACAATTTCAAATTAATACCTTAAAGTGCAAGTTCAATTATTTTTTTTGTGATATTCATAGAAAAAAAGTGGTTCGCCAGAAATGAGAAATTAATGTTGTGTTTAATTGGGGTGAATTGAATGAAATGTAATGAAATGAATGAAATTAAAGGAAAATAACGGGAGTTTAAGGGAAGATTTGAAAAAAAAAAATAAAAATTGTGAAGAAAATGAACGAGTCAAGGAATAATGTAGATGATTAAGAATGAAATGAGGTAAACAAAGAAAGTTGTGAGTATATAACTATTTTATAGTTAATCTCATTTCATTCCATTCCATTCCATTCTAATTATCCCAATCAAACACAACCTTAAAAGAACAATAATTTACCTATTCACCGATAATTGATATATCGTCGGTTTTCTTTTGCTATATTTCCACTATCAATTATATTGGCGTTTACTGACATATATAAGGCTTGTAGATATGTACTAGAGATTAATAATGTGTTATCGGCGTGGGAAAATGTCTGCAGATAGCCGATTATGATCGAAAAGAGGGTGAAACTAGGCGGCTAGTCTAGGTTGAAATCCCAGTTAAATCGAAAATTTTAGTAAATTTTAATAATTTTTAATTAAAAATTATAAGAAATTTCACTTTTAACACAAGTTAGTCTAAAAAAACTAATAATAATTTATTTTAACCACGGCTAATTTGTGATCCTAATTCCGTCACATTCGAAAATGAGTTGTTTACGAGGGGACTTTTACGTTTTTACGAGGGGACATTTGATAAATTAATTTTGACTATTAAGATGTGTTCATAAAAATTAGAGTTTATTTTAGTGGATTATTTGTGTTAAATAGCAAGTACATGTAACATGCTATTCACTTTAATTTTAGACCCATCCATGGTGTTACATGCATGCATGCATTCGTAACATATATAGTACTGTTGATGTTTGTCTTATCTTTTAGCTTTTCTTTGTGTGAAAGCTTGACAGAGACAGACAAGCCCCGCGCGAAACCCGCGAGATCTTAAATTGTTTCTAACGTCCATGCACCATGTTCCTTGCCTGAATCTTCCCACAGTTCCACTGTACCCTCAGCTTTTCACCAGCGCCATCAAATCTCCTTTCTTGTACTACTGTTTATATGTGTTACTCCTCTATTATTCTCCCTCTCTCTCTCTCTGTGGAACCTATTCACACTCTTTTCTTGTACATAATTCACACTCTCTCTCCTATCCTATGAGACTTGAACTCCAAAATTTATTTGACAATTGGCACCGTTTGCTCACTCTCTCTCTCTCTCTAATAAAATTTTCACTATTTTTCTTTAAGAAAACTCATACCTCTCTCCCTCTGCGCTTAGTGCTTGGTCCGTCTGTCACGCATAGTAACAGAAGCACTGGAAAATAGTAGATTACTGCATGCTTTAAGAAGGCCTGTACACAGAAGAGCCTTGACTTTGCAACAGTTTCCAACTATTTACCATTCCTTCTTCTGCCTAACTCTCTCTCATTTCTTTACAGTTTTTTTTACATTGATTGTCACGCATTTTAAGGCTCCTAAAGTATAATTTTACAACTTATTTTCAAATTTTTTTTTTCTAAATAAAAATTTAAACATTATACTTTTATTCAGAAGAAAAAAATATTTAAAATAATTTATGAAAATATATTTTATAGGAGCCTTAAAATGCGTGCCGAGACCCCGTCCCCCAATGTAAAGAACTCATGGGGACAGATGGAGTAATTGTTATAAGCATCTCGAACGACGTGATCTAAAATGGTTGCCTAAAATAATATAAAATAATACTCCCTCCGTCCCACCCAATTCTTTGCATTGGGGGACGGGGACTCGGCACGTATTTTAAGGCTCCTTTAATATATATTTCGATAAATTATTTTAATTTCTTTTTTCTTCTGAATAAAAATATAATGTTTAAATTTTTATTTAGAAAAAGAAAATTTTAAAAATAAGTTGTAGAACTATACTTTATAGGAGCCTTAAAATGCGTGTCAAGCAGTGTAAAAAAACTGTAAAGAAATGGATGGGACAGAGGGAGTAATTGGCTAAAATTTGTTGAATAGGTGTTGTATAGGTGTTGTGCTCTAATGGGGTTGACTATAGTCATTGGCTATATATTTAAACTAATATTTTATTATTATGAACTTTATTTTACAATAAAAATTAAAATTTAATAAAATAATTAAACTAATTGATATGAAAATGTGGTCATATATTTAAAGATTTTAAAATTAAATATTAAATACTGGAATAAATTTTTTTGATACTTTTGAATGCAGTATCATACTCCATTTCTTCAAGGTTTACCAACACACCCGCACCAAACAAAAATAAATAAAGAGAATGAAATACATAGCTTTGCTTGCAAAATAAGAAGCCCAGAGAAGAAGCTCGAGGAAAAAAACAGAAAAGCTGACTTTACAGATAAATAATGCAAGCAAATGACATCGGCTATAACTATTGCTAAAGGGAATCATCGGTTGGAGAGGGTGCATTTCTCATAAGTTGGCTATAATTAGGGATGGTAACGGGTCGGATCGGGTTGGATTTCTGAGATATCCAAATCCAAATCCAAATATTTTTCTTAAATCCAAATCTAATCCAAATCCAATTGGATTTTAAAATCGAAATCCAAATCCAATCCATCGGGTTTTGGATCGGGTTCGGGTTTATCCAAATCCAAATTTTGAAATTCTAAAAAAACAGAAAATAACTTCGTACCAACTTTTCCTTTGACGAAAATTCATGGAACTTTACTTTTAAATAAAAAGTACTTTAGGATACAAACAAAAAATTTTACAAATTCTTATGAAGTATAATTAAAGTTTCGACTTTGGAGTCTTAATCCACAAATTAAAACAAATACGAGATACTAGAATAGAAATTTAAAAAATCATTAAATATTACGGAGGCTATGAGTGTTATTGTAATGCATTGTAACTAGGTATTAGACAATTGGGTCGGGTATGTATATGTATAATAAATAACATAACAAAAATATAAATTAAAATTGAAAAAGTAAACTATTAATTTATATATATAATATATATATATATATATATATATATAATTGGATTTTTTTCGGGTTTCGGGTTTGGATTGGATTTGGATCGGGTTTTGGATTTCGGGTCGGGTTTGGATCGGAATACCTAAAATCCAAATCCAAATCCAAACGCATTCGGGTTTAAAAATTGGATCCAAATCCATATCCAAATCCAAAATATCGGGTTCGGTAAAATCCAATCAGGTCGGAATGGATCGGGTATCCATCAGATCGGATTTTTCTGCCATCCCTAACTATAATTGCTACTATTCATGACCAAGTAGAGTTTTTAGTCAAGGGTGAAGTAAAGTTAGAGATGCTCTAAACATGACACTTTTTCAGATATAAAAAACAAAAGAAGGAAAATGAGACAATTTTGTATAATTGTATTCGTCACTTCATGTGCAAAATCTTATTAGTTCTCTAGCATTTGTTTTATTTCTCATATTAGTTTTTGCCTCCAACAGTCGAACACCATCATTATAGATCATTATAGTTGAAGTACCCTATTTCTGTAAACGTTTGGGAACCTATTATAATTTTGGGGAAAAAATCACCCAAATTAGTATATTTAGTTTATGACATATATTTACTTAACTAAAGTTTCCCTTGACAATCTTCCAAGCCATAAATAGATAAATACAGAGCACTGGAAATCTGGAATAGTAAGGCCAACTTACCATATTTTTAAACAGTAAGCTACAAGATAATACACAAAAGGAAAGAGAAAACAGAACACAAGCAAAAACATAGGAAAATGGCTTGGAATTGGGATGCTGAAGTATTTTCATTTTTCACTTCTGAGGTATTCTATCATCTAAAATCCACCACTGCTTCCTGGACCACCAAGTGTTAGAACCACGCCTTGTAGCTCACTACGGGCCTTCAGATCACGACCTAACAACGAAGTGCTTTCGACAAATGAATTTCGTTTACTAGTACCATAAACTTGCTGGAAGTTCTGATTTATTTCTGATGCTTGTAACTGCTGAGAATGATTAAGAAAATTCGGTTTTATGCAACTGGAATACGGGTTCTGTTGCATTCTTGTCGGGGACCAATTATTCTTCCCCAATCTAACACCACTTGAAAATACTTCAGGTCCCTGATTCACAAAGACAGAAATGTATTAGAATACACTGATGTTTACTGAATTGAGGAGTTACTGACTAAAAGGCTTACTGGTGAGAACAAGACCCCTCTAAACTCTCTTCCATTAACAGTTGCAGTCATTAAATACCCAGAGTCGAAAACACCGTCAACTTTACCATAAACACCAGTTCCGATCTGCGAGAGAAATCAAAAGACTTTTCAATTTTTCATTGATAAGTGAAACCATTAGTAACTTCATGTTGCATAGTAATATAATATGTACCGGAATTTCCAGTTGTCCTGCCAATGATGGGATTTGATCTGTAGCCAAGATTTGTATGTCATGTATAATATTGCGACCATGATGAAAGTCTTCTGGTTTTCTCTGATTTAAATTTTCTCTCGAAAAATACAAATCCTGCGGAGCTCTGTCGATGATATTTCTTGGGTCAAATTGATTACAATGCATTTCACTCGGTTGACTATTATGTGAAACTGGACAATGTTGCTTAACCACAGGAAATAGTTGGGGAGTTTTTGCCAACCAGGTGACTTTGTTAGCAGGAGTTTGATCTCGATCAGAGTAGGAAGGAGATGAGTGTTGTGATAGTGAAAGAGAATTCTCCTCTGGCTCTGATTCTATGTCATATATCACTGGATTGGAAGTTCTTCTACGCTTAGGATGCAATGTATCTAAAATCAACCACAGACATAAAATCAGTCCTATGTTAATGCAATTTTAAAGGCTGCTTTTCTTTTTCTTAAAACTCACCTGAACTTAGTTGAAAAGATAATTCTCTTGCTATTTC
The DNA here is from genome assembly GCA_030848705.1 of Heracleum sosnowskyi. Taxonomy (NCBI): domain Eukaryota; kingdom Viridiplantae; phylum Streptophyta; class Magnoliopsida; order Apiales; family Apiaceae; genus Heracleum; species Heracleum sosnowskyi. Next base: position 70,976,486 of record CM061235.1, read on the forward strand.
CTTGTCCTCATATGTTACCATGTTTACATTACCGTTCATGATTGTTGTTTTCTGTCTCAAGAGGTTGAAAAAATTCATGAATATATTTATTACAGATGTGAAACAGCAAAGACGAGTGAATAGAGATAATTTATACGTACTGAGATTACATGAGCTTCTTTTGTGAATCCTCTATTTCCTTGACTTCCAAAATGTTTGCCAATGCTGTTATATCTGCCTTTAAGATGTTCTGCTCCAAGCTGCAAGATAAGTAACTCGTTCATAGGTTGGTCATCCTCTCCGCACCTGAAAGTTTGCAGCTATAATTGAGAAACGTACTCTACAACCCTTCTGAATTCATTGCAAGTCTTAGGAATAATTTGAATTCCCAAGTTATTTAAATATGGATAAAATGATTGAAAAAAACAATTTAAATTCTCCCCAACACATATATCTTAAAACAATACTAGTTCTTGACTATAAACTTTGTTCTTCAGAGTACGAAGACTCACCCTCCGTAGATGGCTATGTTTGTATCCATAGCAAGAGCTGTATGAGAAAATCTTCCTTGTGGTTTTTGGCCGCAAATCTCAAGCCTAGTCCACACACAAGTACTTGTATCAAGGAACCAAACATCATTATAATATTTCTTGTCTCCAACTCCACCAATCACATAGACCTGCAAATTATTACATAAGTTATTATATTTTCAAAAATTGCATATTCCAAGCCTTAAAAGTAATTTATGCTCCTTTTGACTTGCCCTTGAATGATAACATACTGCCACATGACCTGCTCGAACGCCAGGTGAAGGTCCATGAACCACCAACTGTTAATGCAAACAATTGGAGGTAGATCAAGACATGTCAACGAAATAGAACTTCTCAGACAGTATCAAAAGACTTGATACGAATTTAATTTATACAATTTAAGCAGAGGCTAACAATCGCCATAGTTTCTCAAATATCAGCTGATTTACTAAAAAGACATTATAGACTTGTAGTTGGGTGAAGATCATACCTTCGACCAAGTCGTAGTTTCCATGTCGAGCATATCAACATCTCCTTGGTAACGAACTCCACAATCGCCACCATATACAATAAGCTTATTCTCTATTGCAACCGCGCTATGACTGTCCCTAGGAACAGGTATATCCCCGTGAACTTGAGGTGATGTCCACGACATTGTCTTTAGGTCCAAGATGTGTAAATCGTTCAAATAATTTGCACCACCTTCTCCACTACCACCAAATATCACTAATTCCTTGTTACCAAAGAGTGTAGCGGTGTGACTTTCACGCGGAGAAGGTGCAATCCCTTCACAATGGGGGCGAGACCATTCTCTCGACTTGAGATCTAGTACATGAACATCGTTAACTTTCTTAGTTCCATTTGTACCCCCAAAAATTATCATCTTTTGCTCAACCAGAACAGCAGAATGGCTGTCTCTCGGGCCTGGATCTTGTCCTGTAGTCATGAGTTTGTTCCAAGCCATTGTCTCGAGATTTAGGACAAGAACATCCCTGAAATGCAAACCCCCACAACAACCCTGATAGATTACATAATAAATCAGAATAGCAATAGACTGTAACCAAGAGATAACTAAACACACGGAATTTATCGGTAGAGAAAGTTAAACTAATACCAAGAACTCCAGAATAATTGGTATCAAAGTCTAAAGCTGGCACACAAGGGAACTAAATAAAAGAACCAAATGCAAACTGCTCTTAAAGTTCTACAAGAAGGAGAACACTACTACAAACTGGATGGAACAAGGGGTTTGCATAATGATGTTTAGACAACATATAAATATGCAATGATTGCAGACATACACATCAAGAAAATATCAGTTCATATATTCTTCACACAGAAATTGGCTGGGCAAAAATGATGAAACAGAGGCTTATTAAAACACATACCAGTTATAGAGACCAAAAGTTATAATCAAGACAAAACTGAGCCATTATAAGAACAAGCAGAACACAGAAGACAGTGTATTTAATCTCAGCCAAAGATAACCATACCACATGAGAATGAACTAAAGTGTGTTCAAACTTTACCCAAAATAAAAGTTTAAAAGTACTGACATACACACACTAAAACTATAAATAAGAACTGGAAAAACATACCCCATAAACATAGAGAAAACCATTAGAATAGCAAGAAGTATGCCCCCATTTTTCAGGAGGATTAAACCCCATAATCTTAGGATAGAGCCACATTGGTTTGTTCATTGCCACAACTTCACCTCTCCCACAACTCATTTTCTACAAAATATATGCATGTAAGTATATGCTTCTGAATGTTTATCTAACTTTTACACAAGATTCAAACAAAGCAGTTTGACAAAATGATGAAGGAACAAGGCAAGGGGCAAATCAACTATCAGGGTCAAATTAATAAGACATGAATAGATGGGGGCTTTCATGTCCAAATCACTGTTGCACCTCATCACCAACAGACATTATTATTTTATTTTGTGACATGAATATATAAAATGTACTACATATTTGATGTTTCTACTTCCAGCTGTTTTATGATAATTTATCATTCTTGAATGGACCGCGATGTACAAAAGAATGCTTCGAGATAGACACGAAAGATGATTGATTTGGAAATGATGTTTAATATTAGTAGTAGTAAAAATGTGACTGTTGCATGGAAGAGGGAGATTTATCTACCGGGCCTACCTCAAAATGCATCAATATTAAGAAAGATATACGACTTGGTCCATTTTTTTTTGTTGTGCGATTCGATGTATGAATAAGCGAAAATTGAATTGTAAAATGAAATTGAATCAAAAATTGTGTCAATAAAACCGCATTATGGTGAAAAAAGTTTACTTAAAATAAAATTTGTAAACTAATTGCACAAATTTAAAACATTATACAGTAGTTAAATTTTGTAGTAATTTAATCATTTTGGGTAGGGCTGTTAACGAACCGAGTCGAGCCGAGCTTTTTTAACACACAGAATTTCATGTTTGAGCTCGAGTTCGTTAAGAAATTGAGCCGCACACGAGCTTTTATCGAACACAAACGAGCCGAGTCGAGCTCGAGCCGTTATCGAGCAGCTCGTTAACAGTAAAAGTTTTACATTATTTTTTTTTTGATTATTTACTGAATTCTTTTACTAAATAGTAAATATCAGTAACTTAACCCAACTAACAGTGTTACTAAAGCCCAACCCAACTGACTTATATCAATTATTATCAGTAACCTAAAATCACAATTCCCTCATTCCCTTTTCAAACAGCGTATAACCTAATTCCCTTTTCAATTCACAAGACAAGCCTGAAGCCTCCACACTCAAAATCTCAATCTCAATCAAATTGAATCTTTCAACTCATAAATCGTAAGTTGGTTCTTGTCTGCCAAAAAAAATGAGGGAAGTGTTTTGAATTCTAGATGTTATTTGAGGTATTCTCCTCGCAAATTCTATCAAGATTCAAGATTCAAGGACCACTGGCACATCAACAAAAAGTAAAGGCAAGTATATATTTCCCTAATCTCTTAGTTTCAGCTTTCTTTATTTTCTTAAGTGAAGAATGCCTTATGAGTTTCTTGTTTTCATTTAAATCATTTGTTATCTTTTGTAGTTTCATCTCTATGATTTCTGATGGTCGTTTTAGTCACTAATAATGTGTGTCATGATGAAGAAATTAATACATGTATGCGAAAAAAGTATCATAACTTTGACATTCGACAGTTGGGAAGAACGTATTGAAGTCCATGGTTAAAGAAACAATGCCATTAGTGAAAAGAAATGGTGATAATTTAATTATGTATCAATCTCAAGACATTGGTAGCCAGTTGCTTATTAGTAATTGTTAGATATAATTGCTAATGTTTGTTTATCAGTGTTTAAGCAACAGGTACTGGTCAGAGTTTATCAGAAGCCGATCAGAGTTTAGTTAAACTCTGATAGGGTGAAGAGTTTAAAGGAAGCTAGTCAGAGTTTATTTAAAGTCTGACAAGGTGATAGTTGAATTAGCTGTCGGTGCAGAATTGAAGATTCTAGAAGCAATACATTCTGAAGATGGAAAGAAGCAGAATATATTGATACAGCTAAGGAAACAGGATAGAAGATAAGAAGCAATCCTTAATTGATATGAATTGTATAGCTAACTTGTAGGAATATCAATTAGAGAAGGATTGTATGTAGCTGTGTACTATATAAACACAGATAGGTTATCCCTAGAAGGGACGCGATCATTGAGATATTATTCTTGTAACCTAGAAGCTCTTTATGATTCATTAACATCATAAAGAGAGAAGCTGTTAATAAGATTACAGTTTTATTGATTCATAAACAGTGTTATTAATTATTGTTATTCTCATACATACTTGATTATATTGTGTATTCGGCCTAACAATTGGTATCAGAGCCAAGGCTGTTTAATATATACAGTTTTACGATTAAAACACAGTAATAATCATGTCTGAAGAAAATCAAAATCAAGTTCCTCCTACGGCTGAACAGGTTAAGCCAAATTCTGTGAGTCGATATGAAACTATCAGGGTTCCAATGCTCAGGCCAATAGAGTATCCGATATGGAAGGTGAAGATGACCATGTTTCTGGAGGCTACAGATCCAGAATATCTTGACAGAATCAATAATGGTCCTCATAAGCCAACTAAATTATCTCCTGCTGTTGGTGATAAAGAACAGACATTGATTCCAAAGGAAAAGAAAGATTATACTCCTGAAGACATCTCATCAATTGCAAAGGATGCAAAGGTTAGACATCTACTCCACAGTGCTTTAGATAATGTTATGTCTAACAGAGTAATTGGCTGCAAAACGGCAAAGGAAATCTGGGATGCTTTGGAAGTAAGGTGTCAAGGAACCACTGCTATAAAGAAGAACAGGAAGACAATACTCACACAGGAGTATGAGCACTTTGATTCAAGATCTAATGAAACCTTGACTAAGAACAAGCATATTAATTCTTTACCTTCTACTTCAGAAGTAAAGAATGATTATGTTAGAGTAAAACCACAGACCTTATGCAAACATTGTGGGAGCACTTGGCATTCTATTTACACATGTAAGAGTTATCATGCAATTTATCATAATTACTATGAGCTAAAACCCAACTTGAAGTGGGTTAGAGCAAACTCTGCTAGTGTAAAATCTGACAATGTTAGTTTAAACTCTGAGAAAGTTGATTCCGCTGCAAAAGCTAACACTGTTAAGAAAGGCAAAGGGTCCAAGCAAGTCTGGATCCTTAAAACTAACACTTAGTGTTTGTTTGTGATTGCAGGGTATAATAGAGAGCACACTTATCTTGGACAGTGGATGCTCAGGACATATGACTGGAAATAAAGCCCTGCTATCAGACTTTGTGGAGAAGGATGGCCCAAAAGTTTCCTATGGAGATGGCAACGTAGGACATACTCTGGGATATGGCAACATTAATCTTGGAGGTGTCATCATCACTAATGTAGCTCTAGTCTCAGGACTCAAGCACAATCTGTTATCTGTGAGTCAAATCTGTGACAGAGGAAACCATGTAGATTTTCATAGTGAATACTGTGAAGTTATCAGTAAATCTACTGGAAAAGTTGTTCTAGTTGGACACAGGCGCAACAATATTTATGAAGCAAGTTTGGTAACAAACTCTGATGGAAATACAGTGTGTCTGACTGCAAAGATGTCAAATGAAGAGAGTTGGAATTGGCACAAGAAGCTCTCTCATCTCAATTTGAACAACATCAATGAGCTGATAAGAAAGGATCTTGTAAGAGGACTTCCAAAATCAATACTCAGTCTAAATGGCCTATGTGATTCCTGTCAAAAGGCCAAACAAAGGAAGTCATCTTTCAAGAGCAAATCTGAATCTTCAGTAGTGGAACCTTATCATCTTCTACATGTTGATCTTTTTGGACCAGTGAATATAATGTCAATGGGCAGAAAGAAATATGCTCTAGTAATTGTTGATGAATATACTAGATATACATGGGTGTATTTCTTGTCAAAGAAGGATGAAACTGCTCAAATTCTAATGGATCATGTAAATCTACTGGACAAAGGATCACAGCACAAAGTCAAAATAATAAGGAGTGATAATGGAACTGAATTCAGAAATTCATTCATGGAAGCTTTCTGCAAGGAAAGAGGGGTGAAACAAGAATTTTCTGCACCTGGCACTCCACAGCAAAATGGTGTAGTTGAAAGAAAGAACAGAACTTTAATTGAAGCAGCCAGAACTATGCTTGAAGAAGCAAAATTACCAACTTATTTCTGGGCAGAAGCTGTTCAAACTGCTTGTTTTACTCAAAATGCTACATTGATCAACAAGCATGGGAAAACACCATATGAGATGGTGAAAAATAAGAAGCCAAATTTGAAATATTTTCATATATTTGGATGCAAATGCTTTGTGTTGAAGACTCATCCTGAACAGTTGACAAAGTTCGAGTTAAAAGCTGATGAAGGAATTTTTGTTGGCTATCCACTGTCAACAAAAGCATTCAGAGTTTACAATCTAAGAACTAAAGTGATCATGGAATCCATACATGTGTCATTTGATGACAAGAAAATAATTGGACTTGAAGACAAGGATGGATATGATCAACTACGTTTTGAAAATGAAGATCTACTCTCTAATGATATAAACTCTGATGAAGCAGGGTTGACAAACTCTGACGAAGCATACTCTGAACCTCTACTGGTAAATACTGGAGAAACTGATAATTCTCAAATTGAACAAAATAGAGAACCAGTTGAGGGGGAGCGTGAAGAAGCTCAACATGACACAGCAAGTGAGTCAGTTGAGGAAACTGATTCAAACTCTGACAATTCAAACTCTGAGTCATCAAATTCAGGGGGAGCCTCAGAGAATGTAGAAAGTCAACATATGAATCAGGAGAGCATGGATCAAGGGGGAGGATCCAACAATGATGCAAGAAACCACTTATCATCAGCAAGAAAGTGGACACAGGCACACACACCTGATCTCATAATTGGAGATCCTGATGCTGGTGTAAGAACCAGAAGTGCAACAAATAATGAGTGTCTGTATCATGCTTTCTTGTCTCAAACTGAACCAAAGAAAGTGGAGGAAGCTCTTCAAGATGCTAATTGGATTACAGCAATGCAAGAAGAGTTAAATGAATTTGAAAGAAATGAAGTCTGGACACTTGTACCTAGACCAAAGAACAGATCAATTGTAGGTACAAAGTGGGTTTTCAGAAACAAGACTGACAGTGATGGTGTGATTACAAGGAATAAGGCTAGACTTGTGGCAAAAGGTTATTCACAACAGGAAGGAATTGACTATGATGAAACCTTTGCTCCAGTTGCAAGACTGGAGGCTATAAGGATTTTTCTGGCCTATGCTGCACACAAGAAGTTTAAAGTCTTTCAGATGGATGTGAAAAGTGCTTTTCTCAATGGGAAGCTTGAAGAAGAGGTATTTGTTGAACAACCACCAGGATTTGTAGATTCCAAGCATCCAGATTATGTCTACAGGCTTGATAAGGCATTATATGGACTAAAGCAAGCACCAAGAGCATGGTATGAAACTCTTGCTCAATTTCTTTTAGAAAGTGGGTTCACAAGAGGTACAATCGATAAAACCTTGTTTTATTTCAATTCTGGTGATGATTTGCTTTTAGTTCAAATTTATGTAGATGATATTATTTTTGGATCTACTAATGACAAACTTTGTAAGAAGTTTGCAAAGCTTATGCAATCCAGGTATCAAATGAGCATGATGGGAGAGCTTAGTTATTTTCTAGGCTTACAGGTCAAGCAAACAGATGATGGTATTTTCATAAATCAAGCAAAATATACCAGAAATCTTCTCAAGAAATTTGGTATGCTTGATAGTTCATCTGCTACAACTCCCATGGCTACTGCAACAAAGCTAGACAAAGACACAGGAGCCTCAGTAGATATGACTAACTACAGAGGAATGATAGGGTCTTTACTGTATCTTACAGCAAGTAGACCTGATATCATGTATGCAACATGTCTTTGTGCAAGATTTCAAGCAGATCCTAGAGAGCCTCATCTAACAGCTGTAAAAAGGATTTTCAAATATCTCAAAGGCACCATAACCTTGGGTTTGTGGTATCCTAGAGAATCAGAGTTTAAGTTACTTGGTTACTCTGATGCAGATTTTGCAGGCTGTAAGATAGACAGAAAAAGTACAAGTGGAAGCTGTCAATTTTTAGGTGACAGATTAGTTTCTTGGTATAGCAAGAAACAGAAGTCAATTTCCACATCCACAGCTGAAGCAGAGTATATAGCAGCTGGTAGCTGTTGTGCACAGATTTTATGGATGAAGAATCAATTGCTGGATTATGGGTTAAGGTACTCTAAGATTCCTATTTTCTGTGATAACCAAAGTGCTATTGCTATGACAGGAAATCCAGTACAGCATTCCATGACCAAGCACATCAGCATAAGATATCATTTTATCAGAGAACATGTGGAAGAAGGGAATATTGAGCTTCATTTTGTGTCTACAGACCAACAACTTGCAGATATCTTCACCAAACCTTTGAGTGAAGCTACTTTTACAAGATTGGTAAATGAACTTGGAATGATCTCTGGTTCTGACTAAAGATACGGGTTAGACTCAAAATTTATACATGTTTAATTCTTGTTGCTCATGATTTCTTGCATGTGTTAACTGTTATGAGTACCAGTGTGATAAACTCTGTTGGTTAAATTCTGATGTTAGTCTCTGTTAGTCATAAACTGTTGGTCATACTTTGAATGTTACAGATTAATGCTATTCCCTGATTGTAATTTTGTCTGGAACATAAGGACCAATGAAGAAATTTGTATGAAGCATAATTCTCAGTAAGTAACTGTGAATCCTTAAGAGTTGTATAGACTCTGATCTCAAAAATGTGCAGTAAGCTAACACAGCATGATACTGTCTCAATATTTATAGCATCTCTTAGTTTATTGATCCTATACACTGAGTCTGTATTAGCTGTTTGCCTTTTCTCTCATAAGTTAATTATATTTACTGATGAAAAGTCTAAACTCTGATTATTAATTTCAAATAATTCACCCTCAAATTCAAAAGATGCCAAACAGAGCACAAATTCCTTTGAGATCATGTTGTGCCTAGGACGATCCAGGAACTTATTGTATGAAATAAGGGCTAAAATCTTAGATTTTTGGTGACTAGTGCCAACCACTGATTACTGGAAAAATAAAAAAAAATAAAAAAAAAAAAAAAAAAAAAAAAAAAAAAAAAAATTAATAAAGGGGGTGAAAAATAAAAGACATATCCAAATGAAAGGATATCAGTAATACAGAGTTTAGATATAAAATCAGATTTTATGTTATACATGAGAGTTTAGGCAACCAGTTATTACTACTTTAGATTGTGGATTTTATGCACTTTGAGATGGTCTAAATACTGTTTTCGGTAAACTCTGCTACTACACACACATATTTTCACAACTGTACAGATTGAGAAAAGAGTTTATTGACAAAGAAGGACAAATGGTAAACACTGATGTTTTGTGTGAAATACGCCGAGGTTACTTTGTTTTAATCTCTGATGGTTAAAATAATTTTCCTGTTTCAGACAGTTTATGATTTTGGGTTTAGTCATTTGTTTTTCGAAAAAGTGTGATTGAACAGAGAAAAGAAAGAGTTTGGTTGATAAGTACTGATAGTGATCAGTAGTACTGATGAGTATGTTAGTTTATTGTTTTAAGTGATATCATGTCTTTCACTTTACAATCACTAGGTAAAATTGATAATACTGAAAGTAAAGCAATAAAATGAGTCTTTTTCATTAATTGATTCAAACTCTGATACATTCAGTCAATTACATACTCATGCTTAGCTAATCTTTCTGGTACATATTAATTTCTATGGTTACAAAAGTGAAGATCTATTTAACCAGGATAAGTACTTGAATGCTATCCAACATCGAAGCAGAAGAGCTAGAGCCAGAAGCTATTGTGCTCTACTACTTCTGATGATAGCTACCCAGTTGCTCATCTGGTCATTATACCATTTGGGATAGCTTGAAATCCTCCTAATGATGAATCATCATCATCATCTTCTCGGGATCTCTTTCTGCTTTGCAGCTTGCAGGATTGTAAGAAGAGGTTTTCTTTTGACCCCGACAAGAAACTCAGTTGAAAAAGCATAAAGCAGATCTCCATGGCATCTTCATCTGCGAGAATTGGTGCATCATATGGTCCTGGACGGAAGATGTATACATGAGGGTTGGAGAAAGGCCCTTCGGCTATTTCATCATCAACGATAAGGCCTTCATCATTCAAGAATGAGAGAACAAGAAACTCATCGATAAGATAGTTTTCTTGTTGCTGCCAGTTCATGTTCAAAAACTCTTCCACATCCAGGAATTCGAAAGTCCCAGCCATTTTGGTGTATAGTAAGTTTAAGATATGAAGCCTGTTGTTACATTGCTTTGGTATTTAAAGCATTCAAACAGGGTATCTGAAAGGTTTTTCTTGGAGATTGAAAGGTTTTTGAAGCTTTTGGAAACAGTAACGTGCGGAGTTCCAAGACAGTCATTATTATACTGACTGTTGAGTTGCTTTGTACTTCGTTATTGTATTTCTGAGAGATTAAAATTGATAATTTTATTATTATTGATTTTTATTAAAGTGGATATTTTGAGCGTTTTATGTGTTGCCAGGTGTCTAAATGTTTGCACGATTGCACGTGTGTATTGGATACAACTGTCAGCGTATGCACGTTTGACATCTGTCCCACTCACACACGTTTCAAGGACGCTTGCTGTGTATCGTGATCTTTTCAGTTATTATTTAAATACACTACACATAAACGGTTCAATCTTTTACGAACCTTAACTCTTCATACGCTTTTTCACAAACACCTTTCTACACATAAACTTTGCTGTCTTTCGCATCAATTCAGAATCTTCTAAATGGCAACCACAGCTTTTGTTTCGTCTGGCTTAGAGTTCGTTCCAAACAACTATACTGCACCACTAAACACTGCAAACGCACCAGAGGCATTTCATATGATTCAAGAGTTTCTTGCTCAGTCAGCGATTGGGCGTGCTTTGGTAGAACCTGAAAAACTTTCTGGTTCACAGATAAAGGCGTTCTGGGAAACAGGAATGTATGATGATGGTGGTGAGACAGGCAACCCATCGATTATTTTTGAATATGAAGATACAGAGTATGTAATAACTGCTGGAACCATTCGCGCTGCAATGGGGTTTCCTGAATTTTCTTCGTATACAATTGGAATGGGTGATGAGGATTTGATAAGAATGATGCAAGAGATTGGGTATTCTGGACCCTTGTCGAAGATTGGACAGCTCAAACGACCATTCTTAAGGAAGGAGTGGAGCTTCTTCTTTGATTGCATCACAAGGACTTTTAGCAAGAAATGCACAAACTGGGATGCTATTCCCACAGACAGTCTGCAAATCGGGTATTCTCTTTTATTCGATAATCATTTTGATTTTGCACGACTTGTTTTGAATAATCTAGGAGACAAAATGAAAGAGAATAGAGGAGTAGTCTATTTCTCTAGATTCTGTCAGACTTTGTTCTCTTACTGTGTTGAAGGAGTAGAAGTAGGTGAAGAAGATGTTTCTTGTTTTAAATTACATAAGAGAATATTTTCTGATCTTATTAATAAAGATATTAAGAAAGGAGTTGTTGGAGACTTGTTGCTACCTCAATCTGTGCAACAGTTCTTAAATGCTCAAGTCAATCCACCAACACAGGCTTCTTCTCAACCTGAGCCTCTACAACAAGAACTGCCTCCTTCAACTTCTGTTAAACCTAAAAGGGGTGGTAGGACTAAGAATGTTGGTACTAAACCTGCTAGGGTTGCTAAGTCAACTGCTGAAGCTGGGGTATCAAGCACTGAAGAACTGCCTCAGAGAAAAAGAATGAAGAAAAAGAGAGCTCAAAGAGCAAAGTCTGTTGCTGCTGATTCTGTTGCAGAATCAGAAACTGAAACTGATGAAGAAAATCCTCATCAGAGAAAGAGAAGACAAGTTGCTGAATATCTTTTTGCTGATATCATTGCCAATATGGACAAAGTTCCTGAGGAAACTGAAGCTCCTGAAGCTTTTGTTCAGGAGGAAGCTGCAAATCCAGAAGCTGTCAATCAAGACAGGCTAAATACTGATGATATTGAAATGGATTTTGATAGAGAAGCTCCTACATCAAAGGCTAATGATGTAGTTGAGGAAGCTGCTGCTCATTCTGACAGCAGAATTTTTGATCTTGAAGAAAATGTAAGAGAAGCTGATCAAGCTACTACAGAATTGGTAGAAACTATTGCTTCCCACACAGAAATCATTTCTCTTGATTTTGAGAAAGGTGAGGAAGTTGATCAGATTAGAATTGATCATCCTACAGAAGCTGTTGCTGTACCTGCTGATGCAACAGAGGATGTTCCTGTAGCAGCAGAGTTTGTTGCAAACTCTGAAGATGCTCTTGTTCTTGAAGCTCTACAACAGTCAGTTGTTGAGATTGTTCAGCGAGAAGCAGAGGTAATTGCTAAAGCAAACTCTGATATTCCTGAAACTGTTGCAGAGAAAGTTAATGATGAAGCTGCACAGTTAGAACATGAAATCACTGCTGAACATGTTCCTGAAGAGATTGCAAGAGAGGATGACAATGTTAATGCTAGTCCTGCTCATTCACCTTCACACATATCTGACATTCAAGCCAACTCTGATGAAGAAAGAGAGTTCAATCGGGCTACTGAAAAACATTTTCAAGATATGTACTTCAAGAACTGGACAGAAGCAGATTGTATTTTCACTTCACAAAGGGCTGCTGATTTAACTGCTAACTCTGTTAAAGAGATTAAAAATCCTGAACTTCTCAGTCATTTCAAAGCAACTGTTGTTCAAATCAAATCATTAAACAATCGTTTTGATGCTTCTGATAAGGTGATTGAAGGGTTAAGGAATGATATAGCTACAAGAGAGCTTACACAGCAGAAGGACAAATCTCTATACATCTCTTTGTGTAAAGAGCAAAAGACTTTAAATTCTAGATTGTCGAAAGTTGAGGAGAATCAGACTGCTATGTCTGCTCAACTAACTTCAATTTCTAATGCTCTGGAGTTGCTGACATCAGTACTACTTTCTGATGATGTCAAAAAGGGGGAGAGTGTACCAAGTGACAAATGCAAAGACACTCAAGCTCTGAGACGGAGGGATGATGGTAATGATGGTGGAAGCAAGGGAGGTGAATCTGAAAAGAGTTTAGGCTTAAGACCAAGATCAAGATCAAACTCTGAGAGAAGATCAAACTCTGGTAAGGGAAAAGTAATTTCTGCCAGTGGTTCAAGGCTCAAAAGTTTGATAAACACTGATAAGCCTAGCACTGATGAAGAAGTTGCTGCTAAATTATTTATAGCAGAACATGGAAAAGATGTTACAATTGAAGATATCCAAGCTGAAGAGCAAATGCTTGCTGAAGAACACAGGAAGAATCTTGAAGCTGGGATATACAAAAAGAAAGAAATCAAGGCTCCTAGAAAGAAAGAAACTGGAATTATTATTAAAGAAAATACTCAACAGAGTATACAATACACCAGGAGGCCTATGATTAGAAACTCTGATAAGGGTAAAGGCAAAATGATTGAAGAGCCTAACCTGAAGGAGAAAGAATATTCAACCTCTGACATTGCTCAAGTTGAAACAGGATTACCAAAATCAACCTCTGACGCTGCTCAAGTTGATGATACTATTGAAGTTAAGCCAGCCTCTGACAAGGCTCAAGCTGTGCAAACTCAGCTAGCTCCACAACTCCAAGGTATTTTTAGAAGACCTGTACTATCTGAAGCTCTGACACTTCAACCTGTGGATTTCTCTCAAACCAGGACTGTACTTGGAAAAGAAACTTTTGATAAAGCTGGTTTAGGTTCACATAGGGAGAAGAGAATAAACAACAGATCTGGAGATCAATCATCATTGGCAGTATCTGGCATTATTACTCAAGAGAATCTTGATATGCTAGACTCTGTTCAGTTGATATTTCACAAGGGTTTGAAGAAAGATTTTCTGTTGTATTTTATGAATGATGGAAGAGTTTACAGAGTTGCAGAGTCTGATATAGATCTCAAATCTTATCAAGAATTGGAGTATGTTCTGTACTTGTTAAAAGTCAAAAACAGAAACACTCACAATGCTGCTACATTTATCAGACAAAAGATGCAAAGATCTAAGGTGATGCTTGGAGGAGGAATTTCAAAGGTATACATTCCTAAGTATAGAGATGCTTATGGAAATGTTATAGAAATGAAGAGAAACAGTGCAAGACTAAGGACTGATCTGGGAGTTAAAGTCTTAGAATTCAATCTAGAATCTGATAAAGCACATTTTATTAGGCTAGGGAATGAGATGAGGAAGAATTCCATCTATTCTCTGAGAGCTGCTATTTATCAGACTGGTGAATCTGATCCAGAACTCAAGGAACTGAAAGAAATCATGATTGAAGAGCTGGAAAAGGCTGAAAGAAGACTTCTAATTGATTATCTCAGGACAGTGCCTGATATTCAAGAAATCAAATAAAGTCTGACTGTAAGTTTTTAATATTTTCTATTCTAAGTCAAATTTAAACTCTGTTTTAAATTAAACTCTGTTATATGTTAAACACTGCATTTGTTATATGTTTTGACATCATCAATTATATGTTTAACTTGTACATTTTATTATGAACAAGTTGGGGGAGATTGTTAGATATAATTGCTAATGTTTGTTTATCAGTGTTTAAGCAACAGGTACTGGTCAGAGTTTATCAGAAGCCGATCAGAGTTTAGTTAAACTCTGATAGGGTGAAGAGTTTAAAGGAAGCTAGTCAGAGTTTATTTAAAGTCTGACAAGGTGATAGTTGAATTAGCTGTCGGTGCAGAATTGAAGATTCTAGAAGCAATACATTCTGAAGATGGAAAGAAGCAGAATATATTGATACAGCTAAGGAAACAGGATAGAAGATAAGAAGCAATCCTTAATTGATATGAATTGTATAGCTAACTTGTAGGAATATCAATTAGAGAAGGATTGTATGTAGCTGTGTACTATATAAACACAGATAGGTTATCCCTAGAAGGGACGCGATCATTGAGATATTATTCTTGTAACCTAGAAGCTCTTTATGATTCATTAACATCATAAAGAGAGAAGCTGTTAATAAGATTACAGTTTTATTGATTCATAAACAGTGTTATTAATTATTGTTATTCTCATACATACTTGATTATATTGTGTATTCGGCCTAACAGTAATTTATATCCACTACATTACACCAGTGTTATTCCCAGACAATGAATCAAGATTGTAGAGGGGGGGGGGGTTGAATACAATCTTTAAAAATGTTCTTGATTCTTGATAGTGAAAATAAAAACAAGAACAGAAACACAAATAAGATGACACAAAAATTAAAAATTCAGGTGGATTGTTTTTGTCCACATGAGAGATTTTTATTGAAGAAATCTCTGTGATGTTTATGAATAAACACACAGCTGCAAATACACAACTCTAGCTTCGGCAATTTACAAGGATATTGCTTTCTGCTCTCTAAATTGCCTAACTTGATTTCTTAGTTCTAGAGTTATGCTACTACTTGGTTATATAATCCAAGTTTACAAAGATATTTGAACAACTAATAATACAAAAAGTACATCTGTTCAGAATCCTTGTTTCTCCATTTTGAGCAGTGGTCCATGTGTTGGTAGCTTGCCCTTCTTGGCTGATTGTCTTTTATAGAAATGCTACCATTGACCATGCAAACAGAATGTTGCTTTCTTCTCGTGACCTTTCCAGACAAACTGGCTTCCATGTTCTTTGTAGTCTGTCAACCCATGTTCTCTGACTTAACTGTACCTTTCACAAGTACAGTGTGTATCCGTAGAAGCTACTTGAGTTGTATCCGTAGAGCTACTTGAGTTGTATCCGTTGACAGTTTCTTGATCAATCAATACTACTATCCGTAGACAGTACGATGTCCATATTCGTAGAAGGCTAATTAAGCTATCCGTAGACAATCAATTTCACGTATGCAGAATTACAAGACATCAACTATTTACAATTAACCTCCCTATTCTATATATCTATTGATAGTTAACATGACTCAATTAACCTATCAAGACTACTACAACTTCAACATCAGAAATACACAAGCATGTTACAATGAGTCTTATCCGTAGATAAGCTTCCCATCTACGGATAGTGCAAGAGCATACTATCCATTGATAGCTACATTTACTTATACAATTTTTACTAAGTTAATTTAGTTATCATCAAGAAACAACATAGTTCCTAACAATCTCCCTCAATTTATGCCTGGTTGAGAATCAGACATAAATTAAGAGTCTTGATGATAACAAAACCACTTCCAACATATAGATAATAACAGTAAAAATTGTGTTAAGCTACATGAAATGAAAAACTGAAGAGTAGAGATAGTTACATAGAGAGTGCTCCTTTAGACTGAGCAGAGTTAATTTCTTTTCTTCTCTCTTGGAGGTTGAATCTTCTATCTCCCTTCCTTAGCATAATTTGCCTGAATTTGATCTTGAAGCTTTCTGTAGAATGCATCTTCTTCAACAATTTTTGGAACTAACTTGCCTTGCAACCATCTAAGGTACCTATTTCTGGCCTTAGATAGTTGATCTTCAATCCTGAAGAATCTTCTACAACCCTTTTCATCCTTGAATTCCATCATCCAGTAAGGTTGAAGATGGATTCTTTTTCCATTGAAAGGGATCTTCAGCTTCATCGGCAAACTATCAGGAGAACTCCAGCTGCTCCTGATTTCCTCAATCTTCTTCAACACAGTACTCCTAGCAACCTCAGAGAATCCCCTTGTGTTTTTGAAGCCTGAAAAGACTTTCACCAAGGTAGGGTATCCTTCATTCAGCACTTGTTGCAAGGGCCATGCTCTCACCTTCCCTCCTTTGTAGATAAAAGTTAGTCTTTCAGGCAAATCTCTAAACTTGTCTGTGCCTCTGATTTCACTAACTTCATCAAGGAATAGATCCATGGTTGAGTACTCCTGTATATCTGTATAGTACAAAAAGCCTGCCTTGTTCTCAATTGGTTTGGCAACTTTTGGTGCAACATTCAGCTTGATTGGTCCTTGTTGAGCTTTCTTGACTAGTACCCTTTTCTTTGACATCTTTTCTGCCTCAATCATGAACTTAGGGAATACCAAGTCTTCAAACTCAATAGGTTCTTCTTTAAGCTCTACAGGAGTCCCATGGTAGGTGGTTTGAGATTGAGTTGAAGCTGGGACATGGTCTTCAAACACAATCCTCCTTTGTATATCTCTTCTCTCCTCTACCTTCTCAGGAGAGACAGGCCTATGTGATATTTCCTTCCATCTAGTTGGTTTGGATGTAGGCACTGTCTTCCTTTTCTTCCTAGTAGGGGCCTCTTTCTCTACAGCCTCACTACTGTCTTCCTCCATTTCCCTCATTAGTTCTTGGGCTAATCTAGCCTGTCTCTCAAGTGTAGATTCATAGCCCTGGGGATTGGCTTCTCTCCTTATCCTGGAAATCTCTTCTGTTTTGGCTTCATTGAACCTGGGATGGCTGCTTGTGATATGAATTTCCTTGTCATTTCTGTAGATAACAGCCAGCCCTTGTCTCAGCTTTACATCATTGGTATTCTTGAGATCCCTGATAAAAGTTGCTAACACCTTAGACTCATCAGGCTTGGGGAGTGGGTAGTCCACCTCTAGTTTGTTCTTGTCATGATGTCTAGGTGGTGATCCAGTCCTGCCACTGAAGATAGGTTCAAACTCCATGACACTAGAATGTTCAGCATCATAATTGCTTTGTAGAACAATGGTGTCAGGAGTGAGGACCTTCAGAATTGTTGTGTGGACAGGATGGCTGCTTGATTATGAAGTCACGGCCTGGAAGATGGATTCCTTGATCAGCTTTTCAGAATTGAGAAATACTTGAACATCCTTAGCTTGAGGAGAGACCACCTTTGTGAGTTTAAACTCACTTGGATTAGCTATTATTTGAGGTGACTCCCCCTGACTTGATGGTGCACCTTGAGTTACTGGTACAGAAACCACTTGTGCACTCTCCCCTTACTTGAATTCTCCCCTTTTTTGATATCATCAAGGGTTTGAGTGACACTAGTTGACTGCAGCAACTGTTGCAGAAGCTGAGTCTGTAAATTCTGGTTAGCCAGGAAGGTGTCCATTTGTGTCTCCATCTTATCCATCCTCCAAGTAAGAGCATCCACATTCTTTACCAACTTGTTTTGCTTGCATCTTTGAGATGTAGAAGGAGCAACAACATCAATTCTTCTTGCCAAAGAATCCTTCACCCCATCCAGATGGTTGTTGATGTCATTAGTGTTGGCTCGTTGTTGCAGGATGTGGGCTTGATGAAGCTGAAGTGATGCCACAAAGTTCTGAACTGTGGTGGCATGCTGTGAATTTGATGTTTGAGCTTCACCAAATGCCCTTTGATAATTCCTGAGAATTACTGCCTTGGTGTCATTATGGACATAAGAGTTAGAAAACAACCAAGTAGGCATCTCTTGAAGAGTGGAAGGGCCTTCATCTCCTCCTTCACCACTTTCAGAATCATCACTGTCTTCATCATAGCTGAAATCTTCACCAGCTCCTGGATGCAGATTTTGAATAGCTTCCTTTGTCCTAGACATTGATTCATTTGTGTGTACCAAATTCAACATCCTTTTTGCCTCCACATTGCCATGTCCAGCCAAGAATTGATAGGCTGGATCAGGATGAGTAAATGTCTCAGCATTCAGGTTGACTTGATCCAACTCATTTTGATATTCAAGTTGGAACAGTCTCTCCCTGTATGCATCACTGACATCCATTGACTCACTTGCAATGGCTAAGTCTTCCACCCTTATCTCTCATGTACCTACTTTTCTCTTATTTTCTCTCTTTTCTTGCATCAGGGGCTCCCCCTGGCTCACACCTCTCACACCCTCACCTTCACTTACTAAGGTGGTACTCTCAGTGCTCACTTTTACTAGACTGGAAGAAATAGTCTGTCTCTCTTGCTCTTCCTCTCCTTTTGTCTGGTTGCAAACCAGCCTCTCACTCTCAGTGGCTTCACTCCCTTCCCTCAAGCCTAGAAGTGTTTGAACTATTGCCAACTCATCCACACTAGAAGTAGAAATACTTGAAGTTTGAAGTGCAAGTGTGGAAGGAGCATCTGTAGAGGCAGTAGAAGTATATGTCAACGGATAGATGATTTGGGGCATATCCGTAGACAGACAAACACTTGTCAACGGATGAGAAATATTCGTAGATGAAGGAAAAAAAGTAGCTCTTGAAATTTAGACTAAGGCTGAATCTCTGGAGATTGATTTGAGATTTAAAGCCACGGATGGAGCCAGAGTCTGGGAAATGATAGATTGGTGGTCCAACAAATCATCAATAAGATGATGACCACCAATTTCAGAGTGGGGCTTCTCCAAGAAGGTTAAAGATGGAGAATCAGGAAGTGATGTGTGAATCATATCCACATCCAGAGAGAGAGTAGGCGAGCTTGGTGTTTCTGTTTCAGTTTGAATGATTAGAGAATGGGGCTGTGACTCCACATTTACTGGAGCCACATCAAACTGAATTTGAGATGGTGTCATTGACACTGTGTGTGATCCCTGTGTAACCCCATATTGTTTAGACCTCTTTCTCCTTGTATAGGCCATGGATGTATCTGTGGGGCTTCTGGTGTCCCTATCCCTCTTGTGATGTGTCCCTGGTTGGGGACTCTTTTCAATATTAACATCCTTTTGGGAGGATGCCACTAGGGATATGGTAGTTTCCTTTTCAACCACTACATCTTTTTGAGAAGATACAGGGTGGCTAGGCTGGGACACACTTATCTCACCCTCCTTGTTCTTGGGATTTCTTTGATGTTCACCCCTTCCCTCACCTCTCACTACCTCCTTCACACTCCCCTCAAGGGCTTGGGTAGTTTTTGCAACAGGTGCCTATTGAGAAGCACCTGAGGTTGGCTTTCTAGATTTGGATGTGGGAATTCTAGAGGTGACCACTTGGGTAGGAGGCTGTTGGACAGTTCCGGCCTCCATTATGGTACTCGAAATCAAAGAAATGACAACAGAGGTAGGAACAGTTGAGGAGATTACCTGACTTACCTGTGCCGTTTGAGCTGCATTGAAAATTGGTGGATACACCAATTGAACTTCCCTGTTGTGGTTCAGCCTATTCAAGTCCTCAAGGACTCTCTTATTCTGAACCCAACACTCATTGGAATTTGCAGGGAATTGGATCACCAGGTTGCTTTCTACATGGTTAGCCAACAACATAAAGAATCTAGCATAATAGATATTCTTACTTCTAGATGCTTTATTCCCTAATTTAGCTCCTAGTTCATAAAGAATTAGGGAACCTAGGTTATAAAAGCTATCATTGAGAAGCATGTAAGCAATATCTAGCATGGAAGAAATAACAGCATCATAGTTGCTAATCTTACCAGAAAACACTTTTAGAATGGCATCAAAGAAAAAGTTCCATTCTTTGACCATGCCTTTTCTTTGAATCTTACTCAGATTATCAGTAGGTAAAGCATAGTTAATCAAATTAAACATGTTAACTATATCAGTATCACTATGCTTTTCTAACCTATTGTTATCAAGTAAATTCAAGCAGGCAGAAATAATGTCACTATTATTCACATGTTCCTTACCTTGAATAACAAAAGTAATTGTAGCATTCACATAATCAAAAACAGCTGATTCCCAGATAGCTTCAATTACCTCGAAATAAAGAGTGGGGGCTTCGAGCATAGCTTTGGAGAGCTTGCAGTTCTGGAGGAACCTCATCATAGTGTGATATGATGTGTTCTTCTCCTCGAAGTCCACCAGAGCTGTGAAATTGTTTTTCTCGTATGTGAACCCAGTTAGTGACATTGTTTTGCTTGTAGGTGCCATTGATGAAAGCTTTGAACTTGCAGAGAGAAATTAGCTTTGAGAGAAAAGAGGGTTTCTTGCCTTAGAGATTTTTTGGAAAATGATAGAAAAGATGAGCTGAGAGTAAAATTTAATTTATACTCCGCCAAAATAATTCAGTAAAACAATCAGAATAATTGAAAGAAATTATCTGATTGGGCAAGAAAGCAACCATTTAAAAGTAATGGATTGAAAAGTAAAGCCACGAATTTACTGTAATTACATACACGTACTGTACGCAGGTAACTACGGATAAGATTATGACTTTAACGGTTACGATTAAACTAAACTATCTACGGATAGGATTTTACCTTGGGATTTGATATCCGTAGAGGTGTAAAACCTATATCCGTAGACAAAGAAAATCCAGTGTCATAAATGACCATCTACGGATAGGGGTATCCGTAGAAGGAGAAATTTTGACTTAGACAAAATTCTTCTTTTTCAGAGAGTTTTAGTTCTCATGAAAATCATGTTGACACTGGCTACATTACAAATCATCAGACATTTAAATAAATCAAGTGTAGTTAAGCATACCTAGCTCACTTACCAACCTTGAGAATGTTGATTCATCAAGTGGCTTGGTAAAAATGTCTGCAATTTGCTGCTCACTTGGAACAAAATGAAGTTCCACAGTACCATTCATCAAATGTTCCCTGATGAAGTGATACTTTATGTCAATGTGCTTGGTCCTTGAGTGTTGCACTGGATTCTCAGTTATGGCAATTGCACTAGTGTTGTCACAGAATATTGGAATCTTATTAACTGTTAGACCATAGTCTATTAGTTGATTTTTCATCCAAAGTATTTGTGCACAACAACTTCCAGCAGCAATGTATTCTGCCTCAGCTGTAGAGGTAAAGACAGAATTTTGATTCTTACTGAATCATGAGACAAGCTTGTTTCCTAGAAATTTACAGGTGCCTATTATACTTTTTCTGTCAATTGTTATTCCCAGACAATGAATCAAGATTGTAAAAGTGGGGGAGGGGGGGGGGTTGAATACAATCTTTAAAAATCTTCTTGATTCTTGATAGTGAAAATAAAAACAAGAACAGAAACAAAAATAAGATAACATAAGAATTAAAAATTCAGGTGGATTGTTTTTGTCCACCTGAGAGATTTTTATTGAAGAAATCTATGTGATGTTTATGAATAAACACACAGCTACAAATACACAACTCTAGCTTCGGCAATTTACAAGGATATTGCTTTCTGCTCTCTAAATTGCCTAACTTGATTTCTTCGTTCTAGAGTTATGCTACTACTTGGTTATATAACCCAAGTTTACAAAGATATTTGAACAGCTAATAATACAAAAAGTACATCTGTTCAGAATCCTTGTTTCTCCATTTCGAGCAGTGGTCCATGTGTTGGTAGCTTGCCCTTCTTGGCTGATTGTCTTTTATAGAAATGCTACCTTTGACCATGCAAACAGAATGATGCTTTCTTCTCGTAACCTTTCCAGACAAACTGGCTTCCATGCTCTGTGTAATCTGTCAACCCATGTGCTTTGACTTAACCGTCCCTTTCACAAGTACAATGTGTATCCGTAGAGGCTACTTGAGTTGTATCCATTGACAGTTTCTTGATCAACCAGTACTGCTATCCGTAGACAGTACGATGTCCATATCCGTAGAAGGCTAATTAAGCTATCCGTAGACAGTCAATTTCACGTATGCAGAATTATAAGGCATCAACTATTTACAATTAGCCTCCCTATTCTACATATCTATTGATAGTCAACATGACTCAATTAACCTATCAAGACTACTATAACTTCAACATCAGAAATACACAAGCATGTTACAATGAGTCTTATCCGTAGATAAGCTTCCCATCTACGGATACTGCAAGAGTATACTATCTGTTGATAGCTACATTTACTTATACAATTTTTACTAAGTTAATTTGGTTATCATCAAGAAACAACATAGTTGCTAACAACCAGCTAAAGGTATCGGTCTGGTCACTGGTGATAGGGACTTTGTAGCCCTAATTTGACTATTAGTCCAGTCCTAAAGTAATTAAGGTCTGACCCACTTTTTAATTTTAATAGTTTTAGTCCAATAAACTTAAACAAACACTAATGTGATGACTTATGTGTAAACTAAGTTTTGCTAAGCTATGTCAGTCCTCCGTAAACATGACAACTATAATCCTTAATGGTTTACACTGATACACACATATTACACAATACACACACGCTAACACGTACAAAACAAACTTATAAATTCGTTTGTAAACTTATAATCTTTGTGGTTGTGGTACAAGAACAAGATGCAATCTTTTGTAATTGATTTATTAATTTTCTTTTGCAGATTTAATGTCGACATCTAAATCTAAAAAAAAAGGCCCGCATTGAAGTAATTCCAGAAAATGCACCATTTCAAGAGGAAGAATTAAGAAGTCTCGGTGATGAAACACCATCTGAAAACACTGATGCAGCACCATCTAAACAATAGAATAAACAAGAAGAGATTTCTTGAGAAAGAAAAAAAAGCAGCGTTGATACTGAACAATCCAACCAAGACAAACCTTATCAAAAGAAGGAAAGAAAGAAGAAAGTGCGCGGTTGGCCGTATTTGGATACGATCATGGAGAACAATGTAAAAATTGTAGCAGTGTTTAAATTGTGCCAAACACGAATGAAATTTGGTACTACGGGGTGCACAACGACATTCAACTAGCATGTTGATAAATGTCTGATTTTACATGGAAGAACACAACAAATCCAACTTTAGTTTCAACCGAGCGACGATAAATCATCTGAGGTAACACTTGTTAACTTCAAATATGACCATTCTGAGATGAGAAAAGTCCTATCTCACTATATTCTAGTTAATGATTTACCTTTTAGGCATGCTGAGAGTTTTATGTTTGATGTCGTTATGAGAAAAGCTACTCCGTTTTGGCAGAAAATAAGTAGGCACATGGTAAAACATGATTGCATCAGTACTTATGAGATTGAAAAAAATAAGTTAGAAGAAATTTTCAAATCTGTTAGGAAGATTAATATTACAACGGATATGTGGACTTCATCACATCAGAACTTGGTTATATGGTTGTGACCGGTCATTGGATTGATAGCAATTAGAAGCTTAATATGAGAGTTTTAAATTTCTGTAATGTCCCTCCCCCACATAGTGGATATGTAATTTCCGAGGCCTTGTTTAAGTGTTTTAATGATTGGGGGATTGTTGATAAAATTGGGACATTGACTGTGGATAACGCGAAGGCAAACGATGTTGTTTTGCGAAATCTGAAACATACTTTTAGTGTTAGGAAAAAATTGTCAATTGATGGAAAAATGTTTCATGCACGTTGTTGTGCACATATATTGAATTTATGTGTGAAAGATGAGTTAGAACCAATTGAGGGAATTGTTGATAAAATTCGGGATGGGATTAAATACGTAGCTGCCTCCAAAGGTAGGAGAAATAAATTTGCTGAAATTTCTATGTCTTTAGGCTTGAAATGTAAGAAATTAATTCTAGATGCTTTTTAATATGCTATCATGTGCTATCGAGTTCAAAGATGCTTTTTTAATGTATGCCACATCTGAATGGGGGTTTAATGAATATGTGGCGGATAGAGAATCTTGGGAAAGAGTTGAGGGTGTGTGTTCTTTTCTCGAGGTTTTTTGTGATGTCACAAAAGTTGTTTCCGGGACTGAATATTCTACTTCGAACCTTTTTTTATCAGAAATCAAGTTGGTTAAGCAAGTAATAGACAAAAAATTAATTCACCCGAACTTGCATATTCGAGAGATGGCACGTGCTATGAAACCAAAGTTTGATAAATATTGGGGGAAAACTAATTTGATAATGTTTATTGGTGTTGTCATGGATCCACAGTTTTAAATGATGCTTCAAACCTTTTGTTTTCCCACCCTTTATCCGATGGATGACGAATCTGAAAAAAAATCTGACCTATTTGAAAAATTCATTGAATGAACTTTATCAAGAGTATTGCAAGGAAGATAGAGAATATAATATAGAAAGGAATTTATCAAGTCAAGTATCTTCTTCCGATGCAAATTTCACTAACGAACAAAGTGAGACTCTACAAGGCATGAATGATTACGAGAGTTTTATTAGGGAGAGTGGTGGTATTGTTGAGCCCATGAAGACAGAATTGGAGGAGTACTTGAGTGAGAAGATTATGCCTTCGAGCAACAAATTTGATGTTCTAGCTTGGTGGAAAGGGAATACTTCAAAATTTCCTATATTGTCTAAGATGGCATGTGATGTGTTAAGTATTCTCGTTAGCACAGTGGCTTCTGAGTCAACTTTCAGCGCTGGTGGTAGAGTCATTGAACCACAACGTTCATGTTTGAAACCTGAAACTATTGAAATGTTATTGTGCGGAGCTGATTGGGTGCGGGAATTGTACGGGCTCAAAAAATCTAAACAGGTATTAATACATATTATTGTCCCTTGAATTTATTTAGCCTACTACCTACTGATTCTGTTTAAAATGTTATGCAGAATGACGATAAGGACATTGTGATACCTTTAGATTGAAGGACAGCATTTTGACAACATGCAACAACTAACAGAGCGCCTACTGTAAGTATTTTTCATTTTCAGAAGCTGTTATTTGGTCTGGTACACTCTCCAAGAATTTTGATCGCAAATTTTAGTTAGTTCATTAAATAGTCACCTAAAGCTTTTAGAGGTTATTGATTTGTAGTTGCATAATATAATGTTATATGAAGAGTATGCTGGGAACAAATTTGTATCATACTATCATGCAATCTTGTTGATTTTATCCATTATAATATGTTTTTTGTGTGTTTATTTATAACCATATCAGGCTAGTGACCGACTAATATTTGGTGTTGTGGAGAGATGCTGCTACAGAGACATGTTGCTGCAACCTGCAACCTTCAAATCTTGGAGTTGGACAATCTTTTATTTTCGTGTTTTAAGACTTAAATTTTAAGTTGTAATCAGTACATGTATCTTGAATTTGTGATGCTCATCAGTACACTGTACAAATGCAGCAGAAGCTTCAGTAAAAGTCATGAATTTTATAAAAAAATCAGGATTATATATGCAGTTTTTTCGAGCTCTAACGAGCCGATCCCAAGCCGAACAAAATCGAGCCGGGCTCGAGCCAGACATGCCAATAGCTCGGCTCGAGCTCGTTAAGCTTAACGAACACAATTTTGTGTTCGAGCTCGAGTTCTTAACGAACCGAGCCGAACCGAGCCCTTATCGAGCCGAGCTCGAGCTTGTTCACGAACAGCTCTGTTCATTAACATCCCTAATTTTGGGAGCTGAGGTTCGAGTTAAGATAGTTTACTCTTAACTTGATTCAATTCGTTTGACTCTGGTGGAAGTGCATGTGATTTTTGTATTCTAATTTAAATTATAATCACCTTAAATATTTTCTTTGGTTATGTAGCATATTATAATCACTTTTTGATTGTTTTGAAGTTAATTTTTGTCACGGATAAATATTCAATATTAAATTTATAGTTCGGTATTTGGATAAAGATAATAAAAATAAAAATGTAAATACAGTTAGGATTTTGGGATATTTGAGACTGCTCTTGAGAGTTTGTAATCGGTTGTGATGTTCGGATCATTCTCAAGGTGTCTATGTACCCTTATTTATAGTGATCAAGTCCATGTAGTTCTATTCTACTCTTTTTTATAGTGATCAAGTCCACGTAGTTTTATTCTAGGTGAGATTGTATTTCTAAAAAAGTTAGGCCCAACCCATATATTTTTCATTTGGCGGCAAATAATGTTCATATTGAGAATATTTTGAGTATCTGGATTCTTCTAGAATTAGATTTTCGATGATGTGAAATTCTTACACCGCCTTAAGTATTGGGCTCGGTTTTGTGGGCTTCTCATCGGATCGGGCTTAATATATTTTTGGACCGTTGATAAACCTCCAGATCTGTAAACAAAGCTCGATTAAAAATCAATAAATAATATTTGAAAAGAAATTTGAAATTTACATAGTTATTTGACACAAATCGAACCAACCACCTGCTTCAGAATTTATTTTGCATGAACTGAACCAACTTCAAGCTCGGTTTGTTCATAATTAGGGTTTGTTATTTGTATTTGTGAGAGAGTGTATCTAATTTGGGAGAGAGGTGTAAATTAGGGTTTGACCAAAGCTAAGGTATAGACAGGAGAGGGAGGGGGGATGAGAGCAGACTATGTGAGGAAAGGAGGAATGGGGGGAAATGAAATTTTGTTGAGGGGGGAAAACAAAATTTTGTTTAAGGGGGGTAATGTTCATGTAATAAACGGGGAGAGTGTAATGCATGTATTTTTAACTTTTTTAAAAATGAAAATAGATAACGGTTATTTTATGAAGTGATGTCCAAAATATGCTTTAACATCGTTAAAAAATAACTCGATGTTAAAAAACTCTTTAACATCGGTGGTTTTTCTAACCGATGTTAAAGCACCGATGTTATATCTACTTTTTCTAGTAGTGCCAGTCCGGTATATCCTCTGCCCCTAAGTGATTTATTAATTCAATTTTTAAGTGGTACATCACTAGTCTAGGACCGAAGATTCTCTTGTCCCCAAGTGAGTGTCGGCAAATTATAAGTTGGGAGTTGGATTGTTATTTGCCCCCAATTGATTGTTGATAGGTCACGAGTTTTGTGAGTGTCGATAAATCATAAGTTGGGACTCATTCAAATTTTTGCCCCCAATTGATTATCGATAGGTCACAAGTCTAGGATTAGAGCAGTTTAATCCCCCCAAGTGTTGGACGATGGGTTACTTGTTATGGATTTTATCAAATTTGTTGCGCCCAAGTAACCCTCGGCGAACACTTGTTTGAGTTGGAAATTTTGTTGTAACCAATGGCTTGTTATATATTGATAAATAATTAGAACCACTATGTTATATCATAACAATTAAAATCATACATGCATGTCAACATATAATAAAAGAAATTGAAACTTAAGAAATAACTCATAACATTCTTAACAAAGAAGACATCCTTATAAATATTAGAATAAACATCCTACTGAAATAAATAGATTAAGTCAACATCAATGTATTTAAACTTATCTGATAATGATGATGTCGATGATAAGCTACTGATAGTACTTCATCAACTTAGATGAGTCAGTATATTCATTGTCTCGGTTCTGCAAGTTTCTGAACGTGGCATGCTCGAAATTTTGTATGGTCCTTATTAGTTCGGCATAAGTTTGTCTAGTCTTTCTTTCCATCTTTTGTAGTTCCTCCCGTAGAAAGGCTACTTCATTAGGTTGGTTGTTCTTATATCCTTTGTAATTGTCATCATTATTCCTGCTATTGTAATCATTATGTCAACGATGGTAGTCATCATCATCGCCACAATAACTATTATTATGCTTATTTCCTCGATTTCCACCATTATTACCATGTTTGCTGCCATGACCTTCATTGTTTCCATGATCATAATCATAACTACAGAGAGTGCCTCCATGGGATGGTGAACCTCCATATGATGAGTTAAATATTTTATGATGTTGATCCCTTGATCTAAATCTTTTTATCCGTGGTGATTGGTCATCTGAAGATGATTTTTGAAGATGTGATCTACCACGTGAGAGTGTTCTTCCCCTTAGGTTCTCTCGAAGTCGGCATCGTTCATCAGCAAGTTCCTTTTCACGATCTTCCAGCTCTCTAATTCTCCTTTGGGTTTCTTCATCATGGAGCCTTGCAATTTCCCATTGTCTTGCTTTCGATGACTCTCGATCTGCATCGTCGGATGCACGACTAAATTCTGGTTCCAAGTTTCTGTTCCTTGTGGCTGTATATTCTCTTTTCTCCTGAGTATTGGATTTGCCTCTTAATGCCAAGAGGATATTGCGAGGTTTTGCCAAAGATAAAGTTTCCGAACGGATTGTAAGTACGAAGAGGAGTTTGGTAAGATGTTTGACGAGCCATCGGTGACTACTTTAATAGAGATGAATCTTCCTCTTTTTTTCTTTAAACGATTTCCACAGATGGCGCCAAATGTTGAAGCCACTACGCCATAAATGGCCTTCTGCAACACTTGAAAACCGTTGCCGGAAGTTCAAAATTCGTTGGCATAGCCTCAAAAATCTCAAAGGCAACACTTTTTCACTGTTAGTTTTTTCCCCGTTGCCTTAGGGGTCAACGCCAACACTTTTCTACCTATGCCAACAGGTTAAAATATGTTGCAGTAGATTAGACTTTGTTCAAAAAAATGTGGGCCCCACATGTGGGCTCCACTGTTCTGGCCCCCACATGTGGGCCCCATATGTGGGACACCATTAGTGGGCCCCACATATGTACCCCTTTAGCAACACTTTTTTTGAGCAAATGACAACACTAAATTAAACTATTACAACATTTTTTGAACAATATTTGCAACACTTTGTCATAGCTACTGCAACACTTTTGTAATGGTAAATTAAAAATATACTGCATATATATAAGCAATTCTCAGTACCACAGTACTTCAAACATGCCTTTTCATTTCATTCATCAACCCCAAAATAAAACATTATAATTCAGTATAGAACTAAATACGCATCATCTTCTTAGACATCAATAATAAGAAGAAAATGAATGTAAATAGGTCTTGTTAATCCATTAGCCAGAATATCTTGGAGTAAGCTTTGATTCCGATAAGTAAATGAATGCAAGTAGGTTTTGTTGATCCATTAGCAGGAATCGATCTAATGGTTGGGACAAGGTACTTTGCAACCTGCAAAGGGGAAGTAAAAGAATCTCTTAAAAACCCCAAACTTTAACTAGTGTTACTACTACCAACTATCAAAAAATGTGCATACAAAAAATGTGCATAAATCTGTGGCATCAATAATAAGCACAAAGCACCATACAATTAATATCAGCTATAGCCATACGGCCATACCTGTTTGTATTTTTGAAGGAATGAATAATTGAAAAATTAGTGGACTCAAAATCAAATCCAGATGTAAAGATAAAAGAAAAGCAGCGGCAGAGCAAAACCAGAAAGAAAACCCTACAAACACTGTAATTAAGCACATTTTTTGTATCCAACAGTTCAACGATACTTTGACAAAGGATAATTATATTTACTTTCTTCCAACGTTTAAATGGATAATTAACTCCGTACAAGTTTAATGGAAACAAGAGCTTGTACTACCATTCAGGTTGTTAAGCAAAATCTTACCACTTCTGTTGGTTCATCATGAACATTGATAAAAAAACTTGGCATGCAGTATAAATTTATGTTACACGGCTATAGATAAAGAATGAGACATGCGCAGTTACGCACTTTACCTGCTTTGTGTTGGCACGAGACATGAGGAGGTTCGTTGTGACCATTCCAGGCTGTCCTATAGAAAAACATAAATTAAAATAAGAGTAGACAAGAAAAAGAGCATAACTGATCCAGAAAGGTTTAAACCACACGACTTTTGTGTCACATTTCTATATCTCATATCTGGACAAGAGTACCAAGTTCATAACATATTGTTGTCAGAATAAATTTCATGTGTGTGTGTAATAATGTAGGTATTTGACGTGGTCACGTCTTGTTGCAAATTTGTGTATGCGTTTTTCTCCGCTTAGAAAGTATAAACCCCTTATTTTTTTCCCAACATCCATAACAACTACTAACAGTTTATAAGTTGTCGTCGGGCGTTCAATATCCAAGTAAGAATTCATATAAACTAGATTTGCAGGCTCTGATTTGAGGTTGACTCTAGTCTGCCTTCTCGAAGCTATTTCAACTGGTCCTAACCATCTCTAAAATATCTAGAATGACTAATTCTCATCTAAGTCATTTCTACGTGATTGAGGTTTGTGAGCAATAGCTAGCTAATTAATTCAGTCACATGTTTTGTGTTTGTAATTTCTGAAACAATTTAAAGTTTGAAGATACTAAAAAATATTTCAAAACTGGACCACAGGTGAAAGCAGGGAAAACACTAAATGAATACAACTTTAGCCATTGTAGCTAATGAATACAGGGACTCTACTGTTCTTTGCCTGGAATCCTCAATAAGGTATAAATTTACTAGAAAGGAAACAAAAAGTCGTTATTCTATCAAGGATGCCTTCATATTAAAGAATACCTGAGTAGAAATGGATATAGAGTCACAATCACTAACTTGGTGTTACTGAATCTATAATGATCTATAATGATAAGTTAGAACTCCTTGCAATTACCCAATCACTAAAAAATCTGGCCTAAAGGAAAAGAGAACTAGGCATTCCGAGTAATTAGATAAAATCAAAATGTAGGATCACTGTTTATCTGTAATGATTTTGTTAAATGCGCCACACTTCATTTAATCGCTCTATATGCAGCAAATCTAAGAAAATAAAATAATTTGTGTAAGATACTAATGAATATTAATTATACAAATAATTACATTTCTTAACGGCTATGACTGTGCAAATTTGTAAACTGGAAGGGGGCATAATAGGGTGTTGGGGGATAGGAGGCATAATATGACTATGTGCAAATAATCCCTCATTGTTACTTCTTGAGAACTTTGATATACAGAACCTCTTTTTAGAACTTTATTACCTTCCAGGACAATATTCCTAGGCTGAGATCTTTTACAGGATGCACTAGATAACGACGAAAAGTAATATCCGAAAATCCTTGTTTTGGGCTCAATGTTTCACAAGGTTTACTGCTTGTCTTTTCCCTTTCAACTCTGGAGAATTTCCGCGGACAAGGAAGAACAGTATTAGGACTTCCATCAATTACACAGAACTTCTCAAATTCCAAGTCCATCACCAAACCAGTTTATAGAATGCAAATCTACAAGAAAGAAGGTGACGGGAGCAAATGTTAATTACCTTCTGCTTTTATAAATTCAGTTTCAAAGAAAAAAAATGGAACTGATGGGAGGAAAAATAATATCAGGCTCTTCAAAACTATAAAATTACATTAATCAAGAATCAATAGTTCAATTCACAACCAACTCGTTCTAAATTAAAGCATCACATAAATAATTCAAAACAAACCAAGCAAACAAAACAATTGAAAAGTTCATTTGAAGTAAAGCTGACAAACAATCATGTAAATGCATCAACCAGTAATCTATTCAAATGTAAGATTGAAAGAAACCAAAAAATATCAGAATGCATTCAAATCTGATCTTTCAGAATAAGTGTTAACTGTAAACAATGGTGCTATGCATTCAGAATTTCAAAAACAAAATAAACTTATCCATTTGCCCAAATTAGAGAAGAGAAAACTTTAGCAGGTTACACAAACGAATCAGATGCACACAAAATGCAAGAGGAAATGAACTTCAAGCACCATCAAAATTCTAAAGAGATAATTAATTTAATAATATCATTTATTTACTGCTTACTGATAAAAAATAATATTCTCTTTTTGTAGACAAGTATATAGTGAAGAAAAAAGTTCTTGGTGAGTTGATACTTGCTACCAATTTCCTAACAAACTATTATTTAAAGAATCTAAAATCCATGTAACTAACCCAAATACAAACAAGTATAAGAAGATTAAGTTCAAGATTTAATCAATTACCCTACACATCAATGTACTTAAAGCTTTTCTGCGCAAATTCAACTAGATTTCTCACATCATTGCCATCTCGACATCACATTGGGTACCCTGCAGGCTGCAGCAGAGAGAGAGATACATATACATACATCTATACATACAAAACACAAAGTTAACAACACCAATCAACACAAATTAACAACACTAACACAAATTAGCAAATTAAAGTCAGAGAGAATGTTACCTTTACTTTAAACCCGAATTTGCAGCCCCTAATTAACCCTTTAACTTAAATGGGAACCCTAATTGAATCTCCTAACATGTAAATCAATCTTGAAGCTCCTCTCAGCTTGAAGCCCCTAAAAGCCCCTTACTCCGAAACATTGAACCCCCTTGCTCTGAAACCCTAATTGAACTGCTGCGACTGGAGAGCTAGAGGGAGGGTTGCTATTTTGAAGACAATAATTGACCAAGGTTTTTTTTTATTTAAAAGACAATAATATTCAAAATTTGGGCAAAGTAGGGAGGTGGTAGAATTTGCCGCATAATGTGTACTGCTGCACTTTCTTTAGTAATTTAACTTTTGACAAGGTCATTTTTTTAAATTTGTTCATTTTAAAATTATTGAATAAATTATCAGAAACTCCTAGTTATGTTAATTTTGCCCCTCTCATCAATTTGGACAATAATTGTCCCTTACTTGAGAATTTGTATTTTATATTTTTTTTATTTTTAATTTGTTCATTTTAAAATTGTTAAATAAATCATCATGAAACTCCTAGTTGAATAACATTTTCAATATAACTAATAAATGATTTTATTTAATTAATTATTTAATTTAGTTTTTTATTAATGTTATAAAGTTTTTCTTCAAAAACATGATTTATTTTATTTTTAAAATTTGTTCATTTTAAAATTATTCAAAATACATTAATTTTATAAAATAAAAATTATCCTTCACTCTAATTCAAATTTCAATGTATTTATAATAAATCATTTTTATAAATTTTTATCACTTTTTATATAAAATTATTATTTAATTTTTATTATAGTCGTAATAGAAGTTTTGTTTTGTACAATAATTATGCCAACACTTTATCACGTCTACGCTAACACATTGAATGTATCTTGTAATAGGTAGGATTCAATAGGGCTATTACAACACTTGTAGTTGGCAACACCTTGCAAAATTTGGGCAAAATTTGGACAATAATAATATTTTTGTCACGGACAAAGCTTCAAGATTAAATTATAGTTGGGTATTCGGATAAAGATAATAAAATAAAGATGTAAATACAATTAGGGTTTTGGGATATTTGGAACTACTCTTGAGAGTTTGTAATCAGTTGTGATGTTCGGATCCCTGTCAAGGTCCCTACGTACCCTTATTTATAGGGATCAATTCCATGTAGTTCTATTCTAGGTGAGATTGTATTTCTGATAAAGCTAGGCCCAACCCACATATTTTTCCTTTGACGGCAAGTAATGTCCATTTTGAGAATATTTTGACTATCTGGATCCTTCTAGAATTAGATTTCCGATGCTGTGATATTCTTCCACCGCCTTAAGTATTGGGCTCGGTTTTGTGGGCTGCTCATCGGATCGGGCTTAATATATTTTTGGGCCGTTGATAAATCCTTCAGGTACATTGTTGATGTAATCTACGACCTTAGAGACATTATTTGGTCCATATAAGCCCATATAAAGATAACCATATTGGACGCGAGTATGCAGGCCCATCCATCGGATACAACATATACTTCTTTATCAACAAATAGTTCACCTTTAACTTGATTCAATTTGTTTGACTCTGGTTGAAGTGAATCCGATTTATGTTTTCTAATTTAAATTATAATTACTATACATTTTTTTTTGTTAGGTATCATATTTTATAAATATGATAATTAGGGAGCTTACGCATCGGATTGGGTAAGTCCCAGAGCTAAAACTCGAATCATGAGCGTTAATGAATGAATAAATTCTTTTATTTAAGCAAGATCTAACTATAAAGAACAATACAACACAAAAATAAAAGTTTACTGAAATTACAAGCAAGTAAGCGAAATCAAGCATTCTTGTGCCAACAACAATTCCCGCTTTGATCAACCCGACTAAATCGAACAAACCCGACCCTATTTTCGACCGTTCAAATCGATAAATAAAAACCTGATATTTGGTTGGGTTGAAAATTTTATAAATCAAATTAAATGAGTTGGGTATGGGTTAATGTTTTTTCGGCCAACTCAACCCAACCCAACCCGATTTAATTTATAAATCTTCTTCAATAAGTTAAAATATATGTATCTATATTATATATAACTATACATTATACGATATATCATCCTTTCATTTGTTGATATGTGATTACCTTTTATGCATATACATATAACCTACGATATAATTTACATTACTAAAATTATAATATCAATTAGAACTAATTATTAGCACAAAATTGTAAGTTATGCGTACTTTATTTGTATTTAAAATTTTAAAATGAGCGTATTATTTAATATTTAGAATTAAATCCTTATATATAATAAGCGTAAGGGAGATCTTATCCAAAACTCTGGTTGGTCCTCAGCACCGTCAAAATAATCTCAACCATTGAATCTAATATTTTTAAAAATAGACGATCATGATTATATCATATAAAAATAGAAATTATTATCTAAAAAGAATATAAATCAGAAGCAAAAGTATTACTCCCTCCGTCCCAGCCAATTCTATACACTTTCTATTTCAGGATGTCCCTCTCATTTCTATACATTACTATAAATATTAAAATTATAATATTATAAAAATATATCACCTAATATTATACTCCCACTATCAATCCAATCATCAATATTATACTCCCACCATTAACTTAATTATCAATCATTATTAACTTAATCATCAATTATAATTAAACTAAACACCCCGTTTAATCATTTACACCTGCCCTTTTCTTCTTTTACCCATTTTAATCCTTATCGACTCACCCACCAAGAACCCTAAAAACTTAGCCCCAATATTTTCTTTCCTTTTTTCACCTAATGGAATCACAATTAATATGTGATTCAGCACCTAATTCAGACTCCGAAAAAACTCCTAAACTGATACATGAACGAACCCCTGTCAAAGATTCCTCATCTATGTTACGCCAAGTTGTTGAAGATACCCCCGATTCTGAAATCATCAGAAGAGAAAAGACGAAGAAACGTTCGTCGAAAGAGAAGTCAAGCAATTCGATAGCAAAAAGGTTGAAATTTGACGACCCGAAACTCGATGACCTGAAATTCGATGACCCAAGTGGTTTACTCCATATTTTTCTTCCCCGGTTTTTCAAGTGAAGGCTGGTAGGTATGTGCTCAATTCGATTTTGTTTTGTATTATTTTCGATTCTGTTTCGATGAAAGTGAAGACATAAAAGGAATGAATCATCTATTTGATTACTTTAAGTCTGTTTTTCAGAGAAGTTCATGATTTGTAATTTGTAAACAAACAATAGTTTCTGATTGTTTTAACCATTGTAAATTTCTCAATTTTCTTTGTGTCGATATGTGTCAGTTTTGGCTGTTGGAGCTGCTATATTGGGTTGCTTCGCCTATTCAAAAGACCTTATCATGATTCTAGAAGCTCCTGTCAGATCAGAGGGTGTTAGGTTTCTTCAACTAGCTCCTGGAGAGTTTTTCTTCACAACTTTAAAGGTTCGAATTATTTTACATTCTATATAAAAACTGATACTAATCATGTTTCCCATGATCTAGTTTTGTTTTTGTCCAGTTGCTCTTCGTGCATATCACTTATGATTTATTTCTCTTTTTCCTCTAATTACCGTCAAGTTAGAGCCTCAGAGATGCTAATTCTGCTGTTTCTTTCACCATAATCATACGCACTTCTCTAAAAAAGCTGAAATGTTGATTTTTCGAACATACAAGGTGATGGATGAGGTCACCATTATAAACATATTACTACACAAGTAATTGCTCGTGGGCATTACACAAGTAATTATTGTTACTTCACATAAGTTTTAAATTCTCATTGAAATCTGTTTGTTTATTGTTTTAGTTGGAAAAGATTTACAAGGATTTTTTCAATTCTTGTACTTATATGTACTGACTCTTGTATAAAGACACCATTATTGATAATGAAAATTTATCTATTTTAGATGTTCAAAGACGTGGTCAGTTAAGTAGTAAAATGTTGCTAATGTGGATGAAACTGATTGCAATTATTGTGTAGTGTGCTGACTTTGATCCATATATGTTGAAATACTGACAGACCATATATCTTCGCTGGCATAAATAGTATACAATCCCTCAAGGTTTCATTGTTATACTGTTAATTTTGGCTTTCTGTTGCAGAAACTTGAGAGATTTACACTTGATTTCTCTTCTGACATAGATATGGGTTCTGCCGACGGAGATAAAGACAAGGAACTTCTGCACCATAGGTGTGATTCTCTACTGTACATCGAAATAGATTACATTACATTACATCAACATTACATTACATCAAAATAGATTACATTACATTACATCAAAATAGATTACATTACATTACATCAACATTACATTACATCAACATTACATTACATTACATTACATCAACATTACATTACCGTTGCTTGTCTCGTTTAATACCTTTTCCACTATATATAATGGAGCATATATTTGAGTAGGTAGTAATCCAAGTTGTTGAAGCTTCTTTTTTCCCATGTGTGGGAGCTTATAATTGTTATTACCACCATGTTTTAGTATCTCCGTCATACAATTCATAAGTGACAACCATACATAATTTAAAGAAGAATCACTTACTTCTTCATATGCTTGCTTC
The DNA here is from genome assembly GCA_030848705.1 of Heracleum sosnowskyi. Taxonomy (NCBI): domain Eukaryota; kingdom Viridiplantae; phylum Streptophyta; class Magnoliopsida; order Apiales; family Apiaceae; genus Heracleum; species Heracleum sosnowskyi. Next base: position 71,013,680 of record CM061235.1, read on the forward strand.
ACGGCATAAACTAATTGAGTAACCATTTTAGGTGCCTTCTCGTGTTGTAGTCCTTGTATTATACTAAATAAAACCCAAATCGTTGATATTGAGATCCGGGCTATTAGGTGGTTGATTAGCTAATGTAATGTAAAATTCACCATCTTGTGCAACCTTGATAAAATCTTCGTGATTGTCACTTATATGAGGTCTAGCATTATCTTGTTGGATGACTATATGTTTGTTAAAGTCGGATGGCCATTTAGCTTTTATAGCCGGAATAATCTTTTCGATTAAACATTGTTTGATCACAATCTTGGTGATGCTTTCTATAGGTTTCACTTCTATGACACCCCTTGGTCTATTTTTACTTGCTCTAGCCGCCGGTTCCTCAATAGTGAAAGGAAATATTCCTATTTTTCCATCAAATATACAAACACCATCTTTGTCATACCTAGGCCTTGCAACCGCACTCATAAACATAATCTTTGTTATAAATCTCTTGGATTTGCAAGTTCTATGGGGTTCCGGTTCACTTGGCAATAGGTAGTATTTTTGTGATGTCCTAGTCATATAAAACCACTTCTCGTCTATGTGAATTATACAATACATGTCTACATATGTTGGGTTTGTTTGGAGTGTTGAGCTTTCGATATGGTTTAAAACAAACCTCACCCTTGCTTCCATATTTTGAGATGTTAAATAAGGTTTTAAGGCATTTGAATGTGACTTAATTTCCCCCCTTTGAATAGCTCTATGGATAGTGGATTTAGGTGCATTTAGTTGACAAGCAAGTGTCTGAATATTGGTTCGTAAGTGTAATGGAATTGAACTTACCTTTTCTAAGTTGAAAACTTTACTCTTGTTGCCACCTTTGTACTTTCTATGCACATTAGGATGCTCATCACCTTTGATTGCTTGTAGAGTTGCTTTCCATATTTGTGAAATTACTAGCCTTGTGACTTCATACTTAGAGGCAATTTGCTTGATAATTCCTCTCCCAAGCTTGTCATTGTTGTAATTTAAAATTAGAATATGTACAATTTGATCTTTTTCTAAATTTGTTAGTCTCTTTCTTGTTGCAGGACATGTAACAGCAGGTGGAACTTCATTTAAATCCGGAATTGGCTCTTTATTTAAATCAAGAAGAAAAGGCATTTTTGTTGTTCTCTGTGAAAGAAAGCAGTGTTGTGAAAGTAGCAGTGAGTGAAAGAAATGGGTGTAAAGAGCATATTATAAAGTAGGTCAGGTGGTAGGTGGTATAACATGTGAGGTGGTTTAACATGTGCTAAAAGAGAGGGAACTTTTGATTGTAAATTTTGATTAGGAGGGAATTCTGTTAATCTCTTTCCCACCTTTTTTGTAATCATATTTACTTTTGTATATTTAAATTATTATTGCAAGCACATCAGCAACTTGTAGTATTATTTTTATTCATGCCTTGTCCTCCGTGCCCAGATGATATGTATAGAAATCATCGGGACGGAGGGAGTAGTATTAGGATTGGATTGGATTGGAATTAATTATAACTTAATAAAAATACCAGTTCCATTAATACTAATATTCAATTCATATTACATATCAAAATAATAAGGATCGTTAGATTTTTAAATAGATAGATGAGAATAATTGGATCGAATATGAAAAAATGTATTTGGTTGTTGGTTGAATTATATTAAAAATACTAAAAAATATATCTTGACAATTTAAACCAAATACATGAAAATTTCCTAAATCGAATGCAACTCCACTTTCTTCAATCTTTAGTTTTTGTATAGTTTTAATTGTAAAACAATTGTTAAACCATCACTAAATTAAAGATTATTTTGTTTCATCTTAAAATAGATGGATGAAAACCGTTGGATGTAATATTAAAAAGTGTATTCGGTTGTTAGTAGAACTATATTCAAATACTAAAAGAGTACTTTCATAATTTAAAACATATATAATAAATTTCCTAAGTTGAATAAGAATTATTAATGTAAAAATTTATCACTTTTTTTCTCTTCAGTTTCAGGGTATTTTCAATTGGAAATTTTTTATTAAACCATCACTAAATTGAGTTTCGTGAGTGTCGTGAAAAGTTCAAATCTGATTTTTATAACTCGATAGTTAATTGAGTGTCTAAAATCTAATAAATAAGTTCTAAAAATTAATAACATAAAAATACTAAAAAATACAAGTAATATATTTATAGATATTAAAAAAAAGAGTCGTGTGTTGCACGAGATCTTATCTAAAACTTTGATACATATACCGTCAAACCATTAGGTACCGTTGATTTTGAAATAAATAAATAAAAACCGTTAGATCTAATATTAAAAATTGTATTAGATTATTATTAAAATTATATTCAAATACTAAAAAATGAATTTTAATAATATAAACCAAATATGAGTAGATTTTCTAAGTTGAATAGAATTGTCAAGGTAAAAATTCATAACTTTCTCTTCTATTCCGTTCTTGAAAGGAGTAATTTCAGTTGAATATTAATGACTATATCATCATTAAATTAAAGATAATATCTTTAACTAATATTACTATAAATTTTAAAAAAAATAATTGTGCATTACACGGGCTATAAGCTAGTATTTTAATAAAACAATCAACTCATTCAGACCGACCCAATCCAAACCGATGTATAATGAATAGGGTTGGGTTACGAATTTATATTTTGTGGGTTATATTGAAAAAAATTTATATTTCCAAACTGATTTAACTGGGTCGAGTGAGAAAAATGTCCCTAACACCCCCCCCCCCAACCCAACCCAACCCAACCCAACCCAACCCAACCCAACCGAACCGAACCCATGAACACCCCTACTCCATGGCAAGAAACATACTCAAACCTTTCCTGCTGAAGTTATCAATTAGCAATACCTTTTGCCTTTGTCTTGCAATCACTGCTTCCGAGAGAGCATTCTTTTTCATACGAGCACCATGTTTTAGAATTTCCTGCAATACCCAAACCCTGGATGCAGGGCAGCCTTCCAAACCTTCAGGTGAGACAGGGCAATCAAGATAGATTATCATAACAAGAAGCATGAAATCATACTTAGCAGGATAGTACGTGACATTCAAAGATACTCTGCAAAGATTTTCTTGATAGAGAATCTCAAATTGACACATTATTGTCATCAGAAGTAGGAACCCATATTGGGGTAGGTTTAATGTTTATATTCGGAAGATGAATAAGCACGCCGCACATTCCCATTTCTATAAGAAAGGTCGAGTCATGTTGATAGTCAAAGAGCTCTCCTACAGGACTAACAACATACCGAAAACCATTGCGACATCGATAGAGCTTAGGTAGCTCCAACAATTTGGCCCAGACAAAAGACACAGAGTTATCATAATAAGAGAAATGAAGGCTCTCTATGCCAGGCTTAAGAATAAGCAAACTATCACTTAAAAGCAAATACCTGTTTTAAGGGATTCTACTTGAGCAGCCTTCTTTTAAAAGGAAAAGAGAAAGTAACCATTCTTGTGACAAACAAAATTATGCAGACCTATTTTTTTCCAATTAAGAAACACACACACTTTAACAAACTGATGCGGGATGGGATCCTCAACCAAGAACCCCATTATACTTCTTTCAAGTAAGGCATAGTCCAGAATAATGTCAAAACTCGAACTAGAACTAGAATCATCAGGCCATTTATCAAGGTACTAGAAATGAGGAGTCAAAAACATTAAAGTAGGTGGTTAAGCAATTACCTCACTGAAAGACACTTTCCCCCACGTGAATCATTGCCAGCTTCGAGGGCTTCTTTCTCATGAAGATTTCCCTGTCTCTGAGCTAAGTTCATGCTTTTAAGAGAAACATAACATTGGTTCCCATCACATGTTAAAATATAAGAGGAAAAACTATCTACTCCTAGTTTACCATCGTCACTTCTTGAATCTTGGTCTATGATTTATTCTTGTTGAAGATCATCATGATATACTTCATCGATTACTTCCTGAGAATCTGTTAAGTTCCTCATTTTCACAGAAAGAACGGGGGTATGACATAGAGTCAGAAGGTTGCTAATTGAGGAAATGGGATTTGAAGAGAGGAGGAGGGGTGACAGAAATTGTAACACCCCTAGATCCGGGGTCAGGAATCTGGGTTGTCACACTCCATCAATATACAATACCTGCATTACTTACAACATTCTAATAATACAACTCCAAAGACCCCAATCACTTACGCACACACACACAAGTTATAGCCTTAGAAATGAGCAACAAAAGTAACATTTGTTATTACAATTCAAATGTACTATCCAGGATCTCATCTATCATTTACTACCTCTACCTGAAGTTAAAATAATAGACCTCACAATTCTATACAAGGTTTAATAATACAAACCTATTCGAAAACAATTCTTACTAACTCAGTCTACAGCTGTTCTGCTAAATCCGACAGTATCCATCTTGCTGAACTAACTCAAGGATGGTCTCCTCATTCCCTTGCTCTCGTAACACGAGGTGAATCGGCAATGTTTTCTTCATGCTGAAAGGTTTAATAAAGCAAGAATGAGCTAATAGCGCTCAGCAAGAAATCTATCCCAGTTTAAATCTTTAAAACCTTTAGGAAGATAATCCATATGGGATCAAAGTTTTTAACACTACTAGGGTCTAACCCCAAAATAGTATACCGTTCAAAATACCGTATGACTTATAATCATACTCAAATACTTTTCGTAAATCATTTGGAAATCCTTGGTATCAGTATGATAAACCAAGACTCAAAACATATCTTTTTAAAATAGATATCAAATATTGGAATCAAGGCTTAAAGCCTATTCATTGATTCAAAACACTATACAGTTCAATATACTGTATATCTTAAATACCTTTTCAACATATATACTCACATATCTATTTAGATATCTCATACTGTTCAAAATACTGTAAAATATCAGTAATGAACACCTTTTCGACTTTGTTGTGTTGTGGTATATAAAAGAAGCAATAACGAGCACTATAGCTCGAAAATGAGATATAGCATCATAATCATATATGTAAGCTTATATTATAAAGGAAAACCTTTAAACTTCATTCGTATACAGAATGACATTTTTTTATTCTTTTCGTCAAAACATGCCATACAGTACAACTACTGTATGAGGAACATCATTACTCATCACTGCCACATTATCAGTAACTCGGCACCTAGGCTTTCACTACAATGTGCAGCACAACTCCGATTGGAGGGAAGGGACCTTTTTCAGGGCACACACACGATACACGATGATCAGTCGTTGTATCGTACTCACACTTTTCTACTAGTAGATGGATGACATCTTAACACGATTATCACCCTATCCGCATACGGGCTTTGTATCTGCTGGACTGACCCTACAGCCTCCTATGCGAGATAAGTGCTGGACTGCCTCACAGCCTCTTACGCTATAATCAGAGGTACTGTCCAACAACCTCTTTCGCGTTTCCTGCTGGTCCCGGATGAAAAATCAATGAAACGGGAATCAGAATTTAATCCTATTTTCCCCAAGTACTACGTACTTGTCTCTCTTTTGAAAACATTTCTGGCCTACTTACTCCTAGGATAATAGAGGAGTAAGTAACCGGAAGGGGTTGACCACTGTCGTCCCACTTAGGATTTGATAAGATTTCTCTTTAAAAGATTACGACCCAGGAGTTGGACTATTTGGAAATCTTTAAGGGTATTCCCGTCCCATTTGAGTGGTCAACGAATATTTAAATCATCTCTTAAGATAGATTTAAATTAAAATAATATTCGGGAATCCCTACTTTAATTAAAATAAACATTATAAAGTTCGGAAATATTCTTCATACTCATTGAAGGTCAATGATGACTTTTTAAACAATATACATCATTTTTAAATTAATTAAAAGAATAATAAATATTCAAATAATATTCATCAATTAATAATTGATTAAATAATAATCAAAAGCTCAATAAATATTTGATCATCAAATCTAAGTGAATATTAAAATAATATTCCTTGAATAATGAAATAATTGAATGTATCTATTCAATATACTTATCAGAAAATAGGCCTTAACGGTTTAAAGAAAATATACCGACTCCCGGTCTAAGTTTAAAATACGATTCCCCTGCTCTACTCTAAGAGTCTTTAAAACCTCGGTTTATATCTAGTATTTACATAGCATATAAACCTTATATCTTACAAAGCGTAAACAGTTATAAATCTTTTCACGACATTAAAGCAGAATATATATCACGTACACAACAGTAAATCACAACAGCATCACTTATATGATGTAGGGTTTGAAAACTTGCATGCATCTATCATGTGCATATATTTCATCTCAACAATTTTAATGCCATCACATCTATATACGACGTGAGGTTTGAAAGCATGCATAATACCATATGCATATAGTTCATCTCAACAATTTTATACCATCACATCTATATACGATATGAGGTTTGAAAGCATGCATAACACCATATGCATATAGTTCATCTCAACAATTTTATACCATCACATCTATATACGATGTGAGGTTTGAAAGCATGCATAATACATATCACATGCATCATCAGAATATTATAATTTAAAATAAAGCATGGAATGAGAAAACTTGCCTTGGATCCTTGGTTGTTAGGGGTTCGAGAACTTGCCAGGAAATCTATAAACAAAGAAATACCCGATCAGTCCCCTGGCTTAATCATTTAAAGTCAACTATATGTTAAACACATCATGTAGTCACATTATTCCTCAACAAAGTTCGTATTTTAATCGACTCGAAATACTCCTTTTATCTTAGTCGCAATGGTTGGTCAAAGTAGTACTCTAGAGTTGACTTTTCATAAAGTTACTATTACGCGACTCGCACTCTAACATTTTTAATAAATCCGCAAACTCGTATTTAAATACGAGACCACTTATAAAATCTTCTTGAGTATTTTTAATATTTATCATAAAAGTTTTGATCTCAAAACAGGGGTTTCACTTGGTGAAATGTATTCTCAAACTTGGATGAGCTACGTAAAGTTACTATTCGCACGCCTTTCACTAACACGCTCATATCTCCTTAACCGTTAATCTAAATGACACACCGTTTTCGCGTGCGCGATCTAGAGAAAGAATAGAACAAAATTCTTGAAAATGTTTTTCTGCTTAAGAGGATCAAAATCCCGAGAGCAGCAGGTTTAGGGCAGTAGAGTGCAGAACCACTTACTCCTCGCGCAGCTTTGGTTCCGACATTTTTATAAAATCGAAACATTATCTTTTTAACCCGAAACCTTCTCGATTCACTTACTAACTGTCCATGTTAGTATCAATTTTAATATCATGACCTAATTCCATTTTTAAGGGTCTTGATCATATTCTCAAAGTTCATGTAATGAACTACTTAGTTATCTGAAACCTCTTTCACTAAAACGGATGTTTCTCCTAAACCGTAAATCAAAACAATACGATTCTTTCGATAAAACAAACTAGGAAACAGAGGCTACATGATCATGGTCAGAAAGCCTCATGGTTATTCCCTTAAGGTATTCGTGATCTCTGTCCAAACATCCTAAATGAAATTCGACATGGTAACGACGCTTAAACGCGATTCCCGTGTTTTAAACACTCAAATCAACCACCAATCAACAACCAATCAACCAACCATCAAGCCTCAAGTTAATACTACAAGTTTTCTGCCCAAACATGATCATATCCTAGTTCATAGGTTTATCCTTAAATTAACCATTCAACATTCTCAAAATCATGCATACATGCTCTTAATCATACTACCACTAATCATTCTTAATAAAATCACTAATAATCAAAGTATATCATAAGGGTGAGAGGTTTTATACCTTCCTTGGTACTTAGTATAGCCTAGCAATAGGTAGTATGTCCTTCTTTGATCCTTGATTATGCTTTACAAGCCTAAAACCTCAAGATCAAAACAAGAAATTCATAAGTTACTATTCAAAACACTATTCATGCTCATCTTTGATTCAACTTTTGAACATGAAATCATCCATGGATGAAGCTAAGATTAAAGATCTACCTTAGTTTGGAAATATGGAAGCTTTAGAATCCATCCTTGCAATTTTTGGAGAAGTGGAAGTGGTATAAATGTTTTTAAGGAAATGGAAGAATAGTTTTGGTCGAAAGTTTGATGAAGAAATGGATGCATCTCTTTTGTTCTTGTTTTCTTTTCTTTCTTTTTTGTCAAAATATCTCTAATTTGGATGCATCTTATTTGTGTGGTCTTTATTTGGTTTGGTCATCAAAGACACATGGCCTTTTAATCTTGTTGTTGTGGTGAAAGTGGTGATAAGGTGGTGATTCACCACTTTGTCATCACTTGGTCATCATCTTGTCACCCTCCTGCATCATGCTTATGTCATCATTTGTATCCTCAATCCTCTTATATGTTACACTTGATGATCTTATATGATACTCCTCCTTTGGTTAGGGTTTAATCCATAATTTGTTACGCTTTTGTTTCGTGATAGTTTCAAGTTATTTTAAAAACGTTTCTCTGTACCAAGCTAGGGGATACTTCCTTGATCTTTCCATTACCTTGGTTTAATATATGATCCTAGATTTCTCACCTTGGCTTAAGATATGATCATGGCTTTCTCATTCTACATACTTTCTCAAAACGATCAATTCAATAAATCCTTGATTGTCCGATGAATACTGATCAAAATTTAAAGTTGGAATCTCCTGATTCTGATCGCGTTTACATTCACTTATTCTTCCTATACATCAATAATATAACCTCGAAGCATTCATTCCATATCATCCACATAGTGTGGTCTGAAAAATTTTCCATCAGCAAATTTACTATTCATCACATTTACTATTCATCAAATTTTTTTTAACTAAGTCCAAAATTTGGGGTTATTACAGAAATTAGGGTCGAAAGAAGGGTAAGAAAGGGAAAAGAGAGAAGAGAGATAGGGAAAAAAGTGACTCTCATCGGAAGAAAAAACTATGTATGTGGAATCATTTGGTTAGACACATGATTATAATCACTATATTTAATATTACTAGTATTGCATTATGTAGGAAGTATGGATCGAGAGTATACCTGAAATCAAGACAACAAGAATAAAATACCGAAAAGTACGTTCGAGGCACGTGAATACCACGTTGTCCTTAAAACAGATAAGCCCCTTCCGTATGGTGCTTGAAGGTTTGTTGGCTTTCGTCTCCCAGGATACAACGAACAAAGGTGATCTTAAGCACTTAAAGACCCGCCTTCTACGAACCGAACAAATACGCCTTCTATCTCACAGAAACCGAACCTAGATCTCTAAGAAGAATGCAAGAAAATATGCAAAAGCTAATATATTTTTTTGTGTGTCAAAACAATGGTGAGCCTCCTTATATAGGAGTACAAAATATGTAACTTACAAGACTAATCAATTTTGTAACCTCCACCACAATAATGATAATCAATATTATTTCATTAAAATAGGAGTTACAAAATCATTAGTATAGAAGTTACAAAATCAAAATAATAAGTATACAATTCAAATTTATTCAAATATTTCAACAATCCCCCACATGAATAAAATTGACATTGTAAAACGACTCTTTGACACAGAGATAGAAGCGCACAATAGAAACCAGCATAGGATAGGTAGGCGTATACCCTTGAACCTTCCCTTGTAAGAACATATTTACATTTCTAGAATTTCAGTAGTCGCGTTGACCTTGAACTGCCCTTCTTTATTGTGAAATGATGATACATCCCTCACTAGAGTCTTTCCTTATATTTGTTTAGTTCTCACTGTTAAGCCCATTTTGGTCTTGAGCTTTAGCCTGGTTCTGTGAGTTTTTCCCAGAATTTGCCCCCACAATTCCTTCTTGAAGCGACCTCACTTCACTCACATAGGTGATCTCTTGAACAATACAAAAGTATTATTTGTTCGACATATCGTCACATAAGGATCATTAAAAGCATAGCTTAGCCTTTTCCATATTTTTGTCACTGTTTTTCATCATATGAATGGACCAGGGAGTAAAACCCCCACAGTGATCTCACTAAGTCTTTTACAGTTAGGTTGTCCCATTGAACCAAGATCTTGGGATCTCCAGTCAGCAAGGTTGGGTTTGCTTTGTATCGACTTTTATTATGGGCTTCAGTCCCATTCCTTTCGATAATTTCTCAACTAACTCTCTTGTTAACCCTTTGGTTAGCGGATCCGCAATGTTATCTTTTGACCTGATATAGTCAATAGTGATAACTCCAGTTGAGAGTAGTTGTCTAACAGAATTGTGTCGCCGACGAATATGCCTCGACATTCCATTATCTAGTACACGCTCAGCTGTACCAATTGCTGCAGTACTGTCACAATGTATACAAAGTGGCGGCACTGGCATCTCCCATTTAGGAATATCCTCTAAAAATTGGTGTAACCATTCACCGTGTTCGCCTGCTTTATCCAAAGCAACAAACTCAGCTTCCATGGTAGATTTGGTCACTACCGTTTGTTTCGAGGATTTCCACGAGATCGCTCCACCTGCTAGCGTAAATACATATCCGCTTGTGGACTTCGATCCTTTTACACCATTAATCTAGTTTGAATAGCTATACCCTTCAAGTACAGTAGGATATCTCGAGTAATGCAACCCATAATCACGCGTATACCTTAAGTACCTAAGCACTTTAGTTATCGCTTTCCAATGATCCACACCTGGATTACTCATGTATCGGCTTAGCTTACTCACTATAAAGGCAATGTCTAGCCGTGTACAATTCATTAAGTACATCAGACTTCCTATTACTTTAGCATATTCTCCTTGAGAAATACCTTCACCTTTATTTTTAGATAGATGTAAAGTAGTATCAAAAGGGGTTCTTGACACACTAGAATCATCTTTACTAAATTTCTCAAGGATCTTATCAACATAATGTGACTGGTTTAGTATAAGTCCACTTAGTGTTCTTTGGATCTTTATCCCTAGAATCCCTTCAGCTAAGCCCATATCTTTCATGTGGAACCTTGACTGTAATATGTCTTTGGTAGATTTTACCATCTTGTCATTGCTACCAACAATGAGCATATCATCAACATAAAGACACAAGATCATGTATCCCTCTATTGTATCTTTGACATATACACATTTGTCACATTCGTTGATTTTAAATCCATTTGACAGTATAACACTGTCAAATTTCTGATGCCAATCTCGAGGCGCTTGTTTTAAGCCATAAATTGACTTAACTAATTTACAAACTTTATGTTCCAATCCTGGAATGAAAAAACCCTCAGGTTGTCTAATGTAGATTTCTTCATGTAAATCTCCATTAAGAAAAGCCGTTTTTACATCCATTTGATGTACTTCAAGATTTCGCAATGCTGCAATAGCAATGATCATCCTTATAGATGCCATTCTCGTTACCGGAGAATACGTATCAAAATAATCGATGCCTTTCTTTTGGCGAAAACCTTGAATAACAAGTCGGGCTTTATACTTATCAATGGATCCATCTGTTTTCATTTTCCTAGTGAAAATCCATTTAGATCCTAGTGGTTTACAAACTGGAGGAAGATCCACTAATTCCCAAGTATGATTCTGCATAATAGAATCAACTTCACTTTTAATGGCCTCTTTCCAAAAAGGACCATCCGGACAATGCACAACTTCTGAATAAGACTGTGGTTCGTTTTCGAGCAAGCTATGTTAGAAAATCAGGCCCGAAGGATTTTTCAACTCTAGCTCTTTTACTTCGACGAGGTGCTTCCTCTGTTTCAAGTTCATCCGTATTTTCTTGTTCCTCGTCATCACTATATTCATTTTCAGAATAAGTTTCACGTGTCCGTTTCGATGAACTTGAACTTTCTATGGACTTGCGTGGAAATACATATTCAAAAAATGAAGCATTTCTTGATTCCATTATTATATTCTTGTGTATGTCAAGGATTTTTGACTCATGCACAAGAAATCTATATGCCGTACTATTAGGCACATATCCAATAAAAATACAATCCACTGTTTTTGGACCGATTTTCATCCTCTTTGGTTCTAGTACAAGAACATTTTCAAGGCACCTCCACACTCGTAAGAATTTATAGGAAGGCTTCTTCCTTTTCCATAATTCATAGGGAGTCAGCTCCTTGCCAAATGTCATCTTCAAGACAACCTTGCCTTTTCCAAGGACTTCAGATGTTGCAGAGTTTCCCATGAAAAGCTTCTCTCCATTCTCAGTTGGCGAGAAGGTGTGGAACAACTCCTTGCTCGAGCATATGTGCCTAGTAGCACCAGTGTCAATCCACCATTCTTTCGGGTTGGAGCCGATCAGGTTCACTTCAGAAACCATAGCAGAGAGACTGATTTCAGATATATCTTGAGCCACATCATCTACCATGTGGGCCTCATGCTTCTTCCTCTTCGGTAGTCTGCACTCAGTTGACTTGTGACCAATCTTGTCACAGTTGAAGCACTTTCCTTGAAATTTCTTCTTAGAAACTCCACCCTTAGGTCCCAAGTTGGGCCTCTTGTCTGGTTTCCCCTTTTTGAACTTGGAGTTCTTTTTCACCTCCACAACATTAGCATTGGTAGAAGAGACAGACCGATTTTTATTATCCTCCTCAATCCGGAGTCTCAAGACAAGGTCTTGCATTGTCATCTCCTTTCGCTTATGCTTCAAATAATTCTTGAAGTCCTTCCAACCAGGGGGCAATTTCTCAATAATAACGGCTACTTGGAAGGATTCATTCATGGGCATACCCTCAGATTCCATGTCATGCATTATCATCTGAAGGTCTTGAACTTGACTAACCACCTTCTTAGAATCCACCATCATAAACTCAAGAAGTCGGGCCACTATAAATTTCTTAGTACCCGCATCCTCGGTTCTATACTTTCTGTCGAGTGAGTCCCGCAAAGCTTTGGACGTCTTTAGCACACTATACACATTGTACAGTGAATCACTCAAACAGTTCATAATATAATTTCTACACAAGAAATCAGAGTGGTTCCAAGCTTGAGTTGCAATAACAAGCTCAACATCAGACTCATCGTCTTTCAGCTTAGGTGCATCCTCGGTCAAGAACCTCACAAGGTTCAAGGTGGTCAAGTAAAACAACATCTTTTATTGCCACCTTTTGAAATTCAGCCCACTGAATTTCTCCGGTTTTTCTGCGTGAGCGGTTACCGGTACAGCCGTATTAGGCATCACAAGGGTCGTCGTTTTAGGCACTGCCTCAGCAGTTACACGCCCATCACCAGACAAGCTAGCTCCATCAACTCCCGACATTTCTGAAATCAACATAATACTAATCAGTACGATTTTACAAATAATTTATATCCATGCCAACTTTTCTGAAAAATCACACCAAACGATCGATAGTTTATAAGCTAACTATCAGCAGTGCCAATCAACAAGTCCGAGAAACAACAGTTTCAAATATTTAGCAAGAAGAAAGATAATCTTACAAAATATATGTATAATCCACAAAAATACTACAAAAACAAGCATGTGTTATAACATTATGTCTTACAAACTGAAACTGATAACTTCTACTAATGTTCTAACACTGCGATATTCAAGCTGCGCTGGGTGTAATACAAACCACATGACCAACTTGTTTATCTTGAACCATACACAATCCAATAACATGTAATTATTAAGTAAACATTAAGCTCAGAACCAACAACTGCCTTAAATATAAAACAAGTAAAAATCCAAAAGCGTATAATTCACATTAGCATTTAAATTGATCATAAAATGAAACGCACATGAAAAGAGATGTACAAAAATAAATTAAACTTATTTAAAAGCTAACCATAAACTTGTTCAAAGCTACTGTTACAAAAACAAGAATTAAGAAAGCATCCATTATATATTAATCACTAGCAAAATATTCCAAATAGAGGCACCAATCCATTTAAGGGCTAGCAATTAAAGAATACTATATCTGCTAAAATAAATTCCAATACTAGCAGGATACCAAAAAGAATAAATTACTAAGAGCTAACAATAAGGAGGCCAAATCAAGCACGTTACAAAAAAAAATTATTAGCAAAACAACACTGTTTTTTTTTTAAAGAAAATGATATTATAAACAAAATTAGAAAAGATAAATAGACCTCTTTTCACAATATAAACCCTATTAAAAAAACCAGAGACCAATGATAGTGTAGTATCTAATTAAACCCAGGGAAAACTTTTAAACAAGAAATAGATCATCTAACCCAACCGAGACAAAAAAAATATTTATCTCTAAAGGAGTAAAGAATAAGCAAGTAGTGATCATGTTAATAAAAGAAGTAATCATGGCAATTTGAAAAGACATCATAATCCACATATTGCAGCATGAACAAGGACTATATTACAAACATAGATAAGAAAATAACATGCATGGTGCACCCGAGAAACACAACAACCTTTAGCAATAAACTAATAACCTAAACAAGGCTGAACAAGCATATACAATTTATCCAATAACCGCAATACCACAAATCACTCTTGACATAACACTATTCAAGCAGTAGCAGATTCACACAAAAAAACAGGTGCGAACAAAAAATTACTATACTCCCGAAAAATCCAAACAAATTAGTTTATTAGTTAAACTAATCCATATGAATTGTGGTTACCTGTTTTAAGCTTGTAGGAAGTATGGATCGAGAGTATACCTGAAATCAAGACAACAAGAATAAAATATCGAAAAGTACGTTCGAGGCACGTGAATATCACGTTGTCCTTAAAACAGATAAGCCCCTTTTGTATGGTGCTTGAAGGTTTGTTGGCTTCCGTCTCCCAGGATACAACGAACAAAGGTGATCTTAAGCACTTAAAGACCCGCCTTCTACGAACCGAACAAATACGCCTTCTATCTCACAGAAACCGAACCTAGAGCTCTAAGAAGAATGCAAGAAAATATGCAAAAGCTAATATAATTTTTTGTGTGTCAAAACAATAGTGAGCCTCCTTATATAGGAGTACAAAATATGTAACTTACAAGACTAATCAATTTTGTAACCTTCACCACAATAATGATAATCAATATTATTTCTTTAAAATAGGAGTTACAATATCATTAGTAGAGAAGTTACAAAATCAAAATAATAAGTATACAATTCAAATTTATTCAAATATTCCAACGCATTATACTAACAACCTGTAACCATGATATATAGCTTAAAAGAATCATTGTTCGCCAATAATTACAAGTTTACAATATCATTACAATCTTTTTATCGACTTGCAACCTACTAAATTTAGAATAATACTTGCAAATTTCAAGTATGACTTAGCAACGACCAACAGAAGAGTAATAGGGCGACGAGAGACATCTGCAACCGCTGAAACAAGACAATATTTTCTGGCAGATATACTTTCAGCACGGGGTTTTGTCCTTCATTCTAAACTCTTACATGGTATCAAAGTTTAGGCCATTAATATCATCTCAATCTTTTTTTTCATTTTCCCTTGCATTTCATGCCTTATCTTTCAAATAAAATGTTCATCATGTCGGATTCTGAAAATTTTGATGGTTCCTCGTCAGAACAGTTGTCTCAGGCCCCAGTCTCATCTCATATTCCTAATCTGCCAAAAATAACTATCAACCTTGAAAAAGGAAATTACAATCAATGGCATTCTCAACTATTTCCAAAAAAATTTAACAATGTTATGTTCTCTATGATTGATGACACTTCCTCTGTCTCGACATAAAATATTACTATAGATTAAAAAGTGGTTCATAATCCATCTTTTCTTGAGTGGAAAAAGAAAGATCAAATATTTTTGAGTTGGGTATGTAGAACTTTGGAAACTCCTGTGTTTTCTCAAGTGCTAGCATATAAAACTTCCCGATCTCTATGGGAAGGTTTAAACAACTCGCATACTTCTCAAATTAATGCTCGTTACTATCAAATCAAGAATGACCTTGCTATGATCCGCAAATGTTCATTATCTATCTATGTACATAGAATGCATCCGCCAAGTCACTGATGAAATGTCAATAATTCAACAACCAATATCAGATAAAAATATTATTGGTGTTGTTCTTCACGGCTTAGATCTTGATCACGATTAGTGCTGTAATTCGGGTCGGGCGGCTCGCGAGCCCGACCCGACTCGGCTCGTTTATTAAGGCTCGGCTCGACTCGAACTCGTTAACGAGCCGAGCTCGAACATAAGACCGGGCTCGTTTAACTAAACGAGCCGGCTCGACTCGACTCGTGAAATTAAACGAGCCGAGTTCGGGCAGAAAATTAGGCTCGTTTAAGTGTAATTTTACATGAGCCGGCTCGCCCGACTCGTTTAAATAGGCTCGTTTAACTAAACGAGCCGGCTCGGCTCGACTCGTGAATTTAAACGAGCCGAGTTCGGGTAGAAGATTAGACTCGTTTAATTAAACGAGCCGGCTCGGCTCGTGAAAAAAAGCTCGGCTCGAATTAATACCCGGCTCGAACTCGCCCGACTCGGCTCGAATTACCCCCCTAATCACGATGTTGTAGTCAATCAAGTTCATACCATGTATGTAGTATGCTTTTAAGGTTGGAAATATATAGTATGTTGTCCAAACCGATCTGATCCGTTTTCAAAAAAAATCCAATTATTTAAAAATTTAGGAGAATGTTAAAATAAAATATTTTGTTTTATTCATTAGTACATAAATCAGATTTGTATAGGAAGTTTAGAAAAATATTTGTATACTATATTTCATTTTCTCTATTAGAAGATAATAAGAAAGAAATTAGGACATAAATCAGTTTCCTCCATTAGAAGGTAGGAATAAATTAAGATTGTTCTAATTTTTAATTTTTATATTCCAAAAATTTAAGAAAATTAATAAAATAGATTTGGAGAACAGCAACATGACGGTCCCCATTTTCTCGTTTATATAAGTATATATTGAATTTTGTATATTTTCATATATTATTTTTTTAAATTAGATTTTTACCCGCGCTTTTCAGAAAATCCGAGTTCTATCCGGACATAGCCGGACTTTTATGTAGACTTTTTAAATGCCCGAATTTTATTTGTGCTTTATCCGGATCAAACCAGATTTTATTGGGACTTTTTACTATTCTGACTTTTTAAAATCTGGATTTAAATTCAAAATTTTTAAATTTTAGGTTGGGCCGAGCTTTCAGAAAATTAAAATATCTATTGAAGATTCACAAGTCGGACCAAATCATATTGAACCTTTTATGAAATTAGAATTTTTCATTTTTGTTGGATCAAAGCGGATCAAATTTCAAGTTTTCAGGAAGTAACGAACAATGCCATCTGAAAGTCCGAGGCATAATGGTTCCAACTTCGAGCATCTTCAGCAAACTTTTAAACAAGTTCTTAAATCAAAAAAAGTAAAGAGTTAAAAAAAAAGAATTGAGTTCCAAAAGTCTCTTAATGACTTAAAGAGTTAAGAATATCTCTTCTTTCTTTTTTAAGAGCTAGTACATTAATTTCTTAAATATTTTTTTAATAAAATATTTACCAACACATGATTGGATTTAAATATTTATCATAATTAAATTTGAAATATTACAAAAACTAAATTAAGAATCACATAAAGAGTACTAGTGAAATTGACATTAAAAATCTCTATACCAACTTACTAATAGTCTCTGTCAAAAAAAGAGCTTACTAATAGTCATATCATTTACATTAAAACTAGGTTACTAAACCGCTATTCGCAGCGGCATTAGAATATATTTGTTAATAAAAATAATATTATAATAAAAATTGTGAAATTAATATCTACAAAATTATTTAGATTATCAAATAAAATATATTCTTAACTATATTATTTAAATAAAATAATATCAATGAAACAAATATTTGTATAATATCTAATGATATTCGTTCAATCGAGATAAGATAGATTTATATATGTGCAATTTCTAAAACTATATATTATAAAAACATTAATAAAGATAATTATTTTTAAATTTTTTAATCTGGCTAGATGTGACAATTATTATATAGGGTCCACCATCCTCCTTGTATAAATTTGTATCAACCGTCTCAACAACTTTTCCCACAAAGTTATGGTACTGGTGATGGAGCTGTTTAAGCAAAAAATTAGAACAAATTAAATAAGTAAAACAAATAAATTGGGGTAACCGAAGAATGAATATAAAATTACAAGAACAATAAAAAACAATTAACAGTTATATTAAAATTAATATAATGCATAACTTACTAATTTGTGACAATTTTGAGATCTCTTTTTTCCCAACCGCCTTTGACAACTTCAATGCCACCCAAGTAGGTCAAGCAGCCCACAACATCTAAATCAACGTAGAAAAAATAATTTTAGAACATGATATTTTGAATTATAACTTATATAATAGTATTACTTATATATTACTCTAATATATTACTGCATCAAAAACCTGAGAGTATGTTGGTGTCATTAATACGTGCATCAATCATATCCGGACATATGAACTGAAATCCATGCAGTGATATGTTGACGATGTCTTCTTCCAATCTCTTAGGCAACGTTATGCGTATGAAGAGTAATTTAGACTCATGTGATAGTGGTCTATATTTCCCTGTACTTAAAACAACTTTCAGATTTTTGATGCTGTACACGGAACCTTCCTCTAAAATATTTTTGAACCGAGAGATCAGAATCTTCGGGATCGTAGCATGGATCAAATTTTCCTGTTATACAACATATCTTAGAAAAGTTAATAACATCATACAATTTGACAAACTAATAAGTTATAAGTATATTGATTTATTAACCTTTTGATAGATTCCCACATTCTACACACTCGTACTCTTATCATCCAGGTATAGTTGCTATCGTTCAAAGCATCCAACATGGTGTAGGTCATAGTTGTATTGATTGTAAATATGGTTGTAAAAATTTGAAGCTATGTAAAAAAGTTTCGGTGTAGATTTTTTGTTATGAATGACCTTTAATTTATAGGTGTTTGTAAGGTGAATAACATGAAAATCCATTATGTTTAAAAGTCAAGAAGTATTATAAAAGAAAAGTTCTATAAATTTTGAAAATAATAAAAGAAAGTTCTATCAAGTTTGAAAATAATAAAAGAAAGTTTTAACAAGTTTGAAAATAATAAAAGAAAGGTCTATCAAGATTGAAAATAATAAAAGAGAAAATTGCAATTATTAACATAAGATCCTAAAAATTCGAAAATAATAAGGAAGTTGTAATTTTCTAAATCAAATAAAGTTCTATCAAGTTTGAAAATAATAAAAGAAAGTTCTATTAAGATTAAGAGTGAAAATAATAAAAAAGAAAATTGCAATTATTAACATAAGAGACTACAAATTCGAAAATAATAAGTAATGTTGTAATTTTCTAAATAAAAGAAAGTTCTATCAAATAACAGACTACAAATTCGAAAATAATAAGAAAGTTGTAATTTTCTAAATCAAAGAAAGTTCTATCAAGTCCTACAAATTTGAAAATAATAACGAAGTTGTAATTTTCTAAATAAAAGAAAGTTCTATCGAGTTTGAAAATAATAAAAGAAAGTTCTATCAAGTTTGAAAATAATAAAATTGTAATTTTCAATTTCCTTCCTACAAAATCGAAAATAATAAAGGAAGTTGTAATTATTAAAATTAAAAATTGTGAAAAATTGAGAAAATTAGAAAAATAGAACGGAACGATTCTAGAGCCGTCAGCTCACCGCCCCCATCTTCTCCTTTATATATATACTAGTCTACTAAGCCGCGCTTCGCAGCGGTCCTATAATATTTTTGTAATTTTTTAATATTAACTATTTAAGAAAAACTATAAAATAATCAAGACTATATTATTAAAGACGAAACATAAAAAGTTTTGATACCTTTTTTGGTAAGGCATGGTTCTTGCCTTATTTAATTGTACTAGCTTATAGCCCGTGCGATGCACGGTTACTTAAATTTTATTTATAATTATTCTGTTTATAATTATATTTTTATTATCCATGCAACACACGATTGTTTTTTAAATATTTATAATTATATTTATTTATGAATATTTTAATATTTAAAAGTTATTAGTTTACATGATTAAATTATTGTTAAAAAAGATTTAGCCAAAACAATTTATAGTTAAAAATTTGATATTTATTATATTTTACATGCTAAACTATTCTAAAACTAAAAAGATAATAAAGTGACGAAATTTAATGTTGAGAATTCTATTCGATTTAGGAAATCTATTTATATGTAGTTTAGATTATTAGAATACCCTTTATTAACCAAATACAGTTTTAATGTTAAATCTAACGGTTTTCACCTATCTATTTAACATTAAACGATTTTGATTATTTTGGTATTAAATGAGTTTCCTTATTTAATTACAACTATTTTTATGTTTTAACTTTTTAGAAAATCCAATCCTAATATAATATCTTTTAACTTATATCATTTTTAGACAATAAATTATTTTTATATGATATAATCTTGATCATCTATTTTTAAAAGTAATGGATCTAACGGTTGAGAATGTTTTGGCGATTTTTAGAAACAAACTACCATGATAACATCATTAATTTTTCTTAATACTTATAATTTTTTTAATTTTTAATTTTTTTATTTATTTATTGCTAAAATATAATATACTCTTTTTTGTAATATGATAAAGATGCGGGAACTTTGAACTTTTGAGAAAATAAATTATCAATTAAAATATATATTTTTTTGTAATAGTTCTTCTTTTAAAGTAGTATACCGTGACGATCAAAATTCTGTATAAAATTCATTTTTTTATAGTATATCCTATAAATATCTATGTTATTATATTAAAAACTAAATAATGAAAGCTTCCTTATAAGTTTGGTCGCTTTGTTTGATCACTCAATCCATAATCGTTGGATGTTTCAAATTAAATTGTTGAAAAACGTTAGATATAACAGTAAAATTATCATCTAGAATGATCTAAGGTTTGAATCTACCAACAACATATTAAAATTTATAGGTTTTTTTTAAATAAAGAATTTTTTCATTTTTTTTCTTGCGGACATAGGTTATTTGATAATATTTTTTGTAAAGTACGATTTTTCACAAAAGTACTATATAGAAACTTTTAAAGTTTCGAATTTAATAATTTACAATGTATATATGTTAAAAAAGTTTGGTCTCGAGTCTAAAATTTCAAAATACAGTTTTTTTTAATATAAATATAGTCCTGCTAACAATGAAATTAGGTATCTATGAGTTCTTATAAAACAAAATCATCATTTACGTATAATTTATTATTTAATAATAAATAATATTTGATTAGTTATGATCTAAAACTTAATAAAATAGGATTAAAAATATGCACAATTTTATAAAATTTTATCCACGTATTATTATATTCTTTGTTGATTTGAATTTTTCTTAGATTGATTTTAACTTTTAAACATAGATTTCTAAATTTAAAATAGTTAGAAAAAAGTAATTAAATTGGTATTAAAATGATGATGACATAATAATTATTATTAGAATTTAAATATTCACTTTACTGATTTGGGCTTTATCTTGTGTTTTAAAAATCAGATTTTGACAATTTTATACCCCACATGAAGATTACTAAATTATATTTAATTAAAAGATGGTTTAACACTTTTTATCTAAGTGGAATTATCCATGGAAGAGAAAAGAAAGTCACGAATTTTTTACATGGAGAATTCTATTCAATATAGAAAACTTATTTATATTTGGTATATTTGGTTTAAATTATCAAAATACACCTTTTAGAATTTAAATATAATCCTATTATTAATAAAATACACTTTTTAAATATTTGATCTAAAGATTTTCATTTATCTAGTTAAGATCTAATGGTCCTAATTAATTTGGTCATCTACGACCAAAATTTTGGATAAGATCCATATTACGATTATTATATATAATGATTTAATATAATAAGGATATCAAGTATATACTGATATAAGTATCTTACTAACTGCTTTTACTTTTAATGTTTCGGTTTTATTTACAGTGTATATAAAATTTTAAAATACATTATGACTTAAAAATTATTAAATAGAATAAAACTTATGTTATGATTATATAAAATTGATATGAATTGTTATCTTGATATTTAGTTTAATAAATATTATCTAACAGGAACAATACATAAATTCAAGAGAAAATATATTTAAGAATTTTTACATAGAAAAATTTTAAATAATCAAAATACACTTTTTAGTATTTAAATATAATTCTATTATTAATCAGATACACTTTTTAATATTACATCTAAAACTTCTTATCGATATATTTAAGATATAACTATAATTATTAATTTGGTCGTAATCGTACACGGACGATCGATTTTAATTTTTTCTTAAATTGGTTTTAATATTTTATTGAAATAAACATAGAATTTATAAATTTAAAAGAATTAGGAAAAAAAATTAAATTGGTACTACAATAATAAAAATATATTTATTAAAATTTAGATAATAACTTTATTGTTTGAGCTCTATCTTGAGTTTTAGACAACAGATTTTAACGATTTTATAGCCCACAAGAAGCTTACAAAATTATCTTTAATTTAATGATGGTTTAATAATTATTATCTAACTGGAACTATCCATAAACTAAAGAGAAAAGATAATTACGAATTTTTACATAAAGATTTCTATTCAATATAGAAAACCTATTTATAATTGGTTTAAATTATCAAAATACATCTTTTATTTATTAAAATTTAGATAATAACTTTACTGTTTGGGCTCTATGTTGAGTTTTAGACAACAGATTTTAACGATTTTACAGCCCACACGAAGCTTACAAAATTATCTTTAATTTAATGATGGTTTAATAATTATTAACTAACTGGAACTATCCATAAACTAAAGAGAAAATATAATTACGAATTTTTACATAAAAATTTCTATTCAATATAGAAAACCTATTTATAATTGGTTTAAATTGTCAAAATACATCTTTTAGTATTTAAATATTATCCTATTAATAATCAAATACAATTTTTAATATTGTATCTGACGGTCCTCATTGATTTGAAGATTTATAGTTTAATAATCCAACGGATCGTATACTTTTGGTAGTAGAGTGACCAACCAAAGTTTTGGATAAAATCTCCCTTACGCTTATTATATATAAGGAGTTAATGTACTTAATTATTTTTACTTAATTACTCTTACTAAAATATTAACAAAAATTTTAATTATTTATTTTTTGAGACGATATTGTTTTACTTAGTTATTCATAATATTTATACCTATTAATTATACATATGTATATTTATACACATATGGACATATAAATAAAATTTCTAAATGAACTTATTTTTTCTTAACAAAATTCAATTAATATCATATACTTGGTTCGAGTAACAACCTTATTTATTTTTAAACATATTTTAATGACCTAATTATTTTAAAAGTTATAATAATTAAAATAAATTTAACTATTCTAATTAAAAGACATTTCCAATACATATTTACCAGAACAGTTTACGGGCTTATTTATTTTAAAACTAATTTTAATGATCTTAGTCATTTAAAAAAGTTTACCTATTTTAACATGTCAACTTATTTTTAATCAAATACAATTAATAAAATTTAATTATTAACCACCACTTCAAACTTCAACCATTCGTATTATCACAAAAATTACAAAATTTTAAAATATCTCTGGACTTTATATGCCGATTTTTTGTCATATTTTTTGAGCCGACACCCATTTTATAAGTACATATAAATAAAAATTACTAAAAATATGTGTGTCATACTTTCTTCAGCCGACGTCCATTGCACTAAAATATATAAATTAAAAATAATAAAATTAAGCAATAATAAAAATTTAATGATTAACCATCGATTCAAACTTCAACTATTTGTATTATCATAAAAATTACAAATTTCTTAAATATTCTTAGACTTTATAATAAAAATATTTAGTGCGTACATGTGCATCATTATAATATAAAAGGTTGATCATGGAAACATATTCGAATTTTTATATAATCATTGTCTTTCATGTGAATTTGAATGTAAGTAAGGGATTTCAATTTTAGTTTAGTTAAGAACAAAAATTAACATTTGTTTAATTGAATTCCGAAGATTATTGATTTTTATATATTTATTGTTTTTACTATGAATTTGAATGTAAATAAAGAAATTCAATTCTCTAAATATGATTAATTAAAAAGATTATGAGATAATGATATCGAATAACTCTAATTAATTCTCAAAATCACAAAGAGAATATATCAAAAACTATATATAAAAAAAACATTCATTATAATTATTATTAAATACAGAAGTCAACTAAAACAAATTAGAAAAAATTATATCCACACATTGTTCTTTGTGCACCCTATTACAATAATACAATTTGTGTTCCAATTTGTGCTAAACCCTATCAAAACATATATACTTAAGATGTAGAAAAATTCTATACCTAAACGTTCTCAAATTCATATTTTCAATAATTTTTTTTGAAAATCCAACCGTACATATTACGCAAAAATTAGTGGGTACACAAAATTACATAGAAATTAATTTTGTATATGATGCAATTTTAAATCAAAAAATGATATAAAATCTGAGCCGTTACATTCATATTGTAAACCATATATTAAATACCATGTTAAATGGAATGTATTCTTAAGGGGTAAAATTTATAAATTTTGTCCACCTACTTATTTTTTGCATAAAATTTTCATTGGTACGGTTAGATTTACAAAAAAATGATAAAAACATGATTTTAAGTTGCTTAGGTGGAGAATTTTTCTACCATGCCACATAGATTCTCTTTACCCAAATCAAAAAACTGATTAACAATAGTTTTTTTTAAGTATACACATTTATAACATGCAAAAACTCAAGTTACAGATTTAGAAAGAAGAAAATAAATTTAAATATAAAAATAATTATCATCAATATACAATGTTATTAATGCACACGAATTACCATAAAATCCTCAAATTTTTTACGTGAGTAAAACTAATTAGTATGTCATACTTTTATAGGCAATTTAAGATATAATATAAAGATAAAATAAAAATTAAATTCTAAATAGAATTATAATATAAAGATTTAATAAAGATTAAATCATAAATAGGATTGTAATATAACGTTAAAATAGAGATTAAATTCTAAAAAATATTGATTTACATATATTTTATTATTTTCCGTATAAATTCGAATCTAAGTAAGATAATTTAATTTTATTGCATAAAAATAGGGAAACTCTAGAAAAATTTATTAAACTTAAATAGGATTTAATTTAGTTGAGAAAAGAAGTTAATTTTGTTTAAATAAATTTTAAATAGGATTGACTTTTATATATTTATTGTCTTCACTAAAAATTCAAATTGAATTAAAATAGTGAAACTCAAGAAAATATATTAAAACTTAAATAGGATTTAAGTTAGTTGAGAAAAAAATGTAATAATTGTTTAATTAAATTTTATATATGATTGACTTTTATATATTTATTGTCTTTCCTGAAAATTAGAGTGTAAATAAGGAATGCCTTCCCTGAAAATTTGAATGTAAATAAAAAAAAATTAATTTTATTGAATTAAAATTGAGGAGCTCTAGAAAATTAGATAAATATGAATCGTGCGATTCTAGAGATCCTGGGAGTTTTCCTTTATATATATAACGTTTACAAAAAATAATATAAATGACTTATATACATTATAAGTCTGCTGCGATGTACGACTTAGTCTATTTCTTTAATAATATAAAGGAGAATCGCTAGATGATTTGAAATCACTTGATTCATATTTATCTTTTATTCTACAGAACTTCTAATTTAAATATAAATAATTATTTAGATACTAATATGAGTAACTATGTGACGTTTGTACAATTATTATTTATTCTATAAATAAAAATAAAAAGAAAAAATCTAATTTATATTTTAAAGCATCATTGAATGCAAATAGTATTACTTGAATAAAAAATTTAGAAAAATATTAGGATGATATATTTTAATAATGTTCATTAATTTTTAAAAGATAATCAAATTTATTTTATTTTTAAAAGTTTACTTAAAGAGAAATAGAAACTTAAAGTTTATATAAGTGTTATCTTCTTTATAATTTAGAATGTAAAAAATAAAATTTGATTTTATATATGCAAAACATATAAATAAATTAAATGTAAGTTTTTTTTAAAAAAAAAACTACAAAAAATATAATTTCTATTAGTTAAAATACTTTGTGAGCAACTCTCTCGTTAACATAAAATTATTATTTTTTAAACAAAAAATTTAGAAAAATATTAAGATTCGTCAATATTTAAAAGATATTTTTTTTTATTTAAAAGATTTGACTTGAAGAAAATGTCTACAAAAATATTATGGTGGTATGTTTGACTTGAAAAGATAGTTTTGGAAAATTTTAAGATGTTAATGTGACTTTTAAAGAAATCTTAGAGTTGAAAGAGAA
Source organism: Heracleum sosnowskyi (assembly GCA_030848705.1). Lineage (NCBI taxonomy): Eukaryota > Viridiplantae > Streptophyta > Magnoliopsida > Apiales > Apiaceae > Heracleum > Heracleum sosnowskyi. The sequence goes on from CM061235.1 coordinate 71,039,955, forward strand.
ATTAAAGGAGTATATTAACATGGTATTTATGAGTTGAAGAGAAAATTTAGGAAATTATTAATATGGTAATTTGATTTTTTAAAAAAAATAGGAGAATATTTAAATGATAATTTGAATTACGAAGAAAGTTTAGGAAATTATTAGTTAATTAAGAATTTTATTCTTTACTAATTTAAAATTTTGAGAAAATTAAGTTTGACTTGTAATATAAAAACTTTAGAAAAATATTAAGATGGTAATTTGATTTAAGATGAAAGTTTATAAGAATATAATGTAATTAAATTTTTTTCTAGTCAATCAAAATTTGTAGAAAAATAATAAAATAAAAAAAGTACACAATATCACTGAATTAGCATGCACATACACAAAACACACGTAACTATACATAATCATACAATAGGATTTAGGCAGGTTGGCGATAAACTATCACCCTGCAAGAGATTGCTAAGTTATAATTGAAAGACTATGACCAACCAAATAAGTTTTATTAGAAAGCTCCAAATAATTTGACGCATTGATTTAACATGCATCACATGTTACTATGTTTTTTTTTCTTTGAAGAACAGTGGAATTAATTCATTAATGAAAAGTCATACGACATCTACAAAGATAATCGAGTCGAACAAACATAAAATATAAACAATCGTTTATCCTCCTGAAAAAACAATCGTCTATCCTTCTGAAGAGATAGTCAAACGATATGTTGAAAATGATATATTTACATGTCCCCGCTTCACCGCAACTTGTTTCACCGCAACATGTTTGAGCTATCGACCAAAATTGTAATTTCATACAAACTTTTATCACTAAATCAAAACCAACCTTCACAATAAAGGAGAGAAAACAACACCCTCTCACCATGAAGAGAAAAACAAACCGAAATATGATCCAATATAAATTAGTTATACTTAACTTTTATACAATGGTTTATTTTATACAACTCAAAAAAGGTTTTGACTTTCTTTTCTAAAAATAGGACTTAAAAGAAGGAAGTTTAATTTTAAGTATTTAAAATTGAGAAACTCTAGAAAATTAGAAAAATATGAATCGAGCGATTCTACGGCTCCTGGGGGTTTTCCTTTATATATATAATAAAGATATATAAATATATAAATATATTGATGATTGTTTCAATTAGAGCTTGACAAACGGACGGTTACGGCCGAGTAACCCGTAACCGGCCGAAGTTGGTTAGTTATGGACCTTAATACCAAAAAAGTATATTATTTTCTCGACAATAAAAATATTATTTCTATTATATCAAGACCGAAATGTTTCTAATAAAATTATATATTTTTTAAAAATCTTCTGAATGGAAATTTAATTTTTAAATTTTTATTCAAATAAAAAACTTTAAAAATAAGTTATGGAACTATAATTTATAGAAGCTTTGAAATACGTGTCAAGTGAAGAAAAACTATAAAAAAAAATGAGAGAGAACGGAGGGAGTATTATTTAACTGACATTCTATCGTAATAAAAAAATGGGTTACTTATTTTGTTGGTCACTAAAATAGTCCTAAAGTATCAAGTTGGTAACCAAACTGAAAATGGTCTCAGTTAGGTCATTAAAATAAATAACTCATTTTTTTGGACGAAAAATGATGATGTATTAAAAAATATTTGATGTGATATCTATATGGTAGGGTAACATACTCATTTCAGACAATAAAATCGAAAAAAGCAACATTAATATTAGTCTTTTTCGTCTAGAAAAAATTAAGTTTTATAATGTAATGTACCCGTAATTAACTTTAGTAACCTGTTTGAGACCGTTTTCAGTTTAATGACCAACTTGATACTTTAGGTCCACTTTAATGACCAATAAGATAATTAACCCATAAAAAAAGTCAGTCTTAATTAGACCTGACAAATCGGATAATCGGTTCGGTTTCGGATCGGATCAATCTCGGATCGGATTAATGTTCGGTTATGATATATTTTTGGTATAGTTCGGATCGGATCGGATTTGATTCGGTTCGGGTCTAATTCGGATTAAAATCGGATGAAATTTGGATTAAAATCGGATGAATATGGTTCGGATCAAATTCGGTTCGGATCTTTTCGGATCATTACTCATTCATTTTTTTTAAATTTGTAATACTTTAAAAATATCTTATTATTAAATATATTATTTTTTATATAAAATAAAGTACTTTTTCAAAAGTATTGATTAAATATCTATGATATTTTTGACATGAAATTATTCTAATGAAGAATTTTGCTTATAAATAGATTAATTTATTGAATTAAAAGTGGCCTAATATATGTGGATTATGATCTGTAAATATCATAACTCAACTAAAACTGAATTCACCATTTTTTTAGTTCGGATTTAAATCGGATCTCGTATTTCGAATCATATTCGGTTCGGATAATTTATTATTCGGTTATGATCGGTTCGGATCATAATCGGATCGGATAATTTTCGGTTAAATTTTCGGTTCGGATAATTTTTGGATCGGTTCAAATCGGTTTTCGGATAATTATCAGTTTAACTAATTCGGATACAAAATCGGATTCGGTTCTATGAATTTCGGTTCTTCGGATCCAGACCAATTTTGTCATGTCTAGTTATGGTCCCACCAAACATAATCCAAAATGTACCGTTAAAAACCCCTCCCCGCCACAACCACACTTTCTATTTTATAAACCAGAATCAAACACAGAGAGATCCAAACATCCATGGCTCTCACACCCCCACCTCTCTCTCTCCCCTCATCATCTCGCCTCTTCGCTCCCTTCACCTCCCCATCTCTCCTCTCCAATCCCCTCTCTCAACTCACCCGCCGCTCAACAACTTCTGTTTCGATTTTTCGAAAACGAGAAACAAAATTAAGTGTGAGAGCGTGTGTGAATGTTGAGGAGAAGAGTAAGGAGGTGGATGTCAAGTGGGGAAAAGTGTCGGCGGTGCTGTTTGATATGGATGGAGTGCTTTGTAATAGCGAAGAGCCTTCGAGATTAGCTGCTGTTGATCTGTTTGATGAAATGGGCGTGAAAGTTACTGTTGAGGATTTTATTCCTTTTATGGGCACTGGTATGGACTTTTTAGGACACTTGAATATGGTTAAATTATTACTCGATTATTAGTTATTGAATTTTATGAAATGATAGGTTGTTGTTAGTGAATACTATGTGCCTTTGATAATTAGTTAATTCTCCGGTCCCAAGGGTATTAATTTATTAAAACGAATCAAGAGTAGTAATACATATATCATATAGTTGTTAAGAGTGATGCGGAGCAAGGTTCAAGGAAAATCAAACACATTTTTGGTAATGGACGTACGGTGTTACAAATTAGGATTAAGTAATTTTAATTGTTTCTAGGACATTGTCTAGAATAGGTAACTAATTATTGCTAGTATAGAGGAGAAGAGAAGAAGAGAAGAAGAGACTCGAGGATGATCACTTACTATATAGGCAATCATTGGTACTAGATATATTAACTGAGTAACTCATCATTCGGAGGCAATGATCAGTTGGTACAAAGTTGATTGCACTTAAAGGTGATGATAACTGTGCAATGATCAATTAATTATTTTATTATTTTCCTATGCACTAGGTGAAGCAAACTTTTTGGGAGGTGTTGCTTTGTTAAAGGGTGTGAAGGAATTTAATACCGAGCAAGCAAAGACGCGATTTTACGAGATCTATCTTACCAAGGTGGTGAAGAGCATGTATGGTATTTTATTCTGTTTGTAATGCATCAAAGGGAATGCTATAAAACCGTTGTATGTCTTCATGTAGTATGCAAAACCAAATTCTGGAATAGGATTCCCTGGCGCCTTGGAACTAATCACCCAGGTAATTAGGATGATTTTCTGAACAAGTTAATTTGTTTATTTTAGCCAATAAGGGTTGTGATTAACTTATAATTTCTGAATAAGTTAATTATTTGTTTATTGATTTTTCTAAAACAGTGTAAAAACAGTGGTTTGAAAGTAGCCGTTGCATCTAGTGCTGACCGCATAAAGGTTGATGCAAATCTAGCAGCTTCTGGTTTACAACTGTCTATGTAAGCTACACTAATGTTCTAGTGCTCTTTGATTTGTACGCTATCTTCTATGCTAATTTACAAGTGGATGCCACTAAACTCTGATGTTTCTCTGAGTGTTAATATCCTGGTTTCATGCTAAAAATATATTCTTAGTTTTTAATAGTTTTTGGAAAGCAAAGTTTAGCTGAAGCAGTGCACATTTGTATATTGTGCTGCCACAAAAAAACTACACACTAGATTTAGACCAAACCAAATGAACATTTGTGCTTTAATAAGCATGTTATGGATCTTCATGTTCGCTTAAAGATCCGAGTCTTAGCATTTGCTTATGGGTTATATCTAGAGATGGTGGCTACTGGCTAGTGATGGTTTTAGATTTAAGCTTGTTGACCCGTGTTCAGGAAACAGGTTTTTGTATGTTCAGACCATTTTTTGATTTCCTGGACTGCCTGTTAGTTTGCTAAATGAGCCAAATACTTTGACATTTAACTATTAAATGTTTTACAAGAAAACTGTAAAGTAGGGATCTCCTTGCCCATTCTTCTCTCACTCCATATGTAAATACTAAAGGTTTTATTGATTTTATGTCATTGTCATCGGCTCCCAGGTTCGATGCAATTGTCTCAGCTGATGCTTTTGAAAATTTAAAGCCTGCTCCTGATATATTTTTGGCTGCATCGAAGATTTTGGATGTGCCGACTGATGAGGTTTGTTTTCAGAGATGTTTAAATTGATTATTAGCTGTAAATATGTCGGTTGGATTTGCTCAAATGATGGCAAAATTAAGTAGAATTATCTTCATGTGGAAACCTGCGGTATTGAGTAGAAGGGTGGCAGATGTTTAATGCAGTATCTGGATTCTCAGCCATCTTCATATTTGACATATTTCTGGGGCATGAAATTATAATGATACATTTATTTGTCTTCTTAGTTTTAAATCTATGATATTCATGGATATTATTCATTTGAGCTCTGTTATCGCATATCTGCGACAATTGTAATATTGTATTTTCTTTCTAGTGTGTTGTGATTGAAGATGCCTTGGCTGGAGTACAAGCTGCTAACGCAGCAGAAATGAGGTGTGGCTGCTAACCCTGTAATGTTGTTGTATGGTGTATATATATGCATATAATGTTTATACCATATGGTTTGACTTGAGCTTCTAAACTTTATGTGTAAAGTTCTGTAGCCTCAGCTTACGTGTGATTTTGTTTTCCTACTTTCTGAGATATGATCGTGGAGACTTCTCTTTTTATATTTATCGTGAGGTATATGGTCGATTGCAGATGCATAGCTGTGACAACAACTTTATCCGAAGATATTCTTAGGAGTGCTGGTCCATCACTTATCAGAAGGGATATAGGAAATATTTCACTTACTGACATTCTCAGTGGTTCCTCTTGTATGTAAATCTTAAATAGTACCAACTATACCTTCTGTACGAACAATACCAATAAATATTAAATAAAATTAGAATTTATTGAAGAAGCACCAGATCTATTTGTATGGTAAATGTCAATTCATGGATGTGATTGTTTCCTTTTACTTGCCACTCGTTAAATTCACATGCACCTGTAAATTGATTGTGTAAACCGTAGTTTGGTGTCTTGAGTTAGAGATGAGAATAGCTGTTATGTTGTTGTCCGTGTGATGTTTTGCTGGTTATTATTATTTAACTCAAGCCTTTTTTTTGGAGAAATGGCTGCTGATGATGACAAACTATTGCAGATTCAGAGGTGAAGGAACCTCAATCTAACAACTCTTCTACAGAAACCTCACAAGAGCTACTAAATGAAATAAGAGGGACTAGTTCTTCCCAGGATTCATATTCCACAAATGATGTGGCTTTGGGGGGGTAAGCATTAAGAAAGCTACACATATAGATGGTCTCATACAGTCCAGGTTTAACATATTAATTTTTCTACCCTTTATGATCTCCATTATTTTTTCAGTCAGTTTCTGATAAATTTTAAGTGCACCCTTGAAAGCGTGATATGCATATTACGCACTCCCAACAACTTTTGCTCCACTTTTTTGGGAGGTATGGATTTAAAAATTGTGAACAATATCAAAAGGAGATCCTGCTAGGAAAAGTAAAAACTGAGAAGAAAGGTTGCAATTTTTTTATTATTAGGTTTGTGAAGAAAATCGGAGGGTTTGACCTCTATTTAAAATTGATAGGAATAGAATGGAGAAAGGAATGAAATTTATAAACAAAATAAAGCACATGTTAGGACAAATTTCATTACAATCCGTCCAACCAAAAAGAGTTTTATGGTTTTAGAGAGATTCTAACTTTAACAATTTTTTATTTCATGATAAATAATATTATACACAGTTCATTGTTACATTTAATGCCGTCCAAATATATATGTGTATAAGGATAAGTTACATCTTATCTTGTGAAATACATTTTGGACAGGTTTCAGGGTACTCGAAGAGATATCTTGAGATATGGTAGTTTGGGCATATCGTTAACATGTCTTGTTTTTGCCATTTCAAACTGGAAGGTATAAATTGGAATATATAGGAAGTAGAGAACAAAAGGATATTTATTATGCAAGCTGAATGTTTCTGAAGATGAAATCTAGTATAAATATGTGGAGAGGACAATATAATACTGTTTGTTTATCTTTTTTACTGTATGATCTCTGGAAGTTGCTCTACCTTTTGCAGTCAATGCAATATGCATCTCCGAAAGCTATTTGGAATCTATTATTTGGAGTTGGTAGTCCTCCTTTCAAACAAAGCGAAGGTCTGATTATAAATATGGACATTTAATTGTCTGGTTAGAAAAGTATGCCTCCACGATCTTGTTTGCCATATTAATTTATATAAATGTACATTCTCTAGTAGGTGAATAATATATTTTCCATGCTTTTAAATACATAAAGTGTCATGTCTGTGAATTTTATTATTTATGGATTGATTATAATTATGCAGAAGGATCTCGCACGAGAATCCAACAGTTTGTGAACTACATTTCTGATCTAGAGAGCAAGTGAGAGTTACTTCCCTCTCTATGTGAATATATAGGGCTTGAGATTGAGCTTGGGAAATTTAAGGTCATGTTATTAATCCTACATGTTTTAAGTCAATTAAATTATGTTGCTCTTCTGTCTATTCTAATTGCACTTCACGCTTTAAATTTTTGATAATTCAATCAATTCTTCTAGCGTTCCTTATGAGCCACTTTTGCGATACTGTTAGAAGGGTTTATATTTCAATACATGTCATTCTTTCTCCAAACTGAAAAAGAATTCAGAATAAGATGTTCCTCCTAAGGCTTCATAATTACAAAATACTTTATGCTTAAATTACAAACAAAAATAAAAAATAAATCTGCATTGCATTTTTTTTAAATAGGGCACAAATTATTCTTTTTCGAAGTGTTTGTTTTTCTTCTAAATATCTAAAATACATCTTTGAAAATAGGATGATTCCTCGGGGATTCAAGTTCCCAGAACAGATTGTTCGGCATGCTTCATGTTGTCATAATATTGCATCTTATTAAAATAGAAACATTTAAATTTTTAAAAAATGTATATGCATTAGATCATAGAAGACCGTGAAGGTTAGAAAATATACGTATAGGGATCTAGAGAAGTTATGATGATAAATGACTTGAGTATGACTCCATTAGTATTTGACCTTAAGTAAACTATGTGAAATAATTCTTAGGCTACTCTCATTATGTATATGATGTATCTTAAATTCGTTTTTGGATGGATGGTCAAGTGTCCACTTGTTATCCACTGTGTCACGTTTTTGAACCCCAAACAGCTTCTACATATAAAATATAAGTGAGATCGCGTACATTGGGACATCCCTCAAATCCTGCAAGAGCCTTGTGTACATGAAATGACTTTTTGTAGGTGTGTTTATGCTTGTATGTGTGTTTGTGTGTGTGTGTGTGTGTATCACAAGTGATAAAAAGTTTTAATCGTACAATACACTGAAATGGTAGAATTCAGTATGCCTCTGATTTCTTATAACCTGATCGTATTGCATCTTCCTTTGTACAAGAGGAACTGCACCTACTGTACCAGAGTTTCCGCCAAAACTTGACTGGTTAAATACTGCTCCTCTTCAGCTAAGCCGGGTAAATGATTTTGTAATTTTGTCTTTTTTTTTTTAAAGTAATCTTTGCTTGTTAAGATTGATTCAATCTCTTTACCCAAGTTATCCACATCTATATTTATCACCTTTCATCTGCATGCTACAAAATGCTGGTACATTGTTGAGTTTAGCATAGGAAATATTTTACTCAATAGTCCGCTTAAATTTCCTTTACTTTAATTCTTTTCTTCCAATAGTTTATCTGAGCAAGTTGTTTATTGGTGCTAGTAGATGTTATTCTTGGGAAAAATTTAATAGTAGATAGTGAACTAGTTAGGGTCATAAGAGAAAAAGTAATACATATTTTTTCCTTTTTTATGTAAACTAGTGTCTGACTCTCTGTAAATGATGCAAATAATTTGCTACAACCAGAGTTTGGTAAGCACAATGTCAAGTGGCAGGACCATAAGAAAGGCAATTATCTATTTCTAAAAAGTTGAACATGTGAACAGGATTTGAAAGGAAAGGTGGTTCTGCTGGACTTTTGGACATACTGCTGTATAAATTGTATGCATGTCTTGCCCGATCTAGAGTTTTTAGAGAGGAAGTACAAGGACATGCCAGTAAGATTCTATACAATTTTAGTCAGCTAATGATTTCTATTATTCTTGGGCATAACTTTTTTTATTTCTGTACTTCTGGAAAGATTTTTATATCAAGCTTTAAAGATGTTGTGTAATCTGTTATGCATATGTATCTAACTTGCTTTTACTTGAAACAATTAATTCATTCCACTCAACATCACCAATTTAATTTAATAGTTACACATTGTTCTTCATTAGTGGCTGAACCTGGGTGGGGATCCACCCATGTTGGACACCTGGAATATTAAACATGATATTTAGATATATATATATATAACTTGTGTACTTATAGTATTTTAGTCCCCAACTCCTCGTCCCTGGTCCATATAAGGACTAAGGTATCACCCAATGTTTTTCATTCTTAAAAGTCCAATTGAAGCACTATAAATTACAAGTGATGATATTTAAGTTCCCAACTCATACTGGGTCCCTATATACACGTGTAAATTGATTTTCAGACAAAAGTAAGAATCTCCCTCTTGGGCCTTTTTGGGTCTGCCACCATTCGTTCGCTGATTCTTGTGTTATAAGCGTGTTATTTCACTTGCTGGCGCACATGGGATTCATAATTAAAAAATACAATAAAACTATCTCTTGAATGGAGCGTTAGATGTCATATGTTCTTGCAACTTAAGCCACTAAGCATCTTTGTTAGTCTTTCCTTCTTGATCTTGAAATGCATTTGATTTTGTGTAAAGTAATCACCCCTATTTTGCTACCATACCATTTGATTTGTGTAAAGTATCAAAGATACTAAATTGAATTTATGACAATTACAAAATATTCAGTATATGTGATCTACTCGAGATAGTGCAGATAATTGGACTTGATTACAGTTTGTCAATAATTTTTCATGTAGTACCTCCATGAAGTGGCACTGCCAGCCAAGGTTGGCTAAAATGAACTAAATCTGGACATGTTTGATTAGATTAATTATTTCTAGGCAAATAGGAAGTTATCAGGAATAACAAATCATATTACATAATATGCTTATATTTAAAAGTCAAATACATGTTATTTTAAAAAAACCGTGCTTGACCACATTTATTCTTAAAGCTGTAGTTGCCTTCGTTTATATGTTTAGATGTATTACACCATTTTTTTTCCAGTGTAAAATATCAAGACGGATATAGTTGAATTCATTGAAACCTGAGTACAATAAATATGTAAGCACTACCTAAGTTCCCGGAGTTTTTAGGTTTGAATTTAGTTATCTTGTATCTACATTTAACATAAACTTGATGAGGATCTATTTGTCCATCTATTCTATATTATTATAAGCATATTTGGTTGGTTGTCAGTTTGGTACAGTAAAAAATAATCGTTGGATTTTAAAACATATAAATGAGTACCGTTAGATGCATTACTAAAGAAATATATTTTTTTTGTTTTATATGTACTATACAATTATAAGAGAAACATGGTATATTTGTTGGTTGTCAGTTTGGTATAATGAAGATTAATCGTTAGATTTTTAAAACAGATAAATGAGAACCGTTAGATGCACCACCAAAGGAATATTCTTTATTTTAATATTTAAACTACTTCTAGAGGTTCAAGTTTTAAATCCGGTCAGTAGAATATTATCTCTTTATTATAACATTTAAACTACTTCTAGAGATTCAAGGTTCGAATCATGTCGACAACATAGTATTATTAAACATTTATAGCATCTATTTTAAGCATACAAGTGAAGGACAATGGTTCAAAATACCATTTGACATATATTATTATATTTTGTCCTTTATAATTTGTTTTCTTTCTAATAGAAAAATATATATTAAAATATAATTAATAAATTAATAAATATTAAAATTGATCTGTGGAGCGCACAACTTATAAACTAGTATTATATATATACCGAGTAATGTAAGTACTTTTTGTTTTGAAAAGTTCAATAAATAATTAAGACATCAAACGAAAACTATAGTAATAAAAGTTATACAACAAAGCCAGAATTAGCCATAAACAAGAAGTGCAGAGTGTAATGACCAGTTTTTATTGTAAAATTTGTTCTAATAAAATTATCTATTCTGATACATCTATACTTCTATACTATTATATAATAGTCGTTTCATTGAAAGTTTTGGTTTGCAGATTTTTTGGTTTTTTGGTTTTCGGCTAATTAATAAATAATATAAATAATAGTAACTTGCCAATTGCCTTTTTTAATTAAATTACGTTATCTTTTAATTACAAACATATTACTTTCTATAAACATACCTAAAATATCGATTATGCAATATCTTAATATCTTTTTTTTTTTTAAATAAAACATGTTACCTTTTAATCAAACCATATTACTTTTTTAAATAAACACGCCTAAAAATATTACCCAAAACATAGTACCTTCTAAACACACCTAAAATATCGATTATACAATGTCTTAATATTTTATCAAAATAAAACACGTTACCTTTTTATCAAACCATATTACTTTTTTAAATAAACACGCCTAAAAATATTACCCTTTTCCAATTTTTTCTAACTAAATCCTCTCATGTTTACAAAAATATCACGGGCCGTTCTATTTAATTAAATAAAATAATAATATTGTAATTACTGATAACTAAGTGATTACCTTTTTCAAAAATATATTATCTTTTCTATATTAAAAATTATCTAATATTAAAAAATTCGTGCATCGCACGGGTTCTAAGCTAGTAATGTGTAATACTTACCCTTCCCAAAACTGAGGTGGACAATAGCACACTATGGATATAAGGTGGCTTCGTCCCTGGCTTCATCTCCTGAAACATATTATACTCTTATGTTTTTAACTTTCTTATAGACGTTGGTATCTAGAATTGATGAAAGTCAGTTCTAATAAATTTAGCTGAGTTGGTTCATATGCATATTTTTGACGTTTTCATTATCGGGCTCAGTCTAATAACAATTGTTGTTGTGCAGTTTACTGTTGTTGGAGTTCACTCTGCAAAGTTTGACAACGAGAAAGACTTGGAAGCTATTCGCAATGCAGTATTACGCTATGGAATCACACACCCAGTATGCGAAAGACCTTATTGACTTCGTCTAGATTATTTTTCTTAATAGCCTTAAATATCAGTATGGTTCTTAAATGGTTTTTGAAGTAATATAACTTAGTAATGTAACTGTCTTTGAGATATTTAGCATGTGAGAATTTCTAGCAATTGCTTAATCCCGGAATAAAGATTAACAAGGTTGGAAACTCTACTTTAGGGATGCTATTAGTATCATTTACCTGCATGTGCTTTAGTGTGGTCTTCTACGTTCATTAAAATATATTCTCATTAGATAGGTACTGTTTGCATGTGAAGTTGCTATCTATATGTATTTCTTATCTAATGCATGTAGAAATATAGGTTATTCTTCTCTTTCTTGGCATATGAGAGGTAGAATGTGATTATGGTGTGTATGGAAGCATAGTTAAGTAATCAACTCTCCCACAAATCTAACACACTAGCACCTTTAAAATCACCGTCAGCTCACCATCAATATTCAAATCACCATCCAACTAACCGCCAACATCCAAATTACCCACAACACCAACTACCTACTCACCCCCGCCATCCAACTCACGAACATCATTCATATCACCTACAATATCCAACTAACCGACAACATACAGATAAACCAACTAGTGCTTTCTGTTACATTGAAGTCTCTAGGCATGGCCACATCTCTCTTTCTCGGTTAGGCTCGAACCGATCTGCGATAGAGTTTCCATAATGCTTTCGAATGAGCTTTCACACAATGTACTCTTTAGTCCTTGATGGAAACTTATTGATTAGCTTCCCACGTTTCTTCATACGAGCCTTAAAGATTTCTGGCATGACCACCTCAGCATGTACTAATCTAAAACCATTAAACTGTCGTTTAAAAATGAATTTTGCTGAGGTCATACCAGACCACTAATCTAAAAACCTTAAACTGCTTTAAAAAAAATGAAATTTGGGAAAGTCATGTTGGAGATCTCAAATACTCATTTCAAGAGGCGTGAGATGCTTCTCCACATGTTTTCGCTGCTAAAAAGGCATTATGCGAAATCTCAGTCAGAGAGGTGTTGTGCAAATCGATCGAAGATCACTCGGGGCCTATTCGGTAAAGAGAGAGGTCGCAATGCCTAGGGACTTCAATTCATCAAAAAAGTTGTGGGTGATTTGGATGATGTGGATGAGTTTAGTGGTGATTTAAATTTTGTGAGTTCGTTGAATGTTTTAGGTTAGTTGGATGTTGTCGATGGTGATTTGGATGTTGTGGATGAGTTGGATGCTAATTTGATGTTGTGGGTGGGTTGCTCTGATACCATTTTAGTTACCAGCTATCCTAGAACCTTATGGTGTTATCTTCACTCGTATGAGTGAATAATTAGTCAAAAACAACCTTGAGGTGTTATCTTCATTCGTATAAGTGGAAAATTGTCAAAAACACGAAGAAAAAAACAAGTTGTGATACCATGTTAACTTACCAACTCTCTCAAAATTATAAGGTATTAGATGGGAGCCTTAATGAACAATAGAATATTATAATATTACTGAAAATACCGGCAGCTGAATACGAAGATCCCAGGCAATAAAACCTTGAAGAGTTCCCGATCTGAAGCTTAGTACAATTCACGATTTAAGGGTGTATGATTGGATTAGTCGCCAGTTTCATACACTCGCAAGATTAGATGCTTAAACTGAAAAGGCACAAATGCGATTTAGCCAAAGGGACTATGTCAAGATAAGTTGTGACCTTATCAGGTGATTAGAAGTTACAAAATGGACAAAACAATTGTATGCGAGTGTGGTACTGGTAACAATTCAGTATCTTTTGTCTGTTAATTAACATATTTCGTGGGATTGGAATGAAATGTTCCTAGTATTGAACCTATTATAAACCAAAAGATGCATTTCGTTTTTCTAATCATTAGTAATCCTACTGATATTGAACACTTTAAATAAATCTGTGCTGTTTTTGGGATCAAGAGAGCCTGATTTTCATTATAAACTAATATACTGATTTTCTCCGGACATTGGTACTTCCTCTACTCAAATTTTACCACTGTTTATGATCGTAGGTTGTCAATGATGGAGACATGTACTTGTGGAGAGAATTAGGCATAAGTTCATGGCCCACTTTTGCTATTGTTAGTCCAAATGGTAAGCTCATTGCTCAAATATCAGGAGAAGGTCGTCGAAAGGTACTGATAACAGCTATGCCAGTTATTACCATAACTGCTAGAATATCAAGTATTGCTTGTGCACATTTACTAAGAAAGTTACATAACTGTTCAATTTATTTAGCACCTGTGGTTTTAGTGCTGCAAAATCAAACTTTCTGCGACTTTTAAATGAATAAGCAGAAAGAATGTACTTTTTATTTGACTGGAAGTTGATGCATACTTCCATACATTTTTCTAGAATAACTGACATTTTGTGCAAAATAATTATTATAATCATTATAGTATCTTTGTTACATTCAGTGAGCACCAACAGGAAATAAGTCAAAAGTACATGAATTTTTTACTGCATCCTCATGCCAAAGGAGTCCTGATGCAGGACTGATATGAGAAAAGGTAGGATAGAGGGAACCTGTCTTCACACAAAATCAGTAGAAACAAAAAAAAAATTTAGATATAAGCTTAAATTCCTCAAAACAACGTGCCTGGTGTTAAGTATTTTCTCTGAATCAAGCATGTCCAAATTTTCTTTGTAACCGTATGTTCTTTAGCCGTCAACTACCCCTGCACCCTTTCTTACCCTTCAGGAACCAGGGGTCATACACCCCTTCATTTAGAAACCTACATTGTCATTATGCTCTCCTCTCTATGTTTTGCTGACAATAAAGTTTTGGATGATTTAGGTTGAAACATGGAGATTCAACGTCGTCTGTAGGATAGATTTATGGTTTAAATGGTATCATGCCTTGCTTGTGGCTAAATTTTTTAATTGAAGTAGATTGTCAAGTTGCTTGTTGTGGTGAGACAGTTGTACAACCATCACTGAGGAGTCCCATATAAAGTTTATACTTCTCATACATTTTTAGGCATCTCATCTTGTAGATGGCATATGAATGGAAAAAATTCCAGATCTTCATTATGCTTCAAATGACTTTTCCACTAATTTTTTTTATTAGTAAATATGATCAACTCCGTTTTGATAATTGCAAATGTCTACCTGAGATCTATGACTCCGTTTTGATGATTGCAAATGTCTACCTGAGATCTATGACATACATCTTAGGTGTAGTTAATGAATTATGTTATTATACTTCTTTCTTTTAGAATGTTGATACGGACTGTAAATTATACAATTACGATGATTCTGCTTCTTTCTTCTTGCGGTACCATTTAGGATCTCGACAGTTTAGTGGAGGCTGCACTTTTATTTTATGGTAGAAGGAATGCCTTGAGTAGTACACCAATTCCTTTGAGTTTAGAGAAGGATAATGATCCTCGCTTGTTGGCATCACCTTTGAAATTTCCTGGTAAACTGGCAGTTGATGTATATAACAGCCGGCTGTTCATTTCAGACAGTAATCATAACAGAGTTGTGAGTTATACTCTCTCTCTCTCTCTCTCTCTCTCTCACACACACACACACACACACACACACACACACACACACACACACACAAACACACACTCACATACGCCTACACACAAGCATCTACACCCTCTCAAGCCTGGAAATTTATGCAATGAATGTGTGAACAAGTTTATGGACTCTATGATGACAACTTCATATGTGACAATGCGTTCGCTCAGCATGATTTATCCAACATTCACCGATATGATGCCATGTAAACTACCTGAAACTCCTTTAGCATGATTTATCCAACGTTCACCCGTTTGATGCAATGTCAAGCATCATAAGTTTTAGAAGACAAACATGATGTGGGTCCTTGATAGGGTCAATTACTAGAAACTTAATCCATTAATGGCATAGAAAGGCAATTTGATGCCCTCATATTGCAGTTCCGATGATACACGGGAAGTGACTTTACAAGGCAAATAAAATATTGGTATTATCTTCCAGATATATCTGATAAAAAATAATATTTGAATTAGGTGGTGACTGACCTAGATGGTAATTTTCTAGTCCAAATTGGGAGCACAGGAGAAGAGGGCTTTCGTGACGGTAATTTCAACGAGGCAGCCTTTAATCGTCCACAGGTGATGGTCCCTGTAAAGCAGATATCTATCTCCGTGTTTGTATGGACCTGGCAAATGTATATAGTTCCATGATATTTGCTTTTATTTGGTGTGGATGTTTCATTAGATTTCTTACTCCTAATATCTTTTGTTTGTCTAGGGCCTTGCTTACAACCCCAAGAAAAACCTCCTGTATGTTGCTGATACTGAAAACCATGCTTTAAGGTATCAATCTGCACTTTGTAATAATCAAGAGTTTCGTTGTTTCAACCTTTCAGTTGAGCGTTCATTTTTTGTTAGACCTGCTCGTATATATGCTTCAACATTGAATTCTGTAATATGCAAATAACAGTAAATTTGATTTTGTCCCTGACCTGTTATACTATAGCATATAGATGATGACCAAAATTCAAAATAATGACTCTAAGTGTTGGTTGTTCCAAAATTGCAGAGGTAAATTAAAACCATACTGTATAACACCGTTGCATCTATTTACATTTTGACATGGCTGACGGTTTTTCTGAGTGGTGGTATTATGTACAAGACTACTTCTCATGCTTACACTTTTCTACTTGGCGTAGAACAGATTAACGCTGTACTGATCTTGCTTGACTCTCAACAATTTGCTGCTGTTCTACCTTCTATTATTTGTTAGCATGCATATTTGCTGACAGATAACTTTTGATAACTCGGAATTTTCAGCGGAACTAAAGATAATTTAAAATGAAAACCAAGGGGATAATTTGTTTTACCACGTATGAGCAGTGTTTACTTCATGACTACAGTTCTGAATCTACAGGCGGAAAAACTAGTGGAACTGGGAGAGGAACATTTTGATGCTTGTAATATGTAGACATCTTTTGATAAGTATTGACATACCAGAAAACTAATGCCTTTTTCGGTAATATTTAGTGGGTGTTTGGAATATCACAAAAAAGTTGACTTATAGCTTAAAATGAGTAAGTGTCATATAAGTGATAAGTTGATGAATTCTTATAAGTTATACGGGTGTTTAGATAAATTTACTTAAAAGTTAGTTAAGAGTTTGCTAAATTAAATTTGAAAAAATAATTATTAAATACAATGATTTCAACACTTGCATTTTAAATTAAAAAAATATTTAAAAACACAAAGGTAAAAATATAAAGTATTAAAAAACAAAAAAATCAAGTAATAAGTCAATAAGTTCAGGAAAATGTACCCCATTATTAACATTCAACTTATCAACATATAAGTTATAAGTTGAGGTCATAAGTTGGGTTGGAAAATACCCCCCATAAGCTTTTACGGGTTTATAAGTCATAAGTCGGCTTATAAACCTGTTGCCAAACAGGCCCTTACTCTGCTCTTTCCACAGCTTCCACCATATGCTACATGGAATATAGTCACACCACCTTTCCATTTCTACTGACATTACACCTCTCAATACCATGCTATTACTGTAAGCATCCATCAAACCCAGTAGTCTGACATAAAATCACAAAAAAATGTGGGCTATGCTTCATGTGGCATGCAGTTCATAGCCCACTGTGGCATTTGTACAAATCACAAAAGACAACAATGTTTAAACCACCCTTTTCTACCATTCTAGCATGTACTCCCTCCGTCCCATTCAAACTGTCTTGTTTGACTTTTCTTGGTCAAGTTAACCAATTTTGTATATTAAATTACGTATATCATATGTTAAAAATAACAAGTGAAAAATATATTAGTAGAAAATATAGATAATCTATTATAGCATACAAATTTTAGATTTATAAAAATGTATGTCAAATTGTTTTAAAAATTAGTCAAAGTTTAATCAGTTTGACCAAGAAAAGTCAAACATGCCAGTTTGAGTGGGACGGAGGGAGTACTAAATATTGACTGAACAAATGACTGTCTGTCCACTCTTGCAGCTGAAGTGAATTTCTAGCAATTAAACTTTTGTTCTATAGGCTGAGCGTGAGATCCGGGAATTGGATATGAATCATGTGATTAGAATAATACTAGGTGATCTGAATTCAGTACAAACTAATTATGCAGTACTTACCTGGCTTCCTCATCTATGTATTGATAGAATAAATAATTATAATTATAATTAATTTGTAATCTATGTATTGATAGAATAAATAATTATAATTATAATTAATTTGTCATTAATGTTGTTTATACTTGAGAAAATTAATTCTGTAACAAAAACCTATTAAGAAAAGTAAACCTGGGAAATGAATTAAAGAAGATGAGGCAGCTATTACTGCCATGTCATTTTTTAAGCTGATTTGGTTCCAAATTTGTCAAATCATCATTACCCTGTTCTTACACTTATTCTAAATATGGCGTCCACACCAACTGAGTTTTTTGTTCATAAGCTTGTATTTCAAGCTAAACCTACTTATGAGCAATTCAAATAGCTGTTCTCATTCAAAAGTCTCCGAAATTGAGCTTTAAAGATATGTTCTTACCTGGGATTCTTAAGACCACCTTTTCTATCTGGTAAATAAACATTATTGTGTTTTATAATCTTAAAGATTTAGAAAAGCGCACTGAATAGCTAGAATAACCAAGGGCTGCACCACAAACTAGCGTACATCCTTGCCAAATTATCAGTCACTAGTTTTCTTCCCTAAGGGATGTATATATTTCGCATTGTTTCGATTTTCTTATAATTGAATTGTGAATTTAGATTTGAATGAGATTAATTATATTTGATTTAGGATTTTATCTTTGTAGGGTTATCAATTTTGTTGATGAGATGGTGCAAACCTTGGCTGGAAATGGGATCAAGGGTTCTGACTACAAAGGTGGACAAAAAGGGAACTCTCAGGTAGGATATATCTTTATGATTTCTGCACAAACATGTTTAATTCATTAAAAGATAAGAATACTGACGTGTTACATGAATGTCACAGTACTTGCATAGTTTGGTTCATGGTGTTTGTCTGCAGCTTAGTTGTTGAGTGACTATCTGAACTTAAATGCTTTTCATTTGACAGCTTCTCAACTCTCCCTGGGATGTCTGTTTTGAGCCCGAAAATGAAATTGTTTATATCGCAATGGCTGGACAGCATCAGATATGGGAACATAATACGTTGGATGGAGTTACGAGATCTTTTAGTGGTGATGGTTTTGAAAGAAACTTAAACGGTTCAAGGTACTATATGTAAAAGAGCAAAGTATTGTATAGCAGAAAGATGCATCCGCTAACGTCTTCCACAGTTTCCACGTAGACGTAAAAACCAGATGCTTCTTCTTATATAACAGTTGTGCAAAATTCAATTTTTGATATAGTCTTTTTCCCATGTTTGATGATATTAATCCATCTTGCATGCATGCATTTGATAATAAATCATAAAAACACTATGCAAATGCAATTGAAATGCACCAGAGCTGAAAATACTATATAGGAGGTAGAGTGAAGAACAAGTTGGTCAGTGCGTCTTCTTCATGACTAATAAGCACCTTTCTTTGTATGGTGCCTTCAGAGAATTTGAATAATAGTGAAGTAGCATCACATCACTTTTATATCTCCGTAGATTGTAATCCTTACATGCATGGTATTTACCAGGTCTGTTAAATTTTGTCATTTCGAATATACTTTGCATAGTTTGAGTGTAATTTAAACTTGTAATTTACAAAACAATTGGTGTTTTGCCTTGTCGTCCTTCTGGTCAAAGCCTGTCAAATCGTAGAAGCTCTATTATTCCAATGATGTTACAGCATGTTACAGATTTGCTGCTTCTGGTTATCGTATTTTTGTACAGATATGTGTGGTTATATAACTACTTGGTCTTTATTATTGCTGTAGAAATCTTATGAAAACTATATTTAATCTTTTGAATGTTTACTTACTGTTTATCTGGTTCGATACTGCGACACAATGTATAATGTTACTATCCTATGTCATATAAAATTGACGTCCTTCATAATTCGTTTTTATTATTTTCTTCTATTGGACAGTTCTCTAAATACATCATTTGCCCAACCTTCTGGAATCTCATTATCACCAGGTACTATATTCAAGATAGTAGTTATTTCATATATTTCAGCATGGCTTGGAAATTTTAAGTGACTTAAGCCACACACTGGTTCTCTTCTTTTGTGCTTTTTCAGATTTGAAGGTGGCATATATTGCTGATAGTGAGAGTAGCTCCATTCGATCAGTTGATCTGAAAACAGGAGGGTCAAAATTATTAGCTGGAGGTGATCCAGTTTTCTCAGACAATCTATTTCGGGTTTGTTTTTCCACTCCAGACATCCTTCGGATCTTTGATGTAGTTTTGATTTTAATTCTGATGTTTTGTGAAACCATTTCTTGTTTAAATTCGGCAGTTTGGAGATCATGACGGAACAGGCTCAGAAGTGCTTCTTCAACATCCACTGGGTGTTGTATGTGGAAAAAATGGTCAAATTTATTTTGCGGACTCTTATAATCACAAGGTACTTCCTGATATAAGCTGACTAAGCTTGTACAAGTAAAGTTGCAAACTATGCTTTCAAAACTACCATCTGCAATATCAGACCTCAAATTTTATTACACTTACGCATGTACCATCTATTTGAAGGTTTTTCATGCAATCAGTTTTTCAATGGTTTTATTTCTGGGTCGGGGAAAACACATGTAATACAAATATAGTTGTTGAAACATTAAGTAGTCGAAAATGTCCTCACGGAATTAGCTGAAAGTAATTTGAATCTCAATATTGCAAGTGGTAGTTCCGGAGATGTAGTACTCAAATGGTATGTCGGCCAAAATATAGGTATACTTAATGCACCTTATTCAACATTTATTAGCATGTCACTTTTATTGCCAGTCTTGCCAACACCTACCTTCACTGTAAAATGTTTTTTTTTCTTTTCCAGAGGCCCATATATGCAGTATTACAGGAACTACTAACCTTCTTAATATACATTTAACTTACCTTGTAAAGTTATGTTTGTGAAGAAGCAAAGTTTTGAAGCTAGAGTAAAGATACAAACTTACTATTTGCTAAAGAACTTTCTAGAATTTAATCATGCCTTTGTATCAAAGAATTGTTATTTTTACATTTTAATGTATTCCAAATTTGGGTTTAGGCTCTATGAAGTAGATTGTTTAGGTTCTACATTGATCTAATTATTTGTGTTATTTTAAAAAATCTACTTGATCGAGAACCATCAATCATGATTGATTATATGATAGTGGATGGACAATCTAAACTTTGGAGGTATAATGAAGAACTTAAATTTTATGTCATTCTTAATAGTATTGTTTTGCATGGAATCAACAGAGAGCAGCGGTGAATTTCTTTGTTTACTTTGATTTTGCATAAGTGCATGGGTATCTGATTCAACTAGGCTCAGATGTATGATCTTGAGGCAAGGAATATATATATATATATATATATATATATATATATATATAGAGAGAGAGAGAGAGAGAGAGAGAGTTGCACTCTAGGAAGAACACCTTATATAAAGAACAATAAAGAACACCATCATAAATACTTTATTTTTCATAAAAATTGATTTTTTTAAATTAGAATCATAAAATTAAACAATTAAGCCTAACATATCGAATTTAACGTAGAATCTCATCTAAATTTAAAAATTAAACATTACATATAATCCAGTATAGAATCCAGTACAGAATCTTGTATATATATTTATCACAATGAAATTACATGTAATCATGTTTTATTTGATTCTAATTTTTTGTTAGATTCTATTTTTATTCGTAATAAACCTTTTTTGGTGAGAAAATTAGAATCAACATGCAATTTATGTAAGATTCGATGGTGTTCTTTATTGTTCTTTATATAAGAGTGTTCTTTATGGAGCAATGGCCTATATATATATTTATGGATTAAATATAAACTTTTTTAAAAATACAGACTTACAAAAATTTTCCTACATAATAATACTTAATTTTATTTAGTGCCTTGAAAAATAATTGAAAAAACATCATCTTTCTATTAAAATACATAAATAAATTTTTGTGTATAACATGCGGTCAACACACATAAAATTTTGGTTCAACATCATCTATTGGATCGCAGTTAAAATTGGGTTGAATAAATATTATTTAGTTCTCAACTATCATCCTGGGTTCACCAATACCAAATGAGGGTATAAAAATATGGATTAATATTTGTTTAATAATATTTTGTTAATTATGCCAATGTAAAAATATTTAATATACTTGAGTTCAAGACATGTATAGCTATTGTTCAATAAATGACGTTGAACTCAAGTTATATGTGTGTTGAACACTCATAATAAAAAGTAAAAAAATCAGTTATTCAAAAAATATCCCAAATTTGTTTTTCTATTGAGGAGTAATTGTTTTTCTATTATTTACAAAAATTGAAGTTGAAAAAACCGTAGTTCATAAAGTTTCTAAAGTTTGTACTAGAAAGGAGTTTGTTCCCGAACCCACCTCTATCTATATACATCTAAACATATATGCAACATTGGTAAATAAGTTTGAAGCAATAGGCTTGTTTCACATTCGATGGTCTACATGCCACAGATGAAGGGCACACAAGTTTTTAAGGTGATTTTAGCGTCCAGAGTGCTTAAACACTCTATTTCCAATAAACCAAAGCACAATATGTACTAGATCAAAATTAAGAAAAACCAGGGAAGGGGATAGTATTGAACATGTGATGCTGTAAAGTCCCGTATCATGGTGCTCCCACTACTCATCACCATTGTTTATGTAGGCTTTTCACTTTTGTGACAATTACTGATGCAAATCACACCTTTATATTTGGAGCTTCCAATGAGCCTTAACATGAGAGGAATAATTGCGTTGGAAAGTGACTGCTAAGCATTATTTGTGTGCATCGTGCTTATGTGGGTGGTTCATGGATGTGTATATATGTTACACCTTTTAGTGAACGTTTCAAATCCTTTATGTTTTGTACTATCAACTAGTGGTTTCAAACACAATTGCATGCCAAATTTTTCACAATTATTTACTGATTTGTTATAACAATGCATTACGACTGATAGTAATAATTAATAGTTAAATTGTCATTTAAATGCTAATGGCTTTCCATGATCTCAGATCAAGAAGCTTGATCTAGATAGTAGAAGAGTAAGTACGTTAGCAGGTGTTGGCAAGGCTGGTTTCAAGGATGGAGCGGCATTAGAAGCTCAGGTAAGAACTTAGATCAGGTAGCCCGTGCAAAGCATGGGTTGATACAAAATTTCTAACTAAAATGTAGCGTTTATTAAATTATTATGATGCTTATTAAGCCTCGTCATCTGGAGTAATTATAATTGCAAAATCAAAATAAATAGATAATTAGTTCAACATGAACATACTTTAACGTTTCCATATTTGTATATCTAAATAAAAGTTGTATTGTATCAGTCAAGTTGAAACACTTTTGCTAGCATCATAATTGCATCTTTTAGTTCTTTAAGATTGGAATAGAATTCTAATGTATTAAAAATTAAAAAATTAATTTGTAGGGATAGACATTCAAAGCAATATAAAAAAATTAAGAATAAATTGAGAGGAGTAAACAAAATAAAATACTACAGTGAGATAAAAATCTTTTCGTCTTTAAATTTCAAAAAAAAAATTATTTTCGTTTTTGCAATTCTCAAGAATCCAATTAAAATCTTCAAATTAAATAAAGAGTACAGATTTGAAATATTAGTTGCCAGGAAGCAAACATAGGATCACATGAATAAGATATCATTTAATTTCTTTGTAAGGTCAAAAATCAAATTTAGTATCATTCAAACACGATGATAATTGACCTACTCATGTTGAACTTAGTGTCAACTATATGTTTACTCAAGTTATCTATGCAGCTTTCAGAGCCATCAGGAATTGTCGAAGCTGCAAATGGTAACAAGCTTCTTTACTTGTTTCCTCAAACTTTTATTTAGCTGATGTTTTACCGTTGGAAGTTATTATGTGAAAGGCCTTAGTTTTCTTAAGTAATGGAAATCCCCTTTTATTCCAAAAGACTATTAACACTTTTTTTTTTGTGCTATATATCCTTAAGACTATTACGTGGCTGAATATGTTTTTCAAATTATCTCGGACCAATTTTTCAAAGGGTCTAAAACGGGAAGCAAAAACAAAAGCAATTGTGGCTCTTAAAGATTTTAGCAATTTGAGCATTCTTGTCATTTAGAACATAAAATCTTTCTATCAAAAATATATAGCTTTCCCTTGTTCTTCTCTTTTGGTTTCTTGAACTGTATTCTGCCCACTATATGTTGCACTCCAAACACATGATTATAGATATTATCTGCAAGTGACACACAGACAATGAACAGGGATAGCTTATATTTATTCACTTCTTAGAATAACCATTAAAGTTGGACAGAACTTCCACTGCGACACCACACTTACGTTTGTGGACATTAAGTACATAGTGGATGCCAATGTAACAGAGTTGTGCTTGTACTTCTCAAATTAGGTTTTTTACATTTTTGCACTAAAAGGAACAGGAAATTAACTCTATGCACAATTCATTGATGTCATTCAGGAAGACTGTACATAGCTGACACAAACAACAGTTTGATTAGATATCTGGACCTGAATAAACAAGAGGCTGAAGTTTCCACTCTAGAGTTGAAAGGAGTTCAGCCTCCTAGAATAGTATCCAGGTCACTGAAGCGCCTTAGAAGGCGATCGGGTGTGGGTACAGAGACGGTCAAAGTAGATGGTGTATCATCATCCAAGGGTATTTTGTCTCTCGATATATCAGTACCTGAAGGTTATCATTTTTCAAAGGTTCTCTCTCTCTTTTTCTCTCTCAAGCACAAATATTCTTATTATTAACCTCTTTCAAAGGACTAATGTAACTTGCAAGGCAGGAAGCACGCAGTAAGTACACTGTGGATATTGAGCCAGAAGATGCAACGACTATTGATCCCTTAGAAGGGAATCTCAGCTCAGAAGGAACCGCATTGCTGCATTTTAATAGATCTTCTCCTTCCGCTTCCATTGGAAAAATTAACTGCAAGGTACGCTTTTTGGTTGTGTTAAATAGCTATTTCTTCCTTTCATTTTTATTCAATAATTGTACAAATAAATTCCAATCTCTGAGTGGAGAAAAGCCTAACTTTTACTGAATTTGTGTGAGAAAATTGTGAAATTCAGTTGGACTTCTACGAATAAACTTAATTTTGTCCATAAAATTCAACTAGTCATCATTCTGTTTTGCTACTTGATCAAGTTCCCTTGGTTCAATTAATATGTATTTTGATCTGTTTTCCTGTCAAGTCAACAATGTTTTTGTTATCTTCTTAAATAAGCCAACAGGCCCTACCATAAGTTAAATAAGAGAAGTCACCTAATCCTTTAAGTACCAGACTACTATCCCTGGCTCCTTGTTACTAAAACAAAACAAAATAAACAGCAACGGAGATAAAGTTTCTAAGTTATTCCCTGGCTCCTTGTTGCTAAAACAAAACAGTTACATCTGCCCTTCCATTATCCATATCTTTATCACTGCTAACTTACTGCTAAATGAAAGAAGCTAACTATGCATCTTCCTATTCCAAACACAGGATCATAAGAAATATATACCCAACAAATTTCGATATATATTAAAAAGCCAAATTTGTAAATACAGCATACTAGTATTTAAGTGTGTATGTCTCAGTATCAGACAAGAATATATATATATATATATATATATATATATATATATATATATATATAAATATATGTATCAGGCAAACTACCTACATACCTATAAATCGAGTAAACTGAATTACTTTCTTATATATATTAACTGGTTTTATTTCAGCTGCCCCATGGACTAAAGTTTATTAGTTTTCAGTTCAGTTCATGCTTAGCATTACCTATGAAAAATATTCCATGTAAATAGTAAACAGTCCCGGATTATAGTCATTGTGTACAGAGTACAGACTAATAGACAAAGCCTCAGTCAATGACCAATCTCTCATGTGTGTTGTCCTAAAAAATGCTTCTATGCATAACAGATTCTGACACAGTGTTTCAGAGGGAAATTTGTATGTCAAAAGATAGCGTATTCTAGCATGTATTAGTTGTTGCAGATGTAAAGCTGAATATTTGTTGACATTAAATCGTCTTTAGAAGATAATATATTGGCAGTTGGTGAAGTACAGCCTATTGTCGTCTCAAATTCTACCTTGGGTTTTATGTGTAGTTTGCTTTTAATAAAGACATATATCACCAGTTAGTCCAGTAACCAATTTATATATCTTGCTCTTGTTTGGAAAGGTATACTACTGCAAGGAAGATGAGGTATGTTTATACCAGTCTCTGACTTTTGAAGTGCCTTTCAAAGAGGTTATATCAAACTCTACGCCCACAGAGGTTAGACTTTCATATATTGTGAAACCCAAAACTTCCCCAGACAGCTTGCAGCTTCCAGTTCCATGAGATGCTGACTTAAAGCATGTGAAGAAAATGTAAGCCTTTCTCTTCATTTTCCATACGTAACTAACATGAGCCAACTTGCATCCAGTCATCCTGTCCCGTAAAATTTTATAAGGAGATATGTTGATGATTATGTGTATAAAATTTTGTTCAGTTTTATCCAAATACTGTTCCTTGTATATTTGTTATCTTTGTACAGCTAGCTTGCCTTCTGTTTGTAGAACTTACATGAACATGTACAATACTGTTGTGGTGCATATATAATGAAAATATCACGGGTAGCATGCATTAGCTCTTATATATATACGAGATCTGATATCATATTAGATAACCAATTTTTATAAAACCTTTAGACATATATGTTTAATGAGATTATACCTTGCACTATTAGCTTTTCTCTCCTACTTCTATTATATTTTAACCTTAATTTATCCAATGAATCACATTCATATAAATTTAAATTTTCCTTTCCCCTCTGCATGATTTTTATAACTCTTTTATTTGTTGTCCGCGTACATAGTAAATCAAGCAAAATAAACAATATATGTTCCTTCAAGGGCCAGTGCGAAGCTTTCTACCTTGCTTTATTAGCAAGTCTGAAATAAATTGTTGGTAGGTATCAATTTAAGCTTCTTTTTAATGTTAATCCTCATGATTGCTGCTAAAAAGATGCGGTGAGAGTGTGATGTAAGCAATGCTTTACCTTGTTTAGAGGGTCTGGCTATGGTGCTTCTGTTGAAGTGGTACTTATGTTTATACTATAATCATCATTATCATCTTTAATTATATCTTAAGCAAGGTTTAGATATGTACACAAGGAAGGTATTCGGGTGCACTTGTCATTGATAATTTGATAGTATATTCGATACGGCGGAGTGTATTATTTGGAATATGTTGATTTTTTTAGAGCAGATTGAGTTATGTTTTTCTTCTCTTGTAAACTTGGAATGCACAATTTCAATACAAATTTCTACGACAGTTAAAAATTACTCTGAAAATAACATTTTTCAAAATATGATATGGCTTGTATGAAGATCAGTTTATATCTATGTTTGGGGAGCTCTTGATCTGATTGAGCATGAAACATTAGATTTTTCACCGAATCCAACTTATCTTGTCCTCATCTAATTTCTCTGGTTATAAAAAGCAAGACACAATTTAAGGTGTTGCTTTATCTTAAAATCCTGTTAAGTTGACTGTGGTAAAAATAATCAAGGAAAAATGCTAAAGATCCAAAAAATTCCAATTTTTTTTCAAAAACTGATGTGTCACCCTATATAATTATTAGCTAATACTAATGTAAGATCCCGCGTGCATACATATGCGTTCACGAATTATAATTCGACATTTAGCAATGTCATGCCATTTGGGATTTTGAGGTATCTAACATTAACAAACATTCCATACCCAACTCTGAACAAGCATTTTTAAAGTTAGCAATGATGTTGTAGGAATTGATTAAGGAATTATAATAACAGTATATATTTGTAACATTCGGACGATTTTGCCGCAACAAAAGCGACTGCAGCTGTACGCTTGTGTAGGCGACAGCCGACAATTAATTAGTAAAATCCTAATTTGTTGACGACAAACAAGATGATTCTGTTAATTAAGGAAAAGAGAGATAAATCTTGTCATTTTCGAACATGAATTCTTGCTACTTATATTAGATTTATGATCATGTACGTATCTATTGAATCACGGGTGTAATTCTGATGTGAAGTTCTATCTCCTTAATCTCTTCATCAACTTGCTATTCAACGTTTAATTTCCATAATGTTGTGTTACAGAAACACGTGCAATATGTCGTGGTAGATTTTTCTCAGCAGTGAATCACAAATTTTCGACAGGAACTAGCTCAAGGGACAGTGAAATCAATAAATATCTTATTTGAATCCTGACTGTTTTTCAAAAATCAGGTCTGATTTCAACGGCGAGTCTAATATAAATCTAGTACATTGGAGCAAACATAACAATTTTGGTATTTCAAAATTTCATCACAAACTATCAAAACATCATGATTTGTTGATACATTTTGCAATACCACTTAAAACTAGCTTTATAGCCCGTGCGAGGCACGGGCATGCTCTAGTTATTTTCGGTTATGTTGGTCTCATCGTTTGGTGGAATGCATGTAGAAGAAAAGACATAAGCATGTAACGGTATATCAGTAGGAAATATGTCGAAGGTTTGATGATACATGTTTTACAAAATCTCAGTCTATAAGGTTGTTATTATGACCTGAGTATCTAGGCGCAAATATTTTGACTAATTAACATGTTTTTTTAGCACGCACGATCCTTCTGTACTGCAAGATTTCGTCGGTTATAATTTTGCCAATCGTATTTGAATGAGAAGATGGTTTAGTGTCACTTTGAAAGAATATCGGGCATCTTTTACCATTTCCATTACCTGGGGAACGTTGGCACTCCATTTACCTGTTTGTAGTTCATGGGGTAGTCGTGACCTTGTGTACTGCAAGATTTCGCCGATTATAATTTTTCCAATTGTATTGGAATGAGAAGATGGTTTTAGTGTCACTTTGAAAGAGAATTAGGCGGCTTTTATCATTTTCATTGTCGGGGGAACGTTAGCACTCCATTTACCTGTTTGTAGTTCATGGGGTAGTCGTTAAGTGGGTGTTGTAAAATTTGATCGGTGTGCATAATAGAGTAAAAATGTAGAAGTACAAGTTGTATTAGTATGTGTGGATACACTATTTAAACGAATGCATACCACTTTGCCCGTTTTAAGAAGGGTCTCCTTGCAGACACGTTGAATACAATAATTGTACAGGTGTGGATATAATTTATTTTAGAAAACTATTACTTATACCTTTCAAGATAATGCTAAACTGATTCGTGATAAGTTACTCGTTTCACCTTACAATTGCCACTTGACACAAATAATTTAACATTTAGTACTTTTAATATTTTATCATAGATATTCAAAAAAATTAAACCAATTTAGTTTAGATTTGATTTAGTCGTACGATGACAACTTCAACTTTCTTGTAAAAATCTCCAACACAAACTTTTTTATTTATATACAAATATAAAACTTTTTTATATTTTTCGGGTTCAATACTTTATATACTATAGTGGATTTTTCGAAAATGACCAACGTATAAAATTTATCTATTGAAGACGAGATTTATAATATATTGGATCATAATAAAACTACGGTTTTAATCTTATTAGTAGCTAAAATTTCAAAAATGCATATATAATTATAAGTTGTTAATATCTTATAATTAAACAATAATAAATGTAAAATAATGATAAAATCCATTTTCACGCTTATTATATATAAGGATATAATTGAAAAGAAGTAAATATGTTGATAGTTTTAAATTTTAAAAAAAATATTAAAAACAAATATAATAAGTGATATTGGATATAGATGTCAATATTTGTCACACTATCACCTAGTTCACGTCAGTTTAATTTTGTGATGATAAGTATTCTTCAGTTTGTTGTGGTGATCCTGCCATCAGTTTGAACTTGTTGGTGACACTATGTGACATGGTTGAGAAGATTTGCAAGGAAGATCGGTTTGGTATTAGTCCGAAAAAGATTTTGTTCTTAGTTGAATGTATTTGATGATTTGTTTTATAAGCTAATTAATAATCAGATAGGAATTAGTTAAAGGTGTCAAATAAATGCTCCATTTCGAAAGTACCAATACTCTCCGGGCTCCATAATTCTCTATAAGCGGCCGATGTAGTATACATGTCCTTAATGCATGAGGTGGCGGGATTGAGATGCACACAAATTCGTATTCGAAAAAAACTGTTCGAACTGGTTAAAAAAATCAGAAAAAATCTGATTAAAAAAAAGTCCACCTCAATTGGATCCAGCCCGCAGGCTTAAACGAATCACATATTTTTCACAAAACCCCGATCCGGTTCGAGCCGAATAAACCCAAATTTAATCTCGATTTGGACGTAGTCTTGATAAGGATAAAAGTCCAATCCAAAAAGCTAGAATTTTCAATTAAATATCGGATAAAAGCTTAATTTTTTTAATTAAATCCGAAAAAATAAAAAAAAGGTAAAGTTAATGTTAAAGTTATCAATATCTAAAATAATTTGTAAAAATCCGATTTGGCCCCTCCTGACCCGACCCTATCTACATGTATAAATATTTTAGAGAAAATTTGTCTCGATTTTAAAAAGTCCGGCCCTACCGGATATCGAAAAATCCGACCTGAATCCGGATTACGTATCTCTATTCAGGGTAACAACTATAGAGGTGCTTATATTATTACTTATATTATCTGATATGTATGAATATAATTGAGACAAAATGATTACTATTTTGTATTATTTTATATTATTGGATGCTCGGACTAAAAAGTGATATTATGTGACTAAAAATGCATTTGTACTTTGTCTTAAAATTGTGAATATAAAGGAAGAAACATAATTAAATTTAATTAAAGAGATACGAGTCTATTGGATATACTTTATACCAATAACCACTTTTATTAATAATCAGACAAATGAAATTATCATGAAAGAATCTTGAATAAAAACTAAAGTGTAAAATAATATTTGTGAAAGACATTACCATACTAATGGGTTCTATACCACAACAAAAAAACCCAAGTAGCTAAATGGTTAAATTGGTGACTTGAAATTCTTAGTAATTAGTATTGAAGTGTCTTAGGTTCGATTCCCATCAAGATCAAAATTTTCTTACATTTTTATAACATTTGACTTTGGAGGGGCAATTATGTAATTTCAAGTGTTGAATAAAATGGTTCACAAAGTGCTTGTTGCAGTATAAGATATATAATAGATTTAGTTTCTTAACAAATCTTGACTCGATATAGAACTGGAGTGAAAAATAAGATGTATTGAAATTCGAACCTTAATTTGTCCGTGTTTGTGTGTAAAATCTCATAATTCTTTTTATTATTTTATTATTTGATATTAGATATTTAAGTAATTTCTATTTAAATAATTATTTTAATTAAAACTTTTCGTACAAGTTATTTATTTTAAATAATGATAAGATTCGTTATTATGGAAAGAAGCGTGAGGATATATTTTTAAGAATTGATATCTTTTTATTTTGGTGAATTGTGTAATAAAATATTTTATTTTAGGTAAAATCGTAGAAACTTTAGGACCAAGTTTTAGAAATAGCTTATTAAAATTTAGGTTTTAAGTGATTGTTTATCAGCCATTTAGAATACGAAAACGGATACAGAGAATTGGCTCAGAAAAAAAGGTACGTTTGCTTCCCATTTAATTTAGTTAGTTTGTGCGTTTGTGCTAGGGGTGAACGCGGTCGGATCGGTTCGGTTTTAGGTTAAAACCGAAACCGCATATCCTCGGTTTTTAAAATCGAAAATCGAAATCGTCGGTTCAGTTTTGGTTTTAAAATGATCGGATCGGTTACAATCGGTTCGGTTTCGGTTTTAAAACCGCCTCAAATAAACATAACAAAATAAATAAAATGACTTCGAATTTTAAGCTTGCAACATGATCCGAGAATAATGAAAATTTAACATGATCTTCAAAAATATTTTTTTTGAAATGTATATAAGACAATGTTAAAAATTCAACAATCTCGAGTCTATCTGAAGTCTTTGTATAAGTAAAGAGTTTTTCCAGGAAAGCTAAGAAAAATCATCACATCAAAAAATAAAGCAACATATAAAATACCTAGATATAGAAGTTTATTAAACTACATTTATTAATCAACTATATATTACAAATTAAAACTTCAAAAACAAGAACAAAATAGTATAATTATTAAAATGAATGTCATGATCTTTATTAATCTACTCACACTACTCATAAAAATTGGTCTAGTAGAATACATAATATATTTATTTCTTTTTTTTTATTAATCGGATCGGTTCGGTTTGGACCAAAAACCGAAACCTCAAGAACGGTTCGGTTTTTTAATTTTCGGTTTCAGTTTCGGTTTTTTACGGTTCGATTTTTATCGGTTTCGGTTCGATTTCGATTTTAATTCGATTTTTTGCTCAACCCTAGTTTGTGCCTCCCTATGTTAATTGAATTATCTTTATTTTATTTTCGTGACTCGTTAATTGGTTGTGCTTGACTGCTTGTGTGATAGTCTGGTAAGTTGCATGTCAATTTATTGAATTATGATTATAGCACAATGTTATGATTCATGAGATTATGTCAATCATGCGATTTTGATGTCGGTGTGTCGCCATGCTACTAAAATAAATTGTAGTAGTACAACTTTAGATTTAAAATCTCTATAGACGTAGTTTTTAATTTTAATTTGACATAGTTTTTTTATATATGATAATTATTAGATTTTTAAACAAATTTGATTTGAAAATAGAAAGATGAAAATTGATGTTTCTTGTAGTTTAATTCTTGTTATATGTCATGTTTTCTTTTCTGATTGTTATTATTAGTTATTTAGCAATTTCCAAGAGAATGATAATATTGTAATTATGTTTTATGAGTTTTGTAATTAAATTTTGTCATGCTAGATTAATAAGTGGTCAACTCCAAATTTTTAATGTTATATAATCTTGATGTGCTGTCTAATGTGGTACTTTGTTACTAATTAAATTTTATTAATTAATATGTACATTTAAGTGTTATGTGGAATCATTTATTCATGCAGTAGTTTTATAGCTCCATCACCAATTCACCATGCTGTGTTAACTCCATGCATGCACAATTCTTTCTGAACTCTTTTGCATATACGGGCTTTAGTTTATGGTTTATACAGTTAGCATGCTCGTGGGTTTTGGCACCTGTTATATCAGTTGAATAAGTATTTAGCTACTATGCATTAATAAAAATATACGTGGTGGTTAAATGATTAATTGTTTTGTGTTTTATTAATTATAATTTTAGGATTTGTTCGAGCAGTCAATTTTAGTATTTAGTGTCGATTTTGAGATAAGTAATTTTTGAAAATATATTTTGATTCTGCGAATTTTCAGATGCGAATTTTCAGATTTCGTATAAGATATAAGAATTCTTTCGAACTATATAAGATATATGATATTAGATACGAAAATCTTTGAAACACAGTCTCTACGTTTCGAACTCGTTTGTAATTTACGCTATAATTTCGAAACTAGCCTTAGATACTGTTAGTAGGCGCACAAGTGTGCAACTTTAGATGAGATGCCGGTCACTGGTAAAGTGTGGCGTAAAAAAATAAGAATAAGATCATGGCTACTGGGAAAGTGTAGCCGTAGAGCAAGACTGTGGTATTTATAAGAATTTCGTTTTTGTTTTAAATTCTGTTTTATTCTGTTTTATTATAAATTCTGGATTTTTAAAATATTAATTTTGGGTTGGATATGTCTTGGCAAAGGCTTTTAAAATTATTATTGTTTTAAGAAAATCTGTTTTGCTAAAACACCCACTGATTTTTGAGAATATTTGTAAGTCAATCTGCTACTTGCTGAGCTATGTAGCTCACTCTTTTCTAATTTCGTGCTACGTGGTTTGATGCAATTTATTGAATAAGATTTATTGCTCTATTATAATATTTTTTGTTAAATGTAAGATACTGATTATTGGAATTGTGGAGCTGCGTCTCTAATTTTATATATTTGAATTATTGAGTTTAACTGCTGCTTTGACTTTTGTGAAATTTTGGATTTAATGAATAAATTATATATTTAATTTTTAGTTTTGTATTTAGATTTAATAGTCCGAAAAGTCGGGCTGTTACATTCCTCCAACAGATAGTAGCACAAAAATTTAGAAATCAGCCCAACTATTGCTCATAGGGCCTGTTTGACAAACAATTTTTAAGTTAGGTTTATGTATTATAAGTCTACAAGAGGTGTTTGTCAACCCAATTTATAAACCAACTTATAACTTATATGTTCATAAGTTGAATGTTAGTAACAACATACATTTTCTTTAATTTATTGACTTATTACTTGATTTTTTTGTCTTTTAATATTTCATATTTTTAAATGTTTTTTTAATTTAAAATGCATATATTTAGCTCATTGTATTTAATAATTATTTTTAAAATGTAAATTAGCAAATTTGTAAATAACTTATAAATAAATTTATCCAAAGACCAATATTGTTGTGGAATAAAAACTGTGCTTGCAAATTTAATTCTAGGGTTAGAGAGCTTCGAGCTTTATTGGCTGCTCTTGTTGTCGGGGACTAACTCGGTCCTAACAAGATGCCTACGTATCTCTAGTGTTTAGAGAATCAAGCCAATAAAAACGTAGTTCATGGTGTTGTCCTCAGGGCTATGGCGGCATGGGCACACCAAGGACGTAGTGAATTGTATGGCCTTATTCGAGGATGAAGTCTAAAACGTTGTAGATGACGTATGGAGTTGTGTCCAAAACGTAGTATATGACGTATGGAGCTGTGTCCAAAACGTAGTTCTATTGTGAAGAAGCAGGGTCCTTATATAGGCATCTGGAGCCTCGTATTTAGAGTAAGTTTAGGAGACTTAGCGAATAAGTCTCCTTTTTGATAATGGATAAACATTGTATTTCTTGGTGGACAAGTCTTTTCCTTGTTGATAAGGACTATGACTCATTATTTCTTTTAATTGGGATTCTGGATCCTTCTTTGATGAATTTACCATATTTTGGACTCCTTTCCTGAGCTGTATATTTTCCTTATTTATTAATTACGAAATTAATAAATAATTAGGGTTTCGGGCCTTGTCTATTGGGCCGGTTAGGTTTAATTAATTCAATATTAATTATGTCTTTAGGGTTATTTTTAACCCATATCATTTGCCCCCCAACTTCTATGATAATGCACTAGGATTTCATAGAAGTTATACCGGTCTTTTTCGAGACTTGAGGTCTTTTAATCCCTTACCTGGGACTTACTACCCTTTTTTGGGGATTTTAATTTACACTAGTGTTTCACGAATATCGTCTTGGTGTAAAGTGTGGAGCGACCTACACATTTACGACGATTTTGCCTTATTCGAGGCTAACTTGACATTTGCATAAGCCTTTTATGTCTAATACCGTCTCATTTTGGCTTCAAGCCTTTCATTGAGCATATCGAATGATGGGGTTTGGACTGAATGTCTTAGATTTCTGGGGTTTCAACCCTTCACCCTTACGAGTTCTTATTGATGGCTCCACTCGTAGTGATTCTTTCTCAAGTCTATCATATCAAACTTCTCTTGAGCTTGAAATTTTCGCTAATTAACAATAAGCATCTTATGTTGCCCAGTAATAATCTATTGTAGAAGAGGGGTTGAATACAATAGTATAAGATAATCGACTTCTTTATGTATATATCACAAATATGAAAGAAAGATAACAGCTTTATTAAATCTGATATAAAACTGTTACAAACTCTCTCAAGAAATTCTGATGTTCTTGAGAGCTGCTAGCTTACAAAAACTCTCTCAAGAAATTCTATGTTCTTAAGAGCTTCTATCTTGATTCGCTTCTCTTCTCTTCCGAATCTCTAAATCGAAACCAAGACTGTGTTTATATACTACACAGCTTCTCTATCAATGATAAGTCCTAATCAATTACAAAGATTGAAACCTATCTATAATTGATAGCTACATACTACAAACCAGGAACCGACAGAATAAACTTCCATGTTTAACTAGACTCCAAATATAACTCGAAGTAGGAATCCTGATCAGCTTCCAGTCCTGATGATCAATCCTGATCCCAGTCCTGATATGCATTCTGATCCTGACGACCATGTAATCCTGATGACGTCAGCAATCCTGATCAGTTGAGTCTAGCTCCTGACGATCATTGAATTCTGATCTAACAATCTCCCCCAATCTCATACTTTGTGAAATAAAGCATAGATTCCTAAGATTCAATGATGTCAAAAACATATATACAAAATGTACAAAATCTGCAGCAACAACTTATCTGTTTAAATTCTTTGATAGAACAGATTCATCTTCAAGAAATTGGATAACAAATTTTCTTCTTTTTCTTCAAGAATTTGAATCAGTCTTTCCTTAAGATTTCTGAGTTCTTCATCTTCCTCATTAATCTGATAGATAGCTGCTCTGAGATTCAATATGGAGTTTCTCTGAAGACTATGCTCTTCAAGCAAAAGATAAGCAATTTCCTTCCCATCGGGATTGAGAGAAAGATGAGTCATGCCAAAATTTACTTCTTTAACAGCAGTACACCTTTGCATTTCCACATCCTGACCTCTTTGATTTAAGTACATGGGAGTATAATTACCATTGAAATTACTGTTTCCATCTAGTCTTCTTCTTATTGTTGACAAAATCATGTCACTCCATTCTTTGCATATTTGATTCTTCGATCTCAAAAGATAATGAACATATTTCAGTTCCTGTGTAGTTTTCATCAGCAGATCTTGAATAGATAAAATCTTCACACTGCCATCTTTCATGAAGTACAGAAGCTTTTCTTTCTTGTCAAAACCATCATGACAATCTATAACTATATCAACAGCTAGTAAATTGTTCAGGTTTTCAGAAGTTAAAGTACCTCCAATTTCAGTTAAGGAGTAAGGATCAACATATGACATATTCAGATATTCAGCATCCATGTGTCCAATACCTCCTCTTGAATTACTTGTCAATTGCTTCAGATTTGAAAACATCTTTAACCAGAGTGCTTTTGATCTAACCATCCCAGATAAATCAACGACACTTGAAGCGCTTGTAATAATTCCTCCAGACTGAAAATTGATAAGTGTATCATAACTTAATGTGCTAATATGTTTCCACTTCTTATCCTTTTCCTTTTCAAAGGCATAGCTTCTTTCCAGTGAAGATTCTTGTCTGCTTGGGTTCCTCCACACTCTTCTGTTTGAGAGTTTAAGCCTTTGTACATAGAGATTGAAATCTCTATTTGTTGATCTTGTAATTTCACTTCTTCTGGCTTCTTCTTCTTCATCTACTTCCTTGTTATGAGAATCAACAATAGTAGATAAAATTATCAAGTCAATCTCTTGCAGAATTTCAGAATCATCAGGATCTTGAATATTATCAGGAACAACATCAGGATTAGATTCTTCAATTTGATTTGTATTGCAGAGATTTGATTTTCTTGATTTTCTTCTCAATTCAGGTTCTTCTTCAATATTTCCATCATCACCAAAAGTAGATCTGTCAGGAACTACTAGAGTTTGAATAGGTTCAGGAATTTCTTCAATTCTTAACCCTCGAGACCTTGTCTGTCTAGGTATTGTTTGAGTTGAAGAACCTCTTCTACTTCTTCTAGCTCCTCTCCTACCTCTGCCTCCTCTACCTCTAGCAGGAGCAGTATAGCTTTCCATTGTCTCTCTTTGTAGTCTCAAAAATTCTTCATGTGAGAGATCTGGATATTCTTCACTTGCTGTAGAGAGTGCTTTTCTTGCATATAATTGTTGAACTTTTTTATCAGTGTGATATAGAGTAACAATTCTGCCATCTTTTGTAGAAAACTTCTGGAATAAATTTGATGCATCTTCAGGATTATCAATAATCACATCTTCATCACCTTCAGGAATTGTAGCAAGAGTATGTCCATGACCAGGTGTCAGGATTTGTTCTTCCGTCAGGATCTGAGATTGCACCAACGTTCTTACTGTCTTAACTCCAGAATCAGAAACATGAGTTGACTGCGTTGTTTGACTTTGTGAAGTTTGAATTGTAGACTTCATAACAGCAGTATCAGAGGTTTCTCCTTGTATCACTTTGTCACTACCATCATCTCCAGTATCATCATCATTATTCCTTAATACTAGATCAGGTGTGCATTTTGTCCGACTAACCTTCTCCCCTTTTTTGACATCAGGATTTGACAATAAATTCAAAATTAAGGAAAGAGAGGCTTGAATGTCAGTTACCTTGGTATCCAGAGAATCAATCCTTCTGGTGATAGAGGTTTGTTCAGAAATAACAGATTTCACTTGGGATTCTACTACCCTTAGCTGAAAAGCTGTAGGCACCTTTGTAAAATTTTGAGAAATATCATTCCTTACCAACTCAGTTGAATTCTTGATAGAATCAATCTCACTTTTTAGACTTTTGGATAACAAAGTTGTAGCCTTCAGATGATTCTTCAAGTCTTGATTCTCTATAGATTTCACTGCATCATAGGCATGTTCCAAAGCAGAAGAATAACTTACAGATTCAGCAGATCTGTGCCATGAATTGTTCCATTCATTCTGTCTAAGTGCCTCAGCAGGATTAAAGGAAGGAATAGAAAAATCTTGTCTCTGATCTTTCCCAGTGGAAGCTTTGCTAGCCATATATGTACTTGATGAACCAAAATTAGTTCCAAGACTAATTTTGAGTGCTGTAGCAAGCTGTTCCTTCTCTTTTCGATTCTCATCATCATCACTATCATCAGAGTCATCATCATCAGTATTGTGAGTATCATCAGGATCAGGAATAACTATACCTTTCATTTTATCCTGTGAATCTGTGATAGGATGATCCATTGGTCTTGAACGAAGTGGTTGTATCAGGATAGGTTCAACATCAGGAGCACCACTAGCGTCAGGATGAACACCATCAGGATTTGATATGCTTGCATCAGTATTTGCTACCAATGGTTCTTGTGGAGCTTGAGGTTCAGAAGCTTCTTCAACACTTTGAGTCAAAGGTTCTTGTGTGCTTCCCTCATTGACAGTGTCCTCGACCAATCTTTGAACTTCATCTGCACCAGAAATCCCTTGAGCATTGTCAGGAAATTTCTCAGAAACTGTAGCTTGGCCTGCATCTTCACTTTGAGAAGATGGTTCTTGTGTAGCTGGAATGTCGATGTCTTCATTCTCCCTTTGAGAAAATGGTTCTTGTGGGACCATTCCACTAGCTAAGCCTTCACTCAAACTTTGATTGAGTGGTTCTTGTGTGGCTGGATCATCAGAAAGAGCTGCTGAACCACTTTGAGGTTCAGGTTCTTGTGGGCTTGATCCTTTCAGTTTCTTCTGTCTCTGATAGACTAACTCTTCTGCCTTCCTTAGCTTTTCCATTGGATGTTTTATCCCAAGATTGGAAGCAGCAGCACCATACTTCTCCCATGAAATATCAACATGTCTTTTTGTCGGAGAGTCCTGTGCTGGAGAGTCTGAAATATTAACCACTTGACTTGGTGCAGCATCAGGAATACTAACATCAGGATTTGCTTGAGCAGTAGAAACTGATTGCTTATTCAGAATAGAAGTATCCTGTACATCAGTATCCTGCTTCTTTTCTAAAGGAATATGATACCTGCTTTTTGATAACTTCCTTTTCTTCTGTGGTGTAGACAATGGAACCACAGCTGCAGTAGTAGTATCAGCAACTTCCTTATTCACATTCATCACAGAGTATATAGGTAAATCATCCTCTGAGTCAGTCTCATCCCTGAGCACTAACTTTCTTTTAACAGAAACAGCCTCACCTCTCTTTGCAGCTTTCTTCACCAGGACCCCTTGTACACCCCCTTGTAACTTCTTTTTAGTGATAGGTGTAGAGGAAAAGTCCTTTGAACCTGATTGCCATCCTGACACATCAGTTCTAGCTGACTTCTTTGCTTTTACAACTAAAGTCTTTTGAGAGACATTAGAGGTGGCAGTTGACTGTTTAGACTGTTTAGGATGAATGCTTGGGTTAGGAACAAGGTGTGATTGGCCTTGCCCCATAGCATTAGAAATTAAACCATAACGAGTAGGCATTTTCCTATGTAAGAAAAACCTAACCTCATCAGGAATAAAAGCATTTCCTATGAAACCATTTGCCTTATCAGGATTGAGAAAAAAATATTTAAAATGAAGTAAAATAAAGTTTTATTTTAAGAAAACAAAATTTATTTTGATAATCCTGATAAGTGCTGTTTTTTTTTTAAAATGATTACAAAAACAAATAGCATAATACCCATGTAAACATTCTTAACAATTACCGAGGCAAAGTAATTATGAGAAACTGAACAGTCGCCTCGATAAACAAAAATGACCTGCATCCTCAACACACATTCTCTATTTGCAAAATCAGCATCTGAATAACCACACAACCCAAAATCTGATTCCCTTGCATACCAAAGGCCAAGTGAAGAAGTGCCTTTGAGATATCTGAAAATTCTTTTGACTGCAATCAGATGGGGTTCTCTAGGTTTTGCTTGAAATCTTGCACACAGACAGGTTGCAAACATGATATCTGGTCTACTTGCAGTGAGATACAATATAGAGCCAATCATTCCTCTGTAGTGAGTTACATCTACCTCAGCACCTTGATCAGGATCAAGTTTGGTAACTGTAGCTATGGGAGTTGTAGCAGGAGAACTATCTTGCATGTTAAACCTTGTCAATAAATTCCTTGTATATTTAGACTGATTGATAAAAATTCCTTCATCAGTCTGTTTAACTTGAAGACCAAGAAAGTAACTCATTTCTCCCATCATGCTCATTTGATATCTTGACTGCATAAGCTTGGAAAACTTTTCACAAAGCTTATTGTTTGTTGACCCAAAAATGATATCATCAACATAAATCTGAACTAACAACAAGTCCTTACCATGATTCAAATAAAATAGAGTTTTATCAATAGCACCTCTTTTGAATCCACTTTCCAGTAAGAATAGAGCTAAAGTTTCATACCATGCTCTTGGAGCTTGCTTTAGTCCATAAAGTGCCTTATCCAATCTGTAGACATGATCTGGATATTTAGGATCAATGAAACCAGGAGGTTGCTCAACATAGACTTCTTCCTCCAGTTCTCCATTTAAGAAAGCACTTTTAACATCCATCTGGAAAACCTTGAATTTCTTATATGCTGCATAAGCAAGAAATATCCTGATGGCTTCTAGTCTTGCAACAGGAGCAAATGTTTCATCATAATCAATTCCCTCTTGTTGAGAATACCCCTTTGCAACTAGTCTTGCTTTGTTTCTGATTATTACTCCATCAGAATCAGTCTTGTTCTTGAAAATCCACTTTGTACCAACAATTGATCTATTCTTTGGTCTTGGTACCAGTTTCCAGACTTCATTTCTTTCAAATTCATTCAGTTCCTCTTGCATTGCAGTAACCCAATCAGCATCTTTAAGTGCATCTTTAACTTTCTTTGGCTCCTCCTTGGATAGAAAGTTATTGTATAGACATTCATTCTGAGTTGCACTTCTTGTTTGAACACCTGCATCAGGATCCCCAATTATCAAATCAGGAGTATGACTTGCAGTCCATTTCCTTGCTGGTGTTAAATTGTTTCTTGAAGTAGATGCTCTCCCTAGATTGGTGTTATCTTGATTTGAAGAACTTGCTTGTCTTGAAACTCCCCCTGAATTATTGCTATTTCCTCCTGATAAGTTATCAGGATCATCACTTGAATCAGTATCTGAAGAATTCTGTCCTGATGATTGTGTTGACTTTGAACTTGTAGTAGAATGATGTTGCTCCCCCTCAACATTAGCACTACTAGAAGTATTACTATTGATTGCATCATCAGTATTTGCACCATCATCATCTGGTGTGTCATCAGGATTTGGTGACCCATCAGGATCTGATGTATGGACAGGATCTGATTCTCT
This sequence comes from Heracleum sosnowskyi, assembly GCA_030848705.1. Lineage (NCBI taxonomy): Eukaryota > Viridiplantae > Streptophyta > Magnoliopsida > Apiales > Apiaceae > Heracleum > Heracleum sosnowskyi. The sequence continues at coordinate 71,081,593 of CM061235.1, forward strand.
TTCTTCAGGTTCCTTGGTAGCTTCATTTTCAAAAATAAATTTGTCATGAGAGTCTTCATTGATTCCAGCTATCTTCTTGTCATCAAAAGATACATGTATTGACTCCATGACAGTCCTTGTCCTCAAATTAAAAACTCTGAAGGCTCTTGATGCAGGATAGCCTATGAAAATTCCTTCATCAGCCTTTGTTTCAAATTTCCCTAGCTGTTCAGGATGAGTTCTGAGAACAAAACATTTACAGCCAAACACATGCAGATGCTTCAGACTTGGTTTCTTTTCCTTGATTGACTGATAAGGAGTAACACCATGTCTGTTTATTAATGTGAGATTTTGAGTGTAGCATGCTGTGTTGACTGCTTCTGCCCAGAAATATGTAGGTAATTTTGCTTCTTCCAACATAGTTCTGCCAGCTTCAATAAGAGTTCTATTTTTCCTTTCAACTACTCCATTTTGCTGAGGTGTGCCAGGAGCAGAGAATTGTTGAATGATTCCTTTGTATTTGCAGAACTCTTCCATCTTTGAATTCTTAAATTCAGTACCATTATCACTTCTCAGTATCTTGACTTTGTACTTTGTGGTTGTCTCAATCATTCTTACATGATCCAACAGAACTTCAGGAGTCTCATCTTTTCTGTGCAGAAAATACACCCAGGTGAATCTAGAATATTCATCAACAATTACAAGAGTGTACCTTTTCTAACTGATGGTCATGATGTTGACTGGTCCAAATAGATCAAGATGTAGCATGTGATATGGTTCTCCAATAGAGGATTCTGATTTACTCTGGAATGATGTCCTTCGTTGAGCATCACAGAGTCCATCAGGAGTATATAACACTTTTGGTAATCCTCTCACTAAATCTTTCTTAACCAACTCATTGATGTTGCTGAAGTTGAGATGAGAAAGCTTATTGTGCCAATTCCAACTTTCATCTACTGAAGCTTTACTGATCAGACAGGTAGGGGAGTCATCAGTATTTGATTGAATGTTGGATTCATATATGTTACCATGCCTGTAGCCAGTCAGTGCTACCTTTCCTGTTGCTTTACTGACTACTTCACAATGTGTGGAATAGAAGTTGACATGATAACCTCTGTCAGTGATTTGACTAATACTCAACAAGTTGTGTTTCAGTCCCTTCACTAGAGCTACTTTTTCAATGATGACATTTCCAATGATTATATTGTCATATCCCAAGGTTTGTCCAATGTTGCCATCTCCATAAGACACAGTTGGGCCAGCTTTTTCCTCATATTCTGATAACAGGGCTTTGTTTCCATTCATGTGCACAGAACATCCACTATCCATGACTAACACATTTTTCTTTTTACCCTGCAATCAGAATAGAAACACACTAGTTAGAACATTTAGGAACCCATACTTGTTGGGTTCCTTTTCCATGCAATTTATTAAATTTCACAGCAGAAGACTTTCTGACTTTAGCAGTCCTGACAAGATTTACTCCATCAGGATTTGATTTGTCAGTATCAGTATTAACAAAAGCATGTTCCAACTTGACATATTTAATGCTACCAGAGTTTGCACTATTTTTATTAACTTTAGGCATTGGTTCATAAAAGTTATCGTACAACTCATGATAATCTTTACAAGTATAAATAGAATGCCATATACTACCACAATGAAAACAGGACTTCTGTGGTTTATAAAATACTGATCTATTCCTAACATCAGATTTAGGAATATCAGTAATCTTCTTCTTACTCTTCTTACAATCAATAGCAAGATGATTAGAGTTACCACAGTTAAAACAACACTTTCTAGGTGCATTTGGGATATATTTGTAACCATTCTCTTTGTTGATCCCAACTTTACCATTCCTGTTTCTCTTAACAGTAGATTCCTTTTTCTTATCTGTCACCTCACAGATTTTATCCTTAAGCTGTTTCTGAGACAATTAACCTACATTCTTAATGACTTTATTCAAGACAGGTTTAGACTTTATGATTTTAATTCCTTGTGTAGAAGTAGATCCCTTTTCAAAATTAGAATTGGAATCCTTACCAAAAACAAAATTAACAGGAGTAATCTTAGATTTGGTTGTATCTATAACATGTCTATAGGTCTTTGGACTGACTGTCTCATCAATGACAATTTTCTCTTTCAATTTCTTATCCTCATCTGACTTATATCCTAGACACTCTTTCCAATTCTTAGAGGTATTAATCTCATGAAATTTCCTACCAGAGTCTGTCCAGGTACTGATTTCATCTCTACATACATGTGATTCACATTATCACATTCTTTTTGTACTTCTTGCATACGAGAAAATTCAGCTTCTAAAATATCATTCCTTTTTCTAAGTTCAGACATCTCAGATAAGATCCTAGTATTTTCAGCAGTTTGACTTCTAAAGCTAATATGTAATGACTTTAGAAAACGTCTTAACTCAGAAGCATTATCAGTATCAAAATCAAAGATAGTATTTAGTACCTTATCATCAGGAGCAGCAGTTACATCAGCATTGGCCATTAGAGCATAGTTGACCACCTCAGTATCAGATTCTGAGGAAGAGTCCATCCAATCCTTGCTTGATGTGATAAGTGCCTTCGTCTTCTTGCACTCAGAAGCAAAGTGACCCATACCATTGCACTTGTAGCATCTAACCTTTGACTTGTCAAATTTGCTACCCTTGCTGTCCTTTTTGATATACTTATCTTTGTTTGAATTGAAATCCTTTTTCTGAAAGTTGCCTTGTCTTCTATTCTTCCTGAACTTCATCCTTCTGAAGTTTCTGACAATCATAGCAACCATCTCTTCCATGTCTGAGTCAGAAGAATCAACATCAGTATTGGCATCAGTATTGCCATCAGTATCTGATAAAGAGTCATCAGGATCTGACTCAACTATTCTTGTTTTACTTCTAGAGACCTCCATAGCTTTTCATTTTGATTTAGCCTCTGCTTTCAAAGCAATTGATCTTGCCTTGCTGCTTTTCTTGTTCTTTCTCTGTTGAACTTCAAGATCATGAGTTCTTAGCATCCCATAGACTTCATCAAGAGACACGGTGTTAAGATCATACTGATGTCTAATGATCGATGTCTGAGTGTCCCATTCTTCAGGTAAAGCTCTTAGAAACTTGGTGTTTGAATCTTCAGTTTCATATTCCTTGTCAACTAAAGATAAACTGTTCAATAGTGTCAGAAATCTATCATATAGATCAGTTAGGCTCTCATCGGGTCTTGCATCAAATTGTTCATATTCTTGGATCAAAAGAGCCCTTCTGTTTTTCTTGACAGATGCAGATCCCTGGCACTGAGTTTCCAAAGTATCCCAGATTTCTTTTGAAGACTTGCATGCAATCACTCTGTTTGACATGACAGCATCAAGACTACTGTGTAAGATATTCTTTATCTTTGGTTCCCTGAGTACATGAGCTTTTTCTTCTGGAGTCCATTCACTTTTAGCCTTGACCACATAATGTTCAAGTACTGTATCTATTCGTTCTACAATCCTTGTAGGAATATATGGTCCATCACGAATCCTGTCCAAATAGTCAGGATCCATAGCCTCCAGGTACATCAGCATCTTTACCCTCCATGTTGGATATTCTGATTTCTTCAAGATGGGAATCTTCATGCTTTCATACTTGGTTGTCGACATCTTTAGATCGTATCTGATTCAGAATTAAATCAGTTTGCTCTGATACCAATTGTTGCCCAGTAATAATCTATTGTAGAAGGGGGGTTGAATACAATAGTATAAGATAATCGACTTCTTTATGTATATATCACAAATATGAAAGAAAGATAACAGCTTTATTAAATCTGATATAAAACTGTTACAAACTCTCTCAAGAAATTCTGATGTTCTTGAGAGCTGCTAGCTTACAAAAACTCTCTCAAGAAATTCTATGTTCTTAAGAGCTTCTATCTTGATTCGCTTCTCTTCTCTTCCGAATCTCTAAATCGAAACCAAGACTGTGTTTATATACTACACAGCTTCTCTATCAATGATAAGTCCTAATCAATTACAAAGATTGAAACCTATCTATAATTGATAGCTACATACTACAAACCAGGAACCGACAGAATAAACTTCCATGTTTAACTAGACTCCAAATATAACTCGAAGTAGGAATCCTGATCAGCTTCCAGTCCTGATGATCAATCCTGATCCTAGTCCTGATATGCATTCTGATCCTGACGACCATGTAATCCTGATGACGTCAGCAATCCTGATCAGTTGAGTCTAGCTCCTGACGATCATTGAATTCTGATCTAACATCTTAGGCTTTATTTTGTATGTTTATTAGCAACATTCACCCTTCGGGGTTCGTTGTATTCAGCTCTATTTGTGCAGTTGACATGCATATTTTGTATGCTTTCCTTTGCATTCATTTGTAGTTTGTCTTGGCAATGCTTTGAGGATGTTTCTACCAATCAAAACGGGTTCAACCCTTCATATGCTTTGTAGGAAGCTCATGATTTCATCGAACCTTATTTCTACTTATCATACTAGCGGATCCTTTTAGGATGCACTAAACATAATAAACTTTTAAGTTTGAGGCATGCCAAGTCCTTGGCACCTCATGCCCTTCGAGGGTTTCTAATTTGTATGAGCCTCGACCAAATACGTTCTTGACACGATATGATCCTTCCCAATTTGGGGCCAACTTGCCTTTTTGTCCAACTCCGGATGCCTCAATCTTTCGGAGGACTAAGTCTCCTTGACGGAAGAATCTCTCTTTAACCCTTAGGTTATAGTAGAAAGATGCCATTTTTTGATGTTCAACTACTTTAGCATTTGCCTTATCTTTAACTTCATCAATTAGATCTAAGGCCAGCCTCATGCCTTCTTCATTTGTCTCTGGATCATAAGCTTCGATTCTTGGAGATGTGTGAGTAATCTCCACTGGAACCACTGCTTCTGCCCCATAGGCTAACAGGAATAGAGTTACTTTAGTAGAAACCTTGCAGGTGGTACGATATGCCCAAAGTATAGGGAAGAACTTGTCCACCCAAGTGTTCCTTGAGCGTTCAACTCTCTTCTTGAGTCCATCTAGGATGATTCGGTTGGCCACCTCGGTTTGTCCGTTTGCTTAAGGATGAGCAACTGATGTGAATCACAACTCAATGTTGTTCTCCTCACAGTACTTCTTGAAATCTTCATTGTCAAACTGCTTCCCATTGTCCGTGACTAGGATTCATGGGATTCCATATCTGCATATTACATTTTCCCAGAAGAAATGTATTACTTGCTTGGTGGTTATCTTGGCTAAAGGTTTAGCCTCAATCCACTTGGTGAAGTAGTCGATTGCCACTATCAAGAACTTTCTTTGCGCACTTGCCATTGGAAATGGTCCAAGTATATCCATTCCCCACATGGCGAATGGGATATGTGAGTTTATGGATGTCATCATCTCTAGTGGTTGCCTAACCACCGGTGCATGCTTTTGGCACCGCTCACATTTCTTTACATGGCTTTTAGCATCTGCAAGTATGATTGGCCAATAGAAACCTAGACGAGTGATTTTATGAGAAAGGGCTCTGCCCCCCAAGTGCTGTCCACAAATTCCTTTATCCACTTCCCTTAGGGCCAATTCTGCCTCTTGGGGTCTCAAGCATTTCATATACGGAACAATTAAAGACTTTTTGTATAGGATTCCCTCAATCAGGGTATACCTTAGTGCTCTCAGATATAACTTTCGTGCTTCTGAAGTGTCGTTGGGTAACCACCTAGTTTCCAGATGAGATTTGATGGGATCCATCCAACAACTAGCAACATCAATGGGTGCTACCAACTTTCCATTTATGCTTGGGGTCTTCAAGACTTGGAAGTATACACTTCCTGCGTAGTTTTCAATTTCAGAAGAGGCAAACTTAGACAAGGCGTCGGCCTTCATATTCTCTTCCCTTGGAATGTGTTCCACATAGCATTCATCAAACTGAGTCATGATGGCCTTGACAAGTTTTAGGTACTTGGCCATGACTTCATCTCTAGCTTCAAACTCCCCATTTACTTGGGAAACCACTAGCCTCGAGTCTCCACACACTTTCAGAGTTTTAACTCTCAAGGCTCCAGCCAGCCCTAAGCCAGCTATCAAGGCTTTCATTGTTTGTCGTTGGGAAGTCCAGTTTTAGTGTGTACTCTATGAGAAATCCATCAGGACTTTGTAGCACCAAACCTGCTCCACTTGATTTTGTTTTTGATGCTCCATCAAAATAGAGCACCCAACATTCTTTGGACACCATGTCTTCATCTTTCTCGTCTTCCACTATTACTTCCTGCCCCCCCCCCCCCCCCCGACTTCTTGGTTGTCAATGGTGCATTCAACCATGAAGTCAGCGAGTGCTTGAGCTTTTATGGCCATTCGCGGCTTATACTTGATGTCAAATTCTCCCAATTCAATAGCCCATTTGATCAACCTTCCACTAACTTGAGGGCTATGTAAGATGTTTCTTAGAGGCTAATTGGTCAAGACCTCTATCTTGTGTGCCTGGAAGTATGGGCGTAGCTTTCTTGAGACCATTCTCAAGGCTAAGGCAAACTTCTAAATCGTAGAGTAGTTTATTTCTGCCCCATGTAGAATCTTACTTACGTAGTAAATGGGTTTCTGAACCTTCAACTCTTCTTTTACCAAAACGGCTCCAAGGGCTGTGTTAGAAACCGCCAAGTACAAATAGAGAGTTTCTTCTGGCTTTGGCTTTGCCAACAGTGGTGCCTCAACCATGTACTTCTTCAGGGCCTCAAAGGCCTCTTGGCTTTCAGTTGTCCACTCAAAAATTTTCACGTTCTTGAGTGCTTTGAAGAAAGGTAAGCACTTCTCTCCTGACTTGGATTTGAATCTTCCCAATGCTGCCACTCTTCCCGTTAGTTTCTGGACATCCTTGACAGTCCGTGGTGGTTCCATGTCTAGAATTGCTTTGATTTTGTCGGGATTAGCCTCGATTCCTCTCTTGGAAACCATCAGGCCTAAAAACTTCCCTGAGCCTTCACCAAAGGCACACTTAGCTGGATTCAACATCATCTTGTGGTGCCTCAGCACTTCAAACGCTTCCCGTAGATGGTTTATATGATCGGCCTTATCGAGGCTTTTAACCAACATGTCATCCACATAGACTTCCATGGTTTTTCCAATCAGGTGTTCAAAAATTTTGTTCACCAATCTTTGGTATGTTGCCCCTGCATTCTTAAGTCCAAATGCCATGACTAGATAACAGAAAACACCAAAGTTAGTGATGAATGATACCTTGGAGATGTCATCTTTGTGCATTTTGATTTGGTTGTATCCACTGAAGCCATCCATGAAACTCAGCATCTCGTGCCCCGCTGTGGCATCTATTAAGGCATCAATCCTTGGTAAAGGAAAACAATCCTTAGGACATGCATCGTTCAAATTGGTGAAGTCTACACACATTCTCCATTTTCCATTGGCTTTTTTGACCATCACCGGGTTAGCCAACCATTCTGGGAATTGTATCTCTTCAATGAACCCGGCTTTCAGAAGCTTTTCTACTTCTTGTTTAATGGCCTCTTGCCTTTCTGGAGCAAAATTTCTCTTCTTCTGTTTCACCGTCTTCCTTTCAGGATTCACATTCAATTTGTGGGTTATCAACTGGGGATCAATCCCTGGCATGTCAGCCGCTGTCCAAGCAAAAACGTCATTGTTCTCTTGAAGAAAAGATATGAGCTTGCTTTTCAATGGTTCAGGCAATAGTGATCCAACGTAAGTCACCTTCTCCGGTTCACCAGGGACTAAGGGAATTGGGATTAAATCCTCAGCTGGTTTCCCTCTTCGGTCCTCATTATCACTAGTATCCATGTCTTCAATGGGGAGAACCTGCCCCCCGATTCCATCAGGCCTTAACGCTGCTACGTAACAGCTTCTAGCCATCTTTTGGTCTCCCCGTTCTTTACCAATTCCATTCCTCGTTGGGAACTTGATTTTCAGATGATAAGATGAGGCAACAGCCTTGAACGCATGAAGACCCGTCCTTCCCAGGATTGCATTGTAGGTCGAAGTTGCCTTTATAACTATGAAGTTCAACATCTGAGTAGACGTATTCGACCATTGCCCCATTGTCATTGGGAGTTGGATAGTGTCTTCCACCTTCGACTCCTCTCCATTGAATCCATATATGGGCATATTCGAGGGTGTCAACTAAGAGTCAGTATAGCCATTGTCCACTGAAGCTCCATTGTCGACCAAAACTCTCTTTGTTTCAGAATTCCCTATCACAGGTACGATGACTAAGGGATCACCGTGGGGAAACTTCACTCCCTCCAAGTCAGAATCATCAAAACCTATTGATATTTCTGTTCGGGCACGTTTCGGTGTTTCTCCGACCACAGTCATTACTTCTCGGGCATAGGCCTTTCTTTGAGTTTCGGGAGGACCCAGCAGCAGTTGGTCCTCCGAATATCATGTTGATGACTGGCCCTAGAGGCTTGGGATTACGATCTTGATCGTTGTCCCTTATGTCATAATCCTTCCTTTCATAGTTTCCTCTTTGACTCCCTTGGTTTCCATCCTTAGTGAATTTATTGAGCTTTCCTCTTCGTATCAGAAACTCGATCTCATCTTTCAATTGTCTACAATCATCCGTGTCGTGACCGACTTCCTTGTGGAACCGACATAATTGGTTTTGATTCCGTTTGGACATATCAGTCCTTAGTGGCTTCGGCCATCGGAGATCCTCATCCTTTGCTATTTCCATCAGAATTTGGCTCCTGGGAGTGTTTAATCTTGCATACTCCGTAAACTTTGGCCCAAAATTGTTCCTCTTGGGTGGAGAATCAGAATCCTTTGAAGTTCTGGGAAACTTTTCCTTGACGTCGTACTCCTGAGTTTCCTTTCTTTTCTTTGAATGTCCACTGCCACCAGCAGTGGGTTCATACTTTCTCATGCTTTCTTCAGCCTTGATGTACTTTCCGGCTCTATCTTAGAGCTTTAGCAAGCTCTCGGGTGGATGTTTTGTCAATGATCTTTTGAAGTGATCATCAGTGGTTCCTTGCTGCAGAGGTATCATAGCTACTTTGTCCTCTAAGTCCGGGACTTTCAGAGCCTCCCGGGTAAATCGGTTGATGTAATCCTTTAAAGCTTCATTCTTTCCATGCTGGATTCCCATGAGTGATGCAGAACTTTTCTCGTGCACCCTCCCACTAACAAATTGGTTGATGAACGCTTTGCTTAGTTCCTTAAAAGACCCAATAGAGTTGGGAGGAAGACGGCTATACCAACGTTGGGCCATGCCTGCCAAGGTTTGCGGAAACGCCCTACACTTGACCACATCGTTGGTTGGCTGCAACAGCAGTGCATTGGAGAAGGTTCTTACGTGATTTGCGGGATCTCCCGTTCCATCATAAGCTTTAATTGTTGGCATCTTGAATTTCATGGATATAGTAGCTTTCATGATGTCTTGAGTAAACGGTGGTGTATGATCGTCAGGATCTCCTAGGGGCAACAAAACACTAGGATCACCCCTTGGGGCTTCAGCCCTCTTGGTTCTTCTTGGTGTCGGGTCCAGGTTGATTATCGGGACTCTTCCAGTTGCTTGGTTTTGTGCTTTCGCGGCCTCTTGTTCTGCCAGTAATTTTTTGAGCCTTGCAGCCTTTGCCTCTTGGGCCGCAATCTTTTCCTTAGTAGTTTGGGGTTGTTCACGATTGGTTTGGGAAGAGCGTCTCCTCATTGGGGCAACATCCCTCTCATCTTCAGTTGAATAATTCTCTTCCTCAGTATAGGGACCTGAGTAATCTTGAATCAAAGGGATCTGTCGAGTTTGAGTTTGTGGATTTTGGGGTCCCAGACCTTAAATATAAGGGGGCACATATGCTTCATGGTAAGTGGGATTGAGACCACTACTGCCCGCCATGGGTCGAGGGGGCATGCCATAGCTTGGCATCCCAAGGGTTTGAGTTGCGTATTGGGGAAGATCTGTGGTGTGAAGTTGAAGGCCACGTGGTGCGTTCATGAGCAGCGGGGAGACTGGTTGCTGGAGAGTGGTCTCTTGTGGATTAGATCCATGAACGACCATTTGCAGGGGATTCGTCCCTTCAACCGAAATTGGGATTTCCGGTCCTTGAGTGGTGGTGGGGATATTCGTCCCTTGAGTGCCAGTAGTTGGCGGTGGTTGATTTCCGTGAGTATCAGCCTCAGAGGTGATAGGAAGCTCCTCAGAAGTTTGAGTATCTCGAGTTGTTCTTCGTGTGTTTGCCATGGTTGATGTTGTCTTCCCACAGATGGCGCCAAATGTTGTGGAATAAAAACTGTGCTTGCGAATTTAATGCTAGGGTTAGAGAGCTTCGAGCTTTAATGGCTGCTCTTGTTGTCGGGGACTAACTCGGTACTAACAATATGCCTACGTATCTCTAGTGTTTAGAGAATCAAGCCAATAAAAACGTAGTTCATGGTGTTGCCCTCAGGGCTATGGCGGCATGGGCACACCAAGGACGTAGTGAATTGTATGTCCTTATTCGATGATGAAGTCTAAAACGTTGTAGATGACGTATGGAGTTGTGTCCAAAACGTAGTAGATGGCGTATGGAGCTGTGTCCAAAACGTAGTAGATGACGTATGGAGCTGTGTCCAAAACGTAGTAGATGACGTATGAAATTGTGTCCAAAACGTAGTTCTATTGTGAAGGAGCAGGGTCCTTATATAGGCGTCTGGAGCCTCGTATTTAGAGTAAGTTTAGTAAACTTAGCGAATAAGTCTCATTTTTAATAATGGATAAACATTGTATTTCTTGGTGGACAAGTCTTTTCCTTGTTGATAAGGACTATGACTCATTATTTCTTTTAATTGGGATTCTGGATCCTTCTTTGATGAATTTACCATATTTTGGACTCCTTTCCGGAGCTATATATTTTCCTTATTTATTAATTACGAAATTAATAAATAATTAAGGTTTCAGGCCTTGTCTATTGGGCCGGTTAGGTTTAATTAATGCAATATTAATTATGTATTTAGGGTTATTTTTAACCCATATCAAATATAATTTATAAAAATTCATACACTTATCACTTATTTGACACTTATTCATTTTAAAATATAAATCAATTTTTTTAAAATACCCGAAACTCACGTAATCTGTTTGGTTTAACCGGTCAGTCGATCGTGCAATAGTGTTCATATTGACCGTTATTAATTTTATAGGAGTATATGTTTGCTTGCTTTGTTTTTTGAACGAGACAGAAAATTATGGGTGTCAATTGTGAGGAATTGAAGTTTGCTTTTTAATAAATAACATGCCATCTCACAGCTTTATTTTTCGGTGGTCTAATAAGTTAGTGGGAGAAGATCACTCATTTATTGATATTTTTTTTAAAAATAATTCTGACCTAGATGCTTGTCTCACACAAGGAGGCAAACTGCTGTTGCCCTCATTGCCCTGAATGCACAAAGGACAAATCATCTGTACTGCATAGATTTATTTTTAAACAAGCACCTTTCTCCTTTTATTTAACTTTTACCCAAACTATTACAAGTAACTTAGAGGTGCATATCAACTTACTATGCACCTAATAAAATAATAACTAAAAACTATTAATACTTGTACATATTAATTCATACTCTCTCTGTCCTGAAAATAAAATATTGGTGGTATATAAATTTTAAAATCTAACCTATTTATGTTTGATTACAAATTGTATATTAGTTATTTTTAAATTTCAGGACAGGGGGAGTATTTTTTTTACCATGCCCGTTTTCTCCATGTAAAAATGTTCTCTTTCTATGTCCATGAGGAATGCATGTTCTTCTTCCCCCACTAGGATAATAAATATCCATTCTTAAGAAAAATTGTATGTATAGTTTGAAAAATTCTAAGAAATATCTAGGAAAACAATATTTCGCTGATTAGAATGGCAATAAAATATATTTTAAAGTTAGATAGAATTTTATTGTACATACCATGTACTTAAGAATCCAAAAATCTTTTTGTGATTATTAAATTACTCCCCAACAATTTGTATGGAGTAATGTTAGATATTCCAAATTTTTCCCAAATAACGTGATATTGATAAATGACTGATTTTGATTCATGCACGCATATGTATGGATGCGAGGTTTAATATTATTTTAATAAAGTTGTCGATTATACAAAGATTTAAACACAATTTTGAAATATTTTTTGAGACCTCTAGCATTTTTATTCTGTATACATATAAGAACCTAGCAAAAAAGACATGTATGGAAATAAGATTGGTTTAGGCCTTTAAACTAGTTGGATTTGTTGAACAATAATACTCCGATAATCTATGTTCCACAAGTCAATATAAAGATTCATAAACAACACATTTAACGTAAAGAAAGAGTAAAAGTTAAAGGAAAGAATGGAATAAAAACATAATTAGCGGGTAGGGCATAGCGCAAAAGTACAAATGATATAATTGGGGGGCAAAGCATGAAAGCAAATGCACATGCAATTTCCCATGAAAAAAGAGACAGGCAGACAAAGGACAGAAGGAAATTGACAAAAGTAATGGTACAACAAATATTCACAAGGAATAAATAAATACAATAATAAATTAAGCAGTAGTTGCATCAAGAACAGTGAGTGCCTCCACGTAATTTATGTGGATCGAGCCTCTCCACACCTTTCTTAGAGCATCTTCAGTGCACAGGACCAACCCACTTACACGTGGGGTCATTTTTTTGCCACATAAACACCAAGTGATCTTCCTAAAAAAAGTGGCCACTTCCCTCCAATGCACAAGCCCATTTCCACTTACAAATGGGTCCCATTTAACTTTATTTTACTTTTACTTTCACAATACTTCTTATAAAATTATAATATAACGTTTAAAATTAGTTTAATTTAATAATATTAAATTTATAATAATCAAACTAAAATGATTATTTTTTTAAAAAATCGGTAAAATAAAAGACACGTCACATAATAAAAATACATCATACTATTAATAAAAGAAATTACATGAGAAAATATAATATTAAAAACATCACACAAGAGAACATTAAATTTAAAACATTACAAAATGAAAAAATTAACGATTATTATGAAACTGAGAGATATGCTCAACCAAGTCATTTGGTATGGAGAATTTTGAGGATATGAAAATGGAAATTGAGAATTCTGAGATTGTGAAAATTGGTATTGAGAATTCGGAACTTGAGAATTAATATTAAAATTCGGTGGATTTGGAAAATAAGAATTTGGATATGGATATGGAAATGGAAATTGAGGGTTTGGATTTTGAGAATTTGAAGGTGGGGGATTATTTGGATTCATCTTTTGGTAGAGAAAAAATTAAAAAAACAAAGAGTATGAGTAATGAGGTAGGAAAATTTTATATTTATAGGAGTAGAAATTATAGCCGTTGCTAAATTATATACGTTATGTAACGTTAATATTAACTTTATTTTACTTTTTCTTTCACAATACTTCTTATAAAATTATAATATATAATTATAAATAACGTTTAACATTAGTTTAATTTAATAATATTAAAATAATAATAATCAAATTAAAACGATTAATTTTTTACGTTAGAAATATTAAAATAATAATATTTACGTTAGAAATATTAACGTTATTATTATAACGTTACCTAACATTATCTGCACTTGAGCTGACATGCACAGTAAAGTTACAATTAAAAAAAAAAAATCAAGTGGGACGAGCCCACGGTGGTGGGACTGCCCACTTGCTGCTCCTTTCCTCCAACGCTAGTAGAGTCCCAGTTCCTTGTTCAATTCCTTTTTACGTGGCCCGATGCACGAAATGGGACTGCATTGTACATGCTCTTAACCCTATGTCGGTCCGATTGTGTCAAAATCTAATTTTTATTTTTATTTTTTTTAAGCATTCTTAATATTATAAAAAATTAGAAAATATAAAAAGCTCGTTTCGGAAACGAGACAAGATTACCAATAGTAACTAAACAACTAGGTTTAGCAACCAAAGCTTTAACAAGCAATACATTCACTAGTTCAGCTGCGAAAAGATTTTCAAAAACGTTGGCAGGCTATTGACCAGTCAGCAGAGAGATTTTTTATTCAAAAATTTTCGTCTTCGAGTTCGATCACATTTTTTTGTCAGGTTGAGTTTAAAATATATCGAATACAGAGCGTGAGAGCTGCCTCAGTGAAAACGAGGTCTAGCCTTGATCCAAAGGGTCACGGGTTCGAACCTCACCCGCCCCCTGCGTGTAGCCGTGTTGGAGATACAGTGGAAACTTTGACCAAAACAGGGTGTGGTGTATCTTGCGTATCGCAGGGAAGCCCAGCCACTGGGTCTTACCGCACGGTTAGCATGATTTACCTGCCGGTGTTGACCATGGGGCTGGTCGACCGGACCTGATTAAGTTAAACCAGGCAGGCTTGCGTGTCCTAACAATACACGTTTTTTGACCAAAATATATCGAATACAAATATATAAATTCGAGCTTGATGAATTGAGTTTAGTTTGATCTCACGTATTTGAGTTTAGAATCAATTTTGACATCATTACAAAAATCACTATAAAAATCACTACTCTCATTTATGAGTTATTAACTACCTTACAATGGCAGTTACTATTATTGTATTGAAGATGTACTATCATTATTAAAATAAGAATAGTGATTGTTGACATACACATAACTTAAAAGATGTTTCTAAAATAAAAATAATAATGTTTTTTGTGATAATATCAAGATTTAATCTAGAGTTTTAAAATTTATTTGAACTCGACCCGAGTCTGACTGAGTAGTGTTCTGAGACATTACATATGTTGCGATTTAATCTGAAACTTGTCTTAAAATATTTGTTAAAGTTCGTTTTGTTTTAATCTGTTATGAAGAATGAGTCAACACGACTTGGTCGTGCAAGTAGTAGCATCAGTTTAGGATCATGCAGAATAAATGTGGAGGTGGAGTATTCATAGGAGAATTAGTTTTGAGTCATGCCCGTATTTTTAGCTTTCTTTGTTTAGGAGTCTTTCCATATACATCTTATAATGCTTTCAGGAATAAAAGTGCGAAGTCTTTGATAAACAAATATTGTATGTATTTTTTATTCAGTTTCATATCCAAACAATTAATACATATTTATATTATTATATTAAAGACGAAACATTAAAAAAATTTGTAGTCGGTTTGTAATCTGGTCCTCCATAATTTGGTCTTCCAATCTCTAACCGTTAAATCTTTTAAATTAAATTAATGAGAGTCATTGGATGTAATACTAAATATTTTTTGGTATGTTGTGATTTTACTTAATTGCCCTTACTTAATTGTACTTCGTGTTTTTATTTAATTACCCTTACTTATTTATAAAAAAGATCATTAAATTATAATATTACCTATTTATAACCAATTACTTTTTACACCTAAAATATATTCCTTTTTTTTATTTTTTCTGAAAAATTCCCTTATTATTTCAAAAATATCACAGGCAATTACTTTTTTAACTAAAACATATAAGTTTTTTATTTTTGCTTATAAAACATCTCCTTTTCCAAAAATATCAAATACAATTTTATTTATTAAAATAAAATAATAAAATAATAATTGTTAATAACTAACCAATTACCTATTTTAGCCAAAGTATATATTCTTTTTTATAATTTCTAACTAAAATTTTTATTTTTCTATTTTTTCTAACTAAAACCTCTCATTTTCCAAAAAATATCACGGCCAGTTCTTTTTAATGAAATAAAATAATAATATTTATAATTACTAATAACTAACCGATTAGCTTTTTTTTCCAAAAGCGTATATTCTTTTTTATATTTTCTAACTAAATTTTTTCCTAAGTAAAATCTCACATTTTTCAAAAATATCACATGCAATTTCATTTAGTAACATTTATACTATCTATACTATCAATACTATTATATAATAAACGAAACATTAAAAGTTTGGTTGATCGGTATGGTACGTTGTGATTTTACTAAATTATCCTTACTGAAAACTTTACTTTGTGTTTTTACTTAATTAACCTTACTTATTTATAGAAATATATTATTAAATAATAATATTACCTATTTATAATCAATTATCTTTTTCACATAAAATACATTATTTTTTCTAACAAATTCGTCTACTTTTTCAAATATATCACGGGCAATTACCTTTTTTAACTAAAACATATTAGTTTTTCTATTTTTTCTTACTAAAACCCCTCCTTTTCCAAAAATATCACTGACAAACATTTAGTTATTTATTTTTTAAACCTATTTTAATATTATAATTATGATTTAAAAGTTTACGTATTTTAACATGTCTACTTATTTTTCTTAACAAATTCAATTACTAAAAATATTAAAATATAAATAATTAAATACATATTTATAACCAATTACCTTTTCAGCTAAAACATATTATATATTTTTTCTAACAAAGTCCCTCATTTTCTAAATATATCACGGGAAATTGCTTTTTACAATTTACCTTTTCTATTTTTTTCACTAAAATCCATTCTTTTTCCAAAAATATCGCATGAAACCCTTTACTTATTTATTTTAAAACGTATTTAAATAGTTTTAATTATTAAATTTTAAAACCTCATTTTCCAAAAATATCACGGACATTTAACATTTAAAACTAAATATATGTTACATTTTTATTTTTTCTTACTAAAACCCCTCATTTCCAAAAATATAACAGGCAAATTCATACTTATTTATTTTAAAATCTGTTTTAATGTTTTTGATTAATTAAAAGTGTTTAGTTATTTTAACATGTCTACTTATTTTTTGCACAATTACAATTAATAAAATATTAAAAAAATAATAAAAAAATAACAATTAATAATCCGTGCATCGCACGGGTTTTAAGCTATTATTATATAATAGCCGAAACATTGAAAGTTTTGATTTCAATTTTCGGTAATTTATTCTATTTAATCTATCTATTTGTACTATTATATAATAACCGAAATATTGAAAGTTTTGATTTTCGATTTTCTCACATATATAACATAACTACAAACTCTTTTAATTATACTTTACTTAGAATTCAAAAACACGACCTTTTTTTAGAAAATATTTATATTTATATTTATATATATTACAACAAAATATATTGATAATTTTGATGGTTATCTTTACTACATGCTTACTGAGCTAATAAACTATTATAAAATCTATAAATTGTTTTAGATTTAAAATATTAAAGTAGTACTTTTAATTCTTTTTAAAAAGATAGCATTTTCAGAAGTATTAAAATCTCAAAAAAATTAAAAATTAATATTAAAGTCGTCTGTGCGTTGCACGGGTTATAGGCTTGCATAGTATAAACATTAACAAGAGCATAATCGAGTAAGAATTTGACTCGAGTTATAATCCTACTTAAATTAATACTTGATCAATGTAATAGTCTTGATTGAGTATAATATTTTTTTAACAACCATTCAACCTAATTTCAATCTATTAAAATGTGAGCTTCTAGATGTATTTGTACTACGAATGATTGATAGGCAAAGGAAATTGCGCATTCACCCATTTGATGGCTAAACAATTGGTCGACCAGCACTTATAAGGAGTTATCCAATATCCGAAATGATCAACTAATTTGGTACAATAAAATCCAAGAGATATATAGGTTTGTATAGGTTTTATTGGCAAGTATTGAGCCCACGTATGAAGATTAAACGCTACGCATATAAAATATTGCTGGTGCAGTCTTTAATTATCCTGTATTGAGTTGTCTTTTCAGATATTTAATTTAAATTACGAAAAGAATAATCTACAATACTATCTAGCTATTAAATTTTAGAGTGGGGAAACTTCTTTTTTTTGTTGTTTCTTATGAATGGCTGAATTACCAGACCAACAATATTCAACTAAAACCGATTTGCTTCTGAGAGAGATCGATCATATCACTAAATCACTTCAAATGAGAAACACATGTGTAGTTTCTGGATCATTTCAACTTGACATTTATCGCATTGATCAAATAAAATCAAATCGATATTTCTCAATTTATTCTTTTTTTCCGAAATTCGTTAAAAAATATTATGTCTGTTACTGAATATATAAAAATCTCTATAATCACATAAAAAGAAACAGGTAACAAGTTACGCCATAGATTTTTATTGAATAGTAAATTCTATCACACAAAATATATATTTTAGTGAAATATAATCATTACATATTTATTCATGATTTTCCGTACTTTTCCAAAAAAAACTTTACAGTAAAATTTTCGATTATTTTAAATCGAATCGAGTCCACCACTAACAACTATAATTGAATTTATGTTTCCTTAATAAGCGTAAAAATTTGAAAAGAAATTATTATTATGAAATGATGGGAGTATACCTTTGTAATAAACGAAATTACTAAGAGTTTACCAAAGTTGTTTTTTTCTCTTCATCCTCCCTTCCCTTTTCCCTAGTACTAGATATAAATTATGCAGGTTTCATAAAATCCAAATCTAAATATAAATATTTCCAATTTTGAAATATATAATTCCACATTTGAATTTAAAATTCAATATCTAAATCCATATTTAAGGGGTATTGGATCGAGTCAGATATTTTTTGAATATCTAATATTAAAGATAATGTAGTGAAGTAAAATATCAATCGTACGTGGTGATAATATTAATTACATTTATATAATTACTAAAAGGTAAAATCAATTATTTCGTCCTTAAACCATATACTGTTTTTGGTTTAGGTCCCTGAACTATAAAAAGAATTAATACGATACCTGAACTTTTAAAATTTTTGATTGACATCCTTCCGTTTATATTTGACTAACGTCTGTTAGTCTTTGCTGATGTGTAAAATGAAAATTTAAAAAACAGAAATGTGTGTATATAATTACGTGGAAAAGAAAGGCACGGACTTCTCACATGTTTCTCTTTTTTAAGTTAAAACTAACATTCACACACTTCCAACATGGACACCGTATCTGGTTCTTATCATTCACACATTCACGGTTACTATATGCGTAATCCAAAAATACTTGATAACCGGCTCTAAATTCAGTAGTAGCACCTATCTCACTACTTGACTTTCGTCGTGCCATCCAACTACGGTCTGTCAAGAGATTCATGATATCGCTGATACCTAAATTGCAATTTAGAATTCAAAAAATAAACATATAGGTATCTCTTATGTTCATTGCATGGTGCACTTTGTGCTACAAGCAGAGAGGAAATCTAGTAAAATATCACAAACATCAAGGCTATTATTAGATTTCAATAAGATACTGTTCTACTATTTTTAATTTCTAAAATGAAGTATTAGAAGGACATGTTATTCTCTTGCTTCACATAACTTGCAAAAAATATGAATGCAAGAAGCCCACGACTCACTTCCTACAAATGCAACAAACATAAGTACAGATTAAGACAAATGCCAGAATCTTAGTTAGAAAGAGGTGAATTGTATTAATACAACAAAGTACAGATTACACAAACATTCTGAACTAACTTCATGAACAAAATCGAGACAGACGAGAGGATTTTCAGAAAAAAAAACTAAGAAAATAAACATATACCTAGTAAGCGATCAAGAGTGGGTAAGAGAGTCTCCTACAGAGTATTAACAAAAATTATCTGGAATACATAAACAGTTTGTCTCCATTTAATCTCAAGGCATTCTATTTACCTACTTGTCGCTGTTGGGTTTAGAACATAATACAGTGCTGCAAACTTTAGCTTTCAGGTCATAATACAGTATGACACGGAAATACATACTTATTTATTTATTTTAATTAATTAAAAGTATTTATTTATTTTAACATGCATACTTATTTTTTTAACAAATACAATTAATAAAATATTAAAAATATAATAATAAATTAACAATTCGTGCATCGCACGGGTTTTAAGCTAGTATATTATAGTAGAGAGACATAAAATTACGTGAATAATACAATTTTACTCTTTCAGTCCCATTTATTTTGAGCACATTTTCTATTCTATTTGTCTCAAAATTGTTGTCCATTTTTAATTATTATGATAAATTAAGTACTAATTTTGTTAATTTATTTGAAGAGTAATATAATTTTTTGGTAACTAATAATTTATTTACTATAATTGAATAAAAAATAAAAATATGGTTGGCGACGAAATGAATGGAACTTAGGCAGAATCTTATATAATCCAGAGTGAAAGTATAGCTTGTGACCTATGTGTTTGAATATATTATAAAATTATCTTTTAAACCAAACAAACAAATAATGATACAGGTAAGAGAGATACATGAAATCATGTGGACAATAATTTATCCCATGGAACACAGTGAAAACTGAAAACACGTACAGATTATGACCTAAAGAGGTCCATGACCTGAAAGCTAGAGGGATTCGAGCCGCAAAGTTGGCATAATACAGTATGACACGGAAATGCAACAAATAAAGAGGGAGTCCTTGCACGGAAATATAACAAAAGCTGAGTTAGAGGTCAAGAAGAAGAAGGTGCCTAGCCCTCTAAAGGCCGCAGCAGCATCAACATTTATGTTTGCTATAGGGGCAGTGGCGCATCTGCTGGCAGCAGCGCCTCTGCTGGCAGCAGCAGCGTTTGTGATGGACTATCATGTGAGGTTGATGGTTGTGACAGGAGCAGTAAGCTTTGCGTTGATAGGGTTCGGAGGTTTGAGTTCCATGTTAGGGAAAGCACCTATGGTGAAGTCTATACTTAGAGTTCTAGTTGGAGGATGGTTAGCCATGGGGATCACTTTCGGATTAACCAAACTAGTTGGCTCTGGATTGTAAACTGTATTAAGGTTTAGAAATTTACGAAAAATCCAATATTCCCTCTTCTGTTTTTAAAAAGATTTTTCTAATATAGTAAAAGCAATATTATTTTTCCAAAAGCCTACAATATTCACTTAATATACAGCAATAAAAATTTATAAATAACTCAAAACACAAATATATGCAATCCACTAGCACTACAAATATGATTTACCTTGTAGATTAGTCTATATTTTTATAGATTGTTTGTAGTTTCATTCCTAATCTTTGACAAAAGGTCACTAGCTAGTGCTTTGATAATGTTTAGCTATTGACGGCACAAAATGTTAACGAGAATGCACCTGATCTATGATGAGATTCTAATTCTTATTATTCACTATCTGGGTAGAAATCGACACTGATGGCAGTACAGGAACTTGTATATGATCGTGCGGGTCTGTATGTTATGTATTAAATCTATCAGTAATCTATTTAAATCATTCAGTGTCAACTACTAATTATCAGTTATGCAACCAAGCTTTGTTGGAAAAATCAGCAACCTAATCATAAGCATCTTCAGACATGCAATTGAACATATACTATCACAATACCAATCATCAATTAAACATATACTATCACAATACCAATCATCAATTAAACATATACTATCACAATACCAATCATCAATTAAACATATACACACACATACACCATTACCTTTTTTTCTTTAACAATGGTGAAGACTAGAAAGATGACGGTGACAGCTACTGTAACCCACCCACGATGATGATGCTGATCGCCACCGTAACCCACGATTAGAAGAAGAAAGAAAGACCGATGAAAAAAAACCCCTTCTCTTTTATTACCGATGAAAAAAAACCCCTTCTCTTTTATTTTTTCCCCCTTCTGTTTCTTAAAAATTAATGTCTAAAAAGAGGATATAAAATATACAAAAAAAACACTTTTTTTAATGACCTTCTTTTTTTGTTTTTTTTTTAAAATCTGTAATATCAAAAAAAATCACAAACTATTTAATATCACAGGTTTTATCCTCACTAATACAAAAAATTTTAACTTTTCTTTTTACATAAAAACAAATATTAAAAGTTTTGTTTTGACAAGAATAAATTTCTAAATTACATGAGATAAAATACCTTAATTAAAGTTCCATTAAATTAAAAATAAATCTTAATCTCAAAATTGACCTAAAATTTGAAATAAAAATATTAAATTAAATTCTTTTAATAAAAATATATTATAACATAGCGACAGCTACCTGCGA
Organism: Heracleum sosnowskyi; assembly: GCA_030848705.1. Taxonomy (NCBI): domain Eukaryota; kingdom Viridiplantae; phylum Streptophyta; class Magnoliopsida; order Apiales; family Apiaceae; genus Heracleum; species Heracleum sosnowskyi. The sequence continues at coordinate 71,103,466 of CM061235.1, forward strand.
CCGATTCAGTAGCTGCAAACCAACGTGGCACTTTCTGCTACCGAAGTCGGTAGCGGAAAATATTGGGTCGCTAACATTTACCGCGCAATTTTCGTGGGAAAAATTTGAGGGGGGAATTTTACTATAGCAACGGATTAGCTACCGCTTTCGGTCGCTGCTGTTTTGCTCACGTGGCATTATCTGCGACAGAATACGGTCGCTGATAAAAACCCGTCGCTAAGAAGGAAGCGCCAATTTTACCCGGTGATTATTTTGGCGGGAAATGAACCTTAGCGAAGAAATAGCGACGGATTGTTGTCGCTGAAGTTCTTTAGCTACGGATATATTTCTGGTCGCTGATATCGGTCGCTACTACTACATAATAGCGACGGAAGTAGCGGTCGCTAATAAATGTGGTAGCTGATAAGTGTTTTTCTTGTAGTGAAAATAGTACAATGAATTTTGATTTACAAAATAAGTTCATTTCAATTATGACTTTTTTTAAAAAATAAATATTGTAGATTGCCCGGAGATATAAGGCATAAAATGTATTAAAAATAAAACTCAATAGTGCAATACAATGTATTTAGTATATATGTGGTTTAAGAGTTTTACATTTAAGTGGTGTACACGGAACATAACTATATATATATGGTATTGCTTAAATGAGAAGTTTTAAAATTAGAACCGATGATTAGTAGACAAATATTGGTGATTTTTTGTCATTCCGGGCCAATTTGTGTTGATTTTCATGTGATTTGTTGGCTCTATAGGGGCAGTGTGGAGTACTGACGGTGTGAATTACCCGTTCTTACTTAGTTCTCATTTTAAGAGTTCTCACTTTAGCGCGACTCATATATAATTATTATCAAATTAATACAAAATTCATGTTTTAAATTTTTTAATTCAGAATAGGTTAAAGAATATGTTAAAAAATAGTATAATATTAAAAAGAATTTATGCATAGTAAAAGGTCTAAACTAGTATTATTGAAATGTGATGTTGAGAAAGAGGAGTTTTAATTTACCAAATGAGCATTGCATATTAATTGATAATGAAATAATGAAACAAAAATATATAAATTTATATGTAAAAAAATTATATTAGTATATTATTCATGTAATGGGTTTTTCTCAAATTTCGGGTTTGAATTAGTTTTGGATCGGATTTCGGATTAGAATTCATATCGTTGTAGTAAAATCCAAACCTAAAATTTTTACATGCTATCTTTATAATTAAATCAAAGAATATTAATTATGAAATATATATAAAAAAATTGCGTAGACTGTACGTGCTATATGTAGAACATGATTTTCAAAATAATACATTTGATGATATTTTACTTGCGGATCATATTTGGTCTCGAAGGTCTACAATGAAATAGTTGGTCTTTATAAAACTTAAGTCATTATCTATATGTGTGCAATATCGTGTTCGTGTACTTTCGTGTCGTGTACTTTTTGTGTAATTTTAGATAAAAACAAAAAAGATAATTAAAAACAATAGTGATTAAATAATCAAGTTTCCAGTTAAATATTCACTAATTGAGTGTTAAGTCAATAAAGCATAACGTGTGAAGTGTGGTAAAATCTTGTTAAACTTAAATTTGAAATTATAATATATTTTGTTTTTGTAAAAATTATATTCTATATAATATCTATTGATAGTATGTATATATATAATTTTAAAATTTTTATTTAATTTTTATTTATTTCGTGTACTTTCGTTTCGTGTCGTGTACCCAATGGTAAACCCAAAACCAACACTAAATTTACCCGTGTACTTTCATATTCGTGTACTTCTGTGTTTGTGTACCAAAAAGGTAAACAAACACGATATTATTGTGTCGCTTTTGTGTCATCTACGAAATTGCCTTCTGTAATTTATAATGATTTTTAGGTGATTTGTTTGCGGTGATCAAAGCCTCTTAGACCATATATATAGTACATACATTTTATTGCACTGCGTTATAACTACACTTATAATTTTTTTATTTTATAAATTTTTATGAATTATATATTCAGTAAACCTACGATCTATTTTTAAAAAAAAATATCAGAATCAAAATGAACTTGTTTTGTAAATCAAATTCATTGTACTATACATTGTTTACTGCAATTTCAATGTTGTTATGTAAGTGAAAAATACATTGTGATGCACTGAACATTTGCCTTTATATATAATTTAAAAATTAATATTATTTATTTTCATTCGGCTTTAGAAATTTTCAGAAACTTATTATTTTATACTTTGAGCGAAATTATTACTTTTCCTTATTCGTTCAAATTGGAATCAAACAAATTTATTACTTAATCGATTCGATTTTATCGAATATTAATTTATCGATATTTAACTGTATGTTCTAAATCTCCGGAAGGACTAATCAATATATATACTTATATAAAGGAGATGACGAGAGCGGTAAGGTGACGCCTCTAAAATCGTTTCGATTTATTTTTCTAATTTTCTCAAATTTTTGAATTAATAATATTAAAGATTCGAGAATATCTCAATTGTCTTTAAAATCTTTAATAATTGAGAAAACTAAATATTCAATTTTAATATTATAGCCTTTAAAATCTTTACTAATGGAGAAAACTGAATATACAGTTTTAATATTCTTCTAATATTTTGATTAGAAAATATCTCAATTGTTTTTTAAATCATAGCTAATGGAGGAAACTAAATATACATTTTTAATATTCTGCCAAAATCTTTAATAATGGAGGAAACTGAATATACAGTTTTAATATTCTCCTAATATTTTGATTACAAAATATCTCAATTTTTTTTTAAATCTTTGCTAATGGAGGAAACTAAATATACATATTTAATATTCTCCTAATTTTTTGATTAAAAAATATCTCAATTATCTTTTAAATTTTTACTGATGGAAGAAATTATTCTTCATTATAGAAAATATCTCAATTGTTAATATTTTCTAAACGTTCTCTACTAATCTTATTTATTTAATAATTTATTTCTTACTATGTTACTAATTTATTTTTTACTATCTTATTTTATGTTAATATTACTCCAAACTTTCTCTACAAGTCCAATTTATTTACTAATTTCTTCACACAATCTTTTAATAGTGGAAACTAAGTATACTATATTAATATTCTACTAAACTTACTCTACGAGTCCAATTTGTTTATCAATTTCTTTTTTACTATTTTTTAATTAAGGAAAATAATAAATGAGATGATTTGAGAGGTAACACCTCGCCTTCCACGTCTTCTCCTTTATATAAGTATGGTGAGTTGGCGCCTCTCAAATTGTCTTTATCTGTTTTTCTAATTTTCTTAAAATTTTGATTTAACAATATTAAAGGTTAGAAAATATCTAAATTATTTTTAAATTTTAGTAAAGAAATCTTAATTACCTTATAGTCTTCTAAACTTTCTTTTTAATTCAAATTACTATCTTAATATTTTCCTAAAATTTATCATCAAGTTAAATTACCATGTTGATATACTCTTAAACTTTCTCTAAGAATCAAAATTATCATCTTAATATTCTCATATTTTTTTTTAAAGTTATAGAATTTATCTTGAAATTATATTATCATCTTAATATTCTCCTAAAACAATTATTAGAAATTATATTCTCATAATTTTTTTAAAAAATAACCCTCATTTAATTTATCTATATGTTTTAAATATATATTAAAAATCATTTTTTTAAAAGTTTTACCTTCAAATTTATATAGAAGATAATACTTACTAAAAATACAAGTTTTTATAAATTAAAATCAAATTTAAAAGTCTTATTTTCTTTTCTATTTTCTCGAGTACCTCTATTTTAAACAATAAAAATTAAAATTTTAAAAATATTTAAAATAAATTTTATGATATAATAAAATTGATTAGTAGATGATGTAATATATTTAGTAAATTAGTTTTTTTATCTATTTAGGTTTGGTAAAGAATGAGAAAGCGGGTCACCGGGAGGAAAACATGTTTAGCGAGAGCTATTCTTTAGGATGAATATTATATGCTATAATTTAATATTAATGTTATATTATGTATTATATTATGGAGATCACTATTTGATTGAAAACTTGGAGACCATATATATTCCGCAATCATAATATTGCAAAACGGATTATTTTGTGTAATCAAAAAGTTGCAAAACGTATTATTTTGCAAAGTATTTTTCATGAAAATTACTATTTTATTGAAAAACTTGAAAAATATGTATGTTCTACAAACTAAACATGTATGTTCTACAAGCCGAACATGTTTTGTAGAACGATATATTTTTCGATGGTTTACTTGCAAAACATATTTAATTATAAAGATTTTCAATGAAATAATGATTTTTATATAATAAAATTTGCAAAATATTACATTTTGCAATATTTTACTTGCTAAATATATGTGATCTCCAAGGTCTCCAATGAATAGTAGTTTCCATAGAACTTAATTCATATTAAAATAATAAAATATATTAAACAATTGTCATTTTCTATATTTATTCAAAATTTTGGTAAATGACCAAGACGGAACGGAGAATCCAAAAGAGACCTTAAATTTTACGTAAAAAATATTATTTTCTCTAAAAATATACTTTAGAAAAATTATTATAAAACCGTTGCGAAACGAGGCTTAATAAACTAATTAGGACTAATTAACAAATCAAGATTATCTGCAACGTGCTGAATCCTTGATTTTTTTTGCCGAAATCCTAAAATGTTGTATTAATCATGTTTTGTTATTCGTGATAACATAATAGACATGTTTAAAATTTGAATAATACTAGAGGTACCGAATTGGGTATCGAAATTTGATACCAAATGTCATGTGTTATATTTTGATTGACTAATAATAATGAACCCCCTGCATTCACATTAATTTCACCAATAAAATCATTCTAAATTATCACGTCATCAATGCCACATCATCAATATCACATCATTCGGTACCAGATTTTGATACCCAATTCGATAACTTTAGCATTACTCTTAAAATTTTGTATAAACAGTTTCTTGTTTAGAAAGGACATTACACACATTTCCCTCGCTTGCTCTCTTTAAAAGCCTTCTCTCCCGAGTCCCAACTTATTACATTTCTTCTTTCTCTCCCCTCTCTCTCCAAACTATTCCAAACATATTCCCTTTGTATTTTTCATATATCGATTTGCATAAAAATTTGGAATCAGCTTCTCGAAACTTGTCCTTATTAGATCGAGGTATATAACACTATATAACACATAGCTCGAGATATATGACTTCATCATTTCTAATCTCCAACCAAGAGTTGGCTACCTCAACTTCGACAAGTTCAAGCGAATCCAAACGTAAAAAGAGAAGAAAAATCGACACAAGCATCGTTATTAAAAACACCAATCAGTCTGAAAACCAACAAACCAAATCTCAAACCGAATGGAAATCCGTATCGGAGCACAATATCTACGCCTCTAAACTAGTCGACGCTCTTCGTAGACGAACCTCTGATTCTACCGTCCGAGAAACTGCAGACCGAGTCCTCGCCCATTCAGCAAAAGGTCGAAGTCGTTGGAGCAGAGCAATTATGACGAATCGACTCAAACTACAAATGAAGATGGTCAAGCATAAAAACAAGAGGAAGAATTCCAAGTTGGCTACTACTAAGCGGTCTAAAAAATTAATAAGAACGCCTGTCAAGAAAAGATTACTGGCTGTGCAAGAAAAAGCTCGTGATCTAAGTCGATTAGTTCCTGGTTGCCGGAAGATCACGTTTCCGAATCTGCTTGAAGAAGTTAGTGATTATATTTGCGCTTTGGAAATGCAAGTGCGAACAATGGCTGCTCTTACTGGCCTTTTAACCAGCTCAACTCAGTCTATCTAATTCTTGGTTATGTAAGACTTAGTCATGAACTACATATGCATGTGTAGATTAATTCGCTTCCATTTCTGCGTTGTTATCTTACTTTGTGAAAATTGTCATAGCACACTTGATTAGTTGTCATTAATCTTTGTGCGAATTGTCACACGTTTTTATGAATAGCACGACTTGATACAAATATTGTGTGACCCAACATATTATTTCCATTTGCACCAGCTGATAAGCACTTTTTTTACATAGATTTTTAAATAACAGTTTTACATATCGAAACTCATGGTTTTTTGGTTAAATTGTTCTGAAACCTGATAAAAGGTGCTTTGGCACCTTGTATAAAATACTCCATCCGTCTCACCTACTTGACGCGCATTTTAACGTGTATATAAACTATATTTTTATAATTTATTTTTAAATTATTTTTTCTTTGAATAAAAATTTAAACATTAAATTTTAATTCAAAAAAAAAAAATTAAAAATAATTTATGAAAATATACTAGCATTAAAATACGTGTCAAACCCGTCCCCCTATCTGAATTATTACTAAGCCTATTTCGTATTCAAGGAAATTTAAACAGAGGACGCATTTTTAACCATCAAGCTTCGAAAGTGATATCACCGAAATACAAGTTCTTTAGCAATATAATTTTTTTTTCATCTAGTCTTAACCAGATCGGATAGGAGATCGAGACACTATGAGATAATAAAAACAAGAAGACATGCACCAGCAAATTAACGAACTTAATTATGCCTTGTGTCTAGAGCTGGCAATTTGATACACGACACGTGAACACGGTACGAACACGACACGGATAATTAGTGTTTGGGTGCAAAAATTTGGTACACGAACACGAAAGTACACGAACACGAAAAAACACGAATATAATTAGTGTCGGGTTTGGATTTTCACAATTGGTACACGACACGAAACGAAAGTACACGAATTAATGAAGTAAATAAATAATTTTAAAAAATATATATTATTTATAGTATTGCATATTTAGAAAATATATAAGGAATTACATATGAACAATAAATAAAAGTTTCATGACTAATTAGCAGTAAGTTATACATTTATATATAAGAAGTATACATTTATATATATAAGTTATATTTACAAATTTTTGTAAAATTGTATGTATTACATATTTAATACACATTTCATAAAAATTTACATAATTAAAATAGTTTTATAATATTTAAATTTAAATTTAATTTAATTTATATTTTTGTTTAATGTACACGAATACGACACGTAAAGTACACGACACGTTTTGAATTGGATATGTGTTTCAAATTTAGTACACGAATCCAAAACGGGTCGGATATGGATTTTACATTAAGTATACGAAAACACGAAAGTACACGACACGAAAGTAGACGACACGGTCCAATTGCCAGGTCTGCTTGTGTCCATACATATAGAATTGATATACAATGTCAATAGTGTATGATGCTGCAAACATAATCATTCTGGAATCGATGAGATCGAATGCAAAACAGTACCTGTAATACAGTTTGGTTTCCTACATATGTCCGATATGGAAATTGATGAGTCTCCATCGTTTAGTCAATTTACTGTTCTAAGGCGAGCAAGATAAGAACATGTGTCCCCAGACTTCAAGTCTCGGATTATTGCAAACCTGGCCTCAAATACATCGCACCAACACTACTCCAATTTTTTTACTTATACATGAATAAATGGCCAGAAATCTTGTATTTTCTTATCACTAATTATTCAACGCTAAAACAAGTGCCAATACGAGTTTCTCATGATAATAAAGTATAAATTTTGGCATTATTCGACACTAAACAAGTTCCAATTCGAGTTTTTCATGGAAAAATGGTCAGAAATCTTGTATTTTCTTGTCACTAATTATTCAACAGTAAAACAAGTGTCAATACGAGTTTCCCATGATAAAAAAGTATAAATTTTGGCATTATTTGAAACTAAACAAGTTCCAATACAAGTTTACCATGATAATTATAAATTCAATACTCCTCATGTCCCATTCATTTCTATACAGTTTCCATTTTGAGATGTCTCTTTCATTTCTATACATTCCAAAAATAATAACTTTTAATAATATAAAACACATTATTACATCTACTATTTTTTTTCACTATCTCTATTCTATAATAATATAAAACACTATTACACCCACTACTTTTTTCTACTATTTTAAATCTATTATTAAATATTGATAGATCCTACTATTTTACTCACTTTTCATCTAATTTTACTCATTTTTTATACATTTTTTTATCTCCGTATCCGAACTCAATGTATATAATTCAATGGAACGAAGAGAGTATAAATTTTGCATGTTTAAGCTCATGTTTATCTATGTACTTTTGTCAACAGTACTCCAAATCATCCAAATTTGGTACAGGAAGAAACAACAACATGGATCCCTTGCATGTGCTAAATTTCTAAGTGCATCTATACACATATATCCATTAACCACATGTGTGATTTACATTGATCCACATATATCAGTGACATGTACTACAGTTTAGGGTTTTCTATGTATGGCCCATTTAATTTGTATTTGTCCTAGACTCCAAAATAGTCAGGGTTTGCTCATGCCCCCCCATCAGTATTAATAGTATAAACCAGTTTAAATTCGTAATTGAAAGACTAGTCTCCAACATAAGTCCCACTATTTTCAGACGACATGACCCTTGTGAAGTCTCTATCAGTTTAATGCCTTGTTCATTTCTACTGCTCCAAATGCACAACGTGTCCGGTTACAACCACTAAAATCTCGTCATCGCAATCGCCATCGGCACCGCCACCGCCATCGCCTTGCGGATGCCTTAAAGTTCAAAAGGCTTGATCGATAGTGGAGTGACCAAACATGGTGATGTGCTAAATAGAGGACCACTTGTTCTCGTTTGGTAGGGTTCTTGGTTAACATAATATATACGTATGAATATATTCGATCCAACTCTTCTAAAATTTTAAAATTTTAGAAAATGTTTGTTAATTGTATGGTATACTATATTCAAGCAGCTCAATGATACAAAACGGAACAAACAATTATCCATTAGTTCATACCATTTAGTCAAATGTTTGGACTCACAAATTGAATAAAAATTATATACATTTATTTGCAAAAAGCAAATTTAAGTAATTTATGCTTACTTTTGGAAACCAGGACGATAAAGATTTGGGTTAAAATTTGCCACGAGCAGAGTACTAAAACAGTGAGAATTAAAGATGGCAAGCCAATTAGTCATACTCCCTCCGTCCCGTTAGGTTCTATACGTTTGATTTAGACTCGTAAACCAAGAAAAAATATAAAAAATGAGTAAAGTTAGATGAAAAGTGGGTAAAGTGGGAGGATCTGTCAATATTTAATAATAGATTTGAGATAGTGAAGGAAAGTAGTGGGTGTAATAGTGTTTTATATTATTATAGAATAAAGATCACTACAAGAAAGTAAGGCTAAATTCGACAGAATAAATTCGACAGACACCAAATTCGACAGATATCAGCTGAAAATTAAGACTGCGGCTAAATTCGACACAATTCTGTCGCAATTAGTTTCTGTCGAAATTATTCTGTCGAATTTAGTACTAAATTCGACAGAAATTTTTATTATGTTGCATTTTCAATACTAAATTCGACAGAATTGTTTGTACTGTCGAAATTAGAACCCACCAAAAAAAAGCGGGAACAATCCCACCAAAAATATTAATTTCAGATTTCAAACTTCGACCGAATTCTGTCGAATTTAACTTTTAGTTTTTGTGGAAATATTGCCGCCGAAATTTTTCAGACCGTTCAAAACTATATTCGACAGTTTTTAGTCGCATTTATAAAAGTGACAGAATTTCGTCGAAGGTTTATTTTTGCAATTTTAAAAAAAAACGTTATTAAATAATTAAATGTGAATAAATAGCATGAAAAAAAATCAATAATTAATTGATAATAAATTAATAATTAATTTTTAATTGAAATTAATATGAAAAAACGTGGGCCCCACAAGTGGGCCCCACAAAATTTTATAATTTTCAATTAAAAATTAATTAATAAAAATTTTTTAATTAAAAATAATATTATGATAGTGGGCCCTACTAATTTTTCTAATTTTCAATTAAAAATTAATAAAAAAATTAATGAATAATTAATTAGTAATTAATTTTTAATTCAAAATAATATTGAAAAACGTGGGACCCATGAGTGCCCTAAACCCTAAACCCTAAACCCTAAACCCGAACCCTAAACCCGAATAATTTTTTAATTGATTTATTCGACGATCCAACCGTACGGATGTTAATCGGTACTCATTCTAGGGTTGGGAAAAATTAATCAAAAAATATGAATGTCTGGTTATGCCGCATCTTTCCAGAAACGTTGGAATAGTACTGTTTCGAGGAACTGGACATGTCTCAAATTTACTGAATAATTTTTTCAATTGATTTTTTCGACGATCCAACCGTACGGATGTTAATAGGTAGTCATTCTAGTGTTGTTGGGAAAAAATAAAAAAAAAATATAAATGTCCGGTTATGCCGCATCTTTCCAGAAATCTCCAACAGTAGTTACGAGTACTAGTCAATATAGTAGTAATCTACTAAGATCTCTGACCAAATTAATTTTTTAATTTTTAAAAATTTGGGAATATCATTAAATTAAATATATCTTGACATCCGTACGGTTGGATCGTCGAGAAATAATTTTCAAAAAATAGAAACAACAATCCGTGACAAAACAGTAGTTACGAGTATTAGTCAATATAATAATGATCTACTAAGATCTGTGGCCAAATTAATTTTTTATCTTTTGAAAATTTGGGAATAATATTAAATTAGATTTATATTGACATCCGTACGGTTGGATCGTCGAGAAATATTTTTTAAAAAATAGAAATAATAATTTGTGACAAAGCACTAGTTACGAGTATTAGTCAATATAATAATGATCTACTAAGATCTCCAACCTAATTAATTTTTTATTTTTTGAAAATTTGGGAATAACATTAAATTAGATTTATAACTTTATTCCATATTTATTTTACTCTATATTAGGAATAGAAAATTAAAAATTCTGTTTGATAACATGTGTCAATGTGTTATTGGTGGACAAAACAGTAGTTACGAGTACTAGTCAATATAGTAGTAATCTACTAAGATCTCTGACCAAATTAATTTTTTAATTTTTAAAAATTTGGGAATATCATTAAATTAGATATATCTTGACATCCGTACGGTTGGATCGTCGAGAAATAATTTTCAAAAAATAGAAACAACAATCCGTGACAAAACAGTAGTTACGAGTATTAGTCAATATAATAATGATCTACTAAGATCTGTGGCCAAATTAATTTTTTATCTTTTGAAAATTTGGGAATAATATTAAATTAGATTTATATTGACATCCGTACGGTTGGATTGTCGAGAAATATTTTTTAAAAAATAGAAATAATAATTTGTGACAAAGCACTAGTTACGAGTATTAGTCAATATAATAATGATCTACTAAGATCTCCAACCTAATTAATTTTTTATTTTTTGAAAATTTGGGAATAACATTAAATTAGATTTATAACTTTAATCCATATTTATTTTACTCTATATTAGGAATAGAAAATTAAAAATTCTGTTTGATAACATGTGTCAATGTGTTATTGGTGGACAACATAGCACATGGATTGTGCTTCTTTAATCAATTTCTAACCCTTGATTAAAACAAAAAAAACACACATCCAACGATTCATATTTTATCCCATTAATTAAACCATTTAACAACCCCCTCCCCCCACCTTTTTCCCCACCCACCCACCTCCCGTCCACTGCCGAAAACCAAAACCCCCCCTGCTCTCTCTCTCTCTCTCTCTACACATATACATAATATTTAATCTTCAAAAATTCACATCTCTCAATCTACTCATCCAAAATTAGTGATTTATATATGTATGTATTCTACAAATCGAGCTCTATACATTGATATAAATATTTTTTGATTTTTATCAAATATTTTTCTGGGTAATATTTGAAGTTTAATTCGGGTTGGAGGTTTGATGAAGTTTTTGATGATTTTGAGGCTGCAAGATTGTATGTTGGTGCTTGTTTATGCTTAGTTATTAATTTCATAATTTTCCGGGCACTTTTTATTTCGCCGGAAAATTCTTGAGGTGGCCGGAATTAACAATTATAATTTTTTTTTGATTTTCAATTTTGACTATTGTATATATCGTCGGATGCTTGGATACATATATTAAATTGAGAATTTTTCAGATTTGTTTTGACTCATCGGAAAATGTTCGGTTTACCGGAATATGGGTTTTAGTTTTCGTTTTTAAATTATGTTTAGGTGAATATTTAGATCGTTGGATTTACCTACTGATATGTTAATTTGGTAATTTTTGGAGATGTTTTTGGTTCACCGGAACAGTAACTCCGGGAGGTTCAAATGGATTTTTTTGGTAGCAGCCAGAAGCTGCTGTTTTTTTTTAAATTCCGGCACTTTAAATTCGACCAGATTTGGTCGAATTTAGCATTTTAAATTCGACCAGATTCAGTCATTTTTAGCATGTTAAATTCGACCAGATTTGGTCGAATTTAGCACTTCAGGCGGCAAAATTTAAAAATTTTGAATTTTTCACCAAAATTTAAAATTTTCAAAATTTTGAAATTTGGCGGCTGAAATGCTAATTTCGACCAGATTTGGTCGAATTTAACAATATCAATTTTGACCAAAGTTAGTCGAATTTAGCATACTAAATTCGACCAATTTACTAAATTCGACGCGAGCATTTTCGACAAACACATTTTCTGTCGAATTTAGTTAAATTCGACAAAATTCCGTCAAATTTAATTAAATTCGACAGAATTTTTCTTGTCGAATTTAGCCGTTTTTCTTGTAGTGGATAGTGGAGAAAGTAGTGGATGTAGTAGTGTTTTATATTTTTAAAAGTTAATATTTTTGAAATGTATAGAAATGAGAGAACATCCCAAAATGAAAAGTGTATAGAAATGGTCGGGAAGGAGGGAGTATTCGAAAGAGATAAGACATTGGTGCCTGGTGGTCCCTGTTTCGGCCCAGAAAGAATGGAAGTTAGTGAGCCATTGAGCACAAGTTAAGAATTGAAAACTAGAGTCTTGAAAGCAAGTCTCCACATGGTTTGTTTTGGCCCACTTTGCTGGCTGTTGATTAATGCAAAGGGTCCGTTTTGCGTTTTTTGTTTCTGTTTCTTGTTTTGTACGGCCTAAAAACCTTGGTCAGAGTTTAGCAACAGGAAAATATAGAGAAAAAATTTGACACGTATTTTCATTAATAAGATATATGATGCACGTGGTTGGTAGACACATAATTGACGTAGATTTTAGGAAATGAAATTGACGAGAAATTGTGTCATTTTTTTGAGTAAATTGTACGTTAGTATTTTCTAAAAATATAAAAAGTTAATATGAGAATACTTAGTGTTGGAATCAAATTTAATTAAGGACGTGGTATCAATATTAATATTTGTAGATGGATTCTTGTTTAAAGATGTAAAAAGAATATAAGTAAAAGCGTATAGCTTTAATCGTGTACTAAGACTGTTCTTTAGAAAATTTGGTGGTAATTTTCGCATCCACTATCAAGATAACTACGCATCCTTTACATAGGGATCAAGTTTACGTACTTATTTTATAATTAGGAATCATCAATTGTTAGAGTTTCAACGTAGCACGTCTCCTAATATTCAGGAATAAGTCTTCTTTTTCAACAGTGTTTAATCATCATGCGTATCATTCTCCTAATAGTCTATTAGTAGGGTCCTTGTAGAACAAGATACATGAATGCACCGCCATAAGATTTATAATTGTGTTGCATTACTCACATTGATGACTATGTATGTGGAGTGATGCTTGTAGATAGCCCAATTGTATTTGAACTTCATGCCCAAAATATGATCTATTTTGACAAAAGTTGGACATCAATTCGACTTGTTATCTTGAATTTGAAAGAACAGAAATGGTTTTGCTAAGTAAATACTTGAGCAAGAGGAACAATGGTCAAAGTTTCTGCAAAAGAAATGAGAATTCGAAGGGGGTGTTCTCAAAAACTGAAGAGAACAAAAAAAAAACTGATAAGGACTAAATAGAAATGTGTATGTACTGTATGTATATACATATACTAGAATAAAAACTGTTAAAATTCAAAAGAAAGACTTGAACGGTTTTTTTTTAAAGATTGTATTGGGAAGACAATCGGGAAGACTTAGGATAATCTTCCCGGTAGTCTTCGTAGTACAAACTAGAAAGTCTTCCGAATAAAAATAAAAGAAAAACAAAAAAATAAATCTATTAATTCTAAGTCTTCCAGATAGTCTTCCTAGTTCAAAAACTGGGTTTGAACTAGGAAGACTTAGCAAAAGACTTCAAATAAAAATAGAAAAAAAAAAAAACTAAACTGCAAAATCCCTTGTTTTCCCGGTAGTCTTCCTAGTATAAAACTGAGAAGACTTAGGAGAAAACTTAGAATTTAATAAAAATAATTACAGAAAAATGCAGAAAACTAATAAAAATGCATGAAAAAATTATAAAAGCCTAGAAAAATTTACAGAAAATTCCATAAATCCTAGAAAAATATGCAGAATAATATAGAATTGCATAAAATTAATATAAACTTGCAGAATAATTTAAACAACAATATTAACAATCTGACATTGACAGTCACAGGTTTACCCCTTTTAACACATGTGAATCCTGTTGGGAGGATTCAGTGGTGGCTAGAGTTTTGGATTTCTTCTTTTGTCTAGTGAGCTGTGACTCAGGTTCCTCACTTCCTAAATCTAAAGTCTCATCAATTATAGCAAGGGTTCTCTTCTTGGTCTTCTTTTTAGTAACACCAGCCTTTTGAGAGACTGGTGCACTTGGCTCCCTAATGACTAAGGTGGTTGTTAGAAATATGTTATTCTTGATGATAATTATAAAAACACTTAGTAGATTTTGTGTTAAGTCAATGTTGTAGCCGTCAACGGAATGGTATGCTTCGCAGCTTCCGTTGACAGGTAGCTCATCAACAGAATGAGTCTCATCAACGGAATGAGTAATGTAGCAATTGCACTGTACAATACTTCACTAGTTGATAGACAATTGTTGTAGGTATTAGATAGGTTTTCTAAGTCATGTTGACTAAGTACTAGATATGCAAAATAGGTTGGTTAATTGTAAATATAATGTGCCTTGTAATTTTGCCTAAGTGAAGACATGTCAACGTAATGGAGATTACACTATCAACGGATTGAAGAATGTACCATCAACGGATTGAAGAATAAAGCTATCAACGGAATACATCTCACTACTATCAACGGATTACTATCACTTTTCTGAACAGTTGACAAAGTGATAGTGACAGTTTTCTGACAGATCAAAAGGTGATGTAGAAGTGTACTTTGCATTGGGAGCCATCAAAATGGTTACTGGGAATGAGGAAACATTCCATTTACCAATTAAGTTCTTGAGTGGGATCATAATAAGCATGAAGACAAAAGACAAGATCTCCAAGGACCATTGGACAAAAGGAATGAAAAGCAAGCTGTTGGCGGTTACCTTTAGTACTTTTTAGTGTAGCCAAAAATAGCATTGTAAACTTGGGATATATAACCAAGTGTAGCAGTTCATTTTATTGTAGGAAGTGAGATAAAATAATTTTGTATTAGCTTTCTTTGAAGAGCACTCTCACTCTACATTTGTAACTGAGCAGCTGTGCTACATTTGTAACACAGATTATTCCCACAATAAAAACGGGTTAATTATCTTGTTGGTCATTAAAGTGTGCATAAAATATCAAGTTGGTCACCAAACTGAAAACGGTCTCAAACAGGTCACTAAAGTCAACTACATGTACATTCTATTATATAACTTACTTTTTTCTCGACGGAAAACACTAATATTAATACTAATTTTTTCGATTTTATAGTCTGAAATGGGTATGTTACCCTACCATGTAGATATCATATTAAATATTTTTTAATACATCATCATTTTTCGTCTAAAAATAATAATTTATTTAGCGGAGTGTACACTTAGTCGACTTTAGTGACCTGATTGAGACCGTTTTCAGTTTGGTGACCAACTTGATATTTTAGGTACACTTTAGTGATCAACAAGATAATTAACCCCAATAAAAACACCTCAGTTGGATCCTCAAAACATCCAACTGAAATTTTATATTTGCTTGTGTTTTTATTTTCTCTGTCAAGTTATTTAAAAGTTGTTTTAAGTTTAAAAATATCTAGAATTGTATTCAACCCCCCCCCCCTTCTACAATTCTGTTAGGTCATTTGGGATTAACAGTGGTGTTTGCAGGAGGGTCACTGGATGGGATAGGAAGGCTAGGGTTAGACTTTGAAGCTCCTTCAGTCTTAGCCTTCCCTTTCCATGAAAGTTCATGATATATGGGCTTATCAAGTGGATAGGATGTGAATGTGTCTTGCATATGCTTAGTCACACTCAGAATCACATCCACTTGATTCCTAGTATCCAATGAACCAAATAGAACTTTGGACATGGACTTGGAATAAGCCAATTTTGTTTTATCTATACCATCTAATTCATGCACATTATTATCAAGATAATTTAAAATGCACTGAAGAAATCGAGGGTAAAAGATCTCATTACCTCTTCCACGAACAGTCCTGCCTAGCCTTTGAGCCAATTCTTTGAGAATAATTGCTCCTACATTAATCTCCTGATTATAAGCTAAGGAGTAGGCTAGCTTCACAACAATGTGACTGATGTGGTCCCATCCTGTCTTCCTGCACAGAAACACCTTTTGGAGTGCGTCAAACAGAAATGACCACTCCCTCCTCACATGCTTCTTGTTAAGCTTAGCCATGTCAATCTCATCTGCATACTTGATTAGATCCATGAATGCCACCATTTCAGCATCATTTGCTTCAGCATCATGACCTTCAACCTTGAACCCCAAAGCTTCATTAATTTATTTCTCCCCAAACTGCAAGTGCTTGCCCCCAATTGTGTAGTTGATTTCCTGAAATGAAGTTCCATCCTCCCTTGCCATTGTAGATACCAACGCTGTTCTCCAGAATCCTTCCAGTACATCAACGTACAGGGTGGGGTTCATAGTTAAAGCTTGGCGAATGTAGGATGTGTTTAAGAACCGTACAAAATACTTGTACCGGGGGTTTGCTTCAGCCTCAGAGGGGATAGTGAGAAGATTGGTCTCTCTGGGTATGGTTAAAGGGTTTGAAGAAGACGCTGCTTGAGATTTGGGTGCCATTTGAAATTGAGAGTGAAGAAGAGAGAAGAGAATTTGAGTTTAGGTTCGAGAATTGAGAGTAATAGACAAGATAAAAGGTTGTGAACGGTTATAAAAGAGTATTTATATGATAGAGACACTACGATATGGAGTTATGAATTTGTACATGCTATTTTGATGTCGTGAAGTCTCAAAATAGCCTATATCGCGAAGTCTTGCAAAGTATATCGCAGAGTTCAAAAATGAACTATGTCGCAAAGTCTTAAAGGTAGAAAGTATGGGGAGACTTTGCGATATAGTATAAATACCTTGTCTAAAACTCCCTTTTTGAAATTCCAAGCATTTTGTCAGACTTATATCAAAATTTTGAAATAAAATTAATTTAAATCAAAATTCTGCTAAATATGGAGACTTGTCGATATTGTTATTCTAGGTCGCGAAGTCAGAAAATGAACTATGTCACAAACTCAAGAAATGAACTATATCGCGAAGTCTCACAATTTCAACAGTTTGTAATATAAGTCTGTTTTATTTGAACTAAGTCGTGAACTCTCAAAATCACCTATGTAGAGATGTCTTAAAAGCTCATAACTTCTCATAAAAGTATGATTTGAAAAATATGCAGTAAAATACTGAAATATTTATAAATCATATCCCAGCTAATTTTCACTCCAAATAAATAGAGCATCTAAATACAGTGAAAATTTACTACTACAACAATTAACTAGCATACTTACTTAGAACAACTAAATGAAGGATTGAGCATTCCAATTTCACTCACAAGTCTATTGAAGACAGCTTCATTTAGAGTTTTAGTAAATATGTCAGCTAATTGTTTCTCAGTTGGAACATAAGAGACTGCTATAGTACCATTTGCAGCATGTTCCCTAATGAAATGGCACCTTATCTTAATGTGCTTTGTAGTAGAATGATTAACAGGATTGGCAACAATGGATATTTCACTGGTATTGTCACACATCAGGGGAATGTGTTCCAATACTAGTCCATAATCCATGAGTTGATTTCTAATCCAAAGCAATTGAGCACAACAACTTCCAGCATCAATATATTCAGCCTCAGCTGTAGATGTTGCTGTGGATTGTTGTTTCTTACTAAACCAGGACACTAACCTTTGACCTAAGAATTGGCAGCTTCCAGAGGTGCTCTTCCTGTCAATTCTGCATCTAGCATAATCAGAATCTGTGTAACCAACCAGGTTGAACCCAGTGCCTTTTAGATACCATAGCCCAAGATTAGGAGTCCCTTTCAGATACCTGAAGATTCTTTTGATAGCCATCATGTGAGATTCCTTAGGATCAGATTGAAACCTTGCACACAGGCATGTAGCAAACATGATGTCTGGCCTGCTAGCAGTGAGATAGAGTAATGATCCAACCATTCCCCTATAGACCTTGATGTCAACTCGCTTGCCCTTCTTATCTTCATCAAGCTTGATTGCAGTGGACATAGGAGTTTTTACTGGGGATGACTCTTCTAAACCATATTTATTTAAGAGATCTTTAACATACTTAGATTGATTTATGAAGATGCCATCCTCCCTTTGAAGTACTTGCAAGCCTGGGAAGAAGGTTAACTCTCCCATCATACTCATCTCATATTTAATTTGCATCAACTTGGAGAACCTTTCACAGAGTTTTTCATTTGAAGAGCCAAAGATGATATCATCCACATAAATTTGAACTAGAATGATATCATTTCCATGCTTCTTGAAGAATAGAGTTTTATCAATTGTACCCCTGGTAAATTGATGCTCAAGAAGGAATTGAGATAGAGTTTCATACCAGGCTCTTGGTGCCTGTTTGAGTCCATAGAGTGCCTTGAGCAGTCTATACACAAAGTCTGGGAAGTCTTCATTCTCAAAGCCAGGAGGTTGGGATACATAAACTTCTTCAGCAAGATCACCATTGAGAAAAGCACTTTTAACATCCATTTGATACACCTTAAAATCTGAGTGTGCTGCAAAAGCCAAGAAAATCCTGATGGCCTCCAGTCTAGCTACAGGTGCAAATGTCTCATCATAGTCAATGCCTTCTTGTTGACAGTATCCTTTGGCAACCAACCTTGCTTTGTTTCTTATTACCACACCTTCTTCATCCATTTTGTTCCTGAATACCCATTTGGTGTCAATAACATTCTTACCTTCAGGAGGTGGCACTATTTCCCATACTTTGTTTTTCTCAAATTGGTTCAACTCTTCTTGCATAGCAACAATCCAGTCAGAATTCTTCAAAGCCTCTTCAATTACTTTTGGTTCTTCTTGTGACAGAAATCAGCTATACAGACATGTATTCATTGTTGCCCTTCTTGTTCTAACTCCCTCACTAGGATCTCCAATGATTTGATCCCTAGTGTGGGCTCTGCCCCATTTCCTTGTGTGACCCTGTTCATCTCCTTGACTTGACTCAGGATCATTTTGATTGACAGTTGCATTCTCTTCTTCTCCCCCTGTATTTGTGTTCCCTTGCACAGGTGTTTGAAGAAGATCATCAACTTCAAGAGTTCCAACATGTGGAACAGTTAGAACATGTGGTTCATCCTCACTTTCAGAATTCTCAAGATATCCTTGATTTTCAAATCTTGGCACACTATCGTTTTCACTTGTTGCCAGTCCAGGAGTTTTCTTGTCATCAAAGGTAACATCCATGCTTTCCATTACTTTGTGTTGCTCAGGTATAAACACTCTGTATGATGTCCTCTCCAGAGAGTATCCAATGAAGATACCTTCAAATGACTTAGCATAAAATTTTCCAACATGTTCAGAAGTATCTTTCATCACAAAACACTTGCTTCCAAACACATGAAGATGCTTGAAGGATGCTCTTTTGCCAGTCATCAATGAGTAAGAGGTTTTTCCAGACTTCTTATTGATCAATGTTCTATTTTGCACATAGCATGCTGTGTTAACAGCATCAGCCCAAAAGCTAGTAGGTAGCTTTGCATCCAACATCATTGTCCTTGCAGCTTCAATGAGAGTTCTATTCTTTCTCTCAACTACTTCATTTTGTTGAGGAGTTCTAGGAGCTGAAAACTGTTGAGAAATTCCTTTATCTTTGCAAAACTCATACAATGCTGAATTTCTGAACTCAATTCCATTATCACTTCTCAAAGCAACTACAGAGGAGCCAGTGCTTTGTGCTTCTCTATCAACTCTCTTGATATGCTCTATAATTACTTGAGATGCTTCATCCTTGGAGAACAGGAATTCCACCCAAGTGTATCTTGAATAATCATCAACCATGACTAGAGCATATTTCTTCTTGGAAAGGGACATTACATTCACAGGGCCAAATAGATCCATGTGAATTAGCTGCAGAGGTTTTGAGTTGGAATTGAGTAATTTGTTCTTGTGGCTTGACCTCTTTATCTTTCCTCTTTGACATGCTTCACATGCTCCATCTTGCACAAACTCCAAAGCAGGCATGTCTCTGATGAGTTCTCTCTTTTCCAGAGAGTTCATTGCCTGAACATTCAAGTGAGACAATTTCTTGTGCCATAGCCAGAATTCTTCATTGGTGGCTTTAGTGTAGAAACAATAAATTTCTCCCTTGTCTACAACCTTAAGATTTGCTACAAACAAGCTTCCTTTCTTCACACCAGTTAAAACAACTTCACCACTTCCTCTTTTTGAGATTAGACAATGATCTTCATCAAATTCCACTTTGAAACCCCTGTTGGTGAATTGTCCAATGCTCAAGAGGTTGTACTTTAGTCCTTCCACAAATGCTACATCTTCAATAATGACATTCCCAGATTTAACACTGCCATATCCCATTGTATAACCAATGTTGTCATTTCCAAAGGTTACTGATGGGCCAACCTTCTCCTCAAAATGTGATAGCAGGGCTATATCACCAGTCATGTGACTTGAGCATCCACTGTCCAAGATCCATATGACTCTTTTATTCCTGTTGCCCTGCATTCAAAAAATGACTAAGTTGTTTTATGACACTTGGTAGGGTCCAGTTGATTTAGAAACAGTTTTGTTATTGATTCTTCTATCATAAACAGCATTTTTCACAGTAGGAGACTTCACTATGTTTGTGGCTTTAGAGTTTACACTCTTAGGCTGACATGAAGTTTTTACCCTCTCAACCCTGATTGGGGACCCTATCCTATGAGTGTGCATATGTGTGTGTGATTCACAGGATTGTGCAGAATCAAGTTTATGCTTCAGAGATAAACAGTTAGCAATCACAGTCACATAGCATGTCATGCAGTTAGTATTACCACAGAAGGAATCATGGATAGTGTTCATGCCAACAGAATGGTTACTAAGGTTATCAACTTCAACATTTGCAGGTTTATTACACTTATGAGTTAAATGATTCACGGATAGGCATTTCTGACACTTTTTCCTAGGAGCATTTGGCACATAAGCATAATTGTTGCCCTTGTTGACACCTACCTTACCATTTCTTTTTTGTTTCTTCTTCTTAACAACTTCTTTCTTGATTTTAGGACTCTTGGCAAGGTTTTTTTTGGTTTCTTTCTGATCAACAGACTTGGGAGAGGAAGAAGTGTCCTTAGCAGCCTCATCTTCTTCAAGTAGTTGTTGTTTGATAACTAGAAGATCCTCATCAAACTCAACAACACTCTTTTTGAAGATGGGCTCTTTGACACTAGACAAGATAGTTGGAGCATTTTTGTTTACAAAAGATTCTTTTCCTTTGCCCTTAGCCTTCTTCCTTCCCTTATAATTCTCATAATCAAAACCAATTCCAACCTTACAGTCTTCAGTGTGTTCCTTGTGATAGGTTTGAATAAGTTCAGAGGAGTTTCTATAGCTTCTTATTCTTAATTAATTTTCAGCAATTTGTTCCCTAAGAGCTATTTCTATCTGTTCAACACAAGCAACTTTATTCTTAAGATACTCCACTTCCTTTTTCAAACCATCAAGGCTCACAACCATTAATTCAAGTTCCTCATTCTTTTCTGTAAGTTCAAGATTTTTAGCAGTTAGTCTGTCAATTTCTTCATTGGCAACTAACATGCTAGTGTGAATGTTGAACATCTCAGTACTCATATCTTCAACAGTTTGGTTGTATTGAAATGGAGTCATATCAAGAGAAGTAAGAATAGGTACCTGACTTGAGGAATCACCATCATCAAAAAATGCCATCAAGGCATAGTTTGAATATTCATGTTCTTCTTCTTCATCAGAATCATCCCAGCACTTTCCCTCTGCAATAAAAGCTTTACCCTGCTGTTTCTTGAGTAGAGCTTCATACTTAGCTTCAAGCTCTAAGTATGCTTTGTCCTTCTTGACCTGTTTGGGCTTTTTGCACTTTGTGGCAAAGTGCCCAAGTTCATTACAGTTATAGCACCTTATCTTGGACCTATCCACACTCCCAAACTTGTATCCTCCTTTAGCAGCACCAGCAATCCCTTTTCCTTTATTGAAGGAGTTTGAGCCACTTGATCCACCAGCACTTCCAACATTAAACTTGGACTTAAATGGCTGCTTCCTTTTAAACCTAATGTTAGGATATCTCCTAGCCATATAGGCAAAAGATTTGTTTTCCATCTTGTCCAGCTCATCTATGCTGTAGAACTCATCTTCCTCAGGCAAATCATAGACAACTTGAGTCTCATCACCAGTGTCTTCAACTTCCAGCTCTTCAATCTTGACTTGACTGACTTTAAGAGATTCCATTCTTTGACCTAAATTGTCAGCAATAAGGGCACAAGAAGTATTGGCCATTAATCCTTGCTTTGCTTGAATGGATCTCTTTTGAAACAACTCTAGCTCATATGTTTTCAAAACACCATACAACACATCAAAACCAATCTTGGTTAGATCCCTTTCTTTGAGGGAAGAGATTCTTGGTTCCAAGTGATCTGGTAGAGTTAGCAAAAATTTCATGTTGAGTTCTTCTGTTTCATATTGTTTGTCATAGAGTTTGAGCTCATTTATCAGCTTGTTGAACCTCTAAAACACTTCTGTGATTCCCTCCTTTGGCTGAGCCATGAAAGCTTCATACTGAGACACCAGAATCTGCTTCTTGTTCTTTCTTACTTCTGGAGTTCCTTCACATAGCACTTCTATAAGATCCCACATTTTCTTTGCACTACTACAGTGAGCAACAGTGCCATACATGTTGAAATCCATAGATTCACAAATGATAAGTTGGAGATGTCCATCTAGTGCTATTTTCTCTTTTTCAAGATCAGTGTATTTGGAGGGGTCTTTAGGAACATGTCTTGCTGGTATTATCTCAGTACCAACAATTGTTTCAGCAATCTCAATCATTGGAGTAAAGGAACCATGCTTTAGAATCTCTAAGTACATGGGATTTGAAGCTTTGATGGAAAGCAACATCTTCTTCTTCCATAGACTGTAGTGCTCCTTGTTAAAGGGAGGAATCTTGATACTGCTTAGTTTCTGTGAACTCATTCTTGATCTTTTCCTGTTTGTATATCAATAGTCCGTTCTGATACCACTTGTTAGAAATGAATGTTACTAAGAAACTAGACAGAGGGGGGGGGGGGTGAATGGATAGTTTTGATATTTTTCGATTCTTGAAAACTAAATAAGCTGTGAGAGATTATGTTGCGTAAAATGCTGAATGAAAATAAACAAAACACACACAATCACTTTAATCTACTTTGTATTAAGTAAATTAAATACTACAACTTCCAAAACTTCACAACTGAAATTCTGGCTTCTAAACTAGAACAATGTTTTCTTGCTTTGCTTACAGAGAAAAGAGTGCTTAAAAATTTCTGTGTACTACTCTCTCTCTCTCTCTCTTTGCTAACAGTAGAGTGTGCACAATATATATAGACATATACAAACTCGTGCACACACCTATTTACACAGTTACCCTTCACTGAAAGTCCAACTTGTTCTGCCATAAGAAGTTAACTGTGTCAGGAAGGACCACTTGTTTTTCGGAGTCTTTCCCGATTCTGTAGCTGCTTGTCTCTTATCTTTCTCTCCAAGTTTTGCTATAGATTTGCCATCTGTTCTTTGGACCACCTTACCATAACAGATGCTTCAGTATTTGTCTCCTTTGAATTTTGGTTATGTACCTTGATTTGTCTTGTTATAAACGGCTAAGTGTTGACATCGTGAACTCTAGCATATTCATGATTCTTTGACATGTCGACATAGTGCATTCTTGACTTTGCTATATGAGTGTTTCAAGAGTATGCGATATAGGCTTAGAGATGACTTTGCGATATGGCCTTCTTGAGGACTTCGCGCATAGCCTATTTGAGGACTTCGCGACATAGCCTTTTTGAGGACTTCGCGACATTGCCTTTTTGAGGACTTCACGATCTAGTGCAATCTGACTTTGCGATCTCAACACTTCACGATATTAGTAATGAAGACTTCACGACATAGTACATTTTAGGACTATACGATCTCAGTACTTCACGACATGGATATTTCAGACTTCCCGACATAGCTCTATTTTGACTTCACGGTATAGGGACTTAGATAAATTTCTGCAACTTATTTATCCAGGGCTTTATTCATCTCCATCCTGCTGCTTGAACATTTCTGAACTTCTACCAGGATAATTATTCCATAGCCTATGTACATTCTAGATTGTAAGAAATTTACTAAGCTCATTATAACTCTGAGCAACCAAGATAAAGCTAAGTACATGAAAACAAGACAAGTACAGTAAAGACCTATACTATATCCCAATGAAAGAATTCATTAGGTCATGTAGAGTGACATAGTCACAATGAGTAGGCTTGTTAATAGTGGTACTCAGACATGCCTTGAGCCTAACACTTTGTTTCTTGTCACCATTCCACTCTCATCCAGTTTGTTTCTGAATACCCACTTTGTCTCAATGACTGATTTTCCTTTAGGTCTTGGAACCAGCTTCAATACATTGTTTCTTTCAAACTGGTTGCGTTCTTCTTGCATAGCAATCACCCAATCAGAATCCAACAATGCTTCATCAATTGTTTTTGGTTCCATTTGAGATAGAAAACATGAGAACATGCTGTCAGCAGAAACATTATTCCTTGTCCTTACCCAGGAGGAAGGATTGCCAATGATTAGATCATTAGTGTGATCTTTGTTCCATTTTGTGGCTCTGGGAAAGCTTCTGTTTTGATCTGGTGGATTAGCTCCAGTTTGAGGAGATGAATCTTCACCAGTGTAGTTGTCTCCACCATGCTCTTCATTATCTCCAGAGTCACCATCATTTAGAAGATTAGATGAAATGGTCTGTGACTGAGCTGGATTTTGATTAACATCATTAGCATTGACAACATCTTTCTCAAGATCAACAGTTTGAGTAAAGTTGGGTTCTTCATCAACAATTTCTTCTTCTTCCAAGTATCCTTGATTTTCAAATCTAAAGGTCTGCATTTGACCATCTTCATGCAACCCTGGAAACTTGGTTTCATCAAATGTGACATTCACACTTTCATCAATGATCCTGTGTTCTATGACATAGGCTCTGTAAGCAGTCCTTTCTATCCCATATACCATGAAAATGCCTTCATAAGCTTTAGCATCAAACTTTCCTTTATTTTCATGGTTGTCCTTCATCATGAAGCACTTACTTCCAAATACATGAAAGTATTTGACAGTAGGTTTCTTCTCAGTCAACAAATAGTAGGGAGTGCGTCCATGAGTCTTGTTTATTATGGTTCTGTTCCGTGAGTAGCAAGTTGTGTTAATAGCCTCTGCCCAGAAATATGTTGGTAATTTTGCATCATGCAACATAGTTCTAGCAGCTTCTATGAGGGTCATGTTCTTCCTCTCCACAACTCCATTCTGCTGTGGTGTTCTTGCAGCAGATAATTGTTGTACAATGCCTTCATCCTTGCAGAAATTTCCAAGTAAGGCATTTCTGAACTCAGTACCATTATCACTTCTTAAAATTTGAACTTTGGCATTTGGAGTTTTGTCAAGAAATCTTATGTGATCAATGATTACTTGAGCAGCTTCATCTTTTGACTCTAGAAACTTCACCCAAGTGTACCTAGAGTAGTCATCCACCATTACTATTGCATATCTCTTCTTGGCTAAGGATGGAACATTGACTGGGCCAAAAAGATCCATGTGTATCAGCTTCAGTGGTTCAGTGTTGGTGTTAACTTGCTTTGTCCTGTGCACAACTCTTCTCAATTTTCCCATTTGACAATCCTCACATAGTTCTTCCTGACAAAATTCATGTTGAGGTAGTCCTCTCACAAGCTCCTTCTTCATTAGCTTATTCATTGTCTTGAAGTTGAGATGAGAGAGTTTCCTGTACCAAAGCATGATGTCACCAACAGTAGCTTTACTGTAGAAACAGTAGATTTTATCCTTCTTTGTTGAACTTAGATCAGCAACAAACAAGCTTCCTTTCCTTACTCCTTTAAGAGAAAGGCTTTCATCCTTCTTGTGGTAGATGTTGTAAACCATCATATCAAAGTCAACCTTGAATCCTCTGTAATTGAATTGGCTGACACTGAATTGGCTGACACTGAGTAGATTGTGCTTTAATCCATCAACAAGAGCAATATCATTTATGACAACATTTCCAATTTCCAGACAGCCATATCCCACAGTGTAACCTTTGCTGTTGTCTCCAAAGGTTATGATTGGGCCAGCTTTTTCAACAAAATGTGATAGCAGGGCTTTATCACCTGTCATGTGTCTTGAGCATCCACTATCAATGATCCACATGACATGTTTCTTATTCTTGCCCTGATTTGAAGAGCTTGATGATTCATCATCAGATTTAGCCATGAGGGCTAAGTTCACATATTCTTCCTCTTCTTCATCATCAGAGTCATCCCAACACTTTCCTTCAACCACATAGGCTCTTCCTTGTCCTTTATTGAATTGACCACTAGCTACTTTGTCCATTTTCTGATTCTGTTTTGGCCTTCTGCATTCAGTAGCAAAATGACCAGGTTTATTACAGTTTTAGCATCTGAACTTTGACCTATCCACCATCCATGTCTTGTATCCTCCTCTTGTAGCACCACTAGCAGCCTTAGATGAATTTCATTTGCTGAACCTAGATGTTTGACCCTGAGTCTTGTAAGATTTGTCTCTTTTGAATCTCATGTTCCTGAATTTCTTTGCCATATAAGCCATGGTTGGATTGTCCATTCTTTCCATCTCTTCTATAGTGTAGAAGTCTTCATATTCAACATCATTAAGTTGTAGCACCACCTTCTCCTCATTATCCACCACCTCTTCAATCTTTAGAGATGACATTTGAGTTGGTTGAATGATTTGCATTGCTTCACTTGGCTGGGTGACCTTTGGTTCATGAGCTACAAGAGCACCAGACATGTTTGCCATTTTGCCTTTTGATCCACTTTGTATGGCTCTTTTCTGAAAGAGTTCTAGCTCATATTACTTGGACACAGGTCTATTCCTTCTCTGATTGCAGTAACTCTATATTCAAGATGCTCGAGAAGACTGAGCAAGAACTTAACATTGATTTCTTTCTTCTCATAGAACTTGCCATGAATCTGGAGTTCAGTTAGAAGTTTCCTAAATCTTTCAAACATCTGTGTCAGTTCTTCACCAGGTTTTGCCATGAAGGCTTCATGTAACACACCAAATCCGGGGTCAAAGGATTTGGTCGTCACTCTGCATTCTCAAATAAAACAACCTGCTCAAAGTAAACCAATACAATAATAACATCTGCGACCCCAAATCTACCAAGAATCTTTAAAGGTTATAGTGCTAGAAACAAGAATCCAAAATTCCATTACACAAAATTTTCTTCTTTACAACCATTCTCTTTACATAAATCCTATAACACTAGTATAACTTCTACAAGAAGTATACCAAGCAAATCTAATCTGATACAACATAGTATTTAATAAAAAAATTCACTTTATACAATAACCTTACACTAGTTCTAAATACTCTGCATCATAACGTCTTTACACTAACATCTTCTTCCTTCTCTGCCTAGCTACGCGGATAACTCCCGCCAATATGCCTTCTTACTGAAAGGCTAAAAATATAAAGAAAGCAAGTATGAGCGAAAGAATTGCTCATCAGGTGCATTATCAAGTATAATAGGAAAAGTCTCCAAAATAAGCTTTTGGTTTAAACATTTGTAATCTCTAAAACTTTTCAATCAAGTTTGGTAATTCACCATAATTTCTCATTCAGCTTCTAGCAACTGAATAGTTTTAAAACACGAAGGAATTTATATTAGTCGCCACGGTTACCCGAACCAAAATATCTACAATAGTATGTAGAAAATATGTAATAAATATAACTCATACGTCTTCAAGACCATAGTTTATACAAAAATACTATTTTTAAAGATAACAGTTCCATTCACAACATCTTCTGAAACCAACAACTTTAAGCAACGAATCAACCTGAATATCAGGTTATAACTCACCAGTACGGAACATATGAATGAAATCAATCTCAGATATAAGAAGTGATATTAGAATTGGATTTTTATACTTTTATAAATCACAAAGGTTGAGCTGCTGATCAGTCACGCATCAACCCCGGACCCGCTTATAGCAAAGTCCTCCCCTAGGATCCTTGGCCATCTTGGCCTTAATTAATTCCGACCATGAATTTGGTCCGACCATTATTGGTCCATTTAAAAACATTCCAATTCTATTATCTATACGTCAGGTGTCAGTACAATTGACAACCTTACTACGATAGCCAAGTGTCAGAAGAATCGACAACCTTAATACCACAATCGCTGGAAAACTCACGTTCCAGGAAATAACTCGACTATGAAGAATTCATCAAGGAATAACAATACAATCTAGTATCGACGAGATCGACACAATAATGGGAGGTGCACATGAAAAGTGATAATATAATAAACATCGACGAGATCGATTCAACAACTGGGATGATAATGAAGAGTAAGCAATAACATGCTCAATAAAATTAAGTCCGGTATGAAACAGGCATTATGAGTTCGAATCAAGGACTGGATCAGATAATCGCATCAACAAGAAATGATAATAATACTTGCATAGGTGCAAGATGGAAAATAGAATACTTGTAGAACAAGTACCACAACTTCAGAATTTAAAATAACATTTTTACCCTCATCGGGTTCACAAGTTCCCACTCATCTAGGGTTGGCAACATTCCAACATAATATTTTTAAATCAAGATTTTTGAAAGAAAACCTTAGTATGAGGCCCATAACTATATTTTAAATCGTTTCAACACAATAATTATATATTTCCAATCAACATGGAAATATGAATCTAAACTCAAAAGGTATGAAAGAATACTCGTCAATTTACGAGATTAAATAAAATACTTGCAATTCAATGCAAAAGAATCATCATTTAAAATTTCGTGAAGAGTATGCCAATTGCATAATAATAATTCAATAGAATATCACTCAAATAATAAGCAAGGGTATAAACACTTGCCTCTGGTCCTTAGCTATTTCGTAAGGCTGAGATAATACGATTCCCTCCTTATTCTGCCTTATAGCACGATTCTCTATTTCCGTCCTTCTTTGATTTAAAGCTCTTGTGAATACCACTAATCTGATCCTACCGTTTTGAATCCACGCGTCGATATCTCCGACTTCCTTCATTTAACATGTCTTGGTAATCTGGCTCGTCTTGTCCAATAGCCCTTGTTGCTTAGATAACCATATTCAATAGATAGAATAATCACGATTAACTAAATAAATAACCCACGTATCACGTTCGTCGAAAATCTCTATACTATAAAAGTCAACGTCTAAGTCAACGGTCTCGTAAATCTCATTTTATAACAATACTGACAAATTTCTATTCTAACTACCCTTCGTGATAATATTAGACATGACCAAAATATTTAAACAAGCCTCAGCACAATTATTCGTATTTATGACTCACTAACCAGATAATCCACGTATTTCACGTAACACACATTGTCATTTAATTGCGATAAATAAATCACATAAGTCTCGTAACGTCCAAGAAATAATTTTAGAAAAATATTCGACTCTCATTTCAAAGGAATTAAACCTCAAAATATTTTTAGATAAAAAATCGGATCATTTATCCCAATATAAAGATTTAAAAACAATTTAATCAATTAATAAAAATTAATTGACAAATTCCAAACACTCAAACAAATTCGTATGAATAAAACCAAACCAAGAAAATAATTAAATCTAATTTAAATTAATTAGATTTAATTAATAATTATTTAATAGAATTAACTGATTATTAAAATTAATTAATCAATTAATTAAATAAATTAATTATTAATAAAAAATAATTAAAATAATTAAATTTAATCAATTTTCGAATTTAAATAAATATTTATAAATTTATAAAATTTTCTGAATAATAAAATGTAATTTTAAATCAAAAATATGATTTTTAGAATTTTTAAAACAATTTTCGATTTATTTTTTAAAATAAATCCCAGAAACACTATTCACGAAAATCAATTAGGGCAAACTAGATCAAAACCGGGTCAAAAAACGGGCCAGGAAACGACTCAACGGGTCACCAAGAACAACCCACCGGAATCTGGGTTTTCCAGAATCCGGCCGGTGTCCGGTGGCCGGAATCCCACGATTCCGATCAAACAACTATCAAACCAAAGGGCTTTTGCTCGGTTCTTTACCAGCAACACAACCCACATCACACTTTTCCCTAATCAAGCCGGAAACGGCTATAAAGTCCGGTCAAAACCCGGCGACCATATTTTCCGGCAAGCCAGAATCGAACCCAAACTCAAAAATTATTACACACCACAACTCTACATCCAACGATCTACAACATGGTAAAAAACTTAATCAAAACTGAGTAACCAAGCGAAAATCCGGCCAAAGCTTTAAGAAATCCGGTGAACTTCAACCTTTTCCGATCTAGTCGATTCTAAGCTCAAAAATTACATTAAAAATCATCAACATGTTCTTAATCACATAAAAAACACACTCAAGCCATCAATTTATACTAACAATCAATATCAAGATTTTCCCCAAATTAAATTAATAAATTCGAAATAATTAATTAATGAAAAATAAGAAAAAACTCAGAAATCATACACACACAAATTTTGATGATGGAATTGGATAGAGAATGATGAGAGATTCGATTCGACTACTAGAGCGTCGAAATCGGATTCCGATAACGCCTTCAAAAGTTAGTTTGATTCTCAAGAACACGAAAAACACAGTTCAGAGATTTTAGATATTTAGCGATATATATAAGCTTGATTATACGCAAAATAATGCACGATACGCCTTTTTATACTTAGTGGAAATAAATACCCCAAACAACATTTTTGGATCGATATTGATCCATTGGATTGCTTTAAATCTTTAATAAAGTAAAATACACGTTTTACGAGGTGATAGTCATCCACACTGACTGATAATTATCCAAATCAATACATATCAATTATATAACGAATGCTCAAGAATACTAGGGCTATAACATATGTATTATTGATACGAACGATATATCAATTTCCCGAATAATTAGGGAATGATCTAAATTTCCTTTTCGATAATTAAAATAAAACGAAATAAAAATAACGTTCTCTTAAAAAGAATTTTCCAATCACCACAAATATTCACATAGCATCTCAAGGTCACATATTCAACCATTTAACGAATAACTTAACACATTTAAACAGATAAAACATTTAATAAATTTTGATATGAAAATAAAATTTCATCTCACATCAAATATTAACACGTAATTTTCCCGGATCTTACATCCTTCCCCCCTTAAAAGGATTCTGTCCTCAGAATTAGCTCGTGCAAACATATGTGGATACTTTTCCAACATCTCACTCTCCAATTCCTAGGTTGACTCTTCAACCTTAGGATTCCTCCACCAAACTCTTACCAATTCGACTGTTTTATTACTTAACACTTTCTCATACCGACTTAATATCTTAATCGGTTACTAATAACCCAAATAACATCATGATTAGCTCTAGGCCTTGACAACTCTACTACAAGGTCTATCTTAATACGTTTCCACTTCCATTCAGGAATCTCTTAGTTGTAGTCGTCTACTATATCTCTTGTTATTATAACCTTAAAGCTCCATCATTTCCAATTCTTGTACCGAAGATATTTACATCTCTAATTTCGCTTTACTACTTATAAAGTCAGCCATCCATATTCTTTGGTCAATTCTATATGTCTCCAATATAGCTAACAACTGCTTTCAACGATCATATACCTTCCGTGCCATTATAAAATAAATTTTAAGTTTAAAACAACCACTCATTTCCTTGTCCATTTTCCACAACCTGGGATAACATCAGCACAATTGCACATTTTCCCCAATTTCCAATCAACTCTTGAATTACCTAACTAACGTGAATGGTTACTGAGGCTTCATAGCGTGTTGTAGTTCCTTCGAATATTGTTTCATCTTCAAATATTGTCGTTCGTTATATGTCACTAGTATTCTAATCGCATCATGATCCGCCTTCGCTCGTGGTAATTCAATCGCAATTTCTTCGTTCATTATGGTAAGGTAAATTCCTTCCAACCTGGTGGTATACCTTCAAGATTATTAAAGATAACAAGATTCATGATATTTTGAAGTGAAAAGGTTCCGCATCATAGAAAATGTCCCACCATTGTGGTTACCAAATTTACATATTCTAAAGCGAACATTATTGGAAATAAAAGAATCACTGAGAGATCAATTCGATCGCATGAACTCAATGTTGCGTGTCTTAATTAAGACATTACTAAAGGTAATTATCCTTCTTGTATTGCACAACACACAAGTGATGGCGTCCCATCAGACTTCTATCACATAGACAGATAGTCCTTGTGTCCCCTATAAATAGGGTTGTTTGTCTTAGTTGGAGTAGAGAAAGATGAAAGAAATTTAAAATCAAAGTAGCAACCAAGGCCTTTCGATAAGAAATCTCAGATACACACCTTGGATTGGAACTGAGTAAATTCCCAAAGGTGTTACTTCAGAAAAGAGGAATAACCAGAAAAGAAAGCATCGAACAAAAAGTGTTCCATTACAATTAGAGGGATTCACCCCTGAAGAATGAAAGAGTTGAAATTTAAATAACACATTTTCAACAGGCCTCAAAATTTGAAATAGATATCACAACAACCTCTGATGCAATCGCAAACATGATTGATCAAAAGTATCAAATACAAGGTCAAAAGGTGGAATATATTCACCAACACAAGTTTCGCTTAAAGGAATGTCGAATATTTCATTAGGATGGAAAGGTATTACCAAGGTTTCCACATATGCCTCCTCTGTCGACTCCTTCGATAGCTCGTTATTCGATTCTAAGCCCTTCTTTTCCACGTCATAAAGTTATCAATATCGTACTTTGTCGTCGACTCGTAATAGTCCTTGAAGATTCCGCCATAGACATCCACAATCGTAAGAAGTTCTATCCATCTTTAGCACAATCATCTTAATCGAATACCCCTATCTTAACTCACTCATTGGTACTATATCCAATAGTCCAACACGAACTCTAAATGAGCTCTGACGTTTCTTATATAACTATTGTTAGTCCTTGTGTATTGCAGAAGGGGGGGGGGATGAATGCAATACTGATAAAATTCAATCTAAATTTCAACAACTAAAATCAAGATTAAACGTTATCAGCAATATACGCAATCACGAACAGTATGTAGTAAGAACAAGATTCACAAAATAAATGTTTTATTTATTTTGCAAAGTGTTGCTACAACCTCAAGAAAGAATTCTCGAGCTTCGGTATTCTCCAAGACACTTACTTGTCTTCGTTACATCTCTAGAATGAATTAACAGTAGGTATAAGACTAATCCTATCACTATCAGTCACGGGTTTGTGAAGCTGTTGTCATTGTCAAGTGGCAGCTTCTTACAGATTATCTTACCCATGTGACTTTCCTAAATTGCTAATATGTCAGATATACATCATAACAAAAGCAACCTAGATTCATTCTATTTCCAGCTTAAGCAATTCAGCAAATAAGGACTTGACCTTGCTCTTGAATTGATTCGCTTTTGTTTTGCAATGCTTGAAGCTTCTGTCGTAGTCTTGCAGACTTGGTGCAGCTTAGGGATACTGCAACACGCCTGTTTCTTGAACATTGAAACTGTCACGGGGTTTGACTGAGAAAGATACCTAGAACAAGGATCTTTCTCAACACAGTTACTTTTGCCGCAAAGCTTGCTGTCACAGGAATGTGCTTTTGGTGACAGTAGGAGTTCCCCGCATAGTGTGGTGTCGAGGTTTCCAAACTTGCTATCGAGGGCTAAAGTTGCTGTCGCGTAGTCTTCCTCCAATGTTGCTGTCAGAGTGAATATGCTGTCTTGACTTGCAACATTCTGTCTTCTTGTAATCTTACTGTCAATGCTTATGACAGTAACCTTTATTCATGCTGTCATCTGATATGCGTTCTTTGAGGCTTGAACACAGAAAGTGAACTTCTTCCAAATTACACAATTAAAATAACATTGCATACTGATTACAAGAACATACGATGGCTGTGACAGTATGTTCTACTTAATTAAAAAATTAAGTATATACAAAGTTAAGTTGTTCCTATGCTATCACCCATAAATCCCAACAATCTCCCCCAATTTGTTTTTACGGACAATAACAACAAATTTACAATATATGCTGACAACTTAACTAACAAGATCAGAACGGATTTAGAATGTTTACTTAGCTTGAGATTTCCTCTTCTGTCTCGTTACTTCCTCTCTTCTGAGAGCTTCTACCAAGCTGCTTCTTAGACCTTCTACAAGAGAGATTTCAGCAGGTGTGACTGCAGCATCTTCTATTTCTTCAATGATCTTCTTGATAGTAGGAGAAATAAGAGAACTAGCATCCCTGAGATTCAACCATTGCTCTTGATCAAATGGATAGCTTCTGAAGTGGAGTTCTTCATGTATAAGCTTGAATCTACTTCCTCGATAAGCATTGAGAGACATCCTCCTTTGCTTGTCCAGCTTCGAATCTTCTCCTTTTCTCCTTTCCAATAGTTCCTCTATCTTGTCAGAACAGATCTGCTCCAGGGGATGAATTGATCCAGCAACCATATACTGTAAATCCTTCAGAATAGTTGTTTTTAGCTTGTGCAAGCTACAAACATAGATTTCTTCTTTTAGATGCTTGATTCTTAAGAGATTTTCCAGCATACATGTTTGATAATTTGGAGCTTCACTTTCTGCCTTGTTGGTAGTCTTACATCTTTCCAGGAGTTCAGCTTCCTTCTTATCAAGTTCTGACTGATATTGAGCATATTGAGAAGAGTCAGGTCTTTTGCTTGGCTTGGGTTGCCCTTCCTCTGTGGGTTGGGTTTTCCTTTCTTCTGTGGGTGAATCATCAAACTCATAGTACCAGTGATATGGTATAGGAGAAGCTGGTAAATCAGTTGAAATATCAGCATCATCAAAATCTGCAAAGTTGTAGCCAAATTTCTGATAGAATTCAGCATCCCTATCAGCCTGATATTTTAGAACATGTTTCATGACAGACTCTGAAACATTATCATAGCTCTCCAACAACTCTACCATTCTTTCCAGGTAGAAGAAGTCAATTCTTCTTTTATCTATGGTTGATGTGCTGTTCTTGGTTGATGTGGCTACCAGATTGAAGTCCTTGTCAATCTTGGCAGACCTTGATTCTTCCCACCACAGAATGTACTCAGAGGCCTCTTGATTTGCATCCAGCTTAACC
Source organism: Heracleum sosnowskyi (assembly GCA_030848705.1). NCBI lineage: Eukaryota > Viridiplantae > Streptophyta > Magnoliopsida > Apiales > Apiaceae > Heracleum > Heracleum sosnowskyi. The sequence goes on from CM061235.1 coordinate 71,139,113, forward strand.
TCAACACTCTTAATTTCTTTTGATTTCATTTGTTGAATCTTAAGACTGTTGGGAGGAATTGATTGAATTGGCTTCCTAAGATTTCTGCCAAATCCAGTGGCCTTTTCCTTTCCCGAGTACTTGTGCTTTCCTGCAGGTTTCTGTCTAGTAAACCATGACTTAGCTTTAGCTTTCAGTCTCTTGGGCTTGACAGCAGCTTTGGTTTCATCCTTGACAGAACCTTCCTTGACAGTACCTTTGTCGACAGTGTCTTTCATGACAACATCTTCTATGACAGTATCCTTGTCGACAGTACCTTTGGTGACAGCATCTTTTTCTGCATTTATGCAGTCAATAGCACATCTAAGAATGCTTTCCTCCAAAGCTTCCAGTATTCTTGTCTCCATGTTAGATCAGAATTCAATGATCGTCAGAAGCTAGACTCAACTGATCAGGATTGCTGACGTCATCAGTATTGCATGGTCATCAGTATTTGATCAAGCGTCAGTATCTTATTGATCATCAGGATTCCTACTCAGACTATGATCAGGATTGATCATCAGGACTTGAAGCTGATCAGGATTCCTACTTCGAGTTATATTTGGAGTCTAGATAAACATGGAAGTTTATTCTATTTGTTCCTGGTTTGTAGAATGCAGCTATCGATTAAAGATATGTTTCTATCTTTGTTATGATTAGGACTTATCTTGTTATTGATAGAGAAGCTGTGTGCACTATATAAACACAGTTTTGGTTTCGATTTATGTATTCATTCGAGAGAGAACATAATCGGAGAGAAGCTCTTAAGAACAGAATTTCTTGAGAGAGTTTTTGTAAGCTAGCAGCTCTTAAGAACATCAGAATTTCTTAAGAGAGTTTGTAACAGTTTTATATCAAAGTTAATAAAGCTGTTATTGTTATTGTTATTGATCTTTCATATTTGTGTTATATAAAGTCGAGAATCTTATACAATTGTATTCAACCCCCTTCTACAATTGTTATTTACTGGGCAACAATTGGTATCAGAGCAAACTGATTTAATTCTGAATCAGATACGATCTAAAGATGTCGACAACCAAGTATGAAAGCATGAAGATTCCCATCTTGAAGATATCAGAATATCCTACATGGAAGGTAAAGATGCTGATGTACCTGGAGGCTATGGATCCCGACTACTTGGACAGGATTCGTGATGGACCATATATACCAACAAAGTTCGTAGAACGAACAGATACAGTACCAGAACATTATGTGGTCAAAACTAAAGCTGAATGGACTCCAGAAGAAAAAGCTCATGTACTCAGGGAACCAAAGATAAAGAATATCTTGCATAATAGCCTTGATGCTGTTATGTCAAACAGAGTGATTGCATGCAAGTCTTCAAAAGAAATCTGGGATACTTTGGAAACTCAGTGCCAGGGATCTGCGTCTGTTAAGAAAAACAGAAGGGCTCTATTGATTCAAGAATATGAGCAATTCGATGCAAGACCTGAAGAGAGCCTGACTGATCTATATGATAGATTTCTGACACTATTGAACAGCTTATCCTTAGTTGACAAAGTATATGAAACTGAAGATTCAAACACCAAATTTCTTAGAGCTTTACCTGAAGAATGGGATACTCAGACCTCAATCATTAGACACCAGTATGATCTGAACATTGTGTCTCTTGATGAGATCTATGGGATGCTAAGAACTCATGATCTTGAAGTTCAACAGAGAAAGAACAAGAAAAGCAGCAAGGCAAAGTCAATTGCTTTGAATGTAGAAGCAAAATCAAAAGGGAAAGCTATGGAGGTCTCTAGAAGGAAAGCAAGAGTAGCTGAGTCAGATCCTGACGACTCTTCATCAGATACTGATGGCAATCCTGATGCCAATACTGGTGACGAATCTTCTGATTCAGACATGGAAGAGATGGTTGCTATGATTGTCAGAAACTTCAGAAGGATGAAGTTCAGGAAGAATAGAAGACAAGGCAACTTTCAGAAAAAGACCTTCAAAGCAGACAAAGACAAGTATATCAAAAAGGACAGCAAAGGTAGCAAATTTGACAAGTCAAAGGTTAGATGCTACAAGTGTAATGGTATGGGTCACTTTGCTTCTGAATGCAACAAGACAAAGGCACTCATCACATCAAGCAAGGATTGGATGGACTCTTCCTCAGAATCTGATACTGAGGTAGTCAACTATGCGTTAATGGCCAATGCTGATGTAACTGCTGCTCCTGATGATAAGGTACTGAATACTATCTTTGATTTTGATACTGATAATGCTTCTGAGTTAAGACGTTTTCTAAAGTCATTACATATTAGCTTTAGAAGTCAAACTGCTGAGAATACTAGAATCTTATCTGAGATGTCTGACCTTAGAAACAGGAATGAGATATTAGAAGCTGAATTTTCTCGTATGCAAGAAGTACAAAAAGAATGTGATAATGCTAAACACATGCACTTAGAGATGACATCTAAATGTACTTCCCTTGAAAAAGAACTTGAATTTGCTAATGAGAAAATCAGAACCTGGACAGACTCTGGTAGGAAATTTCATGAGATTAATACCTCTAAGAATTGGAAAGAGTGTCTAGGATATAAGTCAGATGAAGATAAGAAATTGAAAGAGAAAATTGTCATTGATGAGACAGTCAGTCCAAAGACCTATAGACATGTTATAGACTCAACCAAATCTAAGATTACTCCTGTTAATTTTGTTTTTGGTAAGGATTCCAATTCTACTTTTGAAAAAGGATCTTCTTCTACTCAAGGAATTAAAATTATAAAGTCTAAACCTGTCATGAACAAAGTCACTAAGAATCTAGGTCTATTGTCTCAGAAACAGCTTAAAGATAAAATCTGTGAGGTTACAGATAAGAAAAAGGAAGCTACTGTTAAGAGAAACAGGAATGGTAAAGTTGGGATCAATAAAGAGAATGGTTATAAATATATCCCAAATGCACCTAGAAAGTGTTGTTTTAACTGTGGTAACTCTAATCATCTTGCTATTGATTGTAAAAAGAGTAAGAAGAAAATTGCTGAAATTCCTAAGTCTGATGTTAGGAATAGATCAGTATTTTACAAACCACAGAATTCCTGTTTTCATTGTGGTAGTCTATGGCATTCTATTTATACATGTAAAGAGTATCATGATTTGTACTATAACTTTTATGATCCATTGCCTAAGTTTGAAAGTAGTACAAAGTCTGATAAAACTGAAAATGTCATAGTGAAGCATGCTTTTGTTAATACTGATACTGACAAAGCAAATCCTGATGGAGTAAATCCTGTCAGGACTGCTAAAGTCAGAAAGTCTTCTGCTGCTAAAATTAATAAATTGCATGAGAAAGGAACCCAACATGTATGGGTTCCTAAGTGTTCTAACTAGTGTGTTTCTATTCTGATGCAGGGTAAAAGGAAAAATGTGTTAGTCATGGATAGTGGATGTTCTGTGCACATGACTGGAAACAAAGCCCTGTTATCAGAATATGAGGAAAAAGCTGGCCCAACTGTGTCTTATGGAGATGGCAACATTGGACAAACCTTGGGATATGACAATATAATCATTGGAAATGTCATCATTGAAAAAGTAGCTCTAGTGAAAGGACTAAAACACAACTTGTTGAGTATTAGTCAAATCACTGACAGAGGTTATCATGTCAATTTCTATTCCACACATTGTGAAGTAGTCAGTAAAGCAACAGGGAAGATAGCACTAACTGGCTACAGGCATGGTAACATATATGAAGCCAACATTCTCTCAGATACTGATGGCTCCCCTACATGTTTCATCAGTAAAGCTTCAGTAGATGAAAGTTGGAATTGGCACAAGAAGCTTTCTCATCTCAACTTCAGCAACATCAATGAGTTGGTTAAGAAAGAGTTAGTAAGAGGATTACCTAATGTCTTATATACACCTGATGGACTCTGTGATGCATGCCAAAAAGCAAAACAAAGAAGGACATCATTCCAGAGTAAATCAGAATCCTCTATTGAAGAACCATATCACATGCTACATCTTGATCTGTTTGGTCCAGTCAACATCATGTCCATCAGTAAGAAAAGGTACACTCTTGTAATTGTTGATGAATATTCTAGATTCACCTGGGTGTATTTTCTGCACAGAAAAGATGAAACTCCTGAAGTTCTGTTGGATCATGTGAGGATGATTGAGACAATCACAAAGTACAAAGTCAAGATTCTGAGAAGTGATAATGGTACTGAATTTAAGAATTCAAAGATGGAAGAGTTCTGCAAATACAAAGGAATCATTCAACAATTCTATGCTCCTGGCACACCTCAGCAAAATGGAGTAGTAGAAAGGAAGAATAGAACTCTTATTGAAGCTGGCAGAACTATGTTGGAAGAAACTAAATTACCTACATATTTCTGGGCAGAAGCAGTCAACACAGCATGCTATACACAAAATCTCACATTGATAAACAGGCATGGTGTCACTCCTTATCAGTCACTCAAAGAGAAGAAACCAAGTCTGAAGCATTTGCATGTGTTTGGCTGTAAATGTTTTGTTCTCAGAACTCATCCTGAACAGCTAGGGAAATTTGTAACAAAGGCTGATGAAGGAATATTCATAGGTTATCCTACATCAAGAGCCTTCAGAGTTTTTAATTTGAGAACAAGAACTGTCATGGAGTCAATACATGTATCTTTTGATGATAAGAAGATAACTGGAATCATTGAAGACTTGCATGATAGATTGTTATTTGAAAATGAAGCTCCAAGGAACCTGAAGAAAGTGAATCAGAAGCTGTCCATTCATCCAGTACTGACGGGTCACCAAATCCTGATGACTCACCAGGTACTGATGGTGCTAATACTGATGATGCAAACAACAGTAATACAACTAGTAGTGCTAATGTTGAGGGGGAGCAACGGCATTCAACTACAAGTTCAGAGTCAACTCAATCATCAGGACAGAATTCTTCAGATACTGATTCAAGTGAAGATCCTGATAACACATCAGGAGGGCATAACAATAATTCAGGGAGAGCTTCAAATCAATCAAATTCTTTCAATCAAGATAACACCAATCCAGGGGGAGCATCTACTTCAAGAAACAATTTGACACCAGCAAGGAAATGGACAAAAGATCATACTCCTGATTTGATAATTGGAGATCCTGATGCAGGTGTTCAAACAAGAAGTGCAACTCAGAATGAATGTTTATATAATAACTTTCTATCCAAGGAGGAGCCTAAGAAAGTTGAAGATGCACTTAAAGATGCTGATTGGGTTACTGCAATGCAAGAAGAACTGAATGAATTTGAAAGGAATGAAGTCTGGAAACTGGTACCAAGACCAAAGAATAGATCAATTGTTGGTACAAAGTGGATTTTCAAGAACAAGACTGATTCTGATGGAGTCATTATCAGAAATAAAGCTAGACTAGTTGCAAAGGGGTATTCCCAACAAGAGGGAATTGACTATGATGAAACTTTTGCTCCTGTTGCAAGACTAGAAGCCATCAGGATATTTCTTGCTTATGCAGCACATAAGAAATTCAAGGTTTTCCAGATGGATGTTAAAAGTGCTTTCTTAAATGGTGAACTGGAGGAAGAAGTTTATGTTGAACAACCTCCTGGTTTCATTGATCCTAAATATCCAGATCATGTCTACAGACTGGATAAGGCACTTTATGGACTAAAGCAAGCTCCAAGAGCATGGTATGAAACCTTAGCTCAATTCTTACTGGAAAGTGGATTCAAAAGAGGTGCAATTGATAAAACTCTATTTTATTTGAATCATGGTAAGGAGTTACTGTTAGTTCAGATTTATGTTGATGATATCATTTTTGGGTCAACAAACAATAAGCTGTGTGAAAAGTTTTCCAAGCTTATGCAGTCAAGATATCAAATGAGCATGATGGGAGAAATGAGTTACTTTCTGGGTGAAAAAGTTCCTAGGGTGATTTCAGACTCTGCTCTATTTGAGTTTGTCAAGAAACTGGGCTACAATGGAGAAGTAAAGAGATATGGAAATCTCTTTAGGACAAAGCTTAAGAAGGAATGGAATTTCTTCTTTGATACAATCAGCCGCTGTTTCCTGAACAAGACATCAAATTTTGATGCTCTTCCATCAGGATCTCTTAAAATTGGGTACTCTCTTATCCATTCTACAGTGTTTGATTATGGGTCTTTTATCTTAAAAGCTTTAAGTGATAGGAAATCAGATAAGTTGGGTTCTGTCTGTTTTCTTAGATTTTTACAGTTGATATTTAATCACTTTTGTCCTAATGTTGTTTTTGAGGATGATGTAGTTCTACCAATCTGTAGAATTACTGAGAATAATATTAAGTCCTTAGTCAACAGTGATAAGGCAAATGGTTTTATAGGAAATGCTTTTATTCCTGATGAGGTTAGGTTTTTTTTACATCAGAAAATGCCTACTCGTTATGGACTACTTTCTAATGCTATGGGGCAAGGTCCAACCCACCTTGTTCCTGACACAAGCATGCAACCTAAACAGTCTAAACAATTAACAACCACCTCTACTGTCTCTTAAAAGACTTTAGTTGTACAATCAAAGAAATCAGCTAGAACTGATGTGTCTGGAAGGCAATCAGGTTCAAAGGATTTTTCCTCTACACCACTCACTAAAAAGAAGATACAAGGGGGTGTACAAGGGGTCCTGGTGAAGAAAGCTGATAAGGTTGTTAAGAATGTTCCTGTGAAAAGGAAGTTAAGGTTGATTGATGAAAGTGATTCAGAGGATGACTTACCTATATCCTCTGTGATGAATGTGAACAAGGAAGTTGCTGATACTGGTACTAAAGCTGTGGTACCTTTATCACAACCACAAAAGACAAGGAAATTATCAAAGAACGGGTATCATATTCCTTTGACAGTGCAAATGAAGGATACTGATATTCAGACATCAAATCCTGATGAGTCATCTACTCCTGATGCTCTAGCAAATCCTGATGTTAGTATTCCTGATACAACAACAAAAGTTGTCTCTATATCAGACTCTCCAGCCTCTCCATCTCAGATTAAAGAAATTTCTTGGGAGAAGGTTTCTACAACTGCTTCCTTGGTTGGTCTTACACCTACATCAAAGAAAAAGAGGAATGCAGAAGAGTTAGTCTATCAGAGACAGAAGAAGCTGAAAGGATCAAGCCCACAAGAACCTGAATTTCAGAGTAATTCAGCAGCTACTGTTGATCCTGCCACACAAGAACCACTCAATCAAAGTTTGGGTGAAGGCTTAGCTAGTGGAATGGTCACACAAGAACCATTTTCTCAAAGGGAGAATGAAGACATCAACATTCCAGCTACACAAGAACCATCTTCTCAAAGTGAAGATGCAGGCAACGCTACAGCTTCTGTTGAAAGATTGGTCGAGAACATTGTCAATGAGGGAAGCACACAAGAACCTTTAGCTCAAAGTGTTGAAGCAGCTTCTGAACCTCAAGCTCCACAAGAACCATTGGTAGCAAATACTGATGCAAGCATATCAAATCCTGACGATGTTCATCCTGACGCTAGTGGTGCTCCTGATAATGAACCTATTTTGATACAGCCACTTCGTTCAAGACCAATGGATCATCCTATCTCAGAATCACAGGATAAACTGAAAGGTATTGCAATTCCTGATCCTGATATATCTCATGGTTCTGATGATGATAATTCTGATGATGATAGTGATGATGATAATGAGAATAGAAAAGAGAAGGAACAGCTTGCTACAGCACTCAAGATTAGTCTTGGAACTAATTTTGGTTCATCAAGTACATATATGGCTAGCAATGCTTCCACTGGGAAAGATCAGAGACAAGATTTTTCTATTCCTTCCTTTGATCCTGCAGAGGCATTTAGACAGAATGAATGGAACAATTCATGGCACCAATCTGATGAATCTATCAGTTTTTCTTCTGCTATTGAATATGCTTATAATGCAGTGAAGTCTATAGAGAATCAAGACTTGAAGAATCATCTGAAGGCTACAACTCTGTTATCCAAAAGCCTGAAAAGTGAGATTGATTCTATCAAGGGTTCAACTGAAAAAGTGAGGACTGATATCTTTAATAATTTTACAAAGGTGCCTACTACTTTACAACTGAGGGTAGTGGAATCCCAAGTGAAATCTGTTGTTTCAGAACAAACCTCCATCAATCAAAGAATTGATTATCTGGATACTAAGGTAACTGAAATTCAAGCCTCTCTTTCCTTAATTTTGCAATTATTGTCAAATCCTGATGTCAAAAAGGGGGAGAAGGTTATTCAGACAAAATGTACACCTGATCTAGTATTAAGAAATAATGATGATGATACTGGAGATGATGGTGGTGACAAAGCGATACAAGGAGAAACCTCTGATGCTGTTGTTATGAAGACAATCCAAACTTCTCAAAGTCAAACAACGCAGTCAACTCATGTTTCTGATTCTGGAGTTAAGACAGTAAGAACATTGGTGCAATCTCAGATCCTGACGGAAGATCAAATCCTGACACCTGGTCATGGACACATTCTTGCTACAATTCATGAAGGTGATGAAGATGTGATTATTGATAATCCTGAAGATGCATCAAATTTATTTCAGAAGTTTTCTACAAAAGACGGTAGAATTGTTACTCTTTATCACACTGATAAAAGAGTTCAACAATTATTTGCCAGAAAAGCACTCTCTACAGCAAGTGAAGAATATCCAGATCTCTCACATGAAGAATTCTTGAGACTACAAAGAGAGACAATGGAAAGCTATACTGCTCCTGCTAGAGGTAGAGGAAGCAGAGGTAGGAGAGGTTCTAGAAGAAGTAAAAGAGGTTCTTCAACTCAAATAGTACCTAGACAGACAAGGTCTAGAGGGTTAAGAATTGAAGAAATTCCTGAACCTATTCAAACTCTAGTAGTTCCTGACAGATCTACTTTTGGTGATGATGGAATTATTGAAGAAGAACCTGAATTGAGAAGAAAATCAAGTAAATCAACTCTCAGCAATACAAATCAAATTGAAGATTCTAATCCTGACAATATTCAAGATCCTGACGAATCTGAAATTCTGCAAGAGGTTGATTTGATAATCTTATCTACTGTTGTTGATTGTCACAACAAAGAAGTAGATGAAGAAGAAGAAGCCAGAAGAAGAGATATTACAAAAAGAACAAATGAAGATTTTAATCTCTATCTACAAAGGCTTAAAGTTTCAAATGAAAGAAAATGGAGAAATTCAAGCAGACAAGAATCTTTACTTGAAAGAAGCTACACTCATGAAAAGGAGAAATACAAGAAGTGGAAACATATTAGCACATTAAGTTGTGATACACCTATCAATTTTCAGTCTGGTGGAATTATTACAAGCGCTTCAAGTGTTGTTGATTTGTCTGATATGGCTAGATCAAAAACACTCTGGTTAAAGATGTTTTCAAATCTGAAGCAATTGTCAAGTAATTCAAGAGAAGGTATTGGACACAGAGATGGTGAATATCTGAATATGTCATATGTTGATCCTTACTCCTTGACAGAAATTGGAGGTACTTTAACTTCTGAAAACCTGAACAATTTATTAGCTGTTGATATAGTTATAGATTGTCATGATGGTTTTGAAAAGAAAGAAAAGCTTCTGTACTTCATGAAAGATGGTAGTGTGAAGATTCTATCTATTCAAGATCTGCTGATGAAAACTACACAGGAACTGAAATATGTTCACTATCTGTTAAGATGGAAGAACCAAGTGTACAAAGAATGGAGTGACATGATTTCGTCAACTATAAGAAGAAGACTGGATGGAAACAGTAATTTCAATGGTAATTATACTCCCATGTACTTAAATCAAAGAGGTCAGGATGTGGAAATGCAAAGGGGTACTGCTGTTAAAGAAGTAAATTTTGGCATGACTCATTTTTCTCTCAATCCTGATGGGAAGGAAATTGCTTATCTTTTGCTTGAAGAGCACAGTCTACAGAGAAACTCCATACAGAATCTCAGAGCAGCTATCTACCAGATTAATGAGGAAGATGAAGAACTCAGAAATCTTAAGGAAAGACTGATTCAAATTCTTGAAGAAAAAGAAGAAAGTTTATTATTCAATTTCTTGAAGATGAATCTGTTCTATCAAAAAGCTTAAAACAGATAAGTTGTTTCTGAAGATACTTGTACATTTTGATACATGTTTTTGACATCATTGAATATTTGGAATCTATACTTTATTTCACAAAGTATGAGATTGGGGGAGATTGTTAGATCAGAATTCAATGATCGTCAGAAGCTAGACTCAACTGATCAGGATTGCTGACATCATCAGTATTGCATGGTCATCAGTATTTGATCAAGCGTCAGTATCTTATTGATCATCAGGATTCCTACTCAGACTATGATCAGGATTGATCATCAGGACTTGAAGCTGATCAGGATTCCTACTTCGAGTTATATTTGGAGTCTAGATAAACATGGAAGTTTATTCTATTTGTTCCTGGTTTGTAGAATGCAGCTATCGATTAAAGATATGTTTCTATCTTTGTTATGATTAGGACTTATCTTGTTATTGATAGAGAAGCTGTGTGCACTATATAAACACAGTTTTGGTTTCGATTTATGTATTCATTCGAGAGAGAACATAATCGGAGAGAAGCTCTTAAGAACAGAATTTCTTGAGAGAGTTTTTGTAAGCTAGCAGCTCTTAAGAACATCAGAATTTCTTAAGAGAGTTTGTAACAGTTTTATATCAAAGTTAATAAAGCTGTTATTGTTATTGTTATTGATCTTTCATATTTGTGTTATATAAAGTCGAGAATCTTATACAATTGTATTCAACCCCCTTCTACAATTGTTATTTACTGGGCAACACTCCACTTCATCTGTTGCACCAGCATCTTTCTTTTCCTGGCTAGGAGTTTCTTCATTGCCTTCATTCTGAGATTGAATACCAGTATTCCCAGAATTACTTCCACCAGCTTTTCCAGCATTTCCAGAAGCTTCACCACCTCCATCCTCACCATCTCCATCATCATCATCATCATCATCATGAGGAGGAATGTTATAGAGGCAACTTCCACCTTGATCATCTCTTTTGGCATTGGCTCTAGAGATTAGCTCCTTTATTCTAGCTCCCAGTGCCTTGTCTCTCAACACCAACATTTTGTAGATCTCTTGAACAGCATGAACTCTACCTGGATTGGCATTTGAATTGAGTATTCCATCTAGTACCTTCAGAATTGACTTGGTTTCCATTCTGGATGGGCTAACCAAATTCATGAAGTTGTTCCTTCTTGTGCCATCCTTAGTTTTAGATCTGTAGAAAACACTTGTGGATTTGAGTAGACTTCAGGTAGCTTCTGTGTGATCAGGTTCTGAATTTGCATATCCAATATTTCATTGAATGGTGTTTGAGTTGCCCTGATCTTTCCCTTCAAAGCACACAACACCTTTGCTGGCAGACTCTGCAATAGTTGCATTGTGATGAAATAAGATATGCCAGAAGTGAGATAAATACTTACAGCCCATCTTTTCTCATCATTCACCATTACACTGACACTAGTAATTTGATCCTTTAACAGTTTTGTGGTGTTGGTTGGACGGTTGCTTGGAGCATTCATTGCTTTTTCCACCAAACTGCTAAATTCACTGTCATGGTTGTGTAATGTGCTCTCCCTGTAATCCACCATCAAGACATTGGATTCTTCTTGATCAAATTGAGTGCCATTTGACCACATGATTCCTTCTTGGATGGATTCAGGCAGTTTCCCTTTACCTTTCCCAAGTTTGTTTTGTTCCTCCATTTCTCTCCATTTCTTCTGTAGAGCAGTTTCTTGAGTTTCTGGAGTAGGTTCTCTAATCACCACAGGAGGCAAGATTGGGTGTCTAGATGCAGGTTTTCTTTGCAATGCATCTTGAGTTGCCTTTGACATCAACACCTGTTCACCATCCAATTCAACTTCAACCAGGTCTTCAGCTTTATCCTGTGGTTGTTCACTGCTTGATTTGGCTTGCTCCCCCTTAGTCCTTGCTTTCCTTTTAACTCCCCCTCTGGTCTCCACAGCTACAGGCTGCCCCTGAGTTCCACCTGATTCCTGAATGGGCAATGATTCTGATCTTGCTACCTTCTCCCCCTTAGTTGAGTTGGCAGCTACCAGGTCAGTAAGGAACTGAATAGAGAGTTGAGTAGCAGCAAAACCATCAACCACCAGTTGAGAGAGAGAATCCAGTTTGGAGTTCAAAGTAGCACACTGTCCTTCAAGAGCTGCAATCCTGTTACCAAAAGTAGCAGAGGGGCCACCATACCTTAACCTTCTTGGAGGGGAAGGAAAAGACAGGGGCTTGGAGGCTATGGGGGTTCTCACACTCTCAGGGTGTTTTTGAGTGATCTCATCACCCCTCACAGTTTGACTCTCAAGGCCTAGTGCCTGAATAGTGTGGGCTCCCTCAATATCTCTCTGGACATGCTCAAGTCCCTCTCCTTTTGCCAGCTCATTTGGCTGCCTCTCATTTTTATGCTCACCTCTCTTTTCTTTTATCTCTCTTGTCTTTTGCACACCCTCACTCAACCTAGATGCATGGGTATGAGCAGTACTAACATGCATGGAAGGAGTAGATTTAGAATGTACCTTTAAGAGTTTGGCAAGAGGTAGATCATCATCAGAGGCATCCTCAATGATTACAGCATCAAAATCAGGCTGAGAGGACTGGACAACAACTTTGGCAGGAATGTTACTGTCAGTTGGAGTCTGGACAGCAGGTTCTGGCATGACAGCAACTTTGGGAGGTGGAGTGACAGTAGGTTCTGTAGTGACAGTATCTTTCTCTCCACCCATGACAGCAGCTGTGTCCAGGACAGCAACATTGCCAGTGTCTTTGACAGCAACAGAGGCTGTGACAGCATCTTCCTGAAGGTAAGATGCTCCTTGGAGTTCAGACAAAGTGTTGGCTGTTTCATTTTCTGACAAAATACCACTTTGCCCTAGCTCAGTGTTTGGAGGAGTGGTGTCCATCTCACTTTGAGAAATGGGTTCTTGTGGACCACTAGATGGGGGCTCATCTATGATTGGAGATGGATGATCAAAACCTGAAGGGTTGGGACTGTCCCCTTCTCTAGGTTGTGGAGAAGAAACAAAAGAATGTGTAGGGAAGGAAGAAGGTGAAAGTGTAGTAGAGAGTGGGGGCTGATTCACAGATGAAACATGTGAACCATCAATAGGAGTAGAGAAATCCTCACTGTGCCCTAACTCACTGTGTGTTTCTTCAAGTGGGGGTATCTCAGGTTGTGAACCATGAGTTTGTGCAGACTCTGTACAGGGTGCCTTGGGAGACAGGCCAATTTCAATAGATGTCCCTTGTTGAGAAGGCACATCTAGGGAGGTGTTTGAGTCCCTTTCAGTAACCACAGTTTGTTGAGAAACTGCAGCTTGGTTAACAATGGTTTTAGTCCTCCTAGCTCTCTTCTTCTTAGGCTCAGGGGGAACCACTAGGGGTTCTGTTTGACTACCTTCCTTATTTGCTGCACTAGGTGCAGTGTCTCCCTCTTGACTGACAGAGCTACCACCAACATCAGCTTCTAAGGGCCTTTTTCTGGATTCTTGCACTGCTTCTCTTTGGGCTTTGGTAAGTCTAGAGGGCCTAGGCTGAGTGTATGGTGTAGAATGTGGGTTAATTGAATTTGGGTCTAATTCAGCTTTATTCTCAAGAGTGAAGGAATCATAACCAGTAGGTAATGGATAATCAAGGTTGGACACTTGATCAACCATGTGCTGAGTGAAACAAAGTGGAATATGTGCATTGAGATTCTGTGAAGATAACAGTGTGTGTGTGTGTTCTTCTTCAAAACTGAGCAAGCCTCTAAACGAGGAGCATCATCATTAAAATCACAGAATGAATTAATGCACATCATAAGAAAGCGAGGGTAGAGTGATACCTTCTTACCTATGGCAGCTTGGAGGTGTGCCATGAGGAGAGCACCAACATTCACCTTGTATCCATGGACAAGAGAATGTGTCAGTTTCTTGATGTAGGAGGGTATTCCATTCCAGCCTGTGGACTTGGTAGAGAACACCTTGACCATCACATCAAATATCATGCTCCACTCCTTTCTCAGATGCTTCCTATCCATTTCACAAGTAGGATACCACTTGGTAGTCCCCTCTTCGAGAATAGGGCCTGCATACCCAATCTTCAAGAAGAGCTTCTTCAGAGCGTCATCATTAGCAAGTGGGGCAATGTTTTGGCCTGCTTCCAGTGTAATGCCAAGAGCAGTATTGATGACCTCAGCTGTGAGAATGTATTGTTGCCCATTAATCTTGAATTGAATAGCTGGGTTTTCACCCTCAGTTTCAGCGACAACAGTTCGCCAAAATGCCTCAAGTTTGTCTAGGTCTAGAATTGGGGTTGAGGTAATGGCATAACCGAGATAGGACTTGTTCAAGAAAAACACTAGTCCTTTGAAGCCTTCACCAGCATCATTTGGGGAAAAGATGCCAGCAAAGTTTGTTTGAGAGAGAGTCTGTTTGGGGGCCATTGAAATTTCAAGAAAAGAAGAAAGTAAGAAAGTTGCTTTTTGCTGGAAGAAAGGTATTTTGCCTTGAGTTTGATGAGAAAGAGAGAGATATGTCTGAGTAACTGGGGAATAAATAGGGGTATCTCAAACGTTTTGTGCATAAAAAGTGGATTTCAAGAACGTGTCTTAACCCACTCTTAAACACGTGAGTTACTTCCCGTTATTCACTGACCAACGTGGGATAAATATCCAATTTCAACGGTCCACTATTGTTGACAGTAACCTGTGCGCTAGAAACAATCTGTCAGTAATAAGAGGTGGTGACAGTAGGTTTTGCGCGACAGCAACTATTGCGCAAAAACTTGCTGTCACCGTTAAGCATATGAATGACAGTATCCTTTACAAGTCTTGACAGAAAGTCTTTTCCTGCTGTCAAGAAGGTTGCTGTCAAGAAACACACGACAGTATCCTTCTTAACGACAGTAACTTCGATTGGGAATTGGTTCTGTCATAAACTTATTAGAATGCTTTATTGATATACTTAACTTAATATTGACACATTATGGATTTAGCAATGTAATCGTTTCAACACAGATATGTAAGCAAAGTACACAGACACTTCATAAACTCAATAACCACAAAAACAAGAACTTTTATTATTAATAAAATCAATAAAATAGAACATTGAGTACATTATTCTATGATTTTATTAACTAGTTCTAAAGTCTCTGCCTTAATCTCTTCTTCAGAGTAGACCTGGCAATTGGACCGTGTCGTGTACTTTTGTGTTTTCGTGTACTTAATGTAAAACCCATATCCGACCCGTTTTGGATTCGTGTACTAAATTTGAAACACATATCCAATTTAAAACGTGTCGTGTACTTTACGTGTCGTATTCGTGTACATCAAACAAAAATATAAATATAATTTAATTAAAATTTATATATTATAAAACTATTTTAATTATGTAAATTTTTATGAAATGTGTATTAAATATGTAATACATACAATTTTACAAAAATTTGTAAATATAACTTATATATATAAATGTATACTTCTTATATATAAATGTATAACTTACTGCTAATTAGTGGTGAAACTTTTATTTATTGTTCATATGTAATTCCTTATATATTTTCTAAATATGCAATACTATAAATAATATATATTTTTTAAAATTATTTATTTACTTCATTAATTCGTGTATTTTCGTTTCGTGTCGTGTACCTATTGTGAAAACCCAAACCCGACACTAATTATATTCGTGTTTTTTCGTGTTCGTGTACTTTCGTGTTCGTGTACCAAATTTTTGCATCCAAACACTAATTATCCGTGTCGTGTTCGTACCGTGTTCACGTGTCGTATTTATTTTGCAAAGTGTTGCTACAACCTTGAGAAAAGTGTGTCTTTCTCAAGCTTCAATCCCCTCAAAGATATTAGACATAGAATGAGAGATAGTCTAAGTATACTAATCTTATCTCTTTTATCACGGGTTTGTGAAGCTGCTGTCATTATCTTGTGGCAGCTCCTTACAACTTGCACACCCATGTGAGTTTCTTAAATTGCTATACAAACAGAGTTATCAATACATAAAAAGTAATCTAGATACATTCTAAGTTAAGCTAACACAATCCCAGTAGATGTTGATTTGTCATACTCTTGAACTGGTAAGCTTTGTCTTGTTATTTCTAAAGCTTCTGCCGTAGTCTTTGCAGGCCTGATATAGTGTTGGGATACTGCAGCACGCCTGTTTCTTGAACATCCAAACTGTCACATGTTTGACTGGGTAGATCCCCAATTCAAAGTTATCCCTTTGAGACAGTATCCTGCACTTCCAAGTTTGCTGTCACAAGAATGCGCTTTTGGTGACAGTGTGAAATCCCCGCAATAGTTGGTGTTAGGAGTTCCAGACTTGCTGTCAGGAGAATAGAGAGTTGTTGTCTCAAGGCTTCCGCCAATGTTGCTGTCAGAGAAAATATGTTGTCATGACTTGCAACATGCTGTCTTCTTGTAACCTTACTGTCAATGATATGACAGTAACTTTTATTCTTGTTGTCGACCTGATGTACTTCTTGAGGCTTGAACAAATGAATGAACTTCTTCCAAGATATACAAGCAATTTTATTATAACAAATTAAATGGCTACAAGAACATACTCTAGCTGTGACAGTATGTTCTACTTAATAAAATTAAGAATTATAAAATACAAAGTTAAGTTGTCTCTAAGCTATCACCCATAAATCCTAACACATTCTATTAAAGTTTCACCAATACTTGTTTTTGGGAAATAACAAGGTTTTGAGCTTTCCATAATCTGAAATATTCTTAAAACCACACCAAATGGGCTTGGACTTGTTCTACATGCTTGATTTTTCATAACAAAAACAAAAAACAAACATAGAGAAATTTACGTAAAATGATGCCCAACCAGGTTGAATCGCAGAATCGTAACCAGCTTTGAATATGTAGTCCTTGCCCACTTTGTGCTTGTTTACAACACTCCAGAAGTTCTATTTAAAGTTTGTGTATATACAGATAGGGACAGGTAAAGAACACTTACATTAATTTCCAGTGTTAACAAACATGCTCACTTGATGATTATATATTCAAGTGGAATATGTATGTAAATTAGATGCCATATGTACCTTTTGAACGTCATCCCTAAGAAAAGGCTCTAAACATTTGAAAGGTGTCTGCATAGAGCCACATGCAGCATATGATCACAAGTCGGAACAGAAACAAGACAACTTGCAACAAAAGAGTTATCTTGAACGGACTGAATAACCGCGTCATAACCTAAGAAGTGATGAAATTGTCTTTATTATGAATATTACAAGTCCAAAAGACCAACAAAAACAAGTATACCTAAAAAGTCCATTTCCTATAACACTTGAGATGATTTCTATATAGCAAATGTTTTTAGTGTCATTTAAAGGTACGATTCTCTAACGGATCTCTTAATATAAGTTTTGTAGAGGTTTCAAAAAATCCATGTCAGTTACTACTTTTATGATCAATCTATGACACAACGGAGGATGGCTAATTCTCTGATGCGAGAGAGCACATCTGAGAGCTGGGATAGATGGGAACAATGAGAAGTAACACAATTAATAGATGATCCATAAAAATAGTCTATCTTCTCCGAAACATATTATGTCAAGTATCCTTATAAATTTTCATTGTTCATCATTATTTTGTTAGGTATGTGACAAAGAAATAAAACATGCATATACAACTTTAATAGATGACGTGAAAACGAACACTTGCCAACTTATGAGCTAAACTAAATTTAAACTATATAATGTGTAAATGTTAAAATATTTATTCAATTCTCCGTTACATTCTTAACATCCTAAAATAGAGCTCAAATTCCCCATTTTGAGAATGAGGGCTCCATCCTCCATTGTACCCATTTTTTTAGCAGCTCTCGTCATAAAAGGTTACACTTTAATGTCATATGTTAATGAAGGAATTTGGTGATAAAAAATTTCGGAGATTGCTGGAATAACGAAATTGTGATAATAGAGGGTTTTGGGTTTTTGGATGTTTGGGGCTGGACTTGAAAGGTGTCTTGACTTGTTAGATGTGTCGGATCCTATTCCAAGATGTCTGATCAAGCCAACGCTGTTCTGTTATAGGATTGGTTTTTAATCCCTCTGATTATTAGGGATGTATTTGGAATTAGTAGATTTTATCTTTTTAGATTTAGATTCAGGTTGGGATACTTTCATGATTTGAAAGATATCGTTTAGAGATATTTTTTATAATTAATTGGAGATTTTTCCTCGTTTCAGATAGAGGAAATAATTAACTTGGGAATTAAGTTAATTATTAATAGATTCATATTGGGAAATTAGGGAGATAATTAAGGCAACCGAAAATATGTCGTAACAACTACCCCCAGTTCTTCAGTGCAGCTTGATGGACTGGAGAACTAAGCGTGCTTTGATCTTCTGAATTTCCTAAGTCACTGAAACAACTAGGAGTAGAAGATTAGCAAATAATACGGAGCATATAATTACCCGTAATATGTCTGTAGATGCGAGGGAGATAACATGATGTGCCCGTAATATGCCTGTAGATGCGAGGAGACAACATAATGTGCCCGTAATATGCATGTAGATATGATGGAGACAACATGCGATGAGAGAAGAACATATGTACGAGTAGTTTTATAAGTGTGAGAGAATGAGCGGCTTGTGTGGATATTGTTGCGCTTCCCATTGTCAAGTTGAAGTTTTGTGAATCCACTATTCAAAAAATAGTAGAATAGTAGCAATAATGATGTCTCTATATGTTGAAATAAAGAAAAGATGTAATGTGTTGAGAAGAACTCCAACGTATGCATTTAGTGGACTTACGCTTCCTGAGAAAGTCGTATTCCTATGCCCATTCTCCCACAGGGGATAGACTCCAGCTCCATGCGTTTAGTGGACTTACGCTTCCTGAGGAAGTCATATTCCTACTCATCTTCTTCCGCAATGGGAAATGACTTCAGCTGCTCCATGCGTTTAGTGGACTTACGCTTCCTGGGGAAGTCGTATTCCTACGCACCTTCTTCCATGAGGGAAGGACTCCAGCTGCTCCATGTGTTTAGTAGACTCACGCTTCCTGGGGAAGTCATATTCCTTCGCACCTTCTTGGCGAGCTTTTCGAAAGTATGGATAAGCACCCCGGAAGTACGGGTTTACTAAGGTATTCCAAGCAGTACCCTCCTCATAGAAGGGCATTCAAAAATAAATTCTTAACAACACCTTCGAAAAAGAAGGGCCTTCAAAAATATTCCAAGCAATACCTTCCACAAAGAAGGGCCTTCAAAATAATTCCAAGCAACACCTTCCACAAAGAAGGGCCTTCGAAATAATTCCAAGCAACACCTTCATCTAAGAAGGGCCTTCAAAATAATTCCAAGCAACACTTTTTGCAAATAAGGGTCTTCAAAAATATCACACAAAGATAACCACAGAATCTAAGAATGTCCAATGTTAACGAGTAAATGTATGATGCACATGATGCACATGATGGTATGAATGAATTGTAACACCCCCAGATCCGGGATCAGGAATCTAGGTTGTCAGGTCATCATCCAATCGTATAATACCTGTATTAATTCAATGATCCAACAAAACAACACCAAAGACTCCAATCTCTTACACACACAAGTTATAGCCTTAGAAACGATACACAGTAACATTAGTTATTACAAACCAAATGTACTATCCAGGATCTCACTCTATTAACTACAACCCCTACATGGAGTTGTTACAACCCATAACTGTAAACAACTTACTAATGATAGCTAAACCTATCCAGCTTGCTCATGCAATATCCTTCCTGAGCTGAACTATCTCAAGGGAGTGTCTTTCACTTTGTTGTAGACTGGACAACCACCTATGGGAATCTCTTCCTATCTGTTGTGTTTACAATTTAAAAAACAAAGCAAGGGTGAGCAAATATGCCCAACAAGTAACCCATAGTAATATAATCTTTTTTTTATAAGAAATATGTTTGGAATAAAGTTTTGTAATCATTACTATTATATTAACAAAACTTTAACATATACTTCTGCTCTGAAAAGCATTTCACATATACTTTAAACATTTTTATATTATTAGCAATTATATATGCTTAACTGAAATACAACTTCTTGTCTGAAGTATGACCATGTCATGAAATATTATTCTCCCAATCATTTATGATTCAAGATACCGTCCGTCAAATAAGAATGCATAACCACTTACAATTGGAGGATGAGACTACTTCCGGAGCTTTTAATAACACCCTACCGTACACGATAATCAGTCGCTTTAGTACGGAAGTACGATCAGTAACCTTTTCTACATGTAGATAGACGAACACCCTAAATTGGTTATCACCCTAGCCGCATACGGGCTATTACCAACTGAACTGCCACCACAGCCTCTTACGCAGTATAAATTGCTGGACTGCCACCACAGCCTCTTACGCGGTATCTCCTAGTCCCGGATGAACAATCAAAGAAAGCTAGAACCGGAAATTAATCCTGGTATTCCAAGTAAATGATACTTGTCAACAATGTTCAATGTTTCTGATTACGTTACTTCCGGAAAGTTTGAGGAAGTAATACGTTTTGATGTGTGTGTTGACTTCCTTCAACTGATCTCATATGTCAGGGGATGAATAATCATTTGAAAATCACAACCTGGGAGTTAGTCGGAAAAGTCTTTTTTGATCTTGATAAGTTGAAAACCTTGGCTAAGATAGGGCAGTGATCCCAAAATATAGTTGTTTTCGTGGAAAGTGAAAGGGAAACTATTTATTCACTTTTTAATTTAGATTCCCAATTTTTGATTGATAAGTCGGAGAATGTTTCTTTCTACTCTAATAAACTCAGAATAAATATCTGGGAACCCTTATAATATTTAAAAAATTATCTGAGGGTCACAAATATTCTTAAATAATTAATAAGTCCTTAAATAATTTTTAAATATGGTTTGATGATTTTTAAATCAATTTAGAATATTTAATAAATATTCAAATAATATTTATTAAATAATAAACAATTAAGTAAATCTTTTTAAACGAATATTCAAATTAATATTCATTTAATTAAATAAATAATCAAATAATATTTATTGATATTATTTAAAATATTTAATAACTTAAAATATCCAAAATATATTTATTGGAATATTTTAATCGATATTTAATGATAAACTGTCTCCGGCAATCTCCGGGTTTTTATGACAGTATTTAATATAAATTTTCTTTCGACTCCCGGTCTAAGTTGTAGTACGAAAATATGCTCTACATCTAGAGTCTTGTATACACCGGCTTATATATATATATATATATATATATATTACTATATATCATATAAACCAAAACATCGAATATACGAGCGCTTGCACAATAATTAAGCAATTCATATATTTAATAAACAGTTTTAAAACACAACAATAACTTGAAGTATGGTTTCGAAAACTTGCATAAACATATTTCAAATATTTTTGATATGTAAAACATAGATTTAGAAAACTTGCATGATGCCCAAACTCTATCTGCATGTCTCCCTTCTAGTCCTGGAACCTCTACCAAGACATAACATAACCTTAATTAATCACTTGACTGATAGTCCACTTATTCTAAGTAAACTCCACTTTACCCGACTTTCAATCTCTCGAGTCCACTTAACTTACCATCTTCTATACCACTTACTAATCATTTATAATCTCGTTATTCACACCAATATGTTATCTTGATAATCCTTAACAAGTTCCATGTTTTAGTCGACTCGATATCACCCTTTTAACTTAGCCAAAACTGATAGTCAAAGTACTACCTCTAGAGTTGACTTTCCAGAAAATCACTATTTCGCAACTCGCACTTTAACACTTTTAATAAATCGGAAAATTAATAATTAATTACGAAACCACCTCAAGGAGCTTCTTTAGTATTTTTAATATTTATCAAAAGTATGTTGATTTGGAAAACACGAGTTTAAATAGGTGAAATGCATTTTAAAATTCGAGTCAACTATGAAGTTTTACTATTCACGTTAGTTTAAAACGTTCATAACTCATTAACCGTTAAATAGATTGAGACACCGTTTTCGCGTGCACGATCCAGAGAATGTCTAGAATATAATTCATCAAAAGTTTGGCCCTGGACAGAGGACCCATTTTCCCGAATTCACATAACATGGCAGTAGCTTCTCTAATGAATAGTGTTATCGCGCAACTTTGGTTCCGACATTTTTGTAAAATCGAAAAATGTAAAATTGAATAGAATTTTTAATGTAACAATTTGTCATTTTCTTTTATCTTCAGTTCTGGAGTAGTTTTAGTTGGATAATATTTATTAAAATATCACTAAAATAAAATTTATTTTGTAAATTTTGCGTGGGCTTGAAATCGTCCAAATCTGATTTTTAGAACTCAAGATAGAGTCAAATTAGTAAAGTGACCGTCTAAATAAAATAAACAATAATTTTTTAAACTTTTAACTTGAATTTGATTATTTGTTTTTATAAATTTCAAATTTTAAAATTCTTAATATTTCCAATAAAATATTAAAATTTATCTTAGAAAAATCTAAATCATAGAAAATATGATTAATATAGTGATAAAATTATATAAAATATTTAAATGATATAACAATCAATGCAAGAATTGCGAAATAATCTTTAATTTACTGATGGTTTAACAATTATTATCTAACTGGAACTAACCGAAAACTGGAAAGAAAATAAAGTTACGAATTTTTATATTAAGATTTCTTTCGATTTAAGAAATATACTTATATTCGGTTTAAACTATTAAAATACATTTTTTAGTATGTGTATATAATTTTATTAACAACCAAATACACTTTTTAATATTAGATTAACGATTCTTATATACATATATATATTAAAATCAAATAATCTTTATAGTTTTGATGGTATACGACCAAAATTATGAATAAGATCTCTCTAACGCATTATGCATAAGAATATAATAAGTATAAAAGGGATCTCATCTATAACTTTGGTCATATAACAACCAACAAAAGAAGCGTTAAACTTTAAGATAAATTAATGAGAATTGAATCATTGTGTAATAATTTAAATCAAATATAAATATAAATTGAATAAAAATTTTAATATAAAAGTTCGCAAACTTCTTTTTTTCCCACTTCCGATTTCGAATAGATAATACTCGATAACCCATCACTAAATTAAAAATTATTTGGTAAATTTTTTTGTTGGCCATAAAATTATTCAAATGTGATTTTCAGAACTCAGGAGAGTGCATAAAGTAAAGGGTTCAAAATCTAAGAAATATCTTTTTTTAGGGGTAAAAGCCCTTTATAACATTTTTTTTCAATTAATTTTGCCCAAAATAACAATTATCGGAATGAGTGTCCAAAATAACCATTTGAACACGCATTTACCATATGCGTGAGTTTGTTTACGCATTTTTTGTATGGGTGGAGCCCTATACGCATTCAGAGGTTGCGAGTTTGATAAATCAATTTCAAGTTTTGCAACTACATGCGCATCCTGCAGTAACGCATCATCCAAATGCGTAATATACATATATGTAGTCTACATCTACACCCGATTCGCACACATATACACGCATGACACATATACATATATGTAGTCTAACTGGGTACTGCTTTTTTGAAACGTTCATGGCTTTTCACGAATTTCGAGGTGAAGTCTGTGGTAGAGTGAGGAGATAATCAAATCAGTCGGGGGATTGAGAGAGTGTAAGCTCAATTGTGTGGGTAGGTGGTGACCCAATTCCATGGATAAGAAAGTAAACATAACAAACACACATGTATATGTAAATAGACATAAACAGAGGAAGAAAAAGAGATTTGTTTGTTTGTCGTGTTGGGTGTCAAATGGGGTTTTCACATTAGGTTACTCAGATTATTTTGTTAATTAGGTGTGGGGTGTCAAAGTAGAAGTTAAGTAGAATTGAGGTGTTCTGTTCTTTGTACATATACACATACAAGTAATGCGAAAGCAAAGAGAGAATTTGGGCAATTTTACCGAAATCTGTCAATTTAGGCAATTTTACCGATATTTGTCAATTTGGGCACATCTCTGTTACATTTGAGTTATTTAGGGCATTCTCTCTTTTTTAGTTTAATTTTACTTTGACACCCTTATGCGTGTACCTACATTATGCGTGTCATACCACTTTCAATAATCGATTTCAAAAACTCTCACTTGCAATACTGATCTATGAAGATAATTAAATAATGTGTACTACCGTCAACTTCTCCTAACTCCGTCTCTTTTTACAGAGGCATTCTCGTCAGCACAATATTGTAACGGGTATTTCATGTTTATATACAGCACACCATCCCTATTTCATCCTATCCTCTAATTGTAAACCCTAATTTACAATTTCATCTCTCCCCAAAAAGAAAATGGCGCGAACAGTGGATCGTACAGAAGCTGAGATTGATGCTATCTTGGACCTCGCTTGCTACTGCGACCAGATGAGTGTAATGAAGACTGAATGGTATGGCCCCAACGCAGGTAGGAGATTCAGGGCATGTTGGGACAATACATGTGGTTACCGAGTGTGGATTGATGAGGAACCACTTGGACCTCGGACGTTGGAGATAATAAAGGAGTTACAAGATCGTGCTTCGGAAAAGGATGAGAAGTATAGGCGCAAGATGGTTCGTATGAGTGAAAGGCATCAAGCTAGGATGAATGAACTGAAGATGAAGCAGCAGTGTATAGTTGTTGGCTTGTTTGTGCTTGTTAATATGATGACGAATATGGCTCTCAACACAATCCGGAATGATACCGTAGTTGAGGATGATGAGTATGACTCGCTTGATGAGTGAATTTATGTTTAGGCTGTTTGTGCTTTGTTTAGATTTCCTTTTGTTAAGCTTATTGAAAGTTGTTGTTTGTTGTTATGGATGTTGTTGTTGTTAATGGTACCCTTTTATTTAGCAAGTAAAATATAAAAGCAAATACGAAATTGAGATAATTGACTTCATAAAAGATTAGCATTATGCGAATAACATGCAAAATGAGTTCATTGTCTACGATGGTTAATAACACCAAATACGTTCAAACACCAAGTCAAACACCAAAGTACATAATTAAGATACAACAAAGTCATGAGATAAATATATCTTCCACACTGGATTATTCCTTAACTTGGATTGCATTTCCCTTCGTTTTGCCTGAATATTTTCATAGCTAGTGGTTGTGACATTGTTATTGGAGTTAAATGTTTGAGGCTGAATACCAAGGGGAGTGTTCTTCACTTTTGCACGAACTTGCTTCTTCTTCAATACCCCACCTTGAGTACCCTCAAAGGGTCCTCGAGTAGGAGGATGGTTAACAACCTCAGGAGAATCTCTCTCAACCTCAGGAGCATCTCTCTCAACATCAGGAGCATCTCTCTCAACCTCTGGAGGAGGAATTTCAGGTGCATTAGTTGCATTCCCATCAGGTGTTTCAGCATCATTGTTCTTCTTGGTATACTTCTTCCTTGTCTTAACTACCCTCTCACATCCATTGGCTATATCAGAAGCCTAACATAAAACAACATAAGTTAAGACATATGATTATGGTACATGGCATCATAAGTAAAAAATTAAATGTTACCTTTGCTTGACAAGTCCTTGTATTATGACCAAACTCTGTGCAGTAGGTACACTTAACAGATGTGTTTTGTCTTTTAAGCCTAGTTGCATCTAAACCAACTATGTCACTTGTCTTACTTCTCTTTTTCTTAGGCCTTCCTGTCTGAGGTTTAACTTCTGGAGGAAGAGGTTTAGGATACGGTAGCTCTTTCCATTCCTCTTCACCACAAATAGGCTCCACAATGTATTTGTAACATTCTAGAAAAAGGTCATTTGTATAGCAGGTATGAATGAAAGGTTCAAATGGTTTTCTACTCCATGCTATGCATGCACAAGCATGATAACATGGGATACCTGATAATTCCCGCTTCCTACAGGCACATTTATGTGCATCTAGGTCAACAACCATCTCATATCCCCCTGTTGTCATTGTAACTAAATATCTTGCACCACTACTCCAAACAACATGACATCCTTTACTCTGGTCAATTGCCCTATAATATAGAAAAGTAGTAACTAAATACATAAATAAAAAATTACCTTGTTTAATATATGTAAAAAGGCATTACTGAGAACTTACTTATGTAGCCTCCTCATTGCATTAGGACATATGGGATTCAGAGCATAACTGTTTTGCATCTTGTCTCTTCTTTGTTGAATCCTCCTCATGACATCTTTGTGAATTGCCTTCAGCATAGATATAATAGGGAGATCCCTAAACCTCACAGTGGTTATTCACAAAAATGTCACTCCTGCAGATTGTCCTAAATGCACTCCTACTCCATTGTGATCTAGGCTTCTGACTTAGCCATTCATAACACTTCTTAGACAACTGTAAAAAAAATAAATACAAAGTAAGTGTGTAATATATTGACATGAATTAAAGTTAAGAGTGAAATATATACCTTCTTCAATTCTTCCATGTGTTTGTTGAATGTGTAGTCTGTGGTGGCCCTAGCTGCCAACCATAGGCACATCCTAACTCCAATCCCTTTATGATCTTTCCGCATATTTCTATATAAATGCATGACACAGAATCTGTGTTCCGCATTGGGGAAAACAGCTTCTAGTGCATTTATAAGACCCTGCAAAAATAGGTTAAAGTGTTAACTACTATAAATACATATTAGGTGTGTAATTAAATGTAGACCTTGTATAAACTACCTTCTGCCTGTCTGATATAAATGCCCAACCTCCATCATTTCCAATGTTCATATCATCCTTGACATTTTTCAGAAACCAATTCCAACTGTCATTGTTTTCAGCTTCAACAACAGCCCAAGCTATGAGGTACATGCCATCATTGGCATCCCTACCAATTGCAGCAAGTAATTGACCTCCATATGGCCCCTTCAAATGGAATCCATCCAATCCAATGATAGGCCTACATCCAGACCTAAACCCCTTATTCACTGGTCCAAAGCATATGTAGAATCTTTTAAACCTTTTTCTTCCCTCCTTCAATTCTTGGTCCTCAGTCATGAGCTGGATAGTGCTATCAGGCATAACCTTCAACAATTCTTTCCCATATTCCCACAACTTCCCATACTGATCAACATGTTTACCATTGATCTTCTCCAATGCTTTTTTCTTAGCCCTGGCTATTGCATATATAGAAACATGACAATTCCAATCATTCACTACCTTCTGCAGGAATGATGATAGTGGCCAGGTGGGGTTCATCCTTATATCATCCTCATACTGCTCAGCAATCCACCTTGAATTTATCTGTTTTTGATGAAAAGTTTGTGTACAAGTGTGCTTAGCCTGGTATACCCTTATCTGGTAGGTGTCTGTTCTATGCATCTTTGTGGCATATATCTTCCACTCACAATCTCCTTCACATATGAACCTCACTCTGCTTCCATAGTTCCTACATTGTTTTATTGGCCTCCTTTCTAAAATAGCTTGTTTTCTCACTGCATCTCTGAAAATCTTTGATGTTGCAAACATCATACCCAATTGGAATTTTGGTTCCTTCATGTCTGTCTTGGAATTGAAAACAGGATACGAAATCTCATCCTCATCAGTGCTATTACAAGCCATCCTTTCTTCTTCACTATCTGCATAGTGACTAGAGACATCAAATGCATACCCTCCTTCATCTTCACTTACATTATCTTGTTGAATGTCATTGTTTGGTTGACATGTTCCTTCTGTCATCAATGCACCATCATCACTAGCTGTGTCTTTACCTTTATCTCCACCTTTCCCACTAGCTTTCTTTTGTGTTTTCTCCTTGCTCTTCTTTTCTCTTTCTGTCTTGTAATGACAAACCTCATCATCTGTGCTGTCAATATTAGATGAATCAGAATGAAAACTGCAATCACTCATCTCTTCTTGGTCCTTGTCTGGATTGTATTCTTCATCACTATTATCATCACTCTCTACATTACCTGCACCTCTTTCTTGTTCATCATTAACATCACCCCCATCCCTTAACAATTCTTCAAGTTGAATCATCTGTTCTATGTCATCATTTTCAGAGGTAGGATCAATATATTGCATGTTGCAATCCTGTGAAGGAGCAAACTCCTGGGTAGGTACTCCATCAGCATCTATAGCTGAAATAGCTTTTAAAGTAACTGAATACACATATAGTATCCTCTCATCAGGGATCAATTCACACATTTCCACTATTTCAGTATCAGAATCTAATGACCACAACCCCTTACTCATATCAGTCTTTGGCCACTTGTAGAAAAAGGTGTGACCTCCAAAATTACCACATTCTTTAAGCATTATAACTAGCTCAATAAGGCTCATGGTGTCAACATCACACAAGTCTATGTAATCAATCTCTCCACCTACATAACGCTTAGGGTTCTCTTCAAATTGATCCCCATGATACATTTTTATGCTAAAAAGATCTGAGTGAGCTGCAACAGAAAATAAAGAAACAAAACATAAAGACATAAACCCTAAAACAGAAAGACATAAACCCTAACACAGAAAGAAACAAAAACTAACAATCGAAGCACTACACAGACATAAAGAAACACAAGGGACCACCACAAACGTCATAGGGCACTTTTCATACAAAACACAGGAGCCACATGAACATATACAATTGAAATCACATGCAACACATTACAGACAAACTTTTCATAATCTAACTACCAGAATCCCTAATTAACATACGACTATATATATACATCACTATGATAACCCCTTTTGAAACCCTAATTATAAAGGAGAAGACTTACCTCCGTAATCGGGACACTCAAATGGATGAAACACGTCTTTGTCCTTACGATCTCTAACTAACCACACCATTGCAGCAACAACACCAGTGATCCTAGAGGACTATAAGAGAAAGGCGGGAGACTGTTTGTAAGAGATAGACAGGAGAAAGAGAAGAATGATGACATTAAGAGTAATTGTGTAATACAAAATGAAATTAGTAAAGTGAACGACTGTCCAATGCCCTCAGTAAACAAAGACGAGAATGCCCCTGCAAAAAGAGACGGAGTTAGCAGAAGTTGACGGTAGTACACATTATTTAATTATCTTCATAGATCAGTATTTCAAGTGAGAGTTTTTGAAATCGAGTATTGAAAGTGGTCTGACACGCATAATGTAGGTACACATAATGCACTTTACTCTTTTGTTAATTAGGTGTAGGGTGTCAAAGTAGAAGTTAAGTAGAATTGAGGTGTTCTGTTCTTTGTACATATACGCATACAAGTAATGCGAAAGCAAAGAGAGAATTTGGGCAATTTTACCGAAATCTGTCAATTTAGGCAATTTTACCGATATCTGTCAATTTGGGCACATCTCTGTTACATATGAGTTATTTAGGGCATTCTCTCTTTTTTTAGTTTAATTTTAACTCCAATGTTATTAATTTGTTAATAAAAAATAATGTTATATTTAATAGGTAAAATTCTTCTTTAAAAGTTCAAAATTCTACCAAGAATATATTAAAAATAAATATTTAAATTACTAGAATTAAATATATTAATAAGTAAAAGTCAAAAATATTAAATTTCATAAATTAATATATTTATAACTATTGAAAAATATCCGTGCATTGCACGGTTGTATAGATAAAGTGTTCTGAAGATAAGATGGCATCTGAAATTGGGCTGTTCATGAACTGAGCTGTTCAGAACAAGCTCGAGCTCGGCTCGTTAAGGGCTCGACTCGGCTCGGTTCGTTCAAAACTCGAGCTCGAGCTCGAACACAAAAAATTGTTCGTTAAGAAAACGAGCTCGAGCCGAGCTATTAGTGAGCTCGACTCGAGCTCGGCTCGAACTTGTTCGGATCGAGATCGGCTCGATTAAGCTCGAAAAAAATGAAACGCGTCCTATATATTTTTACAAAAACATTACTTACAGCTAGTTAGCTACCACTACCAACATTACATTTCAAAGACTTAAAATCAGAATACACTGGAGGATCTAGAATTCCAAAACAAAGAACCAAAAATCTAGAAAATAAAGTTTCCCCAGATTCTCATGTGGCATCCCCAACCCCAGAACAAAAGAAACGAAGAAGTGAAAAGAATTATAAAAAGATGGAGTGTAAACACAAAGACATGACACATACTTAATACTTGAATGCACAGATTGAATCAAACATGACAAAGACATTGCAAAATTTCATGTCTTGTGTAGGCTTACCCGCTCCCGCGTTCCCCGGACACTACCCACCGGCCACCTCCCCAGTATCACAAAAGGACTTCATCCAATTAATAATCAATCCACTGATGACAATAACAAATACCCAAAGATGGAGTGACTTACCAATTACGAACTTGCACATGTGTATAGAATGGATTGGGATTGAGATTTATGCATTTAGGGATTTAGGTGTGTATGTGAATGGATAGATGATTGATATGTGGGTACTGCTTAGCCTTTAGGTACGGTGATTTAGATGATTGGGTTGGGCTTAGAGAAAATTAGCTTTTATTTGGTTGGGCCAAAAGAAGTTGGCAGTTGGGTATATTTTGTTGTAAAAAAATTTAACGAGCTGTTCGATTATGACTCGTGTGTGACTCGGCTCGTTTGTGTTCGATAAAAGCTCGTGTTCGGCTCGTTAGTTAACGAGCTCGAGCTCGAACAAACATATTTGTGCGATAAGAAAGTTCGGCTCGGCTCGGTTCGTCAGAAAAAAAAATAAAGCTCGGCTCGTTTACGTCAAAACTCGACTCGGCTCGGTTCGTGAACAGCCCTATCTGAAATCATTCAACACAATTGGTAAAAAAGTGAAGTACTGATGTGGTCTAATACTACTCTCCATCCATCTCAATACCTTCACAAATAGGACTGTAAATGAGCCGATACGCTCGCTAAAGGCTCGGTGTTCGATTTGAAAAAAACTCAGTTCGGGTTCGGTTCAATTCCCAAACGATTCGGTGTTCGATTTGAAAAAAATTCGGTTCGGGTTTCAAGGATCGATTTATAAACGAGGCGAACTTCATCACGGTAAAGTTTGACTCAATAGCTCGCAAACAAGTTCGATTGATGTGTTCGTGAACAAGCTCGTGAATAAGTTCGATAATTGAACTCAATAATATGCTCAATATACAAGTTCATTAGTAGTTCATACACAAATTCGATAAATAATCTCAGAAATACAATATATGTTCGATTGTTAGAATAAACTCAATTTTTTTTATTAATTGTACTCCATTAATTAAAACACAACTGGTAAAAAAGTGAAGTATTAATGTCGTCTAATACTACTCTCCGTCCCTCTCAATACCTTCACAACCTTTCCCGGCTAGAAAACTCTAGAACTGCTCGAAAATAAGGGCAGTTCCCTACTCAAGCTTGCAACAATATTTTACAAACAGAGCATCTAAATCAGACTTTACAAAATTACAAACCATTCATTCAGAAGACAAGAACAAACACAAGATTAACAACATTTGATGATATAAGATTTGTATTCAGATTGGTACACTTTTTTTTAACTGTGTTCACATATTCTTCTTTAGGAAGCAATTAGATACAAATTATGATATAAAAAGATATATGATACAAATAATTATACTTTCCTAGTTTATATTTTTGTATTTGAATTCAATTCACTAGCTACATTTCTATGTGAAACAAATCATCGTCTTCTTGCACATGCATCTCTGTTTTTAAGAAGATTTTTCAAGATCGAAAGTCATTTTTAAATATTAATATGTTTTAAAATAAAAATAATACTATGTCCAAAAAGCATCAAACTTTTATTGAAGAATTATTTACGAATTTAAATGAAAGATTCATAAAGGGAATTAATAGATAATATAGTGTTGAAAATAAGAATTTTGAAAAGTTAACTCTGGGGTTAGACAGAGGGTCCCCTGTTTTAAACAGGGATAGAGTAACAATTTTTGTAAAGGGTCCTGATCCCTGACAATATCAGGGACCAATTATTTAACAATCTGTTTCATAGCCGTTCGATCAACATTTCAACGATCAGGATTAAAAAAAAAAAATCAGTTTCGCGCTTTTTTTTCGCGGATAGCAGACCCTTCGCGCTTTTTTTTCGCGGAGCACTGTACCGCTCCGCGTAAAAAAAGCGCGGAGCCAAAACGACCAAATTTTTTCAGTGATTTTGTAAAGAATCACATGCATAGCTGAGCAAACTTAATCATATATAAACAATGATATTTATAATCATTACTAGCTTAAAATTTTACTTATCCACTTGATAGCTACTCTTTTGAACATATAAACAGAGTTGTGTTCCAATAAACCTACAAAATCTAAGGAATCTGAGAAACTATGGAACTTCGGAAGCTAGCAAAAGGGAAAATATTCAAAATTTTCCTTAGTACAGAAACGAGGCCCGTCCCTCGTCTCCTGTGCATCACCACTCTATTCTGTGACACAGTAATGCTGCTACAGTCATCCGGGATTATAACATTATCGGAGTTTGTTAAACCATGACCAGAGACGGAGAGAAGCAATGGATAAGTTAGATAAGACGGACCTAGAGAACTAACCAAGGCATTCGATAAAACCGATATTAAATAAGTTGTGTAGTTCCCGCACTGACCAAAATCGAAGAAACGCAGCTTAATCAAATGTACAATTGATGGATGTAACCTTGCCAATCTTGGACAGCCTTTTACTATCAACATTTCAACATTTTGTACCTCCGTAAAATTTGGGGTTTCCAGTAGGAACTCACAGAAACTAAGATCATGGATCTTTAGATGTTTTAGCTGCTGTGTAAACAGTAAAAACATGAAGTTAGTATCAAAATTTTATTGCACGGAAAGACACATAGAAGATGCTTGTCAAGGGTTTATATATATGATTCATATAATTATATTCATACCTTTAGTCCAGGCCATACTATCATAATTTTGCTGTATGACAAGTCCAGCATGACAATATTTTTAAGGTCTAAATCTACCGGCAAACTAAACAAATCACAGTAACGCCAACTAAGCCATCGTATCTCTTCAAATAAGTGTTGAAAAGATCCCGTAAGATGAACATTGTTTATGCGGAGAAGTCGTATTGATGGCATTGCTTCAAATGTTTTGGACTCCAAGTGGATAGGCTGCGAACCCGAAAAATCTAAGCTAACTCCTTCAATTACGTTTGTTCCCTAGGAGTTGAAAACAGAATCATATAGATAAAATAAAATTTAACGTAACAAGTATAATGTATTAGGTATGAACAATTTTTGGAACCAAAACATATTTCAAGATTTTCTCTAACGGTGTTACCTTGAAATTTGTTAGCACGTCAAGTACTTCATCATGACACCAGAGTCTGCTGCGCTTCGCAGGCCACTTAATTGATTGTTTGCGAATGATTTCTCTTCCCACGGCACGAACAAGACTATGCATCCTATCAACTTTTAGTAAACTTTTGTTTCTTAAAGTACTGATGCCGTCTTCAGGGAAAAAACCAAAAGCATCCCATATAGCAATGGCAAAGTCTTTTCTCATTCCAACGAAAAAACATGCAATGTCAAGAAAGATATCCTTCACTTTATCATCACTAAGATCATTAAAACTCACTACAAGCTCTTCTTGAATTTCACTGAGGGGAATTTGTTGCACCTTTTTTAGGGTGCTTTGCCATTCTTTTAGGTTCTTTTCAATAAGATAAGAACCTATACTTTCAAGAGCTAATGGAAGCCCTCCGGCATATCTTACCATTCCTTTTGAAAGCAACCTGTAATCTTCACTTGGAACAGTAGCTTTTCTGAATGCATGCCAACTAAAGAGCTCAAAAGACTCATCGTCATTTAACTCCAGTACTTCATATTTCTCATCTGCATATGCTTGTTTCAACAGCTGCATATCTCTGGAATTCATGATTATTCTACTTCCAGACTTGAACCAGCTTTTATGCCCTGCTAATGATCTCACCTGAATCAGTTTGTCCAAATCATCAAGTAGAATGAGAACCCTTTTGAAATGGCAGAATGCTTTTATCAAACTGATCCCATCATCAATATTATTAACCTCAACTCTCCGATGCAGAAGTTGAGAGAGAAGCTTCTCTTGTAAACGAACAAGACCATCGGGTAGTTTGGATCCATTGCGGATATCAGGGACAAAAGCACACCCTTCAAAGCGGTGCAAGTGATAATTAAACACAGCTTTGGAAACGGTTGTCTTACCAATCCCAACCATTCCATAGATCCCAACTATATGCACACGATGATCTGAAATGTTTAATAGCTGATTAACAGAGTTGACATGAGACCCTATTCCCACTAGGTAATCAGGAAGAATCAGGCATTTGCTGTTTACTTGAGGAAGGACTTTTGCAACAATTTTCTGTATAAATTTATATTCATTCCTGCAAAATATATGTCAACCGAAGGTGAATAGAATGAATATAATATGATGATATTCAATTACAAAACTACAGTATTGCTACAACATATACATACAGTTTGAGTACAACTCAGATACTGAAAAGTAAGAGAGCATTGGAGGCAAAATGCATATTAGATCCATTGTGAAGGCTAAAAAGTCAGTTAATGTATTCACAAAGAGAAAAAAAAAACTAAAACATACAAACACAATCAACAAAAAAACATTTAACTTTGTTTTGGTAATTCTGAGGTTGCACACCGTCGTCTTTACAACCATTTTATTAGGGACATATGCAGCCTTCATGATCATTACCAATTTATTTTGTAATCCTTTTCTTTGAAACAGACCACGAAGTCCTAGCTTAGAGGTCCTTGTTTTGCCAATACATCCACCCTTGTTGCATTGCTTTTAAACAAAGAATAATACGGAGGTTAACTGAATTTTTTAAAAGTTTTCATTCTTGTCCTAGTTGACAAGCCTTTTCTTCAAACATTGGGTGAATGAATTTAAAAAGTTGGTGTTGTTCACTACTTCACGATTTGTGCTTCTTTCCTAATTTTAACCTTCTACAATATGTTGTAAAAACCATCCAGTTTTTCCTTTGTGCTTCGATTTCAACACAAAGGTACATCACTTAAATATAGCATAGAAGGAGAGCTAGGCATCTACAGCATGTTATAACTGGATCAAATTCCTTGCTCCTTTTGTTTTCCTTTTACCTTCGGCAGGTAATGTAGATCTGTTTAATCCAACTTTCTTTGGGAAAGGTGGGTTTGCTCAAGAAGCCATTTGGGCTATTCCTATTCTACAACTTTTTCGAAGAACCGGACAAAGGTGATTACTATGATGCAGCATGTTGATTTTTTCCGACTTAATATGATACAGCCCAAGGAATCAAGGATCACTAACATCTTGCAAGGAACACTGAAGGATATTACGACTTCTCTTCCAAAACTCCAGCCGATGACAAGATTATATCGGATGGAGATGTACATTATAACTCCAGGGTAATAGGATGCAGAATGGTTTCCATCAATAAAAAAGATAGCCAATTCCTTGTATGTGGTAGACTCTAATTTACCACAACTAGGGCTAGGGGCCTAGGGTTGTTCACGAACCGAGTCGAGCCGAGTTTTGATGTAAACGAGCCGAGCTTTACTTTTTTCTCTAACGAGCCGAGCTGAGCCGAGCTTTCTTATCGCACAAAATTCGTGTTCGAGCTCGAGCTCGTTAACTAACGAGCCGAACACGAGCGTTTATCGAACAAAAATGAGCCGAGTCGAGCCGAGCCGAGCTCATTAGAACTTACAATTTTTATAGATAAAAAAGCCCAATTTTTCTTGGCCCAATGAACTAAAACATTTTTTGTCGAAACCCAACCCAATTTCCCAATCAATTCTGAATAAACCTAAAATACACGTACTATAAATTGCAAATTTAATTTAAAATGTTGAAAAATACAAAAAATAATATAAAAATATGTCGAATATATCTTAATTTTTTCGAGCTTTTATGAGCCGATCTCGAGTCGAGCTCGAGTCGAGCTCACTAATAGCTCGGTTCGAGCTCGTTTTCTTAACGAACAATTTTTTGTGTTCGAGCTCGAGTTCTTAACGAACCGAGCCGAGTCGAGCTCTTAACGAGCCAAGCTCGAACTTGTTCACGAACAACCATGTTCGTGAACAGCCCTAACCACAACATTCATAATCCAAGTGTTTTCTATTATCATTCGGCAAAATTAAGTCCCGACTCTTTACCTTATGACATGGATGTGAAGGACACTCACTGCCCATTGGCATTGTCTGACACTATTATTTGGCCACAATCTTCATTCATTTAATGATCCGGCTCAAGTTCTAATACTCGTTAAAGCACTTATTTATGGTGACTAGAGTGTCTTAAATTAGTATAAAAATCCTTTGTGTCAGTATTCCTATTAAATAGGTTATAGTAGTCGTGCTACAAATTCTAACATGATTTGGAATAGGTAACTTAGGTACTCCCTCCGTCCCAATCAATTCTTTACACTTTCCTTTTTGGGACGTCCCACCAATTCTTTACATTACTAAAAATAGTAACTTTTAATAATATAATACATTATTACATCCACTACTTCACTCCACTTTTTCAATACTTTATACTATTACACCCACTATCTCACTTATCTTAACAATAAATTATTATTACACCCACTACTTCATTTATTTTAACAATAAAATACACTATTACACCCACTACCTCACTTATTTTAAGAATATTCCTTGGTCTCCGTGCAAAAAGCAAACGTAAAGAACCCATTGGGACGGAGGGAGTATCATTTAGAAATAGGTGCGTACCCACCATGCACCATACAAGACTAAGGGTGTAACACCCCATTTCCACATCGAGTAAATTTGGGACTTTAGTTCAGTTTATAAGGCAAAGTATTACCCGAGTTGGCTGCGTTTGGGCCAGTGTGCTTTGCCTTTATTCGGACTCGAAATCGGGACTTGACCCGATTTAAGGAAAAGGCTCGGGATTTGACCCGGGTTGTCACAGTTGCTATCAGAGCCGACTCTCTAAAACATCGACGAGATTTGAGACTTTAGTTCAGTTTATAAGGCAAAGTGTTAATACTAAGTGCACCAACAAATCATGATTTTTTTAGGGCCTGTGTGCTTAGGCTCGGGATTTGACCCGGGTTGTCACAAAGGGTGTCAGAGAGGCTTCACCTGAATTACGTTAAAGTTAATTAGATGGTGTGTTACAAACAGATCCTTTCATCAGGTTGAAGACTTGAAGTGACTGGCCCTAAATCAGTTCCTATATTGTTAACATGATCCTATAGCAGGTTGCAAGATAGATATGCTCGTTTCATTCCTGCTAATTTCATGGAAATGTTTCCACTCCTAAACTATAGCAGATACGGTATACACAAGGTTATACATAAGAGTGCCAAACTCCTCAGATTTATAAAAGTAAGTAACTGTTGTTGTCAAGAAATTGTTCTCGTCTGAACCAGCAGCATACGATAGTTGCTTGTTCGACTGTCCCGACAAGTGTTTATGCAGTTTTAAGATAAAGAACTAGAAGCTGTTAGTGGTTCCTGGTCCAAGAAAGGAGAGTTTTGTGGTGTGGTTAGGTTCCTGCCTAATGATACTATAGTTATAGAATGAAAGGGAATGAGGTGAATCGCCCAGATCTTGAATCAACTAGAAGGTAAAAGCTTTAAAGTGAACTAGATTGATCGTACACAATTTCATGTTTCAGACAAACATGGCAGGCCTTAATTCAATGAGAAGTAACACTTAAGAATGATTTTTTAAAGAAAGATTCTAGTGTAGCACCCCTGACAGTCACTTTTGCAGCACAAATGAGAAGTTTTACATCTACCATTTATAATCTAAGTAATCCATGATTATTTTGCAGATAGAGATGCAGAGTAATATTTCTAAAGTTG
Organism: Heracleum sosnowskyi; assembly: GCA_030848705.1. NCBI lineage: Eukaryota > Viridiplantae > Streptophyta > Magnoliopsida > Apiales > Apiaceae > Heracleum > Heracleum sosnowskyi. The sequence goes on from CM061235.1 coordinate 71,176,842, forward strand.
ATGTTTAAAGCTTTAAAGTAGTAGATATTAAAACTACACACACACACACAAAGATGCAATACTGTTTAGGGATTGTTTAACCAAACTTTACTCATTGAAGCTACTTTTTCTGAATAATATTGCACATATAAAATAAGCTGTGCCAAACAGGCTCACATACCCATTTTCTTCCTCTCTGAGGCTGTGTCCGGAGAGATCTGCAGCTTCCTTTAGAGCAGCTCGCCATTTGTTCACACTTGGTTTATCCAACCGGTTCGCCGCGAAGTGTTGAAAAGCCTTAGCATAACTCTTAGTTTGATGTCTTATGGTGGATGGATCAACATTATAAAAAACAGGAAGTACCAGCAGTCCCATTGTTCGCATGCAATCAAGTATAACCACAAGTTCATCAAGGCACCATCTCGATGATGCATAGTTTTTGGAGAAAACAATAATACACATTTTTGATTGCTGGATAGTTTTCAGCAATTCCTGTTTAATATGTTTTCCGCCTTCGAGTTCTTCTTCATCTATGAAGGTCTTGATTCCAGCCTGCATCAAAGCATTGTACAGATGACCAGTAAAATTGTTGCGCGTATCTGGACCTCTGAAACTCAAGAAGACATCGTACTTCCATTGCCGAATCGAACTGCCAAACTTGTTGTCTGTAACATCCAGCTAAATCAAGTAGCTTAGTCAATGACGGACCCAGAAAAATTGGGGTAACGAGATTCATAGTCATTGATGGATTTACATATAAGTATATTAGTAAAAATTTCTTACATATAAGTATTAAGAAAATTGTTATAAATTTGATTTAATCATTTCTCAATAAGGTAAAGAAAAGGTAACTATAGAGATGAAGATTTAGCTTGTTATCAGACAATTTCACAAGATGAAAAGTTTAGTTATGATAAGACCTAAGCAAAAGTGATGGCAAGAGCATAAAATTGGCACCTACCACGTCATCATCAATCTTTAGCTTTAGCAAAAAACTCATATACACATCATCTTCTGGATAGAAGAAACTTTAATAATCTGATAACATCCTACGTAGAAAACAGATTACCTTTTCAGGATCGATGGCAGTTCTCTGGAGCCTATAGAAAACCAGTACATATCCAAGTGACCAGAATACTGAAATGAAAACAGCAGCTATGGCGCCAGCAGTGGCATAAAATGCAGAAGGTGAACTGATCTGGAAAAATGGAAGAGTAAAAAAACATAAGCTTCTTTGAGCGCTACTATATTCTGAATTCAATGCATGTTGTAATACATTCCTGACACAGTTTTAGTATAACACTTAGACCTGTATAAAAATCTCCTATTCCATATTTTGTGTCCAACTCAAACGCAAACTTGATTGCAACCATCCAAGCTACCCATTACTAAGTTAAATGAGTAACACTTAGTGTTCACTTGGATGAAATGAAATTGGGGAGATTGGAATGAGATTTGTACTCTTATGTTTATAGTATTTATTGATTCCTTCATTTCTGTCCAAGAACTTTTATACTAGAATTCTAACCTACAATCTTCATCATGAAAAATTTCTACACTCTCATGTTTGATCACTATTCTTACTTATATCCTTTGTTTCCCCATAAATAATGTTCATAAATTTTCATTCCAATCCCTCCCCATTTATGGGACACAACCTTAGGTTGCTCGACGAAATCAATAAAGCGCCACAGGGTAGATCCTTCATTAATTTTATCGGCTTACAAGACAAAGAAACCAGCACATCAATTTAAGCTTCTCAAGTGATCAATGGAAAAAGGAAAGAGACGTTTACTTCATAAATAATATGCCAAGAATCAGATTTATAACCTTTCAAAAAAAAGAAAAAGAATGAGATATATAAATCTTACAGGCAACATTTTGGCCACCTTAAAAAGATGATTTGAATTAGATCCATCAGCTCCATCGGAGTCCCCTTGTTTGAAGCTCCTATGCGCCGAAACGAACACTGAATCTAAAGCAACGCTCCACACAATGAATGCTAGTAATCTTAAAGTTTTCCATTGTCCTCCGAACCTCACCAGTCACCATCAAAGTCCAGTTCCAAGAGTAATTACCACTTGTCAAATGCTCTGTAAAATCATGAAATTTTCAAGTACGTAAGAGTATCATCGAAACCACAAAAACCACATAGAAACATGAGCTGAAAATCAAACAAAAACAAAAGGGTCTCACCAGAATTTAACTTGAATCAACGGGTCTCGTCGGAGATAATTACAGAAGATGAAGACTTGAAATAGGTGATCCCAAGACTTTTGTAGTTTTGAGTCACATTCACCCAGGGACATAAAATATGCTCAAAGATATATTATGAAATGATATATAAATAATCTCGGAGAGGGACGGAAGCTTGCCAGAAGTTAGTAAATTAGTTTAAGACTTAAAATTTGAGAGCAGCAACTTGTTAAATTTGAAATTAACACGTCGACATGTACTAACACGTCACCAAAATACAACTTATCCGCATACTGTGTCATCATCACAGAGTCAACTTATCGGCATATAATGCACATAGGAAACTGGGGGGATGTACCTGAGAACAAGCTTTATTGTCCGTCTGGGGGTGTAATCGGTAGCGGAATTGTACTGAAATTAAATTTAAGTATTTAACTCACATGCAAACATGAAATAAGGGAGGAACCAGTTTAGTGAATGTTTAATTTAGTTAGACCCATTTTTATACATGTACAAATCTATACAAAGCGGAGCAAACATTAAAATTTGTAGTTGGTTCGATTAACTTTGAGTTTTTGTTAGAATATAATATATGATTAGCGGAAACATCTAGTCCCCAGAAATCCTGCTTTATTAGTTATTACCACAAAGATACAAAAATGGGGAGATTCACTTTTCTATCTATCATGTGACCGGTTACTTAACATTTTTACTTATGTCTGAATTTTTTTTAATCTTAAATCTCAATCAAATAAATGGGAACCTAAATTTAATGAAAGAACTTTTCTATATTTTAATTTTTATATATGTAAAATATTATTGTCATTTCAAATCTCCACAATAATATATAAAAATAATACATTCATTTTACTATTCTAAAGATGTATAAGCTTTAAATCTAATCATGTACATCTTACTTTATTTAATTTAATTATTAAGGAATAAAAAAAATTATTAGTGTACTATAGACAATTTATAAAAAAAATAATAAAATTTTAATTAACATGTATTAATTAATTAGTTATTCAAAATTCATAAAATATGAATTAACATTTATTTGTTTCATTTTGAAGACGAAAAGTTATATGCTTTCACGATTTTATTTGTTTATTTTCTTCTTAATATGTTTCTTATCGTTTTCATTTCAAATACACAATTTATCACATTGCATGTTGCGTTTGTGTGTTAAATATTAGGTACATAACATGAAAAATACACAAATTGCTTATGTAATAGATAAATTTACTAATAATGTATAGAACTATAAATCATATCTCAATCAATAATAAATATATAATTTTCATGTAATATTTTCCAATTTTAAATAATAAAAAATATATCAGGAAAATTTGTCAAATATAGTACTCCCTCCCTCCGTCCCCTCATTTCTTTACAGTTTTTTTCATTGTTTGACACACATTTTAAGACTGCACAACTTATTTTTAAAATTTTATTTTTTTGAATAAAAATTTAAACATTAAATTTTATTCAAAAGAAAAAAAAATTAAAATAATTTTTAGGCTCAAGGCATGTCTGAATATCACTATTAACAAGCCTACTCATTGTGACTATGTCACTCTACATGACCTGGTGAATTCTTTCACTGGAATATAATATAGGTCTCCATTGTACTTGTCTTGTTTCCATGTACTTAGCTTTATTATAATGAGCTTAGTAAGTTTCTTGCACCTAGAATGTACATAGGCCATGGAATAATTATCTTGGAAGAAGTTCAATTTGTTCATGCAGCAGGATTGGAGTGAATAAGGCCTTGAAGAAATAAGTTGCAGAAATTTGTCTAAGTCCCTATATCGTGAAGCCAGAATGAACTATGTCGTGAAGTCCAAAATATCCATGTCGTGAAGTACCTAGATCGCATAGTCCTAAATGAACTATGTCGTGAAGTCTTCATTACTGATGTCGTGAAGTGTTGAGATCGCAAAGTCAAAATGTACTAGATCGTGAAGTCCTCAAGAAGGCTATATCGTGAAGTCCTCAAGAAGGCTATATCGTGAAGTCCTCACTAAGCCTATATCACATACTCCTGAAATAGTCAAATAGCAAAGTCCTCATATAGCAAAGTCAAGAATGCTCTATGTCGACAAGTCAAAGAATCAGGAATATGCTGGAGTTCACGATGTCAACACTTAGCCGTTTATAACAAGACAAATCAAGGTATAGAACTAAAACTCAAAGGAGACAAATACTGAAGCATCTGTTAAGGTAAGGTGGTCCAAAGACAGATGGAAAATCTACAGCAAAACTTGGAGAGAAAGATTAGAGACAAGCAACTACAGAAACGGGAAAGACTACAGAAAGCAAGTGGTCCTTCCTGACACAGTTAACTTCTTATGGCTGGACAAGTTGGACTTACAGTTAGGGGTAACTGTGTAAATAAGTGTGTGCACCAGTTTGTATAGGTTATATATATCATGCACACCCTATTGTTAGCTGTAAGAGATTAATACACAGAAATATTCAAGCACTCTTTTCTCTGTAAGAAAAACAAGAAAACACTGTTCTTGTTTAGAAGCCAGAATTTCACTTGTGAAATTTTGGAAGCTATAGTATTTAATTTACTTAATACAAAGTAGATTAAAGTGATTGTGTGTGTTCTGTTTATTTTTATTCCGCATTTTATACAACATAATCTCTCACAGCTTTTAAGTTTCAAGAATCGAAAAATATCAAAACTATCCATTCACCCCCCCCCCCTCTGTCTAGTTTCTTAGTGACATTCATATCCAACAAGTGGCATCAAAGCGGGCTGTTGACATACAAACAGGAAAAGATCAAGAATGAGTTCACAGAAATTAAGCAGTATCAAGATTCCTCCCTTCAACAAGGAACACTACAGTCTATGGAAGAAGAAGATGTTGCTTTTCATCAAAGCTTCAAACCCCATGTACTTAGACATCCTAAAACATGGTCCCTTCACTCCAATGATTGAGATTGCAGAAACAACGGTTGGTACTGAGATAATACCAGCTAGATATGAGCCTAAAGACCTTTCTAAATACACTGATCCTGAAAAGGAAAAAATAGCACTAGATGGACATCTTCAACTCATTATTTGTGAGTCAATGGATTTCAACATGTATGGCACCGTTGCTCATTGCAGTAGTGCAAAGAAGATGTGGGATCTCATAGAAGTGCTATGTGAAGGAACTCCAGAAGTGAGAAAGAACAAGAAGCAGATTCTGGTCTCCCAGTATGAAGCTTTCATGGCTCAGCCAAAGGAGGGAATCACAGAAGTGTTTGAAAGGTTCAACAAGCTGATAAATGAGCTTAAACTCTATGATAAACACTATGAAACAGAAGAGCTCAACATGAAGTTCTTACTGACTCTACCAGATCATTTGGAACCAAGAATCTCTTCCCTCAAGGAAAGAGATCTAACCAAAATTGGTTTTGATGTGTTGTATGGTGTTTTGAAAACATATGAACTAGAGTTGTTTCAAAAGAGATCCATTCAAGCAAAGCAAGAACTGATGGCCAACACTTCTTGTGCCCTTATTACTGACAACTTAGGTCAAAGAATGGAATCTTTGAAAGTCAATCAAGTCAAGATTGAAGAGCTAGAAGTTGAAGACACTGGAGATGAGTCACAAGTCATCTATGATTTGCCTGTGGAAGATGAGTTCTACAGCATAGATGAATTGGATAAGATGGAAAACAAATCTTTTGCCTATATGGCTAGGAGATATCCTAACATTAGGTTCAAAAGGAAGCAGCCATTTAAGTCCAAGTTTAATGCTGGAAATGCTGGTGGATCAAGTGGCTCAAACTCCTTCAGTAAAGGAAAAGGGATTGCTGGTGCTGCTAAAGGAGGATACAAGTCTGGGAGTGTGGATAGGTCCAAGATAAGGTGCTATAACTGCAATGAACTTGGGCATTGTGCTACAGAGTGCAAGAAGCCCAAACAGGTCAAAAAGGACAAAGCATACTTAGAGCTTGAAGCTAAGTATGAGGCTCTACTCAAGAAACAGTAGGGTAAAGCTTTTATTGCAGAGGGAAAGTGCTGGGATGATTCTGATGAAGAAGAAGAACAGGAGTATTCAAACTATGCTTTGATGGCATTTTCTGATGATGGTGATTCTTCAAATCAGGTACCTATTCTTACTTCTCTTGATATGACTCCCTCTCAATACAAGCAAACTGTTGAAGACATGAGTACTGAGATGTTTAACATTCATACTAGCATGTTAGTTGCCAATGAAGAAATTGATAGGCTAACTGCTAAAAATCTTGAACTTACAGAAAAGAATGAGGAACTTGAATTAATGGTTGTGAGTCTTGATGGTTTGAAAAAGGAGGTTGAGTATCTTAAGAATAAAGTGGCTTGTGCTGAACAGATAGAAATAGCTCTTAGGGAACAAATTACTGAAAATGAATTAAAAATAAGAAGCTATAGAAACTCCTCTGAGCTTATTCAAACCTACCACAAGGAACACACTGAAGACTGTAAGGTTGGAATTGGTTTTGATTATGAGAATGACAAGGGAAGGAAGAAGGCTAAGGGCAAAGGAAAAGAATCTTTTGTAAACAAAAATACCCCATCTATTTTGTCTAGTGTCAAAGAGCCCATCTTCAAAAAGAGTGTTATTGAGTTTGATGAGGATCTACTGGTTATCAAACAACAATTACTTGAAGAAGATGAGGCTGATAAAGACATTCCTTCCTCTCCCAAATCTGTAAATCAGAAAGAAACCAAAGACAATCCTGTTAAGAGTCCTAAGGTCAATAAAGAAGTTGTTAAGAAAAAGAAACAGAACAGGAATGGTAAAGTAGGTGTCAACAAGGGCAACAGTTATGCTCATGTGCCAAATGCTCCTAGGAAACAGTGTCAGAAATGCTTATCTGTGAATCATTTGACTCATAAGTGTAATAAACCTGTCAATGTTGAAGTTGATAACCTGAGTAACTATTCTGTTGGCATGAACACTGTCCATGATTCTTTCTGTGGTAATTCTAACTACATGACATGCTATGTGACTGTGATTGCTAATTGCTTATCTCTAAAGCATAAACTTGATTCTGCACAATCCTGTGAATCACACACACATATGCACACTCACAGGACAGGATCCCCAATCAAGGTTGAGAGGGTAAAGACTTCATGTGAGCCTAAGAGTGTCAACTCTAAAGCCACAAACACAGTGAAGTCTCCTACTGTGAAGAATGTTGTTTATGATAGAAGAATCAATAACAAAACTATTTCTAAATTAACTGGACCCTACCAAGTGTGGGTACCAAAAACAACTTAGTCATTTTGTGAATGCAGGGCAACAGGAATAAAAGAGTCATATGGATCTTGGACAGTGGATGCTCAAGTCACATGACTGGTGATATAGCCCTGCTATCACAATTTGAGGAGAAGGCTGGCCCATCAGTAACCTTTGGAAATGACAACATTGGTTATACAATGGGATATGGCAGTGTTAAATCTGGAAATGTCATTATTGAAGATGTAGCATTTGTTGAAGGACTAAAGCACAACCTCTTGAGCATTGGACAATTCACTAATAGGGGTTTCAAAGTGGAATTTGATGAAGATCAATGTCTAATCTCAAAAAGGGGAAGTGGTGAAGTTGTTTTGACTGGTGTGAAGAAAAGGAAGCTTGTTTGTAGCAAATCTTAAGGCTGTAGACAAGGGAGAAATTTGTTGTTTCTACACTAAAGCCACCAATGAAGAATTTTGGCTGTGGCACAAGAAACTGTCTCACTTGAATGTTAAGGCAATGAACTCTCTGGCTAAGAGAGAACTCATCAGATACATGCCTGCTTTGGAGTTTGTTCAAGATGGAGCATGTGAAGCATGCCAAAGAGGGAAGATAAAAAGTTCAAGTGACAAGAACAAACTGCTCAATTCAAACTCAAAACCTCTGCAGCTAATTCACATGGATCTATTTGGCCCTGTGAATGTAATGTCCCTTTCCAAGAAGAAATATGCTCTAGTCATGGTTGATGATTATTCAAGATACACTTGGGTGGAATTCCTGTTTTCCAAGGATGAAAGCTCCTCAAGTAATTATAGAGCATATCAAGAGAGTTGATAGAGAAGCACAAAGCACTGGTTCCTCTGTAGTTGCTCTGAGAAGTGATAATGGAACTGAGTTCAGAAATTCAACATTGTATGAGTTCTGCAAAGATAAAGGAAGTTCTCAACAGTTTTCAGCTCCTAGAACTCCACAACAAAACTGAGTAGTTGAAAGAAAGAATAGAACTCTCATTGAAGCTGCAAGGACAATGCTGTTGGATGCAAAGCTACCTACTAGCTTTTGGGCTGATGCTGTTAACACAGCATGCTATGTGCAAAATAGAACATTAATCAATAAGAAGTCTGGAAAAACTCCTTACTCTTCGATGACTGGAAAAAGAGCATCCTTCAAGCATCTTCATGTTTTTGGAAGCAAGTGTTTTGTGATGAAAGATACTTCTAAGCATGTTGGAAAATTTGATGCTAAGGCATTCGAAGGTATCTTCATTGGATACTCTCTGGAAAGGACAGCATACAGAGTGTTTGTACCTGAGCAACACAAAGTAATGGAAAACATGGATGTTACTTTTGATGACAAGAAATTTCCTGGGCTTTCATCAAGTGAAAAAGACAGTGTGCCATTAAGATTTGAAAATCAAGGATATCTTGAGGATTCTGAAAGTGAGGATGAAACACCTGTTCTAACCGTTCCACATGAAATAGATGAGCTTCTTCAAACACCTGTGCAAGGAAACACAAACACAGGGGGAGAAGAAGAGAATGCAACTGTTAATCAAAATGATCCTGAATCAAATCAAGGAGATGAACAGGGTCATACAAGAAAATGGGACAGAGCCCACACTAGGGATCAAATCATTGGTGATCCAAGTGAAGGAGTGAGAACAAGGAGAGCTACAATGAATACATGTCTGTATAGCTGCTTTCTGTCACAAGAAGAACCAAAAGTAATTGAAGAAGCTTTGAAGAATTCTGACTGGATTGTTGATATGCAAGAAGAATTAAATCAGTTTGAGAAAAACAAAGTTTGGGAATTAGTACCACCTCCTGAAGGTAAGAATGTCATTGACAACAAATGGGTATTCAGGAACAAAATGGATGAAGATGGTGTGGTGATAAGAAACAAAGCAAGGTTGGTTGCCAAAGGATACTGTCAACAAGAAGGCATTGACTATGATGAGACATTTGCACCTGTAGCTAGACTGGAGGCCATTAGGATTTTCTTGGCTTTTGCAGCACACTCAGATTTTAAGGTGTATCAAATGGATGTGAAAAGTGCCTTTCTCAATGGTGATCTTGCTGAAGAAGTGTATGTGTCCCAACCTCCTGGCTTTGAAAATGAAGACTTCCCAGACTTTTTGTATAGATTGCTCAAGGCACTCTATGGACTCAAACAGGCACCAAGAGCTTGGTATGAAACATTATCTCAATTTCTTCTTGAGCATCAATTCACTAGAGGTACAATTGATAAAACTCTATTCTTCAAGAAGCATAACAATGATATCATTCTAGTTTAAATTTATGTGGATGATATCATCTTTGGCTCTTCAAATGAAAAACTCTGTCAAAGGTTCTCTAAGTTGATGCAAAGCAAATATGAGATGAGTATGATGGGAGAGTTAACCTTCTTCCTAGGCCTGCAAGTACATCAAAGGGAGGATGGCATCTTCATAAATCATTCTAAGTATGTTAAAGATCTCTTAAAGAAATATGGTTTAGAAGATTCATTCCCTGCAAAAACTCCAATATCCACTGCAATCAAGCTTGATGAAGATAAGAAGGGCAAGAGAGTTGACATCAAGGTCTATAGAGGAATGGTTGGATCATTACTCTATCTCACAGCTAGCAGGCCATACATCATGTTTGCCACATGCCTATGTGCAAGGTTCCAATCAAATCATAAGGAATCTCACATGATGGCTATCAAAAGAATCTTCAGGTATCTGAAAGGGACTCCTAATCTTGGGCTATGGTATCCAAATGGCACTGGGTTCAACCTGGTTGGTTACACAGATTCTGATTATGCTGGATGCAGAATTGACATGAAAAGCACTTCAGGAAGCTGCCAATTCTTAGGCCAAAGGTTAGTGTCCTGGTTCAGTAAGAAACAACAATCCACATCAACATCTACAGCTGAGGCTGAATATATTGCTGTTGGAAGCTATTGTTCTCAATTGCTTTGGATTAGAAATCAACTCATGGATTATGGACTAGTGATGGAACACATTCCCCTGATGTGTGACAACACTAGTGCAATATCCATTGTTGCCAATCCTGTTAATCATTCTACTACAAAGCACATTGAGATAAGGTACCATTTCATTAGGGAACATGCTGCAAATGGTACTATAACAGTCTCTTATGTTCCAACTGAGAAACAATTAGCTGACATATTTACTAAACCCCTAAATGAAGCTGTCTTCAACAGACTAATGAGTGAAATTGGAATGCTCAATCCTTCATTTAGTTGTTCTAAGTAAGTATGCTAGTTAATTGTTGTAGCAGTAAATTTTCACTGTGTTTAAATGCACTATTTACTTGGAGTGAAAATTAGCTGAGATATGATTTATAAATATTTCAGTTGCTTACTACATATTTTTCAAATCAGATTTGTTTGTGAAGTTATGAGCTTTTAAGACATCTCTTTATAGGTGATTTTGAGAGTTCACGACTTAATTCAAATTAAACAGACTTATATCGCAAACTGTTAAAAGTGTAAGACTTCGCGATATAGTTCATTTCTTGAGTCTGCGATATAGTTCATTTCCCGACTTCGTGACACAGAATAACTTTATCGACAAGTCTTCACATATTAGAAGAATTTTGATTTAAATTAATTTAAATTAATTTTATTTCAAAATTTTGATGTATGTCTGACAAATTGCTTGAAATTCCAAAAAGAGAGTTCTCGACAGGGTATTTACACTATATCGCAAAGTCTTCTCATACTTTCTACCTCTCCGACTTTGCGACATAGTTCATTTCTGGACTTTGCGATCTACTTTGCAAGACTTCGCGATACATGCTATTTTGAGACTTCACAATATCAAATTAGTTTGTATGAATTCATAACTCTATATCGCACTGTCTCAGTCATATAAATACAAATTTGCAAATACTTTCACATCTTTTCATCTTGTCGATTACTCTCAACTTTCAAACCTAATTTCCAATTCTCTTCTCTCTTCTTCAATCTCAATTCCAAACAATGGCACCCAAATCTCAAACAGTTGCTTCATCAAACCCTTTGACAATACCCAAAGAAACCAACTTTCTCACCATTTCATCAGGTGCAGAAGCAAATTCCAGGTACAAGTGTTTTGTACGGTTCTTGAACACATCCTACCTTCGCCAAGCCTTAATAATGAACCCAACCATGTATGTTGATGTACTGGAGAACTGCAATGGTAAGCACAATGGCAAGGGAGGATGGGACTACATTTCAGGAGATTACTTGCACAATTGGAGGCAAACATTTGCAGTTTGGGGAGAAGGAGATCAATGAAGCTCTGGGTTTTAAAACTGAGGGTCATGATGCTGAAGCAAATGACACTGAAATGGTGGCATTCATGGACCTAATCAAGTATGCTGATGAGATTGATATGGCAAAGCTCAACAAGAAGAATGTAAGGAGGGAGTGGTCGTTTCTGTTTGACGCACTCCAAAAGGTGTTCCTGTGCAGGAAGACCTGATGGGACCAAATTAGCCACATTGCTGTGAAGCTTGCCTATTCCTTGGCCAACAACCAGGAGATTAATGTAGGAGCAATCATCCTCAAGGAGTTGGCTCAAAGGTTAGGCAGGACTGTCCGTGGAAGAGGTAATAAGATCTTTTATCCTCGTTTTATTCAATGCCTTCTAAATTATCTTGATAATCAATTGCATGAATTAGAAGGAATAGATAAAACAAAGTTGGCTTATCCTAAGACCATGTCCAAAGTTCTTTTTGGTTCATTAGACACTAGGAATCAGGTTGATGAGATTTTGAGTGTGACGAAGCATATGCAAGACACATTCAAAACTTATCAACTTGATCAGCCCATATATCATGAACTTTCCTGGAAAGGGAAGGCTAAGACTGAAGGTGCTTCACAGTCTATCCCAAGCCTCCTTATCCCATCCAGTGACCCCCCTGAAAATAGTACACTAGTGATTAGGGAACCAAGTGCACCAATCTCTCAAAAGGTTGGTGTTACTAAAAAGAAGACCAAGAAGAGAACCCTTGCTATAATCAATGAGTCTGTAGAGTTAGGATGTGAGGAATCTGAGTCACAACTCAGCAGACTAAAGAAGAAATCTAAAAATATAGCCACCATTGAATCCTCCCAACAGGATTCAGATGTGATAAAAGGGGTAAACCTATTACTATCAATGTCCTCTCAACAGGGCATTGTTATTGAAAAGAGTAGTCTCCCCACTACAACCTTTACAGAGTCAGCACAGGGTCAAGAACTCACTCTTGACTCAGGTGGTAATAAGGGTGATTCATCACTGAGTGGAGAGCACATCAACATTGAAACTCCTCCTATTTCTCAGGGGGAGTTGCCAAAATCAATTCTAGACTCCTCTTTTCTTCCAGAATCTACTACAACTCAAATTTCTTCATTACAGGAAAGTCATTCACATGACAATTCTGTACTTGATCATTCACATCTAGATTCTGTGAATGAGCCCCTTTCAAGTGACATGGCGCTTGACACTGTGCTCACCACCCAGGACCCACATTCTGTTGGTCAGGAAATGCATGCTGGGGCATATTCTAATGACACCAACAAAAACATGGAGGATTCACCAGTTCTTACTGGAGACTCTGTGCCTAACTCTCCAATCCTCAGGGATTTGGACATGCATTCACAGGCAAATAGAGATGATGCTGTAAATCATCCCATTTCAATGGAGACAGCATCATACTCTACAGCTATTCCAAGGCTGGAGGAAACTCAAAATACTTCCATACCTGTTGTAGAACCATCATCTATGACAGGAGTGCCTAGCACTAGCCCTAACTTGGCTCAGGCCACAATGTCACAATGGCTGGAGTCTGTGCACCATGACAGACCTTCAGGATCATCATCTGTGTCCACACAATTGACGGAAGAAGAACTCCAAAATCTTCACGTGGCACAGATTGATGAGTTCTCCAAGATTGCTCAACACCTCCTGACAGCTGGTCTTCCCAACAAGGACTATGAAGCTATACTCTTATGCCATAGGGAGGATGTTGAAGCACAGAAAGACAAAATTGTGGATCAGGCTCAACATGATGGAAACATAGATGCCTGGTTGGATGCCAAGAGAACAGTCAAGCTCAAGGAAGCTCTAGCTTTTCTCAGGGAGGACTACTTAACTGCTCTGGGATCTAATGCTAAAAGTCTCTCTCCTGCTGAAGTTTATGAAGCTGTGAATGAAGTCTACAAGAGTCAACTGAAGGCTCTGCACTTCCTTGGGAAAGGTCTTCAATCAGAAGTGTGAACTATCAAAGAAGAAACTGACCAATCCTTGGCTCAGCTAAAGAATTCTTATCTCTCTGATTTTCCCAAGGTGGATGGCATCCTTAAGGAGGTGAAGAAGACTGCTCTCAATGTTTCAACAATGGATTGCACTCTAGCCATGGTCTCTGACAATCTGAAAAAGCTATCAACAAAGCTAGAGAACCAATTACAATCCAACATCAACACAAACTCCATGATTTCTGTGATGTGGAAGAACCAATATGGGGACAAACTTGTAGATGAAGTGCCCATCTCTAATATCTCAAAGTTTGACTTCTCTAAGATCAAGGACCAATCTCTCAATTCCTTCAAGTCTGAGCAGCTCTTCTCAAAGGTTGATAGATTAGAGAAGGAAGTGGCTGAGCTCAAGTCTGAAAACCAAGGGATTTCTCATTCCTTGGAGCTCCTCAATGCAATGATGGATGATCAAAGCAATACCACATCCAATATTCTGCTTGTTCAGCAACAGATGATGACATCCATGATGAGGAGTATGAACTTCCTGTTCCTGGTGAAGCTCAAGACATCTTGTCTGATCCCAAGCCTAAGGGGGAGAAAGGAAAGGAAGAGGTCATTCTGTAAAAGAAAGGGGGATCTCCTACAAAGCAAAAGCTAAAAGGGAAAATCATATCAGAAAAGGAGCTCAAGCCAATCACTCTACCTACTGTTTCTGTCACCAGTTTAGCTGGCCAGAAAAGTAGTGTCACAACAACCTTCTACCCTGGCACATTGCCTGTGGATGACTCTGCTCCTCAAATCTCAACAAGTGCTCAGCCAATCAAAGCCAATATTTTCATTGAGGCCAAGCTACATGAAGTTGCCAACTCAAACATCTATCATGATGTGGCCTTTCTGGAGTTTCTGAAATCCATAAACATCAGTCTTCAAGGTGATACCAAGACCTACAGGGCCAAGCTCAAGGAAAATATCAAGTATCTTACTGTGGTAGTCAGGAAAATGAAGGAGGCTTATCTAAGAGAAATCATCATGGTATCTAAAGACAATATCCAATGGCATTTGTCCTTTGAAACCTTAGAGAAGCTGAGATTTACTGAGTTAGACATAATCCTGGAGCTTATTGAAAAGAGTGGTGAGAACAACAAAAGACTGTATGATGACTTGAAGAAAGATCAACTTCTAAGATTGCCAGAAGTCATCATTGAACCAAGAACTATAATTTTTCAAGGTCTCATCAGGGCAAACACTATTGATCAACTAATCATCCCTGCTCAGATGAATATGAAGAACAAGGAAAAGATCAACAATGTTCTCCAAATGCTAAGAGCTAAGAGGGGATTCAGGACTGCTGAAGAGCTAGAGATGATCCAAATTCTCCAATCATTTCTAATACATGGAAGAATTCCTGAATCACTCAAGGCAAAGAAAGTTCAAAAAGATGACAAGGATGATGATGAGGAGAAGAGTAACAGAAGAGGAAGTCAGTCAAGGAGTGATAAGGATGGGGCAAGGAGAGCAGAAAAGGCAAATCCTCCAAGAGATCTAAAGAGACTGAAAATGTCAAGAAGGATTCCCAAGGAAAGAAAAAGACTGAAAGGAAGAGGAGTGGAAATCAACAAGTCAAGGACATTGCTAGCAGTATCTTAACCACAACACAAGACTCTAAGTCTAGGGTGGGTACTGTTAGTAATGATTCTCCAAAATCAAAGACTTCTGAATCTGATTTGTCACTGAAGAGAAGTAAAGCCACTACAACAAATTCTAAAAGACACTTCCACAAAGTCACAGCTAGTGGAGTGTTACAGTGGATGAAAGGGAAATGACTGAGACTACTTCCAAATGAGGTGGCACTGAAGACAAAATCTCCATGTTTTGGAAAGCTACCTGAAATAAAGCACTGGAAACTCAAAAGTATAGCTAAAAGAACAAGGATAACAAAGAGGAATGGAGCAATCACAAATGTTGTTGGGATCAATGTACTTCCTCTAGATGAAGACTATGATGAAGATGCCCTTGCATTTCTGAGAGCTCAAAGAATCTTTGAAGTCAAAGTGAAGCTAAATCATCTAGAGATCAAATTCACTGATGGAAGGGAAAAAGAAATGAAGCAAGGGAGCTGGCAATATTTTCCAAAGTATGAGCTTGAAAGAATTAATGCACTGCTGAACTTTGAAGAAAAGGAAGAAAGATTATGGAAGATTGAAATTGCCAGATTCTTGAAGATGCACTCTGATTATCAAGAGAATCTAAGGAAGTCAAATGAAGAGAAGATGATTCAGAAAGAAAAAGAGATGACAGAGATGGAAGAGAAGGCAAAAGAGTTGAGGAAGAAAGGTCTATGCAAAGTGAAACAAAATCCTTATGTTGTGGAGTACAAAAATAAAAATGGAGGAAAAAGAAAAATAAGGATGGAGTTTGTAGAATCCTATGTGGAAAGTGCCCTAAGAGCTGCAATTGAAGATTTAGAAGACTCTCCTCTTATAGAAGAACTAATTGCAACAGATGAAATTATGGCAGCCATTTCAGAAATGAGAAAGAAGAAGGTTTATGATGACTATCTTGAAAAGCAGATGGAAACTGAAGATGTTCAACAACAAAGATAATCTGTAAGCTTTTATTTTCAATATGTAATCAAATTCTGTTCATAATGTTCATCTATTATTCTCTCTGAGATTTAATTCCTTTTATGTAAGTTAGGCTTGTTATCAGACATGAAATTGTGCCTAAGTTTCTTACTCACAATTTAAGGAGATTGTTAGGCTCAAGGCATGTCTGAATATCACTATTAACAAGCCTACTCATTGTGACTATGTCACTCTCCATGACCTGGTGAATTCTTTCACTGGGATATAGTATAGGTCTCCATTGTACGTGTCTTGTTTCCATGTACTTAGCTTTATTCTGTATGCTCAAAGTTATAATGAGCTTAGTAAGTTTCTTGCACCTAGAATGTACATAGGCCATGGAATAATTATCTTGGAAGAAGTTCAATTTGTTCATGCAGCAGGATTGGAGTGAATAAGGCCTTGAAGAAATAAGTTGCAGAAATTTGTCTAAGTCCCTATATCGTGAAGCCAGAATGAACTATGTCATGAAGTCCAAAATATCCATGTCGTGAAGTACCTAGATCGCATAGTCCTAAATGAACTATGTCATGAAGTCTTCATTACTGATGTCGTGAAGTGTTGAGATCGCAAAGTCAAAATGTACTAGATCGTGAAGTCCTCAAGAAGGCTATATCGTGAAGTCCTCAAGAAGACTATATCGTGAAGTCCTCAAGAAGGCTATATCGTGAAGTCCTCAAGAAGGCTATATCGTGAAGTCCTCACTAAGCCTATATCGCATACTCCTAAAACAGTCATATAGCAAAGTCCTCATATAGCAAAGTCAAGAATGCTCTATGTCGACAAGTCAAAGAATCAAGAATATGCTGGAGTTCACGATGTCAACACTTAGCCGTTTATAACAAGACAAATCAAGGTACAGAACCAAAACTCAAAGGAGACAAATACTGAAGCATCTGTTAAGGTAAGGTGGTCCAAAGACAGATGGCAAATCTACAGCAAAACTTGGAGAGAAAGATTAGAGACAAGCAGCTACAGAAACGGGAAAGACTACAGAAAGCAAGTGGTCCTTCCTGACACAGTTAACTTCTTATGGCAGGACAAGTTGGACTTACAGTTAGGGGTAACTGTGTAAATAGGTGTGTGCACCAGTTTGTATAGGTTATATAAATCATGCACACCCTATTGTTAGCTGTAAGAGAGTAATACACAGAAATATTCAAGCACTCTTTTCTCTGTAAGAAAAACAAGAAAACACTGTTCTTGTTTAGAAGCCAGAATTTCACTTTTGAAATTTTGGAAGCTGTAGTATTTAATTTACTTAATACAAAGTAGATTAAAGTGATTGTGTGTGTTATGTTTATTTTCATTCCGCATTTTATACAACATAATCTCTCACAGCTTTTAAGTTTCAAGAATCGAAAAATATCAAAAATATCCATTCACCCCCCCCCCCCTGTCTAGTTTCTTAGTGACATTCATATCTAACAATAATATATAGAACTATTGCCGAGCCCAGTTTGTAAAAAACCTAGGGGGCTGAGGGAGTAGTTTTTTTAGTTTGTAAAATTGCAAAAATATAATCTGCAACCAAAACATTTATGTCGGTTGAAAGTATGTTTGGAATTAAAGATAATTCCAATTGTTAATTTTTGAAATTTAACATTTATGATTTATGTTGGTTGAAAATATGATTGAAAAAGTTGCATATCATTTTTTTACACATATGTTTTAAAAGTCGATATTTCACAAAATACTATTAAAAAATAAAAGATTTACATTTTTTTTAATGAAATTACTCATTTTTCAAAAAAACCCCAAAAATCATAGTCGTGCCCGAGCGGACATATAGTACTAGTGATATTAAATGTTTAATAGCTGATTAGCTGAGCTGGCACGAGCCCCTATCCCACTAAGGTAATAGGAAGAACTATGCATTTGCTGTTTGAGGGAGGACTTCTGCAACAATTTTCTGAATAAATTTAAATTCATGTCAGCAAGATAATCCAACCCAGTAGGTAAATAAAATGATGTAATGTGATATGCAATCACAAATATACAGCATAGGAACAAGAACTAAATATAGTGGAGAACACCTCAACTAATGAGCATGAGAGATAAAACACAAATTAAGATGCATTGTGGAAGCTTAAAACTCTCTCTAAGGTTCAGAAAATAACAATAAACAAAACTTCAAAACACAATCGACAAAGGAAAACACTAACATCAATCATCTGACAATAGAGAGAGATTACGATCTACGATTATCTTGAAATTAGAGATGCAGAGTAATACATAGCTAGAAAATAGAGATATGCAACTACTTCCCCATTTTCTTCTTCTCTGAGGCCGAGATCAGAGTGATCTGCGGCTTCCCTAATGTTGTGTTTGGTTGGGGTGAATGAAATTGATGAAATTAAAGGAAAGTAATGGGAGTTGGACGCAAAATTTTGTTGGGCCGCTAGCATGCCTTGACTCCACATTAGTATGATATTGTCCGATGTGGGTCGAGCCCGCACGGGTTTGTTTTTGGGTCACTCCCAAAAGGCCTCATACTAATGGAGTTATCTGGCTTCTTATTAACTAGAAATCTGCCCCTCCCACAAACGATGTGGGACAACTCCCAACAATGTCCCCCTTCACACATCGGGCTCGACACCTGCCGAATCTGCCACCATTCTGTGTGATCTGGCTCCCCCTAGACCCAACTGGAAATTATCTTCTGGCCATCTGGCTCCCTAGGCCCATACTGGAAGGCTCATCTGCCTCCCCCTTAAGCCCAACCTGGGTTCCCGCCTGCCTCTTCCTAGGTCCATCTGGAAGCCCATCTGAGATTGTTATGGACCGTTATAACCATAGCTCTGATACCACTTGTTGGGCCGCTAGCATGCCTTGACTCCACATTAGTATGATATTGTCCGCTGTGTGCCGAGCCCGCACGGGTTTGTTTTTGGGTCACTCCCAAAAGGCCTCATACTAATGGAGTTATCTGGCTGCTTATTAACTAGCAATCTGTCCCTCCTACAAACGATGTGGGACAACTCCCAACAAATTTAAAAAAAACGAGATAATGCAAAATTGTTATGATAAGAATTTTGAAGAAAATGAATGAGTTAAGGAATGAAGCATTCCATCTCAAAATGGAGTGTTTGAATTATAATGTAGGTGATTAAGAATGAAATAAGGTAAAGAATGAAAGTTGTGAGTATCTAACTATTTTATACTTTAAATCTCATTATATTCCATTCCATTTTAATCACCCAAACCAAACGCAACATTAGTGCACCATGCTTGTGATGCTCGGACTCGGCTGTTTACCCTGTCGTACCGGTGTCGACACGACACGACCCGGGTACAGACACGGAATCCGGATAGGATCCGTCCGGTGGAAACTGGACTCCTCAACTCCGGCGACTGAATTCCGGCGATGCATGATTCCGATGTTTCATGTGTACAGACAACAGAAAATGGAACAAAAAGGTAAGGAGAAAAAAATTAGCTTAAATTATGCATGGTTAAGAAAAGGAAGGAGAAATATGGTCCTGCCAAGAGGATCGGGGAAGAAGACTAGTTGGAGAAGAAGATGTCTCGATATGTGTTTTCATTATGATATTATATTCAATTCTACTAATTTTCAATGTGTGAGCTGTAATGCTTTAATTTAGTTGTATTGTGTACTGTAATTTGCACAATTCAGATTTCAATTTTTACTTTTACGGTGTAATTTTAATAAATTACCATTTTTACTTTGAAAAATCAAAATTATGTACACCGAAGACAAGGACAATTAAGATAATTGCAACAATCATTCTCAATATAAAAAGATCTTTAACAAATAAATAGATTTACACAAAAGATTTTATAATAAATTTGTGAATATTTAAAGAAAAATTGGTAATTTACACAAATAAAAATTAAAAAAACAATACTCAAAATTCAAATTATGTCATACACTCTAACATTTTTTAAGCACAATCCTCATATCACAATATGATAACAAGATACTCTAAAATCAAATAATTATCAAATTTTGTGACATATAAACTATTTAATCATAAAAATTACACAATAGATCAAAGGTCCACACAAAAAAAATTAAAAAATTTACATAAACATTTTATAATAAATTTGTGAATGTTTAAAGAAAAATTGGTAATTTACACAAATAAAAATTAAAAAAATAATACTCAAAATTCAAATTATGCCATATACTCTAACATTTTCTAAGAACATTCCTCACATCACAATTTGATCAAAAGATACTCTAAAATCAAATAATTATCAAATTTTGTGACATATAAACTATTTAATCATAAAACTTACACAATAGATTAAAGGTCCACACAAAAAAAATTAAAAAATTTACATAAAAGATTTTATAATAAATTTGTGAATGTTTAAAGAAAAAATGGTAATTTACACAAATAAAAATTAAAAAAACAATACTCAAAATTCAAATTATGCCATATACTCTAACATTTTCTAAGCACATTCCTCACATGATCACAAGATACTCTAAAATCAAATAATTATCAAATTTTGTGACATAAACTATTTAATCATAAAACTTACACAATAGATCAAAGGTCCACACAAAAAAAATTAAAAAATTTACATAAAAGATTTTATAATAAATTTGTGAATGTTTAAAGAAAAATTGGTAATTTACACAAATAAAAATTAAAAAAAAACAATACTCAAAATTCAAATTATGCCATATACTCTAACATTTTCTAAGCACATTCCTCACATGATCACAAGATACTTCAAAATCAAATAATTATCAAATTTTGTGACATATAAACTATTTAATCATAAAACTTACACAATAGATCAAAGTTCCACACAAAAAAATTAAAAAATTTACATCAAAGATTTTATAATAAATTTGTGAATGCTTAAAGAAAAATTGGTAATTTACATAAATAAAAATTAAAAAAATAATACTCAAAATTCAAATTATGCCATACTTTAACATTTTCTAAGAACATTCCTCACATCACAATATGATCACAAGATACCCTAAACCCTAAACCGTAAAACCCTAAACCCTAAATCATAAAATCAAATAATTATCAAATTTTGTGACATAAACTATTTGATCATATGATTTACATAATTGATCAAAGGTCCAAAAAAGAATTTTATAAAATTTACACAAAAAATATTTAAAATAAATACTCAAAATTCAAAGAAATTTGTAACATTTTATTCAACAGTTGTTAATCCCAAATGACCTAACAGAATTGTAGAAGGGGGGGTTGAATACAATTCTAGATATTTCTCAAACTTAAAAACAACTTTCAAACTAAAACTGAACTTATAAAATAAAAACACAAGCACTTAAATAATTTCAGTTGGATTGTTTGATGATCCAACTGAAGTGTTTTTATTGCGGAAATAATCTGTGATACAAAATGTACACAGCTGCTCAGTTACAAGAATGTAGATAAGTATGCTCTCAAAGATAGCTAATACAACCTATTTGTTTTTCTTCTCTTACATCTTATTTTAACTGCTACACTTGGTTATATATATTCCCAAGTTTACAATGCTATTTTTGGCTACTCTAAAGTACACTAAAGGTAACCGTCAGTAGCTTGCTTTTCATCCCTTTTGTCCAATGGTCCTTGGAGATCTTTGTCTTCTGTCTTCAGTCTTATAGTGATCCCACTCAAAAACCAGATTGGAAATTGGAATGTTTCCTTATTCCCTATGTCCATTTTGATGGCTTCCAATGTAAAGTACACTTCCAAATCTCCCTTTTGATCTGTCAGAAAACTGTCACTATCACTTTGTCAACTATTCAGAAAATCAATAATGATTCGTTGATAGCAGGGAGATGTGTTTCGTTGATAGCTTTATTCTTCATTCCGTTGATGGTGTATTCCTCGTTTCGTTGATAGAGTAATCTTCATTCCGTTGACATGTCTTCACTTAGGCAAAATTACATGGCATAATATATTTACAATTCACCAGCCTATTTTGCCTATCTAGTACTAAGTCAACATGACTTAGAAAACCTATCTAATACATACAACAAAATGCATATCAAACTGTAAAGTATTGTATAGTGCAATTGCTACATCACTCATTTCGTTAATGAGCTTCCTGTCAACGAAACGCTGCAAAGCATGCCATTCCGTTGACAGTTACAAAATGACTTAATACAAAATCTACTAAGTGTTTTTATAATTATCATCAAGAACAACACATTCCTAACAATCTCCCCCAATTTATGACTGATAGAATAACAGCCATAAATCAAGAGCCTTGATGATAACAAAAACACTCAGTCAAATTACACATGATAAAAATAGAAATTGCATTAAGCTTCGTTGAATTTAATTGAAATACAAAGTAGAAAATCTTACAAAACAAGTGCACAGAGTTGCTCGTCTAGTCTGAGCAGATTTTTCATCTTTGCCTCTATGGTCTTATTTTCTTCCCTTTTCTTGTATTGTTCTCCTCAATCTGAGCTTGAAGTCTTCTGTAGAAAATCTTCTCTTCTTCTTCTTGATTCCCCAACCTGGATTTCATTAATCTGATAGTTTCATTGGATGCCTTTTCCAGTTGGTCTTCTATTCTGAAGAATCTTCTACAGTTGTCCTTGTCTCTGAATTCCATCATCCAAAAAGGTTGGAGATGAATTTTCTTTTCTGTTTGAGGGACCTTCAATACTCTGGGAAGTGCACCAGGCTTGTTCCAGCTAGCTTTGATTTGGCAAATTTTGGAGACAACCTCAGACTTGGCTGTTTTGGTAAAACCAAAATCTTTCTTCAGACATTTAAACACAGATAACAGTGTCTGATAGTCTTCTCCCAGAATCCTGTGTAGAGGCCAAACCTGTTCTCTCCCACCCTTGTAGACAAACACCAATCTCTCTGGTAGTTTGTAAGAAGCTGTTATTCCTCTTACTTCAACCAGGTCATCAAGATTGATGTGTAGGTCAGACTCTTCCCTGATATCAGCAATGTAGATGAAGTCTTCTGGGTTGGTAGGGGGTTTCTCAGCTTGTGGTCTCCTTACAAGAATTGGCTTGGCCTTGGCAGCCCTCTGCTTAGATTTCTTCTTTGGATCCATTTCAAAGAGGAATTTTGGAAAGTTGGCCTCATCAAACTCAATTGGCTCTCCCTTTGGCTCAATTGGCTGATCATGGAAATTGACAGGATGTTTAGGATCACAAGCTAACTTTACCTCAGAAACTGGATCAGGAATTGTTGGAGGTGCAATAGGTACAGAAGAGTCTGTTGCAATACTCTGAGAGTCATCATTCTCAAAGGCTATGTTTCTCCTAGCTCTTGCCTTTGGTTGCCTTATGCTCTTCTTTGTACTCCTTTCCTCTCTTGCTTTTTCTTCTAGCTGTCTTTCTTCTTCATCAAGAGATTGAGCAACTGCAAGAGCTTGCATTGCTGCTCTTTCTGATTCTTCAGCCTTAGCTTCAGCAAAGTTTGGGTGACCAGCCCAAACACAGATTTCTTGTCCATTCATGTAGACAATTGCCCTTTGCTTCCTTATCTCAGGATCATTGCTTTCCTTGAATTTTGTGATAAGTAGTCCAGGAAGCTTGAGCTCATCTGGATAAGGTGCAGGATAGAAAATCCTTGCTATGTTTTTGCCCTTTGGTTTAGCAGGGGACTTGGGAGATAAGTTTCTTTGAAATGTAGCTTGTTCCACATCCCTAATGCATGAAGTTTGTCCTTTTTCCTTCCTTGGACCTTGAGTGACTCCATGTAGAAGGGGCTTTACCTCATAGAAAGAATTGGTCTGTGGCTCCCATTCCGTTGACACTAAAACCATGGCATTCGTTGATGGTGTTGTAGAAGTAGCTTGATCCGTGGATGAATTTGAATTCTTTGCAGTTTCAGCTATCTTCTTGACTCTTGCTTCTATGTTAGACCAGTGGTCTTTGATCTGTTCTGCAAGTCTTAGCCACATAGAAGCATCCTGAATCAGGTCTATTGCATCCATTTTCTTCTTTCCTGACTCCCCCATTGCTAATGGCTCATTTGGTAAGGAAATGGCTAGGACCATAACCTTTGTGATTTGAATGTCAAGCTCCTTAGATTTCTACCCCTTTTTGTTAGCATCAAGAGAGATGATAGGGAGTCCCTGAGCTACCAATAGCTGGGTTAGAAGTTGAGTTTGCTTCTCCTGTTCCTTTTGCATCTGAGATAAAGTAGCTTCCACCTTGTCCACTCTAGAAGAGAGAGTCTTCAAGGAGGTAGCCACTTCAGGTTCCTTAGAGAAAAACCTGTTCATCTTGGACACAGTGAGAAGAGGAAGCTTTTCATCTAGCCTCCTGTCAGTAGCATCCTTAAGATTGCTAATGGAGTCCTTTATTTCTGTAGCTTCAATCCTTGTCTGCAACATTTGTAGCCTTTGGACTTCCAGTGAATCCATAATAGCCTTGTAGAATTTCTTGTCCCTGGCATTTGCAGACTCATGAGCTAGATATGCCTCATTGTACTGCCTAGTAATAGCAGCATCCAGGTTGCATCTTCCTTGCATATCCTGAGAAAGCCAGTTTGGTGTAGGAGGCACCACAGAAGTCCCAGTCTGTGAAGAGATGGCCACCTGTAGATTGTCACCAAGACTGTCATCATCATCAGAAACATCAAACTCACCACTTTCTGCAGCTCCTGGAGACAAATTGGTCAATGCATCATTTGCTCTTTGCATAGATGCAGTTGTATGAATTAAGTTGAATGACCTTTCTGCCTCCACATTGCCCTGTTGAGCCATAATTTGATAGGCTGGTACAGGATGAGTAAAGGTCTCAGGATCCAGGGAAATAATATCCAGAGTTTGTTGATAATGCTCTTGGAAAGTAAGTTCCCTTTCTCCCTCATGGACCTCCATTAACTCATTAGCAATGGCTGCTTCATCCCTTATAGCTCCTGTAGTCCCTTCTCTCTCTCCTCTATTTTCTTGCATCATGGGCTCCCCATGGCTCACACCTCTCACACCCTCACCTTCACCTACTAAGGTGGAACCCTCAGCCTCTCCTTTTGCCTGACTGGAAGAAATAGTCAGCCTCTCACTCTCAGCCTCTCCTTTTGCCTGGCTGCAAGCCAGCCTCTCAGTTTCACTCCCTCTCAATCCTAGAAGTGTTTCAACTACCACTAGATCATCTGCACTAGTTGTGGAAACAACTTGATTTTCAATAAGAGGTGCAGAATGAACTATCAACGGTATGGTAGTTTGAACTGTCAACGGTATGGATACCGTTGATGGAGAAACACTTGTCAACGAAAGAGACTGTTTCGTTGATGAAGTCAAGAAAGCACTTTGAGAAAGTGAAATTACAGTAGAATCTGTGGTGATTGATTTGAGAGATTGTTCCACGGATCCTCTTGTAACTTCAGAAAAGGATGATTGGTGGCCCAGCAAATCACTTAACAAGTGATGGTCACCAATTTCAGAGTGGGGCTTCTCCAAGAAAAGAGTTGGAGAATCAGGGATAGATGTATGGATCATATCCACATCTAATGACTGAGTTGGTGAATTTTGTGGAGTTGGTTCAAGATTTATATTTAGAGAGTGGGACTGTAACCCCAGAGTAATAATATGGGTTACATCAAACTGAATTTGAGAAACTGGAAGTGTTGCTTCCAGTGTGTGTGCACCCTGTGAAACCTGGGATTTTTGCTTCACTCTCATTTGGTATTGGAAAATAGTAGACTGTGGGCTTGAAGTGTCCCTTACCCTCTTGGAGTGTGCTCTTGGAGGAGAGCTTGTTTCAATAATTACATCCTTTTGGGAGGATGCAACTAGACTTGTGCTTAAATCTATATTACTCATTGTGCCTTGTTGGGAATACACAATGGGGCTTGGCAGGATCTCTCTCATCTCTCCTTCCTTATCCTTAGGGTTTCTTTTATGTTCACCCCTTCCCTCACCTCTCACAGCACCTACACCACTCCCCTTTGGTTGTGTAGTGGATTTTACAACAGGTGCCTTTTCAGAAGCACCTGAGGTTGGCTTGGAAGATTTCTTTGATTTTGGTTTTGTTGCTGGGACAGGAGCCTGTTGGGTCACAACTACAGACTCCATAGCAACAGGGTTGCGTGAAACAGTAGAAGTAATAGCTATACTAGCAGGGATAGCAGTAGTTACCTCAATTATTGGCAGATACACCACTGGAACATCACCATTGTGGTTCAGCCTCAGTATGTCTGTCAATACTCTCTTTTCTTGCACAAAGCAATCAAACCTAAAAACAGGGTTAGTGATAACCAATGGTGCTGGACTAACATGGTTAGCCAACATCATCAGAAATCTAGCATAATAGATATTTTTCTTCCTATTTTCCATCATCAGGGTTAGTGATAACCAATGGTGCTAAAGTTGTAATATCTATCAGTTAGGAGCATGGTAAATAGAATCAACATGGAATTAGTTAATGCATCTGTTATGGATTAAAAAACGTACTTTGTGAATTTAATGAGCTTCGAGCTTTAATGGCTCCACTCGTGTTTCCAGACTAAATTGGTCCTCACAAGATGCCTACGTATCTCAATTAATGTTGAGAATCAAGCCAAAGACGTAGTTCTGATTGTAGGATCAGGGACCTTATATAGGCGTCTGGAGCCTAGTATTTATGGTATGTTTGGGAGTCTTAGCGAATAAGTCTCCTTTTTGATATTGGATAAACGTTGTATTTCTTGCAGGATAAGTCTTTTCCTTGTTGATAAAGGCTATGACTCATTAATTGCCTTTAATTGGGATTCTGGATCCTTCTTTGACCAATTTGCCATAATTTGGATTCTTTTTATGAGCTGTATATTTTCCCTATTCATTAATTACGAAATTAATGAATAATCAGGGTTTCGGGCCTTGAATATTGGGCCGTGTTCTTGGACCAATTCGGGTCTAATTAATATGTCATTAATTATATTTTTTAGGGTTATTTTTAGTCCATATCATTTGCCCCCCAATTTCTAGGAAAACTTTTCAAGCTTTCGTAGAAATTATATTGACCTTTTTCGAGATTCGGGGTCTTTTTTATCCTTTACCTAGGACTTCATTTACACTAGTGTTTCACAAATATCGCCTTATTGCAAAGTGTGGAGCGACCTACACATTTACGACGATTTCTGCCTTATTCGAGGCTAATTTGACATTTATATGAAATATTCCTAATATTTAAGGAATTTTCATGTACCCACGGGTATTTTTAATAATTATTCCTAATATTTTAGGAATTTTCTCGTACCCACATGTATTTTTAATAATTATTCCTAATATTTTAGGAATTTTCACGTACCCACCGGTATTTTTAACATTTATTCCTAATATTTTAGGAATTTTCGTGTACCCACAGGTATTTTTAACATTTATTCCTAATATTTTAGGAATTTTCGTGTACCCACATGTATTTTTAATATTTATTCCTAATATTTTAGGAATTTTCGTGTACCCACAGGTATTTTTAACATTTATTCCTAAATTTTTAGGAATTTTCGTGTACCCACAGGTATTTTTAATCATTATTCCTAATATTTTAGGAATTTTCTCGTACCCACAGGTATTTTTAATAATTATTCCTAATATTTTAGGAATTTTCACGTACCCACCGGTATTTTTAACATTTATTCCTAATATTTTAGGAATTTTCGTGTACCCACAGGTATTTTTAACATTTATTCCTAAATTTTTAGGAATTTTCGTGTACCAACAGGTATTTTTAATATTTATTCCTAATATTTTAGGAATTTTCATAGCTCAGGGGTGAATTTGTCATATTTGAAACTTCAGTGGAGAATTTGTCAATTTCTAAACTTCAGGTAAGAATTTGTGAACCACTAGGAACTTGGGGTACTAAACTGCACTTTGGCAGTTTAGTTTTAATTTGCACCAGGTCGAAGCATTCGACCTCATTTGAGGGTTCATTTTCGACCTCATTTGAGGTCTACCGAAATGTATTTTTTTTTTTTTTTTATAAATATTATTGAATAATAATATTTATTTTACCCAATTTTTTAAGGGTAGTTTCGACCTCGTTTTGATGTATTTTCGACCTCATTTTGAGGTATTTTAGACCTCATTTTGAGGTATTTTCGACCTCAATTTCGACCTCGAGCCCAGTCGTTTTCGACCTCATTTTCGACCTCATTTTGAGGTATTTTAGACCTCATTTTCGACCTCGAGCCCAGTCATTTTCGACCTCATTTTCGACCTCGAGCCCAGTCGTTTTCGACTTAATTTTCGACCTCGAGCTCAGTCGTTTTCGACCTCATTTTCGACCTCGAGCCCAGTCGTTTTCGACCTCATTTTCGACCTCGAGCCCAGTCATTTTCGACCTCATTTTCGACCTCGAGCCTAGTCATTTTCGACCTCATTTTCGACCTCGAGCCTAGTCGTTTTCGACCTCATTTTCGACCTCGAAAGGTCACAGGTCGAAGTCTTCGACCTCGTTTTTCCGTGCTTTTTCGACCTCGATCGTTCGATCTCAAACCCAGTCTTCTTCGACCTCATTTTTGAGGTATGTTAGACCTCATTTTTGAGGTATTTTCGACCTCAATTTGGTCCCAGGTCGAACAATTCGATCTCGTTTTTCCGTGCTTTTTCGACCTTGGTCGTTCGATCTCAAACCCAGTCTCCTTCGACCTCATTTTTGAGGTATGTTTGAGGTTTCAACAACGCCAAACGTGGCTTATAGATACAAGAATTAACTTGAGTTCTAACACCTTAGACCTCATTTGAGGTTTCAACAACGCCAAACGTGGCTTATAGATACAAGAATTAACTTGAGTTCTAACACCTTAGACCTCATTTGAGGTGTCAACAACGCCAAACGTGGCTTATAGGTAGAGGACCTGATTTTGAGGTTCAACATCTTAATTTTCAAATCGAGAGGTCTTCATGAACGAAGACAGACATAATGTTTCACTTGTTTCTTTAATTTGAGCTTCCAGTATATCGAATGATGGGGTTTGGACTGAATGTCTTAGGTTTCTGGGGTTTCAACCCTTCATTTGCTTTCTAGGAAGCTCATGATTTCATCGAACCTTATTTCTATTTGTCCCAGTAGTGAGTCCAATCATGACACACTTTAAACATTATTGACTTTCAAATTTGAGGCATGCCAAGTCCTTGGCACCTCATGCCCTTCGAGGGTTTGTAGCTTGTACGAGCCTCGGCCAAATACGTTCTTGACGCGATATGGTCCTTCCCAATTTGGGGCCAACTTGCCTTTTTGTCCAACTCCGGATGCCTCAATCTTTCAGAGGACTAAATTTCCTTGTCGAAAGAATCTCTCTTTAACCCTTAGGTTGTAATAGAAATATGCTCGTTTCTGATGCTGAACTATCTTGGCATTTGCCTCATTTCTAACTTCATCAATCAAATCTAAGGCCAGCCTCAAGCCTTCCTCATATGTTTCTGGCTCATAAGCCTCAATCCTTGGAGACGTGTGAGTAATCTCCACTGGAACCACTGTCTCTGCCCCATATGCCAACAGAAAGGGGGTAGCTCCAGTGGTGACTTTGCAGGTAGTACGATATGCCCATAGTATGGGGAGCAATTCGTCCACCCAAGTGTTTCTGGAGCGTTCAACTCTTTTCTTCAGTCCATCTAGGATAATTCGATTTGCAGACTCAGCTTGCCCATTTGCTTGAGGATGGGTGACAGAAGTGAAGCGTAACTTGATATCGTTCACATCACAATACTTCTTGAACTCTTCATTGTTGAATTGAGTTCCATTGTCCGTAACCAGTATTCGTGGAATTCCATATCTGCATATCACATTTTCCCAAAAGAAGTGCATCACTTGCTTGGTGGTTATCTTGGCCAAAGGTTTAGCCTCAATCCACTTGGTGAAGTAGTCGATTGCTACTATCAGAAATTTTCTTTGTGCACTTGCCATTGGAAATGGCCCAAGTATATCCATTCCCCACATAGCAAAAGGGATAGGTGAGTTTACGGATGTCAACATCTCAGGTGGTTGCCTAACCACTGGTGCATGTTTCTGGCACCGTTCACATTTCTTCACATAACTTTTTGCATCAGCAAGCATACTTGGCCAATAGAAACCTAGACGAGTGACTTTATGAGCCAGGGCTCTGCCCCCCAAGTGTTGTCCACAAATCCCGTCATGCACTTCCTTTAGGGACAATTCTGCCTCTTGAGGTCTCAAGCACTTCAAATATGGAATAACAAAAGATTTCTTGTATAGGATTCCCTCAATTAGGGCATACCTTAGTGCTCTGACGTATAGCTTTCGTGCTTCTGAAGTGTCATTGGGCAGCCACCCAGTTTCCAGATGAGCTTTGATGGGATCAATCCAACAACTGGTGATACCAATGGGGGCTACCAACTTTCCATTGATGCTTGGGGTCTTCAAGACTTGGAAGTATACACTCCTGGCATAGTTTTCAATTTCAGAAGAGGCAAACTTAGACAAGGCATCAGCCTTCATATTTTCCTCCCTTGGAATGTGCTCCACATAGCATTCATCGAACTGAGTCATGATGGCTTTGACAAGTTTCAGATACTTAGCCATGACTTCATCTCTGGCTTCGAACTCTCCATTTACTTGAGAAACAACTAACCTTGAGTCTCCACAGACTTTCAAAGTTTTGACCCTCAGGGCTCCAGCTAGCCCTAAGCCAGCAATCAAAGCTTCATACTCAGCCTCATTATTTGTCGTTGGGAAGTCAAGTTTTAGTGCATACTCTATTACGAATCCATCAGGACTTTGCAGCACCAAACCAGCTCCACTTGATTTTGTTTTTGATGCTCCATCAAAATAGAGCACCCAACATTCCTTGGACACCATGTCATCATCTTTGCTGTCTTCCACTACTACCTCCTGCCCCCCGACTTCTTGGTTGTCAATGGTACATTCAACCATGAAGTCAGCGAGTGCTTGAGCTTTAATGGCCGTACGAGGCTTATACTTGATATCAAATTCTCCTAACTCAATAGCCCATTTGATCAACCTTCCACTAACCTGAGGGCTGTGCAAAATGTTCCTTAGAGGTTGATTAGTCAAAACCTCTATCTTGTGTGCCTGGAAGTATGGACGTAGCTTTCTTGAGGCCATTATCAAGGCTAAGGCAAACCTCTCTATGGTAGAGTAGTTTATTTCAGCCCCATGCAGGATCTTACTCACATAGTAGATGGGTTTCTGAACCTTCAATTCTTCCTTTACCAGAACAGCTCCAAGGGCAGTGTCGGAGACCGCCAAGTATAGATAGAGGATTTCTCCTGGCTTTGGTTTTGCCAACAGTGGTGCTTCAGCCATGTATTTCTTCAGGGCCTCAAAGGCTTCTTGGCTTTCAGGTGTCCACTCGAAATTTTTTACATTCTTAAGTGCTTTGAAAAAAGGTAAGCATTTTTCTCCTGACTTGGAGATGAATCTTCCCAAAGCTGCAACTCTTCCTATCAATTTCTGCACATCTTTAACAGATTTGGGTGGTTCCATGTCTAGGATTGCCTTGATCTTGTCGGGGTTAGCTTCAATTCCCCTCTTGGAGACCATCAGACCTAAAAACTTTCCTGAGCCAACCCCGAAGGCACACTTCGCTGGGTTCAACATCATCTTGTGGTGCCTCAGCACTTCAAATGCTTCTCGAAGATGCTTTATATGGTCTGCCTTGTCGAGGCTCTTGACTAGCATGTCATCCACATAAACTTCCATTGTTTTACCAATCAGTGGCTCAAAAATCTTGTTCACCAATCTTTGGTATGTTGCCCCTGCATTCTTAAGTCCAAATGCCATGACTAAATAACAGAAAACACCAAAGTCGGTGATGAATGATACCTTGGAGATGTCGTCCTTGTGCATCCTGATTTGGTTGTATCCACTGAAGCCATCCATGAAACTTAACATCTCGTGCCCAGCAGTGGCATCTATCAAAGCATCAATCCTCGGTAAGGGAAAACAATCCTTGGGACATGCATCATTCAAGTCGGTGAAGTCTACACACATCCTCCATTTTCCATTGGCCTTCTTGACCATCACTGGGTTAGCCAACCATTCAGGGAACTGAATTTCTTCAATGAAGCCTGCTTCCAAGAGTTTTTCTACCTCTTGCTTGATAGCTTCTTGCCTTTCCGGGGCAAAATTTCTTTTCTTTTGTTTCACTGTCTTCCTTTTAGGATCCACATTCAATTTGTGTGTTATCAATTGGGGATCAATCCCTGGTATATCAGCTGCTGTCCAAGCAAATACATCACTGTTTTCTTGAAGAAAGGATGTCAACTTGCTTTTCATAGATTCAGGTAGTAAAGCTCCAATGTAGGTGACCTTGTCTGGTTCTCTTGGGATCAAGGGGATGGGAACAAGATCCTCAGCTGGCTTTCCTCTTCTTTCTTCATCGTTTCTGATGTCCATGTCCTCAATTGGGAGAACCTGCCCCCCAACTCCATCAGGCCTCAACGCGGCTACGTAACAGCTTCTAGCCATTTTCTGATCACCTTTTTCTTCACCAATCCCATTCCTTGTAGGGAATTTGATCTTCAAATGATAGGACGAGGCAACAGCCTTAAATGCATGAAGTCCCGTTCTTCCCAGAATTGCATTGTAGGTTGAAGTCGCCTTAATAACTATGAAATTCAGCATTTGAGTAGACGTCTTCGAACCTTGTCCCATTGTCATTGGGAGTTGAATCGTGCCTTCTACCTTCGATTCTACTCCATTGAACCCATATATGGGCATGTTTGAGGGTGTTAGCTGAGAGTCAGTGTAACCCATCTTGATGAAAGCATCATGGAACAAGATGTCCACTGAAGCTCCATTGTCAACAAGAACTCTCTTCGTTTCTGAGTTCCCAATCACAGGTACTATGACCAGAGGGTCATCATGGGGAAATTTCACTCCCTCAAGGTCCGAATCGTCAAAATTCAAAGATACTTCAGTCTTGGCACGCTTCGGTGCTTCTCCAACCACAGTCATCACTTCACGGGCATAAGCTTTTCTGGAGTTTCTGGAAGGTCCGGCCGCAGTTGGCCCTCCAAATATCATATTGATGACAGGCCCTCGGGGCTTGGGATTTCGGTCTTGATCATTGTCCCGTCTATCGTAGTCTTTCCTTTCATAATTTCCTCTCTGACTTCCCTGGTTTCCATCTTTGGTGTACTTACCAAGCTTTCCTCTTCGAATCAAGAACTCAATTTCATCTTTCAGCTGCCTACAGTCATCTGTCTCGTGGCCAACTTCTTTGTGAAACCGACAGTATTGGTTTTGATTTCTTTTTGACACATCGTCCCTCATAGGCTTCGGCCATTTGATATCTTCTTCCTTTGCTATCTCCATCAGAATTTGACTCCTGGGAGTGTTTAATCTTGCATATTCTGTGAACTTTGGCCCAAAATTGCTTTTCTTGGGTGGTGAATCTGAATCCTTTGATGTCCTAGGATACTTCTCTCTTGCATCATATTCTGGAGCATCCTTTCTCTTTTTTGAATTTCCATTGCCAGTAGCAATGGGTTCGTACTTTCTCATGCTCTCCTCAGCTTTGATATATTTCCCAGCTCTATCTTGTAGTGACAACATGTTTTCGGGGGGATGTTTGGCCAAAGACCTCCTGAAGTGGTCATCGGTAGTTCCTTGCTGTAGGGCTATCATAGCCACTTTATCTTCCAAATCTGGGACTTTTATAGCTTCCTTAGTGAATCTACTCAAGTATTCTCTCAATGTTTCATTCTTGCCTTGTCTAATCCCCATAAGAGAGGCGGAACTTTTCTCGTGTATCTTCCCACTAACAAATTGATTGATGAATGCCTTACTCAGCTCCTTGAAGGATCCAATGGAATTGGGCGGAAGGCGACTATACCAACGTTGAGCCATACCCGCTAGGGTTTGTGGAAATGCCCTACACTTTACAGCGTCATTGGCAGGCTGCAACAGCAGTGCATTTGAGAAGGTCCTTACATGATTTGCGGGATCTCCCGTTCCATCATAGGCTTTGATCGAAGGCATCTTAAACTTTCTGGATATAGCCGTTTTCATGATGTCTTGAGTAAACGGTGGTGTAGGATCATCAGGATCTCCTAGGGGCAACAGAATACTAGGATCACCCCTTGGGGCTTCAGCCCTCTTGGTCCTTCTTGGTGGATCCAAGTTGATTATCGGGATTCCTTCAGTCGTTCGGCCCCGAGATTGAGCGGCCTCTTCTTCAGCAAGGAGTTTTTTGAGCCTTGCAGTCTCTGCCTCATGGGCTGCAAGTTTCTCCCTAGTAGTTTGGGGTGGCTCCCGATTTGTCTGGGAAGAACGTCTCCTTCTTGGGGCGACATCCTCCCCAGTTGTATAACCCTCATCCTCGGTGTATGGGCCAGAGTAATCTTGAATGAGAGGGGTCTGACGAGTTTGTTGATTTTGGGGTTCCAGACCTTGAATATAAGGGGG
The DNA here is from genome assembly GCA_030848705.1 of Heracleum sosnowskyi. Taxonomy (NCBI): domain Eukaryota; kingdom Viridiplantae; phylum Streptophyta; class Magnoliopsida; order Apiales; family Apiaceae; genus Heracleum; species Heracleum sosnowskyi. The sequence continues at coordinate 71,211,383 of CM061235.1, forward strand.
CACATATGCCTCATGGTAGATTGGATTAGGGTTCCCCAGTTGTACAACCCTCATTCGCGTATTGAGGGAGATCAGTAGTATGGAGTTGAAGGCTTCTCGGGGCATTCATGAGCAGCGGGGAGGTCGTGATTGGTTGCTGGTGAACGGTCTCTTGTGGATTAGATCCATGAATGACCATCTGTAGGGGATTCGTCCCTTCAACCGAAATCGGGATTTCCGGTCCTTGAGTGTTGGTGGGGATATTCGCCCCTTGTGTGTCAGTAGTTGGCGGTGGCCGATCAGCCTCAGAGGTGATAGGACGATCCTCAGAAGTTTGATTATCCCGAGCTGTTCTTCGTGTGTTTGCCATGGTTGATGTTGTCGTCCCACAGACGGCGCCAAATGTTATGGATTAAAAAACGTACTTTGTGAATTTAATGAGCTTCGAGCTTTAATGGCTGCACTCGTGTTTCCGGACTAAATTGGTCCTCACAAGATGTCTACGTATCTCAATTAATGTTGAGAATCAAGCCAAAGACGTAGTTCTGATTGTAGGATCAGGGACCTTATATAGGCGTCTGGAGCCTAGTATTTATGGTATGTTTGGGAGTCTTAGCGAATAAGTCTCCTTTTTGATATTGGATAAACGTTGTATTTCTTGCAGGATAAGTCTTTTCCTTGTTGATAAAGGCTATGACTCATTAATTGCCTTTAATTGGGATTCTGGATCCTTCTTTGACCAATTTGCCATAATTTGGATTCTTTTTATGAGCTGTATATTTTCCCTATTCATTAATTACGAAATTAATGAATAATCAGGGTTTCGGGCCTTGAATATTGGGCCATGTTCTTGGACCAATTCGGGTCTAATTAATATGTCATTAATTATATTTTTTAGGGTTATTTTTAGTCCATATCAGCATCAAAATTACTAATTTTACCAGAAAAGACCTTGATGAATGCATCAGCTAAATAACTGTATTCCCTAACTAAACCTCTCCTAATTATTTTACCCAGATTATCAGTAGGCAAAGAGTAGTTTATGAAATTTAGCATGTTAATCATTTCAGTATATGTGGGCAAAGCAGAGCAATTATTTTCAGGAAGGTGTGAGCATGCTTGCAACACATCAGAATTGACTATGTACTCATCACCTTGAATGGTGAATTGCAAAGTGCAATTTGTCCCACTGTACTCACATGAGATCCAAATCTCCTCGATTATCTCATTGTAGAGTGGTGTAGAGTGAAACATTACGTAGCTTAGCTTGTAATTCTTCATGAAATCCATCATCTTGAAAAAGATGTTGTTCGGGCTTTCCTTGACAACAAAAGGGATGGAGTTGTTCTTTTCATAAATGAACCCTCCAGCAGACATGAGTTTCACGATGGGTGCCATTGTTGAGTAAAGAAAGCTTGAACTGTGATTTGCTTTGAGAGAGAAAGAGTAAGAAAGCTTTTGGAATTTTTGAGAGCAGGTAGAAAAGAATTAAAGAAAATAAAATTTCTTAAATACTCCCCCAAAAATTCTCAAAAATTAAGTCCAATAATAAATATGAATTACTGGATTGGCTTAAAAATGTAACCATTACAATTAAAATATTACCATGATTTATACTTACAGGGGTGTATGCATAGATCGTGGTAAAAGACGTGACAATTTCAACGGTTGAGATTAAAAGCGCTATATCAACGAATCAGAATTGGCCATTTAAGGTCCCGTCTATTTCGTTGATAAAGCTGCGTTTCGTTGATATAAAAGAGCTATCAACGAAACACCCAGAAAATGCTAATACTGTCAACGAAATGGTGCGTTTCGTTGACATAGTAATTTTGACTTAGACAAAATTTCACTTTTTCCTGAGAAAATTAATTCACAGAAAAATCATAGCAAATTCCTGGCTACATTGTAACTTGAAAATATCTCAGAAATAATTAAGAGAAATTTAGCATACCTAGCTCACTTACTAATCTTGAGAATGTTGATTCATCAAGTGGCTTGGTAAAGATGTCTGCAAGTTGTTGTTCACTTGGAACAAAATGTAACTCCACAGTACCATTCATAACATGTTCTCTAATGAAATGGTACTTGATGTCAATGTGTTTGGTCCTTGAGTGCTGTACTGGATTCTCAGTAATGGCAATGGCACTAGTGTTGTCACAGAAGATAGGAATTTTCTCAACTCTTAATCCATAATCAAGTAGTTGATTTTTCATCCATAAAATCTGTGCACAACAACTTCCAGCTGCAATATACTCAGCCTCAGCTGTGGAGGTAGAAACTGAGTTTTGTTTCTTGCTGAACCATGACACAAGCTTGTTTCCTAGGAATTGACAGGTGCCAGTTGTGCTTTTCTTGTCAATTTTACATCCTGCATAATCTGCATCTGAATAACCAATTAGTTCAAAGCCAGATTCTCTAGGATACCAAATGCCAAGGTTTGGTGTTCCTTTGAGATATCTGAAAATTCTTTTAATAGCAACTAAATGGGATTCCCTAGGATCAGCCTGAAATCTAGAACATAGACATGTAGCAAACATAATATCAGGTCTACTAGCTGTTAAATATAAAAGTGAGCCTACCATGCCTCTGTAACTTGAGATGTCCATAGATTTTTCCTTAGTATTCAATTCAAATTTGGTGGCAGTAGGCATGGGAGTTTTGGCAGGAGAGCATTCCATTAAGTTAAATTTCATTAACAAATCATGAATATATTTTGTTTGACTAATGAAAATGCCTTCATTAACTTGCTTCACTTGGAGACCAAGAAAGTAAGTTAATTCTCCCATCATGCTCATTTCATATTTACTTTGCATAAGCTTGGAAAACTTTTGACAAATTTTTTCATCTGTAGACCCAAAAATTATGTCATCTACATAAATTTGAACAAGTATAGTAGAGCCATTCACAACCCTGTGAAAAAGAGTTTTATCTACAGTACCTCTAGTGAAGTGATTCTCAAGGAGGAACTGTGAAAGTGTGTCATACCAGGCTCTAGGTGTTTGTTTCAAACCATAGAGTGCTTTGAGGAGGAAGTATTCATATTCTGGAAAATCATCATCTTCAAAACCAGGAGGTTGACTTACATACACCTCCTCTTCCAATTCCCCATTCAGAAAAGCACTCTTCACATCCATTTGATAGACTTTGAAATTGGCATGGGCTGCATAGGCTAGGAAAATCCTTATTGCTTCTAGTCTTGCAACAAGAGCAAAGGTTTCATCAAAATCAATTCCTTCTTCCTGTGAATAGCCTTTTGCAACCAATCTAGCTTTGTTCCTTGTGACTATGTCATTTTCCTCCATCTTGTTTCTGAACACCCATTTTGTGCCTATGACACTCATGTCCTTAGGCTTGGGCACCAGCTTCCAAACATTGTTTCTCTCAAATTGGTTTAGCTCCTCTTGCATAGCTAGAACCCAATCTGGATCTAGAAGTGCATCCTCAACTTTCTTTGGCTCATCTTGAGACAGAAAGCTACTATATAGACATTCCTCTTGAGTTGCTCTTCTAGTTTGGACTTTGGAAGAAACATCACCTATAATAAGTTCAAAGGGATGATCTTTAGTCCATTTCCTTGAGGGAGGTAGATTTGCTCTTGAAGAAGTAGCTTCATGATCATGGTTGCCTTGATTGGATATATGTCCTTGAGAAACTCCCCCTGAGTTTGTTGTCCCTAATTGATCACTTCTAGAGGCATTTCTGTGACTGTCAACGGTATGACCATTTTGACTGTCAACGAAACGCTCATTTTGACTGTCAACGAATCCTTCATCATGACTGTCAACGAAATGACCATTTGGTCTGCTAGCAGCTATTCTTTTCAATCTCAATGCAGCAATTTCATCTTCACTGCTGCTTTCATCTGTGCTAGATACAACAACTTTAGGCTGTTTCTCAATAGCCTTGACATGATTCACTTGATCTCCTTCCTCATTCTCAAAAGAAAGACTTTCATGGAAACCTTCATCACAGAGACCTTGAATTTTGAGATCATCAAAAACAACATGTACAGATTCCATAACAATGTTGGTTATGAGATTATAGACTGTAACACCCCCAGACCCGGGGTCAGGAATCTGGGTTGTCACGCTCCATCAATTGTACAATACTTGTATTACTTACAACATTCTAATAATATAACTCCAAAAGACCCCAATCACTTACGCACGCACACACAAGTTATAGCCTTGGAAATGAGCAACAATAAGTAACATTTGTTATTACAAATCAAATGTACTATCCAGGATCTCATCTATCATTTACAACCTCTACCTGAAGTTAAAATAATAGACCTCACAATTCTATACAAGGTTTAATAATACAAACCTATTCGAAAACAATTCTTACTAACTCAGTCTACAGCTGTTCTGCTAAATCCGACAGTATCCATCTTGCTGAACTAACTCAAGGGTAGTCTCTCCATTCCATTGCTCTCGTAACACGAGGTGAATCGGCAATGTTTTCTTCATGCTGAAATATTTAATAAAGCAAGAATGAGCTAATAGTGCTCAGCAAGAAATCTATCCCAGTTTAAATCTTTAAACCTTTTAGGAAGATAATCCATATGGGATCCATGTTTAAAACTACTAGGGTTTATCCCCAAAATAGTATATCGTTCAAAATACCGTATGATTTATAATCATACTCAAATACTTTTCGTAATCATTTGGAGATCCTTGGTATCAGTATGATAACCAAGACTCAAAACATATCTTTTTAAAATAGATATCAAATATTGGAATCAAGGCTTAAAGCCTATCCATTGATTCAAAATACTATACAGTTCAATATACTGTATATCTTAAATACTTTTTCAACATATACACTCGCATATCTATTTAGATATCTCATACTGTTCAAAATACTGTAGAATATCAGTAATGAACACCTTTTGTAAAGGAAGCAAGAATGAGCACTGTAGCTCGACAATCAGATATAGCAGCTTAATCATATATGTGGGCTGATATTATAGCTGAAAGCTTTTAAAACCTCATTCGTATATAGAATGATATATTGGATACTCTTTTCGTCAGAACATGCAATGTAGTTCAAATACTATACACGGAACATCATTGTTCAATTTCTGTCACATTATCGGTAACTCAGCACCTAGGCTTTCGTTACAATGTGCAGCACAATTCCAAGTGGAAGAAGGGAATATACTGGAATACACGATACACACGGTGATCAGCCGTTATATCACAACTTAACTTTTCTACTAGTAGAAGGACGACTTCCTATTCGGTTATCACCCTGGCCGCATTCGGACCCTTCATGCTATACTGGCACCTGTTTCATTGCCGAACATGGAGTCATACTATACTGGAACCTGTTTCATTGCCGAGCATGACTTCGTACTATACTGGCACCTGTTTCATTGCCGAGCACGAGTTAATTCCAGCCCCCCGATGAAAATCAACGTCACGGGAAATGGAAGTTAATCCTGTTTTCCCCAAGTACAATTATTTGTCAAAGACTTTGTAACCGTTCAGATGAAATCCATGACTCTGAAACGTAAAGATCGTCCTCCTTTCCCCAAGTGTAATACTTGTTGATACGACTCCACTAAGTAGTTATATCTAGGTTGGAAAGGAAGATTCTCCAATATTTCCCAAGTTGTTGCTTGTTAATGGATATCGACTTGTTCCATGAATTTACCCCTCGAGCGTTGAGGTGGTAATACAATATTAGAATAGATGAAATCCATGACTCTGAAACGTAAAGATCGTCCTCCTTTCCCCAAGTGTAATACTTGTTGATACGACTCCACTAAGTAGTTATATCTAGGTTGGGAAGGAAGAGTCTCCAATATTTCCCAAGCGATGCTTGTTAATGGATATCGACTTTTCCATCAATTTACCCCTCGATCGTTGAGGTGGTAACACAACATTTGACTTGCAGCAATTAAATTGCTCCGAGAAAATATCTGTCCCTTGACAGTTTTAAGTTGAGAGTTTAAAAAGAGTAGCAGTCACTTAAATCAGGTTTCCCATATTTTTGGTAGTTGAGCGAACATTTAAATCCTCTTAAAAGACAGATTTAAATGGAAAACAGTGTTATGGGAACCTCCTTTTTATTTGAAAATACTTAACAATACTTATTAAATAAGTAACCTTAAACGAATATTTGAAAATAATATTCATTAAGTAAATAAATAAATAACCTTCGAACGAATATTCAAAATTAATATTAATTAATTAAATAAATAATCTTCAAATGAATATTCATAAATAATATTCATTAAATAATCCCCAAATGAATATTCACAATAATATTCTTAAAGTCAATAATCCTCAAATGAATATTCATAAATAATATTCTTTAAGTCTATAATCCTCAAATAATAAGCATTGAATCATTATTGAATATAAAACACTTAAGTGAATATTCAAAATAATATTCACTTATTTAAATAATATTCAAATAATAAATATTGAATTATTATTCAATATAAAACACTTAAGTGAATATTCAAGATAATATTCACTTATTTAAATAATATTCAAATAATAAATATTGAATTATTATTCAATATAAAACACTTAAGTGAATATTCAAAATAATATTCACTTAATTAAATAATATTCAAATAATATATATTATAATATTATTTAAATATCTCGCCTTAAATATCCAATTATATAGATATTGGAATATTTAATATACCCTTAAAGTATAATCATCCCTGGAGCCTTCCAGCTTCTAACAGTAGTTTAAAATAAAATAATAATTTGACTCCCGGTCTAAGTTTTTAAAACCATCGTACAAGTACTCTATACTTAGAGTCTTTAATCCTTAACCTTGGTATATATCTAGTACTTAGCTAGCATATAACCCTTATACCTTATACCACTTTTTATTAAAAAGCGAAAACAGTTATTAAGTCCTTTCACAGCATAAAGCAGCATATCTAGCGATACCACAACATATATCACAACAGCATCATTATATGGTATAGGGTTTGAAAACTTGCATAATATTGTATGCATATAATACATTTGAAAGCATGCATCAATCATATGCATATTAACATCTTCATAGTTTTAAATCCAAACACATCCATATACGATGTACAGTTTGAAAACATGCATAACATTGTATGCATATATTACATTTGAAAACGTGCATCTATCATATGCATCATCAGAATATGGTACTTTAAAACATAGCATGGAATAAGAAAACTTGCCTCGGGTCCTTGGTTGTTATGGGCTCGAGAACTTGCCGGGAAATCTATAAACAAAGAAATACCCGATCAGTCCCCTGGCTTAATCATTTAAAGTGCATTTAACTTAAGCACTAACGTTCTATTAATAAACATCAAATGTCTCGCTCTTGGCCGCTTATAACCTTATGACATTCCTTAAACTCTTAAGTCAAAAGTTTGGGTGGAAATCCATTCACAAAACCCAAGTACTTTACCATTACTAAACTTATCGTTTTAACCATCCCCTTAAGGGTATTTCACTCGCGCAACCTTTGTTCACGCATTTTTATAAAATCGCAAACTCATCTTTTTAACACGAAACCTTCTAGGTTCCTTTCCTAACTGTCCATACTAGTATCCATTTTAATATCTCAATCCAATTCCAATTTTAAAGGGCTTGATCCCTACCTCAAAGTTCATACAATGAACTATCTAGTTACGCGAAACCGCTTTTACTAAGACGGCCGTTTCTCCTAAACCGTAAATCGAAACGATACGATTCTTTCGCTAAACTAATCTAGGAAACAGAGCCTACATGCTCATGGCCAGAAACCTCAAGTTTATGCCCTGTTGTGCAGTCATGGTTTCTGTCTAAACCACCTAAGTAAAATCCGACATGGTAACGGCGCTTACGCGTACTTCCCGTGTTTTTTTAAACACTCATCCAAACTACAATCAACCATCAACCAACCACCAATCAAACTCAAGTCTATACTACCATTTATCGGCCCAAATAAGATCACACTCTATTTCACAAGTTCATCCACAAATCATCCATCAAACATGCTTAAAATCATGCATACATGCTTTATCTTAACATAGTTCTAATCAAACACTTCTAACTTACTAGATCAAAGCATAATCTTAAAAAGAAAGAAGTTTTATACCTTCCTTGGAGCTTAACAAAGACTATATGTGGATGATATATCCTTCCTTGCTCCTTAACTAAGCTAATCAAACCTAAAAACACCAAAACAAATCAAGATTCTATGAGGTTACTATTCACATCACTATTCATCATCAACTTTGCATTCAATTTTGACCAAGCTATCATACATGGATGAAGCTAAGATTAGAGATCTACCTTGGATATTGGAAGGGGGTGATTTAGAGCCCAAGATCATGATTTTTGGTGGAGTGGAAGTTGGAGCAAAAGTTTTAAGGACTTGAATGAAGAAAAGAGCCGAAAGTTGATGTTCTTCTTGTTCATCTTCTTTTGTTTTGTTTTCTTTTGTTTTTCTTTTCCTTTTGTTTGTCTAATAAACCTTTAACACTTTGTCATCTGATTTGTGTGGCTAATACAAGGTTTTGTCATCAATGACAAGGCCAAAATGAACTTGTGGTGGTGGTGAAGGTGGTGACAAGGTGGTGATTCATCACCTTGTCATCACTTTGTCATGCTTATGTCATCCCCTTGCATCATGCTTATGTCATCCTTTGCATCCTCAATTCTTTTATATATAGCACTTGATGATCTCATATAATACTCCTCCTTTTGTTAGGGTTTAATCCATAATTTGTTACGCTTTTGTTTCGCGATAGTTTCAAGTGGTTCTAAAGACGTTTCTCTGTACCAAAGCTAGGGGTACCTCCTTTATCTTTCTATTTCCTTTGTCTAATGTATAATCTTAGGTTTCTCACCTTGGTTTAAGATGGATTTCTCATTCCACATATCTTCTTAAAACGATCAAATCAATACGTCCTTGATTGTCCAGTGAATAGTGATTTAAATCTCGGATGGGAATCTTCTGATTCTGATCGCGTTTACATTCACTCATTCTCCTTATACATCAATAATATAACTTCGAAACATTCATTCCATGTCTTCTATATAGTGTGGTCTGAAAAATTTTCCATCACCAAATTTACTATTCATCAGGGGCAATTTTACTATTCATCAAAATTTTTTAACTAAGTCCAAAATTTGGGGTTATTACATAGACTCTGTAAGCTTTCCCTACTGCATATCCCACAAATATTGCTTCATCTGCTTTTGCTTCAAATTTCCCCAAATGCTCAGCTTGATTTCTTAGAACAAAGCACTTGCATTCAAAGACATGAAGAAAGTCCAATAGTGGCTTCTTTATTTTGAGTAGTTGATAAGGGGTCATTCCCTTGGCCTGATTAATCAAAGAAATATTTTGAGTGAAGCAAGCTGTGTTAACTGCCTCGACCCAAATATAAGTTGGTAACTTTGATTCATCTAGCATTGTCCTTGCAGCCTCAATAAGTGTTCTGTTTTTCCTTTCAACTACACCATTTTGCTGTGGTGTCCTTGCTGCAGAAAACTCATGCAAAATACCATTTTCTTCACAGAACACCTTCATGCTTGAATTCTTGAATTCTGTCCCATTGTCACTCCTAATCCTTCTTACTTTGAAATCAAGATGATTGTTTACCATCTTGATGTGATTGATAATGATTTCACTTGCCTCATCTTTGGAGTGCAAAAAGAAAGTCCATGTAAATCTAGAAAAATCATCAACAATCACAAGACAGTATTTCTTCTTTGAAATGGACATGACATTTACAGGGCCAAATAGATCCATAAGAAGCAACTCAAGCTGTTGGACAATTGATGACTCTGTCTTGCTTTTGAATGATGCCTTCTTTTGTTTCCCTTTTTGACAGGCATCACACAAACCATCCTTGGAGAATTCCACCTGTGGAATTCCTCTAACAAAATCTTTCCTCACCAAATCATTCATAACTTTGAAATTCAGATGAGATAATTTCTTGTGCCATAGCCAACTTTCATCCTAGCTTGCCTTGCTGAAAAGACAAGTGATGGTGTCTGGACTTGTGCTACTAAAGTCAGCAATGTACACATTCCCTCTTCTGAATCCAGTCATGACCACATTGTTGTTTCCTACCTTAGAAACAACACAGGCTTCTTTTGAAAAAGTAACTAAAAATCCTTTGTCACAAAGTTGGCCGATACTAAGCAAATTGTGCTTAAGACAATCCACCAATGCAACCTCATCTATGATGACATTCTCTTTTGAAATCAAGCCATATCCCTTAGTGTAGCCTTTGTTGTCATCTCCAAAAGCAATACACGGGCCATCTCTTTCCTGAAACTCTGTGAGCAGGGTAGAATCACTAGTCATGTGTCTTGAACAACCACTATCCAAGTACCAAAGATTCCTTTTGTCTCCCTGCACACAATAAAACCAGATCAAGTTGATTTTGGTACCCAAGTTTCCCTGGGTCCTGTTTTGTTAGCCTTTGCTTTTCCTTTTATATCATTTTCACTTGAGACTCAGATTGATTTAAATCAACCTTTATCTTTGGTGCTGATTTCTGAGGGTTGCTCACATTTTCATTCACAGCATGCATAGTTGGAGGAACAAACATGTTATTCACATTCCATGGCATTTGTGGCACATTAAACATATTCATGTATGGATTAGGCACAAATGACATGCTAGCATATGGATTCTGAAATTGTTCATATGGAGCAAACATGTTAGGCATAACAGGCATTGTAGGCATAGAACCATTCATTGCAGGCTTAGGCATTTTCACATTAGCAGTCTTCTTAACAGATTTGCAGTTAGTAGATAAATGACTAACACTTCCACAATTAACACATGTCTTTCTAGGAGCATATTTATCAGGTGTGTAATTGTTATGTTTGTTAATCCCTACTTTGCCATTCCTGTTATTCTTTTTATTGCCCTTAGCCTCAACTTGAATTTTCTCTACCTTGTCTTTCAATTGCTTGTTAGACAAGTGACCTACATTAGCTTTTTCAACAGGCTTCTCAACTTTCTTTGATTTACTAGACTCACCTTGAACAAAGTTCTTGGTGACAGGACCATACTTGTTATTAAGTCTAGTGAGTTCTTCTTTTCTTTTCTCTGTCAACGAAACAGCCTGATCGGTCGATGGTTCATCTGTCAACGAAACAGTGCATTCCGTTGACATATCAACCTTCAACAAATGATCATTGTTGTTTGTTGACTCAGAAACTGATTCTAAGGTTTCAACAACATACCCTAGCTTCTCTTTGTTCTTTTTCCATGATTGCTCACAGAAAGATTCCATACCTTGAACATTAATGATGTTGGTAGCAACATTCCTGGAATCTTTCCATTTTGCAATCACACTTTGTTCTGTTTCAAGTTGTGTTTTAAGAATTTCTTCCCTTTCTAACACGTTCTCAAGTTCCTTCTTAGCATCCCTACTAACACACCTCATTTTCTCAAATTCAATGAGATGTGCTTCCAACATGGCATTCCTATCACTTAAGAGCAAATTAGTCTCTTTTATTCTTGAATTCTCTTTGGTAAGTGATTTAAGAGTAACACGCAAATTATATAGTACAGTAGACATTTCATTTACTGCACTATCGCATTCCTCTTTAGAAAGCTCAGAAAGATTAGTAATTTTTACCTAGTTGCTTGAGGAGCTTGCTTCTTGCTCATGATTGTTAGCCATAAGAGCCAAGTTGACATACTCAACATCATCATCAGAATCTTCACCATTACCAGCCCAATCATACTCCTAAGACATGAAAGCCTTTTCTTTTTGCTTGAGAAGTTCAAAGTATTTCTTTTTATAATCAACAAGCTCAAATTTCCTGTTGCCCTTCTCAACCTTGGGCTTTTTGCAGTCTCTAGAAAAGTGACCAATCATTCCACAATTGAAACATTTAGACTTTGACTTTTCAATCCAGTTATTTTTGCTAGGTTTTAAGTCTCTCCTTGGTGGTCTTGCTTCTGAGTTTCTCTTGAACTTGAACTTAGAGAATTTCCTTGAAAGAAAAGCAATGTGTTCATCAATCTCATCTATGTCATCCAAGTTGGCTGGTTCTGGTTCTTCTTCTTCTGTCATCTTGCCTTTACCCTTGCTAACATCACTCCTACAACTAGCTCGACTAGTTGTGGCTTTTGCAGCTTCTTCATTGCCATCTTCCAGTTGGTTCAAAGATGCAATCAATGCAATAGATCCACCTTTCTTCTGTACCTTTTCAATTTCTTCATCTTGCTCCATTTCCAACTCATATGTCTTTAAGGTTCCATAAAGCCTTTCAAGAGTGTAGTCTTTGTACTCTTGAGTGTTTCTGAGAGAAACAGTCATTGGCTTCCATTCTTTTGGAAGAGCTCTAAGAAATTTAAGGTTTGAATCCTTGGTTTGATAGATCTTCCCATACAACTTTAATCCATTCAAAAGCTTTTGAAACCTACTAAACGTGTCATTTAGGGTTTCACCAGCTTTAAAATGAAAATGCTCATATTGTTGTATAAGGAGTTGCATTTTGTTTTCCCTAACTTGCTCAGTTCCTTCACAGAGTGTTCTAACAGTATCCCATACTTCTTTAGAGGTTGTACAGTTTATGACATTGTCAAACATCTCTTGCTCCAAACCATTAAATAGAATGTTCATGGTTCTTTTATCTTTATGGATTTCTGCAACATCTTCAATAGTCCATTCTGAGACAGGTTTTGGAATTTCTACATCAGAAGCATCATCTGGCAGTCCAACTCTAGATGCAAACTTCATGGGAACGTGTGGACCTTTCTCAATGCAGTCTACATACCTCTCATCCATAGACATAAGATGTAAATGCATCTTTACTTTCCAGTGAAAATAATTGTCCTGATCAAGAACTGGTATCTTTACTCCTACATCATTCTTCACCATGGTTACTGTTTTGGTCTTGATCTTTAAACTTCTTGTATGTTAGAAGCTCGCTCTGATACCAATTGTTAATCCCAAATGACCTAACAAAATTGTAGAAGGGGGGGTTGAATACAATTCTAGATATTTCTCAAACTTAAAAACAACTTTCAAACTAAAACTGAACTTATAAAATAAAAACACAAGCACTTAAATAATTTCAGTTGGATTGTTTGATGATCCAACTGAAGTGTTTTTATTACGGAAATAATCTGTGATACAAAATGTACACAGCTGCTTAATTACAAGGATGTAGAGAAGTATGCTCTCAAAGATAGCTAATACAACCTATTTGTTTTTCTTCTCTTACATCTTATTTTAACTGCTACACTTGGTTATATATATTCCCAAGTTTACAATGCTATTTTTGGCTACTCTAAAGTACACTAAAGGTAACCGTCAGTAGCTTGCTTTTCATCCCTTTTGTCTAATGGTCCTTGGAGATCTTTGTCTTCTGTCTTCAGTCTTATAGTGATCCCACTCAAAAACCAGATTGGAAATTGGAATGTTTCCTATTCCCTATGTCCATTTTGATGGCTTCCAATGCAAAGTACACTTCCAAATCTCCCTTTTGATCTGTCAGAAAATTGTCACTATCACTTTGTCAACTATTCAGAAAAGCAATAATGATTCGTTGATAGCAGGAAGATGTGTTTCGTTGATATCTTTATTCTTCATTCCGTTGATGGTGTATTCCTCGTTTCGTTGATAGAGTAATCTTCATTCCGTTGACATGTCTTCACTTAGGCAAAATTACATGGCATAATATATTTACAATTCACCAGCCTATTTTGCCTATCTAGTACTAAGTCAACATGACTTAGAAAACCTATCTAATACATACAACAAAATGCATATCAAACTGTAAAGTATTGTACAGTGCAATTGCTACATCACTCATTTCGTTGATGAGCTTCCTGTCAACGAAACACTGCAAAGCATGCCATTCCGTTGACAGTTACAAAATGACTTAATACAAAATCTACTAAGTGTTTTTATAATTATCATCAAGAACAACATATTCCTAACAACGGTGTAACATTATTTTTTAAAATTTTACGGCTAAGAATGTGATCAAAAGCAAAAAAGATTTTTTTTCTAGAAACTTGTAATCAGTATTAAATTGATTTATTCACCTTCCAAATTACATTAATCATATCATAATACTTGGTAAACCTAACAGACCGACTAATCATCTGCCATCCATCTATAAAAACTTCTTATTACTCCATCGTTATGCCATCTTCTCTCCCAGTCTTTTGAGCTCTGTTAACAATATCTTCTCCAAACTCACAAATGCTAAACCTTCAAAAAAATTCATCACAACCAAAAAGACCAAACACTAAACAGTACACACCATATGATGCATCACCTTTGTGGAGTTATGTCACAGTCATTGAAGCCCCTCAAGCAGGTGGTGGTAATCGTGTCTGGCTTTGTAACTACTGCAACAAGAAAGGCACTGGATCATACACGAAAGTGAAAGCCCATCTTTTACAATTAAAGCGTACTGATGTAGATCAATGTAACTCCATTTCTGATCAAACAAGAGAGGAGTTGACCAGAGAGCATGAAGCTGCTGAATATCGAAAGTCCAAACAAGCTCTGGAAGCGAAAAGAAAACATGAGTTTGTGTCCCTGCCCTCCGGTTCAGACCTCAAAAAAAAAGGGAATAGTTGAAACATGTTTTAATGTGGCGGACAGAGATGAAGTTGACAAAGAAATGGCTCGTATGATTTATGCTTATGCTCTTCCATTTTCTTTGGTTAAAAATCCATATTTCAGACGCTTTTGTCTAAGGCTATCAAATAGTATGATAGCAGGCTATGTCCCTCCGACATATAATAGGATGAGAACTTCATTGCTCGAGCAAGAAAAGACTCATGTAAACTTTTTACTTCAGTCGTTTCGAGATTCTTGGAAGAAGAAAGGAGTATCGTTGTGCTCAGATGGATGGGGTGATAGGCAAAAGAGGCCTCTTATTAATGTGATGGCTGCGTCAGGAGGAAATGCTATGATTTTGAAGTCATTTGACACAAGTGGAAACATTAAAAATGCTGAATATGTTGCAAGTTTGTTCTTGAATGTCATTGATCAAGAGGGGGCAGATAATATGGTGCAAATCATCACCGATAATGCTGGTAATTTCAAGGCAGCGGGTTTAAGTATTGAGGCCAAGTATTCTCACATTTTCTGGACTCCGTGTGTGGTGCACTCGCTGAATTTGGCTTTAAAGTCCATGTGCGAACCAAATGCCAACTCAAACCATTACGAAAACTGTAATTGGATTTCAGATTTAATTTCTGATTGTGATGATATTACCATGTTTATTCTCAATAACGATAAAGCACTCACTATATACGAGAAACATTCACAACACATGTTGGTAAAAACTGCTGAAACACGATTTGCATCTCATGTTATTATGGCTCAACGGTTGTTGTTGGTTAAAAATGCTCTTGAAAAGACTGTTTTAGATTCTAATTGGAAGACTTTTAGGAAGACAAATTTAGAGGCTAAAGCTGATCATGTTAAAGAGTGTATTATTTCCGATCGTTGGTGGGATAAGTTGGAATATTTTGTTGCTTTCACATCTCCTATATACAATATGATTAGGCTAGCTGATACAGACACCCCTTCCTTGCATCTTGTTTACGACATGTGGGATACAATGATCGAAGAGGTTAGGGAACAAATTTTTAAGGAAGAAGGGAAAGATACAAAAAATGGTGAATCTAAATTTTTTAATGACATTCAGTATATTTTGGAAAATTGTTGGAATAAAAGTAATACTCCTCTCCATTGTATGGCTCATTCCCTCGTCCCTAGATATTACAGTGAAGCATGGCTACAAGGTGGTAGTGGTGTTGTTTCTAGAGTTGCACCTAATGAGGACCATGAAGTTTCTCTTAATAGAGCAAAATGTTTCAAAAAAATGTTTCCAAAACCAGATGATTTCAGGAAAATAAATGCTGAATATGGGTTGTTTTCGGGGGCTTAGGGTTTTTTTTCGGAGTCCCGTGTGATAGATGCTATAGTTCATGAGGAGCCTCTTAGTTGGTGGGCTAACTATGGGTCAGAAACTCCTATGTTGCAAAGCTTGGCCATGAAGCTCCTTTTACAACCAGCATCTTCCTCTTGTTGTGAAAGGAATTGGAGTTCTTTTTCAAATATTCAAAGTGTTAAGAGGAACAAATTGGCATCTAGTAGAACCGAGGATCTTGTGTTTGTCCACAACAATATAAGGTTACTATCTCGTAAAAGTGAGGAGTACAAGAAAGGTCCATCCAAGTATTGGGATGTTGGTAAGAATTTAAAGTCAACAAATTTTTTAAAAATTAATTTTGATTTCTTGATGATGATTTTGCTTATCAATTTTGAATTTTTTTGTATTAGATGGAGATTCAATTCACATTGATGATGATTATGTTGAGGCCTTTACGAATATTTTCATTGATGACCCCGATGTTGAAGGGACTATATTCAATGAGGAAGGTGAAGAAGGTACGTTGGAGAAGAAATCAGAGCAGAGGAGTAAGAAGACAAGATGCTGTTGTTTAACAAGATGTTGCATTGCTGCTGTTAAGCATTTTAATTTGGTGGTTTATTTTTTCTTTTCATTTTTCTGAAAATGATAATTATTGTCAAGTTGTTTATTGTGAACCTGGTTTATTTATCCTGTTAAGCTGCTACTTTGGCTTGCTGCTATGGTTGATTTATCAAATCTGAATTTTCTTTTAATTTTGTTTATGTTAGAATTTTGTTGTCATTTTAATTTTGATTATGGTAGCAGCATTTGCACTAATTAAGCTAGCTGATTAGAGGTAGACAATAAATGGAAATTAAAAAATTAAGAAATCTGGAATTGATTGACAATGATCTTGAATCTATATAACAAAATATTTTTACAACAAGTATCTACTGATACTGATACTGAATGTCTGATACACAGCATTTGATCTTAAAATCATAAAAAAATATATTTAAAAAAGTGTGTTGTCGGGTCCATATCCCAGTGTCGGATCCTTATTAAACGAGTCCCCGAGTCTTTGAATTCAGAGTTTGCAGGATCAGACCCTCCGATATGTATTCGTGTCCGGTCCTTCCAAAAGGGTCCGAGCATCCCAACACCATGCCACTTATATTTGGTTTTCCCCATTCCATTCCATTCCATTGCGTCAACGTGTTAAAAAGCTTCAATATAACTCTTAGTTTGATATCTTATGATATGTGGTTCAATATATTAGAAAACAGGAAGTACCATATGTCCCACTGTTCGTAGACAATGAAGGATCATCACAAGTTCATCAAGACACCATCCCGGTGATGCGTAATCTTTGAAGAAAATAATGATAGATATATTAAATTCCTGGATAGTTTTCTGTAACTCTGGTATTTGTTCCAGTGTCCATCAAAGCATGTACAAATGAATAGTAATTTTTTCATGCGTATTATTACCTCTGGAACTCAAGAAAACATTATACTTCCATTGTTGACTCGAAAAGCTTGAACTGCCATAGCTTTGTCCAGTAACAACCATGGGAATCAAGTAGTTGTCTGAAGTACAATGAAATAAAATGAGTCAAACTTAAATGACAATAGTGAAGTTCAATTAAGTTTTAACCAAATGAGACCCGAGAAGAGGCGGGGTGATTTGGCAAAAAATAAAAGAGAAGAGGCAGGGGTGAAAAAACTGGACTATTTATGAATGATTGATGCATGTCGAATAATATATGATCAATTTAAAATCTCCTCCACACATTACATTTACATCTAAAAGTAAAACAAATGTTACCAGCAGTATTTTCCCTGCTAAGTATGTCAACAGTACATAGTGAAGAAGACATGAAAAATGATTCTAGTACCAAAATTTTAGAACAGTTGTGCAAAAATACTGTCGATCCTTATAAAAATATTGCTACTAAAATTGTACCCCCACAAAAATAGTCTTTTATTTTTTTGTAAAGGTTAAACTCATCTAAGTTTGAATAACAACTAATAACTCTATTCTCCAATCCGGTCATTCCTCGTCGTTCCGACGCCTGGTTGTGGTGCAGGTACTGGTGGATATCTGCAAAACAACACATGAGGGGGTTTTAACCCTGGCGGCGCCTCCGACGTGAGAATAAGACTAGGCTTTGGAAATAATAGATAAGAGTATAGAGAAATCTGAATATGTAGGGTGTGTGTATAGTGTGTAGGATAGAGAGTGTGTCCCCCTAAACCTTTTACTCTTGGGCTACTTATATGCCAAGAATTAGGGTTTAGAGAGGTGTACCTGCAATCATGAGCATTGAATCCTAGATAGCCAGGACACTTGTGTGATGTAGATGGGTCACACGTGTCCAGGTGAAAATCATGGTGTCGTGTGCCAGACCCATGCTGTCGTGTAGTTTGGATAGGACATAATTGTGCTAATCATCGGCTATTCTCAAGTGTCATAGCCAGGTGTGGTCCCCAACCATGACATGTACCATCCACGTAATAATTAACGATCTCATTTCATGTCATTTGAGTTTATCCCTTCTTGAGTAGAGTAGAGTATGATTTTTCATGAATCAGGTTGTAAGAACGAGCCAAGGCTGCAATGAGTCAGGGTTTAGAACGAGTTTGGATACGTCCCATCCAGGAGTCCGAGTTGATTACAGATTCAAAACTCTCGGCCGAGTTTAGACTTTTATAGCCTATCATTTGCCCCCCACTCCCTTATTCAGATTTTCTGGATGGGAGAGTAGGAATTTCTATCTAAGCCTTTATAAGAAATTTTGACTTAATATTTGCACCCCAATCCTAATTGATATCAAGGATATCAATTCGGATTTGAGAGTGAACTAGGGTTCTTTCTTAAGTCCAAAGTTGTATAACTTTGGGTAACTTAGAAAAATTTTGGCTTGATATTTGCCCCCAATCCTAATTGATATCAAGGATGTCAATTCAGATTTGAGAGTGAACTAGGGTTCTTTCTTAAGTCCAAAGTTGTGAAATTTTGGGTAACTTCGAAAAATTTTGGCTTGATATTTGCCCCCCAATCCTAATTGACACCAAGGATGTCAATTCGGATTTGAGAGTGAACTAGAGTTTTTTCTTAAGTCCAAAGTTGTAGAACTTTGGGTAACTTAGAAAAAATTTAGCTTGATATTCCCCCCCCCCCCCAATCCTAATTGATATCAAAGATGTCAATTCGGATTTGAGAGTGAACTAGGGTTCGTTCTTAAGTCCAAAATTGTAAAACTTTGGGTAACTTATAAATTTTTTGGCTTGATATTCACCCCCC
The DNA here is from genome assembly GCA_030848705.1 of Heracleum sosnowskyi. Classification (NCBI taxonomy): domain Eukaryota; kingdom Viridiplantae; phylum Streptophyta; class Magnoliopsida; order Apiales; family Apiaceae; genus Heracleum; species Heracleum sosnowskyi. Next base: position 71,230,531 of record CM061235.1, read on the forward strand.
CCCCCAATCCTAATTGATATCAAGTATGTCAATTCGGATTTGAGAGTGAACTAGGGTTCTTTGTTAAGTCCAAAGTTGTGAAACTTTGGGTAACTTAGAAAAAGTTTGGCTTGATATTTGTTCCCCAATCCTAATTGATATCAAGGATGTCAATTCAGATTTAAGCAAAGTTGTGAAACTTTGGGTAAATTAGAAAACTTTTGGCTTGATATTTGCCCCATAATCCTAATTGATATCAAGGATGTCAATTCGGATTCGAGAGTGAACTAGGGTTCTTTCTTAAGTCCAAAGTTGTAAAACTTTGGGTAACTTAGAAAATTTTTGGCTTGATATTTGGCACCCAATCCTAATTGATATCAGGGATGTCAATTCGGATTTGAGAGTGAACTAGGGTTCTTTCTTAAGTCCAAAGTTGTAAAACTTTGGGTAACTTAGAAACATTTTCGCTTGATATTTGCCCCCAGTCCTAATTGATATCAAGGATGTCAATTCGGATTTGAGAGTGAACTAGGGTTCTTTCATAAGTCCAAAGTTGTGAATTTTTGGGTAACTTAGAAAAATTTTGGCTTGATATTTACCCCCAACCCAAATTCATATCAAGAATGGCAATTCGGAGTTGAGAGTGAAATAGGGTTCTCTCTTAGTCCAAAGTTGTGAAACTTTATGGGTAACTTAGAGAATTTTTTTTCTTGATATTTGCCCCCCAATCCGAATTGGTATTAAGGATGGCAATTCGGAGTTGAGAGTGAACTAGGTTTGTTAATTGCTAATGACCCGGTCCTTTTTTTCAAACTGGGCCGGGGTCATAGTTTAGTACTTAAAAAAAATTCTAAGATTTTTCGTAGTGCTTATTGCTCGTAACCCAGTCCCTTTTTTCAATCCGGGCCGGGGTCCTGGAAAATTTTCAAAAGTTTTTCGTAGTGCTTATTGTTGGTGATCCTGACCACATTTTTTGCTTACTGCTCCGGGCCAGGGCTCATTTTGGCACTTAGAAAATTTTGCAAGGTTTTACGTAGTGGTTATTGCTGGTGATCCTAACCATATTTTTTGTATACTGCTCCGGGTCAGGGCTCATTTTGGTACATGGAAAATTTTCCAAGGTTTTGTGTTAGATCAGGATTCAATGATTGTCAGGATCTAGACTCAACTGATCAGGATTGCTGACGTCATCAGTATTGCATGGTTATCAGTATTTGATCAAATGTCAGAATCGGGATGTATATCAGGACTGGGATCAGGATTGATCGTCAGGACTGGAAGCTGATCAGGATTCCTACTTCGAGTTATATTTGGAGTCTAGTTAAACATGGAAGTTTATTTTATCGGTTCCTGGTTTGTAGTAATGTAGCTATCGATTAAAGATAGGTTTCAATCTTTGTAATTGATTAGGACTTATCTTGTAATTGATAGAGAAGCTGTGTAGTATATAAACATAGTTTTAGGTTTCGATTAATAATCGATCACATACACGAGTATTCTTGTAACCTAGCAGCTCTCAAGAACACAGAATTTCTTGAGAGAGTTTGTAACAGTTTTATATCAGATTTAATAAAGCTGTTATCTTTCTTTCATATTTGTGATATATATTTTACTAAGTTGAGAATCTTATACAATTGTATTCAACCCCCCTTCTATAATTATTTATTACTGTGCAACAATTGGTATCAGAGCAAACTGATTTAAATATGAATCAGATACGATCAAAGATGTCGACAACAAAGTATGAAAGCATGAAAATTCTCATCCTGAAGATAAAGAATATACTGCACAATAGTCTTGATGCTGTCATGTCAAACAGAGTGATTGCATGCAAGTCTGCAAAAGAGATCTGGGATACTTTGGAAACTCAGTGTCAGGGATCTGCATCTGTCAAGAAGAACAGAAGGGCTCTCTTGATTCAAGAATATGAACAATTCGATGCTAGACCTGATGAGAGCCTAACTGATTTATATGATAGATTTCTGACACTCCTCAATGATTTATCTTTAGTTGGCAAGGAATATGAAACTGAAGATTCAAACACCAAGTTTCTAAGAGCTTTACCAGAAGAATGGGATACTCAGACTTTGATCATTAGACATCAGTATGATCTCAACACTGTGTCTCTTGATGAAGTCTATGGAATGCTAAGAACTCGTGATCTTGAAGTTCAACAAAGAAAGAATAAGAAAGGAATCAAGGCAAAATCTATTGCTTTGAAAGCAGAGGCTAAATCAAAAGGAAAAGCTGTGGAAGTCCCAAGAAGGAAATCAAAAGTAGCTGAGTCAGATCCTGATGACTCATCATCAGATACTGATGGCAATCCTGATGCCAATACTGATAATGACTCTTCTGACTCAGACATGGAAGAGATGGTTGCTATGATAGTCAGAAGCTTCAAAAAGATGAAGTTCAGGAAGGCTAGGAGACAAGGCAACTTTCAGAAAAGAACTTTCACTGCAGACAAAGACAAGTATATCAAAAAGGACAGCAAGGGTAGCAAATTTGACAAGTCAAAGGTTAGATGCTACAAGTGTAATGGTATGGGTCACTTTGCTTCTGAGTGCAAGAAGACAAAGGCACTCATCACATCAAGCAAGGACTGGATGGACTCTTCCTCAGAATCTGATACTGAGGTAGTCAACTATGCCCTAATGGCCAATACTGATGATACTGATATCCCTGATGATAAGGTACTAAATATTGTCTTTGATTTTGATATTGATAATGCTTCTGAGTTAAGACGTTTTCTAAAGTCATTGCATATTAGCTTTAGAAGTCAAATTGCTGAGAATACTAGGATCTTATCTGAGATATCTGAACTTAGGAAAAGAAATGAGCATTTAGAAGCTGAATTTTCTCTTATGCAAAAAGTACAGATATAATGTGATAATGCTAAACACATGTACTTAGAGATGAAACTTAAATGTACTACTCTTGAAAAAGAACTTGAGGATGATAATGAGAAAATCAGAACTTGGACACACTCTGGTAGAAAATTTCATGAGATTAATACTTCTAAAAACTGGAAAGAGTGTCTAGGTTATAAGTCAGATGAAGATAAGAAATTGAAAGAAAAGATTGTTATTGATGAGACAGTTAGTCCAAAAACCTATAGACATGTTATAGACAAAACCAAATCTAAGACTACACCTGTTAATTTTGTTTTTGGTAAGGATTCCAATTCAATTTTTGAAAAGGGGTCTACTTCTGATCTATGTGTCAAAATTATTAAGTCTAAACCTGTCATGAGTAAAGTTACTAAGAATGTAGGTTTACAGTCTCAGAAACAACTTAAGGATAAAATCTGTGAGGTTACAGATAAGAAAAAGGAAGCTACTGTCAAGAGAAACAGGAATGGTAAGATTGGGATTAATAAAGAGAATAATTATCAGTTTATCCCAAATGCTCCTAGAAAATGTTGTTTTAACTGTGGGAACTCTAATCATCTTGCTATTGATTGTAAAAAGAGTTTAAAGAAAATTACTGAAATTCCTTTGTCTGATGTTAGGAATAGATCAGTATTTTATAAACCACAGAATTCCTGTTTTCATTGTGGTAGTAAATGGCATTCTATTTATACATGTGAAGAATATCATGATTTGTACTATAACTTCTATGATCCATTACCTAAGTTTAAGAATAGTGCAAATTCTGATAGCCTTAAGAATGTCAATGTGAAGCATGCTTTTGTTGATACTGATTCTGACAAAGCAAATCCTGATGGAGTAAATCCTGTCAGGACTGCTAAAATCAGAAAGTCTTCTGCTGCTAAAATTAATAAAATGCATGAACAAGAAACCCAACAAGTGTGAGTTCCTAAACATTCTGACTAGTGTTTTAACATTCTGATTGCAGGGTAAAAAGAAAAATGTGTTAGTCATGGATAGTGGATGTTCTGTGCACATGACTGGAAACAAAGCCCTGTTATCAGAATATGAAGAAAAAGCTGGCCCAACTGTGTCTTATGGAGATGGCAACATTGGACAAACTTTGGGATATGGCAATATAATCATTGGAAATGTCATCATTGAAAAAGTAGCTCTAGTGAAAGGACTAAAACACAACTTGTTGAGTATTAGTCAAATCACTGACAGAGGTTATCATGTCAACTTCTATTCCACACATTGTGAAGTAGTCAGTAAAGAAACAGGGAAGATTGCATTGACTGGGTACAGGCATGGTAACATATATGAAGCCAACATTCAATCAAATACTGATGGCTCTCGTACCTGTCTCATCAGTAAAGCATCAGTAGATGAAAGTTGGAATTGGCACAAGAAGCTTTCTCGTCTCAACTTCAGCAATTTCAATGAGTTGGTCAAGAAAGATTTAGTTAGAGGATTGCCCAATGTTCTGTATACTCCTGATGGTCTCTGTGATGCATGTCAAAAGGCTAAACATAGAAGGACATCATTCAAGAGTAAATCTGAATCCTCTATTGAAGAACCATATCACATGATGCATCTTGATCTATTTGGACTAGTCAACATCATGTCCATCAGTAAGAAAAGGTACACTCTTGTAATTGTTGATGAATACTCTAGATTCACCTGGGTGTACTTTATGCACAGAAAAGATGAGACTCCTGAAATACTGTTGGATCATGTGAGAATGATTGAGACAACTACAAAGTACAAAGTCAAGATACTGAGGAGTGATAATGGTACTGAATTCAAGAATTCAAAGGTGGAAGAGTTCTGCAAATACAAAGGAATAATTCAACAATTCTCTGCTCCTGGCACACCTCAGCAAAATGGAGTAGTTGAAAGGAAGAATAGAACTCTTATAGAAGCTGGCAGAACTATGTTGGAAGAAGCAAAGTTACCTACATATTTCTGGGCAGAAGCAGTCAACACAGCATGCTATACTCAGAATCTCACATTGATAAACATACATGGTGTTACTCCTTATCAATCTCTCAAGGAGAAGAAACCAAGTTTGAAGCATCTACATGTGTTTGGCTGTAAATGTTTTGTTCTCAGAACTCATCCTGAACAGCTAGGAAAATTTGAAACTAAGGCTGATGAAGGAATTTTCATAGGTTATCCTGCATCAAGAGCCTTCAGAGTTTTTAATTTGAGGACAAGAACTGTCATGGAGTCAATACATGTATCTTTTGATGATAAGAAGATAATTGGCTTGAATGAGGACTCACATGATAGATTAGTTTTTGAAAATGAAGCTACCAAGGAACCTGAAGAAAGTGAATCAGATACTATCAATTCATCAAATCCTGATGACACATCAAATCCTGATGTCACACCAAATACTGATGGTGCTAACTCTGATGATGCAAATAATGGAGATACATCAAGTAGTGCAAATGTTGAGGGGGAGCAACAGCATTCTACTACAAGTTCAGAGTCAACTCAATCATCAGGACATAATTCTTTAGATACTGATTCAAGTGATGATCCTGATAATTCATCAGGAGGAGATAGCAACATCTCAGGGGGAGCTTCATCTGAAGAAAATTCTTCAAATCAAGATAACACCAATCCAGGGGGAGCATCTACATCCAGACATGACTTACCACAAGCAAGGAAATGGACGGCAAGTCATACTCCTGATTTAATCATTGGAGATCCTGATGCAGGTGTTCAGACAAGAAGTGCAACTGAGAATGAATGTCTATATCATAACTTTCTATCCAAGGAGGAACCAAAGAAAGTTGAGGATGCACTCAAAGATGCTGATTGGGTTACTGCAATGCAAGAATAATTGAATGAATTTGAAAGGAATGAAGTCTGGAAACTGGTACCAAGACCAAAGAACAGGTCCATTGTTGGTACAAAATGGATTTTCAAGAACAAGACTGATTCTGATGGAGTGATAATCAGAAATAAAGCTAGGCTAGTTGCAAAGGGGTATTCTCAACAAGAAGGAATTGACTATGATGAAACTTTTGCTCCTGTTGCAAGACTACACTACTAGAAAACAGTCAATAGACATCAGCTAAAAACCGATGTCTGCCAATTTTTCAACCGATGTCTTGGTGGGTGTAGAGAAAGGTCCAAGTCTTTAACATCGGTTTTAAGCCGATGTCTTAAGTACCTTTTGACATCGTTTTTTGGCAACCAACTGATGTATATACATATAAATGGCATCAGTCAGTAACTGATGTCTAAGATAACAACGACTACAGTCAGTAACTGATGTCTAATATAATAAAGAATACAGTTTATAACTGATGTCTAAGATAGCTAATACAATCAATAACTGATGTCTAAGACAACAAAGACATCAGTTGCAGATTTTGTTACAAAGAAACAGCGATGTTACTGTGTTTAAATTACATCAGTTTGTTTATTTTATTCCATGCAACTGATGTATAATGGAATACCATTTTAGTACCATAAAATACCAAATCCATGCCAAAAAAACAAGAACAAACTATGATAAAAACCATTCAACCAATTCAACAAACTATACCAAATTCAACAAAAACCATCCAACAAAAATAAAGGCACATAGCCATAATTTCATCCGACAATGCAATTCCAACTCTTTACATACCATCTACCATAACCTATCATACAATTGCTATGGCAGTATTTTTCTCCCTCACCACCCCAATAGGGATTGCAATTGGTATTGGAATATGTAGCATATACAGTGAAAATGCACCCACTGCTTTGATTGTTCAGGGGATATTCAACTCTGCTTCGGCTGGAATTTTGATTTACATGGCACTTGTGGACCTACTGGCAGCAGATTTCATGGACCCAAAAATGCAAAGCAACATAAGGCTTCAATTAGCAGCCTATTTATCACTGCTTCTCGGAGCTGGTTGCATGTCAGTTTTGGCCAAATGGGCTTGAATCTACAAGCAGAAGTGCCATTATCAGTTATGAAAGATTTGCGATGAGGTTGACAGAAACATAGACACATATGGGCTAACCCGTGGTGGTTCTGATTATGTATACAACTCCTTTAGAACGAAAAGATAAAACCAGATTTGTAGTAGCATCTCTAACTACATATAGGAAAAAATAAGATGCATTTATTATGGAACAAAGAGCTTATATACTAAATGCATCTTACAAATAGCTACCAGTACTGCATTTATTGTACTACATTTAACTACATTTGATTAGATTTGATGTACAAGCCTCATGTAGGACGTACAATAAGTAAAATAACAAGTTTCATGTACCCTGTGACAAAATGTTTCATCACGCTAATACCTACTACAGGATGCCTTCTTAGTTAAAACATTTACCTTGGCATCTTCAAATGTTGACATATATCCAAAGGATACTCTAACAGCTCCAGTAGGTTTTCCATTTAATATATCATGATCATCCCAGCAGACATGCCCCGCCTAAATGTACAGGATATATATATAAGTTATAAAATTTTCAATTAATCTTGCCAAAACTTATCACCATGTGAGATGCATATCAGAAGCCTCTTAACTACGGGTTAAAATGCAAGTCATGCAAGTCACGATTATAGGTTGAATATGAATGTCATGGTGTTTAGAAAAGGGAAAGGATCCAAGACTATGTTTCGAATTCAGAGTTGTCTCAGTATGTTTTGCCTCTTGTAGTATAACAGGGAACAGGCACACAAGAAACAAAGAGGGGAGTGATAGCACTGGAACTTAAGAAGGATTTACTTTTAGGAAGTGAAAGAGCAAGAAAAAGTTGGGAATGATGCTTCACCTTTCACTTCCATTGGACAAACCAGTAGAGAAGCTATATTAGAATACTAAGATTCAGGAGATTTCTGGTAGCAAAATATTGATATACTATATCATTTTTCTGTCTCTACAACTGGAGGAAGACAGACTACCAAGTCAATAGTTTAAACTTTGATGCCACACCTAACAGAAAACATGTGATTCCAGAAATAGTTTTGAGGAATAGAAACAGCCTACTTTCACCAGACTCCAACCTCAAGTTCAGGAAGCACTGAAGTCTTAAATTCACATACAAATTTTCTAAAAGAATGGCTAAACAGAGGTGTATTAGTTGTTACTAACATGTATGAAATATACAAGCTGTGATATCTAACCTTCGAATCAAGACCATAAACTACGCAGACACTGTCACCATCATCATGTCTCAGAGCCAGTAGCATATTCCGCAAATATGTGGCAAGTGATGCTGTATGCCTAGAAGAACAACATTAATCATATCAAAAGACAACATGACAGAAGCCAGAAAGAACTATGCATTCCTATACTGATCATAGAAAATTGGAGAAGATGACATAAAATTGCAAAACTATACTCTTCAGCTGGATATAAATACAAGATGCAAATGCTAAGTTCTAAAAGAACTTACCAATCATAAGAGGAGTTGTAAACAAACTCCAACAATAGATAAGGGTAAAAGATTTTCTGTTCTCTCGTCTTTACATAGAACTAGATTATTAAAAAGCTAAAACGCAACATATAAAATTTTCCAATTATATTATTCTTTTCTTCATCTTTGTATGAAGTTACACATAGATGTCTGTCCGTTCATTAAATCAAATTAACCCAAGGGATCTAGTCACAACCCTAATCTGAAAACATTTTCTGAGGACTAATGAGCAAAATTTCATACACTAACCATAAACTTGTATTCTTAACTTAATATGTTTAACCCCTTTAGAGGGCTTTAGTTCCATAGCTTCTGCATATACTAGTTCTTGTTGATGGGACTAGCAACTAAAGAACAGACTCTACATGCCCTTATTTATTTATAATTAAAAATATCACAACATTACTGGATGGGGAGGGATGAGGGAGAACTTGGGCCTCGCCACATGTCTAAACTTTCGTATTTGATTGTTATCAATCTATTTCTATCAAACAGATTATAGATTTACCATTTAACATAACATAAATTGCAACAAGCTAATATTAGCATATTACAAGCATTATGTTGTCAGAATCAAATTGACACATCAAAAAAAGAGAAACAGATAACAGTTAAATTACTTGAGCTGTTAAAGTTGCCCAAAAGGTATGACAAAAAAGACTGCCTGCGCCTGTATCTACCTTGACATTTACCATCACCCAAATATAAACTAAACAACAATATATTCTCACCTGTTATACCCATTAAGAGTAGAATTAGTGAAAAAAACGATGAAACTCTGCACATACCTAGATATCGCTGACATGGTCAAAGTATTTAGAATGTAGAACCCGTTGCTTGAGGCCACGAATCAAATTTTGATCGGAACATAACTGTCTCTAATCCCTCCATTACACGAATAATATGAGTGTTTGGTCGATCAATGCCCAAACAATTTCTCCTTTAAAATGTTGCTCCTGTGTTAAGAACAAGAAAAACGAATTAGAAAATTAGGGGTTCGAGTTCAAAAACCCCCAAATTTGCACTGAATTAAACTAATTAGAGTTTATATACACATGCTTGTTTACTCACTTATCGATTCGATCTTGTAGTAGTTAACAAACAGATTTGAACCTTCGATTGAGCTTTACTATATTGGTCGATTTGACCAATATAACTTGAGACGTGAGTTCGATTTGAATGATTAAGCTTACGAATTGAAAGAGAGGGTGAAAGAGAGAGAAGGGTGAAAAATAGCTAGGGTTCGAGAGAGAGATGGGTGAGGTCGAGTGAGGAGGGGTGAGTTCAGATGGGTGAGTGAGAGAGAGAGATGTTTTTGTTTTAATTTTATTATGTTTTTACTTTTGTTTGATTTAGGGGAGAGGGGTACAACAACTGAAAAAAATGGGGGGAAGAAAAATCGGCAAAGGAGGGAAATTGTAGGGGGGGAACATTTGGTATAAGGGGGGAAGTATTAGCGGGCGATTAAATTTTTTTAAAGATAATGTTTAGACATCGGTTCAGATGTAATCTGATGTTATAACAATACAAAGACATCATTTATTTAGAAACTGATGTTAATTAGGATCTTTAACATCGGTGGCCCCAACAACCGATGTTATATGGGCGATGTCTATTGACCCTTTTCTAGTAGTGCTAGAAGCCATCAGGATCTTTCTTGCTTATGCAGCTCACAAGAAATTCAAGGTTTTCCAGATGGATGTAAAAAGTGCTTTCTTAAATGGTGAACTGGAGGAAGAAGTCTATGTTGAGCAACCTCCTGGTTTCATTGATCCTAAATATCATGATCATGTGTATAGATTGGATAAGGCACTTTATGGACTAAAGCAAGCTCCAAGAGCATGGTATGAAACCTTAGTTCAATTCTTACTGGAAAGTGGATTCAAAAGAGGTGCTATTGATAAAACTTTATTCTATTTGAATCATGGTAAGGATTTGCTTTTAGTTCAGATTTATGTGGATGATATCATTTTTGGGTCAACAAATAGTAAGCTGTGTGAAAAGTTTTCTAAGCTTATGCAGTCAAGATATCAAATGAGCATGATGGGAGAAATGAGTTACTTTCTTGGACTTCAAGTTAAACAGACTGAAGATGGTATCTTTATCAATCAGTCAAAATATACAAGGAATTTATTGAAAAGGTTTAACATGCAAGATTGTGCTACTGCAAGTACTCCTATTGCTACAACTACCAAACTTGATCCAAATCAAGGTGATGAGGTAGATGTAACTCACTACAGGGGAATGATTGGCTCTTTATTGTATCTCACTGCAAGTAGACCAGATATCATGTTTGCAACCTATCTGTGTGCAAGATTTCAAGCAAAGCCTAGGGAACCCCATCTGATTGCAGTCAAAAGAATTTTCAGATATCTCAAAGGCACTACTTCACTTGGTCTTTGGTATGCAAGGGAATCAGATTTAGGGTTATGTGGTTTTTCAGATGCTGATTTTGCAGGGTGTAAGATAGACATGAAAAGTACTTCAGGAAGCTGTCAGTTTTTTGGTGGTAGACTAGTGTCTTAGTTCAGTAAAAACCAGAAGTCTATCTCTACTTCGACAGCAGAAGCGGAGTACATTGTTGCATGAAGTTGTTGTGCTCAAATAATGTGGATGAGAAATCAGTTGTTAGATTATGGCCTGTCATACTCAAAAATCCCGATTTATTGTGATAACCAAAGTGCTATTGCAATGACAGGAAATCCAGTTCAGCATTCTCTTACTAAACACATCAGTATTAGATATCACTTCATAAGAGAACAGGTTCTGGAAGGGACAATTGAACTTCACTTTGTTCCCACTGATCAACAACTAGCTGATATATTCACCAAGCCACTGCCTGAAGCTACTTTCAATAAATTGGTGAATGAACTTGGAATGATGAATTTTGAGAATTTCTGAGAAAAGCTACAGAGAGGGAATCCTGATGACTGTCAAATCATGATGGTCATTCTGCATGGTATGTAATTTTGATCGAATCCTGATAGGACACAATCCTGACAGGAAGTCAACTGGTCAATCCTGATGGACAGGTAAGTATTTCTTTGCTTAATTTATGCCTGAGTTTTCGTCACTAACTGGTAAGAAACGTTTGAGTTTTAGTCGGACAACTGTATGCGCTCGTGTGTCAAACTGATAGAAATATAAATAGATACACATAAAAAGTGGTGCAGTTATGTTTCATTACACACGTAATTTGTCCACTAATTATTTGTGCACGAATCTCAGCATGCCACCTGTCACAGAGAGTAATATTTTGTTTTAACAAAATATAATTGATGTCTAAATTTCTGATTACTCTCAAATCATCAGTTTTTCTCTCTTCTTTCTCTCTTGGTGCTAAAGAACCCTAATTTTTAAATCTCGATTCTCAAGTTTAATTCACAATTTCAATGGCATCTCTTCATCTTTCATTAACAAACAGATTATGATTAGTGGTGTTACTTTTGCCACTAATAATTTTGTAGCTATTCTCGATCATCAGGAATTGCCCAATGAGTTTCACATAATTCAAGATTTCTTAGCTTCAAGCCCATTGAAGTTTGCTTTAACAGAACCTGCAAGTGTTTCTTTTAAGTCAATTATGCAGGTGTGGAACTCAGCCACTTTCGACAAAGGGCATTCTGGTTCAATTCTGATGAGTTTTGAATATGACGGGGTTACTCACTATGTGACTCCTGCAATTGTGGAAGATGCACTGCATTTACCTGTTCTTGGCGATGCAGTTCCTGTTAATGTTTCAGACTCGACTCTCTTTGAGTTTGTTACAAATTTGGGGTACAATGGCGAAGTAAAGAGGTATGGAAACCTCTTCAGGACAAATCTTAAGAAGGAATGGAATTTCTTCTTTGATACCATAAGTCGCTGTTTCCTGAACAAGACATCAAATTTTGATTCTCTTCCATCAAGTTCTCTCAAAATTGGGTACTCTCTAATTCATTCTACAGTGTTGGATTATGGTAGTTTTGTTTTAAAAGCTTTAAGTGATAGGAAATCAGATAAGTTAGGTTCTGTCTGTTTTCTTAGATTTTTACAGTTGATATTTAATCACTTATGTCCTAATGTTGTTTTTGAGGATGATGTAGTTCTACCAATCTGTAGAATTACTAAGAATAATATTAAGTCCTTAGTCAACAGTGATAAGGCAAATGGTTTTAGAGGCAATTCCTTTACTCCTGATGAGGTCAGGCTTTTCTTGAAAGAGAAAATGCCTACTCAATATGGATCAGTTTCTGATGCTATGGGGCAAGGCCAATCACACCTTGTTCCTGACCAAAGCATCCATCCCAAACAGTCTAAACAGTCATCAGCCACCTCTATTGTCTCTCAAAAGACATTAGTTGAAAAATCAAAGAAATCAGCTAGAACTGATGTGTCTGGAAGGCAATCAGGTTCAAAGGATTTCTCCTCTACACCACTCACTAAAAAGAAGTTACAAGGGGGTGTACAAGGGGTCCTGGTGAAGAAAGCTGTCAAAGGTGTTGAGTCTGTTTCTGTTAAAATGAAGTTAATGCTCAGGGATGAGACTGATTCTGAGGATGATTTACCTATATCCTCTGTGATGAATGTACAGAAAGCAGTTGCTGATACTGCTTTTGCAGCTGTGGTTCCATTGTCTAAGCCACAGAAGAAAAGAAGATTATTTAAGAAGCAGGATACTGATGAACAAGACACTTCTTTTACTGATGAGCATTCAACTCCTGATTCTCAAATCAATCCTGATGTTAGTATTCCTGATGCTGCACCAAGTCAAGAGATTGCTATTTCAGACTCTCCAGCAAAAGACTCTTCAACAAAAAGACTTTTTGATGTTTCAAGGGAGAAGTCTGGTGTTGCTGTTTCCAATCTTGGGATTAAACATCCAATGGCAAAGTTAAGGAAGACAGCTGAGTTAATGTTCTCTAGACAGAAGAAACTGAAGGGATCAAGCCCATAAGAACCTGGACCTCAAAGTGGTTCAACAGCTGGAATTGATGATCCAGCCACACAAGAACCACTCAATCAAAGTTTGGGTGAAGGCATAGCAATTGGAATGGTCACACAAGAACCATTTTCTCAAAGGGAGAATGAAGACACTTCTATTCCAGCTACACAAGAACCATCTTCTCAATGTGAAGATGCAGGCAAAGCTACAGTTTCTAAGGAATTTCCTGACAAAGCTCAAGGGGTTTCTGGTGCAGATGAAGTTGAAAGATTGGTCGAAGACACTGTCAATGAGGGAAGCACACAAGAACCTTTAGCTCAAAGTGTTATAAAGAAGCTTCTGAACCTCAAGCTCCACAAGAACCATTGGTAGAAAATACTGATGCATGCATATCAAATACTGACGGTGTTATTCCTGATGCTAGTGGTGCTCCTGATGATGAGCCTATCCTGATTCAACCACTACGATCAAGACCAATGATAGATCCTATCCCAGCATCCAAGGATAAACTTAAAGGAATTGCTATTCATGATCCTGATGTAACTCTTCATTCTGATGCCGATGATAGTGATGATAGTGATGATGATAATCAAGAAGAGAAGGATCAGCTTGCTACAATACAACACTCAAATCTTGTCTTCGAACTAATTATGGTTCATCAAGCACATACATGGCTGGCAAGGCTTCAACTGGAAAAACTTAAGACAAGACTGTTCTGTTCCTTTTAACAATCCTGCTGAGGCAATTAGACAACATGAATGGAATAATTCATGGTTCAAATCTGCTGATTCTGTGAGTTATCCTTATGCTCTAGATCATGCCTTTGATGCAGTGAAGTTAATAGAGAATCAAGACTTGAAAAATCATTTGAAGGCTACTACTCTATTATCCAAAAGCCTCAAAAATGAAATTGATTCTGTCAAGGCTGCAACTGAGTTGATAAGGGGTGATATTTCTCTTAATTTTACAAAGGTTCCTACTGCTCGTCAGTTAAGAGTAATGGAATCTCAAGTACAATCAGTTATTTCAGAACAATCCTCCATCAACAACAGAATTGATTCTCTTGATTCTAAGGTAACTGACATTCAAACCTCTCTTGCCTTAATTTTGAATATACTGTCAAATACTGATGTCAAAAAGGGGGAGAAGGTAAGTCAGACAAAATGTACACCTGATCTAGTATTGAGAAATAATGATGATGATGATACTGGAAATGATGGTGGTGACAAAGTGTTACAAGGAGAAACCTCTGATGCTGCTGTTATGAAGTCTACAATTCAAACTTCTCAAAGTCAAACAACACAGTCTACTCATGTTTCTGATTCTGGAATAAGAACAGTAAGAACACTGGTGCAATCTCAGATCCTAACGGAAGAACAAATCCTGACAGGTGATCAAATCCTGATGAATGATCAAATCCTGACACCTGGTCATGGACAAACACTTTCTACAATTCCTGAAGGAGATGAAGATGTGATTATTGACAATCCTGAAGATGCATCAAATCTATTCCAGAAATTCACAACAAGGGATGGTAGAATTCTTACTCTCTATCACACAGATAAGAGAGTTCAACAATTATTCGCAAGGAAAGCACTCTCTACAGCAAGTGAAGAATATCCTGATCTCTCACATGAAGAATTCTTAAGTCAACAGAGAGAGATAATGGAAAGTTTTAATAATCTTGTTCCTGCTAGAGGTATAGGAAGCAGAGGAAGGAGAGGTGCTAGAAGAAGTAGAAGAAGCTCATCAACTCCAACAATTCCTAGAAAGACAAGGTCTAAAATTTTAAGAATTGAAGAAATTCCTGAAGCTTCACAAAATCCAATAGATCCTGTTGTTAAGGATATTATTGAGAAGGAAGATAAAGAGGTTAGTGAAGAGGAATCTGAACAGAGAAGAAGACCAAAACAATCAACACTCATCAGCAATACAGTTCAAATTTCAGACTCAAATTCTGACATTGCTCAAGGTCCTGATGACTCTGAAATTCTGCAAGAGATTGAATTGTTAATCTTGTCTACTGTGGTTGATTCTCATAATAGGGAAGTTGATGAAGAAGAAGAAGTCAGAAGAAGAAGAATAACAGAGTCAACAAATAAAGACTTTCAGCTCTATAAGCAAAGACTCAAAGCTTCAAATGAAGGGTTGTGGAGAAATGTAAGAAGATCACAATCTTATCTACAGAAGAGTTATGCTTATGAGAAAGAAAAAGATAAGAAGTGGAAACACATTGACACACTTAGGTGTGATACGCCTATCAATTTTCGGTCTGGTGGAATTGCTTCTAGTGTTGTTGATTTATCTGGTTTAGTTGAATCAAAAACCCTCTGGCTACGAATACTTTCAAATCTGAAGCAATTGACAAATAATTCAAGAGGAGGTATTGGACACAGGGATGCTGAATATTTGAACATGCCTTATCTTGATCCTTATTCTTTGACTGAAATTGGAGGTACTTTAACTTCTGAACACCTGAACAATTTATTAGCTGTTGATATAGTTATAGATTGTCATGATGGTTTTGAAAAGAAAGAGAAGCTTCTGTACTTCATGAAAGATGGCAGTGTGAAAATTCTATCCATTCAAGATTTGCTGATGAAAACTACAAAGGAACTGAAATATGTTCATTATCTGTTAAAATGGAAGAATGAAGTGTGCAAAGTATGGAGTGATATGATTCTGTCAACAATAAGAAGAAGATTTCTTGAAGGAAAGAACTACACTGGTGATTATACTCCCATGTATTTAAATCTAAGAGATCAAGATGTGGAAATGCAAAAGGGCACTGCTACTAAAGAAGCAAATTTTGGCATGACACAGCTTACTCTCAATCCTGATGGGAAGGAAATTGCTTATCTTCTTCTTGAAGAACATAGTCTACAAAGAAGCTCCATTCAAAATCTCAGAGCAGCTATTTACCAGATTAATGAGGAAGATGAAGATCTCAGAAATCTTAAGGAAAGACTGATTCAAATTCTTGAAGAAAAAGAAGAAAATTTGTTATCCAATTTCTTGAAGATGAATCTGTTCTATCAAAGGATCTAAACAGATAAGTTGCTGCTGCAGATACTTGTACATTTTGTATATATGTTTTTGACATCATTGAATCTTAGGAATCTATACTTTATTTTACAAACTATAAGATTGGGGGAGATTGTTATATCAGGATTCAATGATTGTCAGGATCTAGACTCAACTGATCAGGATTGCTGACGTCATCAGTATTGCATGGTTATCAGTATTTGATCAAATGTCAGAATCGGGATGTATATCAGGACTGGGATCAGGATTGATCGTCAGGACTGGAAGCTGATCAGGATTCCTACTTCGAGTTATATTTGGAGTCTAGTTAAACATGGAAGTTTATTTTATCGGTTCCTGGTTTGTAGTAATGTAGCTATCGATTAAAGATAGGTTTCAATCTTTGTAATTGATTAGGACTTATCTTGTAATTGATAGAGAAGCTGTGTAGTATATAAACATAGTTTTAGGTTTCGATTAATAATCGATCACATACACGAGTATTCTTGTAACCTAGCAGCTCTCAAGAACACAGAATTTCTTGAGAGAGTTTGTAACAGTTTTATATCAGATTTAATAAAGCTGTTATCTTTCTTTCATATCTGTGATATATACTTTACTAAGTTGAGAATCTTATACAATTGTATTCAACCCCCCTTCTACAATTATTTATTACTGGGCAACATTTTGCTTTGCATATTGTTGGGGATCATGGCCACTTTTAATGCTTATTGCTCCGGCCTCCGGGCCAGGTTTGTACAAAGATTAAAAAATACAAGGAATGAAAAATAAAATTTTGCAAAAGATGAAAGGATAAAATGCCCGATTTTTATTCATATAAAGATCCGGAGTACAAATTTCTTATTCATACTTCAATAGAAAAGGTAGTCCTAATTGTTGAATTTCATGGGCTTTTGGGAGCTCCTCATTCCGGGTCTGGGCTTTGAGTTCTTCTTACTGATAAAACTTGTTGAGTCTGAGGTCATACCAAGTGTTGGGGATCTCAGAGTCATCCATATGACTGAGCTTATTGTTAGATTAGGATTCAATGATCGTCAGGATCTAGACTCAACTGATCAGGATTGTTGACGTCATCAGTATTTGCTCAAGCGTCAGTATCAGGATTGCTATAAGGATTTCTATCAGGACTAAGATCGGGATTGATCATCAGGACTGGAAGTTGATCAGGATTACAACTTCGAGTTATTTATGGAGTCTAGTTAAAGAAGGAAGGTTATTTTATCGGTTCCTAGTTTATAGGAATGAAGCTGTCGGTTAGGATATGTTTCAATATAGTTGGTAATTGATTTGGACTTATCTTGTAACTGATAGAAAAGTTGTGTAGTATATAAACACAGTTTAGGTTTTGATTTTATATCAATCGCATACACGAGTATTTTGTAACCTAGAAGCTCTCAAGAACATCAGAATTTCTTGAGAGAGTTTGTAACAGTTTTATACCAGATTTAATAAAGCTGTTATTATTCTTTCATATTTGTGATCTATATTTTATTAAGTCGAGAATCTTATACAATTGTATTCAACCCTCCTTCTACAATTGTTTATTACTGGGCAACAATTGGTATCAAAGCAAACTGATTTAATTTGAATCAGATACGATCTAAGATGTCGACAACCAAGTATGAAAGCATGAAAATTCTCATCCTGAAGAAAAATGAATATCCAACGTGGAAGGTAAAGATGCTTATGTACCTGGAGGCTATGGATCCTGACTATCTGGACAGGATTCGTGATGGACCATATATCCCTACGAGAATTGTTCCACAAACAGATACAGTACCTGAACACTACGTGGTCAAGTTAAAAAGTGAATGGACTCCAGAAGAAAAAGATAACGTTCTCAGAGATGCAAAGATAAATAATATCTTGCACAACAGTCTTGATGTTGTTATGTCTAATAGGGTGATTGCATGCAAGTCTGCAAAAGAAATTTGGGACACTTTGGAAACTCAATGCCAAGGATCTGAATCTGTCATGAAAAACAGAAGGGCTCTACTTATACAAGAGTATGAACAATTTGATGCTAGACCTGATGAGAGCCTAACTGACATGTATGATAGATTCCTGACACTCCTGAATAATCTATCTCTAGTTGGCAAAGAGTATGTCTCTGAAGATTCAAACACCAAGTTTCTGAGGGCATTACCTGAAGAATGATCTAAACACTGTGTCACTTGATGAAGTTTATGGGATGCTAAGAACCTATGATCTTGAGGTTCAACAAAGAAAGAATAAGAAAAACAGCAAGGTAAAGTCTATAGCTTTGAATGTTGAGGCTAAATCAAAAGGAAAAGCTGTGGAGGTCTCTAGAAGAAAATCAAGAATAGTTGAGTCAGATCCTGATGACTCATCATCAGATACTGATGGCAATCCTGATGCCAATACTGATGATGATTCTACTGACTCATACATGGAAGAGATGGTTGCTATGATAGTCAGAGGCTTCAAGAAGATGAAGTTCAGGAAGGCTAGAAGACAAGGCAACTTCCTAAAAAAGACCTTCAATGCTGACAAAGATAAGTACATCAAAAAGGACAACAAGAGTGGAAAATTTGACAAGTCAAAGGTTAGATGCTACAAGTGTAATGGAATGGGGCACTTTGCAACTGAGTTCAAGAAGGCTAAAGCACTCATCACATCAAGCAAGGATTGGATGGACTCTTTCTCAGAATCTGACACGAGGTGGTCAATTATGCCCTAATGGAAAATATTGATGAAACTGCTGTTCCTGATGAAAAGGTACCAAATGTTGTTTTTGATTTTGATACTGATAATGCCTCTGAGTTACGACGTTTTCTAAAGTCATTGCATATTAGCTTTAGAAGTCAAACTGCTGAAAATACTAGGATCTTATCTGAGATGTCTGAACTTAGGAAAATGAATGAGCATTTAGAAGCTGAATTTTCTTTTATGCAAGAAGTACAGAAAGAATTTGATAATGCTAAACACATGCATTGAGAGATGAAATTTAAATGTATTGCTCTTAAAAAAGAACTTGAGGATGCTAAAGAGAAAATCAGAACCTGGACAGATTCTGGAATAAAATTTCATGAAATTAATACTTCTAAGAATTGGAAAGAGTGTCTAGGTTATAAGTCAGATGAGGATAAGAAAATGAAAAGGAAAGTTGTTATAGATGAGACAGTTAATCCAATGACTTATAGACATGTTATAGACAAGACCAAATCAAAGATTAAGCATGTTAAATTTGTATTTGGCAAAGATCCCAATTCTACTTTTGAAAAGGGATCTACTTCTGCTCAATAAGTCTCAAATGCTAAGTCTAAACTTGTCAAAAAGAATGTAGGTTTATTGTCTCAGAAACAACTTAGGGATAAATTTAATGAAGTAACTAGTAATCAAAAGTCACCAACTGTCAAAAGAAACAGGAATGGTAAAGTTGGGATTAATAAAGAGAATAATTATAAGTTTATCCCAAATGCACTAAGAAAGTGTTGCTATACATGTGGTAACTCTAATCATCTTGCTATTGATTGCAGGAAGAGTAAAAAGAAGGTTACTGAGATTCCTAGGTCTGATGTTAGGAATAGATCAGTATTTTATAAACCACAGAAGTCTTGTTTTTATTGTGGTAAATGGCATTCTATTTATACTTGTGAAGAATACCATAGTTTGTACCATAACTTTTATGATCCTTTACCTAAGTTTAATAAAAGTGCAAATTCTAGTATCATTAAGAATGTCAATGTGAAGCATGCATCTGTTAATACTAATACTGACAAAGCAAATCCTGATGGAATTCATTCTGTCAGGACTGCTAAGGTCAAAAAGTCTTCTGCTGCTAAATCTAGTATAATGCATGGAAAAGGAACCCAACAAGTATGGGTTCCTAAAAATACTAACTAGTGTATTTTTGTCTGATTGCAGGGTAAAAAGAAAAATGTGTTAGTCATGGATAGTGGATGTTCAGTGCACATGACTGGAAACAAAGACATCTTATCAGAATATGAGGAGAAAGCTGGCCCAACTGTGTCTTATGGAGATGGCAACATTGGACAAACTTTGGGATATGGCAATATAATCATTGGCAATGTCATCATTGAAAAAGTAGCTCTTGTGAAGGGACTAAAACACAATCTGTTAAGTATTAGTCAAATCACAGACAGAGGTTATCATGTCAACTTCTATTCCACACATTGTGAAGTAGTCAGCAAAGCATCTAGAAAGGTTGCACTCACTGGCTACAGGCATGGAAACATTTATGAAGCCAACATTCAAGCAAATACTGATGGCTCTCCTACTTGTCTCATCAGTAAAGCATCAGTAGATGAAAGTTGGAATTGGCACAAGAAGCTTTCTCATCTCAACTTCAGCAATATCAATGAGTTGGTTAAGAAAGATTTGGTTAAAGGATTACCTAAAACTTTGTATACTCCTGATGGACTATGTGATGCATGTCAAAAAGCTAAACAGAGAAGGACATCATTCAAGAGTAAATCTGAATCCTCTATTGGTGAACCATATCACATGTTACATCTTGATCTATTTGGACCAGTCAACATAATGTCCATCAGTAAGAAAAGGTACACTCTTGTAATTGTAGATGAATATTCAAGATTCACATGAGTGTATTTTCTACACATAAAAGATGAGACTCCTGAGATACTGTTGGACCATGTGAGAATGATTGAGACAGGCACAAAGTACAAAGTCAAGATACTGAGAAGTGATAATGGTACTGAATTCAAGAATTCAAAGATTGAAGAGTTCTGCAAATACAAAGGAATTATTCAACAATTCTCTGCTCCTGGCACACCCCAACAAAATGGAGTAGTTGAAAAAAGAATAGACCTCATATTGAAGCTGGCAGAACTATGTTGGAAGAAGCTAAATTGCCTACATATTTCTGGGCAGAAGCAGTCAATACAGCATGCTATACTCAAAATCTCACATTGATAAACAGACATGGTGTAACTCCCTATCAAATGCTCAAGGAGAAGAAACCTAGTTTGAAGATCTGCATGTGTTTGGCTGTAAATGTTTTGTTCTCAGAACTCATCCTGAACAGCTAGGGAAATTTGAAACAAAGGCTGATGAGAGAATTTTTATTGGCTATCCTGCATCAAGAGCCTTTAGAGTTTTAAACTTGAGAACAAGAACTGTCATGGAGTTAATTCATGTATCTTTTGATGATATGAAAATAACTGGAATAAATGAAGACTCTCATGATAGGTTGATTTTTAAAAATGAAGCTACCAAGGATCCTAAAGAACAAGAATCAGATACTGACACTACATCAGATACTGATGACTCACCAAATCCTGATGACTCACCAAATACTAATGGTGTTACTGATGATACTACTGACAGTCCACATGTTGAAGGGGAGCAACAGCAGACTGTTACTGATACTGAAACTACTACTAATTCTCAGTCTACTCAATCATCAGGACAGAATTCTTCAAATACTGATTCAAGTGATAATCCTAATAATTCATCAGGAGGAAATAGCAACAATTCAGGGGGAGCTTCTAATGAAGCAAATTCTTCTAATCAAGACAACACCAATCCAGGGGGAGCATCTACATCAAGGAATAATTTACCACCAGCAAGAAAATGGACAAGAGATCATACTCCTGATTTGATAATTGGAGATCCTGATGCAGGTTTTAAGACAAGAAGTGCAACTCAAAATGAATGTCTATATCATAACTTTCTATCTAAGGAGGAACCTAAGAAAGTTGAAGATTCACTTAAAGATTCTGATTGGGTCACTGCAATGCAAGAAGAATTGAATGAATTTGAAAGTAATGAAGTCTGGAAACTAGTGCCAAGACCAAAGAACAGGTCAATTGTTGGTACAAAGTGGGTATTTAAGAACAAGACTGATTCTGATGGAGTTATAATCAGAAATAAAGCAAGGCTAGTTGCAAAGGGGTATTCTCAACAAGAAGGATTGACTATGATGAAACTTTTGCTCCTGTTGCAAGGCTAAAAGCCATCAGGATCTTTCTGGCATATGCAGCTCACAAGAAATTCAAGGTTTTCCAGATGGATGTGAAAAGTGCTTTCTTAAATGGTGAACTGGAGGAAGAAGTTTATGTTGAACAACCTCCTGGTTTCATTGATCCAAAATATCCAAATCACGTTTACAGATTGGATAAGGCACTTTATGGACTAAAGCAAGCTCCAAGAGCATGGTATGAAACCTTAGCTCAATTCTTACTGGAAAGTGGATTCAAAAGAGGTACTATTGATAAAACTCTGTTTTATTTGAATCATGGTAAGGATTTGATTTCAGTTCAGATTTATGTTGATGATATCATCTTTTGGTCAAGAAACAATAAGCCGTGTTAAAATTTTTCTAAGCTTATGCAGTCAAGATATGAAATGAGCATGATGGGAGAAATGAGTTACTTTCTTGGTCTTCAAGTTAAACAGACTGATGATGGCATTTTTATCAATCAGTCAAAGTATACAAGGAATTTATTGAAAAGGTTTAACATGCAAGATAGTGCTACTGCAACAACTCCTATTTCTACATCTACCAAACTTGATCCTGATCAAGGTACTGAGGTAGATGTAACTCACTACAGAGGGATGATTGACTCTTTATTATATCTTACTGCAAGTAGGCCAGATATCATGTTTGCAACCTGTCTGTGTGCAAGATTTCAAGCAAAACCTAGGGAACCCCATCTGATTGCAGTCAAAAGAATTTTCAGATATCTCAAAGGCACTCCTTCACTTGGCCTTTGGTATGCAAGAGAATCAAATTTTGGGTTGTGTGGTTACGCAGATGCTGATTTTGCAGGATGCAAAATAGACAGGAAAAGTACTTCAGGAAGTTGTCAGTTTTTGGGTGGTAGACTTGTTTCATGGTTTAGTAAAAAGCAAAAGTCTATCTCTACTTCAACTGTAGAAGCTGAGTACATTGCTACAGGAAGTTGTTGTGCTCAGATAATGTGGATGAGAAATCAGTTGTTAGATTATGGCCTGTCATATTCAAAAATCCCTATTTACTGTGATAACCAAAGTGCTATTGCAATGACAGGAAATCCAGTTCAGCATTCTCTTACTAAACACATCAGTATTAGATATCACTTCATAAGAGAACAGGTTCTGGAAGGAACAATTGAACTTTATTTTGTTCCTACTGATCAACAACTAGCTGATATATTCACCAAGCCACTGCCTGAAGCTGCTTTCAACAAGTTGGTGAATGAACTTGGAATGATGAATTTTTAGAATTTCTGAGGAAAGCTACAGAGAGGAAATCCTGATGACTGTCAAATCCTGATGGTCATTCAGAAAGGTATGTAATTTTGATCAAATCCTGATAGGACGCAATCCTGACAGGAAGTCAACCGGTCAATCCTGATGTACATGTCAGTATTTCATTGCTAAAATTGTGCCTGATTTTTTGTCAGTTCCTGATGAGAAACGTTTGAGTTTTAGTTAGACAACTATATGCGCGCGTGTGTCACACTGATAGATATATACATATAGATACACATAAAAAGCGGTGCAGTTATGTTTAATTACGCACGTAATTTGTCCACTAATTATTTATGCACGAATCACAGCATGCCACTTGTCACTGAGAGTAATATTTGTTTTAACAAAATACATTTGATTTTCTAAATTACGTTTACTCTCTCATCATCAGTTTTTCATCTTCTTTCTCTCTCTGTGCTCAAGAACCCTAATTTTTAAATCTCAGTTCTTAAGTTTTCTATACTGTTTCAATGGCGTTTTCATCATTCATAAACAAGCAGACTGTAGTTAGTGGTGTTACTTTTGCCACTAACAATTTTGTGGCAATTTTGGATCATCAGGATTTGCCAAATGAGTTTCACATAATACATGATTTCTTAACTTCAAGTCCTTTGAAGTTTGCTCTAACAGAACCTGAAAGTGTTTCGTTTAAGTCAATTATGTAGGTGTGGAACACAGTTACTTTTGACAACGGGCATTCAGGCTCAATTTTGATGAGTTTTGAATTTGATGGGGTTACTCACTATGTGACTCCTACTATTGTGAAAGAAGCTCTACATTTGCCTGTTGTTGGTGATGCTGTTCCTAATAATGTTTCAGACTCGACACTCTTTGAGTTTGTTACAAAATTGGGTTACAATGGGGAAGTTAAGAGGTATGGAAACCTCTTCAGGACAAAGCTAAAGAAGGAGTGGAATTTCTTCTTTGATACCATAAGCCGCTGTTTCCTGAACAAGACATCAAATTTTGATTCTCTTCCATCAAGTTCTCTCAAAATTGGGTACTCTCTAATTCATTCTACAGTGTTGGATTATGGTAGTTTTGTTTTAAAAGCTTTAAGTGATAGGAAATCAGATAAGTTAGGCTCTGTCTGTTTTCTTCGATTTTTCCAATTGATTTTTAATCACGTATGTCCTAATGCTGTTTTTGAAGTGGATGTAATTCTACCAATTTGTAGAATTACTGAGAATAATATTAAGTCTTTAGTCAACAGTGATAAGGCAAATGGTTTTACAGGCAATGCCTTTATTCCTGACGAGGTCAGGCTTTTCTTGCAAGAGAAAATGCCTACTTGTTATGGAACAATTTCTGATGCTATGGGGCAAGGCCAATCACACCTTGTTCCTGACACAAGCATCCCTCCCAAACACTCAAAACAGTCTACAACCACCTCTAATGTCTCTCAAAAGACTTTAGTTGTAAAATCACAGAAATCAACTAGAACTGATGTGTCTGGAAGGCAATCAGGTTCAAAGGATGTCTCCTCTACAACAATCACCAAAAAGAAGTCAAAAGTGGGTGTACAAGGGGTCCTGGTGAAGAAGGCTGATAAGATCGAGGAGGTTGTTTCTGTGAAAAGAAAATTGGTTTTAAGGGATGAAACTGATTCTGAGGATGATATGCCTATATCCTCTAAGTTTAAGCTGAACAAGGAAGTTGCTGATACTGCTATTGAAGCTGTGGCACCATCTTCTAAGCCACAGAAGAAAAGAAAATTAACTAAAAGTAGGTATCATATTCCTTTGAAGACACAGGATACTGATGGACATGACATTTCAATTCCTGATGAGCAGTCAAATCCTGATGCTCAAGCAAATCCTGACGTTACTACTAGAAAAACGTTAATAGACATCGCCCATTTTACATCGGTTAAGAAAACCACCGATGTTAAATATATTTTTAACATCAAAAATTTTAAAAGCGATGTTAAATATCTTTCCAGACATCGATTCTTAAAACAACTGATGTCTTTATGTATTTTTAGAAAAATAAAAAACACGCGGCATATGTTCCCTCTTTCTAATAAAACATTTCCCCCTTAGAAAATTTTAATCC
Organism: Heracleum sosnowskyi; assembly: GCA_030848705.1. NCBI lineage: Eukaryota > Viridiplantae > Streptophyta > Magnoliopsida > Apiales > Apiaceae > Heracleum > Heracleum sosnowskyi. The sequence continues at coordinate 71,256,088 of CM061235.1, forward strand.
CCGCCTCTCCCCCAAAATTTCCCCCTTAAATATATTCCCCAAATCATTTCCCCTAAAACATTTTCTCCCCAAATCTTTAACCCTAAAATTCTCAGCCCAAAATATTTCACCAAAACTCTCAATCCCGACCCCGTCTCTATCACTCAACTCTCAATTAAACACAAAACCTAACTCATTTAAACACAAACCCGTTTCTCGACTATCATGTCTCTCAATTAGAAGAAGAATGAACCCTAAATCTTAGTTTGAAGAAGAGGAAAAAGTTTGAATTAGCTCGAATTAATAAGTCATTTTACGATTTATTTGAAAAATCTTAGTTTTTTTGTCTAATTTAGACTTCTTTTTTTTCAGATTGGTTGCTTTTTTAGCCTGGGTCATCTTGAATTAGTAAGTTCTTGTGTTATTTACTTGTCTTTCTTTTTGTATGTATTGTTTACTTGTGTTAATTACTCGCATTCTCTCTCGGTTTATATACATATATGTACACACGTTGTTTTTCAATTCTTGCTTCAATACTTTTGGGCATAGCTCATATATAAACAGAAATATTGATGAGTACATGATTGAATGGTGGTTTCCTTGAGTTTGGGGAAGAGCTAGGGTTTGAGTTTGATTTTGCGAAAAGTTTGGGGTGAGCTTGCTTTGGTGAATTGTTGATTGAATAGAAGTTTTAAAGCTTCATTGAGGTATAATCTTCGATTTTCCAGTTCGGTTTTAATGTTAAAGCTTTGTTCTTAATATTAGAGTTTGAATTAGGTATTTTTCTGAGGTTCTTGTAATTGGAATGTTGAGTTTAAGTTATGAATGATCGGTTAGGGTTTATCATTGTAAAAGAGGGCTTTGTTAGTTGTTTTGACAATAAAAAAATGGTTTTCGTGGCAGAAGTGCTATTTTCTGCCCTGTTCTGTTATATTGTTCTGGGTCAGTTCATAGATGTTCTGAGAAGTATCATTATGGTGACATTGTTCTAAATGTTTTCTAGTTTATTTACGCGCTGACCTTGTATATTTTGAGTATACGAGTGAGGAGTTATTGTAGTTCTAGTAAAAGTTGCGCAGCACAGAATTTTCTGTATTCAGTTGTAAATTTGAGAATTGATTTGCTGGGTTATGTGATCCATTTTGCTTTGAAATTTTTATCAAAGACTGGACTGATAGTTAAGATAAAATCTGGAAAGTTTAGCCTTCAAAAGATTAGATTTCAATTTATTAAAAATGTTTGAGTAAAGTGCGTGCAACAACGTTTTGATTTCCAGAATGTCTACCCTGTTTTGGAAAATTGTTTTGAGAGGGTTAGATGCCTTATTTCATGGTGGCCAAAGAGTGAAAGTTGTATATTTATGTCTTAGATATATGTCTGCAAATTATGAATGTTATTGAACTTGTAAAACCTGAGATAAAGGCAAAGTAGTAGGGCCAATACACTCTGCAACTCAGCAGAAATCGGGGCTGACTTAAAATAAATGTTGGGAATTGTCCAGGACTGATTTTGCAATAAATTTTGGACATGTTTTAGATTTGAATGTCTAGTTTACTCAGAAAAAAGAATCAATTGATGTTATTGAACTAATTGAGAGTTATAGGCTTTGTAGCGAGCGGGTAGAGAGCTGCCGGAAAAGAAGAAAGTACAATGTATCTTTTAATATGCATTGGTGTATTTATCAAAGTTCATCCATTGTTTTACTTGTTATACATATACTGAATTAAGAATTGTCTGTGGGTATCTCACATATTATTTTTTAATTCATGTATTTTGTATCCAACATAAAATTAGGATTGTATTCTCTGAAAAATCTGTCTTTGGGAGGTATGTGTGTAAAATCTAAATCATGTATATGTGACTATTGATTCCATTGTCGTATCATGGGTTGTTATAGGAAACACTGCACATTCATCATGGAATACAAGGTGATGCAACTGATGGGAAGGGTGTAATATGCAAGTCTGATGTAGATGGAGTAATTCATCATACAAGGTGATGCAGCTGATGGGGAGGATGTAATATGCAAGTCTGTTTGTAGTTTGTACTTAATGAGATTGTCTAACAATTAGTTTTCTTGTCGGAGTACAGTTGGTTTGTAAGCTGGTTTGGTACATTGTTTGATGTATTGTTTTGGTTATGCAAGTTGGTGTAAAGATTGCATGTTCGGTGTTTGGTAATGGCAAGTGCTAAACTGTTTTATTATGTTGGTGTTTTAGTTTGATTTGAGTTTTGTTTGCATATATAAAGAATACTGTATGCTAAAACATGAAAATGAGACATCAAATATTAAAAAGAAACTGATGTCATTTGATGGGCAATTACAATGAAAATATTAAAAAACCGATGTAGAAGAGGGGAAATAATGTTATCTCTTTATACAAAACCGATGTAAAAGAGGGGTAAAGACATCGTAAATTTGGTAAAAACCGATGTCTGGAGACTTCTAATACATCGGCTAAAAACTGATGTCTATAGTCATGACCTTTCTCTACACCCACATACACATCGGCCGAATTTTTTCCAGACATCGGTTGTTAGCCGTTGTCTATTAACGTTTTTCTAGTAGTATTAGTAATCCTGATGCTACACCAAGTAAAGTTGTCTCTATTTCAGACTCTCCAGCCAAAGCCTCTCCAACTAAAAGACATGTTGATATTTCATGGGAGAAGCTTGGTACTGTTGCTTCCAAACTTGGGTTCATACATCCAATGGTGAAGAAAAGGAAGGCAGAAGAAAAGGTCTTTCAGAGACAGAAGAAACTGAAGGGATCTAGCCCACAAGAACCTGAACCTCAAAGTGGTTCAGCGGCTATTGATGATCCAGCCCCACAAAAACCACTCACTCAAAGTGTGAGTGAAGGCATAGCTGATGGAATGGTCCCACAAGAACCATTTTCTCAAAGGGAGAATGAAGACATCTGCATTCCAGCCACACAAGAACCATCTTCTCAATGTGAAGATGCAGGCAAGACAGCTACAATTTCTGAGAAGTTTCTGACAATGCTCAAGGGGCTTCTGATACTCCTGACATGGAAGTTTTGGTCGAGGACACTGTCATTGAGGGAAGCACACAAGAACCTCCAACTTAAAGTGTTGAAGCAGCTTCTGAACCTCATGCTACACAAGAACCATTAGTAGAAAATACTGATGCAAGCTTTTCAAATCCTGACAGTGTTGCTCCTGATGCTAGTGGTGCTCCTGATGCTGAGCCACTCCTGATTCAACCACTAAGCTCAAAGCCATTACAAGATCCTATCTCAGAATCCAAGGATAAAATGAAAGGAGTTGTTATTCCTGATGCTGATGATTCTGGAGATAGTGATGATGATGATTCTAACGATGATAATGATGGTGAGAAGGATCAGCTTGCTACATCACTAAAATCTAGTCTTGGAACTAACTTTGGTTCTTCAAGCACTTTCATGGCTGGCAAGGCTTCTACAGGAAAAGATCAAAGACAAGACTTTTCTGGTCCTTCTGCACTTGATCCTGCTGAGCTGTTAAGAAGAGATGAATGGGAAAATGAATGGTATAGATCTTTTGCTTCTGTTAGTTTTCCATGTGCCTTGGAACATGCTTCTCATACTTCCAGACTGATAGAAAGTGAAGATGTAAGGAATCACTTGAAGGCTACAACTTTGTTATCCAAGAGCCTCAAGACTGAAATTGATTCTGTGAAGGTTGCTACTGAGATGGTGAGGACTGATATTTCTAATACCTTGACAAAGGCACCTACTACTTTTCAACTAAGAGTAGTGGAATCTCCAGTTAAGTCAATAATTTCTGAACAGTCTCACATCAACACCATAATTGATTCCTTAGATTCTAAGGTAACTGACATTCAAACCTCTCTTTCCTTAATCTTAAATTTTTTATCCAATCCTGATGCCAAAAAGGGGGAGAAGGTAAGTCAGACAAAATGTTCACCTGAACTAGTATTGAAAAGAAATAATGATGATGACAATACTGGTAATTATGGTAATGACAAGGTATTTCAAGGAGAAACCTCTGATGCTGCCATGGTGAAGTCTACAATTCAAACTTCTCAAAGTCAATCCATGCAGTCAACTCATGTTTTTGATTCTGGAGTAAGAACAATAAGGACATTGGTAAAATCTCAGATCCTGACGGAAGAGCAAATCCTGACAGGTGATCAAATCCTGATGGCTGATCAAATCCTGACACCTGGTCATGGACAAACACTCTCTACAATTCCTGAAGGTGATGAAGATGTTCTTATTGATAATCCTGAAGATGCTGCTAATCTATTCAGGAATTTCACAACAAGAGATGGTAATGTTGTTACTCTTTATCACACTGATAAGAGTGTTCAACAATTATTTGCAAGAAAAGCACTTTCTACTACTAGTGAAGAATACCTGATCACTCACATGAAGAATTTCTAAGTCAACAAAGGGAAATGATGGAGAGTTTTAAGAATCCTGCTCCTGCTAGAGGTAGAGGAGGCAGAGGTAGAAGAGGTGCAAGAAGAGGTGCAAGTAGAGGAAGAAGGTCTATTCAAACAGTGCCTAGACAAACAAGGTCTAGAGGTCTAAGAATTGAAGAAATTCCTGATGCTCAGCAAACTCCAATAGTTCCTGATACCCTGGCTATCAGGACTATCATTCAGGAAGACGACCAAGAAAAAGAAGAAGAACCTGAATTGAGAAGAAGACCAAGACAATCATCTCTAACCAGTAATACAACTCAAATTAAAGATTCTAATCCTGACATTGTTCCTGACATTGTTCAAGATCCTGATGAATCTAAAATTCTACAAGAGATTGGTTTGTTAGTATTATCTACTGTGGTTGATTCTCATAATGAAGAAGTGGACGAAGAAGAAGAAGTCAGAAGAAGAGAAATAACAAGAACTACAAATAGAGATTCTCAGCACTATGTGCAAAAGCTTAAACATTCAAATAGAAGGTTGTGGAAAAATGCAAGAAGACAACAACCTCAGATAGAAAGGAGCTATGTTCTTGAGAAAGAAAAAGACAAGAAGTGGAAACACATTGACACACTTAGATGTGATAGACCTATCAATTTTCAGTCTGGTGGAATTATAACAAATGTCTCCAGTATTGCTGACTTTTCTGATTCACAAAGATCCAAAGCACTCTGGTTACAAATGTTTTCAAGCTTAAGGCAGATGCCACATAATACAAGAGGAGGTATAGGTCACAGAGATGCTGAATTTCTGAATTTGCCATATGTTGATCCTCACTCTTTGACTATAGGTCATAGAGATGCTGAATTTCTGAATTTGCCATATGTTGATCCTCACTCTTTGACTGATATTGGAGGTAACTTAACTTCTGAACACCTGAACAATTTATTAGCTGTTGATATAGTTATAGATTGTCATGATGGTACTGAAAAGAAAGAGAAGCTTCTATACTTCATGAAGAATGGTAGTGTGAAGATTATTTCCATTCAAGAGCTGTTAGTTAAAACTACAAAGGAACTGAAATATGTTCACTATCTGCTGAGATGGAAAAACAAAGTGTGCAAAGAATGGAGTGATATGATTCTGTCAACAATCAGGAAAAGTTTTGATGAAGAAAGAAATTTCAATGGTAATTATACTCCCATGTACTTAAATCTGAGAGGCCAAGATGTGGAAATGCAAAGGGGCACTGCTGTTAAAGAAATGACTTTTGGCATGACTCAACTTACTCTTAATCCTGATGGGAAGGAAATTACTTATATCCTACTTGAAGAACATAGTCTACAGAGAAGTTCTATACGGAATCTCAGAGCAGCTATCTATCAGATAAATGAGGAAGATGGAGAACTCAAAGATCTTAAGGAAAGACTAATTCAGATTCTTGAAGATAAAGAAGAAAATTTACTGTCAAACTTCTTGAAGATGAATTTGTTCTATCAGAAAATCTAAAAAGATAAGTTGCTGCTGTAAATACTTGTACATTTTGTAAATAAGTTTTTGGCATCATTGAATCTAGAAATCTATACTTTATTTTACAAAGTATGAGATTGGGGGAGATTGTTAGATCAAGATTCAATGATCGTCAGGATCTAGACTCAACTGATCAGGATTGCTGACGTCATCAGTATTTGCTCAAGCGTCAGTATCAGGATTGCTATAAGGATTTCTATCAGGACTAAGATCAGGATTGATCATCAGAACTGGAAGTTGATCAGGATTACAACTTCAAGTTATTTATGGAGTCTAGTTAAAGAAGGAAGGTTATTTTATCGATTCCTAGTTTATAGGAATGAAGCTGTCGGTTAGGATATGTTTCAATATAGTTGGTAATTGATTTGGACTTATCTTGTAACTGATAGAGAAGTTGGGTAGTATATAAACACAGTTTAGGTTTTGATTTTATATCAATCGCATACACGAGTATTTTGTAACCTAGAAGCTCTCAAGAACATCAGAATTTCTTGAGAGAGTTTGTAACAGTTTTATACCAGATTTAATAAAGCTGTTATTATTCTTTCATATTTGTGATCTATATTTTATTAAGTCGAGAATCTTATACAATTGTATTCAACCCCCTTCTACAATTGTTTATTACTAGGCAACACTTATAGATTCCGGGGCGGAGTACTCTAGTTATTTTGTAGGGTCCTTCCCATTTTGGCATGAGTTTGCCAGTATTTGTTAGGTCAGAAGTGCCAGTATTTGTTAGGTCAGAAGCTTTAGTATCCTGGAGCACAAGATCTTCAACTTGAAAGTTTTTGACCCGTGCATTCTTTCCAAATTACTTTCTAGTCTTCTCCTTATACTTCTTCATTTTTCAAAACAATTTCTTCAAAATTTATAGCTATGTGAGAAGGATTTCCCACTTCAATAGGCAATAGGGCTTCAGTACCATAGGCTAACTTAAAAGGAGTGTCTCCAGTGCTTGTTCTTGAACTAGTCATGTATGCCCAAAGTACATTAGGTAGCTCTTCAGGCCACTTGTTCTTGCTTTTTTGGAGTCTCTTTTCAGTCCCCTTAACATGATACGATTGGTGACTTCAACTTGTTTATTTCCTCTAGGATAGACTACAGATGACTTCTTATGCTGGATGATAGTTGCTTTTTGAACGATCATCAGTCCGGGCTGAAGATGTTCTTTGTCTGGTCATTCTCATATCTTGGAGTACATCTGACTATTTGATGAAGCGGGCTACCATAGCATAGGCGGCAGCCAGGCTCTGAGGTTCTTTGTTTATCGAAAACATACCTTTCATTGTTTTCTGGATCCAAGTTCCTTCGAAAGATTCTTAAGGCCTCTTTTTCATCCAGGTTGGTTACATTGTTGATGGCTTCTTGGAATCTCTTCATATAGGCTGATAAGGTCTCATTGTCATACTGGCGGATAGTTTCTAGATAACACATGTGCATGTCATGGGTTTTGTTGGCTCGGAAGCGTTTGATGAAGAATTCTCGAAACTATTTCCAGTTATGGATGCTTCGAGATGGAATTCGGCTAAACCACCTCTGAGCTCCGGACTTGAGGGTTGAGGCAAAAAACCTACACTTGGTGAGGTCATTGTAGTAGTAGATCATGGCTATTTTCTCAAAGTAGTTCACATGCTCTACAGGATCACCTAATCCATTGAAGGATTCAAAGTTGAAATGCTTGAGGTTTCTTTGCTGGAGCATAGCCTCCAAAGAATAGTTGAAAGGGGTGAGATTTTCTCCGATATCAATTCCGGAATCTTTTTCAACTTTTCTTTGGACTTCTTGAATCATTTCAATCAGATCTTCTTGTTCCTCATCACTGGAGATGTAGTCCGGACTTGGTGGCCGGTTTCTCCTTTTGTCTTAAGATTTACTAAGAATTCGGGCTTCCACATCTGTAATCTTTTTCTGAACTCACGAGTCCAACTTAGCTTGCTCTTTCTTTCGAATTTGCTCTCTTAATTCGGCCAACCTTTTGACCTTCTCAACTTCATCTTCTTGATTTTTGCTTTGAGTTCGGTAGTGGGTTTTTCTTTGAGTATCCTTTCTCTTATCCCCGATTTGATCAAAGACGGAGCCTCAGGATCGGTGAGATTCCCCAGGGTTGTGAGAATTCTCATTCTGCTCAGCTTCTCTAATCCAGGTTTCATTGTAAAACTGGATTGCCTCAACAAGTTGGTCGCTAGTTAGGTGATCCATCTGACCGAGCTCAATGGTGAGATTGGTATACTTGTACTTGTTCACCTCAATATCAACCCGGGCATCATCAGGTTGGATCACTTGAGATGCTAGAGTCACGATTGGTGGTACATTAGTGATATCTTGATTCTGGTCTAAATATGGGTCTTGCCTTGGAGTACTTGTGGTAGGTCTTAGTTTGGACTTATTTCCACCAGCCATGTCTCAAACACAAATAGGTATATGCGATATTTGCAATAACCACAATCTTTTTGAGCAAAAAAGCAAATTTCAACTAGATCTGGATTTTATTCAAGAAGGAGAAGCGATGTATGCATGCATCTTCTGGTTCAAATCAATTCAAAGCACGAAAAGACTGGGTTTTTGAGTAAATCAAACAAAGATCAATGTAGATCTAAGCAAGGACCAAGATTTATAAGTTAAAAATCACAACTTTAACAACTATAGCTACAGATTTGGGTTTAAACAAAGTAGATAAGGTCTAGCTTGCATGCATACTATACTCATGAAAAAAGCTTTAAAAAGGCATATTTAAAGCAAATCTAAGGTGGTTTTGATGGTTCTTACTGGGTTTGATTAGGACTCCTTCAAAGATGAAGGAGCTTGTTGATGAAGATGAGTCTAGTGGCACCGAGATCAAAAGACAGAATTCACCCCTCCTTCTAGCGCCAAATGATAACTCTATTCTCCGATCCGGTCATTCCTCACCGTTCTCACGCCTGGTTCTTGTGTAGCTGCTGGTGGGTATCTGCAAAACACCACCAGAGGGGGGTTTTAACCCTGGCGGCACCTCTGGCATGAGAATAAGACTAGGCTTTGGAAAGAATAGATAAGAGCATAGAGAAATCTGAATATGGAGGGTGTGTGTATAGTGTGTAGGATAGAGAGTGTGTGTCCCCCTAAACCTTTTACCCTTGGGCTACTTATAGGCCAAAAATTAGGGTTTAGGGAGGTGTACCTACAATCATTAGCGTTGAATCCTAGGTAACCAGGACACTTGTGTGATGTAGATGTGTCACACGTGTCCAGATGAAAATTGTGGTGTCGTGTGCTAGGCCAATGCTGGCGTGTGGTTTGGATATGACATAATTGTGCAAATCATTGGCTATTCTCAAATGTCATAGCCAGGTGTGGTCCCCAACCATGACCCATACCATCCACGTAATTGTTAACAATCTTATCTCATGCCATTTGAGTTTATCCCTTCTTGAGTAGAGTAGAGTATGATTTGTCATGAATCAAGTTTCAAGAACGAGCCAGGGCTGCCAATGAGTCAGGGTTCAAAACGAGTTTGGCTACGTCCCAGACAGGAGTCCGAGTTGAGTACAGATTCAGGACTCTCGGCCGAGTTCGGGCTTTTATAGCCTGTCAACAACCATAAATTTATCTGTTTGTAGTTTTACAAATTATTTTTTGGAATATAGATAGTTAATTCATTCATCCTTCAACTATATGTTGTTTTTGGTTTAGGCCTGTACTATAGAATAAATACTTTTGATACTTTAACTTTCAAATTTTCTGTTCAGCAAAGACTAACAGATGTTAGTCAAACTTAAACGGAAGAATGTGAATTAGAAATTTTGAAAGTTAAAGTATCGAAAGTATTTATTTTATAGTACATGGATCTAGACAAAAATGACATATAGTTGAAGAACGAATGAATTAATTATCCCTTTAGAATATATTAATCAAACTTGTTCTGGTACTGGTAAATGGTAATGTCAAATGAGTAAAAATTGAGGGGCATAAGTACCCTCGTGAAAGACTTGTAAACGTCGTCCTTCCTCAAGAGTACCATAACCCACTGGATAAGTTAGATGAGACTGACCAGAAGAAGTTGCAAAAGCATCCGACAAAAAAGGTGAAAAATAAGTTGTAAGATTCCCACACTGACCAAAGTCGAAGAAACCCAACTTGAACAAATGTACTATTGATGGATGTAACTTTGCCAATCTTCGACATCCTTGAAGTATTAATTTTTCCACGTTTATTACTTCACTGAAATCTGGGGTTTCCTCTAGGAACTCACAGAAACTAGGATTCATGATCTATAGATGTTTAAGCTGCTATGGAAACAGTAAAAGCTTTGAGTTAGTAGCATATTAACATTTTATTGCATCGAAGACGCATGAAATAAAGACTACAATATAAAAACATACCTTGAATCCTAGCCACACATTCATGATTTTGCTGTACATGTCCAACATGACAACATTTTTTAGGTTCAAATCTGAAGGCAAACAGGACAATTTACAGTAACGCCATCCATGTAACTCTTGAAATATGTGTTCAAAAGATCCTGTAACATGAACATTGTTTATCCAGAGAAGTGGTACACATGGCATTGCTTCAAATGTTTTGGCCTCCAATTCGATAGGATTTGATCCTGAAAAATCTAAACTATTTCCTTCAATTGCATTTGTTCCCTAAGAGAGAGATAGATAGAGATCATTATGTTAACAAACCTCGGTAAGTAATTATAAAGTGCTGATTACAAAGAGTTTCTGGCAGCAGTAAAGGTTTTATGTTAACCTTGAGATTTATAAGCACATCAACTGTTTCATCAACTGTTTGTTAAGGTACTGATGCAGGAAAAAAACCACAAGCATCCCATATAGCAGCCACAAAGTCCTTGTTCATTCCTCTGAAAAAACATGCAATATTTAGGCAGATATCCTTCACTGTATCATCCCTAAGTGCACTAAAACTTGCTAAAGTGCTTCTTGAATTTTAACAAGGGCCCTAACCCAAAATATGCTAACGTCACCACTGCTCAACTCAAACTGATCGAGCCCACTACTGTTGCCCAGACACTTACAGACCCACTTTGGCGCCAAGCTATGGAAGATGAAATAAGTGCCCTGCATAAACTTAACACTTGGGAATTGGTTCCTCCAGATTCTTCATAAAATTTCATCAAGTGCAAATGGGTGTTTCGTATTAAATATACTAGAAGATAACCCGTGAAGCACGGGCGAGTGATTATTTTTGGAAATTTATTTTATTTATAGTATTTTTTAATTAATATTATCAATTATGTTATTTTAAATTTTGACTTAAAATTGTTTACAATTACATTATTTTTTCATGAAATTAGTTACTGAATTTTAAAAATATTTTACTCATGAAAATATTATTATTATTCAATTAATTATACAAAATTTATATGTTATCCATTTACAACATAATAGAATCTCAATGAACTGTGGAGCACTATCAAATGAAATGTTAATGGCAGATTATTTATATTTCTATATCGAAAGCAAAATCATTTTAAAATTTAAAACACCAACTTGTGTTTAAATCCAAAAGATTCTCATCCAAATGAATTTCTTTATTTTCAGCAACAACTTTCTATTATATAGAAAACGTAAGAGATTAATAGTTGTAATTTTTTAATTATATATATATATATATATAAGTAAGAGAAACTATGTCACCAATACCTGTGTCATATATCTTTTTCGACGTTTCAGCTCATTACGTTTATTTCGCTGCTCGTTAATTTAGAATATCTTGTTTAATGACATCTTTTTATTCCAGCGGGATAATTATATGGGTAATAACAAATTAGCCAAATGTAGTATACACTATGTATACATACATATAATTAAAATTTTGTTTATTCAACCTGGGATAAGATCTAGAAGATTTTCATCCAGTTGATTTTCTTTATTTCTAGAAATAGTTTTTTTATTATATATAAAACGTAATTAAAATCAAATTAATTTTAAAACTGAAACACCAACTTGTATATAGATCCAAAAGATTCTCATTCAATTGAATTTTTTTTCCATAAACAACCTTCTCTTATATAGAAATTATATAGAAATGTAAGAGGTCATTAGTTGAATTGAAAAATTATATAAAAATAAACAAAAAAAACTTCGTCACCAATACATGTGTCATATATTTTTTGAGATGTTTATCATTATGTTTATTCTACTACTCAATAGTTTAAGAATCTCTTGTTTGACGATATCTTTCTCCTTTGATAGATCTTTACAATTCTAATTTTAAAGGGGTAACTGTAAGGGATAATTATAAGGGGACTAAGAAATCAGTCAAATACAGTGTAAACTATGTTTATATAATTAAAATTTTGTATATACAACATGGGCCAAAATTTAGAAGATTGATATCCAGTTGAGTTTCTTTATTTCTAGAAACAACTTTTTATTTATACATAAAACACAAGAGATCATTATATGAATGGAATAATTCTAAAAATTAAGAAAAAAGAAACTTTTGATAGTAATACCTGGGACATAATTTTTTTGTGAATAATCATTACGTTCATCTCACTACTCAATAGTTTCAGGATCTCTTGTTTGACGATATCTTTTTTTTGTATGCACACCTTTTGTCTTCCAATTATAAAGGCATAGCTAGAAGGAAAAAATATAGAGGACTAAGAAATTAGCTCAATATCGTACAAAGTATGGATAATTTAAATATTTTAAGCCTATTCATGAATTAACTAACCGTACATGATATATATAGTTAAATTCATTTGGGACTATTTAAATATAATAAGGCTAGTCATGAATAAAGAATAAATATACCACGACAAATATAATTGTATTCAATTTATGCACTTGTGATTGGTGATGTAAATATTTGAACCTTTTCTATGAAATTGATTCGCATACAGATGGGAACAACTTGGCATGCTGAAAAGTGAATTTACTTCTACACAACTTGTATTAACAAAAACTTGACATGCTGAAAAGTAAATTTACCTGTCCACAACTTGTATTCGATTAGTAACTTTTTTTGTACTTTGGTGATGGACAATGATCACTTCATTGGTAATGACGACCTACATTCATATTCGTTGGTGTTTCATATTCTAAGTTCAATTCAGCAAGACACTAAGATTATAAAAGAATTAGAACTACAATAAGAATACAAACTTCCGATGGCCTAAACTACAAATTACACGTATTATAATTTGCTTATGTTGTGATCTTATTGTGGGCCTGTATGACAACCTAAATAAAAAGGCAACTTATAGCTTATAATATCATAATAGTTTATGTAGGGTGTTTGCCAACCCAATTTATAAACCAACTTATAGCTTATATGTTCATAAGTTGAATGTTAGTAACAACGTATACTTTTCTTAACTTATTCACTTATTGTTTGATTTCTTTGTCTTTTAATACTTCTTATTTTTACATTTGTGTTTTTAAATATTTTTTTAATTTAAAATGTATGTATTTAGCTCATTGTATTTAATAATTATTTTTAAAATGAAAATTATCAAATTTGTAACTAACTTATAAGTAAATTTATCCAAACACTTAAAAATTCATCCACTTATCATTTATATGACACTTATTCATTTTAAGGTATAAGTCAACTTTTTAAAGATACCCCAAACACGCACCGTAACTCCTCCGGCGTGGGATAATATCTATTACATGATATAAAATATAATATATTTCGGTACAATAGTAATATAATTTAATAACAATATAATATATTCGTACAATAACAATATAATTTATTGTAGATTTAAATTAGACTATTATTATTATTAAAAACAACATAGAATTTTACGTGAAATAAGAGTTTATGGTACAATAACAATATAATCTATTTGAGGTTAGATAATTTTTTTTTAACTTCAAAACAACAAAGAATTAATTTTTTTTTGAAAAAAATTAGAATTACATGAAGTAGAAGTTTAGAGTACAATAATAATATAATCTATTTAGATTAGATAGTTATTTTTTTTAATTTAAAAACAACATAATAATATATAATATATGAGTCGAACATTGAAGTAGCAAGTGAGTAGTAAATTTATACTTCCAAAAAAAACTTGATAGGATTGTTTAAATTTTATGGCTTAACTATCTATGCGATCACTGATAATATTGACATATGTATACCAGTGTTATGACAATGACAAAGAAGGGTAACCTTTTATAATGTAGACGTTTAATTGCTTGTATGTGCAAGACGAAAAGTCAAAAATAAAATATTATCTTTTGTAAGCCGAAAAAGTCAAAATAGTAATAGAATTGTTAGAAGATTGGTGAAAGTAGAGCATTGAACAAAACAAAAATAAGTTAAAAATAACATAAAGTTCTACGTGAAACAGGAGTTTAGGATATAATAATTCTACTACGTGAAATAGGAGTTTAGGGTATAATATAATTTATATTAAAATAGATAATTATTTATAAAAAATTTAGGGATGAAACCAAAAAAAAGATGGAACCAAAAAAAGTGCGAACCAAATTTGGTACCATGTTAAAAGGAGGTTTCGCTTATTAATAAAGGTTATAGAAGCTGGATGGTACTATTGACGGGTTATCGAGCATGCCTTGTTGATAAAGGATTTCAACAACGCGTGGGGATTGACTATACCGAAACTTTTAGTCCAGTTCTCAAACTCACAACAATTCGCAACCTACTTAAGGGGGTGTATTCATTTGAGATTTTAAAGTAAAAATCCATGGGTATTCAATTAAGATTTTAAAGAATCCTTTAAAATCTAAGGGTATTCATTTTGGATTGTAAAATGTCTTTCAAAATCTGGGGGTATTCAATTAGGATTCTGAAAAGTCTTTTAAAATCTTGGTGTATTCAATTTAGATTTTTATAAATCCATTAAAATCTCATGGTATTCAAAAGTCCGTGGACTTTGTTGAAAATTAAAAATTGGTGGATTTTGATGGATTTTGTAGTGTATTTTATGTCTTCTGAAATCTTGTTAAAATCCATGAGATTTTGCAGGATTTCACGAAAACTCTTATCAAATCAGTGAGACTCTACGAGATTTCACGATTTTTTTTTTCAAATCCCCGATTATTATTAATCCATTAAAATCAACAACAATCTTTTAAAATCTACGAATTATTTTTAATCCATTAAAATCTCAAATGAATACAACCCCTTAGTTTGACAGTAACAAATAAATGGCATTTACGCCAACTTGATATAACTAACGCATTTTTGCATGGTACTCTTACTAAACAGGTGTACATGATGCAGCCTCCGGGGTTTCCTGATAAGGCATTTCCTAATTATGTATGCAAATTACGCAAAGCGATTTATGGGCTAAGGCAAGCATCGAGGGCGTGGTACACTGAGTTAGATAATTTTTTGCTTAAGTTTGGGTTTAAAAGGTCTGTTGCAGATGCCTCTTTATTTATTCATCATCATCACTCTGCTCCAGTGTATCTTGTTTCAGGCACTCTAATTGATAATCCAACTGATTATCGTGCAGCTGTTGGTAGATTAAAATACTTAACTTTCACGCATCCAGATGTAGCATTTTCAGTTAATAAGTTGTCACAGTTCATGCATATGCCTCGAACTGCACATTGGGCTGCCCTCAAACGCTTGCTGCGTTATCTTGCTGGGACTTTGGACAAAGGGATCACTATATACAAAGACTCTCCTCTAAATCTTCATGTATTTTGCGATGCAGTTTGGGCTGGAAATAAAGATGATTATACATCGACAATGGGTCAAATTATTTTTTTAGGTAGAACACCAATTACATGGAGTTCCAAAAAGCAGAGATTTTTGCTCAATCATCGACGGAAGCAGAATACAAGGCAATTGCATACACTGCAGGTGAACTATTATGGCTACGAAATTTGTTAACTGAAATGGGTGTCACTGCCGCACGTTCCGGTTGTCTACTGTGATAATCTTGGAGCAACTTATCTTAGTGCAAATCCAGTTTTTTCACTCCCGCATGTCCAAGATTGGCCTTACATAACGGTCGTCCATCTTGTGGGGGCATGTAAAGGATATCATCTTCTGATGTTGCTTACATGTTGTACAATCATTCTTCCTATAATTACTCTAGATTTGATTTTATTCAATGTATTATGCTGTATCATATAATTACTGAAAGATTATGGAATGTTTTTCCCCCCATTCTCATTCATTTGCTCAGAATATATACAACGCATATGCATACCAGGAGGCTTGACTTTCGGCTAGCAACTAGGCTACAAACTACTAACAGAAAGCTATAAACCAGGAAGCTAATTATCTGCTATAAACTAGGACAGCTAATTATCTATTTTGACAATATCTGTACATATCTGTACAATATATTTAACACACCCCCACAGTCTTAGCGGGAGGCTTTCGGACGCTAAGACTGTCCCGAAAATCTTCAAATAAAACAAGCGGGAGACCTTTCGTAAAAATATCCGCTATCTGATAGTGTGATGGCACATGAAGAACTCGTACTTGTCCGCGTGCAACCTTCTCCCGGACAAAATGGATATCCATTTCAACATGTTTAGTTCGTTGATGCTGAACCGGATTCCCTGACAAATAAATAGCACTGATATTGTCGCAATACACAAGGGTAGCTTTTGAAACTGGACACTGTAACTCCAAGAGTAAATTTCGAATCCAACATGATTCAGATACCACATTGGCCACACCACGATACTCTGCCTCGGCACTAGAACGAGATAACGTAGGTTGGCGTTTTGATGACCAAGATATCAAGTTATCACCCAAAAATACACAGTAACCGGAAGTAGATCGTCTCGTGTCTGGGCACCCACCCCAATCAGCATCCGTGTATGAGACCAGAGTTGAAGGAGAAGAGGAATACAAATGAAGACCAAACTCCACTGTACCCTGAACATAGCGAATTATCCTTTTTAGAGCAGACATATGATCAACCCTTGGATCGTGCATATGAAGACACACCTGTTGCACGGCATAAGATATGTCTGGCCGTGTAATGGTGAGATATTGCAGAGCCCCTGCCAGACTTCGATATAAACTAGGATCATCAACTGGAACCCCCGATGTAGCACTAACCTTTGCTTTCGTGTCAACTGGAGTATTAGACGGCTTACAAGAAGCCATCCCTGCTCGCTCTATGATTTCTTCGGCATACTTGCGTTGTGACAGAAACATACCACCCTTATGCCGAGTCACCGCAATACCAAGAAAATAATTCAGAGGGCCAAGATCCTTCATAGCAAATTCACGGCTGAGAAGATCCATTATAGAACACCGTAGAGCATCCGAAGAAGCAGTGAGTATAATGTCATCAACATAGATCAAAAGATAAGCCATGTCAGAGCCTTTTCGGTAAATGAACAAAGAAGTGTCACATATGCTATTAGAGAAACCAATAGAAATGGCATAATCAGCAAATCGCTTAGACCAAGTCCTGGGGGACTGCCTCAGACCATATATTGATTTACGTAACAAACATACAAAATCAGGATGAGTACGATCACGATACCCCAAAGGTTGATGCATGTACACTTTTTCCTCGAGCTCACCATGCAGAAACGCATTTTTTACATCCAATTGATGAATGGGCCATGCTTTCGAAAGAGAAAGACTTAGAACAGTGCGGATCGTGGCTGGCTTCACTACCGGACTAAAAGTGTCACCACAATCAATACCAACCTGTTGTGTTTTCCCATCACCTACAAGACGGGCTTTATGCCTCTCAAAAACACCATTAGATTTAACTTTATGAGTGAAAATCCACATAGAACGAATGACATTAACATTCTTAGGACGAGGCACCAACACCCACGTCTTATTTTTAATAAGAGCATCATATTCATCATCCATGGCCATTTTCCAATTGGGATCACGAAGAGCGGCGATAGGATTTCGAGGCAAAGGTGACCTCTCAACCGCAGTATGCATGGAATATTTTGTATTGGGTTTATATATCCCATGCTGGCTACGAGTCACGACCCTAGGCTGTTGGATAGGAATATTAGGAGGAGAGGGATTGATTGGTGTTTGGTCAGGAGTGATGTCTGGTGAGGAAACCGGGTTAATAGGAGAGGCCAGAGGTGTATGGACTTGGACAGGAGAGGATGAGTTGGACCTGTCAGGTGAAGGAGGCGCACTTGACACGTCTGGATGATTAGCATAAGTTGGAGTAGGGTGTGAAAGATGTTGAATGACATAAGGTGATAAGCCATTGTCAAGAAAACCATACGAATGGGATTTTGGGGAATGCAAACCAGCAAAGGGAAACTGATGCTCATCGAATAAGACATGGCGACAAACAATAATTTTGTGAGATGATAAATCATAACACTTGTAGCCACGATGGTTAGTTGGATACCCTAGGAAGACACAGGGAGTAGACCTTGGCTGCAACTTATTAATAGTTGTAGACGGAATGAGAGGGTAACACAAACACCCAAAAACCCGGAAGTTATCATAAGACGGGACCTTTTTGTAAAGCACCTCAAGCGGAGACTTAGTTCCCAACAACTTACTTGGAAGTACATTAAGAAGATATGTTGCCATTTGAAGGGCATGATGCCAGAATGATGGAGGAAGAGAGGCATGCGCCAGAAGAGTACGAGACATATTGTTTATCGTCCGAATTTTGCGTTCGGCTTTCCCGTTTTGAGAAGATGTGTGTGGACAAGAAAGACGGAATGACATGCCATGAGTTTTACAAAAATTCGAAAAAGAATTATTATTAAACTCTCTACCATTGTCACATTGCACATTTTTGATAGTACGCTCAAATTGAGTAAAAATATGTGCTTTAAAAGTCAAAAAAATGTCATACACATCAGATTTCCGACCTATAGGAAAAGTCCATAAATAATTCGAAAAATCATCAAGAAATAAAACGTAATATCTATGGCCCGAAGAACTCAACACTGGAGAGGTCCAAAGATCACTATGTAAAATATCAAATGGCAAAGTAGTATTTGACGAGGAAGAAACAAATGGCAACTTAATATGCTTACCAAAAACACAAGAACCGCAAATACTAGAACTAGAAAGTTTATTACAATCAATACTTTTATTCTTCCTAAGCTCATTAAGAATAGAAGACCCAGGGTGACCCAAACGATCATGCCACAGCTTAGGAGAAATGGGGATTGACCTGGAGAAGATAAATTTGTGTGACCATAGCCAAGAATTGGAATCGTGTGACCATTACCAACAATAATATTATTATTAGGATGATTGCTCAAATTAAAATAAGACGTAAGATTACCATTAGACGAAGTCATGTGGGATGTAGCACCGGTGTCCATGTACCAGGATGGGTCAGGTTGATTAAGGGACATGGTGTGCATCGCTGCCTCAATATCAGTCGGAGCATACGAACCAGACTGCCTATCAGAATTAGATGATGCTGCTACATAGGCCTGTTGAGGTGGTCTTGAACCGAGCAATCCTGCCTGACGCTGCTGAGGAGTATTGGGCCTGGTCCATCCTTGATTTGGGAATGGACAAGGGGGAATAGGCCAGGCCGGATTATACCATCCCCAAGGAAAAGATTGCTGCTGCTGTTGCCATTGGGAAAGAGTGGTTCCACCTTGATTATTATGAGAAGATCCATTAGAGAACTGCCCCCGACCATTGCCTTTACTGCCGGTTGGGTTCCTGCCACTACCTGAACCTACATTCTTCCGACCACCCCCATTGTTGCGCCGTCCACCACCAAAATTCTGTGCACCATATTTTCCCTTCGAATTTCCTGACTTCTCAGAGTGTGTGGACCCATCATTAATTGAAGAAGCTATCATAGCAGAGTCACTGGCTGCCTGTTTTGCCATGCCAGCTTCCTCCAGAGTAAGCATGGAACGAGCCTTGTAAAAGGGAGGAAGGGGGTTGCTTTGACGGATCAACGTACCCACTCCACGATATGGTTGTGTAAGACCCCCAACCAATTGCAATACCATTCTACTATCGGACACCGGAGCCCCAACGTTCTTCAGTTGATCTGCTAGAGATTTGAGACGTTGACAATAGGATGAAACATTTGGGAAATTCTCCATAGAAGTGGTGGAGAATTCTTGTTCCAAAGCAACAGCCCGAGAATGCTGATTATCTTGGAATATATCACGCAATCTATCCCAAGCCTCCATAGCTGTTGAGTCAGGCTCAATAATGGTGTGCAATAAGTCATTAGAGATGGTAGCATAAATCCACGAAAGAACCGTGGCATCCAAAGTGGACCATAGCTCCTGCTCTTCCGAGGTAGGAACCGTCGCCTTACCTTTGGCCGGAGGTATAATATGATCAAGCACCTTGGTTGAACGCGCGTGAATCTTGAAGAGTTCCGCCCACGTCGAATATTGAACGTTTTCCATTTCAAGAACAATGGAAACATGATTTTTGATGTTCGATACGGCAAGAGCCGGATGGAAAGAAGATTTGGTTGAAGCCATTAAGAGAAGAGAAACAAAGAGAGTGAGGAAGACGATGGGCAAGGAAGACAGAGCTCAGGCAAGCGGAAGAGAGAAACGAACCTTATTGCTCTGATACCATGAAAGATTATGGAATGTTTTTCCCCCCATTCTCATTCATTTGCTCAGAATATATACAACGCATATGCATACCAGGAGGCTTGACTTTCGGCTAGCAACTAGGCTACAAACTACTAACAGAAAGCTATAAACCAGGAAGCTAATTATCTGCTATAAACTAGGACAGCTAATTATCTATTTTGACAATATCTGTACATATCTGTACAATATATTTAACAATTACTGTTGTCTAGCCAAAATTCATGTAATCACCCCTTTAATCACACTTCATTTTGTATTTATATATTGTAACTCACTATCTGCAATACAAGTAAGCTATATATTCAAGAGCAATTGGAAGCCCTTCAGCATATTTTACCATTTTGTTTGCAAGCAACCTGTAATCTTCTGACGGGACAGTGGTTTGCATGACCACAAAAGAGTTCAAAAGACTCATTATCTTCCAACTCCATTACTTCATATTTCACATCTACATCTGCTTGTTTTAGCAGCTGCTTATCTATTGTGTTCATGATTATGCAACTTCCTGACTTCAACCAGCTTTTGTGTCCTGTTAACGATTTCACCTGAATTACCTTGTCCAAATCATCTAATAGGATGAGAACCCTTTTGTAACGGCTCCATGATCAATATTATAAACCTTAACATTCTTATTTAGAAGTTGAGAGAGAAGCTTCTCCTGTAAACGAATTAGACCCTCCAGTAATTTGGATTCGTTTATGATGTTAGCGACAAAAGCACACCCTTCAAAGCGATGCAAGTGATAATTAAAGACAGCTTTTGAAATGGTTGTCTTACCAATTCCAACCATTCCATAGATCCCAATTGTATGCACATTATGATCTGTGATGTTAAATAGCTGATTAACAGAATTGACATGAGGCCCTATTCCCACTAGGGTATCCGGAAGAACTAAGCATTTGCTGTTTACTTAAGGAAGGACTTTTGCAACAATTTTCTGAATGAATTTACATTCATTCCTGCAAAATATATCCGCCAGAAGGTGAATAGAATGATGTAATATGATATGCAATCATAAATTTATAGCATAGCAACTACGTAG
This sequence comes from Heracleum sosnowskyi, assembly GCA_030848705.1. NCBI lineage: Eukaryota > Viridiplantae > Streptophyta > Magnoliopsida > Apiales > Apiaceae > Heracleum > Heracleum sosnowskyi. Next base: position 71,277,523 of record CM061235.1, read on the forward strand.
AGGTGGAGAACACCTCAGATACCTAATGAACATCAGTGATAAAACACATAAGAAGATGCGTCGGGGAGGCTAAAAAGTCTTCCTGAAGTTCAGAAAATTGAATAAACAGAACTTCAAAGCACAATCAACAAAGGAAAACACGAACATCGATCATGTGATAACAGAGAGAGAATATGATATATTTTTTAGATTAATAATAGTAAAATAATATTTTTAAAAAAAGAATTAAAATTTGAAAAAGAATAGGATTTAAAATTGAATTAGATTAATGGGCCTAAAATATGGATCATTTTATACACATAATTCAGCAGTCTTGTAAAATTCGTAGAATATTCATCATAAGTCGGAATTTGATGATTCTAGAATTTTCAAAAAGGACTTTTCGTGCTCTATAACTTTCGTGGTTTAAGTTTTTCAAGAAAACATTGTTTAGAGAGTAAAAAGGGTAAATACAGTTCTGGTCAGATTTGGAATTATGGACATTCAAGGTTTTAGATGTTCCGTTTATTGATGGGTTCCTCTAGGATGATTTGGATTCTTGTTTTTCAGTGTTGAGGTAAGTTTCTGATCGATTTTACTAGTGTTTACGAAATTATGTTTATATCTGTATATTTGTTTATCAAATCTTGGACCAAGTGATTATATATTTTGAAATGATATGTATTATTTGATATGTGTTATGTGTAAGCAATACTCTTGGGATTCAGATTTGTGCAATGGTTTGTGAAAATATCGAATAGGAATAAGGACCGAGTCACCATGTTATAGTGACAGTTTTCTAAAAATTTAGGACCGTTATAACCGGGTTGTAGTGGTCGTGTCATGAGTTATGAGTTTCAGGTTATTGTTGTTATATATGTGACGTATCATATCATATCGAATAAGAATACAAATATGTGTATCAAATGTTATGTATCGTATAATGTTATTGTATCATATCGAATATTTTATTGTCCTAGGTGTATACATGTTATTTGCCCGACTAGTTGAATTGATTGGTTACTTACTGGGTTGTATAGCTTATTACCTACAATTTTGAGTTAAGATCGAGTTAGATGATATTGGAGTTCGAGGAGCTTAGGTTCATAGTAGTAGCAGTTTGAGTTTTGGATCACAGCTGTGCATTTGTAATAGATTTCTTTATAATAGAATTTGGGTTAATAAAGAAATTTTGTTTTAGTTTTGTATTTAGAATTAATAGTCCGAAAATTCGGACCGTTACAATATGATTATCGTGAAATTTGAGATACAGAGTAACAACTTCTAAAGTTAGTTTATCATGCAAAATTTTAAGTACTAACACAGAGATAGAAAATTGGGATTATGCAACTACTTGCCCATTTTCTTCTTCTATGAGGCTCTGTCCATTTGTTTGCATTTGTAATAGATTTCTTTATAATAGAATTTGGGTTAATAAAGAAATTTTGTTTTAGTTTTGTATTTAGAATTAATAGTCCGAAAAGTAGGGCTGTTACAATATGATTATCGTGAAATTTGAGACACAGAGTAACAACTTCAAAAGTTAGTTTATCATGCGAAATTTTAAGTACCAACACAGATAGAAAATAGGGATTATGCAACTACTTGCCCATTTTCTTCTTCTCTGAGGCTCTGTCCATTTGTTTGCATACAATCAAGGATCAGTACAAGTTCCTCAAGACACCACCTGGATGATGCATAATTTTCAGAGAATACAATAATAGACATCTGAGACTCCTGGATAGTTTTCTGCAATTCTCCCAGGTCTTCATGGTCAAGGAAGGTTTTGATTCCAGCCTGCATCAAAGCATTGTACAGATGGCCAGTAAAAGTTTTATGCGTATCTTTACCTCTGAAACTCAAGAAAACATCATACTTCCATTGCTGACTAAAAAATCTTAAACAACCAGAGCTATGTCCAATAACGTCCATGTGAATCAAGTACTTTTCTGAAGTAAAGAAAAGGAAATAGAAAGAGTCAAACTAAGATGACTATAGTCCAAACACAGTTCTAATGAGTTTCCAACCAAATGAGACCCAAGAAGAGGCAGGTTGAGAAAACTGGATTATTTAAAGCATAGCCAATCAAAGATAGGATTAAAGTATCTTAACAATTTCTAAACTTCATAGAATATTAATCACCAACTAAGAACTAAGAACCGTTGACTACTAATCCACTTGGAAAAAATAATGATTAAAATTTAGTTTGTTAGTTGTATGACAAACCTCACCCTAACTAAAAGGAAAAACTTTAGGTAATGTGTCTATCACTACGAACATAATGACAAATAGGAAAAAAGGAAGTAGCTATACAGAAGTGATCTAAATTTAGACACAATGTCTTGCAATAAAATCAGTTTGATTTAACAGGTAACTATATTTTAAAGACCACCAAGTTCTTCATCAATGCAGGGCCCTAATCAAAACATTTACAATAAGAAAAGACATTAATGCAATTAAGAAGTATATGTTAATTCAATCCAACACCTCTTGGTGTAGTGATATCTCCCTTGCCGCTTTTACGGGATGTCGAGGGTTCGAACTTTGTCAAATACAAGGTGGGTGTGTGTGTGTTCAAATAGCAAAAAAGAAAAAAAATTAGATGTTAATTTAGGAATCGACAAGATGTCCCAAGTAAATGTGTGAAATGAGGATGTTAATTTAGGAATCGACAAGATGTCCCAAGTAAATGTGTGAAATGAGGTTCTGGTAAGGGCCATGTTGCCAATATGTGTTACCATAGCTACTGGAGTAGTAGGTAAGAATAGATGAAAATGAATAGCTTTAACATCGAGTAGGTACAGGTAGGGTGTGATGACGGAGCCTATTTGAGTCAGATATCTAAACCAGCAGTGGTGGATCAGTTTTGTGTATGAGGTACTGAATCACGATGTACCCATCCACTGATTGAAACTTTGAATATCTTGATATTGTCTGAGGTTTAAAGTTCCAGTGCCAAGGAGAAAAACTATGCAAATTGAAGCATCAATTTTCTTCAATGTGGCTCGAATGTTGACAATAATCATGGGATTCATCTAGCTCATTTACTTTCTTATTAAACTTGCTTTTTCTCCTCCGAGTCAAATCACCAAACTGTGGCACCAGTGTAGAAACATTGTCAGCTACTCAGCTACTAATGTGTTTCGAGATTCACTACCTCGTTGATTTTTCCTCTTGATGTAGTACAGAATAATCCGGACTTAGGTTAGGCAAAGGCTGCATCGTCAAAATATATATGGCCTCTAATTACAGTGCTAATCTGCCAATGTCATCAAAACTTGACTAACTTCAAATTCATAATTCATGTAATGTCTCTTATTGATTTTACATTCATGTACACAATCCACATGTGCATGTTGGCGCATTAGATGAGGACCCAGTTCATCACTGTATGTTCAAAATTAGAAAAACAAGATGAAATGGATAATGAACCTTGAGTTAGATCAAACTTCATACTTATTTCTTTAAATGCATAGATGAGGAACATTGACTTGTGCAAATTTAATCTCATAAGAAATTTTGTTGATTCAAGATACACAATGCTCCAGTACAAATATAGATTAGAATTCATTGCCGATTCATCACATATTCCATCAACAAACTTTAGCTTCAACTTTAAAGACAAAATAAACTCTATAGACGTAGGCCCGTGATTAGTAGAAGGATGTGAGAAGTGAGTAAGATTTACATTAATCGTCGTCTCCAAGTAAAACTGCCATTTCAGTATAATTAAACACAGATCCACAGCAAAATTAGGTTAAATGAAGATGAACTCTCCACAGATGGAGTTAAGATATAAAGTGAGTTGCCTTGCAATGTGTTTTAGGGTTGACTCAATAGTTACACAATGACAGAATTACAAATAAATGTCCTTTTCTAGCAGAGTAAGGCCCTGCAATCACGTAGATCCAAGTGATCCATGTTCTGAAAGTCTTCTGGCCATTGTTCCAGATGAATGTGACCTCTATTTTGTAACACAGTACCGCATTCACAGCTATAATCTGCCAGGGTCATAACAATATTAAAGTTTGTTTGCAATCCATACAAATGATCGAAAACAACTAACCTATTTACAAAATGCAGCATTATGTATCTTGATTCGAATGACCAAAAGAACTAGAAAACACATGAGAAAAAAACATAATAAATGAGTTGTAAAGTTTTCACACTGACCAAAATCGAAGAAACACAACTTAAACAATTGTACGATTGATGGATGTAACTTTTTCAATCTTCGACAGCCTTTAAGTATTAATCTTTCAATGTTTTGTACCCCTGTGAAATTTGGGGTTTCCACTAGGAACTCGCAGAAACTAAGATCCAGGATCCTTAACTGTTCCAGCTGCTATGAAAACAGTAATATCTTGAAGTTAGTACAGTGCATTTACATTTTATTGCATCAAAATACACAACAAAGGCACAAGTCAAGTATATAAACTTACCTTGAATCCTAGCCATAATTTTATGATTTTGCTGTATGACATGTCCAGCATGACAAGGTTTTTCAGGTTTAAGTCTGTAGGCAAAGAGGACAAATGGCAGTAATGCCAACTAAGCCATCTTAACTCTTTAAATAAGTGTTTGAAGGATCCTGTAAGATGAATATTTTTTATCTGGAGTAGTCGTATTGATGACGTTGCTTCAAATGTTTTGGACTCCAAATGGAGGGGCTCTGAACCCGAAAAATCTAAGCTGATTCCTTCAATTGTGTTTGTTCCCTGAGAAAAAAAAGGGAGAGTTATACTTCTATCAGTAAGTATAATATGAGAAGCATAAACAAGTTAAACAATTTCCAATATCAGGAAAGGTTAGAGAATTTCTTTTACCTTGCAATTTAGTAGCACATCATATACCTCATCAGGATGCCAGAGTCTGCTGCGCTTAGCAGGCCACTTGATTGATTGTGTACGAATAATTTCCCTACCCATAGCACAAATGAGATTATGCATTCTCAAAGAGTTATACTCATCAACTTTCAGCAAATTTTGGTTTGTTAAAGTACAGATGCCATCTTCAGGGAAGAACCCACATGCATCCCATATAGCAATGGCAAAATCTTTTCTCATTCCAATAAAAAAGCATGCAATATCAAGAAAGATATCCTTTACTTTGTCATCAGTGAGAGCATGAAAACTTTCTACAAGCTCTTCTCGAATTCCAGTGAGGGGAACATGTTGCAACTTTACCAAGGCACTTTCCCATACTTTTGTGTCTTTTCCAATCAGATAAGATCCTATGCCTTCTAAAGCTAATGGTAACCCTCCGGAATATTTTACCATTCGGTTTGAAAGCAGCCTGTAGGCTTCTGATGGAACAGTGGGTTTCCTGAATGCATGCCAACAAAAGAGTTCAAAAGACTCATTATCATCCAACTCCATTACTTCGTATTTTTCATCTACATTTGCTTGTTTTAGCAGATGTGTATCTCTTGAATTCATGATTATTCTACTTCCTGATTTAAACCAGCTTTTGTGCCCCACTAATGATTTCACCTGACTTAATTTTTGCACATCATCAAGTAAAATGAGAACCCTTTTAAAACGAAAGATCCCTTTTATCAAATTGATTCCATGATCAATATTGTAAACCTCAACCTTCCGATTTAGAATTTGACAGATAAGCTTCTCCTGTAAACGGATAATACCATCGGGTAGTTTGGATTCGTTTCTGATATTAGGGAGAAAAGCACACCCTTCAAAGCGGTGCAAGTGATAATTAAAGACAGATTTTGAAATGGTTGTCTTACCAATTCCAACCATCCCGTAGATGCCAATTGTAAGCACATCAAGATTTGAAATGTTTAATAGCTGATTAACAGAGCTGACACGAGACCCAATTCCTACCAGGTTATCAGGAAGAATCAGGAATTTGCTGTTTACTTGAGGAAGGACTTTTGAAACAAGTTTCTGAATAAATTTGTATTCATTCCTGGAAAACTTATCCCAATAAAAGGTAAATAGGATGATGTAACATGATATGCAATCACAAATATAGACAATTGCAGCAACACATGTGCATAATTTGTGGAAAATCTGGAAAACCAAATGAGCAGAATCAAGAGATAACTTGCTCATTATGACCCACTGTAAAGGCTAAAAATTCATCTCAACTTAAAAACACAATTAGCAAGAGAAGACACTGACAGCAATAAACTACAATTAGTTTTAGTTCAACAGAAGTACTCCTTGTTTTCTGCTGTTAAAAACAATTATTTTTAGTAATGAAAAGATTGGATAGCCCAAAACCAATTCATGACTACGCCTTCCCTGCTCTGATATACCAAAAGGTTCAACCACATTAGTACAGTCTGATCATTACAAGAGACTTATCAGTGAAACTAGATACAGCAGTAGGATAAGAATACCAACTAAAAACTGGAGGTAGGAGCAAAGACAGGCTTCTTTCCTAGCTCCATTAATAGAGCATAGGAGTTAATATGAAGCTTAGAAGTTGAAATGATGAGCAGTGTTTTCATGACTATGGCTGGACTATTGCTTTCCATCGTGCAGCTAATTCTTTTGATGTTGCAAAACATTTTTGGCCTTGTTTTGATTACATATTCTCAAGGGTAAGTCATTTAATTATCATTTCTCTAAAACCAGCCATGAACATGCTAGCTTTGACAGTACGTGTTTTCCCAATCTATCCACACCCGTATTACATTCTCTTGGGACAAAAATTAACTTGAGAGCTACCTATTCCACAAGAAGTTTCTCCAAGTTCTAGAACTTGGAAATAACCATCCACCCTGCCTGTTGCTTGTCAAGATACTAACAAAATCTCATTGTTGACAAGCATTTTCTTCATATGTTGGGAGAATGCAACTTTTAAGTTCACATTGTTTACTACTTATGCTCTCAGGTTTTTATCCTTCCAAAGCATGTACACATGAACACATAGTCCTATCTTTGAGCCTAGATTTTTATAGGAAGGGATGTCATGTAAAAATATGATGATAAAGCTGGGTTGGATATTCCCTTCTTAAAGCATAAAAATAGAACTACGCATTAAAAGTGTGTTCGATTGGAATCAATCTCCCCACTCCTCTTTGACATTTGGCAGATAGTTCAGCTAATTCAGACTTCATAAGGCCAGGTGGGTTTGCTCAAGAAGAGCTGTTTGGATATTAAAATTCTAAAAGGTTGTTCATGTATTTTTGAAACAAGGTTATTCCTACAATGGAGATGTTGATTCTGTAATAGTAGGTACAAATCTCACAGTCCTCTTTCACCTTTGACATAAGTCAGTCTAATCACACTTCGTAAAGGCAAATTTTCTTTTTACAAGCAAAAAGGGTTGACCAGATAAAACTAACATATATCACAGTTTTGGAAGGAGTAATCTTACAAAACTTGAAGAAGGGATATTCAAAAGAAACTCTGGTAACTGGTGTTACACCCCTGACAAACATTTTTTGCTGCACTAAATGAAACATTTATGTTGTGTTTGGTTGGGGAGAATGGAATGGAATGGAATGAGTGAAATTAATGGGAAATTATGGAGTTTGGAGGGAAGATTTCAGAAAAAATGAGTGAGTGCAAATTTGTTAAGAAAATGGATATGAGGATGAATGGAGCATTCCATCTCAAAGCGGGATGTTTGAATTTTGGTATAAGTGATTTTAAATAAAATGGGGGAAGGAATGAAAAACATGAACAAACACCCATATTATTTTTCAAATTTCATTCCATTTCTTCCGTTTTCATTCATCCCAACCAAACACACCAGTAGTGTATGGTGCAAAAATTGAACTTCTAACGCGTAGAGGAATATGCAAGTATGCAACTACTTACCCATTATCTTCATCTCTAAGGTGGTGTCCAGCGAGATCTGCTGCTTCCTGTAGTGCAGTTTGCCACTTTTTTATATATGGTTCATCCCACTGATTTGCATAACTACTAGTTGGATGTCTTAAGATGGATGGTTCCACATCATAAAAAACGGGAAGTACTAGCTGTCCCATTGTTCGCATGCAATCAAGTATCACCACAAGTTCATCAAGGCACCATCTCGATGAAGCATAGTTCTTAGAGAATATAATAATAGACATCTTTGATTCTCGAATAGTTTTATGCAGTTCTGGTCTAATTTGTTTTCCACTTTCTAATTCTTGTTCATCAATGAAGGTCTTGATTCCTGCCTGCATCAAAGCATAGTACAAATGACCAGTAAAATTGTTGCGTGTATCTGTACCTCTGAAACTCAAGAAAACATCGTACTTCCACTGCTGAATCGGAAAACTTGAACTTCCATACTTGTAATCTGTAACATCCATGTGAATCAAGTAGTTCGAGAAATAACTACTATGGAAATGAAGATATGATAAGCTATGTTAAATCTGCCAAGTACTAACTATTTCTTATTAAACCAATATTTATTTCAAATGGCATTATCTACTTGACTGATTGATACATACATCTAACAAAAACAAATGTTCTTCCCCTATTTCTTTTCCCAACAAATGTTTTATTAGTCAACTCAACTTTAAAAATATATACTGCCTTCGTCACAATATTTCTTATCTGTTTTTTTGCACAACCCATATTTAAACTTATTGAATAGAATTCTACTATTTTGTGTTTTCAAATTTAGTCTTCACCAATAAATAGATCAAAACCCAAGTACAGTACAAGCAATTCCAACATTAACAAATCCATATAATATGTTTTAAATATGTGAGTGAAGAATTTAAAATCGAATGAAGCAGAAGCATGACAGAAGTGAATGGAAAAATGTTAAATAAAAGATTTTCCTATTATCTTCTACAATAATGATGAACAAAATACTTCTGTTACTACTTCTGAATAAGCTGAATATATGATTTTTTTTTCCGCAATGGAACATTAATTTACAACTTCATCTGCCGAAATTCTTCCACAACTCCTTCCACAACAGATGCCACATGGTTGGAGCACACGGCTCTAGCAAGTGTTGTCTGGGAGTCGAACTCGGATTGACTATCCTTTGAGTGGAAGCCCTGCACCACCACTGTAGTTAAAGAGGAACTGAATAGTTGCACTTGCAGGCAAAATATCACAAGGTCTTGACAAGTGGTTATTTAGGCACCTTGAGAGAAAATGTGTTTTGTGCAGGATCCATGATCGATGAGCTAGTGATACCAAAGTCTACCTTGATAATCTCACAAGGATCTCACAACTGAAAACAAGTGGATTAGCATGTCCTCCTGTGGTTCTGCCTTCATCAATCGTGAGCATTATCACTGTGATACATGACAAATATAATTAATCTTTAAAATGTTCGTACACCCGTGAACAAACAAAACTAAGATCTAGATCTCTAAATGTGTTAGCTACTGCCTGCATAAATAGCAAAGTTAGTATCCTTTAAAATATAGTTTTTTTAATTTTTTTTCTTCTGAATAAAAATTAAATGTTTGGATTTTTATTCAAAAAAGAAAAAAATTTAAAAATAAATAATGGAACTATTAACTCCTTATATATAACTAGTTGGAAAAGCCGCGCCTCGCGGCGGCGGCGTAATTTTTTTTTTTTTAAATCTCATCAATTAAATTACAAAAATTACTCGGTCCTCTCTAATAAGTTGTCCTTCCGTAAAATGCCTTTCCTTTTTAATATCAATATCTCAAATTTAATATATTGAATACTTGTGTTATATATTAATTATCATGTTAACATACTCCTTTTAATGAGTCGCTCTCTCGTTAGAAAAAAATACATCTATCAATTAAATTACAAAAATTACTCGTTACTCCCTAATAGTCGTTCTCCCGTGAAATACGCTTTCCTTTTTTATATTAAAATTTCAATTTTAATATATTGAATATATACTTGTCTTATAAATTAATTTTTATGTTAACATACTCCTTTCTAATGAGTCACTTTTTCGTTGAAAAAACACTTATATATAAATTAACAATCCTATTTTACTTCCAATATAATTTTTAACTATATGTTTTTCTTATAATTCCAATTCTTCTCCTTTATAGATTCGCACATTTATTCTACTTCGAATACAACTTTTAATTATATCTACAAACACATATTTTACTTCTAATAAAACTTTTAATTGTATGTATTTTTTATAAATTCGAACTATTCTTCTCTATAAATTCCAACATCTATTCTACTTTTAATAGAACTTCTAATTTTATGGCTTAATTATAAATTCGAATTATTCTCCTTTATAAATTCGAACACCTACTCTACTTCAAATAGAATTTTATTTATATGTCTTCTCTATAAATTCGAACTCTTCTCCTCTATAACTTCTAACACATATTCTACTTCTAATATGTTAAAGAATATTTTTTGATATATTAGTATTTAAAATTGTAAACCTCTAGAAAAATTAGAAAAATAGATTGAGATGATCTTAGAGACGCCACCTCACCTCCCGCGTATCCTCCTTTATATATATATATATATATATATATATATATATTGAATCTGAAATTTAATATATTGAATATATACTTATCTTATATATTAATTTTTATGTTACCATACTCCTTTTTAATGAGCCACTCTTTCTTTGAAAAAACACATATATAACTTCACATATTCTACTTCAAATAGAACTTTTAGTTATGTATTACAGACGTTTATTCTACTTCCAATAAAACTTTTAATTGCAAGTACTTTTTTATATCCGAACTCTTCTCCTCTATAAATTGAAACACATATTCTACTTCAAATAGAACTTTGCAAGTACTTCTTTTATATTTGAACTATTCCTCTCTACAAATTCAAACACATATTCTACTTCAAATATAACTTTTAATTATATGTCTTCCCTATAAATTCAAACTCTTCTCCTCTATATATTCCAACACCTATTCTACTTCTAACATGTTAAAGGATATTTTTTGATTTATTAGTATATAAAATTCAAAAATTCTAGAAAATTAGAAAAATAGAATGAGACAATCTTAGAGGCGCCACTTAACCTCCCGCGTAAGAAAGTTGCGCTTTGCGGCGGCATTTTAATTCTTTTTTAAAAAACTCTATTTATAAAATTATTCCTCCCTAATAAGCCGTCTTCCCGTTAAACACATTTTTCTTGTTAAGATCGAAATCCAAATTTTATATATTAAATACTTGCCTTATATATTGATTTTATGTTAACATATACTCATGATGAGCCGCTCTCTCGTTGAAAAAAACACATATATAAATTCATACTCCTATTTTATTTTCAATAGAACTTTTTAATTATATGATTTTCTTATAAATGCGAATTCTTCTACTCCATAAATTCGAAAACTAATTCTATTTCCGATAAAACTTTTAATTATATGTCTAACCTATAAATTTGAATTATTCTTATAAATTCGAACACCTATAATATTTCAAATAGTACTTTCGTTTATGTGTCTTCCCTGTAAATTCAAATTGTTCTCCTCCATAAATTCAAACGGCTTTTATACTTCTAATATGTTAAAGGATATTCTTTTAAATTGCAACAATTAGTTAGTCCACCCTAATAAGTCATCCTTCCCGTTAACACGCTTCCCTCGTTAAGATCGAAATCCCAATTTTAATATTTTAATATGACTTGTCTTATATATTAATTTTCATGTTAACATACTCCTTTCTAATAAGCTGCTCTCTCGTTGAAAAATAATTATATAAATTTGCACTCTTATTTTACTTTCAATAGAACTTTCAAATATGCAATAGAACTTTCTTTTATATGTATTTCTTATAAATTTGAACTCTTTAACTCAACAAATTCGAAAACTTATTCTTCTTCCGATAGAAATAATTATATGTCTAACCTATAAATTTGAACTATTCTCCTTTATAAACTCGAATACTTATTATACTTTAAATACACTTTTTATTTATATATCTTCTCTATATATGTGAACTCTTCTCTTCTGTAAATTCTAACACCTATTCTTATTATAATATATTAAAGAATATTTTTTTATTTAATAATATTTAAAATCTTAAAACTCTTAAAAAATCAGAAAAATAAATTTAGACTTGCCTACTTTTCAATAATCGATATAGTGCTAGTTGTACTAGAGATGCACAAAAAGCCCTTCGGGCCGGGCTTTATCCGGGCTTTAAAAAGCCCGGGCTTTTTAACGATCGGGCCGGGCCGGGCTTTTTCAAAAATCGGGCCGGGCCGGGCTTCCTCTAAAATAAGAGGCCCGTTTTAGGCCCTCGGGCCGGGCCGGATCGGGCCGGGCCGGATCGGGCCGGGCCGGGCTTTTATCCGGGCTTTTTTTTAATATGCGTTATTAAACTTAACCTGATCGTGAACCATACAAATCTCCTCGTACATGACCATTTCAAGAAGCACATACACTACACTCAATAAATCTTCTGAACAAAAAGGTTTGTTACTATTAGTCTTCTAACTTATAATCACTGAGTCGGTTGAGTTGAGTACTTAGTAGTTAGTACTACTTAGTACATACGAGCACTCGTTTATAGGGTATGATCTTATCTGAATCGTATCAATTCGATCAAAAGTCAAATTTTACATAACTGGATCAATATTCAATCAAATTATAAGTATTCGGAGTTAAATATCATGGTTTAGGGTTTAGGGTTGGTTTACGGTTAGGGTTAAACCCTAAACCCTAAATTATCAAGTACATCATGTTAATTGTTAAATTGTCAAATTTTACATAACTGGATCAATATTCAATCAAATTGTAAGTATTCGGAGTTAAATATCATGATTTAGGGTTTAGGGTTGGTTTAGGGTTAGGGTTAAATCGGGCTTTTTTCGGGCTTTATCCGGGCTTTATCCGGGCCGGATAAAAGCCCGGGCTTTTAAAAGCCCGGATAAAAGCCCGGGCTTTTCGGGCTTCGGGCCGGGCCAGGCTTGATGAAAAAAACTAGGCCCGTTTAGGGCCCTCGGACCGGGCCGGATCGGGCCGGGCTTTTTTCGGGCTGGGTTTTTCGAGCTTTTTTTCGGGCCGGATTTCGGGCTTCAGGTTTTTTGTGCATCTCTAAGTTGTACACACGTACAACACATTTCAACTACATTCTGAATAGAAAATAGACAGGACTGGAATTAAAATCACTGGATAATACAATCAAATAAGTATGTAAATTTACAAACACGAATATCAAACAATATAATTGATATGTCAATCTATTTTCTTATTCGCATACTTCAAAGAATAGAACTTCTAATAGAACTTTTAATTACACGTCTTACTTATAAATTCAAAATATTTTTCTTGATAAATTTGAATACCTATTTTATTTTAAATAAAATTTTTATTTATATATATCATTTTTATAAATTCAAATTGTTCTCCTTTACAAATTCGAACTCTTATTGTATTTCAATATGTCAAAGGATATTTTTCTATTTATTATTATTTAATATTTTAAAAATTAAAAAATAAGATTGAGATGATTTTTGAGTCGCCACCCAACATCTCGCGTGTTATAAATTCGAACTTTTATCCTTTATAAATCAATAAATTATAAAGATAATAACGAAAACAAATTCAATAAATCTAAAAATAACGATAGTTGTTTTTCCATCAAAAACAACAATTTAACCAATTATCAATTTAATGAATATCTATAAGATTAAACTATGAATCTATTTGGTTTCAAACATTTGTTATACATATTAATTAGTGTTTCAAACACTTTAAAAAATAAATTATATATGATGAGATCGTGAAAAGGAAATATTGAACTACATTCTGTGGTCACCTTATGATTGGAGGAAGAGGAAGAGAATAAAATTTCAAGTTTTTCGCACTTTAGATCAGCTACGCGATCGAGAAAATTTAAACTTCTCTGATCTTCACAAAATCTTTTCTGAAAATTACAATAAAAAATTAATCGTAGACACAATCAATATATAAACATATAAACAAAAAGATGCAATTGAAACAAAACTCTTACAAAAAAAAAAGGAATTAACATAACGGGCAATTAGGAAAAACATAAAATAATTTAACAGCATGGTGGGAGACATGCAGATAGTTAGCTAGAAAAACACAGTACCTGCAGAGTTGCATGCATTGTAAATTTGTAAGGCTGTCAAGTTGAATAACTACACGCAGAAAACTACAGTAGTCTTTGCGCGGGTCGTCCCATCTTTCAGTGAAAATCGTAGGCTAAAATATGTATGATACGAAATTTATAACGTTTTCTATGTATTCAAATTCTTCTTTTATATAAGTTCGAATACTTAATTTTTAATTCTACTTCATTTATATGAATTCAAACTCTTCTCTGCTATATAAAATTCTAGAAAATTAGAAAAATAGAATAAGACAATCTTAGAGGTGCCACCTAACTTCCCGCGTATCCTCTATATATATATTAACTCCTTATATATAATAAGCGTAAGAGAGATCTTATCCAAAACTTTGGTCGGTCACTGTACTACCAAAAGTATATGATCTGTTGGATTATAAAACTATAAATATTCAAATAGATGAGGACTGTTAGATATAATATTAAAAATTGTATTTGATTAATAATAGGATAGTATTTAAATACTAAAAGCTGTATTTTGATAATTTAAACCAATTATAAATAGGTTTTCTATATTGAATAGAAATCTTTATGTAAAAAATCGTAATTATCTTTCCTCTTTAGTTTATGGATAGTTTCAGTTAGATAATAATTATTAAACCATCATTAAATTAAAGATAGTTTTGTTAGCTTCGCGTGGGCTGTAAAATTGTTAAAATTTGTTGTCTAAAACTCAAGAGAGAGCCCAAACAGTAAAGTGATTATCTAAATTTTAATAATTTTTTTTATTATTGTAGCACCAATTTAATTTTTTTCCTAATTCTTTTAAATTTATAAATTCTATGTTTATTTTAATAAAAAATTAAAATCAATTTAAGAAAAAATTAAAATCGATCTGGTCCGTGTACGACCACTATACGACCAAATTAATTATTACAGTTAGATCTTAAACAGATCGATGAGAATTGTTAGATTTAATATTAAAAAGTGTATCTGATTAATAATAGAATTGTATTTAAATACTAAAAAGTGTATTTTGATAATTTAAAATTTTTCTATGTAAAAATTCTTAAATATCTTTTCTATTTAATTTATGTATAGTTCGAGTTAGATAATAATTGTTAAACAAAATATCAGATAACAATTCATATCGATTACAATATTAACAATTATCAATATAATGCTCATGTATATCATATAACAATGATACATGTGGACCTGCGTTATAAGAGACTTAGGAGAACTCATGTCCATGAATAAATTTAAACATTTTTTTCTGAAGGAACATAACAATTTGATTAATCCAAATTATAATTATATTATTTTACATATAACAAACATAAAAGGATAATATCAAAATATTATTAAAATATTGAGGGTTTTATATTCATAAACAATAATTTTGAATATAATACTTAACAATCTTTTCTTTTCGATTTATGGGTAGGTCACTGGTCAAGTTAGATAATAATTATTAAATCATCATTAAATTAAAGATAATTTCGTTAGTTTCACATGGGTTGTAAAATTGTCAAAATTAAATTTCTAAAACTCAGGATAGAACCCAAATAGTAAAGTGAGTATCTAAATTTTAATAAATATTTTTTTATAATTGTAGCACCAATTTATTTATTTTTCCACTAATTCTTTTAAATATAGAAATTTTATCTTTCTTTCAATAAAGTATTAAAATAAATTAAGATCAAATTCAAATCGATAAAGACTATAATAAGATGAGAATAAAATTTTATATAATCATAACATAATTTTTATACTGTTAGATATAATTGCTGACGTTTGTTCATCAGTGTTTAAGTCCCAGGTACATATCAGAGTTTACATAGAAGCCAGTCAGAGTTTGTTAAAGTCTGACAGGGTGATAGTTGACTTAGCTGTCGGTGCAAAGATAAAGATTCTAGAAGCAATATATTCTGAAGATGGAAAGAAGCAGAATATATTGATACAGCTAAGGAGACTGGACAGAAAACTGAAGCAATCCTTGATTGATAATAATTGTATAGCTAATTTATAGGAGTATCAATTAGATAAGGATTGTATGTAGCTATGTACTATATAAACACAGATAGGTTATCCCTAGAAGGGACGCGAACATTGAATATATTATTCTTGTAACCTAGTAGCTCTTTGTGATTCATTAACATCACTAAGAGAGAATTATTTAATATAATTCAGTTTGTTGATTTACAAACCTGTGTTCTTGATTGTTATTCTCATACATACTTGATTATATATTATGTATTCGGCCTAACAATTGGTATCAGAGCCAGGTTGTTTAATATATACAGTTTTACGATTCAAACACAGTAATAATCATGTCTGAAGAAAATCAAACTGCTCCTAAGGCTGAACAGGTTAAGCCCAATTCTGTGAGTCGATATGAAACAATCAGGGTTCCAATTCTCAGGCCAGTAGAGTATCCGATTTGGAAGGTCAAGATGACCATGTTTCTGGAGGCTACAGATCCAGAATACCTTGACAGAATCTATGATGGTCCTCATATGCCAACTAAATTGTCCCCTGTTGTTGATGGTCAAGAACAAAAGACTGTTCCAAAGGAAAAGAAAGATATGACTCCTGAGGACATCTCATCAATTGCAAAAGATGCAAAGGTTAGACATCTTCTCCACAGTGCTTTAGATAATGTTATGTCTAACAGAGTAATTGGCTGCAAGACTGCCAAAGAGATATGGGATGCTTTAGAAGTCAGGTGCCAGGGAACAGGTGCTATTAAGAAGAACAGAAAGACAATACTCACACAGGAGTATGAGCACTTTGATTCAAGAACTAATGAAACCTTGACTGAGACTTATGACAGATTTTGCAAACTGTTGAATGATCTGTCTCTGGTTGATAAAGAATATGAGCTTGAAGAGTCTAATCTCAAGTTTCTGTTATCTCTACCTGAAAAGTGGGATTTAAAGACAACCACAATAAGAGATAATTATGAGCTTGCTGATACAGATCTTGATGAAATCTATGGGTTATTGAAAACTCATGAACTGGAGATAGAACAAAGGAATAGAAGATTGAGTAAAAAGACAAAATCTGTTGCTCTCAAAGTCGAGGAGAAGCCCATTAAGAAGGAACCATCAAGGAAGAAAGCCAAGGGAAAGGCTTTAGTCATTAAATCTGAAAGTGAGTCATCAAACTCTGATGATGACTCAAACTCTGATGAAGCTTCTGACTCTGAGGATGATGAAGAACAGATGATGCAAATGGCTGCACTGATGGTGAAGACCTTCAAGAAGATGGGATTCAAGAACTTCAAGAAAGGAAAGAGATTCTCAAGGAAAGACTCAAACTCTGAAAAGAAAAGTTTTAGAAAGTCTGATGGAAAAGAGACCAAGTCTGGCAAGAAGGATAAATCTGAAATCCAGTGCTACAGGTGTAAGGAGATGGGTCACTATGCCCCAGAGTGCAAGAAAGGAAAATCTGAGAAAGCACTCATCTCTAAAGGCAAAGACTGGGCAGATACTTCAGACTCTGATGATGGAGAAAATTATGCTCTTATGGCAACTGTCAGAGATGAGACTGAATCATCTGAAAATAAGGTACCTCTAACTACTTATGCTTATGATATATCTGAGTTAAGAGTATATCTGAAAAGCGTACATGTTAGCTATAGGGATCAGACTTTAGAGAATGAGAGAATTAAAGCTGAGAATCTTAGTCTTAAAGATAGAAACAAGTTTCTTGAAGGAGAACTTGAAAATATGAAGCAGATTCAAAAAGAAAGAGATGATGCTGTTTATGTAGAACAGGAATTGCTCAAAAGATATAAGCAATTAGAATCTGATCTAGAAAAAGAAAGAAAAATAATCAAAACTTGGACAGACTCTGGCAGAGACACTCATCAAGTGTTTCAGACAGACTCTGTAGGTTTAGGCTATTGTGAAAATGATGAACTTAGGTTTAAAGACAAGGTCAAGGTTAAACCACAACTTAAACCTGTGATATTTGTTCCAGAAGCCAATAAGTTAAAATCTGTTGTAATAAGAGAAGCTGATATGGAATCAGATGAAGCCTGTGAAAGACAGGAAAATATTAAAACAGAAAAACTTATGGAAAGAGAAGCTGTTAGAAAGCCAGTAAAAACTTATGAAAAACAGGTTAATGTTGGTTTGATGACAGGAAAACAGTTCAATCATAAGCTCAAAGAGGTAAAATCTGCCTTGAAACCAAAAGGATCCAAGAAGAATAGGAATGGAAAGATAGGCATAAATAAAAGAAATAATCATTTGCCTAATGCTGCTGCTCCAAGAAAAACATGTTATAATTGTGGTAGTTCTAATCATCTTGCTAATTACTGCACAAAGAATAAAAATATCAATTCTTTACCTTCTACATCAGGAGTAAAGAATGATAATGTTAGGGTTAGACCACAGACTTTATGCATACACTGTGGGAGCACTTGGCATTCCATTTATACTTGCAAGAGTTATCATGCTATTTATCACAACTATTATGAGCTAAAACCCAATCTGAAATGGGTTAGAGCAAACTCTGCAAGTGTAAAGTCTGACAATGTTAGCTTAAACTCTGTTGATAGTAATTCCGCTGCAAAAGCTAACACTGTTAAGAAAGACAAAGGATCCAAGCAAGTCTGGGTCCTTAAAACTAACACTTAGTGTTTGTTTGTGATTGCAGGGTATAAAAGAGAGCACACTTATCTTGGACAGTGGATGCTCAGGACATATGACTGGAAATAAAGCCCTGCTATCAGACTTTAAGGAGAAGGCTGGCCCAAAGGTTTCCTATGGAGATGGCAACATAGGACACACTCTGGGATATGGCAATATCAATCTTGGAAGTGTCATCATTACTAATGTAGCTCTAGTCTCAGGACTCAAGCATAATCTGCTATCTGTGAGTCAAATCTGTGACAGAGGAAACCATGTAGATTTTCACACTGAATACTGTGAAGTTATCAGTAAATCTACTGGAAAAGTTGTTCTAGTTGGACACAGGCGCAACAACATTTATGAAGCAAGTTTGGTAACAAACTCTGATGGAAAAACAGTGTGTCTGACTGCAAAAATGTCAAATGAAGAGAGTTGGAATTGGCATAAGAAGCTCTCTCATCTCAATTTGAACAACATAAATGAGCTTATAAGAAAGGATCTTGTAAGGGGACTCCCAAAATCAATACTCAGTCTAGATGGCCTATGTGATTCTTGTCAAAAGGCCAAGCAAAGGAAGTCATCTTTCAAGAGCAAATCTGAATCTTCAGTAGTGGAACCTTATCATCTTCTACATGTTGATCTCTTTGGACCAGTGAATGTGATGTCCATGGGCAGAAAGAAATATGCTCTAGTAATTGTTGATGAATATACTAGATATACATGGGTGTATTTCTTGTCAAAGAAGGATGAAACTGCTCAAACTCTGATGGATCATGTAAATCTACTGGACAAAGGATCACAGCACAAAGTCAAAATTATAAGGAGTGATAATGGAACTCAATTCAGAAACTCAATCATGGAAGCTTTCTGCAAGGAAAGAGGAGTGAAACAAGAATTTTCTGCACCTGGAACTCCACAGCAAAATGGTGTAGTTGAAAGAAAGAACAGAACTTTAATTGAAGCAGCCAGAACAATGCTTGATGAAGCAAAGTTACCAACCTATTTCTGGGCAGAAGCTGTTCAAACTGCTTGTTTTACTCAGAATGCTACATTGATCAACAAGCATGGGAAAACACCATATGAGATGGTGAAAAATAAGAAGCCAAATTTGAAATATTTTCATATATTTGGATGCAAATGCTTTGTGTTGAAGACTCATCCTGAACAGTTGACCAAGTTCGAGTTAAAAGCTGATGAAGGAATCTTTGTTGGTTATCCATTGTCAACAAAAGCATTCAGAGTCTACAATCTGAGAACTAAAGTGATCATGGAATCCATACATGTGTCATTTGATGACAAGAAAATAACTGGACTTGATGACTTAGATGGATATGATCAACTGCGTTTTCAAAATGAAGGTTTATTCTCTGATGATGTAAACTCTGATGAAGCAGTACCGACAAACTCTGATGAAGCGGTTCTGACAAACTCTGACGAAGCATACTCTGGACCTCTACTGGTAAATACTGGAGAAATTGAAAATTCTCGAGTTGAACAAAATAGAGAACCAGTTGAGGGGGAGCGTGAAGAAGCTCAACAAGACACAGCAAGCGAGTCAGTTGAGGAAACTGATTCAAACTCTGACAGTTCAAACTCTGAGGCATCAAATTCAGGGGGAGCCTCAGATGCTACAGAGAGTCAACATATGAATCAGGAGAGCATGGATCAAGGGGGAGGATCCAATAATGATGCAAGAAACCACTTACCAACAGCAAGAAAGTGGACACAGGCACACACACCAGATCTCATAATTGGAGATCCTGATGCTAGTGTAAGAACTAGAAGTGCAACAAATAATGAATGTCTGTATCATGCTTTCTTGTCTCAAACAGAACCAAAGAAAGTGGAGGAAGCTCTTCAAGATGCAAACTGGATAACAGCAATGCAAGAAGAGTTAAATGAATTTGAAAGAAATGAAGTCTGGACACTTGTACCTAGACCAAAGAATAGATCAATTGTAGGTACAAAGTGGGTTTTCAGAAACAAGACTGACAGTGAAGGTGTGATTACAAGAAACAAGGCTAGACTTGTGGCTAAAGGTTATTCACAACAGGAAGGAATTGACTATGATGAAACCTTTGCTCCAGTTGCAAGATTGGAGGCCATAAGAATTTTTCTGGCCTATGCTGCACACAAGAAGTTTAAAGTCTTTCAGATGGATGTAAAAAGTGCTTTTCTCAATGGGAAGCTTGAAGAAGAAGTGTTTGTTGAACAACCACCAGGATTTGTAGATCCCAAGCATCCAGATTATGTCTACAGGCTTGACAAGGCATTATATGGACTAAAGCAAGCACCAAGAGCATGGTATGAAACTCTTGCTCAATTTCTTTTAGAAAGTGGGTTCACAAGAGGTACAATTGATAAAACTTTGTTTTATTTCAATTCTGGTGATGACTTGCTTTTAGTTCAAATTTATGTAGATGATATTATCTTTGGATCTACTAATGACAAACTTTGTAAGAAGTTTGCAAAGCTTATGCAATCCAGGTACCAAATGAGCATGATGGGAGAGCTTAGTTACTTTCTAGGCTTACAGGTCAAGCAAACAGATGATGGTATTTTTATCAATCAAGCAAAATATACCAGAAATCTTCTCAAGAAATTTGGTATGCTTGATAGTTCATCTGCCACAACTCCCATGGCTACAGCAACAAAGCTAGACAAAGACACAGGAGCCTCAGTAGACATGACAAACTACAGAGGAATGATAGGGTCTTTACTGTATCTAACTACAAGTAGACCTGATATCATGTATGCAACATGTCTTTGTGCAAGATTTCAAGAAGATCCCAGAGAGCCTCATCTAACAGCTGTAAAAAGGATTTTCAAATATCTCAAAGGAACCATAACCTTGGGTTTGTGGTATCCTAGAGAATCAGAGTTTAAGCTAATTGGTTACTCTGATGCAGATTTTGCAGGCTGTAAGATAGACAGAAAAAGTACAAGTGGAAGCTGTCAATTTTTAGGTGACAGATTGGTTTCTTGGTATAGCAAGAAACAGAAATCAATTTCTACATCCACAGCAGAAGCAGAGTATATAGCAGCTGGTAGCTGTTGTGCACAGATTCTATGGATGAAGAATCAGTTGCTGGATTATGGTTTGAGGTACTCTAAAATACCTATTTTCTGTGATAACCAAAGTGCTATTGCTATGACAGGTAATCCAGTCCAACACTCCATGACCAAGCACATCAGCATAAGGTATCATTTTATCAGGGAACATGTGGAAGAAGGGAACATTGAGCTTCATTTTGTGTCTACAGACCAACAACTTGCAGATATCTTCACCAAACCCTTGAGTGAAGCTACTTTTACAAGATTGGTAAATGAACTTGGAATGATCTCTGGTTTCGACTAGAGATACGGGTTAGACTCAAAAACTATATATGTTTGATTTTTATGCTCATGATTCCTTGCATGTATTAACTGTTATGAGTACCAGTGTCATAAACTCTGAAAGACAAACTCTGATGCTAAACTATGTTAGTCATAAAGTGTTGGTCATACTCTGATAGTTACAGTCTAATGTTATACTCTGATTGTAATTTTGTCTGAAACACATGGACCGATGAAGAAAAATGTATGAAGCATGATTTTCAGTAAGTAATTATGAATCCTTCTAAGTATTATAAACTCTGATTACAAAATGTGCAGAAATTTTACACAGCATGATACTGTCTCTATATTTATAGCATCTCTTAGTTTATTGATCCTATACACTGAGTCTGTATTAGCTGTTTGCATTTTCTCTCATAAATTAATTGTATTAACTGATGAAAAGTCTAAACTCTGATTATTAATTGCAAATAATTCACCCTCAAATCAAAAGATGCCAAACAGAGCACAAATTCCTTTGAGATCATGTTGTGCCTAGGAAGATCCAGGAACTTATTGTATGAAATAAGGGCTAAAATCTTTGATTTTTGGTGACTAGTGCCAACCACTGATTACTGGAAAAATAAAAAAAAAACAAAAAAAAAACAAAATATATATAAATATATATAAAGGGGGTGAAAAATAAAAGATATATCCAAATGAAAGGATATCAGTATACAGAGTTTAGACATAAGAATCAGATTTTATTTTATACATGAGAGTTTAGGTAACCAGTTATTACTGCTTTAGTTTGTGGGTGCTATGCACTTTGAGATGGTCTAAATATTTATATTCAGTAAACTCTGCTAATTCACACACCAAAACACACACCTGTACAGTTTGTGAAAAGAGTTTATGTATAAAGGAGGAGAATTGATAAACACTGATGATTTGTGTACTCTACGCCGAAGTAATTTAATTTTAATCTCTGATGGTTAAAATAAATTTTGTTGGTTTCAGACATTTTATAATTTTGAGAAAAAGACATTTGTTTTGAAAATTTAAAAAGAGTATGATTGGACAGTTGTTCAAGAGGTTAATGCCTAGAAAAGTGTAACAGGCGGTAATTATTGTTGTTTTTACTGCGCATGCGCATTGAAAATTGTCACTTATTTGCTGTCAGTAACTGCATGTGTGACACGTGTCCCACTCACATAATTACAGGAGTAAGACAGTTGTGTATTAATGATTAAAAACTGTTCAGTTTTTTTTTCATTTTGAATCTCATATTAATACAATACACACACAAACGTCTAATCTTTTACTCACTTCTCATTTTCACACATACATTTCACTCACACAATTCTACAAACACTTTTCTGCATAATCTTTCTCATACACTCTCTTACTTTTAATCTCTGATTTCTAATGGCAACCTCCATGTTTACCTCTGTTGGATTAGACTTTGTCCCAAATAACTATGCAGCACCTCTTAGCAATGAGAACACACCGGAGGCGTTTCATTTACTGCAAAATTTCCTTGCTCAATCGGAAATTGGGCGTGCTTTAGTGGAGCCTGCAAATCTTTATGGATCTCAGATCAAAGCTTTCTGGGAAACTGGTGTATATGATAACGGTGGTGATTCTGGAACTCCATCGATTGTTTTTGAGTTTCTAGAGACAGAGTATGTCATTACTCCAGGAACTGTACGTGAAGCAATGGGTTTTGCAGAATCTGATGCGTACACCATTGCTGTTGGTGATACTGACCTTCAAAGAATGATGCAAGCCGTTGGATACTCTGGATCTTTAGTCAAGATAGGCCAGTTGAAGCGACCGCTCTTACGAAAGGAATGGAGTTTCTTTTTCGATTGCATAACCAGAGCGTTCGGGAAGAAATGTACCAATTGGGATGCGATTCCAATTGATAGTCTACAAATCGGGTATTCACTTCTTTTTGGTAGTAATTACGATTTTGCTAGACTTGTCTTGATGAATATAGGAGAGAAAATGACAGAGAATAGGAATGTAGTCTACTTTTCTAGATTTTGTCAGATTTTATTCTCTGCTTGTGTTAATGTTGAGATTAATGAGGAGGACGTAATTCCCTCATTCAAATTGCATAAAAGGGTATTCCCTGACCTTACAAATAAGGATTTGAAGAAAGTCAATGTTGGTGAGTTGTTGTTACCTGAGAGGGTTCATCAGTTTTTAAACCCTCAACCTCAACCACAACAGCAACCACAGCAGATAAACAATGATACTCAAGTAGCTCCAAGACAAAAGACTGGAGGGAGGATTAAGCACAGAGCTTTCAAGGCTGCTACAACTTTAAATACTGATGATGTTGAGGGTTCAACCTCTGTTAAAACTTCAAGGAAGAAAAGAAAAGTTAGAGCAAACAGACCACAGTCTGATGCTGCTGTTGAAGATAGTGAAACTGATGAAGAAACTCTTCATCAGAGGAAAAGGAGATTAGTAGCAGCACATCTATTTGGTGCTGATAATATTTCTTCTCAAGCTGTAGAAAATCTTGAAGTTCAGATTCAAGAGGATGAAGCTGTCTTTGAGGACAGAGTTTCTATGGAGAATGTACCTTCTGAAGTACAAGAGGAGATTTTTGATACTACTGTGCCTACTAAGGACAGAGTAAATACTGCTACAGAAGCTCCTACATCAAATACTGATGATGTAGTTGAGGAAGCTGCTGATCACTCTGATAGCAGGATTTCTGAGCCTCAAGGATTTGATATGGAAGCTGAAGCAAACACCTCTTTAAACTCTGAGCATTTTACAGAGGGTTTGGAAGCTGATCTGGATACTGTGAGAATTGAAGAATCTATGGCTTCTCACACAGAAATACTTACTTTTGTAGTTGAGAAAGGTGAGGAAGTCAATCAGAATTAACTGCTAATGCTACAGAAGCTGTTACTACAGAAACTGCAAATCCTGATGTTGTTGAAGCAGAGTTTGTTGCAAACTCTGAGGATGCTTTTGTTCTTGAAGCTCTACAACGATCTGTTGTTGAGATTGTTCAAAGAGAAGCAGAGTTTAGTAATAATGCACACTCTGATGATCCTGAAAAAGTGGAAGAGAATGTTCTTACAGAGAATGAAGCAGAGGATGACGATGCTGAAGCTAGTCCTACTCATTCCAATCCTGATATTCAAGTCGAGTTGTCTGACATTCAAGCAAACTCTGAAGAAGAAAGAGAAGTCAATCGTGCTACTGCAGAACATTTTCAGAACATGTACTTCTCAAATTGGTCGAGCAAGGATACTATCTTTTCCAATGAACGAGCTGCTGATTTTGTCACGAAGTCTTCAAATGAGATTACAAATCCAGAACTTCTCAGTCATCTCAAAGCAACTATTGTACAAATCAAATCATTGAACAATCGTTTTGATGATTCTGACAAGGTGATTACTGGATTAAGGAATGATATAGCTCAAAGAGAGCTTACACAGCAAAAGGACAAATCTCTATACATCTCCTTGTGTAAAGATCAGAAGATTTTTGATTCCAGGTTGTCCAAAGTTGAAGAAAATCAAGTAAAAATGTCAACTCAGTTGGATGAAATTGCAAATTCCATTAAATTGCTCACATCAGTTTTGCTGTCTGATGATGTCAAAAAGGGGGAGAGAGTATCTAAGGACAAATGCAAGAGCTCTCAAACTCTGACTCAGAAGGATGATACTGCTGATGGTGGTGCAAGAGACAAATATCATCCAAGATCAAACAATGTTCAAAGGCAAGGGAGGAGGTCAAACTCTGATGCTCAGACAAATGCTGATGGAAAAAGAATAAACACTGGAGGGCTGTCTTCTTCAAGGGTTAGAAGTTTACTTCTTTCCTCTAAATCTCCAGTTACTGATGAAGAAGTTGCTACACAGTTATTCTTAGCAGAACATGGTAAAGGTGTTACTATTGAAGATATCCAGGCAGAAGAGCAATTGCTTGCTGAAGAACACAGGAAAGATGTTGAAGCTGGAATTTACAAGAAGAAGGAAATCAAGGCTCCAAGGAGAAAAGAAAAAGGAATTGTTATCAAAGAGAATGTAAACTCTGATCAGAGTTTACAGTACTCAAGGAGGCCTAGTGGTTCAAATGCTGATAAAGGTAAAGGCGTGATGATTGAAGAGCCTAACCTGAAAAAGAAGAATTATTCAACCTCTGACATTGCTCAAGTTGAAACAAGATTAGCTAAATCAACCTCTGACGCTGCTCAAGTTGATGTTATTACCAAAGTTTTGACAACCTCTGACGTTGCTCAAGTTGTACAGAAATCTACACTACTTCCAGGATTCAGCAAACCAAAAATTCTTGAAGACTTAAAGCTTGAAGCTGTGAATTTCTCAGAAACCAGAACAGTATTGGGAAAAGAAGCCTATGATAAATCTGGACTGGGTTCACACAGAGAGAGAAGAACAAAGAACAGATCTCAAGACAATATTTCACTGGCAGAATCTGGTATTGGGGTTACACAAGAAAACCTTGATAAGTTAGAGTCTGTTCAGTTGATTTTTCACAGAGTATTGAAGAAGCAATTTCTGTTATACTTCATGAATGATGGAAGAGTTTATAAGGTTGGAGAATCTGATGTCAATCTCAAATCATGGGAAGAACTTGAATATGTACTTTATCTTTTGAAAGTCAAGAATAGACACACTCATGATGTTGCTCAAGTGTTGAGAGAGAAGATGTTGAGATCTAAAGCTATGCTTGGAGGAGGAGTGTCAAGTGTTTATATTCCAAAGTATAGGAATCATGCTGGAAAAATAGTGGAAATGAAAAGAAACAGTGCAAGACTAAGGACTGATCTGGGAGTTAAAGTCTTAGAATTCAATTATGAATCTGATAAACCATATTTTATTAGGCTAGGGAATGAGATGAGGAAAAATTCCATCTATTCTTTGAGAGCTGCAATTTATCAGACTGGAGAATCTGATCCAGAGTTGAGAGAGTTGAAGAAAATTATGGTTGAAGAGCTGGAAAGGGCTGAAAGAAGACTTCTTATAGATTATCTCAGAACTGTTCCTGATATTCAAGAAGTCAAGTAAAGTCTGACTGTAAGTTTTTGTTGTTTTCTGTTCTAAGTTAAATTTAAACTCTGTTTTAAAATTAAACTCTGACATATTTTAAACACTGCATTTGTTATATGTTTTGACATCATCAATTATCTTTTTAACTTGTACATTTTATTATGAACAAGTTGGGGGAGATTGTTAGATATAATTGCTGACGTTTGTTCATCAGTGTTTAAGTCCCAGGTACATATCAGAGTTTACATAGAAGCCAGTCAGAGTTTGTTAAAGTCTGACAGGGTGATAGTTGACTTAGCTGTCGGTGCAAAGATAAAGATTCTAGAAGCAATATATTCTGAAGATGGAAAGAAGCAGAATATATTGATACAGCTAAGGAGACTGGACAGAAGACTGAAGCAATCCTTGATTGATAATAATTGTATAGCTAATTTATAGGAGTATCAATTAGATAAGGATTGTATGTAGCTGTGTACTATATAAACACAGATAGGTTATCCCTAGAAGGGACGCGAACATTGAATATATTATTCTTGTAACCTAGTAGCTCTTTGTGATTCATTAACATCACTAAGAGAGAATTATTTAATATAATTCAGTTTGTTGATTTACAAACATGTGTTCTTGATTGTTATTCTCATACATACTTGATTATATATTGTGTATTCGGCCTAACATATACTGTTTAATAATTTTAAAGTAATAATGTATTTTAAAATTTTATATACACTATAAATAAAACCGAAACATTAAAAGTAAAAGCAGTTAGTAATATACTTATATCAGTATGTACTTGATATCCTTATTATATTAAACTCTTTAATATAATAAGCATGATAGGGATTTATCCAAAATTTTGATCGTGACAACCAAATTAGTAAGGACTATTATATCTTAATTAGATAAATGAAAATCGTTTGATCAAATATTAAAAAAGTGTATTTTATTTATAATAGGATTATATTTAAATTCTAAAAAGTGTATTTTGATAATTTAAACCAAATATACCAAATATAAATAAGTTTTCTATATTGAATAGAATTCTACATGTAAAACATTCGTGACTTTCTTTTCTATTTCATGGACAATTCCAGTTAGATAAAAATTGTTAAACCATCTTTTAATTAAAAATAATTTAATTATCTTCACGTGGGGTGTAAAATCGTCAAAATCTGATTTTTAAAACACAAAATAAAACCCAAATCAGTAAAGTGAGTATTTAAATTCTAATAATTATTATTATGTCATCATTATTTTCACGCCAATTTAATTACTTTTTTCTAACTATTTTAAATTTAGAAATCTATGTTCAAAAATTAAAATCAATCTAAGAAAAATTCAAATCAACAAAGAATATAATAATACGAGGATAAAATTTTATAAAATTGTGCATATTTTTTATCCTATTTTATTAAGTTATAGATCATAACTAATCAAATATAATTTATTATTAATTCATAAATTATACGCAAATGGTGATTTTGTTTTATGAGCAGTCATAGAGACCTAATTTCATTGTTAGCAGGACATATTAAAAAAACCTTATTTTGAAATTTTAGACTCAGCTACAGAACAGACCTAACTTTTTTAACTTATATACATTGTAAATTATTAAATTCTAAACTTTAAAAGTTTGTTAATCAATTAGTATAGTACTTTTCTGAAAAATCGTACTTTACAAAAAATATTATCAAATAACCTATGTCTGAAAGAAAAAAAATGAAAAAAATTCTTTTTTTTTCAAAAAAAAAACCTGTAAATTTTAATATGTTGTTGGTAGATTCAAATCTTAGATCATTCTACATGATAATTTTTACTATTATATGTAACGTTTCTTAGCAATTTAATTTGAAAGATCCAACGATTATGGATTGAGTGATCAAACAAAGAGACCATACTTATAAGAAAGCTTTCATTATTTAGTCTTTAATATAATAACATAGATATTTACGGGATATACTATAAAAAACTGAATTTTATACAGAATTTTGATCGTCACGGTATACTACTTTAAAAGAAGAACTATTACAAAAAAATATATTTTAATTGATAATTTATTTTCTCAAAAGTTCAAAGTTCCCGCATCATTAACATATTACAAAAAAGAGTATAATATATTTTAGCAATAAATATTTAAAAAATTAAAAATTAAAAAAATTAAAAAAATTAATGATGTTATCCTCGTATTGATGATAAGCGTAAGGAGATCTTATCCAAAACGTTGGTTGGTCACTCTACTACCAAAAGTATACTATCCGTTGGATTATTAAACTATAAATCTTCAAATCAATGAAGACCGTCAGATATAATATTAAAAATTGTATTTGATTATTAACAGGATAGTATTTAAATACTAAAAGATGTATTTTGATAATTTAAACCAATTATAAATAGGTTTTCTATATTGAATAGAAATCTTTATGTAAAAATTCGTAATTATCTTTTCTATTTAGTTTATGGATAGTTCCAGTTAGATAATAATTATTAAACCATTATTAAATTAAAGATAATTTTGTAAGCTTCGCGTGGGCTGTAAAATCGTTAAAATCTGTTGTCTAAAACTCAAGATAGAGCCCAAACAGTAAAGTTATTATCTAAATTTTAATAAATATATTTTTATTATTGTAGCACCAATTTAATTTTTTTTTCCTAATTCTTTTAAATTTATAAATTCTATGTTTATTTCAATAAAATATTAAAACCAATTTAAGAAAAAATTAAAATCGATCGTTCGTGTACGATTACGACCAAATTAATAATTATAGTTAGATCTTAAATAGATCAATGAGAATTTTTAGATCTAATATTAAAAAGTGTATCTGATTAATAATAGAATTATATTTAAATACTAAAAAGTGTATTTTGATAATTTAAAATTTTTCTATGTAAAATTTCTTAAATATATTTTCTCTTGAATTTATGTATAGTTCCAGTTATATGATAATTATTAAACCAAATATCAAGATAACAATTCATATCGATTACAATGATACACGTGGACTACGTGGAGAACTCATGTACATGAATAAATTTAAACACTTTTTTCTGAAGGAACATAACAATTTGATTAATCCAAATTATAATTATATTATTTTACATATAACAAACATAAAAGGATAATATCAAAATATTATTAAAATATTGAGGGTTTCATATTCATAAACGATAATTTTGAAAATAATACTTATATTAAAATGTGTATTTGATTAAAGGTAGGATTATATTTAAATACTAAGAAGTGTGCTTTGATAATTTAAACCAATTATGAATTGATTTTCTATATTGAATTGAATTCTTTATGTAAAACTTCTTAACCATCTTTTGTTTTCAGTTTATTTTATGAGTAGCTCAACTGGTCAAGTTAGATAATAATTATTAAACCATCATTAAATTAAAGATAATTTCGTTAGTTTCGCATGGGTTGTAAAATCGTCAAAATTCAATTTCTAAAACTCAGGATAGAACCCAAATAGTAAAGTGTGTATCTAAATTTTAATAAATATTTTTTTATTATTGTAGCACCAATTTATTTATTTTTCCACTAATTCTTTTAAATATAGAGAAATTTTATGTTTCTTTCAAAAAAGTATCAAAATTAATTAAGAAAAAATTCAAATCGATAAAGAATATATAATATGAGAATACAATTTTATATAATCATAACATAATTTTTATTCTGTTTCATAATTTTTAAGTAATAATGTATTTTAAAATTTTATATACACTGTAAATAAAACTGAAACATTAAAAGTAAAAACAATTAGTAAGATACTTATATCAATATATACTTGATATCCTTATTATATTAAATCCTTATATATAATAATCATAATAGGGATCTTATCCAAAATTTTAGTCGTAGATAACCAAATTAATAAGGACCATTAGATCTTAACTAGATAAATGAAAATCGTTAGATCAAATATTTAAAAAGTGTATTTTATTAATAATAGGATTATATTTAAATTCTAAAAGGTGTATTTTGATAATTTAAACCAAATATACCAAATATAAATAAGTTTTCTATATTGAATAGAATTCTCCATGTAAAAAATTCGTGACTTTCTTTTCTCTTCCATGGATAATTTCAGTTAGATAAAAATTGTTAAACCATCTTTTAATTAAATATAATTTAGTTATCTTCATGTGGGGTATAAAATTGTCAAAATCTGATTTTTAAAACACAAGATAAAGCCCAAATTAGTAAAGTGAATATTTAAATTCTAATAATAATTATTATGTCATCAATATTTTAATACCAATTTAATTACTTTTTTCTAACTATTTTAAATTTAGAAATCTATGTTCAAAAATTAAAATCAATCTAAGAAAAATTCAAATCAACAAAGAATATAATAATACGAGGATAAAATTTTATAAATTTGTGCATATTTTTAATCCTATTTTATTAAGTTTTAGATCATAACTAATAAAATATTATTTATTATTAAATAATAAATTATATGTAAATGGTGATTTTGTTTTATAAGAACTCATAGATACCTAATTTCATTGTTAGCAGGACTATATTCATATTAAAAAACCGTATTTTGAAATTTTAGACTCGAGGCCAAACTTTTTTAACATATATACATTGTAAATTGTTAAATTCGAAACTTTAAAAGTTTCTTAATCAATTAGTATAGTACTTTTTTGAAAAATCGTACTTTACAAAAAATATTATCAAATAACCTATGTCTGCAAGAAAAAAAATGAAAAAAAATTCTTTATTTAAAAAAAAATCTATAAATTTTAATATGCTATTGGTAGATTCAAAACTTAGATCATTCTACATGATAATTTTACTGTTATATCTAACGTTTTTCAACAATTTAATTTGAAACATCCAACGATTATGGATTGAGTGATCAAACAAAGCGACCAAACTTATAAGGAAATTTTCATTATTTAGTTTTTAATATAATAACATAGATATTTATAGGATATACTATAAAAAATGAATTTTATACAGAATTTTGATCGTCACGGTGTACTACTTTAAAAGAAGAACTATTACAAAAAAAATTATATTTTAATTGATAATTTATTTTCTCAAAAGTTCAAAGTTCCCGCATCTTTAACATATTACAAAAAAGAGTATATTATATTTTAGCAATAAATAATTAAAAAAATTATAAATTATAAATATTATAAATATTAAGAAAAATTAATGATGTTATCATGGTAGTTTGTTTCTAAATACTGCCAAAACATTCTCAGCCGTTAGATCCAATACTTTTAAAAATAGATGATCAATATTATATCATATAAAAAGAAGTTATCGTCTAAAAATGATATAAGTTAAAAGATATTATATTAGGATTGGATTTTCTAAAAAGTCAAAACATAAAAATAGTTGTAATTAAATAAGGAAACTCATTTAATACCAAAATAATCAAAATCGTTTAATGTTAAATAGATAGGTGAAAACCGTTAGATTTAACATTAAAAACTGTATTTAGTTAATAAAGGGTATTCAAATAATCTAAACTACGTATAAGTAGATTTCCTAAATCGAATAGAATTCTCAACATTAAATTTCGTCACTTTATTCTCTTTTTAGTTTTAGAATAGTTTAGCGTGTAAAATATAATATATATCAAATTTTTAACTATAATTTTTTTGGCTAAATCTTTTTTAACAATAATTTAATCATGTAAACTAATAACTTTTAAATATTAAAATATTCATAAATAAATATAATTATAAATATTTAAAAAACAATCGTGTGTTGCATGGATAATAAAAATATAATTATAAACAGAATAATTATAAATAAAACTTAAATAACCGTGCATCGCACGGGCTATAAGCTAGTATTTTATAGGAGCCTTAAAATATGTGCCGACCCCTCCATTTCAAATGTTAACAAATGGATGGGACGGAGAGAGTAGAATTTAATCCTTAAAAAAACAGAGAAGACTTAAGTCAAATATGTGTGAGTGCCCTCGTTTGTGTAATTGTTGCGTCTAATACCATGTTGAGTAACTAGCTCTAAAACCTTAAGATGTTAGAAAAAAGCACTTTCCAGGATCTTATATTGTATTCTAACAGTAATTACTATTTTAATACCTTAAAGTCTTAAATCCTAGCCATACTTTTATGATTTTACTGTATGACATGTTCAGCATTCCAAGATATTTCAGGTTCAATCTACACGCAAACAGGATACGTGGCATAACACCAACTAAGCAATCTTAACTCTTCAATTAAGTATGGAGTAAAGTGCACTTTGTGTACTTGCAGTTTGTGTGTCGGACCACTTGCTATATTGAAATTCCAGTTTCGTAACATTATGTGTATTTCATTTAAAATAACATTAAAATGCAAGGGTAAAATAGTCTTTCTGTCATCATCTTTTTCAACAAACCCATTTTTACCATTGATGAAGCTTTTGAGAAATTAGAACTTGAATATTTGATTCATTTCTTAATGAAATTGAGTCATTTAAGTTGCAATAGAATGATCTCTTTCTCCTCTACAAATTAATATCGATTTTGGCTATGAAAGATTAACTCGAAGAAATTTTCATATTTAGATTCTAAATATAATAAAAATATATGAATTTCTTGAAATTATTCTTTCATAGTCAAAATCAATATCAATTTGTAGAGGAGAAAGAGATCATTCTGTTGCAACTTAAATGACTCGATTTCTTTAAGAAATGATTGAGATATTCAAATTTTAATTTCTCAAAAACTTTATCAATGGTAAAAATGGGTTTGATGATGAAGAAGATGATGACAAAAAGACTATTTTACCCCTACATTTTAATGTTATTTTAACTGAAATACATATAATGTTACGAAACTGAAATTTCAGTAAAACAAGTGGTAGTTTTTAAAGTAGAGTATCCCAAGTGGTCTGACACAAAAAGTGCACTTTACTCTTAAGTATTTAACTGAAATGCAGTTACAAATTTAGTATATTTAATTTTATTATATAATAAAACTTGTAAAAATTTCGAATTCGTAGAGAATTTCTAAAAGCTAAATTGGAGGATTAATCACCCACCAGAGACCCCAAAAGGAACATGATTTCTTGGTACACTTGATACTGAGACGCTAGCTTTGTTAATTTCTCATTCTTGTTGTTATGCTAGGTATTTTGTTTTATTGTGGTTCTACAATTGTTCTAAAAGTAGATGTAAATTGTTATCTAATGTTAGAATTATGTTGTTGTCAACCAAGAAGAAAAATGCAAAGACCCAAGGGAGTTAATGGTGGCTTGAGAACGAAATTTTTGTTTAGCTACTGGTTGAGACTGAAAATGGGCTCGGTACATATCATATCTGCACAAATATTTGAAAAAAGTGGCATTTTCTGATTAAGAGCTTACAGAATGGGTCGGTCATTAGAGCTTTGTTTGGAACAACATTTTTGTTCCAAACAAAGCTCTAATGAGAATGGGGCTAGACGGCATTTTTGTTTATGATCACCCTTAAACAAAAATGTTATTCTATGCATTTTTGTTTAGGTACTGTCTGAGACTGAATATATACCCCTACCATCTTAATTTTTTGGATTCCTTTGATACCGAATACCTTTAATGCTGATTCTTTATTGTCTGCTTGCTGCTAGTACTGTATAGTATAGGCTAAATTAATTACAATCCGAAATCCCCTGAATCTGGAGCACCTTATAGTGGAGATAACAGATTAAAGAAGAATTAGAACTTGCTCCCTCCTGGAAGAAGGTTAAACCACCAAGCCTAATCAAGCTATGGAAAATCTCATTGACACAAATGAGACTACCACCCCAACCTGTTGAATTTTGCATTTCCCTGCTCTCTACAAAACCCGAGAAAAGATTGGATATGTCACACTTAGAATACCAAATTTGCAAGCAACACACTTATAGGAATTTGCAAGCATAAAGCATGATTTTAATCTCTGTCAAAGGTTAAGTTTGACTTAATGACATTTTAACCCTTAAAATTTAAGACGTTGTACCCATTAACCCTAAATGTTTCAAGTCGTACCTTTTAGCCCTTGAAGTTACCATAAAAGTCCAATTGACCCTTTTCCCTATTTTTCTTCCGATAATACCACTGCATGATAGATACATCTTAACCTTTGAAGTATGCAAAAAGAAGAAGCTCCACACAGAGTGGCGCATGACTGAATCCATCCGTTAGATCAGCTCCACACAGAATACCATGTAAAACAGAGGATGGCAGAG
This sequence comes from Heracleum sosnowskyi, assembly GCA_030848705.1. Taxonomy (NCBI): domain Eukaryota; kingdom Viridiplantae; phylum Streptophyta; class Magnoliopsida; order Apiales; family Apiaceae; genus Heracleum; species Heracleum sosnowskyi. The sequence continues at coordinate 71,312,628 of CM061235.1, forward strand.
CAGAACTAGCTGTCATTACATGTACAAGTCGAGGGAGGGGAACAACTTTCTCCTTTTGTGGAGCCTTTACCAGAGTATTGAGCACCACTAGTGCAGCACATAGATGAGTTACCCCGTTGTTGGCAATGGCAGAATAAACACCCTTTGCTGTTACCTACAAGAAACCAGATACACATTGTAGCGGAACATATTAAGTTGATATAATTAAAAATATTTCACCAATATTTCAGCCGATTTGTAAATGAGGGACATTCTTAATTTCATCTGGAATTCATAGTTTTAGCACAAGGGAGGAAGAAACCTATTGTTGGTCGCATAATCAAAAGTATGCTAATTAGGATACAGTGGAGGAGGATAAGTAATAACTAGTCTTTTCATTTTAAATTTATTGATTTGAATGTTGTCCACTAACAATTTGTGTATAGACATAGTTTAGTCTCAAATACGAGATACATCTGCGCCGGATAGAGTATGTTTTGCTACTACACAGGTCTGTCTCAATCATATAGAACAACTACATAGGTCTGTCTCAATCATATAGAACAAAGGAAATTATAATCAGAGAAAGCTCTACATCCTTTGTTATATACTTATATCAATAGAAGAGATCAAAAAATCACATGTCGAAGGCATATGCTTGTGCCACATAGACAACATCCAAGGAAAACACCAACCATTGCAATGAAACATGGGTAATGTCCATAAATACACCGCTCCTTCAGTCATTCTCCGTATCACTACATTACTGAATGCCATGAGATACGCTCCTCTATGATGCAAAACCACACCCTTGGGGCTAGCTGTTGTACCAGTAGTTTAACCTAGAGCAATAGACTTCCACTCATCTTGTGGCGGTTTCCATGGGAAACCTGGATCACCGGTCTCAAGGAATTTCTCATATTTAACTTCTCCTCTTTCTAAAGCACACTGAAGTGACTTTTGATCACAGTTTTCATCGGCAATCACAAATGGGGGATTGAAGTTGCTCTTGGTCCACCATAACAACTGCAAAACCTGAATGCTCTAGAAGGAAAGAAGTAGCTCATGCATTCAAACGAACATTGACAGTGTTGATGACAGCCCTAGCCATTGGGATTCCACAAGGAGCTTCATACAAGGAAGGGATGTTTTTGCATACTTCAAGGGCTAAGAGGTATATATCATGAAGGGGTATTATCGAAAGAAAAATAGGAAAAAGGGTTAATTGGACTTTTATGGGTACTTTAGAGGCAAAAAGGTACGAATTGAAACCTTTAGGGTTGATGGGTACAACGTCTTAAACTTTAAGGGTTAAAAGGTCATTAAGCCGTTAAGTTTTAAGTAAAAGAAAATAAATTTAAACTTGGTACTTTGTACATCAGTCAAGCTGCAGTACACATATTACTACTGCAATAATTCTTCTAGCGGTAATTTAGGCTATGATTTCACTGTATTGACATTATGCCTTATTCTTTGTGGATAACGAAACTTTTTGTAGTACAACTGTTGTTACAGATTTGCAGCTATTATGGATGAATGCAGAGATAAGAGGTATCTGGCATGATAATGCAACCCTAGGGAAGCCAGGATCGTAAATTGTCAACAGTTCAAGTGATGGTTCTGTTACAGAGTGGTAGCTGTTATGGGATGCAGAAATAAGAGGTAGCTGGCACGATAATGAAATCTCACAACAGGAAACTGAGAAAAGTCTTGATAGAGGAACTGATGGTTTGGTCATAGATACGTAGCTGCTCATAGAACAGCAAAATCTTGATAATACCCCTACCGCTTCTCTCACAGGTTTGGAGCCGCTGTGGATGAATGCTGAAATAGGGGCTAGACGGCGCTTGGATTTCAGGTCATATATTCAAGGGTATTTTGCGCTTGGATGAATGCTGAATTAGGGGCTAGAGGGCGCTTGCATTCCACGTCACACTACAAGAAAAACTGAATCAGACGACACCTTTCAGACAACGGACGACCGAAAAAGTGTTGCCTAAAATTAACAGACGACATGTTATTTTTTGGCTTGAAAAAATATTGTCTAATTCACTACATTACAATGGTTTGCGAACTGTTGTCTAAGAAAGTGAAAAGTACTGGATATAGACGACGCAAATGAATGGGTTTAGACAACAGTTTTTTTAACTCTTGTCTAAATAAAATTGGGACAATGTTTTTTACTTTTACCGTTGTTGGATTGAGACAACGATTTTGGGGTCTATGTTGTTTAAAAGGTGTTCAAACAACAGTCAAGAAATAGTGTTGTGTGAATACAACCCGACAGACAAGTGTATTTGTGTGTTGTATTGTCACTTGTCATTCCACGGATCATTATCCAAGGGTATTTTGCACTTGGTTAGATAGAAGTTCTAAGTTCATAACTTCTTTCATGTAGCTAGGTTGCATGCTGTTGCTTTTACACAACTTAGACAATTATTGAGGTGCTATCTTCTAAGTTTACATTTGTAGACCAGTTACCTGCTAGATCAGATCCTTTTTCGGTGTACTTTGAGGCGTTGAACATAATTTAGGTAAATATCGTATCATTTCATATAATAAAATCTTGTTTTAGTCGACCATAAGTAGACCGTGGTATCAGTAATATTCCATCTATTTCTGTAGCACCTATCGTGGAGCAAACAACTCTGAAGTGAACATGAATGTTTTAAACAACACATCTGGTAATAAGTAATCCATTGTAGTTTATGTCAACATGGTAAAAAAAACTAATATTATGTAGTATTTATGAAGCGTAATCACGATAATAGTGACGTTTACATTGTTAGGCGATACATAGAAAAGCAATGTTCCATACAGTATTCAAAAACTTAGTGGGAAAAAGAAGTGGAAAGGCAAAGCTGGCGTCCTTACTGACTATAACATGATCAGACACACTCAATCCACATTTCATTTTCAATATAAAACACACATTCTTTAAACCACAATAAAACAAAAATTAATCACAATCCACTGTCAAAGCTCAATGATGCTGGAACTGTGGAGAACGCCCGGGATATTAATGGTCGTAATCCGAATACACTGATTCTATCATAGCACCCCATTTGACACTTACTTGGAACATGGGACTTCCTTTGGAATCTTGTATTACAGAAACTCCGGTGTGTTTAGCATCCAGGGAAAAACTGGCTATGTAAAGCTCACCATTAACATGCTGCAAAATGTCCACATAGAGCACAGAATTCAACGGTACAACTACACGTGATTTGGACAATGGAATCACACCATCAGTTCCTATACTCTAATTCTATTATTAACCTTCTTTAAAAATAGCAAACCTTGGGCACTTGGAGTTGGACTCGTCCAATTTGTTGTTACGAGCAACAAATACTCCATAAACATCCAAACCAGCAATATTGTCTAACAACTTAACCTCCAGATTGGCTACCGCACCGAAATCTCTCCGGCGCCATCAATGGATTCTATTCATCTTTCTTTCAAAAGAACCTCAACATCATAATGATATTCAAGCTTCCGATTTATGTTGTCATTTAGCTAGCTATGCCTTTTCAACATTTGACATGCAATTTTACTAATTTTTTATTAATATTATTAAATAACCCGTGCCGAGATAATTTATTAAATTAATTGATATTTTTTTAATTTATTAGAATGATTGATATTAAGATTTATATTATTTTGTATTACAATATTAATATTAATATTAAAATCTCAACTTATTTTTATTACAATTATATTATATTTTTTCTATGGAATTAATAACTGAATATTTACAAATATTTTACTCAATAAAACATCATTATTATCCGGTGCAATTTTCTTCTTGTTTTGATAATCTGGAATTGCATTAAAGGGAAAAATCTTACCGGACATCCCGGCCCAACACAGACTCTTGGACTCAAAGAAAAGATTAAACCCCTTCCAACAAACGTCAACAAACTTAATTTTTGACATCAAACAAGAGATAGAGCCCATCTTAATCACCTCTAGATGACTAAGAAAGGGGTTGCCACAGCCACATGAAGACACTTAAACCTAACCATACAGACATACACAAAATAGAAAATAAAAACAAAACTTAAAGACTAGAAACACTCAAACTCCAGAAACTTGAACTCCACTATCACCGAACCCGTGCAATCAGACCACACTCCTAGTTCTGCAAACCCATACTTGGAGATCCATTGTCTTGGACTAACCACTCACCCATGCCCTCTACTTCTTCTTTCACTGCATTCTAAGCCTCTACTTCATGCTCCTCAAAAGCTTGAAAGTGATTATCAATAGGTCCAAGACCCATATCCAGCCTCCACAACTCACGAACCCTACCGAAACCTCTGCAAAAAACAACAAATCTTGTACGCCAAAAAAACCATCCATTGCTAAAAAACGAGCCAACCTGTTATGACTCCCCCTAATTGCATTCACCTCCAAGGTGAGATATGGTCTAATTTCCTCTACTCAAGTTGATCTATTAACCCTCTGTGATTCACATTGGCATTCTACCTCCAACGTCAATCCTCCCATTCTTTTATACCCTCAATATTGTCCGACTCCAACTGCACCATATCTTCACCCTCATAGAAAGCACATCGCAAAACGATCAGCAAGGACCAGAGTTCATTGGCTATCTCAGTTAGCCCTCTTATAATTCCCGAAACCATCAACACAATCGAACCCCTATGATCTCTGATTACTACTCCAATACCCATGTTTCCATTTGGCAAACGATTTGGCAAAGTCACTGCATGTGTGTTGATCTTCACATAATTTCTTTTCGTAAACACCCACCTTCTTTCCATTGAGAAATGTATGAAGAGAATGAGAGGGGCCTAAGACGGATGGAGGGTATTTAACTTGCATGCATTAAAGAGATATTAGAGTCACCATAAAACTATGAAGACCGAACCCATTACCAGCCTTTTCAGATTCTGCAGCAATGGGATAATATCTGTTTCAATTCCCATAAAAACCCACTAAGATACTTCTAGAATTTGAATTATTAGAAATAACTAGCCAATAAAACCATCAGCCCAACTTAAAAATAAATCATGCTACAACTTAAGAATTAAAGCCCACACTAGAAAGATTAACACCAAGCACTGACCAAACTACTACTTCCTACCCCTTTTTTGTTAGTGTTTGTGCCCTAAAGACAATACTATTATGTTCTTAGGAAAGACATTTTGATTATTAATGATTATGTTCTATGGATTTTCTTTAGTTATTTATTATGTCTTATTTACTGCGGTATAAATGTTAGAATAATAAATGTCCTTGGAATATAAACATGAATTCTATATCTTTAAGTATGTGACTTAGAAATGAGATTATATGAATAGTGTTTATAATCCTAAATATCCCTACTCGAGTATTGTAAAGCATAATGTAACATAAGATTTAAAAGATATAACTACAACTCAACAAAGGACAAGACAGACAATAATATTAACAGAAGCACAGGAATCCAGAATCAAAGAAGAAAAGGTAAACTCAAAAAATCAAAATACGGTATGTATTCTTGAAGTCCGTAAACAGGTCACAGAAAGAAGTTCATGAAAATGTTCAAGCCTCAGTGACAACAAAAGAAACAAGACTTTCAAGACTACAGAAGTATGTGAATGATTTAGGGTTAAGAACCACATGATTCCAGTGATTTAATTGAAGCAACCAGAACGACAAAGGACTTATCAGCAGCATTGAATTCAAGACATAAAAGAAGAATTGATCAAGTGTTATTCATCTGTGAACCAGACCAATTGCACTAGGTGACAGCACTTAAAAAGATCAAGTTGTTTTATCGTCTCAGAAGAAATTGATAAAGTCTAAAACTGGAACACCCTGAAGCTAAGAAGAATTATTAAAAGGTCAAGCAAAAGAAAATGGCTCGATAGTTTTTACTTTCTAAAAACTATCGAATGAGATAAAAGAAGTCCATCAGAATTCAAGTTAAAAGAATTTAGCTTTCGATAGTTTTTATTTAAAAACTATCGAATGATAAATTCTTTTTAATCATTCGATGGTTTTCAATTCAAAGGAGCAGGTGAAAAGTATTTGTTGTGAATGGTTGATTGAAAATTGGACGGCCAGGATTGATTATTCAATTGTGGTTCAATAGTTTTCAAACCAAAAGACTGCAATTAATACAGAGTGAAGAAGTGTCTTCTTCAGTTAAGGCAAAATACACAGAGACAGTACTGAGAGAGAAGTTTGAGCCGGAGAAAATCAGAGAAATTAATAGTGCTCAGAATTTGATCATTGTATTGAATTTGTGTAACCTTAAACTCATTGAAGCTAATCTATGGATTAGAAATTGTAGCACCCCTCGAGGTTTATATTTATAAAAAGATATATTCCCCGACTCTTGGTTTGATTTGGTGTGTTTGATTTCGTTATAGAATTGAATGATTAATCCGCGAACGAAATTGAATTATTTGTGAGTATCGTATTCAACCCCCCCTTCTACGATACTTTGGACCCAACAATTGGTATCAAAGCTACTTGATTGACGTACAAATCAGATTCGGTGAATGAGACCAAAATCAAACGTAGCGTGAAAATTCGAAGCAAATTTTTTAACCTTCAAAATTTTTCATTTAATTGGAATTTCTTGAATTTTAAACAATTTGAAATTTTCAGAAACCATGAGTGCTCCAAAGACAACCGCTGGTATTAAAGTTCCCCCGTTTACTAGAGATGATTTCGGTTTGTGGAAGATGAAGATGCTGTTATTTATCAAGGCATCTAATCCGTTGTATATTGGCATATTAGAGAACGGGCCGTTTGTACCAATGAAACCAGTTAGTGAATCTACAGCTCCTGATGGTAGCAGGATTCCTCAAGGCACCCAACCTAAGGATATTACTGAGTATACAGATTCTGACAAAGAACTGATTCGATTGGACACAGGTTTGATGTTGATATTAGCAAACTCCGCAGACAAGGAAATGAGCTATCAGTTGATGAACTGTACAAGCGGGAAACATATGTGGGATACCATTAATTTGATAATGGAAGGAACTGAAGACGTGCAGGAAAATAGATTGGACATCCTGACTTCTCAGTACGAAGCTTTTAGGTCTCTTCCAGGAGAAAGTATAACTCAGGTCTTTGAGAAATATACTAAGCTTCTAAATGAATTGGCAATGAAAGGGAAGACCTATCCACTGAGAGAATCAAACAGGAAGTTCATGATGACACTGCCCCATCATGTAGAACACAAGTCCTCATCCTTAAGGGAAAGAATTGACTTCACCAAGATGCCATTAGAGATGATCTACGGCAAGTTGAAGACCTATGAGATGGAACAGGAACAATGAGTGATAATCTACAGACCAGGGACAGTGGATAATAAGCACAATGCACTTGTGAGATCAGCAGCACTTGTAGTGGATGAACCAACAACTTCTGAGATTCAGGTTCAAACCCCTAGAGCAGGAAAGGAGGTGATCATAGAAGCTGAGATGGATTCTGTGAATCTGGGTGTTGATGAAAGTGATTACTACACCCTAGAAGATCTTGAGCAAATGGAAGAAAAAACCATGGCGTACTTAGCTGCAAAGTTTAGTCATATTCGCTTCAAGAGAAACCCTAAGTACAAGTTCAAGGGCTCAACCAACAGATTCCAGAAGAGAAAGTATGCACCTAGTACATGCTTTAAGGGAGGCTACAAGACTGGCATGATTGATAGAAGCAAATCAAGATGCTACAACTGCAGTGAGTTAGGGCATTTCGCTACTGAATGCCGGAAGCCTCGTCAAGCAAGAGACATGAAAGATGTCTATGGAAAGAAAGACTCATATGCGGATTTGAAGAAAGAGAATGCCAAGCTGAAACAACAACTGGAGGCATTGTCTGGAAAGCAGAAAGGGAAGGCTTATATAGCAGAGGGAAAACACTGGGATGATACTGATTCGGATGAAGAGGAGGAATATGTAAATGTTGCCTGAATGGCTGACTCTTCAGAGGAATCACCACAATCATCTCAGGTACCTATCTTAACTACAATTGATATGTCTAACTCTGAGTACAAGAAAACTATGCAAGATCTAAGTGTAGAATTGTTTAATGTACACACAAGCATGCTAGCATCAGAAATGGAAAATGCTAAACTAGTTCTTAAGATTAAAAATCTAGAATCTAAAAATGAAGAACTAGAGCTTGTAGCTGTCACATTAGAAGATCTTAAGCAAAAGAATGTGTACTTAGAGAACAAGGTCAAGTGTAATGATGAGATAGAGACTATCCTCAGGAAGCAGATTTCAGATTTAGATTTGAAGCTGAATGCTTTTAAGAATTCCGCCCTGATTACTAAGGAGATCATTGATACTCAGACTCAGGGTAATAAAACTGCTATAGGACTTGACTATTCCAAAAAGGCTGGGAAAAGGACTCTGGAATTTCCTGTGACATCTTCTGTTGTCAAGAAGGATATTCCACATATTCTTAAGAATGTGGTTAGTCCAGTCTTTGTCAAGCCTTTCTCAGAACCTTTTAATGAGGACGACCTTTTCATAAGACAAGAATTGCTTGAGGAGGATTTATTGAAGGAAAAAGAGGTAAAGACTAAGTTGCCTAGGAATTCAGTAAAAACTGTTATACCTAAAACTGAAGTAGGTGACTTAGTTAGTAATGCTAAAAAGAACAGGAATGGGAAAAAGAAGATTGTTAATCAGGAAGTTGTTCCATTTTCTCCCATTGTATCTAGGAAGTTGTGCACCATTTGTAATTCTGCTGGACACCTTACACATGCATGTAAAAAGGTTAAAGTAGAAACTGCTAATACTTCTGAAATGCATAACATGTCTGACATGCTTGATCTTCATGAACCCTGTGGAAAGAAAGAGTGTTTGCTATGTAAGTACAACATCATGCATGCTTATTTTAAGTTGATGAATGATAGTAGCAAAAACACTGTTAATGTTAAATCCACAGATACTATGAATATCAAACAGGGTAAGACTAAATTGAATGTTACTCCTGTTAATGTATCCAAACCTTCAGGACCCAAACAATTTTGGGTACCAAAGTCCGCTTAATCAATCTGTGATTGCAGGGTAAGGTTAAAAGCTCAAAGGTTGTGTGGATTCTGGATAGTGGCTGTTCTAGACACATGACAGGTGAAGAGTCCCTGCTTACAGAGGTGGTTAAGAAGACCGGCCCGATTGTAAACTTTGGAGATGACAACAAAGGATTCACTACAGGATATGGTAAATTGAAAATTGGGAATGTCATCATAGAAAACATCTCTCTTGTTGAAGGATTAAAGCACAGTCTTCTTAGTATCAGTCAATTCTGTGATAAAGGCAACAATGTAGATTTCAGAAAAGACAAGTGCTTGATCACAAACAGGAAGGATGAGAAGCTTGCTCTACTTGGAGTAAGAAAAGGAAATTTGTTTATAGCTGACTTAAAATCTACCAGTGAAGGAGATGTTACTTGTTTCTACAGTAAGGCTTCTTCAGAACAAAGTTGGCTATGGCATAAGAAGCTCTCACACTTGAACTTCAAAACTATGAACTCTTTGGTAAAGAGAGAGTTAGTGAGAGGGTTGCCCCTGATGGAATTCAATCAGGAGGGACTATGTGAAGCATGTGAAAAAGGGAAGTCGAAGAAAGCATCACATGGAAGCAAAGGAATGACAAGCATTGCTGAACCATTACAACTCATTCATATGGATTTATTTGGTCCAGTCAATGTTATGTCACTTTCAAGAAAAAGATATGCATTGGTGATGGTGGATGACTACTCTAAGTACACGTGGGTGTTGTTCATACCATCAAAGGATGAAGCAACACAACTAATCATTGATCACATCAAGAAGATAGAAGTGGAAGCTAAGCTACATGTGCGGACAATCAGATCAGACAATGGAACTGAATTCAAGAATGCATTTCTTAATGATTTTTGCTTAGAGAAAGGAATATCAAGACAGTTTTCAGAACCAAGAACTCCTCAACAGAATGGAGTAGTGGAAAGGAAGAACATGACCTTGGTTGAAGCAGCAAGGACCATGTTGAGTGAATCAAAACTTCCCACTTACTTTTGGGCTGAAGCAGTGAATACAGCTTGCTACACTCAGAATCGAACCCTGATCAACAAAGATCATGAAAAGACTCCGTATGAGTTAATGGCCAACAAGAAACCAACACTGAAGTACTTTCATGTGTTTGGTGCAAAGTGCTTTGTACTTAAAGATGGAGAACATCTTGGCAAGTTTGATGCCAAAGCAGATGAAGGCATTTTTCTGGGCTATTCTCTGGAATCTAAGGCTTTCAGGGTATATGTGATTGAAGATAAGAAGGTGTTGGAAAGCTTTAATGTAACATTTGACGACACCAAAAGACCAGGCCTGCAAACAAGAGAGAACTCTGAATCCTTGGTATTTGAAAATCTATCAGGAGATCTCTCTGACAATGAAGAAGAACCTGAAGTTGTTACAGTTATTAATAATAATCATAATGATAATGATTCTGGACAAAGTGGTGACCAAAGTGGAGATCCTCAAAATTCTACAGGATCCACTAGTCAGTCTACAGAATCATCAGATCAAACCGTCAACAACTCAGGGGGAGTAGGAGAAGGATCAACTAGTCACACTCCACAACATCTAGAACAAGGAGAATCATCAAGATCGCATCTGCCAAGACAAAGGGTATGGAATAGAGATCATCCCTTTCACTTGATCATTGGTGATCCGGACACAGGAGTGAGAACTAGGAGAACATCACAAAATGAATGTCACTATTCTGGGTTTCTTTCAAAAACAGAACCTAAGAAAGTTGAAGATGCTCTAGATGATCGAGATTAGGTGATTGCTATGCAAGAGGAACTCAATCAGTTTGAAAGGCAGAAAGTTTGGAAGCTGGTACCCAGGCCTAAAGGAAAATCTGTTATTGGAACAAGATGGGTATTCAGAAATAAGTTGGACGAAGATGGCATTGTAATGAGAAACAAAGCCAGACTGGTTGCTAAAGGTTACTCTCAAGAAGAGGGTATAGATTATGATGAAACCTATGCACCAATAGCAAGACTTGAGGCCATCAGAATGTTTCTGGAATTCGCAACACATTCCAATTACAAGGTATATCAAATGGATGTGAAGAGTGCTTTTCTGAACGGGGAGTTAGAAGAAGAAGTGTATGTGGAGCAACCTCCAGGTTTTGAGGATTCAAAACTGGCAGACTTTGTGTACTTTCTATTCAAAGCTCTCTACGGACTCAAACAAGCTCCAAGGACATGGTATGACACTCTCTCTGAATTCTTACTTGAAAATGATTTTACAAGAGTTGTTGTAGACAAGACTCTCTTTTACAAAAAGCACAAAAATGATTTGATATTGGTGCAAGTATATGTTGATGACATAATATTTGGTTCTACTAATGATGATCTATACAAGAGATTTGCTAAGTTAATGCAGAGTCGTTATGAAATGAGTATGATGGGTGAATTGTCATTCTTTCTTGGACTGCAAGTATACCAAAGACAAGATGGTATATTCATTTGTCAGTCCAAGTACATCAAAGATTTTCTTAAGAAGTATCAAATGGAAGACTCGTCTACAGCAAAGACTCCTATGCCAACTGCCACTAAGCTTGATAAGGATGAAACTGGTAAGAAGGTTGACATCACAGGCTACAGAGGTATGATAGGCTCATTACTTTATCTCACTGCAAGTAGACCAGATATAATGTTTGCAACATGCTTGTGTGCTAGGTTTCAGTCTGATCCTAAAGAATCTCATCTAATAGCTGTTAAGCGAATATTTAGATATCTTAAGGGGACTCCAAATCTTGGAATTTGGTACCCTAAAGATACAGGATTTGATCTTATTGGATACACAGACTCTGATTTTGCAGGTTGTAAGATTGATCGGAAAAGTACTTCAGGAAGCTGTCAGTTTCTTGGAAGAAGGTTAGTTTCCTGGTATAGCAAGAAGCAGCATTCAGTGTCCTCATCAACAGCCGAGGCTGAATACATTGCTGCTGGTAGCTGTTGTGCTCAGATCTTGTGGATGAGAAACCAACTCCGTGACTATGGGCTTTTGTTGACAAAGATTCCAATATTTTGCGACAACACAAGTGCCATAGCAATCTCTAACAACCCAGTGCAACACTCGAGGACGAAGCACATCGACATCAGGTATCATTTTATCCGAGAGCATGTCATGAATGGAACTATGGAGTTACATTTTGTACCCACAGAGGATCAAATTGCAGACATCTTTACTAAACCGCTTGATGAATCCACTTTTTCAAAGCTGGTTGGTGAACTTGGGATGTTAAATCTTTCTAATTGATTTTGATTAGAAGTCAGTAACTGCAGATAGTCCTAGTGAATACATGAGTTTAAGAATTTCTATATCCTTAGGACTCGTGAATTTATTTTCTGGAGCAATTCTCGTAGTTAGGATTATTGTACTAATTTTATGTCATAATTATGGATGATATATCTTCTGGCATTTAATTGGTTATTAATTCTAAAAATTATTTAGGTGCTAATATTTGTTCTAAATATTCAAGCATCTATTTAATTTGAATTAATTTACTTTGTTTTTAACATTGTAGATTAATGCAGCATAATTTATTGGTTTTTAATTGGTTAATATCTTTTAATGATATTTAGTCGATTTTATTCTGAGAAAATTGTGAATTTTCTGTTAACAATTGATTTTGGTAAATTTTAAAAGATTTATTCAAAATAAAACTTGACAGGAAATACAAAAGTTTGAATTTTAGAACATGAACAGGTTTTAAAATTTGAAAAGAAGCAAAAAGTATCGAATTTAGGGAATTCGACAATTTTTCAAGTACAAAGAAAAATCTATCGAAATTAATTTTCGATAGTTTTTGAAAAGGAAAAGAAAAACTATCGAAAACAATTCTCGATAGTTTTTTAGGATAATTTAAAAATGCATCGAAGTGAATTTAATTAGAATATATCAAATTCTCGATGGTTTTTGAAATAAAAAGAAAATCTATCGGAGAGAATTAATTTTTCCTTTATTTTAATTCTCGATAGTGTTTCAACAAAGGACACTTCGATAGTTTTTCAAGTTTTTTTTTTTAAAAAAAGAAACAACTTCGATAGTTTTCAAGAAAACTTTTAGAATTCTGTATTTCAAAAAACTTCGATAGTTTTCCAAAAACAACTATCGAAGGGAAGTTGACAGTTTTGCCCCTTCTGAAAACCATCGAATGCTCTTTTAAAATCTATCGAAACCTGTATTAACAAGTTTGCCCCTGACAGTTTCAAAATGTATTTAACAAGCACTTAGTTTTTTTTTCATTGTTCACAGATCTGAGAAAAGCTTTTGTTTATACTTACAAGAATACACACATCCAAGAACGTCTCTGTCGATAGTTTTCTCCATTTTTAACCAAGCAAAGCTTAAAATATTTACTGTTTTTCATTGGTAAATCTTTTTTTAACCGTGAAAACTTGATTGTTTTGAGTTTTGAAACAAAGTAAGGGAGAATCCATCGAACTAAGCTTTTGAACCTTAGACTCGATCCATAGACTGATTTTTCAGGTTTATAGATTTAGGGTTTTTGGTCAAATTTTGTTCGAGGTTGTGTTTTTCAGATTTAAATAAAAGGGGTAATTTTGTTTTAAGGGTAATTTTGTGACAAGTTTGATTAATTAGGAATAATTAATTAAATTTAAGAGAAAATTAGTTTTGGTTTAATTTAATTTTCTGAAAATTTGAAATCCAATGGCCGAAGAATTTATCGTAACCAAAACTAATCATGTCTCGTTTCAGAACTTGCAATCCATAACGAACTTACAGTTTCGTGCATGAGCAGAGTTTCTGAACACACGTTCATTAGTGGCATATTCTTTAAGTACTCCCGTAGTCCTTTGCATCGATCAATTGACTGCACTGTACACAACCGCCACGGATACAAGTGAGAATAACATAAGGTCCTTCAGTTTTGTTGTGCCAGGGGGCAGAACAATAAGGGTGACGGAACATGATTTTAATAGAATACTACATTTTCCAACAGAAAACCTTGTTCCGGATCCCACGACTGAGGAGATACATGCTTTCTTCACTCTCATTAGAAGTCAACAACCAAACTTCTTTGTGGGAGAGTTCCTTAAGCATTACTTGACAAAGCCATGGAACTTTTTCTTTCAAACCCTAATCCATGTTTTTACTACCAAGCTAACAAATCTGCATGGTATTCCCTTATTCCTTCAAAAGATAGGGTTTGCCATTGCTAACAATAGGCATATTAACATAGGAAGGCTAGTGATTGATCAAGTAATTCTGTGCATGGGACCACTGGAAGAAAGAACAGGCATAGATGTAACAGCCCCAGATCCGGGGTCGGGGATCCGGTCGTTACGGTCTCAATTTCCATCAATAATACTTGCACTTGAATCAAAACAATTAAACTGCATGTTGTGACCCCGCAATAACAACACCATACACAACTAGTTATAGTCTCAGAGGTGAAATTGGAATAAGTATCTAGTCATAGGATCCACAAGTTATAAGTTATTACAAACCCAAATGATTACAGAGTACACTTAGTAGTTCTTGCCGTTGCTTACATTAATCATAAATATAAATAAGTCTGATACACAAAAGCTGTAGCTTAGACTACTGATTACTACTACCTCAGCTATGGCGGCTATGACATCAGCGGGTAAATCTCTGACGGCTGATACATGCTTGCGCAGAGTGTGCATGTTGCGGGCCATCTACTCTAGCTGTTGTTGTGATATAAATAAATAAAGCAAGGGTGAGCAATAGAGCCCACCAAAATAGTTTATGACAGATCATCAGTATATAACAGTTCGAAAATATCTTTGTAACCACAGGTTATGCATTAAACGGATAAGACACTAGTATAACATATACGATGAAGTTACGAGGAAAATTCAATATAAGGTTTCCGTAACCCAAAATCCACTTATGCATATATAATATGAGTAAGGTTTTATCAGAGTCGTAACTCATAAAATAAAAGATGAAGTTGCAAGGATTTATTGTAACTTCATTTTTGAACACTTTTCAACCCCCTGCCAACATGATCGGTAAACCTGAACCAAGGGTGTTATCCTTAGTCCCTTTCAATACATGTTGCAGAATTATCCAAATTGGATGATGAACCAATACTGGAGTAATCACCGCGCCAGTTGTCCCAACCTCACTATGATCAGTAGCAAGTCGTACAACTAAAAATGTTTTCTACATGTAGATGGAAGAACACGACAGCCTGACATTGTCTACCGCCTTTCTGGATCTCCCGGCCCATTTGGGGTAATAATAATTGATGGGTCGGCGCGACTCGACCTCTTACACTGCTCTTAGTTCGGATGAAATCCATGACTCTGAAACGTAAAGATCGTCCCCCTTTCCCCAAGTGTAATACTTGTTGATACGACTCCACTAAGTAGTTATATCTAGGTTGGAAAGGAAGATTCTCCAGTATTTCCCAAGCTATTGCTTGTTAATGGATATCGACTTGTTCCATCAATTTACTCTTCGATCGTTGAGGTAGTAACACAACATTTGACTTGCGGCAATTAAATTGCTCCGAGAAAATATCTGTCCCCTGACAGTTTTGAGTTGAGAGTTTAAAATGAGTAGCAGTCACTTAAATCAGGTTTCCCATATTCTGGATAGTTGAGCGAGTATTTAAATCCTCTTCAAAAAGATAGATTCAAATGGAAAACCGTGTTTTGGGAACCTCTCCTTGATTTAAAATAATTAATAATACAGCTTAGAATATCCTTCATAAATGTTGAAGGTCAAGAATAACCTTAAATAATACAACTCAATTTAAAATGTGTTAAAGGTATTTAATAAATAATCAAATAATATTTATTAAATAAATAAACTTTAAATGAATATTCAAAAATAATATTCATTAAATAAATAGTGATTGAATGAATATTCAAAATAATAATCATTAAATAAATAATGATTAAATGAATATTCAAAATAATATTCATTGAATAAATAAACCTTAAATGAATATTCAAAAATAATATTCATTAACTAAATAAACCTTGAATGAATATTCAAAATAATATTCATTACATAAATAATGATTAAATGAATATTCAAAATAATATTCATTGAATAAATAAGCCTTAAATGAATATTCAAAAATAATATTCATTAAACAAATAATCATCGAATAATAATTACCCGATATCTTTATCGGAAAAATAATCTTTAACATATACAGAAAATATAACTACTTCTGGTCTAAAGAATAAAATCATACGCCCTTTACCTAGGGCATTTATAAAAACCTGGCTTCTAACTAATATCCCATATCTAGCTTAGAAGCCCATAATCAAATCATAACCTCGAGTATCACTATATATAGCAGTTCGAAGACAAGCATGCAATTTATATATCGCAGTGTACTTGGGAATAAAACATGTATACTTCTCATTTGCATATCATATATGAAAGCATTTTATTATCACAACAACAGTAAGCATAGGTTTCGAAAACTTGCCTGGTGGTGAGGTAGGGGTAGTGTGCCTCGGGTTAATTCGGCGATCTATACATAGTCAAAATATCCGAGATTAATCACTTAACACTTTCATGAAACTAAGTATGTACTATCTCAAGTAACAAGTTCATTTTCAAGTTAAGTCTTTAAGAACTTCCACTCGTGCATGCTCGCTCACGCATTTTTATAAAATAGAGATCAAATCCTTTTAACACGAAATCTTTTCGAGGGTCTTCTTAAACGTACCTATCATGTTAACACAAAGTTTCACATTCTAATAAATCGCTTAAGGGGTTTCATCATTGCCTCAAAGTTGGCTAAGTGGTATAGTTTGGTTTCGCGAAACATCCTTTACTAAAATACTTGTTTCTCCTAAACCGTAAATCGGATTCACATGATCTTTGCACCAAAACGAACCTTGAAACAAGACCTACACTATAATGGGCAGTGGTGATCTTGTACAGAAGTTATTATGTTCGAACATCACAAACAAAACAAGGTTAAGGAAAATCGGGCATTTTAACGGCTATGTTTTAATGATTCCAAAGTTTAATCATAAACTTTACATGATCAATCCAACCAAATCATCAAGTCAATCCCTCAACATCATTACTAATCCATAACCATCATCAACCATAGTCAAAACCAACATCTACTTATTCATCATCAAAACAACATCAAACTTTCATCAAAACCAATCATTCATCCTTATGATCATACTAACTAATCTACATTTAAGCTAACCATATAAATCAAATTATAACCAAGGGTTTCAAGAGTTATACCTTCCTTGATGCTTTATAAACACTCACAATAGATTATAATCCTTCCTTGAGCTTTAAACTATCCTTAACAAGCTTAATCTTTAAGAACAAAATCAAGAACACAAAATATTACCATTCATTTCACTATTCACTCTCATCTTTGATCTAATATTCAAGCATGTTACAATCCATGGATGAAGCTAGGAATTAGAGCATACCTTAGTCTAGGAATTAGGAAACTTTTGAATCCAACATCACGATTTATGGAAGCTTGGAAGATTGATTCTTGAAAAAGTGTCTTGGTTGAAGAAATGGGCCGAATGGTATAGCTCTTCAAGTGGGGAGTTTTTCTTGCTTTTTGCCTTGGTTGATTTTGATAATATGTGATATTTTGTGGTCAAATGGTGAGTTATAGCTTGTTTGCCTCATCATCAGGACATGTGTCAAGCAAAGGAAGAGTTTGGAGATAAAGTAGCTTTACTGGTTTGTTCCCTTTCACATGGATGATACAATTGTTGCATTCCTTGGATTAATCTTGTTACATGTTACTTCCATGTCTATATTTAATCCTGTAAGTGTCGCGTTGTTCCGTCACCGCTTAATCTCGTAGAATGTTCGCAGGGTTTCTTAAGTGTTCTATCGAAGTAGTTTACCGTAAACGTTCTTGACATCACTAATTCTTTTATTAAATCCATATCCATGGAATTCATAATTTAAATCCTCCAATATTTTCAAATAATGATTAATCCATCCGTTATTGGTGAAATTTCGGAGAAAACAGAAAATGCTATTTTTCTGATTCTGACAACTTTTGCATTCCTTCATTTACATCGTAGATCACTAATACGACTTTGAAAGTTCATTATACCGTCCCGTACATAGGGTGGTTTGAAAACTTTTTAAACGAAAAAGTTACTATTCATCAATGATTTTTTAACAAAAGTTACTATTCATCAATGGTCCTTAAATAAGTACAAAATTTGGGGATATTACAGTCTCCCCTCCTTAAAAGGATTCCGTCCCGGAATCAGTTTGAAAACAAATGGGGGTACTTTTCCAGCATAGCACTTTCTAGTTCCCAGGTTGATTCTTCCAGATTATGGTTTTGCCACAAAACTCTGACTAGCTTGATGACCTTGTTCCGGAGCACTTGTTCCTTTTGATCTATGATTTCCACAGGTTGTTCCACATAGGTTATGTCTGGCTGCATGTCTACGTGCTCGTATTCCACTATGTGCTTAGCATCCGGGTTGTATTTCCTCAGCATTGAAACATGAAACACATTATGCACTTGTTGCAGGTTTGGGGGTAATGCTAGCTCATATGCTAACTTCGCAATACGTTTTAAGATCTCAAATGGTCCAATGTATCTAGGACTCAGTTTTCCTTTCCTTCCAAACCTCATCAAACCTTTCCAAGGAGATACCTTTAAGAACACTAGGTCTCCTACTTCATATTCCTTGTCCTTCCGGGCCAAATTAGCATACTTCTTTTGTCTATCTTGGGCTGCTATCAGCCGTCCTCTGATTAGATCTACTATGTCCTTAGTCCGTTGGACCACTTCGGGCCCAAGCATCTTTCGCTCTCCAACTTCATCCCAATACAAGGGAGATCTGCATCTTCTTCCATAAAGGGCCTCGTAAGGCGGCATTCCTATGCTTGAATGAAAACTATTGTTGTAGGAAAACTCAATCAGTGGTAGGTGATCATCCCAACTTCCTTTAAAGTCTATAGCACAGACTCTTAACATATCCTCTAGTGTTTGGATGGTCCTTTCACTTTGTCCGTCTGTTTGCGGGTGATAGGCAGTACTCATATTCAACCGGGTTCCTACACATTCTTGGAAGCTTTTCCAGAATCTGGAGTTAAATCTGGGATCTCGGTTAGATACTATGGCGACTGGGACTCCGTGTCGCACCACTATTTCTTTCAAGTAAATATCCACTAGTCTGTCGACAGTGTACCTTTCGTTGATCGGAAGAAAATGAACTGACTTCGTCAGTCTGTCTATGATTACCCATATGGTGTCATGATTGGCCTTGGTCCTTGGTAAACCTACTACGAAGTCCATGGCTAGGTGTTCCCATTTCCATTCGGGAATCTCTAGGGGTCGTAAAAGTCCACTGGGTCTCTGGTGTTCCGCTTTCACTCGTTGGCAGGTCAAGCATCTGCTTACCCACTCTGCTACGTCCTTTTTCATGTTAGGTCACCAGTAGTATTCTTTCAAATCTCCATACATCTTGGTGCTTCCTGGGTGAATTGAATACCTTGAACTGTGACTCTCGTGTAAAATCTCGTCTTTTAGTTCTCGAACATTCGGAACCCAAATTCGGTAAGTATACCTCATTATTCCTTTATCATCCTTGACAGTGTGGATCTCTTCTCCTGTCATTGACTGTCTGTCTTCACTCATCATTCTTTCTTGACATCTTCTGATCTTTTCTAACAACTCTGGCTGCAGTGAAATCTCAAATAGCTTTTCGGTACCGTCTCCGGTTTCCTTCACTTCTATTTCCATCTTTTCAAATTCTCTAATCAGCTCTTTTGAAGACATTATCGTCTTGAGTCTCTCTTTCTTACTAAGGGCATCAGCCACCACATTGGCTTTCCCTGGGTGATAAAGCATTTCACAGTCATAATCCTTGATCAGCTCTAACCATCTTCTCTGGTGCATGTTGAGCTCCTTCTGGGTAAAAATGTACTTGAGGCTCTTTTGGTCAGTGTAAATCTCGCACTTCTCTCCATACAAGTAGTGCCTCCAAATATTTAAAGAGAAAACTACTGCTGCTAGTTCTAAATCATGAGTAGGATATTGAATCTCATATTCCTTCAATTGTCTTGACGCATACACGATTACCTTACCGTGCTGCATCAGCACGCACCCTAATCCCTTATGCGAAGCATCACTGTAAATCACAAAATCTCCTTTTCCATCTGGCAATGCCAACACAGGGGCAGTCACCAGTTTCTCCTTTAGCTCTTGAAAACTATTCTCGCACTTTTCTGTCCATTCAAACTTCTCAGTTTTACGGGTAAGTCGGGTTAACGGGGCTGCGATTTTCGCAAAATCCTTAACAAATCTTCTATAATATCCTGCTAATCCTATGAAACTTCTTACCTCTGTTGGTGTGGTTGGCCGTTCCCAGTTTGAAACTGCCTCTATCTTGGAGGGGTCAACCAACACTCCCTCCTTATTGATCACGTGTCCTAAAAACTGAACCTCATTTCTCCAGAATTTACACTTTGCGAATTTGGCATACAATTGTTCCTTCCTGAGTATTTCTAGGGCTATCCTCAAATGTCATGCATGTTCTGCCTCTGTCTTTGAGTAGATAAGAATATCATCGATGAAAACTATAACGAACTCATCCAAATACTTCTTGAACACCCTATTCATCAAATCCATGAAAGCTGCGGGGGCATTGGTCAATCCAAACGACATCACCAAGAACTCATAATGTCCATATCTGGTACGGAATGCAGTCTTTGGGATATCTTCGGGTTTAATCTTTAATTGGTGATATCCGGTTCTCAGGTCAATTTTAGAGAAGTACACAGCATCCTTTAGCTGGTCGAACAAATCGTCTATTCTGGGTAATGGGTACTTATTCTTTATAGTTAGCTTGTTCAACTCTCGGTAGTCGATGCATAACCTCATACTCCCATCTTTCTTCTTAACAAACAACACTGGTGCCCCCCACGGTGACACACTGGGTCTTATCATACCCTTCTCCAACAGTTCTTGTAACTGGGTAGCTAGTTCTTTCATTTCTACTGGGGCTAACCGGTACGGGGCCTTCGAAACTGGCGCCGTCCCCGGGGCTAACTCAAAAGCAAACTCAATTACCCTATCGGGTGGTAATCCTGGAAGATCTTGTGGAAACACATCTTCGAACTCATTGACTACTGGGATGTCCTGTAAACTGGGCACCTCTCTCTGGGTGTCTACAACATAAGCTAAGTAAGCCTCGTTTCCCTTTCGTAACAATCTTTTGGTTTGCGCCATGGTTAGAAATTTCTGTGTCTGTTTCATTCCCTTAAACACTATTTCCTTCTTCCCTGGGGTATTTAATCTAACCTTTTTCCCTTTACAATCTATCTGCGCGTTATTGCGAGACAACCAATCCATCCCCAAAATGACATCAAATTCTCCTAATTTAAAAGGAATCAAATCCACACAAAAAGACTGTTCCCCTATTTTCAATCTGCAGTTGGGGTGAATCTGATTAACTGGGACTATTTCGTGGTTAGCTATTTCTACTTGTAGGGAATCCCTTAATGGTTGGGCCTTAAGTTTCAATTTATGCGCAAAATCCCTCGATATAAAAGATTTAGTTGCTCCAGAATCAAATAAAACATTTGCGCTAACTGAATTCAGAGAAAAGGTACCTGCTATCACATCTGTGTTCCTCACGGCATCCTGCACTGTCATGTTGAAAGTCCTAGCAGTTGGTGGCTTGTTGGAGGCAGCTTTGCTTGCCCCTGATGCTGCGGGTCGGTTCATGGGGCAATCCTTCCTCACATGACCTTGACGTCCACACTGGAAACAAGTGGTGTTTCGGTTGACGCTAGGGTTAGCCGTGGTACAATTGGTAGCATAATGGCCCACTCGTCCATACTTATAACAGGTTGCCTGTTTCTGGTTGCACACACCGGGGTGTCTCCTTCTACAAGTTGTACATACTGGTAATGGGGGTCGAGAATGGTGGGAGTGGGACACTCCTGATGGGTTGCCGCCCTGGTTTACGCTTGCGCTCACGGGTCGCTTGAACCCCATATTCCTTACAGGTAGGGAGACTGCCCCGCTATTAAACCTATTTGGGGGGTTTCCTCCTGCAGAACCTCCACCCATACTTGCATGTTTCCTTTTTATCCCCCCCTTTTTCTCTTTCCCTCTGCATCAGATCACTCCCTGCTTCCACGATTGAAGCCTTTTGCACCAATGTGGCATAGTCTGAAATCTCCAAGACTGCCACGCGATTCTGAATCCACTGCTTCAACCCTTGTTGAAACATATTAGCTTTCTTCTCTTTGATATCTACAAACTCTGGCACAAACCTTGATAGCTCGGTAAATTTTGCCTCATAATCAGCCACTGTTAGGTTATTTTGCTTTAGTTCTAAAAACTTGAGTTCCATTTGAGTCTTCATAAACCTTGGGAATTACTTCTCTAGAAACAATTGTTTGAACCTTTCCCAAGTTATGATAGCATCCGTCTCCATGTTCTTCTTGGCCTCCCACCAATAGTTGGCCTCTCCTTTCAGAAGGTAAGTGGCAAAAATAGTCTTCTGTTCCTCCTCAATGCTTAAAATCTCAAAGGACTTTTCCATTTCCTTTACCCAGGCTCTTGCCTCTACTGGGTCAGCCGATCCTTGGAATTCTAGGGGCTTGAGTGACTTAAAGGCCCTGAAAGAGTTTGCCACGGTGTTGTTGTTTCCTTGGGGTGGTTGGGGATAACGGTCCAAATTTTGCCTGAGTAGATTCATGAACTGACTCATGGGGTCTCCACCCTGGTTCTCTATTCCTTGTTCCTCTTCAACTTCCTCTTCTTCAGCCTCAAATTCCGCAGTGAAAAAGGATTCATCTGCCTCTCTATACTGGGAGTCGTCCTGCTCATTATAATCTTCATCTATCTCTTCCTCATTTTCAGGGTCTTCCCTATTTTGGTTGTGGCTTTCTTGATCCTCAGATTCATGGGGGTTAGCCCTAGTTCTCATTCTTCGTGGAGGCATCTTACTAAAAATTTGGAAAGTTTCAAATTAGGTTCATTCACTTAGTTACAGATTTTTCTCTTGTACGGTCGTTACATAATTGGAAGTAGACTTCCGCAGTTCCTATATTTTATCACAATTTAATCATAATAGTATAGACAACAGTATAATAAACTTGTGATCGCGTCAGAACAGGGCTGGATTCAACCGAAAGGAAACAAATATATACATGGTACCAAAGATACATAATCTGAGTCAACATCGACAGTTTACAAGTACAACCGTCCTAACAACATCTAGTCAAAAGTGAAATACATGGTCTATCCATCTAGTCAGGAAAAAGGGATACTATATACAATGGAACAATCCCACAAAAATCGGCACTACTATGTCCGTACATGACTAGAAGACTAGACTACTACATCACCAACTCTGAAATTAGCCACTAATGCGGCCCAATGCCCTCACCCTCATCATAGCCATGCGGAAAATCTCCTCAACATCAATCCTGGATACCCTGCCATGGCCATCAGTAGGCAAAGCTCGAATCCTCATCCGTGCCCTCAGCTCAATGCGAGGCATCGCCCTCCGGGTAGCTCGAGGGGGCACAGATCTCCCGCCGCCCTGGCGTCCAATCCTGGCAGCTCTCTCTACTGCTAGCTGCATCCGTGACTCTGCTAGTCTAGCCTCAGCCACTACCAACTCTGAATGAACTCTGCCCACTATCCAGTTATGCACAAACAATGGTATCCCCTCTACCGGAACATGAGGTGGGGTAGCCGGGTCTACTGGTAGTGCAGCTTCTGTCTGCTGTGGCTCAGGGGTAAGCTCCTCAAAATCATCAGGGGAAGGGCTCAAAGGCAGTGGTGATGGGGTATGGGCTCTCTCAATAGGAAGTGGAGGCAAGTAAAGTCCTGAACTCCCAGTAGCATAACCGATTGGCTCCTCAGCATCCCCCTCTATAATCTCAGTATCAGCTAGGGTCTGGATCTCCTATGGATCCTCATCATCAGAATCCTCAACAACCTCGGTGTCCGCATCTGCCTGGACCTCCTCCGGGTCCTCCTCCTCAAAATCCTCATCGACGACCTCGGTGTCCTCATCTGCCTGGACCTCCTCCTCAAAATCCTCATAGTATGGATGTTATTCCCAAATGACCTAACAGAATTGTAGAAGGGGGGGGTTGAATACAATTCTTGATATTTTCTTGAAACTAAACACTTTATGAAATTAAACTGAACTGAATAAATAAAAACACAAGATATAAATAATTCAGTTGGATTGTTTGATGATCCAACTGAAGTGTTTTTATTGCGGAAATAATCTGTGATACAAATGTTCACAGCTGCTCAGTTACAATGTTGTAGAGAAGAATGCTCTCAAAAATAGCTAATACAATCTATTTGTTTTTCTTCTCTATTTCTAAAGTGACTGCTACACTTGGTTATAAATCCCAAGTTTACAATTCTACATTTGGTTAAACTAAAGAATAATAGAAGTAACCATCAGTAGCTTGCTTTTCATTCCTTTTGTCCAATGGTCCTTGGAGATCTTTGCTTTTGTCTTCATGCTCATTATAATCATTCCCAAGAGCCTTATTGGAAATTGGAATGTTTCCTTATTTCCAGTAACCACTTTGATGGTTTCCAATGCAAAGTACACTTCCATATCTCCTTTTAGATCTGTTCAGTAAACTGTCACTATCACTTTGTCAACTGTTCAAAAAGCAACATTGATTCGTTGATAGCAAGGAGATGTGTTTCGTTGATAGCTTCATTCTTCATTCCGTTGATGGTGTTTCCCTCATTTCGTTGATGGGTAAACTCCATACCGTTGACAGAGTAATCTTCATACCGTTGACATGTCTTCACTTAGGCAGAATTACAAGGCATAACATATTTACAATTAACCAACCTATTTTGCCTATCTAGTACATAGTCAACATGACTTAGAAAACCTATCTAAAACATATAATAGAATGCCTATCATACTGTGAAGTATTGTACAATGCAATTGCTACAACACTCATTTCGTTGATGAGCTTCCTGTCAACGAAACACTGCTAAGCATGCTATTTCGTTGACAGCTACAAAATTGACTTTACACAAATTCTACTAAGTGTTTTATGCTTATCATCAAGAACAACATATTCCTAACAATCTCCCCCAATTTATGACTGATAGAATAACAGCCATAAATCAAGAGACTTGATGATAACAAAAACACTCAGATACATCATAAATTACAAAAGTAGAAAATGTATTAAACTTCAAAACTTTATAGACAAAATATAAGACTTACAAGACTAATGCCCACAAGTGCTCCTCTAGTCTGAGCAAATGTTTCATCTGTGACTTCTTTGTGGCATAGTCTTCTTCCCTCTCTTGGAGTTGTTTTCCTCAATCTGGACCTGTAGTCTTCTGTAGAAGATTTTTTCCTCTTCATCTTGATCACCAAGCTTGGATTGCATCAGCTTTAGAGTTTGATTAGATGCCTTCTCCAGCTGGTCTTCCATTCTGAAGAATCTTCTGCAATTGTCCTTGTCCTTAAACTCCATCATCCAATAAGGTTGAAGATGGATTTTCTTTCCTGTTGAGGGAACTCTAAGTATCCTTGGAAGAGCCTCAGGCTTGTTCCAGCTAGCCTTTAACTGACAGATTTTGGAGACCACCTCAGACTTGGCTGTTTTGGTGAAACCAAAGTCCTTTTTCAAGCATCTAAACACTGAGAGTAGTGTTTGATAGTCTTCTCCTAAAATTCTGTAGAGAGGCCACACTTGTTCTCTACCACCCTTGAATGTGAACACCAGTCTTTCAGGCAACTTTTGAGAAGCTGCAATTCCCCTTACTTCCACCAGGTTGTCTAAGTCAAGATGTAGACTGGATTCTTCCCTGATGTCAGCAATGTACATGCAGTCCTCTGGGTTTGAAGGGGGTTTTTGAGATTGTGGCTTTCTCACAAAAACAGGCTTTGCTTTGACAGGCCTCTTCTTTGTCTTCATTGGTTGGTCCTTTTCTAACAGGAACTTTGGAAAGTATGCCTCATCAAAATCAATTGGTTCCTCTTTTGGCATGATTGGTTGATCATGAAAATTGACAGGATGTGCAGGATCACAGGCCAACTTTCCCTCAAAAACTGGATTAGCAATTGTTGGAGGTGCAATAGGTATAGAAGAGTCTGATGCAGTACTCTGAGAATCAGCACTCTCAAAGTCTATGTTTCTCCTAGCTCTCTCTTTGGGTTGCCTTGTGCTCTTCTTTGAACTCCTTTCCTCTCTAGTGCTTTCCTCTTGCTTCCTTTCTTCTTCATCTAGAGCTTGAGCTACTGCAAGAGCTTGCATAGCTGCTCTTTCTGATTCCTCAGCCTTGGCTTCAGCAAAGTTTGGATGACCAGCCCAAACACAGATTTGTTGTCCATTCCTGTAGACAATTGCCCTTTGCTTCCTTATCTCATAATCATTACTTTCCTTGCTTTTTGTGATGAGTAGACCAAGAAGCTTGTGCTCATCTGGATAAGGTGCAGGATAGAAAGTCCTTGCTATGTTTTTGCCCTTTGGTTTAGCAGGGGACTTGGGAGATAGGCTTCTTTGAATTGTAGCTTGTTCCACATCCCTAATGCATGAAGTTTGTCCTTTTTCCTTCCTTGGTCCTTGAGTGACTCCATGTAGAAGGGGCTCTTGGTGATAGAAAGAATTTGTCTGTGGCTCCCATTCCGTTGATGCTAGTGCCATGGCATTCGTTGATGGCTGTTCCGTTGATGGATTTGAGTCCTTATCTTCAGTAATCTTCTTGAACTTTGCTTCTATGTTGGACCAATGTTCTTTGATTTGTTCTGCAAGTCTCATCCTCATAGAAGCTTCTTGTATAAGGTCAATACCATCCTTTTGCTGCTTTCCAAGCTCCCCCATTGCTAATGGCTCCTTTGGTAGGGAAATGGCTGGGACCATAACCTTGGTAATCTGAATGTCTAGCTCCTTAGATTTCTCCCCCTTTTTGTTATCATCAAAAGAGATGGCTGGGAGTCCTTGAGCTGCCACTAGCTGGGCCAATAGTTGAGTTTGTTTCTCCTGTTCCTTTTGCATCTGTGATAGAGTGGCTTCCACCTTGTCCACTCTAGAAGAGAGAGTCTTCAAGGAGGAATCCACTTCAGGTTCTTTAGAGAAAAACCTGTTCATCCTGGACACAGTGAGAAGAGGAAGCTTTTCATCTAGCCTCCTATCATTAGCAGCCCTAAGGTTGCTGATTGAATCCTTGATCTCTGTAGCCTCAATCCTTGTCTGCAACATTTGTAGCCTTTGAATTTCCAGAGAATCCATTATGGCTTTGTAGAATTTCTTGTCCCTTGCTCCTGCAGACTCATGAGCTAGATATGCTTCTTTGTACTGCCTTGTGATAGCAGCATCCAAATTGCTTCTACCATGCATATCTTGAGAAAGCCAGTTTGGTGTAGGAGGCACCACAGAAGTCCCAGTCTGTGCAGTAGTGGCCACCTGTAGAGTGTCACCAAAGCTATCCTCATTATCAGAAAAATCAAAGTCTCCACTTGCTTCAGCTCCTGGAGGTAGATTGGTCAAGGCATCCTTTGCTCTTTGCATTGATGCAGTTGTGTGAATTAGTTGTAGTGACCTCTCTGCCTCCACATTGCCCTGTTGAGCCAAAATTTGATAGGCTGACACAGGATGAGTAAAGGTCTCAGGATCCAGGGAAATACTATCCAGAGTTTGCTGATAAACCTCTTGGAAAGTAAGTTCCCTTTCTCCCTCACTGACCTCCATTAACTCATTAGCAATGGCTGCTTCCATCCTTATTTCTCCTGTAGTCCCTTCTCTCTCTCCACTCTGTTCTTGCATCATGGGCTCCCCATGGCTCACACCTCTCACACCCTCACCTTCACCTTCTAAGGTGGAACTCTCAATCTCTCCTTTTGCCTGGCTGGAAGAAATAGCCAGCCTCTCACTCACATTCTCTCCTTTTGCCTGGCTGCAAGCCAGCCTCTCAGTTTCACTCCCTCTCAGTCCTAGAAGTGTCTCAACTACCACTAGATCATCTGCACTAGTTGTGGGAACAACTTGATTTTCAATTAAAGGTGCAGAGTGAACTATCAACGGAATGGTAGTTTGAACTGTCAACGGTATGGATACCGTTGATGGAGAAACACTTGTCAACGAAATAGACTGTTTCGTTGATGAAGTCAAGAAAGCACTTTGAGAATGAGAAATTACAGTAGAGTCTGTGGTGATTGATTTTAGAGATTGGTCCACAGATCCCCTTGCAATTTCAGGAAAAATTGGTTGATGGCCCAACAAATCACTTAGCAAGTGATGGCCACCAGCTTCAGAGTGGGGCTTCTCCAAGATTAGAGTTGGAGAATCAGGAATAGATGTATGGATCATGTCTACATCCAAAGATTGAGTTGGTGAATTTGATGGAGATAATTCAAGATTGATGTTTAGAGAAGAGGACTGTAACCCCAGAGAAATGATAGGGGTTACATCAAACTGAATTTGAGAAACTGGAAGTGTTGCTTCCAGTGTGTGTGCACCCTGTGTACCCTTGGACTTTTGCTTCACTCTCCTTTGGTATTGGGAAAATGTAGACTTTGGGCTTGAAGTGTCCCTTACCCTTTTGGACTGTACTCTAGGAGGAGAGCTTGTTTCAATAATCA
Source organism: Heracleum sosnowskyi (assembly GCA_030848705.1). NCBI lineage: Eukaryota > Viridiplantae > Streptophyta > Magnoliopsida > Apiales > Apiaceae > Heracleum > Heracleum sosnowskyi. Next base: position 71,341,209 of record CM061235.1, read on the forward strand.
CATCCTTTTGGGAGGATGCAATTAGACTTGTGTTTAAATCCATGTTACTCATTGTGCCTTGTTGGGAAGACACAATGGGGCTTGGCTGGTACACACTAACCTGTCCTTCCTTATCCTTGGGGTTTCTTTGATGTTCACCCCTTCCCTCACCTCTCACAACTCCAGACTCACTCCCCTTAGGTTGTGTGGTAGTTTTTACAACAGGTGCCTTTTGAGAAGCACCTGAGGTTGGCTTGGAGGATTTCTTTGTTTTTGGTTTTGTTGCTAGGGTAGGAGCCTGTTGGGTCACAGCTACAGACTCCATAGCAACATTGGAAGGTAAAACAGTAGAGGTGTTAGCTACACTAACAGGGATAGTAGTAGTTACCTCAATGATTGGCAGATACACCACTGGAACATCACCATTGTGGTTCAGCCTCAGTATGTCTGTCAATACTCTCTTTTCTTGCACAAAGCACTCAAACCTGGCATTAGGGTTAGAGATAACTAATGGTGCTGGACTAACATGGTTAGCCAACATCATCAGAAACCTAGCATAATAGATATTTTTCTTCCTATTTGCTTTGTCACCACCAATTTCATACATAAGTTGGGTGCTAAAGTTGTGATATCTATCATTTAGAAGCATGGTTAGGAGAATTAACATAGAGTTAGTTAATGCATCAAAATTACTAATCTTTCCAGAAAAGACCTTAATGAATGCATCAGCTAAATAACTGTATTCCCTAACCAACCCTCTCCTAATTATTCTACCCAGATTATCAGTAGGCAAAGAGTAGTTTATAGAATTTAACATGGTAGTTATTTCAGTGTTAGTAGGCAAAGCATCACAGTTATTATCAGGAATATGTAAACATGCTTGCAAAACATCAGAATTAACTATGTACTCATTACCTTGAAGAGTGAATTTTAGTGTGCAGTGTGTTCCACTATACTCACATGAGGTCCAAATTTCCTCGATTATCTCATTGTAGAGTGGTGTAGAGTGAAACATTGCATAGCTCAACTTGCAATTCTTCATGAAATCCATCATTTTGAAGAACAGTCTGTTCGGGTTTTCCTTGACAACAAAAGGGATGGAGTTGTTCTTCTCATAGATGAACCCTCCAGCAGACATAAGCTTGACTATAGGTGCCATTGTTGATTAAAGGAAAGCTTCGAACTGAATTGCTTGTTAGAGAGAAGAAGAGAGAAAAAGCCTTTGGAATTTTTGAGAACAGGTAAAAAGAAATAATGAAAATAAAATTTCTTAAATACTCCCCCAAAAATTCTCAGAAAATGAATCCAATAATAAATGTAAATTACTGGATTGGCTTAAAAATATAACCGTTACTCTTAAAGTATTACCATGATTTATACTTACAGGGGTGTATGCATAGATCGTGGTAAAAGACGTGTCAATTTTTTAACGGTTCAGATTAAAAGCGCTTTATATCAACGAATCAGAATTGGGCGTTTAAGGTCCCGTCTATTTCGTTGATAAAATTGCGTTTCGTTGATACAAAAGAACTATCAACGAAACACCCAGAAAAAGTGCTAAGACTGTCAACGAAATGGTGCATTCCGTTGGCATAGTAATTTTGACTTAGACAAAATTTTACCTTTTCCTGAGAAAATTCATTCACAGAAAAACATAGCAAATTTCTGGCTGCATTTTAACTTGCAAATATCTCAAAAATAATTAAGAGAAATTTAGCATACCTAGCTCACTTACTAATCTTGAGAATGTTGATTCATCAAGTGGCTTGGTAAAGATGTCTGCAAGTTGTTGTTCACTTGGAACAAAATGTAACTCCACAGTACCATTCATAACATGTTCTCTAATGAAATGGTACTTGATGTCAATGTGCTTGGTCCTTGAATGCTGCACTGGATTCTCAGTAATGGCAATGGCACTAGTGTTGTCACAGAAAATAGGAATTTTCTCAACTCTTAATCCATAATCAAGTAGTTGGTTTTTCATCCATAAAATCTGTGCACAACAACTTCCAGCTGCAATATACTCAGCCTCAGCTGTGGAGGTGGAAACTGAGTTTTGTTTCTTGCTGAACCATGACACAAGCTTGTTTCCTAGGAATTGACAGGTTCCAGTTGTACTTTTCCTGTCAATTTTACATCCTGCAAAATCTGCATCTGAATAACCAATTAGTTCAAAACCAGATTCTCTAGGATACCAAATGCCAAGGTTTGGTGTTCCTTTGAGATATCTGAAAATTCTTTTAATAGCAACTAAATGGGATTCTCTAGGATCAGCCTGAAATCTAGCACATAGACATGTAGCAAACATAATATCAGGTCTGCTAGCTGTTAAATATAAAAGTGAGCCTACCATGCCTCTGTAACTTGAAATGTCCACAGATTTTTCCTTAGTATTCAATTCAAGTTTGGTGGCAGTAGGCATGGGAGTTTTGGCAGGAGAGCATTCCATTAGGTTAAACTTCTTTAATAAATCATGAATGTATTTTGTTTGACTAATGAAAATGCCTTCATTAACTTGCTTTACTTGAAGACCAAGAAAGTAAGTTAATTCTCCCATCATGCTCATTTCATACTTACTTTGCATAAGCTTGGCAAACTTTTGACAAAGTTTCACATCTGTAGACCCAAAGATTATATCATCTACATAAATTTGAACAAGTAAAGTAGAGCCATTTACAACCCTGTGAAAAAGAGTTTTATCTACAGTACCTCTAGTGAAATGATTCTCAAGGAGGAACTGTGAGAGAGTGTCATACCAGGCTCTAGGTGCTTGTTTCAAACCATAGAGTGCTTTGAGAAGGAAGTACACATAGTCTGGAAAATCATCATCTTCAAAACCAGGAGGTTGACTTACATACACCTCCTCTTCCAATTCCCCATTCAGAAAAGCACTCTTCACATCCATTTGATAGACCTTGAAATTGGCATGGGCTGCATAGGCTAGGAAAATCCTTATTGCTTCTAGTCTTGCAACAGGAGCAAAGGTTTCATCAAAATCAATTCCTTCTTCCTGTGAATAGCCTTTTGCAACCAATCTAGCTTTGTTCCTTGTGACTATGCCATTTTCATCCATCTTGTTTCTGAACACCCACTTTGTGCCTATAACACTCCTGTCATTAGGCCTGGGCACCAGCTTCCAAACATTGTTTCTCTCAAATTGGTTTAGCTCTTCTTGCATGGCTAAAACCCAATCTGGATCTAGAAGTGCATCCTCAACTTTCTTTGGCTCATCTTGAGACAGAAAGCTACTATATAGACATTCTTCTTGAGTTGCTCTTCTAGTTTGGACTTTTGAAGAGACATCACCTATAATAAGTTCAAAGGGATGATCTTTAGTCCATTTCCTTGAGGGAGGTAGATTTGCTCTTGAAGACGTAGCTTCATGATCATGATTGCCTTGATTGGATATTTGTCCTTGAGAAACTCCCCCTGAGTTTGTTGTCCCTAAGTGATCACTTCTAGCAGTATTCCTATGACTATCAACGGTATGACCGTTTTGGCTGTCAACGAAACGCTCATTCTGACTATCAACGAATCCACCATCATGACTGTCAACGAAATGACCATTTGGTCTGCTAGCTGCTATCCTTTTTAACCTTAATGCAGCAATTTCATCTTCACTGCGCTGCTTTCATCTGTGCTAGATACAACAACTTTAGGCTGTTTCTCAGTAGCCTTATCATGATTCACTTGATCTCCTTCCTTATTTTCAAAAGAAAGACTTTCATGGAAACCTTCATCACAGAGACCTTGGATTTTGAGATCATCAAAAACAACATGTACAGATTCCATAACAATGTTGATTCTGAGATTATAGACCCTGTAAGCTTTCCCTGCTGCATATCCCACAAATATTGCTTCATCTGCCTTTGCTTCAAATTTCCCCAAATGCTCAGCTTGATTTCTCAGAACAAAGCACTTGCATCCAAAGACATGAAGAAAATCCAATAGTGGCTTCTTTCTTTTGAGTAACTGATAAGGGGTCATTCCTTTGGCCTGATTAATCAAAGAAATATTTTGAGTAAAGCAAGCTGTGTTAACTGCCTCAGCCCAAAAATATGTAGGTAACTTTGATTCATCTAGCATTGTCCTTGCAGCTTCAATAAGTGTTCTGTTTTTCCTTTCAACTACACCATTTTGCTGTGGTGTTCTTGCTGCTGAAAACTCATGCAAAATACCATTTTCTTCACAGAACACCTTCATGCTTGAATTCTTGAATTCTGTCCCATTGTCACTCCTAATCCTTCTTACTTTGAAATCAGGATGATTGCTTACCATCTTGATGTGATTGATAATGATTTCACTTGCCTCATCTTTAGAGTGCAAAAAGAAAGTCCATGTAAATCTAGAAAAATCATCAACAATCACAAGACAGTATTTCTTCTTTGAGATGGACATAACATTTACAGGGCCAAATAGGTCCATATGAAGCAATTCAAGCTGCTGGACAATTGATGACTCTGTCTTGCTTTTGAATGATGCCTTCTTCTGTTTTCCCTTTTGACAGGCATCACACAAACCATCCTTGGAGAACTCCACCTGTGGAATTCCTCTAGCAAGATCTTTCCTCACCAAATCATTCATAACTTTGAAATTCAGATGGGATAACTTCTTGTGCCATAACCAACTTTCATCCTTGCTTGCCTTGCTGAAAAGACAAGTGATGGTGTCTGAACTTGTGCTACTAAAGTCAGCAATGTACACATTCCCCCTTCTGAATCCAGTCATTACCACATTGTTGTTTCCTCCTTTAGAAACAACACAGGCTTCTCTAGAAAAAGTAACTAAAAATCCTTTGTCACAAAGTTGGCTGATACTAAGCAAGTTGTGCTTAAGACCATCCACCAATGCAACCTCATCTATGATGACATTCTCTTTTGAAATCAAGCCATATCCCTTTGTGTAGCCTTTGCTGTCATCTCCAAAAGCAATACAAGGGCCAGCTCTTTCCTGAAACTCTGTGAGCAGGGTAGAATCACCAGTCATGTGTCTTGAACAACCACTATCCAAGTACCAAAGATTCCTTTTGTCTCCCTGCACACAATAAAACCAAATCAAGTCGATTTTGGTACCCAAGTTTCCTTGGGTCCTGTCTTGTTAGCCTTTGCATTCCCTTTTGTACCATTTTTCACTTTGGGCTCAGATTGATTCAAATCAATCTTTACCCTTGGTGTTGATTTCTGAGGGTTGCTCATATTTTCATTCATAGCATGCATAGTTGGAGGAACAATCATGTTATTCATGTTCCATGGCATTTGTGGCATGTTAAACATATTCATGTAAGGATTAGATACAAATGGCATGCTAGCATATGGATTCTGAAATTGTGCATATGGAGCAAACATGTTAGACATAACAGGCATTGTAGGCATGGAACTGTTCATTGCAGGCTTGGGCATTCTCACATTAGGAGTTTTCTTAACAGATTTGCAGTTAGTAGACAAATGACTAACACTTCCACAATTAACACATGTCTTTCTAGGAGCATATTTATCAGGTGTGTAATTGTTGTGTTTGTTAATTCCTACTTTGCCATTCCTGTTATTCTTTTTATTTCCCTTAGCCTCATTATGAACTTTCTCTACCTTGTCTTTCAATTGCTTGTTAGACAAGTGACCTACATTAGCTCTCTCAACAGGCTTCTCAATTTTCTTTAAAATACTAGACTCACCTTGAACAAAGTTCTTGGTGACAGGACCATACTTGTCATTAAGTCTAGTGAGTTTATCTTTTCTTTTGTCTGTCAACGAAACAGCCTGATCGGTTGATGGTTCATGTGTCAACGAAACATTGCATTCCGTTGACATATCAACCTTCAACAAATGATCATTGTTGTTTGTTGACTCTGTTCCTGATTCTAAGGTTTCACCAACATACCCTAGCTTCTCTTTGTTCCTTTCCCATGATTGCTCACAGAAGGATTCCACGCCTTGAACATTAATTATGTTGGTAGCAACATTCCTGGCATCCTTCCATTTTGCAATCACACTTTGTTCTATCTCAAGTTGTGTTCTAAGAATTTCTTCCCTTTGTAACACGTTCTCAAGTTCCTTCTTAGCATCCCTACTAACACATCTCATTTTCTCAAATTCAATGAGTTGTGCTTCTAACATTGCATTCCTATCACTTAAGAGCAGATTGGTCTCTTTTATTCTTGAATTCTCTTTAGTAAGTGATTTAAGAGTAACACGCAAATTATATAATACAGTAGACATTTCATTTACTGCATTGTCGCATTCCTCTTTAGAAAGCTCAGAAAGATTAGTAATTGTTACCTGGTTGCTTGAGGAACTTGCTTCCTGCTCATGATTGTCAGCCATAAGAGCCAAGTTGACATACTCAACATCATCATCAGAATCTTCACCATTACCAGCCCAATCATACTCCTGAGACATGAAAGCCTTTTCTTTTTGTTTGAGAAGTTCAAAGTATTTCTTTTTATAATCAACAGGCTCAAATTTCCTGTTGCCCTTCTCAACCTTGGGCTTTCTGCAGTCTCCAGCAAAGTGACCAAGCATTCCACAATTGAAACATTTTGACTTAGACTTTTCAATCCAATTTGTTTTGCTAGGTTGAAAGTCTCTTCTTGGTGGCCTTGCTTCTGAGTTTCTTTTGAACTTGAACTTAGAGAATTTTCTAGACAGAAAAGCAATGTGTTCATCAATCTCATCTAAGTCCTCCAAGTTGGCTGGTTCTGATTCTTCTTCTTCTGTCATCTTGTCTTTACCCTTGCTAACATCACTCCTATAACTAGATCGACTAGTTGTGGCCTTTGCAGCTTCTTTATTGTCATCTTCAAGTTGGTTCACTGATGCAATTAATGCAATAGATCCACCCTTCTTCTGTACCTTTTCAATTTCTTCATCTTGCTCCATTTCCAGCTCATAAGTCTTCAAGGTTCCATAAAGCCTTTCAAGAGTGTAGTCTTTGTACTCTTGAGTGTTTCTGAGAGAAACAGTCATAGGCTTCCATTCTTTTGGAAGAGCTCTATGAAATTTAAGGTTTGAATCCTTGGTTTGATAGATCCTCCCATACAACTTTAATCCATTCAAAAGCTTTTGAAACCTACTGAACGTGTCATTTAGGGTTTCACCAGCTTTAAAATGAAAATGCTCATATTGTTGTATAAGGAGTTGCATTTTATTTTCCCTGACTTGCTCAGTTCCTTCACAGAGTGTTCTAACAGTATCCCATACTTCCTTAGAGGTTGTACAGTTGATAACATTGTCAAACATCTCTTGCTCCAAACCATTAAACAGAATGTTCATGGTCCTTTTGTCTTTATGAACTTCTGCAATATCTTCAACAGTCCATTCTGAGACAGTTTTTGGAATCTCTACATCAGGTGCATCATCTGGCAGTCCAACTCTAGAGTCAAGCTTCATGGGAACGTGTGGACCTTTCTCAATGCAGTCTACATACCTCTCATCCATAGACATGAGATGTAAATGCATCTTTACTTTCCAGTGAAAGTAATTGTCTTTATCAAGAACTGGTATCTTCACACCTGCATCCTTCTTCACCATGGTTTCTGTTTTTGGTCTTGATCTTTAAACTTCTTGTATGTTAGAAGCTTGCTCTGATACCAATTGTTATTCCCAAATGACCTAACAGAATTGTAGAAGGGGGGGGTTGAATACAATTCTTGATATTTTCTTGAAACTAAACACTTTATGAAATTAAACTGAACTGAATAAATAAAAACACAAGATATAAATAATTCAGTTGGATTGTTTGATGATCCAACTGAAGTGTTTTTATTGCGGAAATAATCTGTGATACAAATGTTCACAGCTGCTCAGTTACAATGTTGTAGAGAAGAATGCTCTCAAAATAGCTAATACAATCTATTTGTTTTTCTTCTCTATTTCTAAAGTGACTGCTACACTTGGTTATAAATCCCAAGTTTACAATTCTACATTTGGTTAAACTAAAGAATAATAGAAGTAACCATCAGTAGCTTGCTTTTCATTCCTTTTGTCCAATGGTCCTTGGAGATCTTTGCTTTTGTCTTCATGCTCATTATAATCATTCCCAAGAGCCTTATTGGAAATTGGAATGTTTCCTTATTTCCAGTAATCACTTTGATGGTTTCCAATGCAAAGTACACTTCCATATCTCCTTTTAGATCTGTTCAGTAAACTGTCACTATCACTTTGTCAACTGTTCAAAAAGCAACATTGATTCGTTGATAGCAAGGAGATGTGTTTCGTTGATAGCTTCATTCTTCATTCCGTTGATGGTGTTTCCCTCGTTTCGTTGATGGGTAAACTCCATACCGTTGACGGAGTAATCTTCATACCGTTGACATGTCTTCACTTAGGCAGAATTACAAGGCATAACATATTTACAATTAACCAACCTATTTTGCCTATCTAGTACATAGTCAACATGACTTAGAAAACCTATCTAAAACATATAATAGAATGCCTATCATACTGTGAAGTATTGTACAATGCAATTGCTACAACACTCATTTCGTTGATGAGCTTCCTGTCAACGAAACACTGCTAAGCATGCTATTTCGTTGACAGCTACAAAATTGACTTTACACAAATTCTACTAAGTGTTTTATGCTTATCATCAAGAACAACATATTCCTAACAATGGATCTGTAGTCCGGAGCAAGTCCCCATCATGCTGTCTCTCGAAAGCCTCTGGGTCAGAGATGTCGCTCGCCTACACAATAACGACTATGTCACTATCATGATATTAAAGTTCCCATAAGGGTTTTAATCGAACTTGGCAAGAGTTCTTATTATCTTAGTGAATTTATTATTGTAACGTCGCATCATCTCTGGGGTTTATAACTCTCGATCACTGATACCATTTCTGTAACAGCCCCAGATCCGGGTTCGGGGATCCGGTCGTTACGGTCTCAATTTCCATCAATAATACTTGCACTTGAATCAAAACAATTAAACTGCATGTTGTGACCCCGCAATAACAACACCATACACAACTAGTTATAGTCCCAGAGGTGAAATTGGAATAAGTATCTAGTCATAGGATCCACAAGTTATAAGTTATTACAAACCCAAATGATTATAGAGTACACTTAGTAGTTCTTGCCGTTGCTTACATTAATCATAAATATAAATAAGTCTGATACACAAAAGCTGTAGCTTAGACTACTGATTACTACTACCTCAGTTATGGCGGCTATGACATCAACGGGTAACTCTTTGACGGCTGATACCTGCTTGCGCAGAGTGTGCCTGTTGCGGGCCATCTGCTCTAGCTGTTGTTGTGATATAAATAAATAAAGCAAGGGTGAGCAATAGAGCCCACCAAAATAGTTTATGACAGATCACCAGTATATAACAGTTCGAAAATATCTTTGTAACCACAGGTTATGCATTAAACGGATAAGACACTAGTATAACATAAACGATGAAGTTACGAGGAAAATTCAATATAAGGTTTCCGTAACCCAAAATCCACTTATGCATATATAATCTGAGTAAGGTTTTATCAGAGTCGTAACTCATAAAATAAAAGATGAAGTTGCAAGGATTTATTGTAACTTCATTTTTGAACACTTTTCAACCCCTTGCCAACATGATCGGTAAACCTGAACCAAGAGAGTTATCCTTAGTCCCTTTCAATACATGTTGCAGAATTATCCAAATTGGATGATGAACCAATACTGGAGTAATCACCGCGCCAGTTGTCCCAACCTCACTATGATCAGTAGCAGGTCGTACAACTAAATTTTTTTCTACATGTAGATGGAAGAACACGACAGCCTAACATTGTCTGCCGCCTTTCTGGATCTCCCGGCCCATTTGGGGCAATAATAATTGATGGGTCGGCGCGACTCGACCTCTTACACTGCTCCTAGTTCGGATGAAATCCATGACTCTGAAACGTAAAGATCGTCCCCCTTTCCCCAAGTGTAACAGCCCCAAATCCGGGGTCAGGGATTTAGGGTAGTCACGATCCATGTACTCCTTGCCTTACCTGTATTACTCACACCATTCATAATTCACCTGCTCATGACCCCACAACATACGTCTCACACACACACACAGGTTAGAGTCTCAGAAACGACACAATACAACAACTGCGGAATAAATAATTTTTATTACAATACCCAAATGTCTTTTGAATCTGTCACTGATACAATTCCTAAGTAATGTTACATTACCAACTTAGTCTTCTGATGCTTACAATCCTCTAATACCATTCATGTATATACATAAGTCGAATACCGAAAGCTGTAGCCTGATTCGATTGGTTCGTACTACTCTCGGGATCACTGCTAGAAACTGTTTATGAAAACGCCTTGCGGGGTATGTGCCGTCCCATTGGCATCCTGCTTCGCTGCTATATAATATATATAAAACAATAGCAAGAGTGAGCGATAGCTCAGCAAGGAAATGAAAGTATGGCATAATTCTGCCCTTAATTCAACCCAGAAATAAAGCGGGTATAAGACAATAATTTGTCAAAATATCTCGATACTTAAATTACATCCTTATCGGAATGTAATCCCAAAAATAATACCATTGTTGTATTTCAAATATCAATTTCATAATATTTCTGCAAACTTTGGCTATATTATGAACAAAGTTCTAGTATAAACGATGAGGTTTCAAAGTAAACCAAATATAACCTTTCCGAAAAATATCTGCTATATATGCAGAATATCAACATATAACTTAAAAGATGAAGTTATAAGGTGATTCAGTATAAACAACTCCCTTACCATAACTCATGTTATGTAAGGTATCCACAGAGTCATAACTCATAAATAAAAGATGAAGTTGCATGAATTTATTGTCACTTCATTTCCAAACACTTTTCGACCCCCTACCAACATGATTGGTTCTTCACCCCAATACATGTTGCAGGAATATCCAAATTGGATGATGAACCAATACTGGAGTTGCTACCGCGTCCGCTGTGCCTAACCTTACTATGATCAGTAGCAGGTCGCACCGCTCAAATAGTTTTCTACATGTAGATGGAAGTATCACGACGGCCTGACATTGTCTACCGCCTTACTATGACCTCCCGGCCCATTTGGGGCAATATATAAAAGTTGGATGGGCCCACGCAACTTGACCACTTACACCACTCCTAGTTCAGATGGAATCCATGACTCTGAAACGTAAAGATCGTCCTCCTTTCCCCAAGTGTAACACTTGTTGATACGACTCCACTAAGTAGTTATATCTAGGTTGGAAAGGGAGATTCTCCAATATTTCCCAAGCTATGCTTGTTAATGGATATCGACTTGTTCCATGAATTTACCCCTCGATCATTGAGGTGGTAACGCAACACTAGACTGGCAGCAATTAAATTGCTCCAAGAAAATATCAGTCCCTTGACAGTTTTGAGTTGAGAGTTCAAAAAGAGTAGTAGTCTCTTAAATCAGGTTTCCCATATTTTTTATGGTTGAGCGAACATTTAAATCCTCTTAAGAGACGGATTTAAATGGAAAACATTGTTTTGGGAACCTCTTTGGATTTTTAAAAATAATCAATGATATTGATTAAATAAGTAAACATTAGATGAATATTCGAAATAATACTCCTTACGTAAATACTGATTAAATGAATATTCGAAAATACTATTCATTAAGTAAATATAGATTAAATGAATATTCAAAGATAATATTCATTAAATAAATAAACCTCAAATGAATATTCAAAAATAATATTCATTACTTAATAAATCTCAAATGAATATTCGAAAATAATATCCATTAAATAATTAAGTCTCAAATGAATATTCAAAAGCAATATTCATTAAATAAATAATTAATCCTCGAATGAATATACATAAATAATATTCATTAACTAATTAAATAATCTTCAAATGAATATTCAAAAATTAATATTCATTAAATAATCCCCAGATAAATATTCACAATAATATTCTTAAAGTCAATAATCCTCAAATGAATATAAATAATATTCTTTAAGTCAATAATCCTCAAATGAATATAAATAATATTCTTTAAATAAATAATTAACCCTCGAATAACAGTTACCTGATATCTTTGTTATCATTCCGGAACAAAGCGATTTTAAGAAAACATTTTGAAAATGATATTCATCTAAGTAAACAAATTTAATTAGACGAATAAGGCTTATTTAATCCGTAAATGCTTCCAGAAGTATTTACTAATTAAATAAACACTGGTTTATTGGTGATGTTGCCTTTAGGTTAATTATTGCGAAAATCTTTCTAAAAAGCTCTGTCCGGGTTTTCGAAAATATACCTTACAAAATAACCCCGATACGCTGGCTAAGTTATAAACTCAATACATGCTCTACCCTCTGAGCCTTTCTTATTCCAGTACACAAATACCTACCTTATGATATAAAGTCCCCTTCCACCATACTAAAAGTTTATAAATATATACACCATATAATTCAAGGCGTAGGATCTTAAAAGCATCACCACCCATCAACAGTATTATAAGGTCATGGGATTTTGGTTATCGCACGAGCAGGATTTAATATCATTAACAAGACCAAGGATATACTGGTTTTGATAAGGAAGCACAATATTGGGAAACTTGCAAATATGGATTGAAACTTATTCAACATATTTCATATATTTCAAAATAAATATACTCTGAACGATCGAGTATGCATACATAACTTGCATCTAGTATATACATACTTCAAAATATGGTTTTTAGAAACTTGCCTGATGCTCGAGAAGTGATAGGGGTTCGCGACGATGCCGGACAATCTAGACAAAGTCAAACGAAAACACACGGTTAATCCCCTCGATAAACCACTTATAACTCAATGCTTAAACACGTAAGCGAAATACAACCAAGGCATTACTTGCTCGCTCTAGCGTCACACTAAGTCCATGTTATTCGTCAAATACTTAAATCATAAGTTTGGTTCGAAATCCATCCTCAAATCCAAGTTATACTTAACCATTTGGAACCTTGGTTTCTAAGTCTTGTTTTCAGTGGTTTTCACTTGCGCGACCTCGACTAAAACATTTTTATAAAATCGAAAAATAATCTTTTTAATCCGAATCTTTTTCGTGAGCCTTCCTAACTGTCTCTAGTATTATTCCTCAAAGTTTTACATTTTAATATGGCTCCGAAGTGGTCCAAATATAGCCTCAAAGTTGCTGAACAGAGAAGGGTTGTTCCTCCGAACGACGTTTACTAAAACTCACTTTTCTCTTAAACCGTAAATCGTAACGACATGATTCTTGTGCTCTCGTAAACTAGAAACAAAGCTCTACACACTCATGTTCATCACTGAACCAAAAGAGGCAGTTAAGTTTTCGGATTCTATGCAGTTTTAAAGTTAACGAGAATCGGGCATTACGACGGCTTAAAACTTAACGTTTTCCATTTTCAAAACACACTCAAATCAATACCAAACAATCCCAAACTCACCATCCACCTTATACACCCTCCACTCAGTCAAATCCTCCATGAATAATCACAATAAATTCATAACCCATCCTCCAAACTCAACCAACAATTCATCTAATTACTTAATCATGCTCTTAACTTTACATAACATCAAAACCACTTCAAAACTCATATAAACAAAAGGGGGCAGAGGTCTTTATACCTTCCTTGAAGCCTTAAACACACAACCAGAGCTTGTAAGCCTTAAGAGAGTCTTTATCCATGGTTATTATCCTTAAACTTGCAAAAGAAAATCAAGAACAAGTTATGAATTCTCGGAGTTACTATACACCGGTTTAAAGAACTGGAAAAACGAAGGTCTTACCTTGCTCAAATGGAAGAAACGCGTGAAATAGGAAATGTAGCTTATCTCAAGACCTTTTCAACAAGCTATAGATCGCCAATTGCCACCAAGAAATGAAGGAGATATGCAGTTTACAATTCGGCAGTTTTACTTTTGCCGAAAATGAAGAAAAATGGAATGGTTTTACTTTTGGTTGTTTTGATAATTGAAATGATATTTTGTGGTCAAGTCTTTGTTTTGGTGAGTCATCAGCATTAAGCCTTATCATCAGGACACATGTTGATCCATGAGATATCATGGTGGCAAAGCATGACACGTGTCAAGCACTGGAGGGTCATGGTGGCAAAGCAGCTTTACTAGTTCGTTTCTTTTCACATGGATGATCCAAACGTTGCATCCCTCGAATTAATCTTGTTACATGTTACTTCCATGTCTATATTTAATCCTGTAATTGTTGCCCTGTTCCTCTTGAAACGATTCGAAATATTTCCCAAAAGAGCGAATAAAACTCTACGCGATTTTCGCAGTGAATAGTAACTATTCGCTATTCCCTTCAACAATCGAATCCTTAAATCGACTTTAATAAAATAATAAAATTCCAAAAATATTAAATCCTCAAATCCTTAATTTTAATATCTCATTTCTTGGATATAATAATATATAATTCGCTGCCCGGTCAAATACTACACCAAAATAAAATTTGGAATTTCTGAATTCCGATCGTCTTTGCATTCACTTATTTACTCCGTAGATCACTAATATGACTTCGGAATATCCACACTACGTCTCGTACATAGGTGGCATGAAAAACTTTGTTAATTCTCAAAATCACTATTCATCCACCAAATTCACTATTCACTGATGCACTTAATCATAATAAGAAAAGTTTTAAATTTTACCAAAAATCCGGGTTATTACAGTCTCCCCTCCTTAAAAGGATTCCGTCCCGGAATCAACTTAGGAGTAACTGGGGTACTTCTCTTCCATTGCACTTTCTAACTCCCAAGTGGATTCTTCCACTTCTTGATTTTCCACAAACCTCTCACTAGCTTGGCAACCTCGTCACTTAGCACTTGCTCTTTTCTATCCGTGATTTCCATAGGTTGTTCTTTGTAAGTCAGACCAGGTTGTATATCTACCTGCTCGTACTCTAACATATGCCGGGCATCTATAGTATACTAACGTAGCATTGACACCTGAACCCCGTTATGACCATTCTACAAGTTTGGGGGGGGGGGGGTAAGGCTGGCTCGTAGGCCACCTTCCTGACGCATTTTAAAATCTCAGATGGCCCAATGAATCTCGGGCTCGACTTCCCTTTCTTTTCAAATCTCATTAATTCTTTCCATGGAGATACCTTTAGCATCACGAATCGCTAACCTCATATTCTCTATCTTGTTTGTACAGAAATACACCAGCATAAACTTGATTGTCATTCATCAACTTGCCATTTAGCTTATCAATAGCAGTACTATTTCTATACTCGCGGGCTTAGTCCGCATACTTTCTCTGTCTGTCTTGGTTGTCACTAGCCGCTTGTTGGTGAAATCTTTTGTCTTTCTAGTTTGTTGGACTAACTTGGTTTTGTGTAAAATCTCATCCTTTAATTCCCGATTATTCGGAATCCATCTCTGTCTCATTTTAATCAAGGGTATCGGCCACCACATTGGCCTTCCCCGGATGGTAGTGTATCTCGCAGTCAATTTTAGGTAAATTTTAGCCATTTCTCCATCTCATGTTATCTACTATCACGGATAACTCAACGCCACTTCATTACATTCCATCAAAATTTGTGGGTGCATTAGTCAACCCAAAATAACTTCGCTAAAATCTCAAAGTGTCTATTCCTCGTACGAATCGCAGTCTTGGGTACATCCTCGGATTTAACTTCCAACTGGTGGTATCCAGTTCTTGAATAAATTTGGAAATACACAGCGTTTTTCCGCTGATCAAACAATCATTTACAAGGGTACCTATCCTCCAGGTCGAACTCATTCAACTCTCGAGGTTCGATGCATAATCTTGTGCTAACATCTTTCTCTCTTACGAACAACACCGGGGTTTCCCACGGTGATACACTGGGCCTTATCATACCCTTATACAACAATTCTTATGACTGAGTCTCTAACTCTTTCATTCCCACTATACTCGGAATACTCGGTATTCATTCTCATGTCATCCAAATCGATATCTGGTAGCTCATTAAAACCTTGTACAATCTCCCAAAACCATTGTAGTTCCCTTTTTACTTGGTATCTCTTTTCTTGGCGTCCACCATAAGAGCTAATTAAGCCTCGGATCTCTGGCGTAATAGCTTCTTAGTCTAAACTATATTCAAGAATCTCTGAATCGGTTTCCATCCTTTATTTATTACTCTCTCTCTCTTACAATCAGTCTGGGCTCCATTGGGTGTCAACCCACCCGTCCTTATTATAATGTCAACTTCTCCCAAGTCACAATACCAGCTCCCTCTGACTCTATCGCCAGTACTTATCTTGCTAACCCAAGGGTAGTGTCCATTCGTAAACAACTCCTCCAAAATCTCAATTCCACTATATGGCATCTATCTAACACCGTTGTCACTGGAGTACACGACACATCACTATTCCTTTCACATATATCACTTGATCCCCTTTCCATTATCATAATATCCTTGGGAGAATAAACCAATTCATTGATATGTCATTAACATTCTATTCGTCTTAGGGATTCGCTCCTGTCATAGGCGATTTCGTTGCGAATCTAATTCCTATCAGCGAATTTTGACTTATTTGACCTGGTTCGCCTCCCCTTAGAATTCAATGAGGATAACCAAAATTCATGGGGCCTTGAAAAGACAGCTCCCATATCAAGGAAAATGTCACACACTGGTGATCATAAGGTTATGAGTTTTAAGGTAACCTTATTGGAGGTAAGAGAAATTACCGAGAGATCAACATGATCGTAAGAACTCAACGTTGCGTGCCTCGATTGAGACATTACTAAAGGTAATTAGCCTTCTTGTATTTCACAACTTACAAGTGATGGCGTCCCATCAGACTTCTATCACATAGACAGATAGTCCTTGTAGCCCCTAAAAGTATAGGGTTGTTCGTCTCAGTGGAAGTTGAAAAGTATGAAAGCAATTCGAGATCAATTTAATGATTATCGCCTCTCGACAATATTTCTCAAAGGAACACCTTGAATTAAAATTGAACAGATTCCAAAGGTGCGGTTTCCAAAGAAAATACAAAGAAAAGAATAACCAAAAAGATACTGGTACTTAACAAACAAGTGGTGAGGTATCACCATGGGGTCATTCATTATTTGAAGAAAAGTGAAAGCTTAAATAACATCATTTGACAGGGCTTCGAAAACCTGAAAGTAGGCATCGTGACAGCCTCTAACACAATTGAAATTAATTATGATTTAACACAAGTGTTATAAAATAACTTCGAAGAGGGAATATACCCTTTATCAGAATTCTTTCTTGGAAAGAGGTCAAGATAGATCATAGATTGGGGAAATATCCCACATAATCTGCAAAGGGGGAGGGTACTACCAAGGTCTCTACGGATGCCTTTTATGTCGACTCCTCTAATGGATAATCGTTCAATTCCAAAGCTTTTCTTTTCCACGCGCCCTAAGGTGTTTGATACTTACGTCATTGCCGACTTATAATAGTCGCTAAGGATCCAACCATCGACCTTTGCAATCGCAGGGAATTCTATTCGACTAGGCGTAAACATCTCAAGTAAGCGTTCTGTTCTATAAGAAGACTTCGATACCGTTGTCGCCCATAGCAATGACAATTCCACATGTCGACTGGGCGGTACTCCGGAGGATCGTTACAAACTACAAACTTAAATTCGGTCTCTATTTCAATCATCTTTATACCCAAAATTTTCCTTGAGATAATAAAATCCTTCAACGATGTAATAGACACTATTTCTACTGGAATCGCTGGTCGTGGGGGATTGAAACCTCATAGCCAAATCAATTCCTTACACTATTCTATGCAACTAAGTACCCTTAATCGTTCGTGAAAATCGGAACATCTTGGTTCTTACGTATGCCGCCTCCTTATGGGCAACTATAACCGACTACGAGTAACAGGTTTCGTTCAAGTCGAATCAATCCACTGATACTGGCTATACTGCCTCTACCTCTTCTGCTTTGGAGACTCCACTCCATTTTCTTTGTCATATCTCTTGATGAATCATAACGATCCTAAATTCTCGTATCGGCACTTATTTGACCTCTGAAGGTTCGTCCGGTCCTATTGTACGACCTCAAGTAACATACTACATCTTTATCAATCAACACGTTCTCTACAAGATTCTTTCCTTGACCCACCATGGGGTCTTCCTCTAGATCCTCCTATGGATCTTCCTTTATCGGGTCTCCGTCCATTTCAAGGAACGCATCATCAATTGCCTACTCGAAGGCCTCGGGGTCTGGTATCTCAGAATCCCATCAATCTATAACTCATACGAATCGAGGTGACTAATCATGAAGTCCTAAGTACGGTTTCCCAGAAGAAGTCCCCTCTCGGGCTTCATCTTAAACAGTCAGGGTCGTGTCCTCTAACCCGACTACGAACTCAATTTAGGCTCTAGATGTTCTTATCATTCTTAAGGGTATTGTAAGACTCGATCTCCTATCGTTTCTGAGGACTGTAACCTAACTCTCTGATACCATTTCTGTAACAGCCCCAAATCCGGGGTCAGGGATTTAGGGTAGTCACGATCCATGTACTCCTTGCCTTACCTGTATTACTCACACCATTCATAATTCACCTGCTCATGACCCCACAACATACGTCTCACACACACACACAGGTTAGAGTCTCAGAAACGACACAATACAACAACTGCGGAATAAATAATTTTTATTACAATACCCAAATGTCTTTTGAATCTGTCACTGATACAATTCCTAAGTAATGTTACATTACCAACTTAGTCTTTTGATGCTTACAATCCTCTAATACCATTCATGTATATACATAAGTCGAATACCGAAAGCTGTAGCCTGATTCGATTGGTTCGTACTACTCTCGGGATCACTGCTAGAAACTGTTTATGAAAACGCCTTGCGGGGTATGTGCCGTCCCATTAGCATCCTGCTTCGCTGCTATATAATATATATAAAACAATAGCAAGAGTGAGCGATAGCTCAGCAAGGAAATGAAAGTATGGCATAATTCTGCCCTTAATTCAACCCAGAAATAAAGCGGGTATAAGACAATAATTTGTCAAAATATCTCGATACTTAAATTACATCCTTATCGGAATGTAATCCCAAAAATAATACCATTGTTGTATTTCAAATATCAATTTCATAATATTTCTGCAAACTTTGGCTATATTATGAACAAAGTTCTAGTATAAACGATGAGGTTTCAAAGTAAACCAAATATAACCTTTCCGAAAAATATCTGCTATATATGCAGAATATCAACATATAACTTAAAAGATGAAGTTATAAGGTGATTCAGTATAAACAACTCCCTTACCATAACTCATGTTATGTAAGGTATCCACAGAGTCATAACTCATAAATAAAAGATGAAGTTGCATGAATTTATTGTCACTTCATTTCCAAACACTTTTCGACCCCCTACCAACATGATTGGTTCTTCACCCCAATACATGTTGCAGGAATATCCAAATTGGATGATGAACCAATACTGGAGTTGCTACCGCGTCCGCTGTGCCTAACCTTACTATGATCAGTAGCAGGTCGCACCGCTCAAATAGTTTTCTACATGTAGATGGAAGTATCACGACGGCCTGACATTGTCTACCGCCTTACTATGACCTCCCGGCCCATTTGGGGCAATATATAAAAGTTGGATGGGCCCACGCAACTTGACCACTTACACCACTCCTAGTTCAGATGGAATCCATGACTCTGAAACGTAAAGATCGTCCTCCTTTCCCCAAGTGTAACACTTGTTGATACGACTCCACTAAGTAGTTATATCTAGGTTGGAAAGGGAGATTCTCCAATATTTCCCAAGCTATGCTTGTTAATGGATATCGACTTGTTCCATGAATTTACCCCTCGATCATTGAGGTGGTAACACAACACTAGACTGGCAGCAATTAAATTGCTCCAAGAAAATATCAGTCCCTTGACAGTTTTGAGTTGAGAGTTCAAAAAGAGTAGTAGTCTCTTAAATCAGGTTTCCCATATTTTTTATGGTTGAGCGAACATTTAAATCCTCTTAAGAGACGGATTTAAATGGAAAACATTGTTTTGGGAACCTCTTTGGATTTTTAAAAATAATCAATGATATTGATTAAATAAGTAAACATTAGATGAATATTCGAAATAATACTCCTTACGTAAATACTGATTAAATGAATATTCAAAAATACTATTCATTAAGTAAATATAGATTAAATGAATATTCAAAGATAATATTCATTAAATAAATAAACCTCAAATGAATATTCAAAAATAATATTCATTACTTAATAAATCTCAAATGAATATTCGAAAATAATATCCATTAAATAATTAAGTCTCAAATGAATATTCAAAAGCAATATTCATTAAATAAATAATTAATCCTCGAATGAATATACATAAATAATATTCATTAACTAATTAAATAATCTTCAAATGAATATTCAAAAATTAATATTCATTAAATAATCCCCAGATAAATATTCACAATAATATTCTTAAAGTCAATAATCCTCAAATGAATATAAATAATATTCTTTAAGTCAATAATCCTCAAATGAATATAAATAATATTCTTTAAATAAATAATTAACCCTCGAATAACAGTTACCTGATATCTTTGTTATCATTCCGGAACAAAGCGATTTTAAGAAAACATTTTGAAAATGATATTCATCTAAGTAAACAAATTTAATTAGACGAATAAGGCTTATTTAATCCGTAAATGCTTCCAGAAGTATTTACTAATTAAATAAACACTGGTTTATTGGTGATGTTGCCTTTAGGTTAATTATTGCGAAAATCTTTCTAAAAAGCTCTGTCCGGGTTTTCGAAAATATACCTTACAAAATAACCCCGATACGCTGGCTAAGTTATAAACTCAATACATGCTCTACCCTCTGAGCCTTTCTTATTCCAGTACACAAATACCTACCTTATGATATAAAGTCCCCTTCCACCATACTAAAAGTTTATAAATATATACACCATATAATTCAAGGCGTAGGATCTTAAAAGCATCACCACCCATCAACAGTATTATAAGGTCATGGGATTTTGGTTATCGCACGAGCAGGATTTAATATCATTAACAAGACCAAGGATATACTGGTTTTGATAAGGAAGCACAATATTGGGAAACTTGCAAATATGGATTGAAACTTATTCAACATATTTCATATATTTCAAAATAAATATACTCTGAACGATCGAGTATGCATACATAACTTGCATCTAGTATATACATACTTCAAAATATGGTTTTTAGAAACTTGCCTGATGCTCGAGAAGTGATAGGGGTTCGCGACGATGCCGGACAATCTAGACAAAGTCAAACGAAAACACACGGTTAATCCCCTCGATAAACCACTTATAACTCAATGCTTAAACACGTAAGCGAAATACAACCAAGGCATTACTTGCTCGCTCTAGCGTCACACTAAGTCCATGTTATTCGTCAAATACTTAAATCATAAGTTTGGTTCGAAATCCATCCTCAAATCCAAGTTATACTTAACCATTTGGAACCTTGGTTTCTAAGTCTTGTTTTCAGTGGTTTTCACTTGCGCGACCTCGACTAAAACATTTTTATAAAATCGAAAAATAATCTTTTTAATCCGAATCTTTTTCGTGAGCCTTCCTAACTGTCTCTAGTATTATTCCTCAAAGTTTCACATTTTAATATGGCTCCGAAGTGGTCCAAATATAGCCTCAAAGTTGCTGAACAGAGAAGGGTTGTTCCTCCGAACGACGTTTACTAAAACTCACTTTTCTCTTAAACCGTAAATCGTAACGACATGATTCTTGTGCTCTCGTAAACTAGAAACAAAGCTCTACACACTCATGTTCATCACTGAACCAAAAGAGGCAGTTAAGTTTTCGGATTCTATGCAGTTTTAAAGTTAACGAGAATCGGGCATTACGACGGCTTAAAACTTAACGTTTTCCATTTTCAAAACACACTCAAATCAATACCAAACAATCCCAAACTCACCATCCACCTTATACACCCTCCACTCAGTCAAATCCTCCATGAATAATCACAATAAATTCATAACCCATCCTCCAAACTCAACCAACAATTCATCTAATTACTTAATCATGCTCTTAACTTTACATAACATCAAAACCACTTCAAAACTCATATAAACAAAAGGGGGCAGAGGTCTTTATACCTTCCTTGAAGCCTTAAACACACAACCAGAGCTTGTAAGCCTTAAGAGAGTCTTTATCCATGGTTATTATCCTTAAACTTGCAAAAGAAAATCAAGAACAAGTTATGAATTCTCGGAGTTACTATACACCGGTTTAAAGAACTGGAAAAACGAAGGTCTTACCTTGCTCAAATGGAAGAAACGCGTGAAATAGGAAATGTAGCTTATCTCAAGACCTTTTCAACAAGCTATAGATCGCCAATTTCCACCAAGAAATGAAGGAGATATGCAGTTTACAATTCGGCAGTTTTACTTTTGCCGAAAATGAAGAAAAATGGAATGGTTTTACTTTTGGTTGTTTTGATAATTGAAATGATATTTTGTGGTCAAGTCTTTGTTTTGGTGAGTCATCAGCATTAAGCCTTATCATCAGGACACATGTTGATCCATGAGATATCATGGTGGCAAAGCATGACACGTGTCAAGCACTGGAGGGTCATGGTGGCAAAGCAGCTTTACTAGTTCGTTTCTTTTCACATGGATGATCCAAACGTTGCATCCCTCGAATTAATCTTGTTACATGTTACTTCCATGTCTATATTTAATCCTGTAATTGTTGCCCTGTTCCTCTTGAAACGATTCGAAATATTTCCCAAAAGAGCGAATAAAACTCTACGCGATTTTCGCAGTGAATAGTAACTATTCGCTATTCCCTTCAACAATCGAATCCTTAAATCGACTTTAATAAAATAATAAAATTCCAAAAATATTAAATCCTCAAATCCTTAATTTTAATATCTCATTTCTTGGATATAATAATATATAATTCGCTGCCCGGTCAAATACTACACCAAAATAAAATTTGGAATTTCTGAATTCCGATCGTCTTTGCATTCACTTATTTACTCCGTAGATCACTAATATGACTTCGGAATATCCACACTACGTCTCGTACATAGGTGGCATGAAAAACTTTGTTAATTCTCAAAATCACTATTCATCCACCAAATTCACTATTCACTGATGCACTTAATCATAATAAGAAAAGTTTTAAATTTTACCAAAAATCCGGGTTATTACACCAAGTGTAATACTTGTTGATACGACTCCACTAAGTAGTTATATCTAGGTTGGAAAGGAAGATTCTCCAATATTTCCCAAGCTATTGCTTGTTAATGGATATCGACTTGTTCCATCAATTTACTCCTCGATCGTTGAGGTAGTAACACAACATTTGACTTGCGGCAATTGAATTGCTCCGAGAAAATATATGTCCCCTGACAGTTTTGAGTTGAGAGTTTAAAATGAGTAGCAGTCACTTAAATCAGGTTTCCCATATTCTGGATAGTTGAGCGAGTATTTAAATCCTCTTCAAAAAGATAGATTCAAATGGAAAACCGTGTTTTGGGAACCTCTCCTTGATTTAAAATAATTAATAATACAGCTTAGAATATCCTTCATAAATGTTGAAGGTCAAGAATAACCTTAAATAATACAACTCAATTTAAAATGTGTTAAAGGTATTTAATAAATAATCAAATAATATTTATTAAATAAGTAAACTTTAAATGAATATTCAAAAATAATATTCATTAAATAAATAGTGATTGAATGAATATTCAAAATAATAATCATTAAATAAATAATGATTAAATGAATATTCAAAATAATATTCATTGAATAAATAAACCTTAAATGAATATTCAAAAATAATATTCATTAACTAAATAAACCTTGAATGAATATTCAAAATAATATTCATTACATAAATAATGATTAAATGAATATTCAAAATAATATTCATTGAATAAATAAGCCTTAAATGAATATTCAAAAATAATATTCATTAAACAAATAATCATCGAATAATAATTACCCGATATCTTTATCGGAAAAATAATCTTTAACATATACAGAAAATATAACTACTTCCGGTCTAAAGAATAAAATCATACACCCTTTACCTAGGGCATTTATAAAAACCTGGCTTCTAACTAATATCCCATATCTAGCTTAGAAGCCCATAATCAAATCATAACCTCGAGTATCACAATATATAGCAGTTCGAAGACAAATATGCAATTTATATATCGCAATGTACTTGGGAATAAAACATGTATACTTCTCATTTGCATATCATATATGAAAGCATTTTATTATCACAACAACAGTAAGCATAGGTTTCGAAAACTTGCCTGGTGGTGAGGTAGGGGTAGTGTGGCTCGGGTTAATCCGGCGATCTATACATAGTCAAAATATCCGAGATTAATCACTTAACACTTTCATGAAACTAAGTATGTACTATCTCAAGTAACAAGTTCATTTTCAAGTTAAGTCTTTAAGAACTTCCACTCGTGCATGCTCGCTCACGCATTTTTATAAAATAGAGATCAAATCCTTTTAACACGAAATCTTTTCGAGGGTCTTCTTAAACGTACCTATCATGTTAACACAAAGTTTCACATTCTAATAAATCTCTTAAGGGGTTTGATCATTGCCTCAAAGTTGGCTAAGTGGTATAGTTTGGTTTCGCGAAACATCCTTTACTAAAATACTTGTTTCTCCTAAACCGTAAATCGGATTCACATGATCTTTGCACCAAAACGAACCTTGAAACAAGACCTACACTATAATGGGCAGTGGTGATCTTGTACAGAAGTTATTATGTTCGAACATCACAAACAAAACAAGGTTAAGGAAAATCGGGCATTTTAACGGCTATGTTTTTAAGATTCCAAAGTTTAATCATAAACTTTACATGATCAATCCAACCAAATCATCAAGTCAATCCCTCAACATCATTACTAATCCATAACCATCATCAACCATAGTCAAAACCAACATCTACTTATTCATCATCAAAACAACATCAAACTTTCATCAAAACCAATCATTCATCCTTATGATCATACTAACTAATCTACATTTAAGCTAACCATATAAATCAAATTATAACCAAAGGTTTCAAGAGTTATACCTTCCTTGATGCTTTATAAACACTCACAATAGATTATAATCCTTCCTTGAGCTTTAAACTATCCTTAACAAGCTTAATCTTTAAGAACAAAATCAAGAACACAAAATATTACCATTCATTTCACTATTCACTCTCATCTTTGATCTAATATTCAAGCATGTTACAATCCATGGATGAAGCTAGGAATTAGAGCATACCTTAGTCTAGGAATTAGGAAACTTTTGAATCCAACATCACGATTTATGGAAGCTTGGAAGATTGATTCTTGAAAAAGTGTCTTGGTTGAAGAAATGGGCCGAATGGTATAGTTCTTCAAGTGGGGAGTTTTTCTTGCTTTTTGCCTTGGTTGATTTTGATAATATGTGATATTTTGTGGTCAAATGGTGAGTCATAGCTTGTTTGCCTCATCATCAGGACATGTGTCAAGCAATGGAAGAGTTTGGAGATAAAGTAGCTTTACTGGTTTGTTCCCTTTCACATGGATGATACAATTGTTGCATTCCTTGGATTAATCTTGTTACATGTTACTTCCATGTCTATATTTAATCCTGTAAGTGTCGCGTTGTTCCGTCACCGCTTAATCTCGTAGAATGTTCGCAGGGTTTCTTAAGTGTTCTATCGAAGTAGTTTACCGTAAACGTTCTTGACATCACTAATTCTTTTATTAAATCAATATCCATGGAATTGATAATTTAAATCCTCCAATATTTTCAAATAATGATTAATCCATCCGTTATTGGTGAAATTTCGGAGAAAACAGAAAATGCTATTTTTCTGATTCTGACAGCTTTTGCATTCCTTCATTTACATCGTAGATCACTAATACGACTTTGAAAGTTCATTATACCGTCATGTACATAGGGTGGTCTGAAAAATTTCTAAACGAAAAAGTTACTATTCATCAGTGATTTTTTAACAAAAGTTACTATTCATCAATGGTCCTTAAATAAGTACAAAATTTGGGGATATTACAATAGATGATGTGCTTTGTTTCTATCCTAGGTTCCTACAGCTAATTCTCAATGATATCTTAACAGATGATGAACGGGAGACATTTGATGGCGAGGAGAACCAGGAGTGCATGAAGATGAAGAGCAATGCAATAACCGCTCTTATAAGGAAGAACAACTATCTTCTAGGGGTACCCTTTGTTCTCACTGAATATCTAAGAACGGTGCCCCTACCACTTCTACCCCCAGGGGAACAGGTAAATGAAGGTAACATTCATGAACTTGAACTGGCTCCTGAACCACAACCAATGGATGTTGATCCAGAGCCCTCAGTGGCCATCACTGACCAGGAGGTTGCAAACCCACAACCTCTAACCACGGTCGAAGAGCCTTTGGAAGAGCCAAATGAAGCCATAAACGAACCTCCTTCCCCTACTATACCCAACATTCAGACATCCATGAGTGTAGAGGGAGATAGTGCCTTAGCAACACCACATAAGGAGATACACCCTTCAACAGCAGCTCTGCCTACCTCTAAAAGGAGAAGAACAGAAATCGAGGCAACTGTTGATAGTTCATTTCTCTCATCCAAAGAACCCTTCACAGATTTTTCTGATTTTGATTGGGCAATGCTAACGAAAGCTATATCTGAACCAATAGCTCAATCAAGTAAGGAATAATTGACGGTAGCAACTGGTGTTCCGACCATATTACGGTCAGGTTCACTGGGTG
This sequence comes from Heracleum sosnowskyi, assembly GCA_030848705.1. Lineage (NCBI taxonomy): Eukaryota > Viridiplantae > Streptophyta > Magnoliopsida > Apiales > Apiaceae > Heracleum > Heracleum sosnowskyi. Next base: position 71,367,883 of record CM061235.1, read on the forward strand.
AAGGTTCTAAGAACCAAGAGTCTTCACAGACGTCGAGAGAAGGCTTTAACCTAAATGCACAATCTAAAGGGTCATTGTCTACCTCCCCAGATGGAACATATCTGGATCCTGCGGGTAAAGGGTCTGACGTAGGTGCAGATCGGCAACTCGGTGACAATGAATCAATTACTATTGAGGAGTTAACTGAGGTAAAGTCTTCACAAACTGTTGAGGAAGCTTCAGGATCTCTGCTGTTAATAGAGCCTGATTCTAACCTCCTAGAGATTCAAACTCTAGATTCTACAAAGATTCTACAAAGGATACATCATCTACGGATGATCAGCAACTTGGTTTAACCAAGGACGGGGACTTGCGAAGCCCCATTGCACCACCGTGAACCTCCTTAAGGACGGCTAGGTGTTTTCTTCTGCAGGTACAACTAGCAAAAAGGGATTGAGTGAAACAAAAACACTTACACCTGGCCTGAGTGGGAAAGGTAAAATGAGTGAAACACGCACAGAAACGTTGAGTGTACACCCAGAGCCATATGTGAGGAGTGACACCCTAACCCTACCAAACATAGATGATCTGCTATTACCGACAAGAAGAGAGGTACATGTTCAATCCACCCTCAAGAAGATGACAATTCACGACAAACAAGGAAATCCACTATTCAAGGTTCCATTGAGACCTTCCTTTGACCAAGGGATCTCCTCTGGTCAAGCCGATGCTTCTTTAAAGACAATTCAAGAGAAGATTGACTTGGCTGCAGCTGATTCTAGAAGAACATACAGGGTCTTAGCAGTGCATCTGGCACTATAACAGGGACTAAACTGGCAGTGGACTCCTTGAAGAAGGAAGCTATGGAAGAACTGGTCGAACTGAGGACTGATGTCAAAGAGCTTAAGGATGATTCATGAATGAAGTTAATGCTCTGCAACAAGGACAAGAAGCTTTGAAGGAAGATGTTCTGGTTATCCGGGATGGTCAAGCTAGGGTAAAAGATGCAATGGACACCCTTTCAAGAGTGGAGTCTAAACTAAACAAGAGATTGGATCACATTGAAAAGACTACCAACTCCAGATTGGATAACATTGACCCGAAGCTAGCTTCTGTGCATGAGATGAATAAAGACATTATGGAGTTCATGGAGAATCAAGGTGACGGGGTACAGTCTATTTGGAATATGTTGAGGAACCAACAACCCGGACCTTCACAACAACAACTGATCCTTCTACTGCCTTTTACAATGAGGATAACTACATCGAGGATTCCTCAACTAAGGGGGAGAAAGTTAGAGAAGGGAAACAAATGAAGTGACTAATGAAGGTTGGCAAACAACTGGATGGGGAGTTTGGGAAACCAATGAAGCTATTCCAGTTAGACAGTACTGGATTGAGGACATAGAACAAGAAGAGGAAAATGAAGAGGAATTTGAATTCATGCAAGAACAACCGATTCAGGAGGAGCATGAGCCATATTATCGGAGCCAATAGAACATCCTATCTTGGATGATGATATGGAAGAAGAAGCAAATTCTCTATCTTTGGAAGAAGAAGCTTGCCTGGAGATGGTGAAAGCTCAAAGAGCTAAAATAGATGCCAGGCAAGCTGAGAGAGAAAGAAACCAAGCAGTTCTAAGGATTGAGAAGTTAAAAAGATCCAAGGTGTATGCTGAAGCAAGAAGAAGAAGATGATGGATTTGGCAAATTAGCAAGGTACTGACTGGGAGATGGATTATAAAACCTTTGTGGAGTTGAAGACGGATTAGAAGTCAACGACAATGCGGAGGTGGAAGTCATAATTCAGGACATAAGAAGTGCAAATCCTGATGATCATACTTACTTCACTGCACTGAGGAATACTGTGATCTTTCTGAAAGCTGGGGTTAAAGCAAATGGTGCTGGAACATATTGATCAATTTTCTTGAAAAAGGTACATTTGTGATTTCCACTATGTTTTTAGAACAGAGAACATACACAGAGATGCAGGTGATTCTCATCAAGATACAAAGGACTACAAGTCTAAATGAACTGCTCCGTGAGCATGTTAAGAGATCTTGATGAAAGTCGGTCCAGAGATTACTGAAGATCCTCCAATGGTTAGATTCATGACGAATGACTTCTTCAGAATCTGCTATTTGGCTGAGGACAAACTGAGAGACTATCAAGCAACTATCTGATATCAGTTGAGAAGTATCTTAGATCCACTGATTCTCATCAACGGAGAAGGACAAGGCAGCAGACACTCTTCGAAGATTTCTATTGAGATGTTCCTTACTATAGGAAAAGAGTGGAATAGGATTGGAAGTGCATCCCAGATTACCAAACATGCAAAGCTAAACAAGAAAGATGTTAACATTGCATGGTTATGGGCTGGAGTGGGACAAGAGGTAGAGTACATTGGAAGACACATCCAAGGAGCAATCCTTAAACCTGGAGAACCACTGCACTATCCTTCTGTGATTGATTATCAAGCTGCTAACTCCGATCCAATGATTGAAGAAGGTGAGATTGAAATGGACTGAAGATGAGAAGCAAAGAACAAAAGAACTATCAGCTCAGACTAGAGGAGCAACTTCATTGTATAAAGTTTATTGTTTTTTGATTTATGAAATCTGGAAATGTATATATATCTGATCCAGAATGCATTTAATATTATTAAGCTGTCTTACTTTACTTAGTTTAATGTTTCCTTAGTTAGTTGAGTTATCCTCGAAGTATTTTCTTGTCAAACTCTATCCAATCAAATAGGGGGAGATTGTAAAGCATAATGTAACATAAGATTTAAAAGAGATAACTACAACTCAACAAAGGACAAGACAGACAATAATATTAACAGAAGCACAGGAATCCAGAATCAAAGAAGAAAAGGTAAACTCAAAAAATCAAAATACGGTATGTATTCTTGAAGTCCGTAAACAGGTCACGGAAAGAAGTTCATGAAAATGTTCAAGCCTCAGTGACAACAAAAGAAACAAGACTTTCAAGACTACAGAAGTATGTGAATGATTTAGGGTTAAGTACCACAAGATTCCAGTGATTTAATTGAAGCAACCAGAACGACAAAGGACTTATCAGCAGCATTGAATTCAAGACATAGAAGAAGAATTGATCAAGTGTTATTCATCTGTGAACCAGACCAGTTGCACTAGGTGATGACACTTAAAAAGATCAAGTTGTTTTATCGTCTCAGAAGAAATTTATAGAGTCTAAAACTGGAACACCCTGAAGCTCAGAAGAATTATTAAAAGGTCAAGCAAAAGAAAATGGCTCGATAGTTTTTACTTTCTAAAAACTATCGAATGAGATAAAAGAAGTCCATCAGAATTCAAGTTAAAAGAATTTAGCTTTCGATAGTTTTTATTTAAAACTATCGAATGACAAATTCTTTTTAATCATTCGATGGTTTTCAATTCAAAGGAGCAGGTGAAAAGTATTTGTTGTGAATGGTTGATTGAAAATTGGACGGCCAGGATTGATTATTCAATTGTGGTTCGATAGTTTTCAAACCAAAAGACTGCAGTTAATACAGAGTGAAGAAGTGTCTTCTTCAGTTAAGGCAAAATACACAGAGACATTACTGAGAGAGAAGTTTGAGCCGGAGAAAATCAGAGAAATTAATAGTGCTCAGAATTTGATCATTGTATTGAATTTGTGTAACCTTAAACTCATTGAAGGTAATCTACGGATTAGAAATTGTAGCACCCCTCGAGGTTTATATTTATAAAAAGATATAATCCCCGACTCTTGGTTTGATTTGCTGTGTTTGATTTCGTTATAGAACTGAATGATTAATCCGCGAACGAATTTGAATTATTTGTGAGTATCGTATTCAACCCCCCCTTCTACGATACTTTGGACCCAACAAGTATTGTTATTTAAGTGCAATAATAATGCATAAAGACTAGTATGTTTGTTGACTGATGACCACATCTCATTGGTCATAGGTATAACGATACTAAAGTCAAAAACATAAGTGCATGATTAGATACACATGACATTGGATAGACCCACCGTGAGAATTCTTCATAGTAAATGTTATCAATTGTCATAAGTAATTCTCACAGTGATAATGGTGTAATGATCCTCAGACTTGAAATCATTACATTTCTATATGAGAATTAATATACTTTCACTACGCCATAGATGGCCGGATGCAACACACACCTACTGTTACCTTAGACATGATTTTTGTTGCATCGGGCCTAAGGTAACGCACTTTTACCATTTCATCCGCCAATGTTACCTTTGACATCAAATGCAACGCTTTCCTTCTCAATGGTAACACAGGGCAAATTATTACATTAGGCCCATAGAGTAACACTAAATCAAACAAATGCAACACAAGAACCGTGTTACCTCAGCTTAACCAGAAACAAAAAATGTGGGGCCCACAAAAAGGGACACGTCAATGATGGGTGCCACGTCACTGGTGGGGCCCACATGAATGCCACGTCACTTCTGGGCCCACTGGGGCCACGTCACTTGTAGGTCCCACAAGAATTGCCACGTCACATGTGGGGCCCACAAGAGGGGCCACGTCACTAGTGGGTCCCACATGTGGGGCACATAAGAATTGACACGTCATTTGTGGGGCCCACATGGGGGCCACGTCACTGATGGACCCACATGTAGGGCCCATTTTCTATTGCAACACTAAATCTTTAGCTAATGCAACACTAGATATTGTTATGATATATCTATTGTAACACTAACTCTATCTATTAGGGCAACAGTAAATGAAATAGTGCAACCTTAGTAACGATAGCAACTGCAACACTTATATTAAAAAATTTGCAAGGCTTGGCTCGTACATATATGAATTCCTTAACAAAATAAACCAACCAATTCAAAGTACAAAACATGTCCGTGATGAATACAGTAAACAAAATACACACAACACTGATCTCCACCGCTTATCTAACCAAAATAATCTAACTCCCATCATTCACCATTTGACCAAAATATAATCTTACTACACCATTACGCGAGAGCGGCAGTCAATGGAGTATCATTTTCACCAACTTCACTTGAAATTGGTATAACAGTGACTAAACAAGAGAATATTTTTCCTGCATGGAGATTGGAAGTCAGCATTTAGAATTTAGCAATTAGCATATTGTGCATGACTCTACATAATTTTTCTTGCTGTGAATAAAGCTTGCCTGTGAAAGTCAAAAGACAGGTTGATACAAGTATTCAACAGCACCAGAGTAGTTAGGATTCTCATCTGATGGAAGTCCATTGAGCTCAAATATATTCATCAGATCATAAAACTGCAAACATAACGGAACAATTATAGCTCAAATATATTCATCTAGACCTCTGAATTTGCATTGACAAGTGTTTCACTAAATGTCATTCATTAAAATCTCAACTTTTTCCTATTACAAGATTCACACAGGACCGATTGATCAGTAAATTGAGGTAAGAGATCTTGTGGTTATGTTCATCTGATTGTAGTTGTGTCGATAAGAAACTACAGTTGAATCATCTTCTATCAGCTTAGAATTATTAGCTCCTACAGGCATGTGATTTGTAACCACAAATGTTACTGCCAAAAGTGCAGCGGCTTGTTTAAAATATGAAACAGAAAATTCTAGATTATAAGAAGTACCACTAGTGGAATTATCAGAGAAAGTAGAGCTACAAAATGCCAATACAATATTGTAGTCATCCTCACAGGTTCATGAATAGAACCCAATTTAAAAAGTGGAAAGAAAATATTGAGTCATGTGATTATAAGAAGAAAGAAGCAAGAAAAAATAATTTCACTGAAAGAGATGGTAGCATGTATCCTTACATCAATGTTAAACAGATTGATCACTTCAGGAAGAAACACATAATAAAGATACTTCACTATTTGTAACCAACTACGCACACAGACCCATCATAACAACAATGGTGATATGTTTTTTTTACTTAACAAAAAAATGGCAACCGATTATCAACAAATTTGTGTGTAGAAATAATAAAGTGAGATAGAATAAAGAAATTAATTAGCTGACAAGGATCTACCTGTACTGTCTTCCCTAGACCCATCTCATGTGCTAAAATTCCATTGAGTTTGTTGTTATACAAAGAAAGCATCCATTGCAAACCAACCTGGAATTTCAGTAACCAAGTTAGCCCGAAAGAGCTACTCAGAATGATATGACAATAAACCAAGGAAAAGATTTTATTTAGACCAGCACTCTCAAAAGAATGGAACATATAATCTGATAATCTTGTAAAGTTCCAGCTCGTAGCATTGACGGCTGCCTAAAAACTCTTTCATTAACTGCATGTGCAAGATTGTAATTACCTGCAACAACCACAAGTTATGCTGATTAATCAAGAAATATTAAGAGAATTCTCCATTATGTTGGAAGAATACACAGATAAATACATACACTGATATAGGTATTTGTATTTATTGAAAACAAGTAAATTGCATATACAATAACAGAACTAGTCTTAACAGATTCCCATTCAATACCGATACATAGCAAAATATTTCTTACCTATACCAGTGACTCAAATAGAAACATATGACACTACATTAATGAGTTCCCAGGGTTAAAGCTAAACCAGTCCTTCAACTAAAAATTTGAAAAGAATTAATACAATGAAATTGAGCTTTACATGACTGGGAGTGATAGAAATAAGAAAACAGAAGGACAATAAAGCATAACTTCATATTATTACTTCAGCCTTTATGTATCAAAATATCCCTAACCATAAAACTTAGACAACCCTTGTAACCTGGTAGGTGGTTAATATACATGTTCTAAGAAATGGATCAACATCAGTATGTGGAGCTGATGAAAATTAAGTCACGGGTGAAATAGAAATAAAAAATGATGTAGAAAAAGCATACAAAAAAATATGTTACTTGTCGAAAGAATCTCTGCATCTTCTTGCAGTTTCTGGTACAGAACTTTTAGCGCGGTTAAATATTTATCCAGGATTGTTCTTTAGTATCGACAGAACTTGAAAAACTCTGAAGTGATAACCTAGTTTGTAGACATCATGGGAACATATGTGAAATATGTAGGCTCATGTAAACCACAAACTGAGTTAAAGGCAGTAGACACATGACGGATCATACAAAAATTGAGTGCTTGCAGCAGTTTTAATAGTTAGAGTGACACAAACTCATGCTTTCAGAGCCTTAAATAAGCTGGTGTTATCTCCAAACAAACTGCCTATGAGTTGTCAATAAAAGCTCGAATTTCATTTAGGATAGATCATAAACTAATCGAAGTGTAATCGTCATATGGAACTAAAGCCCGACTAAAGATGAAGAGGGGAAAGGTTAATGGGGTATGATATATATATTCAACAGTTTAACAGTCTCTAGTTAAATTACATATGACAAGAGTTATCAAGTGAATCATACGTGGGTGGGTATGTGACACTTTAAAATGCATAAAAAATATAAAACACACTACGAAAACAGTGATTTTCTAATTACAAGTTTAGTGATTTTCTTCTGGATTTTAAGCCCACGTACTGACTATTGATACAAGTATTAGGTTCTACTTATCGAGAGTGTTAAAAACAGTTCTAGTTCATCATATCTATTATTTTCGTTGTAATGAAAGTCTAATCATCATAATCAACACGTTCGAATCCATTACTAACAGTTAACAACACCGAACACATAATCATTTAACAAAACACACTACAAAAACATTACAGTTCTACAGAACCTGATTTCGGTCATTCTGCAAAAATGTAAGTGCTGAATTAAACCTAAGATTTCAATCATAAACTCATTTATATAAATTCTTTTAAGTTATTAAATAGCACCATCTCAGGAGGTATATTATGTCAAGTGAATGAACTAAAATATAGACAAAAACATAGGTACATAGAAAAAACATAAAATTTCAAAACATAGGTATATTGTGTACATCAGATTTCAAAAAAAAAGTCAAACTTTTAAGTCTAGGTACCTTTTAAAAACAAACATACAAACAAATACCCACAAAACACAAAAAAAATAAAACATAAAAATAAAACACAAGCATAGATACATAGAAAAAACACAAAATAATAAAATATAGATGCCCTAATCGAAGATATATCCAATCAATTAATCAATTAATCAAATGTAAAGCCTCAACTTTACCTTGGATTGAAAGCCCCAATCGAAACTCTAATTGAAAAATTAAAAATCAATTAATCGAATTAATTGAACTAATTAATGAATTAATGAAGTAATCGAAGCCCTAATTGAATTAAATTTACCAATCAATTGGGGTGAAGCACTATTTAATCACCTGCAAAATCAAAAACAAAATAAGGTAGGAGAAAGATAAGATGTATTAGAAGATAAGAGGTATGAGAAAGCCCTAATTACCTTCGACTGACTGAGAAGAGGTATGAGAAGAGGTGAGTGTGGAGCGAGAGAGGGTGTGAGAGTGGAGCGGCAGAGAGAGTGTGAGTGTGAGAAAATGAGGGTTCTTTCGTTTAAGGGGGAAGACTTCTTATTTTTTTCGTTTAAGGGGGGAAAGTTGCCGCCCTTGCATTTTTCTATTTTTTGTAAAATATTTTTTAAAACTTTTAAATTTAAAATTAAATAAACATCATATGCAATTACATAATATTAAAAAAAATCAACAGAATTGAAAATATATCAATATACTATAAATAATTAATAAAAGTGAACATTAGTTGAAAATTAGAATATTACAACATCATTTTTTATAATTCTAAAAACATATTCAAACCATTACAACGTTTCTGTAAAGATACAACACAACAGAGTCTTCATATTTTCTTTATTATTTTTTCTCAACACTAGAATGAGTACCGATTAACATCCGTACGGTTGGATCGTCGAGGAAATCAATTAATAAAATTATTCATTGAATCTAATACGTGTCATATTCATAAAAAACAATACTATTCCAACGTTTTTTGAAAAGATGCGGCACAACCGGGGCTTTTTATTTTTTGATTATTTTTTCCCAACACTAGAATGAGTACCGATTAACATCCGTACGGTTGGATCGTCGAAGAAATCAATTGAAAATATTATTCAGTGAATCTCACACATGTCCCGTTCTTGAAAGCAATACTATTCCAACGTTTCTGTAAAGATGCGGCATAACCGGACTTTTATATTTTTTGATTATTTTTTCCCAACACTAGAATGAGTACCTTTTAACATCCGTACGGTTGGATCATCGAAGAAATCAATTAAAAAAATAATTCAATGAATCTGACACATGTCCCGTTCTTGAAAGCAATACTCTTCCAACGTTTCTGGAAAGATGCGGCATTACCAGACTTTTATATTTTTTGATTATTTTTTCCCAACACTAGAATGAGTATCTTTTAACATCTGTACGGTTGGATCGTCGAAGAAATCAATTAAAAATTTATTCGGGTTTAGGGTTCGGGTTTAGGGTTTAGGGTTTAGGATTTAGGGTTAAAAATTAGAAAAATTAAAAAAATTAGTGGGTCCCACTTGTGGGGCCCACTTTTTTCTATGGACCCCGCCTTTTTTAATATTATTTTTTATTTAAAAATTAATTATTAATTAATAATTAATTTTTAAATAAAAAATAGAAAAATTAGTGGGTCCCACTTGTGGGGCCCACTTTTTTCTATGGGCCCCACCTTTTTTAATATTATTTTTTAAGTAAAAATTAATTATTAATTAATTATTAATTAATTTTTAAATAAAAATTAGAAAAATTAGTGGGTCCACTTGTGGGGCCCACTTTTTTCTGTGGACCCACCTTTTTTAATATTATTTTTCATTAAAAATTAATTAATTAATAATTTATTATTAATTAATTTTTAAATAAAAAATAGAAAAATTAGTGGGTCCCATTTGTGGGGCCACTTTTTTCTGTGGACCCCACCTTTTTTAATATTATTTTTAATTAAAAATTAATTATTAATTAATTATTAATTAATTTTTAAATAAAAAATAGAAAAATTAGTGGGTCCCACTTGTGGGGCCCACTTTTTTCTGTGGGACCCACCTTTTTTAATATTATTTTTTAATTAAAAATTAATTAAAAATTAATTATTAATTAATTTTTAAATAAAAATTCGAAAAATTAGTGGGTCCCACTTTTGGGGCCCACTTTTTTCTGTGGACCCCACCTTTTTTAATATTATTGTTAATTAAAAATTAATTAGTAATTAATTTTTAAATAAAAAATAGAAAAATTAGCGGGTCCCACTTGTGGGGTCCACTTTTTTCTATGGACCCCACCTTTTTAATCTTATTTTTTAATTAAAAATAACTTATTAATTAATTTTTAAATAAAAATTAGAAAAATTAGTGGGTCCCACTTGTGGTGCCCACCTTTTTCTGTGGGCCCCACCTTTTTTAATATTATTTGTTAATTAAAAATTAAAAATTAATTTATTTTTAAATAAAAATTAGAAAAATTAGTGAGTCCCACTTGTGGGCCCCACTTTTTGCTGTGGGGCCCACCTTTTTTACTATTATTTTTTAATTAAAAATTAATTAAAAATTAATTTTTAAATAAAAAATAGAAAAAATAGTGGGACCCACTTGTGGGGCCCACTTTTTTTTGTGGACCCCACCTTTTTAAATATTATTTTTTAATTAAAAATTAATTCTTAATTAATTTTTAAGTAAAAATTAGAAAAATTAGTGGGTCCCACTTGTGGGTCCCACTTTTTTCTGTGACCCCACCTTTTTTAATATTATTTTTTATTAAAAATTAATTTTTAAATAAAAATTAGAAAAATTAGTGGGTCCCACTTGTGGGGCCCACTTTTTTCTGTGGGACCCGCCTTTTTTAATATTATTTTTAATTAAAAATTAATTAAAATTTAAATATTAATTAATTTTTAAATAAAAAATAGAAAAATTAGTGGGTCTCACTTGTGGGGCCCACTTTTTTCTGTGGGCCCACCTTTTTTAATATTATTTTTTACTTAAAAATTAATTAAAAATTAATTTTTAATTGAAATCAAATGCAACACTGTGTCGATAGAGTAACACAAGGAGTCTTTTGCAACAGAGTCGGTTCTATTGCAACAGAACGTTTATGTGTAATGTAACACTGTCTCCGAAGTATTGCAGCAGTTAAAAAATAGTGTATCAATTGTAACACAAAGTGGGCGTTGCAATTTAAAAGTATTGCATCCGCCCATCTATGGCGTAGTGTTTGATTCTACTTAAAGTTACGTTTGATCGGGTAATGATAAAGGTGGAATTTGGGTATATTATGAATCATATGAGAAATATGAATGATAGACATAAGATTTAACCCTCTTACTTTAGGAGTGATATTATTGGCCTCTTGATTAAGTGAGACTATGAAATGCATGGCCATGCTCAAATAGTGATTTGTTTAATAGTCTACTCATTGATCAAGTAAACCAGGATTAAATGATGAAGATGGTGACATAAACCATGCGTCGAGTTTAATCTATAATATAAGGTTAAAAAGGATTATATTAAATGGAACATTATTCACGAAAGGTTTAATCGAATCACCAATTATTATTATTACTTGGGTAGCAACACTACGCCATACGTGCTCATATGCAATGCTTTTTGTGAGCGTTGCTACCAAAGCATTGCATTAGTTATACTTCTTTTTGGTCTTCTGCAACAGAACTAAAAAAACATTGCATTAGACGTGAATGCAGCGTTGCGATGAGAATTCTAGTGTTGCGACGTGAATGCACCGTTGCAATGTGAATGCTTGCGTTGCATTATTCTAATTAATTTTTATAATTAAGAAAAATATATATATTATCAAAATATATACAATTACTTTAAATTTCAACTTTTTTTAGTACTTTAAAATTTTAAAATAATTTATTTTAAAATTTAAACTATTTTCACATATGTTTTTTCATACGTATCTATCATGTTCTTATTTTTTTCTAAATTTTATAAGTTAAAGAAAAAATATAAAATATAAAATATAACAACGCTTAGCATAAAACATAAATAAGAGACAGTGCACTGGTCCCGAGGTGAAAATTTTGGGCGGAAACTTTCCCCCCTTAACAAAATTCATACAAAGATGGACTCCAAACTCTCTATTCTCTCATTTCTCTCATTTCTCTATCTATTCTCTCTCAAAAAACTCTCCCTCTCTCTTAACTGTCGTCTCACTACTCTCTCTCTCTACAAACTCTGTTATTGAATTCTCACTACAGACTCTATAATTATAAACTCTGTAATTGAATTCTCATTTCTCCACAAACTCATTTCTCATTTGAACTCTTACTCATTTCAATTTTTTTTTAATTGCAGGTAATTTAGGGCTTCAATTTTGGGGGTTTCCTGTGGGCTTCAACTTTAGGGCTTAAAATTTGAAATTCTTGGTTACAACTTTGGGTATTTGAAATTACAGGTAATTTCAACTTTGGGGGTTTAGGGTTTTTTGTATTTATATGTTTGGGCTTGTAATTGTATTTTTGTATTTTTTTTTTTGAAAATTAAACTCTCATTACTCAAACACATTGCATCTATTTAACAAACAAGTATTCCTAGCTAACAAATGAGCTAACTTGTTTGCTTGCTTTTTAACATGCTGAACCTTGACATCCGTCCTATGACTGAGCTTCTGACGACAAGTTTCCAGCAGATTTCCCACCTCCGTCTGATAAGTACTACCCCTTCGAATAGCCTCGACCACCAGGAGAGAGTCACTCTCTATTATAACATTTTGCCAGCCACTAACTTCAATCCATTTTATTGCCTCTAAAACGCCAAAAGTTTCTGCTTCGACAACACTTACCTCCCCTCCCATACGACAGTTCCTTCCTTGGATAAACGTCCCCAGATCATCTCGCAACACCATACCAACAGTAAAGCTACTAGCACCCACAAATACTGATGCATCTACATTAAGTTTCAGCCACCCCTCCTCAGGAGCTACCCATCTAACTGGAACATTAGACTTAACTGGTCCCATACTCGTAGCAATTCTTCTCTTTTTCGCCATAGCCTCCTGCCATTCAACAATCTGCTTAGAGCTAAGTTCAACAGTAAGTGTTGGAGTTAGCTTCGAGTTCTCCCACACTTTTTTATTTCTAGCAAACCACACTCCCCACAGAACAGTTGCAATCTTGATAATATTCTCCTCCGTTTCAGAACAGAGCTTGTCCAAAAGCCAAGTTGGAGCATATTCTAATAATACCATATCAGGATTATACTCAACCTTCTGCCAACATTGCGATGCAAAACTACACTCAAAGAAGACATGCAGCAGGTGTTCCACATCCACCTCGCAGACTGGGCATAAAATAGGAACTGGTACCCCTTTACCCTTCAACCGATTACGCACAGGAACCGTATTCTTTCCAAACCGCCACAGAAACGTTTTAATTTTGTGGGGGAGATTCAAATTCCACAGAGTGTTCCAACCTTTAGAAAAACCTTCAACTAGCAAATTATTATTCCGAGAGAACCAGTAGTGATAGGCTGACTTAACAGTGTACTGACCATTACTCGAGTGAATCCAAGCCACCTTGTCCCTAACTTCAATTTGCGGAATCCTTGTCTGAAGTATCGGCTGAATGTCATCTAAGTGAAAAGTTTGCTCAACCTTATGCACGTCCCACTCCTTAGTATTTGGACGGAAGAAGTCGCATACTTTATCACTTCTGATTCTATTCACAGGATGATCCTCGACACAGAAATCCCTTTTTCCCCTTAACCAGGCATCTTGAAACACGTTTATATCCTTCCCATCACCTAAGATCCACCTGAATCGTCCTACCAACTGTTCTTTTGCTTCCCACAACCCTGACCAGACAAATCTTGGATCAGTCCCTTTATTAGCATGAAGAATACCACGATCCTCAAAGTATCGAGCCTTATAAATACGCGTGACCAGAGCATTTGGTTTCTGCATAAAGTTCCACACTTGTTTACCCAAAAGCGCCACATTAAAACCATGTAAACTTCTAAAGCCCAAACCTCCATTACTTTTTGACACGCACATCTTGTCCCATGAATGCCATCTCAGCCCTTTGTTGTTATTACCATTTGATTGCCACCAAAACCCATTCATGATCTTCTCTATCTCCTCACATAACGATTTCGGAATTAAAAAACAGGTCATGCAATAAGATGGCACTGACTGAGCAACATTCTTAATCAAAATCGTTTTCCCAGCTCTTGACAAAATCTTGTTACTCCAACCTTGCACCTTTTTAAAGACTCGATCCTTAACAAATTTAAACACAGTTTTCTTCGACCTCCCAACTAGCGAAGGCATACCCAGGTACTTGCTATCTCCTAGTTCATTTTGAACTCCCAGAATATCTCTCAGTTCCTGCTGTTTGTCCCTCCTCACATTTGCGCTAAAAGAGACCCCAGATTTTTGATAGTTCACAGCTTGCCCCGACATACTTTCATATCTGTTTAACAACTCCTTAATGACCCGAGTTTCATTAACATCTGCTTTGAAAAAGAGAAAGCTATCATCAGCAAAAAGCAAGTGTGTTACAGGTGGAGCATTAACACTTACTTTACATCCATGAATCTGATCAGAACTCGCAGCCTCGCTAATTGCATGTGACAATCCTTCAACGCAAAAAAGAAAGAGATACGGTGACAACGGGTCACCTTGCCTCAAACCCCTGTTCGGAGTAATAGGACCTATAGTGTCACCATTAAATGCCACATTATAGTTCACTGTCGTCACACATAGCATTACCCATTGGATCCATTTGTCACTAAACCCCATTTGATGCATCCTATTCTTAAGATATTGCCAATCAACTCGATCATATGCCTTACTAATATCCAGCTTCAAAGCCACTTCCCCTTCACTACCTGACCTCCTTCTCTTCATATGATGCAGCACCTCAAAAGCCACCAAAACATTGTCCGATTTGATTTTGCACTCGCTGGTTCTGGACTGCATGAGTTTGGGTTCCCTAGTGTAAGTTATACATACATGTATTTTTTATGTTTATTTGTTTGCCATATTTAAAGTTGTGCCACCGAACTTTTGAGTTTGTGTATTAGGCTGCTAAATGTGTTGAAATTGGATTGCCTGAGTTGATCATTTTAGTTATATTTTCTCAGGTGATATTCTTGGCTTGTTTCTTTTCTCTTGC
Source organism: Heracleum sosnowskyi (assembly GCA_030848705.1). Classification (NCBI taxonomy): domain Eukaryota; kingdom Viridiplantae; phylum Streptophyta; class Magnoliopsida; order Apiales; family Apiaceae; genus Heracleum; species Heracleum sosnowskyi. The sequence continues at coordinate 71,382,932 of CM061235.1, forward strand.
TCTACATTTTTTTGTTATTGTTCATAGTGGATAACACTTATCTCATCAAACTTTTTATTTTCAGTATCTACCTCATGTTTTTAAACAAGGAAAGAATATAATTGATAGTTATATTATGGTATGGATAGTAATTTGTTTATCTACTTTTTTCCTGGAGTTCTCTTACTAGTGCTTCTTATGGCGTGGATTTCTACTTCCTCTGTTGTGGTTTTATTTAAAGATTGTATATGGTGTTCCCCTTGCACCAATCCCTGATATATCAATTATTTACGGGTCACTTTGGGTATTAAGAAGGCAAACATGCTTTAAAATCATGTCACAAAACTGTTGTCTATGTGGTCATATGCCTTTGTTCTTTGCTTTATGTACACATGGGATCTTTTTAGAACATTGTGCTCTTTCGTACGCTTGTCTACTATACAATAATATGTTAGTTTGTGATGTCATACTGTAAGCTAATATGTGGATGTTATTGCTTTTGTAGGAATAGAGGCTTGTGGTTTCATATTTTTGGTCCTTCCATAGCATTGGCAATATGAGCAAAATTTGTTCCCCTGAGAAAACCAAGAAAGTTGCCCGCTATATCTTGTCCTCCTGCATACGGTACAAAATCGTTTTTAATACTGTTATGGTACAATGAAATTTGGTTTATGTCAATAATACGTCTATATACTTCTTCCTAAATCAACATATGTTCTTTCAAATATGATATTTAATCTTCGGACTAAATAATTTGTTTGCTACATTTTTGGTATTCCATTGGTCATGTTTGGTAATTCATACGGCTCTTTTATGGTCATATTATAACCGCAATGGTAGTTATATCAAAAGAATATACAGTTTTTTTTATCAATGTTACTTAGGTATTACTAAAGATGCTTCTGAATTACTATGATCAGGTAAAAGGACACGAGAACACCCTTATAAGTAACTTTTTTGGAGTACACATGATAGAATGGAAATTCGGAAAGAAGGTATCTTCTGACTTGGCATGTTTCTCTGTTTTCCTGGTTCATGAGTTTCAGTTAGGGCTTGTAATTTCTCATTCCTTACTTATAATCTTATAATTGTTTACCAGGTACTTTTTATTGTCAAGGGGAACATGTTGCACAGTGAATTGAAGATTCATCATCGCTGTGATTTGAAGGGTTCTTGTCAAGGAAGAAGTACAAATAAAGAAAACGTAGTTGAAAACACCACATTAAAAGACCTGGATCTATCACATGAGTTCCACATGGACAGATTGTTGCGTGAGTCACATTTTGAGTAAGTATTACTTTCTAATTTTCCGTCAAACATATTCATTTTTAGGGTAAAATTGAATATCCTGGACTTGTTACACGGGGAAATACTATTTCTCATATAAATTCAGCATACCCTTCATTTCAAATCTGTAATCAAGAACACTAATTATGCATAAATGATATGAAAAGCCTAGCACATAATCAACAAAATAAATCTGGGGATTGCTACTGTAATATTGTTTTTCTTTAGCAAGAGGCATGTTGTATACACAAATTTATAACACTCCGGTTACTATGTTATTTAATTTTTATCTTATATATTCTTAGTTCGACAGTTGGCAGTAGATTTCCAAGTGGTTGATTACCACAAATAATGAGTCAGCGTTTTGTTGTATGTTGGTTAAAATGGGAGGCAAGGGCCAGTGGTTTTCATAACTTAATATGGATAGCTTTGTTAATTGTTGCTCCTTGGCGGGTTAAAGTGCACTTTGGGGGTGGGTGTTCAATTGCATGATATCTTTTAAATCTGCTTTGTATGTGCAAGTTGTTTTAACATGCCAATCACATATATCTTTTAAATCTTCTTTGTATGTGCAAGTTCTAACATGTCAATCACATTACATGCAAGAAAGTTTGGTGCAGTTTTGCCTCTATTCCATCACCAATTTTTGTTGCATTTATTGTGTTTTCTTTGCTTATGTTGGTATGTTTCATATTATTGGAAAACCAGTGCTTATGTCTACAATATTCTTTTCTTGTAACCTAAAAATATAAATGGTTAATCTGTCATTCATGTTGTGCAGGTGCAGCTGGTGTGAGTTTCCTTCAATTTTGTAACCTTAATAGTTTTCGGACAAAAATAAGACAAGATCTTGAGGCTGATTTGGAAGCCAAGGTGAAAAGAAAAGTAAACGAAAACATGTCGTGGATGTTGAAAAAGCTAGGTGAAGCTAATCCAAATCATAAATTCGATATCGGAGACTTTTGTGCAACCGCATCAAGTGATCAAGATGACAATGGTACTCTGACGACTCAAGGCGGTAGTGTATTTTCGTAATATTATTATGTTAATATCTGAACTTGGTCATTTTGTACTCTTAAGTTATCTACTTTGTGCTATGTGGTGTTGGCACTTTACATTTGAATTTGTCATGAATCTTTTAGGTATTTTGTTTAATTTTGGATGTGGTTTGCTTGTATGATTTGGATGGGATGTAAAATAGTTGGGATGTTTTGTAGGTTGGTTTGGATGGGATGATCAATGTCTTCGGATGGGTTTGTTTTATGTACAAAACTGATATGGCAAAATTTTTAATTAAAGCGTTGCATTTACCCTTTCTAGTGTTGCGTTGCATTACATAATATAATGATGTTGCATTAATGAATATAGCGTTGCATTATAACATGTGAGTCCCATTGCTAATGTGGCATATCAGTGGGCCCCACTGGTGACATGGCATGTCAATGGATCCCACTGCTGATGTGGCATGTTAGTGGGCCCCACAATTGAGGTGTCATGCAGGTGGGCCCCACTGTAGTGAAGTGGAATCTAGCTCATGTATGGCAACACTCTTTGGTGTTGCATTTACTTGCTAATTGTGACGCCCCGATACTGGCACCACTAAAACATACTACTAAACAAGCAACCAAACCCTGCTTATAATATAAATACATAAGAAAACATTAAACAAGCTACCCACAAAGCCTAGATCGCATCCAGGTTCAAGTTTGAAATAACATACTACACAAAACCAAAAGAAACGGATTCTAATGTCATTACATACAACTGGCTAATCTTATGTCATAAACTAGAAAAAGAGCTGAACACCTAGTGTCTGGTACTAGTGGGTACCAACCTGGTCAAACTGTCTCCTAAATGCGGCTCCTGAACCACCTGTCCTCTTACGGGTAGTCTGCATAGTTCTCACCATACTTGCTAACTGTAAAGGGTTAGATAATAACAAATGAAGTGAGCTACAAAGCTCAGCAAGTGTATAATAAAAGCCAATAAACTTCGGACATGACAAAAGAAATGAATCAAGATATCTGATAAATATCAGGGTTTCATAACAAGAATCAATAAATAAACAGATTGGAATTGGAACCACACGCTACGAGCTAAGCTAGGTGATCAGCCAACGCATTAGCTCCGGATCACATATATAATGTGATTCCAAACACACACTGGATCCATAGGCAACATATTGGCCTTAAATAATTCATAAACCAGACCGGCGTAACGGTCAGAAACAAATTTCCAATTCCAGGGTCGAATAAAATTTCAGATTATTCATAACGAATAAGGGTGTCAAGATTTCAATTATAAATCAAGTCTATATGATCAACTTGTTTCAGATTTACAGATTTCAATTCATGATAACGCTTCAGGGATTCAAATAATAAAGAGAAGTAACAAGATCATGCTATAGGGTCAAGCAAAGGCATTAGACAATAATCAAGTTATAAGTAAGCATGGCAATAAAAGGGTTTAAGACAAAGCAGGATAGGTATACAAAAATATAGTTGCAAGATGGGACAAAATGTTCAAAGGTATTATATGAAAGGAAAGGTAAAAGAAAGAATTCTGGTTAGAGAAAACATTCACATCATAAATTAAGAGAAGCTGCCACTTGAACAATAAGTGGAGGGAATAGACACTTGCCTTATCAAGGAGACAATAGGGTTCTTCTTTTCCTATCTGAGCTAGCTCCTTTCCCGGTCGCCTACTTGGACCTATAAAAAAATTTAGCTCCACTTAGTACCTTAACTTAGCTTTTCCCCTCAGTCTTTACGTAGTCTACAAATATATTTAAATTCTACCCTTGCGATACATATATTTATCATAGTCATGCAACCCATGTAATCACATATCACTCTTATGGAAAACTTTAGGAAAAAAGTATTTTATTAACACATACTAACTCTTTACAACTTATAGATATAAATATGCAAAGATCAAAGATATAGCATGCTTATCTCTAAATTTCAAATAATATATACTCACGTTAACTCTTGGCATAATCCGAGTATAACACTTGCACATAGCATATTGTTAATCACCCATTTACACCACACCAAAAACTCATGAACTCAAACTTGTAGACAAATCAGAGAGCTTTCCAAAATGATAAGAACATCAAAATGATGAAGTAATGAATTTAGAAACAATTAGAACGCGGACTTGTCAAAACAGATTTGACGCAGCCCTGAATAGTTCCAAAGATTACCAATGTTCAGTATAAGGATGGACTCAAATGAAAAAGTGTAAAACATAGAAGTTATAGACCATTCCGAGACCTTTCCAGAATGGTAAGGCGCATAATTTTTGAACACGTATTCGATTAACTACGATTTTTCCAAGTTCAAGGATCATAATCCCGAAGTCAATATAGCTGGTTACATAAACTGCAGAAAAACTCTTACTTGCAAGCAAAGTCTCAGAAAACTTAAAGAATAAGCGTTGAAGATAATCAAATTATCTTTCCAGAGAGTCCAGAATCATCATCATATGATAAACGAGGCATGAGATACGAATTTAACAAGGTACATACACAACCTATTCAAGAATTTAACTAGAACTACACCAAAACTCACATGCAATGCTTTATTCATACTCTAACATTGATAGAACCTATTTATAAACATAGAAACCATTAAAACAACCCATGAGCTCACTTTGAGTTCATTGCCCATGGATGGGTTTGTCTTGGACGAGCCCTAAAACTTATGGGTCTTCATCAAGAACAACCCCTAAACACTTATCCACCATTGCATGTAACAAAAAAGGTCAAGAGCTTCATCTTTGTAAAATTTCAGTTTTGAGAAAGAAAACAAAACTCAAAAATATTGGTAGGATAGATAGAGGGTTGAAAGAGGGTCATTTTAGTTACAAGAACACACAATTTGGTGAAGAAATTACCTTGAAATAAGAGATTGAAGTTTGAGTTTTTAATGGAGGTTTGGGGAAGATGATGGTCTCGGGGAAATGGAGAAGAAGAGGGGAGGGGGAGAGCGGAGAGAGAAAAATGAGAGATAGAAGTGGGTGGGCTTTGGGAAATAGTGGAAAATAAATGGAGTGGGGCAAGGCTTTTATATTAGTCTTTTTGGTAGTGGATTTTGAGGATTTACATAACTAACCTTCTAGCATGAATAAAAAGGAGTTTGGCCAAGGCTAGTGATGTAATTTCATAATTAAAAGTAGAGTATTATTTCTAAATAAGAAATCATGTTGCTAGTTGGTGAATAAATAAAATACATTTGAATATTTATATAAAATCACCATTAATAAAATAATTGAAAAAAAAAATCCAAGTATGGAATTTTTTTTTTTTAATATACTTGTATCACTAAATATTCTAAATTTAACAATAACTTGTGGCACGTGAAAATTATTAAAATATAATAAAGAAATATTTTTATCTACATAAATAAAATACAATTTCCACATGAATCACTTTGTCACCACTCAATATTAATAACAATAAAATATTAGAAGTAAGAATCTCAAATGCTATAATTAGTCATGAAACAATACTTACAATTCTTATTAACATAAATAATTTAAGACAACTCATTCTAATATAAGGAGTCTATTAAACAATTATCACACACATAAAAATATAAGGTAGTAAAAAAAAAAAAAAAAAAAAAAAATTTTTAATCATATTCACATAATGAAATTATTTTATAACCCAAAAATTGTAAGGCGTTACATCCTTCCCTCCTTAAAAGGATTCTGTCCCCAGAATCTATTACGTAAACAACTGAGGGTACTTTTCTAACATCTCACTTTCTAATTCCCAGGTTGATTCTTCAACCCTAGGGTTCCTCCACAATACTTTAACTAATACAACTGATTTATTTCTAAGCACTTTCTCACTACGATCTAATATTTGGATCGGTTGCTCTACATATGACAAGTCTGCTTGGATTTCTATCGGTTCGTACTCAATCACATGCTTCGAGTCAGGATTGTACTTTTTGAGCATTGAGACATGGAATACATTATGAATGTGCTGCATATGCGGGGGGGGGGGGGGAGCTAACTCGTATGCAACTCTTCCGACACGTTTTAATATTTCAAATGGACCAATAAATCTTGGACTGAGTTTTCCTTTCTTTCCAAATCTTGTTACGCCTTTCCACGGGGACACTTTGAGTAATACTAGTTCACCGTCTTCGAAATCAACATTCTTCCTTGCTCGATCTGCATATTTCCTTTGTCTATCCTGAGCGGCTAACAACCTTTTCTGAATGAGCTCCACGGTTTCTTTTGTTTGTTGCACCAATTCTGGTCCCAATATCTGGCGCTCTCCAACTTCGTCCCAACATACCGGGGATCGACATTTTCTTCCGTATAAAGCTTCGTAAGGAGGCATTCCAATGCTGGCATGATAACTATTGTTGTACGAGAATTCTACTAGAGGCAAATGTTCATCCCAGTTTCCTTTAAAGTCTAAGGCACACACTCTTAACATATCTTCAATAGTTTGAATGGTTCTCTCGCTTTGTCCGTCGGTCTGCGGGTGGTAAGCTGTGCTCATTTTAAGTTGAGTTCCTAGACGTTCCTGAAAATGTCGCCAAAATCTTGAATTAAATCTGGGATCTCTGTCTGACACGATAGACACGGGAACTCCATGGTGTACAACTATCTCTTTCAAGTAGATGTGAACTAACTTATCCATCAAAAATCTCTCATTGATTGGCAGAAAGTGAGCTGATTTCGTTAATCGATCCACGATAACCCAAATAGCGTCGTGATTTGACTTAGTCCTCGGTAGTCCTACAATGAAATCCATCGCGATGTGTTCCCATTTCCACTCGGGAATCTCTAAGGGTTGTAGTAATCCACTAGGTCTCTGATGTTCCGCTTTAACCTTTTCGCACGTATAACACTTGCTGACCCATTCTACAATTTCTCGTTTCATATCAGGCCACCAGAAATTTTCCTTTAAGTCACGGTACATCTTGGTGCTTCCAGGGTGAATCGAATACCTTGAATTATGCGCATCGTGCAGTATTTCACCTTTAAGTTCTTTCACATTGGGTATCCAGATCCTCGAAGAAAATCTCAAGATTCCTTTGTCATCCTTTTGGGTGCATATTTCTTCACCGGTTATATTGTTGACTTCATGGTTCATAATCTCCTCTTGACATTTTCTTATCTTTTCTAACAACTCTGGTTGAAACGTCATGGTATGTATCTTCTCTTTAGTGGATTCTCGTGCATAGACTTTCAAATCCAACTTTTCGAATTCCCTAGACAATTCCATGGTCATAGTCAGCATGTTCAATCTCTCTTTCCGACTTAACGGATCCGCCACTACATTCGCCTTACAGGGGTGATAACTGATAACACAATCGTAGTCCTTGATCAATTCTAACCACCTTCTTTGTCTCATGTTCAATTCCTTTTGGGTAAAGATATACTTTAAGCTCTTGTGGTCTGTGAAAATTTCACACTTTTCTCCATACAGATAATGTCTCCAAATCTTCAAAGCAAATACTATAGCGGCTAACTCCAAATCATGTGTGGGATATCTTTGTTCATGAGGCTTGAGTTGTCTTGACGCGTACGCAATCACCTTATCATGTTGCATCAACACACAACCTAATCCTTTATGTGACGCGTCGCTGAAAATCACGAAGTCTCCTTTATTGTCTGGCAATGTTAAAACTGGCGCGGTTACTAACCTTTTCTTCAATTTTTGGAAACTTTCCTCACACTTACTCGTCCATTCAAATTTCTCATTCTTCCGGGTCAACTTGGTCAATGGTCCTACAATCCTGGAAAAATCTTTAACAAATCTTCTATAATATCCAGCTAATCCCAAGAAACTTCTCACTTCTGTTGGTGTCCTCGGTCGCTCCCAATTCATCACAGCTTCAACTTTGGCAGGGTCAACTCGGATTCCGTTACTACCAACAATATGTCCAAGAAACTGTACTTCCTTCATCCAAAATTCGCATTTAGAATATTTCGCGTACAACTTTTTTTTCCTTAGGGTTTCTAAGGCTATCTTCAAATGTTTGGCATGTTCTTCGGTTTTGGAGTAAATCAGTATGTCATCAATAAAAATTATCACAAACTTATCCAGATACTGTTTGAATACTCTGTTCATTAGATCCATGAAAGCTGCAGGTGAATTTGTTAATCCAAAAGCCATCACTAAAAATTCGTAGTGTCCATACCTCGTTCGGAACGCTATCTTTGGTATGTCTTCCGGTTTGATCTTGAGTTGATGATATCCTGAACGTAAATCAATCTTATAAAAACATGTTGCTCCCTTGAGCTGATCGAACAAGTCATCTATCCTTGGCAATGGATACTTATTCTTGATCGTTACTTTGTTTAATTCTCGATAATCAATGCATAGCCTCATACTTCCATCTTTCTTCTTCACGAACAAAACTGGCGCTCCCCAAGGTGAAGTGCTGGGCCTTATAACTCCCTTATCCAATAACTCTTGCAATTGAGTTGCCAATTCTTTCATTTCTGCCGGTGCCATCCTATATGGAGCTTTAGAAACAGGTTCCGTGTTTAGTTCTAACTCAATTGTGAACTCAATTTGTCGATCGGGAGGCAATCCTGGAAGTTCGTCAGGAAATACATCTGGAAATTCATTGACCACGGAAATCTCTTCTATCCTGGGGGCTTCCTTACTTTTATCTTCGACATACGCTAAATATGCTTCACAGCCTTGTCTTAACATCCTTTTCGCTTGCATAATCGTAAGAAACGTCTTTATTTGCTTTTGGCCCTTCCATACGATTTTTCTACCTTCTGGAGATTTTAGAATGACCTTCTTGCCATTACAATTGATTTGCGCACTATTCTCTGCTAACCAATCCATTCCTAGGATAACATCGAATTCTCCCAATTGAAAGGGTATCAAGGAGATAGGGAAAAGACATCCGGATATCTCGATCACGCACTGGGGACAAATTTGATCCGCTAAAACTCGATCCTGATTTGCTAGCATGATACTAATAGCTTCATGTAATTTCCTAACTTCGCATCCCAATTTAGCAACAAAATCCTTAGAGATAAACGATCTAGTAGCGCCTGAATCAATTAACACTTTAGCTGTAATGGTATTGACAAGAAGTGTACCTGCTACCACATCGGAGCTTTGTATGGCATCTTTCATGTTCATGTTGAAGGTTCTAGCTGGTGCTGAGCATGCTGGAATCTGATAGGGCAACATCTGCTGAGTAGGTACATGGGGAACTAGAGCTAGATAAATAGGTACCTGATTCATCTGGTTTGGATCACTCGGTATAGGTGCTGCAGTCAACCTCATTAAATTATTGTTCTTCACCGGTGTCTTGCATTCTTTGGAAATGTGTCCAATCTCCCCGCACCTATAGCAAGTCACGTTTTGCTTCGTTCCTCAACACTCATTTGCGTAATGGCCCTTGGTTTGACATTTGTAGAAGACGATATCTGCCTTGTTGCATATACCCGTGTGTTTCTTTAAGCAAGACTTGCATTCTGGAATAGATAATTGTGAGGGTCTTTGCTGGTTCTGACTTGAGGGCTTATTTCCATGGTTCCGGTTTGTTGTTTCATTTTTCTGAAAATTCCTTCCTTTGCCAGTAGTCTGAAATCCTGGCTTCTTCACAAATCTATTTACTGGCTTTCCTTGACTTGATCCTTCTTCCGAAAACTCAAACTTTCTCTTTTTGTTGTTCTTTTCTTTCTGATTCTGCTCACTTTCTCCTTCTACTATCTTTGCCAACTGAAGTACTTCCGCATAAGTGGTGTACTGAAACATTGCCACCATACTCCTAATCCACGACTTCAGTCCTTGCTGGAATCTTTTTCCTTTCTTCTCTTCTGTGTCCACATATTCCGGTACGAATCTCGACAATTCAATGAATTTCTTCTCATACTCTGAAACGCTTAACTCACTCTGCTTCAACTCGAAAAATCTTAACTCCATCTGTGTCTGCATATATTTCGGAAAGTACTGATCCAGGAACAACTTCTTAAATCTCTCCCAGGGAATCACCTCTGTAGCTTCGAGAGCCCTTACTGATTCCCACCAATAGTTCGCCTCTCCTTTTAGGAAATAGCTTGCGTATCCAGTCTTCTGATTTTCTCCTACCGTTACTAAGGAAAAGGCTTTCTCGATTTCTTTCAACCAACTTTGAGCTTCTACCGGGTCTAAAGTTCCTTTGAACTCTGGCGGCTTAACAGCCTGAAAAGATTTTAATGAAACAGTGTTCTGGACAGGTTGTGGCTGTAACTGTTGTAATTGTTGTTGTTGCTGTTGTAGTATTTGCTGTTGTTGAACTAGAGTGGTAGTTTGCTGACGCAAAAGTTCAATGAGTTGTGTCATATCTAAATTAGCTTCGGGTGGGTTTGCAGGGTTAGGATTTGGATTTTCAGGGTGTATAGGTTCTGGAGTTGGATTTCTTGGGTTGTCAATGGTTTCAGTTTGAGTCGCATTCTTGGGCTTTCGACCTGGTCTTTTCTTTGGCGGCATTTTACTGAAGTGAAAACACAAGAGTTATACAGGTTTATAGTTTGTCAATATGGCAGGGGTATATGTATGGTGCAGAAATGGTTATAACAGTTCTATATCCATGTAGTTAAAAGATGTACAAGTTATGTCGATATGAAGCAGTTGTATATGGCAATGTTTCTATGCCTAAAGGAAACATGGTTATAATCAGGGTAAGTAAACCTATGTAGTAAACGAGTCAACAATGTAAAAGGAAAATGCTGAATAGAATACGAATAAACGGGTATCAAATCCGTTCACCACCAACAACGTCTAAGTACGATCTAGGGAATAAGGTCATAAAGTACAACTGATAAAAACAACAAAGCATAAATAACTGCACCGATCCAGGAGTAAGATAACACATCCTACTATATGCTATCCTACTAATCAGTGCCCTAACATATCAACCATCGGCCTCCATCTCGTCAACAACGCGCTGCAACTCGTCTACCAGCATCTGCACAAACATCCGCACCTGGGTGGTCTTCGTACTGCCCACTGGTGGAAGAGTATCTAACTGCTGCTGGCCCATCCTAATAAGGCTACGGAGCCTATCTGCAAGGTGTGAGGCTGAAGATGGTGTACTATCGAACATAGAATCGATCTGGGAGCTTAGTGTCTGAGTCCGACCTTCTAAACTATGGCACTCTCGGAGCAAAGATGCATACACAGAATAGGGAAATGTATCAGGAGCACCGGGGAATACTGTAGACGTTGAGCCTAAATGCATAGCCGGCTGAGGTTCTGGAACTGAGTAGGTATCCTCGGAGTCAGATATCTCCATGTCGGTATCCTGGGGTATAGGCTGAGAGTCAGAGTGACTGTTGTCTGAGCTGGGACTATGTGGGGGTGTCTGTGGACGCTGCTGTCAAAGAAAAATATACACATATATACCAGAATATAAGTGGACTAGAATAAGTGCAAGTAACTTAAGGGAAACAATTCTAAGATAAAGTTGTGCTATCATCTTATCTTAGGCATGGGTTACTCCTCCTAATTTCTACTTAATAGTTGAATATGTCTTATAACCTTATTCTCTATTTCTATTCTTACTATCTTAATCCTATATTATTTCAGTGACTTGAACCTGATGCTCTGATACCAACCTGTGACGCCCCGACACTGGCACCACTAAAACATACTACTAAACAAGCAACCAAACCCTGCTTATAATATAAATACATAAGAAAACATTAAACAAGCTACCCACAAAGCCTAGATCGCATCCAGGTTCAAGTTTGAAATAACATACTACACAAAACCAAAAGAAACAGATTCTAATGTCATTACATACAACTGGCTAATCTTATGTCATAAACTAGCAAAAGAGCTGAACACCTAGTGCCTGGTACTAGTGGGTACCAACCTGGTCAAACTGTCTCCTAAATGCGGCTCCTGAACCACCTGTCCTCTTACGGGTAGTCTACATAGTTCTCACCATACTTGCTAACTGTAAAGGGTTAGATAATAACAAAAGGAGTGAGCTACAAAGCTCAGCAAGTGTATAATAAAAGCCAATAAACTTCGGACATGACAAAAGAAATAAATCAAGATATCTGATAAATATCAGGGTTTCATAACAAGAATCAATAAATAAACAGATTTGAATTGGAACCACACGCTACGAGCTAAGCTAGGTGATCAGCCAACGCATTAGCTCCAGATCACATATATAATGTGATTCCAAACACACACTGGATCCATAGGCAACATATTGGCCTTAAATAATTCATAAACCAGACCGGCGTAACGGTCAAAAACAAATTTCCAATTCCAGGGTCGAATAAAATTTTAGATTATTCTTAACGAATAAGGGTGTCAAGATTTCAATTATAAATCAAGTCTATATGATCAACTTGTTTCAGATTTACAGATTTAAATTCATGATAACGCTTCAGGGATTCAAATAATAAAGAGAAGTAACAAGATCATGCTATAGGGTCAAGCAAAGGCATTAGACAATAATCAAGTTATAAGTAAGCATGGCAATAAAAGGGTTTAAGACAAAGCAGGATAGGTATACAAAAATATAGTTGCAAGATGGGACAAAATGTTCAAAGGTATTATATGAAAGGAAAGGTAAAAGAAAGAATTCCGGTTAGAGAAAACATTCACATCATAAATTAAGAGAAGCTGCCACTTGAACAATAAGTGGAGGGAATAGACACTTGCCTTATCAAGGAGACAATAGGGTTCTTCTTTTCCTATCTGAGCTAGCTCCTTTCCCGGTCGCCTACTTGGACCTATAAAAGAATTTAGCTCCACTTAGTACCTTAACTTAGCTTTTCCCCTCAGTCTTTACATAGTCTACAAATATATTTAAATTCTACCCTTGCGATACATATATTTATCATAGTCATGCAACCCATGTAATCACATATCACTCTTATGGAAAACTTTAGGAAAAAAATATTTTATTAACACATACTAACTCTTTACAACTTATAGATATAAATATGTAAAGATCAAAGTTATAGCATGCTTATCTCTAAATTTCAAATAATATATACTCACGTTAACTCTTGGCATAATCCGAGTATAACACTTGCACATAGCATATTGATAATCACCCATTTACACCACACCAAAACTCATGAACTCAAACTTGTAGACAAATCAGAGAGCTTTCCAAAATGATAAGAACATCAAAATGATGAAGTAATGAATTTAGAAACAATTAGAACGCGGACTTGTCAAAACAGATTTGACGCAGCCGTGAATAGTTCCAAAGATTACCAATTTTCAGTATAAGGATGGACTCAAATGAAAAAGTGTAAAACATAGAAGTTATAGACCATTCCGAGACCTTTCCAGAATGGTAAGGATCATAATTTATGAACACGTATTCGATTAACTACGAGTTTTCCAAGTTCAAGGATCATAATCCCGAAGTCAATATAGCTGGTTACATAAACTGCACAAAAACTCATACTTGCAAGCAAAGTCTCAGAAAACTTAAAGAATAAGAGTTGAAGATAATCAAATTATCTTTCCAGAGAGTCCACAATCATCATCATATGATAAACGAGGCCTGAGATACGAATTTAACAAGGTACATACACAACCTATTCAAGAATTTAACTAGAACTACACCAAAACTCACATGCAATGCTTTATTCATACTCTAACATTGATAGAACCTATTTATAAACATAGAAATCATTAAAACAACCCATGAGCTCACTTTGAGTTCATTGCCCATGGATGGGTTTGTCTTGGATGAGCCCTAAAACTTATGGGTGTTCATCAAGAACAACCCCTAAACACTTATCCACCATTGCATGTAACAAAAAAGGTAAAGAGCCTCATCTTTGTAAAATTTCAGTTTTGAGAAAGAAAACAAAACTCAAAAATATTGGTAGGAATAGATAGAGGGTTGAAAGAGGGTCATTTTAGTTACAAGAACACACAATTTGGTGAAGAAATTACCTTGAAATAAGAGATTGAAGTTTGAGTTTTTAATGGAGGTTTGGGGAAGATGATGGTCTCGGGGAAATGGAGAAGAAGAGGGGAGTGGGAGAGCCCAGAGAGAAAAATGAGAGATAGAAGTGGGTGGACTTTGGGAAATAGTGGAAAATAAATGGAGTGGGGCAAGACTTTTATATCAGTCTTTTTGGTGGTGGATTTTGAGGATTTACATAACTAACCTTCTAGCATGAATAAAAAGGAGTTTGGCCAAGGCTAGTGATTTAATTTCATAATTAAAAGTAGAGTATTATTTCTAAATAAGAAATCATGTTGCTAGTTGGTGAATAAATAAAATACATTTGAATATTTATATAAAATCACCATTAATAAAATAATTGAAAAAAAAACCAAGTATGGAAAAAAAATTTAATATACTTGTATCACTAAATATTCTAAATTTAACAATAACTTGTGGCACATGAAAATTATTAAAATATAATAAAGAAATATTTTTATCTACATAAATAAAATACAATTTCCACATGAATCACTTTGTCACCACTCAATATTAATAACAATAAAATATTAGAAGTAAGAATCTCAAATGCTATAATTAGTCATGAAACAATACTTACAATTCTTATTAACATAAATAATTTAAGACAACTCATTCTAATATAAGGAGTCTATTAAACAATTATCACACACATAAAAATATAAGGTAGTAAAAAAAATTAAAAAAAATAAAATTTTAATCATATTCACATAATGAAATTATTTTATAACCCAAAAATTGTAAGGCGTTACACTAATGGTGTTGCATTATAATTGTAATGCAATGCTTTCTCCGTGTTTCAGTAGATGGCAAAAAGTGTTGCATTATAGAGCAAAGGCCACGCCCGTGGATGCAACTCCCATTTTGTGTTGCATTTTTGAAAAACAGACGTAATGCGATGCTTTTCTGGTTTATAGCAACTGTAAAAAAGAGTTGCATATGAGCACTTATGGCGTAGTGCAATGATGCACTACTAGATGCCGCTCATTATTTATAATTTTATTATTAGATATTAAAATTATTGTCAACGTAATAATAAACTAAAGGGTTACACATAGAACGTTTTAAACGGAGCTTTATTTAACTTACGAATTTAAATAAATTATTATTATTATATTGAATTAATTAAGTGGGACTTGATTAATTATACTATAATTCGAATTTAATAATAATACAACTAATAATCTGACTGGGTTTTGGAAGCCCAATCAGATTAGGGTTCAACCCATTCTTCTCTCCCTATAAATACATAATTATGTAATATTTTAGGGTTAACTCATATAATTCGTTTTCGAGAAAACCCTAGCTGCTCTACATCAAGGAGAGGCTAGAGAGAGAGAGAGTGAGTGAGAGTGAGAGAGAGAGAGAGAGAGAGAGAGAGAGAGAGAGAGAGAGAGAGAGAGAGAGAGAGAGAGAGAGAGAGAGAGAGAGAGAGAGAGAGAGAGAGAGAGAAAGAGAGAAAGAGAGAAAGAGAGAGAGATTCGAGGTTGTTTTCTTGGCTAGTACCAAATCCGGTGATCGTTGGACGATCGAGCGTTCATGTGGACTAATTAGAGACGTATATCGCAAGGCGGGATACATGGTGGTCATAACAAGGACCTCCATTATTCATCAGTTTGTAAAGTTTCAAAAGGTAAACAATTTTATTCACGAATTAAATATCAGTTTTTCGCATGGATCCTACGGAGGGTTTCTTAATTTTATTGTTTTTCGTGATTTTTCGTTGCGTTTTCATGCCCGAAACCCTTCATTTTTGCCATCTCATCTGCTCCGTGAAGATTAAATCTTGGCATGTAATATAATTTAAAGTGAGAAGAGTGAACTAAATTAAACCATTCTGATGGTAATGTCCTTGAATCATCTATATTAAAACCGGCACCAGGATGGAGGACTGCATTTCTCCCAGCCTCAAGCGGGCACCATGCATGAATAGGACCTGAAAAGATATTTAATGTTTTATCCATGCAATCCTTCAAATAACCTCATATACCTCCACAAATTGCCCCATTCCTTAATTTCGACCAAGAACCATCTACAAAACCAATAAGTTCAGAGTTCCACCATATGTGCTCTTCCTTTAATGAATTCTTATTAAATACCAAAATTACACCAACAGGATTAACCATCCAAAGAGCCTCCAACTCCTCTTTCATCAAACCTGCTGCCAATAACCATGTTAGGAATTATGTTGATTCTTGATGATAACCACACTATCTTAGTGAAAATTGTATAATTTAAAATGTAGCTTTCAATGGATAGCATGTGTATACAGTATCCGTTGAAGGGTAGCTTATCTACAGATAAGACTCTATGTAACATGCTTGTATAATTTTGTGTTAGCAGTTGAAGTATTAGTTTTCTCAGTCATGTTGACTGTAACGCCCCCAAATCCGGGGTCAAAGGTTTTGGTCGTCACACTGCACTCTTAATCCAAACAACCTGTTTAACATAAAATCAACACAATAATAATATCTGTGACCCCAACTCTACCAAGAATCTTTAAAGGTTATAGTGCTAGAAACAAGAATCCAAAATTTCATTATAACAATCTTTCTTCTTTACAACCATTCTCTTTACAAAAATTCTAATGCATTAGTATAACTTCGATAAGAAGTATACCAGGCAACTAATCTTATACAATATATTATTCAATGGAAAACATTCATATACAAAACCTCTCACTAGCTCTAAATGCTCTGGATCAGAACGTCTTTACGCTAATATCTTTCCCCATCTCTGATCAGCTACGCGGACAACTCTCGCCAATACACCTTCTTTCTGGAAGGCTATAATATATATATATATATATATATATATATATATATATATATATATATATATATAACAAGTATGAGCGAATGAATTGCTCAGCAAGCGCATTATTAAATATAATACGAAAGGTTTCCAAAATAAACTTTGGATTTTCAAATAAACAAGCCTTTGGCTTAAACATTTGTAATCTCTAATATTTTCAAATCAAGTTTGGTAATTTACCACAATTTCTCATTCTTCTTCTCGCAATTGAATAGTTTAAAACACAAAAAGATTTATATTGGTCGTTACGGCGACCGAATCAACAATAACTACAATAGTAAGTATAAAATATGAAATAAATATAACTCATACGTCTTCAAGACCATAGTTTGTACAAAAATAATAGTTTTGAAGATAACAGGTCTATTCATAACATTTTCTGAAACCAACAACTCTGGAAGGTTAGAATAATCAAGGGGTAAGAATGAGCCAACACGCTCGGTCAAGGAATAAAGAACGCACTTCAAGACTTCAACATGGTACCGACTAGATATGCGGTATGAATAAAACTCATCAAGATAGATATCTCACGACTGCCAATGGAATCAAGGAAGTGGATTTCGACTATTTGGAATCCAAATGTATTAAGAGTAAGTGATTTCAGCAAGATTGAAACCACTATTATTAATCAACAACCAACAATTTTACGCAACGAATAAACCAGAATATCAGGTCATAACTCACAAGTACAAAACATATGGATGTAACTCATCCCAGAAATAAGAATTGATATTAGAATTGGATTTTTAACATTTATCAAATCAAAGGTTGTGCTGCTGGCCAGCCACGCATCAACCCCGGACTTTCTTATAGCAAAGTCCTCTACTGGATCCTAGGCCAATCCGGGCCTTAATTTATTCCGACCATAAATATGGCCCGACCAATCCTATATTATATACGTCAGGTGTCAGAACAATTGACAGC
Source organism: Heracleum sosnowskyi (assembly GCA_030848705.1). Classification (NCBI taxonomy): domain Eukaryota; kingdom Viridiplantae; phylum Streptophyta; class Magnoliopsida; order Apiales; family Apiaceae; genus Heracleum; species Heracleum sosnowskyi. Next base: position 71,400,889 of record CM061235.1, read on the forward strand.
CTTACTTCGACAATTAGGTGTCGGAAGAATCGACAACCTAATACAACAATTGCTGGAAAACTCACGTTCCAGGAAACAGTTCGATTATGAAGAATCCATTAAGGAATAACAATATAATCTAGTATCGACGAGATCGACACAATATGGGGAGGTGCACATGAAAAGTGACAATATAATAAGCATCGACGAGTTCGATGTAACAACTGGGATATAATGAAGAATAAACAATGACATGCTCAACAAGATTAAGTCTGATATGAAACAGGCATTATGATATCAACAGAATTTGCAACAACTCAATATAGAATAGGGTTCGAAGAACAGGCTCTAGATTCCCTCAACAGTTCAAATTATCACATCATGGAAGAATTAGTTAAGATTTACTAATCTGGTAAGTGACAAGAAAGTCAAGTTCAAGTTTAAGAAAAAGTCAAGGTGAAGTTTATAAATGAAGAAAACAAGGGTTTACTGCCTTCTGACAGAAATAGTTCAAGTCCTTCAAACATATACTTATAATAGATAAGCCTTGTATTTGAAGGAAGTAAACTAAATCATGCACAACATATATGAATCCGAATCAGGGAATGGATCAGATGATCGCGTTAACAAGAAATGATAATAATACTTGCATGGATGCAAGATGGAAAAAGGAATACTTGTAGAACAAGTACCGCGACTTCGAAATTTAAAATAACATTTTCAACATAGGGTTCACAAGTTCCCACTCATCTAGGGTTGGCAATATTCCAACCTAATATTTTAAAATCATGCCTTTTAAAAGAAAGCCTTAGTATACGGCCCATAATTATCTCTTTAAACTTTCAATATAATAAGTATATCTTTCCAATAAATCCTACAAATATGAATCTAAGTTCATAAAGTATACAAGAATGCTCGTCAACTTACGAGTTTAAATAAAATACTTGCAGTTCAATGCAAAAGAGTCATCATTAAATTTTTAGGAAAAAAGTATGCCAATTGCATAATAATAATTCAAGAAATATCAATCAATTAATAAGCAAGGTTATAAACACTTGCCTCTGGTCCTAAGCTATTTCGTAACGCTGAAAAAATACGATTCCCTCCTTATTCTGTCTTATCGCACGATTCTCTACTTCCGTCCTTCTTTGCTCTAACGCTCTTGCGAACACCACTAGTCTGCTTTTACCATTTCGAATCCACGTGCCAGCCTCAATAGTCAAACATGAGACAGTAATTAGTCTTCAACGTATGATTTCACATTCCATAAACGATTGTAGCTTAACTTCGATAATCTGACTCGTCTCGTCCAATAGCCTCTGTTGCATAGACAACCACATCTCTATTGATAGAATGATCACAACTAACTATACAAGTAATCCTTGTAACTCGCTTGACGAAACTCCCCATACTATAAAAAGTCAACATCTAAGTCAATGGCCTCGTAAATCTCATTTTCTAACATTACCGACAAATTTCTATTCCAACTACCCCTCGTGATGATATTAGACACGACCAAATACTCAAACAAGTCTCAACACAATTTATTCGCATGCATGACTCAACAACAAATAATTCACATCATTCACATAACACATTTAAACAAGTAACCGGTTACGTATCGGACACCCGGTCTAATTTACGATATTTAAAACTCAGATACTAGCCCTAGTACGGGCATATACGGACTATAAAACACATTACACAACTCATACAAACCATATAGCACTTATAACTATTTTTAAAACATCACACGAAGCTTATTTGAATTTAAATAAGCCACCAACAAATTTTTAAATCAAAAATCGGATTTTCAAACCCAATATAAGTATTTTAAATGCAAATAAATCAATTAATAAAATTAATTGTCACTCTTTAAATGCTCAAACTATTTTTAAATAATAAATCAGGTTTGAAAATAATTAAACAAAATTTTAAATAAATTAAATCTAATTAATAATCAATTTTTAAGAATTAACTGATTAAAAGAATTAATCAATTAATTAAATAAATTAATTATAAATTAAAAATAATTAAAATAATTAAGTTTAATCAATTTTCGAATTTAAATAAATATTTAGGAATTTATAAAATTTTCTGAATAATAAAATGTATTTTTAAATCAAAAATATGATTTTTAGAATTTTTAAACTATTTTTGATTTATTTTATTAAATAAATCCCAGAAACACTTTTATGAAAATAGATTAGGGTTTTGGGAATCAGAACCAGGTCAAGAGATTGGGTAAACGGGTCATGAAGAACATGGTGGGTCGCCAAGAACACGTCACCGGAAAACTGGGTTTCCAAGTTTTCGGCCGGCGTCCGGCGACCAATACCATCCCAAACACACAGATTTTTATGCAGAAATCACAGGAATGTCTCGACGATTACAGTACCGAGCCCAGTTAACTGAAACAACATCAAAATCGTTCAAAACGAACGGAAAGAAAACGGCGGCGCCGTTTCCGGCCAACCGAAATCAAATACCAAATTCAAAACTGATTACACGGTTCGACTCTAAACTCACAGATCTATTTAACTGCTTAAACACAATCAAGAACAAACAAATGAATCAAAAGTTCGGCCAAAAACCCAAGAACTCCGACGAACTTCATATTTTTCGATTTCCCCAATTTCTAACTCAGAATTTAAATTAAAAATCACCCACATACTCCTCTCAACATGAACAACACAATTAAGCCATCAATCATCAAGAACAATCAATAATAAAGAACCCCCCAAATTAAAACAATAATTCGAAATAAATAAATTAATTAAAAATCGGAAAAACTTAGAAATCATACCCACGTAGATTTTGATGAGGGATTTAGGTAGAGGATGATGAGAGATTCATTTTGGTTACAAGAACATCGAAATCGGATTCCGATAACGCCTTCAAAATTGAATTTGATTCTCAAGAACACGAAGAACAGGTTCTAGGGTTTTTCAGATTTTTAACTGTAATTAAGCTTGATTATACGAAAACAAAGTACGATTTGCCTTTTTATAATAAACGGAAAATAATACCCCAAACGACATTTTTGGATCGATACTGATCCGATGGATCGTTTTAAATACAATATAACAGAATATATGGTTTAAACCTTTAATAAAGCAGAGTACACGTTTCACGAGATGATAAGCATCCATAAAGTACGGATAACTACAAGTATCGTTTAATACAAAATATACGAACCAAAATACCTCCATTACGAATATTTTCGAATACTTCCCACTTTAACGAATGAAATATTGGTACGAACGATATACCAATCTCCTGAATAATTTGGGAACGATCCAAATTTTCTTTTCAATAATTAAAATAAAATAAAATAGAATGACGTCCTTTTCAAAATAGTTTCTAATTCCCCACACATTTCACATAGCATCACAATATCACATATTCAATCATTTAACAAATGACTTAGCACGTTTAAACAGATAAATCATTTAATAACTCTTAATATGAAATTAAAATTTCATTTCACATCACATAATAACACGTAATTTTCCCGGATCTTACATCCTTCCCCCCTTAACAGGATTCTGTCCTCAGAATCAACTTGCGCAAACATAGGTGGATATTTTCCAACATCTCATTCTCAAATTCCTAGGTTGACTCTTCAACCTTAGGATTTCTCCTCATACTCATACTAATTTGACTCCTCTATTACTTATCACTCTCTCATACTGACTCAATATCTCAGTCGGTTACTCAACATAGAACAATTTAACTAGATCTCTATAGGTTCATATTTTATGAAATATACTATAAATACACCACTCACGGGGTGGTACGCAAACTTATACGCAACTTTCCCAACACATAGTAGATCGACGTAAGGTAGCATTTCAAAATCGTCATAGTAACTGTTGTCGTAAGGAAATCTAATCATGGTAAATGATCCTTCCAATTACCTTCAAAATTTAGTGCACAATTATAGTCTGTCTGAATCCTTTAATTAGGTCGCGGAGTTCTGTCAAATACAATTAAACCCGTCATTACATGTCGTACTATTATCTCTCATTAATTAGCCAATAATAACCCAAATAACATCACGATAAGCTCTAAGCCTTAGCAACTCCATCACAGAGTTTATCTTAACATGTTTCCAACTCCCTTCAGGAATCTCTTTAGTTGTAACTGTCTACTCTACCTCTGTTATTCTGTCTTCATTTTCCAACACCTCAAGTACTTAGATATTCACCAACACTAACATCCTTTTGAAACCCCTCATATGTATTCTTGCATTTCTTATTCCTTATACTTTCTCATTCCCTCCTATAATTGAATTCCATTTCTCTTTCCATAACTCTTTCCTTTATGTAGCCCTTTTTCTTTAATTGATAAGTGGATTTTTATCCACTTGGAATGCTTCATATCGGCTTAAATTGATGACTTGAACTCAAGTATGTGGTGTGTTTAATGTGTTTTCATTAAGTTTTGCAGAATCAAGAGTTGGAGGTTAATGTGATTAAAATTCGGATTTTCCGGGTAAGGTGCGAAGCTCTCACGGTTTTGGCCATATCTGGAGTTCTACAAGTCCGATTCTGACGATCTTACAGCTCACGCGAAGAGGACAACATTTTCTATAATTCTGGACAGAAGGTACGGCGCGGCAGCGCCGTGTTTGTGCTTGCTTATGGCGCGGCAGCGCCGTGGAAAAAGGAGCAGAATTTGTCTGGCGCGGCAGCGCCGCTTTCCTGTGTATTTGTGGCGCGGCAGCGCCGGGATGTCTGGCGAAAATTCCTGTTTTAAACCCGATTTGCTGATTTTTCGAGTGGGAGTTAAAATTACAATTCAGTACGACTTGTGGATACCTGGAGGCATATATAAAGAGAAAAAAAACCCTAGAGAAGAGAGGGAGACACATACCACATATTATATACGGAGTTGTAAAGCACGAAGAAGCAAGGAAGAAGATAGTTTTCAATTTATTCTTGTATTCTTCTAACTTGTGGATGCTTGGTTTGGGTGTATTCTTTAGAACCTTGATATTTATTCAATATAATTCGTTTTCTTTCATCATGTTTACATTAGAACCCATGGTGACGATTAGTTTGATCATGAACTAACTCGTTGTCATGGGGTTTTAGCGGATTTATTCATGAAGTTTATGTGTTGAATTTTCTCGATGCCTATAGTGTGATTGATGCGATATCCTATCATGGTTGTTTTAATTCGTTATAGGAGAGTAGCTAACTCCTGTAATTGTGTGTTAATTCTTATTGAAGCGAAAGTGGATCTAAGAGTTTAGAACTTGCCATGCTAGCATAGGTTTATGCGTGAGAATATCATTCGTAATTAGTGTCGTAACTCTAACCGTTTTATTACGACTATATGATCAATTGAATGCTTGTACTTCAACCATTATGTTTTCAATCTTTATAGACATATAAGGACTAAGCATAATTGGGAGACTAAGTGATTTCTATCTTAATTGTGGATATTATTTAGGATGGTATTGGTACAACGAAAGTTGGCTTATATCAGTTTTGTGTGTTCGATCAGGTATTAATAAATCACATGAAAAGGCTAGAGAATTGGAAACTATAGATGGATTGTTTAATGAAGTTAGGATCCCATGTTTTCTCTGCATAAGTAATTCGATTCCAAATCTTGTTAGTTAATTAATTCTTAGTTTATTAAATTGCTTCATAGTTAATCTTAGTTATTCAAAACCCTATTTTGTTAATTGTCTTAGCAGTGAATAAAAACCATACATTGTTGCATAGGTACAAAACTATAATAACCAAGCAGTCTCTGTGGGAACGAACTCTACTTATCTCTATATTACTTGTGACCACGTGCACTTGCGTGTTGAGTTTGGTCGTAACAAGTTTTTGGCGCCGCTGCCGGGGACTCGGTGTTATTTATATAGTTTATGTGCTTGTCATCAGTGGTCGTTAGAGTTCACTGACTCGGATTGTAGTTGTTTGTTCTGTGTGTTTCAGGTACTTGAACGTGTATGCGAACACGTTCTCAGACTCGTAAATTGGAAGAAGAAAGATTAAAGTTAGTAAAGATGGGAGACGTACCAGAAGGAGTAGCACCTGCAGCTAAGGCTTTGAAAGACTATTCTCAGCCAAAGATCAATGATATCCAGTCGAGCATTGTCAGACCTGCCATTGCAGCCAATACCTTTGAAATCAAGCCTAGCACGATTCAGATGGTACAAAACTCAGTTCAGTTTGGGGGTGCTGCTACAGAGGATCCTAACATGCACATTCGGAGCTTCATGGAGATTTGCGATACTTTCAAGTTCAACGGTGTGTCGGATGATGCTATCAAGTTGAGGCTATTTCCATTCTCTTTGAGGGACAAAGCTAAAGGCTGGTTACATTCTTTACCGGCTGGGTCTATCACTACTTGGGAAGAGCTTGCACAAAAATTTCTCTCCAAATTCTTTCCTATGGCGAAAACAGCTGCCATAAGGAATGCTATTGCTCAGTTTGCCCAGGCACAGGGAGAGTCATTGTGTGAAGCTTGGGAGCGTTATAAAGAGATGCTCAGAAAATGCCCCCATCATGGAATGCCGGACTGGATGATCATTAACTGTTTTTATAATGGATTGGGGTGGCAGTTGAGACCGATGGTGGATGCAGCATCAGGTGGAGCTCTATGGGCTAAAAGCTACGAGGAAGCATATGATCTGATTGAGATGATGGCAGAAAATGAATATCAGAGTCCAACGCAGAGAATGCCACAGCAAAAGGTGGCGGGAATTCTTGATGTTAGTGCAGCTACAGCTTTAGCGGCTCAGCTAGAGGCATTGAATATGAAGATTGATTCTTTGGCAAATCATGGGATTCGTCAGGTAGCTAGTGTTTGTGAGCTATGTGCAGGTGCACATGAGACGAAGCAGTGTGCCATTTCTAATGAATCAGTGCAGTTTGTGAGCAACTTTCCGAATCAGCAACAGCCAGCCCCGAATACTTATCATCCGAGCAACAGGAATCATCCTAATTTCAGTTGGAGCAATAATCAGGGTGGCATACAGCAATCACAACAACCACATCAACAATTTCAAGCTAGGCCATACAACTCTGCAGGTTTTCAGCAGCAAGGGCAGAATTTTCAGCAGCAGTTTCAGCCACCAGGATTTCAACAAGCTCATGGAAATTCTGGTCAAACTTTTAAAGAACAATCTGAATTGGAAGAGTTGAGGTTGATGGTTAAAAGTCAGGCGGTCTCACTAAAGACCGTGGAGAATCAGATGGGACAACTTACCAGTGCGATGCTGAAAATATCTCAGGGAATTCTTTCTAATGAACCAGAAGTTAATCCAGGCAAGAGGGAAGTTAAAGAGCAGGTGAATGCCATAACACTCAGGTCTGGTAGAGTCACAAGCAATCCAACATTAGCAGCCAAGGAAGACGAAGATTTCCAGGAACAACTACTTGTGCCCTCCCCAGAAAAAGAAGAGGTAATTCCTAAGCTGGTAGCTGAGCAGTTGGTTGAAGAAGGGGACAATAACAAGAGGTCTGTTGAGAAATCTTCTCAGGAGCAGACTAGAGAGAGCGAACAGATTTTTCCACCTCCCCCATATCCAAGAAAAGCCTACAGGCAAGCGATCGACAAGAAATTGGACAGGTTTCTGGAGGTGTTCAGGAAGTTACAAATTAATATACCTTTTGCAGAAGCTCTAGAACAGATGCCGAGCTATGCCAAGTTCATGAAAGGTATTTTATCCAGGAAATTGAAGCTTGAGGATTTGGAAACTGTGGCGTTGACTGAGGAATGCAGTGCTGTGCTGCAACAGAAATTGCCTCCGAAACTCAAGGATCCTGGGAGCTTTACAATACCTTGCACTATCGGGAAATTGTCTTTTGACAAATGCTTATGTGACTTGGGAGCTAGTATTAACTTGATGCCATTGTCTATTTTTGAGCAGCTTGGTCTGCCTGATCCGAAACCAACGAACATGACATTGCAGCTGGCTGATCGTTCAATTACATATCCAAGAGGTGTGGTGGAAGATGTCCTAGTAAAAGTGGGTAAGCTCATCTTTCCTGCTGATTTTGTTATTCTCGACTTTGAGGAAGACAAGAGGATTCCCATCATCTTGGGAAGACCATTTTTAGCCACGGGCAAAACGATGATCGATGTCCAAAAAGGAGAGCTCACAATGAGAGTGCAAGATCAGACTGTCTCCTTTAATGTGTTTAAGGCCATCAATGTTCCGGAGGATAATGAAAAGTGTTTTAGAGTGGAAGGGGTTGATACTGGTCAGAATAAACCGTTTGATCAGTTGTTGAAGTCGGATACATTCGATGTTTGTGTATTAAGCAAGCCTCGTAGTGAGGAGGTAAAAGCAGAGCATGTTCAGATGTTAAATTCAGTTCCTTGGAAGAGGAAATTTGATACGCCAAACGAGTCGCTTGGTTTGACAGAGCTCTTGAACTCTCAGGTGCGGCTTAAGCCGTCATTTAAAAAAACTACTAATCTCGTTCTTAAATCTTCATCAAATCATCTGAGGTATGCATATTTTGGACAGTCATCTATTTTTCCTGTTATTGTTGCTAACAATTTGTCAGGAAGTGAATTTGGAGAGCACCATCAGGATCCTCCGTTTGGGCCACCAACCACTCAGGGTGGCAGTATAATGTGATTCTGGTTAGTCGAGTCCGGCTAAATGACGTTAACGACAGCGCTTCGTGGGAGGCAACCCATGTGTTAGGTATGTTTCTACTATCTTTCTTATTACCTTCAATGAGGGCATTGAATATTCTAAGTTTGGGGGTGATTTGGGGATAAGTAGTGTTGTGGTGTTATGTGTTCATGTAGGAAATCATATTTTGCATATTGTGGTAATTCATTCATGTTTTGTTTGTATTTTGCATGTTTGTTTCATGTAGGACATTTTGTTTATGTTTTTATTATATGTGTCATTTTAGTTGCATGGCATGCATATTTCATGATCCCTTAGGACTTGACTATTTCCGTTGGTGAGTCGATGTTGATTGGAGTGTGGTTGTGATGAATAGAGGGTTGATTAAGTTTTTAAGTATTGACTTGCATGCCAGAAACAATTGTAAATTCACAAGTCTCATTGGTTGCTTTTTGAATTTGATCAGATCATATTTGTTTGGATGTTAGAATTTAACCACTTGCTTATATTTAGAATGTTTTCTATTCTCTTGAAATTGAAAGAAGCACTTAAGTCTAAGTTTGGGGGAAAACAGGGATTTCATGCTAGTTGTAATAAAGGCTAGGCGTCAAATGGCTAGTAGCCGGCTCATTGAAAAGATGAGTAGTCTAGGGTGGGATGAGAAAAAGGCAAAGCGCACTCATTCCGAAATTGAAATAAAAAAAAAAGAAGAAAAAAAAAAGAAAGAAAAAAAAAAGTTGTGTTTGTTTTGTGTTTATGCAGAATTGATCAGGTTGAGCTCTTTAATACTCGAGCAATTAAGTTCTAGGGGACTTTGTGCCTAGTGACCTAAGACTTTTCCGGTCTGGGATCCACTAACCTAACGCTCGCTACATGGGTATTATTGTATAAGCCTTTTGGGGTCTCAACCATTGCACGGTCAAATAAGCATGTGTGTCGTAATAAAGCATGAATTCATGTCTAGCTCAAGTGGATTTTGAGGTGTCTTTAAGTGGTTTCTTGTGTCTAGTTTCTTGTGTCTAGCGTTCATTCTGTTTGTAAGCTTGTGGTTGTTTTGGTGAAGAATAGGATATGGTCTTGATTTAGTTTGGGAGTATATTGGTGAGCATTGCACACACGCACGTTTCTGTGTTTGTCTCGTTGGTCGATGGGAATTTGGTCGAACTCTGTTTGGAAGACTGTGTTCTTTGAGATGTTGGCTTGTTGATTGGTTTTGGTTGGTTTGAAGGGATCGTTGCATTTTCATATTAGTTGCATACATGCATTGGATTGTTAGTTGCATGAGTAGATGGATTTTGTGGGTACATTCGCTATAGGCCCTCACGAGACCTTACTCGTCCACTAGGACTGCCTAGGGGTTTAAAGGGCTTGTTGCATATGCCAAATGCAACTGTGATCACCTACGGAAGTGGTACTAGTTAGTTGTATATAGTTATATTATTTATGCTTGAGGACAAGCATCGGTTTAAGTTTGGGGGTGTGATAAGTGGATTTTTATCCACTTGGAATGCTTCATATCGGCTTAAATTGATGACTTGAACTCAAGTATGTGGTGTGTTTAATGTGTTTTCATTAAGTTTTGCAGAATCAAGAGTTGGAGGTTAATGTGATTAAAATTCGGATTTTCCGGGTAAGGTGCGAAGCTCTCACGGTTTTGGCCATATCTGGAGTTCTACAAGTCCGATTCTGACGATCTTACAGCTCACGCGAAGAGGACAACATTTTCTATAATTCTGGACAGAAGGTACGGCGCGGCAGCGCCGTGTTTGTGCTTGCTTATGGCACGGCAGCGCCGTGGAAAAAGGAGCAGAATTTGTCTGGCGCGGCAGCGCCGCTTTCCTGTGTATTTGTGGCGCGGCAGCGCCGGGATGTCTGGCGAAAATTCCTGTTTTAAATCCGATTTGCTGATTTTTCGAGTGGGAGTTAAAATTACAATTCAGTACGACTTGTGGATACCTGGAGGCATATATAAAGAGAAAAAAAAACCCTAGAGAAGAGAGGGAGACACATACCACATATTATATACGGAGTTGTAAAGCACGAAGAAGCAAGGAAGAAGATAGTTTTCAATTTATTCTTGTATTCTTCTAACTTGTGGATGCTTGGTTTGGGTGTATTCTTTAGAACCTTGATATTTATTCAATATAATTCGTTTTCTTTCATCATGTTTACATTAGAACCCATGGTGACGATTAGTTTGATCATGAACTAACTCGTTGTCATGGGGTTTTAGCGGATTTATTCATGAAGTTTATGTGTTGAATTTTCTCGATGCCTATAGTGTGATTGATGCGATATCCTATCATGGTTGTTTTAATTCGTTATAGGAGAGTAGCTAACTCCTGTAATTGTGTGTTAATTCTTATTGAAGCGAAAGTGGATCTAAGAGTTTAGAACTTGCCATGCTAGCATAGGTTTATGCGTGAGAATATCATTCGTAATTAGTGTCGTAACTCTAACCGTTTTATGACGACTATGTGATCAATTGAATGCTTGTACTTCAACCATTATGTTTTCAATCTTTATAGACATATAAGGACTAAGCATAATTGGGAGACTAAGTGATTTCTATCTTAATTGTGGATATTATTTAGGATGGTATTGGTACAACGAAAGTTGGCTTATATCAGTTTTGTGTGTTCGATCAGGTATTAATAAATCACATGAAAAGGCTAGAGAATTGGAAACTATAGATGGATTGTTTAATGAAGTTAGGATCCCATGTTTTCTCTGCATAAGTAATTCGATTCCAAATCTTGTTAGTTAATTAATTCTTAGTTTATTAAATTGCTTCATAGTTAATCTTAGTTATTCAAAACCCTATTTTGTTAATTGTCTTAGCAGTGAATAAAAACCATACATTGTTGCATAGGTACAAAACTATAATAACCAAGCAGTCTCTGTGGGAACGAACTCTACTTATCTCTATATTACTTGTGACCACGTGCACTTGCGTGTTGAGTTTGGTCGTAACATTAATCAATTCTGGTTGAATCCTTATTTCCGTCATTTCTTCTACTTGATCTCTTGTTATCATAACCTTAAAACTCCATCCTTTCTAATCCTTGAACCGAAGATATTTACATCTGTAGTCTTCCTTTTTCTACTCATACTATCAGCCATCCATATTCTTGGGTCAACTCTATCTACCTCCAATATATCTAACAACTGCTTTCAACGATCACATACCTTTCGTGCCAAACAAATATTCAATTTAAAACAACCACTCATTACCTTATCCATTGTCTTTAAATCCTTATTAACACCTCTTCATCTTCTTTCCCTATCTACAATTGTGAGAATATTCCTTATCAACTTGGTGACTTAATCCCATATTTTTAAAATTGTTCTACTTAGTTCCAATAACTTAATTTCTCTCCATCTGATTCCTAAATAATTCAGAAGATACATTCACAGTAACACTCAGGACACCTTTTCTATGGTTCCATCTCAATTCCCAAACAGTTTGATCAACTCAACGTCATTTCGATTCTCATCCTATACATCCACATTGACTGGTAAGATCTACCTTAACTATCGTGAGCAAAAGACTTGCAACCATATCATACAATCCTGAAATACTCAAAGATCAACTCATTCTCCATTATTAGCCTATCATCCAATCTTAGAAGTTCTTCTCATTGAGACATAAATCTATTATGTCCATTTTCCACATCCTGGGATAACATCAGCACAATTACACATTTTCCCAATTTCCAATCAACTCTTGAATTATCTAACTTCACCTTTTCCACATCGTAACGTTAATCGATAGAGAGAGAACAACTGGCTCCGTTATATGCTACTAGTATTCTAATCGCATCGTAATCCGCTTTCGCTCGTGGTAATTCAATCGCAAATTCTTCGTTCATTATGGTAGGGTAAATTTCAGTTCCCCCTAATGGTATACCTCCCAGATTATTTGGTATAACAAAAATCCATGATATTTTGAAGTGAAAAGATTCTATATCGTAGCAAATGTCCCACAATTGGGGTTACCAAATCTGCATATTCCAAAGCAAACATTATTGGAAGTGAAAGAATTACTGAGAGACCAATTTGATCACATGAACTCAATGTTGTGTGTCTCTATTAAGACAGTACTAAAGGTAATTAGCCTTCTTGTATTTCACAACACACAAGTGACGGCGTCCCGTCAGACTTCTATCACATAGAAAGATAGTCCTTGTGTCCCCTATAAATAGGGTTGTTTACCTCAGTTGGAGTAGAGAAATATGAAAGAAATTTAGAGTCGGAATGACAACTAGGGCCTTTCGATAAGAAATCTCATTTCTCCCATTTCTTGCGCCTGTCTCGGGGAATACACACCTTGGATTGAAATTGAATAGATTCCAGAGGTGTTATTTCCAGAAAAGAAAAACAACCACAAAAGGGATGTATCAACAAGTAGTATCACATCATAACTAGAGTTATCCACCCCTGAAAAATAAAGGAGTTGGAATTCGAATAGGATATTTTCAACAGGCTTCACAAATTTGAAATAGATATCACAACAACCTCTGATGCAATTGCAATCATGATTGATCAAAAGTATCAAGTACAAGGTCAAAAGGTGGAATATATTCACCAACACAAGTTTCGCTTAAAGAAATGTCAAATATTTCCTTAGGATGGGAAGGTATTACCAAGGTCTTCACATATGACTCCTCCGTCGACTCCTTCGATAGCTCGTTATTCGATTTCAGCCCTTCTTCTCCACGTTATTCGATTTCAGCCCTTCTTTTCCACGTTATTCGATTTCAGCCCTTCTTTTCCACATCGCAAGGTTATCAATATCGTACGTCGTCGTCGACTCGTAATAGTCCTCGAAGATTCCGCCTTAGACGTCTACAAACGTAAGAAGTTTTATCCATCTCAGCACAACTATCTCAATCAAATACCTCTATCTCAACTCACTCAGCGATACTATATCCAATAGTCCAACATGAACTCTAAATGAGCTCCGACGTTCCTTATATAACTATATACACTCCCACACACTCTCGTTTCTAGTTTTACTATAACCCTTGCTCTGATACCAACTGTAACGCCCCCAAATCCGGGGTCAAAGGATTTGGTCGTCACACTGCACTCTTAATCCAAACAACCTGTTTAACATAAAATCAACACAATAATAATATCTGTGACCCCAACTCTACCAAGAATCTTTAAAGGTTATAGTGCTAGAAACAAGAATCCAAAATTTCATTACAACAATCTTTCTTCTTTACAACCATTCTCTTTACAAAAATTCTAATGCATTAGTATAACTTCGATAAGAAGTATACCAGACAACTAATCTTATACAATATATTATTCAATGGAAAACATTCATATACAAAACCTGTCACTAGCTCCAAATGCTCTGGATCAGAACGTCTTTACGCTAATATCTTTCCCCATCTCTGATCAGCTACGCGGACAACTCTCGCCAATACACCTTCTTTCTGGAAGGCTAAAATATATATATATATAAAACAAGTATGAGCGAATGAATTGCTCAACAAGCGCATTATTAAATATAATACGAAAGGTTTCCAAAATAAACTTTGGATTTTCAAATAAACAAGCCTTTGGCTTAAACATTTGTAATCTCTAATATTTTCAAATCAAGTTTGGTAATTTACCACAATTTCTCATTCTTCTTCTCGCAATTGAATAGTTTAAAACACAAAAAGATTTATATTGGTCGTTGCGGTGACCGAATCAACAATAACTACAATAGTAAGTAGAAAATATGAAATAAATATAACTCATACGTCTTCAAGACCATAGTTTGTACAAAAATACTAGTTTTGAAGATAACAGGTCTATTCATAACATTTTCTGAAGCCAACAACTCTGGAAGGTTAGAATAATCAAGGGGTAAGAATGAGCCAACACGCTCGGTCAAGGAATAAGGAACGCACTTCAAGACTTCAACATGGTACCGACTAGATATGTGGTATGAATAAAACTCATCAAGATATATATCTCACGACTGCCAATGGAATCAAGGAAGTGGATTTCGACTATTTGGAATCCAAATGTATTAAGAGTAAGTGATTTCAGCAAGATTGAAACCACTATTATTAATCAACAACCAACAATTTTACGCAACGAATAAACCTGAATATCAGGTCATAACTCACAAGTACAAAACATATGGATGTAACTCATCCCAGAAATAAGAATTGATATTAGAATTGGATTTTTAACATTTATCAAATCAAAGGTTGTGCTGCTGGCCAACCACGCATCTGCCCCGGACTTGCTTATAGCAAAGTCCTCTACTGGATCCTAGGCCAATCCGGGCCTTAATTTATTCCGACCATAAATATGGCCCAACCAATTACTGGTCCCATTTAAAAACATTCCAATCCTATATTATATACGTCAGGTGTCAGAACAATTGACAACCTTACTTCGATAATCAGGTGTCGGAAGAATCGACAACCTAATACAACAATTGCTGGAAAACTCACGTTCCAGGAAACAGTTCGATTATGAAGAATCCATTAAGGAATAACAATATAATCTAGTATCGACGAGATCGACACAATATGGGGAGGTGCACATGTAAAGTGACAATATAATAAGCATCGACGAGTTCGATGTAACAACTGGGATATAATGAAGAATAAACAATGACATGCTCAACAAGATTAAGTTTGATATGAAACAGGCATTATGATATCAACAGAATTTGCAACAACTCAATATGGAATAGGGTTCGAAGAACAGGCTCAAGATGGCCTCAACAGTTCAAATTATCACATCATGGAAGAATTAGTTAAGATTTACTAATCTGGTAAGTGACAAGAAAGTCAAGTTCAAGTTTAAGAAAAAATCAAGGTGAAGTTTATAAATGAAGAAAACTAGGGTTTACTGACTTCTGACAGAAATAGTTCAAGTCCTTCGAACATATACTTATAATAGATAAGCCTTGTATTTGAAGGAAGTAAACTAAATCATGCACAACATATATGAATTCGAATAAGGGAATGGATCAGATGATCGCGTTAACAAGAAATGATAATAATACTTGCATGGATGCAAGATGGAAAAAGGAATACTTGTAGAACAAGGGTATAAGCAAGGGTATAAACACTTGCCTCTGGTCCTTAGCTATTTCGTAACGCTGAAACAATACGATTCCCTCCTTATTCTGTCTTATCGCACGGTTCTCTACTTCCATCCTTCTTTGCTCTAACGCTCTTGCGAACACTACTAGTCTGCTTTTACCATTTCGAATCCACGTGCCAGCCTCGATATTCAAACATGAGACAATACTTAGTCTTCAACGTATGATTTCACATTCCATAAACGATTGTAGCTTAACTTCGATAATCTGACTCGTCTCGTCCAATAGCCTCTGTTGCATAGATAACCACATCTCAATTGATAGAATGATCACAACTAACTATACAAGTAATCCTCGTAACTCGCTTGACGAAACTCCCCATACTATAAAAAGTCAACATCTAAGTCAATGGCCTCGTAAATCTCATTTTCTAACATTACCGACAAATTTCTATTACAACTACCCCTCGTGATGATATTAGACACGGCCAAATACTCAAACAAGTCTCAACACAATTTATTCGCATGCATGACTCAACAACAGATAATTCACATCATTCACATAACACATTTAAACAAGTAACCGGTTACGTATCGGACGCCCGGTCTAATTTACGATATTTAAAACTCAGGTACTAGCCCTAGTACGGGCATCTACGGACTATAAAACACATTACACAACTCATACAAACCATATAGCACTTATAACTATTTTTAAAACATCACACGAAGCTTATTCGAATTTAAATAAGCCACCAACAAATTTTTAAATCAAAAATCGGATTTTTAAACCCAATATAAGTATTTTAAATGCAAATAAATCAATTAATAAAATTAGTTGACACTCTTTAAATTCTCAAACTATTTTTAAATAATAAATCAGGTTCGAAAATAATTAAACTAAATTTTAAATAAATTAAATCTAATTAATAATCATTTTTTAAGAATTAACTGATTAAAAGAATTAATCAATTAATTAAATAAATAAATTATTAATTAAAAATAATTAAAATAATTAAGTTTAATCAATTTTTGAATTTAAATAAATATTTAGGAATTTATAAAATTTTCTGAATAATAAAATGTATTTTTAAATCAAAAATATGATTTTTAGAATTTTTAAACTATTTTTGATTTATTTTATTAAATAAATCCCAGAAACACTTTTATGAAAATAGATTAGGGTTTTGGGAATCAAAACCGGGTCAAGGGATTGGGTAAACGGGTCATGAAGAACACGGTGAGTCGCCAAGAACACGTCACCAGAAAACTGGGTTTCCCAGTTTCCGGCCGGCGTCCGGCCAACCCACCAGTTTCCGGCGACCAATACAATCCCAAACACACAAATTTTTATGCAGAAATCACAGGAATGTCTCGACGATTACAGTACCGAGCCCAGTTAACTGAAACAACATCAAAATCGTTCAAAACGAACGGAAAGAAAACGGCGGCGCCATTTTCGGCCAACCGAAATCAGACACCAAATTCAAAACTGATTACACGGTTCGACTCTAAACTCAGAGATCTATTTAACTGCTTAAACACAATCAAGAACAAACAAATGAATCAAAAGTCCGGCCAAAAACCCAAGAACTCCGACGAACTTCATATTTTCCGATTTGCCCAATTTCTAACTCAGAATTTAAATTAAAAATCACCCACATACTCCTCTCAACATGAACAACACGATTAAGACATCAATCATCAAGAACAATCAATAATAAAGAAACCCCCAAATTAAAACAATAATTCGAAATAAATAAATAAATTAAAAATCGGAAAAACTTAGAAACCATACCCACATAGATTTTGATGAGGGATTTAGGTAGAGGATGATGAGAGATTCATTTTGGTTACAAGAACATCGAAATCGGATTCCGATAACGCCTTCAAAATTGAATTTGATTCTCAAGAACACGAAGAACACGTTCTAGGGTTTTTCGGATTTTTAACTGTAATTAAGCTTGATTATACGAAAACAAAGTACGATTTGCCTTTTTATAATAAACGGAAAATAATACCCCAAACGACATTTTTGGATCGATACTGATCCGGTGGATCGCTTTAAATACAATATAACAGAATATATGCTTTAAACCTTTAATAAAGCAGAATACACGTTTCACGAGACGATAAGTATCCATAAAGTACGGATAACTACAAGTATCGTTTAATACAAAATATACGAACAAAAATACCTCTATTACGAATATTTTCGAATACTTCCCACTTTAACGAATGAAATATTGGTACGAACGATATACCAATCTCCCGAATAATTTGGGAAAGATCCAAATTTTCTTTTCAATAATTAAAATAAAATAAAATAGAATGACGTCCTTTTCAAAATAGTTTCTAATTCCCCACACATTTCACATAGCATCACAATATCACATATTCAATCATTTAACGAATGACTTAGCACGTTTAAACAGATAAATCATTTAATAACTCTTAATATGAAATTAAAATTTCATTTCACATCACATGTTAGGCCGAATACACAATATAATCAAGTATGTATGAGAATAACAATCAAGAACACAAGTTTGTAAATCAACAAACTGTAATTATATTAACAGCTTCTCTCTTTATGATGTTAAAGAATCACAAAGAGCTTCTAAGTTACAAGAATAATATTTCAATAACTGCATCCCTTCTAGGGATAACCTATCTGTGTTTATATAGTACACAGTTACAATCAATCTCTAATTGATACTCCTACAAATTAGCTATACAAATTGTAATCAATTAGAATTGCTTCAATCTTCTATTCCGTCTCCTTAGTTGTATCAATATATTTTGCTTCTTTCCATCTTTAGAATATATTGCTTCTAGAATATTCAATTCAGCACCGACAGCTAATTCAACTATCACCAAGTCAGACTTTAACAAACTCTGACTGGCTTCCATGTAAACTCTGATCATCACCTGTTGCTTAAACACTGATGAAAAAACGTCAGCAATTATATCTAACAATCTCCCCCAACTTGTGCATAATAAAAATGTACAAGTTAAACAGATAATTGATGATGTCAAAACATATAACAAATACAGTGTTTAATATATCAGAGTTTAACTTTAACTTAGAATAGAAAACCTTTAATAAAAACTTACAGTCAGACTTTAATTGATTTCTTGAATATCAGGAACAGTTCTGAGATAATCCATGAGAAGTCTTCTTTCAGCCCTTTCCAGCTCTTCAATCATAACTTTCTTCAACTCTCTTAACTCTGGATCTGATTCTCCAGTCTGATAAATTGCAGCTCTCAAAGAATAGATGGAATTTTTCCTCATCTCATTCCCTAGCCTAATAAAATATGATTTATCAGAGTCTAGATTGAATTCTAAGACTTTAACTCCCAGATCAGTCCTTAGTCTTGCACTGTTTCTTTTCATTTCTACAATCTTTCCATGAGCATTTTTGTACTTAGGAATGTAAGCACTTGTAATTTTAGCACCACTAAGAGCCTTTGCTCTCATCATCCTTATTCTCAAAACTTTAGCAGCATTTTGAGTCCTTTGATTTCTGACTTTGAGTAGATATAAGACATATTCTAACTCTTCAGCCATTTTCAAATGTATGTCATTTTCACCTATTCTGTATACTCTGCCATCGGCCATGAAGTATAACAGAAAGTCCTTCCTAAGTCCCTTATGATGAATTAACTGAACAGACTCTAGTTTGTCAAGGTTTTCTTGAGTAACCCCAACACCAGGTTCTGCCAGTGATGTTTGATCCATTGGACTGTTATTTATCCTCTTCTCTCTGTGTGAACCTAAACCAGACTTGTCATAAGATTGTTTTTCATGTACTGTCCTGGTCTGAGAAAAATCCACAGGTTCTAATGTTAGAGTTTCAGAAAGTACAGGTTTTAAGAAACCTTTGAGTTGAGTTTGTACAACTTGAGCCTTGTCAGAGGTTGTCACAACTTTAGTAGAAACATCAACTTGAGCAGCGTCAGAGGTTGATCTAGCTTTAAAAACTTCAACTTGAGCTTTGTCAGAGGTTGAATAATTCTTCATAGGTAACTGTCCTTCTTCTACCAGTTTACCTTTTCCTTTGTCATTTCTTGCAATAATAGATCTCCTTGAGTATTGCAAACTTTGATCAGAGTTTACATTATCTTTAATAGATATTCCTATCTCTTTTCTCCTTGGAGCTTTACCTTTCTTTGTATAAGTACCAGCTTCCATTTTCTTCTTGTGCTCTTCATTTATCATTCTTAATTCAGCATCATAATCCTCAACTGTTACCTCACCACCATGCTCTTCTAAAAACATTTTAGTAGCAATTTCCTCATCTGTGGTAGGCTTATCAGAGATTATCAAACTTTTGAGTTTTGAACCACTGGCAGAATTTACATTTCCCTTACCAGAGTTTGATCTTCTATCAGAGTTTGATCTTGGTGGTCTTCTATCAGAATTTAATCTTAAACTCTTTCCATCTCCCTTGCTTCCACCATCATTACCATCATCCCTCCGTCTCAGAGTTTGAATGTCTTTGCATTTGTCACTTGGTACACTCTCCCCCTTTTTGACATCATCAGAAAGTAGTACTGATGTCAGCAACTCAATTGCAGTAGAAATTGAAGTCAGTTGGGCAGACATAGCTGTCTGGTTGTCCTCAACTTTTCCAAGCCTCTTCTGAATTTCATCAGAGTCCTTAGCTTGCTTCTTGAACATAGAATTGTAGTAAGCTCTATCATTCTTCAGAGTAAGATCTCTCATACCAACTTCATTCCTCAAAGCAGTGACTTCCTTATGAGACTCATCAAATCTGTTGTGAAGAGATTTAATTTGAATCACAGTAGCCTTTAGACTTGTAAGAATATCAGGATTTGAAATTGTCTTCACAGAATCACCAAGAAAATCAGCAGCCCTCTGTGCTGAAAAGATACAATCTGTAGCAGCCCATCTATTGTAGTACATATCCTGATAATGCTCAGCCGTAGCTCGATTGACCTCTCTTTGCTCATCAGAGTTTGCTTGACTATCAGATAACTCCTCTTGTGAATGATCAGAACTATCATCATCATTATCATTCTCTGCTGTATTCTCTGCAGGAACATTCTCAGCAGAAGTTTCAAAATTACCCTGTGCAGCTTCATCAATAACTTTCTCTGCAACAGGTTCTGGAATCTCAGAGTTTGCAGTTTGCATTAACTCTGCTTCTTTTGTTACAACCTCAACAACAGATTGTTGTAGAGCTTCAAGAATAATATCCTCAGAGATTAGCTTGTCAGCAGCCTCTTGTACATTCTCTGCTACATCCTCCAAACTCTGATCAACTTCCTCACCTTGTTCAGAATGAGCATTATTTACTGAAAGAACCTCTGTGTGAGAACCCATAGAGTCTTCAATCACTAAGGTGGCTTGATCAGCTTCTACATCCTCAGTATCACAGGTACTGATAGTAGGATGTGCATCTGGAATATCTCCACCAACAAAGAAATCCAGTTTCTCAAAAACTCTGTTGTCAGAATGATCAGCATCTTCCTCAACTACATCATCAGTCTTTGATGTAGGAGCTTCTATATCAAAATTCATCATGCCAGCATCAGCATTTACTCTGTCCTCAGTAGGCACATGAGTGTCAAAAATCTCCTCTTGAAGAACAACTTCAGGAGCTACATTCTCCATAGAAACTCTGTCCATATTGACAGCTTCATTCTCCTGTAACTCAACTTCAAGAGTTTCAGCAACTGTTGAAGAAATATTCTCTGCACCAAAGAGATGTGCTGCTACTAATCTCCTTTTTCTCTGATGAAGAGTTTCATCATCAGTTTCACTCTCCTCATTAGCAGCATCAGACTTTGCCCTGTTGGCCCTTCTTTTCTTTCACCTTTTCTTCTGAGGCATATCAGCAGTATTTGATATCCCAGCTTCAGCAGTTGAGGGATTCACTCTGAAGGAATATAAGGATGAGCGGAAGCATGAAATAACATTTTATTTCGTAAAATCCATATATCGCACATATAGAAAACTGTAAAATGATGTGGAATCAAAATCTTACCTTGAAAAATCGAAGCTTTGAATCGAGATGATCGTTAGCAGTAGCTTCTCAGAGTGTGAAGCCCTCTACCGGTATCCACCAAGAATAATTCTTCGATGAAGCTTTTTATAAAACTTGAAGCTTTATAAAAATGGAGGTTTTCCTTTTTCTTTTGAGAGAGAGAGAGAGATGAAGAAGAAGGAGAGGCAACTAGGTTTTTCACAAAAACAAAAGTGTTTCTAACTCATCTCATCTCATCCTTTATATAGGGCTCAAGTAGGGTTAATATATTTAATATATCAATATATATTAATATATAAATCCCTCACTTTCTCTTATAAAATGTTTAAATAATAATTAAAACTATTTTAATCATTATTATTATTCTCTCTCAAAATACCTTCATCAATAAATTAATCTTTTTATGGTGTGACCCTGTAGGTTCAATATTAAGCCGGTAGTAGAAATAAATAATAATAAACTTTTTATTTATTATTTATATGAATTCTAAAATTCATTAAATATAATTAACTGATTAATTATATTTATTCTACATCGTGAGTGATGCTTCTCAACATATCGCGACTATCCGGATAATATGAATTCACTGCTTAGAATACCAAGAACCTGTCAGTGACTAGTTACAGTACAATCAATTCCTTCTACCCTACAATATCCCGATTAAATACAAGGCACAGAACTCGTGTCAAGCCTATCAGATTTAATCATATGATTTCTTATTCATAATGCAAAGTTCATATTAATGCAAATTAGAAACTCCTTTCTAATTTCATTCACTCTGGCCAGAGATTCCAGAACTCGCATACTAAGAATAACATAGGATATTCACTTCCTATACTGGAAGGGGTAGATCCTCTATTGACGTTAACTATCTCCATACACAAATCCCTATGCCCAGAATAGACCTAATGGATGTCCTTGAGACTAAGGACTAAACCAAAGCACAGTTCATTATATACAAGATAACTTTAACGATCTCAAGTCTAAGGACACTTGTACAACTATCACTCAGTGAACAACTATCGACACGTGAGTAATCTCCATTAGTTGTCCAACTACTCGAGTCATGTTCAGTGAACTTATTCCCTAATAAGCACCTACATACTAGCTATAGTGTCACCACACAAATGCCTATGAGAACAGACATCCTCCTGAAGGGAGCAAACATAGTATGCACCAATCTTTGCGGATTCACTAACTTCCGATTAGTTATCCTATGATCAGGAACTGTTTAAGTCTAGAGTTATCATCTTCTAGATCTCACTATTACAATCTCATTATAATTCTAGAAGCTTTACTCTAAACTATGGAACATCTTATTTAAAAACACTTTAAATAGATAAAGCCCGTAATAAAAACAAAACAAGTCTTTTATTAATATAAACGAAATCAAATAAGAATACAAGAAAGTTCTTCCTAACTCATCATACATGATTGGATTTAGGACAAAACACTTTCAATCTCCCACTTGCACTAAAGCCAATCACCCTGGTATCTAATACCCATCTTCTCTTTATGACGATCAAAGTGAATCTGAGACAATGACTTTGTGAGTGGGTCTGCTACGTTGTTATGTGTGTCAACTCTCTCAATCTTGACATCTCCTCTTTCAATGATTTCCCTACTCAAATGAAAGCGCCGCAAAACATGTTTGGAATTTTTATGAGACCTAGGTTCCTTGGCTTGTGCTATTGCTGCGTTGTTATCACAATACATCACAATAGGCTCCTCAATGCTAGGAACAACTCCCAACTCAGAAACAAATTTCCTCATCCAAACGGCTTCTTTTGCAGCCTCACTTGCAGCTATATACTCTGCTTCCGCTGTGGAGTCAGCTGTTGTAGACTGTTTGGAACTCTTCCAACTAATCGCTCCACCATTCAGAGTAAACACGTACCCTGACATGGATGTGCTATCATCACTTTCTAATTGAAAACTAGAGTCAGTATAACCCTCTATTTTCAACTCAGATCCACCAAAAACAAGAAAAATATCCTTAGTCCTTCGCAAATACTTAAGGATGTTCTTCACTGCTTTCCAGTGGTCTTCACCTGGATTGGACTGATATCTGCTCGTCACACTAATTGAATGAGCAACATCAGGCCTAGTACATAACATCGCGTACATGATAGATCCTATTGCCGAAGCATAAGGAATCTTACTCATACGCTCCCTTTCTTCAGGTGTCTTAGGAGACATCTTCTTGGAAAGGGATACTCCATGGCTCATTGGTATGAGACCTCTCTTGGAGTTTTCCATGCTGAACCTTTTAAGCACTTTCTCGATGTATGTACCCTGGGTAAGACCTATCATTCTTCTAGATCTATCTCTATAGATCTTCATACCGAGAATGTAGGATGCTTCTCCCATGTCCTTCATAGTGAAGTTCTTTGATAGCCACACTTTGACTGATTGTAGCATCGGTATATCATTTCCTATAAGAAGTATGTCATCCACATACAATACAAGAAATGTTACCGCGCTCCCATTAACCTTCTTGTAGACACATGGTTCATCTATGTTTTTGATAAAACCAAACTCTTTGATTGTCTCATCAAAACGAATGTTCCATCTACGAGAAGCTTGCTTTAACCCATATATGGTTCGTAGCAACTTACACACTAGGTGTTCATTCCCTTTGGAAACAAAACCCTCTGGCTGTGTCATATACACTTCCTCTTCAAGTTTCCCATTGAGGAAGGCCGTTTTCACGTCCATTTGCCAGATCTCATAGTCGTAGTAAGCAGCAATCGCAAGCAAAATCCGAATTGATTTTAACAGGGCTACAGGCGAAAAAGTTTCATCAAAGTCAATCCCTTGCCTTTGTCTGAATCCTTTTGCCACGAGCCTGGCCTTATAGGTCTCCACCTGGCCATCTGTTCCAATCTTTCTCTTGTATACCCATTTGCACCCAATAGGCTTCACATCTTTAGGTGCTTTAACCAAAGTCCAAACTTGGTTGGTATACATAGATTCCATTTCGGATTTCATGGCACTCTGCCATTTCTCTGAGTCAATACTACTCATAGCCTCATTATAGGTCATAGGGTCGTCATCATCAATGATTGACAACTCATTGTCATTCTCAATGACAAGGCCATAATACCTCTCAGGTTGGTGAGACACTCTCTCTGACCTACGAATGGGCTGTTCCACAGAAGGTTGTTCTTTCTGAATAGGTACTTCCTCTTGAACCATAGTAGTTTGTGCTTCTTGAACTTCATCAAGTTCAATTTTGCTCCCACTGTTTCCTTCAAGGATAAACTGTTTTTCCAAGAAGGTAGCATGTCTGGAGACAAACACCCTATGATCGGTGTAAAAGTAATACCCTAAAGTCTCTTTAGGATATCCCACAAACCTACATTTTACGGATCGAGATTCCAGCTTATCAGGGTCGACTTTCTTGACATAAGCTGGACATCCCCAAATCTTAACGTGTTTAAGACTCGGTTTCCTTTCTTTCCATATCTCATATGGAGTTTGAGGAACAGATTTGGAAGGCACCTTATTCAGTAAATATGCTGAGGTTTCCAATGCATAACCCCAAAGTGATACTGGAAGATCTGCGTAGCTCATCATGGATCGAACCATGTCTAACAAAGTTCGATTTCTCCTTTCAGATACCCCATTCAACTGTGGAGTATATGGAGGAGTCCACTGAGAGACTATACCATTTTCTTTGAGATAATCTAGAAACTCTCCACTCAAGTATTCACCACCTCGATCTGATCGAAGAGTTTTAATACTATGTTTGGTTTGTTTCTCCACTTCATTCTTATATTCTTTGAACTTTTCAAAGGCTTCAGACTTGTGTTTCATCAAATACACATATCCGAATCTAGATCGATCATCTGTGAAAGTAATGAAGTACGAAAATCCACCCATGGCTTGCGTAGACATCGGTCCACATACATCTGTGTGTACCAATCCTAGCAAATCTGCAGCCCTCTCTCCATGTCCACTAAATGGAGATTTGGTCATTTTACCCAATAGACAAGACTCGCATGTAGGATATGATTCAAAATCAAAGGGTTCAAGTAACCCTTCCTTATGCAATGTACGAAGTCTATTTTCACTAATATGACCAAGTCTGCAGTGCCACAAATAGGTGAGATTTTCATCATCCCTTTTCCTTTTATTAGTACGTTCAATTTGTAGTAAATTATGCTCTACGTCACATACATACAGACCATTATTTAAAATACCACTACCATAAAGAACATTATCTCTAAGAATTGAACATTCATTATTCTGAATAACAAACGAAAATCCAGCCAAGTCTAACATGGGAATAGAAATAATATTCCTCACAATCGAGGGAACAAAATAACAATTATTTAAAACAATAGTCTTGCCCGTAGGCATATGTAAATCAAATGATCCTACAGCTTCAGCAGCAACTCTTGCTCCATTTCCCATCCGTAGAATCACCTCCTCTTCCTCAAGAGTCCTACTTCTCCTTAGTCCCTGCAACGAATTGCAAATGTGAGAACCACAGGCGGTATCTAATACCCAAGTAGAAATTTGATTTAATGACATATTCACTTCAATCATGAACATACCTGAATCAGAAGCGGCAGTATCACTACCCTTCTTCTTCTTCAATTCTGCAAGGTAAACCTTGCAGTTCCTCTTCCAGTGCCCCACCTTGTTACAGTGGAAGCAAACAGCTTTGCTTTTGGGGTCTTCAGCTTTTGGTGGAACAGGCCTTTTCTCACCTACTTTCTTCTTCTTGGGAGGGTTCTTCTTCCTTTTCTTAGGATTGGAACCTTCGCCAATTAGAAGAACAGAACTCTTCTTAGAGGGAAAATTCGATTCCGCAGTCTTCAACATGTTGTGGAGTTCAGCCAGGCTGGCGTCCAACTTATTCATATGAAAGTTCACAACAAACTGCGAAAACGAACCCGGAAGTGATTGCAAGACCAAGTCTTGACTCAGCTCCCCATCCATGTTGAAACCAAGTTGTCCAAGACGTTCAATCAAATTGATCATCTTAAGTACATGGTCATTCACAGACGATCCCTCAGACATCCTACAACGGAACAGCTCCTTCGATATATCATATCGAGCTGTCCTCCCTGCCACATCATACAACTCTTGTAGATGCGTTAGGATAGTGTGAGCATCCATATGCTCATGCTGCTTCTGTAGCTCAATGTTCATGGAAGCTAGCATGATACATTGAGCAACATTTGCATCATCTATCCACTTACGATACACAACATGTTCATCATTATGTGCATCGTCAACAGGTTCAGCAGGCTTAGGTGAGTTAAGCACATATTCCAGCTTCTCAACCCTGAGAACAATTTTCAGGTTTCGAAGCCAGTCAGCAAAATTAGGACCAGTCAATTTGTTAGCATCCAGTATGCTCCGGAGTGATAGTGCAGAAGACATAATGTATATAGTAAATCTGTAAATGATAAACACATAACAACACTTAGCAAATATTCAATTTCATTTTAAAACACTATATGAATCGGGTCTTTATTCATAAGTGGCTCCCACTAGTTTACCTAATTTATACAACCCCTAAGTGAAAAATTAAGCATTCATAATGCTAGTGGGAATAGGGATCCTACATTCCATCACACAACCTCGGCTGTGGCACGAAACGCCATGTGATGTTCAGTAGGCAGACAACTCTTGTCAATTACATCTCATGTTATTCCCTAATAAAACTTTAGCCTCTTGAATAATTGAGTCACGGCTGTAGCACGACAAACTCAATATTCTAAGTCAAGTCTAACCCAACATTTCATACAATTGAATCAGTCTCCAACAGCCCACGGCTGTAGCACGTAACGACCATTAGATTCTAATTCATTGTACACATCTCTATGTAATAGACAAGTATTTCTTATTTCGAAATCAAAGCCCTCGGCTGTAGCACGAAACGACAATGATTCAAAAATAAGAACTACTTTCTACCATGTTGGAAGGCTATGACCGACACAAGCCCGTTGTGTCATTGGCCAATTACTACTTGATATTATTTAATTTTAGAGGGATTATATTATGTTACAACCATAATCATATTACTAGGAGATTCTCTTTTTCTTGAACAAAATACAATTATGATATTTAAATGAAAAATTCACAGTGTGTTGGAGGGGTCACATCGGTCCCGCTTAAAACCCAACGGCCTAGACAGAAATTTTCATTTTCAACATCAAAAGAGTATTTCACTCTATGTTTCATAAACATAAGAATCTCATGGTTGTACTCATAATATTATTGTTAAGGCAAGAAACGATTCCTATTCTAGATTTTCTAGAGCACGCCTTATATTGATTTAAGTTCACCTAAATCTATCATCGCATGGTAAATCTAGGCATATATCTCATATATAAAAATAAATAAACAAGTAAGCATGCAAGTAATATCATGTCATACAATGATATAATGATGTATGGATTTATTATAGTATTTAAAAGCAATTAATACATGCTTTAAAACACATCCGGGAATATAAACAGTTCCAAACTTTTATATAAAAAATATTTGACCACTCCATTAGATCCGTCTCGGAAAAACGAATCCAACGGTATATTGCACGCCCAAAACGGAGTTACCAAACTCCCAAAAAATCAAATTTAATGTGGACAGAGGGGTTGTAACGCATGAGCGTCATGCGTTACAACAATTAAAAGCTATTAATTGTGTAACGCATGCCGCCCACGCGTTACAAGGTCTGTAACGCATTCCCAGAACGCGTTACAAGGTCTGTAACGCATTCCCGGAATGCGTTACACCTTTCCAGCGAGTGCGCGCCACGCGCGCGCGGCTAGCAGCAGTTTTTTTTTTTTTTTTTTTTTTTTTTTAATTTATATTATTGTAACTCCTCTAGCTTTTATTACACTAAAAAAACACAATTAATAAAAAAAACATTTTTTTATTTAATGCTAAGTAAGTTACAACATTTCTATGCTATAAAACATTTAAAACACACAAAAAAAAACTGCCTAGCCATTAATGCATTTATTGTTATTATTATTTCATTTTAATATTAATAAATTAATTAACAATTAATTAATAAATTAATAAAAAATCAAAATAATATGATTTCTGAAATCAAACAAAAGCAAAAATAAGCAAGTATCTATGGGGTCCTTGTGCAAATTTTAATTCATATATTTCAACATGCATAATTATTTTATGAATTTTAATTAAAACAATTTTAAAAAATTCATATCAAATAATCTACACATCACAAAATTATGAAAAAAAATACCTAGATGATCCACAACACTTGTAGAACCCAGATCAATGGTCAAAATCTCATGCAAATCATATTTCGAATTAATTCATAATTAAATCTAAATATACTTGCAAAAATCATAATAAATCCATACATGCATCAAAAAATCTAAAATTTTCACATGATTCTCTATATGCAACAACCTTGCTCTGATACCATTGAAGGAATATAAGGATGAGCGGAAGCATGAAATAACATTTTATTTCGTAAAATCCATATATCGCACATATAGAAAACTGTAAAATGATGTGGAATCAAAATCTTACCTTGAAAAATCGAAGCTTTGAATCGAGATGATCGTTAGCAGTAGCTTCTCAGAGTGTGAAGCCCTCTACCGGTATCCACCAAGAATAATTCTTCGATGAAGCTTTTTATAAAACTTGAAGCTTTATAAAAATGGAGGTTTTCCTTTTTCTTTTGAGAGAGAGAGAGAGATGAAGAAGAAGGAGAGGCAACTAGGTTTTTCACAAAAACAAAAGTGTTTCTAACTCATCTCATCTCATCCTTTATATAGGGCTCAAGTAGGGTTAATATATTTAATATATCAATATATATTAATATATAAATCCCTCACTTTCTCTTATAAAATGTTTAAATAATAATTAAAACTATTTTAATCATTATTATTATTCTCTCTCAAAATACCTTCATCAATAAATTAATCTTTTTATGGTGTGACCCTGTAGGTTCAATATTAAGCCGGTAGTAGAAATAAATAATAATAAACTTTTTATTTATTATTTATATGAATTCTAAAATTCATTAAATATAATTAACTGATTAATTATATTTATTCTACATCGTGAGTGATGCTTCTCAACATATCGCGACTATCCGGATAATATGAATTCACTGCTTAGAATACCAAGAACCTGTCAGTGACTAGTTACAGTACAATCAATTCCTTCTACCCTACAATATCCCGATTAAATACAAGGCACGGAACTCGTGTCAAGCCTATCAGATTTAATCATATGATTTCTTATTCATAATGCAAAGTTCATATTAATGCAAATTAGAAACTCCTTTCTAATTTCATTCACTCTGGCCAGAGATTCCAGAACTCGCATACTAAGAATAACATAGGATATTCACTTCCTATACTGGAAGGGGTAGATCCTCTATTGACGTTAACTATCTCCATACACAAATCCCTATGCCCAGAATAGACCTAATGGATGTCCTTGAGACTAAGGACTAAACCAAAGCACAGTTCATTATATACAAGATAACTTTAACGATCTCAAGTCTAAGGACACTTGTACAACTATCACTCAGTGAACAACTATCGACACGTGAGTAATCTCCATTAGTTGTCCAACTACTCGAGTCATGTTCAGTGAACTTATTCCCTAATAAGCACCTACATACTAGCTATAGTGTCACCACACAAATGCCTATGAGAACAGACATCCTCCTGAAGGGAGCAAGCATAGTATGTACCAATCTTTGCGGATTCACTAACTTCCGATTAGTTATCCTATGATCAGGAACTGTTTAAGTCTAGAGTTATCATCTTCTAGATCTCACTATTACAATCTCATTATAATTCTAGAAGCTTTACTCTAAACTATGGAACATCTTATTTAAAAACACTTTAAATAGATAAAGCCCGTAATAAAAACAAAACAAGTCTTTTATTAATATAAACGAAATCAAATAAGAATACAAGAAAGTTCTTCCTAACTCATCATACATGATTGGATTTAGGACAAAACACTTTCACACTCTATCAGACTTAACAGCCCTCAATTTAGTCTTCTTTGACCTCTGTGATTGAGACACAGAAGGTCCAGCTTCAGAGTTTGCAAGTGGTTGTTGTTGTTGTGAATTGATCAGGAATTGTTGCACAGACTCAGGCAACATCAAAACACCAACATCTCCTTTCTTGTTATCTTTATTAGTGAGATCAGAGAAGATGCGTTTATGCAACTTAAATGAAAGAATTACATCATCCTCTAAAATCTCAACATCAGGACAGCAAAAGTTGAATAACAATTGACAAAATCTAGAGAAATGAACAACATTCCTATTCTCTAGCATTTTCTCACCAATATTATTTAGAACTAGTCTAGCAACATCAAAATTACCTCCATAAAGAAGAGAATACCCGATTTGCAGACTATCAGTGGGAATCGCATCCCAATTCGTGCACTTCTTCCCGAACGCCCTTGTTATGCAGTCGAAAAAGAAACTCCATTCCTTTCTCAAGAGCGGTCGCTTCAACTGACCAAGCTTTGTCAGTGGTCCAGAGTAGCCTATTTCCCTCATCATTCGAACTAACTTAGAATCTCCAACAGAGATTGTGAAAGCATTAAAGTCCTCAAGGCCCAGAGCATCACGAACAGTTGTTGGAGTAACTATAAACTCTTCTTCTTGAAATTCAAAGATTATGGATGGAGACCCAGACTCTCCTCCATTATCATAAGTACCTGTCTGCCAAAAAGTCCTTATTTGAGATGCAGACAGCTTCAATGGTGCGGTGAGAGCAATACCAATATCAGAGTTTGACAAGAAACTCTGAATCAAATGAAACGCCTTCGGTGCGTTCTCATTTGCCAAAGGAGCTGAGTAATTATTAGGAACAAATTCTAACCCAGAAGCAGTAAACATTGTTGTAGCCATTAGAGATGTTTAGAAGAAATCAAGAAATAAGAATGTATGCAGTGAAAGTGTTTGAGACAGTGTTTGTGAGTAAAAACTTATGAAATGATGAAGTGTGTAAAAGAATGAACCGTTTATGTGTAGTAAGTTTAAATAATAACCGTGAAAATTAAAACTCAATCGTTTTAATCATTACTACACACAGCAGGCGTCTTTGAAAAATGTGTGAGTGGGACAAATGTCAAACATGTATACGCTGACAGCTGTATGTAACAACTTCCAATACACACGCGCAGTAAAAATAGCCATAATTACCGCTTTTTACACTTTTCAAAACACTCAACCTCTCTCTCCTCTGTTTAATACAAATATTAACCGTTTGTAATCATACTCTTTCGAATTTCTAAACAAATGTCTAATCTCAAAATTATAAAATGTCTGAAACAAAGAAATCATTTTAACCATCAGAGATTAAAACAAAGTTACCTCGGCGTATTTCACAAAATACATCAGTGTTTACCATTTGTCCTTCTTTGTCAATAAACTCTTTTCTCAAACTGTACAGGTGTGAATAATTGTGTGTGCTATAGCAGAGTTTACCGAAATCAATATTTAGATCATCTCAAAGTGCATAAAATCCACAACCTTAAGCAGTAAAAACTGGTTGCCTAAACTCTCATGTAAAACATAAAATCTGATTTTTATATCTAAACTCTGTATTTTGATATCCTTTCATTTGGATATATCTTTTATTCTTCACCCCCTTTATACATGTATTTTTTTTTTTTTTTTAATTTTTCCAGTAATCAGTGGTTGACACTAGTCACCAAAAATCAAAGATTTTAGCCCTTATTTCATACAATAAGTTCCTGGATCTTCCTAGGCACAACATGATCTCAAAGGAATTTGTGCTCTTTTTGGCATCTTTTGATTTGAGGGTGAATTATTTACAATTAATAATCAGAGTTTAGACTTTTCATCAGTTAATGCAATTAATTTATGAGAGAAAATGCAAACAGCTAATACAGACTCAGTGTATAGGATCAATAAACTAAGAGATGCTATAAATACAGAGACAGTATCATGCTGTGTTAACTTACTACACATATTTGAGATCAGAATCTATACAACTTTTAAGGATTCATAATTACTTACTGATAATTATGTTTCATACAAATTTCTTCATTGGTCCTTATGTTTCAGACAAAAGTACAATCAGAGTATAGCATTTAGACTGTAACAATCAGAGTATGACCAACACTTTATGACTAACAGAGTTTAGCATCAGAGTTTACTTTCAGAGTTTATGGCACTGGTACTAATAACAGTTAATACATGCAAGAAATCATGAGCATAAAAATCAAAAATGTATAGTTTTTTAGTCTAACCCGTATCTCTAGTCAAAACCAGAGATCATTCCAAGTTCATTTACCAATCTTGTAAAAGTAGCTTCACTCAAAGGTTTGGTGAAGATATCTGCAAGTTGTTGGTCTGTAGACACAAAATGAAGCTCAATATCTCCTTCTTCCACATGTTCCCTGATAAAATGATACCTTATGCTGATGTGCTTGGTCATGGAGTGCTGTACTGGGTTACCTGTCATAGCAATAGCACTTTGGTTATCACAGTAAATAGGTATTTTAGAGTATCTTAACCCATAATCCAGCAACTGATTCTTCATCCACAGAATCTGTGCACAACAGCTACCAGCAGCTATATACTCTGCTTCTGCAGTGGATGTGGAAATTGACTTCTGTTTCTTGCTATACCAAGAAACCAATCTGTCACCTAAGAATTGACAGCTTCCACTTGTACTTTTTCTGTCTATCTTACAGCCTGCAAAATCTGCATCAGAGTAACCAATTAGCTTAAACTCTGATTCTCTAGGATACCACAAACCCAACGTTATGGTTCCTTTGAGATATTTGAAAATCCTTTTTACAACTGTTAGATGAGGCTCTCTGGGATCTGCTTGAAATCTTGCACAAAGACATGTGGCATACATGATATCAGGTCTACTTGCTGTGAGATACAGAAGAGACCCTATCATGCCTCTATAGGTTGTCATATCCACTGTAGCACCTGTGTCTTTGTCTAGCTTTGTTGCAGTAGCCATGGGAGTTGAAGCAGATGAACTATCAAGCATACCAAATTTCTTTAGAAGATTTCTGGTATACTTTGCTTGATTGATAAAAATTCCATCATCTGTTTGCTTGACCTGTAAGCCTAAAAAGTAACTAAGCTCTCCCATCATGCTCATTTGGTACCTGGACTGCATAAGCTTTGCAAACTTCTTACAAAGTTTGTCATTAGTAGATCCAAAAATAATATCATCTACATAAATTTGAACTAAAAGCAAATCATCACCAGTATTGAAATAAAACAAAGTTTTATCAATTGTACCTCTTGTGAACCCACTTTCTAAAAGAAATTGAGCAAGAGTTTCATACCATGCTCTTGGTGCTTGCTTTAGTCCATATAATGCCTTGTCAAGCCTGTAGACATAATCTGGATGCTTGGGATCCACAAATCCTGGTGGTTGTTCAACAAACACTTCTTCTTCAAGCTTCCCATTGAGAAAAGCACTTTTTACATCCATCTGAAAGACTTTAAACTTCTTGTGTGCAGCATAGGCCAGAAAAATTCTTATGGCTTCCAATCTTGCAACTGGAGCAAAGGTTTCATCATAATCAATTCCTTCCTGTTGTGAATAACCTTTAGCCACAAGTCTAGCCTTGTTTCTTGTAATCACACCTTCACTGTCAGTCTTGTTTCTGAAAACCCACTTTGTACCTACAATTGATCTATTCTTTGGTCTAGGTACAAGTGTCCAGACTTCATTTCTTTCAAATTCATTTAACTCTTCTTGCATTGATGTTATCCAGTTTGCATCTTGAAGAGCTTCTTCCACTTTCTTTGGTTCTGTTTGAGACAAGAAAGCATGATACAGACACTCATTATTTGTTGCACTTCTAGTTCTCACACTGGCATCAGGATCTCCAATTATGAGATCAGGTGTGTGTGCCTGTGTCCACTTTCTTGCTGTTGGTAAGTGGTTTCTTGCATTATCATTTGATCCTCCCCCTTGATCCATGCTCTCCTGATTCATATGTTGACTTTCTGCAGCATTTGAGGCTCCCCCTGAATTTGACTGCTCAGAGTTTGAGCTTTCAGAGTTTGAATCAGCTTCCTCAACAGACTCACTTTGAGTGTTTGAGTCACCATGTTGAGCTGCCTCATGCTCCCCTTCAACTGGTTCTCTGTTTTGAGAATTTTCAGTTTCTCCATTATTTACCAGTAAAGGTTCAGAGTATGCTTCGTCAGAGTTTATCAGAACCGCTTCATCAGAGTTTGTCGGTACTGCTTCATCAGAGTTTACATCATCAGAAAATAAACCTTCATTTTCAAAGCGCAGTTGATCATATTCAACTAAGTCATTAAGTCCAGTTATTTTCTTGTCATCAAATGACACATGTATGGATTCCATGATCACTTTAGTTCTCAGATTGTAGACTCTGAATGCTTTTGTTGACAATGGATAGCCAACAAAGATTCCTTCATCAGCTTTTAACTCGAACTTGGTCAACTGTTCAGGATGAGTCTTCAACACAAAGCATTTGCATCCAAATATATGAAAATATTTCAAATTTGGCTTCTTATTTTTCACCATCTCATATGGTGTTTTCCCATGCTTGTTGATCAGTGTAGCATTTTGAGTAAAACAAGCAGTTTGAACAGCTTCTGCCCAGAAATAGGTTGGTAACTTTGCTTCATCAAGCATTGTCCTGGCAGCTTCAATTAAAGTTCTGTTCTTTCTTTCAACTACACCATTTTGCTGTGGAGTTCCAGGTGCAGAAAATTCTTGTTTCACTCCTCTTTCTTTGCAGAAAGCTTCCATGATTGAGTTTCTGAATTCAGTTCCATTATCACTCCTTATAATTTTGACTTTGTGCTGTGATCCTTTGTCCAGTAGATTTACATGATCCATCAGAGTTTGAGCAGTTTCATCCTTCTTTGATAAGAAATACACCCATGTATATCTAGTATATTCATCAACAATTACTAGAGCATATTTCTTTCTGCCCATAGACATCACATTCACTGGTCCAAAGAGATCCACATGTAGAAGATGATAAGGTTCCACTACTGAAGATTCAGATTTGCTCTTGAAAGATGACTTCCTTTGCTTGGCCTTTTGACAAGAATCACATAAACCATCTAGATTGAGTATTGATTTTGGAAGTCCCCTTACAAGATCCTTTCTTATTAGCTCATTGATGTTGTTCAAATTGAGATGAGAGAGCTTCTTATGCCAGTTCCAACTCTCTTCATTTGACATTCTTGCAGTCAGACACACTGTTTTTCCTTCAGAGTTTGTTACCAAACTTGCTTCATAAATGTTGTTGCGCCTGTGTCCAACTAGAACAACTTTTCCAGTAGATTTACTGATAACTTCACAGTGTTCAGTATGAAAATCTACATGGTTTCCTTTGTCACAGATTTGACTCACAGATAGCAGATTATGCTTGAGTCCTGAGACTAGAGCTACATTTGATATGATGACACTTCCAAGATTGATATTGCCATATCCCATAGTACGTCCTATGTTGCCATCTCCATAGGAAACTTTTGGGCCAGCCTTCTCCTCAAAATCTGATAGCAGGGCTTTATTTCCAGTCATGTGTCCTGAGCATCCACTGTCTAAGATAAGGGTGCTCTCTTTTATGCCCTGCAATCACAGACAAACACTAAGTGTTAGTTTTAAGGACCCAGACTTGCTTGGATCCTTTGTCTTTCTTAACAGTGTTAGCTTTTGCAGCGGAATCACTATCAACAGAGTTTAAACTAACATTATCAGACTTTACACTTGCAGAGTTTGCCCTAACCCATTTCAAGTTGGGTTTTGGCTCATAATAGTTGTGATAAATAGCATGATAACTCTTGCAAGTATAAATGGAATGCCAAGTGCTCCCACAGTGTGTGCATAAAGTCTGTGGCCTAACCCTAACATAATCATTCTTTACCCCAGACTTGGAGGGTAAAGAATTAATATCTTTGTTTTTCCTGCAAAAACTGGCAAGATGGTTAGCACTACCACAGTTATAACATGTTTTTCTTGGAGCTACTGATGTAGGCAGTTGATTATTCCTTTTATTTATGCCTACTTTTCCATTCCTATTCTTCTTGGACCCTTTTGGTTTCATGGCAGACTTTACCTCTTTGAGCTTATGATTGAACTGTTTTCCTGTCATCAAACCAACATTAACCTGTTTTTCACAAGTTTTTACTGGCTTTCTAACAGCTTCTATTTCCATAAAATTTTCTGTTATGATATTTTCCTGTCTTTCACAGGTTTCATCTGATTCCATATCAGCTTCTCTAACTACAACAGATTTTAGCTTATTGGACTCTGGAACAAATTTCACAGGTTTAAGTTGTGGTTTAACCTTAACCTTGTCTTTAAACCTAAGTTCATCATTTTCATAATAACCTAAACCTACAGAATCTGTTTGAAACACTTGATGAGTGTCTCTTCCAGAGTTTGTCCAAGTCTTGATTATTTTTCTTTCTTTTTCTAGATCAGATTCTAGTTGCCTATATCTTTTGAGCAACTCCTGTTCAACATAAACAACATCATCTCTTTCTTTTTGAATCTGCTTCATATTTTCAAGTTCTCCTTCAAGAAACTTGTTTCTATCTTTAAGGCTAAAATTCTCAGATTTAATTCTCTCATTCTCTAAAGTCTGATCCCTATAACTAACATGTACGCTTTTCAGATATACTCTTAACTCAGATATATTATCAGTATCATAAGCATAAGTAGTTAGGGGTACCTTATTTTCAGATGATTCAGTCTCATCTTTGACAGTTGCCATAAGAGCATAATTTATTCCATCATCAGAGTCTGAAGTATCTGCCCAGTCTTTGCCTTTAGAGATGAGTGCTTTCTCAGATTTTCCTTTCTTGCACTCCGGGGCATAGTGACCCATCTCCTTACACTTGTAGCACTGGATTTCAGATTTATCCTTCTTGCCAGACTTGGTCTCCCTTCCATCAGACTTTCTAAAACTTTTCCTTTCAGAGTTTGAATCTTTCCTTGAGAATTTCTTTCCTTTCTTGAAGTTCTTGAATCCCATCTTCTTGAAGGTCTTCACCATCAATGCAGCCATTTGCATCATCTGTTCTTCATCATCCTCAGAGTCAGAAGCTTCATCAGAGTTTGAGTCATCATCAGAGTTTGATGACTCACTTTCAGATTTAATGACTAAAGCCTTTCCCTTGGCTTTCTTCTTTGATGATTCCTTCTTAATAGGCTTCTCCTCAACTTTGAGAGCAACAGATTTTGTCTTCTTGCTTGATCTTCTGTTTCTTTGTTCTATTTCCAATTCATGAGTTTTCAGTAACCCATAAATCTCATCAAGTTCAGTTTCAGCAAGTTCGTAATTATCTCTTATAGTTGTGGTCTTCAAATCCCATCTTTCAGGTAAAGATAAGAGAAATTTGAGATTTGATTCTTCAAGATCATATTCTTTATCAACTAGAGATAAATCATTCAGCAGTTTACAGAATCTGTCATATGTCTCAGTCAAGGTTTCATTGGTTCTTGAATCAAAGTGCTCATACTCCTGAGTGAGTATTGTTTTCCTGTTCTTCTTTATAGTAGTGGTTCCTTGACACCTGACTTCCAAAGCATCCCAGATTTCTTTTGCAGTTTTGCAACCAATTACTCTGTTAGACATAACATTATCTAAAGCACTGTGGAGAAGATGTCTAACCTTTGCATCTTTTGCAATTGATGAGATGTCCTCAGGAGTCATATCTTTCTTTTCCTTTGGAACAGTCTTTTGTTCTTGACCATTAACAACAGGAGACAATTTAGTCGGCATATGAGGACCATCATAGATTCTGTCAAGATATTCTGGATCTGTAGCCTCCAGAAACATGGTCATCTTCACCTTCCAAATTGGATACTCCACTGGCCTGAGAATTGGAACCCTGATTGTTTCATATCGACTCACAGAATTAGGTTTAACCTGTTCAACCTTGGGAGGAGCTTGATTTTCTTCAGACATGATTATTACTGTGTTTGAATCGTAAAACTGTATATATTAAACAGCCTAGGCTCTGATACCAATTGTTAGGCCGAATACACAATATAATCAAGTATGTATGAGAATAACAATCAAGAACACAAGTTTGTAAATCAACAAACTGTAATTATATTAACAGCTTCTCTCTTTATGATGTTAAAGAATCACAAAGAGCTTCTAGGTTACAAGAATAATATTTCAATAACTGCATCCCTTCTAGGGATAACCTATCTGTGTTTATATAGTACACAGTTACAATCAATCTCTAATTGATACTCCTACAAATTAGCTATACAAATTGTAATCAATTAGAATTGCTTCAATCTTCTATTCCATCTCCTTAGCTGTATCAATATATTCTGCTTCTTTCCATCTTCAGAATATATTGCTTCTAGAATATTCAATTCAGTACCGACAGCTAATTCAACTATCACCAAGTCAGACTTTAACAAACTCTGACTGGCTTCCATGTAAACTCTGATGATCACCTGTTGCTTAAACACTGATGAACAAACGTCAGCAATTATATCTAACATCACATAATAACACGTAATTTTCCCGGATCTTACATTGACAATCAACGGATATGTAGAATAGGGTGGCTAATTGTAAATAGTCTATGCCTTGTAATTTTACACAAGTGAAATTGAGCTTCAACGGATGGAGTCACAATATTTCAACGGATGCTACTCAAACAACCTCAACGGATGCCATCTTTATCATTTGTACCTGACACTGTGAAAAGGATAGTTCAGACAGAATGGAGAAACAACTCTTTTTGGACTCTACCAATTTTGTATTATTAGTTGTCCAAATTGTCTTGTAAACTTGGGATATATAGTCAAGTGTAGCATTGTTTTAGATGTTAAGAAATTAGTTAGGTCATTCAAGAGCAAAAGAAAAATTCTCTGTAATTTGCTGAAGCTAAAACAGTGTATGCAGCTGTGTGTTTATTTTTAAATATCACATAGATTTCTTCAATAAAATCTCTCAGGTGGAACAATCAATCCACCTGAATTTTTAATTCTTTTGTTATTGTTTTACATTCTGTTCTTGCTTTTATTTTAGTCCTTATCTTTGTTTAAAGAACTGAAGAAATTTTAAAGATTGTATTCAACCCCCCCTCCCTTCTACAATCTTGATTCATTGTCTAGGAATAACAATTTGTATTAGAGCAAGCTTCTAACAAACAAGAAGTTTAAAGATCAAAAGACATCATAATCATGGGTTAGAAGGATTATGGAGTTAAGATACCATTTCTTGATAGGGACAATTACTTTCACTGGAAAGTAAAGATGCTTTTACATCTTATGTCCACGGATGAAGGATATGTAGAATGCATCGATCATGGTCATCATGTTCCAATGAAACCAAATACCTCAATAGCTCAAGCACCTGTAGGAACCCCATGCACCATTCCAAAGTTATCTTCAGAATGGACTCCTAAGGACATCGTTTCCATATGCAAAGTCAAAAAGACTATGAACATTTTGTTCAATGGTCTTGAATCTGAT
This sequence comes from Heracleum sosnowskyi, assembly GCA_030848705.1. Classification (NCBI taxonomy): domain Eukaryota; kingdom Viridiplantae; phylum Streptophyta; class Magnoliopsida; order Apiales; family Apiaceae; genus Heracleum; species Heracleum sosnowskyi. The sequence goes on from CM061235.1 coordinate 71,441,030, forward strand.
ATGTTTGACAATTTAATTAACTGCTCTACAGCTAAAGAAATTTGGGACACAGTCCAACCACTGTGTGAAGGAACAGAACAGGCTAGAGAAAAAAAGATGCAGCTTCTCATACAACAGTATGAATACTTTCACTTTAAAAGTGGAGAATCTTTGAATGATACTTTCAGTAGATTTCAAAAATTTCTAAATGGATTAAAGTTGTATGGGAGAGTGTATCAAACTAAGGACTTAAATCTCAAGTTTATGAGAGCCTTGCCCAAAGAGTGGAAGCATATGATTGTTTCCTTGAGAAACACTCAAGAGTACAAGGATTTTACTCTTGAACGGGTGTATGGAACTCTAAAGACATGTGATCTTGAAATGGAGCAGGATGAGGAAATTGAGAAGGTCCAGAAGAAAAATCGATATGTTTCCTTAGTAGCAAGTGTTAACAAGGCTGAGGACATTAAGGAAGAAACTGCTGAAGCTACACCAAGCCCAAGTGCTTGTGAAGGTAGGATTGAATCAAGAAAATGCAATGGAAAGATGATTGAAGAAAGTGAGCCCTCAAACCAAGATGAAATGGATGAGCTAGATGAACATTTAACTTTTCTGTCAAGAAAATTCTCAAAGCTCAAGTTCAAGAGAAACCCTGAGGTGACCAAGCCATTCAGAAAGGACTTTCAATCAAAAAATAACTATGTTGAAAGGTCCAAATTTAAATGTTTCAATTGTGCAATGGGAGGACACTTTGCCAGTGAATGCAAAAGACCAAAAGCTGAGAAGAATGACAGGAAGTTTGAGCCTGTTGATTATGAGAAGAAATACTTTGAACTTCTCAAGCAAAAGGAAAGGGCATTCATAACTCAGGACTATGACTGGGCTGATGGTGGGAATGATTCTGAAGAGGACACTGAGTTTGTAAACCTTGCACTGATGGCTAATTCAAATGAGTAGGAGGCCAATTCATCAACTAATCAGGTAATCACTACCAACCTCACTGAGCTTTCTACAGAGGAATGCAATAGTGCAATTAATGATATGTCTACTGAATTGTACCATATGCGTGTTTATCTTAAGTCACTTACAAAAGAAAACACTAGGATTAAAGATGCTAATCTGTTTTTAAGTGATAGAAATGCTGTCTTGGAAACTCAGTTTATTGAGTTTGAGAAAATGAGGATGGAGTGTCAGATTGCTAAGGATGAACTGCTAGATGCACTGAAAAGAGAAGAAATTCTCAAAGTGTAGTTAGCAAAAGAACATGAAGTAATTGCAAGATGGAATGATTTCAGGAATGTTGCCACAAACATAATCAAAGATCAAGGTGTGGATACATTCTACAAGGAATCAATGAAAAAGGACAAAGAGAAACTCGATTACATTTTTGAGGATCTAGGAGCTGATGATGCTTCAACCACTACGCCATAAGTGCTCATATGCAATGTTTTTTATGAGTGTTGCAAGCAAAGCGTTTCAATAGGTATGCTTAGTTTTAGTCTTTTGCAACATTGCTCGAATACTATTGCGTTATACATACATTTGGTGTTGCGCGTTAATATTGGGGTTTCAGCATGCAACACAATGGATGGTGTTACATTTAATCTATTTTTTTAATAATTATAAAATAAAGTTGAATACATTTTCAAGCAAAACAGTGGGAGTATGATAGATCTCGATGAAGTTCGAGAACCACATAATGAAATTGAACCAGAGTCGGAACATGAGCACGAAGTACATGAAAATGTTATTTCTCAAGAAACACAGGTTGTTCGTAGATCTGGTAGGATTCGCCACGAGCCTGAGAGATATTATGGATGAAGGTTGTTCTTAACTCAGACTGGCGATGTAATGCTTATGGATGAAGATGAGCCTCTTACCTATCAGGATGCTATGAATAGTCCAGATTCTGAGAGATGGCTGGAAGCTATGAAATCTGAGATGGATTCCATGTATGAAAACAAAGTATGGACTTTGGTTGAACCACTTGAAGGGGTAAAACCTATTGGGTGAAAATGGGTTTTCAAGAAGAAAACAAACATGGATGGTATTTTAACGACCTACAAAGCAAGACTAGTGGCGAAAGGTTTCAAACAAATTCATGGTATTGACTATGATGAAACTTTCTCACCAGTAGCTATGGTCAAGTCCATCAGGATTTTTCTTGCGATAGCAGCTTACTATGACTATGAAATCTGGCAAATGGATGTCAAAACCGCTTTCTTAAATGCGAGCTTAGAAGAAGATGTGTATATGATACAACCAGAAGGTTTTGTCGATCCGAGATTTGCTAGAATGGTCTGTAAGCTACTACGATCTATTTATGGATTGAAGCAGGCCTCAAGGAGTTGGAACATTCGTTTTGATATAACAGTCAAAGAGTTTGGCTTTATTCAAAATGAATATGAGCCTTGTGTTTACAAGAAGGTTAGTGCTAGCAAAGTGGCATTCCTAGTATTATATGTTGATGATATATTACTAATAGGGAATGACATACCTTCTCTTCAGGCTGTTAAGACTTGGTTGGGAAAAAGTTTCTCAATGAAAGACTTAGGCGATGCTACCTATATATTAGGGATCAAGATCTATAGAGATAGATCTAGAAGATTAATCGGCTTAAGTCAGAGTACATACATTGACAAAGTATTGCATCGTTTTGGGATGCAAGAGGCAAAGAGGGGATTTGTCCCTGTGTCTCATGGGATAGTGATCTCAAAAGAAAATTGTCCTAAATCATTAGATGATAAGGACCGTATGAAAAAAGGTACCATATGCTTCTGCAATTGGTTCAATAATGTATGCAATGATATGTACTCGACCTGATGTTTCGTATGCTTTGAGCATGACGAGCAGATACCAGTCTAATCCAGGTGAAGGTCACTGGACGGTAGTCAAGAATTTTCTTAAGTACCTCAAGAGAACTAAAGATTCATTCTTGGTATATGGAGGAGATGAGAAGCTAGTTGTAAGAGGTTACACTGATGCTAGTTTCCAAACAGACAGAGACGATACTGTGTCTCAATCTGGGTTTGTGTTTTGTCTAAATGGAGGTGCTGTAAGCTGGAAGAGTTCGAAGCAAGAGACAGTAGCTGATTCTACAATGGAAGCTGAGTATATTGCTGCCAGTGAAGCGGCCAAAGAGGCTGTTTGGCTTCGGAAATTTATTGAGGGACTTGGAGTAGTTCCATCGATCGCAGATCCAGTTGATCTTTATTGCGATAACAATGGAGCTATTGCGCAGGCTAAGGAACCAAGGTCCCATTCCCGAGCAAAGCATATACTTAGACGATATCATCTACTTCGAGAGATTACAAGGAGGGGAGATATACATATATGTAAAGTGCATACTAATGATAACGTTGCAGACCCACTGACTAAGGCTTTGTCGCATGATAGGCCGAATACACAATATATAATCAAGTATTTGTGTGAGAATAACAATTAGAACACTGTTTATGAACAATAAACTGAATGGAATTAAAAACTTCTCTCTCAGTGATGTAAAATATCACAGAGAGCTGCTATGTTACAAGAATGATAATTCACGTATTCGCATCCCTTTTAGGGTTAACCTATCTGTGTTTATATAGTACACAGCTACATACAATCATTAATTGATATTCCTATAAATTAGCTATACAGTCAGAATCAATTAAGAATTGCGTCTGTCTTCTGTTCCGTTTCCTTAGCCATCTCGATATCTCTTTGCTTCTTTCCATCTTCAAAGAATATCGCTTCTAGAATGTTCATTGAATTGCACCGACTGCTAAGCAAACTCTGACCATCAGACTTTAACAAACTCTGACTGGTCCTCCAGCTAAACTCTGACTAGTTCTCCAGCTAAACTCTGATAGTTTCCTGGTACTTAAACACTGATAAACAAAATCAGCAATTATATCTAACAATCTCCCCCAACTTGTTCATACTAAAATGTACAAGTTAACAGATAATTGATGATGTCAAAACATATAACAAATGCAGTGTTTATAAAGTCACAGAGTTTATACTTTTACTTAGAACATAAAACTTTAAAAACTTACAGACTTCAGTTACTTAATCTCTTCAATGTCAGGTACAGTCCTGATGTAGTCCACAAGTAGTCTTCTCTCAGCTCTCTCTAGCTCAGCTACCATTATCTTCTTTATCTCCCTTAACTCTGGATCACTTTCTCCAGTTTGATAGATAGCCGCCCTTAGAGCATAAATGTTGTTCTTCCTCATATCAACAAGATCCAAGATCTGTTCTGAGTCTTGCACTATTCCTTTGCATCTCAACAAGCTTTCCATTATAATCTATGTACTTCGGTATGTAAGCACCAGCAGTCTTTAGGCCACAAAGAGCTCTAGCTTTAACCATTCTGCTTCTTAATACCTAAGATGCTTGATGAGTTCTTTGATTTTTGACTTTCAGTAGATACAACACATACTCTAGTTCTTCTTTCATCTTTAATCCTATATCAGCTTCACCAACTCTATATACTCTACCATCAGCCCTGAAGTATAACAGAAAATCCTTCTTCAATCCTTTATGATGTATTAACTGAACTGACTCCAAAGCATCAAGATTATCTTGAGTCACACCAACACCTGGTTCAGCTAATGAAGTTTGATCCACAAGACTGTTATTCACTCTCTTTTCTCTATGAGATCCCAGTCCAGATTTATCTCTTGATTCCTTTCCCATGATAGTTCTGCTTTGGAGAATATTTACATTTGCTGGAATCAGAGAATGTTGAACAGTGATTGGCTTAGCAAAAGTTCTTTGAAGTTCAGAAGAGAGTTTAGTCTGTACAACTTGAGTAGTATCAGTGGTTGTCACAGCTTCCAGTGTTTGAACAACTTGAGCACTGTCAGAGGTTGTTTGAGCTTTCTTCAATGACTGATTTTCTTCAACTAGCTTCCCTTTGCCTTTATCTAAGCTGGCTTCAACTGGCCTTCTTGAGTATTGTAAACTCTGTTGAGAGTTTACATTTTCCTTGATTACAATTCCTTTCTCCTTTGGCCTTAAAACTTTCTTGACTTTCTTCAACTTCCCAGACTTTAAATTCTTTACATGCTCTTCAGCTAGCATCAATTCTTCAGCTTGTATATCTTCTATGGTTGCATCAGCACCATGTTCTTCTAGAAACAACTGAGCAGCAATCTCTTCATCAATAACTGGATGAGAAGTAAGCAATAAGCTTCTAGCTCTTGAAGTAGATTGAGCACCAGTGTTTATCCTTTCAGAGTTTGTAGCATTAGCATCAGAGTTTGATCTTAGCTTTCCTTGCTGTAGAGTAGATTTAGATTTGAAATCTTTCCCTCTTGCACCACCATCAGTAGAATCATCCTGTCTACTCAAAGTTTGAGACTGTTTGCATTTGTCTTTAAGTACTCTCTCCCCCTTTTTGACATCATCAGGAATAAATACTGATGTGAGCAATTCAAGCGAAGCAGCAATAGAATCCAGTTTATCAGACATTAAAGTCTGATTGTCTTCAACCTTGGTCAATCTGTTTTTGAGAATTTCTTGATCTTTGACCAGAGTAAGCAACAGAGTTTTATCTTGCTTTAGTGACATATCTCGAGCAACCACATCATTTCTCAACCCAGTAACTGACTTTTGACTGTCAACAAAACGATTGTGAAGAGATTTAACTTGAACAATAGTTGCCTTGAGATGTGTAAGAAGCTTAGGATTTGCAATTGACTTAGCAGATTTTGTGACAAAGTCAGCAGCCCTTTGATCAGTGAATATGCAATCCTTGTCTGACCACTTGGAAAAGTACATATTCTGAAAGTGAAGTTCAGTGGCATGCTGAATGTCCTTTGGATTTGATGGAGCAGAAAGTCTTTGAGAAGATGAATCAGCTTGATCATCATCAGACTTTGCAGAAGGTTCAGCATTTGAAGAATGAGGAATGTTCTCAGCAAATGTTTCTGGAACATCAGCATTTGCGAGCTTCTCAGAATTTATATTGTCTTGAGCATTTTCTTCATTTTCATCATCAACAGCAGTAGTTTCAACAACAATTTCTGCAGTTGCTTCAAGATTATTCTCTGCAGTTTCCTCAACAATATTTTCTGCAGCTACAGCCTTTGCTGTCTGATCAACCTCTTCACCTTTTTCAATTACCTGGTGATGAACAGAGAGAACCTCTGTATGAGTAGCTAGTGACTCATCTATTATGAGTGTAGGTTGATCAGCTGCCACATCCTCTGTTTCATTAATACTACCATACTCTTCTAGAGTAGCAGAGGGATGTGCTTCAATTTCATCTTCAATATCCATCTCCAAGATGGGTTCAAGAAAATCATCATTAACAGCATCATTATTATCAGTGTTTGCTCTGGCTTCCTCAGGCGCAGTAGCATTTTCAGAATGATCTTCATTCACAGCCTCTGTTTCAACATTTATAGAATCAGGAACCAATCCACCAAACAGATACGCAGCTACAAGCTTCCTTTTCTTACCATTAGCAGATTCAGTTTCATCAGAAGGCACATTTGCATCAGAAACAGGTCTGTTTGCCCTCTTCTTTCTCCTTGAAATACCAACAGATACTGGAATATCATCACTGTTTAGAGGTTTAGCAGCTGGGACAGCCTTAAACGCTCTATGCTTAATCCTACCCCCAGTCTTTGGTTTTTGAGATGTAGATGGAAGAGGTTCAGAGTTTAAAGGCTGGTCAGATTCTGGTTGTGCTTGTGATTGTGGTTGAGGGTTTAAAAACTGTTGGACTGAAGCAGGAAGCATCAAGTCACCAACATTGCCTTTCTTGACATCCTTATTTGTGAGATCAGAAAATATTCTCTTATGCAATTTAAATGAGGGAATTACATACTCCTCAACTATCTCAACCCCATCAACACAAAAAGAAAAGATTGATTGACATAAACGAGCAAAATAAACGACATTCCTATTTTCTGTCATCTTTTCACCTATGTTATTCAAAACAAGTCTAGCAAAATCGAAATGAGTACCATAGAGAAGAGAATACCCAATTTGTAGACTGTCGATTGGAATAGCATCCCAATTTGTGCACGTCTTTCCGAACGCCCTTGTAATACAATCGAAGAAGAAACTCCACTCCTTCCTCAAGAACGGTCGCTTCAGATTACCTGTCCTTGCCAAAGGCCCAGAATAACCAATCTCCCTCATCATACGCTGAAGATCAGAGTCGCCAACAGAAATGGTGAACGCATTGAAATCTTCACACCCAAGAGCATCTCTAACAGTGGTTGGAGTGACCACATACTCTTGATCAGCAAATTCAAAAATAATTGAAGGAGTGCCTGATTCACCTCCATCATCATATACGCCTGTTTCCCAGAAGGCTTTGATTTGAGTACCAGATAACCTTGTTGGTTCCACTAAAGCTTGCCCAATATCTGATTGAACAAGGAAATTTTGAAACAAATGAAACGCCTCTGGGACGTTCTCAGTAGATAGTGGTGCTGCATAGTTGTTAGGAACAAAATCGAGACCAAAAGACTGAAACATGGTTGTTGCCATTAGAATATTTCAAAGAAATCAGAGTTTATGCTTCGAGAAAGTGTTTGAAAAAGTGATGCAGAAAAGTGTTTGTGAATATGTGTAAGTGAAACTGTGCTGTGAATAGAGTAAGTCTGTAAAAGATGTGAACGTTGTGTGTATAATGATTAAATATGAATTAAAACTGAAGAGTTTTAATCATTAAAACACACAGCAGGCTTACTCGAATAATGTGTGAGTGGGACAGTTGGCACATACGTATTAACTGACAGCAGTAAATCGTGGTTGTTTCCAACACGCATGCGCAGTAAAAGGCACTAATTTCTGCTATTTTCTAGACACCTTTCTTCATTTTCAAAAACTCAAACAAACCGTTATCAATCATACTCTCTATTTTCCAAAAATAATGTTCCTCAATAATTATGAAATGTCTGAAACACCCTTATTTATTTTAATCATCAGAGATTAAAAATAAATTACCTCGGTGTAGAGTACACAGTTCATCAGTTTTTATCAATTCTCCTCCTTCATTAATAATCTCTTTTCTCAAAATGCACAGTTGTGAATATTTGTGTGTGAATAGCAGAGTTTACTGAATATAAATATTGAGAGCATCTCAAAGTGCATAAAATCCACAAAATAAATCAGTAAAAACTGGTTGCCCAAACTCTCATATGTAAAACATATTCTGATTTCATCTAAACTCTGTATTTATTTGTATTCATTTGTTTTCACCCCCTTTAAATTATTTTTTTTTATTTATTTAATCTTTTCCAGTAATCAGTGGTTGGCACTAGTCACCAAAAATTTAAAAATTTTAGCCCTTATTTCATACAATAAGTTCATGGGTCTTCCTAGGCACAACATGATCTCAAAGGAATTTGTGCATATTTTTGCATCTTTTGCTTAGGGGTGAATTAGCAGTAACTATTTATCAGAGTTTAGACTTACATCATTTAACGTTTATGATTTATGAGAGAAAGTGCAAACAGCTAATACAGACTCAGTGTATAGGATCAATAAACTAAGAGATGCTATAAATATAGAGACAGTATCATGCTTTGTAAAGTTTCTACACACATTTGAGATTAGATCATATATAATTCAGAAAGATTCATGATTACTTACTGAGAATCATGCTTCAACTATTTTCTTCATCGGTCATTATGTTTCAGACAATAACAAAATCAGAGTATAACACCAGAGTTTATCAACAAAGTATGCTTCCATCAGAGTATGCTACCAGAGTTTATCAACATGATTTGCATGACAGTTAACATATGCAGAAAAACATGAGCAAATTTTCACAGATGAGTAAAGTTTGAGTCTAACTAGTATCTCTAGTCGAAACCAGAGATCATTCCAAGTTCATTTACCAGTCTTGTAAATGTAGCTTCACTCAAAGGCTTGGTGAAGATATCTGCAAGCTGTTGTTCTGTAGACACAAAATGAAGCTCAATATCTCCTTCCTCCACATGTTCCCTGATAAAGTGATACCTTATGCTGATGTTCTTGGTCATGGAATGTTGTACTGGGTTACCTGTCATAGCAATAGCACTTTGATTATCACAGAAAATAGGTATTTTAGAGTACCTTAACCCATAATCCAGTAATTGATTCTTCATCCACAGAATCTGTGCACAACAGCTACCAGCAGCAATATACTCTGCTTCTGCTGTGGATGTGGAAATTGATTTCTGTTTCTTGCTGTACCAAGAAACCAGTCTGTCACCTAGAAATTGACAGCTTCCACTAGTGCTCTTTCTGTCAATCTTACAGCCTGCAAAATCTGCATCAGAGTAACCAATTAACTTAAACTCTGATTCTCTAGGATACCACAAACCCAAGGTTATGGTTCCTTTGAGATATTTGAAAATTCTCTTTACAGCTGTTAGATGAGGCTCTCTGGGATCTGCCTGAAATCTTGCACAAAGACAGGTTGCATACATGATATCTGGTCTACTGGCAGTCAGATAAAGAAGAGACCCTATCATGCCTCTGTAGTTTGTCATATCTACTGAAGTTCCTGTGTCTTTGTCTAACTTTGTTGCAGTTGCCATAGGAGTAGTTGCAGATGAACTATCAAGCATACCAAATTTCTTGAGAAGATTTCTGGTATATTTTGCTTGATTGATAAAAATCCCATCATCTGTTTGCTTTACCTGCAAGCCTAGAAAATAACTAAGCTCTCCCATTATGCTCATTTGATACCTGGACTGCATAAGCTTGGCAAATTTCTTACAGAGTTTGTCATTAGTACACCCAAAAATTATGTCATCCACATAGATTTGAACTAAGAGCAAATCATTACCAGTGTTGAAATAAAACAAGGTTTTATCAATTGTACCTCTAGTGAACCCACTTTCTAAAAGAAATTGAGCCAGAGTTTCATACCATGCTCTAGGTGCCTGCTTTAGTCCATAAAGTGCTTTGTCAAGCCTGTAGACATAATCTGGATGCTTGGGGTCCACAAACCCGGGTGATTGTTCAACAAACACCTCTTCTTCAAGTTTCCCATTGAGAAATGCACTCTTCACATCCATCTGAAAGACTTTGAACTTCTTGTGAGCAGCATATGCTAGAAAAATTCTTATGGCTTCCAATCTTGCAACTGGAGCAAAGGTTTCATCATAGTCAATTCCTTCCTGTTGTGAATACCCTTTTGCCACAAGTCTAGCTTTATTCCTTGTAATTACTCCCTCACTGTCAGTCTTGTTTCTGAAAACCCACTTTGTACCAACAATAGACCTGTTTTTAGGTCTAGGTACAAGTGTCCATACTTCATTTCTTTCAAATTCATTCAACTCTTCCTGCATAGCTGTTATCCAGTTGGCATCTTGAAGAGCTTCTTCCACTTTCTTAGGCTCTGTTTGAGATATGAATGCATGAAACAAACATTCATTTGCTGTGGAACTTCTTGTTTTCACACTTGCATTTGGATTTCAAATTATCAGATCATGTGTATGAGCTTGAGTCCACCTTCTTGCTGTAGGTAAGTGGCTTCTATCATTATTATTAGATCCTCCCCCATGATCCATGATTTCCTGATTTTCTTGTTGACCATCTGCATTCTCTGAGGCTCCCCCTGAATTGGACTGCTCAGTGTTTGAACTTTCAGAGTTTGTATTAGATTCTTCAGCTGACTCACTTTCTGAATGTGAGTCATCATTCTGAGATGTTGATGAAGTATCTTCATGCTCCCCCTCAACTGGTTCTCTATTTTCTTCTGTCTGAGAAATTTCCTCAGTGTTTACCAGTAGAGGATCAGAGTATTCTACATCAGAGTTTGTTGGATTTGCTTCGTCAGAGTTTACATCATCAGAGTTTAGATCTTCATTTTCAAAGCGTAGTTGATCATGATTTTCTTCATCTTCAATTCCAGTTATTTTCTTGTCATCAAATGACACATGTATAGATTCCATGATCACTTTAGTTCTTAGATTATAAACTCTGAATGCTTTAGTTGATAGTGGGTATCCAACAAAAATTCCTTCATCAGCTTTTAAATCAAACTTGGTCAACTGTTCAGGATGAGTTTTCAACACAAAGCATTTGCACCCAAATATATGAAAATATTTCAGGTTTGGTTTCTTATTCTTCACCATCTCATATGGTGTTTTCCCATGCCTGTTGATCAGTGTTGCATTTTGAGTAAAACAAGTAGTTTGAACAGCTTCTACCCAGAAATAAGTTGGAAATTTTGCTTCATCAAACATTGTTCTGGCAGCTTCGATTAAAGTTCTGTTCTTTCTTTCAACCACTCCATTCTGCTGTGGAGTCCCTGGTGCAGAAAATTCTTGCTTCATTCCTCTTTCTTTGCAAAATTCTTCCATTGTTGTATTTCTGAACTCAGTACCATTATCACTCCTGATAATTCTCACTTTAAACTGTGATCCTTTGTCCAGCAGCTTCACATGTTCCATCAGAATTAAGGCAGTTTCATCTTTCTTTACTAGAAAGTACACCCAAGTGTATCTAGTATACTCATCAACAATGACTAGAGCATATCATAAAAGACATTACAAAACATCCAGAGTACTTTGTTCCAATTATAGTACAAAATACTAATTTCTTAAGAAATAAAATACAAATTAGACGACATTGTTGTTACATGGATTAAAAAGATGCCAAGCATACAGGGATCATAATCTATTATACAATAATAATATTAATTACAAACTTGTAACATGTATGATACACAAATTTTTCTTAACAATTTTTTTTGTACTAGTTTATAATCGCGGTTCTTTTTTTAATATTTATAATTATTTTAATTTATATTTTTTTTGCATATATATATATATTATTAGTGAGTTAAGTTCTATGGAGACCACCTTTTTTGTGGAGAGCTGGAGACCACATATGTTCTGCAATCTAAATTTGGCAAAATAGATCATATTTTGTAATCAAAAATTTGCAAAACGTACTGTTTTGCAAAGTATATTCTATGAAAATCACTATTTCATTGAAGCAAACCGAACATGTTTCGCTGAACAATATGTTTTGCTATGTTTTAGTTGCAAAACATATATAATTTTAAAGATTTTAAATGAAAATAGTTATTTTCATAGAACATAATTTATAAAATATTATATTTTGCTAAATTTAGATTGCAGAACGTATGTGGTCTCCAGGTCTTCACAAAAAAGGTGGTCTTCATAGAACTTAACTCTATTATTAGTTTACATGATCAAATTATAGTTAATAAATTGATATTTGTTATATTTTACACGCCTAATTTACTATCTATGCACTATCTTCACTTCTAAAAATTAGATTTATACAATTTTATACCTCACGTTAAACTCATAAAATAATCTTTAATTTAGTGATGGTTTAACGATACTTTTTCAATAAAACTACCCGAAACTGAGAAGAGAAAACGTGACGAATTTTTCGTTGAGAATTTCATTCAATTTAGAAAATTTACTTATATTTTGTTTAGATTATCAAAATATCTATTTTAGTATTGGAATATGGTTCTACTAACAACAAAATAAACTTTTTAATATCGATTTTAAGATATAACGATCCTTATTATTTTGATATAAAATTTCAATTGAAAATAATTTACATATTAATTAAATTGGTCTTCTTATTAAATTATGGTTACTTTTTAGTTTATATATTTGAAAAATCCAATTCTAATACAACCTATTTGAGCTGATATGTTTTTTAGATAATAATTCTTCTTTTACATGATATAATTTTAATCTTCTATTGTAAAAAAAAATTAGATTCAATGGTTGAGATTGTTTTGACGGTACTAAATACAAACTATCAAAATTTTGGATAAGATTTTTTTTACACACAGATTTTATTATTATTTATAATTAAATTAATTCACAAATTTTCATAATATTTAATATTTATTTATTTTTTAAATATTGCTAAATATTTTATTCTAATACTAAAAATATATTTTTTAATATATTGTTAAGAGGTATATATCTATTTTAAAATTTAATGGTCTTCATTAATAATAATTTTTTAAAAATGGAACTTATTATTTTATTTGAAAGAGTATATTTATATACGATTTTATATAATTTTATTCTTTTTTATTTTTTGTACGGAATCAGGTTGTTAGTAGATAAATTCTTATTTGATTTCAAAGAAGAAATAACCAAATTTGAGATAAAATAAATAAAAATTATTATTTATTAGACTTGACGGTAAAAAAATCAGATTTAATGATGATTTGGTAATTAATATTCAAACTCAAGAGAAAAGAAAGTTATCAATTTTCATATTTAGATTCCTATTCAATTTAGAAAATTTATTCATATTTGGTTTATAATATTAAAATAAACTTTTTAATATTTGAATCCTATTAACAATCAAATACACTTTTAATAATTAGATTAAACGGTTCGTGTTTATTTATTTTAAGATCAACGGACCTTATTGATTTGGCGGTATACGGACCAAAATTTTGGATAATATCTCTATTACGCTTATTATATATAAAAGATATAATTTTCATACATTACTTTATTAATTTATATATGATTTTATTCGTCAAGGAATCTTTTTGATTTTATACAAAATCTTATAGAAATGTAATTATTTTAATAGTTGTCTATTATTTCATTCCTTGTGATTTTATATGTAAAACTAAATTACTAAATTGCGTTTGGAAGCGGGCTTATAATAATTCTTCTAAATTTTTTTAAAGACATTTTTACAAAAAAAAATATTTTTTTAAATAATATATATAATAATATTTCTAACATTACATTATGATTTTTTTTGAATTTTTTGTGTCGCCCGGACCATTCACCGAAATTCTAAATAAATATTGAAAATGTGAATTGTTTAATATTTTAATATTATCTCGATATTGATTATCATTTATATTTTTTTCAAATTTCAAATTATATTTTAAAATGCATAATAATAACATTAATATTTAATTTTAGCATATTATAAGTTACTTCTAATAAACCGCCATTTCCGTATACATGTTTCCTCCTAATGAATTAATCGATAATACATTAATAAATAAAAAAATTATATCATCTGATAATCATTTTAACAAAATTTGTAATAGTAAAAATACCTTGCGAGTCATTCCTTTGTTAAACGTAAATAATTATTACTGGAACTGAAGATTAGAAAAATTCTAAGATGATATATTTAGTTTTCTGTAACTTTTTTTGTTGTAAATCTTATTTTCTGTCTTACTTAATATTTAAAAGATTACAAAATTCTTTTCATTTTTTTAAAATTGGACTTGAGGAATAGAAATTTGCATTCTATATTAGTAATATCTTATACATAACTAGGTTACTAAGCCGCGCTTCGCAGCGACATTATAATATATTTGTTAAGAAAAATAATATTAGAATAAAAATTGTGAAATAAATATCTATAAAATTATATAAATTATCAAATAAAATAAATTTTGTAAAATTTACATTTGAGTAGATAATATTATAAATTATTTACATATTCCTTTTGTTTATATAGTTTGATTTTTTATTTTCTTGGACCGATACCATTGCCATATATATATATAAAAATATTAATAAAAATCAATATAAAGTGAAGGGTTTCGGGCATGAAAACGCAACGGAAAAACGCGTAAAACAAAAAAATTAACGAAACCCTTCGCAGGATCCATGCGAAAAATGATATTTAATTCGTTAATAGAATCGTTTACCTTTTGAAGCTTTACGAACGACTGACTAATGGAGGTCCTTTGATATGATCACCACATGTCCCGCCTTGCGATACACGTCTCTAATCAGTCCACACGAACGCCCGATCGTCCAACGATCACCGGAGTTGGTACTAGCCAAGAACTACCCTCGGAACTCTCTCTCTCTCTCTCTCTCTAGCCTCTCTTTGATGTAGAGCAGCTAGGGTTTTTAAGAAAAACGTTTTTTTTCAATTTCTTAACCCTAAAATAATACATCTTAATGTATTTATATGGAGAGAATTCCGGGCCTATACCTAATCTGATTGGGCTTCCAAAACCCAATCTGATTATTAGTAATATTATTTATTATATTCGAATTATTATATAATTAATCAAGTCCTACTTAATTAATCCAATAATTCAATAATAATAATCATTCAATTAAATTCGAAATTTAATTAATGCTCCGTTTAAAACGTTCTTTATGTGTAACCATTTAGGTTATTATTACGTTGGCAATAATTTTAATATCTCATAATAAAATTATAAACAATGAGCGGCATCTAGTAATACATCATTGCTACCCAAGTAATAATAATAATTGGTGATCCAATTAAACCTTTAATGAATAATGTTCCATGTAATATAATCCTTTTAACCTTATATTATAGATTAAACTCGAGGCATGGTTTATGTCATCCTCTTCAACATTTAATCCCGGTTTACTTGATCGATGAGTAGACTATTAAACAAATCACAATTTGAGCATGACCATGCATTTCATAGTCTCACTCAAACAAGAGGCCAATAATATCACTCCTAAAATTGGAGGGTTAAATCCTATATCTATCATTCATATTTCTCATATGATTCATAATATACCCAATGTCCACCTTTATAATTACCCGGTCAAAGGTAACTTTGAGTAGAATCAAAGTATATTAATTCTCATATAGAAATATAATGATTTCAAGTCTAAGGATCATTACACCATTATCATTGTGAGAATTGCTTATGACACTTGATAACATTTACCATGAAGAATTCACACGGTGGGTCTATCCAGTGCCATGTTCTGCTAACATGCACTTATGTCTTTGACTTTAGTATCACCATACTTATGACCAATGAGATGTGGTCATCAGTCAACAAACATACTAGTCTTAATGCATTATTATTGTCCTTAAATAATAATACTCGACTAGGGATCTTTTAGGATTATAAACACTACTCATATAATCTCATTTCTAAGTCACATACTTATAGATATATAATTCATGCTTATATTCCAAGGACATTTATTATTCTAATATTTATATCGCAGTTAATAAAGACATAATAAATAATTGAAAGAAAATCCATAGAACATATTTATTAATAATCAAAATATCTTCCCTAAGAACATTATAGTATTGTCTCTAGGGCACAAGCACTAACAATCTCCCACTTGCACTAGAGCCAATCACACATGTATCTAATACCCATGGAACTAGTGTGACCTTCGTGCTTCTGCTGCGATGTTAGATATAATTTCTGATGTTTGTTTATCAGTGTTTAAGTACCAGAAAACTATCAGAGTTTAGCTGGAGAACTAGTCAGAGTTTAGCTGGAGGACCAGTCAGAGTTTGTTAAAGTATGATGGTCAGAGTTTGCTTAGCAGTCGGTGCAATTCAATGAACATTCTAGAAGTGATATTCTTTGAAGATGGAAAGAAGCAAAGAGATATCGAGATGGCTAAGGAAACGGAACAGAAGACAGAAGCAATTTTTAATTGATTCTGACTGTATAGCTAATTTATAGGAATATCAATTAATGATTGTATGTAGTTGTGTACTATATAAACACAGATAGGTTAACCCTAAAAGGGATGCGAATATGTGAATTATCATTCTTGTAACCTAGCAGCTCTCTTTGATATTTTACATCACTGAGAGAGAAGTTTTTAATTCCATTCAGTTTATTGTTCATAAACAGTGTTCTAATTGTTATTCTCATACCTATACTTGATTATATATTGTGTATTCGGCATATCAATTGGTATCAGAGCCAAGGCTGTTTAATATATATAGTTTTTGATCCAAACACAAGTTATAATCATGGCTGAAAATACCCAGGCAGGTTCTAATGCTCAGAAGGTTCAACCAACTTCTGTAAGTCGATATGAGACAATCAGGGTTCCAATTCTAAGACCAGTGGAATATCCAATATGGAAGGTGAAGATGACCATGTTTCTGGAAGCCACGGATCTAGAATATCTTGATAGAATCAATGATGGTCCTCATATGCCAACAAAACTGTCTCCAGTTGTTGCTGGTCAAGAACAGAAGAGCGTTCCAAAAGAAAAGAAAGATTTGACTCCTGAAGACATCTCATCAATTGCAAAGGATGCAAAGGTTAGACATCTTCTCCATAGTGCTTTAGATAATGTTATGTCTAACAGAGTAATTGGCTGCAAAACTGCCAAAGAGATTTGGGATGCTTTAGAAGTCAGATGTCAAGGAACAAGTGCTATAAAGAAGAACATGAAGACTATTCTTACACAGGAGTATGAACACTTTGATTCGAGACCTGATGAAACTTTGACTGAGACATATGACAGATTCTGCAAACTGTTGAATGATTTATCTCTTGTTGATAAAGAATATGAACTTGAAGAGTCGAATCTCAAATTCCTTCTATCTCTTCCTGAAAGATGGGATTTGAAGGCAACGACAATAAGAGATAATTATGATCTTGCAGAAACAGATCTCGATGAAATCTATGGTTTGCTTAAAACTCATGAACTTGAGATAGAGCAAAGAAACAAAAGATCTGGAAAGAAGACAAAATCTGTTGCTCTCAAAGTTGAAGAAAAACTTCTTAAGAAAGAGACATCAAAGAAGAAAGCTAAAGGAAAGGCTTTGGTCATAAACTCTGAAAGTGAGTCATCAAACTCTGATGATGACTCAAACACTGATGTTTCTTCTGAATCTGAGGATGATGAAGAACAAATGATGCAAATGGCTGCTTTGATTGTGAAGACTTTCAAGAAGATGGGTTTCACGAACTTCAAGAAAGGAAAGAGATTCTCAAGGAGAGATTCAAACTCTGAAAGGAAGAATTTCAGAAAGTCTGATAGAAGAGATATCAAATCTGGGAAGAAAGACAAGTATGAGATCCAGTGCTACAAGTGTAAAGAGATGGGTCACTATGCTCCTGAGTGCAAGAAAGGAAAATCTGAAAAAGCACTCATCACTAAAGGAAAAGACTGGGCAGACACTTCAGATTCAGATGAGGATGTCAATTATGCTCTCATGGCAACTGTCAAAGAGGAATCTGAATCATCTGAAAATAAGGTACCCCTAACAACTTATGCTTATGATACTGATAATATATCTGAATTGAGAATTTATCTTAAAAGCATACATGTTAGCTATAGGGATCAGACTTTAGAGAATGAAGAATTAAATCTGAGAATCTTAAGCTTAAAGATAGAAATAAATTTCTTGAAGAAGAACTTGTTAACATGCAACAAGTTCAAAAGGAAAGAGATGATGTTGTTTATGTGGAACATGAGTTGCTGAAGAAATTTAGGCAATTAGAATCTGATTTGGAAAAAGAAAGGAAGGTAATTAAAACCTGGACAAACTCTGGTAAGGACACACATCAGGTATTTCAAACAAATACAGTTGGGTTAGGTTACTGTGAGAAAGATGAACTTAGGTTTAAAGATAAGGTTAAAGTTAGAACACAACTTAAACCTATGAAATTTGTTCCTGAATCCAGTAAGCAAAATTCTGAACTTGAAAAAGAAGCTGTTAAGATAGAACCAGTAAAAACTTGTGTTAAACAGGTGAATGTTGGTTTAATGACAGAGAAACAATTCAAGTATAAGCTCAAAGAGGTAAAGTTTGTTGAAAAACAGAAAGTGTCTAGGAAGAACATAAATGGAAAAGTAGGCATTAACAGAAGTAATAATCATTTGCCTATCACTGATGCTCCTAGAAAAACATGTCATAATTGTGGTAGTTCTAACCATCTTGCAAGTTTTTGCAAGAAAAACAAAGATATTAATTCTTTACCCTCCATGTCTGGAGTTAAGAATGATTATGTTAGGGTTAGACCACAGACTTTATGCACTCACTGTGGGAGTACTTAGCATTCTATTTATACTTGTAAGAATTATCATGCCATTTATCACAACTATTATGAGTTGAAGCCAAATTTGAAATGGGTTAAAGTTGATTCTGCAAGTGTAAACTCTGATACTGTTAGCTTAAACTCTGTTGATAAGAATTCCGCTGCAAAAGCTAACAATGTTAAGAAAGCCAAAGGATCCAAGCAAGTCTGGATCCTTAGATCTAACTCTTTGTAACTGTTTGTGATTGCAGGGCATAAGGGAAAGTACCCTAGTCTTGGACAGTGGATGTTCAGGACACATGACTGGAAATAAAGCCCTGCTATCAGATTATGAGGAGAAAGCTGGCCCAAAAGTTTCCTATGGAGATGGCAACATAGGACGTACTATGGGATATGGCAATATCAATCTTGGAAGTGTCATCATCACTAATGTAGCTCTTGTCCCAGGACTCAAGCATGACTTGCTATCTGTGAGTCAAATCTGTGACAGAGGTTACCATGTAGATTTTCAACCTGAATATTGTGAGGTTATCAGCAAATCTACAGGGAAAGTTGTTCTAGTTGGACACAGACGGAATAATATCTATGAAGCAAGTTTGGTAACAAACTCTGAAGGAAAAGCTGTGTGTCTGTCTGCAAAAATGTCTAATGAAGAGAGTTGGAAATGGCATAAGAAGCTCTCTCATCTAAACTTGAACAACATCAATGAGCTAATTCGAAAAGATCTTGTAAGGGGACTTCCAAAGTCAATACTCATCTTAGATGGTTTGTGTGATTCTTGTCAGAAGGCCAAGAAAAGGAAGTCATCTTTCAAGAGTAAATCTGAATCTTCAGTTATGGATCCTTATCATCTTCTTCATGTTGATCTATTTGGTCCAGTCATTGTTGATGAGTATACTAGATACACTTGGGTGTACTTTCTAGTAAAGAAAGATGAAACTGCCTTAATTCTGATGGAACATGTGAAGCTGCTGGACAAAGGATCACAGTTTAAAGTGAGAATTATCAGGAGTGATAATGGTACTGAGTTCAGAAATACAACAATGGAAGAATTTTGCAAAGAAAGAGGAATGAAACAAGAATTTTCTGCACCAGGGACTCCACAGCAGAATGGAGTGGTTGAAAGAAAGAACAGAACTTTAATCGAAGCTGCCAGAACAATGTTTGATGAAGCAAAATTTCCAACTTATTTCAGGGTAGAAGCTGTTCAAACTGCTTGTTTTACTCAAAATGCAACACTGATCAACAGGCATGGGAAAACACCATATGAGATGGTGAAGAATAAGAAACCAAACCTGAAATATTTTCATATATTTGGGTGCAAATGCTTTGTGTTGAAAACTCATCCTGAACAGTTGACCAAGTTTGATTTAAAAGCTGATGAAGGAATTTTTGTTGGATACCCACTATCAACTAAAGCATTCAGAGTTTATAATCTAAGAACTAAAGTGATCATGGAATCTATACATGTGTCATTTGATGACAAGAAAATAACTGGAATTGAAGATGAAGAAAATCATGATCAACTACGCTTTGAAAATGAAGATCTAAACTCTGATGATGTAAACTCTGACGAAGCAAATCCAACAAACTCTGATGTAGAATACTCCAACAATGACTATGATCTATTTTGCCAAATTTAGATTGCACAACATATGTGGTCTCCAGCTCTCCACAAAAAAGGTGGTCTCCATAGAACTTAACTCACTAATAATATATATATATATATATATATATATATATGCAAAAAAAATATAAATTAAAATAATTATAAATATTAAAAAAAGAACCGCGATTATAAACTAGTACAAAAAAAATTGTTAAGAAAAATTTGTGTATCATACATGTTACAAGTTTGTAATTAATATTATTATTGTATAATAGATTATGATCCCTGTATGCTTGGCATCTTTTTAATCCATGTAACAACAATGTCGTCTAATGTCTTTTGAAATTCAAATGTAACGTTCTTTCGGTCAGCACAACAATTTACAAGTCTATAATCATCTTAACCTCATGGTTTAGGTTTACTACCAAAGTAGCTACACATTGTGCACATTAAAAAGCCAAAACATCTTTTCCATCCGGCAATTCAACTACACATCAGCAGAACAAAACTACATTCTAATACCACTAGTTTAACATATGAGAATAGTTCACATGTACTTTCTAACCATGGGTTATAGAATGTACAGCACTGAACATCTTTCTGCATCTACTACTTGTTGCATCATAGGAATCTACCAATTGCATCCCTTCGAGAATTATAACTTTAATGCCTGCAAGGAGAATGAAATCAGCTTAACAGATAGTGTCTGCACTCGTCATCGTCAAGTTAGGAAAACAGTAATCAGAAAGAAGCGTCATAGAGACAGCAAACTATCATGCATCATGGTACATTATAAAATAGTCCTGATACAAATATTATATTTAACAGACAATGAACTTCAAACTCAGAGATGTCTACTGTAAAAGCATAAAAGTCATACCTGTGAAGCCACGACCCAATTCCCATTAATCCAGTCCTGATGTGGCCTCAAATCGGATTGTTTAAATTCCATTTCCTCATTAGTTCCCCTGAAATAGACAAAGTACTTTTTGCCTTGCATTGCTTTGGTAATCACACCCACCCACCAACCATCATTGTAAAGAGCATCAACTTCTTGAAGCACTCTGAAATAGTCCACCTCTGCAGTTTCAGGTGGATAGGGTCGTATGTGCTTTATGTTGGCCTTCTCTTTTAAAAGCTCTGTGCCATCATCATCTGCTAGACTCTGATACTCGATCATGTATTCATCACTATTTAATTTGTCAAGAATAGTTGCAGCAAACCAAGCACCCTGCAATCCATCCTCATCGCTAGTCACTTCAACCAATGTCCCTTTACAAAACTTCCCCTCGATATTTTTGGAAGGTTCTTCTATATTTTTATTGTCGCCATTCACTTCAACCATGGTCCCATTACCAAGCTTCTCCAGAATGCTGGTGAAAGGTTCTTCTACATTTGTTTTTGATGCAATCTGTCAGATAATTTCAAATATTAAGTATAGCCATTATGATCAAATAAAAAGTAAAGACTAGAAATAGTACAGCATAAATGATACATCAACTACTACTCAGGATGGAAAAAAGAGAGGGCGCAGGAAGTTGTGACCATGCCTCCAAACTCCGGACTTGTACAAAATAAGTATTTAAATATTTGTATTATATTTTGATTCTTGTAATTTATGTGTAAATTTTTGTAGTACTGAAAATTTGCCCCTCCAAAATTTGAACATTAAAAAAATTAAGAATATTTGATAGAACTGATGGTATTCAAAAACAAAAAGATTGAAATATAGAAAGCAGAGTATACAAGGTTTTTAAGTTTTCTGAGTTTTAAATTAGTATATATTCACACACACACACACGCATATAGTTTATACATTTTTGGCATATAGGATGAAAAGAAATTCCGCCCCTCAAAGTCTTAATCATGGCGATGGCAAATAGATTTTCGACACTGATAGCTTACACAACATAGGACCCCTGGGATTGCCCCTAAGATAACACCTTCAAGATCAAGACTAAGCGCTCTAAGTTCTCAGCACCGTAGGTAAGAGTAGTTACTTAGAACACTTCAGGGGAGAAAAAACTAGACAAACCCAATACTCTACAATCATTTGATTGCCCTTACAGTATCAACTAAAAGCTTAAAGTTTCAATTTACTCTCAGTTCCAATATAAAGAGCTTTACTTCATCACATGCCTCAAGGCAGAAATACACTTTCCGTGTTCAGCAAATACTCCTATGTTGAATAAAGCTGAACAAGAACATCTTAAAATTACAATAATCACAGCAGACACAGAAGAAAACTTCAGATTGTACACACACAAACTTTACATTGGTTGCATGAAGTAGAAACATTACATCAACACAAGACAAATTAACATAAGACAACTGAAAATCAATTTGCCACTACCAGGAATCATTAAAATCAAGGAGCTTAGAGCCCGTGACAACATTGCCCATATTGTGACTTGGTCACTTAGGTAATCTCAAACAGAGCCTTATACTGGTCACTAACAAAGACCCTGTACTAAAGAGTTTGTGCAACATTTATCAGGCCTTTACGGCAGTACACCCTGTGTTAGCTTTAGAATCGACTTATCAACTTGTAACTAAGTATGCATATACTTTATTAATGTCTTTAACATTCATCTTGAAATCCTTAACATATTCAGTTCCCGGATGAAGAAGAACAAAACAGATTACCCGTTTACAATCTTAATAAACAGATACGTATATAAGATACAAAAATAAAGCTTAACATATGCATGCATAAAACGGACAAAACAACATAGATATATGGTGAATACCATTGAGAAAACTAACATTAACATTGAATAATTCATGAAACTCAAGATCCTAATAACCATGTTTGTGCAACTGTGTAAGAACCCCAATTTTAGTTAACAATTCAACAATAACAAAAGATGAACATGCTCAATGAAGAGCCATTTTGTTATATTAAAATTAGTTTAACATGGGATGCATGTCGAAGACAAGTGAAGATTGACATCTAATGACTACTAAAAACAGAGATCCTGAAATAGTTGCAGGTACATAATCTGTCCATCCATACATCAAAATCTAAAGATGACCCCAAAATGACAAAAAAAACAAAAAGGACCTCAACTTTTACCCAACAAGAAAAAAGACCTTAAATTTACATTGTTGACTCATCACTCAAGTACACATTCACATCTCTAACATCAACATTATAAACATGCATGTGTCTGTAATTTTCGAAAGAACAATTTTACAAATCAAAATCAAGATTCTACAAACCCAACATCCAAACTTAAACCAAACCTCGTCCTTCGGTCCTTCTCCAAAAAGTGGGTCCTACATATTTAACATCAACACAAATATAACACACACAAACATATAAATTCAAAGAAAACATAAAAATCAAGATCAAAACATAAAGAACACCCACATGCAATCACATATTCAAACTACCAGCAAACCAAAAAATACAAAAAATCAAAACAATACCTCATCACCATTATCATTCTCCAAAGGTGGGACCCACAATCCCTTGACCCACTCTCTATGAAGCCTCAGCTCCTCCTTCCTAAAATCCAACTCCTCTTTAGTTCCTCTAAAGTACACACTAAACACATCATCAGTAACCCTAGTAATAACACCTTCCCACCAGCCATCATTATGAAATGCATCAACTTCTTCTCCAAAGTTAAAACTCCGGCTCGTTTCCCGAGGTGCAGGTGGCCTTAACTGCACTATATCCACGTTCTCTCTCAAGGCCTTTGTCTCGTCTCTCTCATTCATCAGTGTGTTGTATTGAATGTATACATTGTTATTGTTCTTGGTTCTTGATCGACTTACGACTGTTCCTGTGTACCATGAGCCTCGGAAGTCTGGGTCGTTGCTGCTTATCTCGATTTCTGCGCCTTTCTTGAAGTATGCGTTTGGATCAGACATTGTGTTTGTGTGTGGGATTTGGGTGTTTTAGGGTTCTAGAGATTGAGAGGGGGGGAGGAAAGTTATGAGAGTCCAAGAATGATAAAACTATTGCTATATAGAGCTAGTGTTTTCCTTAAAGAGAATGGTGGGCCCAGGACGGGGGTTTTTTGTTGTGGGCTCGAAAGATGGTTTTGTGTAACTTAATAACTTTAGTTATTAGCCTCCGTACGGAGTTTAAGAAAAAATGTAAATTAATAGAAAAATAAGAAAAATAAATAAAGTGGTGGGATTAATCAATATTTAATGTATAAAATGGTTATAAAGTAGGTATAGTGAATGAAAGTAGTGAATGTGATTGGATTTTATATTATAAAATGTTACTATTTTTGGTATGTAAAGAAATGAGAGGGACGTACCAAAAAGGAAAGTGTAAAAAAATTAGAGGCACTTTGGGAGTATTACATAGTACTTGTAAAAGCCGCGCTTTGCTGCGGCGTCATAATTCTTTTAAAAAATTCTATCACTTAAATTATAAAAATTACTCGGTCTTCTCTGATAAGCCGTTCTTCCGTGAAACATGCTATCCTTTTTAATATCAAAATCTCAAATTTAATATATTGAATACTTGTGTTATATATTAATTTTCATGTTAACATACTCCTTATCGAATGAGCCGCTCTCTCGTTAAAAAGATACATCTATCAATTAAATTACAAAAATTACTCGTTCCTCTCTAATAGTCGTTTTCCCGTGAAACACGCTTTTCTTTTTAAGATCAAAATCTCAAATTTAATATATTGAATACTTGTCTTATATATTAATTTTCATGTTAACATATTCCTTTCTAATGAGCCACTATTTCGTTAAAAATACACCTATATAAATTCACAATCCTATTTTACTTCCAATATAATTTTTAACTATACTAGCTTAAAACACGTGCGATGCACAGATTGTTATTAATAATTGTTATTTTAATTATTTATGTTTTAATATTTTATTAATTGCATTTGCTAAAAAAACTAAGTTGACGTGTTAAACTTCTTTAAATAATTAAAAGTATTAAAATATGTTTTAAAATAAATAAGTAACTATTTGCCCGTAATATTTTTGGAAAAGGAGGGGTCTGAGTAAGTAAAATATAAAAAGTAATATGTTTTAGCTGAAAAGATAATTGCCAATAATTAAAAGTATACAAATATGTTTTAAAATAAATAAGTTAAGGATTTGCCCGTGATATTTTTGAAAAAAGAGGGGGTTTAGTAAGGAAAAATAGAAAGAGTAACATATTTTAGTTGAAAAAGGTAATTGCCCGTGATTTTTTTTGAAAAAATAGAAAAGGT
Source organism: Heracleum sosnowskyi (assembly GCA_030848705.1). Classification (NCBI taxonomy): domain Eukaryota; kingdom Viridiplantae; phylum Streptophyta; class Magnoliopsida; order Apiales; family Apiaceae; genus Heracleum; species Heracleum sosnowskyi. Next base: position 71,466,558 of record CM061235.1, read on the forward strand.
AATGTATTTAAGCAGAAAAAGTAATTGGTTATAAATAATGTTATTATTTAATAATAGTTTCTAATATGGGCCAAAAACAACATTGAAAATATAATTAATAATGTATTAATTAGACCTAGGTTGGTTAAAGAGTTAAGCCCAATTAATGAGGTCCGAAACCCTAATTATTTATTAATTTCGTAATTAATAAAAGGGAAAATATACAACTCATAAAAAGAGTTCAAACTGTGTCAAATACTTCAAAGATCAGCCTCCAAGGCATACAAACCTAATAGGAGTCTGCCTTCTACAAAATATGATTCACAATCCTGATCTAAGAAGGTGACTTGGTCCCCAAGTCACCTAATTCTACTCTAAATGCAGGGCTCCTGACGCCTATATAAGGTGTGACGCCCTCCAAACCCGGGGTACAGATTTGGGGAGTCACTCGACCAACGAAACTCAACATACCTGAATATAACACATGCATAATATAATAATAACATAAAATACCCCTTATCCAAGACCGCATCCAGATTATGGCATTGAACACAAGCCTCTACAATCTTTTATTATTACAAACCAGTTTTATCAGAGTTATTACATCACAACTTAAGTCCAGAGCTAGACATCTAGTCTAACAATACAAAACAACAACTACCCTGCCAATGACAACCACTCGAGGAGCTCTCCTAGCTGCCGGTGAACTATCAGTCATGTTGTGCCGACTCATACTCTCGCTTCACTGGAATAGGGTTAGAAAACAACAAGCAAGAGTGAGCCAAAGGTGCTCAACAAACATCATATATATATATATCCAATGTAGTTTCATAATGAAAGAAATCACAAGAATTTGAATCAATGCACGACGCATGATTATATCAACCTTTTCTGAAGAAAACATATTAGAATTGGATTTTTATTCATCTCATTCAAATCAAAGGTTGAGCTGCTGGCCAGCCACGTATCAACCCCGGGCCTGCTTATAGCAAAGCCCTCCACGGGATCCTTGGCCATCCTGGCCTTAATTATCATCGACCATAATCTGGTCCTTATTTTCAAAAACATTTCCAATTCTATTACAGCACATAAGCAATACATGCTTCAATAATAATCACAACAAGAACAAAATTGAATGACAATAACAAAAGCTTCATTTGACAATCAATCACAACGAGGGTGAAATAGTATGATAATAGCAAAAAGGGCTTCATCTGACAATCAATCACAACGAGGGTGAAATAGTATGATAATAGCAAAAGGGCTTCATCTGACAATCAATCACAACGAGGGTGAAATAGTATAATGAATTGCAAAAGAGCTTCAACTGATCAAGATCAAATAAGGTCCGTGAAACAAGTTCGGGATGGTTTCAAAGAAGCAACACATCTGTTTCAAGGAAATAAACAAGGTTATAATGTACGTAAGTGAATCGAAGGTGAGGATTCTCAATATTCAACAATATTGTGGATAATCAAAGGAATCAGGAATTTTTCATGGAAACAATGTTATCGGTTCAGATACAGGATAAGAATTGAATCACTGGTGTTGGTTTGATAACAACATACATATAATAACTCAGAGTAAGATTACTCAAGGATTTGTGAAAGAAATAGACACTTGCCTGGTTTGACATAGTCAATTTCTACCGTTGCTATTCTACCTTCTCCTTTCCCTTGCCTCGGGAACTCGATTCTATAATACATAACTCATATTAGTACATCTCATCATTCATTCTATCCTCAATATACACTCGTAATCATTTTATAAGTCTAAACAGCCTATCAGGCCAATTTCGAGATTTATCGAACGCCCGTCCTATTTTCCGATAGACAACTCAGACACAAATCTTCATATAAAACATTTACGGACACTAAACACATTATTCCACTTTATATAAACCATATAGCACTTATAAATATTTTTAAAACAATATCCGAGGCTTATTTGAATTTAAATAAGGCCCGAGAAATTTTTAAATAAAAAATCGCATTTTTAAACCCAATATAAGTATTTAAATGCAAATAAATTAGTTAATAAAATTAATTGACACTCTTTAAATGCTCAAACTATTTTTAAATAATAAAACAGGCTTGAAAATAATTAAACTGAATTTTTAATTAATTAAATCTAATTAATAATTAATTTTCAAGAATTAACTGATTAAAAGAATTAATCAATCAATTAAATAAACTAATTATTAATTAAAAATAATTAAAATAATTAAGTTTAATAAATTTTCGAATTTAAAATAATAAATATAATTTTCCAGAATTTTTCTGAATAAAAATATATTTTTTTAAAATAAAATAATGAATTTTTAAAGATTTTAAACTATTTTCGAATTAAATTTAAAAATAAAATTCAAAAACAGTTTTCTGAAAATAATTTAGGGTTTCGAAGATTGAATCCGGGTCAGAAAAATATGTAAACGAGTCAGGAAGAACACAAACGGGTCGGGAAGAACAACCCGGAATTTTTCCAGAATCCGGCGAGAAACCCAGAATCCGGCGACCTAAAAACGTGATAAAATTTGGGGCTTTTTATATCAAAACACTCCTGACAACCATACCAATACATTCCGATCAAAAACAAACCAAAAACATTGCCGGAATAAAAAACCCGACTATTTTCCGGCGAGCTTAACAAATTTTCCGATCTACAAATTTCGTACATGAAACTCTACGTTCTTTATGTTAAAATGAATCTAAGAACACACACAACAAAAGCCCTCTATCAAAAACAATGTCAGATCATTCATATGAACGGACTATTCAAAAGAAGAATTCGGGTCAAAACCCGATAATCAAAACTGTAAAAAATCGAACACAAACATGAAATTAAAGCATGGATTCCTGCTAATTAGAACCCTAGGAACATGTTGGAAGCAATCAATTGAACGGAGAATCAACAGAATGAAAATCCCCAATTCGAACATAAACCCTAATTTTAATTCGAATATTGAAAAATTCACAATAAATCGAAAAATTACCAGATGATGATGAGGTTGGAAGATTCTGAAACTAGAGCTCAAGATCTTTGATTTGAGTACTTGAACTTTGGATTTGGATTTCAATAACACCTTCAAAAGTTGGTTTGATTATTCAAGAACACGAAGAACACGGTTCAGGAATTTTGTATTTTTGTATATTTGTAATACGGATTATATGAGGTATAATGTACGATTCTCCTTTTTATACTTAGTGAAAAATAATACCCTAAACGACATTTTTGGATCGATATAGATCCACTGGATCGTTTAAAACCCTAATTAGGTTAAAAACACGTTTTACGAAAAGATAATTATCTACAAAGACTGATAATTATCCAAATCAATACATAACATTATATAACTAATGCTCAAGAATACTGGGGCTATAACAAATGAGATATTGATATAAACGACATATCCGTCACCCTGGACAATTAGGGTTCGGAACAATTTTTCCCTTTTTGAACAAAACGAATTATACTGACAAGATCAAATAGATAGGGATGAAATGATACGAATAGTTCTCTCGATAACGATTCGAATACGAAAGACGAAGGGATAATAATGATGTACAAATTTTCAACGGGGCCCTTGAATTTTCAAAACGGGGCTCAAAATTGAATAAGACTTCAAATGACGAAATATTTGAAAGGGGCTTTCGACTCACCAAATAACACATAATCACTTAATAATCGTCACTTATTAATATACAAATTATTCCACAAGAAATACTTTACACCAAATATATCATTTATATTATTAAATAAAAAAAAATCACGGATATTACATCCTTCCCCCCTTAATAGGATTCTGTCCTCAGAATCTAATCGAGGAAACAACTGGGGATACTTCCCTAGCATATCACTCTCTAATTCCCAAATACATTCTCCTACCTTAGAATTTCTCCACAAAACTTTAACTAATGTTACAGTCTTATCAAGGTGCACATCATACTCAGTTAACCAATCCATTCCTAAGGTCACATCAATTCCTCCCAACTTAAGGGTAACAATTTGACATACAAACGATTTCCTAGAATCTCAATTTCGCAACGGGGACAACATAAACTGACCGGTATACGATCTCGGTTATCTAACTCCATGTTCAACACTCCATGTAAAGGTTCCATTAAACAAATTAAATTACGTGCAATGTCTCAGAAATAAACGACTTAGTAGCTCCTGAATTTATTAGAAGTGTACCTGCCATCACATCAGTGTCACTAATTGCTTCCCTCATCGTCATGTTATAAGTTCTGGCTGGCGGCTGATCATTGACAGCTGGAGGTGCCTCTATCGCTCGAATCATGTTGTTCACGAGTACTGGTGCCCTGCAATCCCTAATCATATGACCTGGTTTCTTGCATCGATAACACACAACACCTGTCTTGCAATCCCTGGAATAATGACCCTTCTGGTTGCAATTAAAACATGTAATACTCAATCTGTGGCATACTCCGGGGTGTCTTTTCCCGCATGTCTTACATTCTGGCAGTGGAGGTCTGGGAACTACTTGCCGATCGTTGTTGGATGGAACATTGATTGGTCCTGCATCCCTGGTATCTGTCTTCCTGAAATTTGATGTAATATCCCCAAATTTTGTACTTATTTAAGAACCATTGATGAATAGTAACTTTTGTTAAAAACCACTGATGAATAGTATCTTTTTCGTTTAGAAAGTTTTCAGACCACCCTATGTACGGGACGATATATTGAACTTTCAAAGTCGTATTAGTGATCTTCTATGTAAATGATTGAATGCAAAAACTGTCAGAATCAGAAAAATAGCATTTTCTGTTTTCTCCGAAATTTCACCAATAATTGATGGATTAATCATTATTTGAAAATATTGGAGGATTTAAATTATCAATTCCATGGATATGGATTTAATAAAAGAATTAGTGATGTCTACGATAAACTACTTCGATAGAACACTTAAGAAACCCTGCGAACATTCTACGAGATTAAGCGGTGAAGGAACAACGCGACACTTACAGGATTAAATATAGGCATGGAAGTAACATGTAACAAGATTAATCCAAGGAATGCAACAATTGTATCATCCATGTGAAAGCAAACTTTGCCACCAAGCAGCTTTCATGTGAAAAGGAACAAACTAGTAAAGCTATCTTGCCACCATGATCTCCCATTGCTTGACATGTGTCCTGATGATGAGGCAAACATGCTATGACTCACTAAACCAAAGATGTGACAACAAAATATCAAGGATTGAACAAGTATCAAGAAAAGAAAAAAAACCCCACTTGAAGAACAAGAACCATTCGGCCCATTTCTTCATCCAAGGATACTTTTTTCAAAAATCATCTTCCAAGCTTCCATAAATCATGATGTTGGATTCAAAAGTTTCCTAATTCCTAGACTAAGGTATTCTCTAATTCCTAGCTTCACCCATGGATTGTAACGTGCTTGAATATTAGATCAAAGGTGAGAATGAATAGTGATGTGAATAGTAATCTTTTGTGTTCTTGATTTTGTTCTTAAAGATTAAGCCTATTAAGGATAGTTTAAATCTCAAGGAAGAATCATAAGCTATTGTGGGTGTTTATAAAGCATCAAGGAAGGTATAACTCTTGAAACCCTTGGTTATAATTTGATGTATATGGTTAGTTTAAGTGTAGATTAGTTAGTATGATCATAAGGATGAATGATTGATTTTGATGAAAGTTTGATGTTGTTTTGATGATGAATAAGTAGATGTTGGTTTTGACTATGGTTGATGATGATTATGGAATAGTAATGATGTTGAGGGATTGACTTGATGATTTGGTTGGATTGATCATGTAAAGTTTATGATTTAAACTTTGGAATCATTAAGATATAGCCGTTATAATGCCCGATTTTCTTTAACCTTGTTTTGCTTGTGATATTCGAACCTAGTAACTTCTGCTTAAGGATCACCACTGCCATGATAGTTTAGTTCTTGTTACAAGGTTCGTTTTGGTGCGAAGATCATGTGAATCCGATTTACGGTTTAGGAGAAGCAAGTGTTTTAATTAAGGATGTTTCGAGAAACCAAACTATACCACTTAGCCAACTTAGAGGCAATGATCAAACCCCTTAAGTGACTTATTGGAATGTAAAACTTTGTGTTAACATGCTAGGTACGTTTAGGAAGACCCTCGAAAAGATTTCGTGTTGAAAGGATTAAATCTCAATTTTATAAAAATGCGTGAACGAGCTTGCGCGAGTGGAAGTTCTCAAAGAGTTAACTTGAAAATGAACTTGTTACTTGAGATAGTACATACTTAGTTTCATGAAAGTGTTAAGTGATTAATCTCGGATATTTTGACTATGTATAGATCGCCGGATCAACCCGAGGCACACTACCCCTACCTCACCACCAGGCAAGTTTTCGAAACCTATGCTTACTGTTGTTGTGATAATAAAATGCTTTCATATATGATATGCAAATGAGAAGTATACATGTTTTATTCCCAAGTACATTGCGATATATAAATTGCATGCTTGCCTTCGAACTGCTATATAGAGTGATACTCGAGGTTATGATTTAATTGTGGGCTTCTAAGCTAAATATGGGATATTAGTTAGAAGCCAGGTTTTTTTATAAATGCCCTAGGTAAAGGGCGTATGATTTTATTATTTAGACTGGAAGTAGTTATATTTTCTGTATATGTTAAAGATTATTTTTCCGATAAAGATATCGGGTAACTGTTATTCGATGATTATTTATTTAATGAATATTATTTTGAATATTCATTTAATGATTATTTATTTAATGAATGTTATTTTGAATATTCATTTAATGATTATTTATTTAATGAATATTATTTTAAATATTCATTTAATCCTTATTTATTTAATGAATATTATTTTGAATATTCATTTAATCATTATTTATTTAATGAATATTATTTTGAATATTCATTCAATCATTATTTATATAATGAATATTATTTTTGAATATTCGTTTAAAGTTTATTTACTTAATAAATATTATTCGATTATTTATTAAATACTTATAACACGTTTTAAAATGAGTTATATTATTTAAAGTTTATCCTCGACCTTCAATACCTATGAAGGATATTTTAAGCGGTATTATTAATTATTTTAAATCAAGGGGAGGTTCCCAAACACTGTTTTTCCATTTAAATCTATCTTTTAAGAGGATTTCAATACTCGCTCAACTACCAAAAATATGGGAAACCTGATTTAAGTGACTGCTACTCATTTTAAACTCTCAACTCAAAACTGTCAGGGGACAGATATTTTCTCGGAGCTAATTTAATTGCCGCAAGTCAAATGTTGTGTTACTACCTCAACGATCGAGGAGTAAATTGATGGAACAAGTCGATATCCATTAACAAGCAATAGCTTGGTAAATATTGGAGAATCTTCCTTTCCAACCTAGATATAACTACTTAGTGGAGTCGTATCAACAAGTATTACACTTGGGGAAAGGAGGACGATCTTTACGTTTCAGAGTCATGAATTTCATCCGAACTAGGAGCGGTATAAGAGGTCGAGTCGCGCCGACCCATCATTTTTTTATTGCCCCAAATGGGCCGGGAGATCCAGAACGGCGATAGACATTGTCAGGCTGTCGCGTTCTTCCATCTACATATAGAAAACATTTTTAGTTGTACGACCTGCTACTGATCATAGTGAGGTTGGGACAACTGGCGCGGTGATTACTCCAGTATTGGTTCATCATCCAATTTTGGATATTCCTGCAACATGTATTGGGGAGACGAACCGATCATGTTGGCAGGGGGTTGAAAAGTGTTCAAAAATGAAGTTACAATAAATCCTGGCAACTTCATCTTTTACTTTATGAGTTATGACTCTGATAAAACCTTACTCAGATTATATATGCATAAGTGGATTTTGGGTTACGGAAACTGTAACACCCCCAGATCCGGGGTCAGGAATCTGGGTTGTCACGCTCCATCAATGATACAATACCTGCATTACTTACAACATTCTCATAATACAACTCCAAAGACCCCAATCACTTACGCGCGCACACACAAGTTATAGCCTTGGAAATGAGCAACAATAATCAACATTTGTTATTACAACCCAAATGAAAAGTTACTGTTCATCCTCATCTTGTAAAATCCATAACAAATCGAAAACTAAGAGTTCGGTGCTAAGCTTTTTACCAGATCTTGTGCTCTTCATAAGATTTCTTTTGAGTTATAGATCGCCAAATTTGAAGCTTCCTAGCTAGGGTTTTGAGCTCCATCTTTCCGCTGGACAGAAACTGGACAGATTGGGTTCTCCAACTTGGGGAAGCGATTTGGCTAGGCTACACTCCTTTCCTGACTATGAAATTTTTAATGAATGTTACCCATGAAGTGGAGACGCTATGGTTAAAATTTGGTGATTTTAGGACAAGTAGATTTGGAGTTATGAATTTTTCTCTTCTCCTTGTGCAAGCTGAGCAGATTGTTGAAGAAATGGGGGAGAGTTTTCTTTTTCTTCCTTGGTTACTTTTGAGATATTTTGTATTAAAAGTGGTGAGTCATTGCCTTTGTTGCTTAGTCATAGGACACATGTCAAGCATGCAAGAGTCTGAAGATAAAGTAGCTTTATTGGTTCGTTCCGTCACCGCTTAATCTCGTTGAACGTTCGCAGGGATTTCTTAAGTGTTCTATCGAAGTAGTTCACCGTAAATGTTCTTGACATCACTAATTCTTTTATTAAATCCATATCCATGGAATTGATAATTTAATCCTCCAATACTTTCAAATAATGATTAATCCGTCCGTTATTGGTGAAATTTCGGAGAAAACAGAAAATGCTATTTTTCTGATTCTGACAGCTTTTGCATTCCTTTATTTTCAAAGTAGATCACTAATACGACTTTGAAAGTTCATTATCCCGACTCGTACATAGGGTGGTCTGAAAATCTTTTCGGTTCAGAAATTTACTATTCATCAGGATTTTACTATTCATCAAATAAATTTTTTTTTAACTAAGTCCAAAATTTGGGGTTATTACAGTCTCCCCTACTTAAAAGGATTCCGTCCCGGAATCTAAGAAAATAGCCGAGGTTACTTTTCCAATATAGTAATCTCCAATCTCCAGGTTGACTCTTCAACTCTCTGGTTTCATTACAACACTTTCTCATTCCGGTCTGCGATATCTACCGGACGCTTTATATAAGCCAATTCTGGCTATGCACATATACACATATTTTCTATCAACATTCGATTATTCTTGCAATCGGCGGTACAACACTTACCGTAACTTCGGTTGTCTGAAATGTTTCTTTCGGTCGGTCCGTCGGTCTGCGGATCCTACGTAGTACTCGCACTCAATCTCGTTGCCAAACGTGTTTGGAAAACTCCTCCCGAATCAGGAGTTCAATCATTGGTTCTTATCTGACACGATAGTGACTGGAACTCCACGTCACCCAACTATCTCTTTCGTAACTCTTCGGTTAACGATCTCTTGCTGATAATAAAATATGAGTAGACTCATTTGATCCATCGATTATAGCTCAATTGACGTCATAGTCCGACTCGATTCTTGTTGATCCTATCACATAATCCATTATATTAAAATTACATTCCTAATCAGGAATCTATATTAATTGTGATAGTCAACTAGGTCTTTGTTCTGCCTTCATTTTCTAACATATCCAATATTTGTTTATCAATCGATATATCCTTTTATTTATCCGACCACTTATAACATTTCCTTAACTTTCCTAGTTTGAAACGTCTCCTATCTTTGAAGGGTCGACCAGTACTCCTTTACTGTTGACCACATGTCCTAAAATTGTATTTCCTTTAGCCAAAACACGCACTTTGAGAACTTGGCATATAACTTTTCTCTCCTCAGTGCTTCTAACACGATCCTCAAATGTTCTGCATGTTCTTCCTCGGTCTTTGAGGTAAACCTAAATATTTCCGATGTCACTATGACATACTTATCCAAATACTTCTTGAAAAGTCGATTCAGCACGTCCATGAAAGCTGCAAGGGCATTCGTCAACCCAAATGACATTACTAAAAACTCGTAGTGTCCCTACTTGGTGCGAAACGCAGTCTTGGGTACGTTCTCAGGCTTAATATTCAATTGGTGGTATCCAGTTCTCAATCAATATTCGAGAATTTAACTGCAACATGCAGCCGATCGATCAAATCACCGATCCTTGGTAGGGGTATTCATTCTTAACAATTAGCCTATTTAGCTCTCGATACTCTATGCACAACCTCATGTTGTCGTCCTTTTTCTTCACCAATAACACGGGTGCATCCCACGGTGACGCACTTGGTCTTATCATTCCTTCCCCTAACAATTTCTACAATTGAGCGACTAATTTCTTCATCTCGACTGGAGCTAGTCGGTACGGGGCCTTCGAAACTGGCGCCGTTCTTAGAGCTAATTCTATAGCAAACTTTATTCCTCTATCGGGTGGTAACCCTGGGAGATCTTCTGGAAATACATCCTCGAATTCGTTGCAGGGATATTCCGCATACTAGGTGCTTCCTGTTTCGTATCTATCACGTAGGCCAAATGTGTTTCATATCCTTGGAGATCAAACGTTTGCTCGTCCGATAATCTGGATTCTTACTTCCTTTCTTTCTCAACCTATTCGCGTTTCATACTCTATTTTATTTATGCCCATTTCTTTCTCGTCCACTTTGCTTCCATTTCTATCATAGTCGTTTCATTAACCAAGGTAACATAATCAGTCGTTTCGAGCACTTCGTTATTCTGAATTCGCATCATGCGAAACAAACCTTGGCAATTTCCGTAAGCTTCGATTCATAGTTGTCGTACTCATTTATCTTGGCTCTCAGCTTCAACACTCTCCTTTTTCCAAATACTAAGGAAAATACTTGCATGGTACCAAGAATACTTCAAGCAACAGAATGCTTTATAAAATAAAAAAGAGACTTTGCAAAATTCTCGTTGAGGGGGGGCGACCTGGTTAGGTCTCAATCAAATTATCGTTTGAAAATTTTCTCATCATACTTCACTGCATACAAAATGCATCGTGAATTCACTTATATAAATTTGACCGAAAGTTGAACTTAGTGATACAATAACTAGTTCATTTCAATAAACATTGACAACTAGCTGAACAAAGTTTGCTAGTTCGATTAGTTTGGGACGCAGCATCTAGCTAGGATAATTAGCTAGATTTTCATCATATCATTAAAATTTCAACTAGTTAGAACAATTAACTAGTCACTCATTATGGCACATGCAATTAGCCATTTTCAATCTACTAGTACAGAACCTCGACATTGTAGCCAAAGAAAGAAAGAAAACAACATTTTGACTACTCGGATGATGAATTGAAAAGAAGAGTAAATAAGTTTAGGATGAACAAGGTAATTATAACCTTTGAATAGAATATAAGGTTTGAATAGATGGTTCTTGGTATCGGAACAATCGATAACCTTCCACCAAACATTTCTCATCAGTGAAACGGTCCACCCAAAGGTGTCTCCGTACATAAACTTTATCAAATTTTATAATAGAATTGAATTCGGAATATCAATATCAAATTGATATCCTTTCTACGATTTCAACGTCTGATGTGCAAATCTCTCCTTAATAGGAGAAAAGAATTTACGAGTAGTCACTGAAATATACATCATCTATGTTTTAGACACATAGCTAGATATTTATGAACTCGACTCAGGAGTCCAAGTATGAAAAAAAGAAATCGAATATCAAAATAATCGTTAAAGAATATTCGTCAAATAATTAAGGAAGCATTAATTGAACATTCCTTAGATAATTGAAAGAATACGAAATAATTTATAGACCTGGAAGGATAGATGAATAATGGTTCCCTCTTTAGGTCGTCCTGGAACATGAACAAAACGCTCCGGTGAGTAATGGTAAGTTAACTCTGCGTATATAAACCTCAAAGGTAATGAGAGGAGAAAAGAAAAGAAAAAAATGAAGATAGCAATTGTTGGTTGCATCCCAAGTTGAAGTAGGAAACTAGAAAGGTTACCTGACATGAATTATTCAAGGTAACACAGGCAGGAACAGTTTTAGATTGAGGAGTGTACCAGCAAGTAGATACCAAAAAGTCAATGGTCATCATAATTTCTAACATCACCCGTACGAGGATGATCTTATCTTTCTGCCTTTATGGCTTATGGTACTAACCAACGGTACCTCAAAATCGTACAAGTCCTTAAATAGGTCGGGAGTTCGAAACATATTCGCCATTCCCCGATAATTGTTCAGAGATTGGGCCTCCTACGGCCGTATCAACACATCCTCAAAAGATGGAGGTCCATTAACGTATATGTAATTTCTTAACACTAATCGTATCGAACGAATCCAACCCCAGGCCACCATAGGTCTCGTTCCTCGTAGGTCCTGATATTGTCGCATTGCTCGTTGCAACCATACGTGTCTTTATCAGAATCACGCTATTCATTCTTCATATCTTTGATTTCTGAGTTGAGCCATCATGGCCTATCGTACGAAATGTACTCGCGATGCGATTTAGCACGTTTGTCTCACGATAACGTTCTGGTACTACACGTACGCAACAGTCTCCTTTTTAGGTAGCAAAATACCCATCAACGGAAAAGACACCAACTCTGGTGGCATCGTTGTTCTCAAGGCTTGGACCTCATACACAAGATAATGCCCTAACTAGTCCACGCAATTTAGTAATTCGGATCGCGTAAAGGACTGTAAACGTCTCAATCTTCACATGTGCCGCCTTCTCGTGGCAAACTACGATGAACTTCAAACACTTAGGTTCTTACTAAGTCAAGTTATCCATTGGTATTGGCCATTCCGACCTTACCCCAACTGCAGCCGAGACTCTGCTCCGCGTCTTATCTTAATGTTTTTGATAATCCGTGTACAATTCTAAACGCCCTTCTCATCATTATGATGATCTTCAATGGTCCTATCGGTCCTCCGATAAGTCCTCAACTAAACTATTTAATCTTAACATCCTCAGTGGCACTACTTCCGGTAGTCCACTTAACGAACTCTATATGAGTCATCTCGTCATTCTCTTACTTCGATACAACTCTTAACACTCTCATATCCAAGTTTATAACTTAACGCTCTGATACCATTTCTGTAACACCCCCAGATCCGGGGTCAGGAATCTGGGTTGTCACGCTCCATCAATGATACAATACCTGCATTACTTACAACATTCTCATAATACAACTCCAAAGACCCCAATCACTTACGCACACACACACAAGTTATAGCCTTGGAAATGAGCAACAATAATCAACATTTGTTATTATAACCCAAATGATCTATCCCGGATCTCATCTATTATTTACAACCTCTACCTGAAGTTACAATAATAGACCTCACAATTCTATACAAGGTTTAGTAATACAAACCCACTCAAAATAATTCTCACTAATTCAAGCTGCAACCAATCTGCTCATACTGACAGTATCCATCCTGCGTCAACTAACTCCAGGGTGGTCTCTCCATTCCCTTGCTCTCGTAACACGAGGTGGATTCAGCAATGTTTTGCTCATGCTGAAATATTTAATAAAGCAAGAATGAGCTAATAGTGCTCAGCAAGAATTCTATTCCAGTTTAAATCTTAAGACTTATAATCATACTCATATACTCTTCGTAATCATTTGGAAATCCTTGGTATCAGTATGATAAACCAAGTCTCAAACATATCTTTTTAAAATAGATATTAATATTGGAATCAAGGCTTAAAGCCTATCCATTGATTCAAAATACTATACAGTTCAATATACTGTATATCTTAAATACCTTCTCAACATATATACAGTTCGAAAATATCTTTATAACCACATGCTATGCATTAAACGGATAAGAGACTAGTATAACATAAAGGATGAAGTTACGAGGAAAATTAATATAATGCTTCCGTAACCCAAAATCCACTTATGCATTTATAACTTGAGTAAGGTTTTATCAGAGTCATAACTCATAAAATAAAAGATGAAGTTGCATGAATTTATTGTCACTTCATTTCCAAACACTTTTCGACCTCCTGCCAACATGATTGGTTCTTCATCCCAATGCATGTTGCAGGAATATCCAAATTGGATGATGAACCAATACAGGAGTTGCTACCGCGCCCGCCATACCCAACCTTACTATGATCAGTAGCAGGTCGTACAGCTCAAATATGTTTTCTACATGTAGATGGAAGAATCACGACAACCTGACATTGTCTACTGCCTTCCGGTGATCTCCCGGCTCATTTGGGGCAATAAAAGTTGGATGGGTCGTCGCAACTGGACCACTTACACCACTCCTAGTTCAGATGAAATCCATGACCCTGAAACGTAAGGATTGTCCTCCTTTCCCCAAGTGTGATACTTGTTGATACGACTCCACTAAGTAGTTATATCTAGGTTGGAAAGGAAGATTCTCCAATATTTCCCAAGCTATTGCTTGTTAATGGATATCGACTTGTTCTATGAATTTACCCCACGATCGTTGAGGTGGTAACACAATATTTGACTTGCAGCAATTACATTGCTCCGAGAAAATATCTGTCCCTTGACAGTTTTGAGTTGAGAGTTTAAAATGAATAGCAGTCACTTAAATCAGGTTTCCCATATTTTTGATAGTTGAGCGAGCATTTAAATCCTCTTAAAAGACATATTTAAATGGAAAAACAGTGTTTTGGGAACCTCTTTTTGATTTAAAAATAATTAACAATATAGCTTAGAGTATCCTTCATAATTATTGAAGGTCGAGGATAAACTTTAAATACATTTCTCATTTTTAAAACGTTTTAAAAGTATTTAATAAATATTCGAATAATATTTATTAAATAAGTAAACCTTAAACGAATATTCGAAAATAATATTTATTAAATAAACAAACCTTGAATGAATATTTAGAAATAATATTCATTAAATAAATAAACCTCAAATGAATATTCAGAAATAATATTCATTAAATAAATAAACCTCAAATGAATATTCAGAAATAATATTCATTAAATAAATAAATCTCAAATAAATATTCAGAAATAATATTCATTAAATAAATAAGGATTAAATGAATATTCAACATAATATTCATTAACTAATAAACCTCGAATGAATATTCAAAATAATATAAACCTCGAATGAATATTCAAAATAATATTCCTCAAATAAGTAAACCTCAAATGAATATTCAAAATAATATTCATTAAATAATAAACCTCAAATGAATATTCAGAATAATATTCATTAAGTAAATAATAAGTAAATGAATATTCAAAAATAATATTCATTAATTATTTAAGCCTTAAATGAATATTACAAAATAGTATTCATTAAATAAATAAAGACTAAATGAATATTCCAAAATAATATTCATTAAATAAATAATCATAAAGCAAGTATCACAATATACTTTCGAAAACCGCTATGCCTTCCATTAGCATATATAACTGAAATAGTATTCAAATAGTATTTCTCGACTGAGATAATACTCAAATAACATTCCTTGAAAGATATAGTAAGCAAATATCATTCTCCGAATGATATCACCTTCGAATAACAATCCTCAAAATACATAGTATTCTGCCGATGGTATCCCTCCGGGTTTCCATGGCTATCTACATATCTCAAAATACCGACTCCCGATTTAGAGTCGAAAACAATGAATATGCTCTTATATTTAGAGCTACCAAGTAAACCGGTTCATAACTACTTAACTCAAGAGATTTTATATAATCCAAAGGTCAAATCCATTTCAACAAGAAATAAGATATATTGCAAAACTGTCCAATTTTATACATGGCAAAAGTAGTATTATATAGTCAATACTTCAAAGTATAGATTTAGAAACTCGCATGCATCTATCATATGCATATATTTCATCTCAACAATTTTATACCATCACATCTATATACGACGTGAGGTTTGAAAGCATGCATAATACCATATGCATTATCAGAATATTATAACTTAAAATAAAGCATGGAATGAGAAAACTTGCCTGGAAATCCCGAAGTAGCAATAAGTCTCAGGTTGGTCCAGTAATCTAGAATCAACACAAGGTTCAAGATTAATAACTTAAACGCTTTCACCATCCTAAGTATATACTATCTCAAGTACAAAGTCCATTTTCGAGTTAACTCCTTAAGAACTTCTACTCGAGCATGCTCGCTCACACATTTTTATAAAGTTGAGATTTAATCCTTTTTGCAAGAAATCTATTCGAAGGTCTTCCTCAACATACCTATCATGTTATCACAAAGTTTCACATTTTATTATGACCTCTAAGTGGTTCGATCATAGCCTCAAAGTTGACTAAGTGGTATCGTTTGGTCTCGCGAAACATCCTTTACTAAAACACTCGTTTCTCCTAAACCGTAAGTCGGATTCACATGATCTTCGCACCAAAATGAACCTCGAAACAAGACCTACACTATACTAGGCAGTGGTGACCTTGGACAGAAGGTATTATGTTCGAACATCACAAACAAAACAAGGCTAAGGAAAATCGGGCATTATAACGGCTATGTTTTAACGATTCCAAAGTTTAATCATAAACTTTACATAATCAATCCAACCAAATCACCAAGTCAAATCCTTAACATCATTACTAACTCATAATCATCATCAACCAGTCAAAACCAACATCTACTTGCTTATCATCAAATCAACATCAAACTTTCATCAATATCACTTAATCATCCTTATAATCAAACTAACTAAACTATACTTAAAACTAACCATATAAATCAATTTATAACTAAGGGTTTCAAGAGTTTATACCTTCCTTGATGCTTCATATACACTAACAATGGTTTATAATCCTTCCTTGAGCTTTGAACAAACCTTAACAAGCTTAATCCTTAAGAAACAAAATCAAGAATCATGAAAAGTTACTGTTCATCCTCATCTTGTAAAATCCATAACAAATCGAAAACTAAGAGTTCGGTGCTAAGATGTTTACCAGACCTTGTGCTCTTCATAAGATTTCTTTTGAGTTATAGATCGCCAAATATTAAGCTTCCTAGCTAGGGTTTTGAGCTCCATCTTTCCGCTGGACAAAAACTGGACAGATTGGGTTCTCCAACTTGGGGAAGCGATTTGGCTAGGCTACACTCCTTTGTTGACTATGAAATTTTGGAAGAATGTTACCCATGGAGTGGAGAAGCTATGGTTAAAATTTGGTAATTTTAGGACAAGTAGATTTGGAGTTATGAATTTTTCTCTTCTCCTTGTGCAAGCTGAGCAGATTGTTTAAGAAATGGGGGAGAGTTTTCTTTTTCTTCCTTGGTTACTTTTGAGATATTTTGTATTAAAAGTGGTGAGTCATTGCCTTTGTTGCTTAGTCATAGGACACATGTCAAGCATGCAAGAGTCTGGAGATAAAGTAGCTTTATTGGTTCGTTCCGTCACCGCTTAATCTCGTTGAACGTTCGCAGGGATTTCTTAAGTGTTCTATCGAAGTAGTTCACCGTAAATGTTCTTGACATCACTAATTCTTTTATTAAATCCATATCCATGGAATTGATAATTTAATCCTCCAATACTTTCAAATAATGATTAATCCGTCCGTTATTGGTGAAATTTCGGAGAAAACAGAAAATGCTATTTTTCTGATTCTGACAGCTTTTGCATTCCTTTATTTTCAAAGTAGATCACTAATATGACTTCGAAAGTTCATTATCCCGACTCGTAAATAGGGTGGTCTGAAAATCTTTTTCGGTTCAGAAATTTACTATTCATCAGGATTTTACTATTCATCAAATAAAATTTTTTTTAGCTAAGTCCAAAATTTGGGGTTATTACAGAAACCTTATATTAAATTTTCCTCGTAACTTCATCTTTTATGTTATACTGGTATCTTATCCATTTAATGCATAGCATGTGGTTACAAAGATATTTTCGAACTGTTATATACTGATGATCTGTCATAAACTATTTTGGTGGGCTCTATTGCTCACCCTTGCTTTATTTATTTATATCACAACAACAGCTAGAGCAGATGGCCCGCAACAGGCGCACTCCGCGCAAGCAGGTATCAGCCGTCAGAGATTTACCCGCTGATGTCGTAGCCGCCATAGCTGAGGTAGTAGCAATCAGTTGTCTAAGCTACAGCTTTTGTGTATCAGACTTATTTATATTTATGATTAATGTAAGAAACGGCAAGAACTATTAAGTGTACTCTGTAATCATTTGGGTTTGTAATAACTTATAAATTGTGGATCCTATGACTAGATACTTATTCCAATTTCATCTCTGGGACTATAACTAGTTGTGTATGGTGTCGTTATTGCGGGGTCACAGTATGCAGTTTAATTGTTTTGATTCAAGTTCAAGTATTATTGATGGAAATTGAGACCGTAACGACCGGATCCCCGACCCCGGATCTGGGGCTGTTACAGAAATGGTATCAGAGATCGAGAGTTATAAACCCCAGAGATGATGCGACGTTACAATAATAAATTCACTAAGATAATAAGAACTCTTGCCAAGTTCGATTAAAACCCTTATGGGAACTTTAATATCATGATAGTAACATAGTCGTTATTGTGTAGGCGAGCGACATCTCTGACCCTGAGGCTTTCGAGAGACAGCATGATGAGGACTTGCTCCGGACTACAGACCCATATTATGAGCATTTTGAGGAGGAGGACCCAGAGGAGGTCCAGGCAGATGCGGACACCGAGGTTGTTGATGAGGATTCTGACGATGAGGATCCAGAGGAGATCCAGACCCTAGCTGATACCGAGATTATGGAGGGGGATGCTGAGGAGCCAGTCGGTTATACTACTGGGAGCTCAGGACTTTACTTGCCTCCACTTCCTACTGAGAGAGCCCCTACCCCTTCACCACTGCCTTTGAGCCCTTCCCCTGATGATTTTGAGGAGCTTACCCCTGAGCCACAGCAGGCAGAGGCTGCACCACCAGCAGACCCGGCTACCCCACCTCATGTTCCGGTAGAGGGGATACCATTGTTTGTGCATAACTGGATAGTGGGCAGAGTTCATTCAGAGTTTGTAGTGGATGAGGCTAGACTAGCAGAGTCACGGATGCAGCTAGCAGCAGAGAGAGCTGCCAGGATTGGACGCCAGGGCGGCGGAAGGTCTGTGCCCCCTCGAGCTGCCCGGAGGGCGATGACTCGCATTGAGCTGAGGGCACGGATGAGGATTCGAGCTTTGCCTACTGATGGCGATGGCAGGGTATCTAGGATTGATGCTGAGGAGATTTTCCGCATGGCTATGGCGAGGGTGAGGGCATTCGGCCGCACTAGTGGCTGATTTCAGAGTTGGTGATGTAGTAGTCTAGTCTTCTAGTCATGTACGGACATAGTAGTGCCGATTTTTGTGGGATTGTTCCATTGTATATAGTTTCCCTTTTTCCTGACTAGATGGATAGACCATGTATTTCACTTTTGACCAGATGTTGTTAGGACGGTTGTACTTGTAAACTGTCGATGTTGACTCAGATTATGTATCTTTGGTACCATGTATATATTTGTTTCCTTTCGGTTGAATACAGCCCTGTTGTGACGTGATCACAAGTTTATTATACTGTTGTCTGCACTGTATGATTAAATTGCTATAAAATATAGAACTGCGGGAGTCTACTTCCAATTATGTAACGAATGTACAAGAGAAAAATCTGTAACCAAGTGAATGAGCCTAATATGAAATTTTCCAAATTTTCAGTAAGATGCCTCCACGAAGAATGGGAACTAGGGCTAACCCCCATGAATCTGATGATCAAGAAAGCCACAACCAAAATAGGGAAGACCCTGAATATGAGGAAGAGATAGACGAAGATTATAATGAGCAGGACGACTCCCAGTATGGAGAGGCAGATGAATCCTTTTTCACTGCGGAATTTGAGGCTGAAGAAGAGGAAATTGAAGTCGAACAAGGAAGAGAGAACCATGGTGGAGACCCCATGGATCAGTTCATGAATCTACTCAGGCAAAATTTGGACCGTTATCCCCAACCACCCCAAGGAAACAACAACACCGTGGCAAACTCTTTCAGGGCCTTTAAGTCACTCAAGCCCCCAGAATTCCAAGGATCGACTGACCCAGTAGAGGCGAGAGCCTGGGTAAAAGAAATGGAAAAGTCCTTTGAGATTTTAAGCATTGAGGAGGCACAAAAGACTGTTTTTGCCACTTACCTTCTGAAAGGAGAGGCCAACTATTGGTGGGAGGCCAAGAAGAACATGGAGACGTATGCTATCATAACTTAGGATAGGTTCAAACAATTGTTTCTCGAAAAGTACTTCCCAAGGTTTATGAAAACTCAAATGGAGCTCAAGTTTTTAGAACTAAAGCAGAATAACCTATCAGTGGCTGATTATGAGGCAAAATTTACCGAGCTATCAAGGTTTATGCAAGAGTTTGTAGATACCGAAGAGAAGAAAGCTAATAGGTTTCAACAAGGGTTGAAGCAGTGGATTCAGAATCGCATGGTAGTCTTGGAGATTTCAGACTATGCCACATTGGTGCAAAAGGCTTCAATCGTGGAAGCAGGGAGTGATCTGATGCAGAGGGAAAGAGAGAAAGGGGGGATAAAAAGGAAACATGCAAGTATGGGTGGAGGTTCTGCAGGAGGAAACCCCCCAAATAGGTTTAACCGTGGGGCAGTCTCCCTACCTGAAAGGAATATGGGGTTCAAGCGACCCGTGAGCGCAAGCGTAAACCAGGGCGGCAACCCATCAGGAGTGTCCCACTCCCACCATTCTCGAACCCTAATACCAGTATGTACAACTTGTGGAAGGAGACATCCCGGTGTGTGCAACCAGAAACAGATAACCTGTTATAACTGTGGACGAAGGGGCCATTATGCTACCAATTGTACCACGGTTAACCCTAGCGTCAACCGAAGCCCCACTTGTTTCCAGTGTGGATGTCAAGGTCATGTGAGGAAGGATTGCCCCATGAACCGACCCGCAGCATCACGGGCAAGCAAAGCTGCCTCCAACAAGCCACCAACTGCTAGGACTTTCAACATGACAGTGCAGGATTCCGTGAGGAACACGGATGTGATAGCAGGTACCTTTTCTCTGAATTCAGTTAGCGCAAATGTTTTATTTGATTCTGGAGCAACTAAATCTTTTATATCGTGGGATTTTGCGCGTAAATTGAAACTTAAAGCTCAACCATTGAGAGATTCCCTACAAGTAGAAATAGCTAACCACGAAATAGTCCCAGTTAATCAGATTCACCCCAACTGCATATTGAAAATAGGGGAACAGTCTTTTTGTGTGGATTTGATTCCTTTTAAATTAGGAGAATTTGATGTCATTTTGGGGATGGATTGGTTGTCTCGCAATAACGCGTAGATAGATTGTAAAGGGAAAAAGGTTAGATTAAATACCCCAGGGAAGAAGGAAATAGTGTTTAAGGGAATGAAACAGACACAGAAATTTCTAACCATGGCGCAAACCAAAAGATTGTTACGAAAGGGAAACGAGGCTTACTTAGCTTATGTTGTAGACACCCAGAAAGAGGTGCCCAGTTTACAGGACATCCCAGTAGTCAATGAGTTCGAAGATGTGTTTCCACAAGATCTTCCAGGATTACCACCCGATAGGATAATTGAGTTTGCTATTGAGTTAGCCCCGGGGACGGCGCCAGTTTCGAAGGCCCCGTACCGGTTAGCCCCAGTAGAAATGAAGGAGCTAGCTTCCTAGTTACAAGAACTGTTGGAGAAGGGTATGATAAGACCTAGTGTGTCGCCGTGGGGGGCACCAGTGTTGTTTGTTAAGAAGAAAGATGGGAGTATGAGGTTATGCATCGACTACCGAGAGTTGAACAAGCTAACTATAAAGAATAAGTACCCATTACCCAGAATAGACTATTTGTTCGACCAGCTAAAGGATGCTGTGTACTTCTCTAAAATTGACCTGAGAACCGGATATCACCAATTGAAGATTAAACCCGAAGATATCCCAAAGACTACATTCCGTACCTGATATGGACATTATGAGTTCTTGGTGATGTCGTTTGGATTGACCAATGCCCCAGCAGCTTTCATGGATTTGATGAATAGGGTGTTCAAGAAGTATTTGGATGAGTTCGTTATAGTTTTCATCGATGATATTCTTATCTACTCAAAGACAGAGGCAGAACATGCAGGACATTTGAGGATAGCCCTAGAAATACTCAGGAAGGAACAATTGTATGCCAAATTCGCAAAGTGTGAATTCTGGCGAAATGAGGTTCGGTTTTTAGGACATGTGATCAATAAGGAGGGAGTGTTGGTTGACCCCTCCAAAATAGAGGCAGTTTCAAACTGGGAATGGCCAACCACACCAACAGAGGTAAGAAGTTTCATAGGATTAGCAGGGTATTATAGAAGATTTGTTAAGGATTTTGCGAAGATCGCAGCCCCGTTAACCCGACTTACCCGTAAAACTGAGAAGTTTGAATGGACGGAAAAGTGCGAGAATAGTTTCCAAGAGCTAAAGAAGAAATTGGTGACTGCCCCTGTGTTGGCATTGCCAGATGGAAAAGGAGATTTTGTGATTTACAGTGATGCTTCGCATAAGGGATTAGGGTGCGTGCTGATGTAGCACGGTAAGGTAATCGCGTATGCGTCAAGACAATTGAAGGAATATGAGATTCGATATCCTACTCACGATCTAGAACTAGCAGCAGTAGTTTTCGCTTTAAAGATTTGGAGGCACTACTTGTATGGAGAGAAGTGCGAGATTTACACTGACCATAAGAGCCT
This sequence comes from Heracleum sosnowskyi, assembly GCA_030848705.1. NCBI lineage: Eukaryota > Viridiplantae > Streptophyta > Magnoliopsida > Apiales > Apiaceae > Heracleum > Heracleum sosnowskyi. The sequence goes on from CM061235.1 coordinate 71,489,182, forward strand.
CAAGTACATTTTTACCCAGAAGGAGCTCAACATGCGCCAGAGAAGATGGTTAGAGCTGATCAAGGATTATGACTGTGAAATTCTTTATCACCCAGGGAAAGCCAATGTGGTGGCTGACGCCCTTAGTAGGAAAGAGAGACTCAAGATGATAATGTCTTCAAAAGAGCTGATTAGAGAATTTGAAAAGATGGAAATAGAAGTGAAGGAAACCGGAGATGGTACCGAAAAGCTGTTTGAGATTTCACTGCAGCCAGAATTGTTAGAAAAGATCAGAAGATGTCAAGAAAGAATGATGAGTGAAGACAGACAGTCAATGACATGAGAAGAGATCCACACTGTCAAGGATGATAAAGGAATAATGAGGTATACTTACCGAATTTGGGTTCCGAATGTTCGAGAACTAAAAGATGAGATTTTACACGAGAGTCACGGTTCAAGGTATTCAATTCACCCAGGAAGCACCAAGATGTATGGAGATTTGAAAGAATACTACTGGTGGCCTAACATGAAAAAGGACGTAGCAGAGTGGGTAAGCAGATGCTTGACCTGCCAACGAGTGAAAGCGGAACACCAGAGACCCAGTGGGCTTTTACGACCCCTAGAGATTCCCGAATGGAAATGGGAACACCTAGCCATGGACTTCGTAGTAGGTTTACCAAGGACCAAGGCCAATCATGACACCATATGGGTAATCATAGACAAACTGACGAAGTCAGCTCACTTTCTTCCGATCAACGAAAGGTACACTGTCGACAGACTAGTGGATATTTACTTGAAAGAAATAGTGGTGCGACACGGAGTCCCAGTCGCCATAGTATCTGACCGAGATCCCAGGTTTAACTCCAGATTTTGGAGAAGCTTCCAAGAATGTGTAGGAACCCGGTTGAATATGAGTACTGCCTATCACCCACAAACAGACGGACAAAGTGAAAGGACCATCCAAACACTAGAGGATATGTTAAGAGTCTGTGCTATAGACTTTAAAGGAAGTTGGGATGATCACCTGCCACTGATTCAGTTTTCCTACAACAATAGTTTTCATGCAAGCATAGGAATGCCGCCTTACGAGGCCCTTTATGGAAGAAGATGTCGATCTCCCTTGTATTGGGATGAAGTTGGAGAGCGAAAGATGCTTGGGCCCGAAGTGGTCCAACGGACTAAGGACATAGTAGATCTAATCAGAGGACGGCTGGTAGCAGCCCAAGATAGACAAAAGAAGTATGCTGATTTGGCCCGAAAGGACAAGGAATATGAAGTGGGAGACCTAGTGTTCTTAAACGTATCTCTTTGGAAAGGTTTGATGAGGTTTGGAAGGAAAGGAAAACTGAGTCCTAGATACATTGGACCATTTGAGATCTTAAGACGTATTGGGAAGTTAGCATATGAGCTAGCAATACCCCCAAACCTGCAACAAGTGCATAATGTGTTTCATGTTTCAATGCTGAGGAAATACAACCTGGATGCTAAGCACATAGTGGAATACGAACACGTAGACATGCATCCAGACCTAACCTATGTGGAGCAACCTATGGAAATCATAGATCAAAAGGAACAAGTGCTCCGGAACAAGGTCATCAAGCTAGTCAGAGTTTTGTGGCAAAACCATAATGTGGAAGAATCAACCTGGGAATTAGCAAGTGCTATGCTGGAAAAGTACCCCCATTTGTTTTCAAACTGATTCCGGGACGGAATCCTTTTAAGGAGGGGAGACTGTAATATCCCCAAATTTTGTACTTATTTAAGAACCATTGATGAATAGTAACTTTTGTTAAAAACCACTGATGAATAGTAACTTTTTCGTTTAGAAAGTTTTCAGACCACCCTATGTACGGGACGGTATAATGAACTTTCAAAGTCGTATTAGTGATCTTCTATGTAAATGATTGAATGCAAAAGCTGTCAGAATCAGAAAAATAGCATTTTCTGTTTTCTCCAAAATTTCACCAATAACTGATGGATTAATCATTATTTGAAAATATTGGAGGATTTAAATTATCAATTCCATGGATATGGATTTAATAAAAGAATTAGTGATGTCTACGGTAAACTACTTCGATAGAACACTTAAGAAACCCTGCGAACATTCTACGAGATTAAGCGGTGACGGAACCACGCGACACTTACATGATTAAATATAGGCATGGAAGTAACATGTAACAAGATTAATCCAAGGAATGCAACAATTGTATCATCCATGTGAAAGCAAACTTTGCCACCAAGCAGCTTCCATGTGAAAAGGAACAAACTAGTAAAGCTATCTTGCCACCATGATCTCCCATTGCTTGACATGTGTCCTGATGATGAGGCAAACATGCTATGACTCACTAAACCAAAGATGTGACAACAAAATATCAAGGATTGAACAAGTATCAAGAAAAGAAAAAAAACCCCACTTGAAGAACAAGAACCATTCGGCCCATTTCTTCATCCAAGGATACTTTTTTCAAAAATCATCTTCCAAGCTTCCATAAATCATGATGTTGGATTCAAAAGTTTCCTAATTCCTAGACTAAGGTATTCTCTAATTCCTAGCTTCACCCATGGATTGTAACGTGCTTGAATATTAGATCAAAGGTGAGAATGAATAGTGATGTGAATAGTAATCTTTTGTGTTCTTGATTTTGTTCTTAAAGATTAAGCCTATTAAGGATAGTTTAAATCTCAAGGAAGAATCATAAGCTATTGTGGGTGTTTATAAAGCATCAAGGAAGGTATAAATCTTGAAACCCTTAGTTATAATTTGAGGTATATGGTTAGTTTAAGTGTAGATTAGTTAGTATGATCATAAGGATGAATGATTGATTTTGATGAAAGTTTGATGTTCTTTTTATGATGAATAAGTAGATGTTGGTTTTGACTATGGTTGATGATGATTATGGAATAGTAATGATGTTGAGGGATTGACTTGATGATTTTGTTGGATTGATCATGTAAAGTTTATGATTTAAACTTTGGAATCATTAAGATATAGCCGTTATAATGCCCGATTTTCTTTAACCTTGTTTTGCTTGTGATATTCGAACCTAGTAAATTCTGCTTAAGGATCACCACTGCCATGATAGTTTAGTTCTTGTTACAAGGTTCGTTTTGGTGCGAAGATCATGTGAATCCGATTTACGGTTTAGGAGAAGCAAGCGTTTTAATTAAGGATGTTTCGAGAAACCAAACTATACCACTTAGCCAACTTAGAGGCAATGATCAAACCCCTTAAGCGACTTATTGGAATGTGAAACTTTGTGTTAACATGCTAGGTACGTTTAGGAAGACCCTCGAAAAGATTTCGTGTTGAAAGGATTAAATCTCAATTTTATAAAAATGCGTGAACGAGCTTGCACGAGTGGAAGTTCTCAAAGAGTTAACTTGAAAATGAACTTGTTACTTGAGATAGTACATACTTAGTTTCATGAAAGTGTTAAGTGATTAATCTCGGATATTTTGACTATGTATAGATCGCCGGATCAACCTGAGGCACACTACCCCTACCTCACCACCAGGAAAGTTTTCGAAACCTATGCTTACTGTTGTTGTGATAATAAAATGCTTTCATATATGATATGCAAATGAGAATTATACATGTTTTATTCCCAAGTACATTGCGATATCTAAATTGCATGCTTGCCTTCGAACTGCTATATATAGTGATACTCGAGGTTATGATTTAATTATGGGCTTCTAAGCTAAATATGGGATATTAGTTAGAAGCCAGGTTTTTTTATAAATGCCCTAGGTAAAGGGCGTATGATTTTATTATTTAGACTGGAAGTAGTTATATTTTCTGTATATGTTAAAGATTATTTTTCCGATAAAGATATCGGGTAACTGTTATTCGATGATTATTTATTTAATGAATATTATTTTGAATATTCATTTAATGATTATTTATTTAATGAATATTATTTTGAATATTCATTTAATGATTATTTATTTAATGAATATTATTTTGAATATTCATTTAATCCTTATTTATTTAATGAATATTATTTTGAATATTCATTTAATCCTTATTTATTTAATGAATATTATTTTGAATATTCATTCAATCATTATTTATATAATGAATATTATTTTTGAATATTCGTTTAAAGTTTATTTACTTAATAAATATTATTCGATTATTTATTAAATACTTATAACACGTTTTAAAATGAGTTATATTATTTAAAGTTTATCATCGACCTTCAATACCTATGAAGGATATTTTAAGCGGTATTATTAATTATTTTAAATCAAGGGGAGGTTCCCAAACACTGTTTTTCCATTTAAATCTATCTTTTAAGAGGATTTCAATACTCGCTCAACTACCAAAAATATGGGAAACCTGATTTAAGTGACTGCTACTCATTTTAAACTCTCAACTCAAAACTGTCAGGGGACAGATATTTTCTCGGAGCTAATTTAATTGCCGCAAGTCAAATGTTGTGTTACTACCTCAACGATCGATGAGTAAATTGATGGAACAAGTCGATATCCATTAACAAGCAATAGCTTGGGAAATATTGGAGAATCTTCCTTTCCAACCTAGATATAACTACTTAGTGGAGTCGTATCAACAAGTATTACACTTGGAGAAAGGAGGACGATCTTTACGTTTCAGAGTCATGGATTTCATCCGAACTAGGAGCGGTATAAGACGTCGAGTCGCGCCGACCCATCATTTTTTTATTGCCCCAAATGGGCCGGGAGATCCAGAAAGGCGGTAGACAATATCAGGCTGTCGCGTTCTTCCATCTACATGTAGAAAACATTTTTAGTTGTACGACCTGCTACTGATCATAGTGAGGTTGGGACAACTGGCGCGGTGATTACTCCAGTATTGGTTCATCATCCAATTTTGGATATTCCTGCAACATGTATTGGGGAGACGAACCGATCATGTTGGCAGGGGGTTGAAAAGTGTTCAAAAATGAAGTTACAATAAATCCTGGCAACTTCATCTTTTACTTTATGAGTTATAACTCTGATAAAACCTTACTCAGATTATATATGCATAAGTGGATTTTGGGTTACGGAAACCTTATATTAAATTTTCCTCGTAACTTCATCTTTTATGTTATACTGGTATCTTATCCGTTTAATGCATAGCATGTGGTTACAAAGATATTTTCGAACTGTTATATACTGATGATCTGTCATAAACTATTTTGGTGGGCTCTATTGCTCACCCTTGATTTATTTATTTATATCACAACAATAGCTAGAGCAGATGGCCCGCAACAGGCGCACTCCGCGCAAGCAGGTATCAGCCGTAAGAGATTTACCCGCTGATGTCGTAGCCGCCATAGCTGAGGTAGTAGCAATCAGTAGTCTAAGCTACAGCTTTTGTGTATCAGACTTATTTATATTTATGATTAATGTAAGCAACGGCAAGAACTATTAAGTGTACTCTGTAATCATTTGGGTTTGTAATAACTTATAAATTGTGGATCCTATGACTAGATACTTATTCCAATTTCATCTCTGGGACTATAACTAGTTGTGTATGGTGTCGTTATTGCGGGGTCACAGTATGCAGTTTAATTGTTTTGATTCAAGTTCAAGTATTATTGATGGAAATTGAGACCGTAACGACCGGATCCCCGACGCCGGATTTGGGGCTGTTACATTTGAACCTCTACCCATCTGAAATTCTGGTTTCTTGTTTGAATGACCCTGAAAATCTCCCTGTGGCTGTACCTTATCGGATGCCCCTATCTTTCTTTTCTTATTCTCTTTCTCTCTCATGTATGAATCACTCTCTCCTTCCGCAATCATTTCCTTCTGTACTACAGGTGCATATGTATCTAGTTCCAAAACTGCTAACTTACTACGAATCCATGACCTCAGTCCCTGTTGAAACCTCTTGGCCTTCTTCTTCTCCGTATCCACATATGTCGGAACAAACCTAGCCAACTCAGTAAACTTGGTCTCATATTGAGAAAAAGTCATACTACCCTGCTTTAGTTCTAGAAATTTCAACTCCATTTGATCTTGCATATAATCAGGAAAATACTTCTCTAAGAACAATTCTGTAAATCTCTCCCACGTAACTAACCCTTCTGGTTCTTAGGCCTTACTAGTTTCCCACCAATAGCTTGCCTCATTTTTCAGAAAATAACTAGCATACTCAGTTTTCTTATCTCCCGTTACCTCTATCAACGTAAAAGCTTTCTCCATTTCCTTCAACCATGCCTTTGCCTCAACCGGATCAGCGGATCCCTTAAACTCTGGAGGTTTTGCCGCTTGAAATGATTTAAACGTAACCACGGGTAATACCTGCTGGTGCTGCTGCTGCTGATGCTGCTGCTGATGCTGTTGTTGCTGATGCTGCTGTTGCTGATGCTGTTGCTGATGCTGCTGCTGCTGATGCTGTTGCTGCTGTAGTAACTGTAACAGCCCCAAATCCGGGGTCAGGGATTTAGAGTAGTCACGATCCATTTACTCCTTGCCTTACCTGTATTACTCACAACGTTCATAATTCACCTGCTCATGACCCCACAATATGTGTCTCACACACACACACACACACACACACAGGTTAGAGTCTCAGAAACGACACAATACAACAACTGCGGAATAATAATTTTTATTACAATACCCAAATGTCTTTGAATCTGTCACTGATACAATTTCTAGGAAATGTTACATTACCAACTTAGCCTTCTGATGCTCACAATCCTCTCATACCATTCATATCTATACATAAGTTGAATACCAACAGCTGTAGCCCGATCCGATTAGTTCGTACTACTCTCGGGATCACTGCTAGAAACTGTTTATGAAAACGCCTTGCGGGGTATGTGCCGTCCCATTGGCATCCTGCTTCGCTGCTATATAATATATATAAAACAATAGCAAGAGTGAGCGATAGCTCAGCAAGGAAATAAAAGTATGCCATAATTCTGCCTTTAACTCAACCCAGAATAAAGCGGGTATAAGACAATAATTTGTCAAAATATCTTGATACTGAAATTATATCCTTATCGGAATGTATTCCCAAAAACAGTACCATTATTGTACTTCAAATATCATTTCATAATATTTCTGCAAACTTTTGCTATATTATGAACAAAGTTCTAGTATAATATAGAAGATGAGGTTTCAAAGTAAACCAATATAACCTTTCCAAAAATATCTGCTATGTAAGCAGAATATCAACACATATCTTAAAAGATGAAGTTATAAGGTGATTCCGTATAAACAACTCCCTTACCATAACTCATGTTATGTAAGGTATCCACAGAGTCATAACTCATAAAATAAAAGATGAAGTTACAAGAATTTATTGACACTTCATTTCCAAACACTTTTCAACCTCCTGCCAATATGATCGGTTCTTCACCCCAATACATGTTGCAGGAATATCCAAATTGGATGATGAACCAATACAGGAGTTGCTACCGCGCCCGCTGTGCCTAACCTTGCTATGATCAGTAGCAGGTCGCACCGCTCAAATAGTTTTCTACATGTAGATGGAAGAATCACGACAGCCTGACATTGTCTACCGCCTTACAGTGACCTCCCGGCCAACGGTTGGGCCAATAAAAGTTGGATGGGTCCGCGCAACTAGACCACTTACACCACTCCTAGTTCAGATGAAATCCATGACTCTGAAACGTAAAGATCGTCCTCCTTTCCCCAAGTGTAACACTTGTTGATACGACTCCACTAAGTAGTTATATCTAGGTCGGAAAGGAAGATTCTCTAATATTTCCCAAGCTACTGCTTGTTAATGGACATCGACTTGTTCCATGAATTTACCCCTCGATCGTTGAGGTGGTAACACAATATTTGACTTGCAGCAACTAAATTGCTTCGAGAAAATATCTGTCCCCTGACAGTTTTGAGTTGAGAGTTTAAAAAGAGTAGCAGTCACTTAAATCAGGTTTCCCATATTTTTGATAGTTGAGCGAGCATTTAAATCCTCTTTACAAGACAGATTTAAATGGAAAAACATTGTTTTGGGAACCTCTTGTTGCTTTGAAAATAATATTTATTAAATAAGTAACCCTCAAATGAATATTCAAAATTAATATTCATTAAATAAATAAATAATCCTCGAATGAATATTCAAAACTAATATTCATTAAGTAAATAAATAATCCTCGAATGAATATTTGAAACTAATATTCATTAAATAAATAAATAATCCTCGAATGAATATCCAAAACTAATATTCATTAAATAAATAAATAATCCTCGAATGAATATCCAAAACTAATATTCATTAAATAAATAAATAATCCTCGAATGAATATCCAAAACTAATATTCATTAAATAAATAAATAATCCTCGAATGAATATCCAAAACTAATATTCATTAAATAAATAAATAATCCTCGAATGAATATTCAAAAGTAATGTTCATTAAACAATTAAATAATCTTCGAATGAATATTCGAAATAATATTCTTAAAGTCAATAGTCCTCAAATGAATATAAATGATATTCATTAAATAAACAATTAACCCTCGAATAACAATTACCCGACATCTTTATCGGAAAATAATCCTTAACATATACAGAAATATAATTACTTCTGATCTAAAGAAATATCATACGCCCTTAACCTAGGGCCTTTATAAAAACCTGGCTTCTAACTAATATCCCATATCTAGCTTAGAAGCCCATAATCAAATCATTTCCAAGTAATAAATACTTTCCGGAACATAATTAATGTTTAATAATAATATTCCTCAAGATGAATAGTACTCTGCCGCTGGAATCCCTCCGGGTTTCCACGACTATCTATATAACAAAAACATCGACTCCCGGTCTAAAGTCGAAACAATGAACATGCTCTTATCCATAGAGCTACAAGGTATACCGGTTCGTAAGTACATTATCTCAAAGCTCGTATAATATCCAAAAGTCAAATTCTATTTTATACAATATATAACATGTATCGCAAAAACTGTATAACTCCACACATGGCAAAAGCAGTAATATATAATCAATACTTCAAAGTATAGATTTAGAAAACTTGCCACAATACTTGCAACAAGGATTTGGTATATAAATTGGGAATACACAAGTATTGAACATTGGAAAATATACCTACTCTGAATAATAGAGTAAGGTTTAGTAAACTTGCCTGATGCTCGAGAAGTGATAGGGGTTCGCGACGATGCCGGACAATCTAGACAAAGTCAAACGAAAACACACGGTTAATTCCCTCGATAAACCACTTATAACTCAATGCTTAAACACGTAAGCGAAACACAACCAAGGCATTACTAGCTCGTTATAGGCTCATACTAAGTCCATGTTTAGTCGACAATTACTTCAGTCGTAGGTTTAATCCGAAATCGATCCTCGAATACAAGTTATACTTAACCATTTTCAACATTGGTTCCTAAGTCATGCTCTTAAAGGTTTTCACTTGCGCAACCTCGGCTAACACATTTTTATAAAATCGGAAAATAATCTTTTGGACTCGAAACCTTCGTACAAACCTTCGTAACTGCCCTTGACACTTCAATACAAAATTTCATATTTTAAAACAACTTTTAAGGGTCTCAAACATAGCCACAAAGTTGGTACATTTCTGCAATCTCATTCCTTGAACCACTTTCACTACAATGGTCATATCTCATAAACCGTAAATCGTAATGACATGATTCTTGCGCTCACATAAACTAGAAACAAATATCTACACACTCATGTTCATAACTGAACCAAAAGAGGCAGTTAGGTTTTCTGATTCTAGGCAGTTTATAGAGTTACCGAAAATCGGGCATTACGACGGCTTAAAATCGAATAATCCTATTTTGTCACAACATAACCAAGCCACACCGGGCATACCATACATCTACAACCTCAAAAAACAACCATCATACACCTCTAAGATCAGCGGGGAGGCTCAAATCCAACACCCATCATTTTACACATTCAAACAAATCCAAATAACCACTAAATCACTTAATCATGATCTTAACTTTACATGAACATCAAAACCACTTTAAAACTCATATAAAACTCAAAGGGGCAGAGGTTTATACCTTCCTCCAAGCTTGCTTGCTGCTATATTCCTTATGTAACCTTAGATCCTTGCTTAATACAACCTTTGGAAGCCACAAACTCAATATCAAAAGCAACAAAGCAAAATACAAGTTACTATTCATCAGTGGTTTTTCTATAATCCTTTGGATCAAAATCCGTTCCAATATTCCTGATCTATTTTCTCTTTACTCTTTGCACTTAGAAAACGTTCTAGTGATTTCTCGGGCGTACGCTATCTTGTTTATGGAGTTGTCGGATGTATTCCAGATATTGATTTGGATGACATAAAAATACTTTCCTTCCCTGGAGTATTGTATTCTTATCTTCCAGATTGATTGTTCTTATTTATATGTTCAGTCCATTCTTACTATTCTCAAAATGTTTGAAAACCGAAATTCATATTCATTTCATAACTTGATTCTCAAAGTCATTGCCACTATCCATATTTACATCAACATATAATAAAAGTTTTAATTCTACCCAAAATCTGGGGTCTTACAGTCTCCCCTCCTTAAAAGGATTCCGTCCCGGAATCACTCTGAAAACAAATGGGGATATCTTTCTAGCATCTCGCTCTCTAGCTCCCAAGTTGATTCTTCCACATTATGATTCCTCCATACCACTCTGGCTAGTTTGATGACCTTGTTTCGGAGTACTTGTTCCTTTTGATCTATAATTTCCATTGGTTGCTCCACATAGGTCAAGTCTGGTTGTATGTCTACGTGCTCGTACTCTACATATGCCGGGCATCTATAGTATACTGACGTAGCATTGACACATGAACCCCGTTATGACCATTCTACAAGTTTGGGGGGTAAGGCTGGCTCGTAGGCCACCTTCCTGGCGCGTCTTAAATCTCAGATGGCCCAATGAATCTCGGGCTCACTTCCCTTTCTTTTCAAATCTCATTTATTCTTTCCCTGGAGATACCTTTAGCATCACGAATCTTTAACCTCATATTCTCTATCTTGTTTGCACAGAAATACACCAGCATAAACTTGCTTGCCATTCATCAACTTGCCATTTAGCTTATCAGTAGCAGTACTATCTCTATACTCGCGGGCTTAGTCCGCCTACTTTCTCTGTCTGTCTTGGTTGTCACTAGCCGCTTGTTGGTGAAATCCTTTGTCTTTCTAGTTTGTTGGACTAACTTGGGTGTTGTGTAAAATCTCATCTTTTAATTCCCGATCATTCGGATTCCATCTCTGTCTCATTTTAATTAAGGGCATCGGCCACCACATTGGCCTTCCCCGGATGGTAGTGTATCTCACAGTCATAATTCTAGGTCAATTCTAGCCATTTCTCCATCTCATGTTATCTACTATCACGGGTAACTCAAGGCCAATTCATTACATTCCATAAAATTTGTGGGTGCATTAATCAACCCAAAATAACCTCGCTGAAAACTCGAAGTGTCTATTCCTAGTACGAATCGCAGTCTTGGGCATATCCTCTGATTTAACTTCCAACTGGTGATACCCAGTTCTTAAATAAATTGGAAATACACAGCGTTCTTCCGCTGATCAAACAATCATTTACAAGGGTACCTATTCTCCATGTCAAACTCATACAACTCTCGAGGTTCGATATATAATCTTGTGCTAAAATCTTTCTCTCTTACAACAACACCGGGCTCTCCACGGTGGTGCACTGGGTCTTATCATATCCTTATACAACAACTCTTGTAACTGAGTCACTAACTCTTTCATTCCCACTATACTCTGAATACTCGGTATTCATTCTCATGTCATCCCAATCGATATTTGGTAGCGCATTAAGATCTTGTAAAATCTCCCAAAACCATTGTAGTTTCCTCTATACTTGGTGCCTCTTTTCTTGGCGTCAACCATAAGAGCTAATTAAGTCTCGTATCTCTGGCGTAATAGTTTCTTAGTCTGAACTATATTCAAGAATCTCTGAATCTGTCTCCGTTCTTTATTTATTACTCTCTCTCTCTTACAATCAGTCTGGGCCCCATTGGGTGTCAACCAACCCATTCTTATTATAATATCCACTTTTCCCAACTTGAAGGGATCAGGTCTATCAAAAGTGTCGACCTCATATTTCTAGTTCACAACCTGGATGTACCAGTCTTATGGGAAAATCCCTTGATTGGCTATTTCTACTTGTAATTATTCCATCAGCGTCTCGGCCTTAAGGTTTAATTGTCATGCAATTTCTTGATATACAACGATACATTAGTTCTGTCTATACAGTATAGAAGGGCACCTGCTATTTAAAGGTCCTGATAATGGGCTGCTGGTTGGAGGTAGCCCTGGTTGAAACCTACTGGCTTCTTTTATTCTGTGTTCACAAACTCCGGAACAAACCTCGATAACTCGGAAAAACTTGGCCTCATACTCGGTCACAGTGATGGTTTCTTGCTTTAACTCTTTAACTTTCATTTTCATCCGGGTCTCCATATATTTCCGAAAATTATTCCTTTAAAACAACACACGCTGCATCTCTCACGAGTCACAATACCAGCTCCCTCTGACTCCATCGTCAGTACTTATCTTGCTAACCCAGAGGTTGTGCCCATTCGTAAACAAATCCTCCAAAATCTCAATTCCACTATAGGGCATCTATCTAACATCGTTGTCACTGGAGTTCACGGCACATCGCTATTCCTTTCACATATATTGATTGACACGCTTTCCATTATCATTATATCCTTGGGAGAATAAACCAATTTCATCGATATGTCACTAACAGTCTATTCGTCTTAGGGATTCACTCCTGTCATAGGTGATTTCGTTGCGAATCTAATTCCTATCAGCGAATTTTGACTTATTTGACCTGGTTCGCCTTCCCTTGGAATTCAATGAAGATAACAAAAATTATGGGGCCTTGAAAAGACAGCTCCCATATCAAGGAAAACGTCACACACTGGTGATCATAAGGTTATGAGTTTTAAGGTAACCTTATTGGAGGTAAAAGAATTTACCGAGAGATCAACATGATCATAAGAACTCAACGTTGTGTGCCTCGATTGAGACATTACTAAAGGTAATTAGCCTTCTTGTATTTCACAACTTACAAGTGATGGCGTCCCATCAGACTTCTATCACATAGACAGATAGTCCTTGTAGCCCCTATAAGTATAGGGTTGTTCGTCTCAGTGGAAGTTGAAAAGTATGAAAGCAATTCGAGATCAATTTAATGATTATCGTCATTCGACAATATTTCTCAAAGGAACACCTTGGATTAAAATTGAACAGATTCCAAAGGTGCGGTTTCCAAGGAAACTACAAAGAAAAGAATAACCAGAAAGATACTGGTACTTAACATACAAGTGGTGAGGTATCACCATAGGGTCATTCATTATTTGAAGAAAAGTGAAAGCTTAAATAACATTATTTGACAGGGCTTCGAAAACCTGAAAGTAGGCATTGTGATAGCCTCTGGCACAATGGAAACTGAATATGGTTTAACACAAGTGTTATAAGACCACTTCGAAGAGGGAATATACCCTTTATCAGAATTCTTTCCCCAGAGAGAGGTCAAGATAGATCATAGATTGGGGAAGTATCCCACATAATTTGCAAATGGGGAGGGTATTACCAAGGTCTCTACGGATGCCTTTTACGTCGGCTCCTCTAATGGATAATCGCTCAATTCCGAAGCTTTCTTTTCCACGCATCCTAAGGTGTTCGATACTTACGTCATTGCCGACTTATATTAGTCGCTAAGAATTCAACCATCAGCATTTGCAATCGCAGGGAGTTCTATACGACTAGGCGCAAACATCTCAAGTAAGCGTTCTGTTCTATAAGAAGACTTCGATACCGTTGTCGCCCATAGCAATGACAATTCCACATGTCGACTGGGCGGTACTCCGGAAGATCGTTAGAAACTACAAGATTAAATCTGGTCTCTATTTCAATCATCCTTATATCCAATATTCCTTCTCCCATATCAATCCCGGGCGCTACATAAGCTTAACACTTTTGGCGCAATAGCCTTTTCATTTAAGTCAACCCCGGAACTTCTCAGTCCGTCTTGGTCCTTAAATATATTTCGCCTTTACCGTCCAATCTCAACTTCCTCATTTAATCTCTACAATCACTTATAGCAATCAGGGTCTGTCCACCAACCCCTATAACGGCTATCTTACCCAATCCACAGGGTTCGCTCTGATTTCCACTCCCTTTGGTGACATCCTCCGGTAATCAGAAAGACAAGGTTTGCCAAAATCTGCTGAATTTCTTTCCAAAATCAGGGAAACTTGATCAATCTATTTACCTACTAGTAATGCTCGGATCTGATTTCCGACCTTTCTGTTCTATCCTCATAAGTCCTTCCTGGTTTCCTGAGGGTGGCAAATCTCGTTCTCGATTCCGTCTTAGCGTGCTTGTCTTACAATAACATTTGCATGGTACATATACCCAAAATTTTCCTTGAGATAATAAAATCTCTCAATGATGTAACAGACACTATTTCCAGTGGAATCGCTGGTCGTGGGGAATTGAAACCTCATAGCCAAAACAATTCCTTTCACTATTCTTATGCACTAAGTACCCTTAATCGTTCGTAAAAATCTGAACACCTTGGTTCTTACGCATGCCGCCTCCTTATGGGCAACTACAACCGACTACGAGTAACAGGTTTCGTTCAAGTCAAATCAATCCACTGATACTGGTTATACTGCCTTTACCTCTTCTGCTTTGGAGACTCTATTCCATTTTCTTTGTCATATCTCCCGATGAATCATAAACGATCCTTAAACCCTCGTCTCGGCACTTATTTGACCTCTGAAGGTTCGTCCGGTCCTATTATACGACCTCAAGTAACATACTACATCTTTATCAATCAACACGTCCTCTACAAGATTCTTTCCTTGACCCACTATGGGGTCTTCCTCTAGATCCTCCTATGGATCTTCCTTTATCGGGTCTCCGTCCATTTCAAGGAACGCATCATCAATTGCCTACTCGAAGGCCTCGGGATCTGGTATCTCAGAATCCCATCCATCTATAACTCATACGAATCGAGGTGACTAACCATGAAGTCCTAAGTACGATTTCCCAGAAGAAGTCCCTTCTCGGGCTTTATCTTAAACAGTCAGGGTCATGTCTTCTAACCCGACTACGAACTCAATTTGAGCTCCAGATGCTCTTATCATTATTACGGGTATTGTAAGACTCGATCTCCTATCGTTTCTGAGGACTGTAACCTAACGCTCTGATACCATTTCTGTAACAGCCCCAAATCCGGGGTCAGGGATTTAGAGTAGTCACGATCCATTTACTCCTTGCCTTACCTGTATTACTCACAACGTTCATAATTCACCTGCTCATGACCCCACAATATGTGTCTCTCACACACACACACACACACACACACATGTTAGAGTCTCAGAAACGACACAATACAACAACTGCGGAATAATAATTTTTATTACAATACCCAAATGTCTTTGAATCTGTCACTGATACAATTTCTAGGAAATGTTACATTACCAACTTAGCCTTCTGATGCTCACAATCCTCTCATACCATTCATATCTATACATAAGTTGAATACCAACAGCTGTAGCCCGATCCGATTAGTTCGTACTACTCTCGGGATCACTGCTAGAAACTGTTTATGAAAACGCCTTGCGGGGTATGTGCCGTCCCATTGGCATCCTGCTTCGCTGCTATATAATATATATAAAACAATAGCAAGAGTGAGCGATAGCTCAGCAAGGAAATAAAATTATGCCATAATTCTGCCTTTAACTCAACCCAGAATAAAGCGGGTATAAGACAATAATTTGTCAAAATATCTTGATACTGAAATTATATCCTTATCGGAATGTATTCCCAAAAACAGTACCATTATTGTACTTCAAATATCATTTCATAATATTTCTGCAAACTTTTGCTATATTATGAACAAAGTTCTAGTATAATATAGAAGATGAGGTTTCAAAGTAAACCAATATAACCTTTCCAAAAATATCTGCTATGTAAGCAGAATATCAACACATATCTTAAAAGATGAAGTTATAAGGTGATTCCGTATAAACAACTCCCTTACCATAACTCATGTTATGTAAGGTATCCACAGAGTCATAACTCATAAAATAAAAGATGAAGTTACAAGAATTTATTGACACTTCATTTCCAAACACTTTTCAACCTCCTGCCAACATGATCGGTTCTTCACCCCAATACATGTTGCAGGAATATCCAAATTGGATGATGAACCAATACAGGAGTTGCTACCGCGCCCGCTGTGCCTAACCTTGCTATGATCAGTAGCAGGTCGCACCGCTCAAATAGTTTTCTACATGTAGATGGAAGAATCACGACAGCCTGACATTGTCTACCGCCTTACAGTGACCTCCCGGCCAACGGTTGGGCCAATAAAAGTTGGATGGGTCCGCGCAACTAGACCACTTACACCACTCCTAGTTCAGATGAAATCCATGACTCTGAAACGTAAAGATCGTCCTCCTTTCCCCAAGTGTAACACTTGTTGATACGACTCCACTAAGTAGTTATATCTAGGTCGGAAAGGAAGATTCTCTAATATTTCCCAAGCTACTGCTTGTTAATGGACATCGACTTGTTCCATGAATTTACCCCTCGATCGTTGAGGTGGTAACACAATATTTGACTTGCAGCAACTAAATTGCTTCGAGAAAATATCTGTCCCCTGACAGTTTTGAGTTGAGAGTTTAAAAAGAGTAGCAGTCACTTAAATCAGGTTTCCCATATTTTTGATAGTTGAGCGAGCATTTAAATCCTCTTTACAAGACAGATTTAAATGGAAAAACATTGTTTTGGGAACCTCTTGTTGCTTTGAAAATAATATTTATTAAATAAGTAACCCTCAAATGAATATTCAAAATTAATATTCATTAAATAAATAAATAATCCTCGAATGAATATTCAAAACTAATATTCATTAAGTAAATAAATAATCCTCGAATGAATATTTGAAACTAATATTCATTAAATAAATAAATAATCCTCGAATGAATATCCAAAACTAATATTCATTAAATAAATAAATAATCCTCGAATGAATATCCAAAACTAATATTCATTAAATAAATAAATAATCCTCGAATGAATATCCAAAACTAATATTCATTAAATAAATAAATAATCCTCGAATGAATATCCAAAACTAATATTCATTAAATAAATAAATAATCCTCGAATGAATATTCAAAAGTAATGTTCATTAAACAATTAAATAATCTTCGAATGAATATTCGAAATAATATTCTTAAAGTCAATAGTCCTCAAATGAATATAAATGATATTCATTAAATAAACAATTAACCCTCGAATAACAATTACCCGACATCTTTATCGGAAAATAATCCTTAACATATACAGAAATATAATTACTTCTGATCTAAAGAAATATCATACGCCCTTAACCTAGGGCCTTTATAAAAACCTGGCTTCTAACTAATATCCCATATCTAGCTT
Organism: Heracleum sosnowskyi; assembly: GCA_030848705.1. NCBI lineage: Eukaryota > Viridiplantae > Streptophyta > Magnoliopsida > Apiales > Apiaceae > Heracleum > Heracleum sosnowskyi. The sequence goes on from CM061235.1 coordinate 71,506,594, forward strand.
AGAAGCCCATAATCAAATCATTTCCAAGTAATAAATACTTTCCGGAACATAATTAATGTTTAATAATAATATTCCTCAAGATGAATAGTACTCTGCCGCTGGAATCCCTCCGGGTTTCCACGACTATCTATATAACAAAAACATCGACTCCCGGTCTAAAGTCGAAACAATGAACATGCTCTTATCCATAGAGCTACAAGGTATACCGGTTCGTAAGTACATTATCTCAAAGCTCGTATAATATCCAAAAGTCAAATTCTATTTTATACAATATATAACATGTATCGCAAAAACTGTATAACTCCACACATGGCAAAAGCAGTAATATATAATCAATACTTCAAAGTATAGATTTAGAAAACTTGCCACAATACTTGCAACAAGGATTTGGTATATAAATTGGGAATACACAAGTATTGAACATTGGAAAATATACCTACTCTGAATAATAGAGTAAGGTTTAGTAAACTTGCCTGATGCTCGAGAAGTGATAGGGGTTCGCGACGATGCCGGACAATCTAGACAAAGTCAAACGAAAACACACGGTTAATTCCCTCGATAAACCACTTATAACTCAATGCTTAAACACGTAAGCGAAACACAACCAAGGCATTACTAGCTCGTTATAGGCTCATACTAAGTCCATGTTTAGTCGACAATTACTTCAGTCGTAGGTTTAATCCGAAATCGATCCTCGAATACAAGTTATACTTAACCATTTTCAACATTGGTTCCTAAGTCATGCTCTTAAAGGTTTTCACTTGCGCAACCTCGGCTAACACATTTTTATAAAATCGGAAAATAATCTTTTGGACTCGAAACCTTCGTACAAACCTTCGTAACTGCCCTTGACACTTCAATACAAAATTTCATATTTTAAAACAACTTTTAAGGGTCTCAAACATAGCCACAAAGTTGGTACATTTCTGCAATCTCATTCCTTGAACCACTTTCACTACAATGGTCATATCTCATAAACCGTAAATCGTAATGACATGATTCTTGCGCTCACATAAACTAGAAACAAATATCTACACACTCATGTTCATAACTGAACCAAAAGAGGCAGTTAGGTTTTCTGATTCTAGGCAGTTTATAGAGTTACCGAAAATCGGGCATTACGACGGCTTAAAATCGAATAATCCTATTTTGTCACAACATAACCAAGCCACACCGGGCATACCATACATCTACAACCTCAAAAAACAACCATCATACACCTCTAAGATCAGTGGGGAGGCTCAAATCCAACACCCATCATTTTACACATTCAAACAAATCCAAATAACCACTAAATCACTTAATCATGATCTTAACTTTACATGAACATCAAAACCACTTTAAAACTCATATAAAACTCAAAGGGGCAGAGGTTTATACCTTCCTCCAAGCTTGCTTGCTGCTATATTCCTTATGTAACCTTAGATCCTTGCTTAATACAACCTTTGGAAGCCACAAACTCAATATCAAAAGCAACAAAGCAAAATACAAGTTACTATTCATCAGTGGTTTTTCTATAATCCTTTGGATCAAAATCCGTTCCAATATTCCTGATCTATTTTCTCTTTACTCTTTGCACTTAGAAAACGTTCTAGTGATTTCTCGGGCGTACGCTATCTTGTTTATGGAGTTGTCGGATGTATTCCAGATATTGATTTGGATGACATAAAAATACTTTCCTTCCCTGGAGTATTGTATTCTTATCTTCCAGATTGATTGTTCTTATTTATATGTTCAGTCCATTCTTACTATTCTCAAAATGTTTGAAAACCGAAATTCATATTCATTTCATAACTTGATTCTCAAAGTCATTGCCACTATCCATATTTACATCAACATATAATAAAAGTTTTAATTCTACCCAAAATCTGGGGTCTTACAGTAACTGCTGTTGAATCTGTTGTTGTTGTTGTGCCAACGCTGTAGTTTGTTGAGTAAGGGTGTTCAAAAGCTGTATTACAACCGGATCTAAATGACCCGTCGGGGGTGTATTCTGTTGACCTTCTCGGTCAATGGAACTATTTGCACGTGTGTTGCGTCTAGGTGGCATATTGCTGATGAATAAACAATAACTGATTTAATCAAACAATTTATAAATGGAAAAGAATATGGTTGTTAGAATCAAGGGTTACGAATAGCCAAATGGTATCGCGACGGTTACAAGTTTCCAAATATATATGAAAAAAACAATTGTGGCAATAAGTAGAATGTCAATCATGGTGTTGACGTAAAATGACAAGAAAGAATGACTGTTCTTCAAAGGTAGTGATCATAAATAATAAGATTCGATACAAGCGTAGAACGCTTTCAAAAGTAAAATATGTTATAGCTGAACTATAACTGCCGATCAACAGTACAACAACAAAATACAACCACAATCCAAGGCGATACTATAAGCCTGGTGCACTGCTGATACTATACTATGCATCTATGTACTATCTGACTGAAAGTTCATCCATCCACATAACATCTAATCTCACCCAATCCTGTTCACGGATCATCGTCTCTAATCTCCCATAGTGCTGGTCCGGCAATCTCTCTAATCTCCCTCATCGCAAAATCCAAAACCTCTCTCACCCCTGCTGTAGTCTCTCCCTTTCTGCTAGTAGCTAGTCCATGCAACCTCGTCTCTACCAATGTCCTCATAACCCTGAGTCTCATCTGTATCTCTCCTACCTGATCTCTGAATCTATCTCTATCTCTGGCTACACCTGCCTCCGTTGAACGCATCCCACGCATCTCTAATGCCTGTCTATGAAAGTAATCCCTATCCTCTCTCATCCTCTGATAACGGTGATGTGGAACTGGTGGATCAGAGATCTGGAACAAAGGTCCGGAAACTGAAGCCTGAGATCGCGGTGCTGCGGGTACGCGTCGAAGTGGAACGGGACAAGGTATAGGATCCCTCCTGACCACTATAGTTCCAGACTGAGGTAGTGTCGGTCGCGACGGTCCTGCTCTCTCATCTGGTACAAGTCTCTCCTCTATCGGGTGCTCTGACGGATCTGAATCTGAACTAGAGCTAGGTGGCTGCAATTATAACCATACTCGATTACTACGCATAATATTTCTAATCGACCTCCTATGACCATTAGGTGAGTTTCTAACTCTCTATATTATCCTGGACCCTAAATCCTAACTCGTTTCAAATGCCATAACTTGTTGCTCTGATACCAACCTGTGACGCCCTCCAAACCCAGGGTACAGATTTGGGGAGTCACTCGACCAACGAAACTCAACATACCTGAATATAACACATGCATAATATAATAATAACATAAAATACCCCTTATCCAAGACCGCATCCAGATTATGGCATTGAACACAAGCTTCTACAATCTTTTATTATTACAAACCAGTTTTATCAGAGTTATTACATCACAACTTAAGTCCAGAGCTAGACATCTAGTCTAACAATACGAAACAACAACTACCCTGCCAATGACAACCACTCGAGGAGCTCTCCTAGCTGCCGGTGAACTATCAGTCATGCTGTGCCGACTCATACTCTCGCTTCACTGGAATAGGGTTAGAAAACAACAAGAAAGAGTGAGCCAAAGGTGCTCAGCAAACATCATATATATATATCCAATGCAGTTTCATAATGAAAGAAATCACAAGAATTTGAATCAATGCACAACGCATGATTATATCAACCTTTTCTGAAGAAAACAGATTAGAATTGGATTTTTATTCATCTCATTCAAATCAAAGGTTGAGCTGCTGGCCAACCACGCATCAACCCCGGGCCTGTTTATAGCAAAGCCCTCCACTGGATCCTTGGCCATCCTGGCCTTAATTATCATCGACCATAATCTGGTCCTTATTTTCAAAAACATTTCCAATTCTATTACAGCACATAAGCAATACATGCTTCAATAATCATCACAACAAGAACAAAATAGAATGACAATAACAAAAGCTTCATCTGACAATCAATCACAACGAGGGTGAAATAGTATGATAATAGCAAAAAGGGCTTCATCTGACAATCAATCACAACGAGGGTGAAATAGTATGATAATAGCAAAAGGGCTTCATCTGACAATCAATCACAATGAGGGTGAAATAGTATAATGAATTGCAAAAGAGCTTCAACTGATCAAGATCAAATAAGGTCCGTGAAACAAGTTCGGGATGGTTTCAAAGAAGCAACACATCCGTTTCAAGGAAATAAACAAGGTTATAATGTACGTAAGTGAATCGAAGGTGAGGATTCTCAATATTCAACAAGATTGTGGATAATCAAAGGAATCAAGAATTTTTCATGGAAACAATGTTATCGGTTCAGATACAGGATAAGAATTGAATCATTGGTGTTGGTTTGATAACAACATACATATAATAACTCAGAGTAAGATTACTCAAGGATTTGTGAAAGAAATAGACACTTGCCTGGTTTGACGTAGTCAATTTCTACCGTTGCTATTCTACCTTCTCCTTTCCCTTGCCTAGGGAACTCGATTCTATAATACATAACTCATATTAGTACATCTCATCATTCATTCTATCCTCAATATACACTCGAAATCATTTTATAAGTCTAAACAGCCTATCGGGCCAATTTCGAGATTTATCGAACGCCCGTCCTATTTTCCGATAGACAACTCAGACACAAATCTTCATATAAAACATTTACGGACACTAAACACATTATTCCACTTTATATAAACCATATAGCACTTATAAATATTTTTAAAACAATATCCGAGGCTTATTTGAATTTAAATAAGTCCCGGGAAATTTTTAAATCAAAAATCGGATTTTTAAACCCAATATAAGTATTTAAATGCAAATAAATCAGTTAATAAAATTAATTGACACTCTTTAAATGCTCAAACTATTTTTAAATAATAAAACAGGTTTGAAAATAATTAAACTGAATTTTTAATTAATTAAATCTAATTAATAATTAATTTTCAAGAATTAACTCATTAAAAGAATTAATCAATCAATTAAATAAACTAATTATTTATTAAAAATAATTAAATTAATTAAGTTTAATTAATTTTCGAATTTAAAATAATAAATATAATTTTCCAGAATTTTTCTGAATAAAATTATATTTTTTAAAAATAAAATATGAATTTTTAAAGATTTTAAACTATTTTCGAATTGAATTTAAAAATAAAATTCAAAAATAGTTTTCTGAAAATAATTTAGGGTTTCGAAGATTGAAATCGGGTCAGAAAAATGGGTAAACGGGTCGGGAAGAACACAAACGGGTCGGGAAGAACAACCCGGAATTTTTCCAGAATCCGGCGAGAAACCCAGAATCCGGCGACCTGAAAACGTGATAAAATTTGGGGCTTTTTATATCAAAACACTCCTGACAACCATACCAATACATTACGATCAAAAACAAACCAAAAACATTGCCGGAATCAAAAACCCGACTATTTTCCGGCGAGCTTAACAAATTTTCCGATCTACAAATTTCGTACATGAAACTCTACGTTCTTTATGTTAAAATGAATCTAAGAACACACACAACAAAAGCCCTCTATCAAAAACAATGTCAGATCATTCATATGAACGGACTATTCAAAAGAAGAATTCGGGTCAAAACCCGAAAATCAAAACCGTAAAAAATCGAACACAAACATGAAATTAAAGCATGGATTCCTGCTAATTAGAACCCTAGGAACATGTTGGAAGCAATCAATTGAACGGAGAATCAACAGAATGAAAATCCCCAATTCGAACATAAACCCTAATTTTAATTCGAATATTGAAAAATTCACAATAAATCGAAAAATTACCAGATGATGATGAGGTTGGAAGATTCTGAAACTAGAGCTCAAGATCTTTGATTTGAGTACTTGAACTTTGGATTTGGATTTCAATAACACCTTCAAAAGTTGGTTTGATTATTCAAGAACACGAAGAACACGGTTCAGGAATTTTGTATTTTTGTATATTTGTAATACGGATTATATGAGGTATAATGTACGATTCTCCTTTTTATACTTAGTGAAAAATAATACCCTAAACGACATTTTTGGATCGATATAGATCCACTGGATCGTTTAAAACCCTAATTAGGTTAAAAAAACGTTTTACGAAAAGATAATTATCTACAAAGACCGATAATTATCCAAATCAATACATAACATTATATAACTAATGCTCAAGAGTACCGGGGCTATAACAGATGAGATATTGATATAAAACGACATATCCGTCACCCTGGACAATTAGGGTTTGGAACAATTTTTCCCTTTTTGAACAAAATGAATTATACTGACAAGATCAAATAGATAGGGATGAAATGATACGAATAGTTCTCTCGATAACGTTTCCAATATGAAAGACGAAGGGATAATAATGATGTAAAAAATTTCAACGGGGCCCTTGAATTTTCAAAACGGGGCTCAAAATTGAATAAGACTTCAAATGACGAATTATTTGAAAGGGGCTTTCGACTCACCAAATAACACATAATCACTTAATAATCGTCACTTAATAATATACAAATTATTCCACAAGAAATACTTTACACCAAATATATCATTTATATTATTAAATAAAAAAAAAATTCACGGATATTACATAAGGACCCTGATCCTTCAAATTAGAACTACGTTTTTTGGCTTGATTCCCAGCATTGATTGAGATACGTAGGCATCTTGTGAGGGCAGATTTAGCCACAAAACACGAGACCAGCCATTAAAGCTCGAAAGCTCTTAAACCCTAGCAGTAAATTCGAAAGTACGTTTTTTATCCCACAACAGTTTCTTTAAAAAATCAAAAATAGAAAAAGTAACATGTTTAAGCTGAAAAGGTAAGTGCCCGTAATTAAAGTATTGAAATAGGTTTCAAAATAATTAGTAAGGGTTTGCCCGAGATATTTTTGGCAAATGAGGGATTTTAGTAAGGAAAAATAGAAAAAGTAACATGTTTTAGTTGGAAAAGGTAATTGCCCTTGATTTTTTTTATTAAAAATAGAGCATTTTATTAGAAAAAAAATAGAAAAGGTAATGTATTTTAGATGAAAAGGTAATTTGTTATAAATAATGTTATTATTTAATAATAGTTTGTTTAGAAAATGAAAAAGAATAGAAAAATTAACATGTTTTAGATGAAAAGGTAAATCCTGAAGGGTTTCGAGCACATAAACGCAACGGAAAAACGCGAAAAATCACTACGCCATAAGTGGTCATATGCAATGCTTTTTTACAGTTGCTATAGACAAAAAAAGCGTTGCATTAAGCTTGTTTTTCAAAAATGCAACACCAAACGGCCGTTGCATCCGCGGGCGTGGCCTTTGATATGTAATGCAACACTTTTGGTCAGCTACTGCAACGAAGAGAAAGTATTGCATTATAAGTATACTGCAACACCAAAATCAAGGAAATGCAACACCAATGAGTGTTGCCTTAAACATAAGGCCAACTATCATGCCACGTCAATAGTGGGGTCCACTAAAATTCCACGTTAGTGGAGCATGCATGCCAGGTCAGTAGTGGGGTCCACATGCCATAATGCAACGCTTTTCATTGTCTTTTGAAATAATAATTTTTTTAATGCAACAGTATATTTACTAATGCAACACCATTAGATTCTATAATTCAATACCATTTTCTTGAAATGCAACACTTTAATAAAAAATTGCAATATTAGTTTTGTATATACATAAATACCATTCAAAACATTCAACATTCCATCCAAAACATCCTAAAACCAATCCAAAACAACCAAGTCATCTAACAACATACTAAATACCTAACTTAATCACAAAAAAATTAAATAATACAAATAATCTCGTCCCCAAAATCCCAGCATCGTGAAATGTGTAGTATCCCAACATCGTGAAATGACCAATCCAGTCGAGAAGCACTTGGATGCCAACCTGAAACACATAGTGATATGAGATTAAGTTCAATCATAAGTTTATAATTAATAGAGAAACAATATATAAGGATCCTATGAAGCATGATTGAACACTAGTAGGATAGTGGAACACCGAATGGATATGCAAAAATGATGGATAAAATATCAAGAAACGGAAAGAGACTTGCAGTATTTAGTAACTAAGCTTAGTAGTACTGTTTAATTATCAGCACAAAAGTGGGGTCCAGTGGTTTTGGTTGTTTCGAAAAAATTAAATTTTGTAACTAGTAAATGACAAAATTTAGAATTGTAATTGACTATTTATTAGTACATAATGTAGGTTCAGTGGTTCAAGTTGTTTGTACTAATACAATTATTCAATCACGTAGCCAATCATTTACATATTAATTTGCTTATTAATAAAGAGTATAAATTTATGATAGCACATTATTTCTGTTGTCTCTGCATAAATCTGGCCTTCCGCCTTGCACAAAGTATCAGAGTATGCAATAAAGAAAAGGTACATCGATCATATACAGAAACATAATGAAAAAGACTAAAATGAAAAAAAAGAATGTAAGTAATTATTTACATGATTATACTATTTATTATTTATAATGATAAACGAGAAAGAAATTAGAAAGTTATGGTAGGAAAAACCTGAGCACGCAAAAGAAGAGCATCAAATAATGCTGCGAATATAGAAAAAAAAACATCTTCAACACTTTTCCTTTTTTCACTATGCAAATCTAGCTCAAGTATACTGCTCGCAATACTGCTCCTGTAGTAAATTAAGACCAATTTTGAAGTTAAATAATTACCTACACAATTTTCCAAAGAACATTTAAGCATGTTAAAATCTACACCTGTTGATACTTAAATCCACATAAACACTCGAGGTACAGCTACACGCACAGACAGAGACAAACATATACATAGTTCGACACATTGGCTGAAGTTAATACTTACACTTGGAATAAATTTGTGTTCAAACCATTAGCAAATTCTAATTTTATTCTATAAATAAAACCATAATTTTAAAAATTATATTTTCTCCTGGAACAGATACTTAAAAAGTAAACTACAAGAGTATCATCAAAGTTGCTCTACAAAAACTTCATATGGTTACTCCAAACATAAAAAATGTTGTTTTCTGTTCCCAAGTCTCAACTCGCTCAAAAAATGATAAACACACACATATATGTGTGTGTGTGTGTGTATGAAGAAATGTTTCTTAGGAGCGCACCTATTATCTACCGTGCATCACTGATATTTTATTCCATAATCACTGAGAAAAAATTAAAAAGCATGACATGAGAAGGGCAATCGTACCAGAATGGCAAAGTGGAATCCGCGATATACCAGTCTTCACTTGGAAATGCCACACAGCTGATACAATTATACAATTAAAGTTTTAGGTCCTACTACTGTGAAAAATTCTTAACAGAATGCGTCATCCAATAAAAGTTAGAACAGCTATACAATAATCAAAAGCTATCTGTGAAATTAAGAACAGATCTACAAACAAAGAAGTAGACAAATATTAAGAAGATAATTTATATAAGAAAATATTAAGAAGTAGGAAGACAAAGATACACAAGATACAACATGCACATTGCTCGGCACAAATTGTAGACCACTAAAGTAAAATCTGATTGCCAAAAACGATATATATGAATGGAAGGCAATAACATAAGTTAGCAATTAGATATTTCTCTACCAGTTCCAATGTTCAAATAATCCATTATGATCCTATGTACCATAGTTGTACACACCACAAATAACAGAGCCACCTAATACCTACATAGCAACTCTTACAAAGGTAATCACTAATCACATGCAGCAGCATTATATATATATATATATATATATATATATATATATATATTTACAGGAAGACCACTGTCTGCAGATGCATGTTCTCGATTCTAAGAGACTAAGACAATTGCATGAAAAAAGGAAATAATGAATTGTTCCAGACAGAATACCAAGATTACTAAGATATCAACCTGAAGTCCTAAACTGGTCGGAAGTAGAGGGAATTGAACCGATAAAGGTAAAATATGAAATCTCAATCGTCCAGAAAAGAAGTGCAACACCCATTTTGCTTGTAACATATTACGATCTACAACTCTTCTACCAGAGGTTAACTACTTTAAATATCTCCAGCTACTTCCAACTCCCACTATAAAACAATTTTCTACTCTCTAATGTCTTATGCCATCTGGTTGAAAGGAATATTGATTGTGAATGATTTTACATTTTCCATACCAGTCATATAAATTCATACAGCTCAATTTTGGGAAAAATTTCAACTTCAACTTCTGCGTCAAATTATACCCTTCTCTTTCATATTCAATTTCCTCAATTTTATCATTCCTTTCAACCAACAGCTTTAGCAAATTCTCGTATAAAGTTCTAAAAATAGAAACTAAAACAAGCAACCTAGTCGTAAATATCAACAAAACCAACTTGACATAAACAATTCCACTCTTTCTACCACATAAATCAAGCATAAATAAGTTGATATGAACCAATCAAGATTAAACAAGAACAAACACCCCAAATTACTAAACCTCAAGAAACACAAACACGTATACACACACACAAATAGACACAACAAGTATGGTTCAAACCTCAGTTTCAAGCTTCATCAATTTAGCCTTCAAACCCATATTTTCCCCTGTATTTTCAACCCGACCCCTCAACCCATCTTCATCAAAAACAACATCTTTACCCTTAGAAACATCACCACCCCCTGAACCACTTTTCCGGGTCGGGTCGGTTCTTGGAGACCAACCCGAAAAAATCTTCTTTGGTGGAGTAAACATCACAATTTCACTCCTATTCAACTTTCTTGAACCCTAATTTCACAGATCTTTAGAACAGCGTTTGTAGAGAGAAAGATGGAGAGAAAGAGTAGTGAGAAGGCAGTTAAGAGAGAGAGAGAGTTTTTTGAGAAAGAATAGATAGAGAAATGAGAGAATAAAGAGTTTGGAGTCCGTCTGAATTTTGTCAAGAGGGGAAAGTTTCCGCCCAAAATTTTCACCTCGGGACCAGTGCACTGTCTGTTATTTACGTGTATTTTTTATTTTATATTTTTTCTTTAACTTATAAAATTTAGAAAAGAATAAGAAAATAATAGATACATATGAAAAAACATATCTAAAAATAGTTTAATTTTTAAAATAAATTATTTTAAAATAAATTATTTTAAAGTATTAAAAAAGTTGAAATTTAAATTAATTGTATATATTTTGATAATATATATATATATTTTTCATAATTATAAAAATTAAGTAGTATAATGCAACGCATGCATTCACATTGCAACGGTGCATTCACGTCGCAACACTAGAATTCTCATCGCAACGCTGCATTCACGTCTAATGCAATGCTTTTTTAGTTCTGTTGCAGAAGTCCAAAACTAAGCATAGCTTCTGCAACGCTTTGCTTGCAACCCTCACAAAAAGCATTGCATATGAGCACTTATGGCGTAGTGAATAAACCAAAATCGAAACTCCTCCGCAGGATCCATGCGAAAACAAAAGATTTAATTTGGAGATTAGTGTTTTACCTTAAAACGCTTTAACAATTCATCAATGGAAGATTAATGGAGATCCAAAGCTTGTTCAATCACCACGTATCCCGCTCTACTGATCTACGCTCTACGTTATCCACACGAACGCTTTTCTTGAACGATTGATGTGTACTAGTACCCGAAAACTGCTTCTTTCTCTCTCTCTCTCTCTCTCTCTCTCTCTCTCTCTCTCTCTCTCTCTCTCTCTCTCTCTCTCTCTCTCTCTCATAAACGGCTAGGGTTTTATTATAAAAATGTTTTTCATCAATAAGATCAGCCCCTTTTGAGAGTTTATATAGAGAGAGGTTTAAGATTTATTAATTATAATCCAATTATAATTAATCCTAATCTGAAATTTCAATTTATTATTTAATTAAGTCTCACTTAATTAATTAATAACTTATTTCGGAATTAGTTTAAGTAATTCCCTTTCTATTTAATTAATTAATTAAGCCATACTTAATTAATATTATAAATAGAATGAATTATTTATTTAATTTAAATTATTTCTCTTTCAAGCATTCTTTATGTGTGACCATGTAGGTTATTATTACGTTGGCAACAATTTTAATAACTAATTAAAATTGTAAACAATGAGCGGCATCTAGTAATACATCATTGCTATCCAAGTAATAATAATTAAATCGGTGATTCGATTAAGCCTTTTGTGAATAATGTTCATGTAATATAATCCATTTAACCTTGATATTCTAGATTAAACTCGAGGCATGTAATGTGTCATTCTCTTCATAATTTAATCTTAGTTTTCTTGATCGATGAGTAGACTATTTAATCAAATCAACATTTGAGCACGGCCGTGCATTTCTTAGTCTCACTCAAATAAGAGGCCAATAATATCGCTCCTAAAATTAGGAGGGTTAAATCCCATTTATATCATTCATGTTTCTCATACGATTCATAATATACCCAATGTCCACTTTTATCATCACCCCGATCAAAGGTAACTTTTAATGTAATCAAAGTATATTAATTCTCGTATAGAAATATAATGATTTCAGGTCTAAGGATCATTACATCATTTTCACTGTGAGAATTACTTATGACACTATTAACATGTAGAATCTCACGTCGGGTCAATCCAATGTCATGTACTCGTACATGCACCTATGTTTTGACTTTAGTATCACCATACTTATGACCAATGAGATGTGGTCATCAGTCAACAAACATACTAGTCTCTGTGCATTACTACTGTCCTTAATTAATAACACTCGAGTACGGATATTTAGGAATAAAGATATTATTCATATAATCTCATTTTTAAGTCACATACTTAAAGATATCGAATACGTATAATAATTACAAGGACATTTATTATGCTAACATTTATAATGTAGTAAATAAAGACATAATAAAATAATAATAATAATCAATAAAACATAATTTATAATAATAAAATGTTTTCTTTAAAACATAAAAGTATTGTCTCTAGAGCACTAATACTAACAAATCCCTGTAATTAAAAGTATTAAAATAGATTTTTAAATGAATAAGTAAGGGGTTTGTCCGTGATATTTTTGGAAAATAAAGTGTTTTATTAAGAAAAAATAGAAAGAGTAAAATGTTTTAGTTGAAAGAGGTAATTGCCCGTGTTTTTTTTTAGAAAAAGAGAGGATTTTGTTAGATAAAATAGAAACGGTAATGTATTTTAGCTGAAAAGCTAATTGGTTATAAATAATGTTATTATTTAGTAATAGTTTTTTTTAAAAAATAAGTAAGGGTAATCAAGTAAAATCACTAAGTACCGACCGTCCGTCCGTCCGACTACCAAACTTTTAATGTTTCGTCTTTACTAATACAAGCTTATAGCCCGTGCAATGCACATATATTTTTTTAATTTTTTTTATTATATTAATTCACAATTTTAATAGTATTCATATATATTTTTAATTTTTTTGATTTTATTAATATTTATAATTCTAAAATATATATTTTATAATATATTGTTAGCAAATTTCGAATCTTGGGCTTTTAAAAACATAATTTATCTATCAACGTATAAAATATTACTTGACTTTATATTAAACAGTTCTAATCTATTTATTTTAAGATCCAATGAATTGATTAAGCGGAAATCGATCAATTAATCGTATTTTAGAAAAAACGGTCAAAAATTGGATGAAACAGTCAAAATCGGATTAATCGGTCAAAAGGCGGGTTATTAATAAAAAATAGTTAAAATTAAAAAAAAAAAATTAAAAATTAAAAAGATAGAAACTTGATTAAACAATAGGAAAAAATATTATTTTTGTACATATAGTTATAATTTTAGATGTATAAATCGTAAATTTTCTTAATTTTTCCTCTCAAATTGATCTCTAATTCATTGATTTTTTTAGCCACACATAGATTATCCCAAAATTTTATTTTATTACAATTATACAATATTTTAATATATTTACATAAATATTTGATAACAACATATGTTTAGTTGAAATAATAAAACAATTATATATTTGAATATAATTGTAGATGAAAAATATTATTAAATTTATTCCAATTAATCATTCTGATTAATCCCCGATTATCCGATTAATCCATAGACGGTGCCTCCACCGATGGACTCCGATTCCCGCTTTTTATAATACTGATTGAGGTGATTCAAAACTTAAATTTTTGTTAGTATGTTATGAATATGAGAATAAAGATCCTGAATCTTGAGTTAGTAACTGATCATTTGAGTGTATTATATCAACTATCTGATTACTCACTTTTCTATTTTATAAATAAATCAAAGTATATTTTAGGTAAATATTTAACAATGGATGATTAGATTTATTTGTTTGCATGTATTGTGATCTTAGGAAAAATATTGTGAGATTAACCTCATGATCCTTTTTCTCTATAAGTATTATATTTAAAATTATCGTTAATAAAATATGAAACTCTCAATTTTTGATAATATTTAATATTATCCTTTTATATTTTTGATAATATTTAATATTATCCTTTTATGTATGAATCAAATTGTATGTCCCTTAAAAAAAGTGTTATGTTAATATTAATTAACTAAGTCGTTTTACTTGTAATTTCTACAGTAAAATTTGCAACATAAATTCATGTACATGATTTCTCTTACGTCTCTCTTATAACATTTGGTGCATGTGTCTTATTGTTAGTCATGGTATACATGAGCATTATATTGAGAATTTTTTAACAACGTAATTGATACGATTTTCAACTATGGTACACATGAGCATTATATTGAGAACTTTTTAATAATGTAATTGATATGAATCGATATCTCAAAATTTGGTTTAACAATTATTATTGAACTGAGACTACTCATAAATTGAAGATAAAAAAGATTTACCAATTTTTACATAGAGAATTCTCAAATACACATTAATAACACATTTTAGTTTTTAAATATAATCATACTATTAATCAAATACACATTTTATTTTTTAAATATAATCATACTATTAATCAAGTACAATTTTTAATATTAGATCTAAATATTCTCATATATCATTTATGATCTAACGATCTTTATTAATTTGGTTGTACAATGATCATACATGAAAGATTCTCTTACGGTTATTATATATAAGATATAATTTATTTGATCGAGATTTGACAAATAACATTAATTACAAAAATACTTGCACATACAATAGTCATTACTTTCACAAAATTGTTGTATTAATTCCCTGTGACTGTACTTTTCAACACACAAATTCCCTCAGTCATCTCCCCTTGGGCAATTTGGAGTAGGTTGGTTGCTTAACACTTTTAATATTAGTAGCTTATAACCCATGTAATGTATTGGTTTTTTTAATATTTAAAATTAAGTTAATTCGTAATTTTTTTAAAATTTTTATGTTATTAGTTTTTAGACTTTATTTATTATGTTTCATACGCTTAATATATTACTTGTGTTTGTATTTTGAGTTCTAAACATAAGATTTAAACGATTTTACAGCCCATAAAACTCACAAAATAATCTTTAATTTAGTTATTTTTTTTCACTTAAAATTACCTTGAAAATAAATTGACGAATTTTAACAATAGTTCTATTCAACTTAGGAATAGAATTAAAATAAAGAAAACCTACTCAACTTAGAATTAAAGTATAGACCAACAATAAAATAAATCTACTCAACTTAGAATTTGAACTTACGAATTTTTATATTGAAAATTCTAGTCAACTTAGAAACCTACTCATATGTAATTTATATTATTAATTTTTTTTTTTAATATTTGATCTGATGGTTCTCATTCATCTATTTTAAGATCAATGGTCCTTATTGATTTGACGGCTCTTACGCTTATTATATATAAGAATTTAATATAATAAGGATATAAAGTATATACTGATATAAGTATCATACTAACTGATTTTAATTTTAATGTTTCGGTTTTATTTACAGTATATATAAAATTTTAAAATACATTATTATCTAAAAATTATGAAACAAAATAAAAAATATGTTATGATTATATAAATTGTATTCTCATATTATTCTATTCTTTATCGATTTGAAGTTTTTCTTAAAGTGATTTTAATATTTTATTGAAAGAAACATAGAATTTCTAAATTTAAAACAATTAGGGAAAAAAATTAAAATTGGTTCTACAATAAAAAAATATTTATTAAAATTTAGATACTGACTTTACTATTTGAGTTCTATGTTGAGTTTTAGAAATCGAATTTTGTCGATTTTACTGCCTACGCGAAGCTAAAGAAATTATCTTTAATTTAATGATGATTTAATAATTATTATCTAATTTAAAGTACCCATAAACTGAAGAGAAAATTGTAAAGCATAATGTAACATAATATGTAACAGAGAAAACTATAACTCAACAAAAGAACAAGACATACTATAATATTAACAGAAGCACAGGAATCCAGAAGTAAAGAAGAAAAGGTAAACTCAAAAAATCAAAATATGGTATGTATTCTTGAAGTCCGTAAACAGGTCACGGAAAGAAGTTCATTAATATGTTCAAGCCTTAGTGACAAATAAAGAAACAAGACTTTCAAGACTACATAAGTATTTGAATGATAAAGAGTTAGTACCAGAGGATTTCAGTGATTTTAATGAAGCAACCAGAATGACAAAGGACTTATCAACAGTATTGTATTGAAAAAGTAGAGGTATTGATCAAGTGTTAGTCATTTGTGAACCAGACCAGTTGCACTAGTTGTCACCACTAAAAAGATCAAGATGTTAATCGTCTCGGAAGAAATTGATTTAAGTCAGACCTGAAACATCCTGGAAGTGAAAAGAATATTATAAGGTATGTTTACGTTAAAATGGAAGTACAGTATGCTTGCTGAAAGAAAAGAGAATCTTCAAGGATCAAAATGCTATTAAGGACTGTCGATAGTTTTCATGTATGAAAAACTATCGAAAGAGATAAAGAAGGTTTTATAAAAACCTATCGAAAGGAAGGAAAACCATTTTGATAGTTTCTTTTTCAGAAACCATCGAAGTGGATAAAAAGAGTTAGTTTGACAGTTTCTTTTCAGAAACTATCGAACTACTTTCAACTTAACAAAGTAATTCTGTCGATAGTTTTTATTTAAAAACTATCGAAAGAAAAGAATTCTTTGCCTTCGATAGTTTTTTAATTATGGAGTAGCTGGTTTGTATTGATGTTTGTCAGGTTGATGAGGAAAATGGACGGCCAGGATCTCTTCCTAGCTTTTCGATAGTTTTTCCTAAGACTACAATTACAAGAGTGAAGACAGTGTCTTCTTCAGTTGTTGGTTGTAGAAGATCATTTATGAGAGAGAGTTAAGAGCTTGAAAAATTCACAGAGAAATTAATAGTGCTTTAAATTCTATCATTGTATTGATTTTGTGTACCCTGAACTCATTGAAACTAATTCTACGGATTAGAATTGTAGCACCCTTCATGGTTTATATTTATAAAATGATATATTCCCCGACTCGTGTTTTGATTTGGTAAATTTGATTTCGGCTAAGAACACAATTAATTATCCGCGAACGAAATCGAATAATTTGTGAGTATCGTATTCAACCCCCCTTCTATGATACTTTGGACTTAACAATTGGTATCAGAGCTTCTTGATTGACGTACAAATCAGATCCGGTGATTGAGACCAAACAAGGCTTGAAAATTAGTAGCAAATTTTTTAATTTTCAAAATTTTCATTTTATTAGAATTTTTTGAATCTTAAATAATTTGAAATTTTCAGAAACCATGAGTGCTCCAAAGACAACTGCTGGTATCAAAGTTCGCCCCTTTATTAGAGATGATTTCGGTCTGTGGAAGATGAAGATGTTATTATTTATCAAAGCGTCAAATCCTTTGTATATTGGCATCTTAGAGAACAAACCGTTTGTACCAATGAAACCAGTAGGCGAATCTACAAATCCTGATGGTACTAGAGTTCCCCAAGGTTCAACCCCAAAGGAATTGTCTGAGTACAGAGAGACAGACAAGGAACTGGTTAGATTGGATACAGGTCTAATGCTGATATTAACTGACTCCGCAGATAAGGAAATGAGTTATCAGATTATGAACTGTACAAGTGGGAAACAAATGTGGGATACCATAAATCTTATAATGGAAGGTACTGAAGACGTGCAGGAAAACAGATTGGATATCCTGACATCTCAATATGAATCAATTAGGTCACTTCCCGGAGAAAGTATAACTCAGGTCTTTGAGAAGTATACTAAGCTGTTAAATGAATTATCTATGAAAGGGAAGACCTATCCTCTGAGAGAGACAAACAGGAAGTTCATGATGACACTGCCCCACCATGTAGAACACAAGTCTTCATCCATAAGGGAAAGAATAGATTTTACTAAGATGTCACTAGAGATGATCTATGGCAAGCTTAAAACTTATGAGATGGAACAAGAACAAAGAGTAATAATCTATGGACCAGGGACAGTGGACAACAAAAATACTGCACTCGCAAGATCACCTACACTTGTAGTGAATGAACCAACAACTTCTGATATTCAGGTTCAAACCCCTAGAGCTGGAAAGGAAGTGATAATGGAAGCTGAAATGGATTCTGTAAATCTAGGTGCTAATGAAAGTGATTACTACACCCTAGAAGAACTTGAGCAAATGGAAGACAAAACCATGGCGTACTTAGCTGCAAAGTTTAGTCACATTCGTTTCAAGAGAAACCCTAAGTACAAGTTCAAGGGCTCAACAAACAGATTTCAGAAGAACAAATATTCTTCAGGGTCTGGCTCTAAGGGAGGCTACAAGATAGGCATGATTGATAGGAGCAAATCAATATGCTACAATTACAATGAGTTAGGGCATTTTGCCACTGAATGCCAGAAGCCTCGTCAAGGAAGAGACAAGAAAGGTGTCTATGAGAATAAGGATTCTTATGATGATTTGAAGAGAGAAAATGCCAAGCTGAAACAGCAACTGGAGGCAATATCTGGAAAGCAGAAAGGAAAAGCTTATATTGCAGAGGGTAAAAGCTGGGATGATACTGATTCAGATGAAGAGGAAGAGTATGTAAATCTTGCCCTAATGGCCAACTCTTCAGAGGAATCACCACAATCATCTCAGGTACCTATCTTAACTACAATTGACATGTCTAATTCTGAGTACAAGAAAACTGTGCAAGATCTAAATGTAGAACTGTTTAATGTACACACAAGCATGCTAACATCTGAAATTGAAAATGCTAAACTAGTTTTTAAGATTAAAAACTTAGAATCTAAAAATGGAGAACTAGAGCTTGTAGCTATCACTTTAGAAGATCTGAAACAGAGGAATGAGTACTTAGAGAACAAGGTCAAGTGTAATGGAGAGATAGAGACAATCCTCAGGAAGCAGATTTCAGACCTAGAGTTGAAACTGAATACATATAAGAACTCCGCCCTAATTTCTAAGGAAATAATTGATACACAGACCTTAGGGAATAAAACTGTTATAGGATTTGACTATAGCAAGAAAACTAGAAAGAAGGTAGTGGAATTTCCTGTGACACCTTCGGCTATCAAGGAGAATACTCCACACATTCTTAAGAATGTCGACTGTCCAGTTTTTATTAAGCCTATTTTAGAACCTATCAATGAAGGAGACTTAATCATTAGACAAGAATTGCTTGAGGAGGATTTATTGAAGGTAAAAGAGATAAAAACTGAGTTGCCAAGGAAGTCAGTAAAAACTGAAATACCTAAAACTGAAATAGGCAATAAAGTTAGTAAGGCTAAAAAGAACAGGAATATGAAAGCAGGTGTTGTTAATATGAATATTGTTTCATCCTCTCCCATTGCATCTAGGAAGTTGTGCACTAATTGTAATTCTGCTGGACACCTTACACATGCATGTAAAAAGGTTAAAGTAGAAACTGCTGTTAATTTTAGAATGCATAACATGTCTGACATGCCTGATCTTCATGAACCTTGTGGTAAGAAAGAGTGCTTACTATGTACATACAATATTATGCATGCTTATTTTAAGTTAATTAATGCATCTGGTAGCACTAATACTAAAAATGAGAAAGCCACAGACAACATGAAAGTCAAACAGGTTAAGACTGAATTAAATGTTACTCCTATTAAAGTATCTAAACCTTCAGGACCCAAACAAGTTTGGGTACCAAAGTCCACTTAATCAATCTGTGATTGCAGGGTAAGGTTAACAATTCGAAGGTCGTGTGGATTCTGGATAGTGGCTGTTCTAGACACGTGACAAGAGAAGAGTCCTTGCTTACAGAGGTGGTTAAGAAGACCGGCCCGATAGTAACCTTTGGAGATGACAACAAGGGATTCACTACGAGATATGGTAATATGAGAATTGGGAATGTCATCATTGAAAATATCTCTCTTGTTGAAGGATTAAAGCACAATCTTCTAAGTATCAGTCAGTTCTGTGATAAAGGATACAATGTAGATTTCAGAAAAGACAAATGCTTGATCTCAAACAGGAAAGATGAGAAGCTTGCTTTACTGGGAGTAAGAAAAGGAAATTTGTTTATAGCTGACTTAAGTTCTACCTGTGATGTCGAAGTTAAATGTTTCTACAGCAAGGCTTCATTAGAACAAAGTTGGTTATGGCATAAGAAGCTCTCACACTTGAACTTCAAAACTATGAACTCTTTGGTAAAGAGAGAGTTAGTGAGAGGGTTGCCCCTGATGGAATTTCATCAGGAGGGACTGTGTGAATCATGTGAAAAAGGGAAGTCTAAGAAAGCATCACACAGAAGCAAAGAACTGACAAGCATTTCTGAACCTCTTCAGCTGATTCATATGGATTTATTTGGTCTAGTAAATGTTATGTCAGTATCAAGGAAAAGATATGCATTAGTGATGGTTGACGACTACTCCAAGTACACGTGGGTGTTATTCTTAAAGTCAAAGGATGAAGCAACACAACTAATCATTGATCACATTAAAAATATAGAAGTGGAAGCTAAGCTACCTGTGCGGACAATCAGATCAGACAATGGAACTGAATTCAAGAATACAGTTCTAAATGATTTCTGCTCAGAGAAAGGAATATCAAGATAGTATTCAGCACCAAGAACTCCTCAACAAAATGGAGTAGTGGAAAGAAAGAACAGAACCTTGGTTGAAGCAGCAAGGACTATGCTAAGTGAATCAAATCTTCCCAGTTACTTTTGGGCTGAAGCAGTAAATACAGCTTGTTACACTCAGAATCGAACCCTGATTAACAAAGATCATGAAAAGACTCTGTATGAGTTAATGGCCAACAAGAAACCATCACTGAAGTATTTTCATGTGTTTGGTGCAAAGTGCTTTGTATTGAAAGATGGAGAACATCTAGGCAAGTTTGATGCCAAAGCAGATGAAGGCATTTTTCTGGGCTATTCTATGGAATCTAAAGCTTACAGGGTTTATGTGATTGAAGATAAGAAGGTGTTGGAAAGCCTTAATGTAACATTTGATGACACCAAAAGACCAAGACTGCAAAAAGGAGTGAACTCTGAATCCTTGGTAATTGAAAATTTATCAGGAGATCTCTCTGATAATGAAAAAGAACCTGAAGTTGTTCCTGGTGATAATAATAATGATAATGATAATGATTCTGGACTAAGTGATGACAGTGGTGGAAACCCTCAAACTACTACTACATCCACTAGTCAAACAACAGGGTCAACAGATCACACCGGCAACAACTCAGGGGGAGCAGGAGAAGGATCAACTAGTCGCACTCAACAAAATTATGAACAAGGAGAATCATCAAGATCATATCTGCCAAGACAAAGGGTATGGAGTAGAGATCATCCCTTTCACTTGATCATTGGTGATCCTGACACAGGAGTGAGAACTAGAAGGACATCACAAAATGAATGCCAATATTCTGGGTTTCTTTCAGAAACAAAACCTAAGAAAGTTGAAGATGCCCTGGAAGATCCAGATTGGGTGATTGCAATGCAAGATTAACTCAATCAGTTTGAAAGGCAGAAAGTTTGGAAGCTGGTACCCAGGCCTAAAGGAAAATCTGTTATAGGAACAAAATGGGTATTCAGAAATAAATTGGATGAAGATGGCATTGTAACGAGAAACAAGGCCAGACTAGTTGCTAAAGGTTACTCTCAAGAAGAGGGTATAGATTATGATTAAACCTATGCACCAGTAGCAAGACTTGAGGCTATCAGGATGTTTCTGGAATTCGCAGCACATTCCAATTACAAGGTATATCAAATGGATGTGAAGAGTGCATTTCTGAATGGGGAGCTAGAAGAAGAAGTTTATGTAGAACAACCTCCAGGCTTTGAGGATTCAAATCAGGTGGACTTTGTATATTTTCTGTTCAAAGCTCTCTATGGACTCAAGTAAGCTCCAAGAACATGGTATGACACTCTATCTGAATTTTTACTTGAAAATAACTTTACTAGAGGTGTCGTAGATAAAACTCTCTTTTATAAGATGCACAAAAATGATTTGATATTAGTGCAAGTATATGTTGATGACATAATATTTGGTTCTACTAATGATGATCTATGCAAGAGATTTGCTAAGTTAATGCAAAGTCGATATGAAATGAGCATGATGGGTGAATTGTCATTCTTTCTTGGACTACAAGTGTATCAAAGGCAAGATGGAATATTCATTTGCCAGTCCAAGTACATCAATGATCTTCTGAAGAAGTATCAAATGGAAGACTCATCTACAACAAAGACTCCAATGCCAACTGCCACTAAGCTTGATAAGGATGAAAATGGTAAGAAAGTTGACATCACAAGCTACAGAGGTATGATAGGCTCCTTACTATATCTCACTACAAGTAGACCAGATATAACATTTGCAACATGCTTGTGTGCTAGGTTTCAGTCTGATCCAAAAGAATCTCATCTAATAGCTGTTAAGTGAATATTTAGATATCTTAAGGGACCCCAAATCTTGGAATATGGTACCCTAAAGATACAGAATTTGATCTTATTGGATACACAGACTCAGATTTTGCAGGGTGTAAGATTGATCGGAAGAGTACTTCAGGAAGCTGTTAGTTTCTTGGTTTAGGAAGAAGCAGCACTCAGTATCCACTTCAACAGCTGAAGCTGAATACATAGCTGTTGGTAGCTGTTGTGCTCAAATCTTGTGGATGAGAAACCAACTCCGTGACTATGGGCTTTTGTTGACTAAGATTCCAATATTCTGCGACAATACAAGTGCCATAGGAATCTCCAACAACCCAGTTCAGCACTCGAGGACTAAGCACATCGATATCAGGTATCATTTTCAGGTCTGACTTAAATCAATTTCTTCCGAGACGATAAACATCTTGATCTTTTTAGTGCTGACAACTAGTGTAACTGGTCTGGTTCACAGATGACTAACACTTGATCAATACCTCTACGTCTTCAATACAATATTGTTGATAAGTCCTTTGTCGTTCTGGTTGCTTTATTAAAATCACTGAAATCCTCTGGTACTAACTCTCTATCATTCAAATACTTCTGTAGTCTTGAAAGTCTTGTTTCTTTATTTGTCACTAAGGCTTGAACATATTAATGAACTTCTTTCCGTGACCTGTTTACGGACTTCAAGAATACATACCATATTTTGATTTTTTGAGTTTACCTTTTCTTCTTTCCTTCTGGATTCCTGTGCTTCTGTTAATATTATAGTCTGTCTTGTTCTTTGTTGAGTTGTAGTTATCTATGTTACATATTATGTTACATTATGTTTTACAGTAATATTTGTTCTAAATATTTAAGCATTTATTTAATTCGAATTATTTTATTATGTTTTGAACATTGTAAAATAATGCAGCATAATTCATTGGATTTTAATTGGTTTATATCAGTTAATGATATTTAGTCGATTTTATTCTAAGAAAATTGTGAGATTTTTGTTGGCTGTGAATTTTGTTAAAATTTTTTGATCTGGAACAAATTCAAGGATGAACAGAAAACAAAAATCAGAGGTTCATTTTAAACTAGGAACATGCTTGAAATGAAGTGAGCAGCAAAATCTATCGAAAAAGGAATTTCGATAGTTTTCTAAGTATTTGACAAAAAGTATCGAAAGTAATTTTTGATGGTTTTTGTTAAAAGAAAAGAAAAACTATCGAAGAAAAGACTCAATAGTTTTTGAAAGTGGAAATGAAATCTATCGAAAGAATTCCAATCTTTAATATTCGAATATCTCGATAGTTTTCAGAAAGAACAACTTTTCGATAGTTTTTGGTTTGTAATTTTAAAAACCTTCGATAGTTTTTGATAAAAGTCTGTTCAAATTCAAATTTTATCACCTTCGATAGTTTTTCAAAAACTATCGAAGTGTGATTTGACTTTTATGCCCCTCAGAAAAACTATTGATAGTACATTTTTAAAATCTATCGAAAGTGAAATTACTAAAATACCCCTAACAGATTGGTGAGTATATAACAACCCCTTAGACGTTTTTTTAATTATTCTCAGATCTAATGTGTTTTGTTATATACTTACATATACTTACAAGGCCAAGAACAAGAATTCAATACTTTCTTATCTTTTTTAACCGAGAATTACTTGAAAGGATTCACTTTTACCACAATAAATTTACGTTTAACCGTGAATATACTGTGTCTTGTGGTTCTTTTCAGTTTTAAAGTCAGTTTTTAAAGAAATCAATCGAAAGTGACAGATGAATCTTAAAATTTTGTTAACAGTGTTCATACTTAAGAGTTGATTGTTATTCAATTGATTTCTTTAGTTTAGTGAAAATTCGAAAGTTAACAAATTAGGATTCTTAATTTTGGATTGTTTTTTGTTCGAGTTTTAAGTTTAAAAAAAGGGATATTTTAGAGTTAATTAATTAAGAAATTTTTGGTTTTAATTATAATTTTCTGGAAATTCTGAAAAATTCAATGGACGGAAAATTTATTATTACCAAAACGAATCATGTCTCGTTTCAAAACGTGCAATCCATCACGAACCTTTAGTTTCGTGCATGGGCACAGTTTTTGAACACACACTCATTGGTGGCACATGCATTAAGTACTCCTGCGGTTCTTTGCGTTGATCAATTAACTGCATTGTACACCACTGCCACTAACACATCAGAAAACAATATCTTATCCTTCAGTTTTGTTTTGCCAGGGGGCAGAACAATAAGGGTGATGGAACATGATTTGAACAGAATTCTTCATTTTCCAACGTAAAATCTTGTTCCGGATCACACAACTGAGGAGATACATGCTTTCTTCACTCTCATAAGAAGTCAACAACCTAACTTCTTTGTGGGAGAGTTTCTAAAGCATCACCTAACCAAGCCCTGGAATTTCTTCTTTCACACACTCATACATGTTTTTACTGCTAAAATGACAAATCTGCATGGTATTCCTTTGTTTCTTCAGAAACTAGGGTTTTTTATTGCTAACAAAAGGCATATTAACATAGGATGACTTGTGATTGAACAAATAATCCAGTGCATGGGACCTTTGGAAGAAAGAACATGCCAAGATGATGTGCTTTGTTTCTATCCAAGGTTTCTATAGTTAATTTTAAATGATGTGTTAATAGATGAGGAGATAGACATCTTTGCAGATGAGGAGACTATGGAGTGCATGAAGATGAAAAGCAATGCAATAACAGCTTTGATAAAGAAGAATCATCTTCCAGGGGTGCCTACTGTTCTGACGGACTATCTTCGAACGGTACCCCTACCACTTCTACCCCCAGGGGAACAGGTAAATCAAGGTATGATTCCTGAACCTGTCATTCCACCTCAACCTGCACCAATGGACATTGATCCAGAGCCCTCAGTGGCCATTCCTGGCCAGGAGGTTGAAAACCAACAACCTCTAACCACGGTCATAGAGCCTTTGGAAGAGCCAAATGAAAGAATATCTGAAACTCCTACACCTACTATACCAGTCATTCAAACAACCGAGAGTGTAGAGGGAGATAGTGCCATAGCAACACCACATAAGGAGATACACCCATCAACAACAGCTCTGCCTTCTGCTAAAAGGAGAAGAATTGAAACTGAGGAAACTGTTGATCTTTCATTTCCATCAACCAATGAGCCCTTCACTAATTTTTCTGATGCTGATTGGGCAGCTCTTACTAAAGTTATATCTGAACCCATAGCCCAATCTAACAAAGGAAAATTGATGGAAGTAACTAGTTCTCCGACCATATTACGGTCAGGACCACTGGTTGAAGGTTCTTTAATGAACCAAGAGTCTTCGCAGACGTCGAGAGAAGGTTCTGACCCAAATGGAAAACCTAAAGGGTCATTGCCTAGCTCCCCAGATGGAACATATCTGGATCCCGCGGGTACAGGGTCTGACGTAGGTGCAGATCGGCAACTCGGTGACAATGAATCAATTTCATTTGATAAGTTACCTGAGGAAAGTCTTCACAGACTTTAGAGGGAGTTTCAGGATCTCTGCTGTTAAAAGAGCCTGATTCTAACCCCCTAGAGATTCAAACTCTAGATCCTGTTAAGGATAAATCATCGAAAGATGATCAGCAACTTGGTTTAACCAAGGACGGGGACTTGCGAAGCCCCATTGCACCACCAGTGACCTCCTTAAGGATGGCTACGGTGATTTCTGTTGCAGGTACACAAAGCGAAAAGGGAACGAGTGAAGAAAAAACACTATCACCTGGACTGAGTGGAAAAGGTAAAATGAGTGAAACACCAACAGAAACGTTGAGTGAACACCCAGAGCCAAACGTGAGGAGTGACACCCAAACCCTGAAAAACATAGATGATCTGCTACTGCCAACAGATCGAGAAATACAAGTACAATCCACTCTCAAGGAGATGACAGTTCATGACAGAGAGAGAAATCCATTATTCAAAGTCCCTCTCAGACCTTCTTTTGCCCAAGGGATCTCCTCCGGTCAAGTTGATAGCTCTTTAACTTCAATACAATCAAAGATTGACTTGGCTGCAGCTGATTCCCGAAGAACCTATAGAGCTTTAAGAAGTGCATCTGACACTATAACGGGTACAAAGGAGGCAGTGGACTCACTGAAGAAGGAAGCTATTGAAGAACTGGTCGAATTGAGAGCATACGTAAAGGACCTAAGAGATGGATTCGTGAATGAAGTACATGTTCTTCAACAAGGTCAAGAAGCTCTATCTGAAGACATTCTGGTTATCCGGGATGGTCAAGCCATGGTCAAGGATGCTATGAATACATTGTCAAGAGTGGAGTCTCGCCTCAATAAGAGATTGAACAGAATTGAGCAGACTACTAACTCAAGACTGAATGCCATTGACCAAAAGATTGCTTCTGTGGAAGAAATGACCACGGACATTCCTTTATTTATGGAGAATCAAGGTAATGGTCTGGAGTCGATCTGGAATATTATAAGAAATCAACAACCTGGACCTTCAACCTACTATGCTGAGGATGACTTCACGGAGGATTACTCAACTAAGGGGGAGAAAGGAAAGGAAACAACAGCTATTCCAGTGAGACAATACTGGATAGAAGATCTTGTAGAAGAAGAGGAAGTTGAAGAGGGATTGGAATTCATGCATGAGCAACAAATGGAAGAGCATGAACCATATTATCCAAAGCCAATTGAACATCCAATCTTGGATAATATTATGGAAGAAGCAAATCCTCTGTCAATGGAACAAGAAGATGCCTTGGAGAGATTGAAAGCTGAGAAAACAGAAAGAGAAGCCAGGCAAGCTGAAAGGGAAAGTCACAAAGCAATTCAAAGAAGCGAGAAATTGAAAAGGTTCAAGATGTATAGTGAAATAAGGAAGAAAAAGTTGATAGATTTGGCATAAAAGCAAGGAAAGGACTGGGAGATGGCTTCCAAAACATTTTGCGGAGTTGAAGACGGATTAGAAGTCAACGACAATGCTGATGTGGAAGTGATCATTCAGGATATCAGAAGTGCAAATCAAGACGATCAGACTTATTTCACTGCATTGAGACAATCTCTTATCTACCTGAAGGCTGGAGTAAAAGCAACTGGTGCCTGGAATATAATAATCAGTTTCATGGAAAGAGGTACATTTATGATCTCCACAAAGTTTTCCGAACATAGAACTTACACAGAATTGCAGGTGATGATCATTAAGATCCAAAGAACTACAAAGCTAAATGAACTGCTCCGTGAAGATGTTAAGGAGATCTTAATGAAAGTCAGTCCAGAGGTAACTGAAGATCCTCCAATGGTAAGATTCATGAAAAATGACTTGTTCAGAATTTGCTATCTGACTGAGGACAAACTGAAGGATTATCCAAATAACTATCTGAAATTAGTTTTGAAGTACCTGAGATCCACTGGATTAATGACTACTGAGAAGGATAAAACAGCCGACACTCTGAGAAGCTATCTTATGGAAAATATGCCCTATTATCGGAAGAGAGTGGAAAGAGGATTGGAAGTGCATCCCAAACTACCTAACATGCCAAAGCAAAATCAGAAAGATGTTAGCATTGCATGGGTGTGGGATGGAGTGGGTTGATAAGTGGGTATTTTATTCACTTAAAACGTTTTCGTATGGCTTAAAACGATTGTTTGTACTCGAGTTGTGGTATTTTTGATCTCTTTTAAGGGTATTGTGCAGGAATATCTATCACAGGTATAATGGGAATGAAGCGGAGCAATCGGAATGCAATTTGGAGCTAAAACGAAGAAAATGGAAAAATTCGTCTTCCTGGACAGAAGGCACGGCGCGGCAGCGCCGTGTTTGAGCTTGCCTATGGCGCGGCAGCGCCGCATGAAAACGGAACAGTAAGCCTATGGCGCGGCAGCGCCGCTCTCCTATGTAACTGTGGCACGACAGCGCCAGACATTCTGACGAAATTTCCTGTTTTGAACCCGATTTGCTGATTTTTCGAGTTGAAGTCAAATTACAATTCCGTACGACTTATTTGCACCTGGAGGCCTATATAAAGAGAAGAAAACCCTAGAGAACAGGGGGGACACATACCACATATTATTTACGGAGTTTTAAAGCACGAAGAAGCAAGGAAGAAGATAGTTTTCAATTTATTCTTGTATTCTTTCTAGCTTGTGGATGCTTGGTTTGGGTGTATTCTTTAGAACCTTTGATAATTATTCCAATATTGATTCGTTTTCTTCAATCATGTTTACATTAGAACCCATGGTGACGATTAGTTTGATTATGAACTAACTCGTTGTCATGGGGTTTTAGCGGATTTATTCATGAAGTTTATTTGTTGAATTTTCTCGATGCCTATAGTGTGATTGATGCGATATCCTATCATGGTTGTTTTAATTCGTTATAGGAGAGTAGCTAACTCCTGTAATTGTGTGTTAATTCTTATTGAAGCGAAAGTGGATTTAAGAGTTTAGAACTTGCCATGCTAGCATAGGTTTATGCGTGAGAATATCATTCGTAATTAGTGTCGTAACTCTAACCGTTTTATGACGACTATGTGATCAATTGAATGCTTGTACTTCAACCATTATGTTTTCAATCTTTATAGACATATAGGGACTAAGCATAATTGGGAGACTAAGTGATTTCTATCTTTATTGTGGATATTATTTAGGATGGTATTTGTGCAACGAAAGTTGGCTTATATCAGTTTTGTGTGTTCGATCAGGTATTAATAAATCACATGAAAAGGCTAGAGAATTGGAAACTATAGATGGATTGTTTAATGAAGTTAAAATTCCATGTTTTATTTGCATAAGTAATTCAATATAACCCTTTGTTCAAATAGTTGATAATTAGTTATAAATTTTAGAAAAATTTTAGTGGTAAACAAAATCCAATTTGTTATTTGTTTTAGCATCGAATAATAATCATACATTGGTGAGTGAATTAACTAGACAATACAACGAGTCCCTGTAGGAACGAACCTTACTTACTATCTGTATTACTTGAGATCACGTGCACTTGCGTGTTGAGTTTGGTCGTAACAAGTTTTTGGCGCCGCTGCCGGGGATTTCGGTTTTATTTGTTTAGTTCAGTATTTACCATCAGTGGTCATTAAAGTTCGGTGACTAGGACGTTTCTCACCAATTTTCTTGTTGGTGAAATTCAGGTACTTATTGAGAGTGTATGCGTACACGAGCTCGAGCACGTAGAGAAGAATTAGCAAGAAGAGAAGAACTAGCACGAAGGAAACTTGACTTTGAGAACATCAGTGTAGAAAACAATCGTGAATCAAAAGAAGATATGGAAGATCAAGCACAACCAGCGAAGGCTTTGAGTGAATTCTCTCAGCCAAAAGTGGAGGACATTCATACCAGCATTGTTCGTCCAGCTATTGGGGCAAATAATTTCGAGCTTAAGCCAAACATCATTCAGATGATTCAGAATACGGTTCAGTTTGGGGGTAGTCCTGCTGAAGATCCCAATGCTCATATTAGGGACTTTCTTGAGATCTGTGATACCTTCAAATTCAACGGAGTTACAGATGACGCAATCAGATTGAGGCTATTTCCCTTCTCTCTTAGGGATAAAGCCAAGAGTTGGTTACATTCTATGCCATCAGGTTCTATTAAAACATGGGCAGACTGTGCTCAAAAGTTCTTGACGAAGTATTTCTCCATGGCGAAGACAGCAGCTTATAGAAATTCTATTTCTCAGTTTGCTCAGCAACCCCAGGAATCTTTGGGGGAAGCTTGGGAAAGGTACAAGGAGATATTGGCACGTTGTCCTCATCATGGGATGCCGGATTGGATGGTAATCAGCAATTTCTACAACGGATTGGGAGCTCAGTCAAGGCCTATGCTTGATGCAGCTTCTGGAGGAGCACTGTGGGCAAAAAGCTATGAGGATGCCTATAATCTTATCGAGATGATGGCGGCCAATGAGTTTCAGAATCCTACTCAACGCTTGCCACCTGCTAAAGTGGCTGGAGTTCTTGACTTGGATGCAGCTACTGCTATTGCTGCTCAACTCAAAGCGTTGACAATGAAGGTAGATTCCCTTTCTAATCTTGGGACTAACCAGGTTGCTATGGTGTGTGAATTGTGTGCAGGGGCTCATGACACGAATCTGTGTGCTATCTCAGCTGAATCAGCACAGTTTGTTAGTAACTTTCAGAGAACTCAGCAACCAGCACCTAATGTGTATCATCCCAACAATCGGAATCATCCTAATTTCAGTTGGAGCAACAATCAGGGTGGTGTTCAGCAACCACAAAATCAGCAGTTCAATGCAAGGCCATATAATCAGAACTATCAACCACCACCTTATGCTCCAAGGCAACCATTCATTCCACCGGGATTTCAACCATCTCAAGGGAATTCATTGAATCAGGCTGAGAAGTCTGAATTGGAAGAGCTTCGAATGATGTACAAGAGTCAGGCGGTGTCGTTGAAAACTTTAGAGAATCAGATTGGGCAACTAGCCAATGCATTGTTGAACCGTCAACCAGGAACGCTTCCGAGTGACACAGAGATGAATCCAGGCAAGAAAGATCACAAGGAACAGGTCCAGGCAGTAACCTTACGATCGGGGAAGATTCTACAAGGTCAGAACGAAGAAAATTCAGCCGAGGAAAAAAATGAATTCTGTTCCTGATTTGGTACCTAATGCTACTCTCTCGACTCATGTAACTGGGAAGAGTGATAATTCTCAGAAAGTAGTAGAAGAAAAGGTGTTTCCACCTCCTCCATTCCCAAAACGAGTTCAAAGGCAAAAGTTTGACAAGCAGTTTGCTAAGTTCTTGGATGTCTTCAAGAAGCTTCAGATTAACATACCATTTGCAGAGGCTCTTGAGCAAATGCCGAGCTATGCGAAGTTTATGAAGGGCATTCTTTCGAAGAAATTGAAACTTGAGGAGCTAGAGACAGTTGCATTGACGGAAGAATGTAGTGCCATCTTGCAACAAAAGTTGCCACCTAAGTTGAAGGACCCTGGAAGCTTTACCATACCATGTACTATTGGAGATCTCTCATTCAGCAAATGCTTGTGTGATTTGGGTGCAAGTATTAATCTCATGCCCTTATCAGTTTTCATGCAGCTTGGTCTTCCAGAACCAAAGCCAACTACTATGACTCTGCAACTTGCGGACCGTTCAGTTACTTATCCTCGAGGAATAGTTGAGGATGTTTTGGTGAAGGTCGACAAGCTTATCTTTCCAGCCGACTTTGTTATTCTTGACTTTGAGGAAGACAAGAAGATCCCTATCATCTTGGGACGACCATTCTTGGCTACAGGTCGGACTCTTATTGATGTCCAAAAGGGAGAACTCACTATGAGGGTGCACGATCAAAATGTCACCTTTAATGTTTTCAATGCAATGAAGCTTCCAACTGACGAGGAAGTGTGTTTTAAAATTGATATGGTGGACAAGGTGGTTAACTCCTCAACTCAACACTTGATCAAAACTGATGTGTTGGAAAGAGTTCTTGCTAATGACTTGGAGATTGAGAACGAAGAGGATGGAGAACACTTGCAATATCTTAATGCATCTCCATGGAAGAAGTTTGAGATGCCGTTTGAATCTTTGGGGTTGTCAGAGCTGAAGAAGTCTCATGTTAGACTTAAGCCATCTATCGAGGAAGCACCTACATTGGAACTTAAGCCATTGCCTGAACATCTAAGGTATGCCTATCTTGGTGATTCTTCTACCTTACCTGTTATTATATCATCTAAGCTTTCAGGCATGGAAGAGGAAAAGCTATTGCGAATATTAAGGGATTTCAAATCAGCCATTGGGTGGACTATAGCAGACATCAAGGGTATTAGTCCTTCTTACTACATGCACAAAATTCTTTTGGAAGAGGGAGCTAAACCTACAGTTGATAATCAAAGGAGACTGAATCCTGTTATGAAGGAAGTTGTGAAGAAGGAAATTCTTAAATGGCTTGATGCAGGCATTATCTATCCGATCTCTGATAGTTCTTGGGTGAGTCCAGTGCAATGCGTGCCTAAGAAGGGAGGCATGACAGTGGTTACTAATGAAAAGAACGAGCTCATTCCTACGCGAACAGTTACTGGTTGGAGGATTTGCATGGATTATCGAAAGTTGAACAAGGCTACTCGAAAAGATCATTTTCCACTTCCGTTCATTGATCAGATGCTCGACAGATTGGCTGGACATCAGTACTATTGCTTGCTTGATGGGTATTCTGGTTACAATCAGATTTGCATAGCACCCGAGGATCAAGAGAAGACTACATTCACTTGTCCATTTGGTACATTTGCTTTCAGACGTGTTTCTTTCGGGTTGTGTGGAGCACCAGCTACTTTTCAGATATGCATGATGGCCATTTTTTCTGACATGATTGGAATTAATGTGGAAGTATTCATGGACGATTTCTCAGTCTTTGGGGATTCTTTTGATGAGTGCTTGGAAAACTTGAGTTTGGTTCTAAAGCGTTGTGTGGAGACAAATCTTGTTCTAAATTGGGAAAAGTGCCATTTCATGGTACAAGAAGGTGTCATTCTGGGACACAAGGTTTCGTGTAAAGGTTTGGAAGTTGACAAGGCAAAGGTGGAGACTATTGAGAACCTTCCTGCCCCTGTTTCAGTCAAGGGTATTCGCAGCTTTCTTGGTCATGCGGGGTTCTACAGGCGTTTTATAAAGGATTTCTCAAAAATTTCTAAGCCACTTTGCAATCTCTTGGAAAAAGATGTTCCGTTCAAGTTTGATGAGTCTTGTTTACATGCATTCGAGATCTTGAAGAAGAAATTAATTTCTGCTCCAGTTATTACAGCTCCTGATTGGAGCCAACCATTTGCTTTGATGTGCGATGCTAGTGATTTTGCGCTTGGGGTCGTTCTAGGCCAAAGGAAAGAAAAGGTGTTTCATGTTATTTATTATGCAAGCAAAACTCTTAATGATGCTCAGATGAATTATACCACCACTGAGAAGGAACTACTTGCTATTGTCTACGGGTTTGAAAAGTTTCGCTCTTATCTGCTTGGTACTAAGGTGACAGTTTATACGGATCATGCTGCTATTCGCTATCTCCTGGCGAAGAAAGATGCTAAGCCAAGGTTGATTCGTTGGGTTCTTCTGTTGCAAGAATTTGACGTGGAAATCAAGGACAGAAAGGGGACGGAGAATCAGGTAGCTGACCATCTCTCTAGATTGGAAGATCATGGGAAGTCACCTAAAGACAACACGGCTATTAATGAGTTTTTTCCGGATGAGCAACTATTCAGTGTGAAAGATGTTGAACCATGGTATGCCGACATTGTGAATTATCTAGTAAGTAACATCATACCACCTGAGATCTCTTATGCTCAAAAGAAGAAATTCTTACATGATGTCAAGCAGTATATTTGGGATGAGCCGTTTTTGTTCAAGCAAGGAGTTGATCAGATTATTAGGCGTTGTGTTCCTTACAGTGAGACCGAGGCTATTCTTAGTGATTTTCATGCTACAGCTTATGGAGGCCATTATGCGGGTGAAAAGACAGCCACACGTATTCTTCAAGCAGGTTTCTATTGGCCGACTCTATTCAAGGATGCTCATCAGTTTGTGTTGAGATGTGATCGATGTCAACGAGTTGGTAATATTTCTCGTAGGGACGAGATGCCTCTTAATGTCATGTTGGAGGTAGAGATCTTTGACGTGTGGGGAATCGACTTCATGGGACCGTTCATTCCGTCATGTGGTAATCAATATATTCTGTTAGCTGTGGATTATGTGTCTAAGTGGGTGGAGGTAAAGGCACTTCCAACGAATGATGCTAAGGTGGTGCTCAATTTCCTTCACAAGAATATATTTACTCGGTTTGGCACTCCACGGGTTATCATCAGTGATGAAGGTACGCACTTTTGCAATCGGAAGTTTACATCTCTTATGGCACGCTACAATATCAATCATCGAGTTGCTACAGCTTATCATCCTCAAACCAATGGGCAAGCTGAAGTGTCTAATCGTGAAATTAAACGAATTCTTGAGAAGGTGGTAAGTCCTTCTAGGAAGGATTGGGCTTTGAAGCTTGATGAAGCAGTGTGGGCTTATCGGACGGTCTATAAAACACCTTTGGGAATGTCACCATTTCAGCTTATGTATGGAAAAGCATGTCATCTTCCAGCTGAGTTAGAACACAAGGCTTATTGGGCGTTGAAGAAGCTGAATTTTGATCTTACAGCAGCAGGTGAGAAGCGTATGGTTCAGTTGAATGAAATGGACGAGTTTCGATTGCAAGCTTATGAGAACAACAAGCTATATAAAGAGAAAGTCAAAAGGTGGCATGATCGTCGGTTGGTTCTTAAGACATTTGTGCCCGGGCAATTGGTGTTGTTGTTCAACTCTCGACTTCGGTTATTTCCTGGAAAGTTGAAGTCACGTTGGTCAGGTCCATTCACAGTTAAAACAGTTTTTCAGCATGGAGCAGTGGAGATTTTTGACAAGTCACCGGACCAGTCGTTCAAGGTCAATGGTCAGCGGTTAAAGCCATATTTTGGAGAGAAGTTGAATCGCGAAGTGGAGACCGCGGTTCTAATTTTCCCAACGTAAGGAGATGGAGCTATGTCAAGCTAATGACTTAAAAAGAGCGCTTCGTGGGAGGCAACCCACTTGATTGTATGATTGTATCATTCTTTAAAAAAAAAAAAAAAAAAAAAAAAAAATTCATCAGAAGGTTTGGCGCGGCAGCGCCGTGTCGACTGTTGAAAGAAAAAAAGAAAAAAAAAAAAGTTTGTTGTTGTATTTAGTGGCCCATTATATTAAACCACTAACGACACCCACTAACCCTAAAATTCTCTATATATACCTACTTATTAACCCTACCTATACAACCTATACATACGTTCCTTACAAATCTCAAAAACTCTCAAACACTCTAAACACTTCTTCTATTTGATTCAATGGCTTCCAAGCGTCAACGGGTTGTAATTGGTGGCAGTGAGGGTGCTAGTGGTAGTGGGGCTGGTGGAAGGAACCCTCGTTCTTCATCTTCATCCGATTCTGGGGGAGGCAATGGTGGACCTCAGTTTATTTCTAATGAGGCGCATGAGGCATACACTGATTTGATGGGGCGTTCTATTGCCCGAGAGAGGGGATTTTTGCCTACGGCATCGGATGGGAATATGTTGATCAATATTCAGGAGAGGGGTTGGGAGCAGATTTGTGAGACTCTGGAGCCTGTTCCATTGTCTGTGGTTCGCGAATTCTACGCGAACGCTAGTGTGGAAAGGAATGGGATTAGCCAGGTTCGTGGGTTCCGTGTGGATTATCGGCCGCGTGCTATTCGTCGTGTTCTTGGTCTTCTGGCTCCTAGGAGGAATCAAGAGGATTGGTCAGGGAGGACTCGCGATGCTGTGGACCTTCAGATGATTATTCAGCGGTTGTGTGTTCCAGGTACGGAGTGGAACTTGAGGCGTGGCACTTCTGAGCCCACGTCGTTTATGTCGACGGCTCTGAATCAGTATGGGCGTACTTGGAATTTGTTTATTTGTGCTAACCTCATCCCTACTAGGCATTCGAATGAGGTGACGGTTGAGAGGGCTATCTTGTTGTATGCTATTTGCAGCAGAGAGTATGTGGATTTGGGTAATTTGATCCATCAGGGGATTCTCCGTTTTATGCAAGGAAGTACCACTGCGGCGATACCTCATGGTTCGGTCATTGCTAGGTTGGCTAGGGATTGTGGTGCTAGTTGGTCAGCGGAGGAGCCTGTACAGCCGCCACAGGCAACACTGGATCATCAGAGTATAAGGCGGCTGAATGTGTGGGATGGAGGTGAGCCGGATTGGTGGGGTCTTGGTTTTGTAGTAGGGGGTCATCAGCAGCATCAGCAGCATCAGCAGCAGCAGGAGGAGGAGCCTCAGGATGGAGGTTCTCTTATTAGTCAGCGGCAGTATAGGCGATTGACGAGGCGTATCGATGCGGTGCACGATATGCAGGCAGGTTTTGCAGCAGATTTTGGTCAGTTTGCACAGGCTTTGAGCACGGCTTTTCGTGCAAGTGGGGTGGACGTGACTTTTCCGTCCTTTGGAGCTGGCGCTGTCTATCCGCCACCGGACACTCCCGATGGGAGTGGCTCGGACGACGAATAGGTATGCCTTGCACTCTTTTTATTCTTACCTTCAATGTGGGCATTGAAAATTTTAAGTTTGGGGGTGGGGATGAAAGGTGCATTTGTATAATAGGTATATTGCATGTTAGGAGCATTTGTGCATGTTAGTTAATTTCATGTTAGTTTAGAGCATTTTGTTGCATGTTAGTTAGAGCATTTAGGACATTCTGTTTATTGTGATATTTATGTTCATATAGTTGCATGAGCATGGCATGCATTTTCATGATCCCTTAGGACGACCTATTTCTGTTTGGCAGGTAGATGTTGATTTGAGTGTGGTAATCATGAATAGAGGGTTGATTTATAGTTTCTATGAAATTGACATGCCTGTTATGGGGACAAAAACATTTACACAACTCATTGTTTGCTTTTGGGCTAGATTGGGGGTCATGCTTGTTTGGATGTTTTGAGGTTTAATTACCTGGTTATATTTAAAATGTTCTTTATTCCCTTGATAACATAAGAGCACTAAAGTATAAGTTTGGGGGAAACAGGATTTTCATGCTAGTTGTTTTGTTGTTTATGGCTAGGCGTCAAATGGCTAGTAGCCGGCTCATATTTATATGAGTAGTCTAGGGTTGGAAATGAGAATTCTCATTCCAGATTGTATATAAAAAAAAAAAAAAAGAAAAAAAAAGAAAAAAAAAAAAGAGTCATGTAAATAGTTAAATGCAAAATTAACCACGAGTGAGCTCTTTAATACTCGAGCAATTAAGTTCAATGGGGGCAATGTGCCTAGTGACCTAAGGTCCTTTGTGGTCTGGGATCCGCTAACCTAACGCTCGTTACATGGGTATTATTGTATAAGCCTTTTGGGGTCTCACTCATTGCACGGTTAAATAAGCATGTGTATTGTATATAGTAGTATGTGTCGTAGTAATAAAGCATGAATTCCTGGTTAACCTGAATGATGATGGAGGTGTCTCGAAGTTATGAAGTGTCTACCGTTCATTCTCTTTATAAACTTGTGATTGCCTTGACTAAGAATTGGTATGATTTTTGATCTAGTGTTAGGAGTATATCTGATGAGTATCACACACCACGTTCCTATGCATGTATTGTTAGTATACGGGAATTTAGTCGAGCTCTGTTTGGAAGTTATTGCATGATTTGAGATGTTTACCTAATGAATGGTTTTGGTTAGTCTAAGGGGGTCCTTGCATTTCCATATAGTTGCATACATGTAGTTAGTTGCATTTGTAGTTGCATTGTTAGATGGATTTTGTGGGTACATTCACTATAGGCCCTCACGAGACCTTACTCGTCCACTAGGGCTGCCTAGGGGTTTAAAGGGCTTGTTGCATATGCCAAATGCAACCGTGATCACCTACGGAAGTGGTACTAGTTAGTTGTAATAAATTGTTTGTTTATGCTCGAGGACGAGCATCGGTTTAAGTTTGGGGGTGTGATAAGTGGGTATTTTATTCACTTAAAACGTTTCCGTATGGCTTAAAACGATTGTTTGTACTCGAGTTGTGGTATTTTTGATCTCTTTTAAGGGTATTGTGCAGGAATATCTATCACAGGTATAATGGGAATGAAGCGGAGCAATCGGAATGCAATTTGGAGCTAAAACGAAGAAAATGGAAAAATTCGTCTTCCTGGACAGAAGGCACGGCGCGGCAGCGCCGTGTTTGAGCTTGCCTATGGCGCGGCAGCGCCGCATGAAAACGGAACAGTAAGCCTATGGCGCGGCAGCGCCGCTCTCCTATGTAACTGTGGCGCGGCAGCGCCAGACATTCTGACGAAATTTCCTGTTTTGAACCCGATTTGCTGATTTTTCGAGTTGAAGTCAAATTACAATTCCGTACGACTTATTTGCACCTGGAGGCCTATATAAAGAGAAGAAAACCCTAGAGAACAGGGGGGACACATACCACATATTATTTACGGAGTTTTAAAGCACGAAGAAGCAAGGAAGAAGATAGTTTTCAATTTATTCTTGTATTCTTTCTAGCTTGTGGATGCTTGGTTTGGGTGTATTCTTTAGAACCTTTGATAATTATTCCAATATTGATTCGTTTTCTTCAATCATGTTTACATTAGAACCCATGGTGACGATTAGTTTGATTATGAACTAACTCGTTGTCATGGGGTTTTAGCGGATTTATTCATGAAGTTTATTTGTTGAATTTTCTCGATGCCTATAGTGTGATTGATGCGATATCCTATCATGGTTGTTTTAATTCGTTATAGGAGAGTAGCTAACTCCTGTAATTGTGTGTTAATTCTTATTGAAGAGAAAGTGGATTTAAGAGTTTAGAACTTGCCATGCTAGCATAGGTTTATGCGTGAGAATATCATTCGTAATTAGTGTCGTAACTCTAACCGTTTTATGACGACTATGTGATCAATTGAATGCTTGTACTTCAACCATTATGTTTTCAATCTTTATAGACATATAGGGACTAAGCATAATTGGGAGACTAAGTGATTTCTATCTTTATTGT
Source organism: Heracleum sosnowskyi (assembly GCA_030848705.1). Classification (NCBI taxonomy): domain Eukaryota; kingdom Viridiplantae; phylum Streptophyta; class Magnoliopsida; order Apiales; family Apiaceae; genus Heracleum; species Heracleum sosnowskyi. The sequence goes on from CM061235.1 coordinate 71,545,831, forward strand.
GGATATTATTTAGGATGGTATTTGTGCAACGAAAGTTGGCTTATATCAGTTTTGTGTGTTCGATCAGGTATTAATAAATCACATGAAAAGGCTAGAGAATTGGAAACTATAGATGGATTGTTTAATGAAGTTAAAATTCCATGTTTTATTTGCATAAGTAATTCAATATAACCCTTTGTTCAAATAGTTGATAATTAGTTATAAATTTTAGAAAAATTTTAGTGGTAAACAAAATCCAATTTGATATTTGTTTTAGCATCGAATAATAATCATACATTGGTGAGTGAATTAACTAGACAATACAACGAGTCCCTGTAGGAACGAACCTTACTTACTATCTGTATTACTTGAGATCACGTGCACTTGCGTGTTGAGTTTGGTCGTAACATGGGTCAACAGGTTGAGTACATTGGAAGACACATCATAGGAGCAATCCTTAAACCTGGAGAACCACTGCACTATCCATCTGTGATTGATTATCAAGCTGCAAATTCTACTCATGTAGCTGAAGAAGGTGAGATCTTATTGGATTGAAGATGAAGCAAAGAACAATCTGCTCAGGCTAGAGGAGCAACTTCATTGTAAAACTTTTTACTGTTCTTTGTAAATTAGAAATCTGGAAATGTAAATATTTAATCCATAATGCATTTAATATTATCAATATGTCTTACTTTAATTAGTTTCATGTTTCCTTTGGTTAGTTGAGTTATCCTCTAGGTATTTGCTTGTCGAACTCTAACAATCAAATTGGGGGAGATTGTAAAGCGTAATGTAACATAATATGTAACAAAGATAACTACAACTCAACAAAAGAACAAGACAAACTATAATATTAATAGAAGCACATGAATCCAGAAGTAAAGAAGAAAAGGTAAACTCAAAAAATCAAAATAAGGTATGTATTCTTGAAGTCCATAAACAGGTCACGGAAAGAAGTTCATTAATATGTTCAAGCCTTAGGGACAAATAAAGAAACAAGACTCTCAAGACTACAGAAGTATTTGAATGATAAAGAGTTAGTACCAGAGGATTTCAGTGATTTTAATGAAACAACCAGAACGACAAAGGACTTATCAACAATATTGTATTGAAGACGTAGATGTATTGATCAAGTGTTAGTCATCTGTGAACCAGACCAGTTGCACTAGTTATTGTGATGCCCCCAAATTCGGGGTCAGGGAATTTGGTCGTCACGCTAAAATCTCAATTTAAAACAACCTGTTATATATTAAACCACTACAAATATAACATCTTCGACCCCAACTCTACCAAGAATCTTTAAAGGTTATAGTGCTAGAAACAAGAATCCAAAATTTTACAAACTTTAACTTCCTTTTACAACAATACTCTTTACATAAAATCTATAACACTGATATAACTTCGATGTGAAGTATACCAGGCAAAACTAAATTTATACAATATAATATTTACTAGATATCAACTATATACAATACCCTCACACTAGATCCAAATGCTCTGCATCAACTCATCTTCCCAACGTCATCTTGACTCTTCTCGCTCCATAGCTATGCAATTAGATACTGGCAATCTATCTTTTTCACTGGAGGGTTAAAAGGTAAAACAAGCAAGAGTGAGCAAAAGAAGCTCAGCAAGTATATAGTACTGCACAAGATCAAATAATGATGCAACAATATCTGAAAAGAAGTTAACTCAACTGGGACAGAATAATGGTGCAATAATAGCAATATGTAAAAAAATGAACTCAACTGGCCAAGAAAATGGCAACATATGAGAAGAAATAACTTAACTGGCAACAATGAACAATAATGATAATCAATATCAACTGTAAGTTAGAATTGGATTTTTACTGACGCAATGAGTTATAGTGGATGATCAGTCACAATAAAACTCCGGACCATACCCACGGTATGTCCAAATACTGAACTGGATCCAAGGCCACTTTGGCCTACATAATACTGATACTCTGACTGGCGTCTGCAGTCCTTAAAAACATTTCATTTTAATTAAAATTCCAATTCAAACTTAATACTGGGAGTTAGGTGTCAGAACAAACGACTACCTCGATAATTCAAACTATTACTTTCAACTGTCTGCTTAACTTTATCAACTGAATCAGGGTAAGACAATGCATAAGAATTAAATTTCCAATCACAAGGAAATCAAGGTAAAATCTGACAATACAAGGTGCTGCAAGGTATAAGTTATGAAATGAAATAGAATTTGTCAAATAAAGAACAAGGGGTTGTCTCAACCTCATGATAATAAAAGAATCTGGTTATGAAACAATAATTAAATTAAGAATTGAAAACATGAATCTTGATACGATACTCTGAACAAGAGAGTACGAATTAGTAAACTTGCCTTTGGTCCTTAGCTATTACGTAAAGCCGAAGTACTATTATTCTCATCTTCTTCTATCTTATGTCATCACAATCCTCTATTCTGATAACTCTTGGTTCCATCACATATGCGGTTGCTACGAGTCTGCACTACTGAGATCGTGCCCGCCCAACTATTCACTAGTTAAATATGAGATATACTTTAGCCTTCGCACTTCAACTCTACTTAATATAAATGTTTATAACTTAAGCGCATGTATATTCTACAGAAAATTGGGCATGACCTATTCGTAAAGTGGACATTGCCCTGCTTTCAAAATACCAAAAGTACTAATTCAAACATCCACAAACAATTCACAATTTATTTAATACTCAAATACTCTGCCTCGATTCGCAGTAAACATATAAGAAAATAATCCTGCATTAACTTGCAGTAAACATATAAGAAAATAATCCTGCATTAACTTGCAGTAAACATATAAGAAAATAATCATGCGTTAACTTGCCGTAGCTCTATTTAGAAATAAGCAATCATGTACAACATTTATCACATAGCACTTCCATCATCTAATTCACATAATTTCATATACTTCAGATAACACATAGCACATGCTTGGACCGATAACTCTTATAATTATACACATTTAATAGCTACACACTTAACACATAAACACCTTTCATTCACGTATGCATTCAGACTAGCATATCATACCATATACATTTACCAAATAATGTTCATTTAATAGTCCTGCCAGAAATCCGGCAGCACTTCCTCTATTTATATAACAATCCACCTGTTTTAAACTAATATCCACAATCCAAAATCAATTTACAAACTAACAGTTTTACATAACTTAACTTAATCAACCTGAACTCACAATTATAAAATAACATACTCAACTCAATATATCATCTAAACACATAACACTTATCAGCATAATACATTCACGACTCCACAACAATTTACACAAACCATGTGACACGTAATAAAGTTGAAACTCTCTTTGGAAAATATTTGGTCTTCCTTTTATAAAGATTTGAATATAACAATCTATGGATCAAAGAACAATCATTCATACTTTAAATCTGTTTATCACCAGATTAAATAGAATTAATCAAAACCAACCAATTCAATAAATCAAACAATTAATCAAATCAGGTAAATAATAAAACAATTTGAAAATATTAATTAAATTTGATTTATAATTAATCAAGATTGAATAATAATTAATTAATAAAATTCACCAATTAACTACTCAGTTAATTGGTCAATTAAATCAATTACATTATTATTTAAAATTGATTAAGAATAATCAAATTCAATTACTCTTTAACTCTAAAAATTTTAAAATAAAATAAATAATAAAATAAATAAATAGATTTTTCGAAATTTCGGCATGACCCGTTCGTAAACAGGACTAGCCAGAAATTTTGCATGTACTATGCTGCGCCCCCAGTCACAGGACGGATCACATAGCACATCACAACAATAACCTGTATAGTTAATAGCAATTAATAACACAATTATCTCAAACATCCACCATAATAATTCCCCAAGCGGGGAATTAAACCAAAATATCAAAATCACTGACCCAACTAATTTACAACTCAACACTAAACTTTAAATACAACCAATTTTTAAATACATAACTTTGCAATACACGACTAACATGTACTCGAAACATTAACGAAATTACGAAAACATAATTCACAATCAATTTCAGCATACTAAAATGAATCACTAAATATAAATAAACTACTAACAACTTGAATTTATTTGAAAACAACTAAAATTTATAACTAACATTTGAACTTACATATATACATTCGAATATTACCATACACATATATAAACGATGCTAAAAACTAACTTTATTTTAAAATAATTTAACTCACTAATTTAAATCTTAATAACACTAAAATTTAAATGGTGCTCTAAAACCATTTAAACACCACAATATACATATATAATCAATTAATAAATTACAATACACAAATCTACTTACAACTCAAAATTAAACTCTAAATTAAAACAAACTTTAAATACCGCCATTTAAAATACACGACTGGCAATTTCTCGAAATATTAACAAAACTACGAAAACATAATTCGTAATCGATTCTCGACATACTAAAATGAATTATTAATATAAAAAGGCTACTAACAATTTAAATTTTATTGAACATAACCTAAAATCATAAATAATATATATAAAAAATCTACACCACATTTTTAACCATCAAAAATCTGCACAACAATTAATTAACATATCCCAAAATCTGCATAACTATTTAATAACAATTAATACTGAAAAAAAATGAATTATTAATTTATACATAAATAAAGAAAACGAATTTAATGCAATACTTAAACAATTAATACAAGAAAAACGAATTAATTAAAACTATACATATATGAAAAAACGAATTTAATAAAACAAGGGATTTCGACTTTTATACCCACTGAGTTCGGAGCTTAAATAGGGCAGAAATCGGCAGAAATCGGCAGAAATCAACAGAATTGAGATGGTGGTGGCCGGACAGTACTTGCGTCTGTGTAATTTTCAGTGTATTAGTTTTAGTAATAGAATTAGGATAAAGGAAAAGATAAGGTTAGGTGGAGGTTAGGTAGGTGCTAACAATTAACACAAAAATCTACACCTAACGCCATTTTGCCCGCTGAATGATTTTTAATGAAGGAAATTATTCTAAAAAAAGAATACTTGATAATATAAAAATAATTCTCAACCACTAAAATATTTTTAGCATGAAATTATAACTTCCACTCAATTAGCGGATAAATATTAAAAAAATTTATTTACTCTAAAAATTGAAATAATTATGCACAAAATTTTTATAAAGCCCGGATTTTACAGAATTGCAAAAATATTGAATTTTTGAATACTTTTATAAATCACCCAAATACCAATGGGGTACAGATAAGATACCGAGTAAAATTTTGGTAATAATAAAATACCACTTTGATACCAAAAATTCCCAAAAATTCTAAATCTTCCAAAATTGTAAAAATACTAACTTTTGGAATATTTTTATAATTTAAACAAAATAAAACTTTGAATCCGAATAGAAAATCGGATAAAATTTTGGGGCAACTAAAATACCGATTCGATTCTCAAAATTCTAAAGCAAACTCAATTCAACAATATCGATAAAATAATCAGCTTTCCCAAAATTTTTAAATAAAACACACACCTAATTCCATTCCTCCTATTTGAGAAAAACAATAAAATATTTAAATAATAATATTGACAAGGCTGTCGCGTGCCTATCAAATAATAATATCTAACAAATCCTTCTAACTATGTAGTAGGGCAAGTTAGAGTCGATCCCACAGAGACAAACGTATCAATCACTAGTTATTCTTGATTCAATTCAACTAAGCAAGTAACACAATAAATTGTTGAGAGATTATTAATCTAAATATTATACTAAAGCAAATATGTGGTATTTATCAATTAACTAAAAACATCTAGAATTAAGTATCCCCACTAGCATGAATCAATGCAATCATGATTTTCCACCCCAATTAATCATATGTGACTCAAGAGGAAAGATGCGCCCTATAAAATACCAATAACCTCTCTCGAGTATTAATGGCTTCTCTAAAATACACTCAAGCCTATTTTCATGGTATCATGCAATTCAGAGACATTAAACACAACATCCTAACTTCCTAACAATCCGTTCTACCTATTTTCATGGAGAAGTTCATGTCCTTATTGGATAAATCACAACCATCTAAGTCCAACTTTCGATGATAAATAGATATTGGGTTCAAACAATACGCATAATCACGTCTGACATGTTATTGTTAATTAAGTACAACTCAATAAGCAAGAGCATAAAACATAACTAAATTAGGGGGTTATGGAAAATCATACATCAATCATAACTAGGGTTCAACTTAACCCTAGATTAAATATCTATTCACTCATAATTAAACTAACAAAACACATAATATAATAAGAACACGTGACAATATTAAGAACAGAGAATAAAAAACCTTTAATCTTTCTCCAAGAAGAAAAGTACAAGTCTCTCTATGTCTGTATATATGTCTATCTGTATATCTGTATATATATGTCTCTCTCTCCCTATCTCTCAGATCTGATGTTTATATACATATTCAAATATTTTAATGCCTTGAGAAAAGTACAATTACGTTTCCTAAACTGATTCTGTTTTACAAGGAAAATTCGTAGCTGACTTTTCTTCAGTAATTCTGAGACGTTCCTGATGTAATTTGATATTTGGACCACTTTAGAATAAAAGAGATTTCCATTATCTTCGCGTGGGCTGTTAAATCGTCCAATTCTGACTTCTAGAACTCAAGATATGACCCAAACAGTGAATTATGTGCAGGCAGCCCAACAAATCCGAATTTCCTTCTAATAAATCTCCAAATTAAGCTCTTTATTCTCCAATCCTTCCAAGTTTAGGATTTCCATGCTTCCTACAATAAAACATTAAAATTTATTAAATAAAAATCCAATTAAATGCAAAATATAATAAATATGAGGAATAAAATCATATAAAATATATATAAATATATATTCTATCAAAAATCCCCACACTTAGTATTTTGCACGTCCTCGGGCAAATAAAGAAATAAAAATAATACTAACTAACAGGTCCACCACTTTCGTAGATGACACGATTGCATTGAGCATATGCAACAAGCCGTTAAACCCCTAGGCAGCCCTAGTAGGACGAGTTTTGTCTCGTGAGGGTTTATAGAAGATATACCCACAAAATCAAATATTTTCAACCACCAAGTCTCTCAAACATGCAACATATCATAGTACTCCACACATTGCAAATTTCAATCACATAACAACATGGAAGTGTCTGAAAGTACAAGTACTCTCACTTTAAGCATCATTAACACAAAATAATCCAAGTATGCACACAATGTCTAGATAGACAAAAATATCATGAGATAGACATCAAAGTCGAATTCAATAAGTAAGCATGCCATAGATAGAATTCTCACATTGCTCTCAATTCACACAAGTGTATGGGTATAAGTGTATCACTCAAGTTCAATCAATGTACTCATGTGCTACCATATGCTTGGTTGTCCACCAAATCTCCACCACATCGTATATATGCATACATGAATCAAAAGGTCTTCGTTAAAGGTTGTAACGAGGCTTAGGTACGGGGTAGGATATCAAAGAAACAGGCTAACAAGTGGCTAAACTTGATAACTAATAGAGCATAATGTTCACTTTTAATTAAAGCACCCAACATGAAACTTAGATCATGTAAAAGTTGATCAAGCTTTCACAAGCATTAAACTTCCAAGTACATATAGCCCATGTACTTTCCCACTTTCACATTGTATCAATCAAATGAACACACTCTACTTTATCTTCCTCTTGCTCATAACTTATTTTTTTTTTCTTTTTTTTTTTTCAAAAGTCAAGTCATTCTCCAGTAACCAAGGGCAGTGAAAAGTCACCAAGAATGTACTTAATACCAGCACACATGGATCGTCCCTTTAATATGACATTGCACTTGCTACCCATTGATCTCAAAGGAGTACTTGATACTTGTTTGCAATTCCATACCATATTGTATCCCACCAAAATGTAACCTTTAACAAAAAAAATCCCCACACTAAATATTCACCAACCCATCAATGAATCAATATGCTCTACCAGTAAATCACGACAAGAATAAATAAGTAGGCTCAAAAATTTTAGATTGGTGATATACGAAAGAAACGGATATAAGCTCAAGGGGTTCACTAAGGATTATTTTTTATATGGGTACTGTTTTGGGTAAATGAGGTTAATCCTAGTGCCTTTATCATATTCATGCATACACATATCATGTAGTCTCAAAACGGTTTAAAACAAGTTCTAGAGCAACAAGAATCATGATGAACAACACAAAAAAAAATGGATTGATAAAAAATGAATCAATCATAAATTAGGCTCAAATCCTCACAAGGTGAAAGCATGCTTAACTCACTAAAATTGACCAAGAAACATCTCAAGTTTTTAAATGTTCGCAAGCACACACAAGGAATTACCAAGCATCAAATGATTTTTTATGAATATGACACTCATAATTAATCATGCGAAATTAATCTACACAATGTGTACTTATCCATGCTAACATGCTTTTGAGACAAGGCAATTATATACAAAAAGTTTTTAATTTTTTTAATTTTTTTGGATTTTTATGATATATAATTTTTTTGGGTTTTTTACGTCATTGAGAACTCATCCCCACACTTAAGTGGTCATTGTCCTCAATGAATAATATATATAAATATACAAAACTAACAAGATCCTAAAAGAAATACAAAAAGAATAAGAGTAAGAAATTATACAAAGAAAGGTTAGAAATACTCCCCTAGTGCATGAAGTCCCGGTTGGAAAATGTGGGAGAGTGTTCCTCCTCCAAAATCTTGGGTTGCCTCCCAAGAAGCGCTTTTTTTTAAGGTCATTAGCTCGACCTTATTATCAATCAACCTGGTGAATGGATTGAAAGTGGATCATCCACTTTCTCAACATATTTTCTTATGATCTCTCCCAAAAACTTATAACTTTCATCCACGGCTTTGTCCAACAATACTACTCTTCTATCTCGAGCAAACTTTAAGAATGCAACAACTATCCTTGACGTTTCATCTAGTGAGACAAACTTAAAAAGAAATTTAATAAGTAAGTCTTCCCAAGTGGTAATGGAATTTGAGGGTAACGAAAATAACCAATTTTTAGCTCCATCCCTTAAAGATAAAGGGAATAATCGAAGTCGAATGGCCTCATCAGAAACTCCATCACACTTGATAGTATCACAAATCTTCAAAAAGTTTTCAATATGAGCATCAGGATCTTCAACAGATAATCCACCAAACTGAATTTCACCAATCGATTTCATTATTGAAGGCTTTAAATCAACATTAGTGACATGTAAATCTCTCACCAAAATTGTAGGAGGTTTAGAGAGGAAAATATCAGCCTTCATATCTTGATCTTCACCCAAGGTCTTAACCATAAGAACAGCTTCATTACTCTTTTCAAGATCACTCTTCTTCAGAGAAGGGCTAAGCAAAGAGTTGGAAAATTTAAATTCCAATTTCTCAACTCCAACTTCAAAAGAAATTTTTCCATGCATCATATCAACTTTTGCACCAGCTGTAGCTAAGAAAGGTCTCCCGAGAATAATAGAATTTTGTGCATCTTCCTCCATCTCCATGACAACAAAATCACATGGAATAAAAAACTTTCCTACCTTGACAGGAACATCTTCAAGTATTCCAAGTGGAACTTTTACACTTCTATCTGCAAGTTGTAAAGATATACGTGTGGGTTTGAGTTCACCCATCTGAAGCTTATTGCAGATTGATAAGGGCATTAGACTTACACTTGCCCCAAGATCACATAGAGCTCTTTTGATTTCAAAATTTCCAAGTTTCACAGGAATAGAATAGCTACCTGGATCAGTTAGCTTTTTAGGAAGACTATTATGCAACATAGCACTGCACTCTGCCATTAATGAGATAGTAGAACTTTCTTCAATCTTTCTTTTGTTTGACAATAATTCCCTAAGAAACTTCCCATATGAAGGCATCTCTTTGATAGCATCTAAGAAAGGGATATTAAGTTCTAACCTCTTCAAGATCTCCATAAACTTCATAAACTTCTCTCCAAGCCTAGCTTGCACTAATCTTTGAGGAAACGGAACAGGTGGTATGTAAGGTCTGACTGGAGCAACTGTGGGTTCCTTCTTCTCTTCTTCAACTGCTTCTTGCACAACCACATTTTCAGATTGAATTTTCTCCCCATCTTCTTCAACGTTCAAATTATCACTACTCATCTTCATCTCCGGCCCTTGAAATTCCTTATCACTTCTTAAAGTTATAGCATTCACGTGGGCTTTATGTGGTTGTTCAGTTTGGCCAGGAAGTTGGCCTGAAGACTTGTTAAGTTGATTCAATTGTTGAGCAATTTGAGTGATTGAATTCTCCATCAACTTGTTATGAGCTTTTATCTCATTGATACTTGAGTCAAAGTAATCATTCTTCTTTGCTTGTGTAGAGATAAATCCTTCCAAAAGATTTTCCAAGTTAGATTTTTGTGGCTGAGCTGGTTGAAAACCTGGCGGCTGAGAAAAATTATTTTGTGGAGGTTGAGCTTGAGCCTGGTTATTTCTGTAGGAGAAATTAGGATGATCTCTCCAACCTGGATTGTATGTGTTGGAGTAAGGATTATATTGTGGCCTTTGATTTTGGTTGTAGAGGGCATTTGCTTGTTCCATTGTTGTTCTAGAGGGATTGTATTGACAAGCATGTTGAGTATGTCCAATTACACCACATATTTCACATGAGGGAACTTTAGATGAAGTTCTAGAATCCAATTGCTCAATCTTCTTAACCATTGCCTGCATAGTAGTATTCAACATGGTTAGAGCATCAACATCATACTTACCACCCTTCTTTGGATGATTTCTGTCACTGTAAGGATAGTTATCATTAGACGCCATCTCGTCTAACAAAGTTTTTGCATCCTCCGTACTTTTTTTCATAATAGATCCACCAGAAGAAGCATCAACAAAGTTTCGAAACTCTTGTGTTAACCCATTGTAGAATGTTTGGATCAACAACCAGTCAGGAATTCCATGGTGAGGGCATTGTCTCTGAAGTCGTTTGAATTTTCTCCAAGCATCATGAAGTGACTCGTCATCATCTTGACGAAAGTTAGATATTTCATTCCTGAGCTTTGAAGTCTTCTTCTGACTAAAGAATTTAAGTAGAAACGCATTTGCTAGACTATCCCAAGTAGTGAATGTGTTTGGTCCTTCATCCTTCAACCAATCTTTTGCTGTATCTCGGAGAGAAAAAGGAAATAAGCGCAGCTTAATAGCATCATCACTAACATTGGTCAGCTTTATAGTATCACACTTTTCCAGAAAACTTTCAAGATGATCAACAGGGTTTTCAGTGGACAATCCTGCGAAAGAATCATTGGAGATGAATTGTATGAATTGTGGCTTGAGTTCAAATTGGGTAGCCGTGATTATTGGTCTGACAATACTGGAGAGTACGTCTGTAGTGTCTGGCATACCATGCTCCCTGAGAGCTTTTGCAGCTGTCTCACCCATAACTTCCTTGTCTTTATTTTTCCTTCGTAGTCCTGCTTGTCTTCTTGTTGTAGCTTCAATTTCAGGATCAAGAGCAATTAAATTTTCTGTACCTGAACTTCGAGTGTGCATGCAACAAGGAAACTAGAAACAAGGATCAAATAACAAGGGAATAATAGCCGAAGCAACACAACTAAAAGACTTAGCTAAACTAACTCAAAAATTAACTAATCTAATACTGCTTTGTCCCCGGCAGCGGCGCCAAAAATTTGACAAGGCTGTCGCGTGCCTATCAAATAATAATATCTAACAAATCCTTCTAACTATGTAGTAGGGCAAGTTAGAGTCGATCCCACAGAGACAAACGTATCAATCACTAGTTATTCTTGATTCAATTCAACTAAGCAAGTAACACAATAAATTGTTGAGAGATTATTAATCTAAATATTATACTAAAGCAAATATGTGGTATTTATCAATTAACTAAAAACATCTAGAATTAAGTATCCCCACTAGCATGAATCAATGCAATCATGATTTTCCACCCCAATTAATCATATGTGACTCAAGAGGAAAGATGCGCCCTATAAAATACCAATAACCTCTCTCGAGTATTAATGGCTTCTCTAAAATACACTCAAGCCTATTTTCATGGTATCATGCAATTCAGAGACATTAAACACAACATCCTAACTTCCTAACAATCCGTTCTACCTATTTTCATGGAGAAGTTCATGTCCTTATTGGATAAATCACAACCATCTAAGTCCAACTTTCGATGATAAATAGATATTGGGTTCAAACAATACGCATAATCACGTCTGACATGTTATTGTTAATTAAGTACAACTCAATAAGCAAGAGCATAAAACATAACTAAATTAGGGGGTTATGGAAATCATACATCAATCATAACTAGGGTTCAACTTAACCCTAGATTAAATATCTACTCACTCATAATTAAACTAACAAAACACATAATATAATAAGAACACATGACAATATTAAGAACAGAGAATAAAAAACCTTTAATCTTTCTCCAAGAAGAAAAGTACAAGTCTCTCTATGTCTGTATATATGTCTATCTGTATATCTGTATATATATGTCTCTCTCTCCCTATCTCTCAGATCTGATATTTATATACATATTCAAATATTTTAATGCCTTGAGAAAAGTACAATTACGTTTCCTAAACTGATTCTGTTTTACAAGGAAAATTCGTAGCTGACTTTTCTTCAGTAATTCTGAGCCGTTCCTGATGTAATTTGATATTTGGACCACTTTAGAATAAAAGAGATTTCCATTATCTTCGCGTGGGCTGTTAAATCGTCCAATTCTGACTTCTAGAACTCAAGATATGACCCAAACAGTGAATTATGTGCAGGCAGCCCAACAAATCCGAATTTCCTTCTAATAAATCTCCAAATTAAGCTCTTTATTCTCCAATCCTTCCAAGTTTAGGATTTCCATGCTTCCTACAATAAAACATTAAAATTTATTAAATAAAAATCCAATTAAATGCAAAATATAATAAATATGAGGAATAAAATCATATAAAATATATATAAATATATATTCTACTGAGAAAATAGTCTTGAGAATAGGGTTAAATGTTATATTCAACTGGAAACCATTCTTAAGGATCAGATTAGTGAGCTTAAAGTTAAGTGTAATGCTTAATATAACTCTTGTAAGGCTGCTAAAGAAATCATCAATAAACAAATTATTGGTCAATCTGTGGGAATAGGTTATGACTATAATGAGTCTATTGGTGAATTAAGCATAAATACCCCTAATAGATTCAGTGCTGAAGAAAAGGGCATTCCATATGTGCTTAAGGGTATTGAAACACCCTTCTTTAGAGAGTCCCAAGGAGAACCTCTGAATGAATACTCTATCATCATTGCAGAAGAGATTCGTATGGAAGATCTTGCTTTTGAAAGTGATCAGTCCAATAAGTGTATGTCTGAGAAACCAGTCAAAGTTGTTTCAGCAACAGAGACTAAGTCAGACATTCACAAAGTGGATCAAAACAACTATAGAACCAACATGCCTGCTGTTAATCTTTCTCATAAAGCATGTGGTGTGGTTAATTGCATGTCTTGTGCTTTCAATGTTATGTATGCTTATTTTAATAGTAAGCATGTATATGATGATAAGACTGCTCCACGTCATCATGTTAATAATAAGAAGCATGTTAGAGCTAAGACTGCTAGTCCTCCCAAGACTAGAGTGGATTCATTTATCCCTAAGCCTACTCAGAAATGTGTTAAGGCTGGCTATAAATGGAAACGCTCTTTTGTCAAAGAGGTTGAAGTAGTTAAGGTTAAAAATGTTGTTTTGCCTGACAAAGGCCAGTTCTTTAAAAATGCCGGACCCAACCAAGCTTGGGTTCCGAAGAAGGTCTAATCAATTTGATAGTGCAGGGTATGAAACAGGTGAACCAGGTTGTGTGGATTCTGGACAGTGGATGTTCAAGGCATATGACCGGAGATAGAGCCCTGCTATCAAATGTGGTTGAGAAAGCCGGCCCAGTGCTTACCTTTGGAGATAACAGCAATGGTATAATTGAAGATATGGCCTGTTTAAAATCAAGAAATGTTATCAGTCAATAAGAACATCAATGTTACATTTGATGACACCAAACTCCCTAATATCCAAACATAAAATCCATCTAAGAAATTGAAATTTGATGACATGTCAGATTCAGATTCAGATGATGAGAATACACCTGAGGTTGTTGCTGGTGATAACAATGACAATGATGATGATGGTGAAGGTGATGGTGGTGGAAACATTGGTAACAATGGAGAAGAATCACCAAGACAATCTGCCAACAACTCAGGGGGAGGAATTGAAGGGTCAACTAGTCATTCACAACACCATAATGAAGAACAAGGTGAATCATCAAGATCAAATCTTCCATGACAAACAGTTTGGAATAGAGCTCATCCTTTTGAGCTGATCATTGGTGATCCAGGTGTTGAAGTCAGAACTAGAAGTGCTACTCAGAATGAATGTCATTATTCAGGGTTTCTTTCAGAGATGGAACCAAAGAAGACTGAGGAAGCACTGAGTGATCCTGATTGGGTGATTGTTATGCAAGATGAACTCAATCAATTTGAACAACATCAAGTTTGGAAGCTGGTACCTAGACCAAAGAACAAGAAAGTAGTTGGTACTCAGTGGGTATTCAGAAATAAATTAGATGAAGATGGCATAATCACAAGAAACAAAGCACATTGACATCAGGTATCATTTTATTCAAGAGCATGTCATGAATGGTACTGTGGAGTTACTCTTTGTACCCACAGAGGAACAAACAACAGATATTTTCACTAAATCTTTTGATGAATCCACATTTACCAGATTGGTTGGTAAATTGGATATGTTAAATAGTATTAGTGATTAACTCTGTTTATTTTTTATGTTTGTTCTTAATTATATTTACAAGTGTTCATTTATTGTATATATTTTTTAATCACTTGTAAATTTATTTTATCAGCTCATTTTCTCTTATGCATGTTGATTGTCGATTATTGCCATGTCTTGTCTAATTGTTAAGCTTCTTAGCTTGAGTAATTTAAGATGAATTATTTTCTCTAAAATTATTTTTCTCAAATTTTACAAGTTGAAATTGTAGAGAAATCTATTTTTATTGATAATCTTTTATTTTAAAATATTTGTATATTCATGTAAATATTTTATGCATTTTATTTTAATTCATTTTCTTTCTTTAGTTTTCTACTAATAGTTTTTATTTGTATATATTATTTTATTATTATTTATTATCTTTTATTTTCTATTTGTCTTAGTTGTTTTTGTAAATATATTGTATATATTATTTCTGATCTAGCTCTTGCTTAGCTGGAACTTTAGTGCCAAATCCAATTTAGGTATTACTTTCTATCTCTCAATACACTTCTTTTACTATTGCTGAACCCAGGTGGTTGTTAGGGCTGACCAAGGGATTGTAGATCCACAATCTCTATCCCAGGTCTTAGAGCCAAACAATGAGTCTACAACTTAATTACTTGACCTCTCAGCCTGAACAGAAATCAAATGTTAAATAAAGAAGTATTTTGATTGAAACAGTGAGTGATCCCAAAGCTCTGCCTCCTCTAAAGAAATTCAACATATACTGAGGCATCTATCAGCCCATCTGTATCCTCTCAATAGGATATGGACTTTGAAATGGCCAATGAACTGTTTTTAGAGACATTCTCTCAACAGGATGAATCTATTGAAATTCGCCATAGGGCCATGGCACTTTGTACTGAGTCAAGCACACTCTCATTACTCACAATGGGAGAAGACAATTTCATTAGATGAAACTCAGGACACAGTGAAAGCAGAGCACCTGCAACTGGTTACAGTGCCTACCATTGTTACGGTAGAAGTGCCTTTACAGGCATCAGAGGGAAAATCTAATTCTTGCCACATTTAATAGAATTATTTTCTCCCCTCCCAAAGGGAACATCTCTGGCTCCCTAAGGGATTTTCCACTCGCAGATTTATCTGGAGAAAGTGGAAGGAAACTTGGTCAGTCTATCACTGAAGCAATTCAGATTTCAATTCCAAGTGATTTGATAGACATGATTGAGGATCGGGATTTGCGAACTCCCATTGCACCACCACTGACCTCTCTAGAAGAGGCTAGGGTGTTTTTAAATGCAGGTACCGATCAAAAAGGAGCAAACAGACAGCTAATGTTGAGTGATGAGAGTCAAACACTGAGTGAAACACATGCACGTGAGATCAGTGATACACTTACAAGAGAAATTCAAGTGAGTGCACACACAGGCATATGCAGTGCAATGTAGTTATCTCACATAACTGATCTACAGGAACATCTATTCAAAACCCAGGCTGATAAAGAACTTTTGTAAGCACAAGTGGTTGAACGGTCTTCTTCTTCCACCTCTGTCAACAATCAGCTGGGACTGCTCAAGGAAATCTTGAAGACAAATTTAGTTCCCAAGATCAACTCCATCACCAATCTCAACTCCTACTGGCTTCAGAGACTCAAAAGGTTAAATCTGTAGAGAATTCCTCAACTAAGGGGGAGAAGTTTGGAGAAGCTAGGAAGAGGGAGCTGAAAAAGATATAAAAGGAAAAGGAGGAGTTTCAGGGTAGTAAAGGAATAGGTAAATCAAGACAGGTTCAATGTTATCATATGTTCAGTCTAGAGGAACATCTGTCTTGTATTTATCTTTACTGGTGAAATCTGGAAATGTCATATTTGATCCAGAACTTTCTAGTATTTACTTAGGCTTAAGAGTCCTATCTTTTTCTTGGTTTTAGTTGAGTGATCCTCTAGGTATTTGGTTGTTATTCTCTAACAAACAAATAGGGGGAGATTGAAAGGCATATGCACTAGCCTATTTGTAAACATCGAGGATTCGACTCAACTTAAACAAGATCGTAATAAGTAAATATTAGATTAGATGTCACAGGAATCTCAGAGGGTTTTATCAGTTAAGAGAATGAAGATTTAAAGTCATCTACTGACTTGGAGTAATTCTACACTGGAAGAAGTTCATTTATTTGATCAAGCCTCAGTGAAGTATTCGAGAAAGTGGATCTATTTAAAGTGACAGAGATTTCAGAAGTGTGACAGGAAGCGTACAGGTTACAGAGTTTGTTAAAAGGGAAAAGAAGATGAACCACAGCTTAAAGTCAAAAGATGGAGAACCGTCATTGAAGTTAGTCACTCATGAACCAGACAGTACATCGAGTGTCAACATCAGTCAGTGGAAGTTCGTCATCAGTTTCAGTGGTTCTCAGATTTAGTATTAAATCTCTTTTAATTTATTCAATAAGTTAGTTAATTTAAACTATAAATTAATTCAATAAGAATTAATTTATTCTTTAAATTAATTAAACTAGAAGTTAATTAATTTAAACTATAAATTAATTCCATCAGAATTAATTTATTACTTAAATTAATTAAACTAGAAATTAATTAATTTAATCTATAAATTAATTCACTCAGAATTAATATTTTTGTTAAATTAATTAATTCAATAAATTAAATTAGAATTAATTCTAAGCTAGTAGTACTATCAAAATACACTGGTACCGGTTCACAGATTGTTTTACTGGTGTATTACCGAGTCAAATAATAGTACTACCGATAGTACTACCAATAGTATTACCGGTTCATCGATAGTACTACCAATAGTATTACCGGATCTTTTGACCGTATTACCGGTTCACAGACAGTACTATCATTGGTTAGTACTACCAGTTAATTAGTTAGTACTACTAGTTATATATCTAAGTACTACCATCTATTTAACTCAGTAGAACTATCATTGGTTAGTACTAACAGTTAATTAGTTAGTACTACTAGTTATATATCTAAGTACTACCGATAGTACTTGTAGTATTAAATGAAAAGAATGGCGTACATGTTTCAAAAAGAAAGGTAGTTGACTTTTGTTTTTAAGTAAAAAACAAAAGGCGTACATAAGTGGTACACAACAAAACAAGAAAAACAAGCACAGAGCATCATATCCTTATCTTCTGTCTTGAACAAACAAGAACCAACTGCCGGAGCTCAAAGATTTACAGTGAATCATTTCTAGAAATTATTGGTATATCCAAGCAACTAGAATTAGTTTAATTGTAATCCTTTGACTATCTAGCGGATCATTATCCCTAGAATTTATCTCGAACTACACTTTTAGTATTCGATCTTTTTAGTACAAAAATAGAAAAGTTCATGTTGAATTTATTCTAAATTTGTATTAAATAGTTTGAGATTCAAACCTTGTAATCTGTATTGTATTTGCAACACCCTTCAAGTTTAATATATTTTATATTTAACTTGAATCTTGTTTCATTTTATTCCGCACTTATTTGTTCCTGAATTGTTAAATCACAAACCGAACAAATTCGATAAAACGGTACAGTTTGTATTCAACCCCCCTTCTACAAACATATCAGGACCTAACACTCCTCTATAAATTCGCACACCTATTCTACTTCGAATACAACTTTTAATTATGTCTACAAACACCTACTTTACTTCTAATAAAACTTATAGTTGTATGTATTTTTTATAAATTTGAACTCTTCTCTAAAAATTCGAACATCTATTCTAATTTTAGTAGAACTCTTAATTCAATGACTTACCTATAAATTCAAACACCTACTCTACTTCAAATAAAACTTTATTTATATGTCTTTTCTATAAATTCGAACTCTTCTCCTCTATAAATTCCAACACCTATTCTACTTCTAATATGCTAATTTGTTTTTTGATTTATTAGTATTTAAAATTGTAAAGCTCTAGAAAAATTAGAAAAAGAGATTGAGACGATTGTAGAGACGCCATATAAATTCAAACACCTATTCTACTTCTAATATGCTAAAAAATATTTTTTGATTTATTAGTATTTAAAATTGTAAAGCTCAAGAAAAATTATAAAAATAGATTGAGACGATTGTAGAGACGCCACCTCACCTCCC
The DNA here is from genome assembly GCA_030848705.1 of Heracleum sosnowskyi. Taxonomy (NCBI): domain Eukaryota; kingdom Viridiplantae; phylum Streptophyta; class Magnoliopsida; order Apiales; family Apiaceae; genus Heracleum; species Heracleum sosnowskyi. Next base: position 71,564,745 of record CM061235.1, read on the forward strand.
GCGTATCCTCCTTTATATATATATATATTGATGCTTATCCTATAGCATTGTTAGTTAAATTAATCATCTAATGTATTTTAAAATAATAGTTAGTTTAAATTTGTTAAATATTAATTGTGTAAGTGATGTGTAAGAGATGATTTGAAAGTCGGAGTTTTTCGTTAATAGGTAATTGTGATCTTCTAAATATACCGATTATTATAATTAATATGTAAACGTTTACCAATGATAAATAACATGTAAAAATTTACCTAATATGAGGTTGCGCTTGGAAAATACTCTTGTAGAGCTGTTAACTATTTAAAATGTTAGCTAGATTGTTATTGGCTTATTGCTAAGAGATGCATCGGTTGGAGATACTCTGAAAGGCGGATTATATAGAAGTCTAACGGTCTACGTATCGAGTTTGAGGAAATTGAATAAAAAAGCGTTTTGATTTTACGTTTAATGAATATTTTACAAAATTTTGAATATAAAATGTCTCAATTTTATGTTAATGTACATTTTAATCAAAAGAGAATAATGACATATTAATTTCACAAAAAAAAATGTTATTATTGTGTTTAAGTGCTAAATTTGGGTGTTATGGGATTTTTGTTAAGTATATTAATTATATGCCATAAGAGACGGGTCAAGATGACATCTCAGCTCAGTCAAACAACAAGACTGGCGGGAAAGTTAGTTAGAGATTGAATTCTATATTTAGATATGAGATCAGATCATTTTGAAGATATTCAATTACTCTCTCTCACACACACACAATATCTCTCTGGTTTGTAATCTTTTATACAATGTAAATGTTGAAGCTTATTCATGAATAATGAAGTCAGATACACTGTTTTTCCACTTCTAACATGGTATTAGATCTTGTGTATATACATTTACAGTATTTTCAATCCATATTGCTTCTAAGTGTACGTATTTTGTGATATCTGCGTCGTCAACACAGTTTCAAGCTTCAATTCATATTGTTAATGGTGTTTTTACTGAAGATCTTCTACTGATTGTTGAAATTCTCTCAAGGACAGATAAGCTTTCTTGTGTTTACTCTGATTTGTACTCTAACTTGGTACTATTTTGTGTAATTGTGAATCATACTTCCTAGTTGATCATATTGAACATCATGTGTTTGATGAATTGACTATGTATGAGTTTATTCAATCTGATTCTAGCAATAGCAGTTGTTAGTGATTGAATTGTTAAGTGATTGTTATACTTCAGTAATGGTGTCAACTACAACGTCTTACAGTGCTGCAACTATGGGTTTAACATCTATTGGTACTTTGTTGGATGTAAATCATCCATATTATCTTCATCCGTCGGATAATCCTGGATTGATTCTTACTACTGTTATTCTAGATGAAAGCAATTATAGTCAGTGGAATAGGTCTATGGATATTGCATTAGCATCTAAACTAAAGTTAGGCTTTATTGATGGCGCTGGGTTTTATACTGAACTATTCGTTTGAAGTATATAACATTGTCCATTTTATTGAGAATATTGATTGTATATTATTACATTGTTTGTTTATTATATATTATGGATAATCTAGTATCAAATGGGATAACAGAAGATTAGATTATCAGTGTCTGTATATAATATAATAAAGCTTCACAATTTAAGTGGTATTAGACAAACCACTGGAATGACTGAAGTATTATTTGAGAATAGTTTATCTTGACTATTGAATAATACTTGTATACTTTGTGTATATTGAACAGGATCAAAATATTAGAATTGTTCTTCTATTCTGACAGTTAAGAAGAACTAAAATTCTATGATATATTATTATTGCTTAGGTTCTTAATCCGGATGTAGTGATTGACACTTTTATGTAATGCACATGCTTTGATTCATATGTAATGTAATTAATTATTAATTTCAATATTATGTATTGAGCAATGACATTGCATGCAGAGTGGGATATTAATTACAGAAGGAATCCATGTCCTGATAATATTCGGGTTGATGATGTCCTCTTGAAAGCTCATTAAGATAATTATGTGAAGCCCTGCAGGTAGATTAATTTCTTACATAATTATAAGGTTGAGTGGATGATCAAGGATGAATAAGATATTAATTAAATTAATTGTCAGTAATTAATTTAATTAATGGATAAGCGATATCTTAAACGTGGGGAATTTAATAAAAAAAAAATATAGGAGCCGAATTAAATAATAAAAGAATTGTGGTATTATGAACGGTAGTGCAAATATTAATTCTTTAGTGGATTGAATTAATATTTAATGACATTGGGCTTTACTCGGAATGTCATTGGAAGGCCCGACCTAATTGTCCATGATCCCTACTGAAGCCTATATATATTCTCGTTCTCCTTAAAGCTGGACAAAAAAAACAGAAATCGAAATTGAGACCTAGAGCAGCCGCACGAAGCTAGAGTTTTGGAATTTCAAGGCTTTGAGGAGAGGAAACTTTGGGAGATCAAAGGCCACACTTCGCTCAAAGGGAATCAAGGAATTCAATAAAAGACGTGGAATTGAATCGCTTGCGCCGTAGCGATTAAGGTTAATCTTCTTTTCGAACTATTTAATTTATATCATAAAACGCAGTCCTATATATCGTACGTTCCAACAATTGGCATCAAGAGCCTGGTTCTAGGGTTCTGCGTTTTATGATATGATGTCCATGTCGTAATTATATATGCATGTATATAGTGGTTGGTCGTATGTATTTTGTGATGCAGGTTGTTATCCACTATTATATGATTGGATCCCACGTGGTTTATCGTGATTATTTATTATGCGATTGGATCCCACATGGTTTATCATGGCTAATAATTTATGCGATTGTAAATCACGAGGGTTAATCATGTATGTTCTTTTGATTTGTGTTATTGGTTTGTAATCTTGTAATCCGATGTATATTCGAGTTGGATTATGATTTGTTGTAATAGAATAGGTTTTACAATTATATTGTTTTAGCCCTATGTTATTTGTAATCGTTATTGGATTTGTGTATCCATGTATTGCTTACGATTGCAAAGAATCATGGTTTGGAGCCGAAAAGAGGACAATTTTCTGCTGCGTTTTAAGTGATTTTCTGCCCAGAATTTCTGCTGTTGGCTGGCTGGTTCTGCTGTTGTGCCACTGTCCAGAATTTGCAAACAGTGTCGGATAAGGGCATGTAATATCTTTTCGGAAAGGAAACGAGCTACTTTTCAAACAGTAACCCAAACAGCAACCCGAAGTTTTCACCGAATGATTTTCGGGCAATTTTCTTTGGGCCATAATAGTGGATGGTATATTAATATGTTTTACATATTGATTATCCACTTGTTTTGATCATTGATATTATACGTGCCTTATATATGTTTGATGCCATGTGATACTAACCTGAGTATTCTAGAACGATATGAACATAGGGTTATGTTTATGCTTAATCATGATGTGTATCTTGCTATGTTATACATGGTTTGTATTGTTCTTTGTGATACACGTGGACTTCAAAGAAATAACATAGGATGATGCATCTAGATTAAAATCCTCACAAGTAAAATACTAAGTGGGAGCGGGGTTTAATTTGATATTAATTCCCACGGTCATCCATTATTGTTTGTATGTAATTTAACACTAAGACAATTATGAATTGTATATATGTCACCCATCGTGGCGTACTTGAAGAAATAAGAGCATCTTCTTCTTCCACATTGGATACTGCTCTTAACTGAACATAGGAATTTTGACGACTCCAACTTTTTGAGTAGTCATCTTGAATTTTTATAAAATAAAAAATTTGAACGTTCTTGAAAAAATCACAAAAGTATGGATCTTGATTTGTGCGTCAATCAATTAGCTTTGATACCAATTGTTAGGTCCTGATAAGTTTATAGAAGGGGGGTTGAATACAAACGGTACTATTTTCTCGAATTTGTTCGGTTCGAGATTTAATAATTCAAGAACAGATTAAAGCGGAATTAAATGAAACAAGATTCAAGTTAAATATAACTTATATTAAACTTGAAGGGTGTTACAAATACAGTACAGATTACAAGGTTTGAATCTCAAACTATTTAAAATAAATCTAGAATAAATTCGACATGAATTTATCTATTTTTGTAATAAAAAGATCGAATACTAAAAAGTAGTTCGAGATCAATTCTAGGGATAATGATCCGCTAGATAATCAAACAAGTACAAGTAAATAACTTCTAGTGGTTTGGATATAACATTTACTGCTAGAAATTAAATGCTTGATGATCTTGATAGCTCGGCAGTGGTTGGTTTGTTTAAGCAGAAGATGCATGATACTTTAGTTTTTATGTCTTAATCTTGTACAACACTTTCTGTCTTAAACTTGTTGATTATGTATGCAATCTGCTTTAACTAGCATGACTATCCATAGAACTTGCATGAGTTACAATTTTCTTGGCATGACTATCCAGTAATCTTGGCATGACAATCAGCATGAATGTTTTTAACATTGGCATGACTATCCAGTAAGCTTGGCATGACAATCGGAATGACTATCTTTAACATTGGCATGACTATATTTAACACTGTCATGCCTTTTGGCATGACTATCCAAGGATAGTCATTCCAGTTCACTTTGATAGTCATTTCAACTTTATATTAATTCTAAATTAATTAAATTATCAATTAATTTAAGGAATAAATTAATTTATTGAATAAATTAACTAACTATTTTAATTAATTAAGAGAGAATTAATACAGTTCCTTGATAGCAGAAATAATTCTTGAACCACTGAGATTAATGATGAACTTCCACTGTATTGTGTTGACACTCGATGTACTGTCTGATTCATGAGTGACTAACTGCAATGACGGTTCTTCATATTTTGACTTTAAGCGGTGGTTCTTCTTTTTTCCCTCTATCAAACACGGTAACCTGTACACTTGCTGTCACACTGTAGAAATCTCTGTCAATTTAATAGATCCACTTTATTGAATACTTCACTGAGGCTTGATCAAATAAATGAACTTCTTTCAATGTAGAATTACTTCAAGTCTGTAGATTGACTTTAATCTTCATTCTTTTGACTGATATTACCTTCTGAGATTCCTGTGACAATTGAATAATTGTTTACTTATTACATTCTTTTTTAAGTTGAGTCGAATCCTCAGTGTTTACAAATAGGCCTATACATATGCCTTTCAACAAGATATTCATATTGTATCATTGTATAAAGTGCCTAACACTTTACGTATGTATTAAGGTAACAAATAATTTTTTTAAAGATTAATTAGTGCTCCAATACTAACAACGGTTTATTTTATAAATAATTGTAAAAATAGCACTCAAACAAGAGTTTAGACCAAAGAAACTTTTGTCTATGTCATACAACAGTTTTTCCACCGAAAGTCTTGTAAAACTTTTTCTATTACAAGACTCTTTCCTTATCGTTACGTTGTCTGATTCTTTGACTCAGGAAAAATAAATTTAAACTCAAACCTCTGAATAAATAACAACGGTTTATTTTGTAAAAGCCTTGTAAATAGTTCTTTGAAACAAGGATTTTATGTGCAATATTGTTGTCTATTTCCTACAACGTTTTATCTTTAAAATCTATTGTTGTATATGATTTTCAACAACATGTAAAGACTACAAAACTCTTGTCTATATTCTACAGCGCGTTAACTTGGAATTCCGTTGTCTGATTCTTTGACTTGGGAATAAATAAATATAAAGACAAATTTAATGACCGTATCTTTGTCTGAAACATTACATGGTCTTTGTCTATCTATGTCTGAAACCACATCTCCACATCTCCGACCTCATCTCCAAAATCAAATCTCCGACCTCACATCTCTACATCTTCGACCTCATCTTCGACTTCCACACCTCCACATCTCCACACCTCTACATCTCCGACCTCCACACCTCCACCTCCACATCTCCACATCTCCAAAATCAAATCAGTTTTGCTTCCTCCGTTAAAGACCAGTTAATTGCATCGCATCTTTCAGGTATTAACTCATTTTTGCTTCCTTTTGATGAAATTTGATTCCTTTTGATGAAATTTGTTCAGAGAATTTGAAATTAGGTTTCATACTAATATTTGGGGATTTGGGGAAATAATCGAATTAGGGTTCATACTAATTTATCTTAAACTTTTTTCTTGTTTAAGAAACAATTTGGTATATCCTTGTATAACAATTGTATTAAACTCTTAATAATCGAATGGTTTCATGTTCTAACACATAATTATATACTAATGTTTGCTCCACTGGTTCCTTGTATTTGGTTCATACTAATGTTTTCTCCACTGGTTCCTTAAATTTACTTGTTCTATTGCTTTCTTACTGGATATCATACCAGCAACTGTCAATCTTTTCTGTTTTTAGTCGAATGTTAATTTACGTAGTGTACTGGCTAGTATATGTTGAACGGTTATTGAGCTCTTTGGAATCTTGTATAATGTTATTTTTTTATTGTCTCACACAGGATGGACAGGTCTTGGTTGAAGGCCGATAGAAGAACACGAGATTTTCAGAGAGGAGTAGATGAATTATTGTTGTTTGGATTTCGGAACGGATATGATGAAAATAAAATCAGTTGTCCTTGTATGAAATGTGCACATAGTCAATCATGGAAAACTCAAATAGTGAGGGGCCATCTGTTCCAAAATGGTATCGATGAAACCTACACTTTTTGGATTTGGCACAGAGAACAAATAGAGCATGCCGCTGAAGAAACTGCCAGTTCACAATATGTGGATCAAATCCTGATGAAAACAGAGCATGTTAATGATGATGATGACGTTTCCATAGATTCTAGCTATTTATTTAAACATTTCCAATCAGAAAGTGTCCGTCTTGACATGGCTGAAATGGGAATAAGAACGGAGCTGAGGCCAAAAATTCCTGGAAAAAGGAGAAGTTACCATTGGCTACTTGGAATTTAACACATTCAGAAAAAAGGTAGTTTGCTCATCCTTCCTAGGAATGAAGTTGCCTGATGGTTTTTGTTCTAACATCAGGAGTCTAGTTTCCATGGACACTCTTCGACTTACTGGAATGAAATCGCATGACTTCTATATGATTTTGCATCACTTGCTCCCAATTTTAATTCGATCATCACTGCAAAAACAGGCCAAACACACTATTATCAGGTTTTGTCAATTTTTCAAGGCAATTTGTAGTAAAGTTATTGAAGTTGATAAGTTGGAGAAAATGTAATCGCAATTGATAGAAACTCTCTGTCGGCTTGAAAAATACTTCCCTCCTTCATTGTTTAATATAATGTTTCATCTCTCGGTTCATCTTGTATGAGAAGTTGAGCTTTGTGGACCAATTTTCCTTAGGTGGATGTATCATTTTGAGAGATATATGAAGACATTTAAAGGATATGTAAGGAATCGGGTTCGTGCAGAAGGTTGCATTGTTGAGGCCTATATTGTAGAAGAGTCTGTTGAGTGTTTAGTGCACCATGAAGAAGCAACTATTGGGGTACCGAAAAATGGTAGGCATACAAAAGATTCCATTTGCAGGCCATTATCTGGTGCAACAATAATAACCCCAAGCTGCACAGACTTGTACAGAGCGCATATATGTGTTCTACAAAATACCCATACTGTTAGGCCATACTTTGAGTGAGTCTTAAATTCATTTTCATTACGTAGCCCATTTTCTACTTTTTATATGAAAACTTACTTAAATATTTTATGCCATTATGTCGTTATTTTATGCTTATGTAGTGAACACATATCATTTTTGATGACCAAATATCCGGATTATGAAAATGATGAAATGTGGCTAAAGAACAAACAAAATGACACATTCCCAAAATGGTTTAAAGAAAAGGTATTATGTGCATTTATTAATAGTTTTCTGCATTCTTTACAACTCTTTAGCTCACATGAATCATTTGAAACTTATATGTTTTTTTTCGAAAGATTGCTTCAGATTTGGTTGATGAAAAAGAGGTACGGCAAGAGATAAGATGGATTGCAGATGGACCAAACAAAGATGTTCCTACATTCAGCGGCTATAGAGTGGATGGGGTTACCTTCAGCACTAAGGATCATGATGATGCTCGTCAAGTTCAATGCAGTGGTGTGTATGTAGAAGCCCATCAATGGTTGTGCAGGGTAAGGATCAAAATATTAAGCATAGTGCACAAACATTTTATGGAGTTATAACAAGTATATGGGAGTTGGACAATAACAACTTTAGGGTCCTTATTTTCTATTGTAAGTGGGTAGAAATGAACAAAGAGATTAAGATAGATGACTTGGGATATACTTTGGTTAATTTGAATAGGTTGGGGTTCTTGAATGATCCATTTGTGTTGGCCAAACATGTTAAACAAGTTTGTTACATCGACGAGATGGTCCGTGGTGCTGAAATTACCCGAGAAAAAGTACTTTGAAGACAACGAAGATGAAAATGAGGGATCCGTCGAAGTAGAACTGGAGAATGATAGTTTTGTGCCCAATATACCGGATGTTGATTTACTTGAAAAGGACGTGACTAGTTACATGCGAGATGTAGATGAACTAATTCAACTTTCATAATGTAATTTAATTAGTATAATTTCGTGATAACTTTAGTTTGGTGATCCTATGATTATTCATGGTTTGTTTGCATTGTTTTTGTTAATTTGTTTCATGGTTGGTTTGTTTGTTGGTTTGCTGGTTTATGCAGCTGGTAGATGTTTTACTTTCTGTTATTTTTTTCTGTGCAGTAAATGAGATGACGGTTTTTAAACTTCAAACCGATGTCTGACGAGTAAACATACAACACACAAATACACTTGTATGTTAGGTTGTATTCCCACAACACTATTTCTTGACTATTGTTTGAACACCTTTTAAACAACATAGAGACAAAAACCGTTGTCTAAATCCAACAACGGTTAAAGTAAAACATTGTCCCAATTCTATTTAGACAAGAGTTAGAAAAACTGTTGTTTAAATCCATTCATTTGCGTCATCTATACCCACTATTTTTCACTTTCTTTGACAACGGTTCAAAAACCGTTGTAATGTAGTGGATTAGACAATACTTTTTCGAGGCGGAAAAAAACATGTCGTCTGTTAATTTTAGCCAAAACTTTTTCGACCGTCCGTTGTCTGAAAGGTGTCGTCTGATTCAATTTTTCTTGTAGTGTAATAATATTCACTCATGTAGTATGTTCACATACTCGAGCAAGAGGTTAAGGATCATGAAAGGCTCATACCATTGGACTAGGTATGCTCTAGTCCGGAGCCTGGCATGCCAGATCTTAATTATTTTATATATATTTGATAAAGAAATCATAAAAAATGGTATGATTCCAACAAAGTTAGATTTATTTATATAAGGATAATGTATAACATAATTATATTAAATCGTTGTAATTTATATTAAAGAAGTTTTTTATATCAGCAGCTGCAACCTACAACTATGTGTGTAGTTAGTCATATATATATATAATATATATACTAGCTGATAACCCGTGTCAAGCATAACCAGTGCCAAGCACAGACGAAGCATTAGTCAAAAACATTAAAGTAATAAATAAATCTTGTATGATTACGTAGTTTCAAAGAATCAAACCCTTGATAAAGCTAATGAATTTAAAGTAAATAAATAAATCTTGTATAATTACGTAGTTACAAGGAATCGAACCCTGAATGAAGCTAAAAAATTTAAAGTAAATAAATCTTGTATAATTACGTAGTTGTGAGGAATCGAACCCAGATTTAGTGATACCCAAATTTGGTACTTTGGTACCTTTGGTACCGCGCGCGCCATTTTCACATTGTTTTGCTTATTAATAAAAAGTATAGATATGACTAACAGCACAAATGGTTCTACAACTATGTGATAACAACACCTAATTTGAGTTCTTTCCCTAGGAACAAAATGCCAAAAATTCACATTAGCATTTTGCTGTTAGCTGTTATGGTTAGTTATACTGATTCATAGTTTCTATTAAGTCTGCAAAATTTTATGAACCTTTGATTGACATTATTGTTAACGGAGGAATTTTGTGATAACAAATTTTGGGGATTGCTGGAATAACGAAATTATGAAAATAGGGGGATTTAGGATTTTTGGATGTTTGCGGCTGGACTTGAAAGGTGTCTCGACTTTTTAGATGTGTCGGATCCTATCCCAAGATGCCTGCGTACCCTGTTTATATATAGGATCAAGCCAACGCAGTTATGTGATAGGACAATGTTAGATATAATTGCTGATGTTTGTTTATCAGTGTTTAAAGTATCAGGATACCATCAGAGTTTAGCTGGAAGACTGGTCAGAGTTTGTTAAACTCTGACAGTCAGAGTTTGCTTAGCAGTCGGTGTCATTCAATGAAGATTCTAGAAGCGATATTCTTTGAAGATGGAAAGAAGCAAAGAGATATCGAGATGGCTAAGGAAACGGAACAGAAGACATAAGAAATTCTAGATTGATATTAATTGTAATAGCTGATTTATAGGAATATCAATTAGAAGATTGTATGTAGCTGTGTACTATATAAACACAGATAGGTTAACCCTAAAAGGGATGCGAATACGTGAATTATCATTCTTGTAACCTAGCAGCTCTCTGTGATATTTTACATCACTGAGAGAGGAGTTTTTAATTCCATACAGTTTATTATTCATAAACAGTGTTCTTATTGTTATTCTCATACATATACTTGATTATTTATTGTGTAATCGGCCTAGCAATTGGTATCAGAGCCAAGGCTTTTTAATATATACAGTTTTTGATCTAAACACAAGTATAATCATGGCTGAAAATATTCAAGCAGGTTCTAATTCTGAGAAGGTTCAACCAACTTCTGTGAGTCGATATGAGACGATTAGGGTTCCAATTCTCAGACCAGCAGAATATCCAATATGGAAGGTAAAGATGACCATGTTTCTGGAAGCCACAGATCCAGAATACCTTGATAGAATAAATGATGGTCCTCATATGCCAAAAAAACTGTCTCCAGTTGTTGCTGGTCAAGAACAAAAGAGCGTTCCAAAAGAAAAGAAGGATTTGACTCCTGAAGACATCTCATCAATTGCAAAGGATGCAAAAGTTAGACATCTTCTTCATAGTGCCTTAGATAATGTCATGTCTAACAGAGTTATTGATTGCAAAACTGCCAAAGAAATTTGGGATGCTTTAGAAGCCAGATGTCAAGGAACAAGTGCTATAAAGAAGAACAGGAACACTATTCTTACACAGGAGTATGAACACTTTGACTCGAGACTTGATGAAACTTTGACTGAGACATATGACAGATTCTGTAAACTGTTGAATGATTTATCTCTTGTTGATAAAGAATATGATCTTGAAGAGTCAAATCTCAAGTTTCTTCTATCTCTACCTGAAAGATGGGATTTAAAGGCGACAACAATAAGAGATAATTATGATCTTGCAGAGACAGATCTTGATGAAATTTATGGGTTGCTTAAAACTCATGAACTTGAGATAGAACAAAGAAACAAAAGATCTGGAAAGAAGACAAAATCTGTTGCTCTCAAAGTTGAAGAAAAACTTCTTAAGAAAGAGACATCAAAGAAGAAAGCTAAGGGAAAGGCTTTGGTCATAAACTCTGAAAGTGAGTCATCAAACTCTGATGATGACTCAAACACTGTTGAATCATCTGAAACCGAGGATGATGAAGAACAAATGATGCAAATGGCTGCTTTGATGGTGAAGACTTTCAAGAAGATGGGGTTCACGAACTTCAAGAAAGGAAAGAGATTCTCAAGGAGAGATTCAAACTCTGAAAGGAAGAGTTTCAGAAAGTCTGAAAGAAGGGATATCAAATCTGGGAAGAAAGACAAGTCTGAGATCCAGTGCTACAAGTGTAAAGAGATGGGTCACTATGCTCCAGAGTGCAAGAAAGGAAAATCTGAAAAAGCACTCATCACTAAAGGAAAAGACTGGGCAGACACTTCAGATTCAGATGAGGATGTCAACTATGCTCTCATGGCAACTGTCAAAGATGAATCTGATTCATCTGAAAATAAGGTACCCCTAACAACTTATGCTTATGATACTGATAATATATCTGAATTGAGAATTTATCTTAAAAGCATACATGTTAGTTATAGGGATCAGACTTTAGAAAATGAGAGAATTAAATCTGAGAATCTAAAGCTTAAAGAGAGAAATAAATTTCTTGAAGAAGAACTTGTTAACATGCAACAAGTTCAAAAGGAAAGAGATGATGCTGTTTATGTTGAACAGGAGTTGCTTAAGAAATTTAGGCAACTAGAATCTGATTTGAAAAAAGAGAGAAAGGTAATTAAAACCTGGACAAACTCTGGTAAGGACACACATCAGGTATTGCAAACAGATACAGTTGGGTTAGGTTACTGTGAGAAAGATGAACTTAGGTTTAAAGATAAGGTTAAAGTTAGAACACATCTTCCACCTATGAAATTTGTTCCTGAATCCAGTAAGCTAAACTATGTACTTGAAAAAGAAACTGTTAAGGAAGAACCAGTAAAAACTTGTGTTAAACAGGTTAATGTTGGTTTAATGACAGAGAAACAATTCAAGTATAAACTCAAAGAGGTAAAGTCTGTTGAAAAACAGAAAGTGTCCAAGAAGAATAGAAATGGAAAAGTAGGCATTAATAAAAGCAATAATCATTTGCCTATCACTGATGCTCCTAGAAAAACATGTCATAATTGTGGTAATACTAACCATCTTTCAAGTTTCTGCAGGAAAAACAAAGACATTAATTCTTTACCCTCCAAGTCTGGAGTTAAGAATGATTATGTTAGGGTTAGACCACAGACTTTATGCACTCATTGTGGGAGTACTTGGCACTCTATTTATACTTGCAAGAATTATCATGCCATTTATCATAACTATTATGAGTTGAAGCCCAATTTGAAATGGGTTAAAGTTGATTCTGCAAGTGTAAACTCTGAAACTGTTAGCTTAAACTCTGTTGATAAGAATTCCGCTGCAAAAGCTAACAATGTTAAGAAAGCCAAAGGATCCAAGAAAGTCTGGATCCTTAAATCTAACTCTCTGTAATTGTTTGTGATTGCAGGGCATAAGGGAAAGCACCCTAGTCTTGGACAGTGGATGTTCAGGGCACATGACTGGAAATAAAGCCCTGCTATCAGATTCTGAGGAGAAAGCTGGCCCAAAAGTTTCCTATGGAGATGGAAACATAGGACGTACTCTGGGATATGGCAATATCAATCTTGGAAGTGTCATCATCACAAATGTAGCTCTTGTCCCAGGACTCAAGCATGACTTGCTATCTGTGAGTCAAATCTGTGGCAGAGGTTATCATGTAGATTTTCAACCTGAATATTGTGAGGTTATCAGCAAATCTACAGGGAAAGTTGTTCTAGTTGGACACAGACGGAATAATATCTATGAAGCAAGTTTGGTAACAAACTCTGAAGGAAAAGCTGTATGTCTGTCTGCAAAGATGTCTAATGAAGAGAGTTGGAAATGGCATAAGAAACTCTCTCATCTAAATTTGAACAACATCAATGAATTGATTCGAAAAGATCTTGTAAGGGGACTTCCAAAATCTATACTCAACTTAGATGGTCTGTGTGATTCTTGTCAAAAGGCCAAGCAAAGGAAGTCATCTTTCAAAAGTAAGTCTGAATCTTCAGTTGTGGATCCTTATCATCTTCTTCATGTTGATCTATTTGGTCCAGTGAATATAATGTCTCTAGGCAGAAAGAAATATGCTCTAGTACACTAGATACACCTGGGTGTACTTTCTAGCAAAGAAGGATGAAACTGCCTTAATTCTGATGGAACATGTAAAGCTACTGGACAATGGATCACAGTATAAAGTGAAAATTATCAGGAGTGATAATGGTACTGAATTCAGAAATGCAACAATGGAAGAATTTTGCAAGGAAAGAGGAGTGAAGCAAGAATTTTCTGCACCAGGGACTCCACAACAGAATGGTGTAGTTGAAAGAAAGAACAGAACTTTAATCGAAGCTGCCAGAACAATGCTTGATGAAGCAAAATTGCCAACTTATTTCTGGGCAGAAGCTGTTCAAACTGCTTGTTTTACTCAAAATGCTACACTGATTAACAGGCATGGGAAAACACCATATGAGATGGTGAAGAAAAAGAAACCAAACCTGAAATATTTTCATATTTTTGGGTGCAAATGCTTTGTGTTGAAAACTCATCCTGAACAGTTGACCAAGTTTGATTTAAAAGCTGATGAAGGAATTTTTGTTGGATATCCACTATCAACTAAAGCATTCAGAGTTTATAATCTGAGAACTAAAGTGATCATGGAATCTATACATGTGTCATTTGATGACAAGAAAATAACTGGACTTGAAGATAAAGAAAATCATGATCAACTACGCTTTGAAAATGAAGATCTAAACTCTGATGATGTAAACTCTGACGAAGCAAATCCAACAAACTCTGATGAAGCATACTCTGATCCTCTACTGGTAAACACTGAGGAAATTTCTCAGACAGAAGAGAATAGAGAACCAGTTGAGGGGGAGAATGAAGACACTTCAGGAACATCTCAACATGATGACTCACATTCTGAAAGTGAGTCAGCTGAAGAATCTAACACAAACTCTGGAAGTTCAAACTCTGAGCAGTTTAATTCAGGGGGGGCCTCAGAGAATGCAGATGGTCAACAAGAAAATCAGGAAAGATTGGATCAAGGGGGAGAATCCAATAGTGATGAAAGAAGCCACTTACCTACAGCAAGAAAGTGGACTCAGGCTCATACACCTGATCTGATAATTGGAAATCCAGATGCAAGTGTGAAAACAAGAAGTGCTACAGCAAATGAATGTCTGTTTCATGCATTCATATCTCAAACAGAGCCTAAGAAAGTGGATGAAGCTCTTCAAGATGCTAACTGGATAACAGCAATGCAGGAAGAATTGAATGAGTTTGAAAGAAATGAAGTATGGACACTTGTACCAAGACCCAAGAACAGGTCTGTAGTTGGTACAAAGTGGGTTTTCAGAAACAAGACTGACAGTGAGGGAGTAATTACAAGGAACAAAGCTAGACTTGTGGCAAAAGGATATTCTCAGCAGGAAGGAATTGACTATGATGAAACCTTTGCTCCAGTTGCAAGGTTGGAAGCCATAAGAATTTTTCTAGCATATGCTGCTCACAAGAAATTTAAAGTCTTTCAGATGGATGTGAAGAGTGCTTTTCTCAATGGGAAACTTGAAGAAGAAGTGTTTGTTGAACAACCACCAGGGTTTGTAGACCCCAAGTATCCAGATTATGTCTACAGGCTTGACACAGCACTTTATGGACTAAAGCAGGCACCTAGAGCATGGTATGAAATCTGGCTCAATTTCTTTTAGAAAGTGGGTTCACTAGAGGTACAATTGATAAAACCTTGTTCTATTTCAATTCTGGAAATGATTTGCTTTTAGTTCAAATTTATGTGGATGATATAATTTTTGGGTCTACTAATGATAAACTCTGTAAGAAATTTGCCAAGCTTATGCAGTCCAGGTACCAAATGAGCATGATGGGAGAGCTTAGTTATTTTCTAGGCTTGCAGGTAAAGCAAACAGATGATGGGATTTTTATCAATCAAGCAAAATATACCAGAAATCTTCTCAAGAAATTTGGTATGCTTGATAGTTCATCTGCAACAACTCCTATGGCAACTGCAACAAAGCTAGACAAAGATACAGGAGCTTCAGTAGATATGACAAACTACAGAGGCATGATAGGGTCTCTTCTTTATCTTACTGCAAGTAGACCAGACATTATGTATGCAACCTGTCTTTGTGCAAGATTTCAAGCAGATCCCAGAGAGCCTCATCTAACAGCTGTGAAGAGGATTTTCAAATATCTCAAAGGAACCATAACCTTGGGTTTGTGGTATCCTAGAGAATCAGAGTTTAAGTTAATTGGTTACTCTGATGCAGACTTTACAGGTTGTAAGATTGACAGAAAGAGCACTAGTGGAAGCTGTCAATTTCTAGGTGACAGACTAGTTTCTTGGTACAGCAAGAAACAGAAATCAATTTCCACATCCACAGCAGAAGCAGAGTATATTGCTGCTGGTAGCTGTTGTGCACAGATTCTATGGATGAAGAATCAGTTGCTGGATTATGGGTTAAGGTACTCTAAAAAACCTATTTTCTGTGATAATCAAAGTGCTATTGCTATGACAGGAAATCCAGTACAACACTCCATGACCAAGCACATCAGCATAAGGTAACACTTTATCAGGGAACATGTGGAGGAAGGAGATATTGAGCTTCATTTTGTGTCTACAGAACAACAGCTTGCAGATATCTTCACTAAGCCTTTGAGTGAAGCTACATTTACAAGACTGGTAAATGAACTAGGAATGATCTCTGGTTTCGACTAGAGATACTGGTTAGACTCAAAATTTACTCTTCTGTGATATGTTGCTCATGTTTCTATGCATATGCTAACTGTCATGCAAATCATGTTGTTAAACTCTGGAAGCATACTCTGTTGGTTAAACTCTGATGTTAAACTCTGATTGTGGTATTGTCTGAAACATAAAAACCGATGAAGAAAATAGTATGAAGCATGATTCTCAGTAAGTAATCATGAATCCTTCTGAGTTATATATGATCTGATCTCAAATGTGTGCAGAAAATTAACACAGCATGATACTGTCTCTATATTTATAGCATCTCTTAGTTTATTGGTCCTATACACTGAGTCTGTATTAGCTGTTTGCACTTTCTCTCATAAGGGATATATGTTGAATGATGTCAGTCTCAACTCTTATAACTAGTTACTGCTACTTCACCCCCAAGCAAAAGATGCAAAAACATGCACAAATTCCTTTGAGATCATGTTGTGCCTAGGAAGACCCAGGAACTTATTGTATGAAATCAGGGCTAAAATTTGAAATTTTTGGTGACTAGTGCCAACCACTGATTACTGGAAAAGAAAGAAAAAAAAACAGAAAATTTTAAATCGGGGGTGAAAACAAATAAATACATATAAAGGTACAGAGTTTAGATGACATCAGATTTTGTTTTGTATATGAGAGTTTGGGCAACCAGATTTTACTGATTTATTTTGTGGATTTTATGCACTTTGAGATTCTCTCAATATTTACATTCAGTAAACTCTGCTATTCACACACAAATAATCACAACTGTGCATTTTGAGAAAAGAGATTATTAATGAAGGAGGAGAATTGATAAACACTGATGAACTGTGTAATCTACGCAGAGGTAATTTATTTTTAATCTCTGATGATTAAAATAAATAAAGGTGTTTCAGACATTTCATAATCTTTGAGGAACATTATTTTTGAAAATAGAGAGTATGATTGAAAACGGTTTGTATGCATTTTGAAAATGATGAAGCGTGTAAATAGCAGTAATTATTTTTACTGCGCATGCGTGTTGGAAACTACCACGATTAGTGCTGTCAGTTATTGCATGTGTGACAACTGTCCCACTCACACACTTCACGAGTAAGCCTGCTGTGTATCTTAATGATTAAAAGTCTTCAGTTTTAATTCTTATTTAATCATTATACACACAACGTTCAAATTTTTACAGACTTACTCTATTCACAGGACATTTTTACACACACATTTTCACAAACACCTTTTCTGCATCAATTTTTCAAACACTTTTCTAAGCATAAACTCTGATAATTTTCTAATCTTATCAAATGGCAACTACTGTGTTTCAATCTGTTGGTCTAGAATTCGTACCTAACAACTATGCAGCACCATTGTCTACTGAGAACGCACCAGAGGCGTTTCATTTGCTCCAGAATTTTCTTGCTCAGTCAGACATTGGGCAAGCTCTTGTGGAACCAGCAAAGTTGTATGGATCTCAAATCAAAGCCTTCTGGGAAACGGGCGTTTATGATAATGGAGGAGGGTCTGGAACTCCTTCGATTATATTCGAGTTTGATGAACAAGAGTATGTGGTCACTCCAACCACTGTTCGTGATGCTCTTGGTTTTGAGGATTTTAATTCATACACTATTTCTGTTGGTGATGCTGAGCTTCAGAGAATGATGAGGGAGATTGGTTACTCTGGGTCTTTGGCAAGGACAGGTAATCTGAAGCGACCGCTCTTAAGGAAGGAATGGAGTTTCTTCTTTGACTGCATCACAAGGGCGTTCGGGAAGAAGTGTACCAACTGGGATGCTATTCCGATTGACAGTCTGCAAATCGGGTATTCTCTTCTTTATGGAAACAATTTTGATTTTGCTAGACTTGTTTTGAATAACATAGGAGAAAAGATGACAGAGAATAGGAGCGTAGTTTATTTTGCTCGTTTTTGTCAGTTAATCTTTTATACTTGTGTTGATGGGGTTGAGATTGCTGAGGATGATGTAATTCCCTCATTTAGATTGCATAAAAGAATATTCTCTGATTTGACGAATAAGGATATTAAGAAAGGAAATGTTGGTGAATTGTTGCTTCCTGCCTCAGTCCAACAATTTTTACAACCTCAACCACAACCTCCACCAGAGTCTGCACAACCTTCAAACACTGAACCTCTTTCAACTATTTCTCCAACACCAAAGGCTGGGGTAGAACAAAACATAGAGCTTTTAAGGCTGTCAAGGCTGCTAAACCTTCAGATGCTAATGATTTACCAAACTCTGTTGGTACTTCAAGGAAAAAGAAGAGGGCAAATAGACCTTCTTCTGATGAGAATAGGGCTTCTGATGAAAATGAGTCTATCCACACCAAGAAAAGGAAGCCGGTTGCTGCTTATCTATTTGATGGATTGATTCCAGATTCTACAACTGCTGCAGCTCCAGAGATTGTAATTGAAGATATTTCTGAAAATGCTACTGTGCCTGAAGAAGCCAGAGCAAATACTGATGATAATGCTGCTTTTAATGATGATTTTCTTGAACCTATTCTGGAGATGGATATTGAAGAGAATTTTGAAGCACATCCTACTGCAACTCTTGAAGAGTTTGGCAGTGTTGGTGAAACTGAGGATGTGGCAGTTGATCAGCTTACAGTCATTCTTGATGAATCTATGGCTTCTCATACAGAGATTTTCTCTGTTACTCACCAGGGTATTGACAAGGGTGAGGAGGTTGAACAAACGTCCAAGGTTGCTGAAAATGTTATTTACACTACTGAAGAGCCTATTGCTGAAGTTGTTGAAGAGAATATTGTTGAAGTTGCTGCAGAAAATGAAGTTGAAGTTGCTAAAGAGCCTGTTGTTGCTACTGCTGAGACAGTTGATGAGAAATTACACTCTGAATCAGGTGTTGGTGTGACTCAAGAAAATCTTGATACTTTAGAGTCGGTTCAGTTAATTCACCATAGAGGACTGAAAAAGGATTTTCTGTTATACTTCAAGGCTGATGGCAGAGTATACAGAGTTGGTGAAGCTGACATTGGATTAAAAATGAAGGAAGAGCTGGAGTATGTGCTGTATCTACTGAAAATCAAAAATCAAAGAACTCATCAAGCAGTTGAGGTATTAAGAAGCAGAATGGTGAAAGCTAGAGCTCTTTGTGGCTTAAAGTCTACTGGTTCTTACATACCAAAGTACAGAGATTACAATGGAAAGCTTGTTGAGATGCAAAGGAACAGTGCAAGACTCAGAACTGATCTTGGTATAAAAGTGTTGGAATTTAATCTGGAATCAGATAAATCCTTCATAATAAAGCTAGGAAATGAGATGAGGAAGAATAGTATCTATGCTCTAAGGGCTGCTATTTACCAAACTGGAGAGAGTGATCCAGAGTTAAAAGAGCTGAAGAAGATAATGGTAGCTGAGCTAGAGAGAGCTGAAAGAAGATTGCTTATGGACTATATCAGAACTGTACCTGATATTGAAGAAATTAAGTAAATGGAGTCTGTAAGTTTTTAAGTTTTCTGTTCTAAGTTAAATATACACTCTGTGATTTTGTAAACACTGCATTTGTTATATGTTTTGACATCATCAATTATCTGTTAACTTGTACATTTTTAGTATGCACAAGTTGGGGGAGATTGTTAGATATAATTGCTGATGTTTGTTTATCAGTGTTTAAAGTATCAGGATACCATCAGAGTTTAGCTGGAAGACTGGTCAGAGTTTGTTAAACTCTGACAGTCAGAGTTTGCTTAGCAGTCGGTGTCATTCAATGAAGATTCTAGAAGCGATATTCTTTGAAGATGGAAAGAAGCAAAGAGATATCGAGATGGCTAAGGAAACGGAACAGAAGACAGAAGCAATTATATATTAATATTAATTGTAATAGCTAATTTATAGGAATATCAATTAGAAGATTGTATGTAGCTGTGTACTATATAAACACAGATAGGTTAACCCTAAAAGGGATGCGAATACGTGAATTATCATTCTTGTAACCTAGCAGCTCTCTGTGATATTTTACATCACTGAGAGAGGAGTTTTTAATTCCATATAGTTTATTATTCATAAACAGTGTTCTTATTGTTATTCTCATACATATACTTGATTATTTATTGTGTAATCGGCCTAACAGACAATGTTTTTAATCCCTGTGATTATTAAGGGATATATTGAGATAAGTTGATTTTCTCTTTTTAGAGTTATATTAGCGTTGTGATTCTTTCCTGATTTGAAAGAATCGTTTGGAGATATTTTCTATGATAAATATTGGGAAATTAGGAGATAATTGAGGCAACCGAAAATATGGCGTAACAACTACCCCCCATTTCTTCAGTGCAGCTTTATGGACTGGAGAACTAAGCGTGCTTTGATCTTCCGAATTTCCCGAGTCACTGAAACCACTAGAATTAGAAGATTAGCAAATAATATGGAGCAGATAATTACCCATAATATGTCTGTAGATGCGAGGGAGACAACATGATGTGCCCGTAATATGTCCATAGATGCGCGGGAGACAACATGATGTGCCCGTAATATGTCTATGCTTGCGAGAGAGACAACATGCGAGATGTGAGAAGAACATATGTACGAGTAGTTTTACAAGTGTTGGAGAATGAGCGGCTTTATGTAGATATTGTTGTGCTTCCCCTTGTAAAGTTAGGTTTGTGAATCCACTATTCAAGAGATAGAAGTAGCAGAATGTAGTAGCAGTAGTAGTTATGTCCTCGTATGTTGAAATAAGGCGAGAATGTAATGTGTTGAGATTGTAGTCCAAGCATTATCCCAGAGGAACTTCTCCTTAAGAGGGAGGACACTTCTCTCCATAAGAGGGAGGACTCTCTTCACCATAAGAGGGTGGACTCTCTTCACCTATAAGAGGGTGGACTCTCTTCACCATAAGAGGGTGGACTCTCTTCACCATAAAAGGGTGGACTCTCTTCTTGGTGCGCTTTCCGGAAGTACGGATAAGCACCTTGGAAGTACGGGTTTACAAAGGTATTCCAAGAAGTACCCTCCTTATAGATGGGCCTTCAAAAATAAATTTCAAGCAACACCTTCCACAAAGAAGGGCCTTCAAAAAATAATTTCCAAGCAACACCTTAAAGAAGGACCTTCAAAATTAATTTCTAAGCAACACCTTCATCAAAGAAGGGCCTTCAAAAATAATTCCAAGTAACACATTCATCAAAGAAAGGCCTTCAAAAATAATTCCAAGAAACACCTTCATCACAGCAGGGCCTTCAAAAATATCACACAGAGACAACCACAGAATCTAAGAATGTCCAATGATGATATGAATGAATGCTTGATGCGAATGATGCACATGATGATTAATGAATGCATGATGCGAATGATGCAGGGCCTTCAAAACAAGATTACCCTAAAAGACCTTCAGAAGACGATTAACCCGTAGGGACTTGAAACAACATTATCATCTTCAAAAGAGGGTCTTCTAAAATATTATCCTCCTCGAAAGAGGGTCTTCAAAAATATTATCCTCTTCGAAAGAGGGTCTTCAAAAATATTATCCTTCTTGGAAGGGGTTTTCAAAAATATTTTCCTACTCGAAATAGGGTCTTCAAAAATATTATCCTCCTTGGAAAAGAGAGCTTTCGAAAACATTAGCCTTATCAGATAAGGACTTTCCACACTTATTTTTTTCCATGCACGAGCTAGTGAAGTAATCAAATCATGTGCTACGAATATTGCATCACAATTCTTTCACATCTCCATGATTCAGATTCTGCCCAGATCTGTTTTTTTTTACCTTTTTGGCCCTGTAAATGATATTTTCTTGGCAAACACAAAGCATGAAAGTTGTAGGAAACGAAAAGAGCTTTCCGATGATATATGGCTCGTCAGAAACAGACTTATAACAAATCGGGAATTTTGATTATGTTTTGTGATTTCGAGATCGAAACATAATCTTAGAAAACACTAAGAATGAAAGTTGTAGGAAATCGCAAAATATTTCCGGATCATAAAAATTCATCGAAATCTGACATGTATTAAATTTACTACGAATTTTATAAGATAACTTATTTGTACAGACAAAATCATAAGAAAACTTATCTTAATTTTGAATAGAATCACGAACGAACGCCTTCATCGTTCTGCTCCTCCATTAAAGCCGCTCCAGATCCGATAAAACCCCCCTTTGCATGATGTAGATGATTTGATTGTCCTTCACAATAAAAAAAATAATCCCCTCCTTCTAGCGCCAATTGTTAACGAAGGAATTTGGTGATAACAAATTTCGGGGATTGCTGGAATAACGAAATTATGAAAATAGGGGGATTTGGGATTTTTGGATGTTTGGGGCTGGACTTGAAAGGTGTCTCAACTTGTTAGATGTGTCGGATCCTATCCCAAGATGTCTGCGTACCATGTTTATATATAGGGATCAAGCCAACGCAGTTCTGTGATAGGATAATGTTTTTAATCCTTGTGATTGTTAAGAGATATATTGAGATAAGTTGATTTTATCTTTTTAGAGTTATATTAGCGTTGTGATTCTTTCCTGACTTGAAAGAATCGTTTGGAGATATTTTCTATGATTAATATTGGAAAATTAGGATATAATCGAGGCAACCGAAAATATGACGTAACAATTATACTTGTGAATAAGCAAGAGTTATAAGAATCATTTTAATTGAGGTAAAGTTTTTGTAGGATCCAGAAAGACAAAGGGAACACAAAAAAAAAAAATAATTGGGTTAGCTCTGTGTTAAATAAAGATAGACGTGACCCGTTTCTTTGTGTTTTGAGATTTTTTATATCACTCTAATAATGTCTCTTTGTTTATGGTAGTCGCTGAAGAGAAGCTATCATAACCGGGGGCGGACCTTGGGCTGGGCTAGGGTTGGCTCCAGCCCAGGTCAAAATCTACCGGCCTATATAACATCAAAGCTACAACTAATTCCAGCCCGGGTGAGAGGAGGTTAAAGTCCTGTTAAAATGGACCAGCCCAGCACACATCAAATAGTTACAGCTCACACAGAAAAAAGATAGTTAAACTGTTAAAGTTCACACATCAAAAGACACGCCGATGCGTTAACTCCTAATCCTATAGCAAGTACCTTTCACTATCAGTATGGACTACAAAATTCTAGGCAACTACTTTAGGACAATATGATGTATTTTTATGCCCCCGAATTTGTAATATTTTTTTTTTTGTTTTTAGTATGATTATGTTCTATTTACTCGATTCAAAAAGTTTATCATTATGTTTCTTTCCAGTTTTTTGTATATTTTATTTATACTAATACGTAAATTCAAGATTATTAATTTATTTTAATAATAAGTGTTAATAATAAATTTTACAATTATAAATATTTATTCTATTATTTAATATTATATCTTTTACATGCCAATAATATTAATTTTATATTTTATTATTTTTATATGGTAATCCTTTCATTTTATGATGTGTTTTTATATGTCATTTGAGCTATTCGTATTTTTATACTATTATATTTTATTGGTAATTTTTAACTTTATATACTTTACTAAATCTTTATATGTTAATTCTATATTTTTTTTTCAAAAGAATGTATTTTTCTAAGAGTTCTTAATTATTTTGTATTTATTTATTTGATAATTATTGTCTTTTATATTTAATTGTGACAACTTTAGTGTAACCAAATCAAGAATTTTGAAAATGAATACTCCATTCGTCCCTAATTACATGTCCATTTTGACTTTTGATCAGTCAAATTGACCAAATTTTGACTGAATTTTACATATATTAGATAATTGAAAAAAGTTAAAACAATTATATCTTTAAAAAGTACATTTGGTCTATTTTCAAATGTAATTTTCAGTTTTTAAAAATAATAAATAGATTATTTGTAATATTTGGTCAAAAATTAGTCATGACTCCTAGAAAAAAAATGGACATGTAATTAGGGACGGAGGTAGTAGTTGTTTAGTTTTGATTGTGATTTTTTATTTTAGAAATAAAAAATATATGTTTATGATTTCAATCTTGTTCCAAAATCGAATCCAAACAAGTTCACTCCCAGCTATTGGTCGGCAAGTCATCATTCTCTTTAAGCAATTTTTTTTAGTTTAGCCCAGGTAATTTTAAAATCCTGGGTCCGCCCCTGATCATAACTGATGGAACTCAAAGACTTAGTGATAAAAGCCTCTTGGAAAGGGCAAAGTTCGTCCATCTTTATCTATCCAGAGAAAAGAAGCCAGGAGTAATCATATTATGCTACTTGGGCCAGTGTTTGCGAGACAAGGGAAGCAGTCTCAGGCATGGAGAGCATGTAATTTATTAGTATTTAAGACTAGAGAAACTGTTTAAAATGTGTTTTCAGATCTAAAAGACTTCAAAACTGGACCATATGGAAATTAAGGATGCGAGGGTCCGAAGTTTATTAATCAATGGTAATACTCAAGTGACATTTCAACAAACTATATCCAAATTTGAGATTTGTACTAACTGATACCAGGGACAAAATTTTGATTTAGTCATGTATGTATCTTGCTGAGTCACATGATGTTCATTCTGTATTTTCTCACCTAATTGACATGAAGAAGTTCTAAATGTTACATGAACTTGCAAACAGTATACACGTCGACGAAAAATAGAAGATCAAGGCAACAGATTAGTATGTAGATGAGCTCGATTCCCTATCAAACCCCTGATCTGTCCGCTACATGTTCTTATAGTTCTCGTGTTGCTGATATTGTAGCAACTAGCGACATTCTTCCTTTCAAAGATTCTGTACACTGACAATAGAAGAAAGAGACCGAATCAAGGATTCAATGCCTTCACATTCTTCTGAGATGTCTACAAGTGATGCAATATCCAAAGAACACGTTCACAAAGGAATTCTTGATGGGCATGCACTACAAGAAAAACTGAATCAGACGACTCAGCCAGGCCTGTTGTCTATTGCCCCTGAAAACCGATGACTATTGAGATGCCGTCAGATAGACCTTAGACAACGGTTAAAAAATGTTGTGTAAAATGATTGGCATGATAGTCACTGATTAACAAAGTGTTGTATAATCACCAGAAAGAACAACAGTTTACTATCAAAAATCGCGTTGTATAAGGTGATGAACACAACATACGAATAAATATAAAGTGTTGTATAACAGCTAGAAACAACAATAGGGCACCACGGAACGCGTTGTTGGAAAACATTAGTATCAAGAGATCTTTTTATGATGCCCGTTGTATGATGTAAATTAACAAGACAGTTAACTTGGTACATTAGAATTGTGAGAAGGTTTATGTACAACAGTTTTTTTCCGGGACATTCTCGTTTATGATTCTTTTGCACAACGGTTTTATGTTTGTTTTTGTTGTTTTCACACAACGGTTCATTTTTACAGGAAGAATTGTGTGTATCATTTATAGATGATGGTTTTACAATTTTTATAGAGTTGTCAACTCTTTTTCATACAATGGTTTCTTCCAATAGACGTGTTCTATGATGATACTTTTAATAAGTGTTTTTAAAAGATGATAACACTGGAAAATGATAAAATAAACAATACTTTTATTTACAAAATATAATAGAGTTTATACAGTGCCAACAACCAACCAATTCCCAACAAACAACAACTACCATCATCTAATTGCCAGCAAATCATATCGTCTAAAAAACAAACTACATCTAGTGCAAATAGGGACTTAAATTACAAAAAAATGATATTTACTTTGCTCCATAAAGAGACTTCTATGGACTCATCATACTGCTTTGTTTTCTTCCTTCCATTTTTCATATATGAAAATACATCCAATTGCTGAAAACTTCATCCAAGAGCTGTCTCAAGTAGCTCCTTCACTTTTCTTGTCTAGTAAAACATCAAAATATTAGATCCTTACAATATGTGAACTTACAGTATTTCAAAAATAACAAAGAAAATAAGACTTGAAAATTACACCCGAAAATCTTTCTACGGAATAAAGAATTAACAAGAAAGAATAATAAAGTACAAGTAAACTCCAGGAACAGAGACACCTTATTTTAGACAGACCATTGTCCTTGGTGGTGACAGACACAAAACTTGATCGGTCACATGGTAAGGTTTTGATTTCTCAGAATAACACATAAAGATCCATGTAGAGCAACAAAATAGCCAGTGGAGTATTATCGATAATATAAAGATATATTAAATGATGTCACTGCAGATGATTGTAATAAAACGTGAAACACCAACACCTAAAGTGAAAGGAAAGATGAAATACCAAGGGCCAAGAAAGTTATGACTTACTGAACAGCCAACTCCCTAGTTGGAGTAAGAATAAGTACTATCACAGCTGGAGGTGTTCCTCTCGAATGACACAATAATCTCTCCAGAGTTGGTGGTGCAAAGGCAGCTATCTGTTTGAAATAAACCCGTTATGAAGAGATTAGCCATCAGAGAATTCTTGTCATTGCACTGTCATTGTAACAAAGAGGGGGCAGGGGGATATAAATATATATATATATATATAGACTTTTATTAATCATACCTATTTCTAAGTGGTTTATAACAAAAAACAATTACAACCTAAATAACCTAAATAAAATGAACAAAGATCAGCCTCTGCACAGCAAGAGCCATTAGGCAACTGGCTGTCTCACTAGCTATACTATTTACCATTTACCTATTCCTTCCAGATGTCAAACCCCCCCCCCCCCCCCTCCCCCAACACACACGTGGATAGTGATTCATTCTGGTTATTTAGCCTTTTCTTGTGCTGGCAGGGACATTGCCTTGTCTGGTGTTGATTCCTGGCCTTTTTTTCATCCTAGAATCTCCTCCTTGGTTGGTAAGTTTTTGTAGAGAGTCTCTGTGTTCTCCATGCTATTATAATTTGAGCATATTGATTGAATTAATTCTTTGTTGAATCTAGGAAAAAATGGGAATGACGGAAGATTTTGAAGTTTCCTTGCAAGTTCTTTGTGGATTTGAGACCGATATCTCCCTTGAAGTGAATGAAATCAAGGTACAGTGCATTCTGCATCAACCAAGACTATTGTATCTGTAGTTGAGACAAAATGATCTTTGCAATAGTTTTCACAGTTTAACTCTCTTAAGTATAAAAATTGGTATCAGCAAACTTAAATACCGACATTATTGATCTTATTAAAATTATCATTACCTTATGCTGAGAAATGATAGAAGATTATGTACTTCAACTTAAAATACATCAAACCTGCTGATAGGAATTGGATTGCTTGTCCTTCAACAGCTGTCTGGAACTAATGGTGTCCCCTTCTATTCAAGTACCATTTTTGAATCTGCTGGTGAGTTGTGTCAATGCTGGTAAATCATCTTTGTAGAATAACCTAAAAACAATTCTTGAATAAAGTTGCAAACTATCATATTTTGGTGGCATTAGGTTATTTGATGTATTTCCCCCAATAAAGAATAAGAGTCTATACTTTTGAAAAAGTTTCTATGAAATTGCAAAAAGAAATATGAAAATGATGGTATACAGGTTATTACTCCTACATAAAACGAGAAAATAGTACCTTTCCTGAACCAGAACTTGCACATATGTCAAGTCCATTTATTGCCAGAGGTATACAAGCAGCCTATAACAAAACTTAAGTACTTCAAAAAAAAAACAACTGAAAAGTGT
The DNA here is from genome assembly GCA_030848705.1 of Heracleum sosnowskyi. NCBI lineage: Eukaryota > Viridiplantae > Streptophyta > Magnoliopsida > Apiales > Apiaceae > Heracleum > Heracleum sosnowskyi. The sequence continues at coordinate 71,592,588 of CM061235.1, forward strand.
AGTCTATCATTTCATAAAATGTAAATAAACAAAACCTGAATCTAAGTTATTGAGGCCACCAATGTTGAGAATCCCTTTATCCATTGTGTTATTTCCTTGCTTGTTGCAGCTATTAAGTCCACAATCGAGCAAAAATCTTCAGTCATTGTAGCTTGGTTAAGGATGTTTATTCGATAAGCTATTACAAGAGGCCATCCCACAACCTGGCTGCTTTAAATATTACATAAATTAAAATAAAATTAAAGACAGTACAGGGTGTTACCCAGTATATGTCTATTACAGAAGGGGGTTGAATGTAATTGTATGGAATAATCGAACAGACAAAGATAAAAACAATCAATATCAGCTTTTATTAAACTTTATAAAAACTGATACAAACTCTCTCAAGAAACTATAAGTTCTTAAGAGCTGCTAGGTTTACAAAGATACTCGTGTTAAAGATATTCCTTTCGTAAAACCTATCCTGTGTTTATATATACACACAGCTACACATTCTGTTACACAAGATAATCTTCATTTAATTAAATTGATCTTCTTGTCGCTTATCTTCTGTAACAGCTTCTATGAGATATATCTTCAGCATATCAATCCTTTCCTGAAATCACGGAATAGTATCAATTACCAACAGTTAACTTTATCCTGTCACTGACGATGACATCATCATACGTCATCTCCTGATGCTCTAAGTACTGATGCTATCCGATCCTGATGCATTCATTAAATCTTCATTTCCCAACAATCTCCCCCAATTTATACTTTCTGAAATAAAGCATAAATTCTCCAGATTTTAATGATGCCAAAACTTCAATCAAATACTCGTAGGATTAATATAAGGATTTCGTTTAAGATATCCTTCATAATCAGACACTTTAATAAACCCCATGTTCTTTTGAAGAAACTGCTTCATTAACTCATCTTCTTTCTCTAATAACAGATCAATCATTCTTCTTCTCAGCTTCCTCAAATTTTTATCATCTTGGTTTGTCTGATAAATTGCTGCTCTCAGATCCTCAACAGAACTTCTCAACATTCTGTCATCCAGATAAATAAGTTTAACTTTCTCACTATCAGGACAGAAAGACAAGTACTCTTCACCCAGAGTCTTTTCAATGAAAGCACTTCCTTTCTTCATTTCCACCTCTTGTCCATCCATGTCAATGTATATAGGAGCATATCCAGTATCTTTCTGATTTAACCCCATCAAATGCAAATTGATACTGGATTGAATCTTCCTTCTCCATTTTATACACAAATCATCTTTAGGAACAAACATATACTGCACATACCTCAATTCTTCTAAGTTCTTCATTGAGACATCTAGTTCTGTCAGTACAAACGTTGATCCATCCTTAAGAAAATACACCAGCTTTTCTTTAGGCAGATTTCCATCATGAATGTCATACACCATTTGAACAGATATAAGTTTGTCAAGATGCCTTTGAGTAACTTTATCACTTAGATTTTCAGTTAAACATGCTTGATCAAATGATGCTGCCTGAGGAACTATTTCTGCGGCAGGATGACCAATTCCTCCATATGTTCTTGTTCGTCTGCATTCATTCTTCTTCTTCGCAACTTCTTCATAAGATTTCTTGAACTTTCCAGATCCATCAGTACAAGAAATTCCAGGAAGACTTTTGATATGTCCACTTGATTTAAATATCTCATTGAGCTGAAAATGAGATTTATCTTCCCTGATATCATAGCCTTTACTTTTGTACCCTCTAACCTTCTTGAATCCAGAAGCATTTCTTGAACTCCTTACAACGTCATCCTTCTTTCTCAGATACTCCTCTAACACCATTCCTGACTTTGTGAAGCTTTGCTGTTGTAAAGACTTGAAATAGTCTTTTTCCGCTTGTTTAACTCCTTCCATATTTAATGATGTTCTTACAAGAAATATCTGTCTGTCATTCCTTGAATCTTCTCTTCTTCTCCTTCTTTGAACTAATGGAAGATCATCACCCTCTTCTTCTTCTTGAAGTGAAGTTTCAATATTTTGTTCAGTAATCACCACTTGAGATGGTCCTTCAAAGACTTTCTTTCTTTTTCCCTTAGCAGAAACAACAGATAATCTGGATGACATATCTGCACCAATATTTGATCCTTCTTTGATCACAATACCTTTTTGATAGTTTGAAGGTGATTTGATAGTACTTCCTCTTCCTCTACCTCTAGTCTTGTTTCCCTTCCTTTCACTCCTGACAGTTCCTTTCTATGAATTCAGCATTTCATATTCTATCCTCTGGGCTTCCACCATCTCTTCTACATCCTCATCAGGATACATTTCTTGAAGAATTTTTCTAGCTTACTGTTCATTGAATGCTTCAAGTCTGGGATCTTTATAGTACACAGTGTATTCTGTTCCATCAATATTCATAGTTTGATGAAACTTCTTTGCCTGCTCAGCTGTTGTCACTATAATATCATGAGATTGCTTTTGAGAACTAGATCCAGAGACTTGTGTTGACTGTAGACTTAGACTTGGATTAGACACAGTGTTTCGTGTCCTTGCAGCAGCATCAGAAGATACTTGTTTCTGCCTAGAACCTCCATCAGGAGCATCATCCTTTCTTAGAATACCCAACTCCGGAGAGCATTTGGTTGACACTACTTTCTCCCCCTTTTTGGCATCAGTACCAGCATCAGGAACCAAAGCAGAGAGAAGTAAATCCAACTTAGCATCCATAGATTCAGCCTTTTTCTCCAAAGTCGCAATTCGATGTTCTAGAGAAACATGATCTCGATGAACACAAGAAAAGTCTCGTGAAGTGCGAGCAACAGATTGAGTATTTGCAGCCACAACATCAGCAATACTCTTTGCAGTCGTAGTCCTGACATCTTGAATCTCTTCAAAAATAGCCTTAAGCATGAGAGAAGTACCTTTAAGATGAGCTTGAAGATCCGAACTTTGAATCTCTTTAAAAGCAGTAGCTAAATGAACATGAACCCCAGAAATACCAACAAAAGATGAAGGATCAGTCCAAGAATGATCCCACTGAGCTTGTCTGTGACTAGCCAGAATGTCTGTGGATGCATCATCAGGACCAGACTTGTCAGAGTTGGAATGAGAACTGTGAGACTGATCCTGAGAAGCTGCAGGAGTATTTGATGTATCTGCATCAAAATCAGTAACCCCTAGATCTCTCTTTTCTTTTTCAGTGATCTCATCACTGCTCACCATCACAATATCTGAACTTTTGAGAGTCAGATTTTCCTTACACAAATGCAAAGCATTGTCACTCATTTCTACCTCTCCTTTTGCCAGTTCAGGAGACTGCCACTCAAGAATTCTGTTTTTCTCTAGATCTTTTCTCTCATTCTCACGAAAAAGGCTCAGAGCACTCAGAAACGAAGAAATAAGAGATGGCAGAGAAGAGTGGAGTGCAGTCATACTGACATGGGATCCCTCATTTAAGGGTCTGTCAGTAGTCATCCCGACACCAGGAGAGTAAACAACCATAGCGGAGTCAGGGTTAGTGACAGTACATGAGTCGTCAGTGTCCAAAGGACGAGAAGATAATGGTTGGACCAGGAGAGCCTGACTGTCAGTAATCTGGCATGCTTCCATACTTTGAATGAAAGGTTCTTGTGGAGCCTGGACAACCTGGACTGCTTCAGTAAAGAGCACTGAAGGTTCTTGTGTATCCTGTCCCTGATAGTGGTCTTCAAAAACAGAAGATGGAATAACCCTTATAGTATTGTCGTGATTAGTTTCAGGCAGGATCTTCTCCTTGTCTTCATCCACCCTTTGAGCAGATGGTTCTTGTGTGACTTGATCTATGTGGACTGCTGATTCACTTTGAGAACCAGGTTCTTGTGTATCCAGATCAATAGTTGGAGCTCCTGATGATTTTGCCTTAACATTCCTTTTCTTGGTTCGTGCAAAACAAATCTTCCGTTTTCGACCAGCTGACTCAGCTATTTCTTTTCTTGCTTCAGTTTCCAGTCTTTTGATGCGATCATGAGACATATCAACCTTTGGTGCCTGTGGAGATACAGGAGGACTGGAATCAGATACAACCACACTATCAAGAAAGGGTTGCACATTAGAGTCAGTAACAGGTTCTGCATTGGCATCAAGTCCGGTATCAGAAGAGAGAATACTGTCCGGAGCAACACTGACAGGAACATCAGTAGCAGAACTGTTATGAAAAGAGTTGTGTAGAGCATCAACAGTGTCAAAGTGAGAGTAGAGAGTGGACTTTCTTAATCTTCGTCGACTTTTGGAAGATGGTGATGAAACAGGTGCCACAGCCTCAGGAGATATTTTGAATATCGATGACAGTGGAACATCATCATCATCAGTATCAGTATCAGTTTCAACAACAGTTGTATGCTTTCTTCGTAAGGCTAAAATTTTGGATGCTATACCAACTGGTTGACTTCCTTGTTTCTCCAGAGAATCAGTGGGGGGGGGGGGGGGGGGTGTAACAAGGTCCTTGATCCAGACGACTGAGAGTGTCACACTGATTTGGCTAACCTTGTGTGTTTTACAACTGATTGCTGTTGAGAGCCATCAGAGGTGGGTTTTGAGTGTTTAGAAACATGTTTGGGTTTTGTACTTGGGTTAGATCCAGAGGGGGTAGCAACAACAGGCCTCTGAATCAGAGTACGAGGATCTAAGCCATAAACAGTAGGCAATCTCTATCGAAGAAGTTGCCTGACCTGTTCAGGATATACTACATCACCCTGAAACATTTGTTTTCCCTTTAACATGTACTCCTGAAAGGATCTAGGAGTATTCTGAAACACATGCAACAAGCAGTCATCTTGAAAAGCAACATTAGGGCATAGGTATGTAAAAATCAAATGCAGAAAACGACCAAAGTAGACAGTTTCCCGATTCTCAGTTATTCTACTACCTATGGAATCAATTAGCATACTAGATATATTAAAATCAGATCCATAGATTAGAGAGTACCCAATGTTTTGAGTTGCTTGAGTGAGAGCATCAAAGTTGGAGCTCTTGTTCATGAAGAACTTACCTATGGAATCAAAGAAGAAATTCCATTCTTGACGAAGCTTCGTTCTGACCAATCTACCCATTCTGGTCATATCACCATTATAGCCAATTTTGGTGAAAAACTCCCTAAGCACCGCCTCCGAAAAGAAAGAAGTAAAGGATGTAGGGCTACCCAGGTGCAAAGCTCTTTGAACAGTGGTGGGAGTAACCTCATAGAGATCATTCCTGTAGGAAAAGGTAAGACCAGGCTGAGCATTAGAGGTACCTGGAGTATATGTTGCAGTACTCCAAATCTGCATCACTGCCTGTGCAGAAATTGCCTTAGGTTCCGTTAGAGCAAACCCAATTGAGCTAGAAGCCAAAAAATCCTGAATGAGATGAAATTCAGATGGGGCTTTTGACTTGTCCAAAATAGCAGAGTAATTGTTGGTGACAAAAAGAACTCCATTATGGGTCAGATTCTTGTTTGTAGGAGATGGGAAGTGAGTTGCTGCCATTGTTGAGAGAAAAATACAAAGAGAATAGTATAGATATTCAACAATGATAATAAGGTGGAAAAGAAACAAATCTTTTGAGAAAAATTAGCAACACAATATCTCCAAAAAACTCGACTAATGATGACTATTGGACAGGTATCGTGTAAACAATGGGTTGTCACGATTTCCAAGGACGTGTGATAAGGGGGCTATACACAACGGTTGTATATACCAGCGTGTAAGTGACACGCGAGAAAACACCTGGCACCACATAAGGCACTCAAAATATCCGCTTATTGGCTATGTTAGATAAGAAAAATCAATAATAATGCAATTATCGATTTTAATATTTCAAAAACATAATAACAAAGTACGAAGGAGCTCAACAGTCAGAAAAATAATGACTGTCTTGGAACTCCGCACTTTACTATCCCCATAGCTTCGAGCCAAGCAAAACCTTTCAGTTGCCCTGTTGGATGCTATAAAAGCTGGAGCATTGTAACAACAGGCAATACATATATTAAAAAAAATACCATACATCAAAATGGCAGGAACCTTTGAATTCATGGATGTAGAAGCATTCTTGAATATGAACTGGCGTCAACAAGCAAACTATATTATTGATGACTTTCTTGTTTTGTCATTTCTGAACGATGAAGGTCTCATTGCTGATGATGAGATAGCTGAAGGTCCTATCTCCAATCCCTATGTGCACATCATTCGTCCTGGGCCATATGATGTGCCCATCCTTGCAGATGATCATGCTGTGGAGATTTGTATGATGCTCTTCCATCAGAGCTACTTGACGGGTTCAGAGGAGGAACTCTTCTTGGAATCCTGCAAGCTGCAATCAAGAAAGAGAATTCGAGAGGATGATGATGATGATTCAACATCAGGAGGTTGTCAAGCCTTGGAAATCCCAGATGGAATTATGACCAGATAAACGAACAAGTAGCTATCATCAGAAGTAATAGAACACAATAGCTTCTGGCTCTAGCTCTTCTGCCTCTGATGTAGCATTAAGTACTTATCCTGGTTAAATAGGTCATCTCTTTTGTAAACATAGTGATTAGTGTTCAACAGAGAGATTAGCTAGACAAGAGTATGAGATTGTATGAATGTAAATAAAGTTTGAATCAATTAATGAAAAAGATCCATTGTTTTGCTTTACATATCAGTGAAAATGTTGTGATGAATGCATAAACATGAATGAATATCAGAACCACAGTCATCAGTATTTCATAATAATTGCAAAGTGAAAGAAATGATATCACTTTAAACAATAAACCAACATACTCATCAGTGCCACTAGTAACTATCAGTACTTAGCACAAATACTCCTTATCAGTAATGGTATCAGTATCAACCATCAGTAGCAAAAATCAGTATCAACCATCAGTAGCAACAATCAGTATCAAGTATCAGGATTTACTCGCTTGTAATCATTCCAAGTTCATTCACGAGTCTAGTAAAGACTGCCTCTGCTAGAGGCTTTGTGAATATATCAGCCAATTGTTGATCTGTGGGAACGAAATGAAGTTCAATCGTTCCTTCCATTACATGTTCACGAATAAAGTGATACCTGATACTGATATGTTTTGTAAGAGAGTGTTGAACTGGATTTCCTGTCATTGCAATAGCACTTTGATTATCACAATAAATAGGAATTTTAGAAAAGTGCAAACCGTAATCCAGCAGTTGATTTTTCATCCATAAAATCTGAGCACAGCAGCTTCCCGCAGCTATGTATTCAGCTTCTGCTGTCGAAGTAGAAATAGACTTTTGCTTCTTGCTGAACCATGAAACCAGTCGACCACCTAAAAATTGACAGCTACCAGAGGTGCTCTTCCTGTCAATCTTACAGCCAGCAAAATCAGCATCAGAGTATCCTATAAGTGTGAAATCTGATGCTCGGGGATACCATAGACCAAGATTTGGTGTCCCTTTTAGGTATCGAAATATCCTCTTTACAGCTATCAGATGCGGTTCTCGTGGTTGAGTCTGAAATCGGGCACAGAGAAAAGTTGCAAACATTATGTCAGGTCTACTGGCAGTGAGATAGAGGAGAGAACCAATCATTCTTCTATAGCTTGTGATATCCACTTTAATGCCTTCCTTAGAGTCAAGCTTAGTGGCAGTAGCCATGGGAGCACTAGCAGGAGTACTGTCTTGCATGTTGAATTTCTTGAGCAAATTTATGGTGTACTTGGATTGATTGATAAAAATCCTTCATCAGTTTGCTTTACTTGCAATCCCAGAAAATAGCTCATTTCTCCCATCATACTCATCTGATATATGGACTGCATTAACTTAGCAAACTTCTGACACATTGTAGCATTAGTAGATCCAAAAATTATGTCATCAACATATATTTGAACTAGGAGCAAGTCTTTGCCTTTTTGAATGTAGAACAAGGTTTTATCAATAGTGCCTCGTGTGAATCCACTATCAAGAAGAAACTGAGTAAGTGTTTCATACCAGGCCCTTGGAGCTTGCTTGAGTCCATACAGAGCTTTATCCAGTCTATACACATGATCTGGATATTTAGGATCAATAAAGCCTGGAGGTTGTTCAACATAAACTTCTTCCTCCAATTCTCCATTTAAGAAGGCACTCTTAACATCCATCTGAAAGACCTTGAATTTCATGTGAGCAGCATATGCTAGAAATATTCTAATGGCCTCCAATCTGGCAACTGGAGCAAATGTTTCATCATAATCAATGCCTTCTTGCTGAGAGTATCCTTTTGCGACAAGTCTGGCCTTGTTTCTTGTAATTACTCCATCAGAATCAATTTTGTTTCTGAATACCCATTTAGTGCCCACAATAGATCTGTTTTTGGGTCGTGGAACAAGTTGCCAGACTTCATTTCTTTCAAACTCATTTAGTTCTTCTTGCATCGCAGTTACCCAGTCAGCATCTTTCAAGGCATCTTCAATTTTCTTTGGTTCTTCCTGTGAGAGAAAATTGTGAAATAGACACTCATTCTGAGTTGCATGTCTTGTTTGAACACCGACATCAGGATCTCCAATAATGAGATCAGGAGTATGCGCTTGTGTCCATTTTCTTGCTGATGGTAACATGGTTCTTGAACTTGATGCTCCCCCTACATCCATGCCTTCCTCAAAAGAACTACCTTGAGTTGTATGCGAAGCTCCCCCTGCATCAGTGTCTGGAAAAGATCCATTTGAATCAGAATTACTCTGATGGCTGTCACTTGATGTACTATCAGTACTGGCGTCAGTGCTGTTATCAGTACTTCCATCAGTATCTGTAGAAGAGTTGTTTTTAAGAGGTTCATTATTTGTAATATTATCAGTAGGCTCCCCCTCAATGTCATCACTACTGATTTCAGCTTCTAGTTCATCTCCAAAAATCAATTCCTCATGAGTATCTTCATTAATCCCAGTGATTTTCCTATCATCAAACGATACATTTACTAAGACATTCACAATCTTAGTTCTCAGATTATATACCTTGAAAGCTTTTGTTGTGTCAGGATATCCAATGAAAATTCCTTCATCTGCTTTTTCTTCAAATTTTCCAAGCTTTTCTGGGTGAGGCCGTAAAATGAAGCATTTGCATCCAAACACATGCAAGTGTTTCAGGCTTGGTTTCTTCCCCTTAATCATCTGATAAGGAGTCTTGCCATGTCTTGTGATCAGAGTACAGTTCTGAGTATAACATGCAGTGTTAACAGCCTCTGCCCAAAAGTAAGTTGGGAGCTTTGCTTCTGCCAGCAATGTTCTTCGTGCTTCAATTAGAGTTCTGTTTTTCCTTTCGACTACTCCGTTTTGTTGAGGAGTACCAGGAGCAGAGAATTGCTGTACAATTCCTTTTGATTTGCAGAAATCTTCCATTGTTGAATTTTTAAACTCAGTTCCATTATCACTGCGAAGAACTTTGACTTTGTTACTTGATTCATTTTCCAGCAACTTGACATGTTCTATCAGAATCTCTGGTGTTTCACTCTTTTTATGTAGAAAGTATACCCATGTGAACCTTGTATATTCATCAACAATAACTAGAGTGTATCTTTTCTTGTTGATAGACATCACATTCACGGGACCAAATAGATCCAGATGCAGCAGGTGATAAGCCGTGTCTATTGAGTGTTCTGATATACTTTTGAAGCTGATTCTCTTTTGCTTTGACTTTTGACAAGAGTCACAGAGTCCATCAGAAGAGTACATTGCTTTTGGTAGACCTCTCACCAAGTCTTTTCTTACTAACTCATTGATGTTGTTGAAATTCAAATGAGAAAGCTTCTTGTGCCAGTTCCAACTTTCATCTACTGATGCCTTTGACAAAAGACACGTCATTTTCCCATCAGTAGCAGAATGTAAGTTGGCTTCATATATGTTACCACGTCTATAACCCGTAAGAATCACTTTTCCATCTTTCTTACTAGTTATTTCACAATGAGATTCATAAAAATTAACATGGTAACCTTTATCTGTAATTTGACTGATGCTTAATAGATTATGCTTCAGTCCTTCTACTAGAGCTACGTTTTGAATGATGACATTTCCAATCACAATATTGCCATATCCTAAGGTGTGTCCTATGTTGCCATCTCCATAGGAAACCTTTGGGCCAGCTTTCTTTTCAAAATCTGACAGCAGGGACTTATTTCCTGTCATATGTCCTGAACATCCACTATCCAGAACCAAAACATTTTTTCTGTTGCCCTGCAATCAATATTTCAATCTGTTAGAATTTTTAAGAACCCACACTTGTTGGGTCCTGTTTTTCAATTTCTTGTTAAGATGTGCAGCGGATTTTTTTCTTAAATCATAGTCAATTGAATTAACTCCACTTGAACTTGATTTAACAGAGTCTTTCTTAACATACACATTCCTAGTTAACAAACTCAATTTATCACAAAACTTTGTACCTTTATTAAATTTAGGCAAAGGAACATAATTGTCATGATACAAATTGTGATAACTAGTACATGTGTAAACTGAATGCCATTTGCTACCACAGTGAGAACAAGGATTCTGTGGTTTATAATTAACATTTCTACTCCTAACATCAGAAATAGAAATTTCAACTCTCCTCTTTTTATTCTTCCTGCAATCAATGGCAAGATGATTAGTATTTCCACAGGTATGACATGTCTTTCTTGGAGCATTGGGAATATATTTATAGTTGTTCGACTTGTCTATACCTAATTTTCCATTCCTATGCCTTTTAGGAATCTTCTCATTTTTCTTACCAGTCACTGCATTGATTTTTTTCTTTAGCTTACCAGAGGAGAGATGTCCTAAGTTCTTTTCTTTTGTGATTCTTTTCTGAACAGTCTCAGTGGATATTTTATCATCAATCTTACCAGAGATTTTAGTGTTGACATTAGAACAAGGAGTAATAGTAGATTCAATTTCTGTATTTGAGTTAATTTCTGTATCAGAAACAATTTCTATTTCTTTTTCAGAGATTAATTCAATATTGGAACTTGATCCTTTCTCAAAGATAGAGTTGACTTTCATATCACTAGCAGGAACAAACTTTATGTGAGTGGACAGATTTATGTTTTCATCTTCTTTTGCCTTATTCTTCTTATATCCAAGACACTCTTTCCAGTTTCTATCATTTATAAGTAAATGAGTCTGTTTACCAGAATGAGTCCACACTCTTATTTGTTCTCGTTCTTTCCTTAACTCTTTTTCTAGAGATTCTATCTTTAACATCTGTTCTATTTCTATCCCTTTAAGTTTCTCACACAAGTTTTGAGTATTTTTTAAAATGACTAACTCAGTCTCTAAATACTCATTTCTTTCCTTTAAAACAGCTGACTCCTTTAAAATTCTGATGTTCTCCTTAGATTGATTATTATAGCTAATATGCAGGTTTCTAAGGAAAGACTTTAATTCACACATGTTATCAGTATCAAAAGCATAAGCAGTTTTAGGTACCTTTTCAGATGCTTCTTCAATTTCAGCCATCAATGCATAGTTTGTTTCTTCTTCTGCTTCTTCAGAATCAGAAGAATCCATCCATCCTTTGTTTGACATGACAAGCGCCTTTCCAGTTGATTTTCCAACTTTGGGTTTCTTGCACTCAGTTGCATAGTGACCCATCTTATCACAATTGAAACATTTAATCTTAGAGAGATCAACTTTCTTCTGTTTACCTTTCCTGTCAGAATATCGATCTCCTTTTGATTTTCTTCCATCCTTTCTAAACTTGCCCTGCTTCATCCTTCTGAAACCTTTCACCATCATGGCCATCATCTGCACCAGTTCTTTGTCAGAATCATCATTTGATTCCTCATCAGTACTTTCATCAGTATCAGCATCAGTGTCTGACTTTATCACTACATAAGCTTTAGCCTTCATTTTTCCTTGGTGCACACGTCTTTCCTTTGATTCCACTTTCAAAGCCACAGATTTAGGCTTTGATCTTGTACCTTCCTTTTGCTTAACCTCCAGATCATAAGTCTTCAACATTCCATAGATTTCATCAAGAGTCATCAGGTTCATCCTATAAGTGTGCCTTATAAGATTCTGTTGAGTTATCCATTCCATGGGTAAGGATCTTAAGAACTTGACGTTTGAGTCTTCAACGTCATATACCTTTCCCACCAACGACAATTCATTTAGCAAGGTAAGAAATCTATCATAAATTTCTGTAATGTCTTCATCATGCTTTGCCTCGAATTGCTCATATTCTTGAATGAGAATGCCCCTTCTATTTTTCTTGATTTCTTCAGTTCCTTGGCATTGAACTTCCAAGGCATCCCATATTTCTTTAGCAGTCTTACATGCAATAACTATGTTAGATAAAACAGTATCTAAACTATTATGTAAGATATTTCTGACCTTTGCATCTTTGATGATTGGAGCTTTATCCTCAGGAGTCCAATCACCCTTTTTCTTTGGTGCCAGTCCCGCAGGAGTTGTCTCTGTTGCTGCAACTGGATCAGTTGGGATAAACGGTCCATTGCTTATCCTGTCTATGTAATCATAATCTGAAGCTTCAAGATACATAAGCATTTTCACCTTCCATGTTGAAAACTCTGTTTTCTTCAACATCGGAATTTTCATGGTTTCATATCTGTTTGCCGACATTTCGATCGTTTCTGATTTGATAAATTATCAGTCTGCTCTGATACCAATTGTTACCCAGTATATGTCTATTACAGAAGGGGGTTGAATGTAATTGTATGGAATAATCGAACAGACAAAGATAAAAACAATCAATATCAGCTTTTATTAAACTTTATAAAAACTGATACAAACTCTCTCAAGAAACTATGAGTTCTTAAGAGCTGATAGGTTTACAAAGATACTCGTGTTAAAGATATTCCTTTCGTAAAACCTATCCTGTGTTTATATACACACAACTACACATTCTGTTACACAAGATAATCTTCATTTAATTAAATTGATCTTCTTGTCGCTTATCTTCTGTAACAGCTTCTATGAGATATATCTTCAGCATATCAATCCTTTCCTGAAATCACGGAATAGTATCAATTACCAACAGTTAACTTTATCCTGTCACTGACGATGACATCATCAGACGTCATCTCCTGATGCTCTAAGTACTGATGCTATCTGATCCTGATACATTCATTAAATCTTCATTTCCCAACACAGGGTATAGACATTAAAAAGAACACAAACACCAAATTAAATAACAGAATAAAAAAACCGAAACATAGAGAGCGAATGAAAGAGGGGGAGGATAAAAAGTGACTAATTAAACCAATTAATCAAACCCTAAAACTAAAAAAGATCTAAATTGTACCCCAAATTGAAGAAGCCCTAAATCGAGAAAATACCAAACTGAAGAAGCATCACAAAGAACAGAGAGAGAGACATCGATTAATTGTAGAGCAGTTGTGGAGAGAGAGAGCAGGTTAGGGGAGACAAATATAAGATATGAGATATGTGTGTGGTGAAAAATGGCTTCCTTAATTGGATTCTGTTTGTTAAGAATGAGGGGAAGGTGAAGGGGGGAAATTTTGGTTTAAGGGAGAAATGAATTATTGGTTTAAGGGGGAATAAGACTTCCAAAATTTCAATAAAATTTGAGTTTGGTGATGAAGTGTGGGACAAAAATAAAAATAAATTTCATTTGTGTTGTAAAAACTTAAATTTGATTATAAATAAAATAAATTTAATTTTTTAATCATCCAATCGCACCGATGTTAATATTTAATTATTTTAGTGATATACGAAAATAATTGAAAAATTAGAAACCTATTTAGTACGACTTTTTTACCAAAATCTATTTAGTTCGACTTTTTTACCACTCCCTTGATATTTCAAAAAAACAATGAAAGAAAAATTCGTGACGAAACGCTACACAGAAGTACTTGTCAAACAACTAATTGAATGTTAAAATCTCAAACCGAATAAATTTGATTTTTTCAGAAATTTTTGGAATATCGGTAAAATTGATAGATATTATTATTATTATTAACATTTATTTAAGTGTTCCTGCTTAACAAAATTTTATACTAGATATCCAAATATACTAAATTTATTTAAGTCTTATACATTTATAAAATCGATAAACAAAACATACGTGAGTCCCGACTTGTATACATAAAAATTATTATAAGACAATTTATTCACGACTTTATAATTAAATTATATCATATTGATATGTAAAACTAGTAATTTGAATATGACAAATTTATTTTAATAATATTCGGTATGTCACTTATTCTGGTTCTAATATCAATAATAGTATAGTTATTATATAATGTTCGTTTAAGTTCAGAATTAGTAATGTTACAATCATTAAAGTTTGTCTAGCTAATATTTCCTTATAAACAAATATAAAAGATCGTAAATCATACAATATATGATGTCAACATGTATAACAAAATATCTAATTTGATAATGATTTTTGTTATGTAAAGTATGTTTTAAACATTATTTAAGTTGCAGAACGTAAATGGTCTCCAAGTCTCCAACTTAATCATGATCTCCATAGAACTTGACTCAGTATAGTTATTATATAATGTTCGTTTAACTTCGGAATTAGTAATGTTATAATTATTAACATTTTGCTAGCTAGCTAATATTTCCTTGTAAACAAATATCAAGGATCGTAAATCATACAATATATGATGTCCACATCTACAACGTGTATAACAAAATATCTAAAGTATGATCGTATTCTATCTATCAATGATATTATTATTATCATTAACCTTTATTTAAGTGTTTTTATATATTTAACAATTTTTTATACTAAATATCCAAATAAGAGATTTATACAATAACATTGTATGAAGTGTGTAACACTTATGTATGTATTAAGGGCAACAAACAAAGTATTTTTTTAAAAATCAACGCTTTTGAAATAGACAACGGTTTAGCTAAACAAAACGTTGTAAAGTAAATAATCACGCAAAGATTTTATAAAACGAAACCATTGTCTATATCATACAACGGTTTAACAACATAAACAATTGTTACAAAGTTTATGTTAGGATATATAGGTGATAGCTATGAGACAATTTAACTAGATATCTTAAATACTTAATTTTATTAAGTATGAACTTACTGTCACAGCCATAGTATGTCTTTGTAACTGTTTTTGTTTATTGCAAATAAGATTCTAGTACATCTTGGTAGAAGTTCATTTATTTGTTCAAGCCTCAAGAAGTATTCAAGATGGACAGCAAGAATAAAGATTATTGTCACAGCATTGACAGTAAGGTAACAAGAAGACAGCATGTTGCAAGTCACGACAGTACATTCACTCTGACAGCAACATTGGCAGAAGCCCTCGGACATCAACTTTACCTTACTGTCAAGCTTGGAAATCCTGACAGCACCTTATGCGGGGATTTCTTACTGTCACCAAAAGCGCATTCCTGTGACAGCAAGCTCAGCCATCAGGATACTGTCATGAAGGGAAAACATTTGTATTGGGGAACAACCCAGTCAAACTTGTGACAGTTTGGATGTTCAAGAAACAGGTGTGTTGCAGTATCCCAACACTATAACAGGTTTGAAAGACTACGACCGAAGCTTGAGAGATCACATGACAAAGCTCACCAATTCCAGAGTATGACAAATCTACATCTACTGAATTGTGTTAGCTAAAAATAGAATGTTTCTAGATTGCTTTGTCCAGTACTGATAAGCTGTTTGTATAGCAATTTAGGAAATATTCACGGGTAGGCAATTTGTAAGAAGCTGCCACATGAAAATGACAATAGCTTCACAAGACCCGTGTTGATAGTGATAGGATTAGTCTACTTGACGATCTCTCAATCCATTCTTTGTAATCACTCGAGAAACCGAAGCTCAAGAAAACAAACATTTTCTTGAGGTTGTAGCAACCCATTGCAAAATAAATAAAACATTTATTTTGTGAGAAATACTCGTGTGTTTACTTGTGTTTGCAATTCCATAAACTGATAAACTTTAATCTTTGTTTTTGTTGTTGAAACGTAGATTGGGATTTATCAGTATTGCATTCAACCCCCCCCCCCTTCTGTAATAGTCAAGGACCAACAACTGGTATCAGAGCAGACAGATTGTTCTACAAATCTGAGATCATGACAAGTATGCAGAAGTCAAGTAGCATAAAGATTCCAGCATTTGATAAGGAGAACTACAACGTGTGGAAAAGAAAAATCCTGTTGTTTATCAAAGCTGCGAATCCTTTATACTTGGGTATCCTCCAAAATGGTCCCTTTGTTCCACGAAAAGAGATTGAAGCCTCAACTGTGGACGGTGTTCTTATTCCAGCCTACTGGGTCAACAAATTACCTTCAGAGTTTCTGGAGCTAGAAAAAGAGAAGGTGGCCTTGGATGATTACTTGCAACTCATCTTACTGGATGCTCTCACTTTGGACAAAGCCATGTGTGGGAATGTCATTGGGTGCTCATCAGCCAAGGATATGTGGAATAAGATCGAGCTGCTATGTGAAGGAAGTGAAGAAGTGAAAGACAATCAAAGACAAATTCTTATCTCTCAGTATGAAGCTTTCATGGCAAAGTCAGGAGAAGACCTAACAACAATGTTTGAGAGGTTTAGCAAGCTGCTGACTGAGCTACAGATTCATGGCAAGTACTATGATAGGAAGGAGCTAAATGTTAAATTCTTACTCACACTTCCTGAGCATCTAGAGCACAGAATCACTGCCATAAGAGAAGGAAGAAATCTAAACATAAGAGAAGGAAGAAATCTAAACAATGTTTCTCTTGAAACGTTATATGGTGTGCTTAAGTCATACGAGCTTGAATTTTTCCAGAAAAGAGCTATACAAGCTGGATCCAGAGGAAAGATGGCTAATATGTCTGGTGCTCTCGTGGCTCATGTGCCAAGAATCACTCAACCTAGTGAAGGAATTCAAATCACCCAACCTACTCTTAAGATTGAAGAGGTTGTGGATGATGAGGAGAAAGTTGTACTGCAGATAACTGATGTTGAAGATGAAGACTTCTACTCCTTCGAAGAAATGGAGAAGATGGATAATCCAACTATGGCTTACATGGCTAAGAAGTTCAAAAACATAAGATTCAAGAGAAACAAGCCATTTAAGCCTCAAGGTCAAACATCAAGGTTTAGCAGAGGGAATTCTTCCAAGGTTGAAGGCGGTGCCACAAGAGGTGGTTACAAAACAGGGATGGTGGACAGATCCAAGTTTAGGTGTTACAACTGCAATGAGCTTGGTCATTTTGCTACTGAGTGCAGAAGACCAAAGCAGAATCAAAGGATGGAAAAAGGGTCAAGTGGACACTTCAAGAAAGGACAAGGAAAAGCCTATGTGGCTGAGGGAAAATGTTGGGATGATTCTGATGATGAAGAGGAAGAGGAATATGTGAATCTAGCCCTCATGGCTAAGACTGATGAGGTCTCCTCTAGCTCTCTAAGTCAGGTACCTTCACTTGTCTTACTTGAAATTTCTAAAGAAGAATACAAACAAACTATCGAGGAGTTGAGTGCTGAAATGTTTAATGTTCATACTAGTTTAACTGCATCAAATGAAGAAATTGCTAGGTTAACTAAACTTAATGAAACACTCACTTCTGAGAATGACATGCTTTTGTTAAAGACCAGTCGATTAGAATCTTTAACACAGGAGAATGCCAAACTTAAAAATGAGTTAGACTGTGCTAAAGAAATTGAGAAGTTTCTAAGGAAAGAAATAAGTGAAAATGAATTCAAGATTAAAGCCTATAGAAACTCATCCAAACAACTTCAGGATTATCATGAGAAACACACAGAGGATCAAAAAGTAGGGATAGATTTTGAGTATGGTAAAAGACTTGGTAAGGAATTTGTGAGTCAGGATTGTTCAACGGATGCTTCTGTCAAACCTCATGTCCTCAAGAAGATCAACAAACCAATTTTCAAACTTTCTGAACTTGAGTTTGATGAGGAAGCCATGCTCATCAAACAACAACTTGATGATGAGGATGAGTGCATTGACAACACAACAGTTGGAGGAAAAGATACTGTCAAAATCCCCAAGACAGCAACTTTCCCAAACAATCTGACAGAATGTTCTAAAGATGCTGTCAGAAATGGCAAGACAGAAACTTCCAAAGATACTTTCAAGAGAGTTCCAAAGACAGTAACTTCCAAACCTACTGTCAAGACAGAAGGTGTAAAAGGTACTGTCAAGGAAAGCTCGACAGCAACTTCAGAACATCCTGTTGACACAGTTACCTACAAGTCTAGAAACAGGAATGGTAAGTTAGGAAATGGAAATACTGGTATTGCTCCCAGAAAACTATACAATAACTGTGGCTCTTCACGTCACTTAACTCATGTTTGTAAGAAACCAAAAGAGGTCAAGGACAATGTGACCATGATAGCTGGTAACTTACACAGAACCCCCATTATGCATAGATCTATGGTAGTTTGCAATAACATTGACTGTATGCCTTGTAAAGTAACTGCCATGAGTACTTGTTTCAATTTGCCTATTTCATCTACTGAACAATGTCTCTATATGCAAACTGTTGAGACTTCTGAGCCTACTGGAAACATTAAGAAGGCCACATCCACTAAGAAGAAGACCAAGTCTAATTCTAAAGAAAAGTGGGTGAAGAAAGGAGTCCAACAGAAGATTCCTGATGTGATGATTAAAGTTGAAAATGTTGATTATTCTTGTGATACTGAAGTAACAGGACCCAACAAGGATTGGGTACCATATGCCTCTTAAATACAATTTGTTTTGTAGGGCAAGAATAAGGAGCAGGTCATATGGATCATTGACAGCGGCTGCTCAAGACACATGACTGGTGATAAAGCCCTGCTATCACAATTTGTAGAGAAAGCTGGCCCAATCATAACCTTGGGAGACAACAGCAAGGGTTAATCAGTGGGATATGGCTGTTTGGAAATTGGGAATGTTGTCATTAATGATATTGCACTTGTTGATGGATTGAAGCACAACCTTCTCAGTGTCAGCCAATTCAGTGACAGGGGATTCAAGGTTGATTTTGACATGATGGTGTGCAATATCTATCACAAGAAGGTTGGAAGCCTCTCTCTGAAAGGGGTAAGAAAAGGAAGCCTGTTTGTTGCTGACCTAAGCTCAACAAAGAAGGACAAGATTTACTGTTTCTACAGTAAAGCTACTGTTGGCGACAATATGCTTTGGCACAGGAAACTCTCTCACCTCAACTTCAAAATAATGAATATGCTGATGAAGAAAGAACTAGTGAGAGGACTACCTCAACAGGAATTCTGTCAAGA
This sequence comes from Heracleum sosnowskyi, assembly GCA_030848705.1. Lineage (NCBI taxonomy): Eukaryota > Viridiplantae > Streptophyta > Magnoliopsida > Apiales > Apiaceae > Heracleum > Heracleum sosnowskyi. Next base: position 71,611,716 of record CM061235.1, read on the forward strand.
AGGACTGTGTGAGGATTGTCAAATGGGAAAATTGAAGAGAGTTGTGCACAGGTTAAAGCAAGTCAACACCAACACAGAACCACTCAAACTAATTCACATGGATCTCTTTGGACCAGTCAATGTTCCATCATTAGCCAAGAAGAGATATGCATTAGTTATGGTGGATGATTATTCTAGGTATACTTGGGTGAAGTATCTAGAATCAAAAGATGAAGCTGCTCAAGTCATAATTGATCACTTAAGAGTTCTTGACAGAGCTCCAAATGCCAAGGTTCAAATTTTGAGAAGTGACAATGGGACTAAGTAAAGAAATGCCACTCTTGGTAATTTTTGCAAAGATGAAGGAATTGTACAACAATTTTCTGCTGCAAGGACACCACAACAGAATGGAGTTGTAGAAAGGAAGAACAAAACTCTCATTGAAACTGCCAGAACTATGCTTCATGATGGAAAGTTACCTACATACTTCTGGGCAGAAGCTATCAACACAGTCTGTTAAACACAGAACAGAACCCTGATCAACAAGACTCATGGGAACACTCCTTACTATCTGCTCAATGAAAAGAAACCTATTGTCCAGTATTTTCATGTGTTTGGAAGCAAATGTTTCATGATGAAAGACAACCATGAAAAGAAAGGGAAATTTGACACCAAAGCTTATGAAGGTATTTTTATGGGGTATGCTCTAGAAAGGACTGCCTACATAGTCTATCTTTTGGAACACAGGATCATAGATGAAAGTGTGAATGTCACATTTGATGAAACCAAGTTTCCTGGACTGCATGAAGAAGGTCAAATGCAGATTCTCATATTTGAGAATCAAGGATACTTGGAGGAAGAAGAATTTGTTGATGAAGAACCCACATTCACTCAAACTGTTGAAACTGAAAAAGATGCTTTCATTGAAAATGATGCTAACCAAACTCCAGCTCAGTCACAGACTATTTTAGGAAACACTCAAAATGAAGGTGACTTTGGAGACATTGAAGAAAATGGTGGAGACAATTGCCCTGGTAAAGACTCAGTTCCCCAAACTGAGACTACTATTTCAGATCAAACAAGAAGCTTTCCCAGAACCACAAGGTGGAACAAGGATCACACAACTGACCTAATTATTGGAGATCCTTCTTCTGGGGTGAGAACCAGGAATAATGTTTCTGCTGACAGCATGTTTTCCTGTTTTCTGTCTCAAATGGAGCCAAAAGCAATTAATGAAGCATTGTTAGATTCTGATTGGGTGATTGCTATGCAAGAGGAACTCAACCAGTTTGAAAGGAACAATGTATGGAAGTTGGTTCCAAGACCAAAGGAAAAATCAGTTATTGAGACAAAGTGGGTTTTCAGAAACAAACTAGATGAAAATGGAAATGTGACCAGAAATAAGGCAAGGCTACTGTCAACAGGAAGGGATAGATTATGATGAGACATTTGCACATGTTGCCAGACTTGAAGCTATCAGGATTTTTCTAGCCATTGCTGCACACTGTAACTTCAAGGTGTTCCAAATGGATGTCAAAAGTGCCTTTCTAAATGGAGAGTTGAAGGAAGAAGTGTATGTTGAACAGCCACCTGGTTTTGAAGATGCTGAAATGTATGATTTTGTGTATAAGCTGTTCAAGGCACTTTATGGTTTGAAACAAGCTCCAAGAGCCTGGTATGATACCCTCTCAGCCTTTCTATTGGAAAACCAGTTTACAAGAGGTGTAGTAGATAAGACTCTATTCTACAAGCATCATGGCAAAGACATCATTCTGGTTCAAATTTATGTTGATGATATCATCTTTGGTTCATCAAATGAGAAGCTGTGTGAGAAGTTTTCATCTCTAATGAGAAACAAATATGAGATGAACATGATGGGAGAACTGTCATTCTTCCTTGGTTTACAAGTTCTTCAGAAAGATGATGGTATCTTCATTTGTCAAGCAAAATATGTCAAGGAACTTCTCAAGAAGTTTAACCTAGAAGATTCATCACCTGCCAAGACTCCCATCTCTACTTCAACTAGTTTGGATCTAGACTCCAAAGGGAAGAAAGTGGACTCTAGTGCTTACAGAGGCATGGTTGGATCTCTTCTCTACCTAACTGCTAGCAGACCTGACATAATGTTTGCTACATGTCTCTGTGCAAGGTTTCAGGCTGATCCAAAAGAGTCACACTTGGTAGCTATCAAGAGAATTTTTAGATATCTAAAGGACACTCCTAATCTAGGCCTTTGGTATCCTAAAAATACTGGATTTGAGCTAGTGGGGTATTCTGATTCAGACTATGCTGGGTGTAGAATTGACAAAAAGAGTACTACAGGAATCTGTTAGTTTTTTGGTGGAAGACTGGTGTCATGGTTTAGTAAGAAGCAACATTCAGTTTCTACATCTACTGCAGAAGATGAATACATTGCAGCTGGAAGTTGTTGTGCACAAATTCTGTGGATGAAGAATCAACTGTTGGATTATGGTCTAGTGTTAAATAATATTCCTATCTACTGTGACAACACTAGTGCCATAGCCATCTCAGACAATCCTGTTCAACACTCTAGGACAAAGCACATTGATATCAGACATCATTTCATAAGAGAGCATGTTGAAAGAGGAACTGTGAAGTTGATCTATGTGCCTACAGAAAAGCAACTTGCAGACATCTTTACAAAACCACTGGATGAAGCAACCTTTGACAGGTTGGTAAGTGAATTGGGAATGATGAATCTGGTATGTTAATTTACTAGCTTTTCCATTCTGATATTCAAATGAAGCTTGTGACAGTAACATCTCAGAAGTTGATGTCATGAGAAAGTTACTGTCTACTTAAGTCTCTATCTGTTTTCGACAGCACGTTTACTTTGACTATGTTAAATTGAATTTTGTGCTAGTCTTATACTTGATAGTTTGATCCTGTATGACATTAACTTGCATGGTTTTTAATGTTGAAATTGGTCAAGGAATTTCCTTGATTGGTCAGTTTTGCTTTGATTGTTGGATTAGTGGTAGACATCACTTAATTACAATCTGTGGTAGTTGTATGGGTATTCTAAAATGTTGACCATTTACCTTCCCTTAACCTAGTATGCCTATAAAATGAACCTTAGGCCACATATTAGTGAATCATTCAGAAAAAGGTAAAATGGAAAACATAGTAGGAATCGAATACAGGCCAAAAATCAGTTGTGATTCTCCCTATAAGGAAGAGGTTGAAGAGTTATTTGATGAACTGTTGGATGCCCTCGATGAGGAAAAGGAAAAAGAACTTGCTGCCAAAGCCGCTGAGGAGGCTAAGTGGCAAGAAGGGGAGAAGGAGTTCCAAGCACTCCTCAAGGAAGAAGGAACCACAGAGGAGGAAGTTAGGGCAGAATTTCTACAATTGTTTAAGAAAAACTGTAATGAATAGTTAATCTTACCAAGTGTAGTAATTTCACCCTCTTAAATTAATAAAATTTATCCTTTTTTTTCCTTCTGGAGTTTCTTATTGCTTGCTGTATGTGTTGTTAATTGCTTGAATGGTTGAGTTTGTTATGTATGAATAATGAATCAGTAATAAATATTGCATATGTTTAATTGGTATCTCTTCAGTTAAGTTATTTATCATAACAGTTTCAATACAAAGTCTCGACAGTTGTTGTTTTCCCGCAAAGGTTGCTGTCATCAAGAAAAGTAGCAGTCACGGGTAATTGACAGTTAGCTTCTTAACAGCAGTAAACAACTTTCTGTCACGATTTTTAAAAGATACTGTCATATGAGAACTTAACGATGACATTAAGTTTTGCGCGAAATGTTTCTGTCACGCAAAACATGTTGTCATCACACCAAAGTTACTGACACGGTTGCTTTGAGCGCACAGGTTACTGTCAAAAGTAGTGGACCGTTAATTTTGGATACTCATCCTCCACGAGGAGAGAGAAATCAGCTAGTAACCCACGTGACTGTTAACGCTTGAACTTCCCTCTAAATTCATCACACATACAACTGTTCTCAAAAAGTAAACACAACACTCTCCTTTCTCTTTTCTCCAAGCAATTCATCTTCTACTTTCTTTCTTCTCTCAACAAGCAAAAATGGCCCCCAAACAATCAATTTCACAAAACAACTTTTCTGGCATCTACTCTCCTAGTGATGCTGATGAAGGTTTCAAAGGGCTTGTTTATTTTATGAATAAGTCCTATCTTGGGTATGCAATTACCTCAAATCCTGTTCTTGACCTAGACAGGATTGAAAATTTCTGGGAGACAGCTGTTGCTCAAGAAGATGGTGACATCTCCTCCATTCAGTTCAAAATCAAGGAGCACAGCTACACTCTCAATGCTCAGGGCATCAATGTAGCTTTGGGAATTGTGCTAGAACCAGGAAAGACTTATACCGAGCTTGCTAGTGATGACACCCTCAAGAAGCTCTTCCTGAAAATTGGGTATTCTGGACCCATTCTTGAAGAGGGAACAACAAAATGGTACCTTTCTGGTGAAATGGACAGAAAGTATCTCCGCAAGGAGTGGAGCATGGTGTTTGATGCAATGGTGAAAGTGTTCTCTACCAAGACCACAGGCTGGATTGGAATTCCCACCTACATCAAGAAGCTCACTCACTCTCTTGTTCATGGGTGCAAAGTGGATGTTAGAAAGCTACTCATGGCACACCTCAAGGCTGCCATAGGTAAGAAGGTAAACATCTATCCTCGCTTTCTAATGTTGTGCATTAATTCTTTATGTGACTTTGATGAGAATGCCCCTCGTTTAGAGGTCTGCCCTGTACTGAAAAGAAACACTCACACAACTCTCACTTCACAGAACTTAAATGCACATATTCCACTATGTTTCACCAAACACATGGTTGATCAAGTGACCAACCTTGATTTTCCATTGCCTTCTGGTTTTGACACCTTTATTGTTGAGAATGAAGCTGGATTATACCCCAATTCAGCTAACCCTCATTCTACCCTATACACTCAGCCAAGGTTCTCTAAACTTCCCAAAGTACAGAGACAAGCCTTACAAGAAACCAGAAAAAGACCCCTAGAGACTGGTGTTGCTGGTAGTGTTGAGAGTCAAGAGGGAGTTCCTGCACCTAGTGCAGCAAATAAGGAAGGTAGTCAAACGGAACCCATAGTGGTTCCTCCTGAGCCTAAGAAGAAGAGAGCTAAGAGGACCAAAACCACTGTCAGCCACCCTGCAGTCTCCTAAAAGACTGTAGAGGAAAACAGGGAAATAAACTCCTCTCTAGATGTGCCTTCTCAACAAGGGACATCTATTGAAATTGGCCTGTCTCCCAAGGCACCCTGTACAGAGTCTGCACAACCTCATGTTCCAACTCATGAGGAGCCTCCACTTGCAGAAACACACATGGAGTCAGGACATAGTGAGGATTTCACTTCCCCCATTGATGCTTCACAAGTTCCATGAGCAGCCACCACTCTCTTCTCCACTTTCACCTTCTTACTTCCCTACACATTCATTTGTTTCTTCTCCACAACCTAGAGAGGGGGATAGTCTCAACCCTTCAGGTTTTGATCATCCATCTCCAATCATGGATGAGCCCCCTTCAAGTGGTCCACAAGAACCCATTTCTCAAAGTGAAGTGGACACCACTCCCTCAAACACTGAGAAAGAGCAAGGTACATCTCTGCTAGAAAATGAAACAGCCAGTACTTTGTTCAATCTCCAAGGAGCATCTTACCTCAGGGAAGATGTTGTCACAGCCTCAGTTGCTGTCAAAGACTCTGAGAATGTTGTTGTCACAGGTGACCCTGCTGTCGAGGACTCAGCTGACATTGCTGTCACAACCAAACATGTTGTCCAAGATGCAGTGGAACCTACTGTCACTCTTCCAACTGACAGTAACATTCCTGACAAAGTTCATGTCACCTCTGCTCAGCCTGATTTTGATGCTGTAATTGTTGAGGATGTCTCTGATGATGATGTGCCACTATCTCAGTTCTTCAAGGTACATTCTAAACCATCTATTTCATTGCATGTAAGTACTGCTCATACCCATGCATCTAGGATGAGTGAGGGTGTGCAAAAGAAAAGAGAGATACAAGAAAAGAGATGTGAGCATAAAAATGAGAGACAACCAAATGAGCTAGCAAAAGGTGAGGGACTTGAGCATGTCCAGAGAGAATTTGAGGGAGCCCCACACTTACAGGCACTAGGCCTTGAGAGTTCTTTTATGAGGAGTGATGAGATCACTCAGAAAAACAATGAGAGTATGAGAACCCCCACAGCCTCCAAGCCCCAATCTTTTCCTTCACCCCCAAGAAGGTTAAGATCAGGTGGCCCCTCCACTTCACTCAGGTTGGAAGCTCTAGAGAACAGGTGTCTCTCCATAGAATCCAAGATTGACAACATGTCTACCATGGTGGCCTCTGGCTTCTCCAGTCTTCAGGCAACCATTCAGGTTCTTTCTGCAAGTCTTGATGCTGGCAACTTACCTAAGGGGGAGAAAAGGGCAAGATCAGAATCACAAAGGGCAGAATCAGGAAGGGAACAATCAGAATCAGTAGGTGTCCCCAAGCAGGATGTTGCTCAGGGGGAGCCTATCTCAAAGGAGGTTTCAAGGAGTGAGGGGGAGCCTGCAGCTAAAAAGAAAACAGTGTCTGCAAAGAGAAAAAGGGGAGCTAAAGGAGGTTCAAGAAGCAAGGGGGAGCAAGAGCAAGAAGCTGAAAATCTCTTTGAATATGAGATGGCTGGAGAAACAGTTCTTATGTCTAAAGAAGCCCTGGAAGCAATGCAAGGGAATGTTCCTTCCAAGACACCAGTACTACCTCCTGTGACAATAAGAGAGCCAACTCCAATGCCAAAGGAGAGTGCCCTTGAAAAGAAATGAAGAGAAAAGGAGGAGCAGAATAGGCTGAGAAAAGGGAAAGACAAGATGCCTGAATACATCTTGTCAGGTAACACATGGAGTGAAGGAATAGAGTTCAGCCAGGAAGAAGCATAGTTGAGGGAGAGTACTTTGAAGAATCATGATGAGGACTTCTACAAGATAGTTGAGGGAGCTATGAAGGAGCCTAGCAGAAGGTTGAATAACTGCTCAACTTTTCTTAAAGAGAAAATCATCAGTGTATGTGTAAGGATCAATGAAGAAAGGAGGTGGGCTATTGATGTGTACTTAAACACTGGGATATCTACATTCATCACCATGTAGCTGTTGCAGAGCCTTCCAGCAAAGGTGCTAACAGTGATGAAGAACAAAATCAAGGCAAACCATACATCCTTCAATGAGATCTTACATCTGCAAATGCTGAATTTAATTTCAGAGAAACTTCCAAAAGTCTACACCAATCCATTTTGTGTCTACTATGAAAGTACCACTAAAAGTGGTAGCAGGAGATGTGCATACATGAGTCTAGGAGGCACTTCAACAATGGAGTCAAAGGCAATATTGAAGGTGTTAAACATGATTCTCAACTCTAAAGCCAACAAGGAAAGAGTTCTTGCTGTCAATGCAATCTATGACTTGTTGGTGAAAAGGGACAAGGAACTGAGCTCTACTATAAAGAAGATGATCTCCAAAGAAAACTCCAACAGAGCTGAACAAGGAGAAAGCTGTTCCTATGATGTTCCTCATGGTGATGATGATGAGTTGGATGGTAGTGGAGGAACTGGAGAAGCATGAAATGCTAGTGGAAGTACTTCTGGGAATGTTGGAACTAAATCCCAGGAGGAAAATAAAGAAGAAGCTCCTGTAAAAGAAAAGAAAGATGCTGGTGTGATAGAAGAAGAGGAGTCTGAAATATTTGAAGCTTTGGAGGCAAATATCTTAAGATGTGCTATAGACAGTATAAATGCTGAAAAAGATATTGTCACCAAAGAAGCTGTCACAGAAGACACCGTCCTCAAAGAAGCTGTCACAGAAGACACTATCCTCAAAGAAGCTGTCACAGAAGACACTGTCAAGGAAGATACTGTCATGGAGGACACTGTCAACAAAGATGCTGTCAAGGATGGAAACAAGCCTACTGTCAAGCCAAAGAGGACAAAATCCCTAGCCAAGGCTTGGTTCTCTAGACAGGAACCTGATCCTGAGGAGACTACAAAAGCAATGAAAGGAAAATACAAGTACTCAAGAAAGGAAAAAGCCAATGGGCTTGGCAGGAAACTGAGAAAGCCCATCCAATCAAAACTTTACAGCTCTCTGGATCTTTTGGAAAAAGAAGCTGAACAAATCAAGAATGTTGAGGTGAAGTTGGATAACAACAAAGAAGCAACTGAATATGTTCTTTGGTTTGATACATCAAGATCTGTGATAGTTAAAAAGGATTTTGCCATGGAGATGTTATCACATGATGTATCAGAAACTCTTGCATTCAGTAGGAGAACAGAAACAAGGAGAATTGAATACTTCTACTTGGTAAGGATGGTCAATCTAATGCAAGGTTATGACAATGTTTCTGAAAAAGTCATGAACCATGTTTTGGCATACAAAGCTGTGAGAGATGAAGAATTCCATCAGAAATTTGGGGAATGGTCACTATTTGATGATACTGACATTGCACACTTACTTGAATATTCTGATGAAGAAATAGCTGAGTATGAAGATGATATTCCTGAAGAAGAAGCACAAGCACAACCTGGTCAAGAAGGACCTTCAAATCCTGCAGCAAGAAGTGCCACAGAAGATATGGAAGATTCATTCTTGGATAAAAGCAGAGAAGCCAACAGGGTGGAGAGTGAAGGACCCAATTACCAAACTTGTATGCTTGAGAATCCTCTGAGAATCAAGTTCATATGGGAAGAGATTCCAGTGAGAAGCTTTCATAAACTCAAAACTAGTGCCCTGAAAGACTTACTCTACCTGGTGATTGGATCAATTCATCCATTGGAACAGCTATGCTCTTCTGAGATTGAGGGCATTCTTCAAAGAAGAAAGGGTGAAGACTCAAAGCTGGATAAGTCAAGGAGAAAAACCCTGAATGCATACCCTGGAAGTAGATTCAAAGTTTTTGAAGGCACACTGAAGTCCAGAACTCATGCATTTGCACTACGCCATAAATGGCCTTTTGCAACCACAAAACTATGTTGCTATAAGCCCAGTTTCGCGTTGCTATAGCCCCAAAAAGGGCTATGGTAACATCAGAGCCGTGTTAGGTTCTCAGCAGTTGCTATAGGGGTCTATAGTAACATACTGAGGACCCCTAAGGTAACATAGCAAAATGTGTTACTAAAGATATCTACAGCAACACAATAAACATTCTAGAGCAACATACTTTCTGTGTTACCAAAGATATTAAAATTTTGCAAAAAAGTGGGTCCCACATGTGAGGCCCACGTGTTATATTATCAATTGCAACACACAATTATACCTATAGTAACACCCTAAGTATAATAAAATAAAAATATGCTGTTTAAATATTATATTTTCCACCAAATAAACCAACAACCAAACCAAGTCCTAATTTCATTCACCAATAAGATAACCAATCCAATAACAAACCAACCACATCAGCCAATAATATCCACCAAAACTAGAGAACATAAATTAAAACGTACAAGTACTACAAGAAAATTACATAGAAAATTACATGTTCATTTTTAACAACCACATTGCAAAGTCATAAGCCGGATAGAAAAACCTATACTAGGTCATCAAAAGGCACTGTCTAGAGTTTTATCTGACTCTGTAATAGCATCAGGTAACATCCTGTCTTATTTTTCCAGCATAACTTGACAGAGTGGTTCAGGAGTAGAAGCTCTTTGAATGATTTCAAAAGCATAGCCATCAGGATCTTTGACAAAAGCAATTTTACTTGATCCACCTTTGACAGGACCAGGCTCCCTCGACACATTACCACCCTTGGCTCTTGCATTCTCAACAAATTTGTACACCTAAAGTAAGAAGAAGAAAAAGAAAATGAACAGTTGCACCACATCTGCACCTGCTATGTAGCTAACAATAAAGGACTTACATCTGGAGTTGCAATAGCAAAATGTCCGAAGCCTGTTCCGATGTCATATTTATCCATTTCATAGTTTGTGAAATATCCATTTAGTTAAACACTTTAAGAAAGAAATAGGAGAACCTGATAATCAACATGATTCCATAAAGCTACCACCCCTAAATATGTTGTTGTGAACAATGACTATTTTTTTCCCTGGACAGAAGGTTAATTAAACTTACAGTCACATATACTCTTTTTCTTCAAATATTTGATGTGGAAAACAAGAATAAATGGAATTAATTACAAAAGATGACAGCAAGGTACAAGTAATTGTGGTGGACAAAGGGAGGTTGAATCTGCAAAGCCAGTAATACAGGGTATCATGAATCATCATACCTAAATAACAGTAAGAACAAAACACCGAAAACTAGGAATTATCACAGCTAAGTAACAGTAAGAACAAATTAGAGTAAAATGATTCAAGACGAGGTATCAACATTCTATACATTTTAATCAAAAGAAATAGAAACAAATTGACACAACTAGACAATAATATTCTATACATATTCTTGCAATAATATAATAAACCACATACTTAATTGTGCGATCAAGGTCACCAACACGATACACAGCATGTAAGAACCTGCGTTTATCCTTGTTCGGCCATTCTAACAACTCGCTAACAAGCTTAGCTTCAGATTCCGCCATTCTACGTAAATCAACAAGTAGATTTCAATTAAAAGGCATAATCACACTTATATTTACACACAAACAACATGAAGTATGGAAGAATTAATATAATTAGCAAAACTAACTGGAAATGAAGTTTTAATTAAATCAGAATTAGTATTGCTACAAGGAAATGAGTAAAATACAAAAAAACCCTAAAATCAGATCAAGTCACTACGCCATAGATGGCCTATTGCAACCACTAATAAATTGTGAGATTGATCAACTAATCATTAGCATTCACAAAACATAAAGTAAAATAATGAGATTACTTATTTCACTCAGCTGACGAATCATCTAGAGAACAAAGGATTAAGTTGTCACTTCAATGTAAGCAATTATACCATATAATGTGTAAACTGTAAACTCTCACATAGGATCATAGCCAGAAAACACAAAACTCAATGTTGTAAAATAGCTCCAGGTCTTGAATGGACATAGTATATCAGGAGGACAAATGTTTGTAACTTTACTTTATAGTCAACTACTAAACACGACTACAAAAAATTTAACTCAATTCAAGAAATCTATATAAAAGAACCAAAATCAGAAGAGTCATCCAGAAGAATGATTGATTCTAACTCATAAGTGATACACTAGTCACTGATTTATTAGATCACCTTTTTCTTTTATTCTTTCAAAATAAATAATAATCAGTTTACACAGGCAGGGAAAGTTGAGAATCACTTGTTATTTTTCTTACAAGTCCAGAGTACAGGAATAAAATTAAAATAATGTCACGGGTACAAAACTAACCTCCGCACCTTTTTGATGTTTGGCACAACTAAACCAGAAGGTGTAGCCATAGCAATCCCAATATTATGGGAGCCTAAAAAAACAAGTTACTACAGTGATTTATAGTTTTCAGTCTACAACAGATAGTAGAAGCACTTACTAATTAACACAAAAATCTTCTATTACCAATACTATTATTCCTCATATAAAATTAAACTCAAGTTACCTGGTAAGACCATTTCTGCCATGTCAAGTCTCTCCTTCTTTCATTAAGCCCATTGAGACTAACTGGAGATCTTCTCTAACATTCCATTATAACGTTCCATTATAACCGAGTGCAGTGAGAGAGGCTCATGTGTATATACACAAAGATATACCTGTATTCCAAGAATTTCATCAGCATTCCCAAGATCAACTAATAAGTGCCTCAATTTCGCCTCTGCTTCAGAATGAATAGGGATGTTCCGTACCCATTGCTCATTTGATCTCTGGCCATTGTCAATATTGCTGAAAGCAGCTTATTTAACAGTTACATAAGTTAATAGGAGGCAAGGATCACAAAAGTAAAAACCTCTAATACATCACAGACCTGCCATTGTAAAACAGATTCAGCGAACGACCTCATGATATCGACATAGTTTATGTGAACCTTCATTATAGATGAAAGCCTTGAACAGATGTCGATTATTAATTAGATCAGTAAAATCAGTTAAAATCATAGAGAAGCACAAAAGGATTTCTTGAATACCTCTAAGTAGATTGAGAACCCGACTAAGATCACAGTATCACCTGGAAAAGCATAAACCTACACATAAACTTAATGAGGATCTTGGCTATGGAAAAAAAAGAAACGAAATGGACAAGTATAATGAGACTGATATAAAAAGAAATTACTATTGTTATTTGGCAGCTGATCTTCTTCTTATCTCCAAATTATATGTAGTTTATATTAATCATTATTAATCATTAAAACTAATCTTTCACAACATCTGGTACAACCTTTTCAATTTGCTATATTGCTATCTAATCTGAACGTTATTAGCAAAATTAAACTGATATTGCATACTTCAATATCATGGACCAAATGGACATTGTAGTTTATGCAATAAATATGAAAAATACCTATGTTCTGGAAACTAAAGGTGATATCACTTATACTTACAGGATTAAAGCGATCAGATTCCTTCTATCTGAGCTTCAAGCTTTCCTTCTTAAATTTTGCTTTTTCCATGTAAGATTTTAAATGATCCTCGATAAGAAAAAACAAACTTTCTTATGATCCCTTGAATGTTTTGTATAACAACGATAATATCATATCCATCTTGGTATCATAAAAGTATCTCTAAACTGGTATTCATCTTGCATAGCCTTAAAGTTGTTATGTACAATGTTTTGCCACTAAACTCGTGCTTCCGTTTTATAGTCTCTTCGTGCCTGCACAATGCTTTAATATGATCGGGATCTTGACCATATAAAATTACTTAATCAATATTCAGGTAAGGCAAAAAGACAGGAGCAGGAAAAAGCTTATGTCTAGAGTTAACAAGCACAGTTAATGTCATAGTTCATGAAATATTACTAATAACAGAAATAGTACTTAATAAGATGGTAATGATTTATGAAAACAAAGTTAGGCAACCTACTTGGCCAGAGATTGAGATAAAGCACACAACAACTCTGCTATAGTAGTCATGCTTCCGGAAGACATGCATGGTTTGAGCCTTTCAAAATGGCTGTTCATTTTCACAGCAGATTGTTCCTAAATATAAACAATCACAACATCTTAATTGTTCCTAAAAAATTAATATAAACACACCTCATCCAACTTGAGGAGCTTATCAATAGTGTCAGTAGTGGCACACTACCTCAAGTAATCCAAGAACAGATTATCGAATTCACTACAATTTCACCATTATTTCATTAACTTACTAAATTATAACATAAATCATAAAAATTAAAAAGAATATATAGATATACAAAAACATGCAGCATCATTGACTTGCAGCGTTCAGTAGCAGACATCAAATTACGTAAATGTTTGTTTTTAATTTCATCCAGGTGAGCCTGTTCATCAATTTTAAACACTGTTCAGCTTTCATATAATCAAATAAAATGATATCATATATAAACAGAGGAATACACACACAAACACACACACATATATGATAATTGACCTCCAAATCTTTTGAGGGCTGTGTTTCACATATTAAATTTGACGAAGCCATCTGCAATTGATTTTACCAATCAAATACGATTATATTTAAATATATTTGTAATAATCGAGAAAACGAAGCTGAAAGTTTGAGAAATTCTGATGTTGAAGTAAAGCGAAAAGAGGGGTATACAAACAATCACATATATATATAAACAATCATATACAAAATCAAAACCAAATGAAAATTAAACCCAAACAAAGCTCGAACCTGAATCTGTTGCAAATTGAATCAAAGCTTGAGCCCTAATTAGTCTCGTTGAACCCTAATTGAACCTTAATCACTCCACGCTCCGAACCCTAATGGAACGCCTAATTGTGAAAGAAGTGAGAGAAGTGAAAAGCGAGAGTACTTTTATTTTGGCCCAATCCCCCCGCCTTCTTTCGCCCAATTCTAATTTTTCGTTTTGCCGCTTTGCGTTTTTTTCCTGCTCCGCCTTAGTCAATAACTGAGATTGTACTTTCCTTTTCGTAGTTTTTTTTAAAAAAGTATTATAAATCTATTTTAATTTCTTTAGATTAAAATAAAGTTATTAAATACATTATTTTCATTATTTTGTAATTATTCACAGTTTTTACAAATTATTATTTTCTCTAATAAAATTATAATTATAATGATTTTAATCAAAATTTAATAATTCTTTAATATTTTTTTATTCAAAAATATTTTTATTCTAAGTTTATTAAAAATATTTTAATATTTATGAAATATAAATAATTCAATAATTTGCTGTAATATTACTTTTTAATTTAACTTAATTTATTCATTAAGACTATACTCTAAGGTAACACACCTCACTGTGTTGCCCAGTGTAACACCTTGTACAAGTATAGTAACATAGTTTCATGGCTTTGGTAAAACCCAAAATCACTCCGTTACGATAGCACAAAAATTGTATAGCTATAGTAACATCCAGTATGGTAACACCCCCCCCTAATTTGTTGCGATAGGCCATCTATGGTGTAGTGTTGGTAAAGACTTATGGATGGATCTTCAGGATGCTAGAGTATGCCTCTCCAAGACAGTCCAAAAGCACCTTGATGAGATTGAAGATGAGGCTATCACTCCTGATGAAAAAACACTGGTGGAAGAACTCAGAGAAGTTCATAAGGAAACTCTCAACAGAGAGGATGAAGCAAGACAGAAAAGGAAATCCGAAGCTAAGTAAAAATCCTTTGTCAATTCTGATCTTGTTAGTTAAGTTGTCAGCATGTATTAATTGTAAATTTGTTGTTATTGTCCATAAAAACAAATTGGGGGAGATTGTTAGGATTTATGGGTGATAACTATGAGACAATTTAACTAGATATCTTAAATACTTAATTTTATTAAGTATGAACATACTGTCACAGCCAGAGTAAGTCTTTGTAACTGTTTTTGTTTATTGCAAATAAGATTCTAGTACATCTTGGTAGAAGTTCATTTATTACTTCAAGCCTCAAGAACTATTCAAGATGGACAGCAAAAATAAAGATTACTGTCACGGCATTGACAGTAAGGTTACAAGAAGACAGCATGTTGCAAGTCACGACAATACATTCACTCTGACAGCAACATTGGCGGAAGCCCTCAGACATCAACTTTACCTTAGCCTGACAGCAAGCTTGGAAATCCTGACAGCAAGCTTGGAAATCCTGACAGCAAGCTTGGAAATCCTGACAGCACCTTATGCGGGGATTTCTTACTGTCACCAAAAGCGCATTCCTGTGACAGCAAGCTCAGCCATCAGGATACTGTCATGAAGGGATAACATTTGTATTGGGGAACAACCCAATCAAACTTGTGACAGTTTGGATGTTCAAGAAACAGGCGTGTTGCAGTATCCCAAGGTCTGCAAGACTACGACCGAAGCTTGAGAGATCACATGACAAAGCTCACCAATTCCAGAGTATGACAAATCTACATCTACTGAATTGTGTTAGCTAAAAATAGAATGTTTCTAGATTGCTTTGTCCAGTACTAATAAGCTGTTTGTATAGCAATTTAGGAAAGATTCACGGGTAGGCAATTTGTAAGAAGCTGCCACATGAAAATGACAGCAGCTTCACAAGACACGTGTTGATAGTGATAGGATTAGTCTACTTCGACTATCTCTCAATCCATTCTTTGTAATCACTCGAGAAACCGAAGCTCAAGAAAACAAACATTTTCTTGAGGTTGTAGCAACCCATTGCAAAATAAATAAAACATTTATTTTGTGAGAAATACTCGTGTGTTTACTTGTGTTTGCAATTCCATAAAATGATAAACTTTAACCTTAGTTTTTGTTGTTGAAACGTAGATTGGGATTTATCAGTATTGCATTCAACCCCCCCCCCCCCCTTCTGCAATAGTCAAGGACCAACAGTTTATGCAACAACGAATGGATCAAGACGAAAACACTTGTGTATATTATACAACGTTTTTTGGACCAAAACCATTGTTACGTCTTACAACTTACAACACTTTGTTAAACAAAAACCATTGTCTTATACATTTAAATAAAATTGAATAAACAAAACATACGTGAGTCCCGACTCGCATATATAAAATTAATATAAGACAACTTAATGATGACTTTATAATTAAATTATGTCGTACTGATATGTAAAATGAGTTATTTGAATATGACAACATTGTTGTTAATAGTATTGGTATGTCACTTATTCGCTAATAGTATAGTTATTATATAATGTTCGTTGAACTTCGGAATTAGTAATGTTATAATTATTAACAATTTCCTAGCTAGCTAATATTTCCTTGTAAATAAATATCAAGGATCGTAAATCATACAATATATGATGTCCACATCTACAACGTGTATAACAAAATATCTGAAGTATGATCGTATTCTATCTATCAATGATATTATTATTATCATTAACCTTTCTTTAAGTGTTTTTATATATTTAACATTTTTTTATACTAAATATCCAAATAAGAGATTTATACAATAACATTGTATGAAGTGTGTAACACTTATGTATGTATTAAGGGCAACAAATAAAGTATTTTTTTAAAAAATCAACGCTTTTGATATAGACAACGGTTTAGCTAAACAAAACATTGTAATGTAAATAATCACGCAAGGATTTTATAAAACGAAACCATTGTCTATATCATACAACGGTTTAACAACATAAACAATTGTTACAAAGTTTATGCAACAACGAATGGATCAAGACGAAAACACTTGTGTATATTATACAATGTTTTTTGGACAAAAACCATTGTTACGTCTTACAACTTACAACACTTTGTTAAACAAAAATCATTATCTTATACTTTTATAAAATCGAATAAACAAAACATACGTGAGTCCCGACTCGCATATATAAAATTAATATAAGACAACTTAATGATGACTTTATAATTAAATTATGTCATACTGATATGTAAAATGAGTTATTTGAATATGATAACATTGTTGTTAATTTTATTGGTATGTCACTTATTCGCTAATAGTATAGTTATTATATAATGTTCGTTTAACTTTGGAATTAGTAATGTTATAATTATTAACATTTTGCTAGCTAGCTAATATTTCCTTGTAAACAAATATCAAGGATCGTAAATCATACAATATATGATGTCCACATCTACAACGTGTATAACAAAATATCTGAAGTATGATCGTATTCTATCTATCAATGATATTATTATTATCATTAACCTTTATTTAAGTGTTTTTATATATTTAACAATTTTTTATACTAAATATCCAAATAAGAGATTTATACAATAACATTGTATGAAGTGTGTAACACTTATGTATGTATTAAGGGCAACAAATAAAGTATTTTTTTAAAAAAAATCAACGCTTTTGATGTAGACAACGGTTTAGCTAAACAAAATGTTGTAACGTAAATAATCACGGAAGGATTTTATAAAACGAAACCATTGTCTATATCATACAACGGTTTAACAACATAAACAATTGTTATAAAGTTTATGCAACAACGAATGGATCAAGACGAAAACACTTGTGTATATTATACAACGTTTTTTGGACCAAAACCATTGTTACGTCTTACAGCTTACAACACTTTGTTAAACAAAAACCATTGTCTTATACTTTTATAAAATCGAATAAACAAAACATACGTGAGTCCCGACTCGCATATATAAAATTAATATAAGGCAACTTAATGACGACTTTATAATTAAATTATGTCATACTGATATGTAAAATGAGTTATTTGAATATGACAACATTGTTGTTAATAGTATTGTTATGTCACTTATTCGCTAATAGTATAGTTAAAGTTCTATGGAGACCACTATTTAGTTGGAGACTTGGAGACCATATATGTTCTGCAAGTAAAATACATTCATAAAATGCTCTATAAAATAATATATTGAGTAATATTTTGTAAACATAACATATGTGGTCTATAAAACATCCAATTTGATGATAATTTTAATTCTACAAAGATATTATGCACATATCTTATTTGCAGAACATTTATAATGGAGTAATATGCATGACAATGTTCTGCAAGTATAACATGCATGATTTACAAAAATATTCAATTGCTGATGATTTTATACTGCAAAATATCTAATTTGATAATGATTTTTGTTATGTAAAGTATGTTTTAAACATTATTTAAGTTGCAGAACGTAAATGGTCTCCAAGTCTCCAACTTAATCATGATCTCCATAGAACTTGACTCAGTATAGTTATTATATAATGTTCGTTTAACTTCGGAATTAGTAATGTTATAATTATTAACATTTTGCTAGCTAGCTAATATTTCCTTGTAAACAAATATCAAGGATCGTAAATCATACAATATATGATGTCCACATCTACAACGTGTATAACAAAATATCTAAAGTATGATCGTATTCTATCTATCAATGATATTATTATTATCATTAACCTTTATTTAAGTGTTTTTATATATTTAACAATTTTTTATACTAAATATCCAAATAAGAGATTTATACAATAACATTGTATGAAGTGTGTAACACTTATGTATGTATTAAGGGCAACAAATAAAGTATTTTTTTAAAAAATCAACGCTTTTGATGTAGACAACGGTTTAGCTAAACAAAACGTTGTAACGTAAATAATCACGCAAGGATTTTATCAAACGAAACCATTGTCTATATCATATAACGGTTTAACAACATAAACAATTGTTACAAAGATTATTCAACAACGAATGGATTAAAACAAAACCCTTGTGTATATTATACAAATATACAACGGGTTTTTGGAACCAAACCATTGTTAAGTCTTACAACTTACAACACTTTGTTAAACGAAAACCATTGTTTTATACTTTTATAAATTGAATAAATAAAACAAAGTTAGTCAACATCCTAATATATAAAAATTATTATCCAATAATTTACTCACAATTTTATAATAAAATTATATCAAATTTACACAACGGTTTTTTTGCAACATTGTCTTACGTTTATTCACACAATACGACTAAGACAACCGTTGTCTCAATCCAACAACGGTTAAAGTAAAACATTGTCTTAATATTATTTAGACAAGAGTTAAAAAAGTTGTTGTCTAAACTCATTCATTTGCGTCGTCTATATCCACTACTTTTCACTTTCTTAGAAAACGGTTCATAAACCGTTGTAATGTAGTGGATTAGACAATACTTTTTCGTGCCAAAAAATAATCTGTCGTCTGTTAATTTTAGGCAACACTTTTTCGGCCTTTCATTATCTGAAAGTTGTCGTGTGATTCAGTTTTTCTTGTAGTGATGACATCAAGGTGTCTTATATTGATTTCCCATTTACCTAAGGTACAAAATTTCCACGAAACAACTTTTTCATGTCACTGACATGTACAATAATTTGACACAAGTGAAAGGAACATTATACTGAAGACATGTGTAGAAACTGGGAGACATGTGTAGAAACTGGGAGGACTGCTAGTCCATTTTTTTGCCGTTGTAAGTTAAAGTATATCATGAAGTCTTCCTTTTTGATCAAACAAGAAATCCCTTCTTGATTTAAGTAATAAACTTTAGTGCAATTAGGGGTCTCACTTCATAACTTTAACATCCTATATAAGTATGTGCATGGGAATATCTTTATGGAAAAATAAGTTTGAGAATCAAGTTTATGGACTCTAATGTGCAGATTTCCAAAGGAGATTTGCAAGAATATTAAAAAGAACTATATTATCTTCCACCGTCACTTGACTAAGTAGTTCGTGTGAACAGTGAAGGTTGTTCTGGCCCTCTTCGTTCTTCTTAAAAGAAGGATGTTGCAAGGAAGCATTGTTGAAATTTGAGAACATAGATTGACAAGTTCATGTTCATCATGACTTGTGGTCTAGAGACAATTTCATGTTCATCATGACTTGTGGTCCAGATGTTGTACCTAAAACTTTTGAACTAGCATTGGTTGTTAGGTTTATGTGTTTATTCTGGTTTTACTAGTAATAATCCATCATTAAGTAAGTTATATGTTAATTGTTTAACTTTACACTTTTTGCTTAATGCCTAGGATCTGAGGTATACTAGCAAACGTTGGCAAAGGTGTTTGCTAATAATGAAATTGCTGGATTGCTTATATTTGATAGGCACTCTGTCATGGCTTTCAGTTTTTTTTACGAACTTAAATATTATAAATGAATATTGCATTGATTCATTCTTCACTCTCACTGCATACATTCTCTTCTTCAAATTTCTGCCATAAAATGCAGCCTCTGAGGATTTTGAGATTCAACCTTAAAATTTTAATGTGCTGTATTTCACATTCAAATTTGGAGGCTTTAAACTGGGCCCTACCCTGCTTCACATTTTCTGGCTACCTCCATTGGAGCATCTTAATGAAAATTGAAAACCCTACAAAATCAACTGATGTTACATCTAAACAGACAGTCTTGCTCCTTGCACGTCACATTAAAATTGTAGCATGGGGTCTGCACAAAGTTTCTTTCTATCTTTTTCTATTAATTGTCTGATTAGAAATCAAATTCTAATGTGAAAGTGTGGTGAAGTTACAAAACTCTTCTGCTACAGTTGTTTTTAGTTTTTACTGGCTATGAAAAATATTCTACCAAGTCAATAGTTATGTGGGTTGCAGGGTTTATCCACTAAAGAAGCTGAAATACAGAAAGCAGGTAAGCCGTTACCTGCTAAAAAATCAAACAACACTATTAAGCAAATTTCTGGAGCTTCTGTTGCTACTTAGGGCACAAGGGATTCATTTGATAAAGTAGAGACTCTTGCTACTTCAAATGTTCCTCCTACAAAAGGATTGGAAGTAAAGCTACAGATGGAGAGATGTGCTTCCCCATGGAACATCAAAGAACCCTTTGTTTAAATTAGGTATCCCTTTAATGCTAAGAACTTGAAGGTGTTCATACAAAAATTCAAGGAAATGTTTTCGTTTTCGTTTTATTTTCTACTTTCTTCTGCAATAGAATTGTGTTGATTAGGTGACAGGGTTAGATTCAACTTTTCTTCTGTCCAGCAGCTTATATGCAACATCATTTCCTTCGAGGTACAACTTGTGATCTACTTTTTTGATTCTAATAAAACTTTGTCATGTTATTGTCTCAGATGTAGGACTTGGGGTTGACACCCACTCTACACTCTCCCCTCAATCCAAGAACCACCAATCTTGTAACTCTTATACTGCCGCCATTCATCTGTTACGCATCTTGCGGGACACGCCGTCCGACCACCTCAGTGTCAGGAAGACTTTCGACACAAGTTGTCCAAGATCTCCGACCGTAGTTCTGGAGAGTCTCCCCCACACCACGCAACTTGCAGCCCGCAACCCCAGGATCAATTCTTAACCGTCGGCTCTGATGCCACTTGTTGGGCCGCGCAACACCCGTTAACTCCACACATTAGTATGATATTGTCCGCTCTAGGCCGTGGCCAAGCCCGCACGGATTTGTTTTTGGGCTCCTTCCAAAATGCCTCATACTAATGGAGTTGTTTTTGGCTGCTTATATTCAAGATAATTCTTTCTTTATCTTATCGATGTGGGACTTGGGTTGACACCCACTCTACATCATGTTCACTGTTGGTTCTTGTTTCTTCTTCCTACTATTCTAATGGTTTTGAGTACTATGTCGTTCAGGTCTTACTGGTTTAGGTATTATGATTATGACGTGAATCTTTTCAGTGGGGACTTGGTACCTAACTTTGACTGCTACATGTCTTATATGGAGTAATCAAATAAGAAATGAGTTCCAACTTAATATGAGTACTTGAAATTTTGTGATTCTGAGACTCCGAAATACAATATTACTGACAAGTAAATGAAAATGAAGGGTTAGAATAAAACCATATTGCCATACAGGAAAATAATTAATCTAATTCAAATACAATGAATTTCATGATTCTGAAAGACAGTCACAACGGCAATGTCAGAACTGAACAAAAGAAAAAAAAAGAAAAAAACGAATAACATTAATATAATGTCATTGTACCCTATAGTATCATAAAACTAAATTCCTGCTAGTGAAGAGTATAGTGGAAATTCCACTTTTGTCCCTAAAATAAGGTTGTTTTGGTAAATTCCCATGTCTAAACGGGTAAACGGGTTAACGGACTATCCACATGTAACCCAGCTTCCTAATATATGTTATTTTTCATTGTAATATGGGTTAATTAAGGATTCAGTTGTGACCCGATTGTTTTAACATACAGGCTATACTCTTTCAACAACATAATCCCACAAATCTTGCGCTATACAAACACACAAAATTAAATTCTCAATTCAAAAATTCTAACAATCCCACAAATCATGCCATGAATGGTGTTATCTATTTTCAGATTTTAAATGATTATATTTCTCCCACAAATCATGCCAGGAGTAGTATTATCTATTTTCAACATTCAGATGATTATATTTGTTGATTACCAAATCTTATATCAAACGTACATGAATTCAATATCTCATTTTCTTCGGCAATTCTCTCTTTTCTCTTTCTTCGTCTCTTTTATCTCATTTTTACTTTTATTTACGGAATGTATTGTGTTTTAATATAATGTGTATATTTGTTAATCAGGTCACTCTATATACTTATACTTCCACAATAAATATAACACATATATAAACATATATAAACATGATATACATACACAAAACATGAATTGTTCCGTAGAATAAAAGTAAAAACACGGTAAAGAGGAAGAGAATTGAGATTCAATAAATATTCTTAGAGAGTAAATAAAAAAAGAAGATGACGAAAAATCATGGATTTGAATTTTGAAAAGGATAAGATCAATGACAAGACCCGTGTGATAATCAGCATATCCATGTAATCAATTAGATTTGAAAATTAGCTAAAATTGTGGGATTTTTAAGATTTGAATATGCATATATGGTATGCTATTTTATGATTTCCATGTCTAAGAGGGTTAACGGACTTTCCACATGTAACTCGGCTTCCCAATATACGCTATTTTTCATTGTAATATGCGTTAATTAAGGATCCAGTTATGATTTGATTGTTTTAACGTAAAGGCTATACTCATTCAACATAATCCCATAAATCTTGCTAATATACACTCACAATTAAACTCCTAATTCAAAATTTTTAACAATCCCACAAATCATGACATGAATGGTGTTATCTATTTTTAAATTCAAATGATTATATTTCTTAATTACAAAATCTTATATCAAACGTATATGAATTCAGTACCTCATTTTTTTCGGTTATTATATCTTTTCTCTTTCTTCATCTTCAGTATCTCTCTCTTTCATGATTTCACTATTGATGTTTGTTTTAATTGTTTATGTTTCTGTTGATTTATGTGTTTATATATATTTGTTGTTTACTTTATATTTGTCTGGCTTATGTAGATGATGATGATGATGATGATGATGATGACGATGACGACGATGACTGTAACGCCCCAAATCCGGGGTCAAAGGATTTGGTCGTCACACTGCACTCTCAATTCAAACAACCTGTTCAATATAAAATCAACACAATAATAATATCTGCGACCCCAACTCTACCAAGAATCTTTAAAGGTTATAGTGCTAGAAACAAAAATCCAAAATTCCATTTCATAAAATTTTTCCCTCTTTACAACCATTCTCTTTACATGCAATCTAAAACACTAGTATAACTTCGATAAGAAGTATACCAGGCCACTACTCTTATACAATATCTTATTCAATAGAAAACATCTATATACAAACCTATCATTAGCTCCAATACTCTGGATCAAAACGTCTTTACGCTAATATCTTTCCCCATCTATGATCAGCTACGCGGACAACTCTCGCCAATACACCTTCTTACTGGTAGGCTAAAATATAAATAAAGAAAACAAGTATGAGCGAATGAATTTCTCAGCAAGCGCATTATCAAATATAATACGAAAGGTTTCCAAATTAAACTTTGGATTTTCAAATAAACAAGCCTTTGGCTTAAACATTTGTAATCTCTAATATTTTCAAATCAAGTTTGGTAATTTACCACAAATTCTCATTCAGCTTCTCGCAACTGAATAGTTTTAAAACATAAAGATTTATTTTGGTCATCACGGTGACCGAATCAACAATAACTACAATAGTATGTAGAAAATATGAAATAAATATAACTCATACGTCTTCAAGACCATAGTTTGTATAAAGATACTAGTTTTGAAGATAACCGTTCTATTCACAACATCTTCTGAAACAAACAACTCTGAAAGAGTAGAATAATAAAAGAGTAAGAATGAGCCAACGCGCTCGGCCGTGGAATAAAGAACGTACTTCACGACTTCAATATGGTACCGTCTGGATATGCGGTATGAATAAAACTCATCAAGATAGATATCTCACGATTGCCAATGGAATCAAGGAAGAGGATTTCGACTATTTGGAATCCAATATATTAAGAGTAAATGATTTCAGCAAGATTGAAACCATTACTTATCAATCAACGAACTAACAACTTCGAGCGAACGAATAAATCTGAATATCAGGTCATAACTCACAAGTACAAAACATATGGATGTAATTCATCTCAGAAATAAGAATTGATATTAGAATTGGATTTTTCACATTTATCAAAACAAAGGTTGTGCTGCTGGCCAGCCACGCATCAACCCCAGACTTGCTTATAGCAAAGTCCTCTACTGGATCCTAGGCCAATCTGGGCCTTAATTTATTCCGACCATAAATATGGCCCGACCAATTACTGGTCCCATTTTAAAACATTTCGATTCTATATTATATATACGTCAGGTGTCAGTACAATTGACAACCTTACTTCGACAATCAGGTGTCGGAAGAATCGACAACCTTAATACAACAAACGCTGGAAAACTCACGTTCCAGGAAACAATTCAACTATGAAGAATCCATCAAGGAATAACAATATAATCTAGTATCGACGAGATCGACACAATATGGGGAGGTGCACATGAAAAGTGACAATATAATAAACATCGACGAGATCGATGTAACAACTGGGATATAATGAAGAATAAATAATGACATGCTCAATAAGATTGAATCTGATATGAAACAGGCATTATGATATCAACAGAATTTGCAACAACTCAATATAGAATAGGGTTCAAAGAACAGGCTCTAGATGGCCTCAACAGTTCAAATCATCACATTATGGAAGAATTAGTTAAGATTCACTAATCTGGTAAGTGACAAGAAAGTCAAGTTCAAGTTTAAGAAAAATTCAAGGTGAAGTTTATAAATGAAGAAAACAAGGGTTTATTAACTTCTGACAGAAATAGTTCAAGTCCTTCGAACATATACTTATAATAGATAAGCCTTGTATTTGAAGGAAGTAAACTAAATCATGCACATCATATATGAATTCGAATCAGGGAATGGATCAGATGATCGCATTAACAAGAAATGATAATAATACTTGCAAGGGTGCAAGATGGAAAATGGAATACTTGTAGAACAAGTACCACAACTTCGGAATTTAAAATAACATTTTACCCTCATAGGGTTCACAAGTTCCCACTCATCTAGGATTGGCAATATTCCAACCTAATATTTTTAAATCAACTTTCACTAGTACAAAATGGGCCTATAGCGTCGGTCAAAAAGAGCTACAGCGTCGGTTAAAAGGCGTAGTATATGTAGGGGACGCTATAGGTATAGGCCTTTTCCGTCGGTTAAATAGGCGACACATATGGGAGTACAATAGCGTCGGTTGTATGAAATGTCGACGCCTATGAGAGTATAAAAGCGTCGGTTGTCAGAAAACCGACACATATGGTCCTTACAAAAGCGTCGGTTGCATGCAATGCCGACGCATATGGTCCTGCCAACAACGTCGGTTGTCAGAAATCCGACGCATATAGTCCTACCAATAGCGTCAGTTGTCAGAAAAACCGACGCCCATTCTTTGTTATTAGCATCGCACTTCTGATAACCGACGCCTAAAGTTACTTTTTTTTTAAAAAAAATTGCTTTTATTAATCCTATTAACCTGCTTCATATATAGACCAATACAGCCATCAATAGAACTATAATAAACATCAACCACTGTACCAAGAATAAAATCATAACACAAATCTGATTGAAAATTTAATTAAAATGAATTCAAAATATTTTGTGTTGTCTTGTTACACACTTGAAAAAATACATTATGCTATAAAATTTAATTAAAATGAATTCAAAATATAATTACTACCATAAATTCTTTCTAGTACAATCATTCTCTACGTTTTCTCTAACAGTGACAAGAAATTGTATGAAATTGTATTGGTTGGTCTTCTCCAGTAATTCATGCCAGGTCTTAATTGCAGCATCCAAACCTTATGTTGTTCTGCTCCATCATCCCCACTGCAATCCACCAGGATCAAGAAATAAAATTTGGTTAAAATTGCAGGAAACAAAAGAGCAGGTTTAGAAATGAGATTAGCGGCAGCAATCCTGTTTACCTTTAATTTGTATAAATAACATTAATCCTACAAACATAGATAACGTGGTCCAATCTCATTAGCTACATCACAAGAAAAGTCCATAATTTCACAGTATCTTGGTACTAGCTGTGAGTTAAAAGCATATTTTAACTATTTAGCAAAAAAAAAAGCATATCATAACAATTGGTAATGGAACTGCTTTGCTAAACTCCTGCTCTATGTCCCGATTCAATTTCTTAAATGACTAATTGGCCTATTAAATCTACTTTGAGAACACCGGGTGTACCCATTAGTGAAACAAGATACATAGAAAAACTCCATAGTTAACTATTATCTCAAATTATCTCGAAATTCACGAGCTTGCAAATTAAATATGAGCCATCTCCAGGGTGGTTTATACAAGTGTACAAAGAACAACAGAGAAAAAGATTGAAGCAGGCAATTCACATTTTTCAGAATTAGAATTGTAACCTACAAATTGGAGTTTTGAGAATATATACCTGAGTCGTGGAGTCCATTCACATGAATTTACCTTGAGCTTTTATTCGGAATTAGAAGAAGAGCAAATGACTGAGTTGCGTTGAGCTCCTAATATTTATCAAAACTATCTTCTTTTGTACCCATATGATCATAGGATTGACGGTAGCATTAGATTCTTTTCATGTTAGTGATTTTACAACACCATGAACAGTAGGAATACAGGTTGAGCGACAAGGATCACTTCATCTGTATCTTTGATAGATAACTTCCCCCCCTCAAGGAATTCTCAACAGAGGATTTAATTCTAAGTACCAAAAGAAAAGGAAATTAGATCTATACCTTCCACCAAAACTTGAAACTAAATAAAGAGTTAATACAGGTACCTATCTGAGAGATCTGAACAAAGTTCCTCAAATTTGGCTCTAGTAAGAGTAGTTTCTATGTGTTTGGGGCCATCTGCCATGGCTGTAATGGAAGGCAACTACGAAAAGAACAAAATAAAAAACAGTTTCAGTAACATCGACCCAAGTGAGAATACTATAAATTTGCAACTCCAGGAAATGCACACTTACCTACGGTTTGCCGGAGCCAAGGATGACAGCTTCATCTTGGCTTTCTCAGCTGTCTCAGTTAGATGCTGAAGAGCTTGTTTGTCCTTTAGAAAATCAATGCATTCATCATTCTTGAAACTCAAGGCCAGCCAATCGACAATTCTGTCCACCATAAAATTTATTAGCAACTTCTCAGCAAATAACTTAGTTATGTAGCACAATGAAGAACAGAGGCAGGACATATAATGTGCACCTAATCGATAGTTAACTTTAATTTTTTTATCATTTGATTGTCAATAACTTTGGCCAGGAATTCTAATTCTAACACATGGAAGAGAAAAACAAGAGAACTATGTACGACATTAAAACTAGCATAGGACTAACCTGCATATAATTCACCATTTCATGCACCAAACAAAACACACTATATAAACTAAATCGTTAAAAAATACCTGAAATATAAATATTAACCAGAAAAAAATGCAATAATATATATAAAACTAACCAGAAAGAAGAGACCTTCAACAGGCTCTCGGGGAGTCTTAATGGCAAGACCGAAATGTAAACTAGTTTAGACACTTAATATCCTAAAGCCCAATCCCTACATCTGAAATGTAAAATTATACGGTTATGATAACCTTGCCTAGAACACGTCCTCTTAATTTTTACAAATATGCTATATTTAAGAAAGTGTACACAAGTTATTAACTTTTCAAAAACCCGATTAAGTTAATTACATACTTAATAATTTAAAAAACTTATAACAAAGCTCGACTAGTGCTGGCCTCTTACAATTTAGTCACTGAATCACTAATATGTTGAAATTCAGTCTACAAAAATGGAAATGAAACATATTACATTGACTAATAGATGTTTCCAAATGGAATGAGGGCAACCAGAGTTAAGAAAAACCAAGTAAAGACTGGTCAGATGTGCACCATCACAAAATAAAGATAAACAGAATCCAATTGCACTAAGGAATCCAATCAGAAACTCTAAAATTCAAAAACCAACTAGTTAAGACGATCCCAATCAACTAAAACCCCTAAAATCAAAAAACCTACATATAGAATACTTACAAATCAATTTGAAAAGTTTGATTTGCTCGATTAAGATGTTTGATTTGTCTGAGAGAAAAGATCCATTTGCCCCATCAGATTCACAGACACCTCAGAGAAGACCAAAGAAATTCGCGAAGAGAAGTTCAACGAATTTGCCTAGAGTTGAATTTGTCCAATGAAGCGACGATGCAGTTTATCAAAGAAAAGATAGAAACTGAGAATAATGGGTAGAATTTAGTTAAAAATAAAAGGAAAGAGTACTTTCACTAGGACATCGCTTCAAAAGCGTTGTTTTTCTATTTAGATAGCGTTGAAAAAATAAACGCTATGCTAGTATTTTCTTTTTAATTTATATTTAACTTCAGTGTTGGTTATAATATATGTATAGCGTTTCTTTTAAAAAAGCTGTGTAAGCATCTTTCCTGCATTACATATATAAAAAAGCGTTATGTAAGTAGTGTTTCCTAAGCTTAAATGTGTAGTAGTGCTAAACTTAGAAGTGATAAATAAAATTTCCTAAATTTAAGTGGAGAAAAGAAACCATAAATTTTGCAGGGTAAAATATAGTGATAGCTGTCAAGACAAGTGGGATTTACCTGTAATATTGTGCATTGTGAATTTGATGTAAATAAGGCAGTGTACGTAGTGTGTAGTGTCTTTTTTAGATGGCATCTCACTTTCGGTCTTTAATGTTATCAGAGATTTCTGATGCTCGAGTCTGGCTCTAACAAGTAAACTGTAGTAAGCTCAAATTGTTGCAGCCCCAAATTATTCAAATAACGGATCCCTAAATTATTCAAATGTTTGTCCGTTTTGATCAACTAGTATTGATAAGTTTGGGTTGCTTCAGTATAGACAACTTTGAGGAGTAATAATTGACAGTTCGAAGTTTAAACTACTGATTATTCTTTGTCCCTGCAAACATAATTCCTTACTTACGCTCAAATCATTTTCAAGAAACTGTTCGATTTGTCTATATATCTAGATGAAAGGCAATCACTTGACTGCTTCCATCTAATATAACTTTAAACTATATCAGAATTGCAAAGAATCTAATGTAAGACTATAATCATTTTCAAAAGCTGAAACAGTAAGAAAATATTATTTCCAGTAAGGTAGAAACATGGAGACAATGAAGGTGAAAAATAATTCATTGAATGGTTCTCAGGAAAAGACTTTAATTTACAAAATAAAATACAAAATTTTTTGTTTATAAAAGTTATAATTTTAGTTTATACAGACTTACCTAGAGCTTTTGCTTGCAATCAGAAAAAGATGAGTTGACTCACTGAGTCATGAACGAATTTCCCCAATTCACTGAGTTGAATCGAACCCGTCGTATCTTCGAAGTTGCTCCTAAATGAGCATTGAACCATCAAAACGAAGAACATGAATCCCTGATCAATTTTGTGAACGATGTGTCATCAATTGCAAGAACTAGGGTTTTAGTCGGTTACAGAATTGGGGGAAAGGACATGCTGCGCTGTGTGCTCTGGCTTACGGGTGTTTGTGGTTGTGGGTGTACTTTTGTGAACTTTTTGCTTAATATTTCCAAATCAACGTTTAGGATTAAATCTAAGCAAGATCTAATGGCTGAAACAATTCATTTAAAAATAGAATAAAATTTGTATTTTTAATATTTTAGTATATCAAATTTATTAGATAATTCTTAATTTTTATTACAGAAATTATGTGATTAAGTTTAAAAACAATTCTAAGAAAAATGAATTTAACTATTTAGATTAATATATTTGAATTCAACTATCATTTTACACTTTTTAATTACAAAAAAAATTGAAAATTAATATTATGTAAAGTTAATTTACAAAATAATTATAAATAAATTATTATTTGATTTAGTTTTATGTCAAACTTTTAAATAATTTTTTTATTTAAATATCTTTTAAATTATTATTTTTGGTTGGTCGGTTGGTCAGTTGGTATTTCGTGATTTTACTTAATTACCCTTACTTATTTTAAAAAAATATTATTAAATGATAACATTGTTTATAATCAATTACTTTTTCAGCAAAAATACATTAATTTTTCTATTTTGTCTAACAAAATCATCTCTTTTTTAAAAAAAAATAGACAATTACCTTATTTTTTAACTAAAACATGTATTTTAAAATTGTTTTTTAATAAAATACCTCATTTTCTAGAAATATCACGGACAAATTCTTACTAATTTATTTCAAACCTATTTTAATATTTTTTTATGGGCAATTACCTCTTTTCAACTCAAACATGTTACTTTTTTATTTTTTCTTACTAAAATCCCCCCTTTTTCAAAATATTATGGGCAAACCGTTACTTATTTATTTTAAAACTTATTTTAATACTTTTCATTATTTAAAATGGTTTAACAAGCCTACTTATTTTTTAACAAATACAATTAATAAAATATTAAAACACAAATACCAAAATAATAATTATTAAAAAAATCAATGCATCGCATGGGTTTGGGTTTTAAGATAGTAATATATAATATACAAATATTGAAAAAATGTCTTTACCAAAAAAACTAGAAAAAAGTATAATACAAAAGACAAGTTCAAAGTAGCCATGATTCTCACGGCTAATCTTAGTAGATAAAATATTTAATCCATATTTTGCACAAAAAAACCATCCAGCATAGTTGATTACAAAAGGCAATTAAAAGTCCTTTTTAGAAAATGTCTTGGGATCGAACCACAAGGAAGCAATTTTGCAAATATTTAGCTATTTTAAATTATAAGTCTACGGCGTCGGTTAAAGCTTCAACGACACTTAAAGAACAATCTACAGTGTCAGTTCTCCAAGACGACACAAGAAACACAATCTATAGTGTCGGTTATCCAAGACCGACGCATAAACCACAAATCTACAGCGTCGGTTCTGCGAAAGACCGACACTATAAGTCTTAATAGGCGTCGGTTTTCACAAGACCGATGCATAAAAGTGTTATTAGCGTCGGTTAAAGTGAAAAACCGACGCCAAAAGTCCAACACAAACGCCTATAGCGTCGGTTAACTTTGTGACCGACGCCTATAACATTCAAAGGCGAAGGTTCCCTATATAACCGACGCATAAAGTGCGACGCTAAAAGGCATTTTTGTACTAGTGTTTTTTTTTTGAAAGAAAGCCTTAGTATACGGCCCATAACTATCTTTTAAATCGTTTCAACACAATATTTAAATTTTTTCCAATCAACCTGGAAATATGAATCTAAACTCAAAAGGTATAAAATAATACTCGTCAATTTACGAGATTTAATAACATACTTGCAATTCAATGCAAAGAAATCAACATTTGAAAATTCAGTGAAAAGCATTCAACATGCATAATAATAATTCAAGATAATATCACTCAATTAATAAGCAAGGGTATAAACACTTGCCTCTGGTCCTTAGCTATTTCGTAATGTTGAAACAATACGATTCCCTCCTTATTCTGTCTTATCGCACGATTCTCTACTTCCGTCCTTCTTTGCTGTAACGCTCTTGCGAATACCACTAGTCTGCTTCTACCATTTCGAATCCACGTGCCAGCCTCGATAGTCAAACATGAGACGGTACTTAGACTTCAACGTATGATTCTCACATTCAATAAACTATTATAACTTAACTTTGACGTACTTACCAATCTTACCGATATCTCTGTTGGAAGAAAATATTTGCACATATCCTCTACGAGTGTTGACGTTCCCTCGGTGCTACGTCATCTCACAATAACCCAATCTGTCGTAAACAATAACTCACCCTTCTCCGACATCTCTTATTTAACATACTTCGATAATCTGACTCGTCTCGTCCAATAGCCTCTGTTGCATAGACAACCATATTCAATAGATAGAATAATCACGATTAACTAAATAAGTAATCCACATAACTCGCTCGACAAAAGTCTCCATACTATAAAGTCAACAGTCTCACAATTCTCATTTTCCAACATTACTGACAAATTTCTATCCCATCTACCCCTCGTGATAATACTAGACACGACCAAAGTACTTAAACAAGTCTCAAAACGATTATTCGTATTTATGACTCACTAACCAGATAATTCACATAATCCACATCATTCACATAACACATTTAAACAAGTAACCGGTTACGTATCGGACGCTCGGTCTAATTTATAATATTTAAAACTCAGATACTATCCCTAGTACAGGCATATACTGACTATAAAACACATTACACAACTCATACGGACCATATAGCACTTACAAATATTTTTAAAACATCACACGAAGCTTATTTGAATTTAAATAAGCCACTAACAAATTTTTAAATCAAAAATCGGATTTTTAAGCCCAATCTAAGTATTTTAAATGCAAATAAATCAATTAATAAAATTAATTGACAACCTTTAAATGCTCAAACTATTTTTAAATAAGTAAACCAAGCTATAAAATAATCAAATTTAATTTTAATTAATTAAATCTAATTAATAATTAATTATTAAGAATTAACTGATTAAAAGAATTAATCAATTAATTAAATAAATTAATTATTAATAAAAAATAATTAAAATAATTAAATTTAATCAATTTCCGAATTTAAATAAATATTTATGAATTTATAAAATTTTCGGAATAATAAAATGTATTTTTTTAAATCAAAGATATGATTTTTAGAATTTTTAAAACAATTTTTGAATTATTTTAAAAATAAAAACCCAGAAACACTTTCTGAAAAAGGTATTAGGGTTTTAACAGATCAAAACCGGGTCGAGTAGGGTTTTGAAAACGGGTTATGAAGAACACGGTGGGTCGCCAAGAACACGTCACTGGAAAACTGGGTTTCCCAGTTTCCGGCCGGCGTCCGGCCAACCCACCAGTTTCCGGCGACCAATACCATTCCAAACACACAGATTTTTATGCAGAAATCACAGGAATGTCTCGACAATTACAGTACCGAGCCCAGTTAACTGAAACCACATCAAAATCGTTCAAAACGAACGGAAAGAAAACGGCGGCGCCGTTTCCGGCCAACCGAAATCAGACACCAAATTCAAAACTAATTACACGGTTCGACTCTAAACTCACAGATCTATTTAACTGCTTAAACACAATCAAGAACATACAAGTGAATCAAAAGTCCGGCCAAAAACCCAAGAACTCCGACGAACTTCATATTTTCCGATTTGCCCAATTTCTAACTCAGAAATTAAATTAAAAATCACCCACATACTCCTCTCAACATGAACAACACGATTAAGCTATCACTCATCAAGAACAATTAATAATAAAGAAACCCCCAAATTAATTTAAAAATTCGAATTAATAAAAATATGAAAAAAAATCAGAAATTATACCCACATGAACTTTGATGCTGGATTTGGATAGAGGATGATGAGAGATTCGATTTGGTTACAAGAACATCGAAATCGGATTCCGATAACACTTCCAAAATTGAGTTTGATTCTCAAGAACACGAAGAACACGTTCTAGGGTTTTTTCGGATTTTTAACTGTAATTAAGCTTTATTATACGCAAAACAAAGTATGATTCGCCTTTTTATATTAGGCGGAAAATAATACCCCAAACGACATTTTTGAATCGATACTGATCCGATAGATCGCTTTAAATACAATTTAACAGAATAAACGCTTTAAATCTTTAATAAAGTAGAATACACGTTTTACGAGACGATAATCATCCATAAAGTACGGATAACTACAAGTATCGTTTAATACAAAATATACGAACCAAAATACCTCCATTACAAATATTTTCGAATACTTCCCACTTTAACGAATGAAATATTTGTACGAACGATATACCAATTTCCCGAATAATTTGGGAACGATCCAAATTTTCTTTTCGATAATTAAAATAAAATAAAATAGTATGACATCCTTTTCAAAATAATTTCTAATTCCCCACACATTTCACATAGCATCACATTGTCACATATTCGATCATTTAACGAATAACTTAACACATTTAAACAGATAAAACATTTAATAAATCTTAATATGAAATAAAATTTCATTTCACATCACATAATAACACGTAATTTTCCCGGATCTTACAATGACGACGATGATGATGATGATGATAAAGAAGAAGAAGCTTAAATCGGTTCACAAAAAGGGATTAAATCGTTTATCTAGGTATGTATATATATAATTATTTAAACAAAGATATACAATTTATTGGTGATTTGGTTGTTTTATGTTATTGGTTCTCCCTCTTTTTATATTAGTGTTTTTTTTTGGTATTAATACATGTGTTTGATATGTCTGTTGTATACTATATTTCTTTATGTTTATGTTTAGAATTTCAAATTAATAGGAATATCTCAATATATAGTACCACATATCTATACAAGTTTTATGTAAATTTATGATTGTTTCAATATGTACAGAGATTCATATAATTGTAATATATCGTTGTCACTTGAGTTTTGAATGGAAGTCTTGACAGGTGTTCAACCAAGTAATATATGCCAACAAAATAGTTGGTAGTTCAAACCTACCAGTTTCATACTAAAGCATGATATGTTTAGGTGTTAGGTCAGAATTTTATTAGTACAGAAAAATACTAATATAAACTCCGGAGCAGTGATGAGCACTAGACATTCAAATATTAGTGCCACTGAGTTCTATTTGTTTCTGTTTTATCTTAGAGAACTCTGAGCAAAATAATGACCATACTCTCCTGTTATTGGTTTACTTGGCATGTAATATAAACTTCTCTAATACCTTTAAAACATCTCAATACAAAGGTAAATCAGCTAGCAACAATAGGCAAATTTAGAATTTTTCAGATTTTAGAGGAATGCATGGGAGTTAGATGGCTTTGGAGGTTGTGGTGGAGGTTGATGGGTTTAATTATATTGCGGTTGATGGCTTAGAGGGTTGTGATGTTGTTTTTGTCTACGATCATTTTGATTGATTATGTGTATATGTTATTATGTTAACTAAGATTTAAGGCACGCTCAAGTCTCCACTACAATTTTGTAGGATCTGAATACCTTTTAAATATTTTTAAGTTTTCTATTTTGATGTGTTTTTAAATATTGATTCTAATTATTGATCTCCAATTTTGTTTTTCTGGTATATATTAGTAAATCTGTGGTATAGTATTCTATAGTGATTAGCATGTATAAGTGAATTTAATTCTTTTATCCAACTCTACGCCTTTCTTTTTATATGACATTGCAGCGAAATATCTTGCAACATATTAAAAATAAACAGGTACAAAGTTTTGAGAGCCTTGAAGCATCAGATGCAAAAACACTGGAGCACATACCAGTTACATGTATAAAATTGTCTGAAATGCACACGACCACATGTATACACGCACACTCACACACACACACTCACACACACACACATTGATGCAGAGGATTTACACCAATTGTTTATATGTGTTATTTATGTTTACAAAAAATTAAGAAGTAGTTAGCAAATTTTGTGTCTAAGATTAAGCCAAGTACTCTCGATTTGTATAGATGACTTCCTCGGTTTTTTTTTGTTATTTTCTAAAGTTCTCATCAACTTGGCTTTCTTTAGGTCTTCCATGGCAATAAGAACGGAGTAATGGATGAATTAGCCGATTCTATGAAGCGAAGTACGTGTTATCGAAGTTGAAATGAAGTTAATGTTGAGAGTTGCGTGGTTAAGCACTATAATGAACAAAATAGCCTATACATGTTGTCATTTTAGTACAAGGTAATATATCAAAAATTGAAAAGAAAATATGATACATATTTGATAGCCAATTGATATTTAATAGAATTTGGCGATTTTCTAAATCTATATTTAAATATGCACTCAGTTGTTTCTAATGTATACTTTATAATATTCTTGATTTTGACATTTAAAGAATAATGTGACATGAACATCAATTTTTAACATTTTAAGAATCGTGTGACACACTATCATTTTTTGCTAACACAATTTTTCACCTCATCAGTTGTTATTCCCAAATGACCTAACAGAATTGTAGAAGGGGGGGTTGAATACAATTCTTGATATTTTCTTGAAACTAAAACACTTTATAAAATAAAACTGAACTGAATAAATAAAAACACAAGATATAAATAATTCAGTTGGATTGTTTGATGATCCAACTGAAGTGTTTTTATTGCGGAAATAATCTGTGATACAAAAGTACACAGCTGCTCAGTTACAAGGTTGTAGAGAAGAATTGCTCTCAAAATAGCTAATACAATCTATTTGTGTTTCTTCTCTCCTTTTTAAAGTAACTGCTACACTTGGTTATATATCCCAAGTTTACAATTCTACGTTTGGTTAAACTAAAGAATAATAGTAGTAACCATCAGTAGCTTGCTTTTCATTCCTTTTGTCCAATGGTCCTTGGAGATCTTAGCTTTTGTCTTCATGCTCATTATAATCATTCCCAAGAGCCTTATTGGAAATTGGAATGTTTCCTTATTTCCAGTATCCACTTTGATGGCTTCCAATGCACAGTACACTTCCATATCTCCTTTTAGATCTGTTCAGTAAACTGTCACTATCACTTTGTCAACTGTTCAAAAAGCAACATTGATTCGTTGATAGCAAGGAGATGTGTTTCGTTGATAGCTTCATTCTTCATTTCGTTGATGGTGTTTCCCTCGTTTCGTTGATGGGTAAACTCCATACCGTTGACAGAGTAATCTTCATACCGTTGACATGTCTTCACTTAGGCAGAATTACAAGGCATTACATATTTACAATTAACCAACCTATTTTGCCTATCTAGTACATAGTCAACATGACTTAGAAAACCTATCTAAAACATATAATAGAATGCCTATCATACTGTGAAGTATTGTACAATGCAATTGCTACAACACTCATTTCGTTGATGAGCTTCCTGTCAACGAAACACTGCTAAGCATGCTATTTCGTTGACAGCTACAAAATTGACTTTACACAAATTCTACTAAGTGTTTTATGCTTATCATCAAGAACAACATATTCCTAACAATCTCCCCCAATTTATGACTGATAGAATAACAGCCATAAATCAAGAGACTTGATGATAACAAAAACACTCAGATACATCATAAATTACAAAAGTAGAAAATGTATTAAGCTTCAAAACTTTATAGACAAAATATAAGACTTACAAGACTAATGCCCACAAGTGCTCCTTTAGTCTGAGCAAATGTTTCATCTGTGACTTCTTTGTGGCATAGTCTTCTTCCCTCTCTTGGAGTTGTTTTCCTCAATCTGGGCCTGTAGTCTTCTGTAGAAGATTTTCTCCTCTTCATCTTGATCACCAAGCTTGGATTGCATCAGCTTTAGAGTTTGATTAGATGCCTTCTCCAGCTGGTCTT
Organism: Heracleum sosnowskyi; assembly: GCA_030848705.1. Classification (NCBI taxonomy): domain Eukaryota; kingdom Viridiplantae; phylum Streptophyta; class Magnoliopsida; order Apiales; family Apiaceae; genus Heracleum; species Heracleum sosnowskyi. The sequence continues at coordinate 71,649,448 of CM061235.1, forward strand.
CCATTCTGAAGAATCTTCTGCAGTTGTCCTTGTCCTTAAACTCCATCATCCAATAGGGTTGAAGATGGATTTTCTTTCCTGTTGAGGGAACTCTAAGTATCCTGGGAAGAGCCTCAGGCTTGTTCCATCTAGCCTTTATCTGACAGATTTTGGAGACCACCTCAGACTTGGCTGTTTTGGTGAAACCAAAGTCCTTTTTCAAGCATCTAAACACTGAGAGTAGTGTTTGATAGTCTTCTCCTAAAATTCTGTAGAGAGGCCACACTTGTTCTCTACCTCCCTTGAATATGAACACTAGTCTTTCAGGCAACTTTTGAGAAGCTGCAATTCCCCTTACTTCCACCAGGTTGTCTAAGTCAAGATGTAGACTGGATTCTTCCCTGATGTCAGCAATGTACATGCAGTCCTCTGGGTTTGAAGGGGGTTTTTGAGATTGTGGCTTTCTCACAAAAGCAGGCTTTGCTTTGACAGGCCTCTTCTTTGTCTTCATTGGTTGGTCCTTTTCTAACAGGAACTTTGGAAAGTATGCCTCATCAAAATCAATTGGTTCCTCTTTTGGCATGATTGGTTGATCATGAAAATTGACAGGATGTGCAGGATCACAGGCCAACTTTCCCTCAAAAACTGGATTAGCAATTGTTGGAGGTGCAATAGGTAAAGAAGAGTCTGATGCAGTACTCTGAGAATCAGCACTCTCAAAGTCTATGTTTCTCCTAGCTCTCTCTTTGGGTTGCCTTGTGCTCTTCTTTGAACTCCTTTCCTCTCTAGTGCTTTCCTCTTGCTTCCTTTCTTCTTCATCTAGAGCTTGAGCTACTGCAAGAGCTTGCATAGCTGCTCTTTCTGATTCCTCAGCCTTGGCTTCAGCAAAGTTTGGATGACCAGCCCAAACACAGATTTGCTGTCCATTCCTGTAGACAATTGCCCTTTGCTTCCTTATCTCATAATCATTACTTTCCTTGCTTTTTGTGATGAGTAGACCAAGAAGCTTGTGCTCATCTGGATAAGGTGCAGGATAGAAAGTCCTTGCTATGTTTTTGCCCTTTGGTTTAGCAGGGGACTTGGGAGATAGGCTTCTTTGAATTGTAGCTTGTTCCACATCCCTAATGCATGAAGTTTGTCCTTTTTCCTTCCTTGGTCCTTGAGTGACTCCATGTAGAAGGGGCTCTTGTTGATAGAAAGAATTTGTCTGTGGCTCCCATTCCGTTGATGCTATTGCCATGGCATTCGTTGATGGCTGTTCCGTTGATGGATTTGAGTCCTTATCTTCAGTAATCTTCTTGAACTTTGCTTCTATGTTGGACCAATGTTCTTTGATTTGTTCTGCAAGTCTCATCCTCATGGAAGCTTCTTGTATAAGGTCAATACCATCCTTTTGCTACTTGCCAAGCTCCCCCATTGCTAATGGCTCCTTTGGTAGGGAAATGGCTGGAACCATAACCTTGGTAATTTGAATGTCTAGCTCCTTAGATTTCTCCCCCTTTTTGTTATCATCAAAAGAGATGGCTGGGAGTCCTTGAGCTGCCACTAGCTGGGCCAATAGTTGTGTTTGTTTCTCCTGTTCCTTTTGCATCTGTGATAGAGTGGCTTCCACCTTGTCCACTCTAGAAGAGAGAGTCTTCAAGGAGGACTCCACTTCAGGTTCTTTAGTGAAAAACCTGTTCATCCTGGACACAGTGAGAGGAGGAAGCTTTTCATCTAGCCTCCTATCATTAGCAGCCCTAAGGTTGCTGATTGAATCCTTGATCTCTGTAGCCTCAATCCTTGTCTGCAACATTTGTAGCCTTTGAATTTCCAGAGAATCCATTATGGCTTTGTAGAATTTCTTGTCTCTTGGTCCTGCAGACTCATGAGCTAGATATGCTTCTTTGTACTGCCTTGTGATAGCAGCATCCAAATTGCTTCTACCATGCATATCTTGAGAAAGCCAGTTTGGTGTAGGAGGCACCACAGAAGTCCCAGTCTGTGCAGTAGTGGCCACCTGTAGATTATCACCATAGCTGTCCTCATCATCAGAGAAATCAAAGTCTCCACTTGCTTCAGCTCCTGGAGGTAGATTGGTCAAGGCATCCTTTGCTCTTTGCATTGATGCAGTTGTGTGAATTAGTTGTAGTGACTTCTCTGCCTCCACATTGCCCTGTTGAGCCAAAATTTGATAGGCTGACACAGGATGAGTAAAGGTCTCAGGATCCAGGGAAATACTATCCAGAGTTTGCTGATAAACCTCTTGGAAAGTAAGTTCCCTTTCTCCCTCACTGACCTCCATTAACTCATTAGCAATGGCTGCTTCCATTCTTATTTCTCCTGTAGTCCCTTCTCTCTCTCCACTCTGTTCTTGCATCATGGGCTCCCCATGGCTCACACCTCTCACACCCTCACCTTCACCTTCTAAGGTGGAACTCTCAATCTCTCCTTTTGCCTGGCTGGAAGAAATAGCCAGCCTCTCACTCACATTCTCTCCTTTTGCCTGGCTGCAAGCCAGCCTCTCAGTTTCACTCCCTCTCAGTCCTAGAAGTGTCTCAACTACCACTAGATCATCTGCACTAGTTGTGGGAACAACTTGATTTTCAATTAAAGGTGCAGAGTGAACTAACAACGGAATGGTAGTTTGAACTGTCAACGGTATGGATACCGTTGATGGAGAAACACTTGTCAACGAAATAGACTGTTTCGTTGATGAAGTCAAGAAAGCACTTTGAGAATGAGAAATTACAGTAGAGTCTGTGGTGATTGATTTTAAAGAATGGTCCACAGATCCCCTTGCAACTTCAGGAAAAATTGGTTGATGGCCCAACAAATCACTTAACAAGTGATGGCCACCAGCTTCAGAGTGGGGCTTCTCCAAGATTAGAGTTGGAGAATCAGGAATAGATGTATGGATCATGTCCACATCTAAAGATTGAGTTGGTGAATTTGATGGAGATAATTCAAGATTGATGTTTAGAGAATGGGACTGTAACCCCAGAGTAATGATAGGGGTTACATCAAACTGAATTTGAGAAACTGGAAGTGTTGCTTCCAGTGTGTGTGCACCCTGTGTACCCTTGGACTTTTGCTTCACTCTCCTTTGGTATTGGGAAAATGTAGACTTTGGGCTAGAAGTGTCCCTTACCCTTTTGGACTGTGCTCTAGGAGGAGAGCTTGTTTCAATAATCACATCCTTTTGGGAGGATGCAATTAGACTTGTGCTTAAATCCATGTTACTCATTGTGCCTTGTTGGGAAGACACAATGGGGCTTGGCTGGTACACACTAACCTGTCCTTCCTTATCCTTGGGGTTTCTTTGATGTTCACCCCTTCCCTCACCTCTCACAACTCCAGACTCACTCCCCTTAGGTTGTGTGGTAGTTTTTACAACAGGTGCCTTTTGAGAAGCACCTGAGGTTGGCTTGGAGGATTTCTTTGATTTTGGTTTTGTTGCTAGGGTAGGAGCCTGTTGGGTCACAGCTACAGACTCCATAGCAACATTGGAAGGTAAAACAGTAGAGGTGTTAGCTACACTAACAGGGATAGTAGTAGTTACCTCAATGATTGGCAGATACACCACTGGAACATCACCATTGTGGTTCAGCCTGAGTATGTCTGTCAATACTCTCTTTTCTTGCACAAAGCACTCGAACCTGGCATTAGGGTTAGAGATGACTAATGGTGCTGGACTAACATGGTTAGCCAACATCATCAGAAACCTAGCATAATAGATATTTTTCTTCCTATTTGCTTTGTCACCCAACTTAGCACCAATTTCATACATAAGTTGGGTGCTAAAGTTGTGATATCTATCATTTAGAAGCATGGTTAGGAGAATTAACATAGAGTTAGTTAATGCATCAAAATTACTAATCTTTCCAGAAAAGACCTTAATGAATGCATCAGCTAAATAACTGTATTCTCTAACCAAACCTCTCCTAATTATTCTACCCAGATTATCAGTAGGCAAAGAGTAGTTTATAGAATTTAACATGGTAGTTATTTCAGTGTTAGTAGGCAAAGCATCACAGTTATTATCAGGAATATGTAAACATGCTTGCAAAACATCAGAATTAACTATGTACTCATTACCTTGAAGAGTGAATTTTAGTGTGCAGTGTGTTCCACTATACTCACATGAGGTCCAAATTTCCTCGATTATCTCATTGTAGAGTGGTGTAGAGTGAAACATTGCATAGCTCAACTTGCAATTCTTCATGAAATCCATCATTTTGAAGAACAGACTGTTCGGGTTTTCCTTGACAACAAAAGGGATGGAGTTGTTCTTCTCATAGATGAACCCTCCAGCAGACATAAGCTTGACTATAGGTGCCATTGTTGATTAAAGGAAAGCTTCGAACTGAATTGCTTGTTAGAGAGAAGAAGAGAGAAAAAGCCTTTGGAATTTTTTTTTGAGAACAGGTAAAAAGAAATAATAAAACTAAAATTTCTTAAATACTCCCCCAAAAATTCTCAGAAAATGAATCCAATAATAAATGTAAATTACTGGATTGGCTTAAAAATATAACCGTTACTCTTAAAGTATTACCATGATTTATGCTTACAGGGGTGTATGCATAGATCGTGGTAAAAGACGTGTCAAATTTCAACGGTTCAGATAAAAAGCGCTAAATCAACGAATCAGGATTGGGCGGTTAAAGTCCCGTCTTATTTCGTTGATAAAGCTGCGTTTCGTTGATATAAAAGTGCTATCAACGAAACACCCAGAAAACTGCTAAGACTGTCAACGAAATGGTGCATTCCGTTGGCATAGTAATTTTGACTTAGACAAAATTTTACCTTTTCCTGAGAAAATTCATTCACAGAAAAACATAGCAAATTTCTGGCTGCATTTTAACTTGCAAATATCTCAAAAATAATTAAGAGAAATTTAGCATACCTAGCTCACTTACTAATCTTGAGAATGTTGATTCATCAAGTGGCTTGGTAAAGATGTCTGCAAGTTGTTGTTCACTTGGAACAAAATGTAACTCCACAGTACCATTCATAACATGTTCTCTAATGAAATGGTACTTGATGTCAATGTGCTTGGTCCTTGAATGCTGCACTGGATTCTCAGTAATGGCAATGGCACTAGTGTTGTCACAGAAGATAGGAATTTTCTCAACTCTTAATCCATAATCAAGTAGTTGGTTTTTCATCCATAAAATCTGTGCACAACAACTTCCAGCTGCAATATACTCAGCCTCAGCTGTGGAGGTAGAAATTGAGTTTTGTTTCTTGCTGAACCATGACACAAGCTTGTTTCCTAGGAATTGACAGGTTCCAGTTGTACTTTTCCTGTCAATTTTACATCCTGCAAAATCTGCATCTGAATAACCAATTAGTTCAAAACCAGATTCTCTAGGATACCAAATGCCAAGGTTTGGTGTTCCTTTGAGATATCTGAAAATTCTTTTAATAGCAACTAAATGGGATTCTCTAGGATCAGCCTGAAATCTAGCACATAGACATGTAGCAAACATAATATCAGGTCTACTAGCTGTTAAATATAAAAGTGAGCCTACCATGCCTCTGTAACTTGAAATGTCCACAGATTTTTCCTTAGTATTCAATTCAAGTTTGGTGGCAGGAGGCATGGGAGTTTTGGCAGGAGAGCATTCCATTAGGTTAAACTTCTTTAATAAATCATGAATGTATTTTGTTTGACTAATGAAAATGCCTTCATTAACTTGCTTTACTTGTAGACCAAGAAAGTAAGTTAATTCTCCCATCATGCTCATTTCATACTTACTTTGCATAAGCTTGGCAAAATTTTGACAAAGTTTCACATCTGTAGACCCAAAGATTATATCATCTACATAAATTTGAACAAGTAAAGTAGAGCCATTTACAACCCTGTGAAAAAGAGTTTTATCTACAGTACCTCTAGTGAAATGATTCTCAAGGAGGAACTGTGAGAGAGTGTCATACCAGGCTCTAGGTGCTTGTTTCAAACCATAGAGTGCTTTGAGAAGGAAGTACACATAGTCTGGAAAATCATCATCTTCAAAACCAGGAGGTTGACTTACATACACCTCCTCTTCCAATTCCCCATTCAGAAAAGCACTCTTCACATCCATTTGATAGACCTTGAAATTGGCATGGGCTGCATAGGCTAGGAAAATCCTTATTGCTTCTAGTCTTGCAACAGGAGCAAAGGTTTCATCAAAATCGATTCCTTCTTCCTGTGAATAGCCTTTTGCAACCAATCTAGCTTTGTTCCTTGTGACTATGCCATTTTCATCCATCTTGTTTCTGAACACCCACTTTGTGCCTATAACACTCCTGTCATTAGGCCTGGGCACCAGCTTCCAAACATTGTTTCTCTCAAATTGGTTTAGCTCTTCTTGCATGGCTAAAACCCAATCTGGATCTAGAAGTGCATCCTCAACTTTCTTTGGCTCATCTTGAGACAGAAAGCTACTATATAGACATTCTTCTTGAGTAGCTCTTCTAGTTTGGACTTTTGAAGAGACATCACCTATAATAAGTTCAAAGGGATGATCTTTAGTCCATTTCCTTGAGGGAGGTAGATTTGCTCTTGAAGACGTAGCTTCATGATCATGATTGCCTTGATTGGATATTTGTCCTTGAGAAACTCCCCCTGAGTTTGTTGTCCCTAATTGATCACTTCTAGAAGCATTCCTATGACTATCAACGGTATGACCGTTTTGGCTGTCAACGAAACGCTCATTCTGACTGTCAACGAATCCACCACCATGACTGTCAACGAAATGACCATTTGGTCGGCTAGCTGCTATCCTTTTTAACCTTAATGCAGCAATTTCATCTTCACTGCTGCTTTCATCTGTGCTAGATACAACAACTTTAGGCTGTTTCTCAGTAGCCTTATCATGATTCACTTGTTCTCCTTCCTCATTCTCAAAAGAGAGACTTTCATGGAAACCTTCATCACAAAGACCTTGTATTTTGAGATCATCAAAAACAACATGTACAGATTCCATAACAATGTTGATTCTGAGATTAAAGACTCTGTAAGCTTTCCCTGCTGCATATCCCACAAATATTGCTTCATCTGCCTTTGCTTCAAATTTCCCCAAATGCTCAGCTTGATTTCTCAGAACAAAGCACTTGCATCCAAAGACATGAAGAAAATCTAATAGTGGCTTCTTTCTTTTGAGTAACTGATAAGGGGTCATTCCTTTGGCCTGATTAATCAAAGAAATATTTTGAGTAAAGCAAGCTGTGTTAACTGCCTCAGCCCAAAAATATGTAGGTAACTTTGATTCATCTAGCATTGTCCTTGCAGCTTCAATAAGTGTTCTATTTTTCCTTTCAACTACACCATTTTGCTGTGGTGTTCTTGCTGCTGAAAACTCATGCAAAATACCATTTTCTTCACAGAACACCTTCATGCTTGAATTCTTGAATTCTGTCCCATTGTCACTCCTAATCCTTCTTACTTTGAAATCAGGATGATTGCTTACCATCTTGATGTGATTGATAATGATTTCACTTGCCTCATCTTTAGAGTGCAAAAAGAAAGTCCATGTAAATCTAGAAAAATCATCAACAATCACAAGACAGTATTTCTTCTTTGAGATGGACATAACATTTACAGGGCCAAATAGGTCCATATGAAGCAATTCAAGCTGCTGGACAATTGATGACACTGTCTTACTTTTGAATGATGCCTTCTTCTGTTTTCCCTTTTGACAGGCATCACACAAACCATCCTTGGAGAACTCCACCTGTGGAATTCCTCTAGCAAGATCTTTCCTCACCAAATCATTCATAACTTTGAAATTCAGATGGGATAACTTCTTGTGCCATAACCAACTTTCATCCTTGCTTGCCTTGCTGAAAAGACAAGTGATGGTGTCTGAACTTGTGCTACTAAAGTCAGCAATGTACACATTCCCTCTTCTGAATCCAGTCATTACCACATTGTTGTTTCCTCCTTTAGAAACAACACAGGCTTCTTTTGAAAAAGTAACTAAAAATCCTTTGTCACAAAGTTGGCTGATACTAAGCAAGTTGTGCTTAAGACCATCCACCAATGCAACCTCATTTATGATGACATTCTCTTTTGAAATCAAGCCATATCCCTTTGTGTAGCCTTTGCTGTCATCTCCAAAAGCAATACAAGGGCCAGCTCTTTCCTGAAACTCTGTGAGCAGGGTAGAATCACCAGTCATGTGTCTTGAACAACCACTATCCAAGTACCAAAGATTCCTTTTGTCTCCCTGCACACAACAAAACCAAATCAAGTTGATTTTGGTACCCAAGTTTCCTTGGGTCCTGTCTTGTTAGCCTTTGCATTCCCTTTTGTACCATTTTTCACTTTGGGCTCAGATTGATTCAAATCAATCTTTACCCTTGGTGTTGATTTCTGAGGGTTGCTCATATCTTCATTCATAGCATGCATAGTTGGAGGAACAATCATGTTATTCATGTTCCATGGCATTTGTGGCATGTTAAACATATTCATGTAAGGATTAGACACAAATGACATGCTAGCATATGGATTCTGAAATTGTGCATATGGAGCAAACATGTTAGACATAACAGGCATTGTAGGCATGGAACTGTTCAGTGCAGGCTTGGGCATTTTCACATTAGCAGATTTCTTAACAGATTTGCAGTTAGTAGACAAATGACTAACACTTCCACAATTAACACATGTCTTTCTAGGAGCATATTTATCAGGTGTGTAATTGTTGTGTTTGTTAATTCCTACTTTGCCATTCCTGTTATTCTTTTTATTTCCCTTAGCCTCATTATGAACTTTCTCTACCTTGTCTTTCAATTGCTTGTTAGACAAGTGACCTACATTAGCTCTCTCAACAGGCTTCTCAATTTTCTTTGATTTACTAGACTCACCTTGAACAAAGTTCTTGGTGACAGGACCATACTTGTCATTAAGTCTAGTGAGTTTATTTTTTTCTTTGTCTGTCAACGAAACAGCCTGATCGGTTGATGGTTCATGTGTCAACGAAACATTGCATTCCGTTGACATATCAACCTTCAACAAATGATCATTGTTGTTTGTTGACTCTGTTTCTGATTCTAAGGTTTCACCAACATACCCTAGCTTCTCTTTGTTCCTTTTCCATGATTGCTCACATAAGGATTCCACGCCTTGAACATTAATTATGTTGGCAGCAACATTCCTGGCATCCTTCCATTTTGCAATCACACCTTGTTCTATCTCAAGTTGTGTTTTAAGAATTTCTTCCCTTTGTAACACGTTCTCAAGTTCCTTCTTAGCATCCCTACTAACACATCTCATTTTCTCAAATTCAATGAGCTGTGCTTCTAACATTGCATTCCTATCACTTAAGAGCAGATTGGTCTCTTTTATTCTTGAATTCTCTTTAGTAAGTGATTTAAGAGTAACACGCAAATTATATAATACAGTAGACATTTCATTTACTGCATTGTCGCATTCCTCTTTAGAAAGCTCAGAAAGATTAGTAATTGTTACCTGGTTGCTTGAGGAACTTGCTTCCTGCTCATGATTGTCAGCCATAAGAGCCAAGTTGACATACTCAACATCATCATCAGAATCTTCACCATTACCAGCCCAATCATACTCCTGAGACATGAAAGCCTTTTCTTTTTGTTTGAGAAGTTCAAAGTATTTCTTTTTATAATCAACAGGCTCAAATTTCCTGTTGCCCTTCTCAACCTTGGGCTTTCTGCAGTCTCCAGCAAAGTGACCAAGCATTCCACAATTGAAACATTTTGACTTAGACTTCTCAATCCAGTTTGTTTTGCTAGGTTGAAAGTCTCTTCTTGGTGGCCTTGCTTCTGAGTTTCTTTTGAACTTGAACTTAGAGAATTTTCTAGACAGAAAAGCAATGTGTTCATCAATCTCATCTAAGTCCTCCAAGTTGGCTGGTTCTGATTCTTCTTCTTCTGTCATCTTGTCTTTACCCTTGCTAACATCACTCCTACAACTAGATCGACTAGTTGTGGCCTTTGCAGCTTCTTTATTGTCATCTTCAAGTTGGTTCACTGATGCAATTAATGCAATAGATCCACCCTTCTTCTGTACCTTTTCAATTTCCTCATCTTGCTCCATTTCCAGCTCATAAGTCTTCAAGGTTCCATAAAGCCTTTCAAGAGTGTAGTCTTTGTACTCTTGAGTGTTTCTGAGAGAAACGGTCATAGGCTTCCATTCTTTTGGAAGAGCTCTAAGAAATTTAAGGTTTGAATCCTTGGTTTGATAGATCCTCCCATACAACTTTAATCCATTCAAAAGCTTTTGAAACCTACTAAACGTGTCATTTAGGGTTTCACCAGCTTTAAAATGAAAATGCTCATATTGTTGTATAAGGAGTTGCATTTTATTTTCCCTGACTTGCTCAGTTCCTTCACAGAGAGTTCTAACAGTATCCCATACTTCCTTAGAGGTTGTACAGTTGATAACATTGTCAAACATCTCTTGCTCCAAACCATTAAACAGAATGTTCATGGTCCTTTTGTCTTTATGAACTTCTGCAATATCTTCAACAGTCCATTCTGAGACAGTTTTTGGAATCTCTACATCAGGTGCATCATCTGGCAGTCCAACTCTAGAATCAATCTTCATGGGAACGTGTGGACCTTTCTCAATGCAGTCTACATACCTCTCATCCATAGACATGAGATGTAAATGCATCTTTACTTTCCAGTGAAAGTAATTGTCTTTATCAAGAACTGGTATCTTCACACCTGCATCCTTCTTCACCATGGTTTCTGTTTTTGGTCTTGATCTTTAAACTTCTTGTATGTTAGAAGCTCGCTCTGATACCAATTGTTATTCCCAAATGACCTAACAGAATTGTAGAAGGGGGGGTTGAATACAATTCTTGATATTTTCTTGAAACTAAAACACTTTATAAAATAAAACTGAACTGAATAAATAAAAACACAAGATATAAATAATTCAGTTGGATTGTTTGATGATCCAACTGAAGTGTTTTTATTGCGGAAATAATCTGTGATACAAAAGTACACAGCTGCTCAGTTACAAGGTTGTAGAGAAGAATTGCTCTCAAAATAGCTAATACAATCTATTTGTGTTTCTTCTCTCCTTTTTAAAGTAACTGCTACACTTGGTTATATATCCCAAGTTTACAATTCTACGTTTGGTTAAACTAAAGAATAATAGTAGTAACCATCAGTAGCTTGCTTTTCATTCCTTTTGTCCAATGGTCCTTGGAGATCTTAGCTTTTGTCTTCATGCTCATTATAATCATTCCCAAGAGCCTTATTGGAAATTGGAATGTTTCCTTATTTCCAGTATCCACTTTGATGGCTTCCAATGCACAGTACACTTCCATATCTCCTTTTAGATCTGTTCAGTAAACTGTCACTATCACTTTGTCAACTGTTCAAAAAGCAACATTGATTCGTTGATAGCAAGGAGATGTGTTTCGTTGATAGCTTCATTCTTCATTTCGTTGATGGTGTTTCCCTCGTTTCGTTGATGGGTAAACTCCATACCGTTGACAGAGTAATCTTCATACCGTTGACATGTCTTCACTTAGGCAGAATTACAAGGCATTACATATTTACAATTAACCAACCTATTTTGCCTATCTAGTACATAGTCAACATGACTTAGAAAACCTATCTAAAACATATAATAGAATGCCTATCATACTGTGAAGTATTGTACAATGCAATTGCTACAACACTCATTTCGTTGATGAGCTTCCTGTCAACGAAACACTGCTAAGCATGCTATTTCGTTGACAGCTACAAAATTGACTTTACACAAATTCTACTAAGTGTTTTATGCTTATCATCAAGAACAACATATTCCTAACAAGTGTGTTAAATTCTTGGAGAAATAATAAAAATATGAGTATTTAGCTCTAGCCATGGATTGATGTTTCTAGATCATGTGTCATGGATGTTTGTAAAAAATTATAACATATAGTTTCTATCTTATGTAGTAAATCACTACATTATTAGTTAATGTCTAGGTTTCACAAGATTAACTGGTATGGGTATGACTCTACTTGGATTGACAAAACCAACTATTAGAAACTACTTGAACATGATTTTAGACATAATACCTCATGTCATATTCTCATGCTAGGTATGTTCTTTGTTTCCGTTCTCGGGATATTGTCATTTTGATCATACGAATCACTAACACGTATATATGTTAGCTTTAGGTTTCTAAACAAAGAAATGGATTAGGTCATGATTGATGCAAGTTTTACAATTAGTCAAATTAAGTGGTGAAGTGTATTATTCTTGGAGATTTTATAAAGTTCGGCTAAATTTTTTTGATATCTTTGAAATCATGTTTTTTATTTTTAATTAATCCTCATTTTTTACACACGTAGATTCTTTTAAGGTGCAGATGACTGTGATAAGAAGGTTGAAAGATAAGTAAATTAAATATTGTTTTTTCCTCTATTTTTCATTTAATAGTTACACCGTTTATAATCTAGACAAGTTTATATGAAATTTAAAATGTGCATACCCCATAATGAGACCCTTTTAAGGTGTTATATTTATAACGTTAAATCCAAGTTAGTAATGTGCAGAATAGTTCGTAGTCAACTGAAATGATAATCTAGCAAAAAGAGAATTGATGTTTGGATTAAAAGAGAATTGACGTTTAAATTTCAATGATTACAAATATTTTACTCTAATTTTTTTAATATGTGTCTTTTTCATGTATTATACATATTATAGTTTATTTTTAGAATTTGAAGTTAGTTCTTCAATTATTTTACTTTGATTTTTAGTCTTTCTCCTCGGTTATACAATTCTAGAAAAACGAGGCACCGTGCCTGCAAGGAAAATTTAGCACAAACTTTTTTGTATATCTTCTTCTCTATGTTATATTGTGTTTATGCTACAATTTCAATGCTGCGATATACTCCCCATGTCCCTCTCATTTATTTACACTTTCCTTTTTGAGATGTCCCTCTCAATTCTTTACATTCCAAAAGTTTCCTAAAATAGTAAAGTTTTATAATATAAAAATTAACTACATCCACTACTTTCCCTCATTATTCCCACTTTATACATTAAATAATGATTGGTCCCACAACTTTACTCACTTTTTTTACTTTTCTTCACTAAATTAGACTTTTTCTTAACCTCCGTGCCCAACCTCAATGTAAAGAATTGATGGAGACGGAGGGAGTATTTGATAATTTTAGAACAAATATTTGATAATTTTAGAACAAATAAGGTACCAGAATTTAGTGGCTCATTTATACAAAATGGGTGAATATACCTTAAATTTACTTCAATGTGAATTAAGATTTTCGTTTGTTTTAACATTTGCTTTTTATGGCTTAATCCTTTATTTATATTATGTGAAAAATGGAGATATGATAAACACTTTATTAAAGACATTTTTTTTTGGTAAATGAACAAAATTATATAATATACTTTAGAGACTAATTGCAGTCATATCAATTATGATTCTAATTGAAGTTAAAGTTGTTTCGTTGATTGTTCTTTTATTTTCTTTTGTTGGGTTCTTCTATTATCTAATGTTTAAAATACATGAATATGTGATGCGAGATATTTTTTAATGTTACAATAAAAAATTTAGAAAGAAGCTTATTTTCAACCAAAAATGTTTATAATATATATATATATATATATATATATATATGATAAAACAATCACGAGGTTAGCTCAGTAAAGTTACCTGAGATTAAGGGACATGATAATATATATATATATATATATATATATATATATATATATATATATAATACTTGAATCTACTAAAAAAATATTAACAAATATAATTACTAAAATTAAAAGGATAAAACATCACCGTGTGCGAAGCACGGGTATATTCCTAGTATATGTAAATGTTTGAATTAGATTATCTATTCTCATGAGGTGGGGCTAGTGGTGGCCAAATTGGCGGTCCGTGCGAGCCGGGTCGGGCTTGACACGGGTCGGGCTTGACACGGGTCGGGATCGACTCAGGCGAGCACGGAACGGGTATATTCCTAGTATATGTAAATGTTGAACGAGCCGAGCCGGGTTGGGTTCGAATCGGGAAAATAGAATTCGTAGTCTCTATAACAAGAAAAGTAGCACCCGAAAATTGTGCGGGCTCGTGCGGGTTAATCGGGTTTACGCGGGCTCGTGCGGGCCGGGCCTATTCACTGGTTTTAGAAATTGAAACTGTAACCGGTAGTAGCTCAGACACGGGTTAAGTCAAATTATTCGTGATTAAAACGGGCCGAATAATATCCGAATAAAATACCGGGTCGGGCTGGGCGGACTGAATAAAACCGTCTGTTTGACCACCTCTAGGTGGGGCTACCGCTTCACTTGGGTATATAATACTTGAGAGTCTACAAACAACTCTGTAATAATTAATTTTTCCCTTTCTTGCCTATTAGTTAAAATATCTTCTTCAGTTAGAGCATCTCCAACCTTGGTGACCCATTAGCTATAATGTCTAGTTGGCACCCAAATAGTAACAATTTTACATATCCTTTAAAAAATGTCTCACTCCAAGGTCATACTCTTGTTAGCAATAATTATAGATATCCTGGATTGGTCCTCTATATTTGTTGAATCACTTCCCATCCTCTAAAAACATCCACCTCATCTCCCTCCAAAATCAATGCTTATTTTATTAGTCAATACCTATCATTACTCTAAAGTAAATGAATAAAATTACTGTTTTTTTGAATTATAAACTCTATCTACTTGTTCGAAATTCCTGCTAGTTGTTCGCAATTCCTACTACCTCTTTTAAATTCCTGCTACCTTTTTCAAATGTCTGCTAGTTGTTCGAAATTCCTGCTAGTTTCTGATTTTTAATTTGATCTCTTTGGTAATGCAGATAGACCAGGCAATAGAGTTGTACGAGAGTGTAATGAACGAGAAATTGAAAATAATGATAAAGTACAACTTTTGAATTATAGCTAACCATTATAGCTAACACCATTGAAGCACAACCCTTACAGGTTCAGCAAATTTTAGCTAACAGTTATTATATATTATTTTAACTAATCAATTTAGCTACTACCCTTGGAGATGCTCTTACAGGGGTCCAACATCTGGAGATGAACAAAGTTGTATTATATTTGTACCAATCTATCCTAGATGATTCTTTTTAGTAGGGACTTTGTACTTGAGAAGTTGCACTGTTGAAGGTCTTGTGCAGTAATGAATCTCATACTGAGAACTACAACTGCAATACAAGGTGAACAACGTTTGTGCACGTAATTTTTGGTGCTTTGACTATATAGATAAAATTGATATATTTTAATTTTTCCGAAATAAAAATATAAATGTTATATTTTTATTCTAGATTTTTTTAAAAAAAATATTAACTTAAGTAGTCAAAGCACCTAAATTTATGTACAAAAAGTCAAACGTCTTACATATTGGACTAGAGGGAGTAATTAAATTCAAATTGTCTATATTGTTGGATGGTGTGATTCGTTGAAAGATTTGTCGAAGTTGATTTTAAAGAGTATCCAAAGTTCTTTATTTTTTTGGGTCAGCTCAGTTGGATGCTTTGTTTGGAGATTCGTATTTTATGAGTAATGTTGTTCTTACCTGACATGTTGATGATCCAGTTATATCAATGCCATTATGGGCTGCTCCGAATCAGCAATGCTAGCAGCAATGGATGCAGAAATACATGATGAGGTCAATATAATGTCTCTGCAGTCAATTGGCGAAGGGTACACTGATATATGGACTGATCCGGTTGCCGATGGATTTCATGTAATTGAACAAGTTCGAGTGTCGTAAATTTTACACCTTGGATAACAACTGTGGGGGCTTCTAACATTGACAGGCAATTCTTTGCCAATGTTATCAAGTATTAATTATAATGCATGCTTATAAGTATGTAAATTTCATATTTTACCTGATGATGAATATTATAATTAATCATGATGAGAAAATCAAATCATGAATCTTATATTTCAGGGTGTAGGCATTCCGTGTTCTAGTCTAAGCAAATCTCCAAGATATCCACTAATAGATGGTATCTTAGGCCAAGATATGATCTCCAAGACAGTGGATCAAGGTATGTCAGCTACATAATGATCTTCAATTCGGCATTCCTCTGCTCTCAGTCAAGGAACACAAAAGCACACACAATTGCATGCACACTCAATTTTTGGTACTAAACACGTGGGATGTCTTCAGAAATTGTAAATCAGGTTCATTAGATGTAAGCAAGATCAAAGGGAAAATATCCTTTAACGAGAACAAAGTCGGTAGTGAGAATGCAATGGCGATAATTGACTGTCACATTTGTCTTCGCATGTATATAGGAGGGCCCTGTTTATTTTCAAGTTACACCATTCAATTAAATTTTCTGAACTACACATTTGAGAACACTTTTGTGAATGGTTTTGAGAAGTCTAGGAGGTGCAAGTGTCAGGGTTGAGGATGCACTACCTCAAGGGTTTGTTGATAGGGGTGAAAGAAAGAAGATTAATTTTGGAAGGGTGGCCTCCACAGACCAAAAATGAGTCATTGTGGATGGAGCTCTCTATTTGAAAGTTTTAACTATGGTGTTGTAATTGTAGCCATTCCTATGCGTTATGATCAGCCTCTAAATGCTTGACTAGCTATTGATATTGGTGTTTGTGTGGAGGTTTTGAAAGATGAAAATTTACTATTTGGAAGGGAAGAGATCGCGAAATCAAGATCGGAGTTGTTAGTTGCGGAAACTGGTCAGAATTTTTAGAAGTAAAGCGAAAGAATTGAGTGAAAAAAATGAGCATGAAAGGAGAGGAAGAGATAGATAGTAGTTGAGGAGCTGAAGAGGATTTGCGTCAAGAAAACGTAGTGAAATGCTGTGTTGTTTTACTCAGTTTAATGCAGTATCTAGTCTGATGTGTCAATAGGGAAAAGATTTCAGCACTGTTTAATGAGAAACAAAAGAAAAATCTAGTTTACAGGAAACTTTCAGCTGCAGGACAAGCACTGAGTTTATCAAATAAATCAATATTTTGTAAACCACATTAATGAAATCTATAGTACAATACTGAAAAATGCCCCAAATTGCACCCAAAAACGTCACACAAAGTAACGTTTTCTGAAAACGAAAAGCTATCTTGCGTTTCAAACGCTACCTAGAGTTACATTTCTAGGAAGAAAACGCTATATAAAACTTACGTTAAAACGCTACATAAATTTACGTGTTGGTGCGTCTCTTCCAACATATACATACGTATACCTACCAAAAGTTTCAACTGCATCTTATCTCATCCACCAATCATCAAAGCCAAGTACTTTTCATACATAAATATTTGTAGCTTTAATACATGCATCAATTTTCATGCTATTGAAGAATTGGGCTTCGATTTAGAGCCCTTATTGGAGCTCAGCGTCTTGCCTTCCCTCTTCCTCTCCCTCTCACTTTCTTGCTATCTCTCTCTATTTCACTCTCTCGCTCTATTTTTTAGAGGCAGTTTTAACAAGAATATAAACGCAATCCTATTTTTCGTTTCTATGTGCCATTTGGGTACCCTAATCATAGATCGTGTCATTTGGGGTGGTCTACTTCTATATATTAAAAGGCAACCAAGTACAAAATATGCCAATTAAATGGCTGTAAAATTACTATTTTACTCCTATTTATTGAAAATTCACAAAAATGCCACATCTTTATAGTTTATGCGGAAAAAAAAAAATTACGTTGTTTACAAGAATCGAACCTCTATCTCCCACTTACAAATAAAATAGCATATATCCATTGTGCTACAATAATTTTTTTAGTTTACTTCAAAAATCTTATTAGATCAACCTAATATTCTCTTCTAATTTTATTTTTACTTTTAATCTATAACTTTTGAGTAAACAAATCGTTGGTTCATATCGCATTCTATTTATATATTAAAAGTGAACTATGGACAAAAAGAGTAGTTAAATGGCCGTGAAGTTAGAGACTTACCCCTATATATTGAAAAATCACAAAAATACCACTATTTATAATTTAAGCTAAAAATGAAGAAATATGTGTTCACTATGAATCAAACTACTATACTTTGTCTTTCAAAGTTAATGTTATAATCATTGTGCTACATTGATTTTTGTGTTTAATTTAAAATTCTTACTAGATAAATCATGTCATCTCTTATTATCCTTTTTTTAATTTAACTTTAATCCTACTTTTTGACAAATAATAAAAGTGTCACCTAGCCTCTGTATTATTGTACAAAAATATATAAATATTTGTTAGTCAAGAGAATCAATCTACCTCCTTCTTAGAGATTGATGTCATAAATGACTATGTTATATTACTTTTTATATTTACTTTAAAAATCATATTATATATTTCACGTCATTTCCACTTATCTTATTTTCTTCTTCATTTTCACTTTTGAGTAAAAAAAAATGTTGATTTATATTTTTTATATTATTTAATTTTTTAATTTTGGTAGTTTTACATATCTCTCTACATTCAATCAAAATTTTTATTACACTTGTATGTTTTCGCTATAATATATATTAACTATGTTGTTTATAGTTCACATTTTTATATCATATTATATCTCGTATTACTTAATTTGAATTAGTTAATTACTTATACATAAAATATAATATTAAAATTTGATCCAATATAAGAAATATAATATATGTAAAGTATTTCACTAATTGTTATTTCCATAATTTCAAATTAAGAAAATAAGTATTGAAATAATTAATAAATTATACAATAATCAAATTTATATATTCTATTCATCACATCCATTTCTAAGTAATTTGCTTTTCAGAACGTACACTTCATTTGTTAATATTTTCTAAAATTACATGACATTTTTTTATTAATCTTAGTGTATCTCGCGCTTCCACTAACATACCGATTTTCCTATCAATTTCTTCAACTTTTTTCATCTTTCGCATCCACCTTCCCCCGCGTTCAAAACTCGGGTGAGATTTTAAAAAATAGGATATTACATAATCTCTTCTATATATAATAGGAGAACACAGGGGTATTTTGAGCAAGAAAACCCCCTGTGAAGTTACCTAGATGCCCTTGCTTTTCATTTAATTACAAATCTACCACGCCCGTAATAAACCCCTCGCGCTGATGCGTTACATTAACAGATTTAGATTTCAGTTTTTTCACTGATCGCTCCAGTTTCTCGGTATATCTCTGCGATTGATCTTCAGAAATACGAATGTTCTCCGGGTGAATTGTAATTTATTTTTCATTTTTTAGATTAAAGTTTGTTTTTATTAATTTCAGGGTTTTAGGGAGATTTTAGAGGTTTACGATGCTCTCTGTTGTTCAAGAAAAAAAATTCTTATACTAAGCAGCACGAACGCACGGTACAATTGCCTACTCCTGTTACATAGCCGATTTCCACATGGAAGTATACCAGACCTCCTTTTCTTAATCGATCCTTTCAGCGCCAATCTTCAGGATCCCAATTACACAGGTAACATCCTCACGCCATGATGTATTGTATATAATACCAAATTTTGCATTAATACAAACTACATGTATGTATTTTTGTAGATTTCAAGAATTTCTCCAATTTGTGGTATTGTTGTATCTTGTGAGGATATAAATTGTTACACTTTAGAACTATTGTTTTTATGTACAAATTTCCAAGGATACTGTAACGAGGATCATATGTTTTTACTCATTGTTGATAAAACTAAGTGAAGCAAACTAACTTGTGCTTGCAATATTCAGAATTGCAGAATTACGGGGCGAACATTCCGCCGATACGTAGCCTTCCCCTTTAATTTTTTTAGTAGTTCATTGTGCCACTGATTATCTCATCGTCGCAATCCCAGATTCGGCTTCGCTTCTCTCACCTACCTTGCTTGAGTTTTTGTTTTGTCCTATCTTATCACGGCTAATCTGTTCAATCCCCTTTCCAATTTTTAATTACACCTTTTTCTCTTTCCTGCTTGTTTAGGCCAATTAAAGTCAAGAATATGCACAATGTCTACATGCTTTACACCAGAACTAGATCATGTAACTTGTTAGAAATGAATACTACTAGAAACTAGACAGAGGGGGGGTGAATGGATAGTTTGATATATTTTTCGATTCTTGAAAACTAAGTAACAGACTGTATATGATTATGATATGTAATATGCAGAAAGTAAATAACACACACAATCACTTTAATCTACTTTGTATAAGCAAATTAAATACTACAGCTTTCCAAGAAATTCACAATAGAATTTCTGGCTTCTAAACAAGAACAGTTTGAACTTGCTTGCTTACAGAGAAAAGAGCTTAGCAAATAACTATGTGTATCTCTCTTACAGCTAACAATAGGATGTGCATGATATATATAAGCCCTATACAAACTAGTGCACACACCTATTTTTACACAGTTACCCCTTGCTGAAAGTCCAACTTGTCCTGCCATAAGACGTTAACTGTGTCAGGAAGGACCACCTGCTTTTCGGAGTCTTTCCCGTTTCTGTAGCTGCTTGTCTCTTATCTTTCTCTCCAAGTTTAGCTGTAGATTTGCCATCTGTTCTTTGGACCACCTTGCCAGAACAAATGCTTCAGTATTTGTCTCTTTTGATTCTTGATTCTGTACCTTGATTTGTCTTGTTGTAAACGGCTAAGTGTTGATATCGTGAACTCCACTTCATTCCTGACTTTGCGATCTCACTTGTGAGGACTTCGCGATATAGCCTTTGAAGACTTTGCGACATAGGTCATTTGAAGACTATGCGACATAGGTCATTTGAAGACTATGCGACATAGGGATTCTGAGGACTTCACGATCTAGGCTTCTTTGACTTTGCTGACTTCAACACTTCACGACATGTGTCTTGAGGACTTCTCGACATAGTAAAAAATGGACTATGCGATATAGTACTTCACGACATGGATATTGGTGACTTCACGACATAGCTTTCTTCTGACTTTGCTATATAATGCCTTAGACAAATTTCTGCAACTTATTTCTTCATAGCCTTATTTATCTCTATCCTGCTGCATGAACACTTCTGAACTTCTACCAGGATAATTATTCAATGGCCTATATACAATCCAGATGCAAGAAACTTTACTAAGCTCATTATAACTCTGAGCATACATGGTCAAGCTAATGTTCATGAGAACAAGACAAGTACATTTAGAGACCTATACTACATCCCAGTGATAGAACTCACTAGGTCATGTAATGTGACATAGTCACAAAGTGTAGGCTTGTTAATAGTGGTGTTCAGACATGTCTTGAGCCTAACAATCTCCCCCAAATTGTGAGTAAGACCCTTAGGCACAATTTCATGTCTGATAACAAGCCTAACTAACATAAAAAGAACAAGTATAAAGAAGATAAAGTTAAGAACAAAACTTGGAAATTTGGTCTTACAGAATTTCTCCTTGAGCTACATAGCTTCAGTTTCCAATTGTTTCTCTAAGAAATCATCATAGACTTTCTTCTTCCTTATTTCTTCATTCTTCTTTATTTCAGAGATGGCCAGTAAAATTTCATCCCTTGCAATAAGTTCTTCAATGAGAGGAGAATCTTTTAGATCTTCAGCTGCTGTTCTGAGGGCACTTTCCACATATGAATGTATGAACTCCATCCTTATCTTGCTTATTCCTCCATAATGATTTTTGTACTCAACAGTATAAGGATTTTTCTTTACCCTGCTCAGCCCTTTCTTCCTTAGCTCCTTTGCTCTTTCTTCCATCTCAACCATCTCCTTTTCTTTCTCACACCTCTTTTCTTCATTCAGCTTCTTTAGATTTTCTTTATATTCAGAGTGCATTTTCATGAATCTGGCAATCTCTGTTTTCCACAACCTTTCTTCCTTTTCTTCAAAATTTAACAAGGCATTGATTCTTTCTTGCTCATAGGTGTCAAAATGTTGCCATCCCCCTTGCTTCATTATTCTTTCTCTTCCATCAGTGTACTTGATCTCTAGATGATTCAACTTCACTTTGACTTCAAAGATCCTTTGAGCCCTCAAAAATGCTAGGGCATCTTCATCATAGTCCTCATCTAGTGGAAGCACATTGATGCCAATAACATTTGTGAGTTTTCCAGTCTTTTTTGTTATCCTTATCCTTTTGGGTACACTCTTGATCTTCAAATGCTTCACAAGAGATACCTTTCTGGAACAAGGAGAATTAGTCTTCAGTGCCACATCACTTGGAAGTAGCTTCATTCCTTTCCCCTTCATCCACTGTAACACTCCACTAGCTGTAACTTTGTGGAAGTGTTTTCTTGAAATTACTTTAGTGGCTTCATCTTTCTTCTGTGGCAATTCAGGTTCAGAAGTCATGGATAATGATTTTGGAGGATCATTGCTAACAGTACCCACCCTAGACTTAGAGTCTTGTGTTGTGGTTAAAGTACTGCTGGCAATGTCCTTGACTTGCTGAATTCCACTTCTTGTTTTCCTGGTTGTTTCCTTTGTTCCTTTTGAGTCCCTCTTGTCATCACCAGCATCTTTTGATTTCTTTTGATATTTGCTCCTGCAGCTCTCACTAGATCCATCCTTATTTCTCCTTGTCTGAGATCTCCTTTCATAGGTTTTCTCCTCATCATCATCCTCCCCATCCTTCTTTTTGCTCTTTTCTTTGACAGATTCAGGAATGACTCCATGAATCAGAAAAGATTGTAGAGTTCGAATCATCTCTAGTTCCTCAGCTGTCCTAGCTCCTCTCTTAGCTCTCAGCATTTGCAGCACCTGGTTGATCTTTGCATTGTTCTTCATTAACAGGTCTGAGGGAATTACTAGTTGGTCAATACTACTGTCTTGAGATAGGCTTTGGTAAATTATTGTCCTTGGCTTGGATATAACCTCAGGCAATCTTTTATTCTGGTCCATCTTCAAGTCATTATAAAGGCTTTCATTGTTCATCCCATGCTTTTCAATCAAATCCCGAATGATTGACAGCTCAGTAAATCTTAGTTTCTCTAGAGTTTGAAAAGCTAGGTGCCACAGGTAGTTGTCCTTGCACACCATGATTATCTCTCTTAGATGGACATCCTTAATTTTCCTTACTACCACTGTGAAATACTTGATGCTTTCCTTGATCTTCTGTCTGTACATCCTTGCATCTCCTTGAGCACTACTGTAGATGGCTTTCAGAAATTCCAGGAAGGCCTCATCATGATAGATGTTTGAATTGGCAACTTCCTGTAGCTTGGCCTCTGTGATAATTGCAGCTTTGAGAGGTTTAGCATTGGGAGTAGGTTGAGTAGGTTGAGGAGTTGAGATATCTTTAGGCATTGTTGATGGATAGTAGGTGGTTGAGATTGTGCTCTTCTGACCTTCTGCACTTATGACCTCTACAGGGGGAAGAATGATTGGCTTTATGGTTTCTTCAATGAGTTTGCCCTTGCCCTTATGCTTTGGCTGCTTGGCAGGTACTCCCCCTTTCTGTTTCAGAATGACCTCCTTTTGTTTCTCCCCCTTAGGCTTGGGATCAGACAAGATGTCTTGAGCTTCCCCAGGGATAGGTAGGTTCATTTGTTTCATCATTGAAGTCAGCATCTGTTGTTGCACCAGCAGGATATTGGAGGTGTTGTTGCCTTGGGCATCCAGTTTGTCATTTAGCTGTTTTAGAGAGTTGGCAAGCTGCTTGTTTTCATCTGTCAGAGAGGCTACTTCTCTTTCAAGACCATCCACCTTTGAGAATAGCTGTTGAGACTTGAAAGAATTGAGAGATTGATCCTTGAGTTTGGTAAATTCAAATTTGGAGATGTTTGACAGAGGGACCTCATCCACCAATTTGTCACCATATTGATTCTTCCAAATTACATTCAGCATGGCATTTGAGTTGATATTGGCCTTGACTTGATTTTCCAGGGTTGTAGCCAGCTTCCTGATGTTGTCTGTGACCATGGCCAGAGAGAGGTCCATCATGCTAACAATAGAGTTTGTCTTCTGGATTTCTTTAAGGACGCCATCCACCTTTGGAAAATCAGAGAGATATGAGTTTCTGAGCTTAGTGAGGGATCTGTCTGTCTCCTCCTGGATTGAAGAAATCTCTGATTGAAGCCCTTTCCCAAGATAGTGCAGAGCCTTTAATTGAGTCCTGTAGACATCATTAACAGCATCATAGATGGCAGCAGGAGAAAGATCCTTTGCATTTGAGCCCAGAGAAGTGAGGTACTCTTCCCTTAGAAAAGCTAGGGCATCCTTGAGCTTGAGAGTCCTCTTAGCATCCAACCAGGCATCCACATTTCCCTCTGGTTCAGCTGCATCCACTATCTTCTCCTGCTGAGCTTCAACATCCTCCCTGTGGCAGAGTAAGATGGCTTCATAATCAGTATTTGGGAGATTTGAGGTGAGGAGATGTTGAGCTATCTTTGAGAACTCATCAATCTGTGCCACATGGAGATCTTGTATGGCTTCTTCTGTCATTTTGGAAGGCACAGATGATGATCCTGAAGGCCTGTCATGGTGCACAGGCTTCAGCCATTCTGACATAGTGGCCTAAGCCAAGTGAGAGCTAGTGCTAGGCACTTCATGAGATGTAAGGTTTTGAGTCTCCTCCAGCCTTGGAATGGCTGTAGGGTCTAATGTTGTCTCCATTGAAATGGGATGTGTTACAACATTAGCCCTATTTGTCTGTGAAGACAGTTCCACATCCCTAAGGATGGGAGAATTGGGCATAGAGTCTCCAGTGAAAACTGGTGAATCCTCCATGTTTGTGTTGGTGTCATTAGGATATGCCCCAGCATGCATTCCCTGACCAACTAGATGTGGTTCCTGGGTGGTGAGCATAGTGTCATGCACCATGTCACTTGAAATTGGCTCAATCACAGGAGAGAATTGTGATTGATCAAAGGCAAGATTGTCATTGGAATGACTCTCTTGTTCAGAAGAAATTTTTATGGAAGAATCTGAGAGAGAAGTGGGGTTTAGATTAGATTGTGGCAACTCCCCCTGAGAAATAGGAGGAGTTTCAACAGTGATGTGCTCTCCACTCTGTGTATTATCAGCCTTATCACTCCTAGGGTCAAGAGTGAGGTCTTGACCCTGTGCAGACTCTGTACAAGGTGCAGTGGGGAGACTGCTCTTTTCAATGCCAATGACCTGTTGAGAGGCCATGGACAGTAACAGGTGTACCCCTTTTTCCACATCTGAATCCTGTTGGGAGGATCCAGTGGTAGGTTTGGATTTGAATTTCTTACTTTGTCTGGTGAGAGGTGACTCAGGATTCTCACGATCTATCTCTACAGATTCATTTATCACTGCTAGGGCTCTCTTCTTTGACTTCTTTTTAGTAACACCAATCTTTTGAGAGATTGATGCACTTGGCTGCCTAACTTCTATGGTACTGTTAACAGTGGGGTTGCTGGATGGGATGGGAATGCTGGGGTTAGACTGTGTAGCTCCTTCAGTCTCAGCCTCCCCTGTCTAGGAAAGTGCATGGTATATTGGCTTATCAAGTGGATAAGACTCAAATGTGTCCTGCATATGCTTGGTCACACTTAGAATCACATCCACTTCATTCCTTGTGTCCAATGAGCCAAATAGAACTTTGGACATGGACTTGGAATAAGCCATTTTAGTTTTATCTATACCATCCAATTCATGGACATGTGCATCAAGAAAATTTAAAATTACTTGAAGGAAACGAGGGTAAAAGATGTCATTACCTCTACCACGAACAGTCCTGCCTAACCTCTGAGCCAATTCTTTGAGAATTATGGCTCCCACATTGATCTCCTGGTTGTTGGCCAAGGAGTAGGCTAGCTTCACAGCAATGTGACTGATATGGTCCCATCCTGTCTTCCTGCAGAGAAACACCTTCTGGAGTGCGTCAAACAGAAATGACCACTCCCTTCTCACAAACTTCTTATTAAGCTTTCCAGTATCTATCTCTTCAGAATACCGAATGAAGGTCATGAAATCTACGATTTGAGCATCTGTAGCTTCTTGGTCATGACCCTCAACCTTGAACCCCAAAGCTTCATTGATTTCCCTTTCACCAAACTAAAAGTGTTTGCCTCCAATTGAACAACTAACCTCCTAGAATGAGGTTCCATCTTCCCTAGCCATTGTTGAGACCAACGCCGTTCTCCAGAATCCTTCCAACACATCGACATACAAGGTAGGGTTCAGGGTTAGGGCTTGGCGAAGGTAGGAAGTGTTCAAGAACCGGACAAAACACTTGTACCTTGGGTTAGCCTCAGCCTCAGAGGGAATGGTGAGAAGATTGGTTTCTTTGGGAATGGTTAAAGGGATAGAAGATGATACTGTTTGAGATTTGGGTGCCATTTCGAGAGAGAGAGTGAAGGAGAGAGTAGAGAATTTGTGCTTAGGTTTGAGAGTTTGAGAGCAATAGACAAGATGAAAAGTTGTGAACGGTTAGAAAAGGGTATTTATATGATAGAGACACTGCGATATGGAGTTATGAATTTGTACAGTCTATTTGTATGTCGCGAAGTCAAAAAAATGGCCTGTACCGCAAAGTCTTGCAAAGTATATCGCATAGTCTCAGAATTGAACTATGTCGCAAAGTCCTTAAGATGAAAGGATCGGGGAGACTTTGCGATATAGTAGAAATACCCTGTCTAAAGCTCTCTATTAAGAATTTTAAGCAAATTGTCAGACTTTTATCAAATTTTAAAATAAAATTAATTTAAATCAAAATTCTGTCAAATGTGGAGACTTGTCGATATAGTTATTCTAAGTCGCGAAGTCATAAAATGAACTATGTCGCAAACTCATGAAATGAACTATGTCGCGAAGTCTCACAATCTCAACAGTTTGCGATATAAGTCTGTTTTATTTGAACTGTGTCGTGAACTCTGAAAATCATCTATATCGAGATGTCTCCAAAGCTCACAACTTTACTAACAAATGATTTTGAAAAATATGCAGTAAAATACTGAAATATTTATAAATCATATCTCAGCTAATTTTCACTCCATATGAATAGAGCATTTAAATACAGTGAAAATTTACTGCTGCAACAATTTACTGGCATACTTACTTAGAGAAACTAAATGAAGGATTGAGCATTCCAATTTCACTCACAAGTCTGTTGAAGACTGCTTCATTCAGAGGTTTAGTAAATATGTCAGCTAATTGTTTCTCAGTGGGAACATAAGAGACTTCTATGGTACCATTTGCAGTATGTTCCCTAATGAAATGGTACCTGATCTCAATGTGCTTTGTAGTAGAATGATTAACAGGATTGGCAACTATGGATATTGCACTAGTATTATCACACATTAGAGGAATGTGTTCTAACACTAGCCCATAATCCATGAGTTGATTTCTAATCCAAAGCAATTGAGCACAGCAACTTCCAGCAGCAATGTATTCAGCCTCAGCTGTGGATGTTGCTGTGGACTGTTGTTTCTTACTAAACCAGGACACTAACCTTTGACCTAGGAATTGACAGCTTCCTGAGGTGCTCTTCCTGTCAATTCTGCATCCAGCATAATCAGAATCTGTGTAACCAACCAGGTTGAAACCAGTGCCCTTTGGATACCATAGCCCAAGATTAGGAGTCCCCTTCAGATACTTGAAGATTCTTTTGATAGCCATCATGTGAGATTCCTTGGGATCAGACTGGAACCTTGCACAAAGGCATGTGGCAAACATGATGTCTGGCCTGCTAGCTGTGAGATAGAGTAAGGATCCAACCATTCCTCTATAGACCTTGATATCAACTCTCTTGCCTTTCTTGTCTTCATCCAGCTTGATTGCAGTGGACATGGGAGTTTTTGCAGGGGATGAGTCTTCTAAACCATATTTCTTTAAAAGATCCTTGACATACTTAGATTGGTTTATAAAGATGCCATCCTCCCTTTGATGTACTTGCAGGCCTAGAAAGTAGGTTAACTCTCCCATCATACTCATCTCATATTTGCTTTGCATCAACTTAGAGAACCTTTCACAGAGTTTTTCATTTGAAGAGCCAAAGATGATATCATCCACATAGATTTGAACAAGAATGATATCATTTCCATGCTTCTTGAAGAATAGGGTTTTGTCAATTGTACCCCTGGTAAATTGATGCTCAAGAAGGAATTGAGATAGAGTTTCATACCAGGCTCTTGGTGCCTGTTTGAGTCCATAGAGTGCCTTGAGCAGTCTATACACAAAGTTTGGGAAGTCTTCACTTTCAAAGCCAGGTGGTTGAGACACATAAACTTCTTCAGCAAGATCACCATTGAGAAATGCACTTTTCACATCCATTTGATACACCTTAAAATCTGAGTGAGCTGCAAAAGCCAGGAAGATTCTGATGGCTTCCAGTCTAGCTACAGGTGCAAATGTCTCATCATAGTCAATGCCTTCCTGCTGACAGTATCCTTTGGCAACCAGTCTTGCTTTGTTTCTTATTACCACTCCTTCTTCATCCATTTTGTTTCTGAACACCCATTTGGTGTCAATAACATTCTTTCCTTTTGGAGGAGGTACTAGTTCCCATACTCTGTTTTTCTCAAGTTGATGCAACTCTTCTTGCATGGCAACAATCCAATCAGAATTCTTCAAAGCTTCTTCAATTAATTTAGGTTCCTTTTGTGACAGAAAGCAGCTATACAGACATGTATTTAATGTTGCCCTTCTTGTTCTAACTCCCTCACTAGGATCTCCAATGATTTGATCCCTAGTGTGGGCTCTGTCCCATTTCCTTGTGTGCCCCTGTTCATTTCCTTGATCTGTTCCAAGCTCATTTTGCTTGATAGGTGCATTCTCTTCTTCTCCCCCTGTGTTTGTGAACCCTTGCACAGGTGTTTGAAGAAGATTGTCAACTTCAGGGATTTCATTCTCTAGAACAGTTTGAACAGGGGGTTCATCTTCACTTTCAGAATCCTCAAGATAACCTTGATTCTCAAATCTCAATGGCACACTGTCTTGATCACTTGTTTTCAGTCCAGGAGTTTTCTTGTCATCAAAGGTAACATCCATGCTTTCCATGACTTTGTGTTGCTCAGGTACAAATACTCTGTATGCTGTCCTTTCCAGAGAGTATCCAATGAAGATACCTTCAAATGCTTTAGCATCAAATTTTCCAACATGCTCAGAGGTATCTTTCATCACAAAGCAGTTGCTTCCAAACACATGCAGGTGCTTGAAGGATGCTCTTTTTCCAGTCATTAATGAGTAAGGAGTTTTGCCAGACTTCTTATTGATTAATGTTCTATTTTGCACATAGCATGCTGTGTTAACAGCATCAGCCCAAAAGCTAGTGGGTAGCTTTGCATCCAGCAGCATTGTCCTTGCAGCTTCAATGAGAGTTCTATTCTTTCTCTCAACTACTCCATTTTGTTGAGGTGTTCTAGGAGCTGAGAATTGTTGAGAAATTCCTTTATCTTTGCAAAACTCATACAATGTTGAATTTCTGAACTCAGTCCCATTATCACTTCTCAAAGCAACTACAGAGGAACCAGTGCTTTGTGCTTCTTTGTCAACTCTCTTGATATGCTCTATTATGACTTGGGGTGCTTCATCCTTGGAGAATAGGAATTCCACCCAAGTATATCTTGAATAGTCATCTACCATCAGTAGAGCATATTTCTTTTTGGAGAGGGACATTACATTCACAGGGCCAAATAAGTCCATGTGAATTAGCTGCAGAGGTTTTGAATTTGTATTGAGCAATTTGTTCTTGTGACTGGATCTTTTAATCTTTCCTTTCTGACAAGCTTCACATGCTCCATCTTGCACAAACTCCAAGGCAGGCAAATCCCTGATAAGTTCTCTCTTGGTTAGAGAGTTCATTGCCTGAACATTCAAGTGAGACAGCTTCTTGTGCCATAGCCAGAATTCCTCATTTGTGGCTTTAGTGTAGAAACAGCAGACTTCTCCCTTATCTGCAGCCTTGAGATTGGCTACAAACAAGCTTCCTTTCTTCACACCAGTTAGAACAACTTCACCACTTTCCCTTTTTGAGATTGGACAAAGGTCTTCATCAAATTCCACTTTGAAACCCATGTTGGTAAATTGTCCAATGCTCAAGAGATTATGCTTCAGTCCTTCAACAAATGCTACATCTTCAATAATGACATTTCCAGATTTAACACTGCCATATCCCATTGTATAACCAATGTTGTCATTTCCAAAGGTTACTGATGGGCCAGCCTTTTCCTCAAAATGTGATAGCAGGGCTATATCACCAGTCATGTGACTTGAGCATCCACTGTCCAAGATCCATATGACTCTTTTATTCCTGTTGCCCTGCATTCACAAAATGACTAAGTTGTTTTTGGTACCCACACTTGGTAGGGTCCAGTTGATTTAGAAACATTTTGATTAATAATTCTTCTGTCATAAATTGCATTTCTCATAGTAGGAGACTTCACTTTTTCTTTGGCTTTGGAGTTTACACTCTTAGGCTCACATGAAGTTTTCACCCTCTCAACCCTGATTGGGGACCCTGTCCTATGAGAATGCATATGTGTGTGTGATTCACCAGATTGTGCAGAGTCAAGTTTATGTTTAAGAGATAAACAGTTAGCAATCACAGTCACATAGCATGTCATGCAGTTTGGCTTGCCACAGAAAGAATCATGACTAGAATTTATGCTAGCAGAATGGTTACTCAGGTTGTCAACTTCAACAATATCAGGCTTACTACACTTATGAGTCAAATGATTAACAGATAGGCATTTTTGACATTGTTTCCTGGGAGCATTTGGCACATAAGCATAGTTGTTTCCCTTGTTAACACCAACTTTACCATTTCTGTTTTGTTTCTTTTTCTTAACAACTTCTTTCTTTGCTTTAGGACTCTTGACAAGATTGTTTTTGGTCTCTTTCTGATTGACAAGTTCAGGAAAGGAAGAAGTGTTTTTAGCAGCCTCATCTTCTTCAAGTAGCTGTTGCTTGATGATCAGTAGTTCCTCATCAAACTCAACAGCACTCTTTCTGAAGATGGGCTGTTCAACACTTGACAGTATGGTTGGGGCATTTTTGTTTATAAAAGTTTCCTTTCCTTTGCCCTTGACCTTCTTCCTTCCCTTGTCATTATCATAGTCAAAACCAACTCCAACCTTGCAGTCTTCAGTGTGTTCCTTGTGATAGGTTTGAATAAGTTCAGAGGAGTTTTTGAAGCTTCTTAGTTTCAGTTCAGTTTCAGCAATTTGTTCCCTAAGGGCTTTCTCTATCTGCTCAGCACAAATCACTTTGTTTTTAA
Source organism: Heracleum sosnowskyi (assembly GCA_030848705.1). NCBI lineage: Eukaryota > Viridiplantae > Streptophyta > Magnoliopsida > Apiales > Apiaceae > Heracleum > Heracleum sosnowskyi. The sequence goes on from CM061235.1 coordinate 71,680,442, forward strand.
GATACTCAACCTCCTTTTTCAAACCATCCAGGTTCACAGCCATTAACTCAAGTTTCTCATTCTTTTCGGTAAGCTCAACATTCTTAGCAGTTAGTCTATCAATTTCTTCATTAGCTACTAACATGCTAGTATGAATATTAAACATCTCAGTGCTCATATCTTCAACAGTTTGCTTATATTGAAGGGGAGTCATATCAAGAGAAGTAAGAATGGGTACCTGACTTGAATCACCATCATCAGAAAATGCCATCAAGGCATAGTTTGAGTACTCTTGTTCTTCTTCTTCATCAGAGTCATCCCAGAATTTTCCCTCAGCAATAAAAGCTTTGCCCTGTTGTTTCTTGAGTAGAGCCTCATACTTAGCTTCAAGCTCTAAGTATGCTTTGTCCTTCTTGACTTGTTTAGGCTTTTTGCACTCAGTGGCAAAATGCCCAAGTTCATTGCAGTTATAGCATCTTATTTTGGTCCTATCCACACTTCCTGTCTTGTATCCACCCTTAGCAGCACCAGCAATCCCTTTTCCTTTATTGAAGGTGTTTGAGCCACTAGATCCACCAGTGTTTCCAGTATTGAACTTGGACCTGAATGGCTGCTTTCTTTTAAACCTTATGTTAGGATACCTCCTAGCCATATAAGCAAAAGATTTGTTTTCCATTTTGTCCAGTTCCTCCATGCTGTAAAACTCATCCTCTTCAGGTAAATCATACACAACCTGAGTTTCATCACCAGTGTCTTCAACTTCCAGTTCCTCAATCTTGACCTGACTGATTTTAAGAGAGTCCATTCTTTGACTTAGGTTGTCAGCAATAAGTGCACAGGAGGTATTTGCCACTAATCCTTGCTTTGCTTGAATAGATCTCTTTTGAAACAGCTCTAACTCATATGTCTTTAAAACACCATACAACACATCAAAACCAATCTTTGTTAGATCTCTTTCTTTAAGGGAAGAGATTCTTGGTTCCAAGTGATCTGGAAGAGTTAGTAAAAACTTCATATTGAGCTCTTCTGTTTCATAGTGTTTGTCATAGAGTTTGAGCTCGTTTATCAGCTTGTTGAATCTCTCAAACACTTCTGTGATTCCCTCTTTTGGCTGAGCCATGAAGGCTTCATATTGTGAAACAAGAATCTGCTTCTTGTTCTTTCTTACTTCAGTAGTTCCTTCACAGAGCACTTCTATAAGATCCCACATCTTCTTGGCACTAGTACAATGAGCAACAGTGCCATACATGTTGAAGTCCATAGATTCACAAATGATAAGTTGAAGATGTCCATCCAGTGCAACTTTTTCCTTTTCAGGATCAGTGTATTTTGAGGGATCTTTGGGCACATGTTTTGCTGGTACAATCTCAGTGCCAATGGTTGTTTCACCAATCTCGATCATTGGAATGAAGGGACCATGCTTTAGAATATCTAAATACATGGGGTTAGAAGCTTTGATGAAAAGCAACATCTTCTTCTTCCATAAACTGTAGTGCTCCTTGTTAAAGGGAGGAATCTTGATACTGCTTAGTTTCTGTGAACTCATTCTTGATCTTTTCCTGTTTGTACGTTAACAGCCTACGCTCTGATACCACTTGTTAGAAATGAATACTACTAGAAACTAGATAGAGGGGGGTGAATGGATAGTTTGATATATTTTTCGATTCTTGAAAATTAAGTAACAGACTGTATATGATTATGATATGTAATATGCAGAAAGTAAATAACACACACAATCACTTTAATCTACTTTGTATAAGCAAATTAAATACTACAGCTTTCCAAGAAATTCACAATAGAATTTCTGGCTTCTAAACAAGAACAGTTTGAACTTGCTTGCTTACAGAGAAAAGAGCTTAGCAAATAACTATGTGTATCTCTCTTACAGCTAACAATAGGATGTGCATGATATATATAAGCCCTATACAAACTAGTGCACACACCTATTTTTACACAGTTACCCCTTGCTGAAAGTCCAACTTGTCCTGCCATAAGACGTTAACTGTGTCAGGAAGGACCACCTGCTTTTCGGAGTCTTTCCCGTTTCTGTAGCTGCTTGTCTCTTATCTTTCTCTCCAAGTTTAGCTGTAGATTTGCCATCTGTTCTTTGGACCACCTTGCCAGAACAAATGCTTCAGTATTTGTCTCTTTTGATTCTTGATTCTGTACCTTGATTTGTCTTGTTGTAAACGGCTAAGTGTTGATATCGTGAACTCCACTTCATTCCGGACTTCGCGATCTCACTTGTGAGGACTTCGCGATATAGCCTTTGAAGACTTTGCGACATAGGTCATTTGAAGACTATGCGACATAGGTCATTTGAAGACTATGCGACATAGGGATTCTGAGGACTTCACGATCTAGGCTTCTTTGACTTTGCTGACTTCAACACTTCACGACATGTGTCTTGAGGACTTCTCGACATAGTAAAAAATGGACTATGCGATATATTACTTCACGACATGGATATTGGTGACTTCACGACATAGCTTTCTTCTGACTTTGCTATATAATGCCTTAGACAAATTTCTGCAACTTATTTCTTCATAGCCTTATTTATCTCTATCCTGCTGCATGAACACTTCTGAACTTCTACCAGGATAATTATTCAATGGCCTATATACAATCCAGATGCAAGAAACTTTACTAAGCTCATTATAACTCTGAGCATACATTATAACGACTCGGAAAAACGCTTGTACAGTATTAATATTTAAATAATATTTGAGAGCTACGATATGTGAATATTGTGTGAAAGGTGGATATTTGACAATGTGATAATTAGATGTTTACTTGGTGAATGATATAGATTAAAATATATGTGTATGCTTTTAAATGCATTTTATATGAATTTCTTATTAAAAATCAATTCTTTTTACCTTCCGGGAATTTTATAAAATCATCGGAGACTCTTTTTATTGTGAAATCTTTTTCACAACCTTTAGTTTATATTCTAGTATTTACTAAAATTAATGGAGGAATTTATTCTTGGCTTTAAGGATTTAAATTTGATTTTATGAGTTAAATGTCATTTAAGTGATCAAAACTTTGAAAATTCATATTTAATTCAATTTTGATCATAAAAATATTTTAAAAATATGGGGGAGCTTGTAAATTCGTATTATTTGTTTTAAAAATAAAATTGTGATTTTTAGATATTATCTTCATTTTATTTCGAATTTTAGAAAGGCATTTATATTGGTTTTCTTATTTAAAAATCAGATTTTGGAATTAGCAAGTTACTAAAATACCCCTGGGCTTATAAAACCCCAGCAATCAGTTTTTCCCCTTTTCTTCTTTCACCGTTCATCACACTCTCTTCTCTCTTTCTCTCGAGTCTCTCTTCTCTCTTTTCTCTCGGCAAAAATCTCTCTCTCTTCTTTGTAAAATCTCTCTCTCTATCTCTCAAATATATTGATAATTATGTGTGTATATACATATATATGCGCATATGTGTATGTGTGTGAGTGTATGCCGTGTGTATATGTGTGTATCGGTTTTTGCATGCAAAGGGGTTTTGGCGATTTTGATTTAATTCAATCCCGAAACCTTTGTTTTGTGATGATTCTGTGATAAGGAGATTGTTTAGATTATTATTGGTGAGGTTTGTTGAAGGAAACCCAATTTCCGGGCACCTCCAAACCATGCCGCCGTCGGCAATGAGCTCCGGCGAGCCGACGGGGACGATGATGATGCTTTTGAGTCCGATTATTGTGTTAATACCTATATTTAGTTCGATTTTGAGTTGCATGTGAAGAAATCGAAATGCATGTTCAAAATTCGATTTTTTCCCCTTTTTAGAATTCGGTTTTGGAAATTTGTTTATGATGTTGTTTAATTGTTAACTTCGGTTTATAATGAATGCATGTTGATTTATTGGGTTAAGTGTGAGATTTTGGATAGTTAAAAGTATTGATTTGGGAATTGTAGTGAAATTCCAAGTAATGGAATTGTTAACTTGTTTATTTGATAAATGCATGTATAAGTTTAGTGATTCTTGAGAACATGAGTTCTAGTTGTAATATTGGATGGTTAGTTGTGAATGAGTTTGTGTTTGGAATGATTTATAAAGAAAAACATCATGCTGAATTTTTCCAGAAAAACTGCCTGTTCTGTTTTGCCATATTTCGAAATGTTGCTGCCTGTTTTAGACAGAGGTCTTTGGATGTCAATGTTCTAAATTGAATCTAGTTTGTGCACGTGCTAACTTTGTGTCGATAGGATTTATGGATAAAAAGTTATGTATGTTTTACTAAAAGTTGCGCAGCAGAGATTTTTCTGTGTTTAGTACCTACTTTATACAGTTCGTTTTTAGACTAAACAAAGTGTTCTGAAGTTGAAACTTTTATTCTAAGTTGGGTTTGTAATCAGGAAGTAGCCTGTCAAATTTGGTAATTGTTTGATTATTTTTGGATTTATGAAAAATGTTTTGGTAAAGTATGCGCAGTTGATTTTTCTGCTTTTTGAGATTTAACATTGTGGTAATAGTGTTAAGGATATGGTTGGCATGACCAAATTGATTTAAGGGATACTAAAGGTGGTATGATTTGAAGGATATAGTATTATATGTATATATGTATAAGGAGCATGTTATGTGTATTTAAATGACAATGTGAGTTTATATGGTTGATTGCCTATTACATGGTTATAATTGTTTTGTGGTATAACTATTATGTGTTTACGCGTTTAGGATGCGTTGGGTAGTTTAGAATAAAGGATTAGCGTTTTAGAGAGGACCTACTAAGATAGAATATATTCTTTTGTAGAGTCCAAGGAAGTGGAACTTAGGGAGTTCAAGGAAGTGGAACTTAGAGACAAGGGAAAGGCTAAGGTGGAAAATCAGTGATTGTTCATTACCCTTTTTAGCTACTTAAGGCAAGTAATACAAACTTGCTTTCGTATTTCGATTCCATTGTTTCATTTTGACATATATGAATTGTTACCTTGCCTTGATATACCTTTTAGTTCTGAAAACACTTATTGTTCATTGATAACCCTTACCTTTGTTCATATATACCATGTTGAACTATATACCATGCTTTGTTTAGTTCTTTATCCTTAAACCTTATACCCTGTTTATATCCATGAATTGAAACCTGATGACCTATGATTCTATAACCTGAATTTGATCATATACTTATGCATTCCCTTTTTATACTTGAAAGTGAATACACCTAATTCTTATTCTAGTACATTTCCAGAACAGACCCGATGATAAATATTTCTGATATTCCACTAATAGAAATCCAGACTGTTTTGATTGAACTTATCTGATTTCCAAAAGACTTCTTTATATCTGAACACGTTTTGAAAAGGGATAAAGTTTGAACTCATTTAAATTCTGATTTATGGTTTCCACGGATTCCTAAGATTGGAGGCGTAAGAGGCCGAGTAACGCCGGTCCAGCACTTTTTAATTATAATAAATGGACTAGGGATGGACTAGTCTAAAGGCCAATGTGTTGCCTAATGGGACCCAATACAAGGACCAGAGGGACTGTGTGTCCGGTATGGGGACTTTACGTGGCTGATCACCCGTATTGTCCGGTGCGTTGTGAAAAATCTCCAAAAATTACTTATTGTTTTTGAAACGGATATCTTGATAATGAAATTGGTTTACCCTTTGAAATTGCATATTTATGCCATTGTTCCAATATATCCTTAATGTGGATTCTGCTAAAACCATGCCATATATATTGATGTTGGAAACTGTATATTCAATTCATTATTCTGATAACCCCTTGATACGGATTTTGCTATACCCATGTCATACATATTGATATTGGAACTGTTTCCCAGTGGATAACTGTATGGTCATATTATTATTACTTGCTGGGCATTTGGCTCATTCTTTTTCCCTATTCTAACCCACAGTGAAACGAGAAGATGGTACGTACATTTCAGACAGCTAGGAAGTCTTCTTATAGGGTTGTTTTTGGGATGCCAGCTCAGGTAGGTGATGGCCATATCTAGAAGGTGTCTTGTAATAGAGAAAGTAGAACTTTTAAGTCATGGATGTAATAACTTTTGAGACTTATGTTATGTATTAATGAATTAGATAGTGGATGCTTGTTTCACACCATCAACTGTTGAGATCCTTTGGTAGAGTTGGGGTCTAGTCTGCATTCTTATATTATTGTTTATGGGTTTAATATGTATAGAGGTTGTAGTGACTCCCCGATCATGACCCCAGATCGGGAGGGCGTCACAGGTTGGTATCAGAGCTGTCAGTTTTTGGTCACTGAAACAAGCCAGGATTAGGATCCCTATTAATAAAAGATTAGGATCCCTATTAATAATAGATGATTAAGATAGTTATGTAAGGAGTAGGAATATGTTAGGATATTAGATGGATAAATGCTAAGTAGCAACGGTAGGCGTAAGTACTTTCTTTTAAGATTAAGTCTTTAGGATTGAGATAACCTGTTATTATATAAGTATCTATATCTATATGGTTATCGCAGGAGATGGACGTTATTGGTGGAGACACACCCCCTCACCCCTCTATCACATTATCTGACCCAGTGGAGATAGATAGTCCTAGTGTTCAGTCCGTTGAGACACTATTTGCACCTGTACCTGTTCAGACTACTATCCCCTGGAGAGCAGCATCTGTTGATTCTCGTGTTTCAGTCATGGGAGATCCTGCACCTATATTTCATCATGCACATGTAGACCTTGCTAGAGATCTAGAGACCCTTTCAGGACAGAATGCCGAGCTTCAGGCCCTTGTAGATCGGATGTCGGATGAGGCAGACCGTCGTGTTGCTGTTACTGAGGCGGAGTGGCAGGATAGGATCCGTACTGTAGAGGAGACAGCGCGAAAGCGCCTAGCTGAGGGACCGGTCACTGTTGATGCTTTAGAGGAGGCCAGGAGAGTGACTAGGATTGTTAGCTGGATGCTGTGTGAGCTGAGAGCTGTTCGTGGTGGACGAGATTAGCTATGGTTGGATTCTGAGAGTGGGACATCTGTTAGAGCCCATTGGTTTTAGTATTGATCATTTGCCCGTTTGACTACTCGCTATTAGGATATTTTCCTTTTTTTTCCTAGTAGACATTATGATATTATCTGCTTTGACATTGACTCTGCTTTGACTTTATGGGGTGATCATGTACCCTATCATCTATTGTACCTGACTTTTATCCTTACGTTATGCACGTACTTTTCTTATACCTTGCTTTAAACTGTTATACCATTTATTGTTAACCTGTTCCTATAATACCTATGTTTACCCTGTTTACCCTGTTACGGAGACGAGCAAGTTATCTAACAATATGGCTAAAAGTTTTAAATTTTCTTTATGTTACATACAGTTTTATAAACGTTTTCAAAAAAAAAAAAAAAAAAAAAAAAAAAAAGAGAGTTTACATTGTGGTATATATATGCATATTGTTTCATAAATTGCTTATCTCTTATCAGAAAAATGCCACCAAAGAAAAAGACTACTGCTTCTACTCAACAAACAACTGATACCGAGGCTCAGAACCCGGTAGACCCAACTATAACTCAGATACTTCAATTACTTCAACAACAAACAGCTGCCTTGACTCAACAATAACAACAACAAAATGTTCAACCTTTGACAACTTTTAAATCATTTCAAGCTGTCCACCCACCTGAATTTAAAGGCACTCTAAACCCTGTTGAGGCGAAATCATGGTTAATCGACATTGAGAAAGCTTTTGCGTTAGTTAAGGTTGGGGAAGATCAGAAAACTGAATTTGCTAGTTACTACTTGAAGGCAGAAGCTAATTTTTGGTGGGAATCTGTGAAGTTAGGAGAAGGAGAAATTACTTGGCAAAGATTTACGGAACTATTTCAGGAGAAGTATTTACCAAGGTACCTACAGGATCAGTTGGAAGTTCAGTTCTTAGAACTAAAACAAGAAGGGATGAGTGTGGCAGAATACGAAGCCAAATTTACTGAATTGGCAAGATTTGCACCTAGATACGTAGGAGATGATGTCAGTAAGGCTAGAAAGTTTCAGCACGGATTAAAGCCATGGTTAAGGAGTAGAGTTGCAGCTTTTGAGTTGAGAAATTATACTGCGGTAGTACAGAAAGCGATGATCATTGAGGGCGAAAGCGAATTAGTTCAAAAGGAGAAATTTGGAAAGAAGCGAAAATTTGGAGGATCTGAAAGAAGCCAAGGTGATGAAGGACAAGGGAGTTCTCAGAATAGGAAAAGATTTGGAAATCAATCAGGAGGAGATAGGAATTTTCAGAAACAGAGGAGTGGATTTGGAAGTTCAGACAAGAAACCTCAAGGAGGGAAGCCGCCAACTATCACGGGAAAACCATCTATACCAGAGTGCAAGACGTGTGGTAAAAGACATTCGGGAATCTGTAACAAGTTGAACATCACATGTTTTAAATGCAACAAGAAGGGACACTATGCTGATGGATGTCCAAGTTCGAAACCAGGAGGACTAACATGTTTCAAGTGTGGAAAAGCGGGACATTTTGCGCGAGAATGTAAGGAACCGGTCCAGTCTGCTAATGTACTGAGACTCACTGCACCACCAGCACGGTCACAGTCATCTCAACCTCGAGCGAGAACTTTTAATATGTCAATCAATGAAGCAGTTCAGGACAGAGATGTAGTAGCAGGTACGCTTCCTGTGAATTCTGTTAAAGCTAAAGTGTTAATTGATTCTGGAGCAACTAGATCTTTTATATCTGAAAGATTCCTTGATAAATTGAAATGTGAGATAAAACCATTGGAAAAGACGTTAGTAATAGAAGTGGCTAACCAGGATAGAGTTCCCGTAGACCAAGTGTGTCCTAACTGTAAAATCGAGATCGGTGGATATCTTTTTCATGCGGATTTGATACCGTTCAAAATGGGAGAATTCGATGTTATCCTAGGAATGGATTGGTTGGTAGATTGCGATGCGCAGATTGAATGTAGGAAAAAGCAAGTGAGATTGCGTGTGGACGAGGATCAAGAAGTGGTGTTTCAAGGTCAAAGACAAACGAGGAAATTCTTAACGTTTATGCAAACGACACGACTACTGCGACAAGGTTGTGAAGCTTATTTGACTCATGTTGTGGATGTGGAGAAGCAAGTGTTGAAGATGGAGGAGATACCAGTTGTAAATGAGTTCCTTGAAGTTTTTCCTGACGAACTACCCGGATTACCTCCAGATCGAGAAGTAGAATTTACGATTGATTTGGCACCTGGAACGGAACCAGTATCAAAGGCACCTTACAGAATGGCACCGGCAGAAATGAAGGAATTGGCTACGCAACTACAAGATCTTTTGGATAAAGGAGTTATAAGGCCTAGTATATCGCCGTGGGGAGCGCCAGTTTTATTTGTCAAGAAGAAGGACGGAAGTATGAGATTGTGTATAGACTATCGAGAACTTAACAGGTTGACGGTAAAGAATAAGTACCCGTTACCGCGAATCGATGATTTATTTGATCAACTCAAAGGAGCGGCCTATTTTTCAAAGATTGATTTAAGATCTGGATATCATCAACTGAAGATCAAACCTGAAGACGTTTCGAAAACTGCTTTTCGCACGAGATATGGACATTACGAATTTTTAGTGATGCCATTTGGATTAACTAATGCCCCGGCTGTGTTTATGGATTTGATGAACCGAGTTTTTCGAACGTATTTGGATAAGTTTGTGATTGTATTTATTGATGACATCTTGATATATTCAAAGTCTTCGGAAGATCATGCGGAACATCTAAGGATCGCGTTGGAAGTCCTGAGAAAGGAAAAGTTATATGCAAAGTTTTCGAAGTGTGAATTCTGGTTAGAGGAAGTACAATTTCTTGGACACGTTACTAGTCGAGAAGGAGTAAGAGTAGACCCTGCCAAGATTGAAGCTGTGGTTAATTGGGAAAGACCAAAGACCCCTACTGAAGTGAGAAGTTTTCTCGGATTAGCTGGATACTATCGGAGATTTGTTCAAGATTTTTCAAAGATAGCTACACCGTTAACTGCACTGACTCGGAAGAATGAGAAGTTTGTTTGGACTGAGAAATGTGAGGAAAGCTTCCAAGAGCTGAAAGGAAGATTAGTGACAGCACCAGTATTAGTCTTACCAGATGATCAAGGAAATTTCGTTATCTACAGTGATGCTTCACACAAAGGATTGGGATGTGTTTTAATGCAACATGGAAAAGTGATCGCGTATGCTTCACGACAACTTAAACCGCACGAACGAAAGTACCCAACTCATGATTTGGAATTAGCAGCTATTGTGTTCGCACTGAAAATTTGGAGACATTATCTATACGGAGAGAAGTGTGAAATCTACACGGATCATAAGAGCTTAAAGTATATATTCACTCAGAAGGAATTGAACATGAGGCAACGGAGATGGTTGGAGCTAATTAAGGATTATGATTGTAGTATTAACTATCACCCGGGAAAAGCGAATGTTGTGGCGGATGCGTTAAGTCGAAAGGAGAGATTGAATTTGTTCACAATCCCTAAAGAATTGCTTCAAGAATTTGAGAAGTTGAAACTAGAAGTTTATGATTCGGAAGTTACCAACGAAGTTCTCAACGCTATGACGTTTCAACCGGAATTGTTGGAAAAGATACGAAGATGTCAAGAGGAGGTTATGAACCAAGAGATGAACACATTGACTGGTGAAGAGATCTGCACCCAAAGGGATGACAAAGGAGTTTTGAGATTTTCTACAAGGATATGGATTCCAAATGTGACAGAATTGAAGAATGAAATCTTGCGGGAAGCCCATAGTTCACAGTACTCAATTCACCCTGGTAGCACAAAAATGTATCGAGATTTGAAGGAACATTTCTGGTGGCCGGATATGAAAAGAGAAATTGCCGAATGGATAAGTAGGTGTTATACTTGTCAACGAGTCAAAGCCGAACATCAAAAACCGAGCGGACTATTGCAACCATTGGATATTCCTGAATGGAAGTGGGAACATCTTGCCATGGATTTTATTGTTGGACTACCAAGGACAAAAGCTAATCATGACGCCATATGGGTAATTATAGACCGTCTGACCAAGTCTGCACATTTTCTCCCAATCAATGAAAGATTTTCACTGGATAGGTTAGTACAGCTATACCTGAAGGAAGTTGTGACACGCCACGGAGTTCCAGTAACCATTGTGTCGGATCGTGATCCGAGGTTTAACTCCCGATTTTGGAGACAATTTCAAGAATGTCTGGGTACCAAGCTTAAGATGAGTACCACTTATCATCCACAAACTGATGGCCAGAGTGAACGAACAATTCAAACCATTGAAGACATGCTTAGAGCTTGTGCACTGGATTTTAAAGGAAGTTGGGATGAACATTTGCCGTTAGTAGAGTTTTCGTACAACAACAACTATCACGCGAGTATTGGAATGCCACCGTATGAAGCTTTGTATGGAAGGAAATGTAGATCGCCTGTATATTGGGAAGAAGTTGGAGAACGAAAAGTTTTAGGACCCGAGCTAGTACAACAAACGAAGGAAAAGATTGAAATCATTCGGAAAAGGCTAGTTACGGCACAAGACAGACAACGGAAGTACGCTGACCAAGACAGGAAGGATCTAAGCTTTGAAGAAGGAGATCAAGTGTTGCTAAAAGTGTCGCCATGGAAAGGAGTTACGAGATTTGGCAAGAAAGGGAAACTTAGCCCGAGATATGTAGGACCGTTTGAGATACTGAGACGTATTGGAAAAGTTGCATATGAGTTAGCGTTACCACCACACATGGAGCATATCCATAACGTTTTTCATGTTTTGATGCTTAAGAGATTTAATCCTGATGCAAATCAAGTGATCATATATGAACCTTTTGAGATTCAACCTGATTTGTCTTATGTAGAACAACCTGTAGAGATTCAGGATCATATGGATAGGAAATTAAGGAATAAGATTGTTAAGCTAGTTAAGGTTTTGTGGAGGAATCCTAAAGTTGAAGAATCAACTTGGGAACTTGAGAGCGAGATGCTTGAAAAGTATCCGCATCTATTTTCATAAGGTTAGATTCTGGGGACAGAATCTTTTTAAGGGGGGAAGGTTATAACGACTCGGAAAAACGCTTGTACAGTATTAATATTTAAATAATATTTGAGAGCTACGATATGTGAATATTGTGTGAAAGGTGGATATTTGACAATGTGATAATTAGATGTTTACTTGGTGAATGATATAGATTAAAATATATGTGTATGCTTTTAAATGCATTTTATATGAATTTCTTATTAAAAATCAATTCTTTTTACCTTCCGGGAATTTTATAAAATCATCGGAGACTCTTTTTATTGTGAAATCTTTTTCACAACCTTTAGTTTATATTCTAGTATTTACTAAAATTAATGGAGGAATTTATTCTTGGCTTTAAGGATTTAAATTTGATTTTATGAGTTAAATGTCATTTAAGTGATCAAAACTTTGAAAATTCATATTTAATTCAATTTTGATCATAAAAATATTTTAAAAATATGGGGGAGCTTGTAAATTCGTATTATTTGTTTTAAAAATAAAATTGTGATTTTTAGATATTATCTTCATTTTATTTCGAATTTTAGAAAGGCATTTATATTGGTTTTCTTATTTAAAAATCAGATTTTGGAATTAGCAAGTTACTAAAATACCCCTGGGCTTATAAAACCCCAGCAATCAGTTTTTCCCCTTTTCTTCTTTCACCGTTCATCACACTCTCTTCTCTCTTTCTCTCGAGTCTCTCTTCTCTCTTTTCTCTCGGCAAAAATCTCTCTCTCTTCTTTGTAAAATCTCTCTCTCTATCTCTCAAATATATTGATAATTATGTGTGTATATACATATATATGCGCATATGTGTATGTGTGTGAGTGTATGCCGTGTGTATATGTGTGTATCGGTTTTTGCATGCAAAGGGGTTTTGGCGATTTTGATTTAATTCAATCCCGAAACCTTTGTTTTGTGATGATTCTGTGATAAGGAGATTGTTTAGATTATTATTGGTGAGGTTTGTTGAAGGAAACCCAATTTCCGGGCACCTCCAAACCATGCCGCCGTCGGCAATGAGCTCCGGCGAGCCGACGGGGACGATGATGATGCTTTTGAGTCCGATTATTGTGTTAATACCTATATTTAGTTCGATTTTGAGTTGCATGTGAAGAAATCGAAATGCATGTTCAAAATTCGATTTTTTCCCCTTTTTAGAATTCGGTTTTGGAAATTTGTTTATGATGTTGTTTAATTGTTAACTTCGGTTTATAATGAATGCATGTTGATTTATTGGGTTAAGTGTGAGATTTTGGATAGTTAAAAGTATTGATTTGGGAATTGTAGTGAAATTCCAAGTAATGGAATTGTTAACTTGTTTATTTGATAAATGCATGTATAAGTTTAGTGATTCTTGAGAACATGAGTTCTAGTTGTAATATTGGATGGTTAGTTGTGAATGAGTTTGTGTTTGGAATGATTTATAAAGAAAAACATCATGCTGAATTTTTCCAGAAAAACTGCCTGTTCTGTTTTGCCATATTTCGAAATGTTGCTGCCTGTTTTAGACAGAGGTCTTTGGATGTCAATGTTCTAAATTGAATCTAGTTTGTGCACGTGCTAACTTTGTGTCGATAGGATTTATGGATAAAAAGTTATGTATGTTTTACTAAAAGTTGCGCAGCAGAGATTTTTCTGTGTTTAGTACCTACTTTATACAGTTCGTTTTTAGACTAAACAAAGTGTTCTGAAGTTGAAACTTTTATTCTAAGTTGGTTTTGTAATCAGGAAGTAGCCTGTCAAATTTGGTAATTGTTTGATTATTTTTGGATTTATGAAAAATGTTTTGGTAAAGTATGCGCAGTTGATTTTTCTGCTTTTTGAGATTTAACATTGTGGTAATAGTGTTAAGGATATGGTTGGCATGACCAAATTGATTTAAGGGATACTAAAGGTGGTATGATTTGAAGGATATAGTATTATATGTATATATGTATAAGGAGCATGTTATGTGTATTTAAATGACAATGTGAGTTTATATGGTTGATTGCCTATTACATGGTTATAATTGTTTTGTGGTATAACTATTATGTGTTTACGCGTTTAGGATGCGTTGGGTAGTTTAGAATAAAGGATTAGCGTTTTAGAGAGGACCTACTAAGATAGAATATATTCTTTTGTAGAGTCCAAGGAAGTGGAACTTAGGGAGTTCAAGGAAGTGGAACTTAGAGACAAGGGAAAGGCTAAGGTGGAAAATCAGTGATTGTTCATTACCCTTTTTAGCTACTTAAGGCAAGTAATACAAACTTGCTTTCGTATTTCGATTCCATTGTTTCATTTTGACATATATGAATTGTTACCTTTCCTTGATATACCTTTTAGTTCTGAAAACACTTATTGTTCATTGATAACCCTTACCTTTGTTCATATATACCATGTTGAACTATATACCATGCTTTGTTTAGTTCTTTATCCTTAAACCTTATACCCTGTTTATATCCATGAATTGAAACCTGATGACCTATGATTCTATAACCTGAATTTGATCATATACTTATGCATTCCCTTTTTATACTTGAAAGTGAATACACCTAATTCTTATTCTAGTACATTTCCAGAACAGACCCGATGATAAATATTTCTGATATTCCACTAATAGAAATCCAGACTGTTTTGATTGAACTTATCTGATTTCCAAAAGACTTCTTTATATCTGAACACGTTTTGAAAAGGGATAAAGTTTGAACTCATTTAAATTCTGATTTATGGTTTCCACGGATTCCTAAGATTGGAGGCGTAAGAGGCCGAGTAACGCCGGTCCAACACTTTTTAATTATAATAAATGGACTAAGGATGGACTAGTCTAAAGGCCAATGTGTTGCCTAATGGGACCCAATACAAGGACCAGAGGGACTGTGTGTCCGGTATGGGGACTTTACGTGGCTGATCACCCGTATTGTCCGGTGCGTTGTGAAAAATCTCCAAAAATTACTTATTGTTTTTGAAACAGATATCTTGATAATGAAATTGGTTTACCCTTTGAAATTGCATATTTATGCCATTGTTCCAATATATCCTTAATGTGGATTCTGCTAAAACCATGCCATATATATTGATGTTGGAAACTGTATATTCAATTCATTATTCTGATAACCCCTTGATACGGATTTTGCTATACCCATGTCATACATATTGATATTGGAACTGTTTCCCAGTGGATAACTGTATGGTCATATTATTATTACTTGCTGGGCATTTGGCTCATTCTTTTTCCCTATTCTAACCCATAGTGAAACGAGAAGATGGTACGTACATTTCAGACAGCTAGGAAGTCTTCTTATAGGGTTGTTTTTGGGATGCCAGCTCAGGTAGGTGATGGCCATATCTAGAAGGTGTCTTGTAATAGAGAAAGTAGAACTTTTAAGTCATGGATGTAATAACTTTTGAGACTTATGTTATGTATTAATGAATTAGATAGTGGATGCTTGTTTCACACCATCAACTGTTGAGATCCTTTGGTAGAGTTGGGGTCTAGTCTGCATTCTTATATTATTGTTTATGGGTTTAATATGTATAGAGGTTGTAGTGACTCCCCGACATAGGTCATTTGAAGACTATGCGACATAGGGATTCTGAGGACTTCACGATCTAGGCTTCTTTGACTTTGCTGACTTCAACACTTCACGACATGTGTCTTGAGGACTTCTCGACATAGTAAAAAATGGACTATGCGATATAGTACTTCACGACATGGATATTGGTGACTTCACGACATAGCTTTCTTCTGACTTTGCTATATAATGCCTTAGACAAATTTCTGCAACTTATTTCTTCATAGCCTTATTTATCTCTATCTTGCTGCATGAACACTTCTGAACTTCTACCAGGATAATTATTCAATGGCCTATATACAATCCAGATGCAAGAAACTTTACTAAGCTCATTATAACTCTGAGCATACATGGTCAAGCTAATGTTCATGAGAACAAGACAAGTACATTTAGAGACCTATACTACATCCCAGTGATAGAACTCACTAGGTCATGTAATGTGACATAGTCACAAAGTGTAGGCTTGTTAATAGTGGTGTTCAGACATGTCTTGAGCCTAACATAACTAAACACCTTCACCTATTTAATAACAAATGAGTCTCCCGAACATGCTTTCATTCTTCAGTTATTTCCTACTATTTTCTGCGACTTTCTTTCTTCATCTTATTAAATTGCTATGTTAGATGATTGTTTTCTTCGTAAGTTTAACTGCTTCTCATCATAGTTTCCATTGTTTTGATCGCTACTTTTTTATTTGTCCCTTTTTTCGGGGCTCTAACTTTGGATGGAATGGCTCCACTTTCTACACTCTTCATTGGGTTTAATCCTGGTTTGCTATATTGAACTTATCAAAAAATGACTCCTTTAAATGGGAGCAACTTTATTACTATTTACTATTTACTATTTACTATTTAGTATTGGGATTAGCTTCAGTGTTGTCACCAGAAATGTGACATGTATGTGCTTCTGTTTTGAATTCTGAATGTTTTAGACTTAATCAGAAGTTTTAAGTGTGTCTCTTCTGGACAACTGGATTTGAAATGTTTCCGATCTTGCATTGACCTTGTCTGAAAAGTTCTAATGGCTTTCACCTAATTTCTTTGGAAGTAGGTGCCATTAGCTACTTAGTTATATTATGGTTCCTCTTCAAGTTAAATATTAAAACTAGAGTCTTATGAATTTTCCTAGATATATTTAGGTTTTTGGTGCAAAAATTAGGGATGGAGTCAGTACCACCCAAATGGATACAATGTCCCAAATACACTCTAAGTACACTCTGACATCCTTACCTAAGATTGGTTAAGTCATCTCAATATCCAATATATTGAGCTAATTGATCACATTCAATTGCACTGGTAATCTTCTCTGTTTTGCCTTAGTCTTCATAGGTTGCAATACACTTCAGCCTTTTGGTGTTATTTCTTAGTGTTTCTTCACGGTTGATCTTCAAATTCCCAATTTGCCTTAATTTTTATTCCATACAAACACATAGGGGTGTGTATATCTCCTTTTTTAATGATATGATAAGATACATATATGGAAACTGTGGTTTTCAGTGAAGTGGAAGAGAAGGTAAGTTTAAGCGAGCAATAGATTATATGTATGCACTGGGATATTTCGCTTTTGATCATGTATTCCCTACAATGTATTGCTTAAATCTTCTATATGTTCTTCTTTTTTTTTAAGTTAGGGACTGCCATAACAACTATCAACAATCTAAGAGAGTTTCCTACCTGCAGGTACGTTCCGAAATTACATTTATATGTATAAATTGGTATAGCTTTACCTATTCTATTTTTTAAATGAACTTTGCTGCTACATAAATTATTGAGAGATTTATAGTTCTTGGTTATATGTATATTTCATTGATTCTTGAATTACTATTTGAATGTTCCATCATGTGTATTAATTATGAGGACCAATGTAGGCTTTTCAAATAAAGTATAATTGATGCGGAACAAGGAATTATAAAATTACTTTATATAAATTTTACATTATTATTTAGATTTAGAAGTAATTATTATTGATTAAGTATAAGTATATTATATAATATGCATGTGACATGTCGGTATCTGAGTACGAACTTGCTATCAAGTACAGAGTATTACATTTGCACAAAATTTTACCGAAATTAATCCTCTTATGTTGGCCGGTTTCCCATCACCTTCTAAGAATGTATTTTTTCTACTATCCCTCATCTAACTAATGTCTTCGTGGCCTCTTTAAATTCTAGAACCACATTTTACACCACCTTTAAGTGGTGGCTATATTTGTCAGCTTTAAAATATTATGATATTATGATAACTAAATGTGAAGTATTATATCCATGTTCAAGAAAACATTAGTGGTTGTATATTCGAGAAATTTCCAATGACCTATACGTGGATATCTAATTTTTGACAATAGAAAGGTAGTACTCACGCTGGTCAGATTATATTTTGGCCTTTTAGGTTGGGATCTATTTTTTGAGTTTTGTTATTTAGTACATTCTTTAGTTTAACAAGTTTTGATATTAATAAGGTGGTAAATACAAAGGGCAGATATGCAACTCTCCTTCAAGTTGGGCTCAAGAATACAGTTAAATTGGTATTAGATATCTTTTTTTTTGATAAAGTGATACATATGTTGTTATATGTACAACGTAGCAAGTTTTTTTGGCATCAATTATAAGTGATTTTTTGTGTATTTAGTGTTTTGTTGTGTTTGGAGATCAAATTTGGGGTATTTTTGTAACATTTGTTTAGTATAAAGTCAAATTAGAGTAAACAAGAATCAATTCTTACTGCACATTTCTTTTTAAATGAATTTTAATATTGCTTACATTAATGAGGTTCTCACCCTTTTTGACCACTATTGCGGGTCTTAAATTCTTCAAATATTAATGTATTTTTCCAAAACTGTTACACTACCGATTCTTTTCTACCCATTGCAACTTGCGATGTTCCTTATGAGTGTGGATATAGTGAAGTCATTTTTTTATAGCTGTAACCTATAGTTTTATCCTTGCACTTTAAAATTTTGTCGTGAGCACTTAAAGTTCTGAATATTTAATGATGTTCAGGAATTTTTAAAATAGGAAAAGTTTTGTCGTGTTGAGACTTTTATGTAGTGAATATTATTTGAGAAATTTACTTCTGTGCCACGCCATCTACAAATTAGCAGTGGTGTCGCAACACATAAAATTATTTTCCTGCACATCTCTGTAGGGTTGTTTTTGGCTGCTTTGTTTTATTGTCTGTATCATCTACACACATTTGTACCTCAATCTCAGTTCTGATTTGATGTTTATCCGGATATGTATATGTTTGTATATCTTTACCACTTTATGTAACTACTTTTTGAATGACTAGATTTTAGCTAGAGTTTTTTCCATCTTCTGAACTATTAGTGCATCATGTTGTTCTATGTCATGTTATCAGCTGTGTTTGCCGAAGAAGTTCATATTTAATTGTATTCCCTGCATTGTTTTATTCATTTCATTATGCAGTGCTGAGTGACCGACTTTTTTTGGTTCATCTAGCTTTAAGTTTTTATGTTCGGCACAAAAATTCATTTAGAGACAGCAATCCAGAATCTATAGCACATAGCCTTTTTTTAATGGAACAACTATCCAAAAAAAAGTGGCTGGCCCAGAGGATTCCTCGCCAAAGATGTTGGGAAAGGAGGATATTGAAGTTGAAGAAGAGTAATGAATCTCAAAGGAGTTTTAAAGGTAAATCCTAGCAATATCTTTATTCGATAAGAATTTACCATGTTCCGAAAGCAATGGTTTAATTTTCACTAGACAAGCTCCAGTATGGAAGCTTCCAAGAAGTTGATACATCACTAGATAAAGCCTGACACAGGTATCATTTTGCGGTACAAATTTGAACTTTAACCATTAGAATACCTACTTGCTTGAAAGGATTGTATGCCTTTAGATGGACACCGATGTGGCAAGCGAATATTCATATACGCTTAAAACCTTTCATCTTTTAGGTACTATCAATTCGTCAATAATGTAGAAATTTAGATATATGATGCTCATAATTTTTGAATTTACAGTTTTAATCGAGCAAAAAAGCAGGTCGACTAAAGAATATATATGACTATTTGAATACTCAGATACAGAGAAATTACCATACAGAGGCTTATTAAAAAAAATCCGAAAACATAGGAATAACTTAATACATCAATGATATGAAAAAGCAGTTCGACTAAAGAATATGACTATATGAGTGCTCAGATAAAGAAAAATTACTATGCGGAGGCTTATAAAAAATAATCTGAAAAGTTAGGAATAACTGAATATAGCAATGATATAACCAAAGTTAAAAAGAAAATAAAACACCTTTTACTTAAAAATCTCAAATGTTATGAAAAGCTGGATAACAATCTAATCAATAGTTAAATGTAAAATGAAGTTTGAATAATTATATCATCTATATATGTTTTGGTTAAACATTATATAATTTCATAGATTGTCGATTTGTTAGTCGTAAATATTAAATAGTATACAAAGATTTGTTAAGCTTGAGTAATAAAAGGTTTCATTTGAACTATTGTAGGTATGCAATCCAGGTTATCAACTCTATTAAGTTTTCTGGTGATCATTACCCACTTCTATACCGGTCCCTTCTTTTATCCCATCATGTAGTTGGAAATAAGCCAGTAAAAGACAACTAGAAGAAAGTGGGTTCTTAAATTAACCTTAAAGGATAAGAAGCATACTTGAAGGGTCCATGGAAAATATCCCCTACAGATACCATATATTAGTCGTTCCATCTGTGCTTTCCCCAAAAGAAATAATTTTGATTTTCCATTTTCTACAGATCAGCGTTATTTACTATATTACAGTGAGATAGAAGGCTGACTGAAGACCCTTTTCTTGTAGGAGCTGCATGGATGACTGGAAACTGGTAAGGTAAGGAAGACCTTTCCCACCTGTGAGCCTATGATTGGATTCTTTTATTTAGAGTAAGGTTTCCATTTCTACGGATTATATGGTGGGTCAATCATGTGCTCAAGAATAAATGCAAAGCTTTCAAAAACTATTATGTTTTTATTTGTAGATTATCTTTGTACTTCATACTTTAGTTTGGTTTTAAACAAGGTAGAGGAGATTTTTCTTCTAAGGTACAAGTGGTGCATTGTACACTTACTTTAGTTGCGCACTTATGTAATTGAATGGACTTTGGCTTCCTTTTCCTAATATTATTTAATGATGACGATGTAGCATTAATTATTATGGTATATTGGTTGGTAATCAACTGTGAGTTAGTTTTGTTAAGGGATTTTCCATATATCATGCAAGAACTTTTAAAGACAGATTAGCTGTTCAAATGTGACAAAGGAACTTCCGTGGATGCTGAGCGGGAGTAGATTAATTCTTTAGGTAGTGCTGAGCAGGAGTAGATTAATTATTTACGTAATTGGGATCCGATCTGGCAACTTGTAGCAGGAAGATTGTGCAGCTTAGCCAAGACTCGCTCTCACGACAATTTGGGATGTGTTAAACTACAATTTGTGCACAGTTTTACTCACATTGCTATATAGTAACCCGTGCCTCGCACGGGTTTTTATGCTAGTTACTAACTTAAAACTCGTGCGATACACATATTATTTTTTAATAATTGTTTTTTTATTATTTAAGTTTTAATAATTTGTTAATTGCATTTGTTGAAAAAAATAAGTAGACATGTTAAAATAGGTAAACTTTTTTTTAAATAATTAAAAGCATTAAAATAGGTTTTAAAATAAATAAGTAAGGGTTTGTCCGTGATATTTTCGGAAAATGAGAGGTTTTAGTAAAGAAAAATAGAAAACGTAACATGTTTTACTTGGAAAAAGTAACCGCCCGTGATATTTTTAGAAAATGATCCGGATTTTGTTAGAAAAAATAGAAAAAGTCAAGGATTATTTTTAATAGTTGTTTTTTTATTATTTAAGTTTTAATAATTTATTAATTACATTTGTTAAAAAAATAAGTAGGCATGTTAAAATAGGTAAACTTTTTTTAATAATTTAAAAGTATTAAAATAGGTTTTAAAATAAATAAGTAAGAGTTTGCCCATTATATTTTCGGAAAATGAGATGTTTTAGTAAAGAACAATAGAAAATGTAACATGTTGTAGTTGAAAAAGGTAATTGCCCATTATATTCTTGGAAATGAACGGATTTTGTTAGAAAAAATCAAAAATAGAAAAAGTGATGTGTTTTTAATTGGTTATAAATAAGTAATACTGTAATTTAATAAATTTTTTATAGATAAGTACGGATAATTAAGTAAACACACGAATTGCCAAAAAATAGGTACCGTAATGACCAAACTTTTAATGTTTCGTCTTTAATAATATAGGATAGATTTCAATTGATTGAATGCAGTCTACATTCTCTTTGTCATTATAAATGATAAACATAAAAAATAAAATCTCCACACTCTCTTTGTCATTATGAATGATGAACATACAAATTAAAATTGTAATATAAAATTCTATGTTATACATGAATGTAATTCAACCATGATCAAAAAAAATTATTTATTAACATTTATCTCTACCATATGCCTTATGCCTTCGAAATGGTATGAGAGGAGATTTGAGATTTTTTTTATCTAAAACAACATAGAAATCATAACCATTTTGCTAATTTTAATTTAGTATAGATTATAGTCGATTCAGGATTCTTTAATCTGTACCATAAATTTATTTAAATTGAGTAAAATACATGAATTTATAAAATATATGTAAAATAATTAATTTGAGCTAAAATTTAGGCTTTCAATTATATATAATAAATGAGTTAAATGTACTTAAATAATTATAAGATCAAAACCATATTATATAGATCTACACGTTGTTAATGTAACTTTTATCTCATGGATATTAGTCAAATTTTTAAAGTCTAATCAAATTTAGAAGTATTTGATTTAAGAAAAAGGTACACAATATTAAAAACATTACTATGTAAATATTAAAAAAAGTGTAAATATTATCATTTACCGTATTTTTAATTAAAAAATTATTTCTATATATAAAAAACTTTGTACGAGAAATTATTTCGGTATAAGTACATGTTCGTGCCTTGCACGGGCTTTTACACTAATTTGTTTTGAAAAAGTGACGATCAGATCCTTTTCTCGCTCGGGTATCACACTAGTTAGCTTTGTGTTTTTGTCTCTAATTCACTAAAGGTATTTTATATTCAAATATCCTATTTAATTTGTACCATCAATACTGGAACACTGATTAAACAAGGATCACAAGCGATCCAGGGATGAGCTACTAAAATTTTCGCTTCACCGATCTCAATCTAAGCTACGAATTTAAACTAATAACTCATGTGTCGCAAAGACAACATCGATTAAAGTACGTAAATCTATTAGAATTTCATTTTGTCACATCAACAGTTTTTAGTTTTTTCCTCTGGTACTTTTAATTAGAGTTGCGCTCCATTGAGAACCCACATTATTGTGAGATATGAGATCTAATCCTAGCCATTCAATGATATACCTTTTATTTATATCCACCACTCATTAATTTTATTAACATTTTATTATTTCACCACTTTCACCCACTCAACCCCTCCTGCCACCAGTGACCACCATTTCCGGCGACCATCACCTCCGGCGACCATCACCACCGGCGACCAACAGTAATCACCAACGTCATAACTAAAATCACCATAGTTCAGAATAAAATCACCACCGTCAAACAGAAAATCACTATCATCTCCTCCAAATTTCAACCATCTCCCACCATCACTTCCGGCCACCACTAACTCTAACCACCACTTTCGGCTACTGCCTAAAAATAATCACTTCACCACTATCTCCAAACACCTATATTTAACACAAAATAATCACATTTTTAAACAGCAGCCACTAATCACCTCCGTTGTCATCAGTAATCACCATTATTACCACCACTAATCACCACCGTCGTTTTCAGTAATCACCACACACCCACCACAACGGAATTACCAAATTGCAAAAAAATCACCAAAATTGAACTAAAATTCAAGAAAAAATGAATCTAATTACTATTTTCAGATCTTAAAAGGTTGGCGTCGGAGATGGTGGTGAAGAAGGAGAGGGAGAAGAGAGAGAGATGGGGGCAGTGATAGGTGATGGTGGTGGTGGCGCGGGTGGCGGCAGCGCGGGGGGAGGGGTGGTGGTTGTCAGAGGGTGATGGTGGTGGTGGTGGTGTGGTTGGTGTGGTGGGTGGTGGGTAGAGAGAGAATGGAGGTTAGATGATAGAGATTAAATATTAAAAAGATAAAAATTAAAATATTAATTGTGTGGCTAGGATTTGGTTTAGATATAAAAAATGTGTGAATGAGATTAGATCTCAGTTCTCACAATTAATGGGGTTCTCATATGAGCACAAGCCCTTTTAATTAACCCATTTTTCTCACACAATCATTCTTTTGATAAAGATCATCCACCTGTTAATTTCAAATATTAATTTTACACTGCTAATTATTTTACCAATTCCTAAATTTAATAAATTAGATTTTTGTCGTCTATGATATGGATTAATTAAATTTGAAATTTTATCCATATTATTAGTGATATGGGTTAAAAATAACCCTAAAGACATAATTAATATTGCATTAATTAAACCTAGTTGGTCCATAAATAAGGCCCATTAATAAGGCCCGAAACTCTAATTAAATATTAATTTCGTAATTAATATTTGGTCTATAAGTACAACCTGTATTAAGAGACGTCCAATACAGGCTTATTCTAATACAATTGAGCTTGTTTCAATACAAGTCCGTTATTATATGGAAACAACTCCTACAAGGAAGGATCTAGAATTAATCCTTATTCACCGTCAAGGATAAGACTTATCCTTCAAGAAAGTGATAATACTTATCCACTGTCAAGGATAAGATTTATCCTTCAAGAAAGTGATAATACTTATCCACCGTCAAGGATAAGATTTATCCTTCAAGGAAATCAATACTTATCCACTAGGCTTCTAAACGCCTATATAAAGGGTCTGACCCCTCATCTCAGAACTACGTTTTAGACTTCATCCTCGAATAAGGACATACAAGTCATTACATCCTTGGTGTGCCCCTGCCGCCATAGCCCCGAGGGCAACACCAAGAACTACGTTTTTATTGGCTTGATTCTCTAAACATTAGAGATACGTAGGCATCTTGTTAGGACCGAGTTAGTCCCCAACAACAAGAGTAGCCATTAAAGCTCGAAGCTCTCTAACCTTAGCATTGAATTCAAAGATATAGTTTTTATTCCACAACATTTGGCGCCGTCTGTGGGAAAAGAACATCAACCATGTCAAACACACGAAGAACTTTACGTGATCCACCATCGACTTTTGGTGTTCAAACGGCAGGAAGTCAGCCACCACCAACTACTGGTACTCAAGAGACGAATATCCCCCTCACCACTCAAGTGATTTTGAATGCACCCCGAGGCCTTCAACTTCATACTACTGATCTTCCCCAATACACGAATCAAACTTTGGGTATGCCACCTTATGGAATGCCTCCACGACCCCCCGTTAGGATCAGTGGTCACAATCCACTATATCATGAATCATATGTGCCTCCTTATGTTCGAGGCCTGGAGCCCATTAATCAACAAACTCAGACTCAACAAGTCCCTCTGATTCGAGACTTTTCTGGTCCCTATACCGAAGATGAAGATTACTCATCTGATGATGAAAGTGACGTTCCCCCAAGGAGAAGACGTCCTACTTGAACAAATCGGGAACCCCAAACTACTAAAGACAAGATTGCAACATATGAAGCTGAGGCTGCAAGGCTTAAGAAGGTATTAGAAGAGGAAGAGGCAGCTAGAGACAAAGGCAACTCAATTGAGAGGGTTGCTGTAATTAACTTAGATCCTACACCGAGAAAGTCAAGGAGGGCTGAAGCCCCAAAGGGTGATCCCACTGAGTTGTTGTCCTTGGGAGATCCGGATGATCCTACACCCCATTTTACTCAGGATATCATGAAAATTCATATATCCAGAAAGTTCAAGATACAAACCATTAAGGCCTATGATGGAACAGGAGACCCTGTTAATCATGTGAGTACCTTCTCTAATGCACTATTGTTGCAACCTACCAATGATGCAGTCAAGTGCAGAGCGTTTCCACAAACCCTTGAGGGCATGGCTCAACGTTGGTTCATTCGTCTCCCTCCTAACTCTACTGGGTCTTTTAAGGAGTTGAGCAAGGCGTTCATCAACCAGTTTGTTAGTGATAGAGTGCATGAGATGAGTTCAGCATCTCTCATGGGAATTCAACAAGGCAATAATGAATCCTTGAGGGACTACATAAATCGATTTACCAGGGAGGCTCTTAAAGTCCCGGATCTGGAATACAAAGTGGCCATGATAGCCCTGCAACAAGGAACCACTAACGACCACTTTAAAAGGTCTTTGTCAAAGCACCTCCCTGAAAGCATGTTGAAGCTACAAGACAGGGCTGTAAAGTACATTAAATCTGAGGAGAGCATGAGGAAATATGAACCAAATACTGGGGGTAATGGAAACGGAAAGAAGAGGAAGGAGACTCAAGAGTTTGATGCAAGGGACAAGTACCCCAGAACAATAGAGGATTCTGATCCTGCACCGAAGAAGGGTAATCCCGGACAAAGATTCATGGAGTATACAAGATTGAATGCTCCTAGAAGTCAAATCCTGATGGACATTGAAAACGATGTTGATCTCCGATGGCCGAAGCCACTGAGGACTGATATGGAGAAAAGAAACAAGAACCAATTCTGTCAGTTCCACAAAGAAGTTGGTCATGACACCGACGATTGTAGATAGTTGTAGGACGAAATTGAATTCTTGATCCGAAGGGGAAAACTGGATAAGTTCACCAAGGATGGGAATTGAGGAAACCAAAGAGGAAACTATGAGAAGAAAGACTATGACAGAAAGGATAATGATCAAGATCGTAATCCTAGACCCCGAGGTCCAGTTATCAACATGATATTTGGAGGACTGACTGCGGCCGGCTCTTCCAGGAATTCACGAAAAGCTTATGCTAGAGAGGTAATGATTGTTGTTGGAGAAGCACTGAAGCGTGCCAAAACAGAAGTTGCCATTAGCTTCGATGATTCTGACCTAGAAGGGGTAAAATTTCCTTATGATGACCCATTGGTCATCACACCTGTAATAGGCAATTCTGAAACCAAGAGAGTTCTGGTTGACAATTGAGCTTCTGTGGATATCTTATTCCACGATGCTTTCATCAAGATGGGATATACTGACTCACAGTTGACACCCTCAAACCTGCCTATCTACGGATTCAATGGAATTGAATCAAAGGTAGAAGGCACAATCTAGCTCCCCATGACTATAGGGCAAGGCTCGAGACAACGACTCAAATGCTGAACTTCTTGGTTATAAAAGCAACCTCTACTTATAACGCAATCCTTGGAAGGACTGGCCTTCATGCTTTTAAGGTTGTTGCCTCGACATACCACTTGAAAATAAAGTTTCCTACAAGGAACGGGGTTGGTGAAGAGTGAGGAGATCAGAAAATGGCTAGAAGTTGCTATGTAGCCGCACTAAGACCTGATGGAGTCGGGGGCAGGTTCTCCCAATTGGGGACATGGATTCAAGGGATAATGAAGATAGAAGGGGAAAGTCAACTGAGGATTTGATCCCTATCCCCTTAGTTCTATGAGAACTAGATAAAGTCACTTACATTAGAGAACTGTTGCCTAAACCCTGGAAGGGCAAGATTATATCTTTCCTCCAAGAGAATGAAGATGTTTTTGCTTGGACATCAGCTGATATGCCAGGGATTGATCCCCAATTGATAACTCACAAGTTGAATGTAGATCCCGAAAGGAAGACGGTGAAGCAAAAGAAGAATAACTTTTCTCCAGAAAGGTAAGAGGCCATAAAGAAAGAGGTAGATAAGCTCTTGAAAGCAGGATTCATTGAAGAGATTCAATTCCCTGAATGGTTGGCAAACCCGGTAATGGTCAAGAAAGCCAATGGAAAGTGGAGAATGTGCGTAGACTTTACGGACTTGAACGATGCATGTCCTAAGGACTATTTTCCCCTACCAAGGATCGACACTTTAATAGATGCCACTGCAGGGCACGAAATTCTAAGCTTCATGGATGGCTTTAGCGGATACAACAAAATCAAGATGCATAAGGATGGCATTCACAAGGTATCATTCATTACTGATTTTGGTGTTTGCTGCTACTTAGTTATGGCCTTTGGACTCAAGAATGCAGGTGCCACATACCAAAGGTTAGTGAACAAAATTTTCAAACATCTAATTGGCAAGACCATGGAGGTTTTCGTGGATGACATGTTAGTCAAAATCCTCGATAAGGCCGATCATATAGAGCACCTCCGAGAGGCATTTGAAGTGCTGATAAAATGATGTTGAATCCTGCCAAGTGCGCCTTTGGTGTAGGGTCAGGCAAGTTTTTGGGTCTGATGGTCTCTAAACAAGGAATTGAAGCCAACCCCGACAAAATTAAAGCAATTGTGGATATGGAACCACCGCACTCTGTTAAAGATGTTCAGAAACTCACTGGGAGAGTGTCAACATTGGGAAGGTTCATCTCCAAGTCAGGGGAAAAGTGTCTACCCTTCTTCAAAGTATTGAAGAACATGAAAATTTTTGAGTGGACAGCAGAAAGCCAGGAAGCCTTTGAGGCCTTGAAAAAATACATGGCTGAAGCACCATTGTTGGCAAAACCGAAACCTGGAGAGACGCTCTATTTGTACTTGGTTGTTTCAAATACAGCCTTAGGAGCCGTCTTGGTCAAAGAGGAGTCGAAGGTTCAGAAACCCATCTATTATGTGAGTAAAATCTTGCATGGAGCGGAAGGGAACTACTCTCTGATAGAGAAGTTCGCTCTAGCATTGATCATGGCCTCAAAACAATTACGCCCGTACTTTCAGGCGCATAAGATAGAAGTCTTGACTGACCAACCATTAAGAAACATCTTTCATAGTCCTAAGGTCAGCGAAAGACTGATCAAATGGGCGATTGAGTTGGGAGAGTTCGACATCAAGTATAAGTCTCGAACGGCCATTAAAGCACAGGCACTTGCTGACTTCATGGTTGAATGTACCATCGATAACCAAGAAGTCGGGGGGCAGGAAGTAGTACCCTTGGAGGGCAAAGAAGTTGAAAAACAAGATGAAGAGATGGTATTTAAGGAATACTGGGTGCTCTATTTTGATGGGGCATCAAAAACAAAATCAAGCGAAGCAGGTTTAGTGCTACAAAGTCCCGATGGATTTCTCATTGAGTATGCACTAAAGTTGGACTTTCTGACAACAAACAATGAAGCTGAGTATGAAGCCATGATAGTCGGTTTAGGTTTGGCTGGGGACTTAAGAGTTAATACTCTCAAAGTTTGCGGCGACTCGATATTGGTAGTCTCACAAGTAAATGGAGAATTTGAGGCTAATGATGAAACCATGGCCAAATATCTGAAGCTTGTGAAAGCCATCATGGCCCAGTTTGATGAATACTATATGGAACACATCCCTAGAAAAGAAAACATGAAGGCCGATGCCTTGTCAAAATTTGCTTCTTCTGAGATAGAGAACTATGTCGGAAGTGTATACTTCCAAGTCTTGAATACCCCAAGCATCAATGGAAAACTAATAGCACCTATTGACATAGGTGGTTGTTGGATAGACCTCATTAAGGCTCATCTTGAAACCGGCTGGTTACCAAATAATGCCTTGGAGGCACGAAAGTTGACAGTGAGAGCATTGAGGTACGCCTTGATCGAAGGGATCTTATACAAAAAGTCTTTTGTCATTCCTTACTTGAAGTGTCTACGACCCCAGGACGCGGAGTTAGCCTTGAAAGAAGTTCATGAGGGAATTTGTGGGCAACACTTGGGGGGGCAGGGCCATTGCTCATAAAATCACCCGTCTAGGCTTCTACTGGCCATATATGCTTGCTAATGTGAAAGATTATGTGAAGAAGTATGAACGGTGTCAAAAGCATGCACCTGTAGTTAGGCAACCATCCGAGATGTTAACATCAGTTAACTCACCAATCTCGTTTCCCATATGGGGCATGGACATACTTGGGTCATTTCCAGTGGCAAGTGCACAAAGGAAGTTCTTGATAGTGGCAATTGACTACTTCACTAAGTGGATTGAGGCTAAACCTCTAGCCAAGATAACCACCAAACAAGTATTACAATTTCTATAGGAAAGTGTAATGTGTTGATATGGAATCCCACGAATCCTGGTCATGGACAATGGGAATCAATTTGACAATGAAGATTTCAAAAGGTACTGTGAGGAGAACAACATTGAGTTGCGATTCACATCAGTTGCTCATCTTCAAGCAAACGGACAAGCCGAGGTGGCTAACCGAATCATCCTAGATGGACTCAAGAAGAGAGTTGAACGCTCAAGGAACACTTGGGTGGACGAGTTGTTCCCTATACTTTGGGCATATCGTACCACTTGCAAGGATACTATTGAAGCAACTCCATTCCTGTTAGCCTATGGGACAGAAGTCGTGGTGCCAGTGGAGATTACTCATACCTCCCCAAGAGTAGGGGCCTTTGAGTCCGAATCGAACGAAGAAGGTATGAGGTTGGCTATTGATCTAATTGATGAAGTCAGAGATGAGGCAAATTCCAAGATCGTAGAACATCAGAAGCGAGCATCTTTACTACAATCTGAGGGTTAAAAAATGGTTCTTTCGTCAAGGAGACTTGGTTCTCAGAAAGATTGAAGCATTTGGGGTTGGACAGAAAGGAAAATTAGCCCCTAATGAGGAAGGGCCCTAAAAAGTCAAGAATGTGTTTGGACGAGGCTCGTATAAGCTAGAAACCCTCGAAGGGCATGAGGTGCCAAGGACTTGGCATGCCTCAAACTTAAAATTTTATTATGTTTAGTGCATCCTAAAAGGATCCGCTAGTAGGACAAGTAGAAATAAGGTTCGATGAAATCATGAGCTTCCTAGAAAGCAGATGAAGGGTTGAACCCGTTTTGATTGGTAGAAACATCCTCAAAGCTTTGCCAAGACAAACTATAAATGAATGCAAAGGAAAGCATACAAAATATGCATGTCAACTGCACAAATAGAGTTGAATACAACGAACTCCAAAGGGTGAATGTTGCTAATAAACATACAAAAGAAAGCCAAAGATGCCTATTGTTAATTAACGAAAATTTCAAGCTCAGGAGAAGTTTGATATGATAGACTTGAGAATGAATCACTACGAGTGGAGCCATCAGTAAGAACTCGTAAGGGTGAAGGGTTGAAACCCCAGAAACCTAAGACATTCAGTCCAAACCCCATCATTCGATATGCTCAATGAAAGGCTTGAAGCCAAAACAAGACGGTATAAGACATAAAAGGCTTATGCAAAAGTCAAGTTAGCCTCGAATAAGTCAAAATTGTCGTAAATGTGTAGGTCGCTCCACACTTTACACCAAGACGATACTCGTAAAACACTAGTGTATATTAAAATCCCCAAAAAAGGGTAGTAAGTCCCAGGTAAGGGATAAAAAGACCCCAAGTCTCGAAAAAGACCGGTATAACTTCTATGAAATCCTAGTACATTATCATAGAAGTTGGGGGGCAAATGATATGGGTTAAAAATAACCCTAAAGACATAATTAATATTGCATTAATTAAACCTAGATGGTCCATAAATAAGGCCCATTAATAAGGCCTGAAACTCTAATTAAATATTAATTTCGTAATTAATATTTGGGCTAGAAGTACAACCTGTATTAGGAGACGTCCAATACGGGCTTATTCTAATACAATTGGGCTTGTTTCAATACAAGTTCGTTATGATATGGAAACAACTCCTACAAGGAAGGATCTAGAATTAATCCTTATCCACCGTCAAGGATAAGACTTATCCTTCAAGAAAGTGATAATACTTATCCACCGTCAAGGATAAGATTTATCCTTCAAGGAAATCAATACTTATCCACTAGGCTTCTAAACGCCTATATAAAGGGTCTGACCCCTCATCTCAGAACTACGTTTTAGACTTCATTCTCGAATAAGGACATACATGTCATTACGTCCTTGGTGTGCCCCTGCCGCCATAGCCCCGAGGGCAACACCAAGAACTACGTTTTTATTGGCTTGATTCTCTAAACATTAGAGATACGTAGGCATCTTGTTAGGACGGAGTTAGTCTCCGACAACAAGAGCAACCATTAAAGCTCGAAGCTCTCTAACCCTAGCATTGAATTCAATGATACAGTTTTTATTCCACAACAATTAGCAACTAGATCATAAAATACAGGCCTTCAATCTTGGCCATAATATGCGCACACTACGCACACCACTACCATAATTTGGATAAAATAATGTTAGAGAACCAATTTTTTTTTCAAAACTTGTACTCCCTCCTAGGGCTATGAGCGAACAGAGTCGTTCGTGAACAAAACTCGAGCTCGGCTCGTTTTAGATGGACTCGGCTCGGTTCGTTTACTAAATGAACACGATCTTGAACATGAAAATGTGTTCGGTTAGTAAATAAGCTTGAGCCGAGCTTTACACCTGTTCGACTCGAACTCGGCTCGTTTTGCTCGGGATCGGCTCGAGCTTTTTAAACTCGGCTCGATTCGTTTAACTAATTATAAATTTGTGAATTTCATAATATCCTTAACAATTTGAATATGTTAAATAAAACTTAATTGTGATCTATTTTAGTTATTTTGTGGTTGAATAGGGAATTGTATTTGTTATATCTAAAAGGTATAACATCAACGTAGTACCAAAAGTTAAACTCTTTATATCCAATTCAAATTAGTTTTTCATTATTAAAATTTATAAGTTGCATTCATAAAATTACAAAAGAAAGTGAATAGATAGAGAGAGTTTGTCTTATTAATTTATTATATAATATTATTTAAAAGTGTCTTGTACCTCTTAAAATTGAGGAGAAAGATGAGACTTTTAGTGAATTTAAGGTTAATAAGAGTATCTTGGAGAGAAAAAAAAATTGTAAACCTCCTCAAATTTCAAGTTAAGAGCCAAGATAAAGAGCCTCTTATAGAGGCTCTAAGTTAGTCATAAAATTGTTTTATTTTAACTATTGTTATTAGGTGAAGTGAGTAAGGTTTGATTACTCATAAATACAAATATTAACCTAATATGATTATTAGAAGAAAATAAATTAACTTTAATTATTGAAATTCAAACATAATCGTGTATTCTTAAGATGTGATTTTAGGCGTGAGACTGTAAATCGAGTAAGTAATTTTAAAAATTGGATTTGGTTGAGTATAAAAGTACGAACTATAAGTGAACAACTCGACTGGACTCGAGTTCGGTTTGTGTTTGGCTCGACTCGAAATGTTCGTGAACAAACTCGTGTTCCGCTCGTTTATTAACGAGCCGCTCTTGAACATCACTTTTCGTTCGATTAGAAAGCTCGACTCGACTCGGTTCGTTTAAAAAAAAAATCAAATTCGGCTCGATTCGGACAACATCGTCCCGGCTCTGTTCGTTTACATCCCTACTCCCTCCATTCCATTTATATTGTCCAGAGACATCCACCTATTTAGCAATTAAACAAAAATTATCAATTTTAAGCTCAAATATTAGCATATTTGTAAAATTTTAACAAATTTAACATCTATTTTACCATAATTAGCTAATGTGGCCAAATGTTTTGGGACAAATAAATATAGAATTGTCGCCAATATAAACGGGACAGAGGGAGTATAAAATGATACTAGTTTATAACATGTGCGAAGCATGGGCTTCTTTTAATATACTATAATATTTTTTTTATAGTAAAAATAATTGTTCATATTATTTTTTTGTATTAATAATAAAATATATAGAATACAGTATAATTGACATTTTTATTAAGAACATATAGTGTTTCATATTTTTTAGAATGTATTAATAATTGATATATATATATATATATATATATTAAGACGATATATAATTAAAAAAACACAATATTAACGATTGAAAGATATATTATACTAATTTTATTTTTAGGCGTGTTATCAAAGGTAATATATTTTCATTAAAAGGTAATGTGTTTTAATTATAAAAGATAATCGCCTAGTTACTATATTTTATATTATTATATTATTTGCTATTTTTATATTATTTATTAAATATAATAAATGACAGAAAAACCAAAAGTTTCAATATTTTGGCTATTTTTTGAAAAGAAGATATTTTCAATGTTTTGGTTATTTTTGGAAAAGGAGATATTTTAGTAAGGATAAATAGAAAATGTAACATATTGAAAACCAAAACTTCCAATATTTTGGCTATTTTTGGAAAAGAAGAGATTTTAGTAGGTACAAATAGAAAAAGAAACATATTCTAATTGAAAAAGGTAATTACCTTACCCGTGATATTTTTGAAAAAGAAATGAATTTTGTTAGAAAAATAGAAAAATGTGTTTTAATTATAAAAGACAATTAACACGTTACTATTTGTATATAATTAAATTAATTTTTAATTAGAATAATTGACCGAAAACCGAAAACCAAAACTTTCAATGTTTCGGCTATTATATAATGGTATAGATATTTTTGAAAAAAAGATATTTTAGTGACAACAAATATAAAAGGTAATATGTTTTAATTTAAAGGTGACTGTCTATGATATTTTTGGAAAAAAAATAGATTTTGTTAGAAAAAAGTGTTTTAATTATAAAAGACAATCAGCTAGTTACTATTTTTATAAATAGATATTTTTGAAAAAGACAGATTTTAGTGACGACAAATATAAAAGGTAATATGTTTTAATTTAAAGATAATTGCCCGTGATTTTTTTGGAAAAATAGTAGATTTTACTAAGAAAAAGGGTTTTAATTATAAAAGACAATCAGCTAATTACTATTTTATATTATTTTATTATTTATTAAATAGAATAAATGACCGAAAACCAAAAACCAAAAACCAAAACTTTCAATGTTTCGGCTTTAATACTTTAACCCGTTCAAGGCACGGTTCATCAAAAATGATTAAAAAAAGACAAACCAAAAAATTTAATGGGAACAAAAAAATATTAAATAAAGAATAAAAATCAATATGATAAATTATAAAATGAGAAACTTAAATATGAATTGGAACATAGAACAAATAAATAAAGAATACAAATGGGGCTGAGGAAGATAGATAGGGGCCATTATTTATATTCAAATGGGGCTGAGAAAGAAAAATGGGGCATCAATAAAGGAGAAGACGGGGACGGTGAGGTGGCGCTCTAAGATCGCTTCGTTCTATTTTTCTTCTCAATTTTTTGAATTAATAATATTAAAAATTCGAAAAAATCTCAATTATCTTTTAAATACTTACTAATAGAGGAAACATATAATTTTTTTGCATTTAAAATCCCTACTAATGGAGAAAGTAAATATACAATAGATCTTTACTAATGGAGGGAACTAAATATCACTAATGGAAGAAACTAAATATTCAGTTATAATATTCTTGCCTTCAAAATATCTAAATTAGAAAAAAAGTGTATTACCTTACATTATTTTGAACTTTCCTCTATTATTATCTAAATATTCTCATAATATGTTTTTAATGAAATTACTATCTTAACATACTTCTCTCCTAAACGTTTTTTTTATGTAGTATGTTAGGAATGAATACCACTTAGAAACTAGACAGAGGGGGGGGGGGTGAATGGATAGTTTGTTGATAGATTTTCGATTTCTTGAAACTAAATAAACTGTATATGATTATGCTATGTAATATGCGGAATGTAAACAACACACACAATCACTTTAATCTACTTTGTATTAAGTAAATTAAATACTACAACTTTCCAAGAAATTCACAATCGAATTTCTGGCTTCTAAACAAGAACAGTTTGTATCTTGTTTTGCTTACAGAGAAAAGAGTGCTTAAGATAAAACTTTGTGTATCTCTCTTACAGCTTACTATGGTGTGTGCACGATATATATTCACCTATACAAACTAGGCACACACCTAATTACACAGTTACCCCTAGCTAAAAGTCCAACTTGTCCTGCCATAAGAAGTTAACTATGTCAGGAAGGACCACCTGCTTTTCGGAGTCTTTCCCGTTTCTGTAGCTGCTTGTCTCTTATCTTTCTCTCCAAGTTTAGCCGTAGATTTGCCATATGTTCTTTGGACCACCTTGCCAGAACAAATGCTTCAGTATTTGTCTCTTTTGATTCTTGGTTCTGTACCTTGATTTGTCTTGTTGTAAACGGCTAAGTGTTGATATCGTGAACTCC
This sequence comes from Heracleum sosnowskyi, assembly GCA_030848705.1. Classification (NCBI taxonomy): domain Eukaryota; kingdom Viridiplantae; phylum Streptophyta; class Magnoliopsida; order Apiales; family Apiaceae; genus Heracleum; species Heracleum sosnowskyi. The sequence goes on from CM061235.1 coordinate 71,716,079, forward strand.
ACTTCATTCTAGACTATGCGATGTCACTTGTAGAGACTACGCGATATGGCCTTGAGGACTTTGCGACATAGGCCATTTGAGGACTATGCGACATAGGCTTTCTGAGTACTTCACGACATAGACTGTTTGAGGACTTCACGATCTAGTACATTTTGACTTTGCTGACTTCAACACTTCACGACATGAATCTTGAAGACTTCACGACATAGTACAAAATGGACTATGCGATCCAGCACTTCTCGACATGGATATTTGTGCCTTCACGACATAGCTTTATTCTGACTTTGCTATATAATGCCTTAGACAAATTTCTGCAACCTATTTTCTTCATGGCCTTATTCATCTCTATCCTGCTGCATGAACAATTCTGAACTTCTACCAGGACAATTATTCAATGGCCTATATACAATCTGGATGCAGGAAACTTACTAAGCTCATTATAATTCTGAGCATACATGATCAAGCTAATTTTTATGAGAACAAGACAAGTACATAGAGAGACCTATACTATATCCCAGTGATAGAAATCACTAGGTCATGTAGTGTGACATAGTCACATAGTGTAGGCTTGTTAATGGTGGTATTCAGACATGTCTTGAGCCCAACATAGTATAATAGAAAATACAGGAACGTTTTTGGTAAATAAGAAGTTAATAAATTAGATCGGTCTTGCATAAGAAATTAAATATTAATACCAAAAACTAGAAAAAAATCTCAATTGCCTTTTAAATATTTACTAATGGAGAAAACTAAATATATAATTTCAATATTCTTGCATTTAAAATCTCTACTAATAGAGGAAAGTAAATATAATATTCTTGCATTTAAAATCTCTACTAATAGAGAAAGTAAATATACAATAGATCTTTACTGATGGAGGAAACTAAATATCACTAATGTAGGAAACTAAATAGTCGATTATAATATTCTTGCCTTCAAAATATCCAAATTATAAAAAAAAGTGTATTACCTTACATTATTTTAAACTTTCCTCTTTTATTATCTAAATATTCTCATAATATTTCTTTTCAAATAAAATTAAAATCTTAACATTCTCTTCTCCTAAACTTTCTTCTTTTTTATGTGATATAATAGAAAATACAGGAACGTTTTGGTAAATAAGAAGTTAAGAAATTAGATCGGTCTTGCATAAGAAATTAAGTAATTAATACCAAACATTAGAAAAAATCTCAATTGCCTTTTAAATATTTACTAATGAAGGAAACTAAATATACAATTTCAATATTCTTGCATTTAAAATCTCTACTAATGGAGAACTCATCTATATGTGCCACATGAAGATTTTGCAATTCTTCTCCCGTCAATTGTGAGGGCACAGATGATGATCCTGAAGGCCTATCATGTTGCATAGACTTCAGCCATTCTGACATTGTGGCCTGAGCCAAGTTAGAGCTGGTTCTAGGCACCTCAGGGGGGATTGATTGATGAGTTTCCTCCAGTCTTGGAATGACTGTGGAGTCTGATGTTGTCCCCATTGAAATGGGATGAGTGACAACATCATCTCCATGTGCCTGTGAAGGCATGTCCATGTCCATAAGGAATGGAGAGTTTGGCATAGAGTCTCCAGTGAGAACTGGTGAATCCTCTATGTTTGTGTTGGTGTCATTAGGATATGCCCCAGCATGCATTCCCTGACCAACTAGATGTGGTTCCTGGGTGGTGAGCACAGTGTCATGCACAATGTCACTTGAGGTTGGCTCAATCACAGATTTGGATTGTGATTGATCAATTGCAGAAATGTCATGAGAATGACTATTCTGTTGAAAAGAAATGTTAGATGTAGATTCTGGAAGAGAAGTGTGGTGTAGATTGGATTTTGGCAACTCCCCCTGAGAAATAGGAGGAGTTTCAAGTGTGATGTGCTCTCCACTCAGTGTGTCATCACCCTTATTTCTCCTAGGGTCAAGAGTGAGTTCTTGACCCTGTGCTGACTCAGTACAGAATGTAGTGGGGATGCTACTCTTTTCAATACTAATGCCCTGTTGAGAGGACATTGACAGTAATAGGTGTACCCCTTTTTGCACATCTAAATCCTGTTGGGAGGATTCAGTGATGGCTATTTCTTTAGATTTCTTCTTTGGTCTTGTGAGCTGTGACTCAGATTCCTCACATCCTATTTCTATAGACTCATTTATGATAGTTAAGGGTCTCTTCTTCATCTTCTTTTTAGTAACACCAGTCATTTGAGAGACTGGGGCACTTGGCTCCCTAATAACTACTGTTCTGTTTGTAGGGGGCCATTGGATGGGTTAGGAAGGCTTGGGTTAGACTCTTTAGTTTCAGCAACCTTAGCCTTTCCTTTCCAAGAAAGTTCATGATATTGGGGTTGATCAAGTGTGTAAGTTTTGAATGTGTTTTGCATATGCTCTGTCACATTCAAAATTACATCAACTTGATTCCTAGTGTCCAATGTACCAAATAGAACTTTGGACATGGACTTAGAATAAGCCAACTTTGTTGTGTCTATCCCTTCTAATTCATGCAATTGAGAATCTAAATGATTTAAAATGCATTGAAGAAAACGAGGATAGAAGATTTTAGTACCTCTGTTGCGTGGAGATTTACCTAACCTTTGAGCCAATTCCCTTACAATGATTGCTCCTACATTGATTTCCTGGTTGTATGCCAGGGAATGAGCAAGCCTCACTGCAATGTGGCTGATTTGATCCCACCCAGTCTTTCTGCACAGAAACACCTTCTGCAGAGCATCAAATAGGAACGACCACTCCCTTCTTACATGCTTCTTGGTCAACTTCCCCATATCTATCTCATCAGCATACTTTATCAGTGACAAGAAATCCACCATTTCCTTGTCATTGGCTTCAGCATCATGCCCCTCAGTCTTAAAACCAAATGTTTCATTCACTTCTTTCTCCCCAAATACCAACTCCTTTCCTCCAATACTGCAGGTTACTTCATAGAATGAAGTGTCATCGTCCCTCGCCAATAAAGTGCAATTGGCTATTCTCCAAAATGCCTCAAGGATATCAACATACATGGGTGGATTCATCGTCAACGCCTGACGAAGATATGAGGTGTTTAGAAAACGTACAAAGCACTTATATCTTGGGTTTGCCTCGGTTTCAGATGGAATGGTGAGAAAATTGGTTTCTTTGGGAATGGTTAATGGGTTGGAAGAAGAAGCTGTTTGAGATTTGGGTGCCATTTGAAATTAAGATTTAAGAAGAGAGAAGAGAGTTTGAATTTAGGTTTTAGAAATTGAGAGCAATAGACAGAATGAGAAGTTGTGAACGGTCAGCAAAAGGTATTTATATGATAGAGACACTGCGATATGGAGTTAGGAATATGTACAGTCTGATTGGATGTCGCGAAGTCAAAAATAGCCTGTACCGCAAAGTATATCGCATAGTCTAAAAATGAACAATGTCGCAAAGTCTTAGAAATTGAGAGAATGGGGGGACTTTGCGATATAGTATAAATACCCTGTCTAATACTCTCATTTTGGAATTTCAAGCATTTTGTCAGACTTAAATCAAGAATTGAAATAAAATTAATTTAAATCAAAATTATGTCGAGTATAGAGACTTGTCGATATGGTTATTCTATGTCGCGAAGTCTCACAATTTCAACAGTTTGCGATATAAGTCTGTTTTATTTGAACAAAGTCGTGAACTCTCAAGATCACCTATGTAGAGATGTCTTAAAAATTCATAACTTCTCAACCAAATATGATTTTGAAAAATATGCAGTAAAATACTGAAACATTTATAGATCATATCTCAGCTAATTTTCACTCCAAATACAGTGAAAATTTACTGCTGCAATTACGAACTGGCATACTCACTTAGAACAGCTAAATGAAGGATTAAGCATTCCAATTTCACTCACAAGTCTGTTGAAGACAGCTTCATTTAGAGGTCTAGTGAATATGTCAGCTAATTGTTTCTCTGTTGGAACATAAGAGACTGCTTTAGTACCATTTGCTGCATGTTCCCTAATGAAATGGTACCTTATCTCAATGTGCTTTGTAGTAGAATGATTAACAGGATTAGCTACTATGGATATTGCACTAGTATTGTCACACATCAGAGGAATGTGTTCTAACACTAGTCCATAATCCGTGAGTTGATTTCTAATCCAAAGCAATTGAGCACAGCAGCTTCCAGCAGCAATATATTCAGCCTCAGCTGTAGATGTTGCTGTGGATTGTTGTTTCTTGCTAAACCAGGACACTAACCTTTGACCTAAGAATTGGCAGCTTCTAGAGGTGCTCTTCCTGTCAATTCTGCATCCAGCATAATCAGAGTCTGTGTAACCAACCAGGTTGAACCCAGTGCCTTTTGGATACCGTAGCCCAAGATTAGGGGTCCCTTTCAGATACCTGAAGATTTTTTTGATAGCCATCATGTGAGATTCCTTAGGATCAGACTGGAACCTTGCACAGAGACAAGTGGCAAACATGATGTCTGGCCTGCTAGCTGTGAGATAGAGTAGTGATCCAACCATTCCTCTATAGACCTTGATGTCAACTCTCTTGCCTTTCTTATCTTCATCTAGCTTGATTTCAGTAGACATAGGAGTTTTTGCTGGAGATGACTCTTCTAAACCATATTTCTTTAAAAGATCCTTGACATACTTAGATTGGTTTATAAAGATGCCATCCTCCCTTTGATGTACTTGCAGGCCTAGGAAGAAGGTTAATTCTCCCATCATACTCATCTCATATTTGCTTTGCATCAACTTAGAGAACCTTTCACAGAGTTTTTCATTTGAAGAGCCAAAGATGATATCATCCACATAGATTTAAACAAGAATGATATCATTTCCATGCTTCTTAAAGAATAAGATTTTATCAATTGTACCTCTGGTAAATTGATGCTCAAGAAGAAATAGAGATAGAGACTCATACCAGGCTCTTAGTGCCTGTTTGAGTCCATAGAGTGCCTTGAGCAGTCTATACACAAAGTCTGGGAAGTTTTCATTTTCAAAGCCAGGTGGTTGAGATACATAAACTTCTTCAGCAAGATCACCATTGAGAAATGCACTTTTCACATCCATTTGATACACCTTGAAATCTGAGTGAGCTGCAAAAGCCAGGAAGATTTTGATGGCTTCCAGTCTAGCTACAGGTGCAAATGTCTCATCTTAGTCAATGCCTTCTTGTTGACAGTATCCTTTGGCAACCGACCTTGCTTTGTTTCTAATCACCACTCCTTCTTCATCCATCTTGTTTCTGAACACCCATTTGGTGTCAATAACATTCTTTCCTTCTGGAGGTGGCACTAGTTCCCATACTTTGTTTTTCTCAAATTGATTTAATTCTTCTTGCATAGAAACAATCCAGTCAGAAATCTTCAAAGCTTCTTCAATTACTTTTGGTTCTTCTTGTGATAGAAAGCAGCTATACAGACATGTATTCATTGTTGCCCTTCTTGTCCTTACACCCTCACCAGGATCTCCAATGATTTGATCCCTAGTGTGGGCTCTGTCTCATTTCCTTGTATGACCTTGTTCATTTCCTTGACTTGTTCTAGGATCATTTTGATTGACAGTTGCATTCTCTTCTTCTCCCCCTGTGTTTGTGAACCCTTGCACAAGTGTTTGAAGAAGATCATCAACTTCAAGAGTTTCATTTTCTGGAACAGTTTGAGCAGGAGGTTCATCCTCACTTTCAGAATCCTCTAGATATCCTTGATTTTCAAATCGTAATGGCACACTGTCTTGTTCACTTGTTTCAAGTCCAGGATTTTTCTTGTCATCAAAGGTAACATCCATGCTTTCCATAACTTTATGTTGCTCAGGTACAAATACTCTGTATGCTGTCCTTTCCAGAGAGTATCCAATGAAGATACCTTCAAATGCCTTTGCATCAAATTTTCCAACATGCTCAGAGGTATCTTTCATCACAAAACACTTGCTTCCAAACACATACAGATGCTTGAAGGATGCACTTTTTCCAGTCATTAATGAGTAAGGAGTTTTTCCAGACTTCTTATTGATCAATGTTCTATTTTGCACATAGCATGCTGTGTTAACAGCATCAGCCCAAAAGCTAGTAGGTAGCTTTGCATCCAACAGCATTGTCCTTGCGGCTTCAATGAGAGTTCTATTCTTTCTCTCAACTACTACATTTTGTTGAGGAGTTCTAGGAGCTGAAAACTGTTGAGAAATTCCTTTATCTTTGCAAAACTCATACAATGTTGAATTTCTGAACTCAGTCCCATTATCACTTCTCAAAGCAACTACAGAGGAACCAGAGCTTTGTGCTTCTCTATCAACTCTCTTGATATGCTCTATAATGACTTGGGGTGCTTCATCCTTGGAGAATAGAAATTCCACCCAGATATATCTTGAATGATCATCAACCATCATTAGAGCATATTTCTTCTTGGAAAGGGACATTACATTCACAGGGCCAAATAGATCCATGTGAATTAGCTGCAGAGGTTTTGAGTTTGTATTGAGCAATTTGTTTTTATGACTTGATCTTTTGATCTTCCCTTTCTGACAAGCTTCACATGCTCTATCTTGCACAAATTCCAGTCCAGGCATATCCCTGATGAGTTCTCTCTTTGTTAGAGAGTTCATTGCCTGAACATTCAAGTGAGACAGTTTCTTGTGCCATAGCCAGAATTCCTCATTTGTGGCCTTAGTGTAGAAACAACAAATTTCTTCCTTGTCCGCAGCCTTGAGATCAGCTACCAACAAGCTTCCTTTCTTCACACCAGTTAAAACAACTTCACCACTTCCTCTTTTTGAGATTAGACAATGATCTTCATCAAATTCCACTTTGAAACCCCTGTTTGTGAATTGTCCAATGCTCAAGAGGTTATGCTTTAGTCCTTCAACAAATGCTACATCTTCAATAATGACATTCCCAGATTTGACACTGCCATATCCCATAGTATAACCAATGTTGTCATTTCCAAAGGTTATTGATGGGCCAGCCTTTTCCTCAAATTGTGATAGCAGGGCTATATCACCAGTCATGTGACTTGAGCATCCACTGTCCAAGATCCATATGACTCTTTTATTCCTGTTGCCCTGCATTCACAAAGTAACTAAGTTGTTTTTGGTACCCACACTTGGTAGGGTCCAGTTGATTTAGAAACAGTTTTGTTAACAATTCTTCTGTCATAAATTGCATTCTTCACAGTAGGAGACTTCACTTTGTTTGTGGCTTTGGAGTTTATACTCTTAGGCTCACATGAAGTTTTTACCCTCTCAACCTTGATTGGGGATCCTGTCCTGTGAGTGTGCATATGTGTGTGTGATTCACAAGATTGTGCAGAATCAAGTTTATGCTTAAGAGATAAACAATTGGCAATCACAGTCACATAGCATGTCATGCAGTTTGAATTACCACAGAAAGAATCATGAATAGAATTTAAACCTACAGAATGGTTACTCAGGTTATCAACTTCAACATTCACTTGTTTATTACACTTATGAGTCAAATGATTAACAGATAGGCATTTCTGACACTGTTTCCTAGGAGCATTTGGCACATAAGCATAGTTGTTACTCTTGTTGACACCTATTTTGCCATTTCTGTTTTGTTTCTTTTTCTTAACAACTTCCTTTTTGACCTTAGGACTCTTGACAAGGTTGTCTTTGGTTTCTTTCTGAACAGCAGACTTAGGAGAAGAGGAAGTGTCTTTAGAAGCCTCATATTCTTCAAGTAGTTGTTGCTTGATGATCAGTAGTTCTTCATCAAACTCAACAACACTCTTTTTGAAAATGGGCTTTTCAACACTTGACAGTATGGTTGGGGCATTTTTGTTTGTAAAAGATTCTTTTCCTTTGCCCTTGGACTTCTTCCTTCCCTTGTCATTTTCATAATCAAAACCAACTCCAACCTTGCGGTCTTTAATGTGTTCCTTGTGATAGGTTTGAATAAGCTCAGAGGAGTTCTTGAAACTTCTTAATTTCAGTTCATTTTCAGCAATTTGTTCTCTAAGAGCTTTTTTTGTTTAGCACAAATCACTTTGTTTTTAAGATACTCAATCTCCTTTTTCAAACCATCAAGGCTCACAACTGTTAGGAATGAATATCACCTAGAAACTAGACAGAGGGGGGGGGGTGAATGGATAGTTTGATGAATTTTTGCTTTCTTAAAACTAAATGTAAACTGTATATGATTATGCTATGTAATATGCAGAAAGTAAACAACACGCACAATCACTTTAATCTACTTTGTATAAGCAAATTAAATACTACAGCTTTCCAAGAAATTCACAATCGAATTTCTGGCTTCTAAACAAGAACAGTTTGTACTTGCTTGCTTACAGAGAAAAGAGCTTGAGATAAAAACTATGTGTGTCTCTCTTACAGCTTACAGTGGTGTGTGCACAATATATATATTTACCTATACAAACTAGGTACACACAATATTACACAGCTACCCCTTCTGAAAGTCCAACTTGTCCTGCCATAAGAAGTTCACTGTGTCAGGAAGGACCACCTGCTTTTCGGAATCTTTCCCGTTTCTGTAGCTGCTTGTCTCTTATCTTTCTCTCCAAGTTTAGCTGTAGATTTGCCATCTGTTCTTTGGACCACCTTGCCAGAACAAATGCTTCAGTATTTGTCTCTTTTGATTCTTGGTTCTGTACCTTGATTTGTCTTGTTATAAATGGCTAAGTGTTGATATCGTGAACTCCACTTCATTCCTGACTTCGTGATCTCCCTTGTGAGGACTACGCGATATAGCCTTTGAAGACTTTGTGACATAGGCCATAAGATGACTATGCGACATGGGTCATTTGACGACTATGTGACATAGGTCATTTGACGACTATGCGACATAGGTCATTTGACGACTATGCGACATAGGTCATTTGACGACAATGCGACATAGGTCATTTGACGACTATGCGACATAGGTCATTTGATGACTATGCGACATAAGGCTTTTGAGGACTTCACGATCTAGGCTTCTTTGACTTTGCTGACTTCAACACTTCACGACATGTGTCTTGAGGACTTCTCGACATAGTACAAAATGGACTATGCGATGTAGCACTTCACGACATAGATATTGGTGACTTCACGACATAGCTTTCTTCTGACTTTGCTATATAATGCCTTAGACAAATTTCTGCAACATATTTCTTCATGGCCTTATTCATTTCTATCCTGCTGCATGAACACTTCTGAACTTCTACCAGGACAATTATTCAATGGCCTATATACAATCTAGATGCAAGAAACTTTGTTAAGCTCATTATAACTTTGAGCATACATGATCAAGCTAATGTTCATGAGAACAAGACAAGTACATATAGAGACCTATACTATATCCCAGTGATAGAACTCACTAGGTCATGTAATGTGACATAGTCACATAGTGTAGGCTTGTTAATAGTGGTATTCAGACATGTCTTGAGCCTAACAATCTCCCCCAAATTGTGAGTAAGATCCTTAGGCACAATTTCATGTCTGATAACTAGCCTAACTTACATAGAAGGAAATTAAGTAACAGAGAGGACAATTTATGAACATTGAGATCAGGAATTTGATTACATAAAAAAAATTGAAAGCTTACAGACTATCTTTGTTGCTCAGCAGCTTCAGCTTCCAAGTGCTTCTCTTGTAAATCATCATAAATCTTCTTTTTCCTTATCTCTTCTCCTCTTTTCAAGTCTATGATGGCTTCTTGAAGTTCTTCTCTTGCAATCAGTTCTTCAATGAGAGGGGAGTCTTTTAGATCATCAATTGCAGCTTTAAGAGCACTTTCCATATATGAATCCAGAAACTCCATCCTTATCTTGCTCATGCCTCCATAAGAATTTTTGTATTCCACAACATAAGGATTTTGTTTTACCCTGCAAAGTCCTTTCTTTCTCAGCTCCTTCGCTCTTTCCTCCATTTCATCCATTTCTTTCTCTTTCTGAATTATCTTCTCTTCACTTTCCTTTCTCAGGTTTTCTTCATAATCAGCATGCATTTTCAAGAACCTGGCAATATCTATCTTCCATGTCCTTTCTTCTTTTTCTTCAAAATTCAGTAAGGCATTTATCCTTTCAAGCTCATACATATAGAAATATTGCCAGCCTCCTTGCTTCATTATCCTTTCTCTTCCATCAGTGTACTTGATCTCTAGATGATCCAACTTCACTTTGACTTCAAAGATCCTTTGAGCCCTCAAAAATGCTAGGGCATCTTCATCATAGTCCTCATCTAGTGGAAGCACATTGATGCCAATAACATTTGTGAGTTTTCCAGTCTTCTTTGTTATCCTTATCCTTCTGGATACACTCTTGATCTTCAAATGCTTCACAAGAGATACCTTTCTGGAACAAGGAGAATCAGTCTTCAGTGCCACGTCACTTGGAAGAAGCTTCATTCCTTTTCCCTTCATCCACTGTAACACTCCACTAGCTGTGACTTTGTGGAAGTGTCTTTTTGATGTTTCTTTTGTGGCTCCTTCTTTCTTCTATGGCAATTCAGGTTCAGAAGTCTTAGATAATGATTTTGGAGGATCATTACTAACAGTACCCACCCTAGACTTAGAGTCTTGTGTTGTGGTTAAAGTACTGCTAGCAATGTCCTTGACTTGCTGAATTCCACTTCTTGTTCTCTTGGTTGTTTCCTTTGTCCCCTTAGAATCCCTCTTGTCATCATCAGCACCTTTTGTCTTCTTTGAGGATTTGCTCCTGCTACTTTCACTTGGTCCATCCTTATCACTCCTTGAATGAGATCTCCTTCTGTAGGTTTTCTCCTCATCATCATCCTCACCATCCTTCTTCTTGCTCTTTTCTTTGACAGATTCAGGAATGACTCCATGAATCAGAAAAGATTGTAGAGTGTGAATCATTTCTAGTTCCTCAACTGTCCTAACTCCTTTCTTAGATCTCAGCATCTGCAGCACCTGGTTGATCTTTGCATTGTTTTTCATTTTCAGGTCTGAGGGAATGACAAGTTGGTCAATGTTGTTATCTTGAGATAGACTTTGGTAGATAATTGTCCTTGGCTTGGAGATAACCTCAGGCAATCTTTGATTTTGATCTATCTTCAAGTCATTGTATAGACTTTCATTGTTCACTCCATGCTTTTCAATCAACTCCAGAATGATTGACAGCTCAGTAAATCTCAGTCTCTCTAGAGTTTGAAATGATAGATGCCACAAGTAATTGTCCTTGCACACCATGATAACCTCTCTTAGATGAACATCCCTGATTTTCTTTACTGCAACTGTGAAGTACTTGATGCTTTCCTTGAGCTTCTCTCTGTAGTCTCTTACATCTTAATGAGCATTTCTGTAGATGGCTTTCAGAAACTCCAGGAAGGCCTCATCATGATAGATGTGAGAACTGGCAACTTCCTGTAGCTTGGCCTCTGTGATAATTGTAGCTTTGACAGGTTGAGCATTAAGAGTAGGTTAAGCAGGTTGAGTAGCTGAAGTGTCTTTGGGCATCGTGGATGGATAGTAGGTGGTTGTGACTGTGCTTTTCTGACCTTGTGCACTTATGACCTCTACAGGGGGTAGGATTATTGGTTTGATTGTTTCTTCAGAAATTTTGCCCTTAAGCTTCTGTTGCTTGGAAGGTACTCCCCATTTCTTTTTCAGACTGATCTCCTTTACTTTCTCCCCCTTAGGCTTGGAATCAGACAAGATGTCTTGAGCTTCCCCAGGGATAGGCAGGTTCATGTGTCTCATCATGGAAGTCATCATTTGCTGTTGTACCAGCAGGATATTGGAGGTGTTGTTGCCTTGGTCATCCAGCTTGGCATTGAGCTGGTTTAAGGAGTGAGCAAGCATCCTGTTTTCATCTTTCAGAGAGGCCACTTCTCTTTCTAGACCATCCACCTTGGAGAATAGCTGTTGAGACTTGAAAGAATTGAGAGATTGATCTTTGAGCTTGGCAAAATCAAATTTGGAGATGTTTGACATAGGAATCTCATCTACCAATTTGTCACCATATTGATTCTTCCAAATAACATTCAGCATGGCATTAGAGTTGATGTTGGCCTTGACTTGATTTTCCAATGTAGTAGCCAGTTTCTTGATGTTGTCAGTGACCATGGCTAGAGAGATATCCATCCTGTTGACATTAGAATTTGTTTTCTGGATTTCTTTGAGGATGCCATCCACCTTGGGAAAATCAGAGAGATATGAGTTTCTTAGCTGAGTGAGGGATCTTTCTGTCTCCTCCTGGATAGAATAAATCTCTGATTGAAGCCCTTTCCCAAGATAGTGCAGAGCCTTTAGCTGATTCTTGTAAACATCATTTATAGCATCATAAACTGCAGCAGGAGAGAGATCCTTTGCATTGGAGCCCAGAGAGGTGAGATAATTCTCTCTCAGAAAAGCTAGGGCCTCCTTGAGTTTGATAGATCTCTTAGCATCCAACCAGGCATCCACATTTCCCTCTGGTTCAGCTGCATCCACTATCTTCTCCTGCTGAGCTGCAACATCCTCCTTGTGGCAAAGTAGAATAGCTTCATAATCGGCATTTGGCAAGTTGGAGGTGAGGAGGTGTTGAGCTATTTTTGAGAACTCATCAATCTGTGCCACATGGAGATCTTGAATAGCTTCTTCTGTCATTTGGGAAGGCACAGTTGATGATCCTGAAGGCCTGTCATGTTGCACAGGCTTCAGCCATTCTGATAGAGTGGCCTGAGCCAAGTGAGAGCTAGTGCTACGCACTTCATGAGATGTGAGTTTCTGAGTCTCCTCCAGCCTTGGAATGGTTGTAGAGTCTGATGTTGTCTCCATTGAAATGGGATGTGTTACAACATTAGCCCTATTTGTCTGTGAAGACAGTTCCACATCCCTGAGGATGGGAGAATTTGGCATAGAGTCTCCAGTAAAAACTGGTGAATCCTCCATGTTTGTGTTGGTGTCATTAGGATATGCCCCAGCATGCATTCCCTGACCAACTGGATGTGCTTCCTGGGTGGTGAGCACAGTGTCATGCACCATGTCACATGAGTTTGGCTCAATCACAGTATTGGATTGTGATTGATCAATTTCAGAAAAGTCATGTGAATGACTAATCTGTTGAGAAGAAATGTTAGATGTAGATTCTGGAAGAGAAGTGTGGTGTAGATTGGATTGTGGCAACTCCCCCTGAGAAATAGGAGGAGTTTCAATAGTGATGTGCTCTCCACTCTGTGTATGATCATCCTTATTTCTCCTAGGGTCAAGAGTGAGTTCTTGACCCTGTGCAGACTCTGTACAGGTTGCAGTGGGGAGGCTGCTCTTTTCAATGCCAATGACCTGTTGAGAGGCCATAGACAGTAGCAGGTGTACCCCTTTTTCCACATCTGAATCCTGTTGGGAGGATTCAGTGGTAGGTATTGGTTTTGACTTCTTCTTTTGTCTGGTGAGAGGTGACTCAGGAGTCTCACTTTCTATTTCTACAGATTCATTTATCACTTCTAGGGCTCTCTTCTTGGTCTTCTTTTTAGTAACACCAACCTTTTGAGAGATTGATGCACTTGGCTGCCTAGCTTTTACAGTGGTGTTTGCAATTGGGTTACTGGATGGGATGGGAAGGCTGGGGTTAGACTGTCACTACTAGAAAACAGTCAATAGACATCAGCTAAAAACCGATGTCTGCCAACTTTTCAACCGATGTCTTGGTGGGTGTAGAGAAAGGTCCAGAGCTTTGACATCGGTTTGTACCCGATGTCTTAACTATCTTTTCACATCATTTAGTTGCAACAAACTGATGTATATTCTTCAACTTTAAATTTGCAAGGACTTGGTATCTTTTCAGTATTTATATCCTAAGAAATTGTTATGAATTTAAATGTATCATACACAAGGTATAAATATGTATTTACATCGATAAGTAGTTACAAAACGATGTTATAAACATATATAGACATCAGGTTGTCAACAGAAATGATGTCTAAGAATGTAAAGACATCAGTCTACAACCGATGTCTAAGAATGTAAGTCTACAACCGATGTCTAAGAATGTAAAGACATCAGTGCACAACCGATGTCTAAGAATAAAGACATCAGTGCACAACCGATGTCTAAGAATAAAGAAATCAGTGCACAACCGATGTCTAAGAATAAAGAAATCAGTGCACAACTGATGTCTAAATTACTACAAGATGATCTTTAACATCAGTTCTACAATGAAAAAAAGAAAAAAACGATGTTACTGTGTTTCAATTACACCAGTTTATTTATTTCAGTTCCTTTAACTGATGTATAATTGAACAACAATATCAACCAAATCAATACCATAAAACCTTCCCAAAACCAAGAACAAACTATAATGGCCGCATAAAATAACATAAAACATTCAACAAACATAAAGGCACATCGGCCATAACATTTCATCTCACAATTCCTTGCATACCATTTTGGCATAACATATCAACACAAAAATCATCCACTTTCCATATATTCTACATATCATCCACCTTAGACTAGGCTAGCAAACCAACAAAAGGAACCAAATTGTTTAGGTTGATCGAACAAGAGTCTCCAAACGCACGTCATCAAGCTCCTCCCTTTTGTAAGACTTCCTGGTCTTAGTGGCCCACTATAAACAATCACAAAGTAAAATCGAAGCAAAAGTTAGCAAATACAAAAAAAAATAAAAATTCTAAAGGTGTGCAGATTGTAACTAAAGTTGTTCTTAAACAACTATATTCAGTTAAAGATAATAAGATCCAATTAATTTCTCACCCTAACACCTTAAGGTAGGAGAGCTGGTAACTTAACAAAAAGTACTTTAGAAAGTAACATACATGAAAAAAAAATCGAAGAAAGACACTGAAAAAAACAAATGAATATAGCTTAACATTAACAGAGTATGGACATGGGCAAAGACATTTCACTGTCACATACCATTTCGAACTTCAACATTTCACCATATGCAACTCCTAGATTATACATAGCATCTGCGTAATGCCAGTTATAGTATAGAGCTTTCTTGTAATATGCCACGCCTTGGTTGATATCACCCTCTAATTTAACCTGAGTGAAATTATCGACAGAACGTATTCAGTTTATAGAACTGACAAAGCAGATAAAAACCCCAATAGATTTCTTCAATAGTTATCACTGAAGTGCAACATAGGAAAGTAGTAAATAAGCCAGCAGTTCATGTTTATGTAAGATAGCCCGATAAGTTCGTGCGTGGGTGTTAATATGTGTACACATCTCTTCCTCCTGATATAAGCTATCAAGACTTTGGACAGACCAGAAAAACAACATAAGAAATTTGAACTATAGATAGCAGCACATCACTTCTATTATCTAGCAGCTATATTGTTAAACATACCTTAACCATATATCTGAGCCGCATTGGTCCATTTCTAACTCAAATCTGCAAAATACTTCAACCTAAGTTAAATTTTATAAAAAGTTCAAGCTAGCAAGATCAATCTTTGCTGCATGTAGTATCCCTAGTCTGATCTTACAAGACTTTAATTCCTAATATATGTCACCCTTATAAGGTGATAAATGTAGTGTCTAGACAAATTATGTATCTAACTAGAAAATTTCTTTAGTTTATTGAATTGCTAAAAATTTTAAATTAACGAACTCTGATATACCAAAAACTTTGGTCGTCAGTTTTACAGGTCTCATTTCTTCTCCAAACCTGCAACAATAGAAAAAAAAGCAATTCAAATACACAGTCAAAACATATGTGGACATATTCATTTGGGGTAAATAACTACTGGGAAGTAAAGTACTTGGACAAGGAATCCTATTTTGAAATATTAGTTGGATCACTACAGAGTTGGGTTAGAAAACCTAACTTTGTTCTCAGAAGCATATTTATGAAGATGTCATCCAGTGATCTCCTAAGTAATTAGTAGACAATAAGCTACTGACTAAGCATATCTACGTTCCTTGACAATTGTACTATGTTTCCTAAATAGTTATTATCTTGTTATCATCGTGCGAGTTGTATTGTATCGATGTTTCTGAGTAGAAGTTTATCAGTGTTACTAATAGTACAATTGAAGTCATAATTTAAGCTGGAGGAAGCGAGGAACTTAGTTAGCGACTCTCTTTTGGTAATTAAAGATCTATCAGTAATAGGAAGATACAAGGGTATAAAGCCTATGTGGAACAGATACCTGCCAAATAAGGACAGTCCCACGTCAGGGAAACCAAATAAAAGACACTAAAACATAAAATTACTAAAAAAAACTAGATTAGGCCGAAGTGATTTCCAATGCACCATGCCAATAGACAAAACAGAAATACCCAGGAACTGCCAGACAAACCCTTCTATCGGACAAGAATAGTACCCTTTTCTTGGAAGTTGAAAATGATAAGGATGTTTATGTAATCATATGCACACTGTTTTATATAATCTTAAGATAAGACTTGGAATTGATATGATCTTTGGATTAACAGTTGAACGATCATTAGTACGTTAAACAATCTTTGTGGCACAAACTCTCGGAACCTTCTTAGAGGCTGAAACATTTGTTAAGGACAAATAAAAGCAGTATTTAAATGAGAAAACTATTATACTGATCAGACTGATTGCTTTGTTTTCACTAATCTTGCTTATCTTTATCATATTTAACCAAGTAGAATGAATTAGACAACAATATCATCATTTTCTCAATAGACTAATAATCAAGTTCGCTGGTTGACAATATGATGTGTGTTACGTGTACACATACAGAACACCTGCAACGAACAGTAGTTATATCTTGGAGTGGTTCACTTACATTTTAGAGTAGTTAAACTGATTGTTTATCGCTACATATGACTAATTAAAGTTTTTCCGGAGGATCAATAGAAAGTATTAGTTACCTCGATGACCATCAAAGATTCCAAATGTATAAATATCCTTATTATTGCACAAATAAGGCATAAGGAAGTGTGTATCCTCCATAGTTTCCCTTCTTCCAGTAGTAGCAAAGGATCCTCAGGATAAAATTGGATGGTATGACATACTATTTTTTGAAGAATCAAGCCAATTTCCTTCACAAGAATCCAGGGCAGCAGAAGCACTTCTCGAAAATCGTTCACCCTGAGAAAAATAGTTGACGCTTTCTTGGTATGGTCGAAGAATTGTGGTTTTTGGGGCTAGAGAAATTAAAGAAATTACAGGAGGAATCTTTTCCTCCTCTAAAACTTTACTGCCATTCTTCCCTAAAATGGAATCAAGTACGATAACTATTTCATCAAAAGAAGGTCTATTATGAGGATTTGTGTCCCAACATCTTTCTATCATTGACAGTATTCTTTGTGGCACACCCGACTCATGTCCTGCAAGAACAGGTCTCAATCCTTCAGATGCCACCGCTGCTGTAAGTTGTTGCTCTGTATAATTCATTTCCAGCACAGTGTGGGCCTGCCATCATTAAATTATTATTTGCAACAAGTCAGAGGGATCACAGAAAAGCAGTGATTGTGAGTGAAAGCCTTAAGGACTACTAATCATACACATCATTTTGTTACCTTATCCACTGTAATTATTCGTAAATCCTACATACTCGGGTGTGATAAAGTTGAGAGCAAATTTTCAAGTTTCAACAGCACAGAGAGCAATTACTAAGATAAAGACATTATATCTAATAACAAAAAACAGAGGGAAAATTGAAGACTAACATGTGCTTCTGCTCGAAGATCAGTGTATGGGACGACACCAGTAAAAAGCTCACTGCAATAAAGTGTAAAATTGCATGTTCACATGGGAGTGAAATTTAAAGGGAAATAGTTTATTTTGATCTTTTCAAAATCATGGATTATTATGATGATTTTTTGAAAATTTGGAATCCTTTTTTGATACAAATTGTATTAATTGTGTTACTCAAACAAATATAAGAGAGTTGAAAGAATTAATAAAAACACATTACTTGATTCAAAGACAGATGGACAAGCATTTCAAACAATATTTCTACTGTTGACTGAAGGTATTGAAATAAGGGTTCCAGGAACACATGGTGTAGTGTGTGTATAGAGAGTAACACTGACAAATGCCAACGACGAATGCTGCACCTATGGACTATTATTTACTTTTGCAAAACAGGTACTACCTATTAGTAACACTGATAACCTAGTTGCTCAGATAAAAAATGAAAAACTGTATTTAGGAATCGGGTACTACCTCAATCATTATATCAATCTGAGAATTCACAATCAACGTATTCTTTGCCTGCTAAAATTTAAAAGCTTAACATAAACAGAACATATCCTTATTCATTCTAATCAATTTCAAAACGGTAAAAAAAATAAGGACATCCAAACATAAGCAACAGTTAAAACATGAGCTAAATTATCTCGGTTCGACAAAAATGGCTCAATAACATAAGCAACAGTTAATACAAAAGCAGAACCAGTCAATGATGCATCAATATCACCAAGAATTTGCTTAACTATTGCAGGATCAAACAAAGAACTAGGCACTAACATTCCAGAAGCTGATAATGTTGTTTTTCCAGAGCTAAACAATCACAAATATCATAACATACAATCAAAACAATATCAAAATGAAAAAAAAGTCAAATATGCAAATCGACTAAAGCTAACAACTTTACACACACACTTACTACACTTACTTGTAATGGTGAAAAGCATGTCTTCTCATTTTCAGACCCTTTGGGTCCTGAAATTTGTTACAAGAATCAAAACCCAGATGTCATAAGTAAAAATATACACAAAATATTGTATATTTGTATTAAAGATAAAATTTTGAGCTAGTTATATGTGTGTGTATGATAGAAGTGCTTACAGGGCCTTGAACTCTGACCATGACAAATCGATGATGAAGACCCAATTGAAGATGATGAAGACTTGACCTTTGTCAAATCGATTTGCCAATTAACGATTTGAAGTGATGTGGGCTTCGATTTGAACGATTGAGGTTATGAATTGAAGGTTACAAATTGAGTTGAGAGTGAAAGAAAGAGAGAAAGAGGGTTGAAAAATAGCTAGGGTTCTTCAAAGTTCGAGAGAGGTGAGGTCGAGTGAGGAGGGGAGAGTGTTTTCAGTTATTGTTTTAATTAAATTATATTTTTACTTTTGTCTGAATAATAAGGGAAGAGGGTTACAGCAGCCAAAAAAAATGGGGGGAAGAATAGTTGGCTAAGGGGGGAAATCGTAGTTGGCAAAAAAATTGATAAAGTGGGAAAGTATTAGCGGGCACTAATATTTTTTTAAAGACAATGTTTAGACATCGGTTCAAATGTAATCCGATGTTGTAACTATACAAAGACATCAGTTATTTCTAAACTGATGTTAATAAAGATCTTTTACATCGGTGGCACCATCAACCGATGTTATATGGGCGATGTCTATTGGCAGTTTTCTAGTAGTGTGTGTAGCTCCTTCAGTCTCAGCCTCCCCTGTCCAGGAAAGTGCATGGTATATGGGCTTATCAAGTGGATAAGACTCAAATGTGTCCTGCATATGTTTGGTCACACTTAGATTCACATCCACTTGATTCCTTGTGTCCAATGAGCCAAATAGAACTTTGGACATGGACTTGGAATAAGCCATTTTAGTTTTATCTATACCCTCCAATTCATGGATATTTGCATCAAGATAATTTAAAATAACTTGAAGGAAACGAGGGTAAAAGATGTCATTACCTCTACCACGAACGGTCCTACCTAGCCTCTGAGCCAATTCCTTGAGAATTATGGCTCCCACATTGATCTCCTGGTTGTTGGCCAGGGAGTAGGCTAGCTTCACAGCAATGTGACTGATATGGTTCCATCCTGTCTTCCAGCATAGAAACACCTTCTGGAGTGCGTCAAACAGAAATGACCACTCCCTTCTCACAAACTTCTTATTGAGCTTTCCAGTATCTATCTCATTAGCATACAGAATGAAGGTCATGAAGTCTACGATTTGAGCATCTGTAGCTTCTTGGTCATGACCCTCCACCTTGAACCCCAAAGCTTCATTGATTTCCTTTTCACCAAACTGGAAGTGTTTGCCTCCAATTGAACAATTAACCTCCTGGAATGAGGTTCCATCTTCCCTAGCCATTGTTGATACCAACGTCGTTCTCCAGAATCCTTCCAACACATCGACATACAAGGTAGGGTTCAGGGTTAGGGCTTGGCGTAGGTAGGAAGTGTTCAAGAACCGTACAAAACACTTGTACCTTGGGTTAGCCTCAGCCTCAGAGGGAATGGTGAGAAGATTTGTTTCTTTGGGAATGGTTAAAGGGTTTGAAGAGGAAGCTGTTTGAGATTTGGGTGCCATTGAAATTGAGATTGAGATTGAAGAAGAGAGAGAAGAGTTTAGGTTTTAGAAATTGAGAGCAATAGACAAGATGAAAAGTTGTGAACGGTCGACAAAAAAGTATTTATATGATAGAGACAATGCGATATGGAGTTATGAATATGTACAGACTAATTGTATGTCGCGAAGTCTCAAAATGGCCTGTACCGCAAAGTCCTTGCAAAGTATATCGCAGAGTCCTGAATTGAACTATGTCGCAAAGTCTTGAGGATATCAGAATTTGGATGACTTTGCGATATAGTGAAAATACCCTGTCTAAAACTCTCTTTTTGAAATTTTAAGATTTTGTCAGACTTAAATCAAAAATTGAAATAAAGTAAATTTAAATCAAAATTCTGTCAAATATGGAGACTTGTCGATATAGTTATTCTAAGTCGCAAAGTCATTAAAATGAACTATGTCGCAAACTCATGAAATGAACTATATCGCAAAGTCTCACAAGTTTAACAGTTTGCGATATAAGTCTGTTTGATTTGTACTATGTCGTGAACTCTCAAAATCATCTATATCGAGATGTCTCAAAAGCTCACAACTCCACAACCAAATATGATTTTGAAAAATATGCAGTAAAATACTGAAATATTTATAAATCATATCTCAGCTAATTTTCACTCCAAATAAATAGAGCATTTAAACACAGTGAAAATTTACTGCTGCAGCAATTAACTAGCATACTTACTTAGAACAACTAAATGAAGGATTGAGCATTCCAATTTCACTCACAAGTCTGTTGAAGACAGCTTCATTCAGAGGTTTAGTAAATATGTCAGCTAATTGTTTCTCAGTTGGAACATAAGAGACTTCTATGGTACCATTTGCAGCATGTTCCCTAATGAAATGGTACATGATCTCAATGTGCTTTGTAGTAGAATGATTAACAGGATTGGCAACTATGGATATTGCACTAGTATTATCACACATTAGAGGAATGTGTTCTAACACTAGTCCATAATCCATGAGTTGATTTCTAATCCAAAGAAATTGAGCACAGCAACTTCCAGCAGCAATATATTCAGCCTCAGCTGTGGATGTTGCTGTGGACTGTTGTTTCTTACTGAACCATGACACTAACCTTTGACCTAAGAATTGGCAGCTTCCAGAGGTGCTCTTCCTGTCAATTCTGCATCCAGCATAATCAGAATCTGTGTAACCAACCAGGTTGAACCCAGTTCCCTTTGGATACCATAGCCCAAGATTAGGAGTCCCTTTCAGATATTTGAAAATCCTTTTGATAGCCATCATGTGAGATTCCTTGGGATCAGACTGGAACCTTGCACAAAGGCATGTGGCAAACATGATATCAGGCCTGCTAGCAGTGAAATAGAGTAGTGATCCAACCATGCCTCTGTAAACCTTGATGTCTACTCTTTTGCCTTTCTTGTCTTCATCAAGCTTGATTGCAGTGGACATGGGAGTTTTTGCAGGGGATGAGTCTTCTAAACCATATTTCTTCAAAAGATCTTTGACATACTTTGATTGGTTTATGAAGATGCCATCCTCCCTTTGATGTACTTGAAAACTTAGAAAGTAGGTTAATTCTCCCATCATACTCATCTCATATTTGCTTTGCATCAACTTAGAGAACCTTTCACAGAGTTTTTCATTTGAAGAGCCAAAGATGATATCACCCACATAGATTTGAACAAGAATGATATCATTTCCATGCTTCTTGAAGAATAGGGTTTTGTCAATTGTACCCCTGGTAAATTGATGCTCAAGAAGGAATTGAGATAGAGTCTCATACCAGGCCCTTGGTGCCTGTTTGAGTCCATAGAGTGCCTTAAGCAGTCTGTACACAAAGTCTGGGAAGTTTTCATTTTCAAAGCCAGGTGGTTGAGATACATAAACTTCTTCAGCAAGATCACCATTGAGAAATGCACTTTTCACATCCATTTGATACACCTTGAAATATGAGTGAGCTGCAAAAGCCAGGAAGATTCTGATGGCTTCCAGTCTAGCTACAGGTGCAAATGTCTCATCATAATCAATGCCTTCTTGCTGACAGTATCCTTTGGCAACCAGCCTTGCTTTGTTTCTAATCACCACTCCTTCATCCATCTTGTTTCTGAACACCCATTTGGTGTCAATAACATTCTTTCCTTCAGGAGGTGGCACTAGCTCCCATACTTTGTTTTTCTCAAATTGATTCAATTCTTCTTGCATGGCAACAATCCAATCAGAAATCTTCAAAGCTTCTTCAACTACTTTAGGTTCCTCTTGTGACAGAAAGCAGCTATAAAGACATGTATTCATAGTCGCCCTTCTTGTTCTAACTCCCTCACTAGGATCTCCAATGATTTGATCCCTAGTGTGGGCTCTGTCCCATTTCCTTGTGTGCCCCTGTTCATTTCCTTGATCTGTTCCAAGCTCATTTTGGTTGATAGTTGCATTCTCTTCTTCTCCCCCTGTGTTTGTGAACCCTTGCACAGGTGTCTGAAGAAGATTGTCAACTTCAAGAGTTTCATTTTCTAGAGCAGTTTGAACAGGTGGTTCATCTTCACTTTCAGAATCCTCAAGATAGCCTTGATTCTCAAATCTTAATGGCACACTGTCTTGATCACTTGTTTTAAGTCCAGGAGTTTTCTTGTCATCAAAGGTAACATCCATGCTTTCCATGACTTTATGTTGCTCAGGTACAAACACTCTGTATGCTGTTCTTTCCAGAGAGTATCCAATAAAGATACCTTCAAATGCTTTAGCATCAAATTTTCCAACATGCTCAGAGGTATCTTTCATCACAAAACATTTGCTTCCAAAAACATGCAGATGCTTGAAGGATGCTCTTTTTCCAGTCATTAATGAGTAAGGAGTTTTGCCAGACTTCTTATTGATCAATGTTCTATTTTGCACATAGCATGCTGTGTTAACAGCATCGGCCCAAAAGCTAGTAGGTAGCTTTGCATCCAACAGCATTGTCCTTGCAGCTTCAATGAGAGTTCTATTCTTTCTCTCAACTACTCCATTTTGTTGAGGTGTTCTAGGAGCTGAGAATTGTTGATAAATTCCTTTATCTTTGCAAAACTCATACAATGTTGAATTTCTGAACTCAGTCCCATTATCACTTCTCAAAGCAACTACAGAGGAACCAGTGCTTTGTGCTTCTCTATCAACTCTCTTGATATGCTCTATTATGACTTGAGGTGCTTCATCCTTGGAGAATAGAAATTCCACCTAAGTATATCTTGAATAATCATCAACCATTACTAGAGCATATTTCTTTTTGGAAAGGGACATTACATTCACAGGACCAAATAAATCCATGTGAATTAGCTGCAGAGGTTTTGAGTTTGTATTGAGCAACTTGTTCTTGTGACTAGATCTTTTAATCTTTCCTTTCTGACAACCTTCACATGCTCCATCTTGCACAAACTCCAAGGCAGGCAAGTCCCTGATGAGTTCTCTCTTGATTAGAGAGTTCATTGCCTGAACATTCAAGTGAGACAGTTTCTTGTGCCATAGCCAGAATTCCTCATTTGTGGCTTTAGTGTAGAAACAACAAATTTCTCCCTTGTCTGCAGCCTTGAGATCAGCTACAAATAGGCTTCCTTTCTTCACACCAGTTAGAACAACTTCACCACTTTCTCTTTTTGAGATTGAACAATGATCTTCATCAAATTCTACTTTGAAACCCCTGTTGGTAAATTGTCCAATGCTCAAGAGATTATGTTTCAGTCCTTCAACAAATGCTACATCTTCAATAATGACATTTCCAGATTTTATACTGCCATATCCCATTGTATAACCAATGTTGTCATTTCCAAAGGTTACTGATGGGCCAGCCTTTTCCTCAAAATGTGATAGCAGGGCTATATCACCAGTCATGTGACTTGAGCATCCACTATCCAAGATCCATATGACTCTTTTATTCCTGTTGCCCTGCATTAACAAAGTAACTAAGTTGTTTTTGGTACCCACACATGGTAGGGTCCAGTTGATTTAGAAACATTTTTGTTAACAATTCTTTTGTCATAAGTTGCATTCATCACAGTAGGATGCTTCATAATTTTTGTGGCTTTGGAGTTCACACTCTTAGGCTCACATGAAGTGTTCACCCTCTCAACCCTGATTGGGGATCCTGTCCTGTGAGTGTGCATGTGTGTGTGTGATTCACTAGATTGTGCAGAATCAAGTTTATGCTTTAGAGATAAACAGTTAGCAATCACAGTCACATAGCATGTCATGCAATTAGGCTTACCACAGAAGGAATCATGACTAGAGTTTATGCTAGCAGAATGGTTACTCAGGTTATCAACTTCAACATTCACTTGTTTGTTACACTTATGAGTCAAATGATTAACAGATAGACATTTTTGACATTGTTTCCTGGGAGCATTTGGCACATAAGCATAGTTGTTACCCTTGTTGACACCTACCTTACCATTTCTGTTTTGTTTCTTTTTCTTAACAACTTCTTTCTTTGCTTTAGGACTCTTGACAAGATTGTCTTTGGTCTCTTTCTGACTGTCCGATTCAGGAGAGGAAGAAGTGTCTTTAGCAGCCTCATCTTCTTCAAGAAGTTGTTGTTTGATGATCAATAGTTCTTCATCAAACTCAACAACACTCTTTTTGAAGATGGGTTGTTCAACACTAGACAGAATAGTAGGGGTATTTTTGTTTGTAAAAGATTCTTTTCCTTTGCCCTTTGCCTTCTTCCTTCCTTTATCATTCTCATAGTCAAAACCAACTCCAACCTTGCTATCTTCAGTGTGTTCCTTGTGATAGGTTTGAATAAGTTCAGAGGAGTTCTTAAAGCTTCTTAGTTTCAATTCAGTTTCAGCAATTTGTTCCCTGAGAGCTTTCTCTATTTGTTCAGCACAAATCACTTTGTTTTTAAGATACTCAACCTTCTTTTTCAAACCATCAAGGTTCACAACCATTAACTCAAGTTCCTCATTCTTTTCTGTAAGCTCAAGATTTCTAGCAGTTAGTCTATCAATTTCTTCATTTGCTACTAACATGCTAGTATGAATATTAAACATCTCAGTACTCATATCTTCAACAGTTTGCTTATATTGAAGGGGAGTCATATCAAGAGAAGTAAGAATAGGTACCTGACTAGAATCACCATCATCAGAAAATACCATCAAGGCATAGTTTGAGTACTCTTGTTCTTCTTCTTCATCAGAGTCATCCCAACATTTTCCCTCAGCAATAAAAGCTTTACCCTGTTGTTTCTTGAGTAGAGCCTCATACTTAGCTTCAAGCTCTAAGTATGCTTTGTCCTTCTTGACCTGTTTTGGCTTTTTGCACTCAGTGGCAAAATGTCCAAGTTCATTGCAGTTATAGCATCTTGTTACGACCAAACTCAACACGCAAGTGCACGTGATCTCAAGTAATACAGATAGCAAATAAGGTTCGTTCCAACAGGGATTCGTTGTTTGTCTAGTTAATTCACTCACCAATGTACTATTATTATTCGATGCTAAAACAATTAACAAAGTGGTTTTGATTATCACTAAAATTTATTTAAGAATTATGACTAATTATCACTACTGAACTGAGATTTATATTGATTACTTATATGAATGAAACATGGGATTTCAACTTCATTAAACAATCCATCTAAAGTCTTCAATTCTCTAGCCCTTTCATGTGATTTATTAATACCTGATCGAACACACAAAACTGATATAAGCCAACTTTCGTTGTACCAATACCATCCTAAATAATATCCACAATTAAGATAGAAATCACTTAGTCTCCCAATTATGCTTAGTCCTTATATGTCTATAAAGATTGAAAACATAATGGTTTAAGTACAAGCATTCAATTAATCACATAGTCGTCATAAAACGGTTAGAGTTACGACACTAATTACGAATGATATTCTCACGCATAAACCTATGCTAGCATGGCAAGTTCTAAACTCTTAAATCCACTTTCGCTTCAATAAGAATTAACACACAATTACAGGAGTTAGCTACTCTCCTATAACGAATTTAAACAACCATGATAGGATATCACATCAATCACACTATAGGCATCGAGAAGATTCAACTAATAGACTTCATGAATAACTACGCTAAAACCCCATGACAACGAGTTAGTTCATAATCAAACTAATCGTCACCATGGGTTCTATTGAAAACATGATATAAGAAAACGAATTATAACTATTATAAATATCAAGGGTTTTTAAAGAGTACACCAAATCCAAGCATCCACAAACTAGAAAGATTACAAGAATAAATTGAATCGATCTTCTTCCTCGCTTCTTCGTGCTTGAAATTCCGTAGATATATGATATGTCTCTCTTCTCTCCCTTATCTAGGGTTTTTTTTCTTCTTTTTATATGCCTCTAGGTGCAACACTTCTTATGGAATTGACTTTTTTAGCTTTCCCTCGAAAAATCAGAAATTAGGTCAAAACAGGACTTTTCCCTCCAGACGTCCCGGCGCTGCCGCGCCAATTTCACTGTTCAGCTTTTCTTGCAGCGCTGCCGCGCCAATTTCAAGCACTATTACGGCGCTGCCGCGCCAATACCTCTGGCCAGCAACTTGACTTTTTCCCTTTTCTTCATTATAACTCCAAATTTCATTCTGATTGCTCCTAGTACACCTGTGATCAATATACCTGCACAAAACCCTCAAAAGAGATCAAAAATACCACAACTCGAGTACAAACATACGTTTTAAGCCAAACGGAAACGTTCTAAGTGAATAAAATACCCACTTATCACATCTTATTTTGGACCTATCCACACTCCCAGATTTGTATCCTCCTTTACCTGCACCAGTAATCCCTTTTCCTTTGATGAAAGAGTTTGAGCTACCTGAACCACCAGCATTTCCATTATTGAATCTAGACTTGAATGGCTGCTTCCTCTTAAACCTTATGTTAGGGTATCTCCTAGCCATATAAGCAAAAGATTTGTTTTCCATTGTAAAATCCCACTATTTTTTTTTATTTTAGTTATTTAGATATTTGATATTATAGAAATTTTTATATCGATATTTATTTTAATTAGAATATTCTAGAATGTTTTTGTACATTATAAAAGATTAGATTTATTATTTTTGGAAAGGAGTGTGAGAATATCTTATAAAATCGATATCTTTTAAACTAGAATATTTGTGTGTAGAATATTTTTAAATTTAAAAATTTCTTAGAGAAGTGATTAAATTATTAAGAATAAAAAATTATTATTACCTTATTATAAAATTAGGGTTTACGTGCCTATTTAAGAACCTGTTTAAAACATGAATAAGCTCGTAAGAACTCTTCATCTACTCATCTATCTACCGAGGTATGTCTTTACCTTATTCTTTTCATTTAATCCATTTGGTTGTATTCTATGCATATTGAATATGCCTGGCATGTTTCCTGTTAAACAATAATTGATTCATGTCTATGTGTATGTTTGACATGTGTTAATATGTTAGCATTCATTTTGATTTTGTTTCAAGGTAAAAAGCCATGCTTGAGATTACATATTGTTTTCCCTATTTGAGAATCATTTTGACTAAATGCACCCCCATATATTATTTAAATGGAAAAAACCTTTAATAATTCATGTTTTCTAATTTAGCAAAAAAAAAAAGAAAAAACAGGGGTATGTTTTTTTGTAATTGTTTTTGTGAAATTGCATGCTTCTAATTTATTTAATTGTTAATTAATGGTCGATATAAAAGTTGGATAATTTGTTATGTGTATTCGATATATTGTTAGTATCTCACTGATTGGTATTATATATTAAATTAGTGGCCAAAATTATTTGTGAGTGCATATTAGATTAGTTGGTTCATTAGTTGTTATGCAAACCAGGTAATGTAAATGATATTGAATAAACTTAGATTATTAAGTTTGGCTAATATGATTACATGCAATATTTGTAAAAGGTCAAGTGCCTTTCTGCAGTTTTACATTCTAAATCAGACAAGTCCGAATATGCACTGTTGGGCCTTAGAGCCCATTAGATTTAATTTGGTATAAATTGTTTTGTTTAAAGTTTCAAGCTGTTTGTTTTTTTTTTTTTGGTCGCAGCATTTGTCAAGCCTTTATATGATTTGTGTTTCATTGGTTTCATGACTTCTGTGACTGCCAGTTTAGATTTATGTAAATTACATGATTAATAGTTTTGTCTTTATTTGAATTATTTTAGGATTTGTTCGTGTTTAGATTTCAATTTCAATCACTTTCGAGGTAAGTACTTTTTGACTTACTTTTATTTTCGGAAAAGATATTTTGACTCTGCTTTAAATTTCGTATAAGATATAAGAATATTGTTTCGAACTGTATAAGATATAAGAAATAAGATACGAGAATCTTCGAATTCCTCAGTCTCTACGTTATCGAACCCGTTCGTAATTTACGCTATAGTTCCGGAACTAGCCTTAGATACCCTTAGTAGGCGCACAAGTGTGCAACTTTAGATACCTATTAAGGGGGCGTAATTATTGAACTTTAGATGCCGGTCACTGGCAAAGTGTGACGAAAGAATAAGAATAAGAATAAGATCCCGGCTACTGGGAAAGTGTGGCCGTAGAGCAAGACTGTAGTATTTCGATTCTCGTTCTATTTCTGTTTCTGCTTCTGTATCTGTTTTAAATTCTGGATTTTTAAAATGTAAACTTTGGGCCGGGTCAATTTTGCAAAGGTTTTGCAACTTATTATATTTTGACAAAATCTGTTTTATTAAAACCGCCCATTGATTTTTAAGAATACCTGTTGTCAATTGTACTTGCTGAGCTGTGTAGCTCATCCCTTTCCCTATATTTCAGGTTCATTGTGGAAGCTTAGTAATAATAAAGATGTGGACTTATGGATTTCGTGCTATTAGATTTTGCTTAAAGACTTATTGCTTTGTTAAGAAATAAATTTGGTTATCTGTTAAACATTGGATATTGGTTTATGGAGCTGCGTCTCCGTTTTTGTGATTTTGGATTATCGTTAAGTTTGACCGCTGCGTTTGACTTTCGTAAATTTTGGTTTATCAAATAAAGTATTATGTTTGATTTAAGTTTTGATTTAGAAATAATAGTCCGAAAAGTCGGGTTGTTACAGTTGGTATCAAGAGCAGGTTTTCCTTCGGAGTGTACTAGGTATGGGACTAGTGCATTCCCTAGGATGCGTTCCTGTAGTGTTTCGTGTAAATTTTGACCTAGAGTGTAGGATATTTGTTATGTGACAATTTGATATGTGATTTTTGTGCTATGTGATCATTGACTATATATTTAAAAATTTGTTGATTTGTGAGTGTTAGAAATTATTTTTTTCCTTTAGAAAAGATGGACGGGAAGTCACACCAACAATCGTAATTAAGGTATGATTTTTTTTTCTTACGTGACTTAATTTATTTTAATTTTGTGAATTTGGAGACCAAATTCTTTTTAAGAAGGGAAGAATGTAAAATCCCACTATTTTTTTTATTTTAGTTATTTAGATATTTGATATTATAGAAATTTTTATATCGATATTTATTTTAATTAGAATATTCTAGAATGTTTTTGTACATTATAAAAGATTAGATTTATTATTTTTGGAAAGGAGTGTGAGAATATCTTATAAAATCGATATCTTTTAAACTAGAATATTTGTGTGTAGAATATTTTTAAATTTAAAAATTTCTTAGAGAAGTGATTAAATTATTAAGAATAAAAAATTATTATTACCTTATTATAAAATTAGGGTTTACGTGCCTATTTAAGAACCTGTTTAAAACATGAATAAGCTCGTAAGAACTCTTCATCTACTCATCTATCTACCGAGGTATGTCTTTACCTTATTCTTTTCATTTAATCCATTTGGTTGTATTCTATGCATATTGAATATGCCTGGCATGTTTCCTGTTAAACAATAATTGATTCATGTCTATGTGTATGTTTGACATGTGTTAATATGTTAGCATTCATTTTGATTTTGTTTCAAGGTAAAAAGCCATGCTTGAGATTACATATTGTTTTCCCTATTTGAGAATCATTTTGACTAAATGCACCCCCATATATTATTTAAATGGAAAAAACCTTTAATAATTCATGTTTTCTAATTTAGCAAAAAAAAAAAGAAAAAACAGGGGTATGTTTTTTTGTAATTGTTTTTGTGAAATTGCATGCTTCTAATTTATTTAATTGTTAATTAATGGTCGATATAAAAGTTGGATAATTTGTTATGTGTATTCGATATATTGTTAGTATCTCACTGATTGGTATTATATATTAAATTAGTGGCCAAAATTATTTGTGAGTGCATATTAGATTAGTTGGTTCATTAGTTGTTATGCAAACCAGGTAATGTAAATGATATTGAATAAACTTAGATTATTAAGTTTGGCTAATATGATTACATGCAATATTTGTAAAAGGTCAAGTGCCTTTCTGCAGTTTTACATTCTAAATCAGACAAGTCCGAATATGCACTGTTGGGCCTTAGAGCCCATTAGATTTAATTTGGTATAAATTGTTTTGTTTAAAGTTTCAAGCTGTTTGTTTTTTTTTTTTTGGTCGCAGCATTTGTCAAGCCTTTATATGATTTGTGTTTCATTGGTTTCATGACTTCTGTGACTGCCAGTTTAGATTTATGTAAATTACATGATTAATAGTTTTGTCTTTATTTGAATTATTTTAGGATTTGTTCGTGTTTAGATTTCAATTTCAATCACTTTCGAGGTAAGTACTTTTTGACTTACTTTTATTTTCGGAAAAGATATTTTGACTCTGCTTTAAATTTCGTATAAGATATAAGAATATTGTTTCGAACTGTATAAGATATAAGAAATAAGATACGAGAATCTTCGAATTCCTCAGTCTCTACGTTATCGAACCCGTTCGTAATTTACGCTATAGTTCCGGAACTAGCCTTAGATACCCTTAGTAGGCGCACAAGTGTGCAACTTTAGATACCTATTAAGGGGGCGTAATTATTGAACTTTAGATGCCGGTCACTGGCAAAGTGTGACGAAAGAATAAGAATAAGAATAAGATCCCGGCTACTGGGAAAGTGTGGCCGTAGAGCAAGACTGTAGTATTTCGATTCTCGTTCTATTTCTGTTTCTGCTTCTGTATCTGTTTTAAATTCTGGATTTTTAAAATGTAAACTTTGGGCCGGGTCAATTTTGCAAAGGTTTTGCAACTTATTATATTTTGACAAAATCTGTTTTATTAAAACCGCCCATTGATTTTTAAGAATACCTGTTGTCAATTGTACTTGCTGAGCTGTGTAGCTCATCCCTTTCCCTATATTTCAGGTTCATTGTGGAAGCTTAGTAATAATAAAGATGTGGACTTATGGATTTCGTGCTATTAGATTTTGCTTAAAGACTTATTGCTTTGTTAAGAAATAAATTTGGTTATCTGTTAAACATTGGATATTGGTTTATGGAGCTGCGTCTCCGTTTTTGTGATTTTGGATTATCGTTAAGTTTGACCGCTGCGTTTGACTTTCGTAAATTTTGGTTTATCAAATAAAGTATTATGTTTGATTTAAGTTTTGATTTAGAAATAATAGTCCGAAAAGTCGGGTTGTTACATCCATCTTGTCCAGTTCATCTATGCTGTAGAACTCATCCTCTTCAGGTAAATCATACACAACCTGAGTTTCGTCACCAGTGTCATCACTTTCCAGTTTCTCAATCTTGACTTGACTGATTTTTAGAGAATCCATTCTTTGACCTAGATTGTCAGCAATAAGGGCACAAGAGGTATTGGCCACTAATCCTTGCTTTGCTTGAATAGATCTCTTTTGAAACAGATCTAACTCATATGTCTTCAAAACACCATACAACACATCAAAACCAATCTTTGTTAGATCTCTTTCTTTAAGGGAAGAGATTCTTGGTTCCAAGTGATCTGGAAGAGTTAGTAAGAACTTCATATTGAGCTCTTCTGTCTCATAGTGTTTGTCATAGAGTTTGAGCTCGTTTATCATCTTATTAAATCTCTCAAACACTTCTGTGATTCTCTCTTTTGGCTGAGCCATGAAAGCTTCATATTGTGAGACAAGAATCTGCTTCTTGTTCTTTCTTACTTCAGTAGTTCCTTCACAGAGCACTTCTATAAGATCCCACATCTTCTTGGCACTAGTACAGTGAGCAACAGTGCCATACATGTTGAAATCCATAGATTCACAAATGATAAGTTGAAGATGTCCATCCAGTGCTACTTTCTCCTTTTCAGGATCAGTGTATTTAGAGGGGTCTTTGGGCACATGTTTTGCTGGTACTATCTCAGTGCCATTGGTTGTTTCACCAATCTCGATCATTGGAATAAAGGGACCATGCTTTAGAATATCTAAATACATGGGGTTAGAAGCTTTGATGAAAAGCAACATCTTCTTTTTCCATAAACTGTAGTGCTCCTTGTTAAAGGGAGGAATCTTGATATTGCTAAGTTTCTGTGAACTCATTCTTGATCTTTTCCTGTTTGTACGTTAACAGCCTTCGCTCTGATACCACTTGTTAGGAATGAATATCACCTAGAAACTAGACAGAGGGGGGGGGGGTGAATGGATAGTTTGATGAATTTTTGCTTTCTTGAAACTAAATGTAAACTGTATATGATTATGCTATGTAATATGCAGAAAGTAAACAACACGCACAATCACTTTAATCTACTTTGTATAAGCAAACTAAATACTACAGCTTTCCAAGAAATTCACAATCGAATTTCTGGCTTCTAAACAAGAACAGCTTGTACTTGCTTGCTTACAGAGAAAAGAGCTTGAGATAAAAACTATGTGTGTCTCTCTTACAACTTACAGTGGTGTGTGCACAATATATATATATATATATATATATATATATATATATATATATATATATATTTACCTATACAAACTAGGTACACACAATATTACACAGCTACCCCTTCTGAAAGTCCAACTTGTCCTGCCATAAGAAGTTCACTGTGTCAGGAAGGACCACCTGCTTTTCGGAATCTTTCCCGTTTCTGTAGCTGCTTGTCTCTTATCTTTCTCTCCAAGTTTAGCTGTAGATTTGCCATCTGTTCTTTGGACCACCTTGCCAGAACAAATGCTTCAGTATTTGTCTCTTTTGATTCTTGGTTATGTACCTTGATTTGTCTTGTTATAAACGGCTAAGTGTTGATATCGTGAACTCCACTTCATTCCTGACTTCGCGATCTCCCTTGTGAGGACTACGCGATATAGCCTTTGAAGACTTTGCGACATAGGCCATAAGATGACTATGCGACATGGGTCATTTGACAACTATGCGACATAGGTCATTTGACGACTATGCGACATAGGTCATTTGACGACTATGCGACATAAGTCATTTGACGACTATGCGACATAAGTCATTTGACGACTATGCGACATAGGTCATTTGATGACTATGCGACATAAGGCTTCTGAGAACTTCACGATCTAGGCTTCTTTGACTTTGCTGACTTCAACACTTCACGACATGTGTCTTGAGGACTTCTCGACATAGTACAAAATGGACTATACGATGTAGCACTTCACGACATAGATATTGGTGACTTCACGACATAGCTTTCTTCTGACTTTGCTATATAATGCCTTAGACAAATTTCTGCAACTTATTTCTTCATGGCCTTATTCATTTCTATCCTGCTGCATGACCACTTCTGAACTTCTACCAGGACAATTATTCAATGGCCTATATACAATCTAGATGCAAGAAACTTTGCTAAGCTCATTATAACTTTGAGCATACATGATCAAGCTAATGTTCATGAGAACAAGACAAGTACATATAGAGACCTATACTATATCCCAGTGATAGAACTCACTAGGTCATGTAATGTGACATAGTCACATAGTGTAGGCTTGTTAATAGTGGTATTCAGACATGTCTTGAGCCTAACAACAACCATTAACTCAAGTTCCTCATTCTTTTCTGTAAGCTCAAGATTTCTAGCAGTTAGCCTATCAATTTCTTCATTAGCTACTAACATGTTAGTATGAATATTGAACATCTCAGTACTCATATCTTCAACAGTTTGCTTATATTGAAAGGGAGTCATATCAAGAGAAGTAAGAATAGGTACCTGACTTGAGGAATCACCATCATCAGAAAATGCCATCAAGGCATAGTTTGAGTACTCTTGTTCTTCTTCTTCATCAGAGTCATCCCAGCACTTTCCCTCAGCAATAAAAGCTTTACCCTGTTGTTTCTTGAGTAGAGCCTCATACTTAGCTTCAAGCTCTAAGTATGCTTTGTCCTTCTTGACCTGTTTAGGCTTTTTGCACTCAGTGGCAAAATGCCCAAGTTCATTGCAGTTATAGCACCTTATCTTGGTTCTATCTACACTTCCAGACTTGTATCCTCCTTTAGCAGCACCAGCAATCCCTTTCCCTTTATTGAAAGAGTTTGAGCCACTAGATCCACCAGCATTTCCAGTATTGGACTTGGACCTAAATGGCTGCTTCCTCTTAAACCTTATGTTTGGATATCTCCTAGCCATATAGGCAAAAGATTTGTTTTCCATCTTGTCCAGTTCTTCTATGCTGTAAAATTCATCATCCTCAGGCAAATCATAGACAGCTTGGGTCTCATCACCAGTGTCTTCAACTTCCAGTTCCTCAATCTTGACTTGACTGACTTTAAGAGATTCCATTCTTTGACTTAGGTTGTCAGCAATAAGGGCACATGAAGTATTTGCCATTAGTCCTTGTTTAGCTTGAATAGATCTCTTTTGAAACAACTCTAGCTCATAAGTTTTCAAAACACCATACAGCACATCAAAACCAATCTTTGTTAAATCTCT
Source organism: Heracleum sosnowskyi (assembly GCA_030848705.1). NCBI lineage: Eukaryota > Viridiplantae > Streptophyta > Magnoliopsida > Apiales > Apiaceae > Heracleum > Heracleum sosnowskyi. Next base: position 71,750,939 of record CM061235.1, read on the forward strand.
TTCTTTGAGGGAAGAGATTCTTGGTTCCAGATGATCTGGCAGAGTTAGTAAGAACTTTATGTTAAGCTCTTCTGTCTCATAGTGTTTGTCATAGAGTTTGAGCTCATTTACCAGCTTGTTGAACCTCTCGAACACTTCTGTGATTCCCTCCTTTGGCTGAGCCATGAAAGCTTCATACTGTGAAACAAGAATCTGTTTCTTATTCTTTCTTACTTCAGGAGTTCCTTCACACAGCACTTCTATGAGATCCCACATCTTCTTAGCACTTGTACAGTGAGCCACAGTACCATACATGTTGAAATCCACGGATTCACAAATAATAAGTTGAAGATGTCCATCCAGTGCTATTTTCTCCTTTTCAGGATCAGTGTATTTTGAGGGGTCTTTGGGCACATGCCTGGCTGGTATTATCTCAGTGCCAACAGTTGTTTCACCAATCTCGATCATTGGAATAAAGGGACCATGCTTTAGAATGTCTAAATACATGGGGTTAGAAGCTTTAATGAAAAGCAACATCTTCTTTTTCCATAAACTGTAGTGCTCCTTGTTAAAGGGAGGAATCTTGATACTGCTTAGTTTCTGTGAACTCATTCTTGATCTTTTCCTGTTTGTACGTTAACAACCTACGCTCTGATACCACTTGTTAGGAATGAATACCACTTAGAAACTAGATAGATGGGGGGGGGGTGAATGGATAGTTTGATAGATTTTCGATTTCTTGAAACTAAATAAACTGTATATGATTATGCTATGTAATATGCAGAATGTAAACAACACACACAATCACTTTAATCTACTTTCTATTAAGTAAATTAAATACTACAGCTTTCCAAGAAATTTACAATCGAATTTCTGGCTTCTAAACAAGAACAGTTTGTATCTTGTTTTGCTTACAGAGAAAAGAGTGCTTAAGATAAAACTTTGTGTATCTCTCTTACAGCTTACTGTGGTGTGTGCACGATATATATTCACCTATACAAACTAGGCACACACCTAATTACACAGTTACCCCTAGCTGAAAGTCCAACTTGTCCTGCCATAAGAAGTTAACTGTGTCAGGAAGGACCACCTGCTTTTCGGAGTCTTTCCTGTTTCTGTAGCTGCTTGTCTCTTATCTTTCTCTCCAAGTTTAGCTGTAGATTTGCCATCTGTTCTTTGGACCACCTTGCCAGAACAAATGCTTCAGTATTTGTCTCTTTTGATTCTTGGTCCTTGATTTGTCTTGTTGTAAACGGCTAAGTGTTGATATCGTGAACTCCACTTCATTCCAGACTATACGATGTCACTTGTAGAGACTACGCGATATGTCCTTGAGGACTTTGCGACATAGGCCATTTGAGGACTATGCGACATAGGCTTTCTGAGTACTTCACGACATAGACTGTTTGAGGACTTCACGATCTAGTACATTTTGACTTTGCTGACTTCAACACTTCACGACATGAATCTTGAAGACTTCACGACATAGTACAAAATGGACTATGCGATCCAGCACTTATCGACATGGATATTTGTGCCTTCACGACATAGCTTTATTCTGACTTTGCAATATAATGCCTTAGACAAATTTCTGCAACCTATTTTCTTCATGGCCTTATTCATCTCTATCCTGCTGCATGAACAATTCTGAACTTCTACCAGGACAATTATTCAATGGCCTATATACAATCTGGATGCAGGAAACTTACTAAGCTCATTATAATTCTGAGCATACATGGTCAAGCTAATGTTCATGAGAACAAGACAAGTACATACAGAGACCTATACTATATCCCAGTGATAGAAATCACTAGGTCATGTAGTGTGACATAGTCACATAGTGTAGGCTTGTTAATGGTGGTATTCAGACATGTCTTGAGCCCAACATAGTATAATAGAAAATACAGGAACGTTTTTGGTAAATAAGAAGTTAATAAATTAGATCAGTCTTGCATAAGAAATTAAATATTAATACCAAAAACTAGAAAAAAATCATAATTGCCTTTTAAATATTTACTAATGGAGAAAACTAAACATATAATTTCAATATTCTTGCATTTAAAATCTTTACTAATAGAGGAAAGTAAATATAATATTCTTGCATTTAAAATCTCTACTAATAGAGAAAGTAAATATAAAATAGATCTTTACTGATGGAGGAAACTAAATATCACTAATGTAGGAAACTAAATAGTCGATTATAATATTCTTGCCTTCAAAATATCCAAATTATAAAAAAAAAGTGTATTACCTTACATTATTTTAAACTTTCTTCTTTTATTATCTAAATATTCTCATAATATTTCTTTTCAAATGAAATTAAAATCTTAACATTCTCTTCTCCTAAACTTTCTTCTTTTTTATGTGATATAATAGAAAATACAGGAACGTTTTGGTAAATAAGAAGTTAAGAAATTAGATCGGTCTTGCATAAGAAATTAAGTAATTAATACCAAAGATTAGAAAAAATCTCAATTGCCTTTTAAATATTTACTAATGAAGGAAACTAAATATACAATTTCAATATACTTGCATTTAAAATCTCTACTAATGGAGGAAAGTAATATAATATTCTTGCATTTAAAATATCTACTAATGGAGAAAGTAAATATACAATAAATCTTTCGTAATGGAGGAAACTAAATATTACAAATGGAGGAAACTAAATATTCAATTATAATATTCTTGCCTTCAAATATCTAAATTAAAAAAAGTTTATTACTTTAAATTATTTTGAACTTCCTTTTATTATTATCTAGATATTCTCATAATATTTCTTTTCAAATGAAATTACCATCTTAACATTCTGCTCTCTGGTAATTAAGAAGTTAAGAAATTAAATCGGTCTTGCATAAGAAATTAAGTAATTAATTGGTAAATAATTAATTACCTTTAATACTTTCATACAAACAGCTAATTAATAGTATAAATATACACCTAAACTCTGTTAATTGTCTACTGCAATTTTTGTTGTGAACATTGTTTTTCTTTACTTTTTTGTTTGTTCATGTTAAAAGTGTGTATATGAGTACATGAGTATGAGACTTTTTCCTTTATGTTATTTATCTTATTACGTTTGTTTGTATCCTAATGCATGATCATATTAAAATCTTTGACAAGACAAGTTATTTGCTATTAGTGTTGATTGAGTTAAGACATGGATTAATAAGGAGGGGGATTCATCAGTTAATCAGTTAAAATAATAGGCCGAGCAAGGTGATTTTCATGTACATTCAGTTGTGAATTGATTTATATGTTTATGTGTGTGCGTTATTAGTTTTGAATTTATAGTTAAAAGTTGATACACCTATATACAAGGTAACTCGAAAGTGGAGAATTCATCATGTCTTCAAAAACAAATTTTATCATTGTTTTTAACGTTTAGATAGTTATTACTCTAATTTTTATGAGAAAAGATTATATCTTTTAGTAAAATATTTTCTGTAATTCATACACGAAAATTCAAAGATAAAAATTGTATATTAAGAAATTTATAGTGTATGTATTTCGAAAATATAATGTTAAGATTTATTCGACTGAAGAATTTATTTAATGTGCGCATTTTTAACAAAATTCAATAACTCAGAAGGTATAATTGTAGTTTTTGATTGAACGATCTAGAACTTTATATATATATATATATATATATATATATATATATATATATATATATATCATTCAAAACAAAACTTAATTTTATATTAAAAATATTATTTTATTTAAAAACGTATTTTGTAGAATAGTTTTTGAGAAAATTTAGAGATATTATTATAAAGCCGCTGCGAAGCGCGGCTTAGTAAACTAGTTATTAATATAATTTTAGTATTTATTAAAATAATTTTAATAATAAGGACAAATCGAAAAGCTAACATGTTTTAATTAAAAAAAGTAATTGTCCGTGATATTTTTGGAAAATAGAAATTTTAGTGAGAACAAATATAAAAAGTAATATTTTTAAATTTAAAAGGTAATTTCCCGTGATAATAAATGGGGCATTATTAATATTATTTTATTATTTATTAAAATAATATTAATAATGAGGACAAATACAAAATCTAACATGTTTTAATTAAAAAAATAAATGTCCGCGATATTTTTGGAAAAGAGAAATTTTAGTGAAAACAAATATAATATATAATATTTTTTTAAGTTAAAGGTAACTGTCCGTGATTTTTTGGGAAAAAGAGTAGTTTTTGAGTTTTAATTATAAAAGACAATACTATTTTTATATTATTTTATTATTTATTAAATAGAATAAATGACCGAAAACCAAAATTTTCAATGTTTGGGCTTTAATAATACTAGCTTAAAACCCGTGCGATGCACGGATTGTTAATTCTTATTTTATTATTATTTTTTTAATTTTAATTGTGCAAAAAATAAGTAGACATGTTAAAATAACTAAACACTTTTAATTAATTAAAAACATTAAAACAGATTTTAAAATAAATAAGTATGAGTTTGCCCGTTATATTTTTGGAAATGAGGGGTTTTAGTAAGAAAAAATAAATAATGTAACATATATTTAGTTTAAAAAGGTAAATGCCCGTGATATTTTTGGAAAATGAGGCTTTAAAATTTAATAATTAAAAGTATTTAAATATGTTTTAAAATAAATAAGTAAAGGGTTTCATGTGATATTTTTGGAAAAAGAATGGATTTTAGTGAGAAAAATAGAAAAAGTAAATTGTAAAAGCAATTTTCCGTGATATATTTAGAAAAAGAAGGACTTTATTAGAAAAAATATATAATGTGTTTTAGCTGAAAAAGTAATTGGTTATAAATAGGTATTTGATTATTTATATTTTAATATTTTTAGTAATTGCATTTGTTCAGAAAAATAAGTACACATGTTAAAATAGGTAAACTTTTAAAAAAATAATTATAATATTAAAATAGGTTTAAAAATAAATAACTAAATGTTTGTCCGTGATATTTTTGGAAAAGGCGGGGTTTTAGTAAGGAAAAATAGAAAAACTAACATGTTTTAGTTAAAAAGGGTAATTGCCCGTGATATATTTGAAAAAGTAGGGGAATTTGTTAGAAAAAATAATATATTTTAGGTGAAAAAGGTAATTGGTTATAAATAGATAATATTATTATTTAATAATATATTTCTATAAATAAGTAAGGTTAATTAAGTAAAAACACGAAGTACAGTTAAGGGGCAATTAAGTAAAATCACAACGTACCATACCGACCAACCAAACTTTTAATGTTTCGTCTATTATATAATAGTATTGAAGTATAGATAGTATTGATAATATATCTTACACACATGTCATATTTTAATTCGAGAAGAACAGGTAAACATTTGGGTGATGTTTTAGAAAAATTTGTTGAGCATTTTTCAAAATAGAACTACAAATTTAATCAATCTTGACAATCCATCCCCGTTTATCTTCGACAGCACCTCTTTGAATTCCCACAAGTGCGGAGTATAATTTTTGAGAAACAAGCTGGCCATCCATGTTGTAGTTAACCCTGATATTTATGAAGACGCATATTTAGGTAACAACAATTAAACACTTAACCCTACATTGAACACTTGAACGAAATTTTGTACCTTTTATCCCGGTAGGTAATGCTTCCTACAGCAGCAACACCGACTGCAGTTCCAGTGGAGAAAACCTCGTCGGCATCGTCGAGTTCGTCGACCCGAACTCCCCTTTCATCAACCTACACAAATTCGGTATATAATTTATTTGACGATAAAATTATCACTGGTTTCAAATGTAGCTCAAGTTCCACCTAATATTGTCAATAGAGCAGAGCAGGCCCCGGAAATGTGTTGTGCATATTTTATACTTCGGAAATACAATATTACCTGATAACCAAGATCCCTTGCAATCTCAATTATGCTTTTTCTTGTGATCCCTTCTAGAATCGTCCCGGTAGGTGCTGGAGTAGAAATCACATTATCCTGCAGTTAAGATAAATAAATTTGCAGATGTTAACATATAAATATCATTGTCGAAAGCATTAAGTTAGTACTTAGTATATGGTTAGCTAGTTAACTGTCAGCTAGCCAGTTTTCATGTACCAGTGAACTGATATGCAACAATAGGGTAGACTATAGAATTCTAATTTTCTAAAAATGTAATAATATTTAAACGATATATGATGTATGAGAGTTCAGAATTCAGATTAGAGATCTCCGAAATTACGTGATGATATCAAATACAAGTATGAATTCAGTACGAGTACTGCACACAAAGTGAACTTACCTTGACAATAAAAATGTTGCTAGAACTGGCCTCCTCAATATATGTTTTATTACTAGAGTCCAGGAACAGAACATCCGAGAACCCTCTGCATTTTGCTTTGGCTTGAGCTTTCAAAACCTACATAACACAAGTAAACCAACCCTTGATAGAATGAAAATCTTGGAAGGATAACATGTCTCTTTTTCAGCATTTAAATAATCAGGAAACAATTGAAAAAAGGAGTAAAAAGTTAAAACTGGTTCACATGAATTTATTGTGTACATACCGGAGAGTAATTTGTAATCGCTTTGACACATCCAGCTCCACCACGGGAAGCGCGATGATATTCATCCTCAACATACAAATTCAAGGGTGCCACACCCTCCTGCACATGAAAATGAACCAGATTACAGTTCCAGGTTCAGTGACACATGACTGTCAGTATATAAGTTTATGCAATTAAACAATAAAAAATATAAACTAGATAGTTCAATCCAGAAGAGATTGTACACAAGGTTTGTCTTCTTATTTTGTGAAATCATCATGGTTAAGAAATGGTAAGAACATTGACCTTGAAATAGTTGCCAACAGGGGAAGCATATATCACAAATGTGTATTCAGGCGAAGGAGCAAGACCAAGTCGAGCGCCACATCCGAGGAGTAAGGGCCTAATATAAAGTGACCCTTTTCCTGTAGGTGGAATCTGTTCATAAAAGGTTAGATAAATTCGGATTAAACGATAGGAACTCCTCGAATTTATGTGATGATGTAGTAAACAAATATACCCAGCGACGATTAGCCACGGCAATTTCTTTCACTGCATCAACAAATTGTTCAGTAGAAGGCGCAGGCATGCACAATCTTTCAGCACCAATTTGCATCCGAACCGCATTCTGTTCTGGTCGAAACAAACAGAGCTGGCCATTTTCTCCCCTCAAGGCCTTTATGCCTTCAAGTAGTCCCTGTCGATATATATTATATCAGAAATATGATTTTATATGTAAATACCATCCTACCCTCAGCAGCAGCATAAAATTTATTATACTCATTTCATGACAAGATCACTTGCCTGACCATAATTCAGAACACTAGCAGCAGGGCTCAACTCAATGTTTCCATAACGACTAAGACGTCCATGTGTAAAATTCTCACCTTCGGAACATTTCATCGTATACATATAATCCGCAGGCTTCAAGTCAAATCCAAGATTATCCCAATCAAAGTCACTGCAGTAAATGAGAACGCACATTTCTAAACTAGTAAATATATCACGAGGAAAAGGATATGTTAATTACGAATATGTTAATTAAGTTACGACCTTTCATAAGTAGGTTGCTCGAACTCTTTTGAAGACACTGCAACCCCAGATGTATGGTAGCTAGATGTGACCCCTAATCACAGACACAAGAAAACACTTACGCATCAGAATGTAGGTGAACAAGGCCACATTGCTCTTGCATACGGTAACAACAGCTTTTGGCTCAGTCGAATTCATAATGTATTTGCGGAGAAAAATAAACTCACTAACCTTCAAATTGGATGAACTTATAGCGTAAGATCTGGCGTAAAGTTGTACGAGGGAACACACTGATTCTCTGAAACATGATGATACTGTTGGTGTTTTTTTTTTCTTTTGTAAAACAAAACAAAACTGAACAAGAGCTCAGGCAGAAGTCAAGTAAAATATACAACTTGAAATAAATTTCATGCACCAGGATGATCTTTATAATACTATGGAGGATATTTTTTGCTTATACTTTTGCACCACTAATAACCTCCTAGGAAACTTAAAATCTATACAATCATATAAATTTTGAGAACTATTTATGACCTCCTAAGTCTTAATAGATACTAGTGGGTACTTTAACATTAATTTTGAAATATATTTTTAAAATTTTTGAGATTTTAGTACTTCCGAAAATGTTACATTTTTAAAAAGTATTAAAAGTTTATTAACTTAATTATGAATATATTTTGTTGTAATAATATAAATTTAAATAAAAACGTTTTTAAAAAAATCATGTTTTTTAATTCTAATTAAAGTATAACTGAAATAATTTGTAGTTATGTAATACTGTGATTTTTTATTATTATATGAATTTTTAATTATGTTAAATATTTTATTAATTGTATTTGTTAAAAAATAAATAGATATGTTAAAATACATAAAATATTTTAAATAATTAAACACATGGGTTTGCCGGGAAAAAAAAGATAACTTGTTTTAGTTGAAAAGTTAATTACCCGTAATATTTTTGCTAGGGATTTTGTTAGAAAAAATAGAAAAAGTATTTTATTTTGGCCGAAAAAGGTAATATTTTTTTATGAAAAAATGATGTGTTTTAATTTAAAAACAATCGATTAGTTACTATAATTATATTATTTTTAATTAGGACAAATAAACGAAACCAAAAAAGCATAACTTTCAACTGTTATACAAGAGTAGTAGTGTGATGCAAGGATTGTTTTTAATAGTTGTTATTTTATTATTTATATTTTAATACTTTTATTAATTGTATTTGTTAAGAAAAATAGACATGTTAAAATAGCTGAACTTTTTTAAATAACTAAAAATATGAACATAGATTTTAAAATAAATAACTAAAGGTTTGTTCATGATATTTTTGGAAAATGAGAGATTGTAGTAAAGAATACAAAATGTGACATGTATTAGTTGAAAAAGGTGATTGCTCCTTATTATTTTTTTGAAAAAATAGAAAAAGTAATGTATTTTAGGTGAAAAAGGTAATTGGTTATAAATAGATATTATTATTATTATTATTATTATTATTATTATTATTTATGTTTTAATATTTTATTAAATATATTTGTTAAAAAATAAGTAATAATTAAAAATATTAAAATAGATTTTAAAATAAATAAGTAACGGTTTGCCTGTGATATTTTTGGAAAATGAGTGGTTTTTGTAAAAAAAAAATAGAAAAAGTAATATATTTTAATTGAAAAAGGTAATTGCTTGTAATTTAAAAGTAATAAAATAAATAAGTAAATGTTTACCCTTTCTATTTTTAGAAAATGAGGGGTTTTAGCAAGGAAAAATAGAAAAAATAACATGTTTTAGTTGAATAAGGTAATTGTCCGTAATTAAAATTATTAAAATAAGTTTTGAAATAAATAAGTAAGGGTTGCCCGTGATATTTTTGGAAAATGAGGGGTTTTAGTAAAAAAATAGAAAATATATAAAAAAATAATTACCCGTGATATTTTTGCAAAATAAGAAAATTACTAAAACCTTAATTTTAGAAAATTAGTTGTTTAAGTTAGAAAATATAAAAAAGTTAGTGTGTTTTAGCCAAAAAAAATAACTGGTTATTTATTAATAATTATATATAACAATATTAGCATTGTATATTTATTTTGCATATATTATATTTAGAAGATACATTAAGTTATTTTAGTTAGAAAATATAAAACACATAATGTGTTTTAACCAATTACTTTTTTCAGCACATTACCTATTTAATATTTTTTTTAAAACTAAAACAACTCATCTTCTAAAAATAAAACGGACAACTTATATATAAAATGGTAACATTATTATATATTTATAATCGATTAAACTTATCTTTTTTAAAAACAATTTAATTTAAAATAAATTTTAACATTTTAAGTATCTTTAAACCGAAGAGACACACCTGTGTAAGCTTTAAAATTCAGACTAACAAGTATACCTATTTGATTTTGAACCTACCGGTCTACCTACCACACATCTTTAAGCACATTTTTGTGGACTATTTATGATGTTTTAAGTCAAAATAATGCATACAATTTTTCACTAAGAGATTGGCCCACTCAGGCAGAAGTTAAGTAAAATACACAACTTGAAATCAATTTTTATTCACAACGATTATCTTCATAAAACTATGGAGTTGAGTCCGGGAAGAAACCACTATATAAATATATTTAAAAATATATATATATATATATATATATTTTTTGATTTTTTATTAAATATAATTATAAATTTCAATTATTAAATTAAAAATCAAAATTGCACAATTTTTTTTATTAAAAATTAATGAAATAGTTCAAAATGATTCTACTATAGAATCACACATATTCAAAATGATTATACAGTAGAATCAAATTTTAAATTGATTTTTTGTTCAAATTTTAAATGTATAATTTTTTTATAAAATTTATATGTAATTAATATTCTATATTAGAATCAAATTTTATATTTTCTGAAAGAAAATTTTTAAATTATTTGAGAGATTATGTGGTAGAATCTACGGTTCTCTCGATTCTCTATATATAAGATGGTTTTTTCTTGAACAACGGGCAACATATATAATATAACTATTACTAGCTCATAATTTGTGCCAAGCACGGACCTAACATGAGATGATAATAAAATATTAATAGTGATAAATTATTAATAAATATTAATATAAAATAAATAAACATTATTTTTTTTTTGACGAACAAGCCGATTTTATTAACTTAGCAAATTATTGAATCCAGCCTGGACAAATCCCCGAACTGTCAACTACAACCTGATTGTGAAACAAAAAACAAGCTAAAACAAATAGTCGTTTTGTTTTCAGATCGCTTAACACATAGAATATCAAATTCATTAATCTAAAAATTATTACAATGACATCTCGAGTAATCCAACCTATATCAGCTGTGAAACTAGTAGCATCGCAATTGACATTCACGTAAGAAATATCTGTAGCCCAATGTTCAAAACTATCAGTTAAATCAACTGATTTTGGAGTAACAAATGCCCCCAAAATATGAACAATTTTTTGCTGTGAAAGGTGAGCTCTTGCGGTATTCACCACCATCCGAGATTTGATACAAGCCTTACAGATCACCCAAACTATCATATAAATCTTTCTCATAAAAACTACCGAAACCCATAACAAACCACACAAAAACATCAAAACAGAACATACTAACATCCCAAAAAGATGGGCACGACTAACAACCTTGATAACAAGGTACTCAACAAGAACTCACCCAAAAAGGATTTAGATCTCGATTTTATTAAAAAATTGATAAATAAAAGAGATGATGGGAGAGTGAAGGGGGTTTAATCAGTGAAGGGGGATGATGGTTGAATAATGAAAAAGTGGCGGCTCGAACCCTAATTTTGGGAGTCGACTCTCAAAACGAGAGAGAGAAAAAAAAACATTATTTAATTATGTAGTTATATTCCATTGAACCCAGGATGAAAGTAATGATTTTGGTATTGTGCGGCATTTAAATATTGTTTTCTTTATTAATAAAGTAAATAAGTTAATGAAATTAAAGTAAATAAATAAATCTTGTATAATTACGTAATCGTAAGAAATCGAACGTGAAGTTAAAGAATTTAAATTAAAGAAATATTGTATAATTATGTAGTTGCCATAACCAAATTTGGCGATAACCAAATTTGATAATTTTGGTACTTTGGTACCGCACGTTATTTACACATTATTTTGCATATTAATAAAAAGTATAGATTGGATAGTTTCGTTATTGTAATAATTTTTTTATTATTGTTTGGTGATTGGTTATATAAGCTTCATTTTTATTGTAATCTATATAAGTTTATTATACCCTAGTTTTTAATTTCATAATAATATTTTTTTTCAAAAGTTGTCTCTAAATTTATGTTTTTTTTCCGAGCCAATTTTTTGAAGCTTTTTAAAATATATCCTTGTATTACTATTTTGGAATGTTTTGCTAGTTTAAATATATAGAAAACTTAATCCAATTTAATACAATTACGAGGAGTGACCAACTGAATAAGTTATTTAACTAATTTTTTCTTAAGATAGCTTGATTTTTATAAAAAAGACATTTAAAAATGGGACCGAACGAGCCTGCTTTAATAGACCTTTTCTCTAAAGTCAAAACTGCACAATTGTACATCATACTTAGATTTTTTTGTCTTTTTTAAGACTACGTAAAAAACGAGAATCGGAGTTAATCGGTGAAGGCACCATCTAGGGATTAATCGGCTAATCGGAGATTAATTGGATCATTAATCAGAATAAATTTAATAATATTTTTATATACAATTATATTCATATATATAATTGTTTCGTTATTTCAACTAAATATATCTTATTATCATATATTTATGCAAATATGTTAAAAATGTTATATAATTGTAATAAATAAAAATTTGAAGATTTAATTTTTCAATTATAGATCAATTTAAGAGGAATAATTAAGAAAATTTGCGATTTAGACACCTAAAATTATAATTATATGTACAAAAATAATGTTTTTTCCTATTTTGTAATCAAGTTTCTACCTTTTAAAATTTTATTTTATTTTTTAATTTTAACTATTTTTTAATATTTTTTAATAATTAACCCGATTTTTGGCCGATTAATCCAATTTTCGACTAATTCAACCAATTTTTGATCGTTTTTCTGAAAAAACGATTAATTAACCGATTTTCGCGTAATCAGTTCGGTGGCCCGCCGTCTAGCGATTAATCGCCGACTTTTAGACACTCCTTCTACATAGCACCCTGTTCCGCATATAGTGCTTTAAAATTTTATTATATAAATTATTTGTACATAATAATAAATTATAATTAAATAAATGATATCATATCATATTTAATATAAAATAATAAACTTTTGTAAAATCTAAATTGAATACAATATATTATTAATTAATTTACTAAGCTGCGCTTCGCAGCGGCTTTACAATAACTTCTCCAATTTTTTCTAAAAACTATTCTAAAAAATATGTTTTTAAACAAAATTATATTTAAAACATGAAATTAAGGTTTCTTTTAAATTTTCCGTTTAGTGTTGTTCATTACCAAAATTTTGAATAATTATAGAAAAGGGCAATTGTTTAGTATATTTTATTATTTTAATATTATATCAAATATTAGTATATTAATCACTTCATTTTTCTAAAACTTTATATTGCTACTTCTATTTAAAAATACATAATACATAAATATTAAATTCAAGCATATAATATGCTCCTCCTAATGAATCGCTCTCTCGTTAAACATGTTTCCTCCCACTGACCCGTTTTCTCGTTGTTAACAAATTGAACATAAAACAAACTAATTACTTAATCAATTATATCATCTATTAATCAATTATATTATATCATAAAATTTAATTCAAATCTTTTTCAAAATTCTAATTTTTATTGTTTAAAATATAGGTACTCGAGAAAAGAAATGAAAATAAAATAAGGCTCCTTAATTTTATTTTATTATATAGAAACTTGTATTTTCTATAAGTTTTATCTTCTACATAATTAGAAGGTAAATATTTAAAAAAAATGATTTTTAATGTATATGTAAAATATAGAGATAAATTAAACGTGGGTTTTTTTACAAAAAAAATATGAGAACATAATTTCTAATAATTTTTTTAGGAGAATGTAAAGATGATAATATGATTTCAAGATAAATTTTAGAACTTCAAAAAAAAATGAGAACTTTAAGAAAATATCAACATGGTAATTTGACTTAAAGATAAATTTTATGACAATATTAAGATAGTAATTTGACTTAAGAAGAAAGTTTAGGAGAATATAAGTTAATTAATATTTCCATTACTAAAGATTTAAAAATAAATTTAGATATTTTCTACTCAAATCGTCTAGCATCTCACAAATCGTCTTCTTTATTATTTTACTCGATTAAAAGATATTAAATAAAAATTAGTAAATAAATTGGAATCGTGGAGTAAGTTTAGGAGAATATTAATATATTATACTTAGTTTCCTCCATTTGAAGATTTTTTTTTTGACAGCCAAACAAACCATTTTTAACATAACATAACATATTTAACTTTCTTACTTGAAAGATAGTATTAAAGAAATGGATAATTATCAAAGTTATCACTCATTTGGTTCAAATGTATTAAATTAGTCACTCATTTATGAAACCCTGGTATTTTGATGATAACACTATAGCAGCAAGCTGGGTTAAGAGTGTTGTACTAACATGATTTTGCAGGAGATAAATACTGTGTATTTTCTAACAAAACATGTTGTAGCAGCTAGCTGGAAGACTTATTTTCTTTGCAGGCAGTAAGACTGGCAGAATAATTTTGTATACAGGCAGCAAGCTGGCAATACCTTCAGCAGATAGAGTTTCAGTCCTATTTTATAGGAAATCTTCTAGGAAACGTTTTGTAAGGACTCTATCAGTTATATAAGGTATATATTGTTAATCCCAAGTTGTTGTTCACTTGGAACAAAATGTAACTCCACAGTACCATTCATAACATGTTCTCTAATGAAATGATACTTGATGTCAATGTGCTTGGTCCTTGAATGCTGTACTGGATTCTCAGTAATGGCAATGGCACTAGTGTTGTCACAGAAGATAGGAACTTTCTCAACTCTTAATCCATAATCAAGTAGTTGATTCTTCATCCATAAAATCTGTACACAACAACTTCCAGCTGCAATATACTCAGCCTCAACTGTGGAGGTAGAAACTGAGTTTTGTTTCTTGATGAACCATGACACAAGCTTGTTTCCAAGGAATTGACAGGTGCCAGTTGTGCTTTTCCTGTCAATTTTACATCCTGCATAATCTGCATCTGAATAACCAATTAGTTCAAAGCCAGATTCTCTAGGATACCAAATGCCAAGGTTTGGTGTTCCTTTGAGATATCTGAAAATTCTTTTAATAGCAACTAAATGGGATTCCCTAGGATCAGCCTGAAATCTAGCACATAGACATGTAACAAACATAATATCAGGTCTACTAGCTGTTAAATATAAAAGTGAGCCTACCATGCCTCTGTAACTTGAAATGTCCACAGATTTTTCCTTAGTATTCAATTCAAGTTTGGTGGCAGTAGGCATGGGAGTTTTGGCAGGAGAGCATTCCATTAAGTTAAATTTCTTTAACAAATCATGAATATATTTTGTTTGACTAATGAAAATGCCTTCATTAACTTGCTTCACTTGGAGACCAAGAAAATAAGTTAATTCTCCCATCATGCTCATTTCATATTTACTTTGCATAAGCTTGGCAAACTTTTGACAAAGTTTTTCATCTGTAGACCCAAAAATTATGTCATCTACATAAATTTGAACAGGTATAGTAGAGCCATTCACAATCCTATGAAAAAGAGTTTTATCTACAGTACCTCTAGTGAAGTGATTCTCAAGGAGGAACTGTGAAAGTGTGTCATACCAGGCTCTAGGTTCTTGTTTCAAACCATAGAGTGCTTTGAGGAGGAAGTACACATACTCTGGAAAATAATCATCTTCAAAACCAGGAGGTTGGCTCACATACACCTCCTCTTCCAATTCCCCATTCAGAAAAGCACTCTTCACATCCATTTGATAGACTTTGAAATTGGCATGGGCTGCATAGGCTAGGAAAATCCTTATTGCTTCTAGTCTTGCAACAGGAGCAAAGGTTTCATCAAAATCAATTCCCTCTTCCTGTGAGTAGCCTTTTGCAACCAATCTAGCTTTGTTCCTTGTGACTATGCCATTTTCATCCATCTTGTTTCTGAACACCCATTTAATTTGTGCCTATAACACTCCTGTCCTTAGGCTTGGGCACCAGCTTCCAAACTTTGTTTCTCTCAAATTGGTTTAGCTCCTCTTGCATAGCTAAAACCCAATCTGGATCTAGAAGTGCATCCTCAACTTTCTTTGGCTCATCTTGAGACAGAAAGCTACTATATAGACATTCCTCTTGAGTTGCTCTTCTAGTTTGGACTTTTGAAGAAACATCACCTATAATGAGTTCAAAGGGATGATCTTTAGTCCATTTCCTTGAGGGAGGTAGATTAGCTCTAGAAGATGTAGCTTCATGATCATGATTGCCTTGATTAGATATTTGTCCTTGAGAAACTCCCCCTGAGTTTGTTGTCCCTAATTGATCACTCCTAGAGGCATTTCTATGACTATCAACGGAATGCCCATTTTGACTGTCAGCGAAACGCTCATTTTGACTGTCAACGAATCCTTCATCATGACTGTCAACGAAATGACCATTTGGTCTGCTAGCATCTATTCTTTTCAATCTTAATGCAGCAATTTCATCTTCACTGCTGCTTTCATCTGTGCTAGACACAACAACTTTAGGCTGTTTCTCAATAGCCTTAACATGATTCATTTGATCTCCTTCCTCATTCTCAAAAGAAAGACTTTCATGGAAACCTTCATCACAGAGACCTTGAATTTTGAGATCATCAAAAACAACATGTACAGATTCCATAACAATGTTGGTTCTGAGATTATAGACTCTGTAAGCTTTCCCTGCTGCATATCCCACAAATATTGCTTCATCTGCCTTTGCTTCAAATTTCCCCAAATGCTCAGCTTGATTTCTCAGAACAAAGCACTTGCATCCAAAGACATGAAGAAAATCCAATAGTGGCTTCTTTCTTTTGAGTAGTTGATAAGGGGTCATTCCCTTGGCTTGATTAATCAAAGAAATATTTTGAGTGAAGCAAGCTGTGTTAACTGCCTCAGCCCAGAAATAAGTTGGTAACTTTGATTCATCTAGCATTGTCCTTGCAGCTTCAATAAGTGTTCTGTTTTTCCTTTCAACTACACCATTTTGATGTGGTGTCCTTGCTGCTGAAAATTCATGCAAAATACCATTTTCTTCACAGAACATCTTCATAGTTGAATTCTTGAATTCTGTCCCATTGTCACTCCTGATCCTTCTTACTTTGAAATCAGGATGATTGTTTACCATCTTGATATGATTGATAATGATTTCACTTGCCTCATCTTTGGAGTGCAAAAAGAAAGTCCATGTAAATCTAGTAAAATCATCAACAATCACAAGACAATATTTCTTCTTTGAAATGGACATGACATTTACAGGGCCAAATAGATCCATATGAAGCAACTCAAGTTGTTGGACAATTGATGACTCTGTCTTGCTTTTGAATGATGCCTTCTTTTGTTTCCCTTTCTGACAGGCATCACACAAACCATCCTTGGAGAATTCCACCTGTGGAATTCCTCTAGCAAGATCTTTCCTCACCAAGTCATTCATAACCTTAAAATTCAAATGAGACAATTTCTTGTGCCATAGCCAACTTTCATCCTTGCTTGCCTTGCTGAAAAGACAAGTGATGGTTTCTGGACTTGTGCTACTAAAGTCAGCAATGTACACATTCCCTCTTCTGAATCCATTCATTACCACATTGTTGTCTCCTCCTTTAGAAACAACACAGGCTTCTTTAGAAAAAGTAACTAAAAATCCTTTGTCACAAAGTTGGCTGATACTAAGCAAATTGTGCTTAAGACCATCCACCAATGCAACCTCATCTATGATGATATTCTCTTTTGAAATCAAGCCATATCCCTTAGTGTAGCCTTTGCTGTCATCTCCAAAGGCAATACAAGGGCCAGCTCTTTCCTGGAACTCTGTGAGCAGGGTAGGATCACCAGTCATGTGTCTTGAACAACCACTATCCAAGTACCAAAGATTCCTTTTGTCTCCCTGCACACAATAAAACCAAATCAAGTTGATTTTGGTACCCAAGTTTCCTTGGGTCCTGTTTTGTTAGCCTTTGATTTTCCTTTTATGTCATTTTTCACCTTGGGCTCAGATTGATTTAAATCAACCTTTACCTTTGGTGTTGATTTCTGAGGGTTGCTCACATTTTCATTTATGGCATGCATATTTGGAGGAACAAACATGTTATTCACATTCCATGGCATTTGTGGCACATTAAACATATTCATGTATGGATTAGGCACAAATGGCATTCTAGCATATGGATTCTGAAATTTTGCATATGGAGCAAACACATTAGGCATAACAGGCATTGCAGGCATAGAGGCATTCATTGTAGGCTTAGGCATTTTCATATTAGTAGACTTCTTAACAGATTTGCAGTTAGCAGATAAATGACTAACACTACCACAATTAACACATGTCTTTCTAGGAGCATATTTATCAGGTGTGTAATTGTTATGTTTGTTAATCCCTACTTTGCCATTTCTGTTATTCTTTTTATTGCCCTTAACCTCAACTTGAATTTTCTCTAACTTGTCTTTCAATTGCTTGTTAGACAAGTGGCCTACATTAGCTCTTTCAACAGGCTTCTCAACTTTCTTTGATTTACTAGACTCACCTTGAACAAAGTTCTTGGTGACAGGACCATACTTGTTATTAAGTCTAGTGAGTTCTTCTTTCTTTTTCTCTTTCAACGAAACAGCCTGATCGGTTGATGGTTCATCTGTCAACGAAACCTTGCGTTCCGTTGACGTATCAACCTTCAACATATGATCATTGTTGTTTGTTGATTCTGTTTCTGATTCTAAGGTTTCACTAGCATACCCTAGCTTCTCTTTGTTCTTTTTCCATGATTGCTCACATAAAGATTCCATACATTGAACATTAATGATGTTGCTAGCAACATTCCTGGAATCTTTCCATTTGGCAATCACTTTCTGTTCTATTTCTAGTTGCGTTTTAAGAATTTCTTCCCTTTTTAACACTTTCTCAAGTTCCTGCTTAGCATCCATACTAACACACCTCATTTTCTCAAACTCAATGAGCTGTGCTTCTAACATGGCATTTCTATCACTTAAGAGCAAATTGGTCTCTTTAATTCTTGAGTTCTCTTTGGTAAGTGATTTAAGAGTAACACGCAAATTATACAGTACAGTAGACATTTCATTCACTGTACTATCGCATTCCTCTTTAGAAAGCTCAGAAAGATTAGTAATTGGTACCTGGTTGCTAGAGGAACTTGCTTCCTGCTCATGATTGTTAGCTATTAGAGCCAAGTTGACATACTCAACATCATCATCTGAATCTTCACCATTACCAGCCCAATCATACTCCTGAGACATGAAAGCCTTTTCTTTTTGCTTGAGAAGTTCAAAGTATTTCTTTTTATAATCAACAGGCTCAAATTTCCTGTTGCCCTTCTCAACTTTGGGCTTTCTGCAATCTCCAGCAAAGTGACCAATCATTCCACAGTTGAAACATTTAGACTTAGACTTTTCAATCCAATTAATTTTGCTAGGTTGAAAGTCTCTCCTTGGTGGTCTTGCTTCTGAGTTTCTCTTGAATTTGAACTTAGAGAATTTCCTTGAAAGAAAAGCAACGTGTTCATCAATCTCATCTAAGTCATCCAAGTTGGCTGGTTCTTCTTCTTCTTCTGTCATCTTGCCTTTACCCTTGCTAACATCACTCCTACAACTAGCTCGGCTAGTTTTGGCCTTTGCAGTTTCTTCATTGTCATCTTCCAGTTGGTTCACAGATGCAATCAATGCAATAGATCCACCTTTCTTTTGTACCTTCTCAATTTCTTCATCTTGCTCCATTTCCAGCTCATATGTCTTTAAGGTTCCATAAAGCCTTTCAAGAGTGTAGTCTTTGTACTCTTGAGTGTTTCTCAGAGAAACAGTCATAGGCTTCCATTCTTTTGGAAGAGCTCTTAGAAATTTGAGGTTTGAATCCTTGGTTTGATAGACCCTCCCATACAACTTTAATCCATTCAAAAGCTTTTGAAACCTACTAAACGTGTCATTTAGGGTTTCACCAGCTTTGAAATGAAAGTGCTCATATTGTTGTATGAGGAGTTGCATTTTGTTCTCCCTAACTTGCTCAGTTCCTTCACAGAGTGTTCTAACAGTGTCCCATACTTCTTTAGAAGTTGTACAGTTTATGACATTGTCAAACATCTCTTGCTCCAAACCATTAAACAGAATGTTCATGGTTCTTTTATCTTTATGGATTTCTGTAACATCTTCAACAGTCCATTCTGAGACAGGTTTTGGAATTTCTACATCTTCAGCATCATCTGGCAGTCCAACTCTAGATGCAAACTTCATGGGAACGTGTGGACCTTTGTCAATGCAGTCTACATATCTTTCATCCATAGACATGAGATGTAGATGCAATTTTACTTTCCAGTGAAAGTAATTGTCCTTATCTAGAACTGATATCTTTACACCTACATCCTTCTTCACCATGGTTTCTGTTTTGGCCTTGATCTTTAAACTTCTTGTATGTTAGAAGCTCTCTCTGATACCAATGGTTAATCCCAAATGACCTAACATAATTGTAGAAGGGGGGTTGAATACAATTCTAGATATTTTTAAAAACTTAAAACAATCTTTCAAATAAAACAGTACTGAAAATAAAAACACAAACAAGTATAAAATTTCAGTTGGATGTTTTGAGGGTCCAACTGAGATGTTTTTATTGCGGAAATAATCTGTGTTACAAATGTATCACAGCTGCTCAGTTCTTGATACAGAGTGAGAGTGCTCTTGAAAAAGCTAATTCAATCTATTTTTATCTCACTCACTTATATCTTAAATGAACTGCTACACTTGGTTATAAATCCCAAATTTTACAATGCTATTTTTGGCTACTCTAAATTAAACTAAAGGTAACCGCCAGTAGCTTACTTTTCATCCCTTTTGTCCAATGGTCCTTTGAGATCTTGTCTTTTGTCTTCATGCTTATTATGATCCCACTAAAGAACGTAATTGGAAATTGGAATGTTTCCTTATTTCCAGTGACCATTTTAATGGCTTCCAATGCAAAGTACACTTCTACATCTCCTTTTGATCTGTCAGAAAACTGTCACTATCACTTTGTCAACTATTCAGAAAAGTGATAATGATTCGTTGATAGTAGGGAGATGTGTTTCGTTGATAGCTTTATTCTTCATTCCGTTGATGGTATATTCCTCGTTTCGTTGATAGAGTAATCTTCATTCCGTTGATAGACTAATCTTCATTCCGTTGACATGTCTTCACTTAGGCAAAATTACAAGACACAATGTATTTACAATTAGCCAACCTATTTTGCCTATCTAGTACTTAGTCAACATGACTTAGAAAACCTATCTAATACCTACAATAAAATGCATATCAAACTGTGAAGTATTGTACAGTGCAATTGCTACATCACTCATTTCGTTGATGAGCTACCTGTCAACGAAAGCTGCAAAGCATACCATTCCATTGACAGTTACAATATTAACTTAATACAAAATCTACTAAGTGTTTTATAATTATCATCAAGAACAACATATTCCTAATATATATATATATATATATATATATATATGGACTCAAATATTTTCAAATATATTATATATATATATAATTCCTAAAATAAAGGAAGTTGATATACATTGTTTATCATCTAACAACTTCTATTATTTTATGGGCTTTTCAAACCAGTTGAATATGTCTTTCTAAACGTTTCTTCTCTAACTCATCTGGTTTCTAAACGTTACTTTTATGAACGTTGGGCTTGAATTAATCAAGGAACAAAAACGTGAGACTTGGTAGTCAAGACCGTTAGTTGTTAGATTAATTCAAAATCATTGGTTCATTATATATATACTTGTGTTGTTTTCATTCTCAATGGTTGGACAACGTTTTAAAGAAACACAAGTACTATCAAAGGCTGATTTGCAAAATCTTATACATACTTGAGCTCTTATATATTATACGATATATATTCTTGATTAGAGTTCATAGTTTCGGTTGTAATTCATTATATCTTTGTATTGTTCAACTTGTAAGTTGGTAGTTGCTGGTTTTGTGAGCTTGGGAAACAAGGGTTCAAGGAACTTGATAGCTAGAGGAGTTTATACTTGGTTTAGTATAGTACTTAGAGAGCTGTGTTCAAGGAACAAGGTGTTTCAGCAAGCTACAAATAGTAACTGGGAGTTCAGGGAGATATATTATTGTATTGTGTAATTGTAATTCACTTTGATCAATAATATATTCCTTTGCCGTGTTGGTAGAGGACCAGGACGTAGACCTATAGGAGATAGGGGTCGAACCTGGCTAAAATTGCTGTGTGTTCTTTACTTTCTGCACATTTTCTATACTGCATTGCACAACGTAGCTAGCTGCCACTTTACATTATCTGTGAATCCAGTAAGCTGCCAGACAGCAAAACAGACTGATTTTTGCTTTTTCAGTCACATAACTTGGTAATAATTAAAATCGATCATTGTTAGTCATAACACCTATTCACCCCTCCCCTCTAGGTGTTGATTCTCAATTGGTATCAGAGCTTCGGTATACTAATCTTTCTGTAATAGGAAAAGTATCGATCAAATGGCTGACAATTATCCCGAAGGAAAGTCTGACTACCGAGCTCCTCTCCTCACTGGAACGGACAATTACAACTAGTGGAAAGGGCGTATGGAAACATATTTATCCAGAGATCCACTTGTTCTAAGGGTTGTTCAAAAGGGTCCATATGTATTCCTTGACAAAGATGGCAAAGATAAGGATGTTGATGATCTTACTACCGATGAATTGATCAAATTTGGCTATAATGAAAAGGCAAGGAATTCTCTCATGAATGGGCTCAATCAAGCTGAGCATGACAAAGTATCATCCCTTAAATCAGCAAAGGAGATGTGGGATGCATTGGAAACTTATCATGAAGGCTCAGCATCTTTGAAGAAAGTCAAACTCAGCAAGTTAATGAATGAGTTTGGAAATTTTAAACTCAAAGAAGGTGAATCTATCAAAGAAATTCAAGCATAATTTCAAGTGAACGTCAATGCACTTAAGAGACTTGGCAAAATGATTCCTCAAGATGAAATCAATATGAAAGTTCTAAGTGCGGTGCCATTTATTTATGAACCCAAAGTTACTTCCTTGGAGTCTTCTTCAAATCCTGATACTATGGATCATCTAGTTGTCTTTGCTGAGCTAGAACAATTTGAAACCAAGATACTTGAAAGCAAGGTGGAATCTGTTAGAGCTCCAGTCGAAAAGATGAAGAATCTGGCCTTACACTCCAGTAGCAGCAAGCTGGTCTCAGATGCAGAATCAGAATCTGATGAAGAATTAGCTCTTATGTCCAGAAAAATCAAGAAGATGATTGAAAAGAGGAACAAGCTGAAGAAGGAAAAAGGAAAAGCTTTTGGAGCAAGAAGAAAGTCAAGAGATTCAAAGGATGATGCATGTTTTGAATGTGGCAAGAAGGGACACTTCAAAAGGGACTACTACAAGCTGAAGAACAAGCCTAAGCGGCAAGCTGCCTTAAAGGATAGAAAGAAATCTAAAGCTCTTTTGACATGGAGTGATGATGAGGATTCAGCTTCTGATGATGAATCAGGTGATGAGATGGTGAACCTAGCTCTTGTTGGTCTGGATGATGAAGACACTATGCGAGGAATCACGGAAGATGGCCTTGTAGAGGGTGATGCTTCAAATTTGGATGACAATAGTAGTGAGGTAAACTCTATAAATTTTGATTTAAATTCTAGCAATCATTCATTAGATGAACTAACCTTGCAGAGACATAGTACTATATCTATTGTGGAGTTCATGGAATTAAAGAATGAGAACAATGAACTTGAAAAGAAGAATGCTTCTCTTCGAAAGATGATTTCTGAGATATTGGCTGAAAAGACTCCATCAAACAATCATGAAGATCTCAGTTCTGATCTCAAAGGAAAGTTAACACAACTTGAGGGGTTCAACAAACTACTTCTCAAAAGAAATGATACATTGATGAAGGAACTCAGCGAGCTGCGTGCAGAAATTGAAGCTAGAGATGTATGTCTTGAGACATTCAAAATCAGAGACTCCATCTCAATTGAAGCTACTCAACAAGCTGAGAAGATAAAGGAATTGGAAGCTGAAGTTGCAAAGCTTGAGAAAGGCATGGGAAAATTTGTGCAAGGAGAGGAAGTATTAAAGACTATTATGAAACAAACAAAGGTTCATATGGATAAAGAAGGACTTGGAATGGCTTCTACATCAAAGACCAAGGATTTTCAATATGAAGGCAAACATGGTATTCCATATAATTATGTTATGCCTTGGAAAATATGCCACAAATGTGGAAAGAAAGGTCATTTGTCACAACACTGCTCAAGTCAGAATGCTAAGCCAGCAAGCTGGAACAGACAGACAGCTTATAGGCAGCAAGCTACCAGAACAAGGAGAACAGGAAATCAAGCATCCAAAGTGATCCAAATGTGGATCAAGAAATCTGAATTGAATGTTCTTTATGGTTTATCAACTAACCATGCTGGACCCAACCAAATTTGGGTACCAAAACGTTGAAATGTTTGTTCTTTGTTTTGTAGGTATGTCTTGTGGTCAAAGTCAATGCAAATCAATGGATATTGGATAGTGGATGTACAAGACATATGTGTGGTGACAAATCTCAGTTCCTTAGCCTCAAGATGAAAAAGGGTGGTAGTGTTACAATTGGTGATAGCAAAACACTCCGTATACTTGGCAAAGGAACAATTGGTAATAGTAATATTTCTATTGATAAAGTACAATATGTTCAAGGTCTTAAATATAATTTGCTTAGTATAAGTCAGTTATAGGTAAACCCAATGGGAACCAAAAAACGGGGGTCGCCTTTCCACTTCTTAACAGCTTTGTCTTGATCATGGATGATCGTGTTCTTTTCAGAAAGAACGTTTAGACCATGGTAGAAAGCCTCACCAAGAACTCGGCATCAGAGCTATCTCTCTTGATGAAGTGTTTGGCGTCATCATCAAAATAATGGTTTGCTGCCAAGGAACCAAAGGTAGCCGACACCAGCTGTAAAGGAGGCTCGCCCTCTGTTGCCCCAGCCTTATTTTTCTTGTTAGGACCTTTGGGAGCCTCGTCCCCTTTCCATTTCTTTCTTCTATCATTCTTTTCTGTTCATGGAGGAGGAGATGGGGTTGTTGAGCTAGTGGGAAGGATAGTGAGAGGGCGAGATGTCTCCACTGCTGTGGTTGAAGAAGCTGGGAAACACTTGTTGAATGGGTTTTTACCAAATGGAAGTTGTCCCATTTTACCTGCAAAAATCATCATAAACTTGGTTAAACACATGATAGAAGGCGAGGTAAGGGTGAAATAAAGAAGATATGTATAGTATATACAGCAGTAACGTATACAAAGAAAGTAAGAGTGACGACCCTAGAAATAAGAGGGCGAGGTTACCTTTGCCAGTCAGATGTTTTATTAGTTTCTTAAAATTTTCTTAGAAGAATTTCTAATAAACTTTACAGGGGCGATTAGCCCAAATCCTTGATTATAAAAGCCGTGAGCCCGTAAAGTTTTGGGAGTGACAAGTTTATTTAAGTCTTTCTCGGCTGGGGAAAGTC
Source organism: Heracleum sosnowskyi (assembly GCA_030848705.1). Classification (NCBI taxonomy): domain Eukaryota; kingdom Viridiplantae; phylum Streptophyta; class Magnoliopsida; order Apiales; family Apiaceae; genus Heracleum; species Heracleum sosnowskyi. The sequence continues at coordinate 71,776,173 of CM061235.1, forward strand.
TTAGAATTTCTTTAGCTCTATCCAGAGCCTTGTCTTTGAGCTCCGATTGAGTAGGTTGGTCTGTGTACACATAAAAATAGTAAGTGTAATATATAAACGAAGTTGAGGTAAGAGAGGAAGGCGATCTTATGATATTATTTATGAGCATTTAAATTGAATTGAGTCCTGATTCGAGGAACGTCGTACAGATAGAAGTAATCCTTCTTCCATACTTTCATATTACTTGGGTTCCCTGAATAGTAGCCCTTCTTGTTATGACTCGCGAAGAAGGCGAGGTAATAGAAGCCCAAGTCTTTCCCACTTTTCCTTAAGGAAAGCAAATAACTAATCTCTTCCATCGTGGGAGCCTCGTAGCCTTTGTTTCTATACATCATATACAATCCGATGGCGACCCTATAGCTGTTGGGCGATAATCAGATAGGGGGGATCTTATAAAAATCGATAATAGAATGAAGAAAGTCGTGCATAGGATATCCAAATCCTAGCTCGACTAGTTTATTGGTTAACACCGTACTTGGTATTGGAAGGTCCTCAATGTCGAACCAATGCATCATCATAGGGAGGCGAAGTCTCAGCCATTTCCCTTTAAATTAAAATACTTCAGTATGTACATTATTTCTTCAAAACTTATTTCAGAGGCGAGGCCAGCACACGAAACCATGCCTTCGGCTTTCTTGTGGTTAATTTGGTCCTCTTCAGAAAAATCTTCAGGAAATTCGAAATCAACTTTGTAATCATAGACGTCATGGCTATATGGTCTGTTTTCAGGAGAAAGAAATTCAAATGCATAGCGAATGAGTGTGACGGATAGTACCTCGTCCTCCTCTTCGTCTTCAAGGGCATTGACATCGCCCTCATGGACAGCCACTTCATTTTCGTTATTATTTTCTTCTTGATTCTCTATGTCAGTCTCGTTTTCGCTTTCTTCAGAAAATGGATTCTTATCGTCTTGGAAGACCTTAGCACAATATGCCAGATCTTTGCCTCGTCCTCTACCTAACCTAGACGGTCCTGGTTGGTCTGTGTCAAGAGAGGCAAATAAATCATGAAGGTCGTCTTCATTCTCGCCCATGTTCTCACCAAGGAAAGTACTAGCACCATCAACAACTTTGTCTGAAGAGGGAGAGTCATTCTTATCAGGGTGAGAGCTATCTGACAAGGTGACGATGTCTTTTGGGTTGGAAGAAATTTTGAGAGAGTTAACGGTTCTTTTTTGAGCTCTCAGCCATCCTGAACCGAGGATGCTATCAAGATCTCCTTCTACTCGTATACGAGAAGGCGAGATTTTTGAGGAAGACGAAGCCTCGCCTTCGTCTGGAATTGTGTTGTGAGACGACATCTGAAAATAGAGGGCGAGGACATTGTTAGTGTGTGAGTCTTAAAAAACACAATTAAAGAAAGCATGGTTAGAAGAAAATGGGGGATAGTCCTCACCCTCAGGCGCGCCTAATTCTAGATCGAGAAGAAATGATTATATTTACAGTTATTACTAAGCCTCGTCCTAAGATCTAGAGAGTAATGTCAAAATATATATTGCATTAAATAAATAAGTCGAAAATAAAAAGTACCTTGGTAAGTAGAGATTGAGAAGCGTCGCCTGGAATATGGGTAAACGTCGCCTTTACAGAACGTAAACTCGCCTGCCGAATCAAGATCCTCTGTAACACCCCCAGATCCGGGGTCAGGAATCTGGGTTGTCACGCTCCATCAATATACAATACATGCATTACTTACAACATTCTAATAATACAACTCAAAAGACCCCAATCACTTACGCACACACACACAAGTTATAGCCTTGGAGATGAGCAACAAAAGTAACATTCGTTATTACAAATCAAATGTACTATCCAGGATCTCATCTATCATTTACAACCTCTACCTGAAGTTAAAATAATAGACCTCACAATTCTATACAAGGTTTAGTAATACAAACCTACTCAAAAATAATTCTCACTAATTCAAGCTGCAACTATTATGCTCACACCGGCAGTATCCATCCTGCTGAACTAACTCAAGGGTGGTCTCTCCATTCCCTTGCTCTCGTGACACGAGGTGAATCGGCAATGTTTTCTTCATGCTGAAAGATTTAATAAAGCAAGAATGAGCTAATAGCGCTCAGCAAGAAATCTATCCCAGTTTAAATCTTTAAACCTTTTAGGAAGATAATCCACATGGGATCAAAGCTTTTAACACTACTAGGGTCTATCCCCAAAATAGTACACCGTTCAAAATACCGTATGACTTACAATCATACTCAAATATTCTTCGTAAATCATTTGGAGATCCTTGGTATCAGTATGATAAACCAAGACTCAAAACATATCTTTTTAAAATAGATATCAAATGTTGGAATCAAGGCTTAAAGCCAATTCATTGATTCAAAACACTATACAGTTCAATGTACTGTATATCTTAAATACCTTTTCAACATATATACTCACATATCTATTTAGATATCTCATACTGTTCAAAATACTGTAAAATATCAGTAATGAACACCTTTTATAAAAGAAGCAAGAATGAGCACTATAGCTCAACAATCAGATATAGCAGCTTAATCGTATATGTAAGCTTATATCATAAAGGAAAACCTTTAAAACTTCATTCGTATACAGAATGATATATTTGTTTTCTTTTCGTCCAAAACATGCCATACAGTGTAACTACTGTATGAGGAACATCATTACTCTTCACTGTCACATTATCAGTAACTCAGCGCCTAGGCTTTTGTTACAATGTACAGTACAACTCCAATCGGAGGGAAGAAAATATACTGGAACCACGATACACGGTGATCAGCCGTTATATCGTAACGTAACTTTTCTACTAGAAGAAGGACGACTTCCTATTCGGTTATCACCCTGGCCGCATTTGGGCCCTTCATGCTATACTGGCACCTATTTCATTGCCGAGCATGGAGTCGTACCATACTGGCACCTATTTCATTGCCGAGTACGACCTCGTACCATACTGGCACCTATTTCATTGCCGAGCATGAGTTAATTCCAGTCCCCAGATGAAAATCAACGTCACGGGAAACGGAAGTTAATCCTGTTTCCCCCAAGTACAATTACTTGTCAAAAACTTTGTAACCGTTTAGAATTCCTTACTCCAGAGTAATTGAAAGGAGTAAGTCAAAGTGTGGGTTGACATTAGTCAACGAAACTACCGATGATTACTACGTATTTTGAAATCATGACCAGGGAGTTTATTGAAATTTTCAGAGTTTAGCAAGTTTGAAATACTTTACTTGAATAGGGGAGCCATCCCCAGTTATAGTTATTCTAGAGGAACAGTGGAAGTAAAACTCTGTCCTCAATTTCTTGAACTAGATTCCCAAATTTTCGATGAGTTAGAAAACACTATCCGCATTTAATTACCTTTAAATATCTTAAGATAACAGTTGGGAATCTCTATTTTAATACCTTTTCTGAAAATCAGAAATTTATATTTTGTGTAAATAATAGAACCTTTAATCCTATGATAAGGTTCTATGATTTTTAAATCATATTTGGAATATTTAATAAATACCCAAATAATAAATATTAAATTATTATTCAATATAAAACCACTTAAGTGAATATTCAAAATAATATTCACTTAAAAAATAATATTCAAATAACAAGTATTGAATTATTATTCAATATAAAATCATTTATGTGAATATTCAAAATAATATTCACTTAATTAAATAATATTCAAATAATATTTATTATAATATTATTTAAATATCTCACCTTAAATATCCAATAATATAGACATTGGAATATTTAATAAACCTTTAAAATATAACTGTCCCTGGAACCTTCCAGCTTCTGACAGTAGGATCAAAACAAAATAATACTTTGACTCCCGGTCTAAGTTTTAAAACTATCATACAAGTACTCTATACTTAGAGTCTTTAACCTCTAACCTTGGTTTATATCTAGTATTTACCTAGCATATAAACTTTATGTCTTATACAACTTTTTATTAAAAGCGAAAACAGTTTATAAGTCATTTCACAGCATTAAAGCAGAATATTTATCATAATCACAACATATATCACAACAGCATCATTATATGATGTAGGGTTTGAAAACTTGCATCTATCATATGCATACATCACATCTCATCATTTTTAATACCATCACATCTATATACGATGTGAGGTTTGAAAGCATGCATAATATCGTATGCATATATTACATTTGAAAGCATGCATCTATCATATGCATATTATCATAATATTGTACTTTAAAATACAGTATGGGATGAGAAAACTTGCCTCGGGTCCTTGGTTGTTAGGGGTTCGAGAACTTGCCGCAAATCTATAAACAAAGAAATACTCGATCAGTCCCCTAACGTAATCATTCGCTCATAACACTCATTTAAAGTCAACTATATGTTAAACACATCATGTAGTCACGTTATTCCTCAACAAGGTTCGTGTTTTAATCGACTCGAAATAATCCTTTATCTTAGTCACAATGGTTGGTCAAAGTAGTACCCTAGAGTTGACTTTTCATAGAGTTACTATTACGCGACTCGTACTCTAACACTTTTAATAAATCCGAAAACTCGTATTTAAATACGAGAACATTTCTAAAATCATCTTGAGTATTTGTAATATTTATCATAAAAGTTTCGATCTCAAAACAGGGGTTTTAGTTGGTGAAATGTATTTTCAAACTTGGATGAGCTACGGAAAGTTACTATTCGCACGTCTTTCACTAAAACACTCATATCTCCTCAACCGTTAGTCGAAATTACACACCGTTTTCGCGTGCGCGATCTAGGGAAAGAATAGAACAAAATTCTTGAACATTTGTTTCTGCTTAAGGGGATCAAAATCCCGAGAGCAGCAGGTTTTTGGCAGTGGAGTGCAGAACCACTTACTCCTCGCGCAGCTTTGGTTCCGACATTTTTATAAAATCGAAACAATATCTTTTTAACACGAAACCTTCTAGGTTCCTTTCCTAACTGTCCATACTAATATCCATTTTAATATCCCGACCCAAGTCCATTTTTAAAGGGCTTGATCACAATCTCAAAGTTCATGCAATGAACTACTTAGTTACACGAAACCGCTTTCACTAAAACGGACATTTCTCCTAAACCGTAAATCAAAACGATACGATTCTTTCGCTAAAGCAAACTAGGAAACAGGGCCTACATGTTCATGGTCAGAAACCTCTATATTGATGCTTTTAAGGTCTTCGTGTTCTCTGTCAAACCTTTCTAAGGAAAATCCGACATGGTAACGACGCTTAAACGTGATTCCCGTGTTTCAAAACACTCAAATTCATTCATTAACATCAACCAATCATCAATACTTCTCATTCATCATCTAAACCAACTCATAATCTTTAACCAACAACTCCATTCAAACATATACTAGTTCAACCATCAAGACAATCACTAAACAATCATTATATCCAAGGAATCATCCTTTAATCCACACTATCTCAAACAATCATCAAACTAATCATAAAAATCGAATTATAACTAAGGGTTTGAGATGTTTATACATTACTTTATGCTTGGTGAGGACTATCAATAGCTTATATATCCTTGCTTGATCCTTAAACATCCTTAACCAACCTAAATCTTCAAGAACAAATCAAGAAAATCAAACATTACTATTCATTTCACTATTCATCATCTACTTTGAATCCATTTTTGAACAAGCTATCAATCATGGATGAAGCTAAGATTAAAGATCTACCTTAGTTTATGGAAGAGGAAGATTTAGAGACCATAATCTTGATTTTTGGTTGAGTAGAAGTGGAGGAAAAATTTTCTTATCCTTTGATGAAGAAAAAATTCGAAAGTTTGTGTTCTTCTTTGGATGCATCTTCTTTGATTTTCTTTTCTTTTCCTTTTTGTCAAATAATTCTAATTAGATGCATCCATTTAATTGTGTGGTCTATAATTGATTTGGTCATCCAAGACACATCACCTTTGAATGTGTGGTTGTGGTGAAAGTGGTGACAAGGTGGTGATTCACCACTTTGTCATCACTTGGTCATGCATATGTCATTCCCCTGCATCCTGATTATGTCATCATTTGTATCCTCAATCCTCTTATATATTGCACTTGATGATCTTATATAATACTCCTCCTTTGGTTAGGGTTTAATCCATAATTTATTACGCTTTTGTTTCGCGATAGTTTCAAGTGGTTTTTAAAACGTTTCTCTGGACCAAAGCTAGGGGATACTTGCTTGATCTTCCCATTTCCTCGGGTTAATATATGATCCTAGATTTCTCACCTTGGCTTAAGATATGATCATGGATTTCTCATCCTACACACTTTCTCAAAACGATCAAATCAATTCTCTCTTGATTGTCCGATGAACAGTGATCAAAATTTAAAGTTGGAATCTCCTGATTCTGATCGCGTTTACATTCTTTTATTCTTCCTATACATCAATAATATAACCTCGAAACATTCATTCCATATCATCCACATAGGGTGGTCTGAAAAATTTTCCATCAGCAAATTTACTATTCATCACATTTACTATTCATCAAAAATTTTTAACTAAGTCCAAAATTTGGGGTTATTACAGTCTCCCCTTCTTAAAAGGATTCCGTCCCGGAATCTAAGAAAATAGCCGAGGTTGCTTTTCCAATATAGAAATCTCCAGTTTCCAGGTTGACTCTTCAACCCTCTGGTTCATTACAACACTTACTCATTCCGGTCCGTGATATCTACCGGACGCTTTATATAAGCAAATTCTGGTTGTACTCTTATACACCCATTTTCTATCAACATCCGACTACTCTTGCAGTCGGCGGTACAACGCTTACCATAACTTCGGTTGTCTGAAATGTTTCTTTCGGTCGGTCCGTCGGTCTGCGGATCCTACGTAGTGCTTGCACTCAAACTCGTTGCCAAACATGTTTGGAAAACTCCTCCCGAATCGAGAGTTCAATCATTGGTCCTTATCTGACATGATGGTGACTGGAACTCCACGTCACCCAATTATCTCTTTCGCGACTCTTCGATTTAAGATCTCTTGCTAAAAACAAAATATGAGTAGACCCATTTGATTCATCAATTATAGCTCAATTGACGTCATAGTCCAACTCGATTCTTGTTGATCCTATCACAGAATCCATTATAGTAACATTACATTCCTAATCAGGAATCTCTACTAACTGTTGTAACGCCCCCAAATCCGGGGTCAAATGATTTGGTCGTCACGCTGCACTCTTAATCCAAACAACCTGTTCAATATAAAATCAACACAATAATAATAATATCTGTGACCCCAACTCTACCAAGAATCTTTAAAGGTTATAGTGCTAGAAACAAGAATCCAAATTTCGTTACAACAATCTTTCTTCTTTACAACCATTCTCTTTACAAAAATTCTAATACACTAGTATAACTTCGATAAGAAGTATACCAGGCAACTAATCTTATACAATATATTATTCAATAGAAAACATCTATATACAAAACCTCTCACTAGCTCCAATGCTCTGGATCAAAACGTCTTTACGCTAATATCTTTCCCCATCTCTGATCAGCTACGCGGACAACTCTCGCCAATACACCTTCTTTCCGGCAGGCTAAAATATATATAAATAAAACAAGTATGAGCGAATGAATTGCTCAGCAAGCGTATTATTAAATATGATACGAAAGGTTTCCAAAATAAACTTTGGATTTTCAAATAAACAAGCCTATGGCTTAAACATTTGTAATCTCTAATATTTTCAAAGTAAGTTTGGTAATTTATCACAATATCTCATTTAGCTTCTCGCAACCGAATAGTTTTAAAACACAAAAGATTTATATAGGTCGTTACGATGACCGAATCAACAATAACTACAATAGTATGTAGAAAATATGAAATAAATATAACTCGTACGTCTTCAAGACCATAGTTTGTACAAAAATACTAATTTGAAGATAACAGGTCTATTCACGACATTTTCCGAAATCAACAACTCTGGAAGGTTAGAATAATCAAGGGGCAAGAATGAGCCAACACGCTCGGTTAAGAAATAAAGAACGCACTTCAAGACTTCAACATGGTACCGACTGGATATGCGGTATGAATAAAACTCAACAAGATAGATATCTCACGACTGCCAATGAAATCAAGGAAGTGGATTTCAACTATTTGGAATCCGAATGTATTAAGAGTAAGCGATTTCAGCAAGATTGAAACCACTATTAATAATCAACAAACCAACAACTTCACGCAACGAATAAACCTGAGAATCAGGTCATATCTCACAAGTACAAAGTATATGGATGTAACTCATCCTAGAAATGAAAATTCATATTAGAATTGGATTTTTAACAATTATCAAATACAAAGGTTGTGCTGCTGGCCAGCCACGCATCAACCCCGGACTAGCTCATGTCATAGTCCTCTACTGGATCCTAGGCCAATCTGGGCCTTAATTACATCGACCAATAATTGGTCCATTTTTAAAAACATTCCAATTCTATATTATTTATACGTCAGGTGTCAGTACAATTGACAACCTTACTTCGACAATCAGGTGTCGGAAGAATCGACGACCTTAATATAACAATTGCTGGAAACTCACGTTCCAGGAGATAGTTTAATATGAAGAATCAATAAGGAATAGCAATATAATCTAGTATCGACGAGATCGACACAACAATGGGAAATAAGTATCACAAGTAACAACATAATAAACATTGACAAGATCGATGCAACAGCTGGAATAATAATAATGAAGAATAGACAAGAACATGCTCAATAAGATCGAGTCGGATATGGAACAGGTATTAGGATGTCAACAGAAATTTTATTAGATCAATATAGAGTAGGGTTCAAAGAACAGGCTCTAGATGGCCTCAACAGTATGATTTAACACATTGTGGAAGAATTAGTTAAGATTCAACAATCTGGTAAGTGACAAGAAAGTCAAGTTCAAGTTTAAGAAAAATTCAGGGTAAGTTTATAGTTAGAGAAAAACAAGGGTTTACTGGCTTCTGACAGAATTAGTCTAGATCCCTCGAACGTATACTTATAACGGATAAGCCTCACGTTTGAAAGAAGTAAACCAACTCATACACAACGTAATAGAATTTGAATCAGGGGCTGGATCAGATAATTGCTTATAACAAGAAAGGATAACAAGGTTTGCATAGGTGCAAGGTGAAAAATGGAATATTGGAAGGGTAAGCAACACAACTTCAGAATTTTTAGAATAAGTCCTCCCTCATAGGGTTCACAAGTTCCTGCTCATCTAGGGTTGGTAATATTTCATTTTAACATTTTCAAATCAAGTCTTTTAAAAGAAAGCCTTAGTATACGGCCCATAATTATCTCTTCAAACTTTTCAGTATAATAAGTATATCTTTCCAATCAATATGAAAATATGAATCTAAACTAAAAAGGTATAAAAGAGTACTCGTCAATTTACGAGATTAAATAACATACTTGCAATTCAATGCATAGAAATCAACATTTGAAAACTCAGTAATCAACGTTCAACATACATACTAATAATTCAAGATAATATCCCTTAATTAATAAGCAAGGGTATAAACACTTGCCTCTGGTCCTTAGCTATTTCGTAACGCTGAAACAATACGATTTCCTCCTTATTCTGTCTTGTCGCACGATTCTCTACTTCCGTCCTTCTTTGCTTTAACGCTCTTGCGAATACCACTAGTCTGCTTTTACCATTTCGAATCCACGTGCCAGCCTCGATAGTCAAACATGAGACGGTACTTAGTCTTCAACGTATAATCCTCATATTATAAATGATCGTAACTTAACTTCGACGCACTTACCGATATCTCTGTTGCATAAACATCCACACCTCAACTGATAGGCCAATCGCAATCAACCACATAAGTAATCCACGTAACTTGCTTGACGACAATCCCCATACTATAAAAAGTCAACATCCAAGTCAACGGCCTCGTAAATCTCACTTTCTAACATAACCGACAAATTTCTATCCTATCTACCCCTCGTGATAACATTAGACACAACCAATTACTCAAACAAGTCTCCACACAATTTATTCGCATGCATGACTCACACAGATAATTCACATTGTTCACATAACACATTTAAACAAGTGACCGGTTACGTATCGGACGCCCGGTCTAATTTACGATATTTAAAACTCAGACACTAGCCCTAGTACGGGCATATACGGACTATAAAACACATTACACAACTCATACAAACCATATAGCACTTATAACTATTTTTAAAACATCACACAAAGCTTATTTGAATTTAAATAAGCCACATACAATTTTTAAATCAAAAATCGGATTTTTAAATCCAATATAAGTATTTTAAATGAAAATAAATCAATTAATAAAATTAATTGACACTCTTTAAATGCTCAAACTATTTTTAAATAATAAAACAGGTTTGAAAATAATTAAACTGAATTTTTAATTAATTAAATCTAATTAATAATTAATTTTTAAGAATTAACTGATTAAAAGAATTAATCAATTAATGAAATTAATTAATTATTAATTAAAAATAATTAAAATAATTAAGTTTAATCAATTTTCGACTTTAAATAAATATTTATGAATTTATAAAATTTTCGGAATAATAAAAATGTATTTTTAAATTAAAGATATGATTTTTAGAATTTTTAAAACTATTTTTGAATTATTTTAACAAAATAATTCCAGAAACACTGTTCATAACAAAAACTAGGGCAGGAACGGATCAAACAGCAGTCCCACGAAGAACACCGCCGGAAAGCTGAAGAACAGCTCGCCGGAAATCTGGAAATTCCAGAATCCGGCCGGCGAGTTCTTCCGGCAACCCCAAAACACCGCAACCTTAACAAAAGAAACACGGGGTTACGATCCCCAGCATCCCCAACAGTTAATTAACACAGAAAAGGCGCAAAAACGAACCAAACAATTCAGAAAACTCCCCCGCCGGCGAGTTCTTCAAATTTTCCGGCCGATTGAAAACTAACACCAAAATCATAACTAATTATACGAATAGATTCCACTTTCAACGATCTAATCAATGGTACAAACGTTATCAAGGTTCATTTAGCCAATCAAAATCCCGACCAAACTCCGGTGACTTTTACAATTTCCGATTTGCTCGAATTCGAGCTCTAAAAATCAAATAAAAATCATCACAACACTCAGCACAACACACACAATCCATTCATATCATCAATTAACAAGAACAATCAATAATAAAGAAACCCCCAAATAAAACCCTAAAATTCGAAATAATAAATTACTTAAAAATCGGAAAAATTCAAAGATCATACCCACATAGATTTTGATGATGGATTTAGGTAGAGGATGATGAGAGATTCGATTTGGTTACAAGAACATCGAAATCGGAATCCGATAACGTCTTCAAAAGTGAGTTTGATTCTCAAGAACACGAAGAACACGTTTCAGGGGTTTTTAGCTTTTTTAACTGTAATTAAGCTTGATTATGCGAAAACAAAGTACGATTTGCCTTTTTATATTAAACGGAAAATAATACCCCAAACGACATTTTTGGATCGATACTGATCCGATAGATCGCTTTAAATACAATTTAACAGATAAAACACTTTAAATCTTTAATAAAGCAGAATACACGTTTTACGAGACGATAATCATCCATAAAGTACAGATGACTACAAGTATCGTTTAATAATAGATATACGAACCAAAATACTTCTATTACGAATATTTTCGAATACTTTCCACTTTAACGAATGAAATATTGGTACGAACGATATACCAATTGCCCGAATAATTTGGGAACGATCCAAATTTTCTTTCCAATAATTATAATAAAATAAAATAGTATAACATCCTTTTCAAAATAGTTTCAAATTCCCCACACATATCACATAGCATCACATTGTCACATATTCAATCATTTAACGAATAATTTAGCACGTTTAAACCGATAAATCATTTAATAACTCTTAATATGAAATTAAAATTTCATTTCACATCATATAATAACACGTAATTTTCCCGGATCTTACATCCTTCCCCCCTTAACAGGATTCTGTCCTCAGAATCAGCTCGCGCAAACGTAGGTGGATAATTTCCAACATCTCATTCTCAAATTCCTAGGTTGACTCTTCAACCTTAGGATTTCTCCTCATACTCATACTAATTTGACTCCTCTATTACTCATCACTCTCTCATACTGACTCAATATCTCAATCGGTTACTCAACATAGAACAATTTAACTAGATCTCTATAGGTTCATATTCTACGAAATACACTATGAATATACCACTCACGGGGTGGCAAGCAAACTTATACGCACTTTCCCAACACTCAATAAATCGTCGTAAGGTAGCATTTCAAAATCGTCATAGTAATTGTTGTCGTAAGAGAATCTAATCAACGGTAAACGATCCTCCCAATTACCTTCAAAATTTAGTACACAATCATAGTCTGTCTGAATTCTTCAATTACGTCGCGGATCTCTGTCAAATACAATTGAACTCGTCATTCCATGCCGTACCATTATCTCTCATTAATCGGTCAATAATAACCTAAATAACACCACGATAAGCTCTAAGCCTTAGCAACTCCATACCACAGTTTATCTCAACATGTCTTCGTCTCCATTCAGGAATCTCTTTAGTTGTAGTCGTCTACTATACCTCTGTTATTTTGTCTTCATTTTCCAACACCTCAAGTACTTAGATATTCACCAACACTGGTATCCCTTTTGAAACCCCTCATATATATCCTTGCATTTCCTTCTTATTCTTTATACTTTCTCGTTCCCTCCTATAATTGAATCCTTTTCTATTTCCATAACTCTTTCCTTTATGTAGCCCTTTCTCTTTAATCAATCCTGGTTGAATCCTTATGTCCGTCATTTCTTTTAATTAATCTCTTGTTATCATAACCTTAAAACTTCATCCTTTCTAATCCTTTTACCGAAGATATTTACATCTCAATTCTCTCCTTTACTACTCATACTATCAGCCATCCACGTTCTTGGGTCAACTCTACCTATTTCCAATATATCTAACAACTGCTTTCAACAATCACATACCTTTCATGCCAATTAACTCTTCAGCCGAAAACAACCCTTCATTACCTCATCCATTGTCTTTAAATCCTTATTAACACCTCTTCATCTTCTTTTCCTATCTTCACAGTAACACTCATGACACCTTTTCCATGGTTCCATCTCATTTCCCAAACAGCTTGATCAACTCGACATTATCTTGATTCTCATTCTATACATCCACATTGACTGGTAAAATCTACCTTAACTATCGTGAGCAAAAGACTTGCAACCATATCATACAATCCTGAAATACTCAAAGATTAACTCATTCTCCATTATTAGCCTATCATCCAATCTTAAAAGTTCTTCTCATTGAGACAAAAATCTATTATGTCCATTTTCCACAACCTAGGATAACATCAGCACAATTACACCTTTTTCCCCAATTTCCAATCAACTCTTGAATTATCTAACTTCACCTTTTCCACATCGTAACGTTAATCGATAGAAAGAGAACAACTGGCCCCGTTATATGTTACTAGTATTCTAATCGCATCGTAGTCCGCTTTCGTTCATGGTAATTCAATCGCAAATTCTTCGTTCGGTAAGGTAGGGTAAATTCCAGTTCACCCTAATGGCATACCTCCCAGATTATTTGAAGTAAGAAGTTCATGATAGTTTGAAGTGAAAAGATTCTATATCGTAGCAAATGTCCCACAATTGGGGTTACCAAATCTGTATATTCCAAAGCAACATTATTGGAAGTGAAAGGATTACTGAGAGACCAATTTGATCACATGAACTCAATGTTGTGTGTCTCTATTAAGACAGTACTAAAGGTAATTAGCCTTCTTGTATTTCACAACACACAAGTGACGGCGTCCCGTCAGACTTCTATCACATAGACAGATAGTCCTTGTGTCCCCTATAAATAGGGTTGTTTATCTCAGTTGGAGTAGAGAAATATGAAAGAAATTTAGAGTCAGAATAACAATCAGGGCCTTTCGATAAGAATTCTCAAATACACACCTTGGATTGAAATTGAATAAATTCCAAAGGTGTTATTTCAGAAAAGAAGAACAACCAGAAAGGAAGTATCAACAAATAGTGTTACATCACAATTAGAGTTATCCACTCCGGAAGAATGAAGGAGTTGGAATTTAAATAACATATTTTCAACAGGCTTTACAAATTGAAATAGATGTCGCAACAACCTCTGATGCAATTGCAATCATGATTGATCAAAAGTATCAAGTACAAAGTCAAAAGGTGGAATATATTCACCAACACAAGTTTCGCTTAAAGAAATGTCAAATATTTCCTTAGGATGGGAGGGTATTACCAGGGTCTTCACACATGACTCCTCCGTCGACTCCTTCGATAGCTCGTTATTCGATTTCAGCCCTTCTTCTCCACGTTATTCGATTTCAGCCCTTCTTTTCCACGTCGCAAGGTCATCAATATCGTACGTCGCCGTCAACTCGTAATAGTCCTCGAAGATTCCGCCGTAGACATCTACAATCGTATGAAATTCTATCCACCTCAGCACAATCACCTAAATTGAATACCTCTATCTTAACTCACTCAGTGGTACTATATTCAATAGTCCAACACGAACTCTAAATGAGCTCTGACGTTCCTTATATAACTATATACACTCCCACACACTCTCGTTTCTAGTTTTACTATAACCCTTGCTCTGATACCAACTGTAACGCCCCCAAATCCGGGGTCAAATGATTTGGTCGTCACGCTGCACTCTTAATCCAAACAACCTGTTCAATATAAAATCAACACAATAATAATAATATCTGTGACCCCAACTCTACCAAGAATCTTTAAAGGTTATAGTGCTAGAAACAAGAATCCAAATTTCGTTACAACAATCTTTCTTCTTTACAACCATTCTCTTTACAAAAATTCTAATACACTAGTATAACTTCGATAAGAAGTATACCAGGCAACTAATCTTATACAATATATTATTCAATAGAAAACATCTATATACAAAACCTCTCACTAGCTCCAATGCTCTGGATCAAAACGTCTTTACGCTAATATCTTTCCCCATCTCTGATCAGCTACGCGGACAACTCTCGCCAATACACCTTCTTTCCGGCAGGCTAAAATATATATAAATAAAACAAGTATGAGCGAATGAATTGCTCAGCAAGCGTATTATTAAATATGATACGAAAGGTTTCCAAAATAAACTTTGGATTTTCAAATAAACAAGCCTATGGCTTAAACATTTGTAATCTCTAATATTTTCAAAGTAAGTTTGGTAATTTATCACAATATCTCATTTAGCTTCTCGCAACCGAATAGTTTTAAAACACAAAAGATTTATATAGGTCGTTACGATGACCGAATCAACAATAACTACAATAGTATGTAGAAAATATGAAATAAATATAACTCGTACGTCTTCAAGACCATAGTTTGTACAAAAATACTAATTTGAAGATAACAGGTCTATTCACGACATTTTCCGAAATCAACAACTCTGGAAGGTTAGAATAATCAAGGGGCAAGAATGAGCCAACACGCTCGGTTAAGAAATAAAGAACGCACTTCAAGACTTCAACATGGTACCGACTGGATATGCGGTATGAATAAAACTCAACAAGATAGATATCTCACGACTGCCAATGAAATCAAGGAAGTGGATTTCAACTATTTGGAATCCGAATGTATTAAGAGTAAGCGATTTCAGCAAGATTGAAACCACTATTAATAATCAACAAACCAACAACTTCACGCAACGAATAAACCTGAGAATCAGGTCATATCTCACAAGTACAAAGTATATGGATGTAACTCATCCTAGAAATGAAAATTCATATTAGAATTGGATTTTTAACAATTATCAAATACAAAGGTTGTGCTGCTGGCCAGCCACGCATCAACCCCGGACTAGCTCATGTCATAGTCCTCTACTGGATCCTAGGCCAATCTGGGCCTTAATTACATCGACCAATAATTGGTCCATTTTTAAAAACATTCCAATTCTATATTATTTATACGTCAGGTGTCAGTACAATTGACAACCTTACTTCGACAATCAGGTCGGAAGAATCGACGACCTTAATATAACAATTGCTGGAAACTCACGTTCCAGGAGATAGTTTAATATGAAGAATCAATAAGGAATAGCAATATAATCTAGTATCGACGAGATCGACACAACAATGGGAAATAAGTATCACAAGTAACAACATAATAAACATTGACAAGATCGATGCAACAGCTGGAATAATAATAATGAAGAATAGACAAGAACATGCTCAATAAGATCGAGTCGGATATGGAACAGGTATTAGGATGTCAACAGAAATTTTATTAGATCAATATAGAGTAGGGTTCAAAGAACAGGCTCTAGATGGCCTCAACAGTATGATTTAACACATTGTGGAAGAATTAGTTAAGATTCAACAATCTGGTAAGTGACAAGAAAGTCAAGTTCAAGTTTAAGAAAAATTCAGGGTAAGTTTATAGTTAGAGAAAAACAAGGGTTTACTGGCTTCTGACAGAATTAGTCTAGATCCCTCGAACGTATACTTATAACGGATAAGCCTCACGTTTGAAAGAAGTAAACCAACTCATACACAACGTAATAGAATTTGAATCAGGGGCTGGATCAGATAATTGCTTATAACAAGAAAGGATAACAAGGTTTGCATAGGTGCAAGGTGAAAAATGGAATATTGGAAGGGTAAGCAACACAACTTCAGAATTTTTAGAATAAGTCCTCCCTCATAGGGTTCACAAGTTCCTGCTCATCTAGGGTTGGTAATATTTCATTTTAACATTTTCAAATCAAGTCTTTTAAAAGAAAGCCTTAGTATACGGCCCATAATTATCTCTTCAAACTTTTCAGTATAATAAGTATATCTTTCCAATCAATATGAAAATATGAATCTAAACTAAAAAGGTATAAAAGAGTACTCGTCAATTTACGAGATTAAATAACATACTTGCAATTCAATGCATAGAAATCAACATTTGAAAACTCAGTAATCAACGTTCAACATACATACTAATAATTCAAGATAATATCCCTTAATTAATAAGCAAGGGTATAAACACTTGCCTCTGGTCCTTAGCTATTTCGTAACGCTGAAACAATACGATTTCCTCCTTATTCTGTCTTGTCGCACGATTCTCTACTTCCGTCCTTCTTTGCTTTAACGCTCTTGCGAATACCACTAGTCTGCTTTTACCATTTCGAATCCACGTGCCAGCCTCGATAGTCAAACATGAGACGGTACTTAGTCTTCAACGTATAATCCTCATATTATAAATGATCGTAACTTAACTTCGACGCACTTACCGATATCTCTGTTGCATAAACATCCACACCTCAACTGATAGGCCAATCGCAATCAACCACATAAGTAATCCACGTAACTTGCTTGACGACAATCCCCATACTATAAAAAGTCAACATCCAAGTCAACGGCCTCGTAAATCTCACTTTCTAACATAACCGACAAATTTCTATCCTATCTACCCCTCGTGATAACATTAGACACAACCAATTACTCAAACAAGTCTCCACACAATTTATTCGCATGCATGACTCACACAGATAATTCACATTGTTCACATAACACATTTAAACAAGTGACCGGTTACGTATCGGACGCCCGGTCTAATTTACGATATTTAAAACTCAGACACTAGCCCTAGTACGGGCATATACGGACTATAAAACACATTACACAACTCATACAAACCATATAGCACTTATAACTATTTTTAAAACATCACACAAAGCTTATTTGAATTTAAATAAGCCACATACAATTTTTAAATCAAAAATCGGATTTTTAAATCCAATATAAGTATTTTAAATGAAAATAAATCAATTAATAAAATTAATTGACACTCTTTAAATGCTCAAACTATTTTTAAATAATAAAACAGGTTTGAAAATAATTAAACTGAATTTTTAATTAATTAAATCTAATTAATAATTAATTTTTAAGAATTAACTGATTAAAAGAATTAATCAATTAATGAAATTAATTAATTATTAATTAAAAATAATTAAAATAATTAAGTTTAATCAATTTTCGACTTTAAATAAATATTTATGAATTTATAAAATTTTCGGAATAATAAAAATGTATTTTTAAATTAAAGATATGATTTTTAGAATTTTTAAAACTATTTTTGAATTATTTTAACAAAATAATTCCAGAAACACTGTTCATAACAAAAACTAGGGCAGGAACGGATCAAACAGCAGTCCCACGAAGAACACCGCCGGAAAGCTGAAGAACAGCTCGCCGGAAATCTGGAAATTCCAGAATCCGGCCGGCGAGTTCTTCCGGCAACCCCAAAACACCGCAACCTTAACAAAAGAAACACGGGGTTACGATCCCCAGCATCCCCAACAGTTAATTAACACAGAAAAGGCGCAAAAACGAACCAAACAATTCAGAAAACTCCCCCGCCGGCGAGTTCTTCAAATTTTCCGGCCGATTGAAAACTAACACCAAAATCATAACTAATTATACGAATAGATTCCACTTTCAACGATCTAATCAATGGTACAAACGTTATCAAGGTTCATTTAGCCAATCAAAATCCCGACCAAACTCCGGTGACTTTTACAATTTCCGATTTGCTCGAATTCGAGCTCTAAAAATCAAATAAAAATCATCACAACACTCAGCACAACACACACAATCCATTCATATCATCAATTAACAAGAACAATCAATAATAAAGAAACCCCCAAATAAAACCCTAAAATTCGAAATAATAAATTACTTAAAAATCGGAAAAATTCAAAGATCATACCCACATAGATTTTGATGATGGATTTAGGTAGAGGATGATGAGAGATTCGATTTGGTTACAAGAACATCGAAATCGGAATCCGATAACGTCTTCAAAAGTGAGTTTGATTCTCAAGAACACGAAGAACACGTTTCAGGGGTTTTTAGCTTTTTTAACTGTAATTAAGCTTGATTATGCGAAAACAAAGTACGATTTGCCTTTTTATATTAAACGGAAAATAATACCCCAAACGACATTTTTGGATCGATACTGATCCGATAGATCGCTTTAAATACAATTTAACAGATAAAACACTTTAAATCTTTAATAAAGCAGAATACACGTTTTACGAGACGATAATCATCCATAAAGTACAGATGACTACAAGTATCGTTTAATAATAGATATACGAACCAAAATACTTCTATTACGAATATTTTCGAATACTTTCCACTTTAACGAATGAAATATTGGTACGAACGATATACCAATTGCCCGAATAATTTGGGAACGATCCAAATTTTCTTTCCAATAATTATAATAAAATAAAATAGTATAACATCCTTTTCAAAATAGTTTCAAATTCCCCACACATATCACATAGCATCACATTGTCACATATTCAATCATTTAACGAATAATTTAGCACGTTTAAACCGATAAATCATTTAATAACTCTTAATATGAAATTAAAATTTCATTTCACATCATATAATAACACGTAATTTTCCCGGATCTTACAACTGTGATAGTCAACTAGGTCTTTGTTCTGCCTTCATTTTTGACATATTCAATATTTACTTACCAATTGATAAATCCTTTTTTATCTATCCGACCACTTATAACCTTTCCTTAACTTTCTTTACCTTTTTGTACTCTCGGTGTAGCTGTCTCTTTATGACAGATCTTTATTCCTTGATTTATTCTGGCTCAATCAGGACCTTTAAATAATCCATGTTGCACTCTTAACTTCAAACTTCATCCTTTCAGTTCCTCTTATTAGTCATTCTGAAAATTAGCATCCTTTATCTCTTGAACATTAGGAACCCAAGCTCAGTAAAAAATACCTCATGATTCCTTTATCATCTTTCTCTGCCTTTAATTCTTTCTCCAACATTAACCTCATACCTTCACTCGTCATTCGTTCTTGACATAACTGTATTTTCTGTAGCAATTCTGGTTGCATTGCAACCTCAAATAGTCTCTCAGTACCATTTCCGGTTATTTTAACCTCAATTTCCATTTTCTTAAATCCTTGGTTTAACTTTATCCGATGATGTTATCATCTTAAGTCTTTCAGACTAAGGGCATCGGCCACCACATTGGCCCTCCCTGGGTGGTAAAGAATCCCACCGTCATAATCCTTGATTAGCTTTAGCTATCTTTTCTATTATCATGGTACGTTCTTCCTGAAAACGTATCTAATGCTCTTATGATTGTGTAAATCTCGCACTTCTTTCCGTACAATTAGTGCCTCCAAAACTTTAAAGCGAAAACTATCGCTGCCAATTCTAAGTCATGCGTAAGGTATCTAAATTTATATTACTTTAATTGTCTGGATGCACACGTAATCACCTTTCCGTGCTGCATAAGCACATACTCTAATCCTTCATGTGATGCGTCGCTATAGATCACAAAATCTCCCTTCCCGTCTGGAAGTACCAGCACAGGGCGGTGACTAGTCTCTTCGTTAATTCCTGGAAACTTTTCTCACCTTCCTCAGTTCATTCAAATTTTCAGTCTTTCGAGTAAGTCTGGTCAGTGGGGTTGCTATTATAGCAAAATCTTCTACACTTCTTCGGTAATATCCGGCAAAATCCATAAAATTTCTCACCTCAGTTGGTGTGGTTGGTCTTTCCCCGTTTGAAACGGCTCTTATCTTAGCAGGGTCAACCAGTGCTCCTCCACTGTTGACCATATGTCCTAAAAACTGTACTTCCCTTAGCCAAAACTCGCACTTTGAGAACTTGGCATATAACTTTTCTCTTCTCAGTGCTTCTAACACTATTCTCAAACATTCGGCATGTTCTTCCTCGGTCTTTGAGGTAAACCAAAATATTGTCGATATCACTATGACACACTTATCCAAATACTTCTTGAAAATTTGATTCATCAAGTCCATGAAAGTTGCAGGGGCATTCGTTAGCCCAACGACATTACTAAAACTCGTAGTGTCCATACTTGGTGCGAATCGTAGTCTTGGGTACGTCCCCAGGTTTAATATTCAACTGGTGGTATCCCGTTCTCAAATCAATCTTCGAGAATTTAACTGCATCGTGCAGCCGATCGATCAAATCACCGATCCTTGGCAGGGGTATTCATTCTTAACAGTTAGCCTATTCAGCTTTCAATAGATTATGCACAGCCTCATGATGTCGTCCTTTTTCTTCACCAATTAACACTGGCGCATCCCACGGTGACGTAATTGGTCTTATCATTCATTTCCCTAACAATTCCTACAGTTGAGCGACTAATTTCTTCATCTCGACTGGAGCTAGTCGGTACGGGGCCTTCGAAACTGGCGCTGTTCTCGGAGCTAATTCTATAGCAACTCTATTTCTCTATCGGGTGGTAACCCTGGGAGATCTTCTTGGAAATACATCCTCGAATTCGTTGACAATAGGGATATTCTGTACACTAGGTACTTCCCGTTTCGTATCCATCACAGTCGCTAAACAAGCTTCATCTCCTTGGAGGTCAATCGTTCCCTCGTCCGACAATCTGAATTCTTACTTTCTTTCTTTCTCAATATATTCGCGTTTCATACTCTATTTTCTTTATGCCCATTTCTTTCTCGTCCACTTTGTTCCCATCATAGTCGTTTCATTAACCAAGGTAACATAATCAGTCGTTTCGAACACTTCATTATTCTGAATTCACATCATGTGAAACAAACCTTGGCAAATTCCGTAAACTTCAATTCATAACTTGTCGTACTCATTCGTTTTAGCTCTCAGCTTCAACACTCTACTTTTCCAAATACTAAGGAAAATACTTGCATGGTACCAAGAATACTTCAAGCAACAGAATGCTTTATATATATATATATATAAACTTTGTAAAAATTCTCGCTGAGGGGGCGACCTGGTTAGGTCTCAATCAAATTATCGTTTGAAAATTTTCTCAGCATACTTCACTGCATACAAATGCATCGTGAATTCACTTATATAAATTTGACCGAAAGTTGAACTTAGTGATACAATAACTAGTTCATTTCAATAAACATTAACAACTAGATGAACAAAAATTGCTAATTCGATTAGTTTGGGATGTAGCATCTAGCTAGGATGATTAGCTAGATTTGCATCATATCATTAAAATTTCAACCAGTTAGAACAATTAACTAGTCACTCATAATGGCACATACAATTAGCCATTTCAATCTATTAGTACAAAATCTCGACATCGTAGTCGAAGAAAGAAAAAAAACAAAATTTTGACTACTCGGATAATGAATTGAAAAGAAGAGTAAATAAGTTTGGGACGAACAAGGTAATTATAGCCCTTGAATAGAATATAAGGTCTAAAATAGATGGTTCTTGGTATCGGAACAATCGATAACCTCCCACCAAACATTTCTCATCAGTGAAACGGTCCACCCAAAGGTGTCTCCGTACATAAACTTTGTCAAATTCTCCGATAGAATTGAATTCGGACTACCAATATCAAATTGATATCCTTCCCACGATTTCAACGTCTGATGTGCAAATCTCTCCTTAATAGAAGAAAAGAATTTCCGAGTAATCTCTTAAATATACATCACCTATGTTTTAAACAAATAGCTAGATATTTATGAACTCGACTGAGGAGTCCAAATATGAAGAAATAAAATGAATATTTAACAATTGTTGGTTGCATCCCCAGTTGAAGTAGGAAATTAGAAGGGTTACCCGACATGAACTATTCAAGGTAACACGGGCATGAACAGTTTTAGATTGAGTAGTGTACCAGCAAGTAGATACCAAAAGTCAATGGTCATCATAAGTTCTATCATCATCTTTTACAAGGATGATCCTATCTTTCTGCCTTTATGGCTTATGGTACTAACCAGCGGTACCTCAAAATCGTACAAGTCCTTAAATAGGTCGGGAGTTCGAAACATAATCGCCATTCCCCGATAATCGTTCCGAGCTCGGGCCTCCTACGGCCGCATCAACACATCCTCAAAAGATGAAGGTCGATTAACGTATATGTAATTTCTTAACACTAGTCGTATCGAACGAATCCAACCCCATGCCACCATAGGTCTCGTTCCTCGTAGGTCCTGAGATTGTTGCATTGCTCGTCGCAACCATACGTGTCTTCATTAGAATCACGCTATCCATTCTTCATATCTTTGATTTCTAAGTTGAGCCATCATGGCCTATCGTACGAAATATACTCGCGATGCGATTTAGCACGTTCGTCTCACGATAACGTTCTGGTACTACATGTACGCAAAAGTCTTCTTCTTAGGTAACAAAATACCCATCGACGGAAAAGACACCAACTCTGGTGGAATCGTTGTTCCTAAGGCTTAGACCTCATACGCAAGATAATGCCTTAATTAGTCCACGCAATTTAGTAATTCGGATCGCATAAAGGACTGTAAACGTCTCAATCTTCACATATGCTGCCTTCTCGTGGCAAACTACGATGAACTACAAACACTTAGGTTCTTACTAAGTCAAGTTATCCATTGGTATTGGCCATTCTGACCTTACCTCAACTGCGACCGAGACTCTGCTCCGCGTCTTATCTTAATCTCTTTGATAATCCGGGTACAATTCTAAACGTCTTTCTCATCATTATGATGATCTCCAACGGTCCTATCGGTCCTCCGATAAGTTCCCAACTAAACTCTTTAGTCTTAACATCCTCGATGGCACTACTTCCGGTAGTCCACTTAACGAACTCTATATGAGTCCTCTCGTCATTCTCTTACTTCGATATAACTCTTAACACTCTCATATCCAAGTTTATAACTTAACTCTCTGATACCATTTCTGTAACACCCCCAGATCCGGGGTCAGGAATCTGGGTTGTCACGCTCCATCAATATACAATACTTGCATTACTTACAACATTCTAATAATACAACTCCAAAGACCCCAATCACTTACGCACACACACACAAGTTATAGCCTTGGAGATGAGCAACAAAAGTAACATTCGTTATTACAAATCAAATGTACTATCCATGATCTCATCTATCATTTACAACCTCTACCTGAAGTTCAAATAATAGACCTCACAATTCTATACAAGGTTTAGTAATACAAACCTACTCAAAAATAATTCTCACTAATTCAAGCTGCAACTATTCTGCTCACACCGGCAGTATCCATCCTGCTGAACTAACTCAAGGGTGGTTTCTCCATCCCCTTGCTCTCGTGACACGAGGTGAATCGCAATGTTTTCTTCATGTTGAAAGATTTAATAAAGCAAGAATGGGCTAATAGCGCTCAGCAAGAAATCTATCCCAGTTTAAATCTTTAAACCTTTTAGGAAGATAATCCATATGGGATCAAAGCTTTTAACACTACTAGGGTCTATCCCCAAAATAGTACACCGTTCAAAATACCGTATGACTTACAATCATACTCAAATATTCTTCGTAAATCATTTGGAGATCCTTGGTATCAGTATGATAAACCAAGACTCAAAACATATCTTTTTAAAATAGATATCAAATGTTGGAATCAAGGCTTAAAGCCTATTCATTGATTCAAAACACTATACAGTTCAATGTACTGTATATCTTAAATACCTTTTCAACATATATACTCACATATCTATTTAGATATCTCATACTGTTCAAAATACTGTAAAATATCAGTAATGAACACCTTTTATAAAAGAAGCAAGAATGAGCACTATAGCTCAACAATCAGATATAGCAGCTTAATCGTATATGTAAGCTTATATCATAAAGGAAAACATTTAAAACTTCATTCGTATACAGAATGATATATTTGTTTTCTTTTCGTCCAAAACATGCCATACAGTGTAACTACTGTATGAGGAACATCATTACTCTTCACTGTCACATTATCAGTAACTCAGCGCCTAGGCTTTTGTTACAATGTACAGTACAACTCCAATCGGAGGGAAGAAAATATACTGGAACCACGATACACGGTGATCAGCCGTTATATCGTAACGTAACTTTTCTACTAGTAGAAGGACGACTTCCTATTAGGTTATCACCCTGGCCGCATTTGGGCCCTTCATGCTATACTGGCACCTATTTCATTGCCGAGCATGGAGTCGTACCATACTGGCACCTATTTCATTGCCGAGTACGACCTCGTACCATACTGGCACCTATTTCATTGCCGAGCACGAGTTAATTCCAGTCCCCAGATGAAAATCAACGTCACGGGAAACGGAAGTTAATCCTGTTTCCCCCAAGTACAATTACTTGTCAAAAACTTTGTAACCGTTTAGAATTCCTTACTCCAGAGTAATTGAAAGGAGTAAGTCAAAGTGTGGGTTGACATTAGTCAACGAAACTACCGATGATTACTACGTATTTTGATATCATGACCAGGGAGTTTATTGAAATTTTCAGAGTTTAGCAAGTTTGAAATACTTTACTTGAATAGGGGAGCCATCCCCAGTTATAGTTATTCTAGAGGAACAGTGGAAGTACAACTCTGTCCTCAACTTCTTGAACTAGATTCCCAAATTTTCGATGAGTTAGAAAACACTATCCGCATTTAATTACCTTTAAATATCTTAAGATAACAGTTGGGAATCTCTATTTTAATACCTTTTCTGAAAATCAGAAATTTATATTTTGTGTAAATAATAGAACCTTTAATCCTATGATAAGGTTCTATGATTTTTAAATCATATTTGGAATATTTAATAAATACCCAAATAATATAGACATTGGAATATTTAATAAACCTTTAAAATATAACTGTCCCCGGAACCTTCCAGCTTCTGACAGTAGGATCAAAACAAAATAATACTTTGACTCCCGGTCTAAGTTTTAAAACTATCATACAAGTACTCTATACTTAGAGTCTTTAACCTCTAACCTTGGTTTATATCTAGTATTTACCTATCATATAAACCTTATGTCTTATACGGCTTTTTATTAAAAGCGAAAACAGTTTATAAGTCATTTCACAGCATTAAAACAGAATATTTATCATAATCACAACATATATCACAACAACATCATTATATGATGTAGGGTTTGAAAACTTGCATCTATCATATGCATACATCACATCTCATCATTTTTAATACCATCACATCTATATATGATATGAGGTTTGAAAGCATGCATAATATCGTATGCATATATTACATTTGAAAGCATGCATCTATCATATGCATATTATCATAATATTGTACTTTAAAATACAGCATGGGATGAGAAAACTTGCCTCGGGTCCTTGGTTGTTAGGGGTTCGAGAACTTGCCGCAAATCTATAAACAAAGAAATACTCGATCAGTCCCCTAACGTAATCATTCGCTCATAACACTCATTTAAAGTCAACTATATGTTAAACACATCATGTAGTCACGTTATTCCTCAACAAGGTTCGTGTTTTAATCGACTCGAAATAATCCTTTATCTTAGTCACAATGGTTGGTCAAAGTAGTACCCTAGAGTTGACTTTTCATAGAGTTACTATTACGCGACTCGTACTCTAACACTTTTAATAAATCCGAAAACTCGTATTTAAATACGATACCAGTTCTAAAATCATCTTGAGTATTTGTAATATTTATCATAAAAGTTTCGATATCAAAACAGGGGTTTCACTTGGTGAAATGTATTTTCAAACTTGGGTGAGCTACGGAAAGTTACTATTCGCACGTCTTTCACTAAAACGCTCATATCCCCTTAACCGTTAGTCGAAATGACACACCGTTTTCGCGTGCGCGATCTAGGGAAAGAATAGAACAAAATGCTTGAACATGTTTTTCTGCTTAAGGGGATCAAAATCCCGAGAGTAGCAGGTTTTTGGCAGTGGAGTGCAGAACCACTTACTCCTCGCGCAGCTTTGGTTCCGACATTTTTATAAAATCGAAAAATTATCTTTTTAACACGAAACCTTCTAGGTTCCTTTCCTAACTGTCCATACTAATATCCATTTTAATATCCCGACCCAAGTCCATTTTTAAAGGGCTTGATCACAATCTCAAAGTTCATGCAGTGAACTACTTAGTTACGCGAAACCGCTTTCACTAAAACGAACATTTCTCCTAAACCGTAAATCAAAACGATACGATTCTTTCGCTAAAACAAACTAGGAAACAGGGCCTACATGTTCATGGTCAGAAACCTCTATGTTTATGCTTTTAAGGTCTTCGTGATCTCTGTCAAACCTTTATAAGGAAAATCCGACATGGTAACGACGCTTAAACGTGATTCCCGTGTTTCAAAACACTCAAATTCATTCATTAACATCAACCAATCATCAATACTTCTCATTCATCATCTAAACCAACTCATAATCTTTAACCAACAACTCCATTCAAACATATACTAGTTCAACCATCAAGACAATCACTAAACAATCATTATATCCAAGGAATCATCCTTTAATCCACACTATCTCAAACAATCATCAAACTAATCATAAAAATCGAATTATAACTAAGGGTTTGAGATGTTTATACCTTCCTTGATGCTTGGTGAGGACTATCAATAGCTTACATATCCTTGCTTGATCCTTAAACATCCTTAACCAACCTAAATCTTCAAGAACAAATCAAGAAAATCAAACATTACTATTCATTTCACTATTCATCATCTACTTTGAATCCATTTTTGAACAAGCTATCAATCATGGATGAAGCTAAGATTAAATATCTACCTTATTTTATGGAAGAGGAAGATTTAGAGCCCATAATCTTGATTTTTGGTTGAGTAGAAGTGGAGGAAAAAGTTTCTTATCCTTTGATGAAGAAAAAATTCAAAAGTTTGTGTTCTTCTTTGGATGCATCTTCTTTGATTTTCTTTTATTTTCCTTTTTGTCAAATAATTCTAATTATATGCATCCATTTAATTGTGTGGTCTATAATTGATTTGGTCATCCAAGACACATCACCTTTGAATGTGTGGTTGTGGTGAAAGTGGTGACAAGGTGGTGATTCACCACTTGGTCATGCATATGTCATTCCCCTGCATCCTGATTATGTCATCATTTGTATCCTCAACCCTCTTATATATTGCACTTGATGATCTTATATAATACTCCTCCTCTGATTAGGGTTTAATCCATAATTTATTACGCTTTTGTTTCGCGATAGTTTCAAGTGGTTTTTAAAACGTTTCTCTGTACCAAAGCTAGGGGATACTTCCTTGATCTTCCCATTTCCTCGGGTTAATATATGATCCTAGATTTCTCACCTTGGCTTAAGATATGATCATGGATTTCTCATCCTACACACTTTCTCAAAACGATCAAATCAATTATCCCTTGATTGTCCGATGAATAGTGATCAAAATTTAAAGTTGGAATCTCCTGATTCTGATCGCGTTTACATTCTTTTATTCTTCCGATACATCAATAATATAACCTCGAAACATTCATTCCATATCATCCACATAGGGTGGTCTGAAAAATTTTCCATCAGCAAATTTACTATTCATCACATTTACTATTCATCAAATTTTTTTAACTAAGTCCAAAATTTGGGGTTATTACATCCTCGCCTAGCAGTTGCAGGAAAAATTGAGCAGCACTTGGAGACACTTTTTGGAAAGTTAGATAAAATGAGGAAAAAAATTGAGTTTATATAGTGAAGGAAAATGCGGCCACGTGGCTATTGTTGATTGGTCCTCGGGAACCGTAATCGAGACATGACAGTTGGAAAAGCCATTTAAATTCTTTGGAAAAATACGAAGAAATATATACATAAGAAGATTTTTGAATCACAGGATAACCTCGTCTACAGGAAAAAAAAGATTTTCTATGACACTCAGTTATGGCTCGCCCTTGTGATTTTTCCAGACATCGCGAGTAAATTTCCTTTTTACGAATGCTCGTTTCAAGAAAATGGGGGTAGTTGTTATAGTCAAAATAGCAACATCGCCCTACCCGGTGGCATCGTCTTCTGTTAGGATAAAAATGAAGACCTAGTTTGCTGAAGTGTTTACCAGATTAGGAAATGTTTATTGGGCTTGGCCCATACCTATAACAAGCCTCGACTACTGGTAATACTCAGTTGCCCATAAAAACAATTGTTATCAGAGGCAAGGAATGCAAAGCTTGGGCCCAGCCCAATGTATATGCAACCACGCCTTACCTTGATGCACGAGTTGGGCCTTTAACAGGCCCGATTCTGAACTTTTTGGGGCCCTAGGCAAAATAATAAATGAGGGCCCCTATTTAAAAAAATTGACAATTATTTATTAAAATAATTTATTACTTAAGCGGCTAGATATTTACTAATAAAAAATATAAAATAAAAATTGTCTTAGCAATTAATTTTCACAGTTAAATACATAATGTAATATTTCAAAATAGAAAAAGGCTCTACAAACTTTTGGAGATCAAAACCTTCACTGGTTCACTATTCAAATGTAATTGTCTCTATTTAAAATGCAAAATAAATAAATCATGTTGTCATATTTAAGAGGAGGTAAAAATTTAAATAAGATTGAATATAAAAAATGACTTAATTTTTGGGATGTATTGAAGTTTTTGATGTATTTATTCTCTATCACTGTAGTAGAACCTAAAAAAATGGGCCTCTTCTAAGCATGGGCCCTTGGCCACTGCCCCTCCAAACTACCCTCAGAACCGGGCCTGGCCTTTAATAAGGAAGCTCGCCTTCCTATAAGGTAACCTCTCCCGAGAGATACAAAGGTAACCTCGCCCAAGAGGTACAGAATATTTGAATCCTAGTTACTCCTATGAAAGACTAGACCTCACCCAGGCTATTAAGCTTCGCCTTACTAGGGGGTCGAAAGGCGTCGCCCTTGACACTCACAGAGCTGGGTTTTTTCTATTCTTCTCTATGGTTCAAGATAAGTGTTGACTCCGATAATCTCGGGTCGATAACTTAATCACCATATCCCGAGATAATAGCAAGACCATGACAGCTCATGATGACATATCACAGGCGGTGGCCTCGGTCTTTTCGCACATTTAAAGAAGGAAACCCGGCCCATGGGTTACTTGTTCCCCAAGAACTACGTTTGGCTTGATTCCTATAAATAAGGGTACGTAAACACATTGTATGACACGATCTAGTGAACAGGAGTGAATTCGATATTCAACCTACACTGCACACAAACAATCAGAATCAAGTCATACAAGTACCTCTATTATTCAGCAATTTTAGATACAGACCTGACTGGTTGTTGTGAATCAGGATCACTAGTGCATGTCCTTTCTCTACCTCTAGCACCTCTGCAATCATCACCATCCTTGTCATTCCTATTGAAGGTATATTTCTGGCAGCTTCAGCCTTACAAGTACAAAGCTCTCTGACCACTATCCCTGATTGCTTTCTCTACTTTATCTCTCCCTCTTTGACATCAACAACTAGATGACCAAGAGATGCAGAGAGATGGCATATGAGATTCAATAGAAAAGACTGATAATTTATGGTAGTAGCCTCTAACGTATCAATTCTAGCATCCAAAGGTGAGGGTGATGCAATAAGATTAGGAATAGAAGTAGACTGCTGATGCTGAGAAACTTTAATAGATTCAATGACTAGCCGCATATCTATGCCTGCTATCAGACTAGAAAGATTTTGAATAGACGTTTGCAATTGGGACAACTTTTCTGGGCGTCCAATTTTTAGTGCCTTGCACCTTGTTTAATTTGTCTAATTATAATCCTTTCATCCTAAATAGTTAGCTTCTGGTCCTTTGAATAGCAGTTAACCAGCAAACCTTGGATATTCTAATTTCCTAACTTTAGAGGCTCCTCCATAACAAAGAGAATAGTCATTTCAGTATTGAAAATGTAAATTCAAGAATCAACATCGTAAAATTAACAAATGTAAAGGTCAGTCATTCACAATTAAAACTGACTTCCTTCATCAAAAACCCGTTATACTCCATTGCCTGGCGGAACAAAGTAGAAACATAAAACTTCAAACCCAGGCTTACAAGTCTTGATCATTCCCACTACATGTTATTTCCATTTCCTCCATTCAATTTAAAATGTGATAAGATTACAAGCCCTTGGTATTCTCAGCTAAAGAGATGGAGTAAAGTCAAAACAAAACAAAATAAAGTTTCACCACAAGGCCAGGTAATTCTAAAGGCCGCCTGCCACATTATTCTCCTGAGCGAACATCTCTACCTGAATTTCATGAATTGTTCAGCTCCCTTAAACAGATAGTAGGCCAGGGCAACAACGGATATCTCGTTGATAATAGGAAAGAGCTCTGATGTATAATAGAAAAATTGGTAGAATTTCTCATAGGTGAAGCAAATCATACCCATTTTCAGATAGAGTAGATAATAAAATAAAGCTGCAACGCCCATGTATATGTACGCGATTCTGTGGAATATTGAAGAAGTAGAGGTGGACTGTGGCTTATAGACAGTAAGATGAGGCGATAATGGACGAAGCTTGGCCGAGAATTCCCCACTGCCTGAAGTAACACCTGCCTGGCTGTGTGCAGTACGAATGTTAGCAAGAGAGAATGATTTACCAACAGTTGAACCAATAAGTGGACCATAAATGGAAGGATTTCTGTATATCGGTCTGACAAGCTGCTGCAACTGACTCTTGACAAAAGCAGATTGTTTTTCATCTTCACGAACCACACTGCAGCCAAAAAGAATAACGAACATGATAGAACTACGCACTTTAGATATTCTCAAGGAAAAGATATTTAGTTTAACATACATCAAGTCATCAACATATTTCATTATTAGGATCTAAGGTCATGTAATTTCCCGCAACGGCTATAGCATATAAATGTCATACTGCCATTTCAAATATTCAGTTCATTAGTTCCTAGACAATAGGATCAGAACATTCTTGCTAGACATCAAAATCAAGAACCTCCTACGGCTACTACAGAACTTTTTAAAAATTTTCATTGTTCAGTGTTTTATTAGCTTCACTCACATCATGAATCATCCTTTCTGTACCAAAGTTTCCACCCACAAAAAAATCTAACATTAATACTCAATGAAGTGACGACTATGACAAAAGGTTGAATATGGTACAATTGGAGAACCAAATGACACAATTCGGAAGCGGATCTGCTTGATAATCAGGACAATTATATATTTGTATGCAAACTCAAACTCACGTTTTCATGTCGGGGCATAATCGCTTCTGGAAGTCTACCAAAGGATGGCACGCAGCAGTTCCAGATAGAGCTTGAATTGCATCATCCCTTTTTTCTTTGATCACATTAGAATTCTCCCCAAAGGCAAGCTTTGATGTTTCACCAATTGTATTCACATTTCCACCCAAGAAAAGATATTGCCTAGTGAATTCAAGTCATGATTAGTATTGCACTATTGCTTCATTTAGTTTTAAACAACATCAATAGATCACCTAAAATCCAATTTACTGTGAATAAAGCAGCTTCAACTAGTTAGTAAACTAAATAATTTAGTTCAGCTAAGTTACTAGAACAACACATTTCACAGATTAGCAGAGAATAATTTATAAGAGCAATTGCAGCCTGAAACACTTACAACATAGCACCCCTTTAAAAAGCTACTATTTATTGTCAAAAATCAAATTTTCCATCTCACCCTCACCTAACTTGGCAGGGAGGATGATTTTGATCGCAAAGACATCGTAACAGCATCACCCCAGCAGAACGGTCTATTCTCGGATATCAACAAGCATTCTTAAAAAAAACCTACCGAAAGATACATTATACCCATTTCTATTTTGGTAATTCCTTGTGTTTCAATATTTCATATCCTTTTTTTCCTATTTGACTAAGTCCATGTTAAATAGAATAAAATTCATCTATTCCGTGAGAAAAGTTTAACACAGACATTGGCAGTTCAATAGAAACTTTAATCAACAGTTTAATGCAAAGATTAAGGTATTAGTATTAAAGAAGAAGGGAGTTGACTGGACAAGTTTTAACACTTCTGTAGATAATTGAGTTTTCAACCGTACTGATAAAATCACTAAAGTGTCTGTAAAATAGTAATTTAATATAACTCACATAATAAAACTATATTAGTGCACTCAACAGCCATGCCCCTCTGTGATTATTAATCATTGTCATTGTTAGAGTTATATGGAATCACAATCACTACAAATATTGCCATCTCTGCAATTTTAATACGAATATTGTTACAGTTTTAATACGAATATTGCCATCTCTACAATCACTACAAATATTCGGGGAAAAAAAGAGCAATCGGAATTATTGATCATTATGAAATCACAATTCAACATCAATTTTCCTGCACAATACAGTTACTTTTTGTCTTGCTAACATAATCAAAGTTAGTGAGTGTAAATAATAATTAACAAAATAAAAGCTGAGCACATCACTCACGTATTGAGATTTCCGGCCAATTCCAGTTTTCGAGAATTGCCTCCGTTTGCTCCCTTAACAAATTAAACATTCAAATTACAAATTCATAAAATGAAAAAACAAATACTTACAGAAAAGAGAGAGAGGGAGAGAGAGAGAGAGAGAGAGAGAGGGAGAGAGAGAGAGAGAGAGAGAGGGAGAGAGGGAGAGAGGGAGAGAGGGAGAGAGCGAGAGAGAGAGAGAGAGAGAGAGAGAGAGAGAGAGAGAGAGAGAGAGAGAGAGAGAGAGAGGATTACAAGAGCGAGGGGATTGAGTAAGTTAGGGTTAGGATCTTGGACGAACTGGGAGATGGATCGAGTTCCGTAGAGCCAACTCGGACGACTCACGACTCGCCTGGAAATTGCAGCTCGGAGCGCCATCTCTCTATATATCTATCTATACCCTCCTGCTGCAGTATTTTCTCAGTTCTCGCACTACCAAACAGACTGATTTGTTTCTTGTACACCAAAAATATATGCTCCATCTCCAAAATTATTTGGATGTTGAACAAATTTAATTTTAATTCTAATAAAATTTTTGGAAAAGATAATTAAAAATATTAACGAGGATATGCCTTGGCGGTCACTAAAATAAATTTTCAGCCAAAATTATATACATAATTAGATACTTTTGTGATTGAAATTATGAAAAATGATAAAAAGATACGATTTCGATTTTATCTCATATTTTTATTATACTTTTAGAACATGGCCTAGCAATTTCATCAACTAATATAAATCGATATGTCCAATATAAAAGTTAGAGAAACTATCAAAAATATTATTTTTCTTATTTTTTTTTGTGATTTTATCATTTTCTGAAAATATTTGTAAAAGTACGATCTACAACCAAATGCAATTTGTTTTTACTTTTTTCTTTTTGAAAATAATTAAAATTGTTTTTTTTTGTCATTTGGGATTGATTTTGATTTTGCATCTATATAATCTTAATTCTTGAATACAAAGACTTTGGAAAATGACCTATTTTATCCTTTTTAATTTTAAACTTATAGCTTATGTTATGTCCTTTTTTATCATTTCACTAGCAACTTGGGTAACCCATTTAGAAATGGGTCGGATCTGTACTATTTTCATTCACAAATTCAGCGGATCCATGGGGAAATGGGTAATACTCATATTTACAATTTCATCCGTGTAAAAAAAAGAATGGGGAAAGGCAGTTGATTTTAGCCTTGATATTTGCTCCGTCATTATGCATTCCGTTTCTATCCTTAACTAGCATAATAGCCCGTGCGAGGCACGGGCCATTTTCTAGCATTGTACAGAAATACGTCGTATTTAGTATTAAAAATTTCTGATTGCACAGGCGTTGTTACAAAATGAAGTGTATGCGCCGTAGAAGTTTTCTTAAAATATATGAAAATGTAATTGGAAGCACCCATTCCTCAGTGATTGTTTAGGTTGTTGGGTGGTGGCATATTGTGCCATGACCTTTATCAAGAAGTGTGCAAACAGCAGATGTAGTAGGTATTTGAAAGTGTCAATCGCGAATCAATATTCGATAATACGCTCGCCAACCTGAAAAGCAAAATGTCAGTTTTCGTATCTTGAAGCAAAATATATAGATTCGTTTTAAAAAAATTTAGCCATAAATAAATCTGAGTATTTTTCTTGTAATGCATTGTAACTGGTAAACTTTTTGAAAGATAGACTGGTTTTCACTTGTATATTATCTACTATTACACCCAAAAATAAAATATACGTGCAACATCTGTTTATGAAGCAATGTTACCCATGAAAATGGTTTCTAACCTTCGAAAACTACATCTGAAATGTATAGTTTTGTCATCTAAAATATAATGCATATCATTTTCACCTGATTTTGCACCTTGCGATTAGAAACTAAGATATACACTGAACTGAAAAGATACTACTGTAATCAATGCATAGATGAGCACTTTGTGTGCGGAATGGGGAAGAGACTCTCATATCAAATCAATATTAATTCTTTAATATTTTTGATTTGTTTAAATCAACTTAGTATTAATTTATTAATATTACTGGTTTGTTTTGAACAACCATGAGCGGTCTAAAGTTTTGATATATATGGTATTATGATTATATGTATAACCCCTGGCTCGTACAAGAATTTCTATTGACAGCAAAGCGATCAGAAGACTACATGCATAATTACCACCCGTTTCAGAAACCTAGCAAATATTGTGTCGTTATAAAATTCATGAAAAGCCACATGGTTTTACAATATGTGTATTTCCAGCCATATAAGACACTAAATTAACATATTAGCCTTTTAAACAAATAGAAACCATGATTGAGTTTACATGATTTCCTCGTAGAGGCCTACGAGGACACGTGTCCCCGAGAAATGTTTATAAATAAATTTTATTAGTAATTTATCGTATAAATGTGAACATTTAATCAAGTGCCTTCACTAAAAAAAATTGTGTGACGCTAAAATAATTGTAGAACAAAATATTTAGTTATATATTAAAAATGTAAAAAAGATATTATAAAAGACATAGAATATTTAATATTATGAACAATCGATCTTATAGATTGTGACAAAAGTATCTTGTATATATTGTGCCCCCATCGGAAGTTTTATCTACATCCACCACTCGCCATGAAATATATAGTATTATTAGGCGTAAACTAATGTGGTATTATATCAGTACGAGGTTAAACATTATGGTTTGCTTATTTCTAAATCAGAAATTAACCTGGGTATGTGTATAAGGTGCTAAAATATGCAGTAACTTGTGCGCATAACTGAAACTAACAAAAGTATAATTGTGACAACCCGGGTCAAATCCCGAGCGCGCATTTTCCGAAAATCGGGTCAAGTCCCGATTCCGAGCCCGAATAAGCCGAAGCCTACTGACCCAAACGCAACCAACTTGGGTAACAACAAGTCCACCACAGACCCCCAAAATATCATGATTTTATTGGTGCTAATTAGTAGTAGTACTTTGCCTTATAAACTGAACAGAAGTCCCAAATCTCCTCGATGTGGGACTGGGGTGTTACAAACTCCCCCACTTAAACTCTTGACGTCCTCGTCAAGCCTGAACGGATAGCCCATAGGTTCCAAGATCATTCCTCCCTAGCCATTGTGGGATAATACCGGCTGGCTTCGTGTCCCCACCTCCGGACCTCTGTCCATTGTGGGATAATACCACCAGCCTTCGTGTCCCCACCTCCGGTAACTTGACGAATCAAGCTTTCGAGAGTCGGCTCTGATACCATATGTGACAACCCGGGTCAAATCCCGAGAATTTTCCGAAAATCGGGTCAAGTCCCGATTTCGAGCCTGAATAAGCCGAAGCCTACTGACCCAAACGCAGCCAACTTGGGTAACAACAAGTCCACCACAGACCCCCAAAATATCATGATTTTATTGGTGCTAATTAGTAGTAGTACTTTGCCTTATAAACTGAACAGAAGTCCCAAATCTCCTCGATGTGGGACTGGGGTGTTACAATAATTATGTAACATTTGACATGATATTTGATTATTGAATAATTTAAGTGTAGCAGACACATATGCAAGACCAAGTAAAAATTGTGGGGCATCACATTATTCCCGTAATGATCTCATGATACACATGTGCAAGACCAAGTAAAAATTATGGATTTATGCTATTAATCTTTGTGCTGCATTATTATTGTCTCGTGTAATTTGTTAGCTTCCAGTTAAATGATAACGGGACTACAATCCAGACCATTCGGACTTTGGACTGGTGAAGGATACGCCAACAGGTGATAAATGTCATGTGTCTACCTGGGTTGTGTAGTACAATGGTTGGAAGGATAAATTGTTTAGATGAGATTAGTTGTTTAATTCACCATAAAAATAAAATTAACTTATGTTTCAATTGAATAAGAGAGTGAGGAATTTTTTTTGAATTGATTGTGTATATAATCATGTACCATATTTTGAAAACTAAAATACAAAAGTTCAAAAATAGTGTGAATCACCATTTTTTTACTCAAAAATTAAAGTAATAGTAAAAATAAGACAAATGAGATATCAGGTTTATGTAAAATGATTTTTAACACAAAACAGAAAAAAACTATGTAGCACAAATGGTTAGAACGATGAATTTTATAGAGGAGGTTAGAAGTTCAATTCACCACTACGACAGAATTAGCTCTATTTTTTTCTCATTAAATAAGAGAGTGACATATTCATGTAATTTTGTAACATGTAAAGGCATAATTGTAATTTCACAAAGGATTTATTGGCTCAAAATACCCCTAAAATATCCCCTTGTTCTCCTTTTATATATAGAAGAGATTTCAAATTTAAACATACGCATTATCATTTTCACAGACCTTCTTCCGCATTATCTCTAATTTGATTTGTATTCTTACAAATCATTGAATATATACACATGTGTTATACTTCCTTTATTTCTTGATTTTTCTTTGTTTGATTTATTTAACAAGCCTTATGAAGATGGGTTGTAATGTCGTACCGGTAGGTTTTCCTTTCATCCCTCTTTAGGTTTGAATTTGATACTTTTTGTTAATTCTAATTTTATTTTTGATTGGGCTGCTTATTTGTAGTATAATCTGGTATATTTGTCTAAATCTGGTGTGTTTGAATAGCCCATTCAACCGATTTCCCATTCAAAATGTGTGTTGGCCCGATTTTTTTACGGGTAATATCCATGCATAAGTTATGTTTTTGGGTTTGATTAAAAAAAAGAAATTTAGTCCACCTTGATTTCTAGGGGTGAGCAAAACCGGATATCCGGTCCGGTTTATAGAAATCGGATCTGATATCCGGTTTTTCGGATCGTGAAAAACCTAATCCGATTCCGGTTTAATCGGATATCCGTTTAAACCGGATCGGAAATCGTATAATCCGCATCCGAATTAATTAATTAAATGATATTTTAATTTGTAAAGAAAAAATAAGTTTTATTATATTCTGATACGTTATCGTTAACTTTACAAATTTTGAATTGATTAATAACAGTTTAAACATCAAAATCTCATATTTTAACAGTTATAAATTTATATTTTTCCTAATTTTATTTTGACCCATCAAACTATCATTTATTTGTTTGATATGTACTTCTACGTATTTTTTAAGAGATATTAATAACACGTTCACTCTCAAATTTATTATATTAAATGAAAAATAACATTTAATGAGAACACTCTTTCATCACCTTCATTTTAAAATTTTATTTACTTAAGATTACGAGGTTTTTCACGTACAAATATATGTTATTGTGTTTATAAATGTGCACTCAAATATACAATTTCATGTGTATCCTTAAGATTTTACACCTAGAATGCTTATAAACTCGATCAATACACAATAAACTTAGTAATTAATTAGTAATAATTTATTACTTAATCTAATATATCACATGTTTAATTATTTGTCTTTAATATTATTTATTATCCATATATAAATATATTATTATTTTAAGATATATTGAAAACCGGATCGGATCCGGATATCTGATTTTGTATAAAGTTGTGATCCGGATCTGAATCCGAATTTATAAAAAAAAATCAGATCGGATATCTGGTCCGGTTTTTTCGGATTGGATATCCAAATTTCAGGATTTTTAAAATCGGATATCGGATCGGAAATTAGGATAATCCGGTTTTCTGATTTTTATGCTCACCCCTATTGATTTCAGGCCTAACATTTGCTATGCCAAATTCTTCTCTCGTGCAATCAGTTTTTATCCCTAATTTGAAACTCAGTGAGAACATTCAAATTCTTGAAATCAATCTCTTTCTTAATTTTCCTTTGGTTAATTCACGATCTCATAATTAAAAATTTTGTTTTTTGTTTCACATGAAAAGAATGAAACGAGTAAGAATTGGAGGATGGTCTTTCACTA
Organism: Heracleum sosnowskyi; assembly: GCA_030848705.1. NCBI lineage: Eukaryota > Viridiplantae > Streptophyta > Magnoliopsida > Apiales > Apiaceae > Heracleum > Heracleum sosnowskyi. Next base: position 71,815,257 of record CM061235.1, read on the forward strand.
CACCAGATTTACACAGAATTGTATGTATGTATTATCTATCCATGTTTGTATGTGTAACACCCCGATTTTTCGGACTATTAAATCTAAACCAAAAATGAAATAAAACTCATTTTATTAACCAAAAAAATCTATTACAAAGATAACTATTACAAAAGCGCAGCTAACGATGACAATCCAAGCCAAACTAGTCCAAACCTAAGATCCTCGAACTCGAAAGCACATCCACTTGATCTTAACTCGAACCTAAAAATTGTAAGGAATGAGCCATACAGCCCAGCAAGAAACCAATCGATCCAACTAGTCGGGCAAATAACATGTATACACAAAAGACAATACAATATTCGATACGATACGATAACACTATACGATACATAACTTCGATACATATATTCTTATTCGATATATACGATACAACATCACATAACAATAATAACTCGAAACTCACCATTCATGCCACGACCACTACAACCCGGTGATAATGGTCCTAAATTTTCAGAGAACTGTCACTATAACCCGATGACAACGGTCCTTATTCTTATTCGATATTTTCACAAACCATGGCACAAATCAGAATCTCAAGATTATCGCTTACACATAACACATATCAAATCATACATATCACTTCAAAATATATCATCACTAAGCCCAAGTTTATATAATCAAAACACACACACAACATATAGTTTCGAAAATACTAGATAAATCAATCGGAAACTTACCTAAACGCATCCTACATCATATATCCAATTCTGACCAGACCTGTATTTAGCCTTTTTGACCCTCTAAACGACGTTTTCTTGAAAATCTCAAAGGACGAAAGTCGTAGAGAATGAAAATACCTTTCTGAAAAGATATGACTCATCAGAATCGGACTTATAACAAATCGGGAATTAAATAAAACCTCCGCTGAATTTGAACAAAAACTAAAAAACGAGTTCTGTTTGTGTTTTATGATTTTAAGAACGGTTCAGAGTATAATCTGGAAAAACACTATGAAATAGAAGTTGTAGGAAATTGAAATAGCTTTCAGAAAAGTCGAGAATCATCAAATTCTGACTTACGATGAATATTTTACGAATTTTCTACGACATCTGATTTCTGTATGTATAAAAGACCTACGAATTTTGAGTAAAAAGATTAGGAAGAAGACTATGATCTTTATATAACGATAAAAAACCCTAATTCCAAACCTACTTGTTATCCGTACTCAAAATCTGATCCATATTTTAGGCTCATTAGTCTAATTTAATTTTATATCTTAATCTTTATCAAATTTTAATCCTTTTTTCTATTATTCTTTTTTTATTATTATTCTTAAAATTACGGGATATTACAGTATGATTAATAGATTACTTCTTATTATTCTTACAATTTTGAGAATTTTTTCTGATCTAAGTATTAGGTCTTAAATTTTAATGATGAAATCTGATGGGCATCTCTTTTAAACTTTTAATTTGTATTTTGTTTGATTAAATATTTGAATTTGATTTATTTTAGGGAGAAGAAGAAGAAGAACAAAAGGAAGGAGGAAATAACGAATGGTAAATGAACAGTTTTCTGCACTTGAATTTATATCATTTTGCACTCGAGTTCATATCATGTTCTTACCATAACGCACTCCAATTGTTTGATGCAATGACCAAAAGATCAAAATTCAGATAACCCGCAATCCATACCAGTGCAATCCAGAAGAGAGTATCAAAGTAAGTTTACTTATATTGTCTTTTTTAATAAATTGTTAAATTATTGATAACCCGCAGTCCATAAAATTATTAAACTGTTCATAAAATTGATTCAAAAGATGTAGATAGTGGTCAAGTAGTTGTCTTTGTTGGTACCACTTTATATCATAAATTGTCTTCTTTGTAGTACTTAAAAAACAAGCATTCATCCTTTTATGTTTTAAGTTCAGGTTTATCACATTCAAATATTTATTCATAAAAAAGTGGCTAAATAGGATGTAAAAGAAGGTTCAGTGTTATAGTTAATTAAGATTGCAGATTTCTACGTTGTCCAAGATTTGAGTTCGTAAATATATCTGTTTAGCATCTTAAAGCACTTATCACAATAACGTTGCATGTTGAAGATGATGATAAAGATATTAGACTAGTAAGGAACTTACAACATATATAAGATTTTGGAGGTCTTCCCTCTAAAGCTCGGGATAAAGGTTAAGGTAAAATTGCTATAATCCGAGGCTTGGTTTGTGATACACCTTATGTCCTTATTTGGAACAGATACCCGTAAGAAAATTTTGAATTCAAGATTACTACCACATTTTTCATAGCATTGCCTATTTTATTGTTTATTGCAACACATTCTTCAATTTTGTTTGCACCAACTGCAGGATGTCAGTTTCAACCATGTTTCTCGGCCGTTGTTTAAATTGTGGTTGATGGCAATCAACTCTTAAGAGGCACGAAGCTGCACTTCATATCCAAAGGAGTTTGAGTAAGTTTCATCCAGCGCTACAACATATGACTATTTTGGTAAATTTAGATCATTAGAGATAATGGCCATGATATTGGCAACATTGGGTGGGCATGAATGTTCTAGGCGATGGCAACTACCAGTTTCTGCCTGAATCAGATTAGATAGCACATAAGACACATCTGAGGCTTACAACATGGTGTTGAAGAACCGAACACTTGAAGAGGCATCAATATCAGTGGTAACAGCACTATCTAATGTGAGAACTTAGAGATAACCCTATCGGCAGGGCAACAAACTATTCAGTATAATCGTATGGAAGGGCATCTACCATCTGTAAACAGGTAAATTTGTCAAGTCTTCCGCATATTTTAAAAGCAAAATTGATAATGCAAAAACATTGAATTTATCATTAGCATTTTAACATAATTGACACTATTGGTGATAAAGTGGCTGAGGGTTCGAACCTATCTATATTGTGTATTACTAATACAACTAATTCAATTAAGTGTATAATGTGATGCAGAAAAGAGCAGCATCTACACTCTCTTCTGGTGTCCGTGTATGGAATGTTATTTTTCGAGATAGTGATGACTTTCGGATTGGTGTACATTGTGTCTGCGACTGTATTGGGTCCAAGAAAAGGTAGTTTTGTGTTTCATAAAAAGTGCAATTTTAGTTGAGTCAGAAGTAAAACATATTCCAGTTTTATATTTAAAAGAAATGGAAAATAGTTTGAGATTTGATAAGTCAAATGCTAACATGACCTACCAAGATTTGGTTCTTATAGTACATTTTATAATGTACTAAATATATAATGATAAAACTATACATTTTATAAAAAGTACTAAATATATAATGATATATAAGTTGAATCTATATCTTACTTTTCGTCGTAGTGGCTGAGATTTGATAAGTACTAAATAGTTTGAAATATGTGTAGAACTCGATATAAATTATTTTTATTTTTCGAACACATATATAGAGGTATCCGTTTGATATTTATGACGAATTTAGTGATTAAAGTGATACCTCGTTGAGATCAGTGATGAAAGTGATATCTTGTCTTCACTTCAGTGACTACTTTGATATTTAACCCATTTAGATTATTAAGGAATATGACAATTGTAGGATAGAAACCCACTGTTAGTATTTGTGCCCTAGAGACAATATTATAATGTTCTTAGGGAAGACATTTTGATTATTAATAAATGTGTTCTATGGATTTTCTTTAATTATTTATTATGTCTTTATTAACCGCGATATAAATATTAGAATAATAAATGTCCTTGGAATATAAGCATGAATTCTATATCTCTAAGTATGGGACTTCGAAATGAGATTATAAGAGTAGTGTTTATAATCCTAAAAGATCCCTAGTCGAGTATTATTATTTGAGGACAATAATAATGCATTAAGACTAGTATGTTTGTTGATTGATGACCACATCTCATTGGTCATAAGTACGGTGATACTAAAGTCAAAGACATAAGTGCATGTTAGCAGAGCATGACACTAGATAGACCCACCGTGTGAATTCTTCATGGTAAATGTTATCAAGTGTCATAAGCGATTCTCACAATGATAATGGTGTAATGATCCTTAGACTTGAAATCATTATATTTCTATATGAGAATTAATATACTTTGATTCTACTCAAAGTTACCTTTGATCGGGTTATGATAAAGGTGGACATTGGGTATATTATGAATCACATGATAAATATTAATGATAGATATAAGATTTAACCCTCCTATTTTAGGAGTGATATTATTGGCCTCTTGATTGAGTGAGACTATGAAATGCATGGTCATGCTCAAATAGTGATTTGTTTAATAGTCTACTCATTGATCAAGTAAACCAGGATTAAATGACAAAGAGGATGACACAAACCATGCCTTGAGTTTAATTTATAATATAAGGTTAAAAGGATTATATTACATGAAACATTATTCACGAAAGGTTTAATTGGAACACCAATTATTATTATTACTTGGGTAGCAATGATGTATTACTAGATGCAGCTCATTGTTTATAATTTTATTATGAGATATTAAAATTATTGCCAACGTGATAATAACCTAAAGGGTCACACACAAAGAACGTTTTAAATCGAGTTTTATTTAAATTTCGAATTTAAATGAATTATTAGTATATTGAATTATTGGATTAATTAAGTAGGACTTGATTAATTATATAATAATTCGAATATGATAAAAATACTACTAATAATCAGATTGGGTTTCGGAAGCCCAATCAGATTAGGTATAGGCCCAGAATTCTTTCCATATAAATACATTAAGATGTATTATTTTAGGGTAAGAGTCACATAATTCGTTTTTGTGAAAAACCCTAGCAGCTCTACACCTGAGAGAGGCTAGAGAGATAGAGAGAGAGATAGAGAGAGAGAGAGAGAGAGAGAGAGAGAGAGAGAGAGAGAGAGAGAGAGAGGAGAGAGAGAGAGAGTTCCGAGGGTAGTTCTTGGCTAGTACCATCTCCGTTGATTGTTGGACAATCGGACGTTCGTGGGGATACCTCTAGCGCGTAGATCGTTCAATGCGGGATACGTGGTGATCAAACAAACAAAGGACCTCCATCTGTTCTAATTAGTAAAGCTTCAAAAGGTAAACTTATTCTTATCCACGAATTAAATCTCTTTTTTCGCATGGATCCTGCGGAGGGTTTCAATAATTTTTTTTGTTTTACGCGTTTTTCCGCTGCGTTTTTCATGCCCGAAACCCTTCAATGGTATCAGAGCTACTTGCGAAAAGTGTTTAATTCGTTTATATGTTTACTGTTTTAATGATAATAGTATGTTTACAATCTGCCATGACTAATATGTATGCGCTTTTGTATGATATGCATGATGTTCTGTTTATATATATATATATAAATTGATGGGTTCTGATGTGTATTGACACATCTGTTGTTGCTGGTGAGGTCTGTATGTATATGATACGTGATACAGAGGCTTAAGGATCGATCGAAATTGTTTCGTTTGATTCCGAAAGCAAACTATATGCAGAAAATAGTTTCTGCAGTGAATAGTGTTTTTCCGATCTCACGGTGTCAGAATTTGACGAATAATACCTTTTCAGAAAGGGAAAATCGTCACGAGTAAAACTCACTGCTTTGCTACGACCAAAGTCGCTTTTTGGCCATTTGACATCGTTTAGGCCCTGAAAATTGCGATTTAATGTTTTATGTTATGATTTCGATTTTTCTGATTTATGCCTTTTATGATTTTTTTGATTGGATCATGAGAAATATGATATGGTATGATGACTTGATAAAATCAAAGATGTCCTTAACTGTTAATTGAGCATGGTGTATGGTTATGGCCTTAAGACCCATAGGTTAGAGGTTTTAATTATGGTTTTGGTTTTTAAATACGACTTGCATATCGTTCATTCTTGTAATGATTAATCTTGAATGTAACTCAAGTTTCACTTGTAAGTTTATTAGATTAGCTTGTTTCATATTTTGTAATGTAATGGATGATATGAAGACATGGAGGCATACCAAGGAGACAATCAAAAGAGTCAGTACAAGGAAGCATGAAGACATGTCTTATTTATTATGTTGTATTTGATACCACCATAGATTGACCTTGATTTTTCCTTTAGCTTGGAAAAATCACATAGGATTGGGCCATAACCAAGCACGTTTACTTTATGCACTTTACATATATGATGCATGTGATGATGATATGTATGCATAGTTATAATGATGCATGCTTTAATTAGATTAAACATGCATGTATTAGATACGTCACCCATGCCATGTTTGCTAAACAAGATAATATCTGTAATGATTCAAGATTTTAAAATTGAAAAAAAACGAACTTGAGATTCCTGTGTTTATGAAACACGGAAATACGTATGAATTTCAAATTTTAATATGGGCGATTTTGACAAAAATACAAGCAGCGCTTGTAAGAAAGGCGGGTTTTAAGTGAGGGTCAAGCTCGTCAGTAGAGGTTTGATGTAAGCAAAGCGTTGTATGCATGCAAACAGGGAGATCATGACACAGTTGGTCCGCATGTTCTAAAGATGATAGGGTATTTGGAAACCCTTGAGAATTTGGGTTACCCAGTTTTACCGGAACACCAAGAAGATTTGATCTTGCGGTCTTTGAACAACAACTATACTCAATTTGTCATAAACTATACTATGAGTGAGATAGACAAAACACCTACTGAACTGTTGGAATTATTGAGAACTACTGAATCCAATATGTCAAAGGCTAACCCTGCTCCCATAATGATGGTGAACAAAGGGAATGCCAAAGGAAAGGGGAAGTGGAAAGGCAAGAAGAAGATTGGATCTAAATCTGCTAATCCAAAGCCTGCTTCCAAAAAGGCTTTAAAGCCTACAAGAGGTGTTTCAAAAGGTACAAAAGGTGATTGTCACTTTTGCAAGAAGCCGGGTCATTGGAAGCGAAACTGTCAAGCTTATTTGGAGGATCTGAACCTGAAGAAAATGAAGTCTGTGAAGATTTCTGATTCAGGTATGTATGTTATAGAAGTCAATTTGTCTACTTCTACATCATGGGTATTAGATACTGGATGTGGTTCTCACATTTGTATAAATGTGCAGGAACCGCGAAGGAGTAGGACTTTGGCGAAAGGAGAAGTCGACCTACACGTTGGCAATGGAGCAAAGGTTGCTGCTTTGGCTGTAGGGACTTATAATTTATCGTTGCCCACTGGGCTTATTTTAGAACTTGAGAACTGTTTTTACGTGCCTGCGATTTGCAGAAACATTATTTTTGTTTCTTATTTAGACAAGATAGTTTTTTCCTTTACAATTCAGAACAATAGTTGTTCCTTTGGTTTGAATAATGTTACCTATAGGGTTGCACGTTTATTTAATGGTTTATATGTTCTTGATCTTGATATTCCTGTCTATAATGTAAATAATAAACTTATTAAGGCTAATGACTCAAATCAAACATACATTTGGCATTGTCGTTTAGGCCATATAAATGATAAACACATTTCCAAGTTACATAAGGATGGATCCTTGGATAAGTTTGATTTTGAATCATACGATGAATGCGAACCTTGTCTCATTGGAAAAATGACTAAAGCTCCTTTTACCAGAATTGGTGAGAAGGTCACCGAACGATTAGAACTTATACATAGTGATGTATGTGGTCCAATGCGTACGATGGCAAGAGGTGGCTTTTACTACTTCATAACCTTTACTGATGATTTTAGTAGATACGGATATGTGTATCTTTTGAAGAACAAATCTGAATCATTTGAAAAATTCAAAGAGTACAAGGCAGAAGTGGAAAAGCAAATAGGCGGAAGTATTAAAACTCTACGATCTGATCGTGGAGGTGAGTACCTAAGCTTAGAATTTAAGAACTTCTTAAAGGAGTGTGGTATTGTATCACAACTCACACCTCCTGGAACACCACAATGGAATGGTGTATCTTCAAATTAGTTTCTGGGGTTATGCTTTAGAAACGGCTGCACACACACTTAACTGCGTTCCTACTAAATCTGTAACAGCCCCAAATCCGGGGTCAGGGATTTAGAGTAGTCACGATCCACTTACTTCTTGCCTTGCCTGCTTTACTTACAATAGACACAATTCATCTGCTTATGACCCCACAATGAATATATTTCTCTCTCTCTCACACACACACAGGTTAGAGTCTCAGAAACGACACAAATACAACCATTGCAGAATAAATAATCTTAATTACAATACCCAAATGTCTTTTGAATCTGTCACTGATACAATTTCTAAGTAATGTTACGTTACCAACTTAGCCTTCTGATGTCACAATCCTCTCATACCATTCATGTCTATACATAAGTTGAATACCAAAAGCTGTAGCCTGATTCGATTGGTTCATACTACTCTCGGGATCACTGCTAGAAACTGTTTATGGAAACGCCTTGCGGGGTATGTGCCGTCCCATTGGCATCCTGCTTCGCTGCTATATAATATATATAAAACAATATCAAGAGTGAGCGATAGCTCAGCAAGTTAATGAAAGTATGGTATAATTCTGCCTTTACTCAACCCAGAATAAAGCGGGTATAAGACAATAATTAGTCAAAATATCTCGATACTGAAATTATTTCCTTATCGGAATGTATTCCCAAAAACAGTACCATTATTGTATTTGAAATATCATTTTGATGGTAGCATACAAAGCTGTTAAATGAATAGTTTCAAAAGGATTTAGGACTGGGCAGTCCACTTGGATCAAACATATAATCTTGAGAAAGGTCCCCTGAGTCCTGGTAGTTTGAGCGAACATTTAAGTCTTTCTGAATATAGACTTAAAAGGGAAATAGATTTGGGAGCCTTCTCTAATTATATTTATAATTGTTTGAATAAAACTTTATTAGTTATCTAGGGTTAAAGAATAGTTTTCACAAAATACTTCCTTAAGAAGTAGGGCTTTAAATAAGTAATGAAAACTATATTTAATAAAGAATATTTATTTAGAAGTAATTCCCAAATACTTTCTTAACAAAAGAATGGATAATAAATTAATCACCTTATAGTTAGGTACATCCTTAGCAGTTTAAACCCAATAATCTTCAGTTTATAAATCATTTAACCGGATTAATTATAATAATATAATAATATAACCCTAGATAACAACTGATACCATTCCCGGTCCGTAGTATAAATACGGAGTATATACCCCCTACTGAGGGTTTTTCTTAACATATCGGCTTATAAATATTGCCATAACCATAGCTTATAAGTCCAACTTATACAAACAACTTTTACTTAGAATCATAAGTATCGTTTCGAAATCATGAACACATAGCATATATCTTGTTATTCCCAAATGACCTAACAGAATTGTAGAAGGGGGGGGGGGGGTTGAATACAATTCTTGATATTTTCTTGAAACTAAACACTTTATGAAATTAAACTGAACTGAATAAATAAAAACACAAGATATAAATAATTCAGTTGGATTGTTTGATGATCCAACTGAAGTGTTTTTATTGCGGAAATAATCTGTGATACAAATGTTCACAGCTGCTCAGTTACAATGTTGTAGAGAAGAATGCTCTCAAAAATAGCTAATACAATCTATTTGTTTTTCTTCTCTCTTTCTAAAGTGACTGCTACACTTGGTTATAAAACCCCAAGTTTACAATTCTACATTTGGTTAAACTAAAGAATAATAGAAGTAACCATCAGTAGCTTGCTTTTCATTCCTTTTGTCCAATGGTCCTTGGAGATCTTTGCTTTTGTCTTCATGCTCATTATAATCATTCCCAAGAGCCTTATTGGAAATTGGAATGTTTCCTTATTTCCAGTAACCACTTTGATGGTTTCCAATGCAAAGTACACTTCCATATCTCCTTTTAGATCTGTTCAGTAAACTGTCACTATCACTTTGTCAACTGTTCAAAAAGCAACATTGATTCGTTGATAGCAAGGAGATGTGTTTCGTTGATAGCTTCATTCTTCATTCCGTTGATGGTGTTTCCCTTGTTTCGTTGATGGGTAAACTCCATACCGTTGACAGAGTAATCTTCATACCGTTGACATGTCTTCACTTAGGCAGAATTACAAGGCATAACATATTTACAATTAACCAACCTATTTTGCCTATCTAGTACATAGTCAACATGACTTAGAAAACCTATCTAAAACATATAATAGAATGCCTATCATACTGTGAAGTATTGTACAATGCAATTGCTACAACACTCATTTCGTTGATGAGCTTCCTGTCAACGAAACACTGCTAAGCATGCTATTTCGTTGACAGCTACAAAATTGACTTTACACAAATTCTACTAAGTGTTTTATGCTTATCATCAAGAACAACATATTCCTAACAATCTCCCCCAATTTATGACTGATAGAATAACAGCCATAAATCAAGAGACTTGATGATAACAAAAACACTCAGATACATCATAAATTACAAAAGTAGAAAATGTATTAAGCTTCAAAACTTTATAGACAAAATATAAGACTTACAAGACTAATGCCCACAAGTGCTCCTCTAGTCTGAGCAAATGTTTCATCTGTGACTTCTTTGTGGCATAGTCTTCTTCCCTCTCTTGGAGTTGTTTTCCTCAATCTGGACCTGTAGTCTTCTGTAGAAGATTTTCTCCTCTTCATCTTGATCACCAAGCTTGGATTGCATCAGCTTTAGAGTTTGATTAGATGCCTTCTCCAGCTGGTCTTCCATTCTGAAGAATCTTCTGCAATTGTCCTTGTCCTTAAACTCCATCATCCAATAAGGTTGAAGATGGATTTTCTTTCCTGTTGAGGGAACTCTAAGTATCCTTGGAAGAGCCTCAGGCTTGTTCCAGCTAGCCTTTAACTGACAGATTTTGGAGACCACCTCAGACTTGGCTGTTTTGGTGAAACCAAAGTCCTTTTTCAAGCATCTAAACACTGAGAGTAGTGTTTGATAGTCTTCTCCTAAAATTCTGTAGAGAGGCCACACTTGTTCTCTACCACCCTTGAATGTGAACACCAGTCTTTCAGGCAACTTTTGAGAAGCTGCAATTCCCCTTACTTCCACCAGGTTGTCTAAGTCAAGATGTAGACTGGATTCTTCCCTGATGTCAGCAATGTACATGCAGTCCTCTGGGTTTGAAGGGGGTTTTTGAGATTGTGGCTTTCTCACAAAAACAGGCTTTGCTTTGACAGGCCTCTTCTTTGTCTTCATTGGTTGGTCCTTTTCTAACAGGAACTTTGGAAAGTATGCCTCATCAAAATCAATTGGTTCCTCTTTTGGCATGATTGGTTGATCATGAAAATTGACAGGATGTGCAGGATCACAGGCCAACTTTCCCTCAAAAACTGGATTAGCAATTGTTGGAGGTGCAATAGGTATAGAAGAGTCTGATGCAGTACTCTGAGAATCAGCACTCTCAAAGTCTATGTTTCTCCTAGCTCTCTCTTTGGGTTGCCTTGTGCTCTTCTTTGAACTCCTTTCCTCTCTAGTGCTTTCCTCTTGCTTCCTTTCTTCTTCATCTAGAGCTTGAGCTACTGCAAGAGCTTGCATAGCTGCTCTTTCTGATTCCTCAGCCTTGGCTTCAGCAAAGTTTGGATGACCAGCCCAAACACAGATTTGTTGTCCATTCCTGTAGACAATCGCCCTTTGCTTCCTTATCTCATAATCATTACTTTCCTTGCTTTTTGTGATGAGTAGACCAAGAAGCTTGTGCTCATCTGGATAAGGTGCAGGATAGAAAGTCCTTGCTATGTTTTTGCCCTTTGGTTTAGCAGGGGACTTGGGAGATAGGCTTCTTTGAATTGTAGCTTGTTCCACATCCCTAATGCATGAAGTTTGTCCTTTTTCCTTCCTTGGTCCTTGAGTGACTCCATGTAGAAGGGACTCTTGGTGATAGAAAGAATTTGTCTGTGGCTCCCATTCCGTTGATGCTAGTGCCATGGCATTCGTTGATGGCTGTTCCGTTGATGGATTTGAGTCCTTATCTTCAGTAATCTTCTTGAACTTTGCTTCTATGTTGGACCAATGTTCTTTGATTTGTTCTGCAAGTCTCATCCTCATAGAAGCTTCTTGTATAAGGTCAATACCATCCTTTTGCTGCTTTCCAAGCTCCCCCATTGCTAATGGCTCCTTTGGTAGGGAAATGGCTGGGACCATAACCTTGGTAATCTGAATGTCTAGCTCCTTAGATTTCTCCCCCTTTTTGTTATCATCAAAAGAGATGGCTGGGAGTCCTTGAGCTGCCACTAGCTGGGCCAATAGTTGAGTTTGTTTCTCCTGTTCCTTTTGCATCTGTGAGAGAGTGGCTTCCACCTTGTCCACTCTAGAAGAGAGAGTCTTCAAGGAGGAATCCACTTCAGGTTCTTTAGAGAAAAACCTGTTCATCCTGGACACAGTGAGAAGAGGAAGCTTTTCATCTAGCCTCCTATCATTAGCAGCCCTAAGGTTGCTGATTGAATCCTTGATCTCTATAGCCTCAATCCTTGTCTGCAACATTTGTAGCCTTTGAATTTCCAGAGAATCCATTATGGCTTTGTAGAATTTCTTGTCCCTGGCTCCTGCAGACTCATGAGCTAGATATGCTTCTTTGTACTGCCTTGTGATAGCAGCATCCAAATTGCTTCTACCATGCATATCTTGAGAAAGCCAGTTTGGTGTAGGAGGCACCACAGAAGTCCCAGTCTGTGCAGTAGTGGCCACCTGTAGAGTGTCACCAAAGCTATCCTCATTATCAGAAAAATCAAAGTCTCTACTTGCTTCAGCTCCTGGAGGTAGATTGGTCAAGGCATCCTTTGCTCTTTGCATTGATGCAGTTGTGTGAATTAGTTGTAGTGACCTCTCAGCCTCCACATTGCCCTGTTGAGCCAAAATTTGATAGGCTGACACAGGATGAGTAAAGGTCTCAGGATCCAGGGAAATACTATCCAGAGTTTGCTGATAAACCTCTTGGAAAGTAAGTTCCCTTTCTCCCTCACTGACCTCCATTAACTCATTAGCAATGGCTGCTTCCATCCTTATTTCTCCTGTAGTCCCTTCTCTCTCTCCACTCTGTTCTTGCATCATGGGCTCCCCATGGCTCACACCTCTCACATCCTCACCTTCACCTTCTAAGGTGGAACTCTCAATCTCTCCTTTTGCCTGGCTGGAAGAAATAGCCAGCCTCTCACTCACATTCTCTCCTTTTGCCTGGCTGCAAGCCAGCCTCTCAGTTTCACTCCCTCTCAGTCCTAGAAGTGTCTCAACTACCACTAGATCATCTGCACTAGTTGTGGGAACAACTTGATTTTCAATTAAAGGTGCAGAGTGAACTATCAACGGAATGGTAGTTTGAACTGTCAACGGTATGGATACCGTTGATGGAGAAACACTTGTCAACGAAATAGACTGTTTCGTTGATGAAGTCAAGAAAGCACTTTGAGAATGAGAAATTACAGTAGAGTCTGTGGTGATTGATTTTAGAGATTGGTCCACAGATCCCCTTGCAATTTCAGGAAAAATTGGTTGATGGCCCAACAAATCACTTAGCAAGTGATGGCCACCAGCTTCAGAGTGGGGCTTCTCCAAGATTAGAGTTGGAGAATCAGGAATAGATGTATGGATCATGTCCACATCCAAAGATTGAGTTGGTGAATTTGATGGAGATAATTCAAGATTGATGTTTAGAGAAGAGGACTGTAACCCCAGAGAAATGATAGGGGTTACATCAAACTGAATTTGAGAAACTGGAAGTGTTGCTTCCAGTGTGTGTGCACCCTGTGTACCCTTGGACTTTTGCTTCACTCTCCTTTGGTATTGGGAAAATGTAGACTTTGGGCTTGAAGTGTCCCTTACCCTTTTGGACTGTACTCTAGGAGGAGAGTTTGTTTCAATAATCACATCCTTTTGGGAGGATGCAATTAGACTTGTGTTTAAATCCATGTTACTCATTGTGCCTTGTTGGGAAGACACAATGGGGCTTGGCTGGTACACACTAACCTGTCCTTCCTTATCCTTGGGGTTTCTTTGATGTTCACCCCTTCCCTCACCTCTCACAACTCCAGACTCACTCCCCTTAGGTTGTGTGGTAGTTTTTACAACAGGTGCCTTTTGAGAAGCACCTGAGGTTGGCTTGGAGGATTTCTTTGTTTTTGGTTTTGTTGCTAGGGTAGGAGCCTGTTGGGTCACAGCTACAGACTCCATAGCAACATTGGAAGGTAAAACAGTAGAGGTGTTAGCTACACTAACAGGGATAGTAGTAGTTACCTCAATGATTGGCAGATACACCACTGGAACATCACCATTGTGGTTCAGCCTCAGTATGTCTGTCAATACTCTCTTTTCTTGCACAAAGCACTCGAACCTGGCATTAGGGTTAGAGATAACTAATGGTGCTGGACTAACATGGTTAGCCAACATCATCAGAAACCTAGCATAATAGATATTTTTCTTCCTATTTGCTTTGTCACCCAACTTAGCACCAATTTCATACATAAGTTGGGTGCTAAAGTTGTGATATCTATCATTTAGAAGCATGGTTAGGAGAATTAACATAGAGTTAGTTAATGCATCAAAATTACTAATCTTTCCAGAAAAGACCTTAATGAATGCATCAGCTAAATAACTGTATTCCCTAACCAACCCTCTCCTAATTATTCTACCCAGATTATCAGTAGGCAAAGAGTAGTTTATAGAATTTAACATGGTAGTTATTTCAGTGTTAGTAGGCAAAGCATCACAGTTATTATCAGGAATATGTAAACATGCTTGCAAAACATCAGAATTAACTATGTACTCATTACCTTGAAGAGTGAATTTTAGTGTGCAGTGTGTTCCACTATACTCACACGAGGTCCAAATTTCCTCGATTATCTCATTGTAGAGTGGTGTAGAGTGAAACATTGCATAGCTCAACTTGCAATTCTTCATGAAATCCATCATTTTGAAGAACAGTCTGTTCGGGTTTTCCTTGACAACAAAAGGGATGGAGTTGTTCTTCTCATAGATGAACCCTCCAGCAGACATAAGCTTGACTATAGGTGCCATTGTTGATTAAAGGAAAGCTTCGAACTGAATTGCTTGTTAGAGAGAAGAAGAGAGAAAAAGCCTTTGGAATTTTTGAGAACAGGTAAAAAGAAATAATGAAAATAAAATTTCTTAAATACTCCCCCAAAAATTCTCAGAAAATGAATCCAATAATAAATGTAAATTACTGGATTGGCTTAAAAAATATAACCGTTACTCTTAAAGTATTACCATGATTTATACTTACAGGGGTGTATGCATAGATCGTGGTAAAAGACGTGTCAATTTTTTAAC
Organism: Heracleum sosnowskyi; assembly: GCA_030848705.1. Taxonomy (NCBI): domain Eukaryota; kingdom Viridiplantae; phylum Streptophyta; class Magnoliopsida; order Apiales; family Apiaceae; genus Heracleum; species Heracleum sosnowskyi. The sequence continues at coordinate 71,830,449 of CM061235.1, forward strand.
GGTTCAGATTAAAAGCGCTTTATATCAACGAATCAGAATTGGGCGTTTAAGGTCCCGTCTATTTCGTTGATAAAATTGCGTTTCGTTGATACAAAAGAACTATCAACGAAACACCCAGAAAAAGTGCTAAGACTGTCAACGAAATGGTGCATTCCGTTGGCATAGTAATTTTGACTCAGACAAAATTTTACCTTTTCCTGAGAAAATTCATTCACAGAAAAACATAGCAAATTTCTGGCTGCATTTTAACTTGCAAATATCTCAAAAATAATTAAGAGAAATTTAGCATACCTAGCTCACTTACTAATTTTGAGAATGTTGATTCATCAAGTGGCTTGGTAAAGATGTCTGCAAGTTGTTGTTCACTTGGAACAAAATGTAACTCCACAGTACCATTCATAACATGTTCTCTAATGAAATGGTACTTGATGTCAATGTGCTTGGTCCTTGAATGCTGCACTGGATTCTCAGTAATGGCAATGGCACTAGTGTTGTCACAGAAAATAGGAATTTTCTCAACTCTTAATCCATAATCAAGTAGTTGGTTTTTCATCCATAAAATCTGTGCACAACAACTTCCAGCTGCAATATACTCAGCCTCAGCTGTGGAGGTAGAAACTGAGTTTTGTTTCTTGCTGAACCATGACACAAGCTTGTTTCCTAGGAATTGACAGGTTCCAGTTGTACTTTTCCTGTCAATTTTACATCCTGCAAAATCTGCATCTGAATAACCAATTAGTTCAAAACCAGATTCTCTAGGATACCAAATGCCAAGGTTTGGTGTTCCTTTGAGATATCTGAAAATTCTTTTAATAGCAACTAAATGGGATTCTCTAGGATCAGCCTGAAATCTAGCACATAGACATGTAGCAAACATAATATCAGGTCTGCTAGCTGTTAAATATAAAAGTGAGCCTACCATGCCTCTGTAACTTGAAATGTCCACAGATTTTTCCTTAGTATTCAATTCAAGTTTGGTGGCAGTAGGCATGGGAGTTTTGGCAGGAGAGCATTCCATTAGGTTAAACTTCTTTAATAAATCATGAATGTATTTTGTTTGACTAATGAAAATGCCTTCATTAACTTGCTTTACTTGAAGACCAAGAAAGTAAGTTAATTCTCCCATCATGCTCATTTCATACTTACTTTGCATAAGCTTGGCAAACTTTTGACAAAGTTTCACATCTGTAGACCCAAAGATTATATCATCTACATAAATTTGAACAAGTAAAGTAGAGCCATTTACAACCCTGTGAAAAAGAGTTTTATCTACAGTACCTCTAGTGAAATGATTCTCAAGGAGGAACTGTGAGAGAGTGTCATACCAGGCTCTAGGTGCTTGTTTCAAACCATAGAGTGCTTTGAGAAGGAAGTACACATAGTCTGGAAAATCATCATCTTCAAAACCAGGAGGTTGACTTACATACACCTCCTCTTCCAATTCCCCATTCAGAAAAGCACTCTTCACATCCATTTGATAGACCTTGAAATTGGCATGGGCTGCATAGGCTAGGAAAATCCTTATTGCTTCTAGTCTTGCAACAGGAGCAAAGGTTTCATCAAAATCAATTCCTTCTTCCTGTGAATAGCCTTTTGCAACCAATCTAGCTTTGTTCCTTGTGACTATGCCATTTTCATCCATCTTGTTTCTGAACACCCACTTTGTGCCTATAACACTCCTGTCATTAGGCCTGGGCACCAGCTTCCAAACATTGTTTCTCTCAAATTGGTTTAGCTCTTCTTGCATGGCTAAAACCCAATCTGGATCTAGAAGTGCATCCTCAACTTTCTTTGGCTCATCTTGAGACAGAAAGCTACTATATAGACATTCTTCTTGAGTTGCTCTTCTAGTTTGGACTTTTGAAGAGACATCACCTATAATAAGTTCAAAGGGATGATCTTTAGTCCATTTCCTTGAGGGAGGTAGATTTGCTCTTGAAGACGTAGCTTCATGATCATGATTGCCTTGATTGGATATTTGTCCTTGAGAAACTCCCCCTGAGTTTGTTGTCCCTAAGTGATCACTTCTAGAAGTATTCCTATGACTATCAACGGTATGACCGTTTTGGCTGTCAACGAAACGCTCATTCTGACTATCAACGAATCCACCATCATGACTGTCAACGAAATGACCATTTGGTCTGCTAGCTGCTATCCTTTTTAACCTTAATGCAGCAATTTCATCTTCACTGCTGCTTTCATCTGTGCTAGATACAACAACTTTAGGCTGTTTCTCAGTAGCCTTATCATGATTCACTTGATCTCCTTCCTTATTTTCAAAAGAAAGACTTTCATGGAAACCTTCATCACAGAGACCTTGGATTTTGAGATCATCAAAAACAACATGTACAGATTCCATAACAATGTTGATTCTGAGATTATAGACCCTGTAAGCTTTCCCTGCTGCATATCCCACAAATATTGCTTCATCCGCCTTTGCTTCAAATTTCCCCAAATGCTCAGCTTGATTTCTCAGAACAAAGCACTTGCATCCAAAGACATGAAGAAAATCCAATAGTGGCTTCTTTCTTTTGAGTAACTGATAAGGGGTCATTCCTTTGGCCTGATTAATCAAAGAAATATTTTGAGTAAAGCAAGCTGTGTTAACTGCCTCAGCCCAAAAATATGTAGGTAACTTTGATTCATCTAGCATTGTCCTTGCAGCTTCAATAAGTGTTCTGTTTTTCCTTTCAACTACACCATTTTGCTGTGGTGTTCTTGCTGCTGAAAACTCATGCAAAATACCATTTTCTTCACAGAACACCTTCATGCTTGAATTCTTGAATTCTGTCCCATTGTCACTCCTAATCCTTCTTACTTTGAAATCAGGATGATTGTTTACCATCTTGATGTGATTGATAATGATTTCACTTGCCTCATCTTTAGAGTGCAAAAAGAAAGTCCATGTAAATCTAGAAAAATCATCAACAATCACAAGACAGTATTTCTTCTTTGAGATGGACATAACATTTACAGGGCCAAATAGGTCCATATGAAGCAATTCAAGCTGCTGGACAATTGATGACTCTGTCTTGCTTTTGAATGATGCCTTCTTCTGTTTTCCCTTTTGACAGGCATCACATAAACCATCCTTGGAGAACTCCACCTGTGGAATTCCTCTAGCAAGATCTTTCCTCACCAAATCATTCATAACTTTGAAATTCAGATGGGATAACTTCTTGTGCCATAACCAACTTTCATCCTTGCTTGCCTTGCTGAAAAGACAAGTGATGGTGTCTGAACTTGTGCTACTAAAGTCAGCAATGTACACATTCCCCCTTCTGAATCCAGTCATTACCACATTGTTGTTTCCTCCTTTAGAAACAACACAGGCTTCTCTAGAAAAAGTAACTAAAAATCCTTTGTCACAAAGTTGGCTGATACTAAGCAAGTTGTGCTTAAGACCATCCACCAATGCAACCTCATCTATGATGACATTCTCTTTTGAAATCAAGCCATATCCCTTTGTGTAGCCTTTGCTGTCATCTCCAAAAGCAATACAAGGGCCAGCTCTTTCCTGAAACTCTGTGAGCAGGGTAGAATCACCAGTCATGTGTCTTGAACAACCACTATCCAAGTACCAAAGATTCCTTTTGTCTCCCTGCACACAATAAAACCAAATCAAGTCGATTTTGGTACCCAAGTTTCCTTGGGTCCTGTCTTGTTAGCCTTTGCATTCCCTTTTGTACCATTTTTCACTTTGGGCTCAGATTGATTCAAATCAATCTTTACCCTTGGTGTTGATTTCTGAGGGTTGCTCATATTTTCATTCATAGCATGCATAGTTGGAGGAACAATCATGTTATTCATGTTCCATGGCATTTGTGGCATGTTAAACATATTCATGTAAGGATTAGATACAAATGGCATGCTAGCATATGGATTCTGAAATTGTGCATATGGAGCAAACATGTTAGACATAACAGGCATTGTAGGCATGGAACTGTTCATTGCAGGCTTGGGCATTCTCACATTAGGAGTTTTCTTAACAGATTTGCAGTTAGTAGACAAATGACTAACACTTCCACAATTAACACATGTCTTTCTAGGAGCATATTTATCAGGTGTGTAATTGTTGTGTTTGTTAATTCCTACTTTGCCATTCCTGTTATTCTTTTTATTTCCCTTAGCCTCATTATGAACTTTCTCTACCTTGTCTTTCAATTGCTTGTTAGACAAGTGACCTACATTAGCTCTCTCAACAGGCTTCTCAATTTTCTTTAAAATACTAGACTCACCTTGAACAAAGTTCTTGGTAACAGGACCATACTTGTCATTAAGTCTAGTGAGTTTATCTTTTCTTTTGTCTGTCAACGAAACAGCCTGATCGGTTGATGGTTCATGTGTCAACGAAACATTGCATTCCGTTGACATATCAACCTTCAACAAATGATCATTGTTGTTTGTTGACTCTGTTCCTGATTCTAAGGTTTCACCAACATACCCTAGCTTCTCTTTGTTCCTTTCCCATGATTGCTCACAGAAGGATTCCACGCCTTGAACATTAATTATGTTGGTAGCAACATTCCTGGCATCCTTCCATTTTGCAATCACACTTTGTTCTATCTCAAGTTGTGTTCTAAGAATTTCTTCCCTTTGTAACACGTTCTCAAGTTCCTTCTTAGCATCCCTACTAACACATCTCATTTTCTCAAATTCAATGAGCTGTGCTTCTAACATTGCATTCCTATCACTTAAGAGCAGATTGGTCTCTTTTATTCTTGAATTCTCTTTAGTAAGTGATTTAAGAGTAACACGCAAATTATATAATACAGTAGACATTTCATTTACTGCATTGTCGCATTCCTCTTTAGAAAGCTCAGAAAGATTAGTAATTGTTACCTGGTTGCTTGAGGAACTTGCTTCCTGCTCATGATTGTCAGCCATAAGAGCCAAGTTGACATACTCAACATCATCATCAGAATCTTCACCATTACCAGCCCAATCATACTCCTGAGACATGAAAGCCTTTTCTTTTTGTTTGAGAAGTTCAAAGTATTTCTTTTTATAATCAACAGGCTCAAATTTCCTGTTGCCCTTCTCAACCTTGGGCTTTCTGCAGTCTCTAGCAAAGTGACCAAGCATTCCACAATTGAAACATTTTGACTTAGACTTTTCAATCCAGTTTGTTTTGCTAGGTTGAAAGTCTCTTCTTGGTGGCCTTGCTTCTGAGTTTCTTTTGAACTTGAACTTAGAGAATTTTCTAGACAGAAAAGCAATGTGTTCATCAATCTCATCTAAGTCCTCCAAGTTGGCTGGTTCTGATTCTTCTTCTTCTGTCATCTTGTCTTTACCCTTGCTAACATCACTCCTACAACTAGATCGACTAGTTGTGGCCTTTGCAGCTTCTTTATTGTCATCTTCAAGTTGGTTCACTGATGCAATTAATGCAATAGATCCACCCTTCTTCTGTACCTTTTCAATTTCTTCATCTTGCTCCATTTCCAGCTCATAAGTCTTCAAGGTTCCATAAAGCCTTTCAAGAGTGTAGTCTTTGTACTCTTGAGTGTTTCTGAGAGAAACAGTCATAGGCTTCCATTCTTTTGGAAGAGCTCTAAGAAATTTAAGGTTTGAATCCTTGGTTTGATAGATCCTCCCATACAACTTTAATCCATTCAAAAGCTTTTGAAACCTACTGAACGTGTCATTTAGGGTTTCACCAGCTTTAAAATGAAAATGCTCATATTGTTGTATAAGGAGTTGCATTTTATTTTCCCTGACTTGCTCAGTTCCTTCACAGAGTGTTCTAACAGTATCCCATACTTCCTTAGAGGTTGTACAGTTGATAACATTGTCAAACATCTCTTGCTCCAAACCATTAAACAGAATGTTCATGGTCCTTTTGTCTTTATGAACTTCTGCAATATCTTCAACAGTCCATTCTGAGACAGTTTTTGGAATCTCTACATCAGGTGCATCATCTGGCAGTCCAACTCTAGAGTCAAGCTTCATGGGAACGTGTGGACCTTTCTCAATGCAGTCTACATACCTCTCATCCATAGACATGAGATGTAAATGCATCTTTACTTTCCAGTGAAAGTAATTGTCTTTATCAAGAACTGGTATCTTCACACCTGCATCCTTCTTCACCATGGTTTCTGTTTTTGGTCTTGATCTTTAAACTTCTTGTATGTTAGAAGCTTGCTCTGATACCAATTGTTATTCCCAAATGACCTAACAGAATTGTAGAAGGGGGGGGTTGAATACAATTCTTGATATTTTCTTGAAACTAAACACTTTATGAAATTAAACTGAACTGAATAAATAAAAACACAAGATATAAATAATTCAGATGGATTGTTTGATGATCCAACTGAAGTGTTTTTATTGCGGAAATAATCTGTGATACAAATGTTCACAGCTGCTCAGTTACAATGTTGTAGAGAAGAATGCTCTCAAAAATAGCTAATACAATCTATTTGTTTTTCTTCTCTCTTTCTAAAGTGACTGCTACACTTGGTTATAAAACCCCAAGTTTACAATTCTACATTTGGTTAAACTAAAGAATAATAGAAGTAACCATCAGTAGCTTGCTTTTCATTCCTTTTGTCCAATGGTCCTTGGAGATCTTTGCTTTTGTCTTCATGCTCATTATAATCATTCCCAAGAGCCTTATTGGAAATTGGAATGTTTCCTTATTTCCAGTAACCACTTTGATGGTTTCCAATGCAAAGTACACTTCCATATCTCCTTTTAGATCTGTTCAGTAAACTGTCACTATCACTTTGTCAACTGTTCAAAAAGCAACATTGATTCGTTGATAGCAAGGAGATGTGTTTCGTTGATAGCTTCATTCTTCATTCCGTTGATGGTGTTTCCCTTGTTTCGTTGATGGGTAAACTCCATACCGTTGACAGCGTAATCTTCATACCGTTGACATGTCTTCACTTAGGCAGAATTACAAGGCATAACATATTTACAATTAACCAACCTATTTTGCCTATCTAGTACATAGTCAACATGACTTAGAAAACCTATCTAAAACATATAATAGAATGCCTATCATACTGTGAAGTATTGTACAATGCAATTGCTACAACACTCATTTCGTTGATGAGCTTCCTGTCAACGAAACACTGCTAAGCATGCTATTTCGTTGACAGCTACAAAATTGACTTTACACAAATTCTACTAAGTGTTTTATGCTTATCATCAAGAACAACATATTCATAACATATCTCAATATCTTTTATTTATCACAACAACAGTTTATAGAGGCATAGGTTTGAAAACTTGCATCTAGTATATGCATACATCAGAATATGGTACTTTAAAATACAGCATGGAATGAGAAAACTTGCATAAAACATGTTCTTTCATGGATGATGAACTATAGATGGAGATTCTAGGCGCCGAAGATACCCCTACGATGATCAGTCGCAAGATGTATCCCCCATGGTCTTTTTCTACGTAGAAGGGAAGAATAGACAGTCTCTCACTGACCTATCTCCCCGCCTTTGGTTGTAGGTGGGAAGAACAGACCCGTTCAATAGTCCGTCAGTCTGTTGCTCTCCCATTACCCTACGGTCGGGCACTTACTTATCATCTAAAGGAAGAACAGACCCGTTCAATAGTCCGTCAGTCTTATTGTAATTCCCTTAGGGGACCGGCGCTACTCAGTCCCTTACATATTCTCCGAGTTCGAGTGAATCCATAACTCTGAAACATAAAGTTCCTTTCCCTTTTTCCCCAAGTATACGACTCCACAAAGTAGTCATATCTGGTTGGAAAGGAAAATTCACCCATATTTCCCAAGCTGATGCTTGTTAATGGATACAACTTATTACACGGATCTTACTCCTCGAGTCTTGAGAAAGTAATCAAAATCATTTTCCAAGCAATAAATACTTTCCGGAACATAAATAATGATTATTAATAATATTCCTCAAGATGAATAGTACTCTGCCGCTGGAATCCCTCTGGGTTTCCACGACTATCTTTATAACAAAATATCGACTCCCGGTCTAGAGTCGAAACAATGAACATGCTATTTAACACGATATAATCATTTATCTCAAAACTATACAACACTATACATGGCAAAGGTAGTGTTATATAATTAATACTTCAAAGTATGGATTTAGAAACTTGCCTGATGCTCGAGAAGTGATAGGGGTTCGCGACGATGCCGGACAATCTAGACAAAGTCAAAGAAAACGCACGATTAATCCCCTGGATAATCCACTTGTACTCAATGCTTAAACACGTAAGCGAAACACAACCAAGGCATTACTAGCTCGTTATAGGCTCATACTAAGTCCATGTTAATCGACAATTACTTAAGTCGTAGGTTTAGTCCGAAATCGATCCTCGAATACAAGTTATACTTAACCATTTACAACATTGGTTTCTAAGTCATGTTCTTAGTGGTTTTCACTTGCGCAACCTCGGTTAACACATTTTTATAAACTCGAAAAATAATCTTTTTAATACGAATCTTTTTCTTGAGCCTTCCTAACCGTCTCTAGTATTATTCCTCAAAGTTTCACATTTTAATATGGCTTCTAAGGGGTCCAAATATAGCCTCAAAGTGACTGACCAGAGATGAGTTGTTCCTCCGAACGGCGTTTACTAAAACTCACTTTTCTCCTAAACCGTAAATCGGATTAACATGATTCTTGCGCCCACGTAAACTAGAAACAAGGCTCTACACACTCATGTTCATAATTGAACCAAACGAGGCAGTTAGGTGTTCGGATTCTAGGCAGTTTAAAGCGTTACCGAAAATCGGGCATTACGACAACTATGTTTTAACGATTCCAAAATTTAAACGCTACCACAAACACAACCAACCAATCCAACAACCAACATACTTCATTAACACATCCAAAACAGCCCCTACACATTCTCATACTAAATCAAGCTTCGCGAAATCATTCATCCTCAAATCGAACATAAGATTCACGGATCTTAACGATAACACGAATAACGACTCTAATCATTACTTCAACCATAAAACTCATATAAACAAAAAGGGGCAGAGGTTTTTATACCTTCCTTGAAGCTTCCCAAGCATCAAAAATGGCTAATCTAGGCTTGGGGTGCTTGGATGATCCTTATATAGCTTGAACTCATGGAAACAAAACCATAAAAACAAGTAGTTACTATTCATCATCTTTCTTAATCACTAAAATCAGATGGGTAAAACACAGAGGTGAGGCGAGCGCTTACCATGGTTACGTCGGGCTTCCCGAGAGCTTCGATTTGAGTGGTGGAACGCCAAAAAACGCCAAGAGAAACTCAAGTTATGGTCACTTCTTTCTCCACCATTTTCCTCCTCATTTCCTCTCGGTTTTCTTCTTCAAGGTGGAAGAGTTTTGCTTTTTCTTTTTGACTTGGTGGATTGATAATTATCTAGATGTTTTGTGGTCAAAGGGGGTGAGTCATCACCTTTATTGCTTAGTCATTGGACACGTGTCAAGCATGCAGGAGGTTGGCTAAAGTAGCTTTACGGGTTTGCTTTACTGGTTCGTTTCCTTTCACATGGATGATCCAAATGTTGCATCCCTCGACTTAATCTTGTTACATGTTACTTCCATGTATATATTTAATCCTGTAAATGTTGCCTTGTTCCTCTTGAAACGATTCGAAATATTTCCTAAAAAGAGCGAATAAAACTCTACGCGATTCTCGCAGTGAATAGTAACTATTCACTATTCAGTCCAACAATCGAATCCTTAAATCGACTTTAATAAAATAATAAAATTCCAAAATATTAAATCCTCCAATCCTCAAATTTAATATCTCATTTCTTGAATATAATAATATATAATTCACTGCCCGGTCAAATACTATATCAAAATAAAATTTGGAATTTCTGAATTCCGATCGTCTTTGCATTCACTTATTTACTCCGTAGATTACTAATATGACTTCGGAATATCCACACTACGTCTCGTACATAGGTGGCATGAAAAATTTTCTTAACCCTCAAAATCACTATTCATCCACCAATTCACTATTCACTGATGCACTTAATCATAATAAGAAAAGTTTTAATTTTACCAAAAATTCGGGTTATTACAGTCTCCCCTCCTTAAAAGGATTCCGTCCCGGAATCAGCTTAGGAATGACTGGGGGTACTTCTCTCCCATTGCACTTTCTAACTCCCAAGTGGATTCTTTCACTTCTTGATTTTCCACAAACCTCTCACTAGCTTGGCAACCTCGTCACTTAGCACTTGCTCTTTTCTATCCGTGATTTCCACAGGTTGTTCTTTGTAAGTCAAACCAAGTTGTATATCTACCTGCTCGTATTCTAATATATGTCGGGCATCTATAGTATACTGACGTAGCATTGACACATGAACCCCGTTATGACCATTCTACAAGTTTGGGGGGGTGTAAGGCTGGCTCGTAGGCCACCTTCCTGACGCGTCTTAAATCTCAGATGGCCCAATGAATCTCGGGCTCAACTTCCCTTTCTTTCCAAATCTTATTAATTCTTTCCATGGAGATACCTTTAGCATCACGAATCTCTAACCTCATACTCTCTATCTTGTTTGTACAGAAATACACCAGCATAAACTTGTTTGTCATTCATCAACTTGCCATTTAGCTTATCAATAGCAGTGCTATCTCTATACTCGCGGGCTTAGTCCGCATACTTTCTCTGTCTGTCTTGGTTGTCACTAGCCGCTTGTTGGTGAAATCTTTTGTCTTTCTAGTTTGTTGGACTAACTTGGGTTTTGTGTAAAATCTCATCCTTTAATTCCCGATCATTCGAAATCCATCTCTGTCTCATTTTAATTAAAGATATCGGCCACCACATTGGCCTTCCCCGGATGGTAGTGTATCTCACAGTCATAATTCTAGGTCAATTCTAGCCATTTATCCATCTCATGTTATCTACTATCACGGATAACTGAGAGCCACTTCATTACATTCCATAAAATTTGTGGGGGCATTAGTCAACCCAAAATAACCTCACTGAAAACTCGAAGTGTCTGTTCCTAGTTCGAATCGCAGTCTTGGGTATATCTTCGGATTTAACTTCCAACTGGTGATATCCAGTTCTTGAATAAATTTGGAAATACACAGCGTTCTTCCGCTGATCAAACAATCATTTACAAGGGTGCCTATTCTCCATGTCGAACTCATACAACTCTCGAGGTTCCATAATCTTGTGCTAACATCTTTCTCTCTTACAACAACACCGGGCTCTCCACGGTGGTACACTGGGTCTTATCATATCCTTGCCCAGCAATTCATGTAACTGAGTCGCTAACTCTTTCTTCCCACTGAGGCTAACAGGAAATGCGGCACTATAACATGGATACTCGTTATTCATTCTCATGTCATCCCAATCGATATTTGGTAGCGCATTAAGATCTTGTACAGCCTCCCAAAACCACTGTAGTTTCCTCTGTACTTGGTGTCTCTTTTCTTGGCGTCAACCATAAGAGCTAATTAAGCCTCATATCTCTGGCGTAATAGTTTCTTAGTCTAAACTATATTCAAGAATCTCTGAATCTGTCTCCATCCTTTATTTATTACTCTCTCTCCCTTACAATCAGTCTGGGCTCTATTGGGTGTCAACCAACCCATCCTTATTATACTATCAACTTCTCCCAACTTGAAAGGAATCAGGTCTATCAAAAGTGTCAACCTCATATTTCTAGTTCACAACCTGGATGTACCAGTCTTATGGGAAAATTCCTCGATTGACTATTTCTCCGTGTAATTATTCCCTTAGCAGCTCGGCCTTCAGGTTTAATTGTCATGCAATTTCTTGATATACAACGATACATTAGCTCTGTCTACATAGTATAGAAGGGTACCTGCTATTTAAAGGTCATGACAGTGGGCTTCTGGTTGGAGGTAGTCCTGGTTGAAACCTATTGGCTTTCTTCCCTTCTGTGTTCACAAACTCCGGAACAAACCTCGATAACTCGGAAAACTTGGCCTCATACTCGGTCACAGTCATGGTTTCTTGTTTTAACTCTTTAACTTTCATTTTCATCCGGGTCTCCATATATTTCCGAAAATTATTCCTTTAAAACAACACACGCTGCACCTCTCCCAAGTCACAATACCAGCTCCCTCTGACTCCATCGTCAGTACTTATCTTGCTAACCCAGAGGTAGTGTCCATTCGTAAACAACTCGTCCAAAATCTCAATTCCACTATAGGGCATCTATCTAACACCGTTGTCACTGGAGTTCACGGCACATCGCTATTCCTTTCACATATATCGATTGACACACTTCCCATTATCATAATATCCTTGGGAGAATAAACCAATTTCATTGATATGTCACTAACATTTTATTCGTTTTAGAGATTCGCTCCTGTCATAGGCGATTTCGTTGCGAATCTAATTCCTATCAGCGAATTTTGACTTATTTGACCTGGTTGGCCTCCCCTTGAAATTCAATAAGGATAACAAAAATTATGGGGCCTTGAAAGATAGCTCCCATATCAAAGAAAATGTCACACACTGGTGATCATAAGGTTATGAGTTTTAAGGTAACCTTATTGGAGGTAAGAGAATTTTACCGAGAGATCAATATGATCATAAGAACTCGACGTTGTGTGCCTCAATTGAGACATTACTAAAGGTAATTAGCCTTCTTGTATTTCACAACTTACAAGTGATGGCGTCCCATCCGACTTCTATCACACAGACAGATAGTCCTTGTAGCCCCTATAAATATAGGGTTGTTCGTCTCAGTGGAAGTTGAAAAGTATGAAAGCAATTCGATATCAATTTAATGATTATCGTCTTTCGACAATATTTCTTAAAGGAACACCTTGGATTAAAATTGAACAGATTCCAAAGGTGCGATTACAAGAAAAGGATAACCATAAAGATACTGGTATTCAACAAACAAGTGGTGAGGTATCACCATAGGGTCATTCATTATTTGAAGAAAAGTGAAAGCTTAAATAACATCATTTGACAGGGCTTCGAAAACCTGAAAGTAGGCATTGTGATAGCCTCTAGCACAATTGAAACTGAATATGGTTTAACACAAGTGTTATAAGACAACTTCGAAGAAGGAATATACCCTTTATCAGAATTCTTTCCCGGAGAGAGGTCAAGATAGATCATAGATTGGGGAGGTACCCCACATAATTTGCAAATGGGGAGGGTACTACCAAAGTCTCTACGGATGCCTTTTATGTCGGCTCCTCTAATGGATAATCGTTCAATTCCAAAGTTTTTCTTCTCCATGCACACCCTAAGGTGCTCGATACTTACGTTATTGCCGACTCATAATAGTCGCTAAGGATTCAACCATCGACCTTTGCAACCGCAGGGAATTCTATTCGACTAGGCGCAAACATCTCAAGTAAGCGTTCTGTTCTATAAGAAGACTTCGATACCGTTGTCGCCCGTAGCAATGACAATTCCACATGTCGACTGGGCGGTACTTCAGAAGATCGTTAGAAACTACAAGCTTAAATCTGGTCTCTATTTCAATCATCCTTATACCCAATATTCCTTCTCCCATATCAATCCTGTGTGCTACCTAAGCTTAACACTTTGGCACAATAGACTTTTCATTTAAGTCAATCCCGGAATTTCTCAGTCCGTCTTGGTCCTTAAATATATTTTGCCTTTTCCGTCCAATCTCAACTTCATCATTTTATCTCTACAATCAGTTGTAGCAATCAGGGTCTGTCCACCAACCCATATAGCGGCCATCTTACCCAATCCACAGGGTTCGCTCTAGTTTCCACTCTCTTTGGTGACATCCTCTGGTAATCAGAAAGACAAGGTTTGCCAAAATTTGCTGAATTCCTTTCCAAAATCAGGGAAACTTGATCAATCTATTTACCCACTAGTAATACTCGGATCTGATTTCCGACCTTTCTGTTCTATCCTCATAATTCCTTCCTGGTTTCCTGAGGGTGGTAAATCTCGTTCTCGATTCCGCCTTAGCGTGCTTGTCTTACAATAACATTTGCATGGTACATATACCCAAAATTCTCCTTGGGATAATAAAATCCCTCAATGATGTAATAGACACTCTTTCCAGTGGAATCGCTGGTCGTGGGGGATTGAAACCTCATAGCCAAAGCAATTCCTTTCACTATACTAGGCAACTAAGTACCCTTAATCGTTTGTGAAAATCTGGACATCTTGGTTCTTACGTATGCCGCCTCCTTATGGGCAACTATAACCGACTACGAGTAACAGGTTTCGCTCAAGTCGAATCAATCCACTGATACTGGCTATACTGCCTCTACCTCTTCTGCTTTGGAGACTCTACTCCATTTTCTTTGTCATATCACTTGATGAATCATAACGATCCTAAACTCTCGTATCGGCACTTATTTGACCTCCGAAGGTTCGTCCGGTCCTATTGTACGACTTCAAGTAACATACTACATCTTTATCAATCAACACGTCCTCTACAAGATTCTTTCCTTGACCCACTATGGGGTCTTCCTCTAGATCCTCCTATGGATCTTCCTTTATCGGGTCTCCGTCCATTTCAAGGAACGCATCATCAATTGCCTACTCGAAGGCCTCGGGGTCTGGTACCTCATAATCGCATCAATCTATAACTCATACGAATCGAGGTGACTAACCATGAAGTCCTAAGTACGGTTTCCCAGAAGAAGTCCCCTCTCGGGCTTCATCTCAAACAGTCAGGGTTATGTCCTCTAACCCGACTACGAACTCAATTTGAGCTCTAGATGTTCTTATTATTATTAAGGGTATTGTAAGACTCGATCTCCTATCGTTTCTGAGGACTGTAACCTAACGCTCTGATACCATTTCTGTAACAGCCCCAAATCCGGGGTCAGGGATTTAGAGTAGTCACGATCCACTTACTTCTTGCCTTGCCTGCTTTACTTACAATAGACACAATTCATCTGCTTATGACCCCACAATGAATATATTTCTCACACACACACACACACACAGGTTAGAGTCTCAGAAATGACACAAATACAACCATTGCGGAATAAATAATCTTTATTACAATACCCAAATGTCTTTTGAATCTGTCACTGATACAATTTCTAAGTAATGTTACATTACCAACTTAGCCTTCTGATGCTCACAATCCTCTCATACCATTCATGTCTATACATAAGTTGAATACCAAAAGCTGTAGCCTGATTCGATTGGTTCGTACTACTCTCGGGATCACTGCTAGAAACTGTTTATGGAAACGCCTTGCGGGGTATGTGCCGTCCCATTGGCATCCTGCTTCTCTGCTATATAATATATATAAAACAATAGCAAGAGTGAGCGATAGCTCAACAAGGTAATGAAAGTATGGCATAATTCTGCCTTTACTCAACCCATAATAAAGCGGGTATAAGACAATAATTTGTCAAAATATCTCGATACTGAAATTATTTCCTTATCGGAATGTATTCCCAAAAACAGTACCATTATTGTATTTGAAATATCATTTTGATGGTAGCATACAAAGCTGTTAAATGAATAGTTTCAAAAAGATTTAGGACCGGGCAGTCCACTTGGATCAAACATATAATCTTGAGAAAGGTCCCCTGAGTCCTGGTAGTTTGAGCGAACATTTAAGTCTTTCTGAATATAGACTTAAAAGGGAAATAGATTTGGGAGCCTTCTCTAATTATATTTATAATTGTCTGAATAAAACTTTATTAGTTATCTAGGGTTAAAGAATAGTTTTCACAAAATACTTCCTTAAGAAGTAGGGCTTTAAATAAGTAATGAAAACTATATTTAATAAAGAATATTTATTTAGAAGTAATTCCCAAATACTTTCTTAACAAAAGAATGGATAATAAATTAATCACCTTATACTTAGGTACATCCTTAGCAGTTTGAACCCAATAATCTTCAGTTTATAAATCATTTAACCGGATTAATTATAATAATATAATAATATAACCCTAGATAACAACTGATACCATTCCCGGTCCGTAGTATAAATACGGAGTATATACCCCCTACTGAGGGTTTTTCTTAACATATTGGCTTATAAATATTGCCATAACCATAGCTTATAAGTCCAACTTATACTAACAACTTTTACTTAGCATCATAAGTATCGTTTCGAAATCATGAACACATAGCATATATCTCAATATCTTTTATTTATCACAACAACAGTTTATAGAGGCATAGGTTTGAAAACTTGCATCTAGTATATGCATACATCAGAATATGGTACTTTAAAATACAGCATGGAATGAGAAAACTTGCATAAAACATGTTCTTTCATGGATGATGAACTATAGATGGAGATTCTAGGCGCCGAAGATATCCCTACGATGATCAGTCGCAAGATGTATCCCCCATGGTCTTTTTCTACGTAGAAGGGAAGAATAGACAGTCTCTCACTGACCTATCTCCCCGCCTTTAGTTGTAGGTGGGAAGAACAGACCCATTCAATAGTCCGTCAGTCTGTTGCTCTCCCATTACCCTACGGTCGAGCACTTACTTATCATCTAAGGGAAGAACAGACCCGTTCAATAGTCCGTCAGTCTTATTGTAATTCCCTTAGGGGACCGGCGCTACTCAGTCCCTTACATATTCTCCGAGTTCGAGTGAATCCATAACTCTGAAACATAAAGTTCCTTTCCCTTTTTCCCCAAGTATACGACTCCACAAAGTAGTCATATCTGGTTGGAAAGGAAAATTCACCCATATTTCCCAAGCTGATGCTTGTTAATGGATACAACTTATTACACGGATCTTACTCCTCGAGTCTTGAGAAAGTAATCAAAATCATTTTCCAAGCAATAAATACTTTCCGGAACATAAATAATGATTATTAATAATATTCCTCAAGATGAATAGTACTCTGCCGCTGGAATCCCTCAGGGTTTCCACGACTATCTTTATAACAAAATATCGACTCCCGGTCTAGAGTCGAAACAATGAACATGCTATTTAACACGATATAATCATTTATCTCAAAACTATACAACACTATACATGGCAAAGGTAGTGTTATATAATTAATACTTCAAAGTATGGATTTAGAAACTTTCCTGATGCCCGAGAAGTGATAGGGGTTCGCGACGATGCCGGACAATCTAGACAAAGTCAAAGAAAACGCACGATTAATCCCTTGGATAATCCACTTGTACTCAATGCTTAAACACGTAAGCGAAACACAACCAAGGCATTACTAGCTCGTTATAGGCTCATACTAAGTCTATGTTAATCGACAATTACTTAAGTCATAGGTTTAGTCCGAAAGCGATCCTCGAATACAAGTTATACTTAACCATTTATAACATTGGTTTCTAAGTCATGTTCTTAGTGGTTTTCACTTGCGCAACCTCGGTTAACACATTTTTATAAAATCGAAAAATAATCTTTTTAATATGAATATTTTTCGTGAGCCTTCCTAACTGTCTCTAGTATTATTCCTCATAGTTTCACATTTTAATATGGCTTGTAAGTGGTCCAAATATAGCCTCAAAGTGACTGACCAGAGATGAGTTGTTCCTCCGAACGGCGTTTACTAAAACTCACTTTTCTCCTAAACCGTAAATCGGATTAACATGATTCTTGCGCCCACGTAAACTAGAAACAAGGCTCTACACACTCATGTTCATCATTGAACCAAAAGAGGTAGTTAGGTTTTCGGACGGCTATGTTTTAACGATTCCAAAATTTAAACGCTACCGCAAACACAACCAACCAATCCAACAACCAACATACTTCATTAACACATCCAAGACAGCCCCTAAACATTCTCATACTAAATCAATCTTCGCGAAATCATTCATCCTCAAATCGAACATAAGATTCACGGATCTTAACGATAACACGAATAACGACTCTAATCATTACTTCAACCATAAAACTCATATAAACAAAAAGGGGCAGAGGTTTTTATACCTTCCTTGAAGCTTCCCAAGCATCAACAATGGCTAATCTAGGCTTGGGGTGCTTGGATGATCCTTATATAGCTTGAACTCATGGAAACAAAATCATAAAAACAAGTAGTTACTATTCATCATCTTTCTTAATCACTAAAATCAGATGGGTAAAACACAGAGGTGAGGCAAGCGCTTACCATGGTTACGTCGGGCTTCCCGAGAGCTTCGATTTGAGTGGTGGAACGCCAAAAACCACCAAGAGAAACTCAAGTTATGGTCACTTCTTTCTCCACCATTTTCCTCCTCATTTCCTCTCGGTTTTCTTCGTCAAGGTGGAAGAGTTTTGCTTTTTCTTTTTGACTTGGTGTATTGATAATTATCTAGATGTTTTGTGGTCAAAGGGGGTGAGTCATCACCTTTATTGCTTAGTCATTGGACACGTGTCAAGCATGCAGGAGGTTGGCTAAAGTAGCTTTACGGGTTTGCTTTACTGGTTCGTTTCTTTTCACATGGATGATCCAAATGTTGCATCCCTCGACTTAATCTTGTTACATGTTACTTCCATGTCTATATTTAATCCTGTAAATGTTGCCTTGTTCCTCTTGAAACGATTCGAAATATTTCCTAAAAATAGCGAATAAAACTCTACGCGATTCTCGCAGTGAATAGTAACTATTCACTATTCAGTCCAACAATCGAATCCTTAAATCGACTTTAATAAAATAATAAAATTCAAAAATATTAAATCCTCCAATCCTCAAATTTAATATCTCATTTCTTGAATATAATAATATATAATTCACTGCCCGGTCAAATACTATATCAAAATAAAATTTGGAATTTCTGAATTCCGATCGTCTTTGCATTCACTTATTTACTCCGTAAATTACTAATATGACTTCGGAATATCCACACTACGTCTCATACATAGGTGGCATGAAAAATTTTCTTAACCCTCAAAATCACTATTCATGCACCAATTCACTATTCACTGATGCACTTAATCATAATAAGAAAAGTTTTAATTTTATCAAAAATTCGGGTTATTACAGTCTCCCCTCCTTAAAAGGATTCCGTCCCGGAATCAGCTTAGGAATGACTGGGGGTACTTCTCTTCCATTGCACTTTCTAACTCCCAAGTGGATTCTTCCACTTCTTGATTTTCCACAAACCTCTCACTAGCTTGGCAACCTCGTCACTTAGCACTTGCTCTTTTCTATCCGTGATTTCCACAGGTTGTTCTTTGTAAGTCAAACCAAGTTGTATATCTACCTGCTCGTATTCTAACATATGTCGGGCATCTATAGTATACTGACGTAGCATTGACACATGAACCCCGTTATGACCATTCTACAAGTTTGGGGGGGTGTAAGGTTGGCTCGTTGGCCACCTTCCTGACGTGTCTTAAATCTCAGATGGCCCAATGAATCTCGGGCTCAACTTCCCTTTCTTTCCAAATCTTATTAATTCTTTCCATGGAGATACCTTTAGCATCACGAATATCTAACCTCATACTCTCTATCTTGTTTGTACAGAAATACACCAGCAAGTGGCAAAGAGGGGATTTCTCCCTATGTCTCATGGGATAGTGATCTCAAAAGAAAACTGTCCTAAATCATTAGATGATAAGGACCGTGTGAAAAAGGTATCATATTCTTCGGCAGTTGGTTCTATAATGTATGCAGTGATATGTACTCGACCTGATGTCTTGTATGCTTTGAGCATGACGAGAAGATACCAGTCTAATCCAGGTGAAGGTCACTGGACGGTAGTCAATAATATTCTTAAGTACCTCAAGAGAACTAAAGATTCATTCTTTGTATATGGAGGAGATGAGAAGCTAGTTGTAAGAGGTTACACTGATGCTAGTTTCCAAACAGACAAAGACGATATTGTGTCTCAATCTGGGTTTGTGTTTTGTCTAGATGGAGGTGCTGTAAGCTGGAAGAGTTCGAAGCAAGAGACAGTAGCTGATTCTACAATGGAAGCTGAGTATATTGCTGTCAGTGAAGCGGCCAAATAGGCTGTTTGGCTTCGGAAATTTATTGAGGGACTTGGAGTAGTTCCATCGATCGCAGATCCAGTTGATCTTTATTGCGATAACAATGGAGCTATTGCGCAGGTTAAGGAACCAAGGTCCCATTCCTGAGCAAAGCATATACTTAGACGATATCATCTACTTCGAGAGATTACAAGGAGGGGAGATATACATATATGTAAAGTGCATACTAATGATAACATTGCAGACACACTGAATAAAGCTTTATCACAGCAGAAGCATGAAGGTCAGACTAGTTCCACGGGTATTAGATACATGGGTGATTGGCTCTAGTGCAAGTGGGAGATTGTTAGTATTTGTGCACTAGAGACAATACTATAATGTTCTTAGGGAAGACATTTTGATTATTAATAAATATGTTCTATGGATTTTCTTTAATTATTTATTATATCTTTATTAACTGCGATATAAATATTAGAATAATAAATATCCTTGGAATATAAGCATGAATTCTATATCTCTAAGTTTGGGACTTAGAAATGAGATTATAAGAGTAGTGTTTATAATCCTAAAAGATCCCTAGTCGAGTATTATTATTTGAGGACAATAATAATGCATTAGTATGTTTGTTGATTGATGACCACATCTCATTGGTCATAAGTATGGTGATACTAAAGTCAAAGACATAAGTGCATGTTAGTAGAACATGGCACTGGATAGACCCACCGTGTGAATTCTTCATGGTAAATGTTATCAAATGTCATAAGCAATTCTCACAATGATAATGGCGTAATGATCCTTAGACTTGAAATCATTATATTTCTATATGAGAATTCATATACTTTGATTTTACTCAAAATTACCTTTGATCGGGTTATTATAAAGGTGGACATTGGGTATATTATGAATCATATGAGAAATATGAATGATAGATATATGATTTAACCCTCCTATTTTAGGAGTAATATTATCGGCCTCTTGATTGAGTGAGACTATGAAATGCATGGTCATGCTCAAATAGTGATTTGTTTAATAGTCTACTCATTGATCAAGTAAACCAGGATTAAATGACAAAGGGGATGACACAAACCATGCCTTGAGTTTAATCTATAATATAAGGTTAAAAGGATTATATTACATGGAACATTATTCACGAAAGGTTTAATTGGATCACCAATTATTATTATTATTACTTGAGTAGAAATGATGTATTACTAGATGCCGCTCATTGTTTATAAGTTTTATTATGAGATATTAAAATTATTGCCAACGTAATAATTACCTAAAGGGTCACACAAAAAGAACGTTATAAATGGAGTTTTATTTAAATTTCGAATTTAAATGAATTATTATTATATTGAATTATTGGATTAATTAAGTAGGACTTGATTAATTATATAATAATTCGAATATGATAAAAATACTACTAATAATCAGATTGGGTTTTGGAAGCCCAATCAGATTAGGTATAGGCCCAGAATTCTCTCCATATAAATACATTAAGATGTATTATTTTAGGGTAAGAGACACATAATTCGTTTTTTGTGAAAAACCCTAGCTGCTCTACATCTGAGAGAGGCTAGAGAGAGAGAGAGAGAGAGTTCCGAGGGTAGTTCTTGGCTAGTACCATCTCTGTTGATTGTTGGACAATCGGACGTTCGTGTGGATACCTCAAGCGCTTAGATCGTTCAAGGCGGGATACGTGGTGATCAAACAAACAAAGGACCTCTGTAACAACCGGTAAATTATTTAGAATATTATATGAATATTTATGTATATGTTTATATATTTTATGTGTTAATTTAAATCTTAAGTGGATTATATATGTGTGCGTACGATCGCACTGGAATGAGAATTAGTTGTTTATGTGATTACGTGTCTTATTTTAAATTTTAGAGGTATAGAAATTATTTAACTGTATTTTTAAGAAGGTTATTATTAAAGTATCTAATTAAGGAAAATATCCTTATATATATATTTTATTCTTAAATATGAAAGTACTCTTATAAAATTTCTAAAATTCTAAAGTATTTTATGATATAAATTATATGAATTATGGAATTATAGTTTATTTATTAAAAATTATTTTTTTAAAATCATAATTCTAAGTCTAGAATAATAGTTAGCATATGTCCAAAGTGCCCTTGCATGCAAATTTGAATTATATAATGGGAAGGGTTAAGAATGACATTTCATGCTAGTTGACCATGAAAATTACCACAAAAACCTTGCATGCATTTTATCATAAGCTAGTGGCAAGGGTAGTTTAGTAATCTCTCATTTCCACTACCTAAATCAAACATACTAAACAACAAAGCCACTCCACTTTCTCTCCACTCACCATTTCTTTTCTACCAAACTTTTCTCTCCTCTCTTCCTCCCCTCTATTCGGCCGAAGGCCTTCTCCCCAACCCCTCCATTTTTCTTGTTCAATTCAAGCTTCTTACAAGTATAATCTTCACCCCCATTGCTAGTTCATGCCTTGTAGTAGTTAGTTTATACAATTTAAAGGTTTGTTAATAGGTGCATGTCATGTTTTTGTAAAGCCAAAGGTTTAAACTTTAGTTCTTATGAATTTAAGGTTTAAACCATAAGGCATAAAGGATATGAGCTTGGTATGATCATGAAGGAGTGTACTCTCCCTTTATCATGTCATCCTTTAACTCATATCACGTTTTGGCAATGACTTATGGAGCCAAAAGGTTTTAAAAGTTCATGCATTCATTCGGGTTTCAAGAAGGATTTAAGAACTAGTTTGTTTCTTTTATAAAAACTCCAATTTGATTCATGCATGTTACAAAAGTGATGTTTTACTAAGAACCCTTATTTAAACCTTTGATCATGACAAGTTTAAAGTGCATACTAGTTGTTTTTATGCATAAAAATTCGAATATAGAACATGCATGTAGAGATTTTTAAGTTACAAGTTCAAGTGCCTATGTGCTTAAGTGGTTTTTAGTTGCATGTCATTATTTACTTAAAATCCTTTCTTTTTATGACTTGATTTGATAAAATTAGTCATGCTTGATAATGATCAGTAGCTTGTGTGTGTTATAAGTTTAGTTTTGCTTGTCTTGTTAAGTTTTTAAATTTATAAAAGGGTTGAAGTGGTAAGTGGTCATGTCAATCACTTAGGACAGATTTTGAGGTCACTAAAACCTAGCATTTTGAGCATGCATTTGTGAGGCCCTCATAGGACCAACTTCAGTAGAGTTAGGCCTTGGTGTGTGCATGAGTTTGGTGTCTTTAAATTGAAAGAAAACGTGCATTTGGTTAGGTGCATTGGCAAAAATCTGAACAGAGGTCAAAACAGGACAGATTCGACATAGGTCAACTTTTGGTTGATTAAAACCATATTTTGTGAAAGACATTCATGTGCCTTTGGTTTATAACATCATAACAGAGTCTAGGAAGTCTTAACATGTCATTAAAAGCAACAAATGGACTAGATATAGGCATTACAAGTGACTAAAAACAGGGCAGAATGTAAAACAGGATAGGCAGTTTTGTGTCAACTTTGAAGAGAGGCCTAGGGAGGCCCAGGTGAGGCCTTAGTGCCAAACCACTTGCATTAGTTAGAATTTTGTATTAAGTTTCTGTAGAAGTCAGTTTGGGGTAAAGGCCCTAAGTAGAGTGTGAGTTTTCTGCCGAGGCACTCCAAGTGGTGCCAAGGTGCGCATTATAGTGTCTTAAGTGTGTGCATTGATTTTGTGAGCTATTTGAAGTGAGGCCTTGATGTGCCTTGCTAAATTTAAGATGTGCAGAAGGGTTATGTGTGGATTTATGCAAAGTAACTTGATTGATTGGTTGTTTAATTGCTTGTAATCATGAGATAATGTAATGTACTAAGTAGTGTCGAGAAGAACTTATGCTTATGTGCTTGATTGGATCTAAATATGATGTGATCACTTGAATATGGATATGATCAGTGTATATTAATGTATATATCAGAAGATGTGATTAAGTATATGTAAGTATATGTATATTTAAGTGTACGTAAGTATATGTGTATTTAAGTATGTGTAAAATGGTTTTATTGTACGATGCTGGAATTTTTGTGCAAGCGTGCGTGTATAAATATTTAAAGTTATATATAATACAAGTGTCAAGAGAGCGATTAGTAATAAAGGGTATTATTATGTGTAGGTTCCGAAGCGGATAAGGGAAAGACTCGTTCGGTTAAAATCGAGTGATTCCTAGGTCAAGTCGAGAGGCAAGTACTTCTATCCCCGCCTCGTATATTATTGCAAATGCTTTATATCTTGTAATGATTGCCATGCTTACCTTTCCATATCATATAACCATTGCAAATGCTTTTAATGTCAACTTATACCTTGCTTACAATTAACCCTTGACATAAATCCTAAATTCCTTAACTTCGTTTTACCGTATACCTTGACCGTTTCCTATTACGAGCTGATCACTTATCCCTACTATTCTTGTTAGTAATAAACGTCACCTTTATTGTAGTTAAACTTTAACTTTCATTCGAGCTAACTTCTCAAAAGAAATCCCTAGTATACCATTGACTTATGATTCATAATGATCCCTTTGATATTGTTAGTATTGTTATCACCCCGGGCATCCATGTTATACAATAAAAGAATATTTGAAATGAAACAAACGTTTTCTTGAATTGGTGGATTGGATTAGACGCAAGTCCTTTTCACACTTATTGATAGGCTTAAATGTTGCCTAGGGATCCCCTTTATATTTGAGAACCCAGCGCGGTTCAGGATTACTTCGCGGCTGATCACCGGCTGTAATCCGTAGCGTCATAAAATAGTTTTTATAAAGTTTTGATTAAAATTGTTATAACGGATTGCCATGAATCTTTTACCCTGAAGTTATTATGTCTTTTGTACCATGATTTCCTTGTGCCTTGATGCAAATGATACCGTTAATGATATTATTCCATTTATCCCGGTTATATATTCCTGTTCATGTTAATAAGGCACTGTATATTGGAACTGTTTAGTACCTGCTGAGCGTTGTAGCTCATTCCTTGCTTATTCCCTGACCTTTCAGCTAGCGAGTATGGTGCGAACAAAGCAAACCGCCCGTAAGTCATCCAATGGTGTAGCTGGGCAGTACGTGATAGCTCAGGTAGTTAATGTTCGCGAGTGGCGAGTCTTGTCTTGACTTCGTTGTAATAGTTAGATGGTCTGTTCCATACTTCAAACCTTGTGATTTCGGGCTTGTGTGGTTGTGGACCGTTGTTAGTTTATTTGTACTTGTACTAGTCCCTGGCTTGTAATAACTTATACTGTTCCGTAATTACTTAAATTAGGTAACTTAATTAAGGGGGTGATATATATATTGTGTGTGTGTGTAAGTGATGGCATGGGGTCGTCATGGGTTTGGTATCAGAGCCTGAGGTTTAGAGTCCCTGGACAGCCCAATTAGGTTATAGGAAGTGTAGGTTTGAAGGATAGTGTCGAGAGTGTAAACGTGTGTTGTTCGGATTAGTTGTATTTGACTCCCTTGTATATATTAATTGGCAGCAACGTGCGCACTCATCTTCTTCGACCCCGCCGGGTGATATCATTGCTTTTTCGGTGTATGCGGATCTGAGGCTATAGTACGATGTCCTTCAGCGGAAGTACGATAAGCTAATGGAGCGACTCGAGGATGTTTTTAAGGGTGAGTAGCAGATGGGCGAGGGGCCCAAAGCGAAGACTATCTCGAGGCTCGAGACCCTAACTCAGATGGCTACGACCAGACTCCAAGAGATGCCGGTTCAGCGAGACCAGACTAGCCAGATTGTGATTCAGATGATGGCGGACGAGCTAACGAGTGTTGTGAGGATGCTCCGAGAGGACAATACCCCTGATGTTGAGAGAGCCCAGCAGGACGAGGACAGTCTCTGGGAAGAGTTCATGGAAAATCTGTCTAATGCTTGACTTTGCTGGACTACCCCTGTTGTGCACCGCTAGTTGTTTCTATTTCCTAAGATTCTGTTTCCGAGACCTTGTTATTTTAGACTTTGTATTGCTTAGACCTTAATTCGTATTCTATCGTTTGTACCCTGACTTTAAGTTGGTGTTAATTTCAATTCTGCATCTTTTAGAATTGCTTAAATTCTTTACCGCTCTTTAAAAATTTCATAACTGCAACCATGTATCACCTTTATTGCTTAAATTGAAACCTGTATACCATGATTAACTGTGAATGACACCCTAACCATGAATTACCTGAAATTAATTAAACTGCATAACTCTCATTTCAGTAAATGGCACCCAAACGAAGACCCGCAAATGACCCAGAAGCTCAAAACCCTGGCATGGCTCAACTTCTAGAGCTATTACGCCAGCAAACCACCACTATTGCTCAACAACAACAACTTCTTCAACAATTGCAACCCCCTCAACCACCCCCAGCAACAGTTACTGCTTTTAAGACTTTCCAATGTGTGAACCCTCCGGAATTCCGTGGATCGCAAGACCCAGTCGAAGCCCATGCTTGGCTTAAGGAGATAGAGAAGGCTTTTGCCTTGGTAAATGTTGGGAATGTTAGGCCGAATACACAATATATAATCAAGTATGTATGAGAATAACAATCAAGAACACAAGTTTGTAAATCAACAAACTGAATTATATTAGATAATTCTCTCTTAGTGATGTTAATGAATCACAAAGAGCTACTAGGTTACAAGAATAATATATCAATAATCGCATCCCTTCTAGGGATAACCTATTTGTGTTTATATAGTACACAGTTACACAATCCTTATCTAATTGATACTCCTATAAATTAGCTATACAATTATTATCAATTAAGGATTGCTTCAGTCTTCTGTCCAGTTTCCTTAGCTGTATCAATATATTCTGCTTCTTTCCATCTTCAGAATATATTGCTTCTAGAATCTTCATGATTTGCACCGACAGCTAAATCAACTTTCACCCCGTCAGACTTTAACAAACTCTGACTGGCTTCCAGTAAACTCTGATAAGTACTTCAGACTAAACTCTGAACAGTACCTGTTACTTAAACACTGATTAAACAAACATCAGCAATTATATCTAACAATCTCCCCCAACTTGTGCATAATAAAAATGTACAAGTTAAACAGATAATTGATGATGTCAAAACATATAACAAATGCAGTGTTTAATCATAACAGAGTTTAATACTTAGAACATAAAACTTTAAAAACTTACAGTCAGACTTTATTTGATTTCTTGAATATCAGGAACAGTTCTGAGATAATCTATGAGAAGTCTTCTTTCAGCCTTTTCCAGCTCTTCAATCATAACTTTCTTCAATTCTCCCAATTCTGAATCAGATTCTCCAGTCTGATAAATTGCAGCTCTCAAAGAATAGATGGAATTTTTCCTCATCTCATTCCCTAGCCTAATAAAATATGATTTATCAGATTCTAGATTGAATTCTAAGACTTTAACTCCCAGATCAGTCCTTAGTCTTGCACTGTTTCTTTTCATTTCTACAATCTTTCCATAAGCATCTCTGTACTTAGGAATATATGCACTCGAGACTCCTCCTCCAAGCATTATCTTTGATTTCAGCATCCTTTCTCTGATAACTAAAGCAGCATCATGAGTACTTCTATTTTTGACTTTTAACAAATACAGAACATACTCCAATTCTTCATAAGATTTGAGATTGATGTCAGACTCTGCAACCTTGTAAACTCTTCCATCAGCCATAAAATACAACAAAAACTCTTTCTTTAACACTTTATGAAATATCATCTGAACAGATTCTAGCATATCAAGACTCTCTTGAGTAATAATACCAGATACTGCCAGTGATGATTGATCTCCAGGCCTGTTGTTTATTCTCTTCTCACTGTGTGAACCTAATCCAGATTTATCATAAGATTCTTTACCCAATACAGTTCTGGTTTCTGAGAAGTTAACAGTTTCTGGCTTCAGAGTTTCAGGAAGTATAGGTCTTCTAAAAGTACCTTGGAGTTGAGGTGCTAGTTGAGTTTGCACAACATGAGCATTGTCAGAGGTTGAATAATTCTTCCTTGGTAACTGTCCTTCTTCTACCAGTTTACCCTTGCCCTTATCAGTGTTTTCTATCACAGGCTTCCTTGAGTTTTGCAAACTCTGTTGAGTATTCTCTTTGATAGAAATTCTAGTTTCTTTCTTTCTAGGAGCCTTGACAGCTTTCTTTTTGTAAGTATCATCCTTCAATTTCTTCTCATGTTCTTCAGCAAGACTCAGCATTTCAGCTTCCATGTCTTCAACTGTAGCTTCATTACCATGTTCTTCTAGAAACATTTTTGTAGCAATTTCTTCATCAGTAGATGGATTGGCTGAAATAATTAAACTCTTAAGTCTTGAACCACTGGCAGAGTTTGAGATTCCTTTACCAGAGTTTGTCAACCTATCAGAATTTAATCTTGATCTTCTTTGCCCTTGAGCAGAAATTTGCTTCCTCTCAGTTTCCTTGCTTCCACCATCAGCAGAATCATCCCTCCGTCTCAGAGTTTGAGTGTCTTTGCATTTGTCATTAGGTACACTCTCCCCCTTTTTGACATCATCAGAAAGTAGTACTGATGTCAGCAATTCTAGAGCAGTAGAAATAGAATTCAATTGTGCAGACATTGCAGTCTGATTCTCCTCAACTTTCCCAAGCCTCTTCTTAATTTCATCAGAATCCTTGGCTTGCTTCTTGAACATGGCAGAATAATAAGACCTATCAGTCTTTAAGGTAAGATCCCTTATACCAACTTCATTCCTAAGATTGGTAACCACTGTTTGTGTTTCATCAAACCTATTGTTTAAGGCTTTGACTTGAACCACAGTGGCCTTTAGACTTGTAAGAACATCAGAGTTTGAAATTTTCTTCACAGAATCATCAAGAAAATCAGCAGCCCTCTGTGCAGAAAAGATACAATCTGCAGCAGCCCATCTATTGTAGTACATATCCTGGTAATACTCAACAGTTTCTCTATTAATCTCTCTTTCTTCATCAGTATTGACACCATCAGCCAATGAAACTTGAATACTAGGGTGTGAATGAGAACCCTCAGCATCATTTTCAGCTTCTTCATCAATATCTGCTTCATTTGCAGCAGGAACATTTTCAGCAGTGTCATCAATTAACTGTGCAATTTCATCAATTACTTTATCTGCAACAGTTTCAGGAATATCAGAGTTTGCTTGAGCAAAAACCTCTGCTTCTCTTGTAACAACCTCAACAACAGCCTGTTGTAGAGCTTCAAGTAGAACAACATCTTGTACAACATTCTCTATCACAACTTCCAAACTCTGATCAACTTCCTCACCTTTTTCAGAATGTGCATTATTTACTGAAAGAACTTCTGTGTGAGAACTCACAGAGTCTTCAATCACTAAGGTGGCTTGATCAGCTGCCACATCCTCAGTATCACAAATACTGATACTAGGATGTGCTTCCAAATCGTCATCAACAAAGAAATCCATATTCTCAAAAACTCTGCTGTCAGAATGATCAGCAGCTTCCTCAACTACATCATCAGCCTTTGATGTAGGAGCTTCTATATCAGCACTTACCATTTCAGGCATAGGTGCTGCTTCAGCATTTACATTGGATGCACCAAAGAGATGTGCAGCCACCAGTCTTCTTTTCCTTTGATAAAGAGTTTCATCATCAGTTTCACTCTTCTCACCAGCATCATCAGACTTTGCCCTGTTGGCTCTTCTTTTCTTTAACCTTTTCTCCTGAGGCATACCATCAGTGGTTGATACCCCAGCTTCATTTTCTGATGACTTCACTCTTGCAGACTTAACAGCTCTCAACTTAGACTTCTTTGACCTCTGTGATTGAGACACAGAAGGTCCAGCTTCAGAGTTTGCGAGTTGTTGTTGTTGTGACTGGACTAGAAATTGTTGCACAGACTCAGGCAACAACAAAACACCCACATCCCCTTTCTTGTTATCCTTATTAGTTAGATCAGAGAATATGCGTTTATGTAATTTAAAACAGGGAATCACATCATTCTCAGCTATCTCTACTTCAGAAACACATTCAGAGAATATCAATTGACAGAATCTTGCAAAATAGACTACACCTCTGTTTTCAGTCATTTTCTCACCTATATTATTTAGAACTAGCCTAGCAACATCAAAATTACTTCCATAAAGAAGAGAATACCCGATTTGCAGACTATCAGTGGGTATTGCATCCCAGTTTGTGCACTTTTTCCCGAACGCCCTTGTTATGCAGTCGAAAAAGAAACTCCATTCCTTTCTCAAGAGCGGTCGCTTCAATTGACCAATCTTTGTCAGTGGTCCAGAGTAGCCAATTTCTCTCATCATACGAATCAACTCAGAATCTTCAACAGAAATTGTGAAAGCATTGAAATCCTCAAGGCCCAAAGCATCACGAACAGTTGTTGGAGTAACTGTAAATTCTTCTTCTTGAAATTCAAAGATTATGGACGGAGACCCAGTCTCTCCTCCATCGTCATAAGTTCCTGTCTGCCAAAAAGTTCTGATTTGAGATGCAGACAGCTTCAACGGTGCGGTGAGAGCAGTACCAATATCAGAGTTTGACAAGAAATTCTGAATCAAATGAAACGCCTCCGGTGCGTTCTCATTTGCCAGTGGAGCTGCATAGTTATTTGGAACAAATTCTAACCCAGAAGCAGTAAACATTGTAGTAGCCATTAGAAAAGTTTAGAAGAAATCAAGAAATAAGACAGAGAAAAGTGTAGAATGTATGCAGTGAAAGTGTTTGAGACAGTGTATGTGAGTAAAAACTGATGAAAAGATGAAGTGTGTAAAAGAATGAACCGTTTATGTGTAGTAAGTTTAAATAATAACTGTGAAAATTAAAACCCAATCGTTTTAATCATTACTACACACAGCAGGCGTCTTTGAAAAATGTGTGAGTGGGACAGATGTCAAACATGCATACGCTGACAGCTGTATGTAACAACTTCCAATACACACGCGCAGTAAAAATAGCCATAATTACCGCTTTTCACATTGTTCAAAACACTCAACCTCTCTCTCCTCTGTTTAATACAAATATGAACCGTTTGTAATCATACTCTTTCGAATTTCAAAACAAATTTCTAATCTCAAAATTATAAAATGTCTGAAACAAAGAAATCATTTTAACCATCAGAGATTAAAACAAAGTTACCTCGGCGTATTTCACACAATACATCAGTGTTTACCATTTGTCCTTCTTTGTCAATAAACTCTTTTCTCAAACTGTACAGGTGTGAATAATTGTGTGTGCAATAGCAGAGTTTACCGAAATCAATATTTAGATCATCTCAAAGTGCATAAAATCCACAAAATAAAGCAGTAAAAACTGATTGCCCAAACTCTCATTTATAAAATAAAATCTGATTCTTATCTAAACTCTGTCTTCTTATATCCTTTCATTTGGATATTTTTATTATTTTCACCCCCTTTTTATAATAATTTTTTTTTTTTTAATTTTTCCAGTAATCAGTGGTTGGCACTAGTCACCAAAAATCAAAGATTTTAGCCCTTACTTCATACAATAAGTTCCTGGATCTTCCTAGACACAACATGATCTCAAAGGAATTTGTGCTCTTTTTGGCATCTTTTGTTTTGAGGGTGAAATATTTGCAACTAATTGTCAGAGTTTAGACTTTTCATCAGTTAATACAATTAATTTATGAGAGAAAATGTAAACAGCTAATACAGACTCAGTGTATTGGATCAATAAACTAAGAGATGCTATAAATATAGAGACAGTATCATGCTGTGTTAACTTACTGCACAGATTTGAGATCAGAATCTATACAACTCTTAAGGATTCATAATTACTTACTGAGAATTATGCCTCATACAAATTTCTTCATCGGTCCATATGTTTCAGACAAAATCACAATCAGAGTATATCATTAGACTGTAACTATCAGTGATTTACTATCAGAGTATGACCAACACTTTATGACTAACAGAGTTTAGCATCAGAGTTTACTTTCAGAGTTTATGACACCGGTACTCTTAACAGTTTACATATGCAAGGAATCATGAGCATAAAATCAAACATGTATAGTTTTTGAGTCTAACCCGTATCTCTAGTCGAAACCAGAGATCATTCCAAGTTCATTTACCAATCT
This sequence comes from Heracleum sosnowskyi, assembly GCA_030848705.1. Classification (NCBI taxonomy): domain Eukaryota; kingdom Viridiplantae; phylum Streptophyta; class Magnoliopsida; order Apiales; family Apiaceae; genus Heracleum; species Heracleum sosnowskyi. Next base: position 71,862,295 of record CM061235.1, read on the forward strand.
TGTAAAAGTAGCTTCACTCAAAGGTTTGGTGAAGATATCTGCAAGTTGTTGGTCTGTAGACACAAAATGAAGCTCAATGTTTCCTTCTTGTTGTGAATAACCTTTAGCCACAAGTCTAGCCTTGTTTCTTGTAATCACAACTTCACTGTCAGTCTTGTTTCTGAAAACCCACTTTGTACCTACAATTGATCTATTCTTTGGTCTAGGTACAAGTGTCCTGACTTCATTTCTTTCAAATTCATTTAACTCTTCTTGCATTGCTGTAATCCAATTAGCATCTTGAAGAGCTTCCTCCACTTTCTTTGGTTCTGTTTGAGACAAGAAAGCATGATACAGACACTCATTATTTGTTGCACTTCTAGTTCTCACACTAGCATCAGGATCTCCAATTATGAGATCAGGTGTGTGTGCCTGTGTCCACTTTCTTGCTGTTGGTAAGTGGTTTCTTGCATCATTATTGGATCCTCCCCCTTGATCCATGCTCTCCTGATTCATATGTTGACTTTCTGCAGCATCTGAGGCTCCCCCTGAATTGGATGGCTCAGAGTTTGAACTGTCAGAGTTTGAATCAGTTTCCTCAACTGACTCACTTGCTGTGTCTTGTTGAGCTTCTTCACGCTCCCCCTCAACTGGTTCTCTATTTTGTTCAATTTGAGAATTTCCAGTTTCTCCAGTATTTACCAGTAGAGGTTCAGAGTATGCTTCGTCAGAGTTTATCAGAACCGCTTCATCAGAGTTTGTCGGTACTGCTTCATCAGAGTTTACATCATCAGAGAATAAATCTTGATTTTCAAAGCGCAGTTGATCATATTCATCTAAGTCATCAAGTCCAGTTATTTTCTTGTCATCAAATGACACATGTATAGATTCCATGATCACCTTTGTTCTCAGATTGTATACTCTGAATGCTTTTGTTGACAATGGATAGCCAACAAAAATTCCTTCATCAGCTTTTAACTCAAATTTGGTCAACTGTTCAGGATGAGTCTTTAGAATAAAACACTTACTTCCAAATATATGAAAATATTTCAAATTTGGCTTCTTGTTCTTCACCATCTCATATGGTGTCTTTCCATGCTTGTTGATCAATGTTGCATTCTGAGTAAAACAAGCAGTTTGAACAGCTTCTGCCCAGAAATAAGTTGGTAACTTTGCTTCATCAAGCATTGTTCTGGCAGCTTCAATTATAGTTCTGTTCTTTCTTTCAACTACACCATTTTGCTGTGGAGTTCCAGGTGCAGAAAATTCTTGTTTCACTCCTCTTTCCTTGCAGAAAGCTTCCAAGATTGAGTTTCTGAATTCAGTTCCATTATCACTCCTTATAATTTTGACTTTGTGCTGTGATCCTTTGTCCAGTAGATTTACATGATCCATCAGAGTTTGAGCAGTTTCATCCTTATTTGATAAGAAATACACCCATGTATATCTAGTATATTCATCAACAATTACTAGAGCATATTTCTTTCTGCCCATAGACATCACATTCACTGGTCCAAAGAGATCAACATGTAGAAGATGATAAGGTTCCACTACTGAAGATTCAGATTTGCTCTTGAAAGATGACTTCCTTTGCTTGGCCTTTTGACAATAATCACATAGGCCATCTAGACTGAGTATTGATTTTGGGAGTCCCCTTACAAGATCCTTTCTTATTAGCTCATTGATGTTGTTCAAATTGAGATGAGAGAGCTTCTTATGCCATTTCCAACTCTCTTCATTTGACATTCTTGCAGACAGACACACTGTTTTTCCATCAGAGTTTGTTACCAAACTTGCTTCATAAATGTTGTTGCGCCTGTGTCCAACTAGAACAACTTTTCCAGTAGATTTACTGATAACTTCACAGTGTTCAGTATGAAAATCTACATGGTTTCCTCTGTCACAGAATTGACTCACAGATAGCAGATTATGCTTGAGTCCTGAGACTAGAGCTACATTGGTGATGATGACACTTCCAAGATTGATATTGCCATATCCCATAGTACGTCCTATGTTGCCATCTCCATAGGAAACCTTTGGGCCAGCCTTCTCCTCAAAATCTGATAGCAGGGCTTTATTTCCAGTCATGTGTCCTGAGCATCCACTGTCCAAGATAAGGGTGCTCTCTTTTATGCCCTGCAATCACAACCAATTACAAAGAGTTAGTTTTAAGGATCCAGACTTGCTTGGATCCTTTGGCTTTCTTAACATTGTTAGCTTTTGCAGCTGAATCACTATCAACAGAGTTTAAACTAACATTGTCAGACTTTACACTTGCAGAGTTTGCTCTAACCCACTTCAGATTGGGTTTTAGCTCATAGTAGTTGTGATAAATAACATGATAACTCTTACAAGTATAAATAGAATGCCAAGTGCTCCCACAGTGTGTGCATAAAGTTTGTGGTTTAACCCTTACATAATCATTCTTTACTCCTGATGTAGAAGGTAAAGAATTAATATCTTTGTTCTTATTGCAAAATCTAGCAAGATGGTTAGTACTACCACAATTATAACATGTTTTCCTTGGAGCAGCAGCAGTAGGCAAATGATTATTTCTTTTATTTATGCCTATCTTCCCATTCCTATTCTTCTTGGACCCTTTTGGTTTCATGGCAGACTTTACCTCTTTGAGCTTATGATTGAACTGTTTTCCTGTCATCAAGCCAACATTAACCTGTTTTTTCACAAGTTTTTACTGGCTTTCTAACAGCTTCTATTTCCATAAGATTTTCTGTTATAATATTTTCCTGTCTTTCACAGGTTTCATCTGATTCCATATCAGCTTCTCTTACTACAACAGATTTTAACTTAGTGGACTCTGGAACAAATTTCACAGGTTTAAGTTGTGGTTTAACCTTAACCTTGTCTTTAAACCTAAGTTCATCATTTTCACAATAGCCTAAACCTACAGAATCTGTCTGAAACACTTGATGAGTGTCTCTTCCAGAGTTTGTCCAAGTCTTGATTATTTTTCTTTCTTTTTCTAGATCAGATTCTAGCTGCTTATATCTCTTAGTCAACTCCTATTCAATATAAACATCATCATCTCTTTCTTTTTGAATATGCTTCATATTTTCAAGTTTTCCTTCAAGAAACTTGTTTCTATCTTTAAGGCTAAGATTCTCAGATTTAATTCTCTCAATCTCTAAAGTCTGATCCCTATAACTAACATGTACGCTTTTCAGATATACTCTTAACTCAGATATATTATCAGTATCATAAGCATAAGTAGTTAGGGGTACCTTATTTTCAGATGATTCAGTCTCATCTTTGACAGTTGCCATAAGAGCATAATTTACTCCATCATCAGAGTCTGAAGTATCTGCCCAGTCTTTGCCTTTAGAGATGAGTGCTTTCTCAGATTTTCCTTTCTTGCACTCTGGGGCATAGTGACCCATCTCCTTACACTTGTAGCACTGGATTTCAGATTTATCCTTCTTGCCAGACTTGGTCTCCCTTCCATCAGACTTTCTAAAACTTTTCCTTTCAGAGTTTGAATCTTTCCTTGAGAATCTCTTTCCTTTCTTGAAGTTCTTGAATCCCATCTTCTTGAAGGTCTTCACCATCAATGCAGCCATTTGCATCATCTGTTCTTCATCATCCTCATAGTCAGAAGCTTCATCAGAGTTTGAGTCATCATCAGAGTTTGATGACTCACTTTCAGATTTAATGACTAAAGTCTTTCCCTTGGCTTTCTTCCTTGATGATTCCTTCTTGATGGGCTTCTCCTCAACTTTGAGAGCAACAGATTTTGTCTTCTTGCTGGATCTCCTGTTTCTTTGTTCTATCTCAAGTTCATGAGTCTTTAACAATCCATAGATCTCATCAAGATCTGTATCTGCAAGATCATAATTATCTCTGATTGTTGTCGCCTTTAAATCCCATCTTTGAGGTAGGGATAAGAGAAATTTGAGATTTGACTCTTCAAGCTCATATTCTTTATCAACCAGAGACAGATCATTCAATAGTTTGCAAAATCTGTCATAAGTCTCAGTCAAGGTTTCATTAGGTCTTGAATCAAAGTGCTCATACTCTTGTGTGAGTATTGTCTTTCTGTTTTTCTTTATAGCAGTGGTTCCTTGACACCTGACTTCCAAAGCATCCCAGATTTCTTTTGCAGTTTTGCAACCAATTACTCTGTTAGACATAACATTATCTAAAGCACTGTGGAGAAGATGTCTAACCTTTGCATCTTTTGCAAAAGATGAGATGTCCTCAGGAGTATAATCTTTCTTCTCCTTTGGAACAGTCTTTTGTTCTTGGCCAGCAACAACAGGGGCTAGTTTGGTTGGATTATGAGGACCATCATTAATTCTGTCAAGATATTCTGGATCTGTAGCCTCCAGAAACATGGTCATCTTCACCTTCCAAATTGGATACTCCACTGGCCTGAGAATTGGAACCCTGATTGTTTCATATCGACTCACAGAATTAGGTTTAACCTGTTCAACCTTGGGAGGAGCTTGATTTTCTTCAGACATGATTATTACTGTGTTTGAATCGTTAAACTGTATATATTAAACAGCCTAAGCTCTGATACCAATTGTTAGGCCGAATACACAATATATAATCAAGTATGTATGAGAATAACAATCAAGAACACAAGTTTGTAAATCAACAAACTGAATTATATTAGATAATTCTCTCTTAGTGATGTTAATGAATCACAAAGAGCTACTAGGTTACAAGAATAATATATCAATAATCGCATCCCTTCTAGGGATAACCTATTTGTGTTTATATAGTACACAGTTACACAATCCTTATCTAATTGATACTCCTATAAATTAGCTATACAATTATTATCAATTAAGGATTGCTTCAGTCTTTTGTCCAGTTTCCTTAGCTGTATCAATATATTCTGCTTCTTTCCATCTTCAGAATATATTGCTTCTAGAATCTTCATGATTTGCACCGACAGCTAAATCAACTTTCACCCCGTCAGACTTTAACAAACTCTGACTGGCTTCCAGTAAACTCTGATAAGTACTTCAGACTAAACTCTGAACAGTACCTGTTACTTAAACACTGATTAAACAAACATCAGCAATTATATCTAACAGGGAATGATCAGAAGGTGGAGTATGCCTCTTATTTTCTTAAAGGAGAATCCAACTATTGGTGGGAGTCAGCTAGGACTCTAGAGGCGGCAGAAGTTATTACTTGGGACAGATTTAAGGAGATGTTTCTGGATAAGTATTTTCCCCGTTATATGCAGACACAAATGGAAATGAAGTTCTTCGAGTTGAGGCAAGAGAATATGACAATTGGAGAATATGAAAAGAAGTTTACGGAGCTAGCTAGATTTGTTGGTGAATATGTTGATTCTGAATTGAAGAGGGCAAAAAGGTTTCAGCAAGGATTAAAGCCCTGGATTAGGAGTCGTGTAGCGGCCTTCGAGTTGACTACTTATGCTGAAGTGGTCCAAAAGGCTATGGTTATTGAAGGGGAAAGTGAGCAAAACCAGAAGGAGGAGAGTAGCAAGAAGAGGAGATTCGAGGCAGGAGAGGAAGGCTCAAGCCATAAGGGCCAAAATCAGAAGAATAATCCAAAGTTTAAACCTCAGCAAGGACCAGGAAACTTTAGGAAGAAAGAATTTGGAAATAGGTCCCAAGAGAACCGATCTCAGACAACCAGTGGACAGAGACCCCCGCAAGCATCAGTGCCGGAATGTAAGGTTTGCAACAAGCGACATACAGGAACCTGCAACAAAGCAAGTATTGTCTGTTTTAAGTGTCATGTGAAAGGCCATTATGCTCATGAGTGTAAGAACCAGAAGGCTAACGTCACCTGTTTCAAGTGTGGTAAAGTGGGACATGTGTCTCGAGAATGCAAAGGATCATGCAGCAACCAGCTATTGCAATTGACTGCAGCCCCTTATCCTATGAATCAAACAACCCCTGTGCCAACTCCAGCGTTTCCCATGTCTTTCAACCAACCCGAGATGGCATCATCTTCAACCTATCCAGCTTTAATTTATCCAGCTTCGGCCAGGACTTTTAACATGAATATGAAGGATGCAATCCAGAGTTCAGATGTGGTGTCAGGTATGCTTTCTGTGAATGGTAATAATGCTAAGATATTGATTGATTCTGGAGCTACGAGGTCATTTGTTTCAAGATCTTTTGTTGATAAATTGAAATGTGGAACCCAGTTGTTGTGTGAACCCTTATCTATTATTTTAGCTAATCAGGACAAAGTGTCTGTGAATCATGTTTATCCTCATTGTAGGATAGAAATAGATGGGCATGTTTTCCCTACGAACCTTATACCTTTCCAATTAGGTGAGTTTGATGTAATCCTAGGAATGGATTGGTTGACTAATTTCAGTGCGCAGATAGATTGTAAGGATAAGAAGGTAGTACTAAGAACTCCTCAAGGTAAGAAGGTTGTATTTAAAGGTCAGAAGCAAGTTCGAACAATTCTCACCTCAATGCAAGCAAAGAAGTTGATACGAAAGGGATGCGAAGCGTATTTAGCGTATGTAATTGACAAAAGCAAAGACGTTTCTGATCCAGAGGATATCCCGGTAGTAAGAGATTTTCCGGATGTTTTTCCGGAAGAGCTTCCTGGTTTACCCCTAGACCGTCAGATAGAGTTCACGATAGATCTTGCACCAAGCACCGAACCCGTATCGAAAGCTCCATACAAGATGGCACCATCAGAGATGAAGGAACTGGCAAAGCAGTTGCAAGAACTATTGGACAAGGGAATTATAAGACCAAGTGTTTCGCCATGGGGCGCACCCGTTTTGTTTGTAAAGAAAAAGGATGGGAGTATGAGACTCTGTATAGATTATCGAGAGCTAAACAAGTTGACGATCAAGAATCGGTACCCTCTGCCTAGAATAGATGACTTGTTTGACCAACTCAAGGGAGCTTCTTGTTTCTCAAAGATTGATCTGCGATCGGGATACCATCAATTGAAGATAAAGCCTGAAGATATACCGAAGACAGCTTTTCGAACAAGGTATGGACATTACGAGTTTCTCGTCATGGCTTCCGGACTAATAAATGCACCAGCCGCTTTCATGGATTTAATGAATCGAGTATTCAAGGAGTACCTGGACAAGTTTGTCATAGTTTTCATCGATGATATCTTGATATATTCGAAGACAGAAACTGACCATGCGGAACATCTCAGAATAGATTTGGAAGTGTTGCGAAAGGAAAAATTGTACGCCAAGTTCTCAAAATGTGAGTTCTGGTTGACTGAAGTGAAGTTTTTAGGACACATTGTTGGTCAAGAAGGAATTAGAGTGGATCCTGAAATGATTGAGGCTATGATGAATTGGGAGAGACCAAGAACGCCAACGGAAGTAAGAAGTTTTATGGGATTAGCCGGATATTACAGGAGATTTGTAAAGGATTTTTCAAAGATTGCTGTTCCACTGACCAAGTTGACGAGGAAGAATGAGAAGTTTGAATGGACAGAGAAGTGTGAAAAGAGTTTCCAAGAATTGAAGCAAAGGTTAGTTACTGCTCCAGTTCTGGCGACGCCTGATGATAAGGGAGACTTTGTGATATACAGTGATGCCTCTTATAAAGGACTTGGATGTGTATTGATGCAACATGGAAAAGTGATAGCATATGCTTCAAGACAACTCAAGCCACATGAACAAAAGTATCCGACTCATGATTTGGAATTAGCTGCTATAGTGTTCGCTTTGAAGTTGTGGAGACATTACCTTTATGGGGAAAAGTGTGAGCTATTCACTGATCACAAGAGCTTGAAATATATCTTCACTCAGAAGGAGCTGAACATGAGACAACGACGATGGTTGGAACTGATCAAGGATTATGATTGTTCGATTCATTACCACCCGGGAAAGGCGAATGTGGTGGCAGACGCCTTGAGTAGAAAGAAGAAGCTGAATATGATATCAATGCCAGAAGAATTGTTGAAAGAAGTTGAAAAGTTACAGTTGGAATTGTGTGAATTTGGAGAAACTAAAGAGATGTTTTATGCCATTACCTTTCAACCATCATTATTGGAGAAGATAAAGAAATGTCAAGAGGAAGTGATAACTCAATCGGATAATCAGCTGACGGGAGAAGAGATATGTACCCAGAAAGATGATCAAGGTATATTGAGATTTTCGTCAAGGATTTGGATTCCTCATGTGACTGAATTGAAGAATGATATTTTGCAAGAAGCACACAACTCGAGATTTTCGATTCATCCGGGAAGTACCAAGATGTACCAAGACCTGAAGAAAAGTTTTTGGTGGCCAAACATGAAGAGGGAAATTACAGAATGGGTTACCAAATGCTATACCTGTCAAAGGGTGAAAGCGGAACATCAGAAACCAAGTGGTTTGATTCAACCGTTGAAGATTCCAGAATGGAAGTGGGAGAATATTGCTATGGACTTCGTGGTAGGTTTACCTCGAACTCGATCTGGACATGACGCTATTTGGGTAATAGTTGACCATCTTACAAAGTCGGCGCATTTTCTTCCAATTAATGAGAAATCTTCGATGGATAGATTGGTCCATATGTATACGCGCGAGATTGTATTGCGACATGGTGTACCAGTATCAATAGTTTCTGATCGAGATCCACGATTCAACTCAAGATTTTGGAAGCAATTTCAAGACAGTCTTGGAACGAAGCTAAACATGAGTACGGCATATCATCCGCCGACTGATGGCCAAAGTGAAAGAACTATCCAAACCCTTGAAGATATGTTACGAGGATGTACAATTGATTTTGCAGGAAGTTGGGATGACCATCTACCCTTGGTGGAATTCTCATATAATAACAGTTACCACTCCAGTATTGGCATGCCACCGTTCGAAGCTTTATACGGGCGAAAGTGTAGGACCCCGACAAATTGGGATGAAGTTGGAGAAGGGAAAATTCTTGGACCTGATTTGATTCAACAAATGAAAGACAAGGTCACTATGATCAAGAAGAGACTGATTGCCGCTCAGGATAGGCAACGAAAGTATGCGGACCCCGCCAAAAAAGATGTAAATTTCCAAATAGGGGAAGCTGTTTTGTTGAAAGTGTCACCGTGGAAGGGAATGACCCGGTTTGGAAAGAAAGGAAAATTAGCACCAAGGTACATCGGACCTTTTGAAATCCTAGATCGAATAGGGAAAGTTGCGTATGAGCTAGTATTGCCGCCGCAGTATCAGCACGTGCATAATGTGTTCCATGTTTCATTGCTTAAGAAATATAATCCAGACGCTAACCATATGCTAGAGATTGAACCGTTAGAGATTCAAGCAGATTTGTCATATGAAGAGCAACCTATTCGGATCCTTGATCAACGAGAGAGGAATCTTAGAAATAAATCCGTGAGTCTAGTAAAAGTGCTGTGGAGAAATCCCAAAGTTGAAGAGTCAACGTGGGAGCTAGAGTCTGAGATGCGGAACCGGTACCCTCACTTGTTCTCCTAGATTCTGAGGGCAGAATCCTATAAGGGGGAGAGGATGTAACAACCGGTAAATTATTTAGAATATTATATGAATATTTATGTATATGTTTATATATTTTATGTGTTAATTTAAATCTTAAGTGGATTATATATGTGTGCGTACGATCGCACTAGAATGAGAATTAGTTGTTTATGTGATTATGTGTCTTATTTTAAATTTTAGAGGTATAGAAATTATTTAACTGTATTTTTGAGAAGGTTATTATTAAAGTATCTAATTAAGGAAAATATCCTTATATATATATTTTATTCTTAAATATGAAAGTACTCTTATAAAATTTCTAAAATTCTAAAGTATTTTATGATATAAATTATATGAATTATGGAATTATAGTTTATTTATTAAAAATCATTCTTTTAAAATCATAATTCTAAGTCTAGAATAATAGTTAGCATATGTCCAAAGTGCCCTTGCATGCAAATTTGAATTATATAGTGGGAAGGGTTAAGAATGACATTTCATGCTAGTTGACCATGAAAATTACCACAAAAAACTTGCATGCATTTTATCCTAAGCTAGTGGCAAGGGTAGTTTAGTAATCTCTCATTTCCACTACCTAAATCAAACATACTAAACAACAAAGCCACTCCACTTTCTCTCCACTCACCATTTCTTTTCTACCAAACTTTTCTCTCCTCTCTTCCTCCCCTCTATTCGGCTGAAGGCCTTCTCCCCACCCCCTCCATTTTTCTTGTTCAATTCAAGCTTCTTACAAGTATAATCTTCACCCCCATTGTTAGTTCATGCCTTGTAGTAGTTAGTTTATACAATTTAAAGGTTTGTTAATAGGTGCATGTCATGTTTTTGTAAAGCCAAAGGTTTAAACTTTAGTTCTTATGAATTTAAGGTTTAAACCATAAGGCATAAAGGATGTGAGCTTGGTATGATCATGAAGGAGTGTACTCGCCCTTTATCATGTCATCCTTTAACTCATATCACGTTTTGGCAATGACTTATGGAGCCAAAAGGTTTTAAAAGTTCATGCATTCATTCGGTTTTCAAGAAGGATTTAAGAACTAGTTTGTTTCTTTGATAAAAACTCCAATTTGATTCATGCATGTTACAAAAGTGATGTTTTACTAAGAACCCTTATTTAAACCTTTGATCATGACAAGTTTAAAGTGCATACTAGTTGTTTTTATGCATAAAAATTCGAATATAGAACATGCATGTAGAGATTTTTAAGTTACAAGTTCAAGTGCGTATGTGCTTAAGTGGTTTTTAGTTGCATGTCATTATTTCCTTAAACTCCTTTCTTTTTATGACTTGATTTGATAAAATTAGTCATGCTTGATAATTATCAGTAGCTTGTGTGTGTTATAAGTTTAGTTTTGCTTGTCTTGTTAAGTTTTTAAATTTATAAAAGGGTTGAAGTGGTAAGTGGTCATGTCAATCACTTAGGACAGATTTTGAGGTCACTAAAACCTAGCATTTTGAGCATGCATTTGTGAGGCCCTCATAGGCCCAACTTCAGTAGAGTTAGGCCTTGGTGTGTGCATGAGTTTGGTGTCTTTAAATTGAAAGAAAACATGCATTTAGTTAGGTGCATTGGCAAAAATCTGAACAGAGGTCAAAACAGGACAGATTCGACATAGGTCAACTTTTGGTTGATTAAAACCATATTTTGTGAAAGACATTCATGTGCCTTTGGTTTATAACATCATAATAGAGTCTAGGAAGTCTTAACATGTCATTAAAAGCAACAAATGGACTAGATATAGGCGTTACAAGTGACTAAAAACAGGGCAGAATGTAAAACAGGATAGGCAGTTTTGTGTCAACTTTGAAGAGAGGCCTAGGGAGGCCCAGGTGAGGACTTAGTGCCAAACCACTTGCATTAGTTAGCATTTTGTATTAAGTTTCTGTAGAAGTCAGTTTGGGATAAAGGCCCTAAGTAGAGTGTGAGTTTTCTGCCGAGGCACTCCAAGTGGTGCCAAGGTGCGCATTATACTGTCTTAAGTGTGTGCATTGATTTTGTGAGCTATTTGAAGTGAGGCCTTGATGTGCCTTGCTAAATTTAAGATGTGGAGAAGGGTTATGTGTGGATATATGCAAAGTAACTTGATTGATTGGTTGTTTAATTGCTTGTAGTCATGAGATAATGTAATGTACTAAGTAGTGTCGAGAAGAACTTATGCTTATGTGCTTGATTGGATCTAAATGTGATGTGATCACTTGAATATGGATATGATCAGTGTATATTAATGTATATATCAGAAGATGTGATTAAGTATATGTAAGTATATGTATATTTAAGTGTACGTAAGTATATGTGTATTTAAGTATGTGTAAGATGGTTTTATTGTACAAAGCTGGAATTTTTGTGCAAGCGTGCGTGTATTAATATTTAAAGTTATATATAGTACAAGTGTCAAGAGAGCGATTAGTAATAAAGGGTATTATTATGTGTAGGTTCCGAAGCGGATAAGGGAAAGACTCGTTCGGTTAAAATCGAGTGATTCTTAGGTCAAGTCGAGAGGCAAGTACTTCTATCCCCGCCTCGTATATTATTGCAAATGCTTTATATCTTGTAATGATTGCCATGCTTACCTTTCCATATCATATAACCATTGCAAATGCTTTTAATGTCAACTTATACCTTGCTTACAATTAACCCTTGACATAAATCCTAAATTCCTTAACTTCGTTTTACCGTATACCTTGACCGTTTCCTATTACGAGCTCATCACTTATCCCTACTATTCTTGTTAATAATAAACGTCACCTTTATTGCAGTTAAACTTTAACTTTCATTCGAGCTAACTTCTCAAAAGAAATCCCTAGTATACCATTGACTTATGATTCATAATGATCCCTTTGATATTGTTAGTATTGTTATCACCCCGGGCATCCATGTTATACAATAAAAGAATATTTGAAATGAAACAAACGTTTTCTTGAATTGGTGGATTGGATTAGACGCAAGTCCTTTTCACACTTATTGATAGGCTTAAATGTTGCCTAGGGATCCCCTTTATATTTGAGAACCCAGCGCGGTTCGGGATTACTTCGCGGCTGATCACCGGCTGTAATCCGTAGCGTCATAAAATAGTTTTTATAAAGTTTTGATTAAAATTGTTATAACGGATTGCCATGAATCTTTTACCCTGAAGTTATTATGTCTTTTGTACCATGATTTCCTTGTGCCTTGATGCAAATGATACCGTTAATGATATTATTCCATTTATCCCGGTTATATATTCATGTTCATGTTAATAAGGCATTGTATATTGGAACTGTTTAGTACATGCTGAGCATTGTAGCTCATTCCTTGCTTATTCCCTGACCTTTCAGCTAGCGAGTATGGTGCGAACAAAGCAAACCGCCCGTAAGTCATCCAATGGTGTAGCTGGGCAGTACGTGATAGCTCAGGTAGTTAATGTTCGCGAGTGGCGAGTCTTGTCTTGACTTCGTTGTAATAGTTAGATGGGCTGTTCCATACTTCAAACCTTGTGATTTCGGGCTTGTGTGGTTGTGGACCGTTGTTAGTTTATTTGTACTTGTACTAGTCCCTGGCTTGTAATAACTTATACTGTTCCGTAATTACTTAAATTAGGTAACTTAATTAAGGGGGTGATATATATATATTGTGTGTGTGTGTAAGTGATGGCATGGGGTCGTCACAACCTCAATCTGTTTTAATTAGTAAAGCTTCAAAAGTAAACTTATTCTTATCCACGAATTAAATATCGTTTTTCCCATGGATCCTCCGGAGGGTTTCGTTAATTTTTTTTGTTTTACGCGTTTTTCCGCTGCGTTTTTCATGCCCAAAACCCTTCAGCCCCAACTCTACTTAGAGTAGTTATATTGTTGTAGCAAGAAGGGCATGAAGGTTATGTATACTGTAAGTTATTTTCAAACTGCAGGTTTAAACAAAATATGCTAGCTAATATCTTAATTTTTGCTAGCTCAAGAACGTAAAGTGTACTTTAAGATAGGGAAGAAATGGATGATGCTTGAGAAAAAGCCTAAGAGGTCCTATATGCCTAATAATCTATCACAAATTGAAGAACTTTAGTAATATTGAGTCTTTAATTCATTTTAACTTTATATTATTTTTCCTAAAACCCTTAACCAATATAGGGATCCAATGTGATAGATTTAGTTGTAAACCAGATATGCGAACTTGATGGTGAAGATCGCTGAAATTCATGCATAACTTGTTGACATATTAAGCATTTGGTCTCTTTAATTTATTTGTATTGGTTTTATATATAATTAATTATACATTTCTATTCATTGATTTATTCAATTTGTTCCTTGCTGGAGCCCAGAGTAGTGGCTAATAGGAAATGAAAGTGTCTCTGCTTTTCATCTCTTTGAAATGTTATATTCTGAAAATATAATGTTATATTCAAAGCCATCACTAAAGTTATTGAGGAGAAGCACGCATAGCGAGCCCCAAGAAGTATTTAAGATATGTTGAGTTGGAGTTAAAGTAGTCAGACACGATGAATTGGAGTTTGCAAGAGTTGCATATATGAATGAGCCCAACAAAAAATTTTCCCGGAAAGGTAGAAAGATTGATGAACCAGGAAATGCTGCTAAGATTTTATGATTCCAGTGGTAATGGTTTTAAGTGTGTAGCGTGTACTAAATTTTCCTCGAATCTATTAGTGGGTTACAGTTATGGTTCTATTCTCCCGAGACTTATTTTATTTTTTCAAGTATTAAACTTTAATACTTTGCCATAATAGTAAGCCACCAAATGTTTGGAGAATGCAACATGTTTAAAGTATTAAACTTTAATACTTTGCCATGTTTGGGATGCTTGATGTAGTGAAGTTGAAATGTATTTGCCCCGTAATTGAGACACTACCAGTAGGGGAGTCTTATATATATAAACATGAAGGCATGTAGTTAATGCGATGGTTGCCTATTAATCAAATTTGGTTGAGTAACAGTAGGCCAAATTATAGTTTTGTTTGGTTCAGGATTAGTGTTATTCATATGATTGGATTGGTTAATTCTAAGAGGTTATATGAATGGATTGGTGGAGGTGGAGGATGGGAGCAAATGAATAACCGGCAAGCTTCGAGTTCACCTGTTTCTAATTCTTCTTCAACAACTTTGATAATTGCTCTTGGTGAGTTGAGGTTTTTGATTTATCAGTTTATTTAATTTGTTTACTTTTCGGATGAATTAGTTTAAATATGTTCATTTTTGTTGAATCTGCAACTCCCAAGAGGAAGAAGGCACGACAATTGGTAGATAATAATTTAGTGGGTAGTTGTTTGTTTGTTGTGATTACTGAGTTTCATTCTGTGTATATAACCTCTTTTTCGAGTTTCGTTTCCGGGCTTACTATAGATTGGCCTCCAATCTCCAGTGATGTTGTAAAAGAAAATCAGTAGCACACATTTTCCCTTTTTACAAAACTTACCCCTTTGTTACCAAATGACCACTAGGCTTGAAATACAATGTTGAACTGTTGACCCATAGTAACATCTCTAGGATTACATGTTTAAATTGCAGAAAATTCAATCATGAATATGTCTGCTTATGTATTTTGTCTAAGTAAATGTCTGAATGTCTACAGGTTCCTGTAAATGCCGAAGCCCGAAGGATTGTCGTTGGACAGCTATGGCCTAAGTGGTTGGAAGAGGCAGGCTGATTTCTTTTACATTTTGTTTTCTTAATTGATTGATAGTAAAACTACACTTTTTTTAGCTACCTAAATTGGTATTCTTTCGCAATTGCCTGACTATATTTTGTTGAATGCTATGCAAATGTGAATGTTTTTTAGATATAGATAGTGACTTTGTATAGATAGTGACTCTGCTGACGGCATACTTTGTGCAAATATGAGGAGTTTGAAAGGCATATGTCTAGTCCTATTTGTAAACACCGAGGATTCTACTCAACTTTAATTAAGATGTAATAAGTAAATAATAAAAATCAATTGTCACAGGAATCTCAGAGGATTATATCTGTCAAAGAATGAAGATTAAAGTTATCTACAGACTTGAAGTGATTCTACATTGAAAGAAGCTCAATTTATTGATCAAGCCTCAATGAAGTATTCAAGCTCAGTGGATTTATTAAAGTGACAGAGATTTCAAGTGGTGACATAAAAAGGTACTGATTACGGAGTTCTTGAATGAGAAGGTAGTGAATCACTGCTTAAAGTTAAATAGATAAAGGACAGACATTGTCGTTAGTCACTCATGAACCAGACAGTACATCGAGTGTCAACGTACTATTGTGTTTGTAATTTATCTAAGTTTTAAGTGATTCTGAAATTAATTGAGAAGTCAACTTGTTCTATTTATTCTCTTATAAATGATTAATATTATTAAGTATATTATTTATTAAATTAATTCTGCAAAGAATTAATTTAATACATAATTTATTTAGTTAATTATTTAAATTAGAATATATTTGAACTAGGAAGACTTAGGATTGAACTAGGAAGACTTAGTTCTTTGAACTAGGAAGACTACCAAGGCTGTCTTCCCGATTGTCTTCCTAGGCCAAACCACTGTCTTCCCGGTTGTCTTCCATGTACAAACCTTGTCTTCCCGAGAGTCTTCCAAGGCCATTTACATAGTTTTTCAGCAAGTCTTCTAAATACAATCTGCTAGTGGATTGGCGCGTGGAAAAGATTGACAAGTGAATTGTATAAATGAAAAGAGGCAGTTGACATTAAGAAGATACAGAGAAGAAAAGACACAGAACAAAAGCATTACATTCTTCATTAATTCTTCAACTGCAAAGCACTCATTTCCGGCCAGTGATTTAATTCTTGACAAGTTCTTATCATTAAATTCATAAGGATCATTTCACTTGTACTGCTTTAGCTTTCTAGCGGATCATAATCCCTAGATTTTATATCGAACTACTTTTTAGTATTCGATCCTTTTTATTACAAAAATAGATAAATTCATGTCGAATTTATTCTAGATTTGTTTTATTAAGTTCTTTGTAATCAGTGATCAAAGTTGTAACACTCCTCAAGTTTAATAGAGTTTCTATTTAACTTGAATATTGTTTCAGTTTTTATTCCGCATTAATTTGTTCTAAAATTGTTTAATCTTAAACGAACAAATTTCGATAAAACGGTATAGTTTGTATTCAACCCCCCTTCTACAAACTTATCAGGACCTAACAATTGGCATCAGAGCCTTTTGATTGATATACTAATCAAAGATCCAATTGTTTGAGATTTTTTTTTCTTAACTCTGAAATTTTTATTTTTCTAAAAATCTCAAAAATGTCTACAACTCAGAAAGTTGGTACTGTCAAAATCCCAATGTTCAGCAAGGAGCATTATTCTATATGGAAGAAGAAAATGCTTCTATTTCTTAAGGTTGCAAATCCTAAATACATTGATGTGCTGAAGAAAGGTCCCAAACTCCCTATGATTATTGAGGAAGAGATAACAGTGGATAACGTTGTTACTAGGCCTGCTAGTATGTACCCTAAAGATCCCAAGGAGTACACTCCTGATGAGAAAGAGGATGTTACCTTGGATTCCTGTCTTCAGTTGATCCTTATTGAGAGCCTTGATCCTATCATGCATAATCATGTCCTAAATTGTGAAACTGCCAAACATATTTGGGGAACCATAGAGATAATCAATGAGGGGACAGAGGAAGTTAGGGAGAATATGCTGGAAATTCTCACTTCACAATATGAGCATTTCAGATCAAACCCTGGTGAAGGTATCTCTCAGGTTTTTGAAAGATACAACAAATTAATCAATGATCTGAATCTCAATGGGAAGCACTACACCAACAAGGAGATTAACAAGAAGTTCCTTCTTACCCTACCACCTCATTTGGAGCACAAAATTTCTGCCATTAGAGAAGCAAGAGATATGAATGAAATTGCTTTGGAGAGATTGTATGGTGTTCTGAAGACCTATGAGCTGGAGCAGATTCAACAAAGAGAGCTGTATGGAACTGGGAAGATTGTTGGTACCTCTACTGCATTGGCTGCTGAAGTCCCACAGAGACTGGAAGTGAAGGCTGTTCAACCTTCCAGTTCTAACATGAATGTTATTGATGCTGAATATGGATTAACATCCATTGATCAATCTGGTGGTGACTTCTATTCTTTAGAAGAACTTGATCAGCTGGAGGATAGTGATTTGGCTTTGATAGTCAGAAAGTTTGGGAAGTTCAGATTCAAGAGGAATCCCAATCTTAAGTTCAGACCCAGATTTCAGAGAGGTGGATCTTCCTCTTCAAGTGGCACAAGGGGTGGCTACAAAACTGGAACTGTGGAAAGGAGCACAATCAGATGCTACAATTGCAATGAGTTGGGTCACTTTGCTACTGAGTGCAGGAAGCCAAAGCAAGTGACCAGAAACACATTTGATTCTAGCAAGAAGAACAAGATTGGGAAAGCATATGTTGCTGAGGGAAAGAGTTGGGATGACACTGACAGTGATGAAGAAGCAGGTGAGATGGGGAACCTTGCTTTAATGGCTAAAGAGGAAAGCACTTCATCCAGATACATGTCAGAGGTAACCTTTACTGACGCTGAAATGATTTATCATCTTGGTGGCACCATAAGTTGTGCACGCACTGAAAATGATAGAATAAATCTTTTAAACACAAATCTTGAAAAGGAATTAAAAGAATTGAAACTTGTGCATGTTAATCAGGATGAACTTACTGAGAAAATTGCTTTTCTTGAGAATAGGGTTAAATGTTATATTCAACTGGAAACCATTCTCAAAGATCAGATTAGTGAGCTTAAAACCAAAGCTAATGCCTATTACAACTCTTGTAAAACGGCTAAAGAAATTTTCAATAAACAAGCTATTGGTAATCATGTCAGTAGAGGTTATGATTATAATGAGGCTATTGGATTGCTTGGTATTAATACACCTTGTAGAGTCAGAGAAGAAGGAAAGGTTGTTCCTTATGTACTTAAGGGTATTGAAACACCCTTCTGTAAAGAATCCATAGCAGATCCTATGAATGAATACTCTATAATCATTGCTGAAGAGATTCGTGAAGAAGATATGGCTTTGGAAGTTGAACAGTCCAAAAAGTGTATATCTGATATTCCAGTCAAAGTTGCTACAACTAAAAAGACTAAATCAGATATCCATAAGTTGGATCAAAACAACTGTAGAACTAACATGCCTGCTGTTAATTCTTCTCATAAAGCATGTGGTGTGATTAATTGCATGTCTTGTGCTTTCAATGTTATGTATGCTTATTTTAATAGTAAGCATGTATCTAGTGATAAGACTGCTCCACGTCAACATGTTAATAATAAGAAGCATGTTAAAGCAAAGACTACTAGTCCTCCTCAGACTAGAGTGGATTCATTTATCCCTAAGCCTACTCAGAAATGTGTTAAGGCTGGCTATAAATGGAAACGCTCTTATATGAAAGAGGATGAAGTAGTGTTAGTTAGAAATGTTGTTTTGCCTGACAAAGGCCAGTTCTTTAAGTATGCCGGACCCAATCAATTTTGGGCTCCGAGGAAGGACTAATCAATCTGATATTGCAGGGAGTTAAACAGGTAAACCGTGTTATGTGGATTCTTGACAGTGGCTGTTCAAGGCATATGACCGGAGATAGAGCCCTGCTATCAGATGTGGTTGTGAAAGCTGGCCCAGTAGTTACCTTTGGAGATAACAGCAAGGGTATTACGAAAGGATATGGTTGTTTGAAGTACGGAAATGTTATCATTGAAGATGTTTCATTTGTGGAAGGTCTGACGTTCAATCTTCTCAGCATCAGTCAGTTCTGTGACAGAGGATATGCTGTTTCCTTTGAAAGAGAGAAGTGTCAGATCACTCACAAGAAGAATGGAAAGCCTGCTCTTCAAGGAGTAAGGAAAGGTGACTTGTTCATAGCTGATCTGAACTCGGGATTCAAAGATGAAGTTAATTGTTTTTATGCTAAAGCTTCATCAGATGATAGTTGGCTATGGCACAAGAAGATGTCTCACCTTAACTTCAAAACCATGAACTCTTTAGTCAAGAGGGAATTGGTTAGAGGTTTGCCTCAGATGGAATTTACACAGGAAGGTCTGTGTGAGGCATGCCAGAAAGGAAAGTCAAAGAAGGCTTCTCACAAGGGCACTGATACATCATCAATAACTAAACCTCTTCAGCTACTGCACATGGATTTGTTTGGTCCAGTTAATGTGATGTCTATGTCAAAGAAGCAATATGCACTTGTGATTGTTGATGATTTTTCTAAATATACTTGGGTTTTATTCCTACGATCCAAGGATGAGACCCCATTCCTGGTGATTGGCCACATAAAGTTGATTGAGCTGGATTCTAGATTCCCTGTTAGAGCCATAAGGTCAGATAATGGTACTGAATTCAAGAATGCCATTCTAACTGATTTTTGTGCTGATAAAGGAATAACAAGACAGTATTCTGCCCCTAGAACTCCTCAACAAAATGGAGTAGTGGAAAGAAAGAATCGTACATTGATTGAAGCAGCTAGGACTATGCTAAGTGAGTCCAAACTTCCAACGTACTTTTGGGCTGAAGCAGCGAATACAGCTTGTTATACTCAGAATCGAACTTTAATCAACAAGGACTTAATGAAGACTCCGTATGAGATCATGAACAACAAGAAACCAACTGTCAAGTACTTTCATGTATTTGGAGCAAAATGCTTTGTGCTTATAGATGACAAGGTTAAACGTGGCAAGTTTGATGCAAAGGCACAAGAAGCTATTTTTGTTGGTTATTCCAGAAGATCTTACAGGGTCTACGTGGTTGGCAGTCACACAGTAAAGGAAAGTGTCAATGTTACTTTTGATGACACTAAGTTCCCCAGTATCCAAAAAGAAGACTCATCTGAAAAGCTGAAGTTTGATAACTTGCCAGACTTAGAATCAGATGATGAAGCCCCACATGAAGTTATTGCTGGTGATGATAATAACAATGATGATAATGATCATGGTGATGGTGGTGGAAACACTGGTAACAATGGAGATACCACCAACACTGGAGAAGAATCATCAAGGCAATCAAGCAACAACTCAAGGGGAGCAAATGAAGGATCATCTAGTCACTCACAACATCAAAGTGAATTTCAAGGCGAATCATCAAGATCAAATCTTCCAAGACAGACTGTATGGAATAGAGCTCATCCTTTTGAGCTGATCATTGGTGATCCAAATGTTGGAGTTAAAACTAGAAGTGCTTCTCAGAATGAATGTCTTTTCTCAGCATTCCTATCTAAAATGGAGCCAAAGAAAACTGAGGAAGCACTGACTGATCCAGATTGGGTGATTGCTATGCAAGATGAACTCAATCAGTTTGAACAACAGCAAGTCTGGAAGCTGGTACCCAGGCCAAAGAACAAGAAAGTAGTTGGTACAAGATGGGTATACAGGAACAAGCTAGATGAGGATGGCATTGTTACAAGGAACAAGGCAAGACTGGTTGCACAAGGGTATTCTCAAGCTGAAGGCATTGATTATGATGAAACCTATGCACCAGTGGCTAGACTTGAGGCCATCAGGATGTTCTTAGCATTTGCTGCTTATTCCAATTTTAAAGTCTATCAAATGGATGTTAAGAGTGCATTCCTGAATGGTGAACTTGATGAAGAAGTGTATGTGGAACAGCCCCCTGGCTTTGAAAATCAGGAGCTGCTGGACTTTGTGTACTTTCTCTTCAAGGCTATCTATGGTCTCAAACAAGCCCCAAGAAAATGGTATGACACTCTCTCTGGTTTTCTTTTAGAAAATGGTTTTGTTAGAGGTATCATAGACAAAACTCTTTTTTCAAAGAAACACAAAAGTGATATGATATTAGTCCAAGTCTATGTGGATGACATCATATTTGGGTCTACTAATGATAATCTCTGTAAGAGATTTGCTGAGCTAATGCAGAGTAAGTTTGAAATGAGTATGATGGGTGAGCTGAAGTTCTTTCTTGGATTGCAAGTAAGTCAAAGGTCAAATGGTATATTTATTTGTCAATCCAAGTATCTCAAAGAACTCCTCAAGAAGTATCACATGGAGGATTCAGCATCAGCAAGGACTCCATCTTCAACAGCCATCAAACTTGGAGCTTCTGACAAATCTATCAAGGTAGATGTTACAAGCTACAGAGGTATGATTGGTTCCTTACTCTATCTTACTGCTAGTAGACCAGATATTATGTATGCTACATGCTTGTGTGCAAGGTTCCAAGCGGACCCTAGAGATGTTCATCTCGTTGCTGTGAAAAGAATCTTGAGATATCTTAAGGGTACACCTAATCTAGGTATCTGGTACCCTAAAGATTCTGGTTTTAATCTTGTTGGATATACAGATTCTGATTATGCAGGTAGTGTTGTGGATAGAAAAAGCACCTCTGGGAGTTGTCAATTCCTAGGAGGTAGGTTGATTTCCTGGTATAGCAAGAAACAGCAAACAGTTTCCAATTCAACAGCAGAAGCTGAATATATTGCTGCTGGAAGCTGTTGTGCTCAGATCTTATGGATACGGAATCAATTAAAGGACTATGGCTTTGCATTAGACAAAATTCCCATATTTTGTGATAATACAAGTGCCATAGCAATCTCCAACAACCCTGTGCAGCACTCGAGAACGAAGCACATTGATATCAGGTATCATTTTATCAGAGAGCATGTCATGAATGGAACTGTGGAGTTACACTTTGTACCCACAGAAGAACAGACTGCAGATATATTCACTAAATCTGTTGACGAATCCACATTTATCAAGTTAGTTGGTAAATTGGGTATGTTAAACAGTCTTAGTGATTAATAATATCTCTGTCATGTTTGTTCTTTAAAATTCATTTTCTCTTGTCATTTAACTGATATTTTCTGCCAATTCTCATTTAATAGTACATGCTTGTGTAGTTAAATAGCTCTAAATAATTTATTTTCTTTAAAAATATTTTTCTCATATTTTCTAAGTAGAGAAATGTATTTTTATTGAAAATATATTTATTTAGAATTATTTAAGTATTTCTCAGATTGTAAATATTGTTGTTTGAATTTTTCTGCAAGTTTATATTAATTTTATGCATTTCTAATATTCTGCATATTTTTCTAGGATTTATGGATTTTTTTTTCTGTGAATTTTTCTAGAATTTTATATATTTTTCATGCATTTTTCTAAGTTTTTCAGCATTTTCTGTAAATATTCGAATTTATTTCTGAATTTTTCCTAAGTCTTACACTAGGAAGACTACCGGGAAAACAAGGAATATTTTCTTTTTGTTTTTTGTTTTTTTCCTTTTTATTTTAAGTCTTTTTCGAAGTCTTCCCAGTTTTTGAACTAGGAAGACTATCAGGAAGACTTAAAATTTAATTAGTTTTAGTTTTCTGATTTTCTTTTATTATTTTTCCGAAGACTTCCTAATTTGAACTAGGAAGACTACCGGGAAGACTATCCTAAGTCTTCCCGATTGTCTTCCCAGTTCAAATTTAAAAAAAAAAAAAACAAAAACGCTTTATTTCTTTTCTTTTTCTTTTTACAGTTTTCTAATATATATATACTTACAATACACACACGCATTCCTTATCATTTTTTTTGCCTTGGCAGTTTACTGAATCGTTTTCTTATCAGTTTTTCATTAACCCATTCGAATTATATCACTTCTGCAGAAAAGCTTTGATTGTTCTC
The DNA here is from genome assembly GCA_030848705.1 of Heracleum sosnowskyi. Taxonomy (NCBI): domain Eukaryota; kingdom Viridiplantae; phylum Streptophyta; class Magnoliopsida; order Apiales; family Apiaceae; genus Heracleum; species Heracleum sosnowskyi. The sequence goes on from CM061235.1 coordinate 71,885,294, forward strand.
CTTTGCTCAAGTTTTAACTTAGCAATACACTCATTCACTTTTTTCGAATATTAGCACTATAAGTCGAAACTCTGCCCAATTTTTTTTCTTTCTTTTCTTTTCGACTTTTGAGTGTTAATCTGTTAAGTGTTTTGTTTGATTGTGTTCTTGATTAAGGGAAAGTACTGTGTGTTTACTATGTGTGTGTTTGAGATTCAATTGCCCATTCATTTCTCTTTTTCAAAGTGTTAAGTTCGAATATTTAGGATTAAAATTAAAAAATTGATTAATTTTGATAAAATTTAATTTTGTGGATTTTAAGTAATTTTAATTAATTCTAAAAATCCCTAAAATTTTAATTTTATTTTAAATTGATTAGAATTTCTTGTTTTATTAAAATGAATCCTAATTTTGAACTTGTTTTAAATAATTATGTTGGGTATTTTGATCCGTCTAAGTGTAAAGTGGATCGTTTCAGACCGTGGATTCAATTTTTAAATAGCAATACATGTGTTAGTTATGCTATTTGTGCCAATGCACTTCTGAAAATTGATCCATTAAGGATGTTGTGTTCAAGTGCTGTTATTGCTGAAAATTCAAAATCTTTTTCTTTTAATATTCTCAACCAGCAATATACAGTTACTTTTGATTTATTTTGTGATGTGTTGCATTTTCCAAAGGACAGGTTTGATCCCTTACCCACTGATGATGAGTTATCACAGTTCTTTGTGAATATTCATTATCAGGGTCCCTTTCAAATGGTTAAATTGTCAAAAACTTTTGTTGTAAGGGAATGGGATCTGTTCTTTGATACTATAGCTAGGGTATTTGGTAACTGCACAAAAACAAACTTTCATTGCATTACCAGTCTTAATCAATATATTGCCTATGCTATAGTATTTGGTCGTAGATTGAACTTTGCTGAGATTCTGTGGAACCTATTGCTCAACAGGCTTGCTCACTCTAGGAGAGATTCTGATAATGGTGTGAAAGTAAGGTGTTGGTACCCTCGCTTTCTAACTCTTATCATTAATCATCTTCTCACCGCTGATCAGGTAGAACTGTTTAGAGAAGCTAGATTTGAAACCTCTCCAACCACAGACACCAAATTCTACACTAGACTTGATGTCTCATCCAAATTCCTCAATATACCTGTTCTTGTTTCACCATTGATGAGTCAATTCATTAATCTTCCTATCTTTGGTGAACAAGTTCCCGAACCACATCCAGTTCCACTACAGGTAGTTATTCCTAACTTTGGTTCTTCTTCTGGTACTTCAAGTGAAATCCAAGTGGTTGTTAGGGCTGACCCAGAGATTGTAGAACCACAGTCTCTGACCCAGGTCATAGAGCCAAACAGAGAGTCAAACACTCCTGAAACACAACCTGAGCCTAATGTACAAACCAGTTCAAGAAATGTTAGTGATATAGCTGAAATGAGTGTTCCCACAGCTCTGTCTCCACCCTTAAAGAAAAGAAAAACCTATAGGGAGACAACTGTAAGCCCATCTGTATCCTCTCAAAAGGATATGGACATTGATATGGCCACTACACAGTCTCTGGAGACATCCTCTCAACAGGTTGAATCTATTGAAATTCGCCATAGGGCCATGGCATCTTGTACTGAGTCAAGCACACTCCCATTACTCACAATGGGAGAAGACATCCAAATAGATTATACTCAGGACACTTTGCAAGGAGAGCACTTTAATTTTGACTTTGAAACAGTGCCTACCATAGTTACGGTTGAAGTGCCTTCACAGGCATCTGAGGGAAAATCTGATTCTTCGCCAACTCAAATAGAATCATTTTCTCCCCTCCCAGAGGGAACATCTCTGGCTCCCTTAAGGGATTTTCCACTCGCAGTTTTTACTGGAGAAAGTGGAAGGCAACCTAATGAATCCAACACTGAAGCAATTCAGTTTCAAAATCAATCTGATTTGGAATTCATTGGGGATTGGGATTCGCGAACTCCCATTGCACCACCACTGACCTCTCTTGAAGGGGCTAGGGTGATTTTTCCTGCAGGTACATCTACTGAGAATCTTGACAGACAGTTAGTGGTGAGAGATATGAGTCAAACACCGAGTGAAACACAAGCACGTGAGTTGAGTGAAACACCACTGAGAGCAATTGAAGTGAGTGCACACACTGACACAAACACTACTTTGTTAAAACAGCTAGCTGATCTACAAAAGAAGTTGCAAGAGACCCAGGCTGAAAACACAATTCTAAAAGCACAAGTGGTTGCACAATCTACCACCTCTGTATCAAATCAGCTGGGTACTGTGAAAGATGACCTACAAGGATTGAAGAATAATCTCCTCCTGAAGCTTAATTCAATCCAACAATCTCAAGTATTGGTGGCTTCAGACATCTCTGATCTTACAATGTCAAATGCTCAAATATCAGAGAGTGTCAAGGAGATAGCTGCCATTTCTACCAAGGTGGACTTTATTCTGCAAACAGCTGATGAAAATCAAAAGTTTAATGAAGAAAGGATTTTCAGGATAGAAGGAGGAATGGAGCATCTGAATGAAGGTATGAAGCACTTGTATAATATGATCAAGAATTCACATCAACCTACTGAAGAGCAAAGAATTTTCTTTGAGGGAGATGATGAGGATGAGGATGATGCTGATGAAAGAGGAGATAGAGGAGAGATAAGGAGACCATCTGAGGTGAATCCTAGGGCTTCCACAGCTCAAACTGTAGAGGATTCCTCAACTAAGGGGGAGAAACAAAGAGGAGGAGAAGCTGGAGGTTCTGGTTCTGTAAAGGACAAAGGGAAGCAGAGGTTAACTTCTTCTGATGCTGACTACTATCAAGGTGAACAGGGAGATTTTGACAATATTGAATCTGAAGAAAACCCTGAAGATATCTTTGGTGAAGTGGAGGTTGAAGGAGAGGCTGACTATGCTGACTGGGAAGATGAACCTGAAGTGGATCCTGCATTTGAAGCTGAGCTGTTAAGACAGAAAGCTGATCTGAAGAGAAGAGAGGAGGAGAATGCTAAAGTTTCTGACATCATTTCAAAGCATCTAGTTATCCAAAAAGCTGAACATCAAGAAAATCAACGGCTTCATGATATAAAGGTCAAGGACAGGAAGTTATATGTGAGGCTGAAGCTTGGAGAAGAATGGGATAGAGCTAGAGAGATGTTTTCACATCCGACAGGGTCAGATAATGATGGAAAGTTTTTTAGCATGTTGGAAAGATACAAGAAGGTCAATCCAGACAACACAGTATATATGAAAGCTCTTCATGCAGAGATTTCAAGGATCTCAACTGGATATGACAGAGTTAGAGAGGAGTTGAAGATCTATGTTTATACTCATAATGAGGGAACTTTCTTAGTGTCTCTCAATCTTCTGGAAAGCAGAACTCTCTCTGAACTATGGGTCTTCATGTGCAAGGTAAAAAGAACTTCTCCATTAGCTGAGCTGTTGCATGATCAGCTAAGAGACTTTGCAATGAAAGCTAGTCCTCAAGTGGTGGAAGTGCCTTATGAAGTAAAATTTTTTAAAGGAAGGGCACTTCAGACTTGTGGTGTGGATCCAATATCTCTGAAGGATTTTCCTGCCAAGCATCTTGTCTACATGGAGAACATGTTGAGGACTTCAGGATTTGCTACACAAGAGAAGACAGAAGTTGCTGATTTGATTCAAGACTATTGCATAGCAAATATCAAAAGATATCATCAAATGAAGAATAGGCTGAAGAAAGTCACAACTCAACCTGTTAGACCTAGTGGCATTACTTCTGAATCTGATCGTGTTCTGGACAAGGATTTGCTTGAAGCACTTGAAGAAGGAGAGATGATTGAGTCTGAAATTTGAAGAAGCTCTGTTTGTAAATATTAAATGTTTAGAGCTTAAGTGATTCAAGATAGGATAAATGTATTCATATGTTCAGTCTAGAGGAACATCTATCTTGTATTTATCTTTACTGTTTGAATCTGGAAATTGTTATATTTAATCCAGAACTTTTTATTATTTGCTTGGCTCTTAAAAGTCTTATCTTTTCTTGTTTTAGTTGAGTTATCCTCTAGAGTATTTGGTTGTTATTGTCTAACAAACAAATAGGGGGAGATTGAAAGGCATATGTCTAGTCCTATTTGTAAACACCGAGGATTCTACTCAACTTTAATTAAGATGTAATAAGTAAATAATAAAAATCAATTGTCACAGGAATCTCAGAAGATTATATCTGTCAAAGAATGAAGATTAAAGTTATCTACAGACTTGAAGTGATTCTACATTGAAAGAAGCTCAATTTATTGATCAAGCCTCAATGAAGTATTCAAGCTCAGTGGATTTATTAAAGTGACAGAGATTTCAAGTGGTGACAGAAAAAGGTACTGATTACGGAGTTCTTGAATGAGAAGGTAGTGAATCACTGCTTAAAGTTAAATAGATAAAGTACAGACATTGTCGTTAGTCACTCATGAACCAGACAGTACATCGAGTGTCAACGTACTATTGTGTTTATAATTTATCTAAGTTTTAAGTGATTCTGAAATTAATTGAGAAGTCAACTTGTTCTATTTATTCTCTTATAAATAATTAATATTATTAAGTATATAATTTATTAAATTAATTCTGCAAAGAATTAATTTAATACATAATTTATTTAGTTAATTATTTAAATTAGAATATATTTGAACTAGGAAGACTTAGGATTGAACTAGGAAGACTACCAAGGCTGTCTTCCCGATTGTCTTCCTAGGCCAAACCACTGTCTTCCCGGTTGTCTTCCATGTACAAACCTTGTCTTCCTGAGAGTCTTCCAAGGCCATTTACATAGTTTTTCAGCAAGTCTTCTAAATACAATCTGCTAGTGGATTGGCGCGTGGAAAAGATTGACAAGTGAATTGTATAAATGAAAAGAGGCAGTTGACATTAAGAAGATACAGAGAAGAAAAGACACAGAACAAAAGCATTACATTCTTCATTAATTCTTCAACTGCAAAGCACTCATTTCCGGCCAGTGATTTAATTCTTGACAAGTTCTTATCATTAAATTCATAAGGATCATTTCACTTGTACTGCTTTAGCTTTCTAGCGGATCATAATCCCTAGATTTTATATCGAACTACTTTTTAGTATTCGATCCTTTTTATTACAAAAATAGATAAATTCATGTCGAATTTATTCTAGATTTGTTTTATTAAGTTCTTTGTAATCAGTGATCAAAGTTGTAACACTCCTCAAGTTTAATAGAGTTTCTATTTAACTTGAATATTGTTTCAGTTTTTATTCCGCATTAATTTGTTCTAAAATTGTTTAATCTTAAACGAACAAATTTCGATAAAACGGTATAGTTTGTATTCAACCCCCCTTCTACAAACTTATCAGGACCTAACAGAGTTAAATTCAAAATCTTTGAAACTTTTATTGATAGGCTACAGTGAACATTCATATAGTCAAGCGTCTTTCATATATTTTTTTTAATTTCTACTTATCTTTGAAAAAAAAAAAAAAGACTACCAGTTGAAGCTCTCTACCTTTGATAATTTTAATATCTAAAAGATGATTATAAAGTTGTTTGGAGTATTCACTTTCCTTCTGCTACTATGCTACTGTGATATCTCTCTATTTTGTGAATGGAGACAATGATACTGTGTCAGATGGATTGAGCTCTACTTTTTTATGTGATTTGCTATCTAGCATGCATGTTAGAGAGATTTATTTTTCCATCGGGTTTTGATATTTTGATTTGTAAGTTCATGCTACCTAAATCTACTAAAATGTACTGATAAATATTTTAGGTTTTAAACAACAAGCTTCTTCTTAATCTAATAAATATTTGATATCTCATTTTATATAACTATGTTTTTATTCTTTTGTAAAATTAGGTGCTTCTTTTTGAATAAATGAATTATTAGGGAAAAATAATATCTAACAAATATTAAATTAAAAGATATAAATTTTCTTGCATATTTTCATAACAAAATAGTACTACACAAATATTAAAATGAAATACAAAATATTCCTCATTTATTATTTATTGTGCAGTATATTTTGTGATTCTAATTTGGGGTATGTATTTGTAAGCTTAAAAATTGGGTCCCGATTAATTAAAGTTAAGGTAAAGTAAATGAAATAAATATTTGATATCACATTTTATATAACTATGTTTTTATTCTTTTGTAAATTTAGGTGATTCTTTTTTGAATAAAATAAATTATTAAATAAAGTTAATTGTTAGGCTCAGGACATGTCAGAATACCACTATTAACAAGCCTACACTATGTGACTATGTCACACTACATGACCTAGTGAATTCTATCACTGGGATATAGTATAGGTCTCTCAATGTACTTGTCTTGTTCTCATGAACATTAGCTTGATTATGTATGCTCTGAATTATAATGAGCTTAGTAAAGTTTCTTGCATCTAGATTGTATATAGGCCATTGAATAATTGTCCTGGTAGAAGTTCAGAAGTGTTCATGCAGCAGGATAGAGATGAATAAGGCCCTGCAGTAATAAGTTGCAGAAATTTGTCTAAGGCATTATATAGCAAAGTCAGAAGAAAGCTATGTCGTGAAGTCACCAATATCCATGTCGAGAAGTGCTATATCGCATAGTCGATTTTGTACTATGTCGAGAAGTCCTCAAGACTCATGTCGTGAAGTGTTGAAGTCAGCAAAGTCAAAGATGCTTAGATCGTGAAGTCCTCAAATGGCTTATGTCGCATAGTCATCAAATGACCTATGTCGCATAGTCCTCAAATGGCTTATGTCGCATAGTTGTCAAATGACCTATGTCGCATAGTCCTCAAATGTCTTATGTCGCATAGTCATCAAATGACCTATGTCGCATAGTCATCAAATGGCTTATGTCGCAAAGTCTTCAAAGGCCATATCGCGTAGTCTTCACAAGGGACATCGCGAAGTCAGGAATGAAGTGGAGTTCACGATATCAACACTTAGCCGTTTATAACAAGACAAATCAAGGTACAGAACCAAGAATCAAAGGAGACAAATAGTGAAGCATTTGTTCTGGCAAAGTGGTCCAAAGAACAGATGGAAAATCTACAGCTAAACTTGGAGAGAAAGATAAGAGACAAACAGCTACAGAAACGGGAAAGACTCCGAAAAGCAGGTGGTCCTTCCTGACACAGTTAACTTCTTATGGCAGGACAAGTTGGACTTTCAGCTAGGGGTAACTGTGTAAAAATAGGTGTGTGCACTAGTTTGTATAGGACTTATATATATCATGCACACCCTATTGTTAGCTGTAAGAGAGATACACAAAGTTTTTTCTTAAGCACTCTTTTCTCTGTAAGCAAACAAGATACAAACTGTTCTTGTTTAGAAGCCAGAAATTCGATTGTGAATTTCTTGGAAAGCTGTAGTATTTAATTTACTTAATACAAAGTAGATTAAAGTGATTGTGTGTGTTGTTTACATTCTGCATATTACATAGCATAATCATATACAGTTTATCTTTAGTTTCAAGAAAGCAAAAATCTATCAAACTATCCATTCACCCCCCCCCCTCTGTCTAGTTTCTAAGTGATATTCATTCCTAACAAGTGGTATCAGAGCATAGGCTGTTAACATACAAACAGGAAAAGATCAAGAATGAGTTCACAGAAACTAAGCAGTATCAAGATTCCTCCCTTTAACAAGGAGCACTACAGTTTATGGAAAAAGAAGATGTTGCTTTTCATCAAAGCTTCTAACCCCATGTATTTAGACATTCTAAAGCATGGTCCCTTTATTCCAATGATCGAGATTGGTGAAACAACTGTTGGCACTGAGATAATACCAGCCAGGCATGTGCCCAAAGACCCCTCAAAATACACTGATCCTGAAAAGGAGAAAATAGCACTGGATGGACATCTTCAACTTATTATTTGTGAGTCCATGGATTTCAACATGTATGGCACTGTGGCTCACTGTACAAGTGCTAAGAAGATGTGGGATCTCATAGAAGTGCTGTGTGAAGGAACTCCTGAAGTAAGAAAGAATAAGAAACAGATTCTTGTTTCACAGTATGAAGCTTTCATGGCTCAGCCAAAGGAGGGAATCACAGAAGTGTTTGAGAGGTTCAACAAGCTGGTAAATGAGCTCAAACTCTATGACAAACACTATGAGACAGAAGAGCTCAACATGAAGTTCTTGCTAACTCTACCAGATCATTTGGAACCAAGAATCTCTTCCCTCAAAGAAAGAGATTTAACAAAGATCGGTTTTGATGTGTTGTATGGTGTTTTGAAAACTTATGAGCTAGAGCTGTTTCAAAAGAGATCTATTAAAGCTAAACAAGGATTAATGGCAAATACTTCTTGTGCCCTTATTGCTGACAACCTAAGTCAAAGAATGGAGTCTCTTAAGGTCAGTCAAGTCAAGATTGAGGAACTGAAAGTTGAAGACACTGGTGATGAGACCCAAGCTGTCTATGATTTGCCTGAGGATGATGAATTTTACAGCATAGAAGAACTGGACAAGATGGAAAACAAATCTTTTGCCTATATGGCTAGAAGATATCCAAACATAAGGTTTAAGAGGAAGCAGCCATTTAGGTCCAAGTTCAATGCTGGAAATGCTGGTGCATCTAGTGGCTCAAACACTTTCAATAAAGGGAAAGGGATTGCTGGTGCTGCTAAAGGAGGATACAAGTCTGGAAGTGTAGATAGAACTGTTAGGTCCAAAGTATCGTAGAAGGGGGGGTTGAATACGATACTCACAAATAATTCAATTTTGTTCGCGGATTAATCATTCAGTTCTATAACGAAATCAAACACACCAAACCAAATCAAGTTTCGGGGAATATATCTTTTTATAAATATAAACCTCGAGGGGTGCTACAATTTCTAATCCGTAGATTAGCTTCAATGAGTTCTAGGTTATTCACAATCAATACAATGATAGAGTTTCAGCAGAATTAATGTTCTTAGAATTTTCTCTCTGGCTTTTCCTCTCTCTCCGTAATTGCTTCTGTAGTGAATGAACCTGACTGAAGAAGACACACTTCCTCTGTTTTAATTGTAGTCTTAGTTTTTAGAAAACTATCAAACCTTAATTGTAGAAACAATCTTGGCCGTCCAATTCTCATCAACCTGTCCAACAAAGAAAACTTTTCACCCACTTTCTAAATTGAAAACTATCGAATGAATAAAGTAGATATTCTATTCGATGGGTTTTAAATAAAAACTATCGAATGGAACATTTACTTTATCATAGTTTTCATTTCCTTAATTCTTTTCATTCGATGGTTTTCTAAATAGAAAAACCATCGAACCTTTTCTTTTTGTTAGCCTTTAGAAAAGTTTCAGGGTGTTTAAGTAATAGACTGTATCACTTTCTTCTGAGACGATAAAACAACTTGATCTTTTAAGTGTCGTCACCTAGTGCAACTGGTCTGGTTCACAGATGAATAACACTTGATCAATTCTTCTTTTATGTCTTCAATTCAATGCTTCTGATAAGTCCCTTGTCATTCTGGTTGCTTCAAATAAATCACTGGAATCCCGTGGTACTTAACCCTAAATCATTCACATACTTCTGTCGTCTTGAAAGTCTTGTTTCTTTTGCTGTCACTGAGGCTTGAACATTTTCATGAACTTCTTTCCATGACCTGTTTACGGACTTCAAGAATACATAACGTATTTTGATTTTTTGAGTTTACCTTTTCTTCTTTGATTCTGGATTCCTGTGCTTCTGTTAATATTATTGTCTGTCTTGTCCTTTGTTGAGTTGTAGTTATCTCTTTTACATCTTATGTTACATTATGCTTTACAATCTCCCCCTATTTGATTGGATAGAGTTCGACAAGCAAATACTTCGAGGATAACTCAACTAACTAAGGAGACATGAAACTAATTAAAGTAAGACAGCGTAATAATACTAAATGTATTATGGATCATATATATATATATACATTTCCAGATTTCATAAATCAAAAAACAATAAAACTTTATACAATGAAGTTGCTCCTCTAGTCTGAGCTGATAGTTCTTTTGTTCTTTGCTTCAATCTTCAGTCCAGTCCAATCTCACCTTCTTCAATCATTGGATCGGAGTTAGCAGCTTGATAATCAATCACTGATAGTGCAGTGGTTCTCCAGGTTTAAGGATTGCTCCTTGGATGTGTCTTCCAATATATTCAACCTCTTGACCCACTCCAGCCCATAACCATGCAATGTTAACATCATTCTTGTTTAGCTTTGGCATGTTTGGCAATCTGGTATGCACTTCCAATCCTCTTTCCACTCTTTTCCTATAGTAAGGAACATTCTCCATTAGAAATCTTCTAAGAGTGTCTGCTTCTTTGTCCTTCTCCGTTGATGAGAATCCAGTGGATCTAAGATACTTCTCAACTGAGATTAGATAGTTGCTTGGGTAGTCTCTCAGTTTGTCCTCAGCCAAATAGCAGATTCTGAACAAGTCATTCGTCATGAATCTAACCATTGGGGGATCTTCAGTAATCTCTGGACCGACTTTCATCAAGATCTCCTTAACATGCTCACGGAGCACTTCATTTAGCCTTGTCGTCCTTTGAATCTTGATGAGAATAACCTGCAACTCTGTGTATGTCCTCTGTTCTAAAAACTTAGTGGAAATCACAAATGTACCTTTCTCCAAAAAATTTATCAATAAGCTCCAGACACCATTTTCTTTAACCCCAGCTTTCAGAAAGATCATAGAGTTTCTCAATGCTTTGAAGTAAGTCTGATCTTCAAGATTGGCACTTCTGATGTCCTGAATGATAACTTCCACCTCAGCATTGTCGTTGACTTCTAATCCGTCTTCAACTCCGCAAAAGGTTTTATAAGCCATCTCCCATTCATTACCTTCTTTCTTTTCCAGATCTATCATCTTCTTCCTCCTCACTTCATTATACACCTTGAATCTCTTCAGTTTTTCACTCCTCAGAATTGCTTGTTGTTTCTCTTTCTCAGCTTGCCTGGCATCTACTGCAGCTCTCTGAGCTCTTATTGCTTCCAGGGCAGCTTCTTCTTCAGGTGACAGAGAATTTGCTTCTTCTTCCATAATATCCTCCCAGATTGGATGTTCAATGGGCTCTGGATAATATGGCTCATGCTCCTCCTCAATTGGTTGCTCTTGCATGACCTCAAATTCCTCTTCACTCTTCTCTTCTTCCTGTACAAGTTCTTCTATCCAGTACTGTCTAATTGGAATAGCTTCAACTGTTTCCCAAACTCCCCATCCATCCTTAGGCTTCTCTTTCTCCCCTTCTCCAACTTTCTCCCCCTTAGTTGAGGAATCCTCGATGAAAGCATCCTCAGCATAAAAGGTAGTAGAAGGATCAGGTTGCTGATTTGAAGGACCAGGTTGGCCAGTTTGTTGGTTCTTCAGTATAGTCCAGATTGACTGTACTCCATCACTTTGATTTTCTATGAAATCCAATAGATCCTTATTCATTTCGTGCATAGAAGCCAGCTTCAGGTCAATGTCGTCCAATCTGGAGTTGGTAGTCTTCTCAATCTTGTCCAGTCTCTGGTTCAGCTTAGACTCCACTTTAGAAAGGGTGTTCATTGCATCTTTTACCCTATCTTGACCATCCCGGATAACCAGAACGTCTTCTCTCAAAGCTTCTTGTCCTTGCGACAAAGCATCTACTTCATTCATGAATCCATCTTTAAGTTCCTTGACGTCCGTCCTCAACTCGATCAGTTCGTCCATAGCTTCCTTCTTTAAGGAGTCCACTACCTGCTTCGTACCTGTTATAGTGCCAGATGCACTGCCAATCATCCTGAATGTTCTTCTGGAATCAGCTACAGCCAAGTCAACCTTCTCTTGAATAGATATTAAAGAAGCATTGGCTTGACTAGAGGAGATCCCTTGGTCAAAGGAAGGTCGCAGTGGAACCTTGAATAGTGGATTTCCTTCTTTGTCACGAACTGTCATCTCCTTGAGGGTAGATTGAACTTGTAACTCTCTTTCTGTTGGTAACAGAAAATCATCAATATTTGGAAGGGTTAGGGTGTCACTCCTCACATTTGGCTCTGGGTGTACACTCAACGTTTCTGTCGGTGTTTGAATCATTTTACCTTTCCCACTCAGGCCAGGTGTAAGTGTTTTTGTTTCACTCAGTCCCTTTTTGCTCGTTGTACCTGCAGAAGAAAACACCGTAGCCATCCTTAAGGAGGTCACCGGTGGTGCAATGGGGCTTCGCAAGTCCCCGTCCTTGGTTAAACCAAGTTGCTGATCATCCGTAGATGATATATCCTTTGTAGGATCTAGAGTTTGAATCTCTAGGGGGTTAGAAACAGGCTCTATTAACAGCAGAGATCCCGAATCTTCCCCTTGAGTCTGTAAAGACTTCAACTCAGTTGACTCCTCAATAGTAATTGATTCATTGTCAACGAGTTGCCGATCTGCACCTACGTCAGACCCTTTACCCGCAGGATCCAGATATGTTCCATCTGGGGAGGTAGACAATGACCCTTTAGATTGTTCATTTAGGTCAAAGCCTTCTCTCGACGTCTGTGAAGACCCTTGGTTCTTAGAACCTTCAACCAGTGAACCTGACCGTAATATGGTCGGAACACCAGTTGCTTCCGTCAATTCTTCCTTACTTGATTCAGAAATGGGTTCAGATATGGCTTTAGTTAGCATTGCCCAATCAAAATCAGAAAAATCTGTGAAGGGTTCTTTGGATGAGAGAAATGAAGTATCAACAGCTGCCTCGGTTTCTGTTCTTCTCCTTTTAGAGGTAGGCAGAGCTGCTGTTGAAGGGTGTATCTCCTTATGTGGTGCTGCTTTGGCACTATCTCCCTCTACACTCATGGATGTCTGTATACTGGGTATAGTAGGGGAAGGAGCTTCGTTTATGTTTTCATTTGGCTAGTCCAAAGGCTCTTCGACCGTGGTTAGAGGTTGTGGGTTTGCAACCTCCTGGTGAGGAATGGCCACTGAGGGCTCTGGATCTACATCCATTGGTTCAGGACCAATTTCAGGTTCAGGTTGAGGAATGTTACCTTCATTTACCTGTTCCCCTGGGGGTAGAAGTGGTAGGGGCGCCGTTCTTAGATATTCAGTGAGAACAGTGGGTACCCCTGGAAGATAGTTGTTCTTCCTTATCAGAGCGGTTATGGAATTGCTCTTCATCTTCATACACTCATGTGTGTCCTCGTCTTCAAAACCTTCTCGTTCATTATCTGTTAAGACATCATTGAGAATTAGCTGTAGGAACCTAGGATAGAAACAAAGCATGTCTTCATCTATGCCCGTTCTTTCATCCAATGGTCCCATGCACACGATTACTTGATCAATCAATAGCCTTCCTATGTTAATACGCCTATTATTAGCAATGGCAAACCCTATCTTTTGAAGGAATAAGGGAATACCATGCAGATTTATTAGCTTGGCAGTAAAAACATGAATTAGGGTATGAAAGAAAAAGTTCCATGGCTTTGGCAAGTAATGCTTCAGAAACTCTCCCACAAAGAAGTTAGGTTGTTGACTTCTAATGAGAGTGAAGAAAGCATGTATTTATTCAGTTGTGGGATCAGGAACAAGGTTTTCTGTTGGAAATTGTAAAACCCTATTAAAATCATGTTCCGTCACCCTTATTGTTCTGCCCCCTGGCACAACAAAACTGAAAGACCTGACATTATTCTCACTTGTGTCCGTGGCGGATGTGTACAACACAGTCAATTGATCAATACAAAGGACTACGGGAGTACTCATAGCGTATGCCACTAACGAACGTGTGTTCAAAAACTCTGCCCATGCACGAATTTGAGGATTCGTAATGGCTTGCAGATTTTGAAACGAGACATGATTAGTTTTGGTAACAATAAATTCTCCAGCCATTGTTTTTTTCAAATTTCCAGAAAATTTAATTTTAACCCAAAACTAATTTTCACTAAAATTTAATTAATTATTTTAATTAATCAAACTTTTGTCAAAATAACCCCTTTTAACACTAACACAAAAATTCGAACACTTGTAAACTTTAGAACCCTTGAATACTAACCAATATTCAATTCAAATGTCAAGTTCGATGGTTTCTCAATCAGAAATTTCTAAAAACTTAAAACAGTAAAGTTTTCACGGTTAAAACGAGTTTAACAATGAAAAACAGTAAACTTTTTAAGCTTTTCTTGGTTAAAAATGGAGAAAACTATCGAATCTGGTTCTTGTTTTTGTGTATCTCTTTGTAAGCATATAAAACTCGACCAAACACTTTTCTCAGATCTGTAAAAATGAAAAGAAAAGAACTAAGGCACGGTTATATACGTTTGAAACTGACAGGGGCAAAATAGTCTTTTCAGGTTCGATAGTTTTAAAAAGAACTATCGATGGTTTTCTTGTAGGGGTAAAAAGGTCAATTTTCTTCGATTTTTTTTGAAAATCTATCGAAGTATTAAAGAATTAGAATTGAAACCAACCTTTTTGAAAAACCATCGAAATTTTTTCTTTGAAAAACCAAAAACTATCGAGGTTCAATCTGAAAAACTATCGAGAATTCATATATTAAATAAATTGAATTCCATTCGATATATTTTCAGAAAACTTTATAAAAACTATTGAGAATTAAATATAGAAGAAATATAAATTCACTTCGATATATTTTTAAAAGTATTTTCAAAAAGTATCGAGAATTGTTTTCGATAGATTTTCTTTTTCCTTTTCAAAAACCATCGAAATTAATTTCGATAGATTTTTCTTTGTACTTGAAAAACTATCGAATTTCCTAAAATTCGATATTTTTTTCTACATTCCAATTCCTAGAACCTGTTCATGTTCTAAAAATCAGAATTTTCCATTTCCTGTCAAGTTTTAATTTTAATAAATCTTTTAAAATTTACCAAAATCAATTGTTAACAGAAAATTCACAATTTTCTTAGAATAAAATCAATTAAATATCATTGAGTGATATTAACCAATTAAAATCTAATGAATTATGCTGCATTAATCTACAATGTTAAAAACAAAGCAAATTAATTCAAATTAAATAGATGCTAAAATATTTAGAACAAATATTAGCACCTAAATAATTTTTAGAATTAATAACTAATTAAATTCCAGAAGATATATCATCCATAATTATGACATAAAATTAGTACAATAATCCTAACTACGAGAATTGCTCCAGAAAATAAATTCACGAGTCCTAAGGATATTGCAATTCTTAAACTCATGTATTCACTAGGACTATCTGCAGTTACTGACTTCTAATCAAAATCAATTAGAAAGATTTAACATCCTAAGTTCACCAACCAGCTTATTGAAAGTGGATTCATCAAGCGGTTTAGTAAAGATGTCTGCAATTTGATCCTCTGTGGGTACAAAATGTAACTCCACAGTTCCATTCATGACATGCTCTCGGATAAAATGATACCTGATGTCGATGTGCTTCATCCTCGAGTGTTGCACTGGGTTGTTTGAGATTGCTATGGCACTTGTGTTGTCGCAAAATATTGGAATCTTTGTCAACAAAAGTCCATAGTCACGGAGTTGGTTTCTCATCCACAAGATCTGAGCACAACAGCTTCCAGCAGCAATGTATTCAGCCTCAGATGTTGATGTGGAAACTGAATGCTGCTTCTTGATATACCAGGAAACTAACCTTCTTCCAAGAAACTGACAGCTTCCTGAAGTACTCTTCCGATCAATCTTACAACCTGCAAAATCAGAGTCTGTGTATCCAATAAGATCAAATCCTGTATCTTTAGGGTACCAAATTCCAAGATTTGGGGTCCCCTTAAGATATCTAAATATTCGCTTAACAGCTATTAGATGAGATTCTTTAGGATCAGACTGAAACCTAGCACACAAGCATGTTGCAAACATTATATCTGGTCTACTTGCAGTGAGATAAAGTAATGAGCCTATCATACCTCTGTAGCCTGTGATGTCAACCTTCTTACCAGTTTCATCTTTATCAAGCTAAGTGGCAGTTGGCATAGGAGTCTTTGCTGTAGATGAGTCTTCCATTTGATACTTCTTCAGAAGATCTTTGATGTACTTGGACTGACAAATGAATATACCATCTTGTTTTTGGTATACTTGCAGTCCAAGAAAAAATGACAATTCACCCATCATGCTCATTTCATAACGACTCTGCATTAACTTAGCAAATCTCTTGCATAGATCATCATTAGTAGAACCAAATATTATGTCATCAACATATACTTGCACCAATATCAAATCATTTTTATGCTTTTTGACAAAGAGAGTTTTGTCTACGACACCTCTTGTAAAATCATTTTCACGTAAGAATTCAGAGAGAGTGTCATACCATGTCCTTGGAGCTTGTTTGAGTCCGTAGAGAGCTTTGAATAGAAAGTACACAAAGTCTGCCAGTTTTGAATCCTCAAAACCTGGAGGTTGTTCCACATACACTTCTTCTTCTAACTCCCCGTTCAGAAAAGCACTCTTCACATCCATCTGATATACCTTGTAATTGGAATGTGTAGCAAATGCCAGAAACATTCTGATGGCCTCAAGTCTTGCTACTGGTGCATAGGTTTCATCATAATCTATACCCTCTTCTTGAGAGTAACCTTTAGCAACCAGTCTGGCTTTGTTTCTCGTTACAATGCCATCTTCGTCCAACTTATTTCTGAATACCCATCTTGTTCCAATAACAGATTTTCCCTTAGGCCTGGGTACTAGCTTCCAAACTTTCTGCCTTTCAAACTGATTGAGTTCCTCTTGCATAGCAATCACCCAATATGGATCATCTAGAGCATCTTCAACTTTCTTAGGTTCTGTTTCTGAAAGAAACCCAGAATAGTGACATTCATTTTGTGATGTTCTCCTAGTTCTCACTCCTGTGTCCGGATCACCAATGATCAAGTGAAAGGGATGATCTGTGACGCCCTCCAAACCCGGGGTACAGATTTGAGGAGTCATCCGACCAACGGAACACTATTTAACACATGCATAATATATATAAAGACACAATTACCCCTTGACCAAGACCGCATCCAGATTATGGCAATGAACACAAGCTACTACAATCTTTTATTATTACAAACCAGTTTTATCAGAGTTATTACATCACAACTAAAGTTCAAATCTAGACATTAAATCTAGAAAAGCAAAACAACAACTACCCTGCCAATAACAGTGACTCGAGGGGCTCTCCTGACTGCTGGTGAACTATCGGTCACGCTATGCCAACTCATACTCTCGCTTCACTGGAATAGGGTTAGAAAACAACAAGCAAGAGTGAGCCAAAATTGCTCAGCAAACATCAACGAATCATTTCTATCACGGTTGTAAGGATATGAATTTAAGATATCAGAATCAACAATATTTAGCTAACACATGCTTTGTATCAATAATGATTGAAGTAAAGAATTAGAATTTGGCTTATACATTTTATTCAAATCAAAGGTTGTGCTGCTGGCCAGCCACGCATCAACCCCGGACTAGCTCATGTCATAGTCCTCTACTGGATCCCAGGCCAATCTGGGCCTTAAGTTACTTCGACCAATTACTGGTCCATTTTTAAAAACACATGCCAATTCTATAATAGGGTATAAACAATAACATGCTCAATAAGATAAACTGAATGTATAGTAATTGCAAAAGAGCTTCAACTGTTCAGTATCAACGAAGATCGAGAAAGGATCATGGAGTAGTTACAAGATGGAAATCAAACAATCAAAGGTTGTCAATGATAATCAAAGGATGATAAATAGCAACAATAGGTGGTAAACAATAATCAAGTAAATTGGAAATAAGGGTTTCCGATGCAGATCAAATCAAAGAATCAAGAATTTCTAAGGAAATGGAATCAGTTGTCCCAATGCGGTTAAAAGATGGATAATTTGAATTGTTCTGGGGATAACGGTATTCAAGTAATCAAGACAATAATAATTTTTATCACAAGTAAAGGCACAGATACTTGCCTGGTCTAGCTGCTGTCGGATCGACTCTGCTCACTCTACTTTCCCCTTTCCCTTGCTCCGGGAACTCGATTCTATAATTTAAACAACTCATCACAATAAGTCTAACTATGCTCGTTCTACTCTCGACACTTATTCAATCAATAATCACATTTAAACAAGTAACCGGTTACGTATCGGACGTCCGGTATAATTTACGATATTTAAAACTCAGATATTTGCCCTAGCACGGGCATATACAGACTATAAAACACGACACACAATTAATATGAACCATATAGCACTTATAAACATTTTTAAAACATCATACGGAACTCATTTGAATTTTTAATAAGTCATTACTAATTTTTAAATCAAAAATCGGATTTTTAAATCCAATATAAACATTTAAATGAAAAAAAATCAATTAATAAAATTAATTGACACTCTTTAAATGCTCAAACTATTTTTAAATAAATAAATAGGCTTGAAAATAATTAAACTGAATTTTTAATTAATTAAATCTAATTAATAATTAATTTTTAAGAATTAATTGATTAAAAGAATTAACCAATTAATTAATAAATTAATTATTAATTAAAAATAATTAAAATAATTAAGTTTAATCAATTTTCGGATTTAAAATAATAAATATAATTTATCAGAATTTTTCTGATATAAAAATATATTTTTAAAATAAAAATATGAATTTTTAAAGTTTTTAAACTATTTTCGAATTAAATTTAAAAATAAAATTCAAAAACAGTTTTCTGAAAATGAATTAGGGTTTTGAAGATTGAAACCGGGTCGAAAAATCGGGTAAACGGGTCGGGAAGAACGAATCCGGGTCACCAAGAACAACCCGCCGGAATCTGGGTTTTCCAGAATCCGGCCGGCGTCCGGTGGCCGGACTTCGCCGTTTCCGATCAAAACAAAACCAAACTATAGGGCTTTTGTTCGCTTTTGCAAGACAAACACAACCCACATACACACACATCTGTCCCATGCCGGAATCGTGCCCAGAATTCATTCAAAGAACTCGCCGGCGACGACCTCGGCCGGAAACCCGATCTACTTAAATCCTACATGAAACTCAAAGATTAATATACCAAAATGAAGCTTATAACTCATACAATAAAAGCCCTTTACCAAAAACAATGTCAGATCAATATCAAGAACGTACGAATTGAAAGAAGAAATCGGGTCAAAACCCGAAAATCAAACCCGACTAAATCGAACATAAACATGAAATTAAAGCATGGATTCTTGCTAATTAGAACCCTAGGAACATGTTAGAAGCAACCAATTGAACGGAGAATCAACAGAATGAAAATCCCCAAATCGAATCAAGAACCCTAATTTTAATTCGAAACTTGTAAAATCAATATAAAATCGAATACTTACCAGATGATGATGAGGTTGGAAGATCCTGAAACTAGATTTTTGGGGCTTTGATTTGAGTATAAGAACTTCAGATTTGGACTTCAATAACCCTTAGAACGAATTGATTGAAGATCAAGAACACAAAATAATTATTTGGGAATTTCGGATTTCTTGAGTAATTTCTGAAGAATTGCTAGGGTTATGAAGTCTGATTGGTCATTTTATATTTTTGGAAAAATAATACCCCAAATAACATTTTTGGATCGATATTGATTCGTTAGATCGTTTAAAAACCCTAATTAGGTCAAAAACACGTTTTACGAAAAGTAAGGGGTTAAAAAGGTTGATGATTATCCAAATTGATATATATCATTATATAACTAATGCTCAAGAATACTAGGGCTATAACAACTTCAATATTGATATAGAACGATAAATCCGTCCCCTTAAGCAATTAGGGTTCGGAACGATTTTTCCTTTTTCGGATCAAAAATTGAAATTAATTTGCAGAATCAAATAGGTAGGGTTAAATAGAATCCCATAACCCTTTTGATAACGATTCGAATACGAAAGACGAAGAATTAAAAATGAATGTACGAAATTTCAACGGGCTCTTGAATTATCAAAACGGCTCAAATTTGAAGAAAATTCCAATTGACGAAATTTTTGAAAGGGGCTTCCGACTCACCATTTAGCACATAATTACACACTAAATATCATATAATAATATTCCAATATTCCAAAATAAATATTTTAGATTAAATATATCATTTAATCAATTAATAAAATTCACGGATATTACATCCTTCCCCCCTTAATAGGATTCTGTCCTCAGAATCAGATCAAGGAAACAACTGGGGATACTTCTCTAACATCTCACTCTCTAACTCCCAGGTAGACTCTTCTACTTTAGGATTCCTCCACAAAACTCTCACTAACGCTACTGTCTTATTCCTTAGTACTTTCTCCTTACGATCCACTATCTGAATTGGTCGTTCTACATACGATAAATCTGCCTGGACCTCTATTGGTTCATACTCTATTACATGATTCGAATCTGGTCGATACCTCTTAAGCATAGATACATGAAATACATTATGAACGTGCTGCATATGCGGTGGCAATGCCAACTCGTAAGCTACTTCGCCCACTTTCTTCAAAATCTCAAACGGCCCAACATATCTCGGACTCAACTTCCCTTTCTTTCCAAATCTAACTAATCCTTTCCATGGTGAAACCTTTAGTAACACTTGCTCTCCTTCTTCGAATCCCACATCCTTTCTGGCTAGATCCGCATACTTCTTCTGTCGGTCTTGAGCTGCTATCAATCTTCTCTGAATCAATTGAACCACTTCTTTTGTTCGTTGTACTAGTTCTGGTCCTATCATTTTCCGTTCACCAACTTCTTCCCAATATACTGGAGATCGACACTTTCGTCCATACAAAGCTTCGTACGGTGGCATTCCGATGCTCGCGTGAAAACTATTATTATATGAAAATTCCACCAAGGGTAGATGATCGTCCCAACTGCCTTCAAAATCAAGTGCACACGTCCTAAGCATATCTTCAATAGTCTGAATTGTCCTTTCGCTCTGACCGTCCGTCTGCGGATGATAAGCCGTACTCATTCTCAACTCGGTGCCCAAACACTCCTGAAAACTCCTCCAAAATCTTGAATTGAATCGAGGGTCTCTATCAGACACTATCGATACTGGAACTCCATGTCGTACTACGATTTCTTTTATGTACATATGAACTAACTTATCCAGCGAGAATCTCTCGTTAATCGGAAGAAAATGCGCAGATTTCGTCAATCGATCCACGACAACCCAGATGGCATCATGGTTAGCTTTGGTTCTAGGCAATCCTACTACAAAGTCCATCGCAATGTGTTCCCACTTCCATTCGGGAATCTCCAATGGTTGAAGTAATCCACTTGGTCTCTGATGTTCCGCCTTAACTCTTTGACACGTAAAGCATTTACTTACCCATTCCGCAATCTCTCTCTTCATATCTGGCCACCAAAAGTTCGTCTTTAGATCTCGATACATCTTCGTACTCCCTGGATGAATTGAATACTTCGAGTTATGTGCTTCGTGCAGAATCTCACTTTTCAGTTCCGTTACGTTAGGTATCCATATCCGAGAAGCAAATCTCAAGATCCCTTTGTCGTCCGGTTGGCTACATATTTCCTCACCTGTCATTTTATTCACATCGTCGTTCATAACTTGCTCTTGGCACTTTCGTATCTTCTCCAACAATTCAGGTTGAAACGTCATGGTATAAATTATTTCCGTAGCGTCCTTCGGATTAATTACTTCGATTTCCAATTTCTCAAATTCCTTGTATAATTCTTTGGTCATCAGTAGTGTATTTAATCTCTCTTTTCTGCTCAATGCATCTGCTACCACATTTGCCTTGCCGGGATGATAGTTGATAGAAACGTCGTAGTCCTTGATTAGTTCTAACCATCTTCGTTGCCTCATGTTCAGCTCTTTCTGAGTAAAGATATACTTCAAACTTTTGTGATCGGTGTAAATTTCACATCTCTCTCCATACAAGTAGTGTCTCCATATCTTCAAAGCAAACACAATAGCTGCTAACTCCAAATCGTGTGTAGGGTACTTCTGTTCGTGGGGTCTCAACTGTCTTGACGCATAGGCAATCACCTTGTCATGTTGCATAAGTACGCATCCTAATCCTTTGTACGACGCATCACTATAGATTACGAAATGACCTTGATCGTCTGGTAACATCAATACCGGTGCCGTAGTTAGTCTTCTCTTTAATTCTTGGAAGCCTTCTTCGCATTTATCGTTCCATATGAATCGCTCGCTTTTCCTTGTCAGCTTGGTCATTGGAGTAGCTATCTTCGCAAAATCTTGCACAAATCTCCGGTAGTATCCGGCTAATCCCAAGAAACTTCTGACTTCAGTCGGTGTCCTTGGTCTCTCCCAATCTTTCACTGCCTCTATCTTTGCTGGGTCCACTTTGATGCCTTCGCTGCTCACCACGTGTCCTAAGAAATGAACTTCTTTCAACCAGAATTCACACTTGGAAAACTTCGCGTATAGTCCTTCTTGTCTCAACGTTTCTAACACAATTCGCAACTGGTCTGCATGCTCTTCTTCTGTCCTTGAGTATATCAAGATGTCGTCGATGAATACCACTACAAACTTGTCCAAATATCTCTTGAAAATCCTGTTCATTAGATCCATAAAAGCTGCGGGTGCATTCGTTAGTCCAAACGCCATTACTAAAAATTCATAGTGCCCATACCTTGTTCGAAAGGCTGTCTTCGGTATGTCGTCTGGTCTAATCTTCAATTGGTGATATCCTGACCGTAGGTCGATCTTCGAAAAATGTACCGCTCCCTTCAGCTGGTCAAACAGATCATCTATTCGAGGTAACGGATACTTGTTCTTAATGGTCAGCTTGTTCAACTCCCGATAGTCTATACACAATCTCATGCTTCCATCCTTTTTCTTGACAAACAGTACTGGTGCTCCCCACGGTGAAACGCTGGGTCTAATAATTCCTTTTTCTAGCAAATCTTGCAGTTGATCAGCCAATTCCTTCATCTCCACTGGTGCCATCCTGTAAGGGGCCTTCGATACTGGCTCCGCGCCCGGTACTAAGTCTATCGCAAATTCAATTTCTCTATCTGGAGGTAAACCTGGTAATTCTTCCGGAAAAACATCTGGAAACTCATTTACGACTGGAATATCTTCTAACTTAGAAACTTCCTTATCTATATCTATTACATAAGCTAGATACGCCTCACAACCTTGCCTTAATAACCTCTTAGCCCGAATCATTGTCAGGAACCTCTTTCTTTGTTTCTCTCCTCTAAATATTATCTCTTTCTTTTCTAGGGTAATCAAAGTAACCCTCTTATTCTTACAATCAATACTTGCATCATGCTCAGTCAACCAATCCATCCCTAATATCACATCAAATTCACCTAACTTAAAAGGTAACAAGTCAACATAAAAACGATTTCCCAAAATCTCTATCTCACAACGGGGATAATATGAACTGACCGCGATACGATCCTGATTAGCTATCTCTATAGTCAACACTCCACTTAAAGGTTTCATTACGCAATTCAATCTACGAGCAAACGTTTCAGAAATAAAAGACTTCGTCGCTCCCGAATCTATTAACACTTGTGCAGGAATAGAATTTACTAGAAGTGTACCTGCCACCACGTCGGAATCTCTCACTGCTTCTCCCATTGACATATTGTAGGTCCTGGCTAACGGCTGGACGTTAACAACTGGGGGTGCTTCAATTGCCCGAATCATATTGTTCACGGTTGCTGGTGCTCTGCAGTCCTTAATCATGTGACCTGGTTTCTTACACCGATGACACACGATGCCTATCTTGCAATCCCGGGAATAATGTCCCTTCTGATTGCATTTAAAGCATGTGATAGTCAATCGATGGCATATCCCTAGATGTCGCTTCCCGCATGTCTTGCATTCTGGTAGTGGGGGTCTAGAAAGTCCCTGCTGACCGCCGGTTAGTAGACGGTTATCTTGTCCTACGTTTCCGGTGTCTGGTTTCCTGAAACTTGTATTCCTTCCGTGCTGAAATCCCAGCTTCTTATTTGCTTGCTCTTGAAAACTTCCCTGCTGCTGTCCCTTATCGGGTATCCCTGCTTTCCTTTTCTTGTTCTCCTTCTCTCTCATGTAAGAATCACTCTCTGCCTCCGCAATCATTGCCTTTTGGACCACCGCTGCATAGGTGTCCAACTCCAATACAGCTAACTTACTACGAATCCAAGACCTCAGTCCCTGCTGGAACCTCTTGGCCTTCTTCTTTTCCGTATCCACATAGGTTGGAACAAACCTTGACAACTCCGTAAACCTTGTTTCATATTGGGGCACTGTCATGCTTCCCTGCTTTAATTCCAAAAACTTCAATTCCATCTGATCTCTCATATAGTCCGGAAAATATCTTTCCAAAAACAACTCTGTGAATCTTGCCCACGTAATCAATCCCTCGGGCTCCATAGCCCTACTCGTTTCCCACCAATAACTAGCCTCATTCTTCAGAAAATAGCTTGCATACTCTGTCTTCTTATCCTCTGTCACCTCTATCAAGGCAAAAGCCTTTTCCATCTCTTTCAACCATGCCTTAGCCTCTACAGGGTCTGCTGATCCTTTAAATTCTGGAGGTTTTGCTGCCTGGAAAGATTTGAACGTAACTGCCGGTGCTGCTTGCTGGTGCTGTTGTTGATGCTGCTGATGCTGATGTTGCTGATGCTGTTGCTGCTGTTCTAAGAGCTGTTGCTGAAATGCACGTTGCTGCTGTGCTAATGCGGCAGTCTGTTGAGTAAGGGTATTTAACAACTGGATTACCATCGGGTCCACACGGCCCGTGGGAGGTGTATTTTGTTGACCTTCTTGGTCAGAAGTATCAGTTGAACGGGTTTGTCGTCTAGGAGCCATATCGCTACTGAATAAACAATAATTGGCTTAATCAAACAGTTCATATAAGAGAAGGAAGGATCACAATTGATATCTCGAAGGTTTACAGATTTTCTCAACGGTGTATGGATACACTCGTTGCAATAAGTAGAATAACAGTTATGATGCTGGAAATGAATGACAGGGGAATAAATACAGTTTTATAAAAGAGGTTTATCATATATATATAGATAGAGTTAGTACAAGCGTAGAACGCTTCAAAAGAAAATATATCATGGCTGAACCATAACTGCCGACCAGCAATACAACAACAAAAATGCAACAACAACCCGAGGCGTTCCTATAAGCCCGGTGCACTGCTGATTCTACTATATGCATCTATATACTAACTATCTAGAACCATACATCCATGTCACATCTGTCTACTACCGATACCTGCTCACAGATCACCTGCTCCTGCCGGCCATAACGGGGGTCCTGAAACCTCTGCAATCTCACTCATCGCATAATCCAAAATCTGTCTCATCCCTGCTACTGTCTCTCCCTCTCGACTAGAAGCTAATCCATGCAATCGAGTCTCAACCAAAGTCCTCGTAACCCTAAACCTCATCTGAATGTCTCTCATCTGATCTCTAAGTCTGTCTCTCTCTCTGACAGCGGCTGCCTCGATCGAACGAATCCTACCCATCTCCATAACCTGTCCATAAAGGAAATCCTTCTCTCTTCTCACCCTCTGATACACATGGTGTGGAACTGGTGGCTCACATAACTGATACAAAGGCCCACAAACTGATGCCTGAGACGCTGGTGCTGGGGCTACTTGTCGGAGTGGAATAGGACAAGGTATCTGATCTCTCCTGACTACTGGGCCCTGATGCCTAGGCTGATATCGCACTGGCCGAGACGGTCCTGCTCTCTCAACGGGTGTAGGTATCTCTGATATCGTATCCTCGGAAGGGTCTGAGTCTGAACTAGAACTAGGGGGCTGCAATTATAACCACATTTAATTACTACGCGCAATATCCCTAGTTGACCTCCTAATATCCTTACGTGACTTCCTAACTCTCTATGTTATCCTGGACCCTAAGTCCTAACTTGTTTCAAATGCCATAACCTGTTGCTCTGATACCAACTGTGACGCCCTCCAAACCCGGGGTACAGATTTGAGGAGTCATCCGACCAACGGAACACTATTTAACACATGCATAATATATATAAAGACACAATTACCCCTTGACCAAGACCGCATCCAGATTATGGCAATGAACACAAGCTACTACAATCTTTTATTATTACAAACCAGTTTTATCAGAGTTATTACATCACAACTAAAGTTCAAATCTAGACATTAAATCTAGAAAAGCAAAACAACAACTACCCTGCCAATAACAGTGACTCGAGGGGCTCTCCTGACTGCTGGTGAACTATCGGTCACGCTATGCCAACTCATACTCTCGCTTCACTGGAATAGGGTTAGAAAACAACAAGCAAGAGTGAGCCAAAATTGCTCAGCAAACATCAACGAATCATTTCTATCACGGTTGTAAGGATATGAATTTAAGATATCAGAATCAACAATATTTAGCTAACACATGCTTTGTATCAATAATGATTGAAGTAAAGAATTAGAATTTGGCTTATACATTTTATTCAAATCAAAGGTTGTGCTGCTGGCCAGCCACGCATCAACCCCGGACTAGCTCATGTCATAGTCCTCTACTGGATCCCAGGCCAATCTGGGCCTTAAGTTACTTCGACCAATTACTGGTCCATTTTTAAAAACACATGCCAATTCTATAATAGGGTATAAACAATAACATGCTCAATAAGATAAACTGAATGTATAGTAATTGCAAAAGAGCTTCAACTGTTCAGTATCAACGAAGATCGAGAAAGGATCATGGAGTAGTTACAAGATGGAAATCAAACAATCAAAGGTTGTCAATGATAATCAAAGGATGATAAATAGCAACAATAGGTGGTAAACAATAATCAAGTAAATTGGAAATAAGGGTTTCCGATGCAGATCAAATCAAAGAATCAAGAATTTCTAAGGAAATGGAATCAGTTGTCCCAATGCGGTTAAAAGATGGATAATTTGAATTGTTCTGGGGATAACGGTATTCAAGTAATCAAGACAATAATAATTTTTATCACAAGTAAAGGCACAGATACTTGCCTGGTCTAGCTGCTGTCGGATCGACTCTGCTCACTCTACTTTCCCCTTTCCCTTGCTCCGGGAACTCGATTCTATAATTTAAACAACTCATCACAATAAGTCTAACTATGCTCGTTCTACTCTCGACACTTATTCAATCAATAATCACATTTAAACAAGTAACCGGTTACGTATCGGACGTCCGGTATAATTTACGATATTTAAAACTCAGATATTTGCCCTAGCACGGGCATATACAGACTATAAAACACGACACACAATTAATATGAACCATATAGCACTTATAAACATTTTTAAAACATCATACGGAACTCATTTGAATTTTTAATAAGTCATTACTAATTTTTAAATCAAAAATCGGATTTTTAAATCCAATATAAACATTTAAATGAAAAAAAATCAATTAATAAAATTAATTGACACTCTTTAAATGCTCAAACTATTTTTAAATAAATAAATAGGCTTGAAAATAATTAAACTGAATTTTTAATTAATTAAATCTAATTAATAATTAATTTTTAAGAATTAATTGATTAAAAGAATTAACCAATTAATTAATAAATTAATTATTAATTAAAAATAATTAAAATAATTAAGTTTAATCAATTTTCGGATTTAAAATAATAAATATAATTTATCAGAATTTTTCTGATATAAAAATATATTTTTAAAATAAAAATATGAATTTTTAAAGTTTTTAAACTATTTTCGAATTAAATTTAAAAATAAAATTCAAAAACAGTTTTCTGAAAATGAATTAGGGTTTTGAAGATTGAAACCGGGTCGAAAAATCGGGTAAACGGGTCGGGAAGAACGAATCCGGGTCACCAAGAACAACCCGCCGGAATCTGGGTTTTCCAGAATCCGGCCGGCGTCCGGTGGCCGGACTTCGCCGTTTCCGATCAAAACAAAACCAAACTATAGGGCTTTTGTTCGCTTTTGCAAGACAAACACAACCCACATACACACACATCTGTCCCATGCCGGAATCGTGCCCAGAATTCATTCAAAGAACTCGCCGGCGACGACCTCGGCCGGAAACCCGATCTACTTAAATCCTACATGAAACTCAAAGATTAATATACCAAAATGAAGCTTATAACTCATACAATAAAAGCCCTTTACCAAAAACAATGTCAGATCAATATCAAGAACGTACGAATTGAAAGAAGAAATCGGGTCAAAACCCGAAAATCAAACCCGACTAAATCGAACATAAACATGAAATTAAAGCATGGATTCTTGCTAATTAGAACCCTAGGAACATGTTAGAAGCAACCAATTGAACGGAGAATCAACAGAATGAAAATCCCCAAATCGAATCAAGAACCCTAATTTTAATTCGAAACTTGTAAAATCAATATAAAATCGAATACTTACCAGATGATGATGAGGTTGGAAGATCCTGAAACTAGATTTTTGGGGCTTTGATTTGAGTATAAGAACTTCAGATTTGGACTTCAATAACCCTTAGAACGAATTGATTGAAGATCAAGAACACAAAATAATTATTTGGGAATTTCGGATTTCTTGAGTAATTTCTGAAGAATTGCTAGGGTTATGAAGTCTGATTGGTCATTTTATATTTTTGGAAAAATAATACCCCAAATAACATTTTTGGATCGATATTGATTCGTTAGATCGTTTAAAAACCCTAATTAGGTCAAAAACACGTTTTACGAAAAGTAAGGGGTTAAAAAGGTTGATGATTATCCAAATTGATATATATCATTATATAACTAATGCTCAAGAATACTAGGGCTATAACAACTTCAATATTGATATAGAACGATAAATCCGTCCCCTTAAGCAATTAGGGTTCGGAACGATTTTTCCTTTTTCGGATCAAAAATTGAAATTAATTTGCAGAATCAAATAGGTAGGGTTAAATAGAATCCCATAACCCTTTTGATAACGATTCGAATACGAAAGACGAAGAATTAAAAATGAATGTACGAAATTTCAACGGGCTCTTGAATTATCAAAACGGCTCAAATTTGAAGAAAATTCCAATTGACGAAATTTTTGAAAGGGGCTTCCGACTCACCATTTAGCACATAATTACACACTAAATATCATATAATAATATTCCAATATTCCAAAATAAATATTTTAGATTAAATATATCATTTAATCAATTAATAAAATTCACGGATATTACATGATCTCTATTCCATACCCTTTGTCTTGGCAGATGCGATCTTGATGATTTTCCTTGTTCTAGATGTTGTGGAGTGTGACTAGTTGATCCTTCTCCTGCTCCCCCTGAGTTGTTGACGGTTTGATCTGTTGATTCTGAAGACTGACTAGTGGATCCTGTAGAATGTTGAGGATCTCCACTTTGGTCACCACTTTGTCCAGAATCATTATCATTATGATTATTATTAATAACTGTAACAACTTCAGGTACTTCTTCATTGTCAGAGAGATCTCCTGATAGATTTTCAAATACCAAGGATTCAGAGTTCTCTCCAGTTTGCAGGCCTGGTCTTTTGGTGTTGTCAAATGTTACATTAAAGCTTTCCAACACCTTCTTATCTTCAATCACATATACCCTGAAAGCCTTAGATTCCAGAGAATAGCCCAGAAAAATGCCTTCATCTGCTTTGGCATGAAACTTGCCAAGATGTTCTCCATCTTTAAGTACAAAGCACTTTGCACCAAACACATGAAAGTACTTCAGTGTTGGTTTCTTGTTGGCCATTAACTCATACAGAGTCTTTTCATGATCTTTGTTGATCAGGGTTCGATTCTGAGTGTAGCAAGCTGTATTCACCGCTTCAGCCCAAAAGTAAGTGGGAAGTTTTGATTCACTCAACATGGTCCTTGCTGCTTCAACCAAGGTCTTGTTCTTCCTTTCCACTACTCCATTCTGTTGAGGAGTTCTTGGTGCTGAAAATTGTCTTAATATTCCTTTCTCTGAGCAGAAATCATTAAGAACTGCATTCTTGAATTCAGTTCCACTGTCTGATCTGATTGTCCGCACAGGTAGCTTAGCTTCCACTTCTATCTTTTTGATGTGATCAATGATTAGTTGTGTTGCTTCATCCTTTTTTTGTATGAACAACACCCATGTGTACTTGGAGTAGTCATCCACCATCACCAATGCATATCTATTTCTTGAAAGTGACATAACATTGACTGGACCAAATAAATCCATATGAATCAGTTGTAATGGTTCAGTAATGCTTGTCATTCCTTTGCTTCCATGTGATGCTTTCTTCGACTTCCCCTTTTCACATGCTTCACATAGTCCCTCCTGATTGAATTCCATCAGGGGCAACCCTCTCACTAACTCTCTCTTTACCAAAGAGTTCATAGTTTTGAAGTTTAGATGTGAGAGCTTCTTGTGCCATAGCCAACTTTGTTCTAAAGATGCCTTTGCATAGAAACATGTAACTTCTCCTTCACTGGTAGAACTTAAGTCAGCTATAAACAAATTTCCTTTTCTCACTCCCAGTAGAGTAAGCTTCTCATCCTTCCTGTTGGTGATCAAGCACTTGTCCTTTCTGAAATCTACATTGTAGCCTTTATCACAGAACTGACTGACACTTAGAAGATTGTGCTTTAATCCCTCAACAAGAGAGATGTTCTCAATGATGACATTTCCAGCTTTCAATTTACCATATCCCGTAGTGAATCCTTTGCTGTCATCTCCAAAGGTTACAATCGGGCCGGTCTTCTTAACCACCTCTGTAAGAAGGGACTCTTCACCTATCATGTGTCTAGAACAGACACTATCCAGAATCCACACGACCGTTGAGCTTTTAACCTTACCCTGCAATCACAGATTGATTAAGTGGACTTTGGTACCCAAAATTGTTTGGGTCCTGAAGGTTTAGATGATTTAACAGGAGTAACATTCAATTTAGTCTTACCCTGTTTGATATTCGTAGTATCTGTGGATTTAACATTAACAGTGCTATTGCTACTATCATTCATCAACTTAAAATAAGCATGCATGATGTTGTACTTACATAGCAAACACTCTTTCTTTCCACAGGGTTCATGACGATCAGGCATGTCAGACATGTTATGCAATTCAGAAGTATTAGCAGTTTCTACTTTAACCTTTTTACATGCATGTGTAAGGTGTCCAGCAGAATTACAAATAGTGCACAACTTCCTAGATGCAATGGGAGAATATGGAACCATTTCCTGATTAACAATCTTCTTCTTCCCATTCCTGTTCTTTTTAACATTACTAACTAAGGAACCTACTTCAGTTTTAGGTAAATCAGGTTTAGGTAATACATTTTTTACTGATTTCCTAGGCAACTTAGTCTTTACCTCTTTTTCCTTCAACAAATCCTCCTCAAGCAATTCTTGTCTTATGAAAAGGTCATCCTCATTAAAGAGTGGTGGAAAAGGCTTAACAAAAACTGGACAATCAACATTCTTAAGAACATGTGGAGTATTCCTTTTAACAACTGAAGGTGTCACAGGGAATTCCACAATCTTCTTACCAGCTTTCTTGTCATAGTCAAATCCTATAGTAGTTTTATTCCCTATGGCCTGAGTATCAATGATCTCCTTAGCAATTAGGGCGGAATTCTTAAAAGCATTCAACTTCAAATCTAGATCTGAAATCTGCTTCCTGAGGATAGTCTCTATCTCATCATTACACATGACCTTGTTCTCTAAGTACGCATTCTTTTGCTTAAGATCTTCTAATGTTACAGCTACAAGCTCTAGTTCTTCATTTTTAGATTCTAGCTTTTTAATCTTAAGAACTAGTTTAGCATTTTCCATTTCTGATGCTAGCATGCTTGTGTGTACATTAAACAATTCTACACTAAGATCTTGCACAGTTTTCTTGTACTCAGAGTTAGACATATCAATTGTAGTTAAGATAGGTACCTGAGATGATTGAGGTGATTCCTCTGAAGAGTCAGCCATTAGAGCAACATTTACATATTCCTCCTCTTCATCCGAATCAGTATCATCCCAGTGCTTTCCCTCTGCTATATAAGCTTTCCCTTTCTGCTTTCCAGAGAATGCCTCCAATTTCTGTTTAATCTTGGCATTCTCCTTCTTCAACTCATCATAAGAATCCTTCTTTCCATAGACATCTTTCATGTCTCTTGCTTGACGAGGCTTCCGGCATTCAATGGCGAAATGCCCTAACTCATTACAGTTGTAGCATCTTGATTTGCTTCTATCAATCATGCCAGTCTTGTAGCCTCCCTTAAAGCCTGTACTAGGTGTATACTTGCTCTTCTGGAATCTGTTGGTTGAGCCCTTGAACTTGTACTTAGGGTTTCTATTGAAACGAATATGACTAAACTTTGCAGCTAAGTACGCCATGGTTTTGTCTTCCATTTGCTCAAGCTCTTCTAGGGTGTAGTAAACACTTTCATCAACATCCAGATTCACAGAATCCATTTCAACTTCTATTATCACCTCATTTCCAGCTCTAGGGGTTTGAACCTGAATCTCAGAAGTTATTGGTTCATCCACTACAAGTGATGCTGATCTCACAAGTGCATTGTGCTTGCTGTCCACTGTCCCTGATCCGTAGATTATCACTCTTTGTTCCTGTTCCATCTCATAGGTCTTCAACTTGCCATAGATCATCTCTAATGACATCTTTGTGAAGTCAATTCTTTCCCTTATGGATGATGACTTGTGTTCTACATGATGGGGCAGCGTCATCATGAACTTCCTGTTTGATTCTCTTAGTGGTGTTGGGAACCACGGACTTGGGGTTCTACTACATTTTATGATACACAATTAAGGAGTACGAAAAGAAAATCACCTTGTTAACGGTTGATTCCACGCTCTTCTATTGTATTCCAAAATTCCCTTGAGCGAAGTGTGGCCTCCGTCTTCTCAAGTTAACCTCTCTTCTTTCTCCTAGGTGGCTACAATATTTTTCTTAACCAACCCTAGCAAGAAGAGAATAAGAATATATATAGGGCTACAATAGGGATCATGGATAATTAGGTTGGGCCTTTTAATTACATCCTGGGCCTAGCCCAATGTAATTAAATATTAATTCAATCCACTAAAGAATTAATATTTGCACTACCTTTCCTAATACCGCAACTTAATTAATTAATTCGGTTCCAATATTATTTGCTTATTAAATTCCCCATGTTTAAAATAGCGCATGCCCATTAATTAAATAAATTACTGATAATTCATTTAATTAACATCTTATATCCTTGATCATCCACTCTACCTTTATTTAATTATGCTGGAATAAATCCACCTGCAGGGTTTCACATAATTAAATCCTTTTGAGCTTTCAAGGGGACATCATTAACCCGAATATTATCAGGACACGGATTCCTTCAATAAATAATATTCACCATATATATTATTCCATCACCCAAAATATAATGATATAATTCAAAAGAATTATTTCATATATAAATCAAAGCATGTAAATAATATACACGTGTCAATTACTATATCCGGATTAAGAACCTAAGCATTAATAATAACATAGAATCTTAGTTCACCTTCTTAATCAGTTTAAGGGAACAATTCTAAATTTGATCCTGTTCAATATACACAAAGTATACAAGTATTATTTAATAGTCAAGATAAACTATTCCCAAATAATACTTCAGTTATTCCAGTGGTTTGTCTAATTCCACTTAAACTATGAACCCTTTATATTATATATAGACACTGATAATTTAATCTTCTGTTATCCCATTTGATACTAAATTATCCACAATATATAATAAATAGACAATGTAAAAATATGCAATCAAGATTCTCAATAAAATGGACAATGTTTATATACTACTAATGAATAGTTTAGTATAAAACCCAACAATCTCCCACTTATACTCAAGCTATTCTTTGAGTATATCAATGTTTATTAATATAATCCGCTACCAGTTTAAATAACTATTCCGTGACCAGACATCTGACTCCTATCTCCTCCACGTGTTCTTCAAAAACCTTAGCTGGTAAACTCTTCGTGAAAGGATCAGCCCGGTTGTCCTTTGATGCTATATCAGTCACAATAATATCTCCTCGCTTAACGAACTGTCGTATGAGGTGATACTTACGCTCAATGTGTTTTGCTGCTTTATGTTCTCGTGGTTCCTTTGTATTTGCAACAGCACCAGTATTATCAGAATAAATTGTGATTTTCCGTGGCAAATTAGGAAATACATTCAAATCCAGAAGGAAATTCCGGAACCATATAGCCTCCTTGGCTGCCTCAGAGGCTGCCACATATTCAGCTTCCATGGTTGAGTCTGCGATGCATTTCTGCTTCACACTCCTCCATATTACAGCTCCACCTCCTAAAGTAAAAACACACCCCGAGGTTGACTTCCTCTTATCCCTATCTGTCTGGAAATCTGAATCGGTATAACCCACAGGAAACAAGTCTGAAGCCTTGTAAATTAACATATACTTCTTAGTCCTTCGCAAGTACTTAAGTATCGTTTTTACTGTACTCCAATGTTCCTGACCTGGATTGGACTGATATCTACTAACCATGCCTACGGAAAAGCAAATATCAGGTCTCGTGCATAACATGACATACATTAAGCTTCCACATGCTGAAGCATAAGGAACTGCTTTCATGTTCTCTATCTCCTTAGGTGTCTTAGGACACTGCTCCTTTGATAGAGAGACTCCATGTCTAAAAGGTAAATTACCCTTCTTAGAGTCCTGCATGTTAAAACGAGCCAATACCTCATCAATGTACGGTTCTTGAGATAAAGCCAACGTTCTTTTCTTGCGATCTCTTATAACTTTGATCCCAAGAATGTATGCGGCTTCACCTAAGTCTTTCATTTCAAATTGTTTGAACAACCATGCCTTAATAGATGACAACATCTCTACATTGTTTCCAATGAGCAAAATGTCATCTACATATAGTACTATAAAAACCACTGCATTTCCTTCACTTTTCCTATACACACATGCTTCGCTTGGACTCTGATCATAACCATTTGTCTGGACGGCCTGATCAAAACGAATGTTCCACTCCCTGGAAGCTTGTTTCAGTCCATAAATGGACTTCTTAAGCTTACACACTAGATGCTCTTGGCCCTCTTTGATGAATCCCTCTGGTTGCTGCATATGGATGTTTTCATCAAGACTTCCATTTAGGAAAGCTGTCTTGACATCCATTTGCCAAATCTCATAATCGAGATGAGCTGCTATAGATAAAAGAATCCGGATTGACTTAAGCATGACTACCGGAGAAAAGGTTTCCTCATAATCAATTCCTTGTTTCTGAGTATACCCTTTCGCAACAAGTCTTGCTTTCCAGGCTTTCACCTTTTTGTCAGATCCTCTTTTTCTTTTGTAGATCCACTTGCATCCAATGGGTTTTACACCACTGGGTGGTTCCACGAGATCCCAGACTTTATTGGAATACATAGATTCCATCTCAGATTGCATAGCCTTTTGCCAAAGATCTGCATCTTTATCTTGCATTGCTTCTTCGTATGTCCTGGGATCCTCATCATGTTCACCAGAGACTAAGTCCGAAGACTCTCCCAAAAACATGAACCTCTCAGGTTGTTTAACAACCCTCCCACTACGACGAAGCATTGGAGTGGTATTAGTGATAGGTTGTTCATTTACTTGTGGTTGTTCTACTTGTACCGGTGGCATATTAGAATTATCTTGTCCTCCCACTAGTTCCTCTAAAACAACAGTACTCATGGGTTTGTGATTCATTATATAGTCTTCCTCTAAGAATCTAGCATTGGTGCTTACAATGATATCCCGATCCTTAGGACTATAAAACAAATACCCTTTTGTT
Source organism: Heracleum sosnowskyi (assembly GCA_030848705.1). Taxonomy (NCBI): domain Eukaryota; kingdom Viridiplantae; phylum Streptophyta; class Magnoliopsida; order Apiales; family Apiaceae; genus Heracleum; species Heracleum sosnowskyi. Next base: position 71,920,837 of record CM061235.1, read on the forward strand.
CCCTTGGGATAACCCACAAACAGCCTCACTTCTGTACGAGAATCTAACTTAGTCACGTTCTTGTTCAGCACATGTGCTGGACAACCCCAAATCCGAATGTGTTTCAAACTAGGTTTGGTACTAGTCCACAATTCTTTTCGAGTTTTTGGAACTGACTTAGAAGGTACCAAGTTTAGAAGATAAGCCACTGTTTCTAGAGCATGCCCCCAAAACGACTTGGGTAAATTCGAATAACTCATCATCGATCTAACACTCTCTAAAAGAGTCTGGTTCCTTCTTTCTGCTACACCATTCTGCTGAGGTGTGCCAGGTGCAGTCAACTGGGATGAAATCCCATGTTCTGATAAATATTCTCTAAATTCTCCAAGCAGGTATTCGCCCCCACGATCTGATCGTAGTGACTTGATACATTTTCCTGAATGTCGCTTTTCCGCACTTGCTTTGTACTCTTTGAATTTTTCAAAGCACTCAGACTTGCGGTGCAACAGATAAATGTATCCATATCTCGAATAATCATCAATGCAAGTGACAAAATATTCATACCCACCTCTCGCTTGGATATTCATAGGTCCACATAAATCAGTATGAACCAATTCTAACACATCTTTGGCTCTATTTCCTTTTGCCTTAAAAGGTCTACTGGTCATTTTTCCTTCCAAGCAAGATTCACAGACTGGAAATGGCTCCACTGCCAACGAGCCTAAAGGCCCATCTACTACCAATCTTTGAATCCTCCTTAAGTTAATATGACCTAATCTCAAGTGCCAAAGATATGTTTGGTTCAATCCAGAAGGTTCCTTTCTTTTACTAGAGGTAGAAAGTGTATTATTAATTTCACTTGGTTGCAGCATTGGTTCTATAGGATTAATAATATATAAATTGTCTTGCAATGTACCAGAACATATAACTCGTTTATTCATCATAATGGAAACATTACGATCCAAACAAACATTATAACCATCCATAGCAAGTTTAGAAACCGAAATTAAATTCCTTCTAAATGAAGGTACATAAAGACAATTATTCAAAACCAAAATCCTATCATAACCAAAAGATAAAGAAATAACTCCAACTGCAACCACTGCTACTTTCGTAGCATCTCCCATGAACACATATATCTCGCCATCTCTAAGCAGCCTGGTTTTCTGGAACCCCTGCATGGAATTACAAACATGATCAGTGGCTCCTGTGTCTACACACCAAGTGCTCGTAGACATAGCCGCTATATATGTTTCCGTAACAAGAGAAAGAGACATACCAGCATTGTTCTTCTTAGACAGAGGACAATCCTTTTTCCAGTGACCCGACTGCTTGCACTTGAAGCACTTGCCCTTAGGCTTCTTCACTGAATTCTGAACTCCCAATGGTTTCACAACTTTCTGTGTCTGAACCTTCTTCTTCTTCTTTCCTTTCGGCTTTGAAGAAGAAACTTTCTCAGCCACATTTACCTGAACATGCTGCTGAAATAATGATTCCGCTGCCTGAAGCTCTGTCAGAAGTTCTGCAAGACTATACAACTTCTTGTTCATGTTGTAATTCAAGCGAAACGGCTCAAAGCTTTTGGCAAACTCATAAGTATGATATCGACCTGCGTTTCCGCATCAATATCAGCACCAAGGACCTCTAGTTCATTTATATGAGACATCATCAGAAGAACATGGTCCCTTACAGGTGTTTTTTCAGCCATCTGAGTGTTCATTAGAGACTTCATTGCTACTTGCCTAGCAGCCCTATTCTGATCTCCGAAAAGCTCCTTGAGATTATAGAGCATATCTGCAGCAGTGGTCATGGCCTGATGCTGATGTTGCAAAACACCCGACATTGCTGCCAGAATGTAACATCGCGACATCTCATCTGCCTTAGTCCACTTCTTAAAATACTCTTTATCCTCATCCGGAGCATCGGCAGCAGGCTGGTCCGGTTTGGGTTCAACAGTACAAAATTTAAACTCTTCAGCAGTCAACACTATGTCCAAATTGCGTTTCCATTCAATATAGTTAGGTCCGGTAAGTTTGTTATCCTTAAGTATGGTGAAAAGTGGATTAAAGCCCATTATATCCTGAGAATCATGCATATAACACTTAATCAGAAAATTGCATATATCTTAAAACCTATTTGTTTCCTCTAACAATTAATTAAAATTAATGCACTAATATTTAAATTCCATAAATATCTGGTAAGCCATGATGGATGACATATATACCATTTAAATTTAAATATTACTTCGGTCCTACTACTAAATAATACGCCACGTTAGGGTGGACTATATATTATCTTTCATAGCTAAGTGTATACCATTATTTAGATCTTAAGTTGCCTTTAGTCAGACCCATCCGTTCGATGTATCGATGGATAAATCCCAGGTGTTTTCGGTGAAGTCACAGACGGACTCGCTTAAAAACACAACCCCTAAGACAGAAATATCCATTATCAACATCAATCAAGGAATGTCCAACTTTTATCTCGAATTCTATGAAACTTGGTATGTCACGATGGGGTGAGCTTACCTTTCATTATTCGTGATTAACTTAAGAAGATTGTCCTAGTAATATCCTTAACACTACCCAGACGTCATAAATCATACGCCACGATGGGTGACATATATCCAATTCATAATCATCCTAGTGTTAAATTACATACAACCAATAATGGATGACCATGGGATCTAATATCAAATTAATTCCCTCTCCCACTTAGTATTTTAACATGAGTAATTTTATCTAGATGCATCGCCCTATGTTATTTCTTCGAGGTCCACATGTTATCAAAATAACAATACAAAGAACACATAACATAGCATAGCATGCATCTCTACATAATTAAATGGGGCATATGTCATTATAATTATGTCTAACATGCATTTCAAATACACACATAATTTAATAACATAAAACATTTAATTAAAGCAATAAATGAAAATTTATGTTCATGTCGTCCTATTTATGTTAACCATGCAATTAAAATTACACACATAATTAACAACACACATAATAATTATTTAATGCAATAATTAAAATTAAATAGCAGAAAAATTAAAATAAAAAATAAATCCACTATTATGGCCAAAAAAAAAAATTTCATCCGAAAATCCTGCGAAAACTTCAACTCGCTGTTTGAGGGTCTAAACGAGCTCAGACGCGCATGAAACTTCGACAACGTCACTTTTCAATCGCGTAGAACATCGAAATCCCTTTCCGAAAAGGTATTACTCATCGAAATCCGACACCGTATGCAAAAGTTGCAACAGTTCGAAGTTGCATAGGCGAAATCTTGTAGCATCAGCGGAAGAACTTTGTTTTCTTGCAACTCCGTCGATCAAATAGTTACATACAACATAACATACCTATTCTATTACATCAGATCATAATCTAACATGAATACAAATCATGATTACAAGATTACAAAATCATAATAGAAAACAAAACTAGCACGATCAACCCTCGTGATTTACAACCACGATAAACCACGTGGAAACCAAAACAAAAAATAACCACGATTAAACCACGTGGGATCCAAACACATAATTAAAATAAAACGAGGCCATAATAGTGGATACTAAACAACCTGCAAAAGATTATTATCCAAGCATACCACTATACATACATAACCAATTTTAATTACGACATGGACATCATATCATAAAACATAGAACCCATAACTAGGCTCTTGATACCAATTGTTGGGAACCACGGACTTAGGGTTCTACTACATTTTATGATACACAATTAAGGAGTGCGAAAAGAAAATCACCTTGTTAACGGTTGATTCCACGCTCTTCTATTGTATTCCCAAATTCCTTGAGCGAAGTGTGGCCTCCGTCTTCTCAAGTTAACCTCTCTTCTTTCTCCTAGGTGGCTACAATATTTTTCTTAACCAACCCTAGCAAGAAGAGAATAAGAATATATATAGGGCTACAATAGGGATCATGGATAATTAGGTTGGGCCTTTTAATTACATCCTGGGCCTAGCCCAATGTAATTAAATATTAATTCAATCCACTAAAGAATTAATATTTGCACTACCTTTCCTAATACCGCAACTTAATTAATTAATTCGGTTCCAATATTATTTGCTTATTAAATTCCCCATGTTTAAAATAGCGCATGCCCATTAATTAAATAAATTATTGATAATTCATTTAATTAACATCTTATATCCTTGATCATCCACTCTACCTTTATTTAATTATGCCGGAATAAATCCACCTGCAGGGTTTCACATAATTAAATCCTTTTGAGCTTTCAAGGGGACATCATTAACCCGAATATTATCAGGACACGGATTCCTTCAATAAATAATATTCACCATATATATTATTCCATCACCCAAAATATAATGATATAATTCAAAAGAATTATTTCATATATAAATCAAAGCATGTAAATAATATACACGTGTCAATTACTATATCCGGATTAAGAACCTAAGCATTAATAATAACATAGAATCTTAGTTCACCTTCTTAATCAGTTTAAGGGAACAATTCTAAATTTGATCCTGTTCAATATACACAAAGTATACAAGTATTATTTAATAGTCAAGATAAACTATTCCCAAATAATACTTCAGTTATTCCAGTGGTTTGTCTAATTCCACTTAAACTGTGAACCCTTTATATTATATATAGACACTGATAATTTAATCTTCTGTTATCCCATTTGATACTAAATTATCCACAATATATAATAAATAGACAATGTAAAAATATGCAATCAAGATTCTCAATAAAATGGACAATGTTTATATACTACTAATGAATAGTTTAGTATAAAACCCAACAAGTGGATAGGTCTTTCCTTTCATTGCCAATTCATTGAGAAGCTTAGTATATTTCTCAAAGATCTGAGTTATACTTTCTCCTGGAAGTGACCTAAACGCTTCGTATTGAGAAGTCAGGATGTCCAATCTGTTTTCCTGCACGTCTTCAGTTCCTTCCATTATCAAGTTAATGGTATCCCAAATATGTTTCCCGCTTGTACAGGTCATCAACTGATAGCTCATTTCCTTGTCTGCGGAGTCCGCCAATATCAACATTAAACCGGTGTCCAATCGAATCAGTTCTTTGTCAGAATCTATATACTCAGTAATATCCTTAGGTTGGGTGCATGAAGGAATCCTGCTACCATCAGGAGCTGTAGATTCACCAACTGGTTTCATTGGTACAAACGGTCCGTTCTCTAATATGCCAATATACAACAGATTAGATGCCTTGATAAATAACAACATCTTCATCTTCCACAAACCGAAATCATCTCTAGTAAACGGGGGAACTTTAATACTAGCGGTTGTCTTTGGAGCACTCATGGTTTCTGAAAATTTCAAATTGTTTAAAATTCAAGAAATTCCAATTAAATGAAAAATTTTGAAAGTAAAAAAATTTGCTTCGAATTTTCACGCTACGTTTGATTTTAGTCTCATTCACCGGATCTGATTTGTATATCAATCAAGTAGCTCCGATACCAATTGTTAGGTCCAAAGTATCGTAGAAGGGGGGGTTGAATACGATACTCACAAATAATTCAATTTCATTCGCGGATTAATCATTCAGTTCTATAACGAAATCAAACACACCAAACCAAATCAAGTTTTGGGGAATATATCTTTTTATAAATATAAACCTCGAGGGGTGCTACAATTTCTAATCCGTAGATTAGCTTCAATGAGTTCTAGGTTATTCACAATCAATACAATGATAGAGTTTCAACAGAATTAATGTTCTTAGAATTTTCTCTCTGGCTTTTCCTCTCTCTCCTTAATTGCTTCTGTAGTGAATGAACCTGACTGAAGAAGACACACTTCCTCTGTTGTAATTGTAGTCTTAGTTTTTAGAAAACTATCGAACCTTAATTGTAGAAACAATCTTGGCCGTCCAATTCTCATCAACCTGTCCAACAAAGAAAACTTTTCACCCACTTTCTAAATTGAAAACTATCGAATGAATAAAGTAGATATTCTATTCGATGGTTTTTAAATAAAAACTATCGAATGGAACATTTACTTTATCATAGTTTTCATTTCCTTAATACTTTTCATTCGATGGTTTTCTAAATAGAAAAACCATCGAACCTTTTCTTTGTGTTAGCCTTTAGAAAAGTTTCAGGGTGTTTAAGTAATAGACTGTATCACTTTCTTCTGAGACGGTAAAACAACTTGATCTTTTAAGTGCCGTCACCTAGTGCAACTGGTCTGGTTCACAGATGGATAACACTTGATCAATTCTTCTTTTATGTCTTCAATTCAATGCTTCTGATAAGTCCCTTGTCGTTCTGGTTGCTTCAAATAAATCACTGGAATCCCGTGGTACTTAACCCTAAATCATTCACATACTTCTGTCGTCTTGAAAGTCTTGTTTCTTTTGCTGTCACTGAGGCTTGAACATTTTCATGAACTTCTTTCCGTGACCTGTTTACGGACTTCAAGAATACATAACGTATTTTGATTTTTTGAGTTTACCTTTTCTTCTTTGATTCTGGATTCCTGTGCTTCTGTTAATATTATTGTCTGTCTTGTCCTTTGTTGAGTTGTAGTTATCTCTTTACATCTTATGTTACATTATGCTTTACAAGAACCAAGATAAGGTGCTATAACTGCAATGAACTTGGGCATTTTGCCACTGAGTGCAAAAAGCCTAAACAGGTCAAGAAGGATAAAGCATACTTAGAGCTTGAAGCTAAGTATGAGGCTCTACTCAAGAAAAAACAGGGTAAAGCTTTTATTGCTGAGGGAAAGTGCTGGGATGACTCTGATGAAGAAGAAGAACAAGAGTACTCAAACTATGCCTTGATGGCATTTTCTGATGATGGTGATTCTTCAAGTCAGGTACCTATTCTTACTTCTCTTGATATGACTCCCTTTCAATATAAGCAAACTGTTGAAGATATGAGTACTGAGATGTTCAATATTCATACTAGCATGTTAGTAGCTAATGAAGAAATTGATAGACTAACTGCTAGAAATCTTGAGCTTACAGAAAAGAATGAGGAACTTGAGTTAATGGTTGTGAGCCTTGATGGTTTGAAAAAGGAGATTGAGTATCTTAAAAACAAAGTGATTTGTGCTGAACAAATAGAAAAAGCTCTTAGAGAACAAATTGCTGAAAATGAATTGAAACTAAGAAGCTTCAAGAACTCCTCTGAGCTTATTCAAACCTATCACAAGGAACACACTGAAGATTGCAAGGTTGGAGTTGGTTTTGACTATGAGAATGATAAAGGAAGGAAGAAGGCAAAGGGCAAAGGAAAAGAATCTTTTACAAACAAAAATGCCCCAACCATTCTGTCTAGTGTTGAAAAGCCCATCTTCAAAAAGAGTGTTGTTGAGTTTGATGAAGAACTATTGATCATCAAACAACAACTTCTTGAAGAAGATGAGGCTGCTAAAGACACTTCTTCCTCTCCTGAATCTGTCAGTCAGAAAGAGACCAAAGACAACCTTGTCAAGAGTCCTAAAGTAAAGAAAGAAGTTGTTAGGAAAAAGAAACAAAACAGAAATGGTAAGGTAGGTGTCAACAAGGGTAACAACTATGCTTATGTGCCAAATGCTCCCAGGAAACAATGTCAGAAATGCCTATCTGTTAATCATTGACTCATAAGTGTAGTAAGCCTGAGATTGCTGAAGTTGATAACCTAAGTAACCATTCTGCTAGCATAAACTCTAGTCATGATTCTTTCTGTGCTAAGCCTAACTGCATGACATGCTATGTGACTGTGATTGCTAACTGTTTATCTCTTAAGCATAAACTTAACTCTGCACAATCTTGTGAATCACACACACATGTGCACACTCACAGGACAGGATCCCCAATCAAGGCTGAGAGGGTGAAAACTTCATGTGAGCCTAAGAGTGTAAACTCCAAAGCCACAGAAAAAGTGAAGTCTCCTACTGTGAAGAATGCAACTTATGACAGAAGAATTGTTAACAAATATGTTTCTAAATCAACTGGACTGTTAGATATAATTGCTGACGTTTCTTCATCAGTGTTTAAGTACCAGGTACTCATCAGAGTTTACTGGAAGCCAGTCAGAGTTTATTAAAGTCTGACGGGGAGAAAGTTTACCTTAGCTGTCGGTGCTAATATCAAGATTCTAGAAGCAATATATCTTGAAGATGGAAAGAAGCAAGATATATTGAGACAGATAAGGAAACGGAACAGAAGACAGAAGCAATCCTAATTTGATATAATTTGTATAGCTAATTTATAGGATATCAATTAGAGATTGATTATGTAGCTGTGTACTATATAAACACAGATAGGTTAACCCTAAAAGGGATGCGAATACTGAATACATTATTCTTGTAACCTAGCAGCTCTCTGTGATTCTTTAACATCACTGAGAGAAGAGTTATTTATATAATTCAGTTGTTGATTCATAAACAGTGTTCTCAATTGTTATTATCATACTTATATTGGTTATATATTGTGTATTCGGCCTAACAATTGGTATCAGAGCCAAGGCTGATTAATATATACAGTTTATCGATCCAAACACAAGTATAATTATGACTGACAACTCTCAGGAAGGTTCAAATGCAGGTTCTAATGCTCAGAAGGTTCAACCTACTTCTGTGAGTCGATATGAGACTATCAGGGTTCCAATTCTGAGACCAGTTGAATATCCAATATGGAAGGTGAAGATGACTATGTTTCTGGAAGCCACAGATCCAGAATACCTTGATAGAATCAATTATGGTCCTCATATGCCAACTAAATTGTCTCCTGTTATAACTGGTCAAGAACAAAAGACTGTTCCAAAAGAGAAGAAAGATTTGACTCCTGAAGATATCTCATCAATTGCAAAGGATGCAAAGGTTAGACATCTACTCCACAGTGCCTTAGATAATGTCATGTCTAACAGAGTTATTGGCTGCAAAACTGCCAAAGAAATTTGGGATGCTTTAGAAGTCAGGTGTCAAGGAACATGTGCTATAAAGAAGAACAGGAAGACTATTCTAACACAGGAGTATGAACACTTTGACTCTAGATCTGATGAAAGTTTGACAGATACATATGACAGATTTTGTAAATTGTTGAATGATTTGTCCCTGGTTGATAAAGAATATGAACTTGAAGAGTCAAATCTCAAGTTTCTTCTATCCCTACCTGAAAGATGAGATTTAAAGGCGGCAACAATCAGAGACAATTATGATCTTGCAGATACAGATCTTGATGAAATCTATGGGTTGCTTAAAACTCATGAACTTGAAATAGAACAGAGAAACAAAAGATCTGGAAAGAAGACAAAATCTGTTGCTCTTAAAGTTGAAGAAAAGCCTGTCAAGAAGGAATCATCAAGAAAGAAAACCAAAGGAAAGGCTTTAGTCATTAAATCTGACAGTGAGTCATCAAACTCTGATGATGGCTCAAACACTGATGATGAAGCTTCTGATTCTGAGGATGATGAAGAAGAGATGATGAGAATGGCTGCTTTAATGGTAAAGACCTTCAAGAAGATGGGATTCAAGAACTTCAAGAAAGGAAAGAGATTCTCAAGGAAAGATTCAAATTCTGATAAGAGAAATTTCAGAAAGTCTGATGGAAAATATACCAAGTCTGGAAAGAATGACAAGTCTGAGATCCAGTGCTACAAGTGTAAAGAGATGGGTCGTTATGCTCCAGAATGCAAGAAAGGAAAATCTGAGAAAGCACTCATCACTAAAGGCAAGGACTGGGCAGACACTTCAGACTCAGATGAGGGAGTCAATTATGCTCTCATGGCAACTGTTAAAGATGAAGCTGAGTCATCTGGAAACAAGGTACCCCTAACAACTTATGCTTATGATACTGATAATATATCTGAATTAAGAATTTATCTTAAAAGCATACATGTTAGTTATAGGGATCAGACTTTAGAAAATGAAAGAATCAAATCTGAGAATCTAGGTCTTAAAGAGAGGAATAAATTTCTTGAAGAGAAACTTGTTAACATGCAACAAGTTCAAAAAGAGAGAGATGATGTTGTTTATGTTGAACAGGAGTTGCTTAAAAGATATAGGCAAATAGAATCTGAGTTGGAAAAAGAGAGGAAAGTAATTAAAACTTGGACCAATTCTGGAAAAGACACACATCAGGTTTTTCAGACAGATACTGTAGGTTTAGGTTACTGTGAGGAAGATGAACTTAGGTTTAAAGATAAAGTTAAAGTGAAACCACAACTTAAACCTGTGAAATTTGTTCCTGAATCCAGTAAGATAAAGTCTGTAGTTGTGAAAGAAGTTGTTATGGAGCCAATTGAAACTTGTGAAAAACAGGTTAATATTGGTTCAATAACAGAGAATAAGATTGATATAGAAGCTGTTAAAGAACCAGTAAAAATCTGTGATAAACAGGTTAATGTTGGTTTAATGACAGAAAAACAATTCAATCATAAGCTCAAAGAAGTAAAGTCTGTCATGAAACAGAAAGGGTTCAAGAAGAACAGGAATGGAAAGATAGGCATAAATAAAAGGAATAATCATTTGCCTACTACTGTTGCTCCAAGAAAAACTTGTTATAACTATGGAAGTACTAACCATCTTGCTAGTTTTTACAAGAAGAACAAAGATATTAATTCTTTACCCTCCAAACCTAGAGTAAAGAATGATTATGTTAGAGTTAGACCACAGACTTTGTGCACACACTGTGGGAGCACTTGGCATTCTATTTATACTTGTAAGAGTTATCATGCTATTTATCACAACTATTATGAGCTAAAACCCAACTTAAAATGGGTTAGAGAAAACTCTGCAAGTGTAAAGTCTGACAATGTTAGTTTAAACTCTGTTGATAGTGATTCCGCTGCAAAAGCTAACAATGTTAAGAAAGCCAAAGGATCCAAGCAAGTTTGGATCCTTAAATCTAACACTCAGTGATTGTTTGTGATTGCAGGGCATAAAAGAGAGCACTCTTATCTTGGACAGTGGATGCTCAGGACATATGACTGGAAATAAAGCCCTGCTATCAGATTTTGAGGAAAAAGCTGGCCCAAAAGTTTCCTATGGAGATGGAAACATAGGACATACTCTGGGATATGGCAATATCAATCTTGGAAGTGTCATCATTACAAATGTAGCTCTAGTCTCAGGACTCAAGCATGATCTGCTTTCTGTGAGTCAAATCAGTGACAGAGGATACCATGTAGATTTTCATACTGAACATTGTGAAGTTATTAGCAAATCTACAGGGAAAGTTGTTCTAGTTGGACATAGGCACAATAACATCTATGAAGCAAGTTTGGTAACAAACTCTGAAGGAAAAACTGTGTGTCTATCTGCAAGAATGTCTAGTGAAGAGAGTTGGAAATGGCATAAGAAGCTCTCTCACCTAAACTTGAACAACATCAATGAGCTGATTCGAAAAGATCTTGTAAGGGGACTTCCAAAGTCAATACTCAGCTTAGATGGTCTGTGTGATTCTTGTCAAAAGGCCAAGCAAAGGAAGTCATCTTTCAAGAGTAAATCTGAATCTTCAGTTGTGGAACCTTATCATCTTCTACATGTTGATCTTTTTGGTCCAGTAAATATAATGTCATTGGGAAGAAAGAAATATGCTCTAGTCATTGTTGATGAGTACACTAGGAACACATGGGTGTACTTCTTAGCAAAGAAGGATGAAACTGCCTCAATTCTAATGGATCATGTAAAACTACTGGACAAAGGATCACAGTACAAAGTGAAAATTCTAAGGAGTGATAATGGTACTGAATTCAGAAATTCTGTAATGGAAGCTTTCTGCAAGGAAAGAGGAGTGAAGCAAGAATTTTCTGCACCTGGAACTCCACAGCAAAATGGTGTAGTTGAAAGAAAGAACAGAACCCTAATCGAAGCTGCCAGAACAATGCTTGTTGAAGCAAAATTGCCAACTTATTTCTGGGCAGAAGCTGTTCAAACTGCTTGTTTTACTCAAAATGCAACACTAATCAACAAGCATGGGAAAACACCATATGAGATGGTGAAGAATAAGAAGCCAAATTTGAAGTATTTTCATATTTTTGGATGCAAGTGCTTTGTGTTGAAAACTCATCCTGAACTGTTGACCAAGTTTGATTTAAAAGCTGATGAAGGAATTTTTGTTGGATACCCATTGTCAACTAAAGCATTCAGAGTCTACAATCTGAGAACCAAAGTGATTATGGAATCTATACATGTGTCATTTGATGACAAGAAAATAACTGGAATAGAAGATGAAGAATATCATGATCAACTTCGATTTGAAAATGTAGATCTAAATTCTGTTGACGTAAACTCTGATGAAGCAAATCCAACAAACTCTGACGACGCATACTCTGAACCTCTACTGGTAAACACTGAGGAAGTTTCTCTGACAGAACAAAATAGAGAACCAGTTGAGGGGGAGCGTGAAGAAACTTCAGAAAACACTCAAAGTAATGACACAAATTCTGAAAGTGAGTCAAATGTAGAATCAAACAGAAACTTTGAGCCAAACTCTGAAAGTTCAAATACTGAACAGTTCAATTCAGGGGGAGCCTCAGAGAATGCAAATGGTCAAGAAGAAAATCAGGAGAGCACGGATCAAGGGGAGGTTCTAATAATGATAGTAGAAGCCAATTACCTACAGCAAGAAGGTGGACACAATCCCATACACCTGACTTGATAATTGGAGATCCAGAAGCTAGTGTAAGAACTAGAAGTGCTACAAATAATGAATGTCTATTTCATGCATTCTTATCTCAAAAAGAGCCCAAGAAAGTGGAAGAAGCTCTTCAAGATGCTAACTGGATAACAGCAATGCAAGAGGAGTTAAATGAATTTGAGAGGAATGAAGTATGGACACTTGTACCAAGACCAAAGAACAGATCTATTGTTGGTACAAAGTGGGTTTTCAGAAACAAAATAGACAGTGATGGAGTGATTACAAGGAATAAAGCTAGACTTGTGGCTAAAGGCTATTCACAGCAGGAAGGAATTGACTATGATGAAACCTTTGCTCCAGTTGTAAGATTGGAGGCAATAAGGATTTTTCTGGCCTATGCTGCTCACAAGAAGTTTAAAGTCTTTCAGATGGATGTGAAAAGTGCTTTTCTCAATGGGAAACTTGAAGAAGAAGTGTTTGTTGAACAACCACCAGGGTTTGTAGATCCCAAACATCCAGATTATGTCTACAGGCTTGATAAGGCATTATATGGACTAAAGCAGGCACCTAGAGCATGGTATGAAACTCTGGCTCAATTTCTTTTAGAAAGTGGGTTCACTAGAGGTACAATTGACAAAACCTTGTTCTATTTTAATTTTGGTGATGATTTGCTGTTAGTTCAAATCTATGTGGATGACATAATTTTTGGGTCTACTAATGACAAACTCTGTAAGAAATTTGTCAAGCTTATGCAATCAAGGTATCAAATGAGCATGATGGGAGAGCTTAGTTATTTTCTAGGCTTACAGGTCAAACAAACAGATGATGGGATTTTTATAAATCAAGAAAAATATACCAGAAATCTTCTCAAGAAATTTGGTATGCTTGATAGTTCATCTGCTACAACTCCCATGGCTACTGCAACAAAGATTGACAAAGACACAGGAGCCTCAGTAGATATGACAAACTATAGAGGAATGATAGGGTCTCTTCTTTATTTGACAGCAAGTAGACCAGATATCATGTATGCAACATGTCTTTGTGCAAGATTTCAAGCAGACCCCAGAGAGCCACATCTAACAGTTGTAAAGAGGATTTTCAAATATCTCAAAGGAACCATAACCCTTGGTTTGTGGTACCCTAGAGAATCAGAGTTTAAATTAATTGGTTACTCTGATGCAGATTTTGCAGGCTGTAAAATAGACAGAAAAAGCACAAGTGGAAGCTGTCAATTTCTTGGTGACATATTAGTTTCTTGGTACAGCAAGAAACAGAAATCAATTTCCACATCCATAGCAGAAGCAGAGTATATTGCTGCTGGTAGCTGTTGTGCACATATTTTATGGATGAAGAATCAATTGCTGGACTATGGATTAAGGTACTCTAAAATACCTATTTACTGTGATAATCAAAGTGCTATTGCTATGACAGGTAATCCAGTACAGCACTCCATGACCAAGCACATCAACATAAGGTATCATTTTATCAGGGAACATGTGGAAGAAGGAGATATTGAGCTTCATTTTGTGTCTACAGACCAACAACTTGCAAATATCTTCACCAAACCTTTGAGTGAAGCTACCTTTACAAGACTGGTAAATGAACTTGGAATGATTTCTGGTTTTGACTAGAAATACTGGTTAGATTCAAAATCTATACATGATTGATTTTATGCTCATGGTTCTTTGCATGTGTTAACTGTTATTTGTACCAGTATGTTAAACTCTGATAGTAAACTCTGTTAGTAATAAAGTGTCAGTCATACTCTGTCGGTTAAAGTCTGATGTTAAACTCTGATTGTGATTTTTGTCTAAAACACATGGACCGATGAAGAAACTTGTATGAAGCATGACTCTCAGTAAGTAATCATGAATCCTTCTGAATGATATAAATTCTGATTTCAAAATGTGCAGAAATTTTACACAAGCATGATACTGTCTCTATATTTATAGCATCTCTAAGTTCATTGATCCTATACACTGAGTCTGTATTAGTTGTTTGCACTTTCTCTCATAAATTAATTGTATTAACTGATGAAAAGTCTAAACTCTGATAATTAGTTGCAAATATTTCACCATCAAAAGATGCCAAAAAAAGCACAAATTCCTTTGAGATCAAGTTGTGCCTAGGAAGACCCAGGAACTTATTGTATGAAATAAGGGCTAAAATCTTTGATTTTTGGTGACTAGAGCCAACCACTGATTACTGGAAAAATAAAAAAAAAATTATTAAAGGGGGTATAAATAATAATTTTTAGGTACAGAGTTTAGATACTATCAGATTTTGTGTTATAAATGAGAGTTTGGGCAACCAGTTTTTACTGATTTATTTTGTGGATTTTATGCACTTTGAGATGATCTAAATATTTATATTCAGTAAACTCTGCTAATTCACACACAATCATTCACACCTGTACAGTTTGTGAAAAGAGTTTATTTATAAAGAAGAAGGATTGGTAAACACTGATGAACTGTGTACTCTACGCCGAGGTAATTTAATTTTAATCTCTGATGATTAAAATAAATTTTGTTTGTTTCAGACATATTATGATTTTGAAAAAAGACATTTGTTTTGAAAATTCAAAAAGAGTATGATTGGACAGTTGTTCAAGAGTGTATTAAACAGAAGAGAGAGGTTGCGTGTCTAGGAAAGTGTAAAAGACGGTAATTATTGCTATTTTTACTGCGCATGCGCATTGGAAACTGTCAATTACTGTTGTCAGTCATTGCATGTGTGCCACGTGTCCCACTCACACAATTAACGGAGTAAGACAGTTGTGTATTAATGATTAAAAACTGTTCAGTTTTTAATTTTGAATTTCATATTTAAACAATACACACACATACGTCTAAACCTTTCACATCTTACTCTAATTCACTTCTATTGTCACACACACATATTCACAAACACTTTTCTACTTTCAAACTCTTTCGTGCTTTTGCATCTGTTTCTTTGTTATTCTTTCAAATCTTGCTAATGGCAACTACAGCGTTTGTTTCTTCTGGGTTAGAGTTTGTTCCTAACAACTATTCTGCTCCTTTGAGTAATGAGAACGCACCGGCGGCATTTCATTTGTTACAAAGTTTTCTTGCTCAATCTCCTATTGGGCGTGCTCTTGTCGAACCAGGGAAGCTGTCTGCAGTTCAAATCAAAAGCTTCTGGGAAACTGGTCTTTATGATAATGGTGGAGATTCTGGTACTCCATCAATTGTTTTTGAGTTTGA
The DNA here is from genome assembly GCA_030848705.1 of Heracleum sosnowskyi. Classification (NCBI taxonomy): domain Eukaryota; kingdom Viridiplantae; phylum Streptophyta; class Magnoliopsida; order Apiales; family Apiaceae; genus Heracleum; species Heracleum sosnowskyi. The sequence goes on from CM061235.1 coordinate 71,936,629, forward strand.
AGAAGCCGAGTATGTTATTACTCCTGGTACAGTTCGTGCAGCTATGGGATTTCCTGACCTCAATGCTTACACTATTGATGTTGGTGAGGCTGAATTATTGAGGATGATGAGGGAAATTGGTTATGGTGGATCTTTAGCAAAGATTGGTCAACTGAAGCGACCGTTCTTGAGGAAAGAGTGGAGCTTTTTCTTCGACTACATCACTAGAACGTTCGTTAAGAAGTGCACAAACTGGGATGCCATACCTACTGAAAGTCTTCAAATTGGGTATTCTCTGATCTATGGTACTTCTTTTGATTATGGTAGATTAGTTCTTAGCAATTTGGGTGATAAGATGACAGAAAATAGGGGAGTTGTTTACTTTTCAAGATTTTGTCAACTTTTATTTACTGCTTGTGTTGCTGGGGTGGAAATTTCTGATGAAGATGTGATTCCTTGTTATAAATTGCACAAACGTATATTCTCTGATCTTATTAATAAGGATGTTAAGAAAGGGGTTGTTGGAGAATTGTTGCTACCTGCTTCTGTGCAACAGTTTGTAAATGATCAAGTTAATCCACAAACACAACCACAACCACAATTACAACCAGGACCTCAGACTCTAAATACTGAACCTCTACCCTCTACTTCTCCACAACCACAATATGGTGGTAGAATTAAGAAAAGAGCCTTCAAGAGGAAAGTTAGAGCAAATAGACCAAAGTCTGATGATGAAGATGATGCTGATCATGAGGTTCTTCATCACAAAAAGAGGAAGTTGGTAGCCAATTATCTTTTTGATAATTTGGATGAAGCTGTTCCTGAAGCTGTCCAGCATGAAGCTCCTGCAGTTGTTGTTGAGGAGTCTACTGCAAATGCTGATATTGAGGACAGGGTTTTTCTAAACACTGAAGCTCCTGAAGTTATTGTTCAGGAGGCTACTGAAGATGATGCAGCAGCTACTGAGCCTGAGATGGCACAAGCTGATAAAGAGGCTGATGTTTTTGAGCAAGATAATTTATTTGCTGATTTTGAAATTAAAGCACATCCTAGTATCAGTGTTTGTGATACTGAGGATGTGGCAGCTGATCAACCCACCCAAATTCTAGATGAGTCTCTTGCAACTCATACAGAGATTCTCTCTGTCAATAATACAATTCCTGAACAGGGTGAGGAGGTTGATCAGGTAATTGAAGCTGCTGTCAATAACTTGGATGAAGCTACAGCAGAGAAATTGAATGACATTGTTGCAGAGTCTATTCCTGTCGAAACATAGGTTCTTGTAAACTCTGACATTCCTGAAATTGCAAAGATAAATGCAAACAATGTAGATGAAGACTTTGTTGAAGCTGTTGCAGAAAATGTTGAAGAAGCTGCACAGTTAAATACTGAAGCTACTGCAGAAGCTGCAAACTCTAAACATTCTCTTCATGCCAACTCTAACATTAATCTTGAATTTTCAAAATCTGATGAATCCATACCTTTTCTAAGGGATCCTACAGCTGAGCATATCAAGGAAAATGTCAATGCCACTGAAGCACATTATAGAGATATGTATTATGCCAACTGGTCAGGGGCAGATTGTATTTTCTCCAAGCAAAGGACTGCTGATTTTATCGCTCAATCTGCCAAGGAGATCACAAATTTTGAGCTTTTATCACATTTTAAGGCTACCATTGTTCAAGTCAAATCATTGCACAATCGCTTTGATGAGACTCACAAGGTAGTTCTTGGATTAAGTAATGATATAGCTCTTAAAGAATTAGATTTGAAGAAAGACAGAGCTCAGTTTTCATCTTTGATCAAGGATCAAGAAACCATCAAGCAGAGGCTAACAAATGTTGAGAGCAATCAGGCTGAACTATCTACTAAGATAGATTCTATTGCTGCCTCACTGGAGTTGCTGACATCAGTGCTTATTCCTGATGATGTCAAAAAGGGGGAGAGAATTTCTAAAGACAAATGCAAAAGGACTCCAACCTTAAGACTGAGGGATGATGCAAATGATGGTGGATGCAGAGGAGCAGAGCAAAGGTCAAAATCTTCTCAAGAGCAAGGGAGACTTAGGTCAAACTCTGCTAGACAGACAAACTCTGGTGCTACTGGTTCTGGTACTCATGCTCAATCTTCTTCAAGACTTAAGAGTCTAGTGATTTCAGCTAATCCAATAACTGATGAAGAGATTGCAGCCAAGCTGTTTTTAGATGAGCATGATGGTGAAGTGACAGTTGAGGATTTGGAAGCAGAAATGAAGATGCTATCTGAAGAACATAGAAAGAAAGTTGCTTCTGGAAATTACAAGAAGAAAGCTGTAAAAGTTCCAAGAAAGAAAGAACTAGGTATCTCTATCAAGGAAAACTCTCAACAGAGCATGCAATATTCAAGAAGGCCAACAGATATTATTTCTGGTAAGGGCAAAGGGAAGCTGATAAAAGATATAGTAACAAAGAAAAATTATTCAACCTCTGACATAGCTCAAGTTGAATCTGTTCTAAATCAATCAACCACTGACAAAGCTCAAGTTGATGATTCTTCTAAAGTTGTGACAACCTCTGACGTTGCTCAAGTTGTGCAAACTCAATTATCTACACAACTCCAAGGATTCAAAAGACCTATACTGCCTGAAACTCTGAAGCCAGAATCTGTGAATTTTCTTCAAACCAGAACAGTACTTGGAAAAGAATCTTATGATAAGTCTGGTTTGGGTTCACATAGAGAGAAAATGATAAATAACAGATCTCTAGATCAAACATCACTGGCAGAACCTGGTGTTGGGGTTACTCAAGAAAATCTTGACAAACTAGTGTCTGTTCAGATGATTTACCACAAAGGGTTAAAGAAAGAGTTTCTGTTATACTTTATGTCTGATGGAAGAGTATACAGAATAGGAGAAGCTGATGTTCAAATGAAGCTATGGGAAGAGCTTGAGTATGTTCTATATCTTCTCAAAATCAAAAATAGAAGTACTCACAATGCTGCTCTAGTTCTAAGAGAAAGGATGTTGAAAACAAAAGCTATGCTTGGAGGAGGTGTTTCAAGTGCATATATTCCTAAGTACAGAGATGCTTATGGAAAGATTGTTGAGATGAAGAGAAACAGTGTCAAGTTCAAGACAACACTGGGAATAAAAGTCTTGGAGTTCAACTTAGAGTCTGACAAATCTTACTATATCCGGCTAGGGAATGAAATGAGGAAGAACATCATTTATTCTCTAAGAGCTGCTATATACCAGACTGGAGAAAGTGATCCAGAGCTTAAGGAATTAAAAGAAATCATGGTAGAAGAGCTAGAAAAGGCTGAAAGGAGGCTTCTCATCGATTATCTCAGGACAGTGCCTGATATTGAAGAGATTAAGTAAAGTCTGACTGTAAGTTTTTATAGTTTTCTATTCTAAGTTAAAGTTAAACTCTGTTATATTTAAACACTACATTTGTTATATGTTTTGACATCATCAATTATCTATTTAACTTGTACATCTTCATTATGCACAAGTTGGGGGAGATTGTTAGATATAATTGCTGACGTTTGTTCATCAGAGTGTTTAAGTACCAGGTACTCATCAGAGTTTACTGGAAGCCAGTCAGAGTTTATTAAAGTCTGACGGGGAGAAAGTTTACCTTGGCTGTCAGTGTTAATATCAAGATTCTAGAAGCAATATATCTTGAAGATGGAAAGAAGCAAGATATATTGAGACAGATAAGGAAACGGAACAGAAGACAGAAGCAATCCTTATTTGATATAATTTGTATAGCTAATTTATAGGATATCAATTAGAGATTGATTATGTAGCTGTGTACTATATAAACACAGATAGGTTAACCCTAAAAGGGATGCGAATACTGAATACATTATTCTTGTAACCTAGCAGCTCTCTGTGATTCTTTAACATCACTGAGAGAAGAGTTATTTATATAATTCAGTTGTTGATTCATAAACAGTGTTCTCAAAAACAACTTAATTACTTTGTGAATGCAGGGCAACAGGAATAAAAGAGTCATATGGATCTTGGACAGTGGATGCTCAAGTCACATGACTGGTGATATAGCCCTGCTATCACAATTTGAGGAAAAAGCTGGCCGATCAGTAACCTTTGGAAATGACAACATTGGTTATACCATGGGATATGGCAGTGTCAAATCTGGGAATGTCATTATTGAAGATGTAGCATTTGTTGAAGGACAGAAGCATAACCTCTTGAGCATTGGACAATTCACAAACAGGGGTTTCAAAGTGGAATTTGATGAAGATCATTGTCTAATCTCAAATAGAGGAAATGGTGAAGTTGTTTTAACTGGTGTGAAGAAAGGAAGCTTGTTTGTAGATGATCTCAAGGCTGCAGACAAGGGAGAAATTTGTTGTTTCTACACTAAGGCCACAAATGAGGAATTCTGGCTATGGCACAAGAAACTGTCTCACTTGAATGTTCAGGCAATGGACTCTCTAACAAAGAGAGAACTCATCAGAGATATGCCTGCACTGGAATTTGTGCAAGATGGAGCATGTGAAGCTTGTCAGAAAGGGAAGATCAAAAAATCAAGTCATAAAAACAAATTGCTCCATACAAACTCAAAACCTCTGTAGCTAATTCACATGGATCTATTTGGCCCTGTGAATGTAATGTCCCTTTCCAAGAAGAAATATGCTCTAGTGATGGTTGATGATTATTGAAGATATACCTGGGTGGAATTTCTATTCTCTAAGGATGAAGCACCCCAAGTCATTATAGAGCATATCAAGAGAGTTGATAGAGAAGCACAAAGCTCTGGTTCCTCTGTAGTTGCTTTGAGAAGTGATAATGGGATTGAGTTCAGAAATTCAACATTGTATGAGTTTTGCAAAGATAAAGGAATTTCTCAACAGTTTTCAGCTCCTAGAACTCCTCAACAAAATGGAGTAGTTGAGAGAAAGAATAGAACTCTCATTGAAGCTGCAAGGACAATGTTGTTGGATGCAAAGCTACCTACTAGCTTTTGGGCTGATGCTGTTAACACAGCATGCTATGTGCAAAATAGAACATTGATCAATAAGAAGTCTGGCAAAACTCCTTACTCATTAATGACTGGAAAAAGAGCATCCTTCAAGCATCTGCATGTGTTTGGAAGCAAGTGTTTTGTGATGAAAGATACCTCTGAGCATGTTGGAAAATTTGATGCAAAGGCATTTGAAGGTATCTTCATTGGATACTCTCTGGAAAGGATATCATACAGAGTATTTGTACCTGAGCAACACAAAGTCATGGAAAGCATGGATGTTACCTTTGATGACAAGAAAACTCCTGGACTTGAAACAAGTGAACAAGATAGTGTGCCATTAAGATTTGAAAATCAAGGATATCTAGAGGATTCTGAAAGTGAGGATGAACCTCCTGCTCAAACTGTTCCAGAAAATGAAACTCTTGAAGTTGATGATCTTCTTCAAACACCTTTGCAAGGGTTCACAAACACAGGGGGAGAAGAAGAGAATGCAACTGTTAATCAAAATGATCGTGGAACAAGTCAAGGAAATGAACAAGGTCATACAAGGAAATGGGACAGAGCCCACACTAGGGATCAAATCATTGGAGATCCCGGTGAGGGTGTAAGAACAAGAAGGGCAACAATAAATACATGTCTATATAGATGCTTTCTGTCACAAGAAGAACAAAAAGTAATTGAAGAAGCTTTGAAGAATTCTGACTGGATTGTTGCTATGCAAGAAGAATTAAATCAATTTGAGAAGAACAAAGTATGGGAGCTAGTGCCACCTCCAGAAGGAAAGAATGTTATTGACACCAAATGGGTGTTCAGAAACAAAATGGATGAAGAAGGAGTGGTGATTAGAAACAAAGCAAGTTTGGTTGCCAAAGGATACTATCAACAAGAAGGCATTGACTATGATGAGACATTTGCACCTGTAGCTAGACTGGAAGCCATTAGAATCTTCCTGGCTTTTGCAGCTCACTCAGATTTAAAGGTGTATCAAATGGGTGTGAAAAGTGCATTTCTCAATGGTGATCTTGCTGAAGAAGTTTATGTATCTCAACCACCTGGCTTTGAAAATGAAAACTTCCCAGACTTTGTGTATAGACTGCTCAAGGCACTCTATGGACTCAAACAGGCACCAAGAGCCTGGTATGAGACTCTATCTCTATTTCTTCTTGAGCATCAATTTACCAGAGGAACAATTGATAAAACCTTATTCTTCAAGAAGCATGGAAATGATATCATTCTTGTTCAAATCTATGTGGATGATATCATCTTTGGCTCTTCAAATGAAAAACTCTGTGAAAGGTTCTCTAAGTAGATGCAAAGCAAATATGAGATAAGCATGATGGGAGAATTAACCTTCTTCCTAGGCATGCAAGTACATCAAAGGGAGGATGGCATCTTTATAAACAAATCTAAGTATGTCAAGTATCTTTTAAAGAAATATGGTTTAGAAGACTCATCTCCAGCAAAAACTCCTATGTCTACTGCAATCAAGCTAGATGAAGATAAGAAAGGCAAGAGAGTTGACATTAAGGTCTATAGAGGAATGGTTGGATCACTACTCTATCTCACAGCTAGAAGGCCAGACATCATGTTTGCCACTTGTCTCTGTGCAAGGTTCCAGTCTGATCCTAAGGAATCTCACATGATGGCTATCAAAAGAATCTTCAGGTATCTGAAAGGGACTCCTAATCTTGGGCTATGGTATCCAAAAGGCACTGGGTTCAACCTGGTTGGTTACACAGACTCTAATTATGCTGGATGCAGAATTGACAGGAAGAGCACCTCTGGAAGCTGCCAATTCTTAGGTCAAAGGTTAGTGTCCTGGTTTAGCAAGAAACAACAATCCACAGCAACATCTATAGCTGAGGCTGAATATATTGCTGCTGGAAGCTGCTGTTCTCAATTGCTTTGGATTAGAAATCAACTCATGGATTATGGACTAGTGTTAGAACACATTCCTCTGATGTGTGACAATACTAGTGCAATATCCATAGTAGCTAATCCTGTTAATCATTATACTAAAAAGCACATTGAGATAAGGTACCATTTCATTAGGGAACATGCAGCAAATGGTACTATAGCAGTCTCTTATGTTCCAACAGAGAAACAATTAGCTGACATATTTACTAAACCTCTAAATGAAGCTGTCTTCAACAGACTTGTGAGTGAAATTGGAATGCTTAATCCTTCATTTAGTTGTTCTAAGTAAATGTGCCAGTTAATTTAGTTGTAGCAGTAAATTTTCATTGTATCTAAATGCTCTATTTATTTGGAGTGAAAATTAGCTGAGATATGATCTATAAATATTTCAGTATTTTACTGCATATTTTTCAAAATCATATTTGGTTGTGAAGTTGTGAGCTTTTAAGACATCTCGATATAGATGATTTTGAGAGTTCACGACATAGTACAAATCAAACAGACTTATATCCCAAACTATTGAAACCGTGAGACTTTGCGATATAGTTCATTTCATGAGTTTGCGACATAGTTCATTTTAATGACTTTGCGACTCAGAATAACTATATCGACAAGTCTCCATATTTGACAGAATTTTGATTTAAATTTATTTTATTTCAATTTCTGATATAAGTCTGACAAACTGCTTGAAATTTCAAAAAGAGAGTTTTAGACAGGGTATTTTCACTATATCGCAAAGTCACCCAAAATCCTTCTATCTTCAAGACTTTGCGACATAGTTCATTTCAGGACTCTGCGATATACTTTGCAAGACTTTGCGGTACAGGCCATTTTGAGACTTCACGACATACAATTAGTCTTTACATATTCATAACTCCATATCGCAGTGTCTCTATCATATAAATACTCATTTCTAACCGTTCACAACTTTTCATCTTGTCTACTACTCTCAATTCTCAAACCTAAACTCAAATTTTCTACTCTCTTCTTCACTCTCAATCTTAAAATGGCACCCAAATCTCAAGCAGTATCATCCTCAATTCCTCTAACCATTCCCAAAGAAACAAATCTACTCTCAATTCCCTCTGAGGCGGAGGCAAACCCTAGGTACAAGTGCTTTGTACGGTTCTTAAACACTTCCTACCTCCGCCAAGCTTTGACCCTTAACCCCACTCTGTATGTCGATGTATTGGAAGGGTTCTGGAGAACAGCGTTGGTTGCAACAATGGCGAAGGAGGATGGGACTTCGTTTCAGGAGGTGAGTTGTACAATTGGGGGCAAGTCCTTCCAGTTTGGGGAGAAGGAGGTTAACGAGGCCCTGGGGTTCAAGGTTGAGGGTCATGATGCTGAATCTAATGATGATGAAATGGTTGCTTTCTTGGACCTTATCAAATATGCAGACAAGGTTGACATGGCTAAGTTGAACAAGAAGCATGTCAGGAGGGAGTGGTCGTTTCTTTTTTATACACTCCAAAAGGTGTTCTTATGCAGGAAGACAGGATGGGACCACATCAGTCACATTACTGTGAAGCTGGCCTACTCCCTAGCCCACAATCAGGAGATAAATGTTGGAGCAATCATCCTCAAGGAATTGGCTCAGAGGCTAGGGAGAACAGTTCGTGGTAGAGGTAATGAAATCTTTTACCCTCGTTTCCTTCAAGTTATTTTAAATTATCTTGATGTAAATATCCATGAATTGGAGGGTATAGATAAAACTAAAATGGCTTATTCCAAGTCCATGTCCAAGATTCTATTTGGCTCATTGGACACAAGGAATCAAGTTGATGTGATTCTAAGTGTGACTCAGCATATGCAGGACACATTTGAATCATATCAACTTCCTAAGCCAATATACCATGAACTTTCCTGGACAGGGGAGGCTCAGACTGATGAAGCTACACAGTCTAACCCCAGCCTTCCCATCCCATCCAGTAACCCAACTGCAAACACCACTTTAGAAGTTAGGGAGCCAAGTGCATCAATCTCTCAAAAGGTTGGTGTTACTAAAAAGAAGACCAAGAAGAGACCCCTTGCTATTATAAATGAATCTGTAGAGATAGAAAGTGAGAATCCTGAGTCACCTCTCACCAGACACAGTAAGAAATCAAAATCAAAACCTACCACTGAATCCTCCCAACAGGATTCAGATGTGGAAAAAGGGGTACACCTGCTACTGTCTATGGCCTCTCAACAGGTCATTGGCATTGAAAAGAGCAGCCTCCCCACTGCAACCTGTACAGAGTCTGCACAGGGTCAAGAACTCACTCTTGACCCTAGGAGAAATAAGGGTGATGAAACACTGAGTGGAGAGCACATCACAATTGAAACTCCTCCTATTTCTCAGGGGGAGTTGCCAAAATCAATTCTACACCACACTTCTCTTCCAGAATCTACATCTAACATTTCTTCTCAACAGAATAGTCATTCTCATGACATTTCTGCAATTGATCAGTCACAATCCAAATCTGTGATTGAGCCAACCTCAAGTGACATGGTGCATGACACTGTGCTCACCACCCAGGCACCACATCTAGTTGGTCAGGGAATGCATGTTGGGGCATATCCTAATGACACCAACAAAAACATGGAGGATTCAACAGTTCTTACTAGAGACTCTATGCCAAACTTTCCATTCCATATGGACATGGATTTGCCCTCACAGGCATATAGAGATGGTGTTGTAACTCATCCCATTTCAATGGAGATAGCATCAGCCTCTATAGTCATTCCAAGACTGGAGGAAACTCATCAATCAAACCCCCCTGAAATCAGCTCTAACTTGGCTAAGGCCACATTGTCAGAATGGCTGAAGCCTGTGCAACATGACATGGCTTCAGGATCATCTACTGTGCCACCATAATTGACGGGAGAAGAATTACAAAATCTTCATGTGGCACAGATAGATGAGTTCTCAAAGATAGCTCAACATCTCCTCACCTCAAATCTACTAAATGCTGATTATGAAGCTATCTTACTTTGCCACAAGGAGGATGTTGAAGCTCAACAGGAGAAGATAGTGGATGAAGTTGAACCAGAGGGAAATGTGGATGCCTGGTTGGATGCTAAGAGGACTCTCAAACTCAAGGATGCCCTAGCTTTTCTAAGAGAAGATTACCTAACTTCTCTGGGCTCCAATGCAAAGGATCTCTCTCCTGCTGCAATTTATGATGCTGTCAATGATATTTACAAGAATCAATTGAAGGCTCTGCACTATCTTGGGAAAGGGCTTCAATCAGAGATCTATTCTATTAAGGAGGAGATAGATAGATCCCTCACTCAACTAAGAAACTCATATCTCTCTGATTTTCCCAAGGTGGATGGCATCCTCAAAGAAGTCCAGAAAACCTCTTCTAATGTCAACATGATGGATCTTTCTCTTGCCATGGTCACAGACAACATCAAGAAACTGGCTACCACACTGGAAAATCAAGTCAAAGCCAACATAACCTCCAATGCTATGCTGAATGTAATGTGGAAGAATCAGTATGGTGACAAATTGGTGGATGAGGTCCCTATGTCAAACATCTCCAAATTTGACTTTGCCAAGATCAAGGATCAATCTCTTAATTTTTTCAAATCTCAGCAACTATTCTCTAAAGTGGATGGTCTAGAAAGAGAAGTGGCCTCTCTAAAGGATGAAAACAGGATGCTTTCTGAATCCTTAAACAAGCTCAATGACAAGCTGGATGACCAAGGCAACAACACATCTAATATCTTGTTGGTGCAACAACAAATGATGACTTCCATGATGAGACACATGAACCTGCCTATCCCTGGTGAAGCTCAAGACATCTTGTCTGATTCCAAGCCTAAGGGGGAGAAAGAAAAGGAGGTCATTCTGAGAAAGAGAGGGGGAGTACCTGCCAAGCAGCAAAAGCTTAAGGGCAAACTCATTGAAGAAACCATAAAGCCAATCAAACTTCCCTCTGTGGATGTCATCAGTGCTCAAGGTCAAAGAAGCACAGTCACAACTACCTTCCATCCCTCTACCATGACAAAGGACATTTCAGCTCCTCAACCTACTTCAAGTGCCAAACCTATCAAATCCACAATCATAACTGAGGCCAAGCTACATGAAGTTGCCAATTCAAACATCTATCATGATGATGCCTTCCTGGAGTTTCTGAAAGCCATCTATAGCAATGCTCAAGAAGATGCAAGGGTCTACAGAGAAAAGATCAAGGAAAGCATCAAGTACTTCACTGTGGCAGTAAGGAAAATCAAGGATGTACATCTAAGAGAAGTTATCATGGTGAGCAAGGACAACTGCTTGTGGCATCTAGCATTTCAAACTCTAGAGAAACTGAGATTTACTGAGCTGTCAATAATTCTGGAGTTGATTGAAAAGGATGGGGCAAACAACAAGTGACTGTTTGATGACTTGAAGATAGACCAACATCAAAGATTGCCTGAGGTTATCTCCAAGCCAAGGACAATAATCTTCCAAAGTCTATCTCAAGACAGCATCATTGACCAACTAGTGATTCCCTCAGACATGACAATGAAGAATAATGCTAGAATCAACCAGGTGTTGTAAATGCTCAGGGCTAAGAAAGGAGTCAAAACAGTAGAAGAGCTAGAAATGATTCACACTTTACAATCCTTCTTGATTCATGGAGTCATTCCTGAGTCTCTCAAAGATAAGAGCAAGAAGAAAGATGGTGAGGATGATGATGAGGATAAGAGGTATAGAAGGAGGAACCAATCTAGGAGTGATAAGGATGGAGCTAATGCAGGAAACAAGAGCAAAACTTCCAAATCTAAAGATGCTGACAAGAGTGGCAAAGACAGTGAGGAGAAGAGAGATGCTGGAAAGAAGAAGGGTGGAAATCAGCAAGTCAAGGACATTGCTAGCAGTATCTCAACCAAAACACAAGGCTCTATGTCTAGGGTTGATACTGTTAGTAATGATCCTACAAAATCAAGATACAAGACTACTGATTTGCCACTAAAAGGAAGAAAAACCACAACAACTCTAAAAGGACACTTCCACAAGGTCACAACCAGTGGAGTGTTGCAGTGGATCAAGGGCAAAGGAATGAAGCTACTTCCAAATGATGTGGCACTAAAGACAAAGTCACCTTGTTCCAGAAAGGTACCTCTTGTGAAGCATATGAAGATCAAGAGTGTACCCAGAAGAATAAGGATAACAAAGAAAACTGGAAAACTCACAAATGTTGTTGGCATCAATGTGTTTCCACTAGATGAAGACTATGATGAAGATGCCCTAGCATTTCTGAGAGCTCAAAGGATCTTTGAAGTCAAGGTGAAGCTAGATCATCTAGAGATCAAGTACACTGATGGAAGAGAAAGAATAATGAAGCAAGGAGGCTGGCAATACTTCTCTAAGTATGAACTTGAAAGAATAAATGCTTTACTGAACTTTGAAGAAAAGGAAGAAAGGATGTGGAAAATAGAGATTGCCAGGTTCATGAAGATGCACTCTGATTATGAAGAAAATCTGAGAAAGGCAAATGAAAAGAAGATAATTCAGAAAGAGAAAGAAATGGCTGAAATGGAGGAAAGAGCAAAGGAGCTGAGAAAGAAAGGGCTTTGCAGGGTAAAATAAAATCCTCATGTTGTGGAATACAAAAATTCTTTTGGAGGCAAAAGCAAGATAAGGATGGAGTTTCTGGATTCATATGTGGAAAGTGCCCTCAAAGCTGCAATTGATGATCTAAAAGACTCTCCTCTTATTGAAGAACTTATTGCAAGAGAAGAACTTCAAGAAGCCATAATTGACATAAAGAGAAGAGAAGAAATAAGGAAGAAAAAGATTTATGATGATTTTCAAGAGAAACAATTGAGAACAGAAGCCATGTAGCTCAAGAGGAAATTCTGTAAGCTTAAACTTCCAAGTTGTTATCAAATTCTGTTCATCATTCTATTCTCCTAAATATCTATTTCTTTTTATGTTTAGTTAGGCTTGTTATCAGACATGAAATTGTGCCTAAGGATCTTACTCACAATTTGGGGGAGATTGTTAGGCTCAGGACATGTCTGAATACCACTATTAACAAGCCTACACTATGTGACTATGTCACACTACATGACCTAGTGAATTCTATCACTGGGATATAGTATAGGTCTCTTAATGTACTTGTCTTGTTCTCATGAACATTAGATTGAAATGCTCTGAATTATAATGAGCTTAGTAAAGTTTCTTGCATCTAGATTGTATATAGGCCATTGAATAATTTTCCTGGTAGAAGTTCAGAAGTGTTCATGCAGCAGGATAGAGATGAATAAGGCCCTGAAGTAATAAGTTGCAAAAATTTATCTAAGGCATTATATAGCAAAGTCAGAAGAAAGCTATGTCGTGAAGTCACCAATATCCATGTCGAGAAGTGCTATATCGCATAGTCGATTTTGTACTATGTCGAGAAGTCCTCAAGACTCATGTCGTGAAGTGTTGAAGTCAGCAAAGTCAAAGATGCCTAGATCGTGAAGTCCTCAAATGGCTTATGTCGCATAGTCATCAAATGACCTATGTCGCATAGTCCTCAAATGGCTTATGTTGCATAGTTGTCAAATGACCTATGTCGCATAGTCCTCAAATGGCTTATGTCGCATAGTCATCAAATGACCTATGTCGCATAGTCATCAAATGGCTTATGTCGCAAAGTCTTCAAAGGCCATATCGCGTAGTCTTCACAAGGGACATCGCGAAGTCAGGAATGAAGTGGAGTTCACGATATCAACACTTAGCCATTTATAACAAGACAAATCAAGGTACAGAACCAAGAATCAAAGGAGACAAATACTGAAGCATTTGTTCTGGCAAAGTGGTCCAAAGAACAAATGGAAAATCTACAGCTAAACTTGGAGAGAAAGATAAGAGACAAGCAGCTACAGAAACGGGAAAGACTCCGAAAAGCAGGTGGTCCTTCCTGACACAGTTAACTTCTTATGGCAGGACAAGTTGGACTTTCAGCTAGGGGTAACTGTTTAAAAATAGGTGTTTGCACTAGTTTGTATAGGACTTATATATATCATGCACACCCTATTGTTAGCTGTAAGAGAGATACATAAATTTTTATCTTAAGCACTCTTTTCTCTGTAAGCAAACAAGATACAAACTGTTCTTGTTTAGAAGCCAGAAATTCGATTGTGAATTTCTTGGAAAGCTATAGTATTTAATTTACTTAATACAAAGTAGATTAAAGTGATTGTGTGTGTTGTTTACATTCTGCATATTACATAGAATAATCATATACAGTTTATCTTTAGTTTCAAGAAAGCAAAAATCTATCAAACTATCCATTCACCCCCCCCCCTTCTGTCTAGTTTCTAAGTGATATTCATTCCTAACATTAATATCTAACAAATATTAATTAAAAGAGACGGCTTTCTTGCAAACTTCATAACAAAATAGTATCGTACAAATATTAAAATGAAATGCAAGATATTCCTTCTTTAAAATTTATAGTGCAATGTATTTTGTGATCGTGATTTTGGGAATGTATTTGTAAGCTTAAAAATTGGGTCCTCTATTTAGGTTGATTAAAAATATTAAGGCAAAGTAATTGAAATGAATATATTTCATTTATTGTTGGTTGAGCATGTTTTACGATCCACATAAAAATTAAAGTATTCATTATAGTATTTTGTATAAAAATGGTGTTGTGATTCTTATACTTCTCCAATTTTTCACTATATTTTATTATAAATTCAAATTTCAAGTATAAAAGTGAAGTATATAAATTGTCAACAATTTTCTTTTTATTTTTATTAATATGAACGAGTCGAGGGGCCGCCCAGAGACGAAGCTGAGAAGTTGTTAGTATATAATTTAATAATTAAGCTTATTTATTCAAAATTTATTTTTATAATTTATTTTTAATTCACATTTTTCATAGTAGTATTGTATATATAATGTCATATTGTAACATTGGATTTTTCAAAAGTTAATCACTTATGTTGTGTTATTTTCTTTCGCTCGATATTATTACAATATGTTTCTTTATCAATTTAAATAAAATAATGTATTTGTCACATGTATTAGCCTTATAAATTATATATCAACTTAATTTAAAAAGAAAGTATGGTTGGGTTTCTGCCTTTTTATTGGGATTTTCTAATTGTGAAGTATCTAATGCAAGGCGTCGTCGTACGATGACGTCGAGTAGTCTTAAAAGATAGTGTAGATTTTATACTTGATAGATAATTTGGTCAATTTCTTTAAAATACTCATTTCTTAATAATTTAATTTATTTATAATTTATAACTACATTAGACTGTAATAATATTTTTAAATAATAGGATGCGATACGGCGCGGCGAGTCGACGTCGAGTAACATTTGACTACATAATTATATAGATTAATATTGAATAAAAATTATACTTTAAAATGCTCATTCAGATCATATTTCATTCAAAATTCAATTAACGAAATCAAAAATATTTTTATATTTAATAGATTTTATAAATATTTGTAAAAAGAAAGATGTGGGATTGTATGAGGTTTTTGAGGTTAAAATTTATGATTATAAATTTAATAATATAAGGTAAAATGTAGCTTAGAACAATGTAGTACCCATTAATTGTCAAATTATAAAATGTAAATTTAAACATATCGTTTTAAGTTTTAAGTGAGTTAAAATTTATATTTAGTCACAGGAGAAAAAATGAAAATTAAACACTGCAAATAGAAAAAGAATTCGTAAAATTGTCTCAATTAACAACAAAGCAAGGCAAAATAATCACGAGAGTTTTTGTAATCCAATAAATATAATTGCACACGCATATAAAATGCAAAAATAATTTCATTATGTATAACTTAAACTACAATAATTCGTGTGCGAAGCATAGGGCATAATACTATGTTAGTAATGGTACAATCTTATATTGCGATATCTTTCTAATCTCATCATTGAATTTTATACTAATGTTCTAAATTCAAATACATATTTTTCATTATTTTCCTTAGAATTATCACGTTCAAGCATTCATATATGTTGATCAATGATGAAATTGTAACTCTAAAGGACCTCAACGAGAAAGATGGAATTGAGAACACGGAGGTTTTATAATCTATAAAAGTACCACAAAAGATTCAAATTTGCTTTATAGACTATTATATTGTTATATTGTGTTTCTAAAATGACTAATATAACATTCTTTCCTACAGAAACACTTCCTTTTCAATGTAAAAGTTCTGAATGTTGAGGAAGGAAATTGGTGGTACAGTAGTTGCATCGATTGTTAGGGAGATGTTGAAAAAAGTATAAGTCAGCTAAAGTGCTCAAACTGCACAAATAAAACTATACATGTACCTGAAAAAAGGTTTGTAAGGAAAAGAAATCTAAATCAGATCATACCAGTGATGTAATTTATGTATATATCTATTACTAAACGTTTTTGTTAATGTCGCTGAATTGTTTACTGTTTCAGATTTAGGATTGTCATCTTTGGAGAAGATTCAAGTAACGATTATAACTTCGTTTTAATGGATAGAGCTTCAAGGAGGTTGTTTGGTATGATTGCAACCAAGATATAAGCTTGATATGACGAAGATTTGCTTCTAAGACTCAATACATAATTTTGTTCATCGCAACATTCCTTAAAATATAATAATGTAGTACTAGTCTTTAACTATTTTTTCTTCATTCAAAAGAAAAATCGGGCATCTCTTTCCATCCAAATGTTAAGGAAATTATTGGAAAAGAAATTAAGTTGAAGATACAACTTAACCAGGACAATCCAAAATCAGCCAGTTGTCTATATTATGCAACTGATGCTTATGATTCTCCAGACTCAACTTCTGCAATGTTTCAACCAACAATGAGTTATCAAGGAAATTCAGGGGTGGCATAATTATATGATCAAGTTAGTATATCAATTTCAATTTGGTTAATGATAAAAAAATGAATTTGATTAACGATATAGAACTACCATTCATTCAACAGTGACATTGATTTACTTCTGTCATTTTTTTAACGCAATGTGGTTGATTTGTCCGATTGTCCAATTTCTCCAAGTTAACCTAAATCTACTACCAAGAAGATTAAAACGATTTTAGCATTGTCTTGATAGAATTTGTATTGATAATTTGAGAAATATATTTGTATTGACTAAATGCTTTATTGGTTTGATGCTTTGGTTCTGAAAATTTTCTTTTGGATTGTTTTGAATATTTCGGATTAGTACCAGAGATGTTTGGTTTTAACGTTTAAAGATTTTTGATTTTAAAGTTAAAATATTTAGTTTGTTTGATGTTAAATTAATTACGACCTCCTTGACATAAAAAAAATATATACGACCTCAACGTTACTATTACAGGGACGTATGAAATTGTTACTGTGAGAGAAACGTATAATATTGTTAAAATTAAGTACGAGCCAAACATTACAATTGCACACGAAGGTATGATATTGTTAATATGTATATGAGAGAGAAAAATATCAGTACCGTAATATAGGTCTAATAAAAAACACTTATATAATACGAAAATAAAAAATTAGGAATTAATAAATTAAATAATTAATTAAATATTATTTAATAAAAACATATATCATTCTATATGCGAAGTACGAGCATATTGCTAGTATGAATATGATTTAACAGGTGCAACTTGCTAAGGGAGTCGGTTCTGACAATCATTTGAGAGGGAAGTCTTAACCGACAAATAGTTGTTATGCCGTTAGATTGAGAAATGAAGTGTTAAAATTTAAAAAAAATGATTGAGAGTTTCCGCACTAAGTGACAAATTTTAGGGTTTGTGTGACACACCATTTACAAATTCATTCGTATTTTTTTTTTTAATTTATAATTTTTTATTTCATTATTTTTAGTTTATTTTTCTGTTTACATATTTTAGTCACATATTTTTCATTCAATTTATAGTTTTCTACTTCAGTATTTTTATTTTATTATTCAATTTACATATTTTATTCACATCATTTTCATTTAATTTATAGTTTTATACTTTATTTTTTCGAGTTAAATGTGACTTTTTTTAATTTTTTTAGATTTGATATTTATTTTCAATAATTATTAATTAAATCTAAATTTTGTAAAATACTAGACATAAGGGTTTGATCATGCTATTCATTAAAAAAATAATATCAAATAACTTGTTTGTCGCTTTTATATAGAAACTTGTATTATCTATACTATTATATTAAAGACGAAACATTGAAAGTTTTGTAGTCTGGTCATGAAAGTTTTTGTAGTCTGGTCACTCCATTCATAGCCGTTAGATATTTTTGATCAAATCATTGAGAACCGTTAGATAAAATATGAAAATTAGTATATAGAATATCTTTTATATTTTTCCTAACTAAAACATCTCATTTTCCAAAAATATCACAGACAGTTTCATTTAATAAAATAACATAATAAGGTTATAATTGCTAATAAATAACTCATTACCATTTTTAGCCAAAGTGTATATTCTTTTTTATATTTTCTAACTAAAATTTCTACTTTTCCTAAATAAAACCTCTAATTTTCCAAAAATATCACGAATAGTTCTATTTAATAAAATAAAATAATTATATTATAATTATTAATGACTAACCGATTAGCTTTTTTTCCCAAAACGTATATTTTTTTTATATTTTCTAACTAATATTTCTCGTAACTAAAACCTCAAAAATATCACGGGCATTCCATTTAGTAGCATAAAATACTAATATTATGAATATATCTCTCTATTTATACTATATTATCAAAGACGAAACATTGAAAGTTTTGGTACCTGTTGTAAAGCATAATGTAACATAAGATGAAACAGAGATAACTACAACTCAACAAAGGACAAGACATACAATAATATTAACAGAAGCACAGGAATCCAGAATCAAAGAAGATAAGGTAAACTCAAAAAATCAAAATATGTTATGTATTCTTGAAGTCCGTAAACAGGTCACGGAAAGAAGTTCATGAAAATGTTCAAGCCTCAGTGACAGCAAAAGAAACAAGACTTTCAAGACGACAGAAGTATGTGAATGATTTAGGGTTAGTACCACGGGATTCCAGTGATTTATTTGAAGCAACCAGAACGAAAAGGGACTTATCAAAAGCATTGAATTGAAGACATAAAAGAAGAATTGATCAAGTGTTATTCATCTGTGAACCAGACCAGTTGCACTAGGTGACGACACTTAAAAGATCAAGTTGTTTTATCGTCTCAGAAGAAAGTGATACAGTCTATACTTAAACACCCAGGAGCTCAGGAGTAATCATTAAAAGATATAAGATAAGAAAAATGATTCGATAGTTTTTCAATTCAGAAAACTATCGAATGATATAAAAAGTGATTCATTGAAAACCACTTTAACTTAATTTAGTATTCGATAGTTTTTATTTAAAAACTATCGAATGGTAAATTAAATTAAGTCATTCGATGGTTTTTTAATTAGGAGCAGGTGAAAAGTATTCTTGTTTTACAGGTTGATTTTGAAGATGGACGGCCAAGATTGTTTCTACAGTTGAGGTTCGATAGTTTTCAAAGAAGAGTACAATTAATATGAGAGAAGATAGTGCCTTCTTCAGTTAAGGCATTTTACACAGAGACATTACTGAGAGAGAGAATTGAGCCGGAGAAATCATCAGAGAAATTAATAGTGCTCAGAATTTGATCATTGTAATGAATTAGTGTAACCTTAAACTCATTGAAGCTAATCTACAGATTAGAAATTGTAGCACCCCTCGAGGTTTATATTTATAAAAAGATATATTCCCGAATCTTGGTTTGGTTTGGTGTGTTTGATTTCGTTATAGAACTGAATGATTAATCCGCAAACGAAATTGAATTATTTGTGAGTATCGTATTCAACCCCCCCCCCCCCCTTCTACGATACTTTGGACCTAACAATTGGTATCAGAGCTACTTGATTGACGTACAAATCAGATCCGGTGAATGAGACCAAAATCAAACGTAACGTGAAAATTCGAAGCAAATTTTTTAACTTTCAAAATTTTTCTTTTAATTGGAATTTCTTGAATTTTAAACAATTTGAAATTTTAAGAAACCATGAGTGCTCCAAAGACAACCGCTGGTATTAAAGTTCCCCTGTTTACTAGAGATGATTTCGGTTTGTGGAAGATGAAGATGCTGTTATTTATCAAGGCATCTAATCCGTTGTATATTGGCATATTAGAAAACGGACCGTTTGTACCAATGAAACCAGTTAGTGAATCTACAGCTCCTGATGGTAGAAGGATTCCTCAAGGCACCCAACCTAAGGATATTACTGAGTATACAGATTCTGACAAAGAACTGATTCGATTGGACACAGGTTTGATGTTGATATTGGCAGACTCCGCAGACAAGGAAATGAGCTATCAGTTGATGAACTGTACAAGCGGGAAACATATGTGGGATACCATTAACTTGATAATGAAAGGAACTGAAGACGTGCAGGAAAACAGATTGGACATCCTGACTTCTCAGTACGAAGCTTTTAGGTCTCTTCCAGGAGAAAGTATAACTCAGGTCTTTGAGAAATATACTAAACTTCTAAATGAATTGGCAATGAAAGGGAAGACCTATCCACTGAGAGAATCAAACAGGAAGTTCATGATGACGCTGCCCCATCATGTAGAACACAAGTCCTCATCCATAAGGGAAAGAATTGACTTCACGAAGATGCCATTAGAGATGATCTACGGCAAGGTGAAGACTTATGAGATGGAGCAAGAACAACGAGTGATAATCTACGGACCAGGGACAGTGGATAACAAGCACAATGCACTTGTGAGATCAGCAGCACTTGTAGTGGATGAACCAACAACTTCTGAGATTCAGGTTCAAACCCCTAGAGCTGGAAAAGAGGTGATCATAGAAGCTGAAATGGATTCTGTGAATCTGGGTGTTAATGAAAGTGATTACTACACCCTAGAAGAGCTTGAGCAAATGGAAGACAAAACCATGGCGTACTTAGCTGCAAAGTTTAGTTATATCCGTTTCAAGAGAAACCCTAAGTACAAGGGCTCAACCAACAGATTCTAGAAGAGCAAGTATGCACCTAGTACAGGCTTTAAGGGAGGCTACAAGACTGGCATGATTGATAGAAGCAAATCAAGATGCTACAACTGCAATGAGTTAGGGCATTTCGCCACTGAATGCCGGAAGCCTCGTCAAGCAAGAGACATGAAAGATGTCTATGGAAAGAAAGACTCATATGAGGATTTGAAGAAGGAGAATGCCAAGCTTAAACAGCAACTGGGGGCATTTTCTGGAAAGCAGAAAGGGAAGGCTTATATAACATTGGGAAAACACTGGGATGATACTGATTCGGATGAAGAAGAGGAATATGTAAATGTTGCCCTAATGGCTGAATCTTCAGAGGAATCACCACAATCATCTTAGGTACCTATCTTAACTACAATTGATATGTCTAACTCTGAGTACAAGAAAACTGTGTAAGATCTTAGTGTAGAATTGTTTAATGTACACACAAGCATGCTAGCATCAGAAATGGAAAATGCTAAACTAGTTCTTAAGATTAAAAAGTTAGAATCTAAAAATGAAGAACTAGAGCTTGTAGCTGTCACATTAGAAGATCTTAAGCAAAAGAATGCGTACTTAGAGAACAAGGTCAAGTGTAATGATGAGATAGAGACTATCCTCAGGAAGCAGATTTTAGATTTAGATTTAAAGCTGAATGCTTTTAAGAATTCCGCCCTGATTGCTAAGGAGATCATTGATACTCAGACCCAGGGTAATAAAACTGCTATAGGACTTGACTATTCCAAAAAGGCTGGGAAAAGGACTCTGGAATTTCCTGTGACATCTTCTGTTGTCAAGAAGGATATTCCACATATTCTTAAGAATGTGGTCAGTCCAGTCTTTGTCAAGCCCTTCTCAGAACCTTTTAATGAGGATGACCTTTTCATAAGACAAGAATTGCTTAAGGAGGATTTATTGAAGGAAAAAGAGGTAAAGACTAAGTTGCCTAGGAAATCAGTAAAAACTGTTATACCTAAAACTGAAGTAGGTGACTTAGTTAGTATTGCTAAAAAGAACAGGAATGGGAAAAAGAAGATTGTTAATCAGGAAATTGTTCCATTTTCTCCCATTGCATTTAGGAAGTTGCGCACTATTTGTAATTCTTCTGGACACCTTACACATGCATGTAAAAAGGTTAAAGTAGAAACTGCTAATACTTCTGAAATGCATAACATGTCTGACATGCCTGATCTTCATGAACCCTGTGGAAAGAAAGAGTGTTTGCTATGTAAGTACAACATCATGCATGCTTATTTTATGTTGATGAATGATAGTAGCAAAAGGACTAATAATGTTAAATCCACAGATACTATGAATATCAAACAGGGTAAGACTAAATTGAATGTTACTCCTGTTAAAGTATCTAAACCTTCAGGACCCAAACAATTTTGGGTACCAAAGTCCGCTTAATCAATCTGTGATTGCAGGGTAAGGTTAAAAGCTCAAAGGTTCTGTGGATTCTGGATAGTGGCTGTTCTAGACACATGACAGGTGAAGAGTCCCTGCTTACAGAGGTGGTTAAGAAGACCGGCCCGATTGTAACCTTTGGAGATGACAACAAAGGATTCACTATGGGATATGGTAAATTGAAAATTGGGAATGTCATCATAGAAAACATCTCTCTTGTTGAAGGATTAAAGCACAATCTTCTAAGTATCAGTCAATTCTGTGATAAAGGCTACAATGTAGATTTCAGAAAAGACAAGTGCTTGATCACAAACAGGAAGGATGAGAAGCTTACTCTACTGGGAGTGAGAAAAGGAAATTTGTTTATAGCTGAGTTGAATTCTACCAGTGAAGGAGATGTTACTTGTTTCTACAGTAAGGCTTCTTCAGAACAAAGTTGGCTATGGCATAAGAAGCTCTCACACTTGAACTTCAAAACTATGAACTCTTTGGTAAAGAGAGAGTTAGTGAGAGGGTTGCCCCTGATGGAATTCAATCAGGAGGGACTATGTGAAGCATGTGAAAAAGGGAAGTCGAAGAAAGCATCACATGGAAGCAAAGAAATGACAAGCATTGCTGAACCATTACAACTGATTCATATGGATTTATTTGGTCCAGTCAATGTTACGTCACTTTCAAGAAAAAGATATGCATTGGTGATGGTGGATGACTACTCCAAGTACACGTGGGTGTTGTTCATACAATCAAAGGATGAAGCAACACAACTAATCATTGATCACATCAAGAAGATAGAAGTGGAAGCTAAGCTACCTGTGCGGACAATCAGATCAGATAATGCAACTGAATTCAAGAATGCAGTTCTTAATGATTTCTGTAACAGCCCCAGATCCGGGGTCGGGGATCCGGTCGTTATGGTCTCAATTCCCATCAATAATACTTGCACTTGAATCAAAACAATTAAACTACATGTTGTGACCCCACAATAACATCACCACACACACACAACTAGTTATAGTCCCAGAGATGAAATTGAAATAAGTATCTAGCCATAGGATCCACAAGTTAAAAGTTATTACAACCCAAAAGATTACAGAGCATTTAAAAGTTCTTGCCGTTGATTACATTAATCATAAATATACATAAGTCTGAAACAAAAGCTGTAGCCTAGGCTACTGATTTCTACTACCTCAGCTATGGCTGCTACCACATCAACGGGTAAATCTCTGACGGCTGCCACCCGCTTGCGCAGAGTGTGCTGGTTGCGGGCCATCTGCTCTAGCTGTTGTTGTGATATAAATAAATAAAGCAAGGGTGAGCAATAGAGCCCACCAAAATAGTTTATAACTGATTATCAATAAATAACAGTTCAATGATATATTCGTAACCACATGTTATGCCTTAAACGGATAAGAAACTAGTATAATCTATAAGATGAAGTTACAAAAAAATTAATATAATGTTTCCGTAATTCAAAATCCACTTATGCATATATATCCTTAATCAGGTTTATCAGAGTCATAACTCATAAAATAAAAGATGAAGTTGCATGAATTTATTGTCACTTCATTTCCAAACACTTTTCGATGAAATCCATGACTCTGAAACGTAAAGATCGTCCTCCTTTCCCCAAGTGTAACACTTGTTGATACGACTCCACTAAGTAGTTATATCTAGGTTAAAAATACTTAATAATATTTATTAAATAAGTAAATCTTAAATGAATATTTGAAAATAATATTCATTAAGTAAGTAATCCTCAAATGAATATTTGAAAATAATATTCATTAAATAAATAATCCTCAAATGAATATTTACAAATAATATTCATTAAATAAATAAATAATTCTCAAATGAATATTCAAAAATAATATTCATTAAATAATCCTCTGATGAATATTCACAATAATATTCTTCGATTAAGTAAACCTCAAATGAATATCCGAAATAATATTCCTTAATTAATAAATCTCATTTGAATATTCGAAAATAATATTCATTAAATAATTAAATCTCAAATGAATATTCAAAATAATATTCATTAAATAATTAAATCTCAAATAAATATTCAAAAGTAATATTCATTAAATAAATAATCCTTAAATGAATATTCATAAATAATATACTTTAAGTCAATAATCCTCAAATGAATATTCATAAATAATATTCTCTAAATAAATAATTAATCCTTGAATAACAGTACCCGATATCTTTATCGGAAAATAACCTTTATCATATACAAAATATAATCACTTCTGATCTTTCAAGAAAATCACACGCCCTTATCCTAGGGCAAATATAAAACCCTGGCTTATAGCTGATATCCCATATCTAACTTATAAGCCCCAACTTCAAGTCATAACCTCAAGTATTGCTATACATAGCAATTCGAAAACAAGTATGCAATTTATATATATCGTAATCGCATATCATAATTGAAAACAGTTATTATCACAACAACAGTAGTATAGGTTTTGAAAACTTGCCTGGTGGTGAGGTAGGGGTAGTGTGCCTCGAGTCAATCCGGCGATCTATACATAGTCAAAAGATCCAAGGTTAAACACTTGCACGTAACTAAGTATGTACCTTACTTAAACTAAAACATGGTTTCTAGTTAACTCTTAAGAATCCTCTTGCGCACACTCGACTCGAACATTTTTATAAAATAGAAATTAAATCCTTTTAACACGAAATCTTCTCGAGGGTCTTCCTAAACATACCTATCATGTTAACACAAAGTTTCATATTCTTATTAATCAGTTAAGGGGTTTGATCATTGCCTCAAAGTTGGCTAAGTGGTATAGTTCGGTTTCTCGAAACATCCTTAATTAAAACACTCGTTTCTCCTAAACCATAAATCGGATTCACATGATCTTTATACCAAAACGAACCTTGAAACAAGACCTACACTATACTAGGCAGTGGTGACCTTGGACAGAAGTCCTTATGCTCGGGTATCACAAACAAAACATGGTTACGGAAAATCGGGCATTATAACGGCTATGTTTTAACGATTCCAAAGTTTGATCATAAACTTACAAGATCAATCCAAACCAAATTACCAAGTCAAATCCTCAACATCATTACTAATCCATAAACATCACCAATCAGTCAAAACCAACCTTTACTTGCTTATCATCAAAACAACCTCAAACTTTCCTCAAAATCACTTAATCACTCTTACGATTACACCGATTAAACTATACTTAAAACTAATCATATAAATCGAATTTATAAACAAGGGTTTCAAGAGTTATACCTTCCTTGGAGTGTATATGAGCCTAATAATCCTTGTATAGCCCTTATATAACCTTAAGATAGCTTGAATCAACAAAAGAAATCAAGAATCAAAAGTTAGTTCTGGGAAATCACTATTCATGTTCATCTTTGACCTAAGATTTAAGCATGATACCATCCATGGATGATGCTAAGATTAAGAGATTACCTTGGTCTAGGAATTAGGAAGCTTTTGAATCCAAGAACATGAATTATGGATGCTTGGAAGTTGGTCTTGAGAATTGGAGATTTTTGGCCGAAAGTTTCTTGTTCTTCAAGAGGAAATTTCTTTTCTTTTCTTGTTTAATTACTTGGATGAGATATTTTGTATCAAGTGGTGAGTCATAGCCTTATGTGTCTCATCTTTTGACACTTGTCCAACATGCACAAGCTTAGATAAAGCAGCTTTACGGGTTTGCTTTACTGGTTCGTTTCCTTTCACATGGATGATCAAAATGTTGCATTCCTTGAATTAATCTTGTTACATGTTACTTCCATGTCTATATTTAATCCTGTAAATGTCTCGTTGTTCCGTCTCCATTTAATCTCGTAAAATGTTCGTAGGGTTTCTTAAGTGTTCTATCGAAGTAGTTTACCGTAATCGTTCTTAATATTACTAATTCTTTTATTAAATCCATATCCATGGAATTGATAATTTAAATCCTCAAATATTCTCAAATAATAATTAATCCGTCCGTTATTGGTGAAATTTCGGAGAAAACGAAAATGCTATTTTTCCGATTCTGACAGCTTTTGCATTCCTTTATTTACATCGCAGATCACTAATACGACTTTGAAAGTTTATTATATCGTCCCGTATATAGGGTGGTCTGAAAAGCTTTTTAAATGAAAAAGTTACTATTCATCAGTGGTTTTTAACAAAAGTTACTATTCATCAATAGTTCTCAAATAAGTACAAAATTTGGGGATATTACAGTCTCCCCTCCTTAAAAGGATTTCGTCCCGGAATCAGTTTGAAAACAACTGGGGGTACTTTTCCAGCATAGCACTTTCTAGTTCCCAGGTTGATTCTTCTACATTATGGTTTTGCCACAAAACTCTGACTAGCTTGATGACTTTGTTTCGGAGCACTTGTTCCTTTTGATCTATAATTTCCACTGGTTGCTCCACATAGGTTAGGTCTGGCTGCATGTCTACGTGTTCGTATTCCACTATGTGCTTAGCGTCCGGGTTGTATTTCCTCAACATTGAAACATGAAACACATTGTGCACTTGTTGCAGGTTTGGGGGTAGTGCTAGCTCATAAGCTAACTTTCCAATACGTCTTAAGATCTCAAATGGTCCAATGTATCTAGGACTCAGCTTTCCTTTCTTTCCAAACCTCATCAAACCTTTCCAAGGAGATACCTTTAAGAACACTAGGTCTCCCACTTCACATTCCTTGTCTTTCCGGGATAAGTCAGCATACTTCTTTTGTCTATCTTGGGCTGCTACCAGCCGCCCTATGATTAGATCTACTATGTCCTTAGTCCGTTGGACCACTTCGGGTCCAAGCATCTTTCGCTCTCCAACTTCATCCCAATACAAGGGGGATCGACATCTTCTTCCATAAAGGGCCTCGTAAGGCGGCATTCCTATGCTTGAATGAAAACTATTGTTGTAGGAAAACTCAATCAGTGGTAGGTGATCATCCTAACTCCCTTTAAAGTCTATAGCACAGACCCTTAACATATCCTCTAGTGTTTGGATGGTCCTTTCACTTTGTCCGTCAGTTTGGGGGTGATAGGCAGTACTCATGTTCAGCCGGGTTCCTACACATTCCTGAAAGCTCCTCCAAAATCTAGAGTTAAATCTGGGATCTCGGTCAGATACTATGGCGACTGGGACTCCGTGTCGCACCACTATCTCTTTCAAGTAAATATCCACTAGTCTGTCGACAGTGTACCTTTCGTTGATCGGAAGGAAGTGTGATGACTTCGTCAGTCTATCTATGATTACCCATATGGTGTCATGATTGGCCTTGGTCCTTGGTAAACCTACTACGAAGTCCATGGCTAGGTGTTCCCATTTTCATTCGGGAATCTCTAGGGGTCGCAACAGTCCACTGGGCCTCTGGTGTTCCGCTTTCACTCGTTGGCAGGTCAAGCATCTGCTTACCCACTCTGCTACATCCTTTTTCATGTTAGGCCACCAGTAGTACTCTTTCAAATCTCCATACATCTTGGTGCTTCGTGGGTGGATTGAATACCTAGAACTGTGACTGTCGTGTAAAATCTCGTCTTTTAGCTCTTGAACATTCGGAACCCAAATTCGGTAAGTATACCTCATAATTCCTTTGTCATCCTTGACAGTGTGGATCTCTTCTCCGGTCATTGACTATCTGTCTTCACTTATCATTCTTTCTTGACACCTTCTTATCTTTTCTAACAACTCTGGCTGCAATGAAATCTCAAACAGCTTTTCGGTACCGCCTCCGGTTACCTTCACTTCTATTTCCATCTTTTCAAATTCTCTAATCAGCTCTTCTGATGACATTATCATCTTGAGTCTCTCTTTCCTACTAAGGGCGCAGCCACCACATTGGCTTTCCCTGGGTGATAAAGAATTTCACAGTCATAATCCTTGATCAGCTCTAACCATCTTCTCTGGCGCATGTTGAGCTCCTTCTGGGTAAAAATGTATTTGAGGCTCTTATGGTCAGTGTAAATCTCGCACTTCTCTCCATACAAGTAGTGCCTCCAAATCTTTAAAGCGAAAACTACGGCTGCTAATTCTAAATCATGAGTAGGATATCGAATCTCATATTCCTTCAATTGTCTTGATGCATACGCGATTACTTTACCGTGCTGCATTAGCACGCACCCTAATCCCTTATGCGAAGCATCACTGTAAATCACAAAATCTCCTTTTCCATCTGGCAATGCCAACACAGGGGCAGTTACCAACCTCTTCTTTAACTCTTGGAAACTCTTCTCGCACTTTTCCGTCCATTCAAATTTCTCAGTTTTACGGGTAAGTCAGGCTAACGGGGCTGCGATTTTCGCAAAATCCTTGACAAATCTTCTATAATACCCTGCTAATCCTATGAAACTCCTTACTTCCGTTGGTGTGGTTGGTCGTTCCCAATTTGAAACAGCCTCTATCTTGGAGGGGTCAACCAATACTCCTTCCTTGTTAATCACATGACCTAAGAACTGAACCTCGTTTCGCCAGAATTCACACTTTGCGAATTTGGCATACAACTGTTCCTTCCTGAGTATTTCTAGGGCTATCCTCAAATGGTCTGCGTGTTCTGCCTCTGTCTTTGAGTAGATAAGAATATCATCGATGAAAACTATAACGAACTCGTCCAAATACTTCTTGAACACTCTATTCATTAAATCCATGAAAGCTGCTGGGGCATTGGTCAATCCAAACGACATCACCAAGAACTCATAATGTCTGTATCTGGTACGGAATGCAGTCTTTGGGATATCTTCGAGTTTAATCTTTAATTGGTGATATCCGGTCCTCAGGTCAATTTTAGAGAAGTACACAGCATCCTTTAGCTGGTCGAACAAATCGTCTATTCTGGGTAATGGGTACTTATTCTTAATGGTTAGCTTGTTCAACTCTCGGTAGTCGATGCATAACCTCATACTCCCATCTTTCTTCTTAACAAACAACACTGGTGCCCCCCACGGTGACACACTGGGTCTTATCATACCCTTCTCCAACAGTTCTTTTAACTGGGTAGCTAGCTCTTTCATTTCTACTGGGGCTAACCGGTACGGGGCCTTCGAAACGGGCGCCGTCCCCGGGGCTAATTCAATAGCAAACTCAATTACCCTATCGGGTGGTAATCCTGGAAGATCTTGTGGAAACACATCTTCGAACTCATTGACTATTGGGATGTCCTGTAAACTGGGCACCTCTCTCTGGGTGTCTACAACATAAGCTAAGTAAGCCTCGTTTCCCCTTCATAACAATCTTTTGGTCTGCGCCATGGTTAGAAATTTATGTGTCTGTTTCATTCCCTTAAACACTACCTCCTTCTTTCCTGGGGTATTTAATCTAACCTTTTTCCCTTTACAATCTATCTGTGCGTTATTACGAGACAACCAATCCATCCCCAAAATGACATCAAATTCTCCTAATTTAAAAGGAATCAAATCCACATACAAAGATTGTTCCCCTATTTCCAATTTGCAGTTTGGGTGAATTCGATTAACTGGGACTATTTCGCGGTTAGCTATCTCTACTTGTAGGGAATCCTTTAATGGTTGGGCTTTAAGTTTCAATCTATGCGCAAAATCCCTCGATATAAAAGACTTAGTTGCTCCAGAATCAAATAAAACATTTGCGCTAACTGAATTCAGAGAAAAGGTACCTGCTATCACATCCGTGTTCCTCACGGCATCCTGCACTGTCATGTTGAAAGTCCTAGCGGTTGGTGGTTTGTTGGAGGTAGCCTTGCTTGCCCCTGATGCTGCGGGTCGGTTCATGGGGCAATCCTTCCTCATATGACCTTGACGCCCACACTGGAAACAAGTGAGGTTTCGGTTGACGCTAGGGTTAACCGTGGTACAATTGGTAGCATAATGGCCCCCTCGTCCACACTTAAAACAGGTTACCGGTTTCTGGTTGCACACACCGGAATGTTTCCTTCCACAAGTTGTACATGCTGGTAATGGGGGTCGAGATTGGCGGGAGTGGGACACTCCGGATGGGTTGCCGCCCTGGTTCACGCTTGAGCTTACGGTTCGCTTGAAACCCGTATTCCTTTCAGGTAGGGAGACTGCCCCGCGATTAAACCTATTTTGGGGGTTTCCTCCAGCAGAACCTCCACCCATACTTGCATGCTTTCTTTTTATCCCTCCTTTCTCTCTTTCCTTATGCATCTGATCACTCCCTGCTTCCACGATTGAAGCTTTTTGTACCAATGTGGCATAGTCTGTAATCTTTAGGACTGCCACGCGATTTTGAATCCACTGCTTCAATCCCTATTGAAATCTATTAGCTTTCTTTTCTTCGGTATCTACAAACTCTGGCACAAACCTTGATAGCTCGGTAAATTTTGCCTCATACTCAGCCACTGTCAGGTTATTCTGCTTTAGCTCCAAAAACTTAAGCTCCATCTGAGTCTTTATAAACCTTGGGAAATACTTTTCTAGAAACAATTGCTTGAACCTTTCCCAAGTCACGATAACATCTGTCTCCATGTTCTTCTTGGCCTCCCACCAATAGTTGGCCTCTCCTTTCAGGAGGTAAGTGGCGAAAATAGTTTTCTGCGCCTCCTCAATGCTCAATATCTCAAAGGACTTTTCCATTTCCTTTATCCAGGCTCTTGCCTCTACTGGGTCAGCCGATCCTTGGAATTCTGGGGGCTTGAGTGACTTAAAGGCCCTGAAAGAGTTCGCTATGGTATTGTTGTTTCCTTGGGGTGGTTGGGGATAACGGTCCAAATTTTGCCTGAGTAGATTCATGAACTGACCCATGGGGTCTCCACCCTGGTCCCCTTCTCCTTGTTCCGCTTCAACTTCCTCTTCTTCATTCTCAATGTCCACAGTGAAAAAGGATTCATCTGCCTCCCCATACTGGGAGTCGTCCTGTTCATTATAATCCTCGTCCATTTCTTCATTATACTCAGGGTCTTCCCTATTTTGATTGTGGCTTTCTTGATCATCAGATTCAGGGGGATTAGCCCTAGTTCCCACTCTTCGTGGAGGCATCTTACTGAAATTTGGAAAATTCACATTAGGCTCGTTTACTGGGTTACAGATACAGTCGTTACATAATTGGAAGTAGACTTCCGCAGTTCTATATTTTATCGTAATTTAATCGTACGGTGCAGACAACAGTATAATAAACTTGTGATCTCGTCACAACAGAACTGGATTCAACTGAAAGGAAACAAATATATACATGGTACCAAAGATACATAGTCTGAGTCAACATCGACAGTTACAAGTACAACCGTCCTAACAACATCTAGTCAAAAGTGAAATACATGGTCTATCCTTCTAGTCAGAAAAGGGATAATATATACAATGGAACAATCCCACAAAAATCGGCACTACTATGTCCGTACATGACTAGAAGACTAGACTACTACATCACCAACTCTGAAATCAGCCACTGGTGCGGCTCCATGCCCTCACCCTCGCCATGGCTATGCGGAAAATCTCCTCAGCATCAACCCTGGATACCCTGCCATCGCCATCAGTAGGCAAAGCTCGAATCCTCATCCGTGCCCTCAGCTCAATTCGAGTCATCGCCCTCCGTGCAACCCGAGGGGGCACAGACCTCCCGCCGCCCTGGCGTACCATCCTGGCATCTCTCTCCACTGCTAGCTGCATCCGTGACTCTGCTAATCTAGCCTCAGCCACTACCAAATCTGACTGAACTCTATTCACGGTCCAGTTATGCACACATACTGGTATCCCCTCTAACGGAACATGGGGTGGGGTAACCGGGTCGGCTGGTGGTGCAGCCTCTGCCTGTTGTGGCTCAGGGGTAAGCTCCTCAAAATCATCATGGGAAGGGCTCAAAGGCAGTGGTGGAGGGGTAGGGGCTCTCTCAGTAGGAAGTGGAGTCTGGTCCTCAGTATCTCCCTCCATAGCCTCAGTGTCAGCTAGGGTCGGGTCCTCCTCGGGATCCTCATCATCAGAATCCTCAACAACCTCGATGTCCGCATCCGCCTGGACCTCCTCCGGGTCCTCCTCCTCAAAACCCTCATAGTATGGATCTGTAGTCTGAAGCAAGTCCTCATCATGCTGTCTCTCGTAAGCCTCAGGGTCAGCGATGTCGCTCGCCTACACAATAACGAACTATGTTACTATCATGATATTAAAGTTCCCATAAGGGTTTTAATCGAACTTGGCAAGAGTTCTTATTATCTTAGTGAATCTATTATTGTAACTTCGCATCATCTCTGGGGTTTATAACTCTCTCTCTGATACCATTTCTGTAACAGCCCCAGATCCGGGGTCGGGGATCCAGTCGTTACGGTCTCAATTCCCATCAATAATACTTGCACTTGAATCAAAACAATTAAACTACATGCTGTGACCCCACAATAACATCACCACACACACACAACTAGTTATAGTCCCAGAGATGAAATTGAAATAAGTATCTAGCCATAGGATCCACAAGTTAAAAGTTATTACAACCCAAAAGATTACAGAGCATTTAAAAGTTCTTGCCGTTGATTACATTAATTATAAATATACATAAGTCTGAAACAAAAGCTGTAGCCTAGGCTACTGATTGCTACTACCTCAGCTATGGCTGCTACCACATCAACGGGTAAATCTCTGACGGCTGCCACCCGCTTGCGCAGAGTGTGCTGGTTGCGGGCCATCTGCTCTAGCTGTTGTTGTGATATAAATAAATAAAGCAAGGGTGAGCAATAGAGCCCACCAAAATAGTTTATAACTGATTATCAATAAATAACAGTTCAATGATATATTCGTAACCACATGTTATGCCTTAAACGGATAAGAAACTAGTATAATCTATAAGATGAAGTTACAAGGAAAATTAATATAATGTTTCCGTAATTCAAAATCCACTTATGCATATATATCCTTAATCAGGTTTATCAGAGTCATAACTCATAAAATAAAAGATGAAGTTGCATGAATTTATTGTCACTTCATTTCCAAACACTTTTCGACCTCCTGCCAACATGATTGGTTCTTTATCCCAATGCATGTTGCAGGAATATCCAAATTGGATGATGAACTAATACTGGAGTTGCTACCGCGCCCGCTGTGCCTAACCTTGCTATGATCAGTAGCAGGTCGCACCGCTCAAATAGTTTTCTACATGTAGATGGAAGAATCACGACGGCCTGACATTGTCTACCGCCTTTCTGGATCTCCCGGCCCATTTGGGGCAATAAAAGTTGGATGGGTCGGCGCAACTGGACCACTTACACCACTCCTAGTTCAGATGAAATCCATGACTCTGAAACATAAAGATCGTCCTCCTTTCCCCAAGTGTAACACTTGTTGATACAATTCCACTAAGTAGTTATATCTAGGTTGGAAAGTAAGATTCTCCAATATTTCCCAAGATATTGCTTGTTAATGGATATCGACTTGTTCCATGAATTTACCCCTCGATCGTTGAGGTGGTAACACAATATTTGACTTGCAGCAACTAAATTGCTTCGAGAAAATATATGTCCCCTGACAGTTTTGAGTTGAGAGTTTAAAAAGAGTAGGAGCCACTTAAATCTGGTTTCTCATATTTTTGATAGTTGAGCGAGCATTTAAATCCCCTTTAAAAGATAGATTTAAATGGAAAAACATTGTTTTGGGAACCTCTTTTTGATTTAAAAATACTTAATAATATTTATTAAATAAGTAAATCTTAAATGAATATTTGAAAATAATATTCATTAAGTAGGTAATCCTCAAATGAATATTTAAAAATAATATTCATTAAATAAATAATCCTCAAATGAATATTTACAAATAATATTCATTAAATAAATAAATAATTCTCAAATGAATATTCAAAAATAATATTCATTAAATAATCCTCGGATGAATATTCAAAATAATATTCTTCGATTAAGTAAACCTCAAATGAATATCCGAAATAATATTCCTTAATTAATAAATCTCATTTGAATATTCGAAAATAATATTAATTAAATAATTAAATCTCAAATGAATATTCAAAATAATATTCATTAAATAATTAAATCTCAAATAAATATTCAAAAGTAATATTCATTAAATAAATAATCCTTAAATGAATATTCATAAATAATATACTTTAAGTCAATAATCCTCAAATGAATATTCATAAATAATATTCTCTAAATAAATAATTAATCCTCGAATAACAGTACCCGATATCTTTATCGGAAAATAACCTTTATCATATACAAAATATAATCACTTCTGATCTTTCAAGAAAATCACACGCCCTTACCCTAGGGCAAATATAAAACCCTGGCTTATAGCTGATATCCCATATCTAACTTATAAGCTCCAACTTCAAGTCATAACCTCAAGTATTGCTATACATAGCAATTCGAAAACAAGTATGCAATTTATATATATCGCAATCGCATATCATAATTGAAAACAGTTATTATCACAACAACAGTAGTATAGGTTTTGAAAACTTGCCTGGTGGTGAGGTAGGGGTAGTGTGCCTCGAGTCAATCCGGCGATCTATACATAGTCAAAAGATCCAAGGTTAAACACTTGCACGAAACTAAGTATGTACCTTACTTAAACTAAAACATGGTTTCTAGTTAACTCTTAAGAATCCTCTTGCGCACACTCGACTCGAACATTTTTATAAAATAGAGATTAAATCCTTTTAACACGAAATCTTCTCGAGGGTCTTCCTAACCATACCTAGCATGTTAACACAAAGTTTCATATTCTTATTAATCACTTAAGGGGTTTGATCATTGCCTCAAAGTTGGCTAAGTGGTATAGTTCGGTTTCTCGAAACATCCTTAATTAAAACACTCGTTTCTCCTACACCATAAATCGGATTCACATGATCTTTATACCAAAACGAACCTTGAAACAAGACCTACACTATACTAGGCAGTGGTGACCTTGGACAGAAGTGCTTATGCTCGGGTATCAGAAACAAAACATGGTTACGGAAAATCGGGCATTATAACGGCTATGTTTTAACGATTCCAAAGTTTAATCATAAACTTACAAGATCAATCCAAACCAAATTACCAAGTCAAATCCTCAACATCATTACTAATCCATAAACATCACCAATCAGTCAAAACCAACCTTTACTTGCTTATCATCAAAACAACCTTAAACTTTCCTCAAAATCACTTAATCACTCTTACGATTACACCGATTAAACTATACTTAAAACTAATCATATAAATCGAATTTATAAACAAGGGTTTCAAGAGTTATACCTTCCTTGGAGTGTATATGAGCCTAATAATCCTTGTATAGCCCTTATATAACCTTAAGATAGCTTGAATCAACAAAAGAAATCAAGAATCAAAAGTTAGTTCTTGGAAATCACTATTCATGTTCATCTTTGACCTAAGATTTAAGCATGATACCATCCATGGATGATGCTAAGATTAAGAGATTACCTTGGTCTAGGAATTAGGAAGCTTTTGAATCCAAGAACATGAATTATGGATGCTTGGAAGTTGGTCTTGAGAATTGGAGATTTTTGGCCGAAAGTTTCTTGTTCTTCAAGAGGAAATTTCTTTTCTTTTCTTGTTTAATTACTTGGATGAGATATTTTGTATCAAGTGGTGAGTCATAGCCTTATGTGTCTCATCTTTTGACACTTGTCCAACATGCACAAGCTTAGATAAAGCAGCTTTACGGGTTTGCTTTACTGGTTCGTTTCCTTTCACATGGATGATCCAAATGTTGCATTCCTTGAATTAATCTTGTTACATGTTACTTCCATGTCTATATTTAATCCTGTAAATGTCTCGTTGTTCCGTCTCCGTTTAATCTCGTAAAATGTTCACAGGGTTTCTTAAGTGTTCTATCGAAGTAGTTTACCGTAATCGTTCTTAATATTACTAATTCTTTTATTAAATCCATATCCATGGAATTGATAATTTAAATCCTCAAATATTCTCAAATAATAATTAATCCCTCCGTTATTGGTGAAATTTCGGAGAAAACGGAAATGCTATTTTTCCGATTCTGACAGCTTTTGCATTCCTTTATTTACATCGCAGATCACTAATACGACTTTGAAAGTTTATTATATCGTCCCGTATATAGGGTAGTCTGAAAAGCTTTTTAAATGAAAAAGTTACTATTCATCAGTGGTTTTTAACAAAAGTTACTATTCATCAATAGTTCTCAAATAAGTACAAAATTTGGGGATATTACAATTTCTGTTCAGAGAAAGGAATATCAAGACAGTATTCAGCACCAAGAACTCCTCAACAGAATGGAGTACTGGAAAGGAAGAACAGGACCTTGGTTGAAGCAGCAAGGACCATGTTGAGTGAATCAAAACTTCCACAACATACTCAAACTACTACTGTATCCACTAGTCAATCAACAGGGTCAACAGATCATACCGTCAACAACTCAGGGGGAGCAGGAGAAGGATCAACTAGTCACACTCCACAACATCTAGAACAAGGAGAATCATCAAGATCGCATCTGCCAAGACAAAGGGTATGGAATAGAGATCATCCCTTTCACTTGATCATTGGTGATCCGGACACAGGAGTGAGAACTAGGAGAACATCACAAAATGAATGTCACTATTTTGGGTTTCTTTCAGAAACAGAACCTAATAAAGTTGAAGATTCTCTAGATGATCCAGATTGGGTGATTGTTATGCAAGAGGAACTCAATCAGTTTGAAAGGCAGAAAGTTTGGAAGCTGGTACCCAGGCCTAAGGGAAAATCTGTTATTGGAACAAGATGGGTATTCAGAAATAAGTTGGACGAAGATGGCATTGTAACGAGAAACAAAGCCAAACTGGTTGCTAAAGGTTACTCTCAAGAAGAGGGTATAGATTATGATGAAACCTATGCACCAGTAGCAAGACTTGAGGCCATCAGAATGTTTCTGGCATTCGCAGCACATTCCAATTACAAGGTATATCAGATGGATGTGAAGAGTGCTTTTCTGAACGGGGAGTTAGAAGAAGAAGTGTATGTGGAAGAACCTCCAGGTTTTGAGGATTCAAAACTGGCAGACTTTGTGTACTTTCTATTCAAAGCTCTCTATGGACTCAAACAAGCTCCAAGGACATGGTATGACACTCTCTCTAAATTCTTACTTGAAAATGATTTTACAAGAGGTGTTGTAGACAAGACTCTCTTTTACAAAAAGCACAAAAATGATTTGATATTGGTGCAAGTATATGTTGATGACATAATATTTGGTTCTACTAATGATGATCTATGCAAGAGATTTGCTAAGTTAATGCAGAGTCATTATGAAATGAGCATGATGGGTGAATTGTCATTCTTTCTTGGACTGCAAGTATACCAAAGACAAGATGGTATATTCATTTGTCAGTCCAAGTATATTAAAGATCTTCTGAAGAAGTATCAAATGGAAGACTCATCTACAGCAAAGACCCCTATGCCAACTGCCACTAAGCTTGATAAGGATGAAACTGGTAAGAAGGTTGACATCACAGGCTACAGAGGTATGATAGGCTCATTACTTTATCTCACTGCAAGTAGACCAGATATAATGTTTGCAACATGCTTGTGTGCTAGGTTTCAGTCTGATCCTAAAGAATCTCATCTAATATCTGTTAAGCGAATATTTAGATATCTTAAGGGGACCCCAAATCTTGGAATTTGGTACCCTAAAGACACAGGATTTGATCTTATTGGATACACAGACTCTGATTTTGCAGGTTGTAAGATTGATCGGAAGAGTACTTCAGGAAGCTGTCAGTTTCTTGGAAGAAGGTTAGTTTCCTGGTATAGCAAGAAGCAGCATTCAGTGTCCACATCAACAGCTGAGGCTGAATACATTGCTGCTGGTAGCTGCTGTGCTCAGATATTGTGGATGAGAAACCAACTCCGTGACTATGGGCTTTTGTTGACAAAGATTCCAATATTTTGCGACAACACAAGTGCCATAGCAATCTCTAACAATCCAGTGCAACACTCGAGGACGAAGCACATCGACATCAGGTATCATTTTATCCGAGAGCATGTCATGAATAGAACTGTGGAGTTACATTTTGTACCCACAGAGGAACAAATTGCAGACATCTTTACTAAACCGCTTGATGAATCCACTTTTTCTAAGTTGGTTGGTGAACTTGGGATGTTAAATCTTTCTAATTGATTTTGATTAGAAGTCAGTAACTGCAGATAGTCCTAGTGAATACATGAGTTTAAGAATTTCCATATCCTTAGGACTCGTGAATTTATTTTCTGGAGCAATTCTCGTAGTTAGGATTATTGTACTAATTTAATGTCATAATTGGTTATTAATTCTAAAGATTATTTAGATGCTAATATTTGTTCTAAATATTCAAGCATTTATTTAATTTGAATTAATTTACTTTGTTTTTAACATTGTAGATTAATGCAGCATAATTTATTGGATTTTAATTGGTTAATATCATTTGATGATATTTAGTCGATTTTATTCTAAGAAAATTGTGAATTTTCTGTTAACAATTGATTTTGGTAAATTTTAAAAGATTTATTCAAAATAAAACTTGACAGGAAATACAAAATTTTGAATTTTAGAACATGAACATGTTTTAAAATTTGAAAAGAAGCAAAAAATATCGAATTTTAGGAAATTTGATAGTTTTTCCGAGTACAAAGAAAAATTTATCGAAATTAATTTTCGATAGTTTTTGAAAAGGAAAGGAAAAACTATCGAAAATAATTCTCGATAGTTTTTTAGGATACTTTGAAAATGCATCAAAGTGAATTTAAATAAATCATATCTAAATTCTCGATGTTTTTGAAATAGAAAGAAAAATCTATCGAAGAGAATTAAATTTTCATTTATTTTAATTCTCGATAGATTTTCATAAAAGCGTTCGATAGTTTTGGTTTTAAAAAGACAGAGACTTCGATAGTTTTTCTGAAAAGCGTTTTAAATTCACAATTTCAAACACTTCGATAGTTTTTGAAAAACTATCGAGGTGCAGTTGACACTTTTGCCCTCACAGAAAACTATCGATAGTTCATTTAAAAACCTATCGAACCAGAAATGACGGTTTTACCCCTGTCAGTTTCATTTAGTATAAAAACTTGCCTTAATCGTTTTCTTTATCAGTTTTCAGATCTTAAGAAAAGTAAGGGAATTTTATACTTACAATACATACATACACAAACAAGAACGTCTCCATCGATATTTTCTTCAAATTCACCGATTAAAACTTGAAAAAGTTACTGATATTTCATTGTTAATTGATTTTAACCGTGAAGTTTGTTTCTTTTTGAGTTTTTGAAACGTATCAAGGAAGAAAACCATCGAACTTGAATCTTTTAACTTTATACAACTGTTAACAGTGTTATTCTTTAGGAATTAATTGTTTTTCAATTGATTTCTTTGAATTAAAGTGGATATTTGAAGTTAACAATTTAGGGTTCTAATTTAAGTGAGTTTGGTTCGAGTTTGTGTTTTTAGAAAGAAAAGGGGTATTTTTGTCAAAAGTTTGGTTAATTAGTAATAATTAATTAAATTTAAATTGGTAAATTTGTTTTGGTTTTAACTTAATTTTCTGGAAATTTGAAATAAAATGGCCGGAGAATTTATTATTACCAAGACTAATCATGTCTCGTTTCAAAACTTGCAAGCCATTACGAACTTACAGTTTCGTGCATGGGCAGAGTTTTTGAACACACGTTCATTAGTGGCATACGCTTTGAGTACTCCCGTAGTCCTTTGCATCGATCAATTGACTGCGTTGTACACAACCGCCACGGATACAAGTGAGAATAATGTGAGATCCTTCAGTTTTGTTGTGCCAGGGGGCAGAACAATAAGGGTTACGAAACATGATTTTAATAGAATCCTACATTTTCCTACAGAAAACCTTGTTCCGGATCCCACGACTGAGGAGATACATGCTTTCTTCACTCTCATAAGAAGTCAACAACCTAACTTCTTTGTGGGAGAGTTTCTGAAGCATTATTTGACAAATTCATGGAACTTTTTCTTTCATACCCTAATCCATGTTTTTACTGCCAAGCTTACAAATCTGCATGGTTGTTAATCCCAAATGACCTAACAGAATTGTAGAAGGGGGGGGGGGTTGAATACAATTCTTGATATTTTCTTAAACTTAAAAACACTTTAAGAAATTAAACTAAACTGAATAAATAAAAAAAAACAAGATATAAATAATTCAGTTGGATTGTTTGATGATCCAACTGAAGTGTTTTTATTGCGGAATTAATCTGTGATACAAATGTACACAGCTGCTCAGTTACAGAGTTGTAGAGAAGAATGCTCTCAAAGATAGCTAATACAAACTATTTGTTTTTCTTCTCTTACGTTTTAAAGTAACTGCTACACTTGGTTATAAATACCCAAGTTTACAATTCTACGTTTGGCTAAACTAAAGAACAATAGTAGTAACCATCAGTAGCTTGCTTTTCATTCCTTTTGTCCAATGGTCCTTGGAGATCCTTGCTTTTGTCTTCATGCTTATAATGATCATTCCCAAGAGCCTTATTGGAAATTGGAATGTTCCCATAATTCCAGTAACCATTTTGATGGCTTCCAATGCAAAGTACACTTCCATATCTCCTTTAGATCTGTTCAGTAAACTGTCACTATCACTTGGTCAACTATTCAAAAAGTAATAGTGTTTCGTTGATGTTGTGGAGATGTGTTTCGTTGATAGCTTTATTCCTTGTTTCGTTGATGAGCTTCCTTGTTTCGTTGATAGAGTAATCTTCATTTCCGTTGACATGTCTTCACTTAGGCAAAATTACAAGGCACAATATATTTACAATTATCCAACCTATTTTGCCTATCTAACCATTAGTCAACATGACTTAGAAAACCTATCTAATACTCACAACAAACTGCATGTCAAACTATGAAGTATTGTACAGTGCAATTGCTATGACACTCATTCCGTTGATGAGCTTCCTGTCAACGAAACACTGCAAAGCATGCCATTTCGTTGACAGTTACAAAAATGACTTAATACAAAATCTACTAAGTGTTTTTATAATTATCATCAAGAACAACATATTCCTAACAATCTCCCCCAATTTATGACTGATAGAATAACAGCCATAAATCAAGAGCCTTGATGATAACAAAAACACTCAGTTAAATTACACATGATAAAAGTAGAATTTGCATTTAGCTTCATTAAGTTTTAGACATAAAATAAGACTTACAAGACTAATGCCCAAATGTGCTCCTCTAGACTGAGCAAATGATTCATCTTGGTCTTCTTTGAGGCATAGTCTTCTTCCCTCTCCTAGAGTTGTTTTCCTCAATCTGGACCTGTAGCCTTCTGTAAAAGATCTTCTCTTCTTCATCTTGATCACCAAGCTTGGATTGCATGAACCTTAGAGTATGATTAGATGTCTTATCCAGCTGGTCTTCCATCCTGAAGAACCTTCTGCAGTTGTCCTTGTCCTTAAATTCCATCATCCAGTAAGGTTGAAGATGGATCTTCTTTCCTGTTGAGGGCACTCTTAGCATCCTGGGAAGAGCCTCAGGCTTGTTCCAGCTAGCCTTTATTTGACATATCTTGGAGACCACCTCAGACTTGGCTATTTTGGTGAAGCCAAAGTCTTTCTTCAAGCATCTAAACACTGTGAGTAGTGTTTGGTAGTCTTCTCCTAAAATTCTGTAGAGAGGCCATGTTTGTTCTCTCCCACCCTTGTATGTGAAAATCAATCTTTCAGGTAACTTTTGAGAAGCTGCAATGCCCCTTACTTCCACCAGGTTGTCTAAATCAAGATGTAAGCTGGATTCTTCCCTGATGTCAGCAATGTACATGCAGTCCTCTGGATTTGTAGGGGGTTTCTGAGATTGTGGCTTCCTCACAAATACTGGCTTTGCCTTGACAGCCCTTTTCTTTGTCTTCATTGGTTGATCCTTTTCAAATAGGAACTTTGGAAAATAGGCTTCATCAAATTCAATAGGCTCCTCCTTTGGCATGATTGGTTGATCATGAAAGTTGACAGGGTGTGCAGGGTCACAGGCCAACTTTCCTCCAATAGGTGGATCAATAGGAATTTGATGTGCACTTGTTGTGGAAGGGGCTTGAGCAGTGTCCAGAGAGTCCTCTTTTTCAAAGTTCAGATTCCTCTTAGCTCTAGCCTTTGGTTGCCTTACACTTTTCCTTGCTGGTTCAGCTTCATTAGCTCCATCCTTGGCTTTTTCTTCCTGAAAGGTTTCTTCATCTTCAAGCGCTTGAGCAACTGCCAATGCTTGCATTGCTGCCCTTTCAGATTCTTCAGCCTTGGCCTTTGCAAAATTTGGGTGACCAACCCAAATGCAGATTTCCTTGCTGTCCCTGTAGATGATGGCCCTTTGTTTCCTTATGCTTGGATGATTGCTTGCCTTGCTCTCAATGATCAGCTTCCCTAGGACTTTGAACTCATCTGGCTTTGGAGCAGGATAAAATATCCTTTCAATGTTCTTGCCTTTGGGTTTAGCAGGTGATATTGGAGACATCCCTCTTGCATCCACATTCGTAAAGCATGAAGATTGACCCTTCTCATTTCTTGAATCTTGAAGGATTCCATGCTGAAGAGGCTCTATAGCATAAGAGCTCTTGAACTGTGGCTCCATTTGTACAATCACCATTGCATTTGTTGATGACTGATCTGTCTTTGAAGATTCAGTAATGTTCTTGAACCTTGCTTCTATGTTGGACCAGTGATCTTTGATTTGTTCTGCAAGTTTCATCCTCATAGAAGCTTCCTGGATCAAGTCAATACTATCCTTCTTCTTCTTTCCAAACTCCCCCATTGCTAGTGGCTCCTGTGGCAGTGAAATGGCTGGGACCAACACCTTTGTGATTTGAATGTTTAGCTCCTTAGACTTCTCCTTAGACTTCTCCCCCTTTTTGTTAGCATCAAGAGAGATGACTGGGAGGCCTTGAGCTGCCACTAGCTGAGTGAGTAGCTGAGTTTGCTTCTCCTGTTCCTTCTGCATTTGAGAAAGTGTAGCTTCCACCTTGTCCACTCTTGTAGAGAGAGTTTTCAAGGATGTAGCCACCTCAGGTTCCTTAGAGAAAAACCTGGTCATCTTGGACACAGTGAGAAGAGGGAGCTTTTCATCCAACATCCTGTAGTTAGCATCCCGGAGATTGCTAATGGAGTCCTTGATTTCTGTAGCTTCAATCCTTGTCTGCATCATTTGTAGCCTTTGAATTTCCAGAGAATCCATGATGGCCTTGTAGAATTTCTTGTCCCTTGCATTTGCAGACTCATGAGCTAGATAGGCCTCATTGTACTGCCTTGAGATAGCAGCATCTAGAGTGGCTCTGCCATGTATATCCTGAGAAAGCCAGCTTGGTGTAGGAGGCACCACAGAAGTCCCAGTCTGTGAAGTGGTGGCCACCTGTAGATTATCACCATAGCTGTCCTCATCATCAGAAAACTCAAAGTCTCCACTTGCTGCAGCTCCTGGAGGTAGATTGGTCAAGGCATCCTTTGCTCTTTGCATTGATGCAGTAGTATGAATTAAGTTGAGTGACCTTTCTGCCTCCACATTGCCCTGTTGAGCCATAACTTGATAGGCTGGCACAGGATGAGTAAAGGTCTCAGGATCCAGGGAAATACTATCCAGAGTTTGTTGATAATGCTCTTGGAAAGTAAGTTCCCTTTCTCCCTCACTGACCTCCATTAACTCATTAGCAATGGCTGCTTCCATCCTTATTTCTCCTGTAGTCCCTTCTCTCTCTCCACTCTTTTCTTGCATCATGGGCTCCCCATGGCTCACACCTCTCACACCCTCACCTTCACCTACTAAGGTGGTACTCTCAATCTCTCCTTTTGCCTGGCTGGAAGAAATAGCCAGCCTCTCACTCTCATTCTCTCCTTTTGCCTGGCTGCAAGCCAGCCTCTCAATTTCACTCCCTTTCAAACCTAAAAGTGTCTCAACTACCACCAGGTCATCTACACTAGTTGTGGAAACAACTTGATTTTCAGTAAAAGGTGTAGAATGACCTATCAACGGAATGGTAGTTTGAACTGTCAACGGTATAGGTACCGTTGATGGAGAAACACTTGTCAACGAAAGAGGTTGTTTCGTTGATGAAGTCAATAAAGCATTTTGAGAAAGTGAAATTACAGTAGAATCTGTGGTGATTGATTTTAGATTGGGGTCCACAGATTCTCTTGCAGTTTCAGAAAAACTTGGTTGATGGCCCAACAAATCACTTAATAAGTGATGACCATCAGCTTCAGAGTGGGGCTTCTCCAAGATTAGAGTTGGAGAATCAGGAAAAGATGTATGGATCATGTCCACATCTAAAGATTGAGTTGGTGAATTGGATGGAGATAAATCAAGATTAATGTTTAGAGAGTGGGACTGTAACCCCAGAGTAATAATAGG
Source organism: Heracleum sosnowskyi (assembly GCA_030848705.1). Lineage (NCBI taxonomy): Eukaryota > Viridiplantae > Streptophyta > Magnoliopsida > Apiales > Apiaceae > Heracleum > Heracleum sosnowskyi. The sequence continues at coordinate 71,981,103 of CM061235.1, forward strand.
GGTTACATCAAACTGAATTTGAGAAACTGGAAGTGTTGCTTCCAGTGTGTGTGCACCCTGTGAACCCTTGGTCTTTTGCTTCACTCTCCTTTGGTATTGGGAAAATGTAGACTTTGGGCTTGAAGTGTCCCTTACCCTTTTGGACTGTGCTCTAGGTGAAGAGCTTGTTTCAATAATCACATCCTTTTGGGAGGATGCAATTAGACTTGTGTTTAAATCCATTTTACTCATTGTGCCTTGTTGGGAAGACATAATAGGGCTAGGCTGGGAAACACTTACCTCACCTTCCTTATTCTTGGGGTTTCTTTGATTTTCACCCCTTCCCTCACCTCTTACAACTCCAGACTCACTCCCCTTAGGTTGTGTGGTAGTTTTTACAACAGGTGCCTTTTGAGAAGCACCTGAGGTTGGCTTGGAGGATTTCTTTGATTTTGATTTAGTTGCTGGGGCAGGAGCCTGTTGGGACACAGCTACAGACTCCATAGCAACAAGGTTGGAGGAGACAATAGAAGTAACAGCTATACTAACAGGGATAGTAGTAGTTACCTCAATGATTGGCAGATACACCACTGGAACATCACCATTGTAGTTCAGCCTCAGTATGTCTGTCAATACTCTCTTTTCTTGTACAAAGCACTCAAACCTGGCATTAGGGTTAGAGATAACTAATGGTGCTGGACTAACATGATTAGCCAGCATCATCATAAACCTTGCATAATAGATATTTTTCTTCCTATTTGCCTTATCACCCATCTTAGCACCAATTTCATACATAAGTTGGGTGCTAAAGTTGAAATATCTATCATTTAGAAGCATGGTTAGGAGAATTAACATAGAGTTAGTTAATGCATCAAAATTACTAATCTTTCCAGAAAAGACCTTAATGAATGCATCAGCTAAATAACTGTATTCCCTAACCAAACCTCTCCTAATTATTCTACCCAGATTATCAGTAGGCAAAGAGTAGTTTATAGAATTTAGCATGGTAGTTATTTCAGTGTTAGTAGGCAAAGCATCATAGTTATTATCAGGAATTTGTAAACATGCTTGCAAAACATCAAAATTAACTATGTACTCATTACCTTGGAGAGTGAATTGCAGAGTGCAATTTGTTCCACTATACTCACATGAGGTCCAAATCTCCTCAATTACTTCATTGTAGAGTGGTGTAGAGTGAAACATCGCATAGCTCAACTTGCAATTCTTCATGAAATCCATCATTTTGAAGAAAAGTCTGTTCGGGTTTTCCTTTGCAACAAACGGGATGGAGTTGTTCTTCTCATAGATGAACCCTCCAGCAGACATAAGCTTGACTATGGGTGCCATTGTTGAGTGAGGAAAAGCTTCGAACTGAGTTGCTTGTTAGAGAGAAAAAGAGAGAAAAGCCTTTGGAATTTTTGAGAGCAGGTAAAAAGGAATTAAAGAAAATAGAAATTCTTAAATACTCCCCCAAAAATTCTCAGAAAATGAGTCCAATAATAAAAGTAAATTACTGGATTGGCTTAAAAATATAACCGTTACTCTTAAAGTATTACCATGATTTATACTTACAGGGATGTATGCATAGATCGTGGTAAAAGACGTGTCAGTTTTCAACGGTTCAGATAAAAAGCGCTAAATCAACGAATCAGAATTGGGCGTTTACAGTCCCGTCTGTTTCGTTGATACAGCTGTATTTCGTTGACATAAAAGAGCTATCAACGAAACACCCAGAAAAATGCTAAGACTGTCAACGAAATGGTTTGTTTCGTTGGCATAGTTATTTTGACTTAGACAAAATTTTACTTTTTCCTGAGAAAATTAAATCACAGAAAATCATAGCAAATTTCTGGCTGCATTATGACTTACAAACATCTCAGAAATAATTAAGAGAAATTTAGCATACCTAGCTCACTTACTAATCTTGAGAATGTTGATTCATCAAGTGGCTTGGTAAAGATGTCTGCAAGTTGCTGTTCACTTGGAACAAAATGTAACTCCACAGTACCATTCATAACATGTTCTCTAATGAAATGGTACTTGATGTCAATGTGCTTGGTTCTTGAATGCTGCACTGGATTCTCAGTAATGGCAATGGCACTAGTGTTGTCACAGAAAATAGGAATTTTCTCAACTCTTAATCCATAATCAAGTAATTGATTTTTCATCCATAAAATCTGTGCACAACAACTTCCAGCTGCAATATACTCAGCCTCAGCTGTGGAGGTGGAAACTGAGTTTTGTTTCTTGCTGAACCATGACACAAGCTTGTTTCCTAAGAATTGACAGGTGCCTGTTGTGCTTTTCCTGTCAATTTTACATCCTGCATAATCTGCATCTGAATAACCAATTAGTTCAAAACCAGATTCTCTAGGATACCAAATGCCAAGGTTTGGTGTTCCCTTGAGATATCTGAAAATTCTTTTAATAGCAACTAAATGGGATTCCCTAGGATCAGCCTGAAATCTAGCACATAGACATGTAGCAAACATAATATCAGGTCTACTAGCTGTTAAATACAAAAGTGAGCCTACCATGCCCCTGTAACTTGAGATGTCCACAGATTTTTCCTTAGTATTCAATTCAAGTTTGGTGGCAGTGGGCATGGGAGTTTTGGCAGGAGAGCATTCCATTAAGTTAAATTTCTTTAATAAATCATGAACATATTTTGTTTGACTAATGAAAATGCCTTCATTAACTTGCTTCACTTGAAGACCAAGAAAGTAAGTTAATTCTCCCATCATGCTCATTTCATATTTACTTTGCATAAGCTTGGCAAACTTTTGACAAAGTTTCACATCTGTAGACCCAAAGATTATGTCATCTACATAAATTTGAACAAGTATAGTAGAGCCATTCACAATCCTGTGAAAAAGAGTTTTATCTACAGTACCTCTAGTGAAGTGATTCTCAAGAAGAAACTGTGAGAGTGTGTCATACCAGGCTCTAGGTGCTTGTTTCAAACCATAGAGTGCTTTGAGGAGGAAGTATACATATTCTGGAAAATCATCATCTTCAAAACCAGGAGGTTGACTCACATAGACCTCCTCTTCCAATTCCCCATTCAGAAAAGCACTTTTCACATCCATTTGATAGACTTTGAAATTGGCATGGGCTGCATAGGCTAGGAAAATCCTTATTGCTTCTAGTCTTGCAACAGGAGCAAATGTTTCATCAAAATCAATTCCTTCTTCCTGTGAGTAGCCTTTTGCAACTAGTCTTGCTTTGTTCCTTGTGACTATGCCATTTTCATCCATCTTGTTTCTGAACACCCATTTTGTGCCTATTACACTCCTGTCCTTAGGCTTGGGCACCAGCTTCCAAACATTGTTCCTTTCAAATTGGTTTAGCTCTTCTTGCATAGCCAAAACCTAATCTGGATCTAGAAGTGCATCCTCAACTTTCTTTGGCTCATCTTGAGACAGAAAGCTGCTATATAGACATTCTTCTTGAGTTGCTCTTCTAGTTTGGACTTTTGAAGAAACATCACCTATAATAAGTTCAAAGGGATGATCTTTAGTCCATTTTCTTGAGGGAGGTAGATTTGCTCTAGACGAGGTAGCTTCATGATCATGATTGCCTTGATTGGAAATTTGTCCTTGAGAAACTCCCCCTGAGTTTGTTGTCCCTAAATGATGACTTCTTGAGACATTTCTATGACCTTCAACGGTATGACTGATTTGGCTGTCAACGATACGCTCATTTTGACTGTCAACGAAACCACCATCTTGACTGTCAACGAAATGACCATTTGGTCTACTAGCAGCTATTCTTTTCAATCTTAATGCAGCAATTTCATCTTCACTGCTGCTCTCATCTGTGCTAGATGCAACAACTTTAGGCTGTTTCTCAGTAGTCTTAACATGATTCATTCGATCTCCTTCCTCATTCTCAAAAGAGAGACTTTCATGGAAACCTTCATCACAGAGACCTTGAATTTTGAGATCATCAAAAACAACATGTACAGATTCCATAACAATGTTGGTTCTGAGATTATAGACTCTGTAAGCTTTCCCTGCTGAATATCCCACAAATATTGTTTCATCTGCCTTTGCTTCAAATTTCCCCAAATGCTCAGCTTGATTTCTCAGAACAAAGCACTTGCATCCAAAGACATGAAGAAAATCCAATAGTGGCTTCTTTCTCTTGAGTAGTTGATAAGGGGTCATTCCCTTGGCCTGATTAATCAAAGAAATATTCTGAGTGAAGCAAGCTGTGTTAACTGCCTCAGCCCAAAAATAAGTTGGTAACTTTGATTCATCTAGCATTGTCCTAGCAGCTTCAATAAGTGTTCTGTTTTTCCTTTCAACTACACCATTTTGATGTGGTGTCCTTGCTGCTGAAAACTCATGCATAATGCCATTTTCTTCACAGAATATCTTCATGCTTGAATTCTTAAATTCTGTCCCATTGTCACTCCTGATCCTTCTTACTTTCAAGTCAGGATGATTGTTTACCATCTTGATGTGATTGATAATGATTTCACTTGCCTCATCTTTAGAATGTAAAAAGAAGGTCCAAGTAAATCTAGAAAAATCATCAACAATCACAAGACAATATTTCTTCTTTGAAATAGACATGACATTTACAGGACCAAACAGATCCATATGAAGTAATTCAAGCTGATGGACAATTGATGACTCTGTCTTGCTTTTGAATGATGCCTTCTTTTGTTTCCCTTTTTGACAGGCATCACACAAACCATCCTTGGTAAACTCCACCTGTGGAATTCCTCTAGCAAGATCCTTCCTTACCAAATCATTCATAACCTTGAAATTCAGATGAGATAATTTCTTGTGCCATAGCCAACTTTCATCCTTGCTTGCTTTGCTGAAAAGACAAGTGATGGTGTCTGGACTTGTGCTACTAAAGTCAGCAATGTACACATTCCCTCTTCTGAATCCAGTCATTACCACATTGTTGTTTCCTCCTCTAGAAACAACACAGGCTTCTTTTGAAAAAGTAACTAAAAACCCTTTGTCACAAAGTTGACTGATACTAAGCAAATTGTGCTTAAGACCATCCACCAATGCAACTTCATCTATGATGACATTCTCTTTTGAAATCAAGCCATATCCCTTAGTGTAGCCTTTGCTGTCATCTCCAAAAGCAATACAAGGGCCAGCTCTTTCCTGAAACTCTGTGAGCAGGGTAGAATCACCAGTCATGTGTCTTGAACAACCACTATCCAAGTACCAAAGATTCCTTTTGTCTCCCTGCACACAATGAAACCAAATCAAGTTGATTTTGGTACCCAAGTTTCCTTGGGTCCTGTTTTGTTAGCCTTTGCTTTTCCTTTTATATCATTTTTCACCTTGGGCTCATTTTGATTTAAATCAACTTTTACTCTTGGTGTTGATTTCTGATTGTTGCTCACATTTTCATTTACAGCATGCATATTTGAAGGAACACACATATTATTCATATTCCATGGCATTTGTGGCATACTAAACATATTCATGTATGGATTAGGCACAAATGGCATGCTGGCATATGGATTTTGAAATTGTGCACATGGAGCAAACATGTTAGGCATAACAGGCATTGTAGGCATAAGATTATTCATTGCAGGCTTGGGAATTTTCATATTAGCAGTTTTCTTAACAGATTTGCAGTTAGTAGATAGATGATTAACACTTCCACAATTGACACATGTCTTTCTAGGAGCATATTTATCAGGTGTGTAATTGTTGTGTTTGTTAATTCCTACTTTGCCATTCCTGTTATTCCTTTTATTTCCCTTAGCCTCAATTTGAACATTCTCTATCTTATCTTTCAATTGCTTGTTGGACAAGTGACCTACATTAGCTCTCTCAACAGGCTTCTCAACTTTCTTTGATTTACTAGACTCACCTTGAACAAAGTTCTTGGTGACAGGACCATACTTATTATTAAGTCTAGTGAGTTCATCTTTTCTTTTCTCTGTCAACGAAACACCCTGATCGGTTGATGGTTCATGTGTCAACGAAACATCGCATTCCGTTGACATATCAACCTTCAACAAGTGATCATTGTTGTTTGTTGACTCTGTTTCTGAATCTAAGGCTTCACAAACATACCCTAGTTTCTCTTTGTTCTTTTTCCATGATTGTTCACAGAAAGATTACATACCTTGAACATTAATGATGTTGGTAGCAACATTCCTGGCATCTTTCCATTTAGCAATCACACTCTGTTCTATTTCTAGTTGTGTCTTAAGAATTTCTTCCCTTTGTAACACGTTCTCGAGTTCCTTCTTAGCATCCCTACTAATACATCTCATTTTCTCAAATTCAATGAGCTGTGCTTCTAACATTGCATTCCTATCACTTAAGAGCAAATTAGTCTCTTTAATTCTTGAATTCTCTTTGTTAAGTGATTTAAGAGTAACACGCAAATTATATAATACAGTAGACATTTCATTTACTGCACTATCGCATTCCTCTTTAGAAAGCTCAGAAAGATTAGTAATTGTTACCTGGTTGCTTGAGGAGCTTGCTTCCTGCTCATGATTGTTAGCCATAAGAGCCAAGTTGACATATTCAACATCATCATCAGAATCTTCACCATTACCAGCCCAATCATACTCCTGAGACATGAAAGCCTTTTCCTTTTGCTTGAGAAGTTCAAAGTATTTCTTTTTATAATCAACAGGCTCAAATTTCCTGTTGCTCTTCTCAATCTTGGGCTTTCTGCAGTCTCCAGCAAAGTGACCAAGCATTCCACAATTGAAACATTTAGATTTAGACTTTTCAATCCAGTTTGTTTTGCTAGGTTGAAAGTCTCTTCTTGGTGGCCTTGCTTCTGAGTTTCTTTTGAACTTGAACTTAGAGAATTTTCTTGACAGAAAAGCAATGTGTTCATCAATCTCATCTAAGTCATCCAAGTTGGCTGGTTCTGATTCTTCTTCTTCTGTCATCTTGTCTTTACCCTTGCTAACATCACTCCTACAACTAGATCGACTAGTTGTGGCCTTTGCAGTTTCTTTATTATCATCTTCCAGTTGGTTCACAGATGCAATCAATGCAATAGATCCACCCTTCTTCTGTACCTTTTCAATTTCCTCATCTTGCTCCATTTCCAGCTCATAAGTCTTCAATGTTCCATACAGCCTTTCAAGAGTGTAATCTTTGTACTCTTGAGTGTTTCTTAGAGAAACAGTCATAGGCTTCCATTCTTTTGGAAGAGCTCTTAGAAATTTAAGGTTTGAGTCCTTAGTTTGGTAGATTCTCTCATACAACTTTAATCCATTCAGAAGCTTTTGAAACCTACTAAACGTGTCATTTAGGGTTTCACCAGCTTTAAAGTGAAAGTGCTCATATTGTTGTATAAGGAGTTGCATTTTGTTCTCCCTTACTTGCTCAGTTCCTTCACATAGTGTTCTGACAGTGTCCCATACTTCCTTGGAGGTTGTACAGTTTATGACATTGTCAAACATCTCTTGCTCCAAACCATTAAACAGAATGTTCATGGTTCTTTTATCTTTATGGATTTCTGCAAGATCTTCAATAGTCCATTCTGAGACAAGTTTTGGAATTTCTACATCAGGAGCATCATCTGGCACTCCAATTCTAGATGCAAACTTCATGGGAACGTGTGGACCTTTCTCAATGCAGTCTACATATCTCTCATCCATAGACATGAGATGTAAATGCATCTTTACTTTCCAGTGAAAGTAATTGTCCTTATCAAGAACTGGTATCTTCACACCTGCATCCTTCTTCACCATGGTTTCTGTTTTGGTCTTGATCTTTAAACTTCTTGTATGTTAGAAGCTTGCTCTGATACCAATTGTTAATCCCAAATGACCTAACAGAATTGTAGAAGGGGGGGGTTGAATACAATTCTTGATATTTTCTTAAACTTAAAAACACTTTAAGAAATTAAACTAAACTGAATAAATAAAAAAAACAAGATATAAATAATTCAGTTGGATTGTTTGATGATCCAACTGAAGTGTTTTTATTGCGGAATTAATCTGTGATACAAATGTACACAGCTGCTCAGTTACAGAGTTGTAGAGAAGAATGCTCTCAAAGATAGCTAATACAAACTATTTGTTTTTCTTCTCTTACGTTTTAAAGTAACTGCTACACTTGGTTATAAATACCCAAGTTTACAATTCTACGTTTGGCTAAACTAAAGAACAATAGTAGTAACCATCAGTAGCTTGCTTTTCATTCCTTTTGTCCAATGGTCCTTGGAGATCCTTGCTTTTGTCTTCATGCTTATAATGATCATTCCCAAGAGCCTTATTGGAAATTGGAATGTTCCCATAATTCCAGTAACCATTTTGATGGCTTCCAATGCAAAGTACACTTCCATATCTCCTTTAGATCTGTTCAGTAAACTGTCACTATCACTTGGTCAACTATTCAAAAAGTAATAGTGTTTCGTTGATGTTGTGGAGATGTGTTTCGTTGATAGCTTTATTCCTTGTTTCGTTGATGAGCTTCCTTGTTTCGTTGATAGAGTAATCTTCATTTCCGTTGACATGTCTTCACTTAGGCAAAATTACAAGGCACAATATATTTACAATTATCCAACCTATTTTGCCTATCTAACCATTAGTCAACATGACTTAGAAAACCTATCTAATACTCACAACAAACTGCATGTCAAACTATGAAGTATTGTACAGTGCAATTGCTATGACACTCATTCCGTTGATGAGCTTCCTGTCAACGAAACACTGCAAAGCATGCCATTTCGTTGACAGTTACAAAAATGACTTAATACAAAATCTACTAAGTGTTTTTATAATTATCATCAAGAACAACATATTCCTAACAATGGTATTCCCTTATTCCTTCAAAAGATAGGGTTTGCCATTGCTAACAATGGGCATATTAACATAGGAAGGCTAGTGATTGATCAAGTAATTCTATGCATGGGACCACTGGAAGAAAGAACAGGCATAGATGATGTGCTTTGTTTCTATCCTAGGTTCCTACAGCTAATTCTCAATGATGTCTTAACAGATGATGAACGTGAGACATTTGATGGCGAGGAGAACCAGGAGTGCATGAAGATGAAGAGCAATGCAATAACCGCTCTTATAAGGAAGAACAACTATCTTCCAGGGGTACCCACTGTTCTCACTGAATATCTAAGAACGGTGCCCCTACCACTTCTACCCCCAGGGGAACGGGTAAATGAAGGTAACATTCCTGAACCTGAACTGGCTCCTGAACCACAACCAATGGATGTTGATCCAGAGCCCTCAGTGGCCATCACTGACCAGGAGGTTGCAAACCCACAACCTCTAACCACGGTCGAAGAGCCTTTGGACGAGCCAAATGAAAAAATAAACGCACCTCCTTCCCCTCCTATACCCAGTATACAAACATCCATGAGTGTAGAGGGAGATAGTGCCAAGGCAGCACCACATAAGGAGACACGCCCTTCAACAACAGCTCTGCCTACCTCTAAAAGGAGAAGAACAGAAATCGAGGCAACTGTTGATAATTCATTTCTTTCATCCAAAGAACCCTTCACAGATTTTTCTGATTTTGATTGGGCAATGCTAACGAAAGCTATATCTGAACCAATAGCTCAATCAAGTAAGGAAGAATTGACGGAAGCAACTGGTGTTTCGACCATATTACGGTCAGGTTCACTGGTTGAAGGTTCTAAGAACCAAGAGTCGTCACAGACGTCGAGAGAAGGCTTTGACCTAAATGCACAATCTAAAGGGTCATTGTCTACCTCCCCAGATGGAACATATCTGGATCCTGCGGGTAAAGGGTCTGACGTAGGTGCAGATCGGCAACTCGGTGACAATGAATCAATTACTATTGAGGAGTTAACTGAGGTAAAGTCTTCACAGACTATTGAGGAAGTTTCAGGATCTCTGCTGTTAATAGAGCCTGATTCTAACCTCCTAGAGATTCAAACTCTAGATCCTACAAAGGATACATCATCTAAGGATGATCAGCAACTTGGTTTAACCAATGACGGGGACTTGCGAAGCCCCATTGCACCACCGGTGACCTCCTTAAGGACGGCTACAGTGTTTTCTTCTGCAGGTACAACTAGCACAAGGGGATTGAGTGAAACAAAAACACTTACACCTGGCCTGAGTGGGAAAGGAAAAATGAGTGAAACACCGACAGAAACGTTGAGTGTACACCCAGAGCCATATGTGAGGAGTGACACCCTAACCCTGCCAAATATAGATGATCTGCTATTACCGACAGAAAGAGAGGTACATGTTCAATCCACCCTCAAGGAGATGACAGTTCACGACAAACAAGGAAATCCACTATTCAAGGTTCCACTGCGACCTTCCTTTGACCAAGGGATCTCCTCTGGTCAAGCCGATGCTTCTTTAAAGACACTTCAAGAGAAGATTGACTTGGCTGCAGCTGATTCTAGAAGAACATACAGGGTCTTAGGCAGTGCATCTGGCACTATAACAGGTACTAAACTGGTAGTGGACTCCTTGAAGAAGGAAGCTATGGAAGAACTGGTCGAACTGAGGACTGATGTCAAAGAGCTTAAAGATGGATTCATGAATGAAGTTGATGCTCTGCAACAAGGACAAAAAGCTTTGAAGGAAGACGTTCTGGTTATCCGGGATGGTCAAGCTAGGGTAAAAGATGCAATGAACACCCTTTCTAGAGTGGAGTCTAAGCTGAACCAGAGACTGGACAAGATTGAATAGACTACCAACTCCAGATTGGATGACATTGACCTGAAGCTGGCTTCTATGCATGAGATGAATAAGGAGCTGATGGACTTCATGGAGAATCAAAGTGACGGGGTACAGTCAATCTGGACTATGCTAAGAAACCAACAAACTGGACAACCTGGTCCTTCAAATCAGCAACCTGATCCTTCTACTGCCTTTTATGCTGAGGATGCTTTTGTCGAGGATTCCTCAACTAAGGGGGAGAAAGTTGGAGATGGGGAGAGAGGTATGAATGGATGGGGAGTTTGGGAAACGGTTGAAGCTATTCCAGTTAGACAGTACTGGATTGAGGACATGGTGCAAGAAGAGAATAGTGAAGAGGAATTTGAGGTCATGCAAGAGCAACCAATTCAGGAGGAGCATGAGCCATATTATCCAGAGCATGTTGAATATCCAATCTGGGAGGATAATATGGAAGAAGAAGCAAATTCTCTGTCACAAGAAGAAGAAGCTGCCTTGGAAGTGGTGAGAGCTCAAAGAGCTGCAATAGATGTCAGGCAAGCTGAGAAAGAGAAACAACAAGCAGTTCTAAGAAGTGAAAAACTGAAGAGGTTCAAGATGTATAGTGAAGTGAGGAAGAAGAAGATGATGTGTAACGCCCTCTCAATCTGGGGTCATGATTGGGGAGCCATTACAACCTATATACATATAGACCTGTGAATAATAATATAAACATACTGACACGACCCCAACACTACCCTGGATCTTTAACAATTAATGGTATGAAACAAGCATTAACTATCTGATTAATATAAATACATAACATAAGTCTCCAAAAGTTATTACATCCATAACTTAGAAGTGCTACATTTCTTTATACAAAACACCTTCTACAAATCTTCGTCACCCGCTAGAGCTGGCATCCCAAAAATAAACCTATAGAAAGGCTTCCTAGCTGTCTGAAAAGTGTGTACCATCTTCTTGCTTAACTGTGGGTTAGAAAAGGAAAAGAATGAGCCAAAAGCTCAGCAAGTAATAATATGACTAAATAATTAACTACAATAAAAACAGTTTTCAATACCAACCTGTATGTCATAAGTATAGCAGAATCCATATCAAGAAATTATCAGAACAAAGACTGGTTATACAATTTCAAAGGGGAAACCAATTTCCTTATATATGATTTCAAGAAAACAATAAGTGATTTGGAGATTTTTCACAACGCACCGGACAATACGGGTGATCAGCCACGTAAAGTCCCCATACCAGACACACAGTCCCTCTGGTCCTTGTATTGGGTCCCCAATAGGCACATATTGGCCTTTAGACTAGTTCATCCCTAGTCCATTCATTATAATTAACAAGTGCTGGGCCGGCGTCACTCGGCCTCTTACGCCTCCAAATCTTATAAATCCGTGAAAACCATAAATCAGAAAATGATTGTAAATATTGAAATTCCCTTTCCTTTAAAACCTTCCTTATAAAAGAATTCCTTTTTAAATCAATAAATGAGTACTTTTTTAGGTTTAAAATGAAAGTTCATGTATCCTCAAATTCAAGTAAGTGTGTGATTCACAGGTACGAGTTCAAATTTAATGCAATAGAATCTCAGATTAATAGGTATTTAAATGTAAGTAAAATCAAAGGGTAAAGATAAGGTCTGAAGAAGAGTTTAAGGAAGATAGGGTTCATGTATATTCACTTTCAGGTATAAAGGGAATGCATAGGTATACGATCAAATTTATATTACAGAATCATAGGTTATTGAGCTTTAATGCATTGATATAATCAGGGTATAAAGGTTCAAGGGAAGTAAGTTAAACAAAGTAGGGTGTACAGAACAACATGGTATATGAATAAGGATAAGGGTTATCAATGAACAATATGTTTTTTTTCAGAATTAAAAGTATATCAAATCAAGATAACAATCCATATATGTCGAACTGAAAGAAAAGAATCGAAATACGAAAGCAAGTTAATATTACTTGCCTTAAGTAGCTATTAGAACAAACCGTACTCACTGAATTTCTGCTTTCACCTCGCCTTGCCTTTATCTCTATGTTCCACCTCTCGTGACTCTACAAAAGAGTATATATACTATTTCAGAAAGATCCCCTCAAAATTCTAATCCTTATTCTAAACTACCCAACGTTCCCTAAACGCGTAATCACATAATATTTATACCACTTATAACTCTTAACCATATAATAAGCACAAATTCACGTAAGCACGCATTGTCATTCGGGTCCACATAACATACCCATTTAACATATAAGTATATATCCTGACTTTCCGTTTATACCACACTTGGTTACCCCTTTAAATCCATTCAGACCAATACCAACCATATCCTTAATACCTTTACAAATAACGCAATCAATCTCAAAAGCTGAAATTCTGTTGCGCATACCTTACCAAAACATTTATCATAAATCCAAAAATAATCAAATAAGTAAATCAGATCAAGCCTGTAATAAAATAAATCAAATTCAATTACTCCTTGAAACACTCATAATAAAATGCATATAATAAATAAATATAAGGATTTTATGAAATTTTGGCATGACCCGTTCGTAAACAGGACTAGCCAGAAATTTTGCATGTACTATGCTGCGTCCCCAATCACAGGACGGATCACATAGTACAGCACAACAATAACCTGTATATATATCACAGTAATTAAACAACATAAATATCTCAACCATCACTACAACAGATCCCCTAACTGGGAATCAAACCAGAATACTAAATCAATAGTACAACTAATTTACAACTCACACTAAACTTCAAATACATCACTTTTACTATATACAACTAACGATCTAAATTTACTCGTAACCATCTAAAATTTATAAACACTTTATAACTTTGCACCACGTTAATAATTAATATACTTCAAGAACCTGCACAACCAATAAAATCAATTAATATCAATAATAATATCAAATCTAATTATCAACTAGTTGATACCAAGACGTACGTATTATAGTACAATTTAACTAACAACTCGAAATGATGCATAGCATATACTAATGAAAGAACGACTTATAATATCACAGTTTAATCCACATAGGCACTTAGAACGTATTATCGACTTACCCTTATACATTATAGCACATATATCACATTGGTTCACAAATAGTTTTTATCAAATTAATATAAGATTTATACACTAATTTATATAAAATCGGACAGCACCTCCTTTATAAAATGAACTAGCCTGTCGGAATATAACCGACCCAAACAAGCAATCAAGCAATCCTTTGCTTCTACCCAACTCACAGGCATAACAATACATACTAATATATACTCTTTATAAACTTCTGACAATCCATGTACTTAATACTTAACATACAGATCTATACTATTCATAATCCGAATAAATCACATCTACAACTTCATTTATTCTCAAAATCAAACTAGTAATCAATAATCATGTCATAGTCTTACTAATTACCACTTAACAACTAACAATTAACTTACTTAACTCTTAACAAATAACAACTCACATCATAATTCACTAAAACAAATTTTATTAACTAATCACATTTAGAACCAATTTATAATAACTACAAAATCTGCATTCACCATTTAAATCACAAAATCGAAACTATCACCCACATAATCAACAAACTATTTTATACTAATTATTACAAAAACAATTTGTAATTCCATTAATTAATACATAAAAACGAATTATAAAACAGTCAACGATTAAGAACAATTTCTAAATACACAACTAAATAAAACAACGAACTATTATACCCTCACATAAACAGAAAACAGATTTGATCTCATATAATTCATAAAAACAACGAAGTCACCACACCACGTTTATCAAGAAAACGAACTATACATAACACTTAAATAAGAAACGAATTTGTATTTACACAAATAATAAAAAGAATTGAAAACATTAACAGAGTTTCGATTATACCCCAAGGAACTGGAATCGAAAGGACAGAGGTGTGGTGGGCGTTGTTTACTGGCCGGAAGGATGGCGGCGGCTGGTGGCCGGAAAAAGGGGCGCCGGAATTGACAGAAGATAGCGGTGGTGACACAGAACTGATCGGAACAGTAAACGGTAGCCGCTGGTGGCGGCTGCGTGTGGAAGGACAACAGAAATGGGGGTTTTGCGCGAGGAAGAAAGAAGAGGGAGGAGGAAGGTGGCGCGTGGACAATAACGGGGGAGGGGGTTCTTTTCTTCAGCCGTGTATTTGCGTGTGTGAGTTTTTGGGGTGTGCGTGTGTTAGTGTGTATAGATTAGAAATAGATCGGGTTAATAATTAAAGCACTGTTTTTGATAAGGATAACGACTTTGACCTTTTAATTAGCCCACTGACTGAAGTTTAACGAACTAACGCGTATCGAAAAATTTAAACTTTTAAAACGAACAAATTCTAAAATAATTAGTTCTAACCAAATAAAATTATTCCTCTCCCAAAATTATTCTAAAAACATTTAAATGCACAAAATCTGTTAGTAAACAAATTTTCAACTATTTTAATCAAATCGACTTATGCCGGGCTCAAATTAACTAATAAATACTGACAAATAATTTTACACATAGACTACCACATTCACCTATTCCCGGAATAATATGAAATTTAATATCTAAAAATCAAACTCTTTATTTAAAAATATAGATCACAGATTTACAAACTCACATATATTTTTAAAATATTTTTAGGATCAAAACTGAATTAAATATGAATTTTCAAAGTTTAAATCACATAAATGAGATTTACCTCATAAAATCAATTTTAAATCCTTAACACCAAAAATAAATTCCTCCACTAATTTTAGAAAATAATAGAATATAAAATAAAGGTTGTGAAAAATATTTCACAATAAAAAGCATCTCCGATGATTTTATAAAATTCCTGGAAGGTCAAAAAGAATTGATTTTTAATAAGATAATCATATAATATGCAATTAAAAGAATACACATATATTTTAATCTATACCATTCACCAAGTAAATATCTAATCATCAAATTTTCAGATATCCACCTTTCACATAATATTCACATATCATAGATCTTAGGAATCAGCAAAGATTCTGTCCCCAGAATCTGACCTTATAAAAATAGATGCAGATACTTTTCAAGCATCTCGCTCTCAAGTTCCCAAGTCGATTCTTCAACTTTGGAATTCCTCCACATAACCTTAACTAGCTTAACGGTCTTATTCCTTAATTACCTATCCACACTGTCCTGAATTTCTATAGGTGGTTCTACATACGACAAATCAGGTTGAATCTCAATAGGTTCGTATTAGATTACGTGATTTGTATCATGATTAAGTCTCTTAAGCATCGACACATGAAAAACGTTATGAATATGCTCCACGTGTGGTGGTAACGCTAGCTTATATGCAGCTTTTCCAATACGCCTCAGCATCTCAAACGGTCCTACATATCTCGGGCTAGGTTTCCCTTCCTTGACGAATCTCGTAACTCTTTTCCATGGAGACACTTTTAGCAACAGTCGGTCTCCTTCTTCAAAGTTTACATCCTTCTTGTCTTGGTCAGCGTACTTCCGTTGTCTGTCTTGTGCCGTAACTAGTCTTTTCTGAATGATTTCAATCTTTTCCTTTGTTTGTTGTACTAGCTCGGGTCCCAAAAAATTTCGTTCTCCCACTTTTTCCAATACACAGGCGACCTACATTTTCTTCCATACAATGCTTCATTTGGGGGCCTTCCAATACTTGCGTGATAGTTGATACAGTAAAAGAATTCCACTAATGATAAATGATCACCTCAATTACTCTCAAAATCCATCGCACAAACCCTAAGTATATCTTCGATCGTCTGGATAGTCTATTCACTATGGCTATATACTTAAGGACGATAAACGGTACACATATTTATCTTGGTTTCTGAGCATGTCAAAAACTTTCTTCCAAATCTTGAATTAAAATGAGGGTCTTGGTAAGATTCAATTGATACCTGAACCTCATGCTTTACTACTATCTCTTACAGATAAAACCAATTTATCCAATGAATGTTTCTCGTTGATGGAAAAAGGAAATGTACCGACTTGGTTAATCTGTCGAACATGACTCAATTGGCATCATGAGATGTTTCTATTTCAACTTAGGAATTTCTACTGGTTGTAATTATCTACCAGGCCTTTGATTTTTAGTCTTAACTTTCTAACAAGTAAAACACTTACTTACTCATCCAGTAATATCCCTTTCATATATGTCCACCAAGGTTTTCTTTTAATTCTCGTTACATCCGTGAACTTCTAGGATGGATCGAATACTTCGAATTCACGTGCATCATTCAATATCTCATTCTTTAACCATGTCACACTGGGTATCCAATTTCTAGAGAAAAATCTAACAATCCTTTTATCATCCTTTTGACTCCTACTTTTTCCTGTAAAGTTACTCGTGCTATCGTTCATCACTTCTGCTTAACATTTTTCTGCTTTTCTCTAGCAGCTCAAGTTGAAAAGTCATTTTGTATATGTATATCATCTCCGTAGCTTGATATGAGATACGAACCTCTACTCCTACTTCCTCAAATTCCTTGGTCAGTCCTAACCATTATCTCTTCCTCATGCATACAACTCCTTTTTGGTGAAAATACATTTCAAATGCTTATGATCTGAATAGATTTCATACTTTTCTTCATACAAGTAGGCCTCCAAATCAATGCGAAGACTATTGTGGCTAGTTCTCAGTCATGTATCGGGTGTTTCCATTCGTGGTTCTTCAGTTGTCTAGAAACATACACAGTCATCTTATCATGTTAAATCAGTCCTGATTCTTAACACAAGCTGTCATCTCAATTTAGTCATTGATGTTGTCCTAAGGTACATGAGTCATCATTCTCCAGTAACAATGAATCTATTTTACCATTATGGCTCTACTAAAGAGTTCTGTACCTCTAGAAATTTAAATATATTTCCTTATCCATTTATCTTCTTCTTTAACTCTTGAATGCTTTCTAGTAAGCTTGGTTAATGGTGTGGCTATCTTGGTACAATCCTTGAAAAACCTTCGATAATCTCCATCCCATTTCATAAAACTTCTAACTTTTGTAGTTGTCTTAGGCCTTACCCAATTCATTACCGTTTCACCCTTAGTTGAACCCACTTGGATTCCTTCTCTACTAACTACCTGTCCTAGTAATTGTAATTCTTTCAACCAAAACTCGCACTTAGAAAACTTTGCGCACAATCTCTTTTTCATTTCTATTGGTGTCATTCTAGATGGTGCCTTTGAAATTCGTTCTACTCCGGGTGCTAAGTCTACAACAAACTCTATTTCCATTTTGGGAGGTAAACCTAAAGTATCGTCGAGAAATTCCTCCGGAAATTCATCAACTACTAGAATATTTTCCCCTTAGGTGTCTCTTTAATGGTGTTAACCACATGTGGAAGATATGCTTGACAACCTTGGCACAATAATCTCTTTCCCTGTATGACAAGTTAGAATTTCTTTGTTGTTTCTGACATAGGAACACAACTTCTACTTTATCCGTGGCTCGCAATTCCATTTTCCCCATACTCTTTTGACTAATCCATTCTTAGAATTTGCATCAAATTTCCCTAACTTGACAGGAATCAAGTCATCCCAAGAAAATTAACACTTTGGCATTTCCGTAATCTATGTGAAACGTATCTGTAAGTACATCCTTATTTTCACTACATCGCTCATGGTCCTGTTAAGGGTTCTTGTCCTTGGTTTCTTAGTAAATGGTGGTCCATTCATCCTTAACATATTGCTTATTGGACTTAACGATTGCAACCTCTTAAGAAACGTCATACCTCTCCACACTTGATACACGTAACTCTTGCCTTCGATTTATGGCTCTCATTGGCGTAGTGTCCTCTCTAAGTACACTTATAACATACCATATTGATCTTATTAAAACTCACAGTTGCTTCTTTCCACAAGTTCTAAATTCTATTATCGGAGGTCTCAGAGGTCTTTGTTGATCCAAATCTTGTGGACGGTTCCCTTACCCATAACTTCCGGTTTCTGGTCTTCCTAATCCAACATTCCTATTTGACTAAAACTCAGGCCTTATATTGAAATGGTTCTGAAAGTTCCCTATTTGTTGTCTTCCTTCCGGTGTCTCTGTCTTCCCTTTTCCTAGCTTCTTCTGCTGTGATCCATCACTTTATTTCTTACTTCAACATGATCCGTATTCGTATATCCTTGTTACCTTCTCCTTATCCATACCAAACTCTCGGTAATAATAAACCTTGACATCGTGTCGTAAGTCTTTTGAGCAATCTGACTCGACATACAATCCCTCCTTTTTAAAACAATTACCCATTTTTTATCAAAATAGTTTCCCGTCAATATAAGTACAACTTAACACTTAGAATATCGCCATTTGCCTTTACAAATTTCAAATCGCTGATACCTCTAAGAGTTTCCAACAGAATGAATCAATAGTTAGGAAGATGTCAATAAATATGGATATATGACAAGTATGTTTAGTAAGAATTTCTGGTAAAAAGAATCAAACTAAGAGATCAAAATGATCATCGAACTTTATCAGGTTGCATTTGTCAATTTAAACAACAAGGTACAGAAGGTGGCCAACCTTTAGTACTTCCATGACAAATAGCACTGGTGGCGTCCCACCAAACTTCTATCACACAGATAGAAAGTCCCTGAATCCCCGATATATATAGGGTTGTTCATCTCAGTTACAACAAGGATGGTCAAAAATTTAAGAGGAACATAGGAAAAGTTTAAGAGTTTCAAAAAGTTATATTATATATATATATATAATATTGGATCAAGTAGCCTCTGAACAATAGAGGTATTTCGTAAAGAATAAAATAATAGGAATGAAAAATTGAATCTTTTAAAAAGATAAATTGAATAAAATCAAGGGCTAGTTGTGAACCGACTTATCCTTACATCGAACGTATGGAGATAATCATGCCTTGTCTCATGTAGATGGTCCTTAGGGGAGTAAATTTCTAGTTTGAGGTTATTGGTATGTCCCGCTAATAAATCAACTGTATGGAATCTTGAATAAAGAAAGAATCTATACTTAGGCCACTTCTCTGGGAAAATGTCTCTATCACGGGGGAGAAATCGTTATTATATCGTAAAGAATCCTTCTAAGTCTTTCTAAACGTTATCCTGGGGATTCTACTGTCGCTCAACCCTAACTACACTTGATACGACACTTGGCGTGGTGTTTCCTGTAACATTTGCGGTGTAGCCGAAATCGCAGACGAACTTCTGGAAAATACATAAGGACCTACATGTGATTCCTCCTAAACTGGTAGTCTGACGCTCCGATTGATTCTTCCAGCTTCGAATTAGTTTCCTCGTTCGTAACCCGATCTTCCAACGGTTCCAGCGTATACTCGCTCGACATGTCGAAACACTATATAACGTGAAAGCGCGTAACTTAAGTTAATATTTCTGCAGAAAATTTGGCATGACCTATTCATAAAATGGACTATGCCCTGTTTTAAAAATATCCCAAATACTAACTCAAACATCAGCATATAATCCATAATTCATTTCAATATTCCATTCATCTCAAACCCCTTCATTTGATATGTAAGAAAATAAATCTGCCTTGACTTGCAGCTATATTATCAGAAAAGAAATTTACCCAAAGGGTGATGTAAATCTTCACTTGGCCGGGTGTATACACTGATACTGACGGATATGGCTTAGGAAAAGGAATCTCAGATGAAGGATAATCTCTCGAAACAGCCTTTATCTGCAACAACACAATAATAAACCAAGAAGATACTTAAACGGTAAAAGGGTTATCTTAATTCTACTAATACTCATCCAAAAAGTAACCTGCATCTACAAATCCTATCTTACCTAGTAAACTTAAGTCATACTTCTCATCTTACACTTCCTTATTATTATTACACCTAATCCTGGCTTGTTTCAGTGACCAAAAACTGACCGCTCTGATACCAACTTGTAACGCCCTCTCAATCTGGGGTCATGATTGGGGAGCCATTACAACCTATATACATATAGACCTGTGAATAATAATATAAACTGTTAGGCCGATTACACAATATATAATCAATATTAATATGATAATAACACTTAAGAACACTGTTTATGAATCAATAACTGAATTATATAAAATAACTCTTCTCTTTGTGATGTTAAAGAATCACAGAGAGCTGCTAGGTTACAAGAATAATGTATTCAGTATTCGCATCCCTTTTAGGGTTAACCTATCTGTGTTTATATAATACACAGTTACATAATCAATCTCTAATTGATATCCTATAAATCAGCTATACAATTTATATCAAATTAGGATTGCTTCTGTCTTCTGTTCCGTTTCCTTAACTGTCTCAATATATCTTGCTTCTTTCCATCTTCAAGATATATTGCTTCTAGAATCTTCATATTAGCACCGACAGTTAATAAACTCTTCACCCCGTCAGACTTTATCAAACTCTGACTGGCTTCTATTAAACTCTGATGAGTACCTGGTACTTAAACACTGATGAGCAAACGTCAGCAATTATATCTAACAATCTCCCCCAACTTGTGCATAATAAAGATGTACAAGTTAAATAGATAATTGATGATGTCAAAACATATAACAAATGCAGTGTTTAAATATAACAGAGTTTAACTTTAACTTAGAACAGAAAACTTTAAAAACTTACAGTCAGCCTTTACTTAATCTCTTCAATATCAGGCACTGTCCTGAGATAATCGATGAGAAGTCTTCTTTCAGCCTTTTCAAGTTCTTCTACCATGATTTCTTTCAGTTCCTTGAGCTCTGGATCACCTTCTCCAGTCTGGTAGATAGCTGCCCTAAGTGAATAAATGATGTTTTTCCTCATATCATTTCCTAGCTTTATTATGAAGGATTTATCTGATTCCAGATTAAATTCCAACACTTTTATGCCAAAATCTGTTCTGAGTCTTGCAATGTTTCTTTGCATCTCAACAAGCTTTCCATTGTAATCTCTGTACCTTGGTATGTAAGAGCCAGCAGACTTTAAACCAGAAAGAATTATAGCTTTCATCATCCTGCTTCTTAACACTTCGGCTTCTTGATGAGTTCTTTGATTTTTAACTTTCAACAGATACAACACATATTCCAGTTCTTCTTTCATCTTTAAACCAATATCATCTTCACTAACTCTGTATACTCTGCCATCAGATTTGAAGTATAACAGAAAATCCTTCTTCAACCCTCTGTGGTATATTAACTGAACTGATTCTAGAGTATCAAGATTTTCTTGAGTTACTCCAACACCAGGCTCAGCTAAAGAAGTGTGATCCATTGGACTATTGTTCACTCTTTTCTCTCTATGAGATCCAAGCCCAGATTTATCTCTTGATTCTTTTCCCATGACTGTTCTGCTTTGGAGAAGATTTATATTTGCTGGAATCAAAGAGTGTTGAACAGTGACTGGCTTGCCAAAAGTCCTTTGTAATTGTGAAGATAATTTTGTCTGTACAACTTGAGTAGTATCAGAGGTTGTCACAGCTTCTGATTTTTGAACAACTTGAGCAATGTCAGAGGTTGATTTGTTTATCCTTGATTCAACTTGAGCAACGTCAGAGGTTGAATAATTCTTCTTTGGTAACTGTCCTTCTTCTTCCAGTTTACCTTTTCCTTTATCAGACTCTGCAATCATAGGCCTCCTTGTATATTGTAAACTCTGTTGAGAGTTCACATTCTCTTTAATAGAAATTCCCATTTCCTTTTTCCTAGGAGCCTTAGCCTTTTTCTTGTAAGTACCAGCTTCAATATTTTTCTGGTGTTCTTCAGCAAGAAGCTTCATCTCAATGTCCATATCTTCCATTGTAGCTTCACCACCATGTTCTTCCATGAAAAGTTTAGCAGTAATCTATTCATCAGTAGTTGGATTTGATGAAATCACTAGACTGTTGAGTCTTGAAGAAGATTGACCACCAGAGTTTAACCTCTCAGAGTTTGTCTGTCTAGCAGAGTTTGACCTAAGTCTCCCTTGCTCTTGACTAGTCTTTGACCTTCTCTCTGCTTCCTTGTTTCCACCATCATTTGCATCATCCCTCAATCTCAAGGTTGGAGTCCTTTTGCATTTGTCTTTAGGAACTCTCTCCCCCTTTTTGACATCATCAGGAATAAGCACTGATGTCAGCAACTCAAGTGAGGCAGCAATAGAATCAAGTTGAGAAGACATAACAGTCTGATGCTCTTCCACCTTGCTTAGCCTTTGTTTTATTTCCACTTGATCTTGGATCAGAGAAGACAATCTATTTCTTTCAGTTCTCAAGGTTAACTCCTTAGCAGCAACATCATTACGCAATCCAATGACTGCTTTGTGAGTCTCATCAAAGAGATTGTGCAATGATTTGACTTGAACAATTGTAGCCTTGAAATGTGTCATTAGCTCAGGATTTGAAATCTCCTTTGCAGATTGAGCAACAAAATCAGCAGTCCTTTGCTTGGAGAAAATACAATCTGCCCCTGACCAGTTGGCATAGTACATATCTCTATAATGAGCTTCAGTGGCAGCTATATTTTCCTTGACATGCTCAGTTGTAGGATCCCTTAGAAAAGGTATGGATTCATCAGAGTTTGAAACTTCAGCATTGATGTTAGAGTTAGCATGAAAAGAATGTTCAGAGTTTGCAGCTTCATTTACTTCAGCAACATTTTCTACAGTAGCCTCAGCGTTTGGCTGTGCATCTTCAGGATTCTCAGAGTTTGGATTGACAAGAACCTCTGCTTCTACAGGAACAGACTTTTCAACAACTTCAACATGCTCAGAGTTTGCAGTGGCAAAAACCTCTGTTTCTTCAGGAACAGGCTTAACTATATCCTCTGCTATAGCTTCATCTATCATTTCTACAGCAGCTTCAAGAACCTGATCAACCTCTTCACCCATTTCAGGAACTGGATTATTGACAGAGAGAACCTCTGTATGAGTTGCAAGTGACTCATCAATTACTAGGGTGGGTTGATCAGCTGCCACATCCTCAGTATCACAAACACTGATACTAGGATGTGCTTCAATTTCGTCTTCAATATCCATCTCCAATATAGGTTCAAGAAAATCATCAGGAAAAGCAGCATTATCATCAGTGTTTGCTCTGGCTTCTTCAGGCACAGTAGCATTGGCAGAATGATTTTCAATCACAACCTCAGGAGCTTCAACTGGTGTAGAACCAGGAATCAATCCATCAAATAGGTAAGCAGCAACTAGCTTCCTCTTCTTAGCATTAGCAGATTCTGGTTCATCAGAAACCCTATTCTCATCATTAGAAGGTCTGTTTGCCCTTTTCTTCTTCCTTGAAGTACCAACTGAGTGTGGTAAAGCATCAGCATTTGCAAGTGTTGCAGCCTTGTCAGCCTTAAAAGCTGTATGCTTAGTCCTACCCCCAGCCCTTGGCTTTTGAGAAGTAGATGGAAGAGGTTCAGAGTTTAGTAGTGGTTGTGGATTTAAAAACTGTTGGACTGAAGCAGGAAGCATCAAGTCACCAACATTCCCTTTCTTGATATCTTTATTTGTGAGATCAGAAAATATTCTCTTATGCAATTTAAATGAGAGAATTACATCCTCCTCAGGTATCTCAACCCCATCAACACACAGAGAAAAGATTATTTGACAGAAACGAGCAAAGTAAACTACATTCCTATTCTCTGTCATCTTCTCACCAATATTAATAAGAACTAGTCTACCAAAATCAAAATGAGTACCATAGAGAAGAGAATACCCAATTTGTAGACTATCGATTGGAATAGCATCCCAATTTGTACACTTCTTTCCAAATGCTCTTGTAATACAGTCGAAAAAGAAACTCCACTCCTTCCTCAAGAATGGTCGCTTCAAATTACATGTCCTTGCCAAAGGCCCAGAGTAACCAATCTCCCTCATCATACGCTGGAGATCAGAGTCACCAACAGAAATGGTGAACGCATTGAAATCTTCACACCCAAGGGCATCTCTAACAGTGGTTGGTGTAACCACATACTCTTGTTCAACAAATTCAAAGATAATTGAAGGAGTGCCTGATTCACCTCTATCATCATATATGCCTGTCTCCCAGAAGGCTTTGATTTGAGAACCAGATAACTTTGCTGGTTCCACCAGTGCATGCCCAATATCAGATTGAGCAAGAAAGTTTTGCAACAAATGAAACGCCTCCGGTGCGTTCTCATTACTCAAAGGAGCAGAATAATTGTTAGGAACAAATTCTAATCCAGAAGAAACAAAAGCTGTAGTCGCCATTAGTAAGATTTGAAAGAAATCAAAGAATCAGATGCAAAAGCTCGAAAGAGTTTGAAAGTAGAAAAGTGTTTGTGAATATGTGTGTGTGAATAGATGTGGATTGGAGTAAGATGTGAAAGGTTTAAACGTAAGTGTGTGTATTGTATAAATATGAAAATTAAAATTAAAAACTGAACAGTCTTTAATCATTAATACACAACTGGCGTACTCCGTTAATCGTGTGAGTGGGACACGTGGCACACATGCAATGACTGTGACAGCAGTAATTGACAATTTCCAATGCGCATGCGCAGTAAAAACAGCAATAATTACCGCCTTTTACACTTTTCTAGACACTCAACCTCTCTCCTCTGTTAATACAAATTAGATCCGTTACCAATCATACTCTTTTATTTTCAAGAATGTTTTCTCAAAATTGTTAACTGTCTGAAACAAATAATTAATTTTAATCATCAGAGATTAAAATAAAATTACCTCAGCGTAGAGTACACAACTCATCAGTGTTTACCAATCCTCCTCCTTTATAAATAAACTCTTTTCACAAACTGTACAGGTGTGAGAATTTGTGTGTGAACTAGCAGAGTTTACTGAATATGAATATTTAGATCATCTCAAAGTGCATAAAATCCACAAAATAAGTCAGTAAAAACTGGTTGTCCAAACTCTCATATAAAATAAAATCTGATTTTTATATCTAAACTCTGTATTCTGATATCCTTTCATTTGGATCTATCTTTTATTTTCACCCCCTTTATAAATTTTTTTTTTTTTTAATTTTTCCAGTAATCAGTGGTTAGCACTAGTCACCAAAAATCAAAGATTTTAGCCCTTATTTCCTACAATAAGTTCCTGGATCTTCCTAGGCATAACATGATCTCAAAGGAATTTGTGCACTTGTTGGCATCTTTTGATTTGAGGGTGAAATATTTGCAATTAATTATCAGAGTTTAGACTTTTCATCAGTTAATACAATTAATTTATGAGAGAAAGTGCAAACAGCTAATACAGACTCAGTGTATAGGATCAATAAACTAAGAGATGCTATAAATATAGAGACAGTATCATGCTGTGTAAAATTTCTGCACATTTTGTAATCAGAATCTATAATACTTAGAAGGATTCATGATTACTTACTGAAAATCATGCTTTATACAGCTTTCTTCATCAGTCAATATGTTTCAGACAATATCACAATCAGAGTATAACATCAGAGTTTAGCCGACAGAGTATGACTAACAGAGTTTACTATCAGAGTTTACCATGCTGGTACAAATAACAGTTAACACATGCAAAGAACCATGAGCATAAAATGTATAGAGTTTGAATCTAACCAGTATCTCTAGTCAAAACCAGAGACCATTCCAAGTTCATTTACCATCCTTGTAAAGGTAGCTTCACTCAAAGGTTTGGTGAAGATATCTGCAAGCTGTTGATCTGTAGACACAAAATGAAGCTCAATGTGTCCTTCTTCCACATGTTCCCTGATAAAATGATACCTTATGCTGATGTGCTTGGTCATGGAGTGCTGTACTTGATTACCTGTCATAGCAATAGCACTTTGATTATCACAGTAAATAGGTATTTTAGAGTACCTTAATCCATAGTCTAGCAATTGATTCTTCATCCATAAAATCTATGCACAACAGCTACCAGCAGCTATATACTCTGCTTCTGCTGTGGATGTGGAAATTGATTGTTGTTTCTTGCTGTACCAAGAAACTAATCTGTCACCTAAAAATTGACAGCTTCCACTTGTGCTTTTTCTGTCTATCTTACAGCCTGCAAAGTCTGCATCAGAGTAACCAATTAAGTTAAATTCTGATTCTTTAGGCTACCACAAACCAAGAGTTATGGTTCCTTTGAGATATTTGAAAATCCTTTTTACAGCTGTTAGATGTGGCTCTCTGGGGTCTGCTTGAAATCTTGCACAAAGACATGTTGCATACATAATATCAGGTCTGCTTGCAGTGAGATAAAGAAGAGACCCTATCATTCCTCTATAGTTTGTCATATCTACTGAGGCTCCTGTGTCTTTGTCCAACTTTGTTGCAGTAGCCATGGGAGTTGCAGCAGATGAACTATCAAGCATACCAAATTTCTTGAGAAGATTTCTGGTATATTTTGCTTGATTAATAAAAATCCCATCATCTGTTTGCTTGACCTGTAAGCCTAGAAAATAACTAAGCTCTCCCATCATACTCATTTGATATCTTGACTGCATAAGCTTGGCAAATTTCTTGCAGAGTTTGTCATTAGTAGACCCAAAAATTATGTCATCCACATAGATTTGTACTAATATCAAGTCATCACCATAGTTAAAATAGAACAAGGTTTTGTCAATTGTGCCTCTAGTGAACCCACTTTCTAAAAGAAATTGAGCCAGAGTTTCATACCATGCTCTAGGTGCCTGCTTTAGTCCATATAATGCCTTATCAAGCCTGTAGACATAATCTAGATGTTTGGGATCTACAAACCCTGGTGGTTGTTCAACAAACACTTCTTCTTCAAGTTTCCCATTGAGAAAAGCACTTTTCACATCCATCTGAAAGACTTTAAACTTTTTGTGAGCAGCATAGGCCAGAAAAATCCTTATTGCCTCCAATCTTGCAACTGGAGCAAAAGTTTCATCATAGTCAATTCCTTCCTGTTGAGAATAGCCTTTTGCCACAAGTCTAGCCTTATTCCTAGTAATCACTCCATCACTGTCTGTTTTGTTTCTGAAAACCCACTTTGTACCAACAATAGATCTATTCTTTGGTCTTGGCACAAGTGTCCAAACTTCATTCCTCTCAAATTCATTTAACTCCTCTTGCATTGCTGTTATCCAGTTAGCATCTTGAAGAGCTTCTTCCACTTTCTTGGGTTCTGTTTGAGATAAGAATGCATGAAACAGACATTCATTATTTGTAGCACTTCTAGTTCTTACACTAGCTTCTGGATCTCCAATTATCAAGTCAGGTGTATGAGCTTGTGTCCACCTTCTTGCTGTTGGTAATTGGCTTCTACTAGCATTATCAGATCCTCCCCCTTGATCCATGCTCTCCTGATTTTCTTCTCGACCATTCGCATTCTCTGAGGCTCCCCCTGAATTGGACTGTTCAGTATTTGAACTTTCAGAGTTTGACTCAGAGTTTCTGTTGGATTCTTCATTTGACTCTCTTTCAGAATTTGAGTCATCACTTTGAAAAGTTTCTAAAGTTTCTTCACGCTCCCCCTCAACTGGTTCTCTATTTTGTTCTGTCAGAGAAAATTCTTCAGTGTTTACCAGTAGAGGGTCAGAGTATGCTTCGACAGAGATTGTTGGATTTGCTTTATCAGAGTTTACAACATCGGAGTTTGAATCTTCATTTTCAAAGCGAAGTTGATCATGATATTCTCCATCTTCTATTCCAGTTATTTTCTTGTCATCAAATGACACATGTATAGATTCCATGATCACTTTAGTTCTCAGATTATAGACTCTGAATGCCTTTGTTGACAATGGGTATCCAACAAAAATTCCTTCATCAGCTTTTAAGTCGAACTTGGTCAACTGTTCAGGATGAGTTTTCAACACAAAGCACTTACATCCAAAAATATGAAAATACTTCAAATTTGGCTTCTTATTTTTCAACATCTCATATGGTGTTTTCCCATGCTTGTTGATCAGTGTTGCATTTTGAGTAAAATAAGCAGTTTGGACAGCTTCTGCCCAGAAATAGGTTGGCAATTTTGCTTCAACAAGCATTGTTCTGGCAGCTTCGATTATGGTTCTGTTCTTTCTTTCAACTACACCATTTTGCTGTGGAGTTCCAGGTGCAGAAAATTCTTGTTTCACTCCTCTTTCCTTGCAGAAAGCTTCCATTTCAGAATTTCTGAATTCAGTACCATTATCACTTCTTAGAATTTTCACTTTGTATTGTGATCCTTTGTCCAGTAATTTTACATGATCCATTAGTATTGAGGCAGATTCATCCTTCTTTGCTAAGAAGTACACCCAAGTGTACCTAGTATGCTCATCAACAATGACTAGAGCATATTTCTTTCTGCCCAATGACATTATATTTACTGGACCAAAAAGATCAACATATAGAAGGTGATAAGGTTCCACAACTGAAGATTCAGATTTACTTTTGAAATATGACTTCCTTTGCTTGGCCTTTTGACAAGAATCACATAGGCCATCTAAGCTGAGTATTGACTTAGGAAGTCCCCTTACAAGATCTTTTCGAATCAGCTCATTGATGTTGTTCAAGTTTAGATGAGAGAGCTTCTTATGCCATTTCCAACTCTCTTCGTTTGACATTCTTGCAGATAGACACACAGTTATTCCTTCAGAGTTTGTTACCAAACTTGCTTCATAGATATTATTGTGCATGTGTCCAACTAGAACAACTTTCCCTGTAGATTTGCTGATTACTTCACAATGTTCATTATGAAAATCTACATGGTATCCTCTGTCACAGATTTGACTCACAGAAAGCAGATTATGCTTGAGTCCTGAGACTAGAGCTACATTCTTTGTTAGGCCGAATACACAATATATAATCAAGTATGTATGAGAATAACAATCAAGAACACAGGTTTGTAAATCAACAAACTGAATTATATTAAATAATTCTCTCTTAGTGATGTTAATGAATCACAAAGAGCTACTAGGTTACAAGAATAATATATTCAATGTTCGCGCCCCTTCTAGGGATAACCTATATGTGTTTATATAGTACACAGCTACATACAATCCTTATCTAATTGATACTCCTATAAATTAGCTATACAATTATTATCAATTAAGGATTGCTTCAGTCTTCTGTCCAGTCTCCTTAGCTGTATCAATATATTCTGCTTCTTTCCATCTTCAGAATATATTGCTTCTAGAATCTTCAATTCAGCACCGACAGCTAATTCAACTATCACCCTGTCAGACTATATCAAACTCTGACCGGCTTCTATATAAACTCTTCACCCAGTCAGACTTTATCAAACTCTGACTGGCTTCTATATAAACTCTGATATGTACCTGGGATTTAAACACTGATGAACAAACGTCAGCAATTATATCTAACAATCTCCCCCAACTTGTTCATACCAAAATGTACAAGTTAAAAAGATAATTGATGATGTCAAAACATATAACAAATGCAGTGTTTAAAATATG
This sequence comes from Heracleum sosnowskyi, assembly GCA_030848705.1. Taxonomy (NCBI): domain Eukaryota; kingdom Viridiplantae; phylum Streptophyta; class Magnoliopsida; order Apiales; family Apiaceae; genus Heracleum; species Heracleum sosnowskyi. The sequence continues at coordinate 72,011,034 of CM061235.1, forward strand.
TCAGAGTTTAATTTTAAAACAGAGTTTAAATTTAACTTAGAACAGAAAACATAAAAACTTACAGTCAGACTTTACTTGACTTCTTCAATATCAGGTACTGTCCTGAGATAATCAATCAGCAGTCTTCTTTCAGCCTTCTCTAGCTCATCCACCATAATCTCTTTTAGCTCTTTAAGTTCTGAATCACTCTCCCCCGTTTGGTAGATAGCAGCTCTTAGAGAATATATGCTGTTTCTTCTCATATCATTTCCTAGCCGAATGTAATGATCTTTGTCTGACTCTAGGTTGAATTCTAAAACTTTTGTTCCAAGTGCTGTCTTAAATCTAGCACTGTTTCTCTTCATCTCCACTAACTTTCCAGTATGATCCCTATACTTTGGAATGTAGACACTTGATACTCCTCCTCCAAGCATAGCTTTAGATCTCAGCATCTTTTCTCTCAAAACTTGAGCAACATCATGAGTATATCTGTTTTTGACTTTTAAAAGATAAAGTACATACTCCAGTTCTTCCCATGATTTGAGATTAACATCAGATTCTCCAACTTTATAAACTCTTCCATCACTCATGAAGTATAACAAAAACTGCTTCTTCAATACTTTGTGAAAAATCAACTGAACAGATTCTAACTTATCAAGGTTTTCTTGTGTAACCCCAATACCAGATTCTGCCAGTGAAATGTTATCTTGAGATCTGTTATTTATTCTTCTCTCTCTGTGTGATCCCAGTCCAGATTTATCAAAAGCTTCTTTTCCCAATACAGTTCTGGTTTCTGAGAATTTCACAGCTTCAAGTTTTAATTCTTCAAGAATTTTAGGTTTGCTGAATCCTGGAAGTTGTGTAGATTTCTGTACAACTTGAGCAACGTCAGAGGTTGTCATAACTTTAGTAGAAACATCAACTTGAGCAGCGTCAGAGGTTGATTTAGCTAATCTTGTTTCAACTTGAGCAATGTCAGAGGTTGAATAAATCTTCTTAGGTAACTATTCTTCTTCTACCAGTTTACCTTTTCCTTTGTCAGCATTTTTAATCACAGGCCTCCTTGAGTACTGTAAACTCCGATCAGAGTTTACATTCTCTTTGATAACAATTCCTTTTTCTTTCTTTCTAGGAGCCTTGATTTCCTTCTTCTTGTAGATTCCAGCTTCAAGATTCTTCCTGTGTTCCTCAGCAAGCATTTGCTCTTCAGCTTGGATATCTTCAATTGTAACATCTTTTCCATGTTCTGCCATAAACACCTTGGCAGCAATTTCCTCATCTTTAGTAGGCTTATCAGAGATTATCAAACTTTTGAATCTTGAACCACTGGCAGAGTTTGCATGTCCCTTTCCAGAGTTTGATCTTCTTGAAAGTAGTCTGCTATCAGCATTTCTCTTTCCATCTCCTTTGTTTCCACCATCATTACCATCATCCCTCCGTCTCAGAGTTTGAGTGTCTTTGCATTTGTCACTTGGTACACTCTCCCCCTTTTTGACATCATCAGAAAGTAGTACTGATGTCAACAACTCAATTGCATTAGAAATCGAAGTCAGTTGGGCAGACATAGCAGTCTGATTGTCCTCAACTTTCCCAAGCCTCTTCTGAATGTCATCAGAGTCCTTAGCTTGCTTCTTGAACATGGAATTGTAATAAGTTCTATCATTCTTCAGAGTGAGATCTCGCAGACCAACTTCATTCCTCAAAGCAGTGACTTCCTTATGAGATTCATCAAATCTGTTGTGGAGAGATTTAATTTGAATCACAGTAGCCTTCAGACTTGTAAGAATACCAGGAGTTGAAATCGTCTTCACAGAATCACCAAGAAAATCAGCAGCCCTCTGTGCTGAAAAGATACAATCCGCAGCAGCCCATCTATTATAGTACATATCTTGAAAATGCTCAGCTGTAGCTCGATTGACCTCTCTTAGCTCATCAGAGTTTGCTTGACTCTCAAATAACTCCTCTTGAGAATGATCAGAACTATCATTATCATTCTCTGCAGGAATATCCTCAGCATCAGGTTCTGGAATCTCAGAGTTTGCAGTATGCATGAACTCTGCTTCTTTTGTTACAATCTCAACAACAGATTGTTGTAGAGCTTCAAGAACAATAACATCCTCAGAGTTTACAACAAACTCTGCTTCAATAGGAACATTCTCTGTTGCATCCTTATCAGCAACATCAGGATTTGTAGCAACAGTTTCTGTAGCATTAGCATCCAAAGTCTGATCGACTTCCTCACCTTTCTCAAGATCAAAAGAAATTATTTCAGTGTGAGAAGCCATAGATTCTGCAAGTTCAACAGTATCTTGATCAGCTTCCAAACCTTCAGTGAAATGTTCAGAGTTTATAGAGAGATTTGCCTCAATTTCCATATAAAATCCTTGTGGCTCAAAAATCTCAGCCTCTGCTTCAGCATTTTCTGTAGCCTCCTGAACAAGAATTTCAAGAGCTTCATCTGCAGCTTCATTTGCAGCTTCCTCAACTACATCATCAGCATTTTATGTAGGAGCTTCTTCATCAGCAGTTACATTGTTCTCAAAAACTCTGTCCAAATTGACAGCTTCAGTAGTTACATTGGATGCACCAAAAAGATGTGCAGCCACCAATCTACGTTTTCTCTGATGAAGAGTTTCTTCATCAGTTTCACTATCCTCATCAGCAATATCAGACTTTGGCCTATTGGCTCTTCTTTTCTTCATTCTTCTCTTCTCAGGCATATCATCAGCATTTGATGCCCCAACTTCAGTGTTAATCCTGACAGACTTAACAACCCTTACTTTAGATTTCTTTGACCTTTGTGGTTGAGACACAGAAGGTCCAGCTTCAGTGTTTGCTAGCTGTTGTTGTTGTAAGTTATCCAGGAATTGTTGCACAGACTCAGGCAACAGTAACACACCAACATCTCCTTTCTTGTTATCCTTGTTAGTGAGATCAGAAAATACGCGTTTATGCAATTTAAATGAGAGGATAACATCATCCTCTAAAATCTCAACATTAGGACAGCAAAAGTTGAATATTAACTGACAAAATCTAGAGAAGTAAACAACATTCCTATTCTCTAGCATTTTCTCACCAATATTAGTTAAAACTAATCTAGCAACATCAAAGTGACTGCCATAGAGAAGAGAATACCCGATCTGTAGACTATCCGTGGGAATCGCATCCCAATTCGTGCACTTCTTTCCAAAAGCCCGAGTAATGCAATCGAAAAAGAAGCTCCACTCCTTGCGCAAAAATGGCCTTTTGAGTTGACCTATCTTTGTCAAAGGTCCAGAGTAGCCTATCTCCCTCATCATTCTGACTAATTCAAAATCTCCAACAGAGATTGTGAATGCATTGAAATCTTCAAGACCCAAAGCATCACGAACAGTAGTAGGAGTAACAGTAAATTCATCTCCTTGAAACTCAAAAATGATAGATGGAGATCCAGACTCTCCTCCATCATCATAAGTACCTGTCTGCCAAAAAGTCCTTATTTGTGACGCAGATAGCTTCGATGGTGCGGTGAGAGCAGTGCCGATATCAGAGTTTGACAAGAAACTCTGAATCAAATGAAACGCCTCCGGTGCGTTCTCATTTGCTAAAGGAGCTGAGTAATTGTTAGGAACAAATTCTAACCCAGAAGCACTAAACATTGTTGTAGCCATTAGAACAGTTTAGAAGAAAACAAACAGAGAATAGATTATAGTGTATGCAGTGAAAGTGTTTGAGACAATGTGTGTAAGTAAAAGCTTATGAAACGTTGAGGTGTGTAAAAGAGTGAACCGTTTATGTGTAGTATATTTAAATAATAACTGTGAAGATTAAAACTCAAACGTTTTAATCATTACTACACACAGCAGGCTTCTTTGAAAAGTGTGTGAGTGGGACAGATGTCAAACGTGCATATGCTGACAGCTGTATGTAACAACTTCCAATACACACGCACAGTAAAAATAGCCATAATTACCGCATGTCACATTGTTCAAAATACTTAATCTCTCTCTCCTCTGTTTAATACAAATATGAACCGTTTGTTATCATACTCTTTCGAATTTCTAAACAAATGTCTAATCTCAAAATTATAAAATGTCTGAAACCAATAAAATTTATTTTAATCATCAGAGATTAAAATTAAATTACCTCGGCGTATTTCACACAATACATCAGTGTTTACCATTTGTCCTTCTTCGTCAATAAACTCTTTTCTCAAACTGTACAGATGTGAAAATATGTGTGTGCAATAGCAGAGTTTACCGAATATTAATATTTAGACCATCTCAAAGTGCATAAAATCCATAAACTAAAGTAGTAAAAACTGGTTGCCTAAACTCTCATGTATAAAATAAAATCTGATTCTTATGTCTAAACTCTGTATACTGATATCCTTTCATTTGGATATATCTTTTATTTTTCACCCCCTTTATATATATATATTTTTGTTTTTTTTTTTTTGTTTTTTTTTTTTTGTTTTTTTTGTTTTTTTATTTTTCCAGTAATCAGTGGTTGGCACTAGTCACCAAAAATCAAAGATTTTAGCCCTTATTTCATACAATAAGTTCCTGGATCTTCCTAGGCACAACATGATCTCAAAGGAATTTGTGCTCTGTTTGGCATCTTTTGATTTGAGGATGAATTATTTGCAATTAATAATCAGAGTTTAGACTTTTCATCAGTTAATACAATTAATTTATGAGAGAAAATGCAAACAGCTAATACAGACTCAGTGTATAGGATCAATAAACTAAGAGATGCTATAAATATAGAGACAGTATCATGCTGTGTTAACTTACTGCACATATTTGAGATCAGAATCTATATAACTCTTAAGGATTCACAATTACTTACTGAAAATCATGCTTCATACATTTTTCTTCATCGGTCCTTATGTTTCAGACAAAATTACAATCAGAGTATAACATCAGACTTTAACTATCAGAGTATGACTAACACTTTATGACTAACAGAGTTTAGCATCAGAGTTTAAGTTCAGAGTTTATCACACTGGTACTCATAACAGTTAATACATGCAAGGAATCATGAGCATAAAAATCAAACATGTATAGTTTTTGAGTCTAACCCGTATCTCTAGTCGAAACCAGAGATCATTCCAAGTTCATTTACCAATCTTGTAAAAGTAGATTCACTCAAAGGTTTGGTGAAGATATCTGCAAGTTGTTGGTCTGTAGACACAAAATGAAGCTCAATGTTTCCTTCTTCCACATGTTCTCTGATAAAATGATACCTTATGCTGATGTGCTTTGTCATGGAGTGCTGTACTGGATTACCTATCATAGCAATAGCACTTTGGTTATCACAGAAAATAGGTATTTTAGAGTACCTCAAACCATAATCCAGCAACTGATTCTTCATCCACAGAATCTGTGCACAACAGCTACCAGCATCTATATACTCTGCTTCTGCAGTGGATGTGGAAATTGACTTTTGTTTCTTGCTATACCAAGAAACCAATCTGTCACCTAAGAATTGACAGCTTCCACTTGTACTTTTTCTGTCTATCTTACAGCCTGCAAAATCTGCATCAGAGTAACCAATTAACTTAAACTCTGATTCTCTAGGATACCACAAACCTAAGGTTATGGTTCCTTTGAGATATTTGAAAATCCTTTTTACAGCTGTTAGATGAGGCTCTCTGGGATCTGCTTGAAATCTAGCACAAAGACATGTTGCATACATGATATCAGGTCTACTTGCAGTAAGATACAGTAAAGACCCTATCATCCCTCTATAGTTTGTCATATCTACTGAGGCTCATGTGTCTTTGTCTAGCTTTGTTGCTGTAGCCATGGGAGTTGTAGCAGATGAACTATCAAGCATACCAAATTTCTTGAGAAGATTTCTGGTATATTTTGCTTGATTGATAAAAATACCATCATCTGTTTGCTTGACCTGTAAGCCTAGAAAATAACTAAGCTCTCCCATCATGCTCATTTGGTACCTGGACTGCATAAGCTTTGCAAACTTCTTACAAAGTTTGTCATTAGTAGATCCAAAAATAATATCATCTAAATAAATTTGAACTAAAAGCAAATCATCACCAGAATTGAAATAAAACAAGGTTTTATCAATTGTACCTCTTGTGAACCCACTTTCTAAAAGAAATTGAGCAAGAGTTTCATACCATGCTCTTGGTGCTTGCTTTAGTCCATATAATGCCTTGTCAAGCCTGTAGACATAATCTGGATGCTTGGGATCTACAAATCCTGGTGGTTGTTCAACAAACACTTCTTCTTCAAGCTTCCCATTGAGAAAAGCACTTTTTACATCCATCTGAAAGACTTTAAACTTCTTGTGTGCAGCATAGGCCAGAAAAATTCTTATGGCCTCCAATCTTGCAACTGGAGCAAAGGTTTCATCATAGTCAATTCCTTCCTGTTGTGAATAACCTTTAGCCACAAGTCTAGCCTTGTTTCTTGTAATCACACCTTCACTGTCAGTCTTGTTTCTGAAAACCCACTTTGTACCTACAATTGATCTATTCTTTGGTCTAGGTACAAGTGTCCAGACTTCATTTCTTTCAAATTCATTTAACTCTTCTTGCATTGCTGTAATCCAATTAGCATCTTGAAGAGCTTCCTCCACTTTCTTTGGTTCTGTTTGAGACAAGAAAGCATGATACAGACACTCATTATTTGTTGCACTTCTAGTTCTCACACTAGCATCAGGATCTCCAATTATGAGATCAGGTGTGTGTGCCTGTGTCCACTTTCTTGCTGTTGGTAAGTGGTTTCTTGCATCATTATTGGATCCTCCCCCTTGATCCATGCTCTCCTGATTCATATGTTGACTTTCTGCAGTATCTGAGGCTCCCCCTGAATTGGATGGCTCAGAGTTTGAACTGTCAGAGTTTGAATCAGTTTCCTCAACTGACTCACTTGTTGTGTCTTGTTGAGCTTCTTCACGCTCCCCCTCAACTGGTTCTCTATTTTGTTCAATTTGAGAATTTCCAGTTTCTCCAGTATTTACCAGTAGAGGTTCAGAGTATGCTTCGTCAGAGTCTATCAGAACCGCTTCATCAGAGTTTGTCGGTACTGCTTCATCAGAGTTTATATCATCAGAGAATAAACCTTCATTTTCAAAACGCAGTAGATCATATCCATCTAAGTCATCAAGTCCAGTTATTTTCTTGTCATCAAATGACACATGTATGGATTCCATGATCACCTTTGTTCTCAGATTGTATACTCTGAATGCTTTTGTTGACAATGGATAGCCAACAAAGATTCCTTCATCAGCTTTTAACTCGAACTTGGTCAACTGTTCAGGATGAGTCTTCAACACAAAGCATTTGCATCCAAATATATGAAAATATTTCAAATTTGGCTTCTTATTTTTCACCATCTCATATGGTGTTTTTCCATGTTTGTTGATCAATGTTGCATTCTGAGTAAAACAAGCAGTTTGAACAGCTTCTACCCAGAAATAAGTTGGTAATTTTGCTTCTTCAAGCATAGTTCTGGCTGCTTCAATTAAAGTCCTGTTCTTTCTTTCAACTACACCATTTTGCTGTGGAGTTCCAGGTGCAGAAAATTCTTGTTTCACTCCTCTTTCCTTGCAGAAAGCTTCCATGATTGAGTTTCTGAATTCAGTTCCATTATCACTCCTTATAATTTTGACTTTATGCTGTGATCCTTTGTCCAGTAGATTTACATGATCCATCAGAGTTTGAGCAGTTTCATCCTTCTTTGATAAGAAATACACCCATGTATATCTAGTATATTCATCAACAATTACTAGAGCATATTTCTTTCTGCCCATAGACATCACATTCACTGGTCCAAAGAGATCAACATGTATAAGATGATAAGGTTCCACTACTGAAGATTCAGATTTGCTCTTGAAAGATGACTTCCTTTGCTTGGCCTTTTGACAAGAATCACATAGGCCATCTAGACTGAGTATTGATTTTGGAAGTCCCCTTACAAGATCCTTTCTTATTAGCTCATTGATGTTGTTCAAATTGAGATGAGAGAGCTTCTTATGCCAATTCCAACTCTCTTCATTTGACATTCTTGCAGTCAGACACACTGTTTTTCCATCAGAGTTTGTTACCAAACTTGCTTCATAAATGTTGTTGTGCCTGTGTCCAACTAGAACAACTTTTCCAGTAGATTTACTGATAACTTCACAGTGTTCAGTATGAAAATCTACATGGTTTCCTCTGTCACAGATTTGACTCACAGATAGCAGATTATGCTTGAGTCCTGAGACTAGAGCTACATTTGTGATGATGACACTTCCAAGATTGATTTTGCCATATCCCATAGTACGTCCTATGTTGCCATCTCCATAGGAAACTTTTGGGCCAGCCTTCTCCTCAAAATCTGATAGCAGGGCTTTATTTCCAGTCATGTGTCCTGAGCATCCACTGTCCAAGATAAGGGTGCTCTCTTTTATGCCCTGCAATCACAAACAAACACTAAGTGTTAGTTTTAAGGACCCAGACTTGCTTGGATCCTTTGGCTTTCTTAACAGTGTTAGATTTTGCAGCGGAATGACTATCAACAGAGTTTAAACTAACATTGTCAGACTTTACACTTGCAGAGTTTGCTCTAACCCACCTCAGATTGGGTTTTAGCTCATAATAATTGTGATAAATAGCATGATAACTCTTACAAGTATAAATAGAATGCCAAGTGCTCCCACAATGTGTGCATAAAGTCTGTGGTCTAACTCTAACATAATCATTCTTTTCTCCTGATGTAGAAGGTAAAGAATTGATATTTTTATTCTTTGTGCAGTAATTAGCAAGATGATTAGAACTACCACAACTATAACATGTTTTCCTTGGAGCACCAGTAGTAGGCAAGTGATTATTTCTTTTATTTATGCCTATCTTTCCATTCCTATTCTTCTTGGACCCTTTTGGTTTCATGGCAGATTTTACCTCTTTTAGCTTATGATTGAACTGTTTTCCTGTCATTAAACCAACATTAACCTGTTTTCACAGACTTTTACTGGTTTTCTAACAGCTTCTCTTTCCATAAGTTTTTCTGTTATAATATTTTCCTGTCTTTCACAGGCTTCATCTGATTCCATATCAGCTTCTCTTATTACAACAGATTTTAACTTATTGGTTTCTGGAACAAATATCACAGGTTTAAGTTGTGGTTTAACCTTAACCTTGTCTTTAAACCTCAGTTCATCATTTTCACAATAGCCTAAACCTGCAGAATCTGTCTGAAACACTTGATGAGTGTCTCTTCCAGAGTCTGTCCAAGTCTTGATTATTTTTCTTTCCTTTTCTAGATCAGATTCTAATTGCTTATATCTTTTGAGCAACTCCTGTTCTACATAAACAACATCATCTCTTTCTTTTTGAATCTGCTTCATATTTTCAAGTTCTCCTTCAAGAAACTTGTTTCTATCTTTAAGGCTAAGATTCTCAGACTTAATTCTCTCATTTTCTAAAGTCTGATCCCTATAACTAACATGTACGCTTTTCAGATATACTCTCAATTCAGATATATTATCAGTATCATAAGCATAAGTAGTTAGGGGTACCTTATTTTCAGATGATTCAGTCTCATCTCTGACAGTTGCCATAAGAGCATAATTTTCTCCATCATCAGAGTCTGAAGTATCTGCCCAGTCTTTGCCTTTAGAGATGAGTGCTTTCTCAGATTTGCCTTTCTTGCACTCTGGGGCATAGTGACCCATCTCCTTACACCTGTAGCATTGGATTTCAGATTTATCCTTCTTGCCAGACTTGGTCTCCCTTCCATCAGACTTTCTAAAACTTTTCCTTTCAGAATTTGAATCTTTCCTTGAGAATCTCTTCCCTTTCTTAAAGTTCTTGAATCCCATCTTCTTGAAGGTCTTCACCATCAGTGCAGCCATTTGCATCATCTGTTCTTCATCATCCTCAGAGTCAGAAGCTTCATCAGAGTTTGAGTCATCATCAGAGTTTGATGACTCACTTTCAGATTTAATGACTAAAGCCTTTCCCTTGGCTTTCTTCCTTGATGATTCCTTCTTGATGGGCTTCTCCTCAACTTTGAGAGCAACAGATTTTGTCTTTTTACTCAATCTTCTATTCCTTTGTTCTATCTCCAGTTCATGAGTTTTCAACAACCCATAGATTTCATCAAGATCTGTATCAGCAAGCTCATAATTATCTCTTATTGTGGTTGTCTTTAAATCCCACTTTTCAGGTAGAGATAACAAAAACTTGAGATTAGACTCTTCAAGCTCATATTCTTTATCAACCAGAGACAAATCATTCAATAGTTTGCAAAATCTGTCATAAGTCTCAGTCAAGGTTTCATTAGTTCTTGAATCAAAGTGCTCATACTCCTGTGTGAGTATTGTCTTTCTGTTCTTCTTAATAGCACCTATTCCCTGGCATCTGACTTCTAAAGCATCCCATATCTCTTTGGCAGTCTTGCATCCAATTACTCTGTTAGACATAACATTATCTAAGGCACTGTGGAGAAGATGTCTAACCTTTGCATCTTTTGCAATTGATGAGATGTCCTCAGGAGTCATATCTTTCTTTTCTTTTGGAACAGTCTTTTGTTCTTGACCATCAACAACCGGGGACAATTTAGTCGGCATATGAGGACCATCATAGATTCTGTCAAGGTATTCTGGATCTGTAGCCTCCAGAAACATGGTCATCTTCACCTTCCAGATTGGATACTCTACTGGCCTGAGTATTGGAACCCTGATTGTTTCATATCGACTCACAGAATTAGGCTTAACCTGTTCAACCTTGGGAGAAGTTTGATTTTCTTCAAACATGATTAATACTGTGTTTGAATCGTAAAACTGTATATATTAAACAACCTTGGCTCTGATACCAATTGTTAGGCCGAATACACAATATATAATCAAGTATGTATGAGAATAACAATCAAGAACACAGGTTTGTAAATCAACAAACTGAATTATATTAAATAATTCTCTCTTAGTGATGTTAATGAATCACAAAGAGCTACTAGGTTACAAGAATAATATATTCAATGTTCGCGCCCCTTCTAGGGATAACCTATATGTGTTTATATAGTACACAGCTACATACAATCCTTATCTAATTGATACTCCTATAAATTAGCTATACAATTATTATCAATTAAGGATTGCTTCAGTCTTCTGTCCAGTCTCCTTAGCTGTATCAATATATTCTGCTTCTTTCCATCTTCAGAATATATTGCTTCTAGAATCTTCAATTCAGCACCGACAGCTAATTCAACTATCACCCTGTCAGACTATATCAAACTCTGACCGGCTTCTATATAAACTCTTCACCCAGTCAGACTTTATCAAACTCTGACTGGCTTCTATATAAACTCTGATATGTACCTGGGACTTAAACACTGATGAACAAACGTCAGCAATTATATCTAACATTCTTGATGATGACACTACCAAGATTGATATTGCCATATCCCAGAGTACATCCTATGTTGCCATCTCCATAGGAAACTTTTGGGCCAGCCTTCTCCTCATAGTCTGATAGCAGGGCTTTATTTCCAGTCATATGTCCTGAGCATCCACTGTCCAAGATAAGGGTGCTCTCTTTTATGCCCTGCAATCACAAACAATCACTATGTGTAAGATTTAAGGATCCAGAATTGCTTGGATCCTTTGGCTTTCTTAACATTGTTAGCTTTTGCAGCGGTATCACTATCAACAGAGTTTAAACTAACATTGTCAGACTTTATACCTGTAGAGTTTGCTCTAACCCATTTCAAGTTGGGTTTTAGCTCATAATAGTTGTGATAAAATAGCATGATAACTTTTGCAAGTATAAATGGAATGCCAAGTGCTCCCACAGTGTGTGCATAAAGTCTGTGGTCTAACCCTAACATAATCATTCTTTACTCCAGATGTGGAAGGTAAAGAGTTAATATTTTTGTTCTTTTTGCAAAACCTGGCAAGATGGTTAGTACTACCACAACTATGACATGTTTTTCTAGGAGCAGCAGAATTAGGCAGATAATCATTTCTTTTATTAATGCCTACTTTTCCATTTCTATTCTTCTTAAACATTTTCTGTTTGTTGACAGACTTTATTTCTTTGAGCTTATGTTTAAATTGTTTTTCTGTCATCAAACCAACATTAACCTGTTTGTCACAGACTTTTACTGGTTCTTTAACAGTTTCTAACCCAATCTTATTCTCTGTTATTGAACCAATATTAACCTGTTTTTCACAAGTCTCAATTTGCTCCATAACAGCTTCTTTTACAACTACAGACTTTAGCTTACTGGATTCATGAACAAATTTCACAGGTTTAAGTTGTGGTTTCACTTTAACTTTATCTTTAAACCTAAGTTCATCTTCCTCACAGTAACCTAAACCTACAGTATCTGTTTGAAAAACCTGATGTGTGTCTTTTCCAGAATTGGTCCAGGTTTTAATCACTTTCCTCTCTTTTTCCAACTCAGATTCTATTTGCCTATATCTTTTAAGCAATTCCTGTTCAACATAAACAGCATCATCTCTCTCCTTTTGAACTTGTTGCATGTTAACAAGTTTCTCTTCAAGAAATTTATTTCTTTCTTTAAGACCTAGATTCTCAGATTTTATTCTCTCATTCTCTAAAGTCTGATCCCTATAACTAACATGTATGCTTTTAAGATAAATTCTTAATTCAAATATATTATCAGTATCATAAGCATAAGTTGTTAAGGGTACCTTGTTTTCAGAAGAGTCAGCTTCATCTCTACCAGTTGCCATGAGAGCATAATTGACTCCCTCATCTGAGTCTGAAGTGTCTGCCCAGTCCTTCCCTTTAGTGATGAGTGCTTTCTCAGATTTTCCTTTCTTGCACTCTGGAGCATAATGACCCATTTCTTTACACTTGTAGCACTGGATCTTTGACTTGTCTTTCCTTCCAGACTTGGTATACTTTTCATCAAACTTTTTGAATTTTCTTTTATAAGAATTTGAATCTTCCCTTGAGAATCTTTTTCCTTTCTTGAAGTTCTTGAATCCCATCTTCTTGAAAGTCTTTACCATTAAAGCAGCCATTTTCATCATCTCTTCATCATCATCCTCAGAATCAGAAGCTTCATCATTAGTATTTGAGCCATCATCAGAGTTTGATGGCTCACTTTCAGACTTAATGACTAAGGCCTTTCCTTTGGCTTTTTTTCTTGATGATTCCTTCTTGACAGGCTTTTCTTCAACTTTAAGAGCAACAGATTTTGTCTTCTTTCCAGATCTTTTGTTTCTTTGTTCTATCTCCAATTCATGAGTTTTGAGCAACCCATAGATTTCATCAAGATCTGTTTCTGCAAGATCATAATTATCTCGAATTGTTGTTGCCTTCAAATCCCATCTTTCAGGCAGTGATAACAGAAATTTGAGATTTGACTCTTCAAGTTCATATTCTTTATCAATCAGGGACAAATCATTCAACAATTTACAAAATCTGTCATAAGTATCTGTCAAACTTTCATCAGATCTAGAATCAAAGTGTTCATACTCCTGTGTTAGAATAGTCTTCCTGTTCTTCTTTATAGCACTAGTTCCTTGACACCTGACTTCTAAAGCATCCCAAATTTCTTTGGCAGTCTTGCAGCCAATAACTCTGTTAGACATGACATTATCTAAGGCACTGTGGAGTAGATGTCTAACCTTTGCATCTTTTGCAATTGATGAGATGTCCTCAGGAGTTAAGTCTTTCTTCTCTTTTGGAACAGTCTTTTGTTCTTGACCAGTTATAACAGGAGACAATTTAGTTGGCATATGAGGACCATCATAGATTCTGTCAAGGTATTCTGGATCTGTGGCTTCCAGAAACATAGTCATCTTCACCTTCCATATTGGATATTCAACTGATCTTAGAATTGGAACCCTGATAGTCTCATATCGACTCACAGAAGTAGGTTGAACCTTCTGAACATTAGAACCTGCATTAGAACCTTCCTGAGAGTTGTCAGTCATGATTGTACTTGTGTTTAGATCGATAAACTGTATATATTAAACAACCTTGGCTCTGATACCAATTGTTAGGTCGATTACACAATATATAATCAATATTAATATGATAATAACACTTAAGAACACTTTTTATGAATCAATAACTGAATTATATAAAATAACTCTTCTCTTTGTGATGTTAAAGAATCACAGAGAGCTGCTAGGTTACAAGAATAATGTATTCAGTATTCGCATCCATGTTAGGGTTAACCTATCTGTGTTTATATAATACATAGTTACATAATCAATCTCTAATTGATATCCTATAAATCAGCTATACAATTTATATCAAATTAGGATTGCTTCTGTCTTCTGTTCCGTTTCCTTAACTGTCTCAATATATCTTGCTTCTTTCCATCTTCAAGATATATTGCTTCTAGAATCTTTATATTATCACCGACAGTTAATAAACTCTTCACCCCGTCAGACTTTATCAAACTCTGACTGGCTTCTATTAAACTCTGATGAGTACCTGGTACTTAAACACTGATGAGCAAACGTCAGCAATTATATCTAACATAAACATACTGACACGACCCCAACACTACCCTGGATCTTTAACAATTAATGGTATGAAACAAGCATTAACTATCTAATTAATATAAATACATAACATAAGTCTCCAAAAGTTATTACATCCATAACTTAGAAGTGCTACATTTCTTTATACAAAACACCTTCTACAAATCTTCGTCACCCGCTAGAGCTGGCATCCCAAAAATAAACCTATAGAAAGGCTTCCTAGCTGTCTGAAAAGTGCGTACCATCTTCTTGCTTAACTGTGGGTTAGAAAAGGAAAAGAATGAGCCAAAAACTCAGCAAGTAATAATATGACTAAATAATTAACCTCAATAAAAACAGTTTTCAATACCAACCTGTATGTCATAAGTATAGCAGAATCCATATCAAGAAATTATCAGAACAAAGACTGGTTATACAATTTCAAAGGGGAAACCAATTTCCTTATATATGATTTCAAGAAAACAATAAGTGATTTGGAGATTTTTCACAACGCACCGGACAATACGGGTGATCAGCCACGTAAAGTCCCCATACCGGACACACAGTCCCTCTGGTCCTTGTATTGGGTCCCCAATAGGCACACATTGGCCTTTAGACTAGTCCATCCCGAGTCCATTCATTATAATTAACAAGTGCTGGGCCGGCGTCACTCGGCCTCTTACGCCTCCAAATCTTAGAAATCCGTGAAAACCATAAATCAGAAAATGATTGTAAATATTGAAATTCCCTTTCCTTTAAAACCTTCCTTATAAAAGAATTCCTTTTTAAATCAATAAATGAGTACTTGTTTAGGTTGAAAATGAAAGTTCATGTATCCTCAAATTCAAGTAAGTGTGTGATTCACAGGTACGAGTTCAAATTTAATGCAATAAAATCTCAGATTAATAGGTATTTAAATGTAAGTAAAATCAAAGGGTAAAGATAAGGTCTGAAGAAGAGTTTAAGGAAGATAGGGTACTTCATGTATATTCACTTTCAGGTATAAAGGGAATGCATAGGTATACGATCAAATTTATATTACAAAATCATAGGTTATTGAGCTTTAATGCATTGATATAATCAGGGTATAAAGGTTCAAGGGAAGTAAGTTAAACAAAGTAGGGTGTACAGAACATGGTATATGAATAAGGATAAGGGTTATCAATGAACAATATGTTTTTTTCAGAATTAAAAGTATATCAAATCAAGATAACAATCCATATATGTCGAACTGAAAGAAAAGAATCGAAATACGAAAGCAAGTTAATATTACTTGCCTTAAGTAGCTATTAGAACAAACCGTACTCACTGAATTTCTGCTTTCACCTCGCCTTGCCTTTATCTCTATGTTCCACCTCTCGTGACTCTACAAAAGAGTATATATACTATTTCAGAAAGATCCCCTCAAAATTCTAATCCTTATTCTAAACTACCCAACGTTCCCTAAACGCGTAATCACATAATATGTATACCACTTATAACTCTTAACCATATAATAAGCACAAATTCACGTAAGCACACATTGTCATTCGGGTCCACATAACATACCCATTTAACATATAAGTATATATCCTGACTTTCCGTTTATACCACACTTGGTTACCCCTTTAAATCCATTCAAACCAATACCAACCATATCCTTAATACCTTTACAAATAACGCAATCAATCTCAAAAGCTGAAATTCTGTTGCGCATACCTTACCAAAACATTTATCATAAATCCAAAAATAATCAAATAAGTAAATCAGGTCAAGCCTGTAATAAAATAAATCAAATTCAATTACTCCTTGAAACACTCATAATAAAATGCATATAATAAATAAATATAAGGATTTTACGAAATTTCGGCATGACCCATTCGTAAACAGGACTAGCCAGAAATTTTGCATGTACTATGCTGCGTCCCCAATCACAGGACGGATCACATAGTACAGCACAACAATAACCTGTATATATATCACAGTAATTAAACAACATAAATATCTCAACCATCACTACAACAGATCCCCCAACTGGGAATCAAACCAGAATACTAAATCAATAAATCAATAGTACAACTAATTTACAACTCACACTAAACTTCAAATACATCACTTTTACTATATACAACTAACGATCTAAATTTACTCGTAACCATCTAAAATTTATAAACACTTTATAACTTTGCACCACGTTAATAATTAATATACTTCAAGAACCTGCACAACCAATAAAATCAATTAATATCAATAATAATATCAAATCTAATTATCAACTAGTTGATACCAAGACGTACGTATTATAGTACAATTTAACTAACAACTCGAAATGATGCATAGCATATACTAATGAAAGAACGACTTATAATATCACAGTTTAATCCACATAGGCACTTAGCACGTATTATCGACTTACCCTTATACATTATAGCACATATATCACATTGGTTCACAAATAGTTTTTATCAAATTAATATAAGATTTATACACTAATTTATATAAAATCGGACAGCACCTCCTTTATAAAATGAACTAGCCTGTCGGAATATAACCGACCCAAACAAGCAATCAAGCAATCCTTTGCTTCTACCCAACTCACAGGCATAACAATACATACTAATATATACTCTTTATAAACTTCTGACAATCCATGTACTTAATACTTAACATACAGATCTATACTATTCATAATCCGAATAAATCACATCTACAACTTCATTTATTCTCAAAATCAAACTAGTAATCAATAATCATGTCATAGTCTTACTAATTACCACTTAACAACTAACAGTTAACTTACTTAACTCTTAACAAATAACAACTCACATCATAATTCACTAAATGAAATTTTATTAACTAATCACATTTAGAACCAATTTATAATAACTACAAAATCTGCATTCACCATTTAAATCACAAAATCGAAACTATCACCCACATAATCAACAAACTATTTTATACTAATTATTACAAAAACAATTTGTAATTTCATTAATTAATACATAAAAACGAATTATAAAACAGTCAACGATTAAGAACAATTTCTAAATACACAACTAAATAAAACAACGAACTATTATACCCTCACATAAACAGAAAACAGATTTGATCTCATATAATTCATAAAAACAACGAAGTCACCACACCACGTTTATCAAGAAAACGAACTATACATAACACTTAAATAAGAAACGAATTTGTATTTACACAAATAATAAAAAGAATTGAAAACATTAACAGAGTTTCGATTATACCCCAAGGAACTGGAATCGAAAGGACAGAGGTGTGGTGGGCGTTGTTTACTGGCCGGAAGGATGGCGGCGGCTGGTGGCCGGAAAAAGGGGCGCCGGAATTGACAGAAGATAGCGGTGGTGACACAGAACTGATCGGAACAGTAAACGGTAGCAGCTGGTGGCGGCTGCGTGTGGAAGGACAACAGAAATGGGGGTTTTGCGCGAGGAAGAAAGAAGAGGGAGGAGGAAGGTGGCGCGTGGACAATAACGGGGGAGGGGGTTCTTTTCTTCAGCCGTGTATTTGCGTGTGTGAGTTTTTGGGGTGTGCGTGTGTTAGTGTGTATAGATTAGAAATAGATTGGGTTAATAATTAAAGCACTGTTTTTGATAAGGATAACGACTTTGAACTTTTAATTAGCCCACTCACTGAAGTTTAACGAACTAACGCGTATCGAAAAATTTAAACTTTTAAAACGAACAAATTCTAAAATAATTAGTTCTAACCAAATAAAATTATTCCTCTCCAAAAATTATTCTAAAAACATTTAAATGCACAAAATCTGTTAGTAAACAAATTTTCAACTATTTTAATCAAATCGACTTATGCCGGGCTCAAATTAACTAATAAATACTGACAAATAATTTTACACATAGACTACCACATTCACCTATTCCCGGAATAATATGAAATTTAATATCTAAAAATCAAACTCTTTATTTAAAAATATAGAGCACAAATTTACAAACTCACATATATTTTTAAAATATTTTTAGGATCAAAACTGAATTAAATATGAATTTTCAAAGTTTAAATCACATAAATGAGATTTACCTCATAAAATCAATTTTAAATCCTTAACACCAAAAATAAATTCCTCCACTAATTTTAGAAAATAATAGAATATAAAATAAAGGTTGTGAAAAATATTTCACAATAAAAAGCATCTCCGATGATTTTATAAAATTCCTGGAAGGTCAAAAAGAATTGATTTTTAATAAGATAATCATATAATATGCAATTAAAAGAATACACATATATTTTAATCTATACCATTCACCAAGTAAATATCTAATCATCAAATTTTCAGATATCCACCTTTCATATAATATTCACATATCATAGATCTCAAATATTATTAAATATTAATACTGTACAAGCGTTTTCTGAGTCGTTATATGATGGATCTGGCAAAGAAAGAAGGAAGTGACTGGGAGATGGCTTATAAAACCTTTTGCGGAGTTGAAGACAGATTAGAAGTCAACGACAATGCTGAGGTGGAGGTTATCATTCAGAACATCAGAAGTGCCAATCTTGAAGATCAGAATTACTTCACTGCATTGAGAAACTCTATGATCTTTCTGAAAGCTGGGGTTAAAGCAAACGGTGCCTGGAACATAGTAATCAATTTTCTTGAGAAAGGTACCTTTGTGATTTCCACTAAGTTTTTTGAACAGAGGACATACACAGAATTGCATGCGTTGCTCATCAAGATACAAAGGACTACAAGGCTAAATGAACTGCTCCGTGAGCATGTTAAAGAGATCTTGATGAAAGTCGGTCCAGAGATTACTGAAGATCCTCCAATGGTTAGATTCATGACGAATGACTTGTTCAGAATCTGCTATTTGGCTGAGGACAAACTGAGAGACTATCCAATCAATTATCTAATATCAGTTGAGAAGTATCTTAGATCCACTGGATTCTCATCAACGGAGAAGGACAAAGCAGCAGACACTCTTAGAAGATTTCTAATGGAGAATGTTCCTTACTATAGGAAAAAAGTGGAAAGAGGATTGGAAGTGCATCCCAGACTACCAAACATGCCAAAGCTAAACAAGAAAGATGTTAACATTGCATGGTTATGGGCTGGAGTGGGACAAGAGGTAGAGTACATTGGAAGACACATCCAAGGAGCAATCCTTAAACCTGGAGTTTCATTTAATAAAATAACATAATAAGGTTATAATTGCTAATAAATAACTCATTACCATATTTAGCCAAAGTGTATATTCTTTTTTATATTTTCTAACTAAAATTTCTACTTTTCCTAAATAAAACCTCTAATTTTCCAAAAATATCACGAATAGTTCTATTTAATAAAATAAAATAATAATATTATAATTATTAATGACTAACCGATTAGCTTTTTTTTTTCCAAAACGTATATTTTTTTTATATTTTCTAACTAATATTTCTCTTAACTAAAACCTCAAAAATATCACGGGCATTCCATTTAGTAGCATAAAATACTAATATTATGAATATATCTCTCTATTTATACTATATTATCAAAGACGAAACATTGAAAGTTTTGGTACCTGTTGTAAAGCATAATGTAACATAAGATGAAACAGAGATAACTACAACTCAACAAAGGACACGACAGATAATAATATTAACAGAAGCACAGGAATCCAGAATCAAAGAAGATAAGGTAAACTCAAAAAATCAAAATACGTTATGTATTCTTGAAGTCCGTAAACAGGTCACGGAAAGAAGTTCATGAAAATGTTCAAGCCTCAGTGACAGCAAAAGAAACAAGACTTTCAAGACGACAGAAGTATGTGAATGATTTAGGGTTAGTACCACGGGATTCCAGTGATTTATTTGAAGCAACCAGAACGACAAGGGACTTATCAGAAGCATTGAATTGAAGACATAAAAGAAGAATTGATCAAGTGTTATTCATCTGTGAACCAGACCAGTTGCACTAGGTGACGACACTTAAAAGATCAAGTTGTTTTATCGTTTCAGAAGAAAGTGATACCGTCTATTACTTAAACACCCAGGAGCTCAGGAGTAATCATTAAAAGATATAAGACAAGAAAAATGATTCGATAGTTTTTCAATTCAGAAAACTATCGAATGATTTAAAAAGTGATTCATTGAAAACCACTTTAACTTAATTTAGTATTCGATAGTTTTTAAATAAAAACTATCGAATACTAAATTAAGTTAAGTCATTCGATGGTTTTTTAATTAGGAGCAGGTGAAAAGTATTCTTGTTTTACAGGTTGATTTTGAAGATGGACGGCCAAGATTGTTTCTACAATTGAGGTTCGATAGTTTTCAAAGAAGTCTACAATTAATACGAGAGAAGATAGTGTCTTCTTCAGATAAGGCATTTTACATAGAGACATTACTGAGAGAGAGAATTGAGCCGGAGAAATCATCAGAGAAATTAATAGTGCTCAGAATTTGATCATTGTAATGAATTAGTGTAACCTTAAACTCATTGAATCTAATCTACGGATTAGAAATTGTAGCACCCCTCGAGGTTTATATTTATAAAAAGATATATTCCCGAATCTTGGTTTGGTTTGGTGTGTTTGATTTCGTTATAGAACTGAATGATTAATCCGTGAACGAAATTGAATTATTTGTGAGTATCGTATTCAACCCCCCCCCCCTTCTACGATACTTTGGACCTAGCACCTGTGTTTTTGTACCTATTTTTTGATACGATATTTGCCTTATTTAATTGTTTATTTAATTATTATAATCAGTTACTCTTTCAATTAAATTATATTACCATTTTTTTCTTAAAAAATCAGGGGCAATTTCCTTTTCAGCTAAAACATGTTACTTTTTCTATTTCTTTTGCTAAAATCCTTCATTTTTCAAATATATCACGAGAAAACCCTTACATATTTACTTTAAAATCTATTTTAATACTTTTATTTGACAATTACATTTTTCAACTAAAACATGTCACATTTTCTATTTTTCTTACTAAACCCCCTCTTTTTTCAAAAATATCACGGGCAAATCGTTACTTTTATAGTTTAAAATTCAACGAAAACACGTTACTTTCTATTTTTATTACTAAAACCCCTCTTTTTCCAAAATATCACGGACAAACCGTTACTTATTTATTTTCAAATTCATTTTAATACTTCTAATTATTTTAAAATGTTTAACACGCCTACTTATTTTTTTTTAATAAATGCAATTAATAAAATATAAAATATAAATAATAAATAATAAAATTAACAATTATTAAAAACAACTCGTGCATCGTACGGGTTTTAATCTATATTATTAAAGATAAAACCTTAAAAGTTTGGTAGTCGGATAGACGGACGGTCAATACTTAGTGATTTTACTTAATTAACCTTACTTATTTATTTTTTAAAACTATCACTAAATAATAACATTATTTATAACCAATTACCTTTTCAGCTAAAATACATTACCTTTTTTTATTTTTATTTCTTGCAAAATCCTCTCTTTTTCTAAAAAAAAACACGAACGCTTATCTTTTTTAACAAAAACATGCTACTATTTCTATTTTTTCTTACTAAAATCCCTCATTTTCCAAAAATATCACGGGCAAATCCTTACTTATTTATTTTAAAATCTATTTTAATACTTTTAATTATGTTACTTTTTTCTATTTTTTCATTTTCTAAAAAAATTATTATTAAATAATAACATTGTTATAACCAACTACCTTTTTAGCTATAATACATTATCTTTTGTAACAAAATCTTCTCTTTTTCTAAAAAAAATCATGGGCGATTATCTTTTTCAACTAAAACATGTTACTCTTTCTGATTTTTCTTTACTAAACCCCTCAGTTTCCAAAAATATTCCGGACAAATCCTTACTTATTTATTGTGAAGCCTATTTAAATACTTTTAATTACGGACACTTACCTTTTTAGCTAAAATATGTTACTTTTTCTATTTTTCCTTACTAAGACCCCTTGTTAGGTCCTGATAAGTTTGTAGAAGGGGGGTTGAATACAAACTATACCGTTTAATCGAATTTGTCCTTTAAAAGATTTAATTGTTTAGAACAAATTAGTGCGGAATAAAACTGAAACAATATTCAAGTTAAATAAAACTCTATTAAACTTGAAAGGTGTTACAATTCTGATCACTGATTACAAAGAACTTGATAAAACAAATCTAGAATAAATTCGACATGAATTTATCTATTTTTGTAATAAAAAGGATCGAATACTAAAAAGTAGTTCGATATAAAATCTAGGGATTATGATCCGCTAGAAAGCTAAAGCAGTACAAGTGAAATGATCCTTATGAATTTAATGATAAGAACTTGTCAAGAATTAAATCACTGAAGAAAATTAATTGCTTTGCTGTTGAGGAAGTAAAGACAGAGAGAATGAAAAGTTAAATGCTTCTGTGTCTTTTTGTTCTTCAATTGTAATTCATGTTTATCTTCAAATCCACTGCCTTGTTTTTATCATTCCTTTTCTTTTAGCAAACCCACGTGCAAGTCACCACTTGACAGAATGCATTTTGTACTAGGAAGACTTGCAGGAAAACTAAGTTTTTGGCCTTGGAAGACTTTCGGGAAGACTACCATTGTACATGGAAGACAACCGGGAAGACTAGGGTTTGGCCTAGGAAGACTTTCGGGAAGACTCACTTCCTAGTTTAAAAAACTGAGTCTTCCTAGTTCAATCCTAAGTCTTCCTAGTTCATTTTCATTCTAATTTAAATAATTAATTAAATAAATTATGTATTAAATTAATTTTTTACAGAATTAAATTAATAAATAATATACTTAATAATATTAATTATTTATAAGAGAATAAATAGAATTAGTTGACTTCTTAAACAATTCCAGAATCACTTAAAACGTAGATAAACAACAAACACAATAGTACGTTGACACTCGATGCACTGTCTGGTTCATGAGTGACTAACGACACTGTCTGTTCTTTATCTGTTTGACTTTAAGTAGTGATTCACTTCCTTCTTATTCAAGAACTCCGTAATCAGTATCTTTTTCTGTCACCACTTGAAATCTCCGTCACTTTAATAAATCCACTGAGCTTGAATACTTCATTGAGGCTTGATCAATAAATTGAGCTTCTTTCAATGTAGACTCACTTCAAGTCTGTAGATGACTTTAATCTTCATTCTTTGACAGATATAATCTTCTGAGATTCCTGTGACAATTTGAATTATTACTTACTTATTACAGACTTGTTTAATGTTGAGTTAATTCCTCGATGTAAACAAATAGGCTAAAACATATGCCTTTCAATCTCCCCCTATTTGTTTGTTAGAGAATAACAAGCAAATACCTAGAGGATAACTCAACTAACTAAACAAGTAGAAGTAAGACATTAAAAGCTAAGTAAATAATAACACAAAGTTCTGGATTTCATTTAACATTATCCAGATTCAAACATTACAGGTAAGTACAAGATAGATGTTCCTCTAGACTGAACATATGAATACATTTATCCTATCTTGAATCACCTAAGCTCTAAACATTTAATATTTACAAACAGAGCTTCTTCAAATTTCAGACTCAATCATCTCTCCTTCTTCAAGTGCTTCAAGCAAATCCTTGTCCAGAACACGATCAGATTCAGAAGTAATGCCACTAGGTCTGACAGGTTGAGTTGTGACTTTCTTCAGCCTATTCTTCATTTGATGATATCTTTTGATATTTGCTATGCAATAGTCTTGAATCAAATCAGCAACTTCTGTCTTCTCTTGTGTAGCAAATCCTGAAGTCCTCAACATGTTCTCCAAGTAGACAAGATGCTTTGCAGGAAAATATTTCAGAGAGATTGGATCCACACCACAAGTCTGAAGTGCCCTTCCTTTAAATTTTTTTACTTTATAAGGCACTTCCACCACTTGTGGACTAGCTTTCATTGCAAAGTCTCTTAGCTGATCATGCAGCAGCTCAGCTAATGGAGAAGTTCTTTTTACTTTGCACATGAAGAGCCATAGTTCAGAGAGAGTTCTGCTTTCCAGAAGATTGAGAGACACTAAGAAGGTTCCCTCATTATGAGTGTAAACATAGATCTTCAACTCCTCTCTAACTCTGTCATATCCAGTTGAGATCCTTGAAATCTCTGCATGAAGAGCTTTCATATATACTGTGCTGTCTGGATTGACCTTCTTGTATCTTTCCAACATCCCAAGAAACTTTGCATCATTGTTAGTTCCTTCTTGACGTGCAAACATCTCTCTAGCCTTGTCCCATTCTTCTCCTTGCTTCAACCTCACATACAATTTTCTCTCATTGACCTTCAGATTGTGAAGCCTTTGCTTTTCTTGTTGTTCAGCTTTTTGAATGACAAGATGCTTAGAAATGATGTCAGATACCTTTACATTATCCTCCTATCTTCTTTTCAGATCAGCCTTCTGTCTCAATTTCACTCCCTCTCAAACCTAAAAGTGTCTCAACTACCACCAGGTCATCTACACTAGTTGTGGAAACAACTTGATTTTCAATAAGGGGTGTAGAATGACCTATCAACGGAATGGTAGTTTGAACTGTCAACAGTATGGATACCGTTGATGGAGAAACACTTGTCAACGAAAGAGGCTGTTTCGTTGATGAAGTCAATAAAGCATTTTGAGAAAGTGAAATTACAATAGAATCTGTGGTGATTGATGTGAGATTGGGGTCCACAGATCCTCTTGCAGCTTCAGAAAAAATTGGTTGATGGCCCAACAAATCACTTAACAAGTGATGACCATCAGCTTTAGAGTGGGGCTTCTCCAAGATAAGAGTTGGAGAATCAGGAATAGATGAATGGATCATGTCCACATCTAATGATTGAGTTGGTGAATTTTGTGTGGTTGGTTCAAGATTGATGTTTAGAGAATGGGACTGTAACCCCAGCGTAATAATAGGGGTTACATCAAACTGAATTTGTGAAACTGGAAGTGTTGCTTCCAGAGTGTGTGCACCCTGTGAACCCTTGGATTTTTGCTTCACTCTCTTTTGGTATTGGGAAAATGTAGACTGTGGGCTTGAAGTGTCCCTTACCCTCTTGGAGGAGAGCTTGTTTCAATAATCACATCCTTTTGGGAGGATGCAACTAGACTTGTGTTTAAATCCATTTTACTCATTGTGCCTTGTTGGGAAGACACAATGGGGCTTGGTTGGGACACACTATCCTTTCCTTCCTTATTCTTGGGTTTTCTTTGATGTTCACCCCTTCCCTCACCTCTTACAGCTCCAGAAACACTCCCCTTGGGTTGTGAAGTAGTTTTTGCAACAGGTGCCTTTTGAGAAGCACCTGAGGTTGGCTTTGAGGATTTCTTAGATTTAGGTTTTGCTGCTTGGGCAGGAGCCTGTTGGGACACAGCTACAGACTCCATAGCAACATTGGTAGGTGAAACAATAGAAGTAGCAACTACACTAACAGGGTTAGAAGAAGTTACCTCAATGATGGGCAGATACACCACTGGGACATCACCATTGTGGTTAAGTCTCAGAATATCTGTCAAAACCCTCTTCTCTTGCACAAAGCACTCAAACCTGGAAACAGGGTTAGAGATAACTAATGGTGCTGGACTAACATGGTTAGCCAACATCATCAGAAACCTAGCATAATAGATATTCTTTTTCCTATTTGCCTTATCACCCAACTTAGCACCAATTTCATACATAAGTTGGGTGCTAAAGTTATAATATCTATCAGTTAGAAGCATGGTTAAGAGAATTAACATGGAATTAGTTAATGCATCAAAATTACTAATTTTGCCAGAAAATACCTTTATGAATGCATCAGCTAAATAGCTGTATTCTCTAACCAGACCTCTCCTAATAATCTTACCCAAATTATCAGTAGGCAAAGAGTAGTTTATAGAATTTAGCATGTTAACAATTTCAGTGTTTGTAGGCAAAACACTACAGTTATTTTCAGGAATATGTAGACATGCTTGCAATACATCAGAATTAACTATATACTCATTACCTTGGATGTTGAATTGCAAAGTGCAATTTGTCCCACTATACTCACATGAGGTCCAAATCTCCTCGATTATCTCATTGTAGAGTGGTGTAGAGTGAAACATTGCATATCTCAACTTGCAATTCTTCATGAAGTCCATCATCTTGAAAAAGATGTTGTTCGGGCTTTCCTTGACAACAAAGGGGATGAAGTTGTTTTTCTCATAGATAAACCCTCCAGCAGACATAAGCTTGACTATGGGTGCCATTGTTGAGTGTAGAAAAGCTTCGAACTGAATTGCTTGTTAGAGAGAAGAAGAAAGAAAAGCCTTTGGAATTTTTGAGAACAGGTTAAAAAAAGAATTAAAGAAAATATAATTTCTTACATACTCCCCCAAAAATTCTCAGAAATTAAATCCAACAAATCAATGTAAATTACTGGATTGGCTTAGAAATATAACCGTTACCTTTAAAGTATTACCATGATTTATACTTACAGGGGTGTATGTATAGATCGTGGTAACGGACGTGTCAAATTTCAACGGTTCAGATTAATTGCGCTAAATCAACGAATCAGGATTGGGCGGTTAAAGTCCCGTCTTATTTCGTTGATAAAGCTGCGTTTCATTGATATAAAAGAGCTATCAACGAAACACCCAGAAAAATGCTAAGACTGTCAACGAAATGGTTCGTTTCGTTGACATAGTAATTTTGACTTAGACAAAATTTTACTTTTTCCTGAGAAAATTAATTCACAGAAAAACATAGCAAATTTCTGGCTGCATTTTAACTTGTAAACATCTCAGAAATAATTAAGAGAAATTTAGCATACCTAGCTCACTTACTAATCTTGAGAATGTTGATTCATCAAGTGGCTTGGTAAAGATGTCTGCAAGTTGTTGTTCACTTGGAACAAAATGTAACTCCACAGTACCATTCATAACATGTTCTCTAATGAAATGGTACTTGATGTCAATGTTCTTGGTCCTTGAATGCTGCACTGGATTCTCAGTAATGGCAATGGCACTAGTGTTGTCACAGAAAATAGGAATTTTCTCAACTCTTATTCCATAATCAAGTAGTTGATTTTTCATCCATAAAATCTGTGCACAACAACTTCCAGCTGCAATATACTCAGCCTCAGTTGTGGAGGTAGAAACTGAGTTTTGTTTCTTGCTGAACCATGACACAAGCTTATTTCCTAGGAATTGACAGGTTCCAGTTGTGCTTTTCCTGTCAATTTTACATCCTGCATAATCTGCATCTGAACAACCAATTAGTTCAAAGCCAGATTCTCTAGGATACCAAATGCCAAGGTTTGGTGTTCCTTTGAGATATCTGAAAATCCTTTTAATAGCAACTAAATGAGATTCCCTAGGATCAGCCTGAAATCTAGCACATAGACATGTAGCAAACATAATATCAGGTCTACTAGCTGTTAAATATAAAAGTGAGCCTACCATGCCTCTGTAACTTGAAATGTCCACAGATTTTTCCTTAGTATTCAATTCAAGTTTGGTGGCAGTAGGCATGGGAGTTTTGGCAGGAGAGCATTCCATTAAGTTAAATCTCTTTAATAAATCATTAATATATTTTGTTTGACTAATGAAAATGCCTTCATTAACTTGCTTCACTTGAAGACCAAGAAAGTAAGTTAATTCTCCCATCATGCTCATTTCATATTTACTTTGCATAAGCTTGGCAAACTTTTGACAAAGTTTCACATCTGTAGACCCAAAGATTATGTCATCTACATAAATTTGAACAAGTATAGTAGAGCCATTCACAACCCTGTGAAACAGAGTTTTATCTACAGTACCTCTAGTGAAGTGATTCTCAAGGAGGAACTGTGAAAGTGTGTCATACCAGGCTCTAGGTGCTTGTTTCAAACCATAGAGTGCTTTGAGGAGGAAGTATACATATTCTGGAAAATCATCATCTTCAAAACCAGGAGGTTGACTTACATACACCTCCTCTTCCAATTCCCCATTCAGAAAAGCACTCTTCACATCCATTTGATAGACTTTGAAATTGGCATGGGCTGCATAGGCTAGGAAAATCCTTATTGCTTCTAGTCTTGCAACAGGAGCAAAGGTTTCATCAAAATCAATTCCCTCTTCCTGTGAATAGCCTTTTGCAACCAATCTAGCTTTGTTCCTTGTGACTATGCCATTTTCATCCATCTTGTTTCTGAACACCCATTTTGTGCCTATGACACTCCTGTCCTTAGGCTTGGGCACCAGCTTCCAAACCTTGTTCCTCTCAAATTGGTTTAGCTCCTCTTGTATAGCTAAAACCCAATCTGGATCTAGAAGTGCATCCTCAACTTTCTTTGGCTCATCTTGAGACAGAAAGCTGCTGTATAGACATTCCTCTTGAGTTGCTCTTCTAGTTTGGACTTTTGAAGAAACATCACCTATAATAATTTCAAAGGGATGATCTTTAGTCCATTTCCTTGAGGGAGGTAGATTTGCTCTTGAAGAGGTAGCTTCATGATCATGATTGCCTTGATTGGATATTTGTCCTTGAGAAACTCCCCCTAAGTTTGTTGTCCCTAATTGATCACTTCTAGAAGCATTTCTATGATTGTCAACGGTATGACCATTTTGGCTGTCAACGAAACGCTCATTTTGACTGTCAACGAATCCACCATCATGACTGTCAACGAAATGACCATTTGGTCTGCTAGCAGCTATTCTTTTCAATCTTAATGCAGCAATTTCATCTTCACTGCTGCTTTCATCTGTGCTAGATACAACAACTTTAGGCTGTTTCTCAGTAGCCTTAACATGATTCACTTGATCTCCTTCCTCATTCTCAAAAGAAAGACTTTCATGGAAACCTTCATCACAGAGACCTTGAATTTTGAGATCATCAAAAACAACATGTACAGATTCCATAACAATGTTGGTTCTGAGGTTATAGACTCTGTAAGCTTTCCCTGCTGCATATCCCACAAATATTGCTTCATCTGACTTTACTTCAAATTTCCCCAAATGCTTAGCTTGATTTCTCAGAACAAAGCACTTGCATCCAAAGACATGAAGAAAATCCAATAGTGGCTTCTTTCTTCTGAGTAGTTGATAAGGGGTCATTCCCTTGGCCTGATTAATCAAAGAAATATTTTGAGTGAAGCAAGCTGTGTTAACTGCCTCAGCCCAAAAGTAAGTTGGTAACTTTGATTCATCTAGAATTGTCCTTGCAGCTTCAATAAGTGTTCTGTTTTTCCTTTCAACTACACCATTTTGCTGTGGTGTCCTTGCTGCTGAAAACTCATGCAAAATACCATTTTCTTCACAGAACACCTTCATGCTTGAATTCTTGAATTCTGTCCCATTTTCACTCCTAATCCTTCTTACTTTGAAATCAGGATGATTGTTTACCATCTTGATGTGATTGATAATGATTTCACTTGCCTCATCTTTTGAGTGTAAAAAGAAGGTCCATGTAAATCTAGAAAAATCATCAACAATCACAAGACAGTATTTCTTCTTTGAGATAAACATGACATTTACAGGGCCAAACAGATCCATATGAAGTAATTCAAGCTGATGGACAATTGATGACTCTGTCTTGCTTTTGAATGATGCCTTCTTTTGTTTCCCTTTTTGACAGGCATCACACAAACCATCCTTGGAAAACTCCACCTGTGGAATTTCTCTAGCAAGATCTTTCCTCACCAAATCATTCATAACTTTAAAATTCAGATGAGACAATTTCTTGTGCCATAGCTAACTTTCATCCTTGCTTGCCTTGCTGAAGAGACAAGTGATGGTGTCTGGACTTGTGCTACTAAAGTCAGCAATGTACACATTCCCTCTTCTGAATCCAGTCATTACCACATTGTTGTTTCCTCCTTTAGAAACAACACAGGCTTCTTTATAAAAAGTAACTAAAAATCCTTTGTCACAAAGTTGGCTGATACTAAGCAAATTGTGCTTAAGACCATCCACCAATGCAACCTCATATATGATGACATTCTCTTTTGAAATCAAGCCATATCCCTTAGTGTAGCCTTTGCTGTCATCTCCAAAAGCAATACAAGGGCCAGCTCTTTCCTGAAACTCTGTGAGCAGGGTAGAATCACCAGTCACGTGTCTTGAACAACCACTATCCAAGTACCAAAGATTCCTTTTGTCTCCCTGCACACAACAAAACCAAATCAAGTTGATTTTGGTACCCAAGTTTCCTTGGGTCCTGTTTTGTTAGCCTTTGCTTTTCCTTTTATATAATTTTTCACCTTGGGCTCAGATTGATTTAAATCAATCTTTACCCTTGGTGTTGATTTCTGAGGGTTGCTCACATTTTCATTCACAACATGCATAGTTGGAGGAACAAACATGTTATTCATATTCCATGGCATTTGTGGCACATTAAACATATTCATGTAGGGATTAGGCACAAATGACATGCTAGCATATGGATTCTGAAATTGTGCATATGGAGCAAACATGTTAGGCATAACAGGCATTGTAGGCATAGAACCATTCATTGCAGGCTTAGACATTTTCACTTTAGCAGTCTTCCTAACAGATTTGCAGTTAGTAGATAAATGACTAACACTTCCACAATTAACACATGTCTTTCTAGGAGCATATTTATCAGGTGTGTAATTGTTGTGTTTGTTAATCCCTACTTTGCCATTCCTGTTCTTCTTTTTATTTCCCTTAGCCTCAACTTGAACATTCTCTAACTTATCCTTCAATTTCTTGTTGGACAAGTGACCTACATTAGCTCTCTCAACAGGCTTCTCAACTTTCTTTGATTTACTAGACTCACTTTGAACAAAGTTCTTGGTGACAGGACCATACTTGTTATTAAGTCTAGTGAGTTCTTCTTTTCTTTTCTCTGTCAACGAAACAACCTGATCGGTTGATGGTTCATCTGTCAACGAAACATTGCATTCCGTTGACATATCAACCTTCAAAAAATGATCATTGTTGTTTGTTGACTCTGTTTCTGATTCTAAGGTTTCACCAACATACCCTAGCTTCTCTTTATTCTTTTTCCATGATTGTTCACAGAAAGATTCCATACCTTGAACATTAATGATGTTGTTAGCAACATTCCTGGCATCTTTCCATTTAGCAATCACACTTTGTTCTATTTCAAGTTGTGTTTTAAGAATTTCTTCCCTTTCTAACACGTTCTCAAGTTCCTTCTTAGCATCCCTACTAACACACCTCATTTTCTCAAATTCAATGAGCTGTGCTTCTAACATTGCATTCCTATCACTTAAGAGCAAATTAGTCTCTTTTATTCTTGAATTCTCTTTGGTAAGTGATTTAAGAGTAACACGCAAATTATATAGTACAGTAGACATTTCATTTACTGCACTATCGCGTTCCTCTTTAGAAAGCTCAGAAAGATTAGTAATTGTTACCTGGTTGCTTGAGGAGCTTGCTTTCTGCTCATGATTGTTAGCCATAAGAGCCAAGTTGACACCAGCCCAATCATACTCCTGAGACATGAAAGCCTTTTCTTTTTGCTTGAGAAGTTCAAAGTATTTCTTTTTATAATCAACAGGCTCAAATTTCCTGTTGCCCTTCTCAACCTTGGGCTTTCTGCAGTCTCCAACAAAGTGACCAAGCATTCCACAATTGAAACATTTAGATTTAGACTTTTCAATCCAGTTATTTTTGCTGGGTTGAAAGTCTCTCCTTGGTGGCCTTGCTTCTGAGTTTCTTTTGAACTTGAACTTAGAGAATTTTCTTGACAGAAAAGCAATGTGTTCATCAATCTCATCTAAGTCATCCAAGTTGGCTGGTTCTGGTTCTTCTTCTTCTTCTGTCATCTTGCCTTTACCCTTGCTAACATCACTCCTACAACTAGCTCGACTAGTTGTGGCCTTTGCAGCTTCTTCATTGTCATCTTCCAGTTGGTTCACAGATGCAATCAATGCAATAGATCCACCTTTCTTCTGTACCTTTTCAATTTCTTCATCTTGCTCCATTTCCAACTCATATGTCTTCAAGGTTCCATAAAGCCTTTCAAGAGTGTAGTCTTTGTACTCTTGAGTGTTTCTGAGAGAAACAGTCATAGGCTTCCATTCTTTTGGAAGAGCTCTAAGAAATTTAAGGTTTGAATCCTTGGTTTGATAGATCCTCCCATACAACTTTAATCCATTCAAAAGCTTCTGAAACCTACTAAACGTGTCATTTAGGGTTTCACCAGCTTTAAAATGAAAATGCTCATATTGTTGTATAAGGAGCTGCATTTTATTTTCCCTAACTTGCTCAGTTCCTTCACAGAGAGTTCTAACAGTGTCCCATACTTCTTTGGAGGTTGTACATGTTAGGTTGAGGGACTACACACCAATACGAGATTCACAACACACCAATGCAGAGCACACACACACAACCAATCAATTAGTTGACAAGTAACAAACACAAAACATATATGACGTGGAAACACCCACGTCCCAACTTGTATTATTAATCAAAACAGTTATCAATAATACAATCAAAACAATAACACCTCAATGGTGTCCCAACTGATACTTGAGCCAAACAATGCTCCAGCATCTCCCAAACAATACCTAAGACGATTACATCTCTTAAGCACTCATCTATCAAACAAATACAATATGACTATGTTTATATAGCCACACAAAACTTAGCCACCAAGACTTGCCATGCTTGTTTTACAAGACTTACCATACTTGTTTTACAAGACTTTTTATTCTTGGTACCTAATTCCCTAATATAATGACCAAGACATACCATATATAATAATTGTCTATCCATACAATTATTACCATATATAATAATTGTCTACCCATACAATTATTACCAAAGCAGTCTTAATCACCCAAACTCATATTACCATATTGGGTTGAACAACCGGTCAAACCCAACAATCCTCCCCTTCAACCCAATACTCATATCAGGTTGAACGGTATCCATCAGCGACATCGACGTCCCTCCGTCATGCCTCCCTCGAACAAGAATCCTTTTGTTCTTCCAAACCTTCAGTAATCATCAGAGACATCAACGTCCATCCACTATGCCTCCCCTCGAACAAGAATCTCATCTCTTGTTCTTCAAATCTTGAGAATCACTAAAACCCGTATAGTGACCTTCAAACCATCGTTCTTCAACATAACGATGTATCCATCTACAAAATCACGTGCATCATCCACCACGAGTGCCCTTCCATCAGTTGAGTCACCCGATCCTTGCTTCCTCAATCTTTCGGCCAGTAGAAGAACACTAGTATCATCCAACTCGTTCACCTGGTTGATCAAGCCATTGAAACAATTGCGATGATCTCCTCCATCTTCTTCCATCTCGAACCTGAACAAATTGATCCACGGTGCAAGTCAACCGTCATACCGCACGTAACTTTGTTTTCTCCCACGTTAGTAGGCTTCTTGTCAGCAAATCCTTCATTGTGCTCCGCCATATCAATTGAATCTCGATCTTTCCTCTAACCCCATCCATCACGAATCACGAACCTCGGCTCTTGATACCACTTGTTAGGTTGAGGGACTACACACCAATACGAGATTCACAACACACCAATGCAGAGCACACACACACAACCAATCAATTAGTTGACAAGTAACAAACACAAAACATATATGACGTGGAAACACCCACGTCCCAACTTGTATTATTAATCAAAACAGTTATCAATAATACAATCAAAACAATAACACCTCAATGGTGTCCCAACTGATACTTGAGCCAAACAATGCTCCAGCATCTCCCAAACAATATCTAAGACGATTACATCTCTTAAGCACTCATCTATCAAACAAATACAATATGACTATGTTTATATAGCCACACAAAACTTAGCCACCAAGACTTGCCATGCTTGTTTTACAAGACTTACCATACTTGTTTTACAAGACTTTTTATTCTTGGTACCTAATTCCCTAATATAATGACCAAGACATACCATATATAATAATTGTCTATCCATACAATTATTACCATATATAATAATTGTCTACCCATACAATTATTACCAAAGCAGTCTTAATCACCCAAACTCATATTACCATATTGGGTTGAACAACCGGTCAAACCCAACAGTACAGTTTATGACATTGTCAAACATCTTTTGCTCCAAACCATTAAACAGAATGTTCATGGTTCTTTTATCTTTATGGATTTCTACAACATCTTCAATAGTCCATTCTGAGACAAGTTTTGGAATTTCCACATCAGGAGCATCATCTGGAACTCCAACTCTAGATGCAAACTTCATGGGAACGTGTGGACCTTTCTCAATGCAGTCTACATACCTCTCATCCATAGACATGAGATGTAAATGCATCTTTACTTTCCAGTGAAAGTAATTGTCCTTATCAAGAACTGGTATCTTTACACCTGCATCCTTCTTCACCATGGTTACTGTTTTTGGTCTTGATCTTTAAACTTCTTGTATGTTAGAAGCTGGCTTTGATACCAATTGTTAATCCCAAATGACCTAACATAATTGTAGAAGGGGGGGGGGGGGGGTTGAATACAATTCTTGATATTTCTCAAACTTAAAAACAACTTACAATTTAAAACTGAACTTATAAAATAAAAACCACAAGCACTTAATAATTTCAGTTGGATTGTTTGATGATCCAACTGAAGTGATTTTTATTGCGGAAATAATCTGTGATACAAAAGTACACTGCTGCTCAGTTACAATAATGTAGAGAAGAAATGCTCTCAAAGATAGCTAATACAATCTATTTGTTTTTTCTTCTCTTGTATCTAAAGTAACTACTACACTTGGTTATATAAACCCAAGTTTACAACTCTATTTTTGGCTACACTAAAAGTACAATGAGTAACGACCAATAGTTTGCTTTTCATCCCTTTGTCCAGTGGTCCTTGGAGATATTTGATTTTGTCTTCATACTTATTATGATCACTCCCAAGAGCCCAAAAGGAAACTGGGATGTTTCCTTATTCCCCATGTCCATTTTAATGGTTTCCAATGCAAAGTACACTTCCACATCTCATTTAGATCTGTTCAGTAAACTGTCACTATCACTTTGTCAACTATTCAGAAAAGCAATAATGATTCGTTGATAGCAGGGAGATGTGTTTCGTTGATAGCTTTATTCTTCATTTCGTTGATGAGTAAACTCCATACCGTTGATGAGTAAACTCCATACCGTTGACAGAGTAATCTTCATTCCGTTGACATGTCTTCACTTAGGCAAAATTACAAGGCATAAGATATTTACAATTAACCAACCTATTTTGCATATCTAGTACTTAGTCAACATGACTTAGAAAACCTATCCAATATCTACAATGAAATGCATATCAAACTAGAAGTATTGTACAGTGCAATTGCTACATCACTCATTTCGTTGATGAGCTTCCTGTCAACGGAATGCTGCAAAGCATGCCATTTCGTTGACAGCTACAAAATGACTTTACACAAATTCTACTAAGTGTTTTATGTTTATCATCAAGAACAACATATTCCTAACAGCCAGCCTTAACACATTTATGAGTAGGCTTAGGGATAAATGAATCCACTCTAGTCTTAGGAGGACTAGTAGTCTTAGTGTTAGGCCGAATACACAATATATAATCAAGTATGTATGAGAATAACAATTAAGAACACAAATTTGTAAATCAACAAACTGAATTATATTAAATAATTCTCTCTTAGTGATGTTAATGAATCACAAA
The DNA here is from genome assembly GCA_030848705.1 of Heracleum sosnowskyi. Lineage (NCBI taxonomy): Eukaryota > Viridiplantae > Streptophyta > Magnoliopsida > Apiales > Apiaceae > Heracleum > Heracleum sosnowskyi. Next base: position 72,046,994 of record CM061235.1, read on the forward strand.
GAGCTACTAGGTTACAAGAATAATATATTCAATGTTCGCTTCCCTTCTAGGGATAACCTATCTGTGTTTATATAGTACACAGTTACACAATCCTTATCTAATTGATATTCCTACAAATTAGCTATACAAGTTATATCAATTAAGGATTGCTTCTTATCTTCTATTCTGTTTCCTTAGTTGTATCAATATATTCTGCTTCTTTCCATCTTCAGAATATATTGCTTCTAGAATCTTCAATTCAGCACCGACAGCTAATTCAACTATCACCCTGTCAGACTTTAAATAAACTCTGACCGGCTTCTGATAAACTCTTCACCCTGTCAGACTTTAAATAAACTCTGACCGGCTTCTGATAAACTCTGGTCAGTACCTGTTGCTTAAACACTGATAAACAAACGTCAGCAATTATATCTAACAATCTCCCCCAACTTGTTCATAATAAAATGTACAAGTTAAACATATAATTGATGATGTCAAAAACATTTAACAAATGCAGTGTTTAACATATAACAGAGTTTAATTTAAAACAGAGTTTAAATTTGACTTAGAATAGAAAATATATTAAAAACTTACAGTCAGACTTTACTTGATTTCTTGAATATCAGGCACTGTCCTGATATAGTCTGATAGCAATTTCTTTTCAGCTCTTTCTAGCTCTTCCACCATGATCTTCTTCACTTCTTTCAACTCTGGATCAGATTCTCCAGTCTGATAAATTGCAGCTCTCAGAGAATAGATGGAATTCTTCCTCATCTCATTCCCTAGCTTAATATAATAAGCTTTATCAGCTTCTAAATTAAATTCAAGAACTTTTGTACCCAGTGCTGTTCTGAACTTAGCACTATTTCTTTTCATCTCTACCAACTTTCCATGTGCATCTCTGTATTTAGGAATGTATGCACTTGATACTCCAGCTCCACTCAAAACTTTGGATTTCATCATCCTTTCCTTCAAAACTCGAGCAGCATCATAAGTACTTCTATTCTTTACTTCAAGTAGATATAGAACATACTCTAGCTCTTCCCAGAGTTTTAACTGAATATCAGATTCACCAACTCTATACACTCTGCCATCAGCCATAAAATATAACAAGAATTCCTTTTTGATTCCTTTGTGAAAAATCATCTGTACAGATTCTAGTTTGTCAAGGCCTTCTTGAGTAATTCCAACTCCAGATTCTGCCAGCGAAAACTTGTCTTGAGATCTGTTATTAGTTCTTCTCTCTCTGTGTGAACCCAGTCCAGATTTATCAAAGGCTTCTTTTCCCAATACTGTTCTGGTTTCTGAGAAATTCACAGCTTCAAGCTTTAAATCTTCAAGAAGTTTTGGTTTGCTGAATCCTGGAAGTTGTGTAGATTTATGTACAACTTGAGCAACGTCAGAGGTTGTCATAACTTTAGTAGTAACATCAACTTGAGCAGCGTCAGAGGTTGATTTTGCTAATCTTGTTTCAACTTGAGCAATGTCAGAGGTTGACTTATCTTTCTTCTCTAGGTTAGGCTCTTCAATCATTATGCCTTTACCCTTATCAGAGTTTCCAATCACAGGTCTCCTTGTATATTGTATACTCTGTTGTATATTCTCTTTGATAGAAATACCAACTTCTTTCTTTCTAGGAGCCTTGATTTCCTTTTTCTTGTAGATTCCAGCTTCAAGATTTTTCTTGTGTTCCTCAGCAAGCATTTGCTCTTCAGCCTGGATATCTTCAATAGTAACATTCTTTCCATGCTCTTTCATGAATATTTTAGCAGCAATCTCTTCATCAGTAGATGGATTAGTTGAAACAACTAAACTCTTGAGTTTTGAAGTAGATTGGCCACCAGAGTTTATCTTGTCAGAGTTTGTTTGTCTATCAGAGTTTACTCTTGTCCTGCTTTGCCTTTGAGCAAAAATCTTTCTTTTATTTTCTTTGCTTCCCCCATCAGTAGAATCATCCCTCCGTCTCAGAGCTTGAGTGTCTTTGCATTTGTCTTTAGATACACTCTCCCCCTTTTTGACATCATCAGAAAGTAGTACTGATGTCAGCAATTCAATGGCAGTAGAAATGGAATCCAGTTGAGTAGACATTGCATTCTGATTTTCCTCAACTTTCCCAAGCCTCTTCTTGATTTCCTCAGAATCCTTGGCTTGCTGCTTGAGCATAGCATAATAATAAGTTCTGTCAGACTTGAAAGTAAGATCCTTCATACTGACTTCATTCCTTAGATTTGTAAGCATTTGTTGATTCTCATCAAATCTATTATTAAGAGATTTGACTTGAACAACAGTTGCTTGTAAGCTTGTAAGTACATCAGTATTTGAGATCTTCTTGACAGAATCAGATAGAAAATCTGCAGCCCTTTGTGCTGAGAAGACACAATCTGCATCAGCCCATTTGTTGTAGTACATATTCTGGAAATGCTCATTTGTCTGTCTATTGACTTCCCTTGCTTCATCACTATTGACATCATCAGCCAATGAAACTTGAATACTAGGGTGTGAATGAGAACCCTCAGCATCATTTCCAGCGTCTTCATTATTGTCTGCTTCATTTTCAGTAAGAATATTTTCAGCAGTAAACTGTGCAGCTTCATCAATTTTCTCCTCTTCTACAGCTTCAGGAATAATATTCTCAGAGTTTAGCTCATCAGCAGCCTCTTGTTCCTTTTCTATCACAGCTTCATCAAGAATTGTCTCTGTGACTTTTATCATCTGATTAACCTCCTCACCTTTGTCAAGATCACAAGAAATAATTTCAGTGTGAGTGGCCATAGATTCTTCTATCTGATCAGTTACTTGATCAGCTTCCACACCCTCTGTATAATGATCAGAATGTATAGAGGTGTGTGCTTCAAAATCAAAAACTCTGCTATCAGAATGAGTAGCAGCTTCCTCAACTACATCATTAGCCTTTGATGTAGGAGCTTCTACATCCAAATCCATCATATTAGCATCAGTATTTATCCTGTCTAGATTGACAGCTTCAGCATGTGCAGCATCCTCCTGAACAAACACTTCATGAGCTTCAGTGTTTACAAACACTCTGTCCTCATTAGCATTTAGAATATCCTCCTCAACAACAATTGCAGGAGTATCTTGAGGAACAGTTTCAGTCACAATCTCCTCATTCTCTGATGCAGGAGCTTCAGATTCATCAAGATTTGCTCTATCCTCTGAGAGCATAGTAGTTTCCCTTAGAACAGCTTCCTGAATTACCACTTCAGAGTTTACAGGCAATTCAGCTTCTTCCTCCTCATCAAAAAGATAAGTGGCTACAAGCTTTCTTCTTTTGCTCAGAGTCTGATAATCCTCTATTTCATCTTCACTATCAGATACTCTTGTTTCTTCAGAACGAGGTCTTTGTGCCCTTACTTTTCTTTTAAATGCTCTGGTTTTGGACTTCTTTAACCTTTGTGATGGAGACACAGAAGGTTCAGCTTCAGAAGATGGTTTAGAAATCCTAGCTGGCTTAGAACCCATATGCTTAGTTCTACCACCTCTTGCAGGATTAACAGAAATTAAAGAAGGTACTTCTTGAGTTGATGAATTGACTTGAGCATTTAAAAACTGTTGCATTGAGGCAGGTAGCAACAAGTCTCCAACAACTCCTTTCTTAACATCTTTATTTACTAGATCAGTAAATACCCTCTTATGTAATTTAAAACAAGAAACATCTGCTTTAATTACATTTACTCCTTCAACACAATAAGAAAACAAAAGCTGACAGAATCTAGAAAAATAAACAACTCCTCTATTCTCTGTCATCTTCTCCCCTAAGTTAGTCAAAACAAGTCGTGCAAAATCAAAATGATTATCATATAATAAAGAATACCCGATTTGCAGACTGTCTGTGGGAATAGCATCCCAATTTGTGCATTTCTTTCCAAATGTCCTCGTGATGCAATCGAAGAAGAAACTCCATTCCTTGCGCAGAAACGGCCTTTTGAGTTGCCCAATCTTTGTCAATGGCCCAGAGTAACCAATCTCTCGCATCATTCGTATTAAATCCTCATCACCCATTCCAACAGTGTAGGAAGGATACTCAGGAAACCCCATTGCAGCTCGAATAGTACCAGCAGTAATAACATACTCTGTTTCTTCAAACTCAAAGATTATGGATGGGTTCCCAGTTTCACCACCATCATCATAAACCCCTGACTCCCAGAACGCCTTGATTTGTAAACCAGAAAGTTTGGCTGGTTCAACTAAAGCACGCCCAATCGCTGACTGAGCAAGAAACTTTTGAATCATATGAAATGCTTCTGGTGCGTTTGCAGTGTTTAGTGGTGCGGTATAGTTGTTTGGAACGAACTCTAACCCAGACGAAACGAAAGCTGTGGTTGCCATTAGAAGATTTTGAAGAAAGAACAAGTAATTGATGCGAAAGCTTAACAGAGTTTATGTGTAGAAAGGTGTTTGTGACTATGTGTGTGTGATAATAGATGTGTATGAGTAAGATGTGAAAAGTTTAACTGAAGATGTGTGTATTGTATTTTAAAAAAAAAATTAAAGATTAAAAACTGAAGAGTTTTTAATCATTAATACACAACTGTCTTACTCCTGTAATCATGTGAATGGGACACATGTCACACATGCAGTTACTGACAGCAAATAATTGGCAGTTTCCAATACGCATGCGCAGTAAAAACAACAATAATTACCGCCTGTTACACTTTTCTATGCAATTAACCTCTCTCCTCTGTTTAAAACATTCTTGAACAACTTTCCAATCATACTCTTTTTAAATTTTCAAAACAAATGTCTAATCTCAAAATTATAAAATGTCTGAAACAAAGAAATTATTTTAACCATCAGAGATTAAAACAAAGTTACCTCGGCATATGTCACACAATACATCAGTGTTTACCATTTATCCTTCTTTGTCAATAAACTCTTTTCTCAATCTGTACAGGTGTGAAAATGTGTGTGCAATAGCAGAGTTTACCGAAATCAATATTTAGATCATCTCAAAGTGCATAAAATCCACAAACTAAAGCAGTAAAAACTGGTTGCCTAAACTCTCATGTATAACATAAAATCTGATTTTATATCTAAACTCTGTATACTGATATCCTTTCATTTGGATATATCTTTTATTTTTCACCCCATTTATTTATTTATTTATTTATTTATTTATTATTATTTTTTTTTATATTTTTCCAGTAATCAGTGGTTGGCACTAGTCACCAAAAATCAAAGATTTTAGCCCTTATTTCATACAATAAGTTCCTGGATCTTCCTAGGCACAACATGATCTCAAAGGAATTTGTGCTCTTTTTGGCATCTTTTGATTTGAGGGTGAATTATTTGCAATTAAGAATCAGAGTTTAGACTTTTCATCAGTAAATATAATTAACTTATGAGAGAAAATGCAAACAGCTAATACAGACTCAGTGTATAGGATCAATAAACTAAGAGATGCTATAAATATAGAGACAGTATCATGCTGTGTTAACTTACTGCACATATTTGAGATCAGAATTTATACAACTCTTAAGGATTCACAATTACTTACTGAGAATTATGCTTCATACAAATTTCTTCATTGGTCCATATGTTTCAGACAAAATTACAATCAGAGTATAGCATTCAACTGTAACAATCAGAGTATGACCAACATTTTATGACTAACAGAGTTTAGCATCAGAGTTTAACCGACAGAGTATGACTGACACTTCACAGAGTTTACTGACAGAATTTAACTGTCAGAGTTTACCATCAGAGTTTAACATACTGGTGCACATAACAGTTAACACATGTAAGAAATCATGAACATAAAAAGCAAACATGTATAGTTTTTTTTTTTTGAGTCTAACCCGTATCTCTAGTCAGAACCAGAGATCATTCCAAGTTCATTTACCAATCTTGTAAAAGTAGCTTCACTCAAAGGTTTGGTGAAGATATCTGCAAGTTGTTGGTCTATAGACACAAAATGAAGCTCAATGTTCCCTTCTTCCACATGTTCTCTGATAAAATGATACCTTATGCTGATGTGCTTGGTCATGGAGTGCTGTACTGGATTACCTGTCATAGCAATAGCACTTTGGTTATCACAGAAAATAGGTATTTTAGAGTACCTTAACCCATAATCCAGCAATTGATTCTTCATCCATAGAATCTGTGCACAACAGCTACCAGCTGCTATATACTATGCTTCTGCTGTGGATGTAGAAATTGACTTCTGTTTCTTGCTATACCAAGAAACCAATCTGTCACCTAAGAATTGACAGCTTCCACTTGTACTTTTTCTGTCTATCTTACAGCCTGCAAAATCTGCATCAGAGTAACCAATTAGCTTAAACTCTGATTCTCTAGGATACCACAAACCCAAGGTTATGGTTCCTTTGAGATATTTGAAAATCCTTTTTACAGCTGTTAGATGAGGCTCTCTAGGATCTGCTTGAAATCTTGCACAAAGACATGTTGCAAACATGATATCAGGTCTACTTGCAGTAAGATACAGTAAAGACCCTATCATTCCTCTGTAGTTAGTCATATCTACTGAGGCTCCTGTGTCTTTGTCTAGCTTTGTTGCTGTAGCCATGGGAGTTGTAGCAGATGAACTATCAAGCATACCAAATTTCTTTAGGAGATTTCTGGTATACTTTGCTTGATTGATAAAAATCCCATCATCTGTTTGCTTGACCTGTAAGCCTAGAAAATAACTAAGCTCTCCCATCATGCTCATTTGGTACCTGGATTGCATAAGCTTTGCAAACTTCTTACAGAGTTTGTCATTAGTAGATCCAAAAATAATATCATCTACATAAATTTGAACTAACAGCAAATCATCACCAGACTTGAAATAAAACAAGGTTTTATCAATTGTACCTCTTGTGAACCCACTTTCTAAAAGAAATTGAGCAAGAGTTTCATACCATGCTCTTGGTGTTTGCTTAAGTCCATATAATGCCTTGTCAAGCCTGTAGACATAATCTGGATGCTTGGGATCTACAAATCCTGGTGGTTGTTCAACAAATACTTCTTCTTCAAGCTTCCCATTGAGAAAAGCACTTTTTACATCCATCTGAAAGACTTTAAACTTCTTGTGTGCAGCATAGGCCAGAAAAATCCTTATGGCCTCCAATCTTGCAACTGGAGCAAAGGTTTCATCATAGTCAATTCCTTCCTGTTGTGAATAACCTTTAGCCACAAGTCTAGCCTTGTTTCTTGTAATCACACCTTCACTGTCAGTCTTGTTTCTGAAAACCCACTTTGTACCTACTATTGATCTATTCTCTGGTCTAGGTACAAGTGTCCAGACTTCATTTCTTTCAAATTCATTTAACTCTTCTTGCATTGCTGTAATCCAATTAGCATCTTGAAGAGCTTCCTCCACTTTCTTTGGTTCTGTTTGAGACAAGAAAGCATGATACAGACACTCATTATTTGTTGCACTTCTAGTTCTCACACTAGCATCAGGATCTCCAATTATGAGATCAGGTGTGTGTGCCTGTGTCCACTTTCTTGCTGTTGGTAAGTGGTTTCTTGCATCATTATTGGATCCTCCCCCTTGATCCATGCTCTCCTGATTCATATGTTGATTTTCTGCATTATCTGAGGCTCCCCCTGAATTGGATGGTTCAGAGTTTGAACTGTCAGAGTTTGAATCAGTTTCCTCAACTGACTCACTTGCTGTGTCTTGTTGAGCTTCTTCACGCTCCCCCTCAATTGGTTCACTATTTTGTTCAACTCGAGAATTTTCAGTTTCTCCAGTATTTACCAGTAGAGGTTCAGAGTATGCTTCGTCAGAATTTGTCAGAACCGCTTCATCAGAGTTTGTCGGTACTGCTTCATCAGAGTTTACATCATCAGAGAATAAATCTTCATTTTCAAAACGCAGTTGATCATATCCATCTAAGTCATCGAGTCCAGTTATTTTCTTATCATCAAATGACACATGTATGGATTCCATGATCACTTTAGTTCTTAGATTGTAGACTCTGAATGCTTTTGTTGACAATGGATAGCCAACAAAGATTCCTTCATCAGCTTTTAACTCGAACTTGGTCAACTGTTCAGGATGAGTCTTCAACACAAAGCATTTGCATCCAAATATATGAAAATATTTCAAATTTGGCTTCTTATTTTTCACCATCTCATATGGTGTTTTCCCATGCTTGTTGATCAATGTTGCATTTTGAGTCAAACAAGCAGTTTGAACAGCTTCTGCCCAGAAATAAGTTGGTAATTTTGCTTCATCAAGCATAGTTCTGGCTGCTTCAATTAAAGTTCTGTTCTTCCTTTCAACTACACCATTTTGCTGTGGAGTTCCAGGTGCAGAAAACTCTTGTTTCACTCCTCTTTCCTTGCAGAAAGCTTCCATGATTGAGTTTCTGAATTCAGTTCCATTATCACTCCTTATAATTTTGACTTTATGCTGTGATCCTTTGTCCAGTAGATTTACATGATCCATCAGAGTTTGAGCAGTTTCATCCTTCTTTGACAAGAAATACACCCATGTATATCTAGTATATTCATCAACAATTACTAGAGCATATTTCTTTCTGCCCATGGACATCACATTCACTGGTCCAAAGAGATCAACATGTAGAAGATGATAAGGTTCCATTACTAAAGATTCAGATTTGCTCTTGAAAAATGACTTCCTTTGCTTGGCTTTTTGACAAGAATCACATAAGCCATCTAGACTGAGTATTGATTTTGGAAGTCCCCTTACAAGATCCTTTCTTATTAGCTCATTTATGTTGTTCAAATTGAGATGAGAGAGCTTCTTATGCCAATTCCAACTCTCTTCATTTGACATTCTAGCAGTCAAACACACTGTTTTTCCATCAGAGTTTGTTACCAAACTCGCTTCATAAATGTTGTTGCGCCTATGTCCAACTAGAACAACTTTTCCAGTAGATTTACTGATAACTTCACAGTATTCAGTGTGAAAATCTACATGGTTTCCTCTGTCACAGATTTGACTCACAGATAGCAGATTATGCTTGAGTCCTGAGACTAGAGCTACATTTGTAATGATGACACTTCCAAGATTGATATTGCCATATCCCAGAGTGTGTCCTATGTTGCCATCTCCATAGGAAACCTTTGGGCCAGCCTTCTCCTTAAAGTATGATAGCAGGGCTTTATTTCCAGTCATATGTCCTGAGCATCCACTGTCCAAGATAAGTGTGCTCTCTATTATACCCTGCAATCACAAACAAATACTAAGTGTTAGTTTTAAGGACCCAGACTTGCTTGGATCCTTTGTCTTTCTTAACAGTGTTAGTTTTTGCAGCGGAATTACTATCAACAGAGTTTAAACTAACATTGTCAGACTTTACACTTGCAGAGTTTGCTCTAACCCACTTCAGATTGGGTTTTAGCTCATAATAGTTGTGATAAGTAGCATGATAACTCTTGCAAGTATAAATGGAATGCCAAGTGCTCCCACAGTGTGTGCATAAAGTCTGTGGTCTAACCCTAACATAATCATTCTTTACTCTTGATGTAGAAGATAAAGAATTGATATTTTTATTCTTTGTGCAGTAATTAGCAAGATGATTAGAACTACCACAATTATAACATGTTTTCCTTGGAGCAGCACCAGTAGGCAAATGATTATTTCTTTTATTTATGCCTATCTTTCCATTCCTATTCTTCTTGGACCCTTTTGGTTTCATGGCAGATTTTACCTCTTTCAACTTATGATTGAACTGTTTTCCTGTCATCAAGCCAACATTAACCTGTTTTTCACAAGTTTTTACTGGTTTTCTAACAGCTTCTACTTCCATAAGATTTTCTGTTATAATATTTTCCTGTTTTTCACAGGCTTCATCTGATTCCATATCAGCTTCCCTTATTACAACAGATTTTAGCTTATTGGCTTCTGGAACAAATTTCACAGGTTTAAGTTGTGGTTTTACCTTAACCTTGTCTTTAAACCTAAGTTCATCATTTTCACAATAACCTAAACCTACAGAATCAGTCTGAAACACTTGATGAGTGTCTCTTCCAGAATCTGTCCAAGTTTTGATTATTTTTCTTTCTTTTTCTAAATCAGATTCTAATTGCTTATATCTTTTCAGCAACTCCTGTTCTACATAAACAGCATCATCTCTTTCTTTTTGAATCTGCTTCATATTTTCAAGTTCTCCTTCAAGAAACTTGTTTCTATCTTTAAGACTAAGATTCTCAGCTTTAATTCTCTCATTCTCTAAAGTCTGATCCCTATAGCTAACATGTACGCTTTTCAGATATACTCTTAATTCAGATATATTATCAGTATCATAAGCATAAGTAGTTAGGGGTACCTTATTTTCAGATGATTCAGTCTCATCTCTGACAGTTGCCATAAGAGCATAATTTTCTCCATCATCAGAGTCTGAAGTATCTGCCCAGTCTTTGCCTTTAGAGATGAGTGCTTTCTCAGATTTGCCTTTCTTGCACTCTGGGGCATAGTGACCCATCTCCTTACACCTGTAGCACTGGATTTCAGATTTATCCTTCTTACCAGATTTGGTCTCCCTTCCATCAGACTTTCTGAAACTTCTCCTTTCAGAGTTTGAATCTTTCCTTGAGAATCTCTTTCCCTTCTTGAAGTTCTTGAATCCCATCTTCTTGAAGGTCTTCACCATTAATGCAGCCATTTGCATCATCTGTTCTTCATCATCATCAGAGTCAGAAGCTTCATCAGAGTTTGAGTCATCATCAGAGTTTGATGACTCACTTTCAGATTTAATAACTAAAGCCTTTCCCTTGGCTTTCTTCCTTGATGATTCCTTCTTAATGGGCTTCTCCTCGACTTTGAGAGCAACAGATTTTGTCTTTTTACTCAATCTTCTATTCCTTTGTTCTATCTCCAGTTCATGAGTTTTCAATAACCCATAGATTTCATCAAGATCTGTATCAGCAAGCTCATAATTATCTCTTATTGTGGTTGTCTTTAAATCCCACTTTTCAGGTAGAGATAACAGAAACTTGAGATTAGACTCTTCAAGCTCATATTCTTTATCAACCAGAGACATATCATTCAACAGTTTGCAAAATCTGTCATAAGTCTCAGTCAAGGTTTCATTAGTTCTTGAATCAAAGTGCTCATACTCCTGTGTGAGTATTGTCTTTCTGTTCTTCTTGATAGCACCTGTTCCCTGGCATCTGACTTCTAAAGCATCCCATATCTCTTTGGCAGTTTTGCAGCCAATTACTCTGTTAGACATAACATTATCTAAAGCACTGTGGAGAAGATGTCTAACCTTTGCATCTTTTGCAATTGATGAGATGTCCTCAGGAGTCATATCTTTCTTTTCCTTTGGAACAGTCTTTTGTTCTTGACCATCAACAACAGGGGACAATTTAGTCGGCATATGAGGACCATCATAGATTCTGTCAAGGTATTCTGGATCTGTAGCCTCCAGAAACATGGTCATCTTCACCTTCCAAATCGGATACTCTACTGGCCTGAGAATTGGAACCCTGATTGTTTCATATCGACTCACAGAATTGGGCTTAACCTGTTCAGCCTTAGGAGCAGTTTGATTTTCTTCAGACATGATTAATACTGTGTTTGAATCGTAAAACTGTATATATTAAACAGCCTTGGCTCTGATACCAATTGTTAGGCCGAATACACAATATATAATCAAGTATGTATGAGAATAACAATTAAGAACACAAATTTGTAAATCAACAAACTGAATTATATTAAATAATTCTCTCTTAGTGATGTTAATGAATCACAAAGAGCTACTAGGTTACAAGAATAATATATTCAATGTTCGCTTCCCTTCTAGGGATAACCTATCTGTGTTTATATAGTACACAGTTACACAATCCTTATCTAATTGATATTCCTACAAATTAGCTATACAAGTTATATCAATTAAGGATTGCTTCTTATCTTCTATTCTGTTTCCTTAGCTGTATCAATATATTCTGCTTCTTTCCATCTTCAGAATATATTGCTTCTAGAATCTTCAATTCAGCACCGACAGCTAATTCAACTATCACCCTGTCAGACTTTAAATAAACTCTGACCGGCTTCTGATAAACTCTTCACCCTGTCAGACTTTAAATAAACTCTGACCGGCTTCTGATAAACTCTGGTCAGTACCTGTTGCTTAAACACTGATAAACAAACGTCAGCAATTATATCTAACACTTAGCTTTAACATGCTTCTTATTATTAACATGTTGACGTGGAGCAGTCTTATCACTAGATACGTGCTTACTATTAAAATAAGCATACATAACATTGAAAGCACACGACATGCAATTAATCACACCACATGCTTTATGAGAAGAATTAACAGCAGGCATGTTAGTTTTACAGTTGTTTTGATCCAATTTATGAATGTCTGACTTAGTCTTCTTTGCAGAAACAACTTTGACTGGTTTGTCAGACACACACTTGTTGGACTGTTCAACTTTACAGGCAAGATCTTCTTCAAGTATCTCCTCTGCAATGATGATAGAGTATTCATTCAGAGGATCTGCTTGGGACTCTCTAAAGAAAGGTCTTTCAATACCCTTAAGCACATATGGTATACCCCTATCTTCAGCACTGACTCTATTAGGGGTATTTATGATTAATTTACCAATAGACTCATTGTAATCATACCCTATTCCTGTTGTATGATCAATACTTTGTTTATTGATAATTTCTTTAGCAGTCTTACAAGAGTTGAAGTAAGCATTAGCGTTAGTCTTCAGCTCACTATTCTCTTCCTTGAGAATGGTTTCCAGTTGAATATAACATTTAACCCTATTCTCAAGAAATGCTATTTTCTCAGTAAGTTCATCCTGATTAACATGCACTAGTTTTAATTCTTTTATCTCCTGTTCAAGAGCTGTGTTCAAAAGAATTATTCTATCATTTTCAGTGCGTGCACAAGAAATAGTACCACTAAGATGACGAATCATTTCAGTGTCAGTGAACTTTACCTCTGACATGTATGCAGATGAAGTGCTTGCCTCTTTAGCCACTAAAGCAAGGTTCCCAATCTCACCTGCTTCTTCATCACTGTCAGTGTCATCCCAACTCTTTCCTTCAATAACATAGGCTTTCCCAATCTTGTTCTTCTTGCTAGAATCAAATGTGTTTCTTGTCACTTGCTTTGGCTTTCTAAATTCAGTAGCAAAGTGACCCAACTCATTGCAATTGTAGCATCTGATTGTGCTCCTATCCACAGTTCCAGTTTTGTAGCCACCCCTTGTGCTACTTGAAGAGGAAGATCCACCTCTCTGAAATCTGGGCTTGAACTTAAGATTGGGATTCCTCTTGAATCTGAACTTCCCAAACTTCCTGACTATCAAAGCCAAATCACCATCCTCCAGCTAATCAAGTTCCTCTAAAGAATAGAAGTCACCACCAGATTGATCAATGGATGTTAATCCATATTCAGCATCAATAACATTCATGTTAGAACTGGAAGGTTGAACAGCCTTCACTTCCAGTTTCTGTGGGACTTCAGTAGCCAATGCAGTAGAAGTACTAACTATCCTCCCAGTTCCATATAACTCATCCTGTTGAATCTGCTCCAGCTCATAGGTCTTCCGAACACCATACAGTCTTTCCAAAGCAATCTCTCCCAGATCTCTTGCTTCTCTAATGGCAGATATTCTGTGCTCCAAATGACGTGGAAGTGTAAGTAGGAACTTCTTATTAATTTCCTTGATAGTGTAGCGCTTCCCATTGAGATTCAGATCATTGATTAATTTGTTGTATCTCTCAAAAACCTCAGAGATACCTTCACCAGGGTTTGATCTGAAATGCTCATATTGAGAGGTGAGAATTTCCAGCTTCTTCTCTCTAACTTCCTCTGTCCCCTCATTGATTATCTCTATAGTTTCCCAAATGTGTTTGGCAGTATCACAGTTGAGGACATGATTATGCATGATAAGATCAAGACAATCAACAAGGATCAACTGTAGACAGGCATCCAAGGTAACATCCTCTTTTTCATCAGGAGTGTAGTCCTTGGGATCCTTAGGGTACATCCTAGCAGCCCTAGTAACAATCTGATTCTCTATAAGTTCTCCCTCAATAATCATAGAGACTTTGGGACCATTCTTCAGCACATCAAAATATTTAGGATTAGCAACTTTAAGAAATAGGAGCATTTTCTTCTTCCACATAGGATAATGCTCCTTGCTGAACATTGGGATTTTGACTGCACCCACTTTCTGTGTAGTAGTCATCTTTTGAGATTTTTAGGAATAATAAAAATTTCAGAGTTTAAGAAAAAAATCTCAAAACAATTGGATCTTTGATTTGTATATCAATCAAAAGGCTCTGATGCCAATTGTTAGGTCCTGATAAGTTTGTAGAAGGGGGGTTGAATACAAACTATACCGTTTAATCGAATTTGTCCTTTAAAAGATTTAACTGTTTAGAACAAATTAGTGCGGAATAAAACTGAAACAATATTCAAGTTAAATAAAACTCTATTAAACTTGAAGGGTGTTACAATTCTGATCACTGATTACAAAGAACTTGATAAAACAAATCTAGAATAAATCCGACATGAATTTATCTATTTTTGTAATAAAAAGGATCGAATACTAAAAGGTAGTTCGATATAAAATCTAGGGATTATGATCCGCTAGAAAGCTAAAGCAGTACAAGTGAAATGATCCTTATGAATTTAATGATAAGAACTTGTCAAGAATTAAATCACTGAAGAAAATTAATTGCTTTGTTGTTGAGGAAGTAAAGACAGAGAGAATGAAAAGTTAAATGCTTCTGTGTCTTTTTGTTCTTCAATTGTAATTCATGTTTATCTTCAAATCCACTGCCTTGTTTTTATCATTCCTTTTTTTTAACAAACCCACGTGCAAGTCACCACTTGACAGAATGCATTTTGTACTAGGAAGACTTGCAGGAAAACTAAGTTTTTGGCCTTGGAAGACTTTCGGGAAGACTACCATTGTACATGGAAGACAACCGGGAAGACTAGGGTTTGGCCTAGGAAGACTTTCGGGAAAACTCACTTGTGAGTCTTCCTAGTTCATTTTCATTCTAATTTAAATAATTAATTAAATAAATTATGTATTAAATTAATTCTTTACAGAATTAAATTAATAAATAATATACTTAATAATATTAATTATTTATAAGAGAATAAATAGAATTAGTTGACTTCTTAAACAATTCCAGAATCACTTAAAACTTAGATAAATAACAAACACAATAGTACGTTGACACTCGATGCACTGTCTGGTTCATGAGTGACTAACGACACTGTCTGTTCTTTATCTGTTTGACTTTAAGTAGTGATTCACTTCCTTCTTATTCAAGAACTCCGTAATCAGTATCTTTTTCTGTCACCACTTGAAATCTCCGCCACTTTAATAAATCCACTGAGCTTGAATACTTCATTGAGGCTTGATCAATAAATTGAGCTTCTTTCAATGTAGACTCACTTCAAGTCTGTAGATGACTTTAATCTTTATTACAGACTTGTTTAATGTTGAGTTAATTCCTCGATGTAAACAAATAGGCTAAAACATATGCCTTTCACCCCTCCTTTTCCAAAAATATCACGGGCAAACAGTTATTAATTTATTTTAAAATCTATTTTAATACTTTTAATTATTTAAAAAAGTTTAACACGCCTACTTATTTTTTTTAGCAAATGCAGATTAATAGAATATTAAAACATAAATAATAAAAATAATAATTATTAATAATAATTCGTGCATCGCATAGGCTTTAAGCTAGTAACCAATAAACATGAAAGTCTAAATTTGGTTCCTACTTGTTTCTTACAAAATTATCTATATTATTATTATATTAAAGACGAAACATTGAAAATTTTGTAGTCTGGTCCTAAAAGTTTTTGTAGTCTGGTCACTTCATTTATAGCCGTTAGATATTTCTGATTAAATCGATGAGAACCGTTAGATAAAATATTAAAATTATCATATAGAATATTTTTTCTATTTTTCTAACTAAAACATCTCATTTTCTAAAAATATTGTAGACAGTTTCATATAATAAAATAACATAATAATAAGGTTATAATTGCTAATAACTAACCAATTATCATTTTTAGCCAAAGTGTATATTCATTTTTATATTTTTTAACTAAAATTTTTACTTCTCTATTTTTCCTAAATAAAACCTCTCATTTTCCAAAAATATCACGAACAGTTCTATTTAATAAAATAAAATAATAATATTATAATTATTAATAACTAACCGATTAGCTTTTTTTTTCCAATACGTATATTCTTTTTTATATTTTCTAACTAATATTTCTCCTAACTAAAAGCTCAAAAATATCACAGGATATTCCATTTAGTAGCATAAAATACAAATATTTTAAATCTATCTATCTATCTGTACTATATTATTAAAGACGAAACATTGAAAGTTTTGGTACCTATTTTTTGGTACGGTACTTGCCTTATTTAATTGTTTATTTAATTATTATAAAAATTATTATAATCAGTTACCCTTTCAGTTAAAATACATTACCATTTTTTTCTAAAAAAATCACGGACAATTTTCTTTTCAGCTAAAACATGTTACTTTTTCTATTTCCCTTACTAAATCCCTCATTTTTCAAATATATCACGAGCAAACCCTTATTTATTTATTTAAAATCTAGTTTAATACTTTTAATACCCTAAACCCTTATTTTTTAGCAAATAAAAATTAATAGAATATTAAAACATAAATAAATAAAAAAAATTATTAATAATAATTCGTGAATCGCACGGGTTTTAAGCTACTATTTTTTATATAAGGATCATAATTTACTTTCTTTACCTAACAACAAGTAAATTGTGCATTACTCCAATTTTTTAGTTCGATAAAAGATATTTTTATATTTATTTTACTAGTAAATTTATTAAATATTAAAAGATTTTTTTTTTTTTAGGATTTTGGTTAATTTTTTAGATATTAATTTTTAAAAAGATAAATATTTATATTTTGAATAAAGATCCAACATAGTATATACTCTATCATTATCTAACTAATTAATTAGCACTTTAAAATCGTTTACAACTAACTTGGGGCAAGAGTTGCAAGCAAGTATCACTCAGCTTTAACCCATTGTACTTTGATATATAAAAATTATAATTTAACATACGAAAATGGATTTTTTTTAACAGGGCTGGTAAGTTAATAAAAACCAATCCAAAATATTTGTTATATTTTAATCGGTTACAATTCAAATAATAATAAATTTTTTTTTGTATTTATATAAATTTTATTATAAAAATATTTCAAATTATTAGGTAATCAACAACAAGTTATTAAGAAAAAGTTTTGATATCAAATTTGACACTTGTAGCATTGCTTATAACATAATAAAATTAGAGCTTTTCAGAAATACTTAAGGTTGGAAATTTTTATGCAAAAATATTATTTTTTATAAATATTTTGCAAAAATATTAATTTTTGATTTTTTTTGTTAAAAATACGTCTTGCAATTTTGCAACCATATTTTCAATTAATATTAATTAAAATCAACCAAAAATACAATTTTAAAAAATGAGGCACGTTATGTTTGCCGGAAACTAAATTGATTTTAGAAAAGATTTTTAATGAAACAAATTTTTCAAGAAATTATTTTTCATAAAAGGTATTTATCTGAAAAATATTATCTCAAAAAACATTTGACGGGAATATATTTTTCAAAGAAAACATATGTCCAAAACATTATCATAGTTTGCACATAAAACTTTTTGCCCGAAATTGTTTTCCAAAGAAAATATATTTGACCGAAAAAATATTCTTGAAAAAATATTTCCGAAACGTCTTTCGAGAAAAAATGTCTTGAATTTTTTTTAGTAAACAAACAAAGCTTACCTAATACGTTGCTTAACCATTTGCAACGATTAAATCAAATGCAATATCAAATACAATTAAAATTAATCCCTGAACAACTAAAATTAATTTCAATTATCTTTCAAGAAAACACGAAAATAAGTTGCATTTGATTAATTTAGTTACAACCCATATTTTTGTAAATAATTTTAAAAAATAGGAAAATAGCAAAAATACTTAGAGAAATAGTATTTTTTGTAATTTCTCTAATAAAATCAATGAAAAAAAATCAAATTATATATATAAAAAATATAAATATAGTTTCTTTATAAATAAATAAAAATAAATAGTGGTTTTTCAAAATTTCGTAAAATTAAAAACATTTTTGAAAAAATATTTACAAAAGTAAAATTTGTAACCATATTTGTCGATCAAAATCACCCACAGCTTTAAAAATTTAACAAATACAACCAAAATCACATATAATCTCAAATATAACTAAAATTAAGCTCAAATATAACCATAAATAATTTTAATTATTTTCAAGAAAACATAAAAATAAGTTGTATTTGATTATTTTAGTTAAAAAATATATATATACAAATATTTTTAAAAAATGTTAAAATTACAAAAGTTTAAAAAAATAGCATTCTTAGTAATCTTTCAAATCAATACGGCTTTCTATAATTAGCAAAAACCTTTATATCCGATCCAAAACTTCCCTAAATATTCCTTAAATCACCTCCATACAAAATGGTCGCCGCCAAAACTTGAAGATTTGTTCACCAAGTCACAAACTAATTTCAACCTACAATCCAACCTTATATTCACACAAAATATATGTATCTATAGTTCTTGAACTCAAAAGATTGAAAATTTTTCAAGAATCACTTGGTTTCTTTAACTATGGGACCCTGTTCTAGAATTCTCTTTCATGGCAAGAACATGGGTTGTTTTAATTTCATATCTTCTGCAAAATTTGATCATGTAGTTAGCAAAATTTCATCAAATTTGGGTAAAAATCGAAACTTTAGTAGGTACCCAGATGGGGTTTTGGGGTTTAGTCAAATCAAGAACTCAAAAATTGGGCCTAATTGTGTTCAAGAATCTAGGATTTTGGTTGATTTGATTTCTAGAGGATTAGGGAGTTTTAGGTGTAATTCGACAAGTGTCGAAACCCGGGTGAATGAGAATAGTTTTGAGAGGATTTATGTGCAAGGGGGATTGAATGTGAAGCCATTGGTGGATGTAATTGATAAGGATGAGAATGTGGTTGGTAGAGATGAGGAGGATAGGGTTGGTTTTGAGGTGGAGGAGAAGAATGATGATGGGGTTTCGGTGAATTTCGATGAGGGTGAGGTAGTTGTGAGTAGTGGTAGAGTGGAGTCAGAAGCTGAGAAGGAGGCTTGGAAGTTGTTGAGGGAAGCGGTTGTTTCGTATTGTGGGAGTCCTGTGGGAACTTTGGCTGCAAATGATCCGGGTGAGAAGTTACCGTTGAATTATGATCAGGTGTTTATACGGGATTTTGTTCCGTCTGCACTTGCTTTTTTGCTTAAGGGGGAAGGAGAGATTGTTAGGAACTTTCTCCTTCATACTTTGCAGCTGCAGGTAATAATCGTTGTTCTTATACATATCTCGACACATGTGTTTTTGGCCTTGTACACACACCCATGCCTGTATATGTGTCTCCGTCTGTATTGGTTGCTTAAAGTTACAGCAATAGTTTTTGATTGTGTATGTTGTTTATACGACCTAGATTGGAAATTTAGTACTATTGAATCTTTTCCATGTTAGTGTGATGATAATACAGAAGTATTACTGCTGAGCAAGTTGTAGACAAATGTTATGGTTTATTAGGAAATATCTGGTACTTCGTTTTTCCTAGCAAACTGTGCACATAGACATTCTTTTCTCGTACTTGTGGTTGTGCTTACCTTTGCGTTAAATTACATTGTTAGTCTTAGGTTCCCATGATCTGAAGTTTTTACTATAAGCATTAGTCTATCGCTATCTTTAAATGCATTATGGCAATATGTTTAGTATAAGTTAACTCAAAAGCCATACTATAGAAATTAAACATGTTTATGGAACTAGAAATCCTCTACTTTATATATTTATTGCAACTGGGCTGTAAGAAGACTTTTAGCTGTAAAAATCAGATATGGCTGCCCTGCAATATCTATGACCTGAGACAACTTAAGTTGAATTGTTATTGGACATTTTTCTGTGTAAATGTGAATATGTGATTCTGCTATTAACCCCCCCCCCCCCCCCCCAAAGTTTTAGCAAAGAAAGTAGATTTTAATTTTATTATTCAAAGTATGCTGATCTTGCATTGTAATTAGAACCAGTGATTTTGGTGTTAAGTGTATGTTGATTTCTCATCATGCTGTAATAGGTTTTGAATCTGTGCATATTTATTCCCTTTATCATTCTGCAGAACAAGCGGTGGTTCTGTTGTGTTTGTCAATATTGGATTATTTTACCATATGCGTCAATGGTTTTGGAGAGACATTTAGATCATAACCTTCCTGTATTCTTAGTGATTCCCTTGTTTTTTATACCCAGAGTTGGGAGAAAACGGTGGACTGCTACAGTCCTGGGCAGGGGCTGATGCCTGCAAGTTTTAAAGTTAGAACTGTGCCTCTTGATGAGAACAAGTATGAAGAAGTCTTAGACCCAGATTTTGGGGAGTCGGCTATTGGCCGTGTTGCACCTGTTGACTCTGGTACGTTTACTTTGTTGGTGTGTAGCTCAAAAAAAAAAAGAAAATTCCAATAAGGCAAAGTGTATTGAAACATATGTATGTGTGTTTATTTATGAATTTGCTCTTTCATTTTCCGAGAACCTCATAATACAAACATAAAGTGGTAGCTTAATATTTTAAACTTGAAGGGCTGAGTTGAAGGCCTTGAATGTGCAGTTTGTCTTCGATTGTTTCATTAATAATGGTTTTCTTTTTACTTCTATTACTAACATACATCAGTTATAAAGATTATTACTCAATAGTAATGATGTATCTTTAAAATTCTAGTTGGTCAAAGAATTAAAATTTGTTCTTAAAACTGATTTTTACAGGGTTGTGGTGGATTATTTTGTTGAGAGCTTATGGGAAGATTACTGGTGACTATGCATTACAAGAAAGGGTGGATGTCCAGACAGGCATAAAGCTCATTTTAAATCTATGTTTGTCGGATGGGTTTGATATGTTTCCGTCTTTGTTGGTGACTGATGGGTCCTGCATGATAGATCGAAGGATGGGCATTCATGGTCACCCCCTTGAAATTCAGGTGAGCTAAGTTGTCATATGATATAGAGCTCAATCATAATGATCAACTCTTGTTCTGTAGATACTGTGATGCTTCCCTCTTTAAAAATTTAAAATTTGATAATGTCCAATAACTGGATTTTTACATTTACCAGACGTGACATGAGGCTCCGTCGCTACTACACTTGAGCATTTCAGGGATTACATGTAGAAACTTATCCTGTGTTTTCTAGAGCTTACGAGACACTGTAGTAGTGTAGTTGTACACCACAAATTGAATCTGTAATACACTAGTTCATTTACTTATTTTCATAGTTCCGTTTTTTTACCGTCTCCAAGCATTTTATTCCTATCAAGTAGAGACGCTGCAGCTTTTCTAGATAGTAACACACTTTAGATGCTACCAACTTTTACGCATCATCTGGTCCAGTGCGTTAGAAACTACTTTTCTTAAATTTAGACCCCAATCCAGGTACACGTGGTAATGGATTTCTTGGTTTTGGTAAATGCCAAATCCACTCTGCACTTTAAGAGTTTTACTTGCATGAATAATTTTTTTTTTGGGTAGTAGGATGCGCTGTATAGATTGGATATTGTACTGTTGTTTAAACTTGGAATATTATTTTGTTTGTGATGGGCCTTTTTTTGGGAACACTTCTTATAAACTGTTTATAATATGTTATATTGTGTGATAGTAAACTGGAGGAAAGTTCTATCTCTAGGTATAGATATCTAGAATTCTAGATACATATATATCATATAAACAAACTTGTCCTATTTTTTAGCACCAATATTCTTAAATAACTATTTTTTTTAGTTATAAATATTGAACTAGCTTATCAACCTTTTTGTTCTTGATAATGAATAATCTATGCTAAAAGTTTGTAATTAACACGTTGCCTTGCGTTATTTCTAAGCCTTATTGATGCTCATAGATCACTTGAATGATGCTTAATATATGTCATTAAATTATTTATGATGTGTATTATAGACTATAAGTACCCTGTGTCTACACTCTACAACTCAAGTAGTTACAATGATTTAGATGACTGTTCCAGTTCCACTACAGGCATCATCCTATAAAATTTGCTTATTATTTGTTATCCAATTTTTTATCTGCAGTCCTTATTCTACTCAGCTTTAAGGTGCTCTCGAGAAATGCTTACTTTAGATGATGGATCCAAGAATTTGGTGAGAGCCATAAACAACAGACTTAGCGCATTGTCATTTCATATCAGAGAATATTACTGGGTTGACATTAAGAAAATCAATGAGATTTACCGGTATAAGACGGAGGAATATTCTACAACTGCTACCAATAAATTTAACATCTACCCTGAGCAAATTCCTAATTGGCTAATGGATTGGATTCCTGAGGAAGGTGGTTATTTAATTGGCAATCTACAGCCAGCTCACATGGATTTTAGGTTCTTCACTCTCGGAAATTTGTGGTCCATTGTTTCATCTCTGGGAACTCCAAAACAGAATAATTCTATTTTGAACATGATTGACGCCAAATGGGATGATCTTGTTGGGAATATGCCTATGAAGATATGTTATCCTGCATTGGAATTTGAAGAATGGCGCATCATCACTGGTAGTGACCCCAAAAATACGTGAGTTTGATCAACTCTTTACACTTTATATTGCTTGTGTTTTTTTTTTTTGCAAAATCCATAAAAATTACAGCTACTGTGGAGTTGTAACAAATATATTATCACTTTGCTGGTTCAGTCTTGCTAATACCTCAGTGTTGTTGACCTTTGCAGACCTTGGTCATATCATAATGGTGGATCATGGCCCACACTTCTATGGCAGGTAAAATTTAATGGATATATTTTTTTTCTGGATGCTAAAAAGTGTTGTACATTTATCAATTTGCATATTTTTATTCCGGACCTCTAGAAATGGCCTCTTTATGATAATAAACAAGGGTAAAGCTGCCTATATCAGGAACTTTTTGAACTGCTGACTGCTGAGTCTTGTCCACTCGGTACGACCATATTCCCCAGTTCATGTTTTAGTCTAGTACGTCACTACGTCTTCCATCCCATTTATATTGGTCACATTTCTTAATCGACTTGACCCGAAAACATTGTCCATACTGTTGAGAGGCTTAATTGGGTTGCCTTCAGAAACGAGGATACCCTCCGGGAAAATGACCTTTATTTATTTGCATAGTGAGCTGAAACACTGGCAGGTAACATGATAATAAAAGAAATGAGATCAGTGAAAGACTTTCAGCTCCTGTTAAATCAACATGCTTCTTTAGAACTGGTAGAGTTTGTAGAAGCAGAAAATTTGACCTTATTGAGCTCAAGTCCTAGCATCAAATAGTAGGGAGTTTCATGAAAATGTTATTGGAGAGAAGTAATTATAATTTTACACTTTAAAATTGCTAATGTCCAAAATGCTGCCTTCCAGTTCACTCTAGCATGCATTAAGATGGGAAGAACTGAACTAGCTTGGAAAGCTGTTGACTTAGCAGAGAAAAAGCTTCCTGCAGACCATTGGCCTGAATATTATGACACAAGAAATGGAAAGTTTATTGGAAAACAATCTCGGCTGTATCAAACTTGGACCATTGCCGGATTTTTAACATCCAAAATGCTCTTGGAGAACCCGGAAAGAGCTT
Source organism: Heracleum sosnowskyi (assembly GCA_030848705.1). Taxonomy (NCBI): domain Eukaryota; kingdom Viridiplantae; phylum Streptophyta; class Magnoliopsida; order Apiales; family Apiaceae; genus Heracleum; species Heracleum sosnowskyi. The sequence goes on from CM061235.1 coordinate 72,070,604, forward strand.
CACTCCTGTTCTGGGATGAAGATTACGATCTTCTTGATATATGTGTTTGTGGACTTAGTAATTCTGGCCGGAAGAGGTGCTCTCGATTTGCTGCCAGGTCTCAAATCCTTGTGTAGTGAGAACAAATCACCATGTAAGTGAACACGTCTTATATTACTGTACAGCTAATAATAAAATATCACTCCAAATACAGATAGAATTCTAACACTATTATTTGTGATAACATACTAGTAGAATTCAAATTTGTTATCACATGAAGCAAACCGGTGGATCTGAGATACATAAAATATACCTGAGAGCTGCTGAAATAGTTTGTAGAACCCCCGTGATGTATTATGAATGTAGATTATATAGCAATTGCTTATACTTGTGATTGTGACTTCTGCAATTTTGTTGGTGTGGATTACAATAGATTGATGGGATCATGCAAATGAATAGTACGTAGTAATAATGGTGGTTTCTTTAGAATTCTATATTGTTGTGTCATCTGTAAATGAAATGAAGTTACTTCAAATTATATCTGAAAACAATACTCAGGGAACATGTAACATCCCCAATACACTAATTTCAAGAAGTCACGTTGATGAGGATTTCTGGATTCCATTCTCAACATGTTTTTTTTTTTAAATCCTAAATTATTTTTTTGTTGCAAACTTCAATATAATTTCGAAGGATTGGAGACTATAGACATAACTGTTCGTAAGCAAGTGCAGTGATTTTTTAGCACAAGCATCGAACACTTTAATACATCTGAATGATATAGTTGTATCTTGATGCCCAAATGTATCTTAACGTCCAACTGCCCAAATGTATTTTAACGTCCGAATGCTCATGTGAACGTCTTCTGGTTGGCCAAAATGTGAAATATTTGTGAGTAATTGACACTTTGCGCCCATTATGTTTGTCACTTTTGTCAAAATAGTCCCATACTTTAAAATGTGATAGTTTACAATCCGTATCTTAAATTGTCGCTTTGAATTACACTTTTTCCAATTCTCCGTTTAACTACACCAGTTAAACCGTTAACGTGAGTTTAGTACAGGATTAATCTTGGAAATATCACATTTAGCTTTATCACATATAGCTAACCCTAAATACAACATGCATGCAAAGAAGCTACCACATATATCTTCACTTAATTATGAATTTCATTTTCTTCACTATCCATATGAAGTGCTAGCGGAGCATCGACCTGACCCAAACCAAGATGGTCAACCTGATAGGAGATACATTATATCTATGCAATGTGCTTGGAAAGCACACACTGTAAGAACATTCCCAACACAATAGATTTCAGATTTAAAACTGAGAGCTAGTTTGGCAATTAAATGAGCCACAACATTTGCTGCCGTGGGTTTGAATTTATTTTTTCCAACTCCCACTTCCCTTGAGAGTGCCTGAATTTCAGCAACAAGTAGATCAAGCTCGCAGCTAAGATCAGGAGGTCTATTTAACATAGAAACTGCTACACTACAATTAAAAAACACACACTTGCCAATATTCAAGTGTCTGACAATCTGAATGCCTTCTTTTATAGCCAAGAGTTCAGCAATAAAAGGTAAACAGATTTTTTCGTAAATATACCTTTGGAGACCAACACATTTCTTTCATGATTCTTAATAACAACTACAGGGGTTTTGATTGACTTAGCGCAGCATCAACATTAACTCCAAGATATCCAGTCGGTGGAGCCGTCCATTTAACTGTCAAAGACTGACATTGTTCGACCTTTTTATTATTCTTATCCCAATAGTCATGTAACAAGTCATAAGCCCAGTTTATCAATATATTGATATCGTAGGAAACAATATGCGAAAAAATAATAAAAACAATTTTCAAAAAAAATTATTTTTCATAAAAAACTATTTTACGATTATTAAAATTTGAAAATATACGAGTTTACCGAATTTTTCTCTGAAAATATACGAGTTTACCGAATTTTTCTGGGATGAGTCACGGATCACGTTCTCTCTAAGACGTTTCACGGATATGTCCAAAAATGTGCAGAACAATCACCTTGCCACGTCGTCCCTGGAATAAAACAACCCAAGACAAAATTCTTACGGATATTATTTGCACAAAAAATTATCCGCTCAATCTACACTTTTATACTCCTCAGACAACTATATACTTCGAGTTAAAACAAGAGCCTTGTATTAATTAAAGGACCAGTAGCTTGATTTGTACAGAAAGAAAAACCAAACCCCGCAAAGTACACCAAAAAATGCTAAAATGAGATGACTTGGGTGGGTGGGTGAAGTAACCTCAATATTTGTGCGAAAGCAAAATTGAAACTAATTTGAAGGTGACAAAAATTTAAGCTAACTTAACACAAAGAGAAGAAGAATGGGACAAAGAAAAATATAGTATTGTTTCTCTTTCTTTTTTGAATAGATAGATGTTATATCACACTACAGCAAAAGAAGACCTCTATTTCTAGAATCAAGGGGAGCGTCAGAATTAAATAAAAAACAAGAAATAAGGACCAAGAGTCAAGCCTCCCACCAAGCTTGCTCCAATAACTCAACAGTTACAAAATGCATCTGGACGCAAAAACGAATAAAACAAATCGTAACTGTTGGTTTCCATTTACTCAAACGTTACAAATCTTTAAAAAAAAGAGATTATCAAAAAAATATAATTCACAAAAATATCCAACAATCCCCCACTTGAATATTTTTTAACAAAATAATAGTGTATTTGAGCAGTATCTGAAAATTAAGATTACGCATAAACAAAGGTGTCTTCAGAGTTGAACCTTTGCATAGTGAGTAAGATCCTGAGTTAAGAAAGAGTGACTCATAGTCTTGAACTCTATCCCGGACATCAAAACACGCACAACCTTTCAAGGTGTAGTCAATTAGCCCGTGCATTTTAGGCCATGCACGTCTATCCTAGTATGTGAACGCTCTAGAAATTTATGCCCATAATTTCATAAAAAGCGGCCTCAACTTCTACATTCACATCGGTGAGTCTATCAAGAGTACTCCTGAAGTTAAAGTTAAGTACTCCCTCCAACTAGAGTATAGAGCTCATTAAGAGTATTAAATAACTCAACCTCTTATCATTTCAGGAAACAAGCCTTAACAATAAAATATTGCATGTTGTTCGCATATCACTTCATGACTTGTTATTACCACATTGAACCTATTTCTTGGGATCTCCAGTCAGTTAGGTTGGGTTACCATCACGAGTGACTACTCTGTAACGCCTTAGAATTTTTGACGTGTAAATTATTACCAGTATGTGAATACGATTAATTTTATTTTTATATATGTGTGTGATAATTTTTTAATAGGCTCTTTGTGCTAATTAGAGTAGCCTTAAATTTATTTTGTTAATAAGAGTTGTTTAATTTTTTTTTTTTTCATTTATTGCTAGTAATAACAATTGAGATTTTATTCTTGATATTTTATTTAGCAGTGATGATCTTGGTATAAGGAGATTTATGTGTAAGCTCATATTTAGTTATAATTATTTAAGATAAAAATATTTCTTTGATATAGTCCTATAATTTTGAAATTTCTTTATGTGCAATAATTGTTACGTGCTTAAAATGTGAATTATGTGTCCAGTGAATAATTAGTTAATTGTGAAGGTGGTTTCTAAATTTTATTTAAGTGCTCTAAGAATTTACTTGAGTCATAAAATATTTATATTAGATTTGGAGTATGCTTGAATTATTTATTCAGCAGCATAAAATATTTCTTAGCATTATTTTATTTTATTTTTAAACTTATGATTTAAATTTTATAAATCATTCATTTATTTTTAATTATTTATTTTGAGAGATGCTGCACCTTTAAAATATTTATTCACGATGAGCATTTTATTTATTTATTCAAGTAAGTTGTTAATTTCTTCTTATAACCATTTTGAGGTAAAAATGCATTTTATTTGATTATTTTCTGTAAAAGCAATTTTATTTATTTAAGCTACACAACTTATTTGTAAAATATTATTTTACTTGGTCTAGAAGTGAGATTATGAATTTACATCACAACCCTTATTTTTATTAATTTGGAAATGGAGTTAGTGGGGCAATTTTGTAATTTTATAAATTTTTTCTAAACTATTTAAGAGATAACATTACTTCTCTTTCTTTCTACACACTTCTAGTCAATTCTCAAGCTCACCCATTTCTTTTCTCTCATTTCTCTCTCGGCTCTCTCCCCTCTCCTTTTCTTCTCCATTTTTTCCGAGACCCCTCCCCTCTCTTTTTCTTCTTCTTCTTAATTTCATCTCCCTCAAAGCTTGTTTCTCAACATCACTTCCATATTGTAAGCATATATATATATATATATATATATATATATATATATATGTATATTTCCTTGAGATTGAATTTTTGTGGGTTGTTTATAATCTAAACTTGAAGTATGTGTGTTTTAATGGCATGCAAGGCCTTTTGATGTGAGAAATAGTTCCTTCTTGACGAGACCCTCTAAATTGGGCTCACCGGAGAAGAACTAGACTCCGACAATGACTTACAAGGAGCCGAGAGTCTTGGATTCTTACATGCAACCTTTCTTTTTGATGGATCTTGAATATTTAGTGTATATGAATCATTGCATGTAAGTAATCTTTGTGTTTTGTAAGAGGGTTTTAGTTTTTATGATGATTTTGATTTGATTATCAAGTTGTGAGTTGCATGTTGCTTTTATGTACATATCTAGTGTAATTAGCTTGTAAAAATTATTGCTTGTAAGTGTTAACATGATTTATGCCATTTTTCTTGATAAGTGAATTGTGAATATTGTTAGAGATTAGTTTGTGTTAGTCTTACCTATTAGAATTTGTAAATTTGAGATTAGTAAATCTTGAGTTTAAATTTTATGTGATTAATTTTGTGATTTGGATAAGTATAGTTTGGAGTGTTTGTTGGGTATAATTACTAACTACACAGCAACAATAGGGCAGTTATATATATAATTGTATTAACAAGAACATGCAAAAAAATACCAAATAACGAAACAAACACAAAGGTCGAAAACAAAAGTATAATCAAAGACTGAAAATAACAAGACAAGAAAGAACACTTATCTCTCAGGAGCTTTAACAAATACTGAAAGATAAAGAAACAGCTGAGTCGCCAAGCCTTCGAGAAGTCTTGATTGTTCTTGAAGAGATTATTGCCCCACTTACGCTGTGTTGGGTTGCAGCAATATCACTCCCAGGATAAAACAGCACAGATCAATCCACTCACAGATATGGCAATGATCAACAGCGACCTGCACCTCAGTTCGCCCAAAAACCTATGTATCTTCTTAATGTGTTGAGAGAGAGCAGAGAAGAAAACTGATGCCTAGGGTTTTCACACAGTTAAGTATATCTCACTTATGTCAAACGTTGTGTTTTGTATCTATATAAAAATACAAAATAAAACGTAAACATACCAAAAATATTGTAACTGAAGATATGGCATTTAATACTAAATATTATGATTTAATTACCATAACAGTAGTCATCAGGATTTAATAACAGTTACATCTCAGTCAGGATTTCCTGGTCCATCAGGATTTGATCATCATCAGTACTCCAAGCCATCAGGACTTGCTGTCCGTCAGGAGTGGCATCAGTACTTGATCGAACATCAGGATTTCGTCAGGACTGGACCATCATCAGGATTTAACTCCGTCAGGATCCAAGTACTGACCCATGCATCAGGATCAATAGTCATCAGGATTTGATCCACATACTGACACTAGCCATCAGGATTTAATCCACGAACAGATCCATCAGGATTTAATATAAATCCTGACCCAGTTCGTTTAATTGTTATAAATAAATACTGATACTGTTAAATTAAATCAATAAATAATATTAAATAAACAGGTAATAAAATTCCTCGCCCAGGTCACCTCGCGTACGCGAGACGCCGAGACATTCGCCCTTCGACCCGAGTCGAGTCGAGTCGAGTCGTGACGTGGCGGGCGAGGCGAGGCGGGCGGCGGCGGCGCGCGTGTGTGTGTGTGCGCGAGGCACATACTAACACTATGCACACCCACATGCCTTAGTAGTTGTACACTACTCTTGCACATGTTTCTATATAAACCCACCAACCTCTCATTACCAATGCTATGTGGGATACAAGTTATTTTAATATAACCAACCCACATAACCCATTTCAAGCAACCTATTTCAACTCAATTTATTTATGGATTACACTAAGAAAATGTCTTAGATCCAAATATGAAAGTTTAAGTCCTCATTACAAGGAACAACCTCCAATCATTAGTTTCCGGAAATTCCATCAAAAACATATTTAAAATATGCCTCAAACTTTCCATTTTCTAAAAGTGTTGGCATTGGATTGATGGTGGGAGTTAAGGTGGATGGGATTAAAGGAAAGAGGTTATGGTCAAATTTAGGGAGAAGTAAGGGGTAGAAAATTGTGTTGTGTGCATGTGTGTGCTCTCGGGTGTGTGTGTTGAGGTGAGTGTGTGTGTGCAGCGTGCGTGTGTGTGGGTGAGTGTAGTGTGTGTGGGTGAGTGTAGGTAATGTGTGAGTAATGTGTGAGTAGTGTGTGATTGTGTGAGTTGTAATTACATAAGTCCATAGTCGCTCAAATTTCTACAGCAGCACTGCTCTGTTGGAGCTCTGTTTCGAGCAGCTCAAGGTCACCCTTGGGTTTCAATTCTCTGAGATTCATGAGCTCCTCAGAATATAGTGTAAGCACGCGAAAATTTGGAAGCAATCCGATTTTTGAGCTATTTATTATGATTATTTTGGTAGTGTACGCGCAGAGTATAAAACTGTTACGGTTTCTGATTTTCTAAGCTACGATTTAATTGCTTAATCTTTGAATTTCAAGTTGAAACTTTTTCTGTAGCAAGTCATTAGGTTCATGAAGGTCTCACAAAAATTTCAAACGGATATCATGAATTGTTTTATTTATTAAAAATGTTTGTGTGTTGGTAACGCAGTTTTATAAAAATTCTGTTTTGATATTTTATTGGTAAATTGAGATTTTTCAAGTCTAACCCGCTAGAGTGGACTTTAAAACTCGTATGGAGGTTAAGTATATAGATTTTAAGAGTTATATAAGTCTTTATATTAAGGGTAGAGTAACTAATTATTAAAGGTATTCTTTTCCGTGATCGTACTAACTAGAACTTTGTGTCGAATCTGAGAACAATTATGTGTTAGTTGCTTAATTGTATTTTAATTGGTATAAGACGTCGCTATGATGTAATTTGAATAATTACATATGTGTTGAACCAATATGGTTGTCTTTAATTAGAATTAGCATTGTTATAGTAACTTGAATCTAGACTTGGTTAGTCAACTATAAATTGGTCGTAAGTTGTTATGTATTGGTTAACTAAACATGTTGTGAGTATAAGTGGCTTTATGTGATCAAGTGTTATTTATGGTCAAAAGGAACTAGATAGAAATGTTAGAAGTCTTTATCTTGAGGCCTTTCATCAATATGTTGAGGAAAGTCATGTGACGTCATATGGTACGTGTTAAATGATTAAAGGTCGGTTATGTTGTAAAGGTTGAATGTGATGAAAGTCTATATGGTCATTTTGACTAGAATTGTTGATGTCATTAAGCAAATATGTGTTAAGTGACTACATGTCTAAGTGTTAATTAAAGTTGTGAAGACACTATGTGCTTCTTGATTGTATATATATATAAGTACATGTGATTGTATGACGATGGGGGTAGAAGTACTTAGAGATACGTAAACAAAGCTGAGGTACTAAGTTATAAAGACTAAGACGATATTATACCTTTATATAGGTACAAGTAGGAGGCCAGGAAAGGAGCCCGTGTACATAAAGTCGGAGTGGTGTACAAGTTATTGAGTTAGTTTATCGGCTTTTGAGGCAAGTGTCTATTCCCTCCACTTATTGTTCAAGTGGTCGTTTCTCTTAAATTATGATGTGAATGTTTTTCTCTAACCAGAATTCCTTCTTTTACCTTTCCTTTCATATAATACCTTTGAACATTTTGTTCCACCTTGCAACTATATCTTTGTATACCTATCCTGCTTTTTCTTAAACCCATTTATTGCCATGCTTACTTATAGCTTGATTATTGTCTAATACATTTGCTTGACCCTATAACACGATCTTTCTACTTTTCATTATCATTTGAATCCCTGAAGCGTTATCATGAATTGAAATCTGTAAAACTGAAACAAGTTGTTCATATATACTTGATTTATAATTGAAATCTTGACACCTTTATTCGTTGTGATTAATCTGAAATTTTATTCAACCCTGGAATTGGAAATTTGTTTTTGACCGTTACGCCGGTCTGGTTTATGAATTATTTAAGGCCAATATGTTACCTATGGATCCAGTGTGTGTTTGGAATCACCTAGCTTAGCTCGTAGCGTGTGGTTCCAATTCCAATCTGTTTATTTATTGATTCTTGTTATGAACCCTGTTATACATCAGATACTTTGATTCATTTCTGTTATCCTGTTTGAAGTTGTTGGCTTTTATTATACACTTGTTGAGCATTGTTGGCTCACTCTTGCTGTTTTTCCCTAACCTTTCAGTTAAGAACGAAGTTAGCTATCTTCGGGTAACCGCTAAGGAGACCGTGAGAAGGCCCGATTCAAGATTTTAGGTTCCATGTTGTCAGGCAGATAGAATTCATGCTAGTTCTTACCAATTGTTATTTTGTGGCAAATGGTTTGTAATAAAACTGAATTGGATGTTGTAATAAACTTTGATATTTTAGATTCTTGTTTCACACCATAACCTGTGATCGATCATTAGCTGAGGGGTCGTTTGTTTAATTATGTTTTATTCAGAGTGATAGTGGCACCAAATCCTGACCCCGGATTTGGGGGCGTCACATACTCTCTACGGGCAATAGTCCCATATTAACCGAAGTTTTGTGGACTTTCTCTCTAGCTAGTCCTTTCGTCAAAGGATCTACCAGATTATCATCTGATCTTATGTGATCAACTCTAACAGCTCCTTTAGAGAGATACTCTCTAACAATGATGTGCTTACGACGTATATGCCGTTTCTTACCTTTAAAATAACGGTTCTGAACCTTGTCAATAGTCGCGGTACTATCGCAATGGATCAATACAGATGGAACCGGTTTTTCCCATAAAGGGATCTCTGCTAGCAAGTTTCTTAGCCAACTTGCTTCTTCACTAGCTATGGCCAGTGCTATCATCTCTGCTTCCATAGTGGACTCAGCTAAGATAGTTTGTTTCTTTTATTTCCAAGAAATAGCACCACCAGCTATATTAAAGATATAGCTGCTTGTTGCCTTGGAGTCTTCTGACAGGGTATTCCAGTCAGCATCACTGTATCCTTCAAGGACAGCGGGAAACTTTCCATAGTGTAATCCAAAGTTCATAGTTTTCTTGAGGTATCTCATGACCCTCTCAATAGCATGCCAATGCTCTATACTAGGTCTACTAGTAAATCTGCCCAACAATCCCACAACATAAGCTATGTCGGGTCTAGTGCCATCAACGGCATATCTAAGGCTGCCGATGATACTTACATATTCTTATTTTCTTACACCATGACCTTCATTTTTAAACAGTTTAACACTAGGGTCATATGGTGTACTAGCAAGATTACATTCAAAGTAATTGTATTTCTTTAAGATCTTCTCGATGTATTGAGATTGATCCAAAGAAAGTCCCTTTTTCTGACCTAGTAATCTTGATACCAAGGATTACACTTACTTCTCCAAGATCTTTCATATCAAAGTTGGAATTCAACAATGATTTCACTTTATTTACTACATGAATATTTGAACCAAATATCAGCAGGTCATCTACATATACGCAGATAATAGTGCAAATGTCATTTTCGAATTTGTAGTAAATGCATTTGTCACTTTCATTGACTCTAAAGTCATCAGATATGATAAGTTTGTCAAACTTTTCATGCCACAAAGTAGGTGATTGCTTAAGTCCATATATGGTCTTATCTAGCTTGCACACCTTCTTTTCCTGCCCATGGATCACGAAACCCTCGGGTTGATCCATGTAAATTTCCTCCTCTAGTTCACCATTTAGGAAGGCAGTTTTCACATCCGTTCGGTGAATTACTAGATTATGGATGGCAGCTATAGAAATTAAAACTCTGATGGACGTCATCCTAAAGACTGGTGAAAATGTGTCGAAGAAATCTACATTTTCTCTTTGTTTAAAGCCTTTGGCCACTAGTCGAGCCTTGTACCTTTCAACATAACCATCAAGTCTTAACTTCTTCTTAAAGATCCATTTACATCCTATTGCCTTACAACCAGGAGGTAAATCAACCAAATGCCAAGTTTTATTGGATTCCAAAGAATTCATCTCATCACCAATGGCTTCTTGCCAAAGATCGGCATCTAAAGAAGACATGGCTTCTTTAAAACTGGTAGGATCTGTAAAGCATAATGTAACATAAGATTTAAAAGAGATAATTGCAACTCAACAAAGGACAAGACAAACAATAATATTAACAGAAGCACATGAATCCATAATCAAAGAAGAAAAGGTAAACTCAAAAAATCAAAATATGGTATGTATTCTTGAAGTCCGTAAACAGGTCACGGAAAGAAGTTCATGAAAATGTTCAAGCCTCAGTGACAGCAAAAGAAACAAGACCTTCAAGACTACAGAAGTATGTGAATGATTTAGGGTTAGTACCACAGGATTCCAGTGATATATTTGAAGCAACCAGAACGACAAAGGACTTATCAGCAGCATTGAATTGAAGACATAGAAGAATTGATCAAGTGCTATTCATTTGTGAACCAGACCAGTTGCACCAGTTGACGACACTTAAAAGGATCAAGTTGTTTTATCGTCTCAGAAGAAATTGATACAGTCTAAAACTTAAACACCCTGAAACTCAAAAGGTATTGTTTAAAAGAACAAGGATAAGAAATGGTTCGATGGTTTTTCTATTTAGAAAACTATCGAATATGATTTAAGAAAACCATCAGAAATCTAGTTTAAAGTAATTTACTTTTTGATAGTTTTTATTTAAAAATTATCGAATGGTAAAATTCTTTAAACATTCGATGGTTTTTCAATTTGAGGAGCAGGTGGAAAGTTGTTTTTTTGTCAGGTTGATTAGAAGATGGACGGCCAAGATTGTTTGTTCAAGTTTGGTTCGATAGATTTTCTAAACAAAGTCTACAATTACTAAGAGAGAAGCAAGTGTCTTCTTTAGTTAAGGTTTTTCACAGAAGAATTTACGAGGAGAGAGTTTGAGCCAGAGAGAATATTCAGAGAAATTAATAGAGCTCAGAATCTTATCATTGTATTGAATTTGTGTAACCTAGAACTCATTGAAGCTAATCTACGGATTAGAAATTGTAGCACCCTTCGTGGTTTATATTTATAAAACGATATATTCCTCGACTCGTGTTTTGATTTGGTGCTTTTGATTTCGTTATAGAACTGAATGATTAATCCGCGAACGAAATTAAATAATTTTTGAGTATCGTATTCAACCCCCCCTTCTACGATACTTTGGACCTAACAATTGGTATCAGAGCTATTTGATTGACGTACAAATCAGATCCGGTGAATGAGACCAAAATCAAACGTAGCTTGAAAATTCGAAGCAAATTTTTTAACTTTAAAAATTTTTCATTTAATTGGAATTTCTTGAATTTTAAACAATTTGAAATTTTCAGAAACCATGAGTGCTCCAAAGACAACTGCTGGTATTAAAGTTCCCCCGTTTACAAGAGATGATTTCAGTTTGTGGAAGATGAAGATGCTGTTATTTATCAAGGCATCTAATCCGTTGTATATTGGCATATTAGAGAACGGACCGTTTGTACCAATGAAACCAGTTAGTGAATCTACAGCTCCTGATGGTACAAGAATTCCTCAAGGCACCCAACCTAAGGATATCACTGAGTACACAGATTCTGACAAAGAACTGATTCGATTGGATATAGGTTTGATGTTGATATTGGCAGACTCCGTAGACAAGGAAATGAGCTATCAGTTGATGAACTGTACAAGCGGGAAACATATGTGGGATACCATAAACTTAATAATGGAAGGAACTGAAGACCTTCAGGAAAACAGATTGGACATCCTGACTTCTCAATATGAAGCTTTTAGGTCTCTTCCAGGAGAAAGTATAACTCATGTCTTTGAGAAATATACTAAGCTTCTTAATGAATTGGCAATGAAAGGGAAGACCTATCCACTGAGAGAAACAAACAGGAAGTTCATGATGACACTGCCCCATCATGTAGAACACAAGTCCTCATCGATAAGGGAAAGAATAGATTTTACAAAGATGTCATTAGAGATGATCTATGGCAAGTTGAAGACTTATGAGATGGAGCAAGAACAACGAGTGATAATCTACGGACCAGGGATAGTGGACAACAAGCACAATGCACTTGTGAGATCAGCAGCACTTGTAGTGGATGAACCAACAACTTCTGATATTCAGGTTCAAACCCCTAGAGCTGGAAAGGAGGTGATCATAGAAGCCGAGATGGATTCTGTGAATCTAGGTGTTGATGAAAGTGATTACTACACCCTAGAAGAGCTTGAGCAAATGGAAGACAAAACCATGGCGTACTTAGCTGCAAAGTTTAGTCATATTCGTTTCAAGAGAAACCCTAAGTACAAGTTCAAGGGCTCAACCAACAGATTCCAGAAAAGCAAGTATTCACCTGGTACAGGCTTTAAGGGAGGCTACAAGACTGGCTCGATTGACAGAAGCAAATCAAGATGCTAAAACTGCAATGAGTTAGGGCATTTCGCCACTGAATGCTGGAAGCCTCGTCAAGCAAGAGACAAGAAAGATGTCTATGAAAAGAAAGACTCTTATGAGGATTTGAAGAAGGAGAATGCCAAGCTTAAACAGCAACTGAAGGCATTTTCTGGAAAGCAGAAAGGGAAAGCTTATATAGCAGAGGGAAAACACTGGGATGATACTGATTCGGATGAAGAGGAAGAGTATATAAATGTTTCCCTAATGGCTGACTCTTCAGAGGAATCAACGCAATTATCTCAGGTACATATCTTAACAACAATTGACATGTCTAATTCTGAGTATAAGAAAACTATATAAGATCTTAGTGTAGAATTGTTTAATGTACACACATGCATGCTAGCATCAGAAATGGAAAATGCTAAACTAGTTCTTAAGATTAAAAATCTAAAAACTAAGAATGAAGAACTAGAGCTTGTAGCTGTCACATTAGAATATCTTAAGCAAAAGAATGTGTACTTAGAGAACAAGGTCAAGTGTAATGATGAGATAAAGACTATCCTCAGGAAGCAGATTTCAGAGTTAGATTTGAAACTGAATGCTTTTAAGAATTCCGCCCTAATTGCTAAGGAGATCATTGATACTCAGACCATAGGGAACAAGACTGATATAGGACTTGACTACACCAAAAAGGCTAGGAAAAGGATTCTGGAATTTCCTGTGACATCTTTTGTTGTCAGAAAGGACATTCCACACATTCTTAAGAATGTGGTCAGTCCAGTCTTTGTCAAGCCCTTCTCAGAACCTTTTCATGAGGATGACTTTTTCATAAGACAAGAATTGCTTGAAGAGGATTTAGTGAAGGAAAAAGAGGTAAAGACTAAGTTGCCTAGGAAGTCAGTAAAAACTGAATTACCTAAAACTGATATAGGCAATAAGGTTATCAAGACTAAAAAGTACAGGAATGGGAAAAAGAATGTTGTTAATCAGGAAATTGTTCCATATTATCCCATTGCATCTAGGAAGTTGTGCACTATTTGTAACTCTGTTGGACACCTTACACATGCATGTAAAAAGGTTAAAGTAGAAACTGCTAATACTTCTGAAATGCATAACATGTCTGACATGCCTGATCTTCATGAACCCTGTGGAAAGAAAGAGTGTTTTCTATGTACATACAACATCATGCATGCTTATTTTAAGTTGATGAATGATAGTAGCAAAAGCACTGTTAATGTTAAATCCACAGATACTATGAAAATCAAACAGGGTAAGACTAAATTGAATGTTACTCCTGTTAAAGTATCTAAACCTTCAGGACCCAAACAATTTTGGGTACCAAAGTCCGCTTAATCGATCTGTGATTGCAGGGTAAGGTTAAAAGCTCAAAGGTTGTGTGGATTCTGGATAGTGGTTGTTCTAGACACATGACTGGTGAAGAGTCCCTGCTTACAGAGGTGGTTAAGAAGACCGGCCCGATTGTAACCTTTGGAGATGACAACAAAGGATTCACTACGGGATATGGTCAATTGAAAATTAGGAATGTCATCATTGAAAACATCTCTCTTGTTGAAGGATTGAAGCACAATCTTCTAAGGATCAGTCAGTTCTGTGATAAAGGCTACAATGTAGATTTCAGAAAGGATAAGTGCTTGATCACAAATAGGAAGGATGAGAAGCTTGATCTACTGGGAGTAAGAAAAGGAAATTTGTTTATAGCTGACTTAAGTTCTACCAGTGAAGGAGAAGTTACATGTTTCTATAGTAAGGCATCTTCATAACAAAGTTGGCTATGGCACAAGAAGCTCTCACACTTAAACTTCAAAACTATGAACTCTTTGGTAAAGAGAGAGTTAGTGAGAGGGTTGCCCCTAATGGAATTCAATCAGGAGGGACTATGTGAAGCATGTGAAAAAGGGAAGTCGAAGAAAGCATCACATAGAAGCAAAGGAATGACAAGCATTACTGAACCATTACAGCTGATTCATATGGATTTATTTGGTCCAGTCAATGTTATGTCACTTTCAAGAAAAAGATATGCATTGGTGATGGTGGATGACTACTGTGACGCCCCCAAACCCCGGGGTCAGTGGATTTGGTCGTCACCTGAAATCTCAAATAAAATCACATGCCGAATATAAAACCAAAACAAATATAACATCTACGACCCCAACTCTACCAATAATCTTTTAGGCTATAGTGCTAGAAACAAGAATCCGAACTTTACTAAACTTTAACTTCCTGTTTACAACAATACTCTTTACATAAAATCTATAACACTGATATAACTTCGATTTGAAGTATACCAGGCAAAACTAAATTTATACAATATAATATTTACTAGAAATCAACTATATACAATACTCTTACACTAGATCCAAATGCGCTGCATCAACTCATCTTCCCAACGTCATCTTGACTCTTTCCGCTCCATAGTTATGCAATTAAATACTGGCAATCTACCTTTTCACTGGAGGGTTAAAAGGTAAAACAAGCAAGAGTGAGCAAAAGAAGCTCAGCAAGTATATAGTACTGCACAAGATAAAATAATGATGCAATGATAGCAATATAGATGAACTCAGCTAGCCAAGAAAATGGCAATAAATGAAAGAATTAACTTAACTGGCAACAATGAACAATACTAATAATCAATATCAAACTGTAAGTTAGAATTGGATTTTTACTGACGCAATGAGTTATAGTGGATGATCAGTCACACTAAAACTCCGGACCATACCCTCGGTATGTCCAAGTACTGAACTGGATCCAAGGCCACTTTTGGCCTACATAATACTGATACTCTGACTGGCGTCTGTAGTCCTTAAAAACGTTTCATTTTAATTAAAAACTTCCAATTCCAACTTAATACTGGGAGTTAGGTGTCGGAACAATCGACTACCTCATTAATTCAAACTATTACTTTCAACTGGATTAGGGTAAAACAAATGCATAAGAATTAATTTTCCCATCACAAGGAATCAAGGTAAAATCTGACAATACAAGGTGCTGCAAGGTATAAGTTATGAAATGAAATAGAATTTGTCAAATCAAGAACAATAGGTTGTCTCAATCTCAGGATAATAAAAGAATCTGGTTATGAAATAGTAATTAAATTAAGAATTGAAAACAGGAACCTTAATACGATACTCTGAACAAAAGAGTACAAGTTAGTAAACTTGCCTTTGGTCCTTAGCTATTACGTAAAGCCGAAGTAATACCATTATCTTCTTATGTCTTATGTCATCACAATTTTCTATTCTGATAACTCTTGGATTCGACGCATATGCGGTTGCTACGAGTCTGCACTACCGAGATCGTGCCCGCCCAACTATTCACTAGTTAAATATAACATATACTTTAGCCTTCGTACTTTAACTTCTATATAATATATAAATGCTTATAAACTTAAGCGCATGTATTTTCTACAAAAAATTGGGCATGACCTATTCGTAAAGTGGACATTGCCCTGTTTTAAAAATACCAACAATACTAACTCAATCATCCACAATTTAATCCACAATTTATTTAATACTCAAATAATCTGCCTTGACTTGCAGTAAACATATAAGAAAATAATCCTGCATTGACTTGCAGTAAACATATAAGAAAATAATCCTGCATTGACTTGTAGTAAATATATAAGAAAATAATTTTGCTTCAACTTGCAGAAAACATATAAGAACATAATCATGCCTTGACTTGCAATAGCTCTATTTAGAATAAGCAATCACGTACAACATTCATCACATAGCATGTCCATCATCTAATTCACATCATTTCATATACTTCAGATAACACATAGCACATGCTTGGACCGATAACTCTTATAATTATACACATTTAATAGCTACACACATAACACATAAACACCTTTCATTCACGTATGCATTTAGACTAGCATATCATATCATATACCAATTCCAAATAATATTCATTTAATAGTTCTGCCGGAAATTCGGCAGCACTTCCTCTATTTATATAACAATCCACATGTTTTAAACTAATACCACAATCAAGAACCAAACTACAACTAACACATTTACATAACTTAACTTAATCAACCTGAACTCACAACTATAAAATAACATACCCAACTTGATATACCATTCAAACACATAGAACTTATCAATTCACATGCCACTATAAAATACCAAACTTATTATTAGAAAATAAACATTTAACTCCCGAGACTATTATTAAACCAATTAATAGCTCGACTCTAAGTACCAACCTTTTCATAGTATTCATAAACTCGGTTAAACACATACCAAATCCAAAGATCATCATAATACATTCACGACTCCACAACAATTTACACAAGTCACATAACACGTAATAAAATTGAAACTCTTTTTGGAAAATATTTGGTCTTCCTTTTATAAAGATTTGAATATAACATCTATGGATCAAAAAACAATCATTATATTTTAAATCTAATTATCACTAGATTAAATAAAATTAATCAAAACCAACCAATTCAATAAATCAAAAAAATAAATCAAATCAGGTAAATAATAAAACAATTTTTGAAAATATTAATTGAATTTGATTTATAATCAATCAAGATTAAATAATAATTAATTAATAGAATTCACTAATTAACTACTCAGTTAATTGGTCAATTAAATCAATTACATTATTATTTAGAATTGATTAAGAATAATCAAATTCAACTACTCTTTAACTCTAACAATTATAAAACAAATAATAAAATAAATAAATAGATTTTTCGAAAATTCGGCATGACCCGTTCGTAAACAGGACTAGCCAGAAATTTTGCATGTACTATGCTGCGCCCCCAATCATAGGACGGATCACATAGTACAACACAACAATAACCTGTATATTTAATAGAAAAATAACAACACAATCACTTCAACCAATAACTATAATAAATTCCCCAAGCTGGGAATCGACCAAAATACTGAAGTTACCAATACAGCTGATTTACAACTCAGCTAACTTTAAATATCTCAATTTTACGATATACAATTAACAATCTAAATTTGTTAGAAAACAACTAAGAATTATAAATACTTTATAAACTCTGTACCACATTACTAATTAACACATTCCAACAACCTGCACAATCAATAAAATCAAATAATATCGAGTAACAATAACAATTTGAACTTTCAACTAATTAATACCAAAACACACTTATAAATATCACACTTTAACTAAACAATTTGAACTGATATATAGCATATACTAATGAAAGAAAATGGATATATATATACTATCCACATATAATCAACGCGTAATTATAACACAATTCACTTAGCAATTCGAAATGATAAATAACATATATAACTTGAAACAAAAATATACACATCACGACTTACCAACTACGCACATCTAACAATTTACATTACTTTTACAAAAACGAACTTATTAACATCCCATTAACTCCTTATATATAATAAGCGTAAGGGAGATCTTATCCAAAACTTTGGTCGGTCACTGTACTACCAAAAGTATATGATCCGTTGGATTATAAAACTATAAATATTCAAATAGATGAGGACCGTTAGATATAATATTAAAAATTGTATTTGATTAATAATAGGATAGTATTTAAATACTAAAAGGTGTATTTTGATAATTTAAACCAATTATAAATAGGTTTTCTATATTGAATAGAAATCTTTATGTAAAAAATCGTAATTATCTTTTCTCTTTAGTTTATGGATAGTTCCAGTTAGATAATAATTATTAAACCATCATTAAATTAAAGATAATTTTGTTAGCTTCGCGTGGGCTGTAAAATTGTTAAAATCTGTTGTCTAAAACTCAAGATAGAGCCCAAACAGTAAAGTGATTATCTAAATTTTAATAATTTTTTTTAATTTAAACCAATTATAAATAGGTTTTATATATTGAATAGAAATCTTTATGTAAAAAATCGTAATTATCTTTTCTCTTTAGTTTATGGATAGTTTCAGTTAGATAATAATTATTAAACCATCATTAAATTAAAGATAATTTTGTTAGCTTCGCGTGGGCTGTAAAATTATTAAAATCTGTTGTCTAAAACTCAAGATAGAGCTCAAACAGTAAAGTGATTATCTAAATTTTAATAATTTTTTTATTATTATAGCACCAATTTAATTTTTTTCCTAATTCTTTTAAATTTATAAATTCTATTTTTATTTCAATAAAATATTAAAATCAATTTAAGAAAAAATTAAAATCGATCTGTCCGTGTACGACCACTATACGACCAAATTAATTATTGCAATTAGATCTTAAATAGATCGATGAGAATTGTTAGATCTAATATTAAAAAGTGTATCTGATTAATAATAGAATTATATTTAAATACTAAAAAGTGTATTTTGATAATTTAAAATTTTTCTATGTAAAAATTCTTAAATATCTTTTCTCTTTAATTTATGTATAGTTCGAGTTAGATAATAATTGTTAAACCGAATATCAGATAACAATTCATATCGATTACAATATTAAAATTATCAATATAATGCTCATATATATCATATAACAATGATACATGTGGACCTGCGTTATAAGAGACTTATGAGAACTCATGTACATGAATAAATTTAAACATTTTTTTTGTGAAGGAACATAACAATTTGATTAATCCAAATTATAATTATATTATTTTACATATAACCAACATAAAAGGATAATATCAAAATATTATTAAAATATTGAGGGTTTCATATTCATAAACAATAATTTTGAATATAATAGTTAACAATCTTTTCTTTTCAGTTTATGGGTAGGTCAACTGGTCAAGTTAGATAATAATTATTAAATCATCATTAAATTAAAGATAATTTCGTTAGTTTCACATGGGTTGTAAAATCGTCAAAATTCAATTTCTAAAACTTAGGATATAACCCAAATAGTAAATTAAGTATCTAAATTTTAATAAATATTTTTTTATAATTGTTGCACCAATTAATTATTTTTCCACTAATTCTTTTAAATATAAAATTTTTATCTTTCTTTCAATAAAGTATTAAAATAAATTAAGAACAAATTCAAATCGATAAAGACTATAATAATATGAGAGTAAAATTTTATATAATCATAACATAATTTTTATTCTGTTTAATAATTTTAAAGTAATAATGTATTTTAAAATTTTATATACACTATAAATAAAACCGAAATATTAAAAATAAAAGCAGTTAGTAAGATATGTATATCCTTGATATCTTTATTATATTAAACTCTTTTATATAATAAGCATAATAGGGATTTATCCAAAATTTTGATCGTGACAACCAAATTAATAAGGCTATTAGATCTTAACTAGATAAATGAAAATCGTTTGATCAAATATTAAAAAAGTGTATTGTTAGGTCCAAAGTATCGTAGAAGGGGGGGTTGAATACGATACTCACAAATAATTTAATTTCGTTCGCGGATTAATCTTTCAGTTCTATAACGAAATCAAACACACCAAACCAAATCAAGTTTCGGGGAATATATCTTTTTATAAATATAAACCTCGAGGGGTGCTACAATTTCTAATCCGTAGATTAGCGTCAATGAGTTTAAGGTTACACAAATACAAAACAATGATCAAGTTCTGAGCACTATTAATTTCTCTGATAATTTTCTCCGGCTCTTCTCTCTCTCAGTAATGTCTCTGTGTTGAAATCCTTAACTGAAGAAGACACATTCTTCACTCTGTATTAACTGCAGACTTGAATTGAAAACCATCGAACCAAACTTGTAGAAACAATCCTGGCCGTTGGATCTTCTTCAACTTGAAAAACAAAGAATACTTTCCACCTGCTCCCAATTAAAAAACCATCGAATGGTTTAAGAAACCATCGAATGAAACAAATCATTTTACCATTCGATAGTTTTTAAAACAAAACTATCGAATGCTAAATTGATTTACTTGTTTTTAATTCAATCACCTTAAACTCTCATTCGATAGTTTTCTTAAAAGAAAAACTATCGAATTGATTTACTTGTCATTTGTCCTTTAGTAATAACTCCTGAGCTCCCGGGTGTTTAAGTAATGGACTGTATCAATTTGTTCTGAGACGATAAAACAGCTTGATCTTCTTAGTGCCGTCAACTCGTGCAACTGGTCTGGTTCACAGATGAATAACACTTGATCAATTCTTATTTTATGTCTTCAATATAGTGCTGCTGATAAGTCCTTTGTCTTTCTGGTTGCTTCGTTTAAATCACTGGAATCCCGTTGTACTTAACCCTAAATCATTCACATACTTCTGTCGTCTTGAAAGTCTTGTTTCTTTTGCTGTCACTGAGGCTTGAACATTTTCATGAACTTCTTTCCGTGACCTGTTTACGGACTTCAAGAATACATAATGTATTTTGATTTTTTGAGTTTACCTTTTCTTCTTTGATTCTGGATTCCTGTGCTTCTATTAATACTATTGTCTGCCTTGTCCTTTGTTGAGTTGTAGTTATCTCTTTTACATCTTATGTTACATTATGCTTTACAATCTCCCCCTATTTGATTGGATAGAGTTCGACAAGCAAATACTTCGAGGATAACTCAACTAACTAAGGAAACATAAAACTACTTAAAGTAAGACAGCGTAATAATATTAATGCATTCTGGATCAGATATATATACATTTCCAGATTTCATAAATCAAAAAACAATTAAACTTTTTACAATGAAGTTGCTCCTCTAGTCTGAGATGATAGTTCTCTTGTTCTTTGCTTCAACATTCAGTCCATTCCAATCTCACCTTCTTCAATCATTGGATCGGAGTTAGCAGCTTGATAATCAATCACTGATAGATAGTGCAGTGGTTCTCCAGGTTTAAGGATTGCTCCTTGGATGTGTCTTCCAATATATTCAACCTCTTGACCCACTCCAGCCCATAACCATGCAATGTTAACATCTTTCTTGTTTAGCTTTGGCATGTTTGGCAGTCTGGTATGCACTTCCAATCCTCTTTCCACTCTTTTCCTATAGTAAGGAACATTCTCCATTAGAAATCTTCTAAGAGTGTCTGCTGCTTTGTCCTTCTCCGTTGATGAGAATCCAGTGGATCTAAGATACTTCTCAACTGAGATTAGATAGTTGCTTGGGTAGTCCCTCAGTTTGTCCTCAGCCAAATAGCAGATTCTGAACACGTCATTCGTCATGAATCTAACCATTGGAGGATCTTCAGTAATCTCTGGACTGACTTTCATCACGATCTCCTTAACATGCTCACGGAGCAGTTCATTTAGCCTTGTAGTTCTTTGGATCTTGATGAGTATAGCCTGCAATTCTGTATATGTCCTCTGTTCTAAAAACTTAGTGGAAATCACAAATGTACCTTTCTCCAGAAAACTGATTAATAAGCTCCAGGCACCATTTGCTTTAACCCCAGCATTCAGACAGATTATAGAGCTTCTCAGTGCTTTAAAGTAAGTCTGATCTTCAAGATTAGCACTTCTGATGTCCTGAATAATAACTTCCACCTCAGCATTGTCGTTGACTTCTAATCCGTCTTCAACTCCGCAAAAGGTTTTATAAGCCATTTCCCATTCAGTACCATCTTTCTTTGCCAGATCTATCATCTTCTTCTTCCTCACTTCATTATACACCTTCATTCTCTTTAGCTTTTCACTTCTCAGAATTGCTTGCTGTTTCTCCTTCTCAGCTTGCCTGGCATCTATTGCAGCTCTCTGAGCTCTTATTGCTTCCAAGGCAGCTTCTTCTTCAGGTGATAGAGAATTTGCTTCTTCCATATCATCATCCAAGATAGGATGTTCTATTGGCTCTGGATAATATGGCTCATGCTCCTCTTGAATAGGTTGCTCATGCATGACCTCAAATTCCTCTTCACTTTCCTTGTCTTCCTCTACAAGCTCCTCAATCCAGTACTGTCTGATTGGAATAGCCTCAACAGTCTCCCAAAATCCCCATTTATCCTTCACCCCTTCTCCAACTTTCTCCCCCTTAGTTGAGGAATCCTCGATAAAAGCATCCTCAGCATAAAAGACATTAGAAGGATCAGGTTCCTGATAGGAAGGACCAGGTTGTCCAGATTGTTGGTTCTTCAGCATACTCCATATAGACTGTACTCCGTCACCTTGATTCTCCAAGAAATCCATATGCTGCTTATTAAACTCATTTATAGAAGCTAGCGACAGGTCAATGTTCTCCAATCTTGAGTTGGTAGTCTTTTCCATGTGATCCAGCCTCTTGTTTAGCTTAGACTCCACTCGTGAAAGGGTATTCATTGCATCTTTTACCCGCGCTTGACCATCCCGGATAACCAGAACGTCTTCTTTCAAAGCTTCATGTCCTTGAGACAGTGCAGTTATTTCATTCATGAATCCATCTTTAAGTTCCCTGACGTCCATCCTCAGCTCGACTAGTTCTTCCATAGCTTCCTTCTTTAAGGAGTCCACTGCCTGCTTCGTACCTGTTATAGTGCCAGATGCACTGCCAATGACCCTGAATGTTCTTCTAGAATCAGCTGCAGCCAAGTCAACTTTCTCTTGAATAGACTTTAAAGAAACATTGTCTTGACTGGAGGAGATCCCTTGGTCAAAGGAAGGTCGCAGTGGAACCTTGAAAAGTGGATTTCCTTCTTTGTCTCGAACTGTCATCTCCTTGAGGGAAGATTGAACTTGTAGCTCTCTTTCTGTTGGTAACAGCAGATCATCAATATTAGGTAGGGTTAGGGTGTCACTCCTCACATTTGGCTCTGGGTGTACACTCAACGTTTCTGTCGGTGTTTGAATCATTTTTCCTTTCCCACTCAGGCCAGGTGTAAGTGTTTTTGTTTCACTCAAATCCTTTGTGCTGATTGTACCTGTAGAAGAGATCACCGTAGCCGTCCTTAAGGAGGTCACCGGTGGTGCAATGGGGCTTCGCAAGTCCCCGTCCTTGGATAAACCAAGTTGCTGATCATCCTTAGATGATATATCCTTTAAAGGATCTAGAGTTTGAATCTCTAGGGGGTTAGAAACAGGCTCTTTTAACAGCAGAGATCCCGAATCTTCCCCAATAGTCTGTGAAGACTTTACCTCAGTTGACTTGTCAATAGTAATTGATTCATCGTCACCGAGTTGCCGATCTGCACCTACGTCAGACCCTTTACCCGCAGGATCCAGATATGTTCCATCTGGGGAGGTAGACAATGACCTTTTAGATTGTGCATTTAGGTCAAAGCCTTCTCTCGACGTCTGTGAAGACCCTTGGTTCTTAGAACCTTCAACCAGTGAACCTGACCGTAATATGGTCGGAACACCGGTTGCTTCCGTCAATTCTTCCTTACTTGATTGAGCTATTGGTTCAGATATTGCTTTCGTTAGCGTAGCCCAATCAGCATCAGAAAAATCAATAAAGGGCGCTTTGGAAGTTTGAAATAAAGTATCAACAGTTGCCTCGGTTTCTGTTCGTCTCCTTTTAGAGGAAGGCAGAGCTGCTGTTGAAGGGTGTATCTCCTTATGTGGTGCTGCTTTGGCATTATCTCCCTCTACACTCATGGATGGTTCTTTAAAGGTTAGTAGGGGAAGGAGGTTCGTTTATGTTTTCATTTGGCTCTTCCAAAGGCTCTTCGACCGTGGTTAGAGGTTGTGGGTTTGCAACCTCCTGGTCTGGAATGGCCACTAAGGGCTCTGGATCAACATCCATTGGTTGTGGTTCAGGAGCCAGTTCGGGTTCAGGAATGTTACCTTGAATTACCTGTTCCCCTGGGGGTAGAAGTGGTAGGGGCACCGTTCTTAGATATTCAGTGAGAACAGTGGGTACCCCTGGAAGATAGTTGTTCTTCCTTATCAGAGCGGTTATGGCATTGCTCTTCATCTTCATACACTCTATGGTCTCCTCTTCAGCGAATGTCTCGCGCTCATCATCTGTTAAGATATCATTGAGAATTAGCTGTAGGAACCTAGGATAGAAACAAAGCACATCTTCATCAATGCCCGTTCTTTCATCCAGTGGTCCCATGCATATGATTACTTGATCAATCAGTAATCGTCCAATGTTAATATGCCTATTGTGGGCAATGGCAAACCCTGTCTTTTTAAGGAATAAGGGAATACCATGCAGATTTGTAAGCTTGGCAGTAAAAACATGGATTAGGGTATGAAAGAAAAAGTTCCATGCTTTTGGCAAGTAATGCTTAAGGAACTCTCCCACAAAGAAGTTAGGTTGTTGACTTCTAATGAGAGTGAAGAAAGCATGTATTTCCTCAGTTGTGGGATCCGGAACAAGGTTTTCTGTAGGAAAATGAAGTATTCTGTTAAAGTCATGTTCCGTCACCCTTATTGTTCTACCCCCTGGCACAACAAAACTGAAGGATCTCACATTATTCTCACTTGTATCCGTGGCGGATGTGTACAACGCAGTCAATTGATCGATGCAAAGGACCACGGGAGTACTCACAGCGTATGCCACTAATGAACGTGTGTTCAAAAACTCTGCCCATGCACGAAACTGTAAGTTCGTTATGGATTGCAAGTTTTGAAACAAGACATGATTAGTCTTGGTAATAATAAATTCTCCAGCCATTTTAAATTTCCAGAAAAAATAAAAATAAACCAAAACTAATTTTTCTTTTAAATTTAATTAATTTCCAGAATTAATTAAACTCTTCACAAGAATTACCCTTTTTATCACTTAGTCAAATTCGAACTACTAAAAACTCCCAAATTAAGAACCCTAATTTTCTAAATCAAGACAAGCAATTTTAATTGAAACTGATCTCAATCAAAGAGTACTAATCAAGAACAATTGCAATTTTAAGGTTCAAAAGTTGCTTTCGATAGTATTCTGTTTAACAACAACCACACTTGAGTACACGGATTCCACAATTCACAGAGATTTCACCGTTGAAAATGATACCACTGTTAAAACTGAGTTTACTGTGTTTAAATCTCGGTTAAAACTGAAAAACTATCGAGTTTTTAGAAGTTCTTCTTCGAAAATATATGTAAGTATCTGTATTGCACTTTAGATCTGTAAAATAAGAAGTAGAAAACGTCCAAGTGCTATTTAAATACTTACTGATTTGTCAGGGGTAATTCTGTCTTTTTTTCATTCGATAGTTTTATAAAGAACTATCGATGGTTTTTCTGAGGGGGTAAAATGGTCAAGTCTACTTCGATAGTTTTTCCAAAAACTATCGAAGTGTTTTGATTTAGAATTCAAACAGACCTTTTCTGTAAAACCATCGAGGAATTTGTAAAAAAAATCAAAAAACTATCGAACACTCCTTTTCTGAAAAACTATCGAAGATTTGAATTTATTAAAGAAATTAAATCTTTTTCGATATTTTTCACCTGATTTTCAAAATCTATCGAGAATTTCAATATGGATTTAATTAAATTCCCTTCGATACATTTTAAAGTAATTCCCAAAAACTATCGAGAATTGTTTTCGATAGTTTTTCTTTTCCTTTTCAAAAACTATCGAAAATTAATTTCGATAGATTTATCTATGTACTTGAAAAACTATCGAATTTCCTAAATTCGATATTTTTGCTTCTGTCTTCATTTTAAAACCTGTTCATGTTTTAAAAATCAGAATTTTTATTTCCTGCCTAGTTTTAATTCTAATAAATCTTTTCAAATTTACCAAAATCAATTCTTAACAGAAAATTCACAATTTTCTTAGAATAAAATCAACTAAATATCATCAAATGATATTAATCAATTAAAATCCAATAAATTATGCTGCATTAATCTACAATGTTAAAAACAAAGTAAATTAATTCAAATTAAATAAATGCTTGAATATTTAGAACAAATATTAGCACTTAAATAATTTTTAGAATTAATAACTAATTAAATGCCAGAAGATATATCATCCATAATTATGACATAGAATTAGTGCAATAATCCTAACTACGAGAATTGCTCCAGAAAATAAACTCACGAGTCCTAAGGATATAGGAATTCTTAAACTCATGTATTTACCAGGATTATCTGCAGTTACTGACTTCTAATCAAAATCAATTAGAAAGATTTAACATCCCAAGTTCACCAACCAACTTTTTGAAAGTGGATTCATCAAGCGGTTTAGTAAAGATGTCTGCAATTTGATCCTCTCTGGGTACAAAATGTAACTCCACAGTTCCATTCATGACATGCTCTCGGATAAAATGATACCTGATGTCGATGTGCTTCGTCCTCGAGTGTTGCACTGGGTTGTTTGAGATTGCTATGGCACTTGTGTTGTCGCAAAATATTGGAATCTTTGTCAACAAAAGTCCATAGTCACGGAGTTGGTTTCTCATCCACAAGATCTGAGCACAGCAGCTACCAGCAGCAATGTATTCAGCCTCAGCTGTTGATGTGGACACTGAATGCTGCTTCTTGCTATGCCAGGAAACTAACCTTCTTCCAAGAAACTGACAGCTTCCTGAAGTACTCTTCCGATCAATCTTACAACCTGCAAAATCAGAGTCTGTGTATCCAATAAGATCAAATCCTGTATCTTTAGGGTACCAAATTCCAAGATTTGGGGTCCCCTTAAGATATCTAAATATTCGCTTAACAGCTATTAGATGAGATTCTTTAGGATCAGACTGAAATCTAGCACACAAGCATGTTGCAAACATTATATCTGGTCTACTTGCAGTGAGATAAAGTAATGAGCCTATCATACCTCTGTAGCCTGTGATGTCAACCTTCTTACCAGTTTCATCCTTATCAAGCTTAGTGGCAGTTGGCATAGGAGTCTTTGCTGTAGATGAGTCTTCCATTTGATACTTCTTAAGAAGATCCTTGATGTACTTGGACTGACAAATGAATATACCATCTTGTTTTTGGTATACTTGCAATCCAAGAAAGAATGACAATTCACCCATCATGCTCATTTCATAACGACTCTGCATTAACTTAGCAAATCTCTTGCATAGATCATCATTAGTAGAACCAAATATTATGTCATCAACATATACTTGCACCAATATCAAATCATTTTTATGCTTTTTGACAAAGAGAGTTTTGTCTACAACACCTCTTGTAAAATCATTTTCAAGTAAGAATTCAGAGAGAGTGTCATACCATGTCCTCGGAGCTTGTTTGAGTCCATAGAGAGCTTTGAATAGAAAGTACACAAAGTCTGCCAGTTTTGAATCCTCAAAACCTGGAGGTTGTTCCACATACACTTCTTCTTCTAACTCCCCGTTCAGAAAAGCACTCTTCACATCCATTTGATATATCTTGTAATTGGAATGTGCAGCAAATGCCAGAAACATTCTAATGGCCTCAAGTCTTGCTACTGGTGCATAGGTTTCATCATAATCTATACCCTCTTCTTGAGAGTAACCTTTAGCAACCAGTCTGGCTTTGTTTCTCGTTATAATGCCATCTTCGTCCAACTTATTTCTGAATACCCATCGTGTTCCAATAACAGATTTTCCCTTAGGCCTGGGTACCAGCTTCCAAACTTTCTGCCTTTCAAACTGATTGAGTTCTTCTTGCATAGCAATCACCCAATCTGGATCATCTAGAGCATCTTCAACTTTCTTAGGTTCTGTTTCTGAAAGAAACCCAGAATAGTGACATTCATTTTGTGATGTTCTCCTAGTTCTCACTCCTGTGTCCGGATCACCAATGATCAAGTGAAAGGGATGATCTCTATTCCATACCCTTTGTCTTGGCAGATGCGATCTTGATGATTCTCCTTGTTCTAGATGTTGTGGAGTGTGACTAGTTGATCCTTCTCCTGCTCCCCCTGAGTTGTTGACGGTTTGATATGTTGATTCTGAAGACTGACTAGTGGATCCTGTATGTTGAGGATCTCCACTTTGGTCACCACTTTGTCCAGAATCATTATCATTATGATTATTATTAATGACTGTAACAACTTCAGGTACTTCTTCATTGTCAGAGAGATCTCCTGATAGATTTTCAAATACCAAAGATTCAGAGTTCTCTCCAGTTTGCAGGCCTGGTCTTTTAGTGTCGTCAAATGTTACATTAAAGCTTTCCAACACCTTCTTACCTTCAATCACATATACCCTGAAAGCCTTAGATTCCAGAGAATAGCCTAGAAAAATGCCTTCATCTGCTTTGGCATCAAACTTGCCAAGATGTTCTCCATCTTTAAGTACAAAGCACTTTGCACCAAACACATGAAAGTACTTCAGTGTTGGCTTCTTGTTGGCCATTAACTCATACGGAGTCTTTTCATGATCTTTGTTGATCAGGGTTCGATTCTGAGTGTAGCAAGCTGTATTCACTGCTTCAGCCCAAAAGTAAGTGGGAAGTTTTGATTCACTCAACATGGTCCTTGCTGCTTCAACCAAGGTCCTGTTCTTCCTTTCCACTACTCCATTCTGTTGAGGAGTTCTTGGTGCTGAAAACTGTCTTGATATTCCTTTCTCTGAGCAGAAATCATTTAGAACTGCATTCTTGAATTCAGTTCCATTGTCTGATCTGATTGTCCTCACAGGTAGCTTAGCTTCCACTTCTATCTTCTTGATGTGATCAATGATTAGTTGTGTTGCTTCATCCTTTGTTTGTATGAACAACACCCACGTGTACTTGGAGTAGTCGTCCACCATCACCAATGCATATCTATTCCTTGAAAGTGACATAACATTAACTGGACCAAATAAATCCATATGAATCAGCTGTAATGGTTCAGTAATGCTTGTCATTCCTTTGCTTCCATGTGATGCTTTCTTCGACTTCCCTTTTTCACATGCTTCACATAATCCCTCCTGATTGAATTCCATCAGGGGCAACCCTCTCACTAACTCTCTCTTTACCAAAGAGTTCATAGTTTTGAAGTTCAAATGTGAGAGCTTCTTGTGCCATAGCCAACTTTGTTCTGAAGATGCCTTTGCATAGAAACATGTAACTTCTCCTTCACTGGTAGAACTTAAGTCAGCTATAAACAAATTTCCTTTTCTCACTCCCAGTAGAGTAAGCTTCTCATCCTTCCTGTTGGTGATCAAGCACTTGTCCTTTCTGAAATCTACATTGTAGCCTTTATCACAGAACTGACTGATACTTAGAAGATTGTGCTTTAATCCTTCAACAAGAGAGATGTTTTCAATGATGACATTTCCAGCTTTCAATTTACCATATCCCGTAGTGAATCCTTTGCTGTCATCTCCAAAGGTTACAATCGGGCCGGTCTTCTTAACCACCTCTGTAAGCAGGGACTCTTCACCTGTCATGTGTCTAGAACAGCCACTATCCAGAATCCACACAACCTTTGAGCTTTTAACCTTACCCTGCAATCACAGATTGATTAAGCGGACTTTGGTACCCAAAATTGTTTGGGTCCTGAAGGTTTAGATGATTTAACAGGAGTAACATTCAATTTAGTCTTACCCTGTTTGATATTCATAGTATCTGTGGATTTAACATTAACAGTGCTATTGCTACTATCAGACATCAACTTAAAATAAGCATGCATGATGTTGTACTTACATAGCAAACACTCTTTCTTTCCACAGGGTTCATGATTATCAGGCATGTCAGACATGTTATGCATTTCAGAAGCATTAGCAGTTTCTACTTTAACCTTTTTACATGCATGTGTAAGGTGTCCAGCAGAATTACAAATGGAGCACAACTTCCTAGATGCAATGGGAGAAGATGGAACCAATTCCTGATTAACAATCTTCTTCCTCCCATTCCTGTTCTTTTTAACATTACGAACTAAGGAACCTACTTCAGTTTTAGGTAAATCAGGTTTAGGTAATTCATTTTTTACTGATTTCCTAGGCAACTTAGTTTTTACCTCTTTTTCCTTCAATAGATCTTCCTCAAGCAATTCTTGTCTAATGAAAAGGTCATCCTCATGAAAGAGTGGTGGAAACGGCTTAACAAAAACTGGACAATCAACATTCTTAAGAACATGTGGAGTATTCCTTTTGACAACTGAAGATGTCACAGGGAATTCCACAATCTTCTTACCAGCTTTCTTGTTATAGTCAAATCCTATAGCAGTTTTATTCTCTATGGCCTGAGTATCAATGATTTTCTTAGCCACTAGAGCGGAATTCTTAAAAGCATTCAGCTTCAAATCTAGATCTGAAATCTGCTTCCTGAGGATAGTCTCTATCTCATCATTACACTTGACCTTGTTCTCTAAGTACGCATTCTTTTGCTTAAGATCTTCTAATGTTACATCTACAAGCTCTAGTTCTTCATTTTTAGATTCTAGCTTTTTAATCTTAAGAACTAGTTTAGCATTTTCCATTTCTGATGCTAGCATGCTTGTGTGTACATTAAACAATTCTACACTAAGATCTTGCACAGTTTTCTTGTACTCAGAATTAGACATATCAATTGTAGTTAAGATAGGTACCTGAGATGATTGTGGTGATTCCTCTGAAGAGTCAGCCATTAGAGCAACATTTACATATTCCTCCTCTTCATCCGAATCAGTATCATCCCAGTGCTTTCCCTCTGCTATGTAAGCTTTCCCTTTCTGCTTTCCAGAGAATGCCTCCAGTTACTGTTTAAGCTTGGCATTCTCCTTCTTCAACTCATCATAAGAATCCTTCTTTCCATAGACATCTTTCATGTCTCTTGCTTGACGAGGCTTCCGGCATTCAGTGGCGAAATGCCCTAACTCATTGCAGTTGTAGCATCTTGATTTGCTTCTATCAATCATGCCAGTCTTGTAGCCTCCCTTAAAGCCTGTACTAGGTGTATAATTGCTCTTCTGGAATCTGTTGGTTGAGCCCTTGAACTTGTACTTAGGGTTTCTTTTGAAACGAATATGACTAAACTTTGCAGCTAAGTACGCCATGGTTTTGTCTTCCATTTGCTCAAGCTCTTCTAGGGTGTAGTAATCACTTTCATCAACACCCAGATTCACAGAATCCATTTCTGCTTCTATTATCACCTCCTTTCCAGCTCTAGGGGTTTGAACCTGAATCTCAGAAGTTATTGGTTCATCCACTACAAGTGCTGCTGATCTCACAAGTGCATTGTGCTTGTTCTCCACTGTCCCTGATCCGTAGATTATCACCCTTTGTTCCTGTTCCATCTCATAGGTCTTCAACTTGCCATAGATCATCTCTAATGACATCTTTGTGAAGTCAATTCTTTCCCTAATGGATGATGACTTGTGTTCTACATGATGGGGCAGCGTCATCATGAACTTCCTGTTCGATTCTCTCAGTGGATAGGTCTTTCCTTTCATTGCCAATTCATTGAGGAGCTTAGTATATTTCTCAAAGACCTGAGTTATACTTTCTCCTGGCAGTGACCTAAACGCTTCGTATTGAGAATTCAGAATGTCCAATCTGTTTTCCTGCACGTCTTCAGTTCCTTCCATTATTAGGTTAATGGTATCCCACATATGTTTCCCGCTTGTACAGTTCATCAACTGATAGCTCATTTCCTTGTCCGCGGAGTCCGCCAATATCAACATTAAACCGGTGTCCAATCGAATCAGTTCTTTGTCAGAATCTGTAAATTCACTTATATCCTTAGGTTGGGTGCCTTGAGGAATCCTGCTACCATCAGGAGCTGTAGATTCACTAACTGGTTTCATTGGTACAAACGGTCCGTTCTCTAATATGCCAATATACAACGGGTTAGATGCCTTGATAAATAACAACATCTTCATCTTCCACAAACCGAAATCATCTCTAGTAAACGGGGGAACTTTAATACCAGCGGTTGTCTTTGGAGCACTCATGGTTTCTGAAAATTTCAAATTGTTTAAAATTCAAGAAATTCCAATTAAATGAAAAATTTTGAAAGTTAAAAAATTTGCTTCGAATTTTCACGCTACGTTTGATTTTGGTCTCATTCACCGGATCTGATTTGTATATCAATCAAGTAGCTCTGATACCAATTGTTAGGTCCAAAGTATCGTAGAAGGGGGGGTTGAATACGATACTCACAAATAATTTAATTTCGTTCGCGGATTAATCTTTCAGTTCTATAATGAAATCAAACACACCAAACCAAATCAAGTTTCGGGGAATATATCTTTTTATAAATATAAACCTCGAGGGGTGCTACAATTTCTAATCCGTAGATTAGCGTCAATGAGTTTAAGGTTACACAAATACAAAACAATGATCTAGTTCTGAGCACTATTAATTTCTCTGATAATTTTCTCCGGCTCTTCTCTCTCTCAGTAATGTCTCTGTGTTGAAATCCTTAACTGAAGAAGACACATTCTTCACTCTGTATTAACTGCAGACTTGAATTGAAAACCATCGAACCAAACTTGTAGAAACAATCCTGGCCGTTGGATCTTCTTCAACTTGAAAAACAAAGAATACTTTCCACCTGCTCCCAATTAAAAAACCATCGAATGGTTTAAGAAACCATCGAATGAAACAAATCATTTTACCATTCGATAGTTTTTAAAACAAAACTATCGAATGCTAAATTGATTTACTTGTTTTTAATTCAATCACCTTAAACTCTCATTCGATAGTTTTCTTAAAAGAAAAACTATCGAATTGATTTACTTGTCATTTGTCCTTTAGTAATAACTCCTGAGCTCCCGGGTGTTTAAGTAATGGACTGTATCAATTTGTTCTGAGACGATAAAACAGCTTGATCTTCTTAGTGCCGTCAACTCGTGCAACTGGTCTGGTTCACAGATGAATAACACTTGATCAATTCTTATTTTATGTCTTCAATATAGTGTTGCTGATAAGTCCTTTGTCTTTCTGGTTGCTTCGTTTAAATCACTGGAATCCCGTGGTACTTAACCCTAAATCATTCACATACTTCTGTCGTCTTGAAAGTTTTGTTTCTTTTGCTGTCACTGAGGCTTGAACATTTTCATGAACTTCTTTCCGTGACCTGTTTACGGACTTCAAGAATACATAACGTATTTTGATTTTTTGAGTTTACCTTTTCTTCTTTGATTCTGGATTCCTGTGCTTCTATTAATACTATTGTCTGCCTTGTCCTTTGTTGAGTTGTAGTTATCTCTTTTACATCTTATGTTACATTATGCTTTACATGTATTTTATTTATAATAGGATTATATTTAAATTCTAAAAAGTGTATTTTGATAATTTAAACCAAATATACCAAATATAAATAAGTTTTCTATATTGAATAGAATTCTCCATGTAAAAAATTCGTGACTTTCTTTTCGCTTCCATGGACAATTCCAGTTACATAAAAATTGTTAAACCATCTTTTAATTAAAAATAATTTAATTATGGTGTAAACCGTCAAAATCTGATTTTTAAAACACAAGATAAAGCCCAAATCAGTAAATTGAGTATTTAAATTCTAATAATGATTATTATGTCATCATTATTTTAACGCCAATTTAATTACTTTTTTCTAACTATATTAAATTTAGAAATCTATGTTCAAAAATTAAAATCAATCTAAGAAAAATTCAAATTAACAAAGAATATAATAATACGAGGATAAAATTTTATAAAATTGTGCATATTTTTTATCATATTTTATTAAGTTATAGATCATAACTAATCAAATATAATTTATTATTAAATAATAAATTATACGCAAATGGTGATTTTGTTTTATAAGCACTCATAGACACCTAATTTCATTGTTAGCAGAACTATATTCATATTAAAAAAAAACCGTATTTTGAAATTGTAGACTCAGCTACAGAACATACCTAACTTTTTAAACCTATATACATTTTAAATTATTAAATTCGAAACTTTAAAAGTTTGTTAATCAATTAGTATAGTACTTTTCTGAAAAATCGTACTTTACAAAAAATATTATCAAATAACCTATGTCTGAAAGAAAAAAAAATGAAAAAAATTCTTTTTTTTTCAAAAAAAAACCTGTAAATTTTAATATGTTGTTGGTAGATTCAAATCTTAGATCATTCTACATGATAATTTTACTGTTATATGTAACGTTTCTCAACAATTTAATTTGAAAGATCCAACAATTATGGATTGAGTGATCAAACAAAGCGACCACACTTATAAGAAAGCTTTCATTATTTAGTCTTTAATATAATAACATAGATATTTACGGGATATACTATAAAAAAAATGAATTTTATACAGAATTTTGATCGTCACGGTGTACTACTTTAAAAGAAGAACTATTACAAAAAAAATATATATATTTTAATTGATAATTTATTTTCTCAAAAGTTCAAAGTTCCCGCATCATTGACATATTACAAAAAAGAGTATATTATATTTTAGCAATAAATATTTAAAAAAATTATAAATATTAAGAAAAATTAATGATGTTATCTTGGTAGTTTGGTCCTAAATACCGCCAAAACATTCTCAACCGTTAGATCCAATACTTTTAAAAATAGATGATCAAGATTATATCATATAAAAAGAAATTATTATCTAAAAATGATATAAGTTAAAAGATATTATATTAGGATTGGATTTTCCAAAAAGTTAAAACATAAAAATAGTTGTAATTATATAAGGAAACCCATTTATAACCAAAATAATAAAAATCGTTTAATCTTAAATAGATAGGTGAAAACCGTTAGATTTAACATTAAAACCTGTATTTGGTTAATAAAGGTTATTCTAATAATCTAAAATACATATAAGTTAAGTAGATTTCCTAAATCGAATAGAATTCTCAACATTAAATTTCGTCACTTTATTCTCTTTTTAGTTTTATAATAGTTTTTAATTGAAAAAAAACTATTAAACCACAACTAAATTAGTGATTATTTTGTGAATTTCATGTGAACCGTAAAATTGGCCAAATCTAATTTTTATAACTCAATATAAACAAATATTAAATTGAGCGTGTAAAATGTAATAAATATCAAATTTTCAACTATAATTTTTTTGGCTAAATCTTTTTTAACAATAATTTAATCATGTAAACTAATAACTTTTAAATATTAAAATATTCATAAATAAATATAATTATAAATATTAAAAAAACAATCGTGTGTTGCATCGTAATAAAAATATAATTATAAACAGAATAATTATAAATAAAATTTAAGTAACAGTCCATCGTACGGCCTATAAGCTAGTATTAATAATAATAACAAACGAATCATCTATTTTGAATTACTACAATTACGAATTTGTAATTATCAAAATTTCAATAAAACGAAATAGAAAACGATTTTATATTTAATACGGATCAATAAAACAATTTTATTAATATCCCACATAATTTAAATCGAATTATTAATAATTATTATCAAAACAAATTGATATATAACTACTACAAAATTCGAATTTTACGCTCATATGGTCAAAAACGAATTAACAGCATCATAAATAACAGAAAAATCGAATTATACCTATCTCACGTAAACAGAAAAAAAAACGGATTTAATCACCTATAATTCATAAAAAAAACGAAATCTAACACACATAGATAGCAGCGGCGAAGAGGTGGCTGTGGTGGCTACTAGCCGGAGAAGACGCCGGAAAGCGGCTGGACAGAAACTGGACAGAACCACGGCGGCGCTCGAAGAACAGAGGCGACGGTAATGGTGTTTACCAGCTGGAACGCGGCAGGGGTGGTGACTGCGCGGTTAACTAAAAAAAACAGAAAGGAGATGGTGGCGCGTGGTTGAAATTGAGGAGGGGGGGGGGGGGGGGGGGTTCTGTTTCTTTGTTTTGATTTACAAACAAAAAAGAAAGAAAACGGGTGTGTGCGTGTTTGTATATTACAGTAGTTAATAGATTAGGATTAGTTTTAGATAAGGATGAAACTACAATACTTTAATTAGCCCCTAGACTGAAAATAGCGGGACTAATTGCGATACTGAAAAATGATTTTTAAAACGAATTAAACTCTAAAATAATTAAATTTAACTAATAAAATTATTTATATACTAAAATCATTCTAAGAATATTTAAATGCACAAAACTCATAATTAAATGAATTTTGAACTAATTTACTTAAAACAAATATGTCGGACTCAAATTTACTAATAATTGTCAAAAATAAATTTTTAACACCTAATACCACCTCACATATCCACATAATATTATTCAAACACTTAATCACACAATGCAACAAATTTTTAATTTACTCGAAATAAATAAATATTACTATTTTTATTACTAAAATAAATAGGAAATTCGCACCTAATTTCCCAGATAAAATAACCAGCTTTCATAAATATATTTAAATAAAATACACACATAATTTCGTTCCTCCTCTTTGAGAAAAGCAATAAAATATTTAAATAATAATATTAAGGATTCCGTCCTCGGAATCAGCTGAAGGTGTCACTAAGGTTCTTTTTATAGCCTCCAACTCTAGTTGCATCCGCAATAATACTAGCTCTTTACTCTTTGATACTTGTTCTTTCTAGTTTGGTATTCTACCAGTTCCTCTATATAGGGCAAACCCGGCTGTACCACTACACGTTACGCGTTACTAGTATTCTAATCGCATCTTGATCCGCTTTGACTCTTGGTAATCCCACCGCAAAGGTTAACTAATTCCAACCTGCTTGGCATACTTCCAAGATTATTTGAGATAATCAGATTCATGATATTTTGAAGTGAAAAGATGTCGTATCATAACGAGCGTCCCACAATTGTGGTTATCGAATTACGAATTTTAAAATAAACATTTCTGAAATAAAAGAATCACTGAGAGACCAATATGATCAAATGAACCAATGTTGCGTGTCTTAGTTAAGACATTACTAAAGGTAATTAACCTTCTTGTGTTGCACAACACACAAGTGATGGCGTCCCATCAAACTTCTATCACACAGACAGATAGTCCTTGTGTCCCCTATAAATAGGGTTGTTCATCTCAGCTGGAGTATAGAAATATAACAGGAGTCTAAAATAAAATTAACCATTAAGGCCTTTTGATGAGAAATTCTCAGATACACTCTTGGATTACAACTGAACAAATCCCAAAGGTACTACTCCCGGAGAAAAGAATCACCGGAACAGAAATTACTGGCACAATACGAGGAAATGATGATTTATCAATAATATAGTTATTCCCGATTGAAGAAAAATAGAAGTTTGAATATCACAACTTGACATGGTTTTTGAAACTTAAAAGAGTGTCACATAATTCAATAAGAAGGAAAATATTTCCAAGGTCTCCAGGTACGTCTTCTTCATCAGCTCCTCTGATGGCTCGTCATTCGATTCTAAGTTCTTCTGCTACACGTCCTAAGGTTATCGATATTGAAGGGTTTCAAGCACATAAACGCAACGGAAAACGTAAAAATAAATCAAAATTCGAAACCCATCCGCAGGATCCATGCGAAAACAAAAGATTTAATTCGGAGATTAAGAACAAATACATTAAGAAGCTTTAACAGTTCATTAATGGAAGATTAATGGATATCCAAAGCTTGTTCAATCACTATGTATCCCGCTCTCGCGATCTACACTCTACGTTATCCACACGAACGCTTTTCTTGAAGGATTGATGTGTACTAGCACCCGAAAACTACTTCTTTCTCTCTCTCTTTTCTTGCTCTCATAAGTGGCTAGAGTTTTAATGTAAAAACGTTTTTCATCATTAAAATCAGCCCTCTTTTAGAGTTTATATAGAGAGGAAAATAGTTTTGTAATTATAATCCCATTATAATAAAATACTAATCCGAAATTCCAATTTATTATTTAATTAAGTCGCACTTAATTAATTAATAATTAATTTCAGAACTAGTTTAAGTAATTCCATTTTCTATTTAAATAATTAATCAAGTCATACTTAATTAATATTATAAATAGAATAAATTACTTATTTAAATTTAAATTCATAATTTAAATTATTTCTCCTTCAAGCGTTCTTTGTGTGTGACCCTGTAGGTTATTATTACGTTGGTAACAATTTTAATAACTAATTAAAATTGTAAACAATGAGCAGCATCTAGTAATACATCATTGTCATCCAAGTAATAATAATTAAATCGGTGATTCGATTATGCCTTTCGTGAATAATGTTCCAGGTAATATAATCTCTTTAACCTTAATATTATAGATTAAACTCGAGGAATGTAATGTGTCATCCTCTTCATAATTTAATCTTAGTTTTCTTGATCGATGAGTAGACTAATAAATCAAATCAACATTTGAGCACGGCCGTGCATTTCTTAGTCTCACTCAAACAAGAGACCAATAATATCGCTCCTAAAATTAGGAGGGTTAAATCCCATATAGATCATTCATATTTCTCATACGATTCATAATATACCCAATGTCCACTTTTATCATCACCCGGTCAAAGGTAACTTTTAATGTAATCAAAGTATATTAATTCTCGTATAAAAATATAATGATTTCAGGTCTAAGGATCATTACACCATTATCACAGTGAGAATTACTTATGACACTTTTAACATGTGTAATCTCACGGCGGGTCAATCCAGTGCCATATACTTTTACATGCACCTATGTTTTGACTTTAGTATCACCATACCTATGACCAATGAGATGTGGTCATCAGTCAACAAACATACTAGTCTCTGTGCATTATTATTGTCCTTAAATAATAACACTCGACTAGGGATATTTAGGAATAAAGATACTATTCATATAATCTCATTTTTAAGTCACATACTTAAAGATATGGAATACGTATCATAATTCCAAGGACATTTATTATGCTAACATTTATAACGTAGTAAATAAAGACATAATAAACTAATAATAATCATCAATAAAACATAATTTATAATAATAAAATGTTTTCTTTAAAACATAAAAGTATTGTCTCTAGAGCACTAATACTAACAATCTCCCACTTGCACTAGAGCCAATATCCCATGTATCCAATACATTTGGAACTAGTGTGACTTACATGCTTCTGCTGCGACAAAGCCTTAGTCAGTGGTTCTGCAATATTATCAATAGTATGCACTTTACATATAAGTATATCTCCTTGATCATTAATCTCATTAAAAAGGTGATATCGACTTAGTAAATTCCCAAAACATCATCTTTGGCTACTTCGCTAGTATCAATATACTAAGCCTCGATTGTAGAATCATTTACGGTTCTTGCTATGAACTATTCTAGCTTACAACACATCTATTTAGACAAAACACAAATCCAGACTAAGACACAAAAACCGTCATGTCTGTCTATAAACTAACATCCGTGTAACATTTTACATCCAGCTTCCCATCTCCTCCATATACCAAGAATGAGTCTTTAGTCCTCTTCAGGCACTTAAGAATATTCTTGATTCCAATCAAGTGACCATCACTTGGATTAGACTGGTACCTGCTCGTCATGCATAAAGCATATGAGACATCATGACGAGTACATATCATCACATACATTATGAAACCAATTTCCGAAGCATATAAAACTATACTAACGTGGTCCATATCATCCAATGATTTTAGACCATTTATTTTGAGATCACTATCTCATAGACATGGGAACATTTCCCTTTTAGCCTCTTTGCATCCCTAATTGGTGCAATACATTGTCAATGTATGTACTCTGACTTAAGCCGAATAATCTTCATGATCTATCTCTATAGATCCTGATCCCTAAGATATAGGACACATCTCCTAAGTATTTCATCAAGAAACTATTTCTTTACCAAGTCTTAACAGTCTGTTGAGAAAGTATGTCATTCCTTATTTATAATATATCATCTACATATGATACTAGGAATGCCACATGGCTCCCACTAACCTTCTTGTAAACACACGGTTCATCTTCATTTTGAATAGAGCCAAACTATTTGACTGTTTCATCAAAAACGTATATTCCATCTCCTCGAGGCTTATTTTAATCCATAAATGGATTGACTTATCTTATAAACTATTCTAGCAAAACTTGGATCTATAAAACCTTCAGGTAGTGTCATGTACACAACCTTTTCAAAGCTCCCATTCCAGAAAGTAGTCTTGACATCCATTTTCCAGATTTCGTAGTCATAGTAAGCAAGAAAAATCCCGATGGACTTGACCATTGCCACTGGTGAGAATGTTTCATCATAGTCAATACCATGAATTTACTTGAAACCTTTTGCCACCAGTCGTGCCTTATAGGTCTGTACATTACTATCCATGTCAGTTTTCTTCTTGAAAACGCACTTGCACCTTATAGGTTTTACCCCTATAGGTGGATCAACCAAAGTCCATACTTGGTTTTTCATACATGGAATCCATCTTAGATTTCATGGCCTCCTGCCAACTTTTAGCTCTTGGAATTTTCATAGCATCTTGGTGGGTAAGAGGCTCATTATCATTATTTGTTAGGCTCAAGACATGTCTGAACACCACTATTAACAAGCCTACACTTTGTGACTATGTCACATTACATGACCTAGTGAGTTCTATCACTGGGATGTAGTATAGGTCTCTAAATGTACTTGTCTTGTTCTCATGAACATTAGCTTGACCATGTATGCTCAAAGTTATTGTTATTCCCAAATGACCTAACAGAATTGTAGAAGGGGGGGGGGGGTTGAATACAATTCTTGATATTTTCTTAAACTTAAAACAATGATAAAATAAAACTGAACTGAATAAACAAAAACACAAGATATCAATAATTCAGTTGGATTGTTTGATGATCCAACTGAAGTGTTTTTATTGCGGAAATAATCTGTGATACAAAAGTACACAACTGCTCAGTTACAGAGTTGTAGAGAAGAATGCTCTCAAAGATAGCTAATACAAACTATTTGTTTTTCTTCTCTTACTTTCTTTCTAACTGCTACACTTGGTTATATATTCCCAAGTTTACAATACTATTTTTGGCTACTCTAAAGTACACTAAAGATAACCGCCAATAGTTTGCTTTTCATCCCTTTGTCCAGTGGTCCTTGGAGATCCTTGCTTTTGTCTTCATGCTTATTATGATCACTCTCAAGAGCCCAATTGGAAACTGGGATGTTTCCTTATTCCCCATGTCCATTTTAATGGTTTCCAATGCAAAGTACACTTCCACATCACCTTTAGATCTGTTCAGTAAACTGTCACTATCACTTTGTCAACTATTCAGAAAAGCAATAATGATTCGTTGATAGCAGGGAGATGTGTTTCGTTGATAGCTTTATTCTCCATTTCGTTGATGAGTAAACTTCATTTCGTTGATGAGTAAACTTCATTCCGTTGATGGTGTATCCTTGTTCCGTTGATAGAGTAATCTTCATACCGTTGACATGTCTTCACTTAGGCAAAATTACAAGGCATGATATACTTACAATTAACAAACCTATTTTGCCTATCTAGTACTTAGTCAACATGACTTAGGAAACCTATCTAATACATACATCAAATGCATATCAAACTGTGAAGTATTGTACAGTGCAATTGCTACAACACTCATTCCGTTGATGAGCTTCCTGTCAACGAAACACTGCAAAGCATGCCATTTCGTTGACAGTTACAAATAACTTAATACAAAATCTACTAAGTGTTTTTACAATTATCATCAAGAATCAACATATTCCTAACAATCTCCCCCAATTTATGACTGATAGAATAACAGCCATAAATCAAGAGCCTTGATGATAACAAAAACACTCAGACATATTACCCATGAATAAAAGTAAAAATTGCATTGAGCTTCATAAAGTTTTAGACATAAACAAGACTTACAAGACTAATGCCCAAATGTGCTCCTCTAGACTGAGCAAATGATTCATCTTGGTCTTCTTTGAGGCATAGTCTTCTTCCCTCTCCTAGAGTTGTTCTCCTCAATCTGGACCTGTAGCCTTCTGTAAAAGATCTTCTCTTCTTCATCTTGATCACCAAGCTTGGATTGCATGAACCTTAGAGTTTGATTAGATGCCTTATCCAGCTGGTCTTCCATCCTGAAGAACCTTCTGCAGTTGTCCTTGTCCTTAAATTCCATCATCCAGTAAGGTTGAAGATGGATCTTCTTTCCTGTTGAGGGCACTCTTAGCATCCTGGGAAGAGCCTCAGGCTTGTTCCAGCTAGCCTTTATTTGACATATCTTGGAGACCACCTCAGACTTGGCTGTTTTGGTGAAGCCAAAGTCTTTCTTCAAGCATCTAAACACTGTGAGTAGTGTTTGGTAGCCTTCTCCTAAAATTCTGTAGAGAGGCCATATTTGTTCTCTACCACCCTTGTATGTGAAAACCAATCTTTCAGGTAACTTTTGAGAAGCTGCAATGCCCCTTACTTCCACCAGGTTGTCTAAATCAAGATGTAAGCTGGATTCTTCCCTGATGTCAGCAATGTACATGCAGTCCTCTGGATTTGTAGGGGGTTTCTGAGATTGTGGCTTCCTCACAAATACTGGCTTTGCCTTGACAGCCCTTTTCTTTGTCTTCATTGGTTGATCCTTTTCAAATAGGAACTTTGGAAAATAGGCTTCATCAAATTCAATAGGCTCCTCCTTTGGCATGATTGGTTGATCATGAAAGTTGACAGGGTGTGCAGGGTCACAGGCCAACTTTCCTCCAATAGGTAGGTCAATAGGAATTTGATGTGCACTTGTTGTGGAAGGGGCTTGAGCAGTGTCCAGAGAGTCCTCTTTTTCAAAGTTCAGATTCCTCTTAGCTCTAGCCTTTGGTTGCCTTACACTTTTCCTTGCTGGTTCAGCTTCATTAGCTCCATCCTTGGCTTTTTCTTCCTGAAAGGTCTCTTCATCTTCAAGTGCTTGAGCAACTGCCAATGCTTGCATTGCTGCCCTTTCAGATTCTTCAGCCTTGGCCTTTGCAAAATTTGGGTGACCAACCCAAATGCAGATTTCCTTGTTGTCCCTGTAGATGATGGCCCTTTGATTCCTTATGCTTGGATGATTGCTTTCCTTGCTCTCAATGATCAGCTTCCCTAGGACTTTGAACTCATCTGGCTTTGGAGCAGGATAAAATATCCTTTCAATGTTCTTGCCTTTGGGTTTGGCAGGTGATATTGGAGACATCCCTCTTGCATCCACATTCTTAAAGCATGAAGATTGACCCTTCTCATTTCTTGAATCTTGAAAGATTCCATGCTGAAGGGGCTCTATAGCATAAGAGCTCTTGAACTGTGGCTCCATTTGTACAATCACCATTGCATTTGTTGATGGCTGATCTGTCTTTGAAGATTCAGTAATGTTCTTGAACCTTGCTTCTATGTTGGACCAGTGATCTTTGATTTGTTCTGCAAGTTTCATCCTCATAGAAGCTTCCTGGATCAGGTCAATACTATCCTTCTTCTTCTTCCCAAACTCCCCCATTGCTAGTGGCTCCTGTGGCAGTGAAATGGCTGGGACCAACACCTTTGTGATTTGAATGTTTAGCTCCTTAGATTTCTCCCCCTTTTTGTTAGTATCAAGAGAGATGACTGGGAGTCCTTGAGCTGCCACTAGCTGAGTGAGTAGCTGAGTTTGCTTCTCCTGTTCCTTCTGCATTTGAGAAAGTGTAGCTTCCACCTTGTCCACTCTTGTAGAGAGAGTTTTCAAGGATGTAGCCACCTCAGGTTCCTTAGAGAAAAACCTGGTCATCTTGGGCACAGTGAGAAGAGGGAGCTTTTCATCGATCATCCTGTAGTTAGCATCCCTGAGATTGCTAATGGAGTCCTTGATTTCTGTAGCCTCAATCCTTGTCTGCATCATTTGTAGCCTTTGAATTTCCAGAGAATCCATGATGGCCTTGTAGAATTTCTTGTCCCTTGCATTTGCAGACTCATGAGCTAGATAGGCCTCATTGTACTGCCTTGAGATAGCAGCATCTAGAGTGACTCTTCCATGCATACCCTGAGAAAGCCAGCCTGGTGTAGGAGGCACCACAGAAGTCCCAGTCTGTGAAGTGGTGGCCACCTGTAGATTATCACCATAGCTGTCCTCATCATCAGAAAACTCAAAGTCTCCACTTGCTGCAGCTCCTGGAGGTAGATTGGTCAAGGCATCCTTTGCTCTTTGCATTGATGCAGTAGTATGAATTAAGTTGAGTGACCTTTCTGCCTCTACATTGCCCTGGTGAGCCATAACTTGATAGGCTGGCACAGGATGAGTAAAGGTCTCAGGATCCAGGGAAATACTATCCAGAGTTTGTTGATAAAGCTCTTGGAAAGGAAGTTCCCTTTCTCCCTCACTGACCTCCATTAACTCATTAGCAAT
Source organism: Heracleum sosnowskyi (assembly GCA_030848705.1). Lineage (NCBI taxonomy): Eukaryota > Viridiplantae > Streptophyta > Magnoliopsida > Apiales > Apiaceae > Heracleum > Heracleum sosnowskyi. The sequence continues at coordinate 72,115,152 of CM061235.1, forward strand.
GGCTGCTTCCACCCTTATTGCTCCTGTAGTCCCTTCTCTCTCTCCACTCTTTTCTTGCATCATGGGCTCCCCATGGCTCACACCTCTCACACCCTCACCTTCACCTACTAAGGTGGTACTCTCAAACTCTCCTTTTGCCTGGCTGGAAGAAATAGCCAGCCTCTCACTCTCATTCTCTCCTTTTGCCTGGCTGTAAGCCAGCCTCTCAATTTCACTCCCTCTCAAACCTAAAAGTGTCTCAACTACCACCAGGTCATCTACACTAGTTGTGGAAACAACTGGATTTTCAATAAGGGGTGTAGATTGACCTATCAACGGAATGGTAGTTTGAACTGTCAACGGTATGGATACCGTTGATGGAGAAACACTTGTCAACGAAAGAAGCTGTTTCGTTGATGAAGTCAATAAAGCACTTTGAGAAAGTGAAATTACAGTAGAATCTGTGGTGATTGATTTTAGAGATTGGTCCACAGATCCTCTTGCAACTTCAGAAAAAATTGGTTGATGGCCCAACAAATCACTTAACAAGTGATGGCCACCAGCTTCAGAGTGGGGCTTCTCCAAGATTAGAGTTGGAGAATCAGGAAAAGATGTATGGATCATGTCCACATCTAAAGATTGAGTTGGTGAATTGGATGGAGATAAATCAAGATTAATGTTTAGAGAGTGGGACTGTAACCCCAGAGAAATAATAGGGGTTACATCAACCTGAATTTGAGAAACTGGAAGTGTTGCTTCCAGTGTGTGTGCACCCTGTGAACCCTTGGTCTTTTGCTTCACTCTCCTTTGGTATTGGGAAAATGTAGACTGTGGGCTTGAAGTGTCCCTTACCCTTTTGGACTGTGCTCTAGGTGGAGAGCTTGTTTCAATAATCACATCCTTTTGGGAGGATGCAATTAGACTTGTGTTTAAATCCATTTTACTCATTGTGCCTTGTTGGGAAGACACAATGGGGCTAGGCTGGGAAACACTTACCTCACCTTCCTTATTCTTGGGGTTTCTTTGATTTTCACCCCTCCCCTCACCTCGCACAACTCCAGACTCACTCCCCTTAGGTTGTGTGGTAGTTTTTACAACAGGTGCCTTTTGAGAAGCACCTGAGGTTGGCTTGGAGGATTTCTTTGATTTTGATTTAGTTGCTGGGGCAGGAGCCTGTTGGGTCACAGCTACAGACTCCATAGCAACAAGGTTGGAGGAGACAATAGAAGTAACAGCTATACTAATAGGGATAGTAGTAGTTACCTCAATGATTGGCAGATACACCACTGGAACATCACCATTGTAGTTCAGCCTCAGTATGTCTGTCAATACTCTCTTTTCTTGTACAAAGCACTCAAACCTGGCATTAGGGTTAGAGATAACTAATGGTGCTGGACTAACATGATTAGCCAGCATCATCAGAAACCTTGCATAATAGATATTTTTCTTCCTATTTGCCCTATCACCCAACTTAGCACCAATTTCATAAATAAGTTGGGTGCTAAAGTTGTAATATCTATCATTTAGAAGCATGGTTAGGAGAATTAACATAGAATTAGTTAATGCATCAAAATTACTAATCTTTCCAGAAAAGACCTTAATGAATGCATCAGCTAAATAACTGTATTCCCTAACCAAACCTCTCCTAATTATTCTACCCAGATTATCAGTAGGCAAAGAGTAGTTTATAGAATTTAGCATGGTAGTTATTTCAGTGTTAGTAGGCAAAGCATCACAGTTATTATCAGGAATATGTAAACATGCTTGCAAAACATCAGAATTAACTATGTACTCATTACCTTGAAGAGTGAATTGCAGTGTGCCGTTTGTTCCACTATACTCACATGAGGTCCAAATCTCCTCGATTACTTCATTGTAGAGTGGTGTAGAGTGAAACATCGCATAGCTCAACTTACAGTTCCTCATGAAATCCATCATTTTGAAAAAGATGCTGTTCGGACTCTCCTTAACGACAAATGGAATGGAATTGTTCTTCTCATAGATGAACCCACCAGCAGACATAAGCTTGACTATGGGTGCCATTGTTGAGTGAGGAAAAGCTTCGAGCTGTATTGCTTGTTAGAGAGAAGAAGCTAGAAAAACTTTTGGAATTTTTGAGAACAGGTAGAAATGAAATAAAGAAATTAAAATTTCTTAAATACTTCCCCAAAAGTTCTCAGAAATTAAGTCCAATAATTAATCTAAATTACCTGATTGGCTTAAAAAGTAACCGTTAGAATTAAATATTACCACAATTTATGCTTACAGGGGTGTATGTATAGATCGTGATAAAGAACGTGAAATTTCAACGGTTCAGATTAAAAAGCGCTACATCAACGAATCAGGATTGGGCGGTTAAAGTCCAGTCTTATTTCGTTGATAAAGCTGCGTTTCGTTGATATAAAAGAGCTATCAACGAAACACCCAGAAAAATGCTAAGACTGTCAACGAAATGGTGCGTTTCGTTGACATAGTAATTTTGACTTAGACAAAATTTCACCTTTTCCTGAGAAAATCAATTCACAGAAAAATTATGGCAAGTTCCTGGCTGCATTATGACTTGCAAATATCTCAAAAATAATTAAGAGAAATTTAGCATACCTAGCTCACTTACTAATCTTGAGAATGTTGATTCATCAAGTGGCTTGGTAAAGATGTCTGCAAGTTGTTGTTCACTTGGAACAAAATGTAACTCCACAGTACCATTCATAACATGTTCTCTAATGAAATGGTACTTGATGTCAATGTGCTTGGTTCTTGAATGCTGCACTGGATTCTCAGTAATGGCAATGGCACTAGTGTTGTCACAGAAAATAGGAATTTTCTCAACTCTTAATCCATAATCAAGTAATTGATTTTTCATCCATAAAATCTGTGCACAACAACTTCCAGCTGCAATATACTCAGCCTCAGCTGTGGAGGTGGAAACTGAGTTTTGTTTCTTGCTGAACCATGACACAAGCTTGTTTCCTAAGAATTGACAGGTGCCTGTTGTGCTTTTCCTGTCAATTTTACATCCTGCATAATCTGCATCTGAATAACCAATTAGTTCAAAACCAGATTCTCTAGGATACCAAATGCCAAGGTTTGGTGTTCCCTTGAGATATCTGAAAATCCTTTTAATAGCAACTAAATGGGATTCTCTAGGATCAGCCTGAAATCTAGCACATAGACATGTAGCAAACATAATATCAGGTCTACTAGCTGTTAAATACAAAAGTGAGCCTACCATGCCTCTGTAACTTGAAATGTCCACAGATTTTTCCTTAGTATTCAATTCAAGTTTGGTGACAGTGGGCATGGGAGTTTTGGCAGGAGAGCATTCCATTAAGTTAAATTTCTTTAATAAATCATGAATATATTTTGTTTGACTAATGAAAATGCCTTCATTAACTTGCTTCACTTGAAGACCAAGAAAGTAAGTTAATTCTCCCATCATGCTCATTTCATATTTACTTTGCATAAGCTTGGCAAACTTTTGACAAAGTTTCACATCTGTAGACCCAAAGATTATGTCATCTACATAAATTTGAACAAGTATAGTAGAGCCATTCACAATCCTGTGAAAAAGAGTTTTATCTACAGTACCTCTAGTGAAATGATTCTCAAGAAGAAACTGTGAGAGTGTGTCATACCAGGCTCTAGGTGCTTGTTTCAAACCATAGAGTGCTTTGAGGAGGAAGTATACATATTCTGGAAAATCATCATCTTCAAAACCAGGAGGTTGACTTACATAGACCTCCTCTTCCAATTCCCCATTCAGAAAAGCACTTTTCACATCCATTTGATATACTTTGAAATTGGCATGGGCTGCATAGGCTAGGAAAATCCTTATTGCTTCTAGTCTTGCAACAGGAGCAAATGTTTCATCAAAATCAATTCCTTCTTCCTGTGAGTAGCCTTTTGCAACTAGTCTTGCTTTGTTCCTTGTGACTATGCCATTTTCATCCATCTTGTTTCTGAACACCCATTTTGTGCCTATTATACTCCTGTCCTTAGGCTTGGGCACCAGCTTCCAAACATTGTTCCTTTCAAATTGGTTTAGCTCTTCTTGCATAGCCAAAACCCAATCTGGATCTAGAAGTGCATCCTCAACTTTCTTTGGCTCATCTTGAGACAGAAAGCTGCTATATAGACATTCTTCTTGAGTTGCTCTTCTAGTTTGGACTTTTGAAGAAACATCACCTATAATAAGTTCAAAGGGATGATCTTTAGTCCATTTTCTTGAGGGAGGTAGATTTGCTCTTGACGAGGTAGCTTCATGATCATGATTGCCTTGATTGGATATTTGTCCTTGAGAAACTCCCCCTGAGTTTGTTGTCCCTAAATGATCACTTCTTGAGACATTTCTATGACCTTCAACGGTATGACTGTTTTGGCTGTCAACGAAACGCTCATTTTGACTGTCAACGAAACCACCATCTTGACTGTCAACGAAATGACCATTTGGTCTACTAGCAACTATTCTTTTCAATCTTAATGCAGCAATTTCATCTTCACTGCTGCTCTCATCTGTGCTAGATACAACAACTTTAGGCTGTTTCTCAGTAGTCTTAACATGATTCATTCGATCTCCTTCCTCATTCTCAAAAGAGAGACTTTCATGGAAACCTTCATCACAGAGACCTTGAATTTTGAGATCATCAAAAACAACATGTACAGATTCCATAACAATGTTGGTTCTGAGATTATAGACTCTGTAAGCTTTCCCTGCTGCATATCCCACAAATATTGCTTCATCTGCCTTTGCTTCAAATTTCCCCAAATGCTCAGCTTGATTTCTCAGAACAAAGCACCTGCATCCAAAGACATGAAGAAAATCCAATAGTGGCTTCTTTCTTTTGAGTAGTTGATAAGGGGTCATTCCCTTGGCCTGATTAATCAAAGAAATATTCTGAGTGAAGCAAGCTGTGTTAACTGCCTCAGCCCAAAAATAAGTTGGTAACTTTGATTCATCTAGCATTGTCCTGGCAGCTTCAATAAGTGTTCTGTTTTTCCTTTCAACTACACCATTTTGCTGTGGTGTCCTTGCTGCTGAAAACTCATGCATAATACCATTTTCTTCACAGAACATCTTCATGCTTGAATTCTTGAATTCTGTCCCATTGTCACTCCTGATCCTTCTTACTTTCAAGTCAGGATGATTGTTTACCATCTTGATGTGATTGATAATGATTTCACTTGCCTCATCTTTAGAATGTAAAAAGAAGGTCCAAGTAAATCTAGAAAAATCATCAACAATCACAAGACAATATTTCTTCTTTGAAATAGACATGACATTTACAGGGCCAAACAGATCCATATGAAGTAACTCAAGCTGATGGACAATTGATGACTCTGTCTTGCTTTTGAATGATGCCTTCTTTTGTTTCCCTTTTTGACAGGCATCACACAAACCATCCTTGGAAAACTCCACCTGTGGAATTCCTCTAGCAAGATCCTTCCTTACCAAATCATTCATAACCTTGAAATTCAGATGAGATAATTTCTTGTGCCATAGCCAACTTTCATCCTTGCTTGCTTTGCTGAAAAGACAAGTGATGGTGTCTGGACTTGTGCTACTAAAGTCAGCAATGTACACATTCCCTCTTCTGAATCCAGTCATTACCACATTGTTGTTTCCTCCTTTAGAAACAACACAGGCTTCTTTAGAAAAAGTAACTAAAAATCCTTTGTCACAAAGTTGACTGATACTAAGCAAATTGTGCTTGAGACCATCCACCAATGCAACCTCATCTATGATGACATTCTCTTTTGAAATCAAGCCATATCCCTTTGTGTAGCCTTTGCTGTCATCTCCAAAAGCAATACAAGGGCCAGCTCTTTCCTGAAACTCTGTGAGCAGGGTAGAATCACCAGTCATGTGTCTTGAACAACCACTATCCAAGTACCAAAGATTCTTTTTGTCTCCCTGCACACAATAGAACCAAATCAAGTCGATTTTGGTACCCAAGTTTCCTTGGGTCCTGTTTTGTTAGCCTTTGCTTTTCTTTTTACATCATTTTTCACCTTGGGCTCAGATTGATTTAAATCAACTTTTACTCTTGGTGTTGATTTCTGATTGTTGCTCACATTTTCATTTACAGCATGCATATTTGAAGGAACACACATATTATTCATATTCCATGGCATTTGTGGCATACTAAACATATTCATGTATGGATTAGGCACAAATGATATGTTAGCATATGGATTCTGAAATTGTGCACATGGAGCAAACATGTTAGGCATAACAGGCATTGTAGGCATAAGATTATTCATTGCAGGCTTGGGAATTTTCACATTAGCAGTTTTCTTAACAGATTTGCAGTTAGTAGATAGATGACTAACACTTCCACAATTGACACAAGTCTTTCTAGGAGCATATTTATCAGGTGTGTAATTGTTGTGTTTGTTAATTCCTACTTTGCCATTCCTGTTATTCCTTTTATTTCCCTTAGCCTCAATTTGAACATTCTCTATTTTATCTTTCAATTGCTTGTTGGACAAGTGACCTACATTAGCTCTCTCAACAGGCTTCTCAACTTTCTTTGATTTACTAGACTCACCTTGAACAAAGTTCTTGGTGACAGGACCATACTTATTATTAAGTCTAGTGAGTTCATCTTTTCTTTTCTCTGTCAACGAAACACCCTGATCGGTTGATGGTTCATGTGTCAACGGAACATCGCATTCCGTTGACATATCAACCTTCAACAAATGATCATTGTTGTTTGTTGACTCTGTTTCTGAATCTAAGGCTTCACAAGCATACCCTAGTTTCTCTTTGTTCTTTTTCCATGATTGTTCACAGAAAGATTCCATACCTTGAACATTAATGATGTTGGTAGCAACATTCCTGGCATCTTTCCATTTAGCAATCACACTCTGTTCTATTTCTAGTTGAGTCTTAAGAATTTCTTCCCTTTGTAACACGTTCTCAAGTTCCTTCTTAGCATCCCTACTAACACATCTCATTTTCTCAAATTCAATGAGCTGTGCTTCTAACATTGCATTCCTATCACTTAAGAGCAAATTAGTCTCTTTAATTCTTGAATTCTCTTTGGTAAGTGATTTAAGAGTAACACGCAAATTATATAATACAGTAGACATTTCATTTACTGCACTATCGCATTCCTCTTTAGACAGCTCAGAAAGATTAGTAATTGTTACCTGGTTGCTTGAGGAACTTGCTTCCTGCTCATGATTGTCAGCCATAAGAGCCAAGTTGACATACTCAACATCATCATCAGAATCTTCACCATTACCAGCCCAATCATACTCCTGAGACATGAAAGCCTTTTCCTTTTGCTTGAGAAGTTCAAAGTATTTCTTTTTATAATCAACAGGCTCAAATTTCCTGTCGCTCTTCTCAATCTTGGGCTTTCTGCAGTCTCCAGCAAAGTGACCAAGCATTCCACAATTGAAACATTTAGATTTAGACTTTTCAATCCAGTTTGTTTTGCTAGGTTGAAAGTCTCTTCTTGGTGGCCTTGCTTCTGAGTTTCTTTTGAACTTGAACTTAGAGAATTTTCTTGACAGAAAAGCAATGTGTTCATCAATCTCATCTAAGTCATCCAAGTTGGCTGGTTCTGATTCTTCTTCTTCTGTCATCTTGTCTTTACCCTTGCTAACATCACTCCTACAACTAGATCGACTAGTTGTGGCCTTTGCAGCTTCTTCAGTGTCATCTTCCAGTTGGTTCACAGATGCAATCAATGCAATGGATCCACCCTTCTTCTGTACCTTTTCAATTTCCTCATCTTGCTCCATTTCCAGCTCATAAGTCTTCAATGTTCCATACAGCCTTTCAAGAGTGTAATCTTTGTACTCTTGAGTGTTTCTTAGAGAAACAGTCATAGGCTTCCATTCTTTTGGAAGAGCTCTTAGAAATTTAAGGTTTGAGTCCTTAGTTTGGTAGATTCTCCCATACAACTTTAATCCATTCAGAAGCTTTTGAAACCTACTAAACGTGTCATTTAGGGTTTCACCAGCTTTAAAGTGAAAGTGCTCATATTGTTGTATAAGGAGTTGCATTTTGTTCTCCCTTACTTGCTCAGTTCCTTCACATAGTGTTCTGACAGTGTCCCATACTTCTTTGGAGGTTGTACAGTTTATGACATTATCAAACATCTCTTGCTCCAAACCATTAAACAGAATGTTCATGGTTCTCTTATCTTTATGGATTTCTGCAAGATCTTCAATAGTCCATTCTGAGACAAGTTTTGGAATTTCTACGTCAGGAGCATCATCTGGCACTCCAATTCTAGATGCAAACTTCATGGGAACGTGTGGACCTTTCTCAATGCAGTCTACATATCTCTCATCCATAGACATGAGATGTAAATGCTTCTTTACTTTCCAGTGAAAGTAATTGTCCTTATCAAGAACTGGTATCTTCACACCTGCATCCTTCTTCACCATGGTTTCTGTTTTGGTCTTGATCTTTAAACTTCTTGTATGTTAGAAGCTTGCTTTGATACCAATTGTTATTCCCAAATGACCTAACAGAATTGTAGAAGGGGGGGTTGAATACAATTCTTGATATTTTCTTAAACTTAAAACAATGATAAAATAAAACTGAACTGAATAAACAAAACCACAAGATATCAATAATTCAGTTGGATTGTTTGATGATCCAACTGAAGTGTTTTTATTGCGGAAATAATCTGTGATACAAAAGTACACAGCTGCTCAGTTACAGAGTTGTAGAGAAGAATGCTCTCAAAGATAGCTAATACAAACTATTTGTTTTTCTTCTCTTACTTTCTTTCTAACTGCTACACTTGGTTATATATTCCCAAGTTTACAATACTATTTTTGGCTACTCTAAAGTACACTAAAGATAACCGCCAATAGTTTGCTTTTCATCCCTTTGTCCAGTGGTCCTTGGAGATCCTTGCTTTTGTCTTCATGCTTATTATGATCACTCCCAAGAGCCCAATTGGAAACTGGGATGTTTCCTTATTCCCCATGTCCATTTTAATGGTTTCCAATGCAAAGTACACTTCCACATCACCTTTAGATCTGTTCAGTAAACTGTCACTATCACTTTGTCAACTATTCAGAAAAGCAATAATGATTCGTTGATAGCAGGGAGATGTGTTTCGTTGATAGCTTTATTCTCCATTTCGTTGATGAGTGAACTTCATTTCGTTGATGAGTAAACTTCATTCCGTTGATGGTGTATCCTTGTTCCGTTGATAGAGTAATCTTCATACCGTTGACATGTCTTCACTTAGGCAAAATTACAAGGCATGATATACTTACAATTAACCAACCTATTTTGCCTATCTAGTACTTAGTCAACATGACTTAGGAAACCTATCTAATACATACATCAAATGCATATCAAACTGTGAAGTATTGTACAGTGCAATTGCTACAACACTCATTCCGTTGATGAGCTTCCTGTCAACGAAACACTGCAAAGCATGCCATTTCGTTGACAGTTACAAAATAACTTAATACAAAATCTACTAAGTGTTTTTACAATTATCATCAAGAATCAACATATTCCTAACAGTTATAATGAGCTTAGTAAAGTTTCTTGCATCTAGATTGTATATAGGCCATTGAATAATTGTCCTGGTAGAAGTTCAGAAGTGTTCATGCAGCAGGATAGAGATAAATAAGGCTATGAAGAAATAAGTTGCAGAAATTTGTCTAAGGCATTATATAGCAAAGTCAGAAGAAAGCTATGTCGTGAAGTCACCAATATCCATGTCGTGAAGTACTATATCGCATAGTCCATTTTGTACTATGTCGAGAAGTCCTCAAGACGCATGTCGTGAAGTGTTGAAGTCAGCAAAGTCAAAGAAGCCTAGATCGTGAAGTCCTCAGAAGCCCTATGTCGTATAGTCTTCAAATGACCTATGTCGCATAGTCTTCAAATGACCTATGTCGCATAGTCTTCAAATGACCTATGTCGCATAGTCTTCAAATGACCTATGTCACATAGTCTTCAAATGACCTATGTCGCATAGTCTTCAAATGACCTATGTCGCAAAGTCTTCAAAGGCTATATCGCGAAGTCCTCACAAGTGAGATCGCGAAGTCAGGAATGAAGTGGAGTTCACGATATCAACACTTAGCCGTTTACAACAAGACAAATCAAGGTACAAAATCAAGAATCAAAAGAGACAAATACTGAAGCATTTGTTCTGGCAAGGTGGTCCAAAGAACAGATGGCAAATCTACAGCTAAACTTGGAGAGAAAGATAAGAGACAAGCAGCTACAGAAACGGGAAAGACTCCGAAAAGCAGGTGGTCCTTCCTGACACAGTTAATGTTAGGAATATGTTGATTCTTGATGATAATTGTAAAAACACTTAGTAGATTTTGTATTAAGTTATTTTGTAACTGTCAACGAAATGGCATGCTTTGCAGTGTTTCGTTGACAGGAAGCTCATCAACGGAATGAGTGTTGTAGCAATTGCACTGTACAATACTTCACAGTTTGATATGCATTTGATGTATGTATTAGATAGGTTTCCTAAGTCATGTTGACTAAGTACTAGATAGGCAAAATAGGTTGGTTAATTGTAAGTATATCATGCCTTGTAATTTTGCCTAAGTGAAGACATGTCAACGGTATGAAGATTACTCTATCAACGGAACAAGGATACACCATCAATGGAATGAAGTTTACTCATCAACGAAATGAAGTTTACTCATCAACGAAATGGAGAATAAAGCTATCAACGAAACACATCTCCCTGCTATCAACGAATCATTATTGCTTTTCTGAATAGTTGACAAAGTGATAGTGACAGTTTACTGAACAGATCTAAAGGTGATGTGGAAGTGTACTTTGCATTGGAAACCATTAAAATGGACATGGGGAATAAGGAAACATCCCAGTTTCCAATTGGGCTCTTGGGAGTGATCATAATAAGCATGAAGACAAAAGCAAGGATCTCCAAGGACCACTGGACAAAGGGATGAAAAGCAAACTATTGGCGGTTATCTTTAGTGTACTTTAGAGTAGCCAAAAATAGTATTGTAAACTTGGGAATATATAACCAAGTGTAGCAGTTAGAAAGAAAGTAAGAGAAGAAAAACAAATAGTTTGTATTAGCTATCTTTGAGAGCATTCTTCTCTACAACTCTGTAACTGAGCAGCTGTGTACTTTTGTATCACAGATTATTTCCGCAATAAAAACACTTCAGTTGGATCATCAAACAATCCAACTGAATTATTGATATCTTGTGTTTTTGTTTATTCAGTTCAGTTTTATTTTATCATTGTTTTAAGTTTAAGAAAATATCAAGAATTGTATTCAACCCCCCCTTCTACAATTCTGTTAGGTCATTTGGGAATAACAGTTAACGTCTTATGGCAGGACAAGTTGGACTTTCAGCAAGGGGTAACTGTGTAAAAATAGGTGTGTGCACTAGTTTGTATAGGGCTTATATATATCATGCACATCCTATTGTTAGCAGTAAGAGAGATACACATAGTTATTTGCTAAGCTCTTTTCTCTGTAAGAAAGCAAGTTCAAACTATTCTTGTTTAGAAGCCAGAAATTCTATTGTGAATTTCTTGGAAAGCTGTAGTATTTAATTTGCTTATACAAAGTAGATTAAAGTGATTGTGTGTGTGTTATTTACTTTCTGCATATTACATATCATAATCATATACAGTCTGTTACTTAGTTTTCAAGAATCGAAAAATATATCAAACTATCCATTCACCCCCCCTCTGTCTAGTTTCTGGTAGTATTCATTTCTAACAAGTGGTATCAGAGCGTAGGCTGTTAACGTACAAACAGGAAAAGATCAAGAATGAGTTCACAGAAACTAAGCAGTATCAAGATTCCTCCCTTTAACAAGGAGCACTACAGTTTATGGAAGAAGAAGATGTTGCTTTTCATCAAAGCTTCTAACCCCATGTATTTAGATATTCTAAAGCATGGTCCCTTCATTCCAATGATCGAGATTGGTGAAACAACCATTGGCACTGAGATTGTACCAGCTAAACATGTGCCCAAAGATCCCTCAAAATACACTGATCCTGAAAAAGAAAAAGTAGCACTGGATGGACATCTTCAACTTATCATTTGTGAATCTATGGACTTCAACATGTATGGCACTGTTGCTCATTGTACTAGTGCCAAGAAGATGTGGGATCTTATAGAAGTGCTCTGTGAAGGAACTACTGAAGTAAGAAAGAACAAGAAGCAGATTCTTGTTTCACAATATGAAGCCTTCATGGCTCAGCCAAAAGAGGGAATCACAGAAGTGTTTGAGAGATTCAACAAGCTGATAAACGAGCTCAAACTCTATGACAAACACTATGAAACAGAAGAGCTCAATATGAAGTTTCTACTAACTCTTCCAGATCACTTGGAACCAAGAATCTCTTCCCTAAAAGAAAGAGATCTAACAAAGATTGGTTTTGATGTGTTATATGGTGTTTTGAAGACATATGAGTTGGAGCTGTTTCAAAAGAGATCTATTCAAGCAAAGCAAGGATTAGTGGCTAATACCTCCTGTGCACTTATTGCTGACAACCTAAGTCAAAGAATGGACTCTCTTAAAATCAGTCAGGTCAAGATTGAGGAACTGGAAGTTGAAGACACTGGTGATGAGGTCCAGGTCGTCTATGATTTGCCTGAGGAAGATGAGTTTTACAGCATGGAGGAACTGGACAAAATGGAAAACAAATCTTTTGCTTATATGGCTAGGAGGTATCCTAACATAAGGTTTAAAAGAAAGCAGCCATTCAGGTCCAAGTTCAATACTGGAAACACTGGTGGATCTAGTGGCTCAAACACCTTCAATAAAGGAAAAGGGATTGCTGGTGCTGCTAAGGGTGGATACAAGACATGAAGTGTGGATAGGACCAAAATAAGATGCTATAACTGCAATGAACTTGGGCATTTTGCCACTGAGTGCAAAAAGCCTAAACAAGTCAAGAAGGACAAAGCATACTTAGAGCTTGAAGCTAAGTATGAGGCTCTACTCAAGAAACAACAGGGCAAAGCTTTTATTGCTGAGGGAAAATGCTGGGATGACTCTGATGAAGAAGAAGAACAAGAGTACTCAAACTATGCCTTGATGGCATTTTCTGATGATGGTGATTCAAGTCAGGTACCCATTCTTACTTCTCTTGATATGACTCCCCTTCAATATAAGCAAACTGTTGAAGACATGAGCACTGAGATGTTTAATATTCATACTAGCATGTTAGTAGCTAATGAAGAAATTGATAGACTAACTGCTAAGAATGTTGAGCTTACAGAAAAGAATGAGAAACTTGAGTTAATGGCTGTGAACCTGGATGGTTTGAAAAAGGAGGTTGAGTATCTTAAAAACAAAGTGATTTGTGCTGAGCAGATAGAGAAAGCCCTTAGGGAACAAATTGTTGAAACTGAACTGAAACTAAGAAGCTTCAAAAACTCCTCTGAACTTATTCAAACCTATCACAAGGAACACACTGAAGACTGCAAGGTTGGAGTTGGTTTTGACTATGATAATGACAAGGGAAGGAAGAAGGTCAAGGGCAAAGGAAAGGAAACTTTTATAAACAAAAATGCCCCAACCATACTGTCAAGTGTTGAACAGCCCATCTTCAGAAAGAGTGCTGTTGAGTTTGATGAGGAACTACTGATCATCAAGCAACAGCTACTTGAAGAAGATGAGGCTGCTAAAAACACTTCTTCCTTTCCTGAACTTGTCAATCAGAAAGAGACCAAAAACAATCTTGTCAAGAGTCCTAAAGCAAAGAAAGAAGTTGTTAAGAAAAAGAAACAAAACAGAAATGGTAAAGTTGGTGTTAACAAGGGAAACAACTATGCTTATGTGCCAAATGCTCCCAGGAAACAATGTCAAAAATGCCTATCTGTTAATCATTTGACTCACAAGTGTAGTAAGCCTGATATTGTTGAAGTTGACAACCTGAGTAACCATTCTGCTAGCATAAATTCTAGTCATGATTCTTTCTGTGGTAAGCCAAACTGCATGACATGCTATGTGACTGTGATTGCTAACTGTTTATCTCTTAAACATAAACTTGACTCTGCACAATCTGGTGAATCACACACACATATGCATTCTCATAGGACAGGGTCCCCAATCAGGGTTGAGAGGGTGAAAACTTCATGTGAGCCTAAGAGTGTAAACTCCAAAGCCACAGAAAAAGTGAAGTCTCCTACTATGAGAAATGCAATTTATGACAGAAGAATTATTAATCAAAATGTTTCTAAATCAACTGGACCCTACCAAGTGTGGGTACCAAAAACAACTTAGTCATTTTGTGAATGCAGGGCAACAGGAATAAAAGAGTCATATGGATCTTGGACAGTGGATGCTCAAGTCACATGACTGGTGATATAGCCCTGCTATCACATTTTGAGGAAAAGGCTGGCCCATCAGTAACCTTTGGAAATGACAACATTGGTTATACAATGGGATATGGCAGTGTTAAATCTGGAAATGTCATTATTGAAGATGTAGCGTTTGTTGAAGGACTGAAGCATAATCTCTTGAGTATTGGACAATTCACCAACAGAGGTTTCAAAGTGGAATTTGATGAAGACCTTTGTTCAATCTCAAAAAGGGAAAGTGGTGAAGTTGTTCTAACTGGTGTGAAGAAAGGAAGCTTGTTTGTTGCCAATCTCAAGGCTGCAGATAAGGGAGAAGTCTGCTGTTTCTACACTAAAGCCACAAATGAGGAATTCTGGCTATGGCACAAGAAGCTGTCTCACTTGAATGTTCAGGCAATGAACTCTCTAACCAAGAGAGAACTTATCAGGGATTTGCCTGCCTTGGAGTTTGTGCAAGATGGAGCATGTGAAGCTTGTCAGAAAGGAAAAATTAAAAGATCCAGTCACAAGAACAAGTTGCTCAATACAAACTCAAAACCTCTGCAGCTAATTCACATGGACTTATTTGGCCCTGTAAATGTAATGTCCCTCTCCAAAAAGAAATATGCTCTAGTGATGGTAGATGACTATTCAAGATATACTTGGGTGGAATTCCTATTCTCCAAGGATGAAGCACCCCAAGTCATAATAGAGCATATCAAGAGAGTTGATAAAGAAGCACAAAGCACTGGTTCCTCTGTAGTTGCTTTGAGAAGTGACAATGGGACTGAGTTCAGAAATTCAACATTTTATGAGTTTTGCAAAGATAAAGGAATTTCTCAACAATTCTCAGCTCCTAGAACACCTCAACAAAATGGAGTAGTTGAGAGAAAGAATAGAACTCTCATTGAAGCTGCAAGGACAATGCTGCTGGATGCAAAGCTACCCACTAGCTTTTGGGCTGATGCTGTTAACACAACATGCTATGTGCAAAATAGAACATTAATCAATAAGAAGTCTGGCAAAACTCCTTACTCATTAATGACTGGAAAAAGAGCATCCTTCAAGCACCTGCATGTGTTTGGAAGCAAGTGCTTTGTGATGAAAGATACCTCTGAGCATGTTGGAAAATTTGATGCAAAAGCATTTGAAGGTATCTTCATTGGATACTCTCTGGAAAGGACAGCATATAGAGTATTTGTACCTGAGCAACACAAAGTCATGGAAAGCATGGATGTTACCTTTGATGACAAGAAAACTCCTGGACTGAAAACAAGTGATCAAGACAGTGTTCCATTGAGATTTGAGAATCAAGGTTATCTTGAGGATTCTGAAAGGGAAGATGAACCCCCTGTTCAAACTGTTCTAGAGAATGAAATCCTTGAAGTTGACAATCTTCTTCAAACACCTGTGCAAGGGTTCACAAACACAGGGGGAGAAGAAGAGAATGCACCTATCAACCAAAATGAGCTTGGAATAGATCAAGGGAATGAACAGGGGCACACAAGGAAATGGGACAGAGCCCACACTAGGGATCAAATCATTGGAGATCCTAGTGAGGGAGTTAGAAGAAGAAGGGCAACATTAAATACATGTCTGTATAGCTGCTTTCTGTCACAAGAGGAACCTAAATTAATTGAAGAAGCTTTGAAGAATTCTGATTGGATTGTTGCCATGCAAGAAGAGTTGAATCAATTTGAGAAAAACAAAGTATGGGAACTAGTACCTCCTCCAAAAGGAAAGAATGTTATTGACACCAAATGGGTGTTCAGAAACAAAATGGATGAAGAAGGAGTGGTAATAAGAAACAAAGCAAGACTGGTTGCCAAAGGATACTGTCAGCAGGAAGGCATTGACTATGATGAGACATTTGCACCTGTAGCTAGACTGGAAGCCATCAGAATCTTCCTGGCTTTTGCAGCTCACTCAGATTTTAAGGTGTATCAAATGGATGTGAAAAGTGCATTTCTCAATGGTGATCTTGCTGAAGAAGTTTATGTGTCTCAACCACCTGGCTTTGAAAGTGAAGACTTCCCAAACTTTGTGTATAGACTGCTCAAGGCACTCTATGGACTCAAACAGGCACCAAGAGCCTGGTATGAAACTCTATCTCAATTTCTTCTTGAGCATCAATTTACCAGGGGTACAATTGACAAAACCCTATTCTTCAAGAAGCATGGAAATGATATCATTCTTGTTCAAATCTATGTGGATGATATCATCTTTGGCTCTTCAAATGAAAAACTCTGTGAAAGGTTCTCTAAGTTGATGCAAAGCAAATATGAGATGAGTATGATGGGAGAGTTAACCTACTTTCTAGGCCTGCAAGTACATCAAAGGGAGGATGGCATCTTTATAAACCAATCTAAGTATGTCAAGGATCTTTTAAAAAAATATGGTTTAGAAGAGTCATCCCCAGCTAAAACTCCTATGTCTACTGCAATCAAGCTGGATGAAGACAAGAAAGGCAAGAGAGTTGATATCAAGGTCTATAGAGGAATGGTTGGATCCTTACTCTATCTCACAGCTAGCAGGCCAGACATCATGTTTGCCACATGCCTTTGTGCAAGGTTCCAGTCTGATCCCAAGGAATCTCACATGATGGCTATCAAAAGAATCTTCAAGTATCTGAAGGGGACTCCTAATCTTGGGCTATGGTATCCAAAGGGCACTGGGTTCAACCTGGTTGGTTACACAGATTCTGATTATGCTGGATGCAGAATTGACAGGAAGAGCACCTCTGGAAGCTGTCAATTCCTAGGTCAAAGGTTAGTGTCCTGGTTTAGTAAGAAACAACAGTCCATAGCAACATCCACAGCTGAGGCTGAATTCATTGCTGCTGGAAGTTGCTGTGCTCAATTGCTTTGGATTAGAAATCAACTCATGGATTATGGGCTAGTGTTAGAACACATTCCACTAATGTGTGATAATACTAGTGCAATATCCATAGTTGCCAATCCGGTTAATCACTCTACTACAAAGCACATTGAGATCAGGTACCATTTCATTAGGGAACATGCTGCAAATGGTACCATAGAAGTCTCTTATGTTCCCACTGAGAAACAATTAGCTGACATATTTACTAAACCTCTGAATGAAGCAGTCTTCAACAGACTTGTGAGTGAAATTGGAATGCTCAATCCTTCATTTAGTTGCTCTAAGTAAGTATGCCAGTAAATTGTTGCAGCAGTAAATTTTCACTGTATTTAAATGCTCTATTTGTTTGGAGTGAAAATTAGCTGAGATATGATTTATAAATATTTCAGTATTTTACTGCATATTTTTCACAATCACATTTGTTGGCAAAGTTGTGAGTTTTTGAGACATCTCGATATAGATGATTTTCAGAGTTCACGACACAGTTCAAATCAAACAGACTTATATCGCAAACTGTTGAGATTGTGAGACTTGGCGACATAGTTCATTTCATGAGTTTGCGACATAGTTCATTTTATGACTTCGCGACTTAGAATAACTATATCGACAAGTCTCCACAGTTGACAGAATTTTGATTTAAATTAATTTTATTTCAAAATTTGATAAAAGTCTGACAATTTGCTTAAAATTCTTAATAGAGAGCTTTAGACAGGGTATTTCTACTATATCGCAAAGTCTCCCCGATCCTTTCATCTTGAGGACTTTGCGACATAGTTCATTTCTGAGACTATGCGATATACTGTGCAAGACTTTGCGGTACAGGCCATTTTTGACTTCGCGACATACAGATAGACTGTACAGATTCATAACTCCATATCGCAGTGTCTCTATCATATAAATACCCTTTTCTAACCGTTCACAACTTTTCATCTTGTCTATTGCTCTCAAACTCTCAAACCTAAGCACAAATTCTCTACTCTCTCCTTCACTCTCTCTCTCTCGAAATGGCACCCAAATCTCAAACAGTATCATCTTCTATCCCTTTAACCATTCCCAAAGAAACCAATCTTCTCACCATTCCCTCTGAGGCTGAGGCTAACCCAAGGTACAAGTGTTTTGTCCGGTTCTTGAACACTTCCTACCTACGCCAAGCCCTAACCCTGAACCCTACCTTGTATGTCGATGTGTTGGAAGGATTCTGGAGAACGGCGTTGGTATCAACAATGGCTAGGGAAGATGGAACCTCATTCCAGGAGGTTAGTTGTTCAATTGGAGGCAAACACTTTCAGTTTGGTGAAAGGGAAATCAATGATGCTTTGGGGTTCAAGGTTGAGGGTCATGACCAAGAAGCTACAGATGCTCAAATCGTAGATTTCATGACCTTCATTCGGTATGCTGAAGAGATAGATACTGGAAAGCTAAATAAGAAGTTTGTGAGAAGGGAGTGGTCATTTCTGTTTGACGCACTCCAGAAGGTGTTTCTCTGCAGGAAGACAGGATGGGACCATATCAGTCACATTGCTGTGAAGCTAGCCTACTCCTTGGCCAACAACCAGGAGATCAATGTGGGAGCCATAATTCTCAAAGAATTGGCTCAGAGGCTAGGCAAGACTGTTCGTGGTAGAGGTAATGACATCTTTTACCCTCGTTTCCTTCAAGTAATTTTAAATTTTCTTGATGCAAATGTCCATGATTTAGAGGGTATAGATAAAACTAAAATGGCTTATTCCAAGTCCATGTCCAAAGTTCTATTTGGCTCATTGGACACAAGGAATCAAGTGGATGTGATTCTAAGTGTGACCAAGCATATGCAGGACACATTTGAGTCTTATCCACTTGATAAGCCAATATACCATGCACTTTCCTGGACAGGGGAGGCTGAGACTGAAGGAGCTACACAGTCTAACCCCAGCCTTCCCATCCCATCCAGCAACCCCACTGTAAACAGTACCATAGAAGTTAGGCAACCAAGTGCATCAATCTCTCAACAGATTGGTGTTACTAAAAAGAAGTCAAAGAAGAGAGCCCTAGCAGTGATAAATGAATCTGTAGAGATAGCTAGTGAGAATCCTGAGTCACCTCTCACCAGACAAAGTAAGAAATCCAAATCCAAACCTACCACTGGATCCTCCCAACATGATTCAGATGTGGAAAAAGGGGTACACCTGTTACTGTCCATGGCCTCTCAACAGGTCATTGGCATTGAAAAGAGCAGTCTCCCCACTGCACCATGTACAGAGTCTGCACAGGGTCAAGAACTCACTCTTGACCCTAGGAGTGATAAGGCTGATCATACACAGAGTGGAGAGCACATCACTGTTGAAACTCCTCCTATTTCTCAGGGGGAGTTGCCACAATCTAATCTAAACCCCACTTCTCTCTCAGATTCTTCCATAAAAATTTCTTCTGAACAAGAGAGTCATTCCAATGACAATCTTGCCTTTGATCAATCACAATTCTCTCCTGTGATTGAGCCAATTTCAAGTGACATGGTGCATGACACTATGCTCACCACCCAGGACCCACATCTAGTTGGTCAGGGAATGCATGCTGGGGCATATCCTAATGACACCAACAAAAACATGGAGGATTCACCAGTTTTCACTGGAGACTCTATGCCAAATTCTCCCATCCTTAGGGATGTGGAACTGTCTTCACAGACAAATAGGGCTAATGTTGTAACACATCCCATTTCAATGGAGACAACATTAGACCCTACAGCCATTCCAAGGCTGGAGGAGACTCAAAACCTTACATCTCATGAAGTGCCTAGCACTAGCTCTCACTTGGCTCAGGCCACTATGTCGGAATGGCTGAAGCCTGTGCACCATGACAGGCCTTCAGGATCATCATCTGTGCCTTCCAAAATGATAGAAGAAGCCATACAAGATCTCCATGTGGCACAGATTGATGAGTTCTCAAAGATAGCTCAACATCTCCTCACCTCAAATCTCCCAAATGCTGATTATGAAGCCATTTTACTCTGCCACAAGGAGGATGTTGAAGCTCAGCAGGAGAAGATAGTGGATGCAGCTAAACCAGAGGGAAATGTGGATGCCTGGTTGGATGCTAAGAGGACTCTCAAGCTCAAGGATGCCCTAGCCTGTCTAAGAGAAGAATACCTAACTTCTCTGGGCTCCAATGCAAAGGATCTCTCTCCTGCTGCCATCTATGATGCTGTTAATGATGTCTACAGGAATCAATTAAAGGCTTTGCACTATCTTGGGAAAGGGCTTCAATCAGAGATTTCTTCTATCCAGGAGGCGACAGACAGATCCCTCACTCAGCTCCGAAATTCATATCTCTCTGATTTTCCCAAGGTGGAAGGCATCCTTAAAGAAATCCAGAAGACAAACTCTACTGTAAGCATGATGGACCTCTCTCTAGCCATGGTCACAGACAACATCAGGAAGCTGGCTACAACCCTGGAAAATCAAGTCAAGGCCAATATCAACTCAAATGCAATGTTGAATGTAATTTGGAAGAATCAGTATGGTGACAAATTGGTGGATGAGGTCCCTCTGTCAAACATCTCCAAATTTGACTTTGCCAAGCTCAAGGAGCAATCTCTCAATTCTTTCAAGTCTCAACAGCTATTCTCAAAGGTGGATGGTCTTGAAAGAGAAGTGGCCTCTCTGAAAGATGAAAACAAGGAGCTTGCCAACTCTCTAAAACAGCTCAATGACAAACTGGATGACCAAGGCAACAACACCTCCAATATCCTGCTGGTGCAACAACAGATGCTGACTTCAATGATGAAACAAATGAACCTGCCTATCCCTGGGGAAGCTCAAGTCATCTTTTCTGATCCCAAGCCTAAGGGGGAGAAACAAAAGGAGGTCATTCTGAAACAAAGAGGGGGAGTACCTGCCAAGCAGTCAAAGCATAAGGGCAAGGGCATACTCATTGAAGAAACCATAAAGCCAATCATTCTTCCCCCTGTAGAGGTCATAAGTGCAGAAGGTCAGAAGAGCACAATCTCAACCACCTACTATCCATCAACAATGCCTAAAGATATCTCAAATCCTCAACCTACTCAACCTACTTCCAATGCTAAACCTGTCAAATCTGATATAATCACAGAGGCCAAGCTACAGGAAGTTGCCAACTCAAACATCTATCATAATGAGGCCTTTCTGGAGTTTCTGAAAGCCATCTACAGCAGTGCTCAAGGAGATGCAAGGATGTACAGACAGAAGATCAAGGAAAGCATCAAGTATTTCACAGTGGCAGTAAGGAAAATCAAGGATGTCCATCTAAGAGAGATAATCATGGTGTGCAAGGACAACTGCTTGTGGCACCTAGCTTTTCAAACTCTAGAGAAACTGAGATTTACTGAGCTGTCAATCATTCTGGAGTTGATTGAAAAGCATGGGATGAACAATGAAAGTCTTTACAATGACTTGAAGATGGACCAGAATAAAAGATTGCCTGAGGTTATATCCAAGCCAAGGACAATAATTTACCAAAGCCTATCTCAAGACAGTAGTATTGACCAACTAGTAATTCCCTCAGACCTTTTAATGAAGAACAATGCAAAGATCAACCAGGTGCTGCAAATGCTGAGAGCTAAGAGAGGAGCTAGGACAGCTGAGGAACTAGAGATGATTCGAACTCTACAATCTTTTCTGATTCATGGAGTCATTCCTGAATCTGTCAAAGAAAAGAGCAAAAAGAAGGATGGGGAGGATGATGATGAGGAGAAAACCTATGAAAGGAGATCTCAGACAAGGAGAAATAAGGATGGATCTAGTGAGAGCAGCAGGAGCAAATATCAAAAGAAATCAAAAGATGCTGGTGATGACAAGAGGGACTCAAAAGGGACAAAGGAAACAACCAGGAAAACAAGAAGTGGAATTCAGCAAGTCAAGGACATTGCCAGCAGTACTTTAACCACAACACAAGACTCTAAGTCTAGGGTGGGTACTGTTAGCAATGATCCTCCAAAATCATTATCCATGACTTCTGAACCTGAATTGCCACAGAAGAAAGATGAAGCCACTAAAGTAATTTCAAGAAAACACTTCCACAAAGTTACAGCTAGTGGAGTGTTACAGTGGATGAAGGGGAAAGGAATGAAGCTACTTCCAAGTGATGTGGCACTGAAGACTAATTCTCCTTGTTCCAGAAAGGTGTCTCTTGTGAAACATAGGAAGATCAAGAGTGTACCCAGAAGGATAAGGATAACAAAGAAGACTGGAAAACTCACAAATGTTATTGGCATCAATGTGCTTCCACTAGATGAGGACTATGATGAAGATGCCCTAGCATTTTTGAGGGCTCAAAGGATCTTTGAAGTCAAAGTGAAGTTGAATCATCTAGAGATCAAGTACACTGATGGAAGAGAAAGAATAATGAAGCAAGGGGGATGGCAACATTTTGACACCTATGAGCAAGAAAGAATCAATGCCTTGTTAAATTTTGAAGAAAAGGAAGAAAGGTTGTGGAAAACAGAGATTGCCAGATTCATGAAAATGCACTCTGAATATAAAGAAAATCTAAAGAAACTGAATGAAGAAAAGAGGTGTGAGAAAGAAAAGGAGATGGCTGAGATGGAAGAAAGAGCAAAGGAGCTAAGGAAGAAAGGGCTGTGCAGGGTAAAGCAAAATCCTTATACTGTTGAGTACAAAAATCATTATGGAGGAATAAGCAAGATAAGGATGGAGTTCATACATTCATATGTGGAAAGTGCCCTCAGAACAGCAGCTGAAGATCTAAAAGGTTCTCCTTTCATTGAAGAACTGATTGCAAGGGATGAAATTTTACTGGACATCTCTGAAATAAAGAAGAATGAAGAAATAAGGAAGAAGAAAGTCTATGATGATTTCTTAGAGAAACAATTGGAAACTGAAGCTATGTAGCTCAAGGAGAAATTCTGTAAGACCAAATTTCCAAGTTGTTATCAAATTCTGTTCTTAACTTTATCTTCTTTATACTTGTTCTTTTTATGTTAGTTAGGCTTGTTATCAGACATGAAATTGTGCCTAAGGGTCTTACTCACAATTTGGGGGAGATTGTTAGGCTCAAGACATGTCTGAACACCACTATTAACAAGCCTACACTTTGTGACTATGTCACATTACATGACCTAGTGAGTTCTATCACTGGGATGTAGTATAGGTCTCTAAATGTACTTGTCTTGTTCTCATGAACATTAGCTTGACCATGTATGCTCAAAGTTATAATGAGCTTAGTAAAGTTTCTTGCATCTAGATTGTATATAGGCCATTGAATAATTGTCCTGGTAGAAGTTCAGAAGTGTTCATGCAGCAGGATAGAGATAAATAAGGCTATGAAGAAATAAGTTGCAGAAATTTGTCTAAGGCATTATATAGCAAAGTCAGAAGAAAGCTATGTCGTGAAGTCACCAATATCCATGTCGTGAAGTACTATATCGCATAGTCCATTTTGTACTATGTCGAGAAGTCCTCAAGACGCATGTCGTGAAGTGTTGAAGTCAGCAAAGTCAAAGAAGCCTAGATCGTGAAGTCCTCAGAAGCCCTATGTCGCATAGTCTTCAAATGACCTATGTCGCATAGTCTTCAAATGACCTATGTCGCATAGTCTTCAAATGACCTATGTCGCATAGTCTTCAAATGACCTATGTCGCAAAGTCTTCAAAGGCTATATCGCGAAGTCCTCACAAGTGAGATCGCGAAGTCGGGAATGAAGTGGAGTTCCCGATATCAACACTTAGCCGTTTACAACAAGATAAATCATGGTACAGAATCAAGAATCAAAAGAGACAAATACTGAAGCATTTGTTCTGGCAAGGTGGTCCAAAGAACAGATGGCAAATCTACAGCTAAACTTGGAGAGAAAGATAAGAGACAAGCAGCTACAGAAACGGGAAAGACTCCGAAAAGCAGGTGGTCCTTCCTGACACAGTTAACGTCTTATGGCAGGACAAGTTGGACTTTCAGCAAGGGGTAACTGTGTAAAAATAGGTGTGTGCACTAGTTTGTATAGGGCTTATATATATCATGCACATCCTATTGTTAGCAGTAAGAGAGATACACATAGTTATTTGCTAAGCTCTTTTCTCTGTAAGCAAGCAAGTTCAAACTGTTCTTGTTTAGAAGCCAGAAATTCTATTGTGAATTTCTTGGAAAGCTGTAGTATTTAATTTGCTTATACAAAGTAGATTAAAGTGATTGTGTGTGTTATTTACTTTCTGCATATTACATATCATAATCATATACAGTCTGTTACTTAGTTTTCAAGAATCGAAAAATATATCAAACTATCCATTCACCCCCCCCCCCTCTGTCTAGTTTCTGGTAGTATTCATTTCTAACATTATTCACAAGCATTACATCACCATCCCGAGTCAAGAGAAATTCAAAATATCTCTCGGACTCATGGTGAATCCTACCAGACCTACCAACAACCTGTGTTTCTTGAGCAGTATTGTCATTAACATTTTCTTGCACATTCTGCTCTTGTTCCAACTTCGGTTCAATGTTATCTCGTGGTTCTCGATCCTCATCGAGATCTATTTTCCTCCCAGTATTTCTTTTAGAAAGAAATTCTCTCTCAAGAAATACAGCAGTCCGAGCAACAAACACTTTGTTCTCTGGAGGATTAAAGAAGTAAGACCCCTTTTGTTTTAATTTAGTATCCCACAAAATTACATTTATCTGATTTTGGTCCTAGCTTGTCATAGGTTAAACGTTTCACAAACACTTTGCATCCCCTAATTTTCATAAATGACATGCTATAACTTTTCTCAGTCCACATCTTATATGGTGTCTCCTGAACCATTTTAGTAGGAACACGGTTTAGTGTATATGCACTTGTCTCTAGGGTATAATCCCAGAAACTTATTGGAAGATCCTCTTGACTCATCATCCATCGCACTATGTCCAACAAAGTGTGATTTTAGTTCTTAGAAACCCCTTTCTTTGAACCTTTTCTACTTCAGCTTAATATTCTTTGAACTTTTCAAAAGATTCGAATTTGTTCTTCAAAAGATATCCAAATTCGTATCTACTGAAATCATCAGTAACCGCTATAAAGTAGTAAAACCTACCTTCTGCCATCGTACGTATATGACCACATACATCTCCATGTATAAGTCATAATCGTTTGATGACCCTTTCACCATTTCTAGTAAAAGGGGCCTTTTGTCTTTTTACCAAATAAACCAAGATTCGCATTCTTCGTATGATTCAAAATCAAACTTATCCAATCATCCATCAGTATGTAAATTGGAAATGCATTTCTTATAATATGGCCTTAATTACAGTGCCAAAGGTAATGTTTGATTTGAGTCATTTTAGAACATATAAATTGTTAACTAATTGTGCAACATCATTCACCTTTTCATTGAAATGTAATAAACAACAATTGTTATATATCCAATTAAAATGAAAAACCTTTCTTGTCCATAAAAGAAATCAATATAATGTCTCTACTCTTAGAGGCACGTAGTTACAATTATCAAGTTCTAAACTTAGCCTTATAGGCAGAATTAAGTAACGAGTTACTTTAACTAGAGCAACAACTTTTGCTCCAATTCTAACCCGAAACCTGAAGCTTGACCCTCACCGGTCTTCTTCTTAGATCTTCCAAATAAGCATGACAGTTTAACTTCCAGTCTTTCGGTTTTCCACAGAAGCGACAATCATCTTCTTTAATTAGCAACACCTCCTTTAGGCGACAAAACCTCTTTGGGATTGGAGTTTAATATGGCTATAGAATTAGATCAAATCTTCTTCTTTCCACTCCATTTTCCTTTCCCATTCACATTCCTACATTCACCATCATTATGGGAGTAGTCCATGCATTTATCATGTTGCTTACAGCAGTTCTCAACGTGCTTCACAACTTAGTGGGTGCTATGTCTATCTCATTTATTTCGTTGTTCACTAACTAATTGAGGATAGTTATTGTTCAAAGATTTGTATGATCAATTCATTCCGAGTCTCTAGACCAATCTTGAAACCCAAAATAAATAATAATCAAGGTACTCATAATACCCTATCATCTTTAGAACATCTGGTCCAACCGAATCTCACGTTCCCTACTTGTAGGTGTATGGTGTCTTGCTATTGTCAAATCCCTTTTGACAAGCCTTTTCCTCAAACATCTTTTAAGGTGCTCAAATATCTCATAAGCATCCATATGCTCATATTGTTTCTTAAGCTCAACACTCATAGTTGCAAGCATGAGACATGAAACATCAGCAGTCGAATCATCAATTTGCTTCCAATAAGCATTATGTTCGGCACATGTTACATTCTCAGCTAAAAGGTAAGGGAAGAATTTGACTAACATCGTGGTGCCTGAGGACGATCCTCAAGCTCCTATATCAGTCGAGGAAATTTGTTCCTGTCAGCTTGTCCTTCTCAAGGACTAATCGCATAGAGAAGTTGTTTGTGTTATTTGTCATTTGATAGCTACAATATTAAAGTGCATAAAATTAATCTAGGTTGCAAATTTATTAATTATTATGTTTAAGTGATTATGGTATATCATTATATACCTCCCACTATTTTTTATCAAATAAATAGCCCTAACTATTAATTCGGAAAGTATTTCTCTTAAATCTTTCTAGTGAGCCAAGATCCATATTTCGTCATGCTTAAGGTCAGCTTTGGCTTTACTCCCAAAACATGATTTATTTAGGTAGACAACTCTTGTCAATTATATCATATATAACTCTTGGAAAGTTTGGTAGAACAACATTTGTTCACATTTATCTAATAAATCATACCAAGCTCCATGCCTTTAAGTTCACAATCCTATTGTGGTAACTTAGTTAAGTCTAACCCAATGGTCTAACAGTTAAGTATCACATTTACTTCATCACGTCTTACCACGATAGATAGGAGTGCTTCGCTTTGGCGAACCCACTCTTTCTCGATCTAGGTCTTGACGAGTGTTGCCCATTGGAAGGCATCTAATTGACTTAATATTTTAACTTTAGGGATTTTATTATTAAAAAGACCATGATCCCATCATCAAGAGATTCCCAATTTTTCCTTGAACTAAGTACTTGTTAGGTCCAAAGTATCGTAGAAGGGGGGGGGGGGGGTTGAATACGATACTCACAAATAATTTAATTTTGTTCGCGGATTAATCTTTCAGTTCTATAACGAAATCAAACACACCAAACCAAATCAAGTTTCGGGGAATATATCTTTTTATAAATATAAACCTCGAGGGGTGCTACAATTTCTAATCCGTAGATTAGCTTCAATGAGTTTAAGGTTACACAAATACAAAACAATGATCAAATTCTGAGCACTATTAATTCTCTGATAATTTCTCCGGCTCAGTTCTCTCTCTCAGTAATGTTTCTGTGTAGAATGCCTTAACTGAAGAAGACACTATCTTCTCTCGTATTAATTGTAGACTTCATTTGAAAAACCATCGAACCAAACTTGAACAAACAATCTTGGCCGTTGGATCTTCATCAACCTGTCAGACAAACCAAACTTTTCACCTGCTCCAATTTGAAAACCATCGAATGGAATTACTTTATTTACCATTCGATAGGTTTTAAAACAAAACTATCGAATACCAAATAAAGTAAAAGTGGTTTTCAAATAATTACTTTTAAACTCATTCGATAGTTTTCACAAATGAAAAACTATCGAATTCATTTTCTTTACCTTTGTCCTTTAGTAATTACTCCTGGGTGTTTTAGTTTTAGACTGTATCAATTTCTTCCGAGACGATAAAACAACTTGATCTTCTTAGTGCCGTCACCTAGTGCAACTGGTCTGGTTCACAGATGAATAACACTTGATCAATTCTTCTTTTATGTCTTCAATTCAATGCTGCTGATAAGTCCTTTGTCGTTCTGGTTGCTTCATTTAAATCACTGGAATCCCGTGGTACTTAACCCTAAATCATTCACATACTTCTGTCGTCTTGAAAGTCTTGTTTCTTTTGCTGTCACTGAGGCTTGAACATTTTCATGAACTTCTTTCTGTGACCTGTTTACGGACTTCAAGAATACATAACGTATTTTGATTTTTTGAGTTTACCTTTTCTTCTTTGATTCTGGATTCCTATGCTTCTGTTAATACTATTGTCTGTCTTGTCCTTTGTTGAGTTGTAGTTATCTCTTTTACATCTTATGTTACATTATGCTTTACAATCTCCCCCTATTTGATTGGATAGAGTTCGACAAGCAAATACTTCGAGGATAACTCAACTAACTAAGGAAACATGAAACTGATTAAAGTAAGACAGCGTAATAATATTAAATGCATTCTGGATCAGATATATATACATTTACAGATTTCATAAATAAAAAAACAATTAAACTTTATACAATGAAGTTGCTCCTCTAGTCTGAGCTGATAGTTCTTTTGTTCTTTGCTTCAATCTTCAGTCCATTCCAATCTCACCTTCTTCAATCATTGGATCAGAGTTAGCAGCTTGATAATCAATCACTGATAGATAGTGCAGTGGTTCTCCAGGTTTAAGGATTGCTCCTTGGACGTGTCTTCCAATATATTCAACCTCTTGACCCACTCCAGCCCATAACCATGCAATGTTAACATCTTTCTTGTTTAGCTTTGGCATGTTTGGCAGTCTGGTATGCACTTCCAATCCTCTTTCCACTCTTTTCCTATAGTAATGAACATTCTCCATTAGAAATCTTCTAAGAGTGTCTGCTGCTTTGTCCTTCTCCGTTGATGAGAATCCAGTGGATCTAAGATACTTCTCAACTGAGATTAGATAGTTGCTTGGGTAGTCTCTCAGTTTGTCCTCAGCCAAATAGCAGATTCTGAACAAGTCATTCGTCATGAATCTAACCATTGGAGGATCTTCAGTAATCTCTGGACCGACTTTCATCACGATCTCCTTAACATGCTCACAGAGCAGTTCATTTAGCCTTGTAGTTCTTTGGATCTTGATGAGTATAGCCTGCAATTCTGTATATGTCCTCTGTTCTAAAAACTTAGTGGAAATCACAAATGTACCTTTCTCCAGAAAACTGATTAATAAGCTCCAGGCACCATTTGCTTTAACCCCAGCATTGAGACAGATTATAGAGCTTCTCAGTGCTTTAGAGTAAGTCTGATCTTCAAGATTAGCACTTCTGATGTCCTGAATAATAACTTCCACCTCAGCATTGTCGTTGACTTATAATCCGTCTTCAACTCCGCAAAAGGTTTTATAAGCCATTTCCCATTCAGTACCATCTTTCTTTGCCAGATCTATCATCTTCTTCTTCCTCACTTCATTATACACTTTGAATCTCTTCAGTTTTTCACTCCTCGGAATTGCTTGCTGTTTCTCTTTCTCAGCTTGCCTGGCATCTATTGCATCTCTCTGAGCTCTTATTGCTTCCAAGGCAGCTTCTTCTTCAGGTGATAGAGAATTTGCATCCCAGATTGGATGTTCAACGGGCTCTGGATAATATGGCTCATGCTCCTCTTGATTAGGTTGCTCATGCATGACCTCAAATTCCTCTTCACTCTCCTTCTCTTCTTCTACAAGTTCCTCTATCCAGTACTGTCTGATAGGAATAGCTTCAACTGTCTCCCAAACTCCCCATCCATCCTTAGGCTTCTCTTTCTCCCCTTCTCCAACTTTCTCCCCCTTAGTTGAGGAATCCTCGATAAAAGTATCCTCAGCATAAAAGGTAGTAGAAGGATCAGGTTGCTGATTTGAAGGACCAGGTTGGCCAGTTTGTTGGTTCTTCAGCATAGTCCATATCGACTGTACTCCATCACTTTGATTTTCCATGAAATCTAGCAGATCCTTATTCATCTCTTGCATAGAAGCCAGCTTCAGGTCAATGTCATCCAATCTGGAGTTGGTAGTCTTCTCAATCTTGTCCAATCTCTGGTTCAGCTTAGACTCCACTCTAGAAAGGGTGTTCATTGCATCTTTTACCCTAGCTTGACCA
The DNA here is from genome assembly GCA_030848705.1 of Heracleum sosnowskyi. NCBI lineage: Eukaryota > Viridiplantae > Streptophyta > Magnoliopsida > Apiales > Apiaceae > Heracleum > Heracleum sosnowskyi. The sequence goes on from CM061235.1 coordinate 72,145,170, forward strand.
TCCCGGATAACCAGAACGTCTTCTTTCAAAGCTTCTTGTCCTTGTTGCAAAGCATCCACCTCATTCATGAAACCATCTTTAAGTTCCCTTACGTCCGTCCTCAACTCGATCAGTTCATCCATAGCTTCCTTCTTTAAGGAGTCCACTTCCTGCTTCGTACCTGTTATAGTGCCAGATGCACTGCCAATGACCCTGAATGTTCTTCTTGAATCAGCTGCTGCCAAGTCAACCTTCTCTTGAATAGTCTTTAAAGAAGCATTGGCTTGACTAGAGGAGATCTCTTGGTCAAAGGAAGGTCGCAGTGGAACCTTGAATAATGGATTACCTTCTTTGTCACGAACTGTCATCTCCTTGAGGGTAGATTGAACTTGTAGCTCTCTTTCTGCCGGTAACAGCAAATCATCAATATTAGGTAGGGTTAGGGTGTCACTCCTCACATTTGGCTCTGGGTGTACACTCAACGTTTCTGTCGGTGTTTGAATCATTTTTCCTTTCCCACTCAGGCCAGGTGTAAGTGTTTTTGTTTCACTCAAATCCTTTGTGCTGATTGTACCTACAGAAGAAAACACCGTAGCCGTCCTTAAGGAGGTCACCGGTGGTGCAATGGGGCTTCGCAAGTCCCCGTCCTTGGTTAAACCAAGTTGCTGATCATCCTTAGATGATATATCCTTTGTAGGATCTAGAGTTTGAATCTCTAGGGGTTAGAAACAGGCTCTTTTAACAGCAGAGATCCCGAATCTTCCCCGATCGTCTGTGAAGACTTTACCTCAGTTGACTTCTCAATAGTAATTGATTCATCGTCAACGAGTTGCCGATCTGCACCTACGTCAGACCCTTTACCCGCAGGATCCAGATATGTTCCATCTGGGGAGGTAGACAATGACCCTTTAGATTGTGCATTTAGGTCAAAGCCTTCTCTCGACGTTTGTGAAGACCCTTGGTTCTTAGAACCTTCAACCAGTGAACCTGACCGTAATATGGTCGGAACACCAGTTGCTTCCGTCAATTCTTCCTTACTTGATTGAGCTATTGGTTCGGATATAGCTTTCGTTAGCGTAGCCCAATCAGCATCAGAAAAATAAATAAAGGGCACTTTGGAAGTTTGAAATAAAGTATCAACAGTTGCCTCGGTTTCTGTTCGTCTCCTTTTAGAGGAAGGCAGAGCTGTTGTTGAAGGGTGTATCTCCTTATGTGGTGCTGCTAAGGCACTATCTCCCTCTACACTCATGGATGTCTGAATATTGGGTATAGGAGGGGAAGGAGGTTCGTTTATTGTTTCATTTGTCTCTTCCAAAGGCTCTTCGACCGTGGTTAGAGGTTGTGGGTTTGCAACCTCCTGGTCTGGAATGGCCACTGAGGGCTCTGGATCAACATCCATAGGTTGTGGTTCAGGAGGCAGTTCAGGTTCAGGAATGTTACCTTGATTTACCTGTTCCCCTGGGGGTAGAAGTGGTAGGGGCACTGTTCTTAGATATTCAGTGAGAACAATGGGTACTCCTGGAAGATAGTTGTTCTTCCTTATCAGAGCGGTTATGGCATTGCTCTTCATCTTCATACACTCCATGGTCTCCTCTTCGGCGAATGTCTCGCGCTCATCATCTGTTAAGATATCATTGAGAATTAGCTGTAGGAACCTAGGATAGAAACAAAGCACATCTTCATCTATGCCCGTTCTTTCATCCAGTGGTCCCATGCATATGATTACTTGATCAATCAGTAACCGTCCAATGTTAATATGCCTATTGTTGGCAATGGCAAACCCTATCTTTTGAAGGAATAAGGGAATACCATGCAGATTTGTTAGCTTGGCAGTAAAAACATGGATTAGGGTATGAAAGAAAAAGTTCCATGCCTTTGGCAAGTAATGCTTCAAAAACTCTCCCACAAAGAAGTTAGGTTGTTGACTTCTAATGAGAGTGAAGAAAGCATGTATCTCCTCAGTTGTGGGATCCGGAACAAGGTTTTCTGTAGGAAAATGTAAGATTCGATTAAAATCATGTTCCGTCACCCTTATTGTTCTGCCCCCTGGCACAACAAAACTGAAGGACCTTACGTTATTCTCACTTGTATCCGTGGCGGTTGTGTACAACGCAGTCAATTGATCGATGCAAAGGACCACGGGAGTACTCACAGCATATGCCACTAATGAACGTGTGTTCAAAAACTCTGCCCATGCACGAAACTGTAAGTTCGTACTGGCTTGCAGGTTTTGAAACGAGACATGATTAGTTTTGGTAACAATAAATTCTCCAGCCATTTTAAAATTTCCAGAAAATTTAAATAAACCAAAACTTTTTTTTTTTAAATTTAATTAATTATTTCTAATTAATCAAACCCTTAACAAAATTACCCATTTTCTTTTAAAAGACAAAATCGAACCAAACAGAAATAAAAAACCCTAATTGTTAACCTTTTGAATTCAGACTTTAAACTTAGAAATCAATTGGTTACAATCGATTGCTCAGAATTACTAGTTAACAATAGGATTTAGATCCACAACCAAGTTCGATAGTTTTCTTTGTAAACTTAGATCAAAAACCCAACCTTATCAATAATTCACAAGTTTGTTCACTGTAACAATGAAATCACTGTGGTAAATGATCGTTTTTGTCACGTTTACTGGATTAAAGCTTGAAGAAACTATCGATGGAGATGTTTTGTGTTTGTATCTATTTTGTAAGCATATAAAACTCTATTCTTGGAATAATGAACTGAAAAACAGCTAAGGGGACGTTTTATACACATGTACTGTAAGGGCATTTTTGTAAAAGCACATTTCGATAGTTTTTTAAAAGTACTATCGATGGATTTCTGGAGGGGTAAAAGAGTCTATTTCCATTCGATAGTTTTTGAGAAAACTATCGAAGAATTTAAAAAGAATGCTAACAGACTTTTACACAGAAAACCATCGAAGTTTTTTTTTTTTTTGAATTAAACACAAAAACTATCGAAGACTTATTTGAAAAATCTATCGAGAATTTAAATATGAATTAAAGTAAATTCCATTCGATATATTTTCAATTTAATTTCAAAAACTATCGAGAATTGTTTTCGATAGTTTTTCCTTTCCTTTTCAAAAACTATCGAAAATTAATTTCGATAGATTTATCTATGTACTTGAAAAACTATCGAATTTCCTAAATTCGATATTTTTTGCTTCTTTTCCAATTCCTAAAACCTGTTCTTGTTTTAAGAATCAGAAACTTTTATTTCCTGTCTAGTTTTAATTCTAATAAATCTTTTCAAATTTACCAAAATCAATTCTTAACAGAAAATTCACAATTTTCTTAGAATAAAATCAATTAAATATCATTGAGTGATATTAACCAATTAAAATCTAATGAATTATGTTGCATTAATCTACAATGTTAAAAACAAATCAAATTAATTCAAATTAAATAGATGCTAGAATATTTAGAACAAATATTAGCACCTAAATATTTTTTAGAATTAATAACTAATTAAATGCCAGAAGATATATCATCCATAATCATGACATAAAATTAGTACAAAAATCCTAACTACGAGAATTGCTCCAGAAAATAAATTCACGAGTCCTAAGGATATAGCAATTCTTAAACTCATGTATTCACCAGGACTCTCTACAGTTACTGACTTCTAATCAAAATCAATTAGAAATATTTAACATCCCAAGTTCACCAACCAGCTTATTGAAAGTGGATTCATCAAGCGGTTTAGTAAAGATGTTTGCAATTTGATCCTCTATGGGTATAAAATGTAACTCCACAGTTCCATTCATGACATGCTCTCGGATAAAATGATACCAGATGTCGATGTGCTTCGTCCTCGAGTGTTGCACTGGGTTGTTTTAGATTGCTATGGCACTTGTGTTGTCGCAAAATATTGGAATCTTTGTCAACAAAAGTCCATAGTCACGGAGTTTGTTTCTCATCCACAAGATCTGAGCACAACAGCTACCAGCAGCAATGTATTCAGCCTCAGCTGTTGATGTGGAAACTGAATGCTGCTTCTTGCTATACCAGGAAACTAACCTTCTTCCAAGAAACTGACAGCTTCCTGAAGTGCTCTTCCGATCAATCTTACAACCTGCAAAATCAGAGTCTGTGTATCCAATAAGATCAAATCATGTATCTTTAGGGTACCAAATTCAAAGATTTGGGGTCCCCTTAAGATATCTAAATATTCGCTTAACAACTATTAGATGAGATTCTTTAGGATCAGACTGAAACCTAGCACACAAGCATGTTGCAAACATTATATCTGGTCTACTTGCAGTGAGATAAAGTAATGAGCTTATCATACCTCTGTAGCCTGTGATGTCAACCTTCTTACCAGTTTCATCCTTATCAAGCTTAGTGGCAGTTGGCATAAGAGTCTTTGCTGTAGATGAGTCTTCCATTTGATACTTCTTCAGAAGATCTTTGATGTACTTGGACTGACAAATGAATATACCATCTTGTTTTTGGTATACTTGCAGTCCAAGAAAGAATGACAATTCACCCATCATGCTCATTTCATAATGACTCTGCATTAACTTAGCAAATCTCTTGCATAGATCATCATCAGTAGAACCAAATATTATGTCATCAACATATACTTGCACCAATATCAAATCATTTTTATGCTTTTTGACAAAGAGAGTTTTGTCTACAACACCTCTTGTAAAATCATTTTCAAGTAAGAATTCAGAGAGAGTGTCATACCATGTCCTTGGAGCTTGTTTGAGTCTGTAGAGAGCTTTGAATAGAAAGTACACAAAGTCTGCCAGTTTTGAATCCTCAAAACCTGGAGGTTGTTCCACATACACTTCTTCCTCTAACTCCCCGTTCAGAAAAGCACTCTTCACATCCATTTGATATACCTTGTAATTGGAATGTGCAGCAAATGCCAGAAACATTCTGATGGCCTCAAGTCTTGCTACTGGTGCATAGGTTTCATCATAATCTATACCCTTTTCTTGAGAGTAACCTTTAGCAACCAATCTGGCTTTGTTTCTCGTTACAATGCCATCTTCGTCTAACTTATTTCTGAATACCCATCGTGTTCCAATAACAGATTTTCCCTTAGGCCTGGGTACTAGCTTCCAAACTTTCTGCCTTTCAAACTGATTGAGTTCTTCTTGCATAGCAATTACCCAATCTGGATCATCTAGAGCATCTTCAACTTTCTTAGGTTCTGTTTCTGAAAGAAACCCAGAATAGTGACATTCATTTTGTGATGTTCTCCTTGTTCTCACTCCTGTGTCCGGATCACCAATGATCAAGTGAAAGGGATGATCTCTATTCCATACCCTTTGTCTTGGCAGATGCGATCTTGATGATTCTCCTTGTTCTAGATGTTGTGGAGTGTGACTAGTTGATCCTTCTCCTGCTCCCCCTGAGTTGTTGACGGTTTGATATGTTGATTCTGAAGACTGACTAGTGGATCCTGTATGTTGAAGATCTCCACTTTGGTCACCACTTTGTCCAGAATCATTATCATTATGATTATTATTAATGACTGTAACAACTTCAGGTACTTCTTCATTGTCAGAGAGATCTCCTGATAGATTTTCAAATACCAAGGATTCAGAGTTCTCTCCAATTTGCAGGCCTGGTCTTTTGGTGTCGTCAAATGTTACATTAAAGCTTTCCAACACCTTCTTATCTTCAATCACATATACCCTGAAAGCCTTAGATTCCAGAGAATAGCCCAGAAAAATGCCTTCATCTGCTTTGGCATGAAACTTGCCAAGATGTTCTCCATCTTTAAGTACAAAGCACTTTGCACCAAACACATGAAAGTACTTCAGTGTTGGTTTCTTGTTGGCCATTAACTCATACGGAGTCTTGTCATGATCTTTGTTGATCAGGGTTCGATTCTGAGTGTAGCAAGCTGTATTCACTGCTTCAGCCCAAAAGTAAGTGGAAAGTTTTGATTCACTCAACATGGTCCTTGCTGCTTCAACCAAGGTCCTGTTCTTCCTTTCAACTACTCCATTCTGTTGAGGAGTTCTTGGTGCTGAAAACTGTCTTGATATTCCTTTCTCTGAGCAGAAATCATTAAGAACTGCATTCTTGAATTCAGTTCCATTGTCTGATCTGATTGTCCGCACAGGTAGCTTAGCTTCCACTTTTATCTTCTTGATGTGATCAATGATTAGTTGTGTTGCTTCATCCTTTGATTGTATGAACAACACCCACGTGTACTTGGAGTAGTCGTCCACCATCACCAATGCATATCTATTCCTTGAAAGTCACATAACATTAACTGGACCAAATAAATCCATATGAATCAGCTGTAATGGTTCAGTAATGCTTGTCATTCCTTTGCTTCCATGTGATGCTTTCTTCGACTTCCCTTTTTCACATGCTTCACATAGTCCCTCCTGATTGAATTCCATCAGGGGCAACCCTCTCACTAACTCTCTCTTTACCAAAGAGTTCATAGTTTTGAAGTTCAGATGTGAGAGCTTCTTGTGCCATAGCCAACTTTGTTCTGAAGATGCCTTTGCATAGAAACATGTAACTTCTCCTTCACTGGTAGAACTTAAGTCAGCTATAAACAAATTTCCTTTTCTCACTCCCAGTAGAGTAAGCTTCTCATCCTTCCTATTGGTGATCAAGCACTGGTCCTTTCTGAAATCTACATTGTAGCCTTTATCACAGAACTGACTGATACTTAGAAGATTGTGCTTTAATCCTTCAACAAGAGAGTTGTTTTCAATGATGACATTTCCAGCTTTCAATTTACCATATCCCGTAGTGTATCCTTTGCTGTCATCTCCAAAGGTTACAATCGGGTCGGTCTTCTTAACCACCTCTGTAAGCATGGACTCTTCACCTGTCATGTGTCTAGAACAGCCACTATCCAGAATCCACACAACCTTTGAGCTTTTAACCTTACCCTGCAATCACAGATTGATTAAGCGGACTTTGGTACCCAAAATTGTTTGGGTCCTGAAGGTTTAGATGATTTAACAGGAGTAACATTCAATTTAGTCTTACCCTGTTTGATATTCATAGTATCTGTGGATTTAACATTAACAGTGCTATTGCTACTATCAAACATCAACTTAAAATAAGCATGCATGATGTTGTACTTACATAGCAAACAATCTTTCTTTCCACAGGGTTCATGAAGATCAGGCATGTCAGACATGTTATGCATTTCAGAAGCATTAGCAGTTTCTACTTTAACCTTTTTACATGCATGTGTAAGGTGTCCAGCAGAATTACAAATAGTGCACAACTTCCTAGATGCAATGGGAGAAAATGGAACCATTTCCTGATTAACAATCTTCTTCTTCCCATTCCTGTTCTTTTTAACATTACTAACTACGTCACCTACTTCAGTTTTAGGTAAATCAGGTTTAGGTAATTCATTTTTTACTGATTTCCTAGGCAACTTAGTTTTTACCTCTTTTTCCTTCAACAAATCCTCCTCAAGCAATTCTTGTCTTATGAAAAGGTCATCCTCATGAAAGAGTGGTGGAAACGGCTTAACAAAAACTGGACAATCAACATTCTTAAGAACATGTGGAGTATTCCTTTTGACAACTGAAGATGTCACAGGGAATTCCACAATCTTCTTACCAGCTTTCTTGTTATAGTCAAATCCTATAGCAGTTTTATTCTCTATGGCCCGAGTATCAATGATTTCCTTAGCCACTAGAGCGGAATTCTTAAAAGCATTCAGCTTCAAATCTAGATCTGAAATCTGCTTCCTGAGGATAGTCTCTATCTCATCATTACACTTGACCTTGTTCTCTAAGTATGCATTCTTTTGCTTAAGATCTTCTAATGTTACAGCTACAAGCTCTAGTTCTTCATTTTTAGATTCTAACTTTTTAATCTTAAGAACTAGTTTAGCATTTTCCATTTCTGATGCTAGCATGCTCGTGCGTACATTAAACAATTCTACACTAAGATCTTGCACAGTTTTCTTGTACTCAGAATTAGACATATCAATTGTAGTTAAGATAGGTACCTGAGATGATTGTGGTGATTCCTCTGAAGAGTCAGCCATTAGAGCAACATTTCCATATTCCTCCTCTTCATCCGAATCAGTATCATCCCAGTGCTTTCCCTCTGCTATATAAGCTTTCCCTTTCTGCTTTCCAGAGAATGCCTCCAATTGCTGTTTAAGCTTGGCATTCTCTTTCTTCAACTCATCATAAGAATCCTTCTTTCGATAGACATCTGTTAGGAATATGTTGTTCTTGATGATAATTATAAAAACACTTAGTAGATTTTGTATTAAGTTATTTTGTAACTGTCAACGGAATAGCATGCTTTGCAGTGTTTCGTTGACAGGAAGCTCATCAACGAAATGAGTGATGTAGCAATTGCACTGTACATTACTTCATAGTTTGATATGCAGTTTGTTGAGTACTAGATAGGTTTTCTAAGTCATGTTGACTAAATGGTTAGATAGGCAAAATAGGTTGGTTAATTGTAAATATTTAGTGCCTTGTAATTTTGCCTAAGTGAAGACATGTCAACGGAATGAAGATTACTCTATCAACGAAACAAGGAAGCTCATCAACGAAACAAAGAATAAAGCTATCAACGAAACACATCTCTATGCCATCAACGAATCATTATTGCTTTTCTATACAATTGACAAAGTGATAGTGACAGGTTCCTGACAGATCAAAAAGGAGATGTGGAAGTGTACTTTGCATTGGAAACCATTAAAATGGACATGGGGAATAAGGAAACATCCCAGTTTCCAATTGGGCTCTTGGGAGTGATCATAATAAGCATGAAGTCAAAAGCAAGGATCTCCAAGGACCACTGGACAAAGGGATGAAAAGCAAACTATTGGCGGTTACTCAATGTACTATTAGTGTAGCCGAAAAATAGGGTTGTAAACTTGAGTTTATATAATCAAGTGTAGCAGTTACTTTAGAAAGTGTGAAGAAAAACAAAGAGTTTGTATTAGCTATCTTTGAGAGCATTTTTCTTCTCTACAACCTTGTAACTGAGCAGCTGTGTACTTTTGTATCACAGATTATTTCCGCAATAAAAACACTTCAGTTGGATCATCAAACAATCTAACTGAATTATTTATATCTTGTGTTTTTATTTATTCAGTTCAGTTTTATTTTATAAAGTGTTTTAGTTTTAAGAAAATATCAAGAATTGTATTCAACCCCCCCCTTCTACAATTCTGTTAGGTCATTTGGGAATAACAATTGGTATCAAAGCAAGCTTCTAACATACAAGAAGTTTAAAGATCAAGACCAAAAACAGAAACCATGGTGAAGAAGGATGCAGGTGTGAAGATACCAGTTCTTGATAAAGACAATTACTTTCACTGGAAAGTAAAGATGCATTTACATCTCATGTCTATGGATGAGAGGTATGTAGACTGTATTGAGAAAGGTCCACACGTTCCCATGAAGCTTGATTCTAGGGTTGGACTGCCAGATGATGCACCTGATGTAGAGATTCCAAAAACTGTCTCAGAATGGACTGTTGAAGATATTGCAGAAGTCCATAAAGACAAAAGGACCATGAACATTCTGTTTAATGGTTTGGAGCAAGAGATGTTTGACAATGTTATCAACTGTACAACCTCTAAGGAAGTATGGGATACTGTTAGAACTCTCTGTGAAGGAACTGAGCAAGTCAGGGAAAATAAAATGCAACTCCTTATACAACAATATGAGCATTTTCATTTTAAAGCTGGTGAAACCCTAAATGACACGTTTAGTAGGTTTCAAAAGCTTTTGAATGGATTAAAGTTGTATGGGAGGATCTATCAAACCAAGGATTCAAACCTTAAATTTCTTAGAGCTCTTCCAAAAGAATGGAAGCCTATGACTGTTTCTCTCAGAAACACTCAAGAGTACAAAGACTACACTCTTGAAAGGCTTTATGGAACCTTGAAGACTTATGAGCTGGAAATGGAGCAAGATGAGGAAATTGAAAAGGTACAAAAGAAGGGTGGATCTATTGCATTGATTGCATCTGTGAACCAACTTGAAGATGACAATAAAGAAACTGCAAAGGCCACAACTAGTCGATCTAGTTGTAGGAGTGATGTTAGCAAGGGTAAAGACAAGATGACAGAAGAAGAAGAATCAGAACCAGCCAACTTGGAGGACTTAGATGAGATTGATGAACACATTGCTTTTCTGTCTAGAAAATTCTCTAAGTTCAAGTTCAAAAGAAACTCAGAAGCAAGGCCACCAAGAAGAGACTTTCAACCTAGCAAAACAAACTGGATTGAAAAGTCTAAGTCAAAATGTTTCAATTGTGGAATGATTGGTCACTTTGCTGGAGACTGCAGAAAGCCCAAGGTTGAGAAGGGCAACAGGAAATTTGAGCCTGTTGATTATAAAAAGAAATACTTTGAACTTCTCAAACAAAAAGAAAAGGCTTTCATGTCTCAGGAGTATGATTGGGCTGGTAATGGTGAAGATTCTGATGATGATGTTGAGTATGTCAACTTGGCTCTTATGGCTGACAATCATGAGCAGGAAGCAAGTTCCTCAAGCAACCAGGTAACAATTACTAATCTTTCTGAGCTTTCTAAAGAGGAATGCGACAGTGCAGTAAATGAAATGTCTACTGTATTATATAATTTGCGTGTTACTCTTAAATCACTTACTAAAGAGAATTCTAGAATAAAAGAGACCAATCTGCTCTTAAGTGATAGGAATGCAATGTTAGAAGCACAGCTCATTGAATTTGAGAAAATGAGATGTGTTAGTAGGGATGCTAAGAAGGAACTTGAGAACGTGTTACAAAGGGAAGAAATTCTTAAAACACAACTTGAGATAGAACAAGGTGTGATTGCAAAATGGAAGGATGCCAGGAATGTTGCTGCCAACATAATTAATGTTCAAGGCGTGGAATCCTTCTGTGAGCAATCATGGAAAAGGAACAAAGAGAAGCTAGGGTATGTTGGTGAAACCTTAGAATCAGAAACTGAGTCAACAAACAACAAGGATCATTTGTTGAAGGTTGATATGTCAACGGAATGCAATGTTTCGTTGACAGATGAACCATCAACCGATCAGGCTGTTTCGTTGACAGAGAAAAGAAAAGATAAACTCACTAGACTTAATGACAAGTATGGTCCGGTCACCAAGAACTTTGTTCAAGGTGAGTCTAGTAAATCAAAGAAAGTTGAGAAGCCTGTTGAGAGAGCTAAACTAGGTAACTTGTCTAACAAGCAATTGAAGGACAAGTTAGAGAAAGTTCAGGTTGAGGCTAAGGGAAATAAAAAGAATAACAGAAATGGCAAGGTAGGAATTAACAAACACAACAATTACACACCTGATAAATATGCACCTAGAAAGACATGTGTCAATTGTGGAAGTGTTAATCATTTATCTACTAACTGCAAATCTGTTAAGAAATCTGTTAATGTGAAAATGCCCAAGCCTGCAATGAACAGTTCCATGCCTAAAATGCCTGTTATGCCTAACATGTTTGCTCCATATGCACAATTTCAGAATCCATATGCTAGCATGCCATTTGTGCCTAATCCTTACATGAATATGTTTAACATGCCACAAATGCCATGGAACATGAATAACATGATTGTTCCTCCAACTATGCATGCTATGAATGAAAATATGAGCAACCCTCAGAAATTAACACCAAGGGTAAAGATTGATTTGAATCAATCTGAACCCAAAGTGAAAAATGGTACAAAAGGGAATACAAAGGCTAACAAGACAGGACCCAAGGAAACTTGGGTACCAAAATCGACTTGATTTGGTTTTATTGTGTGCAGGGAGACAAAAGGAATCTTTGGTACTTGGATAGTGGTTGTTCAAGACACATGACTGGTGATTCTACCCTGCTCACAGAGTTTCAGGAAAGAGCTGGCCCTTGTATTGCTTTTGGAGATGACAGCAAAGGCTACACAAAGGGATATGGCTTGATTTCAAAAGAGAATGTCATCATAGATGAGGTTGCACTGGTGGATGGTCTTAAGCACAACTTGCTTAGTATCAGCCAACTTTGTGACAAAGGATTTTTAGTTACTTTTTCCAGAGAAGCCTGTGTTGTTTCTAAAGGAGGAAACAACAATGTGGTAATGACTGGATTCAGAAGGGGGAATGTGTACATTGCTGACTTTAGTAGCACAAGTTCAGACACCATCACTTGTCTCTTCAGCAAGGCAAGCAAGGATGAAAGTTGGTTATGGCACAAGAAGTTATCCCATCTGAATTTCAAAGTTATGAATGATTTGGTGAGGAAAGATCTTGCTAGAGGAATTCCACAGGTGGAGTTCTCCAAGGATGGTTTGTGTGATGCCTGTCAAAAGGGAAAACAGAAGAAGGCATCATTCAAAAGCAAGACAGAGTCATCAATTGTCCAGCAGCTTGAATTGCTTCATATGGACCTATTTGGCCCTGTAAATGTTATGTCAATCTCAAAGAAGAAATACTGTCTTGTGATTGTTGATGATTTTTCTAGATTTACATGGACTTTCTTTTTGCACTCCAAAGATGAGGCAAGTGAAATCATTATCAATCACATCAAGATGGTAAGCAATCATCCTGATTTCAAAGTAAGAAGGATTAGGAGTGACAATGGGACAGAATTCAAGAATTCAAGCATGAAGGTGTTCTGTGAAGAAAATGGTATTTTGCATGAGTTTTCAGCAGCAAGAACACCACAGCAAAATGGTGTAGTTGAAAGGAAAAACAGAACACTTATTGAAGCTGCAAGGACAATGCTAGATGAATCAAAGTTACCTACATATTTTTGGGCTGAGGCAGTTAACACAGCTTGCTTTACTCAAAATATTTCTTTGATTAATCAGGCCAAAGGAATGACCCCTTATCAGTTACTCAAAAGAAAGAAGCCTCTATTAGATTTTCTTCATGTCTTTGGATGCAAGTGCTTTGTTCTGAGAAATCAAGCTGAGCATTTGGGGAAATTTGAAGCAAAGGCAGATGAAGCAATATTTGTGGGATATGCAGCAGGGAAAGCTTACAGAGTCTATAATCTCAGAATCAACATTGTTATGGAATCTGTACATGTTGTTTTTGATGATCTCAAAATCCAAGGTCTCTGTGATGAAGGTTTCCATGAAAGTCTTTCTTTTGAAAATGAGGAAGGAGATCAAGTGAATCATGATAAGGCTACTGAGAAACAGCCTAAAGTTGTTGTATCTAGCACAGATGAAAGCAGCAGTGAGGATGAAATTGCTGCATTGAGATTAAAAAGGATAGCTGCTAGCAGACCAACTGGTCATTTTGTTGACAGTCATGATGGTGGATTCGTTGACAGTCAGAATGAGCGTTTCGTTGACAGCCAAAGCGGTCATACCGTTGATAGTCATAGGAATGCTTCTAGAAGTGATCAATTAGGGACAACAAACTCAGGGGGAGTTTCTCAAGGACAAATATCCAATCAAGGCAATCATGATCATGAAGCTACGTCTTCAAGAGCAAATCTACCTCCCTCAAGGAAATGGACTAAAGATCATCCCTTTGAACTTATTATAGGTGATGTTTCTTCAAAAGTCCAAACTAGAAGAGCAACTCAAGAAGAATGTCTATATAGTAGCTTTCTGTCTCAAGATGAGCCAAAGAAAGTTGAGGATGCACTTCTAGATCCAGATTGGGTATTAGCCATGCAAGAAGAGCTAAACCAATTTGAGAGAAACAACGTTTGGAAGCTGGTGCCCAGGCCTAATGACAGGAGTGTTATAGGCACAAAGTGGGTGTTCAGAAACAAGATGGATGAAAATGGCATAGTCACAAGGAACAAAGCTAGACTGGTTGCAAAAGGCTACTCACAGGAAGAGGGAATTGATTTTGATGAAACCTTTGCTCCTGTTGCAAGACTAGAAGCAATAAGGATTTTCCTAGCCTATGCAGCCCATGCCAATTTCAAAGTCTATCAAATGGATGTGAAGAGTGCTTTTCTGAATGGGGAATTGGAAGAGGAGGTGTATGTAAGTCAACCTCCTGGTTTTGAAGATGATGATTTTCCAGACTATGTGTACTTCCTTCTCAAAGCACTCTATGGTTTGAAACAAGCACCTAGAGCCTGGTATGACACTCTCTCACAGTTCCTCCTTGAGAATCATTTCACTAGAGGTACTGTAGATAAAACTCTTTTTCACAGGGTTGTAAATGGCTCTACTTTACTTGTTCAAATTTATGTAGATGATATAATCTTTGGGTCTACAGATGTGAAACTTTGTCAAAAGTTTGCCAAGCTTATGCAAAGTAAATATGAAATGAGCATGATGGGAGAATTAACTTACTTTCTTGGTCTCCAAGTAAAGCAAGTTAATGAAGGCATTTTCATTAGTCAAACAAAATACATTCATGATTTATTAAAGAAGTTTAACCTAATGGAATGCTCTCCTGCCAAAACTCCCATGCCTACTGCCTCCAAACTTGAATTGAATACTAAGGAAAAATCTGTGGACATTTCAAGTTACAGAGGCATGGTAGGCTCACTTTTATATTTAACAGCTAGTAGACCTGATATTATGTTTGCTACATGTCTATGTGCTAGATTTCAGGCTGACCCTAGAGAATCCCATTTAGTTGCTATTAAAAGAATTTTCAGGTATCTCAAAGGAACACCAAACCTTGGCATTTGGTATCCTAGAGAATCTGGTTGTGAACTAATTGGTTATTCAGATGCAGACTTTGCAGGATGTAAAATTGACAGGAAAAGTACAACTGGAACCTGTCAATTCCTAGGAAACAAGCTTGTGTCATGGTTCAGCAAGAAACAAAACTCAGTTTCTACCTCCACAGCTGAGGCTGAGTATATTGCAGCTGGAAGTTGTTGTGCACAGATTTTATGGATGAAAAACCAACTACTTGATTATGGATTAAGAGTTGAGAAAATTCCTATTTTCTGTGACAACACTAGTGCCATTGCCATTACTGAGAATCCAGTGCAGCATTCAAGGACCAAGCACATTGACATCAAGTACCATTTCATTAGAGAACATGTTATGAATGGTACTGTGGAGTTACATTTTGTTCCAAGTGAACAACAACTTGCAGACATCTTTACCAAGCCACTTGATGAATCAACATTCTCAAGATTAGTAAGTGAGCTAGGTATGCTAAATTTCTCTTAATTATTTTTGAGATATTTGCAAGTTAAAATGCAGCCAGAAACTTGCTATGTTTTTCTGTGAATTAATTTTCTTAAGAAAAAGTGAAATTTTGTCTAAGTCAAAATTACTATGTCAACGAAACGAACCATTTCGTTGACAGTCTTAGCAGTTTTCTGGGTGTTTCGTTGATAGATCTTTTATATCAACGAAACGCAGCTTTATCAACGAAATAAGACGAGACTTTAACCGCCCAATCCTGATTCGTTGATTTAGCGCTTTTAATCTGAACCGTTGTAATTTGACACGTCTTTTACCACGATCTATGCATACACCCCTGTAAGTATAAATCATGGTAATACTTTAAGAGTAACGGTTATATTTTTAAGCCAATCAAGTAATTTACATTTATTATTGGATTCATTTTCTGAGAATTTTTGGGGGAGTATTTAAGAAATTTTATTTTCATTATTTCTTTTTACCTGTTCTCAAAAATTCCAAAGGCTTTTTCTCTCTTCTTCTCTCTAACAAGCAATTCAGTTCGAAGCTTTCCTTTAATCAACAATGGCACCTATAGTCAAGCTTATGTCTGCTGGAGGGTTCATCTATGAGAAGAACAACTCCATCCCTTTTGTTGTCAAGGAAAACCCGAACAGCCTGTTCTTCAAAATGATGGATTTCATGAAGAATTGCAAGTTGAGCTATGCAATGTTTCACTCTACACCACTCTACAATGAGATAATCGAGGAAATTTGGACCTCATGTGAGTATAGTGGAACAAACTGCACACTACAATTCACCCTTCAAGGTAATGAGTACATAGTTAATTCTGATGTTTTGCAAGCATGTTTACATATTCCTGATAATAACTGTGATGCTTTGCCTACTAACACTGAAATAACTACCATGCTAAATTCTATAAACTACTCTTTGCCTACTGATAATCTGGGTAGAATAATTAGGAGAGGTTTGGTTAGGGAATACAGTTATTTAGCTGATGCATTCATTAAGGTCTTTTCTGGAAAGATTAGTAATTTTGATGCATTAACTAACTCTATGTTAATTCTCCTAACCATGCTTCTAAATGATAGATATCACAACTTTAGCACCCAACTTATGTATGAAATTGGTGCTAAGTTGGGTGACAAAGCAAATAGGAAGAAAAATATCTATTATGCTAGGTTTCTGATGATGTTGGCTAACCATGTTAGTCCAGCACCATTAGTTATCTCTAACCCTAATGCCAGGTTCGAGTGCTTTGTGCAAGAAAAGAGAGTATTGACAGACATACTGAGGCTGAACCACAATGGTGATGTTCCAGTGGTGTATCTGCCAATCATTGAGGTAACTACTACTATCCCTGTTAGTGTAGCTAACTCCTCTACTGTTTTACCTTCCAATGTTGCTATGGAGTCTGTAGCTGTGACCCAACAGGCTCCTACCCTAGCAACAAAACCTAAATCAAAGAAATCCTCCAAGCCAACCTCAGGTGCTTCTCAAAAGGCACCTGTTGTAAAAACTACCACACAACCTAAGGGGAGTGAGTCTGGAGTTGTAAGAGGTGAGGGAAGGGGTGAACATCAAAGAAACCCCAAGGATAAGGAAGGACAGGTTAGTGTGTACCAGCCAAGCCCCATTGTGTCTTCCCAACAAGGCACAATGAGTAAAATGGATTTAACCACAAGTCTAATTGCATCCTCCCAAAAGGATGTGATTATTGAAACAAGCTCTCCACCAAGAGCACAGTCCAAGAGGGTAAGGGACACTTCAAGCCCAAAGTCTACATTTTCCCAATACCAAAGGAGAGTGAAGCAAAAGTCCAAGGGTACACAGGGTGCACACACACTGGAAGCAACACTTCCAGTTTCTCAAATTCAGTTTGATGTAACCCCTATCATTTCTCTGGGGTTACAGTCCCATTCTCTAAACATCAATCTTGAATTATCTCCATCAAATTCACCAACTCAATCTTTAGATGTGGACATGATCCATACATCTATTCCTGATTCTCCAACTCTAATCTTGGAGAAGCCCCACTCTGAAGCTGGTGGCCATCACTTGTTAAGTGATTTGTTGGGCCATCAACCAATTTTTCCTGAAGTTGCAAGGGGATCTGTGGACCAATCTTTAAAATCAATCACCACAGACTCTACTGTAATTTCTCATTCTCAAAGTGCTTTCTTGACTTCATCAACGAAACAGTCTATTTCGTTGACAAGTGTTTCTCCATCAACGGTATCCATACCGTTGACAGTTCAAACTACCATTCCGTTGATAGTTCACTCTGCACCTTTAATTGAAAATCAAGTTGTTCCCACAACTAGTGCAGATGATCTAGTGGTAGTTGAGACACTTCTAGGACTGAGAGGGAGTGAAACTGAGAGGCTGGCTTGCAGCCAGGCAAAAGGAGAGAATGTGAGTGAGAGGCTGGCTATTTCTTCCAGCCAGGCAAAAGGAGAGATTGAGAGTTCCACCTTAGAAGGTGAAGGTGAGGGTGTGAGAGGTGTGAGCCATGGGGAGCCCATGATGCAAGAACAGAGTGGAGAGAGAGAAGGGACTACAGGCGAAATAAGGATGGAAGCAGCCATTGCTAATGAGTTAATGGAGGTCAGTGAGGGAGAAAGGGAACCTACTTTCCAAGAGGTTTATCAACAAACTCTGGATAGTATTTCCCTGGATCCTGAGACCTTTACTCATCCTGTGCCAGCCTATCAAATTATGGCTCAGCAGGGCAATGTGGAGGCAGAAAGGTCACTAAATCTAATTCATACAACTGCATCAATGCAAAGAGCAAAGGATGCCCTGACCAATCTACCTTCAGGAGCTGCAGCAAGTGGAGAATTTGAGTTTTCTGATGCTGAGGACAGCTATGGTGATAATCTACAGGTGGCCACCACTTCACAGACTGGGACTTCTGTGGTGCCTCCTACACCAGGCTGGCTTTCTCAAGGTATGCATGGTAGAGCCACTCTAGATGCTGCTATCTCCAGGCAATACAATGAAGCCTACTTAGCTCATGAGTCTGCAAATGCAAGAGACAAGAAATTCTACAAGGCCATCATGGATTCTCTGGAAATTCAAAGGCTACAAATGATGCAGACAAGGATTGAGGCTACAGAAATCAAGGACTCTATTAGCAATTTCAGGGATGCTAACTACAGGATGATGGATGAAAAGCTCCCTCTTCTCACTATGTCCAAAATGAACAGGTTTCTCTCTAAGGAACCTGAAGTGGCTACCTCCTTGAAGACTCTCTCTTCTAGAGTGGACAAGGTGGAAGCTACTTTATCTCAAATGCAAAAGGAACAGGAGAAGCAGACTCAACTTTTGGCCCAGCTAGTGGCAGCTCAAGGACTCCCAGTTGTCTCTCTTGATGATAACAAAAAGGGGGAGAAATCTCAGGAGCTAACCATTCAAATCACAAAGGTGCTGGTCCCAACCATCACATTGCCACAGGAGCCACTAGCAATGGGGGAGTTTGGGAAGAAGAATAAGGATAGCATTGACTTGATCCAGGAAGCTTCTATGAGGATACAACTTGCAGCACAGATCAAAGATCATTGGTCCAACATAGAAGCAAGGTTCAAGAAAATTACTGAATCTTCAAAGACAGATCAGCCATCAACAAATGCAATGGTGACTGCACAAGTGGAGCCACAGTTCAAGAGCTCTTATGCTATAGAGCCCCTTCTACATGGAGTCATTCAAGGACCAAGAAAGGAGAAAGGACAAACTTCATGCATTAGGGATGTGGAAGAAGCTACATTACAAAGAAGCTTATCTCCCAAGTCTCCTGCTAAACCAAAAGGCAAAAACATAGCAAGGACTTTCTATCCTGCACCTTATCCAGATGAGCTCAAACTACTTGGACTTCTCATCACAAAAAGCAAGGAAAGTAATAATCATGAGATAAGGAAGCAAAGGGCAATTGTCTACAGGAATGGACAACAAATCTGTGTTTGGGCTGGTCATCCAAACTTTGCTGAAGCCAAGGCTGAGGAATCAGAAAGAGCAGCTATGCAAGCTCTTGCAGTAGCTCAAGCTCTAGATGAAGAAGAAAGACAGCAAGAAGAAAAAGCCCAAAAGGAAAGGAGTGAAAAGAAGAGTACAAGGCAACCAAAGGCAAGGGCTAGAAGAAACATAACCTTTGAAAATGATGACTCTCAGAGTATTGCATCAGACTCTTCTGTACCTCCAACAATTCCTGATCCATCTTTAAAGTTAGCCTGTGATCCCAAACATCTTGTTAATTATCATGATCAGCCAATTGAGCCAAAGGAAGAGCCAATTGAGTTTGATGAGGCTAACTTTCCTAAATTCCTTTTTGAGATGGATCCAAAGAAGAAATTGAAGCAAAGGGCTGTCAAGACAAAGCCAGTATTTGTGAGAAAGCCACAACCTCAAAAACCCCCTTCAAATCCAGAGGACTGCATGTACATTGCTGACATCAGGGAAGAATCCAGCTTGCATCTTGAGTTAGACAACCTGGTGGAAGTAAGGGGCATTGCAGCTTCTCAGAAGCTACCTGAAAGATTGGTTTTCACATACAAGGGTGGTAGAGAACAAATTTGGCCTCTCTACAGAATTCTAGGAGAAGACTACCAAACACTACTCACAGTGTTTAGATGCTTGAAGAAAGACTTTGGCTTCACCAAAACAGCCAAGTCTGAGGTGGTCTCCAGAATATGTCAAATAAAGGCTAGCTGGAACAAGCCTGAGGCTCTTCCCAGGATGCTAAGAGTGCCCTCAACAGGAAAGAAGATCCATCTTCAACCTTTCTGGATGATGGAATTCAAGGACAAGGACAACTGCAGAAGGTTCTTCAGGATGGAAGACCAGCTGGACAAGGCATCTAATCAAACTCTAAGGTTTATGCAATCCAAGCTTGGTGATCAAGATGAAGAAGAGAAGATCTTTTACAGAAGGCTACAGGTCCAGATTGAGGAGAACAACTCTAGGAGAGGGAAGAAGACTATGCCCCAAAGAAGACAAAGATGAATTATTTGCTCAGTCTGGAGGAGCACATTTGGGCATTAGTTTTGTAAGTCTTGCATTATTTCTAAAAACTTTATGAAGCTCAATACAACTTTTACTTTTATCATGTGTAATATGCCTGAGTGTTTTTGTTATCATCAAGGCTCTTGATTTATGGCTGTTATTCTATCAGTCATAAATTGGGGGAGATTGTTAGGAATATGTTGTTCTTGATGATAATTATAAAAACACTTAGTAGATTTTGTATTAAGTTATTTTGTAACTGTCAACGGAATAGCATGCTTTGCAGTGTTTCGTTGACAGGAAGCTCATCAACGAAATGAGTGATGTAGCAATTGCACTGTACATTACTTCATAGTTTGATATGCAGTTTGTTGAGTACTAGATAGGTTTTCTAAGTCATGTTGACTAAATGGTTAGATAGGCAAAATAGGTTGGTTAATTGTAAATATTTAGTGCCTTGTAATTTTGCCTAAGTGAAGACATGTCAACGGAATGAAGATTACTCTATCAACGAAACAAGGAAGCTCATCAACGAAACAAAGAATAAAGCTATCAACGAAACACATCTCTATGCCATCAACGAATCATTATTGCTTTTCTATACAATTGACAAAGTGATAGTGACAGGTTCCTGACAGATCAAAAAGGAGATGTGGAAGTGTACTTTGCATTGGAAACCATTAAAATGGACATGGGGAATAAGGAAACATCCCAGTTTCCAATTGGGCTCTTGGGAGTGATCATAATAAGCATGAAGTCAAAAGCAAGGATCTCCAAGGACCACTGGACAAAGGGATGAAAAGCAAACTATTGGCGGTTACTCAATGTACTATTAGTGTAGCCGAAAAATAGGGTTGTAAACTTGAGTTTATATAATCAAGTGTAGCAGTTACTTTAGAAAGTGTGAAGAAAAACAAAGAGTTTGTATTAGCTATCTTTGAGAGCATTTTTCTTCTCTACAACCTTGTAACTGAGCAGCTGTGTACTTTTGTATCACAGATTATTTCCGCAATAAAAACACTTCAGTTGGATCATCAAACAATCTAACTGAATTATTTATATCTTGTGTTTTTATTTATTCAGTTCAGTTTTATTTTATAAAGTGTTTTAGTTTTAAGAAAATATCAAGAATTGTATTCAACCCCCCCCCTTCTACAATTCTGTTAGGTCATTTGGGAATAACAACATCTTTCATGTCTCTCGCTTGACGAGGCTTCCGGCATTCAGTGGCAAAATGCCCTAACTCATTGCAGTTGTAGCATCTTGATTTGCTTCTATCAATCATGCCAGTCTTGTAGCCTCCCTTAAAGCCTGTACTAGGTGTATAATTGCTCTTCTGGAATCTATTGGTTGAACCCTTGAACTTGTACTTAGGGTTTCTCTTGAAACGAATGTGACTAAACTTTGCAGCTAAGTACGCCATGGTTTTGTCTTCCATTTTCTCAAGCTCTTCTAGGGTGTAGTAATCACTTTCATCAACACCCAGATTCACAGAATCCATTTCTGCTTCTATTATCACCTCCTTTCCAGCTCTAGGGGTTTGAACCTGAATCTCAGAAGTTATTGGTTCATCCACTACAAGTGCTGCTGATCTCACAAGTGCATCGTGCTTGTTCTCCACTGTCCCTAATCCGTAGATTATCACCCTTTGTTCCTGTTCCATCTCATAGGTCTTCAACTTGCCATAGATCATCTCTAATGACATCTTTGTGAAGTCAATTCTTTCCCTAATGGATGATGACTTGTGTTCTACATGATGGGGCAGCGTCATCATGAACTTCCTGTTTGATTCTCTCAGTGGATAGGTCTTTCCTTTCATTGCCAATTCATTGAGAAGCTTAGTATATTTCTCAAAGACCTGAGTTATACTTTCTCCTGGCAGTGGATGTCCAATCTGTTTTCCTGAACGTCTTCAGTTCCTTCCATTATCAAGTTAATGGTATCCCACATATGTTTCCCGCTTGTACAGTTCATCAACTTATAGCTCATTTCCTTGTCTGCGGAGTCCGCCAATATCAACATTAAACCGGTGTCCAATCGAATCAGTTCTTTGTCAGAATCTGTATATTCAGTAATATCCTTAGGTTGGGTGCCTTGAGGAATCCTTCTACCATCAGGAGCTGTAGATTCACTAACTGGTTTCATTGGTACAAATGGTCCGTTCTCTAATATGCCAATATACAACGGATTAGATGCCTTGATAAATAACAGCATCTTCATCTTCCACAAACCGAAATCATCTCTAGTAAACGGGGGAACTTTAATACCAGCAGTTGTCTTTGGAGCACTCATGATTTCTGAAAATTTCAAATTGTTTCAAATTCAAGAAATTCCAATTAAATGAAAAAAAATTGAAAGTTAAAAAATTTGCTTCGAATTTTCACGCTACGTTTGATTTTGGTCTCATTCACCGGATCTGATTTGTATATCAATCAAGTAGCTCTGATACCAATTGTTAGGTCCAAAGTATCGTAGAAGGGGGGGGGTTGAATACGATACTCACAAATAATTCAATTTCGTTCGCGGATTAATCTTTCAGTTCTATAACGAAATCAAACACACCAAACCAAATCAAGTTTCGGGGAATATATCTTTTTATAAATATAAACCTCGAGGGGTTCTACAATTTCTATTCCGTAGATTAGCTTCAATGAGTTTAAGGTTACACAAATACAAAACAATGATCAAATTCTGAGCACTATTAATTCTCTGATAATTTCTCCGGCTCAGTTCTCTCTCTCAGTAATGTTTCTGTGTAGAATGCCTTAACTGAAGAAGACACTATCTTCTCTCGTATTAATTGTAGACTTCATTTGAAAAACCATCGAACCAAACTTGAACAAACAATCTTGGCCGTTGGATCTTCATCAACCTGTCAGACAAACCAAACTTTTCACCTGCTCCAATTTGAAAACCATCGAATGGAATTACTTTATTTACCATTCGATAGTTTTTAAAACAAAACTATCGAATACCAAATAAAGTAAAAGTGGTTTTCAAATAATTACTTTTAAACTCATTCGATAGTTTTCACAAATGAAAAACTATCGAATTCATTTTCTTTACCTTTGTCCTTTAGTAATTACTCCTGGGTGTTTTAGTTTTAGACTGTATCAATTTCTTCCGAGACGATAAAACAACTTGATCTTCTTAGTGCCGTCACCTAGTGCAACTGGTCTGGTTCACAGATGAATAACACTTGATCAATTCTTCTTTTATGTCTTTAATTCAATGTTGCTGATAAGTCCTTTGTCGTTCTGGTTGCTTCATTTAAATCACTGGAATCCCGTGGTACTTAACCCTAAATCATTCACATACTTCTGTCGTCTTGAAAGTCTTGTTTCTTTTGCTGTCACTGAGGCTTGAACATTTTCATGAACTTCTTTCCGTGATCTGTTTACGGACTTCAAGAATACATAACGTATTTTGATTTTTTGAGTTTACCTTTTCTTCTTTGATTCTGGATTCCTGTGCTTCTGTTAATACTATTGTCTGTCTTGTCCTTTGTTCAATTTTAAAATCTTGAATCGTTACAGATTTTATCTTGTTTAGCAAACATGGCATGAGTGACGTATCTAATACATACATGTTTAATCTAATTAAAGCATGCATCATTATCTACGCATACATATCATCATCACATGCATCATATATGTAAAGTGCGTAAAGTAAACGTGTTTGGTTATGGCCCAACCTAAGTGATCTTTCCAAGCTACTGGAAAAATCAAGGTCAATCTATGGTGGTATCAAAATACAATACAATGTTACAAGTCTTCAAGCTTTAACTTGCCTCCTTTCTTGCCTCTTTGTAATGCTTCCTTGGTTCTCCATCTTGGATGTCTTCATATATATTACATAAATAAAACAACCTATCCTACTGAACTTACAAGTAGAACTCGAGTTACATTCGAGATTTAAACATTACAAGGAATAACGACATGCAAGTCGTATTTAGAAATCAAACCATTAAAACAAAACCACTATCTATGGGTCTTTAGGCCATAACCAATCACCATGCTCATATAACAATTAAGAACATCTCATATTGCATTAACATATCATACCATATCATATTTCTCATGATCCAATCATAGAAATCAAATAAAGTGTAAATCAGAAAATCAAAATCAGAATTCTGAAAACATTAAATCGCTGTTTACAGACAGTAAACGACGTCAAACTCCTTACAGACGAACGAATGACTTTGTCAGTTTTGTTCAGACGCCCGTTTCCCTTTCCGAAAAGGTATTGTCGGCGAAATTCTGACATAGTATGCAAATTTCACTAAATCTGCGCATCGTATTCAGAAATCGTATCGAATATGATTCTCATAATTCGATTTAATATGTATCATATACATACAGCAATATACACAATCATCTCATGATTATCAAATCCTCATGAATATCATATATTCAAAAACATATACATACATATATATAAATCAACACAAAACATGGTAGATCGCAAATATGCATATATATCGAAAACTGTTAAACACACAACCGAATTAAAATGTTTTGCAAGTATCTATGATGCCATTGAAGGGTTTCGAGCACATAAACGCAACGGAAAACGTAAAAATAAATCAAAATTCGAAACCCATCCGCAGGATCCATGCGAAAACAAAAGATTTAATTAAGAGATTAAGAACAAATACCTTAAGAAGCTTTAACAGTTCATTAATGGAAGATTAATGGATATCCAAAGCTTGTTCAATCACCATATATCCCGCTCTCGCGATCTACACTCTACGTTATCCACACGAACGATTTTCTTGAAGGATTGATGTGTACTAGCACCCGAAAACTGCTTCTTTCTCTCTCTCTTTTCTTGCTCTCATAAGTGGCTAGGGTTTTAATGTAAAAACGTTTTTCATCACTAAAATCAGCCCTCTTTTAGAGTTTATATAGAGAGGAAAATAGTTTTCTAATTATAATCCAATTATAATAAAATACTAATCCGAAATTCCAATTTATTATTTAATTAAGTCGCACTTAATTAATTAATAATTAATTTCAGAACTAGTTTAAGTAATTCCATTTTCTATTTAAATAATTAATCAAGTCATACTTAATTAATATTATAAACAGAATAAATTACTTATTTAAATTTAAATTCATAATTTAAATTATTTCTCCTTCAAGCGTTCTTTGTGTGTGACCCTGTAGGTTATTATTACGTTGGTAACAATTTTAATAACTAATTAAAATTGTAAACAATGAGCGGCATCTAGTAATACATCATTGCCATCCAAGTAATAATAATTAAATCGGTGATTCGATTAAGCCTTTCGTGAATAATGTTCCAGGTAATATAATCTCTTTAACCTTAATATTATAGATTAAACTCGAGGCATGTAATGTGTCATCCTCTTCATAATTTAATCTTAGTTTTCTTGATCGATGAGTAGACTAATAAATCAAATCAACATTTGAGCACGGCCGTGCATTTCTTAGTCTCACTCAAACAAGAGGTCAATAATATCGCTCCTAAAATTAGGAGGGTTAAATCCCATCTAGATCATTCATATTTCTCATACGATTCATAATATACCCAATGTCCACTTTTATCATCACCCGGCCAAAGGTAACTTTTAATGTAATCAAAGTATATTAATTCTCGTATAAAAATATAATGATTTCAGGTCTAAGGATCATTACACCATTATCACAGTGAGAATTACTTATGACACTTTTAACATGTGTAATCTCACGGCGGGTCAATCCAGTGCCATATACTTTTACATGCACCTATGTTTTGACTTTAGTATCACCATACCTATGACCAATGAGATGTGGTCATCAGTCAACAAACATACTAGTCTCTGTGCATTATTATTGTCCTTAAATAATAACACTCGACTAGGGATATTTAGGAATAAAGATACTATTCATATAATCTCATTTTTAAGTCACATACTTAAAGATATGGAATACGTATCATAATTCCAAGGACATTTATTATGCTAACATTTATAACGTAGTAAATAAAGACATAATAAACTAATAATAATAATCAATAAAACATAATTTATAATAATAAAATGTTTTCTTTAAAACATAAAAGTATTGTCTCTAGAGCACTAATACTAACAATCTCCCACTTGCACTAGAGCCAATATCCAATGTATCCAATACATTTGGAACTAGTGTGACTTACATGCTTCTGCTGCGACAAAGCCTTAGTCAGTGGTTCTGCAATATTATCAATAGTATGCACTTTACATATAAGTATATCTCCTTGATCATTAATCTCATTAAAAAGGTGATATCGACTTAGTAAATTCCCAAAACATCATCTTTGGCTACTTCGCTAGTATCAATATACTAAGCCTCGATTGTAGAATCATTTATGGTTCTTGCTATGAACTATTCTAGCTTACAACACATCTATTTAGACAAAACACAAATCCAGACTAAGACACAAAAACCGTCATGTCTGTCTATAAACTAACATCCGTGTAACATTTTACATCCAGCTTCCCATCTCCTCCATATACCAAGAATGAGTCTTTAGTCCTCTTCAGGCACTTAAGAATATTCTTGATTCCAATCAAGTGACCATCACTTGGATTAGACTGGTACCTGCTCGTCATGCATAAAGCATATGAGACATCATGACGAGTACATATCATCACATACATTATGAAACCAATTTCCGAAGCATATAAAACTATACTAACGTGGTCCATATCATCCAATGATTTTAGACCATTTATTTTGAGATCACTATCTCATAGACATGGGAACATTTCCCTTTTAGCCTCTTTGCATCCCTAATTGGTGCAATACATTGTCAATGTATGTACTCTGACTTAAGCCGAATAATCTTCATGATCTATCTCTATAGATCCTGATCCCTAAGATATAGGACACATCTCCTAAGTCTTTCATCAAGAAACTATTTCTTTACCAAGTCTTAACAGTCTGTTGAGAAAGTATGTCATTCCTTATTTATAATATATCATCTACATATGATACTAGGAATGCCACATGGCTCCCACTAACCCTCTTGTAAACACACGGTTCATCTTCATTTTGAATAGAGCCAAACTATTTGACTGTTTCATCAAAAACGTATATTCCATCTCCTCGAGGATTACTTTAATCCATAAATGGATCGACTAATCTTATAAACTATTCTAGCAAAACTTGGATCTATAAAACCTTCAGGTAGTGTCATGTACACAACCTTTTCAACACTCCCATTCCAGAAAGTAGTCTTGACATCCATTTTCCAGATTTAGTAGTCATAGTAAGCAAGCAAAATCCCGATGGACTTGACCATTGCCACTGGTGAGAATGTTTCATCATAGTCAATACCATGAATTTACTTGAAACCTTTTGCCACCAGTCGTGCCTTATAGGTCTGTACATTACTATCCATGTCAGTTTTCTTCTTGAAAACGCACTTGCACCTTATAGGTTTTACCCCTATAGGTGGATCAACCAAAGTCCATACTTGGTTTTTCATACATGGAATCCATCTTAGATTTCATGGCCTCCTGCCAACTTTTAGCTCTTGGAATTTTCATAGCGTCTTGGTGGGTAAGAGGCTCATTATCATTATTCACAAGCATTACATCACCATCCCGAGTCAAGAGAAATTCATAATATCTCTCGGACTCATGGTGAATCCTACCAGACCTACCAACAACCTGTGTTTCTTGAGCAGTATTGTCATTAACATTTTCTTGCACATTCTGCTCTTGTTCCAACTTCGGTTCAATGTTATCTCGTGGTTCTCGATCCTCATCGAGATCTATTTTCCTCCTAGTATTTCTTTTAGAAAGAAATTCTCTCTCAAGAAATACAGCAGTCCGAGCAACAAACACTTTGTTCTCTGGAGGATTAAAGAAGTAAGACCCCTTTTGTTTTAATTTAGTATCCCACAAAATTACATTTATCTGATTTTGGTCCTAGCTTGTCATAGGTTAAACGTTTCACAAACGCTTTGCATCCCCTAATTTTCATAAATGACATGCTATAACTTTTCTCAGTCCACGTCTTATATGGTGTCTCCTGAACCATTTTAGTAGGAACACGGTTTAGTGTATATGCACTTGTCTCTAGGGTATAATCCCAGAAACTTATTGGAAGATCCTCTTGACTCATCATCCATCGCACTATGTCCAACAAAGTGTGATTTTAGTTCTTAGAAACCCCTTTCTTTGAACCTTTTCTACTTCAGCTTAATATTCTTTGAACTTTTCAAAAGATTCGAATTTGTTCTTCAAAAGATATCCAAATTCGTATCTACTGAAATCATCAATAACCGCTATAAAGTAGTAAAACCTACCTTCTGCCATCATACGTATATGACCACATACATCACCATGTATAAGTCATAATCGTTCGATGACCCTTTCACCATTTCTAGTAAAAGGGGCCTTTTGTCTTTTTACCAAATAAACCAAGATTCGCATTCTTCGTATGATTCAAAATCAAACTTATCCAATCATCCATCAGTATGTAAATTGGAAATGCATTTCTTATAATATGGCCTTAATTACAGTGCCAAAGGTAATGTTTGATTTGAGTCATTTTAGAACATATAAATTGTTAACTAATTGTGCAACATCATTAACCTTTTCATTGAAATGTAATAAACAACAATTGTTATATATCCAATTAAAATGAAAAACCTTTCTTGTCCATACAAGAAATCAATATAATGTCTCTACTCTTAGAGGCACGTAGTTACAATTATCAAGTTCTAAACTTAGCCTTATAGGCAGAATTAAGTAACGAGTTACTTTATCTGTTCATTAATGGAAGATTAATGGATATCCAAAGCTTGTTCAATCACCATGTATCCCGCTCTCGCGATCTACACTCTACGTTATCCACACGAACGCTTTTCTTGAAGGATTGATGTGTATTAGCACCCGAAAACTGCTTCTTTCTCTCTCTCTTTTCTTGCTCTCATAAGTGGCTAGGGTTTTAATGTAAAAACGTTTTTCATCACTAAAATCAGCCCTCTTTTAGAGTTTATATAGAGAGGAAAATAGTTTTCTAATTATAATCCAATTATAATAAAATACTAATCCGAAATTCCAATTTATTATTTAATTAAGTCGCACTTAATTAATTAATAATTAATTTCAGAACTAGTTTAAGTAATTCCATTTTCTATTTAAATAATTAATCAAGTCATACTTAATTAATATTATAAATAGAATAAATTACTTATTTAAATTTAAATTTATAATTTAAATTATTTCTCTTTCAAGCATTCTTTGTATGTGACCCTGTAGGTTATTATTACGTTGGTAACAATTTTAATAACTAATTAAAATTGTAAACAATGAGCGGCATCTAGTAATACATCATTGCCATCCAAGTAATAATAATTAAATCGGTGATTCGATTAAGCCTTTCGTGAATAATGTTCCAGGTAATATAATCTCTTTAACCTTAATATTATAGATTAAACTCGAGGCATGTAATGTGTCATCCTCTTCATAATTTAATCTTAGTTTTCTTGATCGATGAGTAGACTAATAAATCAAATCAACATTTGAGCACGGTCGTGCATTTATTAGTCTCACTCAAACAAGAGGCCAATAATATCGCTCCTAAAATTAGGAGGGTTAAATCACATCTAGATCATTCATATTTCTCATACTATTCATAATATACCCAATGTCCACTTTTATCATCACCCGATCAAAGGTAACTTTTAATGTAATCAAAGTATATTAATTCTCGTATAAAAATATAATGATTTCAGGTCTAAGGATCATTACACCATTATCACAGTGAGAATTACTTATGACACTTTTAATATGTGTAATCTCACGGCGGGTCAATCCAGTGCCATATACTCTTACATGCACCTATGTTTTGACTTTAGTATCACCATACCTATGACCAATGAGATGTGGTCATCAGTCAACAAACATACTAGTCTCTGTGCATTATTATTGTCCTTAAATAATAACACTCGACTAGGGATATTTAGGAATAAAGATACTATTCATATAATCTCATTTTTAAGTCACATACTTAAAGATATCGAATACGTATCATAATTCCAAGGACATTTAGGGTTATTTAGACATTAATCCTCGAAGTTTCACATTATGGACACATAAACCCTTAAAGAAAAAAAACGTACCTCCGTGCCACTTAAGTATGTCAGATGTACATCTTGACCCTATTTCTGTTCAAGTCAGCCTGAAGTTATACATCGGCATATCCGATTAGGGGCAATGAAGTAATTTCCACTCTCTTTGTAACTACATAACAATAGTATCAACTTCTTGGCCCTTAAAGTATGGATGTTTGTACACCTTTACACATTTAGGGGAAAAAAATTATTTTAATATTTCTATAAAGTTTGAATAGAAATATATGTACAAGGTATGCTTATTGTCAATATAGTGTTTGGAATTTTATTGACCTGTAGTGTTCGCATTTTTATTAAGTACTTGTCATTTTCGGACATTTAAACAACATAATTTGCATTACATTTTTTTTTCGAGATTTTTGGCGTCCAGCAAAGTAAGACGTTCAAATTTTAATAAAATATAAAAATATTTTTTCGAGTTTTTTGTCTTGTACCACAGTAGGACGTTTGAAATTTAATACTGAACAAAAAAAAAGAAAACTAATATGTAAAAATATGATTTTTAGGCTTGTGAAAACAAGCGAAATTGCATTTTTTTCCCTTTTTCATAACTTAGAAAAGTAACACATTTGCATTTGAAGTATGCACATTCGTACACATTAACACTTAGATTCTGATATTACCCCTCTTCATGACCGGCGATATATGAATTCTAGCCGATTTGATCGAAAATGTGGCCGATATGTACAAAGGACATACTTGAAGGGCACGCAGATGCGTTTTTTTCCTTTCAGGGTTTATGTGTCCATTGCATGAAACGTTAAGGGTTAAAGTCCAAATAACCCGGACATTTATTATGCTAACATTTATAACGCAGTAAATAAAGACATAATAAACTAATAATAATAATCAATAAAACATAATTTATAATAATAAAATGTTTTCTTTAAAACATAAAAGTATTGTCTCTAGAGCACTAATACTAACATATATCATACGTCATCGCCGACCCGCAATAGTCTTTGAAGATTCCACCAGCTACATCTACAGTCGCAAGGATTACTATCCAGCTCAGCTCAACTATCTCAAACGAATACCATATCTTAAATTACTCGTCGGTACTATATCCAATAGTCCAACACGAACTCTATATGAGCTCTGACGTTCCTCACATAACTATACACACTCCTACACACTCTCATTTCTAGTTTACTATAACTCCGCTCTGATACCAACTGTGACGCCCCCAAACCCCGGGGTCAGTGGATTTTGTCATCACCTGAAATCTCAAATAAAATCACCTGCCGAATATAAAACCAAAACAAATATAACATCTACGACCCCAACTCTAACAAGAATCTTTTAGGCTATAGTTCTAGAAACAAGAATCCGAACTTTACTAAACTTTAACTTCCTGTTTACAACAATACTCTTTACATAAAATCTATGACACTGATATAACTTCGATGTGAAGTATACCAGGTAAAACTAAATTTATACAATATAATATTTACTAGAAATCAACTATATACAATACTCTTACACTAGATCCAAATTCTCTGCATCAACTCATCTTCCCAATGTCATCTTGACTCTTTCCGCTCCACAGTTATGCAATTAAATACTGGCAATCTATCTTTTCACTGGAGGGTTAAAAGGTAAAACAAGCAAGAGTGAGCAAAAGAAGCTCAGCAAGTATATAGTACTGCACAAGATAAAATAATGATGCAATGATAGCAATATAGATGAACTCAGCTGGCCAAGAAAATGGCAATAAATGAAAGAATTAACTTAACTGGCAACAATGAACAATACTAATAATCAATATCAAACTGTAAGTTAGAATTGGATTTTTACTGACGCAATGAGTTATAGTGGATGATCAGTCACACTAAAACTCCGGACCATACCCTCGGTATGTCCAAGTACTAAACTGGATCCAAGGCCACTTTTGGCCTACATAATACTGATACTCTGACTGGCGTCTGTAGTCCTTAAAAACGTTTCATTTTAATTAAAAACTTCCAATTCCAACTTAATACCGGGAGTTAGGTGTCGGAACAATCGACTACCTCATTAATTCAAACTATTACTTTCAACTGGATTAGGGTAAAACAAATGCATAAGAATTAATTTTCCCATCACAAGGAATCAAGGTAAAATCTGACAATACAAGGTGCTGCAAGGTATAAGTTATGAAATGAAATAGAATTTGTCAAATCAAGAACAATAGGTTGTCTCAATCTCAGGATAATAAAAGAATCTGGTTATGAAACAGTAATTAAATTGAGAATTGAAAACAGGAACCTTAATACGATACTCTGAACAAAAGAGTACAAGTTAGTAAACTTGTCTTTGGTCCTTAGCTATTACGTAAAGCTGAAGTAATACCATTATCTTCTTCTGTCTTATTTCATCACAATTTTCTATTCTGATAACTCTTGGATTCGACGCATATGCGGTTGCTACGAGTCTGCACTACCGAGATCGTGTCCGCCCAACTATTCACTAGTTAAATATAACATATACTTTAGCCTTCGTACTTTAACTTCTATATAATATATAAATGCTTATAAACTTAAGCGCATGTATTTTCTACAGAAAATTGGGCATAACCTATTCGTAAAGTGGACATTGCCCTGTTTTAAAAATACCAACAATACTAACTCAATCATCCACAATTTAATCCACAATTTATTTAATACTCAAATAATCTGCCTTGACTTGCAGTAAACATATAAGAAAATAATCCTGCATTGACTTGCAGTAAACATATAAGAAAATAATCCTGCATTGACTTGTAGTAAATATATAAGAAAATAATTTTGCTTCAACTTGCAGAAAACATATAAGAACATAATCATGCCTTGACTTGCAATAGCTCTATTTAGAATAAGCAATCACGTACAACATTCATCACATAGCATGTCCATCATCTAATTCACATCATTTCATATACTTCAGATAACACATAGCACATGCTTGGACCGATAACTCTTATAATTATACACATTTAATAGCTACACACATAACACATAAACACCTTTCATTCACGTATGCATTTAGACTAGCATATCATATCATATACCAATTCCAAATAATATTCATTTAATAGTTCTGCCGGAAATTCGGCAGCACTTCCTCTATTTATATAACAATCCACCTGTTTTAAACTAATACCACAATCAAGAACCAAACTACAACTAACACATTTACATAACTTAACTTAATCAACCTGAACTCACAACTATAAAATAACATACCCAACTTGATATACCATTCAAACACATAGAACTTATCAATTCACATGCCACTATACAATACCAAACTTATTATTAGAAAATAAACATTTAACTCCCGAGACTATTATTAAACCAATTAATAGCTCGACTCTAAGTACCAACCTTTTCATAGTATTCATAAACTCGGTTAAACACATACCAAATCCAAAGATCATCATAATACATTCACGACTCCACAACAATTTACACAAGTCACATAACACGTAATAAAATTGAAACTCTTTTTGGAAAATATTTGGTCTTCCTTTTATAAAGATTTGAATATAACATCTATGGATCGAAAAACAATCATTATACTTTAAATCTAATTATCACTAGATTAAATAAAATTAACCAAAACCAACCAATTCAATAAATCAAAAAAATAAATCAAATCAGGTAAATAATAAAACAAATTTTGAAAATATTAATTGAATTTGATTTATAATCAATCAAGATTAAATAATAATTAATTAATAGAATTCACTAATTAACTACTCAGTTAATTGGTCAATTAAATCAATTACATTATTATTTAGAATTTATTAAGAATAATCAAATTCAACTACTCTTTAAATCTAACAATTATAAAACAAATAATAAAATAAATAAATATATTTTTCGAAAATTCGGCATGACCCGTTCGTAAACAGGACTAGCCAGAAATTTTGCATGTACTATGTTGCGCCCCCAATCATAGGACGG
Source organism: Heracleum sosnowskyi (assembly GCA_030848705.1). Lineage (NCBI taxonomy): Eukaryota > Viridiplantae > Streptophyta > Magnoliopsida > Apiales > Apiaceae > Heracleum > Heracleum sosnowskyi. The sequence continues at coordinate 72,179,249 of CM061235.1, forward strand.
ATCACATAGTACATCACAACAATAACCTATATATTTAATAGAAAAATAACAACACAATCACTTCAACCAATAACTATAAGAATTCCCCAAGCTGGGAATCGACCAGAATACTGAAGTTACCAATACAGCTGATTTACAACTCAGCTAACTTTAAATATCTCAATTTTACGATATACAATTAACAATCTAAATTTGTTAGAAAACAACTAAGAATTATAAATACTTTATAAACTCTACACCACATTACTAATTAACACATTCCAACAACCTGCACAATCAATAAAATCAATTAATATCGAGTAACAATAACAATTCGAACTTTCAACTAATTAATACCAAAACACACTTATAAATATCACACTTTAACTAAACAATTTGAACTGATATATAGCATATACTAATGAAAGAAAATGGATATATTATCAAAACAATTTAACAAAACAATTTATTAGCCGCTTATTATCAAAACAAGTTTACAAAATCAACGCGTAATTATAACACAATTCACTCAGCAATTCGAAATGATAAATAACATATATAACTTGAAACAAAAATATACACATCACGACTTACCAACTACGCACATCTAACAATTTACATTACTTTTACAAAAACGAACTTATTAACATCCCATATTAATAATAATAACAAACGAATCATCTATTTTGAATTACTACAATTACGAATTTGTAATTATCAAAATTTCAATAAAAAGAAATATTACTAAACTTCTAAAGAAAACGATTTTATATTTAATACGGATCAATAAAACAATTTTATTAATATCCCACATAATTTAAATCGAATTAATAATAGTTATTATCAAAACAAATTGATATATAACTACTACAAAATTCGAATTTTACACTCATATGGTCAAAAACGAATTAACAGCATCATAAATAACAGAAAAATCGAATTATACCTATCTCACATAAACAGAAAAAAAACGGATTTAATCACCTATAATTCATAAAAAAACGAAATCTAACACACATAATTAAGCTGCAAAGTGTCATGGTTAGAGATTTTATACCACAACAATTCTCAATCGGAAAGATAGCAGCGGCGAATAGGTGGCTGTGGTGGCTACTAGCCGGAGAAGATGCCGGAAAGCGGCGGCGGCTGGACAGAACCACAGCGGCGCTCGAAGAACAGAGGCGACAGTAATGGTGTTTACCAGCCAGAACGCGGCAGGGGTGGTGACTGCGCGGTTAACTAAAAAAAACAGAAAGGAGATGGTGGCGCGTGGTTGAAATTGAACGGGGGGGTCTGTTTCTTTGTTTTGATTTACAAACAAAAAAGAAAGAAAACGGGTGTGTGTGTGTGTGTTTGTATATTACAGTAGTTAATAGATTAGGATTAGTTTTAGATAAGGATGAAATTACAATACTTTAATTAGCCCCTGGACTGAAAATAGCGGGACTAATTGCGATACTGAAAAATGATTTTTAAAACGAATTAAACTCTAAAATAATTAAATTTAACTAATAAAATTATTTATATACTAAAATCATTCTAAGAATATTTAAATGCACAAAACTCATAATTAAATGAATTTTGAACTAATTTACTTAAAACAAATATGTCGGACTCAAATTTACTAATAATTGTCAAAAATAAATTTTTAACACCTAATACCACCTCACATATCCACATAATATTATTTAAACACTTAATCACACAATGCAGCAAATTTTTAATTTACTCGAAATAAATATATATTACTATTTTTATTACTCAAATAAATAGGAAATTCGCACCTAATTTCCCAGATAAAATAACCAGCTTTCACAAATATTTTTAAATAAAATACACACATAATTTCGTTCCTCCTCTTTGAGAAAAACAATAAAATATTTAAATAATAATATTAAGAAACCCTAAAAATTTGGGTTACTACAACTACTCCAAGTACACGTGGGTGTTGTTCTTACAATCAAAGGATGAAGCAACACAACTAATCATTGATCACATCAAGAAGATAGAAGTGGAAGTGGAAGCTAAGCTACCTGTGCGGACAATCAGATCAGACAATGGAACTGAATTCAAGAATGCAGTTCTTAATGATTTCTGCTCAGAGAAAGGAATATCAAGACAGTATTCAGCACCAAGAACTCCTCAACAGAATGGAGTAGTGGAAAGGAAGAACAGGACCTTGGTTGAAGCAGCAAGGACCATGTTGAATGAATCAAAACTTCCCACTTATTTTTGGGCTGAAGCAGTGAATACAACTTCCTACACTCAGAATCGAACCCTGATCAACAAAGATCATGAAAAGACTCCGTATGAGTTAATGGCCAATAAGAAACCAACACTGAAATACTTTCATGTGTTTGGTGCAAAGGGCTTTGTACTTAAAGATGGAGAACATTTAGGCAAGTTTGATGCCAAAGCTGATGAAGGCATTTTTCTGGGCTATTCTATGGAATCTAAGGCTTATAGGGTATATGTAATAACCCCAAATTTTGGACTTAGTTAAAATTTTTTGATGAATAGTAAATGTTGATGAATAGTGAATTTGCTGATGAAAAACATTTTCAGACCACGCTATGTGGGAGAAATGAAATGAATGTTTCGAATTTATATTAGTGATGTATAAAGAAAATAAGTGAATGTAAACGCGATCAGAATCGGGAGATTCTAACTTTAAATTTTTAATCACTATTCATCGGACAATCAAGGATGTATTGATTTGATCGTTTTGAGAAAGTATGTAGAATGAGAAATCCATGATCATATATTAAGCCAAGGTAATGGAAAGATCAAGGAAGTATCTCCTAACATTGGTGCAAAGAAACGTTTTTAAAATCACTTGAACCTATCGCAAAACAGAAGCGTAACGAATGATGGATTAAACCCTAACCAACGGAGAAGTATCATATAAGATCATCAAGTGCAACATATAAAAGGATTGATGATACAAATTATGACATTAGCATGATGCAAGAGGATGACATAGGTGTGACAAGGTGATGACAAGGTGATGACAAGGTGATGAATCACCACCTTGTCACCACTTTCACCACAAACCACAAGTTAAAAAGCCATGTGTATTGGATGACAAAACTCCACCACAACCACACAAAAGAGATGCATCCAATTAAGTGTTAATTAGACAAAAACAAAAAGGAAAGAAAATCAAAGAAAAGATGCATCAAGAACACCTTCACATTCGGCCATTTTCTTTTCCAAAAGATAAGAAAATTTTTCCTCCATTTCTACTCAACCATAATTCAAGTTCTTGGGCTCTAAATTACCCTTATCCCTAAACTAAGGTAAATCCTTGATCTCGTCATCATCCATGATTGTTATCATGCTTAAAAATTGAATCAAAGTTGATGATGAATAGTAGAAATGAATAGTAATGTTTGGATTCTTGATTTGTTCTTGAAGTTTTAGGCTTGTTAAGGATGTTTAAGGATCAAGCAAGGATATATAAGCTCTTGATAGTCTTTACCAAGCATAAAGGAAGGTATAAACCCTCTCACCCTTATGATTATACTTTGTTATTAGTGATTATGTTAAGAATGATTAGTGATAGTATGATGTAGAGATGATTTGCATGATAATCATGGTGTTTAGTGGATTGATTAATGGTCGAACTAGTGATTAGTGTTATGAGCATGTTTAGACAGAACTAAGTTGGTATAAATTAGATCCTTGAGTTGTGATTGCTTGGTTATGGATTGGTGAATTGATTAGAGTGTTTTAAACACGGGAATCGCGTTTAAGCGTCATTACCATGTCAGATTTCATTTAGGAAGTTTGGACAGAGATTACGAATACCTTAAAGGCATAACCATAAGGATTTCTGACCATGATCATGTAGACTCTGTTTTGTAGTTTTTTTTAGCGAAAGAATCGTATCGTTTCGATTTACGGTTTAGGACAAACATCCGTTTTAGTGAAAGCGGTTTCGGATAACTAAGTAGTTCATTGCATGAACTTTGAGATTGTGATCAAGACCTTTAAAAATAGAATTGGGTCGAGATATTAAAATGGATACTAGCATGGATTGTTAGGAAAGAAACCTAGAAGGTTTCGTGTTAAAAAGATAAGTTTGTGATTTTATAAAAATGCGAGAACAAATGTTGCGCGAGTGAAATACCCTTAAGGGGATGGTTAAAAACAAGAAGTTAGTAATGGAAAAGTACTTGGGTTTTGAGGATAGATTCCCACCCAAACTTTTGACTTAGGAGTTACGGAATGTCATGAGGTTATAAGTGACCAAGAGTGGGACATTTGATGTTCGTTAATAGAATGTTAGTGCTTAAGTTAAATGCACTTTAAATGATTAAGCCAGGGGACTGATCGGGTATTTCTTTGTTTATAGATTTCCCGGCAAGTTCTTGAACCCCTAACAACCAAGGACCCGAGGCAAGTTTTCTCATTCCATGCTGTAATTTTAAATTACTTATACTAATGATGCATATGATAGATGCATGCTTTCAAATGTAATATATGCATATGATATTATGCATGCTTTTAAACCGTACATCGTATATGGATGTGGTTGGATTTTTAAACTATGGAGATTATAATATGCATATGATATGATATCATGCATGCTTCCAAACCTCACATCGTATATAGATGTGATGGTATTAAAAAATGATGAGATGTAATATATGCATATGATAGATACAAGTTTTCAAACCCTACATCATATAAGTAATGCTGTTGTGATATATGTTGTGATTGTGATATATATTCTGCTTTAATGCTGTAAAAAGATTTATAACTGTTTACGCTTTTGATAAAAGCTTTATAAGATATAAGGTTTATATGCTATGTAAATACTAGATATAAACCGAGGTTTTAAAGGCTCTAAGGATAGAGCACTCGTACGATGATTTTAAAATATTAGACCGGGAGTTAAAGTACTATTTTTACTTGATTATACTGTTAGCAACTGGAGGGTCCAGGGACAGCTGTATTTTAAATATGTTGATTAAGGGGCCATTTGTTAAATCTGAACCATTTTTTCCGAATCAGTAAAATTTCTGGATGATCTGAACGAATGATTATTCTGAATATCTGGATGAACTAGTGTTGTTTGTTAACAATTTTTTAAATAATCTGGATGATAGTGATTTTCTTTATACCCTGCTGAATGATTAATAAAATTTAACAAACAATATTATATATTACGTGAATAATTCTAATCAATATTCTTCTGATCAACTATATTTTTATGAAAAATAATGTCCAAAACTAAAAATTCCTCGATCTAAAACACAAAATATTAAATTTTAACTTTTTCAAAGTTTTAAAGCAATTTGATCCCGAAGATCGTTCATATATTGTGTGGCTTGAGATTCCCATTGTGTCTCATTCATTGATCCTTCCAAATCTTCTTCATCTTCTTCTCCATCGCTATTTGACAAGCTAGTTTGATCACATCGATCAAATAGTTCATCTTCAAGTTTCTTTTTTCTTATGAAATTATGAACTGAAAAACAAGCAATTACAATATCTCGCTGAGTTGAGAATGAGTATGGAGCCATCTGTTTCAGAATTGGAAATCTTGCTTTCAACACGCCATAAGCTCGCTCGATAACATTTCTCAATTTTGCATGAGCATGGTTAAATTTTTCTTCCTTGCTTAAAGCACGCTGACGACGAAAATCCGCTAACCAATATCTTATGTTTTTATATGGAGTTAAATAACCACGAGTATTTGTGTATGTTGTGACGCCCTCCAAACCCGGGGTACAGATTTGAGGAGTCATCCGACCAACGGAACACTATTTAACACATGCATAATATATATAAAGACACAAATACCCCTTAACCAAGACCGCATCCAGATTATGGCAATGAACACAAGCTACTACAATCTTTTATTAATACAATACTAGTTTTATCAGAGTTATTACATCACAACTAAAGTTCAAATCTAGACATCTAATCTAGAAAAGCAAAACAACAACTACCCTGCCAATGACAATGACTCGAGGGGCTCTCCTGGCTGCTGGTGAACTATCGGTCACGCTATGCCGACTCATACTCTCGCTTCACTGGAATATGGTTAGAAAACAACAAGCAAGAGTGAGCCAAAATTGCTCAGCAAACATCATATGAATCATTTCTATCACAGTTGTAAGGATATGAATTTATGATATCAGAATCAACAATATTTAGCTAACACATGCTTTGTATCAATAACAATTGAAGAAAAAGAATTAGAATTTGGCTTATACATTTTATTCAAATCAAAGGTTGTGCTGCTGGCCAGCCACGCATCAACCCCGGACTAGCTCACGGCATAGTCCTCTACTGGATCATAGGCCAATCTGGGCCTTAAGTTATTCCGACCATAAATATGGCCCGACCAATTACTGGTCCATTTTAAAAACACATGCCAAATCTATCATAGGGTATAAACAATAACATGCTTGTTATATATAATTGTTGATGTTTGTTTATCAGTGTTTAAAGTATCAGGATACTATCAGAGTTTAGCTGGAAGACTGGTCAGAGTTTGTTAAACTCTGACAGTCAGAGTTTGCTTAGCTGTCGGTGTTATATACAATGAAGATTCTAGAAGCGATATACTTTGAAGAAGGGAAGAAGCAAAGAGATATCATGATGGCTATGGAAACGGAACAGAAGACAGAAGCAATTCTAAATTGATATTAATTGTATAGCTGATTTATAGGAATATCAATTAAAGATTGTATGTAGCTGTGTACTATATAAACACATATAGGTTAACCCTAAAAGGGATGCGAATACTTGAACTATTATTCTTGTAACCTAGCAGCTCTCTGTGATATTTTACATCACCGAGAGAGGAGTTATTAATTCCATACAGTTTATTATTCATAAACAGTGTTCTTATTGTTATTCTCATACATATTTGATTATATATTGTGTATTCGGCCTAACATTGGTATCAAAGCCTAGGCTGTTTAATATATACAACTGAAAATATTCAAGCAGGTTCTAATTCTGAAAAGGTTCAACCAACTTCTGTAAGTCGATATGAGACGATTAGGGTTCCAATTCTGAGACCAGCAGAATATCCAGTATGGAAGGTAAAGATGACCATGTTTCTGGAAGCCACATATCCAGAATACCTTGATAGAATCCATGATGGTCCTCATAAGCCGACTAAACTGACTCCTGTTGTTACTGGTCAAGAACAAAAGACTGTTCCAAAGGAAAAGAAAGATTGGACTCCTGAAGACATCTCATCAATTGCAAAGGATGCAAAAGTTAGACATCTTCTCCATAGTGCCTTAGATAATGTCATGTCTAACAGAGTTATTGGTTGCAAAACTGACAAAGAAATCTGGGATGCTTTAGAAGTCAGATGTCAAGGAACAAGTGCTATAAAGAAGAACAGGAAAACTATACTGACACAGGAATATGAACACTTTGACTCGAGACCTGATGAAACTTTGAATGAGACATATGACAGATTCTGTAAACTGTTGAATGATTTATCTCTGGTTGATAAAGAATATGATCCTGAAGAGTCTAATCTCACGTTTCTTCTATCTCTACCTGAAAAATGGGATTTAAAGACAACAACAATAAGAGATAATTATGAGCTTGCAGATACAGAACTTGATGAAATCTATGGGTTGCTTAAAACTCAAGAACTTGAGATAGAACAAAGAAATAGAAGATTTAGTAAAAAGACAAAATCTGTTGCTCTTAAAGTTGAAGAAAAGCTTCTTAAGAAAGAAACATCAAAGAAGAAAGCTAAGAGAAAGGCTTTGGTCATAAACTCTGAAAGTGAGTCATCAAACACTGATGATGACTCAAATTCTGTTGAATCATCTGAATACGAGGATGATGAAGAACAAATGATGCAAATGGCTGCTTTGATGGTGAAGACTTTCAAGAAGATGGGTTTCAAGAACTTCAAGAAAGGAAAGAGATTCTCTAGGAGAGATTCAAACTCTGAAAGGAAGAGTTTGAGAAAGTCTGAAGGAAGGGATACTAAATCTGGGAAGAAAGACAAGTCTGAGATCCAGTGCTACAAGTGTAAAGAGATGGGTCACTATGCTCCAGAGTGCAAGAAAGGAAAATCTGAAAAAGCACTCATCGCTAAAGGAAGAGACTGGGCAGACACTTCAGACTCAGATGAAGGAGTCAACTATGCTCTCATGGCAACTATTGAAGATGAATCTGAAAACAAGGTACCCCTAACAACTTATGCTTATGATATTGATAATATATCTGAATTGAGAATTTATCTTAAAAGCATACATGTTAGTTACAGAGATCAGACTTTAGAAAATGAAAGAATTAAATCTGAGAATCTAAAGCTTAAAGAGAGAAATAAATTTCTTGAAGAAGAACTTGTTAACATGCAACAAGTTCAAAAGGAAAGAGATGATGCTGTTTATGTTGAACAGGAGTTGCTGAAGAGATTTAGGCAACTAGAATCTGAATTGGAAAAAGAGAGGAAGATAATTAAAACCTGGACAAACTCTGGAAAAGACACACATCAAGTGTTTCAAACAGATGCAGTTGGGTTAGGTTACTGTGAGAAAGATGAGCTTAGGTTTAAAGATAAAGTTAAAGTTAGAACACATCTTCCACCTATGAAATTTGTTCCTGAGTCCAGTAAGCTAAACTCTGTAGTTTAGACAGAAACTATTAATGAAAAACCAGTAAAAACTTGCGTTAAACAGGTTAATGTTGGTTTAATGACAGAGAAACAATTCAAGTATAAGCTCAAAGAGGTAAAGTCTGTCGAGAAGAAGAAAGTGTCCAGGAAGAACAGAAATGGAAAAGTAGGCATTAATAAAAGTAATAACCATTTGCCTATTACTGATGCTCCTAGAAAAACATGTCATAATTGTGGTAGTACTAACCATCTTGCAAGTTTCTTCAAGAAGAACAAAGACATTAATTCTTTAACCCTCCAAGTCTGGAGTAAAGAATGATTATGTTAGGGTTAGACCACAGACTTTATGCACTCACTGTAGGAGTACTTGGCATTCTATTTATACTTGCAAGAATTATCAGGCTATTTATCACAATTATTATGAGTTAAAGCCAAATTTGAAATGGGTTAAAGTTGATTCTGCAAGTGTAAACTCTGATGCTGTTAGCTTAAACTCTGTTGATAAGAATTCTGCTGCAAAAGCTAACAATGTTAAGAAAGCCAAAGGATCCAAGCAAGTATGGATCCTTAAAACTAACTCTAAGTAATTGTTTGTGATTGCAGGGCATAAGGGAGAGAACCCTAGTCTTGGACAGTGGATGTTTAGGACACATGACTGGAAATAAAGCCCTGCTATCAGATTATGAGGAGAAGGCTGGCCCAAAAGTTTCCTATGGAGATGGCAACATAGGACGTACTCTGGGATATGGCAATATCAATATTGGAAGTGTCATCATCACAAATGTAGCTCTAGTCCCAGGACTCAAGCATGACTTGCTATCTATGAGTCAAATATGTGACAGAGGTTATCATGTAGACTTTCAACCTGAATACTGTGAGGTTGTTAGCAAATCTACAGGGAAAGTTGTTCTAGTTGGACACAGACGAAATAATATCTATGAAGCAAGTTTGGTGACAAACTCTGAAGGAAAAGCTGTGTGTCTGTCTGCAAAGATGTCTAGTGAAGAGAGCTGGAAATGGCATAAGAAGCTCTCTCATCTAAATCTGAACAACATCAATGAGTTGATTCGAAAAGATCTTGTAAGGGGACTTCCAAAATCTGTACTCAGCTTAGATGGTCTGTGTGATTCCTGTCAAAAGGCCAAGCAAAGGAAGTCATCTTTCAAGAACAAGTCTGAATCTTCAGTTGTGGATCCTTATCATCTTCTTCATGTTGATCTATTTGGTCCAGTGAATGTAATGTCTCTTGGCAGAAAGAAATATGCTTTAGTCATTGTTGATGAGTACACTAGAGACACCTGGGTGTACTTTCTAGCAAAGAAGGATGAAACTGCCTTAACTCTGATGGAACATGTAAAGCTACTGGATAAAGGATCACAGTATAAAGTGAAAATTATCAGGAGTGATAATGGTACTGAATTCAGAAATGCAACAATGCAAGAATTTTGCAAGGAAAGAGGAGTAAAGCAAGAATTTTCTGCACCAGGGACTCCACAGCAGAATGGTGTAGTTGAAAGAAAGAACAGAACTTTAATCGAAGTTGCCAGAACAATGCTTGATGAAGCAAAATTGCCAACTTATTTCTGGGCAGAAGCTGTTCAAACTACTTGTTTTACTCAAAATGCTACACTGATCAACAGGCATGGGAAAACACCATATGAGATGGTGAAGAAAAAGAAACCAAACCTGAAATATTTTCATATTTTCGGGTGCAAATGCTTTGTGTTGAAAACTCATCCTGAACAATTGACCAAGTTTGAATTAAAAGCTGATGCAGGAATTTTTGTTGGATATCCACTGGTGACTAAAGCATTCAGAGTTTATAATCTGAGAACAAAAGTGATCATGGAATCTATACATGTGTCATTTGATGACAAGAAAATAACTGGACTTGATGATGAAGAAAATCATGATCAATTACGCTTTGAAAATGAAGATCTAAACTCTGATGACGTAAACTCTGATGAAGCCTATCCAACAAACTCTGTTGAAGCATACTCTGAACCTCTACTGGTAAACACTGAGGAAGTCTCTCTGACAGAACAAAATAGAGAACCAGTTGAGGGGGAGCATGAAGATATTTCAGGAACATCTCAACATGATGACTCACATTCTGAAAGTGAGTCACCTGAAGAATCTGACACAAACTCTGGCTTAAACTCTGAAAGTTCAAATACTGAGCAGTCCAATTCAGGGGGAGCCTCAGATAATACACATGGTCAACAAGAAAATCAGGAGAGCATGGATCAAGGGGGAGAATCCAACAATGATGAAAGAAGCCACTTACTTACAGCAAGAAAGTGGACACAGGCTCATACACCTGATCTGATTATTGGAGATCCAGATGCAAGTGTAAGAACAAGAAGTTCTACAACGAATGAATGTCTATTTCATGCATTCATATCACAAATAGAGCCTAAGAAAGTAGATGAAGCTCTTCAAGATGCTAACTGGATAACAGCAATGCAGGAGGAATTGAATGGGTTTGAAAGAAATGAAGTCTGGACACTTGTACCAAGACCCAAGAACAGATCTGTTGTTGGTACAAAGTGGGTTTTCAGAAACAAGACTGACAGTGAGGGAATAATTACAAGGAACAAAGCTATACTTGTGGCAAAAGGATATTCTCAGCAGGAAGGAATTGACAATGATGAAACCTTTGCTCCAGTTGCAAGGTTGGAAGCCATAAGGATTTTTCTAGCATATGCTGCTCACAAAAAGTTTAAAGTCTTTCAAATGGATGTCAAGAGTGCTTTTCTCAATGGGAAACTTGAAGAAGAAGTGTTTGTTGAACAACCACCAGGGTTTGTGGACCCCAAGCACCCAGATTATGTCTACAGGCTTGACAAAGCACTTTATGGACTAAAGCAGGCACCTAGAGCATGGTATGAAACTCTGGCTCAATTTCTTTTAGAAAGTGGGTTCACTAGAGGTACAATTGATAAAACCTTGTTCTATTTCAATTCTGGTAATGATTTGCTTTTAGTTCAAATCTATGTGGATGATATAATCTTTGGGTCTACTAATGACAAACTCTGTAAGAAATTTGCCAAGCTTATGCAGTCCAGGTACCAAATGAGCATGATGGGAGAGCTTAGTTATTTTCTAGGCTTGCAGGTAAAGCAAACAGATGATGGGATTTTTATCAATCAAGCAAAATATACCAGAAATCTTCTCAAAAAATTTGGTATGCTTGATAGTTCATCTGCAACAACTCCTATGGCAACTGCAACCAAGCTAGACAAAGACACAGGAGGTTCAGTAGATATGACAAACTACAGAGGCATGATAGGGTCTCTTCTTTATCTGACTGCAAGTAGACCAGACATCATGTATGCAACCTGTCTTTGTGCAAGGTTTCAAGCAGATCCCAGAGAGCCTCATCTATCAGCTGTGAAGAGGATTTTCAAATATCTCAAAGGAACCATAACCTTGGGTTTGTGGTATCCTAGAGAATCAGAGTTTAAGCTTGTTGGTTACTCTGATGCAGACTTTGCAGGTTGTAATATTGACAGAAAAAGCACCAGTGGAAGCTGTCAATTTCTAGGTGACAGACTAGTTTCTTGGTACAGCAAGAAATAGAAATCAATTTCCACATCCACTGCAGAAGCAGAGTATATTGCTGCTGGTAGCTGTTGTGCACAGATTCTGTGGATGAAGAATCAACTGCTGGATTATGGGTTGAGGTACTCTAAAATACCTATTTTCTGTGATAATCAAAGTGCTATTGCTATGACAGGAAATCCAGTACAGCACTCCATGACCAAGCACATCAGCATAAGGTATCACTTTATCAGGGAACATGTGGAGGAAGGAAATATTGAGCTTCATTTTGTGCCTACAGATCAACAGCTTGCAGATATCTTCACCAAGCCATTGAGTGAAGCTACATTTACAAGACTGGTAAATGAACTAGGAATGATCTCTGGTTTCGACTAGAGATACTGGTTAGACTCAAAATTATTTCTTTTGTGATTTGTTGCTCATGTTTCTATGCATATGTTAACTGTTATGCAAATCATGTTGTTAAACTCTGTTAGCATACTCTGTTGGTTAAACTCTGATTGTGGTATTGTCTGAAACACTATCACCGATGAAGAAAATAGTATGAAGCATGATTCTCAGTAAGTAATCATGAATCCTTCTGAGTTATATATGATCTGATATCAAATGTGTGCAGAAACTTTACACAGCATGATACTGTCTCTATATTTATAGCATCTCTTAGTTTATTGGTCCTATACACTGAGTCTGTATTAGCTGTTTGCACTTTCTCTCATAAAGTATATGTGTTAAATGATGTCAGTCTAAACTCTTATAAATAGTTGTTGCTACTTCACCCCCAAGCAAAAGATGCAAAAACATGCACAAATTCCTTTGAGATCATGTTGTGCCTAGGAAGACCCATGAACTTATTGTATGAAATAAGGGCTAAAATTTGAAATTTTTGGTGACTAGTGCCAATCTCTGATTACTGAAAAAAAAAAAAAATTTAGACAGGGGGTGCAAATAATAAATACAATGGTACATGGTTTAGATGACATCAGATTTTGTTTTACATATGAGAGTTTGGGCAACCTGTTTTTACTGATTTAATTTGTGGATTTTATGCACTTTGAGATGCTCTAAATATTTCCATTCAGTAAACTCTGCTATTCACACACAAATAGTCACAACTGTGCATTTTGAGAAAAGAGATTATTAATGATGATGGAGAATTGATAAACACTGATGAACTGTGTACTCTACGCCGAGGTAATTTATTTTTAATCTCTGATGATTAAAATAAATAAATGTGTTTCAGACATTTCATATTTTTGAGAATCATTATTTTTTTTGAAAATAGAGAGTATGATAGACAACGGTTTGTATGCGTTTTGAAAATGATGAAATGTGTAAATAGCAGTAATTATTGCTTGTTTTTACTGCGCATGCGTGTTGGAAACAACCACGTTACTGCTGGCAGTAACTGCATGTGTGACACCTGTCCCACTCACACACTTCACGAGTAAGCCAGTTGTGTATCTTAATGATTAAAACTCTTCAGTTTTAATCTTTGTATTTAATCATTATACACACAACGTTCGTATACTTTACACACTTACTGTAATATCCGTGAATTTTATTATTTGATTAAATGATATATTTAATCTAAAATATTTATGTTGGAATATTGGAATATTATTATATGATATTTAGTGTGTGATTATGTGCTAAATGGTGAGTCGGAAGCCCCTTTCAAAAATTTCGTCATTTGGAATTTTCTTCAAATTTGAGCCGTTTTGATAATTCAAGAGCCCCGTTGAAATTTCGTACATTCATTTTTAATTCTTCGTCTTTCGTATTCGAATCGTTATCGAAAGGGTTATGGGATTCTATTTAACCCTACCTATTTGATTCTGCAAATTAATTTCAATTTTTGATCCGAAAAAGGAAAAATCGTTCCGAACCCTAATTGCTTAAGGGGACGGATTTATCGTTCTATATCAATATTGAAGTTGTTATAGCCCTAGTATTCTTGAGCATTAGTTATATAATGATATATATCAATTTGGATAATCATCAACCTTTTTAACCCCTTATTTTTAGTAAAACGTGTTTTTGACCTAATTAGGGTTTTTAAACGATCTAACGAATCTATATCGATCCAAAAATGTTATTTGGGGTATTATTTTTTCCAGAAATATAAAAAGACCAATCAGACTTCATAACCCTAGCAATTCTTCAGAAATTACTCAAAAATATTCGAAATTCCCAAAAATTATTTTGTGTTCTTGATCTTCAATCAATTCGTTCTAAGGGTTATTGAAGTCCAAATTTGAAGTTCTTATACTCAAATCGAAGCCCCAAAAATCTAGTTTCAGAATCTTCCAACCTCATCATCATCTGGTAAGTATTCGATTTTATATTGATTTTACAAGTTTCGAATTAAAATTAGGGTTCTTAATTAATTTGGGGATTTTCATTCTGTTGATTCTCCGTTCAATTGGTTGCTTCTAACATGTTCCTAGGGTTCTAATTAGCAAGAATCCATGCTTTAATTTCATGTTTAAGTTCAATTTAGTCGGGTTTGATTTTCGGGTTTTGACCCGATTTCTTCTTTCGATTCGTACGTTCTTGATATTGATCTGACATTGTTTTTGATAAAGGGCTTTGATTGTATGAGTTATAAGCTTTATTTTGGTATATTAATCTTTGAGTTTCATGTAGGATTTAAGTAGATCGGGTTTCCGGCCGAGGTCGTCGCCGGCGAGTTCTTTGAATGAATTCTGGGCACGATTCCGGCATGGGACAGATGTGTGTGTATGTGGGTTGTGTTTGTCTTGCAAAAGCGAACAAAAGCCCTATGGTTTGGTTTTGTTTTGATCGGAAACGGCGAAGTCCGGCCACCGGACGCCGGCCGGATTCTGGAAAACCCAGATTCCGGCGGGTTGTTCTTGGTGACCCGGATTCGTTCTTCCCGACCCGTTTACCCGATTTTTCGACCCGGTTTCAATCTTCAAAACCCTAATTCATTTTCAGAAAACTGTTTTTGAATTTTATTTTTAAATTTAATTCGAAAATAGTTTAAAAACTTTAAAAATTCATATTTTTATTTTAAAAATATATTTTAATATCAGAAAAATTCTGATAAATTATATTTATTATTTTAAATCCGAAAATTGATTAAACTTAATTATTTTAATTATTTTTAATTAATAATTAATTTATTAATTAATTGGTTAATTCTTTTAATCAATTAATTCTTAAAAATTAATTATTAATTAGATTTAATTAATTAAAAATTCAGTTTAATTATTTTCAAGCCTATTTATTTATTTAAAAATAGTTTGAGCATTTAAAGAGTGTCAATTAATTTTATTAATTGATTTATTTTTATTTAAATGTTTATATTGGATTTAAAAATCCGATTTTTGATTTAAAAATTAGTAATGACTTATTAAAAATTCAAATGAGTTTCAGACGATGTTTTAAAAATATTTATAAGTGCAATATGGTTCATATTAATTGTGTGTTGTGTTTTATAGTCTGTATATGCCCGTGCTAGGGCAAATATCTGAGTTTTAAATATCGTAAATTATACCGGACGTCCGATACGTACCCGGTTACTTGTTTAAATGTGATTATTGATTGAATAAGTGTCGAGAGTAGAACGAGAATAGTTAGACTTACTGTAATGAGTTGTTTAATTATAGAATCGAGTTCCCGGAGCAAGGGAAAGGGGAAAGTAGAGTGAGCAGAGTCGATCCGACAGCAGCTTAGACCAGGCAAGTATCTGTGCCTTTACTTGTGATAAAAATTATTATTGTCTTGATTACTTGAATACCGTTATCCCCAGAACAATTCAAATTATCCATCTTTTAACCGCATTTGGACAACTGATTCCATTTCCTTAGAAATTCTTGATTCTTTGATTTGATCTGCATCGGAAACCCTTATTTCCAATTTACTTGATTATTGTTTACCACCTATTGTTGCTATTTATCATCCTTTGATTATCATTGACAACCTTTGATTATTTGACTTCCATCTTGACTACCAATTACGGTTATTGATTAACGATTACCAATATTGATTACCTTATTGAATGAGTACACTGTACCATTGAAACTACTCCATGATCCTTTCTCGATCTTCGTTGATACTGAACAGTTGAAGCTCTTTTGCAATTACTATACATTCAGTTTATCTTATTGAGCATGTTATTGTTTATACCCTATTATAGAATTGGCATGTGTTTTTAAAAATGGACCAGTAATTGGTCGGAATAACTTAAGGCCCAGATTGGCCTGGGATCCAGTAGAGGACTATGACATGAGCTAGTCCGGGGTTGATGCGTGGCTGGCCAGCAGCACAACCTTTGATTTGAATAAAATGTATAAGCCAAATTCTAATCCTTTACTTCAATCATTATTGATACAAAGCATGTGTTAGCTAAATATTGTTGATTCTGATATCTTAAATTCATATCCTTACAACTGTGATAGAAATGATTCGTTGATGTTTGCTGAGCAATTTTGGCTCACTCTTGCTTGTTGTTTTCTAACCCTATTCCAGTGAAGCGAGAGTATGAGTTGGCATAGCGTGACCGATAGTTCACCAGCAGTCAGGAGAGCCCCTCGAGTCACTGTTATTGGCAGGGTAGTTGTTGTTTTGCTTTTCTAGATTTAATGTCTAGATTTGAACTTTAGTTGTGATGTAATAACTCTGATAAAACTGGTTTGTAATAATAAAAGATTGTAGTAGCTTGTGTTCATTGCCATAATCTGGATGCGGTCTTGGTCAAGGGGTAATTGCATCTTTATATATATTATGCATGTGTTAAATAGTATTCCGTTGGTCGGATGACTCCTCAAATCTGTACCCCGGGTTTGGAGGGCGTCACAGTTGGTATCAGAGAAACAGGTTATGGCATTTGAAACAAGTTAGGACTTAGGGTCCAGGATAACATAGAGAGTTAGGAATTCACGTAAGGATATTAGGAGGTCAACTAGGGATATTACGCGTAGTAATTAAATGTGGTTATAATTGCAGCCCCCTAGTTCTAGTTCAGACTCAGACCCTTCCGAGGATACGATAGCAGAGATACCTACACCCGTTCAACTGATACTTCTGACCAAGAAGGTCAACAAAATACACCTCCCACGGGCCGTGTGGACCCGATGGTAATCCAGTTGTTAAATACCCTTACTCAACAGACTGCCGCATTAGCACAGCAGCAACGTGCATTTCAGCAACAGCTCTTAGAACAGCAGCAACAGCATCAGCAACATCAGCATCAGCAGCATCAACAACAGCACCAGCAAGCAGCACCGGCAGTTACGTTCAAATCTTTCCAGGCAGCAAAACCTCCAGAATTTAAAGGATCAGCAGACCCTGTAGAGGCTAAGGCATGGTTGAAAGAGATGGAAAAGGCTTTTGCCTTGATAGAGGTGACAGAGGACAAGAAGACAGAGTATGCAAGCTATTTTCTGAAGAATGAGGCTAGTTATTGGTGGGAAACGAGTAGGGCTATGGAGCCCGAGGGATTGATTACGTGGGCAAGATTCACAGAGTTGTTTTTGGAAAGGTATTTTCCGGACTATATGAGAGATCAGATGGAATTGAAGTTTTTGGAATTAAAGCAGGGAAGCATGACAGTGCCCCAATATGAAACAAGGTTTACGGAGTTGTCAAGGTTTGTTCCAACCTATGTGGATACGGAAAAGAAGAAGGCCAAGAGGTTCCAGCAGGGACTGAGGTCTTGGATTCGTAGTAAGTTAGCTGTATTGGAGTTGGACACCTATGCAGCGGTGGTCCAAAAGGCAATGATTGCAGAGGCAGAGAGTGATTCTTACATGAAAGAGAGGGAGAACAAGAAAAGGAAAGCAGGGATACCCGATAAGGGACAGCAACAGGGAAGTTTTCAAGGGCAAGCAAATAAGAAGCTGGGATTTCAGCACGGAAGGAATACAAGTTTTAGGAAACCAGACACCGGAAGCGTAGGACAAGATAACCGTCTACTAACCGGCAGTCAGCAGGGACTTTCTAGACCCCCACTACCAGAATGCAAGACATGCGGGAAGCGACATCTAGGGATATGCCATCGATTGAATGTCACATGCTTTAAATGCAATCAGAAGGGACATTATTCCCGGGATTGCAAGATAGGCATCGTGTGTCATCGGTGTAAGAAACCAGGTCACGTGATTAAGGACTGCAGAGCACCAGCAACCGTGAACAATATGATTCGGGCAATTGAAGCACCCCTAGTTGTTAACGTCCAGCCGTTAGCCAGGACCTACAATATGTCAATGGGAGAAGCAGTGAGAGATTCCGACGTGGTGGCAGGTACACTTCTAGTAAATTCTATTCCTGCACAAGTGTTAATAGATTCGGGAGCGACGAAGTCTTTTATTTCTGAGACGTTTGCTCGTAGATTGAATTGCGTAACGAAACCTTTAAGTGGAGTGTTGACTATAGAGATAGCTAATCAGGATCGTATCGCGGTCAGTTCATATTATCCCCGTTGTGAGATAGAGATTTTGGGAAATCGTTTTTATGTTGACTTGTTACCTTTTAAGTTAGGTGAATTTGATGTGATATTAGGGATGGATTGGTTGACTGAGCATGATGCAAGTATTGATTGTAAGAATAAGAGGGTTACTTTGATTACCCTAGAAAAGAAAGAGATAATATTTAGAGGAGAGAAACAAAGAAAGAGGGTCCTGACAATGATTCAGGCTAAGAGGTTATTAAGGCAAGGTTGTGAGGCGTATCTAGCTTATGTGATAGATATAGATAAGGAAGTTTCTAAGTTAGAAGATATTCCAGTCGTAAATGAGTTTCCAGATGTTTTTCCGGAAGAATTACCAGGTTTACCTCCAGATAGAGAGATTGAATTTGCGATAGACTTAGTACCAGGCGCGGAGCCAGTATCGAAGGCCCCTTACAGAATGGCACCAGTGGAGATGAAGGAATTGGCTGATCAACTGCAAGATTTGCTAGAAAAAGGAATTATTAGACCCAGCGTTTCACCGTGGGGAGCACCAGTACTGTTTGTCAAGAAAAAGGATGGAAGCATGAGATTGTGTATAGACTATCGGGAGTTGAACAAGCTGACCATTAAGAACAAGTATCCGTTACCTCGAATAGATGATCTGTTTGACCAGCTGAAGGGAGCGGTACATTTTTCAAAGATCGACCTACGGTCAGGATATCACCAATTGAAGATTAGACCAGACGACATACCGAAGACAGCCTTTCGAACAAGGTATGGGCACTATGAATTTTTAGTAATGGCGTTTGGACTAACGAATGCACCCGCAGCTTTTATGGATCTAATGAACAGGATTTTCAAGAGATATTTGGACAAGTTTGTAGTGGTATTCATCGACGACATCTTGATATACTCGAGGACAGAAGAAGAGCATGCAGACCAGTTGCGAATTGTGTTAGAAACGTTGAGACAAGAAGGACTATACGCGAAGTTTTCCAAGTGTGAATTCTGGTTGAAAGAAGTTCATTTCTTAGGACACGTGGTGAGCAGCGAAGGCATCAAAGTGGACCCAGCAAAGATAGAGGCAGTGAAAGATTGGGAGAGACCAAGGACACCGACTGAAGTCAGAAGTTTCTTGGGATTAGCCGGATACTACCGGAGATTTGTGCAAGATTTTGCGAAGATAGCTACTCCAATGACCAAGCTGACAAGGAAAAGCGAGCGATTCATATGGAACGAAAAGTGCGAAGAAGGCTTCCAAGAGTTAAAGAAAAGACTAACTACGGCACCGGTATTGATGTTACCAGACGATCAAGGTCATTTCGTAATCTATAGTGATGCGTCGTATAAAGGATTAGGATGCGTACTTATGCAACATGACAAGGTGATTGCTTATGCGTCAAGACAGTTGAGACCCCACGAACAGAAGTACCCTACACACGATTTGGAGTTAGCAGCTATTGTGTTTGCTTTGAAGATATGGAGACACTACTTGTATGGAGAAAGATGTGAAATTTACACCGATCACAAAAGTTTGAAGTATATCTTTACTCAGAAAGAGCTGAACATGAGGCAACGAAGATGGTTAGAACTAATCAAGGACTACGACGTTTCTATTAACTATCATCCCGGCAAGGCAAATGTGGTAGCAGATGCATTGAGCAGAAAAGAGAGATTAAACACACTAATGATGACCAAAGAGTTATACAAGGAATTTGAGAAGTTAGAAATCGAAGTAATTAATCCGAAGAACGCGACGGAAATGATTTATACCATGACGTTTCAACCTGAATTGTTGGAGAAGATACGAAAATGCCAAGAGCAAGTTATGAACGACGATGTGAGTAAAATGACAGGTGAGGAAATATGTAGCCAACCGGACGACAAAGGGATCTTGAGATTTGCTTCTCGGATATGGATACCTAACGTAACGGAACTGAAAAGTGAGATTCTGCACGAAGCACATAACTCGAAGTATTCAATTCATCCAGGGAGTACGAAGATGTATCGAGATCTTAAGACGAACTTTTGGTGGCCAGATATGAAGAGAGAGATTGCGGAATGGGTAAGTAAATGCTTTACGTGTCAAAGAGTTAAGGCGGAACATCAGAGACCAAGTGGATTACTTCAACCATTGGAGATTCCCGAATGGAAGTGGGAACACATTGCGATGGACTTTGTAGTAGGATTGCCTAGAACAAAAGCTAACCATGATGCCATCTGGGTTGTCGTGGATCGATTGACGAAATCTGCGCATTTTCTTCCGATTAACGAGAGATTCTCGCTGGATAAGTTAGTTCATATTTACATAAAAGAAATCGTAGTACGACATGGAGTTCCAGTATCGATAGTGTCTGATAGAGACCCTCGATTCAATTCAAGATTTTGGAGGAGTTTTCAAGAGTGTTTGGGCACCGAGTTGAGAATGAGTACGGCTTATCATCCGCAGACGGACGGTCAAAGCGAAAGGACAATTCAGACTATTGAAGATATGCTTAGGACATGTGCACTTGATTTTGAAGGCAGTTGGGAAGATCATCTACCCTTGGTGGAATTTTCATATAATAATAGTTTTCACGCGAGCAT
Source organism: Heracleum sosnowskyi (assembly GCA_030848705.1). NCBI lineage: Eukaryota > Viridiplantae > Streptophyta > Magnoliopsida > Apiales > Apiaceae > Heracleum > Heracleum sosnowskyi. Next base: position 72,200,404 of record CM061235.1, read on the forward strand.
CGGAATGCCACCTTACGAAGCTTTGTATGGACGAAAGTGTCGATCTCCAGTATATTGGGAAGAAGTTGGTGAACGGAAAATGATAGGACCAGAACTAGTACAACGAACAAAAGAAGTGATTCAATTGATTCAGAGAAGATTGATAACAGCTCAAGACCGACATAAAAGGTATGCGGATCTAGCCAGAAAGGATGTGGGATTCGAGGAAGGAGAGCAAGTGTTACTAAAAGTTTCCCCATGGAAAGGATTAGTTAGATTTGGAAAGAAAGGGAAGTTGAGTCCGAGATATGTTGGGCCGTTTGAGATTTTGAAGAAGGTAGGCGAGGTAGCTTACGAGTTGGCATTGCCACCGCATATGCAGCACGTTCATAATGTATTTCATGTATCTATGCTTAAGAAGTATCGACCAGATTCGAATCATGTAATAGAGTATGAACCAATAGAGGTCCAGACAGATTTATCATATGTAGAACGACCAATTCAGATAGTGGATCGTAAGGAGAAAGTACTAAGGAATAAGACAGTAGCGTTAGTGAGAGTTTTGTGGAGGAATCCTAAAGTAGAAGAGTCTACCTGGGAGTTAGAGAGTGAGATGTTAGAGAAGTATCCCCAGTTGTTTCCTTGATCTGATTCTGAGGACAGAATCCTATTAAGGGGGGAAGGATGTAATATCCGTGAATTTTATTATTTGATTAAATATTTATGTTGGAATATTGGAATATTATTATATGATATTTAGTGTGTGATTATGTGCTAAATGGTGAGTCGGAAGCCCCTTTCAAAAATTTCGTCATTTGGAATTTTCTTCAAATTTGAGCCGTTTTGATAATTCAAGAGCCCCGTTGAAATTTCGTACATTCATTTTTAATTCTTCGTCTTTCGTATTCGAATCGTTATCGAAAGGGTTATGGGATTCTATTTAACCCTACCTATTTGATTCTGCAAATTAATTTCAATTTTTGATCCGAAAAAGGAAAAATCGTTCCGAACCCTAATTGCTTAAGGGGACGGATTTATCGTTCTATATCAATATTGAAGTTGTTATAGCCCTAGTATTCTTGAGCATTAGTTATATAATGATATATATCAATTTGGATAATCATCAACCTTTTTAACCCCTTATTTTTAGTAAAACGTGTTTTTGACCTAATTAGGGTTTTTAAACGATCTAACGAATCTATATCGATCCAAAAATGTTATTTGGGGTATTATTTTTTCCAGAAATATAAAAAGACCAATCAGACTTCATAACCCTAGCAATTCTTCAGAAATTACTCAAAAATATTCGAAATTCCCAAAAATTATTTTGTGTTCTTGATCTTCAATCAATTCGTTCTAAGGGTTATTGAAGTCCAAATTTGAAGTTCTTATACTCAAATCGAAGCCCCAAAAATCTAGTTTCAGAATCTTCCAACCTCATCATCATCTGGTAAGTATTCGATTTTATATTGATTTTACAAGTTTCGAATTAAAATTAGGGTTCTTAATTAATTTGGGGATTTTCATTCTGTTGATTCTCCGTTCAATTGGTTGCTTCTAACATGTTCCTAGGGTTCTAATTAGCAAGAATCCATGCTTTAATTTCATGTTTAAGTTCAATTTAGTCGGGTTTGATTTTCGGGTTTTGACCCGATTTCTTCTTTCGATTCGTACGTTCTTGATATTGATCTGACATTGTTTTTGATAAAGGGCTTTGATTGTATGAGTTATAAGCTTTATTTTGGTATATTAATCTTTGAGTTTCATGTAGGATTTAAGTAGATCGGGTTTCCGGCCGAGGTCGTCGCCGGTGAGTTCTTTGAATGAATTCTGGGCACGATTCCGGCATGGGACAGATGTGTGTGTATGTGGGTTGTGTTTGTCTTGCAAAAGCGAACAAAAGCCCTATGGTTTGGTTTTGTTTTGATCGGAAACGGCGAAGTCCGGCCACCGGACGCCGGCCGGATTCTGGAAAACCCAGATTCCGGCGGGTTGTTCTTGGTGACCCGGATTCGTTCTTCCCGACCCGTTTACCCGATTTTTCGACCCGGTTTCAATCTTCAAAACCCTAATTCATTTTCAGAAAACTGTTTTTGAATTTTATTTTTAAATTTAATTCGAAAATAGTTTAAAAACTTTAAAAATTCATATTTTTATTTTAAAAATATATTTTAATATCAGAAAAATTCTGATAAATTATATTTATTATTTTAAATCCGAAAATTGATTAAACTTAATTATTTTAATTATTTTTAATTAATAATTAATTTATTAATTAATTGGTTAATTCTTTTAATCAATTAATTCTTAAAAATTAATTATTAATTAGATTTAATTAATTAAAAATTCAGTTTAATTATTTTCAAGCCTATTTATTTATTTAAAAATAGTTTGAGCATTTAAAGAGTGTCAATTAATTTTATTAATTGATTTATTTTCATTTAAATGTTTATATTGGATTTAAAAATCCGATTTTTGATTTAAAAATTAGTAATGACTTATTAAAAATTCAAATGAGTTTCAGACGATGTTTTAAAAATATTTATAAGTGCAATATGGTTCATATTAATTGTGTGTTGTGTTTTATAGTCTGTATATGCCCGTGCTAGGGCAAATATCTGAGTTTTAAATATCGTAAATTATACCGGACGTCCGATACGTACCCGGTTACTTGTTTAAATGTGATTATTGATTGAATAAGTGTCGAGAGTAGAACGAGAATAGTTAGACTTACTGTAATGAGTTGTTTAATTATAGAATCGAGTTCCCGGAGCAAGGGAAAGGGGAAAGTAGAGTGAGCAGAGTCGATCCGACAGCAGCTTAGACCAGGCAAGTATCTGTGCCTTTACTTGTGATAAAAATTATTATTGTCTTGATTACTTGAATACCGTTATCCCCAGAACAATTCAAATTATCCATCTTTTAACCGCATTTGGACAACTGATTCCATTTCCTTAGAAATTCTTGATTCTTTGATTTGATCTGCATCGGAAACCCTTATTTCCAATTTACTTGATTATTGTTTACCACCTATTGTTGCTATTTATCATCCTTTGATTATCATTGACAACCTTTGATTATTTGACTTCCATCTTGACTACCAATTACGGTTATTGATTAACGATTACCAATATTGATTACCTTATTGAATGAGTACACTGTACCATTGAAACTACTCCATGATCCTTTCTCGATCTTCGTTGATACTGAACAGTTGAAGCTCTTTTGCAATTACTATACATTCAGTTTATCTTATTGAGCATGTTATTGTTTATACCCTATTATAGAATTGGCATGTGTTTTTAAAAATGGACCAGTAATTGGTCGGAATAACTTAAGGCCCAGATTGGCCTGGGATCCAGTAGAGGACTATGACATGAGCTAGTCCGGGGTTGATGCGTGGCTGGCCAGCAGCACAACCTTTGATTTGAATAAAATGTATAAGCCAAATTCTAATCCTTTACTTCAATCATTATTGATACAAAGCATGTGTTAGCTAAATATTGTTGATTCTGATATCTTAAATTCATATCCTTACAACTGTGATAGAAATGATTCGTTGATGTTTGCTGAGCAATTTTGGCTCACTCTTGCTTGTTGTTTTCTAACCCTATTCCAGTGAAGCGAGAGTATGAGTTGGCATAGCGTGACCGATAGTTCACCAGCAGTCAGGAGAGCCCCTCGAGTCACTGTTATTGGCAGGGTAGTTGTTGTTTTGCTTTTCTAGATTTAATGTCTAGATTTGAACTTTAGTTGTGATGTAATAACTCTGATAAAACTGGTTTGTAATAATAAAAGATTGTAGTAGCTTGTGTTCATTGCCATAATCTGGATGCGGTCTTGGTCAAGGGGTAATTGCGTCTTTATATATATTATGCATGTGTTAAATAGTATTCCGTTGGTCGGATGACTCCTCAAATCTGTACCCCGGGTTTGGAGGGCGTCACACTTACTCCATTCACAGATATTGTCACACACACATTTTCACAAACACTTTTCACTCTCAAACACTTTTCACTTTTCAAAGCTTATTCTCTGATCATTTTCAACTCTGTTTCTAATGGCAACCACTGTTTTTCACTCTGTTGGTCTAGATTTCGTTCCTAACAACTATGCAGCACCCCTGAGTAATGCGAACGCACCGGCGGCGTTTCATTTGTTTCAAAATTTCCTTGCTCAGTCTGATATTGGGCAAGCTCTTGTTGAACCAGCGAAGCTTTCTGGATTGAAAATCAAAGCTTTCTGGGAGACAGGCGTCTATGATGATGGAGGAGAATCTGGGACTCCTTCAATTGTTTTTGAGTTTGAAGACCAAGAGTTTGTGGTCACTCCAACCACTGTTCGTGATGCTCTGGGCTTTGAAGATTTCAATGCTTATAAAATCTCTGTTGGTGATGCTGAGCTACAGAGGATGATGAGGGATATTGGTTATAGTGGGTCCTTGGCAAGGATTGGTCAGTTGAAGCGACCGCTCTTAAGGAAGGAATGGAGTTTCTTCTTTGATTGTATAACAAGAGCGTTCGGGAAGAAATGCACAAATTGGGATGCTATTCCAATTGTGTTAGGTCCTGATAAGTTTGTAGAAGGGGGGTTGAATACAAACTATACCGTTTTATCGAAATTTGTCCTTTAAATAATTTAACAATTAAGAACAAATTAATGCGGAATATAAATGAAACAAGATTCAAGTTAAATATAACTTATATTAAACTTGAAGGGTGTTGCAAATACAATATGAATTACAAAGTATTCATCTCAAACAAATTAATACAAATTTAGAATAAATTAGACATGAACTTTTCTAATATTTGTAATAAAAAGATCGAATGCTAAAAGCAATGTTCGAGATAAATTCTAGGGATATAAATCCGCTAGATAATCAAAGCAATACAAGTAATCAACTTCTACTGGTTTGGATTTAACAATACAAACTAGAATTAATTGCTTGAGAAGAAATGAGATCAAAAAGCTTTCTTGTTCTTGAGAAAATGTCTTCTGTATGTTTTGATAATTCAGTGTCCACTTTTCTGTCCAGCCGTCTTGATTTATACCATGTCATAAGCCTTGTATGACCTCTTAATTAAATCAAAATGATTTAATAAAACAAATCAATACACTTGTATGACCTATGAATTGAGCTCGGTAGAACCATGCTCCTTCAATAGAACCTGCAGAAAGTGTTCGGTATGACCTCAAATTCTTCTAACAACTATTCGGTAGAACCTCCAAAAGCAATTTGTATGACCTCAAATTCTGTCCATGTATGACCTTAGATAAACTAACCTGTATGACCTGAAAGGAGTCGGTAGAACCTGGAATCTTTACAGACCAGGTCATACCGAGTTTTCTGAAGGTCATACAAGTTTAGTTAGAAAATCCTTTTAATTTATTTAGTTAGATTAAATTAAAGATTAAATTAATTCTTTTATAGAATTAAGTTAATAAATAATTTAGCCAACTAAATTAGTTAATCTAATAAATAAATTAATTCTAATAGAATTAAATTATAAAGTAAATTAACTTAACATGAAAGGAATTTAATCTAAAAACCAAGTTTTCTCTATCTCCTGAAAACCACTGAATGTAGATGATTTAATTCCACTGATTGACGTCGTCATTCGATGCACTGTCTGGTTCATGAATAACTGACATCAAATGAAAGTTCTTCATCTTTAAAACATTTAAAGCTGTGGCTTCTTTTCTTTAGCTCTGATTAAACTCTGTATCCTGTACTTCTTCTGTCACAAACTGGAAATCTCTGTCACTGTAGTAAATCCACTTCCTTGAATACTTCACTGAGGCTTGAACAATAAATTGAACTTCTTTCAATGTAGAATAACTTCAAGTCTGTAGATGACTTTAATTCTCCATTCTCTTGACAGATAAAACTCTCTGAGATTCCTGTGACATATTAACTTATTATTTACTTATTACATACTTGTTTAAATTAAGTTGTTTCCTCGGAATATTAATAGGCCTAAACATATGCCTTTCAATCTCCCCCTATTTGTTTGTTAGAGAATAACAATCAAATACCTAGAGGATAACTCAACTAACTTAAACAAGAAATAGAAATGACTTTTAAGAGCCAAGTAAATAACAAGAAAAGTTCTGGTTTATATATAACATTTCCAGATTCAAACATACAAGATAAATACAAGATAGTTGTTCCTCTAGCCTGAACAAGTGATAACATAGATTCTATCTTGATCTACCTCAGCATAACAAAGATGTATACATTAAAAACTTATGTTTCCTTCACTGATTTCTCCTTCTTCTTCTTCACTTTCTTCAACTTCTTCTAGCTTTTCCAACAATTCTTCATCAAGAACTTTATCTGATTCAGAAGCAAAACTTGATGGCATGATTGGTTGAGGAGTTACTTCTTGAGTCTGTTCTTGAGTTGAGAATATCTCTTGATTTTGTGCTCACAGTACTCCTTGATGATGTCAGCAAACTCAGTCTTCTTTTCAGAAGCAAAACCAGAAGTCCTTAGCAGATGTTCAGTGTGAACTAATCTTGTGGCAGTAACAGAAGCTAAGGATACTGGATCTAGTCCTATAGTCTGAACAGAAGTGCCTTGGTAGAATTTAACTTCAAGTGGCACATCTATAGTTCGAGGACTGTTTCTGCTGGCATACTTCCTTAGCCTTTCATTCAGAAGAACGTTGAGATGAGAAGTTTCAAGTGTCTTGCAAATCAACACCCAGAGTTCTGATACAGTTCTTCTCACCAGAAGGTCAAATGAAACAATGAATGACCCTACATTCTGACAAGAGACAAAGATTTGGGGTTCTTCTAACACTCTACTATAACCAATACCTACCCTGGTAATCTCTTTCTTCAAAGCCTTGATGTACATGTTATTATCAGGGTTAGCACTGCTAAAGGATTTCAATACCTTTAAGAATTGAGCATCATTGTTAGAAGACTTCTGAGGCTTTGCAAATAACTCTCTTGCTTGATCCCATCTCTCTCCAATCTTCAACTTGATATCCATCCTCCTATCCTTGACTTTAAGACTATGAAGACTTTGTTTGACTTCATGCTCAGCCTTTTGAATTTTAAGCTTCTGGGAGATGATATCAGCTACTCTAACATTCTCCTCTTCTCTCCTCCTTATTTCTGCCCTTTCCTTGAGAATCTCCCTTTCAAAGGCAGGATCTGGATTGTACAAATCATCTTGATCATCCCAGTCCTCCACATTCATTTCACCTTCTTTACCTTCTGCTTGATCACTATCATACTTTGTATAATCTTGCTCACCTTGAAAAACAAACTCATCATCAGGTAGCACTCCTTCTTGATCAACAGCTTTTCCTTTCCCCTTATCCTTTAATACTCCTTGACCTCCAGCTACTCCACCCTTATTCTCCCCCTTAGTTGAGGAATCCTCTACAGATTTATCTTTAGTAGACTTGGGATCCTCCTTCTTACTTTCTTCTCCTCCTGCTTCATCCTTTCCATCATTGTACTCTTCATCATCATCACCCTCAAAGAATTTCTTCTGTTCAGCATTGGGTTGATGTGAGTTCTTGATCATGGTATACATATGTTTCATGCCCTCGTTCAGATGGTGCATCCCTCCTTCAAGTTTGGCAAACCTCTCATCATTGAACCATTGATGTTCATCAACAGTCTCCTGAATTGAGTCTACCCTAGTTGAAATAATAGGAATCTGCTTGACAGCCTCCCTGATCTCAACATTAGAAACTATCAGCTCTGACATATCTGAAGCCATCAATACCTATGATTCTTGAACAACATTCATTTTGGGGATCAATGTGACCTTCACTCCTTCTATCTCATCTCTAATATGACCCAGCTGATTAGTTACAGAGGTGGAAGAAGAAGACTGTTCAACCACTTGTGCCTTTAGAATTTCTTTTTCAGCCTGGGTCTCTTGAAGTTGTTTCTGCAGACCAGCTATTTGAGCCAATAAAGAAGCAGTGTATGTGTCATTGTGTGCACTCATCTCAATTTCTCTCTATGGTGTTTCACTCACCTCACGTGCTTGTGTATCGCTCTGTGTTTGTCTCTCAGAACTAACCACTAGCTGTCTATCCATGTTTGGAGTTGAAGTACCTGCAGGAGAAATCACCATAGCCCCTTCTTGAGAGGTCACTGGTGGTGCAATGGGAGTTCGCGAATCCCAATCCATGGTAAAGTCCAAAAATTCATCCGAAATTGAAAACTGAATTGCTTCAGGGATGGACCTACCATGTTGCCCTTCACTTTCTCCAGTTAAAACTGCGAGTGAAGAATCCCTTAGGGGAGCCAGAGATGTTCCCTCTCGGAGGGGAGAAAATGGTTCTATTATAGGGGGCAAAGAACCAGATTTTCCTTCTGAAGCCTGTGACGGCTCTTCTACCGTGACAATAGTAGGCACTGTTTCAACACGCATTCCTATGTGCTCTCCTCTCAGAGTGTCCTGTGTATGAGTCTCTACTATTGTTTCAGAAGTATTTGCTCCCATTGTGATTAATGGAAGAGTGCTTGACTCTGTACAGAATGCCATGGCCTGATGGCGAATTTCAATAGATCCATCCTGTTGAGAGGATGTCTCTAGTAACTGTTCATTGGCCTTTTGAGAATCCATATCCTTTTGGGAGGATACAGACTGGATTACAGATGCCTCAAGGAGTGTTCTTCTCTTCTTTAGTGGTGGAGGCAGAGCTGTGGGATCACTACATTAAAATCTACTTCAAGTTGTTCTCTCAATCTTGTTGTAGCTGGTTGTTCTAGGGGAGCGGTCAATGGATTTGACTCTGTGTGTGGCTCTATGACCGGGGACAGAGGTTTTGGTTCTACAACCCCTTGATCAATCCTAAGAACCTCTTGGGTTAGTGGAGCAGATGAGAGAGGATATATTACCTGAAGTGCACTGGTGTTGGGAGGCGCCATTGAAGTTCCAGCTGACGAGGATCCAACCACTGGATGTTCAATAAATAAAAGTGGTAACTGCTGTTGAAGAATCCGTCGCAGATAAGATGGTGGAACTATCGGTCTCATTCCAGACTTTGGATTAGTGGACAAACTAGTGTATATAGCAGGATTAGTGTGTGCGGGGACTTGAAAAGGAGTGTTTTGGAAAAATGTTTTATGTTCATAAGAAAGAACATGATTTAACACTAGAGATAAGAAACGAGAATAGAAGCATCTAACTTTCTTCCCAGTTTGAATGTCTCTAGGGTAATTGAAAATCCTCCTTATCAAGAGATCCCAGACAAGTGTCCCTATGTCCAATCTGACATTGAAAACAGCAGCATAGGCAATGTTTTGTAAAACAGAAGTGATGACTGGAAAGTTGTTCTTGGTAGAATTACTAAAAACTTTGGCTAGACAGTCAAAGAACAAATCCCACTCACAAGCTAGATTACCCTTATTCAGACGAGGAAGAAAAATATTCCCTTGGTAATTAATACTAGAGAAAAATTGAACTAACTCGTCATCAGTAGGGAATCCAACAAGATTATCGTTTGGAAAATGAAGTACTTGACAAAAGATCTCCTTAGTTACTGTGTACTGAGCATCAGAAATATTGAACATGAAAGATTGCATATCTTCAGCAACAACAGCAGTTAAGCATAATAGACGAAGGGGTTCAATCTTTAAATCAACAGAAGCAGTGATAGCATAGCTAACAATTGATTGTTCATTTAAAAATCGAATCCACGGCCTAAAACGTTCAACAGAACACTTAAGGGGATCACAATAGCCAATGTAATTATTAAAACGCTCAATAACAAACTCAGCAGCCATTGAAAAGAAATAATAGAATTTATTTAATAGAAATAAATTAAGCAAGAAGGAATAATATTAACCAGAAAAAAATAAGCACACCACTCAAGTAATTCACAAAAAAAATTGCAATAGTTCGTTTGTTCTAAGAAATTAAAACACAAACCAGAGCAATTTTAACTAAGTAAATACTTGAGTTAGAAAGGAATGAGAAAGAGAACCTGAGGTGCACTGGTATTTATAGAGGAGGGTTCTGCTGAGCTCGGTATGACCTATGGGCAGGTCATACCGAGAAAAAACAACAGGTCATACCGAGCAAAACACCTCCAGACCTTAGGTCATACCGATAAACTAAATAAAATTAAAATAAAAATAAAAATAAACAGAGAACCAGTATGACCAAAAGAGAGGTCATACCGAGTTCTAATATGACCCAGCACATAGGTCATACCGAGAAAAACTAAATAGAAATAGAATAATTACAAAAATAAAATCAAAAATCAGTATGACCTTGAGATAGGTCATACCGAGACTCAAAATGACCTGAGGGCAGGTCATACCGAGTATACAAAACAGAAAATAATCAGAAAATAAACTAAAAAGAGAAATATTTTACAAGAAAAATGCAGAATATTTATAAAAATGCATGAAAAATAATTACAAGCCTAGAAAAATTCAAAGAAAATTCCATAAATTCTAGAAAAATATGCAGAAAATTATAGAAATGCAGTAAATTAAAATAAACTTGCAGAAATATTTAAACAACAATATTTACAATCTGAAAACCACCTAAATAATTCTAAATAAATATATTTTCAATAAAAATACATTTCTCCACTTAAAAAATATGAGAAAAATATTTTTAAAGAAAATAAAATATTCAGAGCTATTTAAATTTACAAGCATGTAATATTAAATGAGAATTGGCAGTAAATATCAGTTAAATGACAAGAGAAAATGAATTATTGAAAGAACAAACATGACAGAGATAATGTTAATCACTAAGACTGTTTAACATACCCAATTTACCAACTAACTTGATAAATGTGGATTCGTCAACAGATTTAGTGAATATATCTGCAGTCTGTTCTTCTGTGGGTACAAAGTGTAACTCCACAGTTCCAGTCATGACATGCTCTCTGATAAAATGATACCTGATATCAATGTGCTTCGTTCTCGAGTGCTGCACAGGGTTGTTGGAGATTGCTATGGCACTTGTATTATCACACAAAATAGGAATTTTGTCTAATGCAAAGCCATAGTCCTTTAATTGATTCCTTATCCATAAGATCTGAGCACAACAGCTTCCAGCAGCAATATATTCATCTTCTGCTGTTGAATTGGAAACTGTTTGTTGTTTCTTGCTATACCAGGAAATCAACCTACCTCCTAGGAATTGACAACTCCCAGAGGTACTCTTTCTATCCACAACACTACCTGCATAATCAGAATCTGTATATCCAACAAGATTTAAACCAGAATCTTTAGGGTACCAGATACCTAGATTAGGTGTACCCTTAAGATATCTCAAGATTCTTTTCACAGCAACGAGATGTACATCTCTAGGGTCCGCTTGGAACCTTGCACACAAGCATGTAGCATACATAACATCTGGTCTACTAGCAGTAAGATAGAGTAAGGAGCCAATCATACCTCTGTAGCTTGTAACATCTACCTTGATAGAATTGTTAGAAGCTCCAAGTTTCATGGCTGTTGAAGATGGAGTCCTTGCTGATGCTGAATCCTCCATGTGATACTTCTTGAGGAGTTCTTTGAGATACTTGGATTGACAAATAAATATACCATTTGACCTTTGACTTACTTGCAATCCAAGAAAGAACTTTAGCTCACCCATCATACTCATTTAAAATTTACTCTGCATTAGCTCAGCAAATCTCTTACAGAGATTATCATTAGTAGACCCAAATATGATGTCATCCACATAGACTTGGACTAATATCATATCACTTTTGTGTTTCTTTGAAAAAAGAGTTTTGTCTATGATACCTCTAACAAAACCATTTTCTAAAAGAAAACCAGAGAGAGTGTCATACCATTTTCTCGGGGCTTGTTTGAGACCATAGATAGCCTTGAAGAGAAAGTACACAAAGTCTAACAGCTCCTGATTTTCAAAGCCAGGGGGCTGTTCCACATACACTTCTTCATCCAGCTCACCATTCAGGAATGCACTCTTAACATCCATTTGATAGACTTTAAAATTTGAATAAGCTGCAAATGCTAAGAACATCCTGATGGCCTCAAGTCTAGCCACTGGTGCATAGGCTTCATCATAATTAATGCCTTCAGCTTGAGAATACCCTTGTGCAACCAGTCTTGCCTTGTTCCTTGTAACAATGCCATCCTCATCTAGCTTGTTCCTGTATACCCATCTTGTACCAACTACTTTCTTGTTCTTTGGCCTGGGTACCAGCTTCCAGACTTGCTGTTGTTCAAACTGATTGAGTTCATCTTGCATGGAAATCACCCAATCTGGATCAGTCAGTGCTTCCTCAGTTTTCTTTGGCTCCATTTCAGATAGAAATGCTGAATAATGACATTCATTCTGAGTTGCACTTCTAGTTTTAACTCTAACACCTGGATCACCAATGATCAGCTCAAAAGGATGAGCTCTATTCCATACAGTCTGTCTTGGAAGATTTGATCTTGATGATTCGCCTTGAAATCCACTTTGATGTTGTGAGTGACTAGATGATCCTTCATTTGCTCCCCCTGAGTTGTTTCTTGATTGCCTTGATGATTCTTCTCCAGTGTTGGTGGTATCTCCATTGTTACCAGTGTTTCCACCACCACCACCAGGATCATTATCATCATTGTTATTATCATTACCAGCAATAACTTCAGGTGGGGCTACATCATCTGATTCTGAGTCTGGCAAGTTATCAAACTTCAGCTTCTCAGATGAATCTTCTTTTTCGATATTAGGGAACTTAGTGTCATCAAAAGTAACATTGACACTTTCCTTTACCGTGTGACTGCCCACCAAGTAGACCCTGTAAGATCTTCTGGAATAACCAACAAAAATAGCTTCTTGTGCCTTAGAATCAAACTTGCCACGTTTAACATTGTCATCTATAAGCACAAAGCATTTTGCTCCAAATACATGAAAGTACTTGACAGTTGGTTTCTTGTTGTTCATGATCTCATACGGAGTCTTCATTAAGTCCTCGTTGATTAAAGTTCGATTCTGAGTATAACAAGCTGTATTCGCTACTTCAGCCCAAAAGTACGTTGGAAGTTTGGACTCACTTAACATAGTCCTAGCAGCTTCAATCAATGTACGATTCTTTCTTTCCACTACTCCATTTTGTTGAGGAGTTCTAGGGGCAGAATACTGTCTTGTTATTCCTTTATCAGCACAAAAGTCATTTAGAATGGCATTCTTGAATTCAGTACCATTATCTGACCTTATGGCTCTAACAGGGAATCTAGAATCCAGCTCAATCAACTTTATATGGTCAATCACCAGGTGTGGGGTCTCATCCTTGGAATGTAGGAATAAAACCCATGTATATTTTGAATAGTCATCAACAATCACAAGTGCATATTGTTTCTTTGACATGGACATCACATTAACTGGACCAAACAAATCCATGTGCAGTAGCTGAAGTGGTTCAGTTATTGATGATGTGTCAGTGCCCTTGTGAGAAGCTTTCTTTGACTTTCCTTTTTGACATGCCTCACACAGTCCTTCATGTGTAAATTCCATCTGAGGCAAACCTTTAACCAATTTCCTTTTGACTAAAGAGTTCATGGTTTTGAAGTTAAGGTGAGACATCTTCTTGTGCCATAGCCAACTTTCATCTGATGAAGCTTTAGCATAAAAACAATTAACTTCATCCTAGGATCCAGAGTTCAAATCAGCTATGAACAAGTCACCTTTCCTTACTCCTTGAAGAGCAGGCTTTCCATTCTTCTTGTGAAGGATCTGACACTTCTCTCTTTCAAAGGAAACAGCATATCCTCTGTCACAGAAATGAGTGATGCTGAGAAGATTGAACTTCAGACCTTCCACAAATGATACATCTTCAATGATAACATTTCCGTACTTCAAACAGCCATATCCTTTCGTAATACCCTTGCTATCATCTCCAAAGGTAACTACTGGGCCAGCTTTCTCAACCAAATCTGATAGCAGGGCTCTATCTCCGGTCATATGCCTTGAACAGCCACTGTCAAGAATCCACATAACACGGTTTACCTGTTTAACTCCCTACAATATCAGATTGATTAGTCCTTCCTCGGAACCCAAACTTGATTGGGTCCGGCATACTTAAAGAACTGGCCTTTGTCAGGCAAAACAACATTTTTAACTACAACTACTTCAACCTCTTTCACAAAAGAGCGTTTCCATTTATAGCCAGCCTTAACACATTTCTGAGTAGGCTTAGGGATAAATGAATCCACTCTAGTCTTAGGAGGACTAGTAGTCTTAGCTTTAACATGCTTCTTATTATTAACATGTTGACGTGGAGCAGTCTTATTATCAGATACATGCTTACTATTAAAATAAGCATACATAACATTGAAAGCACAAGACATGCAATTAATCACACCACATGCTTTATGAGAAGAATTAACAGCAGGCATGTTAGTACTACAGTTGTTTTGATCCAACTTATGGACATCTGATTTAGTCTTTTTAGTTGCAACAACTTTGACTGGTTTATCAGATATACACTTGTTGGACTGTTCAACTTCCAAAGCAAGATCTTCTTCACGAATCTCCTCTGCAATGATGATAGAGTGTTCATTCAGAGGTTCTGCCTCGGATTCATTACAGAAGGGTGTTTCAATACCCTTAAGCACATATGGAACACCCCTTCCTTCAGTTCTGACTATACAAGGGGAATTAATTCCAAACAATCCAATGGCCTCATTATAATCATAACCTATACTGACATGATTACCCATAGCTTGTTTATTGAGAATCTCTTTAGCCGTCTTACAAGAGTTGTAATAGGCATTAGCTTTTGTATTAACGAATCATTTCAGTATCAGTAAACTTTACCTCTGACATGTATGCAGATGAAGTGCTTGCCTCTTTAGCCACTAAAGCAAGGTTCCCAATCTCACCTGCTTCTTCATCATTGTCAGTGTGATCCCAGCTCTTTCCTTCAGCAACATAGGCTTTCCCAATCTTGTTCTTCTTGCTAGAATCAAATGTGTTTCTGGTCACTTGCTTTGGCTTTCTGTATTCAGTAGCAAAGTGACCCAACTCATTGCAATTATAGCATCTGTTTGTGCTCCTATCCACAGTTCCAGTTTTTTAGCCACCCCTGTGCTACTTGAAGAGGAAGATCCACCTCTCTGAAATCTGGGCATGAACTTAAGATTGGGATTCCTCTTGAATATAAACTTCCCAAACTTCCTGACTATCAAAGCCAAATCACCATCCTCCAGCTGATCAAGTTCCTTTAAAGAATAGAAGTCACCACCATTTTGATCAATGGATGTTAATCCATATTCAGCATCAATAACATTCATGTTAGAACTGGAAGGTTGAACAGCCTTCACTTCCAGTTTCCGTGGGACTTCAGCAGCCAATGCAGTAGAAGTACTAACTATCCTCCCAGTTCCATATAACTCAACCTGTTGAATCTGTTCCAGCTCATAGGTCTTCAGAACACCATACAGTCTTTCCAAAGCAATTTCTCCAATATCTCTTGCTTCTCTAATGACAGATATTCTGTGCTCCAAATGACGTGGAAGTGTAAGTAGGAACTTCTTGTTAATTTCCTTGATAGTGTAGCGCTTCCCATTGAGATTCAGATCATTGATTAATTTGTTGTATCTCTCAAAAACCTCAGAGATACCTTCACCAGGGTTTGATCTGAAATGCTCATATTGAGAGGTGAGAATTTCCAGCTTATTCTCTCTAACTTCCTCTGTCCCCTCATTGATTATCTCTATAGTCTCCCAAATGTGTTTGGCAGTATCACAGTTTAGGACATGATTATGCATGATAGGATCAAGACAATCAACAAGGATCAACTGAAGACAGGCATCCAAGGTAACATCCTCTTTTTCATCAGGAGTGTAGTCCTTGGGATCCTTAGGGTACATCCTAGCAGCCCTGGTAACAACATCATTCTCCATTAGCTCTCCCTCAATAATCATAGGAAGTTTTGGTCCATTCTTCAGCACATCAAAGTATTTAGGATTAGAAACTTTAAGAAATAGAAGCATTTTCTTCTTCCACATTGAATAATGTTCCTTGCTGAACATGGGAATCTTTACAGTACCAACCTTCTGTGTAGTAGACATCTTTTGAGATTTTTAGGAATAATAAAAATTTCAGAGTTTAAAAAAAAATCTCAAAACAATTGGATCTTTGATTTGTATGTCAATCAAAAGTCTCTGATGCCAATTGTTAGGTCCTGATAAGTTTGTAGAAGGGGGGTTGAATACAAACTATACCGTTTTATCGAAATTTGTCCTTTAAATAATTTAACAATTAAGAACAAATTAATGCGGAATATAAATGAAACAAGATTCAAGTTAAATATAACTTATATTAAACTTGAAGGGTGTTGCAAATACAATATGAATTACAAAGTATTTATCTCAAACAAATTAATACAAATGTAGAATAAATTCGACATGAACTTTTCTAATATTTGTAATAAAAAGATCGAATGCTAAAAGCAATGTTCGAGATAAATTCTAGGGATATAAATCCGCTAGATAATCAAAGCAATACAAGTAATCAACTTCTACTGGTTTGGATTTAACAATACAAACTAGAATTAATTGCTTGAGAAGAAATGAGATCAAAAAGCTTTCTTGTTCTTGAGAAAATGTCTTCTGTATGTTTTGATAATTCAGTGTCCACTTTTCTGTCCAGCCGTCTTGATTTATACCATGTCATAAGCCTTGTATGACCTGTTAATTAAATCAAAATGATTTAATAAAACAAATCAATACACTTGTATGACCTATGAATTGAGCTCGGTAGAACCATGCTCCTTCAATAGAACCTGCAGAAAGTGTTCGGTATGACCTCAAATTCTTCTAACAACTATTCGGTAGAACCTCCAAAAGCAATTTGTATGACCTCAAATTCTGTCCCTGTATGACCTTAGATAAACTAACCTGTATGACCTGAAAGGAGTCGGTAGAACCTGGAATCTTTACAGACCAGGTCATATCGAGTTTTCTGAAGGTCATACAAGTTTAGTTAGAAAATCCTTTCAATTTATTTAGTTAGATTAAATTAAAGATTAAATTAATTCTTTTATAGAATTAAGTTAATAAATAATTTAGCCAACTAAATTAGTTAATCTAATAAATAAATTAATTCTAATAGAATTAAATTATAAATTAAATTAACCTAACAAGAAAGGAATTTAATCTAAAAACCAAGTTTTCTCTATCTCCTGAAAACCACTGAATGTAGATGATTTAATTCCACTGATTGACGTCGTCATTCGATGCACTGTCTGGTTCATGAATAACTGACATCAAATGAAAGTTCTTCATCTTTAAAACATTTAAAGATGTGGCTTCTTTTCTTTAGCTCTGATTAAACTCTGTATCCTGTACTTCTTCTGTCACAAACTGGAAATCTCTGTCACTGTAGTAAATCCACTTCCTTGAATACTTCACTGAGGCTTGAACAATAAATTGAACTTCTTTCAATGTAGAATAACTTCAAGTCTGTAGATGACTTTAATTCTCCATTCTCTTGACAGATAAAACTCTCTGAGATTCCTGTGACATATTAACTTATTATTTACTTATTACATACTTGTTTAAATTAAGTTGTTTCCTCGGAATATTAATAGGCCTAAACATATGCCTTTCAAATTGATAGTCTGCAAATCGGGTATTCTCTTCTCTATGGTAATAACTTTGATTTTGCTAGACTAGTTCTTCATAACATAGGAGAAAAGATGACAGAAAATAGAAGCGTAGTATATTTTGCTCGCTTTTGTCAATTAATAGTTTCTGCTTATGTTGATGGGGGTGATTCCCTCGTTTAAATTGCATAAGAGAATATTCTCTGATTTGACAAATAAAGATGTTAAGAAGGGAAATGTTGGGGATTTGTTACTTCCTGATTCAGTCCAACAGTTTCTACAACCACAATCTCAACCAGAGCCTCAACCATTAAACAGTGATCCTCAATCTACTTCCCAAAGGCCAAAATATGGAGGTAGGACTAAGCATAGGGCTTTTAAAGCTGTCACGGCTTCTAAACCATCTTCTGATGCTGATTTACCAAAGACTGCTGGTACTTCAAGAATCAAGAAAAGGGCAAAGAGACCACACTCTGATGATGAGCCATTACAGCCCAAAAGGAGGAAACTGGTAGATGACTATTCCTCTGAGGAATTGATTCAGGAATCTACACCTGCTGAAGCTCCAGAGATTGTCTCTCAAGATGATACTTAGAATGCTACTGTGCCTGATGAAGCCAGAGCACATGCTGATGAGATGGCTGACTTGAATGCTGAACAGCCTGAGCCAATTTTGGTAATGGAGATAGAAGAAAATTTTGAAGCACATCCTTCTGCAACTCTTGAAGAGTTTGATAGTGTTGATAAAATAGAGGATATGGCAGCTGATCAACCAACAGTGATTCTTGATGAGTCTATGGCTACTCACACAGAGCTATGATATGTTACTCACCAGGTTATTGAAAAAGGCGAGGAGGTTGATCAGACAACAAAGGCTGTACTTGAAGATGATGCAGAGACTGTTGCAGAGCCTATTGTTGATATTGTTGAGACTGTTCAAGAAAATGAGGTTGAGAACTTAAACTCTGAAAAGATTGCAAATGAAGATGTCCAAGAAACTTTTGCTGAGAATGTTCATTCTCCAAGTGCAGAGTCTTCAGCAAAGTCTGATGACAAAGCTGCTTCTTCATCTTCTCCAAGGATTTCAGTTCAACCGAATCCTAAAGTGCCTGAGTTTGGTGGTTCATCACAACATAATACTGAAACTCATTTTCAGAATATGTACTTTGCAAATTGGTCGAGTCATGAATGTATCTTTCATAATCAAAGGGTGGCTGAATTTGTGTCCAAGACTGCTGCTACTATCACAAATCCTGAGCTTCTTGCACATCTTAAAGCTACAATTGTACAAGTAAAGTCTCTTAACAATCGTTTTGATGAAACTCAAAAAGATGTTACTGGGTTGAGAAATGATGTGGCTGCAAGGGAACTGACTTTGAAACAAGAAAAGTTTTCTTTATCTAGAGATCAGGAGGCTATAAGAACCAGGCTAAGCAAAGTTGAAGAAAATCAAAATGTCATGTCTGATAAGATTGATTCAATTGCTGCTTCACTTGAATTGCTCACATCAGTGTTGATTCCCGATGATGTCAAAAAGGGGGAGAGAATTCAACAATTGCAAGAAATCTCAAACTCTGAGCAAGAAGGATGATACTGGTGATGGTGGAGCAAAAGACAAAGAGTTTAGGTCAAAATCAATTCAAGAGGAAGGGAGACTAAGGTCAAACTCTGCTACTGCTAAGACAAACTCTGATAGAATAAACACTGTAGCTCAATCTTCTTCAAAAGCTAGAAGCTTATTGCTCACTTCTCAATCAAATACTGATGAAGAGATTGCAGCTCAGTTGTTTCTGGAAGAGCATGGTGCAGATGCAACGATTGAAGACATTCAAGCTGAAGAGAAGCTGCTGGCTGAAGAGCATGAAAAGAATTTGAAATCTGAAAAAATCAAGAAGGTTGTTAAAGTTTCAAGGCCTAAAGAGAAAGGGATTATTATCAAAGAAAATGTAAATTCTCAACAGAGTTTACAATATTCAAGAAGACCAGTTGAAGCTAGTCTTGATAAAGGAAAATGGAAGCTTGTAGAAGAAAAGCAAGTACTGAAGAAAGCTCAATCAACCTTTGACAGTGCTCAAGTTGACAAATCATTGGAAACTGTGACAACCACTGATACTACTCAAGTTGTACATGTTAGATCAGAATTCAATGATCGTCAGAAGCTAGACTCAACTGATCAGGATTGCTGACGTCATCAGTATTGCATGGTCATCAGTATTTGATCAAGCGTCAGTATCTTATTGATCATCAGGATTCCTACTCAGACTATGATCAGGATTGATCATCAGAACTTGAAGCTGATCAGGATTCCTACTTCGAGTTATATTTGGAGTCTAGATAAACATGGAAGTTTATTCTATTTGTTCCTGGTTTGTAGAATGTAGCTATCGATTAAGGATAGGTTTCTATCTTTGTTATTGATTAGGACTTATCTTGTTATTGATAGAGAAGCTGTGTGCACTATATAAACACAGTCTTGGTTTCGATTTATGTATTCATTCGAGAGAGATTCGAGAGAGAACATAATCGAGGGAATCAAGAGAGAAGCTCTTAAGAACAGAATTTCTTGAGAGAGTTTTTGTAAACTAGCAGCTCTCAAGAACATCAGAATTTCTTGAGAAAGTTTGTAACAGTTTTATATCAGATTTAATAAAGCTGTTATCTTTCTTTTAATATTTGTGATATATACATTAAGAAGTCGATTATCTTACACTATTGTATTCAACCCCCCTTCTACAATAGATTATTACTGGGCAACAATTGGTATCAGAGCAAACTGATTTAATTCTGAATCAGATACGATCTAAAGATGTCGAAAACCAAGTATGAAAGCATGAAGATTCCCATCTTAAAGATATCAGAATATCCTACATGGAGGGTAAAGATGTTGATGTACCTGGAGGCTATGGATCCTGACTACTTGGACAGGATTCGTGATGGACCATATATACCAACAAAGTTCGTAGAACGAACAGATACAGTACCAGAACATTATGTGGTCAAAGCTAAAGCTGAATGGACTCCAGAAGAAAAAGCTCATGTACTCAGGGAACCAAAGATAAAGAATATCTTGCATAATAGCCTTGATGCTATCATGTCAAACAGGGTGATTGCATGCAAGTCCTCAAAAGAAATCTGGGATACTTTGGAAACTCAGTGCCAGGGATCTGCATCTGTCAAGAAAAACAGAAGGGCTCTATTGATTCAAGAATATGAACAATTCGATGCAAGACCTGAAGAGAGCCTGACTGAGCTATATGATAGATTCCTGACACTATTGAACAACTTATCCTTAGTTGACAAAGTATATGAAACTGAAGATTCAAACACCAAATTTCTTAGAGCTTTACCTGAAGAATGGGATACTCAGACCTCAATCATTAGACACCAGTATGATCTGAACATTGTGTCTCTTGATGAGATCTATGGGATGCTAAGAACTCATGATCTTGAAGTTCAACAGAGAAAGAACAAGAAAAGCAGCAAGGCAAAGTCAATTGCTTTGAATGTAGAAGCTAAATCAAAAGGAAAAGCTATGGAGGTCTCTAGAAGGAAAGCAAGAGTAGCTGAGTCAGATCCTGACGACTCTTCATCAGATACTGATGGCAATCCTGATGCCAATACTGGTGATGATTCTTCTGACTCAGATGTAAGATCCGGGAAAATTATGTGTTATTATATGATGTGAAATGAAATTTTAATTTCATATTAAGAGTTATTAAATGATTTATCTGTTTAAACGTGCTAAGTTATTCGTTAAATGATTGAATATGTGATATTGTGGTGCTATGTGAAATGTGTGGGGAATTTGAAATTATTTTGAAAAGGATGTTATACTATTTTATTTTATTTTAATTATTGAAAAGAAAATTTGGATCGTTCCCAAATTATTCGGGAGATTGGTATATCGTTCGTACCAATATTTCATTCGTTAAAATGGAAAGTATTCGAAAATATTCGTAATAGAAGTATTTTGGTTCGTATATCTATTATTAAACGATACTTGTAGTTATCCGTACTTTATGGATGCTTATCGTCTCGTGAAACGTGTATTCTGCTTTATTAAAGATTTAAAGCGTTTATTTTGTTAAATTGTATTTAAAGCGATCTATCGGATCAGTATCGATCCAAAAATGTCGTTTGGGGTATTATTTTCCGTTTAATATAAAAAGGCAAATCGTACTTTGTTTTGCGTATAATAAAGCTTAATTACAGTTAAAAATCTAAAAACCCCTGAAACGTGTTCTTCGTGTTCTTGAGAATCAAACTCAATTTTGAAGGCGTTATCGGATTCCGATTTCGATGTTCTTGTAATCAAACTGAATCTCTCATCATCTTCTATCCGAATCCACCATCACAATCTATGTGGGTATGATTTCTGAATTTTTCTTATTTTTAATTAATTTATTTATTTCGAATTTTAGGTTTAATTTGGGGGAAATCATGTTATTGATTGTTCTTGTTAATTGATTGCATAATCGTGTTGTTCATGTCATGAGGAGTATGTGGGTGATTTTTAATTTAATTTCTGAGTTGGGAATCGACCAAATCGGAGTTTTTGAAGCTCGCCGGAAAATTTCTTGATTTGGCCGGAGTTTCATTTCGAGGATTGGGTTGTTCTTTTTATGCATACCAGTGGATAAATCGTGAAATTTGGAATGTGTTTGTGTGATTAGAACCGAGTTTTGTACTCGATTCGTGGTCGCCGGAGATTTTGCCGCCGGCAACGTTTTGGCTCGGTTTCAGAGTTTTTCTCCATGTTCTGGCTTGATTTTACTCGATTTCGATGTTGCCGTGTTTCTCCTGAGATAGCAGGAGTGTTTTGGTGTATTTGTCGTCGCCGGATTCTGGGTTCGGTTTGCCGGAATTTCCGCCGCCGGCGGTTGTTCTTGGCAACCCACCCACGTTCTTGGCGACCCGTTTTATTTCAATACCCGACCCGGTTTTGATTCTTCAAACCCTAATGTCATTTCAGAAATATGTTTCTGGATTTTTATTTTAAAAATAATTCAAAAATTGTTTTAAAAATTCTAAAAATCATATCTTTGATTTAAAAATACATTTTATTATTCCGAAAATTTTATAAATTCCTAAATATTTATTTAAATTCGAAAATTGATTAAATTTAATTATTTTAATTATTTTTGATTAATAATTAATTAATTTAATTAATTGATTAATTCTTTTAATCAGTTAATTCTTAATAATTAATTATTAATTAGATTTAATTAATTAAAATTAAGTTTAATTATTTTCTAGCTTGGTTTATTTATTTAAAAATAGTTTGAGCATTTAAAGAGTGTCAATTAATTTTATTAATTGATTTATTTGCATTTAAAATACTTATATTGGATTTAAAAATCCGATTTTTGATTTAAAAATTGTTTGTGGCTTATTTAAATTCAAATAAGCTTTGTGTGATGTTTTAAAAATAGTTACAAGTGCTATGTGATTCGTATGAGTTGTGTAATGTGTTTTACAGTCAGTATATACCCGTACTAGGGCTAGTATATGAGTTTTAAATATTATAAATTAGACCGGGCGTCCGATACGTAACCGGTTACTTGTTTAAATGTGTTATGTGAATGATGTGAATTATCTGTTGTTGAGTCATGCATGTGAATAGATTGTGTGGAGACTTGTTTGAGTAATTGGTTGTGTCTAATGTTATCACGAGGGGTAGATGGGATAGAAATTTGTCGGTTATGTTAGAAAGTGAGATTTACGAGGCCGTTGACTTGGATGTTGACTTTTTATAGTATGGGGATTGTCGTCAAGCGAGTTACGTGGATTACTTATGTGGTTGATTGCGATTGGTCTATCAATTGAGATGTGGATGTTTATGCAACAGAGACATCGGTAAGATCGGTAAGTGCGTCGAAGTTAAGTTACAATCATTTATGGAATATGAGAATTATACGTTGAGGACTAAGTACCGTCTCATGTTTGACTATCGAGGCTGGCACGTGGATTCGAAATGGTAGAAGCAGACTAGTGGTATTCGCAAGAGTGTTAAAGCGAAGAAGGACGAAAGTAGAGAATCGTGCGACAAGACAGAATAAGGAGGAAATCGTATTGTTTCAGCGTTACGAAATACCTAAGGACCAGAGGCAAGTGTTTATACCCTTGCTTATTAATTAAGGGATATTATCTTGAATTATTAGTATGCATGTTGAATGCTTATTACTGAATTTTCAAATGTTGATTTCTTTGCATTGAATTGCAAGTATGTTATTTAACCTCGTAAATTGACGAGTACTCTTTTATACCTTTTTGGTTTAGATTCATATTTTCATATTGATTGGAAAGCTATACTTATTATATTGAAAAGTTTGAAGAGATAATTATGGGCCGTATACTAAGGCTTTCTTTTAAAAGACATGATTTTAAAACATTAGGTTGGAATATTACCAACCCTAGATGAGCGGGAACTTGTGAACCCTATGAGGGAAAACTTATTCTGAAATTCTGAAGTGGTGTTGCTTGCCCTTGAAGTATTCCATTTTTCACCTTGCACCTATGCAAACCTTGTTATCCTTTCTTGTTAATGCGATCATCTGATCCATTCCCTGATTCGAATTCATATATGCTGTGCATGATTTAGTTTACTTCCTTCAAGTACAAGGCTTATCTATTATAAGTACATGTTCGAAGGACTTGAACTATTTCTGTCAGAAGTTGATAAACCCTTGTTTTCTTCATTTATAAACTTCACCTTGAATTCTTCTTAAACTTGAACTTGACTCTCTTGTCATTTACCAGATTGGTAAACCTTAATTAATTCTTCCATAATGTGATGATTTGAACTATTGAGGCCATCTAGAGCCTGTTCTTTGAACCCTACTCTATATTGACTTGTTACCCCTTTTCTGTTGATATCATATTGTCTGTTTCATATCAGATTCAATCTTGTTAAGCATGTTATTGTTTGTTCTTTGAACCCTACTCTATATTGACTTGTTACAAATTCTGTTGATATCATAATGCCTGTTTCATATCAGACTAAATCTTATTGAGCATGTCATTGTTTATTCTTCATTGTTATCCCAGTTGTTGCATCGATCTCGTCGATATTTATGATGTTGTTACTTGCCATGTGTACTCCCCATTGTTGTGTCGATCTCGTCGATACTAGATTATATTGCTATCCCTTTATTGATTCTTCATAATTGAACTGTTTCCTGGAACGTGAGTTTTCCAGCAATTGTTGTATTAGGTTGTCGATTCTTCCGACACCTGATTGTCGAAGTAAGGTTGTCAATTGTTCTGACACCTGACGTATATAATATAGGATTGGAATGTTTTTAAAAATGGACCAATTATTGGTCGGGCCATTTATGGTCGATGTAATTTAGGCCCAGATTGGCCTTGGATCCGTAGAGGACTATGCATGAGCTAGTCCGGGGTTGTTGCGTGGCTGGCCAGCAGCACAACCTTTGATTTGATAAAATGTTAAAATCCAATTCTAGAATAAGTTCTTATTTCTGAGATGAGTTACATCCATATGTTTTGTTCTTATGAGTTATGACCTGATTCTCAGGTTTATTCGTTGTGTGAAGTTGTTGGTTCGTTGATTAATAATAGTGGTTTCAATCTTGCTGAAATCACTTACTCTTAATTCATTTGGATTCCAAATAGTCGAAATCCATTTCCTTGATTCAATTGGCAGTCGTGAGATATCTATCTTGATGAGTTTTATTCATACCGCATATCCAGTCGGTACCATGTTGAAGTCTCGAAGTGCGTTCTTTATTCCTTGACCGAGCGTGTTGGCTCATTCTTACCCCTTGATTACTCTAACCTTCCAGAGTTGTTGGTTTCAGAAAATGTTGTAAATAGATCTGTTATCTTAAAAATTAGTATTTTTGTACAAGCTATGGTCTTGGAGACGTATGAGTTATATTTATTTCATATGTTCTACTTACTATTGTAGATATTGTTGATTCGGTCGCCGTAGCGACCAATATAAATCTTTTTGTGTTTTAAACTATTCAAATGAGAGAAGAAGAATAAGAAATTGTGGTAAATTACCAAACTTGATTTGAAAATATTAGAGATTACAAATGTTTAAGCCAAAGGCTTGTTTATTTGAAAATCCAAAGTTTATTTTGGAAACCTTTCGTATTATATTTAATAATGCGCTTGCTGAGCAATTCATTCGCTCATACTTGTTTTATTTATATATATTTTAGCCTGCCGGAAAGAAGGTGTATTGGCAAGAGTTGTCCGCGTAGCTGATCAGAGATGGGGAAAGATATTAGCGTAAAGACGTTTTGATCCAGAGCATTGGAGCTAGTGAGAGGTTTTGTATATAGATGTTTTCTATTGAATAAGATTTTGTATAAGAGTAGTGGCCTGGTATACTTCTTATCGAAGTTATACTAGTGTTTTAGATTGTGTGTAAAGAGAATGATTGTAAAAAGGAAAGTTGTTGTAATGAAATTTTGGATTCTTGTTTCTAGCACTATAACCTTTAAAGATTCTTGGTAGAGTTGGGGTCACAGATATTATTATTATTGTGTTGATTTCATATTGAACAGGTTGTTTGGATTAAGAGTGCAGTGTGACGACCAAATCCTTTGACCCCGGATTTGGGGGCGTTACAGTTGGTATCAGAGCAAGGGTTATAGTAAAACTAGAAACGAGAGTGTGTGGGAGTGTATATAGTTATATAAGGAACGTCAGAGCTCATTTAGAGTTCGTATTGGACTATTGGATATAGTACCGCTGAGTGAGTTGAGATGGAGGTATTTGATTGAGATAGTTGTGCTGAAATGGATAGAACTTCTTGCGTTTGTAGACGTCTATGGCGGAATCTTCGAGGACTATTACGAGTCGACGACGACGTACGATATTGATAACCTTGCGACGTGGAAAAGAAGGGCTGAAATCGAATAACGTGGAGAAGAAGGGCTGAAATCGAATAACGAGCTATCGAAGGAGTCGACGGAGGAGTCATATGTGAAGACCTTGGTAATACCTTCCCATCCTAATGAAATATTTGACATTCCTTTAAAGAGAAACCTGTGTTGACGGATATATTCCACCTGTTGATCTTGTATTTGATACTCTTGATCAATCATGTTTTAAATTGCGCCAAAGATTGTTGATATGCCTATTTCAAATTTTGAGACTTGTTGAAAAATATGTTATTTAAATTCCAACTCCTTCATTCTTCCGGAGTGGATAACTCTAATTGTGATGTAACACTATTTGTTGATACTTCCTTTCTGATTGTTTTTCTTTTCTGGAATAACACCTTTGGAATCTATTCAATTTCAATCCAAGGTGTGTATTTGAGATTTCTTATCGAAAGGCCCTGGTTGTCATTCCGACTCTAAATTTCTTTTATATTTCTCTACTCCAACTGAGGTAAACAACCCTATTTATAGGGGACACAAGGACTATCTGTCTATGTGATAGAAGTCTGACGGGACGCCGTCACTTGTGTGTTGTGAAATACAAGAAGGCTAATTACCTTTAGTACTGTCTTAATAGAGACACACAACATTGAGTTCATGTGATCAAATTGGTCTCTCAGTAATTCCTTCACTTCCAATAATGTTTGCTTTGGAATATACAGATTTGGTAACCCCAATTGTGGAACATTTGCTACGTTATAGAATCTTTCACTTCAAAATATCATGAATTTTTGTTATACCAAATAATCTGGGAGGTATGCCATTAGGGTGAACTGAAATTTACCCTACCATAATGAACGAAGAATTTGCGATTGAATTACCACGAGCGAAAGCGGATTACGATGCGATTAGAATACTAGTAACATATAACGGAGCCAGTTGTTCTCTTTCTATCGATTAACGTTACGATGTGGAAGAGGTGAAGTTAGATAATTCAAGAGTTGATTGGAAATTGGGGAAAAATGTGTAATTGTGCTAATGATATCCCGTGTTGTGGAAGATGGACATAATAGATTTTTGTCTCAATGAGAAGAACTTTTAAAATTTGATGATAGGCTAATAATGGAGAATGAGTTGATCTTTGAGTATTTCAGGATTGTGTGATATGGTTGCAAGTCTTTTGCTCACGATAGTTAAGGTAGATCTTGCCAGTCAATGTGGATGTATAGAATGAGAATCAAGATAATGTCGAGTTGATCAAGCTGTTTGGGAATGAGATGAAACCATGGAAAAGGTGTCCTGAGTGTTACTGTGGATGTATCTTCTGAATTATTTAGGAATCAGATGGAGAGCAATTAAGTTATTGGAACTAGGTAGAACAATTTTAAAGATATGGGATTAAGTCACCAAGTTGATAAGGAATATTCTCACAATTATAGATAGGGAAAGAAGATGAAGAGGTGTTGATAAGGATTTAAAGACAATGGATGAGGTAATGAGTGATTGTTTTAAACTGAATATTTGTTTGGCATGAAAGGTATGTGATTGTTGAAAGCAGTTGTTAGATATATTGGAAATAGGTATAGTTGACCCAAGAATATGGATGGCTGATAGTATGAGTAGTAAAAGAGAGAATTGAGATGTAAATATCTTCGGTACAAGGATTAGAAAGGATGGAGTTTTAAGGTTATGATAACAAGAGATCAACTAGAAGGAATGACGGAATTAAGGATTCAACCAGGATTGATTAAAGAGAAAGGGCTATATAAAGGAAAGAGTTATGAAAAGAGAAATGGAATTCAATTACAGGAAGGAGCGAGAGAGTATAATGGATAAGAAGGAAATGTAAGGATATATAAGAGATTTAAAAGAATATTGATGTTAATGAGTGTTTAAGTACTTGAGGTGTTGGAAAATGAAGACAGAGTAACAGAGGTATAGTAGACGATTACAACTAAAGAGATTCCTGATTGGAAGTGGAAACATATTAAGATAGACTTTGCAGTAGAGTTGCTAAGGCTTAGAGCTAATCATGATAGTATTTGAGTTATTATTGACCGATTAATGAGGGGTATTCATTAGATGAATTGGTTCATCTCTAGCTATTTGAATGAGGTAATAGTACGGCATGGAATGACGGGTTCAAATGTATTTGACAGAGATCCGCGACTTAATTAAATAATTCAGACAGACTATGGTTGTGTACTAAATTTTTTAAGGTAATTGAAAGGACCATTTACAGATGATTAGATTTCCTTACGACAACAGTTATTATGACAATTTTGAATTGCTACCTTATGTCGGTTTACTGCGTGTTAGGAAAGTTGCGTATAAGTTTGCGTACCACTCCATGAGTGGTGTATTCATAGTGTATTTCATAAAATATGAACCTATAGAGATTTAGTTAAATTGTTCTATGTTGAGTAACCAATTGAGATATTGAGTCAGTATGAGAGAGTGATGAGTAATAGAGGAGTCAAATTAGTATGAGTATGAGGAGAAATCCTAAGGTTGAAGAGTCAACCTAGGAATTTGAAAATGAGATGTTGGAAAATGTCCACCTGTGTTTGCGTAAGCTGATTCTGAGGACAGAATCCTGTTAAGGGGGAAAGGATGTAAGATCCGGGAAAATTATGTGTTATTATATGATGTGAAATGAAATTTTAATTTCATATTAAGAGTTATTAAATGATTTATCTGTTTAAACGTGCTAAGTTATTCGTTAAATGATTGAATATGTGATATTGTGGTGCTATGTGAAATGTGTGGGGAATTTGAAATTATTTTGAAAAGGATGTTATACTATTTTATTTTATTTTAATTATTGAAAAGAAAATTTGGATCGTTCCCAAATTATTCGGGAGATTGGTATATCGTTCGTACCAATATTTCATTCGTTAAAATGGAAAGTATTCGAAAATATTCGTAATAGAAGTATTTTGGTTCGTATATCTATTATTAAACGATACTTGTAGTTATCCGTACTTTATGGATGCTTATCGTCTCGTGAAACGTGTATTCTGCTTTATTAAAGATTTAAAGCGTTTATTTTGTTAAATTGTATTTAAAGCGATCTATCGGATCAGTATCGATCCAAAAATGTCGTTTGGGGTATTATTTTCCGTTTAATATAAAAAGGCAAATCGTACTTTGTTTTGCGTATAATAAAGCTTAATTACAGTTAAAAATCTAAAAACCCCTGAAACGTGTTCTTCGTGTTCTTGAGAATCAAACTCAATTTTGAAGGCGTTATCGGATTCCGATTTCGATGTTCTTGTAATCAAACTGAATCTCTCATCATCTTCTATCCGAATCCACCATCACAATCTATGTGGGTATGATTTCTGAATTTTTCTTATTTTTAATTAATTTATTTATTTCGAATTTTAGGTTTAATTTGGGGGAAATCATGTTATTGATTGTTCTTGTTAATTGATTGCATAATCGTGTTGTTCATGTCATGAGGAGTATGTGGGTGATTTTTAATTTAATTTCTGAGTTGGGAATCGACCAAATCGGAGTTTTTGAAGCTCGCCGGAAAATTTCTTGATTTGGCCGGAGTTTCATTTCGAGGATTGGGTTGTTCTTTTTATGCATACCAGTGGATAGATCGTGAAATTTGGAATGTGTTTGTGTGATTAGAACCGAGTTTTGTACTCGATTCGTGGTCGCCGGAGATTTTGCCGCCGGCAACGTTTTGGCTCGGTTTCAGAGTTTTTCTCCATGTTCTGGCTTGATTTTACTCGATTTCGATGTTGCCGTGTTTCTCCTGAGATAGCAGGAGTGTTTTGGTGTATTTGTCGTCGCCGGATTCTGGGTTCGGTTTGCCGGAATTTCCGCCGCCGGCGGTTGTTCTTGGCAACCCACCCACGTTCTTGGCGACCCGTTTTATTTCAATACCCGACCCGGTTTTGATTCTTCAAACCCTAATGTCATTTCAGAAATATGTTTCTGGATTTTTATTTTAAAAATAATTCAAAAATTGTTTTAAAAATTCTAAAAATCATATCTTTGATTTAAAAATACATTTTATTATTCCGAAAATTTTATAAATTCCTAAATATTTATTTAAATTCGAAAATTGATTAAATTTAATTATTTTAATTATTTTTGATTAATAATTAATTAATTTAATTAATTGATTAATTCTTTTAATCAGTTAATTCTTAATAATTAATTATTAATTAGATTTAATTAATTAAAATTAAGTTTAATTATTTTCTAGCTTGGTTTATTTATTTAAAAATAGTTTGAGCATTTAAAGAGTGTCAATTAATTTTATTAATTGATTTATTTGCATTTAAAATACTTATATTGGATTTAAAAATCCGATTTTTGATTTAAAAATTGTTTGTGGCTTATTTAAATTCAAATAAGCTTTGTGTGATGTTTTAAAAATAGTTACAAGTGCTATGTGATTCGTATGAGTTGTGTAATGTGTTTTACAGTCAGTATATACCCGTACTAGGGCTAGTATATGAGTTTTAAATATTATAAATTAGACCGGGCGTCCGATACGTAACCGGTTACTTGTTTAAATGTGTTATGTGAATGATGTGAATTATCTGTTGTTGAGTCATGCATGTGAATAGATTGTGTGGAGACTTGTTTGAGTAATTGGTTGTGTCTAATGTTATCACGAGGGGTAGATGGGATAGAAATTTGTCGGTTATGTTAGAAAGTGAGATTTACGAGGCCGTTGACTTGGATGTTGACTTTTTATAGTATGGGGATTGTCGTCAAGCGAGTTACGTGGATTACTTATGTGGTTGATTGCGATTGGTCTATCAATTGAGATGTGGATGTTTATGCAACAGAGACATCGGTAAGATCGGTAAGTGCGTCGAAGTTAAGTTACAATCATTTATGGAATATGAGAATTATACGTTGAGGACTAAGTACCGTCTCATGTTTGACTATCGAGGCTGGCACGTGGATTCGAAATGGTAGAAGCAGACTAGTGGTATTCGCAAGAGTGTTAAAGCGAAGAAGGACGAAAGTAGAGAATCGTGCGACAAGACAGAATAAGGAGGAAATCGTATTGTTTCAGCGTTACGAAATACCAAAGGACCAGAGGCAAGTGTTTATACCCTTGCTTATTAATTAAGGGATATTATCTTGAATTATTAGTATGCATGTTGAATGCTTATTACTGAATTTTCAAATGTTGATTTCTTTGCATTGAATTGCAAGTATGTTATTTAACCTCGTAAATTGACGAGTACTCTTTTATACCTTTTTGGTTTAGATTCATATTTTCATATTGATTGGAAAGCTATACTTATTATATTGAAAAGTTTGAAGAGATAATTATGGGCCGTATACTAAGGCTTTCTTTTAAAAGACATGATTTTAAAACATTAGGTTGGAATATTACCAACCCTAGATGAGCGGGAACTTGTGAACCCTATGAGGGAAAACTTATTCTGAAATTCTGAAGTGGTGTTGCTTGCCCTTGAAGTATTCCATTTTTCACCTTGCACCTATGCAAACCTTGTTATCCTTTCTTGTTAATGCGATCATCTGATCCATTCCCTGATTCGAATTCATATATGCTGTGCATGATTTAGTTTACTTCCTTCAAGTACAAGGCTTATCTATTATAAGTACATGTTCGAAGGACTTGAACTATTTCTGTCAGAAGTTGATAAACCCTTGTTTTCTTCATTTATAAACTTCACCTTGAATTCTTCTTAAACTTGAACTTGACTCTCTTGTCATTTACCAGATTGGTAAACCTTAATTAATTCTTCCATAATGTGATGATTTGAACTATTGAGGCCATCTAGAGCCTGTTCTTTGAACCCTACTCTATATTGACTTGTTACCCCTTTTCTGTTGATATCATATTGTCTGTTTCATATCAGATTCAATCTTGTTAAGCATGTTATTGTTTGTTCTTTGAACCCTACTCTATATTGACTTGTTACAAATTCTGTTGATATCATAATGCCTGTTTCATATCAGACTAAATCTTATTGAGCATGTCATTGTTTATTCTTCATTGTTATCCCAGTTGTTGCATCGATCTCGTCGATATTTATGATGTTGTTACTTGCCATGTGTACTCCCCATTGTTGTGTCGATCTCGTCGATACTAGATTATATTGCTATCCCTTTATTGATTCTTCATAATTGAACTGTTTCCTGGAACGTGAGTTTTCCAGCAATTGTTGTATTAGGTTGTCGATTCTTCCGACACCTGATTGTCGAAGTAAGGTTGTCAATTGTTCTGACACCTGACGTATATAATATAGGATTGGAATGTTTTTAAAAATGGACCAATTATTGGTCGGGCCATTTATGGTCGATGTAATTTAGGCCCAGATTGGCCTTGGATCCGTAGAGGACTATGCATGAGCTAGTCCGGGGTTGTTGCGTGGCTGGCCAGCAGCACAACCTTTGATTTGATAAAATGTTAAAATCCAATTCTAGAATAAGTTCTTATTTCTGAGATGAGTTACATCCATATGTTTTGTTCTTATGAGTTATGACCTGATTCTCAGGTTTATTCGTTGTGTGAAGTTGTTGGTTCGTTGATTAATAATAGTGGTTTCAATCTTGCTGAAATCACTTACTCTTAATTCATTTGGATTCCAAATAGTCGAAATCCATTTCCTTGATTCAATTGGCAGTCGTGAGATATCTATCTTGATGAGTTTTATTCATACCGCATATCCAGTCGGTACCATGTTGAAGTCTCGAAGTGCGTTCTTTATTCCTTGACCGAGCGTGTTGGCTCATTCTTACCCCTTGATTACTCTAACCTTCCAGAGTTGTTGGTTTCAGAAAATGTTGTAAATAGATCTGTTATCTTAAAAATTAGTATTTTTGTACAAGCTATGGTCTTGGAGACGTATGAGTTATATTTATTTCATATGTTCTACTTACTATTGTAGATATTGTTGATTCGGTCGCCGTAGCGACCAATATAAATCTTTTTGTGTTTTAAACTATTCAAATGAGAGAAGAAGAATAAGAAATTGTGGTAAATTACCAAACTTGATTTGAAAATATTAGAGATTACAAATGTTTAAGCCAAAGGCTTGTTTATTTGAAAATCCAAAGTTTATTTTGGAAACCTTTCGTATTATATTTAATAATGCGCTTGCTGAGCAATTCATTCGCTCATACTTGTTTTATTTATATATATTTTAGCCTGCCGGAAAGAAGGTGTATTGGCAAGAGTTGTCCGCGTAGCTGATCAGAGATGGGGAAAGATATTAGCGTAAAGACGTTTTGATCCAGAGCATTGGAGCTAGTGAGAGGTTTTGTATATAGATGTTTTCTATTGAATAAGATTTTGTATAAGAGTAGTGGCCTGGTATACTTCTTATCGAAGTTATACTAGTGTTTTAGATTGTGTGTAAAGAGAATGATTGTAAAAAGGAAAGTTGTTGTAATGAAATTTTGGATTCTTGTTTCTAGCACTATAACCTTTAAAGATTCTTGGTAGAGTTGGGGTCACAGATATTATTATTATTGTGTTGATTTCATATTGAACAGGTTGTTTGGATTAAGAGTGCAGTGTGACGACCAAATCCTTTGACCCCGGATTTGGGGGCGTTACATCAGACATGGAAGAGATGGTTGCTATGATTGTCAGAAACTTCAGAAGGATGAAGTTCAGGAAGAATAGAAGACAAGGCAACTTTCAGAAAAAGACCTTCAAAGCAGACAAAGACAAGTATATCAAAAAGGACAGCAAGGGTAGCAAATTTGACAAGTCAAAGGTTAGATGCTACAAGTGTAATGGTATGGGTCACTTTGCTTCTGAATGCAACAAGACAAAGGCACTCATCACATCAAGCAAGGATTGGATGGACTCTTCCTCAGAATCTGATACTGAGGTAGTCAACTATGCGTTAATGGCCAATGCTGATGTAATTGCTGCTCCTGATGATAAGGTACTAAATACTATCTTTGATTTTGATACTGACAATGCTTCTGAGTTAAGACGTTTTCTAAAGTCATTACATATTAGCTTTAGAAGTCAAACTGCTGAGAATACTAGAATCTTATCTGAGATGTCTGACCTTAGAAAGAGGAATGAGATATTAGAAGCTGAATTTTCTCGTATGCAAGAAGTACAAAAAGAATGTGATAATGCTAAACACATGCACTTAGAGATGACATCTAAATGTACTTCCCTTGAAAAAGAACTTGAATATGCTAATGAGAAAATCAGAACCTGGACAGACTCTGGTAGGAAATTTCATGAGATTAATACCTCTAAGAATTGGAAAGAGTGTCTAGGATATAAGTCAGATGAAGATAAGAAATTAGCAGAGAAAATTGTCATTGATGAGACAGTCAGTCCAAAGACCTATAGACATGTTATAGACTCAACCAAATCTAAGATTACTCCTGTTAATTTTGTTTTTGGTAAGGATTCCAATTCTACTTTTGAAAAGGGATCTTCTTCTACTCAAGGAATTAAAATTATAAAGTCTAAACCTGTCATGAACAAAGTCACTAAGAATGTAGGTCTATTGTCTCAGAAACAGCTTAAAGATAAAATATGTGAGGTTACAGATAAGAAAAAGGGAGCTACTGTTAAGAGAAACAGGAATGGTAAAATTGGGATCAATAAAGAAAATGGTTATAAGTATATCCCAAATGCACCTAGAAAGAGTTGTTTTAACTGTGGTAACTCTAATCATCTTGCTATTGATTGTAAAAAGAGTAAGAAGAAAATTGCTGAAATTCCTAAGTCTGATGTTAGGAATAGATCAGTATTTTACAAATCACAGAATTCCTGTTTTCATTGTGGTAGTCTATGGCATTCTATTTATACATGTAAAGAGTATCATGATTTGTACTATAACTTTTATGATCCATTGCCTAAGTTTGAAAGTAGTACAAAGTCTGATAGAACTGAAAATGTCATAGTGAAGC
This sequence comes from Heracleum sosnowskyi, assembly GCA_030848705.1. Taxonomy (NCBI): domain Eukaryota; kingdom Viridiplantae; phylum Streptophyta; class Magnoliopsida; order Apiales; family Apiaceae; genus Heracleum; species Heracleum sosnowskyi. The sequence goes on from CM061235.1 coordinate 72,235,700, forward strand.
ATGCTTTTGTTAATACTGATACTGACAAAGCAAATCCTGATGGAGTAAATCCTGTCAGGACTGCTAAAGTCAAAAAGTCTTTTGCTGTTAAATTTAATAAAATGCATGAACAAGGAATCCAACAAGTGTGGGTTCCTAAACATTCTGACTAGTGTTTTACTATTCTGATGCAGGGTAAAAGGAAAAATGTGTTAGTCATGGATAGTGGATGTTCTGTGCACATGACTGGAAACAAAGCCCTGTTATCAGAATATGAGGAAAAAGCTGGCCCAACTGTGTCTTATGGAGATGGCAACATTGGACAAACCTTGGGATATGGCAATATAATCATTGGAAATGTCATCATTGAAAAAGTAGCTCTAGTGAAAGGACTAAAACACAACTTGTTGAGTATTAGTCAAATCACTGACAGAGGTTATCATGTCAATTTCTATTCCACACATTGTGAAGTAGTCAGTAAAGCAACATGGAAGATAGCACTAACTGGCTACAGGCATGGTAACATATATGAAGCCAACATTCTCTCAGATACTGAAGGCTCCCCTACATGTTTCATCAGTAAAGCTTCAGTAGATGAAAGTTGGAATTGGCACAAGAAGCTTTCTCATCTCAACTTCAGCAACATCAATGAGTTGGTTAAGAAAGAGTTAGTAAGAGGATTACCTAATGTCTTATATACACCTGATGGACTCTGTGATGCATGCCAAAAAGCAAAACAAAGAAGGACATCATTCCAGAGTAAATCAGAATCCTCTATTGAAGAACCATATCACATGCTACATCTTGATCTGTTTGGTCCAGTCAACATCATGTCCATCAGTAAGAAAAGGTACACTCTTGTAATTGTTGATGAATATTCTAGATTCACCTGGGTGTATTTTCTGCACAGAAAAGATGAAACTCCTGAAGTTCTGTTGGATCATGTGAGGATGATTGAGACAACCACAAAGTACAAAGTCAAGATTCTGAGAAGTGATAATGGTACTGAATTTAAGAATTCAAAGATGGAAGAGTTCTGCAAATACAAAGGAATCATTCAACAATTCTCTGCTCCTGGCACACCTCAGCAAAATGGAGTAGTAGAAAGGAAGAATAGAACTCTTATTGAAGCTGGCAGAACTATGTTGGAAGAAGCTAAATTACCTACATATTTTTGGGCAGAAGCAGTCAACACAGCATGCTATACACAAAATCTCACATTGATAAACAGGCATGGTGTCACTCCTTATCAGTCACTCAAGGAGAAGAAACCAAGTCTGAAGCATTTGCATGTGTTTGGCTGTAAATGTTTTGTTCTCAGAACTCATCCTGAACAGCTAGGGAAGTTTGAAACAAAGGCTGATGAAGGAATATTCATAGGTTATCCTACATCAAGAGCCTTCAGAGTTTTTAATTTGAGAACAAGAACTGTCATGGAGTCAATTCATGTATCTTTTGATGATAAGAAGATAACTGGAATCATTGAAGACTCGCATGATAGATTGTTATTTGAAAATGAAGCTTCCAAGGAACCTGAAGAAATTGAATCAGATCCTGTCAATTCATCAGATACTGATGGGTCACCAAATCCTGATGACTCACCAGGTACTGATGGTGCTAATACTGATGATGCAAACAACAGTGATACAACTAGTAGTGCTAATGTTGAGGGGGAGCAACGGCATTCAACTACAAGTTCAGAGTCAACTCAATCATCAGGACAGAATTCTTCAGATACTGATTCAAGTGAAGATCCTGATAACACATCAGGAGGGCATAGCAATAATTCAGGGAGAGCTTCAAATCAATCAAATTCTTTCAATCAAGATAACACCAATCCAGGGGGAGCATCTACTTCAAGAAACAATTTGACACCAGCAAGGAAATGGACAAAAGATCATTCTCCTGATTTAATAATTGGAGATCCTGATGCAGGTGTTCAAACAAGAAGTGCAACTCAGAATGAATGTTTATATAATAACTTTCTATCCAAGGAGGAGCCTAAGAAAGTTGAAGATGCACTTAAAGATGCTGATTGGGTTACTGCAATGCAAGAAGAACTGAATGAATTTGAAAGGAATGAAGTCTGGAAACTGGTACCAAGACCAAAGAATAGATCAATTGTTGGTACAAAGTGGATTTTCAAGAACAAGACTGATTCTGATGGAGTCATTATCAGAAATAAAGCTAGACTAGTTGCAAAGGGGTATTCCCAACAAGAGGGAATTGACTATGATGAAACTTTTGCTCCTGTTGCAAGACTAGAAGCCATCGGGATATTTCTTGCTTATGCAGCACATAAGAAATTCAAGGTTTTCCAGATGGATGTTAAAAGTGCTTTCTTAAATGGTGAACTGGAGGAAGAAGTTTATGTTGAACAACCTCCTGGTTTCATTGATCCTAAATATCCAGATCATGTCTACAGACTGGATAAGGCACTTTATGGACTAAAGCAAGCTCCGAGAGCATGGTATGAAACCTTAGCTCAATTCTTACTGGAAAGTGGATTCAAAAGAGGTGCAATTGATAAAACTCTATTTTATTTGAATCATGGTAAGGAGTTGCTGTTAGTTCAGATTTATGTTGATGATATCATTTTTGGGTCAACAAACAATAAGTTGTGTGAAAAGTTTTCCAAGCTTATGCAGTCAAGATATCAAATGAGCATGATGGGAGAAATGAGTTACTTTCTGGGTCTTCAAGTTAAACAGACTGATGAAGGGATTTTTATTAATCAGTCTAAATACACAAGGAATTTACTGACAAGGTTTAACATGCAAGACAGTACTCCTGCTTCAACTCCCATAGCTACAGCTACCAAACTTGATCCTGATCAAGGTGAAGAGGTAGATGTAACTCACTACAGAGGAATGATTGGCTCTTTATTGTATCTCACTGCCAGTAGACCAGATATCATGTTTGCAACCTGTCTATGTGCAAGATTTCAAGCAAAACCTAGAGAACCACATCTGATTGCAGTCAAAAGAATTTTCAGATATCTCAAAGGCACTCCTTCACTTGGCCTTTGGTATGCAAGGGAATCAGATTTTGGGTTGTGTGGTTATTCAGATGCTGATTTTGCAGGATGCAAAATAGACAGGAAAAGTACTTCAGGAAGTTGTCAGTTTTTGGGTGGAAGACTAGTTTCATGGTTCAGTAAAAAGCAGAAATCTATTTCCACTTCAACTGCAGAAGTTGAGTACATTGCTGCAGGAAGTTGTTGTGCTCAGATAATGTGGATGAGAAATCAGTTGTTAGATTATGGCCTGTCATACTCAAAAATCCCTATTTATTGTGATAACCAAAGTGCTATTGCAATGACAGGAAATCCAGTTCAGCATTCTCTTACTAAACACATAAGTATCAGATATCACTTTATAAGAGAACAGGTTCTGGAAGGAACAATTGAACTTCACTTTGTTCCTATTGATCAACAACTAGCTGATATATTCACCAAGCCACTACCTGAAGCTACTTTCAATAAGTTGGTGAATGAACTTGGAATGATGAATTTTGAGAATTTCTGAGGAAAAGCTACAGAGAGGAAATCCTGATAACTGTCAAATCTGATGGTTATTCAGAAAGGTATGTATCTTTGATCAAATCCTGATAGGACTCAATCCTGACAGGAAGTCAACTGGTCAAATCCTGATGCTCAGATGATTGAAGCTGGTATGAAAACCAGAGGTTCTATGCTAATTTGTCATCAACACTCCTGGCAAGTACAGGAACCATTCTGATGCAGTTCGAATCAAATGGGGTAACTCATCATGTCACCCCTGCTGTTATTGAAGAGGCATTGCATTTGCCTATTCTGGGTGAAAAAGTTCCTAGGGTGATTTCAGACTCTGCTCTATTTGAGTTTGTCAAGAAACTGGGCTACAATGGAGAAGTAAAGAGATATGGAAATCTCTTTAGGACAAAGCTTAAGAAGGAATGGAATTTCTTCTTTGATACAATCAGCCGTTGTTTCCTGAACAAGACATCAAATTTTGATGCTCTTCCATCAGGATCTCTTAAAATTGGGTACTCTCTTATCCATTCTACAGTGTTTGATTATGGGTCTTTTATCTTAAAAGCTTTAAGTGATAGGAAATCAGATAAGTTGGGTTCTGTCTGTTTTCTTAGATTTTTACAGTTGATATTTAATCACTTTTGTCCTAATGTTGTTTTTGAGGATGATGTAGTTCTACCAATCTGTAGAATTACTGAGAATAATATTAATTCCTTAGTCAACAGTGATAAGGCAAATGGTTTTATAGGAAATGCTTTTATTCCTGATGAGGTTAGGTTTTTCTTACATCAGAAAATGCCTACTCGTTATGGACTACTTTCTAATGCTATGGTACAAGGACCAACCCACCTTGTTCCTGACACAAGCATGCAACCTAAACAGTCTAAACAGTTAACAACCACCTCTACTGTCTCTCAAAAGACTTTAGTTGTAAAATCAAAGAAATCAGCTAGAACTGATGTGTCTGGAAGGCAATCAGGTTCAAAGGATTTTTCCTCTACACCACTCACTAAAAAGAAGATACAAGGGGGTGTACAAGGGGTCCTGGTCAAGAAAGCTGATAAGGTTGTTAAGGATGTTCCTGTGAAAAGGAAGTTAAGGTTGATTGATGAAAGTGATTCAGAGGATGACTTACCTATATCCTCTGTGATGAATGTGAACAAGGAAGTTGCTGATACTGCTACTAAAGCTGTGGTACCTTCATCAAAACCACAAAAGACAAGGAAATTATCAAAGAGCAGGTATCATATTCCTTTGACAGTGCAAATGAAGGATACTGATATTCAGACATCAAATCCTAATGTTAGTATTCCTGATGCAGCAACAAAAGTTGTCTCTATATCAGACTCTCCAGCCTCTCCATCTCAGATTCGAGGACATTCTTGGGAGAAGGTTTCTACAACTGCTTCCTTGGTTGGTCTTACACCTACATCAAAGAAAAAGAGGAATGCAGAAGAGTTAGTCTATCAGAGACAGAAGAAGCTGAAAGGATCAAGCCCACAAGAACCTGAATTTCAGAGTAATTCAGCAGCTACTGTTGATCCTGCCACACAAGAACCACTCAATCAAAGTTTGGGTGAAGGCTTAGCTAGTGGAATGGTCACACAAGAACCATTTTCTCAAAGGGAGAATGAAGACATCAACATTCCAGCTACACAAGAACCATCTTCTCAAAGTGAAGATGCAGGCAAAGCTACAGCTTCTGTTGAAAGATTGGTCGAGAACATTGTCAATGAGGGAAGCACACAAGAACCTTTAACTCAAAGTGTTGAAGCAGCTTCTGAACCTCAAGCTCCACAAGAACCATTGGTAGCAAATACTGATGCAAGCATATCAAATCCTGACGATGTTCATCCTGACGCTAGTGGTGCTCCTGATAATGAACCTATTTTGATACAGCCACTTCGTTCAAGACCAATGGATCATCCTATCTCAGAACCACAGGATAAACTGAAAGGTATTGCTATTCCTGATCCTGATATTACTCCTGATACTGATGCTGATAGTTCTGATGATGATAGTGATGATGATAATGAGAATAGAAAAGAGAAGGAACAGCTTTCTACAACACTCAAAATTAGTCTTGGAACTAATTTTGGTTCATCAAGTACATATATGGCTAGCAATGCTTTCACTGGGAAAGATCAGAGACAAGATTTTTCTACTCCTTCCTTTGATCCTGCAGAGGCATTTAGACAGAATAAATGGAACAATTCATGGCACCAATCTGATGAATCTATCAGTTTTTCTTCTGCTATTGAACATGCCTATAATGCAGTGAAATCTATTGAGAATCAAGACTTGAAGAATCATCTGAAGGCTACTACTCTGTTATCCAAAAGCCTGAAAAGTGAGATTGATTCTATCAAGGGTTCAACTGAAAAAGTGAGGACTGATATCTTTAATAATTTTACAAAGGTGCCTACTACTTTATAACTGAGGGTAGTGGAATCCCAAGTGAAATCTGTTGTTTCAGAACAAACCTCAATCAATCAAAGAATTGATTCTCTGGATACTAAGGTAACTGAAATTCAAGCCTCTCTTTCCTTAATTTTGCACTTATTGTCAAATCCTGATGTCAAAAAGGGGGAGAAGGTTATTCAGACAAAATGTACACCTGATCTAGTATTAAGAAATAATGACGATGATACTGGAGATGATGGTGGTGACAAAGCGATACAAGGAGAAACCTCTGATGCTGTTGTTATGAAGACAATCCAAACTTCTCAAAGTCAAACAACGCAGTCAACTCATGTTTCTGATTCTGGAGTTAAGACAGTAAGAACATTGGTGCAATCTCAGATCCTGACGGAAGATCAAATCCTGACACCTGGTCATGGACACATTCTTGCTACAATTCCTGAAGGTGATGAAGATGTAATTATTGATAATCCTGAAGATGCATCAAATTTATTCCAGAAGTTTTCTACAAAAGATGGCAGAATTGTTACTCTATATCACACTGATAAAAGAGTTCAACAATTATATGCAAGAAAAGCACTCTCTACAGCAAGTGAAGAATATCCAGATCTCTCACATGAAGAATTCTTGAGACTACAAAGAGAGACAATGGAAAGCTATACTGCTCCTGCTAGAGGTAGAGGAAGCAGAGGTAGGAGAGGTGCTAGAAGAAGTAAAAGAGGTTCTTCAACTCAAACAGTACCTAGACAGACAAGGTCTAGAGGGTTAAGAATTGAAGAAATTCCTGAAGCTTCACAAAATCTAACAGATCCTGTTATCAAGGATATCATGGAGAAAGAAGACAAGGAATTTGTTGAAGAAGAACCTGAATTGAGAAGAAAAAACAAGTAAATCAACTCTCAGCAATACAAATCAAATTGAAGATTCTAATCCTGACAATATTCAAGATCCTGACGAATCTGAAATTCTGCAAGAGGTTGATTTGATAATCTTATCTATTGTTGTTGATTGTCACAACAAAGAAGTAGATGAAGAAGAAGAAGCCAGAAGAAGAGATATTACAAAAAGAACATATGAAGATTTCAATCTCTATCTACAAAGGCTTAAAGTTTCAAATGAAAGACAATGGAGAAATACAAGCAGGCAAGAATCTTTACTTGAAAGAAGCTACACTCTTGAAAAGGAGAAAGACAAGAAGTGGGAACACATAAGTACACTGAAGTGTGATACACCTATCAATTTTCAGTCTGGTGGAATTATAACAAGTGCTTCAAGTGTTGTTGATTTGTCTGATATGGCTAGATCAAAAACACTCTGGTTAACGATGTTTTCGAATCTGAAGCAAATGTCAAGTTACACAAGAGGAGGTATTGGACACAGGGATGCTGAATTTCTAAACATGACTTATGTTGATCCTTACTCCTTAACTGAAATTGGAGGTACTTTAACTTCTGAAAATCTGAACAATTTATTAGCTGTTGATATAGTTATAGATTGTCATGATGGTTTTGAAAAGAAAGAAAAGCTTCTGTACTTCATGAAAGATGGTAGTGTGAAGATTCTATCTATTCAAGATCTGCTGATGAAAACTACACAGGAACTGAAATATGTTCACTATCTGTTAAGATGGAAGAACCAAGTGTACAAAGTATGGGCTGACATGATTTTGTCAACTATAAGAAGAAGACTGGATGGAAACAGTAATTTCGATGGTAATTATATTCCCATGTACTTAAATCAAAGAGGTCAGGATGTGGAAATGCAAAGAGGTACTGCTGTTAAAGAAGTAACTTTTGGTATGACCCAACTTACTCTCAATCCTGATGGGAAGGAAATTTCTTATCTTTTGCTTGAAGAGCACAGTCTACAGAAAAGCTCCATACAGAATCTCAGAGCAGCTATCTACCAGATTAATGAGGAAGATGAAGAACTCAGAAATCTTAAGGAAAGACTGATTCAAATTCTTGAAGAAAAAGAAGAAAGTTTATTATCCAACTTCTTGAAGATGAATCTGTTCTATCAACAAGCTTAATCAGATAAGTTGTTTCTGAAGATACTCGTACATTTTGATACATGTTTTTGACATCATTGAATATTTGGAATCTATACTTTATTTCACAAAGTATGAGATTGGGGGAGATTGTTAGATCAGAATTCAATGATCGTCAGAAGCTAGACTCAACTGATCAGGATTGCTGACGTCATCAGTATTGCATGGTCATCAGTATTTGATCAAGCGTCAGTATCTTATTGATCATCAGGATTCCTACTCAGACTATGATCAGGATTGATCATCAGAACTTGAAGCTGATCAGGATTCCTACTTCGAGTTATATTTGGAGTCTAGATAAACATGGAAGTTTATTCTATTTGTTCCTGGTTTGTAGAATGTAGCTATCGATTAAGGATAGGTTTCTATCTTTGTTATTGATTAGGACTTATCTTGTTATTGATAGAGAAGCTGTGTGCACTATATAAACACAGTCTTGGTTTCGATTTATGTATTCATTCGAGAGAGATTCGAGAGAGAACATAATCGAGGGAATCAAGAGAGAAGCTCTTAAGAACAGAATTTCTTGAGAGAGTTTTTGTAAACTAGCAGCTCTCAAGAACATCAGAATTTCTTGAGAGAGTTTGTAACAGTTTTATATCAGATTTAATAAAGCTGTTATCTTTCTTTTCATATTTGTGATATATACATTAAGAAGTCGATTATCTTACACTATTGTATTCAACCCCCCTTCTACAATAGATTATTACTGGGCAACAGTACAGACTCAGACTCAATTATCTTCTCAACTTCAAAGGATGTTTGCAAAACTTATTATAGTTCAACATTCTCTGATTCCTGGAAATGTGAATATTCTTCAAAGCAAAACCATCATGGGCAAAGAATCTTGAGATAGATCTGGTTTAGGATCTCATAGAGAGAAGAGGGTGAATAACAGTCCTATGGATCATACCTCATTAGCTGAACCTGGTATTGGTGTGACTCAAGAAAATCTTGATTCTTTGGAGTCTGTTCAGTTAATACACCATAGAGGTTTGAAAAGGGATTTTCTGTTATACTTCAAGACTGATGGAAGAGTATACAGAATTGGTGAAGCTGATATTGAGCTGAAGATGAAGGAGGAGCTGGAATATGTACTGTATCTACTTAAAGTAAAAAATCAGAGAACTCAACAAGCAGCTGAGGTATTAAGAGGAAGAATGATGAAAGCTAGAGCCCTCAGTGGCCTAAAGTCTGCAAGTTCTTATATACCAAAGTACAGAGATTATAATGGAAAGCTTGTGGAGATGAAGAGGAATAGTGCAAGATTTACAACAGCTCTTGGAATAAAGGTGTTAGAATTTAATCTGGAATCAGATAAATCCTTCATGATAAAGCTTGGAAATGAAATGAAGAAGAATAGTATTTATGCCTTGAGAGCTACTATCTATCAAACTGGAGAGAATGATCCAGAGTTAAAGGAATTGAAAGAAATTATGGTAGCTGAGCTAGAAAGGGCTGAAAGAAGACTGCTTACAGATTATCTCAGAACTGTACCTGAAGTTGAAGAGATTAAGTAAATATAGTCTGTAAGTTTTTAAGTTTTCTGTTCTATGTTAAATCACTAGTACAAAAATGACCTACTGCATCACACTTTAAGCGTCGGTTCTATAGGCAACCGTCGCCTATAAATGTCTTATGCGTCGGTTATCAGCTTAACCGACGCATATTAGCAATTCTCCTAGAGTTTATGCGTCGTTTTTGTACTTTAACCGACGCTTATACTGATTTTATGCGTCGGTCTTGTGATTGCCGACGCCTTTGAGGACTTCTAGCGTCGGTCTATATTGAACTGACGCTTTCGAGTGCATTTATATGCGTCGCCCTTATGGAACCGACGCTATAGAGTGGGCTTTTAGCATCAGTCTATGTAGAACCGACGCTGTAGAGTGGACTTTTAGCGTCGGTTTATATAGAGCCGACGCTTTAGAGTGGACTTTTAGCATCGGTTTATGTAGAACCGACGCTGTAGAGTGGGCTTTTAACGTCGGTCTATGTAGAACCGACGCTGTAGAGTGGACTTTTAGCGTCGGTCTATATAGAGCCGACGCTGTAGAGTGGACTTTTAGCGTCTGTTTATGTAGAACCGACGCTGTTGAATATGTTTTCTCTTTGTGCATCGTTTGCCACTCCTAACCACTTGGGATTGTTTTGGTGTTATGTATTGACCGAATTTAACGTTTAGCCCCAAGGTTAAACACTTAGAAACACTTATTTCATAATTCTTTCTTTTATGCCATGGATACGGGGTTATATAAGATTTATATTAATTAAAAAAATTTAAAATTGAATATTATTTATAAATAAAATTTATAGATAAATAATATAATATTTTAAAACTATATAATATTTTCAAAAATAATATTTTAATATTTTCATTACACAATAATAAATAATGTGCATTGAATTTTAATATTCAGCTTTTGTGGAAATTGGCGGCTAGTTTTACCATCAAACTTCACCCAAATCATTTTTTTTATATTCTACATCAAAACATGTGCAAGTTAAAAATAGCAAACAGTAATATGATTTTTGAAACAACACTTTTTTCCTAACAACTCTATAAATTTTAACTACAACCCCAAATATTGATATCTTGAGTCACTATTCCAGGTAAAATTCTCTAATATAGATAATCAAGAGAATCATACTATACAATCTCATAATTAAATTTAATTTTTTTTTCAAAAATTATAGAATATGATATAATGTACAATAATAATCATTTACAAAATTTAGTAAAAATTTCATATTTTAATATTTGAAATTTATTAATTTTCTTTTGAAAAAAATATGTATTATAAATATTTGAAAATTAACTATTTAATTTTTCAAAATTTTAGAATATTATACAATATTAATAAAATATAAATGTTTTTATAATATAAAAATTCTTGAGTTTTAATTTGACTACTGGCTTATACACACTGTACTCTTGCCCTTGCCCGCCGCTCATCTCTCTGTCTTCCCCACTTCAACTGATTCCTTGATCCACTAATCCACTGCTACGCACAACTCACACTACACCATAGATTGCATATTGCAACAACACAAATATATTGCCTTAAGGCCTATATTTGTTGCATTAGACTTAATTGCAACGAATGTCCAAAATTTCACCGTTGCATCCGCCCCTATTGCAATAGAGCCATTTAGCAACGATTTCAGCTCCATATAGCAACGTTAAAAATCATTGCAATATAGGCATGTAGCAACGTTTTATGGTCTTCAGCAACATTTAAAAATCATTACAGTAGCAAATGGTTGGCAAACAAGTCACTTTAAGGCAACAAATATTAGTCCAATTGCAATGAATTTATTAGACAAATTGCAACAGTTTAAGCCCTTATTGCAATAATTTTATAGCAGTTTTAACATTATTTGCAACATCTTTTTGGCACAATTGCAACAATATTTAAAAATAAAATTGTGTGATTCCATTTGAATATTAAACTAGCCAGGCATAAAATCCACAAATCCAAGCAATACCAAACATCAATGTCATTTCATATAGAACACTAATTACCAACAGTTCGAAAGCAGCACCATGACTACTACTACGTACGACATCGTCGTAGAAACCATCTGAAAGGTAAGTCTAAGAAAAACGACAAAGTGTTGTATGCGAATACACTTAATTACTTAGCAAAACATGCTAAGTCGCATACACCTACTTGTACAAAAGGAGTTAGCCAACTATTACATAATTTAAACATAATGGCCGGCTGGTGGACTCCTGCTGCCATGCCCGTACATTGGTGGTGAAACCTGGTATTGCGGAACTCCAGTAGCAGGGTACGGAGAGTGTGAGGGAGACCTTACAAATGTGGGAGGTGCTGGGAAAGATGATACATAGGCGTTTGTCAAGCGACCTGCCTTGGCTGGAGTCATGGGGCCTCCGTGGACAGCTGCTGGCCTTTTCTTTTCTGTCTTGACCTTCTCCAACTGCTCGAGTCATTTCTTCACACTTTCTGAAGGGAATTCAGCCTCGAATTTGTACTCTTCAATGCACTTGACAACAGCTCGTAGTGCAGACTGCTCTTTTCATGCTGCTAGCTGCTGTGAAACACCCAAAAAAAAGGAAATGGAATAGTTAATCTCATGTTTTCCACAAATGTGAGGAGCAACCAAATGTATAGCATACCTCCAGATGTATATAAGCAATTTACATTTGTAATACTTGGCATATTCTATTTGCAAAGATAACTGTTGCTACAATAATTTTTCAGATAAACAACATATGATGTGGGATGGAATTGCTAGGCAGAGGGCTGCTTAAAGCAAGGTTATAAACCCTTACTAGATTACTCTAATAACAATCTATTAATTAAGTGCTTAGTGGCATAAAATACCCAGTAGAATTTAGAAATAAGTTAAGCTCACCTTTGCGAAAATGGAAAAGTAATCAGCCGCCCCAACTTTCATGGTTCTTTCTGTGGCTTGCAGCTCTATAAATACACAAGACTGCAAGAGACGAAAGAGCAGCAAGCATCTCACTCACCTCTATTGCTTATTCCTCTCCTCCCTTAGTGTCCTTTTCAATAGCTCAAACTCTGTTGATCCTTGCCAGTCCCTTTGCTCTAAAACATGTCCAAAATCCATTGCAAAATCAGTCCTACACAATTCCCAACATTGATTTAAAGTCAGCCCTGTTTTCTGCACATTCACAAGCCGAACCAGCCCTACAATTTCAGCTGTATCTCAACCTCTACATGTCTGATATTTACCAAATTTTACAAGTTCATTCTCTGAACTTAAATCTACAAATTTCATTGTTTAACCAACAAGAGATAAGGCCATTACCCTCTTCAAAACAACTACCCAAACCAGGGCAGTCATCCTGAAAATGAAAACGTTGCTGCGCGCACGTTACTCAAACATTTTTAATAATTTGAAAAATAATCTTTTGAAGATTTAAATTTCCAGATTTATTATTAACTATCATACTGATCCTCCACAAAAATTTCAAAGCAAAATTAATCATATAACCAAGCAAATCAATTGCTCAAACTTGCGAAGAGCACAGAAAATTTCTGCACTACGCTACCGTTACTAAAACGTTCAAAACTTTTGACTCGATTACTCCAACGACTCGAAATCTTCGCGTAAACCAACTAGAGACTAGTGCTACTATCCATGAGTCGCTAGTGCTATCGCAGCTTAAATATCCATTGATGACACCAATAGGACTGCTAGGCACAGGGCAGTACTTCCTTTTATGGTTTAGGTATTTCTTGTAACCACAATCGCCAAGTAGTTCCGTTATCAGGTTACAACATTCATCCACTCTTTCCTGCAATAAATCACATTCCAGATGAACAATCAGACAGCCTGATTGACAAGGGTATTTAAAATCCATCTATGTGAGTTAAAACATAAAAATTAACAGAATTGTGTGTATTTCCATGTAGCAAAACACAACCTTGCTGATTTTGAGGATGTCCATGAGCTGGTTTTGAAACTTTATTTACCAAATCGTGGTGCCTTTGACCTTGATTTTCTGCCTGATCATATAAATTGTAGTGCAATAAAAAACTGTCCCAACTCATCATGGCGCAGCGTTGCAATCTTATACAAGGCGAGAAGATTGCTTAAACCAAATCAGCAATGACTAGTCTAAATTAAAAGATGTACACTTTAATATATGCAAACAATCTTATTATGAGAAACACAAAACATGAAGTTGTAGATGATTCAACAAGTTTTCTGAAATGCTAAGACTTGTAGCAAATGAAGACGTAAGGAGTTCAGAAACAATTAAAATGTGGCTGCCAGTTCAGAACCAGCCCCTGACCTGAAGACATTTTAACATTTTAGCACTAGTAAATGACTGATTTTACAAACACACCATGAACGAAAGTTGTAGGTCTCGAAAATATCTTTCTAAATTGAAAAGGCACAAAATTTTCAGATTTGTTTTCAATTTACTACGAGGTTTTGAACAGGGCTGACTCTTACGAAGCAAAACAGAATTTTCAGAGAATCAAAGAGCCAAGAATACTACATACAAGCATTACATACATAGTAAATTGGATAAACACACACAACTAATTAATATGCTAATAAAAAGGACTAAATGATTTGGATGATTCTCAATAATCAAATAGTTAAGTGCTAATGAAATCGAAATTAAATAACAAACCTGCAGCGACATTTAGGGTTCCAGGAATTTGTTCATCATCACTGAAAAAATGCATAGCAAAACATCTAAACAGTGCTACAAGAACTCTAAAAATAGTGCTGAAAGGACTTCCCCAGCCTGCATAGACACAAAGACACAAGCTACACCAACTTTGAGTTCTCCGAAATGCACATCTAAACCACAAAACATCAACCAGACCTTGTTTACATTGGCAGCATCTCCAGCAACTAATCCCAGGTTCAAGAGCTACACGATCACCCGACACCAGATCCTTCACTTCCCTCCTAATTTCTTCAACAATTCCAGAACACTCATGACGAATTATCATGGGTCAAACTACCAAAAAATCTCCACATTTCATGGTCTAAAGAGGTGCAAAAATTAGATATTAAGCCAACATTACTACGTACAAAATCAAGCAGAGGACAATTAAAAAGATGTGCTTAAAGAAACTAAGTACAAAATCTGTTTACACTAGCAATACATAATTTCACTGCATACATACATACATATTTCAATATCTTTGGCGAATATACATACATATCCCTACATCTATACCCTTAAACACAAAACTAACACAAACTAACACCAAAACCAAACAAAACCCCTAATTAAACAATTAAAACTGAAAACCCCTAATTTGAAACCCCTAATTTTAAATATCGAATTAAACAAAATCACAATGTAATCGTAATTAACAAATGAAACTTAATTGATACATCTAAAATCGATTTAAAAAAAAGCACAAATTAACAAGAAAACCCCTAATTCATATATCTAAAATCAATTTTAAAATCGATTTGGGGAAATAATTAAGATACCTTTTTTGAGCTTGACTGTTCTTTGAGCTTGAATCTTCAAGCATGAGTGTTCGAGCTTAGGTGTTCTTCGGGCTTCAATCTTTTCTGTGTCGCCTTCTCTCTCTGGCTTGTCTCTATGTTTGTGTGTGTTATGTCGTGTGTGTTGTGTTTTTTTAGTCAAATGTTGGGTTAGAAAGCCCGAGCAAAAGAAATTGGAAACCCGCTTCTTTCTTTAGCAGCCCGTTTATTTTTTTTAGCCAGCCCGCCAAAACTTTACCCCAAAATTTTGAAGTTATTGCAACGTTTATTTATATTCATTGCAATATAATTTAATTTTTGTATAACTGAAATCCAGTTGTAAAGATTTTAAAAAGCATTGCAATACTTGTAAACTTGTCAAAACTTCTCATTAAATAGCAACAATTTTAAAGCAATTTTTTCAGTAAGAGTTGCAATAGCCAATCTATGGTGTAGTGTCAATAATCGCCTCCACACTCACTGCTGCTACAATCACTGGTACATATCGCTTTATTTACTCTTAATTTCACTTTCTCAACTCAATTAATAATAGCTTTACCCACTCTCAATTTCTCCATTCCGCTGCTAAGTCGACTTTTCGGGTTCTCTGGATCAATTTAGGGTTCTCTGTGTTCGCTTCTAACTCGACTTTGGTATGTATGTCTTTGTTATTATGTTGTATGTCTGTGTTATTATGTATGTATGTCTGTGTTTTAATTTCCTTTAATGAATATGGGCAACACTGCAATGTGAGAACTTATGGGATGTTTGTTGAGAATATAATTATTAGATACATTGTGAAATATTTGCTCTCTAGTTTCTCTACAGATACCAGCTAATAGATACATTGTCAAATATTTAACTTGTTTGATTATTTCCCTGTATAATTAATAAAACTAATGTCATTTTAATAATTCGTATGACAATCTGTATATTGACTATATCAACATTTTCCAGGTGATTTTAATTCAAGAACAACTTTCGAAGAACAGAATTATCATTGACACCGATAATAAATGATGGTAAGCATATTCCAGATTAACGCTTCTTCATTATTGTAAACATATTTCACTGTTAGTTCTTATTTTATCAATTTAACGAACCTTAGAGAAAGAATTTAGGAAGAATGAGCTCTGAAAAAAATGAGAGGATAAACATTAGAATGATCAACTAGGGTGGATATATTGAAAAAAATAGAATTTCTCAAGTTTAGATTAGAGGGCGAGTGTTGGTTACGGAAGTTCATGTGTTATAACAAGTATGCCTACATAAATGTCACATTATGCAGTTCACAATAATCACTATACCTATTTCAAATTCTATTTTGTTAATTTATTTCTCCTTTTAATACTTGTTTTAGTGTCCAAGCCTCTATTATGTTTTGAGCAGTACAGAAGCACGAAAAAGTAAAACAGTTATTGTAATGGAGAAAGAGAAGATTTATTTGACTCTCAATCAATTTGAAAAGAAGGCGAGCTTCTATAAAATTTCTTTTCTCCCGTACCTTGTGATTTACTATTAGAATTTCCTCACATTGAGTTTGTTACTAATAAACAGCGTTAAAAAGTTTTTATTGGATTTACTATTAGAATTTCTTACAATTATAATTTTGGAGGATTGCTTATCACTAAATTGGACTATTAATTCTGTACCACTGGTAATAAACATACTAGAAGAAAGTCATGTTTGTTGGATTTTGAAGGTTCTGCTGCTATGCTGTCCAAACAAACGAGTTTGTTTTTGCTTATTGTTTGTTTTGTAAAAATTTTTTTAGTAAGGACACAAGTTGATAACAACGCCTTCTTAACGTCCATCTGAAAGTCATTAACGACATTAGTATTCATCAAGTATGAACTTAATTTCGAATATGGAAAACATTAATCCTTGAACACTAATTACCAAGAATATTCGCTGGCAGTATGATTTGCCAGAACAATCACACAATTCCACCCATTGGACCTTGTTTTTATGTTTCAACGGAGATATCTATCTGTCTATACCCTCACTTTCTTAAAAATTTGATATCAAATTGTACTGTCAAGTTTGGATCATAAGGCTCTAGTGCTAATAATCTTCACATTATGCTAGACTGCTTGATTTTGAACTAGTCGTTTATATTTACTTTTGGACGTTATAAGTTAGTCCAAACTCCAAGAGACGAACTAGTGATGTATATATTTGTTTACAAATCCTGCTTGACATGCGAACACAATTTATCCAATTACTTTCATTAGTTGTACGCCTGTATCTTATGAATCTGCAGGTTCACCATACCATTATGAAAGAAATTTACACCCAGATGATCATTCAATCCTAAGCATGTTTTAGAAATATAAAGGCTTCAATGGGCACTCCCTATATCTGTTTCCCTATTTTTGAATTAGAAGCTAATTATTATTAGCAACGCCTACTCTACATGCCTTGTTATATTATTGCATCTCCCTTCTGGTAGAATTTAGTACTCTTATCATCCTAGTCTAATACTATTTTTAACTAATTTATTTATTTGTTTATTACAGGGTGCATACAAAAGAGTGAATGTTTAGTCCTTTACATATAGAAGAGACATGCATGTTTCTACTCATATCCAAAAATTTAAAACTAGAGCTCTGATATTCTTCAATAAGAGTGAATGCATACTACAATAATCATGCTAACATCTAATACCAGATCCGTGCTGTTGCTGATGTTTAAAAGTGCATTACCAGTATCATGACCTCTTAGGCTATTTGTCTATTTACAGTTGAAAGTTAATTGTTGGGGTGGACCCCTTATCACTAAATATCCTGATATTAGTTATCAACCAGGTCAAGCAGCGAGTTCCTCTGCTAAGGTATCAGAAAGTAACAATCATGTTTTTGACATAGATGGAAGTGTTTATTTGAGGAAATGGATGAGATCACCATCTTGGACTTCAAACGCGTCAGTTATTTTCTGGAAGAACTCTACATTTAAGCAGGGAGTGGTATTGAGTAAAAACTATGTTGTTGCTGATATGACTTTGATAGAAAAGGCAGTAAAGACATGCAAAGAGAAATATCGAGTGGTTGAGAAAACACAGGCCACTATTGATTCTGCAATGATTGAGGGGATACCCAGTAACATTGACCTTTTTAAGGTTTTTCCACTTCTAATTAGTACTTTCCTTTGGTTGAATGTAACATTTTTGTAACCGGAATGGACCATGAATTAATTGTCTTTTTAGTATATGGTCACTTTGCTATTACTTGTTAAAATCTTATCAGATTTTCTTATATTAGATGCCCATTTTTTATTCTGCAGGAACTTGCTCTTCCTTTGACCGTGATTGCCAAATTTTTTAATAAACGTAAGCGTTGGGAGGAGCCTTATTTGACAGCATCTTTTCTTGCAATTACATACACACTTGTTTTAAGGTAGGTAACGTTGCTCCGTTGGATTGTTTCTTTAGTAAGCTTATATAAAGACAAGCACACTGAAAACTGAAATGCACATATCTGACCGTGGGGAAGGATCAAGGCATATGTATTGAACAACTTATGCTTCTAACAACTTAAACAGCCATGGATAGACAATTACTGATAGTGGATATAACATGTTTTGTTCAAGATACACGTGAATGTTAAATGCTTCGGTATTTCTATAAATTAAGCAGCATGATATGTAAGGTTTTTGATTGCTCTGTACTGATTGTTGCAGTGTCATTCCCCTGACCAACAAAACACCAAGAAAAGAACCAAGCAAAGCAGGTGGCGGTCTGAATTCAAGGAAAATGTCAAAATCAGAAGCAAAATTGAAGAACTTGATTTTGTAATATGAAACTAGAAATTCTTCTATTAGTATTTTGAACATTAATGTACTGTTTATTCCAAGTGTATGCTAGCAAAAATCATTTAAATTTATTTCAATCAAATTTGTGTTATATTTTTATTTTTTGTAGTTCATGTTTGTTGACAGGATCGAATATATATATATATATATATAAATCAGGTTAATATATTGAATATAAATGACCAGAATATTTTGAAATTTTTAATTTTTTTAAAACTTTAGGCGTCGGTTATAAGGGTAAGCGACGCTAAAGACCAGCACCTAATGCGTCGGCATTCCAGGCAACCGACGCTATTTGTCAACACTTATAGCGTCGGCATTCCGTGCAACCGACGTTATTTGTCAGTACTTATAGCGTCGGCATTCCATTTAACCGACACAACTGTCAGTACTAATAGCGTCGGCATTCCAGACAACCGACGCTATTGTTAGTACCTACAGCGTCGGTTATTGTGCATCAGGCGTCGGTTGTTTAATCGATGCCAATGAGGTTTTAGCGACGCTATTTTGACCGACGCTGTAGGCATATACCTATAGCGTCCCCTACATATACTACGACTTTTAACCGACGCTATAGCTCTTTTTGACCGACGCTATAGGCCCATTCTGTACTAGTGAATATAAACTCTGTGATTTTATAAACACTGCATTTGTTATATGTTTTGACATCATCAATTATATGTTAACTTGTACATTTGTGTATGCACAAGTTGGGGGAGATTGTTAGATATAATTGCTGATGTTTGTTTATCAGTGTTTAAAGTATCAGGATACTATCAGAGTTTAGCTGGAAGACTGGTCAGAGTTTGTTAAACTCTGACAGTCAGAGTTTGCTTAGCTGTCGGTGTTATATACAATGAAGATTCTAGAAGCGATATACTTTGAAGAAGGGAAGAAGCACAAAGATATCGTGATGGCTAAGAAAACGGAACAGAAGACAGAAGCAATTCTAAATTGATATTAATTGTATAGCTGATTTATAGGAATATCAATTAAAGATTGTATGTAGCTGTGTACTATATAAACACAGATAGGTTAACCCTAAAAGGGATGCGAACACTTGAACTATTATTCTTGTAACCTAGCAGCTCTCTGTGATATTTTACATCACCGAGAGAGAAGTTATTAATTCCATACAGTTTATTATTCATAAACAGTGTTCTTATTGTTATTCTCATACATATTTGATTATATATTGTGTATTCGGCCTAACAATGCTCAATAAGATAAACTCAATGTATAGTAATTGCAAAAGAGCTTCAACTGCTCAGCATCGAATGAAGATCGAGAAAGAATCATGGAGTAATTTCAATGGTACAGTGTACTTATTCAATAAGGAAGTCAATATTGGTAATCGATAATCAATGACCGTAATCAATAGTCAAGATGGAAGTCAAATAATCAATGGTTGTCAATAATAATCAAAGGATGATAATCAATAATAAATGGTGGTAAACAATAATCAAGTGAATTGGAAATAAGTGTTTCCGATGCAGATCACATCAAAGAATCAAGAATCTCTAAGAAAATGGAATCAGTTGTCCAAATGCGGTTAAAAGATTGATAATTTGAATTGTTCTGGGGATAAAGGTATTCAAGTAATCAAGACAATAATAAATTTTATCACAAGTAAAGGCACAGATACTTGCCTGGTCTAAGCTGTTGTCGGATCGACTCTACTCACTCTACCTTTCCCTTTCCCTTGCTCCGGGAACTCGATTCTATAATTAAACAACTCATCACAATAAGTCTAACTATTCTCGTTCTACTCTCGACACTTATTCAATCAATAATCACATTTAAACAAGTAACCGGTTACGTATCGGACGTCCGGTATGATGTACGATATTTAAAACTCAGATATTTACCCTAGTACAGGCATATACAGACTATAAAACACAACACACAATTAATATGAACCATATAGCACTTATAAACATTTTTAAAACATCATACGAAACTTATTTGAATTTTAAATAAGTCACGATTAATTTTTAAATCAAAACTCAGATTTTTAAATCCAATATAAACATTTAAATGAAAATAAATCAATTAATAAAATTAATTGACACTCTTTAAATACTCAAACTATTTTTAAATAAATAAATAGGCTTGAAAATAATTAATTTTTAAGAATTAATTGATTAAAAGAAATAACCAATTAATGAATAAATTAATTATTAATTAAAAATAATTAAAATAATTAAGTTTAATCGATTTTCGGATTTAAAATAATAAATATAATTTTCCAGAATTTTTCTGATATTAAAATATATTTTTAAAATAAAAATATGAATTTTTAAAGTTTTTAAACTATTTTCGAATTAAATTTAAAAATAAAATCCAAAAACAGTTTTCAGAAAATGAATTAGGGTTTTGAAGATTGAAACCGGGTCAAACTTCGGGTAAACGGGTCGCCAAGAACTGAAACGGGTCGCCAAGAACAGCCAGAATTTTTCCAGAATCCGGCGACCTTTTCCCGATTCCGGCGAGCCAAAAACACATCCAAAATTGGGGATTTTTATATCAAAACATTCCAAATAAACACAGCAACACATTCCGATAAAAAACGTACCAAAAACATCGCCGTAATCAAAAACCCGACTATTTTCCGGCGAGCTTAAACAAATTTTCCGATCTGTAAAAATCCTACATGAAACTCTACGTTCTTTATGTTAAAATGAAGCTAAGAACACATACAATGAAAGCCCCTACCAAAAACAATGTCAGATCATTCATATGAACGGACTATTCAAAAGAAGAATTCGGGTCAAAACCCGAAAATCAAACCCATCAAAATCGAACATAAACATGAAATTAAAGCATGGATTCTTGCTAATTAGAACCCTAGGAACATGTTAGAAGCAACCAATTGAACGGAGAATCAACAGAATGAAAATCCCCAATTCGGGTATGAACCCTAACTTTAATTCGAATATTGAAAAATTCATAACAAATCGAAAATTACCAGATGATGATGAGGTTGGAAGATTCTGAAACTAGAGATCAAGAGCTTTGATTTGAGTACTTAAACTTTGATTTCTGAAATCAATAACACCTTGAACGAATGGATTGATTATTTAAGAACACGAAGAACACGTTTCGGGAATTTTTACTTTTTGATTATACGCAATGCAGATTATGAAGGTTATAAGGTACGATTCGTCTTTATATATTTTTGGAAAAATAATACCCCAGGAACACTTTTGGATCGTTATAGATCCACTGGATCGTTTAAAAGCCCTAATTAGGTTAAAAACACGTTTTACGAGAAGATAATTATCTACAAGGATTGATAATTATCCAAATCAATACATATCATTATATAACTAATGCTCAAGAATACTGGGGCCATAACAAATGTAATATTGATATAAAACGATATATCCATCCCCTTAAGCAATTAGGGTTCGGAACAATTTTTTTCCCTTTTTGAACAAACCGAATTATTCTTGCAGAATCAAATCGGTAGGAATGAAATGATATGAATATCTCTCCCGATAATGATTCGAATACGAAAGACGAAGAGATAATAATTTATGTACGAAATTCCAATGGGGCCCTTGAATTATCAAAACGGGGCTCAGATTTGAAGAAAATTCCAAATGACGAAATAATTGAAAGGGGCTTCCGACTCACCAATTAGCACATTATCACTCAATAATTATCATTTAATAATATTCCAATACTCCACAATAAATATTTTTATATTAAATATATCATTTAATCAAATAATAAAATTCACGGATATTACATCCTTCCCCCCTTAATAGGATTCTGTCCTCAGAATCAGATCAAGGAAACAACTGGGGATACTTCTCTAGCATCTCGCTCTCTAACTCCCAGGTAGACTCTTTTACTTTAGGATTCCTCCACAAAACTCTCACTAACGCTACTGTCTTATTCCTTAGTACTTTCTCCTTACGATCCAATATCTGAATCGGTCGTTCTACATAAGATAAATCTGCCTGGACCTCTATGGGTTCATACGCTATTACATGATTCAAATCTGGTCGATACCTCTTAAGCATAGATGTTAGATCAGAATTCAATGATCGTCAGGAGCTAGACTCAACTGATCAGGATTGCTGACATCATCAGGATTGCATGGTCGTCAGGATCAGAATACATATCAGGACTGTGATCAGGTTTGATCATCAGGACTGGAAGCTTATCAGGATTCCTACTTCGAGTTATATTTGGAGTCTAGTTAAACATGGAAGTTTATTTTGTCGGTGCCTGGTTTGTAGAATGTAGCTATCAATTATGGATAGGTTTCAATCTTTGTAATTGATTAGGACTTATCATTGATAGAGAAGCTGTGTAGTATATAAACACAGTTTAGGTTTCGATTTATGAACGACAAGAACAAAAACGATCATACACTCGAGTATTTGTGTAAACTAGCAGCTCTCAAGAACATCAGAATTTCTTGAGAGAGTTTGTAACAGTTTTATATCAGATTTAATAAAGCTGTTATTGTTCTTTTGTATTTGTGTTATATACTTGATTAAGTCGAGAATCTTATACAATTGTATTCAACCCCCTTCTACAATTGTTATTTATTGGGCAACAATTGGTATCAGAGCAAACTGATTTAATTCTGAATCAGATACGATCTAAAGATGTCGACAACCAAGTATGAAAGCATGAAGATTCCCATCTTGAAGAATCATGGAGGGTAAAGATGCTGATGTACCTGGAGGCTATGGATCCTGACTATTTGGACAGGATTCGTGATGGACCATATATACCTACAAAGTTCGTAGAACGAACAGATACTGTACCTGAACATTATGTGGTCAAGGCTAAAAGTGAATGGACTCCAGAAGAAAAAGCTCATGTACTCAGGGAACCAAAGATAAAGAATATCTTGCACAGTAGTCTTGATGCTGTCACGTCAAATAGAGTGATTGCATGCAAGTCTTCAAAAGAAATCTGGGATACTTTGGAAACTCAGTGCCAGGGATCTGCATCTGTCAAGAAAAATAGAAGGGCTCTTTTGATTCAGGAATATGAACAATTTGATGCAAGACCTGATGAGAGCCTAACTGATATGTATGATAGATTTCTGACATTATTGAACAGTTTATCTTTAGTTGACAAGGAATATGAAACTGAAGATTCAAACACCAAGTTTCTAAGAGCTTTACCTGAAGAATGGGACACTCAGACCTCGATCATTAGACATCAGTATGATCTGAATACTGTGTCTCTTGATGAAGTCTATGGGATGCTAAGAACTCATGATCTTGAAGTTCAACAGAGAAAGAACAAGAAAAGCAGCAAGGCAAAATCAATTGCTTTGAAAGCAGAGGCTAAATCAAAAGGAAAAACTATGGAGGTCTCTAGAAGTAAAACAAGAATAGTTGAGTCAGATCCTGATGACTCTTCATCAGATACTGATGGCAATCCTGATGCCAATACTGATGATGATTCTTCTGACTCAGACATGGAAGAGATGGTTGCTATGATTATCATAAACTTCAGGAGGATGAAGTTCAGGAAGAGTAGAAGACAAGGCAACTTTCAGAAAAAGGCCTTCAATGCAAACAAAGACAAGTATATCAAAAAGGACAGCAAGGGTAGCAAATTTGACAAGTCAAAGGTTAGATGCTACAAGTGTAATGGTATGGGTCACTTTGCTTCTGAGTGCAAGAAGACAAAGGCACTTATCACATCAATCAAGGATTGGATGGACTCTTCCTCAGAATCTGATACTGAGGTAGTCAACTATGCTCTAATGGCCAATGCTGATGTAACTGCTGCTCCTGATGATAAGGTACTAAATACTATCTTTGATTTTGATACTGATAATGCTTATGAGTTAAGACGTTTTCTAAAGTCATTACATATTAGCTTTAGAAGTCAAACTGCTGAAAATACTAGGATCTTATCTGAGATGTCTGAACTTAGAAAAAAGAATGACATATTAGAAGCTGAATTTTCTCGTATGCAAGAAGTACAAAAAGAATGTGATAATGCTAAACACATGTACTTAGAGATGAAATCTAAATGTACTTCTCTTGAAAAGGAACTTGAATATACTAATGAGAAAATTAGAACCTGGACAGACTCTGGTTGGAAATTTCATGAGATTAATACCTCTAAGAATTGGAAAGAGTGTCTAGGATATAAGTCAGATGAGGATAAGAAATTGAAAGAGAAAATTGTCATTGATGAGACAGTCAGTCCAAAGACCTATAGACATGTTATAGATGCAACCAAATCTAAGATTACTCCTGTTAATTTTGTTTTTGGTAAGGATTCCAATTCTACTTTTGAAAAGGGATCTACCTCTACTCAAGGAATTAAAATTATAAAGTCTAAACCTGTCATGAATAAAGTCACTAAGAATGTAGGTCTATTGTCTCAGAAACAACTTAAGGATAAAATCTGTGAGGTGACAGATAAGAAAAAGGAAGCTACTGTTAAGAGAAACAGGAATGGTAAAGTTGGGATCAATAAAGAGAATGGTTACAAATATATCCCAAATGCACCAAGAAAGTGTTGTTTTAACTGTGGTAACTCTAATCATCTTGTTATTGATTGTAAGAAGAGTAAGAAGAAGATTGCTGATATTTCTAAGTCTGATGTAAGGAATAGATCAGTATTTTATAAACCACAGAAGTCCTGTTTTCATTGTGGTAGTATATGGCATTCTATTTATACTTGTAAAGATTATCATGAGTTGTACTATAACTTTTATAATCCATTGCCTAAGGTTGATAAAAATAGTGCAAACTCTGGTAGCATTAAGAATGTCAAGTTGGAACATGTTTTTGTTAATACTGATACTGACAAAGCAAATCCTGATGGAGTAAATCCTGTCAGGACTGCTAAGATCAGAAAGTCTTCTGTTGTGAATGTTAATAAAATGCATGACAAAGGGACCCAACAAGTGTGGGTTCCTAAACATTCTAATTAGTGTTTTGGAATTCTGATGCAGGGTAAAAAGAAAAATGTGTTAGTCATGGATAGTGGATGTTCTGTGCACATGACTGGAAAGAAAGCCCTATTATCAGAATATGAGGAAAAAGCTGACCCAACTGTGTCTTATGGAGATGACAACATTGGACAAACTTTGGGATATGGCAATATAATCATTGGAAATGTCATCATTGAGAAAGTAGCTGTGACGCCCTCCAAACCCGGGGTACAGATTTGAGGAGTCATCCGACCAACGGAACACTATTTAACACATGCATAATATATATAAAGACACAAATACCCCTTGACCAAGACCGCATCAGATTATGGCAATGAACACAAGCTACTACAATCTTTTATTATTACAAACCAGTTCTATCAGAGTTATTACATCACAACTAAAGTTCAAATCTAGACATTAAATCTAGAAAAGCAAAACAACAACTACCCTGCCAATAACAGTGACTCGAGGGGCTCTCCTGACTGCTGGTGAACTATCGGTCACGCTATGCCAACTCATACTCTCGCTTCACTGGAATAGGGTTAGAAAACAACAAGCAAGAGTGAGCCAAAATTGCTCAGCAAACATCAACGAATCATTTCTATCACAGTTGTAAGGATATGAATTTAAGATATCAGAATCAACAACATTTAGCTAACACATGCTTTGTATCAATAATGATTGAAGTAAAGAATTAGAATTTGGCTTATACATTTTATTCAAATCAAAGGTTGTGCTGCTGGCCAGCCACGCATCAACCCCGGACTAGCTCATGTCATAGTCCTCTACTGGATCCCAGGCCAATCTGGGCCTTAAGTTATTCCGACCAATTACTGGTCCATTTTTAAAAAAAACACATGCCAATTCTATAATAGGGTATAAACAATAACATGCTCAATAAGATAAACTGAATGTATAGTAATTGCAAAAGAGTTTCAACTGTTCAGTATCAAGTGAAGGTCGAGAAATAATCATGGAGTAATTTCAATGGTACAGTGTACTCATTCAATAAGGGAATCAATATTGGTAATCGTTAATCAATAACCGTAAATGAGTAGTCAAGATGGAAGTCAAATAATCAAAGGTTGTCAATGATAATCAAAGGATGATAAATAGCAACAATAGGTGGTAAACAATAATCAAGTAAATTGGAAATAAGGGTTTCCGATGCAGATCAAATCAAAGAATCAAGAATTTCTAAGGAAATGGAATCAGTTGTCCAAATGCGGTTAAAAGATGGATAATTTGAATTGTTCTGGGGATAACGGTATTCAAGTAATCAAGACAATAATAATTTTTATCACAAGTAAAGGCACAGATACTTGCCTGGTCTAAGCTGCTGTCGGATCGACTCTGCTCACTCTACTTTCCCCTTTCCCTTGCTCCGGGAACTCGATTCTATAATTAAACAACTCATCACAATAAGTCTAACTATTCTCGTTCTACTCTCGACACTTATTCAATCAATAATCACATTTAAACAAGTAACCGGTTACGTATCGGACGTCCGGTATAATTTACGATATTTAAAACTCAGATATTTGCCCTAGCACGGGCATATACAGACTATAAAACACGACACACAATTAATATGAACCATATAGCACTTATAAACATTTTTAAAATATCATACGGAACTCATTTGAATTTTTAATAAGTCGTTACAAATTTTAAATCAAAAATCGGATTTTTAAATCCAATATAAACATTTAAATGAAAATAAATCAATTAATAAAATTAATTGACACTCTTTAAATGCTCAAACTATTTTTAAATAAATAAATAGGCTTGAAAATAATTAAACTAAATTTTTAATTAATTAAATCTAATTAATAATTAATTTTTAAGAATTAATTGATTAAAAGAATTAACCAATTAATTAATAAATTAATTATTAATTAAAAATAATTAAAATAATTAAGTTTAATCAATTTTCGGATTTAAAATAATAAATATAATTTATCAGAATTTTTCTGATATTAAAATATATTTTTTAAAATAAAAATATGAATTTTTTTTAGTTTTTAAACTATTTTCGAATTAAATTTAAAAATAAAATTCAAAAACAGTTTTCTGAAAATGAATTAGGGTTTTGAAGATTGAAACCGGGTCGAAAAATCGGGTAAACGGGTCGGGAAGAACGAATCCGGGTCACCAAGAACAACCCGCCGGAATCTGGGTTTTCCAGAATCCGGCCGGCGTCCGGTGGCCGGACTTCGCCGTTTCCGATCAAAACAAAACCAAACTATAGGGCTTTTGTTCGCTTTTGCAAGACAAACACAACCCACATACACACACATCTGTCCCATGCCGGAATCGTGCCCAGAATTCATTCAAAGAACTCGCCGGCGACGACCTCGGCCGGAAACCCGATCTACTTAAATCCTACATGAAACTCAAAGATTAATATACCAAAATGAAGCTTATAACTCATACAATAAAAGCCCTCTACCAAAAACAATGTCAGATCAATATCAAGAACGTACGAATTGAAAGAAGAAATCGGGTCAAAACCCGAAAATCAAACCCGACTAAATCGAACATAAACATGAAATTAAAGCATGGATTCTTGCTAATTAGAACCCTAGGAACATGTTAGAAGCAACCAATTGAACGGAGAATCAACAGAATGAAAATCCCCAAATCGAATCAAGAACCCTAATTTTAATTCGAAACTTGTAAAATCAATATAAAATCGAATACTTACCAGATGATGATGAGGTTGGAAGATTCTGAAACTAGATTTTTGGGGCTTTGATTTGAGTATAAGAACTTCAAATTTGGACTTCAATAACCCTTAGAACGAATTGATTGAAGATCAAGAACACAAAATAATTATTTGGGAATTTCGGATTTTTTGAGTAATTTCTGAAGAATTGCTAGGGTTATGAAGTCTGATTGGTCATTTTATATTTTTGGAAAAATAATACCCCAAATAACATTTTTGGATCGATATTGATTCGTTAGATCGTTTAAAAACCCTAATTAGGTCAAAAACACGTTTTACGAAAAGTAAGGGGTTAAAAAGGTTGATGATTATCCAAATTGATATATATCATTATATAACTAATGCTCAAGAATACTAGGGCTATAACAACTTCAATATTGATATAGAACGATAAATCCGTCCCCTTAAGCAATTAGGGTTCGGAACGATTTTTCCTTTTTCGGATCAAAAATTGAAATTAATTTGCAGGATCAAATAGGTAGGGTTAAATAGAATCCCATAACCCTTTCGATAACGATTCGAATACGAAAGACGAAGAATTAAAAATGAATGTACGAAATTTCAACGGGCTCTTGAATTATCAAAACGGCTCAAATTTGAAGAAAATTCCAAATGACGAAATTTTTGAAAGGGGCTTCCGACTCACCATTTAGCACATAATCACACACTAAATATCATATAATAATATTCCAATATTCCAAAATAAATATTTTAGATTACATATATCATTTAATCAAATAATAAAATTCACGGATATTACATCCTTCCCCCCTTAATAGGATTCTGTCCTCAGAATCAGATCAAGGAAACAACTGGGGATACTTCTCTAACATCTCACTCTCTAACTCCCAGGTAGACTCTTCTACTTTAGGATTCCTCCACAAAACTCTCACTAACGCTACTGTCTTATTCCTTAGTACTTTCTCCTTACGATCCACTATCTGAATTGGTCGTTCTACATACGATAAATCTGCCTGGACCTCTATTGGTTCATACTCTATTACATGATTCGAATCTGGTCGATACCTCTTAAGCATAGATACATGAAATACATTATGAACGTGCTGCATATGCGGTGGCAATGCCAACTCGTAAGCTACTTCGCCCACTTTCTTCAAAATCTCAAACGGCCCAACATATCTCGGACTCAACTTCCCTTTCTTTCCAAATCTAACTAATCCTTTCCATGGTGAAACCTTTAGTAACACTTGCTCTCCTTCTTCGAATCCCACATCCTTTCTGGCTAGATCCGCATACTTCTTCTGTCGGTCTTGAGCTGTTATCAATCTTCTCTGAATCAATTGAACCACTTCTTTTGTTCGTTGTACTAGTTCTGGTCCTATCATTTTCCGTTCACCAACTTCTTCCCAATATACTGGAGATCGACACTTTCGTCCATACAAAGCTTCGTACGGTGGCATTCCGATGCTCGCGTGAAAACTATTATTATATGAAAATTCCACCAAGGGTAGATGATCGTCCCAACTGCCTTCAAAATCAAGTGCACACGTCCTAAGCATATCTTCAATAGTCTGAATTGTCCTTTCGCTTTGACCGTCCGTCTGCGGATGATAAGCCGTACTCATTCTCAACTCGGTGCCCAAACACTCTTGAAAACTCCTCCAAAATCTTGAATTGAATCGAGGGTCTCTATCAGACACTATCGATACTGGAACTCCATGTCGTACTACGATTTCTTTTATGTACATATGAACTAACTTATCCAGCGAGAATCTCTCGTTAATCGGAAGAAAATGCGCAGATTTCGTCAATCGATCCACGACAACCCAGATGGCATCATGGTTAGCTTTGGTTCTAGGCAATCCTACTACAAAGTCCATCGCAATGTGTTCCCACTTCCATTCGGGAATCTCCAATGGTTGAAGTAATCCACTTGGTCTCTGATGTTCCGCCTTAACTCTTTGACACGTAAAGCATTTACTTACCCATTCCGCAATCTCTCTCTTCATATCTGGCCACCAAAAGTTCGTCTTTAGATCTCGATACATCTTCGTACTCCCTGGATGAATTGAATACTTCGAGTTATGTGCTTCGTGCAGAATCTCACTTTTCAGTTCCGTTACGTTAGGTATCCATATCCGAGAAGCAAATCTCAAGATCCCTTTGTCGTCCGGTTGGCTACATATTTCCTCACCTGTCATTTTACTCACATCGTCGTTCATAACTTGCTCTTGGCATTTTCGTATCTTCTCCAACAATTCAGGTTGAAACGTCATGGTATAAATCATTTCCGTCGCGTTCTTCGGATTAATTACTTCAATTTCTAACTTCTCAAATTCCTTGTATAACTCTTTGGTCATCATTAGTGTATTTAATCTCTCTTTTCTGCTCAATGCATCTGCTACCACATTTGCCTTGCCGGGATGATAGTTAATAGAAACGTCGTAGTCCTTGATTAGTTCTAACCATCTTCGTTGCCTCATGTTCAGCTCTTTCTGAGTAAAGATATACTTCAAACTTTTGTGATCGGTGTAAATTTCACATCTTTCTCCATACAAGTAGTGTCTCCATATCTTCAAAGCAAACACAATAGCTGCTAACTCCAAATCATGTGTAGGGTACTTCTGTTCGTGGGGTCTCAACTGTCTTGACGCATAAGCAATCACCTTGTCATGTTGCATAAGTACGCATCCTAATCCTTTGTACGACGCATCACTATAGATTACGAAATGACCTTGATCGTCTGGTAACATCAATACCGGTGCCGTAGTTAGTCTTTTCTTTAACTCTTGGAAGCCTTCTTCGCATTTATCGTTCCATATGAATCGCTCGCTTTTCCTTGTCAGCTTGGTCATTGGAGTAGCTATCTTCGCAAAATCTTGCACAAATCTCCGGTAGTATCCGGCTAATCCCAAGAAACTTCTGACTTCAGTCGGTGTCCTTGGTCTCTCCCAATCTTTCACTGCCTCTATCTTTGCTGGGTCCACTTTGATGCCTTCGCTGCTCACCACGTGTCCTAAGAAATGAACTTCTTTCAACCAGAATTCACACTTGGAAAACTTCGCGTATAGTCCTTCTTGTCTCAACGTTTCTAACACAATTCGCAACTGGTCTGCATGCTCTTCTTCTGTCCTTGAGTATATCAAGATGTCGTCGATGAATACCACTACAAACTTGTCCAAATATCTCTTGAAAATCCTGTTCATTAGATCCATAAAAGCTGCGGGTGCATTCGTTAGTCCAAACGCCATTACTAAAAATTCATAGTGCCCATACCTTGTTCGAAAGGCTGTCTTCGGTATGTCGTCTGGTCTAATCTTCAATTGGTGATATCCTGACCGTAGGTCGATCTTCGAAAAATGTACCGCTCCCTTCAGCTGGTCAAACAGATCATCTATTCGAGGTAACGGATACTTGTTCTTAATGGTCAGCTTGTTCAACTCCCGATAGTCTATACACAATCTCATGCTTCCATCCTTTTTCTTGACAAACAGTACTGGTGCTCCCCACGGTGAAACGCTGGGTCTAATAATTCCTTTTTCTAGCAAATCTTGCAGTTGATCAGCCAATTCCTTCATCTCCACTGGTGCCATTCTGTAAGGGGCCTTCGATACTGGCTCCGCGCCCGGTACTAAGTCTATCGCAAATTCAATTTCTCTATCTGGAGGTAAACCTGGTAATTCTTCCGGAAAAACATCTGGAAACTCATTTACGACTGGAATATCTTCTAACTTAGAAACTTCCTTATCTATATCTATTACATAAGCTAGATACGCCTCACAACCTTGCCTTAATAACCTCTTAGCCTGAATCATTGTCAGGAACCTCTTTCTTTGTTTCTCTCCTCTAAATATTATCTCTTTCTTTTCTAGGGTAATCAAAGTAACCCTCTTATTCTTACAATCAATACTTGCATCATGCTCAGTCAACCAATCCATCCCTAATATCACATCAAATTCACCTAACTTAAAAGGTAACAAGTCAACATAAAAACGATTTCCCAAAATCTCTATCTCACAACGGGGATAATATGAACTGACCGCGATACGATCCTGATTAGCTATCTCTATAGTCAACACTCCACTTAAAGGTTTCATTACGCAATTCAATCTACGAGCAAACGTTTCAGAAATAAAAGACTTCGTCGCTCCCGAATCTATTAACACTTGTGCAGGAATAGAATTTACTAGAAGTGTACCTGCCACCACGTCGGAATCTCTCACTGCTTCTCCCATTGACATATTGTAGGTCCTGGCTAACGGCTGGACGTTAATAACTGGGGGTGCTTCAATTGCCCGAATCATATTGTTCACGGTTGCTGGTGCTCTGCAGTCCTTAATCATGTGACCTGGTTTCTTACACCGATGACACACGATGCCTATCTTGCAATCCCGGGAATAATGTCCCTTCTGATTGCATTTAAAGCATGTGACAGTCAATCGATGGCATATCCCTAGATGTCGCTTCCCGCATGTCTTGCATTCTGGTAGTGGGGGTCTAGAAAGTCCCTGCTGACCGCCGGTTAGTAGACGGTTATCTTGTCCTACGTTTCCGGTGTCTGGTTTCCTGAAACTTGTATTCCTTCCGTGCTGAAATCCCAGCTTCTTATTTGCTTGCCCTTGAAAACTTCCCTGCTGCTGTCCCTTATCGGGTATCCCTGCTTTCCTTTTCTTGTTCTCCCTCTCTTTCATGTAAGAATCACTCTCTGCCTCTGCAATCATTGCCTTTTGGACCACCGCTGCATAGGTGTCCAACTCCAATACAGCTAACTTACTACGAATCCAAGACCTCAGTCCCTGCTGGAACCTCTTGGCCTTCTTCTTTTCCGTATCCACATAGGTTGGAACAAACCTTGACAACTCCGTAAACCTTGTTTCATATTGGGGCACTGTCATGCTTCCCTGCTTTAATTCCAAAAACTTCAATTCCATCTGATCTCTCATATAGTCCGGAAAATATCTTTCCAAAAACAACTCTGTGAATCTTGCCCACGTAATCAATCCCTCGGGCTCCATAGCCCTACTCGTTTCCCACCAATAACTAGCCTCATTCTTCAGAAAATAGCTTGCATACTCTGTCTTCTTATCCTCTGTCACCTCTATCAAGGCAAAAGCCTTTTCCATCTCTTTCAACCATGCCTTAGCCTCTACAGGGTCTGCTGATCCTTTAAATTCTGGAGGTTTTGCTGCCTGGAAAGATTTGAACGTAACTGCCGGTGCTGCTTGCTGGTGCTGTTGTTGATGCTGCTGATGCTGATGTTGCTGATGCTGTTGCTGCTGTTCTAAGAGCTGTTGCTGAAATGCACGTTGCTGCTGTGCTAATGCGGCAGTCTGTTGAGTAAGGGTATTTAACAACTGGATTACCATCGGGTCCACACGGCCCGTGGGAGGTGTATTTTGTTGACCTTCTTGGTCAGAAGTATCAGTTGAACGGGTTTGTCGTCTAGGAGCCATATCGTTGATGAATAAACAATAATTGGCTTAATCAAACAGTTCATATAAGAGAAGGAAGGATCACAATTGATATCTCGAAGGTTTACAGATCTTCTCAACGGTGTATGGATACACTCGTTGCAATAAGTAGAATAACAGTTATGATGCTGGAAATGAATGACAGGGGAATAAATACAGTTCTATAAAAGAGGTTTATCATATATATATAGATAGAGTTAGTACAAGCGTAGAACGCTTCAAAAGAAAATATATCATGGCTGAACCATAACTGCCGACCAGCAATACAACAACAAAAATGCAACAACAACCCGAGGCGTTCCTATAAGCCCGGTGCACTGCTGATTCTACAATATGCATCTATATACTAACTATCTAGAACCATACATCCATGT
The DNA here is from genome assembly GCA_030848705.1 of Heracleum sosnowskyi. Lineage (NCBI taxonomy): Eukaryota > Viridiplantae > Streptophyta > Magnoliopsida > Apiales > Apiaceae > Heracleum > Heracleum sosnowskyi. The sequence continues at coordinate 72,269,899 of CM061235.1, forward strand.
CACATCTGTCTACTACCGATACCTGCTCACAGATCACCTGCTCCTGCCGGCCATAACGGGGGTCCTGAAACCTCTGCAATCTCACTCATCGCATAATCCAAAATCTGTCTCATCCCTGCTACTGTCTCTCCCTCTCGACTAGAAGCTAATCCATGCAATCGAGTCTCAACCAAAGTCCTCGTAACCCTAAACCTCATCTGAATGTCTCTCATCTGATCTCTAAGTCTGTCTCTCTCCCTAACAGCGGCTGCCTCGATCGAACGAATCCTACCCATCTCCATAACCTGTCCATAAAGGAAATCCTTCTCTCTTCTCACCCTCTGATACACATGGTGTGGAACTGGCGGCTCACATAACTGATACAAAGGCCCACAAACTGATGCCTGAGACGCTGGTGCTGGGGCTACTTGTCGGAGTGGAATAGGACAAGGTATCTGATCTCTCCTGACTACTGGGCCCTGATGCCTAGGCTGATATCGCACTGGCCGAGACGGTCCTGCTCTCTCAACGGGTGTAGGTATCTCTGCTATCGTATCCTCGGAAGGGTCTGAGTCTGAACTAGAACTAGGGGGCTGCAATTATAACCACATTTAATTACTACGCGTAATATCCCTAGTTGACCTCCTAATATCCTTACGTGACTTCCTAACTCTCTATGTTATCCTGGACCCTAAGTCCTAACTTGTTTCAAATGCCATAACCTGTTTCTCTGATACCAACTGTGACGCCCTCCAAACCCGGGGTACAGATTTGAGGAGTCATCCGACCAACGGAACACTATTTAACACATGCATAATATATATAAAGACACAAATACCCCTTGACCAAGACCGCATCAGATTATGGCAATGAACACAAGCTACTACAATCTTTTATTATTACAAACCAGTTCTATCAGAGTTATTACATCACAACTAAAGTTCAAATCTAGACATTAAATCTAGAAAAGCAAAACAACAACTACCCTGCCAATAACAGTGACTCGAGGGGCTCTCCTGACTGCTGGTGAACTATCGGTCACGCTATGCCAACTCATACTCTCGCTTCACTGGAATAGGGTTAGAAAACAACAAGCAAGAGTGAGCCAAAATTGCTCAGCAAACATCAACGAATCATTTCTATCACAGTTGTAAGGATATGAATTTAAGATATCAGAATCAACAACATTTAGCTAACACATGCTTTGTATCAATAATGATTGAAGTAAAGAATTAGAATTTGGCTTATACATTTTATTCAAATCAAAGGTTGTGCTGCTGGCCAGCCACGCATCAACCCCGGACTAGCTCATGTCATAGTCCTCTACTGGATCCCAGGCCAATCTGGGCCTTAAGTTATTCCGACCAATTACTGGTCCATTTTTAAAAAAAACACATGCCAATTCTATAATAGGGTATAAACAATAACATGCTCAATAAGATAAACTGAATGTATAGTAATTGCAAAAGAGTTTCAACTGTTCAGTATCAAGTGAAGGTCGAGAAATAATCATGGAGTAATTTCAATGGTACAGTGTACTCATTCAATAAGGGAATCAATATTGGTAATCGTTAATCAATAACCGTAAATGAGTAGTCAAGATGGAAGTCAAATAATCAAAGGTTGTCAATGATAATCAAAGGATGATAAATAGCAACAATAGGTGGTAAACAATAATCAAGTAAATTGGAAATAAGGGTTTCCGATGCAGATCAAATCAAAGAATCAAGAATTTCTAAGGAAATGGAATCAGTTGTCCAAATGCGGTTAAAAGATGGATAATTTGAATTGTTCTGGGGATAACGGTATTCAAGTAATCAAGACAATAATAATTTTTATCACAAGTAAAGGCACAGATACTTGCCTGGTCTAAGCTGCTGTCGGATCGACTCTGCTCACTCTACTTTCCCCTTTCCCTTGCTCCGGGAACTCGATTCTATAATTAAACAACTCATCACAATAAGTCTAACTATTCTCGTTCTACTCTCGACACTTATTCAATCAATAATCACATTTAAACAAGTAACCGGTTACGTATCGGACGTCCGGTATAATTTACGATATTTAAAACTCAGATATTTGCCCTAGCACGGGCATATACAGACTATAAAACACGACACACAATTAATATGAACCATATAGCACTTATAAACATTTTTAAAACATCATACGGAACTCATTTGAATTTTTAATAAGTCGTTACAAATTTTAAATCAAAAATCGGATTTTTAAATCCAATATAAACATTTAAATGAAAATAAATCAATTAATAAAATTAATTGACACTCTTTAAATGCTCAAACTATTTTTAAATAAATAAATAGGCTTGAAAATAATTAAACTAAATTTTTAATTAATTAAATCTAATTAATAATTAATTTTTAAGAATTAATTGATTAAAAGAATTAACCAATTAATTAATAAATTAATTATTAATTAAAAATAATTAAAATAATTAAGTTTAATCAATTTTCGGATTTAAAATAATAAATATAATTTATCAGAATTTTTCTGATATTAAAATATATTTTTTAAAATAAAAATATGAATTTTTTTTAGTTTTTAAACTATTTTCGAATTAAATTTAAAAATAAAATTCAAAAACAGTTTTCTGAAAATGAATTAGGGTTTTGAAGATTGAAACCGGGTCGAAAAATCGGGTAAACGGGTCGGGAAGAACGAATCCGGGTCACCAAGAACAACCCGCCGGAATCTGGGTTTTCCAGAATCCGGCCGGCGTCCGGTGGCCGGACTTCGCCGTTTCCGATCAAAACAAAACCAAACTATAGGGCTTTTGTTCGCTTTTGCAAGACAAACACAACCCACATACACACACATCTGTCCCATGCCGGAATCGTGCCCAGAATTCATTCAAAGAACTCGCCGGCGACGACCTCGGCCGGAAACCCGATCTACTTAAATCCTACATGAAACTCAAAGATTAATATACCAAAATGAAGCTTATAACTCATACAATAAAAGCCCTCTACCAAAAACAATGTCAGATCAATATCAAGAACGTACGAATTGAAAGAAGAAATCGGGTCAAAACCCGAAAATCAAACCCGACTAAATCGAACATAAACATGAAATTAAAGCATGGATTCTTGCTAATTAGAACCCTAGGAACATGTTAGAAGCAACCAATTGAACGGAGAATCAACAGAATGAAAATCCCCAAATCGAATCAAGAACCCTAATTTTAATTCGAAACTTGTAAAATCAATATAAAATCGAATACTTACCAGATGATGATGAGGTTGGAAGATTCTGAAACTAGATTTTTGGGGCTTTGATTTGAGTATAAGAACTTCAAATTTGGACTTCAATAACCCTTAGAACGAATTGATTGAAGATCAAGAACACAAAATAATTATTTGGGAATTTCGGATTTTTTGAGTAATTTCTGAAGAATTGCTAGGGTTATGAAGTCTGATTGGTCATTTTATATTTTTGGAAAAATAATACCCCAAATAACATTTTTGGATCGATATTGATTCGTTAGATCGTTTAAAAACCCTAATTAGGTCAAAAACACGTTTTACGAAAAGTAAGGGGTTAAAAAGGTTGATGATTATCCAAATTGATATATATCATTATATAACTAATGCTCAAGAATACTAGGGCTATAACAACTTCAATATTGATATAGAACGATAAATCCGTCCCCTTAAGCAATTAGGGTTCGGAACGATTTTTCCTTTTTCGGATCAAAAATTGAAATTAATTTGCAGGATCAAATAGGTAGGGTTAAATAGAATCCCATAACCCTTTCGATAACGATTCGAATACGAAAGACGAAGAATTAAAAATGAATGTACGAAATTTCAACGGGCTCTTGAATTATCAAAACGGCTCAAATTTGAAGAAAATTCCAAATGACGAAATTTTTGAAAGGGGCTTCCGACTCACCATTTAGCACATAATCACACACTAAATATCATATAATAATATTCCAATATTCCAAAATAAATATTTTAGATTACATATATCATTTAATCAAATAATAAAATTCACGGATATTACATCCTTCCCCCCTTAATAGGATTCTGTCCTCAGAATCAGATCAAGGAAACAACTGGGGATACTTCTCTAACATCTCACTCTCTAACTCCCAGGTAGACTCTTCTACTTTAGGATTCCTCCACAAAACTCTCACTAACGCTACTGTCTTATTCCTTAGTACTTTCTCCTTACGATCCACTATCTGAATTGGTCGTTCTACATACGATAAATCTGCCTGGACCTCTATTGGTTCATACTCTATTACATGATTCGAATCTGGTCGATACCTCTTAAGCATAGATACATGAAATACATTATGAACGTGCTGCATATGCGGTGGCAATGCCAACTCGTAAGCTACTTCGCCCACTTTCTTCAAAATCTCAAACGGCCCAACATATCTCGGACTCAACTTCCCTTTCTTTCCAAATCTAACTAATCCTTTCCATGGTGAAACCTTTAGTAACACTTGCTCTCCTTCTTCGAATCCCACATCCTTTCTGGCTAGATCCGCATACTTCTTCTGTCGGTCTTGAGCTGTTATCAATCTTCTCTGAATCAATTGAACCACTTCTTTTGTTCGTTGTACTAGTTCTGGTCCTATCATTTTCCGTTCACCAACTTCTTCCCAATATACTGGAGATCGACACTTTCGTCCATACAAAGCTTCGTACGGTGGCATTCCGATGCTCGCGTGAAAACTATTATTATATGAAAATTCCACCAAGGGTAGATGATCGTCCCAACTGCCTTCAAAATCAAGTGCACACGTCCTAAGCATATCTTCAATAGTCTGAATTGTCCTTTCGCTTTGACCGTCCGTCTGCGGATGATAAGCCGTACTCATTCTCAACTCGGTGCCCAAACACTCTTGAAAACTCCTCCAAAATCTTGAATTGAATCGAGGGTCTCTATCAGACACTATCGATACTGGAACTCCATGTCGTACTACGATTTCTTTTATGTACATATGAACTAACTTATCCAGCGAGAATCTCTCGTTAATCGGAAGAAAATGCGCAGATTTCGTCAATCGATCCACGACAACCCAGATGGCATCATGGTTAGCTTTGGTTCTAGGCAATCCTACTACAAAGTCCATCGCAATGTGTTCCCACTTCCATTCGGGAATCTCCAATGGTTGAAGTAATCCACTTGGTCTCTGATGTTCCGCCTTAACTCTTTGACACGTAAAGCATTTACTTACCCATTCCGCAATCTCTCTCTTCATATCTGGCCACCAAAAGTTCGTCTTTAGATCTCGATACATCTTCGTACTCCCTGGATGAATTGAATACTTCGAGTTATGTGCTTCGTGCAGAATCTCACTTTTCAGTTCCGTTACGTTAGGTATCCATATCCGAGAAGCAAATCTCAAGATCCCTTTGTCGTCCGGTTGGCTACATATTTCCTCACCTGTCATTTTACTCACATCGTCGTTCATAACTTGCTCTTGGCATTTTCGTATCTTCTCCAACAATTCAGGTTGAAACGTCATGGTATAAATCATTTCCGTCGCGTTCTTCGGATTAATTACTTCAATTTCTAACTTCTCAAATTCCTTGTATAACTCTTTGGTCATCATTAGTGTATTTAATCTCTCTTTTCTGCTCAATGCATCTGCTACCACATTTGCCTTGCCGGGATGATAGTTAATAGAAACGTCGTAGTCCTTGATTAGTTCTAACCATCTTCGTTGCCTCATGTTCAGCTCTTTCTGAGTAAAGATATACTTCAAACTTTTGTGATCGGTGTAAATTTCACATCTTTCTCCATACAAGTAGTGTCTCCATATCTTCAAAGCAAACACAATAGCTGCTAACTCCAAATCATGTGTAGGGTACTTCTGTTCGTGGGGTCTCAACTGTCTTGACGCATAAGCAATCACCTTGTCATGTTGCATAAGTACGCATCCTAATCCTTTGTACGACGCATCACTATAGATTACGAAATGACCTTGATCGTCTGGTAACATCAATACCGGTGCCGTAGTTAGTCTTTTCTTTAACTCTTGGAAGCCTTCTTCGCATTTATCGTTCCATATGAATCGCTCGCTTTTCCTTGTCAGCTTGGTCATTGGAGTAGCTATCTTCGCAAAATCTTGCACAAATCTCCGGTAGTATCCGGCTAATCCCAAGAAACTTCTGACTTCAGTCGGTGTCCTTGGTCTCTCCCAATCTTTCACTGCCTCTATCTTTGCTGGGTCCACTTTGATGCCTTCGCTGCTCACCACGTGTCCTAAGAAATGAACTTCTTTCAACCAGAATTCACACTTGGAAAACTTCGCGTATAGTCCTTCTTGTCTCAACGTTTCTAACACAATTCGCAACTGGTCTGCATGCTCTTCTTCTGTCCTTGAGTATATCAAGATGTCGTCGATGAATACCACTACAAACTTGTCCAAATATCTCTTGAAAATCCTGTTCATTAGATCCATAAAAGCTGCGGGTGCATTCGTTAGTCCAAACGCCATTACTAAAAATTCATAGTGCCCATACCTTGTTCGAAAGGCTGTCTTCGGTATGTCGTCTGGTCTAATCTTCAATTGGTGATATCCTGACCGTAGGTCGATCTTCGAAAAATGTACCGCTCCCTTCAGCTGGTCAAACAGATCATCTATTCGAGGTAACGGATACTTGTTCTTAATGGTCAGCTTGTTCAACTCCCGATAGTCTATACACAATCTCATGCTTCCATCCTTTTTCTTGACAAACAGTACTGGTGCTCCCCACGGTGAAACGCTGGGTCTAATAATTCCTTTTTCTAGCAAATCTTGCAGTTGATCAGCCAATTCCTTCATCTCCACTGGTGCCATTCTGTAAGGGGCCTTCGATACTGGCTCCGCGCCCGGTACTAAGTCTATCGCAAATTCAATTTCTCTATCTGGAGGTAAACCTGGTAATTCTTCCGGAAAAACATCTGGAAACTCATTTACGACTGGAATATCTTCTAACTTAGAAACTTCCTTATCTATATCTATTACATAAGCTAGATACGCCTCACAACCTTGCCTTAATAACCTCTTAGCCTGAATCATTGTCAGGAACCTCTTTCTTTGTTTCTCTCCTCTAAATATTATCTCTTTCTTTTCTAGGGTAATCAAAGTAACCCTCTTATTCTTACAATCAATACTTGCATCATGCTCAGTCAACCAATCCATCCCTAATATCACATCAAATTCACCTAACTTAAAAGGTAACAAGTCAACATAAAAACGATTTCCCAAAATCTCTATCTCACAACGGGGATAATATGAACTGACCGCGATACGATCCTGATTAGCTATCTCTATAGTCAACACTCCACTTAAAGGTTTCATTACGCAATTCAATCTACGAGCAAACGTTTCAGAAATAAAAGACTTCGTCGCTCCCGAATCTATTAACACTTGTGCAGGAATAGAATTTACTAGAAGTGTACCTGCCACCACGTCGGAATCTCTCACTGCTTCTCCCATTGACATATTGTAGGTCCTGGCTAACGGCTGGACGTTAATAACTGGGGGTGCTTCAATTGCCCGAATCATATTGTTCACGGTTGCTGGTGCTCTGCAGTCCTTAATCATGTGACCTGGTTTCTTACACCGATGACACACGATGCCTATCTTGCAATCCCGGGAATAATGTCCCTTCTGATTGCATTTAAAGCATGTGACAGTCAATCGATGGCATATCCCTAGATGTCGCTTCCCGCATGTCTTGCATTCTGGTAGTGGGGGTCTAGAAAGTCCCTGCTGACCGCCGGTTAGTAGACGGTTATCTTGTCCTACGTTTCCGGTGTCTGGTTTCCTGAAACTTGTATTCCTTCCGTGCTGAAATCCCAGCTTCTTATTTGCTTGCCCTTGAAAACTTCCCTGCTGCTGTCCCTTATCGGGTATCCCTGCTTTCCTTTTCTTGTTCTCCCTCTCTTTCATGTAAGAATCACTCTCTGCCTCTGCAATCATTGCCTTTTGGACCACCGCTGCATAGGTGTCCAACTCCAATACAGCTAACTTACTACGAATCCAAGACCTCAGTCCCTGCTGGAACCTCTTGGCCTTCTTCTTTTCCGTATCCACATAGGTTGGAACAAACCTTGACAACTCCGTAAACCTTGTTTCATATTGGGGCACTGTCATGCTTCCCTGCTTTAATTCCAAAAACTTCAATTCCATCTGATCTCTCATATAGTCCGGAAAATATCTTTCCAAAAACAACTCTGTGAATCTTGCCCACGTAATCAATCCCTCGGGCTCCATAGCCCTACTCGTTTCCCACCAATAACTAGCCTCATTCTTCAGAAAATAGCTTGCATACTCTGTCTTCTTATCCTCTGTCACCTCTATCAAGGCAAAAGCCTTTTCCATCTCTTTCAACCATGCCTTAGCCTCTACAGGGTCTGCTGATCCTTTAAATTCTGGAGGTTTTGCTGCCTGGAAAGATTTGAACGTAACTGCCGGTGCTGCTTGCTGGTGCTGTTGTTGATGCTGCTGATGCTGATGTTGCTGATGCTGTTGCTGCTGTTCTAAGAGCTGTTGCTGAAATGCACGTTGCTGCTGTGCTAATGCGGCAGTCTGTTGAGTAAGGGTATTTAACAACTGGATTACCATCGGGTCCACACGGCCCGTGGGAGGTGTATTTTGTTGACCTTCTTGGTCAGAAGTATCAGTTGAACGGGTTTGTCGTCTAGGAGCCATATCGTTGATGAATAAACAATAATTGGCTTAATCAAACAGTTCATATAAGAGAAGGAAGGATCACAATTGATATCTCGAAGGTTTACAGATCTTCTCAACGGTGTATGGATACACTCGTTGCAATAAGTAGAATAACAGTTATGATGCTGGAAATGAATGACAGGGGAATAAATACAGTTCTATAAAAGAGGTTTATCATATATATATAGATAGAGTTAGTACAAGCGTAGAACGCTTCAAAAGAAAATATATCATGGCTGAACCATAACTGCCGACTAGCAATACAACAACAAAAATGCAACAACAACCCGAGGCGTTCCTATAAGCCCGGTGCACTGCTGATTCTACAATATGCATCTATATACTAACTATCTAGAACCATACATCCATGTCACATCTGTCTACTACCGATACCTGCTCACAGATCACCTGCTCCTGCCGGCCATAACGGGGGTCCTGAAACCTCTGCAATCTCACTCATCGCATAATCCAAAATCTGTCTCATCCCTGCTACTGTCTCTCCCTCTCGACTAGAAGCTAATCCATGCAATCGAGTCTCAACCAAAGTCCTCGTAACCCTAAACCTCATCTGAATGTCTCTCATCTGATCTCTAAGTCTGTCTCTCTCCCTAACAGCGGCTGCCTCGATCGAACGAATCCTACCCATCTCCATAACCTGTCCATAAAGGAAATCCTTCTCTCTTCTCACCCTCTGATACACATGGTGTGGAACTGGCGGCTCACATAACTGATACAAAGGCCCACAAACTGATGCCTGAGACGCTGGTGCTGGGGCTACTTGTCGGAGTGGAATAGGACAAGGTATCTGATCTCTCCTGACTACTGGGCCCTGATGCCTAGGCTGATATCGCACTGGCCGAGACGGTCCTGCTCTCTCAACGGGTGTAGGTATCTCTGCTATCGTATCCTCGGAAGGGTCTGAGTCTGAACTAGAACTAGGGGGCTGCAATTATAACCACATTTAATTACTACGCGTAATATCCCTAGTTGACCTCCTAATATCCTTACGTGACTTCCTAACTCTCTATGTTATCCTGGACCCTAAGTCCTAACTTGTTTCAAATGCCATAACCTGTTTCTCTGATACCAACTGTGACGCCCTCCAAACCCGGGGTACAGATTTGAGGAGTCATCCGACCAACGGAACACTATTTAACACATGCATAATATATATAAAGACACAAATACCCCTTGACCAAGACCGCATCAGATTATGGCAATGAACACAAGCTACTACAATCTTTTATTATTACAAACCAGTTCTATCAGAGTTATTACATCACAACTAAAGTTCAAATCTAGACATTAAATCTAGAAAAGCAAAACAACAACTACCCTGCCAATAACAGTGACTCGAGGGGCTCTCCTGACTGCTGGTGAACTATCGGTCACGCTATGCCAACTCATACTCTCGCTTCACTGGAATAGGGTTAGAAAACAACAAGCAAGAGTGAGCCAAAATTGCTCAGCAAACATCAACGAATCATTTCTATCACAGTTGTAAGGATATGAATTTAAGATATCAGAATCAACAACATTTAGCTAACACATGCTTTGTATCAATAATGATTGAAGTAAAGAATTAGAATTTGGCTTATACATTTTATTCAAATCAAAGGTTGTGCTGCTGGCCAGCCACGCATCAACCCCGGACTAGCTCATGTCATAGTCCTCTACTGGATCCCAGGCCAATCTGGGCCTTAAGTTATTCCGACCAATTACTGGTCCATTTTTAAAAAAAACACATGCCAATTCTATAATAGGGTATAAACAATAACATGCTCAATAAGATAAACTGAATGTATAGTAATTGCAAAAGAGTTTCAACTGTTCAGTATCAAGTGAAGGTCGAGAAATAATCATGGAGTAATTTCAATGGTACAGTGTACTCATTCAATAAGGGAATCAATATTGGTAATCGTTAATCAATAACCGTAAATGAGTAGTCAAGATGGAAGTCAAATAATCAAAGGTTGTCAATGATAATCAAAGGATGATAAATAGCAACAATAGGTGGTAAACAATAATCAAGTAAATTGGAAATAAGGGTTTCCGATGCAGATCAAATCAAAGAATCAAGAATTTCTAAGGAAATGGAATCAGTTGTCCAAATGCGGTTAAAAGATGGATAATTTGAATTGTTCTGGGGATAACGGTATTCAAGTAATCAAGACAATAATAATTTTTATCACAAGTAAAGGCACAGATACTTGCCTGGTCTAAGCTGCTGTCGGATCGACTCTGCTCACTCTACTTTCCCCTTTCCCTTGCTCCGGGAACTCGATTCTATAATTAAACAACTCATCACAATAAGTCTAACTATTCTCGTTCTACTCTCGACACTTATTCAATCAATAATCACATTTAAACAAGTAACCGGTTACGTATCGGACGTCCGGTATAATTTACGATATTTAAAACTCAGATATTTGCCCTAGCACGGGCATATACAGACTATAAAACACGACACACAATTAATATGAACCATATAGCACTTATAAACATTTTTAAAACATCATACGGAACTCATTTGAATTTTTAATAAGTCGTTACAAATTTTAAATCAAAAATCGGATTTTTAAATCCAATATAAACATTTAAATGAAAATAAATCAATTAATAAAATTAATTGACACTCTTTAAATGCTCAAACTATTTTTAAATAAATAAATAGGCTTGAAAATAATTAAACTAAATTTTTAATTAATTAAATCTAATTAATAATTAATTTTTAAGAATTAATTGATTAAAAGAATTAACCAATTAATTAATAAATTAATTATTAATTAAAAATAATTAAAATAATTAAGTTTAATCAATTTTCGGATTTAAAATAATAAATATAATTTATCAGAATTTTTCTGATATTAAAATATATTTTTTAAAATAAAAATATGAATTTTTTTTAGTTTTTAAACTATTTTCGAATTAAATTTAAAAATAAAATTCAAAAACAGTTTTCTGAAAATGAATTAGGGTTTTGAAGATTGAAACCGGGTCGAAAAATCGGGTAAACGGGTCGGGAAGAACGAATCCGGGTCACCAAGAACAACCCGCCGGAATCTGGGTTTTCCAGAATCCGGCCGGCGTCCGGTGGCCGGACTTCGCCGTTTCCGATCAAAACAAAACCAAACTATAGGGCTTTTGTTCGCTTTTGCAAGACAAACACAACCCACATACACACACATCTGTCCCATGCCGGAATCGTGCCCAGAATTCATTCAAAGAACTCGCCGGCGACGACCTCGGCCGGAAACCCGATCTACTTAAATCCTACATGAAACTCAAAGATTAATATACCAAAATGAAGCTTATAACTCATACAATAAAAGCCCTCTACCAAAAACAATGTCAGATCAATATCAAGAACGTACGAATTGAAAGAAGAAATCGGGTCAAAACCCGAAAATCAAACCCGACTAAATCGAACATAAACATGAAATTAAAGCATGGATTCTTGCTAATTAGAACCCTAGGAACATGTTAGAAGCAACCAATTGAACGGAGAATCAACAGAATGAAAATCCCCAAATCGAATCAAGAACCCTAATTTTAATTCGAAACTTGTAAAATCAATATAAAATCGAATACTTACCAGATGATGATGAGGTTGGAAGATTCTGAAACTAGATTTTTGGGGCTTTGATTTGAGTATAAGAACTTCAAATTTGGACTTCAATAACCCTTAGAACGAATTGATTGAAGATCAAGAACACAAAATAATTATTTGGGAATTTCGGATTTTTTGAGTAATTTCTGAAGAATTGCTAGGGTTATGAAGTCTGATTGGTCATTTTATATTTTTGGAAAAATAATACCCCAAATAACATTTTTGGATCGATATTGATTCGTTAGATCGTTTAAAAACCCTAATTAGGTCAAAAACACGTTTTACGAAAAGTAAGGGGTTAAAAAGGTTGATGATTATCCAAATTGATATATATCATTATATAACTAATGCTCAAGAATACTAGGGCTATAACAACTTCAATATTGATATAGAACGATAAATCCGTCCCCTTAAGCAATTAGGGTTCGGAACGATTTTTCCTTTTTCGGATCAAAAATTGAAATTAATTTGCAGGATCAAATAGGTAGGGTTAAATAGAATCCCATAACCCTTTCGATAACGATTCGAATACGAAAGACGAAGAATTAAAAATGAATGTACGAAATTTCAACGGGCTCTTGAATTATCAAAACGGCTCAAATTTGAAGAAAATTCCAAATGACGAAATTTTTGAAAGGGGCTTCCGACTCACCATTTAGCACATAATCACACACTAAATATCATATAATAATATTCCAATATTCCAAAATAAATATTTTAGATTACATATATCATTTAATTAAATAATAAAATTCACGGATATTACAGTAGCTCTAGTGAAGGGACTAAAACACAACCTGTTGAGTATTAGTCAAATCACTAACAGAGGTTATCATGTCAACTTCTATTCCACACATTGTGAAGTAGTCAGTAAAGCAACAGGAAAGATAGCTCTGACTGGCTACAGGCATGGTAACATATATGAAGCCAACATTCAATCAAATACTGATGGCTCTCCTACATGTCTGATCAGTAAAGCATCAGTAGATGAAAGTTGGAATTGGCATAAGAAGCTTTCTCATCTCAACTTCAGCAATATCAATGAGTTGGTTAAGAAAGATTTAGTGAGAGGATTACCAAAAGTATTATATACACCTGATGGACTCTGTGATGCATGTCAGAAAGCAAAACAAAGAAGGACATCATTCCAGAGTGAATCAGAATCCTCTATTGAAGAACCATATAACATGCTACATCTTGATCTATTTGGTCCAGTCAACATCATGTCCATCAGTAAGAAAAGGTACACTCTTGTAATTGTTGATGAATATTCTAGATTCACCTGGGTGTATTTTCTGCACAGAAAAGATGAGACTCCTGAAGTTCTGTTGGATCATGTGAGAATGATTGAGACAACCACAAAGTACAAAGTCAAGATACTAAGAAGTGATAATGGTAATGAATTTAAGAATTCAAAGATGGAAGAGTTCTGCAAATACGAAGGAATCATTCAACAATTCTCTGCTCCTGGCACACCCCAGCAAAATGGAGTAGTTGAAAGGAAAAATAGAACTCTTATTGAAGCTGGAAGAACTATGTTGGAAGAAGCTAAATTACCTACATATTTCTGGGCAGAAGCAGTCAACACAGCATGCTATACTCAAAATCTCACATTAATAAACATGCATGGTAGTACTCCTTATCAGTCACTCAAGGAGAAGAAACCAAGTCTGAAGCATTTGCATGTTTTTGGCTGTAAATGTTTTGTTCTCAGAACTCATCATGAACAACTAGGGAAATTTGAAACAAAGGCTGATGAAGGAATTTTCATAGGCTATCCTGCATCAAGAGCCTTCAGAGTTTTTAATTTGAGAACAAGAACTGTCATGGAGTCAATACATGTATCTTTTGATGACAAGAAGATAACTGGAATCAGTGAAGACTCTCATGATAGATTGATTTTTGAAAATGAAGCTACCAAGGAACCTGAAGAAAGTGAATCAGAAGATGTCAATTAATCAGATCCTGATGGGTCACCAAATCCTGATGACACACCAGATACTGATGGTGCTAATATTGATGATACAATCAATAATGATACTTCTAGTAGTGCTAATGTTGAGGGGGAGCAACAACATTCTGCTACAAGTTCAGAGTCAACTCAATCATCAGGACAGAATTCTTCAGATACTGATTCAAGTGATGATCCTGATTGTAACGATTCTAAATTTTGACTTAAATATTTTAATGAAACGTACATTTTATTTTTAGGTGTTTATTATGTGCAATAATTGATATGTGCTTAGAATTGTGAATTATTCACTTTGTGAGTAATTAGTTAATTGTGTATCTGGTTTCTAAATTTTATTTAAGTGCTCTATAAATTTATTTATGTCATATGATAAGTATATTAAATTTAGAGTATGCTAAATTATTTAATTAGTAGCATAAAATATTTTTTTAGCATTATTTTTATTTTATTTTAGTTTTAAAACTCATGATTTAAATTTCTATAACCACTTAATTATTTTAATTATTTATTTCGAGAAATGCTACACCCTCTAGATTATTTATTTCAATGGGTAATTTATTTATTTGCCTTGTGAGTGGTAAAATTCTATTCAAAATTATTTTTGGGATTAAAAGACATTTTATTTGATTATTTCTTTGTAAATGCAATTTTATTTATCTAATCTTCAATAGTTAATTGTAGAATAATATTTCTACTTGATCTAGAAGTGGGATTATGAATTTACATCATAGTCCTTGATTTTTACTATTTTAGTATTCTATTTAATTGGACATTTTTGTCATTTAATAATTAAATAACTAAAAAGTATTTACTTTTACATTACTTTTAATTCCCCTATAAAAACCCCCACCCACCCCCATCGGCTCCCCACTCCCGTTCTTTCTTCTTCTTCTTCTTCTCTTCTCTCTCTAACACACCCCCTTGTTCTTCATCTCTTACAAAAATTAAAACCACCAAAAGCTTGTGATTCTCTCATCCAAATTACAAGTGTGAGTAATCAAAACACTCCTCTCTCAAACCTCTACAACCCTCTTGTACTAATTTCGACTTTTATCATGGTTTCAAAATTTGGGGATTTTCGGATTTAAGGGTCTTTATGCATAAAGCTTACATGCAAAGGTCGATTGTGTGTATTTAGGGTCATTCTCGATGAGACCCATTATTTTGGGCTCATCCGAGAAGAAACCCGACCATGGCAATGATCCCTGTGAGCCATGGTCTTGATTTTCATGTTTAAAAAGTTGAACTCAAGTTCATTTTGTTGATGCATGTCACTAATTTTGTGATCCATGATGATTTTGATTAAAGTTTGTTAGTGGGCTTCGATTTTTATTAAGTATATATGTTGTATGTGATATGGTTAGTAGGAATTTGAAATATTATTGGTTGCATGTAAGAGGTTCTTGAAAATCTTAGTGATTATTGTATTTAAGTTGATGGGTTAGTAATTTCGAGATGAAATAGAACTTGTATATGTGTTAATCAATTGTATTGTGAGTTGCATGTTAGTTTAAGAGAAAGTATGATTTTTATTTATATTATAGATGTTAGTTTCAATTGAAAATTTGTTGATTTAACTTTGGGTTGAGATTGAAATGGTTTATGGTTTGGAAGATGGGAGTTAAGGTGGAAGGAGGTTAGAAAGAGAATGAGAGAGAGGGAAGCCGAGTGAGAGAGAGAAACCGAGAGAGGGAGAGAGATCAAGTGAGGGAGAGAGAGGCCGAGAGGAAGAAATGGGGAGAGGTTGAGGGTGAGCCGAGAGAGAGATGGAGATGGAGGGGGAATGAGTTGAGTGTTAAATTGTGAGCATGGGAGTGTGATTAGAAAATGGATTTTGAGTGTGTATGTTATGTAAAATTGGATTTTTAAGAAATTGGTGTGTGTTAATTTAAAAATGTAATTTCGGTGTGAGTTCTTTTCAAACTAAGTTCTTGAAAGTGTATTTACAAAGGGAGTGTGTCATTTTCATAGAATGTGTTTATTGTGAGTGTGTCTTGTTTTAGAAAAAAATTATTTCTTTTCGCGCAAGTGCTTCTTTCAAAATATATGGTGTGCGTGAGGTTTAAAAATGTAAACTTGGGTAATGTGTGTTTTCGCAAAGGTTGTGTAACTTGAGTTAGTGTATGTGTGTGTGTGCGCGTAGTTTTTTTTTAAATGTGTTCACCATTGTGTCCTTGTGTGTGTGTACTTGTTCGTGTGCGATTGGTGTTAGTATAAGGACGAGGGAGATTGAGAAAAGAAGGAGAGGCCGAGAGGCCGAGAAGGAGAAGGGAAGAAGGGAGGAAGGTGTTACTGGTGGTATTGTAATGACATAGTTTTGGTTCAATCTTAAGTGTATACATGGCTTATGTGATTAAGTGTTAATGATGTCATGATATGTCGCTAAGTGACTACATGATTGAATGTTAATTAAGTCGTTAAAGTATTATGTGCTTCTTAAGTGATTATTTGGTTATATGTATAAGAATATATGATTGTATAACGATGGGGTAGAAGTACTTAGAGATACGTAAACAAAGCTGAGGTACTAAGGATTAGAGACTAAGACAGTATTATATTCTTGTATAGGTTCCAGTAGAAGGCTAGGCAAAGAGCCAGTGGAAGTGAAGTTGGAACCCTGAGATTCAGATACTGAGATATTGTCTACTTAAGGCAAGTATACGTTAAACTCTTACTTGTCCTTTAAATTATCATTATGCAATCAATTTCCATACTACGTTATTGTATTCCTTTTCACCTTACCCTTTTATAAAACCTACAATTGTTCCTTTACCTTTGTTTTGTTCATATAAGCCTTTTTCCTTGACTTATACTTTGTTGACCTCTGTTAACTTTTGAATACCCGGAGCATACTTGTTCCTTTGTTCACTTACTTACCATGCCTTTCAATTGTTTATTCATTAAGCCCCTGCAATAAAATCTTGAAATAGCTTATGCCCTGAAATGAATATCGGAAATGTTAAAAGCCTCTTGTTCATTTAATCCTTTTGTTTGAATTACTCATGAATGGAACAAACTTTGGCCGTGGCGGCGGTCCTGGTTACTTATGTATGTATTTTAAGGCCAATGTGTGCCTATGGATCCTGAATGTTAGGACCTTGTGAAAACATGGTCTGGAGCTTTATGTGGCTGATCACCCATATAGCTCGTACCGTCTTACCGGAAGTTCCAATTCCATTTCTTAAACCTTTTCCTTTGAATAGAAATGTATATCTTGAAACTATTGATTACCAGTTGATTACCATTTAATTACCATTTGACTACCAGTTGATTACCATTTGATTACTAATGGATTTCTAGTTACATATGTTGTTGATTATACTTGCTGAGCATTCTTTGGCTCATTTTCTTGTTTTTACCTTAACCTTTCAGTGAAGTCAGAAGATGGTCTGTACATTCCGCACTGCTAGGAAGTCTTTTGCTAGAGAGTTTGCTACTAGGAGCGGCCCGTGGTTTGGGTTCCCGACCCATGCACAGGTTCTAGATACTTAAGTACTTTTGGTTTCCTAATAGACTTAAGACATTTGGTTTAAGTTGTAATATTTAAATCGTTTAGACTTGTAAAACTTAATTAGTAACTCATTTAAATGTTGGAATTTAGATATGTTGTTTCATACTTCGACCTGGTAGCGATCTTGGCTTGGGGTATGGTTTCCATCTATTAGATGCATGCCTAGGTTGTATGTTATATTATGTTATATTATGTAAATGTTCGTGGCACTGGTTTTGGGGGTGTCACAGGTTTGGTATCAGAGCTACAGGTTGAAGTCACTGAAACAACGTAGGAAAATTGAACATAGGATAGGAATCATAGATCACTAAAGATAGGAATTAGCTATAAGTCATACTAAGTTAGATAGATTATCAAGAATAGGATTTATCACTTATGGATAGGTTAGTTATAGGTTATCACTTAGGTAGGATTTTATTATTAACGCAGTAACTATTATTATGTATGTGTTACGTTATTATTGCAGTACCCGGATGCTAGTGTAGATGAGTCAGAGAGACGTCGTAGGAGAGGAGGATCCCCAGATACCCCACTTGAGGTTGATTCTGATGTTGAGACCGATCCATTTGATGTTTCATCCTTTGATGGCTCTGATGAGTCTGAGACTGAGCTAGTGTTCCAGCCACCTCCCCGAGTTGCTAGATCACCGTCACCACCTGTTGTTTCCCCATCAGTTTTGCATGGAGTTCCTGTTCATCCATCCAGCCACACTAGTGTTCCGCATAGCGTCTACGTGTTTCTAGCTCGACAGAGTGATACTCTCTTTGGACGGGATTCGGAGGTCCGTACTTTGGTCGACTCCTTAGTGGGTGGAGCCCCTGCACCATCTCCTTCCTCAGGGTTAGGTGTTAGACTCCAGTCATTAGTGGATGTGACTAACCGTGGACTTCGTGGACTTGAGACTTGCGCCGACAGGGATAGAGGTTTTGATGAGATTGTCAGGATGGTTCGTTTCTTGTTGACTAGGATAGCTAGGACTTTGGTAGGAGAGGGCTCGACCGCTGATGACTAGAGATGGTTCCTGATGCTACCGTGAGGTTGCCATAGTTGTTTAGTGGCAAACCTATTTACTTTATGTTATGATTAGCTGTTTGGTGGCATGGCCATCGTATTAGACACTTTTTATGGGTTGTACTATTATCATTGACTCTTTTATTCGTACTCTGTATCAGATTCGTACCGTTGGTGACTGTTTATCAGTCAATGGTTTATTTATGTGATTTCCTTTTTATCGTACCCATACATACCTCTATATATCAACATCCTGTTTAAATTTCAGTACCATATTGCTTAGATACTGCCAAATTTTGATATTATAGAACTGTATAATCAACTATTTTCCTCTTATCAGTAAGATGCCTCCAAGAAGAAATACCCGTACCAGAAACCAGAACCCGCCAGAGGGGCAAGACAACCCCAACATGGCTGAAATGATGGAACTTCTCCGACAACAAACAGCTGCCCTTACCCAACAACAACAACTACTTCAACAACAGTTTCAGCAACAACCACAACAAAATCAACCACCACCTGCACAAACTGTAACCTTCAAGACTTTCCAAGGTGTTAAACCCCCAGAATTTGAAGGTACCACTAACCTAATTGCGGCCAAAACTTGGTTAAAAGAAATAGAAAAAGCTTTTGCCTTAGTGAATGTTGGAGCTGACCAGAAGACGATATTCGCTAGTTACTTGTTGAAGGGAGAAGCTACTTATTGGTGGGAATCTATTAGCGCTTTAGAAGGAACTGATGTGATAACATGGAATAGGTTCACCGAACTGTTCTTAGACAAGTACTTTCCAAGGTACATTCAAAATCAGATGGAGTTGAAATTTTTCGAACTTAGGCAAGAAAACTTGAGCGTCGCAGAATACGAGAAGAAATTTACGGAGTTAGCTAGATTTGTACCCGAATATGTGAATACTGAGGAAAAGAAAGCTAAGAGATTTCAGCAAGGACTTAAACCGTGGATTCGCAGTAGAGTGGTAGTTTTTGAGTTGAACACATATTCAACGAAGGTTCCAAAACAAGGACAAGAAGTTTGGATTTCAGCAGAACAGAGGAGCACCCTTTCGAAGGCAAGAAGGGGGAAATATGAACCCAGGGAATCGCCCACAGAACCACCCACAAAACCAACCACAGAATACCGAGCAACCAAGATTACCAAGACCTCCAATAATGGAATGCAAGACTTGTGGGAAGAAGCACGCCGGAGTTTGTAACAAACCTAGCATGGTGTGCTATAGATGCAACCAGAAGGGCCACTTTGCTAATGAATGTCGCAACCCAAGACCGAACGTCACGTGTAACAAGTGTGGAAAGGTCGGACACATTGCCAGGGAATGTAAGACTCCAGTTCAAAGTGGAAATCTATTAAGGCTAACAGCGCCTCCTACGCTTAATCAAGCTCAAGCAAGGACTTTCAATTTGAATATCAAAGATGCGATTCAGAACCCAGATGTAGTTGCAGGTACGCTTTTCGTCAACACCATAAGTGCCAACGTGTTAATTGATTCTGGTGCTACTAGGTCTTTCATTTCTAAGGAATTTGCTGCTAAATTGAATTGTGAAACTCAAGTATTAAACAAGGCCTTAGATATTGTGATAGCTAATCAAGATCGCATACCCATAAATCAAATTTGCCCGAGTTGTGAGATAGATATCTCTGGAACTCTCTTTCTTGTGGATTTGATACCTTTCAAGTTAGGAGAATTTGATGTAATCCTAGGAATGGATTGGTTGGCTAAAAATGAAGCGCAGATCGATTGTAGGAATAAGAAAATGACTTTGCGAACTCCGACTGGCGACACCGTAGTATTTAAGGGTCAGAAGCATACCAAGACCTTTCTCACCATTATTCAGACGAAGAGATTGCTACGACAAGGTTGTGAAGCCTATCTTGCACACGTGGTAGATACAAGGAAAGAAACACTAGGTATGGAAGAGATCCCAGTGGTCAATGAGTTTCCCGACGTATTTCCAGAAGAACTTCCAGGATTACCCCCTGACAGGCAATTGGAATTCGCCATCGAATTAATACCCGGCGCGGAACCAGTTTCGAAAGCTCCCTATAGAATGGCACCTATAGAAATGAAGGAATTGGCAACCCAGCTGCAAGAACTTTTAGATAAAGGCATCATAAGGCCAAGTGTTTCCCCATGGGGCGCACCCGTGTTCTTTGTAAAGAAAAAGGATGGAAGTATGAGGTTATGCATCGACTATCGAGAATTGAACAAGTTGACAATCAAGACTAAGTACCCTCTTCCCAGGATAGACGACTTGTTTGACCAACTGAAAGGAGCATCATATTTTTCCAAGATCGACTTGAGATCCGGATATCATCAGCTGAAGATCAAACCTGAAGAAATATCGAAAACAGCCTTCAGAACAAGGTATGGACATTATGAATTCTTAGTGATGTCTTTTGGATTAACTAATGCACCTGCTGCTTTTATGGATTTAATGAACCGAGTCTTCAAGAAGTATTTGGACAAGTTCGTGATCGTATTCATCGATGACATACTGATATATTCTACGACGGAAGTAGAACATGTTGAACATTTAAGGATAGCTCTGGATATCTTGAGAAAGGAGAAGCTGTACGCAAAGTTGTCTAAGTGTGAGTTTTGGATGAAAGAAGTGCAGTTTCTCGGGCACATAGTCAGCAGTGAAGGAGTAAGAGTGGATCCAGCCAAGATAGAAGCAGTGGTAAATTGGGAAAGACCAAGAACCCCGACAGAAGTAAGAAGTTTCATGGGATTTGTTAAGGACTTCTCCAAGATAGCCACACCTTTGACTCAGCTTACCAGAAAGAATCAGAAGTTTGAATGGAGTGATAAGTGTGAAAAGAGTTTTCAAGAACTAAAGAAAAGATTGGTGACTGCACCTGTTTTAGCACTACATGATGACCAAGGAAACTTTGTGATTTATAGTGATACTTCGCATAAAGGATTGGGATGCGTATTGATGCAACGTGACAAGGTGATATCGTATGCTTCTAGACAATTAAAACCCCATGAGCAAAAGTATCCTACACATGACTTGGAACTAGCTGCTATAGTGTTTGCGCTAAAGATTTGGAGACACTACCTCTACGGAGAAAAATGCGAGATTTTCACCGACCATAAGAGCCTGAAGTACTTCTTCACCCAAAAGGAACTGAACATGAGACAAAGAAGATGGTTAGAACTGATCAAGGACTACGATTGCACCATCAATTATCACCCGGGCAAAGCGAATGTGGTAGCGGATTCGTTAAGCCGAAAGGAAAGATTGAACATGTTGACCATGACCAAAGAGTTGTCTAAAGAATTTGAGAAGTTGAACTTAGAGGTTTATGCCCCAGGATCTACCAGTGAGATGCTTTACACCATGACATTCCAACCAGAACTATTGGAAAAGATTAAAAGATGCCAAGAAGAAGTGATGAATCATGAGGTCAATGATTTGACCGGAGAAGAATTGTGCACGCAAAAAGATGACAAGGGAATTTTGAGATTTTCTTCAAGAATTTGGATACCCAATGTGATAGAACTGAAAAGCGAGATTTTGCACGAGGCTCACAACTCGAAGTATTCAATTCATCCTGGAAGCACGAAGATGTACCATGACTTAAAGGAAAACTTTTGGTGGCCTGACATGAAGCGAGAAATTGCAGAATGGATTAGTAAATGTTACACTTGTCAAAGAGTCAAAGCAGAACATCAGAGACCGAGCGGATTGCTACAACCACTAGAGATTCCCGAGTGGAAGTGGGAACACATTGCGATGGACTTCATTGTGGGATTACCGAGAACTAAATCAAATCACGACGCTATTTGGGTTATCGTGGATAGACTGACGAAATCAGCTCACTTTCTTCCAATCAACGAAAGATTCTCAATGGATAAGCTCGTTCACTTGTATCTGAAGGAGATAGTGGCACGCCATGGAGTTCCCGTGTCTATTGTATCAGACAGAGATCCCCGATTCAACTCAAGGTTTTGGAGACAATTTCAAGAATGCTTAGGGACTCAACTAAAGATGAGCACAGCTTACCATCCACAGACTGACGGTCAAAGCGAAAGAACCATTCAAACAATTGAGGACATGCTAAGGGTCTGTGCCCTGGATTTTGAAGGTAGTTGGGACGAACATTTGCCTCTAGTAGAGTTCTCGTACAACAACATTTACCACGCCAGTATCGGAATGCCTCCCTACGAAGCTTTGTATGGAAGAAAATGTTGATCGCCAATATGTTGGGACGAAGTTGGAGAGCGCAAGATATTTGGATCAGAATTGATTCAGCAAACAAAGGAAACTGTGGAACTCATCCAGAAGAGATTGATAACTGCTCAAGATAGACAAAGGAAGTACGCAGATCCAACCAGGAAGAATGTAGATTTTGAAGTAGGTGAACCCGTGTTACTTAAGGTGTCACCGTGGAAAGGTTTGACTAGATTCGGAAAGAGAGGAAAGCTTAGTCCGAGATTTGTCGGCCCTTTTGAAATTCTAAGACGTATAGGGAAAGTTGCGTATGAACTAGCTTTACCACCCCATATGCAGCACATTCACAATGTATTCCATGTTTCGATGCTCAAGAAGTATCATCCTGATTCCAAGCATGTAGTTGAGTATGAACCAGTAGAAATTCAGACGGATTTGTCCTATGTAGAGCAACCAATCGAGATATTATACCGTAGAGAGAAAGTACTTAGAAATAAAACAGTTGTATTAGTGAAAGTATTGTGGAGGAACCCCAAGGTTGAAGAATCAACTTGGGAGTTAGAAAGTGAAATGTTAAAAAAGTACCCTCAGCTGTTTACGTAATAGATTCTGAGGACATAATCCTTTTAAGGGGGGATGATGTAACGATTCTAAATTTTGACTTAAATATTTTAATGAAACGTACATTTTATTGTTAGGTGTTTATTATGTGCAATAATTGATATGTGCTTAGAATTGTGAATTATTCACTTTGTGAGTAATTAGTTAATTGTTTATCTGGTTTCTAAATTTTATTTAAGTGCTCTGTAAATTTATTTAAGTCATATAATAAGTATATTAAATTTAGAGTATGCTAAATTATTTAATTAGTAGCATAAATTTTTTTTAGCATTATTTTTATTTTATTTTAGTTTTAAAACTCATGATTTAAATTTCTATAACCACTTAATTATTTTAATTATTTATTTCGAGAAATGCTACACCCTCTAGATTATTTATTTCAATGGGTAATTTATTTATTTGCCTAGTGAGTGGTGAAATTCTATTCAAAATTATTTTTGGGATTAAAAGACATTTTATTTGATTATTTCTTTGTAAATAAAATTTTATTTATCTAATCTTCAATAGTTAATTGTAGAATAATATTTCTACTTGATCTAGAAGTGGGATTATGAATTTACATCATAGTCCTTGATTTTTACTATTTTAGTATTCTATTTAATTGGACATTTTTGTCATTTAATAATTAAATAACTAAAAAGTATTTACTTTTACATCCTTTAAATTATAAATCCTGAATCCTTTTTTATGGATTTTTTACACCCCCTACCCCAAGACTTGATACAAAATTACATAAAATGCCATCCAAAACTAATTCAAAAGTAAAAAAAAATTGATTCCCTCCATTTGTACTGCTGACTTTGGTTTAAAATTTGAATTGTTCACATGTTTTTTCAGTCCTCTTTGTAACCAAAAACTGAATGTTGCAGAAATGCTTTATAAAACAAAAGTATCTGTCTGGTAATTTTTTGTCCGAATAAGGTAACCACCTTCTTTTCTCTCTGCCAAAACTGTCCAGCTTGCTTCTGATTTGTTTCATTTTTCACTGCATATTTTCATTCTACATCAAATAATGAATTTGAAATCTCTATCATTTCAACCCCACCATCTCCTGTGTTTAGATCTGTCTCATATCAAACACCTCCTCATTCATCTTTTTTTAATTTTCATTTCTTGAAAATGAAGGAGGTTCGTATGAAACACATCCCTTTTTCTTCAATTTTTTCCTGTATAGCACCATTTCATAGTTTGTTGGTTTTGTTATTACATTTTTTCTTTTGTTTCAGGGACGATATAATCATCTGAAGTTGGACTCTTTCTCATCTCTGCTCTTAGATTCTGGTTCTTTTATATATGCCTTCAAAAATTATTTGCAAGAGTTTTTTGATTTCATTTTTGGATTCTGGTTTTTTTTATGGTTCTTATGATTAGATGCAAATATAATGATGATCACATGTTCATCATAATATCTCTGTTCGTGTATCATTCAGATGCTAATACGATTTAATTTCAAGTATCATTCAGAAACTGTGTTTCATTTCCAGTGATAATAGGACTTTAAACATGGTCATAATTATAATGGATGATGCCTCTGTTCTGATGTCATTTAATGTTTGATGTAATGTTTCAATGAATTTGTTCACATCCGAATAGTTAATAGTCATATATATACTTACACTTAAATTTATATGTCACTAACTATTTGATATTATGTTTCAATGAATTTGTTTATTTTTACAGGTGACTCGCCTTCAAAAAAGTGACGGTTACGGAAACAAATATACTAATTATTGATTCTTGAAGGTTCAAAAATTTAGTTGCTAACAGTTTTGAAAGAGGTATTAAAATCACTTTTTAATGCTAGAATTTGGACACTAAAGTTGTGCTTCGAATATGATCATATTAGAGACATATACCAGTACAATTAAGCATGGATTTGATGAGCAAATGCTTTCTCAAATGAATGGTACTTGATTTGTGTTAGTGCATTATTTTGATTTTTTCCATTGTTCATTGTTTACATTTTCTCAATTAAATGCTTTAACTTGCTATCATTAACGTAATAAAGTAATTATCAAGTTTCCAGATGCTCAATTCAAGCTTCATTACCTTTTGTTGTACTTCAATTTTATGAACAAATTGACTACTTTGTATTTTGTATGTGGTAGGTAAATGAACAAATTTACTACTCTTCATGCTTCATGTTTATATTTCTTAGCCTATAGATTGCATATGATGTAGTCTAAAGGGCTGGCTTGAAAAACATATTTACTTAACTTTTCATAATTACCTATGGCTATGTGACACCTTTTTCCAGTACTTAAGATGCCTTTATATAAGTCTCCTCTGTAATTTTTTAAGTTCAGTATGTTGATTCTATTTTACTGCAAGTGTTGATTCTAAATGGGGATATTTACACCCCATGCCCTAATAGTTGACATTCTTATGCTTTGTTATATTAACTGCTAAATACCAAAAACAAATTGATACGCGTCCCAGGGTCATGCTTCTGCTTGCTACTTTCCCTGTTTTTAATATAAATCCAATTTACTCTACGTACGTTTTCAGTTGTCGCGAGGGAGTGCAGTACTGAAAGTTGGCAAAACAGAGGGTGTCTGGTAGTTTAATGATGGAGAACATTGTTTAGTTGTAAGATTGCACAGTTTTGGTAAAACATAAGATTTTCTACCTCTATTAGATATAACAATTGTGTGTACTGACAATGGTTTACTGGTTTTGGTGTCTCACTGTTTTGCATTTGAGTTTGTTGTGCACTCTATAAGAAATGACCACATTTTTTTAAAAATTTGCAAATGTGTTGTGTATGTACAAGAGATAGACGTGTCTATTACCCAATTAACATGTTTTTCATTTTTTATGTTCCGGAATCATTCTACTATGCACACTTTGTTCTGCGTTCTTAGTTTGTAAAATGATGTGTCTGAACCTTGATCATCAACATTAAGTTGTTTTAGTTGGTTTTTTTTATAGAATGTTATTGATAATTATGGTTTAAAATTGCGATGAGTTAAATGTCTTTCACAATTAGGTGTATGAAACTGTGGATTTATAAAGTTGTGTGATTTTTTGTATGATGTTTTGTACTTCTGTGTTAGTATGTTTTCAATTTAGTTTGTTTATGATTTACACTTTGGACAAAACTTTTAAACATATCCTATGACAGATAGAAGATGAAGTGAAGTGACGGACTTATTGAGAATCCATGGCCTTACAATTTGCGGAAAAAAGCTTCAGTAACTTGGATGGAGGTGCATACATTGAAAATGAGCAGGATCGATGACGTTAAATCTTTAAAACAATATCACAACATTTGTACTATAATTTCGACCCTAATTACGGAATATATAATCATAATTTAAAAAAAAAAAAATTATCCTCAGCATTGTATTTGTATGATATATGCAAATTTCAGTACTTTACAGTTTACAACATTAGCAATATTTCCTTTTTTGCTAAAAGTTTCAGTGTATTAAAGAAAAAAGAACCATTTTAATTTATTTAGCATTAAATAGAACCAGTATTATCATGTTTATCACCCATTTTTTATTTTAGAGCTTGAAATAAAGCATGGAAAATTGAAGAAAAATAATAAATAAAATGAAGTGGGGGAACAAGTGGATCACATGAATTTTTAGAGTGAAAAATAAATTACAAGTTGGTTCTATTTAATGCTAAATTTATTGAGTAAAATTCATGTACGTTCGATGTAATTCATTAATATATATAAAAATTGGAAATTTTAAAATTATAATTTCAATTATTTTTGAAATTAAATTAAATGCAACCCGCTGTCTTTTAAGTTTTTTATATATATTATAGTGTTACACTTTCTTTTAGATTTTCTAATTATGTATATAGTAGTTATATATGCATTAATACACTTCCTTTTAGTTTTAAAAATAATACAGTAAGATTTTTAAAAAAAAAATCTAAATGAAATACCTTCAATTTTAATTAAAATAATATCTATTAAAAGAGAATACATTCGTAATAAATATATAAGATGAGTTTAATGAAAGGACACAAATTTCAATATTATAGTGACTTGCATCATTGGTTAACTTTTGTTTATTTGAGCACCAACATAGTGTACTCGACCCGAACTATTTCTTGGAGTTACCTTTCCTGGAGTCACCTATTATGGTGTTGCAGTTAATCTTTACAATAATGGTTGCATTCTTGGTAAACTTTAAGAGCAGGTCTTACTTATAAGTATAAAATATTGTAAATCGGCAATACCGAGAAGTTAATCATAATAAATTTATTTTAAAATTTTAATACAAATATATTTATTATAAAATAGATCATTAAAATAATTAATAGTATTCCTAATATCCTCCATTTAACAAAAAAAAAATTATAATTTATATTAAAAAAATCGAGGTATCGCCGCAAGGCGATACCGAGAAACATTTAATACAAAGTTTTCAAACACGATTCTTTCTTTTGTTTTATTTTATTCTCTAATATGGGAGAAGGAATTCATTAAAGACATACATTTTACTATTTTACAGATGACACCTTCAAAAATAAATGTGAATAAGAAAAATGAATTATATATTCAAAAATTAAAATGAGAAAAATGAATTATATACTCGAAAATTAAAATACACAATGGTAGATATTTTGCATTTCAATTCTAATTTTGGAAAGTAAGAATTTCACATGGCCGAATAACTGGAAGAACAAAAAACGTCACGAGCAGAGTAGGAGTTCAATTCTTACAAGATTAGTTAAAGTGCTATTAAGTACGTTAAAAAAAAGGAGTTACACCTGTTTTTAAAATAAAATAGGCATAACTGTTGAATTTACTACATTATTGAAATGCTCAAAATTTTGGTAATTTAATAGTCAAATATCTGTCAATTTAAACCTAAAAAAGCAATCTAAACCCGAAAAAAAACCAAAATAATATGAAGCAAAAGTAAAGGCAATGTTTTAAACATAAAATGATGAAATATGATATTTTTTTAAAACTTAATATAATTTTATAAGACTTTTATATAAAATATTATAAATTTTTTAAAACACAAGCATATCGGGCATAAATACTAGCACCATAATAAAATATTAATTTTTTCACTGGGTGATAAATAACTTAATTAAGAAACTGAAATGCTATTATTTTAGTATTAAATAAATTTGGACCAATGAATATTGCCCGTCCAAATTTACCGTGGGACAGTTCATCGATCTAAATTTGAACAGAAATTTAGCGCACGTTTGAGCGAATTTGGTCCAAATTTGGAATTTTACGCCACTATTGAAGATGGCCAAAGGGTAATGTTTTAAATTTAAAAGGATAAAATAGGAATTTAAAATTTTTAATATAGTTTTATAAAACTTTTTTTATAACATTTTATAAAAAATTTAATGCCCATGCGTAGCGAGCATAAATGCTAGTTACTTTTAATTCCCCTATAAAAACCCCCACCCACCCCCATCGGCTCCCCACTCCCGTTCTTTCTTCTTCTTCTTCTTCTTCTCTTCTCTCTCTAACACACCCCCTTGTTCTCCATCTCTTACAAAAATTAAAACCACCAAAAGCTTGTGATTCTCTCATCCAAATTACAAGTGTAAGTAATCAAAACACTCCTCTCTCAAACCTCTACAACCCTCTTGTACTAATTTCGAGTTTTATCATGGTTTCAGAATTTGGGGATTTTCGGATTTAAGGGTCTTTATGCATAAAGCTTACATGCAAAGGTCGATTGTGTGTATTTAGGGTCATTCTCGATGAGACCCATTATTTTGGGCTCATCCGAGAAGAAACCCGACCATGGCAATGATCCTTGTGAGCCATGGTCTTGATTTTCATGTTTAAAAAGTTGAACTCAAGTTCATTTTGTTGATGCGTGTCACTAATTTTGTGATCCATGATGATTTTGATTAAAGTTTGTTAGTGGGCTTCGATTTTTATTAAGTATATATGTTGTATGTGATATGGTTAGTAGGAATTTGAAATATTATTGGTTGCATGTAAGAGGTTCTTGAAAATCTTAGTGATTATGGTATTTAAGTTGATGGGTTAGTAATTTCGAGATGAAATAGAACTTGTATATGTGTTAATCAATTGTATTGTGAGTTGCATGTTAGTTTAAGAGAAAGTATGATTTTTATTTATATTATTGATGTTAGTTTCAATTGAAAATTTGTTGATTTAACTTTGGGTTGAGATTGAAATGGTTTATGGTTTGGAAGATGGGAGTTAAGGTGGAAGGAGGTTAGAAAGAGAATGAGAGAGAGAGAAGCCGAGAGAGGGAGGGAGATCAAGTGAGGGAGAGAGAGGCCGAGAGGAAGAAATGGGGAGAGGTTGAGGGTGAGCCGAGAGAGAGATGGAGATGGAGGGGGAATGAGTTGAGTGTTAAATTGTGAGCATGGGAGTGTGATTAGAAAATGGATTTTGAGTGTGTATGTTATGTAAAATTGGATTTTTAAGAAATTGGTGTGTGTTAATTTAAAAATGTAATTTCGGTGTGAGTTCTTTTAAAACTAAGTTCTTGAAAGTGTATTTACAAAGGGAGTGTGTCATTTTCATAGAATGTGTTTAGTGTGAGTGTGTCTTGTTTTAGAAAAAAATTATTTCTTTTCGCGCAAGTGCTTCTTTCAAAATATATGGTCTGCGTGAGGTTTAAAAATGTAAACTTGGGTAATGTTTGTTTTCGCAAAGGTTGTGTAACTTGAGTTAGTGTATGTGTGTGTGTGCGCGTAGTTTTTTTTTAAAATGTGTTCACCATTGTGTCCTTGTGTGTGTGTACTTGTTCGTGTGCGATTGGTGTTAGTATAAGGACGAGGGAGATTGAGAAAAGAAGGAGAGGCCGAGAGGCCGAGAAGGAGAAGGGAAGAAGGGAGGAAGGTGTTACTGGTGGTATTATAATGACATAGTTTTGGTTCAATCTTAAGTGTATACATGGCTTATGTGATTAAGTGTTAATGATGTCATGATATGTCGCTAAGTGACTACATGATTGAATGTTAATTAAGTCGTTAAAGTATTATGTGCTTTTTAAGTGATTATTTGGTTATATGTATAAAAATATATGATTTTATAACGATGGGGTAGAAGTACTTAGAGATACGTAAACAAAGCTGAGGTACTAAGGATTAGAGACTAAGACAGTATTATATTCTTGTATAGTTTCCAGTAGAAGGCTAGGCAAAGAGCCAGTGGAAGTGAAGTTGGAACCCTGAGATTCAGATACTGAGATATTGTCTACTTAAGGCAAGTATACGTTAAACTCTTACTTGTCCTTTAAATTATCATTATGCAATCAATTTCCATACTACGTTATTGTATTCCTTTTCACCTTAACCTTTTATAAAACCTACAATTGTTCCTTTACCTTTGCTTTGTTCATATAAGCCTTTTTCCTTGACTTATACTTTGTTGACCTCTGTCAACTTTTGAATATCCGGAGCATACTTATTCCTTTGTTCACTTACTTACCATGCCTTTCAATTGTTTATTCTTTAAGCCCCTGCAATAAAATCTTGAAATAGCTTATGCCCTGAAATGAATATCGGAAATGTTAAAAGCCTCTTGTTCATTTAATCCTTTTGTTTGAATTACTCATGAATGGAACAAACTTTGGCCGTGGCGGCGGTCCTGGTTACTTATGTATGTATTTTAAGGCCAATCTGTGCCTATGGATCCTGAATGTTAGGACCTTGTGAAAACATGGTCTGGAGCTTTATGTGGCTGATGACCCATATAGCTCGTACCGTCTTACCGGAAGTTCCAATTCCATTTCTTAAACCTTTTCCTTTGAATAGAAATGTATATCTTGAAACTATTGATTACCAGTTGATTACCATTTAATTACCATTTGACTACCAGTTGATTACCATTTGATTACTAATGGATTTCTAGTTACATATGTTGTTGATTATACTTGATGAGCATTCTTTGGCTCATTTTCTTGTTTTTACCTTAACCTTTCAGTGAAGTCAGAAGATGGTCTGTACATTCCGCACTACTAGGAAGTCTTTTGCTAGAGAGTTTGCTGCTAGGAGCGGCCCATGGTTTGGGTTCCCGACCCATGCACAGGTTCTAGATACTTAAGTACTTTTGGTTTCCTAATAGACTCAAGACATTTGGTTTAAGTTGTAATATTTAAATCGTTTAGACTTGTAAAACTTAATTAGTAACTCATTTAAATGTTGGAATTTAGATATGTTGTCTCATACTTCGACCTAGTAGCGATCTTGGCTTGGGGTATGGTTTCCATCTATTAGATGCATGCCTAGGTTGTATGTTATATTATGTTATATTATGTAAATGTTCGTGGCACTGGTTTTGGGGGTGTCACACTGATAACTTATCAGGAAGAGATAACAATAATTCAGGGGGAGCTTCAAATCAAGCAAATTCTTCAAATCAAGATAACACCAATCCAGGGGGAGCATCTACTTCAAGGACTGATTTACCACCAGCAAGGAAATGGACTGCAAGTCATACTCCTGATTTGATCATTGGAGATCCTGATGCAGGTGTTCAAACAAGAAGTGCAACTCAGAATGAATGTCTATACAATAACTTTCTATCCAAGGAGGAGCCAAAGAAAGTTGAAGATGCACTTAAAGATGTTGATTGGGTTATTGCAATGCAAGAGGAACTGAATGAATTTGAAAGAAATGAAGTCTGGAAACTGGTACCAAGACCAAAGAATAGATCAATTGTTGGTACAAAGTGGATTTTCAAGAACAAGACTGATTCTGATGGAGTAATAATCAGAAACAAAGCTAGAATAGTTGCAAAGGGGTATTCTCAACAAGAGGGAATTAACTATGATGAAACTTTTGCTCCTGTTGCAAGATTAGAAGCCATCAGGATATTTCTTGCTTATGCAGCACATAAGAAATTCAAGTTTTTCCAGATGGATGTTAAAAGTGCTTTCTTAAATGGAAAACTGGAGGAAGAAGTCTATGTTGAGCAACCTCCTGGTTTCATTGATCCTAAATATCCAGATTATGTCTACAGATTGGATAAGGCACTTTATGGACTAAAGCAAGCTCCAAGAGCATGGTATGAAACCTTAGCTCTATTCTTACTGGAAAGTGGATTCAAAAGAGGTGATATTGATAAAACTCTATTTTATTTGAATCATGGTAAGGACTTGTTGTTAGTTCAGATTTATGTTGATGATATCATTTTTGGGTCAACAAACAATAAGCTATGTGAAAAGTTTTCCAAGCTTATGAAGTCAAGATATCAAATGAGCATGATGGGAGAAATGAGTTACTTTCTTGGTCTTCAAGTTAAACAGACTGATGAAAGGATTTTTATCAATCAGTCTAAAAATACAAGGAATTTATTGACAAGGTTTAATATGCAAGATAGTTCTCCTGCTACAACTCCCATAGCTACAGCTACCAAACTTGATCCTGATCAAGGTGCTGAGGTAGATGTAAGTCACTACAGAGGAATGATTGGCTCTTTATTGTATCTCACTGAATGTAGACCAGATATCATGTTTTCAACCTGTTTGTGTGCAAGATTTCAAGCAAAACCTAGAGAACCCCATCTGATTGCAGTCAAAAGAATTTTCAGATATCTCAAAGGCACTCCTTCACTTGGTCTTTGGTATGCAAGGGAATCAGATTTTGGGTTGTGTGGTTATTCAGATGCTGATTTTGCAGGATGTAAAATAGACAAGAAAAGTACTTCAGGAAGTTGTCAGTTTTTGGGTGGAAGACTAGTTTCATGGTTCAGTAAGAAGCAAAAATCCATTTCCACTTCAACTGCAGAAGCTGAGTACATTGTTGCAGGAAGTTGTTGTGCTCAGATAATGTGGATGAGAAATCAGTTGTTAGATTATGGCATGTCATACTCAAAAATCCCTATTTTTTGTGATAACCAAAGTGCTATTGCAATGACAGGAAATCCAGTTCAACATTCTCTTACTAAACACATCAGTATTCGATATCACTTCATAAGAGAACAAGTTCTGGAAGGAACAATTGAACTTCACTTTTTTCCTACTGATCAACAACTAGCTGATATATTCACCAAGCCACTACCTGAAGCTACTTTCAATAAATTGGTGAATGAACTTGGAATGATGAACTTTGAGAATTTCTGAGGAAGGCTACAGAGAGGAAATCCTGATAACTGTCAAATCCCGATGGTTATTCAGAAAGGTATGTATTTTTGATCTATTCCTGATAGGACTCAATCCTGACAGGAAGTCAAATGGTCAATCCTGATGTTCAGGTCAGTATTTCATTGCTTCATTTGTGCCTAATTTTTCTTCAGTATCTGCTGATGGACGATTGAGTTTTAGTAGGACAACTGTATGAGCGCGTGTGTTGCACTGTTATAGATGTACATATACATACACATAAAAAGCGGTGTAGTTTCATTTAAATTACACACGTAATCTGTCCACTAATTATTTGTGCACAAATCATATCCTGCCACCTGTTATTGAGAGTAAAGTTTTGTTCTAACAA
Organism: Heracleum sosnowskyi; assembly: GCA_030848705.1. Lineage (NCBI taxonomy): Eukaryota > Viridiplantae > Streptophyta > Magnoliopsida > Apiales > Apiaceae > Heracleum > Heracleum sosnowskyi. The sequence goes on from CM061235.1 coordinate 72,303,911, forward strand.
AACACTTTTACTTATTCTAAATCAGTAATTACTCTCTCATCATCAGTTTTTCGATTTTCTATCTCTCTTTGTGCTCACGAACCCTAACTATTTTCAAGCATCAATTCTCAAGATTTTTTTTTAAGAATTACAATGGCGTCTTCATCATTCATGAACAAACAAACAGTGATTAGTGGTGTTACTTTTGCCACTAATAATTTTGTGGCTATTCTAAATCATCAAGATTTACCCAATGAGTTTCATATAATTCAAGATTTTCTATCTTCAAGCCCATTGAAGTTTGCTTTAACAAAACCTGCAAGTGTTTCTTTTAAGTCTGTAATGCAGGCATGGAACTCAGTTACTTTTGACAAAGGGTATTCTGACACCATCTTGATGAGTTTTGAATATAATGGAATTACTCATTATGTGACTCCTGTAATTGTGGAGGAAACCCTGAATTTACCTGTTCTTGGTGATGCTATTCCTGATAATGTTTCGGACTCTACTCTCTTTGAGTTTGTAACAAAGTTGGGCTACAATGGTGAAGTAAAGAGATATGGCAATCTCTTTAGGACAAAGCTTAAGAAGGAATGGAATTTCTTCTTTGATACGACCAGCCGCTGTTTCCTGAACAAGACATCAAATTTTGATGCTCTTCCATCAGGATCTCTTAAAATTGGGTACTCTCTTATCCATTCCACAGTATTTGATTATGGGTCGTTTATCTTGAAAGCTTTAAGTGATAGGAAATCAGATAAGTTAGGTTCTGTCTGTTTTCTTCGATTTTTACAGTTGATCTTTAATCACTTGTGTCCTAATGTTGTTTTTGAGAATGATGTAGTTCTACCTATCTGTAGAATTACTGAGAATAATATTAAGTCCTTAGTCAACAGTGATAAGGCAAATGGTTTCATAGGGAATGCTTTTATTCCTGATGAGGTTAGGTTTTTCTTACATAGGAAAATGCCTACTCGTTATGGTTTAATTTCTAATGCTATGGGGCAAGGCCAATCACACCTTGTTCCTAACCCAAGCATTCATCCTAAACAGTCTAAACAGTCAACTACCACCTCTATTGTCTCTCAAAAGACTTTTGTTACAAAATCAAAGAAGTCAGCTAGAACTGATGTGTCAGGAAGGCAATCAGGTTCAAAGGATTTTTCCTCTACACCACTCACTAAAAAGAAGTTACAAGGGGGTGTACAAGGGGTCCTGGTGAAGAAAGCTGCAAAAGGTGTTGAGGCTGTTTTTGTTAAAAGAAAATTAGTTCTCAGGGATGAGACTGATTCAGAGGATGACTTACCTATATCCTCTATAATGAATGTGAATAAGGAAGTTGTTGATACTGCTACTGCAGCTGTGGTTTCATTGTCTACACCACAGAAGAAATGAAGATTAACTAAGGACAGGTATCAAATTCCTTTAGAAAAGAAGCAGGATACTGATGTACAGGACACCTCTATTCTGAATGAGCAATCAGTTTCTACTGCTCAAGTAAATCTTGATGTTAGTATTCCTGATGCTGCACCAAGTCAAGTGGTTACTATTTCAGACTCTCCAGCACAGGACTCTCCAACAAAAAGACATGTTGATATTTCATGGGAGAAGTATGGTGCTGCTGCTTCCAATCTTGGCATAAAACATCCAATGGAAAAGCTAAGGAAAGCAGAAGAGTTAGTCTATCAGAGACAGAAAAAACTGAAAGGATCAAGCCCACAAGAACCTGAACCTCAAAGTGATTCAGCAGCTCTTTCTGATGATCCAGCCACACAAGAACCACTCAATCAAAGTTTGGGTGAAGGCTTAGCTAGTGGATTGGTTACACAATGTAACAGCCCCAAATCCGGGGTCAGGGATTTAGGGTAGTCACGATCCATGTACTCCTTGTCTTACCTGTATTACTCACACCCTTCATAATTCACCTGCTAATGACCCCACAACATATGTCTCACACACACACACACAGGTTAGAGTCTCAGAAATGACACAATACAACAACTGCGGAATAAATAATTTTTATTACAATACCCAAATGTCTTCGAATATGTCACTGATACAATTTCTAAGTAATGTTACATTACCAACTTAGCCTTCTGATGCTCACAATCCTCTCATACCATTCATATCTATACATAAGTTGAATACCAAAAGCTGTAACCTGATTCGATTGGTTCGTACTACTCTCAGGATCACTGCTAGAAACTGTTCATGAAAATGCCTTGTGGGGTATGTGTCGTCCCATTGGCATCCTACTTCGCTGCTATATAATATATATAAAACAATAGCAAGAGTGAGCGATAGCTCAGCAAGGTAATGAAAGTATGGCATAATTCTGCCTTTAACTCAACCCAGAATAAAGCGGGTATAAGACAATAGTTTGTCAAAATATCTCGATACTGAAATTGTTTCCTTATCAGAACGTATTCCCAAAAACAGTACCATTATTGTATTTCAAATATCATTTCATAATATTTCTGCAAACTTTTGCTATATTATGAACAAATTTCTAGTATAAAAGATGAGGTTTCAAAGTAAACCAAATATAACCTTTCCGAAAAATATCTGCTATATAAGCAGAATATCAACATATAACTTAAAAGATGAAGTTATAAGGTGATTCAGTATAAACAACTCCCTTACCATAACTCATATTATGTAAGGTATCCACAGAGTCAAATGATATAAAAGATGAAGTTACGAGGAAAATTAATATCATATCTCCGTAACCCAAGATTTACTTATGCATATATTATCAGAGTCATAACTCATAACAGATGAAGTTGCAAGGATTCATTGTAACTTTATTTTGAACACTTTTCGACCCCCTGCCAACATGACCGGTAAACCTGTACCACGGGTGTCATCCTTGGTCCCTTTCAATACATGTTGCAGAATCCCTCTGTCAACATGATCGGTAAACCTGTACCAACGGAGCCATCCGTGGTCCCTTTCAGTACATGTTGCAGAATTATCCAAAATGGATGATGAACCAATACTGGAGCCTTCTCCGCGCCCGTCGTACCAACCTTACTATGATCAGTAGCAGGTTGTACAACAAAAATATGTTTTCTACATGTAGATGGAAGTATCACGACAGCCTGACATTGTCTACCGCCTTTCTGGATCTCCCGGCCCATTTGGGGCAATAAGGTGATGGATCGGCGCGACTCGACCTCTTACACATGCTCCTAGTTCAGATGAAATCCATGACTCTGAAACGTAAAGATCGTCTTCCTTTCCCCAAGTGTAATACTTGTTGATACGACTCCACTCAGTAGTTGTATCTAGGTTGGAAAGGAAGATTCTCCAATATTTCCCAAGCAATGCTTGTTAATGGATATCGACTTGTTCCATGAATTTACCCCTCGAGCGTTGAGGTGGTAGCACAATATTTAACTTGCAGCAACTAAATTGCTTTGAGAAAATATTTGTCCCCCGACAGTTTTGAGTTGAGAGTTTAAAATGAATAGCAGTTACTTAAATCAGGTTTCCCATATTTTTGATAGTTGAGCGAGCATTTAAATCCTCTTAAAAGACGGACTTAAATGGAAAACATTGGTTTGGGAACCTCTTTTGATTTAAAACAATTAATAAAATTTATTAAATAAGTAAACCCTCAAATGAATATTCGAAAATAATATTCATTAAGTAAATAAACCTTGAATGAATATTTAGAAATAATATCCATTAAATAAATGAGGATTAAATGAATATTCTACATAATATTCATTAACTAATAAACCTCGAATGAATAATTCAAAATAATATAAACCTCGAATGAATATTCAAAATAATATTCATTAAATAATAATCTCCATTGAATATTTGAAAATAATATTCATCAAATAAATAAAACCCAAATGAATATTCAAAAGTAATATTCATTAGGTAATTAGTCCTTAAATAAATAATCCTTAAATAGATAATCATTAAATGAATATTCAAAAATAATATTCATTAATTAAATAATCCTTAAATGAATATTCAACATAATATTCATTAAATAAATAATTAATCCTCGAATGAATATTCCTAAATTATATTTACAATAATATTCTTAAAGTCAATAATCCTCAAATGAATATAAATAATATTCTCTAAGTCAAAATCCTCAAATGAATATAAATGATATTCTTTAACTACATAATTAACCCTCGAATAACAGTTACCCGATATCTTTATCGGAAAAATAATCATTTAAAAATATACCAAAAATATATCTGCTTCCGGTCTAAAGAATAAAATCATACGCCCTTTACCTAGGGCATTTATAAAAACCTGGCTTATAACTGATATCCCATATCTAGCTTATAAGCCAATTACCAATTCATTTCCAAGTAATAACATTCGAATGAGGTAATATTCAAATAACATTCCTCAAATCATTTCCAAGTAATTAATACTTTCTAGAAATATAATTAATGTTTAATAATAGCAGTCCTCAAAATAATTAGTACACTGCCGCTGGAATCCCTCCGGGTTTCCACGGCTATCTCTATATCTCAAAATACTGACTCCCGGTCTAGAGTCGAAAACAAGAAGTATGCTCTTATCTCTAGAGCTACAAGGTACACCGGTTTATAACTACTTTATCTCAAAGCTCATATGTAAACCAAAATCAAACCCTATTTTATACAATATATAACATGTATCGCAAAATTGTATAACTCCACACATGGCAAAAGCAGTAATATATAATCAATACTTCAAGGTATAGATTTAGAAAACTTGCCACAATACTTGCAATAAAGATTTGGTATATAAATTGGGAATACACAAGTATTGAACATTGGAAAATATACATACTCTGAATGATAGAGTAAGGTTTAGTAAACTTGCCTGATGCTCGAGAAGTGATAGGGGTTCGCGACGATGCCGGACAATCTAGACAAAGTCAAAGAAAACGTACGATTAATCCCCTGGATAATCCACTTGTACTCAATGCTTAAACACGTAAGCGAAACACAACCAAGGCATTACTAGCTCGTCATAGGCTCATACTAAGTCCATATTAATCGACAATTACTTAGGTCGTAGGTTTAGTCCGAAATCGATCCTCGAATACAAGTTATACTTAACCATTTACAAAATTGGTTTCTAAGTCATGTTCTTAGTGGTTTTCACTTGCGCAACCTCGGCTAAAACATTTTTATAAAATTGAAAAATAATCTTTTTAATACGAATCGTTTTCGTGAGCCTTCCTAACTGTCTCTAGTATTATTCCTAAAAGTTTCACATTTTAATATGTCTTCTAAGTGGTCCAAATATAGCCTCAAAGTGACTGACCAGAGAGGGGTTGTTCCTCCGAACGACGTTTACTAAAACTCACTTTTCTCCTAAACCGTAATTCTTATAGACATGATCTTTATGCCAAAACAAACCTTAAAACAAGACCTACATTATCATGGTCAGTTCTGTTCAAAAATATTCCAAGATCAGTTCGTAATTCTTGCTCAAAACAGCCTTAAATCAAATGGGCATTACGACGGCTATAATCGTAACGTTTCCCGGTTTTTGTTATGTCAAAACCTCTTAAAACCATATCAATTCAACAACCCAACAACTTTTACAACATAACCAGTTCATATACTTCAAGAACACATCACCAACAACAAGTATACATCAAGAATTACCCATACATACTCCAAATTCCATAAACATGCTTATTCTTAAACATTACTAGAAACTTCACTTAAATCTCATCATAAATCAAATGGGTGGATGAGTGGTATACCTTCCTTGAATCCTTAAACACACCACAAGAGCTTGTGAGCCTTAAGAAAGTCTTTATCCATGGTTATCATCCTTAAACTTGCAAAAGAAAATCAAGAACAAGTTATGAATCCTCGGAGTTACTATACACCGGTTTAAAGAACTGGACAAATGAAGGTCTTACCTTGCTCAAATGGAAGCAACTTGTGAAATATGAAATGTAGGTTATCGCAAGACCTTTCCAACAAGCTATAGATCGCCATTTTCCACCAAGAAATGAAGGAGCTATGAACTTTACAATTCGGCAGTTTGTTTTTGGCCGAAATAAAGAAAAGAGAATGGTTTTACTTTTTGATTTGGTTGACTTGATAATTATGATAATGATGCTGATTTTTGTATTAAAAAGTGATGAGTCATTGCATGTCCAGGACACGTGTCGATCAGTGGGGGGTTATGGTGGCAAAGCAGGGACACATGTCAAGCAATGGAGATCATGGTGGCAAGCAGCTTTACTGGTTCGTTTCTTTTCACATGGATGATCCAAATGTTGCATCCCTCGAATTAATCTTGTTACATGTTACTTCCATGTCTATATTTAATCCTGTAAATGTTGTCTTGTTCCTCTTGAAACGATTCGAAATATTTCCCAAAAGAGCGAATAAAATTCTACGCGATTCTCGCAGTGAATAGTAACTATTCACTATTTATTCCAACAATCGAATCCTTAAATCGACTTTAATAAAATAATAAAATTCCAAAATATTAAATCCTCAATTTTAATATCTCATTTCTTGAATATAATAATATATAATTCGCTGCCCGGTCGAATATTACACCAAAAATAAATTTTGGAATTTCTGAATTCTGATTTTCTTTGCATTCACTTATTTACTCCGTAGATCACTAATATGACTTCGGAATATCCACACTACGTCTCGTACATAGGTGGCATGAAAAATTTTCTTAACCCTCAAAATCACTATTCATCCACCAAATTCACTATTCACTGATGCACTTAATCATAATAAGAAAAGTTTTAATTTTACCAAAAATTCGGGTTATTACAGTCTCCCCTCCTTAAAAGGATTCCGTCCCGGAATCAGCTTAGGAATAACTGGGGGGGTACCTCTCTCCCATTGCACTTTCTAACTCCCAGGTGGATTCTTCCACTTCTTGATTTTTCTACAAACCTCTCACTAGCTTGGCAACCTCGTCTCTTAGCACTTGTTATTTTCTATCCGTGATTTCCACGGGTTGTCCTTTGTAAGTCAGACCAGGTTGTATATCTACCTGCTCGTACTCTACATATGCCGGGCATCTATAGTATACTGACGTGGCATTGACACATGAACCTCGTTATGACCATTCTACAGTTTGGGGGGTAAGGCTGGCTCGTAGGCCACCTTCCTGACGCGTCTTAAATCTCAGATGGCCCAATGAATCTCGGGCTCAACTTCCCTTTCTTTCCAAATCTCATTAATTCTTTCCATGGAGATACCTTTAGCATCACGAATCGCTAACCTCATACTCTCTATCTTGTTTGTACATAAATACACCAGCATAAACTTGTTTGTCATTCATCAACTTGCCATTTAGCTTATCAATAGCAGTACTATCTCTATACTCGCGGGCTTAGTCCGCATAATTTCTCTGTCTGTCTTGGTTGTCACCAGCCGCTTGTTGGTGAAATCTTTTGTCTTTCTAGTTTGTTGGACTAACTTGGGTTTTGTGTAAAAAATCTCATCCTTTAATTCCCGATCATTCGGAATCCATCTCTGTCTCATTTTAATTAAGGGTATCAGCCACCACATTGGCCTTCCCCGGATGGTAGTGTATCTCACAGTCATAATCCTAGGTCAATTCTAGCCATTTCTCCATCTCATGTTATCTACTATCACGGATAACTCAAAGTCAATTCATTACATTCCATAAAAATTTGTGGGTGCATTAGTCAACCCAAAATAACCTCGCTGAAAACTCGAAGTGTCTATTCCTAGTACGAATCGCAGTCTTGGGTATATCCTTGGATTTAACTTCCAACTGGTGATACCCAGTTCTTAAATAAATTTGGAAATACACAGCGTCTTTCAGCTGGTCAAACAATCATTTACAAGGGTACCCATTCTCCATGTCGAACTCATTCAACTCTCGAGGTTCGATGCATAATCTCGTGCTAACATTTTTCTCTCTTACAACAACACCGGGCTCTCCACGGTGGTACACTGGGTCTTATCATATACTTGCCTAGCAATTCTTGTAACTGAGTCGCTAACTCTTTCATTCCCACTATACTCTGAATACTCGGTATTCATTCTCATGTCATCCAAATCGATATCTGGTAGCTCATTAAAACCTTGTACAATCTCCCAAAACCATTGTAGTTTCCTTTATACTTGGTATCTCTTTTCTTGGCGTCAACCATAAGAGCTAATTAAGCCTCGTATCTCTGGCGTAATAGTTTCTTAGTCTGAACTATATTCAAGAACCTCTGAATCTGTCTCCATCCTTTATTTATTACTCTCTCTCTCTTTCAATCAGTCTGGGCTCCATTGGGTGTCAACCAACCCATCCTTATTATAATATCACTTCTCCCAAGTCACAATACCATCTCCCTCTGACTCCATCGCCAGCACTTATCTTGCTAACCCAGAGGTAGTGTCCATTTGTAAACAACTCCTCCAAAATCTCAATTCCACTATAGGGCATCTATCTAACACCATTGTCACTGGAGTACACGACACATCGCTATTCCTTTCATATATATCGATTGACCCGCTTTCCATTATCATAATATCCTTGGGAGAATAAACCAATTCATTGATATGTCACTAACATTCTATTCGTCTTAGGGATTCGCTCCTGTCATAGGCGATTTCGTTGCGAATCTAATTCCTATCAGCGAATTTTGACTTATTTGACCTGGTTGGCCTCCCCTTGGGATTCAACGAGGATAACAAAAATTATGGGGCCTTGAAAAGACAGCTCCCATATCAAGGAAAACGTCACACACTGGTGATCATAAGGTTATGAGTTTTAAGGTAACCTTATGGGAGGTAAAAGAATTTACCGAGAGATCAACATGATCATAAGAACTTAGCGTTGTGTGCCTCGATTGAGACATTACTAAAGGTAATTAGCCTTCTTGTATTTCACAACTTACATGTGATGGCGTCCCATCAGACTTCTATCACATAGACAGAGAGTCCTTGTAGCCCCTATAAGTATAGGGTTGTTCGTCTCAGTGGAAGTTGAAAAGTATGAAAGCAATTCGAAATCAATTTAATGATTATCGTCTTTCAACAATATTTCTTAAAGGAACACCTTGGATTAAAATTGAACAGATTCCAAAGGTGCGGTTTCCAAAGAAAAGAATAACCAAAAAGATACTGGTACTTAACAAGCAAGTGGTGAGGTATCATCATAGGGTTATTTATTATTTGAAGAAAAGTGGAAGCTTGAATAACACCATTTGACAGGGCTTCGAAAACCTGAAAGTAGGCATCGTGACAGCCTCTAACACAATTAAATATGATTTAACACAAGTGTTATAAAATAACTTCGAAGAGGGAATATACCCTTTATCAGAATTCTTTCTTGGAGAGAGGTCAAGATAGATCATAGATTGGGGAAATATCCCACATAATTTTCAAATGGGGAGGATACTACCAAGGTCTCTACGGATGTCTTTTTATGTCGGCTCCTCTAATGGATAATCGTTCGATTCCAAAGATTTTCTTTTCCACGCACCCTAAGGTGTTCGATACTTACGTCATTGCCGACTTATAATAGTCGCTAAGAATTCAACCATCAACATTTGCAATCGCAGGGAGTTCTATCCGACTAGGCGCAAACATCTCAAGTAAGCGTTCTGCTCTATAAGAAGACTTCGATACCGTTGTCGCCCATAGCAATGACAACTCCACATGTCGACTGGGCGGTACTTCAGAAGCTCGTTAGAAACTACTAGCTTAAATCCGGTCTCCATTTCAATCATCCTTATACCCAATATTCCCTCTCCCATATCAATCCCGTGTGCTACATAAGCTTAACACTTTTGGCACAATAGCCTTTTAATTTAAGTCAATCTCGGAATTTCTCGGTCTGTCTTGGTCCTTAAATATATTTCGCCTTTACCGTCCAATCTCAACTTCACCATTTTATCTCTTCAATCAATTATAGCAATCAGGGTCTGTCCACCAACCCATATAGCGGCTACCTTACCCAATCCACAGGGTTCGCTCTAGTTTCCACTCTCTTTGGTGACATCCTCTGGTAATCAGAAAGACAAGGTTTGCCAAAATTTGCTGAATTTCTTTCCGACCTTTCTATACTATCCTCATAATTCCTTCCTGGTTTCCTGAGGGTGGTAAATCGCGTTCTCGATTCCGCCTTAGAGTGTTTGCCTTACAATAACATTTGCATGGTACATATACCCAAAATTCTCCTTGAGATAATAAAATCCCTCAATGATGTAATAGACACTATTTCTAGTGGAATCGCTGGTCGTGGGGGATTGAAACCTCATAGCCAAAGCAATTCCTTTCACTATTCTAGGAAACTAAGTACCCTTAATCGTTCGTGAAAATCTGAACACCTTGGTTCTTACGTATGCCGCCTCCTTATGGGCAACTATAACCGACTACGAGTAACATGTTTCGTTCAAGTCGAATCAATCCACTGATACTGGCTATACTGCCTCTACCTCTTCTGCTTTGGAGACTCGACTCCATTTTCTTTGTCATACCTCTTGATGAATCATGAACGATCCTTAAACTCTCGTCTCATCACTTATTTATCCCTTGAAGGTTCGTCCGGTCTTATTATTAGACCTCAAGTAACACACCACATCTTTATCAATCGGCACATTTTCTACAAGATTCTTCCCCTGACCCACCATGGGGTCTTCCTCTAGATCCTCCTATGGATCTTCCTTTATCGGGTCTCCGTCCCTTTCAAGGAGCGCATCATCAAATGCCTACTCGAAGGCCTCGGGGTCTGGTATCTCAGAATCCCATCAATCTATAACTCATACGAATCGAGGTGACTAACCATGAAGTCCTAAGTACGGTTTCCCAGAAGAAGTCCCCTCCTGGGCTTCATCTTAAACAGTCAGGGTCATGTCCTCTAACCCGACTACGAACTCAATTTGGGCTCTAGATGCTCTTATCATTATTAAGGGTATTGTAAGACTCGATCTCCTATCGTTTCTGAGGACTGTAACCTATCGCTCTGATACCATTTCTGTAACAGCCCCAAATCCGGGGTCAGGGATTTAGGGTAGTCACGATCCATGTACTCCTTGCCTTACCTGTATTACTCACACCCTTCATAATTCACCTGCTCATGACCCCACAACATATGTCTCACACACACACACACACAGGTTAGAGTCTCAGAAACGACACAATACAACAAATGCGGAATAAATAATTTTTATTACAATACCCAAATGTCTTCGAATATGTCACTGATACAATTTCTAAGTAATGTTACATTACCAACTTAGCCTTCTGATGCTCACAATCCTCTCATACCATTCATATCTATACATAAGTTGAATACCAAAAGCTGTAACCTGATTCGATTGGTTCGTACTACTCTCGGGATCACTGCTAGAAACTGTTCATGAAAATGCCTTGTGGGGTATGTGTCATCCCATTGGCATCCTACTTCGCTGCTATATAATATATATAAAACAATAGCAAGAGTGAGCGATAGCTCAGCAAGGTAATGAAAGTATGGCATAATTCTGCCTTTAACTCAACCCAGAATAAAGCGGGTATAAGACAATAGTTTGTCAAAATATCTCGATACTGAAATTGTTTCCTTATCAGAACGTATTCCCAAAAACAATACCATTATTGTATTTCAAATATCATTTCATAATATTTCTGCAAACTTTTGCTATATTATGAACAAATTTCTAGTATAAAAGATGAGGTTTCAAAGTAAACCAAATATAACCTTTCCGAAAAATATCTGCTATATAAGCAGAATATCAACATATAACTTAAAAGATGAAGTTATAAGGTGATTCAGTATAAACAACTCCCTTACCATAACTCATATTATGTAAGGTATCCACAGAGTCAAATGATATAAAAGATGAAGTTACGAGGAAAATTAATATCATATCTCCGTAACCCAAGATTTACTTATGCATATATTATCAGAGTCATAACTCATAACAGATGAAGTTGCAAGGATTCATTGTAACTTTATTTTGAACACTTTTCGACCCCCTGCCAACATGACCGGTAAACCTGTACCACGGGTGTCATCCTTGGTCCCTTTCAATACATGTTGCAGAATCCCTCTGTCAACATGATCGGTAAACCTGTACCAACGGAGCCATCCGTGGTCCCTTTCAGTACATGTTGCAGAATTATCCAAAATGGATGATGAACCAATACTGGAGCCTTCTCCGCGCCCGTCGTACCAACCTTACTATGATCAGTAGCAGGTTGTACAACAAAAATATGTTTTCTACATGTAGATGGAAGTATCACGACAGCCTGACATTGTCTACCGCCTTTCTGGATCTCCCGGCCCATTTGGGGCAATAAGATGATGGATCGGCGCGACTCGACCTCTTACACATGCTCCTAGTTCAGATGAAATCCATGACTCTGAAACGTAAAGATCGTCTTCCTTTCCCCAAGTGTAATACTTGTTGATACGACTCCACTCAGTAGTTGTATCTAGGTTGGAAAGGAAGATTCTCCAATATTTCCCAAGCGATGCTTGTTAATGGATATCGACTTGTTCCATGAATTTACCCCTCGAGCGTTGAGGTGGTAGCACAATATTTAACTTGCAGCAACTAAATTGCTTTGAGAAAATATTTATCCCCCGACAGTTTTGAGTTGAGAGTTTAAAATGAATAGCAGTTACTTAAATCAGGTTTCCCATATTTTTGATAGTTGAGCGAGCATTTAAATCCTCTTAAAAGACGGACTTAAATGGAAAACATTGGTTTGGGAACCTCTTTTGATTTAAAACAATTAATAAAATTTATTAAATAAGTAAACCCTCAAATGAATATTCGAAAATAATATTCATTAAGTAAATAAACCTTGAATGAATATTTAGAAATAATATCCATTAAATAAATGAGGATTAAATGAATATTCTACATAATATTCATTAACTAATAAACCTCGAATGAATAATTCAAAATAATATAAACCTCGAATGAATATTCAAAATAATATTCATTAAATAATAATCTCCATTGAATATTTGAAAATAATATTCATCAAATAAATAAAACCCAAATGAATATTCAAAAGTAATATTCATTAGGTAATTAGTCCTTAAATAAATAATCCTTAAATAGATAATCATTAAATGAATATTCAAAAATAATATTCATTAATTAAATAATCCTTAAATGAATATTCAACATAATATTCATTAAATAAATAATTAATCCTCGAATGAATATTCCTAAATTATATTTACAATAATATTCTTAAAGTCAATAATCCTCAAATGAATATAAATAATATTCTCTAAGTCAAAATCCTCAAATGAATATAAATGATATTCTTTAACTACATAATTAACCCTCGAATAACAGTTACCCGATATCTTTATCGGAAAAATAATCATTTAAAAATATACCAAAAATATATCTGCTTCCGGTCTAAAGAATAAAATCATACGCCCTTTACCTAGGGCATTTATAAAAACCTGGCTTATAACTGATATCCCATATCTAGCTTATAAGCCAATTACCAATTCATTTCCAAGTAATAACATTCGAATGAGGTAATATTCAAATAACATTCCTCAAATCATTTCCAAGTAATTAATACTTTCTAGAAATATAATTAATGTTTAATAATAGCAGTCCTCAAAATAATTAGTACACTGCCGCTGGAATCCCTCCGGGTTTCCACGGCTATCTCTATATCTCAAAATACTGACTCCCGGTCTAGAGTCGAAAACAAGAAGTATGCTCTTATCTCTAGAGCTACAAGGTACACCGGTTTATAACTACTTTATCTCAAAGCTCATATGTAAACCAAAATCAAACCCTATTTTATACAATATATAACATGTATCGCAAAATTGTATAACTCCACACATGGCAAAAGCAGTAATATATAATCAATACTTCAAGGTATAGATTTAGAAAACTTGCCACAATACTTGCAATAAAGATTTGGTATATAAATTGGGAATACACAAGTATTGAACATTGGAAAATATACATACTCTGAATGATAGAGTAAGGTTTAGTAAACTTGCCTGATGCTCGAGAAGTGATAGGGGTTCGCGACGATGCCGGACAATCTAGACAAAGTCAAAGAAAACGTACGATTAATCCCCTGGATAATCCACTTGTACTCAATGCTTAAACACGTAAGCGAAACACAACCAAGGCATTACTAGCTCGTCATAGGCTCATACTAAGTCCATGTTAATCGACAATTACTTAGGTCGTAGGTTTAGTCCGAAATCGATCCTCGAATACAAGTTATACTTAACCATTTACAACATTGGTTTCTAAGTCATGTTCTTAGTGGTTTTCACTTGCGCAACCTCGGCTAAAACATTTTTATAAAATTGAAAAATAATCTTTTTAATACGAATCGTTTTCGTGAGCCTTCCTAACTGTCTCTAGTATTATTCCTAAAAGTTTCACATTTTAATATGTCTTCTAAGTCGTCCAAATATAGCCTCAAAGTGACTGACCAGAGAGGGGTTGTTCCTCCGAACGACGTTTACTAAAACTTACTTTTCTCCTAAACCGTAATTCGTATAGACATGATCTTTATTCCAAAACAAACCTTAAAACAAGACCTACATTATCATGGTCAGTTCTGTTCAAAAATATTCCAAGATCAGTTCGTAATTCTTGCTCAAAACAGCCTTAAATCAAATGGGCATTACGACGGCTATAATCGTAACGTTTCCCGGTTTTTGTTATGTCAAAACCTCTTAAAACCATATCAATTCAACAACCCAACAACTTTTACAACATAACCAGTTCATATACTTCAAGAACACATCACCAACAACAAGTATACATCAAGAATTACCCATACATACTCCAAATTCCATAAACATGCTTATTCTTAAACATTACTAGAAACTTCACTTAAATCTCATCATAAATCAAATGGGTGGATGAGTGGTATACCTTCCTTGAATCCTTAAACACACCACAAGAGCTTGTGAGCCTTAAGAAAGTCTTTATCCATGGTTATCATCCTTAAACTTGCAAAAGAAAATCAAGAACAAGTTATGAATCCTCGGAGTTACTATACACCGGTTTAAAGAACTGGACAAATGAAGGTCTTACCTTGCTCAAATGGAAGCAACTTGTGAAATATGAAATGTAGGTTATCGCAAGACCTTTCCAACAAGCTATAGATCGCCATTTTCCACCAAGCAATGAAGGAGCTATGAACTTTACAATTCGGCAGTTTGTTTTTGGCCGAAATAAAGAAAAGAGAATGGTTTTACTTTTTGATTTGGTTGACTTGATAATTATGATAATGATGCTGATTTTTGTATTAAAAAGTGATGAGTCATTGCATGTCCAGGACACGTGTCGATCAGTGGGGGGTTATGGTGGCAAAGCAGGGACACGTGTCAAGCAATGGAGATCATGGTGGCAAGCAGCTTTACTGGTTCGTTTCTTTTCACATGGATGATCCAAATGTTGCATCCCTCGAATTAATCTTGTTACATGTTACTTCCATGTCTATATTTAATCCTGTAAATGTTGCCTTGTTCCTCTTGAAACGATTCGAAATATTTCCCAAAAGAGCGAATAAAATTCTACGCGATTCTCGCAGTGAATAGTAACTATTCACTATTTATTCCAACAATCGAATCCTTAAATCGACTTTAATAAAATAATAAAATTCCAAAATATTAAATCCTCAAATCCTCAATTTTAATATCTCATTTCTTGAATATAATAATATATAATTCGCTGCCCGGTCGAATATTACACCAAAAATAAATTTTGGAATTTCTGAATTCTGATTGTCTTTGCATTCACTTATTTACTCCGTAGATCACTAATATGACTTCGGAATATCCACACTACGTCTCGTACATAGGTGGCATGAAAAATTTTCTTAACCCTCAAAATCACTATTCATCCACCAAATTCACTATTCACTGATGCACTTAATCATAATAAGAAAAGTTTTAATTTTACCAAAAATTCGGGTTATTACACACAAGAACCATCTTCTCAAAGTGAAGATGCAGGCCAATCTACAGTTTCTGAGAAATTTCCTGACACAGCTCAAGGGATTTCTGGTGCAGATGAAGTTCAAAGATTGGTCGAGGACACTGTCAATGAGGGAAACACACAAGAACCTTTGACTCAAAGTGTTGAAGCAGCTTCTGAACCTCAAGCTCCACAAGAACCATTGGTAGCAAATACTGATGCAAGCATATCAAATCCTGACGGTGTTCATCCTGACGCTAGTGGTGCTCCTGATGCTGAGCCTATCCTGATACAGCCACTTCGTTCAAGACCAATGGCTTATCCTATCACAGATTCACAGGATAAAATGAAAGGTATAGCTATTCCTGATCCTGATGTTACTCATAGTACTGATGATGATGACTCTGATGATAGTGATAATGATGAGAATCGAAAAGAGAAGGAACAGCTTGCTACATCACTCAAAGTTAGTCTTGGAACTAATTTTGGTTCATCAAGTACATATATGGCTGGAAAAGCTTCCACTGGGAAAGATCAGAGACAAGATTTTTCTATTCCTTCCTTTAATCCTGCTGAGGCACGTAGACAGAATGAATGGAACAATTCATGGTACAGATCTGCTGAATCTGTAAGTTATTCTTCTGCTTTGGAACATGCCTATGATGCAGTGCAATCTATAGAGAATCAAGACTTGAAGAATCATCTGAAGGCTACAACTCTGTTATCCAAAAGCCTAAAAAGTGAGATTGATTCTATCAAGAACTCAACTGAGTTGGTGAGTAATGATATTTCTCAAAATTTTACAAAGGTGCCTACTACTTTTCAGCTACGGGTAGTAGAATCCCAAGTGAAGTCTGTCATTTCTGAACAAACCTCCATCAACAGAAGGATTGATTCTCTGGATACTAAGGTAACTGACATTCAAGCCTCTCTTTCCTTAATTTTGAATTTATTGTCAAATCCTGATGTCAAAAAGGGGGAGAAGGTTAGTCAGGCAACAAAATGCACACCTGATCTAGTATTAAGGAATAATGATGATGATACTGGAGATGATGGTAGTGACAAAGTGATACAAGGAGAAACCTCTGATGCTGCTGTTATGAAGTCTACAATTCAAACTTCTCAAAGTCAAACAACACAGTCAACTCATGTTTCGGATTTTGGAGTTAAGACAGTAAGAACGTTGGTGAAATCTCAGATCCTGACGGAAGAACAAATCCTGACACCTGGTCATGGACATACTCTTACTACAATTCCTGAAGGTGATGAAGATATTTTTATTGATAATCCTGAAGATGCATCAAATTTATTCCAGAAGCTTACTACAAAGGATGGTATAATTGTTACTCTTTATCATAATGATAAAAGAGTTCAACAATTATTTGCCAAAAAATCACTCTCTACAGCAAGTGAAGAATATCCAGATCTCTCAAATGAAGAATTCTTGAGACAACAAAAAGAGATAATGGAAAGCTATTCTGTTTCTACTAGAGGTAGAGGAAGCAGAGGTTAGAGAGGAGCTAGAAGAAGTAGAAGAGGTTCTTCAACTCAAATAGTACCTAGACAGACAAGGTCTAGAGGGTTAAGAATTGAAGAAATCCCTGAACCTATTCAAACTCTAGTAGTTCCTGACAGATCTACTTTTGGTGATGATGGAAATATCGAAGAAGAACCTGAATTGAGAAGAAAATCAAGAAAATCAACTCTCTGCAATACAAATCAAATTGAAGAATCTAATCCTGATGTTGTTCCTGATAATATTCAAGATCCTGATGATTCTGAAATTCTGCAAGAGATTGATTTGATAATCTTATCTACTGTGGTTGACTCTCACAACAAGGAAGTAGATGAAGAAGAAGAAGCCAGAAGAAGAGAAATCACAAGAAAAACAAATAGAGATTTCAATCTCCATAAACAAAGGCTTAAACATTCAAATGAAAGAAACTGGAGGAACCCAAGCAGACAAGAATCTTTACTGGAAAGAAGCTATGCCTTTGAAAAGGAAAAAGGTAAGAAGTGGAAACACATAAGTACACTGAGGTGTGATACACCTATCAATTTTCAGACTGGAGGAATTATTACAAGTGCTTCAAGTATTGTTGATTTATCTGATATGGTTAGATCAAAAGAACTCTGGTTAAAGATGTTTTCAAATCTGAAGCAATTGACAAGTAATTCAAGAGGAGGTATTGGACACAGGGATGCTGAATATCTAAATATGTCATATGTAGATCCTTACTCCTTAACTGAAATTGGAGGTACTTTAACTTCTGAAAACCTGAACAATTTACTAGTTGTTGATATAGTTATAGATTGTCATGATGGTTTTGACAAGAAAGAAAAGCTTCTGTACTTCATGAAAGATGGTAGTGTGAAGATTCTATCTATTCAAGATCTGCTGATGAAAACTACACAGGAACTGAAATATGTTCATTATCTTTTGAGATTGAAGAATCAAATGTGCAAAGTGTGGAGTGACATGATTTTGTCAACAATAAGAAGAAGACTGGATGGAAACAGTAATTTCAATGGTAATTATACTCCCATGTACTTAAATCAAAGAGGTCAGGATGTGGAAATGCAAAGGGGTACTGCTGTTAAAGAAGTAACTTTTGGCATGACTCAACTTACTCTCGATCCTGATGGGAAGGAAATTGCTTATCTTTTGCTTGAGGAGCATAGTCTTCAGAGAAGCTCCATATTGAATCTCAGAGCAGCTATCTACCAGATTAATGAGGAAGATGAAGAACTCAGAAATCTTAAGGAAAGACTAATTCAAATTCTTGAAGAAAAAGAAGAAAATTTGTTATCCAACTTCTTGAAGATGAATCTGTTCTATCAAAGAATTTAAACAGATAAGTTGTTTCTGCAGATACTTGTACATTTTGTATATATGTTTTTGACATCATTGAATCTTAGGAATCTATACTTTATTTCACAAAGTATGAGATTGGGGGAGATTGTTAGATCAGAATTCAATGATCTTCAGGAGCTAGACTCAACTGATCAGGATTGCTGACGTCATCAGGATTGCATGGTCATCAGGATCAGAATACATATCAGGACTGGGATCAGGTTTGATCATCAGGACTGGAAGATGATCAGGATTCCTACTTCGAGTTATATTTGGAGTCTAGTTAAACATGGAAGTTTATTTTGTCGGTTCCTGGTTTGTAGAATGTAGCTATCAATTATGGATAGGTTTCAATCTTTGTAATTGATTAGGACTTATCATTGATAGAGAAGCTATGTAGTATATAAACACAGTTTAGGTTTCGATTTATGAACGACAAGAACAAAAACGATCATACACTCGAGTATTTGTGTAAACTAGCAGCTCTCAAGAACATCAGAATTTCTTGAGAGAGTTTGTAACAGTTTTATATCAGATTTAATAAAGCTGTTATTGTTCTTTCATATTTGTGTTATATACTTGATTAAGTTGAGAATCTTATACAATTGTATTCAACCCCCCTTCTACAATTGTTATTTACTGGGCAACAATAGATACATGAAATACATTATGAACGTGCTGCATATGCGGCGACAATGCTAACTCGTAAGCTACCTTGCCCACTTTCTTCAAAATCTCAAACGGTCCAACATTTCTCGGACTCAACTTCCCTTTCTTTCCAAACCTAACTAATCCTTTCCACGGTGAAACCTTTAGTAACACTTGCTCTCCTTCTTCGAATCCCACATCCTTTCTGGCTAGATCCGCATACTTTTTCTGTCGGTCCTGAGTTGTTATCAATCTTCTTTGAATCAATTGAATCACTTCCTTTGTTTGTTGTACTAGTTCTGGTCCTATCATCTTCCGTTCACCAACTTCTTCCCAATACACTGGAGATCGACACTTTCGTCCATACAAAGCTTCGTAAGGTGGCATTCCGATGCTCGCGTGAAAACTATTATTATATGAAAATTCCATCAAGGGTAGATGATCGTCCCAACTGCCTTTAGAGTCAAGTGCACATGTCCTAAGCATATCTTCAATAGTCTGAATTGTTCTTTCGCTTTGACCGTCCGTCTGCAGGTGATAAGCCGTACTCATACTTAACTCGGTGCCCAAACACTCTTGAAAACTCCTCCAAAATCTTGAATTGAATCGAGGGTCTCGATCAGACACTATCGATACTGGAACTCCATGCCGTACTACGATTTCTTTTATGTAAATATGAACTAACTTATCTAGCGAGAATCTCTCGTTAATCGGAAGAAAATGCGCAGATTTCGTCAATCGATCCACGATAACCCAGATGGCATCATGGTTAGCCTTCGTTCTAGGTAATCCTACCACAAAGTCCATCGCAATGTGTTCCCACTTCCATTCAGGAATTTCCAATGGTTGAAGTAATCCACTTGGTCTTTGATGTTCGGCATTGACTCTTTGGCATGCAAAACATTTGCTCACCCATTCGACAATCTCCCTTTTCATATCTGGCCACCAAAAGTTCGTCTTAAGATCTCGATACATATTCGTACTCCCTGGATGAATTGAATACTTCGAGTTATGCGCTTCGTGCAAAATTTCATTTTTCAGTTCCGCTACATTAGGTACCCATATCCGAGAAGCAAATCTCAAGATCCCTTTGTAGTCCGGTTGGCTACATATTTCCTCACCTGTCATCTTACTCACGTCATCATTCATAACTTGCTCTTGGCACTTCCGTATCTTCTCCAACAATTCAGGTTGACACGTCATGGTATAAATCATTTCTGTCGCATCCTTCGGAATACTTACTTCAATCTCTAACTTCTCAAATTCCTTGTATAACTCTTTGGTCATCGTCAGTGTATTTAATCTCTCTTTTCTGCTCAGAGCATCTGCTACCACATTTGCCATGCCGGGATGATAGTTGATAGAAACGTCGTAGTCCTTGATTAGTTCTAACCATCTTCGTTGCCTCATGTTCAGCTCTTTCTGAGTAAAGATATACTTCAAACTCTTATGATCGGTGTAAATTTCACATCTCTCTCCATATAAGTAGTGTCTCCATATCTTCAAAGCAAACACAATCGCTGCTAACTCCAAATCATGTGTAGGATACTTCTGTTCGTGGGGCCTCAACTGTCTTGACGTATAAGCAATTACCTTGTCATGTTGCATAAGTACGCAACCCAATCCTTTGTACGACGCATCACTATAGATTACGAATTGTCCTTGATCGTCTGGTAACATCAATACCGGTGTCGTAGTTAGTCTCTTCTTTAACTCTTGGAAGCTTTCTTCGCATTTATCGTTCCATATGAATCGCTCGCTTTTCCTTGTCAGCTTGGTCATTGGAGTAGCTAACTTCGCAAAATCTTGCATAAATCTCCGGTAGTATCCGGCTAATCCCAAGAAACTTTTGACTTCAGTCAGTGTCCTTGGTCTCTCCCAATCCTTCACTGCCTCTATCTTTGCTGGATCCACTTTGATGCCTTCGCTGCTCACCACGTGTCCTAAGAATTGAACTTCTCTCAACCAGAATTCACACTTGGAAAACTTCGCATATAGTCTTTCTTGTCTCAACGTTTCCAATACAATCCGCAAATGGTCTGCATGCTCTTCTTCTATCTTCGAGTATATTAAAATGTCGTCGATGAATAACACTACAAACTTGTCCAAATATCTCTTGAAAATCTTGTTCGTTAAGTCCATAAAAGTTGCTGGTGCATTTGTTAATCCAAACGCCATTACTAAAAATTCATAGTGCCCATACCTTGTTCGAAAGGCTGTCTTCGGTATGTCGTCTGGTTTAATCTTCAGTTGGTGATATCCTGACCGTAGGTCAATCTTTGAAAAATGTACCACTCCTCTCAGCTGGTCAAACAGATCATCTATTCGAGGTAACGGATACTTGTTCTTAATGGTCAGCTTGTTCAACTCCCGATAGTCTATACACAATCTCATGCTTCCATCCTTTTTCTTGACAAACAGTACTGGTGCTCCCCACGGCGAAACGCTGGGTCTAATAATTCCTTTTTCTAGCAAATCTTGCAGTTGAGTAGCCAATTCCTTCATCTCCACTGGTGCCATTCTGTAAGGGGCCTTAGATACTGGCTCCGCTCCTGGTACTAAGTCTATCGCAAATTCAATCTCTCTATCTGGAGGTAAACCTGGTAATTCTTCCGGAAAAACATCTGGAAACTCATTTACAACTGGAATATCTTCTAACTTAGAAACTTCCTTCTCTATATCTATCACATAAGCTAAATACGCCTCACAACCTTGCCTTAATAATCTCTTAGCCTGAATCATTGTCAGGAACCTCTTTCCTTGCCTCTTTCCTCTAAATATTATTTCCTTCTTTTCTAGGGTACTCAAAGTAACCCTCTTATTCTTATAGTCAATACTTGCATCATACTCAGTCAACCAATCCATCCCTAATATCACATCAAATTCACCTAACTAAAAAGGTAACAAGTCAACATAAAAACGATTTCCCAAAATCTCTATCTCATAACGAGGATATTATGAACTGACCGCTATACGATCCTGATTAGCTATCTCTATATTCAAAACTCCACTTAAGGGTTTCATTACACAATTCAATCTACGAGCAAACGTTTCAGAAATAAAAGACTTCGTCGCTCCCGAATCTATTAACACTTTAGCAGGAATAGAATTTACTAGAAGTGTACCTGCCACCACATCGGAATCTCTCACTGCTTCTCCCATTGACATATTGTAGGTCCTAGCTAATGGCTGGACATTAACAACTGGGGGTGCTTCGATTGCCCGAATCATATTGTTCACGGTTGCTGGTGCTCTGCAGTCCTTAATCATGTGATCTGGTTTCTTACACCGATGAAACACGATGCCTATCTTGCAATCCCGGGAATAATGTCCCTTCTGATTGCATTTAAAGCATGTGACATTCAATCGATGGCATATCCCTGGATGTCGCTTCCCGCATGTCTTGCATTCTGGTAGTGGGGGTCTAGAAAGTCCCTGCTGACTGCCGGTTGGTAGACGGTTATCTTGTCCTACGCTCCCGGTATCTGGTTTCTTAAAACTTGTATTCCTTCCGGGCTGAAATCCCGGTTTCTTATTTGCCTGCCCTTGAAAACTTCCCTGTTGCTGTCCCTTATCGGGTATCCCTGCTTTCCTTTTCTTGTTCTCCCTCTCTTTCATGTAAGAATCACTCTTTGTCTCCGCAATCACTGCCTTTTGGACCACCGCTGCATAGGTGTCCAACTCCAATATAGCTAACTTACTACGAATCCAAGACCTTAGTCCCTGCTGGAACCTCTTGGCCTTCTTCTTCTCCGTATCCACATAGGTTGGAACAAACCTCGACAACTCTGTAAACCTTGTTTCATATTGGGGCACTATCAGACTTCCCTGCTTTAACTCCAAAAACTTTAATTCCATCTGATCTCTCATATAGTCCGGAAAATACCTTTCCAAAAACAACTCTGTAATTCTTGCCCACGTAATCAATCCTTCGGGTTCCATAGCCCTACTCGTTTTCCACCAATAACTGGCCTCATTCTTCAGAAAATAGCTTACATACTCCGTCTTCTTATCCTCTGCCACCTCTATCAAGGCAAAAGCCTTTTCCATCTCCATCAACCATGCCTTAGCCTCTACAGGGTCTGCTGATCCTTTAAATTCTGGAGGTTTTGCTGCTTGGAAAGATTTGAACGTAACCGCCGGTGCTGCTTGCTGGTGATGCTGTTGATGCTGCTGATGCTGATGTTGTTGCTGCTATTCTAAGAGCTGTTGCTGAAATTCTTATTGCTGCTGTGCTAATGCGGCAGTCTGTTGAGTAAGTATTTAATAACTGGATTACCATCGGGTTCATGTGGCCCGTGGGAGGTGTATTCTGTTGACCTTCTTGGTCAGGGGTATCAGTTGAATGGGTTTGTCGTTTAGGAGCCATATCGCTGATGAATGAACAATAATTGGCTTAATCAAACAGTTCATATAATAGAAGGAAGGATCACAATTGATATTTCGAAGGTTTACAGATTTTCTCAACGGTGTATGGGTATACTCGTTGTAACAAGTAGAATAACAGTTATGATGCTGGAAATGAATGACAAGGGAATAAATACAGTTCTATAAAAGAGGTTTATCATACATATATTTATAGATAGAGTTAGTACAAGCGTAGAACGCTTCAAAAGAAAATATATCATGGCTGAACCATAACTGCCGACCAACAATCCAACAAAAATGCAACAACAACCCGAGGCATTCCTATAAGCCCGGTGCACTGCCGATACTACAATGTGCATCTATATACTAACTATCTAGAAACCATACATCCATGTCACATCTGTCTACTCCTAAACCTGCTCACAGATCACCTGCTCCTGTCTGCCATAACGGGGGTCCTGAAATCTCTGCAATCTCACTCATCGCATAATCCAAAATCTGTCTCATCCCTGCTACTGTCTCTCCCTCTCGACTAGAAGCTAATCCGTGCAATCGAGTCTCAACAAAGGTCCTCGTAACCCTAAACCTCATCTGAATGTCCCTTATCTGATATCTAAGTCTGTCCCTCTCTCGGATAACGGCTGCCTCAATCGAACGAATCTTCCCCATCTCCATAACCTGTCCATAAAGGTACTCCCTCTCTCTATTCACCCTCTGATACACATGGTGTGGAACTGGTGGCTCTCCTAACTGGTACAAAGGCCCACAAACTGATGCCTGAGACACTGGTGCTGGGGCTACTCGTCGGAGTGGAACAGGACAAGGTACCTGATCTCTCCTGACTACCGGATGCTGATCCCTAAGCTGATATCGCACTGGACGAGACGGTCCTGCTCTCTCAACGGGTGTAGGTATATCTGCTATCGTATCCTCGGAAGGGTCTGAGTCTGAACTAGAACTAGGGGGCTGCAATTATAACCATATTTAATTACTACGCATAATATCCCTAGTTGACCTCCTAATATCCTTAAGTGAATTCCTAACTCTCTATGTTATCCTGGACCCTAAGTCCTAACTTGTTTCAATTGCCATAACCTGTTGCTTTGATACCAACTGTGACGCCCTCCAAACCCGGGGTACAGATTTGAGGAGTCATCCGACCAACGGAACACTATTTAACACATGCATAATATATATAAAGACACAAATACCCCTTAACCAAGACCGCATCCAGATTATGGCAATGAACACAAACTACTACAATCTTTTATTAATACAATACTAGTTTTATCAGAGTTATTACATCACAACTAAAGTTCAAATCTAGACATCTAATCTAGAAAAGCAAAACAACAACTACCCTGCCAATGACAATGACTCGAGGGGCTCTCCTGGCTGCTGGTGAACTATCGGTCACGCTATGCCGACTCATACTCTCACTTCACTCGAATATGGTTAGAAAACAACAAGCAAGAGTGAGCCAAAATTGCTCAGCAAACATCATATGAATCATTTCTATCACAGTTGTAAGGATATGAATTTATGATATCAGAATCAACAATATTTAGCTAGCACATGCTTTGTATCAATAACAATTGAAGAAAAAGAATTAGAATTTGGCTTATACATTTTATTCAAATCAAAGGTTGTGCTGCTGGCCAGCCACGCATCAACCCCGGACTAGCTCACGGCATAGTCCTCTACTGGATCCTAGGCTAATCTGGGCCTTAAGTTATTCCGACCATAAATATGGCCCGACCAATTACTGGTCCATTTTAAAAACACATGCCAAATCTATCATAGGGTATAAACAATAACATGCTCAATAAGATAAACTCAATGTATAGTAATTGCAAAAGAGCTTCAACTGCTCAGCATCAAATGAAGATCGAGAAAGAATCATGGAGTAATTTCAATGGTACAGTGTACTTATTCAATAAGGAAGTCAAGATTGGTAATCGATAATCAATGACCGTAATCAATAGTCAAGATGGAAGTCAAATAATCAATGGTTGTCAATAATAATCAAAGGATGATAATCAATAATAAATGGTGGTAAACAATAATCAAGTGAATTGGAAATAAGGGTTTCCGATGCAGATCAAATCAAAGAATCAAGAATCTCTAACAAAATGGAATCAGTTGTCCAAATGCGGTTAAAAGATTGATAATTTGAATTGTTGTGAGGATAACGGTATTCGAGTAATCAAGACAATAATAAATTTTATCACAAGTAAAGGCACAGATACTTGCCTGGTCTAAGCTACTGTCAGATCGACTCTGCTCACTCTACCTTTCCATTTCCCTTGCTCCGGGAACTCGATTCTATAATTAAACAACTCATCACAATAAGTCTAACTATTATCGTTCTACTCTCGACACTTATTCAATCAATAATCACATTTAAACAAGTAACCGGTTACGTATCGGAGGTCCGGTATGATTTACGATATTTAAAACTCAGATATTTGCCCTAGTACGGGCATATACAGACTATAAAACACAACACACAATTAATATGAACCATATAGCACTTATAAACATTTTTAAAACATCAATCGAAACTTATTTGAATTTTAAATAAGCCACGATTAATTTTTAAATCAAAACTCGGATTTTTAAATCCAATATAAACATTTAAATGCAAATAAATCAATTAATAAAATTAAGTGACACTCTTTAAATACTCAAACTATTTTTAAATAAATAAATAGGCTTGAAAATAATTAAACTGAATTTTTAATTAATTAAATCTAATTAATAATTAATTTTTAAGAATTAATTGATTAAAAGAAATAACCAATTAATTAATAAATTAATTATTAATTAAAAATAATTAAATAATTAAGTTTAATCGATTTTCGGATTTAAAATAATAAATATAATTTTCCAGAATTTTTCTGATATTAAAATATGTTTTTAAAATAAAAATATGAATTTTTAAAGTTTTTTAAACTATTTTTGAATTAAATTTAAAAATAAAATCCAAAAACAGTTTTCAGAAAATGAATTAGGGTTTTGAAGATTGAAACCGGGTCAAACTTCGGGTAAATGGGTCGCCAAGAACTGAAACGGATCGCCAAGAACAGCCGGAATTTCTCCAGAATCCGGCGACCTTTTCCAGATTCCGGCGAGCCAAAAACACATCCAAAATTGGGGATTTTTATATCAAAACATTCCAAATAAACACAACAACACATTCCGATAAAAAACGTACCAAAAACATCGCCGTAATAAAAAACCCGACTATTTTCCGGCGAGCTTAAACAAATTTTCCGATCTGTAAAAATCCTACATGAAACTCTACGTTCTTTATGTTAAAATGAAGCTAAGAACACATACAATGAAAGCCCTCTACCAAAAACAATGTCAGATCATTCATATGAACGGACTATTCAAAAGAAGAATTCGGGTCAAACCCCGAAAATCAAACCCATCAAAATCGAACATAAACATGAAATTAAAGCATGGATTCTTGCTAATTAGAACCCTAGGAACATGTTAGAAGCAACCAATTGAACGGAGAATCAACAGAATGAAAATCCCCAATTCGGGTATGAACCCTAACTTTAATTCGAATATTGAAAAATTCATAACAAATGGAAAAATTACCAGATGATGATGAGGTTGGAAGATTCTGAAACTAGAGATCAAGAGCTTTGATTTGAGTACTTGAACTTTGATTTCTGAAATCAATAACACGTTGAACGAATGGATTGATTATTCAAGAACACGAAGAACACGTTTCGGGAATTTTTACTTATTGATTATACGCAATGCAGATTATGAAGGTTATAAGGTACAATTCGTCTTTATATATTTTTGGAAAAATAATACCCCAAGGAACACTTTTGGATCGTTATAGATCCACTGGATCGTTTAAAAACCCTAATTAGGTTAAAACACGTTTTACGAGAAGATAATTATCTACAAAGATTGATAATTATCCAAATCAATACATATCATTATATAACTAATGCTCAAGAATACTGGGGCTATAACAAATGTAATATTGATATAAAACGATATATCCGTCCCCTTAAGCAATTAGGGTTCGGAACAATTTTTTTTCCCTTTTTGAACAAAACGAATTATTCTTGCAGAATCAAATAGGTAGGAATGAAATGATACGAATATCTCTCCCGATAATGATTCGAATACGAAAGACGAAGAGATAATAATTAATGTATGAAATTCCATTGGGGCCCTTAAATTATCAAAACGGGCTCAGATTTGAAGAAAATTCTAAATGACGAAATATTTGAAAGGGGCTTCTGACTCACCAATTAGCACATAATCACTCAATAATTATCATTTAATAATATTCCAATACTCCACAATAAATATTTTTATATTAAATATATCATTTAATCAAATAATAAAATTCACGGATATTACATATGCTGCATCACAAAGATAGAATTTATCTGCAATATAAAGTGTATAAATTATATAAAGGAGTACAAGATCGTATATTAGTTTATTTAGCCTGAATAAAATAAAAAGAATTACATACTTGGCGGAGGAACAGGAAACCCCGAACTAGGATCAAGTGCCACTTCTGTTAATATTCTTGAATCATGCGCTACTCCCTCCCATCCGGCCCAAACAAATGTGAATATCATATTGAAATCACATACAGCTAAAACATTTTGATAGCATTCACCCCTTCCTCGACCTCTATATCGAGCTTGTTGGTCAGCTGGAATAATTGCGTGAACAAGTGTACCATCAAGTGCTCCAATTGCCCCCTTATAACACATAATCTAGACAATTGTTAAATGTGCCACTTAAAAAATAAAAGTAAAATACTTATTATTTATTATAAAAGTGCACAAAAGAAAATTAAAAATATTCGCTACTAACCGGAAATATTTTTAGTAGCTCTCTTTGTCTCCTTGAAAAAATTGATTGTTGATTAAATTGTGTATGCACAATAATTTCTTTCGCGAACTCCATCATACCGTTCAAAACCTCGTGAAAATATTTATGTAATTTTTCTGTAGAGTGCTGGAATCTATTTTTAAGCTTTATAAAACGATCATTATGGCTTATAACATGCAAGAATATAGCCATTTTTTGTTCAACTGTTGAATATCGACTACCTTGAACCCAACCACGTTGCTTAAAAAGGTTGCAAAGTTCAATGTATGCAATGCGAGAAAGCCGCATCATATCTTGGCACTGGGTGTTAGAACCATTTAACAACTCTAATGTATAAGCATATCCAGGCAAAACTGAATTATTATCTTTCAGTCGCGGCACACTTCTTGAGTGAAGTTTTCTCATATAACAATACATAATCATTAAACATAATAGTTGATCCTGAATTTCCATTGCTAACCTGTGTCATAAAAAAGTACTAATGTAAAACAAATGCATTTATTTAAATAAGTCAATATGCATTACACGCAAAAAATATCACGTTTCGAGATGCCAAAAAAAACACCAAATAGAGAAACTACGCATTTAATCCTAATTTAGTTGACACCATTTTAACCCAATCTGCGTTTTCATTTTCCTCAAGAAGGATCCACTGTTCCCTATACTTCGCGCTCTCACAAAATATCCCAAGAGCCATTTTGTGCAGGGGATTAGTTGCTCCCCATCCAAGGTTGTTTAGCTTCTCTTTACATTCTTTAAGCGATGGTCCACTGTTAGCCTGAACCATAAGTTTTAGTGCACTAGTCATCTCATTTTCAAATTCTGTGATTTTTGCAAGTTTTGGTGATGCTTTATTTCTTTTCTTAGGAGTTTCCTCGGTATCTATATTGAAAGCACTCTGAGCATTTGGAGCATTTGACTGAATTTCTTCTATATCAGGAATCTCTTTTTCATCATTTGCGTCAACTATCCTTCTCCTTTTAGAACTAGGTCCCCATCCACTAACTCCCGTGGCAGCAATTCCATCATAAAGATGGGTGCAAAGCTCAGGATAACACAAAGGTGTTGACTTCAAAGTCTCTACATATTTATTTCTCTGTAGACAAAAGTAAAGTATAAATTATCTTAAAATAAAATTACTTGAGATAAATTAAGTTTATTTATCATAATTACCTTACAAAGCTGATCCCATTCTTCTTCAGTGAAGTTGAATGAGTTAGTTACCGGGTTATAGTGGTTTCCGGTCTTGGATTTGAGTTGACACCAAGCAACATAACGATTTCTTAAGTAATCATATCGATTCCTCATTTGTCTAGCATCAACTTCAAAGCCATGAGTTTTCTTTAGAATATCTCCCACTTTTACCCACGAATGTGGTTTTAGACTACTACCTAACCTACCATTAGCTGTAACTTCCTCAATGCACGTTTCAAGAAATGTTTTTGTTATGAGTTCACCCCTCCAATATACTTTTCCTTTCTTTTGGGTTTCATTGGATTGATTTTGGGTTGTGTTTGATGGATCCATACCTAATAATTGGAAAACAAAACTGCACATTAGGCATCTATAACTAGTTATAAAATGCAAGCCTACAACTCAAATCAAAATAAATACAAAAAGTTTAATTCAAGAATCCTGCAAGTTTGGAAACCTAAGACAAACTGAAGACAAACTTGAAGACAGGTTGATAAAACAAACAAACAGAAAACAAAAACTTATTCATATTATTATTATTATTATTGACAAGTAATATTCACACAGATCAGTTTTCGACGATGAACTTATCAAATCAGTGGTTATCTGACTGAGCCTATTACTTATTTCTGGTAACTATTAATGTTTACAATTCAAATGCGTCCATCTTGAAAACAAAAACGTGTAAGAAGAATAAACTTGTGACTGTCAAACAGCCTTACTTTATTGCTGAGACAACTATGCCTGGGAAGAACGGATTTGATCTCAATGGAGCATCTCAATCATTCAATGTATTGGCTGAATATCTATTTGTTAAGGTATTGATTATCTCTGTAATTACCACTGAGATTATGAAGGCCTTTCAATCTTGTTAACATAAGACATACTACTGATCTTTCAGAATACAACAAAGCAGAGTATGGAGATGACTACACCTGATCTCTTTTATTTAATAGGTTAACAAGTTTGGGAAAATCACTGTCCCCAGGAGATCTCTTTTCATGTACTGATGGATGTCATGTCATGTCCCTTAAAGAATAAGATGACTCAACAGGAATCTAACTAAAGAATAAGATGACTCAGTTTTTTGCCTCGGTATCAACAGAAATCTAACTAAAGAATCCGAATTTTTGCCTCGGAATGTTATTAAAAAAGACTCTATAATATCTGTCTAAGTTGTAAAACAGAATAAGAATTTGATCTGAGCTGGTCATGTCAATACATTATGAGTGGAATATTGATTAGTAGCAAGAGATCGAGGTTTAGAAACAAACAAATCTCAATCTGCAGGCACCAGCTAGCAGCAGTTTCAGCAAAGTATTGAATAGTATTATTGTATTCTGGAGTTGTCTAACACTTGTCTCCCCGGTTTCAGCAGAGTGACATGCATTAACATTGTTAATCTGTATTAAACTTATTTAAATATCATTTCTTTACCTTAATCTTTTTGTATACATCCAACACTTTGGATGCCCTTTTGCTAATGCTTCAACCAGCATGTATACATTGACAAGGCTACACCCTTTATCACAAGGCTACTCTATGTTACAAGGCTACACCCTTTATCACAATTAATTTTGTTTAACACAAGGAACTTGCCATACACATGAATAACCTAAGAACTTTACAAAGTAGTCATGCAATCGGCCAATTAGGGACTTTTCTAATGACAAAAACCAAAGGACCCAAATCAGAAAAAATAAACTGTATCAATTTTGTAAAAATCAAGTATTTTTGTAAATATCATGTCTCTAACAACCAAAACAAGATAACAACTTCATATAATAAATTGCATCATCTACATCATCTACATACCCAATTATGCTTTATATCATTTAAAGTATAAATTGCATAGAATTTAGTCAAACAATTTTCAACCAAAACAAGATAACAACTTCATATAATAACAAGAATGATATAGTCATACAACAACGAAAGTAGGTTCTCTGGCCTAGAAATTAAAATGAAGTTACCTATTTTTGATTGGAAGAGAGAGATGGCGCAGGGATGGAGAAGATATGAAGAAATCACTTTTGGAGAAGATAACCACAAAATTGCGCGAGAATTGTAGCTGATGGATATCTAGGAGGGGCTGGATATATAGGAAAATTTGATTATAAGAACGATTCAGGGAAGAATTTTAACGCGACTCGTCCAGCTAATTTTAGGGTGTCGTCCAAATAATTTTAAGTCGTCCAGATGAAGAAAAACCCAACCAAATAGCCTGAACAAGCGACTGGTCCAGTAAAAGCCCATTCAGATTCTATTCAGTTATTAACAAATGGGCTCTAAGTTAGTAACTAATCATCCTAGAACACACCATCTTGTAAAAATCATATAAAATCGAAAAATAAGAGTTTCGTTCTCAAATCTTATATCACACCTTCTGATCTTCACGGGCTTTCTTTTGAGTCCTAGATCATCACCAGGGAATGCTTGAAGCTCTACTTATGGGCGTTTTTAAGATCGATCGCAGAAACTGCCAGGAACAGGGCAGATTGGAATCTTCAACTTGGGAATGGGATTTGACTAGGCTACACCCCTTTGTTTTCCATCAAACTTTAGGTGTGGTCTTTACATAGAATGAGGAGGCTATGGTTAAAATATGGTGATTTATGGATGGATAGAAGTGGAGATATGAAGTTTTCTTTGAGTTGTGTTCTTGTTTGGCAGATTGGAGAGCTTCTTGGAAGAGAAAGGGTGGAGTGGTTTTATGTTGTATTATTACATA
Source organism: Heracleum sosnowskyi (assembly GCA_030848705.1). NCBI lineage: Eukaryota > Viridiplantae > Streptophyta > Magnoliopsida > Apiales > Apiaceae > Heracleum > Heracleum sosnowskyi. Next base: position 72,336,482 of record CM061235.1, read on the forward strand.
TTTCATATGTTTAACTTGGATGCATCTTCTTATTTTGTGTTGTCAATCATCCATTAGTCCACTTGTTACTTTCTTGTTGGTCCAAGTGTTGGCCTCACATTAAGCAACTCCATTTTTTGCCATGTTGCAAACACACCATTTGGTTTGTAGTTGACTTTCATGCATCACACTTTGGTTTTTCTCTTTCCACCAATTGTATCCTCTTTGTGTCCTTTTAATAAAATCAATATTAACTCCAGCATCCCGTATCTATTCCCTCTTTATTTCTTGTTCTTAGAAAATGTTCTCGCGTTTCTTCAAATATTCTCAATCTCTTTTTATAGAGTTCCTTAACTCTTGGTTAGCTTCCTTTTTGTTTAAATCCATGAATCCACTTGATATAATTCTTTTGATGATCATGTAGGATATTTAATCCTGTCATAATTTCAATCCTTAATCCATGATTCGTTTGCTTAATCGCTTAATCTCGTTATAAAGTATCAGCGGTTTTCGTTTTAAATTCTCAAATCAAATATAATAAAATTCCAAAATATTAAATCCTCAAATTTAATATCTCATTTCTTGATTATAATAATATATAATTCACTGCCCGGTCAAATACTACACCAAAATAAAATTTGGAATTTCTGAATTCCGATCGTCTTTGCATACACTTATTTACTCCGTAGATCACTAATATGACTTCGGAATATCCACACTACGTCTCGTATATAGGTGGCATGAATTTTTTTTCTTAATCCTCAAAATCACTATTCATCCACCAAATTCACTATTCACTGATGCACTTAATCATAATAAGAAAAGTTTTAATTTTACCAAAAATTCGGGTTATTACAGATTATTAACCAAACTTTTGACTTAAGAGTTTAAGGAGTATCATGAGGCTATGATTAACCAATAACGAGACATTTGATTTTCATTAAGAGAACGTTAGTGCTTAAGTTAATGGCACTTTAAATGATTACGCTAGGGGACTGATCGAGTATTTCTTTGTTTATAGATTTCCTGACAAATTCTCGAACCCCTAACAACCAAGGACTCAATGCAAGTTTTCTCATTCCATGCTATGTTTCGATTTACAATATTCTGATGATTGCATATGGTATATGTATTCAAGTTTTAAAACCCTACATCTTACATAGATGTTGTGGTGTTTAAAACTGTTGAAATTATAATATTGCATATGGTGTATGTATGCAAGTTTTCAAACCCTACATCTTATAGAGATGCTGTTGTGATTTAATGTTGTGATTGTGATATATACTGATTTATTGCTTTAAAAGAACTATGAACTGACTTATTCTTTTGATTAAAAGTTTTCGTAAGATTATATGGTTTATATGCTATGATTATATTAGATATAAACCGAGGTTTTATAAAGGCTCTAAGCGTAGAGCACTTGTATGATGGTTTTAAAACTTAGACCGGGAGTCAAATTATTATTTTGTTTTGACTATACTGTCATAAGCTGAAGGGTCCAGAGACAGCTATATGTTAAATATTGATTAAATATTCCAAGATTAATATCATTGGATATTTAATATGAGATATTTAAATAATATTATTATATATTATTTGAATATTTATTTAAATAAGTGAATATTATCTTGGAATATTCACTTAAGTAGAATTTTATTGAATAGTAATTCAATATTTATTATTTGAATATTTATTAAATATTCCCAAAAATGATTTAAAAATCATAGAACCTTATTTAAATATTATGTAAGGTTCCAATAGTTATTTAAAATATTTTCTGATCTCAAAAAGATTGATGTGATTATAGTAGGGGTTCCCAACTACTTTAATTATTTATCTCAAATGATGATTATGGTTTTGGACTTATTAAAAATTGGGAATCCATTCCAGGAAGTGAACATATGATTTCATTTGCCTCTTTCATTAAAAGTGAGTATATTTTTCAGTTCTGAATTATCAGAACTAAAGATATTTTACAAAAACTCCCGGGTCGTGATTTCAAAATTTCCTGACATATTCTGTGTCAGTTGACAAGAGTCAACCCACATTGTGATTTACTCCTTTCAAACATTCTGGAGTAAGAAAATCTGAACTGTTGCAAAGCTTTGACAAGTATTTTGTACTTGGGGAACCAGGATTAAATTCCGATTCCTGTTTCATTAATTTTTCATCCGGGACTAGGAGGAAACATGTAAGAGGCTGTGGGACAGTCCATCAAATTATATGGCGTAAGAGGCTGCGGGGCAGTCCAGCAACTATCTCGCGTAGGAGGCTGTGGGACAGTCCAGCAGATACAAAGCCCGTATGCGGCTGGGGTGATAATCGTGTTAAGATATCGTCCATCTACTAGTAGAAAAGTGTGAGTTCGATACAACGACTGATCATCGTGTATCGTGGTGTGCTCAAGAAGGTCCCTTCCCTCCAATTGGAGTTGTGCTGCACATTGTAACGAAAGCCTAGGTGTTGAGTTACCGATAATGTGACAGTGATTGAAGAATGATGTTCCTCATCCAGTATTTGAACTGTAAGGCATGTTTTGACAAAAAGATTACTCTAAACATCATTCTGTATACGAATGAGATTTCAAATGTTGCAAATGATATATGAGCTTGCGGAGCTTTATATAAGCCGCTATATATATTATTATTGAGCTTTAGTGCTCATTCTTGTTTTTATAAATCACAATACAACAGCTTCAAAAAGGTGTTCATAACTGATATTTTACAGTGTTTTGAACAGTATGAGATATCTAAATAGATATGCGTATATATATGTTGAGAAGGTATTTAAGATATACAGTATGTTGAACTGTATAGTATTTTGAATCAATGGATAGGCTGTAAGCCTTGATTCCAATGTTAATATCTATTTTTAAAAGATATGTTTTAAGACTTGGTTTATTATATTGATACCAAGGATTTCTAAATGATTTACGAGAGTATTTGAGTATGATTATAAGTCATACAGTATTTTGAACTGTATACTATTTTGGGGTCAAACCCTAGTAGTGTTAAAACTTTGATCCTATATGGATTATCTACCTTAAAGGTTTAAAGATTTAAACTGGGATAGATTTCTTGCTGAGCGCTATTAGCTCATTCTTGCTTTATTAAAACTTTCAGAATGAAGAAAACATTACCGATTCACCCCGTATTACGAGAGCAAGGGAATGGAGAGACCACCCTTGAGTTAGTTCAGCAGGATGGATACTGTTGGAGTTAGCAGAACAGTTGCAGATTGAATTAGTGAGAATTGTTTTCGAGTAGGTTTGCATTGTTGAACCTTGTATAGAATTGTGAGGTCTATTATTTTAACTTCAGGTTGAGATTGTAAATAATAGATGAGATCCTGGATAGTACATTTGATTTGTAATAACAAGTGTTACTTATTGTTGCTCATTTCCAAGGCTATAACTTGTGTGTGTGTGCGTAAGTGATTGGGTTATTTGGAGTTGTATTATTAGAATATTGTAAGTGATGCAGGTATTGTATGATTGATGGAGTGTGACAACTCAGATTCCTGACCCCGGATCTGGGGGTGTTACAACTTCATTGTTTTTGTTAGTGTTGTAGAATTTCCTTATAGAAAATGTGAAATGAATCAAAGATACAACATGCTATTCGTTCATAGTTCAGAATCAGTACATCCAAAAGGGTGCCGCCCTTTTATACTAACTAGGGCTTTTGGCACTAGGTACATGGATATAGTATTCTTTACTAGATGGCTATTGGTAGTACTTCCTCAACTTGTCACCGTACCTGGTATTGTTAACCTCAGCACCGTCTAGGCAGGCTGGCTTGTAAGACCCGGGTCGCAACACTTGGATGACCTTGTACGGACGTTCCCACTTAGGTATGATTTTACCGGTATGTCTTGCTTTAGAGGCTTCGGTTGCTCGACTCGCGAGTTCTCCTATAACAAAATTCTTTATCCTTGCCCATTTCTTGAAGAATTCTTTGGTTTTTTCTTTATAGACTGCCATCTTGTCGACCTCTTGCTCTCTTATTTCATCGAGTAGGTCTAAGTTTATTCTAAGTACTTTGTTGTTGGCATCTTCATCAAAGTCTAAGGTGCGGAATGATGGTGACCTGATTTGGACCGGAGTATGAGCTTCTATACTATAGGCCTGTTTGAAAGGTATTTCCCTCGTACTAGTCCTTGTTGTGCGATAGGACCATAAAACATTGGGTAGCTCATGTTTCCATTTCTTTTTTAAGGTGGTCAATCTTATCTTTAAACCCCTTACAATGACCCCGTTGGTCACCTTGACCTGACCATTACTTTGCCGGTGGCAAACCGACTCTTTGTTGTGTTTTACCTCGAGCTCTGAAAGAAATGTAGTGAACTTTGAACCCATAAATTGTGTCCCATTGTCGGAGATCAGCACCCGTGGTATGCCGAATCTCGTAATAACATGTTCTTTCACAAAGTGGATGGCATCGTCTGGTGTGATTATTTTCAGGGCCATGGCTTCACCCCATTTTGTCATGTAATCCATGACGACATGACGTACTAAAGGTCACCTTTGGCCTTTGGGATGACCAGATGATGCCGATCCCCCATACAACGAAGGGAATCGATGATAAAATTGTCGTTGGCAGAGCAGGTGCTTTCCTGGACATGTTGAAGAAGAGCTGACATTGGTGACATCTCATTTTACTTATAATTATATTAAATGATTTTCTTTCTTTATTTTACTGGTTCTACGAAGAAACAATTATGATACTAGAACTCATGCCTTATCAGACTTGTTAATAGTAATAAAATTTTATAAATTCACTAACTTCTTTTCATAATACTATGCAAAGCATTTTGTAATAAAATTCTTAATCAATCATTTGTCTCCAGAACTTTGAACACCAAATTACATCTTATATATAATTAGTAGAGAATTAACATAATTTGGTCGTCAGGGGCAAATTTGCATTTCTAAAGTATTTTTAATAATTATATTTTTTAAACAATATTAAATAGCATTAAAAGTGATGTTAATCGTACATCTTATTAGAAAAATTACGAATATGATTAGTAGATATTATTTTGCAATTTTTAAAACAAATCAGAAATTAATAATAGAGTATAATAAAGTTATTAAGAGAAAAAATATAAAATATAATAACTTTAAAATTAGAAAAATATGAAATTTTAGGCAAAAAATACAATAATGACTAAAATAATAAAAAGTAATATTTCACAAAAATTATCTTGTATTTCTTCCAAAAATATAAAAATTATTATAGTTTGATATTAAAAACTCATAAATATTGTTTATAAAATATCCCGTGGACAGATATAAAGCTAGTAGATAAATATGTAGCTAAGGCGGAAACAGTACCTCAATATTTTCATTTTATTTTAGAAGCCCGCTTCCAATTTAGTACTCCCTATGTCTTAACAGATTGTTAACACTTTCTTTTTTTGGAAGTCTCATCCAATTGTTAACGTTTTCTAAAATAGTGTTATACGCGAAATTTGACTAAGGAAAGAATGGGCTTAACAACCCTAATGTCCGGATATTTCGGGGATTGATACCCATTTTGAGCGTACAAATAATATCAGGATTGAAGATGTGATGAAGATCGCGCCAACTATGTTCTATAACTTAAGGCCTCTATGGGTTTCACCTAGTTAAAAGATGCACTTCCCAACTAGGTTGTTGCTCTTACACAATTTTTGAATAATTGAAGGCCTCCACGGGTTTGTCTGAAGACCTAGTTGGTGCACCAATAATGTTGGAATAGCCATTATGGTTTTTGTTTGTCTGAAGACCTAGTTGGCGCGCCAATATCATTGACATCGCCACTATGGTTATTGTTTGCTTGAAGACCTAGTTGGTGCGCCAATAACATTAGCATAACCACTATGGTTATTGTTTGCTTGAAGACCTATTTGGTGTGCCAACCGTGTTGGCTAAGCCACTAGGATTGTTATTTGACTTGAAGACCTATTTGGCATGCCAAAGCCATTAGAAATATTATTTGATTTGAAGAAATACTTGACGCGCCAACAGCGTTGGCGCCGTTACTATATTGAAGAACTTAATTGATTCTGCATTCTGGTGAGTTAGCCTCATGATGGAATCATCAATCTATATATTGAAGGCCCGATTTTGTATTCCAATAAGTTATCTTTATTGGGGGATCATGGGTAATTAAGCTTGTCAATACGCTCTTGGGGTTTAGTCCTGTATTCTAGCAAGTTATCCTTGTTGGGGGTTATGGTACACCCTGCGTGATATTAACTTTAGAGAACTTGCCCTGTAGTATGGCTGGGTATCCTCAACGGAGGGTAAGGATCCGATTATGCATTTGGAGTAATCCATGACTTTTACCTGCAACTAATGACTGATGTAATAGTTGGTAGCGGTTGATGTTAGATCCAATGGTTAAGGCTAATGTTGTATCTGTGAAGTCATAGTTATAGTTGAGTCTTGGGGTCATTGGGCTAGGCTTTAACACATAGGCTCTCCTTAGTGGGCTTTGCACTCATCATGGGATGGTAGCACCGACCTAACTTTGTGGGCTTGGGCTTAGCAAACACAACCCTAGTCCATAAGGTTTCTTGTTCTCCAAGAACTACATGGGCTTGATTTCCTATAAATAGGGATATGTAGGCACATCATGAAGGGTTGGAAGGGAAGTGCTCATCGAGTCACCACCATAAAACCCTTGCAATCTCAGCTCCTAATTCATCACAACCACCACACTCCAGTGAATTTTCCGACGAAGAACTACCATCACAGATCTTGATTCCAGCTTATAACCTCCAATTTCGTTATCAGAACTTCCTCCGTTAACAAATAGTAACCCTTTCTTTCCCTTTTTTTACCTTTCTTAATCTATGTGCCCCGTCCAAATGTTCACAATTGGATGGGACGATACTAAATAATCCCTTATAATTGAGCCCATTAAACTTTTTGTTTAGCCCATACTTTTCCTACATTTCGCTTTGGTTAATTATCGAATTAGTCACTAAAGTGGACCTAAAATATCAAGTGAAGGGTTTCGAGCACATAAACGCAACGGAAAACGTGAAAATAAACCAAAATTTGAAACCCCTCCGCAGGATCCATGCGAAAACAAAAGATTTAATTCGGAGATTAAGAACAAATACCTTAAGAAGCTTTAACAGTTCATTAATGGAAGATTAATGGAGATCCAAAGCTTGTTCAATCGCCGTGTATCCCGCTCTCGCGATCTACGCTCTACGTTATCCACACGAATGCTTTTCTTGAAGGATTGATGTGTACTAGCACCAGAAAAACTGCTTATTTCTCTCTCTCTTTTCTTCCTCTCATAAGCGGCTAGGGTTTTAATGTAAAAAAAAAAAATCATAAAAAAATCAGCCTATAAGAGAGTTTATATAGAGAGGAATAAGCTTTATTAATTATAATCCAATTATAACTAATACTGATCCGAAATTTCAATTTATTATTCAATTAAGTCTCACTTAATCAATTAATAACTTATTTCGGAATTAGTTTAAGTAATTCCCTTTTCTATTTAATTAATTAATTAATTAAGTCATACTTAATTACTATTATAAACAGAATGAATTACTTATTTAATTTAAATTCATAATTTAAATTATTTCTCCTTCAAGCGTTCTTTGTGTGTGACCCTGTAGGTTATTATTACGTTGGTAACAATTTTAATAACTAATTAAAATTGTAAAAAATGAGCGGCATCTAGTAATACATCATTGCCACTCAAGTAATAATAATTAAATCGGTGTTTCAATTAAGCCTTTCGTGAATAATGTTCCATGTAATATAATCCCTTTAACCTTAATATTATAGATTAAACTCGAGGCATGTAATGTGTCATCCTCTTCATAATTAAATCTTAGTTTTCTTGATCAATGAGTAGACTATTAAATCAAATCAACATTTGAGCACGGCCGTGCATTTCTTAGTCTCACTCAAACAAGAGGCCAATAATATCGCTCCTAAAATTAGGAGGGTTAAATCCCATCTAGATCATTCATATTTCTCATATGATTCATAATATACCCAATGTCCACTTTTATCATCACCCGGTCAAATGTAACTTTTAATGTAATAAAAGTATATTAATTCTCGTATTAAAATATAATGATTTCAGGTCTAAGGATCATTACACCATTATCATAGTGAGAATTACTTATGACACTATTAACATGTGTAATCTCACGGCGGGTCAATCGAGTGTCATGTACTCTTATATGCACCTATGTTTTGACTTTAGTATCACCATACCTATGACCAATGAGATGTGGTCATCAGTCAATAAACATACTAGTCTATGTGCATTATTATTGTCCTTAAATAATAACACTCGACTAGGGATATTTAGTAATAAAGATGTTATTCATATAATATCATTTTTAAGTCACATACTTAAAGATATAGAATACATATCATAATTCCAAGGACATTTATTATGCTAATATTTATAACGCAGTAAATAAAGATATAATAAAATAATAATAATAATCAATAAAACATAATTTATAATAATAAAATGTTTTCTTTAAAACATAAAAGTATTGTCTCTAGAGCACTAATACTAACAATCTCCCACTGGCACTAGAGCCAATATCCCATGTATCCAATACATTTGGAACTAGTGTGACTTAGATGCTTCTGCTGCGACAAAGCCTTAGTCAGTGGGTCTGCAATATTATCAATAGTATGCACTTTACATATAAGTATATCTCCTTGATCATTAATCTCATTAATAAGGTGATATCGCCTTTGTAAATTTCCAAACAACCTCTTTGGCTACTTCGCTAGTATCAATATACTAAGTTCAATAAACCAAGATTCACATTCTTCGTATGATTCATAATCAAACATATCCAATCATCCATCATTATGTAAATTGGAAATGTGTTTCTTATAATATGGCCTTAATTACAGTGCCAAAGGTAATGTTTGATTTGAGTCATTTTAGAACATATAAATTGTTAACTAATTATGCAACATCATTAACCTTTTCATTGAAATGTAATAAACAACAATTGTCATATATCCAATTAAAATGAAAAAACCTTTCTTGTCCATACAAGAAACCAATATAATGTCTCTACTCTTAGAGGCACATAGTTACAATTATCAAGTTCTAAACTTAGCCTAATAGGAAAAATTAAGTAACGTGTTACTTCAACTAGAGCAACAACTTTTGCTCCAATTCTAACCCGAAACCTGAAGCTTGACCCTCGCTGGTCTTCTTCTTAGATCTTCCAAATAAGCATGATAGTTTAACTTCCAGTCTTTCGGTTTTCACAGAAGCGATAATCATCTTCTTTAATTAGTAACACCTCCTTTAGGCGACAAAACTTCTTTGGGATTGGACTTTAATATGGCTTACAGCAGTTCTCAACGTGCTTCACAACTTAGTGGGTGTTATGTCTATCTCATTTATTTCGTTGTTCACTAACTAATTGAGAACAATTATTGCTCAAATATTTGAATGATCAAATCATTCCGAGTCTCTAGACCAATCTTGAAACCCAAAAAATAATAATTGAGGTACTCATTATACCCTATCATCTTTAGAACATTCGGTCCAATCGAATCTCACTTTCCGTACTAGTAGGTGTATGGTGCCTTTCTATTGTCAAATCCCTTTTGACGAGCCTTTTCCTCAAACATCTTTTAAGGTGCTCAAATATCTCATAAGCATCCATATGCTCATATTGTTTCTTAAGCTCAGCACTCATAGTTGCACGCATGAGACATGAAACATCATAAGTCGAATCATCAATTTGCTTCCAATAAGCATTATGTTTGGCACATGTTACATTCTCAGCTAAAAGGTAAGGGAAGAATTTGACTAACATCATGGTGCTTGAGGACGATCCTCAAGCTCCTATATCAGTCGAGGAAATTTGTTCATGTCAGCTTGTCCTTCTCAAGGACTGATCGCATAGAGAAGTTGTGTGTGTTATTTGTCATTTGATAGCTACAATATTAAAGTGCATAAAATTAATCTAGGTTGCAAATTTATTAATTATTATGTTTAAGTGATTATGGTATATCATTATATACCTCCCACTATTTTTTATCAAATAAATAGCCCTAACTATTAATTCGGAAAGTATTTATCTTAAATCTTTGTAGTGAGCCAAGATCCATATTTCGTCATGCATTAGGCCAGCTTTGGATTTTCTCATAAAACATGATTATTTAGGTAGACAACATTTGTCAATTATATCATATATAATTCTTGGATAGTTTGGTGGAACAACGTTTGTACACATTTATCCAATAAATCTTACCGAACCCTATGCCTCTAAATCCACAATCTTATTGTGATGATTTAGTTAAGTTAGACCCAATTATCCAACAATTGAGTATCACATTTACTCCATCGCGTCTTACCACGATAGATGGGAGTACCCCGCTTTGGCGAGCCCACTCCTTATCGATCTAGGTCTTGACGAATGTTCTTCATTGGAAGACATCTGATTAACTTAATATTAATTTAGGGATTTGTTAATCTTCTTTAAAACGACCATGATCACATCATTAAGAGATTCCCAATTTTTCCTTGTACTAAGTACTTCAAATCAAAATTCATCAATGGTTTGATTTCCTGGTTCGTTGGAAAAGTCACAAGCGGTCTTACTTAATAACCAACTATTTCTTACAGGCATTGGCCCATTACAGGCATATCCCGTTGTTGTCAAAATCGCCCCATATCAAAATTTGAATATTCATACTTATTTCCGCGTTTCATAAACACAGGAATCTCATGTTTGTTTTGTTCAATTTTAAAATCTTAAATCATTACAGATTTTATCTTTCTTAAGAAAGCATGGCATGGGTATCGTATCTAAAACATACATGATTAATCTAATTAAACATGCATCTTTATCTACGCATACATATCATCACATACAATCATAATATATGTAAAATGTGTAAATAAACGTGTTTGGTTATGGCCCAACCTAAGTGATCTTTCCAAGCTAATGGAAAAATCAAGGTCAATCTATGGTGGTATCAAAATACAATATAACTTTACAAGTCTTCAAGCTTTAACTTGCCTCCTTGCTTGCCTCCTTGTAATGCTTCATTGGTTCTCCATCTTGGATGTCTTCATATACATTACATAAATAAAACAACCTATCCTACTGAGCTTACAAGTAGAACTCGAGTTACATTCGAGATTTAAACATTACAAGGAATAACGACATGCAAGTTGTATTTAGAAACCAAACCATTAAAATAAAACCACTATCTTATGGGTCTTTAGGCCATAACCAATCACCATGCTCATATAACAATTAAGAACATCTCATATTGCATTAACATATCATACCATATCATATTTCTCATGATCCAATCACATAAATCAAATAAAGTGTAAATCAGAAAATCAAAATCAGAATTCTGGAAACATTAAATCGCTGTTTACAGATAGTAAACGACGTCAAATGTCTTACAGACGAACGAGTGACATAGTAAGTTTTGTTCAGATGCCCGTTTCCCTTTCCGAAAAGGTATTTTCGGCGAAAATCTGACATAGTATGCAAATTTCACCAAATCTGCGCAGCGTGTTCAGAAATCATATCGAATACGATTCTCATAACAAGAACAAACATATATCATGTATATATCAGTATACATACAGATTATATACACAATCATCTCATGATTATCCAATCCTCATGAATATCATATATTCAAAAAATATACATACATATATATAAATCAACACAAAAACATGGTAGATCGCAAACATGCATATATATCGAAAACTGTTAAACCCACAACCGAATTAAAACGTTTCGCAAGTAGCTCTGATACCATTGAAGGGTTTCGAGCACATAAATGCAACGGAAAACGTGAAAATGAACCAAAATTCGAAACTCCTCCGTAGGATCCATGCGAAAACAAAAGATTTAATTCGGAGATTAAGAACAAATACCTTAAGAAGCTTTAACAGTTCATTAATGGAAGATTAATGGAGATCCAAAGCTTGTTCAATCACCATGTATCCCGCTCTCGCGATCTACACTCTACGTTATCCACACGAACCCTTTTCTTGAAGGATTGATGTGTACTAGCACCCGAAAAACTGCTTCTTTCTCTCTCTCTCTTTTCTTGCTCTTATAAGCGGCTAGGGTTTTAATGTAAAAAAGTTTTTTTGCATAAAAAAATCAGCCTCTGAGAGAGTTTATATAGAGAGGAATAAGCTTTATTAATTATAATTCAATTATAATTAATACTAATCCGAAATTTCAATTTATTATTTAATTAAGTCTCACTTTATCAATTAATAACTTATTTCGGAATTAGTTTAAGTAATTCCCTTTTCTATTTAATTAATTTATTAAGTCGTACTTAATTAATATTATAAATAGAATGAATTACTTATTTAATTTAAATTCATAATTTAAATTATTTCTCCTTCCAGCGTTCTTTGTGTGTGACCTTGTAAGTTATTATTACGTTGGTAATAATTTTAATAACTAATTAAAATTTGAAACAATGAGCGACATCTAGTAATACATCATTGCCACCCAAGTAATAATAATAAAATCGGTGTTTCGATTAAGCCTTTCGTGAATAATGTTCCATGTAATATAATCTCATTAACCTTAATATTATAGATTAAATTCGAGGCATGTAATGTGTCATCCTCTTCATAATTTAATCTTAGTTTTCTTGATCGATAAGTAGACTATTAAATCAAATCAACATTTGAGCACGGCCGTGCATTTCTTAGTCTCACTCAAACAAGAGGCCAAAAATATTGCGCCTAAAATCAGGAGGGTTAAATCCCATCTAGATCATTCATATTTCTTGTAATAACCCCAAATTTTGGACTTAATTAAAAAATTTGATGAATAGTAAATGTTGATGAATAGTAAATTTTGCTGATGAAAAATATTTTCAGATCACTCAAACATGGAATGAATGTTTCGAAGTTATATCAGTGATGTACAAGGAGAATAAATGAATGTAAACGCGATCAGAATCAGGAGATTTCGACTTTAAATTTTGTTCACTATTCATCGGGCGGTCGAGGATTTATTAATTGATCGTTATGAGAATTAAGGAAGAGAGAAGATCCATGATCAAATATTAAGCCAAAGCAATAAAGGATCAGGAGGATATCCCCTATCATTAGTGCAACGAAACGTTTTCGGAATCGCTCGAACTTATAACAAGATTTAGAAATGAAGCAAAAGCCTGACGAATTATGGATTAAACCCTAACCAAAGGAGAAGTATCATATAATATCGTATGTGGGACTCGTTGGAGTTTGAGAATAAGTAATTCTGGAATTAAGATGATTTAAGCGATCAAAAACGATCCCAAATGAATAGTAAAAATTTCCGGACTCCAAACGATTTGAAATTTCAGAGGGAGCTTTGTGGAATTAAATGATGACTAATTGTGCAATCGGAATTTGAAAACGAGATCAAGGACTCGAGAAAGTAGAATAAAAACGAGTGCACGGAAGATGTGGTACTTAACGAGCCACGTGAGAGCATTGTTGGCTTGTTGTGAGCCACACAACCTTTATACCAAAAAATACAAACACATCACCACATTTGTATCCACCAAAACACACCACACAAACCTACCATCTGATCTAAACTCTATCTCCCCCATTTCTTCAAAAAAATTCGAAGGTAAGAGGAAGCAAAAATGGAGGAAGAAGAAATGGCCATAACTCGGGTTTCGTCCAGCGTATTTTCGCGTTCTACCACTCAAATCGAAGCCCTCGAGAAGTTCTATACATCTAGGGTAATCACTCTCCTCACCTCCTTGATTACCATGTTCGGTTTTCATTATTTACAGTTAGGTGGCTGAACATGAATATTGATTTCAAGAACTATCTTTTTTTGATCTTAAACTCTAGGCTTTCCAAGGATCATCCAAGGCTTGATTAGTGTTTATAAGTGATGTTTAGTGTCTCTAAGGCAGCAAGGAAGGGATAACAACTCTGCCCTCTTGATATTAATTGAGTTTTATGCTTAAGTTTGTAGTATAGTTCGTTAAACATGTAGTATAAGAGATCCATACATGTTGTAATGATTTTGGTTAGTTGAATGAGTTGTGGTTGATTGAAGGATGAGTTCTTGAGTTAGTATGAACTTTCCTAGAGTTGTAAATGATATATGGATGTATGGATTGTCTTGGTTGGATGTTTGGATTGGTTGTCAAATGGAAACGTTCGATGTATAGCCGTCGTAATGACGAAATGTTTATTAACTGACTTGACAGTGGTATTTGAGACTCTTAATCTACTGTTAAGTGTGTCCACTTCCCATGATCATGTAGGCTCTTTTTTGTAGTTTATTTTGGCGAAAGAATCGTATCGTTTCGATTTACGGTTTAGGAGAAACACCTGTTTTAGTGAAAGCGGTTTCGGATAATTAAGTAGTTCACTATATGAACTTTGAGATTTTGTTCAAGCCCCTTGAAAATGGAATTAGGTCATGATATTAAGGTGGATACTATTATGGACAGTTAGGAAGGGAACCGAGAAGGTTTTGTGTTAAAAAGATAATTTTTCGATTTTATAAAAATGCGAGAACCAAAGTTGCGCAAGTGAAATACCCTTAAGGGGATGGTTTAAACCATGAGTTTAGTAATGACAAAGTACTTGGGTTTGTGAATGGATTATCAACCAAACTTTTTACTTAAGAGTTTAAGGAATGTCATGAGGTTATAAGTGACCAAGAGCGAGACATTTGATGTTCGTTAATAGAACGTTAGTGCTGAAGTTAAATGCACTTTAAGTGATTACACTAGGGGACTGATCGAGTATTTCTTTGTTTATAGATTTCCCGGCAAATTCTCGAACCCCTAACAACCAAGGACCCAAGGCAAGTTTTCTCATTCCATGCTATGTTCAATTTCTTATATTAATGATATGCATATGATAGATGCATGCCAGTTTTCAAACCTTACATCGTATATAGATGTGGTTGTATTTTAAAACTGTTGAAACTATAGTATATGCATATGATAGATGCATGCAAGTTTTCAAACCCTATATCATATAAGTGATGTTGTTGTGATTTAATGTTGTGTTGTGATATATTCTGCTTTAATGTTGTGAAAAGAATTATAAACTGATATATTCTGCTTTAATGATGTGATATATTCTGCTTTAAAGGCCCTAAGGGTAGAGAACTCGTACGATGATTTTTTAAAATATTAGACCGGGAGTTAAATTACTATTTTGTCTTGATTATACTGTCAGAAACTGGAAGGTCCAGGGACAGCTAAGTTTTAAATATGTTGATTAAATATTCCAATATATATGTATTATTGGATATTTAATGTTAAATATTAAATAATATTATTAAAAATATTGTTTGAATATTTATTTAAGTAAGTGAATATTATTTTTGATATTCACTTAAGTGGTATTATATTGAATAATAATTCAATATTTATTATTTGAATATTTATTAAATATTCCAAAAATGATTTAAAAATCATAAGAACCTTATTTAGATATTACGTAAGGTTCCAATAATTACTTAAAAGATTTTCTGATCTTAAAAAGATATTTTACCAAACTCCCGGGTCGTGATTGCGAAATGATTTACTCGAGGATCGAGGTCAGTTGAGAATAGTCAACCCACAATGTATTATTACTTCCTCAACATTTCCGGAAGTAAGTATGGTAATAAGTTCATACCTATCAACGAGCTAGTTTACGCTCGGGGAACAACAATTAAGTTTGGTTCCAGTTTAAAGGATAGGATTCATCATGGGATCTGGAAGGGCTTACACGGCAGTGAAACAGGTGCCGAGGTAGTGACCATAATTATCAAGGCTTTCCCAGTGATGAAACAGGCACCGAGGTAGTGACCTTGTGTGAAAAGGCTTTCACGGCAATGATACAGGTGCCGATGTAGTGACCTTATAGTACAATGGGCCCGAATGCGGCCAGGGTGATAACCGAACAGGGAATCGTCCTTCTACTAGTAGAGAAGTTATGTTACGATACAGCGGCTGATCACCGTGTATCGGGTGTTCCAGAATGTCCCCTTCTTCCAATTGGAGTTGTGCTGCACATTGTAACGAAAGCCTAGGCGTTGAGTTACTGATAATGTGACAGTGATGAGTAATGATGTTCCTCATACAGTATTTTGAACTGTATGGCATGTTTTGACGAAAAGAATATTTAAACATATCGTTCTGTATATGAACGGAGTTTTAAAGGTTTTCAATTATGATATCAGCTTACATATATGATTATGCTGCTATATATTATTGTCAAGCTATAGTGCTCATTCTTGATTCTTTTATATATCATAACACAACCGAGTCAAGAAGGTGTTCATTACTGATATTGTACAGTGTTTTGAACAGTATGAGATATTTAAATAGATATGCGTATGTATATGTTGAGAAGGGATTTAAGATATATAGTATATTGAATTGTATAGTATTTTGAATCAATGGATAGACTTTAAGCCTTGATTCCAATATTAATATCTATTTTAAAAAGATATGTTGTGAGACTTGGTTTATTATATTGATAACAAGGATTTCTAAATGATTTACGAAGAGTATTTGAGTATGATTATAAGTCATACAGTATTTTGAACGGTATACTATTTTGAGGTCAAGCCCTAGTAGTGTTGAAACTTTGATCCTATATAAACTATCTACATTAAAGGTTTAAAGATTTAAACTGGGATAGATTTCTTGCTGAGCGCTATTAGCTTATATTTGCTTTATTAAAACTTTCAGCATGAAGAAAACATTGTCGATTCACCCCGTATTACGAGATCAAGGGAATGGAGAGACCACCCTTAAGTTAGCTCAGCAGGATGGGTACTGCCGGAGTTAGCAGAACAGTTGTAGATGGAATTAGGGATTTTTGTTTTCGAATAGGTTTGTGTTATTGAACCTTGTATAGTATTATGAGGTCTATTATTTTAACTTCAGGTAGAGGTTGTAAATAATAGATGAGATCCTGGTTAGTACATTTGATTGTAATAACAAGTGTTACTTATTGTTGCTCATTTGCAAGGCTATAACTTGTGTGTGTGTGTGAGTAAGTGATTGGGGTCTTTGGAGTTGTATTATTAGAATATTGTAAGTGATACAGGTATGGTATGATTGATGGAGTGTGACAACCCAGATTCCTGACCCCGGATCTGGGGGTGTTACAGAAATGGTATCAGGGCGTTGAGTTATAAACTTGGATATGAGAGTGTTAAGAGTTATGTCTAAGTAAGAGAATGACGTGAGGACTCATATAGAGTTCGTTAAGTGGACTACCGGAGGTAGTGCCATTGAGGATGTCAAGGTTAAAGAGTTTAGTAGAAGACTTATTGGAGGATCAATAGGATCGTTGAAGACCATCATAATGATGAGACGAACGTCTAGAATTATACACGGATTATCAAGGACATTAAGATAAGAGGCGGAGCAGAGTCTCGGTTGCAGTTGGGGTAAGTTCGGAATGGCCAATACCAATGGGTAACTTGACTTAGTAAGAACCTAAGTGTTTGTAGTTCATCATAATTTGCCCACGAGAAGGCAACACATGTGAGGATCAAGACGTTAACATTTCTTTACGCGATCCCGATTACCAAATTGCGTGGACTGGTTAAGGCATTATCTTGTCTATGGAGTCCAAGCCTTGGGAACAACGATTCCACCAGAGTTGGTGTCTTTTCCGTCGATGGGTATTTTGTTACCTAAGAGGAAGAGTTTTGCGTACATGTAGTACCAGAACGTTATCGTGAGTATATTTCGTACGATAGGCCATGATGGCTCAACTCAGAAATCAAAGAAATGAAGAATGGATAGCGTGATTCTGATAAAGACACGTATGGTTGCGACAAGCAATGCGACAATCTCAGGACCTATGAGGAACGAGACCTATGGTGACCTGGGGTTGGATTCAGTCGATACGACTAGTGTTAAGAAATTACATATACGTTAATCGACCTTTATCTTTTGAGAATGTGTTGATGCGACCGTAGGAGGCCCAATCCCTGAACGATTATCGGGGAATGGCGAATATGTTTCGAACTCCCGACCTATTTAAGGACTTTTACGATTTTGAGGTACCGTTGGTTAGTACCATAAGCCATAAAGGCAGAAAGATAGGATCATCCTTGTAGAAGGTGATGTGAGAAATTAGGGGTAATAATTGACCCATTTTGCTATCTACTTGCTGGTACGCCATTCAATGAATTTTTTTTTTCATAACCCGAGTTACCCTAAAGGGTTTATGTCGAGGTAACCCTTCTTGCATTTCCTTATTAAAATATAGAATGCGACCAACAACCGATATGGTCATTACATTTCAATTCTTCTTCTCCTCTTACCCTTGGGGTCTGAGTGCGCATCCGAGTAGCCAAAATTTTGTTTTCTTTCTTTCAATGGCCAGATGTTGAGATTTTGTGCTAGAAGATTGAAACTGTCTAGTTATATACGCTATTAAGAATGACTAGTTAATCGTTCAAACCATTTGAGATTTTAAACACTATGATAAAGATCTAGCTAATTGCCCTGGCTAGATAATACGTTTCAAACCAGTTGAACTAGCCAGTTTTGTTCGGCTAATTGCTAATGATTCTTGAAGTGGACTAGTTATTGTATCACTAAGTTCAACTTTCGGTCAAATTTCTATAAGTGAATTCACGATGCATTTGGTATGCAGTGAAGTATGATGAGAAAATTTTCAAATGATAATTTGATTGAGACCTAACCAGGTCGCCCCCTCAGCGAGAATTTTTACAAAGTTTTTTTTTATATATATAAAATATTCTGTTGATGAAATATTTCTTGTACCATGCAAGTATTTTCCTTAGTATTTGGAAAAAGAGAGTGTTGAAGCTGAGAGCTAGAACAAATGAGTCCGATAAATTATGAATCGAAGTTTACGGAAATTACCAAGGGTTGTTTCGCATGATGCGAATTCAGAATAACAGAGTGTTCGAAACGACTGATTATGTTACCTTGGTTAATGAAACGAATGTGATAGAAATGGAAGCAAAGTGGACGAGAAAGAAATGGGCATAAATAAAATAGGGTATGAAATGCGAATAGATTGAGAAAGAAAGAAAGTAAGAATTCAGATTGTCGGACGAGGGAACGTTTGACCTCCAAGGATGTGAAACTTGTTTAGCGACTGTGATGGATACGAAACGGGAAGTACCTAGTGTACAGAATATCCCTGTTGTCAACGAATTTGAGGATATATTTCCAGAAGATCTTCTGGGGTTACCACCCGATAGAGAAATAAAGTTTTCTATAGAATTAGCTCCAAGAACGGCGCCAGTTTCGAAGGCCCCGTATCGACTAGCTCCAGTCGAGATGAAGGAATGAGCCTCTCAATGGAAGGAATTGTTAGAGAAAGGGATGATAAGACCAAGTGTGTCACCGTGGGATGCACCCGTGTTATTGGTGAGGAAAAAGGACGGCAGCATGAGGCTGTGCATAGATTATCGAGAGTTAAATAGACTAACTATTAAGAATGAATAACCCTGCCAAGGATCGGTGATTTATTCGATCAGCTACATGATGCAGTTAAATTATTGAAGATTGATTTGACAATTAGATAACACCAATGGAATATTAAATCCAAGGACGTACCCAAGACTGCATTTCGCACCAGGTATGGACACTGCGAGTTTTTAGTAATGTCGTTTGGGCTGACGAATGCCTTTGCAGCTTTCATGGACTTGATGAATCGAGTTTTCAAGAATTATTTGGACAAGTGTGTCATAGTGACATCGACAATATTTTGGTTTACCTCAAAGACCGAGGAAGAACATGCAAAACATTTGAGGATAGTGTTCGAAGCACCGAGGAGGGAAAAGTTATATGCCAAGTTCTCAAAGTGCGAGTTTTGGCTAAAGGAAGTACAATTTTTAGGACATGTGGTCAACAGTGAAGAGGTGCTGGTTGACCCCGCTAAGATAAAAGCTATTTCGAACTGGGAAAGACCAACCACACCAACCGAGGTGAGAAATTTTGTGGATTTAGCCGGATATTACCGAAGATGTGTACAAGATTTTGCTAAAATAGCAGCCCCACTGACCCGACTTACTCGAAAGACTGAAGAGTTGAATGGACCGAGAAATATGAGAAAAGTTTCCAGGAATTAAAGAAGAGACTAGTCACCGCCATGTGCTGGTACTGCTAGACGGGAAGGGAGATTTTGTGATCTGTAGTGACGCATCACATAAAGGATTAGAGTATGTGCTTATGCTGCACGGAAAGGTAATTGCGTATGCATCCAGACAATTAAATGAATATGAATTTAGATACCCTACACATGACTTAGAATTGACAGCGATAGTTTCGCTTTAAAGATTGGAGGCACTAATTGTATGGAAAGAAGTGCGAGATTTATAGAAATCATAAGAGCATTAGATACACTTTCCCAGAAAGAACTTACCATCAGAATAGAAAAGATAGCTAAAGCTAATCAAGGATTATGACTGTGGGATTCCTTACCACCCAGGGAAGGCCAATATGGTGGCTGATGCCCTTAGTAGGAAAGAGAGACTTAAGATGATAATATCGTCGGATAAAGTTTATCCAATGATTTTAGAAAATGGAAATTGAGGTTAAGATAACCGTAAATGGTATTAAGAGACTATTTGAGGTTGCAATACAACCAGAATTGCTGCAGGAAATCAAGTTATGTCAAGAACGAATGACGAGTGAAGGTATAAAGTCAATGTTGGGGAAAGAATTAAAGACTGAGAAAGATGATAAAGGAATTATGAGGTATTTTTACCGAGTTTGAGTTCCTAATGTTCAAAAGATAAAGGATGCTAATTTTTCAGAATGACTAATAAGAGGAACTGAAAGGATGAAGTTTGAAGTTAAGAGTACAGCAAGGATTATTTAAAGGTCCTGATTGAGCCAGAATAAATTAAGGAATAAAGATCTGTCCTAGGGAGACAGCTACACCGAGAGTACAAAAAGGTAAAGAAATTTAAGGAAATGTGATTGGTGGCCGGATAGATAAAAAGGATATCATCAATTGGTAAACAAATATTGGATGTGTCAGAAAATGAAGGCAGAACAAAGACCTAGTTGACTATCACAATCTGTGGAGATTCCTGATTAGGAATGTAAGTTCTTGTAGGATCAACAAGAATCAAGTCGAACTATGATGTCAATCGGGTTATAATTGATGGATTAAATGAGTCTACTCATATTTTATTATTATCGGGAGACCTTTAATCGAAGAGTTACGAAAGAGATAGTTGGGTGACATGAAGTTCCAGTCACCATCGTATCAGATAAGAACTAAGAATTAAATTCCAGATTCGGGAGGAGTTTTTTTCCAAACGTGTTTGGCTACGAGACTAAGCGCGAGCACTACGTAGGATCCGCAGACCGACGGACTGACCGAAAGAAACATTTCAGACAACCGAAGTTACGGTAATCGTTTGTTCGCACAATATCACGCAAGTATACGCGGTCACAAGTAATATAAGAATAAGTAGAGTTCGTTCCCACAGAGACTGTTTTGGTTATTATAGTTATGCACTTATGCAACAATGTATGGCTATCGTTCAATGCTAAGACAAGTATCAAAGTTGTGTTTGATTAAATAAATTAACTAAACAAATTACCAAGACTATATTAAACTAAAGATTGCTGATATTTTACTTATGAGAATAAACATGGGATCCTAACTTCATTAAGTACTTCATCTAGAGTCTTTTGTCTTTAATCAATGCATGTGACGGTTGTGATAACTAATCGGATAACACGAAATCAGTACACGCTACCTTTCAGTATACGTATACCAAACCACTCAAACATCCACAAAAGAGATAGAAGTTAAGCAGACACCAATTATGCTTAGACCCTATATGTCTATAAGATTTGAAAACATAACGGTTTAACGAGCAAGTTATCCATTCAGAATACATAGGGCAGGTAAGATGGTTAAAATTACCTAAGAATCATGCATGACAAACATACATAAACCTATGCTAGCATGGCAAGTTCTAAACCTCTATATCCACTTTCGCATTCAATAGAGATTAACAAACAACTTAGATGTTAGCTACGCATCCAAGAAGAATAAGCACAACCAAACTAGGATATCAATTAGCCATCACACACACATCTTTAAAACAATTAACTACTAAAATCCATAAATAAATCCGTTAGAACCCCACGACGACGATTAGTTCATAATCGAACCGTTCATCATCGTGGGTTCTGATGAAAACATGATAATAATAAGTCTAGAATACTGAATAAAAGTGCTAGGGTTTATGAAAGAACAAACGAGAATCCAAAGTATCGCCTAATTAGAAGAATACAAAGAAAAGATGAAATCTAGATCTTCGTAATTAGTCGTCTTCTTGTTCTCCTCACCAGTGGATGAATATGTATGTAATTATGTCAATATATATCTCAGAATTCGTCCACCAATAGTTTATATAGGCTGCAGGGCTGACTGGTCTTCTGGAAACTTTCCTTTTCTGACTTGAAATTGCCTTCTTCAGCATGTTTAGGGCGCGGGCGCGCCTGAAAGGGGGTGGGCGCGCTTGAAATGAATTGGAGTGGGCGCGGGCGCGCCTAGAAGGGGGAGGGGACCCTTGACTTTCTGCCAGATTTCTTCAAAATTCATTTTCTTGAGTTTTCTTCACGTTCTCAAGTCCCGCAACTTCACGACTTCCACAATAAAGCTCATTCCCCACCACCAAGTCAAGATAACTCAAATACTCCACCAACAATACGACTCTGCACTTACTAACTCAAAACACATTAAAAACGACAAGTACTTTAGTACAAACAGCCAATTTAAGCCGATTTAGAACGATCCAAGTGGATATGAAATCCACTTATCACACCCCCAAACTTAAACTGATGCTTGTCCTCAAGCATAAACAGACTCTAAATACAATGCAATGCATGAATGCAACTAATATGCTAATGCAAACGATCCCCTCAGACTAACCAAAACCAATCAACAAGCCAACATCTCAAGGAATGCAATCCTTCAAACAGAGTTCAACCAAATCCCCTTATACTAACAAACAAACACAGAAACGTCCGTGTGTGCAATGCTCATCAATATACTCCCAAACTAAACCAAAACCATATCCTATTCTTCATCAAAACAACCACAAGCTTATAAACAGAATGAACTCTAGACACAAGAAATCACTAAAAGACACCTCCATAATCGACTTGAGTTAGACAGGAATTCATGCTTTATTACGACACACAAAACAAAACTTATGCTTATTTGACCGTGCAATGGTTGAGACCCCAAAAGGCTTATACAATAATACCCATGTAGCGAGCGTTAGGTTAGTGGATCCCAGACCGGAAAAATCTTAGGTCACTAGGCACAAAATCCCCTAGAACTTAATTGCTCGAGTATTAAAGAGCTCAACCTGATCTATTCTGCATAAACAACTAACATAACTCTCTTTTTTTTCTTTTCTTTTTTTTTCACTTTTTTTTTCTATTTCGGAATGAGTGCACTTTGCCTTTTTCTCATCCCACCCTAGACTACTCATCTTTTCAATGAGCGCCGCTACTAGCCATTTGACACCTAGCCTTATTAACAACTAGGATGAAATCCTTGTTTTCCCCCAAACTTAGACTTAAGTGCTTCTTCGTTTTCAAGAGAATAGAATACATTCTAAATATAAGCAAGTGATTAAATTCTAACATCAAAACACGCATGGTCTGATCAAATACAAAAGCAACCAATGAGACTTGTGAAATTATTTTGTTTCTGGCATGCAAGTCAATTCATAGGAACTTAATCAACCCTCTATTCATCATAACCACACTCCCATCAACATCGACTCACCAACGGAAATAGTCAATTCCTACGGGATCATGAAATATGCTATGCAAATGCAACTAAATGGACTCAAATAATAGATATAAACACTAATGCAAACAAAATGCTCTATATGACATAAACATGCAAAGATATGAATGAACTAACTACAAATGCAACATGAATCCTATATGACACACACACTAACATTCCCTAATTACCACCCCCAAACTTACAATATTCAATGTGCTCATTGAAGGTAATAACAAGGAAAGATACAGAGTATACCTAATCATCAGCAGCACCACCCTCCTCGGGTGGTGTATCCGGAGGTGGATAAACAGAATCAGCTCCAAAGGTAGGCCAAACAATATCAACTCCATTGGCGCGGAATGCAGTACCCAAGCCTGAGTCAAGTCCTGAGCAAAGCGACGATTGATGTCGTGCATGGCGTCTATACGCCGAGTCAGCCGCCTATACTGAACATCCCCGAAACCAGACCTATCAACTTCACGCTGAATCCTAGATGGATCTTAGGGGGAAACAACACAAACTTTTTTTTTCTTTTTGTTTTTTTTTCTCTGTGAACAGTAACCCTGCGCGGGCGCGCTCTGCTACTGTTCATGATTTTTTTTTCTCTTCACTCTAACACAGAATACTAATACTACATATTCAAGTGGGTTGCCTCCCACGAAGCGCTTGTTTTACGTCAATAGCTTGACGTGAATCCTTCTTATCCAGTCGCAAGAATGGTGAACGTCGACTCACGGTTCACCGTATTACCAACGTCATGCTTCAGCCACTGACCATTAACCTTGAACGCTTCGTCCGGAAACTTATGGAAAATCTCTACTGCATCATGCGGAAATGCTGATTTAACCATGATAGGCTCCGACCACCTCGACTTACGCTTTCCTGGAAAAAATCTGAAGCGAGACTCGAAACGCAGAACTAGCTGACCAGGCACAAATGAATGTTTCACCACCCCTTCTTCATGCCAGTCCTTAACCTTCTCCTTATATAGCCTGTTTCTCTCATAGACTTTACCATACCTCAATTGATCCTGTAGTGGTTGGAGTTCAAGTGTAGGAGCTTCTTCCATAGATGGTTTGAGTCGCTCATGAGAATTTTTCAGCTCTGCTAATCCAAGAGAATCGAATGACATGTCAATCTTCCTTTTCCACGGAGGTGCATTCAACAACTGAAGTTGCTCTGCTCTTTCTTCGTCTTCGATATCAGAATCCCCTATCAAGACTCTCTCCACTGTATCTGACTTCAACGGTTGTTCAATCTCTGTATTGACGACAGAATCAACCATCTCCAATTTAAAGCACTCTTCTTCCTCAGTTGGAAATTTCATTTCCTTGAACACGTTAAAAGTGACCTTCTGATTTTGAACCCTCATTGTAAGCTCTCCTTTCTGCACATCGATCAAAGTTCGGCCTGTAGCCAAGAACGGTCTTCCCAAGATAATAGGAATCTTCTTGTCTTCCTCAAAGTCCAGAATAACAAAATCAGCAGGAAAAATGAGCTTATCCACTTTAACCAAGACATCCTCCACTATACCCCTTGGATATGTGATCGATCGATCAACCAACTGCAAAGACATGTTTGTAGGTTTCGGTTCAGGTAAACCAAGTTGCATGAAGACAGACAACGACATCAGATTAATACTAGCTCCCAAGTCACACAAGCACTTGTTGAAAGATAGATTGCCGATTGTGCACGGTATGGTGAAACTCCCTGGATCCTTGAGCTTTGGAGGTAACTTCTGCTGTAGAATAACACTGCATTCTTCTGTTAGAGCAACAGTCTCCAAGTCTTCGAGTTTCAACTTCCGAGATAGAATACCCTTCATAAACTTTGCATAGCTCGGCATTTGTTCAAGAGCTTCTGCAAAAGGTATATTGATATGCAACTTCTTGAAAACTTCGAGAAACTTGGCAAACTGCTTATCCAACTTTTGTTTTTGAAGACGTTTAGGGAATGGCGGAGGAGGATAGACCTCCTTGCTCTCTGTAGCTTGCTTAGGAATAGGTTTCTCAGAAGAATGGTCAACATTTTCCGCTTCGTTCACCCCCAAACTAGATTTTTCAACTTTTTCTTCATTTTCTGGCAGAAGGGCAGGGGAGGGCACGCTTGAGAGGGGGAGGGCGCGCTCCACCTTCTGGCCATTTTTCAAAATTTCTTCTTTTTCATCCGTTTCTGCATTCTGATCATTCGTAACCTTTCCAGATCGCAAGGTAACTGCTTTGACATGTTCATTGACCTCCCGTTTGCCTGGATTAGCTTCCGTATCACTAGGGAGAGTTCCCTGTGGTCTATTCAACAATGCATTGGCAATCTGACCGATTTGATTCTCCAGAGTCTTGATGGAAACAGCTTGGCTCTTGCACATTAGCCTCAATTCCTCCAATTCAGACTTTTCATTAGACGATTGACCAACATTGCCTTGAGATGGTTGTTGAAACCCTGGTGGTTGAAACGGTTGCCTTGGAGCATACTGTTGCTGAAAACCAGAAGGGTTGAATGGCTTAGCTCCAAATTGCTGACCTTGATACTGCTGATACGGCTGTTGTGGCTGATTCTGACCACCTTGATTGTTACTCCAACTGAAATTAGGATGATTCCTGTTATTCGGATGATAGGCATTAGGCACTGGCTGTTGTGATCTCTGGAAATTGCTCACGAACTGCGCCGATTCACTAGATATGGCACACTGATTCGTGTCATGAGCACCTGCACATAGCTCACAAACACTAGCCACCTGCTGAACTCCATAGTTAGACAAAAAATCAACCTTCATGGACAACGCCTTTAACTGAGCTGCTATGGCTGTAGCTGCATCCACTTCCAGAACTCCTGCTACCTTGCCTTGTGATAACCTCTGAGTTGGATTCTGATATTCATTAGCAGCCATCATCTCAATAAGTTCATAAGCTTCATCGTAGCTCTTAGCCCACAGAGCTCCTCCTGATGCTGCATCAAGCACTGGTCGTGATTGACCTCCCAGTCCATTATAAAAACAATTGATCACCATCCAATCAGGCATTCCATGATGAGGACACTTCCTAAGCATCTCCTTGTAGCGCTCCCATGCTTCACATAAAGTTTCTCCAGAGTATTGCGCAAACTGAGTAAGAGCATTCCTGATTGCTGCTGTTTTAGCCATCGGGAAGAATTTAGTGAGAAACTTTTGAGCAAGATCCTCCCATGTAGTGATAGAACCTGCTGGTAGATAGTGCAACCAGCCCTTAGCCTTATCCCTCAGAGAAAATGGGAAAAGTCTCAGCTTCACAGCATCTTTCGACACTCTGTTGAACTTGAAGGTGTCGCAAATCTCAATGAAATCCCTAATATGCATATTAGGATCTTCCGTCGGAGCACCCCCAAACTGAACTGAATTCTGCACCATCTGAATCGTGTCAGGCTTGATTTCAAAGGTATTAGCTGCAATAGCCGGCCTGACAATTCTAGATTGAATGTCATTGATCTTTGGCTGAGAATAATCCTTCAAAGCCTTCGTTTCTGCTACTGGTTCTCCCATAACTAGATTCAATTCAAGTAATTCCCTACGAGCTTGAGAACGTGTTCGCATACACGCTCAATAGAACACCTGAAACTCACCAAACAAAGTAAGATTGATGAGAAAATAATCCGAGTCAGTGAACGTTAACGACCACTGATGACAAGCACATAAACTATATATAACACCGAGTCCCCGGCAGCGGCGCCAAAAACTTGTTCGCACAATATCACGCAAGTATACGCGGTCACAAGTAATATAAGAATAAGTAGAGTTCGTTCCCACAGAGACTGTTTTGGTTATTATAGTTATGCACTTATGCAACAATGTATGGCTATCGTTCAATGCTAAGACAAGTATCAAAGTTGTGTTTGATTAAATAAATTAACTAAACAAATTACCAAGACTATATTAAACTAAAGATTGCTGATATTTTACTTATGAGAATAAACATGGGATCCTAACTTCATTAAGTACTTCATCTAGAGTCTTTTGTCTTTAATCAATGCATGTGACGGTTGTGATAACTAATCGGATAACACGAAATCAGTACACGCTACCTTTCAGTATACGTATACCAAACCACTCAAACATCCACAAAAGAGATAGAAGTTAAGCAGACACCAATTATGCTTAGACCCTATATGTCTATAAGATTTGAAAACATAACGGTTTAACGATCAAGTTATCCATTCAGATTACATAGGGCAGGTAAGATGGTTAAAATTACCTACGAATCATGCATGACAAACATACATAAACCTATGCTAGCATGGCAAGTTCTAAACCTCTATATCCACTTTCGCATTCAATAGAGATTAACAAACAACTTAGATGTTAGCTACGCATCCAAGAAGAATAAGCACAACCAAACTAGGATATCAATTAGCCATCACACACACATCTTTAAAACAATTAACTACTAAAATCCATAAATAAATCCGTTAGAACCCCACGACGACGATTAGTTCATAATCGAACCGTTCATCATCGTGGGTTCTGATGAAAACATGATAATAATAAGTCTAGAATACTGAATAAAAGTGCTAGGGTTTATGAAAGAACAAACGAGAATCCAAAGTTTCGCCTAATTAGAAGAATACAAAGAAAAGATGAAATCTAGATCTTCGTAATCAGCCGTTTTCTTGTTCTCCTCACCGGTGGATGAATATGTATGTAATTATGTCAATATATATCTCAGAATTCGTCCACCAATAGTTTATATAGGCTGCAGGGCTGACTGGTCTTCTGGCAACTTTCCTTTTCTGACTTGAAATTGCCTTCTTCAGCATGTTTAGGGCGCGGGCGCGCCTGAAAGGGGGTGGGCGCGCTTGAAATGAATTGGAGTGGGCGCGGGCGCGCCTGGAAGGGGGAGGGGACCCTTGACTTTCTGCCAGATTTCTTCAAAATTCATTTTCTTGAGTTTTCTTCACGTTCTCACGTCCCGCAACTTCACGACTTCCACAATAAAGCTCATTCACCACCACCAAGTCAAGATAACTCAAATACTCCACCAACAATACGACTCTGCACTTACTAACTCAAAACACATTAAAAACGACAAGTACTTGAGTACAAACAGCCAATTTAAGCCGATTTAGAATGATCCAAGTGGATATGAAATCCACTTATCAGCGTTGTACCGCCAATTTCAAGAGTAGTCGGATGTCGATAAAATATGGATGTATAAGAGTACAAACAGAATTGGCTTATATAGAGCGCCCGGTAGATATCATAGACCGGAATGAGTAAGTGTTGTAATGGAACCAGAGTTTTGAAGAGTCAACCTGGAAACTGGATATTACTATATTGGAAGAGTAACCTCGGCTATTTTCTTAGATTCCGGGACGGAATCCTTTTAAGGAGGGGAGACTGTAATAACCCCAAATTTTGGACTTAATTAAAATTTTTGATGAATAGTAAATGTTGATGAAGATCCATGATCAAATATTAAATATTAAACAAAGGCAATAAAGGATCAGGAGGATATCCCCTAGCATTAGTGCAACGAAACGTTTTCGGAATCGCTCGAACTTATAACAAGATTTAGCAACGAATCAAAAGCCTGACGAATTATGGATTAAACCCTAACCAAAGGAGAAGTATCATATAAGATCGTATGTGGGACTCGTTGGAGTTTGAGAATAGTTAATTCTGGAATTAAGATGATTTAAGCGATCAAAAACGATCCTAAATGAATAGTAAAAATTTCCGGACTCCAAACGATTTGAAATTTCAGAGGGAGCTTTGTGGAATTAAATGATGACTAATTGTGCAATCGGAATTTGAAAACGAGATCAAAGACTCGAGAAAGTAGAATAAAAACGAGTGCACGGAAGATGTGGTGCTTAACGAGCCACGTGAGAGCATTGTTGGCTTGTTGTGAGCCACGCAACCTTTCTACCACAAAATACAAACACATCATCACATTTGTATCCACCAAAACACAACACACAAACCTACCATCTGATCTAAACTCTATCTGTAACGCCCCAAATCCGGGGTCAAAGGATTTGGTCATCACACTGCATCCTCAATTAAAACAACTTGTTCAACATTAAACCAATACAATATACATCTACGACCCCAACTCTACCAAGAATCTTTAAAGGTTATAGTGCTAGAAACAAGAATCCAAAATTCCATTACACAAAATTTTCTTCTTTACAACCATTCTCTTTACATAAATCCTATAACACTAGTATAACTTCGACAAGAAGTATACCTGGCGAATCTAATCTTATACAACATAGTATTTAATAAAAATCACTTTATACAATAACCTTACACTAGCTCTAAATACTCTATATCATAACGTCTTTACACTAACATCTTCTTCCTTCTCTGCCCAGCTACGCGGATAACTCCCGCCAATATGCCTTCTTTATGAAAGGCTAAAATATAAAGAAAGCAAGTATGAGCGAAAGAATTGCTCAGCAGGTGCATTATCAAGTATAATATGAAAAGTTTCAAAATAAACTTTGGATTTTCAAATAAACAGGATAGTATGTAGAAAATATGAAATAAATATAAACTCATACGTCTTCAAGACCATAGTTTATACAAAAATACTATTTTTAAAGATAACAGTTCCATTCACAACATCTTCTGAAACCAACAACTCTGGAAGAGTAGAATAATAAAAGAGTAAGAATGAGCCAACGCGCTCGGCCATGGAATAAAGAACGTACTTCACGACTTCAATATGGTACCGACTGAATATGCGGTATGAATTGTTAGGAATATGTTGATCTTGATGATAATTATAAAAACACTTAGTAGATTTTGTATTAAGTCATTTTGTAACTGTCAACGGAATGGCATGCTTTGCAGTGTTTCGTTGACAGGAAGCTCATCAACGGAATGAGTGTTGTAGCAATTGCACTGTACAATACTTCACAGTTTGATATGCATTTGATGTATGTACTAGATAGGTTTTCTAAGTCATGTTGACTAAGTACTAGATAGGCAAAATAGGTTGGTTAATTGTAAGTATATCATGCCTTGTAATTTTGCCTAAGTGAAGACATGTCAACGGTATGAAGATTACTCTATCAACGGAACAAGGATACACCATCAACGGAATGAAGTTTACTCATCAACGAAATGAAGTTTACTCATCAACGAAATGGAGAATAAAGCTATCAACGAAACACATCTCCCTGCTATCAACGAATCATTATTGCTTTTCTGAATAGTTGACAAAGTGATAGTGACAGGTTACTGAACAGATCTAAAGGTGATGTGGAAGTGTACTTTGCATTGGAAACCATTAAAATGGACATGGGGAATAAGGAAACATCCCAGTTTCCAATTGGGCTCTTGGGAGTGATCATAATAAGCATGAAGACAAAAGCAGGAATCTCCAAGGACCACTGGACAAAGGGATGAAAAGCAAACTATTGGCGGTTACCTTTAGTGTACTTTAGTGTAGCCAAAAATAGCTTTGTAAACTTGGGAATATATATAACCAAGTGTAGCAGTTAAAATAAGAGTAAGAGAAGAAAAACAAATAGTTTGAATTAGCTATCTTTGAGAGCATTCTTCTCTACAACTTTGTAACTGAGCAGCTGTGTACTTTTGTATCACAGATTATTTCCGAAATAAAAACACTTCAGTTGGATCATCAAACAATCCAACTGAATTATTTATATCTTGTGTTTTTACTTATTCAGTTCAGTTTTTATTTATAAGTGTTTTAAGTTTAAGAAAATATCAAGAATTGTATTCAACCCCCCCTTCTACAATTCTGTTAGGTCATTTGGGATTAACATGAATAAAACTCATCAAGGTAGATATCTCACAACTGCCAATGGAATCGAGGAAGTGGATTTCGACTATTTGAAATCCATTATACTATGAGTAAGTGGTTTCAGCAGGCTTGAAACCCCTTCTTATTAATCAATGACCCAACAATTTTAAGCAAACGAATCAACCTGAATATCAGGTTATAACTCACCAGTATAGAACATATGAATGAAATCAATCTCAGATATAAGAAGTGATATTAGAATTGGATTTTTATACTTTTATAAATCACAAAGGTTGAGCTGCTGATCAGTCACACATCAACCCCGGACCCGCTTATAGCAAAGTCCTCCCCTAGGATCCTTGGCCATCTTGGCCTTAATTTATTCCGACCACGAATCTGGTCTGACCATTATTGGTCTCTATTTAAAAACATTCCAATTCTATATTATATACGTCAGGTGTCAGTACAATTGACAACCTTACTACGACAGCCGGGTGTCGGAAGAATCGACAACCTTAATACAATAATCGCTGGAAAACTCACGTTCCAGGAAACAACTCGACTATGAAGAATCCATCAAAGAATAACAATACAATCTAGTATCGACGAGATCGACACAATAATGGGAGGTGCACATGAAAAGTGACAATATAATAAACATCGACTAGATCGATGCAACAACTGGGATGATAATGAAGAATAAACAATAACATGCTCAACAAAGTTAAGTCTGATATGAAACATGCATTATGATATCAAAAAGAATTGCAACTGCTCAATATAAGGTAGGGTTCAAGGAACATGCTCTAGTTTGCCTCAACAGTACAAATTATCACATTATAGAAGAATAGTTAAAATTCACCAGTTTGATAAGTGACAAGAAGGTCAAGTTCAAGCTTAGGGAAATTCAAGGTGAAGTTTATAAATAGGGAAATAAGGGTTTACTGATTTCTGAAAGAAATAGTTTAAGTCCTTCGAAAATATACTTATAATAGATAAGCCTTATATTTGAAGGAAATAAACTAAATCATGCACAACATATATGAGTTCGAATCAGGAACTGGATCAGATAATTGCATTAACAAGAAATGGTAATAATACTTGCATAGGTGCAAGATGGAAAATAGAATACTTGTAGAACAAGTACCACAATCCAGAATTTATAATAACATTTTACCCTTATCGGGTTCACAAGTTCCCAATCATTTAGGGTTGGCAACATTCCAACCTAATATTTTTAAATCAAGATTTTTGAAAGAAAGCCTTCGTATAAGGCCCATAACTATCTTTTAAATCATTTCAATACCATAATTATATCTTTCCGATCAACATGGAAATATGAATCTAAACTCAAAAGGTATAAAAGAATACTCGTCAATTTACGAGATTAAATAAAATACTTGCAATTCAATGCAAAAGGATCAACATTTGAAAATTTAGTAAAGAGTATGCAACTTGCATAATAATAATTCAAGATAATATCACTCAACAATATGTGAAAGGAATAGACACTTGCCTCCGGTCCTTTGCTATTTCGTAAGGCTGAGATAATATGATTCCCTCCTTATTCTGTCTTATAGCACGATTCTCTATTTCCGTCCTTCTATGATTTAACGCTCTTGTGAATACCACTAATCTGATCCTACCGTTTTGAATCCACGCGTCTGCCTTGATAGTCAAACATGTGACGGTACTTTAGTCTTCCGAGTATGATTCTCACATTCCATAAACGATTGTAATTTAATTCTAACGCATTTACTAATCTTACCGATACCTTTGTTGGAAGAAAATACTTAGAAATGTCCCCTATGAGTGATGACATTCCCTTGGTGTTAAATCGCCTCACAAATAACCCCATCAGTGGTAACAATACCTCATCCTTCTCCGACGTCTTTCATTTAACATACTTCGATAATCTGATTCGTCTCGTCCAATAGCCTTTGTTGCATAGATAAACATATTTCAATTGATAGAATAATCACGATTAATTAAATAAATGACTCACGTATCACGCTCGTCGAAAAATCCCTATAATATAAAAGTCAACATCTAAGTCAACGGTCTCGTAAATCTCATGTTCTAACAATACTGACAAATTTCTATTCCAACTACCCCTCGTGATAATATTAGACACGACCAAAGTATTTAAACAAGTCTCCAGCACAATTATTCGTATTTATGACTCACTAACCAGATAATCCACGTAATTCACATAACATATATTGTCATTTAATTGTGATAAATCAATCACCTAAGTCTCGTAACATCCAAGAAATAATTTTAGAAAAATATTCGACTCTCATTTCAAAGGAATTAAACCTCAAAATATTTTTAGATCAAAAATCGGATCATTTATCCCAATATAAAGATTAAAAACAATTTAATCAATTAATAAAAAATTTAATTGACTAATTCTAAACACTTAAACAAATTTGTATGAATAAAATGAAGCCAAGAAAAAAATTAAATCTAATTTAAATTAATTAGATTTAATTAATAATTATTTAATAGAATTAACTGATTATTAAAATTAATCAATTAATTAATTAAATAAATTAATTATTAATCAAAAATAATAAAAATAATTAAATTTAATCAATTTTCGAATTTAAATAAATATTTATAAATTTATAAAATTTTCTGAATAATAAAATGTATTTTTAAATCAAAAATATGATTTTTAGAATTTTTAAACTATTTTTGAATTATTTTAAAAACAATTTCCAGAAACAGTTTTTCTGAAATGAATTAGGGTTTTGGGGGATCAAAACCGGGTCAGGGGTTTGGTAAACGGGTCGCGAAGAATGTTTCCGGGTTGGCGAAGAACACCACCGGAAAACTGGGTTTCCCAGTTTCCGGCTGGCGTCCGGCCACCGGAAACTTCTCCGGCCACGCCCAAAATCGACCCAATCTCACGGTTTTGTACAGGAAAACAATGGCAACATCACACCTTCATTTAATCCAATCAAACACATGCAAAAACATTACAGAATCGTTCGTTTTGAACGAACTCAACTCCACCGGCGGCGGCGGCGGCCGATTTCCAGCGAATCAAAAACTAATACCAAACTCACAACTGGTTACATGCCTCAATTCCCCATCACACGATCTGTTCATTGGTATAAACATCATCAACACCCAATCATTCTAACTAAAAATCCGGCCAAAAATCAAGAACTCTGGTGAACTTTTAAAACTCGATTAGCTCGATTCTGAACTCCAAAAATCACACAAAAATCATAAACAAGTTCCTTATAACATATACAGTCTAGTCATGCAACCAATTAACAAGAACAACAACAATCAAAGATTTCCCCAAATTTAATTAAAAATTAAAAATATTAAAAATATGAAAAATTCAGAAATTATACCCACACGAATTTTGATGATGGATTTGGATAGAGGATGTTGAGAGCTTCGATTCGACTACTAGAGCGTTGAAATCGGATTTCGGTAACGCATTGAAAATCGAGTTTGATTCTCAAGAACACGAAGAACACGAAGAACCTTATTTAGATATTACGTAAGGTTCCAATAATTATTTAAAAAAAATTCTGATCTTAAAAAGATATTTTACCAAACTCCCAGGTCGTGATTGCGAAATGATTTACTCGAGGATCGAGGTCAGTTGACAATAGTCAACCCACATTGTATTATTACTTCCTCAACATTTCCGGAAGTAAGTATGGTAATAAGTTCATACCTATCAACGAGCTAGTTTACGCTCGGGGAACAACGATTAAGTTTGGTTCCAGTTTAAAGGATAGGATTCATCATGGGATCTGGAAGGGCTTACACGACAATGAAACAGGTGTCGGGGTAGTGACCATAATTATCAAGGCTTTCCCGGTGATGAAACAGGCGCTGAGGTAGTGACCTTGTGTGCAAAGGCTTTCACGGCAATGAAACAAGTGCCGATGTAGTGACCTTATAGCACAATGGGCCCGAATGCGGCCAGGGTGATAACCGAACATGGAATCGTCCTTCTACTAGTAGAGAAGTTATGCTACGATATAGCTGCTGATCACCGTGTATCGGGTGTTCCAGATTGTCCCCTTCTTCCAATTGAAGTTGTGCTGCACATTGTAACGAAAGCCTAGGCGCTGAGTTACTGATAATGTGACAGTGATGAGTAATGATGTTCCTCATATAGTATTTTGAACTGTATGGCATGTTTTGACGAAAAGAATATTTAAACATATCGTTCTGTATATGAACGGAGTTTTAAAGGTTTTCAATTATGATATCAGCTTATATATATATGATTATGCTGCTATATATTATTTTCAAGCTATAGTGCTCATTCTTGCTTCTTTTATATATCACAACACAACCGAGTCAAGAAGGTGTTCATTACTGATATTGTACAGTGTTTTGAACAGTATGAGATATTTAAATAGATATGCGTATGTATATGTTGAGAAGGGATTTAAGATATACAGTATATTGAACTATATAGTATTTTGAATCAATGGATAGGGTTTAAGCCTTGATTCCAATATTAATATCTATTTTAAAAAGATATGTTTTGAGACTTGGTTTATTATATTGATACCAAGGATTTCTAAATGATTTACGAAGAGTATTTGAGTATGATTATAAGTCATACAGTATTTTGAACGGT
This sequence comes from Heracleum sosnowskyi, assembly GCA_030848705.1. Taxonomy (NCBI): domain Eukaryota; kingdom Viridiplantae; phylum Streptophyta; class Magnoliopsida; order Apiales; family Apiaceae; genus Heracleum; species Heracleum sosnowskyi. Next base: position 72,372,622 of record CM061235.1, read on the forward strand.
ATACTATTTTGGGGTCAAACCTTAGTAGTGTTTAAACTTTGATCCTATATAAACTATCTACATTAAAGGTTTAAAGATTTAAACTGGGATAGATTTCTTGTTGAGCGCTATTAGCTCATTCTTGCTTTATTAAAACTTTCAGCATGAAGAAAACATTGCCGATTCACCCCGTATTACGAGATCAAAGGAATGGAGAGACCACCCTTGAGTTAGCTCAGTAGGATGGGTACTGCCGGAGTTAGCAGAACAGTTGCAGATGGAATTAGGGAGAATTGTTTTCGAATAGGTTTGTGTTATTGAACCTTGTATAGTATTATGAGGTCTATTATTTTAACTTCAGGTAGAGGTTGTAAATAATAGATGAGATCCTGGTTAGTACATTTGATTGTAATAACAAGTGTTACTTATTGTTGCTCATTTCCAAGGCTATAACTTGTGTGTGTGTGCGTAAGTGATTGGGGTCTTTGGAGTTGTATTATTAGAATATATTAAGTGATACATGTATGGTATGATTGATGGAGTGTGACAACCCAGATTCCTGACCCCGGATCTGGGGGTGTTACATTTCTCATACGATTCATAATATACCCAATGTCCACGTTTATCATCACCCGGTCAAAGGTAACTTTTAATGTAATCAAAGTATATTAATTCTCTGTTAGGTCCAAAGTATCGTAGAAGGGGGGGGGGGTTGAATACGATACTCACAAATTATTTAATTTCGTTCGCGGAGTAATCATTCAGTTCTATCACGAAATCAAATGCACCAAATCAAAACACGAGTCGGGGAATATATCGTTTTATAAATATAAACCTCGAGGGGTGCTACAATTTCTAATCCGTAGATTAGCTTCAATGAGTTTAAGGTTACACAAATTCAATACAATGATAAAATTCTGAGCACTATTAATTTCTCTGATAATTCTCCTGGCTCAAACTCTCTCCTCGTAAATTCTCTGTGTTCTTCCTTAATTACTGAAGAAGACACACTCTTCTCTCCGTATTAATTGTAGACTTTGTTGAAAATCTATCGAACCACAAATAATCAATTATTCTTGGCCGTTGGATCTTCATCAACCTGACAAACAAAGTCACTTCTCCACCTGCTTCTCAAATTGAAAACTATCGAATTTATAAAAGTAATTCACCATTCGATAGTTTTTAAATAAAAACTATTGAAATTCCAATTACTTTATAAATGAATTCTGATAGAATTCTTGAATCACATTCGATGGTTTTCTAAAAAGAAAACCATCGAGCCATTTTCTTTGACTTGATCTTTTAATAAAACCTTTTGACTTTCAGGGGGTTTAGTTTTAGACTGAATCAATTTCTTCTGAGACGATAAAACAAACTGATCTTTTTAAGTGCCGTCAACTGGTGCAACTGGTCTGGTTCATAGATGAATAACACTCGATCAATTCTTCTATGTCTTCAATTCAATGTTGCTGATTAGTCCTTTGTCGTTCTGGTTGCTTCAAATAAATCACTGGAATCCTGTGGTACTAACCCTAAATCATTCACATACTTCTGTAGTCTTGAAAGTCTTGGTTCTTTTATTGTCACTGAGGCTTGAACATTTTCATGAACTTCTTTCCGTGACCTGTTTACGGACTTCAAGAATACATACCATATTTTGATTTTTTGAGTTTACCTTTTCTTCTTTGATTCTGGATTCCTGTGCTTCTATTAATATTATTGTATGTCTTGTCCTTTGTTGAGTTGTAGTTATCTCTGTTACATCTTATGTTACATTATGCTTTACAATCTCCCCCTATTTGATTGTATAGAGTTCGACAAGAAAATACTTCGAGGATAACTCAACTAACTAAGGAAACATGAAACTAATTAAAGTAAGACAACTTAATAATATTAAATGCATTCTGGATAAGATATATATATATATACATTTCCAGATTTCATAATTCAAAAAACATTAAAACTTTATACATTGATGTTTCTCCTCTAGTCTGAGCTGATAGTTCTTTTGTTCTTTGCTTCTGTTCTTCAGTCCATTTCAATCTCACCTTCTTCAATCATTGGATCGGAGTTAGCAGCTTGATAATCAATCACGGATGGATAATGCAATGAATCTCCATGTTTAAGGATTGCTCCTTTGATGTGTCTGCCAATATATTCAACCTCTTGACCCACTCCAGCCCACAACCATGCAATGTTAACATCCTTCTTGTGACGCCCTCCAAACCCGGGGTACAGATTTGGGGAGTCACCCGACCAACAGAACACAATATAAACCTGAATATAACACATGCATAATATATAATGACATAAATACCCCTTATCCAAGACCGCGTCCAGATTATGGCATGAAACAAGCTTCTAAGTCATATTTATTACAAACCCGTTTTCAGAGTTATTACACACTTAATATACAAAGCTAGACATCTAGTCTAACTTCCAAGTAAAACAACTACCCGTCCAATGACAATCACTCGGGGTGGTCTCCTACCATCGGGAGAACTGTCACTAGCGCTGTGTCTGCTCATTCTCTCGCTTCACTGGAATAGGGTTAGAAACAAAACAAGTATGAGCCACATGTGCTCAGCAAACATGATATATATATCATCACAGTTCTATAATGAAAGGAAAGAATTCAATTATCTGAATCAACAATGCACAAGTCAAACATGTGCTTTTAACAATCTTTAATGAAGAAAGAGGAATTAGAATTGGACTTCTACATTTTTCAAATACAAAGGTTGTGTTGCTGATCAGTCATGCAACAACCCCATACTTGCTTATAGCAAAGTCCTCTACTGGATCCTAGGCCAATCTGGGCCTTAAATTATTCCGACCATAAATATGGCCCGACCATTACTGGTCTCATTTTAAAACATGCCAATTCTATCACAAGGTATAAGCAATACTATGCATAACAAGATAAGTACACAATAACGGGGTGTAATAGTTGCAAAAGAGCTTCAACTATTCAATATCAAAGAAAGTCCGAGAAATAGATTCGTAATGGTTTCAACGGTACGATGTACTCATTCAAGAAGTTAATCAATGGTTGTAGTCAACAGTCAATGGTTGTAATCAATAATCAACGGTGGTAGTCAATAATCAATGGTCGTATTCAATATGAAATGAATTGAAGGTGAAGGTTTCCGATAACCAACATGATTGTGGATTAATCAAGGAACTAGGAATATTCAAGGAAATGGAATCAGTTATTCAAATACGGGGTGAAGATTTGATAATCTGATTTGTTCTGGGAATAACAATTGTTAATCCCAAATGACCTAACAGAATTGTAGAAGGGGGGGTTGAATACAATTCTTGATATTTCTTTAACTTAAAAATACTTTATAAAATTAAACTGAACTGAATAAATAAAAACACAAGATATAAATAATTCAGTTGGATTGTTTGATGATCCAACTGAAGTGTTTTTATTGCGGAAATAATCTGTGATACAAATGTACACAGCTGCTCAGTTACAAGGTTGTTGAGAAGAAAAATGCTCTCAAAGATAGCTGATACAAACTCTTTGTTTTTCTTCACACACTTAAAGTAACTGCTACACTTGGTTATATAAACCCAAGTTTACAACCCTATTTTTGGCTACACTAAAAGTACAATGAGTAACCGCCAATAGTTTGCTTTTCATCCCTTTGTCCAGTGGTCCTTGGAGATCCTTGCTTTTGTCTTTATGCTTATTATGATCACTCCCAAGAGCCCAATTGGAAACTGGGATGTTTCCTTATTCCCCATGTCCATGTTAATGGTTTCCAATGCAAAGTACACTTCCACATCTCCTTTTTGATCTGTCAGGAACCTGTCACTATCACTTTGTCAATTATATAGAAAAGCAATAATGATTCGTTGATGGCATGGAGATGTGTTTCGTTGATAGCTTTATTCTCCATTTCGTTGATGGAGTTTCCCTTGTTTCGTTGATGGGTAAACTCCATACCGTTGACAGAGTAATCTTCATACCGTTGACATGTCTTCACTTAGGCAAAATTACAAGGCATAATATATGTACAATTAACCAACCTATTTTGCCTATCTAGTACTTAGTCAACATGACTTAGAAAACCTATCTGATACATACAACAAAATGCCTATCATACTGTGAAGTATTGTACAATGCAATTGCTACAACACTCATTTCGTTGATGAGCTTCCTGTCAACGAAACACTGCAAAGCATGCCATTTCGTTGACAGTTACAAAAGAACTTAATACAAAATCTACTAAGTGTTTTTATCATTATCATCAAGAACAACATATTCCTAACAATCTCCCCCAATTTATGACTGATAGAATAACAGCCATAAATCAAGAGCCTTGATGATAACAAAAACACTCAGGCATATTACACATGATAAAAGTAAAAATTGTATTGAGCTTCATAAAGTTTTAGAAATAAAGCTAGACTTACAAGACTAATGCCCAAATGTGCTCCTCTAGACTGAGCAAATAATTCATCTTTGTCTTCTTTGGGGCATAGTCTTCTTCCCTCTCCTAGAGTTGTTCTCCTCAATCTGGACCTGTAGCCTTCTGTAAAAGATCTTCTCTTCTTCATCTTGATCACCAAGCATGGATTGCATAAACCTTAGAGTCTGATTAGATGCCTTGTCCAGCTGGTCTTCCATCCTGAAGAACCTTCTGCAGTTGTCCTTGTCCTTGAATTCCATCATCCAGAAAGGTTGAAGATGGATCTTCTTTCCTGTTGAGGGCACTCTTAGCATCCTGGGAAGAGCCTCAGGCTTGTTCCAGCTAGCCTTTATTTGACATATTTTGGAGACCACCTCAGACTTGGCTGTTTTGGTGAAGCCAAAGTCTTTCTTCAAGCATCTAAACACTGTGAGTAGTGTTTGGTAGTCTTCTCCTAGAATTCTGTAGAGAGGCCAAATTTGTTCTCTACCACCCTTGTATGTGAAAACCAATCTTTCAGGTAGCTTCTGAGAAGCTGCAATGCCCCTTACTTCCACCAGGTTGTCTAAATCAAGATGCAAACTGGATTCTTCCCTGATGTCAGCAATGTACATGCAGTCCTCTGGATTTGAAGGGGGTTTTTGAGGTTGTGGCTTTCTCACAAATACTGGCTTTGCCTTGACAGCCCTTTGCTTCAATTTCTTCTTTGGATCCATCTCAAAAAGGAATTTAGGAAAATTAGCCTCATCAAGCTCAATTGGCTCTTCCTTTGGCTCAATTGGCTGATCATGATAATTAACAAGATGTTTGGGATCACAGGCTAACTTTGAAGATGGATCAGGAATTGTTGGAGGTACAGAAGAGTCTGATGCAATACTCTGAGAGTCATCATTTTCAAGGGTTATGTTTCTTCTAGCCCTTGCCTTTGGTTGCCTTGTACTCTTTTTTTCACTCCTTTCCTCTTGGGCTTTTTCTTCTTGCTGTCTTTCTTCTTCATCAAGAGATTGAGCAACTGCAAGAGCTTGCATTGCTGCTCTTTCTGATTCTTCAGCTTTAGCTTCAGCAAAGTTTGGGTGACCAGCCCAACCACAAATTTCTTGTCCATTCCTGTAGACAATTGCCCTTTGTTTCCTTATCTCATAATCATTGCTTTCCTTGCTTTTTGTGATGAGAAGTCCAAGTAGCTTGTGCTCATCTGGATAAGGTGCAGGATAGAAAGTTCTTGCTATGTTTTTGCCTTTTGGTTTAGCAGGAGACTTGGGAGATAAGCTTCTTTGTAATGTAGCTTCTTCCACATCCCTAATGCATGAAGTTTGTCCTTTCTCCTTTCTTGGTCCTTGAATGACTCCATGTAGAAGGGGCTCTATAGCATAAGAGCTCTTGAACTGTGGCTCCACTTGTACAGTCACCATTGCATTTGTTGATGGCTGAACTGTCTTTGAAGATTCAGTAATTTTCTTGAACCTTGCTTCTATGTTGGACCAATGATCTTTGATCTGTTCTGCAAGTTGTATCCTCATAGAAGCTTCCTGGATCAAGTCAATGCTATCCTTATTCTTCTTTCCAAACTCCCCCATTGCTAGTGGCTCCTGTGGCAATGTGATGGCTGGGACCAGCACCTTTGTGATTTGAATGGTTAGCTCCTGAGATTTCTCCCCCTTTTTGTTATCATCAAGAGAGACAACTGGGAGTCCTTGAGCTGCCACTAGCTGGGCCAAAAGTTGAGTCTGCTTCTCCTGTTCCTTTTGTATTTGAGATAAAGTAGCTTCCACCTTGTCCACTCTAGAAGAGAGAGTCTTCAAGGAGGTAGCCACTTCAGGTTCCTTAGAGAAAAACCTGTTCATTTTGGACATAGTGAGAAGAGGGAGCTTTTCATCCATCATCCTGTAGTTAGCATCCCTGAAATTGCTAATAGAGTCCTTGATTTCTGTAGCCTCAATCCTTGTCTGCATCATTTGTAGCCTTTGAATTTCCAGAGAATCCATGATGGCCTTGTAGAATTTCTTGTCCCTTGCATTGGCAGACTCATGAGCTAAGTAGGCTTCATTGTACTGCCTGGAGATAGCAGCATCTAGAGTGGCTCTACCATGCATACCTTGAGAAAGCCAGCCTGGTGTAGGAGGCACCACAGAAGTCCCAGTCTGTGAAGTGGTGGCCACCTGTAGATTATCACCATAGCTGTCCTCATCATCAGAAAACTCAAAATCTCCACTTGCTGCAGCTCCTGAAGGTAGATTGGTCAGGGCATCCTTTGCTCTTTGCATTGATGCAGTTGTATGAATTAAATTTAGTGACCTTTCTGCCTCCACATTGCCCTGCTGAGCCATAATTTGATAGGCTGGCACAGGATGAGTAAAGGTCTCAGGATCCAGGGAAATACTATCCAGAGTTTGTTGATAAAGCTCTTGGAAAGTAAGTTCCCTTTCTCCCTCACTGACCTCCATTAACTCACTTGCAATGGCTGCTTCCATCCTTATTTCTCCTGTAGTCCCTTCTCTCTCTCCACTCTGTTCTTGCATCATGGGCTCCCCATGGCTCACACCTCTCACACCCTCACCTTCACCTACTAAGGTGGTACTCTCAATCTCTCCTTTTGCCTGGCTGGAAGAAATAGCCAGCCTCTCACTCACATTCTCTCCTTTTGCCTGGCTGCAAGCCAGCCTCTCAGTTTCACTCCCTCTCAGTCCTAGAAGTGTCTCAACTACCACTAGATCATCTGCACTAGTTGTGGGAACAACTTGATTTTCAATTAAAGGTGCAGAGTGAACTATCAACGGAATGGTAGTTTGAACTGTCAACGGTATGGATACCGTTGATGGAGAAACACTTGTCAACGAAATAGACTGTTTCGTTGATGAAGTCAAGAAAGCACTTTGAAAATGAGAAATTACAGTGGAGTCTGTGGTGATTGATTTTAAAGAATGGTCCACAGATCCCCTTGCAACTTCAGGAAAAATTGGTTGATGGCCCAACAAATCACTTAACAAGTGATGGCCATCAGCTTCAGAGTGGGGCTTCTCCAAGATTAGAGTTGGAGAATCAGGAATAGATGTATGGATCATGTCCACATCTAAAGATTGAGTTGGTGAATTTGATGGAGATAATTCAAGATTGATGTTTAGAGAATGGGACTGTAACCCCAGAGAAATGATAGGGGTTACATCAAACTGAATTTGAGAAACTGGAAGTGTTGCTTCCAGTGTGTGTGCACCCTGTGTACCCTTGGACTTTTGCTTCACTCTCCTTTGGTATTGGGAAAATGTAGACTTTGGGCTAGAAGTGTCCCTTACCCTTTTGGACTGTGCTCTAGGAGAAGAGCTTGTTTCAATAATCACATCCTTTTGGGAGGATGCAATTAGACTTGTGCTTAAATCCATGTTACTCATTGTGCCTTGTTGGGAAGACACAATGGGGCTTGGCTGGTACACACTAACCTGTCCTTCCTTATCCTTGGGGTTTCTTTGATGTTCACCCCTTCCCTCACCTCTTACAACTCCAGACTCACTCCCCTTAGGTTGTGTGGTAGTTTTTACAACAGGTGCCTTTTGAGAAGCACCTGAGGTTGGCTTGGAGGATTTCTTTGATTTGGATTTAGTTGCTGGGGCAGGAGCCTGTTGGGTCACAGCTACAGACTCCATAGCAACAAGGTTGGAGGAGACAGTAGAAGTAACAGCTACACTAACAGGGATAGTAGTAGTTACCTCAATGATTGGCAGATACACCACTGGAACATCACCATTGTGGTTCAGCCTGAGTATGTCTGTCAATACTCTCTTTTCTTGCACAAAGCACTCGAACCTGGCATTAGGGTTAGAGATAACTAATGGTGCTGGACTAACATGGTTAGCCAACATCATCAGAAACCTAGCATAATAGATATTTTTCTTCCTATTTGCTTTGTCACCCAACTTAGCACCAATTTCATACATAAGTTGGGTGCTAAAGTTGTGATATCTATCATTTAGAAGCATGGTTAGGAGAATTAACATAGAGTTAGTTAATGCATCAAAATTACTAATCTTTCCAGAAAAGACCTTAATGAATGCATCAGCTAAATAACTGTATTCTCTAACCAAACCTCTCCTAATTATTCTACCCAGATTATCAGTAGGCAAAGAGTAGTTTATAGAATTTAACATGGTAGTTATTTCAGTGTTAGTAGGCAAAGCATCACAGTTATTATCAGGAATATGTAAACATGCTTGCAAAACATCAGAATTAACTATGTACTCATTACCTTGAAGAGTGAATTTTAGTGTGCAGTGTGTTCCACTATACTCACATGAGGTCCAAATTTCCTCGATTATCTCATTGTAGAGTGGTGTAGAGTGAAACATTGCGTAGCTCAACTTGCAATTCTTCATGAAATCCATCATTTTGAAGAACAGACTGTTCGGGTTTTCCTTGACAACAAAAGGGATGGAGTTGTTCTTCTCATAGATGAACCCTCCAGCAGACATAAGCTTGACTATAGGTGCCATTGTTGATTAAAGGAAAGCTTCGAACTGAATAGCTTGTTAGAGAGAAGAAGAGAGAAAAAGCCTTTGGAATTTTTGAGAACAGGTAAAAAGAAATAATAAAAATAAAATTTCTTAAATACTCCCCCAAAAATTCTCAGAAAATGAATCCAATAATAAATGTAAATTACTGGATTGGCTTAAAAATATAACCGTTACTCTTAAAGTATTACCATGATTTATACTTACAGGGGTGTATGCATAGATCGTGGTAAAAGACGGGTCAAATTTCAACGGTTCAGATAAAAAGCGCTAAATCAACGAATCAGGATTGGGCGGTTAAAGTCCCGTCTTATTTCGTTGATAAAGCTGCGTTTCGTTGATATAAAAGAGCTATCAACGAAACACCCAGAAAACTGCTAAGACTGTCAACGAAATGGTGCATTCCGTTGGCATAGTAATTTTGACTTAGACAAAATTTTACCTTTTCCTGAGAAAATTCATTCACAGAAAAACATAGCAAATTTCTGGCTGCATTAAGACTTGCAAATATCTCAAAAATAATTAAGAGAAATTTAGCATACCTAGCTCACTTACTAATCTTGAGAATGTTGATTCATCAAGTGGCTTGGTAAAGATGTCTGCAAGTTGTTGTTCACTTGGAACAAAATGTAACTCCACAGTACCATTCATAACATGTTCTCTAATGAAATGGTACTTGATGTCAATATGCTTGGTTCTTGAATGCTGCACTGGATTCTCAGTAATGGCAATGGCACTAGTGTTGTCACAGAAAATAGGAATTTTCTCAACTCGTAATCCATAATCAAGTAGTTGATTTTTCATCCATAAAATCTGTGCACAACAACTTCCAGCTGCAATATACTCAGCCTCAGCTGTGGAGGTGGAAACTGAGTTTTGTTTCTTGCTGAACCATGACACAAGCTTGTTTCCTAAGAATTGACAGGTGCCTGTTGTGCTTTTCCTGTCAATTTTACATCCTGCATAATCTGCATCTGAATAACCAATTAGTTCAAAACCAGATTCTCTAGGGTACCAAATGCCAAGGTTTGGTGTTCCCTTGAGATATCTGAAAATCCTTTTAATAGCAACTAAATGGGATTCCCTAGGATCAGCCTGAAATCTAGCACATAGACATGTAGCAAACATAATATCAGGTCTACTAGCTGTTAAATATAAAAGTGAGCCTACCATGCCTCTGTAACTTGAAATGTCCACAGATTTTTCCTTAGTATTCAATTCAAGTTTGGTGGCAGTGGGCATGGGAGTTTTGGCAGGAGAGCATTCCATTAAGTTAAACTTCTTTAATAAATCATGAATGTATTTTGTTTGACTAATAAAAATGCCTTCATTAACTTGCTTCACTTGAAGACCAAGAAAGTAAGTTAATTCTCCCATCATGCTCATTTCATATTTACTTTGCATAAGCTTGGCAAACTTTTGACAAAGCTTCACATCTGTAGACCCAAAGATTATGTCATCTACATAAATTTGAACAAGTATAGTAGAGCCATTCACAATCCTGTGAAAAAGAGTTTTATCTACAGTACCTCTAGTGAAGTGATTCTCAAGAAGAAACTGTGAGAGTGTGTCATACCAGGCTCTAGGTGCTTGTTTCAAACCATAGAGTGCTTTGAGGAGGAAGTATACATATTCAGGAAAATCATCATCTTCAAAACCAGGAGGTTGACTCACATAGACCTCCTCTTCCAATTCCCCATTCAGAAAAGCACTTTTCACATCCATTTGATAGACTTTGAAATTGGCATGGGCTGCATAGGCTAGGAAAATCCTTATTGCTTCTAGTCTTGCAACAGGAGCAAATGTTTCATCAAAATCAATTCCTTCTTCCTGTGAGTAGCCTTTTGCAACCAGTCTTGCTTTATTCCTTGTGACTATGCCATTTTCATCCATCTTGTTTCTGAACACCCATTTTGTGCCTATGACACTCCTGTCTTTAGGCTTGGGCACCAGCTTCCAAACATTGTTCCTTTCAAATTGGTTTAGCTCTTCTTGCATAGCCAAAACCCAATCTGGATCTAGAAGTGCATCCTCAACTTTCTTTGGCTCATCTTGAGACAGAAAGCTGCTGTATAGACATTCTTCTTGAGTTGCTCTTCTAGTTTGGACTTTTGAAGAGACATCACCTATAATGAGTTCAAAGGGATGATCTTTAGTCCATTTCCTTGAGAGAGGTAGATTTGCTCTTGAAGACGTAGCTTCATGATCATGATTGCCTTGATTGGATATTTGTCCTTGAGAAACTCCCCCTGAGTTTGTTGTCCCTAATTGATCACTTCTAGAAGCATTCCTATGACTATCAACGGTATGACCGTTTTGGCTATCAACGAAACGCTCATTTTGACTGTCAACGAATCCACCACCATGACTGTCAACGAAATGACCATTTGGTCGGCTAGCTGCTATCCTTTTTAACCTTAATGCAGCAACTTCATCTTCACTGCTGCTTTCATCTGTGCTAGATACAACAACTTTAGGCTGTTTCTCAGTAGCCTTATCATGATTCACTTGTTCTCCTTCCTCATTCTCAAAAGAGAGACTTTCATGGAAACCTTCATCACAGAGACCTTGTATTTTGAGATCATCAAAAACAACATGTACAGATTCCATAACAATGTTGATTCTGAGATTAAAGACTCTGTAAGCTTTCCCTGCTGCATATCCCACAAATATTGCTTCATCTGCCTTTGCTTCAAATTTCCCCAAATGCTCAGCTTGATTTCTCAGAACAAAGCACTTGCATCCAAAGACATGAAGAAAATCTAATAGTGGCTTCTTTCTTTTGAGTAACTGATAAGGGGTCATTCCTTTGGCCTGATTAATCAAAGAAATATTTTGAGTAAAGCAAGCTGTGTTAACTACCTCAGCCCAAAAATATGTAGGTAACTTTGATTCATCTAGCATTGTCCTTGCAGCTTCAATAAGTGTTCTGTTTTTCCTTTCAACTACACCATTTTGCTGTGGTGTTCTTGCTGCTGAAAACTCATGCAAAATACCATTTTCTTCACAGAACACCTTCATGCTTGAATTCTTGAATTCTGTCCCATTGTCACTCCTAATCCTTCTTACTTTGAAATCAGGATGATTGCTTACCATCTTGATGTGATTGATAATGATTTCACTTGCCTCATCTTTAGAGTGCAAAAAGAAAGTCCATGTAAATCTAGAAAAATCATCAACAATCACAAGACAGTATTTCTTCTTTGAGATGGACATAACATTTACAGGGCCAAATAGATCCATATGAAGTAACTCAAGCTGATGGACAATTGATGACTCTGTCTTGCTTTTGAATGATGCCTTCTTTTGTTTCCCTTTTTGACAGGCATCACACAAACCATCCTTGGAAAACTCCACCTGTGGAATTCCTCTAGCAAGATCCTTCCTTACCAAATCATTCATAACCTTGAAATTCAGATGGGATAACTTCTTGTGCCATAACCAACTTTCATCCTTGCTTGCCTTGCTGAAAAGACAAGTGATGGTGTCTGAACTTGTGCTACTAAAGTCAGCAATGTACACATTCCCTCTTCTGAATCCAGTCATTACCACATTGTTGTTTCCTCCTTTAGAAACAACACAGGCTTCTTTTGAAAAAGTAACTAAAAATCCTTTGTCACAAAGTTGGCTGATACTAAGCAAGTTGTGCTTAAGACCATCCACCAATGCAACCTCATCTATGATGACATTCTCTTTTGAAATCAAGCCATATCCCTTTGTGTAGCCTTTGCTGTCATCTCCAAAAGCAATACAAGGGCCAGCTCTTTCCTGAAACTCTGTGAGCAGGGTAGAATCACCAGTCATGTGTCTTGAACAACCACTGTCCAAGTACCAAAGATTCCTTTTGTCTCCCTGCACACAATAAAACCAAATCAAGTTGATTTTGGTACCCAAGTTTCCTTAGGTCCTGTCTTGTTAGCCTTTGCATTCCCTTTTGTATCATTTTTCACTTTGGGCTCAGATTGATTCAGATCAATCTTTACCCTTGGTGTTGATTTCTGAGGGTTGCTCATATTTTCATTCATAGCATGCATAGTTGGAGGAACAATCATGTTATTCATGTTCCATGGCATTTGTGGCATGTTAAACATATTCATGTAAGGATTAGACACAAAAGGCATGTTAGCATATGGATTCTGAAATTGTGCATATGGAGCAAACATGTTAGGCATAACAGGCATTGTAGGCATAGGACTATTCCTTGCAGGCTTGGGAATTTTCACATTAGCAGTTTTCTTAACAGATTTGCAGTTAGTAGACAAGTGACTAACACTTCCACAATTAACACATGTCTTTCTAGGAGCATATTTATCAGGTGTGTAATTGTTGTGTTTGTTAATTCCTACTTTGCCATTCCTGTTATTCTTTTTATTTCCCTTAGCCTCATTTTGAACTTTTTCTACCTTGTCTTTCAATTGCTTGTTAGACAAGTGACCTACATTAGCTCTCTCAACAGGCTTCTCAACTTTCTTTGAATTACTAGACTCACCTTGAACAAAGTTCTTGGTAACAGGACCATACTTGTCATTAAGTCTAGTGAGTTTCTCTTTTCTTTTGTCTGTCAACGAAACAGCCTGATCGGTTGATGGTTCATGTGTCAACGAAACATTGCATTTCGTTGACATATCAACCTCCAACAAATGATCATTGTTGTTTGTTGACTCTGTTTCTGATTCTAAGGTTTCACCAACACACCCTAGCTTCTCTTTGTTCTTTTTCCATGATTGCTCACAGAAAGATTCCATACCTTGAACATTAATGATGTTGGTAGCAACATTCCTGGCATCTTTCCATTTAGCAATCACACCTTGTTCTATTTCAAGTTGTGTTTTAAGAATTTCTTCCCTTTGTAACACGTTCTCAAGTTCCCTCTTAGCATCCCTACTGACACATCTCATTTTCTCAAATTCAATGAGCTGTGCTTCTAACATTGCATTCCTATCACTTAAGAGCAAATTAGTCTCTTTTATTCTTGAATTCTCCTTGGTAAGTGATTTAAGAGTAACACGCAAATTATATAGTACAGTAGACATTTCATTTACTGCACTATCGCATTCCTCTTTAGAAAGCTCAGAAAGATTAGTAATTGTTACCTGGTTGCTTGAGGAACTTGCTTCCTGCTCATGATTGTCAGCCATAAGAGCCAAGTTGACATACTCAATTTCATCATCAGAGTCTTCACCATTACCAGCCCAGTCATACTCCTGAGACATGAAAGCCTTCTCTTTTTCCTTGAGAAGTTCAAAGTATTTCTTTTTATAATCAACAGGCTCAAATTTCCTGTTGCCCTTCTCAACCTTGGGCTTTCTGCAGTCTCCAGCAAAGTGACCAAGCATTCCACAATTGAAACATTTTGACTTAGACTTTTCAATCCAGTTTGTTTTGCTAGGTTGAAAGTCTCTTCTTGGTGGCCTTGCCTCTGAGTTTCTTTTGAACTTGAACTTAGAGAATTTCCTAGACAGAAAAGCAATGTGCTCATCAATCTCATCTAAGTCATTCAAGTTGGCTGGTTCTGATTCTTCTTCTTCTTCTGTCATCTTGTCTTTACCCTTGCTAACATCACTCCTACAACTAGGTCGACTAGTTGTGGCCTTTGCAGTTTCTTTACTGTCATCTTCCAGTTGGTTCACAGATGCAATCAATGCAATAGATCCACCCTTCTTCTATACCTTTTCAATTTCCTCATCTTGCTCCATTTCCAGCTCATAAGTCTTCAAGGTTCCATAAAGCCTTTCAAGAGTGTAGTCTTTGTACTCTTGAGTGTTTCTAAGAGAAACAGTCATAGGCTTCCATTCTTTTGGAAGAGCTCTGAGAAATTTAAGGTTTGAATCCTTAGTTTGATAGATCCTCCCATACAGCTTTAATCCATTCAAAAGCTTCTGAAACCTACTAAACGTGTCATTTAGGGTTTCACCAGCCTTAAAATGAAAATGCTCATATTGTTGTATAAGGAGTTGCATTTTATTTTCCCTGACTTGCTCAGTTCCTTCACAGAGAGTTCTAACAGTATCCCATACTTCCTTAGAGGTTGTACAGTTGATAACATTGTCAAACATCTCTTGCTCCAAACCATTAAACAGAATGTTCATGGTTCTTTTGTCTTTATGGACTTCTGCAACATCTTCAACAGTCCATTCTGAGACAGGTTTTGGAATCTCTACATCAGGAGCATCATCTGGCAATCCAACTCTAGAATCAAGCTTCATGGGAACGTGTGGACCTTTCTCAATGCAGTCTACATACCTCTCATCCATAGACATGAGATGTAAATGCATCTTTACTTTCCAGTGAAAGTAATTGTCCTTATCAAGAACTGGTATCTTCACACCTGCATCCTTCTTCACCATGGTATCTGTTATTGGTCTTGATCTTTAAACTTCTTGTATGTTAGAAGCTTTCTCTGATACCAATTGTTAATCCCAAATGACCTAACAGAATTGTAGAAGGGGGGGTTGAATACAATTCTTGATATTTCTTTAACTTAAAAATACTTTATAAAATTAAACTGAACTGAATAAATAAAAACACAAGATATAAATAATTCAGTTGGATTGTTTGATGATCCAACTGAAGTGTTTTTATTGCGGAAATAATCTGTGATACAAATGTACACAGCTGCTCAGTTACAAGGTTGTTGAGAAGAAAAATGCTCTCAAAGATAGCTGATACAAACTCTTTGTTTTTCTTCACACACTTAAAGTAACTGCTACACTTGGTTATATAAACCCAAGTTTACAACCCTATTTTTGGCTACACTAAAAGTACAATGAGTAACCGCCAATAGTTTGCTTTTCATCCCTTTGTCCAGTGGTCCTTGGAGATCCTTGCTTTTGTCTTTATGCTTATTATGATCACTCCCAAGAGCCCAATTGGAAACTGGGATGTTTCCTTATTCCCCATGTCCATGTTAATGGTTTCCAATGCAAAGTACACTTCCACATCTCCTTTTTGATCTGTCAGGAACCTGTCACTATCACTTTGTCAATTATATAGAAAAGCAATAATGATTCGTTGATGGCATGGAGATGTGTTTCGTTGATAGCTTTATTCTCCATTTCGTTGATGGAGTTTCCCTTGTTTCGTTGATGGGTAAACTCCATACCGTTGACAGAGTAATCTTCATACCGTTGACATGTCTTCACTTAGGCAAAATTACAAGGCATAATATATGTACAATTAACCAACCTATTTTGCCTATCTAGTACTTAGTCAACATGACTTAGAAAACCTATCTGATACATACAACAAAATGCCTATCATACTGTGAAGTATTGTACAATGCAATTGCTACAACACTCATTTCGTTGATGAGCTTCCTGTCAACGAAACACTGCAAAGCATGCCATTTCGTTGACAGTTACAAAAGAACTTAATACAAAATCTACTAAGTGTTTTTATCATTATCATCAAGAACAACATATTCCTAACAACAATCATTTCAGTATTGAAAACAATAACAATTTATCACAAGTAAAGGAACAGATACTTGCCTGGTCTATGTCGCTGACGGGATTCTATCTCGTTCACTCTACTTTCCCCTTTCCCTTGCTCCGGGAACTCGATTCTATAATAAACAACTTATAACAGTAAGTCTAACTATCCTCATTCTATCCTCGACTCACAATCATAATCATTATCACATTTAAACAAGTAACCGGGTACTTATCGGACGCCCGGTCAAATTTTACGGTAATTAAAACTCAAACATTAGCCCTCGTACGGGCATTTACGGACTATTAACACACATTAATCAACTCATATAAACCATATAGCACTTATAAATACTTTTAAAACAATATTCGAGGCTTATTTGAATTTAAATAAGTCACAAATAATTTTTAAATCAAAAATCGGATTTTTAATCCCATTATAAGTATTTAAAAGTAATTAAATCAATTAATATAAAATTAATTGACACTCTTTAAATGCTCAAACTATTTTTAAATAATAAATCAGGCTTGAAAATAATTAAACTGAATTTTAAATTAATTAAATCTAATTAATAATTAATTTTTAAGAATTAACTGATTAAACGAATTAATCAATTAATTAAATAAATTAATTATTAAAAAAATAATTAAAATAATTAAGTTTAATCAATTTTCGAATTTAAAATAATAAATATAATTTTTCAGAATTTTCTGAAATTAAAAATATATTTTTAAAATAAAAATATGAATTTTAAAAGATTTTTAAACTATTTTCGAATTAAATTTAAAAAAATAAAATTCAAAAACAGTTTTCTGAAAATATTTTAGGGTTTCGAAGATTGAAACCTGGTCAAGAAAACGGGTTAACGGGTCGGGAAAAACACAAACGGGTCACCAAGAACAACCCGGAATTTTCCAGAATCCGGCGACCAAACCCAGATTCCGGCGAGCCAAAAACTTGATAAAAATTGGGGCTTTTTATATCAAAACATTCCTTATAACCATACCAACACATTCCGATCAAAAACAAACCAAAAACATCACCGGAACTTCAAACACGACTATTTTCCGGCGACCTTAAACAAATTTTCCGATCTACTAAAATCTTACATGAAACTCTACGTTCTTTATGTTAAAATGAAGCTAAGAACACATACAATGAAAGCCCTATATCCAAAATAATGCCAGATCAATAACAAGAACAGACTATTAAAAAGAAGAATTCGGGTCAAAACCCGAAAATCAAACCCGTAAAAATTGAACATAAACATGAAATTAAAGCATGGATTCTTACTAATTAGAATCCTAGGAACATGTTGGAAGCAATCAATTGAACGGAGAATCAATAGAATGAAAATCCCCAATTCGAATATAAACCCTAATTTTAATTCGAAATTTGAAAAAGTCATATAAAATCGAACAATTACCAGATGATGATG
This sequence comes from Heracleum sosnowskyi, assembly GCA_030848705.1. Classification (NCBI taxonomy): domain Eukaryota; kingdom Viridiplantae; phylum Streptophyta; class Magnoliopsida; order Apiales; family Apiaceae; genus Heracleum; species Heracleum sosnowskyi. The sequence continues at coordinate 72,390,393 of CM061235.1, forward strand.
AGGTTGGAAGATTCTGAAACTAGAGCTCAAGATCTTTGATTTGAGTACTTGAACTTTGGATTTGGATTTCAATAACACCTTCGAAATTGATTTTGATTTTCAAGAACACGAAGAACACGGTTCGGGAATTTTATATTTTTGTATATTTTTAATACGGATTATATGAAGTATAATGTACGATTCTCCTTTTTATACTTAGTGAAAAATAATACCCTAAACGACATTTTTGGATCGATATTGATCCACTGGTTCGCTTTAAAACCCTAATAATGTAAAATACACGGTTTACGAGGTGATAGCTATCCAAAAAGACTGATAGTTATCCAAATCAATACATATCATTTATATAACTAATGCTCAAGAATACTGGGGCTATAACCGATGTATTTATTGATACGGACGATATATCAATTACCCTAGAAAAATTAGGGTTAGGGTTTAGAATAATTTTTCTTCCTTTGAATAAAACAAATACTATTGATCATATCGGATAATAAGGGATATAATAATACGAAGAAATCTTCCGATAATGATTCGAACACGAATGACGAAAAATTTCAACGGGGCCTTTGAATTATCAAAACGGGGCTCAAAATTGAAGATATTTTCAAATGACAAAATATTTGAACGGGGCTTTCGACACACCAATTTACACATAAACAATTAACAATCCTTATCATTATAACTCAAAATACTTCATAATAAGTATTCTACACATAATACAATTTATATTATTAATAAAGTTCACGGATCTTACATCCTTCGCCCCTTAATAGGATTCTGTCCTCGGAATCAGGTCAAGAAAACAACTGGGGATACTTCTCTAACATATCACTCTCTAACTCCCAGGTAGATTCTTCCACCTAAGGATTCCTCCACAAAACTCTTACTATCACTACAGTCTTATTTCTTAATACTTTTTCCTTACGATCCAATATTTGAATTGGTCGCTCTACATAAGATAAATCTGACTGGACCTCTATGGGTTCATACTCTATTACATGGTTCGAATCTGGTCGATACTTCTTAAGCATGGATACGTGAAACACATTATGAACGTGCTGCATATGCGGGGGTAATGCTAACTCGTAAGCTACTTTCCCAATCTGCTTCAAAATCTCAAATGGTCCAACGTATCTCGGACTCAATTTCCCTTTCTTTCCAAACCTAACTAAGTAAGGAACATTCTCCATTAGTAAGGAACATTCTCCATTAGAAATCTTCTCAGAGTGTCTGCTGTTTTGTCCTTCTCCGTTGATGTGAATCTAGTGGATCTAAGATACTTCTCCACTGATATGAGATACTTATTTGGATAATCTTTCAGCTTGTCCTTAGTCAAATAGCAGATTCTGAACAAGTCAGTCGTCATGCATCTAACCATTGGAGGATCTTCAGTAATCTCTGGACTGACTTTCATCAAGATTTCTTTAACATGCTCACGGAGCAGTTCATTTAGCCTTGTAGTCCTTTGTATCTTGATGAGCATCACCTGCAGTTCTGTGTATGTTCTCTATTCAAAAAACTTAGTGGAAATCACAAAGGTACCTTTCTCAAGAAAATTGATCACTATGTTCCAGGCACCGTTTGCTTTAACCCCAGCTTTCAGAAAGATCACAGTATTTCTCGGTGCAGTGAAGTAAGTCTGAATTTCAAGATTTGCACTTCTGATGTCCTGAATGATAACTTCCACCTCCGCATTGTCGTTGACTTCTAATCCGTCTTCAACTCCACAGAAGGTTTTATAAGCCATCTCCCAGTCAATACCTTGTTTCTTTGCCAAATCCATCATCTTCTTCTTCCTTACTTCAGCATACACCTTGAATCTTTTTAGCTTCTCACTCCTTAGAACTGCTTGATGTCTTTCCTTCTCAGCTTCCCTGGCATCTCTTTCAGCTCTTTCAGCTTTTAATATCTCCAAGGCAGCTTCCTGTTGCAGTGACAGAGAATTTGCTTCTTCTTCCATATTATCATCCAAGATAGGATGTTCTATAGGCTCTGGATAATATGGCTCATGCTCTTCTTGTTGTTGATGCTCATGCATGATTTCAAATTCCTCTTCACTCTCTTCTTCCTGCATGTCTTCAATCCAGTACTGTCTAACTAGAATAGTTTCATTGGTTTCCCATAATCCCCATCCATTTGCCTCCCATTCTCCAAATTTCTCCCCCTTAGTTGAGGAATCCTCGATAAAGTTATCCCTCAGCATAAAAGTTCGTAGTAGGATCAGGTTGTTGATTTGATGGTCCGGGTTGTTGGTTCCTCAACATATTCCATATCGACTGCACTCCGTCACTTTGGTTCTCCATGAACTCATCAATGTCCTTATTCATTTCATGCACAGAAGCCAGCTTCAAGTCAATGTCATCCAGTCTCAATTTGGTAGTCTTTTCAATTCTATCCAATCTCTGGTTAAGCTTAGACTCCACTCTTGAGAGGGTGTTCATTGCATCTTTTACCCTAGCTTGACCATCCCGGATAACCAGAACGTCTTCTTTCAAAGTTTCTTGTCCTTGTTGCAGAGCATTTACCTCATTCATGAATCCATCTTTCAGTTCTTTGACATCTGTTCTCAAGGAGTCCACTGCTTGATTAGTACCTGTTATAGTGCCAGATGCACTGCCTAAGACCCTGTAAGTTCTTCTAGAATCAGCTGCAGCCAAGTCAACCTTCTCTTGAATAGACATTAAAGAAGCATTGGCTTGACCAGAGGAGATCCCTTGGTCAAAGGAAGGTCTCAGTGGAACCTTGAATAGTGGATTTCCTTGTTTATCATGAACCGTCATTTCCTTGAGTGTGGATTGAACATGTACTTCTCTCTCTGTAGGTAGTAGCAAATCATCAATCTGTGGTAGGGTTAGGGTGTCACTCCTCACATTTGGCTCTTGGTGTGCACTCAACGTTTCTGTTGGTGTTTCACTCATTTTTCCTTTCCCACTCAGGCCAAGTGTATGTGTTTGGGTTTCACTCTCTCCCTTATTGCTCTTTGTACCTGCATCAGAAAACACCGTAGCCATCCTTAAGGAGGTCACCGGTGGTGCAATGGGGCTTCGCAAGTCCTCGTCCTTGGATAAACCAAGTTGCAGATCATCCGTAGATGATGTATCCTTCGTAGGATCTAGAGTTTGAATCTCTAGGAGGCTAGAATCAGGCTCTATTAACAGCAGAGATCCTGAAACTCCCTCTAAAGTCTGTGAAGACTTTTCCTCAGTTAACTCCTCAATTGAAATTGATTCATTGTCACCGAGTTGCCGATTTGGACCTACGTCAGACCCTTTACCCGCAGGATCCAGATATGTTCCATCTGGGGAGCTAGGCAATGACCTTTGATATTTTGCATTTAGGTCAGAGCCTGGCACAACAAAAATGAAGGCACTTACTTTGTTCTCAGATGTGTCAGTGGCGGATGTGTACAACGCAGTCAATTGATCGATACAAAGGACCACGGGAGTACTCAGAGCATATGCCACTAATGAACGTGTGTTCAGAAATTGTGCCCATGCACGAAACTGTAAGTTCGTAATGGATTGCACATTCTGAAACGAGACATGGTTAGTCTTGGTTATGATAAATTCTCTGGCCATTATATTTCAAATTTCCAGAAAATTAAATTAAACCAAAACTATTTTTCTTCAACTAATTATTTCTAATTAATCAAACTTGAAACAAAATTACCCTTTTTATTTTTCGAATTAAACACCTTAGCCAAAAACAATTTCCTTAACTTAGAACTCTTAAAATAAATTGAGAATTGTCAAGTGAAATTAAACCTTAAGAACCCTATTGATTAATCAACAAAGTACCAAATTGGTTTCGAATTATCAAAGTATCCAAAGTTCAACTATATCTATCTCTCTCGATGGTTTTTTCTGGAAACCAATTAAAAACTTAACAAAACAGAAGTACACAGTGATTTCTCTGTTAAAAAGAATTGACTGCAGTAAAAATGAATTATTGATGGTTAAAAATCAGTAAACAGATCAAGAAACTATCGAGTATGCTTTTGTTCTTGGTTGTGTCTATCTTTTTGTAATTATAAAAACTCCTTGTTGCTTTTCTAAGATCTGTAAAAACTGAGAAAGAAAAAGGCTAACACACGGTTTTATACTTTCAGAAACTGTCAGGGGAAAAATTGTCCTTTTATGTTCGATGGTTTTTATTTGTAATATCGATAGTTTTTATTCTAGGGGCATAAAGGTCAAAAACACTTCGATAGTTTTTAAAAATCTACCGAAGTGTTTAAATTCAAGAATTTAAACCGACCTTTAAGAAAAAACTATCGAAAGTTGTTCTGCTTTAACCAAAATCTATCGAACACTTTTTTTTTGGAAAAACTATCGAGAATTTAATTATCAATTAAATTAAATTCCTTCGATATATATTTTTCAACTTAATTTCAAAAACTATCGAAACATGTTTTCGATGTTTTTTCCTTTCCCTTCTAAAAACTATCGAAATTGACTTCGATGGTTTTCATTTAGTACTTAGAAAAACTATCGAATTTTCTAAATTCGATGGTTTTTGCTCCTGATTCAATTTTTAAAACATGTTCTTGTTTTAAAAATCAAACCCCTATTTTTCTGTCAACTTTTAATTTGAATAAACTTTTTCAAATTTACCAAAATCAATGTTAACAGAAAATTCACAATTTTCTTAGAATAAAATCGACTAAATATCATCAAATGATATTAACCAATTAAAATCCAATAAATTATGCTACATTAATCTACAATGTTTAAAACAAAGTAAATTAATTCAAATTAAATAGATGCTTAAATATTTAGAACAAATATTAGCACCTAAATAATTTTTAGAATTAATAACCAATTAAATGCCAGAAGATACATCATCCATAATTATGACATTAAATTAGTACAATAATCCTAACTACGAGAATTACTCCAGAAAATAAATTCACGAGTCCTAAGGATATGGAAATTCTTAAACTCATGTATTCACTAGGACTATCTTACAGTTACTGACTTCTAATCAAAATCAATTAGAAAGATTTAACATCCCAAGTTCACCAACCAGCTTTGAAAAAGTGGATTCATCAAGCGGTTTAGTGAAGATGTCTGCAATTTGTTCCTCTGTGGGTACAAAGTGTAACTCCACAGTTCCATTCATGACATGCTCTCGGATAAAATGATACCTGATGTCGATGTGCTTCGTCCTCGAGTGTTGCACTGGGTTGTTGGAGATTGCTATGGCACTTGTGTTGTCACAAAATATTGGAATCTTTGTCAACAAAAGCCCATAGTCACGGAGTTGGTTTCTCATCCACAAGATCTGAGCACAGCAGCTACCAGCAGCAATGTATTCAGCCTCAGCTGTTGATGTGGACACTGAATGTTGCTTCTTGCTATACCAGGAAACTAACCTTCTTCCAAGAAACTGACAACTTCCTGAAGTACTCTTCTGATCAATCTTACAACCTGCAAAATCCGAGTCTGTATATCCAGTGATATCAAATCCTGTATCTTTAGGGTACCAAATTCCAAGATTTGGGGTCCCCTTAAGATATCTAAATATTCGCTTAACAGCTATTAGATGAGATTTTTTAGGATCAGACTGAAACCTAGCACACAAGCATGTTGCAAACATTATATCTGGTCTACTTGCAGTGAGATATAGTAAGGAACCTATCATACCTCTGTAGCCTGTGATGTCAACCTTCTTACCAATTTCATCCTTATCAAGCTTAGTGGCAGTTGGCATTGGAGTCTTTGCTGTAGATGAGTCTTCCATTTGATACTTCTTCAGAAGATATTTGATGTACTTGGACTTACAAATGAATATACCATCTTGCCTTTGATACACTTGCAGTCCAAGAAAGAATGACAATTCACCCATCATGTTCATTTCATATCGACTCTGCATTAACTTAGCAAATCTCTTGCATACATCATCATTAGTAGAACCAAATATTATGTCATCAACATATACTTTCACCAATATCTAATCATTTTTGTGCTGTTTGTAAAAGAGAGTTTTGTCTACGACACCTTTGTAAAGTCATTTTCAAGTAAAAATTCAGAGAGAGTGTCATACCATGTCCTTGGAGCTTGTTTGAGTCCATAGAGAGCTTTAAATAGAAAGTACACAAAGTCAGCCAGTTTTGAATCCTCAAACCTTGGAGGTTGTTCCAAATACATTTCTTCTTCTAACTCCCCGTTCAGAAAAGAACTCTTCACATCCATCTGATATACCTTGTAATTGGAATGTTCTGCGAATGCCAGAAACATTCTGATGGCCTCAAGTCTTGCTACTAGTGCATAGGTTTCATCATAATCTATACCCTCTTCTTGAGAGTAACCTATAGCAACTAGTCTGGCTTTGTTTCTCGTTACAATGTCGTCTTCATACAACTTATTTATGAATACCCATCTTGTTTCAATAACAGATTTCCCTTTAGGCCTGGGTACCAGCTTCCAAACTTTCTGCCTTTCAAACTGATTGAGTTCATCTTGCATTGCAATCACCCAATCTGGATCATCTAGGGCATCTTCAACTTTCTTAGGTTCTGTTTATGAAAGAAACCCAGAATAGTGACATTCATTTTGTGATGTCCTCCTAGTTCTCACTCCTGTGTCCGGATCACCAATGATCAAGTGGAAGGGATGATCTCTATTCCATACCCTTTGTCTTGGAAGATGCGATCTTGATGATTCTCCTCGTTAAAAATGTTGTGGAGTGTGACTAGTTGATCCTTCTCCTGCTCCCCCTGAGTTGTTGACGTTATGATCTGCTGACCCTGTTGATTGACTAGTGGATCCAGTAGTAGTTTGAGTATCTCCACCACTGTCACCAATTGGTCCAGAATCATTATCATTATCATTATTATTAATAACTGTAACAACTTCAGGTTCTTCTTCAATGTCAGAGAGATCTCCTGATAGATTTTCAAATACCAAGGATTCAGAGTTCTCTCTAGTTTGCAGGCCTGGTCTTTTGCTGTCGTCAAATGTTACATTAAAGCTTTCCAACACCTTCTTATCTTCAATCACATATACCCTGTAAGCCTTAGATTCCAGATAATAGCCCAGAAAAATGCCTTCATTTGCTTCGGCATCAAACTTGCCTAGATGTTCTCCATCTTTAAGTACAAAGCACTTTGCACCAAACACATGAAAGTACTACAGTGTTGGTTTCTTGTTGGCCATTAACTCATACGGAGTCTTTTCATGATCTTTGTTGATCAGGGTTCGATTCTGAGTGTAGCAAGCTGTATTCACTGCTTCAGCCCAAAAGTAAGTGGGAAGTTTTGATTCATTTAACATGGTCCTTGCTGCTTAAACCAAGGTCATGTTCTTCCTTTCTACTACTCCATTCCGTTGAGGAGTTCTTGGTGCTGAATAATGTCTTGATATTCCTTTCTCTGAGCAGAAATCATTAAGAACTGCATTCTTGAATTCAGTTCCATTGTCTGATCTGATTGTCCGCACAGGTAGCTTAGCTTCCACTTCTATCTTCTTGATGTGATCAATGATAAGTTGTGTTGCTTCATCCTTTGATTGTAATGTTAGATATAATTGCTGACGTTTGTTCATCAGTGTTTAAGTACCAGGTACATATCCGAGTTTATCTAGAAGCCAGTCAGAGTTTGATAAAGTCTGACTGGGTGAAGAGTTTACATTGAAGCCAGTCAGAGTTTGATAAAGTCTGACGTGGTGATAGTTGACTTAGCTGTCGGTGCAAAGATAAAGATTCTAGACGCAATATATTCTGAAGATGGAAAGAAGCAGAATATATTGATACAGCTAAGGAAACGGAATAGAAGACTGAAGCAATCCTTAATTGATATGAATTGTATCGCTAACTTATAGGAATATCAATTAGAGATGGATTGTATGTAACTGTGTACTATATAAACACAGATAGGTTATCCCTAGAAGGGATGCGATTATTGAAATATTATTCTTGTAACCTAGTAGCTCTTTGTGATTCATTAATATCACTAAGAGAGAATTATTTTAATATAATTCAGTTTGTTGATTGTTATTCTTATACATACTTGATTATATTGTGTATTCGGCCTAACAATTGGTATCAGAGCCAAGGCTGTTTAATATATACAGTTTTTCGATTCAAACACAGTAATAATCATGTCTGAAGAAAATCAAACTTCTCCCAAGGTTGAACAGGTTAAACCTAATTCTGTGAGTCGGTATGAAACAATCAGGGTTCCAATTCTCAGGCCAGTGGAGTATCCAATTTGGAAGGTGAAGATGACCATGTTTCTGGAGGCTACAGATCCAGAATATCTTGACAGAATCAATGATGGTCCTCATATGCCGACTAAATTGTCTCCTGTTGTTGATGGTCAAGAACAAAAGACTGTTCTAAAGGAAAAGAAAGATATGACTCCTGAGGACATCTCATCAATTGCAAAAGATGCAAAAGTTAGACATCTTCTACACAGTGCCTTAGATAATGTTATGTCTAACAGAGTAATTGGTTGCAAAACTGCAAAAGAAATCTGGGATGCTTTGGAAGTCAGGTGTCAAGGAACCACTGATATAAAGAAGAACAGGAAAACAATACTCACTCAGGAGTATGAGAACTTTGATTCAAGAGCCAATGAAACCTTGACTGAGACATATGACAGATTCTGTAAACTACTGAATGATTTATCTCTAGTTGATAAAGAATGTGATCTTGAAGAATCAAATCTCAAATTTCTCTTATCTTTACCTGAAAGATGGGATTTGAAGACAACAACTATAAGAGATAATTACGAACTTGCTGAAACTGAACTTGATGAGATTTATGGGTTACTGAAAACTCATGATTTGGAAATAGAACAAAGAAACAGAAGATCAAGCAAGAAGACAAAATCTGTTGCTCTCAAAGTTGAGGAGAAGCCCATCAAGAAGGAATCATCAAGGAAGAAAGCCAAGGGAAAGGCTTTAGTCATTAAATCTGAAAGTGAGTCATCAAACTCTGATGATGACTCAAACTCTGATGAAGCTTCTAACTCTGAGGATGATGAAGAACAGATGATGCAAATGGCTGCATTGATGGTGAAAACCTTCAAGAAGATGGGATTCAAGAACTTCAAGAAAGGAAAGAGATTCTCAAGGAAAGATTCAAACTCTGAAAGGAAAAGTTTTAGAAAGTCTGATGGAAGGGAGACCAAGTCTGGCAAGAAAGATAAATCTGAAATCCAGTGCTACAAGTGTAAGGAGATGGGTCACTATGCCCCAGAGTGCAAGAAAGGCAAATCTGAGAAAGCACTCATCTCTAAAGGCAAAGACTGGGCAGATACTTCAGACTCTGATGATGGAGTAAATTATGCTCTTATGGCAACTGTCAAAGATGAGACTGAATCATCTGGAAATAAGGTACCCCTAACTACTTATGCTTATGATACTGACAATATATCTGAATTAAGAGTATATCTGAAAAGCGTACATGTTAGTTATAGGGATCAGACTTTAGAGAATGAGAGAATTAAATCTGAGAATCTTAGTCTTAAAGATAGAAAGAAGTTTCTTGAAGGAGAACTTGAAAATATGAAGCAGATTCAAAAAGAAAGAGATGATGCTATTTATGTTGAACAGGAGTTGCTCAAAAGATATAAGCAACTAGAATCTGATCTAGAAAAAGAAAGAAAAATAATCAAGACTTGGACAAACTCTGGAAGAGACACTCATCAAGTGTTTCAGACAGATTCTGTAGGTTTAGGCTATTGTGAAAATGATGAACTTAGGTTTAAAGACAAAGTTAAGGTTAAACCACAACTTAAACCTGTGAAATTTGTTCAAGAAACCAATAAGTTAAAATCTGTTGTAGTAAGAGAAGCTGATATGGAATCAGATGAAACCTGTGAAAGACAGGAAAATATTATAACAGAAAATCTTATGGAAATAGAAGCTGTTAGAAAGCCAGTAAAAACTTGTGAAAAACAGGTTAATGTTGGTTTGATGACAGGAAAACAGTTCAATCATAAGCTAAGAGAGGTAAAGTCTGCCATGAAACCAAAAGGGTCCAAGAAAAATAGGAATGGAAAGATAGGCATAAATAATAGAAATAATCATTTGCCTACTGCTGGTGCTCCAAGGAAAACATGTTATAATTGTGGTAGTTCTAATCATCTTGCTAGATTTTGCAATAAGAACAAACATATTAATTCTTTACCTTCTACATCAGGAGTAAAGAATGATTATGTAAGGGTTAAACCACAGACTTTATGCACACACTGTGGGAGCACTTGGCATTCTATTTATACTTGTAAGAGTTATCATGCTATTTATCACAACTATTATGAGCTAAAACCCAACTTGAAATGGGTTAGAGCAAACTCTGCAAGTGTAAAGTCTGACAATGTTAGTTTAAACTCTGTTGATAGTGATTCCGCTGCAAAAGCTAACACTGTTAAGAAAGCCAAAGGATCCAAGCAAGTCTGGGTCCTTAAAACTAACACTTAGTGTTTGTTTGTGATTGCAGGGTATAAAAGAGAGCACACTTATCTTGGACAGTGGATGCTCAGGACATATGACTGGAAATAAAGCCCTGCTATCAGACTTTGAGGAGAAGGCTGGCCCAAAGGTTTCCTATGGAGATGGCAACATAGGACACACTCTGGGATATGGCAATATTAATCTTGGAAGTGTCATCATCACAAATGTAGCTCTAGTCTCAGGACTCAAGCATAATCTGCTATCTGTGAGTCAAATCTGTGACAGAGGAAACCATGTAGATTTTCATACTGAATACTGTGAAGTTATCAGTAAATCTACTGGAAAAGTTGTTCTAGTTGGAAACATGCGCAACAATATTTATGAAGCAAGTTTGGTAACAAACTCTGATGGAAAAACAGTGTGTCTGTCTGCAAGAATGTCAAATGAAGAGAGTTGGAAATGGCATAAGAAGCTCTCTCATCTAAACTTGAACAACATCAATGAACTTATACGAAAAGATCTTGTAAGGGGACTTCCAAAGTCAATACTAAGCTTAGATGGTCTGTGTGATTCTTGTCAAAAGGCCAAGCAAAGGAAGTCATCTTTCAAGAGCAAATCTGAATATTCAGTAGTGGAACCTTATCATCTTCTACATGTTGATCTCTTTGGACCAGTGAATGTGATGTCTATGGGCAGAAAGAAATATGCTCTAGTAATTGTTGATGAATATACTAGATATACATGGGTGTATTTCTTATCAAAGAAGGATGAAACTGCTCAAACTCTGATGGATCATGTAAACCTACTGGACAAAGGATCATATCACAAAGTGAAAATTATAAGAAGTGATAATGGAACTGAATTCAGAAACTCAATCATGGAAGCTTTCTGCAAGGAAAGAGGAGTGAAACAAGAGTTTTCTGCACCTGGAACTCCACATCAGAATGGTGTAGTTGAAAGAAAGAACAGAACTCTAATCGAAGCTGCCAGAACTATGCTTGATGAAGCAAAATTACCAACTTATTTCTGGGCAGAAGCTGTTCAAACTGCTTGTTTTACTCAAAATGCTACACTGATTAACAAGCATGGGAAAACACCATATGAGATGGTGAAAAATAAGAAGCCAAATTTGAAATATTTTCATATATTTGGATGCAAATGCTTTGTGTTGAAGACTCATCCTGAACAGTTGACCAAGTTCGAGTTAAAAGCTGATGAAGGAATCTTTGTTGGCTATCCATTATCAACAAAAGCATTCAGAGTTTACAATCTGAGAACTAAAGTGATCATGGAATCCATACATGTGTCATTTGATGACAAGAAAATAACTGGACTTGAAGATGAAATTGAATATGATCAACTGCGCTTTGAAAATGAAGGTTTATTTTCTGATGATGTAAACTCTGATGAAGCAGTACCGACAAACTCTGATGAAGCGGTTCTGATAAACTCTGATGAAGCATACTCTGAACCTCTACTGGTAAATACTGGAGAAACTGAAAATTCTCAAATTGAACAACATAGAGAACCAGTTGAGGGGGAGCGTGAAGAAGCTCAACAAGACACAGAAAATGAGTCAGTTGAGGAAACTGATTCAAACTCTGACAGTTCAAACTCTGAGCCATCCAATTCAGGGGGAGCCTCAGATGCTGCAGAAAGTCAACTTATGAATCAGGCGAGCATGGATCAAGGGGGAGGATCCAATAATGATGCAAGAAACCACTTACCAACAGCAAGAAAGTGGACACAGGCACACACACCTGATCTCATAATTGGAGATCCTGATGCTAGTGTGAGAACTAGAAGTGCAACAAATAATGAGTGTCTGTATCATGCTTTCTTGTCTCAAACAGAACCAAAGAAGGGGGAGGAAGCTCTTCAAGATGCTAATTGGATTACAGCAATGCAAGAAGAGTTAAATGAATTTGAAAGAAATGAAGTCTGGACACTTGTACCTAGACCAAAGAATAGATCAATTGTAGGTACAAAGTGGGTTTTCAGAAACAAGACTGACAGTGAAGGTGTGATTACAAGAAACAAGGCTAGACTTGTGGCTAAAGGTTATTCACAACAGGAAGGGATTGACTATGATGAAACCTTTGCTCCAGTTGCAAGATTGGAGGCCATAAGAATTTTTCTGGCCTATGCTGCACACAAGAAGTTTAAAGTCTTTCAGATGGATGTGAAAAGTGCTTTTCTCAATGGGAAGCTTGAAGAAGAAGTGTTTGTTGAACAACCACCAGGATTTGTAGATCCCAAGCATCCAGATTATGTCTACAGGCTTGACAAGGCATTATATGGACTAAAGCAAGCACCAAGAGCATGGTATGAAACTCTTGCTCAATTTCTTTTAGAAAGTGGGTTCACAAGAGGTACAATTGATAAAACCTTGTTTTATTTCAATTCTGGTGATGATTTGCTTTTAGTTCAAATTTATGTAGATGATATTATTTTTGGATCTACTAATGACAAACTTTGTAAGAAGTTTGCAAAGCTTATGCAGTCCAGGTACCAAATGAGCATGATGGGAGAGCTTAGTTACTTTCTAGGCTTACAGGTCAAGCAAACAGATGATGGTATTTTTATCAATCAAGCAAAATATACCAGAAATCTTCTCAAGAAATTTGGTATGCTTGATAGTTCATCTGCTACAACTCCCATGGCTACTGCAACAAAGCTAGACAAAGACACGGGAGCCTCAGTAGATATGACAAACTACAGAGGAATGATAGGGTCTTTACTGTATCTTACTGCAAGTAGACCTGATATCATGTATGCAACATGTCTTTGTGCAAGATTTCAAGCAGATCCCAGAGAGCCTCATCTAACAGCTGTAAAAAGGATTTTTAAATATCTCAAAGGAACCATAACCTTGGGTTTGTGGTATCCTAGAGAATCAGAGTTTAAGTTAATTGGTTACTCTGATGCAGATTTTGCAGGCTGTAAGATAGACAGAAAAAGTACAAGTGGAAGCTGTCAATTCTTAGGTGACATATTGGTTTCTTGGTACAGCAAGAAACAAAAATCAATTTCCACATCCACAGCAGAAGCAGAGTATATAGCTGCTGGTAGCTGTTGTGCACAGATTCTGTGGATGAAGAATCAGTTGCTGGATTATGGTTTGAGGTACTCTAAAATACCTATTTTCTGTGATAACCAAAGTGCTATTGCTATGACAGGAAATCCAGTACAGCACTCCATGACCAAGCACATCAGCATAAGGTATCATTTTATCAGAGAACATGTGGAAGAAGGAAACATTGAGCTTCATTTTGTGTCTACAGACCAACAACTTGCAGATATCTTCACCAAACCTTTGAGTGAAGCTACTTTTACAAGATTGGTAAATGAACTTGGAATGATCTCTGGTTTCGACTAGAGATACGGGTTAGACTCAAAAACTATACATGTTTGATTTTTATGCTCATGATTCCTTGCATGTATTAACTGTTATGAGTACCAGTGTCATAAACTCTGAAAGTAAACTCTGATGCTAAACTCTGTTAGTCATACTCTGTCGGTTAAAGTCTGATGTTAAACTCTGATTATGATTTTTTTGTCTGAAACACATGGACCGATGAAGAAAAATGTATGAAGCATGCATGATTTTCAGTAAGTAATCATGAATTTTTCTAAGTATTATAAATTCTGATTACAAAATGTACATAAATTTTACACAGCATGATACTGTCTCTATATTTATAGCATCTCTTAGTTTATTGATTCTATACACTGAAGTTGTATTAGCTGTTTGCATTTTCTCTCATAAATTAATTGTATTAACTGATGAAAAGTCTAAACTCTGATTATAAATTGCAAATAATTCACCCTCAAATCAAAAGATGTCAAATAGAGCACAAATTCCTTTGAGATCATGTTGTGCCTAGGAAGATCCAGGACCTTATTGTATGAAATAAGGGCTAAAATCTTTGATTTTTGGTGACTAGTGCCAACCACTGATTACTGGAAAAATATAATAAAAAAAAAAATTAATTAAAAATATATATGAAAACATATATAGAAAGGGGGTGAAAAATAAAAGATATATCCAAATGAAAGGATATCAGTATACAGAGTTTAGATATAAAATCAGATTTTATGTTATACATGAGAGTTTAGGCAATCAGTTTTTACTGCTTTAGTCTGTGGATTTTATGCACTTTGAGATGGTCTAAATATTCATATTCAGTAAACTCTGCTAATTCACACACAAATACTCACACCTGTACAGTTTGTGAAAAGAGTTTATTTATAAAGGAGGAGGATTGGTAAACACTGATGATTTGTGTACTCTACGCCGAGGTAATTTCATTTTAATCTCTGTTGATTAAAATAAATTTTGCTTGTTTCAGATAAATTATGATTTTTGAGAAAGGACATTTGTTTTGAAAATACAAAAAGAGTATGATTGGACAGTTGTTCAAGAATGTTTTAAACAGAGGAGAGAGGTTAATTTCCTAGAAAAGTATAACAGGTAGTAATTATTGATGTTTTTACTGCGCATGTGCATTGAAAACTGTCAATTCTTGCTGTCATAGTCATTGCATGTGTGCCACGTGTCCCACTAACACAGTTAACGGAGAAAGACAGTTGTGTATTAATGATTAAAAACTGTTCAGTTTTTAATTTTGAATTTTACATTTATACAATACACACACCTTCGTCTAAACTTTTCACATCTTACTCCAACACACATCTATTGTCACACAAGCATATTCACAAACACTTTTCTACACACAAACTCTTTTGAAGCTTTTGAATCAGTTTCTTTGATTTTTCTTCTCAATTCGTACTAATGGCTACTACAGCTTTTGTTTCTTCTGGGTTAGAGTTCGTTCCTAATAATTATGCAGCCCCATTAAACACTGTCAATGCACCAGAGGCGTTTCATATAATACAAGACTTTCTTGCTCAGTCAGCAATTGGGCGTGCTTTGGTGGAGCCTGAAAAGCTTTATGGATCTCAGATCAAAGCTTTCTGGGAGACTGGTGTCTATGATGATGGTGGTATTTCTGGTACCCCATCCATAGTTTTTGAGTTCCAGGAGACAGAGTTTGTCATAACTCCAGGAACTGTTCGTGAAGCAATGGGCTTTGCAGAGTCTGACGCGTACACCATTAGTGTTGGTGATACTGATCTTCAGAGAATGATGCAAGCTATTGGGTATACTGGATCTTTGGCGAAGATAGGCCAACTGAAGCGACCGCTTTTACGAAAAGAATGGAGTTTCTTTTTCGATTGCATAACAAGGGCGTTCGGGAAGAAATGTACAAATTGGGATGCGATTCCAATCGACAGTCTGCAAATCGGGTATTTACTTCTCTTTGCCAGTAATTATGATTTTGCTAGACTTGTTTTGATGAACATAGGTGAGAAGTTAACAGAGAATAGGCATGTAGTCTATTTTTCTAGATTTTGTCAAATTTTATTCTCTGCTTGTGTTCCAAATGTTGAGATTGATGAGGAGGACGTAATTCCCTCTTTCAAATTGCACAAAAGGGTATTCTCTGACCTTACTAATAAGGATTTAAAGAAGGTTAGTGTTGGTGAATTGTTGTTGCCTGAGACAGTGCTTCAGTTCTTAAACCCTCAACCTCAACCACAACAGCCATCAGAACCAGTAAATGCTGAAGCCTCTACAGTTCAACCACGGACTGGTGGTCGGACTAAGCATGTTGGTACAAAACCTGCAAGGATTGCTAAGCCAGCTACTGAAGTTGGTATCTCAAAATCTTCTGTGCCAAACTCTGTTGGTACATCTAAAAAGAGGAGAGCAAATCGATCCAGAGCTGACAATGAAGAAGCAGCTGTGCTTGTCAAAAGGAGGAAGTTCGTAGAAAATTATTTTGATGATTTGGATGAAGCTGAATTACAAGAAGACTCAAATGTTGTGATTCAGGAAGCTGCAAATGAAGCTACTATGTCCACAGACGATAGAGCAAATGTTGAAGAGACATTTGAAGCTCCTGAAGCTGGAAATCAGGAGATTGCAGTTGAAGCTCCTGAAATTATTGTTCAGGAGGCTACAGAAAATGTTGAAGCAGCCTCTATGCCTGACTTGGAAAATGCTGAAGCAGAGGCTGATATTTTTGAGCCACAAGGATTTGATATGGAAGTTGAAGCAAACATTTCTACAAAATCTGAACATTTTACAGAAGGTGTGGAAGATGATCAGGATACTGTTGAAATTGAAGAATCTATGGCTTCTCACACTGAAATCATTTCTTTTGAATCCGAAAAGGGTGAGGAAGTCGATCAGACTTTACAAGCTACTACTACTGAAACTGTTGCTGCACATCCTGATGTTGATGACAAGGATGCAACAGAGAATGTTCCTGTTGAAGCAGAGTTTGTTGCAAACTCTGAGATTCATGAAGCTGAGCAGATAAACACTGAGACTGCTGCAGAAAATGTTCCTTTGGAAGATGATGCTGTTGTTGTAGCAAATTCTGTTAATAGTGAGGAAGCTCAAGTTGACGCTGAGGAAGATGTTCCTGATTCTTCTAATGCTGATTCTTTTGCAAACTCTGTTGATAATTCTGAGAGAGTTGCTGCTCAACATGCTACAGATGCTCATTATCAAGATATGTATTATTCTGCTTGGTCATCCAAGGATACTATCTTTTCAAATGAAAGAGCTGCAGAGTTTGTCACAAAGTCATCTAAAGAGATTACAAATCCAGAACTTCTCAGTCATCTCAAAGCAACAATTGTTCAAATCAAATCATTAAACAATCGTTTTGCTGATTCTGACAAGGTGATTGAAGGATTAAGGAATGATCTAGCAACAAGGGAGCTTACACAGCAAAAGGATAAATCATTATATATTTCCTTATGTAAAGATCAGAAAGTTTTTGATTCCAGGTTGTCCAAGGTTGAAGAAAATCAAGTCAAAATGTCAACTAAGTTGGATGAAATTGCAAATTCCATTGAATTGCTCACATCAGTTTTGCTGTCTGATGATGTCAAAAAGGGGGAGAGAGTATCTCAAGACAAATGCAAGAGCTCTCAAACTCTGACTCGGAAAGATGACACTACTGATGGTGGTGCAAAAGATAAAAATCCAAGGACAAGGAATGTTCAAGGGCAAGGGAGGAGATCAAACTCTGATGCTCAGATAAATGCTGGAAAGAGAATAAACTATGGTGGTCAATCTTCTTCAAAACTCAAGAGTTTAGCTGTTTCAGCTAATCCAACTACTGATGAAGAGATTGCTGCTAAGGTGTTTATGGCAGAACATGGAAAAGGTGTTACAATTGAAGATATCCAAGCTGAAGAGCAAATGCTTGCTGAGGAACACAAGAAGAATCTTGAAGCTGGAATCTACAAGAAGAAGGAAATCAAGGCTCCTAGAAAGAAAGAAACTGGAATTTCTATTAAAGAAAATACTCAACAGAGTATACAATACACCAGGAGGCCTGTGATTACAAATGCTGATAAAGGAAAGGGTATACTAGTAGAAGAAGAACAGTTACCAAAGAAGAATTATTCAACCTCTGACAAAGCTCAAGTTGAAGTTTTTGAAGCTAAATCAACCTCTGACAAGGCTCAAGTTGATGGTTAAGGATGTGCCAACCTCTGACAATGCTCAAGTTATGCAAACTCAGCTATCTTCACCACTCCAAGGTTTCAAAAGATCCTCATTATCTGAAACTCTGAAGCCTAGCCAGGTGAACTTTCTACAAACCAGAACAGTACTTGGAAAACAATCTTATGATAAATCTGGTTTGGGTTCCTACAAAGAGAAAAGAGTTAATAATAGTCCTTTAGATCATACATCACTGGCAGAACCTGGTGTTGGGGTTACTCAAGAAAACCTTGATAAACTAGAATCTGTTCAGATGATTTACCACAGAGGCTTGAAGAAGGAGTTTTTATTATACTTTATGGCTGATGGCAGAGTTTACAGAATTGGAGAAGATGATATTCGTCTGAAATTATGGGAAGAACTAGAGTATGTTCTATATCTCCTGAAGATCAAAAATAGAAATACTCATAATGCTGCTCTGGTTTTAAAAGACAGAATGATGAAATCGAAAGTTCTTCTTGGAGGAAGTGTTTCCAGTGCATATATTCCTAAGTACAGAGATGCTTATGGAAAGATTGTTGAAATGAAGAGGAATAGTGCCAAATTCACAACAGCACTTGGAACCAAAGTTTTAGAATTCAACCTAGAGTCAGACAAAGCTCATTATATTTGGCTAGGGAATGACATGAAGAAAAACAGTATCTATTCTCTGAGGGCTGCCATATATCAAACTGGTGAAGGAGATCCAGAGTATAAGGAGCTGAAAGAGATTATGATAGCTGAACTTGAACGAGCTGAGAGAAGGTTACTGTCAGATTATATCAGGACTGTGCCTGATATCCAAGAAATTCAGTAAAGTCTGACTGTAAGTTTTTATGTTTTCTGTTCTAAGTTAAATTTAAACTCTGTTTTAAAATTAAACTCTGCTATATTTTAAACACTGCATTTGTTATATGTTTTGACATCATCAATTATCTGTTTAACTTGTACATTTTTATTATGCACAAGTTGGGGGAGATTGTTAGATATAATTACTGACGTTTGTTCATCAGTGTTTAAGTACCAGGTACATATCAGAGTTTATCTAGAAGCCAGTCAGAGTTTGATAAAGTCTGACTGGGTGAAGAGTTTACATTGAAGCCAGTCAGAGTTTGATAAAGTCTGACGTGGTGATAGTTGACTTAGCTGTCGGTGCAAAGATAAAGATTCTAGAAGCAATATATTCTGAAGATGGAAAGAAGCAGAATATATTGATACAGCTAAGGAAACGGAATAGAAGACTGAAGAAATCCTTAATTGATATGAATTGTATCGCTAACTTATAGGAATATCAATTAGAGATGGATTGTATGTAACTGTGTACTATATAAACACAGATAGGTTATCCCTAGAAGGGATGCGATTATTGAAATATTATTCTTGTAACCTAGTAGCTCTTTGTGATTCATTAATATCACTAAGAGAGAATTATTTTAATATAATTCAGTTTGTTGATTTACAAACTTGTGTTCTTGATTGTTATTCTTATACATACTTGATTATATTGTGTATTCGGCCTAACATGTAAGAACAACACCCATGTGTACTTGGAGTAGTCATCCACCATCACTAATGCATACCTTTTTCTTGAAAGTGACATAACATTGACTGGACCAAATAAATCCATATGAATCAGCTGAAGAGGTTCAGCGATGCTTGTCATTTCTTTGCTTCTGTGTGATGCCTTCTTAGACTTCCCTTTTTCACATGCTTCACATAGTCCCTCCTGATTGAATTCCATCAGGGGAAACCCTCTCACTAACTCTCTCTTTACCAAAGAGTTCATAGTTTTGAAGTTCAAGTGTGAGAGCTTCTTGTGCCATAGCCAACTTTGTTCTGAAGATGCCTTACTGTAGAAAAATGTAACTTCTCCTTCACTGGTAGAACTTAAGTCAGCTATAAACAAATTTCCTTTTCTTACTCCCAGTAGAGCAAGCTTCTCATCCTTCCTATTTGTGATCAAGAACTTGTCCTTTCTGAAATCTACATTGTAGCCTTTATCACAGAACTGCCTGATACTTAGAAGATTGTGCTTCAATCCTTCAACAAGATAGATGTTTTCAAAGATGACATTTCCAATTTTCAATTTACAATATCCCGTAGTGAATCCTTTGTTGTCATCTCCAAAGGTTACAATTGGGCCGGTCTTCTTAACCACCTCTGTAAGCAGGAACTCTTCACCTGTCATGTGTCTAGAACATCCACTATCCAGAATCCACACAACCTTTGAGCTTTTAACCTTACCCTGCAATCACAGATCGATTAAGAGGACCTTGGTACCCAAAATTGTTTGGGTCCTGAAGGTTTAGATACTTTAACAGGAGTAACATTCAATTTTGTCTTACCCTGTTTGATATTCAAATTATCTGTGGATTCAACATTATCAGTGCTATTGCTACCAGATGCATTCATCAACTTAAAATAAGCATGCATGATTTTGTATGTGCATAGCAAACACTCTTTCTTTCCACAGGGTTTATGAAGATCAGGCATGTCAGACATGTTATGCATTGCAGAAGTATCAGCAGTTTCTACTTTAACCTTTTTACATGCATGTGTAAGGTGTCTAGTAGAATTAGAAATAGTGCACGACTTCCTAGATGCAATGGGAGAAGAAGAAACAATATTATGATTAACAACATCTTTCCCATTCCTGTTCTTTTTAGCCTTGATAACCTTATTGCATATATCAGTTTTAGGTAATACAGTTTTTACTGACTTCCTAGGCAACTTAGTCTTTACCTCTTTTTCCTTCAATAAATCCTCCTCAAGCAATTCTTGTCTTATGAAAAGGTCATCCTCATGAAAAGGTTCTGAGAAGGGCTTGACAAAGACTGGACTGACCACATTCTTAAGAATGTGTGGAATATTCTTCCTGACAACAGTAGATGTCACAGGAAATTCCAGAATTTTTTTCCCAGCCTTTTTGGTGTAGTCAAGTCCTATAGTAGTCTTGTTCCCTCTGGTCTGAGTATCAATGATCTCCTTAGCAATTAGGGCGGAATTCTTAAAAGCATTCAGTTTCAAATCTAAATCTGAAATCTGCTTCCTGAGGATAGTCTCTATCTCATCATTACACTTGACCTTGTTTTCTAAGTACACATTCTTTTGCTTAAGATCTTCTAATGTGATAGCTACAAGCTCTAGTTCTTCATTCTTAGATTCTAGATTTTTAATCTTAAGAACTAGTTTAGCATTTTCCATTTCTGATGCTAGCATGCTTGTGTGTACATTAAACAATTCTACACTAAGATCTTGCACAGTTTTCTTGTACTCAGAATTAGACATGTCAATTGTTGTTAAGATAGGTACCTGGGATAATTGCGGTGATTCCTCTGAAGAGTCAGCCATTAGGGCAACATTTATATACTCTTCCTCTTCATCCGAATCAGTATCATCCTAGTGTTTTCCCTCTGCTATATAAGCTTTCCTTTTCTGCTTTCCAAACAATGCCTCCAGTTGCTGTTTTAGCTTGGAATTTTCCTTCTTCAAATCCTCATAAGAGTCTTTCTTTTCATACATATCTTTCTTGTCTCTTGCTTGACGAGGCTTCCGGCATTCAGTGGCGAAATGCCCTAACTCATTGCAATTGTAGCATCTTGATTTGCTTCTATCAATCGAGCCAGTCTTGTAGTGTAATAACCCCAAATTTTGGACTTAGTTAAAAAAATTTTGATGAATAGTAAATGTTGATGAATAGTGAATTTGCTGATGGAAAATTTTTCAGACCACACTATATGGATGATATGGAATGAATGTTTCGAGGTTATATTATTGATGTATAGGAAGAATAAGAGAATGTAAATGCGATCAGAATCAGGAGATTCCAACTTTAAATTTTGTTCACTATTCATCGGACAATCAAGGATTTATTGATTTGATCGTTTTGAGAAAGCATGTAGGATGAGAAATCCATGATCATACCTTAAGCCAAGGAGAGGAATCTAGGATCATATATTAAACCAAGGTAGTGGAAAGATCAAGGAATTATTCCCTAGCTTTGGTACAGAGAAACGTTTTTAAAATCACTTGAAACTATCGCGAAACAAAAGCATAACAAATTGTGGATTAAACCCTAGCCAAAGGAGGAGTATTATATAAGATCATCAATTGCAATATATAAAAAAAATTGAGGATGCAAAGGATGACATAAGCATGATGCAAGGGAATGACATAAGCATGACAAGTGATGACAAGGTGATGAATCACCACCTTGTCACCACTTTCACCACAACCACAAGCTCAAAATGAGCCTTGTCATTGATGACAAGCACTCTTATTAGCCACACAATTAATCAGCAAAGTGTTAGTGTTTATTTGACAAAGCAAAAGAAAAGAAAACCAAAAGAAAAACCAAGCAAATAACCATGTTCTTCATTTTCTTCAAAATCTGCTCAGCTTGACCATGGTGGAAAGAACAATTTATATCTCAAAACCTACTCATCCAAAAATCACCAAATGTTACCCATAGCTCCTTCATTGTATGGAGAACAGACGTTTAAAATTTTATGGCCAACAAAGGAGTATAGCATAGTCAAATCCCTTACCCAAGTCGGAGGACCGAAACTGTCCAGTTTTCCCAGATCTGACCACTCACCTTAGAAAGCCAATAAGTTGAACTTTAAGCATCCCCTGGTGATGAGATAGGACTCACAAGAAAGCCCTTGAAGAGTAGAAGGTGTGGTAAAAAGTTGAGAACCAAACTCTCATTTTTCGATTTTATATGGAGTTTACAAAGTGATGATGAATAGTAATGAATAGTACTTTTACTAAGAACATGTTTTTGTTTTGTAGTTTTTAGATTAATTAGCTTAATCAAGGAGCAAGGAAGCCTAATATCCATCTTATATAGCTTGTATTCAGTTCCCAAGAAGGTATAAAACTCCTCCCCTTTGTGGTTAAGTTTTGATTTTTGAAGTTATAGTGATTGTATGAAGTTGATGTTGTTAATGGATCATGTTTGTATGATTTTAAGGTTGTTTAGTATATATGATTTGTGGATAAATATATGGTGGAGTATGAGATCATTTTTAGGCAGATTATAACTAGTATGAGCTTGTGGTTTGATGATTGATGGGTTGGTTGGTTGATTGGTGTTGTTTTGGAGTGTTGAAAACACGGGAATCTTAAAATAGCGCAGTTACCATGTCGGATTTACGTTAGGTTATTTAGGCAGACATGACAGAAGAGTTCATGACCTAAAAGATGCCTTAACTGACCATAATCATATAGGTATTCTCTTTTAGTTTGTTTGCGCAAAAGAATCGAGTCATTCTGATTTACGGTTTAGGAGAAAAGCTAGTTTTAGTGAAAGCGGTTTCGAAAGACGAAGTAGTTGGTTAAGTGAACTTTGAGATAGGGATCAAGCCCTTTAAAATTGAAATTGGATTGAGATATTAAAATGGATACTAGTATGTATAATAAGGAAAGGAAGCCTAGAAGGGTTCGAGTTAAAAAGATGAGTTGGTGATTTTATAAAAATACGTGAACGAAAGTTGCGCGAGTGAAATACCCTTAACAAGATGATTTAAACAAGGAGTTAGTAAATGAAAAGTACTTGGGATTTGTTAATGGTTTTCACCCAAGATTTTGACTTAAGAGTTACGGAATGTTATGAGGTTATAGATGACCAAGAGCGAGACAATTGATGTTCGTTAATAGAACGTTAGTACTTAAGTTAAATGCACTTTAAATGATTAAGCCAGGGGACTGATCGGGTATTTCTTTGTTTATAGATTTCCCGGCAAGTTCTTGAACCCCTAGCAACCAAGGACCCGAGGCAAGTTTTCTCATCCCATGCTGTATTTTAAAGTACAATATTATGATAATATGCATATGATAGATGCATGCTTTCAAATGTAATACTTGCATACGATATTATGCATGCTTTCAAACCTCACATCGTATATAGATGTGATGGTATTAAAAATGATGAGATGTGATGTATGCATATGATAGATGCATGCAAGTTTTCAAACCCTGTACCATATAATGATGCCGTTGTGATATGTGTTGTGATATTGCTATATATGCTGCTTTATGCTGTAAAATAACGTGAAACTGTTTTGCTTTGTAAAAAGCTATATAAGGTTTATATACTAGCTAAGTACTAGATATATACCAAGGTTGAGGATTAAAGACTCTAAGTATAGAGTACTAGTACGATGGTTTTAAAAACTTAGACCGGGAGTCAAATTATTAATTATTTTTAAACTACTGTCAAAAGCTGGAAGGTTCCAGGGACAGTTATGTTTTAAATGTTTATTAAATATTCCAATATCTATATTATGGGATATTTAAGGTGAGATATTTGAATAATATTATAATAAATATTATTTGAATATTATTTAAATAAAGTGAATATTATTATTTTTAAATATTCACTTAAGTGTTTATATTGAATAATAATTCAATATTTATTAATTGATTATTATTTAATTAAGTGAATATTATTTTGAATATTCACTTAAGTAGTTATATTGAATAAAAATTTAATATTCATTATTTGAGTATTTATCAAATATTCCAAAAATGATTTAGAATCATAGAACCTTATTATATGATCCAAGGTTCTATTATTTACACCAAAATATAAATTTCTGATTTTCAGAAAAGGTATTAAAATAGAGATTCCCAACTATTATTTTAAGATAGTTAAAGGTAATTAAATGCAAACAATATTATTTCCAACTCCTCGAAAACTGGGAATCTAGTTCAAGAATTCGAGGACAGTGATTTACTTCCGCGGTTCCTCTAAAGTATCTATAACTAGGGGATTGCTCCCCCATTCAAATAAGAGTTTTTTCAACTCACTGAACTCTGATATTTCAATAAACTCCCTGGTCATGATTTCAAAATATGTAGCAATCATCGGTAGTCTCGTTGACTAATGTCAACCTACACTTGGACTTACTCCTTTCAATTACTCTGGAGTAAGGTCTCCTGAACGGTTACAAAAGTTTTGACAAGTATTTGTACTCGGGAAAAATGGAATTTAATTTCCGATTTCCGTTTCATTAATATTTTTCATCATGGGAATTGGAAAGGTCTACACGGCAATGAAATAGGTGTCGGGGTAGTGCCAAAACTATCAAGGCTTACCCGGTGATGAAACAGGCCCGAGGTAGTGATCTCTTGCGTGCTAAGGCTTACCCGGTGATGAAATAGGCCCGGGGTAGTGATCTCTTAGCACAATGGCCCGTATGCGGTCAGGGTGATAACCGAACAGGAAGTCGTCCTTCTACTAGTAGAAAAGAAAAGTTACGATACAACGGCTGATCACCGTGTATCGGGTGTTCCAGTATATTCCCTTCCCTCCAATTGGAGTTGAGCTGCACATTGTAACAAAAGCCTAGGCGCTGAGTTACTGATAATGTGACAGTGATGAGTAATGATGTTCCTCATACAGTGGTTGTACTGTATGGCATGTTTTGACGAAAAGAATATTTAAACATATCGTTCTGTATACGAACGGAGTTTTAAAGGTTTTCTTTATGATATAAGCTTACAGATATGATTAAGCTACTATATCTGATTGTCGAGCTATAGTGCTCATTCTTGCTTCTTTTACAAAAAGGTGTTCATTACTGATATTCTACAGTATTTTGAACAGTATGAGATATCTAAATAGATATGCATGTATATATGTTGAGAAAGTATTTAAGATATACAGTATATTGAACTGTATAGTATTTTGAATCAATGGATAGGCTTTAAGCCTTGATTCCATTATTTGATATCTATTTTAAAAGATATGTTTTGAATCTTGGTTCATTATATCGATACCAAGGATTCTTAAATGAATTACGAAAAGTTATTAAGTATGATTATAAGTCATACGGTATTTTGAACGGTATACTATTTTGGGGTTAGACCCTAGTGGTGTTAAAAACTGTGATCCCATATGGATTATCTTCCAAAAATGTTTAAAGATTTAAACTGGGATAGATTTCTTGCTGAGCGCTATTAGCTCATTCTTGCTTTATTTATACTTTCAGCATGAAGAAAACATTGCTGATTCACCTCGTGTTACGAGAGCAAGGGAATGGAGACCCCACCCTTGAGTTAGTTCAGCAAGATGGATACTGTCGGATTTAGCAGGACAGCTGTAGACTGAGTTAGTAAGAATTGTTTTCGAATAGGTTTGTATTATTAAACCTTGTATAGAATTGTGAGGTCTATTATTTTAACTTCAGGTAGAGGTTGTAAATGATAGATGAGATCCTGGATAGTACATTTGGTTTGTAATAACAAATGTTACTTATTGTTGCTCATTTCCAAGGCTATAACTTGTGTGTGTGTGCGTAAGTGATTGGGGTCAATTGGAGTTATATTATTAGAATGTTGTAAGTAATACAGGTATTGTATAATTGATGGAGCGTGACAACCCAGATTCCTGACCCCGGGTCTGGGGGTGTTACAGAAATGGTATCAGAGCGTTAAGTTATAAACTTGGATATGAGGGTGTTAAGAGTTATATCGAAGTAAGAGAATGCCGAAAGGACTCATATAGAGCTCGTTAAGTGGACTACCGGAAGTAGTACCATTGAGGATGTTAAGATTAAAGAGTTTAGTTGGGGACTTATCGAAGGACCGATAGGACCATTGAAGACCATCATAATGATGAGACGAATGTCTAGAATTATACCCGGATTATCAAAAACATTAAGATAAGACGCGGAGCAGAGTCTCAGTTGTAGTTGGGGTAAGGTCGGAATGGCCAATACCAATGGATCACTTGACTTAGTAAGAACCTAAGTGTTTGTAGTTCATCGTAGTTGCCACGAGAAGGCAGCACATGTGAAGATTGAGACGTTTACGGTCCTTTACGCGATCCGAATTACTAAATTACGTGGACTAGTTAAGGCATTATCTTGTGTATGAGGTCCAAGCCTTGAGAACAACGATTCCACCAAAGTTGGTGTCTTTTCCGTCGAGGGGTATTTTGTTACCTAAGAGGAAAACTTTTGCGTACATGTAGTACCAGAACGTTATCGTGAGACGAACGTGCTAAATCGCATCGCGAGTATACTTCGTACGATAGGCCATGATGGCTCAACTCAGAAATCAAAGATATGAAGAATGAATGGCGTGATTCTAATAAAGACACGTATGGTTGAAACGAGCAATGCGACAATCTCAGGACCTACGAGGAATGAGACTTATGGTGGCCTGGGGTTGGATTCATTTGATACGACTAGTGTTAAGAAATTACATATACGTTAATCGACCTTCATCTTTTGAGGATGTGTTGATGCGGCCGTAAGAGGCCCAATCTCTGGGCGATTATCGTGGAATGACAAATATGTTCGAACTCCCGACTTGTCTAAGGACTTGTACGATTTTGAGGTACCGTTGGTTAGTACCCTAAGCCATGAAGGCAGAAAGATAAGATCATCCTCGTATGGGTGATGTTAGAAACTATGATGACCATTGACTTCTTGGTATCTACTTGCTGGTACACTCCTCAATCTAAAACTGTTCATGCCTGTGTTACCTTGAATAATTCATGTCAGGTAACCTTTCTAGTTTCCTACTTCTACTTGGGATGCAACCAACAATTGCTATATCCATTTTATTTCTTTATTTTCTCCTCTCATTACCTTTGAGGTTTAAATACACAAAGTTAACTTACCATTACTCACCGGAGCGTTTTGTTCATGTTCCAGGACGACCTGAAGAGGGAACCATTATTCATCTATCCTTCTAGGTCTATATTTTATTCTTTATTCTTTCAATTATCTAAGGAATGTTCAATTAATTCTTCCTTAATTATTTGACGAGTATTCTTTAACGATTATTTTGATATTCGATTTCTTTTTTTTCATACTTGGACTCCTCAGTCGAGTTCATAAATATCTAGCTACGTGTCTAAAACATAGATGATGTATAATTCAGAGACTACTCGTGAATTCTTTCTCCTATTAAGGAGAGATTTGCACATCAGACGTTGAAATCATAGAAAGGATATCAATTTGATATTGATATTCCGAATTCAATTCTATCGAAGAATTTGACAAAGTTTATGTAAGGAGACACCTTTGGGTGGACTGTTTCACTGATGAGAAATGTTTGAGGTTATCAATTGTTCCGATGCCAAGAACCATCTATTCAGACCTTATATTCTATTCAAGGGTTATAATTACCTTGTTTGTCCCAAACTTATTTATCCTTCCTTTTCAATTCATTATCCGAGTAGTCAAAATCTTGTTTTCCTTCTTTCTTCGGCTACGATGTCGAGATTTTGTACTCGTAGATTGAAAATGGCTAATTATATGTGCCATGATGAGTGACTAGTTAATTGTTCTAACTAGTTGAAAATTTAATGATATGATGAAAATCTAGCTAATTATCCTAGCTAGATGCTGCGTCCCAAACTAATCGAACTAGCAAATTTTGTTCAACTAGTTGTTAATATTTATTGAAATGAACTAGTTATTGTATCACTAAGTTCAACTTTCGGTCAAATTATATAAGTGAATTCACGATGCATTTGTATGCAGTGAAGTATGGTGGGAAGATTTTCAAACGATGATTTGATTGAGACCTAGCCAGGTCGCCCCCTCAACGAGAATTTTTACAAAGTTTTTTTTTATATAAAGCATTCAGTTGCTTGAAGTATTCTTGGTACCATGCAAGTATTTTCCTTATTATTTAGAAAAAGAGTGTGTTGAAGCTTAGAGCTAAAACAAATGAGCCCGATAAATTATGAATCGAATTTTACGGAAATTGCCAAGGTTTGTTTCGCTTGATGTGAATTCAGAATAACGAAGCGTTGAAACGACTAGTTATGTTACCGTGGTTAAGGAAACGACTGTGATAGAAATGGCAACAAAGTGGACGAGAAAGAAATGGGCATAAAGAAAATAAAGTATGAAACGCGAATAGATTGAGAAAGAAAGAAGGTAAGAATTCAGATTGTCGGATGAGGGAACGATTGACCTCCAAGGATGTGAACCTTGTTTAGCGACTGTGACAGATACGAAACGGGAAGTACCTAGTGTACATAATATCCCTGTCGTCAGCGAATTCGAGGATGTATTTCCAGAAGATCTTCCGGGGTTACCACCCGATAGAGAAATAGAGTTGCTACAGAATTAGCTCCGAGAACGGCGCCAGTATCGAAGGCCCCGTACCGACTAGCTCCAGTCGAGATGAAGAAATTAGTCGCTCAACTGTAGGAATTGTTAGGGAAAGGAATGATAAGACCAATTACGTCACCGTGGGATGCGCCAGTGTTAATTGGTGAAGAAAAAGGACGACAGTGTGAGGCTGTGCATAATCTATCGAAAGCTGAATATGCTAACTGTTAAGAATGAATACCCCTGCCAAGGATCGGTGTTTTGATCGATCGGCTGCACGATGCAGTTAAATTCTCGAAGATTGATTTGAGAACTGGATACCACCAGTTGAATATTAAACCTGAGGACGTAACCAAGACTGCGTTTCACACCAAGAATGGACACTACGAGTTTTTAGTAATTTCGTTTGGGCTGACGAATGCCCTTGCAGCTTTCATGGACTTGCTGAATCGACTTTTCAAGAAGTATTTGGATAAGTGTGTCATAGTGACGTCGACAATATTTGGTTTACCTCAAAGACCGAGGAAGAACATGCAGAACATTTGAGGATCGTGTTAGAAGTACTGAGGAGAGAAAAGTTTCCAGAAATTAAAGGAATATGAATTTAGATACCCTACGCATGACTTAGAATGGGCAGCGATAGTTTTCTCTTTAAAGTTTTGGAGGCACTAATTGTATGGAAAGAAGTGCGAGATTTATAAAAATCATAAGAAGCATTAGATACACTTTCCCAGAAATAACTTACCATGAGGATTGAAAAGGTAGCTAAGGCTGATCAAGGATTATGACGGTGGGATCCTTTACCACCCAGGGAAGGCCAATGTGGTGGCCAATGCCCTTAGTCTGAGAGATTTAAGATGATAACATCGTTGGATAAAGTTAATCCAAGGATTTAAGGAAATGGAAATTGAGGTTAAGATAACCGGAAATGGTATTGAGAGACTAGTTGAGATTGCAATGCAACCGGAATTGCTGCAGGAAATCAAGTTATGTCAAGAGCGAATGACGAGTAAAGGTAGGAAGTCAATGTTGGAGAAAGAATTAAAGACTGAGAAGGATAATAGAGGAATCATAAGGTATTTTTACCAAGTTGGGATTCCTAATGATCGAGAGATAAAGGATGCTAATATTCAGAAAGACTAATAAGAGGAACTGAAAGGATGAAGTTTGAAGTTAAGAGTACAACAAGGATTAATTAAAAGTCCTGATTGAGCCTGAATAAATTAAGGAATAAAGATCTTTCATAAAGAGACAGCTACGCGGGGAGTACCAAAAAGGTAAAGAAAGTTAAGGAAATGTTATAAATGGCCAGATAAATAAAAGGATTTATCGATTGGCAAACGAATATTGGACATGTCAGAAAATGAAGGAAGAATAAAGACCTAGTTGACTATCACAGTTAGTAGAGATTCCTGATTAGGAATGTAATTTTACTATAATGGATTCTGTGATAGGATCAATAAGAATCGAGTTGGACTATGACGTCAATTGAGCTATAATTGATTAATCAAATGAGTCTACGTATATTTTGTTTTAGCAAAAGATCTTAAATCGAAAAGTTGTGAAATAGATAATTGGGTGACGTGGAGTTCCAGTCACCATCGTGTCAGATAAGAACCAATGATTGAACTCTCGATTTGGGAGGAACTTTCTAAACATGTTTGGCAACGAGTTTGAGTGCAAGCACTACGTAGGATCTGTAGACCGACGGACCAACCGGAAGAAACATTTCAGAGAACCGAAGTTATGGTAAGCGTTGTACCGTCGACTGCAAGAGTAGTCGGATGTTGATAGAAAATGGGTGTATAAGAGTACAACCAGAATTGGAGTATAAAAAGCGTTCGGTAGATATCACAGACCAGAATGAGTAAGTGTTGTAAGGAACCAGAGGGTTGAAGAGCCAACCTGGAAACTGGAAGAGTCCTATATTGAAAGAGTAACCTCGGCTGTTTTCTTTGATTCCGGGACGGAATCCTTTTAAGTAGGGGAGACTGTAATAACCCCAAATTTTGGACTTAGTTAAAAAAAATTTGATGAATAGTAAATGTTGATGAATAGTGAATTTGCTGATGGAAAATTTTTCAGACCACACTATATGGATGATATGGAATGAATGTTTCGAGGTTATATTATTGATGTATAGGAAGAATAAGAGAATGTAAATGCGATCAGAATCAGGAGATTCCAACTTTAAATTTTGTTCACTATTCATCGGACAATCAAGGATTTATTGATTTGATCGTTTTGAGAAAGCGTGTAGGATGAGAAATCCATGATCATACCTTAATCCAAGAAGAGGAATCTAGGATCATATATTAAACCAAGGTAGTGGAAAGATCAAGGAATTATTCCCTAGCTTTGGTACAGAGAAACGTTTTTAAAATCACTTGAAACTATCGCGAAACAAAAGCGTAACAAATTGTGGATTAAACCCTAGCCAAAGGAGGAGTATTATATAAGATCATCAAGTGCAATATATAAAAAGAATTGAGGATGCAAAGGATGACATAAGCATGATGCAAGGGAATGACATAAGCATGACAAGTGATGACAAGGTGATGAATCACCACCTTGTCACCACTTTCACCACAACCACAAGCTCAAAATGAGCCTTGTCATTGATGACAAGCACTCTTATTAGCCACACAATTAATCAGCAAAGTGTTAGTGTTTATTTGACAAAGCAAAAGAAAAGAAAACCAAAAGAAAAACCAAGCAAATAACCATGTTCTTCATTTTCTTCAAAATCTGCTCAGCTTGACCATGGTGGAAAGAAAAATTTATATCTCAAAACCTACTCATCCAAAAATCACCGAATTTTACCCATAGCTCCTTCATTGTATGGAGAACATACGTTTAAAATGTTATGGCCAACAAAGGAGTATAGCCCAGTCAAATCCCTTCCCCAAGTCGGAGGACCGAAACTGTCCAGTTTTCCCAGATCTGACCACTCACCTTAGAAAGCCAATAAGTTGAGCTTTAAGCATCCCCTGGTGATGAGATAGGACTCAAAAGAAAGCCCTTGAAGCGTAGAAGGTGTGGTAAAAAGTTGAGAACCAAACTCTCATTGTTCGATTTTATATGGATTTTACAAAGTGATGATGAATAGTAATGAATAGTACTTTTACTAAGAACATGTTTTTGTTTTGTAGTTTTTAGATTAATTAGCTTAATCAAGGAGCAAGGAAGCCTAATATCCATCTTATATAGCTTGTATTCAGTTTCCAAGAAGGTATAAAACTCCTCCCCTTTGTGGTTAAGTTTTGATTTTTGAAGTTATAGTGATTGTATGAAGTTGATGTTGTTAATGGATCATGTTTGTATGATTTTAAGGTTGTTTAGTATATGATTTGTGGATAAATAGATGGTGGAGTATGAGATCATGTTTAGGCAGATTATAACTAGTATGAGCTTGTGGTTTGATGATTGATGGGTTGGTTGGTTGATTGGTGTTGTTTTGGAGTGTTGAAAACACGGGAATCTTAAAATAGCGCAGTTACCATGTCGGATTTACGTTAGGTTATTTAGGCAGAAATGACAGAAGAGTTCATGACCTAAAAGATGCCTTAACTGACCATAATCATATAGGTCTTCTCTTGTAGTTTGTTTGCACAAAAGAATCGAGTCATTCTGATTTACGGTTTAGGAGAAAAGCTAGTTTTAGTGAAAGCGGTTTCGAAAGACGAAGTAGTTGGTTAAGTGAACTTTGAGATAGGGATCAAACCCTTTAAAATTGAAATTGGATTGAGATATTAAAGTGGATACTAGTATGTATAATAAGGAAAGGAAGCCTAGATGGGTTCGAGTTAAAAAGATGAGTTGGTGATTTTATAAAAATACGTGAACGAAAGTTGCGCGAGTGAAATACCCTTAAGAGGATGATTTAAAACAAGGAGTTAGTAAATGAAAAGTACTTGGGATTTGTTAATGGTTTTCACCCAAGATTTTGACTTAAGAGTTACAGAATGTTATGAGGTTATAGATGACCAAGAGCGAGACAATTGATGTTCGTTAATAGAACGTTAGTGCTTAAGTTAAATGCACTTTAAATGATTAAGCCAGGGGACTGATCGGGTATTTCTTTGTTTATAGATTTCCCGGCAAGTTCTTGAACCCCTAGCAACCAAGGACCCGAGGCAAGTTTTCTCATCCCATGCTGTATTTTAAAGTACAATATTATGATAATATGCATATGATAGATGCATGCTTTCAAATGTAATACTTGGATACGATATTATGCATGCTTTCAAACCTCACAGCGTATATAGATGTGATGGTATTAAAAATGATGAGATGTGATGTATGCATATGATAGATGCATGCAAGTTTTCAAACCATGTACCATATAATGATGCCGTTGTGATATGTGTTGTGATATTGCTATATATGCTGCTTTATGCTGTAAAATAACGTGAAACTGTTTTGCTTTGTAAAAAGCTGTATAAGGTTTATATACTAGCTAAGTACTAGATATATACCAAGTTTGAGGATTAAAGACTCTAAGTATAGAGTACTAGTACGATGGTTTTAAAAACTTAGACCGGGAGTCAAATTATTAATTATTTTTAAACTATTGTCAAAAGCTGGAAGGTTCGAGGGACAGTTATGTTTTAAATGTTGATTAAATATTCCAATATCTATATTATGGGATATTTAAGGTGAGATATTTGAATAATATTATAATAAATATTATTTGAATATTATTTAAATAAAGTGAATATTATTATTTTTAAATATTCACTTAAGTGTTTATATTGAATAATAATTCAATATTTATTAATTGATTATTATTTAATTAAGTGAATATTATTTTGAATATTCACTTAAGTAGTTATATTGAATAAAAATTTAATATTCATTATTTGAGTATTTATCAAATATTCCAAAAATGATTTAGAATTATAGAACCTTATTATATGATCCAAGGTTCTATTATTTACACCAAAATATAAATTTCTGATTTTCAGAAAAGGTATTAAAATAGAGATTCCCAACTATTATTTTCAGATAGTTAAAGGTAATTAAATGCAAACAATATTATTTCCAACTCCTCGAAAACTGGGAATCTAGTTCAAGAATTCGAGGACAGTGATTTACTTTCGCGGTTCCTCTAAAGTATCTATAACTAGGGGATTGCTCCCCCATTCAAATAAGAGTTTTTTCAACTCACTGAACTCTGATATTTCAATAAACTCCCTGGTCATGATTTCAATATATGTAGCAATCATCGGTAGTCTCGTTGACTAATGTCAACCCACACTTGGACTTACTCCTTTCAATTACTCTGGAGTAAGGTCTCCTGAACGGTTACAAAAGTTTTGACAAGTATTTGTACTCGGGAAAAATGGAATTTAATTTCCGATTTCCGTTTCATTAATATTTTTCATCATGGGAATTGGAAAGGTCTACACGGCAATGAAATAGGTGCCGGGGTAGTGCCAAAACTATCAAGGCTTACCCGGTGATGAAACAGGCCCGAGGTAGTGATCTCTTGCGTGCTAAGGCTTACCCGGTGATGAAATAGGCCCGGGGTAGTGATCTCTTAGCACAATGGCCCGTATGCGGTCAGGGTGATAACCGAACAGGAAGTCGTCCTTCTACTAGTAGAAAAGAAAAGTTACGATACAACGGCTGATCACCGTGTATCGGGTGTTCCAGTATATTCCCTTCCCTCCAATTGGAGTTGAGCTGCACATTGTAACAAAAGCCTAGGCGCTGAGTTACTGATAATGTGACAGTGATGAGTAATGATGTTCCTCATACAGTGGTTGTACTGTATGGCATGTTTTGACGAAAAGAATATTTAAACATATCGTTCTGTATACGAACGGAGTTTTAAAGGTTTTCTTTATGATATAAGCTTACAGATATGATTAAGCTGCTATATCTGATTGTCGAGCTATAGTGCTCATTCTTGCTTCTTTTACAAAAAGGTGTTCATTACTGATATTCTACAGTATTTTGAACAGTATGAGATATCTAAATAGATATGCATGTATATATGTTGAGAAAGTATTTAAGATATACAGTATATTGAACTGTATAGTATTTTGAATCAATGGATAGGCTTTAAGCCTTGATTCCATTATTTGATATCTATTTTAAAAGATATGTTTTGAATCTTGGTTCATTATATCGATACCAAGGATTCTTAAATGAATTACGAAAAGTTATTAAGTATGATTATAAGTCATACGGTATTTTGAACGGTATACTATTTTGGGGTTAGACCCTAGTGGTGTTAAAAACTGTGATCCCATATGGATTATCTTCCAAAAATGTTTAAAGATTTAAACTGGGATAGATTTCTTGTTGAGCGCTATTAGCTCATTCTTGCTTTATTTATACTTTCAGCATGAAGAAAACATTGCCGATTCACCTCGTGTTACGAGAGCAAGGGAATGGAGAGACCACCCTTGAGTTAGTTCAGCAAGATGGATACTGTCGGATTTAGCAGGACAGCTGTAGACTGAGTTAGTAAGAATTGTTTTCGAATAGGTTTGTATTATTAAACCTTGTATAGAATTGTGAGGTCTATTATTTTAACTTCAGGTAGAGGTTGTAAATGATAGATGAGATCATGGATAGTTCATTTGGTTTGTTATAACAAATGTTACTTATTGTTGCTCATTTCCAAGGCTATAACTTGTGTGTGTGTGTGCGTAAGTGATTGGGGTCAATTGGAGTTATATTATTAGAATGTTGTAAGTAATACAGGTATTGTATAATTGATGGAGCGTGACAACCCAGATTCCTGACCCCGGGTCTGGGGGTGTTACATGTAGCCTCCCTTAAAGCCTGTACCAGGTGAATACTTGCTCTTCTGGAATCTGTTGGTTGAGCCCTTGAACTTGTACTTAGGGTTTCTCTTGAAACGAATGTGGCTAAATTTTGCAGCTAAGTACGCCATGGTTTTGTCTTCCACTTGCTCAAGCTCTTCTAGGGTGTAGTAATCACTTTCATCAACACCCAGATTCACAGAATCCATCTCAGCTTCTATAATCACCTCCTTTCCAGCTATAGGGGTTTGAACCTGAATATCAGAAGTTGTTGGTTCATCCACTACAAGTGTTGCTGATCTCACAAGTGCATTGTGCTTGTTATCCACTGTCACTGGTCCGTAGATTATCACTCGTTGTTCTTGCTCCATCTCATAAGTCTTCAATTTGCCATAGATAATCTCTAATGACATATTTGTGAAGTCTATTCTTTCCCTTATGGATGAGGACTTGTGTTCTACATTGTAAGATCCGTGAACTTTATTAATAATATAAATTGTATTATATGTGTAGAATACTTGTTATGAAGTATTTTGAGTTATAATGATAAGGATTGTTAAGTGTTTATGTGTAAATTGGTGTGTCGAAAGCCCCGTTCAAATATTTTGTCATTTGAAAATATCTTCAATTTTGAGCCCCATTTTGATAATTCAAGGGCCCCGTTAAAATTTTGTTCATCATTATTATTCCTTCGTAATTTGTGTTCGAATCATTATCGGAGGATTTCTTTGTATTATTATATCCCTTATTATCCGATATGATCAATAGTAATTGTTTTATTCAAAGGAAGAAAAATTATTCTAAACCCTAACCCTAATTTTTCTAGGGTAATTGATATATCGTCCGTATCAATAAATACATCTGTTATAGCCCCAGTATTCTTGAGCATTAGTTATATAAATGATATGTATTGATTTGGATAACTATCAGTCTTTTTGGATAGCTATCACCTCGTAAAACGTGTATTCTACATTATTAGGGTTTTAAAGCGAACCAGTGGATCAATATCGATCCAAAAATTTCGTTTAGGGTATTATTTTCCACTAAGTATTAAAAGGAGAATCGTACATTATACTTCATATAATCCGTATTAAAAATATACAAAAATATAAAATTCCCGAACCTTGTTTTTCGTGTTCTTGAAAATCAAAATCAATTTCGAAGGTGTTATTGAAATCCAAATCCAAAGTTCAAGTACTCAAATCAAAGATCTTGAGCTCTAGTTTCAGAATCTTCCAACCTTATCATCATCTGGTAATTTTTCGATTTTATATGAATTTTTCAAATTTCGAATTAAAATTAGGGTTTATATTCGAATTGGGGATTTTCATTCTGTTGATTCTCCGTTCAATTGATTGCTTCCAACATGTTCCTAGGGTTCTAATTAGTAAGAATCCATGCTTTAATTTCATGTTTATGTTTAATTTTTACGGGTTTGATTTTCGGGTTTTGACCCGAATTCTTCTTTTTAACAGTCCGTTCTTGTTATTTATCTGACATGATTTTGGATATAGGGCTTTCATTGTATGTGTTCTTAGCTTCATTTTAACATAACGAACGTAGATTTTCATGTATGATTTTAGTAGATCGGAAAATTTGTTTAAGGTCGCCGGAAAATAGTCGGGTTTGAAGTTCCGGTGATGTTTTTGGTTTGTTTTTTATCGGAATGTGTTGGTATGGTTATAAGGAATGTTTTGATATAAAAAGCCCCAATTTTTATCAAGTTTTTGGCTCGCAGGAATCTGGGTTTGGTCGCCGGATTCTGGAAAATTCCGGGTTGTTCTTGGTGACCCGTTTGTGTTCTTCCCGACCCGTTAACCCGTTTTCTTGACCCGGTTTCAATCTTCGAAACCCTAAAATATTTTCAGAAAACTGTTTTTGAATTTTATTTTTAAATTTAATTCGAAAATAGTTTAAAATCTTCTAAAATTCATATTTTTATTTTAAAAATATATTTTAATTTCAGAAAATTCTGAAAAATTATATTTATTATTTTAAATTCGAAAATTGATTAAAATTAATTATTTTAATTAATTTTTATTAATAATTAATTAATTTAATTAATTGATTAATTCTTTTAATCAGTTAATTCTTAAAAATTAATTATGAATTAGATTTAATTAATTTAAAATTCAGTTTAATTATTTTCAAGCCTGATTTATTATTTAAAAATAGTTTGAGCATTTAAAGAGTGTCAATTAATTTTATATTAATTGATTTAATTACTTTTAAATACTTATAATGGGATTAAAAATTATTTGTGACTTATTTGTGACTTATTTAAATTCAAATAAGCCTCGAATATTGTTTTAAAAATATTTATAAGTGCTATATGGTTTATATGAGTCGATTAATGTGTGTTAATAGTCCGTAAATACCCGTACGAGGGCTAATGTTTGAGTTTTAATTACCGTAAAATTTGACCGGGCGTCCGATAAGTACCCGATTACTTGTTTAAATGTGATAATGATTATGATTATGCGTCGAGGATAGAATGAGGATAGTTAGACTTACTTTTATAAGTTGTTAAATATAGAATCGAGTTCCCGGAGCAAGGCAAAAGGGAAAGTAGAGTGAACGAGATAGAATCCCATCAGCGACATAGACCAGGCAAGTATCTGTGCCTTTACTTGTGATAAATTGTTATTGTTTTCAATACTTAAATGATTGTTATTCCCATAACAAATCAGATTATCAAATCTTCACCCCGTATTTGAATAACTGATTCCATTTCCTTGAATATTCCTAGTTCCTTGATTAATCCACAATCATGTTGGTTATCGCAAACCTTCACCTTCAATTCATTTCATATTGAATACGACCATTGATTATTGACTACCACCATTGATTATTGATTACAACCATTGACTGTTGACTACAACCATTGATTAACTTCTTGAACGAGTACATCGTACCGTTGAAACCATTCTGAATCTATTTCTCGGACTTTCTTTGATATTGAATAGTTAAAGCTCTTTTGCAACTATTACACCCCGTTATTGTATACTTATCTTGTTATGCATATTATTGCTTATACCCTGTGATAGAATTGGCATGTTTTAAAATGAGACCAGTAATGGTCGGGCCATATTTATGGTCGGAATAATTTAAGGCCCAGTTTGGCCTAGGATCCAGTAGATGACTTTGCTATAAGCAAGTCCGAGGTTGTTGCGTGACTGATCAGCAGCACAACCTTTGTATTTGAAAAATGTAGAAGTCCAATTCTAATTCCTCTTTCTTCATTAAAGATTGTTAAAAGCATATGTTTGACTTGTGCATTGTTGATTCAGATAATTAAATTCTTTCCTTTCATTATAGAACTGTGATGATATATATATCATGCTTGCTGAGCACATGTGGCTCATACTTGTTTTGTTTCTAACCCTATTCCAGTGAAGCGAGAGAATGAGCAGACACAACGCTAGTGACAGTTCTCCCGATGCTAGGAGACCACCCCGAGTGATTGTCATTGGACGGGTAGTTGTTTTACTTGAAAGTTAGACTAGATGTCTAGCTTTGTATATTAAGTGTGTAATAACTCTGAAAACTGGTTTGTAATAAATATGACTTAGAAGCTTGTTTCATGCCATAATCTGGATGCGGTCTTGGATAAGGGGTATTTTATGTCATTATATATTATGCATGTGTTATATTCAGGTTTATATTGTGTTTCATTGGTCGGGTGACTCCCCAAATCTGTACCCCGGGTTTGGAGGGCGTCACAGGTTGGTATTAGAGCAACAGGTTATGGCATTTGAAACAAGTTAGGATTTAGGGTCCAGGATAACATAGAGGGTTAGGAATTCACCTAATGGTCATAGAAGGCCGATTAGAGATATTATGTGTAGTAATCGAGTATGGTTATAGTTGCAGCCACCTAGCTCTAGTTCCGATTCAGATCCGTCAGAGCACCCGATAGAGGAGAGACCTGTACCAGATATGAGAGCAGGACCGTCGCGACCGACACCACCTCAGTTTGGACCTATAGTGGTCAGGAGAGATCCTATACCTTGTCCCGTTCCACTTCGATGCATACCCGCAACACCGTGATCTCAGGCATCAGTTTCCGGACCTTTGTTCCAGATCTCTGAGCCACCAGTTCCACATCACCGTTATCAGAGGATGAGAGAGGGGAGGGATTACTTTCGTAGACAGGTATTAGAGATGCGTGGGATGCGTACATCGGAGGCAGGTGTAGCCAGAGATAGAGATAGATTCAGAGATCAGATAAGAGAGACACGGATGAGACTCAGGGTTGTGAGGACATTGGTAGAGACGAGGTTGCATGGACTAGCTACTAGCAGAGAGGGAGAGACTATAGCAGGGATGAGAGAGATTTTGGACTTTGTGATGAGGGAGATTGGGGAGATTTCCGGACCAGTACTATGGGAGACTAGAGATGATGATCCATGAGCCGGTAGAGACGAGGTTGGGATATTATGTGGATTCGAGTCAGATAGTACATAGATGCATAGTATAGTACCAGCAGTGCACCAGGCTTATAGTATCGCCTTGGATTGTTGTTGTATTTTGTTGTTGTACTGTTGATCGCCTTGGATAGTACCCTTACGCCGTTGAAAATCCGTAAATCATGGTTCTACCAATTGTGTTCTTTCTCTTCTATTTATGAATTATGTTATTAAATCAGTCATTGTTTATTCATCAGCAATATGCCTCCTAGACGAAATACTCGTGCGAATAGTTCAGCTGACCAAGAAGGACAACAGAATACACCCCCAACGGGTCATTTAGATCCGGATGTAATACAACTTTTGAACACCCTCACTCGACAAACTACTGCTCTAGCTCAACAACAAAAATAGATCCAACAGCAGTTACTACATCAGCAGCAGCATCATCAGCAACATCAGCATCAACAACAGCCGCACCAGCAGGTAGTACTCGTGGTTACGTTTAAATCCTTTCAAGCAGCAAAACCTCCAGAGTTCAAAGGATCTGCTGATCCAGTTGAGGCAAAGGCATGGTTGAAGGAAATGGAGAAAGCTTTTACGTTGATAGAGGTAACGGGAGAAAAGAAAACTGAGTATGCTAGTTATTTTCTGAAAAATGAGGCAAGTTATTGGTGGGAAACTAGTAAGGCTTTAGAACCTGAAGGGTTAATTACGTGGGAGAGATTTACAGAATTGTTTTTAGAGAAGTATTTTCCTGACTTTATGCAAGATCAAATGGAGTTGAAATTTTTAGAATTGAAGCAAAGTAGTATGACTGTTTCGCAGTACGAGACCAAGTTTACCGAGTTGTCTAGGTTTGTTCCGACATACGTTGATACGGAGAAGAAGAAGGCCAAGAGGTTCCAACAGGGACTGAGGTCATGGATTCGTAGTAAGTTAGCAGTTTTGGAATTAGATACATATGCAGCCGTGGTACAGAAGGCAATGATTGCGGAAGGAGAAAGTGATTCAAACATGAGGGAGAGAGAGAATAAGAAAAGAAAGGTAGGGACATCTGATAAGGTCCAGTCACCGGGAGATATTCAGAACCATCCAAACAAGAAACCAGGATTCCAGCCGAGCAGAGGTACAACTTTCAAGAAACCAGATACCGAAAATGCAGGACCAATCAATCGTCCACCAAACAATAATCAGCAAGTAGTTTCCAGACCTCCACTGCCAGAATGCAAGACATGCGGGAAGAGACATCCAGATATATGCCACATATTGAGTATCACATGTTTTAAGTGTAACCAGAAGGGGCATTATGCCAGGGATTGCAAGATAGGTATTGTGTGCCATCGATGTAAGAGACCAGGCCATATGATCAAGGATTGTAGAGCGCCAGCACCCGTGAACAACATGGTTCGAGCTATAGAGGCACCTCCAGCTGTTGATGTTCAGCCGTTAGCTAGAACCTATAATATGTCAATGAGGGAAGCAGTCAGAGACTCCGATGTGGTGGCAGGTACACTTCTAGTAAATTCTGTTAATGCTAAAGTGCTGATAGATTCAGGAGCTACTAAGTCGTTTATTTCGGAAACGTTTGCTCGTAAATTGAATTGTTTAATGGAACCCTTAAATGGAGTGTTGAGTGTAGAAATAGCTAACCAGGATCGTATACCGGTCATCTCATATTGTCCCCGTTGTGAAATTGAGATTTTAGGGAGTCGTTTTTATGCTGATTTATTACC
Organism: Heracleum sosnowskyi; assembly: GCA_030848705.1. Classification (NCBI taxonomy): domain Eukaryota; kingdom Viridiplantae; phylum Streptophyta; class Magnoliopsida; order Apiales; family Apiaceae; genus Heracleum; species Heracleum sosnowskyi. The sequence continues at coordinate 72,432,365 of CM061235.1, forward strand.
TTTCAAGTTGGGAGAATTTGATGTTATTTTAGGAATGGATTGGTTAACTGATTATGATGCGCGTATTGATTGTAAGGATAAGAGGGTTACTTTAGTTACCCCAGAAAAGAAAGAAGTGATATTTAAAGGAGAGAAACAAACGAAGAATTTTTTTCCAATGATTCAGACTAAGAGATTATTAAAACAAGGATGTGAGGCTTATCTCGCATATGTGATATATACCGAGAAGGAAGTTTCTAAGTTAGAAGATATTCCAGTCGTGAGTGAGTTTCCAGATGTTTTTCCAGAAGAGCTACCAGGACTACCTCCTGATAGAGAGATTGAGTTCGCAATAGATTTAACACTAGGCGCGGAACCAGTATCCAAAGCACCATACAGAATGGCACCAGTGGAGATGAAGGAGTTAGCTAAGCAATTGAAGGAATTGTTAGACAAAGGAATTATCAGACCTAGCGTTTCTCCGTGGGGAGCACCAGTGCTGTTTGTCAAGAAGAAGGATGGAAGTATGAGACTTTGTATAGATTATCGGGAGTTAAACAAACTAACCATCAAGAACAAGTATCCATTGCCCAGAATAGATGATCTGTTTGACCAGTTAAAAGGAGCGGTTCATTTTTCCAAGATTGATCTACGATCAGGATATCACCAATTGAAGGTTAAACCAGACGATATACCGAAGACAGCTTTTTGAACAAGGTATGGACATTATGAGTTTTTAGTAATGGTGTTTGGATTGACAAATGCACCGACAGCTTTTATGGATTTAATGAACAAGATTTTTAAGAAGTATTTGGATGAGTTTGTAGTGGTATTCATCGATGATATTTTGATATATTCTAAGACGGAAGAAGAACATGCGAATCACTTGTGGATTGTGTTGGAGATTTTAAGACAAGAAGGACTATACGCAAAGTTTTCAAAGTGTGAATTCTGGTTAAGGGAAGTTCATTTCCTAGGGCACGTGGTAAGTAGTGAAGGCATCAAAGTAGATCCAGCCAAGATTGAAGCAGTGAAGGATTGGGAAAGACCAAGGACACCAACTGAAGTTAGAAGTTTCTTGGGATTAGCCGGATATTATCGGAGATTTGTACAGGATTTTGCAAAGATAGCTACTCCAATGACCAAGCTGACAAGGAAAAGCGAACGATTCATATGGAACGACAAATGCGAAGAGAGTTTCCAAGAGTTAAAGAAGAGATTAACTACGGCACCAGTGCTAATGCTACCAGACGATCAAGGTCAATTTGTAATCTATAGTGATGCGTCTTACAAAGGATTGGGTTGTGTACTTATGCAACATGACAAAGTAATTGTTTATGCGTCGAGATAATTGAGACCTCACGAACAGAAATATCCTACACATGATTTGGAATTAGCAGCGATCGTATTTGCACTGAAGATATGGAGACATTACTTGTACGGAGAGAGATGTGAAATTTACACCGATCACAAAAGTCTGAAGTATATCTTTACTCATAAGGAGATGAACATGAGACAGAGAAGATGGTTGGAGCTAATCAAGGATTACGACGTTTCTATAAATTATCACCCCGGCAAGGCAGACGTGGTAGCGGATGCATTGAGTAGAAAAGAAAGATTGAATATGCTGACGATGACAAAAGAATTGTACAGAGAGTTTGAAAAGTTAGAGATAGAAGTACGTGTTCCGAAGGACGCGACAGAAATGATTTACGCCATAACATTTCAACCGGAATTGTTGGAAAAGATACGGAAATGCCAAGAGCAAGTCATGAACGACAATGCAAATAGTTTAACAGGCGAGGAAATATGTAGCCAACTGGACGACAAAGGAATCTTAAGATTTGCTTCTCGAATATGGGTACCTAATGTAGCAGAACTAAAGAATGAAATTTTGCACGAAGCGCATAACTCGAAGTATTCAATTCATCCTGCAAGCACGAAGATGTATCGAGATCTTAAAATGAACTTTTGGTGGCCAGATATGAAAAGAGAAATTGCTGAATGGGTGAGTAAATGTTTTACATGTCAAAGGGTCAAGGCGAAACATCAAAGACCAAGTGGATTACTGTAGCCGTTAGAAATTCCTGAGTGGAAGTGGGAACACATCGCAATGGACTTTGTGGTAGGATTGCCTAGAACGAAGACTAACCGTGATGCTATTTGGGTTATTGTAGATCGATTGACGAAATCCGCACATTTTCTTCCTATTAACGAGAGATTCTCGCTGGATAAGTTAGTTCGTTTATATGTTAAATAAATCGTGGTACGACATGGAGTTCCAGTGTCAATAGTATCTGATCGAGACCCTCGATTCAACTCAAGATTCTGGAGAAGTTTTCAAGAATGTTTAGGCACCGAATTGAGAATGTGTATGGCTTATCACCCGCAGACAGACAGTCAAAGTGAAAGGACAATTCAAACCATCGAAGACATGCTTAGGACGTGTGCACTTGATTTTAAAGGTAATTGGGACGATCATCTACCCTTAGTAGAATTCTCATATAATAATAGTTTACACGCGAGTATCGGGATGCCACCTTACGAAGATTTATATGGACGGAAGTGTCGATATCCAGTATATTGGGAAGAAGTTGGTGAACGGAAAGTGATAGGACCAGAATTAGTACAGCAGACAAAGGAAGTGATTGAATTGATTCAGAAAAGGTTGATAACAGCTCAGAACCGGCAGAAGAAATATGCTGACCTAGCAAGAAAAGATATGGGATTCGAAGTCGGAGAACAAGTGTTACTGAAAGTTTCACCATGGAAAGGATTAGTTAGGTTTGGAAAGAAAGGGAAATTGAGTCCGAGATACGTTAGACCATTTGAGATTTTGAAGCAGATTGGGAAAGTAGCTTACGAGTTAGCATTACCCCCGCATATGCAGCACGTTCATAATGTGTTTCACGTATCCATGCTTAAGAAGTATCGACCAGATTCGAACCATGTAATAGAGTATGAACCCATAGAGGTCCAGTCAGATTTATCTTATGTAGGGCGACCAATTCAGATATTGGATCGTAAGGAAAAAGTATTAAGAAATAAGACTATAGTGATAGTAAGAGTTTTGTGGAGGAATCCTAAGGTGGAAGAATCTACCTGGGAGTTAGAGAGTGACATGTTAGAGAAGTATCCCCAGTTGTTTCCTTGACCTGATTCTGAGGACAGAATCCTATTAAGGGGGGAAAGATGTAAGATCCGTGAACTTTATTAATAATATAAATTGTATTATATGTGTAGAATACTTATTATGAAGTATTTTGAGTTATAATGATAAGGATTGTTAAGTGTTTATGTGTAAATTGGTGTGTCGAAAGCCCCGTTCAAATATTTTGTCATTTGAAAATATCTTCAATTTTGAGCCCCGTTTTGATAATTCAAGGGCCCCGTTAAAATTTTGTTCATCATTGTTATTCCTTCGTAATTTGTGTTCGAATCATTATCGGAGGATTTCTTTGTACTATTATATCCCTTATTATCCGATATGATCAAAAGTAATTGTTTTATTCAAAGGAAGAAAAATTATTCTAAACCCTAACTCTAATTTTTCTAGGGTAATTGATATATCGTCCGTATCAATAAATACATCTGTTATAGCCCCAGTATTCTTGAGCATTAGTTATATAAATGATATGTATTGATTTGGATAACTATCAGTCTTTTTGGATAGCTATCACCTCGTAAAACGTGTATTTTACATTATTAGGGTTTCAAAGCGAACCAGTGGATCAATATCGATCCAAAAAAGTCGTTTAGGGTATTATTTTCCACTAAGTATAAAAAGGAGAATCGTACATTATACTTCATATAATCCGTATTAAAAATATACAAAAATATAAAATTCCCGAACCCTGTTCTTCGTGTTCTTGAAAATCAAAATCAATTTCGAAGGTGTTATTGAAATCCAAATCCAAAGTTCAAGTACTCAAATCAAAGATCTTGAGCTCTAGTTTCAGAATCTTCCAACCTCATCATCATCTGGTAATTTTTCGATTTTATATGAATTTTTCAAATTTCGAATTAAAATTAGGGTTTATATTCGAATTGGGGATTTTCATTCTGTTGATTCTCCGTTCAATTTATTGCTTCCAACATGTTCCTAGGGTTCTAATTAGTAAGAATCCATGCTTTAATTTCATGTTTATGTTCAATTTTTACGGGTTTGATTTTCGAGTTTTGACCTGAATTCTTCTTTTTAATAGTCCGTTCTTGTTATTGATCTAGCATGATTTTGGATATAGGGCTTTCATTGTATGTGTTTTTAACTTCATTTTAACATAAAGAACGTAGAGTTTCACGTACGATTTTAGTAGATCGGAAAATTTGTTTAAGGTCGCCGGAAAATAGTCGGGTTTGAAGTTCCGGTGATGTTTTTGGTTTGTTTTTTATCAGAATGTGTTGGTATGGTTATAAGGAATGTTTTGATATAAAAAGCCCAAATTTTTATCAAGTTTTTGGCTCGCCGGAATCTGGGTTTGCTCGCCGGATTCTGGAAAATTCCGGGTTGTTCTTGGTGACTCGTTTGTGTTCTTCCCGACCCGTTAACCCGTTTTCTTGACCCGGTTTCAATCTTCGAAACCCTAAAATATTTTCAGAAAACTGTGTTTGAATTTTATTTTTAAATTTAATTCGAAAATAGTTTAAAATCTTTTAAAATTCATATTTTTATTTTAAAAATATATTTTAATTTTAGAAAATTCTGAAAAATTATATTTATTATTTTAAATTCGAAAATTGATTAAACTTATTTATTTTAATTAATTGATTAATTCTTTTAATCAGTTAATTCTTAAAAATTAATTATTAATTAGATTTAATTAATTTAAAATTCAGTTTAATTATTTTCAAGCCTGATTTATTATTTAAAAATAGTTTGAGCATTTAAAGAGTGTCAATTAATTTTATATTAATTGATTTAATTAATTTTAAATACTTATAATGGGATTAAAAATCCGATTTTTGATTTAAAAATTATTTGTGACTTATTTTAATTCAAATAAGCCTCGAATATTGTTTTTAAAGTATTTATAAGTGCTATATGGTTTATATGACTCAATTATTGTGTGTTAATAGTCCGTAAATGCCCGTACGAGGGCTAATGTTTAGACCTGGCAAATCGGATAATCGATTCGGTTTCGGATCGGATCAATCTCGGATCGGATTAATGTTCGGTTATGATATATTTTTGGTATAGTTCGGATCGGGTCGGATTTGATTCGGTTCAGGTCTCATTCGGATTAAAATCGGATGAAATTTGGATTAAAATCGGATGAATTTGGTTCGGATCAAATTCGGTTCGGATCTTTTTGAATCAATACACATTTATTTATTTTAATTTGTAATACTTTAAAAATATCTTATTTTTAAATATATTATTTTTTATATAAAATAAAGTATTTTTTCAAAAGTATTGATTAAATATCTATGATATTTTTGACATGAAATTATTCTAATTAAGAATTTTGCTTATAAATAGATTAATTTATTGAATTAAAAGTGGCCTAATATATGTGGATTATGATCCGTAAATATTATAACTCAACTAAAACTGAATTCACCATTTTTTTAGTTCGGATTTAAATCGAATCTCGTATTTCGAATCATATTCGGTTCGGATAATTTATAATTCAGTTATGATCGGTTCGGATCATAATCAGATTGGATAATTTTCAGTTAAATTTTCGGTTCGGATAATTTTCGGATCGATTCAAATCGATTTTCAGATAATTATCGGTTTAACTAATTTGGATACAAAATCGGATTCGGTTCTATGAATTTCGGTTCGATTTTTCGGATCCGAACCCATTTTGCCTGGAGTTTTAATTACCGTAAAATTTGACCGGGCGTCCGATAAGTACCCGGTTACTTGTTTAAATGTGATAATGATTATGATTGTGTGTCGAGGATAGAATGAGGATAGTTAGGCTTACTGTTATAAGTTGTTTATTATAGTATCGAGTTCCCGGAGCAAGGGAAAGGGGAAAGTAGAGTGAACGAGATAGAATCCTGTCAGCGACATAGACCAGGCAAGTATCTGTGCCTTTACTTGTGATAAATTGTTATTGTTTTCAATACTTAAATGATTGTTATTCCCAGAACAAATCAGATTATCAAATCTTCACCCCATATTTGAATAACTGATTCCATTTCCTTGAATATTCCTAGTTCCTTGATTAATCCACAATCATGTTGGTAATCGGAAACCTTCACCTTCAATTCATTTCATATTGAATATGACCATTGATTATTGACTACCACCGTTGAATATTGATTACAACCATTGACTGTTGACTACAACCATTGATTAACTTCTTGAACGAGTACATCGTACCGTTGAAACCATTCTGAATCTATTTCTCGGACTTTCTTTGATATTGAATAGTTGAAGCTCTTTTGCAACTATTACACCCCGTTATTGTGTACTTATCTTGTTATGCATATTATTGCTTATACCTTGTGATAGAATTGGCATGTTTTAAAATGAGACCAGTAATGGTCGGGCCATATTTATGGTCGGAATAATTAAAAGCCCAGTTTGGCCTAGGATCCAGTAGAGGACTTTGCTATAAGCAAGTCCGGGGTTGTTGCGTGACTGATCAGCAGCACAACCTTTGTATTTTAATAATGTAGAAGTCCAATTCTAATTCCTCTTTCTTCATTAAAGATTGTTAAAAGCATATGTTTGACATGTGCATTGTTGATTCAGATAATTAAATTCTTTCCTTTCATTATAGAACTGTGATGATATATATCATGCTTGCTGAGCAAATGTGGCTCATACTTGTTTTGTTTCTAACCCTATTCCAGTGAAGCGAGAGAATGAGCAGACACAACGCTAGTGACAGTTCTCCCGATGCTAGGAGACCACCCCGAGTGATTATCATTGGACGGGTAGTTGTTTTACTTGGAAGTTAGACTAGATGTCTAGCTTTGTATATTAACTGTGTAATAACTCTGAAAACTGGTTTGTAATAAATATGACTTAGAAGCTTGTTTCATGCCATAATCTGGATGTGGTCTTGGATAAGGGGTATTTTATGTCATTATATATTATGCATGTGTTATATTCAGGTTTATATTGTGTTCCGTTGGTCGGGTGACTCCCCAAATCTGTACCCCCGGGTTTGTTTCTCTCAGTGGATAGGTCTTCCCTTTCATTTCTAATTCATTAAGAAGCTTAGTATATTTCTCAAAGACCTGAGTTATACTTTCTCCTGGAAGAGACCTAAAAGATTCATACTGAGAAGTTAGGATGTCCAATCTGTTTTCCTGAACGTCTTCAGTTCCTTCCATTATTAAGTTTATGGTATCCCACATATGTTTCCCTCTTGTACAACTCATTATCTGATAGCTCATTTCCTTGTCTGCGGAGTCTGTCAATATCAGCATTAAACCTGTATCCAATCGAATCAGTTCTTTGTCTGAATCTGTGTACTCAGAGATATCCTTAGGTTGGGTGCCAGCAGGAATCCTGTTACCTTCAGGAGTTGTCGTTTCATCAACTGATTTCATTGGTACATATGGTCCGTTCTCTAAAATTCCAATATACAACGGATTCGATGCCTTGATAAATAACATCATTTCCATCTTCCACAAACCGAAATCATCTCTTGTAAACGGGGGAACTTTAATACCAGCAGTTGTCTATGGAGCACTCATGGTTTCTGAAAATTTCATATTGTTTAAAATTCAAGAAATTCCAATCAAATGAAAAATATTGAAAGTTAAAAAAATTTCTTCGAATTTTCACGCTATGTTTGATTTTGGTCTCATTAACCGGATCTGATTTGTACGTCAATCAAATAACTTTGATACCAATTTTTAGGTCCAAAGTATCGTAGAAGGGGGGTTGAATACGATACTGATAAATTATTTAATTTCGTTTGCGGATTAATCATTCAGTTCTATCACGAAATCAAATGCACCAAATCAAAACACGAGTCGGGGAATATATCATTTTATAAATATAAACCTCGAGGGGTGCTACAATTTCTAATCCGTAGATTAGCTTCAATGAGTTTAAGGTTACACAAATTCAATACAATGATAGAATTATGAGCACTATTAATTTCTCTGATAATTCTCTCTGGCTCAAACTCTCTCCTCGTAAATTCTCTGTGTTCTTCCTTAATTACTGAAGAAGACACACTCTTCTCTCCGTATTCATTGTAGACTTTGTTGAAAATCTATCAAACCACAAATAATCAATTATTCTTGGCCGTTGGATCTTCATCAACCTGACAAGCAAAGTCACTTCTCCACCTGCTCCTCAAATTGAAAACTATCGAATTTATAAAAGTAATTCACCATTCGATAGTTTTTAAATAAAAATTAACGAAATGCCAATTACTTTATAAATGAATTTTGATAGAATTCTTGAATCACATTCGATGGTTTTCTAAATAGAAAAACCATCAAGTCAATTTCTTTGACTTGATCTTTTAATAATACGTTTTGAGTTTCAGGGGGTTTAGTTTTAGACTGAATCAATTTCTTCTGAGACGATAAAACAACCTGATCTTTTTAAGTGCCGTCAACTGGTGCAACTGGTCTGGTTCACAGATGAATAACACTTGATCAATTCTTCTATGTCTTCAATTCAATGCTGCTGATTAGTCCTTTGTCGTTCTGGTTGCTTCAAATAAATCACTGGAATCCTGTGGTACTAACCCTAAATCATTCACATACTTCTGTAGTCTTGAAAGTCTTGTTTCTTTTATTGTCACTGAGGCTTGAGCATTTTCATGAACTTCTTTCCGTGACCTGTTTACGGACTTCAAGAATACATACCATATTTTGATTTTTTGAGTTTACCTTTTCTTTTTTGATTCTGGATTCCTGTGCTTCTGTTAATATTATTGTATGTCTTGTCCTTTGTTGAGTTGCAGTTATCTCTGTTACATCTTATGTTACATTATGCTTTACATTCTCGTATAAAAATATAATGATTTCAGGTTTAAGGATCATTACACAATTACCATAGTGAGAATTACTTATGACACTATTAACAAGTGTAATCTCACGGATATTTCACAAATCCACGTCATTCTCAAGGCGCCAAAGTTGGAGACATAATATTTGATAACTTCAGTCACGATGTTGAATAAAATAACCTCTTGTTACATTACGCAGTGAACTTATATTAGTAATCCTCCAAGGGTTTTAGGAGAACGAAACACAACAATATATATTTTTTAAGAGCATCTTCCAAGGGAGACGTCCTTAGTAAAAAAAAAAATTACGTAACAGATATTATATATAATTTATATTAGTTATGAAATTTCAAGCAAATAAAATTTTAATGTAAATTTATAGCCAACTTACTTACATTGTTTAAATTTATCAAAACTCTTATAAGCTGTAACAAAATTATACACATAAATTTAATCAAAATAGTTAACCCCATTCGAACACATTACTATATAGATTCAATAAATTTTATCTATCTCAATATACTATTAGAAAATGATTAACTACTTGAAAGTTTTACATATTAAAGCAAAGAGTAATGCTAGGGACCCAAAAATAAGTCCGAAAACTTGTACAAAATGACATGTATTGGTGGGCGCATATGCACGAGGGTCCTATATTTATATTAGAAAGGTTATCAAATAAAGGACATTTGGGAGATTTTTTAGGACAATATTTTGGGTTCTCTAGCATTTTTCTAAAATAATTCATACCCATTTAACAGTATATCACCATATTCAAATTTAGTGCATTCTAATACCACTTTACCGTTAACTGTACCCATACACAAATAAAACAAAATCAGAAAAAAAAATCATTGCACGATAATTGAATCCTTACAATCTTAGGAAATATATGCTATGTAATTCGTATGAAAGTGAGATCGTCTTTCGTTTTTAAAGAAAGTATGATAATGTAACACTTGCAAATTTAAGAAATAAATACATTGTTAAGTTAAAAATAATATTTGTTATAATAAAAATATTAACATTTCCTTCTTCATTTACTATTAGCATTACTATTGTTATTCCTATAAAGAAAAAGGTGATGGTGACCTCATGGGGTATTATCTTGAGATTATAAGAAAATGCTAGAGTCTCTAAAATTGTTCTCAACTAACATGTGTCACAATCAAATTAGTACTAATTCAATTAATTATGATGAATTTCCTTATATTTACATAAATTTCATCAATTAAAGCTCTCAAAATGCCATATTTGGAAACTTTTTTGGGGTCTGTATCATTACTCTTTTCTCATATAGTACACAAGAGTATCTTTTTAATTGTATCCCTCATGTTTAAATTTACATATATGCTGTTAAAATAATATAAAAAAAATCTTTATAAACTTATAATTAAGGAGCTACATAAGGTGATCTCGGGCCCATTATTCTCAATAATTTATTAAAAGGTAAAGTTCTCGTAGAAGAGTAAAAGGTGTAATAATAATTATTTTTTTAAATATAATAATTTTATTAGTTTTCAATTTTGATATATTAACTCCAGTGTTATGTTATTATTTTTATTCTTGTTTTCATTTCTGTTAATATTGGCGAATAAAGTATGTATTATTATCGAGACAATCACGACATGTTTAATTTAGTAGATATCGGTCATTTTCAAATACTTTTGTTTATAAATTAATTCGAAAAAAAGAAGCATAATATCCTCGTTTTTCACAATATTATGTGTTATATGATTAAGATAGATATTACTAGAATTAAACATTTTTAATAGGATATGCAATCCCATGGACATGAATAACATAATATCAAATTTCACTGTATAGTATTTCATCACCTTCATACATAAACTGATTTTTGCAGAGGGCTTAAGGAAATGTATTTCAGTACATTAAACCATACGTCTTCATAGACGTAACCTACATAATTTCCCAAAACACTGTCGCCATGCTTTTTGGCCACAATAATCAATCGATAATAGATACCTTCATCAATACCTCCTCTTTTATATCCGCCATTAACAATTTTTATATAATCCAAGTAATCGTAAGGTGTTTTCCCACCCAGCCTGCTGTTGTATGTCGTTACAACATATTTTGCAATCTTTTGGATATGTGGATCATTAACATTTTCTATGGGTTGGTATTGGATCTTTGTGCCAATTTTTGCAACTTTTTGGACATGTGGGTTGTTATCATTTTCTATAGATTCTGATTGGACAAAAAGAGAAAGAGCGAGGATGGTGAGCAAAATAGTGTATGATTTTAGAGCCATTTCCAGTCAAAATAGATGTGGCTGTTAAGATTGATTGTATTGTTGAATTGTTATTTTGGAGATTTTATAGACAATTATTGTCCATGAAAATTTCCCACATAACCGAATTAAATACGTTGATTTTGTTGGTACATTTGAACATCTTACTATAAAGATTGATCTTGTCAGATATTAAAAGATATTGTATTATTTGGAAGTATTTGTCATCATTACTAAAGATTTTTCAAGATTATTATATATATATATATATATAATTTTCGATAAAGCTATGCAAAATTTACATAAAATTAATGAGCTATTAACGAAAAAACCAACAAACTTACATGTTTTTTGGCCAAAAATCCTTTAAACTTTTTTTTTTCATCAACAACCCCGACTAACTTTATTAAATACAAGAAAACAATTAACTGGAGTTATTTTTTATGGAAAGAATTAATCATGGTTAATGCATATCCTACATGGTGCATAATTAAAGTTATATATAAGGTATTAGTTACAATAACCTACATTTTTTTTCTTTTGCAACTATTAACCAACAATTTCATTTTTTAGCGAATAACATAAATAACCAACAATTTAATTTTTGAATTCTCTTCCAACATAAAACATAGTGTGTTATTTCATGAAACTGTAAAAACACTAAAATAAAGTTGCTATTCGTGCACATGATTTGTTACAACATACGAAGATGTCTAGAATTTAGCTTATGTATACCAAATGATTCTGGCGCTTCATATACAAATTCATACCAATAACTGAAAATTGACTTTAATCTACCTATAGTGTTCAAAATATTAAAAATGTACACTGAGTAATTTTTTGGTTCACTACATACCAAGATGTTCAACCTCCAGATTAAGTATATATAATTTTGTAGACGGACAAGTGACGCTGAAACTCTTAAATAATATTCGCATTATGAATTTATAAAAATAGTAAAATTATTATACTATAAAAAGATTAATTACTTTTTATAAGACAATTAAATTAGCTGTATGTGTGGAACACATGAACCTATAAAAATATAAAAAACATATAAACATATTTAGCAAGTATACAAGAATTTACAAATCATATAAATATATTTGGCAAGTACAATTTATAGATTTAACCATGGTTAATTTTGTGTAGAATTTCATTATTTAGTAAAGTTCATTGGGGTTGGTGGTGAAAACAAAAAGTTAAAAGGTTTATTGGCAAAAAACTAATAAGTTTTTTGGGTTTTTTTGGTCAATAACACTAAAATTAATTGACTAGTTTCCATATACTCATAGATTATCAAATTCAAATTTTTTTCACTGAAATATCAATTCATCAAGAATGGACACAAGTTAGTAGAGTAAAAAATGGAGAATATGCAATTAGAAATTTTTTTAAACTATTCAAGTTGGGAGTGATTTATAAATACAATAATAGCTAAACTATTTGTTAGAAATTAAGCTAGTTTATATTCAATGAGCCACCCTCTGCCCCAAAACTCTCTTGTGCAAAATTTAAATTTTCTTTTTAGTTTTGGGGCTATCATCAGCCTTTTGGTTGATGATAAACCACCATCTTTATTGTTTTCTCCTGCTTACATTTGCTTTTTAATTGTTGATGCTGATTTTCATCACGAACGAGATATCATAATAACAGGTATTCGTATAGAGCTTGTAGTGGATATTCATGGCCGTCAATGGAGGAGATTAGGGTTTTGGGGAGTTTTAGACTGAGCTTGAGAATTTATTCTGAGAGAGCCTGTAAAATCTCGGTTGTTGGATCAGATCCCCCTCAAGCTGCCTACATATCTCTATATTTATAGAGAATCAAGCTAAGTAGTTTTATTAGGATCCACTACCTTTCGTGTGGAATTCTAGTTAGAACAATACTCCTTTAGGAGTAAGTCACGTAGTTATAGTGAGTATCCTCAAATATGATACTTCCAGTTATTGGGTCTTTTTAATATGGGCCGATACCTGTATTGGATCCAATTTATACCTCATACCAACACTAATAAATCTTTCTTCTTACTAAGGGTTATAGTACCTCGTTGTTGGGTTTTTTCTACCAATATATTAGCTTTTGTTCTCTCTCCTTATGGAGTAGTTTTATGTTTGTTTTCATACTATATTGATTCATTGATCTGGATTGTATGGCGTCATAGTTAAGGTCAGTTGTTCGAATTAGTTATTGAAAAATCAGATATACATGTTCCTCACAACTACAACAGATTATTATATTGTCTCCCAAAAAAAGTTACATATTTCAGCGATACTAGCGAAAGATGTTCCACAATTGAAGATCATAGCTTGGACGAAGAAAATTCTGATTTTATCTATTTTACTATGTGTTTGTTCAATGTTGATTATTTTTATAAATACCGTATGACCTTTTGATTAATGAATTAATTATATTTCCGAAAAGAAAAAAAACCACATGTTAATTTATTTTAATTAGCTTTATGTTTTGAGTACTTTTTTCATATATATTTTAGAATAAATTCAATTTTGTTAATTCTACTTCTTAAACTTTGAAATAACCAGAAAATTAATACTAGTAATAATGAAACTATTCACATAGAACAATAAAGGTTGGGTTGAACTAAAACACAATTTAAAGGAATGAAGTCATTAGAAAGTGGACTAAAGTTCAAACACACTTTGAGTAAAGACTAGGGATGACCATCGAATCAATTAGGGATCAGAGAGTGCTACCCAAATCCCAGATCCCCAGTCCAAACCTGCCCCCATCTCCGAATGGGAATTAGGTTAGTCACTGATCCGTGTCCCTAACAGGATATTGGGATCTCCACAGATAATTAGAGATTCTTATTTTTTTTCTATTAAGATATAATTATAAATAATATTTTTAAATATAAATTAAAATGATAAATCATGATATTGAATATTCATTTTGAACTTTATATTATATTCTAAATCTTAATTTCAACTGACATACATTTCTTATTATTAATAATAAACAAAAGAATTATTTTAAGTAAATTATATCATAGTATTTAAAGTTCATATCAGTGAGTGGATTAAAAACAAAATCTTATAACATTATATATATATATATATATATATATATATATATATATTAGCTTAAAACCCGTGCGATGCACGGATTGTTAATTGTTAATTTATTATTATTATTAATAATATTTTATTAATTGTAGTTGTGCAAAAAATAAGTAGGCATGTTAAAATAGCTAAACACTTTTAATTAATTAAAAACATTAAAACAAATTTTAAAATAAATAAGTATGAGTTTGCCCGTTATATTTTTGGAAAATAAGGGGTTTTAGTAAGAAAAAATAAAAAAATGTAACATATATTTAGTTTATAAAGGTAAATGTCCGTGATATTTTTGGTAAATGAGGTTTTAAAATTTAATAATTAAAAGTATTTAAATACGTTTTAAAATAAATAAGTAAAGAGTTTCCTGTGATATTTTTGGAAAAAGAATGGATTTTAGTGAGAATAGAAAAAATAAATTGTAAACGGTAATTTCCCGTGATATATTTAGAAAAGGATGGACTTTGTTAGAAAAAATATATAATGTGTTTTAGCTAAAAAGATAATTGGTTAAAAATAGGTATTTGATTATTTATATTTTAATATTTTTAGTAATTGCATTTGTTAAGAAAAATAAGTAGACATGTTAAAATAGGTTTAAAAATAAATAACTAAAGGTTTGTCCGTGATGTTTTTGGAAAAGGAGGGATTTTAGTAAAGAAAAATAGAAAAACAAACATGTTTTAGTTAAAAAAGGTAATTCCGCGTGATATATTTGAAAAAGTCGGGGAATTTGTTAGAAAAAATAGAAAAAATAATGTATTTTAGGTGAAAAAGGTAATTGGTTATAAATAGGTAATATTATTATATAACAATATATTTCTATAAATAAATAAGGTTAATTAAGTAAACACAAAGTACAGTTAATTAAGGGCAATTAAGTAAAATCACAACGTACCATACCGACCAACCAAACTTTTAATGTTTCGTCTATTATATAATAATATTCATAGTATAGATAGATAAATAGATTTATAATATTAATATTTTATGCTACTAAATGGAATAGCCCGTGATATTTTTGAGGTTTCAGTTAGGAGAAATATTAGTTAGAAAATATAAAAAAGAATATACGTTTTGGAAAAAAAAGCTAATCGCCTAGTAATTAATAATTATAATATTATTATTTTATTTTATTAAATAGAACTGTTCGTAATATTTTTGGAAAATGAGACGTTTTATTTAGAAAAAATAGAAAAGTAGAAATTTTAGTTAGAGAATATAAAAAAAATATACACTTTGGCTAAAAATGGTAATGGGTTATTTATTAGCAATTATAACCTTATTATGTTATTTTATTAAATGAAACTGTCTGTGATATTTTTGAAAAATGCGATGTTTTAGTTAAGAAAAATATAAAAGATATTATATATAATAATTTTAATATTTTATCTAACGGTTCTCATCGATTTGATCAGAAATATCTAACGGTTATGAATGTAGTGACCAGACTACAAAAATTTGAGGACCAGACTACAAAACTTTCAATGTTTCGTCTTTAATAGAATAGTATATATTTATATATATATATATATATATATATATATATATATTATATATATATATATAGAGTTGCACTCTACGAAGAACACCTTATATAAACAACAATAAAGAATACCATCATAAACACTTTATTTTTCATAAAAAATGATTTTTTAAAATTAGAATCATTAAATTGAACAACAATTAAGCCTAACATATTGAATTTAACGTAGAATGTCATCTAAATTTAAAAATTAAACATTACATATAATCCAGAATCCAGTACAGAATCTTGTATATATATTTATCACAATGAAATTACATGTAATCATGTTTTATTTGATTCTAATTTTTTGTTAGATTCTATTTTTATTCGTAATAAACCTTTTTTTGGTGAGAAAATTAGAATCAACATGCAATTTATGTAAGATTATATGGTTGTCTTTATTGTTCTCTATATAACAGTGTTCTTGATGGAGTAATGACCTATATATATATACTATTATATTAAAGACGAAACATTAAAAGTTTTTGGTCATCCAATCTCCATAGTCTGGTCCTCCATAGTCCGGTCATCCATAGTTTGGTCATCAAATCTCTAACCGTTAGATCTTTTAAATTAAATTAAAATTAAATTAATGAGAGCTATTGGATCTTTTTTGGTATGTTGTGATTTTACTTAATTGCCATTACTTAACTTTATTTCGTGTTTTACTTAATTACCCTTACTTATTTATAAAAACTATTATTAAATAATAATATTACCTATTTATAACTAATTACCTTTACACCTAATATATATATTTTATTATTTTTTCTGAAAAATTTCCTTACTTTTCCAAAAATATCACGGACAATTATCTTTTTTATCTAAAACATATAAGCTTTTTATTTTTGCTTACTAAAACCTCTCTTTTTCCAAAAATATCACAAACAGTTTCATTTATTAAAATAAAATAATAAAATTATTATTTTTAATAACTAACCAATTACCTATTGTAGCCAAAATGTATATTCTTTTTTATATTTTCAAACTAAAATTTTTACTTTTCTATTTTTTCTAACTAAAACCTCTCATTTTCCAAAAATATCACGGACAATTCTTTTTAATGAATCAAATAATAATATTTATAATTACTAATAACTAACCGATTAGTTTTTTTTTCCAAAGCCTATATTCTTTTTTATCTTTTCTAACTAAAATTTTTCCTAAGTAAAATCTCATATTTTTCAAAAATATCACATGCAATTTCATTTAGTAACATAAAATAGTAATATTATAAATACTAATAATCAACCGATTACCTTTGTTAGCCAAAGCGTATATTCTTTTATATTTTTTTAAACTAAAATTTCTCCTTTTCTAAAATTATCGCAGATGACATCTATCTATAATATACTATTATATAATAGCCGAAACATTGAAAGTTTTGATTTCGATTTTCTGTAATTTATTATATTAAATCTATCTATCTGTATTACTTAACATTTATGCATAAACTAATTGTTACAGAGGGCTTAACGAAATGTATTTCATCACATTAAACCATAAATTTTCTCCTGGAGCATGTTATTGTATGTGTTTACTATAAATTTTGCAACCTTTTGGACATGTGGGTCATTAACATTTTCAATGGGTTCTGATTGGACATAAAGAGAAAAAGCAAGGAGGGTGAGCAATCCCAGAAACATGAATATACAGACAACACAAAAGGCACAATGTATTTAGTAACATAATCTCAAATTTCACATTACATAATATTGATTTCGACATTATATAGTATTACATAACATTTATGCATAAACTAATTGTTGCAGAGGGCTTAACGAAATGTATTTCATCACATTAAACCATAAATCTACATAAGCATAACCTTCGTAATTTCCTAAAACACCATCACCGTGTTTTTTGGCTACAATAATCAATTTATAATATAAACCTTCATCAAGACCTCCTTTGGTGCATGTGCCATTCACAACTTTTACATAATCCAAGTAATTGTAGGTTGATGTTTTCTCCTGGAGCCTGTTATTGTAGGTGTTTACTATAAATTTTGCAACTTTTTGGACATGTGGGTCATTAACATTTTCAATGGGTTCTGATTGAACATAAAGAGAAAAAGCAAGGAGGGTGAGCAAAATAGTGTATAGTTTCAGAGCCATTTCTAATTGCATGACAAAAGGGAGTATTGGAGATTTTATAGACAATTTATTCCATGAAAATCTTCCTAAGAATCCACATCATAATTAAATACATTTATTTATATAGTAAATATATTTCAAATATTACTATATTCAAAGATTTTGTCAGATTTTTAAAGATAACACACTATCTAGATATATTTGACATTATCACAAAAGATTTTTCAAGATACCATTTTTATTTTCTTCTATTTCTAAAGATCATACACTATGTGAAAATCTATGGAGAAGCTGCATAAAATTAATTAATTAATTTTCATGTACTTGTAGATCATCAAATTCAAATTTTGTACATTCAAAAACTGAGTTCTGATATACATCGTCGAAAACAATCTTTTTGCATCCCCTAAATTTTCAAAAACGAGTCATAACATAACCCATCACGCTTTTCCTGTTAATGTTAAAATTTTAAGGTAAAAGTGTGATAGGCTGTAATATGACCAGCTCTTTCAAACATAGGGGATGCAAAAATAATTTTTGAAAATACGTATATCAAACCTTATTTGTTGAGAAGTTAGGGAACTAGATTTAACTCATTGTAACGGATTGTTCGAAAGAAAACTGTTAAACTAAATATAATTGTAGAAGGAGGTTGAATGAAAGTATGTATATTATGTCTGATCTTCGATCTCTAATGTAGATAATAAAATTAAGCAAGAACACGCGAATGAATAAAAACATTTGTCTTAATGTTGTAAAATACAAACTCTACCAAAGGACTCCACAGATATTACATTGATGATGAGAGAATATATATACAAAGTTTCTATCAAGTATCAACTATAACCGAAAGTAAAAACAGTCTTCAAGAAATCAGGAAATAAATTCGTTTCCGTCTCGTGCACTCCTTGTTGTTTATCAATCCCAATATCCTATAATGTAGCACTTTCCAGTTTCTGAACCACAATGCACTATCAGGTTCGTACGTAGACATCCCAAGATCCTTGAATGAGTCTTCCATTCGATAACTCTGTGAAATAACTACTGAGTTGTAGACATCTCGAATTAGCTTCATTTACTTCTCCAATAAGCTAACTCTTGACTTCTCAAATTAGTTATATCCGGACTTCTCGAAAGAGTCAAATTTTTACTTATCAAATTGATTTTCTCTTTACTTCTCGAATCCAGACTCCTCTAACCAGTATATGCAACTTCTCGAATCTTAGACTTCTCGAATGAGAATGTTTTGAATCTCTAAGCTATAGTCACTGAAATCTCTATCTTATCAAATTTACATTAAGTGCTAATTCTTTTATAAGATCAAGGTTCATTCAAGAAATGTACTTCTATTATATTCTCTACGTCATCAAGTACTGAATTTATCCTAACAATCTGCCCCTATTTATGCTTTAAAATGTGAAGCGTAAATATCAATTGATGTTGTCAAAACCAGTTAAAATACAACTAGAATAGAACCTATATAAAGAATCATAATCAAGTCATACAAGTACCTCTAGTACTCAACAGTTTTAGGTACATACCCTAACTAGCTTGACGCAATAGTCCCCTTCCCTTCAGATTTCGATTGTTGTCAATCAGAACCACTAGCGCATGTCATTTCTCTACTTTTTGCATCTATGCCATCATCACCATCTTTATCATATCTGTTGAAGGTATCTCTGGAAGGTTCATCCTTACAAGAACTAGGCTCTCTGACCAATGTCTCTGGCTGCTTTCTCTTTTTTATCTCCCTCTCTTTGACATTAGCAACTAGATGACCAAGAGATGCAGAGAGATCACAAATAATAGTCATTAGAAGAGATTGATTGTCAATGATAGTAGCCTAATTTGCATCCATGGTATCAAGTCTAGCAGTCCAAGCCAGCTGCATGTGATGTAGAAATATTAGAAAAAGAAGTAGACTACGGATGCTGAGAATCTTGAATAGATTCAGTGACTAGCCGCACATGATCATTAGTCATAGAGAGCGACATATCCATGCGTAATATCTGACTAGATAGATTTTGAATAGAAGTTTTCACTAAGGCTAGTTCCTTGTTGTTCACAACAACATCATCCACTAACATTTCAGCTCTGGCATGATGTTCAATAATTTCCCTAGCATATGTTGTACACAGCAGTTCGATCATTGACCTCATCAACATGCAAGCCATATTTATTAAACACTACAAGAAAAATCAAATCACACAACGGTTTATCACCGTTGTCTGACACCCTAAATTTCCGTTGAGTATGGAGATGCCGTCTGATGCGTGTATCAGACAACGGTTAGAGATCGTTGTCTGAGGCTCTAAAGACAACGGAATTTCCTAATAAACCGTTGTAACATATCCAGAAACAACAACGGTTTATATAGAAGCTATTGTCAGAAAATGTATAACTGAAGTGTTTGCTGAACACAGGAAAGACTTGTCATATAATGTCATAAAAACTATAACTTTAAAATGAAATATACAACCCGTTGAAACATATTGTCATTGTTGTATATGTTAACAGACAACATTTTCAAGTCTAAAGAATTGTTGTGGTTATGCTGTACAGACAACAGTGGTTACAAAACTAAGAGTTGTTCTCCTTCCCTTTAGTCAACGGTTTGTAAAAGCATATACATTGTCTAAAAAGGATGTATAGACAATGGTTTTGTTTTTCACATAGGTTGTATGAATTTTCTTTTCACAAAGGTTAGTTGTTAAAAAGCAATGTTTTAGTGTTAAAGAGTTAATACTTTTTTTATGTATTGAAAGTATTGTGATACACAATATAATAAGCATTCCAATGCACAATATAACAAGCATTCCAATAAGTGCTCTATTGTTTCAAAGCAGCTTAGACAATGATTTTGTATATCCACACAACACTAGGTTACATTATAAAATGAACATGCCAAAAAATTAAAAAACCAATCCATCATTCCATTATAAACTACTATCATCCATTACAAGCAACCAACCAATTCACCAGGCCAACAAAACCAGGCTAAACTTTAGAGCTCTTACTTTTCTATGTCTCTGAAATGACTAAGGATTTCAAATTGTTCTCTGTAATTCTACAAATTGGTAGAATCACATCATTCTCAAAAGTAATACCAGGACATAAGTGATTGAATATTAATTGGAAAAATCTAATAAAACAGACATAGCCTAATTTATTAGCTTTTCTATCACTTAAAGCTTTCAACACAAAACTACCATAATCAAAAACTTTAGAGTAGATAAGAGAGTACCCAATTTTGAGTGATCCTGATGGTAGAGCATCAAAATTAGATGTCTTATTCAGGAAGCATCGGCTGAGTGTGTCAAAGAAATAATTCCACTCCCTTTTGAGCTTTGTCCTGAAGAGATTACCATATCTCTTAACTTCCCCATTGTAACCTAATTTTGTAACAAACTCAAAAAGAGTCGAGTCTGAAACATTATTAGGAACAACATCACCAAGAATAGGTAAATGCAAGGCTTCCTCCACAATTGCAGAAGTCACACAGTGATTAACTCCATTCCATTCAAAGTTCATCAGGATTGAACCAGGATCGTCTTTTCCAAAAGAAACTATATTCCATACCTGCATAACTGACTTGAAAGAAATACTCGCAGGTTTTGTTAGAGCATACTTCAATGGACTTGAAGTAAGAAAATCCTGGATTATATGGAACTCAGTAGGCAATTCCTCATGGTCTAGAATAGCTACAAAATTATTAGTGGCAAAAGTAACACCACTAATCACAATCTGTTTGTTCATGAATGATGAAGACGTCATTAAAACAATATAGAAAGCTTGAGAAGTGAGATTTAGAAAATAGGGTTCTTGAGTACAGAGAGAAAGAAGATGAAAAACTGATGAAGAGAGAGTAATCAGGAATTTAGAAAATCAAATGTATTTTGTTAAAATAAAATATTACTCTCAATGACAGGTGGCAAAATATGATTTGTGCAAAAATGATTAGTGGACAAATTACGTGCGTATTTAAACATAATTGCACCGCTTTTTATGTGTATCTATATGTATATATCTATCAGTGTGACACACGCGCGCATACAGTTGTCCAACTAAAACTCAAACGTTTCTCATCAGCAACTGACGAAAAATTAGGCACAAATTATGTAAAGAAATATTGACATGTACATCAGGATTGACCAGTTGACTTCCTGTCAGGATTTTGTCCTATCAGGATTTGATTAAAATTACATACCTTACAGAATGACCATCAGGATTTGATAGTCATCAGGATTTCCTCGCTGTATCTTTCCTAAGAAATTCTCAAAATTCATCATTCCAAGTTCATTCACCAACTTATTGAAAGTAGCTTCAGGAAGTGGCTTGGTGAATACATCAGCTAGTTGTTGATCAGTAGGAACAAAGTGAAGTTCAATTGTTCCTTCCAGAACCTGTTCTCTTATAAAGTGATATCTAATACTGATGTGTTTAGTAAGAGAATGTTGAACTGGATTTCCTGTCATTGCAATAGCACTTTGGTTATCACAATAAATGGGAATTTTTGAGTATGACAGGCCATAATCTAACAGCTGATTTCTCATCCACATTATCTGAGCAAAGCAACTTCCTACAGCAATGTACTCAGCTTCTGCAGTTGAAGTAGAAATTGACTTTTGCTTTTTACTGAACCAAGAGACTAATCTTCCACCCAAAAACTGACAGCTTCCTGAAGTACTTTTTCTGTCTATTTTGCATCCTGCAAAATCAGCATCTGAATAACCACACAAACCAAAATCTGATTCCCTTGCAAACCAAAGGCCAAGTGAAGGAGTTCCTTTGAGATATCTGAAAATTCTTTTAACTGCAATCAGATGAGGTTCCCTAGGTTTTGCTTGAAATCTTGCACACAGACAGGTTGCAAACATGATATCTGGTCTACTTGCAGTGAGATAAAACAATGAGCCAATCATCCCTCTGTAGTGAGTTACATCTACCTCAGAACCTTGATCAGGATCAAGTTTGGTAGCTGTAGCTATGGGAGTACTTGCAATAGCACAATCTTGCATGTTAAACCTTTTCAATAAATTCCTTGTATATTTTGACTGATTGATAAAAATACCATCTTCAGTCTGTTTAACTTGAAGACCAAGAAAGTAACTCATTTCTCCCATCATGCTCATTTGATATCTTGACTGAATAAGCTTAGAAAACTTTTCACAGAGCTTATTGTTTGTTGACCCAAAAATGATATCATCAACATAAATATGAATTAACAGCAAATCCTTACCATGATTCAAATAGAACAAAGTTTTATCAATTGTACCTCTTTTGAATCAATTTTCCAGTAAGAATTGAGCTAATGTTTCATACCATGCTCTTGGAGCTTGCTTTAGTCCATAAAGTGCTTTATCCAATCTATACACATGATTTGGATATTTAGGATCAATGAAACTAGAAGGTTGTTCAACATATACCTCTTCCTCCAGTTCACCATTTAAGAAAGCACTTTTCACATCCATCTGGAAAACCTTGAATTTCTTATGAGCTGCATATGCCAGAAAGATCCTGATGGCCTATAGTCTCGCAACAGGAGCAAAAGTTTCATCATAGTCAATTCCTTCTTGTTGAGAATACCCCTTTGCAACTAGTCTTGCTTTGTTTCTGATAATTACACCATCTGAATCAGTCTTATTTTTGAAAATCCATTTTGTACCAACAATTGACCTATTCTTTGGTCTAGGTACCAGTTTCCAGACTTCATTCCTTTCAAATTCATTCAATTTTTCTTGCATTGCAGTAACCCAATCAGCATCTTTAAGTGCATCTTCAACTTTCTTTGGCTCCTCCTTTGACAGAAAGTTATTATATAGACATTCATTTTGAGTTGAACTTCTTGTCTGAACACCTGCATCATGATCTCCAATTATCAAATCAGGAGTATGACTTGCAGTCCATTTCCTTTCTGGTGGTAAGTCATTTCTTGATGTAGATGCTTCCCCTGGATTGGTGTTATTTTGATTAGAAGCTCCCCCTAAATTATTGTTATCCCTTCCTGATGAAATATCAGGATTGTCACTTGAATCAGTATCTAAAGAATTTTGTCCTGATGATTGAGTTGACTCTGAATTTGTAGTAGTTTGTTGTTGCTCCCCCTCAATATTTGCACTACTAGATGAATCATCATTACTTGCATCATCAGTATTAGCACCATCAGTAATTGGTGCTCCATCAGGATTTGGTGGATCATCAGGATTTGGTGACCCATCAGTATCTGATGAATTGTCAGGATCTGATTCATTTTCTTCAGGTTCCTTGGTAGCTTCATTTTCAAAAATCAATCTATCATGTGAGTCTTCATTCAATCCAATTATCTTCTTGTCATCAAAAGATACGTGTATTGACTCCATGACAATCCTTGTTCTTAAATTAAAAACTCTGAAAGCTCTTGAGGCTGGATATCCAATGAAAATTCCTTCATCAGCCTTAGTTTCAAATTTTCCTAGATGTTCAGGATGAGTTCTGAGAACAAAACATTTATAGCCAAACACATGCAAATGCTTCAAACTTGGTTTCTTCTCCTTGAGTGATTGATAAGGAGTAACACCGTGTCTGTTTATCAATGTTAGATTTTGAGTATAGCATGTTGTATTGACTACTTCTGCCCAGAAATATGTAGGTAATTTAGCTTCTTCCAACATAGTTCTGCCAGCTTCAATAAGAGTTCTATTTTTCCTTTCAACTACTCCATTTTGCTGAGGTGTGTCAGGAGCAGAGAATTGTTGAATAATTCCTTTGTATTTGCAGAACTCTTCCATCTTTGAATTCTTGAATTCAGTACCATTATCACTTCTCAGTATCTTGACTTTGTACTTTGTGGTTGTCTCAATCATTCTCACATGATCCAACAGTATTTCAGGAGTTTCATCTTTTCTGTGCAGAAAATACACCCAGGTGAATCTAGAATATTCATCAACAATTACAAGATTGTACCTTTTCTTACTGATGGACATAATGTTGACTGGTCCAAATAGATCAAGATGCAGCATGTGATATGGTTCTTCAATGAAGGATTATGATTTACTCTTGAATGATGACCTTCTCTGTTTAGCTTTTTGACATGCATCACAGAGTCCATCAGGAGTATACAAAACTTTAGGTAATCCTCTCACTAAATCTTTCTTAACCAACTCATTAATATTGCTGAAGTTGAGATGAGAAAGCTTCTTGTGCCAATTCCAACTTTCATCTACTGATGCTTTACTTACGAGACATGTAGGGGAGCCATCAGTATTTGAGAGAATGTTGGCTTCATAAATGTTACCATGCATGTAGCCAGTCAATGCAATCTTTCCTGTTTCTGTTATTCCCAAATGACCTAACAGAATTGTAGAAGCGGGGGTTGAATACAATTCTTGATATTTTCTTAAACTTAAAACAATGATAAAATAAAACTGAACTGAATAAACAAAAACACAAGATATCAATAATTCAGTTGGATTGTTTGATGATCCAACTGAAGTGTTTTTATTGCGGAAATAATCTGTGATACAAAAGTACACAGCTGCTCAGTTACAGAGTTGTAGAGAAGAATGCTCTCAAAGATAGCTAATACAAACTATTTGTTTTTCTTCTCTTACATTCTTTCTAACTGCTACACTTGGTTATATATTCCCAAGTTTACAATACTATTTTTGGCTACTCTAAAGTACACTAAAGATAACCGCCAATAGTTTGCTTTTCATCCCTTTGTCCAGTGGTCCTTGGAGATCCTTGCTTTTGTCTTCATGCTTATTATGATCACTCCCAAGAGCCCAATTGGAAACTGGGATGTTTCCTTATTCCCCATGTCCATTTTAATGGTTTCCAATGCAAA
This sequence comes from Heracleum sosnowskyi, assembly GCA_030848705.1. Lineage (NCBI taxonomy): Eukaryota > Viridiplantae > Streptophyta > Magnoliopsida > Apiales > Apiaceae > Heracleum > Heracleum sosnowskyi. The sequence goes on from CM061235.1 coordinate 72,458,060, forward strand.
GTACACTTCCACATCACCTTTAGATCTGTTCAGTAAACTGTCACTATCACTTTGTCAACTATTCAGAAAAGCAATAATGATTCGTTGATAGCAGGGAGATGTGTTTCGTTGATAGCTTTATTCTCCATTTCGTTGATGAGTAAACTTCATTTCGTTGATGAGTAAACTTCATTCCGTTGATGGTGTATCCTTGTTCCGTTGATAGAGTAATCTTCATACCGTTGACATGTCTTCACTTAGGCAAAATTACAAGGCATGATATACTTACAATTAACCAACCTATTTTGCCTATCTAGTACTTAGTCAACATGACTTAGGAAACCTATCTAATACATACATCAAATGCATATCAAACTGTGAAGTATTGTACAGTGCAATTGCTACAACACTCATTCCGTTGATGAGCTTCCTGTCAACGAAACACTGCAAAGCATGCCATTTCGTTGACAGTTACAAAATAACTTAATACAAAATCTACTAAGTGTTTTTACAATTATCATCAAGAATCAACATATTCCTAACAATCTCCCCCAATTTATGACTGATAGAATAACAGCCATAAATCAAGAGCCTTGATGATAACAAAAACACTCAGACATATTACCCATGAATAAAAGTAAAAATTGCATTGAGCTTCATAAAGTTTTAGACATAAACAAGACTTACAAGACTAATGCCCAAATGTGCTCCTCTAGACTGAGCAAATGATTCATCTTGGTCTTCTTTGAGGCATAGTCTTCTTCCCTCTCCTAGAGTTGTTCTCCTCAATCTGGACCTGTAGCCTTCTGTAAAAGATCTTCTCTTCTTCATCTTGATCACCAAGCTTGGATTGCATGAACCTTAGAGTTTGATTAGATGCCTTATCCAGCTGGTCTTCCATCCTGAAGAACCTTCTGCAGTTGTCCTTGTCCTTAAATTCCATCATCCAGTAAGGTTGAAGATGGATCTTCTTTCCTGTTGAGGGCACTCTTAGCATCCTGGGAAGAGCCTCAGGCTTGTTCCAGCTAGCCTTTATTTGACATATCTTGGAGACCACCTCAGACTTGGCTGTTTTGGTGAAGCCAAAGTCTTTCTTCAAGCATCTAAACACTGTGAGTAGTGTTTGGTAGCCTTCTCCTAAAATTCTGTAGAGAGGCCATATTTGTTCTCTACCACCCTTGTATGTGAAAACCAATCTTTCAGGTAACTTTTGAGAAGCTACAATGCCCCTTACTTCCACCAGGTTGTCTAAATCAAGATGTAAGCTGGATTCTTCCCTGATGTCAGCAATGTACATGCAGTCCTCTGGATTTGTAGGGGGTTTCTGAGATTGTGGCTTCCTCACAAATACTGGCTTTGCCTTGACAGCCCTTTTCTTTGTCTTCATTGGTTGATCCTTTTCAAATAGGAACTTTGGAAAATAGGCTTCATCAAATTCAATAGGCTCCTCCTTTGGCATGATTGGTTGATCATGAAAGTTGACAGGGTGTGCAGGGTCACAGGCCAACTTTCCTCCAATAGGTAGGTCAATAGGAATTTGATGTGCACTTGTTGTGGAAGGGGCTTGAGCAGTGTCCAGAGAGTCCTCTTTTTCAAAGTTCAGATTCCTCTTAGCTCTAGCCTTTGGTTGCCTTACACTTTTCCTTGCTGGTTCAGCTTCATTAGCTCCATCCTTGGCTTTTTCTTCCTGAAAGGTCTCTTCATCTTCAAGTGCTTGAGCAACTGCCAATGCTTGCATTGCTGCCCTTTCAGATTCTTCAGCCTTGGCCTTTGCAAAATTTGGGTGACCAACCCAAATGCAGATTTCCTTGCTGTCCCTGTAGATGATGGCCCTTTGATTCCTTATGCTTGGATGATTGCTTTCCTTGCTCTCAATGATCAGCTTCCCTAGGACTTTGAACTCATCTGGCTTTGGAGCAGGATAAAATATCCTTTCAATGTTCTTGCCTTTGGGTTTGGCAGGTGATATTGGAGACATCCCTCTTGCATCCACATTCTTAAAGCATGAAGATTGACCCTTCTCATTTCTTGAATCTTGAAAGATTCCATGCTGAAGGGGCTCTATAGCATAAGAGCTCTTGAACTGTGGCTCCATTTGTACAATCACCATTGCATTTGTTGATGGCTGATCTGTCTTTGAAGATTCAGTAATGTTCTTGAACCTTGCTTCTATGTTGGACCAGTGATCTTTGATTTGTTCTGCAAGTTTCATCCTCATAGAAGCTTCCTGGATCAGGTCAATACTATCCTTCTTCTTCTTCCCAAACTCCCCCATTGCTAGTGGCTCCTGTGGCAGTGAAATGGCTGGGACCAACACCTTTGTGATTTGAATGTTTAGCTCCTTAGATTTCTCCCCCTTTTTGTTAGCATCAAGAGAGATGACTGGGAGTCCTTGAGCTGCCACTAGCTGAGTGAGTAGCTGAGTTTGCTTCTCCTGTTCCTTCTACATTTGAGAAAGTGTAGCTTCCACCTTGTCCACTCTTGTAGAGAGAGTTTTCAAGGATGTAGCCACCTCAGGTTCCTTAGAGAAAAACCTGGTCATCTTGGACACAGTGAGAAGAGGGAGCTTTTCATCGATCATCCTGTAGTTAGCATCCCTGAGATTGCTAATGGAGTCCTTGATTTCTGTAGCCTCAATCCTTGTCTGCATCATTTGTAGCCTTTGAATTTCCAGAGAATCCATGATGGCCTTGTAGAATTTCTTGTCCCTTGCATTTGCAGACTCATGAGCTAGATAGGCCTCATTGTACTGCCTTGAGATAGCAGCATCTAGAGTGACTCTTCCATGCATACCCTGAGAAAGACAGCCTGGTGTAGGAGGCACCACAGAAGTCCCAGTCTGTGAAGTGGTGGCCACCTGTAGATTATCACCATAGCTGTCCTCATCATCAGAAAACTCAAAGTCTCCACTTGCTGCAGCTCCTGGAGGTAGATTGGTCAAGGCATCCTTTGCTCTTTGCATTGATGCAGTAGTATGAATTAAGTTGAGTGACCTTTCTGCCTCCACATTGCCCTGTTGAGCCATAACTTGATAGGCTGGCACAGGATGAGTAAAGGTCTCAGGATCCAGGGAAATACTATCCAGAGTTTGTTGATAAAGCTCTTGGAAAGTAAGTTCCCTTTCTCCCTCACTGACCTCCATTAACTCATTAGCAATGGCTGCTTCCACCCTTATTGCTCCTGTAGTCCCTTCTCTCTCTCCACTCTTTTCTTGCATCATGGGCTCCCCATGGCTCACACCTCTCACACCCTCACCTTCACCTACTAAGGTGGTACTCTCAAACTCTCCTTTTGCCTGGCTGGAAGAAATAGCCAGCCTCTCACTCTCATTCTCTCCTTTTGCCTGGCTGCAAGCCAGCCTCTCAATTTCACTCCCTCTCAAACCTAAAAGTGTCTCAACTACCACCAGGTCATCTACACTAGTTGTGGAAACAACTGGATTTTCAATAAGGGGTGTAGATTGACCTATCAACGGAATGGTAGTTTGAACTGTCAACGGTATGGATACCGTTGATGGAGAAACACTTGTCAACGAAAGAAGCTGTTTCGTTGATGAAGTCAATAAAGCACTTTGAGAAAGTGAAATTACAGTAGAATCTGTGGTGATTGATTTTAGAGATTGGTCCACAGATCCTCTTGCAACTTCAGAAAAAATTGGTTGATGGCCCAACAAATCACTTAACAAGTGATGGCCACCAGCTTCAGAGTGGGGCTTCTCCAAGATTAGAGTTGGAGAATCAGGAAAAGATGTATAGATCATGTCCACATCTAAAGATTGAGTTGGTGAATTGGATGGAGATAAATCAAGATTAATGTTTAGAGAGTGGGACTGTAACCCCAGAGAAATAATAGGGGTTACATCAACCTGAATTTGAGAAACTGGAAGTGTTGCTTCCAGTGTGTGTGCACCCTGTGAACCCTTGGTCTTTTGCTTCACTCTCCTTTGGTATTGGGAAAATGTAGACCGTGGGCTTGAAGTGTCCCTTACCCTTTTGGACTGTGCTCTAGGTGGAGAGCTTGTTTCAATAATCACATCCTTTTGGGAGGATGCAATTAGACTTGTGTTTAAATCCATTTTACTCATTGTGCCTTGTTGGGAAGACACAATGGGGCTAGGCTGGGAAACACTTACCTCACCTTCCTTATTCTTGGGGTTTCTTTGATTTTCACCCCTCCCCTCACCTCGCACAACTCCAGACTCACTCCCCTTAGGTTGTGTGGTAGTTTTTACAACAGGTGCCTTTTGAGAAGCACCTGAGGTTGGCTTGGAGGATTTCTTTGATTTTGATTTAGTTGCTGGGGCAGGAGCCTGTTGGGTCACAGCTACAGACTCCATAGCAACAAGGTTGGAGGAGACAATAGAAGTAACAGCTATACTAATAGGGATAGTAGTAGTTACCTCAATGATTGGCAGATACACCACTGGAACATCACCATTGTAGTTCAGCCTCAGTATGTCTGTCAATACTCTCTTTTCTTGTACAAAGCACTCAAACCTGGCATTAGGGTTAGAGATAACTAATGGTGCTGGACTAACATGATTAGCCAGCATCATCAGAAACCTTGCATAATAGATATTTTTCTTCCTATTTGCCCTATCACCCAACTTAGCACCAATTTCATAAATAAGTTGGGTGCTAAAGTTGTAATATCTATCATTTAGAAGCATGGTTAGGAGAATTAACATAGAATTAGTTAATGCATCAAAATTACTAATCTTTCCAGAAAAGACCTTAATGAATGCATCAGCTAAATAACTGTATTCCCTAACCAAACCTCTCCTAATTATTCTACCCAGATTATCAGTAGGCAAAGAGTAGTTTATAGAATTTAGCATGGTAGTTATTTCAATGTTAGTAGGCAAAGCATCACAGTTATCATCAGGAATATGTAAACATGCTTGCAAAACATCAGAATTAACTATGTATTCATTACCTTGAAGAGTGAATTGCAGTGTGCCGTTTGTTCCACTATACTCACATGAGGTCCAAATCTCCTCGATTACTTCATTGTAGAGTGGTGTAGAGTGAAACATCGCATAGCTCAACTTACAGTTCCTCATGAAATCCATCATTTTGAAAAAGATGCTGTTCGGACTCTCCTTAACGACAAATGGAATGGAATTGTTCTTCTCATAGATGAACCCACCAGCAGACATAAGCTTGACTATGGGTGCCATTGTTGAGTGAGGAAAAGCTTCGAGCTGTATTGCTTGTTAGAGAGAAGAAGCTAGAAAAACTTTTGGAATTTTTGAGAACAGGTAGAAATGAAATAAAGAAATTAAAATTTCTTAAATACTTCCCCAAAAGTTCTCAGAAATTAAGTCCAATAATTAATCTAAATTACCTGATTGGCTTAAAAAGTAACCGTTAGAATTAAATATTACCACGATTTATGCTTACAGGGGTGTATGTATAGATCGTGATAAAGAACGTGAAATTTCAACGGTTCAGATTAAAAAGTGCTACATCAACGAATCAGGATTGGGCGGTTAAAGTCCAGTCTTATTTCGTTGATAAAGCTGCGTTTCGTTGATATAAAAGAGCTATCAACGAAACACCCAGAAAAATGCTAAGACTGTCAACGAAATGGTGCGTTTCGTTGACATAGTAATTTTGACTTAGACAAAATTTCACCTTTTCCTGAGAAAATCAATTCACAGAAAAATTATGGCAAGTTCTTGGCTGCATTATGACTTGCAAATATCTCAAAAATAATTAAGAGAAATTTAGCATACCTAGCTCACTTACTAATCTTGAGAATGTTGATTCATCAAGTGGCTTGGTAAAGATGTCTGCAAGTTGTTGTTCACTTGGAACAAAATGTAACTCCACAGTACCATTCATAACATGTTCTCTAATGAAATGGTACTTGATGTCAATGTGCTTGGTTCTTGAATGCTGCACTGGATTCTCAGTAATGGCAATGGCACTAGTGTTGTCACAGAAAATAGGAATTTTCTCAACTCTTAATCCATAATCAAGTAATTGATTTTTCATCCATAAAATCTGTGCACAACAACTTCCAGCTGCAATATACTCAGCCTCAGCTGTGGAGGTGGAAACTGAGTTTTGTTTCTTGCTGAACCATGACACAAGCTTGTTTCCTAAGAATTGACAGGTGCCTGTTGTGCTTTTCCTGTCAATTTTACATCCTGCATAATCTGCATCTGAATAACCAATTAGTTCAAAACCAGATTCTCTAGGATACCAAATGCCAAGGTTTGGTGTTCCCTTGAGATATCTGAAAATCCTTTTAATAGCAACTAAATGGGATTCTCTAGGATCAGCCTGAAATCTAGCACATAGACATGTAGCAAACATAATATCAGGTCTACTAGCTGTTAAATACAAAAGTGAGCCTACCATGCCTCTGTAACTTGAAATGTCCACAGATTTTTCCTTAGTATTCAATTCAAGTTTGGTGGCAGTGGGCATGGGAGTTTTGGCAGGAGAGCATTCCATTAAGTTAAATTTCTTTAATAAATCATGAATATATTTTGTTTGACTAATGAAAATGCCTTCATTAACTTGCTTCACTTGAAGACCAAGAAAGTAAGTTAATTCTCCCATCATGCTCATTTCATATTTACTTTGCATAAGCTTGGCAAACTTTTGACAAAGTTTCACATCTGTAGACCCAAAGATTATGTCATCTACATAAATTTGAACAAGTATAGTAGAGCCATTCACAATCCTGTGAAAAAGAGTTTTATCTACAGTACCTCTAGTGAAATGATTCTCAAGAAGAAACTGTGAGAGTGTGTCATACCAGGCTCTAGGTGCTTGTTTCAAACCATAGAGTGCTTTGAGGAGGAAGTATACATATTCTGGAAAATCATCATCTTCAAAACCAGGAGGTTGACTTACATAGACCTCCTCTTCCAATTCCCCATTCAGAAAAGCACTTTTCACATCCATTTGATATACTTTGAAATTGGCATGGGCTGCATAGGCTAGGAAAATCCTTATTGCTTCTAGTCTTGCAACAGGAGCAAATGTTTCATCAAAATCAATTCCTTCTTCCTGTGAGTAGCCTTTTGCAACTAGTCTTGCTTTGTTCCTTGTGACTATGCCATTTTCATCCATCTTGTTTCTGAACACCCATTTTGTGCCTATTATACTCCTGTCCTTAGGCTTGGGCACCAGCTTCCAAACATTGTTCCTTTCAAATTGGTTTAGCTCTTCTTGCATAGCCAAAACCCAATCTGGATCTAGAAGTGCATCCTCAACTTTCTTTGGCTCATCTTGAGACAGAAAGCTGCTATATAGACATTCTTCTTGAGTTGCTCTTCTAGTTTGGACTTTTGAAGAAACATCACCTATAATAAGTTCAAAGGGATGATCTTTAGTCCATTTTCTTGAGGGAGGTAGATTTGCTCTTGACGAGGTAGCTTCATGATCATGATTGCCTTGATTGGATATTTGTCCTTGAGAAACTCCCCCTGAGTTTGTTGTCCCTAAATGATCACTTCTTGAGACATTTCTATGACCTTCAACGGTATGACTGTTTTGGCTGTCAACGAAACGCTCATTTTGACTGTCAACGAAACCACCATCTTGACTGTCAACGAAATGACCATTTGGTCTACTAGCAACTATTCTTTTCAATCTTAATGCAGCAATTTCATCTTCACTGCTGCTCTCATCTGTGCTAGATACAACAACTTTAGGCTGTTTCTCAGTAGTCTTAACATGATTCATTCGATCTCCTTCCTCATTCTCAAAAGAGAGACTTTCATGGAAACCTTCATCACAGAGACCTTGAATTTTGAGATCATCAAAAACAACATGTACAGATTCCATAACAATGTTGGTTCTGAGATTATAGACTCTGTAAGCTTTCCCTGCTGCATATCCCACAAATATTGCTTCATCTGCCTTTGCTTCAAATTTCCCCAAATGCTCAGCTTGATTTCTCAGAACAAAGCACTTGCATCCAAAGACATGAAGAAAATCCAATAGTGGCTTCTTTCTTTTGAGTAGTTGATAAGGGGTCATTCCCTTGGCCTGATTAATCAAAGAAATATTCTGAGTGAAGCAAGCTGTGTTAGCTGCCTCAGCCCAAAAATAAGTTGGTAACTTTGATTCATCTAGCATTGTCCTGGCAGCTTCAATAAGTGTTCTGTTTTTCCTTTCAACTACACCATTTTGCTGTGGTGTCCTTGCTGCTGAAAACTCATGCATAATACCATTTTCTTCACAGAACATCTTCATGCTTGAATTCTTGAATTCTGTCCCATTGTCACTCCTGATCCTTCTTACTTTCAAGTCAGGATGATTGTTTACCATCTTGATGTGATTGATAATGATTTCACTTGCCTCATCTTTAGAATGTAAAAAGAAGGTCCAAGTAAATCTAGAAAAATCATCAACAATCACAAGACAATATTTCTTCTTTGAAATAGACATGACATTTACAGGGCCAAACAGATCCATATGAAGTAACTCAAGCTGATGGACAATTGATGACTCTGTCATGCTTTTGAATGATGCCTTCTTTTGTTTCCCTTTTTGACAGGCATCACACAAACTATCCTTGGAAAACTCCACCTGTGGAATTCCTCTAGCAAGATCCTTCCTTACCAAATCATTCATAACCTTGAAATTCAGATGAGATAATTTCTTGTGCCATAGCCAACTTTCATCCTTGCTTGCTTTGCTGAAAAGACAAGTGATGGTGTCTGGACTTGTGCTACTAAAGTCAGCAATGTACACATTCCCTCTTCTGAATCCAGTCATTACCACATTGTTGTTTCCTCCTTTAGAAACAACACAGGCTTCTTTAGAAAAAGTAACTAAAAATCCTTTGTCACAAAGTTGACTGATACTAAGCAAATTGTGCTTGAGACCATCCACCAATGCAACCTCATCTATGATGACATTCTCTTTTGAAATCAAGCCATATCCCTTTGTGTAGCCTTTGCTGTCATCTCCAAAAGCAATACAAGGGCCAGCTCTTTCCTGAAACTCTGTGAGCAGGGTAGAATCACCAGTCATGTGTCTTGAACAACCACTATCCAAGTACCAAAGATTCTTTTTGTCTCCCTGCACACAATAGAACCAAATCAAGTCGATTTTGGTACCCAAGTTTCCTTGGGTCCTGTTTTGTTAGCCTTTGCTTTTCTTTTTACATCATTTTTCACCTTGGGCTCAGATTGATTTAAATCAACTTTTACTCTTGGTGTTGATTTCTGATTGTTGCTCACATTTTCATTTACAGCATGCATATTTGAATGAACACACATATTATTCATATTCCATGGCATTTGTGGCATACTAAACATATTCATGTATGGATTAGGCACAAATGATATGTTAGCATATGGATTCTGAAATTGTGCACATGGAGCAAACATGTTAGGCATAACAGGCATTGTAGGCATAAGATTATTCATTGCAGGCTTGGGAATTTTCACATTAGCAGTTTTCTTAACAGATTTGCAGTTAGTAGATAGATGACTAACACTTCCACAATTGACACAAGTCTTTCTAGGAGCATATTTATCAGGTGTGTAATTGTTGTGTTTGTTAATTCCTACTTTGCCATTCCTGTTATTCCTTTTATTTCCCTTAGCCTCAATTTGAACATTCTCTATTTTATCTTTCAATTGCTTGTTGGACAAGTGACCTACATTAGCTCTCTCAACAGGCTTCTCAACTTTCTTTGATTTACTAGACTCACCTTGAACAAAGTTCTTGGTGACAGGACCATACTTATTATTAAGTCTAGTGAGTTCATCTTTTCTTTTCTCTGTCAACGAAACACCCTGATCGGTTGATGGTTCATGTGTCAACGGAACATCGCATTCCGTTGACATATCAACCTTCAACAAATGATCATTGTTGTTTGTTGACTCTGTTTCTGAATCTAAGGCTTCACAAGCATACCCTAGTTTCTCTTTGTTCTTTTTCCATGATTGTTCACAGAAAGATTCCATACCTTGAACATTAATGATGTTGGTAGCAACATTCCTGGCATCTTTCCATTTAGCAATCACACTCTGTTCTATTTCTAGTTGAGTCTTAAGAATTTCTTCCCTTTGTAACACGTTCTCAAGTTCCTTCTTAGCATCCCTACTAACACATCTCATTTTCTCAAATTCAATGAGCTGTGCTTCTAACATTGCATTCCTATCACTTAAGAGCAAATTAGTCTCTTTAATTCTTGAATTCTCTTTAGTAAGTGATTTAAGAGTAACACGCAAATTATATAATACAGTAGACATTTCATTTACTGCACTATCGCATTCCTCTTTAGACAGCTCAGAAAGATTAGTAATTGTTACCTGGTTGCTTGAGGAACTTGCTTCCTGCTCATGATTGTCAGCCATAAGAGCCAAGTTGACATACTTAACATCATCATCAGAATCTTCACCATTACCAGCCCAATCATACTCCTGAGACATGAAAGCCTTTTCCTTTTGCTTGAGAAGTTCAAAGTATTTCTTTTTATAATCAACAGGCTCAAATTTCCTGTTGCTCTTCTCAATCTTGGGCTTTCTGCAGTCTCCAGCAAAGTGACCAAGCATTCCACAATTGAAACATTTAGATTTAGACTTTTCAATCCAGTTTGTTTTGCTAGGTTGAATGTCTCTTCTTGGTGGCCTTGCTTCTGAGTTTCTTTTGAACTTGAACTTAGAGAATTTTCTTGACAGAAAAGCAATGTGTTCATCAATCTCATCTAAGTCATCCAAGTTGGCTGGTTCTGATTCTTCTTCTTCTGTCATCTTGTCTTTACCCTTGCTAACATCACTCCTACAACTAGATCGACTAGTTGTGGCCTTTGCAGCTTCTTCAGTGTCATCTTCCAGTTGGTTCACAGATGCAATCAATGCAATGGATCCACCCTTCTTCTGTACCTTTTCAATTTCCTCATCTTGCTCCATTTCCAGCTCATAAGTCTTCAATGTTCCATACAGCCTTTCAAGAGTGTAATCTTTGTACTCTTGAGTGTTTCTTAGAGAAACAGTCATAGGCTTCCATTCTTTTGGAAGAGCTCTTAGAAATTTAAGGTTTGAGTCCTTAGTTTGGTAGATTCTCCCATACAACTTTAATCCATTCAGAAGCTTTTGAAACCTACTAAACGTGTCATTTAGGGTTTCACCAGCTTTAAAGTGAAAGTGCTCATATTGTTGTATAAGGAGTTGCATTTTGTTCTCCCTTACTTGCTCAGTTCCTTCACATAGTGTTCTGACAGTGTCCCATACTTCTTTGGAGGTTGTACAGTTTATGACATTATCAAACATCTCTTGCTCCAAACCATTAAACAGAATGTTCATGGTTCTCTTATCTTTATGGATTTCTGCAAGATCTTCAATAGTCCATTCTGAGACAAGTTTTGGAATTTCTACGTCAGGAGCATCATCTGGCACTCCAATTCTAGATGCAAACTTCATGGGAACGTGTGGACCTTTCTCAATGCAGTCTACATATCTCTCATCCATAGACATGAGATGTAAATGCATCTTTACTTTCCAGTGAAAGTAATTGTCCTTATCAAGAACTGGTATCTTCACACCTGCATCCTTCTTCACCATGGTTTCTGTTTTGGTCTTGATCTTTAAACTTCTTGTATGTTAGAAGCTTGCTCTGATACCAATTGTTATTCCCAAATGACCTAACAGAATTGTAGAAGGGGGGGTTGAATACAATTCTTGATATTTTCTTAAACTTAAAACAATGATAAAATAAAACTGAACTGAATAAACAAAAACACAAGATATCAATAATTCAGTTGGATTGTTTGATGATCCAACTGAAGTGTTTTTATTGCGGAAATAATCTGTGATACAAAAGTACACAGCTGCTCAGTTACAGAGTTGTAGAGAAGAATGCTCTCAAAGATAGCTAATACAAACTATTTGTTTTTCTTCTCTTACATTCTTTCTAACTGCTACACTTGGTTATATATTCCCAAGTTTACAATACTATTTTTGGCTACTCTAAAGTACACTAAAGATAACCGCCAATAGTTTGCTTTTCATCCCTTTGTCCAGTGGTCCTTGGAGATCCTTGCTTTTGTCTTCATGCTTATTATGATCACTCCCAAGAGCCCAATTGGAAACTGGGATGTTTCCTTATTCCCCATGTCCATTTTAATGGTTTCCAATGCAAAGTACACTTCCACATCACCTTTAGATCTGTTCAGTAAACTGTCACTATCACTTTGTCAACTATTCAGAAAAGCAATAATGATTCGTTGATAGCAGGGAGATGTGTTTCATTGATAGCTTTATTCTCCATTTCGTTGATGAGTAAACTTCATTTCGTTGATGAGTAAACTTCATTCCGTTGATGGTGTATCCTTGTTCCGTTGATAGAGTAATCTTCATACCGTTGACATGTCTTCACTTAGGCAAAATTACAAGGCATGATATACTTACAATTAACCAACCTATTTTGCCTATCTAGTACTTAGTCAACATGACTTAGGAAACCTATCTAATACATACATCAAATGCATATCAAACTGTGAAGTATTGTACAGTGCAATTGCTACAACACTCATTCCGTTGATGAGCTTCCTATCAACGAAACACTGCAAAGCATGCCATTTCGTTGACAGTTACAAAATAACTTAATACAAAATCTACTAAGTGTTTTTACAATTATCATCAAGAATCAACATATTCCTAACAGTTTCTTTGCTGACTACTTCACAATGTGTGGAATATAAATTGACATGATAACCTCTGTCAGTGATTTGACTAATACTCAACAGGTTGTGTTTTAGTCCCTTCACTAGAGCTACTTTTTCAATGATGACATTGCCGATGATTATATTGCCATATCCCAAAGTTTGTCCAATGTTGCCATCTCCATAAGACACAGTTGGGCCAGCTTTTTCTTCATATTCTGATAACAGGGCCTTGTTTCCAGTCATGTTCACAGAACATCCACTATCCATGACTGACACATTTTTCTTTTTACCCTGCAATCATAATGTTAAAAAACACTAGTTAGAATGTTTAGGAACCCACACTTTTTGGGTTCCTTTTCCATGCATTTTATTAATTTTAGCAGCAGAAGACTTTCTGATTTTAGCAGTCCTGACAGGATTTATTCCATCAGGATTTGCTTTGTCAGTATCAGTATTAACAAAAGCATGCTTCACATTGACATTCTCAATTTTACCAGACTTTGTACTTTTATTAAACTTAGGCAATGGATCATAAAAGTTATAGTACAAGTCATGGTATTCTGCACAAGTATAAATCGAATGCCATATACTACCACAATGAAAACAGGACTTCTGTGGTTTATAAAATACTGATCTACTCCTGACATCGGAAATAGAAATTTCAGTAATTTTCTTTAAACTCTTTTTGCAATCAATAGCAAGATGATTAGAGTTACCACAATTAAAACAACATTTTCTAGGTGCATTTGGGACATATTTATAACCATTTTCTTTATTAATCCCAATGTTACCATTCCTGTTTCTTTTGACACTAGGTTCCTTCTTCTTATCTGTAACTTGACAGATCTTATCCTTGAGTTGTTTCTGAGACAATAAACCTACATTCTTAGTAACTTTACTCATGACAAGTTTAGACTTAATAATTTTAACACTTTGAACAGAAGTAGATCCCTTTTCAAAAGTTGAATTGGAATCCTTACCAAAAACAAAATTAATAGGAGTAATCTTAGATTTGGTTTTGTCTATAACATGTCTATAGGTTTTTGGACTAACTGTCTCATCAACAACGATTTTCTCTTTCAATTTCTTATCTTCATCTAACTTATACCCGAGACACTCTTTCCAATTCTTAGAGGTATTAATCTCATGAAATTTTCTACCAGAGTCTGTCCAGGTTCTGATTTTCTCATTAGCATATTCAAGTTCCTTTTCAAGAGCAGTACATTTAAATTTCATCTCTAAGTACATGTGTTTAACATTATTACATTCTATCTGTACTTTTTGCATAAGAGAAAATTCAGCTTCTAAATGCTCATTCATTTTCCTAAGTTCAGACATCTCAGATAAGATTCTAGTATTTTCAGCAGTTTGACTTCTAAAGCTAATATGCAATGACTTTAGAAAACGTCTTAACTCAGAAGAATTATCAGTATCAAAATCAAAGACAGTATTTCGTACCTTATCATCAGGAATAGCAGTATCATCAGTATTGGCCATTAGGGCATAGTTGACCACCTCAGTATCAGATTCTGAAGAAGAGTCCATCCAATCCTTGCTTGATGTGATGAGTGCCTTTGTATTCTTGCACTCAGTAGCAAAGTGTCCCATACCATTACACTTGTAGCATCTAACCTTTGACTTGTCAAATTTGCTACTCTTGCTGTCCTTTTTGATGTACTTGTCTTTGTTAGCATTGAAGGTTCTTTTCTGAAAGTTGCCTTGTCTCCTAGCCTTCCTGAACTTCATCTTTTTGAAGCCTCTGACTATCATAGCAACCATCTCTTCCATGTCTGAGTCAGAAGAATCATCATCAGTATTAGCATCAGGATTGCCATCATTATCTGATGATGAATCATCAAGATCTGACTCCACCACTCTTGATTTCCTTCTAGAGACCTCCATTGCTTTTCCTTTTGATTTAGCTTCTACATTCAAGGCAATAGTCTTTGCCTTGCTGCTTCTCTTATTCTTTCTCTGTTGAACTTCAAGATCATGAGTTCTTAGCATTCCATAGACTTCATCAAGAGACACAGTGTTGAGATCATACTGATGTCTAATGATAGAGGTTTGAGGATCCCATTCTTCTGGTAAAGCTCTCAGAAACTTGGTATTTGAATCTTTAGAAATATATTCCTTGCCAACTAAAGATAGATTGTTCAGGAGTGTCAGAAATCTATCATATAAATCAGTCAAGCTCTCATCAGTTCTAGCATCAAATTGTTCATATTCTTGAATTAAAATAGCCCTTCTGTTTTTCTTGACAGATGCAGATCCCTGGCACTGAGTTTCCAAAGTATCCCAGATTTCTTTTGTAGACTTGCATGCAATCACTCTGTTGGACATGACAGCATCAAGACTATTGTGCAGGATATTCTTTATCTTTGCCTCCCTGAGTACATGAGTTGTTTCTTCTGGAGTCCATTCACTCTTGGCCTTGACCACATAGTGTTCAGGTACAGTTTCTGTTCGTTCTATGATCCTGGTAGGAATATATGGTCCATCACGAATCCTGTCCAAATAATCAGGATCCATAGCCTCCAGGTACATCAGCATCTTTACCTTCCTTGTTGGATATTCAGATTTCTTCAGAATGGGAATTTTCATGCTTTCATACTTGGTTGTCGACATCTAAGATCGTATCTGATTCAAATTTAAATCAGTTTGCTCTGATACCGATTGTTGCCCAGTAATAATCAATTTTAGAAGAGGGGTTGAATATAATTGTATAAGATTCTCGACTTATTAAAGTATATATCACAAATATGAAAGAGTAATAACAGCTTTATTAATTCTGATATAAAACTGTTACAAACTCTCTCAAGAAATTCTGATGTTCTTGAGAGCTTCTAGGTTACAAAAATACTCGTGTGTGTGATACCTTATGTTCACCACATAAATCGAAACCTAAACTGTGTTTATATACTACATAGCTTCTCTATCAATTACATGATAAGTCCTAATCAAATACAAAGATTGAAACCTATCCTAAATTGATAGCTACGTTCCTACAGACCAGGAACCGACAAAATAAATAACCTTATTTAACTAGACTCCAAATATAACTCAAAATAGAAATCCTGATCAGCTTCCAATCCTGATGATCAATCCTGATCCCAGTCCTGTTATGAAATTCTGATATCAATCCTGATCCTGATGATCATGCAATCCTGATGGCTATGCACTACTGATGATGTCAGCAATCCTGATCAGTTGAGTCTAGATCCTGACGATCATTGAATCCTGATCTAACAGAGGAAGTCTGCAAGATGGTCCTTTGTACTGATATGTGAGACCAAAATCGACCATTGGCCACAAAATCATGCACAAAATGAATGTCAATGGGGATATGTTTCATACAAGAATGCATAACCGGAGATAGAAATAAATGAGTAGCTTCTATATTATTACAATACATGACCGGTGGAGCATGCAATGGCAGACGTAGTTCATGAAACAAATTTTGGATCCATCTAACTTCTGAGGTTGTTGTAGCCAGAGACCTATACTCAGCCTCGGTTGAGGATCGTACAACCGCTCTCTACTTTCTCGAACTCCAAGATATAGGATTATTCCCTAAGAAAATAACAACTGATGTAGAAGACCTAACTGTCGGATTTCCAGGAAAATGGACATCCTAAGAAGCACGTTTAAAATTTTTGGAGGACGTCTTTTGATAAGCAAATCATGAGCAAATAGTTCCTTTTAAATAGCGAAGAACACATTTTACTGCAGTCCAATGTTCTTCAGTTGGTTTTGAAACAAATTGAGCTAAATGATTAACTGTGAAAGTTATGTCAGGCCTAGTGAAGGCCAAATATTACAGTTCACGAATGGCTTGATGATATAGTTTTTTTATCACAAGGCAACTCTGTGGACTGGCCTTTCCACTTTGTTGAAGCCGTTGGCGTAGACATCGGTTTTTGCACCCTCCATATAATGTCTATGCAATATATCACTAATATATGTGTGCTGAGAGATAAACAACCCTTCCTTGGAACACTTTACTTCAATCCCCAAAGAAATATATAAAAACTGGCGAAGATCTTTTCAAGAAAAAGATTCATTCAGTTTCTTAACGATAGTGACAATGAAAATATTATCACTCTTAATGAATAAAATCTCATTAACATAGAATAAAATATATAAGTGATCAGAACCATGAAGCTTATTTCAGCTCATAAATTCTTTTTTGTGGAAGACAAACATCGGAAGGATACATTGGATCAACAAATCTGAGAGGTTTGTGCATAAACACGATTTCATATTAGGTTCCACAAAGAAACGGATTACTTACATCCAGTTGACAAATTTTGCAATTATGGATTAAAGCAATACATAGAACCAAACAGTCATAACTGTTTTGACAACCGGGCTAAACATTTCCATTTAATCTAGACCATGCCATTGGTGAGATCTTTTCTCCACCAAACATGCTTTCTGATTTTAAATGGGACAATTAAGTTTACACTTCAATCGAAATACCCATTTCCAACTAACATTATTTGTAGCCAAAAAAGATGGAATTAACTCACAAGTACCATGCCGAAGTAAAGAATTGAACTCTTCTAACATAGTCATACGCTATTTAAGATCTTAGACGACGGTAGATAGACAAGTTGGTTCGACTAGATAAGGGAGTGGATGTTTCGTTGCTGTATAAGATTTGTATATCTTTGGCTTAAAAATATTATTATTTGAACTAGTCATAGAATGTAAACAATCGGGAGGTACATCTGTATTGGCATGTTCCAGGGGCTGATAATTATGCTCATACCCATCATCAAATGATTCCACAAGCTGAACATGAGAATTCACAATTGAACCCTGCGAAGAACAATAACTTGAAACTGAGTGCAAAGAATCAGATTAAGATCGAGTTCTTTCCAGGAAAAGAAAACTGTTAGATCAGGATTCAATGATCGTCAGGATCTAGACTCAACTGATCAGGATTGCTGACGTCATCAGTATTGCATGGTCATCAGTATTGCTCAAGCGTTAGTATCGGGATTGTCATCAGGATTTATATCAGTACTGTGATCAGGATTGATCATCAGGATTGGAAGCTGATCAGGATTTCTATTTCGAGTTGGTTTATGAGTCTAGTTAAAGAAGGAAGTTTATTTTGTCGGTTCCTAGTTTATAGGAATGCAGCTGTCGATTAGGATATGTTTCAATCTAGTTTATAATTGATTAGAACTTATCTTGTAATTGATAGAGAAGCTGTGTAGTATATAAACACAGTTTAGGTTTCGATTTAGATCGATCACATACACGAGTATATTGTAACCTAGAAGCTCTCAAGAACATCAGAATTTCTTGAGAGAGTTTGTAACAGTTTTATATCAGATTTAATAAAGCTGTTATTATTCTTTCATATTTGTGATACATAATTTATTAAGTCGAGAATCTTAAACAATTGTATTCAACCCCCCTTCTACAATTGTTATTTACTAGGCAACAATTGGTATCAGAGCAAACTGATTTAAATTTGAATCAGATACAATCTAAGATGTCGACAAAGTATGAAAGCATAAAAATTCCCATCCTGAAGAAAACTGAATATCCAACATGGAAGGTAAAGATGCTGATGTACCTGGAGGCTATGGATCCTGACTATCTGGATAGGATTCGTGATGGACCATATGTTCCTACAAGAATAGTTGCACAAACAGATACTGTACCTGAACACTACGTGGTCAAGGTAAAAAGTGAATGGACTCCTGAAGAGAAAGCTGACGTTCTCAGAGATGCAAAAATAAAGAATATCCTTCACAACAGCCTTGATGTTGTCATGTCTAACAGGGTGATTTCATGCAAATCTGCAAAATAAATTTGGGATACTTTGGAAACTCAATGCCAAGGATCCGCATCTATCAAGAAAAACAGAAGGGATCTACTTATTCAAGAGTATGAACAATTTGATGCAAGACCTGATGAGAGCCTTACTGACTTGTATGATAGATTCCTGACACTCTTGAATAATCTATCATTAGTAGGAAAAGAGTATGTATCTGAAGATTCTAATACCAAGTTTCTGAGAGCTTTACCAGAAGAATGGGATACACAAACATCAATCATTAGACATCAGTATGATCTAAACACTGTGTCTCTTGATGAAGTTTATGGGATGCTGAGAACCTATGATCTTGAGGTTCAACAAAGGAAGAATAAGAAAAGCAGCAAGGCAAAATCCATTGCCTTGAAAGTTGAGGCTAAATAAAAAGGAAAAGCTGTGGAGGTCTCTAGGAGGAAATCAAGAATAATTGAGTCAGATCCTGATGACTCATCATCAGATACTGATAGCAATCCTGATGCCAATACTGATGATGATTCTTCTGACTCAGAAATGGAAGAGATGGTTGCTATGATAGTCAGAGGCTTCAAAAAGATGAAGTTCAGGAAGGCTAGAAGACAAGGTAACTTCCAGAAAAAGACCTTCAATGTTGACAAAGACATGTACAACAAAAAGGACAGCAAAAGTGGCAAATTTGACAAGTCAAAGGTTAGATGCTACAAGTGTAATGGAATGGGGCACTTTGCAACTGAGTGCAAGAAGGCTAAAGCACTCATCACTTCTGTAAGATCCGGGAAAATTACGTGTTAATATTTGATGTGAAATGAAATTTTATTTTCATATCAAAATTTATTAAATATTTTATCTGTTTAAATGTGTTAAGTTATTCGTTAAATGGTTGAATATGTGACCTGGAGATGCTATGTGAATATTTGTGGTGATTGGAAAATTCTTTTTAAGAGAATGTTATTTTTATTTCGTTTTATTTTATTTTTTGAAAAGAAAATTTAGTTAGTTCCCTAATTATTCGGGAAATTGATATATTGTTCGTATCAATAATACATCTGTTACAGCCCTAGTATTCTTGAGCATTCGTTATGTAAATGATATGTATTGATTTGGATAATTATCAGTCATTGTGGATGATTATCACCTCGTAAAACATGTACTTTACTTTATTAAAGATTTAAAGCGATCCAATGGATCAATATCGATCCAAAAATGTCGTTTGGGGTATTATTTTCCGTTTAATATAAAAAGGCGAATCGTACATTATCCTGCGTATAATACAGATTATATAAAGACAAAAATATAAAAATCTCTGAACAGTGTTCTTGAGAATCAAACACAAATTTGAAGGTGTTACCGGAGTCCGATTCCAACGCTCTTATAGTCGAATAAAAAATCTTGGAATATAGTTTCTTAATCTACCATCAGATTTCGTATGGGGTAAAATTCTGGATTTCTATTATTTTTATTAAATTCGATTTTATATATATTAAAATTATGAATTTTTGTAAACGTGATTGGTTGTTGATTTTGATGTTACCATCGTGTAGAGTATGTTTTTCTGGTCAATTTCATATATTATATGTTGAATTTAGAGTTCGGTAACATATAGAAATCGAGGTTTGATTGTCGTGCTCTTCGTGTTCTTCGTGTTCTTCGTGTTCTTGAGATTCAAAACTAATTTTGAAGGTGTTATTGATATCATATTTTGGAGTTCAAGTAGTCGAATCGAATCTCTTATGATCTAGTTTCTTAATCTGCAATCCGTTTCATCAAATGATAAAGTTTCAATTTTATATAAATTTTTCTTTAATTCTAGATAAATTAATAAATTAGGTTTCATATTAAAAAATTGGGGCTTTTTTATTCTGAGTTCGTTCACTTGTTTTGATGGCTGGAATAGCTTTATATGATTGTGTATAATTGTTTTACGTGCTTAATTGAGTTCTTCTATCCCGTTTTTAGCAAGTTCAATTTTTAAAGTTTACTTTCCAAATTTTGATTGATTCGTACGTAAAATCTGTTGATTGTTCGTGTATGTGGATATGGGGGTTAGATTGTACGTGTTCCAAGCTTTGTTTTGGTATATAGAACATTGAGTTTGGTAAAGGATTTGTGTTAGTCGGATTATTGGCCGGATTTTGGTACCGCCGGCGACTTTACCGGCCTGTGGCAACCATTAAAGCCCGCAACGGAGCTTTTTACACTTTAGTACCTCAAGTTTTGAAGATGATGATGTCTGGTCCCTGAAGTTTTACTAAGTTGCAAATTGGTCCCCTGACCAAAATTATTTTCTAAATTATTTATTTTTAATTTATAAAAATTAGTTTTGTTTATTTAAATTTTGAAAAATAGTTTTAAAAATGACTTTTAAATTCTAAAATTTCTTTTAAATTCTGAGAAATTTTATTTAATTATTCCTTAATTATTTAAGGAATTATTTCGAAATTTTTCTTTATTTGAGTAATTAATCATTTTCCAAAATTCTTTAATTATTTTGGAAAATGATTTAAAAGTGATTTAAATTAGGAAAAATATTCCTAAAAATGTTTTATTAATTATTTAAAATTCTTGAATGATTTATAAAATCATTTTAGGCCTTTCGTGCGAGTTACAAATTATTTCTTGAATGTTACGAGACTTATGTGATTTATTTATCGCAACTAAATGATAAAATGTGTTACGTGAAATATGTGAATTATTTGTTTATTGAGTCATAAATACAAATAAGTGACTGGAGACTTGTTTAAATACTTTGGTCGTGTCTAATATTATCACGAGGGGTAGTTAGAATAGAAATTTGTCAGTATTGTTAGAAAATGAGATTTACGAGACTGTTGACTTAGATGTTGACTTTTATAGTATAGAGATTTTTGACGAGCGAGTTACGTGAATTATTTATTTAGTTAATCGTGATTATTCTATCTATTGAATATGGTTATCTAGGCAACAAGGGCTATTGGACAAGACGAGCCAGATTACCAAGATATGTTAAATGAAGGAAGTCGGAGATATCGGTAAGACTAGTACGTGCGTCGGAGTTAAGTTACGATCGTTTATGGAATGTGAGAATCATACTCTGAAGGCTAAAGTACCGTCTCATGTTTGACTATCAAGGCAGACGCGTGGATTCAAAAATGGTAGGATCAGATTCGTGGTATTCGCAAGAGCGTTAAATCAAAGAAGGACGGAAATAGAGAATCGTGCTATAAGACAGAATAAGGAGGGAATCGTATTATCTCAGCCTTACGAAATAGCTAAGGACCAGAGGCAAGTGTTTATACGCTTGCTTATTATTTGAGTGATATTCTCTTGAATTATTATTATGCAATTGGCATACTCTTCACTAAATTTTAAATGATGACTCTTTTGCATTAAAGTGCAAGTATTTTATTTAATCTCGTAAATTGACGAGTATTCTTTCATACCTTTTTGAGGTCAGATTTATATTTCCATATTAATTGGGAAAAGTATATTTATTATGTTGAAACGATTTAAAAGATAGTTACGGGCCTTATACTAAGGCTTTCTTTCAAAAATCTTGATTTAAAAATATTAGGTTGGAATGTTGCCAACCCTAGATGAGTGGGAACTTGTGAACCCGATGAGAGTAAAAATGTTATTTTAAATTCTGAAGTTGTGGTACTTGTTCTACAAGTATTCTATTTTTCCATCTTGCACCTATGCAGGTATTATTATCATTTCTTGTTGATGCGATTATCTGATCCAGTCCTTGATTCGAACTCATAATACCTGTTTCATATCAGACTTAATTTTATTGAGCATGTTATTGCTTACTCTTCATTATCATCCAAGATGTTGCATCGATCTCGTCGATGTTTATTATATTGTCACTTTTCATGTTCACCTCCCCTAATTGTGTTGATCTCGTCGATACTAGATTGTATTGTTATTCTTTATTGATTCTTCATAGTTGAGTTGTTTCCTGGAACGTGAGTTTTCCAGCGATTGTTGTATTAAGGTTGTGGATTCTTCCGACACCTGATTTTCGTAACAAGGTTGTCGATTGTACCGACACCTGGCGTATAGGATATAGAATTGGAATCTTTTTAAATGGACCAATAATGGTCGGACCAGATTCGTGGTCGGAATTAATTAAGGCCAAGATGGCCAAGGATCCTAGGGAAGGACTTTGCTATAAGCGGGTCCGGGGTTGATGCGTGACTGATCAGCAGCTCAACCTTTTTGATTTATAAAAGTATAAAAATCCAATTCTAATATCACTTCTTATATCTGAGATTGAATTCATTCATATGTTCTGTACTGGTGAGTTATAACCTGATATTCAGGTTGATTCGTTTGCTTAGAGTTGTTGGTTTCAAAAGATGTTGTGAATGGAACTGTTATCTTTAAAAATAGTATTTTGTACAAACTATGGTCTTGAAGACGTATGAGTTTATATTTATTTCATATTTTCTACATACTATAGTAGATACTTTGGTTCGGGTAACCGTGGCGACCAATATAACTTTCCTCGTGTTTTAAACTAGTAAGTTGCTAGAAGTTGAATGAGAAATTGTGGCAAATTACCAAACTTGATTTGAAAATTTTTAGAGATTACAAATGTTTAAACCAAAAGCTTATTTTGGAAACTTTTCCTATTATACTTGATAATGCACCTGCTGAGCAATTCTTTCGCTCATACTTTCTTTCGTTATATTTTTAGCCTTTCAGTATGAAGGCATATTGGCGGGAGTTATCCGCGTAGCTGGGCAGAGAAGGAAGAAGATGTTAGTGTAAAGACGTTTTGATGCAGAGTAGTTAGAACTAGTGTAAGGTTATTGTATAAGGTGTTTTTTTTATTAAATACTATGTTGTATCAGATTAGATTTGCCTGGTATACTTCTTGTCGAAGTTATACTAGTGTTATAGGATTTATGTAAAGAGAATGGTTGTAAAGAAGAAAATTTTGTGTAATGGAATTTTGGATTCTTGTTTCTAGCACTATAACCTTTAAAGATTATTGGTAGAGTTGGGGTCGCAGATGACAATTGTATTGGGTTAATATTGAACAGGTTGTTTTATTTGAGAATGCAGAGTGACGACCAAATCCTTTGACCCCGGATTTGGGGCGTTACTGGTTGGTATCAGAGCAGGGTTATAGTAAAACTAGAAACGAGAGTGCGTAGGAGTGTATATAGTTATATAAGGAACGTAAGAGCTCATTTAGAGTTCGTGTTGGACTATTGGATATAGTACCAATGAGTGAGTTAAGATAGGGGTATTCGATTAAGATGATTGTGCTAAGATGGATAGAACTTCTTACGATTGTAGATGTCTACGGCGGAATCTTAAAGGACTATTATGAGTCGACGACAACGTACGATATTGATAACTATACGACGTGGAAAAGAAGGGCTTAGAATCGGATAACGATCTATCGAAGGAGCCGACAAAGAAGGCATATGTGGAGACCTTGGTAATACCTTTCCATCCTAATGAAATATTCGAAATTCCTTTAAGCGAAACTTGTGTTGGTGAATATATTCCACCTTTTGACTTTGTATTCGATACTTTTGATCAATCATGTTTGCAATTACATCAGAGGTTGTTGTGATATCTATTTCAAATTTTGAGGCATGTTGAAATGTGTTATTTTAATTTCAACTCTTTCATTCTTCAGGGGTGGATAACTCTAATTGTAATGTAACACTATTTGTTTGATATTTCCTTTTCTGGTTGTTCTTATTTTCTGGAATAACACCTTTGGAATCTATTCAATTTCAATCCAAGGTGTGTATCTGAGATTTCTTGTCAAAAGGCCTTGGTTGTTACTTTGACTTTGAATTTCTTTCATATTTCTCTACTCCAACTAAGACAAACAACCCTATTTATAGGGGACACAAGGACTATCTATCTGATATGGTCAGAAAAGTAATTATAGAAATATAATTGACGGTCTAATGAAAAGGCTTGATATTTAATGCCCAAATCCCTAAATTACTCATTAATTTCGTAATTAATGAATAGGGAAAATATACAGCTCATTAAAAGAGCCCAAATTATGGCAAATTGGTCAAAGAAGGATCCAGAATCCCAATTAAAGGCAATTAATGAGTCATAGCCTTTATCAACAAGGAAAAGACTTATCCTGCAAGCAATACAATGCTTATCCAATATCAAAAAGGAGACTTATTCGCTAAGACTCCTAAACATACCATAAATACTAGGCTCCAGACGCATATATAAGGTCCCTGATCCTACAATCAGAACTACGTCTTTGGCGTGATTCTCAATAACGATTTGAGATACGTAGGCATCTTGTGAGGACCAATTTAGTCTGGATACACGAGTGCAGCCATTAAAGCTCGAAGATCATTAAACCTTAGAATTAATTACACAAGCACGTTTTTTAATCCACAACATTTGGCGCCGTCTGTGGGAAGAAAACATCAACCATGGCAAACACACGAAGGACAGCTCGGGATAATCAAACTCCTGAGGATCGCCCTATCACCTCTGAGGCTGATCAGCCACCGCCGACTACTGGCACACAAGGGGCGAATATCCCCACCAACACTCAAGGACCGGAAATCCCGATTTCGGTTGAAAGGACGAATCCCCTGCAGATGGTCATTCATGGATCTAATCCACAAGAGACCGTTCACCAGCAACCAATCACGACCTCCCCGCTGCTCATGAATGCTCCGAGAAGCCTTCAACTCCATACTACTGATCTCCCTCAATACGCGAATCAGACTTTGGGGATGCCAAGCTATGGCATGCCCCCTCGACCCATGGCGGGCGGTAGTGGAACTAATCCAATCTACCATGAGGCATATGTGCCCCCTTATATTCAAGGTCTGGGACCCCAAAATCAACAAACTCGTCAGACCCCTCTCATTCAAGATTACTCTGGCCCATACACCGAGGATGAGGGTTATACAACTGGGGAGGATGTCGCCCCAAGAAGGAGACGTTCTTCCCAGAAAAATCGGGAGCAACCCCAAACTACTAGGGAGAAACTTGCAGCCCATGAGGCAGAGACTGCAAGGCTTAAAAAACTCCTTGCTGAAGAAGAGGCCGCTCAATCTCGGGGCCGAACGACTGAAGGGATCCCGATAATCAACTTGGATCCACCGGTAAGAAGGACCAAGAGGGCTGAAGCCCCAAGGGGTGATCCTAGTATTCTGTTGCCCCTAGGAGATCCTGATGATCCTACACCACCGTTTACTCAAGACATCATGAAAACGGCTATATCCAGAAAGTTTAAGATGCCTTCGATCAAAGCCTATGATGGAACGGGAGATCCCGCAAATCATGTAAGGACCTTCTCCAATGCACTGCTGTTGCAGCCAACCAACGATGCGGTCAAGTGTAGGGCATTTCCACAAACCTTGGCAGGCATGGCCCAACGTTGGTATAACCGTCTACCACCCAACTCTATTGGGTCATTCAAGGAACTAAGCAAGGCTTTCATCAATCAGTTCATTAGTGGAAGGGTGCATGAGAAAAGTTCTGCATCACTCATGGCAATCCGGCAAGGGCAGAATGAGGCCCTAAGGGACTACATCAATCGATTCACTCGAGAGGCTTTAAAAGTCCCGGACTTAGAGGACAGAGTGGCTATGATAGCCCTGCAACAAGGAACCACTGATGACCACTTCAAACGGTCGTTAGCTAAACATCCCCCCGAGAGCATGCTGAAGCTCCAAGATAGAGCCGGAAAGTATATCAAGGCGGAAGAAAGTATGAGAAAATATGAACCCACTACTGGCGGTAGTGGAAAGTCAAAGAAAATAAAAGAAACTCAGGAGTACGACGTCAAGGAAAAGTTTCCCCGAACATCAAAGAACTTCGATTCTCCCCCCAAGAGAAGCAATTTTGGGCCAAAATTCACAGAATATGCAAGATTGAATACTCCCAGGAGTCAAATTCTGATGGAGATAGCCAAGGAAGAAGATATCAACTGTCCAAAGCCAATGAGGGCTGATTTGTCCAAACGGAACCAAAATCAGTTTTGTCTGTTCCATAAAGAAGTCGGTCATGACACAGATGATTGTAGACAATTGAAAGATGAGATTGAGTTTCTGATACGAAGAGGGAAACTCAGCAAGTTCACTAAGGATGGAAGCCAAGGGAGCCAAAGGGGGAACTATGAAAGGAAGGATTATGATAGAAGGGACAACGATCAAGATCGGAATCCCAAGCCCCGAGGGCCAGTGATCAACATGATATTCGGAGGGCCAACTGCTGCTGGGTCCTCCCGAAACTCAAGAAAGGCTTATGCCCGAGAGGTAATGACT
Source organism: Heracleum sosnowskyi (assembly GCA_030848705.1). Taxonomy (NCBI): domain Eukaryota; kingdom Viridiplantae; phylum Streptophyta; class Magnoliopsida; order Apiales; family Apiaceae; genus Heracleum; species Heracleum sosnowskyi. Next base: position 72,484,751 of record CM061235.1, read on the forward strand.
ATGGTTGGAGAAGCACCGAAGCGTGCCAGAACAGAAGTGTCAATAGGTTTTGACGATTCAGACTTGGAAGGGGTGAAGTTCCCCCATGATGATCCTCTTGTCATAATACCTGTGATAGGCAACTCCGAAACAAAAAGAGTCTTGGTTGATAATGGAGATCCAGTGGATATCTTGTTCCACGATGCCTTTATCAAAATGGGTTACACAGACTCTCAGTTAACGCCCTCAAATATGCCTATATATGGATTCAACGGGGTGGAATCAAAAGTGAAAGGCACAATCCAACTCCCAATGACTATGGGGCAAGGGATGAATACATCTACTCAGATGTTGAACTTCATAGTTATAAAAGCGACTTCAACCTACAATGCAATCCTGGGAAGGACTGGTCTTCATGCGTTCAAGGCTGTTGCCTCATCTTATCATCTAAAAATCAAGTTCCCAACGAGGAATGGGATTGGTGAAGAACGAGGAGACCAAAAGATGGCTAGAAGTTGTTATGTAGCCGCGTTAAGACCTGATGGAACCGGGGGCAAGTTCTCCCAATTGAAGACATGAATATCAGCGACAACGAGGACAGAAGGGGGAAACCGGCTGAGGACTTGGTCCCAGTTCCCCTAGTCCCAGGAGAACCAGAGAAGGTGACTTATATTGGGGCACTACTGCCCGAACCATTGAAGAGCAAACTCACGTCTTTTCTTCAAGAAAACAATGACGTTTTTTCTTGGACAGCGGCCGACATGCCAGGGATTGATCCCCAATTGATATCTCACAAATTGAATGTGGATCCAGAAAGGAAGACAGTGAAACAAAAGAAAAGAAATTTTGCTCCAGAGAGGCTTGAAGCCATTAATCAAGAGGTGAATAAGCTTTTGGAAGCTGGGTTCATTGAGGAAATCCAATTCCCAGAATGGTTAGCTAACCCCGTGATGGTTAAAAAGGCTAACGGAAAATGGAGGATATTCGTCGACTTCACTGACTTGAATGATGCATGTCCTAAGGATTGTTTTCCCTTACCAAGAATTGATGCATTAATAGATGCTACAGCTGGGCACGAGATGCTTAGCTTCATGGATGGCTTCAGTGGATACAATCAAATCAAGATGCATGAGGATGACATCGCCAAAGTATCGTTCATCACTGACTTTGGTGTTTTCTGCTTCTTAGTCATGGCATTTGGACTTAAGAATGCAGGGGCAACATATCAAAGGTTGGTAAACAAAATCTTTGAGCACCTAATTGGAAAAACCATGGAGGTCTACGTAGATGACATGTTAGTCAAGAGCCTCGATAAGGCCGATCACATTAAGCACCTCCGAGAGGCATTCGAAGTGCTGAGGCACCACAAGATGATGTTGAATCCAGCTAAGTGTGCCTTTGGTGTAGGCTCGGGAAAGTTTTTAGGCCTACTGGTTTCCAAGAGAGGAATCGAGGCCAATCCCGACAAAATCAAAGCAATTCTAGACATGGAACCACCACGGACTGTCAAAGATGTCCAAAAACTAACAGGGAGAGTGGCAGCATTGGGAAGGTTCATCTCCAAGTCAGGAGAGAAGTGTTTACCCTTCTTCAAAGCACTCAAAAAAGTGAAATTTTTTGAATGGACAACTGAAAGCCAAGAGGCCTTTGAGGCCCTGAAGAAATACATGGCTGAGGCACCACAATTGGCAAAACCCAAGCCAGGGGAAACTCTCTACTTGTACTTGGAAGTTTCTAACACAGCCCTTGGAGCTGTACTAATAAAGGAAGAATTGAAAGTGCAGAAGCCCGTCTACTATGTGAGTAAGATTCTTCATGGGGCAGAAATAAACTACTCAACGATTGAGAATTTTGCCTTAGCCTTGATAATGGCCTCAAGAAAGCTACGCCCGTACTTCCAGGCTCACAAGATAGAGGTCTTGACTGATCAACCTCTAAGAAACATCTTGCATAGCCCTCAAGTTAGTGGAAGATTGATCAAATGGGCTATTGAATTGGGCGAATTTGACATCAAGTATAAGCCTCGAACGGCCATAAAAGCTCAGGCACTTGCTGACTTCATGGTTGAATGCACCATTGACAACCAAGAAGTCGGGGGGCAAGTAATAGTGGAAGATAAGAAAGAACAAGAAATGGACTTCAAAGAATATTGGGTGCTCTATTTTGATGGAGCATCAAAAACAAAATCAAGTGGAGCTGGTTTAGTGCTACAAAGTCCTGATGGATTCCTCATTGAGTATGCACTAAAACTTGACTTCCCAACGACAAACAATGAGGCTGAGTATGAAGCTCGGATAGCTGGCTTAGGGCTGACTGGAGCCTTGAGGGTCAAAACTCTGAAAGTATGTGGAGACTTGAGGCTAGTGGTTTCCCAAGTAAATGGGGAATTTGAGGCCAGAGATGAAGTCATGGCCAAGTACTTGAAACTTGTTAAGGCCATCATGACTCAATTTGACGAATGCTATGTGGAGCATATTCCAAGGGAAGAAAACATAAAGGCTGATGCCCTGTCTAAGTTTGCTTCTTCTGAAATTGAAAACTATGCAGGGAGTGTATACTTCCAAGTCTTGAAGACCCCAAGCATCAACGGAAAGTTGGTAGCACCCATTGATGTTGGCAGCTGTTGGATGGATCCGATCAAAACTCATCTGGAAACTGGGTGGCTACCCAACGATACTTCAGAAGCACGAAAGCTATACATCAGAGCACTAAGGTATACCCTGATTGAGGGACTCCTATACAAGAAGTCTTTCATCATTCCATATCTGAAATGTTTGAGACCCCAAGAGGCAGAATTGGCCCTAAAGGAAGTGCATGAAGGAATCTGGGGACAACACTTGGGGGGCAGAGCCCTTGCTCATAAAGTCACCCGTCTAGGTTTCTATTGGCCAAGCAGACTTGCTGATGCTAAAAGCTATGTGAAGAAATGCGAACGGTGCCAGAAACATGCACCAGTGGTTAGACAACCACCAGAGATGATGACATCCATTAACTCACCTATCCCCTTTGCCATGTGGGGAATGGATACACTCGGGCCATTTCCAATGGCAAGTGCTCAAAGAAAGTTCTTGATAGTAGCAATCGACTACTTCACCAAGTGGATTGAGGCTAAGCCCTTAGCCAAGATAACCACCAAGCAAGTAATGCAATTCTTCTGGGAAAATGTGATATGCAGATATGGAATTCCACGAGTCCTGGTCACAGACAATGGAACTCAGTTTAACAACGATGAGTTCAAAAAGTATTGTGATGAGAATGATATGAAGTTGCGCTTCACTTCTGTTGCCCATCCTCAAGCTAATGGGCAAGCTGAGGTTGCAAATCGAATTATCCTGGATGGACTAAAGAAAAGAGTTGAACGCTCCAGAAACACTTGGGTAGATGAATTACTCCCCATACTTTGGGCATATCGTACTACTTGTAAAGTCACCACCGGGGCAACTCCATTTCTATTGGCTTATGGAGCAGAGGCAGTGGTCCCAGTGGAGATTACTCACACCTCCCCAAGAGTTGAGGCTTATGAACCAGAGGAAAACGAAGAAGGCTTGAGGCTAGCTTTGGATCTAATTGACGAAGTTAGAGATGAAGCAAACGCCAAGATAGTTGAACATCAAAAGAAAGCCTCTTTCTACTACAACCTAAGGGTTAAAGAAAGGTTCTTTCGTCAAGGAGACTTGGTTCTCAGAAAGATTGAAGCATCCGGAGTTGGACAAAAAGGCAAGTTGGCCCCAAATTGGGAAGGACCATATCGCGTCAAGAACGTATTTGGTCGAGGCGCATACAAGCTAGAAACCCTTGAAGGGCATGAGGTGCCAAGGACTTGGCATGCCTCCAATTTGAAAGTTTATTATGTTTAAGGTGTTTCCTAGGAGGACTCACTACTATGAATAAGGTTTGATAAAACCAACCAGAGTTCTTAAACTTGGGTACTATGTAAGGGTTGATCCCATTTTCAAGTTATGAATAAATTCAGTATTTTCATGTTTTAAAGCTTATATACTATGAGTGTTGACAAACATTCAAGAAGCAAGAAAACAACACAAGCCATGAATGGCCACAAAAAATAAATAAGGTTGGATAAAAACTTAAATAGAAAAGTTAAGTTAAGCCCGTAGGCTGAAAGTACATAAACAAAAGTACAAGCCATGATGGCCAAAAGTGAAACTACACCTAATCTTCCTTGTCTATGTCCTCCTCCTCCTCCTCCTCTTCCTCTCTAGAGCGAAGGGCAGCATCATCAGCCCCGGCAACCTGACCAGGTGAAGAAATGTGATCCAGGTCTAAGATCCTGTCATCCTCCTCCATCTCGTCCTCTCCAGCCAAAGCCACCTCCAAAGGAGTAGGAAGGTGAGGGCTTGGAAAATTAGAAATAAGGAGAGATCCAGGCATCTTCTCCAAAACAGCAGAAAGAGCGTCATCCCATCCCTTAGTATACTGAACTGGGAAGAGGAGCTCGTCATGCTTATCAATCAAGTCATCATACTCCGTGGAGTCAAGGTACTCGTCGATGAAGTCATCCTTGCCTTTCCTCAAAGACACCAGCTCAGCCTGGGAGTCAGCCAACTCCTTCTCATTCCTGGCTAAGGTGGCCTTCAGTGAGCCCACCTCCTCTTGGGACTTCTCAAACTTGCCTTGGTTGGCCTCAGAGGATGAGCGCCAAGCCTTGGCTTGAAAGAGAGCCCCTTGGTAGTTGGCATTAACCTACAAGCAAGTTACAAGTCAAATACTTAAACTTGAAATACATTATTAACTACAAAGAAAAAAGAAGAGAAATACTTACAACAGCCATAGCTTGAGATCCAGCATGCTCCACCCCCTCAATGGTGGAGTTGGAGACAAAGTCCTTGTAGTCACAAGGAGTCAAAGAATGGTAGGACCACTCCACGGCATGCTTGGACACTCCCACTACAGTGTCCTTCTTCCTAAGACCCCAGTTGGGGCGCCAAACTGAGCTCCTGGCCGAGGTAGGACCCTCAGCATCTTCAGTAAGGTCCACATGGGGCCTTATAAAAGTTGGAACACTGGAAGCACGAGAGTCCTTCCCTCCCAAACGTGCCCTTTTCATCCTTGTTGTCTCCCCATCTTCGGGCTCGTTGGTCTTATTAATAAAGACAGCAGCTGCAAAAAACACAAGGAAAGAAACAGATGGTATAAGACAATCTTAAATAAACAAAGGAAAATATGAGGTGAGAATTACCCTTATCAGAAACGTTTGAAAGTCCCAAGGACTTAAGCTGGAACTCGTCCAGGAGCACCCAAGCCAATGTGGCATAATCATCATTTGTGAGCTCAGCATAAGCATGGGCCTCTTCATCATTCAGGATGATATTACTAGGGCTACCATCCGAAACCCTACTAAAGGAACTACGAAAAAGGGTGCCCCAATCCCCTCCTTCCCAAATCAAATACATAAACTCCTCTTTCCACTTGGGGTTGTTATCTGGAATAGATTTGGGGTGAAATATGGGGGGAGTGGAAGGACGATGGTTGATATAAACCCAACCCAAAGTAATGGCTGAGCTATTCTTAAATTGGAAATTTTTTCTAAACAAAGCTACAGACAAAGGAAAATTGTTCTTCAAACAAATGACAATGAAACACATAATGATTCTCCAGGCGTTTGGAGGAAGTTGGCAAGGGTTGATCCCAACATCAGCCAAAAGCCTGGGAATAAACTCATGAAAAGGGAACCTGAGTCCCGCGACAATGGCATCCTTGTAAATGCATAAAGCATCAGGACGCCAATGGCAAGAACGGTCCCCTGGGCCGGTTGGGACTAACCTATAAGGGGACTTAACCCTATACATTTTGTTATAGACCCTAATTAAATCGATTTCGTGGAATTTGTTACTACAGTCAAAAGAATCTAAGTGGGACACAGAAGGATATTCATCACTACGTTCTAAAATCATATCTTGAAGTGACATATGAGAAGAACGAATGGTGATACCTCTCTTAGAAGCTTTGTTCATTTTCTGGAGGCGTTGAGCAGTTTTGTCAGACATCTTCAATTCTTCAAGAGAAAACCCAGAAAAATCTTCAAATCTTCAAAGAAATTCTCAGAAAATCTTCAAAGAATCCCAGAAATCTTCAAGGGATGAAGGTTGAGCCCAGAAAATCTTCAACGGAAGAAGATTGAACCCATAAAAACAAGAACACCACCGTAAAAAGCTCGCCGAGAATCGCCTTACCACGGAATAAAAGAGAGAAAAGAGAGAAAAAAAACTAGAGAGAAATTTTCGGAGATTTAAAGATATAAAGTGAAGAATAAAGTGGAAATTCCACTCTTTTTTAAGCAAAGTGACTGGAAACCCTACCGGTTAAGGAAGGGCAACCGTCTATAGCCATTAAGGCCCATAAAATCCATTTAAGGATTACAGAGGCAAAAGCCCAAATAAATTAAATCTCAGGCCAAATCGAAGCCCAAATCAAATAAGGCCCGTTAAGGCCCAAGGCTGGAAAGATTTAAGTCCAAATTAAAATGGACTAATTAAGGCCCAAGAAAAAGAATGAATCTTGGATTAAAACCAAGGCAATGATGAAAAAATCGAGGTCGAAAAGACCTTTGATCGACATCGAAGGCTTGAAGTCGAAAGTATATGGGAAATTGAGGTCGTATCGCTCGACCTCACTCCCAAATAAACTCAAAAATTAAAGATTTAAGGTCGAAAAGACCCTAAAATGAGGTCGAACGACCCAAGTCGAAAAGACACACGAAACTGAGGTCGTATACATCGACTTCGCACCAAAAATAAGTCAAAAAATTGAAAAAATGAGGTCGGAAAAAACCCTAGATCGAAGTCGATTGACTGAGATAGAAAATACACGATAAATCGAGTTCGTATCCCCCAACCTCACGCTAAAACGAGGTCGAAGAAACACGAGGATGAGATTGAGCAAATGAGATCGAAAATGTATGGGAAATCGAGGTCGAAACATAGGACCTCGTACCAAAATAAAACTAGGATAACTAAGAAATCCTGGTCGAAAACACATGGAAATGAAGTCGACGCGTCGAGGTCGAAAAAAGCTTATGAAGTGAAGTCGACAGCTTCGACCTCACAATCAATCGAGGTCGAAGATATACTAAAATCGATGACGAATGATCCTAGTCGAAAATGACTAGGAAATCCTGGTCGAATGATCCTAGTCGAAAATGACTAGGAATTCCTGGTCGAAACAGACGACCTGGGACCAACATCGAGGTCGAAAAAGGGGAAATCCTGGTCAAACGTGACCAGGAAATCCTGGTCGAACGTGACCAGGAAATCGAGGTCGACAATGGCTTACAATTTGAGGTCGAAAACATACTGAGTCGAGGTCGAACAGGTGAGGTCGAAAAAGACCTGGGATTCCTGGTCGATGGCTTCGACCTCACAACAGTTTGAGCTCGAATTCCAGGTCGAAATCCTGGTCGAATTTTCACTAATTCCAGGTCGAATTCCTGGTCGAAAATAACCTAGTTTGAGGTCAAAAAATGCCCTAAAAATGGAAAATTTTGGGAAAAATGCGCTGTAACTTCTACGAAAACCCCAAGGATATTTTCCCAGAAGTTGGGGGGCAAATGATATGGTCAGAAAAGTAATTATAGAAATATAATTGACGGTCCAATGAAAAGGCTTGATATTTAATGCCCAAATCCCTAAATTACTCATTAATTTCGTAATTAATGAATAGGGAAAATATACAGCTCATTAAAAGAGCCCAAATTATGGCAAATTGGTCAAAGAAGGATCCAGAATCCCAATTAAAGGCAATTAATGAGTCATAGCCTTTATCAACAAGGAAAAGACTTATCCTGCAAGCAATACAATGCTTATCCAATATCAAAAAGGAGACTTATTCGCTAAGACTCCTAAACATACCATAAATACTAGGCTCCAGACGCCTATATAAGGTCCCTGATCCTACAATCAGAACTACGTCTTTGGCTTGATTCTCAATAACGATTTGAGATACGTAGGCATCTTGTGAGGACCAATTTAGTCCGGATACACGAGTGCAGCCATTAAAGCTCGAAGCTCATTAAACCTTAGCATTAATTACACAAGCACATTTTTTAATCCACAACACTATCTATGTGATAGAAGTCTGATGGGACGCCGTCACTTGTGTGTTGTGCAATACAAGAAGGCTAATTACCTTTAGTAATGTCTTAATTAAGACACGCAACATTGAGTTCACGTGATCGAATTTATCTCTCAGTGATTCTTTTATTTCCAATAATGTTCGCTTTAGAATATGTAAATTTGGTAACCACAATTATGGGACATTTTCTATTATGCGGAACCTTTTCACTTCAAAATATCATGAATCTTGTTATCTTTAATGATCTTGAAGGTATACCACCAGGTTGGAAGAAATTTACCTTACCATAATGAACGAAGAAATTGCGATTGAATTACCACAAGCGAAAGCGGATCATGATGCTATTTGGGTTATTAATGACCGAGTAACGAGAGATATTCATTAGATGAGTTGGTTCATCTCTATTTGAATGAGATAGTAGTACGATACGAATTTGCTTACCACTCCATATGTAGTGTATTTATAATGTATTTCATAGAATATGAACCTACAGATATTTAGCTGAATTTGTTCTATGTTGAGCAACCGATTAAGATATTAAGTCGGTATGAGAAAGTGTTGAGTAATAAAACAGTCGAATTAGTATGAGTTTGAGGAGAAATCCTAAGGTTGAAGAGACAACCTAGGAATTTGAGAGTGAGATGTTGGAAAAGTATCCACATATGTTTGCACGAGCTGATTCTGAGGACAGAATCCTTTTAAGGGGGGAAGGATGTAAGATCCGGGAAAATTACGTGTTAATATTTGATGTGAAATGAAATTTTATTTTCATATCAAAATTTATTAAATGTTTTATCTGTTTAAATGTGTTAAGTTATTCGTTAAATGGTTGAATATGTGACCTGGAGATGCTATGTGAATATTTGTGGTGATTGGAAAATTCTTTTTAAGAGAATGTTATTTTTATTTCGTTTTATTTTATTTTTCGAAAAGAAAATTTAGTTAGTTCCCTAATTATTCGGGAAATTGATATATCGTTCGTATCAATAATACAGCTGTTATAGCCCTAGTATTCTTGAGCATTCGTTATATAAATGACATGTATTGATTTGGATAATTATCAGTCATTGTGGATGATTATCACCTTGTAAAACGTGTACTTTACTTTATTAAAGATTTAAAGCGATCCAATGGATCAATATCGATCCAAAAATGTCGTTTGGGGTATTATTTTCCGTTTAATATAAAAAGGCGAATCGTACATTATCCTGCGTATAATACAGATTATATATAGACAAAAATATAAAAATCTCTGAACCGTGTTCTTCGTGTTCTTGAGAATCAAACACAAATTTGAAGGTGTTACCGGAGTCCGATTCCAACGCTCTTATAGTCGAAACAAAGATCTTGGAATATAGTTTCTTAATCTACCATCAGATTTTGTGTGGGGTAAAATTCTGGATTTCTATTATTTTTATTAAATTCAATTTTATATATATTAAAATTATGAATTTTTGTAAACGTGATTGGTTGTTGATTTTGATGTTACCATCGTGTAGAGTATGTTTTTCTGGTCAATTTCATATATTATATGTTGAATTTAGAGTTCGGTAACATATAGAAATCGAGGTTTGATTGTCGTGCTCTTCGTGCTCTTCGTGTTCTTCGTGTTCTTGAGATTCAAAACTAATTTTGAAGGTGTTATTGATATCGGATTTTGGAGTTCAAGTAGTCGAATCGAAGATCTTATGATCTAGTTTCTTAATCTGCAATCCGTTTCATCAGATGATAAAGTTTCAATTTTATATAAATTTTTCTTTAATTCTGGATAAATTAATAAATTAGGTTTAATATTCAAAAATTGGGGCTTTTTGATTCTGAGTTCGTTCACTTGTTTTGATGGCTGGAATAGCTTTATATGATTGTGTATAATAATTTTACATGCTTAATTGAGTTATTCTATCCCGTTTTTAGCAAGTTCAATTTTTAAAGTTTACTTTCCAAATTTTGATTGATTCGTACGTAAAATCTGTTGATTGTTCGTGTATGTGGATATGGGGGTTAGATTGTACGTGTTCCAAGCTTTGTTTTGGTATATAGAACATTGAGTTTGGTAAAGGATTTGTGTTAGTCGGATTTTTGGCCGGATTTTGGTACCGCCGTCAACTTTACCGGCCGGTGGCAGCCATTAAAGCCCGCAACGGAGCTTTTTACAGTTTAGTACCTCAAGTTTTGAAGATGATGAATTTTGGTCCCTGAAGTTTTACTAAGTTGCAAATTGGTCCCCTGACCAAAATTATTTTCTAAATTATTTATTTTTAATTTATAAAAATCTGTTTTGTTTATTTAAATTTTGAAAAATAGTTTTAAAAATGACTTTTAAATTCTAAAAATTTCTTTTAAATTCTGAGAATTTTTATTTAATTATTCCTTAATTATTTAAGGAATTGTTTCAAAAAATTTCTTTATTTAAGTAATTAATTATTTTCCAAAATTCTTTAATTATTTTGAAAAATGATTTAAAAGTGATTTAAATTAGGAAAAATATTCCTAAAAATGTTTTATTAATTATTTAAAATTCCTGAATGATTTATAAAATCATTTTAGGCCTTTCTTTCGAGTTACAAATTATTTCTTGAATGTTACGAGACTTATGTGATTTATTTATCGCAATTAAATGACAAAATGTGTTACGTGAAATATGTGAATTATTTGTTTATTGAGTCATAAATACAAATAAGTGACTGGAGACTTGTCTAAATACTTTGGTCGTGTCTAATATTATCACGAGGGGTAGTTAGAATAGAAATTTGTCAGTATTGTTAGAAAATGAGATTTATGAGACCGTTGACTTAGATGTTGACTTTTATAGTATAGAGATTTTTGACGAGCGAGTTACGTGAATAATTTATTTAGTTAATCGTGATTATTCTATCTATTGAATATGGTTATCTAGGCAACAAGGGCTATTGGACAAGACAAGCCAGATTACCAAGATATGTTAAATGAAGGAAGTCGGAGATATCGGTAAGACTAGTACGTGCGTCGGAGTTAAGTTACAATCGTTTCTGGAATGTGAGAATCATACTCTGAAGGCTAAAGTACCGTCTCATGTTTGACTACCAAGGCAGACGCGTGGATTCAAAAATGGTAGGATCAGATTCGTGGTATTCGCAAGAGCGTTAAATCAAAGGACGGAAATAGAGAATCGTGCTATAAGACAGAATAAGGAGTAAATCGTATTATCTCAGCCTTACGAAATAGCTAAGGACCAGAGGCAAGTGTTTATACGCTTGCTTATTATTTGAGTGATATTCTCTTGAATTATTATTATGCAATTGGCATACTCTACACTAAATTTTAAATGATGACTCTTTTGCATTAAAGTGCAAGTATTTTATTTAATCTCTTAAATTGACGAGTATTCTTTCATACCTTTTTGAGGTCAGATTTATATTTCCATATTAATTGGGAAAAGTATATTTATTATGTTGAAACGATTTAAAAGATAGTTACGGGCCTTATACTAAGGCTTTCTTTCAAAAATCTTGATTTAAAAATATTAGGTTGGAATGTTGCCAACCCTAGATGAGTGGGAACTTGTGAACCCGATGAGAGTAAAAATGTTATTTTAAATTCTGAAGTTGTGGTACTTGTTCTACAAGTATTCTATTTTTCCATCTTGCACCTATGCAAGTATTATTATCATTTCTTGTTGATGCGATTATCTGATCCAGTCCTTGATTCGAACTCATAATACCTGTTTCATATCAGACTTAATTTTATTGAGCATGTTATTGCTTACTCTTCATTATCATCCCAGTTGTTGCATCGATCTTGTCGATGTTTATTATATTGTCACTTTTTATGTGCACCTCCCACAATTGTGTTGATCTCGTCGATACTAGATTGTATTGTTATTCTTTATTGATTCTTCATAGTTGAGTTGTTTCCTGGAACTTAAGTTTTCCAGCGATTGTTGTATTAAGGTTGTCGATTCTTCCGACACCTAATTGTCGTAACAAGGTTATCGATTGTACCGACACCTGGCGTATAGGATATAGAATTGGAATGTTTTTAAATGGACCAATAATGGTTGGACGAGATTCGTGGTCGGAATTAATTAAGGCCAAGATGGCCAAGGATCCTTGGGGAGGACTTTGCTATAAGCGGGTCCGGGGTTGATGCGTGACTGATCATCAGCTCAACCTTTTTGATTTATAAAAGTATAAAAATCCAATTCTAATATCACTTCTTATATCTGAGATTGAATTCATTCATATGTTCTGTACTGGTGAGTTGTAACCTGATATTCAGGTCGATTCGTTTGCTTAGAGTTGTTGGTTTCAAAAGATGTTGTGAATGGAACTGTTATCTTTAACAATAGTATTTTGTACAAACTATGGTCTTGAAGACGTATGAGTTTATATTTATTTCATATTTTCTACATACTATAGTAGATATTTTGGTTCGGGTAACCGTGGTGACCAATATAACTTTCCTCGTGTTTTAAACTAGTCAGTTGCTAGAAGTTGAATGAGAAATTGTGGCAAATTACCAAACTTGATTTGAAAATTTTTAGAGATTACAAATGTTTAAACCAAAAGCTTATTTTGGAAACTTTTCCTATTATACTTGATAATGCACCTGCTGAGCAATTCTTTCGCTCATACTTTCTTTCGTTATATTTTTAGCCTTTCAGTAAGAAGGCATATTGGCGGGAGTTATCCGCGTAGCTGGGCAGAGAAGGAAGAAGATGTTAGTGTAAAGACGTTATGATGCAGAGTAGTTAGAACTAGTGTAAGGTTATTGTATAAGGTGATTTTTTTATTAAATACTATGTTGTATCAGATTAGATTTGCCTGGTATACTTCTTGTCAAAGTTATACTAGTGTTATAGGATTTATGTAAAGTGAATGGTTGTAAAGAAGAAAATTTTGTGTAATGGAATTTTGGATTCTTGTTTCTAGCACTATAACCTTTAAAGATTATTGGTAGAGTTGGGGTCGTAGATGACATAATTGTATTGGGTTAATATTAAACAGGTTGTTTTATTTGAGAATGCAGAGTGACGACCAAATCCTTTGACCCCGGATTTGGGGCGTTACTGGTTGGTATCAGAGCAGGGTTATAGTAAAACTAGAAACGAGAGTGCGTAGGAGTGTATATAGTTATATAAGGAACGTAAGAGCTCATTTAGAGTTCATGTTGGACTATTGGATATAGTACCAATGAGTGAGTTAAGATAGGGGTATTCGATTAAGATGATTGTGCTAAGATGGATAGAACTTCTTACGATTGTAGATGTCTACGGCGGAATCTTAAAGGACTATTACGAGTCGACGACAACGTACGATATTGATAACTATACGACGTGGAAAAGAAGGGCTTAGAATCGGATAACGATCTATCGAAGGAGCCGACAAAGAAGGCATATGTGGAGACCTTGGTAATACCTTTCCATCCTAATGAAATATTCGAAATTCCTTTAAGCGAAACTTGTGTTGGTGAATATATTCCACCTTTTGACTTTGTATTCGATACTTTTGATCAATCATGTTTGCAATTACATCAGAGGTTGTTGTGATATCTATTTCAAATTTTGAGGCATGTTGAAATGTGTTATTTGAATTTCAACTCTTTCATTCTTCAGGGGTGGATAACTCTAATTGTAATGTAACACTATTTGTTTGATACTTCCTTTTCTGGAATAACACCTTTGGAATCTGTTGGGAAATGAAGATTTAATGAGTGCATCAGGACCGGATAACATCAGTATTTAGAGCATCAGGAGATGACGTCTGATGATGTCATCATCAGTGGCAGGATAAGTCGGCTGTTGGTAATTGATACTATTCCGCGATTTCAGGAAAGGATTGATATGCAGAAGATATACTTCATAGAAGCTGTTACAGAAGATAAGCGACAAGAAGATCAATCTAATTAAATGAAGATTATCTTGTGTAACAGAATGTGTAGCTGTGTGTGTATATAAACACAGGATAGGTTTTACGAGAGTAATATCTTTAACACAAGTATCTTTGTAAACCTAGAAGCTCTTAAGAACTCATAGTTTCATGAGAGAGTTTGTATCAGTTTTTATAAAGTTTAATAAAAGCTGATATTGATTGTTTTTATCTTTGTCTGTTCGATTATTTCATACAATTACATTCAACCCCCCTTCTGTAATTGACATATACTGGGTAACAATTGGTATCAGAGCAGACTGATAGTTTATCAAATCAGAAACGATCGAAATGTCGGGGAACAGATATGAAACCATGAAGATTCCGATGTTGAAGAAATCAGAATTTTCAACATGGAAAGTGAAAATGCTTATGTATCTTGAAGCTTCAGATCCTGATTACATAGACATGATAAGCAATGGACCGTTTATCCCAACTGAACCAGTCGCAGCAACTGAGACAACTCCTGCGGGACTGGCACCAAAGAAAAAGGGTGATTGGACTCCTGAGGATAAGGCTGAAATGATCAAAGATGCAAAGGTTAGAAATATCTTACATAATAGTTTAGATACTGTTTTATCTAACAGAGTTATTGCATGTAAGACTGCTAAAGAGATATGGGATGCCTTGGAAGTTCAATGCCAAGGAACTGAAGAAATCAAGAAAAATAGGAGGGGCATTCTCATTCAAGAATATGAGCAATTCGAGGCAAAGCACGATGAGGACATTACAGAAATTTATGATATATTTCTTACCTTGCTGAATGAATTGTCGTTGGTGGGAAAGGTGTATGACGTTGAAGACTCAAACGTCAAGTTTTTAAGATCCTTACCCATGGAATGGATAACTCAACAGAATCTTATAAGGCACACTTATAGGATGAACTTGATGACACTTGATGAAATTTATGGAATGTTGAAAACATATGATCTGGAGGTCAAGCAAAAGGAAGGTACAAGATCAAAGCCTAAATCTGTGGCCTTGAAAGTGGAATCAAAGGAAAGACGTGTGCACCAAGGAAAAATGAAGGCTAAAGCTCATGTAGTAATAAAGTCAGACACTGATGTTGATACTGATGAAAGTACGGATGAGGAATCAGATGACGATTCTGACAAAGAACTGGTGTAGATGATGGCCATGATGGTGAAAGGTTTCAGAAGGATGAAGCAGGGCAAATTCAGAAAGGATGGAAGAAAGTCAAAACAGGAAAAATAAACAGAAGAAAGTTGATCTCTCTAAGATTAAATGTTTCAATTGTGACAAGATGGGTCACTATGCAACTGAATGCAAGAAACCCAAAGTTGGAAAATCAACTGGAAAGGCGCTTGTCACATCGAGCAAAGGATGGATGGAGTCTTCTGATTCTGAAGAAGAAGAAGAAGAAGAAACAAACTATGCATTGATGGCTAAAATTGAAGAAGCATCTGAAAAGGTACCTAAAACTGCCTATGCTTTTGATACTGATAACATGTGTGAATTAAAGTCCTTCCTTAGAAACTTGCATATTAGTTATAATAGTCAATCTAAGGAGAACATCAGGATTTTAAAGGAGTCAGCTGATATAAAGGAAATGAATGAGTATTTAGAGACTAAGTTAGTCATTCTAAAAAATACTCAAAACTTGTGTGAGAAACTTAAAGGGATAGAAATAGAACAGATGTTAAAGATAGAATCCCTAGAAGTAGAGTTAAGAAAAGAACGAGAACAAATAAGAGTGTGGACTCATTCTGGTAAACAAACTCATTTACTTATAAATGATAGAAACTGGAAAGAGTGTCTTGGATATAAGAAGAATAAGGCAAAAGAAGATGAAAACATAAATTTGTTCCTGCTAGTGATATGAAAGTCAACTCTATCTTTGAGAAATGATGAAGTTCTAATATTGAATTAATCTCTGAGAAAGAAATAGAAATTGTTTCTGATACAGAAATTAACTCAAATACAGAAATTGAATCTACTGATACTCTTTGTTCTAATGTCAACACTAAAACCTCTGGTAAGATTGATGTTAAAATATGCACTGAGACTGTTCAGAAAAGAATCACAAAAGAAAAGAACTTAGTACATCTCTTTTCTGGTAAGTTAAAAAAAAATCAATGTAGTGACTGGTAAGAAAAATGAGAAGATTCCTAAAAGGCATAGGAATGGAAAATTAGGTATAGACAAGTCGAACAATTATAAATATATTCCTAATGCTCCAAGAAAGACATGTCATACCTGTGGTAATACTAATCATCTTGCCATTGATTGCAGGAAGAATAAAAAGAGGAGAGTTGAAATTTCTATTTATGATGTTAGGAGTAGAAATGTTAATTATAAACCACAGAATCCTTGTTCTCACTGTGGTAGCAAATGGCATTCAATTTACACATGTACTAGTTATCACAATTTGTACCATGACAATTATGTTCCCTTGCCTAAATTTAATAAAGGTACAATTTTTTGTGATAAATTGAGTTTGTTAACTAGAAATGTGTATGTTAAGAAAGACTCTGTTAAATCAAGTTCAAGTGAAGATAATTCAGTTGAAAAGGACTTAAAAATATCCGCTGCAAATCTTAACAAGAAATTGAAAAACAAGACCCAACAAGTGTGGGTTCTTAAAAATTCTAACTGATTGAAATTTCGTCACTTTATTCTCTTTTTAGTTTTAGAATAGTTTTTAATTGAAAAAAAAAACTATTAAACCACAACTAAATTAAAGATTATTTTGTGAATTTCACGTGAACCGTAAAATTGGCCAAATCTAACTTTTATAACTCAATATAAACAAATATTAAATTGAGCGTGTAAAATGTAATAAATATCAAATTTTTAACTATAATTTTTTTTGGCTAAATCTTTTTTAACAATAATTTAATCATGTAAACTAATAACTTTTAAATATTAAAATATTCATAAATAAATATAATTATAAATATTAAAAAAACAATCGTGTGTTGCATCGTAATAAAAATATAATTATAAACAGAATAATTATAAATAAAATTTAAGTAACGGTGCATCGCACTGGCTATAAGCTAGTAATATATAGTAATAGATAGATAGATAAATAGATATACATTACTTAAGTTGTGTTGGAGATTTTCCGGGCAATTTAATCCATGAAAATATTCCTAAGGGCCTATGTCAGATATACTTAATTTTTTTTAAATGTATTTCAAGCATTTTAATAAATTATTGATATTATCATATTTTTAAAGCTAACATACTATTTGGATATATTTGACATAACTATAAAAGAATTTTCTAAATTACCATAATAATTTCTAGTTTTGAATTAAGCATTTACAAAATGAAAACTTCATTCTCGGTTATTATTTAATTATTTTCCTAATGCATGGTAGAAAAGTTGTGTTAGAGATTTTATAGGAAATTAGTATCAATGAAAATCTTCCTAAGACATATCAGAATTATATAATCATTTTCTTAGGTAAATTCAAACATTTTACTAAATTTGTAGATATTATCGGATTTTCAAAGATAATATACTGTTCGGATATATCTGACATTATTATAAAAGATTTTTCAAGAATAAAGTGATTAAATATACAAAAGCTAAATAAAATTATTTATTTAGTTTCCATCATATGTCATCGAATTCAAAATTTTTACGTTCAAATACCAAGTCACCAAGAACTCAAATTATTCAAAGGTGATAGTGATACACATACTGTAATACTAGCTAAGATACATGGTAGATTGTATTTTAAAATAAATTAAAATAGAAGTTAGAAACTAATTTAAGCCCTTAGATCATTCTAATCTAATGTCCCTATAGGCACCTACGGCTGTGCATTCGGTTAAAACCGAACCGAACCGAATTTTTTTCGGTTAACCGAAACCGAAATAGGGCTGTGCATTCGGTTAAAACCGAACCGAACCGAATTTTTTTCGGTTAACCGAAACCGAAATTGTGGAAAAAGTCCTACCGAAAACCGAAAACCGAACCGAACTATTTTCGGTTTTGAAACCGAACTGAAATTATTATTTCGGTTTTTACCGAAAACCGAAATTAAAAACTGAAAATTGAAAAAAAAAATCTAGAAATTAGAATTACAAAAAAAAACATACTGAAATTTTGAGTTCACCACAAATCATTTTGCAGCTAGTTTATAGTTACAAATTTAAAACAATTAGAATTCAAATTTAAGCTACTTGATAAGTTTACCTTGAATAACAAGAATGAAAAACTAGCTTCTGGACAATAAGGCAAGTAGTAGGCAACAACTATGAAAAATAAAAGGAGACTGTTTAAACCACAGAGGACAAAACAAACAGACTTAACAAAATGACAGTAACAGACATACGCACAAACAAAACAAAGGTCATTATTATTATTATTATTATTATAAATGTTTTATAAATTAATAAAAATTTGGTTATTTATTCGGTTTTTCGGTTAACCGCGGTTAAAAACCGAAATACCGAAAACCGAAATTATCAAAATTTCCTTACCGAAAACCAAACCGAATTTTGAATATTGGTTAATCGAACCGAAATTATTTCGGTTATTCGGTTCGGTTATCGGTTAACCGAACCGAATGCACACCCCTAGGCACCACACACAATTAAAATCCTACGTAATTCCCTCCGTTCTAATTTGAATTTTCCCGTAAATCAGTGTGCTTTTTTTTGAAATCTGACTTCACTGTATTTTTCTCTATCTCCCAACAATCAGTCTGCATACCATATTTACTACATTATGGCGTACTAAAATTTTAGTGATTTCTGTAAGAATAAATAATAATTTCAGCATAAATATAATGATTTATTCTTATATACGTATAGATCTAGTGATTTTGCGGTACATAATTGTGATTTATGTATAGTCTAGATAATAAATCACTAGATTTACGCCAAAATTACTATTTATTCTTATATAAATCACCAACATTTTATTGATTCTCGTAAGCATGGATAGTGATTTATCGCCGAAATATAGCAAATATGGTATGGAAACTAATTGTTGGGCGATGAAAAAAAATACAGTGAAGTCATATTTCAAAAATAGCTCATCGATTGATGGGAAAATCTAATTAAAAATGGAGGGGATTAGGTGGGATTGTGTGTGGGAGGGTGTATGAAAGATCGAGATATTGATTTATATCAATTACAATATTAAATATTATTAATGTAATACTCATATATATCACGGATAAAAATAATATACGTGAACTCTATGTTACAAGTGACGTAGTAGAAATAGTCCTGTACATTAATTTATGTTGCAAATTTTACTATACAAATTACAAGTAAAACGATTTAGTTAATTATCCTTATAATACATTTTTTAAACGAAGCGACATAACACTTTGATTCATCTATATTATATTATATTACTTTACATATAACAAACGTAAAAGGATAATACTAAAATATTATTAAAAATTGAGAATTTTATATTAATTAACGATAATTTTGAATATAATACTTAGAGAATAAGGATCATGAGGTTAATCTCAGCATACTTTTCCTAAAATCACAACTAATACCTGTAAACAAATAAATCTGATAATCTATTGTTAAATATATACTTACCATATATTTTGATTTGTTTAGAAATTAGGAAATTGAGTAATTAAATAGTTAATATAATACACTTATATGATCAATTACTACCTCAGGAGTCAGGAGTCAGAATCTTTATTCTTTATTTTCTTACTCATAACATACTAAAAAAAATTTAAGTTTCGGATCACCTCATTAACATATTAATATTACCTATTTTAAAAAGTAATAGGGAACTTAAATTTTGAATCAATAAATTTGAATATATATATATATATATATATATATATATATATATATAATATTTGTATTTTGCTCAGGATAAACGCAACACGAAATAACTTATCCAAAAATATATCCTTACATATGTTATCCATAATTTTAGTCGTTACGATACAATACCATTAAAAAAAGAATCATTAAACTTTAAAATAAATAGATGAGAATCGTAAGATATTCGAACTCCATCAACAATGTATCAAACTTAAAAATTAATATTTTTATCTTTTAATATTAATTTTTAAAAAGTCCAAAGTTTTGGTTATGAAGAGACGATAGTATTACAAAAAAGTAAAAATCATTGTATCCTAAAATAAATAGATGAGAAACGTTGAATATAATGTAAAGTAATATTTATATTTTAATAGATAAATTATTTGACAAAAGTTCAAGGTTCAATGTTCGTCAAAAATATATTAAAAAATTGTATTTTAGAATTATAAATATTAATTAAATTAAAAATTAAAAATTAAAATAAATATAAATACTAAGAATAAAATTATTAATGAACATAATAAAAAATATTCCTGTATCGCACCGATTATAAGCCAGTAACTATAAAATCAAGTGGATATTTTTCTTTTAAACTCACGCATAATGATTAACTAAAATGTTACACTAAAATTTTAACAACATGAGCATAAGAACATTAAAGTAGATTGACATACAATAATTCTAGAGAAATTATCAAAAAAAACTATTTTTTTTTAATTTTTTTGCAATTTTACTATCTTCTCAAAATACTTTGGAATATTCAACCAAAATATAGAGGTGTTTTGGAATAAAACCTATTTTGGGCAAGTTGGCATGGTTTTTGGCAAGGTAATTTGATTATGAATATTAAATAAATATGTCAAATATATTTTAGGCTAAAACATTTAAGAGCAACAATATTTTAAACAAATCGAACAGTTTTTACTCGTAAAAGCAGTTTTTGAAATATCTCAGTTTTCGTGCATTTAGACAATACCTATATTTCTTTGACAAACATAACCTAGTATAGGAAACATCGCTTGATATTTATATCCCAAGTCAATGTCAAATAATATATATCAAATTTTTTTTGAATCGGTTTGACTTGATTCCCGATAAATGTCAAAAAGAGGATTAACTATGTGACTTAGGAACTTCCTAAATCTAATTTAATTTTCACTTTTATTTTGACAAATTCCAAAACCTAAAACAAAAAGGCTGTGCCCATATTTGAATTAAATTTTTAGGTATATATTGAACATCTTATTATATATTAGTAAATTTGTACTCCCTTTGTCCCTCTCATTTCTTTACACTTTCCTTTTTGGTACGTCCCTCTCATTTATTTACATACCAAAAATAGTAACATTTTATAATATAAAATCCAATCACATCCACCACTTTCCTTCACTATACCTACCTTATACCCACTTTATACATTAAATATTGATTGGCCCCACCACTTTACTCATTTTTCTTACTTTTTCCTATTAATTTACAATTTTTCTTAAGTTCCGTGCTGTCCCCCCAACTTAAAGAATCGAGGGGGACAGAGGGAGTAAGATTTTTAAATTGTATCATTTTTGTCATTAATTTTATTAGTAAATTTTGTAATGTAATAAAAATAAAATGATCAACTTCTTGAAAGTTATATAAACTACAATAATCTATACTCATTTAATAGTGTATCAACATCTTCAACGTCACCATTAACTATATCCCAAACACAAATAGAACATTAACTATATGAAACAAAAGAAGAAACAAGAAAAAAATATCATTGCATTATCACTCCGAAAACTTCACCAAACATTGAATTCTCACCATCTTAAAAACATTTGCTATATAATTTCTATAAAAGTGAGATCATCTTTCTTTTTTCTTAAAATAAAAAGTGTGATAGTGTAATTTATAAATTTAAGAAAGAAATTGAATACATTCTTTGGTTAAAAATAAAAATTCATACCGTAAACAAATTTATTCTTCCTTCTTCATTTACTATTACTACAACTATAAAATTTTATTAAAATGTAAACTTATTCTGAAATAGTAATAGGTTTAATTATAATAACCTTATTAGGTTTTCAGTTTTGATATATCAACTCTAAGATTGCGTTATTATTCATTTGTTTAATATTGCCGAAACAAATAGGTATTACTATTGAGACAATCATAATGTGTTTAATGTAGTAGATATTGGACATTTTCATATATTATGGTTAATTAATTTCAATCAAAATAAATGATAAAATATTCGTTTTTTTTTACAATATATTTTTTTTTTGACAAAATGCAAGTTTATAATTTTTACAATATATTTGTTATATGATTAAGATAAATATTACTGAAAATCTTCAATTGAACATTTTTAATATAATATGCAATCCCGGAGACATGAATACACAGACAAGACAAAAGGCACAACGTATTTAGTAACATAATCTCAAATTTCACATTACATAATATTGATTTCGACACTATATAGTATTACTTAACATTTATGCATAAACTAATTGTTACAGAGGGCTTAACGAAATGTATTTCATCACATTAAACCATAAATTTTCTCCTGGAGCATGTTATTGTATGTGTTTACTATAAATTTTGCAACATTTTGGACATGTGGGTCATTAACATTTTCAATGGGTTCTGATTGGACATAAAGAGAAAAAGCAAGGAGGGTGAGCAATCCCAGAAACATGAATATACAGACAACACAAAAGGCACAATGTATTTAGTAACATAATCTCAAATTTCACATTACATAATATTGATTTCGACATTATATAGTATTACATAACATTTATGCATAAACTAATTGTTGCAGAGGGCTTAACGAAATGTATTTCATCACATTAAACCATAAATCTACATAAGCATAACCTTCGTAATTTCCTAAAACACCATCGCCGCGTTTTTTGGCTACAATAATCAATTTATAATATAAACCTTCATCAAGACCTCCTTTGGTGCATGTGCCATTCACAACTTTTACATAATCCAAGTAATTGTAGGTTGATGTTTTCTCCTGGAGCCTGTTATTGTAGGTGTTTACTATAAATTTTGCAACTTTTTGGACATGTGGGTCATTAACATTTTCAATGGGTTCTGATTGAACATAAAGAGAAAAAGCAAGGAGGGTGAGCAAAATAGTGTATAGTTTCAGAGCCATTTCTAATTGCATGACAAAAGGGAGTATTGGAGATTTTATAGACAATTTATTCCATGAAAATCTTCCTAAGAATCCACATCATAATTAAATACATTTATTTATATAGTAAATATATTTCAAATATTACTATATTCAAAGATTTTGTCAGATTTTTAAAGATAACACACTATCTAGATATATTTGACATTATCACAAAAGATTTTTCAAGATACCATTTTTATTTTCTTCTATTTCTAAAGATCATACACTATGTGAAAATCTATGGAGAAGCTGCATAAAATTAATTAATTAATTTTCATGTACTTGTAGATCATCAAATTCAAATTTTGTACATTCAAAAACTGAGTTTTGATATACATCGTCGAAAACAATCTTTTTGCATCCCCTAAATTTTCAAAAACGAGTCATAACATAACCCATCACACTTTTCCTGTTAATGTTAAATTTTTAAGGTAAAAGTGTGATAGGCTGTAATATGACCAGCTCTTTCAAACATAGGGGATGCAAAAATAATTTTTGAAAATACGTATATCAAACCTTATTTGTTGAGAAGTTAGGGAACTAGATTTAACTCATTGTAACGGATTGTTCGAAAAAAAACTGTTAAACTAAATATAATTGTAGAAGGAGGTTGAATGAAAGTATGTATATTATGTCTGATCTTCGATCTCTAATGTAGATAATAAAATTAAGCAAGAACACGCGAATGAATAAAAACTGTTGTGCCCAAAATCTCACATGGGCTCAATTTAAGACCCATACTTGCCAAAAGTCCAGTAAGGATGTATTGGGTTAGTATTGTGTGTACTGAGGTACAGGTTAAGAGTACCAAGGTGCAGGCTAAGGGAACAAAGGTGTAGGTTCAGGGTGTCATGGTTCAGGTTCATGGTGCCACGATAGGTGCAGGGACTAATAACATGATCACAGTATCAAGGGTTTGGTAAGAGATGATGAGGTTCAAGTGGTTTGAACCTCGAGACTGGTTACAGGTGATGGGCAGTCGAGGTCTTAAGAAGGCAGAGTGCTAGTAGGACAAGGACTCAGCTACCTATACTTTAGGAGCACGGAATCGTACTTATAAAAGGACTTCTAAGCATGGTTAAACACGCTGGATGGAATAATGACAATCAGTATAGGACTTATATTAGTATTTCGGATATACTTCGTTTGCTTGAGGATATATAGGACTTAGTTATGGATAATGACTAAGACACTGGAAAGCTCGGTAAGAGCTGCCTAATTCGACTATAACTCTGAGATGGACGATCTTAGGGTGGGGGGATTCATCAGGATTATGAAGTATAAACCTAATAGAACTACATGGGGCTTGATTCCTATAAATAGGATATGTAGGCACTTGACTAAAGGATTCGGATTTTCACTCTCGAGAAGCATAAGGCACGTGCACCTCAGTGATACATATTCCGGCGAATTTACGAGTGGTGTAGGATTTACACTACTTATTTCGACCGGTGGTTTTGTCAACTCAGCCCCCGGAAACATACTTCCATCATTCTGTTCATACCGTGAGCTACGGGTTTCTAGCTGTAAGCCTGCAGCTCCGTCCGATACTCAAGGGCGTTTCTTACGAATATTCCAGCGAGATTCTCTCAATTGTGTTGTACCAAATTTCTCTCACAACATAAGTGGCGCTAGAAGGAGGGGAACTCCATCAGAAATCTTAAGAGAGAAAAGATGTGGGATGATTCCGGAAAAACGCAAACACCAACTAACAATGAAGAAGGCCGTGGAACAGGTCCTCATGGCGAGGTTACGAACAAGGACATTTTTGATCACCTCAAGAAAATTGGTGAAAGGGTGGATTCCTTGAAGAAAAGATCTGAAAAGATGAAGAGATGGTGAAAGAAGCAAAAACGGCCTAAGGCTCCTAAGGTTACGCCTACTCGGTTGGATTTTGGCAGCGAGGAGGAAGGACCTGAGAAGGAGAAAACTAAGAAGACTTTTTCTGATGTTGAAACCGATCAGAGTAATCCTGACTGGAACTCTGAAGCTGAGCCCAAGGATAAGGAGGATCCTGAACCTTCGGTTACAAGGAGTGTTACTGTATTCGACCGAATGGGAAAGAAGCTAACGAGTAAGGATTTGAGGCTTAAGCTATTGGAAGCAAAACAGAAGGGCCCCAAGAAGGTACAAAGTGAGAAATCACTGTCTAAAGCATCAGGGAGTCATAAGGATAAGTCCCACTCTAAACCTGAAGATGAGCATAGCTCAGGCTCGTCCTATAAAGCTGATGACAGTTCTGATGAGAGCTCCAACGGTGGAAGTGACACTGACGACACCTCTAGGTCAGCCGAAGGTGGTGGAAAATACAAGGAGGAGGACCTCAAGAAAGTCCTCGAGAAGATTATGGCAGAGAGGGGCCCCCAATCAGGATTGACGGTGGGATCACCTTTCACTAAGAAGGTGCGAGATTCGCCCTTACCCCGTAGCTACATGGGAGTGGGAGACTTGAAATTCAACGGGACCACAGACCCCGTAGAGTTTCTCAGTCGTTTCAACACGGAGATGGAAGTCTATCAAATCAAGGATCGCACAAAATGTCGGTTGCTGGCTGCAACTCTAAGGGATAGTGCTCATCAGTGGTTCAAGAGGCTCCCCTCCAATTCTGTTAAGTCATGGAGATAGATGGGTGAGATGTTTGTAACTCAGTTTAGAGCTTCAGTCACGTTTGCACCTCCGGCCAATACCCTAGCAAATATTAAGCAACGTGACAATGAATCACTTAACGACTATTTCAAGAGGTTCAATGCTGAGGTTCCAAGGGTGAGGAAAACCACAGACGAAACTTATAAAAATTTTCTGATAGCTGGGGTTAAGCCTGGGACCGAATTCTGGAAAGAGCTGCAGAGTAGGGAACCTACCACTTTGGCTGACTTCTACGCTAAGGCAGAAAGACACAAAGTCGTGGAACAGTCCTTGGAGAATTTGAAAAAGGATAATGCTTCACGAGATTGGAACAGGAATAAGAGGAATAGGTCTTACAGCCCGAAGGAAAGGAATTATAGCAAGCGGACAACCTATAACACGGCTTCAGGTGATGGCCGGGATGTAAGCAAGGAGGCAAAGACTGCACCTCTGTCAGTGAACACCACAGGTTCAAAGAGAACAGTTGAGTACAAATATCCGTCATCTAAGGGTAGTAGAAGGTACTCGGAATACACCCCTTTGGCAGCACCTGTGGAACATATCTTTGAAATTGGTGATAAGTCGGGGATGTTCAGAAAACCCTCCAGGACGGGACCTCCCGGAAGGAAGGATTTGGCTAGATATTGTGCTTTCCATGATGCTAATGGGCATGAAACAGCCGACTGCCGACACCTCAAAGATCATATTGAGGACTTGATCAGGAAAGGTTTCCTCACAGAATTTGTGGCCCAGGAGGCGAAAAAGTACAAGGATGACAGATCCAAGAGAGATGAAGAAAAGTCTGCACCTGATCGAGCTACCAGGGCTGGTAGTATTCACACAATCATAGGCGGACCATACATTGGAGGTTTCAGCAGGAATGCAATGAAGAATTATGCATGTGAGGCTAGAGGAAACCCTCTCACAAATGTTTATCATTTGGCAGATAGACCCCCAAAGCTGTTTAGAGGTGAAGCTGCGGACATCACCTTCACTGAAGACGATGCAAGGCATGTGCATCACCCCCACAACGATGCATTGGTGGTGACTATCACAATTGGAGGGCTCAATGTGCATCGAGTCTTGGTGGATAATGGAAGTTCTTGCAACATATTGGCTTATGACACTTATCAAAAGATGGGACTCGCGGACAAGGAAATGTCCCCTGCTTACAATGACTTATACGGATTTACTGGCGGACCAGTGCAAGTTGTGAGTAGGGTAAAGCTTCCTGTTGTGTTGGGAGCTGAACCTATGAGAGCTACGCAGGTGACAGAATTCATGGTAGTAAACGAAGACATATCATATAATTGTATCATGGGCAGACCCCTCTTGAAGGAAATGAGAGTAGTAACCTCTATCTACCATCTCTCTATGAAGTTTCCTACTCCTAACGGGATTGGATGTCTAAAGGGCTGTCAAGTAGATTCAAGGGAATGCTATAGTAAGGCCCTGCGCACCGCTGAGCAAGCTTCAAAGCATTTGTTGTTGGTTGATGGAGGTACCACGGATAATTGCTATAGGTACCAGGAGGCATCAACGAAGAATGAACCTTCACAGCAGGTACATAATTTGTGCAATGTAATTATGATTATCCAACATCCAGGTGAAGAAAGCTCCATGGATATTGTCTTTTCTTCGGGGGTAGATACCCAGAATGAGGTACGGATGCTGGAGGCACCCCCACCAAAACTCAAAGAAGACAGTGAACCTCTTAGCGAAGGTATTGTTGAAGAGGTAAATGATAGTGACTTTGAGGATGCCCAGACGGAAAGCTCCCCCAAGGTTCCTTCACAATCTAGAAGAATGGACACAGAGGTTCAGGTGAAAATTGATCTAGATCCACGGATGCCTGAAGCTAGGGAAACAACAGGTGTTGCTGGTGACACTTTGTCAATCCTAGTGGATCCAACCGACCCCTCCAAGGAACTAAAAATTGGGAAGCAGTTGGAACCTGAAGCTAGGGAAGCATTGATTCGTTTCTTAAAAAATAACTTGGATGTTTTCGCTTGGTGTCACTCTGACATGGTGGGGATAGATCCCAGGGTGATGTGTCATCACCTTAACATTGACCCCGAAAAGGTTGCTGTGAGACAAAAACGAAGGGCGATAAGTGGTGAGAGAGCTTTAGCCCTCAAAGAAGAAGTTGACAGATTACTAGAAGCTAGGCTGGTAAGAGAATCATTCTACCCGGATTGGTTGGCAAATCCAGTTCTTGTCAAGAAGCCTAATGGAAAATGGCGAACATGTGTGGATTTTACGGATTTGAACAAGGCATGCCCTAAAGATAGCTTTCCACTCCCACGGATTGATCAATTGGTGGATGCTACAGCTGGGCATGCTCTCTTAAGCTTCATGGACGCCTACTCGGGATATAATCAGATTCCCATGTATGAACCTGATCAGGAGCATACATCCTTCATCACAGATAGAGGTCTCTACTGTTATATTGGCATGCCTTTCGGATTGTTGAACGCTGGAGCTACCTACCAAAGGCTGGTTAATAAGATGTTCAAAGATCATATAGGGAAAACTATGGAAGTTTATGTTGATGACATGCTGGTCAAATCTAAAGCTGCAGCTGACCATGTGATACATCTATCAGAAATGTTCAACATACTACGTAGGTTCAGAATGAAGCTCAACCCTCAGAAATGTGTTTTCGGCGTGGAATCAGGAAAGTTTCTAGGCTTCATTGTCAATCATCGGGGAATTGAGGCAAACCCTGCCAAGATTAAAGCTTTAGTCGAGATGCGATCTCCTCGAAACATAAAGGAGGTTCAGAGTCTTACTGGTAGGATTGCAGCTCTAAACAGGTTTGTCTCCAAATCCTCAGATAAATGTAGAGAATTCTTTGCAGCAATCAAGAAAGGAAAGAACTTCGAATGGAACCCGGAATGTGAGGCTGCTTTTACGAAGATAAAGGAACAGTTGGGCAGTCCTCCATTGCTGTCTAAACCTCTAGATGGAGAGGTTCTCATCTTGTACTTGGCAGTTTCAGAATATTCTATCAGTGCTGTACTAGTCCGGGAGGAGCTACAGGTTCAACACCCGGTTTATTACGTAAGTAAAAGGTTGCTGGACGCCGAAACACGGTATTCTAACATGGAAAAGTTGTCTTATGCCCTAATCTTGGCTTCGAGGAAGCTTCGGCCTTATTTTCAGGCACACCGAATCGAGGTACGTACTTCATTCCCGCTAAGGCAGGTTTTGCACAAACCTGAAGCTTCGGGAAGGCTTATGAAATGGGCTGTGGAGTTGGGGCAATTCGATATTGACTTCAAGCCAAGAACGGCTATAAAAGGGCAAGTGCTGGCAGACTTCTTGTTGGAATTCCCCCCATCATTTGAGGTTAAGGGCGATGAGTGTATAGCCAAACCTACAGCCCCCAAAGAGACGGTCGAAAACTGCTCACCGTGGTGGACACTCTATGTAGATGGAGCGGTAAATGGAAATGGGGCAGGAGCTGGTATCATTCTCATTAGCCCGGAAGGCCACAAGCTTCAAAGCTCCATTCACTTCGCTTTTAATGCAACAAACAATGATGCAGAGTATGAAGCTCTAATAGCTGGCTTGAAGCTTGCTTTGGAAATGAGGGTAGAAAACATGACCATTTTCAGTGATTCTATGCTGGTGGTGTGGCATATTCGAGGAGGATTCCAGGCTAGAGGTCCTCGTACTGACCTTTACATGAGGTACGCCCAAGAGCTGATTAGCAGGTTCAAAGAAGTGAACCTCGAGCAAATCCCAAGAACACAAAACACTGACGCGGATGCACTTGCAAAACTGGGTTCACAAAGGGAAGCTACTATGCTAGGGGTAATACCTTTGGAGATTCAACTTCAGCCTAGCATTCCTAGACTTGAGGTCATGAACTTGGAACCTGCAACTGAGGCATTGTGGACAGCACCTATTATGAATTACATCACAAAAGGGATTGTTCCAGAAAGAAAGGAGGAAGCAAGAAGAATAAAATACCATGCTGCAAGGTATGTCATCTATGATGGTTGTTTATACAAAAGAGGATTTAACAAACCGCTTTTAAAGTGCATCTCAGGAGACGAATGCGAGTATATTATGCGGGAAGTCCATGAGGGAATTTGTGACAATCATTCAGGGGGAACCTCTCTGGCACACAAAATACTACGCCAAGGATACTATTGGCCGACGATCCAGAAAGATACTCACAGGTTCACTCGGGCATGCGATCGTTGCCAAAGGTTCGCAAACTTCCATAGTAATCCAGCTGTTCCCTTGAAACCACTCACTAGCCCTTGGCCTTTTGCTGTGTGGGGAATCGACCTAATTGGGGAGCTCCCTAAAGGTAAAGGAGGAGTGAAATATGCTGTTGTGGCGGTAGATTACTTTACCAAATGGGCTGAAGCTGAACCTCTAGCTACAATAACTGCAACAAAAATAAAGGAATTCGTTTTTCGGGCAATCGTGTGCAGATTCAGAGTTCCATATAAATTGATCTCAGATAATGGAAAGCAGTTTGATAGCAAAGAGTTGCGAAAGCTGTGTGATGACCTCGGGATTCAGAAAGGCTTCACGGCAGTCTATCACCCTCAAAGTAATGGACAGACGGAAGCTGTCAACAAGATCATCGAGCACACTTTGAAAACTAAATTGGAAGAAAGCAAGGGGTGTTGGCCCGAGGAGCTCCCTATGGTTTTATGGTCATACAACACAACGCCGCGGACCACTACAGGAGAGTCACCTTTCACCTTAACCTATGGCTGTGAAGCTATGGTGCCCGTGGAAATTGGGGCTGGATCGTTCAGAAGGGATAACTACAATCCTGAAAACAACGAGGTGAATCATCGATTGTATTTAGATCTCGTGGAAGAGGTTCGAACCACTGCACAGCTGAAGCTAGCTGCTTATCAACAACGTACTCGGAAGTACTTTGACAGCAAGGTTCGTGCTCACCCTTTGAAGGTTGGCGATTTGGTCCTAAGGAAAATGATGCCCAACATGAAGGTTCATGGGCATGGCGTGTTTGGAGCAAATTGGGAAGGTCCGTACCTCATAAAGACTGTCTTATGGGAAGGTACCTACCATCTCACGGATTTGGATGGAAAGCTCATTCCAAGGGCATGGAATGGTGAGCACCTCAAGAAATACTACCAGTAAATCATCAGGTACTATTTCTGTAGGCCTCTTTCAGGCATAGGAATAATAAAAGCAGTTTATTAGTTGTAACTGCCATGCTTAGGTATAGCTTCATAGTTGTGAGCCTCAGCTTCATAGCTGCTTGGCTCAGCTTCGAAGCACTTTGTTTCAAGTTCATAGTAAGACATTGTCATTTGTTCTTTGAGCACTCGGGGGGTAGTGTATGCACACCCTACCTATTGGATTTCTTTCGATAAATTTTACAATATTAATGAAACCTCTATTTTTGGTTCATATGGCTGTTCTTGTTTGAATGCTTTATCACTCTTTATGTGCTTGCTGTAAGAATCACATGTGGATTAAGGTTGAATGTATGATTGCCTCTGTTTAGTTCTTCACCATAGACAATTATATGATAAAGAACTGGGGGGTAGTGGACATACTCTATACAGGTTCAAATGGTTAAATTTCGAAATATTATTTGGATTGGATTTAATATTATTCGGATTGGATTTAATATTATTCGGATTGGATTTAATATTATTTGGATTGGGTTTAATATTATTGGATTAAATTTAATGGAATTGGATTGGATTGGAGATTAACACTCATGGATTATGAGGTAAAGGTTAACACTCATGGATTATGAGGTAAAGGTTAACGCTCATGGATTATGAGGTAAAGGTTAACACTCATGGATTATGAGGTAAAGATTAATATTTATGGATAAATATAGAAACATATCAACTCATATAAGCCCTAAGAACACTAGGCATGAGTATCATGGTAAAGTGTGGGAGCCAACACAGGCCACCCTCGGGTTTAAAACTCCTTGCACGATTGTAAGATGAAACATTAAAAAGGTCAAGACTACGTCAGAGAGGTTCAGGGCTGGCGAACCCCTGAAGCTGTAGCATGGGTTAAGCTTCACACAGGTTTGTGAAGTACATGGAATTTAATGGCACATTACCCTAGGCAAGGATATATATGCATGATCGGGCTTTCTCGAAGGCATCGGATAAAATGGCTTATGGATGATCTAATATATGGAAAATAGATTATGTACTTAAGGATATTAGGTGCAAAAATGGATTATTTACACATCAGATTATTGGAGTAATGTGGTCGTGAATGGCTCTTATCATATACGGTTTATATCTCTGGTCAAGAGGTAAGGAAAAGCTCGGGTGAGCTTCAGGTTTATGGCTGCCATAACGCAAATACGCGTGTTGGTGAACTTTATATGAAATGTGATCTTATGGTATAGATCCTATTGGTTACCTATATAGTACATATCATGGATATTCTTGGATTGGCTATAATTATTTATAAATACGGGTATGTCAGTTACCTAACGATGCGGGATAGGTTGGTCTTGTGCATTCGGAATCAATATGGTGACCGATTGATCATCCAGAAGAAATGACATGGCAAATCTAAACATGGATTTCGGGTATAAGGGCAATCAAAGCATGATAAATTAGAAAGATGAAAACCAAGAGTTAAAGGTTACATCTTGCGAGGTATTCGGAGGTACCCGCACCCTCATCCAAAGTTTGAAACCCATGGCGCGAACGCCAGAAATGTTATCAAGATAAAAAAAAAACCCATTAAAGTTAACCCTTTCAAGGGTGTGAATGTTCTCAAAAGGAAAGGTACTTATAATTGGAAACCGGTGATCATGCCGCAGGCTTGTCAGGGGAGGCATCAGGAACATCTTGGCCAGGAGCTGGATCAGCTTTCTCCGCATCTTCCATCTGAACCTCTAGGCTGGTGCCGTCTGCGCCCTGAGCCTCACCTTCAGGTTCTAACGGGATAGCTTTCTCCTGACCTTTCATTGCCTCAGCCTCTTTCTTCTTGATCTCCTCCACCAGCTTCACAGCATCATCACCCAGTAGAGTCCAGTCCAAAGTCGAGAAGTGGTCATATGTAGATTCAATGTAGTCAGTCACCCCGCGGCTATACCCGGCTTCGAACTTCTCTCGTTTGGCAGCTTCACGGGTGGACCTCTCCATGGCAATGGTGGTATTGAGGGAATCCAGTTTGTAATAACCCGAATTTTTGGTAAAATTTAAAACTTTTCTTATTATGATTAAGTGCAGCAGTGAATAGTGATATTGGTGGATGAATAGTGATTTTGAGGTTAAGAAAAATTTTCATGCCACCTATGTACGAGACGTAGTGTGGATGTTCCGAAGTCATATTAGTGATCTACAGAGTAAATAAGTGAACGCAAAGACGATCGGAATTCAGAAATTCCAAATTTTATTTTGGTGTAGTATTTGACCGGGAAGCGAATTATATATTATTATATTAAAGAAATGAGATATTAAAATTGAGGATTTGAGGATTTAATATTTTGGAATTTTATTATTTTATTAAAGTCGATTTAAGGATTCGATTGTTGGAATGAATAGTGAATATTTACTATTCACTGCGAGAATCGCGTAGAATTTTATTCGCTCTTTTTGGGAAATATTTCGAATCGTTTCAAGAGGAACAAGACAACATTTACAGGATTAAATATAGACATGGAAGTAACATGTAACAAGATTAATTCGAGGGATGCAACATTTGGATCATCCAGGTGAAAAGAAACGAACCAAACACATGCATGCGCGACACGTGTCCCTGCTTTGCCACCATGATACTCCATGGCTTGACACGTGTCCTGATGACAAGGACAAGGTGATGACTCACCCCCTTAACCAATAAATATCAGCACATTTATTAAATTAAACAAGATAAGGAGAAAAGAAAAAGGAAGAGGAAATTTCGGGAGAGAAGAAGAAAGAAAATGGGAGAGAAAGAAATGATCGTAACTTGAGATTCCGTGGTCCGTTTTTGGCGTTCTACCACTCAAATCGAAGCTCTCGAGAATCCCGACGTAACCATGGTAAGCAATCACCTCAACCCCGTGATTTACCCCTTCGATTTCAGTGATTAACAGTCGGAGAAGATGATGAATAGTAACTTGTGTTTTATTTTATTTTTGGATATTGAGTTTGTGGCTTCCAAAGGTTGTATTAAGCAAGGATCTAAGGTTACATGAGGGATATAGCAGCAATCAAGCTTGGAGAAGGTATAAAAACCTCTGCCCCTTTTGTTTATATGAGTTTTGAAATGGTTTTGATGTTTATGTAAAGTTAAGAGCGTGATTAAGCGATTAGATGAATTGTTGATTGAGTTTGGAGGATGGGTTATGAATTTGTTTTGATTATTCATGGAGGATTTGACTGAGTGGAGGGTGTATAAGGTGGATGGTGAGTTTGGGATTGATTGATATTGATTTGGTTGTGTTTTGAAAATGGGAAACGTTAAGTTTTAAGCCGTCGTAATGCCCGATTTTCGGTAACTCTATAAACTGCCTAGAATCCGAAAACTTAACTGCCTCTTTTGGTTCAGTGATGAACATGAGTGTGTAGAGCTTTGTTTCTAGTTTACGTGAGCGCAAGAATCATGTCATTACGATTTACGGTTTAAGAGAAAAGTGAGTTTTAGTAAACGTCATTCGGAGAAACAACCCTTCTCTGGTCAGCCACTTTGAGGCTATATTTGGACCACTTAGAAGCCATAGTAAAATGTGAAACTTTGAGGAATAATACTAGAGACCGTTAGGAAGGCTCACGAAAACGATTCGGATTAAAAAGATTATTTTTCGAGTTTATAAAAATGTTTTAGTCAAGGTCGCGCAAGTGAAAACCACTGAAAACGAGACTTAGAAACCAAGGTTCCAAATGGTTAAGTATAACTTGGATTTGAGGATGGATTTCGAACCAAACTTATGATATAAGTATTTGACGAATAACATGGACTTAGTGTGACGCTAGAGCGAGCAAGAAATGCCTTGGTTGTATTTCGCTTACGTGTTTAAGCATTGAGTTATAAGTGGTTTATCGAGGGGATTAACCGTGTGTTTTCGTTTGACTTTGTCTAGATTGTCCGGCATCGTCGCGAACCCCTATCACTTCTCGAGCATCAGGCAAGTTTTCTAAACTTGTACTTTTAAAGTATTAATTATAATACTGCTTTTTCCATGTATAAAGTTGTACAGTTTTGCGACACATCTTATTTCCTGTTGAAATAAAAATTTGACCTTTTGATTATATATGATCTTCTGAGTTAAGTATATATAACCGGTATACCTTGTAGCTCTAGAGATAAGAGCATACTTCTTGTTTTTGACTCTAGACCGGGAGTCGATATTTTGTTATATAGATAGTCGTGGAAACCCGGAGGGATTCTAGCGGCAGAGTACTATTCATCTTGAGGAATATTATTATTAACCATTATTTATGTTCCGGAAAGTATTTATTACTTGGAAATGATTTGGTTATGGGCTTCTAAGCTAGATATGGGATATTAGTTAGAAGCCAGGTTGTATAAAGGCCCTAGGTTAAGGGCGTAAGATATTTCTTTAGATCAGAAATAATTATATTTTCTGTATATATATTAAAGGTTATTTTCCGATAAAGATATCGGGTACTGTTATTCGAGGATTTACTATTTATATTATTTATGAATATTCATTTGAGGATTATTGACTTAAAGTACATTATTTATGAATATTCATTTGAGGATTATTGACTTAAAGTATATTATTTATGAATATTCATTTGGGGATTATTGACTTGAAGTATATTATTGTGAATATCCATTTAAGGATCATTTACTTAATGAATATTATTTTATTATTCATTCGAAGTTTATTTATTTAATTATTTATTATTCATTCAAGGTTTAATTATTGAATATTTATTTATTCAGAGAGGATTATGTTTGAATAATCATTTATTTGAGGAAATTTCTTCAATACATATTTCCTTATTAATTATTAAATATCTTTTAGTGATTTAAAAATCATATTATTTGTTTAAAAGCATTAGAGGTCTTTGAGAATTATATTTTTTTATATTCTTGACCTTTAATAATATTTCCGAGAATTATAAGGATTCCCCAATATTATTCCCGATCATTATCACCTCACTTGAGCCATCTAAATGCTTTCGTACATATTGAGAATTGAAAATCCAGAGTTGGGAGAAAATCTTGTTTCCTTCCTTTGTTTATATAAGAGATATTATTTTGGGATTATAGCCCTACTACTAAGGGTTCCCCTTTCACAAAAAGAGTAAAAGATTCAATCTCGATTTCATGAAGACTATTTGTCGCTCAACCTGAGTTTCCGGCTATAGGCCAGTATGTACTTATGGGTTAGCTTCCCATTGTTCGGGAGTAACCAGGGATTGTGAAAGTCCGGCTAAAAGCCAATATGGGTTAATGGGTTAACTTCCGAGTGATTCTGGGAGTAACCAAAGGATCCCAGTGCGATCTTTGAACGGGCATTTGCCCGGGGAACTAGAATTTGGCCCAACTTGCGCCAGAATGATTGCGGATGGAGCTTTCATTCAGGATGATTGCGGATGGAGCTTTCATCCAAGGTAATTGCGGATGGAGCTTTTACCTGAGGGTAATTACGGATGGAGTTTTTATCCTTCTACTAGTAGAGAAGACCCGCGGTGGACCTGGAAGCGGCGACTGATCATCGTCGATCCACGTCTGGAATTATTGAAATCTCAATACAGAGTTCAAATGAAATTTCTCCTACATGCGGAGTTCAGTGTTCCCATCTGACAGTATCTTGAACTGCTGAGTGTTATAGTATCCGCAACTGCTGAGTGCTACGTCACTGGAGCAGGGTGTCAGCATCCAAATTTATATCATATCCCGATTAGGGAAAATATTCGAGTTTTCAGTAAAGGATACTTATCTTGATAAATTGCTACGGCAAGTACGAATTTCACTTATCTTTCATATAAAGACGATAATTGATATTTGAAGTACTGTTGTGGTATATATTCCGATAAGGAAATAATTTCAGTATGGAGATATTATGACAATTATTGTCTTATACCCGCTTTATTTCTGGGTTGAATTAAAGGTAGAATTATGCCATACTTTCATTACCTTGCTGAGCTATCGCTCACTCTTGCTATTATTTTATATATATTATATAGCAGCGAAGCAGGATGCCTATGGGACGGCACATACCTCGCAAGGCGCTCCCATAAACAGTTTCTAGCAGTGATCCCGGGAGTAGTACGAACCGATCGAATCAGGCTACGGTTTTGGTATTCAACTTATGTATAGACATGAATGGTATTAGAGGATTGTGAGCATCAGAAGGCTAAGCTGGTAATGTACCAATACTTAGAAATTGTATCAGTAACAGATTCAAAAGACATTTGGGTATTGTAATAAAAGTTAGTTATTCCGCAGTTGTTGTATTATGTCGTTTCTGAGACTCTAACCCGTGTGTGTGTGTGTGTGAGACATATGTTGTGGGGTCATGAGCAGGTAAATTATGAATGGTGTGAGTATTACAGGTAAGGCAAGGAGTACATGGATTGTGACAACCCTAAATCCCTGACCCCGGATTTGGGGCTGTTACAGAGATGGTATCAGAGAGTTAGGTTACAGTCCTCAGAAACGATAGGAGATCGAGTCTTACAATACCCTTAAGAATGATAAGAACATCTAGAGCCCAAATTAAGTTCGTAGTCGGGTTAGAGGACATGACCCTGACTGTTTAAGATAAAGCCCGAGAGGGGACTTCTTCTGGGAAACCGTACTTAGGACTTCGTGATTAGTCACCTCGATTCGTATGAGTTATAGATTGATGGGATTCTGAGATACCAGACCCCGAGGCCTTCGAGTAGGCATTTGATGATGCGCTCCTTGAAATGGACGGAGACCTGATAAAGAAAGATCCATAGGAGGATCTAGAGGAAGACCCCATAGTGGGTCAAGGAAAGAATCTTGTAGAGGACGTGTTGATTGATAAAGATGTGGTGTGTTACTTGAGGTCTAATAATAAGACCGGACGAACCTTCGAGGGATAAATAAGTGACGAGACGAGAGTTTAAGGATCGTTCATGATTCATCAAGAGGTATGACAAAGAAAATGGAGTAGAGTCTCCAAGGCAGAAGAGGTAGAGGCAGTATAGCCAGTATCAGTGGATTGATTCGACTTGAACGAAACCTGTTACTCGTAGTCAGTTATAGTTGCCCATAAGGAGGCGACATACGTAAGAACCAAGGTGTTCAGATTTTCACGAACAATCAAGGGTACTTAGTTGCCTAGAATAGTGTAAGGAATTGCTTTGACTATGAGGTTTCAATCCCCCACGACCAGCGATCCCACTGGAAATAGTGTCTATTACATCATTGAGGGATTTTATTATCTCAAGGAGAATTTTGGGTATATGTACCATGCAAATGATATTTTAAGACAAGCACGCTAAGACGGAATCGAGAACGAAATTTACCACCCTCAGGAAACCAGGAAGGAATTATGAGGATAGAACAGAAAAGTCAGAAATCAGATCCGAGCATTACTAGTAGGTAAATAGATTGATCAAATTTCCCTGATTTTGGAAAGGAATTCAGCAAATTTTGGCAAACCTTGTCTTTCTAATTACCAGAGGATGTCACCAAAGAGAGTGGGAATTAGAGCGAACCCTGTGGATTGGGTAAGATAGCCGTTATATGGGTTGGTGGACAGACCCTGATTGCTATAATTGATTGTAGGGATAAAATGATGAAGTTGAGATTGGACGGTAAAGGCGAAATATATTTAAGGACCAAGACGGACTGAGAAGTTCCGGGATTGACTTAAATGAGAAGGCTATTGTGCCAAAAGTGTTAAGCTTATGTAGCGCACGGGATTGATATGGGAGAAGGAATATTGGATATAAGGATGATTGAAATAGAGACCAGATTTAATCTTGTAGTTTCTAACGATCTTCCGAA
This sequence comes from Heracleum sosnowskyi, assembly GCA_030848705.1. Lineage (NCBI taxonomy): Eukaryota > Viridiplantae > Streptophyta > Magnoliopsida > Apiales > Apiaceae > Heracleum > Heracleum sosnowskyi. Next base: position 72,523,232 of record CM061235.1, read on the forward strand.
GTACCGCCCAGTCGACATGTGGAATTGTCATTGCTACGGGCAACAACGGTATCGAAGTCTTCTTATAGAACAGAACGCTTACTTGGGATGTTTGCGCCTAGTCGAATAGAATTCCCTGCGATTGCCAAGGTCGATGGTTGAATTCTTAGTGACTATTATAAGTCGGCAATGACGTAAGTATCGAACACCTTAGGGTGCGTGGAAAAGAAAAGCTTTGGAATTGAACGATTATCCATTAGAGGAGCCGACGTAAAAGGCATCCGTAGAGACCTTGGTAATACCCTCCCCATTTTCAAATTATGTGGGATATATCCCCAATCTATGATCTATCGTGACCTCTCTCCAGGAAAGAATTCTGATAAAGGGTATATTCCCTCTTCGAAGTTGTTTTATAACACTTGTGCTAAACCATATTCAGTTTCACTTGTGCCAGAGGCTGTCACAATGCCTACTTTCAGGCTTTCGAAGCCCTGTCAAATGATGTTATTTAAGCTTTCACTTTTCTTCAAATAATGAATGACCCTATGGTGATACATCACCACTTGTTTGTTAAGTACCAGTATCTTTTTGGTTATTCTTTTCTTTGTATTTTCTTTGGAAAACCGCACCTTTGGAATCTGTTCAATTTTAATCCAAGGTGTTCCTTTGAGAAATATTGTCGAAAGGCGATAATCATTAAATTGATCTCGAATTGCTTTCATACTTTTCAACTTCCACTGAGACGAACAACCCTATACTTATAGGGGCTACAAGGACTATCTGTCTGTGTGATAGAAGTCGGATGGGACGCCATCACTTGTAAGTTGTGAAATACAAGAAGGCTAATTACCTTTAGTAATGTCTCAATTGAGGCACACAACGTTGAGTTCTTATGATCATATTGATCTCTCGGTAAAATTCTTTTACCTCCAAATAGATTACCTTAAAACTCGTAACCTTATGATCACCAGTGTGTGACATTTTCTTTGATATGGGAGCTATCTTTCAAGGCCCCATAATTTTTGTTATCCTAATGGAATTTCAAGGGGAGGCCAACCAGGTCAAATAAGTCAAAAATTCGCTGATAGGAATTAGATTCGCAACGAAATCGCCTATGACAGGAGAGAATCCCTAAGACGAATAGAATGTTAGTAACACATCAATGAAATTGGTTTATTATCCCAAGGATATTATGATAATGGAAAGCGTGTCAATCGATATATGTGAAAGAATAGCGATGTGCCGTGAACTCCAGTGACAACGGTGTTAGACAGGTGCCCTATAGTGGAATTGAGATTTTGGAGGAGTTGTTTACGAATGTACACTACCTCTGGGTTAGCAAGATAAGTACTGACGATGGAGTCAGAGGGAGCTGGTATTGTGACTTGGGAGAGGTGCAGCGTGTGTTGTTTTAGAGGAATAATTTTCGGAAATATATGGAGACCCAGATGAAAATGAAAGTTAAAGAGTTAAAACAAGAAACCATGACTGTGACCAAGTATGAGGCCAAGTTTTCCGAATTATTGAGGTTTGTTCCGGAGTTTGTGAACACAGAGTAAAAGAAAGCCAGTAGGTTTCAACCAGGGCTACCTCCAACCAGCAGCCCACTGTCAGGACCTTTAAATAGCAGGTGCCCTTCTATACTATTTAGACATAGCTAATATATCGTTGTATATCAAGAAGTTGCATGATAATTAAACCTTAAGGCCGAGCCACTAAGGGATTAATTACAAGTAGAAATAGTCAATCGAGGGATTTTCCCATAAGGCTGGTACATACATCCAGGTTGTAAACTAGAAATATGAGGTCGACACTTTTGATAGACCTGATCCCTTTCAAGTTGGGAGAAGTTGAAATTATAATAAGGAGGGGTTGGTTGACACCCAATGGAGCCAATTGATTGCAAAAAACAAAAAAGAAAAAAAAAAGAGAGAGTAATAAATAAAGGATGGAGACAGATTCAGAGATTCTTGAGTATAGTTCAGACTAAGAAATTATTATGCCAGAGATATGAGGCATAATTAGCTCTCATGGTTGACGCCAAGAAAAGAGACACGAAGTATAAAGGAAACTACAATGGTTTTGGGAGATTGTACAAGGTTTTAATGAGCTACCAGATATCGAATTGGATGACATGAGAATGAATACTGAGTATTCAGGGTATAGTGGGAATGAAAGGGTTAGTGACTCAGTTACAAGAGTTGTTGTATAAGGATATGATAAGACCACCGTGGAGAGCCCGGTGTTGTTGTAAGAGAGAAATATTTTAGCACGAGATTATATATCGAACCTCGAGAGTTGTATGAGTTCGACATGGAGAATAGGTACCCTTGTAAATGATTGTTTGATCAGCGGAAGAACGCTGTGTATTTCCAAATTTATTTAAGAACTGGGTATCACCAGTTGGAAGTTAAATCAGAGAATATACCCAAGACTGCGATTCGTACTAGGAATAGACACTTCGAGTTTTCAGCGAAGTTATTTTGGGTTGACTAATGCACCCACAAATTTTTATGGAATGTAATGAATGGACTTCGAGTTACCCGTGATAGTAGATAACATGAGATGGAGAAATGGCTAGAATTGACCCAGAATTATGACTGTGAGATACACTACTATCCGGGGAAGGCCAATGTGGTGGCCGATACCCTTAATTAAAATGAGACAGAGATGGATTCCGAATGATCGGGAATTAAAGGATGAGATTTTACACAAAACCCAAGTTAGTCCAACAAACTAGAAGGACAAAAGATTTCACCAACAAGCGGCTAGTGACAACCAAGACAGGCAGAGAAAGTATGCGGACTAAGCCCGCGAGTATAGAGATAGTACTGCTATTGATAAGCTAAATGGCATGTTGATGGATGACAAGCAAGTTTATGTTGGTGTATTTTCTGTACAAACAAGATAGAGAATATGAGGTTAGAGATTCGTGGTGCTAAAAGATATCCATGGAAAGAATTAATGAGATTTGGAAAGAAAGGGAAGTTGAGTCCGAGATTCATTGGGCCATCTGAGATTTTAAAACGCGTCAGGAAGGTGGCCTACGAGCCAGCCTTACCTCCCAAACTTGTAGAATGGTCATAACGGGGTTCATGTGTCAATGCTACGTCAGTATACTATAGATGCCCGACATATGTAGAGTACGAGCAGGTAGACATACAACCTGGTCCGACTTACAAAGAACAACCTGTGGAAATCACGGATAGAAAAGAGCAAGTGCTAAGTGACGAGGTTGCCAAGCTAGTGAGAGGTTTGTGGAGAATCAAGAAGTGGAAGAATCCACTTGGGAGTTAGAAAGTGTAATGGAAGAGAAGTACCCCAGTTACTCCTAAGTTGATTCCGGGACGGAATCCTTTTAAGGAGGGGAGACTGTAATAACCCGAATTTTTGGTAAAATTTAAAACTTTTCTTATTATGATTAAGTGCAGCAGTGAATAGTGATATTGGTGGATGAATAGTGATTTTGAGGTTAAGAAAAATTTTCATGCCACCTATGTACGAGACGTAGTGTGGATGTTCCGAAGTCATATTAGTGATCTACAGAGTAAATAAGTGAACGCAAAGACGATCGGAATTCAGAAATTCCAAATTTTATTTTGGTGTAGTATTTGACCGGGAAGCGAATTATATATTATTATATTAAAGAAATGAGATATTAAAATTGAGGATTTGAGGATTTAATATTTTGGAATTTTATTATTTTATTAAAGTCGATTTAAGGATTCGATTGTTGGAATGAATAGTGAATATTTACTATTCACTGCGAGAATCGCGTAGAATTTTATTCGCTCTTTTTGGGAAATATTTCGAATCGTTTCAAGAGGAACAAGACAACATTTACAGGATTAAATATAGACATGGAAGTAACATGTAACAAGATTAATTCGAGGGATGCAACATTTGGATCATCCAGGTGAAAAGAAACGAACCAAACACATGCATGCGCGACACGTGTCCCTACTTTGCCACCATGATACTCCATGGCTTGACACGTGTCCTGATGACAAGGACAAGGTGATGACTCACCCCCTTAACCAATAAATATCAGCACATTTATTAAATTAAACAAGATAAGGAGAAAAGAAAAAGGAAGAGGAAATTTCGGGAGAGAAGAAGAAAGAAAATGGGAGAGAAAGAAATGATCGTAACTTGAGATTCCGTGGTCCGTTTTTGGCGTTCTACCACTCAAATCGAAGCTCTCGAGAATCCCGACGTAACCATGGTAAGCAATCACCTCAACCCCGTGATTTACCCCTTCGATTTCAGTGATTAACAGTCGGAGAAGATGATGAATAGTAACTTGTGTTTTATTTTGTTTTTGGATATTGAGTTTGTGGCTTCCAAAGGTTGTATTAAGCAAGGATCTAAGGTTACATGAGGGATATAGCAGCAATCAAGCTTGGAGAAGGTATAAAAACCTCTGCCCCTTTTGTTTATATGAGTTTTGAAATGGTTTTGATGTTTATGTAAAGTTAAGAGCATGATTAAGCGATTAGATGAATTGTTGATTGAGTTTGGAGGATGGGTTATGAATTTGTTTTGATTATTCATGGAGGATTTGACTGAGTGGAGGGTGTATAAGGTGGATGGTGAGTTTGGGATTGATTGATATTGATTTGGTTGTGTTTTGAAAATGGGAAACGTTAAGTTTTAAGCCGTCGTAATGCCCGATTTTCGGTAACTCTATAAACTGCCTAGAATCCGAAAACTTAACTGCCTCTTTTGGTTCAGTGATGAACATGAGTGTGTAGAGCTTTGTTTCTAGTTTACGTGAGCGCAAGAATCATGTCATTACGATTTACGGTTTAAGAGAAAAGTGAGTTTTAGTAAACGTCATTCGGAGAAACAACCCTTCTCTGGTCAGCCACTTTGAGGCTATATTTGGACCACTTAGAAGCCATAGTAAAATGTGAAACTTTGAGGAATAATACTAGAGACCGTTAGGAAGGCTCACGAAAACGATTCGGATTAAAAAGATTATTTTTCGATTTTATAAAAATGTTTTAGTCAAGGTCGCGCAAGTGAAAACCACTGAAAACGAGACTTAGAAACCAAGGTTCCAAATGGTTAAGTATAACTTGGATTTGAGGATGGATTTCGAACCAAACTTATGATATAAGTATTTGACGAATAACATGGACTTAGTGTGACGCTAGAGCGAGCAAGAAATGCCTTGGTTGTATTTCGCTTACGTGTTTAAGCATTGAGTTATAAGTGGTTTATCGAGGGGATTAACCGTGTGTTTTCGTTTGACTTTGTCTAGATTGTCCGGCATCGTCGCGAACCCCTATCACTTCTCGAGCATCAGGCAAGTTTTCTAAACTTGTACTTTTAAAGTATTAATTATAATACTGCTTTTTCCATGTATAAAGTTGTACAGTTTTGCGACACATCTTATTTCCTGTTGAAATAAAAATTTGACCTTTTGATTATATATGATCTTCTGAGTTAAGTATATATAACCGGTATACCTTGTAGCTCTAGAGATAAGAGCATACTTCTTGTTTTTGACTCTAGACCGGGAGTCGATATTTTGTTATATAGATAGTCGTGGAAACCCGGAGGGATTCTAGCGGCAGAGTACTATTCATCTTGAGGAATATTATTATTAACCATTATTTATGTTCCGGAAAGTATTTATTACTTGGAAATGATTTGGTTATGGGCTTCTAAGCTAGATATGGGATATTAGTTAGAAGCCAGGTTGTATAAAGGCCCTAGGTTAAGGGCGTAAGATATTTCTTTAGATCAGAAATAATTATATTTTCTGTATATATATTAAAGGTTATTTTCCGATAAAGATATCGGGTACTGTTATTCGAGGATTTACTATTTATATTATTTATGAATATTCATTTGAGGATTATTGACTTAAAGTACATTATTTATGAATATTCATTTGAGGATTATTGACTTAAAGTATATTATTTATGAATATTCATTTGGGGATTATTGACTTGAAGTATATTATTGTGAATATCCATTTAAGGATCATTTACTTAATGAATATTATTTTATTATTCATTCGAAGTTTATTTATTTAATTATTTATTATTCATTCAAGGTTTAATTATTGAATATTTATTTATTCAGAGAGGATTATGTTTGAATAATCATTTATTTGAGGAAATTTCTTCAATACATATTTCCTTATTAATTATTAAATATCTTTTAGTGATTTAAAAATCATATTATTTGTTTAAAAGCATTAGAGGTCTTTGAGAATTATATTTTTTTATATTCTTGACCTTTAATAATATTTCCGAGAATTATAAGGATTCCCCAATATTATTCCCGATCATTATCACCTCACTTGAGCCATCTAAATGCTTTCGTACATATTGAGAATTGAAAATCCAGAGTTGGGAGAAAATCTTGTTTCCTTCCTTTGTTTATATAAGAGATATTATTTTGGGATTATAGCCCTACTACTAAGGGTTCCCCTTTCACAAAAAGAGTAAAAGATTCAATCTCGATTTCATGAAGACTATTTGTCGCTCAACCTGAGTTTCCGGCTATAGGCCAGTATGTACTTATGGGTTAGCTTCCCATTGTTCGGGAGTAACCAGGGATTGTGAAAGTCCGGCTAAAAGCCAATATGGGTTAATGGGTTAACTTCCGAGTGATTCTGGGAGTAACCAAAGGATCCCAGTGCGATCTTTGAACGGGCATTTGCCCGGGGAACTAGAATTTGGCCCAACTTGCGCCAGAATGATTGCGGATGGAGCTTTCATTCAGGATGATTGCGGATGGAGCTTTCATCCAAGGTAATTGCGGATGGAGCTTTTACCTGAGGGTAATTACGGATGGAGTTTTTATCCTTCTACTAGTAGAGAAGACCCGCGGTGGACCTGGAAGCGGCGACTGATCATCGTCGATCCACGTCTGGAATTATTGAAATCTCAATACAGAGTTCAAATGAAATTTCTCCTACATGCGGAGTTCAGTGTTCCCATCTGACAGTATCTTGAACTGCTGAGTGTTATAGTATCCGCAACTGCTGAGTGCTACGTCACTGGAGCAGGGTGTCAGCATCCAAATTTATATCATATCCCGATTAGGGAAAATATTCGAGTTTTCAGTAAAGGATACTTATCTTGATAAATTGCTACGGCAAGTACGAATTTCACTTATCTTTCATATAAAGACGATAATTGATATTTGAAGTACTGTTGTGGTATATATTCCGATAAGGAAATAATTTCAGTATGGAGATATTATGACAATTATTGTCTTATACCCGCTTTATTTCTGGGTTGAATTAAAGGTAGAATTATGCCATACTTTCATTACCTTGCTGAGCTATCGCTCACTCTTGCTATTATTTTATATATATTATATAGCAGCGAAGCAGGATGCCTATGGGACGGCACATACCTCGCAAGGCGCTCCCATAAACAGTTTCTAGCAGTGATCCCGGGAGTAGTACGAACCGATCGAATCAGGCTACGGTTTTGGTATTCAACTTATGTATAGACATGAATGGTATTAGAGGATTGTGAGCATCAGAAGGCTAAGCTGGTAATGTACCAATACTTAGAAATTGTATCAGTAACAGATTCAAAAGACATTTGGGTATTGTAATAAAAGTTAGTTATTCCGCAGTTGTTGTATTATGTCGTTTCTGAGACTCTAACCTGTGTGTGTGTGTGTGTGAGACATATGTTGTGGGGTCATGAGCAGGTAAATTATGAATGGTGTGAGTATTACAGGTAAGGCAAGGAGTACATGGATTGTGACAACCCTAAATCCCTGACCCCGGATTTGGGGCTGTTACACAGTTTCTTCTTAAACTCGCCAACTTTCTTGGTATAGGAGGCTTGCAGAGTATCTTTCTCAGCATCAAGGTTGATTATAGAGGTATTTAGCTGGTCTCGTTCTTTCAGGAGCCTAGCCTCGGAAGCCTTAAGCTTCTTACTGGCATCGGCCAACTTCTTCCTTTCAATCTCACTTGCTTTGAGGGAATTCTTTAGTTGCTTTAATTCTTCCAACAGCCGTTGGTCACTCCGTGCCGCTGCCACGATTTCTTCACCTCGTTTCAGGGTGTGGAAAAAGCTTTGGGCTTCGCACCAGGTAATAGCCTTAGCAGCTTCGGACAGGCTCATTTTGTCCCACTCAGCGATGGTTTCTTCCGGAATTTGGTTGTCAGTTATAGTAAGAAACTTATGAACCAAGGGGTTCGAACCCTCATCAGAAGCTCCAGGGGTAGAGGGCTTGACCTTTTTATTGAAACGGGAACCTGAACCTTTAACAGGGTCAATAATAACAGTTGATGACAATTTTCTTTTTGAGGAGGTAGTGGACCTATCCTGAGATACGGCAGTTGATTTCACACGGGAAATGGGAGTAGCTGCAACGGGAACAAGATCTTTCTCTTCATCACCAAAGAGATCATCGTAGCTGACTGATTTGTTAACAAAGGATGGCACACCAGAAGCCATATCTGCAAGAAAAATCAAGGATTATCAAATGAACGATTAAATATGCAAGCATGGCATGGATCGATAAAATGCACAGTAAAATGTAAAGATGCAACAAGAGACCTAATCTGTTGGAGGCTCCAGCTTCAGAGTCCTCCATCAAAAGCAAATTCATGGTTCTGTCACTTGGCAAAAAACCGCACTTAATCAAGTTTTGGTTTGTCAGCAGACTAGCACCATCTCCTAGTACTGCTGACAGCTTCAGAGCTTCTTGGGCTCTCTCCAAGGAGTGACCCTTGAGGGCTGTTTTGCTTGGAATCTGTAACGCCCCCAAATCCGGGGTCAAAGGATTTGGTCGTCACACTGCACTCTTAATCCAAACAACCTGTTAAATATAAAATCAACACAATAATAATAATATCTGTGACCCCAACTCTACCAAGAATCTTTAAAGGTTATAGTGCTAGAAACAAGAATCCAAAATTTCATTACAACAATCTTTCTTCTTTACAACCATTCTCTTTACACAAATTCTAATACACCAGTATAACTTCGATAAGAAGTATACCAGGCAACTAACTTTACACAATATATTATTCAATAGAAAACATCTATATACAAAACCTCTCACTAGCTCCAATGCTCTGGATCAAAACGTCTTTACGCTAATATCTTTCCCCATCTCTGATCAGCTACGCGGACAACTCTCGCCAATACACCTTCTTTCTGGCAGGCTAAAATATATATAAATAAAACAAGTATGAGCGAATGAATTGCTCAGCAAGCGCATTATTAAATATAAAATATAAAGTTCCAAATTAATCTTTGGATTTTTCAAATAAACAAGCCTATGGCTTACACATTTGTAATCTCTGATATTTTCAAAACAAGTTTGGTAATTTATCACAATATCTCATTTAGCTTCTCGCAGCTGAATAGTTTAAAACATAAAAAGATTTATATTGGTCGTCACGGCAACCGAATCAACAATAACTACAATAGTATGTAGGAAATATGAAATAAGTATAACTCTTATGTCTTCAAGACCATAGTTTGTACAAAAATACTAATTTGAAGATAACAGGTCTATTCACGACATTTTCCGAAATCAACAACTCTGGAAGGTTAGAATAATCAAGGGGCAAGAATGAGCCAACACGCTCGGTTAAGAAATAAAGAACGCACTTCAAGACTTCAACAGGGTACCGACTGGATATGCGGTATGAATAAAACTCAACAAGATAGATATCTCACGACTGCCAATGGAATCAAGGAAGTGGATTTCAACTATTTGGAATCCGAATGTATTAAGAGTAAGCGATTTCAGCAAGATTGAAACCACTATTAATAATCAACAAACCAACAACTTCACGCAACGAATAAACCTGAGAATCCGGTCATATCTCACAAGTACAAAGTATATGGATGTAACTCATCCTAGAAATGAAAATTCATATTAGAATTGGATTTTTAACAATTATCAAATACAAAGGTTGTGCTGCTGGCCAGCCACGCATCAACCCCGAACTAGCTCATGTCATAGTCCTCTACTGGATCCTAGGCCAATCTGGGCCTTAATTACATCGACCAATAATTGGTCCATTTTTAAAAACATTCCAATTCTATATTATATACGTCAGGTGTCAGAACAATTGACAACCTTACTTCGACAACAGGTGTCGGAAGAATCGACAACCTAATACAACAATTGCTGGAAAACTCACGTTCCAGGAAACAGTTCAATTATGAAGAATCCATTAAGGAATAACAATATAATCTAGTATCGACGAGATCGACACAATATGGGGAGGTGCACATGAAAAGTGACAATATAATAAGCATCGACGAGTTCGATGTAACAACTGGGATATAATGAAGAATAAACAATGACATGCTCAACAAGGTTAAGTCTGATATGAAACAGACAATATGATATCAACAGAAAAGTGTAACAAGTCAATATAGAGTAGGGTTCAAAGAATAAACAATAACATGCTTAACAAGATTGAATCTGATATGAAACAGGCATTATGATATCAACAGAATTTGCAATAACTCAATATGGAATAGGGTTCAAAGAACAGGCTCTAGATGGCCTTAACAGTTCAATTCATCACATTATGGAAGAATTAGTTAAGATTCAACAATCTGGTAAGTGACAAGAAAGTCAAGTTCAAGTTTAAGAAAAATTCAGGGTGAAGTTTATAAATGAAGAAAACAAAGGTTTATTAACTTCTGGCAGAAATAGTTCAAGTCCTTCGAACATATACTTATAATAGATAAGCCTCGTATTTGAAGGAAGTAAACTAAATCATGCACAGCGTAAATGAATTCGAATCAGGGAATGGATCAGATGATCGCATTAACAAGAAATGATAATAATAGTTGCAAGGGTGCAGGATGGAAAAATGGAATACTTGTAGAACAAGTACCACAACTTCGGAATTTAAAATAACGTTTTCAACATAGGGTTCGTAAGTTCCCACTCATCTAGGGTTGGCAATATTCCAACCTAATATTTTAAAATCATGTCTTTTAAAAGAGAGCCTTAGTATACGGCCCATAATTATCTCTTCAAACTTTTCAATATAATAAGTATATCTTTCCAATCAATATGAAAATATGAATCTAAACTCAAAAGGTATAAAAGAGTACTCGTCAATTTACGAGATTAAATAACATACTTGCAATTCAATGCAAAAGAAATCAACATTTGAAAATTCAGTAATAAGCATTCAACATGCATACTAATAATTCAAGATAATATCCCTTAATTAATAAGCAAGGGTATAAACACTTGCCTCTGGTCCTTAGCTATTTCGTAACGCTGAAACAATACGATTTCCTCCTTATTCTGTCTTGTCGCACGATTCTCTACTTCCGTCCTTCTTTGCTTTAACGCTCTTGCGAATACCACTAGTCTGCTTTTACCATTTCGAATCCACGTGCCAGCCTCGATAGTCAAACATGAGACGGTACTTAGTCTTCAACGTATAATCCTCATATTATATAAATGATCGTAACTTAACTTCGACGCACTTACCGATCTTACCGATATCTCTGTTGCATAAACATCCACATCTCAACTGATAGACCAATCGCAATCAACCACATAAGTAATCCACGTAACTTGCTTGACGACAATCCCCATACTATAAAAAGTCAACATCCAAGTCAACGGCCTCGTAAATCTCACTTTCTAACATAACCGACAAATTTCTATCCTATCTACCCCTCGTGATAACATTAGACACAACCAATTACTCAAACAAGTCTCCACACAATTTATTCGCATGCATGACTCACACAGATAATTCACATTGTTCACATAACACATTTAAACAAGTGACCGGTTACGTATCGGACGCCCGGTCTAATTTACGATATTTAAAACTCAGACACTAGCCCTAGTACGGGCATATACGGACTATAAAACACATTACACAACTCATACAAACCATATAGCACTTATAACTATTTTTAAAACATCACACAAAGCTTATTTGAATTTAAATAAGCCACAACCAATTTTTAAATCAAAAATCGGATTTTTAAATCCAATATAAGTATTTTAAATGCAATTAAATCAATTAATAAAATTAATTGACACTCTTTAAATGCTCAAACTATTTTTAAATAAATAAACCAAGATAGAAAATAATTAAACTTAATTTTAATTAATTAAATCTAATTAATAATTAATTATTAAGAATTAACTGATTAAAAGAATTAATCAATTAATTAAATAAATTAAATATTAATCAAAAATAATTAAAATAATTAAATTTAATCAATTTTCGAATTTAAATAAATATTTAAGAATTTATAAAATTTTCGGAATAATAAAAATGTATTTTTAAATCAAAGATATGATTTTTAGAATTTTTAAAACAATTTTTGAATTATTTTTAAAATAAAAACCCAGAAACAGTTTTCTAAAACGAAATTAGGGTTTGAAGAATCAAAACCGGGTCGGTAGGGTTTTGAAAACGGGTCACGAAGAATGTTTCCGGGTTGGCGAAGAACACCGCCGGAAAACTGGGTTTCCCAGTTTCCGGCCGGCGTCCGGCCACCGGAAACTTCTCCGACCATGCCCGAACTCAACCCAAACACACGGATTTGTTCAGGAAGGCAGTAGCAACATCACAACTTCATTTAACTCAATAAAACACATGCAAATACAGTACCGAATCGCCAGAAACGAAAGTCACCGGCGGTGGCGGCAATTTTCCGGCCAACACAAAAACGAACACTAAACTGAAAACTAATTACACGAATCAGTTCTATCTAACACGATCTACACATCTGCAGTCTCAAAAACTCTGTCAGAAATCGGGAATCCAATCTCCGACCAAAGTTCAAGAACTCCGGCGAGCCTTAACTTTTCCGATCTGCTCGATTTAGGGCTCTAAAAATCAAATAAAAATCATCAAAACACTCAGCACAACACATACAATCCATTCATACCATCAATTAACAAGAACAATCAATAATAAAGAAACCCCCAAATCAAATCAATAAATTCGAAATAATTAAATAAATTAAAAATCGGAAATATCAGAAAATCATACCCACACGAATTTTGACGATGGATTTAGGTAGAGGATGATGAGAGATTCAGTTTGATTACAAGAACATCGAAATCGGAATCCGATAACGCCTTCAAAAGTGAGTTTGATTCTCAAGAACACGAAGAACACGTTTCAGGGGTTTTTAGCTTTTTAACTGTAATTAAGCTTTGATTATACGAAAAACAAAGTACGATTTGCCTTTTTATATTAAACGGAAAGTAATACCCCAAACGACATTTTTGGATCGATACTGATCCGATAGATCGCTTTAAATACAATTTAACAGATAAAACACTTTAAATCTTTAATAAAGCAGAATACACGTTTTACGAGACGATAATCATCCATAAAGTACAGATGACTACAAGTATCGTTTAATAATAGATATACGAACCAAAATACTTCTATTACGAATATTTTCGAATACTTTCCACTTTAACGAATGAAATATTGGTACGAACGATATACCAATTGCCCGAATAATTTGGGAACGATCCAAATTTTCTTTTCAATAATTATAATAAAATAAAATAGTATAACACCCTTTTCAAAATAGTTTCAAATTCCCCACACATATCACATAGCATCACATTGTCACATATTCAATCATTTAACGAATAATTTAGCACGTTTAAACAGATAAATCATTTAATAACTCTTAATATGAAATTAAAATTTCATTTCACATCATATAATAACACGTAATTTTCCCGGATCTTACATCCTTCCCCCCTTAACAGGATTCTGTCCTCAGAATCAGCTCGCGCAAACATAGGTGGATATTTTCCAACATCTCATTCTCAAATTCCTAGGTTGACCTTTCAACCTTAGGATTTCTCCTCATACTCATACTAATTTGACTCCTCTATTACTTATCACTCTCTCATACTGACTCCATATCTCAATCGGTTAATCAACATAGAACAATTTAACAAGATCTCTATAGGTTCATATTCTACGAAATACACTATGAATATACCACTCACGGGGTGGCAAGCAAACTTATACGCACTTTCCCAACACTCAATAAATCGTCGTAAGGTAGCATTTCAAAATCGTCATAGTAACTGTTGTCGTAAGGAAATCTAATCATCTGTAAACGATCCTCCCAATTACCTTCAAAATTTAGTACACAACCATAGTCTGTCTGAATTCTTCAATTACGTCGCGGATCTCTGTCAAATACAATTGAACTCGTCATTCCATGCCGTACCATTATCTCTCATTAATCGGTCAATAATAACCTAAATATCACCACGATAAGCTCTAAGCCTTAGCAACTCCATACCACAGTTTATCTCAACATGTCTTCGTCTCCATTCAGGAATCTCTTTAGTTGTAGTCGTCTACTATACCTCTGTTATTTTGTCTTCATTTTCCAACACCTCAAGTACTTAGATATTCACCAACACTGGTATCCCTTTTGAAACCCCTCATATATATCCTTGCATTTCCTTCTTATTCTTTATACTTTCTCGTTCCCTCCTATAATTGAATCCTTTTCTATTTCCATAACTCTTTCCTTTATGTAGCCCTTTCTCTTTAATCAATCCTGGTTGAATCCTTATGTCCGTCATTTCTTTTAATTAATCTCTTGTTATCATAACCTTAAAACTTCATCCTTTCTAATCCTTTTACCGAAGATATTTTCATCTCAATTCCCTCCTTTACTACTCATACTATCAGCCATCCATATTCTTGGGTCAACTTTATCTACCTCCAATATGTCTAACAACTACTTTCAACGATCACATACCTTTCATGCCAATTAACTCTTCAGCTGAAAACAACCCTTCATTACCTCATCCATTGTCTTTAAATCCTTATTAACACCTCTTCATCTTCTTTTCCTATCTTCACAGTAACACTCATGACACCTTCTCCATGGCTCCTTCTTATTTCCCAAACAGCTTGATCAACTCGACATCGTCTTGATTATCATTCTATACATCCACATTGACTGGTAAAATCTACCTTAACTATCGCGAGCAAAAGACTTGCAACCATATCATACAATCCTGAAATACTCAAAGATTAACTCATTCTCCATTATTAGCCTATCATCCAATCTTAAAAGTTCTTCTCATTGAGACAAAAATCTATTATGTCCATTTTCCACAACCTGGGATAACATCAGCACAATTACACATCTTCCCCAATTTCCAATCAACTCTTGAATTATCTAACTTCACCTTTTCCACATCGTAACGTTAATCGATAGAAAGAGAACAACTGGCCCCGTTATATGTTACTAGTATTCTAATCGCATCGTAGTCCGCTTTCGTTCATGGTAATTCAATCGCAAATTCTTCGTTCGGTAAGGTAGGGTAAATTCCAGTTCACCCTAATGGCATACCTCCCAGATTATTTGAAGTAAGAAGTTCATGATAGTTTGAAGTGAAAAGATTCTATATCGTAGCAAATGTCCCACAATTGGGGTTACCAAATCTGTATATTCCAAAGCAACATTATTGGAAGTGAAAGGATTACTGAGAGACCAATTTGATCACATGAACTCAATGTTGTGTGTCTCTATTAAGACAGTACTAAAGGTAATTAGCCTTCTTGTATTTCACAACACACAAGTGACGGCGTCCCGTCAGACTTCTATCACATAGACAGATAGTCCTTGTGTCCCCTATAAATAGGGTTGTTTATCTCAGTTGGAGTAGAGAAATATGAAAGAAATTTAGAGTCAGAATAACAATCAGGGCCTTTCGATAAGAATTCTCAAATACACACCTTGGATTGAAATTGAATAAATTCCAAAGGTGTTATTTCAGAAAAGAAGAACAACCAGAAAGGAAGTATCAACAAATAGTGTTACATCACAATTAGAGTTATCCACTCCGGAAGAATGAAGGAGTTGGAATTTAAATAACATATTTTCAACAGGCTTCACAAATTGAAATAGATGTCACAACAACCTCTGATGCAATTGCAATCATGATTGATCAAAAGTATCAAGTACAAAGTCAAAAGGTGGAATATATTTACCAACACAAGTTTCGCTTAAAGAAATGTCAAATATTTCATTAGGATGGGAGGGTATTACCAGGGTCTTCACACATGACTCCTCCGTCGACTCCCTCGATAGCTCGTTATTCGATTTCAGCCCTTCTTCTCCACGTCGCAAGGTTATCAATATCGTACGTCGTCGTCGACTCGTAATAGTCCTCGAAGATTCCGCCGTAGACATCTACAATCGTATGAAATTCTATCCACCTCAGCACAATCATCTGAATTGAATACCTCTATCTTAACTCACTCAGTGGTACTATATTCAATAGTCCAACACGAACTCTAAATGAGCTCTGACGTTCCTTATATAACTATATACACTCCCACACACTCTCGTTTCTAGTTTTACTATAACCCTTGCTCTGATACCAACTGTAACGCCCCCAAATCCGGGGTCAAAGGATTTGGTCGTCACACTGCACTCTTAATCCAAACAACCTGTTAAATATAAAATCAACACAATAATAATAATATCTGTGACCCCAACTCTACCAAGAATCTTTAAAGGTTATAGTGCTAGAAACAAGAATCCAAAATTTCATTACAACAATCTTTCTTCTTTACAACCATTCTCTTTACACAAATTCTAATACACCAGTATAACTTCGATAAGAAGTATACCAGGCAACTAACTTTACACAATATATTATTCAATAGAAAACATCTATATACAAAACCTCTCACTAGCTCCAATGCTCTGGATCAAAACGTCTTTACGCTAATATCTTTCCCCATCTCTGATCAGCTACGCGGACAACTCTCGCCAATACACCTTCTTTCTGGCAGGCTAAAATATATATAAATAAAACAAGTATGAGCGAATGAATTGCTCAGCAAGCGCATTATTAAATATAAAATATAAAGTTCCAAATTAATCTTTGGATTTTTCAAATAAACAAGCCTATGGCTTACACATTTGTAATCTCTGATATTTTCAAAACAAGTTTGGTAATTTATCACAATATCTCATTTAGCTTCTCGCAGCTGAATAGTTTAAAACATAAAAAGATTTATATTGGTCGTCACGGCAACCGAATCAACAATAACTACAATAGTATGTAGGAAATATGAAATAAGTATAACTCTTATGTCTTCAAGACCATAGTTTGTACAAAAATACTAATTTGAAGATAACAGGTCTATTCACGACATTTTCCGAAATCAACAACTCTGGAAGGTTAGAATAATCAAGGGGCAAGAATGAGCCAACACGCTCGGTTAAGAAATAAAGAACGCACTTCAAGACTTCAACAGGGTACCGACTGGATATGCGGTATGAATAAAACTCAACAAGATAGATATCTCACGACTGCCAATGGAATCAAGGAAGTGGATTTCAACTATTTGGAATCCGAATGTATTAAGAGTAAGCGATTTCAGCAAGATTGAAACCACTATTAATAATCAACAAACCAACAACTTCACGCAACGAATAAACCTGAGAATCCGGTCATATCTCACAAGTACAAAGTATATGGATGTAACTCATCCTAGAAATGAAAATTCATATTAGAATTGGATTTTTAACAATTATCAAATACAAAGGTTGTGCTGCTGGCCAGCCACGCATCAACCCCGGACTAGCTCATGTCATAGTCCTCTACTGGATCCTAGGCCAATCTGGGCCTTAATTACATCGACCAATAATTGGTCCATTTTTAAAAACATTCCAATTCTATATTATATACGTCAGGTGTCAGAACAATTGACAACCTTACTTCGACAACAGGTGTCGGAAGAATCGACAACCTAATACAACAATTGCTGGAAAACTCACGTTCCAGGAAACAGTTCAATTATGAAGAATCCATTAAGGAATAACAATATAATCTAGTATCGACGAGATCGACACAATATGGGGAGGTGCACATGAAAAGTGACAATATAATAAGCATCGACGAGTTCGATGTAACAACTGGGATATAATGAAGAATAAACAATGACATGCTCAACAAGGTTAAGTCTGATATGAAACAGACAATATGATATCAACAGAAAAGTGTAACAAGTCAATATAGAGTAGGGTTCAAAGAATAAACAATAACATGCTTAACAAGATTGAATCTGATATGAAACAGGCATTATGATATCAACAGAATTTGCAATAACTCAATATGGAATAGGGTTCAAAGAACAGGCTCTAGATGGCCTTAACAGTTCAATTCATCACATTATGGAAGAATTAGTTAAGATTCAACAATCTGGTAAGTGACAAGAAAGTCAAGTTCAAGTTTAAGAAAAATTCAGGGTGAAGTTTATAAATGAAGAAAACAAAGGTTTATTAACTTCTGGCAGAAATAGTTCAAGTCCTTCGAACATATACTTATAATAGATAAGCCTCGTATTTGAAGGAAGTAAACTAAATCATGCACAGCGTAAATGAATTCGAATCAGGGAATGGATCAGATGATCGCATTAACAAGAAATGATAATAATAGTTGCAAGGGTGCAGGATGGAAAAATGGAATACTTGTAGAACAAGTACCACAACTTCGGAATTTAAAATAACGTTTTCAACATAGGGTTCGTAAGTTCCCACTCATCTAGGGTTGGCAATATTCCAACCTAATATTTTAAAATCATGTCTTTTAAAAGAGAGCCTTAGTATACGGCCCATAATTATCTCTTCAAACTTTTCAATATAATAAGTATATCTTTCCAATCAATATGAAAATATGAATCTAAACTCAAAAGGTATAAAAGAGTACTCGTCAATTTACGAGATTAAATAACATACTTGCAATTCAATGCAAAAGAAATCAACATTTGAAAATTCAGTAATAAGCATTCAACATGCATACTAATAATTCAAGATAATATCCCTTAATTAATAAGCAAGGGTATAAACACTTGCCTCTGGTCCTTAGCTATTTCGTAACGCTGAAACAATACGATTTCCTCCTTATTCTGTCTTGTCGCACGATTCTCTACTTCCGTCCTTCTTTGCTTTAACGCTCTTGCGAATACCACTAGTCTGCTTTTACCATTTCGAATCCACGTGCCAGCCTCGATAGTCAAACATGAGACGGTACTTAGTCTTCAACGTATAATCCTCATATTATATAAATGATCGTAACTTAACTTCGACGCACTTACCGATCTTACCGATATCTCTGTTGCATAAACATCCACATCTCAACTGATAGACCAATCGCAATCAACCACATAAGTAATCCACGTAACTTGCTTGACGACAATCCCCATACTATAAAAAGTCAACATCCAAGTCAACGGCCTCGTAAATCTCACTTTCTAACATAACCGACAAATTTCTATCCTATCTACCCCTCGTGATAACATTAGACACAACCAATTACTCAAACAAGTCTCCACACAATTTATTCGCATGCATGACTCACACAGATAATTCACATTGTTCACATAACACATTTAAACAAGTGACCGGTTACGTATCGGACGCCCGGTCTAATTTACGATATTTAAAACTCAGACACTAGCCCTAGTACGGGCATATACGGACTATAAAACACATTACACAACTCATACAAACCATATAGCACTTATAACTATTTTTAAAACATCACACAAAGCTTATTTGAATTTAAATAAGCCACAACCAATTTTTAAATCAAAAATCGGATTTTTAAATCCAATATAAGTATTTTAAATGCAATTAAATCAATTAATAAAATTAATTGACACTCTTTAAATGCTCAAACTATTTTTAAATAAATAAACCAAGATAGAAAATAATTAAACTTAATTTTAATTAATTAAATCTAATTAATAATTAATTATTAAGAATTAACTGATTAAAAGAATTAATCAATTAATTAAATAAATTAAATATTAATCAAAAATAATTAAAATAATTAAATTTAATCAATTTTCGAATTTAAATAAATATTTAAGAATTTATAAAATTTTCGGAATAATAAAAATGTATTTTTAAATCAAAGATATGATTTTTAGAATTTTTAAAACAATTTTTGAATTATTTTTAAAATAAAAACCCAGAAACAGTTTTCTAAAACGAAATTAGGGTTTGAAGAATCAAAACCGGGTCGGTAGGGTTTTGAAAACGGGTCACGAAGAATGTTTCCGGGTTGGCGAAGAACACCGCCGGAAAACTGGGTTTCCCAGTTTCCGGCCGGCGTCCGGCCACCGGAAACTTCTCCGACCATGCCCGAACTCAACCCAAACACACGGATTTGTTCAGGAAGGCAGTAGCAACATCACAACTTCATTTAACTCAATAAAACACATGCAAATACAGTACCGAATCGCCAGAAACGAAAGTCACCGGCGGTGGCGGCAATTTTCCGGCCAACACAAAAACGAACACTAAACTGAAAACTAATTACACGAATCAGTTCTATCTAACACGATCTACACATCTGCAGTCTCAAAAACTCTGTCAGAAATCGGGAATCCAATCTCCGACCAAAGTTCAAGAACTCCGGCGAGCCTTAACTTTTCCGATCTGCTCGATTTAGGGCTCTAAAAATCAAATAAAAATCATCAAAACACTCAGCACAACACATACAATCCATTCATACCATCAATTAACAAGAACAATCAATAATAAAGAAACCCCCAAATCAAATCAATAAATTCGAAATAATTAAATAAATTAAAAATCGGAAATATCAGAAAATCATACCCACACGAATTTTGACGATGGATTTAGGTAGAGGATGATGAGAGATTCAGTTTGATTACAAGAACATCGAAATCGGAATCCGATAACGCCTTCAAAAGTGAGTTTGATTCTCAAGAACACGAAGAACACGTTTCAGGGGTTTTTAGCTTTTTAACTGTAATTAAGCTTTGATTATACGAAAAACAAAGTACGATTTGCCTTTTTATATTAAACGGAAAGTAATACCCCAAACGACATTTTTGGATCGATACTGATCCGATAGATCGCTTTAAATACAATTTAACAGATAAAACACTTTAAATCTTTAATAAAGCAGAATACACGTTTTACGAGACGATAATCATCCATAAAGTACAGATGACTACAAGTATCGTTTAATAATAGATATACGAACCAAAATACTTCTATTACGAATATTTTTGAATACTTTCCACTTTAACGAATGAAATATTGGTACGAACGATATACCAATTGCCCGAATAATTTGGGAACGATCCAAATTTTCTTTTCAATAATTATAATAAAATAAAATAGTATAACACCCTTTTCAAAATAGTTTCAAATTCCCCACACATATCACATAGCATCACATTGTCACATATTCAATCATTTAACGAATAATTTAGCACGTTTAAACAGATAAATCATTTAATAACTCTTAATATGAAATTAAAATTTCATTTCACATCATATAATAACACGTAATTTTCCCGGATCTTACAGAATCTCTATACAAGGATTCAAGTATGGGTTAGACCTTATCATCTAAAGTACCCAAGAGCCAGAAACATTGGAGTTATACGTAAAATACTTACTAGGACTTCTGTTAAAATCAGTTCTATAGGCTGGACAATCGTAACAATATAAGAATTGAGGTAACCAGTCAGTCATTCCCTTCCGGTTTCCTTTGATGCACTGCCCATCATGGACATTCCAGGCAGAGAGATAGAAGAAGCCGGAGTTTTTTCCTGTTTGTTTCAGCTGGTAAAAGAAACCCAGCTCACGAGCAGTCAATCTCTTCTCAAACTGTTGGTCATAAAGGATGAACATGCACATTGCCATTCGATAGGCGTTTGGGGTCATTTGAATTGGAGCAATATCATAGTAGGTGATTATATCATGGATAAAAGGATGCAAAGGGATGGACAAATGTAATAACCCGAATTTTTGGAAAAATTAAAACTTTTCTTATTATGATTAAGTGCATCAGTGAATAGTGAATTTGGTGGATGAATAGTGATTTTGAGGATTAACAAAATTTTTCATGTCACCTATGTACGAGACGTAGTGTGGATATTCCGAAGTCATATTAGTGATCTACGGAGTAAATAAGTGAATGCAAAGACGATCGGAATTCAGAAATTCCAAATTTTATTTTGGTGAAGTATTTGACCGGGCAGTGAATTATATATTATTATATTCAAGGAATGAGATATTAAATTAAGGATTTGAGGATTTAATATTTTGGAATTTTATTATATGTGATTTGAGAATTTAGAACGAAAACCACTGAGACAGTGAAACGAAGATACTAGAAACCGCTGATACTTTATAACGAGATTAAGCGATTAAGAGAACGAATCATGGATTGAGGATTGAAATTATGACAGAATTAAATATAGACATGGAAGTAACATGTAACAAGATTAATTCGAGAAATGCAACATTTGGATCATCCATGTGAAAGAAAAGCGAACCAGTAAAGCTACTTTAGCTAAGATCATGCATACGCGACACGTGTCCCGGTGACTCACCAAAAGGTGATGACTCACCACTTTTTAAACACAAATATCAGCATTTTCATTATTATCAAGACAAAAAGAAAAGAAAAGGAAGAAGAAAATTCGGGAGAGAAAAATGAGAAGAAAAATGGGAGAGAAAGAAATGATCGTAACTTGAGATTCCGTGGTCCGTTTTTGGCGTTCTACCACTCGAATCGAAGCTCTCGAGAAGCCCGACGTAACCATGGTAAGAAATCACCTCAACCCCGTGATTTACCCCTTCGATTTCAGTGATTAACAGTCGGAGAAGATGATGAATAGTAACTTGTGTTTTGTTTTGTTTTTGGATATTGAGTTTGTAGCTTCCAAAGGTTGTATTAAGCAAGGATCTAAGGTTACATAAGGAATATAGCAGCAAGCAAGCTTGGAGAAGGTATAAAACCTCTGCCCCTTTTTGTTATATGAGTTTTGAAATTGTTTTGATGTTTATGTAAAGTTAAAAGCATGACTAAGTGATTATATGAATTTTTGGTTGAGTTTGGAGGATGGGTTATGAATTTGTTGTGATTATTCATGGAGGATTTGACTGAGTGGAGGGTGTATAAGGTGAATGGTGAGTTTGGGATTGTTTGGTATTGATTTGGGTGTGTTTTGAAAATGGAAAACGTTACGATTATAGCCGTCGTAATGCCCATTTGATTTAAGGCTGTTTTAAGCAAGAATTACGAACTGGTCTGGTAATATTTTTGAACAGAACTGACCATGAACATGTAGGTCTTGTTTTAAGGTTTGTTTTGGTATAAAGATCATGTCTATACGATTTACGGTTTAGGAGAAAAGTGAGTTATAGTAAACGCCGTTCGGGAGAATGACTCATCTCTGTTCAGCAACTTTGAGGCTATATTTGGACCACTTCGGAGCCATATTAAAATGTGAAATTTTGAGGAATAATACTAGAGACAGTTGGGAAGGCTCACGAAAAAGATTCGTATTAAAAGGATTATATTTCGATTTTATAAAAATGTTTTAGTCGAGGTCGCGCAAGTGAAAACCACTAAGAGCATGACTTAGAAACCGATGTTGCAAACGGTTAAGTATAACTTGGATTTGAGGATGGATTTCGAACCAAACTTATGATATAAGTATTTGACGGATAACATGGACTTAGTATGAGCCTATAACGAGTTAGTAATTCCTTGGTTGTGTTTCGCTTACGTGTTTAAGCGTTGAGTTATAAGTGGTTTATCGAGGGGATTAACCGTGTGTTTTCGTTTGACTTTGTCTAGATTGTCCGGCATCGTCGCGAACCCCTATCACTTCTCGAGCATCAGGCAAGTTTTCTAAATCTATACTTTGAAGTATTGATTATATATTACTGCTTTTGCCATGTGTGGAGTTATACAGTTTTTGCGATACATGTTATATATTGTATAAAATAGAATTTGACTTTTGGATATTATACGAGCTTTGAGATAATGTACTTACGAACCGGTATACCTTGTAGCTCTATGGATAAGAGCATGTTTATTGTTTCGACTTTAGACCGGGAGTCGATATTTTTGTTAGATAGATAGTCGTGGAAACCCGGAGGGATTCCAGCGGCAGAGTACTATTCATCTTGAGGAATATTATTATTAAACATTATTTATGTTCCGGAAAGTATTTATTACTTGGAAATGATTTGATTATGGGCTTCTAAGCTAGATATGGGATATTAGTTAGAAGCCAGATTTTTATAAAGGCCCTAGGTTAAGGGCGTATGATATTTCTTTAGATCAGAAGTAATTATATTTCTGTATATGTTAAGGATTATTTTCCGATAAAGATGCCGGGTAATTGTTATTCGAGGGTTAATTGTTTATTTAATGAATTTCATTTATATTCATTTGAGGACTATTGACTTTAAGAATATTATTTCGAATATTCATTCGAAGATTATTTAATTGTTTAATGAACATTACTTTCAAATATTCATTCGAGGATTATTTATTTATTTAATGAATATTAGTTTTGGATATTCATTCGAGGATTATTTATTTATTTAATGAATATTAGTTTTGGATATTCATTCGAGGATTATTTATTTATTTAATGAATATTAGTTTCAAATATTCATTCGAGGATTATTTATTTACTTAATGAATATTAGTTTTGAATATTCATTCGAGGATTATTTATTTATTTAATGAATATTAGTTTTGAATATTCATTCGAGGATTATTTATTTATTTAATGAATATTAGTTTCAAATATTCATTCGAGGATTATTTATTTACTTAATGAATATTAGTTTTGAATATTCATTCGAGGATTATTTATTTATTTAATGAATATTAATTTTGAATATTCATTTGAGGGTTACTTATTTAATAAATATTATTTTCAAAGCAACAAGAGGTTCCCAAAACAATGTTTTTCCATTTAAATCTGTCTTGTAAAGAGGATTTAAATGCTCGCTCAACTATCAAAAATATGGGAAACCTGATTTAAGTGACTGCTACTCTTTTTTAAACTCTCAACTCAAAACTGTCAGGGGACAGATATTTTCTCGAAGCAATTTAGTTGCTGCAAGTCAAATATTGTGTTGCCACCTCAACGATCGAGGGGTAAATTCATGGAAGGGAGTTGTTTATACGGAATCACCTTATAACTTCATCTTTTAAGATATGTGTTGATATTCTGCTTACATAGCAGATATTTTTGGAAAGGTTATATTGGTTTACCTTGAAACCTCATCTTCTATATTATACTAGAACTTTGTTCATAATATAGCAAAAGTTTGCAGAAATATTATGAAATGATATTTGAAGTACAATAATGGTACTGTTTTTGGGAATACATTCCGATAAGGATATAATTTCAGTATCAAGATATTTTGACAAATTATTGTCTTATACCCGCTTTATTCTGGGTTGAGTTAAAGGCAGAATTATGCCATACTTTTATTTCCTTGCTGAGCTATCGCTCACTCTTGCTATTGTTTTATATATATTATATAGCAGCGAAGCAGGATGCCAATGGGACGGCACATACCCCGCAAGGCGTTTTCATAAACAGTTTCTAGCAGTGATCCCGAGAGTAGTACGAACTAATCGAATCGGGCTACAGCTGTTGGTATTCAACTTATGTATAGATATGAATGGTATGAGAGGATTGTGAGCATCAAAAGGCTAAGTTGGTAATGTAACATTTCCTAGAAATTGTATCAGTGACAGATTCAAAGACATTTGGGTATTGTAATAAAAATTATTATTCCGCAGTTGTTGTATTGTGTCGTTTCTGAGACTCTAACCTGTGTGTGTGTGTGAGAGAGACACATATTGTGGGGTCATGAGCAGGTGAATTATGAACGTTGTGAGTAATACAGGTAAGGCAAGGAGTAAATGGATCGTGACTACTCTAAATCCCTGACCCCGGATTTGGGGCTGTTACAGAAATGGTATCAGAGAGTTAGGTTACAGTCCTCAGAAACGATAGGAGATCGAGTCGTACAATACCCGTAATAATGATAAGAGCATCTAGAGCTCAAATTGAGTTCGTAGTCGGGTTAGAGGACATGACCCTGACTGTTTAAGATGAAGCCCGAGAGGGGACTTCTTCTGGGAAACCGTACTTAGGACTTCGTGATTAGTCACCTCGAGTCGTATGAGTTATAGATTGATGGGATTCTGAGATACCAGACCCCGAGGCCTTCGAGTAGGCAATTGATGATGCGTTCCTTGAAATGGACGGAGACCCGATAAAGGAAGATCCATAGGAGGATCTAGAGGAAGACCCCATAGTGGGTCAAGGAAAGAATCTTGTAGAGGACGTGTTGATTGATAAAGATGTAGTATGTTACTTGAGGTCGTATAATAGGACCGGACGAACCTTCAGAGGTCAAATAAGTGCCGAGACGAGGGTTTAAGGATCGTTTATGATTCATCGGGAGATATGACAAAGAAAATGGAATAGAGTCTCCAAAGCAGAAGAGGTAGAGGCAGTATAGCCAGTATCAGTGGATTGATTCGACTTGAACGAAACCTGTTACTCGTAGTCGGTTGTAGTTGCCCATAAGGAGGCGGCATACGTAAGAACCAAGGTGTTCAGATTTTTACGAACGATTAAGGGTACTTAGTTGCCTATAATAGTGAAAGGAATTGCTTTGGCTATGAGGTTTCAATCCCCCACGACCAGCAATTCCACTGGAAATAGTGTCTATTACATCATTGAGGGATTTTATTATCTCAAGGAGAATTTTGGGTATATGTACCATGTAAATGTTATTGTAAGACAAGCACGCTAAGGCAAAATCGAGAACGAGATTTACCACCCTCAGGAAACCAGGAAGGAATTATGAGGATAGAATCGAAAGGTCGGAAATCAGATCCGAGCATTACTAGTGAGTAAATAGATTGATCAAATTTCCCTGATTTTGGAAAGAAATTCAGCAAATTTTGGCAAACCTTGTCTTTCTGATTACCAGAGGATGTCACCAAAGAGAGTGGAAACTAGGGTGAACCCTGTGGATTGGGTAAGATGGCCGCTATATAGGTTGGTGGACAGACCCTGATTGCTACAACTGATGGTAAAGATAAAATGATGAAGTTGAGATTGGACGGTAAAGGCGAAATATATTTAAGGCCCAAGACGGACTGAGAAATTCCGGGATTGACTTAAATGAAAAGGCTATTGGGCCAAAAGTGTTAAGCTTATGTAGCACACGGGATTGATATGGGGAGAAGGAATATTGGGTACAAAGATGATTGAAATAGAGACCAGATTTAAGCTTGTAGTTTCTAATGATCTTCCGAAGTACCGCCCAGTCGACATGTGGAATTGTCATTGCTATGGGCGACAACGGTATCGAAGTCTTCTTATAGAACAGAACACTTACTTGAGATGTTTGCGCCTAGTCGAATAGAACTCCCTGCGATTGCAAATGCTGATGGTTGAATTCTTAGCGACTAATATAAGTCGGGAATGACGTAAGTATCGAACACCTTAGGGTGCGTGGAAAAGAAAAGCTTTGGAATTGAACGATTATCCATCAGAGGAGCCGACAAAAAAGGCATCCGTAGAGACCTTGGTAATACCCTCCCCATTTGCAAATTATGTGGGGTATTTCCCCAATCTATGATCTATCTTGACCTCTTTCCAAGAAAGAATTCTGATAAAGGGTATATTCCCTCTTTGAAGTTATTTTATAACACTTGTGTTAAATCATAATTAATTTCAATTGTGATTAGAGGCTGTCACGATGCCTACTTTCAGGTTTTCGAAGCCCTGTCAAATGATGTTATTTAAGCTTTCACTTTTCTTCAAATAATGAATGACCCTATGGTGATACCTCACCACTTGTATGTTAAGTACCAGTATCTTTCTGGTTATTCTTTTCTTTGTAGTTTCCTTGGAAACCGCACCTTTGGAATCTGTTCAATTTTAATCCAAGGTGTTCCTTTGAGAAATATTGTCGAATGGCGATAATCATTAAATTGATCTCGAATTGCTTTCATACTTTTCAACTTCCACTGAGACGAACAACCCTATACTTATAGGGGCTACAAGGACTATCTGTCTATGTGATAGAAGTCTGATGGGACGCCATCACTTGTAAGTTGTGAAATACAAGAAGGCTAATTACCTTTAGTAATGTCTCAATCGAGGCACACAACGTTGAGTTCTTATGATCATGTTGATCTCTCGGTAAATTCTTTTACCTCCAATAAGGTTACCTTAAAACTCATAACCTTATGATCACCAGTGTGTGACGTTTTCCTTGATATGGGAGCTGTCTTTTCAAGGCCCCATAATTTTTGTTATCTTCATTGAATTCCAAGGGGAGGCGAACCAGGTCAATTAAGTCAAAATTCGCTGATAGGAATTAGATTCGTAACGAAATCGCCTATGACAGGAGCGAATCCCTAAGACGAATAGAATGTTAGTGACATATCAATGAAATTGATTTATTCTCCCAAGGATGTTATGATAATGGAAAGCGTGTCAATTGATATATGTGAAAGGAATGGCGATGTGCCGTGAGCTCCAGTGACAATGGTGTTAGATAGATGCCCTATAGTGGAATTGAGATTTTGGAAGAGTTGTTTACGAATGGACACTACCTCT
This sequence comes from Heracleum sosnowskyi, assembly GCA_030848705.1. NCBI lineage: Eukaryota > Viridiplantae > Streptophyta > Magnoliopsida > Apiales > Apiaceae > Heracleum > Heracleum sosnowskyi. The sequence continues at coordinate 72,551,676 of CM061235.1, forward strand.
AGGTTAGCAAGATAAGTACTAACGACGGAGTCAGAGGGAGCTGGTATTGTGACTTGGGAGAGGTGCAGCGTGTGTTGTTTTAAAGGAATAATTTTCGGAAATATATGGAGACCCGGATGAAAATGAAAGTTAAAGGATTAAAACAAGAAACCATGACTGTGACCGAGTATGAGGCCAAGTTTTCCGAATTATTGAGGTTTGTTCATGAGTTTGTGAACACGGAATAAAAGAAATCCAGTAGGTTTCAACCAGGGCTACCTCCAACCAGCAGCCACTGTCAAGACCTTTAAATAGCAGGTACCCTTCTATACTATGCAGACAAAGCTAATGTATCGTTGTATATCAAGAAGTTGCATGACAATTAAACCTTAAGGCCGAGCTGCTAAGGGAATAATTACAAGTAGAAATAGTCAATCGAGGGATTTTCCCATAAGACTGGTACATCCAGGTTCTGAACTAGAAATATGAAGTCGACACTTTTGATAGGCCTGATTCCTTTCAAGTTGGGAGAAGTTGATATGATAATAAGGATGGGTTGGTTGACACCCAATGGAGCCAATGGATTGCAAATAAAAAGAGTAATAAATAAAGGATGGAGACAGATTCAGAGATTCTTGAATATAGTTCAGACGAAGAAACTATTACGCCAGAGATACGAGGCTTAATTAGCTCTTATGGTTGACGCCAAGAAAAGAGATACCAAGTATAAAGGGAACTACAATGGTTTTGGGAGATTGTACAAGGTTTTAATGAGCTACCAGATATCGATTTGGATGACATGAGAATGAATAACGAGTATTCAGGTTATAGTGCCGCATCTCCTGTTAGCCTCAGTGAGAATGGAAGAGTTAGCGACTCAGTTACAAGAATTGCTGGGCAAGGATATGATAAGAGCCAGTGTGCCACCGTGGAGAGCCCGGTGTTGTTGTAAGAGAGAAAGATGTTAGCACAAGATTATAGAATCTCGAGAGTTGTATGAGTTCGACATGGAGAATAGGTACCCTTGTAAATGATTGTTTGATCAGCGGAAGAACGCTGTGTATTTCCAAATTTATTTAAGAACTGGGTATCACCAGTTGGAAGTTAAATCAGAAGATATACCCAAGACTGCGATTCGTACTAGGAATAGACAATTCGAGTTTTCAGCGAGGTTATTTTGGGTTGATTAATGCACCCACAAATTTTATGGAATGTAATGAATTGGCCTTGAGTTACCCGTGATAGTAGATAACATGAGATGGAGAAATGGCTAGAATTGACCTAGAATTATGACTGTAAGATACACTACCATCCGGGGAAGGCCAATGTGGTGGCCGATGCCCTTAATTAAAATGAGACAGAGATGGAATCCGAATGATCGGGAATTAAAGGATGAGATTTTACACAAAACCCAAGTTAGTCCAACAAACTAGAAAGACAAAAGATTTCACCAACAAGCGGCTAGTGACAGCCAAGACAGACAGAGAAAGTATGCGAACTAAGCCCGCAAGTATAGAGATAGTACTGCTATTGATAAGCTAAATGGCATGTTGATGGATGACAAGCAAGTTTATGCTGGTGTATTTCTGTACAAACAAGATAGAGAGTATGAGGTTAAAGATTCGTGATGCTAAAGGTATCTCCATGGAAAGAATTAATGAGATTTGAAAAGAAAGGGAAATTGAGCCCGAGATTCATTGGGCCATCTGAGATTTTAAAACGCGTCAGGAAGGTGGCCTACGAGCCAGCCTTACCCCCCAAACTTGTAGAATGGTCATAACGGAGTTCATGTGTCAATGCGACGTCAGTATACTATAGATGCCCGACATATGTAGAGTACGAGCAGGTAGATATACAACCTGGTCTGACTTACAAAGAACAACCTGAGGAAATCACGGATAGAAAAGAACAAGTGCTAAGAGACGAGGTTGCCAAGCTAGTGAGAGGTTTGTGGAAAATCAAGAAGTGGAAGAATCCACTTGGGAGTTAGAAAGGGCAATGGGAGAGAAGTACCCCCAGTTATTCCTAAGCTGATTCCGGGACGGAATCCTTTTAAGGAGGGGAGACTGTAATAACCCGAATTTTTGGAAAAATTAAAACTTTTCTTATTATGATTAAGTGCATCAGTGAATAGTGAATTTGGTGGATGAATAGTGATTTTGAGGATTAACAAAATTTTTCATGTCACCTATGTACGAGACGTAGTGTGGATATTCCGAAGTCATATTAGTGATCTACGGAGTAAATAAGTGAATGCAAAGACGATCGGAATTCAGAAATTCCAAATTTTATTTTGGTGAAGTATTTGACCGGGCAGTGAATTATATATTATTATATTCAAGGAATGAGATATTAAATTAAGGATTTGAGGATTTAATATTTTGGAATTTTATTATATGTGATTTGAGAATTTAGAACGAAAACCACTGAGACAGTGAAACGAAGATACTAGAAACCGCTGATACTTTATAACGAGATTAAGCGATTAAGAGAACGAATCATGGATTGAGGATTGAAATTATGACAGGATTAAATATAGACATGGAAGTAACATGTAACAAGATTAATTCGAGAAATGCAACATTTGGATCATCCATGTGAAAGAAAAGCGAACCAGTAAAGCTACTTTAGCTAAGATCATGCATACGCGACACGTGTCCCGGTGACTCACCAAAAGGTGATGACTCACCACTTTTTAAACACAAATATCAGCATTTTCATTATTATCAAGACAAAAAGAAAAGAAAAGGAAGAAGAAAATTCGGGAGAGAAAAATGAGAAGAAAAATGGGAGAGAAAGAAATGATCGTAACTTGAGATTCCGTGGTCCGTTTTTGGCGTTCTACCACTCGAATCGAAGCTCTCGAGAAGCCCGACGTAACCATGGTAAGAAATCACCTCAACCCCGTGATTTACCCCCTCGATTTCAGTGATTAACAGTCGGAGAAGATGATGAATAGTAACTTGTGTTTTGTTTTGTTTTTGGATATTGAGTTTGTAGCTTCCAAAGGTTGTATTAAGCAAGGATCTAAGGTTACATAAGGAATATAGCAGCAAGCAAGCTTGGAGAAGGTATAAAACCTCTGCCCCTTTTTGTTATATGAGTTTTGAAATTGTTTTGATGTTTATGTAAAGTTAAAAGCATGACTAAGTGATTATATGAATTTTTGGTTGAGTTTGGAGGATGGGTTATGAATTTGTTGTGATTATTCATGGAGGATTTGACTGAGTGGAGGGTGTATAAGGTGAATGGTGAGTTTGGGATTGTTTGGTATTGATTTGGGTGTGTTTTGAAAATGGAAAACGTTACGATTATAGCCGTCGTAATGCCCATTTGATTTAAGGCTGTTTTAAGCAAGAATTACGAACTGGTCTGGTAATATTTTTGAACAGAACTGACCATGAACATGTAGGTCTTGTTTTAAGGTTTGTTTTGGTATAAAGATCATGTCTATACGATTTACGGTTTAGGAGAAAAGTGAGTTATAGTAAACGCCGTTCGGGAGAATGACTCATCTCTGTTCAGCAACTTTGAGGCTATATTTGGACCACTTCGGAGCCATATTAAAATGTGAAATTTTGAGGAATAATACTAGAGACAGTTGGGAAGGCTCACGAAAAAGATTCGTATTAAAAGGATTATATTTCGATTTTATAAAAATGTTTTAGTCGAGGTCGCGCAAGTGAAAACCACTAAGAGCATGACTTAGAAACCGATGTTGCAAACGGTTAAGTATAACTTGGATTTGAGGATGGATTTCGAACCAAACTTATGATATAAGTATTTGACGGATAACATGGACTTAGTATGAGCCTATAACGAGTTAGTAATTCCTTGGTTGTGTTTCGCTTACGTGTTTAAGCGTTGAGTTATAAGTGGTTTATCGAGGGGATTAACCGTGTGTTTTCGTTTGACTTTGTCTAGATTGTCCGGCATCGTCGCGAACCCCTATCACTTCTCGAGCATCAGGCAAGTTTTCTAAATCTATACTTTGAAGTATTGATTATATATTACTGCTTTTGCCATGTGTGGAGTTATACAGTTTTTGCGATACATGTTATATATTGTATAAAATAGAATTTGACTTTTGGATATTATACGAGCTTTGAGATAATGTACTTACGAACCGGTATACCTTGTAGCTCTATGGATAAGAGCATGTTTATTGTTTCGACTTTAGACCGGGAGTCGATATTTTTGTTAGATAGATAGTCGTGGAAACCCGGAGGGATTCCAGCGGCAGAGTACTATTCATCTTGAGGAATATTATTATTAAACATTATTTATGTTCCGGAAAGTATTTATTACTTGGAAATGATTTGATTATGGGCTTCTAAGCTAGATATGGGATATTAGTTAGAAGCCAGATTTTTATAAAGGCCCTAGGTTAAGGGCGTATGATATTTCTTTAGATCAGAAGTAATTATATTTCTGTATATGTTAAGGATTATTTTCCGATAAAGATGCCGGGTAATTGTTATTCGAGGGTTAATTGTTTATTTAATGAATATCATTTATATTCATTTGAGGACTATTGACTTTAAGAATATTATTTCGAATATTCATTCGAAGATTATTTAATTGTTTAATGAACATTACTTTCAAATATTCATTCGAGGATTATTTATTTATTTAATGAATATTAGTTTTGGATATTCATTCGAGGATTATTTATTTATTTAATGAATATTAGTTTTGGATATTCATTCGAGGATTATTTATTTATTTAATGAATATTAGTTTCAAATATTCATTCGAGGATTATTTATTTACTTAATGAATATTAGTTTTGAATATTCATTCGAGGATTATTTATTTATTTAATGAATATTAGTTTTGAATATTCATTCGAGGATTATTTATTTATTTAATGAATATTAGTTTCAAATATTCATTCGAGGATTATTTATTTACTTAATGAATATTAGTTTTGAATATTCATTCGAGGATTATTTATTTATTTAATGAATATTAATTTTGAATATTCATTTGAGGGTTACTTATTTAATAAATATTATTTTCAAAGCAACAAGAGGTTCCCAAAACAATGTTTTTCCATTTAAATCTGTCTTGTAAAGAGGATTTAAATGCTCGCTCAACTATCAAAAATATGGGAAACCTGATTTAAGTGACTGCTACTCTTTTTTAAACTCTCAACTCAAAACTGTCAGGGGACAGATATTTTCTCGAAGCAATTTAGTTGCTGCAAGTCAAATATTGTGTTGCCACCTCAACGATCGAGGGGTAAATTCATGGAACAAGTCGATGTCCATTAACAAGCAGTAGCTTGGGAAATATTGGAGAATCTTCCTTTCCGACCTAGATATAACTACTTAGTGGAGTCGTATCAACAAGTGTTACACTTGGGGAAAGGAGGACGATCTTTACGTTTCAGAGTCATGGATTTCATCTGAACTAGGAGTGGTGTAAGTGGTCTAGTTGCGCGGACCCATCCAACTTTTATTGGCCCAACCGTTGGCCGGGAGGTCACTGTAAGGCGGTAGACAATGTCAGGCTGTCGTGATTCTTCCATCTACATGTAGAAAACTATTTGAGCGGTGCGACCTGCTACTGATCATAGCAAGGTTAGGCACAGCGGGCGCGGTAGCAACTCCTGTATTGGTTCATCATCCAATTTGGATATTCCTGCAACATGTATTGGGGTGAAGAACCGATCATGTTGGCAGGAGGTCGAAAAGTGTTTGGAAATGAAGTGTCAATAAATTCTTGCAACTTCATCTTTTATTTTATGAGTTATGACTCTGTGGATACCTTACATAACATGAGTTATGGTAAGGGAGTTGTTTATACGGAATCACCTTATAACTTCATCTTTTAAGATATGTGTTGATATTCTGCTTACATAGCAGATATTTTTGGAAAGGTTATATTGGTTTACCTTGAAACCTCATCTTCTATATTATACTAGAACTTTGTTCATAATATAGCAAAAGTTTGCAGAAATATTATGAAATGATATTTGAAGTACAATAATGGTACTGTTTTTGGGAATACATTCCGATAAGGATATAATTTCAGTATCAAGATATTTTGACAAATTATTGTCTTATACCCGCTTTATTCTGGGTTGAGTTAAAGGCAGAATTATGCCATACTTTTATTTCCTTGCTGAGCTATCGCTCACTCTTGCTATTGTTTTATATATATTATATAGCAGCGAAGCAGGATGCCAATGGGACGGCACATACCCCGCAAGGCGTTTTCATAAACAGTTTCTAGCAGTGATCCCGAGAGTAGTACGAACTAATCGAATCGGGCTACAGCTGTTGGTATTCAACTTATGTATAGATATGAATGGTATGAGAGGATTGTGAGCATCAAAAGGCTAAGTTGGTAATGTAACATTTCCTAGAAATTGTATCAGTGACAGATTCAAAGACATTTGGGTATTGTAATAAAAATTATTATTCCGCAGTTGTTGTATTGTGTCGTTTCTGAGACTCTAACCTGTGTGTGTGTGTGAGAGAGACACATATTGTGGGGTCATGAGCAGGTGAATTATGAACGTTGTGAGTAATACAGGTAAGGCAAGGAGTAAATGGATCGTGACTACTCTAAATCCCTGACCCCGGATTTGGGGCTGTTACAACAAACCCATTCTAAAAAAAGTAGCTGAAAAAATGGCACAAGGTGTCTGTTGATCTGGTTCAAAGTTGTCAAAACGATGACACCTTTCCCCAGGGGAAGGTATTACCAAGCGACAGTTAGGTTGATGTTTCTGGAGGAGGAGCTTTAATCTGTTGGCATTCATTGAGGAGTCAAGGTCCTCGCAAGCTGGGATAAGGCCCTGGGATTCGCAAGGGGTTTCTTTGTCTACCGAGGTCTCTACCTCAACCTCGGAGTCAGGGTCAGGGGTTCTAGGTTTGGCAGATGAAACTTCCTCTTCGTAGGAATAATAACGGGAGAGCGGCAAGTTTTTAGTTTCTGGAATTAGATTGTTTTCAAAGGATAGTTGGTTAATGGTTTCTGTCTTTGAGTTTCTGACCTTCAGAGGAAAGAGATTGTTGTGAACTGATGAGATGGCGGCGTCACGAACCGACACCTTAACCTTGGAACGGGTCCTGGTGCTTACTGGCTTAATAATAGGTGGTTTAGGCATAGGGGTCCCGGTTAGCGAGTCATCGGAATCCAGAAGGTCAACACGGTTCTGCACCTCCTGAGCAGCCGATTGCTGCGAGCTGGCCGCACTTGAGCTCCCTGACATCTGCAAACGATGGGGCAGGGTGAGTTAACGGCCAACAGGTTCCTTCTCAATCAGGCAAGCAAGAGGACAGATAAACCGTAATATTTGCGAGGATTTTCCATTGGGGTTCTTTGCAAGTTGTCACAGGGGATTTGGGTCGAACAGATGGTGACCCGGGTAAACCCAAGGACTTAGGTGGTTACAAAGCTCAAGGGTGTTTTCGCACCTAAAGGTCAGATAGAGGGCCATGGAGGTCTTCACCTCGAGAGAGGCCTCAATATATAGAAATTTAAACCTAAAACTAAAGGACGGGGTTTCAATCCTTTTATATGATGGCCTATCAATGTTAACATTCTGGGATGTTTATGATGTATATTATCAGTTATACATACAAGCAAGAACGGTCAGGAAGGCGAATCGACACAGTGTCGTATACAATTTATGGTAAAGAGAAAAACACAAGCAATAGGGGTTTTACAGCTTCTAATTGGTTAACATGGTAGCGCAAAGGGGCAGCGTCATGCAGTCATAATTCGCAAAGAGTGTATAGGCATGGCATTTTGGACTTCGATTTGATTATGCGGATAATACAAGTGTGTGGGTGTGCATATGTGATTACATATGTATGTATATGTACATGTATAAACAAGTTGAGTGTATTCAAAGATTACATGCAACGGCAAATAGGGGTTAAAAGTAAAAGATAAAGACAAATTGGTACCTTACGATGTGTTGCAGGGAGAGAATCACTGGAAATCTGGGAATCTCCGGAGATATGGACCGCCCTGGAGCTTCTTGTCAGGAGAGAGAGAGGAAAGAACTGTGAAGTTTGTATTGAAAAAGAAGAGAAGGGATGAAGGGGCGTGTATTTAAATGCACGCGTGAATAGGAACAGGCGTGCCAGGTGGAGCCATCTGATTGGTAAAAAAAAAAAAAATCAATCAGAAAGAAAGAAATTTGGGAAAATGGGAAGGATAAATGCAGGTGCATGATTCAATTTTCTAGGAGAAATATGAGAGGTTAGTTGAGCATTATTTGAAATTTAAATTTTATTCAGGAAGATGATGTGTAAACTAGCAGGTGTTTTTGTTGGAATTGGAGCGTGGGATTAATTTGCCAGAACACCAAAGAATACATATCGTGGAACTTATTTGAGCAACAGGTGTCCAGCAAAGGACCTGCAGCTGGTTATAAGGTTAGGAGCTGATCGTTCAAAGATGAAATAAGTTTTGGTTCCTTTTGTATTTAATACTGCAAGGAACCGGGGGGTAGTTGTTGTGCCCAAAATCTCACATGGGCTCAATTTAAGGCCCATACTTGCCAAAAGTCCAGTAAGGATGTATTGGGTTAGTATTGTGTGTACTGAGGTACAGGTTAAGAGTACCAAGGTGCAGGCTAAGGGAACAAAGGTGTAGGTTCAGGGTGTCATGGTTCAGGTTCATGGTGCCACGATAGGTGCAGGGACTAATAACATGATCACAGTATCAAGGGTTTGGTAAGAGATGATGAGGTTCAAGTGGTTTGAACCTCGAGACTGGTTACAGGTGATGGGCAGTCGAGGTCTTAAGAAGGCAGAGTGCTAGTAGGACAAGGACTCAGCTACCTATACTTTAGGAGCACGAAATCGTACTTATAAAAGGACTTCTAAGCATGGTTAAACACGCTGGATGGAATAATTACAATCAGTATAGGACTTATATTAGTATTTCGGATATACTTCGTTTGCTTGAGGATATATAGGACTTAGTTATGGATAATGACTAAGACACTGGAAAGCTCGGTAAGAGCTGCCTAATTCGACTATAACTCTGAGATGGACGATCTTAGGGTGGGGGGATTCATCAGGATTATGAAGTATAAACCTAATAGAACTACATGGGGCTTGATTCCTATAAATAGGATATGTAGGCACTTGACTAAAGGATTCGGATTTTCACTCTCGAGAAGCATAAGGCACGTGCACCTCAGTGATACATATTCCGGCGAATTTACGAGTGGTGTAGGATTTACACTACTTATTTCGACCGGTGGTTTTGTCAACTCAGCCCCCGGAAACATACTTCCATCATTCTGTTCATACCGTGAGCTACGGGTTTCTAGCTGTAAGCCTGCAGCTCCGTCCGATACTCAAGGGCGTTTCTTACGAATATTCCAGCGAGATTCTCTCAATTGTGTTGTACCAAATTTCTCTCACAACAAAAACATTTGTCTTAATGTTGTAAAATACAAACTCTACCAAAGGACTCCACAGATATTACATTGATGATGAGAGAATATATATACAAAGTTTCTATCAAGTATCAACTATAACCGAAAGTAAAAACAGTCTTCAAGAAATCAGGAAATAAATTCATTTCCGTCTCGTGCACTCCTTGTTGTTTATCAATCCCAATATCCTATAATGTAGCACTTTCCAGTTTCTGAACCACAATGCACTATCAGGTTCGTACGTAGACATCCCAAGATCCTTGAATGAGTCTTCCATTCGATAACTCTGTGAAATAACTACTGAGTTGTAGACATCTCGAATTAGCTTCATTTACTTCTCCAATAAGCTAACTCTTGACTTCTCAAATTAGTTATATCCGGACTTCTCGAAAGAGTCAAATTTTTACTTATCAAATTGATTTTCTCTTTACTTCTCGAATCCAGACTCCTCTAACCAGTATATGCAACTTCTCGAATCTTAGACTTCTCGAATGAGAATGTTTTGAATCTCTAAGCTATAGTCACTGAAATCTCTATCTTATCAAATTTACATTAAGTGCTAATTCTTTTATAAGATCAAGGTTCATTCAAGAAATGTACTTCTATTATATTCTCTACGTCATCAAGTATTGAATTTATCCTAACAATCTGCCCCTATTTATGCTTTAAAATGTGAAGCGTAAATCTCAATTGATGTTGTCAAAACCAGTTAAAATACAACTAGAATAGAACCTATATAAAGAATCATAATCAAGTCATACAAGTACCTCTAGTACTCAGCAGTTTTAGGTACATACCCTAACTAGCTTGACGCAACAGTCCCCTTCCCTTCAGATTTCGATTGTTGTCAATCAGAACCACTAGCGCATGTCATTTCTCTACTTTTTGCATCTATGCCATCATCACCATCTTTATCATATCTGTTGAAGGTATCTCTGGAAGGTTCATCCTTACAAGAACTAGGCTCTCTGACCAATGTCTCTGGCTGCTTTCTCTTTTTTATCTCCCTCTCTTTGACATTAGCAACTAGATGACCAAGAGATGCAGAGAGATCACAAATAATAGTCATTAGAAGAGATTGATTGTCAATGATAGTAGCCTAATTTGCATCCATGGTATCAAGTCTAGCAGTCCAAGCCAGCTGCATGTGATGCAGAAATATTAGAAAAAGAAGTAGACTACGGATGCTGAGAATCTTGAATAGATTCAGTGACTAGCCGCACATGATCATTAGTCATAGAGAGCGACATATCCATGCGTAATATCTGACTAGATAGATTTTGAATAGAAGTTTTCACTAAGGCTAGTTCCTTGTTGTTCACAACAACATCATCCACTAACATTTCAACTCTGGCATGATGTTCAATAATTTCCCTAGCATGTTGTACACAGCAGTTCGATCATTGACCTCATCAACATGCAAGCCATATTTATTAAACACTACAAGAAAAATCAAATCACACAGCGGTTTATCACCGTTGTCTGACACCCTAAATTTCCGTTGAGTATGGAGATGCCGTCTGATGCGCGTATCAGACAACGGTTAGAGATCGTTGTCTGAGGCTCTAAAGACAACGGAATTTCCTAATAAACCGTTGTAACATATCCAGAAACAACAACGGTTTATATAGAAGCTATTGTCAGAGAATGTATAACTGAAGTGTTTGCTGAACACAGGAAAGACTTGTCATATAATGTCATAAAAACTATAACTTTAAAATGAAACATACAACCCGTTGAAACATATTGTCATTGTTGTATATGTTAACAGACAACATTTTCAAGTCTAAAGAATTGTTGTGGTAATGCTGTACAGACAACAGTGGTTACAAAATTAAGAGTTGTTCTCCTTCCCTTTAGTCAACGGTTTGTAAAAGCATATACATTGTCTAAAAAGGATGTATAGACAATGGTTTTGTTTTTCACATAGGTTGTATGAATTTTCTTTTCACAAAGGTTAGTTGTTAAAAAGCAATGTTTTAGTGTTAAAGAGTTAATACTTTTTTTATGTATTGAAAGTATTGTGATACACAATATAACAAGCATTCCAATGCACAATATAACAAGCATTCCAATAAGTGCTCTATTGTTTCAAAGCAGCTTAGACAATGATTTTGTATATCCACACAACACTAGGTTACATTATAAAATGAACATGCCAAAAAATTAAAAAACCAATCCATCATTCCATTATAAACTACTATCATCCATTACAAGCAACCAATCAATTCACCAGGCCAACAAAACCAGGCTAAACTTTAGAGCTCTTACTTTTCTATGTCTCTGAAATGACTAAGGACTTCAAATTGTTCTCTGTAATTCTACAAATTGGTAGAATCACATCATTCTCAAAAGTAATACCAGGACATAAGTGATTGAATATTAATTTGAAAAATCTAATAAAACAGACATAGCCTAATTTATTAGCTTTTCTATCACTTAAAGCTTTCAACACAAAACTACCATAATCAAAAACTTTAGAGTAGATAAGAGAGTACCCAATTTTGAGTGATCCTGATGGTAGAGCATCAAAATTAGATGTCTTATTCAGGAAGCATCGGCTGAGTGTGTCAAAGAAATAATTCCACTCCCTTTTGAGCTTTGTCCTGAAGAGATTACCATATCTCATAACTTCCCCATTGTAACCTAATTTTGTAACAAACTCAAAAAGAGTCGAGTCTGAAACATTATTAGGAACATCACCAAGAATAGGTAAATGCAGGGCTTCCTCCACAATTGTAGAAGTCACACAGTGATTAACTCCATTCCATTCAAAGTTCATTAGGATTGAACCAGAATCGTCTTTTCCAAAAGAAACTGTATTCCATACCTGCATAACTGACTTGAAAGAAATACTCGCAGGTTTTGTTAGAGCATACTTCAATGGACTTGAAGTAAGAAAATCCTGGATTATATGGAACTCAGTAGGCAATTCCTGATGGTCTAGAATAGCTACAAAATTATTAGTGGCAAAAGTAACACCACTAATCACAATCTGTTTGTTCATGAATGATGAAGACGTCATTAAAACAATATAGAAAGCTTGAGAAGTGAGATTTAGAAAATAGGGTTCTTGAGTACAGAGAGAAAGAAGATGAAAAACTGATGAAGAGAGAGTAATCAGGAATTTAGAAAATCAAATGTATTTTGTTAAAATAAAATATTACTCTCAATGACAGGTGGAAAAATATGATTTGTGCAAAAATGATTAGTGGACAAATTACGTGCGTATTTAAACATAACTGCACCGCTTTTTATGTGTATCTATATGTATATATCTATCAGTGTGACACACGCGCGCATACAGTTGTCCAACTAAAACTCAAACGTTTCTCATCAGCAACTGACGAAAAATCAGGCACAAATTATGTAAAGAAATATTGACATGTACATCAGGATTGACGAGTTGACTTCCTATCAGGATTTTGTCCTATCAGGATTTGATTAAAATTACATACATTACAGAATGACCATCAGGATTTGATAGTCATCAGGATTTCCTCTCTGTATCTTTCCTCAAAAATTCTCAAAATTCATCATTCCAAGTTCATTCACCAACTTATTGAAAGTAGCTTCAGGAAGTGGCTTGGTGAATATATCAGCTAGTTGTTGATCAGTAGGAACAAAGTGAAGTACAATTGTTCCTTCCAGAACCTGTTCTCTTATAAAGTGATATCTAATACTGATGTGTTTAGTAAGAGAATGTTGAACTGGATTTCCTGTCATTGCAATAGCACTTTGGTTATCACAATAAATGGGAATTTTTGAGTATGACAGGCCATAATCTAACAGCTGATTTCTCATCCACATTATCTGAGCAAAGCAACTTCCTACAGCAATGTACTCAGCTTCTGCAGTTGAAGTAGAAATTGACTTTTGCTTTTTACTGAACCAAGAGACTAATCTTCCACCCAAAAACTGGCAGCTTCCTAAAGTACTTTTTCTGTCTATTTTGCATCCTGCAAAATCAGCATCTGAATAACCACATAAACCAAAATCTGATTCTCTTGAAAACCAAAGGCCAAGTGAAGGAGTTCCTTTGAGATATCTGAAAATTCTTTTAACTGCAATCAGATGAGGTTCCCTAGGTTTTTCTTGAAATCTTGCACACAGACAGGTTGCAAACATGTAATCTGGTCTACTTGCAGTGAGATACAACAATGAGCCAATCATCCCTCTGTAGTGAGTTACATCTACCTCAGAACCTTGATCAGGATCAAGTTTGGTAGCTGTAGCTATGGGAGTACTTGCAATAGCACAATCTTGCATGTTAAACCTTTTCAATAAATTCCTTGTATATTTTGACTGATTGATAAAAATACCATCTTCAGTCTGTTTAACTTGAAGACCAAGAAAGTAACTCATTTCTCCCATCATGCTCATTTGATATCTTGACTGAATAAGCTTAGAAAACTTTTCACAGAGCTTATTGTTTGTTGACCCAAAAATGATATCATCAACATAAATATGAATTAACAGCAAATCCTTACCATGATTCAAATAGAACAAAGTTTTATCAATTGTACCTCTTTTGAATCAATTTTCCAGTAAGAATTGAGCTAATGTTTCATACCATGCTCTTGGAGCTTGCTTTAGTCCATAAAGTGCTTTATCCAATCTATAAACATGATTTGGATATTTAGGATCAATGAAACTAGAAGGTTGTTCAATATATACCTCTTCCTCCAGTTCACCATTTAAGAAAGCACTTTTCACATCCATCTGGAAAACCTTGAATTTCTTATGAGCTGCATATGCCAGAAAGATCCTGATGGCCTCTAGTCTCGCAACAGGAGCAAAAGTTTCATCATAGTCAATTCCTTCTTGTTGAGAATACCCCTTTGCAACTAGTCTTGCTTTGTTTCTGATAATTACACCATCTGAATCAGTCTTATTTTTGAAAATCCATTTTGTACCAACAATTGACCTATTCTTTGGTCTAGGTACCAGTTTCCAGACTTCATTCTTTCAAATTCATTCAATTTTTCTTGCATTGCAGTAACCCAATCAGCATCTTTAAGTGCATCTTCAACTTTCTTTGGCTCCTCCTTTGACAGAAAGTTATTATATAGACATTCATTTTGAGTTGCACTTCTTGTCTGAACACCTGCATCATGATCTCCAATTATCAAATCAGGAGTATGACTTGCAGTCCATTTCCTTTCTGGTGGTAAGTCATTTCTTGATGTAGATGCTTCCCCTGGATTGGTGTTATTTTGATTAGAAGAATTTGTGTGATTAGAAGCTCCCCCTAAATTATTGTTATCCCTTCCTGATGAAATATCAGGATTGTCACTTGAATCAGTATCTAAAGAATTTTGTCCTGATGATTGAGTTGACTCTGAATTTGTAGTAGTTTGTTGTTGCTCCCCCTCAATATTTGCACTACTAGATGAATCATCATTACTTGCATCATCAGTATTAGCACCATCAGTAATTGGTGCTCCATCAGGATTTGGTGGATCATCAGGATTTGGTGACCCATCAGTATCTGATGAATTGTCAGGATCTGATTCATTTTCTTCAGGTTCCTTGGTAGCTTCATTTTCAAAAATCAATCTATCATGTGGGTCTTCATTCAATCCAATTATCTTCTTGTCATCAAAAGATACGTGTATTGACTCCATGACAGTCCTTGTTCTTAAATTAAAAACTCTGAAAGTTCTTGAGGCTGGATATCCAATGAAAATTCCTTCATCAGCCTTAGTTTCAAATTTTCCTAGATGTTCAGGATGAGTTCTGAGAACAAAACATTTACAACCAAACACATGCAAATGCTTCAAACTTGGTTTCTTCTCCTTGAGTGATTGATAAGGAGTAACACCATGTTTGTTTATCAATGTTAGATTTTGAGTATAACATGTTGTATTGACTTCTTCTGCCCAGAAATATGTAGGTAATTTAGCTTCTTCCAACATAGTTCTGCCAGCTTCAATAAGAGTTCTATTTTTCCTTTCAACTACTCCATTTTGCCGAGGTGTGTCAGGAGCAGAGAATTGTTGAATAATTCCTTTGTATTTGCAGAACTCTTCCATCTTTGAATTCTTGAATTCAGTACCATTATCACTTCTCAGTATCTTGACTTTGTACTTTGTGGTTGTCTCAATCATTCTCACATGATCCAATAGTATTTCAGGAGTTTTATCTTTTCTGTGCAGAAAATACACCCAGGTGAATCTAGAATATTCATCAACAATTACAAGATTGTACCTTTTCTTACTGATGGACATAATGTTGACTGGTCCAAATAGATCAAGATGCAGCATGTGATATGGTTCTTCAATGAAGGATTATGATTTACTCTTGAATGATGACCTTCTCTGTTTAGCTTTTTGACATGCATCACAGAGTCCATCAGGAGTATACAAAACTTTAGGTAATCCTCTCACTAAATCTTTCTTAACCAACTCATTAATATTGCTGAAGTTGAGATGAGAAAGCTTCTTGTGCCAATTCCAACTTTCATCTACTGATGCTTTACTTACGAGACATGTAGGGGAGCCATCAGTATTTCAGAGAATGTTGGCTTCATAAATGTTACCATGCCTGTAGCCAGTCAATGCAATCTTTCCTGTTTCTTTGCTGACTACTTCACAATGTGTGGAATATAAATTGACATGATAACCTCTGTCAGTGATTTGACTAATACTCAACAGGTTGTGTTTTAGTCCCTTCACTAGAGCTACTTTTTCAATGATGACATTGCCGATGATTATATTGCCATATCCCAAAGTTTGTCCAATGTTGCCATCTCCATAAGACATAGTTGGGCCAGCTTTTTCTTCATATTCTGATAACAGGGCCTTGTTTCCAGTCATGTTCACAGAACATCCACTATCCATGACTAACACATTTTTCTTTTTACCCTGCAATCATAATGTTAAAAAACACTAGTTAGAATGTTTAGGAACCCACACTTGTTGGGTTCCTTTTCCATGCATTTTATTAATTTTAGCAGCAGAAGACTTTCTGATTTTAGCAGTCCTGACAGGATTTACTCAATCAGGATTTGCTTTGTCAGTATCAGTATTAACAAAAGCATGCTTCACATTGACATTCTCAATTTTACCAGACTTTGTACTTTTATTAAACTTAGGCAATGGATCATAAAAATTATAGTACAAGTCATGGTATTCTGCACAAGTATAAATCGAATGCCATATACTACCACAATGAAAACAGGACTTCTGTGGTTTATAAAATACTGATCTACTCCTGACATCGGAAATAGGAATTTTAGTAATTTTCTTTAAACTCTTTTTGCAATCAATAGCAAGATGATTAGAGTTACCACAATTAAAACAACATTTTTTAGGTGCATTTGGGACATATTTATAACCATTTTCTTTATTAATCCCAATTTTACCATTCCTGTTTCTTTTGACACTAGGTTCCTTCTTCTTATCTGTAACTTGACGGATCTTATCCTTGAGTTGTTTCTGAGACAGTAAACCTACATTCTTAGTAACTTTACTCATGACAAGTTTAGACTTAATAATTTTAACACTTTGAACAGAAGTAGATCCCTTTTCAAAACTTGAATTGGAATCCTTACCAAAAACAAAATTAACAGGAGTAATCTTAGATTTGGTTTTGTCTATAAAATGTCTATAGGTTTTTGGACTAACTGTTTCATCAACAACGATTTTCTCTTTCAATTTCTTATCTTCATCTGACTTATACCCGAGACACTCTTTCCAATTCTTAGAGGTATTAATCTCATGAAATTTTCTACCAGAGTCTGTCCAGGTTCTGATTTTCTCATTAGCATATTCAAGTTCCTTTTCAAGAGCAGTACATTTAAATTTCATCTCTAAGTACATGTGTTTAGCATTATTACATTCTATCTGTACTTTTTGCATAAGAGAAAATTCAGCTTCTAAATGCTCATTCCTTTTCCTAAGTTCAGACATCTCAGATAAGATTCTAGTATTTTCAGCAGTTTGACTTCTAAAGCTAATATGCAATGACTTTAACTCAGAAGAATTATCAATATCAAAATCAAAGACAGTATTTAGTACCTTATCATCAGGAATAGCAGTATCATCAGTATTGGCCATTAGGGCATAGTTGACCACCTCAGTATCAGATTCTGAAGAAGAGTCCATCCAATCCTTGCTTGATGTGATGAGTGCCTTTATCTTCTTGCACTCAGTAGCAAAGTGTCCCATACCATTACACTTGTAGCATCTAACCTTTGACTTGTCAAATTTGCTACTCTTGCTGTCCTTTTTGATGTACTTGTCTTTGTTAGCATTGAAGGTTCTTTTCTGAAAGTTGCCTTGTCTCCTAGCCTTCCTGAACTTCATCTTTTTGAAGCCTCTGACTATCATAACAACCATCTCTTCCATGTCTGAGTCACAAGAATCATCATCAGTATTAGCATCAGGATTGCCATCATTATCTGATGATGAATCATCAGGATCTGACTCCACCACTCTTGATTTCCTTCTAGAGACCTCCATTGCTTTTCCTTTTGATTTAGCTTCTACATTCAAGGCAATAGTCTTTGCCTTGCTGCTTCTCTTATTCTTTCTCCGTTGAACTTCAAGATCATGAGTTCTTAGCATTCCATAGACTTCATCAAGAGACACAGTGTTGAGATCATACTGATGTCTAATGATAGAGGTTTGAGGATCCCATTCTTCTGGTAAAGCTCTCAGAAACTTGGTATTTGAATCTTTAGAAACATATTCCTTGCCAACTAAAGATAGATTGTTCAGGAGTGTCAGAAATCTATCATATAAATCAGTCAAGCTCTCATCAGTTCTAGCATCAAATTGTTCATATTCTTTAATTAAAAGAGCCCTTCTGTTTTTCTTGACAGATGCAGATCCCTGGCACTGAGTTTCCAAAGTATCCCAGATTTCTTTTGTAGACTTGCATGCAATCACTCTGTTGGACATGACAGCATCAAGACTATTGTGCAGGATATTCTTTATCTTTGCCTCCCTGAGTACATGAGTTGTTTCTTCTGGAGTCCATTCACTCTTGGCCTTGACCACATAGTGTTTAGGTACAGTTTCTGTTCGTTCTATGATCCTGGTAGGAATATATGGTCCATCACGAATCCTGTCCAAATAATCAGGATCCATAGCCTCCAGGTACATCAGCATCTTTACCTTCCTTGTTGGATATTCAGATTTCTTCAGAATGGGAATTTTCATGCTTTCATACTTGGTTGTCGACATCTAAGATCGTATCTGATTCAAATTTAAATCAGTTTGCTCTGATACCGATTGTTGCCCAGTAATAATCAATTTTAGAAGAGGGGTTGAATACAATTGTATAAGATTCTCGACTTATTAAAGTATATATCACAAATATGAAAGAGTAATAACAGCTTTATTAATTCTGATATAAAACTGTTACAAACTCTCTCAAGAAATTCTGATGTTCTTGAGAGCTTCTAGGTTACAAAAATACTCGTGTGTGTGATCCCTTATGTTCACCACATAAATCGAAACCTAAACTGTGTTTATATACTACATAGCTTCTCTATCAATTACATGATAAGTCCTAATCAATTACAAAGATTAAAACCTATCCTAAATTGATAGCTACGTTCCTACAGACCAGGAACCGACAAAATAAATAACCTTATTTAACTAGACTCCAAATATAACTCAAAATAGAAATCCTGATCAGCTTCCAATCCTGATGATCAATCCTGATCCCAGTCCTGTTATGAAATTCTGATATCAATCCTGATCCTGATGATCATGCAATCCTGATGGCTATGCACTACTGATGACGTCAGCAATCCTGATCAGTTGAGTCTAGATCCTGACGATCATTGAATCCTGATCTAACAGAGGAAGTCTGCAAGCTGGTCCTCTGTACTGATATGGGAGACCAAAATCGACCATTGGCCACAAAATCATGCACAAAATGAATGTCAATGGGGATATGTTTCATACAAGAATGCATAACCGGAGATAGAAATAAATGAGTAGCTTCTATATTATTACAATACATGACCGGTGGACCATGCAATGGCAGACGTAGTTCATGAAACAAATTTTGGATCCATCTAACTTCTGAGGTTGTTGTAGCCAGAGACCTATACTCAGCCTCGGTTGAGGATCGTGCAACCGCTCTCTACTTTCTCGAACTCCAAGATATAGGATTATTCCCTAAGAAAATAACAACTGATGTAGAAGACCTAACTGTCGGATTTCCAGGAAAATGGACATCCTAAGAAGCACGTTTAAAATTTTTGGAGGACGTCTTTTGATAAGCAAATCATGAGCAAATAGTTCCTTTTAAATAGCGAAGAACACATTTTACTGCAGTCCAATGTTCTTCAGTTGGTTTTGAAACAAATTGAGCTAAATGATTAACTGTGAAAGTTATGTCAGGCCTAGTGAAGGCCAAATATTACAGTTCACGAATGGCTTGACGATATAGTTTTTTTATCACAAGGAAACTCTGTGGACTGGCCTTTCCACTTTGTTGAAGCCGTTGGCGTAGACATCGGTTTTTGCACCCTCCATATAATGTCTATGCAATATATCACTAATATACGTGTGTTGAGAGATAAACAACCCTTCCTTGGAAC
Organism: Heracleum sosnowskyi; assembly: GCA_030848705.1. NCBI lineage: Eukaryota > Viridiplantae > Streptophyta > Magnoliopsida > Apiales > Apiaceae > Heracleum > Heracleum sosnowskyi. Next base: position 72,571,628 of record CM061235.1, read on the forward strand.
ACTTTACTTCAATCCCCAAAGAAATATATAAAAACTGGTGAAGATCTTTTCAAGAAAAAGATTCATTCAGTTTCTTAACGATAGTGACAATGAAAATATTATCACTCTTGATGAATAAAATCTCAATAACATAGAATAAAATATATAAGTGATCAGAACCATGAAGCTTATTTCAGCTCATAAATTCTTTTTTGTGGAAGACAAACATCGGAAGGATACATTGGATCAACAAATCTGAGAGGTTTGTGTATAAACACGATTTCATATTAGGTTCCACAAAGAAACGGATTACTTACATCCAGTTGACAAATTTTGCAATTATGGATTAAAGCAATACTTAGAACCAAACAGTCATAACTGTTTTGACAACCGGGCTAAACATTTCCATTTAATCTAGACCATGCCATTGGTGAGATCTTTTCTCCACCAAACATGCTTTCTGATTTTAAATGGGACAATTAAGTTTACATTTCAATCGAAATACCCATTTCCAACTAACATTATTTGTAGCCAAAAAAGATGGAATTAACTCACAAGTACCATGCCGAAGTAAAGAATTGAACTCTTCTAACATAGTCATATGCTATTTAAGATCTTAGACGACAGTAGATAGACAAGTTGGTTCGACTAGATAAGGGAGTGGATGTTTCGTTGCTGTATAAGATTTGTATATCTTTGGCTTAAAAATATTATTATTTGAATTAGTCATAGAATGTAAATAATCGGGAGGTACATATGTATTGGCATGTTCTAGGGGCTGATAATTATGCTCATACCCATCATCAAATGATTCCACAAGCTGAACATGAGAATTCACAATTGAACCCTGCGAAGAACAATAACTTGAAACTGAGTGCAAAGAATCAGACTGTGATCGAGTTCTTTCCAGGAAAAGAAAACTGTTAGATCAGGATTCAATGATCGTCAGGATCTAGACTCAACTGATCAGGATTGCTGACGTCATCAGTATTGCATGGTCATCAGTATTGCTCAAGCGTTAGTATCAGGATTGTCATCAGGATTTATATCAGGACTGTGATCAGGATTGATCATCAGAACTGGAAGCTGATCAGGATTTCTATTTCGAGTTGGTTTATGAGTCTAGTTAAAGAAGGAAGTTTATTTTGTCGGTTCCTAGTTTATAGGAATGCAACTGTCGATTAGGATATGTTTCAATCTAGTTTATAATTGATTAGAACTTATCTTGTAATTGATAGAGAAGTTGTGTAGTATATAAACACAGTTTAGGTTTCGATTTAGATCGATCACATACACGAGTATATTGTCACCTAGAAGCTCTCAAGAACATCAGAATTTCTTGAGAGAGTTTGTAAGAGTTTTATATCATATTTAATAAAGCTGTTATTATTCTTTCATATTTGTGATACATAATTTATTAAGTCGAGAATCTTAAACAATTGTATTCAACCCCCCTTCTACAATTGTTATTTACTAGGCAACAATTGGTATCAGAGCAAACTGATTTAAATTTGAATCAGATACGATCTAAGATGTCGACAAAGTATGAAAGCATAAAAATTCCCATCCTGAAGAAAACTGAATATCCAACATGGAAGGTAAAGATGCTGATGTACCTGGAGGCTATGGATCCTGACTATCTGGATAGGATTCGTGATGGACCATATGTTCCTACAAGAATAGTTGCACAAAAAGATACTGTACCTGAACACTACGTGGTCAAGGTAAAAAGTGAATGGACTCCTGAAGAGAAAGCTGACGTTCTCAGAGATGCAAAAATAAAGAATATCCTTCACAATAGCCTTGATGTTGTCATGTCTAACAGGGTGATTGCATGCAAATCTGCAAAATAAATTTGGGATACTTTGGAAACTCAATGCCAAGGATCTGCATCTATCAAGAAAAACAGAAGGGATCTACTTATTCAAGAGTATGAACAATTTGATGCAAGACCTGATGAGAGCCTTACTGACTTGTATGATAGATTCCTGACACTCTTGAATAATCTATCATTAGTAGGAAAAGAGTATGTATCTGAAGATTCTAATACCAAGTTTCTGAGAGCTTTACCAGAAGAATGGGATACACAAACATCAATCATTAGACATCAGTATGATCTAAACACTGTGTCTCTTGATGAAGTTTATGGGATGCTGAGAACCTATGATCTTGAGGTTCAACAAAGGAAGAAAGAGAAAAGAAGCAAGGCAAAATCCATTGCCTTGAAAGTTGAGGCTAAATAAAAAGGAAAAGCTGTGGAGGTCTCTAGGAGGAAATCAATAATAGTTGAGTCAGATCCTGATGACTCGTCATCAGATACTGATAGCAATCCTGATGCCAATACTGATGATGATTCTTCTGACTCAGAAATGGAAGAGATGGTTGCTATGATAGTCAGAGGCTTCAAAAAGATGAAGTTCAGGAAGGCTAGAAGACAAGGCAACTTCCAGAAAAAGACCTTCAATGTTGACAAAGACATGTACAACAAAAAGGACAGCAAAAGTGGCAAATTTGACAAGTCAAAGCTTAGATGCTACAAGTGTAATGGAATGGGGCACTTTGCAACTGAGTGCAAGAAGGCTAAAGCACTCATCACTTCTGTAAGATCCGGGAAAATTACGTGTTAATATTTGATGTGAAATGAAATTTTATTTTTATATCAAAATTTATTAAATGTTTTATCTGTTTAAATGTGTTAAGTTATTCGTTAAATGGTTGAATATGTGACCTGGAGATGCTATGTGAATATTTGTGGTGATTGGAAAATTCTTTTTAAGAGAATGTTATTTTTATTTCGTTTTATTTTATTTTTCGAAAAGAAAATTTAGTTTGTTCCCTAATTATTCGGGAAATTGATATATTGTTCGTATCAATAATACATCTGTTACAGCCCTAGTATTCTTGAGCATTCGTTATATAAATGATATGTATTGATTTGGATAATTATCAGTCATTGTGGATGATTATCACCTTGTAAAACGTGTACTTTACTTTATTAAACACAAATTTGAAGGTGTTACCGGAGTCCGATTCCAACGCTCTTATAGTCGAATAAAAAATCTTGGAATATAGTTTCTTAATCTACCATCAGATTTCGTGTGGGGTAAAATTCTGGATTTCTATTATTTTTAATAAATTCGATTTTATATATATTAAAATTATGAATTTTTGTAAACGTGATTGGTTGTTGATTTTGATGTTACCATCGTGTAGAGTATGTTTTTCTGGTCAATTTCATATATTATATGTTGAATTTAGAGTTCGGTAACATATAGAAATCGAGGTTTGATTGTCGTGCTCTTCGTGTTCTTCGTGTTCTTGAGATTCAAAACTAATTTTGAAGGTGTTATTGATATCGGATTTTGGAGTTCAAGTAGTCGAATCGAAGCTCTTATGATCTAGTTTCTTAATCTGCAATCCGTTTCATCAGATGATAAAGTTTCAATTTTATATAAATATTTCTTTAATTCTAGATAAATTAATAAATTAGGTTTCATATTAAAAAATTGGGGCTTTTTGATTCTGAGTTCGTTCACTTGTTCTGATGGCTGGAATAGCTTTATATGATTGTGTATAATTGTTTTACGTGCTTAATTGAGTTGTTCTATCCTGTTTTTAGCAAGTTCAATTTTTAAAGTTTACTTTCCAAATTTTGATTGATTCGTGCGTAAAATCTGTTGATTGTTCGTGTATGTGGATATGGGAGTTAGATTGTACGTGTTCCAAGCTTTGTTTTGGTATATAGAACATTGAGTTTGGTAAAGGATTTGTGTTAGTCGGATTTTTGGCCGGATTTTGGTACCGCTGGCGATTTTACCGGCCTGTGGCAGCCATTAAAGCCCGCAACGGAGCTTTTTACACTTTAGTACCTCAAGTTTTGAAGATGATGATGTCTGGTCCCTGAAGTTTTACTAAGTTGCAAATTGGTCCCCTGACCAAAATTATTTTCTAAATTATTTATTTTTAATTTATAAAAATCAGTTTTGTTTATTTAAATTTTGAAAAATAGTTTTAAAAATGACTTTTAAATTCTAAAAATTTCTTTTAAATTCTGAGAATTTTTATTTAATTATTCCTTAATTATTTAAGGAATTATTTCGAAATTTTTCTTTATTTATGTAATTAATCATTTTCCAAAATTCTTTAATTATTTTGGAAAATGATTTAAAAGTGATTTAAATTAGGAAAAATATTCCTAAAAATGTTTTATTAATTATTTAAAATTCTTGAATGATTTATAAAATCATTTTAGGCCTTTCGTGCGAGTTACAAATTATTTCTTGAATGTTACGAGACTTATGTGATTTATTTATCGCAACTAAATGATAAAATGTGTTACGTGAAATATGTGAATTATTTGTTTATTGAGTCATAAATACAAATAAGTGACTGGAGACTTGTTTAAATACTTTGGTCGTATCTAATATTATCACGAGGGGTAGTTAGAATAGAAATTTGTCAGTATTGTTAGAAAATGAGATTTACGAGACCGTTGACTTAGATGTTGACTTTTATAGTATAGAGATTTTTGACGAGCGAGTTACGTGAATTATTTATTTAGTTAATCGTGATTATTCTATCTATTGAATATGGTTATCTAGGCAACAAGGGCTATTGGACAAGACGAGCCAGATTACCAAGATATGTTAAATGAAGGAAGTCGGAGATATCGGTAAGATTAGTACGTGCGTCGGAGTTAAGTTACAATCGTTTATGGAATGTGAGAATCATACTCCGAAGGCTAAAGTACCGTCTCATGTTTGACTATCAAGGCAGACGCGTGGATTCAAAAATGGTAGGATCAGATTCGTGGTATTCGCAAGAGCGTTAAATCAAAGAAGGACGGAAATAGAGAATCGTGCTATAAGACAGAATAAGGAGGGAATCGTATTATCTCAACCTTACGAAATAGCTAAGGACCAGAGGCAAGTGTTTATACGCTTGCTTATTATTTGAGTGATATTCTCTTGAATTATTATTATGCAATTGGCATACTCTTCACTAAATTTTAAATGATGACTCTTTTGCATTAAAGTGCAAGTATTTTATTTAATCTCGTAAATTGACGAGTATTCTTTCATACCTTTTTGAGGTCAGATTTATATTTCCATATTAATTGGGAAAAGTGTATTTATTATGTTGAAACGATTTAAAAGATAGTTACGGGCCTTATACTAAGGCTTTCTTTCAAAAATCTTGATTTAAAAATATTAGGTTGGAATGTTGCCAACCCTAGATGAGTGGGAACTTGTGAACCCGATGAGAGTAAAAATGTTATTTTAAATTCTGAAGTTGTGGTACTTGTTCTATAAGTATTCTATTTTTCCATCTTGCACCTATGCAGGTATTATTATCATTTCTTGTTGATGCGATTATCTGATCCAGTCCTTGATTCGAAATCATAATACCTGTTTCATATCAGACTTAATTTTATTGAGCATGTTATTGCTTACTCTTCATTATCATCCAAGTTGTTGCATCGATCTCGTCGATGTTTATTATATTGTCACTTTTCATGTTCACCTCCCATAATTGTGTTGATCTCGTCGATACTAGATTGTATTGTTATTCTTTATTGATTCTTCATAGTTGAGTTGTTTCCTGAAATGTGAGTTTTCCAACGATTGTTGTATTAAGGTTGTCGATTCTTCCGACACCTGATTTTCGTAACAAGGTTGTCGATTGTACCGACACCTGGCGTATAGGATATAGAATTGGAATGTTTTTAAATGGACCAATAATGGTCGGACCAGATTCGTGGTCGGAATTAATTAAGGCCAAGATGGCCAAGGATCCTAGGGGAGGACTTTGCTATAAGCGGGTCCGGGGTTGATGCGTGACTGATCAGCAGCTCAACCTTTTTTATTTATAAAAGTATAAAAATCCAATTCTAATATCACTTCTTATATCTGAGATTGAATTCATTCATATGTTCTGTACTGGTGAGTTATAACCTGATATTCAGGTTGATTCGTTTGCTTACAGTTGTTGGTTTCAAAAGATGTTGTGAATGGAACTGTTATCTTTAAAAATAGTATTTTGTACAAACTATGGTCTTGAGGACGTATGAGTTTATATTTATTTCATATTTTCTACATACTATAGTAGATACTTTGGTTCGGGTAACCGTGGCGACCAATATAACTTTCCTCGTGTTGTAAACTAGTCAGTTGCTAGAAGTTGAATGAGAAATTGTGGCAAATTACCAAACTTGATGTGAAAATTTTTAGAGATTACAAATGTTTAAACCAAAAGCTTATTTTGGAAATTTTTCCTATTATACTTGATAATGCACCTGCTGAGCAATTCTTTCGCTCATACTTTCTTTCGTTATATTTTTAGCCTTTCAGTAAGAAGGCATATTGGCGGGAGTTATCCGCGTAGTTGGGTAGAGAAGGAAGAAGATGTTAGTGTAAAGACGTTATGATGCAGAGTAGTTAGAACTAGTGTAAGGTTATTGTATAAGGTGTTTTTTTTATTAAATACTATGTTGTATCATATTAGATTTGCCTGGTATACTTCTTGTCGAAGTTATACTAGTGTTATAGGATTTATGTAAAGAGAATGGTTGTAAAGAAGAAAATTTTGTGTAATGGAATTTTGGATTCTTGTTTCTAGCACTATAACCTTTAAAGATTATTGGTAGAGTTGGGGTCGCAGATGACATAATTGTATTGGGTTAATATTGAACAGGTTGTTTTATTTGAGAATGCAGAGTGACGACCAAATCCTTTGACCCCGGATTTGGGGCGTTACTGGTTGGTATCAGAGCAGGGTTATAGTAAAACTAGAAACGAGAGTGCGTAGGAGTGTATATAGTTATATAAGGAACGTAAGAGCTCATTTAGAGTTCGTGTTGGACTATTGGATATAGTACCAATTAGTGAGTTAAGATAGGGGTATTCGATTAAGATGATTGTGCTAATATGGATAGAACTTCTTACGATTGTAGATGTCTACGGCGGAATCTTAAAGGACTATTACGAGTCGACGACAACGTACGATATTGATAACTATACGACGTGGAAAAGAAGGGCTTAGAATCGGATAACGATCTATCGAAGGAGCCGACAAAGAAGGCATATGTGGAGACCTTGGTAATACCTTTCCATCCTAATGAAATATTCGAAATTCCTTTAAGCGAAACTTGTGTTGGTGAATATATTCCACCTTTTCACTTTGTATTCGATACTTTTGATCAATCATGTTTGCAATTACATCAGAGGTTGTTGTGATATCTATTTCAAATTTTGAGGCATGTTGAAATGTGTTATTTGAATTTCAACTCTTTCATTCTTCAGGGGTGGATAACTCTAATTGTAATGTAACACTATTTGTTTGATACTTCCTTTTCTGGTTGTTCTTCTTTTCTAGAATAACACCTTTGGAATCTATTCAATTTCAATCCAAGGTGTGTATATGAGATTTCTTGTCAAAAGGCCTTGGTTGTTACTTTGACTTTGAATTTCTTTCATATTTCTCTACTCCAACTAAGACAAACAACCCTATTTATAGGGGACACAAGGACTATCTATCTGATATGGTCAGAAAAGTAATTATAGAAATATAATTGACGGTCCAATGAAAAGGCTTGATATTTAATGCCCAAATCCCTAAATTACTCATTAATTTCGTAATTAATGAATAGGGAAAATATACAGCTCATTAAAAGAGCCCAAATTATGGCAAATTGGTCAAAGAAGGATCCAGAATCCCAATTAAAGGCAATTAATGAGTCATAACCTTTATCAACAAGGAAAAGACTTATCCTGCAAGCAATACAATGCTTATCCAATATCAAAAAGGAGACTTATTCGCTAAGACTCCTAAACATACCATAAATACTAGGCTCCAAACGCCTATATAAGGTCCCTGATCCTACAATCAGAACTACGTCTTTGGCTTGATTCTCAATAACGATTTGAGATACGTAGGCATCTTATGAGGACCAATTTAGTCCGGATACACGAGTGCAGCCATTAAAGCTCGAAGCTCATTAAACCTTAGAATTAATTACACAAGCACGTTTTTTAATCCACAACATTTGGCGCCGTCTGTGGGAAGACAACATCAACCATGGCAAACACACGAAGGACAGCTCGGGATAATAAAACTCCTGAGGATCTCCCTATCACCTCTGAGGCTGATCAGCCACCGCCGACTACTGGCACACAAGGGGCGAATATCCCCACCAACACTCAAGGACCGTAAATCCCGATTTCGGTTGAAGGGACGAATCCTCTGCAGATGGTCATTCATGGATCTAATCCACAAGAGACCGTTCACCAGCAACCAATCACGACCTCCCCGCTGCTCATGAATGCTCCGAGAAGCCTTCAACTCCATACTACTGATCTCCCTCAATACGTGAATCAGACTTTGGGGATGCCAAGCTATGGCATGCCCCCTCGACCCATGGCGGGCGGTAGTGGAACTAATCCAATCTACCATGAGGCATATGTGCCCCCTTATATTCAAGGTCTGGGACCCCAAAATCAACAAACTCGTCAGACCCCTCTCCTTGCTGAAGAAGAGGCCGCTCAATCTCGGGGCCGAACGACTGAAGGGATCCCGATAATCAACTTGGATCCACCGGCAAGAAGGACCAAGAGGGCTGAAGCCCCAAGGGGTGATCCTAGTATTCTGTTGCCCCTAGGAGATCCTGATGATCCTACACCACCGTTTACTCAAGACATCATGAAAACGTCTATATACAGAAAGTTTAAGATGCCTTCGATCAAAGCCTATGATGGAACGGGATATCCTGCAAATCATGTAAGGACCTTCTCCAATGCACTGCTGTTGCAGCCAACCAACGATGCGGTCAAGTGTAGGGCATTTCCACAAACCTTGGCAGGCATGGCCCAACGTTGGTATAGCCGTCTACCACCCAACTCTATTGGGTCATTCAAGGAACTAAGCAAGGCTTTCATCAATCAGTTCATTAGTGGAAGGGTGCATGAGAAAAGTTCTGCATCACTCATGGCAATCCGGCAAGGGCAGAATGAGGCCCTAAGGGACTACATCAATCGATTCACTCGAGAGGCTTTAAAAGTCCCGGACATAGAGGACAGAGTGGCTATGATAGCCCTGCAACAAGGAACCACTGATGACCACTTCAAACGGTCGTTAGCTAAACATCCCCCCGAGAGCATGCTGAAGCTCCAAGATAGAGCCGGAAAGTATATCAAGGCGGAAGAAAGTATGAGAAAATATGAACCCACTACTGGAGGTAGTGAAAAGTCAAAGAAAATAAAAGAAACTCAGGAGTACGACGTCAAGGAAAAGTTTCCCCGAACATCAAAGAATTCTGATTCTCCCCCCAAGAGAAGCAATTTTGGGCCAAAATTCATAGAATATGCAAGATTGAATACTCCCAGGAGTCAAATTCTGATGGAGATAGCCAAGGAAGAAGATATCAACTGGCCAAAGCCAATGAGGGCTGATTTGTCCAAACGGAACCAAAATCAGTTTTGTCGGTTCCATAAAGAAGTCGGTCATGACACAGATGATTGTAGACAATTGAAAGATGAGATTGAGTTTCTGATACGAAGAGGGAAATTCAGCAAGTTCACTAAGGATGGAAGCCAAGGGAGCCAAAGGGGGAACTATGAAAGGAAGAATTATGATAGAAGGGACAACAATCAAGATCGGAATCCCAAGCCCCGAGGGCCAGTGATCAACATGATATTCGGAGGGCCAACTGTTGCTGGGTCCTCCCGAAACTCAAGAAAGGCTTATGCCCGAGAGGTAATGACTGTGGTTGGAGAAGCACCAAAGCGTGCCAGAACAGAAGTGTCAACAGGTTTTGACGATTCAGACTTGGAAGGGGTGAAGTTCCCCCATGATGATCCTCTTGTCATAATACCTGTGATAGGCAACTCCGAAACAAAAAGAGTCTTGGTTGATAATGGAGCTTCAGTGGATATCTTGTTCCACGATGCCTTTATCAAAATGGGTTACACAGACTCTCAGTTAACGCCCTCAAATATGCCTATATATGGATTCAACGGGGTGGAATCAAAAGTGGAAGACACAATCCAACTCCCAATGACTATGGGGCAAGGGATGAATACATCTACTCAGATGTTGAACTTCATAGTTATGAAAGCGACTTCAACCTACAATGCAATCCTGGGAAGGACTGGTCTTCATGTGTTCAAGGCTGTTGCCTCATCTTATCATCTAAAAATCAAGTTCCCAACGAGGAATGGGATTGGTGAAGAACGAGGAGACCAAAAGATGGCTAGAAGTTGTTATGTAGCCGCGTTAAGACCTGATGGAACCGGGGGGCAAGTTCTCCCAATTGAAGACATGAATATCAGCAACAACGAGGACAGAAGGGGGAAACCGGCTGAGGACTTGGTCCCAGTTCCCCTAGTCCCAGGAGAACCAGAGAAGGTGACTTATATTGGGGCACTACTGCCCGAACCATTGAAGAGCAAACTCACGTCTTTTCTTCAAGAAAACAATGACGTTTTTGCTTGGACAGCGGCCGACATGCCAGGGATTGATCCCCAATTGATATCTCACAAATTGAATGTGGATCCAGAAAGGAAGACAGGGAAACAAAAGAAAAGAAATTTTGCTCCAGAGAGGCTTGAAGCCATTAAGCAAGAGGTGAATAAGCTTTTGGAAGCTGGGTTCATTGAGGAAATCCAATTCCCAGAATGGTTAGCTAACCCCGTGATGGTTAAAAAGGCTAACGGAAAATGGAGGATGTGCGTCGACTTCACTGACTTGAATGATGCATGTCCTAAGGATTGTTTTCCCTTACCAAGAATTGATGCATTAATAGATGCTACAGCTGGGCACGAGATTCTTAGCTTCATGGATGGCTTCAGTGGATACAATCAAATCAAGATGCATGAGGATGACATCGCCAAAGTATCGTTCATCACTGACTTTGGTGTTTTCTGCTTCTTAGTCATGGCATTTGGACTTAAGAATGCAGGGGCAACATATCAAAGGTGGTAAACAAAATCTTTGAGCACCTAATTGGAAAAACCATGGAGGACTACGTAGATGACATGCTAGTCAAGAGCCTCGATAAGGCCGATCACATTAAGCACCTCCGAGAGGTTTCGAAGTGCTGAGGCACCACAAGATGATGTTGAATCCAGCTAAGTGTGCCTTTGGTGTAGGCTCGGGAAAGTTTTTAGGCCTAATGGTTTCCAAGAGAGGAATCGAGGCCAATCCCGACAAAATCAAAGCAATTCTAGACATGGAACCACCATGGACTGTCAAAGATGTCCAAAAACTAACAGGGAGAGTGGCAGCATTGGGAAGGTTCATCTCTAAGTCAGGAGAGAAGTGTTTACCCTTCTTCAAAGCACTCAAAAAAGTGAAATTTTTTGAATGGACAACTGAAAGCCAAGAGGCCTTTGAGGCCCTGAAGAAATACATGGCTGAGGCACCACTATTGGCAAAACCCAAGCCAGGGGAAACTCTCTACTTGTACTTGGCAGTTTCTAACACAGCCCTTGGAGCTGTACTAATAAAGGAAGAATTGAAAGTGCAGAAGCCCGTCTACTATGTGAGTAAGATTCTTCATGGGGCAGAAATAAACTACTCAACGATTGAGAATTTTGCCTTAGCCTTGATAATGGCCTCAAGAAAGCTATGCCCGTACTTCCAGGCTCACAAGATAGAGGTCTTGACTGATCAACCTCTAAGAAACATCTTGCATAGCCCTCAAGTTAGTGGAAGATTGATCAAATGGGCTATTGAATTGGGCGAATTTGACATCAAGTATAAGCCTCGAACGACCATAAAAGCTCAGGCACTTGCTGACTTCATGGTTGAATGCACCATTGACAACCAAGAAGTCGGGGGGCAAGTAATAGTGGAAGATAAGAAGGAACAAGAAATGGACTTCAAAGAATATTGGGTGCTCTATTTTGATGGAGCATCAAAAACAAAATCAAGTGGAGCTGGTTTAGTGCTACAAAGTCTTGATGGATTCCTCATTGAGTATGCACTAAAACTTGACTTCCCAACGACAAACAATGAGGCTGAGTATGAAGCTCTGATAGCTAGCTTAGGGCTGACTGGAGCCTTGAGGGTCAAAACTCTGAAAGTATGTGGAGACTCGAGGCTAGTGGTTTCCCAAGTAAATGGGGAATTTGAGGCCAGAGATGAAGTCATGGCCAGGTACTTGAAACTTGTTAAGGCCATCATGACTCAATTTGACGAATGCTATGTGGAGCATATTCCAAGGGAAGAAAACATAAAGGTTGATGCCCTGTCTAAGTTTGCTTCTTCTGAAATTGAAAACTATGCAGGGAGTGTATACTTCCAAGTCTTGAAGACCCTAAGCATCAACGAAAAGTTGGTAGCACCCATTGATGTTGGCAGCTGTTGGATGGATCCCATCAAAACTCATCTGGAAACTGGGTGGCTACCCAACGATACTTCAGAAGCACGAAAGCTATACGTCAGAGCACTAAGGTATACCCTGATTGAGGGACTCCTATACAAGAAGTCTTTCATCATTCCATATCTGAAATGTTTGAGACCCCAAGAGGCAGAATTGGCCCTAAAGGAAGTGCATGAAGGAATCTGTGGACAACACTTGGGGGGGGCAGAGCCCTTGCTCATAAAGTCACCCGTCTAGGTTTCTATTGGCCAAGCATACTTGCTGATGCTAAAAGCTATGTGAAGAAATGCGAACGGTGCCAGAAACATGCACCAGTGGTTAGACAACCACCAGAGATGATGACATCCATTAACTCACCTATCCCCTTTGCCATGTGGGGAATGGATATACTCGGGCCATTTCCAATGGCAAGTGCTCAAAGAAAGTTCTTGATAGTAGCAATCGACTACTTCACCAAGTGGATTGAGGCTAAGCCCTTAGCCAAGATAACCACCAAGCAAGTAATGCAATTCTTCTGGGAAAATGTGATATGCAGATATGGAATTCCACGAGTCCTGGTCACAAACAATGGAACTCAGTTTAACAACGATGAGTTCAAAAAGTATTGTGATGAGAATGATATCAAGTTGCGCTTCACTTCTGTTGCCCATCCTCAAGCTAATGGGCAAGCTGAGGTTGCAAATCGAATTATCCTGGATGGACTAAAGAAAAGAGTTGAACGCTCCAGAAACACTTGGGTAGACGAATTACTCCCCATACTTTGGGCATATCGTACTACTTGTAAAGTCACCACCGGGGCAACTCCATTTCTATTGGCTTATGGAGCAGAGGCAGTGGTCCCGGTGGAGATTACTCACACCTCCCCAAGAGTTGAGGCTTATGAACCAGAGGAAAACGAAGAAGGCTTGAGGCTAGCTTTGGATCTAATTGACGAAGTTAGAGATGAAGCAAACGCCAAGATAGTTGAACATCAAAAGAAAGCCTCTTTCTACTACAACCTAAGGGTTAAAGAAAGGTTCTTTCGTCAAGGAGACTTGGTTCTCAGAAAGATTGAAGCATCCGGAGTTGGACAAAAAGGCAAGTTGGCCCCAAATTGGGAAGGACCATATTGCGTCAAGAACGTATTTGGTCGAGGCTCATACAAGCTAGAAACCCTTGAAGGGCATGAGGTGCCAAGGACTTGGCATGCCTCCAATTTGAAAGTTTATTATGTTTAAGGTGTTTCCTAGGAGGACTCACTACTATGAATAAGGTTTGATAAAACCAACCCGAGTTCTTAAACTTGGGTACTATGTAAGGGTTGATCCCATTTTCAAGTTATGAATAAATTCAGTATTTTCATGTTTTAAAGCTTATATACTATGAGTGTTGACAAACATTCAAGAAGCAAGAAAACAACACAAGCCATGAATGGCCACAAGAAATAAATAAGGCTGGATAAAAACTTAAATAGAAAAGTTAAGTTAAGCCCGTAGGCTAAAAGTACATAAACAAAAGTACAAGCCATGATGGCCAAAAGTGAAACTACACCTAATCTTCCTTGTCTATGTCCTCCTCCTCCTCCTCTTCCTCTCTAGAGCGAAGGGCAGCATCATCAGCCCCGGCAGCCTGACCAGGTGAAGAAATGTGATCCAGGTCTAAGATCCTGTCATCCTCCTCCATCTCGTCCTCTCCAGCCAAAGCCACCTCCAAAGGAGTAGGAAGGTGAGGGCTTGGAAAATCAGAAATAAGGAGAGATCCAGGCATCTTCTTCAAAACAGCAGAAAGAGCGTCATCCCATCCCTTAGTATACTGAACTGGGAAGAGGAGCTCGTCATGCTTATCAATCAAGTCATCATACTCCGTGGAGTCAAGGTACTCGTCGATGAAGTCATCCTTGCCTTTCCTCAAAGACACCAGCTCAGCCTGGGAGTCAGCCAACTCCTTCTCCTTCCTGGCTAAGGTGGCCTTCAGTGAGCCCACCTCCTCTTGGGACTTCTCAAACTTGCCTTGGTTGGCCTCAGAGGATGAGCGCCAAGCCTTGGCTTGAAAGAGTGCCCCTTGGTAGTTGGCATTAACCTACAAGCAAGTTACAAGTCAAATACTTAAACTTGAAATACATTATTAACTACAAAGAAAAAAGAAGAGAAATACTTACAACAACCATAGCTTGAGATCCAGCATGCTCCACCCCCTCAATGGTGGAGTTGGAGACAAAGTCCTTGTATTCACAAGGAGTCAGAGAATGGTAGGACCACTCCACGGCATGCTTGGACACTCCCACTACAGTGTCCTTCTTCCTAAGACCCCAGTTGGGGCGCCAAACTGAGCTCCTGGCCGAGGCAGGACCCTCAGCATCTTCAGTAAGGTCCACATGGGGCCTTATAAAAGCTGGAACACTGGAAGCACGAGAGTCCTTCCCTCCCAAACGTGCCCTCTTCATCCTTGTTGTCTCCTCATCTTCGGGCTCGTTGGTCTTATTAATAAAGACAGCAGCTGCAAAAAACACAAAGAAAGAAACAGTTGGTATAAGACAATCTTAAATAAACAAAGGAAAATATGAGGTGAGAATTACCCTTATCAGAAACGTTTGAAAGTCCCAAGGACTTAAGCTGGAACTCGTCCAGGAGCACCCAAGCCAATGTGGCATAATCATCCTTTGTGAGCTCAGCATATGCATGGGCCTCTTCATCATTCAGGATGATATTACTAGGGCTACCATCTGAAACCCTACTAAAGGAACTACGAAAAAGGGTGCCCCAATCCCCTCCTTCCCAAATCAAATACATAAACTCCTCTTTCCACTTGGGGTTGTTATCTGGAATAGATTTGGGGTGAAATATGGGGGTAGTGGAAGGACGGTGGTTGATATAAACCCAACCCAAAGTAATGGCTGAGCTATTCTTAAATTGGAAAATTTTTCTAAACAAAGCTACAGACAAAGGAAAATTGTTCTTCAAACAAAGGACAATGAAACACATAATGATTCTCCAGGCGTTTGGAGGAAGTTGGCAAGGGTTGATCCCAACATCAGCCAAAAGCCTGGGAATAAACTCATGAAAAGGGAACCTGAGTCCCGCGACAATGGCATCCTTGTAAATGCATAAAGCATCAGGACGCAAATGGCAAGAACGGTCCCCTGGGCCGGCTGGGACTAACCTATAAGGGGACTTAACCCTATACATTTTATTATAGACCCTAATTAAATCGATTTCGTGGAATTTGTTACTACAGTCAAAAGAATCTAAGTGGGACACAGAAGGATATTCATCACTACGTTTTAAAATCATATCTTGAAGTGACATATGAGAAGAACGAATGGTGATACCTCTCTTAGAAGATTTGTTCATTTTCTGGAGGCGTTGAGCAGTTTTGTCAGACATCTTCAATTCTTCAAGAGGAAACCCAGAAAAATCTTCAAATCTTCAAAGAAATTCTCAGAAAATCTTCAAAGAATCCCAGAAATCTTCAAGGGATGAAGGTTGAGCCCAGAAAATCTTCAACGGAAGAAGATTGAACCCATAAAAACAAGAACACCGCCGTAAAAAGCTCGCCGGGAATCGCCTTACCACGAAATAAAAGAGAGAAAAGAGAGAAAAAAAACTAGAGAGAAATTTTCGGAGATTTGAAGATATAAAGTGAAGAATAAAGTGGAAATTCCACTCTTTTTTAAGCAAAGTGACTGGAAACCCTACCGGTTAAGGAAGGGCAACCGTCTATAGCCATTAAGGCCCATAAAATCCATTTAAGGATTACAGAGGCAAAAGCCCAAATAAATTAAATCTCAGGCCAAATCGAAGCCCAAATCAAATAAGGCCCGTTAAGGCCCAAGGCTGGAAAGATTTAAGTCCAAATTAAAATGGACTAATTAAGGCCCAAGAAAAAGAATGAATCTTGGATTAAAACCAAGGCAATGATGAAAAAATCGAGGTCGAAAAGACCTTTGATCGACATCGAAGGCTTGAAGTCGAAAGTATATGGGAAATTGAGGTCGTATCGCTCGACCTCACTCCCAAATAAACTCAAAAATTAAAGATTTAAGGTCGAAAAGACCCTAAAATGAGGTCGAACGACCCAAGTCGAAAAGACACACGAAACTGAGGTCTTATACATCGACTTCGCACCAAAAATAAGTCAAAAAATTGAAAAAATGAGGTCGGAAAAAACCCTAGATCGAAGTCGATTAACTAAGATCGAAAATACACGATAAATCGAGTTCGTATCCCCCGACCTCACGCTAAAACGAGGTCGAAGAAACACGAGGATGAGATTGAGCAAATGAGATCGAAAATGTATGGGAAATCGAGGTCGAAACATACGACCTCGTACCAAAATAAAACTAGGATAACTAAGAAATCCTGGTCGAAAACACATGGAAATGAAGTCGACGCGTCGAGGTCGAAAAAAGCTTATGAAGTGAAGTCGACAGCTTCGACCTCACAATCAATCGAGGTCGAAGATATACTAAAATCGATGACGAATGATCCTAGTCGAAAATGACTAGGAAATCCTGGTCGAATGATCCTAGTCGAAAATGACTAGGAATTCCTGGTCGAAACAGACGACCTGGGACCAACATCGAGGTCGAAAAAGGGGAAATCCTGGTCAAACGTGACCAGGAAATCCGGGTCGAACGTGACCAGGAAATCGAGGTCGACAATGGCTTACAATTTGAGGTCGAAAACATACTGAGTCGAGGTCGAACAGGTGAGGTCGAAAAAGACCTGGGATTCCTGGTCGATGGCTTCGACCTCACAACAGTTTGAGCTCGAATTCCAGGTCGAAATCCTGGTCGAATTTTTACTAATTCGAGGTCGAATTCCTGGTCGAAAATAACCTAGTTTGAGGTCAAAAAATGCCCTAAAAATGGAAAATTTTGGGAAAAATGCGCTGTAACTTCTACGAAAACCCCAAGGATATTTTCCCAGAAGTTGGGGGGCAAATGATATGGTCAGAAAAGTAATTATAGAAATATAATTGACGGTCCAATGAAAAGGCTTGATATTTAATGCCCAAATCCCTAAATTACTCATTAATTTCGTAATTAATGAATAGGGAAAATATACAGCTCATTAAAAGAGCCCAAATTATGGCAAATTGGTCAAAGAAGGATCCAGAATCCCAATTAAAGGCAATTAATGAGTCATAGCCTTTATCAACAAGGAAAAGACTTATCCTGCAAGCAATACAATGCTTATCCAATATCAAAAAGGAGACTTATTCGCTAAGACTCCTAAACATACCATAAATACTAGGCTCCAGACGCCTATATAAGGTCCCTGATCCTACAATCAGAACTACGTCTTTGGCTTGATTCTCAATAACGATTTGAGATACGTAGGCATCTTGTGAGGACCAATTTAGTCCGGATACACGAGTGCAGCCATTAAAGCTCGAAGCTCATTAAACCTTAGCATTAATTACACAAGCACGTTTTTTAATCCACAACACTATCTATGTGATAGAAGTCTGATGGGACGCCGTCACTTGTGTGTTGTGCAATACAAGAAGGCTAATTACCTTTAGTAATGTCTTAATTAAGACACGCAACATTGAGTTCACGTGATCGAATTTATCTCTCAGTGATTCTTTTATTTCCAATACTGTTCGCTTTAGAATATGTAAATTTCGTAACCACAATTATGGGACATTTTCTATGATGCGGAACCTTTTCACTTCAAAATATCATGAATCTTGTTATCTTTAATGATCTTGAAGGTATACCACCAGGTTGGAAGGAATTTAACTTACCATAATGAACGAAGAAATTGCGATTGAATTACCACGAGCGAAAGCGGATCATGATGCTATTTGGGTTATTAATGACCGAGTAACGAGAGATATTCATTAGATGAGTTGGTTCATCTCTATTTGAATGAGATAGTAGTACGATACGAATTTGCTTACCACTCCATATGTAGTGTATTTATAATGTATTTCATAGAATATGAACCTACAGATATTTAGCTGAATTTGTTCTATGTTGAGCAACCGATTAAGATATTAAGTCGGTATGAGAAAGTGTTGAGTAATAAAACAGTCGAATTAGTATGAGTTTGAGGAGAAATCCTAAGGTTGAAGAGACAACCTAGGAATTTGAGAGTGAGATGTTGGAAAAGTATCCACATATGTTTGCACGAGCTGATTCTGAGGATAGAATCCTTTTAAGGGGGGAAGGATGTAAGATCCGGGAAAATTACGTGTTAATATTTGATGTGAAATGAAATTTTATTTTCATATCAAAATTTATTAAATGTTTTATCTGTTTAAATGTGTTAAGTTATTCGTTAAATGGTTGAATATGTGACCTGGAGATGCTATGTGAATATTTGTGGTGATTGGAAAATTCTTTTTAAGAGAATGTTATTTTTATTTCGTTTTATTTTATTTTTCGAAAAGAAAATTTAGTTAGTTCCCTAATTATTCGGGAAATTGATATATCGTTCGTATCAATAATACATCTGTTATAGCCCTAGTATTCTTGAGCATTCGTTATATAAATGACATGTATTGATTTGGATAATTATCAGTCATTGTGGATGATTATCACCTTGTAAAATGTGTACTTTACTTTATTAAAGATTTAAAGCGATCCAATGGATCAATATCGATCCAAAAATGTCGTTTGGGGTATTATTTTCCGTTTAATATAAAAAGGCGAATCGTGCATTATCCTGCGTATAATACAGATTATATATAGACAAAAATATAAAAATCTCTAAACCGTGTTCTTCGTGTTCTTGAGAATCAAACACAAATTTGAAGGTGTTACCGGAGTCCGATTCCAACGCTCTTATAGTCGAAACAAAGATCTTGGAATATAGTTTCTTAATCTACCATAAGATTTCGTGTGGGGTAAAATTCTGGATTTCTATTATTTTTATTAAATTCGATTTTATATATATTAAAATTATGAATTTTTGTAAACGTGATTGGTTGTTGATTTTGATGTTACCATCGTGTAGAGTATGTTTTTCTGGTCAATTTCATATATTATATGTTGAATTTAGAATTCGGTAACATATAGAAATCGAGGTTTGATTGTCGTGCTCTTCGTGCTCTTCGTGTTCTTCGTGTTCTTGAGATTCAAAACTAATTTTGAAGGTGTTATTGATATCGGATTTTGGAGTTCAAGTAGTCGAATCGAAGCTCTTATGATCTAGTTTCTTAATCTGCAATCTGTTTCATCAGATGATAAAGTTTCAATTTTATAAAAAGTTTTCTTTAATTCTGGATAAATTAATAAATTAGGTTTAATATTCAAAAATTGGGGCTTTTTGATTCTGAGTTCGTTCACTTGTTTTGATGGCTGGAATAGCTTTATATGATTGTGTATAATCGTTTTACATGCTTAATTGAGTTATTCTATCCCGTTTTTAGCAAGTTCAATTTTTAAAGTTTACTTTCCAAATTTTGATTGATTCGTACGTAAAATCTGTTGATTGTTCGTGTATGTGGATATGGGGGTTAGATTGTACGTGTTCCAAGCTTTGTTTTGGTATATAGAACATTGAGTTTGGTAAAGGATTTGTGTTAGTCGAATTTTTGGCCGGATTTTGGTACCGCCGGCGACTTTACCGGCCGGTGGCAGCCATTAAAGCCCGCAACGGAGCTTTTTACCGTTTAGTACCTCAAGTTTTGAAGATGATGAATTTTGGTCCCTGAAGTTTTACTAAGTTGCAAATTGGTCCCCTGACCAAAATTATTTTCTAAATTATTTATTTTTAATTTATAAAAATCAGTTTTGTTTATTTAAATTTTGAAAAATAGTTTTAAAAATGACTTTTAAATTCTGAGAATTTTTATTTAATTATTCCTTAATTATTTAAGGAATTGTTTCGAAATTTTTCTTTATTTAAGTAATTAATTATTTTCCAAAATTCTTTAATTATTTTGAAAAATGATTTAAAAGTGATTTAAATTAGGAAAAATATTCCTAAAAATGTTTTATTAATTATTTAAAATTCCTGAATGATTTATAAAATCATTTTAGGCCTTTCTTGCGAGTTACAAATTATTTCTTGAATGTTACGAGACTTATGTGATTTATTTATCGCAATTAAATGACAAAATGTGTTACGTGAAATATGTGAATTATTTGTTTATTGAGTCATAAATACAAATAAGTGACTGGAGACTTGTTTAAATATTTTGGTCGTGTCTAATATTATCACGAGGGGTAGTTAGAATAGAAATTTGTCAGTATTGTTAGAAAATGAGATTTACGAGACTGTTGACTTAGATGTTGACTTTTATAGTATAGAGATTTTTGACGAGCGAGTTACGTGAATTATTTATTTAGTTAATCGTGATTATTCTATCTATTGAATATGGTTATCTAGGCAACAAGGGCTATTGGACAAGACGAGCCAGATTACCAAGATATGTTAAATGAAGGAAGTCGGAGATATCGGTAAGACTAGTACGTGCGTCGGAGTTAAGTTACAATCGTTTATGGAATGTGAGAATCATACTCTGAAGGCTAAAGTACCGTCTCATGTTTGACTATCAAGGCAGACGCGTGGATTCAAAAATGGTAGGATCAGATTCGTGGTATTCGCAAGAGCGTTAAATCAAAGGACGAAAATAGAGAATCGTGCTATAAGACAGAATAAGGAGGAAATCGTATTATCTCAGCCTTACGAAATAGCTAAGGACCAGAGGCAAGTGTTTATACGCTTGCTTATTATTTGAGTGATATTCTCTTGAATTATTATTATGCAATTGGCATACTCTACACTAAATTTTAAATGATGACTCTTTTGCATTAAAGTGCAAGTATTTTATTTAATCTCGTAAATTGACGAGTATTCTTTCATACCTTTTTGAGGTCAGATTTATATTTCCATATTAATTGGGAAAAGTATATTTATTATGTTGAAACGATTTAAAAGATAGTTACGGGCCTTATACTAAGGCTTTCTTTCAAAAATCTTGATTTAAAAATATTAGGTTGGAATGTTGCCAACCCTAGATGAGTGGGAACTTGTGAACCCGATGAGAGTAAAAATGTTATTTTAAATTCTGAAGTTGTGGTACTTGTTCTACAAGTATTCTATTTTTCCATCTTGCACCTATGCAAGTATTATTATCATTTCTTGTTGATGCGATTATCTGATCCAGTCCTTGATTCGAACTCATAATACCTGTTTCATATCAGACTTAATTTTATTGAGCATGTTATTGCTTACTCTTCATTATCATCCCAGTTGTTGCATCGATCTCGTCGATGTTTATTATATTGTCACTTTTCATGTGCACCTCCCATAATTGTGTTGATCTCGTCGATACTAGATTGTATTGTTATTCTTTATTGATTCTTCATAGTTGAGTTGTATCCTGGAACGTGAGTTTTCCAGCGATTGTTGTATTAAGGTTGTCGATTCTTCCGACACCTGATTGTCGTAACAAGGCTGTCGATTGTACCGACACCTGGCGTATAGGATATAGAATTGGAATGTTTTTAAATGGACCAATAATGGTCGGACGAGATTCGTGGTCGGAATTAATTAAGGCCAAGATGGCCAAGGATCCTAGGGGAGGACTTTGCTATAAGCGGGTCCGGGGTTGATGCGTGACTGATCAGCAGCTCAACCTTTTTGATTTATAAAAGTATAAAAATCCAATTCTAATATCACTTCTTATATCTGAGATTGAATTCATTCATATGTTCTGTACTGGTGAGTTATAACCTGATATTCAGGTTGATTCGTTTGCTTACAGTTGTTGGTTTCAAAAGATGTTGTGAATGGAACTGTTATCTTTAAAAATAGTATTTTGTACAAACTATGGTCTTGAAGACGTATGAGTTTATATTTATTTCATATTTTCTACATACTATAGTAGATATTTTGGTTCGGGTAACCGTGGAGACCAATATAACTTTCCTCGTGTTTTAAACTAGTCAGTTGCTAGAAGTTGAATGAGAAATTGTGGCAAATTACCAAACTTGATTTGAAAATTTTTAGAGATTACAAATGTTTAAACCAAAAGCTTATTTTGGAAACTTTTCCTATTATACTTGATAATGCACCTGCTGAGCAATTCTTTCGCTCATACTTTCTTTCGTTATATTTTTAGCCTTTCAGTAAGAAGGCATATTGGCGGGAGTTATCCGCGTAGCTGGGCAGAGAAGGAAGAAGATGTTAGTGTAAAGACGTTATGATGCAGAGTAGTTAGAACTAGTGTAAGGTTATTGAATAAGGTGATTTTTTTTATTAAATACTATGTTGTATCAGATTAGATTTGCCTGGTATACTTCTTGTCAAAGTTATACTAGTGTTATAGGATTTATGTAAAGTGAATGGTTGTAAAGAAGAAAATTTTGTGTAATGGAATTTTGGATTCTTGTTTCTAGCACTATAACCTTTAAAGATTATTGGTAGAGTTGGGGTCGTAGATGACATAATTGTATTGGGTTAATATTAAACAGGTTGTTTTATTTGAGAATGCAGAGTGACGACCAAATCCTTTGACCCCGGATTTGGGGCGTTACTGGTTGGTATCAGAGCAGGGTTATAGTAAAACTAGAAACGAGAGTGCGTAGGAGTGTATATAGTTATATAAGGAACGTAAGAGCTCATTTAGAGTTCGTGTTGGACTATTGGATATAGTACCAATGAGTGAGTTAAGATAGGGGTATTCGATTAAGATGATTGTGCTAAGATGGATAGAACTTCTTACGATTGTAGATGTCTACGACGGAATCTTAAAGGACTATTACGAGTCGACGACAACGTACGATATTGATAACTATACGACGTGGAAAAGAAGGGCTTAGAATCGGATAACGATCTATCGAAGGAGCCGACAAAGAAGGCATATGTGGAGACCTTGGTAATACCTTTCCATCCTAATGAAATATTCGAAATTCCTTTAAGAGAAACTTGTGTTGGTGAATATATTCCACCTTTTGACTTTGTATTCGATACTTTTGATCAATCATGTTTGCAATTACATCAGAGGTTGTTGTGATATCTATTTCAAATTTTGAGGCATGTTGAAATGTGTTATTTGAATTTCAACTCTTTCATTCTTCAGGGGTGGATAACTCTAATTGTAATGTAACACTATTTGTTTGATACTTCCTTTTCTGGAATAACACCTTTGGAATCTGTTGGGAAATGAAGATTTAATGAGTGCATCAGGACCGGATAACATCAGTATTTAGAGCATCAGGAGATGACGTCTGATGATGTCATCATCAGTGGCAGGATAAGTCGGCTGTTGGTAATTGATACTATTCCGCGATTTCAGGAAAGGATTGATATGCAGAAGATATACTTCATAGAAGCTGTTACAGAAGATAAGCGACAAGAAGATCAATCTAATTAAATGAAGATTATCTTGTGTAACAGAATGTGTAGCTGTGTGTGTATATAAACACAGGATAGGTTTTACGAGAGTAATATCTTTAACACGAGTATCTTTGTAAACCTAGAAGCTCTTAAGAACTCATAGTTTCATGAGAGAGTTTGTATCAGTTTTTATAAAGTTTAATAAAAGCTGATATTGATTGTTTTTATCTTTGTCTGTTCGATTATTTCATACAATTACATTCAACCCCCCTTCTGTACATATACTGGGTAACAATTGGTATCAGAGCAGACTGATAGTTTATCAAATCAGAAACGATCAAAATGTCGGGGAACAGATATGAAACCATGAAGATTCCGATGTTGAAGAAATCAGAATTTTCAACATGGAAAGTGAAAATGCTTATGTATCTTGAAGCTTCAGATCCTGATTACATAGACAGGATAAGCAATGGACCGTTTATCCCAACTGAACCAGTCGCAGCAACTGAGACAACTCTTGCGGGACTGGCACCAAAGAAAAAGGGTGATTGGACTCCTGAGGATAAGGCTGAAATGATCAAAGATGCAAAGGTTAGAAATATCTTACATAATAGTTTAGATATTGTTTTATCTAACAGAGTTATTGCATGTAAGACTGCTAAAGAGATATGGGATGCCTTGGAAGTTCAATGCCAAGGAACTGAAGAAATCAAGAAAAATAGGAGGGGCATTCTCATTCAAGAATATGAGCAATTCGAGGCAAAGCACGATGAGGACATTACAGAAATTTATGATATATTTCTTACCTTGCTGAATGAATTGTCGTTGGTGGGAAAGGTGTATGACGTTGAAGACTCAAACGTCAAGTTTTTAAGATCCTTACCCATGGAATGGATAACTCAACAGAATCTTATAAGGCACACTTATAGGATGAACTTGATGACACTTGATGAAATTTATGGAATGTTGAAAACATATGATCTGGAGGTCAAGCAAAAGGAAGGTACAAGATCAAAGCCTAAATCTGTGGCCTTGAAAGTGGAATCAAAGGAAAGACGTGTGCACCAAGGAAAAATGAAGGCTAAAGCTCATGTAGTAATAAAGTCAGACACTGATGTTGATACTGATGAAAGTACGGATGAGGAATCAGATGACGATTCTGACAAAGAACTGGTGCAGATGATGGCCATGATGGTGAAAGGTTTCAGAAGGATGAAGCAGGGCAAATTCAGAAAGGATGGAAGAAAGTCAAAAGGAGATCAATATTCTGACAGGAAAAATAAACAGAAGAAAGTTGATCTCTCTAAGATTAAATGTTTCAATTGTGACAAGATGGGTCACTATGCAACTGAATGCAAGAAACCCAAAGCTGGAAAATCAACTGGAAAGGCGCTTGTCACATCGAGCAAAGGATGGATGGAGTCTTCTGATTCTGAAGAAGAAGAAGAAGAAGAAACAAACTATGCATTGATGGCTGAAATTGAAGAAGCATCTGAAAAGGTACCTAAACTGCCTATGCTTTTGATACTGATAACATGTGTGAATTAAAGTCCTTCCTTAGAAACTTGAATATTAGTTATAATAGTCAATCTAAGGAGAACATCAGGATTTTAAAGGAGTCAGCTGATATAAAGGAAATGAATGAGTATTTAGAGACTAAGTTAGTCATTCTAAAAAATACTCAAAACTTGTGTGAGAAACTTAAAGGGATAGAAATAGAACAGATGTTAAAGATAGAATCCCTAGAAGTAGAGTTAAGAAAAGAACGAGAACAAATAAGAGTGTGGACTCATTCTGGTAAACAAACTCATTTACTTATAAATGATAGAAACTGGAAAGAGTGTCTTGGATATAAGAAGAATAAGGCAAAAGAAGATGAAAACATAAATTTGTCCACTCACATAAAATTTGTTCCTGCTAGTGATATGAAAGTCAACTCTATCTTTGAGAAAGGATCAAGTTCTAATATTGAATTAATCTCTGAGAAAGAAATAGAAATTGTTTCTGATACAGAAATTGAATCTACTGATACTCTTTGTTCTAATGTCAACACTAAAACCTCTGGTAAGATTGATGTTAAAATATGCACTGAGACTGTTCAGAAAAGAATCACAAAAGAAAAGAACTTAGGACATCTCTTCTCTGGTAAGTTAAAAAAAATCAATGTAGTGACTGGTAAGAAAAATGAGAAGATTCCTAAAAGGCATAGGAATGGAAAATTAGGTATAGACAAGTCGAACAATTATAAATATATTCCTAAAGCTCCAAGAAAGACATGTCATACCTGTGGTAATACTAATCATCTTGCCATAGATTGCAGGAAGAATAAAAAGAGGAGAGTTGAAATTTCTATTTCTGATGTTAGGAGTAGAAATGTTAATTATAAACCACAGAATCCTTGTTCTCACTGTGGTAGCAAATGGCATTCAATTTACACATGTACTAGTTATCACAATTTGTACCATGACAATTATGTTCCCTTGCCTAAATTTAATAAAGGTACAATTTTTTGTGATAAATTGAGTTTGTTAACTAGAAATGTGTATGTTAAGAAAGACTCTGTTAAATCAAGTTCAAGTGAAGATAATTCAGTTGAAAAGGACTTAAAAATATCCGCTGCAAATCTTAACAAGAAATTAAAAAACAAGACCCAACAAGTGTGGGTTCTTAAAAATTCTAACTGATTGAAATATTGATTGCAGGGCAACAGGAAAAATGTTTTGGTTGTGGATAGTGGATGTTCAGGACATATGACCGGAAATAAGTCCCTGATGTCAGATTTTGAGAAGAAAGCTGGCCCAAAGGTTTCCTATGGAGATGGCAACATAGGACACACCTTAGGATATGGCAATATTGTGATTGGAAATGTCATCATTCAGAACGTAGCTCTGGTAGAAGGACTGAAGCATAATCTCTTAAGCATCAGTCAAATTACTGACAGAGGTTACCATGTCAATTTTTATGAATCTCACTGTGAAATAACAAGTAAGAAAGATGGAAAAGTGATTCTTACGGGTTATAGACGTGGTAACATATATGAAGCCAACTTACACTCTGCTACTGATGGGAAAATGACGTGTCTTTTGTCAAAGGCATCAGTAGATGAAAGTTGGAACTGGCATAAGAAGCTTTCTCATTTGAATTTCAACAACATCAATGAGTTAGTAAGAAAAGACTTAGTGAGAGGTCTCCCAAAATCAATGTACTTCCCTGATGGACTCTGTGACTCCTGTCAAAAGTCAAAGCAAAAGAGAATCAGCTTCAAGAGTAAATCAGAACACTCAATAGACACAGATTATCACCTTCTACATCTGGATCTCTTTGGTCCCGTGAATGTGATGTCTATCAACAAGAAAAGATACACTCTAGTAATTGTTGATGAGTATACAAGATTCACATGGGTATACTTTCTACATAAAAAGAGTGAAACACCAGAGTTTCTGATAGAGCATGTCAAGTTACTGGAAAATGAATCAAGTAACAAAGTCAAAGTTCTTCGAAGTGATAATGGAACGGAGTTTAAAAACTCAACAATGGAAGACTTCTGTAAATCAAAAGGAATTGTGCAGCAATTCTCTGCTCCTGGTACTCCTCAGCATAATGGAGTAGTCGAAAGGAAAAACAGAACTCTAATTGAAGCAGGAAGAACAATGCTGGAAGAAGCAAAGCTCCCAACTTACTTCTAGGCAGAAGTTGTTAACACTGCATGTTATACTCAGAACTGTAGTCTGATCACAAGACATGGCAAGACTCCATATCAGATGATTAAAGGAAAGAAACCAAGCTTGAAACACTTGCATGTGTTTGGGTGCAAATGCTTCATTTTACGGTCTCACCCAGAACAGCTTGGAAAATTTGAAGCAAAAGCAGATGAAGGAATTTCATTGGATATCCTGTTACAACAAAAGCTTTCAAGGTATACAATCTGAGAACTAAGATTGTGAATGTCTCAGTAAATGTATCGTTTGATGACAGGAGAATCACTGGGATTAATGAAGATACTCATGAAGAATTGATTTTTGGAGATGAACTAGAAGCTGAAATCAGTAGTGATGACGTTGAGGGGGAGCCTACTGATATCACAAATACTATAAATAATGAACCTCTTGAAAACAACTCTTCCACAGATACTGATGGAAGTACTGATAACAGCACTGATGCCAGTACTGACAGTACATCAAGTGAAAGCCATCAGAGTAATTTCAATTCCAGTGGATCTTTTCAAGACACTGATGCAGGGGGAGCTTCGCATACAACTCAAGAAAGTTCTTTTGAGGAAGACATCGATGCAGGGGGAGCATCAAGTTCAAGAATTCTGTTACCATCAGCAAGAAGATGGACACAAGAGCATCCTCCTGATCTCATTATTTGAGATCATGATGCTGGTGTTCAAACAATAAATGCAACTCAGAATGAGTGTCTATTTCACAATTTTCTCTCACAAGAAGAACCAAAGAAAATTGAAGATGCCTTGAAAGATGTTGATTGGGTAACCGCAATGCAAGAAGAACTAAATGAGTTTGAAAGAAATGAAGTCTGGCAACTTGTTCCACGACCCAAAAACAGATCTATTGTGGGAACTAAATGGGTGTTCAGAAACAAAACTGATTCTGATGGAGTAATTACAAGAAACAAGGCCAGACTTGTAGCAAAAGGGTATTCTCAGCAAGAAGGCATTGATTATGATGAAACATTTGCTCCAGTTGCCATATTGGAGGCCATCAGAATATTCCTAGCATATGCTGCTCATATGAAATTCAAGGTCTTTCAAATGGATGTTAAGAGTGCCTTCTTAAATGGAGAACTGGAGGAAGAAGTTTACGTTGAACAACCTCCAGGCTTTGTTGATCCTAAATATCCAGATCATGTGTATAGACTGGATAAAGCTCTGTATGGACTCAAGTAAGCACCACGGGCCTGGTATGAAACACTTACTCAGTTTCTTCTTGATAGTGGATTCACACGAGGCACCATTGATAAAACCTTGTTCTACATTCAAAAAGGCAAAGACTTGCTCTTAGTTCAAATATATGTTGATGACATAATTTTTGGATCTACTAATGCTACAATGTGTCAGAAATTTGCTAAGTTAATGTAGTCAAGATATCAGATGAGTATGATGGGAGAAATGAGCTATTTTATGGGGTTGCAAGTAAAGCAAACTGATGAAGGGTTTTTTATCAATCAATCCAAGTACACCAGAAATTTGCTCCAGAAATTCAACATGCAAGACAGTACTCCTTCTAGTACTCCCATGGCTACTGCCACTAAGCTTGACTCTAAGGAAGGAATTGAAGTGGATATCACAAGCTATAGAGGAATGATTGGTTCTCTCCTCTATCTCACTGCCAGTAGACCAGACATTATGTTTGCAACTTGTCTCTGTGCAAGATTTCAGTCCCAACCACGAGAACCACATCTGATAGCTGTAAAGAGGATATTTCGATACCTTAAAGGAACACCAAATCTTGGTTTATGGTATCCCAGAGCATCAAACTTCACACTGATAGGATACTCTGATGCTGATTTTGCTGGTTGTAAGATTGACCGGAAAAGCACTTCTGGTAGCTGTCAATTTTTAGGTGGTCGACTGGTTTCATGGTTCAGCAAGAAGCAGAAGTCAATTTCTACTTCGACTGCAGAAGCTGAATACATAGCTGCGGGAAGCTGCTGTGCTCAGATTTTATGGATGAAAAATCAACTGCTGGATTACGGTTTGCACTTTTCTAAAATTTCTATTTATTGTGATAATCAAAGTGCTATTGCAATGACAGGAAATCCAGTCCAACACTCGCTTACAAAACATATCAGTATCAGGTATCACTTTATTCTTGAACATGTAATGGAAGGAACGATTGAACTTCATTTCGTTCCCACAGATCAACAACTGGCTGATATATTCACGAAGCCTCTGGCAGAGGCAGTCTTTACAAGACTCGTGAATGAACTTGGAATGATTACAAGCGAGTAACTCCTAATATTTGATACTGATTGTTGCTACTGATGGTTGATACTGAATGTTACTACTGATGGTTGATCCTGATGTCAGTCCTGATAAGAAGTACTTGTGCTAGGCACTGATGGTGACAAGTGGCACTGATGAGTAGGTTGGTTTATTGTTTAAAGTGATATCATTTCTTTCACTTTGCAATTAATATGAGATGCTGATGACTGTAGTTCTGCTAATTCATTCATGTTTATGCATTTATCAAAACAATTATAGTGATATGTAAAGAAAAACAATGGATCTTTTTCATTAATTGATTCAAATCATCTTTACATTCAAACAATCTCATACATTTGTCTAGCTAATCTTTCTGTTGAACTCTACTCACTATGTTTACAAAGAGATGCCCTATTTAACCAGGACAAGTACTTGAATGCTACATCAGAGGCAGAAGAGCTAGAGCCAGAAGCTATTGTGTTCTCTTGCCTCTGATGACAACTATTTGTCCGTTCATCTGGTCATAATACCATCTGGGATTTCAAGGGCTTGACAACCTACTGATGTTGAATCATCATCATCATCCTCTCGATTTCTCTTTCCTGCTTGCAGCTTGCAGGATTCCAAGAAGAGTTCCTCCTCAGAACCCGTCAAGTAGCTCTGTTGAAAGAGCATCATACAGATCTCCGCAGCTCGATCATCTGCAAGGATGGGCACATCATATGGCCCAGGATGGATGATGTGAATATAGGGATTGGAGATAGGACCTTCAACAATCTCATCATCAGCAATGAGACCTTCATCGTTCAGAAATGATAAAACAAGAAACTCATCAATCATATAGTTTGCTTGTTGATTCCAGTTCATATTCAAGAATGCTTCCACATCCATGAATTCAAAGGTTCCTGCCATTTGATGTATGGTATTATTTTCTTGAGAATATGTGTATTGCATGTTGTTGCAATGCTCCTGCTTTTATAGCATACAACAGGGCAACTGAAAGGTTTTGCTTGGCTCGAAGCTATGGGGATAGTAAAGTGCGGAGTTCCAAGACAGTCATTATTCTTCTGACTGTTGAACTCCTTCGTACTTTATTATTATTTTTTTGAAATATTCAAATCGATAATTCTATTATTGATTTTTATTATCTAACATAGCTAATTAGCGGATATTTTGAGTGCATTAAGTGGTGCCAGGTGTTCCCTCGCGTGCCCTTTACGCGCTAATATATACAACCGTTGTGTATAGCCCTCTCATCACGCATCCATGGAAATCGTGAATGCCCATTTTTACACGATATCTGTCCAATAGTCATCATTAGTCTGGTTTTTCGGAGAAATTGTGTTGCTAGTTATACTCAAAAGATTTGTTTCTTTTACACTTTATTATCATTGTTGAATATCCATACTATTCTCTCTGTATTTGTTTTCTCTCAACAATGGCAGCAACTCACTTCCTATCTCCTACAAACAAGAATCTGACTAATAATGGGGTTCTTTTTGTCACCAACAATTACTCTGCTATTCTGGATAAGACAAAAGCCCCATCTGAATTTCATCTCATTCAGGACTTTTTGGCTTCTAGCTCAATTGGGTTTGCTCTAACGGAACCCAAGGCAATTTCTGCACAAGCAGTGATGCAGATTTGGAGTACTGCAACCTACACTCCAGGTACCTCTAATACTCAACCTGGTCTTACCTTCTCTTATAGGAATGATCTCTATGAGGTTACTCCCACTACTGTTCAAAGAGCTTTGCACCTAGGTAGCCCTACATCTTTTACTCCCTTCTTTTCGGAGGCGGTGCTTAGGGAGTTTTTCACCAAAATTGGCTATAATGGTGATATGACCAGAATGGGCAGATTGGTCAGAACGAAGCTTCGCCAAGAATGGAATTTCTTCTTTGATTCCATAGGTAAGTGTTTTATGAACAAGAGCTCAAACTTTGATGCTCTCACTCAAGCAACTCAAAACATTGGGTACTCTCTAATCTATGGATCTGATTTTAATATAGCTAGTATGCTAATTGATTCCATAGGAAGTAGAATAACTGAGAATCGAGAAACTGTCTACTTTGGTCGTTTTCTGCATTTGATTTTTCAATACTTGTGCCCTAATGTTGCTTTTCAAGATGAGTGCTTGTTGCATGTGTTTCAGAATACTCCTCGATCCTTTCAGGAGTACATGTTAAAGGGAAAACAAATGTTTCAGGGTGATGTCGTATATCCTGAACAGGTCAGGCAACTTCTACGACAGAGATTGCCTACTGTTTATGGACTAGATCCTCGTACTCTGATTAGGAGGTCTGATGTTGCTACCCCCTCTGGATCTAACCCAAGTACAAAACCTAAACAGATTCCTAAACACTCAAATCCCACCTCTGATGGCTCTCAACAGCAATCAGTTGTAAGACACACAAGGTTAGCCAAATCAGTGCGACATTCTCAGTCATCAGGATCAAGGACCTTGCTACATCCCCACACTGATTTTCTGGAGAAACAAGGTGATCAACCAGTTGGTATAGCATCTAAAATTTTAGCCTCACGAAGAAAGCATACAACTGTTGTTGATACTGATACTGATTCTGATGATGATGATGTTCCACTGTCATCGATATTCAAGATATCTCCTGAGGCTGTGGCACCTGTTCCATCACCATCTTTCAAAAGACGGAGATTAAGAAAGTCTACTCTCTACTCTCATTTTGACGCTGTTGATGCTTTGCACAAATCTTTTCATAACAATTCTGCTACTGATGCTCCTGTCAGTGTTGCTCCGGACAGTATCTTCTCTTCTGATACCAGACTTGATGACAATGCAGTATCTATCACTGACGCTAAAGCCTCTGATGTGCAACCCTCTCTTGATAATGTGGTTGTTTCTGACTCCATTCCTCCTGTATCTCCACAGGCACGAAAGGTTGAAATGTCTTATGATCGTATCAAACGACTGGAAACTAAAGCCAGAAAAGAAATAGCTGAGTCAGCTGGTCGGAAAAGGAAGATTTGTTTTACGTGAACCAAGAAAAGGAATGTTAAGGCAAAACCAACAGGAGCTCCAACTATTGATCTGGATACACAAGAACCTGGTTCTCAAAGTGAACTAGCAGTCCCCATAGATCAAGTCACACAAGAACCATCTGCTCAAAGGGTGGATGACGACGAGGAGCAGTTCCTGCCTGAAACTGGTCAGGGCAATTTTATAAGGGATATTCCAGCTTCTGTTTTTGAAGACAAATATCACGAACAGGATACACAAGAACCTTCAGTACACTTTACTGAAGCAGTCCAGATTGTCCAGGCTCCACAAGAACCTTTCATTCAAAGTATGGAAGCATGCCAGTTTAATGCCAGTCAGGCTCTTATGGTTCAACCATTCTCCTCTCGTCCCTTGGACACTGAGGATTCAGGTACTGTCACTAACCCTGACTCTGCTATGGTTGTTTACTCTCCTGGTGTCAGGATGACTACTGACAAACCCTTGACTGAGGGATCCCCTATCAGTATGACTGCACTTTACTCTTCTCTGCCATCTCTTATTTCTTCGTTTCTGAGTGCTCTGAGCCTTTTTCATGAGAATGAGAGAAAAGATCTAGAGAAAAACAGAATTGTTGAGCGGCAGTCTCCTGAACTGGCAAAAGGAGAGATAGAAATGAGTGTCAATGTTATGCATTTGAGTAAGGAAAATCTGACTCTCAAAAGTTCAGATATTGTGCTGGTGAGCGGTGATGAGATCACTGAAAAAGAAAAGAGAGATCTAGGAGTTACTGACTTTGATGCAGGTACATCCAATACTCCTGCAGCTTCTCCGGATCAGTCTCACGGTTCTCATTCCAGCTCTGATAAGTCTGGTTCTGATGATTCGTCCACGGACATTCTGACTAGTCACAGACGAGCTCAGTGGGATCATTCTTGGACTGATCCTTCATCTTTTGTTGGTATCACTGGGGCTCATGATCATTTGGCCACTGCATTTAAAGAGATTCAAAGTCCGGATCTTCAAGTTCATCTTAAAGGTACTTCTCTCATGCTTAAGGCTATCTTTGAAGAGATTAAAGATGTCAGGACTTCGACTGCAAAGAGTATTGTTGATGTTGTGGCTACGAATACTCAATCTGTTGCTCGCACTTCAAGAGACTTTTCCTCTGTTCATCGAGATCATGTTTCTCTTGAACATCGAATTGCGACTCTGGAGAAAAAGGCTAAATCTATGGATACTAAGTTGGATTTACTTATCTTTGCTTTGGTTCCTGATGCTCGTAGTGATGCCAAAAAGGGGGAGAAAGTAGTGTCAACCAAATGCTCTCCGGAGTTGGGTATTCCAAGAAAGGATGATGCTCCTGATGGAGGTTCTAGTCATAAACAGGTATCTACTTGTGCTGCTGCAAGGACACGAATCACTGTGTCTAATCAAAGTCTAAGACAACAGTCAACACAAGTCTCTGGATCTAGTTCTCAAAAGCAATCTCATGATATTATAGTGACAACAGCTGAGCAGGCAAAGAGGTTTCATCAAACTGTGAATATTGATGGAATAGAATACATTGTGCACTATAAAGATCCCAGACTTGAAGCATTCAATGAGCAGCAAGCTAGAAAACTTCTTCAAGAAATGTATCCTGATGAGGATGTAGAAGTAATGGTGGAAGCTCAGAGGATAGAGTATGAAATGCTGAATTCACAGAAAGGAACTGTTAGAAGTGAAAGGAAGGGAAACAGGTCTAGAGGTAGAGGTCATGGTAGAGGAAGAGGAAGTACTATCAAATCACCTTCAAAATCTCAAAAAGGTATTGTGATCAAAGAAGGATCAAATACTGGTGCAGATATGTCATCTGAATTATCTGTTGTTTCTGCTAAGGGAAAAGGAAAGAAAGTTCTTAAAGGTCCATCTCAGGTGATGATTGCTGAACAAAGTGTTGAAATTTCACATCAAGAAGAAGAAGAGGATGATGATCTTCCTTTAGATCAAAGAAGGAGAAGAAGAGAAGATTCAAGGAATGATAGACAGATATTTCTTGTAAGAACATCATTAAATGTGGAAGCAGCTAAGCAAGCGGAAAAAGACTATTTCAAGTCTTTACAACAACGAAGCTTCACAAAGTCAGGAATTGTGTTGGAGGAATATCTGAGAAAGAAGGATAATGTTATAAGGAGTTCAAGAGATGCTTATGGATTCAAGAATGTTAGAGGGTACAAAGGAAGAGGCTATGATGTCGGGGAAGATAAATCTCATTTTCAGCTCAATGAGATATTCAAATCAAGTGGACATATCAAAAGTCTCCCTGGAATTTCTTGTATTAATGGATCTGGAAAGTTCAAGAAATCTTATGAAGAAGTTGCGAAGAAGAAGAATGAATGCAGACGGACAGGAACATATGGAGGAATTGGTCATCCTGCCGCAGAAATAGTTCCTCAGGTAGCATCATTTGATCAAGCATGTCTAACAGAAAATCTGAGTGATAAAGTTACTCAAAGGCATCTTGACAAACTTATCTCTGTTCAAATGGTGTATGATGTTCATGATGGAAATCTGCCTAAAGAAAAGTTAGTGTATTTTCTTAAGGATGGATCAACGTTTGTACTGACGGAACTGGATGTTTCAATGAAGAACTTAGAAGAATTGAGGTATGTACAGTATATGTTTGTTCCTAAAGATGATTTGTGTATAAAATGGAGAAGGAAGATTCAATCCAGTATCAATTTGCATCTGATGGGGTTAAATCAGAAAAATACTGGATATGCTCCTAAATACATTGACATGGATGGACGAGAGGTGGAAATGAAGAAAGGAAGTGCATTCGTTGAAAAGATTCTGGGTGAAGAGTATTTGTCTTTCTGTCCTGATAGTGAGAGAGTTAAACTTATTTATCTGGATGAATGAATGTTGAGAAGTTCTATTGAGGATCTGAGAGCAGCAATTTATCAGACTAACAATGATGATTAAAGTCTGAGGAAGCTGAGAAGAAGAATGATTGATCTGTTATTGGAGAAAGAAGATGAGTTGATGAAGCAGTTTCTTCAGAAGAACATGGGGTTTATTAGAGTGTCTGATTATGAAGGATATCTTAAGCGAAATCCTTATATTAATCCTACGAGTATTTGATTGATGTTTTGGCATCATTAAATCCACAGAATTTATGCTTTATTCCAGAAAGTATAAATTGGGGGAGATTGTTGGGAAATGAAGATTTAATGAGTGCATCAGGATCGGATATCATCAGTATTTAGAGCATCAGGAGATGACGTCTGATGATGTCATCATCAGTGACAGGATAAGTCGGCTGTTGGTAATTGATACTATTCCGCGATTTCAGGAAAGGATTGATATGCAGAAGATATACTTCATAGAAGCTGTTACAGAAGATAAGCGACAAGAAGATCAATCTAATTAAATGAAGATTATCTTGTGTAACAGAATGTGTAGCTGTGTGTGTATATAAACACAGGATAGGTTTTACGAGAGTAATATCTTTAACACGAGTATCTTTGTAAACCTAGCAGCTCTTAAGAACTCATAGTTTCTTGAGAGAGTTTGTATCAGTTTTTATAAAGTTTAATAAAAGCTGATATTGATTGTTTTTATATTTGTCTGTTCGATTATTTTATACAA
The DNA here is from genome assembly GCA_030848705.1 of Heracleum sosnowskyi. NCBI lineage: Eukaryota > Viridiplantae > Streptophyta > Magnoliopsida > Apiales > Apiaceae > Heracleum > Heracleum sosnowskyi. Next base: position 72,607,813 of record CM061235.1, read on the forward strand.
TTACATTCAACCCCCCTTCTGTAATTGACATATACTGGGTAATAGAATCTATTCAATTTCAATCCAAGGTGTGTATCTGAGATTTCTTGCCAAAAGGCCTTGGTTGTTACTTTGACTTTGAATTTCTTTCATATTTCTCTACTCCAACTAAGACAAACAACCATATTTATAGGGGACACAAGGACTATCTATCTATGTGATAGAAGTCTGATGGGACGCCGTCACTTGTGTGTTGTGCAATACAAGAAGGCTAATTACCTTTAGTAATGTCTTAATTAAGACACGCAACATTGAGTTCACGTGATCGAATTTATATCTCAGTGATTCTTTTATTTCCAATACTGTTCGCTTTAGAATATGTAAATTTGGTAACCACAATTATGGGACATTTATAATGATGCGGAACCTTTTCACTTCAAAATATCATGAATCTTGTTATCTTTAATGATCTTGAAGGTATACCACCAGGTTGGAAGGAATTTACCTTACCATAATGAACGAAGAAATTGCGATTGAATTACCACGAGCGAAAGCGGATCATGATGCTATTTGGGTTATTAATGACCGAGTAACGAGAGATATTCATTAGATGAGTTGGTTCATCTCTATTTGAATGAGATAGTAGTACGATACGAATTTGCTTACCACTCCATATGTAGTGTATTTCATAGAATATGAACCTACAGAGATTTAGCTGAATTTGTTCTATGTTGAGCAACCGATTAAGATATTAAGTCGGTATGAGAAAATGTTGAGTAATAAAACAGTCGAATTAGTATGAGTTTGAGGAGAAATCCTAAGGTTGAAGAGACAACCTAGGAATTTGAGAGTGAGATGTTGGAAAAGTATCCACATATGTTTGCACGAGCTGATTCTGAGGACAGAATCCTTTTAAGGGGGAAGGATGTAAGATCCGGGAAAATTACGTGTTAATATTTGATGTGAAATGAAATTTTATTTTCATATCAAAATTTATTAAATGTTTTATCTGTTTAAATGTGTTAAGTTATTCGTTAAATGGTTGAATATGTGACCTGGAGATGCTATGTGAATATTTGTGGTGATTGGAAAATTCTTTTTAAGAGAATGTTATTTTTATTTCGTTTTATTTTATTTTTCGAAAAGAAAATTTAGTTAGTTCCCTAATTATTCGGGAAATTGATATATCGTTCGTATCAATAATACATCTGTTATAGCCCTAGTATTCTTGAGCATTCGTTATATAAATGACATGTATTGATTTGGATAATTATCAGTCATTGTGGATAATTATCACCTTGTAAAACGTGTACTTTACTTTATTAAAGATTTAAAGCGATCCAATGGATCAATATCGATCCAAAAATGTCGTTTGGGGTATTATTTTCCGTTTAATATAAAAAGGCGAATCGTGCATTATCCTGCGTATGATACAGATTATATATAGACAAAAATATTAAAATCTCTAAACCGTGTTCTTCGTGTTCTTGAGAATCAAACACAAATTTGAAGGTGTTACCGGAGTCCGATTCCAACGCTCTTATAGTCGAAACAAAGATCTTGGAATATAGTTTCTTAATCTACCATCAGATTTCGTGTGGGGTAAAATTCTGGATTTCTATTATTTTTATTAAATTCGATTTTATATATATTAAAATTATGAATTTTTGTAAACGTGATTGGTTGTTGATTTTGATGTTACCATCGTGTAGAGTATGTTTTTCTGGTCAATTTCATATATTATATGTTGAATTTAGAGTTCGGTAACATATAGAAATCGAGGTTTGATTGTCGTGCTCTTCGTGCTCTTCGTGTTCTTCGTGTTCTTGAGATTCAAAACTAATTTTGAAGGTGTTATTGATATCGGATTTTGGAGTTCAAGTAGTCGAATCGAAGCTCTTATGATCTAGTTTCTTAATCTGCAATCCGTTTCATCAGATGATAAAGTTTCAATTTTATATAAATTTTTCTTTAATTCTGGATAAATTAATAAATTAGGTTTAATATTCAAAAATTGGGGCTTTTTGATTCTGAGTTCGTTCACTTGTTTTGATGGCTGGAATAGCTTTATATGATTGTGTATAATCGTTTTACATGCTTAATTGAGTTATTCTATCCCGTTTTTAGCAAGTTCAATTTTTAAAGTTTACTTTCCAAATTTTGATTGATTCGTACGTAAAATCTGTTGATTGTTCGTGTATGTGGATATGGGGGTTAGATTGTATGTATTCCAAGCTTTGTTTTGGTATATAGAACATTGAGTTTGGTAAAGGATTTGTGTTAGTCGGATTTTTGGCCGGATTTTGGTACCGCCGGCGACTTTACCGGCCTGTGGCAGCCATTAAAGCCCGCAACGGAGCTTTTTACAGTTTAGTACCTCAAGTTTTGAAGATGATGAAGTTTGGTCCCTGAAGTTTTACTAAGTTGCAAATTGGTCCCCTGACCAAAATTATTTTCTAAATTATTTATTTTTAATTTATAAAAATCAGTTTTGTTTATTTAAATTTTGAAAAATAGTTTTAAAAATGACTTTTAAATTCTAAAAATTTCTTTTAAATTCTGAGAATTTTTATTTAATTATTCCTTAATTATTTAAGGAATTATTTCGAAATTTTTCTTTATTTAAGTAATTAATTATTTTCCAAAATTCTTTAATTATTTTGAAAAATGATTTAAAAGTGATTTAAATTAGGAAAAATATTCCTAAAAATGTTTTATTAATTATTTAAAATTCCTGAATGATTTATAAAATCATTTTAGGCCTTTCTTGCGAGTTACAAATTATTTCTTGAATGTTACGAGACTTATGTGATTTATTTATCGCAATTAAATGACAAAATGTGTTACGTGAAATATGTGAATTATTTGTTTATTGAGTCATAAATACAAATAAGTGACTGGAGACTTGTTTAAATACTTTGGTCGTGTCTAATATTATCACGAGGGGTAGTTAGAATAGAAATTTGTCAGTATTGTTAGAAAATGAGATTTACGAGACCGTTGACTTAGATGTTGACTTTTATAGTATAGAGATTTTTGACGAGCGAGTTACGTGAATTATTTATTTAGTTAATCGTGATTATTCTATCTATTGAATATGGTTATCTAGGCAACAAGGGCTATTGGACAAGATGAGCCAGATTACCAAGATATGTTAAATGAAGGAAGTCGGAGATATCGGTAAGACTAGTACGTGCGTCGGAGTTAAGTTACAATCGTTTATGGAATGTGAGAATCATACTCTGAAGGCTAAAGTATCGTCTCATGTTTGACTATCAAGGCAGACGCGTGGATTCAAAAATGGTAGGATCAGATTCTTGGTATTCGCAAGAGCGTTAAATCAAAGAAGGACGGAAATAGAGAATCGTGCTATAAGACAGAATAAGGAGGGAATCGTATTATCTCAGCCTTACGAAATACCTAAGGACCAGAGGCAAGTGTTTATACACTTGCTTATTATTTGAGTGATATTCTCTTAAATTATTATTATGCAATTGGCACACTCTTCACTAAATTTTAAATGATGACTCTTTTGCATTAAAGTGCAAGTATTTTATTTAATCTCTTAAATTGACGAGTATTCTTTCATACCTTTTTGAGGTCAGATTTATATTTCCATATTAATTGGGAAAAGTATATTTATTATGTTGAAACGATTTAAAAGATAGTTACGGGCCTTATACTAAGGCTTTCTTTCAAAAATCTTGATTTAAAAATATTAGGTTGGAATGTTGCCAACCCTAGATGAGTGGGAACTTGTGAACACAATGAGAGTAAAAATGTTATTTTAAATTTTGAAGTTGTGGTACTTGTTCTACAAGTATTCTATTTTTCCATCTTGCACCTATGCAAGTATTATTATCATTTCTTGTTGATGCGATTATCTAATCCAGTCCTTGATTCGAACTCATAATACCTGTTTCATATCAGACTTAATTTTATTGAGCATGTTATTGCTTACTCTTCATTATCATCCCAGTTGTTGCATCGATCTCGTCGATGTTTATTATATTGTCACTTTTCATGTGCACCTCCCATAATTGTGTTGATCTCGTCGATACTAGATTGTATTGTTATTCTTTATTGATTCTTCATAGTTGAGTTGTTTCCTGAAACGTGAGTTTTCCAGCGATTGTTGTATTAAGGTTGTCGATTCTTCCGACACCTGATTGTCGTAACAAGGTTGTCGATTGTACCGACACCTGGCGTATAGGATATAGAATTGGAATGTTTTCAAATGGACCAATAATGGTCGGACCAGATTCGTGGTCGGAATTAATTAAGGCCAAGATGGCCAAGGATCCTAGGGGAGGACTTTGCTATAAGCGGGTCCGGGGTTGATGCGTGACTGATCAGCAGCTCAACCTTTTTGATTTATAAAAGTATAAAAATCCAATTCTAATATCACTTCTTATATTTGAGATTGAATTCATTCATACGTTCTGTACTGGTGAGTTATAACCTGATATTTAGGTTGATTCATTTGCTTAGAGTTGTTGGTTTCAAAAGATGTTGTGAATGAAACTGTTATCTTTAAAAATAGTATTTTGTACAAACTATGGTCTTGAAGACGTATGAGTTTATATTTATTTCATATTTTCTACATAATATAGTAGATATTTTGGTTCGGGTAACCGTGGTGACCAATATAACTTTCCTCGTGTTTTAAACTAGTCAGTTGCTAGAAGTTGAATGAGAAATTGTGGCAAATTACCAAACTTGATTTGAAATTTTTTAGAGATTACAAATGTTTAAACCAAAAGCTTATTTTGAAAACTTTTCCTATTATACTTGATAATGCACCTGCTGAGAAATTCTTTCGCTCATACTTGCTTTCGTTATATTTTTAGCCTTTCAGTAAGAAGGCATATTGGCGGGAGTTATCTGCGTAGCTGGGCAGAGAAAGAAGAAGATGTTAGCGTAAAGACGTCATGATACAGAGTAGTTAGAACTAGTGTAAGGTTATTGTATAAGGTGATTTTTATTAAATACTATGTTGTATCAGATTAGATTTTCCTGGTATACTTCTTGTCGAAGTTATACTAGTGTTATTGGATTTATGTAAATAGAATGGTTGTAAAGAAGAAAATTTTGTGTAATGGAATTTTGGATTCTTGTTTCTAGCACTATAACCTTTAAAGATTCTTGGTAGAGTTGGGGTCGCAGATGACATAATTGTATTGGGTTAATATTGAACAGGTTGTTTTATTTGAGAATGCAGAGTGATGACCAAATCCTTTGACCCCGGATTTGGGGCGTTACAACTTCAAGCAAGGATTGGATGGACTCTTCCTCAAAATCTGACACTGAGGTGGTCAACTATGTCCTAATGGACAATACTGATGAATCTGCTGTTCCTGGTGATAAGGTACTAAATACTGTCTTTGATTTTGATACTGATAATGCTTCTGAGTTAAGACGTTTTCTAAAGTCATTGCATATTAGCTTTAGAAGTCAAACTGTTGAGAATACTAGGATCTTATCTGAGATGTCTGAACTTAGGAAATGGAATGAGCATCTAGAAACTGAATTCTCTTTTATGCAAAAAGTACAGATAGAATGTGATAATGCTAAACACATGTATCTGGAGATGAAATTTAAATGTACTGCTCTTGAAAAAGAACTTGAGGATTCTAAAGAGAAGAACAGAACCTGGACAGATTCTGGAAGGAAATTTCATGAAATAAATACTTCTAAGAATTGGAAAGAGTGTCTAGGTTATAAGTCAGATGAGGATAAGAAGTTGAAAAAGAAAGTTGTAATAGATGAGACAGTAAGACCAATGACCTATAGACATGTTATAGACAAGACCAAATCAAAGATTAAGCCTGTTAAATTTGTATTTGGTAATGATCCCAATTCTACTTTTGAAAAGGGATCTACTTCTGATAACTCGGTCTCAAATGTGAAGTCTAGACCTGTCAAGAAAGCTGAAAAGAAAAATATAGGTTTATGGTCTCAGAAACAACTTAGGGAAAAAGTTAGTGATGCAATTGGTAAACAAAATCTACCAACTGTCAAGAGAAATAGGAATGGTAAAGTTGGGATTAATAAAGAGAATAACTATAGGTTTATCCCAAATGCACCTAGAAAATGCTGCTTTCACTGTGGTAACTCTAATCATCTTACTATTGATTGCAGAAGAGTAAAAAGAAAGTTACTGAAATTCCTAAGTCTGAAGTTAGGAGTAGATCAGTATTTTATAAACCACAGAAGTCTTGTTTCCATTGTGGTAGTAAATGGAATTCTATTTATACTTGTGAAGAATATCATAGTTTGTACTATAACTTTTATGATCCTTTACCTAAGTTTAATAAAAGTGCAAATTCTGGTATCATTAAGAATGTCAATGTGAAGCATGCATCTGTTAATACTGATACTGACAAAGCAAATCCTGATGAAGTTAATCATGTCATAACCTTGCATTAGATTGACCATCCTTACCAAGTAGAAGTATTCAACTCTCCTTGTTTCTGTTCTCCTTTTCATCGAAAGAGTTGTTGATACATCATATGATGACACTTCCATGGTAAAATCCTTTTTGACTTTCACAAGTCTTGATGCATCAAACCAAAGAACATACTCAGTTGCTTCATTGTTGTTATCCAACTTTACCTCGACGCTCTTGATTTGATCAGCTTCCTTTTCCAAAAGATCCAGAGAGCTGTAGAGTTTTGATTGGATAGGATTCTTCAAATTCCTGCCGAGCCCAGTGGCTTTCTCCTTTCCTGAGTACTTGTGTTTTCCTTTTATTGCTTTTGAAATCTCCTCAGGTTCAGGTTCCTATCTAGAGAACCAGGCCCTTGCTAAGGTTTTTGTCCTCTTTGGCTTGATAGTAGGCTTGATTCCTTCCTTGACAGCATCTTTGTTGACAGTGTCCTCCTTGACAGTATCTTTGTTGACAGTGTCTTCTATGACAACTCCTTTGCTGACAGCTTCCTTGAGGACAGTGTCTTTTGTGACAGTCTCTTTGGTGATAGTATCTTTTTCAGCATTTATACTATCAATAGCACATCTTAAGATATTTGCCTCCAAAGCTTCAATAATTATTGACTCCTCTTCTTCTGTTGCTCCAGCATCTTCCTTTTCTTGTACAAGAGCTTCTTCTTTATTTTCCTCTTGGGACTTTGATCCAACATTCCCAGAAGTGCTTCCACTAGCATTTCTTGTTTCTCCAGTTCCTCCACTACCATCCAACTCATCATCTTCATCATGAGGAACATCATAGGAGCAGCTTTCTCCTTGTTCAGCTCTGTTGGAGATTGCTTTGGAGATTATCTTCTTCATAGTGGAGCTCAGTTCCTTGTCCCTTTTCACCAGCAAGTCATAAATTGCTTTGACAGCAAGAACTCTTTCCTTGTTGGCTTTAGAGTTGAGAATCATGTCTAACACCTTTAAGATTGACTTTGACTCCATTGTTGAAGTGCCTCCTATACTCATGTATGCACATCTCCTGCTACCAATTTTGGTGGTACTTTCATAGTAGACACAAAATGGATTGGTGTAGACTTCTGGGAGTTTCTCTGAAATTAAACTCAGCATTTGCAGATGCAAGATCTCATTGAAGGTTGTATGGTTTGCTGTGATTTTGTTCTTCATTACTGTTAGCACTTTTGCTGGAAGACTCTGCAGCAGCTGCATAGTAATGAACATGGATATTCCAGTGTTTAAGTACACATCAATAGCCCATCTCCTTTCTTCATTGATCTTTACACATACACTTGTGATTTTCTCCTTGAGCAAAGTTGACCATTTATTCAATCTTCTGCTAGGCTCCTTCATACCTTCATCCACTACCTTGTAGAAGTCTTCATCATGATTCTTCAGAGTACTTTCCCTGTAGTTGACCATTAGGGCATTTGCATCTTCTTGGCTGAACTATGTTCCTTCACTCCAGGTGTTTCCTGACAGGATGTATTCAGGCATCTTGTCTTTCCCTTTTCCCAACCTGTTCTGCTCCTCCTTTTTTCTCCATTGCCTTTCAAGAGCACTCTTCTTTGGAGTTGGTGTTGGCTCTCTTATAGTCACAGGAGGTAGTATTGGGTTTTTGGAAGAAACACAACCCTTTGCATAGCTTCCAGGGCTTCTTTGGACATTAGGACTGTTTCTCCAGCTATCTCGTATTCAAAGATATTTTCAGCTCCTTGCACTTGCTCCCCCTTACTTCCTGAATCTCCTTTAGTTCCCTTTTTCTTCTTTGCAGACACTGATCTTCTTTTGGCTGCAGGCTCCCCCTCACTCCTTGAAGCCTTCTTTGAGACAGGCTCCCCCTGAGCAACATCCTGTTTGGGGAAATCGTTTTTTCCTGATCTTTCCCTTCCTGATTCTGCCTTTTGAGATTCTGGTCTTACCCCTTTCTCCCCCTTAGGTAAATTGGCAGCATCAAGATTGTTAGACAGAGCTTGAATGGCTTCCTGAATGGCAGAGAATCCAGAGGCCACCATGGTAAACAAGCTGTCATGTTTGGATTCCATGGACAGACACATGTTCTCTAGAGCTTGCAACCTGAAAGAAGTAGAGGGGCCACCTGATCTTAACCTTCTTGGGGGTGAAGGAAAAGATTGGGGCTTGGAGGCTGTGGGGGTTCTCACACTCTCAGTGTTTTTCTGAGTGATCTCATTACTCCTCACAAAAGAACTCTCATGGCCTAAGGCCTGGACATGTGAGGCTCCCTCAATTTCACTCTGGACATGCTCAAGTCCCTCACCTTTTTCCAGCTCATTTGGCTGCCTCTCATTTTGATGCTCACCTCTCTTTTCTTTTATCTCTCTTTTTTTTTGCACAACCTCACTCATCCTAGATGCATGGGTATGAGCAGTACTTACATGCAATGAAATAGATGGTTTAGAATGTACCTTTAAGAACTGAGATAGTGGCACATCATCATCAGAAACATCCTCGACAGTTACAGCATCAAGATTAGGCCGTGAAGAGATGACATGTGCTTTTCCATGAATGTTACTGTCAGTTGGAATATTGACAGTATGTTCCACTACAACTTGGACAGCAGGTTTGGTCGTGACAGTAACTTCAACTGAGTCCTTGACAGCAGAATTACCTTTGACAGAAACATCCACAGTGTCTTTGACAGCAACTTGGGCTGTGACAGCATCTTCCCTGAGGTAAGATGCTCCTTGGAGATTGAACAAGGTACTGGTTGTTTCACTTTCTAGCAGAGTTGTACCTTGCTCTTTCTCAGTGTTTGAAGGAGTGGTGTCCATCTCACTTTGAGAAATGGGTTCTTGTGGACCACTGAAAGGGGGCTCATCCATGATTGGAGATGGATGATCAAAACCTGAAGGGTTGGGACTGTCCCCCTCTCTAGGTTGTGGAGAAGAAACAAATGAATGTGGAGGGAAGGAAGAAGGTGAAAGTGGAGAAGAGAATGATGACTGCTCCACAGATGGAACTTGTGAAGCATCAAAGGGGGAAGTGAAAACCTCACTGTGTCCTGACTCTATGTGTGTTTCTGCAAGTGGAGGTTCCTCATGAGTTGGACCATGAGGTTGTGCAGACTCTTTATAGGGTGCCTTGGGAGACAGGCCAATTTCAATAGATGTCCCTTGTTGAGAAGGCACATCTAGGGAGGAGTTTATTTCCCTTGATTCCTCTACAGTCTTTTGGGAGACTGCAGGGTGGCTGACAGTGGTTTTGGTCCTCTTAGCTCTCTTCTTCTTAGGCTCAGGAGGAACCACTGTGGGTTCTGTTTGACTACCTTCCTTATTTTCTGCACTAGGTGCAGGAACTCCCTCTTGACTCTCAACACTACCACTACCATCAGTCTCTAGGGGCCTTTTTTTGGTTTCTTGTAAGGCTAGCCTCTGTACTTTGGGAAGTCTAGAGAACCTAGGCTGAGTGTATGGGGTAGAATGAGGGTTAGCTGAATTTGGGTCTAATCCAGCTTCAGTCTCAATAGTGAAGGTGTCAAAACCAGAAGGTAATGGAAAATCAAGGTCAGTCACTTGATCAACCATGTGTTTCGTGAAACATAATGGAATATGTGCATTTAAATTTTGTGAACTGAGAGTTGTGTGAGTGTTTCTTTTCAGTACTGTGCACACTTCTAATCGAGGTGCATTCTCATCAAAGTCACATAAAGAATTAATGCATAACATTAGAAAGCGAGGATAGATGTTTACCTTCTTACCTATGGCAGCCTTGAGGTGTGCCATGAGCAGCTTTCTAACATCCACTTTGTACCCATGAACAAGATAGTGAGTGAGCTTCTTGATGTAGGTGGGAATTCCATTCCAGCCGGTGGTCTTAGTATAGAACACCTTCACCATAGCATCAAACACCATACTCCATTCCCTGCGGAGATATTTCCTGTCCATTTCACCAGAGGGGTACCATTTTGTTGTTCCCTCTTCAAGAATAGGGCCAGAGTACCCAATCTTCAAGAAGAGCTTCTTCAGGGTCTCATCACTAGCCAGCTCAACATAATCCTTTCCTGGTTCTAGCACAATTCCCAAAGCTGCATTGATGCCCTGAAAAGTGAGAGAGTAGCTATGCTCCTTGATTTTGAACTGAATGGAGGAGATGTCACCATCTTCTTGAGCAACGGTTGTCTCCCAGAAATTTTCAATCATGTCTAGGTCAAGAACATGAGTGGAGGTAATTGTATACCCAATATAGGACTTATTCATGAAATAAACAAGCCCTTTGAAACCCTCACCAGCATCACTTGGAGAGTAGATGCCAGCAAAGTTGGTTTGTGAAATTGATTGTTTGGGGGCCATTTGTTTTGCTTGAGAGAAGAAGAGAGAGAAGGTAGGAGATGAATTGCTTGGGGATATGAGACAGGTGAGTGTTGTGTTTGCTTTTTTGAGAACAGTTGTATGTTTGATGAATTTAGAGGGAAGTTCAAGCGTTTAACTGACAAAGTGGAAAAGTGAAATCGTGTCTTAACCCACTTAGCAGTCACGTGGGTTACTGGCTGATTTCTCTCTCCTCGTGGAGGATGAGTGTCCAATTTTAACGGTCCACTAATTTGACAGTAACCTGTGCTCTCAAAACAATCGTGTCAGTAACTTTGGTGTGATGACAACATGTTTTGCGTGACAGAAACATTTCGCGCAAAACTTACTGTCATCGTTAAGTTCTCATATGACAGTATCTTTCACGAGTCATGACAGAAGGTTGTTTACTGCTGTCGAGAAGTTAGTTGTCAAAGATCTGTGACAGTAACTTTTCTTGGTGACAGCAACCTTTTCGGGAAAACAACAACTGTCAGGACTTTGTATTGAAACTGTTATGATTAAAAACTTAACTGAAGAGACACCAGTTAAACATTTACAAAATTTATTACTGATTCATTATTCATTCATAACAACATTCAACCAGTTAAGCAATTAACAAGTAACAACACATACATCAAGCAAGAGGAAAATATAGAAGAAAATTGATAAGCTTTATTAATTAAAAAAAAGGTTAAATTACTACCATTGGTGAGATTAACTATTCATTACAGTCTTTCTTAACCAATTCTAGAACTTCAGCCCTAACTATTTCTTCAGATGTTCGTTCCTCCTTGAGGAGTGTTTGAAACTCCTTTTCCTCTTCTTGCTCCTTAGCCTCTTCAGTGGCCATGGCAGCAAGTTTCCTTTCTTCTTCCTCATCGAGGATATCCCATAACTCATCAAATAACGCTTCTACTTCTTCATTGTAGGGCTCACTCCCACAAGGCTTAGGCCTGTATTCAATTCCTGCTTTGTTTTCCATTTTACCCTCTTTCTAAATGATTCTCTAATATAGCCTAAGACTCATTTTATAGGCATACTAGGTCAAGGAGGGATGTAAACGGTCAACAGTTTGGAATACCTATACAACTACCACAGATTGCAATTAAGTGATGTCTACCACTAATGCAACAATCAAGGCAAAACTGACCAATTAAGGAGAATCCATGACCAATTTCAGCAGTAAAAACCATGCAAGTTAATGTCATATTGAACAAACTATCAAAAGTGAGACTAGCACAAATTCAATTTAACAAGGTCAAAGTAAACGTGTTGTCAAAAATAGATGGGGATTTAAGTAGACAGTAACTAGTAAGTTAACATACCAGATTTAGCATTCCCAGTTCACTTACCAACCTGTTGAAGGTTGCTTCATCCAGTGGTTTTGTAAAAATGTCTGCAAGTTGCTTTTCTATGGGCACATAGATCAACTTCACATATCCTCTTTCAACATGCTCTCTTATGAAATGGTGTCTGATATCAATGTGCTTAGTTCTAGAGTGTTGAACAGGATTGTCTGAGATGGCTATGGCACTAGTGTTGTCACAGTAGATAGGGATATTATTTAACAATAAGCCATAATCCAACAGTTGATTCTTCATCCACAAGATTTGTGCACAGCAACTTCCAGCTGCAATGTATTCAGCTTCTGCAGTTGATGTAGAAACTGAGTGTTGATTTTTACTGAACCAGGATACCAATCTTCCACCAAGAAATTGACAGCTTCCTGTAGTGCTTTTTCTATCAATCCTACATCCAGCATAATCTGAACCAGAATACCCCACTAGCCCAAATCCAGTGTTTTTGGGATACCAAAGGCCTAGATTAGGAGTGCCCTTAAGGTATCTAAAAATTCTCTTGATTGCTACCAAGTGTGACTCCTTTGGATCAGCTTGAAACCTTGCACAGAGACATGTAGCAAACATTATGTTAGGTCTGCTAGCAGTTAGGTAGAGAAGAGATCCAACCATGCCTCTGTATGCACTAGAGTCCACTTTCTTCCCTTTGGAATCTAGATCCAGACTAGTTGACGTAGAAATAGGAGTCTTGGCAAGTGATGAATCTTCTAGGTTGAACTTCGGCATTTGGAGCTCTTTCAAGAACTCTTAAGTGATCAATGATGACTTGAGCTACTTCATCTTTTGATTCTAGATACTTCACCCAAGTATACCTAGAATAGTCATCCACCATAACTAATGCATATCTCTTCTTTGCTAATGATGGAACATTGACTGGTCCAAAGAGATCCATGTGAATTAGTTTGAGTGGTTCAGTGTTGGTGTTGACTTGCTTTGATCTGTGCACAGCTTTCTTCAGTTTTCCCATTTGACAGTCCTCACACAGTCCTTCTTGACAGAATTCCTGTTGAGGTAGTCCTCTCACTAGTTCCTTCTTCATCAGCATATTCATTATTTTGAAGTTGAGGTGTGAGAGTTTCCTGTGCCAAAGCATACTGTCACCAACAGTAGCTTTACTGTAAAAACAGTCAATCTTGTCCTTCTTTGTTGATCTTAAGTCAGCAACAAACAGGCTTCCTTTTCTTACTCCTTTCAAAGAAAGGCTTCCATCCTTTTTTTGATAGATGTTGCACACCGTCATGTCAAAATCAACCTTGAATCCCCTGTCACTGAATTGGCTGACACTGAGCAGGTTGTGCTTCAATCCATCAACAAGTGCAATATCATTTATGACAACATTTCCAATTTCCAAACAGCCATATCCCACTGTGTAACCCTTGCTGTTATCTCCAAAGGTTATGATTGGGCCAGCTTTCTCTACAAATTGTGACAGCAGGGTTTTATCACCAGTCATGTGTCTAGAGCAGCCACTGTCAATGATCCAAGTGACCTGCTCCTTATTCTTACCCTGCAAGACAAATTGTATTTAAGAAGCATATGGTACCCAATCCTTGTTGGGTCCAGTCACTTCAGTATCATAAGCATAATCATCATTTTCAACTTTAATCATCACATCAGGAATCTTCTGTTGGACTCCCTTCTTCACCCACATATCTTTAGAATTAGACTTGGTCTTCTTCTTAGTGGATGAGGCCTTCTTACTGTTTCCAGTAGGCTCGGGAGTCTCACCAGTTTGCATATAGAGACATGGTTCAGTAGATGAAATAGGCAAATTGAAACAAGTACTCATGGCAGTCACTTTACAAGGCACACAATCAATATTATTGCAGACTACCATAGATCTATGCATAATGGGGGTTCTATGTAAATTACCATCTAGCATGGTCACATTGTTCTTGACCTCCTTTGCTTTCTTACAAACATGAGTTAAGTGATATGAAGAGCCACAATTATTGCATAGTTTTCTAGGAGCATTAGCATTGCCATTTCCTAACTTACCATTCTTGTTTCTAGACTTGTAGGTTATTGAGTCAACAAGATGTTCTGAAGTTGCTGTCGAGCCTTTCTTGACAGTACCTTTCGCACCTTCTGTCATGACAGTAGGTTTGGAAGTCACTGTCTTTGAGGCTCTCTTGACGGTACCTTTGGAAGCTACTGTCCTGCCATTATTGACAGCATCTTTGGAACATTCTGTCAGATTGTTTGGGGAAGTTACTGTCCTGGGGATTGTGACAGTATCTTTTCCATCAACTGTTGTACTGTCAATACCTTCATCCTCATCATCAAGTTGTTGCTTGATGCATGGCTTCCTCATCAAACTCAAGTTCAGAAAGTTTAAAAATGGGTTTGTTGATCTTCTTGAGAATATGAGGTTTGACAGAAGCATCAGTTGAACAATCCTGACTAACAACTTCTTTACCAGGTCTTTTGCCATACTGAAAACCTATCCCTACTTTTTGATCCTCTGTGTTTCTCATGATTATCCTAAAGTTGTTTGGATGAGTTTCTATAGGCTTTAATCTTGAATTCATTTTCACTAATTTCTTTCCTTAAAAACTCCCCAATTTCTTTAGCACAGACTAATTCATTTTTAAGTTTAGCATTCTCCTGTGTTAAAGATTCTAAACGACTGGTCTTCAACAAAAGCAAATCATTTTCAGAAGTGAGTGTTTCATTCAATTTAGTTAACCTAGCAATCTCTTCATTACCTGCAGTTAAACTAGTGTGAACATTGAACATTTATGCACTCAATTCCTCAACAGTTTGTTTGTATTCATCTTTAGACATATCAAGTAAGACTAGTGAGGGTACCTGACTTGGAAAGCCAGAGGAGGCCTCATCAGACTTAGCCATGAGGGCTAGATTCACATATTCTTCTTCCTCTTCATCATCAGAATCATCCCAGCACTTTCCTTCAGCCACATAGGCCTTTCCATGTCCTTTCTTGAAATGTCCACTTGACCCTTTATCCATCCTCTGATTCTGCTTTGGTCTTCTGCACTATGTAGCAAAATGACCAAGCTCATTGCAGTTGTAACACCTGAACTTGGATCTGTCCACCATCCCTATTTTGTAACCACCTCTTGTGGCACCACCTTCAACCTTAGAAGAGTTCCCTCTGCTGAACCTTGATGTTTGACCCTGAGGCTTAAATGGCTTGTTTCTTTTGAATTTTATGTTTTTGAATTTCTTGGCCATGTAAGCCATAGTTGGATTATCCATCTTCTCCATTTCTTCTAAGGAGTAGAAGTCTTCATCCTCAACATCAGTTATCTGCAGTACAACTTTCTCCTCATCATCCACAACCTCTTCGATCTTAAGAGAGGGTACTGAAGCAGGTTGAGTGATTTGAGCTTCTTCACTAGGTTGAGTGATTCTTGGCACATGAGCCACTAGAGCACCTGACATATTAGCCATCTTTCCTCTGGATCCAGCTAGAATAGCTCTTTTCTGGAAAAACTCAAGCTCATATGATTTAAGCACACCATATAGAGTTTCAAGAGAGATATTGTTAAGATTCCTTCCTTCTCTTATGGCAGTGACTTTGTGCTCGAGATGCTCAGGAAGTGTGAGTAAGACTTGACATTTAGCTCCTTCCTATCATAGTATTTGCCATGTGTCTGTAGCTCAGTCATAAGTTTGCTAAACCTTTCAAACATTGTTGTTAGGTCTTCTCCTGACTTTGCCATGAAGGCTTCATACCGTGAGATAAGAATTTGTCTTTGATTATCTTTCACTTCTTCACTTCCTTCACACAGCAGCTCGATATTATTCCACATATCCTTGGCTGATGAGCACCCAATGACATTCCCACACATGGCTTTGTCCAAAGTGAGAGCATCTAGTAAGATGAGTTGCAAGTAATCATCCAAGGCCACCTTCTCTTTTTCTGGCTCCAGAAACTCCGAAGGTAATTTGTTGACCCGGTAGGCTGGAATAAGAACGCCGTCCACAGTTGAGGCTTCAATTTCTTTTCGTGGAACGAATGGACCATTTTGGAGGATACCCAAGTATAATGGATTCGCGGCTTTGATAAACAACATGATCTTTCTTTTCCATACATTGTAGTTCTCTTTATCAAATGCTGGAATCTTTATGCTGCTTGACTTCTGCATACTTGTAATAACCCGAATTTTTGGAAAAATTAAAACTTTTCTTATTATGATTAAGTGCATCAGTGAATAGTGAATTTGGTGGATGAATAGTGATTTTGAGGATTAACAAAATTTTTCATGTCACCTATGTACGAGACGTAGTGTGGATATTCCGAAGTCATATTAGTGATCTACGGAGTAAATAAGTGAATGCAAAGACGATCGGAATTCAGAAATTCCAAATTTTATTTTGGTGAAGTATTTGACCGGGCAGTGAATTATATATTATTATATTCAAGGAATGAGATATTAAATTAAGGATTTGAGGATTTAATATTTTGGAATTTTATTATATGTGATTTGAGAATTTAGAACGAAAACCACTGAGACAGTGAAACGAAGATACTAGAAACCGCTGATACTTTATAACGAGATTAAGCGATTAAGAGAACGAATCATGGATTGAGGATTGAAATTATGACAGGATTAAATATAGACATGGAAGTAACATGTAACAAGATTAATTCGAGAAATGCAACATTTGGATCATCCATGTGAAAGAAAAGCGAACCAGTAAAGCTACTTTAGCTAAGATCATGCATACACGACACGTGTCCCGGTGACTCACCAAAAGGTGATGACTCACCACTTTTTAAACACAAATATCAGCATTTTCATTATTATCAAGACAAAAAGAAAAGAAAAGGAAGAAGAAAATTCGGGAGAGAAAAATGAGAAGAAAAATGGGAGAGAAAGAAATGATCGTAACTTGAGATTCCGTGGTCCGTTTTTGGCGTTCTACCACTCGAATCGAAGCTCTCGAGAAGCCCGACGTAACCATGGTAAGAAATCACCTCAACCCCGTGATTTACCCCTTCGATTTCAGTGATTAACAGTCGGAGAAGATGATGAATAGTAACTTGTGTTTTGTTTTGTTTTTGGATATTGAGTTTGTAGCTTCCAAAGGTTGTATTAAGCAAGGATCTAAGGTTACATAAGGAATATAGCAGCAAGCAAGCTTGGAGAAGGTATAAAACCTCTGCCCCTTTTTGTTATATGAGTTTTGAAATTGTTTTGATGTTTATGTAAAGTTAAAAGCATGACTAAGTGATTATATGAATTTTTGGTTGAGTTTGGAGGATGGGTTATGAATTTGTTGTGATTATTCATGGAGGATTTGACTGAGTGGAGGGTGTATAAGGTGAATGGTGAGTTTGGGATTGTTTGGTATTGATTTGGGTGTGTTTTGAAAATGGAAAACGTTACGATTATAGCCGTCGTAATGCCCATTTGATTTAAGGCTGTTTTAAGCAAGAATTACGAACTGGTCTGGTAATATTTTTGAACAGAACTGACCATGAACATGTAGGTCTTGTTTTAAGGTTTGTTTTGGTATAAAGATCATGTCTATACGATTTACGGTTTAGGAGAAAAGTGAGTTATAGTAAACGCCGTTCGGGAGAATGACTCATCTCTGTTCAGAAACTTTGAGGCTATATTTGGACCACTTCGGAGCCATATTAAAATGTGAAATTTTGAGGAATAATACTAGAGACAGTTGGGAAGGCTCACGAAAAAGATTCGTATTAAAAGGATTATATTTCGATTTTATAAAAATGTTTTAGTCGAGGTCGCGCAAGTGAAAACCACTAAGAGCATGACTTAGAAACCGATGTTGCAAACGGTTAAGTATAACTTGGATTTGAGGATGGATTTCGAACCAAACTTATGATATAAGTATTTGACGGATAACATGGACTTAGTATGAGCCTATAACGAGTTAGTAATTCCTTGGTTGTGTTTCGCTTACGTGTTTAAGCGTTGAGTTATAAGTGGTTTATCGAGGGGATTAACCGTGTGTTTTCGTTTGACTTTGTCTAGATTGTCCGGCATCGTCGCGAACCCCTATCACTTCTCGAGCATCAGGCAAGTTTTCTAAATCTATACTTTGAAGTATTGATTATATATTACTGCTTTTGCCATGTGTGGAGTTATACAGTTTTTGCGATACATGTTATATATTGTATAAAATAGAATTTGACTTTTGGATATTATACGAGCTTTGAGATAATGTACTTACGAACCGGTATACATTGTAGCTCTATGGATAAGAGCATGTTTATTGTTTCGACTTTAGACCGGAAGTCGATATTTTTGTTAGATAGATAGTCGTGGAAACCCGGAGGGATTCCAGCGGCAGAGTACTATTCATCTTGAGGAATATTATTATTAAACATTATTTATGTTCCGGAAAGTATTTATTACTTGGAAATGATTTGATTATGGGCTTCTAAGCTAGATATGGGATATTAGTTAGAAGCCAGATTTTTATAAAGGCCCTAGGTTAAGGGCGTATGATATTTCTTTAGATCAGAAGTAATTATATTTCTGTATATGTTAAGGATTATTTTCCGATAAAGATGCCGGGTAATTGTTATTCGAGGGTTAATTGTTTATTTAATGAATATCATTTATATTCATTTGAGGACTATTGACTTTAAGAATATTATTTCGAATATTCATTCGAAGATTATTTAATTGTTTAATGAACATTACTTTCAAATATTCATTCGAGGATTATTTATTTATTTAATGAATATTAGTTTTGGATATTCATTCGAGGATTATTTATTTATTTAATGAATATTAGTTTTGGATATTCATTCGAGGATTATTTATTTATTTAATGAATATTAGTTTCAAATATTCATTCGAGGATTATTTATTTACTTAATGAATATTAGTTTTGAATATTCATTCGAGGATTATTTATTTATTTAATGAATATTAGTTTTGAATATTCATTCGAGGATTATTTATTTATTTAATGAATATTAGTTTCAAATATTCATTCGAGGATTATTTATTTACTTAATGAATATTAGTTTTGAATATTCATTCGAGGATTATTTATTTATTTAATGAATATTAATTTTGAATATTCATTTGAGGGTTACTTATTTAATAAATATTATTTTCAAAGCAACAAGAGGTTCCCAAAACAATGTTTTTCCATTTAAATCTGTCTTGTAAAGAGGATTTAAATGCTCGCTCAACTATCAAAAATATGGGAAACCTGATTTAAGTGACTGCTACTCTTTTTTAAACTCTCAACTCAAAACTGTCAGGGGACAGATATTTTCTCGAAGCAATTTAGTTGCTGCAAGTCAAATATTGTGTTGCCACCTCAACGATCGAGGGGTAAATTCATGGAACAAGTCGATGTCCATTAACAAGCAGTAGCTTGGGAAATATTGGAGAATCTTCCTTTCCGACCTAGATATAACTACTTAGTGGAGTCGTATCAACAAGTGTTACACTTGGGGAAAGGAGGACGATCTTTACGTTTCAGAGTCATGGATTTCATCTGAACTAGGAGTGGTGTAAGTGGTCTAGTTGCGCGGACCCATCCAACTTTTATTGGCCCAACCGTTGGCCGGGAGGTCACTGTAAGGCGGTAGACAATGTCAGGCTGTCGTGATTCTTCCATCTACATGTAGAAAACTATTTGAGCGGTGCGACCTGCTACTGATCATAGCAAGGTTAGGCACAGCGGGCGCGGTAGCAACTCCTGTATTGGTTCATCATCCAATTTGGATATTCCTGCAACATGTATTGGGGTGAAGAACCGATCATGTTGGCAGGAGGTCGAAAAGTGTTTGGAAATGAAGTGTCAATAAATTCTTGCAACTTCATCTTTTATTTTATGAGTTATGACTCTGTGGATACCTTACATAACATGAGTTATGGTAAGGGAGTTGTTTATACGGAATCACCTTATAACTTCATCTTTTAAGATATGTGTTGATATTCTGCTTACATAGCAGATATTTTTGGAAAGGTTATATTGGTTTACCTTGAAACCTCATCTTCTATATTATACTAGAACTTTGTTCATAATATAGCAAAAGTTTGCAGAAATATTATGAAATGATATTTGAAGTACAATAATGGTACTGTTTTTGGGAATACATTCCGATAAGGATATAATTTCAGTATCAAGATATTTTGACAAATTATTGTCTTATACCCGCTTTATTCTGGGTTGAGTTAAAGGCAGAATTATGCCATACTTTTATTTCCTTGCTGAGCTATCGCTCACTCTTGCTATTGTTTTATATATATTATATAGCAGCGAAGCAGGATGCCAATGGGACGGCACATACCCCGCAAGGCGTTTTCATAAACAGTTTCTAGCAGTGATCCCGAGAGTAGTACGAACTAATCGAATCGGGCTACAGCTGTTGGTATTCAACTTATGTATAGATATGAATGGTATGAGAGGATTGTGAGCATCAAAAGGCTAAGTTGGTAATGTAACATTTCCTAGAAATTGTATCAGTGACAGATTCAAAGACATTTGGGTATTGTAATAAAAATTATTATTCCGCAGTTGTTGTATTGTGTCGTTTCTGAGACTCTAACCTGTGTGTGTGTGTGAGAGAGACACATATTGTGGGGTCATGAGCAGGTGAATTATGAACGTTGTGAGTAATACAGGTAAGGCAAGGAGTAAATGGATCGTGACTACTCTAAATCCCTGACCCCGGATTTGGGGCTGTTACAGAAATGGTATCAGAGAGTTAGGTTACAGTCCTCAGAAACGATAGGAGATCGAGTCGTACAATACCCGTAATAATGATAAGAGCATCTAGAGCTCAAATTGAGTTCGTAGTCGGGTTAGAGGACATGACCCTGACTGTTTAAGATGAAGCCCGAGAGGGGACTTCTTCTGGGAAACCGTACTTAGGACTTCGTGATTAGTCACCTCGAGTCGTATGAGTTATAGATTGATGGGATTCTGAGATACCAGACCCCGAGGCCTTCGAGTAGGCAATTGATGATGCGTTCCTTGAAATGGACGGAGACCCGATAAAGGAAGATCCATAGGAGGATCTAGAGGAAGACCCCATAGTGGGTCAAGGAAAGAATCTTGTAGAGGACGTGTTGATTGATAAAGATGTAGTATGTTACTTGAGGTCGTATAATAGGACCGGACGAACCTTCAGAGGTCAAATAAGTGCCGAGACGAGGGTTTAAGGATCGTTTATGATTCATCGGGAGATATGACAAAGAAAATGGAATAGAGTCTCCAAAGCAGAAGAGGTAGAGGCAGTATAGCCAGTATCAGTGGATTGATTCGACTTGAACGAAACCTGTTACTCGTAGTCGGTTGTAGTTGCCCATAAGGAGGCGGCATACGTAAGAACCAAGGTGTTCAGATTTTTACGAACGATTAAGGGTACTTAGTTGCCTATAATAGTGAAAGGAATTGCTTTGGCTATGAGGTTTCAATCCCCCACGACCAGCAATTCCACTGGAAATAGTGTCTATTACATCATTGAGGGATTTTATTATCTCAAGGAGAATTTTGGGTATATGTACCATGTAAATGTTATTGTAAGACAAGCACGCTAAGGCAAAATCGAGAACGAGATTTACCACCCTCAGGAAACCAGGAAGGAATTATGAGGATAGAACCGAAAGGTCGGAAATCAGATCCGAGCATTACTAGTGAGTAAATAGATTGATCAAATTTCCCTGATTTTGGAAAGAAATTCAGCAAATTTTGGCAAACCTTGTCTTTCTGATTACCAGAGGATGTCACCAAAGAGAGTGGAAACTAGGGTGAACCCTGTGGATTGGGTAAGATGGCCGCTATATGGGTTGGTGGACAGACCCTGATTGCTACAACTGATGGTAAAGATAAAATGATGAAGTTGAGATTGGACGGTAAAGGCGAAATATATTTAAGGCCCAAGACGGACTGAGAAATTCCGGGATTGACTTAAATGAAAAGGCTATTGGGCCAAAAGTGTTAAGCTTATGTAGCACACAGGATTGATATGGGGAGAAGGAATATTGGGTACAAAGATGATTGAAATAGAGACCAGATTTAAGCTTGTAGTTTCTAATGATCTTCCGAAGTACCGCCCAGTCGACATGTGGAATTGTCATTGCTATGGGCGACAACGGTATCGAAGTCTTCTTATAGAACAGAACGCTTACTTGAGATGTTTGCGCCTAGTCGAATAGAACTCCCTGCGATTGCAAATGCTGATGGTTGAATTCTTAGCGACTAATATAAGTCGGCAATGACGTAAGTATCGAACACCTTAGGGTGCGTGGAAAAGAAAAGCTTTGGAATTGAACGATTATCCATCAGAGGAGCCGACAAAAAAGGCATCCGTAGAGACCTTGGTAATACCCTCCCCATTTGCAAATTATGTGGGGTATTTCCCCAATCTATGATCTATCTTGACCTCTTTCCAAGAAAGAATTCTGATAAAGGGTATATTCCCTCTTTGAAGTTATTTTATAACACTTGTGTTAAATCATAATTAATTTCAATTGTGATTAGAGGATGTCACGATGCCTACTTTCAGGTTTTCGAAGCCCTGTCAAATGATGTTATTTAAGCTTTCACTTTTCTTCAAATAATGAATGACCCTATGGTGATACCTCACCACTTGTATGTTAAGTACCAGTATCTTTCTGGTTATTCTTTTCTTTGTAGTTTCCTTGGAAACCGCACCTTTGGAATCTGTTCAATTTTAATCCAAGGTGTTCCTTTGAGAAATATTGTCGAATGGCGATAATCATTAAATTGATCTCGAATTGCTTTCATACTTTTCAACTTCCACTGAGACGAACAACCCTATACTTATAGGGGCTACAAGGACTATCTGTCTATGTGATAGAAGTCTGATGGGACGCCATCACTTGTAAGTTGTGAAATACAAGAAGGCTAATTACCTTTAGTAATGTCTCAATCGAGGCACACAACGTTGAGTTCTTATGATCATGTTGATCTCTCGGTAAATTCTTTTACCTCCAATAAGGTTACCTTAAAACTCATAACCTTATGATCACCAGTGTGTGACGTTTTCCTTGATATGGGAGCTGTCTTTTCAAGGCCCCATAATTTTTGTTATCTTCATTGAATTCCAAGGGGAGGCGAACCAGGTCAAATAAGTCAAAATTCGCTGATAGGAATTAGATTCGTAACGAAATCGCCTATGACAGGAGCGAATCCCTAAGACGAATAAAATGTTAGTGACATATCAATGAAATTGATTTATTCTCCCAAGGATGTTATGATAATGGAAAGCGTGTCAATTGATATATGTGAAAGGAATGGCGATGTGCCGTGAGCTCCAGTGACAACGGTGTTAGATAGATGCCCTATAGTGGAATTGAGATTTTGGAAGAGTTGTTTACGAATGGACACTACCTCTAGGTTAGCAAGATAAGTACTAACGACGGAGTCAGAGGGAGCTGGTATTGTGACTTGGGAGAGGTGCAGCGTGTGTTGTTTTAAAGGAATAATTTTCGGAAATATATGGAGACCCGGATGAAAATGAAAGTTAAAGGATTAAAACAAGAAACCATGACTGTGACCGAGTATGAGGCCAAGTTTTCCGAATTATTGAGGTTTGTTCATGAGTTTGTGAACACGGAATAAAAGAAATCCAGTAGGTTTCAACCAGGGCTACCTCCAACCAGCAGCCACTGTCAAGACCTTTAAATAGCAGGTACCCTTCTATACTATGCAGACAAAGCTAATGTATCGTTGTATATCAAGAAGTTGCATGACAATTAAACCTTAAGGCCGAGCTGCTAAGGGAATAATTACAAGTAGAAATAGTCAATCGAGGGATTTTCCCATAAGACTGGTACATCCAGGTTCTGAACTAGAAATATGAAGTCGACACTTTTGATAGGCCTGATTCCTTTCAAGTTGGGAGAAGTTGATATGATAATAAGGATGGGTTGGTTGACACCCAATGGAGCCAATGGATTGCAAATAAAAAGAGTAATAAATAAAGGATGGAGACAGATTCAGAGATTCTTGAATATAGTTCAGACGAAGAAACTATTACGCCAGAGATACGAGGCTTAATTAGCTCTTATGGTTGACGCCAAGAAAAGAGATACCAAGTATAAAGGGAACTACAATGGTTTTGGGAGATTGTACAAGGTTTTAATGAGCTACCAGATATCGATTTGGATGACATGAGAATGAATAACGAGTATTCAGGTTATAGTGCCGCATCTCCTGTTAGCCTCAGTGAGAATGGAAGAGTTAGCGACTCAGTTACAAGAATTGTTGGGCAAGGATATGATAAGACCCAGTGTGCCACCGTGGAGAGCCCGGTGTTGTTGTAAGAGAGAAAGATGTTAGCACAAGATTATAGAATCTCGAGAGTTGTATGAGTTCGACATGGAGAATAGGTACCCTTGTAAATGATTGTTTGATCAGCGGAAGAACGCTGTGTATTTCCAAATTTATTTAAGAACTGGGTATCACCAGTTGGAAGTTAAATCAGAAGATATACCCAAGACTGCGATTCGTACTAGGAATAGACAATTCGAGTTTTCAGCGAGGTTATTTTGGGTTGATTAATGCACCCACAAATTTTATGGAATGTAATGAATTGGCCTTGAGTTACCCGTGATAGTAGATAACATGAGATGGAGAAATGGCTAGAATTGACCTAGAATTATGACTGTAAGATACACTACCATCCGGGGAAGGCCAATGTGGTGGCCGATGCCCTTAATTAAAATGAGACAGAGATGGAATCCGAATGATCGGGAATTAAAGGATGAGATTTTACACAAAACCCAAGTTAGTCCAACAAACTAGAAAGACAAAAGATTTCACCAACAAGCGGCTAGTGACAGCCAAGACAGACAGAGAAAGTATGCGAACTAAGCCTGCAAGTATAGAGATAGTACTGCTATTGATAAGCTAAATGGCATGTTGATGGATGACAAGCAAGTTTATGCTGGTGTATTTCTGTACAAACAAGATAGAGAGTATGAGGTTAAAGATTCGTGATGCTAAAGGTATCTCCATGGAAAGAATTAATGAGATTTGAAAAGAAAGGGAAATTGAGCCCGAGATTCATTGGGCCATCTGAGATTTTAAAACGCGTCAGGAAGGTGGCCTACGAGCCAGCCTTACCCCCCAAACTTGTAGAATGGTCATAACGGAGTTCATGTGTCAATGCGACGTCAGTATACTATAGATGCCCGACATATGTAGAGTACGAGCAGGTAGATATACAACCTGGTCTGACTTACAAAGAACAACCTGAGGAAATCACGGATAGAAAAGAACAAGTGCTAAGAGACGAGGTTGCCAAGCTAGTGAGAGGTTTGTGGAAAATCAAGAAGTGGAAGAATCCACTTGGGAGTTAGAAAGGGCAATGGGAGAGAAGTACCCCCAGTTATTCCTAAGCTGATTCCGGGACGGAATCCTTTTAAGGAGGGGAGACTGTAATAACCCGAATTTTTGGAAAAATTAAAACTTTTCTTATTATGATTAAGTGCATCAGTGAATAGTGAATTTGGTGGATGAATAGTGATTTTGAGGATTAACAAAATTTTTCATGTCACCTATGTACGAGACGTAGTGTGGATATTCCGAAGTCATATTAGTGATCTACGGAGTAAATAAGTGAATGCAAAGACGATCGGAATTCAGAAATTCCAAATTTTATTTTGGTGAAGTATTTGACCGGGCAGTGAATTATATATTATTATATTCAAGGAATGAGATATTAAATTAAGGATTTGAGGATTTAATATTTTGGAATTTTATTATATGTGATTTGAGAATTTAGAACGAAAACCACTGAGACAGTGAAACGAAGATACTAGAAACCGCTGATACTTTATAACGAGATTAAGCGATTAAGAGAACGAATCATGGATTGAGGATTGAAATTATGACAGGATTAAATATAGACATGGAAGTAACATGTAACAAGATTAATTCGAGAAATGCAACATTTGGATCATCCATGTGAAAGAAAAGCGAACCAGTAAAGCTACTTTAGCTAAGATCATGCATACGCGACACGTGTCCCGGTGACTCACCAAAAGGTGATGACTCACCACTTTTTAAACACAAATATCAGCATTTTCATTATTATCAAGACAAAAAGAAAAGAAAAGGAAGAAGAAAATTCGGGAGACAAAAATGAGAAGAAAAATGGGAGAGAAAGAAATGATCGTAACTTGAGATTCCGTGGTCCGTTTTTGGCGTTCTACCACTCGAATCGAAGCTCTCGAGAAGCCCGACGTAACCATGGTAAGAAATCACCTCAACCCCGTGATTTACCCCTTCGATTTCAGTGATTAACAGTCGGAGAAGATGATGAATAGTAACTTGTGTTTTGTTTTGTTTTTGGATATTGAGTTTGTAGCTTCCAAAGGTTGTATTAAGTAAGGATCTAAGGTTACATAAGGAATATAGCAGCAAGCAAGCTTGGAGAAGGTATAAAACCTCTGCCCCTTTTTGTTATATGAGTTTTGAAATTGTTTTGATGTTTATGTAAAGTTAAAAGCATGACTAAGTGATTATATGAATTTTTGGTTGAGTTTGGAGGATGGGTTATGAATTTGTTGTGATTATTCATGGAGGATTTGACTGAGTGGAGGGTGTATAAGGTGAATGGTGAGTTTGGGATTGTTTGGTATTAATTTGGGTGTGTTTTGAAAATGGAAAACGTTACGATTATAGCCGTCGTAATGCCCATTTGATTTAAGGCTGTTTTAAGCAAGAATTACGAACTGGTCTGGTAATATTTTTGAACAGAACTGACCATGAACATGTAGGTCTTGTTTTAAGGTTTGTTTTGGTATAAAGATCATGTCTATACGATTTACGGTTTAGGAGAAAAGTGAGTTATAGTAAACGCCGTTCGGGAGAATGACTCATCTCTGTTCAGCAAATTTGAGGCTATATTTGGACCACTTCGGAGCCATATTAAAATGTGAAATTTTGAGGAATAATACTAGAGACAGTTGGGAAGGCTCACGAAAAAGATTCGTATGAAAAGGATTATATTTCGATTTTATAAAAATGTTTTAGTCGAGGTCGCGCAAGTGAAAACCACTAAGAGCATGACTTAGAAACCGATGTTGCAAACGGTTAAGTATAACTTGGATTTGAGGATGGATTTCGAACCAAACTTATGATATAAGTATTTGACGGATAACATGGACTTAGTATGAGCCTATAACGAGTTAGTAATTCCTTGGTTGTGTTTCGCTTACGTGTTTAAGCGTTGAGTTATAAGTGGTTTATCGAGGGGATTAACCGTGTGTTTTCGTTTGACTTTGTCTAGATTGTCCGGCATCGTCGCGAACCCCTATCACTTCTCGAGCATCAGGCAAGTTTTCTAAATCTATACTTTGAAGTATTGATTATATATTACTGCTTTTGCCATGTGTGGAGTTATACAGTTTTTGCGATACATGTTATATATTGTATAAAATAGAATTTGACTTTTGGATATTATACGAGCTTTGAGATAATGTACTTACGAACCGGTATACCTTGTAGCTCTATGGATAAGAGCATGTTTATTGTTTCGACTTTAGACCGGGAGTCGATATTTTTGTTAGATAGATAGTCGTGGAAACCCGGAGGGATTCCAGCGGCAGAGTACTATTCATCTTGAGGAATATTATTATTAAACATTATTTATGTTCCGGAAAGTATTTATTACTTGGAAATGATTTGATTATGGGCTTCTAAGCTAGATATGGGATATTAGTTAGAAGCCAGATTTTTATAAAGGCCCTAGGTTAAGGGCGTATGATATTTCTTTAGATCAGAAGTAATTATATTTCTGTATATGTTAAGGATTATTTTCCGATAAAGATGCCGGGTAATTGTTATTCGAGGGTTAATTGTTTATTTAATGAATATCATTTATATTCATTTGAGGACTATTGACTTTAAGAATATTATTTCGAATATTCATTCGAAGATTATTTAATTGTTTAATGAACATTACTTTCAAATATTCATTCGAGGATTATTTATTTATTTAATGAATATTAGTTTTGGATATTCATTCGAGGATTATTTATTTATTTAATGAATATTAGTTTTGGATATTCATTCGAGGATTATTTATTTATTTAATGAATATTAGTTTCAAATATTCATTCGAGGATTATTTATTTACTTAATGAATATTAGTTTTGAATATTCATTCGAGGATTATTTATTTATTTAATGAATATTAGTTTTGAATATTCATTCGAGGATTATTTATTTATTTAATGAATATTAGTTTCAAATATTCATTCGAGGATTATTTATTTACTTAATGAATATTAGTTTTGAATATTCATTCGAGGATTATTTATTTATTTAATGAATATTAATTTTGAATATTCATTTGAGGGTTACTTATTTAATAAATATTATTTTCAAAGCAACAAGAGGTTCCCAAAACAATGTTTTTCCATTTAAATCTGTCTTGTAAAGAGGATTTAAATGCTCGCTCAACTATCAAAAATATGGGAAACCTGATTTAAGTGACTGCTACTCTTTTTTAAACTCTCAACTCAAAACTGTCAGGGGACAGATATTTTCTCGAAGCAATTTAGTTGCTGCAAGTCAAATATTGTGTTGCCACCTCAACGATCGAGGGGTAAATTCATGGAACAAGTCGATGTCCATTAACAAGCAGTAGCTTGGGAAATATTGGAGAATCTTCCTTTCCGACCTAGATATAACTACTTAGTGGAGTCGTATCAACAAGTGTTACACTTGGGGAAAGGAGGACGATCTTTACGTTTCAGAGTCATGGATTTCATCTGAACTAGGAGTGGTGTAAGTGGTCTAGTTGCGCGGACCCATCCAACTTTTATTGGCCCAACCGTTGGCCGGGAGGTCACTGTAAGGCGGTAGACAATGTCAGGCTGTCGTGATTCTTCCATCTACATGTAGAAAACTATTTGAGCGGTGCGACCTGCTACTGATCATAGCAAGGTTAGGCACAGCGGGCGCGGTAGCAACTCCTGTATTGGTTCATCATCCAATTTGGATATTCCTGCAACATGTATTGGGGTGAAGAACCGATCATGTTGGCAGGAGGTCGAAAAGTGTTTGGAAATGAAGTGTCAATAAATTCTTGCAACTTCATCTTTTATTTTATGAGTTATGACTCTGTGGATACCTTACATAACATGAGTTATGGTAAGGGAGTTGTTTATACGGAATCACCTTATAACTTCATCTTTTAAGATATGTGTTGATATTCTGCTTACATAGCAGATATTTTTGGAAAGGTTATATTGGTTTACCTTGAAACCTCATCTTCTATATTATACTAGAACTTTGTTCATAATATAGCAAAAGTGTGCAGAAATATTATGAAATGATATTTGAAGTACAATAATGGTACTGTTTTTGGGAATACATTCCGATAAGGATATAATTTCAGTATCAAGATATTTTGACAAATTATTGTCTTATACCCGCTTTATTCTGGGTTGAGTTAAAGGCAGAATTATGCCATACTTTTATTTCCTTGCTGAGCTATCGCTCACTCTTGCTATTGTTTTATATATATTATATAGCAGCGAAGCAGGATGCCAATGGGACGGCACATACCCCGCAAGGCGTTTTCATAAACAGTTTCTAGCAGTGATCCCGAGAGTAGTACGAACTAATCGAATCGGGCTACAGCTGTTGGTATTCAACTTATGTATAGATATGAATGGTATGAGAGGATTATGAGCATCAAAAGGCTAAGTTGGTAATGTAACATTTCCTAGAAATTGTATCAGTGACAGATTCAAAGACATTTGGGTATTGTAATAAAAATTATTATTCCGCAGTTGTTGTATTGTGTCGTTTCTGAGACTCTAACCTGTGTGTGTGTGTGAGAGAGACACATATTGTGGGGTCATGAGCAGGTGAATTATGAACATTGTGAGTAATACAGGTAAGGCAAGGAGTAAATGGATCGTGACTACTCTAAATCCCTGACCCCGGATTTGGGGCTGTTACAATACTTGTCATGATCTCATATTTGTAGAACAATCTGTCTGCTCTGATACCAGTTGTTGGTCCTTGACTTTTGCAGAAAGGGGGGGGGTTGAATGCAATACTGATAAATCTCAATCTACGTTCCAACAACAAAAACTAAGATTAAGGATTATCAGTTTATAGAATGCAAACACAAGTAGACACACGAGTAATTCTCACAAATAAATGTTTTATTTATTTTGCAATGGGTTGCTACAACCTCAAGAAAATGTTTGTTTTTTTAAGCTTCGGTTTCTCGAGTGATTACAGATTATAAATTGAGAGATAGACTAAGTAGGCTAAACCTATCACTTTCAATCACGGGTCTTGTGAAGCTGCTGTCATTTTCAAGTGGCAGCTTCTTACAATTTGTCTGCCCGTGATTCTTTCCTAAATTGCTATACAGATAGCTTATCAATACATATCAAAGCAATCTAGAAACATTCTATTTTAAGCTAACACAATTCAGTAGATGTAGATTTGTCATACTCTGGAATTGGTGAGCTTTGTCATGTGATCTCTCAAGCTTCAGTCGTAGTCTTGCAGACCTGTTACAGTGTTGGGATACTGCAACACGCCTGTTTCTTGAACATCCAAACTGTCACAAGTTTGATTGGGTTTTTTACCAATACAAATGTTATCCCTTCATGACAGTATTCTGATGGCTAAGCTTGTTGTCACAGGAATGCGCTTATGGTGATAGTAAGAAATCCCCGCTGAAGGTGCTATCAGGATTTCCAAGCTTGCTGCCAGGCTAAGGTAAAGTTGCTGTCAGAGGGCTTCCACCAATGTTGATGTCAGAGTGAATGCACTGTCGTGACTCGCAACATGCTGTCTTCTTGTAACCTTACTGTCAGCGCTGTGACAGTAATCTTTATTCTTGTTGTCCATCTTGAGTACTTCTTGAGGCTTGAACAAATAAATGAACTTCTACCAAGATGCACTAGAATCTTATTTGTACTAAATAAAACGGTTACAAAGACATACTCTGGGTGTGACAGTATGTTCATACTTAATAAAGATTAAGTAAATAAAGTATCTAGTTAAGTTGTCTCATAGCTATCACCCATAAATCCTAACAGTACCTGAATTGAGAAAAAGACCAAGACAATCAACACTCATCAGTAATACAACTCAAATTCCAGATTCTAATCCTGACATTGTTCCTGACACTGTTCAAGATCCTGATGAATCTGAAATTCTACAAGAGGTTGAGTTGTTAATCTTATCCACTGTGGTTGATTCTCATAATTTTGAAGTTGATGAAGAAGAAGAGTGATAAAAAGAACAACATATAGAGATTTTAATCTGTATGTACAAAGGCTTAAACACTCAAATAGAAGGTTGTGGAGAAATTCAAGTAGACAACAACCTTAGTTGGAAAGAAGCTATGTTCTTGAGAAAGAAAAAGACAAGAAGTGGAAGAACATTGACACACTTAGGTGTGATAGACCTATCAACTTTCAGTCTGGTGGAGTTATAACAAGTGCTTCCAGTGTTGCTAATTTTTCTGATTCATTTAGATCAAAAGCACTCTGGTTACGGATGTTTTCAAATCTAAGGCAAATGACAAACAACTCAAGAGGAGGTATTGGACATAGGGATGCTGAATTTCTGAATATACCACATGTTGATCCTCATGCCTTGACTGAAATTGGAGGTATTTTAACTTCTGAACACCAGAACAATTTATTAGCTGTTGATATAGTTATATATTGTCATGATGGTACTGAAAAGAAAGAGAAGCTTCTGTACTTTATGAAAGATGGTAGTGTGAAGATTCTATCCATTCAAGTATTTATTAGTGAAGACTACAAAGGAACTGAAATATGTTCATTATCTGCTAAAATGGAAGAATGAAGTGTGCAAGGTATGGAGTGATATGATTCTGTCAACAATAAGGAGAAGATTTCATGAAGGAAAGAATTACAATGGTAATTATACTCCCATGTATCTAAATCTAAGAGGTCAAGATGTGGAAATGCAAAGAGGCACTACTGTTAAAGAAATGTCCTTTGGCATGAAGCAACTTACTCTTAATCCTGATGGGAAGGAAATTGCTTACCTCCTGATTGAAGATTATAGTCTACAGAGAAGCTCTATACAGAATCTGAGGGCGGCTATCTATTAGATAAATGAAGAGGAAGGAGAACTCAAAGATCTAAAAGAAAGACTAATTCAGATTCTTGAAGACAAAGAAGAAAATCTACTGTCAAGCTTCTTGAAGATGAATTTGTTCTACCAGAAAATCTGAGAAGATAAGTTTGCTATTGTAAATACGTGTACATTTTGTAAATAAGTTTTTGACATCATTGAATCTAGAAATTTATACTTTATTTTACAAAGTATAAGATTGGGGGAGATTGTTAGATCAGGATTCAATGATCGTCAGGATCTAGACTCAACTGATCATGATTGCTGACGTTATCAGTATTGCTCAAGCGTCAGTATCAGGATTGTCATCAGGATTTATATCAGTACTGTGATCAGGATTGATCATCAGGACTAGAAGCTGATCAGGATTTCTATTTCGAGTTGGTTTATGAGTCTAGTTAAAGAAGGAAGTTTATTTTGTCGGTTTCTAGTTTATAGGAATGCAGCTGTCGATTAGGATATGTTTCAATCTAGTTTGTAATTGATTAGGACTTATCTTGTAATTGATAGAGAAGATGTGTAGTATATAAACACAGTTTAGGTTTCGATTTAGATCGATCACATACACGAGTATATTGTAACCTAGAAGCTCTCAAGAACATCAGAATTTCTTGAGAGAGTTTGTAACAGTTTTATATCAGATTTAATAAAGCTGTTATTATTCTTTCATATTTGTGATACATAATTTATTAAGTCGAGAATCTTAAACAATTGTATTCAACCCCCTTCTACAATTGTTATTTACTGGGCAACAAAAACTCATCAAAACAAACATTTCTAGAAATAAACATGTGTTTGTTTACCAAATCATAGCATCGATAAGCACTTTGAACAGGTGCCTATCCAAGAAAGAGACACCCTCTCGATGGAGGTTGTAGCTTATGAGCTGAGTATGGCTGTAGCTTACGAATTTTATTTTAATTTGGATTTTTTTTAACAAGGATTCAAAAGGAGTATGTCCTCGTAACACTGTGTAAGGAAGACGATTATAAGATAAGCCACTATTTTCATGGAATTTAAAAGGCAGATAAGCCACTGTTTTCATGGAATTTACAAGGCAGATAAGCCACTATTTTCATGGAATTTACAAGGCAAAGAAGCTTGATGAAGTAGCACACGTCCCATTCCAACAATTTGTCTATGAATTTCCGAGGAGTATGAGGTCCAGAGGCATGCCATCTTATACCATGAGAAGAAAAATATCATTTAAGTGCCAAAAATTCACCACCACTATCTGAGTAAAAATTTTTAATTCAACATCAAACTATTTAGATATTTTGATTCAAATTTAAAATAAAAGTTAGTTATGTTTAGATTTTAAATAAATTCTATTATTTAGGAATTAGTTATGGATTTTAGGTGAGATATTTGTGAATGTTTTGTTTAGTGATGAGTAAGGTTATCTATTTTTTAGATGAATCTGTTTTACATATGACCTATATAAAGGCTTGCAGATGTAATTTATTTTATTGTAACAATATAAATAAACACTTTTGTTTTGTTACTTTTTAATTACTTTTTGATTACTTCTATTTTACATTTTATCAATGATGATCACTTATGTTATAAAACTCTAACAGTGGTATTAGAGCTTATATGATCTTAATGGGTCTATTTTACATTTTATCCATTATCAACATCAATCAAGGAATGTCCAACTTTTTTCTCGAATTCTATGAAACTTGGTATGTCACAATGGGGTGAGCTTACCTTTCAATATTCGTGATTAACTTAAGAAGATTGTCCTAGTAATATCCTTAACACTACCCAGACGTCATAAATCATACGCCACGATAGGTAACATATATCCAATTCATAATTGTCCTAGTGTTAAATTACACACAACCAATAATGGATGACCATGGGATCTAATATCAAATTAATTCCCTCTCCCACTTAGTATTTTACTTTGAGGATTTTTTTTATATCTACATGCATCGTCCTATGTTAATTCTTCGAGGTCCACATGTTATCATAATAACAAGACAAAGAACACATAACATAGAAGAACATGGCATGACGATCAACATAATTGAAGCATAGCATATAACCCTATGTCCATGTCGTTCTAGCATACTAAGGTTAGTACTGCATGGCATGATAATTACGTAAGGCATATAAAATTGCAATAATTAAAATAAATAGCAGAAATTATGTAAAACATAATAAAACACATCCACTATTATGGCCCCAGAAAATTAGCTTCGAATTCTTTCATTGAAAATTTCCCGAAATCTTCAGGAGCCCGTTTGGAGGCCTAAACAGCGTCAGAATGGGTCGAAAAATCGGGGAATGGTTCTTTAGATGCATTCCAGCCTGTTCGTCTCGTTCTGCCGTTTCCGAAAAGTGCTTATTCGCCCAAATCGGACATCGTATGCAAAATCTGCAGCCAAAACAACGAAGCTCCCACGAAAACAGTATGGCGCAGCAGAAGAACCCTGTTTCTCGTATCTCCGATGTTTAAACGATTACATACAACATAATACAGCGAAACAAACCTATTCTATTACATACATCTGATCATAATCTTAACTATCACGATAAACCCTCGTGATTTACAACAACCAAACATCCACGATAAACCACGTGGGATCCAATCACATAATCAAATAAAACATGACCATAATAGTGGATTACAACCTGCATCACAGAATCAATACAAGAAACCACCATATACATGCATATATAATTACGACATGGACATCATATCATAAAACGCAGAACTGCATAACTAGGCTCTGATGCCAATTGTTGGGACGTATGATCACTGTTCTACGTTTTACTATATGATTGATTATGAGTTCGAAAATAAAACTTTACCTTAATCGCTACGATTCAGATCCACGTCTTCTACTGAATTCCTTGATTCCCTTTGAGCGAAGTGTGGCCTTTGATATCCCAAAGTTTCCTCTCCTTAAAGCTTCGAAATCCCAAAACCCTAGCTCCTTGCGGCTGCCCTAGGTTTTTAATCTCGAATTATTTTTTCTCTCTTCTTTTTGCAGCTTTAGGAGTACAAGAATATATATAGGCTCCAGTAGGGATCATGGACAATTAGGTCGGGCCTCCCAATGACATTCTGGGTCAAGCCCAATGTCATTAAATATTAATTCTATCCACTAACGAATTAATATTTGCACTACCTTTCCTAATACCGTAATTATTTTATTATTAAATTCGGCTCCTATATTATTTGCTTATTAAATTCCCCATGTTTAAGATATCGTATGTCCATTAATTAAATTAATTTCTGATAATTAATTTAATTAATATCTTTTTATCCTTGATCATCCACTCAACCTTATAATTATGCAAGAATAAATCTGCCTGCAGGACTAAAGCAAAATTATCTTTATGAGCTTTCAAGAGGACATCATCAACCCGAATATTATCAGGACATGGTTTCCTTATGTAATTAATATCCCACTCTGCATGCAATGTCATTGCTCAATACATAATATTATAATTAACAATTAATTACATCACATATGAATCAAAGCATGTGCATTGCATACAAGTGTCAATCACTACACTTGGATTGAGAACCTAAGCATTAATAATATCATAGAATCTTAGTTCTTCTTTATTGTCAGAATAGAAGAACAATTCTAATGTTTCGATCCTGTTCAATATACACAAAGTATACAAGTATTATTTAATAGTCAAGATAAACTATTCCCAAATAATACTTCAGTTATTCCAGTGGTTTGTCTAATTCCACTTAAACTGTGAACCCTTTTATATTATATATAGACACTGATAATTTAATCTTCTGTTATCCCATTTGATACTAAATTATCCACAATATATAATAAACAGACAATGTAAAAATATGCAATCAAGATTCTCAATAAAATGGACAATGTTTATATACTACAAAAGAATAGTTTAGTATAAAACCCAACAAAGAGGTGCAAGAAGAAATGCAAATAGAGGAAGAAGCTCATCAACTCAACATATGCCTAGACAGACAAGGTCTAGAAGTCTAAGAATAGAAGAAATTCCTGAGCCTACTCAAATTCTAGTAGTTCCTGACAAGTCTACTTTTGGTGATGATGGAATTATTGAAGAAGTACCTATTGGTCCTTGACTATTGCAGAAGGGGGGGGGGGGGGGGTTGAATGCAATACTGATAAATCTCAATCTACATTCCAACAACAAAAACTAAGATTAAGGATTATCAGTTTATAGAATGCAAACACAAGTAGACACACGCGTAATTCTCACAAAATAAATGTTTTATTTATTTTGCAATGGGTTGCTACAACCTCAAGAAAATGTTTGTTTTATTAAGCTTCGGTTTCTCGAGTGATTACAGAAAATGAATTGAGAGATAGACTAAGTAGGCTAAACCTATAACTTTCAATCACGGGTCTTGTGAAGCTGCTGTCATTTTCAAGTGGCAGCTTCTTACAATTTGCTTGCCCGTGATTCTTTCCTAAATTGCTATACAGACAGCTTATCAATACATATCAAAGCAATCTAGAAACATTCTATCTTAAGCTAACACAATTTAGTAGATGTAGATTTGTCATACTCTGGAATTGGTGAGCTTTGTCATGTGATCTTTCAAGCTTCAGTCGTAGTCTTGCAGACCTGTTACAATGTTGGGATACTGCAACACGCCTGTTTCTTGAACAACCAAACTGTCACAAGTTTGACTGGGTTGTTTACCAATACAAATGTTATCCCTTCATGACAGTATCCTGATGGCTAAGCTTGCTGTCACAGGAATGCGCTTATGGTGACAGTAAGAAATCCCCGCTGAAGGTGCTGTTAGGATTTCCAAGCTTGTTGTCAGGCTAAGGTAAAGTTGTTGTCAGAGTGAATGTACTGTCGTGACTCGCAACATGCTGTCTTCTTGTAACCTTACTGTCAGTGCTGTGACATTAATCTTTATTCTTGCTGTCCATCTTGAGTACTTCTTGAGGCTTGAACAAATAAATGAACTTCTACCAAGATGCACTAGAATCTTATTTGTACTAAATAAAACGGTTACAAAGACATACTCTGGGTGTGACAGTATGTTCATACTTAATAAAGATTAAGTAAATAAAGTATCTAGTTAAGTTGTCTCATAGCTATCACCCATAAATCCTAACAGTACCTGAATTGAGAAAAAGACCAAGACAATCAACACTCATCAGTAATACAACTCAAATTCCAGATTCTAATCCTGACATTGTTCCTGACACTGTTCAAGATCCTGATGAATCTGAAATTCTACAAGAGGTTGAGTTGTTAATCTTATCCACTGTGGTTGATTCTCATAATTTTGAAGTTGATGAAGAAGAAGAGTGATAAAAAGAACAACATATAGAGATTTTAATCTGTATGTACAAAGGCTTAAACACTCAAATAGAAGGTTGTGGAGAAATTCAAGTAGACAACAACCTTAGTTGGAAAGAAGCTATGTTCTTGAGAAAGAAAAAGACAAGAAGTGGAAGAACATTGACACACTTAGGTGTGATAGACCTATCAACTTTCAGTCTGGTGGAGTTATAACAAGTGCTTCCAGTGTTGCTAATTTTTCTGATTCATTTAGATCAAAAGCACTCTGGTTACGGATGTTTTCAAATCTAAGGCAAATGACAAACAACTCAAGAGGAGGTATTGGACATAGGGATGCTGAATTTCTGAATATACCACATGTTGATCCTCATGCCTTGACTGAAATTGGAGGTATTTTAACTTCTGAACACCAGAACAATTTATTAGCTGTTGATATAGTTATATATTGTCATGATGGTACTGAAAAGAAAGAGAAGCTTCTGTACTTTATGAAAGATGGTAGTGTGAAGATTCTATCCATTCAAGTATTTATTAGTGAAGACTACAAAGGAACTGAAATATGTTCATTATCTGCTAAAATGGAAGAATGAAGTGTGCAAGGTATGGAGTGATATGATTCTGTCAACAATAAGGAGAAGATTTCATGAAGGAAAGAATTACAATGGTAATTATACTCCCATGTATCTAAATCTAAGAGGTCAAGATGTGGAAATGCAAAGAGGCACTACTGTTAAAGAAATGTCCTTTGGCATGAAGCAACTTACTCTTAATCCTGATGGGAAGGAAATTGCTTACCTCCTGATTGAAGATTATAGTCTACAGAGAAGCTCTATACAGAATCTGAGGGCGGCTATCTATTAGATAAATGAAGAGGATGGAGAACTCAAAGATCTAAAAGAAAGACTAATTCAGATTCTTGAAGACAAAGAAGAAAATCTACTGTCAAGCTTCTTGAAGATGAATTTGTTCTACCAGAAAATCTGAGAAGATAAGTTTGCTATTGTAAATACGTGTACATTTTGTAAATAAGTTTTTGACATCATTGAATCTAGAAATTTATACTTTATTTTACAAAGTATAAGATTGGGGGAGATTGTTAGATCAGGATTCAATGATCGTCAGGATCTAGACTCAACTGATCATGATTGCTGACGTTATCAGTATTGCTCAAGCGTCAGTATCAGGATTGTCATCAGGATTTATATCAGTACTGTGATCAGGATTGATCATCAGGACTGGAAGCTGATCAGGATTTCTATTTCGAGTTGGTTTATGAGTCTAGTTAAAGAAGGAAGTTTATTTTGTCGGTTTCTAGTTTATAGGAATGCAGCTGTCGATTAGGATATGTTTCAATCTAGTTTGTAATTGATTAGGACTTATCTTGTAATTGATAGAGAAGATGTGTAGTATATAAACACAGTTTAGGTTTCGATTTAGATCGATCACATACACGAGTATATTGTAACCTAGAAGCTCTCAAGAACATCAGAATTTCTTGAGAGAGTTTGTAACAGTTTTATATCAGATTTAATAAAGCTGTTATTATTCTTTCATATTTGTGATACATAATTTATTAAGTCGAGAATCTTAAACAATTATATTCAACCCCCTTCTACAATTGTTATTTACTGGGCAACAAAAACTCATCAAAACAAACATTTCTAGAAATAAACATGTGTTTGTTTACCAAATCATAGCATCGATAAGCACTTTGAACAGGTGCCTATCCAAGAAAGAGACACTCTCTCGATGGAGGCTGTAGCTTATGAGCTGAGTATGGCTGTAGCTTACGAATTTTATTTTAATTTGGATTTTTTTTAACAAGGATTCAAAAGGAGTATGTCCTCGTAACACTGTGTAAGGAAGACGATTATAAGATAAGCCACTATTTTCATGGAATTTAAAAGGCAGATAAGCCACTGTTTTCATGGAATTTACAAGGCAGATAAGCCACTATTTTCATGGAATTTACAAGGGAGAGAAGCTTGATGAAGTAGCACACGTCCCATTCCAACAATTTGTCTATGAATTTCCGAGGAGTATGAGGTCCAGAGGCATGCCATCTTATACCATGAGAAGAAAAATATCATTTAAGTGCCAAAAATTCACCACCACTATCTGAGTAAAATTTTTTAATTCAACATCAAACTATTTAGATATTTTGATTCAAATTTAAAATAAAAGTTAGTTATGTTTAGATTTTAAATAAATTCTATTATTTAGGAATTAGTTATGGATTTTAGGTGAGATATTTGTGAATGTTTTGTTTAGTGATGAGTAAGGTTATCTATTTTTTAGATGAATCTGTTTTACATATGACCTATATAAAGGCTTGCAGATGTAATTTATTTTATTGTAACAATATAAATAAACACTTTTGTTTTGTTACTTTTTAATTACTTTTTGATTACTTCTATTTTACATTTTATCAATGATGATCACTTATGTTATAAAACTCTAACAGTGGTATTAGAGCTTATATGATCTTAATGGGTCTTGATATGGGCTAAAAATAACCCTAGATATGTAATTAATGATATATTAATTAGACCTAGTTCGGTCCAAGAATTAGGCCCGATAAAAGGCCCGAAACCCTAATCATTTATTAATTTCGTAATTAATAAATAGGGAAAATGTACAGCTCATTAAATGAGTTCAAATATGATAAATATCTTGATGAAAGGGTCCAGAATCCCAATCAAACAATATGATGAGTCACAACACTTATCAGATAAGGATAAAACTTGTCTACCAAGTAATACACTCCTTATCAGTCATCAATAATGAGACTTATCAGCTAAGTCTCCTACACTTACTCTAAATACAAGGCTCCAGACGCCTATATAAAGGGCCTAACCCCTCAACATCAGAACTACGTTTTTTGGCTTGATTCTCTACATAACAGAGATACGTAGGCATCTTGTGAGGACCTGTTTAGTCACGAACCACGAGAGCAGCCATAAAGACACGATTGTCCACCATCATTCATTGAATACAGCCGTCAACATCTAAATCTAATTTTCATTCCATAACATTTGGCGCCGTCTGTGGGAACCTTACAACAACCATGGCTATAACACGAAGAACAGCAACCGCTACTGGATCAACTGTCACCACCACTGTTCCGATCACCACGGAACCAGGGTCGTTACCCCTCACCACAGAGATGGTTTCTCAACCACTAGGGACGTTGCCCATCACCACAG
The DNA here is from genome assembly GCA_030848705.1 of Heracleum sosnowskyi. Lineage (NCBI taxonomy): Eukaryota > Viridiplantae > Streptophyta > Magnoliopsida > Apiales > Apiaceae > Heracleum > Heracleum sosnowskyi. Next base: position 72,648,475 of record CM061235.1, read on the forward strand.
AGGTGGTTTCTCAACCACAAGGGACGAATCCCCAAGCTTCCATACCTCAGAACGAGACTAACCCTCTTCAGATGGTTGCCTCGCCCCTCGACCATAACCTTCCCTATGGAGCACAGATCTCCACAACCGTGCTTCCTATAAGCACCAATCCAGCATACGGACTGCCCAACTATCCCCCTGAAGCCGGAGGGAGTGGCCATGCCCCAATAATTCATGAACCATACGAACCTCCCTACATTCGAGGATTGGGACCTGTCCCTGAAGGAAGATACTTGGATTATTCTGGGCCCTACTCTGATGACTACTCGTCTGATGAAGGACGAGATCGAGCACCCAGAAGAAGAAGAGCCAGCAAAGAGCCCCTTGGAAGAAGGAATCGGGGGGCAACTACAAGGGCACCTATGACTGCCATGGAAAGGATAAGGGCTCATGAGGCCGAGATCCAGAAACTAAAGAAAAACATAGAGATAGAGCAACAAAGGAGGCAGACTCAGCCTTCGAACCAAGGGGCAGGAGATGTCCCCATAATTGATTTAGGAACACCTTCAAGGAGGCAAGAAGGAGCTAGAGCTCCAAGGACGGAGATTCCCAGGTCAGATCCCCGTGTTTTGACACAGCTGGGTGACCCAGACGATCCTATTCCACCTTTTACTGAAGAGGTAATGGACGCTCATGTATCAAGGAAATTTAAGATGCCTACTATCAAGGCATATGACGGAACGGGTGATCCCGCAACCCATGTGAGGACTTTTTCGAATGCACTGTTGCTGCAACCAGTCACTGATGCTCTTAAATGTAGAGCGTTTCCTCAAACCCTGGCTGGCATGGCCCAAAGATGGTATAGCCGCTTGCCGCCCAACTCTATCAGTTGTTTCAGAGATTTGAGCACGGCCTTCATCAGTCAGTTCATTAGTGGACGGGTACATGAAAAAAGCTCTGCTTCACTCATGAACTTAACTCAAGGAAAGAACGAGACGTTGAGAGATTACCTCAAACGTTTCACCAAGGAGACATTAAACATACCTGATCTAGATAACAAGGTAGCTATGATAGCCCTTCAACAAGGAACCACAGATGTCTTTTTCAAGATGTCATTGGCTAAACACCCCCCTGAGAGCATGACTGAGCTCCAACAAAGGGTTGGAAAGTACATCAAAGCTGAGGAAAGCATGAAGAAAACTGACACAGGTGGTGGAAATAATGGTGGCTCGAATAAGCGAAAGACGGAGCAAGAGTATGATGTCAAGGACAAATATCCTCGTACGACTAGAGACTCTGATTCAGACACGAAATTTACCGAATATGCAAGGTTGAATGCTTCAAGGAGTGAAATCCTCTTTGACATCGAGAAAGATAGCGATTTTCGATGGCCGAAGCCACTAAGGGGAGATCCTGAGAAGCGAAACAAGAACAAGTACTGTAGGTACCATAAAGACTCGGGCCATGATACTGATGATTGTAGGCAACTTAAGGATGAGATCGAGTTCTTAATCCGAAAAGGAAAACTCGATAAGTTCACTAAGGATGGGAATCGAGGAAATCAGCATGGAAACTATGAAAGGAAAAATTATGATACGAGGGACGACGACCAAGAACATAATCCTAAGCCCCGAGGGCCTGTTATCAATATGATATATGGAGGACCAGCTGCTACGTTAAGGCCTAATAGAGTCGGGGGGCAGGTTCTCCCAATCGAGGTTATGGATTCAAGAGATGACGAAGAAATAAGGGACTGAGATGCCAGGAACATGGCATGCCCCAAATTTGAAAGTTTATTATGTTTAATTGTTTCCTAATAGTACAAGTAGCAATAAGGTCGACGAAACCATTATGAGCTTTTCAGCTCTTAAATAGAAAGTAAAGCACTATGTAAGGGTTGAACCCTCTTTTTTAAAGAAAATATTCAAGTTCTTTTTCACTATTTTATTACTTATCTGTGTTTGAGCATTGCCTTATCGTTTTGTTAAAGAGCAAGTTGTACCAATAGCATTTGATTAAAATGCCAGCCCATTCAAGAGGCCAAGTACTAGGAATTGCCTTACAAAAGATAAGTTAAATAAATATAAGTGAGCAAACAAAACAGATATAACATAAATAGCATGCATGGATGGAAGGTCCCGAAGGATCAAAGAGTTATGTTACAAACGCCAGATAAAATCTTAAAGTCCATAAAAGGACCTTAAATAAAAACAAGATATAGAGAGCCACGCAGGGCCAATAAAATCTACTCTAAGTCATCAGCGGGTCCTTGTCAAGAACAAGGGCATCCCCACGAAGGGCATCTAAGTCCTCTATGAAGTCATCAGTGGTCTCGGACTCATACAAGCCTCGAACGGCTATTAAGGCCCAGGCATTAGCTGACTTCGTGGTTGAATTTACCATTAACAACCAAGAAGTCGGGGGGCAAGAGATAATACCCCATGAATACCCGAAGTTGGGTGTTCTATTTTGATGGATAATACCCCATGAATACCCGAAGTTGGGTGTTCTATTTTGATGGACCATCAAAAACAAAATCAAGCGAAGCAGGTTTAGTGTTACAAAGTCCTGATGGATTTTTCATAGAGTATATACTAAAACTTGACTTCCCAACGACAAACAATGAGGCTGAGTACGAAGCCCTGATAGCTGGCTTAGGGCTGGCTGGAGCATTGAGAGTTAAAACCCTGAAAGTAGGTGGAGACTCGAGGCTAGTGGTTTCCCAAGTAAATGGGGAATTTGAGGCCACAGATAAAGTCATGGCCAAGTACTCAAAACTTGTTAAGGCCGTCATGACTCAGTTTGATGAATGCTATGAAGAGCACGTTCCGAGGGAGGAAAACGTGAAGGCTGATGCCTTGTCTAAGTTTGCCTCTTCTGAAATTGAAAACTATGCAGGGAGTGTATACTTCCAAGTCTTGAAGACCCCAAGCATCAACGAAAAGTTGGTAGCGCCCATTGGTATTTCCAGTTGTTGGATTGATCCCATCAAAGCTCATCTGGAAACTGGGTGGCTGCCCAACGACACTTCAGAAGCACGAAAGCTATACGTCAAAGCACTAAGGTATGCCCTAATTGAGGGAATCCTATACAAAGAAGTCTTTCATCATCTGAAGTGTTTGAGACCCAAAGAGGCAGAATTGGCCCTAAAGGAAGTACATGAAGGAATCTGTGGGCAACACTTGGGGGGCAGAGCCCTTGCACATAAAGTCACCCGTCTAGGTTTCTATTGGCCAAACATACTTGCTGATGCTAAAAACTATGTGAGAAAATGTGAACGGTACCAGAAACATGCACCAGTGGTTAGACAACCACCTGAGATGATGACATCCATTAACTCCCCTATCCCTTTTGCTATATGGGGAATGGATATACCTGGGCCATTTCCAATGGCGAGTGCTCAAAGAAAGTTCTTGATAGTAGCAATTGACTACTTCACCAAGTGGATTGAGGCTAAGCCATTAGCCAAGATAACCACCAAGCAAGTGATGCAATTCTTCTGGGAAAATGTGATATGCAGGTATGGAATTCCCCGAGTCCTTGTTACGGACAATGGAACTCAATTCAACAATGATGAGTTCAAGAAATATTGTGAAGAAAATGATATCCAATTACGCTTCACTCCTGTTGCTCATCCTCAAACAAATGGGCAAGCTGAGGTTGCAAATTGAATTATCCTAGATGGACTAAAGAAAAGAGTTTAACACTCCAGAAACACTTGGGTAGACGAATTACTCCCCATACTTTGGGTGTATCGTACTACCTGTAAAGTCACCACTGGAGCAACCCCATTTCTGCTGGTATATGGGGCAGAAGCAATGGTTCCAGTAGAGATTACCCACACGTCTCCAAGAGTTGAGGATTACGAACCAGGGACAAATGGAGAAGGCTTGAGGCTAGCTTTAGATCTAATTGATGAAATTAGAGACGAGGCAAATGCCAAGATAGTTCAGCGTCAGAAACGAGCATCTTTCTATTACAACCTAAGGGTTAAAGAGAGATTCTTCCGTCAAGGAGACTTAGTCCTCCGAAAGATTGAGGCATCCGGAGTTGGACAAAAAGGCAAGATTGGCCCCAAATTGGGAAGGACCATATCACGTTAAGAACGTGTTTGGACGAGGCTCGTAAAAGCTAGAAACCCTCGAAGGGCATGAGGTGCCAAAAACTTGGCATACCTCAAACTTGAAAGTTAATTATGTTTAGTAAAAGGATCCGCTAGTAGGACAAGTAGAAATAAGATTCGATGAAATCATGAGCTTCCCAGAAAGCAGATGAAGGATTGAGCCTGTTTTGATTGGTAGAAACATCCTCAAAAGCTTGGCCAAGACAAACTACAAATTATTACAAAGGAAAACATACAAAATATGCATGTCAACTACACAAATAGAGTTGAATACAACGAACCCCGAAGGGTGAAGGGTTGGAACCCCTGAAAATTCAAGGAAGTAGAGCTTAGAACGAGCTTCGATTCGATATACTGGAAGCTCAAAATTAAAGAAACGAGTGAAATGTTATGTCTATCTTCGTTCATGAAGACCCCTCAATGTGTTTATTACTTTTCATGATCCAATCATGAATAATAAATAAACAAAGCATATGTCACAAGCACAAATTGAAACAAAATCATGTATCAGAATACAAGCAAAATCATGTATCAGTATACACACGACCCAAATTCCAGGTCGAATTTACACTGCATCCTGGTCGAACAAACCTGTTCGAAAACGAACTAAAAAATGAGTTCGACATGTTCGATCTGAAGACAGTTTGAGGTCGAAAAACTGAATAAAGTTTCTGGTCGAAATTACACGAGGTTGAGGTCGAAACTTTGAGCTCGAAAATACACTGTAATTCCTGATCGACATGTTCGACCTTGTCCCCCTTTCTGGTCAAAAATAGCCTGGAGAATCCTGGTCGAAAATGACCTAGGATTCCTGGTCGAAAAATCCAGGTCGAAAATGACCTAGGATTCCTGGTCGAAAAATCCAGGTCGAAATAGCCTGGATTCCTGGTCGAAAATTCCTGGTCGAATTTATACTAAAATTCCTGGTCGAACCATTCGACCTCACCCCAGTCCTGGTCGAAAATTCCTGCTCGAAAATGCAAAGAAACGAGGTCGAAAATTCCTGCTCGAAAATGCAAAGAGATGAGGTCGAAAATTTGAGGTCGAAAAAGACCTAAATTTCCTGATCGAACTGATTGACCTCATTCCAGTTCAGGTCGAAATTGACTTGACTTCCTGGTCGAAATTGACTTGACTTCCTGGTCGAAATTGACTTGACTTCCTGGTCGAAATTGGCTTAATTTCTGATCGAAAATACTCTGAAAATTCCTAAAATATTAGGAATAATTATTAAAAATACCTGTGGGTACATGAAAATTCCTAAAATATTAGGAATAATTATTAAAAATACCTGTGGGTACATGAAAATTCCTAAAATATTAGGACTAATTATTAAAAATACCTGTGGGTACATGAAAATTCCTAAAATATTAGGACTAATTATTAAAAATACCTGTAGGTACATGAAAATTCCTAAAATATTAGGAATAATTATTAAAAATACCTGTGGGTACATGAAAATTCCTAAAATATTAGGAATAATTATTAAAAATACCTGTGGGTACATGGAAATTTCTTAAATATTAGGAATATTTCATATAAATGTCAAATTAGCCTCGAATAAGGTAACAATCGTCGTAAATGTGTAGGTCGCTCCACACTTTGCAATAAGGCGATATTTGTGAAACACTGGTGTAAATAAAGTCCTAGGTAAAGGATAAAAAGACCCCGAATCTCGAAAAAGGTCAATATAATTTCTACGAAAACTTGAAAAGTTTTCCTAGAAATTGGGGGGCAAATGATATGGGCTAAAAATAACCCTAGATATGTAATTAATGATATATTAATTAGACCTAGTTCGGTCCAAGAATTAGGCCCGATAAAAGGCCCGAAACCCTAATCATTTATTAATTTCGTAATTAATAAATAGGGAAAATGTACAGCTCATTAAATGAGTTCAAATATGATAAATATCTTGATGAAAGGGTCCAGAATCCCAATCAAACAATATGATGAGTCACAACACTTATCAGATAAGGATAAAACTTGTCTACCAAGTAATACACTCCTTATCAGTCATCAATAATGAGACTTATCAGCTAAGTCTCCTACACTTACTCTAAATACAAGGCTCCAGACGCCTATATAAAGGGCCTAACCCCTCAACATCAGAACTACGTTTTTTGGCTTGATTCTCTACATAACAGAGATACGTAGGCATCTTGTGAGGACCTGTTTAGTCACGAACCACGAGAGCAGCCATAAAGACACGATTGTCCACCATCATTCATTGAATACAGCCGTCAACATCTAAATCTAATTTTCATTCCATAACAGGTCTATTTTACATTTTATCCATTATCAACATCAATCAAGGAATGTCCAACTTTTTTCTTGAATTCTATGAAACTTGGTATGTCACAATGGGGTGAGCTTACCTTTCAATATTCGTGATTAACTTAAGAAGATTGTCCTAGTAATATCCTTAACACTACCCAGACGTCATAAATCATACGCCACGATAGGTGACATATATCCAATTCATAAGTGTCCTAGTGTTAAATTACACACAACCAATAATGGATGACCATGGGATCTAATATCAAATTAATTCCCTCTCCCACTTAGTATTTTACTTTGAGGATTTTTTTTATATCTACATGCATCGTCCTATGTTAATTCTTCGAGGTCCACATGTTATCATAATAACAAGACAAAGAACACATAACATAGAAGAACATGGCATGACGATCAACATAATTGAAGCATAGCATATAACCCTATGTCCATGTCGTTCTAGCATACTAAGGTTAGTACTGCATGGCATGATAATTACGTAAGGCATATAAAATTGAAATAATTAAAATAAATAGCAGAAATTATGTAAAACATAATAAAACACATCCACTATTATGGCCCCAGAAAATTAGCTTCGAATTCTTTCATTGAAAATTTCCCGAAATCTTCAGGAGCCCGTTTGGAGGCCTAAACAGCGTCAGAATGGGTCTAAAAATCGGGGAATGGTTCTTTAGATGCATTCCAGCCTGTTCGTCTCGTTCTGCCGTTTCCGAAAAGTGCTTATTCGCCCAAATCGGACATCGTATGCAAAATCTGCAGCCAAAACAACGAAGCTCCCACGAAAACAGTATGGCGCAGCGGAAGAACCCTGTTTCTCGTATCTCCGATGTTTAAACGATTACATACAACATAATACAGCGAAACAAACCTATTCTATTACATACATCTGATCATAATCTTAACTATCACGATAAACCCTCGTGATTTACAACAACCAAACATCCACGATAAACCACGTGGGATCCAATCACATAATCAAATAAAACATGACCATAATAGTGGATTACAACCTGCATCACAGAATCAATACAAGAAACCACCATATACATGCATATATAATTACGACATGGACATCATATCATAAAACGCAGAACTGCATAACTAGGCTCTGATGCCAATTGTTGGGACGTATGATTACTGTTCTACGTTTTACTATATGATTGATTATGAGTTCGAAAATAAAACTTTACCTTAATCGCTACGATTCAGATCCACGTCTTCTACTGAATTCCTTGATTCCCTTCGAGCGAAGTGTGGCCTTTGATCTCCCAAAGTTTCCTCTCCTTAAAGCTTCGAAATCCCAAAACCCTAGCTCCTTGCGGCTGCCCTAGTTTTTTAATCTCGAATTATTTTTTCTCTCTTCTTTTTGCAGCTTTAGGAGTACAAGAATATATATAGGCTCCAGTAGGGATCATGGACAATTAGGTCGGGCCTCCCAATGACATTCTGGGTCAAGCCCAATGTCATTAAATATTAATTCTATCCACTAACGAATTAATATTTGCACTACCTTTCCTAATACCATAATTATTTTATTATTAAATTCGGCTCCTATATTATTTGCTTATTAAATTCCCCATGTTTAAGATATCGTATGTCCATTAATTAAATTAATTTCTGATAATTAATTTAATTAATATCTTTTTATCCTTGATCATCCACTCAACCTTATAATTATGCAAGAATAAATCTGCCTGCAGGACTAAAGCAAAATTATCTTTATGAGCTTTCAAGAGGACATCATCAACCCGAATATTATCAGGACATGGTTTCCTTATGTAATTAATATCCCACTCTGCATGCAATGTCATTGCTCAATACATAATATTATAATTAACAATTAATTACATCACATATGAATCAAAGCATGTGCATTGCATACAAGTGTCAATCACTACACTTGGATTGAGAACCTAAGCATTAATAATATCATAGAATCTTAGTTCTTCTTTATTGTCAGAATAGAAGAACAATTCTAATGTTTCGATCCTGTTCAATATACACAAAGTATACAAGTATTATTTAATAGTCAAGATAAACTATTCCCAAATAATACTTCAGTTATTCCAGTGGTTTGTCTAATTCCACTTAAACTGTGAACCCTTTTATATTATATATAGACACTGATAATTTAATCTTCTGTTATCCCATTTGATACTAAATTATCCACAATATATAATAAACAGACAATGTAAAAATATGCAATCAAGATTCTCAATAAAATGGACAATGTTTATATACTACAAAAGAATAGTTTAGTATAAAACCCAACAAAGAGGTGCAAGAAGAAATGCAAATAGAGGAAGAAGCTCATCAACTCAACATATGCCTAGACAGACAAGGTCTAGAAGTCTAAGAATAGAAGAAATTCCTGAGCCTACTCAAATTCTAGTAGTTCCTGACAAGTCTACTTTTGGTGATGATGGAATTATTGAAGAAGTACCTATTGGTCCTTGACTATTGCAGAAGGGGGGGGTTGAATGCAATACTGATAAATCTCAATCTACGTTCCAACAACAAAAACTAAGATTAAGGATTATCAGTTTATAGAATGCAAACACAAGTAGACACACGCGTAATTCTCACAAAATAAATGTTTTATTTATTTTGCAATGGGTTGCTACAACCTCAAGAAAATGTTTGTTTTATTAAGCTTCGGTTTCTCGAGTGATTACAGAGAATGAATTGAGAGATAGACTAAGTAGGCTAAACCTATAACTTTCAATCACGGGTCTTGTGAAGCTGTTGTCATTTTCAAGTGGCAGCTTCTTACAATTTGCCTGCCCGTGATTCTTTCCTAAATTGCTATACAGACAGCTTATCAATACATATCAAAGCAATCTAGAAACATTCTATCTTAAGCTAACACAATTTAGTAGATGTAGATTTGTCATACTCTGGAATTGGTGAGCTTTGTCATGTGATCTTTCAAGCTTCAGTCGTAGTCTTGCAGACCTGTTACAATGTTGGGATACTGCAACACGCCTGTTTCTTGAACAACCAAACTGTCACAAGTTTGACTGGGTTGTTTACCAATACAAATGTTATCCCTTCATGACAGTATCCTGATGGCTAAGCTTGCTGTCACAGGAATGCGCTTATGGTGACAGTAAGAAATCCCCGCTGAAGGTGCTGTTAGGATTTCCAAGCTTGTTGTCAGGCTAAGGTAAAGTTGTTGTCAGAGTGAATGTACTGTCGTGACTCGCAACATGATGTCTTCTTGTAACCTTACTGTCAGCGCTGTGACAATAATCTTTATTCTTGCTGTCCATCTTGAGTACTTCTTGAGGCTTGAACAAATAAATGAACTTCTACCAAGATGCACTAGAATCTTATTTGTACTAAATAAAACGGTTACAAAGACATACTCTGGCTGTGACAGTATGTTCATACTTAATAAAGATTAAGTAAATAAAGTATCTAGTTAAGTTGTCTCATAGCTATCACCCATAAATCCTAACAATCTCCCCCAATTTGTTTTTATGGACAATAACAACAAATTTACAATTAATACATGCTGACAACTTAACTAACAAGATCAGAATTTAACAAAAGATTTTTACTTAGCTTCAGATTTCTTTTTCTGTCTTGCTTCATCCTCTCTATTGAGAGCTTCCTTAAGAACTTCTTCGAGTCCTTCCGCCAGTGCTATTTCATCAGGAGTGATAGCCTCATCTTCAATCTCATCAATGTGTTTTTGGAGTGTCTTGGAGAGACATACCCTAGCATCCTGAAGATCCAACCATAAGTCTTTGCCAAAAGCATGAGTTCTGAACTTCAGTGTGCCATTAAAGTCTTTGAATCTACTTCCAGGGTATGCATTTAGAGTTTTTCTCCTTGACTTATCCAGCTTTGAGTCTTCACCCTTTCTTGCTTGAAGAATGCCCTCAATCTCAGAAGAGCATTGTTGTTCCAATGGATGAATTGATCCAATTACTAAGAAGAGTAAGTCTTTCAGAGCACTGGTTCTAAGTTTATGAAAGCTTCTTACTGGAATTTCTTCCCATATGAACTTGATTCTCAGAGGATTCTCAAGCATACAAGATTGGTAATTGGGTCTTTCACTTTCCACCCTATTGGCTTCTCTTGTTTTATCCAAGAATGTATCTTCTGTATCTTCAGTGGTTTCTCTTTTTGTAGGCTCTGAGGATTCTTCTTGACTTGGTTGGGTTTTCACCACTTCTTCAGGAATGTCATCTTCATACTCAGCCATTTCTTCATCAGAACATTCCAGTAAGTGGGCAATGTCATTATCATCAAACAGTGACCAATCCCCAAATTTCTGATAGAATTCTTCATCTCTCACAGCTTTGTATGCCAACACATGGTTCATGACACTTTCAGGGACGTTGTCATAACCTTGCATTAGATTGACCATCCTTACCAAGTAGAAGTATTCAACTCTCCTTGTTTCTGTTCTCCTTTTCATCGAAAGAGTTGTTGATACATCATATGATGACACTTCCATGGTAAAATCCTTTTTGACTTTCACAAGTCTTGATGCATCAAACCAAAGAACATACTCAGTTGCTTCATTGTTGTTATCCAACTTTACCTCGACGCTCTTGATTTGATCAGCTTCCTTTTCCAAAAGATCCAGAGAGCTGTAGAGTTTTGATTGGATAGGATTCTTCAAATTCCTGTCGAGCCCAGTGGCTTTCTCCTTTCCTGAGTACTTGTGTTTTCCTTTTATTGCTTTTGAAATCTCCTCAGGTTCAGGTTCCTGTCTAGAGAACCAGGCCCTTGCTAAGGTTTTTGTCCTCTTTGGCTTGACAGTAGGCTTGATTCCTTCCTTGACAGCATCTTTGTTGACAGTGTCCTCCTTGACAGTATCTTTGTTGACAGTGTCTTCTATGACAACTCCTTTGCTGACAGCTTCCTTGAGGACAGTGTCTTTTGTGACAGTCTCTTTGGTGATAGTATCTTTTTCAGCATTTATACTATCAATAGCACATCTTAAGATATTTGCCTCCAAAGCTTCAATAATTATTGACTCCTCTTCTTCTGTTACTCCAGCATCTTCCTTTTCTTGTACAAGAGCTTCTTCTTTATTTTCCTCCTGGGACTTTGATCCAACATTCCCAGAAGTGCTTCCACTAGCATTTCTTGTTTCTCTAGTTCCTCCACTACCATCCAACTCATCATCTTCATCATGAGGAACATCATAGGAGCAGCTTTCTCCTTGTTCAGCTCTGTTGGAGATTGCTTTGGAGATTATCTTCTTCATAGTGGAGCTCAGTTCCTTGTCCCTTTTCACCAGCAAGTCATAAATTGCTTTGACAGCAAGAACTCTTTCCTTGTTGGCTTTGGAGTTGAGAATCATGTCTAACACCTTTAAGATTGACTTTGACTCCATTGTTGAAGTGCCTCCTATACTCATGTATGCACATCTCCTGCTACCACTTTTGGTGGTACTTTCATAGTATACACAAAATGGATTGGTGTAGACTTCTGGGAGTTTCTCTGAAATTAAACTCAGCATTTGCAGATGCAAGATCTCATTGAAGGTTGTATGGTTTGCTGTGATTTTGTTTTTCATTACTGTTAGCACTTTTGCTGGAAGACTCTGCAGCAGCTGCATAGTAATGAACATGGATATTCCAGTGTTTAAGTACACATCAATAGCCCATCTCCTTTCTTCATTGATCTTTACAGATACACTTGTGATTTTCTCCTTGAGCAAAGTTGACCAGTTATTCAATCTTCTGCTAGGCTCCTTCATAGCTTCATCCACTACCTTGTAGAAGTCTTCATCATGATTCTTCAAAGTACTTTCCCTGTAGTTGACCATTAGGGCATTTGCATCTTCTTGGCTGAACTCTGTTCCTTCACTCCAGGTGTTTCCTGACAGGATGTATTCAGGCATCTTGTCTTTCCCTTTTCCCAACCTGTTCTGCTCCTCCTTTTCTCTCCATTGCCTTTCAAGAGCACTCTTCTTTGGAGTTGGTGTTGGTTCTCTTATAGTCACAGGAGGTAGTATTGGGTTTTTGGAAGAAACACAACCCTTTGCATAGCTTCCAGGGCTTCTTTGGACATTAGGACTGTTTCTCCAGCTATCTCGTATTCAAAGATATTTTCAGCTCCTTGCACTTGCTCCCCTTTACTTCCTGAATCTCCTTTAGTTCCTTTTTTTCTTCTTTGCAGACACTGATCTTCTTTTGGCTGCAGGCTCCCCCTCACTCCTTGAAGCCTTCTTTGAGACAGGCTCCCCCTGAGCAACATCCTGTTTGGGGAAATCTTTTTTTCCTGATCTTTCCCTTCCCGATTCTGCCTTTTGAGATTCTGATCTTACCCCTTTCTTCCCCTTAGGTAAATTGGCAGCATCAATATTGTTAGACAGAGCTTGAATGGCTTCCTGAATGGTAGAGAATCCAGAGGCCACCATGGTAAACAAGCTGTCATGTTTGGATTCCATGGACAGACACATGTTCTCTAGAGCTTGCAACCTGAAAGAAGTAGAGGGGCCACCTGATCTTAACCTTCTTGGGGGTGAAGGAAAAGATTGGGGCTTGGAGGCTGTGGGGGTTCTCACACTCTCAGTGTTTTTCTGAGTGATCTCATCACTCCTCACAAAAGAACTCTCATGGCCTAAGGCCTGGACATGTGAGGCTCCCTCAATTTCACTCTGGACATGCTCAAGTCCCTCACCTTTTGCCAGCTCATTTGGCTGCCTCTCATTTTGATGCTCACCTCTCTTTTCTTTTATCTCTCTTTTCTTTTGCACAACCTCACTCATCCTAGATGCATGGGTATGAGCAGTACTTACATGCAATGAAATAGATGGTTTAGAATGTACCTTTAAGAACTGAGATAGTGGCACATCATCATCAGAAACATCCTCGACAGTTACAGCATCAAGATTAGGCCGTGAAGAGATGACATGTGCTTTTCCATGAATGTTACTGTCAGTTGGAATATTGACAGTAGGTTCCACTGCAACTTGGATAGTAGGTTTGGTCGTGACAGTAACTTCAACTAAGTCCTTGACAGCAGAATTACCTGTGACAGCAACATCCACAGTGTCTTTGACAGCAACTTGGGCTGTGACAGCATCTTCCCTGAGGTAAGATGCTCCTTGGAGATTGAACAAGGTACTGGTTGTTTCACTTTCTAGCAGAGTTGTAACTTGCTCTTTCTCAGTGTTTGAAGGAGTGGTGTCCATTTCATTTTGAGAAATGGGTTCTTGTGGACCACTGAAAGGGGGCTCATCCATGATTGGAGATGGATGATCAAAACCTGAAGGGTTGGGACTGTCCCCCTCTCTAGGTTGTGGAGAAGAAACAAATGAATGTGGAGGGAAGGAAGAAGGTGAAAGTGGAGAAGGGAATGATGACTGCTCCACAGATGGAACTTGTGAAGCATCAAAGGGGGAAGTGAAAACCTCACTGTGTCCTGACTCTATGTGTGTTTCTGCAAGTGGAGGTTCCTCATGAGTTGGACCATGAGGTTGTGCAGACTCTTTACAGGGTGCCTTGGGAGACAGGCCAATTTCAATAGATGTCCCTTGTTGAGAAGGCACATCTAGGGAGGAGTTTATTTCCCTTGATTCCTCTACAGTCTTTTGGGAGACTGCAGGGTGGCTGACAGTGGTTTTGGTCCTCTTAGCTCTCTTCTTCTTAGGCTCAGGAGGAACCACTGTGGGTTCCGTTTGACTACCTTCCTTATTTTCTGCACTAGGTGCAGGAACTCCCTCTTGACTCTCAACACTACCACTACCACCAGTCTCTAGGGGCCTTTTTTTGGTTTCTTCTAAGGCTAGCCTCTGTACTTTGGGAAGTCTAGAGAACCTAGGCTGAGTGTATGGGGTAGAATGAGGGTTAGCTGAATTTGGGTCTAATCCAGCTTCAGTCTCAATAGTGAAGGTGTCAAAACCAGAAGGTAATGGAAAATCAAGGTCAGTCACTTGATCAACCATGTGTTTCGTGAAACATAATGGAATATGTGCATTTAAATTTTGTGAAGTGAGAGTTGTGTGAGTGTTTCTTTTCAGTACTGTGCACACTTCTAATCGAGGTGCATTCTCATCAAAGTCACATAAAGAATTAATGCATAACATTAGAAAGCGAGGATAGATGTTTACCTTCTTACCTATGGCAGCCTTGAGGTGTGCCATGAGCAGCTTTCCAACATCCACTTTGTACCCATGAACAAGATAGTGAGTGAGCTTCTTGATGTAGGTGGGAATTCCATTCCAACCGGTGGTCTTAGTAGAGAACACCTTCACCATAGCATCAAACACCATACTCCATTCCCTGCGGAGATATTTCCTGTCCATTTCACCAGAGGGGTACCATTTTGTTGTTCCCTCTTCAAGAATAGGGCCAGAGTACCCAATCTTCAAGAAGAGCTTCTTCAGGGTCTCATCACTAGCCAGCTCAACATAATCCTTTTCTGGTGCTAGCACAATTCCCAAAGCTGCATTGATGCCCTGAAAAGTGAGAGAGTAGCTATGCTCCTTGATTTTGAACTGAATGGAGGAGATGTCACCATCTTCTTGAGCAACGGTTGTCTCCCAGAAATTTTCAATCATGTCTAGGTCAAGAACATGAGTGGAGGTAATTGTATACCCAATATAGGACTTATTCATGAAATAAACAAGCCCTTTGAAACCCTCACCAGCATCATTTGGAGAGTAGATGCCAGCAAAGTTGGTTTGTGAAATTGATTGTTTGGGGGCCATTTGTTTTTCTTGAGAGAAGAAGATAGAGAAGGTAGGAGATGAATTGCTTGGGGATATGAGAAAGGTGAGTGTTGTGTTTGCTTTTTTGAGAACAGTTGTATGTTTGATGAATTTAGAGGGAAGTTCAAGCGTTTAACTGACAAAGTGGAAAAGTGAAATCGTGTCTTAACCCACTTAGCAGTCACGTGGGTTACTGGCTGATTTCTCTCTCCTCGTGGAGGATGAGTGTCCAATTTTAACGGTCCACTAATTTGACAGTAACCTGTGCTCTCAAAACAATCGTGTCAGTAACTTTGGTGTGATGACAACATGTTTTGCGTGACAGAAACATTTCGCGCAAAACTTACTGTCATCGTTAAGTTCTCATATGACAGTATCTTTCACGAGTCATGACAGAAGGTTGTTTACTGCTGTCGAGAAGTTAGTTGTCAAAGAACTGTGACAACAACTTTTCTTGGTGACAGCAACCTTTTCGGGAAAACAATAACTGTCACGACTTTGTATTGAAACTGTTATGATTAAAAACTTAACTGAAGAGACACCAGTTAAACATTTACAAAATTTATTACTGATTCATTATTCATTCATAACAACATTCAACCAGTTAAGCAATTAACAAGTAACAACACATACATCAAGCAAGAGGAAAATATAGAAGAAAATTGATAAGCTTTATTAATTAAAAAAAAGGTTAAATTACTACCATTGGTGAGATTAACTATTCATTACAGTCTTTCTAAACCAATTATAGAACTTCAGCCCTAACTATTTCTTCAGATGTTCGTTCCCCCTTGAGGAGTGTTTGAAACTCCTTTTCCTCTTCTTGCTCCTTAGCCTATTCAGTGGCCTTGGCAGCAAGTTTCCTTTCTTCTTCCTCATCGAGGATATCCCATAACTCATCAAATAACGCTTCTACTTCTTCATTGTAGGGCTCACTCCCACAAGGCTTAGGCATGTATTCAATTCCTGCTTTGTTTTCCATTTTACCCTCTTTCTAAATGATTCACTAATATAGCCTAAGACTCATTTTATAGGCATACTAGGTTAAGGAGGGATGTAAACGGTCAACAGTTTGGAATACCCATACAACTACCACATATTGCAATTAAGTGATGTCTACCACTAATGCAACAATCAAGGCAAAACTGACCAATTAAGGAGAATCCATTACCAATTTCAGCAGTAAAAACCATGCAAGTTAATGTCATACTTGAACAAACTATCAAAAGTGAGACTAGCACAAATTCAATTTAACAAGGTCAAAGTAAACGTGCTGTCAAAAATAGATAGGGATTTAAGTAGACAGTAACTTTTCTCATGACAACAACTTCTGAAGTTGTTACTGTCACAAGCTTCATTTGAATAATAGAATGAAAAACTAGTAAGTTAACATACCAGATTTAGCATTCCCAGTTCACTTACCAACCTGTTGAAGGTTGCTTCATCCAGTGGTTTTGTAAAAATGTATGCAAGTTGCTTTTCTGTGGGCACATAGATCAACTTCACAGATCCTCTTTCAACATGCTCTCTTATGAAATGGTGTCTGATATCAATGTGCTTAGTTCTAGAGTGTTGAACAGGATTGTCTGAGATGGCTATGGCACTAGTGTTGTCACAGTAGATAGGGATATTATTTAACAATAAGCCATAATCCAACAGTTGATTCTTCATCCACAAGATTTGTGCACAGCAACTTCCAGCTGCAATGTATTCAGCTTCCGCAGTTGATGTAGAAACTGAGTGTTGATTTTTACTGAACCAGGATACCAATCTTCCACCAAGAAATTGACAGCTTCTTGTAGTGCTTTTTCTGTCAATCCTACATCCAGCATAATCTGAACCAGAATACCCCACTAGCTCAAATCTAGTGTTTTTGGGATACCAAAGGCCTAGATAAGGAGTGCCCTTAAGGTATCTAAAAATTCTCTTGATTGCTACCAAGTGTGACTCCTTTGGATCAGCTTGAAACCTTGCACAGAGACATGTAGCAAACATTATGTCAGGTCTGCTAGCAGTTAGGTAGAGAAGAGATCCAACCATGCCTCTGTATGCACTAGAGTCCACTTTCTTCCCTTTGGAATCTAGATCCAGACTAGTTGAGGTAGAAATAGGAGTCTTGGCAAGTGATGAATCTTCTAGGTTGAACTTCGGCATTTGGAGCTCTTTCAAGAACTCTTAAGTGATCAATGATGACTTGAACTGCTTCATCTTTTGATTCTAGATACTTCACCCAAGTATACCTAGAATAGTCATCCACCATAACTAATGCATATCTCTTCTTTGCTAATGATGGAACATTGACTGGTCCAAAGAGATCCATGTGAATTAGTTTGAGTGGTTCAGTGTTGGTGTTGACTTGCTTTGATCTGTGCACAGCTTTCTTCAGTTTTCCCATTTGACAGTCCTCACACAGTCCTTCTTGACAAAATTCCTGTTGAGGTAGTCCTCTCACTAGTTCCTTCTTCATCAGCATATTCATTATTTTGAAGTTGAGGTGTGAGAGTTTCCTGTGCCAAAGCATACTGTCACCAACAGTAGCTTTACTGTAAAAACAGTAAATCTTGTCCTTCTTTGTTGATCTTAAGTCAGCAACAAACAGGCTTCCTTTTCTTACTCCTTTCAAAGAAAGGCTTCCATCCTTTTTTTGATAGATGTTGCACACCATCATGTCAAAATCAACCTTGAATCCCCTGTCACTGAATTGGCTGACACTGAGCAGGTTGTGCTTCAATCCATCAACAAGTGCAATATCATTTATGACAACATTTCCAATTTCCAAACAGCCATATCCCACTGTGTAACCCTTGCTGTTGTCTCCAAGGGTTATGATTGGGCCAGCTTTCTCTACAAATTGTGATAGCAGGGTTTTATCACCAGTCATGTGTCTAGAGCAGCCACTGTCAATGATCCAAGTGACCTGCTCCTTATTCTTACCCTGCAAGACAAATTGTATTTAAGAAGCATATGGTACCCAATCCTTGTTGGGTCCAGTCACTTCAGTATCATAAGCATAATCATCATTTTCAACTTTAATCATCACATCAGGAATCTTCTGTTGGACTCCCTTCTTCACCCACATATCTTTAGAATTAGACTTGGTCTTCTTCTTAGTGGATGAGGCCTTCTTACTGTTTCCAGTAGGCTCGGGAGTCTCACCAGTTTGCATATAGAGACATGGTTCAGTAGATGAAATAGGCAAATTGAAACAAGTACTCATGGCAGTCACTTTACAAGGCACACAATCAATATTATTACAGACTACCATAGATCTATGCATAATGGGGGTTCTATGTAAATTACCATCTAGCATGGTCACATTGTTCTTGACCTCCTTTGCTTTCTTACAAACATGAGTTAAGTGATATGAAGAGCCACAATTATTGCATAGTTTTCTAGGAGCATTAGCATTGCCATTTCCTAACTTACCATTCTTGTTTCTAGACTTGTAGGTTATTAAGTCAACAAGATGTTCTGAAGTTGCTGTCGAGCCTTTCTTGACAGTACCTTTCGCACCTTCTGTCATGACAGTAGGTTTGGAAGTCACTGTCTTTGAGGCTCTCTTGACAGTACCTTTGGAAGCTACTGTCCTGCCATTATTGACAGCATCTTTGGAACATTCTGTCAGATTGTTTGGGGAAGTTACTGTCCTGGGGATTGTGACAGTATCTTTTCCATCAACTGTTGTACTGTTAATACCTTCATCCTCATCATCAAGTTGTTGCTTGATGCATGGCTTCCTCATCAAACTCAAGTTCAGAAAGTTTAAAAATGGGTTTGTTGATCTTCTTGAGAATATGAGGTTTGACAGAAGCATCAGTTGAACAATCCTGACTAACAACTTCTTTACCAGGTCTTTTGCCATACTGAAAACCTATCCCTACTTTTTGATCCTCTGTGTTTCTCATGATTATCCTAAAGTTGTTTGGATGAGTTTCTATAGGCTTTAATCTTGAATTCATTTTCACTAATTTCTTTCCTTAAAAACTCCCCAATTTCTTTAGCACAGACTAATTCATTTTTAAGTTTAGCATTCTCCTATGTTAAAGATTCTAAACGACTGGTCTTCAACAAAAGCAAATCATTTTCAGAAGTGAGTGTTTCATTCAATTTAGTTAACCTAACAATCTCTTCATTAGCTGCAGTTAAACTAGTGTGAACATTGAACATTTATGCACTCAATTCCTCAACAGTTTGTTTGTATTCATCTTCTCCATGTAAGCCATAGTTGGATTATCCATCTTCTCCATTTCTTCTAAGGAGTAGAAGTCTTCATCCTCAACATCAGTTATCTGCAGTACAACTTTCTCCTCATCATCCACAACCTCTTCGATCTTAAGAGAGGGTACTGAAGCAGGTTGAGTGATTTGAGCTTCTTCACTAGGTTGAGTGATTCTTGGCACATGAGCCACTAGAGCACCTGACATATTAGCCATCTTTCCTCTGGATCCAGCTAGAATAGCTCTTTTCTGGAAAAACTCAAGCTCATATGATTTAAGCACACCATATAGAGTTTCAAGAGAGATATTGTTAAGATTCCTTCCTTCTCTTATGGCAGTGACTTTGTGCTCAAGATGCTCAGGAAGTGTGAGTAAGACTTGACATTTAGCTCCTTCCTATCATAGTATTTGCCATGTATCTGTAGCTCAGTCATAAGTTTGCTAAACCTTTCAAACATTTTTGTTAGGTCTTCTCCTGACTTTGCCATGAAGGCTTCATACCGTGAGATAAGAATTTGTCTTTGATTATCTTTCACTTCTTCACTTCCTTCACACAGCAGCTCGATATTATTCCACATATCCTTGGCTGATGAGCACCCAATGACATTCCCACACATGGCTTTGTCCAAAGTGAGATCATCCAGTAAGATGAGTTGCAAGTAATCATCCAAGGCCACCTTCTCTTTTTCTGGCTCCAGAAACTCCGAAGGTAATTTGTTGACCCAGTAGGCTGGAATAAGAACGCCGTCCACAGTTGAGGCTTCAATTTCTTTTCGTGGAACGAATGGACCATTTTGGAGGATACCCAAGTATAATGGATTCACAGCTTTGATAAACAACATGATCTTTCTTCCATACATTGTAGTTCTCTTTATCAAATGCTGGAATCTTTATGCTGCTTGACTTCTGCATACTTGTCATGATCTCAGATTTGTAGAACAATCTGTCTGCTCTGATATCAGTTGTTGGTCCTTGACTATTGCAGAAGGGGGGGGGTTGAATGCAATACTGATAAATCTCAATCTACGTTCCAACAACAAAAACTAAGATTAAGGATTATCAGTTTATAGAATGCAAACACAAGTAGACACACGAGTAATTCTCACAAAATAAATGTTTTATTTATTTTGCAATGGGTTGCTACAACCTCAAGAAAATGTTTGTTTTCTTAAGCTTCGGTTTCTCGAGTGATTACAGAGAATAAATTGAGAGATAGACTAAGTAGTCTAAACCTATCACTTTCAATCACGGGTCTTGTGAAGTTGCTGTCATTTTCAAGTGGCATCTTCTTACAATTTGTCTGCCCGTGATTCTTTCCTAAATTGCTATACAGACAGCTTATCAATAAATATCAAAGCAATCTAGAAACATTCTATTTTAAGCTAACACAATTCAGTAGATGTAGATTTGTCATACTCTGGAATTGGTGAGCTTTGTCATGTGATCTCTCAAGCTTCAGTCGTAGTCTTGCAGACCTGTTACAGTGTTGGGATACTGCAACACGCCTGTTTCTTGAACATCCAAACTGTCACAAGTTTGACTGGGTTGTTTACCAGTACAAATGTTATCCCTTTATGACAGTATTCTGATGGCTAAGCTTGTTGTCACAGGAATGCGCTTATGGTGACAGTAAGAAATCCCCGCTGAAGGTGCTGTCATGATTTCCAAGCTTGCTGCCAGGCTAAGGTAAAGTTGCTATCAGAGGGCTTCCACCAATGTTGCTGTTAGAGTGAATGTACTGTCGTGACTCGCAACATGCTGTCTTCTTGTAACCTTACTGTCAGCGCTGTGACAGTAATCTTTATTCTTGCTGTCCATCTTGAGTACTTCTTGAGGCTTGAACAAATAAATGAACTTCTACCAAGATGCACTAGAATCTTATTTGTACTAAATAAAACGGTTACAAAGACATACTCTGGGTGTGACAGTATGTTCATACTTAATAAAGATTAAGTAAATAAAGTATCTAGTTAAGTTGTCTCATAGCTATCACCCATAAATCCTAACAGTACCTGAATTGAGAAAAAGACCAAGACAATCAACACTCATCGGTAATTCAACTCAAATTCCAGATTCTAATCCTGACATTGTTCCTGACACTGTTCAAGATCCTGATGAATCTAAAATTCTACAAGAGGTTGATTTGTTAATCTTATCCACTGTGGTTGATTCTCATAATTTTGAAGTTGATGAAGAAGAAGAGTGATAAAAAGAACAACATATAGAGATTTTAATCTGTATGTACAAAGGCTTAAACACTCAAATAGAAGGTTGTGGAGAAATTCAAGTAGACAACAACCTTAGTTGGAAAGAAGCTATGTTCTTGAGAAAGAAAAAGACAAGAAGTGGAAGAACATTGACACACTTAGGTATGATAGACCTATCAACTTTCAGTCTGGTGGAGTTATAACAAGTGCTTCCAGTGTTGCTAATTTTTCTGATTCATTTAGATCAAAAGCACTCTGGTTACGGATGTTTTCAAATCTAAGGCAAATGAAAAACAACTCAAGAGGAGGTATTGGACATAGGGATGCTGAATTTCTGAATATACCACATGTTGATCCTCATGCCTTGACTGAAATTGGAGGTATTTTAACTTCTGAACACCTGAACAATTTATTAGCTGTTGATATAGTTATAGATTGTCATGATGGTACTGAAAAGAAAGAGAAGTTTATGTACTTTATGAAAGATGGTAGTGTGAAGATTCTATCCATTCAAGTATTTATTAGTGAAGACTACAAAGGAACTGAAATATGTTCATTATCTGCTAAAATGGAAGAATGAAGTGTGCAAGGTATGGAGTGATATGATTCTGTCAACAATAAGGAGAAGATTTCATGAAGGAAAGAATTACAATGGTAATTATACTCCCATGTATCTAAATCTAAGAGGTCAAGATGTGGAAATGCAAAGAGGCACTACTGTTAAAGAAATGTCCTTTGGCATGAAGCAACTTACTCTTAATCCTGATGGGAAGGAAATTGCTTACCTCCTGATTGAAGATTATAGTCTACAGAGAAGCTCTATACAGAATCTGAGGGCAGCTATCTATTAGATAAATGAAGAGGATGGAGAACTCAAAGATCTAAAAGAAAGACTAACTCAGATTCTTGAAGACAAAGAAGAAAATCTACTGTCAAGCTTCTTGAAGATGAATTTGTTCTACCAGAAAATCTGAGAAGATAAGTTTGCTATTGTAAATACGTGTACATTTTGTAAATAAGTTTTTGACATCATTGAATCTAGAAATTTATACTTTATTTTACAAAGTATAAGATTGGGGGAGATTGTTAGATCAGGATTCAATGATCGTCGGGATCTAGACTCAACTGATCATGATTGCTGACGTTATCAGTATTGCTCAAGCGTCAGTATCAGGATTGTCATCAGGATTTATATCAGGACTGTGATCAAGATTGATCATTAGGACTGGAAGCTGATCAGGATTTCTATTTCGAGTTGGTTATGAGTCTAGTTAAAGAAGGAAGTTTATTTTGTCGGTTCCTAGTTTATAGGAATGCAGCTGTCGATTAGGATATGTTTCAATCTAGTTTGTAATTGATTAGGACTTATCTTGTAATTGATAGAGAAGATGTGTAGTATATAAACACAGTTTAGGTTTCGATTTAGATCGATCACATACACGAGTATATTGTAACCTAGAAGCTCTCAAGAACATCAGAATTTCTTGAGAGAGTTTGTAACAGTTTTATATCAGATTTAATAAAGTTGTTATTATTCTTTCATATTTGTGATACATAATTTATTAAGTCGAGAATCTTAAACAATTGTATTCAACCCCCTTCTACAATTGTTATTTACTGGGCAACAAAAACTCATCAAAACAAACATTTCTAGAAATAAACATGTGTTTGTTTACCAAATCATAGCATCGATAAGCACTTTGAACAGGTGCCTATCCAAGAAAGAGACACTCTCTCGATGGAGGCTGTAGCTTATGAGCTGAGTATGGCTGTAGCTTACGAATTTTATTTTAATTTGGATTTTTTTTAACAAGGATTCAAAAGGAGTATGTCCTCGTAACACTGTGTAAGGAAGACGATTATAAAGATAAGTCACTATTTTCATGGAATTTAAAAGGCAGATAAGCCACTGTTTTCATGGAATTTACAAGGCAGATAAGCCACTATTTTCATGGAATTTACAAGGCAGAGAAGCTTGATGAAGTAGCACACGTCCCATTCCAACAATTTGTCTATGAATTTCCGAGGAGTATGAGGTCCAGAGGCATGCCATCTTATACCATGAGAAGAAAAATATCATTTAAGTGCCAAAAATTCACCACCATTATCTGAGTAAATTTTTTTAATTCAACATCAAACTATTTAGATATTTTGATTCAAATTTAAAATAAAAGTTAGTTATGTTTAGATTTTAAATAAATTCTATTATTTAGGAATTAGTTATGGATTTTAGGTGAGATATTTGTGAATGTTTTGTTTAGTGATGAGTAGGGTTATCTATTTTTTAGATGAATCTGTTTTACATATGACCTATATAAAGGCTTGCAGATGTAATTTATTTTATTGTAACAATATAAATAAACACTTTTGTTTTGTTACTTTTTAATTACTTTTTGATTACTTCTATTTTACATTTTATCAATGATGATCACTTATGTTATAAAACTCTAAAAGTGGTATTAGAGCTTATATGATCTTAATGGGTCTGTGGTGAGTGAAGAGTCATGAGAGTGAGAGATTCAAGTTTGTGGAGGGTTGAATTTGAGAGGGAGATGCAACCTCTTGAAAATAATCCAACACTAATTCAAATCAAGTTTTTTGAAAATAGTCAATCAAAAGGAAGAAGGGTCAGGAGGATCAGATAAAAAGAGACACCAAGATTGTCATGATGATGATGAGAAAGAAAGCATGGCACAAGTGGCCATGATTTTTTTTAGTAATGTTTATGGAGAGAAGTGCTCCATTAAAATGAAAGTTGATGATAAATGCATCAACAATTTGAAATTGGTGAGAATTGCACCTTGAAAAAGTTTGTGGAAAGAAGTGCTCAATGTGGTGTTCGTGAGAAGTGCATCAACAAAATTATTGTTTGGTGATGGGAAGTGCATCACTGGATAAAATTGAAGAGAGAAACTTAATTTTTATTGTATTATTAATTTTAGTAAATTTGAATCAAGGGAGGATGTTAGATATTTTGATTTATTTTTAAAACAAAAGTTAGTAATGTTTAGATTTTAAATAAATTCTGTTATTTAGGAATTAGTTATAGATTTTAGGTGAGATATTTGTGAGTTTTTGTTTAGTGATGATTAGAGTTACCTATTTTCCAGATGAATGTTTTATGTACTTTATATATGAAGGTCTATATAAAGACTTGCAGATGTAATTTATTTTATGGAAATAATATAAATAAACACTTTTGTTTTGTTATTTTTTGAGTCATCGCCTATTTTATAAAATTCTAACATTCTCCACCATGAAATAATGGAAAATTTCTTCAACTTGTGATTTTTGATGCATTGGATACGGCCAAGCATACTTTGTATAGTGATCGACTAGAATTAAATAATATCGCTAACTATCAGTAGTAGCCACACGAGTTGGACCCTAAACATCAGCGTAAGTAAATTCAGAACATGAAGAACTAACAGGAGAAGTTTCTTTAAAAGGCAATTATCGGCTTCTGTTAAAATGACAAGAAACGCAGGACAAATGTTTCCTACATTAAGCTGAACAAACTTCTAATTGAAAACTATGAATAGCACTAGAACATAAACTAAAATTTGGATGGCCTAAATGATTATGCTTGTAAGTAGTTGATGCTCGAACATAAACCAAAATAAGATGGCCTCAACTTGCTTGTAGTAACTTCTTCCTTTTATCACACTTGCTTGTAGTAACTTCTCCCCTTATCACACTTGCCTTATAGTAATTTCCATGGATGAAACTCAATAAATACATTATTTGCCTTGGTAAACTCATGAACAAATGCCATATTGTTTCTTATTTTCACACTCCACGTAGTACTCATGTTGCTGACTTAATTTACCACCCAGCCTTTATTTATTTTATCATGTAATGATGCAACTTACATTGACCCGAGAGAGTTTGAATTCCAACACTCCCCCTCAAACTCGTCTTTGCATTCCGAGTTTATCTTTCATTTTATGGAACACGCCCCACTTCAATGACTTCATGAATATATCATCTAAAATTTCATTAGTCTTGTAGTGCACCCGTTCTGCAATTTTATCGTTCACCTGTTCTGGACTTATATTGCTTTCTTCACTTGCCTTCAGGCAAAAATATGAATAATTAAAGATTTTGTGTACCGTCCTTGTTGATTCAAAGAGATTATCCAGACTCAGCATTTTCCTAGGTGCTCGTTTTGAATTATCGATGCTGCTAGGATTGGTATTAATGGACACTTTACATTGCAACACTTTTTTAGAATGCATGGTATCATCGTCACACTGATTCATCAGCTGCTCATGGGCTTGGAGTAAACCTACAAGCTTGTCAATCGGAGTTGTTGACAAATCTTTCAACTCGATTGAAGTAACAACATAATAAAACTTTCTTGTCAGGGAGCGGATGAGCTTTTCCATGACGTGAACATCGTCAAGGCTTGCACCATTCTTTTTCATCTCATTTGTCACTGTTTTCAAACGAGTAACATGCTCACCAATACTTTCTGAACTTTCCAATTTTATATATTCGAACTCGCCACGAAGAAATTGAAGCACCACCTTTTCAACTCTTTCGACTCCTTGGAACAATTTTTGCAAAATCTCCCGGGCATCTTTCGCCTTTTTTACGTCTGCAATTTTATCAAAGTTGGGTTCGTCCACACCTTGAAAAATCATGAAAAACGCCATAGTATTTTTTTTCTCCGTCCGTCAAAGCCATCTTCTCAACTTTCGGAAAATCTGCTTCAGCGGCTGCATGCGTCGGCTCGTTGTACCCGCTTTCGACTATGTCCCGAAAATTATACGAACCGAGTAACACCTTCATTTGGATACTCCAGTTCCCATAATTTGTGCTCGTTAGCTTTAGAATATTTGGCTGCATCATATGCGCCATATTTTTCCCGAATGAAACCTTGGCTCGGATACCACTTGTTAGAAACGTGAATGGGCTTTAAAATTCAAACATGATATATGTATAATATATGCAATGTAATACAACTTTTGGAAGTATAATAAACACACAGTATTTTTATTTCTCAAACACAAAGCTACAGCTTTCTATTTTTTACGCTCTGAGCGCTCATTACAGTGACTAATACAAGTTTCAGCTTTATTTTCTTTCACACAGGCTCAGCCATTTCTTTGGCACACAAATACGTACTATAACATTCACGTCTTCCATGTAGCCTACCATATATTATGGTATTTACTCAAAAACAGCCTAACTATCAAAGTCTTCATCCATGTTCCAAAGCATCCAGAAGTATTAGGTCTTCCATGTATTCTAGTAGCTTTTAATCCACCTGCATATATTTTACTTCCTTCCGGACAGATGTCATATTGTTTCTTATTTTCACACTCCACATAGTACTCATGCTGCTGACTTAATTTACCACCCAGCCTTTATTTATTTTATCATGTAGTGCTGCAACCTACATTGACCCGAGAGAGTTTGAATTCCTACACTTAATTGTTGTTTGAGCGATTAGAATAGGAACTATAATTCCGAAAACTGTTGTTCTTTGTTCGTGTTGCTGGAGAATGAACTGCATTATTTGGCGTAGCCGCCAAGTTTGTTGTTGTGGCCTCATACCCATCATTGAGGCCTCATACGAGACAAGGTTTCTCCATGAAGGATAATTGTTTGATGTGAGATCTACCGGAATCTGCTGGTGAGAATTAATTGCAACTAGTAGCTCACCATGAGAGAGAGCATTATGGTCTTGGTTTGTTTAGTTATGGAAGCGCTTATAGCCTCACCTGTATTTTCATTTTTGCAGATTGTTGAGGTGTTTGGTGAGATGTAAAGCTTGTGTTTGCCATATGATCGTATTAAATGTCTTTAGACAATGAAGCTCTGATACCATTAAGAGGAAGATATATTTGATGGCTACGAAGTTGCACTTGTATTATTAATAAGAAGACTTATATATGGAGTTCACAGAAGAGTATGATATGTACAACATATCGAAAGATAATAACAAACAAAACATATTCGACAAACAAGCTACTGTCAGATTCGCAGAGCTAAAGCAATTCTACACTCTATTTTAGGATGCAATCATGCCTCTAATATATGGCAGAAACAGCGAATTTATGGTTGAAGGCAGAACCACATTCTTCTTGTGTAGAATGTTTTGTATGAATGTTTGTTCAAATATTGTAAGATCCGCTACATCATGGGTTCCTCACCCAGTAAACTGCGTTTAGGTGAATGTTGTAAACTGCGTTAAGGTCAAATGTTGATGCCCACATTTATGAGGGGAATGAAGTGGGTTTGGGAATTGTGATTCGAGATGACAAAGGTGATGTTCTTGTAACTGCTGTGAAACAGGTAGGAGCGAGTTGGTTTCCTGTGTATGTGATATCAACGCGCGGCAAGAAGGGGCAGCCCCAATTTTTCTTGTGTATGCGGATATGGGTACTATCAGTAATGTTTTTAATAGTTTTGATTGTGTGCATGTTAGACGTACAAGTAATACTGCCGCCAATTTAGTGACATAGGATCAGAGAGTCTGTATGAACTATTTTCCGCAATGTGTGAGACATGCAGCTGAGGCTGATTATCCTTAATAATCTTTTTGTTTGTTTTGGCCCTTAACAGAAATTGGTGTTAGGTAAAAACAAATATATGTATAGCTAGCTATGTACTGCCGTAATGAACATACAAGGCTGCGATTGAAGTAGTAATGTATAGGCCTTAATATAGGCTGCGATTGCCTCTAGGCGGACACCCTACTGTCAAACGACTGCTCAAAATGGGCTACAGTACTTTACTTTGTAGACAGAAATGAAACTAGAGGACTATATATAGTACGGAGAAACATATCATCCTTGAAAACATATCATAATCCTAACTTCTTAGTTGACAGTCAATACAAAAGGACTTCGCACTTCATACTGGCCATTGCTCCAAGTGATCCAACCAAACACATCACTCTTATATGGATAGAATGTGGAGAATATCACCTCAAAGCTTTGCTTTTTAATCTCCTTGGTGAAATACAACATCTCTGGTATCACTTCCACATCCAGGTATGCAGGAGGATCAACTGTTACTCTGTAAACTGTCTCGTCTTCATCACCGACATTTGTAACAGTCCTAATAACCTTCTTATATGTGTCATGTTTGAACTTGGCAACGGCTATTGATGGATAATTCATATTGGAGATCAAATCTGCGGTTGCATCCTTCGGACAAGAAAATCCTTCTGGAATTTCCTTTGCAATGAGCCTAATTGTTGACAGATTATATCCGTGGTTACAAAGAAAAATATAGTAGTCAGTGACAGTAGTCTCATAAACCAGCCCTGGATTTGTTACTTGCGCTAAATTAACTTCCCCTGCACCAAAATCATATGGTGTAGCTTTCTGTAATCCTGGTAGTTTTGTAATTGGAGCTCCAGCTTGATTTTTTTGAACAGCTGTATTAAGTGTAAAATTATTAGATTTTTTAACGTGTAGCATTATTAGAATTAGAGTAGGATCTAAATATTTCTGCAGAACTAAACTAGATAAAATAATTGTCAACCTGTAGTCATAATGGCTGATCTGATAGCTGAATGATCCCAAGTGGGATGTCTGAACTTGACTAAGGCAGCTACTGCAGAAATGTGTGGGCATGACATTGACGTTCCAGATGCCAAAATGTATTCTGGTAAATCTTGTCCTGGGAGTGCATGACCAGACTCCATTTTACTCCATGCTGCAATAATATTCACTCCTGGTGCAGTTATATCTGGCTGTAAAAGGTACAAATTAACATGTTCAAAATGTAATGCCTATATCCACATATGTGTACCCGTAATTTGCAAAGAAGATATATGGTGTGCTTGCCTTGAGAATATTATGAGTTAGAGGGGATGGGCCTCTGGACGAGAAACTGGCAATGACTGGTGCTGGCGTGTAATGTAGAGCTGTTTCTGACTTTAAAATCGTAGCAGTTGGATTCCTATAATATTAGTTTGATTATTTGGTTGCTACAAGGTACCAACAACTTAAGTAAATAACAGAATTTAATTTACCTATTTGACCGTATATAAGAGAGAATTGCATGCCCATCCTTAGAAGTAACAGCAGTAAGCGGATGACTTAAATTCACATAATCTGTGCTAGGTTCGATATTTGAATCATTGTCTACCAAAATCATCCCAACACCACCATGGTCGATTATCCACATTGCCTTGTCAGATCCCTCTTCATCCTCGTTAAAGCATATAAGAATTTTACCTTCAATCTTGCTTACATCTAATGAACCTGATTTACAGTTTCTGATTTACAGTGTTCAGTTACAAAAATCTGAGTGTACATGAATGCATGTGTGTGTGTGTGTATGAGGTTGAGACTTGAGAGCATTGATTTACCTTGATGCACTGTCTTCAGATCCATTAATCTTGGCTAAGACACCATCTGTTAGTGGATATCTTGGAGATTTGCCTAAACTAGAAAACTGAATGCCTCCACCCTGAAATATAAGATTCATGACTTCATTTTCTCCTTCTGAAAATTAGTTGTAATCTTTATCATCAGAATACTATACTATAAATCCTACAAAGTAGAAAGATTATACCTTTATAACTTGATTATTGCCCAATACAACATTGGCAAAGAATTGCCTGTCAATGTTAGAAGCCCCCACAGTTGTTAGCCAAGGTGTAAAGTTTACGACACTCGAACTTGTAGGCCCAAGATTTCCAGCAGCACAAACCACCATGATTCCATGTTCAATGGCATGGAATCCACCAATGGCCACCGGGTCAGTCCATATATCAGTGTATCCCTCGCCAATAGATAGAGACATGATGTCGACTCCATCATGTATGGCTGCATCCATTGCTGCTAAGATTGCTGATTCGGAGCAGTCCGAATTGTGACATGCTTTGTACACTGCAATTCTGGAGTTTGGTGAACCACCAATGGCTGTTCCTGCAGCTAAGCCATAATATGAAGCTCCGGAAACAGCTGCTCCAGCTGCCGTTGATGCGGTGTGGGTGCCATGTCCAAAATAGTCCCTACATGTTCTGTTTTGCTTGTAAAAGTTCCTTGCCCCAATTATTTTCCTAACATAAAAGTAAAAATTATTTCAGGTCAATTTTCAAGGCAATATACAATTTGATTAAAAACAAAGGAATTAGGACGATGACATTATAAAGTCTATAATTAACAATAAATAATCAACCTCGTACCTGTTGCAACTGGAAGCAGGGAAATCCTCTGTTGATTCACAAGTTCCTTTCCACCTCTTTGGAACTGGACTCATACCTTCATCATCAAAGCTCTTAGATTCTGGCCAAACACCTGACAGCCAAACAAATTTCCTAAAATAAATAATCTTAACTTCTAATAATAATAAAAACACAACAACATATGAGTATAGACATATATTCACCTGTATCAATTACGCCAATAATAATGTCATCAGTGGAACTCCTGAAGGTTGCTTCCAATGTAGAATTAGCAAACTGCTTCTGATGCTTGAGAAACGACCACGACCTTGTCGTATGGAGTCTCAACATTCTATCTGGAAAGACCGAGACGACTCCAGGTGCTTGAGCTGCAAGAATGGCTTCATCTTCAGACATCTGAAGAGCGAATCCTGTGAAACCATGCTTATATACGTGCACCACAGTGTTTCTGTTGAGAACAGAGTCTAGTAGCTTGGCTTGATCATCTCTGAGATTTCCAGGAGTGGAGGTGCCTTTACCCCCCATATACACAACATACAGTTGATCAGTTTCACACTGCAGAAATGTGACCTTGCTGATCATGAGTAAAGAAATGAAAATGAAGATACACTTGATCATATTTCTTCTTCTTCTTTTTTTGAATGAATACCATTGGTTGTTTTTCAACTAATCATTTTATAGTAATGAGTCCTCTTTGAATTCTACATATTTCTGTACGCGTTTGTTAAGCCAGCTTGCATTCAATAATATTTTAACATTTTGTATGCATTTGTTCACCATTTTGTATATTTGGTAATTATGTGTTGTTTATTGACACACATTTGAGGAGAGGAAACAATACTGGTTTGCAAGTAGAAACCAAAAAGCCACAGGATAATTTACTTGTTGTATTTCTAATAACTGAATCAAGGAAGATAGTAATTGAGTCATTTTCCTACGCCTTCCTAAAAAAACCTCTTTGATTTCCAAATTTGCATGGGCTTATTGGTTTCTTGCATTCCATATTTTTACAAGAATAAAGTGTACATTGTGGAATCTGTTATAACAAATTTCTTCAAGAAGAAAGTGTAATAAAATTGTATTTGCTAGATTTATTAAGTTGGAAGGGTTGAAAATAGTATATCTAAATAAATTAATTGCAAGTGTCCCAGTAAATATAAATTCATCCTTAAATAATCACAACCAATTACTAAATAAGTTTCAAGCAATAATTACAATGCTGTCATAGCTTATTTTGATCCTAAATGTCACGCTGCAAACCCATGGAGCTCAAAGAGTCTGTAGGGGAATTTAATTCACAAATTTCGAAAAAAATGAGCTAATAAACTCATAAAACTACCCAAGAACGAATATCAGAATCGCCACAAGTGAATCCAACAGCGGACAAAAACGAGCTCAAAAGCTCAACAAAAACAGGCCCAGAGCTTGAAAAATTGGATGCAACTGTTCAAGATAACTAAAATTGGAGATAAGAAGCGTACTCACTGGACTTCTCTGCTTCAGGACTGGGACTTCTCATTCCTGAGCTCCAGTTTTCTCTAAAGGATGTTCGGTGTGCTTTTTATACATGTTTCATCATCATAAAGAGTCCCTACCAAGCAAACTGTGGATTCCTAGCCATTTTTTAAGAGATGATACTACTCTGAACCTCAGCCAATTCTTCAACGCCCCGAGATGGCTTCACTATACCCCAAATCTTTTAATAGTTTTATAACTTCAACAGAAAGTAATAGTCATAGAAGGTTAAGAATTTTCAAGCAACTTCGAGTTCTATGACTTGTATAGCCTCAGGACCCGAATATGTCAAGAGGAGATTTCAAGTAATTCTTCAAATAAATAACAACTGTGGGCACCAATGACCTCAGACTTGTCCTTAAATATGCAATCTCCAAGACATATAATCACAAGCTTATCGTTCTTTCCAGTTCTTCCCAGTTATTATAGAGCAGCAAGAACCTCAGTTCTAAATTGTTAATATCGTTAGCTGCAAAATACATTTAAAGATTGTCCTGAAATCAGCAATGAGAAGTTTGCGTTGATGACCCTGCCATTTAATTAGTGAAGGGGCATCCACTTTACTGTTTTATCACAATTGGCAACCAAGTTGTGATTTTGAGAGTTAGAAACTGCTAATTCATATAGAGGCATTGAACATGCCCGCCAGTTCTGGTCCCTAATACTGGCCTTATGCAACTTCCAGTGTCTCCTTCATTTATCGAGAAACAAGAAGCATGTGTCTGTGGTTCTGCACCAAGATTGACAAAAATGAGCTCCATAATGAACAGGACGAGGTGCAAACGGCATATCACCAAGTGTGAGGCCAAATCGCCAAGTTCCTAAACAAAGAAGTCGCAATGAAGATCCCTCAAGCTTCGAAAATATGAGATCTTGACAGACAAATATGAGCTCAAAAGTTCGTCAAATATGAGTTGGAAATCCCAAGAAAATACGAGGACAAAAAGCAATTTCAAAGTCCTAATAGAAGCAAACTCTCAGGCTTGACAAAGGCCCAGTTTACATCTTAAAAGCTCGAAATTTGAGCGCAATAAAACATCTTCCAGAATTGAAAGGCGAATGTCAATGAACTACACAATATAAACTGGCAGTACAGTTTTACCCTGAATGGGCATTTTACAGACCCATATGCGCAAGTTTACGCTTTACAGACTTGTGACGTCACTAGTAGATTTTATAGTGAAAGGGTTGCTGTTTTCCATTTTCATACTACAGAAGGTAGTGTCTAGCAAGTAGAAAATACATAATCTCATTGTAATGCATCTGGAAGCAAAGCTTGCTTATTCACTACTTGCTCAGACAAGCCAGCTGCCAGCTACAATGATTTTCCGGACACTTGGCTCACCGATGTTCCTCCTAGCCTATCTCATTACATTCTTCATCAAGCTTATTGTCAAGAGCACCTGCTGTGCAAATCTTCAAACCTGAAGGACTTTACTAGGACAAATTCGACAATTGACAAATATGAGCCCTTGAGCTCGGCTAATATGACAAATATCAACACAAATTAACAATTACAACCTTGAAGTAACTTCTGATCATGTGACAAATCATCTACACTACGGCTTCATTGCTATTTGTGGCGGTTGTGTATAAATGTGCACAACCCCGTGTAGGGAGGCAACAAATATGAGCTAGACTGCAAAGTGTGAGCTGTGAATATCCAAAATCAAGATCTAGATCTTACACAGGCATATGTAAGACCTCATCAATAATCGCAACGGAGTAAATACTGATTCAGATTCCTGTGGTAATTCTTTAGTGCTGTGATGCACAGAAATTTTTCTGAAGTCAGGGGGATGCGACTATCCGAGCATCTAGACCAACAATGTTTAGTTGGTCCAGGCTCAACGATCCCTTAAATAAAAAAGTATGGGGTTTCGGACATGACACGATAAAGAAAGTGTTTTTGCGGAAATTTAATTTAGCAATAAAAGTCCAGATTCAACGCTTGAGAACAGTATGAGTAGCTCTTGTTTTTCGAAGAATTTGTTCTCGGGATGTAAAATTTCAATTCTTGATCAATAATGAAATTTGCAACTCCAGCTTCCCCATTAGTGACAACTCCCAGCAAGATAATGTGTCAGCCATACGTATCAAGATATTCAAGCCCAGGACAAATCTATAACTTTTATTAATACTAGCATATAACCCGTCCCGTGCAAGGCCCGGTCCATCAAAGGAGATTTAAAATTGACAAATTAAAAAAATTAATATAAACGAAAAATATTAAATAAAGAATAAAAATCAATATAATAAATTATAAAATGAGAAACTTAAATATTAATTGGAACATAGAAAAAATAAATAAAGAATACAAAAGGGTTGGGATAGATAAATGAGGAATTATTAATACAAGCCTGTAACCCGTGCGATCCACGAATAAATTTTAGTTTTTTTTTATTTTATTATCTATATTTTGATTTATATGATTTTAAAAAGTAATCAAATATAATAATATATGTATGATGTTATTCTACGTTTTTTTAGCCTATAAGTTGTGTGATACACGGATGAATTTTAGTATTTTTGATTTATTATTTTAGTATTTTTTATTTGATTTTTTAGTATTTTTTATCTTATTTTATTAGCATTTATTTGTATTTTGATCTTAAAAAAATTCTTAATATGTTGTTGACGGAATAATATCTTGAACTTTTGAATGTAGCTTAAAAAAATAGATGATATAAATATTTAATAATAATATGTTGTTGACGGGATTCGAACCTTGAACCCGTGGGAGCATTTTAGATATCAAGAAAAGAATATATTTTTAATATTACATCCAACTGTTGGAGGCCCATCATTTTGTTGGGCCGGACCGAGCCCATACCGAAGGTTCATCTCTTGGTAAGCCCACCAGTCTTGCCATAAGCCCAGTACCTCCACTCATAACGGCTGTCATTTATGGTGCGGGGGACACGCTCCCGTCCGCCCCGCCCCCGCTTAAGCCTCCTTCGGTTACAATCAGGAAGCACTATATATACAGGTTGAATCTATCTCTAAAGATCATCTTTTTCTGAATACTGATAATACAAACACAGGTCTTTTACGTTTCGAGAATCATACCCAAGATCATATTAACTGTTTCTTACACCGGAGGTGAATCGGGGGCCAACACCCTCGCATTCTTCTTCTGCAGGTCCGAAGTAAGAGGCTGCAGGTCGAAATCTGCCTGCAACATTGGCGCCGTCTGTGGGAACGTAGAAGATCATTCTGTGGATTTATTACAAAGAGCTATGACGAACGGAACTACTGGGAAAGATAACGAAGGTATCGTTCCTCCCGGGTTCGGTACCAGTCGAACTCCCTCAACCCAGCCCAGAATCTTTGATCTGGATGGAGAGGAAGGCCCCATCCCCACTCCCGAAGAACAACGAGAACTAATTATGAGATGGAGGGAGGAGAAGATGGCCAAGGGGAAGGGCCCTGAAATTGAAGAAGACAAAGAGGCGGAAAGATTGGCCAAAAGGAGGGAAGCCTATCGCCTAAGGCTGCAAGCATTAAGGCTCCAAAGAGAGGAGTTGGATTTAGAGGAGAAGGCAATTCTTCGGGAAACCCTGGAGACTGAGCCCCGAAGGGAGAAGCGGGTCAGAGATGACGTAGATGACGAAGATGAGTCCTGGAACTCAGAGTCGCACTCAAGAAGGTCCCGGTCAAAGGTTGCCTACACCTCTGATTCAGGGGATGATGAAGGACCGGACACGCGGGATAGAATTCGTAGAATCGAAAAAGCCATGTTTGGTGAAAGAAAAGTCAGCCACGAGCCTGTGGTGACCGAAGAGATTGAGGATTTCCGACCACCCCCAGGGAGGCAGTTCCCGAAAATGAGCGAGTTCAATGACAAGGGTGACCCAACAGACCATTGTGAGAAATACGAGGCCCTGATGACTGGAATGGGGCATTGTGACGTCATGCTGTGTAAGATGTTCAAGACCTACCTCAGGGGACCGGCGTCCATGTGGTATCGGTCGTTAAGGCCAAGGTCGATTGGGACCTATGAACAGGTGAAGCGGAAATTCTTGAGGCACTACTCCCATTTGTGTCGAAGAGAGAAGGACACCGAGGCCTTGATCCATTGTAGACAGAGGTCGAACGAAGAATTGGGTGATTACTTGGCTCGATTTAAGGAGGAGGCTGGGATGGTCACTAACTTAGACAAAGTCAAAGCGGCTGGCTTCCTTGCGGCAGGTCTTGACCCAATTAAAGGTAAAAAACTGCGTTCCTCGCTTTACGATATACCCCCCAAGTCTTTAAATGATATATATGTGAGGGGTGAGGCAATAAGGAGAAAAATAGAGTCGATCGGGGGTTACAAGGAGGGGAGAAAGAATGATTCCAGGGAAGACAGGAAGAGCAACTCTAGGGACGACCGAAGGGGTCGAGGAGATATTAAGAGTCGGTTAACAGACAACAGACCCGATAAAGGGGCCGACCGAAGAAGAGATAGAGATAGCGCGGTGTTCACACCTTTAAACACGCCTATCTCGAAGATTCTCCATGAGATAAAAGGCAAGCCGGGATTCGTTCGACCGTCAAGGATGAGAACTCCTGAGAACCGAAGGAACGAGAACAAGTACTGTGACTACCACAGAGATAAAGGGCATAATACCGATGAGTGTTTTCACTTGAAGAAATTGATCGAGAAGATGATCAAGGATGGAGAGCTGGCCCAGTTTGTGGGCGACCTTAGGGACAAGTTAGAGTCCATGGAAAAACAAAAGACGATTGAAGTCGGAGAAAAGTACAGGGGAGAAGTCAGGACCATCTCTGGAGGAACCATACTCGATCGGGATAGTAAAACTGCCCGAAAGAAATACGCCCGACAAGTGTATAACCTTCATCAGACTAGTGCAGCCAAGCAACCACTCCCTATCTCCTTTACCGAGGATGATTATGAAGATGTCATATGGCCGCACGAAGACCCGCTTGTCATCAACCCGGTTATAGGGGAGAACAAGGTCTGGCGAGTGTTGGTGGACGGAGGAAGCTCGGTAAATATTCTTTACCACAACACTTACCTCAAAATGAATCTGGGAGGAGAACAGTTGGAGCCATGCCACGAAGCACCTCTTTATGGCTTCGGAAATCAGCCTGTGCCGATTGAAGGCACCATAACTTTGTCCGTTCTGTTGGGGAAAGCACCATACACGATAAAGAAGGAGGCAAAGTTCTATGTCGTTCGGGTGGAAAGCGCTTACAATGGGATATTAGGAAGACCCACCTTGTCTCTGTTCCAGGCAGTGGCTTCTGTTCCCCACTTGAAGTTGAAATTTCCGACCGAAAATGGGATTGGTGAAATGAGAGGCGATCAGAAAGCTGCCCGAATAATAATGTTAGAGGATGTCGCGAAGGATGAAGAGTTTGAAACCCCCGAAGGAGGAAAAAGAAAGAGGAAAGTGAACGAGGTGGGAGGCAGTCACCAACTACTTAGTATCGAGCTGGAAAAGTTTGGGGCCGATCTTTCTAACCCCATAGCCGAACCAGCAGTTGAAACCGAAGAGGTAGAACTATATGTGGGACAGAAGGGAAAAATGATCCAAATTGGGAAAGGAATGGAGCCCGAGTTGAAAGAAAAGGTCATCAAGGTAATCAGGGAATATCATGATGTGTTTGCATGGGGTCCCGAGGACATGCCTGGCCTAGACCCTTCGGTCGCTAAACATTGTCTTAATGTCAAAGGTGATGCTAAGCCGGTCAAACAGAAGAAAAGGAACTTCGCCATGGAAAGGCAGGAGGTCATACAAGCCGAAGTTGAGAAGCTACTCGAGGCAAAATTCATCGAGGATATTAGATATCCCGAGTGGTTGGCAAATGTGGTGGTGGTTAAAAAATCAAACGGAAAATGGAGGATGTGTGTCGATTATACCGATCTCAACAAGAACTGTCCGAAAGACCACTACCCATTGCCGAATATTGATCAGTTGATAGATGCTACTTCGGGACATCAGATTCTCAGCTTTCTAGATGCCTTTTCGGGCTACCATCAAATTGCGATGAATGCCGAGGACATTCCGAAGACAGCATTCATCACACCAAATGGCACATACGCATACATCAAAATGCCCTTTGGCTTGAAGAATGCAGGGGCCACTTTTCAGAAAATGATCAACAAAGTCTTCAAAAAGATGATTGGAAGGAACATGGAATGCTATGTGGACGACATGATAGTCAAATCCCTCCTGCGGGACCACGCAGAAGATCTGCAGGAATGCTTTGAAACTCTCCGACAGAATAACATGAGGATTAATCCAAACAAGTGTACGTTCGGAGTACGCAGTGGGAAATTTCTGGGATACATGGTTAGCGCCCGAGGGATAGAGGCGAACCCAGAAAAAATCAAAGCAGTGGTCGATATGGAAGCTCCGAAAACTATCAAGGACATTCAAAAGCTTACCGGACGGTTAGCAGCATTGAGGAGATTCATTTCCAGGTCAGCAGAAAAAGCGCTACCATTCTTTGAAGTGCTTCGGGGGTCGAAGACATTTGAGTGGGGGCCGAACTGCCAGAAGGCCTTCGAAGAAATAAAAGAATATTTGGTAAACACTCCACTCTTAATGAGACCAGACCCGAAGGAAACATTGCAACTATATTTGGCAGTGAATGATCGAACACTGGGAGCCGTTTTGGTCAAAGAGCATGAAGGGAACCAACACCCGGTTTATTACATCTCGCACATACTGAAGGATGTCGAGACCAGGTATCCTAATGCCGAAAAGTTTGCTTATGGACTCATAATGGCCTCCAGGAAGTTAAGGCATTATTTTCAAGGGCGAACGATCCAAGTCATAACCGATCAGCCCTTAAAGAAAATACTGCAAAGGCCAGAAGCATCGGGAAGAATCGTGGCATGGGCGATTGAACTAGGGGAATATGAGCTAGAATATGTACCAAGAACTTCGATCAAAGCTCAGGCCCTGGCAGATTTCATGATCGAGTGCACCTTTTCCGGCCCAAAAGACCTCGTTCCCGAAGAGCATCTGATACAGTCTCCGGGAAAATGGAAATTGTTTGTGGATGGATCGGTCGCCGGTAACAAATATGGGGCAGATTTGATCTTAACTAGCCCCGAAGGATTCGAAATATGCCAGGCAATCCGCTTCAATTTCCCGGTAACGAACAATGAGGCCGAATACGAAGCTTTGCTGGCTGGTTTGGATTTGGCCCGAAGTTTAGAAGTTAAACACCTAAAGGCCTTCAGTGATTCAATGTTGGTGGTAAAACAGTACAGCGGTGAGTATGGGCAGAAAGATCCTCGTACGAAGGCTTACGCCCAAAAAGTACGCGAGAACACTCAGTTTTTCCTTTCCTTTGAGTTAAGCCAAGTGGCCAGGGAAAACAACAGTCGGGCGGATGCGCTCTCAAGGCTAGCTTCGGCAGATACTCACAATTTAACAGGGTCCATCTATCTGACCGAAGCAAAGACACCTTCGATCGACAGAAAACAATGCCTGGAGATACACCAAGGAATTAATTGGATGACCCCGGTCAGGGCATTCCTCGAAAAGGGTACTCTGCCATTAGATCGAAGAGAGGCACAAAAGATCTGTTATCGGTCGGCCAACTACACTTTGGTAGGGGGCCGATTATTTCGAAGATCAGCCACTCAGCCACTCCTTCGCTGCCTGGACCCTGACGAACAAAAGTTGGCACTAGAAACGGTTCACGAAGGGATCTGCGGAGAGCATTTGGCCGGGAGGTCCTTAGCCTTCAAAATTCTCAGGCAGGGATTCTTTTGGCCGAAGATGAAAGAAGATGCAACGGAGTACGCCAAAAAATGCAAGCAGTGCCAGCTATTTAGCACAATTCCGAAGCAACCACCCGAGACAATGTCTTCGGTCCTTAATCCCATCCCTTTTGCCATGTGGGCCGTGGATATTGTAGGAATTTTACCCACCAGCACCAAGCAAGCAAAGTATTGTATAGTGGCAATTGACTACATGACCAAATGGATAGAAGCAAGGCCACTCTCCGCCATCACCGAAGCGGCGGCAATGAAATTCATGTTGGAACAGGTGATATTAAGGTTTGGGATTCCCATGGTGTGTATATCAGATAATGGAGCACAGTTCGTTGGGAGCAAGTTCAAGAAATTTCTGAGCCAATTCGGGGTCCAACAGAGGTTCAGCTCAGTCGGTCATCCCCAAGGCAACGGGGCGATAGAAGCAGCTAATAAAATAATTTTTGACGGGATTAAGAAGAGGTTGGGCGAAGCCAAAGGTTTGTGGGCCGAGGAATTACCTTGGGTTTTGTGGGCATACCGAACGACAACCAGGTCTTCGACCGGAGAGACTCCTTTTAGACTGGCATTCGGGACAGATGCCCTTCTACCAGTAGAAGTCGGACTAGAGTCATACCGAACCCAAGTGTTTAATATTGAGACAAATGAATTTGGTCTGAAGGCTAATGTGGATTTCTTAGAAGAAGAACGCGAGGTAGCACACCAGAGAAACGTAAGATACCAACTTCAGGCAGCCCAATATTACGACTCGGGAATAAAAAAGAGATCCTTCCAGGTGGGCGACCTAGTACTAAGAGAGCTAGCCACTTCCATGCCAGGCAAACAAGGCAAACTCATGCCGAACTGGGAAGGTCCTTATACAGTCGTAGAAGTCGTCCGACTTGGGACATATAAACTCCACCGTTCGGACGGCAGCCCAATCAAAAACACCTGGCACGCTTCACATCTTCGCCGTTTTTATCAGTAAGCCCCTCAGCCTTGTTATGTTTGTTCTTTTCAAAATATTGTTGTTACTAGCAAAAATTGAACACCTTTGGAAACAAAGGTATTTTATGTTCTTTTCAAAGTATTGGTTCACGCAAATTTGAAGATATTTACCTAAAAGCGGGCGACCGTATATGTCTGTCCGATGTACGCACATATGATTAAAATTATGAAATCGACAACCTGTTCGCCTACATAATTTGTTTTTATAGCACATTAAATTAAACTATCAGGACCCATTTTGGGAACTGAATTCTTCTACTGGTTTTAGTATTTCAATTGTTTTAACATGACTAAGGCCGGAAGCACAAAATTTCATCGACCGAAGAGGACCTTACTCATTTATAAAACCCCTCAAAATACCAAGGGGCAGCTAGGTTACGACCAAAGACGCTGAAGAGAAAAAAAAAATAATAATAATAAAGAAAAATTATGCTAAGGCAAATAAAACGCCGAAGATGCATAAGAGAAAAAAAGCAAAGTAAATTATGCTAAGGCAAATAAAACGCCGAAGATGCATAAGAAATAATAAAGAAAAATTATGCTAAGGCAAATAAAACGCCGAAGATGCATAAGAGAAAAAAGCAAAGTAAATTATGCTAAGGCTAACGAAGTGCCAAAGACGCATAAAATTGGGAAGCGAAATATTGAAGAAAAGACAAACTACTATTGAAGACTGAAGGTCGAATATTACAAAAGCCCGAAGGCATGTTTAAATAAAGCCCGAAGGCAAGTTCAAATAAAACATAAAGAAAGAAATTAATCAGATAAGTCTTCATCGGCACCCGAAGAAACAGTGGGTGGCTCGTCGACTATAGCCTCTCGGGTCACGGGATCCGACATCCCAGCCTCCAGCAAAAGCTTATAATCTAGTCCGACCGAGCTCGCTTTCGAGACAGCTTCATCGTAGCCCATTTGGAAGCACCTATCTTCGGTCACCTCCAAAAGCTTTTTGGCCTTACGAGCTTCACGACGAAGGCTTTTCAGCTGCTCATTACGGCGGCCGACCCGAGCCGTCTTAGACTCCAACTGTTCCTTCAGAAGATGGACTTCGGCTATCTGCTTCTCTTGGGATGTCAGCTGCTCCCGAAGCAGATTCCTCTCCTCCACCAAGGCTTTGGCCTGGCCGGTAACCCTCTCCAGCTCCAGCTCCGCCACTTTGAGCTTTCCTTCAGCTTTTACAGCCCTGACACGATCGTCCTCAGTCTTGTCAGCGGCAGAGGCGATAAGAGGGACAGCCTGAAAACAAAATGGAGATTATTAGTCAAATGGAAACGATAAAAGTATTAAAAGAAGGAAGAGAAGAAAAGGACTTCACCATAGAGAGGAGGCCCATCGCCTCAGTGAGGGCCTTCGCCGCCGAGAGTTTTTCATATATTGCCCGGTCAGCCGGGAGAATCATCCCTCGGCAAAGGTCCGGTCCCACCTCAAGAGCCGACTGAGGAGCGGCCAGGGCGACCGAATCGGTAGCCAAAACACCCCACTGGGGAATATAAGTCTTGACCACCTCTTCGTTCGACTGATTCCTTTTACGGGGCTCTTTGAACAGCTCCCCCTCTGGCTCAGAATCCTTTCCCCGCTCTCTGCGAGGAGAAGTAGCAGGAGTCGCTTGTCGGGGAGATGGGGCAACCTGCCGCTCACTTGCAGAAGCTGTCTGGGCAGAAGCTTCGCCCCTCTCCCGGGCATCCTTCGCCTCTTGGAGTTTTCTCATTCGGCGATCAATCACAGCCTGACGAGAAGACACTGCACACAGAAAAATGCGAGTCAATAAAAATATCAGTCTAAATACTGAAGGAAAACCAGGAAAAAGAAGTTACAAAATAGAAAACAAGACAGAAAATAAACCGTTACCCCCATTACCCCAGAGGGCGAACAACCAATCTTTATCGCGACTAAGAGACAGAGGGACTCTTCCCATGTCCAGCT
Source organism: Heracleum sosnowskyi (assembly GCA_030848705.1). Lineage (NCBI taxonomy): Eukaryota > Viridiplantae > Streptophyta > Magnoliopsida > Apiales > Apiaceae > Heracleum > Heracleum sosnowskyi. Next base: position 72,691,299 of record CM061235.1, read on the forward strand.
CGCACAATTTTCTGTAATCCTCTGTGTCAGCCCCCAGAATAGAAGGCATCACGAGGTCCTTCGGCTCTACATCCTTCCATACCGCAAATTGGGCGATTTTTGGGCCGGAGAAGAAGAACCACTTGGTGTGACTCTCCTTATTGTTAGAGTTGGTGGAAGCCCAGGCGACCCTATTGGTCTTTCGGGCAATGGTATAAAAGCCCTTACTCTTCCCGTTGCGTCAGAAATCATAATGATGCCAAAAGAGTGAGGTTCGGGGGTCCACGTTCGCCGCCATACACCGTGCTTGAAACACGTTGATGTGTATGAAGCTATTTGGGTCTAACTGCCCTAAGGCTATCCCCATATCCTTGAACAGATGCTTCAAAAGCTGTAGCGTCGGCACCCGAAAGCCGCATTTAAGTGCTGCTTCGGAGAGACCTGTAGCTGTTTTTCCGTGCATCTCTAAGACCTTAGGATTGTGCCATATTCGGTCCGTCCGAGTGGCCAAATGAATGAACCATAGGGTCCTTGGAATGTGATATTCTTCATAAAATCCAACGACCGTCTCTTCGGTCAGTGTAGATCTATGGTTCACCGCTGGGTACAGTGCGGCGTCACTAAACGGAGATAGGTTCGACCGATCCATGTCCCTGCATCCGGTAATGAAGAGACAATTAGCCATGTACTCGGAATCAACATAAATAAACTAAAATATGGAGGATAATAGCCGAGTACAGAGGGCCAGGATCGGTCGAATATATTCTAAAATCTAAAGCTTCAGGGCGACCAAAGTGTTCTGATGGATTTAAAGATCCCAGAGGATTATAAACCCAGAACAATCAGGAGGCCCAAGAATAACTTCCCTAAAAGTGCAAAACCTAAAAGCCCAAAAAATCAAAAAGATGTATTCCTAAACTACGCACATAGAGACACATGCATATCTGCTATCCTACTACAGACTACAGTCATGGTGGCAAAAAACGATACAAACAAAACATGAAAACTGATACAAAGATAAAGAGATTACTTACTGTTTTGAAGATAAAGCGAGAGTGGAATAGGAGGGCTTGGAAATTCTGGAGTAGAGATAACGGCCCCAATGTTGAAGTAAAGTGCCTGTTTGTTTGAAATCTTGAAGAAAATACAGTGCTTGTTTGCGTAAAAAATGGGAATTAAGTGGCATTTGGGGATTTAAAGGAAAAGAAAAGACGTTTGGACAACCCAGGGTCTTTTCGAATTCAACGGCCAGGATGCAAGCTCGGATCCCAAGACCTGACAGCCGTCAAAATTAAAGAGGCACGGTTTCCTAAGTGACGTCACACCCCCCAACTGCCAATGTCCTTACCCGAAGAGAGATCTAGCACATTGTTCCGAAGCAGGGGCCGAATTTTGGTCTTCGCCCAGAGGAAATACTCTGAACAAAGCCCAGGGACATGTTGGAGGCCCATCATTTTGTTGGGCCGGACCGAGCCCATACCGAAGGTTCATCTCTTGGTAAGCCCACCAGTCTTGCCATAAGCCCAGTACCTCCACTCATAACGGCTGTCATTTATGGTGCGGGGGACACGCTCCCGTCCGCCCCGCCCCCGCTTAAGCCTCCTTCGGTTACAATCAGGAAGCACTATATATACAGGTTGAATCTATCTCTAAAGATCATCTTTTTCTGAATACTGATAATACAAACACAGGTCTTTTACGTTTCGAGAATCATACCCAAGATCATATTAACTGTTTCTTACACCGGAGGTGAATCGGGGGCCAACACCCTCGCATTCTTCTTCTGCAGGTCCGAAGTAAGAGGCTGCAGGTCGAAATCTGCCTGCAACACCAACGGTTCTCATTTATCGATATTTACATCTAACGGTTATTATTTAGATGACCAAACTACATATGACCAAACTACCAACTAAATAGATGGTGGTTACTCTAATTTAATTTATATATTTTTTTTTTAATATTAGATCTAATGGTTCTCATTCATCTATTTTAAAATCAACAATCCTTATTGATTTGGCGGTACATGACCAAAATTTTGGATAAGATTTCTCTTACGTTTATTGTATATAAGGATTTAATATGTTTTGCAAACACCTATTCTTCTTCCAATATTATATGTACGTGTGTGTGACGCGTGAGTGGAGGCGTATTTGGTATTCATTATTATATCGATTAACATAATCTTATAATACGTGAGATAATTTAACCATGAGATATTTTGTACATGATTTGAACTGACTAACTTGCCCCTGTGTTTATTATTTATTAGAAAAAGTTGTTTGTAGAAATTGAACTTGAGTTTATCTATTAACTGAAACGTCTTTATATCGCTAAACTATAAAATCTCAGATTTTTGGAACTTCGCTCGAAACGTGTGAGTATCATTTGATAGAAGACATTTTATTTAACTTCAAAATATATAAAAATAATTATGTAGCTAAATTGAACTTAGGTTATATTGTTGACGGGATTCGAACCTTGAACCCGTTGGAGCATTTTAGAAATCAATAAAATAATATTTTTTTAATATTACATCCAACGGTTCTCATTTATCTATATTTACATCTAACGGTTATTATTTAGGTGACCAAACTATCAACAGATGACCAAACTACCAACCAAACAGAGGGTGGTTTGCTTATAATAGTATAGTATAAATTTCAATAATTAAATGTATTAAAATAAGTTTTAAAATAAATAAGTAACTATTTGCCCGTGATATTTTTGGAGTGAGAGGTTTTATTAAGAAAAAATAGAAAGAGCAACATGTTTTAGCTAAAAAGGTAATTGTCCATTGTTAGGCTCAAGACATGTCTGAATACCACTATTAACAAGCCTACACTATGTGACTATGTCACACTACATGACCTAGTGATTTCTATCACTGGGATAGAGTATAGGTCTCTAAATGTACTTGTCTTGTTCTCATGAACAATAGCTTTATCATGTATGCTCAGATTTATAATGAGCTTAGTAAAGTTCTTGCATCTAGAATGTATATAGGCCATTGAATAATTATCCTGGTAGAAGTTCAGAAGTGTTCATGCAGCAGGATAGAGTTGAAGAAGGCCATGAAGAAATAAGTTGCAGGAATTTATCTAAGGCATTATATAGCAAAGTCAAAAGAAAAGCTATGTCGTGAAGTCACCAATATCCATGTCGTGAAGTGCTATATCGCATAGTTCACTTTGTACTATGTCGAGAAGTCCTCAAGACACATGTCGTGAAGTGTTGAAGTCAGCAAAGTCAAAGAAGCCTAGATCGTGAAGTCTTCAGAAGACCTATGTCGCATAGTCGTCAAATGAACTATGTCGCATAGTCATCAAATGACCTATGTCGCATAGTCGTCAAATGAACTATGTCGCATAGTCATCAAATGACCTATGTCGCTAAGTCTTCAAAGGCTATATCGCGTAGTCCTCACAAGGGAGATCGCGAAGTCAGGGATAAAGTGGAGTTCACGATATCAACACTTAGCCGTTTATAACAAGACAAATCAAGGTACAGAACCAAGAATCAAAGGAGACAAATACTGAAGCATTTGTTCTGGCAAGGTGGTCCAAAGAACAGATGGCAAATCTACAGCTAAACTTGGAGAGAAAGATAAGAGACAAGCAGCTACAGAAACGGGAAAGACTCCGAAAAGCAGGTGGTCCTTCCTGACACAGTGAACTTCTTATGGCAGGACAAGTTGGACTTTCAGAAGGGGTAGCTGTGTAATATTGTGTGTGCCTAGTTTGTATAGGAGAATATATATATCGTGCACACACAACTGTAAGCTGTAAGAGAGATACACATAGTTATTTGCTAAGCTCTTTTCTCTGTAAGCAAGCAAGTACGAACTGTTCTTGTTTAGAAGCCAGAAATTCGATTGTGAATTTCTTGGAAAGCTGTAGTGTTTAATTTGCTTATACAAAGTAGATTAAAGTGATTGTGTGTGTTATTTACTTTTCTGCATATTACATATCATAATCACATACAGTTGTTTACTTAGTTTTCAAGTTCGAAAAATATATCAAACTATCCATTCACCCCCCCTCTGTCTAGTTTCTAGTAGTATTCATTTCTAACATCCATAATTAAAAATATTAAAATATGTTTTAAAATAAATAAGTAAGGGTTTACCCGTGATATTTTTGAAAAAGTAGGGGTTGTAGTAAGGAAAAATAGAAAGAGTAACATATGTCTTAGTTGAAAAAGATGATTGTTTGTGATTTTATAGAAAACGAATGGACTTTGTTAGAAAAATAGAAAATATAATGTATTTTAACTAAAAAGTTAATTGGTTATAAATAATATTATTATTTAATAATAGTTTTCTTAAAAAATGAACAAATTTAAAAAATAACATGTTTTATCTGAAAAGGTAATTGCCCGTAATTAAAAGTATTAAAATATGTTTTAAAATAAGTAAGAGTTTGCTTGTGATATTTTTGGAAAATTTGGGTTTTAGTAAGAAAAAATATAAATAGTAACATGTTCTATTTTAAAAAGGTAAGTGTCCATGATTTTTTTAGAAAATAGAGGATTTTGTTAGAAAATATTGAAAAGTTAATGTATTTTAGTTGAAAAGGTAATAAGTTATAGTTTTTTTAAAATGAAAAAAATACAAAAAGTAACACGTTTTAGTTGAAAAGGTAATTGCCGTAATTAAAAGTATTAAAATAAATAAGTAAGGTTTGCCCGTGATATTTTTGGAAAAGGAAGAGTTTTAATAAGAAAAAATAGAAAGAGTAACATGTTTTCGTTGATTTTTTTTTTAGAAAAAGAGAACCCTAACATTGACATCAGTTACATAACCGCTTACAAATAACCAAAACACAAGTCTATTTTTAAAGTTACACAAGCCTGTAACCTGTGCGATGCAGGATGAATTTTAGTATTTTTTATTTTATTATATATATTTTGATTTATATGATTTTAAAAAGTAATCAAATATAATAATATATGTATGACATTATTCTAAGTTTTTTTTAGCCTATAAGTTGTGCGATACACAGATGCATTTTAGTATTTTTGATTTTTGATTTTAGTATTTTTATAGGATTTTTTAGTATTTTTTATCTTATTTTATTAACATTTATTTGTATTTTGATCTTAAAAATTCTTAATATGTTGTTGAGGGAATAATATCTTGAACTTTTGAATGTAGCTTAGAAAAATAGATGATATAAATATTTAATAATAATATGTTGTTGACGGGATTCAAACCTTGAACCCGTGGGAGCATTTTAGATATCAAAAAATAATATTTTTTTTATATTACATCCAACTGTTCTCATTTATCTATATTTACATCTAACGGTTATTATTTAGATGACCAAACTACATATGACCAAACTACCAACCAAATAGAGGGTAGTTTTCTTATAATAGTATAAAAAAATAATATTTTTTTAATATTACATCCAACGGTTCTCATTTATCTATATTTACATCTAACGGTTATTATTTAGATGACCGAACTACATATGACCAAACTACCAACCAAATAGAGGGTAGTTTGCTTATAATAGTATAGTATAGATTAGTTGAAAAAGATGACTGTTTGTGATTTTATAGAAAACGAATGGACTTTGTTAGAAAAATAGAAAATATAATGTATTTTAACTAAAAAGTTAATTGGTTATAAATAATATTATTATTTAATAATAGTTTTCTTAAAAAATGAACAAATTTAAAAAATAACATGTTTTATCTGAAAAGGTAATTGCCCGTAATTAAAAGTATTAAAATATGTTTTTTTTTTTTGCCAGAAAACGATGAGTATTATTCACTTCAAATCGTTTAACATTACATTATTTATATCGGAATGGACATCTCCCATTCTCCATGTACGATCAGCTGTGGAACAAAGATGCTTCGCAATGAAGTCAACAACTTTATTCGCAGACCGCTTAACAAAAATAAACTTTACGTTATTTCTAACCAAACTCGCTAATAGAACTCGACATTCGTTTATAACTCGTCCTAGGTACGAATGTCATAAGAATGAGCTGCGAATGGCTTGTACTACTTGCAAGTAATCAGATTCCAAAACCACGTTAACCAGCTCTTTACCTTTGATCCAGGATAGAGCTTCTCGAACCCCAATTGCCTCCGCTATGTCTGCATCTGGGCTTCCTCGAACACGCCTTACTCTTGCTTCTATCAACATGCCCTCATGATCTCGAGCTGCGAAAGCATAGCTGTAGTGTCCAGACTCTTCGAATATAGCTGCATCGGAATTAACCTTAATACTGTTTAATGTTCGTGGGCACCAGTGTTCTGCTCCGTCTTCTTCGGATAAATATCCTAGAAAACGATCGAAAGTACGATCTTGAACACTTCTCCATTGATTAAGGACTGAAAATGCCGACTGAACTACTTCTGAAGGCTCCAAACTTTTCTGATTCCATACGAGATCATTTCTGCTTTTCCATAACATCCATATAATTGTGACGATGTTGCAAATTTCGTCGTTGCTGTGTTGCTGAAAGACAAGATTAAGCCATTCTGGAAATGTGTGAAACTGACCTTGCACATGTAAGTTTTGAAACTTCTCCCAGCAAGATACCGTGTAAGTGCAATCAACAAAGACATGGAGTATAGATTCTGGCTGAATATTGCACAAAGAACACATCGGATTAACCTGTACTCTTTTCGATATTAGCATATCTTTGGTAGGTAAACAACTGGTACATGCTCGCCAGAGAAAATTCTTTATTTTTGGAGGTATCTTCAAGTTCCAGAGCTTCTTCCAGAAGCCTGAATTATCTGCTAAGCTGTTATTGTCTCCGTTATGCTGGAGAAGCATATAAGCACTTTTAACAGAATAACAGCCCATTTTTTCCTTCCTCCAATACCAGGAATCTTCGACCTCTTTATCTAAAGGGGTAGAGAGGATAATAGTTGCTTCTCTCCTACAAAACAAATCGAAAATTAGGTCACAATCCCAGTTGTTACTCTCCATACTCATCAATGTCGACACTTTTTGATCAATGAGCGCTACATTTGATGACTGGATGTATGCTTCATTCGCATCAGGTAACCATGGCTCATTCAGGATATTGACTGATTCTCCATTCCCAATTCTGCAACCAACTCCTTTTCGAATGAGATTTTGACATTCTAAAATGCTCCGCCAAATGTAAGAGGGATTGTTACCTATTGTAGCGGTGAGAAAAGAACTCCCAGAGTAATACCGAGCCTTGTAAACTCTACTAACCAGTTTGTCTGGGAACTTTAGCAGTCTCCACCCCTGATTTCCTAGCAATGCTATATTGAAGTCTCTCAGGTTCCTGAAGCCCATGCCACCTTCTGATTTTCTTTTACACGTGTTGTTCCAACTTTGCCAATGTATACTTCTGTCCTTTTTTGCGTCGTTATTCCACCAAAACTTGCACATAAGCCTCTCCATTTGTTGACACAACTCCAATGGCAGTAAAAAAAAACCCCCATTGTATAATTGGGTAGAGTTTGAGCAATGGTTTTCAACAAAATTTCTTTTCCTCCCTTAGACAGAGTCTTCGTCTCCCATCCTTGAATTCGACTCTGCATTTTCTCCTTTAAATAGCCGAAGATAGAGGACTTATTCCTGCCTATTGTATTAGGCAATCCTAAGTACAAACTCTGATCACCTGCTTCTGCAAATCTCAGTTGTTGGCACAAATCATTTTTCAAATATGTTGGAGTGTTCTTACTAAAAAAAACAGATGATTTTTCCACGTTTATTTGTTGTCCTGATGCATCTTCGAACCACTTCAGTGCCTGCAAAATGTTATCAACACTCTCAATTGAAGCTTTACAGAAAATATAGGAGTCATCGGCGAAGAACATGTGAGATATAACGGGAGCTGTTCTTGCGACTTTGATACCCTTGATCAGTTTCCTTCGCTCAAGATCTTGGAGTAAAGTAGAGAAACCTTCCATACAAATTAAGAATAGATAAGAGGATAGGGGATCCCCTTGTCTAAGGCCTCTCCTTGGTTTAATGTCGCCAAACCGTCTTCCTGCATGGGAGATACTGTACCTTACCGACGAGATACAGCTCATGATTAGCTGAATGATTTTGTGATTGAATCCCATTCTCGTCAGAACTGCTTCCATATACTTCCATTTGACTCTGTCATATGCTTTAGACATATCTAACTTTAACGCCATCCAGAAATCATTCCCCTTAATCTTTCTCTTCATATAATGCACTACTTCAAAACCCACCATTACATTATCTGTAATAAGTCTTCCAGGTATAAAAGCGCTTTGGGACTCAGAGATTAGATAATCAATGATGTGTTTCAAGCGATTTGCTATGACCTTGGATATGATCTTGTACACAACATTACAAAGAGAAATGGGACGAATTTCTGTCATTTTTGAAGGATGCGGCTTTTTTGGAATCAAAGCAATGTTAGTGTCGATTAATTGCTCATCTATTATCCCCGTTTCAAAAAATCTCTTCACTACTAGGACCACATCAGTCTTTACTATGTTCCAGCATTTCTGATAGAATCCCGGGCTCATCCCGTCAGGCCCGGGAGATTTATCTGGGTGCATGTTGAATAACGCCTGCTTGACTTCTTCTTCCCTCACTTCTGCAAGCAACATTTCATTTTGAGATGAATTGACTCGACTTGAGATACAATCTGTGACACGAATCCAGTCTGTGTTTGTTGCTGTAAAAAGAACGTTGAAATAATCTTCCATGAGATGTTCCAGACCCGTACCCCATGAAACTTTATTACCAGCGCTGTCATCCAAGGAGCTGATAAGATTTGTTTTTCGCCTATTCTTCGTTGCAGCATGGAAGAATTTGCTATTCTGATCACCTTCGCGAAGCCACAATTGTTTACTCCTTTGTCTCCAGAAAACTTCTTTTTGTGCATATGCTTCCATTAACTTCTTTTTTTCTTCCTCTACCATATCTGCTGAATTCTGATCCCTCCTGCCTTTCAGATGCCTTAGAATCTTTTTACTCTTGTTTATTCTGTCTTTAAAATTTCCGGTAATTTCTTTCCCCCAAGCAGACAACACTGTAGCACACCGATTCAGTTTATCATAGAATGACATGGAGTTATCGCTCCAGGCATCTTCAACCAGTTTGTAACACATTGGTTCCCTGAGCCATGCATTTTCGAATCGAAAGGGCTTTTTACAGAAAAAAGTTACTCCAACTTCCGGTTCCATCCAAAGTGGGCTATGATCTGAAGTGGAGACTTCCAGGTTTGTGAGTTTAGCCTCTTTGAATATATCTAGAAAGAGAGGATTTACCAACGCTCTGTCGAGACGAACCTCTATGTGTTTACTCGTGCCGTTACCTCTTTCCCATGTGAATGGATATCCTTCTAAATGCATATCAATCAAATTGCAGTCCTGAATCACCTCCTGAAACCCTTGCAAGAGACTTCGGGGATAAGGTTTACCTCCTTTCTTATCATTTTAGGATAGGACGTTACTCATGTCGCCTATCAAACACCATGGTAAAGCATTGTCCCGTGCTAGAGTTCTTAACAGATTCCACGTCTCATGTCTTTTCGATCTATCAGGTTCTCCATACACTCCAGTGAGTCTGTAATTTACATTCCCTTTTACATTCACTATCACATTGATATGATTTTTGTTGAGTGAACATAAGGTTATATCCTCCTTCCTTTTCCATAAAAAAAGCCAGTCCTCCACTATGGCCGTTTGCATCTACTGAAATCATTCCTTCAAAACCTAACATCATTCTTGCTCTTTCAACTTTATGCTTCTTACACAATGTTTCGCATAAGAAGATATAACTGGGCTTCTTTTGGAGATTAATCTCCTTTAGGAATTGTAAAGCCCATGGGGTCCCAAGCCCATGGCAATTCCAGCTTATAATGCTCATAATGATAGGCGAGCATCTCCGTAGATACTCGCCTCTGGTCCATTTTTTGGGTTCTGTTCGTTATTTGGGCCTTGTTGTTGGACTTCCATATCATCATCCTCTTCTATATTCAAAAGAATATCATTATCCAATCCTTTTTGGCCCATCAATTCCTCTGTTCTGTGTTTTTTATTTTCAATAATGATTGAGTCTTTTTTCTGAGATTTTGGCGGAATTGGTGCAGTCGTGTTAATCACTTTCCTTATCCCTTCACTCCCGCTCATTGAGTTATTTTGAACATTGAATTTTCCGAAATTTCCCTCTGCCCCAACCGACTCCTGATTTTGTGGAGGGATTTGTGGATCGTAATTGCTGCTACTCCCACCTGTATTCTGAGTCTGAACATCCATGTTCCGGCCAGCTATGTCCATGTTCCGGCCAGTTATGTCAACACCATTTCGAAGCCATTTAGCTCTTATGGGTCTAACACTCCTTCTGAATGGGGCTCTCATCCATGAGCCGTATGGTCTGACAATTTCTGCTTCTGCTGTATCAAACAAACGCCCACAGAATTTATCTGAGTGTCCTACTAATCCACAAATAAAACAGAAGGTCGGAACATTCTCATATTTGAAGGAGATCCAATACCAATCAGCAGATGTTTTCTTGATTTTCATTCTTCTTTTAAGCGGTTTAGTTACATCAATAGTAACTCGCACACGAAAATAATCTCTCCATACTCCTGTAAAATTGGTAGGACATGATGTAACGAACGTTCCAATGTTATTGCCTATCTCTGTGATTAGCTTCTCAGTCATGAAGCCCACCTTCAAATCGTAAACCTGAACCCACAAGTCCATGCTCTTTAACTCCACGCTGCGAGGGTTTTCTCCGTCTTTCAATCTTTTCATTATTAACGCTCTTCTGTTGAATGACCACGGGCATCCTTCCATTACTCTTTTTACATCCACTTCGTGATAGAACTGAAACAAAAACAGATTTATTTCCAATTCTTTAATATAGACTCCTTTACCTGGTCTCCATAATGCTGCTAGTGTTTGTTGCATTGCCGGAAAATCTGCATTGCCTTCAGATAAGAAACGTGCCACAACGCACAGCTTTGCGTCAAACTCGAATACAGATTGGTCTTTGTTTGTTGGTTACTTGTGATATTTTTGGAAAATTTGGGTTTTAGTAAGAAAAAATATAAATAGTAACATGTTCTATTTTAAAAAGGTAATTGTCCATGATTTTTTTAGAAAATAGAGGATTTTGTTAGAAAATATTGAAAAGTTAATGTATTTTAGTTGAAAAGGTAATAAGTTATAGTTTTTTTTAAATGAAAAAAATACAAAAAGTAACACGTTTTAGTTGAAAAGTTAATTGCCGTAATTAAAAGTATTAAAATAAATAAGTAAGGTTTGCCCGTGATATTTTTGGAAAAGGAAGAGTTTTAATAAGAAACAATAGAAAGAGTAACATATTTTCGTTGATTTTTTTTTTAGAAAAAGAGAACCCTAACATTGATATCAGTTACATAACCGTTTACAAATAACCAAAACACAAGTCTATTTTTAAAGTTACACAAGCCTGTAACCTGTGCGATGCAGGATGAATTTTAGTATTTTTTATTTTATTATATATATTTTGATTTATATGATTTTAAAAAGTAATCAAATATAATAATATATGTATGACATTATTCTAAGTTTTTTTAGCCTATAAGTTGTGCGATACACAGATGCATTTTAGTATTTTTGATTTATTATTTTAGTATTTTTATAGGATTTTTTAGTATTTTTTATCTTATTTTATTAACATTTATTTGTATTTTGATCTTAAAAATTCTTAATATGTTGTTGAGGGAATAATATCTTGAACTTTTGAATGTAGCTTAGAAAAATAGATGATATAAATATTTAATAATAATATGTTGTTGACGGGATTCGAACCTTGAACCCGTTGGAGCATTTTAGATATCAAAAAAATAATATTTTTTTAATATTACATCCAACGGTTCTCATTTATCTATATTTACATCTAACGGTTATTATTTATATGACCAAACTACCAACCAAATAGAGGGTAGTTTGCTTATAATAGTATAAAAAATAATATTTTTTTAATATTACATCCAACGGTTCTCATTTATCTATATTTACATCTAACGGTTATTATTTAGATGACCGAACTACATATGACCAAACTACCAACCAAATAGAGGGTAATTTGCTTATAATAGTATAGTATAGATTATTTTAGTATTTATTAAAATTATATTAATAATAAGAACAAATTGAAAAGCCAACATGTTTTAATTAAAAAAAAAGTAATTATCCGTGATATTTTTGGAAAAGAGAAATTTTAGTGAGAAGAACAAATATAAAAAGTAATATTTTTAAATTTAAAAGGTAATTCCCCGTGATAATAAATGAGGCATTATTAATATTATTTTATAAATATAAAATAATATTAACAATGAGGACAAATACAAAAACTAACATGTTTTAATTAAAAATAAAATAAATGCCCTTAATAGTTTTGGAAAAGAGAAATTTTTAGTGAAAACAAATATAAAAGGTAATATTTGTTTAATTTAAAGGTAACTGTCCATGATATTTTTGGAAAATGGGTATATTTTGTTAGGAAAAAGTATTTCAATTATAAAATACAATCATCTAGTTACTATTTTTATATTATTTTATTATTTATTAAATAGAATAAATGACCGAAAACCAAAACTTTAAATGTTTCGGTTTTAATAATATTAGCTGAAAACCCGTGCGATGCACGGATTGTTAATTGTTATTTTATTATTATTATTATTATTTTAATATTTTATTAATTGTAATTGTGCAAAAAATAAGTAGACATGTTAAAATAGCTAAACACTTTTAATTAATTAAAAACATTAAAACAGATTTTAAAATAAATAAGTATGGGGTTGCCCGTTATATTTTTGAAAATGAGGGGTTTTAGTTAGAAAAAATGTAACATATATTTAGTTTAGAAAGGTAAATGCCCCTGATATTTTTGAAAAATGAGGTTTTAAAATTTAATAATTAAAAATATTTAAATAAGTAAATGGTTTCTTGTGATATTTTTGGAAAAAAGAATGGATTTTAGTGAGAAAAAATAGAAAAAGTAAATTGTAAAAGGCAATTTCCCGTGATATATTTAGAAAAGATGGAACTTTTTAGAAAAAATATATAATGTATTTTAGCTGAAAAGGTAATTGGTTTTAAATAGGTATTTGATTATTTATATTTTAATATTTGTAGTAATTGCATTTGTTAAGAAAAATAGGTAGACATGTTAAAATATGTAAACTTTTAAAAAATAATTATAATATTAAAATAGTTTTAAAAATAAATAACTAAACGTCCGTGATATTTTTGGAAAAGGAAGGGTTTTAGTAAGAAGAAAAAGGAAAACTAACATGTTTTAGAAGCGAAACCCTTTTTAACGGTACCAAATTTGGTTCCACTTTTTTTTGATTTCACCCTAAAGTCTGATCTCACATAAAATTTAATATTTTTTTTAATATAGAATATACTAGCTTATAACACATGCGAAACACGGCTTCTTTTAATATAATATAATATTTATTTTATAGTAAAAACTAGTTTTCTAAATCGCGCTTTGCAGCGGACTTATAATAACTTCTGGAAATTTTTTTAAAAATTTTTTAAATGAAATAAATAATTATATATCTAACATAAGGTTTCTTTTGGATTTCCCGTGTCGTCTTGGTCATTCATGGAAATTCTAAATAAATATAGAGAAAAACAATTTTTATGATATTTTCATTATTTTAATATTATGTTAAATATTATTATATTGATTATCATTTATATTTTTTTCAAAATCTAATTCCAACTTATATTTTAAAATACATAATATAATATTAATATTAAATTCTAACATATAATACGTTGCTCCTAATGAACCGTCCTCTTAGTTAAAAAGCTCACCTTTATAGCCTTGAAAATAGTTTTAAATTTTTCATTTTTAGGAATTTTGGACCAGAGGGAAAAATTGAGTAAATAATGTTTTAGTCGGGGATCAAACCTCTGACATTCGCTAAATAAATCATCCTTATAACCATTGAGCTACATGATTCTTTTTGATTTTGATCTAAAAATCATATGACATAAACCTCACATCTTTCTTATCCTATATTTATTATTATTATTTAAATTTTTGAGTAAACTAAGATGATTTATTATATTTATTAAACTTTATTTTTTTAATACTTAAAATATCATACAGAATCATATATACTACCAGTCTTATAAAATATTAATATTAAGTTTTAAAAATAATATTATGTGTGGTGTTTTTTATCTTTCTTTTAACTAAACAAATATTTTGTATATGTATCGATAGCTATAATATATTCTATTTTCTTGCATCAGAGTCGAACTTTTCTTGTACTACGCAATATATTTGAATTATTCAAATAATTAATATATAAAATGTTTTATTAAATGTTGATATAACATAAATAACATATTACAAGTAGTTTATTTACATATTTATGACTTATTTATTTTTAAATTAATGAAATTAGTGTTAAAACATGTGTAACAATTAGACAATAATTTAGGTATGGGCGATCGGTCACTTCGGGGTCGGGGAGACTCCGAACATGAACTCATTCGTCGAAACCGCCTCAATTCTCGAACGAGGATTACTTTATTTATCGCACAATAATCATTGTTAAATAGCACATATTGATAACATGTATACATGATATTTATAATTATTTGTTCTTATATATACTACAAGTATAAAGTATAAAGTGAGTGTGATGCATACAACATTCATATTCTTCTTATTTTACATTTATATTTACTTTGTTTGAAGTTCATCTTAAATTTGAATAGTTTTATGTGATTGTTGAACTTAATGTTGAATTGACGTGTGTGTTTCTGTTTGAGCATGATTAAATTGTGTTTTAAGAGTTTTGTGTTTAAAAATATTTTAAAATTATATTTAATTAAAATTGTTGTATTTAATAAATTAAGGACTAAACTACAAATATCAGAATATGAATGTCGTATTGACTGACCGACTACCAAACTATATTTTGAATAAAATTGTTGTTTTTAATATATTAAAAATTTCTTCTTAATTAGAAAACATCCATAGAACACTCTAATTCTATTCTATGATCCACAACAAAATTAAAAACAGACATGATTTATCAAAACTACTCGTATTAGTTTTCACATTATAAACTTCAACATATTTAAGCAAGTACAACATAGTCATAACATTAATATAAAAACTCTATTAACATCCAAAATATACAATCATATATGTCAAATGACATTGATAATACGTAGTTTAGTTTAAAATCACAATCTAAGCTAGCAGCCCGTGCCTTGCACGGGTTTTTATGCTAGTTTAATAATGATAAGATGTACTACATTGAATAACCAGAGAAAATTAAAAAGAACACACAAAAAGAGATAATAAATATACTAAAGCTTTGATGAAAATAATATAAAAACTAAATTAGATGGCGTAAAATCTCTACCTTGCAGTCTATAGTAACCTAGTAGGAGGATTTGAGAGGAGGAGATTAATTCGTGTGAATCAGAATTGATATGTGCAAAACGTCATCATACATGCACCCATTTTCTTACTTTGATAATATAACTAATGTCATCGAATTCCTCTTTTTTGGAGTATAACAAAACTTTGGTCTCTGTTGTTGGAGAAATTTCGTAACAACACAAATCGGAGGTTGCTGAAATAACGAATTATGAAAATAGGGGGATTTGAGATTTTTGGATGTTTGGGGGCTGAGCTCGTATGATGACTCCTCAGAAATTGAATAAAGAATGGGTTCTTTCTCTTCCTCTTTCCCGAGTGTCAATTGTCGTGTACCACTGTACCACTGTACCACTGTACCATACAAGGTGCCTACGTACCCTTATATAGGGATCAAGCCTCACGTAGTTCTTGGAAAACAAGTCATTGGATAAGTTCATTCAGTCCAATCCCATAAGATAGTCAAGATTTATGTTCCCATAAACAGCTCAAGGATTATCAATCCACCTCAAGTTTCCATAAATAGTCCAAGGATTATCAATCCTCTTCAAGTTCCCATAAATAGTTCAAGGATTATCAATCCTCTTCAAGTTCCCATAAATAGTTCAAGGATTATCAATCCTCTTCAAGTTCCCATAAATAACTCAAGAATTATCAATCCTCTTCAAGTTCCCATAAATAGTTCAAGGATTATCAATCCTCTTCAAGTTCCCATAAATAATCCAGTCTTCACACGTTTTCCTACAATCTTGCGGCATCTCCGCATTTCTTTCCATGATTTGAATAATATTGTTTGGAGATATTTTCCGTTATTCGTCGATTGAGATTGATTCTTTCCTCGTTTCAGAGAGAGAATATTGCTTATTGGTTAAGCAATTAATTATTAATCTGAATTAATAATTATTAAACAGAGAAATTTGGACTATGCCAAAATATGGCATAACAACAAGCCCCAAGTTCTTCAGTGTAGCTTGCTGCAGTGGAGAACTAAAAAATTTCGAGCTTCCAAATTTCTTCGGTCAACGCTTTTCAAGTGTCATTGTCCACGAGCCCCCGAGCTGAGGCTTTAATAAGATACCCAATTTCAAATGTCAGGCTTTCAACCCATATCACGTCCAGTCCCACATGTTTTCCTGCAATCTCGCGGCATCTCCGTATTTCTTCTCGTGATTGTAGGAATGTTTTGTGACAACCAAGAAATATCCATCTACCAATGGACCTTCAAAAATGTAATTTTATTCATGGACTCTCCTCTGAGAGTAGGGTCTTCAATATTAATACTCCTTGGAAAAGAGAGCTTTCGAAAACATTACCCTTATCAGATAAGGACCTTCCACACTTATTTTTGTCCATGCACGAGCTATTGAAGTAATCAAATCACGCGCTACGAATATTGCATCACAATTCTTTAACATCTCCATGATTCAGATTCTGTCCAGATCTGTTTTTCACCTTTTTGCCCCTGTAAACGATGTTTTCTTGCAAAACACAAAACATGAAAGATGTAGAAAACGAAAAGATCTTTCCGATGATATATGGCTCGTCAGAAACGGACTTATAACGAATCAGGAATCAAATAAAACGTCTGCTGATTAACTTCTCAATACTGAAAAACGGGATCAGATTATGTTTTGTGATTTCAAAAATAGACCTGAACATAATCTCAGAAAACACCAAGAATGAAAGTTATAGGAAATCACGAAAGATTTCCGGATCATAAAAAATCATCAAAATCTGACATGTATTAAATTTACTACGAATTTAATAAGATCATAAGAAAACTTATCTTAATTTTGAATGGAACGATGAACCACCGTTTCCACCGTTCTGCTCCTCCATTAAAGCCGCTCCAAATACGATAAAACCCCCCTTTGTGCATGATGTAGATGATTTTATTGTCCTCCACAATCAAAAAATAATCCCCTCCTTCTAGCGCCAATTGTTGTTGGAGGAATTTCGTAACAACACAAATCGGAGGTTGCTGAAATAACGAATTATGAAAATAGGGGGATTTGGGATTTTTGGATGTTTGGGGGCTGAGCTCGTATGATGACTCCTCAGAAATTGAATAGAGAATGGGTTCTTTCTCTTCCTCTTTCCCGAGTGTCAATTGTCGTGTACCACTGTACCACTGTACCATACAAGGTGCCTACGTACCCTTATATAGGGATCAAGCCTCACGTAGTTCTTGGAAAACAAGTCATTGGATAAGTTCATTCAGTCCAATCCCATAAGATAGTCAAGATTTATGTTCCCATAAACAGCTCAAGGATTATCAATCCACCTCAAGTTCCCATAAATAGTCCAAGGATTATCAATCCTCTTCAAGTTCCCATAAATAGTTCAAGGATTATCAATCCTCTTCAAGTTCCCATAAATAGTTCAAGGATTATCAATACTCTTCAAGTTCCCATAAATAACTCAAGGATTATCAATCCTCTTCAAGTTCCCATAAATAGTTCAAGGATTATCAATCCTCTTCAAGTTCCCATAAATAATCCAGTCTTCACACGTTTTCCTACAATCTTGCGGCATCTCCGCATTTCTTTCCATGATTTGAATAATATCGTTTGGAGATATTTTCCGTTATTCGTCGATTGAGATTGATTCTTTCCTCGTTTCAGAGAGAGAATATTGCTTATTGGTTAAGCAATTAATTATTAATCTGAATTAATAATTATTAAACAGAGAAATTTGGACTATGCCAAAATATGGCATAACAGTCTGAGTTCAGGTATCTTCATTTAAACAAAAACAATCAAAATCAAGAGTGAGTAAAAGTTCGGTTACGAGAATATAAATATTCTAAAAGTAAACACAAATTTGAGCTCGATGAAACAGAGAACAAAAAAGTTTGGACAAAAAATGTGTTTATATAATTATCTGAATTCTTAATAAAAGAAAGTTGAAATCTTCTTGATTTTTATTATAGGCTGTAATTAAGTTTATAATTATAGGATTATAGACATAGTCAATTGATTATAGATTTGATTAGATTTATTATTTTTAGAATACTTGTATTTTATAAGTACTACCTTTTCTACAAATTAGGAATTTAAAAAAGAAATTTCAATTTTTAATAGATTAAATTTAGTAAAGATTTTAAAGGTAAAAATATTAAAATTGTATATTTAGTTTCTTCTAGTAGTAAAGATCTAAGAGACAAATTGTACATTTAGTTTCCTTTATTTGTAAAGATTTAAACGACAATTGAGATTTTTTCCAATATTTGATATTATTAATTCAAAATTTTGAGAAAATTAGAAAAATAAATCGAAGCGATTTGAGAGGCGCCAACTCACCCCCTGTCTTCTCCTTATTAGAAATTAAAAAGGGAAATTTCAATTTTTAATATTTAAGATAGAAGTGTTCTACAAAAATAGATTAAATTGTATATTTGATTTCCTCTATCAGTAAAGATTTTAAATGCAAAAATATTAAGATTGTATATATTTTTTTCTGCATTAGTGAAGATTTTAAAGACAAATTGCATATTTAGTTTCCTTTATTAGTAGAAATTTAAACGGCAATTGAGACTTTTTCTAATATTTGGTATTATTAATTCAAAAATCTAAGAAAATTAGAAAAATAGATCCAAGCAATTTGAGAGTCGACATCTCACCACCCTCGTCTTCTCCTTTATATAAATACAAGTCGACTAAGCCGCGCTTCGCAGCGGCCCTATAATATTTTTGTAAAATTTTAAATATTAACTATTTACGAAAAAAATATAAAATTAATCAATCTATAATATCTATACTATTATATAATAGATGAAACATTAAAAGTTTGGTCGATACTAAGTGATTTTACTTAATTACCCTTACTTATTAATAAATAATAACATTATTTATAACCAATTACCTTTTCAGCTAAAATACATTAGTTTTTCTATTTTTTTTTAACAAAATCCCTATTTTTCTAAAAAAATCGTGGGCAACTACCTTTTTCAACTAAAACATGTTACTTTTTCTATTTTTCCTTGCTAAAACCTCTCCTTTTTCAAAAATATCACAGGCAAATCCTTACTTATTTGTTTTAAAACCTATCTTAATACTTTTAATCATGAGCAATTACCTTTTGTAACTAAAACATGTTATATTTTTTATTTTTCCTTACTAAACCCATCTTTTCAAAAAAAATTACGGACAAAGCGTTACTTATTTATTTTAAAATCTATTTGAATACTTTTAATTATTTAAAAAAGTTTAACGTACCTTCTTATTTGTTTTTAACAAATGTAATTAATAAAATATTAAAATAAAAATAATAATTATTAAAAACAATTCGTGTATCGCGCGGGTATTATAGTATAGATATACTATCTATCTATACTACCTATACTATATTATTACAGACGAAATATTAAAAGTTTGGTTGGTCGGTACAGTTTTTTGGTACGTCGTGTTTTTACTTAATTGCCCTTACTTACTTAACTCCACTTTGTGTTTTTACTTAATTACCCTTACTTATTTATATATTAAAAATTGTTAAAAAAAATAATATTATCTTTTTATAACCAATTTTTTAGTACTTTGTGTTTATACTTAACCACCATTACTTAACTGTACTTCGTATTTTTACTTAATTACCCCTGGTTATTTATAAAAAAAATATTATTTAATAATAACATTAACTATTCATAACCAATTACCTTTTTCACCTAAAATACATTGATTTTTCTATTTTTCTAATAAAATCCTCTCTCTTTCCAAAAATATCACGGACAATTATTTTTTTCAACTAAAACATGTTACATTTTCTATTTTTCCTTACTAAAACCCCTCCATTTCCAAAAATATCACGGGCAAACATATAGTTATTTATTTTAAAACCTATTTTTATATTTTTAATTATTTAAAAAAAATTATATATTTTAACATGCCTACTTATTTTTCTTAACAAATGCAATTAATAAAAAAGATTAAAATATAAATAATAAAATAAGAACTATTAAAAAAATATGTGCATCGCACGGGTTTTAAGCTAGTATTATTAAAGACGAAACATTAAAGTTTTGGTAACTGTTTTTTGGTACGGTACGGTACTTGCCTTTATTTAACTGTATGTACTTAATAATTTTTACTTAATTACTCTACTAAATTATTAACAAACACTTTAATATTTATTTTTTAATACAATATTATTTTACTCAGATACTCATAATATTTAGACTTATTTATTATACACATCTATATTAATACATATATTGACATATAACTAAAATTTCTAAATGAAATTATTTGTTCTTAACAAAATCCAGTTAATACCCTATACTTTGTTCGAGTAACAGCCCTATTTATTTTAAACCTATTTTATTGATCTAATTATTTTAAAAAGTTATAATAATTAAATAAATTTAACTATTCTAATTAAAAGGCATTTCCATGACCTATTTATCAGGACCCGTTTAGGGCCTATTTATTTTAAAACTAATTTTAATGTTTTTAATTATTTAAAAAAGTTTACGTATTTTAACATGTCAAATTATTTTTAATCAAATACAATTAATAAAATTTAAGTAATAACCACCACTTCAAACTTCAACTATTCGTATTATCACAAAAATTACAAAATTTTTAAATATCTCTAGACTTTATATGCCGATTTTGTGTCATGTTTTTTGAGCCGACGCCCGTTGCACAAGTACATACAAATTAAAAATACTAAAAATATGCAATAATAAAATTTAAGTACTAACCACCGCTTAAAACTTAAACTATTAGTATCATAAAAAAAATTACAAATTTCTTAAATATCCATAGACTTTGTATGCCGATTTTGTGTCATACTTTCTTCAGTCGATGCTCATTGCACTAAATACATATAAATTAAAATAATAAAATTAAGCAATAATAAAAATTTAATTATTAACCACCGCTTCAAACTTCAACTATTTGTATTATCACAAAAATTACAAATTTCTTAAATATTCTTAGACGTTATAATAAAACGTTTTTAGTGTGTATATGTACATCATTACAATCTAAAATGTTAATCAGGGAAACATAATCGACTTTAATATAATCATTGTCTTTCCTGTGAATTTGAATGTGAATAAGGGATTTCAATGTTAGTTTAGTTAAGAAAAAAACTTAACATTTGTTTAATTGAATTCTGAACATGATTGATTTTTATATATTTATTGTTTTTACTATGAATTTGAATGTAAATAAAGAAATTCAATTATCTAAATATGATTAATTAAAAAAAGTATGAGATAATGGTATTGAATAACTCTAATTCATTCCCAAAATCACAAAAAGAATATATTAAAAACTATATAAAAAGATAACATTCAATATAATTATTATTAAATATAGAAATCAACTAAAACAAATTAGAAAATATTGTATCCACACTCTTCTTGTGCAACCTATTACAATATACAATATGTATCTATTTGTATTCCAACTTGTGCTAAATCTTAGGCATATATACCTAACATATCCAACGGTAGAAAAATTATTCACCTAAGCGTTTTCAAATTCATATTTTCAATAGTTTTTTTCAAAAATCCAACCGTACGGATTAAAAGATTACGCAAAAATTAATGGTTACACAAAATTACACAGAATTTGATTTTGTATATGATGCAATTTTAAATCAAAAAATGATACAAAATTTGAGTCGTTACATTCATATTGTAAACAATATATAAAATAACCATGGTTGTAGATTTCGGAAATTGGAACAAATCGGTTGAGGTACCGTATAGCGATTTATCGGTAAATCGGGGATTTATCGGAATGATAAATCGGAACAAAAATCGGATAAATTTTAATATTTTAAATATATTTAATATATTAGCCTTATATATAATATAATGTTAGGCCGAATACACAATATAATCAAGTATGTATGAGAATAACAATAATTAAAAATACTGTTTATGAATCAATAAAACTGTAATCGTATTAACAGCTTCTCTCTTTATGATGTTAATGAATCACAAAGAGCTTCTAGGTTACAAGAATAATATATCAATATTCACGCGTCCCTTTTAGGGATAACCTATCTGTGTTTATATAGTACACAGCTACATACAATCCATCTCTAATTGATATTCCTATAAGTTAGCTATACAATTCATATCAATTAAGGATTGCTTCAGTCTTCTATTCCAATCTCCTTAGCTGTATCAATATATTCTGCTTCTTTCCATCTTCAGAATATATTGCTTCTAGAATCTTCAATTCTGCACCGACAGCTAATTCAACTTTCACCTTGTCAGACTTTAAATAAACTCTGACCGGCTTCAATTAAACTCTTTACCCTGTCAGAGTTTAACTAAACTCTGACTGGCTTCTGATAAACTCTTGTCAGTACCTGTTGCTTAAACACTGATAAACAAACATTAGCAATTATATCTAACAATCTCCCCCAACTTGTTCATAATAAAATGTACAAGTTAAAACATATAATTGATGATGTCAAAACCTTTTAACAAATGCAGTGTTTAACATATAACAGAGTTTAATTTAAAACATAGTTTAAATTTGACTTAGAATAGAAAATATTAAAAACTTACAGTCAGACTTTACTTGACTTCTTCAATATCAGGCACAGTCCTGAGATAATCAATCAGCAGTCTTCTCTCAGCATTCTCAAGTTCAGTTATCATAATCTCTTTCAGCTCCTTATACTCTGGATCTCCTTCACCAGTTTGATATATGGCAGCCCTCAGAGAATAGATACTGTTCTTCTTCATATCATTCCCTAGCCGAATGTACTGAGCTTTATCTGACTCTAAGTTGAATTCTAAGACTTTTAATCCCAGTGCAGTTTTAAATCTAGCACTGTTTCTCTTCATCTCCACCAATTTTCCAGTATGATCTCTATACTTTGGAATATAAGCATTTGAGACTTCTCCTCCTCCAAGCATCACTTTTGATCTCAGCATCTTTTCTCTTAAGATTTGAGCAACATTATGGGTGTGTCTGTTCTTAACCTTTAACAGATAAAGTATATATTCAAGTTCTTCCCATGATTTGAGATTTACATCAGATTCTCCAACTCTATAAACTCTTCCATCACTCATGAAATATAACAGAAACTGCTTCTTCAAGATCTTGTGAAAAATCAACTGAACAGATTCTAACTTATCAAGATTTTCTTGTGTATTCCCAATACCAGATCCTGTCAGTGAAATATTGTCTTGAGATCTGTTATTTATTCTCTTCTCCCTATGTGAACCTAAACCAGACTTATCATAAGATTCTTTTCCAAGTACAGTCCTGGTTTGAGAAAAATCCACAGGTTGAAGTGTCAGAGTTTCAGAGAGTACAGGTCTTAAGAAACCTTTGAGTTGAGGAGCTAGCTGAGTTTGCACAGCTTGAGCCTTGTCAGAGGCTGGCTTAACTTCAATAGTATCATTAACTTGAGCAGCGTCAGAGGTTGATTTTGGTAATCTTGTTTCAACTTGAGCAATGTCAGAGGTTGAATAAATCTTCTTAGGTAACTGTTCTTCTTCTACCAGTTTACCTTTTCCTTTGTCAGCATTTTTAATCACAGGCCTCCTTGAGTACTGTAAGCTCTGATCAGAGTTTACATTCTCTTTGATAACAATTCCTTTTTCTTTCTTTCTAGGAGCCTTGATTTCCTTCTTCTTATAAGTACCATCCTTCAACTTCTTCTCATGCTCTTCAGCAAGACTCAGCATTTCAGCTTCCATGTCTTCAACTGTAGCTTCATTACCATGTTCTTCTAGAAACATCTTGGTAGCAATTTCTTCATCAGTTAATGGATTGGCTGAAATAATTAAACTCTTAAGTCTTGAACCACTGGCAGAGTTTGAAATTTCTTTACCAGAGTTTGTCAACCTATTAGAATTTAATTTTGATCTTCTTTTTCCTTGAACAGAAAGTAAATTCTTCTCAGATTCCTTGCTTCCACCATCAGCAGAATCATCCTTCCGTCTCAGAGTTTGAGTATCTTTGCATTTGTCTTTAGGTATACTCTCCCCCTTTTTGACATCATCAGAAAGTAGTACTGATGTCAGCAATTCAAGCGCAGTAGAAATAGAAGTCAGTTGAGCAGACATAGCATTCTGGTTGTCCTCAACTGTCCCAAGCCTCTTCTTGATTTCTTCAGAATCCCTGGCTTGCTGCTTGAACATGGTATAATAATAAGTTCTGTCAGCCTTTAAAGTAAGATCCCTCAGGCTTACTTCATTCCTCAGACTTGTAAGCATTTGTTGATTCTCATCAAATCTATTATTGAGAGATTTGACTTGAATAACAGTAGCCTGTAAGCTCGTAAGGACATCAGGATTTGTAATCTTCTTGACAGAATCAGATAAAAATTCTGCAGCCCTTTGCGCTGGAAAGATACAATCTGCATTAGCCCATGCATTGTAGTACATATTCTGAAAATGCTCAGAAGCAGCCCTTTGAACTTCCCTTTCTTCAGTAGAATTTGCTTGAATATCAGAAATTTCTACATGAATATCAGAGTTTGATTGAACAGGACTAGCTTCAGCATTGTCATCCTCTCTGTGAATATCTTCAAGCACATTTTCAGCAGTGATTTCATCAATTAACTGTGCAGTCGCATCAGGTACTTGATCTGCTACAGTTTGAGGAACATCAGAGGTTGCTGGAGCAGTAACCTCTGCTTCTCTTTGAACAATCTCAACAACTGATTGTTGCAAAGTTTCAAGTAAGACAGTATCCTCATGATCATTGTCTGTTGCATCTACATGTACAGCAACAGCTTCTGGAACTGGATCAACTCTAATCTGATCTACTTCATCACCGTTCTCAAAATCAATAGAAATGATTTCTGTGTGAGAAGCAATAGGTTCTACTAACTCAGTAGATGCTTGAGCAGCTTCCGGTATAGTATCTTCATGATCCACAATCCTGCTGTCAGAGTATGCAGCAGCTTCCTCAACTACATCATCAGTTTTTGATGTAGGAGCTTCTGTGTCCTCAGGTTCTTTATCCAAATTGGCAATAATATCACCAAAAAGTTGATTAGCAACTAATCTTCTCTTTCTCTGATGAAGATTTTCTTCATCAGCTTCAGTTTCTGAGTCTGCACTAGAAGCAGCAGCAACAGACTTTGCCCTGTGGGCTCGCCTTTTCTTCATTCTTTTTCTCTGAGGCACATCATCAACATTTGATACCTCAGCTTCAACAGACTTAACTGCTCGAACTTTAGATCTCTTTGACCTCTGTGGTTGAGATACAGAAGGTCCAGCTTCAGCAGTTGAGACACGTTGTTGTTGTAAGTTGTCAAGAAATTGTTGCACAGATGCAGGTAACATTAAAGGACCAACTTCTCCTTTCTTGTTGTCCTTGTTGATAAGATCAGAGAATATACGTTTGTGCAATTTAAATGAAAGAATGACATCCTCATCTAAAATCTCAACATCAGGGCAGCATAGACTAAATATTAACTGACAAAACCTAGAGAAGTAAACAACATTTCTATTCTCTAGCATTTTCTCACCAATATTAGTTAAAACTAATCTAGCAACATCAAATTGACTGCCATAGAGAAGAGAATACCCGATCTGTAGACTATCCGTGGGAATCGCATCCCAGTTTGTGCACTTCTTTCCAAAAGCCCGAGTAATGCAATCGAAAAAGAAGCTCCACTCCTTGCGCAAAAATGGCCTTTTGAGTTGACCTATCTTTGACAAAGGTCCAGAGTAGCCGATTTCTCTCATCATCCTAACCAACTCAGAATCACCAACAGATATCGTGAAAGCATTAAAATCTTCAAGACCCAAAGCATCACGAACAGTAGTAGGAGTAACAACAAATTGATCTTCTTGAAACTCAAAAATGATAGATGGAGATCCAGACTCTCCTCCATTATCATAAGTACCTGTCTGCCAAAAAGTTCGAATTTGAGTCGCAGACAGCTTCGATGGTGCGGTGAGAGCAGTACCAATATCAGAGTTTGACAAGAAACTCTGAATCAAATGAAACGCCTCCGGTGCGTTCTCATTTGCTACAGGAGCTGAGTAGTTATTTGGGACAAATTCTAATTCAGATGCAATAAACGCTGTAGTTGCCATTAGTAAGATTTGAAAACAAGAAATACTGGGCTCAGAAAGTGTTTGAGTGTTTGTGTGTGAGTAAAATGTTATGAAAAGATGAAATGCGTAAAAGATTGAATCGTGTGTATGTAGTGTATTAAATAATAACTGTTAAGATTAGAAGTATGTTAGTGGGACAGATGTCAGACGTAAATACGCTGACAGCTGTATCTAACAACTTCCAATACACACGTGCAAACGTGGAGACACCTTTCATCACATATAACACTCAAAATATTCGCTTAAAAGAAAAAAAATCAATAATAATAAAATTATCAATTTTAATAATAAAGTACAAAGGAACTCAACAGTCAAAATAATAATGAATGTCTCGAAACTCCGCACCTTAGTATCCCAAGCGCTTCGATTCTAAAAAAAACCTTTCACTTACCCTGTTGAATGCTTTAAAAACCGAAGCATTTTATCAACAGGCTTCATACCTTAAAATTACCATACACCAAATGGCAGGAACCTTTGAGTTCATGGATGTCGAATCATTCTTGAACATGAACTGGCCTCAACAAGCAAACTACATCATCGATGAGTTTCTTGTTCTGTCTTTTCTGAATGATGAAGGTCTTATAGCAGATGATGAAATAGCAGAAGGACCAATCTCTAATCCTTATGTGCACATCATCCGTCCCGGTCCATATGATGTGCCCATCCTGGCAGACGATGATACTATGGAGATTTGTATGATGCTCTTCCAGCAGAGCTTCCTGATGGGTACTGAGGAGACAATCTTCTTGGAATCCTGCAAGCTGCAAAGCAGAAAGCGAATCCAGGAAGATGATGATGATGATGATGATTCATCTTCAGGATGTTGTCAAGCAATCCCAGATGGTATAATGATTAGATGAACAACTGGGTAGCTCTCATCAGAAGTAGTAGAGCACAATAACTTCTGGCTCTAGCTCTTCTGCTTCAGATGTAGCATTCAAGTACTTGTCCTGGTTAAATAGATCTTCTCTTTTGTAACCATAGTGATTAGTATGTACCAGAAAGATTAGCTTAACATGAGTATGAAATCGTCTGAATGTAAATTTGAATCAATTAATGAAAAATTTGTTTCTTTACATTTCAGTTATCAATATTGCATAGTAATTGGAAAGAAAAAAAACTTTAACCAATTAACTAACATACTCAGCAGCAATACAAATCACAATCAGGACTTATCAAACGCACTCTTTCTTTTCTCCGTTCAATCATACTTTTTCCGAAAAACAAATGACTAATCTCAAGAGTATAAAATGTCTGAAACAAGGAAATTATTTTAACCATCATAGATTAAAACAAAGTAACCTCGGCGTATTTCACACAATACATCAGTGTTTACCATTTATCCTTCTTTGATAATAAACTCTTTTCTCAATCTGTACAGTTGTGAGAAATGTGTGTGTAGTAGCAGAGTTTACCGAAATCAGTATTTAGATCATCTCAAAGTGCATAAAATCCACAAACTAAAGTAGTAAAAACTGGTTGCCTAAACTCTCATGTATAACATAGACACTGATTTTTCTATCTAAACTCTGTGTTACTGATATCCTTTCATTTGGATATGTCTTTTATTTGTCACCCCCTGTATTATTTATATATATATTTTTTTTGTTTTTTTTTTTGTTTTTTTTTTTATTTTTCCAGTAATCAGTGGTTGGCACTAGTCACCAAAAATCAAAGATTTTAGCCCTTATTTCATACAATAAGTTCCTGGATCTTCCTAGGCACAACATGATCTCAAAGGAATTTGTGCTCTGGTTGGCATCTTTTGATTTGAGGGTGAATTATTTGTAGTAAGTAATCAGAGTTTAGACTTTTCATCAGTGATTAAAAATAACTTATGAGAGAAAATGCAAACAGCTAATACAGACTCAGTGTATAGGATCAATAAACTAAGAGATGCTATAAATATAGAGACAGTATCATGCTGTGTTAGCTTACTGCACATATTTGAGATCAGAATCTATCAACTCTTAAGGATTCACAATTACTTACTGAGAATTATGTTTCATACAAATTTCTTCATTGGTCCATATGTTTCAGACAAAATTACAGTTAGAGAATAGCATGAAACTGTAATTACCAGAGTATGACCAACAGAGTTTAACATCAGAGTTTACGTTCAGATTATGACTGACACTTCACAGAGTTTATCATCAGAGTTTAACATGCTGGTTCATATAACAGTTAACACATGTAAGAAATCATGAACAAAAAAATGAATCTAACCCGTATCTCTAGTCAGAACCAGAGATCATTCCAAGTTCATTTACCAATCTTGTAAAAGTAGCTTCACTCAAAGGTTTGGTGAAGATATCTGCAAGTTGTTGGTCTGTAGACACAAAATGAAGCTCAATGTTTCCTTCTTCCACATGTTCTCTGATAAAATGATACCTTATGCTGATGTGCTTGGTCATGGAATGCTGTACTGGATTACCTGTCATAGCAATAGCACTTTGGTTATCACAGAAAATAGGTATTCTAGAGTACCTTAACCCATAATCCAGCAATTGATTCTTCATCCATAAAATCTGTGCACAACAGCTACCAGCTGCTATATACTCTGCTTCTGCAGTGGATGTAGAAATTGATTTCTGTTTCTTACTGTACCAAGAAACCAATCTGTCACCTAAAAATTGACAGCTTCCACTTGTACTTTTTCTGTCTATCTTACAGCCTGCAAAATCTGCATCAGAGTAACCAATTAACTTAAACTCTGATTCTCTAGGATACCACAAACCCAAGGTTATGGTTCCTTTGAGATATTTGAAAATCCTTTTTACAGCTGTTAGATGAGGCTCTCTGGGATCTGCTTGAAATCTTGCACAAAGACATGTTGCATACATGATATCAGGTCTACTTGCAGTAAGATACTGTAGAGACCCTATCATTCCTCTGTAGTTAGTCATATCTACTGAGGCTCCTGTGTCTTTGTCAAGCTTCGTTGCTGTAGCCATGGGAGTTGTAGCAGATGAACTATCAAGCATACCAAATTTCTTTAGAAGATTTCTGGTATACTTTGCTTGATTGATAAAAATACCATCATCTGTTTGCTTTACTTGTAAGCCTAGAAAGTAACTAAGCTCTCCCATCATGCTCATTTGATACCTGGATTGCATAAGCTTTGCAAACTTCTTACAAAGTTTGTTATTAGTAGATCCAAAAATAATATCATCTACATAAATTTGAACTAAAAGCAAATCATCACCAGAATTGAAATAAAACAAGGTTTTATCAATTGTACCTCTTGTGAACCCACTTTCTAAAAGAAACTGAGCAAGAGTTTCATACCATGCTCTTGGTGCTTGCTTTAGTCCATATAATGCCTTGTCAAGCCTGTAGACATAATCTGGATGCTTGGAATCTACAAATCCTGGTGGTTGTTCAACAAACACTTCTTCTTCAAGCTTCCCATTGAGAAAAGCACTCTTTACATCCATCTGAAAGACTTTAAACTTCTTGTGTGCAGCATAGGCCAGAAAAATTCTTATGGCCTCCAATCTTGCAACTGGAGCAAAGGTTTCATCATAATCAATTCCTTCCTGTTGTGAATAACCTTTAGCCACAAGTCTAGCCTTGTTTCTTGTAATCACACCTTCACTGTCAGTCTTGTTTCTGAAAACCCACTTTGTACCTACTATTGATCTGTTCTTTGGTCTAGGTACAAGTGTCCAGACTTCATTTCTTTCAAATTCATTTAACTCTTCTTGCATTGCTGTAATCCAATTAGCATCTTGAAGAGCTTCCTCCACTTTCTTTGGTTCTGTTTGAGACAAGAAAGCATGATACAGACACTCATTGTTTGTTGCACTTCTAGTTCTCACACTAGCATCAGGATCTCCAATTATGAGATCAGGTGTGTGTGCCTGTGTCCACTTTCTGGCTGTTGGTAAGTGGTTCCTTGCATCATTATTGAATCCTCCCCCTTGATCCATGCTCTCCTGATTCATACGTTGACTTTCAGTAGTATCTGAGGCTCCCCTTGAGTTGGATGGCTCAGTGTTTGAACTGTTAGAATTTGAATCAGTTTCCTCAACTGACTCACTTGCTGTGTCTTGTTGAGCTTCTTCACGCTCCCCCTCAACTGGTTCTCTATTTTGTTCAATTTGAGAATTTCCAGTTTCTCCAGTATTTACCAGTAGAGGTTCAGAGTATGCTTCGTCAGAGTTTATCAACCCTGCTTCATCAGAGTTTATATCATCAGAGAATAGATCTTCATTTTCAAAACGTAGTTGATCATATCCATCCTTGTCTTCAAGTCCAATTATTTTCTTGTCATCAAACGACACATGTATGGATTCCATGATCACCTTTGTTCTCAGATTGTAAACTCTGAATGCTTTTGTTGACAATGGATAGCCAACAAAGATTCCTTCATCAGCTTTTAACTCGAACTTGGTCAACTGTTCAGGATGAGTCTTCAACACAAAGCATTTGCATCCAAATATATGAAAATATTTCAAATTTGGCTTCTTGTTTTTCACCATCTCATATGGTGTTTTTCCATGCTTGTTGATCAGAGTAGCATTTTGAGTAAAACAAGCAGTTTGAACAGCTTCTGCCCAGAAATAAGTTGGCAATTTTGCTTCATCTAGCATAGTTCTGGCAGCTTCAATTAAGGTTCTGTTCTTTCTTTCAACTACACCATTTTGCTGTGGAGTTCCAGGTGCAGAAAATTCTTGTTTGACTCCTCTTTCCTTGCAGAAAGCTTCTATGATTGAGTTTCTGAATTCAGTTCCATTATCACTCCTTATAATTTTGACTTTGTACTGTGATCCTTTGTCCAGTAGATTTATATGATCCATCAACGTTTGAGCAGTTTCATCCTTCTTTGATAAGAAATACACCCATGTATATCTAGTATATTCATCAACAATTACTAGAGCATATTTCTTTCTGCCCATTGACATCACATTCACTGGTCCAAAGAGATCAACATGTAGAAGATGATAAGGTTCCACTACTGAAGATTCAGATTTGCTTTTGAAAGATGACTTCCTTTGCTTGGCCTTTTGACAAGAATCACATAGACCATCTAGATTAAGTACTGATTTTGGAAGTCCTCTTACAAGATCCTTTCTAATAAGCTCATTTATGTTGTTCAAATTGAGATGAGAGAGCTTCTTGTGCCAATTCCAACTCTCTTCATTTGACATTTTTGCAGTCAGACACACTGTACTTCCATCAGAGTTTGTTACCAAACTTGCTTCATAAATATTGTTGCGTCTGTGTCCAACTAGAACAACTTTTCCAGTAGATTTACTGATAACTTCACAGTATTCACTATGAAAATCTACATGGTTTCCTCTGTCACAGATTTGACTCACAGATAACAGATTATGCTTGAGTCCTGAGACTAGAGCTACATTTGTGATGTTGACACTTCCAAGATTAATATTGCCATATCCCAGAGTGTGTCCTATGTTGCCATCTCCATAGGAAACTTTTGGGCCAGCCTTCTCCTCAACGTCTGATAGCAGGGCTTTGTTTCCAGTCATATGTCCTGAGCAACCACTGTCCAAGATAAGTGTGCTCTCTATTATACCCTGCAATCACAAACAAACACTAAGTGTTAGTTTTAAGGATCCAGACTTGCTTGGATCCTTTGTCCTTCTTAACAGTGTTAGCTTTTGCAGCGGAATCTGTATTATCAGAGTTTAAACTAACATTGTCAGATTTTACACTAGCAGAGTTTGCTCTAACCCATTTCAAGTTGGGTTTTAGCTCATAATAGTTATGATAAATTGCATGATAACTCTTACATGTGTAAATAGAATGCCAAGTGCTCCCACAATGTTTGCATAAAGTCTGTGGTTTTACTCTAACATAATCATTCTTTACTTCTGATGTAGAAGGTAAAGTATTAATATGTTTGTTCTTAGTGCAAAATCTAGCAAGATGATTAGAACTACCACAACTGTAACATGTTTTTCTTGAGGCACTAGCATTAGGCATATGATTATTTCTATTATTTATGCCTACTTTTCCATTCCTATTTCTCTTGGAACCTTTAGGTTTCATGGAAGACTTTACCTCTTTTAGCTTGTGATTGAACTGTTTTCCTGTCATCAAGCCAACATTAACCTGTTTTTCACAAGTTTTTACTGGTTTTCTAACAGCTTCTATTTCCATAAGTTTTTCTGTTATAATATTTTCCTGTTTGTCACAAGATTCATCTGATTCCATATCAGCTTCCCTTATTACAACAGATTTTAACTTATTGGCTTCTGGAACAAATTTCACAGGTTTAAGTTGTGGTTTTACCTTAACCTTGTCTTTAAACCTAAGTTCATCATTTTCACAATAACCTAAACCTACAGAATCAGTCTGAAACACTTGATGAGTGTCTCTTCCAGAATCTGTCCAAGTCTTGATTATTTTCCTTTCCTTCTCTAAATCAGATTCTAGTTGCTTATATCTTTTCAGCAACTCCTGTTCTACATAAACAGCATCATCTCTTTCTTTTTGAATCTGCTTCATATTCACAAGTTCTCTTTCAAGAAACTTGTTTCTTTCTTTAAGACTAAGATTCTCAGATTTAATCCTCTCATTCTCTAAAGTCTGATCCCTATAACTAACATGTATATTCTTAAGATAAATTCTTAATTCAGAAATATTATCAGTATCATAAGCATAAGTAGTTAGAGGTACCTTATTTTCTGATGACTCAACTTCATCTTTGATAGTTGCCATGAGTGCATAATTCACTCCATCATCAGAATCTGAAGTATCTGCCCAGTCTTTGCCTTTAGAGATGAGTGCTTTTTCAGTTCTTCCTTTCTTGCACTCTGGAGCATAGTGACCCATCTCTTTGCACTTGTAGCACTGGATCTCAGATTTGTCCTTCTTACCTGACTTGGTATCCCTTCCATCAGACTTTCTGAAATTCTTCTTCTCAGAATTTGAATCTCTCCTTGAGAATCTTTTACCCTTCTTGAAGTTCTTGAATCCCATCTTCTTAAATGTCTTGACCATCAAGGCAGCCATTTGCATCATCTCCTCTTCATCATCCTCAGAATCAGAAGCTTCATCAGAGTTTGAATCATCATCAGAGTTTGATGACTCACTCTCAGATTTGATCACTAAAGCCTTTCCCTTGGCTTTCTTCCTTGATGATTCCTTCTTGATGGGCTTCTCCTCGACTTTGAGAGCAACAGATTTTGTCTACAGGCTTGACCTCCTGTTTCTTTGTTCTATCTCAAGTTCATGAGTCTTTAACAATCCATAGATTTCATCAAGATCTGTATCAGCAAGATCATAATTATCTCTGATTGTTGTTGCCTTTAAATCCCACTTTTCAGGTAGAGATAACAGAAACTTGAGATTGGACTCTTCAAGTTCATATTCTTTATCTACCAGAGACAGATCGTTCAACAGTTTGCAAAATCTGTCATAAGTCCCAGTCAAGGTTTCATTAGTTCTTGAATCAAAGTGCTCATACTCCTGTGTGAGTATTGTCTTTCTATTCTTCTTAATAGCACCTGTTCCTTGGCATCTGACTTCTAGAGCATCCCATATCTCTTTGGCAGTTTTGCAGCCAATTACCCTGTTAGACATAACATTATCTAAAGCACTGTGGAGAAGATGTCTAACCTTTGCATCCTTTGCAATTGATGAGATATCCTCAGGAGTCATATCTTTCTTTTCCTTTGGAACAGTCTTTTGTTCTTGACCATCAACAACAGGGGACAATTTAGTTGGCATATGAGGACCATCATTAATTCTGTCAAGGTATTCTGGATCTGTAGCCTCCAGAAACATGGTCATCTTCACCTTCCAAATCGGATACTCTACAGGCCTGAGAATCGGAACCCTGATTGTTTCATATCTACTCACAGAATTAGGCTTAACCTGTTCAGCCTTGGAAGCAGTTTGATTTTCTTCAGACATGATTATTACTGTGTTTGAATCGTAAAACTGTATATATTAAACAGCCTTGGCTCTGATACCAATTGTTAGGCCGAATACACAATATAATCAAGTATGTATGAGAATAACAATAATTAAAAATACTGTTTATGAATCAATAAAACTGTAATCGTATTAACAGCTTCTCTCTTTATGATGTTAATGAATCACAAAGAGCTTCTAGGTTACAAGAATAATATATCAATATTCACGCGTCCCTTTTAGGGATAACCTATCTGTGTTTATATAGTACACAGCTACATACAATCCATCTCTAATTGATATTCCTATAAGTTAGCTATACAATTCATATCAATTAAGGATTGCTTCAGTCTTCTATTCCAATCTCCTTAGCTGTATCAATATATTCTGCTTCTTTCCATCTTCAGAATATATTGCTTCTAGAATCTTCAATTCTGCACCGACAGCTAATTCAACTTTCACCTTGTCAGACTTTAAATAAACTCTGACCGGCTTCAATTAAACTCTTTACCCTGTCAGAGTTTAACTAAACTCTGACTGGCTTCTGATAAACTCTTGTCAGTACCTGTTGCTTAAACACTGATAAACAAACATTAGCAATTATATCTAA
Source organism: Heracleum sosnowskyi (assembly GCA_030848705.1). Lineage (NCBI taxonomy): Eukaryota > Viridiplantae > Streptophyta > Magnoliopsida > Apiales > Apiaceae > Heracleum > Heracleum sosnowskyi. Next base: position 72,726,216 of record CM061235.1, read on the forward strand.
CATATAATAAACCATTTAAAAATAATTCATAATGATATATCGGATTTCAAAAATCGAATCGGTCAAATATTTTTAAATGATAAATCGGTGATTTATCGGCGATTTTTGAAAAATCGGACGATTTTTAGAACACTGAAAATAACATGTTAAATTAAATGTATTTTTAAAGGGTAAAATTTATAAAATTTTGCACACCTACTTATTTTTGCATAAAATTTTCATCGATGTGGTTAAATTTACGAAAAAAATTGATAAAAACATGATTTTAAGCCGTTTAGGTAGAGAATGTTTCTAGAGTGACAGGTAGATTCTCTTAACACAAATCAAAAAATTGATTAACAATAGTTTTTAAGTATGCACATATATAGCTTGGAAAACCTCAAGTTACAGATGTTAGTGTTAGAAAGAACAAAATAAATTAAAATATACAAACAGTTATCATCAATATGCAATGTTATTAAAGCACACAAATGATCATAAAATCCTCAAATGTTTTACGTGAGGAGAACTAATTAGTATGTCATACTTTTATAGGCAATTTAAGATATAATATTAAGATTAAATAAAGATTAAATTATAAATAAGATTATAATATAGAGATTTAATAAAGATTAAATCTTAAATAGGATTGTAATATAACGTTAAAATAAAGATTTAATTCTAAAAAATATTTATTTTTATATATTTATTGTCTTCCCTATAAATTCGAATCTAAGTAAGATAATTTAATTTTATTGAATAAAAATAGAGAAACTATAGAAAAATATATTAAAATTAAATATGATTTAATTTAGTTGGGAAAAGAAGTTAATTTTGTTTAATTAAATTTTAAATAGGATTGACTTTTTATATATTTATTTTCTTCCCTGAAAATTTGAATTGAATTAAAATAGGGAAACTCAAGGAAAATAGATTAAAACTTAAATATGATTTAAGTTAGTTGAGAAAAAAAGGTAATATTTGTTTAATTAGATTTTAAATAGGATTGACTTTTATATATTTATTGTCTTTCCTGAAAATTCGAGTGTAAATAAGAAATGTTTTACCTAAAAATTCGAATGAAGATTTAATTCTAAAAAATATTGATTTTTATATATTTATTGTCTTCCCTATAAATTCAAATCTAAGTTAGATAATTTAATTTTATTGAAAAAAAATAAAGAAACTCTAGAAAAATATATTAAAATTAAATAGGATTTAATTTAGTTGGGAAAGGAAGTTAATTTTGTTTAATTAAATTTTAAATAGGATTGACTTTTTATATATTTATTTTCTTCCCCGAAAATTCGAATTGAATTAAAATAGTGAAACTCAAGAAAAATAGATTAAAACTTAAATATGATTCAAGTTAGTTGAGAAAAAAAGTAATATTTGTTTAATTAAATTTTAAATAGGATTGAATTTTATATATTTATTGTCTTTCCTATTAAATTTTAAATAGGATTGACTTTTTATATATTTATTTTCTTCCCCGAAAATTCGAATTGAATTAAAATAGTGAAACTCAAGAAAAATAGATTAAAAATTAAATATGATTTAAGTTAGTTGAGAAAAAATGTAACATTTTTTTAATTAAATTTTAAATATGATTGAATTATATATATTTATTGTCTTTCCTGAAAATTCGAGTGTAAATAAGGAATGTTTTACCTAAAAATTCGAATGTAAATAAGGAAATTTAATTTTATTAAATTAAAATTGAGGAGCTCTAGAAAATTAGATAAATATGAATCGAGCGATATAATATTTCTTTTATATTAAAAATATTTTATTATATATTTTTTATATTAATAATAGAAATAAACGAAATATAGTTTAATTGACACTTTTATTAAGAAGTTGTTGTTGTGTTTGATATTTTTTAAAGTGAATTAATAATTGAAAGATATATGAATTTCAAAGTTTTTAAACTCTAAACTAAATACTAATGTTCGTTGTCGCTTTCTTTCCATCGCAACAAAATCATTCAGTCGGCGGAAAATATACTTTCATAATCTAAAGTAGTCATCTGAAACTCACAGGGTAATCCCTCAATATAAATCTCATAGGTCCACGGGTAATATTTATAAAAGATAATATATTTTCATTAAAAGATAATATGTTTTAAGTATAAAAGATAATCTGTTATTTACTATTTTTATATTATTGTATAATTGATTAAATAGAATAAATGACCGAAAATTGAAAACTAAATTTTTCAATGTTTCGGCTATTATATAATAGTATTAATTTAAAACTCGTGTGATGCACAGATTGTTTTTAATAATTGTTTTTTATTTATGTTTTAATATTTTCTTAATTGCATTTGTTAAAAAAATAAGTAGCCGTGTTAAACTTTTTAAAATAATTAAAAATTTAAAATAGATTTTAAAATAAATAAGTAACGATTTGCCCGTGATATTTTTGGAAAATGAGGGGTTTTAGTAAGGAAAAATAGAAAAAGTAACATGTTTTAGTTGAAAAAAATTCATCCCTTACTGTTGGTCCTTGACTATTGCAGAAGGGGGGGGGGGGGTTGAATGCAATATTGATAAATCTCAATCTACGTTTCAACAACAAAAACTAAGATTAACGTTTATCAGTTTATGGAATGCAAACACAAGTAAACACACAAGTATTTCTCACAAAATAAATATTTTATTTATTTTGCAATTGGTTGCTACAACCTCAAGAAAATGTTTGTTTTCTTGAGCTTTAGTTTCTCGAGTGATTACAAAGAATGGATTGAGAGATAGTCTAAGTAGACTAATCTTATCACTATCAACACGGGTCTTGTGAAGCTGCTATCATTTTCATGTGGCAGCTTCTTACAAATTGTCTACCCGTGAATCTTTCCTAAATTGCTATACAAACAGCTTATCAGTACAGAACAAAGCAATCTAGAAACATTCTATATTAAGCTAACACAATTCAGTAGATGTAGATTTGTCATACTCTGGAATTGATGAGCTTTGTCATGTGATCTCTCAAGCTTCGGTCGTAGTCTTGCAGACCTGTTGCAGTGTTGGGATGCTGCAACACGCCTGTTTCTTGAACATCCAAACTGTCAAAAGTTTGACTGGGTTGTTCCTCAATACAAATGTTATCCCTTCATGACAGTATCCTGATGTGAAAGGCATATGTATAGGCCTATTTGTAAACACAGAGTATTCTACTCAACATAAACCAAGATGTAATAAGTAAATAATAAATACAGATGTCACAGGAATCTCAGAAGATTATATATGTCAAGAGAATGAAGATTAAAGTCATCTACAGTCTTGAAGTAAGTCTACATTGAAAGAAGTTCAATTTATTGATCAAGCCTCAGTGAAGTATTCAAGGAAGTGGAACTATTTAAAGTAGAAGGAGAAAGAACCACAGTTTAAAGTACAGGTTACAGTCCTTTGTTTAAGTAGAAGGAGAAAGAACCACAGTTTAAAGTCAAAGTATGAAGAACAACCATTAAAGTTAGTCGCTCATGAACCAGACAGTACATGGAGTGTCAACGTTAGTCAGTGAAAGTTCTTCATCAATTTTAGTGGTTCTAAGAATTAGTTTTAATTCTCTTTTAATTTATTCTATAAGATAATTAATTTAATCAATCTATAAATTAAATTAATTAATTAATTAATTAATTAATTAATCTATAAGAATTAGTTTTAATGTATTCTATAAGAATTAATTAATTCTTTCAGAATTAATTCATATATTAAATTAATCAATCTAGATCTTAATTAATTCATATATTAAATTAATCAATCTAGATCTTAATTAATTTAATGTATAAATTAATTCTCTAGAATTAATTTATTTATGGAATTATTTAAGTCAATTATCTAATTTATTTAATCTTTGAATTAATTCTAAAAGAATTGATTCATTTATTAAATCAATTAAGTAAAATAAATTAAAACAGATTTATTTCTAATTCTATTTAGTACTAGTAGTACTATCTAGGTTAGTACTACCGATAGTACTACCAATACAAATTGATAGTACTACCGATAGTACTACCAGTTATGTTGGTTAGTACTATTAGTATAAAATCAAGTGGATTGTTTCTGGCGCGTGGAAATGTTTCTGTTGACTTGTTTAAATACAAGTGTATGATCAAACAAGGCAAGATTATTACATTTCAAGACAGACAGAAACATAAAAAGCATTACATCTTCATTTCTTCTTAAAAGCATTACTTGGATCTGTCCACCATCCCTGTTTTGTAACCACCTCTTGTGGCACCACCTTCAACTTTGGAAAAATTCCCTCTGCTGAAACTTGATGTTTGACCTTGAGGCTTAAATGGCTTGTTTCTCTTGAATCTTATGTTTTTGAACTTCTTAGCCATGTAAGGCACAGTTGGATTATCCATCTTCTCCATTTCTTCTAAGGAGTAGAAGTCTTCATCTTCAACATCAGTTATCTACAGTACAACTTTCTCCTCATCATCCACAACCTCTTCAATCTTAAGAGTAGGTACTGGAGCAGGTTGTGTGATTTGAATTCCTTCAATAGGTTGTGTGATTCTTGGCACATGAGCCACAAGAGCACCAGACATATTAGCTATCTTTCCTCTGGATCCAGCTTGTATAGCTCTTTTCTGGAAAAATTCAAGCTCGTATGACTTAAGTCCACCATATAATGTTTCAAGAGAAACATTGTTTAGATTTCTTCCTTCTCTTATGACAGTGATTATGTGCTCTAGATGCTCAGAAAGTGTGAGTAAGAATTTAACATTTAGCTCCTTCCTATCATAGTATTTGCCATGAATCTGTAGCTCAGTCAGCAGCTTGCTAAACCTTTCAAACATTGTTGTTAGGTCTTCTCCTGACTTTGACATGAAAGCTTCATACTGAGTGTTGGGATTTATGGGTGATAGCATTGAAACAACTTAACTTTGATTGTACTTAATTTTTCAAATTAAGTAGAACATACTGTCATAGCCAAAGTATGTTCTTGTAATCAGTATGTAATGTTATTCTAGTTGTATTGTTTGAAAGAAGTTCACTTATGTGTTCAAGCCTCAAAGAATGCTTTTTGGATGACAACATGAATAAAGGTTACTGTCCTAAAGCTGTGACAGTAAGATTACAAGAAGACAGAATGTTGCAAGTCACGACAGCTTATTCACTCTGACAACAACATTGGCGGAAGACTACGCGATAGCAACTATTGCCCTCGACAGCAAGTTTGGGATCCTCGACAGCACTCTATGCGGGGAACTCATACTGTCACCAAAAGATCATTCCTGTGACAGCAAGCTTTGCGGCAAAAGTAACTGTCTCAATAAAGATCCTTATGCTAGGTATCTTTCTCAGTCAAATCCCGTGACAGTTTAAATGTTCAAGAAACAGGCGTGATGCAGTATCCCTAAGCTGCACCAAGTCTGCAAGACTACGACAGAAGCTTCAAGCACTGCAAAACAAAAGCGAATCAATTCAAGAGCAAGATCAAGTCTTTATCTGCTGAATTGGTTCAGCTGGAAATGGAATGAATCTAGGTTGCTTTCTTTGTAATGTATATCTGACATGTTAGCAATTTAGGAAAGTCACATGGGTAAGACAATCTGTAAGAAGCTGCCACTTGACAGTGACAGCAGCTTCACAAACCCGTGACTGATAGTGATAGGGTTAGTCTTATACCTACTATCAATTCATTCTAGAAGAGTAACGAAGACAAGTAAGTGTTTTTGAAGAAAACCTGAAGCTCGAGAATTCTTTCTTGAGGTTGTAGCAACACTTTGCAAAATAAATAAAACATTTATTTTGTGAATCTTGTTCTTACTGAATACTGTTCGTGATTGCATATATTGCTGATAACGTTTAATCTTGATTTTAGTTGTTAAAATTTAGATTGAATTTTATCAGTATTGCATTCATCCCCCCCCCCCCTTCTGCAATACACAAGGACTAACAACTGGTATCAGAGCTTTCAGATTAACATACATATCTGAGATCCCAAAGAAAATGCAGAAATCAAACAGTATCAAGATCCCAGCATTTGATAAAGAGAACTACAGCATTTGGAAAAGAAAAATCTTGCTGTTTATCAAAGCTGCAAATCCACTATACCCAGGTATACTCGAGAATGGTCCTTTCATACCAAGAAAGGAAATTGAAGCCACAACAGTGAATGGTGAGATTGTTCCTGCACATTGGGTTCCCAAAGATCCCTCAGAAATCTTGGAACCTGAAAAGGAGAAAATGGTGCTAGATGATCATTTGCAACTTATCTTGCTCGATTCTCTCACGCTGGATAAAGCCATGTGTGGAAGTGTGATAAGCTGCACATCAGCCAAGGAGATGTGGATCAGGTTAGCCTTACTCTGTGAAGGAAGTGAAGAGGTTAAGGGCAACCAAAGGCAAATTCTAATATCTCAATATGAGGCATTCATGGCCAAGCCTGGTGAAGACTTAACCTCCATTTTTGAAAGGTTCAGTAAGCTCTTAACTAAATTACAGATACATGGCAAGTACTATGACAGAAAAGAATTAAATGTCAAGTTCCTGCTCACATTGCCTGATCACCTTGAACACAAGACAACAGCCATACGAGAAGGAAGAGATCTCAACAATATAACCTTTGAGACACTTTATGGTATTCTGAAATCTTATGAACTCGAACTCTTTCAAAAGAGAGCCATACAAAGTGGAACAAGGAACAAGATGGCTAATATGTCAAGTGCCCTAGTAGCACATGTGCCAAGGATCACACAGCCAAGTGAAGTACTACAGATCACACAATCAACCCCAACACAGACCTTGAAGATAGAAGAGGTGGTTGAAGATGATGAGAAAGTGGTACTACAGCTCAAAGATGTGGAAGATGAAGACTTCTACACAATGGAGGAACTGGAAAGCATGGACAACCCTACTATGGCTTACATGGCCAAAAAGTTCAAGAACTTCAGGTTCAAGAAGGATAGGTCATACAAGCCTCAAGGCCAAGCATCCAAGTTCAGCAAAGGAAGCTCATCAAAGGCTGCTGTGGGAAGTTCAACCAAAGGAGGATACAAAACTGGATTTGTGGATAGATCAAAGTTCAAATGTTACAACTGTGGAGAACCTGGTCATTTTGCTACTGAATGCAAAAGACCCAAACAGGTTCAAAGATATGAGAAAGGAACTGGTGGATACTCCAAGAAAAATCAAGGTAAAGCCTATGTGGCTGAAGGAAAGTGTTGGGATGATTCTGATGATGAAGAAGAGGAAGAATATGTCAATCTAGCTCTCATGGCTAGCACTGATGAGGTAGCATCAACTCCTTCAAGTCAGGTACCTTCACTTGTCTTACTTGATATGTCTACTGATGAGTATAAGAAAACCATTAAAGACTTAAGTGCTGAAATGTTCAATGTCTATACTAGCTTATCTGCTGCTAATGAGGAAATCTCTAGACTAAGTAAGCTAAATGAAACACTTCAGTCTAACAATGATTCTCTTGTTCTCAAAACCAGTTCACTAGGCTCTTTAGCTCAAGAGAATGCTAAACTTAAAAATGAATTAAAATGTGCTAAGGAGGTTGAGGAATTCCTGAGGAATGAGATTGCTGAAAATGAATTTAAGATTAAGGCCTATAGAAACTCATCAAAGATAGTTCAAGATTACAATGATAAGCATACAGAAAATCAGTCTGTTGGTATAGGTTTTTCTTATGGTAGAAGACCTGGAAAGGAAACTGTGATTCAAGATTGTCCTGGAAATGCTGCTGTCAAACCCACCATTCTCAAGAAAGTTAAAACTCCTATTTTCAAAGCTGCTGAAATTGAGTTTGATGAAGAAGCCATGCTCATCAAACAAGAAATTCTTGATGAGGATGAAGGTGTTGACAGCACATTCAAGGATGGAAAGGATACTGTCACAATCCCCAAGACAGTAAACTTACCAAGCAATCAGACAGTAAATCCAAAAGATGTTGTCACAGTTGGCAAGACAGAATCTTTCAAAGATACTGTCAAGAATGATTCCAAGACAACAACTTTCAAACCTTCTGTCAAGACAGTAGGAATAAAAGATACTGTCAAGGAAAGTTCGACAGCAACTTCTGAACATACTGTCAATCCAGTAACTCCCAAGTCTAAAAACAGAAATGGTAAGGTAGGTGTCAATAAAGGAAATGGATACACTAATGTTGGAGGTGCTTCTAGGAAACTGTGCAATAACTGTGGATCTACTCATCATTTAACACATGTTTGTAAGAAACCAATTGAGGATAAGATCAATGCTACTGAACTCAATGGTAACTTACACAGAACCCCCCTTATGCATAGAACTATGAGTGTCTGTAATAACATTGATTGTATGCCATGTAAAATCACTGCCATGAGTACATGCTTTAACTTACCTGTTCTCTCGACTGAAAAATGCTCATACCTAAACACTGTTGAGACTTCTGAGCCTGCTGGCAACAGCAAAAAGGCTTCATCCACTAAGAAAAGGACCAAGTCCAATTCTAAACCTAAGTGGGTGAAAAGAGAAGTCAAACAGGAAGTCTTTGATAATGCTTGTGATGTTGTGACTGAAAGAAACTCAGGAAACACTGAAACTGCAGGACCCAACAAAGATTGGGTACCATATGCAACTTAGAAACATTCTGTTTTGCAGGGTAAGAAGAAAAACCAGGTCATGTGGATTATTGACAGTGGCTGCTCAAGACACATGACAGGTGATAAAGCCCTGCTATCACATTATGTAGAGAAAGCTGGCCCAATCATAACCTTTGGAGACAACAGCAAGGGTTACACAGTGGGATATGGCTGTCTGGAAATTGGAAATGTTGTCATTGAAGATATTGCTCTTGTGGATGGATTGATGCACAACCTACTCAGTGTCAGCCAATTCAGTGACAGAGGATTTAAGGTTGATTTTGATATGATGGTGTGCAACATCTATCACAAGAAGGATGGAAGCCTCTCTCTAAAAGGGGTCAGAAAAGGAAGCCTGTTTGTTGCTGATCTAGGCTCAACAAAGAAGGATAAAGTTTACTGTTTTTATAGCAAAGCTACTGTTGGTGACAGTATGCTTTGGCACAGGAAGCTCTCACATCTCAACTTCAAAACAATGAACATTCTAATGAAGAAAGAGTTAGTGAGAGGTTTGCCCCAACAGGAATTCTGTCAAGAAGGATTGTGTGAAGATTGTCAAATGGGCAAACTGAGAAGAGCTGTGCACAAGTCCAAGAAAGTAAACACCAACACAGAAGCACTCAAGTTAATACACATGGATCTCTTTGGACCAGTCAATGTACCATCTATGGCCAGAAAGAGGTATGCCTTAGTAATGGTGGATGATTACTCAAGGTACACTTGGGTGAAATTTCTTGAATCCAAAGATGAAGCTGCTCAAGTGATTATTGATCAAGTCAGAGTTCTTGATAGAACCCCAAACTCAAAAGTTCAAATCTTGAGGAGTGACAATGGTACAGAATTCAGAAATGCCACACTTGGAAATTTCTGCAAAGATGAAGGAATTGTACAACAATTCTCTGCTGCAAGAACTCCACAGCAGAATGGAGTTGTAGAAAGAAAGAACAGGACTCTCATTGAAGCAGCTAGAACGATGTTGCATGATGTTAAGCTGCCAACATATTTCTGGGCTGAAGCTATCAACACAGCCTGTTATACTCAGAACAAAATCATGATCAACAAAACTCATGCAAGTACTCCTTACTGTCTGTTAACTGGAAAGAAACCTACTGTCAAATATTTTCATGTGTTTGGGAGCAAATGCTTTATGATGAAAGACAATCATGAGAAGAAAGGAAAATTTGACACCAAGGCTTTTGAAGGACTATTCATGGGTTACAGCACAGATAGGACTGCCTACAGAGTTTATGTTATGGAACACAGGATTATTGAAGAAAGTGTTAATGTCACAATTGATGAAACCAAGTTTCCAGGACTCCATGAAGAAGGAAAGATGCAGACATTCATATTTGAGAATCAAGGATACTTGGAAGCTGAGGAGATTGTGGATGAAGAACCTAGCTTCACTCAGGTTGTTGAAGTTGATAAAGGTACTGTCAATGCCACTACTGTCAACCAAACTCCAGCTCAGTCACAGACCATATCATCTAACAATCATGACAATGGTGACTCTGGAGACAATGAAGAACATGGTGAAGACAATGGGATTGGTGATCACTCAACTCAACAAACTGAAGGAAGTATTCCTGTGCAGTCAAGTAGCGTGCCCAGAATCACCAAGTGGAACAAAGATCACTCAAGTGACCTTATCATTGGTGATCCTAATTCTGGAGTGAGGACAAGGAACAAAGTCTCTGCTGACAGCATGTTTTCATGCTTCCTGTCACAAATGGAACCCAAGACAATTGATGAAGCATTGTTGGATTCTGACTGGGTGATAGCCATGCAAGAAGAGCTAAATCAGTTTGAAAGAAACAATGTATGGAGATTGGTTCCAAGACCTAAGGGAAAGTCAGTTATTGAGACCAAGTGGGTTTTCAGAAACAAACTTGATGAAAATGGATTGGTGACAAGGAACAAAGGTTACTGTCAACAGGAGGGAATAGATTATGATGAGACATTTGCTCCTGTTGCAAGACTTGAAGCTATAAGAATCTTTCTAGCTTATGCTGCACACTGCAACTTCAAAGTATTTCAGATGGATGTCAAAAATGCCTTTCTAAATGGAGAGCTGGAAGAAGAAGTGTATGTGGAACAGCCACCAGGGTTTGAGGATGCTGAAATGCATAATTTTGTGTACAAACTCTTCAAAGCTTTGTATGGTCTAAAGCAAGCACCCAGGGCATGGTATGACACACTTTCCACCTTTCTTCTGGAAAACCAGTTTACCAGAGGAGTTGTGGACAAGACACTTTTCTACAAGCATCATGGCAAGGACATCATTCTGGTACAAATCTATGTGGATGACATCATTTTTGGTTCTACAACTGAGAAGCTGTGTGAGAAGTTTTCCCATCTCATGAGTAACAAATATGAGATGAGCATGATGGGAGAATTGTCATTCTTTCTGGGGTTACAAATTCTTCAACAAACTGATGGAATCTTCATAAGTCAAGCTAAGTATATCAAGGAACTTCTCAAAAAGTTCAACTTGGAAGATTCATCTCCTGCAAAGACACCAATGTCCACAGCAACTAGTCTGGATCTTGACCCTAAAGGAAAGAAAGTTGACTCAAGCACCTATAGAGGCATGGTAGGATCCCTCCTATACCTAACTGCTAGCAGACCTGACATCATGTTTGCTACATGTCTCTGTGCAAGGTTTCAAAGTGATCCAAAGGAGTCACACTTGGTAGCCATCAAGAGAATCTTTAGATACTTAAAAGGCACTCCTAACCTAGGCCTTTGGTATCCTAAGAATACTGGATTTGATCTAATTGGTTACTCAGACTCAGACTATGCTGGATGCAAGATTGACAGAAAGAGTACTACTGGTAGCTGTTAATTTCTTGGTGGAAGATTGGTCTCATGGTTTAGCAAGAAGCAGCATTCAGTTTCTACCTCAACTGCAGAAGCTGAGTACATTGCTGCAGGCAGTTGCTGTGCACAAATTCTATGGATGAAAAGTCAACTTCTAGATTATGGTCTAGTGTTAAGAGAAATTCCTATTTACTGTGACAACACTAGTGCCATAGCCATCTCAGACAATCCAGTTCAACACTCTAGGACAAAGCACATTGATATAAGACATCACTTTATCAGAGAGCATGTTGAACAAGGAACTGTGAAGCTGATTTATGTCCCAACTGACAAGCAACTTGCTGACATCTTCACTAAGCCATTGGATGAAGCAACCTTCAACAGGTTGGTAAGTGAATTGGGAATGCTGAATCTGGTATGTTAATTTACTAAGGTTTCTAAATTTTCAATTCTTATTGAAGCTCATGACAGCAACTTCAAACCTGCTGTCAAGAGAAGTTACTGTCTACTTGGTTTATGTCTGTTATGTGACAGCATGTGTTGATTTGACTTTTCATGTCAGTATTTTGTGCCAGTCTCATACTTTTAAACCGTGTATGACTTTAATGTGGTTATCCGTTAAGTTTGAGAGTTAAAAATCTGTTCCATTGGACTTTCACACTCTTTTGCATTAATCTGTAGGATTAAAGGAGGACACGACCATTAATTACTTTTGTGGTAGTTGTATGGGTACTCTAACTTTTGACCATTGGACTTTAATCCTTAGACGGTTTTGCCTATAAATTAACCTTAGGTTTCACCAGTCTGCTCTCAGTTTTAAAGTAAAAAATGGAAAACAAAGTAGGAATCGAAGTTGGTCTAAAGAAGTGTGATAGTGAACCCGACAATGAAGAGATCGATGAGCTCTTTGAAATGCTGTTGGACGCCATGGATGAGATAGACGAGGAAAAGGAGGCCAAGGTTAAGGAAGAGGAGGCCAAGGCTATGGAAGAAGAGAAGGAGCTTCAGGCACTTCTTGAAAAAGAAGGCCGCTCTGAAGAAGAGATTAAGGAAGAAGTCTTAGAACTAGTTGATAAAATCTTAGAATGATGTACTCAATGTTCGATATTAATGATTTTATTAACAATAATAAAAGTTCCTGCTTATGTGGTTACTGAGTTTATGACTTGTCTGTGTAACTTGTTTAATATCTGTGCTTGAAAGATTACATTGCTAAATTCATATTCTGTTAATTTTAGGTTAAGTATATGAGCAACGCATTCTAATTAGTTCCTGACAGAAACAATTTCCCATTTAAATTACTGTCACAAAGAAGGATATTGTCCCGTGTCTCTTGACAGCAACCTTCTTGACAGCAGGGAAAGACTTTCTGTCACGACCTTTAAAGGATACTGTCACTCAAATGCTTAACGGTGACAGCATGTTTTTGCGCAATAGTTGCTGTCGCGCAAAACCTACTGTCACCACCACTTCTTACTGACAGATTGTTTCTAGCGCACAGGTTACTGTCAACAATAGTGGACCGTTGTAATTGGATATTCACCCCATGATTGACAGTGAATAACGGGCAGTAACTCACGTGTTAAGAGAGTGGGTTAAGACACGTCCTTTAACTCCACTTTTTGAGCAAACGTTTGAGATACCCATATTTATTCTCCAGTTACTCAGACATATCACTCTCACAAAACTCAAGGCAAAATACTTTTCTTCAAGCAAAAAGCTACTTTCTCACTTTCTTCTTTTCTTGAAATCTCAATGGCCCCCAAACAGACTCTCTCTCAAAAAAACTTTGCTGGCATCTTTTCCCCAAATGATGCTGGTGAAGGTTTCAAAGGACTAGTGTTTTTCTTGAACAAGTCCTATCTCGGTTATGCCATAACCTCAACCCCCATACTCGACTTAGACAGACTTGAGGCGTTTTGGCAAACTGCTGTTGCTCAAACTGAGGGTGAGAACCCTGGTATTCAATTCACAATCTCTGGGCAACAATACATTCTCACAGCTGAGGTCATCAATACTGCTCTTGGAATTACACTGGAAGCAGGCCAAAACTTTGCTCCACTTGCTAATGATGACACTCTGAAGAAGCTCTTCTTGAAGATTGGGTATGCCGGCCCTATTCTCGAAGAGGGAACAACCAAGTGGTACCCGTCTGGTGAAATGGACAGGAAATATCTGAGGAAGGAGTGGAGCATGATATTTGATGCAATGGTCAAGGTGTTCTCTACCAAGTCCACAGGCTGGAATGGGATACCCTCCTACATCAAGAAACTGACACATTCTCTTGTCCATGGATACAAGGTGAATGTTGGAGCTCTCCTCATGGCACAACTCAAAGATGCCATAGGTAAGAAGGTATCACACTACCCTCGCTTTCTTATGTTGTGCATTAATTCATTCTGTGATTTTAATGATGCCGCTCCTCGTTTAGAGGCTTGCTCAGTTTTGAAAAAGAACACACACACACTATTATCATCACAAAATCTCAATGCACATATTCCAATTTGTTTCACTCAGCACATGGTTGATCAAGTGTCCAACCTTGATTATCCATTTTCTTTGTCATATCTCCCGATGAATCATAAACGATCCTTAAACCCTCGTCTCGGCACTTATTTGACCTCTGAAGGTTCGTCCGGTCCTATTATACGACCTCAAGTAACATACTACATCTTTATCAATCAACACGTCCTCTACAAGATTCTTTCCTTGACCCACTATGGGGTCTTCCTCTAGATCCTCCTATGGATCTTCCTTTATCGGGTCTCCGTCCATTTCAAGGAACGCATCATCAATTGCCTACTCGAAGGCCTCGGGATCTGGTATCTCAGAATCCCATCCATCTATAACTCATACGAATCGAGGTGACTAACCATGAAGTCCTAATTACGGTTTCCCAGAAGAAGTCCCTTCTCGGGCTTTATCTTAAACAGTCAGGGTCATGTCTTCTAACCCGACTACGAACTCAATTTGAGCTCCAGATGCTCTTATCATTATTACGGGTATTGTAAGACTCGATCTCCTATCGTTTCTGAGGACTGTAACCTAACGCTCTGATACCATTTCTGTAACAGCCCCAAATCCGGGGTCAGGGATTTAGAGTAGTCACGATCCATTTACTCCTTGCCTTACCTGTATTACTCACAACGTTCATAATTCACCTGCTCATGACCCCACAATATGTGTCTCTCACACACACACACACACACACACAGGTTAGAGTCTCAGAAACGACACAATACAACAACTGCGGAATAATAATTTTTATTACAATACCCAAATGTCTTTGAATCTGTCACTGATACAATTTCTAGGAAATGTTACATTACCAACTTAGCCTTCTGATGCTCACAATCCTCTCATACCATTCATATCTATACATAAGTTGAATACCAACAGCTGTAGCCCGATCCGATTAGTTCGTACTACTCTCGGGATCACTGCTAGAAACTGTTTATGAAAACGCCTTGCGGGGTATGTGCCGTCCCATTGGCATCCTGCTTCGCTGCTATATAATATATATAAAACAATAGCAAGAGTGAGCGATAGCTCAGCAAGGAAATAAAAGTATGGCATAATTCTGCCTTTAACTCAACCCAGAATAAAGCGGGTATAAGACAATAATTTGTCAAAATATCTTGATACTGAAATTATATCCTTATCGGAATGTATTCCCAAAAACAGTACCATTATTGTACTTCAAATATCATTTCATAATATTTCTGCAAACTTTTGCTATATTATGAACAAAGTTCTAGTATAATATAGAAGATGAGGTTTCAAAGTAAACCAATATAACCTTTCCAAAAATATCTGCTATGTAAGCAGAATATCAACACATATCTTAAAAGATGAAGTTATAAGGTGATTCCGTATAAACAACTCCCTTACCATAACTCATGTTATGTAAGGTATCCACAGAGTCATAACTCATAAAATAAAAGATGAAGTTACAAGAATTTATTGACACTTCATTTCCAAACACTTTTCAACCTCCTGCCAACATGATCGGTTCTTCACCCCAATACATGTTGCAGGAATATCCAAATTGGATGATGAACCAATACAGGAGTTGCTACCGCGCCCGCTGTGCCTAACCTTGCTATGATCAGTAGCAGGTCGCACCGCTCAAATAGTTTTCTACATGTAGATGGAAGAATCACGACAGCCTGACATTGTCTACCGCCTTACAGTGACCTCCCGGCCAACGGTTGGGCCAATAAAAGTTGGATGGGTCCGCGCAACTAGACCACTTACACCACTCCTAGTTCAGATGAAATCCATGACTCTGAAACGTAAAGATCGTCCTCCTTTCCCCAAGTGTAACACTTGTTGATACGACTCCACTAAGTAGTTATATCTAGGTCGGAAAGGAAGATTCTCCAATATTTCCCAAGCTACTGCTTGTTAATGGACATCGACTTGTTCCATGAATTTACCCCTCGATCGTTGAGGTGGTAACACAATATTTGACTTGCAGCAACTAAATTGCTTCGAGAAAATATCTGTCCCCTGACAGTTTTGAGTTGAGAGTTTAAAAAGAGTAGCAGTCACTTAAATCAGGTTTCCCATATTTTTGATAGTTGAGCGAGCATTTAAATCCTCTTTACAAGACAGATTTAAATGGAAAAACATTGTTTTGGGAACCTCTTGTTGCTTTGAAAATAATATTTATTAAATAAGTAACCCTCAAATGAATATTCAAAATGAATATTCATTAAATAAATAAATAATCCTCGAATGAATATTCAAAACTAATATTCATTAAGTAAATAAATAATCCTCGAATGAATATTTGAAACTAATATTCATTAAATAAATAAATAATCCTCGAATGAATATCCAAAACTAATATTCATTACATAAATAAATAATCCTCGAATGAATATTTGAAACTGATATTCATTAAATAGATAAATAATCCTCGAATGAATATCCAAAACTAATATTCATTAAATAAATAAATAATCCTCGAATGAATATCCAAAACTAATATTCATTAAATAAATAAATAATCCTCGAATGAATATCCAAAACTAATATTCATTAAATAAATAAATAATCCTCGAATGAATATCCAAAACTAATATTCATTAAATAAATAAATAATCCTCGAATGAATATCCAAAACTAATATTCATTAAATAAATAAATAATCCTCGAATGAATATTCAAAAGTAATGTTCATTAAACAATTAAATAATCTTCGAATGAATATTCGAAATAATATTCTTAAAGTCAATAGTCCTCAAATGAATATAAATGATATTCATTAAATAAACAATTAACCCTCGAATAACAATTACCCGACATCTTTATCGGAAAATAATCCTTAACATATACAGAAATATAATTACTTCTGATCTAAAGAAATATCATACGCCCTTAACCTAGGGCCTTTATAAAAACCTGGCTTCTAACTAATATCCCATATCTAGCTTAGAAGCCCATAATCAAATCATTTCCAAGTAATAAATACTTTCCGGAACATAATTAATGTTTAATAATAATATTCCTCAAGATGAATAGTACTCTGCCGCTGGAATCCCTCCGGGTTTTCACGACTATCTATATAACAAAAATATCGACTCCCGGTCTAAAGTCGAAACAATGAACATGCTCTTATCCATAGAGCTACAAGGTATACCGGTTCGTAAGTACATTATCTCAAAGCTCGTATAATATCCAAAAGTCAAATTCTATTTTATACAATATATAACATGTATCGCAAAAACTGTATAACTCCACACATGGCAAAAGCAGTAATATATAATCAATACTTCAAAGTATAGATTTAGAAAACTTGCCTGATGCTCGAGAAGTGATAGGGGTTCGCGACGATGCCGGACAATCTAGACAAAGTCAAAGAAAACGTACGATTAATCCCCTGGATAATCCACTTGTACTCAATGCTTAAACACATAAACGAAACACAACCAAGGCATTACTTGCTTGCTCTAACGTCATACTAAATCCATGTTATTCATCAAATACTTATATCATAAGTTTGGTTCGAAATCCATCCTCAAATCCAAGTTATACTTAACCATTTGGAACCTTGGTTCTAAGTCTTGTTTTCAGTGAATTTACACTTGCGCAACCTCGGCTAAAACATTTTTATAAAATCAACTAATAATCTTTTTGATTCGAAATCTTCGCACAAGGCTTGCTAACTGTCCTTAGCATTATATCCCAAAGTTTCACATTTGGATTCGACTTTTAGAGGTCTTTGACTTAGCATCAAAGTAGTTACATTTCTGCGATGCAACCTTTTGAACCACGATTACTAAAACTAGCATAACTCTTAAACCATTCGGCCAAATTAGGCGAATCACATATCATTACGAAGCTTATAACATAAAATACACAATCATGGGCAGTAGGACTCAAGGGTCGAGCTCTAACAGAGGAAAAACAGAGAACCAATCAGTAGGTAAAAATTTGGGCATTACGACGGCTATAACTCGGATATTCCCAAATTTCAAATCATCCAAAATACATAACGATCGCTCCACATAACACATACATCTTATATATCATAGAACTGAGGCCAAGCAATGCCTTTCCGTTCATATAACTCATTATCACTTAAATCGAAACCCAATCATAACAACTAAGGCTATAATCATGCATAACACCATTAATCATCCATAATCCTTATAATAATTCAAGGGTTTCAAAATTATACCTCCTCCAAGCTTGCTTTCTGCCATACTCCTGATGTAGCCTTAGATTCTTGCTTAATACAACCTTTGGAAGCTACAAACTCATTATCAAAACAAAACAAGATACAAGTTACTATTCATCATCTTCTCCAACTGTTAATCACTGAATCGAAGGGGTAAATCACGGAGTTGAGGTGATTGCTTACCATGGTTACGTCGGGCTTCTCGAGAGCTTCGATTTGAGTGGTAGAACGTCAAAAACGGACCACGGAATCTCAAGTTATGATCATTTCTTTCTCTCCCATTTTTCTTCTCATTTCTCTCCCGAATTTCTCTTCCTTTTTCTTTTTCTTCTTATCTTGTTTAATTACTTGATATTTATCCAATGTGGTGAGTCATCACCCTTGGTCTCTTCTTGTCTTGACACTTGGCAAGAATGCATTGGCTTGGAATAAAGTAGCTTTTCTGGTTCGTTTAATTTCGTAGAACGCTCGCAAGGTTCCTCGAGGGTTCTATCGAGGTATTTTACCGAAATCGTTCTCGATACTTCTAATTCATTTATCAAATCCATATCCATAGAATTAATAATTTAAATCCTTAAATATCTTCAAATAATAATTATTTAGTCCGTTTTTGGTGAAATTTTGGAGAAAACGAAAAATGCTATTTTTCCGATTCTGACAGCTTCTGCATTCTTTCATTTCCATCGTAGATCACTAATGCGACTTTGAAAGTTTATTATATCGTCCCGCATATAGGGTGGTCTGAAAAACTTTTAAATGAAGAGTTACTATTCATCAGTGGTTTTTCTATAATCCTTTGGATCAAAATCCGTTCCAATATTCCTGATCTATTTTCTCTTTACTCTTTGCACTTAGAAAACGTTCTAGTGATTTCTCGGGCGTACGCTATCTTGTTTATGGAGTTGTCGGATGTATTCCAGATATTGATTTGGATGACATAAAAATACTTTCCTTCCCTGGAGTATTGTATTCTTATCTTCCAGATTGATTGTTCTTATTTATGTGTTCAGTCCATTCTTACTATTCTCAAAATGTTTGAAAACCGAAATTCATATTCATTTCATAACTTGATTCTCAAAGTCATTGCCACTATCCATATTTACATCAACATATAATAAAAGTTTTAATTCTACCCAAAATCTGGGGTCTTACAGTCTCCCCTCCTTAAAAGGATTCCGTCCCGGAATCACTCTGAAAACAAATGGGGATATCTTTCTAGCATCTCGCTCTCTAGCTCCCAAGTTGATTCTTCCACATTATGATTCCTCCATACCACTCTGGCTAGTTTGATGACCTTGTTTCGGAGTACTTGTTCCTTTCGATCTATAATTTCCATTGGTTGCTCCACATAGGTCAAGTCTGGTTGTATGTCTACGTGCTCGTACTCTACATATGCCGGGCATCTATAGTATACTGACGTAGCATTGACACATGAACCCCGTTATGACCATTCTACAAGTTTGGGGGGTAAGGCTGGCTCGTAGGCCACCTTCCTGGCGCGTCTTAAATCTCAGATGGCCCAATGAATCTCGGGCTCACTTCCCTTTCTTTTCAAATCTCATTTATTCTTTCCCTGGAGATACCTTTAGCATCACGAATCTTTAACCTCATATTCTCTATCTTGTTTGCACAGAAATACACCAGCATAAACTTGCTTGCCATTCATCAACTTGCCATTTAGCTTATCAGTAGCAGTACTATCTCTATACTCGCGGGCTTAGTCCGCATACTTTCTCTGTCTGTCTTGGTTGTCACTAGCCGCTTGTTGGTGAAATCTTTTGTCTTTCTAGTTTGTTGGACTAACTTGGGTGTTGTGTAAAATCTCGTCTTTTAATTCCCGATCATTCGGATTCCATCTCTGTCTCATTTTAATTAAGGGCATCGGCCACCACATTGGCCTTCCCCGGATGGTAGTGTATCTCACAGTCATAATTCTAGGTCAATTCTAGCCATTTCTCCATCTCATGTTATCTACTATCACGGGTAACTCAAGGCCAATTCATTACATTCCATAAAATTTGTGGGTGCATTAATCAACCCAAAATAACCTCGCTGAAAACTCGAAGTGTCTATTCCTAGTACGAATCGCAGTCTTGGGCATATCCTCTGATTTAACTTCCAACTGGTGATACCCAGTTCTTAAATAAATTGGAAATACACAGCGTTCTTCCGCTGATCAAACAATCATTTACAAGGGTACCTATTCTCCATGTCAAACTCATACAACTCTCGAGGTTCGATATATAATCTTGTGCTAAAATCTTTCTCTCTTACAACAACACCGGGCTCTCCACGGTGGTGCACTGGGTCTTATCATATCCTTATACAACAACTCTTGTAACTGAGTCACTAACTCTTTCATTTCCACTATACTCTGAATACTCGGTATTCATTCTCATGTCATCCCAATCGATATTTGGTAGCGCATTAAGATCTTGTAAAATCTCCCAAAACCATTGTAGTTTCCTCTATACTTGGTGCCTCTTTTCTTGGCGTCAACCATAAGAGCTAATTAAGCCTCGTATCTCTGGCGTAATAGTTTCTTAGTCTGAACTATATTCAAGAATCTCTGAATCTGTCTCCGTTCTTTATTTATTACTCTCTCTCCCTTACAATCAGTCTGGGCCCCATTGGGTGTCAACCAACCCATTCTTATTATAATATCCACTTTTCCCAACTTGAAGGGATCAGGTCTATCAAAAGTGTCGACCTCATATTTCTAGTTCACAACCTGGATGTACCAGTCTTATGGGAAAATCCCTCGATTGGCTATTTCTACTTGTAATTATTCCATCAGCGTCTCGGCCTTAAGGTTTAATTGTCATGCAATTTCTTGATATACAACGATACATTAGTTCTGTCTATACAGTATAGAAGGGCACCTGCTATTTAAAGGTCCTGATAATGGGCTGCTGGTTGGAGGTAGCCCTGGTTGAAACCTACTGGCTTCTTTTATTCTGTGTTCACAAACTCCGGAACAAACCTCGATAACTCGGAAAAACTTGGCCTCATACTCGGTCACAGTGATGGTTTCTTGCTTTAACTCTTTAACTTTCATTTTCATCCGGGTCTCCATATATTTCCGAAAATTATTCCTTTAAAACAACACACGCTGCATCTCTCACGAGTCACAATACCAGCTCCCTCTGACTCCATCGTCAGTACTTATCTTGCTAACCCAGAGGTTGTGCCCATTCGTAAACAAATCCTCCAAAATCTCAATTCCACTATAGGGCATCTATCTAACATCGTTGTCACTGGAGTTCACGGCACATCGCTATTCCTTTCACATATATTGATTGACACGCTTTCCATTATCATTATATCCTTGGGAGAATAAACCAATTTCATCGATATGTCACTAACAGTCTATTCGTCTTAGGGATTCACTCCTGTCATAGGTGATTTCGTTGCGAATCTAATTCCTATCAGCGAATTTTGACTTATTTGACCTGGTTCGCCTTCCCTTGGAATTCAATGAAGATAACAAAAATTATGGGGCCTTGAAAAGACAGCTCCCATATCAAGGAAAACGTCACACACTGGTGATCATAAGGTTATGAGTTTTAAGGTAACCTTATTGGAGGTAAAAGAATTTACCGAGAGATCAACATGATCATAAGAACTCAACGTTGTGTGCCTCGATTGAGACATTACTAAAGGTAATTAGCCTTCTTGTATTTCACAACTTACAAGTGATGGCGTCCCATCAGACTTCTATCACATAGACAGATAGTCCTTGTAGCCCCTATAAGTATAGGGTTGTTCGTCTCAGTGGAAGTTGAAAAGTATGAAAGCAATTCGAGATCAATTTAATGATTATCGTCATTCGACAATATTTCTCAAAGGAACACCTTGGATTAAAATTGAACAGATTCCAAAGGTGCGGTTTCCAAGGAAACTACAAAGAAAAGAATAACCAGAAAGATACTGGTACTTAACATACAAGTGGTGAGGTATCACCATAGGGTCATTCATTATTTGAAGAAAAGTGAAAGCTTAAATAACATCATTTGACAGGGCTTCGAAAACCTGAAAGTAGGCATCGTGACAGCCTCTAATCACAATTGAAATTAATTATGATTTAACACAAGTGTTATAAAATAACTTCAAAGAGGGAATATACCCTTTATCAGAATTCTTTCTTGGAAAGAGGTCAAGATAGATCATAGATTGGGGAAATACCCCACATAATTTGCAAATGGGGAGGGTATTACCAAGGTCTCTACGGATGCCTTTTTTTTTTTGTCGGCTCCTCTGATGGATAATCGTTCAATTCCAAAGCTTTTCTTTTCCACGCACCCTAAGGTGTTCGATACTTACGTCATTGCCGACTTATATTAGTCGCTAAGAATTCAACCATCAGCATTTGCAATCGCAGGGAGTTCTATACGACTAGGCGCAAACATCTCAAGTAAGCGTTCTGTTCTATAAGAAGACTTCGATACCGTTGTCGCCCATAGCAATGACAATTCCACATGTCGACTGGGCGGTACTCCGGAAGATCGTTAGAAACTACAAGATTAAATCTGGTCTCTATTTCAATCATCCTTATATCCAATATTCCTTCTCCCATATCAATCCCGGGCGCTACATAAGCTTAACACTTTTGGCGCAATAGCCTTTTCATTTAAGTCAACCCCGGAACTTCTCAGTCCGTCTTGGTCCTTAAATATATTTCGCCTTTACCGTCCAATCTCAACTTCCTCATTTAATCTCTACAATCACTTATAGCAATCAGGGTCTGTCCACCAACCCCTATAACGGCTATCTTACCCAATCCACAGGGTTCGCTCTGATTTCCACTCCCTTTGGTGACATCCTCCGGTAATCAGAAAGACAAGGTTTGCCAAAATCTGCTGAATTTCTTTCCAAAATCAGGGAAACTTGATCAATCTATTTACCTACTAGTAATGCTCGGATCTGATTTCTGACCTTTCTGTTCTATCCTCATAAGTCCTTCCTGGTTTCCTGAGGGTGGCAAATCTCGTTCTCGATTCCGTCTTAGCGTGCTTGTCTTACAATAACATTTGCATGGTACATATACCCAAAATTTTCCTTGAGATAATAAAATCTCTCAATGATGTAACAGACACTATTTCCAGTGGAATCGCTGGTCGTGGGGAATTGAAACCTCATAGCCAAAACAATTCCTTTCACTATTCTTATGCAACTAAGTACCCTTAATCGTTCGTAAAAATCTGAACACCTTGGTTCTTACGCATGCCGCCTCCTTATGGACAACTACAACCGACTACGAGTAACAGGTTTCGTTCAAGTCAAATCAATCCACTGATACTGGTTATACTGCCTTTACCTCTTCTGCTTTGGAGACTCTATTCCATTTTCTTTGTCATATCTCCCGATGAATCATAAACGATCCTTAAACCCTCGTCTCGGCACTTATTTGACCTCTGAAGGTTCGTCCGGTCCTATTATACGACCTCAAGTAACATACTACATCTTTATCAATCAACACGTCCTCTACAAGATTCTTTCCTTGACCCACTATGGGGTCTTCCTCTAGATCCTCCTATGGATCTTCCTTTATCGGGTCTCCGTCCATTTCAAGGAACGCATCATCAATTGCCTACTCGAAGGCCTCGGGATCTGGTATCTCATAATCCCATCCATCTATAACTCATACGAATCGAGGTGACTAACCATGAAGTCCTAATTACGGTTTCCCAGAAGAAGTCCCTTCTCGGGCTTTATCTTAAACAGTCAGGGTCATGTCTTCTAACCCGACTACGAACTCAATTTGAGCTCCAGATGCTCTTATCATTATTACGGGTATTGTAAGACTCGATCTCCTATCGTTTCTGAGGACTGTAACCTAACGCTCTGATACCATTTCTGTAACAGCCCCAAATCCGGGGTCAGGGATTTAGAGTAGTCACGATCCATTTACTCCTTGCCTTACCTGTATTACTCACAACGTTCATAATTCACCTGCTCATGACCCCACAATATGTGTCTCTCACACACACACACACACACACACAGGTTAGAGTCTCAGAAACGACACAATACAACAACTGCGGAATAATAATTTTTATTACAATACCCAAATGTCTTTGAATCTGTCACTGATACAATTTCTAGGAAATGTTACATTACCAACTTAGCCTTCTGATGCTCACAATCCTCTCATACCATTCATATCTATACATAAGTTGAATACCAACAGCTGTAGCCCGATCCGATTAGTTCGTACTACTCTCGGGATCACTGCTAGAAACTGTTTATGAAAACGCCTTGCGGGGTATGTGCCGTCCCATTGGCATCCTGCTTCGCTGCTATATAATATATATAAAACAATAGCAAGAGTGAGCGATAGCTCAGCAAGGAAATAAAAGTATGGCATAATTCTGCCTTTAACTCAACCCAGAATAAAGCGGGTATAAGACAATAATTTGTCAAAATATCTTGATACTGAAATTATATCCTTATCGGAATGTATTCCCAAAAACAGTACCATTATTGTACTTCAAATATCATTTCATAATATTTCTGCAAACTTTTGCTATATTATGAACAAAGTTCTAGTATAATATAGAAGATGAGGTTTCAAAGTAAACCAATATAACCTTTCCAAAAATATCTGCTATGTAAGCAGAATATCAACACATATCTTAAAAGATGAAGTTATAAGGTGATTCCGTATAAACAACTCCCTTACCATAACTCATGTTATGTAAGGTATCCACAGAGTCATAACTCATAAAATAAAAGATGAAGTTACAAGAATTTATTGACACTTCATTTCCAAACACTTTTCAACCTCCTGCCAACATGATCGGTTCTTCACCCCAATACATGTTGCAGGAATATCCAAATTGGATGATGAACCAATACAGGAGTTGCTACCGCGCCCGCTGTGCCTAACCTTGCTATGATCAGTAGCAGGTCGCACCGCTCAAATAGTTTTCTACATGTAGATGGAAGAATCACGACAGCCTGACATTGTCTACCGCCTTACAGTGACCTCCCGGCCAACGGTTGGGCCAATAAAAGTTGGATGGGTCCGCGCAACTAGACCACTTACACCACTCCTAGTTCAGATGAAATCCATGACTCTGAAACGTAAAGATCGTCCTCCTTTCCCCAAGTGTAACACTTGTTGATACGACTCCACTAAGTAGTTATATCTAGGTCGGAAAGGAAGATTCTCCAATATTTCCCAAGCTACTGCTTGTTAATGGACATCGACTTGTTCCATGAATTTACCCCTCGATCGTTGAGGTGGTAACACAATATTTGACTTGCAGCAACTAAATTGCTTCGAGAAAATATCTGTCCCCTGACAGTTTTGAGTTGAGAGTTTAAAAAGAGTAGCAGTCACTTAAATCAGGTTTCCCATATTTTTGATAGTTGAGCGAGCATTTAAATCCTCTTTACAAGACAGATTTAAATGGAAAAACATTGTTTTGGGAACCTCTTGTTGCTTTGAAAATAATATTTATTAAATAAGTAACCCTCAAATGAATATTCAAAATTAATATTCATTAAATAAATAAATAATCCTCGAATGAATATTCAAAACTAATATTCATTAAGTAAATAAATAATCCTCGAATGAATATTTGAAACTAATATTCATTAAATAAATAAATAATCCTCGAATGAATATCCAAAACTAATATTCATTACATAAATAAATAATCCTCGAATGAATATTTGAAACTGATATTCATTAAATAGATAAATAATCCTCGAATGAATATCCAAAACTAATATTCATCAAATAAATAAATAATCCTCGAATGAATATCCAAAACTAATATTCATTAAATAAATAAATAATCCTCGAATGAATATCCAAAACTAATATTCATTAAATAAATAAATAATCCTCGAATGAATATCCAAAACTAATATTCATTAAATAAATAAATAATCCTCGAATGAATATCCAAAACTAATATTCATTAAATAAATAAATAATCCTCGAATGAATATTCAAAAGTAATGTTCATTAAACAATTAAATAATCTTCGAATGAATATTCGAAATAATATTCTTAAAGTCAATAGTCCTCAAATGAATATAAATGATATTCATTAAATAAACAATTAACCCTCGAATAACAATTACCCGACATCTTTATCGGAAAATAATCCTTAACATATACAGAAATATAATTACTTCTGATCTAAAGAAATATCATACGCCCTTAACCTAGGGCCTTTATAAAAACCTGGCTTCTAACTAATATCCCATATCTAGCTTAGAAGCCCATAATCAAATCATTTCCAAGTAATAAATACTTTCCGGAACATAATTAATGTTTAATAATAATATTCCTCAAGATGAATAGTACTCTGCCGCTGGAATCCCTCCGGGTTTTCACGACTATCTATATAACAAAAATATCGACTCCCGGTCTAAAGTCGAAACAATGAACATGCTCTTATCCATAGAGCTACAAGGTATACCGGTTCGTAAGTACATTATCTCAAAGCTCGTATAATATCCAAAAGTCAAATTCTATTTTATACAATATATAACATGTATCGCAAAAACTGTATAACTCCACACATGGCAAAAGCAGTAATATATAATCAATACTTCAAAGTATAGATTTAGAAAACTTGCCTGATGCTCGAGAAGTGATAGGGGTTCACGACGATGCCGGACAATCTAGACAAAGTCAAAGAAAACGTACGATTAATCCCCTGGATAATCCACTTGTACTCAATGCTTAAACACATAAACGAAACACAACCAAGGCATTACTTGCTTGCTCTAACGTCATACTAAATCCATGTTATTCATCAAATACTTATATCATAAGTTTGGTTCGAAATCCATCCTCAAATCCAAGTTATACTTAACCATTTGGAACCTTGGTTCTAAGTCTTGTTTTCAGTGAATTTACACTTGCGCAACCTCGGCTAAAACATTTTTATAAAATCAACTAATAATCTTTTTGATTCGAAATCTTCGCACAAGGCTTGCTAACTGTCCTTAGCATTATATCCCAAAGTTTCACATTTGGATTCGACTTTTAGAGGTCTTTGACTTAGCATCAAAGTAGTTACATTTCTGCGATGCAACCTTTTGAACCACGATTACTAAAACTAGCATAACTCTTAAACCATTCGGCCAAATTAGGCGAATCACATATCATTACGAAGCTTATAACATAAAATACACAATCATGGGCAGTAGGACTCAAGGGTCGAGCTCTAACAGAGGAAAAACAGAGAACCAATCAGTAGGTAAAAATTTGGGCATTACGACGGCTATAACTCGGATATTCCCAAATTTCAAATCATCCAAAATACATAACGATCGCTCCACATAACACATACATCTTATATATCATAGAACTGAGGCCAAGCAATGCCTTTCCGTTCATATAACTCATTATCACTTAAATCGAAACCCAATCAAAACAACTAAGGCTATAATCATGCATAACACCATTAATCATCCATAATCCTTATAATAATTCAAGGGTTTCAAAATTATACCTCCTCCAAGCTTGCTTTCTGCCATACTCCTGATGTAGCCTTAGATTCTTGCTTAATACAACCTTTGGAAGCTACAAACTCATTATCAAAACAAAACAAAACAAGATACAAGTTACTATTCATCATCTTCTCCAACTGTTAATCACTGAATCGAAGGGGTAAATCACGGAGTTGAGGTGATTGCTTACCATGGTTACGTCGGGCTTCTCGAGAGCTTCGATTTGAGTGGTAGAACGTCAAAAACGGACCACGGAATCTCAAGTTATGATCATTTCTTTCTCTCCCATTTTTCTTCTCATTTCTCTCCCGAATTTCTCTTCCTTTTTCTTTTTCTTCTTATCTTGTTTAATTACTTGATATTTATCCAATGTGGTGAGTCATCACCCTTGGTCTCTTCTTGTCTTGACACTTGGCAAGCATGCATTGGCTTGGAATAAAGTAGCTTTTCTGGTTCGTTTAATTTCGTAGAACGCTCGCAAGGTTCCTCGAGGGTTCTATCGAGGTATTTTACCGAAATCGTTCTCGATACTTCTAATTCATTTATCAAATCCATATCCATAGAATTAATAATTTAAATCCTTAAATATCTTCAAATAATAATTATTTAGTCCGTTTTTGGTGAAATTTTGGAGAAAACGAAAAATGCTATTTTTCCGATTCTGACAGCTTCTGCATTCTTTCATTTCCATCGTAGATCACTAATGCGACTTTGAAAGTTTATTATATCGTCCCGCATATAGGGTGGTCTGAAAAACTTTTAAATGAAGAGTTACTATTCATCAGTGGTTTTTCTATAATCCTTTGGATCAAAATCCGTTCCAATATTCCTGATCTATTTTCTCTTTACTCTTTGCACTTAGAAAACGTTCTAGTGATTTCTCGGGCGTACGCTATCTTGTTTATGGAGTTGTCGGATGTATTCCAGATATTGATTTGGATGACATAAAAATACTTTCCTTCCCTGGAGTATTGTATTCTTATCTTCCAGATTGATTGTTCTTATTTATGTGTTCAGTCCATTCTTACTATTCTCAAAATGTTTGAAAACCGAAATTCATATTCATTTCATAACTTGATTCTCAAAGTCATTGCCACTATCCATATTTACATCAACATATAATAAAAGTTTTAATTCTACCCAAAATCTGGGGTCTTACAGAGACACTGCACCTAGTGCAGCAAATAAGGAAGGTAGTCAAACCGAACCCTCAGTGGTTCCCCTTGAGCCTAAGAAGAAGAGAGCTAGGAGGACCAAAACCACTGTCAGCCACCCTGCAGTCTCCCAAAAGACTGTAGAGGAAACCAGGGAAATATACTCCTCCCTAGATGTGCCTTCTCAACAAGGGACATCTATTGAAATTGGCCTGTCTCCCAAGGCACCCTGTACAGAGTCTGCACAAACTCATGGTTCCCAACCTGAGATACCCCCACTTGAAGAAACACACAGTGAGTTAGGGCACAGTGAGGATTTCTCTGCTCCTATTGATGGTTCACATGTTTCATCTGTGAATCAGCCCCCACTCTCTGCTACACTTTCACCTTCTTCCTTCCCTACACATTCTTTTGTTTCTTCTCCACAACCTAGAGAAGGGGACAGTCCCAACCCTTCAGGTTTTGATCATCCATCTCCAATCATGGATGAGCCCCCATCTAGTGGTCCACAAGAACCCATTTCTCAAAGTGAGATGGACACCACTCCTCCAAACACTGAGCTAGGGCAAAGTGGTATTTTGTCAGTGTTAGATATAATTGCTAATGTTTGTTTATCAGTGTTTAAGCAACAGGTACTGACAAGAGTTTATCAGAAGCCAGTCAGAGTTTAGTTAAACTCTGACAGGGTGAAGAGTTTAATTGAAGCCGGTCAGAGTTTATTTAAAGTCTGACAGGGTGATAGTTGAATTAGCTGTCGGTGCTGAATTGAAGATTCTAGAAGCAATATATTCTGAAGATGGAAAGAAGCAGAATATATTGATACAGCTAAGGAAACAGAATGGAAGATAAGAAGCAATCCTTAATTGATAAGTTTTGTATAGCTAACTTGTAGGAATATCAATTAGATAAGGATTGTATGTAGCTGTGTACTATATAAACACAGATAGGTTATCCCTAGAAGGGACACGCGAATATTGATATATTATTCTTGTAACCTAGAAGCTCTTTGTGATTCATTAACATCATAAAGAGAGAAGCTGTTAATATAAATACAGTTTATTGATTCATAAACAGTGTTCTTAATTATTGTTATTCTCATACATACTTGATTATATTGTGTATTCGGCCTAACAATTGGTATCAGAGCCAAGGCTGTTTAATATATACAGTTTTACGATTCAAACACATTATTAATCATGTCTGAAGAAAATCAAACTGCTCCTAAGGCTGAACAGGTTAAGCCCAATTCTGTGAGTCGATATGAAACAATCAGGGTTCCAATTCTCAGGCCAGTAGAATATCCGATTTGGAAGGTGAAGATGACCATGTTTCTGGAGGCTACAGATCCAGAATACCTTGACAGAATTAATGATGGTCCTCATATGCCAACTAAATTGTCCCCTGTTGTTGATGGTCAAGCACAAAAGACTGTTCCAAAGGAAAAGAAAGATATGACTCCTGAGGATATCTCATCAATTGCAAAGGATGCAAAGGTTAGACATCTTCTCCACAGTGCTTTAGATAATGTAATGTCTAACAGAGTAATTGGCTGCAAAACTGCCAAAGAGATATGGGATGCTTTAGAAGTCAGATGCCAGGGAACAGGTGCTATTAAGAAGAACAGAAAAACAATACTCACACAGGAGTATGAGCACTTTGATTCAAGAACTAATGAAACCTTGACTGAGACTTATGACAGATTTTGCAAACTGTTGAATGATCTGTCTCTGGTAGATAAGGAATATGAACTTGAAGAGTCAAATCTCAAGTTTCTGTTATCTCTACCTGAAAAGTGGGATTTAAAGGCAACAACAATCAGAGATAATTATGATCTTGCTGATACAGATCTTGATGAGATCTATGGATTGTTAAAGACTCATGAACTTGAGATAGAACAAAGAAACAGGAGGTCAAGCAAGAAAACAAAATCTGTTGCTCTCAAAGTCGAGGAGAAGCCCATCAAGAAGGAATCATCAAGGAAGAAAGCCAAGGGAAAGGCTTTAGTTATTAAATCTGAAAGTGAGTCATCAAACTCTGATGATGACTCAAACTCTGATGAAGCTTCTGACTCTGAGGATGATGAAGAGGAGTTGATGCAAATGGCTGCATTGATGGTGAAGACCTTTAAGAAGATGGGATTCAAGAACTTCAAGAAAGGAAAGAGATTCTCAAGGAAAGATTCAAACTCTGAAAGGAGAAGTTTCAGAAAGTCTGATGGAAAGGAGAACAAGTCTGGCAAGAAGGATAAGTCTCAAATCCAGTGCTACAAGTGTAGGGAGATGGGTCATTATGCTCCAGAGTGCAAGAAAGGCAAATCTGAGAAAGCACTCATCTCTAAAGGCAAAGACTGGGCAGATACTTCAGATTCTGATGATGGAGAAAACTATGCTCTTATGGCAACTGTCAGAGATGAGACTGAATCTTCTGGAAATAAGGTACCCCTAACTACTTATGCTTATGATACTGATAATATATCTGAGTTAAGAGTATATCTGAAAAGTGTTCATGTTAGTTATAGGGATCAGACTTTAGAGAATGAGAGGATTAAATCTGAGAATCTTAGTCTTAAAGAAAGAAACAAGTTTCTTGAAAGAGAACTTGAGAATATGAAGCAGATTCAAAAAGAAAGAGATGATGCTGTTTATATTGAACAGGAAGTGCTTAAGTTAAATAAGCAGCTAGAATCTGAACTTGAAAAAGAAAGAAAAATAATTATGACTTGGACAAATTCTGGAAGAGACACTCATCAAGTGTTTCAAACAGATTCTGTAGGTTTAGGCTATTGTGAAAACGATGAACTTAGGTTTAAAGACAAAGTTAAGGTTAAACCACAACTTAAACCTGTGATATTTGTTCCAGAATCCACCAAGCTAAAATCTGTAGTTGTGAAAGAAGCTGTTATGGAGCCAGTTGAAGCTTGTGTTGAACAAGTAGATATTGAATCTAAAACAGAGAAGCTTGTTGAGCTAGAAGCTGTTAAAGAACCAATTAGAATCTGTGAGAAGCAGGTTAATGTTGGTTTAATGACAGGAAAACAGTTTAAACATAAGCTCAAAGAGGTTAAGTCTGCCATGAAACCTAAAGGGTCCAAGAGAAATAGGAATGGAAAAGTAGGCATAAATAAAAGAAATAATCATATGCCTAATGCTAGTGCCTCAAGAAAAACATGTTATAATTGTGGTAGTTCTAATCATCTTGCTAGATTTTGCACTAAGAACAAACATATTAATTCTTTATCTTCTACTTCAGAAGTAAAGAATGATTATGTTAGAGTAAGACCACAGACTTTATGCAAACATTGTGGGAGCACCTGGCATTCTATTTACACATGTAAGAGTTATCATGCAATTTATCATAACTATTATGAGCTAAAACCCAACTTGAAATGGGTTAGAGCAAACTCTGCTAGTGTAAAATCTGACAATGTTAGTTTAAACTCTGATAATGCTAATTCCGCTGCAAAAACTAACACTGTTAAGAAAGACAAAGGATCCAAGCAAGTCTGGATCCTCAAAACTAACACTTAGTGTTTGTTTGTGATTGCAGGGTATAATAGAGAGCACACTTATCTTAGACAGTGGATGCTCAGGACATATGACTGGAAATAAAGCCCTGCTATCAGACTTTGAGGAGAAGGCTGGCCCAAAAGTTTCCTATGGAGATGGCAACATAGGACACACTCTGGGATATGGCAATATTAATCTTGGAAGTGTCATCATCACAAATGTAGCTCTAGTCTCAGGACTCAAGCATAATCTGTTATCTGTGAGTCAAATCTGTGACAGAGGAAACCATGTAGATTTTCATAGTGAATACTGTGAAGTTATCAGTAAATCTACTGGGAAAGTTGTTCTAGTTGGACACAGGCGCAACAATATTTATGAAGCAAGTTTGGTAACAAACTCTGATGGAAAAACAGTGTGTCTGACTGCAAAAATGTCAAATGAAGAGAGTTGGAATTGGCACAAGAAGCTCTCTCATCTCAATTTGAACAACATCAATGAGCTTATAAGAAAGGATCTTGTAAGAGGACTTCCAAAATCAATACTCAATCTAGATGGTCTATGTGATTCTTGTCAAAAGGCCAAGCAAAGGAAGTCATCTTTCAAGAGCAAATCTGAATCTTTAGTAGTGGAACCTTATCATCTTCTACATGTTGATCTCTTTGGACCAGTGAATGTAATGTCCATGGGCAGAAAGAAATATGCTCTAGTAATTGTTGATGAATATACTAGATATACATGGGTGTATTTCTTGTCAAAGAAGGATGAAACTGCTCAAACGTTGATGGATCATGTAAATCTACTGGACAAAGGATCACAGCACAAAGTCAAAATTATAAGGAGTGATAATGGAACTGAATTCAGAAACTCAATCATGGAAGCTTTCTGCAAGGAAAGAGGAGTCAAACAAGAATTTTCTGCACCTGGAACTCCACAGCAAAATGGTGTAGTTGAAAGAAAGAACAGAACCTTAATTGAAGCTGCCAGAACTATGCTTGATGAAGCAAAATTGCCAACTTATTTCTGGGCAGAAGCTGTTCAAACTGCTTGTTTTACTCAAAATGCAACTCTGATCAACAAGCATGGAAAAACACCATATGAGATGGTGAAAAACAAGAAGCCAAATTTGAAATATTTTCACATATTTGGATGCAAATGCTTTGTGTTGAAGACTCATCCTGAACAGTTGACCAAGTTCGAGTTAAAAGCTGATGAAGGAATCTTCGTTGGCTATCCATTGTCAACAAAAGCATTCAGAGTTTACAATCTGAGAACGAAGGTGATCATGGAATCCATACATGTGTCGTTTGATGACAAGAAAATAATTGGACTTGAAGACAAGGATGGATATGATCAACTACGTTTTGAAAATAAAGATCTATTCTCTGATGACATAAACTCAAATGAAGCAGGGTTGACAAACTCTGACGAAGCATTCTCTGAACCTCTACTGGTAAATACTGGAGAAACTGGAAATTCTCAAATTGAACAAAATAGAGAACCAGTTGAGGGGGAGCGTGAAGAAGCTCAACAAGACACAGCAAGTGAGTCAGTTGAGGAAACTGATTCAAACTCTGACAGCTCAAACACTGAGCCATCCAACTCAGGGGGAGCCTCAGATAATGCAGAAAGTCAACATATGAATCAGGAGAGCATGGATCAAGGGGGAGGATTCAATAATGATGCAAGAAACCACTTACCAACAGCCAGAAAGTGGACACAGGCACACACACCTGATCTCATAATTGGAGATCCTGATGCTAGTGTGAGAACTAGAAGTGCAACAAACAATGAGTGTCTGTATCATGCTTTCTTGTCTCAAACAGAACCAAAGAAAGTGGAGGAAGCTCTTCAAGATGCTAATTGGATTACAGCAATGCAAGAAGAGTTAAATGAATTTGAAAGAAATGAAGTCTGAACACTTGTACCTAGACCAAAGAATAGATCAATTGTAGGTACAAAGTGGGTTTTCAGAAACAAGACTGACAGTGAAGGTGTGATTACAAGAAACAAGGCTAGACTTGTGGCTAAAGGTTATTCACAACAGGAAGGAATTGACTATGATGAAACCTTTGCTCCAGTTGCAAGACTGGAGGCCATAATAATTTTTCTGGCCTATGCTGCACACAAGAAGTTTAAAGTCTTTCAGATGGATGTAAAAAGTGCTTTTCTCAATGGGAAGCTTGAAGAAGAAGTGTTTGTTGAACAACCACCAGGATTTGTAGATTCCAAGCATCCAGATTATGTCTACAGGCTTGACAAGGCATTATATGGACTAAAGCAAGCACCAAGAGCATGGTATGAAACTCTTGCTCAATTTCTTTTAGAAAGTGGGTTCACAAGAGGTACAATTGATAAAACCTTGTTTTATTTCAATTCTGGTGATGATTTGCTTTTAGTTCAAATTTATGTAGATGATATTATTTTTGGATCTACTAATGACAAACTTTGTAAGAAGTTTGCAAAGCTTTGGCACACCCAGTGGGAGAGCTTAGTTATTTTCTAGGCTTACAGGTCAAGCAAACAGATGATGGGATTTTTATCAATCAAGCAAAGTATACCAGAAATCTTCTAAAGAAATTTGGTATGCTTGATAGTTCATCTGCTACAACTCCCATGGCTACAGCAACGAAGCTTGACAAAGACACAGGAGCCTCAGTAGATATGACTAACTACAGAGGAATGATAGGGTCTCTACTGTATCTTACTGCAAGTAGACCTGATATCATGTATGCAACATGTCTTTGTGCAAGATTTCAAGCAGATCCCAGAGAGCCTCATCTAACAGCTGTAAAAAGGATCTTCAAATATCTCAAAGGAACCATAACCCTGGGTTTGTGGTATCCTAGAGAATCAGAGTTTAAGTTAATTGGTTACTCTGATGCAGATTTTGCAGGCTGTAAGATAGACAGAAAAAGTACAAGTGGAAGCTGTCAATTTTTAGGTGACAGATTAGTTTCTTGGTACAGCAAGAAACAGAAGTCAATCTCCACATCCACTGCTGAAGCAGAGTATATAGCAGCTGGTAGCTGTTGTGCACAGATTTTATGGATGAAGAATCAACTGCTGGATTATGGGTTAAGGTACTCTAAAATACCTATTTTCTGTGATAACCAAAGTGCTATTGCTATGACAGGTAATCCAGTACAGCACTCCATGACCAAGCACATCAGCATAAGATATCATTTTATCAGAGAACATGTGGAAGAAGGGAACATTGAGCTTCATTTTGTGTCTACAGACCAACAACTTGCAGATATCTTCACCAAACCTTTGAGTGAAGCTACGTTTACAAGATTGGTAAATGAACTTGGAATGATCTCTAGTTCAGACTAGAGATACGGGTTAGACTCAAAATCTATCCATGTTTGATTGTTTAATGCTCATGATTCCTTGCAAATGTTAACTGTTATGTGAACCAGCATGTTAAACTCTGATGATAAACTCTGTGAAGTGTCAGTCATACACTGAAAGTAAGCTCTGATGCTAAACTCTGTTGGTCATACTCTGATAGTTACAGTTTAATGTTATACTCTGATTGTAATTTTGTCTGAAACATTTGGACCAATGAAGAAATTTGTATGAAGCATAATTCTCAGTAAGTAATTGTGAATCCTTAAGAGTTGATAGATTCTGATCTCAAATATGTGCAGTAAGCTAACACAGCATGATACTGTCTCTATATTTATAGCATCTCTTAGTTTATTGATCCTATACACTGAGTCTGTATTAGCTGTTTGCATCTTCTCTCATAGGTTAATTATAATTACTGATGAAAAGTCTAAACTCTGATTATTTATTGCAAATAATTCACCCTCAAATCAAAAGATGCCAAACAGAGCACAAATTCCTTTGAGATCATGTTGTGCCTAGGAAGATCCAGGAACTTATTGTATGAAATAAGGGCTAAAATCTTTGATTTTTGGTGACTAGTGCCAACCACTGATTACTGGAAAAATTAAAAAAAAAAAAAATATAATAAAAAAATAAAAAAATAAATATAATAAAGGGGGTGAAAAATAAAAGACATATCCAAATGAAAGGATATCAGTAATACAGAGTTTAGATAGAAAAAATCAGTGTCTATGTTATACATGAGAGTTTAGGCAACCAGTTTTTACTACTTTAGTCTGTGGATTTTATGCACTTTGAGATGATCTAAATACTGATTTCGGTAAACTCTGCTACTACACACACATATTTTCACAACTGTACAGATTGAGAAAAGAGTTTATTGACAAAGAAGGACAAATGGTAAACACTGATGTATTGTGTGAAATACGCCGAGGTTACTTTGTTTTAATCTCTGATGGTTAAAATAATCTATTTGTTTCAGACATGTTATAATTTTGAGATTAGCCATTTGTTTTTCGGAAAAAGTATGATTGAACGGAGAAAAGAAAGAGTGTGTTTGATAAGTCCTGATAGTGATTCGTAATGCTGCTGAGTATGTTAGTTTATTGTTTAAAGTGATATCATTTCTTTCACTTTACAATTACTATGCAATATTGATCATACTGATATGTAAAGAAACAATTTTTTTTTATTAATTACTTCAAATTTACATTCAGATCATTTCATACTCATGTTTAGCTAAACTTTCTGGTACATACTAATCACTAGGGTTACAAAAGCGAAGATCTATTTAACCAGGACAAGTATCTGAATGCTACATCTGAAGCAGAAGAGCTAGAGCCAGAAGTTATTGTGCTCTACTACTTCTGATGATCGCTACCCAGTTGTTTAACTGATCATTATACCATCTGGGATTGCTTGACAACATCCTGAAGATGAATCATCATCATCATCTTCCTGGATTCTCTTTCTGCTTTGCAGCTTGCAGGATTCCAAGAAGATTGTCTCCTCAGTACCCATCAGGAAGCTCTGCTGGAAGAGCATCATACAAATCTCCATAGTATGATCATCTGCCAGGATGGGCACATCATATGGACCGGGACGGATGATGTGCACATAAGGATTAGAGATTGGTCCTTCTGCTATTTCATCATCTGCTATAAGACCTTCATCATTCAGAAAAGACAGAACAAGAAACTCATCGATGATATAGTTTTCTTGTTGCTGCCAGTTCATGTTCATGAATGATTCTACATCCATGAATTCAAAGGTTCCTGCCATTTGGTGTATGGTAATTTTAAGATATGAAGCCTGTTGTTACAATGCTTCGGTTTTTAAAGCATTCAACAGGGTAACTGAAAGGTTTTTACTTGAATCGAAGCGCTTGGGATAATAAGGTGCGGAGTTTCAAGACAGTCATTATTATTCTGACTATTGAGCTCCTTTGTACTTTATTATTAAAATTGATAATTTTATTATTATTGATTTTTTTTCTTTTGAGCGGATATTTTGAGTGTTATATGTGATGCCAGGTGTCTCCACGTCTGCACGTGTGTATTGGAAGTTGTTAGATACAGCTGTCAGCGTATCCACGTCTGACATCTGTCCCACTAACATACTTCTAATCTTTACAGTTATTATTTAATACACTACATACACACGATTCAATCTTTTACGCACCTCATCTTTTCATAAGCTTTTACTCACACACAAACACTCAAACACTTTCAAAGCCCAGTTCTTCTTATTTTCAAATCTTACTAATGGCAACTACAGCGTTTATTGCTTCTGAATTAGAATTTGTTCCCAACAATTATTCTGCTCCTGTAGCAAATGAGAACGCACCGGAGGCGTTTCATTTGATTCAGAGGTTCTTGTTACACTCTGATATCGGTACTGCTCTAACCGCACCATCGAAGCTGTCTGCGACTCAAATTCGAACTTTTTGGCAGACAGGTACTTATGATAATGGAGGAGAGTCTGGATCGCCATCTATAATTTTTGAGTTTCAAGGAGATGAATTTGTTGTTACTCCTACTACTGTTCGTGATGCTTTGGGTCTTGAAGATTTCAATGCATTCACAATCTCTGTTGGAGATTTTGAGCTAGTCAGAATGATGGGCGAGATAGGCTACACTGGACCTTTGACAAAGATAGGTCAACTCAAAAGGCCATTTTTGCGCAAGGAGTGGAGCTTCTTTTTCGATTGCATTACTCGGGCTTTTGGAAAGAAGTGTACCAATTGGGATGCGATTCCCACGGATAGTCTACAGATCGGGTATTCTCTTCTCTATGGCAGTCATTTTGATGTTGCTAGATTAGTTTTAACTAATATTGGTGAGAAAATGCTAGAGAATAGAAATGTTGTTTATTTCTCTAGGTTTTGTCAATTGATATTCAATTTTTGCTGTCCAAATGTTGAGATAGTAGAGGATGATGTTATACTTTCGTTTAAACTGCACAAACGTATATTTTCTGACCTTATCAACAAGGACAACAAGAAAGGAGAAGTTGGTCCTTTAATGTTGCCTGCATCAGTGCAACAATTTCTTGACAACTTACAACAACAACAAGTATCAACTGCTGAAGCTGGACCTTCTGTGTCTCAACCACAGAGGTCAAAGAGATCCAAAGTTCGAGCAGTGCTGCTGATTCTAATGTAGACTCAGAAACTGAAGCTGATGAAGAGACTCTTCATCAGAGAAAGAGAAGACTAGTTGCTGATCAACTTTTTGGTGATATCATTGCAAATATGGACAAAGAACCTGAGGACACTGAAGCTCCTACATCAGAGAATGAGGAGATTGTGCCTACAACTGTTCCTCCAAGTACTCCTGCAATTGTTGTTGAGGAGGATATTCTAACTGCTGAGGATGCTGCAAATCCTGAAACTATTCTGATGGATTTTGAACCAGAAGCTCCTACATCAAAAGCTGATGATGTAGTTGAGGAAGCTGCTGCATACTCTGACAGCAGGATTATTGATCATGAAGATACTGTACTGGAAGCTGATCAAGCTACTACTGAATTAGTAGAACCTATTGCTTCTCACACAGAAATCATTTCTCTTGATTTTGAGAAAGGTGAGGAAGTTGATCAGATTAGAGTTGATCCAGTTCCAGAAGCTGTTGCTGTACATGCTGATGTAACAGATAATGATCATGAGGATATTGTTTTACTTGAAGCTTTGCAACAATCAGTTGTCGAGATTGTTCAGAGAGAAGCAGAGGTTCCTGCTCCAGCAAACTCTGATGTTCCTCACACTGTAGCAGATCAGGTACCTGATGCATCTGCTCAGTTAATTGATGAAATCACTGCTGAAAATGTGCTTGAAGATATTCACAGAGAGGATGACAATGCTGAAGCTAGTCCTGCTCATTCAAACTCTGATATTCAAGTGGAAATTTCTGATCTTCAAGCAAATTCTACTGAAGAGAGGGAAGTTCAAAGGGCTGCTTCTGAGCATTTTCAGAATATGTACTACAATGCATGGGCTAATGCAGATTGTGTCTTTCCAGCACAACGGGCTGCAGATTTTCTATCTGATTCTGTTAAGAAGATTACAAATCCTGATGTCCTTACAAGCTTACAGGCAACTGTTATTCAAGTCAAATCTCTCAATAATAGATTTGATGAGAATCAACAAATGCTTACAAAATTGAGGAATGAAGTAAGTCTGAGGGATCTTACTTTAAAGGCTGACAGAACTTCTTACTATGCCATGTTCAAGCAGCAAGCCAGGGATTCTGAAGAAATCAAGAAGAGGCTTGGGACAGTTGAGGACAACCAGAATGCTATGTCTGCTCAACTGACTTCCATTTCTACTGCGCTTGCATTGCTGACATCAGTACCACTTTCTGATGATGTCAAAAAGGGGGAGAGTATACCTAAAGACAAATGCAAAGATACTCAAACTCTGAGACGGAAGGATGATTCTACTGATGGGGGAAGCAGAGGAAATGAAAGAAGGATTTCTGGGATTTCTGCTCAAAGGCAAAGACGTGTAATAAACTCTGGTGGTCAATCTACTTCTGGTGGTCAATCTACTTCAAAACTCAACAAAAGTTTAGTTGTTTCAGCTAACCCATCTACTGATGAAGAGATTGCTGCTAGGATCTTTATTAAAGAGCATGGAAAGGAAGTTACTATTGAAGATATCCAGGCTGAAGAACAGATGCTTGCTGAAGAACACAAGAAAAATCTTGAAGCTGGAATCTACAAGAAACAGGAAATCAAGGCTCCTAGGAAGAAAGAAGTTGGTATTTCTATCAAAGAGAATACACAACAGAGTATACAATATACAAGGAGACCTATGATTAGAAACTCTGATAAGGGTAAAGGCAAAATGATTGAAGAGCCTAACCTGAAGAAGAAAGATAATTCAACCTCTGACATTGCTCAAGTTGAAACAAGATTAGCAAAATCAACCTCTGACGCTGCTCAAGTTGATGATACTATTGAAGTTAAGCCAGCCTCTGACAAGGCTCAAGCTGTGCAAACTCAGCTAGCTCCTCAACTCAAAGGTTTCTTAAGACCTGTACTCTCTGAAACTCTGACACTTCAACCTGTGGATTTTTCTCAAACCAGGACTGTACTTGGAAAAGAATCTTATGATAAGTCTGGTTTAGGTTCACATAGGGAGAAGAGAATAAATAACAGATCTCAAGACAATATTTCACTGGCAGGATCTGGTATTAGGGATACACAAGAAAATCTTGATAAGTTAGAATCTGTTCAGTTGATTTTTCACAGAGTCTTGAAGAAGCAGTTTCTGTTATACTTCATGAGTGATGGAAGTGTTTATAGAGTTGGAGAATCTGATGTAAATCTCAAATCATGGGAAGAACTTGAATATGTACTTTATCTGTTGAAAGTTAAGAACAGACACACCCATAATGTTGCTCAAATCTTAAGAGAAAAGATGCTGAGATCAAAAGTGATGCTTGGAGGAGGAGAAGTCTCAAATGCTTATATTCCAAAGTATAGAAATCATGCTGGAAAGTTGGTGAAGATGAAGAAAAACAGTGCTAGATTTACAACTGCACTTGGAATAAAGGTCTTAGAATTCAACTTAGAGTCAGATAAAGCTCAGTACATTCGGTTAGGGAATGACATGAAGAAGAACAGTATCTATTCTCTGAGGGCTGCCATATATCAAACTGATGAAGGAGATCCAGAGTATAAGGAGCTGCAAGAGGTTATGATAGCTGAACTTGAGAATGCTGAGAGAAGACTGCTGATTGATTATCTCAGGACTGTACATGATATTGAAGAAGTCAAGTAAAGTCTGACTGTAAGTTTTTAATATTTTCTATTCTAAGTCAAATTTAAACTCTGTTTTAAATTAAACTCTGTTATATGTTAAACACTGCATTTGTTAAATGGTTTTGACATCATCAATTATATGTTTAACTTGTACATTTTATTATGAACAAGTTGGGGGAGATTGTTAGATATAATTGCTAATGTTTGTTTATCAGTGTTTAAGCAACAGGTACTGACAAGAGT
Organism: Heracleum sosnowskyi; assembly: GCA_030848705.1. Lineage (NCBI taxonomy): Eukaryota > Viridiplantae > Streptophyta > Magnoliopsida > Apiales > Apiaceae > Heracleum > Heracleum sosnowskyi. Next base: position 72,767,784 of record CM061235.1, read on the forward strand.
TTATCAGAAGCCAGTCAGAGTTTAGTTAAACTCTGACAGGGTGAAGAGTTTAATTGAAGCCGGTCAGAGTTTATTTAAAGTCTGACAGGGTGATAGTTGAATTAGCTGTCGGTGCTGAATTGAAGATTCTAGAAGCAATATATTCTGAAGATGGAAAGAAGCAGAATATATTGATACAGCTAAGGAAACAGAATGGAAGATAAGAAGCAATCCTTAATTGATAAGTTTTGTATAGCTAACTTGTAGGAATATCAATTAGATAAGGATTGTATGTAGCTGTGTACTATATAAACACAGATAGGTTATCCCTAGAAGGGACACGCGAATATTGATATATTATTCTTGTAACCTAGAAGCTCTTTGTGATTCATTAACATCATAAAGAGAGAAGCTGTTAATATAAATACAGTTTATTGATTCATAAACAGTGTTCTTAATTATTGTTATTCTCATACATACTTGATTATATTGTGTATTCGGCCTAACAGTCAGAAAATGAAACAGCCAACACTTTGTCTGATCTCCAAGGAGCATCTTACCTTCAGGAAGATGCTGTCACAGCCTCTGTTGCTGTCAAAGACACTGGGGATGCTACTGTCCTGGACACAGCTACTGTCAAAGGTGGAGAGAAAGATACTGTCACTACAGAACCTACTGTCACTCCACCTCCCAAAGATGCTGTCATGCCAGAACCTGCTGTCCAGACTCCAACTGACAGTACCATTCCTACTCAAGCTGCTGTCCAGCCCTCCCAGCCTAATTTTGATGCTGTACTTGTTGAGGATGCCTCTGATGATGACCTACCTCTTGCCAAACTCCTAAAGGTACATTCTAAATCTTCTCCTTCCATGCATGTTAGTACTGCTCATACCCATGCATCTAGGTTGAGTGAGGGTGTGCAAAAGAAAAGAGAGATAAAAGAAAAGAGAGGTGAGCATAAAAATGAGAGGCAGCCAAATGCGCTGGCAAAAGGAGAGGGACTTGAGCATGTCCAGAGAGAAATTGAGGGAGCCCACACTATTCAGGCACTAGGCCTTGAGAGTCCAACTATGAGGGGTGATGAGATCACTCAAAAACACCCTGAGAGTGTGAGAACCCCCATAGCCTCCAAGCCCCTGTCTTTTCCTTCCCCTCCAAGAAGGTTAAGGTCTGGTGGCCCCTCTGCTACTTTTGGTTACAGGATTGCAGCTCTTGAAGGACAGTGTGCTACTTTGGACTCCAAACTGGACTCTCTCTCTCAACTGGTGGTTGATGGTTTTGCTGCTACTCAACTCTCTATTCAGTTCCTTACTGACCTGGTAGCTGCCAACTCAACTAAGGGGGAGAAGGTAGCAAGATCAGAATCATTGCCTATTCAAGAATCAGGTGGAACTCAGGGGGAGCCTGTAGCTGTGGAGACCAGAGGGGGAGCTAAAAGGAAAGCAATGTCTAAGGGGGAGCGAGTCAAACCAAGCAGTGCAAAACCACAGGATAAAGCTGAAAAGCCTGTTGAAGTGGAAATGGATGGAGAAAGGGTGTTAATGTCAAAGGAAACTCAAGATGCATTGCAAAGAAGACCTGCATCTAGACATCCAATCTTGCCTCCTGTGGTGATTAGAGAACCTTCTCAAGAAACTGCTCTACAGAAGAAATGGAGAAAAATGGAGGAACAAAACAAACTTGGGAAAGGTAAAGGGAAACTGCCTGAATCCATTCATGGTGGAATTATTTGGACAAATGGCACTGAATTTGATCAAGAGGAAGCCAATGTCATGATGGTGGATTACAGGGAGAGCACATTACACAACCATGACAGTAAGTTTAGCAGTTTGGTGGAAGAAGCAATGAATGCTCCTAGCAACCGTCCAACCAACACCACAAAACTGTTAAAGGAACAAATTACTAGTGTCAGTGTAATGGTGAATGATGAGAAAAGATGGGCTGTAAGTATTTATCTCACTTCTGGCATATCTTATTTCATCACAATGCAGCTATTGCAGAGTCTGCCAGCAAAGGTGTTGTGTGTTTTGAAGGGAAAGATCAGGGCAACTCAAACACCATTCAATGAAATATTGGATATGCAAATCCAGAACCTGATCATGCAGAAGCTACCTGAAGTCTACTCAAATCCACCATGTGTTTTCTACAGATCTAAAACTAAGGATGGCACAAGAAGGAACAGCTTCATGAATATTGGGAGCCCATCCACAATGGAAACCAAGTCAATTCTGAAGGTACTAGATGGAATACTCAGTTCAAATGCCAATCCAGGAAGAGTTCATGCTGTTCAAGAAATCTACAAAATGCTGGTGTTGAGAGACAAGGCACTGGGAGCTAGAATGAAGGAACTAATCACTAGAGCCAATGCCAAAAGAAATGATCAAGGTGGAAGTTGCTTCTATAACATTCCTCCCCATGATGATGATGATGAAGATGGTGAGGATGGAGGCGGTGAAGCTTCTGGAAATGCTGGAAATGCTGGTGGAAGTAATTCTGGGAATACTGGTATTCAATCTCAGAATGAAGGCAATGAAGAAACTCCTAGCCAGGAAAAGAAAGATGCTGGTGCAACAGATGAAGAGGAGTCAAGAATACTGGAAGCTTTGGAGGCAAGCATTCTTAGATGTGCTATTGACTGCATAAATGCTGAAAAAGATGATGTCACCAAAGGTACTGTCGACAAGGATACTGTCATAGAAGATGCTGTCTTGAAAGATGTTGTCGACAAGGATACTGTCAAGGAAGGTTCTGTCAAGGATGAAACCAAGGCTACTGTCAAGTCCAAAAGACTGAAAGCTAAAGCTAAGGCATGGTTTACTAGACAGAAACCAACAGGGAAGCACAAGTACTCAGGAAAGGAAAAGGCCACTGGATTTGGCAGGAATCTCAAAAAGCCAATTCAATCAATTCCTCCCAACAGTCTTAAGATTCAACAAATGCAATCAAGAGAAATCAAGAGCGTTGAGGTTAAGCTGGATGCAAATCAAGAGGCCACTGAGTACATTCTGTGGTGGGCAGAATCAAGGTCAGCCAAGATTGACAAGGACTTCAATCTGGTAGCCATATCAACCAAGAAAAGTGAATCAACCATAGATAAAAGAAGAATTGATTTCTTCTACCTGGAAAGAATGGTAGAGTTGCTGGAGAGCTATGATGATGTTTCAAAGGCTGTCATGGAACATGTTCTAAAATATCAGGCAGATAGGGATGCTGAATTTTATCAGAAATTTGGCTATAACTTTGCAGATTTTGATGATGCTGATATTCTTACTGATCTCCCAGCCTCTCCTATACCATACCACTGGTACTATGAGTTTGATGACTTACCCACAGAAGAAGGGCAAACCCAACCAACTCAGGAAGGGGAACCCAAGCCAAGCAAACAACCTGAATCTTCTGAATATTCTCAAACTCAGTCAGAACTTGATAAGAAGGAAGCTGAATTGCTGGAAAAACACAAGGCCTCTAACAAGGCAGAAAGTGAAGCTCCAAATTATCAACCATATATGCTGGAAAATCCCCTAAGAGTCAAGTTCCTAAAAGAAGAAATCTATGTTTGCAGCTTGTATAAGCTTAAAACATCCACTCTGACGGATTTACAGTATATGGTAGCTGGTTCAATTCATCCCTTGGAACAGATTTGTTCTGATGAGATAGAGAAGTTATTGGAAGGGAGAAAAGGAGAAGACTCAAAACTGGACAAGCAAAGAAGGAAGTCTCTCAATGCTTATCCTGGAAGTAGATTCAAGCTCATTAATGAAGAACTTAATTTCAGAACCTATCCATATGATATAGAGCAATGGCTGAATCTCAGGGATGTTAGTTCTCTCATATCCCCTTCCATAAAGAAGATCATTGATGAAGTAGAGGATGATGCAGTGTCTGCTGCTGAAATTTCTCTTGTAGAAAGTCTAAGAAGCTGCTTGGCAGAAGCTCTCAAAAGAGAGGATGCAGCAAGACAGAAGAGGAGATCTCAAGCTAAGTGAAAATTCTTAACCCATTCTGATCTTGTTAGTTAAGTTGTCAGCACACATTGTAAATTTGTTGTTATTTTCCATAAAAACAAATTGGGGGAGATTGTTGGGATTTATTGGTGATAGCATTGAAACAACTTAACTTTGATTGTACTTAATTTTTCAAATTAAGTAGAACATACTGTCATAGCCAAAGTATGTTCTTGTAATCAGTATGTAATGTTATTCTAGTTGTATTGTTTGAAAGAAGTTCACTTATGTGTTCAAGCCTCAAAGAATGCTTTTTGGATGACAACATGAATAAAGGTTATTGTCCTAAAGCTGTGACAGTAAGATTACAAGAAGACAGAATGTTGCAAGTCACGACAGCATATTCACTCTGACAGCAACATTGGCGGAAGACTACGCGACAGCAACTATTGCCCTCGACAGCAAGTTTGGGATCCTCGACAGCACTCTATGCGGGGAACTCATACTGTCACCAAAAGATCATTCCTGTGACAGCAAGCTTTGCGGCAAAAGTAACTGTCTCAATAAAGATCCTTATGCTAGGTATCTTTCTCAGTCAAATCCCGTGACAGTTTAAATGTTCAAGAAACAGGCGTGATGCAGTATCCCTAAGCTGCACCAAGTCTGCAAGACTACGACAGAAGCTTCAAGCACTGCAAAACAAAAGCGAATCAATTCAAGAGCAAGATCAAGATCAAGTCTTTATCTGCTGAATTGGTTCAGCTGGAAATGGAATGAATCTAGGTTGCTTTCTTTGTAATGTATATCTGACATGTTAGCAATTTAGGAAAGTCACATGGGTAAGACAATCTGTAAGAAGCTGCCACTTGACAGTGACAGCAGCTTCACAAACCCGTGACTGATAGTGATAGGGTTAGTCTTATACCTACTATCAATTCATTCTAGAAGAGTAACGAAGACAAGTAAGTGTTTTTGAAGAAAACCTGAAGCTCGAGAATTCTTTCTTGAGGTTGTAGCAACACTTTGCAAAATAAATAAAACATTTATTTTGTGAATCTTGTTCTTACTGAATACTGTTCGTGATTGCATATATTGCTGATAACGTTTAATCTTGATTTTAGTTGTTAAAATTTAGATTGAATTTTATCAGTATTGCATTCATCCCCCCCCCCCCCTTCTGCAATACACAAGGACTAACACTGAGAGATAAGGATTTGTCTTTGATTGTCTTTCACTTCTTCACTTCCTTCACATAGCAGCTCGATCTTATTCCACATATCCTTGGTTGATGAGCACCCAATGACATTCCCACACATGGCTTTGTCCAAAGTGAGAGCATCTAGTAAGATGAGTTGCAAGTAATCATCCAAGGCCACCTTCTCTTTTTCTGGCTCCAGAAACTCTGAAGGTAATTTGTTGACCCAGTAGGCTGGAACAAGAACACCATCCATAGTTGAGGCTTTAATCTCTTTTCGTGGAACAAAGGGACCATTTTGGAGGATACCCAAGTATAAAGGATTTGCAGCTTTGATAAACAGTAAGATTTTTCTTTTCCATACATTGTAATCTATTTATCAAAAGCTGGAATCTTTATGCTACTTGACTTCTGCATACTTGTCATGCTCTCAGATTAGTAGAACAATCTGTCAGCTCTAATACCAGTTGTTGGTCCTTGACTATTGCAGAAGGGGGGGGTTGAATGCAATACTGATAAATCTCAATCTACGTTTCAACAACAAAAACTAAGATTAACGTTTATCAGTTTATGGAATACAAACACAAGTAAACACACGAGTTTTCTCACAAAATAAATGTTTTATTTATTTTGCAATGGGTTGCTACAACCTCAAGAAAATGTTTGTTTTCTTGAGCTTCAGTTTCTCGAGTGATTACAAAGAATGGATTGAGAGATAGTTTAAGTAGACTAATCCTATCACTATCAACACGGGTCTTGTGAAGCTGCTGTCATTTTCATGTGGCAGCTTCTTACAAATTGCCTACCCGTGAATCTTTCCTAAATTGCTATACAAACAGCTTATCAGTACAGAACAAAGCAATCTAGAAACATTCTATATTAAGCTAACACAATTCAGTAGATGTAGATTTGTCATACTCTGGAATTGGTGAGCTTTGTCATGTGATCTCTCAAGCTTCGGTCGTAGTCTTGCAGACCTGTTGCAGTGTTGGGATGCTGCAACACGCCTGTTTCTTGAACATCCAAACTGTCACAAGTTTGACTGGGTTGTTCCCCAATACAAATGTTATCCCTTCATGACAGTATCCTGATGGCTAAGCTTGCTGTAACAATAATGCACTTTTGGTGACAGTAAGAAATATCCGCAGAAGGTGCTGTCAGGATTTCCAAGCTTGCTGTCAGGCTAAAGTAAAGTTGTTGTCCGAGGGCTTCCGCCAATGTTGTTGTCAGAGTGAATGTACTGTCGTGACTTGCAACATGTTGTGAAAGGCATATGTCTAGGCCTATTTGTAAACACCGAGGATTCTACTCAACTTTAATTAAGATGTAATGAGTAAATAATAAATACAGATGTCACAGGAATCTCAGAAGATTAAATTTGTCAAAGAATGAAGATTAAAGTCATCTACAGACTTGAAGTTATTCTACACTGGAAGAAGTTCATTTATTTGATCAAGCCTCAGTGAAGTATTTCAAGAAAGTGGATCTATTTAAAGTGATAGAGGTTTCAGAAGTGTGACGGGAAAAAGTACAGGTTACAGTCCTTGTTTAAATAAAAGGAGTAAAGAATCACAGCTTAAAGTCAAGGATGAAGAACAACCATTAAAGTTAGTCGCTCATGAACCAGACAGTACATGGAGTGTCAACGTCAGCCAGTGGAAGTTCGTCATCAATTTTAGTGGTTCTAAGAATTAGTTTAATTCTCTTTTAATATTATTCTATAAGATAATTAATTTAATCTATGAATTAATTCTTTCAGAATTAATTCATATATTAAATTAATCAATCTAGTTCTTAAGTAATTTAATATATAAATTAATTCTCCAGAATTAATTTATTTATAAATTTATTTGAGTCATTTATTTAATTTATTTAATCAGTGAATTAATTCTAATAGAATTAATTCATTTGTTAAATCAATTAAATGTAGAATTTATTAAATCTGTTTTATCCTAATTCTATTTATACTAGTAGTACTATCAGATTTGTACTAGTAGTACTATCTATGTTAGTACTACCGATAGTACTACCAGTTCAAACTGATAGTCCTACCGATAGTACTACCAGGTATAATTGGTAAGTACTGCTAGTATAAATCAAATGAAATGCAGTTGATTGTTTCTGGCGCGTGGAAATGATTCCTTTTGACTTGTATTAATACAAGTCATTTGTAATCAAAACAAGCAGTTCATTAACAAGACAGAAACAGAAAGAAAAAGCATATCATCTCTTTTCTTCTGCCATTTAACTCGAGCCAACCAGAAGCATTCAATACATTTCTTGTAATAAATTCTAGCAAGCAAAGTTATATCCAATCCACTAGAATTCAATTATTTGTATTGCTTTGACAATCTAGCGGATCATAATCCCTAGAATTACTATCGAACTACTTTTTAGTATTCGATCTTTTTATTACAAATATTGATAAATTCATGTCGAATTTATTCTAGATTTGTTTTAACAAGAACCTTGTAATCTGTGCACTGAATTGTAACACCCCTCAAGTTTAATAGAGTTTCTATTTAACTTGAATATTGTTTCAGTTTTTATTCCGCACTAATTTGTTCTAAACAGTTAAATCTTTTAAAGGACAAATTCGATAAAACGGTATAGTTTGTATTCAACCCCCCTTCTACAAACTTATCAGGACCTAACAATTGGCATCAGAGCCTTTTGATTGATTTACAAATCAAAGATCCAATTATTTTGAGATTTTTCTTAAACTCTGATTTTTTATCTTTCTTAAAAAATCTCAAAAGATGGCTACTACACAGAAAGTGGGTACAGTCAAAATCCCAATGTTCAGAAAGGAGCATTATCCAATGTGGAAGAAGAAAATGCTTCTATTTCTTAAGGTTGCAAATCCTAAATACATTGATGTGCTGAAGAACGGTCCCAAAGTCCCTATGATTATTGAGGGAGAACTCATTGAGAATAATGTTGTGACTAGGGCTGCTAGAATGTACCCTAAAGATGCCAAGGATTACACTCCTGATGAGAAAGAGGATGTTACCTTGGATTCCTGTCTTCAGTTGATCCTTATTGATTGTCTTGATCCAATCATGCATAATCATGTCCTCAACTGTGATACTGCTAAACACATTTGGGAAACTATAGAGATAATCAATGAGGGGACAGAGGAAGTTAGGGAGAATATGCTGGAAATTCTCACCTCACAATATGAGCATTTCAGATCAAACCCTGGTGAAGGTATCTCTCAGGTTTTTGAGAGATATAACAAATTAATCAATGATCTGAATCTCAATGGGAAGCACTACACCAACAAGGAGATTAACAAGATGTTCCTTCTTACACTTCCACCTCATTTGGAGCACAAAATTTCTGCCATTAGAGAAGCAAGAGATATGAATGAGATTGCTTTGGAGAGATTGTATGGTGTTCTGAAGACCTATGAGCTGGAGCAGATTCAACAAAGGGAGCTGTATGGAACTGGGAAGATTGTTTGTACTTCTACTGCACTGGCTGCTGAAGTCCCACATAAACTGGAAGTGAAGGCTGTTCAACCTTCCAGTTCTAACATGAATGTTATTGATGCTGAATATGGATTAACATCCATTGATCAATCTGGTGGTGACTTCTATTCTTTAGAAGAACTTGATCAGCTGGAGGATGGTGATTTGGCTTTGATAGTCAGGAAGTTTGGGAAGTTCAGATTCAAGAGGAATCCCAATCTTAAGTTCAGGCCCAGATTTCAGAGAGGTGGATCTTTCTCTTCAAGTGGCTCAAGGGGTGGCTACAAAACTGGAACTGTGGAAAGGAGCACAATCAGATGCTACAATTGCAATGAGTTGGGTCACTTTGCTACTGAATGCAGAAAGCCAAAGCAAGTGACTAGAAACACATTTGATTCTAGCAAGAAGAACAAGATTGGGAAAGCTTATGTTGCTGAAGGAAAGAGTTGGGATGACACTGACAGTGATGAAGAAGCAGGTGAGATTGGGAACCTTGCTTTAGTGCCTAAAGAGGCAAGCACTTCATCTGCACACATGTCAGAGGTAAAGTTTACTGATACTGAAATGATTCGTCATCTTGGTGGCACCTTAGAATGTGCACGCACTGAAAATGATAGAATAATTCTTTTAAACACAAATCTTGAAAATGAGATAAAAGAATTAAAACTAGTGCATGTTAATCAGGATGAACTTGTTGAGAAAATAGCTTTTCTTGAGAATAGGGTTAAATGTTATATTCAACTGGAAACCATTCTTAAGAAAGAGATTAGTGAGCTTAAGACCAAAGCTAATGCTTATTTCAACTCTTGTAAGACGGCTAAAGAGATTCTGAATAAACAAGTTGTTGGTAATCATGTCAGTATAAGTTATGACTATAATGAGGCCATTGGATTGCTTGGAATAAATTCCCCTTGTAGAGTCAGATCTGAAGGAAGGAGTGTTCCATATGTGCTTAAGGGTATTGAAACACCCTTCTGTAAGGAGTCCGAAGCAGAACCTCTGAATGAAGACTCTATCATCATTGCAGAGGAGATTCGTGAAGAAGATATTGCTTTGGAAGTTGAACAATCCAAAAAGTGTATATCTGATATTCCAGTCAAAGTTGCTTCAACTAAAAAGACTAAATCAGATATCCATAAGTTGGATCAAAACAACTGTAGAACTAACATGCCTCCTGTTAATTCTTCTCATAAAGCATGTGGTGTGATTAATTGCATGTCTTGTGCTTTCAATGTTATGTATGCTTATTTTAATAGTAAGCATGTATCTAGTGATAAGACTGCTCCACGTCAACATGTTAATAATAAGAAGCATGTTAAAGCAAAGACTACTAGTCCTCCTCAGACTAGAGTGGATTCATTTATCCCTAAGCCTACTCAGAAATGTGTTAAGGGTGGCTATAAATGGAAATGCTCTTATGTGAAAGAGGTTGAAGTAGTGTTAGCTAAAAATGTTGTTTTGCCTGACAAAGGCCAGTTCTTTAAGTACGCCGGACCCAATCAATTTTGGGCTCCGAAGAAGGTCTAATCAATTTGATATTGCAGGGAGTTAAACAGGTAAGCCGTGTTATATGGGTTCTTGACAGTGGCTATTCAAGGCATATGACCGGAGATAGAGCCCTGCTATCAGATTTGGATGAGAAAGCTGGCCCAGTAGTAACCTTTGGAGATAACATCAAGGGTATTACGAAAGGATATGGCTGTTTGAAGTACGGAAATGTTATCATTGAAGATGTTTCATTTGTGGAAGGTCTGACATTCAATCTTCTCAACATCAGTCAGTTCTGTGACAGAGGATATGTTGTTTCCTTTGAAAGAGAGAAGTGTCAGATCCTTCACAAGAAGAATGGAAAGCCTGCTCTTCAAGGAGTAAGGAAAGGTGACTTGTTCATAGCTGATCTGAACTCGGGATTCAAAGATGAAGTTAATTGTTTTTATGCTAAAGCTTCATCAGATGATAGTTGGCTATGGCACAAGAAGATGTCTCACCTTAACTTCAAAACCATGAACTCTTTAGTCAAGAGGGAATTGGTTAGAGGTTTGCCTCAGATGGAATTTACACAGGAAGGACTGTGTGAGGCATGTCAGAATGGAAAGTCAAAGAAAGCTTCTCACAAGGGCACTGATACATCATCAATAACTGAACCTCTTCAGCTACTGCACATGGATTTGTTTAGTCCAGTTAATGTGATGTCCATGTCAAAGAAACAATATGCACTTGTGATTATTGATGACTATTCAAAATATACATGGGTTTTATTCCTACATTCCAAGGATGAGACCCCATTCCTGGTGATTGGCCACATAAAGTTGATTGAGCTGGATTCTAGATTCCCTGTTAGAGCCATAAGGTCAGATAATGGTACTGAATTCAAGAATGCCATTCTAAATGACTTTTGTGCTGATAAAGGAATAACAAGACATTATTCTGCCCCTAGAACTCCTCAACAAAATGGAGTAGTGGAAAGAAAGAATCGTACATTGATTGAAGCAACTAGGACTATGCTAAGTGAGTCCAAACTTCCAACGTACTTTTGGGCTGAAGCAGCGAATACAGCTTGTTATACTCAGAATCGAACTTTAATCAACAAGGACTTAATGAAGACTCCTTATGAGATCATGAACAACAAGAAACCAACTGTCAAGTACTTTCATGTATTTGGAGCAAAATGCTTTGTGCTTATAGATGACAATGTGAAACGTGGCAAGTTTGATGCAAAGGCACAAGAAGCTATTTTTGTTGGTTACTCCAGAAGATCTTACAGGGTCTACTTGGTTGGCAGTCACACAGTAAAGGAAAGTGTCAATGTTACTTTTGATGACACTACGTTCCCCAATATCCAAAAAGAAGACTCATCTGAAAAGCTGAAGTTTGATAACTTGCCAGACTCAGAATCAGATGATGGAGCCCCACCTGAAGTTATTGCTGGTGATGATAATAACAATGATGATAATGATCATGGTGATGGTGGTGGAAACACTAGTAACAATGGAGATACCACCAACACTGGAGAAGAATCATCAAGGCAATCAAGCAACAACTCAGGGGGAGCAAATGAAGGATCAACTAGTCACTCACAACATCAAAGTGAATTTCAAGGCGAATCATCAAGATCAAATCTTCCAAGACAGACTGTTTGGAATAGAGCTCATCCTTTTGAGCTGATCATTGGTGATCCAGATGTTGGAGTTAAAACTAGACGTGCTACTCAGAATGAATGTCATTTCTCAGCATTTCTATCTAAAATGGAGCCAAAGAAAACTGAGGAAGCACTGACTGATCCAGATTGGGTGATTGCTATGCAAGATGAACTCAATCAGTTTGAACAACAGCAAGTCTGGAAGCTGGTACCCAGGCCAAAGAACAAGAAAGTAGTTGGTACTAGATGGGTATACAGGAACAAGCTAGATGAGGATGGCATTGTTACAAGGAACAAGGCAAGACTGGTTGCACAAGAGTATTCACAAGCTAAAGGCATTGATTATGATGAAACTTATGCACCAGTGGCTAGACTTGAGGCCATCAGGATGTTCTTAGCATTTGCGGCTTATTCCAATTTTAAAGTCTATCAAATGGATGTTAAGAGTGCATTCCTGAATGGTGAACTTGATGAAGAAGTGTATGTGGAACAGCCCCCTGGCTTTGAAAATCAGGAGCTGCTGGACTTTGTGTACTTTCTCTTCAAGGCTATCTATGGTCTCAAACAAGCCCCAAGAAAATGGTATGACACTCTCTCTGGTTTTCTTTTAGAAAATGGTTTTGTTAGAGGTATCATAGACAAAACTCTTTTTTCAAAGAAACACAAAAGTGATATGATATTAGTCCAAGTCTATGTGGATGACATCATATTTGGGTCTACTAATGATAATCTCTGTAAGAGATTTGCTGAGCTAATGCAGAGTAAGTTTGAAATGAGTATGATGGGTGAGCTGAAGTTCTTTCTTGGATTACAAGTAAGTCAAAGGTCAAATGGTATATTTATTTGTCAATCCAAGTATCTCAAAGAACTCCTCAAGAAGTATCACATGGAGGATTCAGCATCAGCAAGGACTCCATCTTCAACAGCCATCAAACTTGGAGCTTCTGACAAATCTATCAAGGTAGATGTTACAAGCTACAGAGGTATGATTGGCTCCTTACTCTATCTTACTGCAAGTAGACCAGATATTATGTATGCTACATGCTTGTGTGCAAGGTTCCAAGCAGACCCTAGAGATGTACATCTCGTTGCTGTGAAAAGAATCTTGAGATATCTTAAGGGTACACCTAATCTAGGTATCTGGTACCCTAAAGATTCTGGTTTTAATCTTGTTGGATATACAGATTCTGATTATGCAGGTAGTGTTGTGGATAGAAAGAGTACCTCTGGGAGTTGTCAATTCCTAGGAGGTAGGTTGATTTCCTGGTATAGCAAGAAACAGCAAACAGTTTCCAATTCAACAGCAGAAGCTGAATATATAGCTGCTGGAAGCTGTTGTGCTCAGATCTTATAGATACGGAATCAATTAAAGGACTATGGCTTTGCATTAGACAAAATTCCTATATTTTGTGATAATACAAGTGCCATAGCAATCTCCAACAACCCTGTGCAGCACTCGATCGAGAACAAAGCACATTGATATCAGGTATCATTTTATCAGAGAGCATGTCATGAATGGAACTGTGGAGTTACATTTTGTACCCACAGAAGAACAGACTGCAGATATATTCACTAAATCTGTTGACGAATCCACATTTATCAAGTTAGTTGGTAAATTGGGTATGTTAAACAGTCTTAGTGATTGACAATATCTCTGTCAGGGTTGTTCTTTCAAAATTCATTTTCTCTTGTCATTTAAATGATATTTACTGCCAATTCTCACATAATATTACATGCTTGTAAATTTAAATAGCTCTGAATAATTTATTTTCTTTAAAAATATTTTTCTCATATTTTTTAAGTGGAGAAATGTATTTTTATTGAAAATATATTTATTTAGAATTATTTAGATATTTTTCAGATTGTATATATTGTTGTTTAAATATTTCTGCAAGTTTATATTAATTTTCTGCATATTTTTCTAGAATTTATGGGATTTTCTGTGAATTTTTCTAGGCTTGTACATATTTTTTCTGCATTTTTATTCATTTTCTGTAAAATATTTTTAGTTCTCAGCATTTTCTGTTTATTTATTTCTGTTTTTGTTAGTACTACTAGTTAATTTCCTTAGTACTACCAGCTTTATTTTTTATTTTTTTTGTTTTTTTGTTTTTTGTTTTTAATTGATAGTACTACCGTGTTTTTTAACCATAGTCCTACCAGTTGTTTTCTCTTCTTTTACCTTAGTACTAATAGCGTATATATATATATACAATTGTTTTGTTTTTACATTTTACTGAGTCCTAACAGTTCAAGTTTTTACTTAACTGTCTTTTTCATTCTCTCTCGTTTTTTTTCATAAAAGAAACGAATTGCTGTCCATTTCATTTTCAGATTCTGGATTCGTTTCTTGCTTGTTTTAAATTCTGAAACCATCACTGAACAGATCTTCTCAAGCCCATTAATTCGAGTACTTAAAATCCAAGCTTCATTGAGTTTTAATTTTTCGAGTTTTTGAATTTCAAAGGGTTTTGTGATTCGTTTTTAGGGTTTTAATATGTGTTGTTGAATTCTAAAAATAGTACAGTGTGTGGTTTTTGTCAATGATTAACATACTAAAATTTGGTAATTTTTGGAGAACTTTGAAAATTTGGATTTTTAATTAATTTTTAATTAATTTTAAAATCCTTAAATTCGAATTATTCATAATTATTTGAGTTTTTGATTTTCTGTGTTAATTTTTACTTAGTAAATTATGGCTCAGAATTTTGAGGTTGTTAAAAACAATTATATTGGATATTTTGATCCGTTGAAATGCCCGATTGATCGTTTTCGACCTTGGATTCAGTTTTTAAATTCGCAGTGTTGTGTGAGTCGTGCTATATGTTTATCTGCTGATTTAAAGATTGAACCACTTAGATTATTATGTTCTACTGCTGTGATTTCTGAGAATTTAAATTCTATATCTTTCACTATTGAGCACACACAGTACACTATTACTGAGGATTTGTTTTGTGAAGTTTTTCAACTTCCTATGGATAACTTTGATAGGACTCCTTCTGATATTGAATTAATCCAGTTTTTCAACAGAATTCATTATCAAGGTCCTTTGGAGTTGCCCAAACTCAGTAAAGCTAATTTAGTCTGTGAATGGGATATCTTATTTGATACTTTAGCTAAGGTTTTCAGCAATTGTACTAAGAGTAATTTTCCTCATATTCCATCTTTGTTGCAGTACATTGCTTATGCTATTGTATTTAATGTTAGACTTAACATTGGTCATCTAATCTGGAGTCTTATAGTTAGAAGAGTATCCAATGCCAGGATTGAACATGATAGTGGTAGGAAAGTCAGGTGTTTCTATCCTCGATTTCTCACTATTTTAATCAATCATGTGCTATCTGATGCTCACAAGGAGTTGTTTTCAAATGCTTTATCTGTTAATTCTCCTTCTACTAATAGTAAGTTCTATCAAAGACTCCATACTTCTCTTAAATGGAATATGACACCAGTGGTTGTAAGTCCATTCATGGCTCATGTCATTCACCTACCTACCTTTGAACCTTTTGTTCCTGATCAACAACTAGTCATTGCAGCTGGAACTTCAGAGGAACTGCCAATACAGGTAATACATCCTATCTCTGGATCTTCTGGCACCTTTGCTGAAGCCCAAGTGGTTGATAGGACAGACCAAGAGGTTGTAGAACCACAATCTCTAACCCAGGTCAGAGAGCCAAACACTGTGTCTAATCCTTTAACCTCTCAACCTGAAACTGCTTCTTTAATAAGACAAAGGTCAAGTAGTGAACAAACACTGAGTGCACCCACAACTCTGTCTCCACCACTAAAGAAAAGGAAAACCTATAGAGAGACATCTGTAAGCCCATCCATGTCCTCCCAACAGGATATGGACTTTGAAATGGCCATTGAACAGTCTCTGGAGACACCCTCTCAATAGGATGAATCTATTGAAATTCGCCATCGGGCCCTGGCAACCTGTAATGAGTCAAGCACTCTCCCATTACTCACAATGGGAGAAGACATCCAAATAGAAGAAACTCAGGACACGTTGTTAGGAGAGCACTTAGGGTCTGAAACAGTGCCTACCATTGTCACGGTAGAAGTGCCTCCACAGGCATCAGAGGGAAAATCTGATTCTTTGCCACCTATAATAGAATCATTTTCTCCCCTCCCAGAGGGAACATCTCTGGCTCCCTTAAGGGATTTTTCACTCGCAGTTTTTACTGGAGAAAGTGAAAGGCAGCCTGATGAGTCTGTCCCTGAAGAAATTCAGTATACAATGTCAAATATTTTGACAGACTCATTCAGGGAACGGGATTTGCGAACTCCCATTGCACCACCACTGACCTCTCTTGAAGGGGCTAGGGTGATTTCTATTGCAGGTACTCAATCTGATAACTTGGAAAGACAGCTAGTGATTAGAGATCAAAATCAAACAGAGAGTGATACACAAGCACGTGAGTTGAGTGAAACACCACTGAGAGAAATTGAAGTGAGTGCACACACTGACACAAACACTGCTTCTTTGTTAGCTCAGATAGCTGCTCTACAGAAACAACTGCAAGAAACCCAGGCTGAGAAGGAAATTCTAAAAGCACAAGTGGTCTCTCAATCTACCACCTCTGTATCAAATCAGCTGGATACTGTGAAAGATGACCTTGAAGGATTGAAGAATACTCTGGTCCCGAAGCTGAATTCCATCCAACAATCTCAAGTACTAGTGGCTTCGGACATTTCTGAATTAACCATCTCAAATGCTCAAATTTCAGAAAGTGTCAAGGAGATTGCTGCCATTTCTACCAAGGTGGACTTTATTCTGCAAACAGCTGATGAAAATCAAAAGTTTAATGAAGAAAGGATTTTCAGGATAGAAGGAGGAATGGAGCATCTGAATGAAGGTATGAAGCACTTGTATAATATGATCAAGGAATCACATCAACCTACTGAAGAGCAAAGAACATTCTTTGAGGGAGATGATGATGAGGATGAGGATGATGATGAAGGATGAGATGGAAGAGAAAGAGGAGAGATAAGGAGAACATCTGAGGTGAATCCTAGGGCTTCCACAGCTCAAACTGTAGAGAATTCCTCAACTAAGGGGGAGAAGGAGAAGAAAGGAGAAGACAAAGAAGCTGGAGGAGCTTCTGGAAAGGATAAGGGGAAAGGTAAACAATCAATGGAGGAGTCTGCTTTTGATGATGCCTACTACTACCACGGTGAACAGGATGACTTCCAATTTGACACATCTGGTGATCTGAGGAAGACCATACCTGAAGAAGCTTTTGGTGAGGAGGAGGTTGAGGAGGCAGCCAACTTTGATGATTGGGAAGATGAAGCTGATCTATACACACCTGACCCTTTGTTTGAGAAGGAGTTGAAGAAACAACAGGCAGAGTTGAGAAGAAAGGAGGATGAAAATGCCAAGGTCTCTGACATCATTTCTCAGAAGCTGAAAATTCAAAAGGCTGAACATGAAGACAAACAACGTCTTCATAGTATTCATGTCAAAGAAAGGAGATTGGATGTTAGGATGAAGCAAGGAGTCAAATAGGATAAGGCAAGGGAGATGTTTGATATCCCTTAGAGAGGCACAAACAATGATGCTACTTTTCTGAAGCTGCTTGAGAAGATCAGAATTGTTAATCTAGACAACTCATTATATATGAAGGCATTGAAGCAAGATATATTAAGGATTACGTCTGCATTTGATCAAGTGAGGCAGGAACTGTTCATCTATGTCTCAAGTGCTCTTGAAGGGTCATTCACTGTTTCTCTTGAACTACTTCAAAGAAGATCTCTCTCTGAATTGTGGATTCTGATGAGTAAAGTAAAAAGATCTTCTTGCTTGAACGAGCTTCTTTATGACCGGCTGAGAGATTCTGCTATGAAGGCCAGCCCTCAAGTTGTACATTTTCCTTATGAAGTCAAAATTTACAGAGGTACAACTTTGGAGACTGTAAGGCTGGATCCTGATTCCATGAAGCTACAGACTGCTATGCAACTGGTGAAGTTGGAGAATCTTCTTAGAACTTCTGGGTTTGCTTCTGTAGAGAAGTCTGAAGTTGCTGATATGATTTCAGACTACTGCACGGAGAAAATTCCAAGGTATTCTCAGATGAAGAATAGATTGAAGAAGATCACCACTCAACCAGTAATGCCAAGTGGTGTGGTTTCTGAAAGTGATCGTGTCCTTGACAAAGATCTTCTAGTCACCTTGCAAGAAGCTGAAGAAGGTGAAATTAGAGACTAAAGGCATGATGTAGTTAGCTCAATTTGTAAATGTTATTTGTTTAGAGCTAGGTAAATCAAGATAGGGAAATTTATCATTTGTTCAGGCTAGAGGAACATCTATCTTGTATTTATCTTTATTGTTTGAATCTGGAAATTGTTATATTTAATCCAGAACTTTTCATTATTTGCTTGGCTCTTAAAAGTCTTATCTTTTCTTGTTTTAGTTGAGTTATCCTCTAGAGTATTTGGTTGTTATTGTCTAACAAACAAATAGGGGGAGATTGAAAGGCATATGTCTAGGCCTATTTGTAAACACCGAGGATTCTACTCAACTTTAATTAAGATGTAATAAGTAAATAATAAATACAGATGTCACAGGAATCTCAGAAGATTAAATCTGTCAAAGAATGAAGATTAAAGTCATCTACAGACTTGAAGTTATTCTACACTGGAAGAAGTTCATTTATTTGATCAAGCTTCAGTTAAGTATTTCAAGAAAGTGGATCTATTTAAAGTGACAGAGGTTTCAGAAGTGTGACGGGAAAAAGTACAGGTTACAGTCCTTGTTTAAATAAAAGGAGTAAAGAATTACAACTTAAAGTCAAGGATGAAGAACAACCATTAAAGTTAGTCGCTCATGAACCAGACAGTACATGGAGTGTCAACGTCAGCCAGTGGAAGTTCGTCATCAATTTTAGTGGTTCTAAGAATTAGTTTAATTCTCTTTTAATATTATTCTATAAGATAATTAATTTAATCTATGAATTAATCTATGAATCAATCTAGTTCTTAAGTAATTTAATATATAAATTAATTCTCCAGAATTAATTTATTTATAAATTTATTTGAGTCATTTATTTAATTTATTTAATCAGTGAATTAATTCTAATAGAATTAATTCATTTGTTAAATCAATTAAATGTAGAATTTATTAAATCTGTTTTATCCTAATTCTATTTATACTAGTAGTACTATCAGATTTGTACTAGTAGTACTATCTGTGTTAGTACTACCGATAGTACTACCAGTTCAAACTGATAGTCCTACCGATAGTACTACCAGGTATAATTGGTAAGTACTGCTAGTATAAATCAAATGAAATGCAGTTGATTGTTTCTGGCGCGTGGAAATGATTCCTTTTGACTTGTATTAATACAAGTCATTTGTAATCAAAACAAGCAGTTCATTAACAAGACAGAAACAGAAAGAAAAAGCATATCATCTCTTTTCTTCTGCCATTTAACTCGAGCCAACCAGAAGCATTCAATACATTTCTTGTAATAAATTCTAGCAAGCAAAGTTATATCCAATCCACTAGAATTCAATTACTTGTATTGCTTTGACAATCTAGCGGATCATAATCCCTAGAATTACTATCGAACTACTTTTTAGTATTCGATCTTTTTATTACAAATATAGATAAATTCATGTCGAATTTATTCTAGATTTGTTTTAACAAGAACCTTGTAATCTGTGCACTGAATTGTAACACCCCTCAAGTTTAATAGAGTTTCTATTTAACTTGAATATTGTTTCAGTTTTTATTCCGCACTAATTTGTTCTAAACAGTTAAATCTTTTAAAGGACAAATTCGATAAAACGGTATAGTTTGTATTCAACCCCCCTTCTACAAACTTATCAGGACCTAACATGTTGTCTTCTTGTAACCTTAATGTCAATGTTGTGACAGTAATCTTTATTCTTGTTGTCCATCTTGAGTACTTCTTGAGGCTTGAACAAATAAATGAACTTCTACCAAGATGCACTAGAATCTTATTTGCACTAAACAAAAACAGTTACAAAGACATACTCTGGCTGTGACAGTATGTTCATACTTAATAAAATTAAGTATTTAAAATATTTAATTAAGTTGTCTCATAGCTATCACCCATAAATCCTAACACTTACTATCAATTAAGGATGTCAAACTCGATTCACAAAGGAATGTCTCTGAAAGACACTTTTACAAGACGAACTTAACGGTTTTTTATGCTTTTCTTGTAAATGGGAGATTAATTTGTATTCGTAGACTAGGTTTTGATGAATATGTAATTAATTATACCAATCCCATATGTGAAGTTCGGATTTTTGACTGGTTGGAGTAATAAGGAATTGGTGGGTGCTGGGGTGTAACTCTTAGATATATCATCATCCCTTATCCCCTCCCTAAGTATTTAATTTCACTTTTTGGCATTTTATCAAAAAGGGGAAGAGAACTAACAGAATGAAAATTATTGTGTGCTCTCCCTAACTTTATTTTGCAGATAAAGATAAAAAAAAACGATTGGAATTTAGAAAACGATTGGAATTTAGTGTTAAGTACCGACACTTGTCACTCGGGTAAATTCTAAAACTGATTGAATGATCTATCTGTATGTGCTTTGTGTGAATGTATATATTTAGAGGAAGTAACCCCAACTTTTTATTTTGTATCATGCATACACTTAGGGGAAGTAGTTTGCACACACATATTTAATTTTCATAATTAGTTTTGACAAATACCAAAAAGGGGAAGATTGTGAGAATCAGCCTTTTCCTTTAGGTTTTGGAATTTGTCAAAACAAAAATAAAAATTAAATTAGATTTAGGAAGTTACCAAGTCATTTACTAAAATCCCCCTTAGGGTTCCTTTCTGACATTTATCAAGAATCAAGTCAAACTGGTCAACCCTGACCAAAACGTTAATACGTTTGCCGGGAAGTAACAATTCTCAAAGATGGTGGAAGAAAGAAGCTACAGTGTTACAAGATTATTGATTTTTTTTTCTCAACTACCTTAGCTTCGTCGACCAGGTGAACTGTAATCCTAAATAAGCAGCAGTAGCAGGGCTAAAGCTCATCCGGAGCATTATTTGTTCATGTCTGATTTGGTCATTGTTCAACAGAAAGGATCAAGTTAAAGCACTGCCATGCCTTAGGCCTTACTAATTACAAAATGAGCTCACCAGACCTAATTTTTGCTTGAGGACTGAATCTTCTCATTCCCGAGCTGAATAGTTTTGGAGATAATAAGCGTACTCACTGGACTTCTCCACTTCAGGACTGAGACTTCTTAACCCTGAGCTCCAGTTTTCTCCAAAGGATGTTTGGCATGCTTTTATGCATGTTTCATTATCAGAAAGAGTCACTAACCAAGCAAACTGTGGATTCCTAGCCTTCTTTAAGAGATGATACTACATGTGTTGCTGTATCCACCTCTGAACCTCGGCAAATTCTTCAACACCTCGAGATAGCTTCACTATACCCTAAATCTTCTGATAGTTTTTTGAGTTTAACAAGAAGTAATGTGTATGCTGGTATGGCCGAAAAAATAGTCAAAGAAGTCTACGAATTTTCAAAGAACTTCAAGTTCTGTTACTTGTCCTTAAGACTCGAATATGACAGAGGAGATTTAAAGTAATTCGTCGACTAAATAACAAATTTGGGCACCAATGACCTCAGACTTCCCCTAAAATATGCAATCTCCAAGACATAATCACAAACTTATCGTTCTTTCCAGGTTTTCCCAGTTATTAAATCGGAGATAAAAAAAGAGCCGCAAAGGCCATGGTTTAAAAATGTTAATATCGTCAGAGCTGCAAGATACATTTGGAAGTTGTCCAGAAATTTTCATTAAAACGTTTGCAAGATACAATGATTGTCCGGACACTTGGCTCACCAATGTTCCTCCGAGCCCATCTCATTATATTCTTCAACAGGCTTAGCGGCAAGAGCTCCTGCCATGAAAATCTTCAAATCCAACATATCAAGTTTGAAAGTCAAGCTGAACGAAGATCTGAAGGACTCTACACTAGGACAAATTCGAAAATTGACAAATATGAGGCATTGACCTCAAGAAATTTGATAAAGACCAACACAAATCAACAAAAACAACCTTGAAGTAACTTCTGATCATGTGAAATATCATCTACATAACGGCTACCTTGCTAGTACTTTTGGCGCAGTTCTCTATAAATGCACAACCCCTTGAAGGGAGGCAACAAATATGAGCTACAAACTGGCGAAGTGTGAGCTGTGAATATCCAAAAAGCCTTATGGAAGTTAATTTTCTAATTCTGATAAAACTCGATGAATACAAGCTCAAGACCCCTTAAATTTCGACAAGAGAGAGTCTGAAATTATAGTGAAAAACGATCTCCAAAAATGTCAAGAACGAGTTCGCGATTCGCCAAAAGTGGGTACAACTGTACAAGTACCCGAAATCATGATTGAGCTCCTACACAGGCATACAATAAGGCCTAGGAAGAGCTCATTGACAAGAAGAGAAAAGCAACAACTAATCAACTGAAGAGAAGGGGGGACGGAAATGGAAGAGCACTGGTAAAATACTTAATTAATAGAGGATTTCAATTATCTCCAGAAATGTGAAAAAGAACCTCAATTCCAAATTATGTAAAGCTTACAAAATACTTCGCAGCTTAAAATCATGAATCAAAACAATTGTTCTGTTATTGAATGACAAACAACACGTTAAATTAACCTCACACGAGATCTCTAGTTAAGATGTTCAGGACAACAATACAGATTAAGTCATGCGATCAGAATCAATACAGATAAAACCTAATTAAGCTGAACAAACTATAGAACACGATAAAAATTAAGGTAGGAGTAGTCGAGTAGTTACACAGGTGGTAACATGAACAATTGGACATGATCATTTGCATGAATAGCCGTGGAGAGTCGAAAGCTCTAGGCTTTTACAGTGTTTGTTTCATACAGAAATGCTATATACATGAGTCAGAGAAAGATGACAAATAAATGTCAGATAATTGCAGCCAATATCAGCTATCAAAAGTAACAACTTAAGCCACTATGGTTCCAATTCACAAAACCGTAAAGAAAAAAAAGGGTAGCCAACTCCTATTTAGTCTACTGGTGAACATAGGAACTGAGAAGCAAAGAGGATGTAACAATTTTGTTTAAGTCTTTTCATAATGATTATATAGAACGAGATGCCGATAGTCAGAGGGAATGATACCAGCAGAATCCTCTGCAGAAAAAGGACCATGATATTCGTCTATTCGACAAGAAAAAAACACTCCATACTCAGTAGAGGTGGCCACTTGTGATGTCTGTGCGAGCTGGGCCGGGCTCGTCTTAGATGAGCACGAGACCGACACTTAATATTCACGAGCCGAATTCGGGTCGGGCTTGAACCGGAAAAAATGAACCAAGAACTGGCACGACGAATTAAAACGGGTTAGACTAATCGACAATGAATTATCGCTGGGTGAAACAGAACATCAGTAGATAGTGAGCCTGAGAGAAAGAAATTGCACTTACAACTTACACAAACTACAAATCTTTAAGAATTGAATTCAAGAAAATATTGGTTTTATTTTGATTCACCAATCATCACTATACAGTTAAACCTCGATTAAGTAATATCCGATAAAGTAATAACCTCGCTTAAGTAATAAATTTCGTCGGTCCCAACTTGGGCCAATGTTGTAAAGTAATATTCTCGCTAAAAGCATAAGATAATAAAAAATTAGAAAGTCATTAAGGGCCCAACTAATATGTAAAGTAATAATTCCAAAATTATATATATATATATATATAATGTATATGGGTTACAAAATTCAATTCTTTTTAAAATATGAATCTATAGTAGCTTGTTTCTTCTTTCCACCAAAGCCAAAATTAACCTCATCCTTGATTTTATGTAAAGCATAAATAACTCCTGGTATGTTTTGCTCGTGTTGTAACAAGTAATTGTTCAAAGTGTTGATTGCTTGGAATGCTTCCTTTGATGACACGCTTGGAATGACATTGCTATCGTCCGGTTCAGGATTAGTCCCTTCATCAGTGTTCATTACCGACTCAATGATTTCCGTAGGTGATTACATAACCGCATCATTCTGGCTTGGATAATTTAAGGGATGCTCAACATACATCTCATTTCTATATCGTAAATTAGAGATAGCTTCATTTAATCCTTCGATACCTTCATTTATTTCACCAAGTTCTTGTTCATCATTTTCTTCTGAACGAATCTTGCAATGCCGAAAACAAATTGCAATTGTGGTTGTTTTCACATCAATATTCCAAGCCATGTTAGCAATACTAATAGCATTCAAAATACATTGCATGTGATTGATTCTTGTTTTTAAATATAATGTATTGTAATGCATAAACATAAAAATTCGGTAAAGTAATAAAATATTACTTTATCGATAAAGTAATAAAATATTATTATATCGATAAAGTAATAAATTCGGTAAAGTAATATTTTTTGCCGGTCCCAAGGGTATTACTTTAAAGAGGTTTAACTGTATAAGGTAGTTTCCTTGCGTACTTTTACATATAGATTGCACTCAAGTTGTTTGGAAATATGCATGAAAGAAAATTGGAAGTTTTGAGGTTATAGAAACTTTTAATGCTTTTTGTTAAGGGTTTAATGGTTAATTTCTTGTATCAATATCAATAATTTTTCCCTTAGTTTTGAAATTTTCGGGATTTGTCTTGTCTTACACAAGTTCATAGATGATTAGTTGAAACATGCACAAGTTTGTAGACGGTTAAATGAATAGACTCAGTGAAAAATTTTCGGGTGAAGGTCAAGTATGGCCGATTTTCAGATTGGGGTAACCATAATAGTCGATCTGAAATTATTGGACAATTATGGCCGATTGAATACGCATTGCTCAAGGGAGTAATCAGAATACGCATTTCTCAACGGAGTATTCAATAGGTAATACGCATTATTCAGTTAGGTAACCCATAATACGTATTCAACGATGGAGTATTCATTGATTTTTGAACTGAATACGCAAGCATGGACGGGGTAATCAGAATAATATTCTTCATAAGATACGCATTCGAGAGTATGGTATTGATAGGTCCATAATTTAATACATTTTTAATACCTATTTTATGTTTGTTTTCGTAATTTTATTATTTAATAAATTGTTTTCTTTTGTTTTATAGGAAAATAAATAAAATCATATTTCAAGCAGAAAAAGGTGAAAAAGGCAAGGAGATGGAAATACTTGAAGTCAAAAGGAAATTGGAGAAAAGTTGGAAAACTTATTGGAGAAGAAAAAGGAATTGAGAAAATATTTCCAGAATCCGATTTGTAGTCAAAGAACCCAAGCCCATTATTTTTCCTATATATATAGATCTCCTTTCTTGTATTTTAGACATCTAGAATTTAGACACCTAGAATTTTGTTTACCTATAATTTAGACATCTAGAATTTGAGACACCTAGAATTTTGTTTACCTATAATTTAGACATCTAGAATTTGAGACACCCGGAATTAAGACTAGATCTGATAATTAGGAGTATGATAGATTTATTATTGTCTTTCAATACAATACAAGTTATTTATTCTATTCAAACACTTTTGCTTGCATTCTTTATATTTAATTGTTTTGTTTCTTCTGCTATGTCTAGCTAAATCTCTTGCCCTAGGATGAAGATGAAATTAATTTGATTATTGTTGATATCTTCTCGTTCCTATTAATTGGTTCTCATAATTTTTCTTGGTGCTTAATTGTTCAATTAACAAAGTGATTTTGATATATTTTTGTTACCGGATTTATTTTTCATAGCCTATGCTTGCTCCATGAAGTTTTGATAGGTTATTGTTAGATAACAAGTTTCATAGTATATGTTTGTCTCGTTAATTGATATATCTTATTTGTGAAGAAAGAGAATTGATTTTAGGGTGAGTTGATATTAATTGTGATTGATTAATGGATTCGGATTTCTAGGTTTTCCTTATCTGATTTTAATTGTTAATTAGGTTAAACAAATCTCAACTCAAATCTTATTTGTCTAGTTCGCCTGAGTTATTTGTTAGGGTTTTGAAAATACATAGTCTCTGTGGATCAATCTGTGATTGCTACAACTAAACACTGTGCGCTTGCAGTTTACATTATTTTTACAAAATCAATATAAAATTATAAAATACGAAATGTGATTTTAAATTGATTTTTTTACACAGACCGGCGGCCTGATTTTAGGGTTGTAAACAACCCTAAAATCAGGTTAGGTTAGGGTTTAGGGTCGTAAACCCTAAACCCTAAGTTCGTATACGGATTCGTCGTTCTAAATATTTCTAAAACCCAAAATGGAACCATTGAACCCCAAAGGTTAACTGTTGAACCCCCAAGGGAACGGTTAAACTAAGAACACACGTTTATTTTTGTTCATTTTATAATAAAAAAGAGGTTAATTTTGACTTATGGGATACCCAACTGTCAGTGGAGTATCCCATATATGGGATACCCAACTGTCAACGGAGTATCCTAAAGGCCAAAATTGACCACTTTTTTCAGAATGGTTATTTTTATTTATTTTATGAAAAAATGATTATTTTTGTCATTTTTTCAACTTTTTCCCTTGGTTGATAAGCCTATTCGTTCAATTTCTACTGCAACTACTAAATATACATTTCCAGCTATAAATATTATAAAAAGTATACCTACAAACAAGATGGAAGACAAGATATCTTTGAGATTTTATGATGCTTCACTATAGGAATGAATACGTGGATGATATTGATTTAGAAGTTAAGATTGATTATTTCAACTTTCAAGACTGTCAAAGATCGTAAAACTTAATTCAGTTAAAGAGCTGGGTAAGGTTTTTTTCCTGGATCTGTCACTGGCTGGGCGGACCGAATTTTAAAACTAACCAAATTGACACTTGACATTGTGATATAATTTTAAAGAATAAAAATTTAACTCATAAAACTCGTGGGCGGTTCTGTGTGGGCATGTGCGGGTTCGGTGGTTCGAGCCATGTGTGGGTTAAAAGAGGACGGTACCTCGTTTAAATTTTATTAATTTCAAAAAAAATTACAAAAATTTAAGAGAACTCCTCTCTAAAAAATGGAATAAACCGCATAAACATATAAAAATACAATACAAATTAAATAAATTTCTAAAGTGCAAAATATAAAATAACTATCGACTATTTATCCAATATTTGATTTATAGTTGTTGTTCGCTTGTTGAAGTCTCAGAATCTGAAGTATCTATTGTCATCCATGGATCATAAATTTCCTTAATGTCTTTTTGCGGCTTGGTCC
The DNA here is from genome assembly GCA_030848705.1 of Heracleum sosnowskyi. Lineage (NCBI taxonomy): Eukaryota > Viridiplantae > Streptophyta > Magnoliopsida > Apiales > Apiaceae > Heracleum > Heracleum sosnowskyi. The sequence continues at coordinate 72,794,745 of CM061235.1, forward strand.
CAATTTTTTTTGCAAACACAAATTTTTACTGTGTCTGGCGAAAGATTTGATCTCTTCTCGTATAACACTCTTCTACTACACTAAAAGCGGACTCGGACGCAATTATAGAAGCGGAGACTACTAAAATATCCTTAACAATTTTTGCTAAAACTGGAAATTGTAACTCGTGATTCTTCCATCATGTTACTATATCAAAATCATCATTTAACTCATAACTATAAGAAAAAAATTCGTTAATCATACTAAAAGCAGAAGAAGGTACGGAAGATAAACTGAAAATTCTACATTTTTATTTTTGGTTAGTACTAGAACGAGCCCAAAAACTACATTTATGTTGTAGTTAAAACTACAACTATTAGGAAAAAAGACATTAGCAGACAAACTAATCTAAAATTACAACAAAAGAATTAAAACAGTAAAGTGAAGGTTAAGTTAAAGCACTTGTCACATTCTCAGGAATTGTTAATTTTGAAGAGTTTATAATTTGAACTATGAGTCTATGATGGATACCAGGGGAGCAACAATGGACTACCTGAGTTGTTACAAAATGTGGCTTTGTAGAGTATTTCGGACAAATTGTCGGTTCAAAGTTGACTAAAATTCATTAAACTTGATTATCTTCAACATTTAATACAGTTTGGTCGGTTAACAGTTAAGCTAGGTAGGTTATGTTCTTTCTTCTATCTAAAATAATACTACTACAAACTTCTTAATATACTTCATCCGTCTTCTCAATTCTTTATATCAAGGATGACGCTCGGCACGTATTTTAATACTTCTTTAATATATTTTTTGATAAATTATTTTAATTTTTTTCTTTTTCTGAATAAAAATATAATGTTTACATTTTTATTTAGAAAAGAAAAGGTTTTAAAAATAAGTTGTAGAGCTATATTTTATAGAAGGCTTAAAATGTGTGTCTGTAAAAAAAACTGTAAATAAATGAGAGGAACGGAGAGAGTATATTTTTCCTCAAATCTCAACTACATAGTTTCAATAAATTTATATACAATATTATTGACTCAATATATTTGTTCAAAAGTTCAATTGATTTATAAAATAGTGTCATTTCATGATTTAGATACATAAATTTTCTTACTTTTTAATCATATCCACCGAAATAAAAGTAAATCGTGGGAGGAAGTTTGGATGTTGAATATAGTAAAATTAGAATTAGACTATCATAATAATTTTTTGATAATGAGTCGGTAGCCCTTCCTTGAAATTGGAAGAGTAATATTGTTGATAATGTCTTTTTTCTAAACAAGTACTCCATCTGTCCCTCTCATTTCTTTACAGTTTTTTTACATTATTTGGCACGTATTTTAAGGCTCCTATAAAGTATAATTCTACCACTTATTTTCAAAATTGTCTTTTTCTAAATAAAAATTTAAACATTATACTTTTATTCAGAAGAAAAAAATATTTAAAATAATTTATGAAAATATATTTTATAAAAGTCTTAAAATACGTGTCGAGCCCCCGTCTTCCAATGTAAAAAACTCAGGGGACAGAGTAGTAATTTGGATAATGTTGTTCTATAGATACATCAAATATTAAATATCGATTATTAACAAGTCTGATGTAGTAGTACCAACTGCCAACAAACTGATTCTTAATCAAACGGGTCACACTCCTTACAACTCATTTCTCTGCTCAGGCCACGATTAAAAGAACATATAATCTTAACGACCAGTTTTTTAATCGTTGAATTAAGATTTTAACGATCAGAATTAAAATAAATTTTTTAAATTATTCGTTATAATTTTTCGCGAAACTCTAACTGTACGCTGTAAATTACGGCGGAGTGGTGTTTTGATTTAGTAATCTGTGCGTTTTTTTCCCATGAATGGGCTTGTACTGAAAATAACTAAGTTAAACATAATCACACCTTAAAAACTAATATCTTTACTTTTAATTATTTTAATTGTTATTCTCTTAATTTTAATTATATTAATTATTACTCCCTCTATCCCTCTTATTTTTTACAGTTTTTTTACATTGTTTGACACGCATTTTAAGTCTCCTATAAAGTATAATTCTACAACTTATTTTCAAAATTTTCTTTTTCTAAATAAAAATTTAAACATTATACTTTTATTCAGAAGAAAAAAATATTTAAAATAATTTATGGAAATATATATTTTATACTCCCTCCGTCCCAAAAAGAATGAACCACTTCTTTTTGCACGCATTTCAATGCGCTCGATTGAAGTACTTGTAAATAATATTTTTTCAATTTTTTTGATTTGTATAAAAGTATAAATCCTATATTTTTATACAAATCGAAAAAATTTTAAAAATATTATTTACAAGTATCTCAACCGAGCGCATTGAAATGCGTGAAAAAGTCAGAGGTTCAAACAAATTGGGACGGAGGGAGGAGTCTTAAAATGCGTTCCGAACCCCCGTCCTCCAATGTAAAAAACTCAGGGGAGGGGACAGAGGGAGTATTTCCCTAAAAAATATTTTAGTTTTTCTTAATTGTTTACCCACATTAGCTACCCTATAAGCCATTTATAATGTTTTTAAATTTATATTTTCAATAAACTAAAATAATCACTTGAACAATTTTATAAATAATTTAAAATTGAAAGCTCAAAAAAACAAATTATGTTTTTCATAATTTTAACTAAATAACAAGAAGTATACTAAAATATATACACTGGTTGTGAAAATATTGTATTAGTATCTCAGTTTTTTTTGAATAATATGATCATGTATACAAAATTTCTATATACTTGAAATAAAATTTTAGACTATCCGCTATAATTTTATTAAGAAAAATTATAGTAAGAAAAATTATTTTATAGTTAATTTTTGTAGAAATAGTTAATTTGTTTTTATAGTTCTTTTTATATTAAGAAATACTGTAAAATTATAATGTTTTAAAAAAAATTATAATTAGATTATTTCATTTAATTCACTAAGATTTAATTTTACAGTTTTAATAATATCTTCACATATAAATTATAACTGTAAAAATTATAATTATTTGAAAAAAGTTATAATTAGATTATTCATTTAATTCACTAAGCTTTAATTTTATCGTTTTTCTTACTATAAAAAGAACCATATAAAAAAAAGCAAACTAATTCTATAAAAAATAACTATAAAATAATTTTTCTTACTATATTTTTTCTTAATAAAATTATAGCGGATAGTCTAAAATTTTATTTCAAGTATAGAGAAATTTTATATACTTGATCATATTATTTAAATGAAACTGATATACTTATACAATATTTTCACAACCAGTCTATATATTTTAGTATACTTCTTGTCAATTAGTTAAAATTATGAAAAATATATTATGTTTTTTAAGTTTTCAATTTTAAATTATTTATAAAATTGTTCAGGTGACTATTTTAGGGTATTGAAAATGTAAATTTAAAAACATAAAAAATGGCTTTTAGGGTAGCTAATTATGGGTAAACAATTAAGAAAAACTAAATTTTTTTTAGAGAAATAACTATTAATATAATTAAAATTAAGAGAAAAACAATTAAACTAATTAAAAGTAAAGATATTAGTTTTTAATGTGTGACTGAAACAGTTAGGTTTAGCTTAGTTATTTTCAGTATAAGCACATCCGTGGAAAAAAGCGCGGGGGTTATTAAGCCCAAACACCACTCCGCGATAATTTACAGCGGACAGCTAGGGTTTCGCAGAAAATTATAGCGAATAAACTAAAAAGTTTGTTTTAATCCTGATCGTTAAAATCTCAATTAAACGGTTAAAAAATAAATTGTTGGATAAATAGTATTGTCAGGGATCAAGACCCGTAAAATAATACTACTATTAACTTCTTAATATATATATATATATAAAAAAAAAAAAGTAATTATAGAAATATAATTGACAAATCAATGGAAAGGCCGATATTTAAGGCCCGACACCCTAATTATTCATTAATTTCGTAATTAATGAATAGAGAAAATATACAGCTCATCAAAAGAGACCAAAATATGGTAAATGAGTCAAAGAAGGATCCAGAATCCCAATTAATGAGTCATAGCTTTTATCCACAAGGAAAAGACTTATTCAGCAAGCAACACAATGTTTATCCAATAACAAAAAGGAGACTTATTCGCTAAGACTCCAAAACATACCATAAATACTAGGCTCTAGACGCCTATATAAGGTCCCTGATCCTACAATCAGAACTACGTCTTTGGCTTGATTCTCAATAACGAATTGAGATACGTAGGCATCTTGTGAGGACCGATTTAGTCTCAAAACACAAGTGCAGCCATTAAAGCTCGAAGCTCTCTAACCCTAGCAATAAATTCGCAAGTACGTTTTTTAATCCACAACATTTGGCGCCGTCTGTGGGACGACAACATCAACCATGGCAAACACACGAAGAACAGCTCGAGATACTCAGACTCCTGAGGATCGCCCTGTCACCTCTTCGGCTGATACTCACGGAAATCAACCACCGCCAACTACTGGCATTGAAGGGGCGAATATCCCCACCAACACTCAAGGACCGGAAATCCCGATTTCGGTTGAAGGGACGAATCCCCTGCAGATGGTCATTCATGGATCCAATCCACAAGAGACCGTTCACCAGCAACCGATCACGACCTCCCCGCTGCTCATGAATGCCCCGAGGAGCCTTCAACTCCATACTACTGATCTCCCTCAATACGCGAATCAGACTTTGGGGATGCCAAGCTATGGCATGCCCCCTCGACCCCCAACTGGCGGAAGTGGAGCTTATCCAATCTACCATGAGGCATACGTGCCCCCTTATATTCAAGGTCTGGGACCCCAAACAAGACGAACCCCTTTGATTCAAGACTTTTCAGGTCCCTATACCGAGGACGAGAATTACTCAACAGGAGATGTGAGGGGCGTTGCCCCAAGAAGGAGACGTTCTTCCCAAACCAATCGAGAACAACCCCAAACTACTAGGGAGAAACTTGCAGCCCATGAAGCAGAGACTGCAAGGCTCAAAAAACTCCTTGCTGAGGAGGAGGCTACCAACGCTCAAGGCCGAACAACTGGGGGAGTCCCGATAATCAACTTGGACCCAACGCCAAGAAGGACTAAGAGGGCTGAAGCCCCAAGGGGTGATCCTAGTGTTTTGTTGCCCCTAGGAGATCCTGATGATCCTACACCACCATTCACTCAAGACATCATGAAAGCCACCATATCCAGAAAATTCAAGATGCCAACGATTAAGGCTTATGATGGAACGGGAGATCCCGCAAATCACGTAAGAACCTTCTCCAATGCACTGCTGTTGCAGCCAACCAACGATGCGGTCAAGTGTAGGGCGTTTCCACAAACCTTGGCAGGCATGGCCCAACATTGGTATAGCCGTCTGCCTCCCAACTCTATTGGGTCATTCAATGAACTAAGCAAAGCTTTCATCAATCAGTTCATTAGTGGAAGGGTGCATGAGAAAAGCTCTGCATCGCTCATGGCAATACGTTAAGGAAAGAATGAAGCCCTAAGGGATTACATCAATCGATTCACTCGGGAGGCTTTGAAAGTCCCGGACTTAGAGGACAGAGTGGCTATGATAGCCCTGCAACAAGGAACTACTGATGACCACTTCAAAAGGTCGTTGGCTAAACATCCACCCGAGAGCATGCTGAAGCTCCAAGATAGAGCCGGAAAATACATCAAGGCTGAAGAAAGAATGAGAAAGTATGAACCCACTGCTGGCGACAGTGGAAACTCAAAGAAAAGGAAAGAAACTCAGGAGTACGACGTTAAGGAGAAGTTCCCCAGAACATCAAAGGACTCTGATTCTCCACCTAAGAGAAGTAATTTTGGGCCAAACTTTACTGAGTATGCAAGATTGAATACTCCCAAGAGTCAAATTCTGATGGAGATAGCTAAGGAAGGAGATCTCAAATGGTCGAAGCCAATGAGGGCTGACATGTCCAAACGGAACCAAAACCAATTCTGTCAGTTTCACAAGGAAGTCGGGCACGACACCGACGATTGTAGACAACTGAAAGATGATATTAAGTTTCTTATACGAAGAGGAAAACTCAGTAAGTTCACTAAGGATGGAAGCCAAGGGGGCCAAAGGGGGAACTATGAAAGGAAGGATTACGACAGAAGGGATAACGATCAAGATCGGAATCCCAAGCCCCGAGGGCCGGTAATCAACATGATATTCAGAGGGCCAACTGCTTCCGGGTCCTCCCGAAACTCAAGAAAAGCTTATGGTCGAGAGGTAATGACTATGGTTGGAGAAGCACCAAAGCGTGCCAGAACAGAAGTGTCAATAGGCTTTGATGATTCAGACTTGGAAGGGGTGAAGTTCCCCCACGATGACCCTCTAGTCATCATACCTGTGATTGGCAATTCCGAGACAAAGAGAGTCCTGGTCGACAATGGAGCTTCAGTGGATATCTTGTTCCACGATGCTTTTATCAAGATGGGTTACACTGATTCTCAGTTAACACCCTCAAATATGCCCATATACGGATTCAATGGGGTGGAATCAAAAGTGGAAGGCACTATCCAACTCCCAATGACCATGGGGCAAGGGTCGAATACGTGTACTCGGATGTTGAACTTCATAGTTATAAAGACAAATTCCACCTACAATGCAATCCTATGAAGGGCTGGTCTTCATGCGTTCAAGGCTGTTGCCTCATCCTATCATCTGAAAATCAAGTTCCCAACAAGGAATGAGATTGGTGAAGAACGGGGAGACCAAAAGATGGCTAGAAGCTGTTATGTAGCCGCGTTGAGGCCTGATGGAATCGGGGGCAGATTCTCCCAATTGAAGACATGGACATCAACGACAATGAGGACCGAAGAGGGAAACCAGCTGCGGATTTAATCCCAATTCCCTTAGTCCCTGGTGAACAGGATAAAGTGACTTATGTTGGAGCACTACTACCTGGACCATTGAAAAGCAAGCTCATATCTTTTCTTCAAGAGAACAATGACGTTTTTGCTTGGACAGCGGCTGACATGCCAGGGATTGATCCCCAATTGATAACTCACAAGTTGAATGTGGATCCTGAAAAAAAGACGGTGAAACAAAATAAGAGAATTTTTGCTCCAGAAAGACAAGAGGCCATTAAACAAGAATTGGAAAAGCTTCTAGAGTCCGGATTCATTGAAGAGATACAATTCCCGGAATGGTTGGCTAACCCCGTAATGGTCAAAAAGGCCAATGGAAAATGGAGAATGTGTGTGGACTTCACTGACTTGAATGATGCATGTCCTAAGGATTGTTTTCCCCTACCAAGGATTGATGCGTTAATAGATGCTACGGCTGGACATGAGATGCTTAGCTTCATGGATGGCTTCAGTGGGTACAATCAAATTAAGATGCACAAAGATGACATCTCCAAGGTATCGTTCATCACTGACCTTAGTGTTTTCTGTTATCTAGTCATGGCATTTGGACTTAAGAATGCAGGGGCAACCTACCAAAGATTGGTGAACAAAATTTTTGGACACCTAATTGGAAAAACCATGGAGGTCTACGTAGATGACATGCTAGTCAAGAGCCTCGATAAGGCCGATCACATTGAGCACCTCCGAGAGGCATTTGAAGTGCTAAGGCACCACAAGATGATGTTGAATCCAGCTAAGTGTGCCTTTAGTCTAGGCTCGGGAAAGTTCTTAGGCCTGATGGTTTCCAAGAGAGGAATCGAGGCTAATCCCGACAAAATCAAAGCAATTCTAGACATGGAACCACCAAAGACTGTTAAGGATGTCCAAAAACTAACGGGAAGAGTGGCTGCATTGGGAAGATTCATCTCCAAGTCAGGAGAGAAGTGTTTACCCTTCTTTAAAGCACTCAAGAAAGTGAAAAATTTTGAATGGACAACTGAAAGCCAAGAGGCCTTTGAGGCCCTGAAGAAGTACATGGCTGAGGCACCATTGTTGGCAAAGCCCAAGCCAGGGGAAATTCTCTATTTGTACTTGGCGGTTTCTAGTACAGCCCTTGGAGCCGTTTTGGTAAAAGAAGAATTTAAGGTTCAGAAACCTATCTACTATGTGAGTAAGATTGTACATGGGGCAGAAATAAACTACTCAACGATTGAGAAGTTTGCCTTAGCCTTGATAATGGCCTCAATAAAGCTACGCCCGTACTTCCAGGCTCACAAGATAGAGGTCTTGACTGATCAACCTCTAAGAAACATCTTGCATAGCCCTCAAGTTAGAGGAAGATTGATCAAATGGGCCATTGAATTGGGCGAATTCGATATCAAGTATAAGCCTCGAACGGCCATAAAAGCTCAAGCACTCGCTGACTTCATGGTTGAATGTACCATTGACAACCAAGAAGTCGGGGGGCAGGAAGTAACAATGGAAGACAAGGAAGCTGAAGACATAATCTCCAAAGAATGTTGGGTGCTCTATTTTGATAGAGCATCAAAAACAAAATCAAGTGGAGCCGGTTTAGTGCTACAAAGTCCTGATGGATTCCTCATAGAGTATGCACTGAAACTTGACTTTCCAATGACAAATAATGAGGCCGAGTATGAAGCTCTGATAGCTGGTTTAGGGCTGGCTGGAGCCTTGAGGGTCAAAACTCTGAAAGTATGTGGAGATTCGAGGCTAGTGGTTTCCCAAGTAAATGGGGAATTTGAGACCAGAGATGAAGTCATGGCCAAGTACTTGAAACTTGTCAAAGCCATCATGACTCAGTTCGACGAATGCTATGTAGAGCACATTCCAAGGGAAGAAAACGTGAAGGTTGATGCCTTGTCTAAATTTGCTTCTTCCGAAATTGAAAACTATGCAGGGAGTGTCTACTTCCAAGTCCTAAGAACCCCAAGCATAAACGGAAAGTTGGTAGCACCCATTGATGTTGCTAGTTGTTGGATAGATCCCATCAAGGCTCATCTGGAAACTGGGTGGGAACTCAACCGGTTAAGAAATCTATGCCTCGAGAAATGAAATAGAAATCTCACTCCTTTATAATCAAAATGACTGGGAACTCAACCGGTTAAGGAAGAGCAACCGTCTATAGCCAGTCAAGGCCCACAATTCCATTTATGAATTACATAAATCGAAGCCCAAATAATTTGGGTCTCAGGCCAATTCGAAGCCCAAAACAGTAAGGCCCAATAAGGCTCGAGGCTTGTTCAGGCCCAATGAATAAAAATTCAAGGTCCATTAATAATTTGAGATTAAATTTAGACTCAAACAAAAATTTGAAAATATAGCCTAAGGCAAAATCAAAGATTTAAGGTCGAAAAGACTATAAATCGAAGTCGTACGACCAAGGTCGAAAATATATGGAAAAACGAGGTCGAATCCAACGACCTCGCTCCAAAATAAAGTCAAAAAATAATGAAATTGAGGTCGAAAAAACCTTAGAACGACATCGAAGGCTCGAAGTCGAAAATACACGAGGATTCGAGGTCGTATCCATCGACTTCGCACCGAAAAACAAGTCAAAAAATTTGAAATTCGAGGTCGAAAAGACCCTAGATTGAAGTCGATTACATGAGGTCGAAAATACACTATAAATCAAGATCGAATCCCTCGACCTCACACCGAAATGAGGTCGAAAATAGAAGGATTCGAGGTCGAAAGAACGAAGTCGAAAATGGCCTAGAAGATGAGCTCGTATCCTTTGACCTCACTCCGAAATCGAGGTCGAAAACAAAAAGGATCGAGGTCGAAAGAGTAAATAACCAAGGTGGAAAAATCCTGTTCGAAAAAACATGACTTCGAGGTCGAAGCCACGAGGTCGAAAATGACCTGTAGTTCGAGGTCGAAATCATCGACCTGGGACCAAAATCGAGGTCGAAAAAAGGAAATCCTGGTCGAATGATCCTAGTCGAAAATGACTAGGAATTCCTAGTCGAATCCTTCGACCTGGGACCATACCTGGTCGAAAATCGAGGTCGAAAAAAGGCTAATTCCTGGTCGAAAATGACTAGAAATTCCTGGTCGAATCCTTCGACCTGGGACCATTCCTGGTCGAATTTCTGGTCGAAAAATACTTGATTTCTAGTCGAAATCCTGGTCGAAAATGACCTAATTTGAGGTCGAAAATGCCCTTAAAAATGGAAAAATACGTTATAACTTCTACGAAAACCCCGAGGAGATTTTCCCAGAAGTTGGGGGGCAGATGATATGGATAGAAAAGTAATTATAGAAATATAATTGACAAATCAATGGAAAGGCCGATATTTAAGGCCCGACACCCTAATTATTCATTAATTTCGTAATTAATGAATAGGAAAAATATACAGTTCATCAAAATAGACCAAAATATGGTAAATGAGTCAAAGAAGGATCCAGAATCCCAATTAATGAGTCATAGCCTTTATCCACAAGGAAAAGACTTATTCAGCAAGCAACACAATGTTTATCCAATAACAAAAAGGAGACTTATTCGCTAAGACTCCTAAACATACCATAAATACTAGGCTCCAGACGCCTCTATAAGGTCCCTGATCCTACAATCAGAACTACGTCTTTGGCTTGATTCTCAAAAACGAATTGAGATACGTAGGCATCTTGTGAGGACCGATTTAGTCTCGAAACACAAGTGCAGCCATTAAAGCTCGAAACTCTCTAACCCTAGCAATAAATTCGCAAGTACGTTTTTTAATACACAACAATATATATATATATAGCGATGCACGGTCTTCTTTAATATTTTCTTATTTTTTATTTAGATTTTAGTTATTATATATAATTTGATAAAATTTTAATATATATATATATATATATATATATATTGGATTTATAAATCTAACAATATAATATTTAAATTTAATATATTATTGAAGTAATCAATAGTAGTATTTTAGATATTAAAATATAAAATATTTTAAAATAACATATCTAATGATTCGTATTTTTTTACTCTTAAAAATCTAAAAAGGGACTCAAGTGCAAATATCAAAATATGTGCTTGTTCAATATACCGAGTTTATTTGAATATACTATTACTTTTATTTTAATTAATTATCTCGTTTAAATTGAATGTTAAAAAAATTATAATAAACATGAATTTCATATGTTTAATATTATAATATTACCAATATATCTATCTTTTGCCCGTGTTATTTTTAATTTGAACATGAGTTGTTTCAGTTAAAAAATATAAACAGGTAATATCCTTAAAAAGACAATTAGTTACTTATTAACAATTATATAAAATTATATTAATTTTTTTATATATACGTCTGCATTACTTTTAGAAAATTAGTTGTTTAAGTTAGAAAATATAAAAGAGGTAATTTGTTTTAGCTGAAAAGAATAACTTGTTATTTATTAATATTTATATAAAACAATATTACCATTGTATATTTATTTTGCATGTATTATATTTAGAAGATAAGTTGTTTTAGTTAGAAAATATAAAACACATAATGTGTTTTAGCTGTCGGTTATAAATATATAATAATATTACCATTTTATATATATATTGCCCGTCTTATTTTTAGAAAATCATTTGTTTTAGTTAAATAGATATATGAAATAGGTAATATAATTTAGCTGAAAAAGGTAATTGGTTATCAATAACTTGGTTTCCATATATGTGTCCTATTTATAAGATGAGTTGTTTTAGGTAAAAAATATAAAAATAATGTGTTTTAGCTGAAAAAGGTAATCAGTTATAAATATATAATAATATTACCATATTATATATATGTTGCCCGTTTTATTTTTAGAAGATGAGTTGGTTTGGTTTAAAAAAATATATAAAATAGGTAATGTAGTGAAAAAAGGTAATTGGTTATTAATAAATTGATTATAGATAGGCCCGTGAATCGGCCCAAATACCGACCGACCGATCGACGACCGACCAAAACTTTTAATGTTTCGTCTTTAATAATATAGTATATATATATATATACTAGCTTAAAACCCGTGCGATGCACGAATTGTTATTAATAATCATTATTTTTATTATTTATGTTTTAATATTTTATTAATTTACATTTGCTAAAAAAATAAGTAGGCGTGTTAAACTTTTTTAAATAATTAAAAGTATTAAAATAAATTTTAAAATAAATTAATAACTGTTTATCCGTTATATTTTTGGAAAAGTATGGGTTTTAGTAAGGAAAAATAGAAAAAGTAATATGTTTTATATGAAAAGGTAAGTGCCCATAATTAAAAGTATTTAAATAGGTTTCAAAATAAATAAGTGGGGATTTGCCCGGGATATTTTTGGAAAATAAGGGTTTTTAGTAAGGAAAAATAGAAAGAGTAACATGTTTTAGTTGAAAATGATAATTGATGGTGATTGTTTTTAGAAAAATAAAGGATTTTGTTAGAAAAAAATAGAAAAAGTAATATATTTTAGCTGAAAAGGTAGTTGGTTATAAAAATGTTATTATTTAATAATAATTTCTTTAGAAAAAGTAACATGTTTCAGCTGAAAAAGTTCTCATAATTAAAAGTATTAAAATAGATTTTAATACTTTTAATTATTAAAATAAAAAAAAATAGATTTTTAAAATAAATAAGTAAAGGTTTGCCCGTGATATTTTTGGAAAATGAGGGGTTTTAGTAAGAAAAAATAGAAAGAGTAACATGTTTTTGTTAAAAAAGATAACCGTCCGTGTTTTTTTTAGAAAAAGAGAAGATTTTGTTAGAAAAAAATATAAAAAGGTAATGTATTTTAGCTGAAAAGGTAATTGGTTATAAATAATGTTATTATTTAGTGATAGTTTTTTAAAAAATAAGTAAGGACAATTAAATAAAATCACTAAGTACCGACCGTCCGTCCATCCGACTACCAAACTTTTAATGTTTCATCTTAATTACAATTAAAATAAGCCTACCAACTAACTAACAACGACCAACCAAATAGATGCTAGTTTGCTTATAATATTATAGTATAGATAGCTTAAAACCCGTGCGATGCACGAATTGTTTTTAATAATTGTTAATTTTATTATTTATATTTTATTAATTGTAACGGTTTGCCCGTGATATTTTGGAAAAAGAGAGGTTTTAGTAAGAAAAATAGAAAGTAACATGTTTTCGTTGAATTTTAAAATATAAAAGTAACGATTTGCCCGTGATATTTTTGAAAAAAAGAGGGGTTTTATTAAGAAAAATACAAAAGGTGACATGTTTTAGTTGAAAAAGATAATTGTCAATTAAAATTATTAAAATAGATTTTAAAGTAAATGAGCAAGGGTTTACGCGTGATATAATTGGAAAAGTAGAGATTTTAGTAAGGAAAATATAATATATAACATGTTTTAGCTGAAAAAGGTAATTGCCCGTGATTTTTCTAGAAAAAGAGGGGAAATGTAATTACCAATTAAAAGTATTAAAATATGTTTTAAAATAAATAAGTAAGGGTTTTCTCGTGATATATTTGGGAAATGAGGGATTTTAGTAAAGTAAATAGAAAAAGTAACATGTTTTAGCTTGAAAAGGAAATTGCTCGTGATTTTTTTAGAAAAAAATGGTAATGCATTTTAACTGAAAGGGTAACTGATTATAATAATTTTTATAATAATTAAATAAATAATTAAATAAGGCAAGTACCGTACCAAAAAAACATGTACCAAAACTTTCAATGTTTCGTCTTTAATAATATAATATATATATATATATATATGAGTAAGGTTCAAGAGAGAACCCTCTTAAAAAGGGAACCAAGGAACTTTTTAAAAAAATCATTTTAGCATAGAAAGAAAAATAGAATTAGTTATATATCATCCTAATAGTCCCAAAAAGTTAATTACTTACAAACAAAGATTCATTTTTAAATTTAAAAAAATATATGAAAAAATTATGAATCTGCTTATGAATCTCTTATATATATATATTAGAGATTCAAAAAGAGATTCATAATTTTTTCATATATTTTTTTAAATTTAAAAATGAATCTTTGTTTGTAAGTAATTAACTTTTTGGGACTATTACGATGATATACAACTATTTATATTTTTATTTTAATTTAAAACTAATTTTTAAAAAAAGTTCCTTGGTTCTCTTTTTAAGAGGGTTCTCTCTAGAGCCCTGACCTATATATATATATATATATATATATAAATTTATTGAAACTATGTATTTCAGATTTGAGGAATATATATATATATATATATATATATATTCCTCAAATCTGAAATACATAGTTTCAATAAATTTTTATACAATATTATTGACTCAATATATTTGTTCAAATATTCAATTGATTTATAAAATAGTGTCATTTCATGATTTAGATACATAAATTTTCTTACTTTTTAATCATATCCACCGAAATAAAAGTAAATCGTGGGAGGAAGGTTGGAGGTTGAATATAGTAAAATTAGAATTAGACTATCATAATAAAATTTTGATAATGAGTCGGTAGCCCTTCCTAGAAATTGGAAGAGTAATAATGTTATAATGTCTTTTTTCTAAACAAGTACTCTCATCGTGGGATAAATCAATATTTAATGTATAAAGTGAGGATAGTGAAAGAAAGTAATGAAATTAGTTGATTTTTATATTATAAAAGTTTATTACTTTTAGAAAGTTTAGAAATATAAAAAATTGGGAGAGATATCCCAAAAAAAAAATGTAAAAAGTGTATAATTTATGAAAATATATTTTATAAAAGTCTTAAAATACGTGTCGAGCCCCCTCTCCCAACGTAAAAAACTCAGGGGGACAGAGTAGTAATTTGGATAATGTTGTTCTATAGATACATCAAATATTAAATATCGATTATTAACAGTCTGATGTAGTAGTACCAACTGCCAACAAACTGAATCTTAATCAAACGGGCCACACACCTTACAACTCATTTCTCTGCTCAGGCCACGATTAAAAGTACATATTATCTTAATGTCGTCTGAAGATTTGAGAGCCATATCCTTGGTAAATTCGAGTTGAAACTCAATAAAAATATGATCCAATAGAAGACACCTGAGTTTTAAACAAAAAAGTTATTCAATGAATTTATCAAGTTCGGCTCAATGTTCAGCAATTTTGATGACCACAACTCTACTTAATGACTGTTTCGAGTAGCTCGCCTTCCAAAAGAAAAGGAGAGAAAATTCGAGTTCGGACTCTATAAGTTTGACTTGACCTGGTTCATCAACAAAATGAACTTGAACAACTTCCTATCTTCTCCACCTTTTTAATCATCTACCCACACAAAAAAAAAACACAGAAAAACTAATACTCATAGGTTTCAATTAATTCTAAAATATATTAATTTTTTTTAATATCTTACTCAAGTTCGATTTAAATTAAAATTATATAGAATTTTGTATTTGGTTGAGATGAATAAGAATAATTATTGAGCCACGGGTTTGATCAATACCAAATTTGAATATGTTAGAACTCCGCTGCATGGTCTACTAATTTGTTCATATTGCTAACGAGGAAACCAAAATTTTTATGATACACTTCATAGTTAGTCAATTTTTACGGTTCGACATAATATTAACAAAAAAATTCCAAATAATAAGTTAGTCAATTTTTCATTACTTGTTAAAACGTGTAATATGTTGTTTTTAAAAAGTTTAAAATCTATTTTGTTTGAATAAGGGAAAACAATGCAATAAAATAAAGGTGTATAGACGTTGTTCCCTTAAAAATGCTTTAAAAAAACAAAACTAACCTACTTTGTTCCAAAAATCTATGAGAGGTCGTTTGGTTCATGAAGGGGTATTGGTTTGGAATCAAGAAATTGAGTTTGGGTGGTATGAGATTTAAATTTCATTATTGACATTATGTGTTTGGTTTAATGATGGAATCAATCTGTTTAATTTTAAAATATTTTTTAAATTATTAATTAATTTAATTTATTAATGTTATTAAAAAATTAAAAATATTTTTTTTAATATTAGTAACATTTATTTGTATATAAAAATAAAATTTTGTTATCATCAATGTTTTTTGAAGAAATAAAAAAATAACAATAAAAATAATATCCATACATTTTTCTCATACCCACCTTCTCCTTACTCTTGGGTATCAAAAACTCATACTTGGTATGAGTATGAAATTAAAAAAAGATCGACCAATATGATTTTGTTCATTCTAAACTATACCTCCAGACCAAACGATCCCTAAGTTAGTCGAGTGCTAATTCTTTTAGGGTATGTCGGTATGACCCAATTCCAGTTCGTATCAATTCGGATGCAAACCTTAACTTTACATTACCTCGTAAATATTCTGTCAAATCTTGAGTATTCGAAGTAAATCTAATTTTAAATTGTTTAGTCTTTTTATTATTTGAAATGTTGTTGCAAAATACATATATCTTATCATCATAATTTGTTTTTTGTTGTATTGATAAAAAAATTATCAAATAAATGATATTAATATTTGAACGGCATTGTTATTTTATTATAGATATTACTAAGTTGAATTAATTTTAGAATTTATATTAAATTATTAGTAAATAGCAAAGTATATATAATTTATAAGACTAACACGCTAAACTATGACATGTGAATTTAATATTTTTAATTAAATTGATGAACATAATATTTCATTACTTATTTGAGTATTTATTTTGAGTGGTCTCCCGATTTTCAAATACTTACTTTTTAGAAATTAAATTGAGTTGAATCAATATTCGAGTTGTACAACAAATCACCAGCAGTAAATAAATAGATAATATACAGAAGAAAACGATATAAGAGCATTTCCAACGGGGATAGTTAAAATGATTAGTTAAAATAATATAAAATAATTGTTATGTAAAATTTGTTGAACTACAGGTGCCGTAATCCAATGATATTAGCTATAATGGTTAGCTATATTTTAAAAACAGTATTTTATTATTATTGTTAGTAGTACTTTAACATATTATAGTATATTATAGTTTTAGTACTTTAACATTTTAATTTGGCGGGAGACGTGTAGATGTACTTTATCTATATTTTAATTATAGATAACCACTTTTCAATCTGTAAATATAGACAACCATTTTACAGTTATCTAAAAATTTAACTAACAGCTCGTATCATTAGAGTGAGTGAATTGCTATCTCATTGTCTATAAATGACTGTCACGTCAGCTTATTGCTTACAGATTGTTAGCCTGGAAGTTGCTCGAGGTGAAGTGAAGGGTAAGTTAAAGCAGTTGTCGAAGCCTAAAGAATCGGTGGTTTAAAATAGTTAGTAGATTGATATTTTCATGGATACGACTTGCGAGGAAGCAACGTTGGACCAAGTTGTTTGGAAACATGGCATTGTGGAGTATTTCGGGCTAAAGTGACGTAGTTTTAGTCTTTTAGATGGATCTGCTGGGGCCTGGGGCTTAAGATTTGGTCGGTTACGGTTGGTGTGGGCCCAGTATAAAATAATATTAAAACAAAATAATGAGTATAGTAATAGAATTTACTACTAATATTTAATATACTAGTTTATAGCTTATAGTCTCCACGGTTACTTAAATTTTATTTATAATTATTCTGTTTATAATTATATTTTTATTACGATGCAGCACATGATTGTTTTTAAATATTTATAATTATATTTATTTATGAATATTTTAATATTTAAAAGTTATTAGTTTACATGATTAAATTATTGTTAAAAAAGATTTAGCCAAAAAAAATTATAGTTAAAAATTTGATATTTATTATATTATACACGCTCAATTTAATATTTGTTTATATTGAGTTATAAAAGTTAGATTTGGCCAATTTTACGGTTCACATGAAATTCACAAAATAATCTTTAATTTAGTTGTGGTTTAATAGTTCTTTTTCAATTAAAAACTATTCTAAAACTAAAAAGAGAATAAAGTGACGAAATTTAATGTTGAGAATTCTATTCGATTTAGGAATTCTACTTAACTTATATGTAGTTTAGATTATTAGAATAACCTTTATTAACCAAATATAGGTTTTAATGTTAAATCTAACGGTTTTCACCTATCTATTTAAGATTAAACGATTTTTTATTATTTTGGTTATAAATGGGTTTCCTTATTTAATTACAACTATTTTTATGTTTTAACTTTTTGGAAAATCCAATCATAATATAATATCTTTTAACTTATATCATTTTTAGATAATAATTTCTTTTTATATGATAAAATCTTGATCATCTATTTTTAAAATTATTGGATCTAACGGTTGAGAATGTTTTGGCGGTATTTAGGATCAAACTACCAGGATAACATCATTAATTTTTCTTAATATTTATAATTTATAATTTTTTTAAATATTTATTGCTAAAATATAAGATACTCTTTTTTGTAATATGTTAATGATACGGGAACTTTGAACTTTTGAGAAAATAAATTATCAATTAAAATATATTTTTTTTGTAATAGTTCTTCTTTTAAAGTAGTACACTGTGACGATCAAAATTCTGTATAAAATTCATTTTTTTTATAGTATATCCCGTAAATATCTATGTTATTATATTAAAGACTAAATAATGAAAGCTTTCTTATAAGTGTGGTCGCTTTGTTTGATCACTCAATCCATAATCGTTCGATCTTTCAAATTAAATTGTTGAGAAACGTTACATATTAAATTGTTGAGAAACGTTACATATAATAGTAAAATTATCATGTAGAATGATCTAAGATTTGAATCTGCCAACAACATATTAAAATTTACAGGGTTTTTTTTTGAAAAAAAAAAAGAATTTTTTTCATTTTTTTTCTTTCAGACATAGGTTATTTGATAATATTTTTTGTAAAGTACGATTTTTTAGAAAAGTACTATACTAATTGATTAACAAACTTTTAAAGTTTCAAATTTAATAATTTACAATGTATATAGGTTAAAAAAGTTAGGTCTGTAGCTGAGTCTACAATTTCAAAATACGGTTTTTTTAATATGAATATAGTCCTGCTAACAATGAAATTAGGTGCTTATAAAAACAAAATCACCATTTGCGTATAATTTATTATTTAATAATAAATTATATTTGATTAGTTATGATCTATAACTTAATAAAATAGGATAAAAAATATGCATAATTTTATAAAATTTTATCCTCTTATTATTATATTCTTTGTTGATTTGAATTTTTCTTAGATTGATTTTAATTTTTGAACATAGATTTCTAAATTTAAAATAGTTAGAAAAAAGTAATTAAATTGGCGTTAAAATAATGATGACATTATAATCATTATTAGAATTTAAATACTCACTTTACTGATTTGGGCTTTATCTTGTGTTTTAAAAATCAGATTTTGACGATTTTACACCCCACGTGAAGATAATTAAATTATTTTTAATTAAAAGATGGTTTAACAATTTTTATCTAACTGGAATTGTCCATGGAAGAGAAAAGAAAGTCACGAATTTTTTACATGGAGAATTATATTCAATATAGAAAACTTATTTATATTTGGTATATTTGGTTTAAATTATCAAAATACACTTTTTAGAATTTAAATATAATCCTATTACAAATAAAATACACGTTAGGTCTGTAGCTGAGCCTACAATTTCAAAATACGGTTTTTTTTAATATGAATATAGTCCTGCTAACAATGAAATTAGGTGCTTCTAAAACAAAATCACCATTTGCGTATAATTTATTATTTAATAATAAATTATATTTGATTAGTTATGATCTATAACTTAATAAAATAAGATAAAAAATATGCATAATTTTATAAAATTTTATCCTCTTATTATTATATTCTTTGTTGATTTGAATTTTTCTTAGATTGATTTTAATTTTTGAACATAGATTTCTAAATTTAAAATAGTTAGAAAAAAGTAATTAAATTGGCGTTAAAATAATGATGACATGATAATCATTATTAGAATTTAAATACTCACTTTACTGATTTGGGCTTTATCTCGTGTTTTAAAAATCAGATTTTGACGATTTTACACCCCACGTGAAGATAATTAAATTCTTTTTAATTAAAAGATGGTTTAACAATTTTTATCTAACTGGAATTGTCCATGGAAGAGAAAAGAAAGTCACGATTTTTTTACATGGAGAATTATATTCAATATAAAAAACTTATTTATATTTGGTATATTTGGTTTAAATTATCAAAATACACTTTTTAGAATTTAAATATAATCCTATTATAAATAAAATACACTTTTTTAATATTTGATCAAATGATTTTCATTTATCTAGTTAAGATCTAATAGTCGTTATTAATTTGGTTGTCACGATCAAAATTTTGGATAAATCCCTATTATGCTTATTATATAAAAGAGTTTAATATAATAAGGATATCAAGTAAATACTGATATAAGTATCTTACTAACTGCTTTTACTTTTAATGTTTCGGTTTTATTTATAGTGTATATAAAATTTTAAAATACATTATTACTTTAAAATTATTAAACAGTATAAAAATTATGTTATGATTATATAAAATTTTATTCTCATATTATTATAGTCTTTATCGATTTGAATTTGTTCTTAATTTATTTTAATACTTTATTGAAAGAAAGATAAAATTTCTATATTTAAAAGAATTAGCGGAAAAATAAATAAATTGGTGTTACAATTATAAAAAAATATTTCTTAAAATTTAGATACTCACTTTACTATTTGGGTTCTATCCTGAGTTTTAGAAATTGAATTTTGACGATTTTACAACCCACGTGAAACTAACGAAATTATCTTTAATTTAATGATGATTTAATAATTATTATCTAACTTGACCAGTTGACCTACCCATAAACCGAAAAGAAAAGATGGTTAAGTATTATATTCAAAATTATTGTTTATGAATATGAAACCCTCAATATTTTAATAATATTTTGATATTATCCTTTTATGTTTGTTATATGTAAAATAATATAATTATAATTTGGATTAATCAAATTGTTATGTTCCTTCGGGAAAAAAATGTTTAAATTTATTCATGTACATGAGTTCTCCTAAGTCTCTTATAACGCAGGGTCCACATGTATCATTGTTATATGATATACATGAGTATTATATTGATAATTTTTAATATTGTAATCGATATGAATTGTTATCTGATATTTGGTTTAACAATTATTATCTAACTCGAACTATACATAAATTAAACAGAAAAGATATTTAAGAATTTTTACATAGAAAATTTTTAAATTATCAAAATACACTTTTTGGTATTTAAACATAATTCTATTATTAATCAGATACACTTTTTAATATTAGGTCTAACAATTCTCATCGTTCTATTTAAGATCTAACTGTAATAATTAATCTGGTCGTATAGTGGTCGTACACGGACCAGATCGATTTTAATTTTTTCTTAAATTGATTTTAATATTTTATTGAAATAAACATAGAATTTATAAATTTAAAAGAATTAGAAAAAAAAATAAATTGGTGCTACAATAATAAAAAAAATTATTAAAATTTAGACAATCACTTTACTATTTGGCTCTATCTTGAGTTTTAGACAACAGATTTTAACAATTTTACAGCCCACGCGAAGCTAACAAAAAAATCTTTAATTTAATGATGGTTTAATAATTATTATATAACCGGAACTATCCATAAACTAAAGAGAAAAGATAATTACGATTTTTTACATAAAGATTTCTATTCAATATAGAAACCTATTTATAATTGGTTTAAATTAAAAAAAATATATTAAAATTTAGATAATCACTTGACTGTTTGGGCTCTATCTTGAGTTTTAGACAACATATTTTAACAATTTTACAGCCCACGCGAAGCTAACAAAATTATCTTTAATTTAATGATGGTTTAATAATTATTATCTAACTGGAACTATCCATAAACTAAAGAGAAAAGATAATTACGATTTTTTACATAAAGATTTCTATTCAATATAGAAAACCTATTTATAATTGGTTTAAATTATCAAAATACACCTTTTAGTATTTAAATACTATCCTATTATTAATCAAATACAATTTTTAATATTATATCTAACGGTCCTCATCTATTTGAATATTTATAGTTTTATAATCCAACGGATCATATACTTTTGGTAGTGACCGACCAAAATTTTGGATAAGATCTCCCTTACGCTTATTATATACTAGCTTAAAACTCGTGCGATGCACGGATTGTTAATTATTATTTTATTATTTTTAAATTTTTTTTAATTGTATTTGTTAAAAAAAAAAGTAGGCATGTTAAAATAGCTAAACACTTTTAATTAATTAAAAATATTACAATAGATTTTAAAATAAATAAGTAAGAGTTTGTCCGTTATATTTTTGGAAAAGAAGGGATTTCGGTAAGGAAAAATAAAAAATTTAACATATATATTTAGTTCAAAAAAGGAAAATGCTCGTGATATTTTTGGAAAATTAGATTTTAAGAAGGGTTTACCCGTGATATTTTTAGAAAAAAAATTGATTTTAGTGAGAAAAATAGAAAAAGTAAGTTGAAAAAGTTAATTTCCTGTGATATATTTTAGAAAAGGAGGGACTGTGTTAGAAAAAAATCGATAATGTGTTTTAGGTGAAAAGGTAATTGTTTATAAATAGGTATTTGATTATTTATATTTTTTAATATTTTCAGTAATTTCATTTGTTAAGAAAAATAAGTAAGCATGTTAAAATCGGTAAACTTTTAAAAAATAATTATAATATTAAAATAGGTTTAAAAATAAATAACTAAAGGTTGTCCGTGATATTTTTGGAAAAGGAGGGGTTTTAGTAAGGAAAAATAGAAAAACTAACACATTTTAGTTAAAAAAAAAAAAAAAAAAGTTATTGCCCGTGATATATTTGAAAAAGTAGGGGAATTTGTTAGAAGAAATAATGTATTTTAGGTGAAGAAGGTAATTGGTTATAAATAGGTAATATTATTATTTAATAATATATTTAGGTTAATTAAGTAAAAAATTAAAGTTCAGTAAGGGCAATTTAGTAAAATCAGAACGTACCATACCGACCAACCAAACTTTTAATGTTTCGTCTATTATGTTAGATATAATTGCTGACGTTTGTTTATCAGTGTTTAAGCAACAGGTACTAACCAGAGTTTATCAGAAGCCGGTCAGAGTTTATTTAAAGTCTGACAGGGTGAAGAGTTTAAAGGAAGCCGGTCAGAGTTTATTTAAAGTCTGACAGGGTGATAGTTGAATTAGCTGTCGGTGCTGAATTGAAGATTCTAGAAGCAATATATTCTGAAGATGGAAAGAAGCAGAATATATTGATACAGCTAAGGAAACAGAATAGAAGATAAGAAGCAATCCTTAATTGATATAACTTGTATAGCTAATTTGTAGGAATATCAATTAGATAAGGATTGTGTAACTGTGTACTATATAAACACAGATAGGTTATCCCTAGAAGGGATGCGAACATTGAATATATTATTCTTGTAACCTAGTAGCTCTTTGTGATTCGTTAACATCATAAAGAGAGAAGCTGTTAATATAAATACAGTTTTTGTTGATTCATAAACTGTGTTCTTGATTGTTATTCTCATACATACTTGATTATATATTGTGTATTTGGCCTAACAATTGGTATCAGAGCCAAGGCTGTTTAATATATACAGTTTTACGATTCAAACACAGTATTAATCATGTCTGAAGAAAATCAAACTGCTCCTAAGGCTGAACAGGTTAAGCCCAATTCTGTGAGTCGATATGAAACAATCAGGGTTCCAATTCTCAGGTCAGTAGAGTATCCGATTTGGAAGGTTAAGATGACCATGTTTCTGGAGGCTACAGATCCAGAATACCTTGACAGAATCTATGATGGTCCTCATATGCCAACTAAATTGTCCCCTGTTGTTTATGGACAAGAACAAAAGACTGTTCCAAAGGAAAAGAAAGATATAACTCCTGAGGACATCTCATAAATTGCAAAAGATGCAAAGGTTAGACATCTTCTCCACAGTGCTTTAGATAATGTTATGTCTAACAGAGTAATTGGCTGCAAAACTGCCAAAGAGATATGGGATGCTTTAGAAGTCAGATGCTAGGGAACAGGTGCTATCAAGAAGAACAGAAAGACAATACTCACACAGGAGTATGAGCACTTTGATTCAAGAACTAATGAAACCTTGACTGAGACTTATGACAGATTTTGCAAACTGTTGAATGATCTGTCTCTGGTTGATAAAGAATATGAGCTTGAAGAGTCTAATCTCAAGTTTCTGTTATCTCTACCTGAAAAGTGGGATTTAAAGACAACCACAATAAGAGATAATTATGAGCTTGCTGATACAGATCTTGATGAAATCTATGGGTTATTGAAAACTCATGAACTGGAGATAGAACAAAGGAATAGAAGATTGAGTAAAAAGACAAAATCTGTTGCTCTCAAAGTCGAGGAGAAGCCCATTAAGAAGGAATCATCAAGGAAGAAAGCCAAGGGAAAGGCTTTAGTTATTAAATCTGAAAGTGAGTCATCAAACTCTGATGATGACTCAAACTCTGATGAAGCTTCTGACTCTGATGATGATGAAGAACAGATGATGCAAATGGCTGCATTGATGGTGAAGACCTTCAAGAAGATGGGATTCAAGAACTTCAAGAAGGGAAAGAGATTCTCAAGGAAAGATTCAAACTCTGAAAGGAGAAGTTTCAGAAAGTCTGATGGAAGGGAGACCAAATCTGGTAAGAAGGATAAATCTGAAATCCAGTGCTACAGGTGTAAGGAGATGAGTCACTATGCCCCAGAGTGCAAGAAAGGCAAATCTGAGAAAGCACTCATCTCTAAAGGCAAAGACTGGGCAGATACTTCAGACTCTGATGATGGAGAAAATTATGCTCTTATGGCAACTGTCAGAGATGAGACTGAATCATCTGAAAATAAGGTACCCCTAACTACTTATGCTTATGATACTGATAATATATCTGAATTAAGAGTATATCTGAAAAGCGTACATGTTAGCTATAGGGATCAGACTTTAGAGAATGAGAGAATTAAAGCTGAGAATCTTAGTCTTAAAGATAGAAACAAGTTTCTTGAAGGAGAACTTGAAAAGATGAAGCAGATTCAAAAAGAAAGAGATGATGCTGTTTATGTTGAACAGGGGTTGCTTAAAAGGTATAGGCAACTAGAATCTGATTTAGAAAAAGAAAGAAAAATAATCAAGACTTGGACAGATTCTGGAAGAGACACTCATCAAGTGTTTCAGACTGATTCTGTAGGTTTAGGTTATTGTGAAAATGATGAACTTAGGTTTAAAGACAAGGTTAAGGTAAAACCACAATTTAAACCTGTGAAATTTGTTCCAGAAGCCAATAAGTTAAAATCTGTTGTAATAAGAGAAGCTGATATGGAATCAGATGAAGCCTGTGAAAGACAGGAAAATATTATAACAGAAAACCTTATGGAAATAGAAGCTGTTAGAAAGCCAGTAAAAACTTGTGAAAAACAGGTTAATGTTGGTTTGATGACAGGGAAACAGTTCAATCATAAGCTGAAAGAGGTAAAATCTGCCATGAAACCAAAAGGGTCCAAGAAGAATAGGAATGGAAAGATAGGCATAAATAAAAGAAATAATCATTTGCCTACTGGTGCTGCTCCAAGGAAAACATGTTATAATTGTGGTAGTTCTAATCATCTTGCTAGATTTTGCACTAAGAACAAACATATTAATTCTTTATCTTCTACATCAGGAGTAAAGAATGATTATGTAAGGGTTAAACCACAGACTTTATGCACACACTGTGGGAGCACTTGGCATTCAATTTATACTTGCAAGAGTTATCATGCTATTTATCACAACTATTATGAGCTAAAACCCAATCTGAAATGGGTTAGAGCAAACTCTGCAAGTGTAAAGTCTGACAATGTTAGTTTAAACTCTGTTGATAGTAATTCCGCTGCAAAAACTAACACTGTTAAGAAGGACAAAGGATCCAAGCAAGTCTGGGTCCTTAAAACTAACGCTTAGTGTTTGTTTGTGATTGCAGGGCATAAAAAAGAGCACCCTTATCTTGGACAGTGGATGCTCAGGACATATGACTGGAAATAAAGCCCTGCTATCAGACTTTGAGGAGAAGGCTGGCCCAAAGGTTTCCTATGGAGATGGCAACATAGGACACACTCTGGGATATGGCAATATCAATCTTGGAAGTGTCATCATTACAAATGTAGCTCTAGTCTCAGGACTCAAGCATAATCTGTTATCTGTGAGTCAAATCTGTGACAGAGGAAACCATGTAGATTTTCATAGTGAATACTGTGAAGTCATCAGTAAATCTACTGGAAAGGTTGTTCTAGTTGGACACAGGCATAACAACATTTATGAAGCAAGTTTGGTAACAAACTCTGATGGAAAAACAGTGTGTCTGACTGCAAGAATGTCAAATGAAGAGAGTTGGAATTGGCACAAGAAGCTCTCTCATCTCAATTTGAACAACATAAATGAACTTATAAGAAAGGATCTTGTAAGATGACTCCCAAAATCAATACTCAGTCTAGATGGCTTATGTGATTCTTGTCAAAAAGCCAAGCAAAGGAAGTCATCTTTCAAGAGCAAATCTGAATCTTCAGTAGTGGAACCTTATCATCTTCTACATGTTGATCTCTTTGGACCAGTGAATGTGATGTCCATGGGCAGAAAGAAATATGCTCTAGTAATTGTTGATGAATATACTAGATATACATGGGTGTATTTCTTGTCAAAGAAGGATGAAACTGCTCAAACTCTGATAGATCATGTAAATCTACTGGACAAAGGATCACAGCACAAAGTCAAAATTATAAGGAGTGATAATGGAACTGAATTCAGAAACTCAATCATGGAAGCTTTCTGCAAGGAAAGAGGAGTGAAACAAGAGTTTTCTGCACCTGGAACTCCACAGCAAAATGGTGTAGTTGAAAGGAAGAACAGAACTTTAATTGAAGCAGCCAGAACTATGCTTGATGAAGCAAAATTACCAACATACTTCTGGGCAGAAGCTGTTCAAACTGCTTGTTTTACTCAAAATGCAACATTGATCAACAAGCATGGGAAAACACCATATGAGATGGTGAAAAATAAGAAGCCAAATTTGAAATATTTTCATATATTTGGATGCAAATGCTTTGTGTTGAAGACTCATCCTGAACAGTTGACAAAGTTCGAGTTAAAAGCTGATGAAGGAATCTTTGTTGGCTATCCATTGTCAACAAAAGCATTCAGAGTCTATAATCTGAGAACTAAAGTGATCATGGAATCCATTCATGTGTCATTTGATGATAAGAAAATAACTGGACTCGATGACTTAGATGGATATGATAAACTGCGTTTTGAAAATGAAGATCTATTCTCTGATGATATAAACTCTGATGAAGCAGGTTTGACAAACTCTGACGAAGCATACTCTGAACCTCTACTGGTAAATACTGGAGAAACTGGAAATTCTCAAATTGAACAAGATAGAGAACCAGTTGAGGGGGAGCGTGAAGAAGCTCAACAAGACATAGCAAGTGAGTCAGTTGAGGAAACTGATTCAAACTCTGACAGTTCAAACTCTGAACCATCCAATTCAGGGGGAGCCTCAGATAATGCAGAAAATCAACATATGAATCAGGAGAGCATGGATCAAGGGGGAGGATCCAATAATGATGCAAGAAACCACTTACCAACAGCAAGAAAGTGGACACAGGCACACACACCTGATCTCATAATTGGAGATCCTGATGCTAGTGTGAGAACTAGAAGTGCAACAAATAATGAGTGTCTGTATCATGCTTTCTTGTCTCAAATAGAACCAAAGAAAGTGGAGGAAGCTCTTCAAGATGCAAACTGGATAACAGCAATGCAAGAAGAGTTAAATGAATTTGAAAGAAATGAAGTCTGGACACTTGTACCTAGACCAAAGAATAGATCAATTGTAGGTACAAAGTGGGTTTTCAGAAACAAGACTGACAGTGAAGGTGTGATTACAAGAAACAAGGCTAGACTTGTGGCTAAAGGTTATTCACAACAGGAAGGAATTGACTATGATGAAACCTTTGCTCCAGTTGCAAGATTGGAGGCCATAAGAATTTTTCTGGCCTATGCTGCACACAAGAAGTTTAAAGTTTTTCAGATGGATGTAAAAAGTGTTTTTCTCAATGGGAAGCTTGAAGAAGAAGTATTTGTTGAACAACCACCAGGATTTGTAGATCCCAAGCATCCAGATTATGTCTACAGGCTTGACAAGGCATTATATGGACTAAAGCAAGCACCAAGAGCATGGTATGAAACTCTTGCTCAATTTCTTTTAGAAAGTGGGTTCACAAGAGGTACAATTAATAAAACCTTGTTTTATTTCAATGCTGGTGATGATTTGCTGTTAGTTCAAATTTATGTAGATGATATTATTTTTGGATCTACTAATGACAAACTCTGTAAGAAGTTTGCAAAGCTTATGCAATCCAGGTATCAAATGAGCATGATGGGAGAGCTTAGTTATTTTCTAGGCTTACAGGTCAAGCAAACAGATGATGGGATTTTTATCAATCAAGCAAAGTATACCAGAAATCTTCTAAAGAAATTCGGTATGCTTGATAGTTCATCTGCTCCAACTCCCATGGCTACAGCAACAAAGCTAGACAAAGACACAGGAGCCTCAGTAGATATGACAAACTACAGAGGAATGATAGGGTCTTTACTGTATCTTACTGCAAGTAGACCTGATATCATGTTTGCAACATGTCTTTGTGCAAGATTTCAAGCAGATCCCAGAGAGCCTCATCTAACAGCTGTAAAAAGGATTTTCAAATATCTCAAAGGAACCATAACCTTGGGTTTGTGGTATCCTAGAGAATCAGAGTTTAAGCTAATTGGTTACTCTGATGCAGATTTTGCAGGCTGTAAGATAGACAGAAAAAGTACAAGTGGAAGCTGTCAATTTTTAGGTGACAGATTGGTTTCTTGGTACAGTAAGAAACAGAAATCAATTTCTACATCCACAGCAGAAGCAGAGTATATAGCAGCTGGTAGCTGTTGTGCACAGATTTTATGGATGAAGAATCAATTGCTGGATTATGGGTTAAGGTACTCTAAAATACCTATTTTCTGTGATAACCAAAGTGCTATTGCTATGACAGGTAATCCAGTACAGCACTCCATGACCAAGCACATCAGCATAAGGTATCATTTTATCATAGAACATGTGGAAGAAGGGAACATTGAGCTTCATTTTGTGTCTACAGACCAACAACTTGCAGATATCTTCACCAAACCTTTGAGTGAAGCTACTTTTACAAGATTGGTAAATGAACTTGGAATGATCTCTGGTTCTGACTAGAGATACGGGTTAGACTCAAAAACTATACATGTTTGCTTTTTATGTTCATGATTTCTTACATGTGTTAACTGTTATGTGCACCAGCATGTTAAACTCTGATGGTAAACTCTGACAGTTAAATTCTGTCAGTAAACTCTGTGAAGTGTCAGTCATACTATGTCGGTTAAACTCTGATGCTAAACTCTGTTTAGTCATAAAATGTTGGTCATACTCTGATTGTTACAGTTTAATGCTATACTCTGATTGTAATTTTGTCTGAAACATATGGACCAATGAAGAAATTTGTATGAAGCATAATTCTCAGTAAGTAATTGTGAATCCTTAAGAGTTGTATAAATTCTGATCTCAAATATGTGCAGTAAGTTAACACAGCATGATACTGTCTCTGTATTTATACCATCTCTTAGTTTATTGATCCTATACACTGAGTCTGTATTAGCTGTTTGCATTTTCTCTCATAAATTAATTGTATTAACTGATGAAAAGTCTAAACTCTGATTATTAATTGCAAATAATTCATCCTCAAATCAAAAGATGCCAAACAGAGCACACATTCCTTTGAGATCATGTTGAGCCTAGGAAGATCCAGGAACTTATTGTATGAAATAAGGGCTAAAATCTTTGATTTTTGGTGACTAGTGCCAACCACTGATTACTGGGAAAAAAAAATAATAAAAAAATAAATATATATATATATATATATATATATATATATATAAAGAAAGGGGGTGAAAAACAAAAGATATATCCAAATGAAAGGATATCAGTATACAGAGTTTAGATATAAAATCAGATTTTCTGTTATACATGAGAGTTTAGGCAACCAGTTTTTACTGCTTTAGTTTGTGGATTTTATGCACTTTGAGATGATCTAAATATTGATTTCGGTAAACTCTGCTATTGCACACACATATTTTCACACCTGTACAGATTGAGAAAAGAGTTTATTGACAAAGAAGGATAAATGGTAAACACTGATGTATTGTGTGACATATGCCGAGGTAACTTTGTTTTAATCTCTGATGGTTAAAATAATTTCTTTGTTTCAGACATTTTATAATTTTGAGATTAGACATTTGTTTTGAAAATTTAAAAAGAGTATGATTGGAAAGTTGTTCAAGAATGTTTTAAACAGAGGAGAGAGGTTAATTGCATAGAAAAGTGTAACAGGCGGTAATTATTGCTGTTTTTACTGCGCATGCGTATTGGAAACTGTCAATTATTTGCTGTCAGTAATTGCATGTGTGACACGTGTCCCATTCACATGATTACAGGAGTAAGACCGTTGTGTATTAATGATTAAAAACTCTTCAGTTTTTAATCTTTTATTTTTCTTTTAAATACAATACACACATCTTCAGTTAAACTTTTCACATCTTACTCATCCACATCTATTATCACACACACATAGTCACAAACACCTTTCTACACATAAACTCTGTTAAGCTTTCGCATCAATTACTTGTTCTTTCTTCAAAATCTTCTAATGGCAACCACAGCTTTCGTTTCGTCTGGGTTAGAGTTCTTTCCAAACAACTATACCGCACCACTAAACACTGCAAACGCACCAGAAGCATTTCATATGATTCAAAAGTTTCTTGCTCAGTCAGCGATTGGGCGTGCTTTAGTTGAACCAGCCAAACTTTCTGGTTTACAAATCAAGGCGTTCTGGGAGTCAGGGGTTTATGATGATGGTGGTGAAACTGGGAACCCATCCATAATCTTTGAGTTTGAAGAAACAGAGTATGTTCTTACTGCTGGTACTATTCGAGCTGCGATGGGGTTTCCTGAGTATCCTTCCTACACTGTTGGAATGGGTGATGAGGATTTAATACGAATGATGCGAGAGATTGGTTACTCCGGGCCATTGACAAAGATTGGGCAACTCAAAAGGCCGTTTCTGCGCAAGGAATGGAGTTTCTTCTTTGATTGTATCACGAGGACATTTGGAAAGAAATGCACAAATTGGGATGCTATTCCCACAGACAGTCTGCAAATCGAGTATTCTTTATTATATGATAATCATTTTGATTTTGCACGACTTGTTTTGACTAACTTAGGGGAGAAGATGACAGAGAATAGAGGAGTTGTTTATTTTTCTAGATTCTGTCAGCTTTTGTTTTCTTATTGTGTTGAAGGAGTAAATGTAGTTGAAGCAGATGTTTCTTGTTTTAAATTACATAAGAGGGTATTTACTGATCTAGTAAATAAAGATGTTAAGAAAGGAGTTGTTGGAGACTTGTTGCTACCTGCCTCAATGCAACAGTTTTTAAATGCTCAAGTCAATTCACCAACTCAAGAAGTACCTTCTTTAATTTCTGTTAATCCTGCAAGAGGTGGTAGAACTAAGCATATGGGTTCTAAGCCAGCTAGGATTTCTAAACCATCTTCTGAAGCTGAACCTTCTGTGTCTCCATCACAAAGGTTAAAGAAGTCCAAAACCAGAGCATTTAAAAGAAAAGTAAGGGCACAAAGACCTCGTTCTGAAGAAGCAAGAGTATCTGATAGTGAAGATGAAATAGAGGATTCTCAGACTCTGAGAAAAAGAAGAAAGCTTGTAGCCACTTATCTTTTTGATGAGGAGGAAGAAGCTGAATTGCCTGTAAACTCTGAAGTGGTAATTCAGGAAGCTATTCTAAGGGAAACTACTATGCTCTCAGAGGATAGAGCACATCTTGATGAATCTGAAGCTCCTGCATCAGAGAATGAGGAGATTG
This sequence comes from Heracleum sosnowskyi, assembly GCA_030848705.1. Classification (NCBI taxonomy): domain Eukaryota; kingdom Viridiplantae; phylum Streptophyta; class Magnoliopsida; order Apiales; family Apiaceae; genus Heracleum; species Heracleum sosnowskyi. The sequence continues at coordinate 72,826,487 of CM061235.1, forward strand.
TGACTGAAACTGTTCCTCAAGCTACTCCTGCAATTATTGTTGAGGAGGATATTCTAAATGCTAATGAGGACAGAGTGTTTGTAAACACTGAAGCTCATGAAGTGTTTGTTCAGGAGGATGCTGAAAAAACTGCTAATATGATGGATTTGGATATCGAAGCTCCTACATCAAAGGCTAATGATGTAGTTGAGGAAGCTGCTACTCATTCTGATAGCAGAGTTTTTGATTTTGAAGCACACACCTCTATACATTCTGATCATTATACAGAGGGTGTGGAAGCTGATCAAGTAACTGATCAGATAGAAGAATCTCTGGCCACTCACACTGAAATTATTTCTTGTGATCTTGACAAAGGTGAGGAGGTTAATCAGATGATAAAAGTCACAGAGACAATTCTTGATGAAGCTGTGATAGAAAAGGAACAAGAGGCTGCTGATGAGCTAAACTCTGATAATATTATTCTTGAAGCTTTGCAACAATTTGTTGTTGAGATTGTTCAAAGAGAAGCAGAGGTTTTTGCTCAGGTTAACTCTGATATTCCTGAAGCTGTAGAAGAGGAGAAAATTGATGAAGCTGCACAGTTTACTGCTGAAAATATTCTTACTGACAATGAAGCAGACAATAATGAAGAAGCTGGAAATGATGCTGAGGGTTCTCATTCACACCCTAGTATTCAAGTTTCATTGGCTGATGATGTCAATAGTGATGAAGCAAGGGAAGTCAATAGACAGACAAATGAGCATTTCCAGAATATGTACTACAACAAATGGGCTGATGCAGATTGTGTCTTCTCAGCACAAAGGGCTGCAGATTTTCTATCTGATTCTGTCAAGAAGATCTCAAATACTGATGTACTTACAAGCTTACAGGCAACTGTTGTTCAAGTCAAATCTCTTAATAATAGATTTGATGAGAATCAACAAATGCTTACAAATCTAAGGAATGAAGTCAGTATGAAGGATCTTACTTTCAAGTCTGACAGAACTTTTTATTATTCTATGCTCAAGCAGCAAGCCAAGGATTCTGAGGATATCAAGAAGAGGCTTGGGAAAGTTGAGGAAAATCAGAATGCAATGTCTACTCAACTGAATTCCATTTCTACTGCCATTGAATTGCTGACATCAGTACTACTTTCTGATGATGTCAAAAAGGGGGAGAGTGTATCTAAAGACAAATGCAAAGACACTCAAGCTCTGAGACGGAGGGATGATTCTAATGATGGGGGAAGCAAAGAAAATAAAAGAAAGATTTTTGCTCAAAGGCAAAGCAGGACAAGAGTAAACCCTGATAGACAAACAAACTCTGACAAGATAAACTCTGGTGGCCAATCTACTTCAAAACTCAAGAGTTTAGTTGTTTCAACTAATCCATCTACTGATGAAGAGATTGCTGCTAAAATATTCATAAAAGAGCATGGAAAGAATGTTACTATTGAAGATATCCAGGCTGAAGAGCAAATGCTTGTTGAGGAACACAAGAAAAATCTTGAAGCTGGAATCTACAAGAAAAAGGAAATCAAGGCTCCTAGAAAGAAAGAAGTTGGTATTTCTATCAAAGAGAATACACAACAGAGTATACAATATACAAGGAGACCTGTGATTGGAAATTCTGATAAGGGTAAAGGCATAATGATTGAAGAGCCTAACCTGAAAAAGAAGAATTATTCAACCTCTGACATTGCTCAAGTTGAAACAAGATTAGCAAAATCAACCTCTGACGCTGCTCAAGTTGATGATACTACTAAAGTTATGACAACCTCTGACGTTGCTCAAGTTGTACAGAAATCTACACAACTTCTAGGATTCAGCAAACCAAAACTTCTTGAAGATTTAAAGCTTGAAGCTGTGAATTTCTCAGTAACCAGAACAGTATTGGGTAAGGAAGGAAAAGACAAATCTGGTTTAGGGTCACACAGAGAGAGAAGGATAAATACAAGTCCAATGGATCAATCGTCACTAGCTGTATCTGGTATTATTACTCAAGAAAATCTTGATATGCTAGACTCTGTTCAAATGATCTTTCATAAGGTGTTGAAGAAGGAATTTTTGTTGTACTTTATGAATGATGGAAAAGTTTATAAGGTTGCAGAGTCTGATATAAATCTCAAATCTTATCAAGAATTGGAGTATGTTCTGTACTTGTTAAAAGTCAAAAATAGAAATACTCACAATGCTGCTTCAGTTATCAGAGAAAAGATGCTAAGATCGAAGATGATGCTTGGAGGAGGAGTATCAAGTGCATATATTCCCAAATACAGAAATGCACATGGGAAGATTGTTGAGATGAAAAGAAACAGTGCTAAGTTCAGAACAGCACTGGGTACAAAAGTTCTTGAATTTAATTTAGAATCTGATTAAGCTTATTATATTAAGCTAGGGAATGAGATGAGGAAGAATTCCATCTATTCTCTGAGAGCTGCAATTTATCAGACTGGAGAATTTGATCCAGAGTTGAAAGAAGTGAAGAAGATCATGGTGGAAGAGCTAGAAAGAGCTGAAAAGAAATTGCTATCAGACTATATCAGGACAGTGCCTGATATTCAAGAAATCAAGTAAAGTCTGATTGTAAGTTTTTAATATATTTTCTATTCTAAGTCAAATTTAAACTCTGTTTTAAATTAAACTCTGTTATATGTTAAACACTGCATTTGTTAAATGTTTTTGACATCATCAATTATATGTTTAACTTGTACATTTTATTATGAACAAGTTGGGGGAGATTGTTAGATATAATTGCTGACGTTTGTTTATCAGTGTTTAAGCAACAGGTACTAACCAGAGTTTATCAGAAGCCGGTCAGAGTTTATTTAAAGTCTGACAGGGTGAAGAGTTTAAAGGAAGCCGGTCAGAGTTTATTTAAAGTCTGACAGGGTGATAGTTGAATTAGCTGTCGGTGCTGAATTGAAGATTCTAGAAGCAATATATTCTGAAGATGGAAAGAAGCAGAATATATTGATACAGCTAAGGAAACAGAATAGAAGATAAGAAGCAATCCTTAATTGATATAACTTGTATAGCTAATTTGTAGGAATATCAATTAGATAAGGATTGTGTAACTGTGTACTATATAAACACAGATAGGTTATCCCTAGAAGGGATGCGAACATTGAATATATTATTCTTGTAACCTAGTAGCTCTTTGTGATTCGTTAACATCATAAAGAGAGAAGCTGTTAATATAAATACAGTTTTTGTTGATTCATAAACTGTGTTCTTGATTGTTATTCTCATACATACTTGATTATATATTGTGTATTCGGCCTAACATATTATATAATAGTATTGATAGTATAGATAGATAGATAGATTTATAATATTAGTATTTTATGCTACTAAATGGAATAGTCCGTGATATTTTTGAGGTTTTAGTTAAGAGAAATATTAGTTATGAAATATAAAAATGAATATACGTTTTGGAAAAAAAAGCTAATCGGTTAGTCATTAATAATTATAATATTATTATTTTATTTTATTAAATAGATTTGTTCGTGATATTTTTGGAAAATGAGAGATTTAGTTAGGAAAAATAGAAAAATAGATATTTTAGTTAGAAAATATAAAAAAGAATATACAATTTGGTATCTGTTCATGATATTTTTGGAAAATGAGAGGTTTTAGTTAGGAAAAATAGAAAAGTAGAAATTTTAGTTAAAAAATATAAAAAAGAATATACAATTTGGTTAAAAAAAGGTAATGAGTTAGTTATTAGCAATTATAACTTTATTATGTTATTTTAGTAAATGAAATTGTTTGCAATATTTTTGGAAAATGAGATGTTTTAGTTAGGAAAAATAGAAAAGATATTCTATATAATAATTTTAATATTTTATCTAACGGTTCTCATCGATTTGATCAAAAATATCTAACGGCTATGAATTGAGTGACCAGACTACAAAAACTTTTATGACCAGACTACAAAACTTTCAATGTTTCGTCTTTAATAATATAGTATAGATAAGGAGTTAATATGAAAAAGTATAGTAAAAGAGAGTAGTGTATATTATTATTTTTATTATAAAAACTTTATTATTTTTGAAATATTTTGAAATAAAAAGAATCGAAGAGGACATCATAAAAAGAAAGAATAACGAAATATATGAGACGAGGGAGTACTCTGCATACCAGGATAAAATTTTCAAAATTCTGGACATTATATTTAAATTTAAAATACAAAATTATTTAGTAAAAAATAAATCAAAAAGTTTGTCAAAGGTATGGTATTTTCTTTATGTTTCCTGTATAATTCTTAAAATATATAATTTATAAGACTAACACGCTAAACTATGACATATGAATTTAATATTTTTAATAAAATTGATGAAAATAGTATTTCATTATTTATTTTGAGTGCTCTCCCAATTTTCAAATACTTACTTTTTCGAAATTAAACTGAGTTGAATCACCACCGGTAAATAAATAGATGATATACAGAAGAAAACAATATAAAGAGGTGAAGTGAAGGTAAGCTAAAACACTTGTCAAAGCCGTAAAGAATCGGTGGTTTAAAATAGTTAGTAGATCGATATTTAACTTAATTGCAGTTTGATGGCTTGAATTATTATTTTTTTGCATAAAAATGTTTTTTTTTATAATTGTTGCCATTTTATAGACTAGACTATTATTTTTTTAGCAGATTATTGCATTCCGTTACATTTTTTAATGTACGTTAATGGTTTCATTTCTTAATTTTTGTAATTGCACTTTGATGGCTCAAGTATTATTATTTTGCACAAAATTGAATTTTTTTTATATATTTTTGACATTTTTAACCAAATTTTTTATTTAAAAATAATTTAACTAAATTATACTTTTAAAATGCTCAACTGACCTTAAGATTCTTTATTGTAAAATTATTCTACATGATTTTTAGGCTACTAGAAGGAAGAATAAGATAAACTGAAAAATGTAAAAATCAAATGACTTTGTCATCAATCATCATAAAGTAAACTCGTGTTGCTTCCAACATAAATTAATTAATCATGCATTTTTCAGTCTTTTACAATGATCTAACATTTGAGTGATGTTCAAATATCTTTTTTTTAAACTAATAATGATATCTTTTTGTTAGTGAATAATAAAAAACAAATTAAAATTTTAAAAGTATAACTAAATTATACTAAAAGTATAATTTAGTTAAAATATTTTTAAATAATAATTTAGTTAAAAAGACGTCAATATATAAAGAGAGTCATTTTGTGCAAAAAATAATAATTGAGCCATAAAATTGCAATAATAAAAATGAAAAAGTGAATTCATTAACGTCCATTAAAAACAAATTGATGGAATACAATCATCTGTTCAAAAAATAATACTTTAGTCATTAAAATGACAACAATTAAAAAAAAAATCATTTTTGTGCAAAAAGATAATAGTAACTGCAATTAAGTTTTGAGATTTTCATGGATACGACTAGACCTGGCAAATCGGATAATCGATTCGGTTTCGGATCGGATCAATCTCGGATCGGATTAATGTTCGGTTATGATATATTTTTGGTATAGTTCGGATCGGGTCGGATTTGATTCGGTTCGGGTCTCATTCGGATTAAAATCGGATGAAATTTAGATTAAAATCGGATGAATTTGGTTCGGATCTTTTTGAATCAATACACATTTATTTTTTTTAATTTGTAATACTTTAAAAATATCTTATTTTTAAATATATTATTTTTTATATAAAATAAAGTATTTTTTTCAAAAGTATTGATTAAATATCTATGATATTTTTGACATGAAATTATTCTAATTAAGAATTTTGCTTATAAATAGATTAATTTATTGAATTAAAAGTGGCCTAATATATGTGGATTATGATCCGTAAATATTATAACTCAACTAAAACTGAATTCACCATTTTTTTAGTTCGGATTTAAATCGAATCTCGTATTTCGAATCATATTCGGTTCGGATAATTTATTATTCAGTTATGATCGGTTCGGATCATAATCAGATCGGATAATTTTCAGTTAAATTTTCGGTTCGGATAATTTTCGGATCGATTCAAATCGATTTTCAGATAATTATCGGTTTAACTAATTTGGATACAAAATCGGATTCGGTTCTATGAATTTCGGTTCGATTTTTCGGATCCGAACCCATTTTGCCTGGTTTAGATACGACTTACAAGGAAGCAACGTTGGACCAAGTTGTTTGGAAACATGGCATTGGGGAGTATTTCCGGCTAAAGTGATGTAGTTTTTTTTTAGTCTTTTAGATGGATCTGCTGGGGCTTAAGATTTGGTCGGTTACGGTTGGTGTGGGCCCAATATAAAATAATACTAAAAAATGAGTATATTAATGGAATTCATTAATCTATTTATATTATTATATTAAAGACAAAATATTGAAAGTTTTGTAGTCTGCTACTCAAAAATTTTGTACTTTGGTCACTCATTCATTGTCGTTAAATATTTCTGATCAAATCGATAAGAACCGTTAGATAAAATATTAAAATTATTATATAGAATATCTTTTCTATTTTTCCTAACTAAAACATCTCATTTTTCAAAAATATCACAGGCATTTTCATTTAATAAAATAAAAATAATATAAATTAATCAATTACAAAATCTAAATATGATATATTTTGCATAAATTTTTACAAGTATGTGTTAAATATATATTTACATTATATTTACATACAATATTATGTATAATCACATAAATAAATATTAATATTAATATAAAAATATTTATTTATTTATTTCGTATAATTCATGTAACGTAAATCGGCACTAAATTTTGATGACATACTTTCATATTTATATTATCTTATATTATATAATCAAATAATAAATGTAAATATTAAATTTATATATCACTTTCGTATCATTTTCGGATAATATATTGCCCGGATCTATTCAAAATCAAACCAGTCACAGTCTTATCTAAGTTTTGAGTGAAGAGTCAAATACGCGTAAAGTTCTCTTCGTAGAATTTTCAAGTTTTATAAGATACCAGAATATACCACAGTTGGGGTACTATTCGGAACTAAAACTCTGTTTACGATTGTTGTTAAAAATTATTGTACGGTTGAAAAAAGTGTTGTTAAAATAAGTGTCGTTGTGAAAATCAGATAACTGTTTGGTAATATTTTTGATATGTGCATGTTTTGGTGTATAATTTAAAAAATTAATGTTTTTGGTGAGTTAAAAAGCTGTTTTTCAGTTTTTGCTCGAACTCGCGAGTTCACCCGGCTCGAACTCGTTTAACATGGCTCGGCTCGGCCGAGCTCGAACACAAGACTGACTTGTTTAACTAAACGAGCCGGCTCGACTCGAATTACAACCCTATAATAGTTAAAAATGCATGCATTTTATACCTTCAACTCATATATTCATTATATTTTATAATTAAACTTTTTAAACATTATTTAATATTTCTTGTTATCAAATTAGTTCGGAAATCTATCCGTTGATATAAAAAAGGATCGATAATCAAAATTAAAATACTTTACTTATATAGTAAGTATGTTACTGATAATATAGATAGCAAATATAGTTCGAGAGTAAAAGCGACGTACAGCGAATGTTGTCCACGTCTGTCTCTTAATTAATCCGTGCATGAACCGCTGAATCCGAATCCTGTTACAGCTCGATGTACCCCACCATCGCCTATATAAACAGCCCAACCCTATGCTTCAATTTCACAAACTGAAACACAACAATTTTTACAAACCTAAATATTTCAACAACACAAATATGGCTAACAAAACTAACACCATTTCTACTACTCTAGTCAAGGCAGCTAGCTTGCAAAGCCGTGCTTACGTTACGTTCTTGGCCGGAAATGGTGACTACTGGAAAGGCGTGGTTGGTTTGGCTAAAGGGCTTAGAAAGGTCAAGTCTGCCTATCCTCTTGTTGTTGCTGTTTTGCCTGATGTACCTGATGATCACCGCCAGAAGCTGCTGTCTCAGGGCTGTATTATTCGTGATATTCAGCCCGTGTACCCTCCCGAAAACCAGACTCAGTTTGCCATGGCTTATTATGTGATTAACTACTCCAAACTCCGCATATGGGAGGTTAGTCAATATTCATGTTATAGGTTACTATCTTCAATATTTTGTTCAAATTTTATGCAGACTAAATTTGTCGGTGAAATTTAACCGTTTTTGTTGTAGCGTGTGCACTAAAAATATTGGTCGTTTGTAACATTTTTTTTGTTATTGGAATTTGCAGTTTGTGGAATACAGTAAGATGATATATTTGGATGGCGATATTCAAGTGTTCGGGAACATAGACCATCTATTTGACATGCCAAATGGATATTTCTATGCTGTGAAGGACTGTTTCTGTGAGAAAACATGGAGTGATAGCCCACAGTACAAGATTGGCTATTGTCAACAGTGCCCAAACAAAGTCCAGTGGCCTGCTAACTTAGGGCCCAAGCCCCCTCTTTATTTCAATGCTGGAATGTTTGTTTATGAGCCCAATCTCTCCACTTATGATGATCTCCTCTCTTCTGTCCAAACTACCCCTCCCACTTCCTTTGCTGAGCAGGATTTTCTAAACATATTCTTTAGGGACATTTACAGGCCAATTCCATCAGACTATAATTTGGTTTTGGCTATGTTATGGCGCCATCCGGAGAACATAAAACTTGAAAATGTGAAAGTTGTGCATTATTGTGCTGCTGGCTCAAAGCCCTGGAGGTACACTGGAGAAGAAGAGAACATGGACAGAAGAGACATCAAAAAGCTAGTCAAAATGTGGAGGGATATTTATGATGACAAGTCCTTGGATTTCAAGCCAACCCCTGTCCGGGCTCTGCCGTACCCGGGAACTGCTGATGATGAAAGCGTTGCAGAGATCCTGGCGGCTTTATCGAAGGCCCGAATCAAGAAGTTGGTTTCAGCTCCAAGGGCTGCATAGTTTATGAGTCACATACTTGTATATCTTGTTTTATTAAGCGTATCTTCCTAGTTTTTTAAGGGAAGATGGATAGCCAACTAGTATTATAGCTACTAGCTAGCCTAGCTACTACATTACTAGTAGCATATATATGAGTGTATTAATTTGTATGGTTTGGATTACAGTATTAAAGTTCTTGTAATTTGTATGAGTATATTAATTTGCAAATTTGAAGTCTAAATTCTTCTGTTGTCTGTCATATAACACAACTTACTCGTTTAAGTTCTTTTATCACATGTCCTCCTCCTAGTTCAAAATGAAACATAACAAATAGTAAATTCATATATGTTTCTACATTCACTAATTACTGAATTCATATAATTTGACATTGCTGAAAATGATCAAAATGAACGGTTCCTCTGGAAACGATTTCTCATTTTTTTGTTGAAACTATTTCAAAGGTTGAACTTTTAGTGACCTAAACTCATTATCTTTACAAAGTTGAAGATTTCAATTTGATCACATGTATAGGGATAAATACTCCTTTCATCCCCCTCAATACGTATTTTAAGTCTCCTTTAATATATAATTCGATAAATTATTTTAAATTTTTTCTTTTTCTGAATAAAAATATAATGTTTAAATTTTTATTTAGAAAAAGAAAGTTTTAAAAGTAAGTTATAGAGCTATATAAATTTTCCATATTTAGATCATCTTAAATTATAGTATTAAAAATTTGCGTGCAAAACATAGCTTTGAAAGAACGTAAAAACTAAAAAGGGTAATTCATTCGTTTGGTAATTATCTCAAGTCTTAACGTGCAAGGAATCCATTTTGTTTTTTATGAACAAAGTTCCTCCTACCCTATTGAATACATTATCAAGACTCAGGAGTATGGACCTTGGGAAGATTCCTTGCAATTGGGAACAAGTCATGGCAAAGCTATGGTAGTTTTAAACATTAGATCATTATCTAAGACTAGTAAACGATCAGTCACACTCAACTTAAATAACCTCTATTTATAAATTTATTGTGCTACATAGAATCTGTTACCAAACTATTCTGCGATTAAAAAAAAAAAAAAAAAATCTGGTGAACGATAAAACTTATGCCGACAAGTGACAACGGCAAGAAAGGTCAGTAATGTGTACTAGAATCTACATTTGCCAGTATCGGAGGAACAATTTCTGTAGCAACAGCTTACTAGCAGGACGGTCTCAAATGTAGAAGTTGAATTTTGATCAGTGACGCTATTATACATTCACAACGGATTCACAACAAATATAAGCTAACATGCACATATAAAGTATTTCGCCCTAGGAAGTATTCAGATTTACATAAGTAGTGTTCAAAACTAATCACATTAGTGTTGTTCCGTGGCAAGTCTTCCAAGATGACCTTGGTGTTTCTCAATATAATTTAATAGGGTAATAAACAGAACATGTGAAGTCTACAGTCTACTCCCTTAATCATGGTGAGTCTACTCTCTTATTCTTAATGTCATCTTCCTGTAATGCAAATGTTACCGACAAATTTCATTTCGTTACTAATTATAACCTTGATACAACTAGTTTTAAAACAAACTCATGGACTAAAAGGCAACACTTGTCCTAACCATGCCAAGGTCAAAACTTATACAGATAAAGTGCTATAAACAATAAGCTGAAAACCAAACAGATCATTCACGAAAGTAAGACGAACAAAACATAAATCCGAAAGAAAACAGGTTGCAAATCCTTTCTGACAGCTTCCTCTCTAGGAGATGTGAAAGATCATGTCATTAACCCTGCAACAATGGGAGGAGACATTATAATGTATAAAGAACCTCCAAAAGAACATGATATAGAGAACAAAATCATTATATCTACATACCTTGTTAGCAATATTATTAGAGAGCCAGTCCAGACCCTCGTATAGCCCTTCTCCAGATGTTGCACATGTGCTCTGGATATACCTAAGAAATGAAAAATACAACATGATTTGGTACTGAAAATACAAAACATGCACAAAATAGCATGATGGTGCATACACAGATCAAGGGCGAGAGAGATACCAGTGACGCTGCCTGAGGGAGTGAAGACCAAGCTTATCAGTTATCTCAGCAGCATTCATGGCATTTGGCAGATCTTGTTTGTTAGCAAATACAAGAAGTACGGCATCCCTCAGCTCATCCTATCATTAAAGCAGTCAAGGAACAGACTTAGAATACAGCAGTATTACGAAGGTGATCAAGTTGGCGACTATGATGTGACTGTAAAAAATATGTAATGCGATAAAATAAGGGAGATGCTAGTCTGTACAAGAGTCTAGGTAGATCCATATGCTCTGGCATGAGCACACATAACTATTTTATAACAATTTGCTAGTATCAGATTTTCCACATACATGCTTCGACAAGTTTCGAATATTAAACATTATGTCGGACTATTGTTTGGGGAATTAATTGATCTAATAAGACTATCGTCCATTATCATTCCAAGAATAAACTCTTATATACGAAAAAACTAAAGTAACTAATGTTAAAGGTATAGTTACCTCATTCAGCATCCTGTGAAGCTCATCCCTAGCCTCAACCACACGATCCCTATCATTGCTATCAACCACGAAGATGAGACCTTGGGTATTTTGAAAATAGTGTCTCCACAAGGGCCGAATCTACAAAAGCATTACAAGGTGAACATTTCTTAAACAAGTAATTTTTCATCAACCTTCGGATACAGTAAAAAGCATATAGTAATGCACAATTGTAATATTAAAAAACTGTACAACAATAAGTTTAATAGTCTAGTGGCCTGAGACTATCAAACTACATGGTACAAAACTTTACCAATAATAGAAATAGAATCGAATAACACGGGAAAAAAAAAAAGTAAACATATACTCTAAACAAGACAAGGTTAGAAACAGCTTAACTTTTATAAGAATACAATTCACTAGTCCCACATATAAGCATAAATTTGCTTAAAGTTTTAAATTTATAAATATATATAATGTAAAGAAAAGAGACCTACATCTGATCCACTGTCATTATTTCGCAAACATGTCTGGTGATATGTGTTCATTGCAAATGGACTATGAGTCACACATACATCAACATGGTAACAATTTTCTCACTATCTAGCAGTTAATGTTGATCGCAACAAGCGCATGTATCACAAGGAAACTTTCCTAGCCAAATAAAACAAAGCTGTTTCTGAAAACAAAACACTGTCTACCTTGTCCTGGCCACCAACATCCCAAACTGTAAAGCTGATGTTCTTGTATTCTACAGTCTCAACGTTGAACCCTGTGCAAAGATGCAATGGAATTCAATTACTAATATACTGATAGCAATCAATATGTTACAATTAAATCACCAGAACTACACAACTGAAAATTTAACTTCCAATAGACAAGCGTATATAGAACAATTATTCAGGAAAGACCACAAGTAGTAAGAAATATACCAATTGTAGGGATGGTAGTGACAATCTCTCCCAGTTTGAGCTTGTATAATATGGTGGTCTTACCAGCAGCATCGAGACCGACCATAAGTATACGCATCTCCTTCTTCGCAAACAACCGACTAAACAGCTTGGTGAAAGACAAACCCATTTTTCCTAATATCTGTTTAGGCCAGTAGTAGAAGTCAAACCTCATATTCAAGTTAATCAAATCAAAACCAGGACAAGGGGAAGATAAAAAAGTATATGGTTAACCCTGGGAATTGTCAAACAATATTACAAAACTTTACTATATGGTTACTCATTCTGTGAATATCAGGTACTCAATAAACAACTATTCAACAATTTAGACAAGTTTTGGACTACATTGGCCCGACTCTGCATTTCTCCTCGAGTAACTAAAAAATGCAAAATTTTGAAAATAATTCCGCCTCGGATTATATGATCCAAAAACTAACAACTAAAGTAAACACACAATTATTCCGACAAGCCATCATCTTTTATAAAAGGGGCCACATCCAATTTATCTACCAAATTACCCGTCTCCATTCGACATTCAAATTCCAATTCTACACATCTTAAAATTCATAAATTCATCGTAATTGGTGTGTACATTTTTGCATATATACGAAACAACGATCTTCCAACAAATCAACAATGACACACAACGACAACATGATCTTCGACAACCCGAAATCAAAACCAAATAGTTTAAAGAAAAAATCTAATAACAGACCTTGGAAACAAATCCCATCTAATTGATCTCCAAAAATGATAAATTCTCAAAAACACAACAAGTAAATTGACCTCTCAGATCCAAACAAATGAATAATAACATCAATCTACATACTATATCAAGAATGGATCTGATATTTCACAAGCAACAGGGAAATAAAGCTATGATTTGAAAGCTAGAGATTTAAATATGTACGTGTGTGTATGTGTACAGAGAAATAGATAGCAAAAGAATCAGAAATGGAAGCAAGGGGAAACAACTTACGGAAATAAGTTGAGAGAAGGAGAGATGGTTGTGGGAGGGAGAGGAAATGAGAGTCCTTCGTTTTAATTACCAAACTCTTGTGGTTCTAACTTAAACCATTTCTTCCCCCTTTTTAATATCCTTTTACTTTTTTTTTTGTTTTTTTGCAAACTTTAACCATTTGTTGGAAATTTGGAAAAGGAAACATCTTTTTTTTTTTTTTAAGTGTGCAAGTAGTTATTAATTTGTGTAAAAATTACTTAAGGCGAGGATTTTAAAAAATATAATTTATAAAAATTTAATAATTGGAATAATCTTTGGTTACATACCAGGTTGCATAACGAGTTGCAACTGAAATCAACTAGAAGGAACCAGATGCAACTGCATCAACCAAAATCAACTACAAATGTAACTTATAAAAATTTAATAATTGAAATATCTTAGGTTGCATAACATGTTGCATAACAGATTCGTATTCAGCAAAATCAACTAAAATCATTACAAAAGATAACAATTTGTAATCACCAAAATCAACTAAAACTATTACAAGGGATAACCAAAACACAATCAAGCCATACTTGCAACTCAAATCAACCAAAATCAACCACATATGCAACATTAACATTTGAATATATAAATAGTGGTTGCAACTTCTGCAACCATGTTTACAGCTTCTGAGATAGGTGCCCCTGCGGGGCTGATTGCACATAAAAAAAAATTAGAAGCAACTAAGAGCAACCACAATCAACTTCGAATCAACCCATATCAATTAGAAGCAATCCATAGCAACTCATATCAATTCGAAGCACAAACAATTCAGATTGGGGATTTAAGATTCAAATCAACCAAATCTGATGAGAAAAAGCAAGGAAAATCAACTCAATACAACAAAAACTTACTTTTCGAACTATGCCAATCGATTACAAACCTACCTTTGAACTATGCCAATCTATTACATATATACATACATCTATACACACATAAAAACACACAAATCAATCTTGTACTCGTCGTCAATGAATGCCCATCACTCCCAATTTAAACACTAAACTTGATTCATTATCCAGAATGTCATCGCTCATCGGAGATCGAGGTTATTGACGATATTACTGTTAGAAAAATGTTGTTCTTGATGATAATTATAAAACACTTAGTAGATTTTGTATTAAGTCATTTTGTAACTGTCAACAGAATGACATGCTTTGCAGCTTTCGTTGACAGGAAGCTCATCAACGAAATGAGTGATGTAGCAATTGCATTGTACAATACTTCATAGTTTGATATGCATTTTGTTGTAGGTATTAGATAGGTTTTCTAAGTCATGTTAACTAAGTACTAGATAGGCAAAATAGGTTGGTGAATTATAAATATATTATGCCTTGTAATTTTGCCTAAGTGAAGACATGTCAACGGTATGAAGATTACTCTATCAACGGAATGAAGATTACTCTATCAACGAAACGAGGATTATACCATCAACGAAACGAAGAATAAAGCTATCAACGAATCATTATCACTTTTCTGAATAGTTGACAAAGTGATAGTGACAGTTTTTTGACAGATCAAAAGGAGATGTGGAAGTGTACTTTGCATTGGAAGCCATCAAAATAAACATAGGGAATAAGGAAACATTCCAATTTCCAATCTGGTTCTTGAGTGGGATCATTATAAGCCTGTAGACAGAAGACAAAGATCTCCGAGGACCATTGGACAAAAGGGATGAAAAGCAAGCTACTGGCGGTTACCTTTAGTGTACTTTAGAGTAGCCAAAAATAGCATTGTAAAACTTGGGTTATATAACCAAGTGTAGAAGTTCATTTTTAAAAATGTGAGTTAGATAAAATAGTTTACATTAGCTTTCTCAATAGCACTCTCACTTTGTATCAAGAACTGAGTAGATGTGATACATTTTGTAACACAGATTATTTCCGCAATAAAATCATCTCAGTTGGATCCTCAAAACATCCAACTGAAATTTTATATTTGCTTGTGTTTTTATTTTCAGTAAAGTTTTAATTGTAAGTTGTTTTAAGTTTCGAAATATCTAGAATTGTATTCAACCCCCCCCCCCCCTTCTACAATTCTGTTAGGTCATTTGGGATTAACAATTACATCCCAATATGTGCTGACAGTCACAACCGAATCTACATCCACTTTAGTTAACGGCAGAGTAATCGAGGACGACAAATTTGAGAAATGACGTTTACACGATTTGAAGAAGATGTGGAGAAGCTATATGAAGAAGTTATAGAGAAAGTAACAATTGAAATTGAAGAACAGAAAGAACCAAAATGTATTTAAGGTAAACATGAAAGAGAGTATTTTTGAAATAAGATGCAAATATATCGTATATTTGCAATGATATCATAAAGAATGTATTTTTGCAATAATTAATAGAAAAACATGTATATTTGATAAATATCCAAAAAAGTTTTTGCAAAAATACTTTTTCAATTTTGCGCACCCACATATGCAAATTCTTCACCCTGTTTACAACTATATAGGCAACCTGCGCAGTCACATATGTAAATTGTTAACTAAGATCATGTTGCATTTTGTTGATTTGGTTGTAGAAGAAATTTTTTACAAATATTTTCAGAAAATGACGCAAAAAAACCAAAAAAAATATGGTATTTTTGATAAATAATTAAAATTATTTAACCTTTAAAAGAACGAAAATCAGTACCTAACTATAGATTTTACTGCCTCGGTCCCGATATACATGTTCTTATAACTTTTGACTAATTAAATAGACCAAACTTTGATTGAAATTTAGGTGTAGTATATAATTAATAAAAATAAAAAAATTATATCATTGAAAATTACATTTAATCTAAATTTCAGTTTTCTAATATAATAATTGAATAATCTATAATTGTGACAACCCGAGTCAAATCCCGAGTCTTTTTCGAAAATCGGGTCAAGTCCCGATTCCGAGTCCGAATAAGTCGAAGCCTACTGGCCCAAACACAGCCAACTTGGGTAACAAATAGCCCACCACAGGCCCCCAAAAGATCATGATTTGTTGGTGCTAATTAGTAGTAGTACTTTGCCTTATAAACTGAACAGAAGTCCCAAATCTCCTCGATGTGGGACTGGGGTGTTACAAACTCCCCCACTTAAACTCTTGACGTCTTCGTCAAGTCTGAACGAATAGCCCATAGGTTCCAAGATCGTTCCTCCCTAGCCATTGTGGGATAATACCAACTGGCTTCGTGTCCCCACCTCCAGATCTCTGTCCATTGTGGGATAATACCACCAGCCTTCGTGTCCCCACCTCCGGCAACTTGCCTCGACAAGCTTTTGAGAGTCGACTTTGATACCATATGTGACAACCCGGGTCAAATCCCGAGCCTTTTTCAAAAATCGGGTCAAGTCCCGATTCCGAGTCCGAATAAGTCGAAGCCTACTGGCCCAAATGCAGCCAACTAGGGTAACGACTAACCCATCACAGGCCCCCAAAAGATCATGATTTGTTGGTGCTAATTAGTAGTAGTACTTTGCCTTATAAACTGAACAGAAGTCTTAAATCTCCTCGATGTGGGACTGGGGTGTTACAATAATGTTTAGTCAAATATAGTGTGTGTTTGGGATATCACCAAAAAGTTGACTTATAGCTTAAAATGAGTAAGTGTCATATAAGTGATAAGTTGATGAATTCTTATAAGTTATACGGGTGTTTGGATAAATTTACTTATAAGTTAGTGAAGAATTTGCTAAATTAAATTTGAAAAAATAATTTTTAAATATAATGATTTCAACACTTGTATTTTAAATTAAAAAATATATTTAAAAACACAAATGTAAAAATATAAAATATTAGAAAAATAAAGAAATTAAAGAATAAGTTGATAAGTTAAGTAAAATGTTGGTGATTTCTAACATTCAACTTATCAACTTATAAGTTATCAAATACGCTGAGTACACAAACACCCCCATAAGCTTTTATCAACTTCTAATGCATAAGTACATGTGGCCAAACATGCCCATAATCAATTTGACCACAAAAAAATCAAAAAAGATGTGTAAAATGGGATGAGAGTAAGTCGTATTTAACGATGTCTTTTTCGCTTTCTTTATAGACGGCGAGAGTTTAAAATTTTTTAAAAATAAGAAATTAATGTGTGTTTAAATAAAAAAAAGCATATTCTTTTGAATAATTAATTCTTTAATTAAAAGAAAAAATATGGATAAATAGGACCACCACAGCCAAGGTAAAAAAACTGGAACACATGGTTTTGCAATAAAACAGACTGGCCATAAGCTCAACAACAAAATCACGACAATGAATGGACTTTTTTGCCACATGTTTTTTAAATAAACACAGTACAGTAATATATTTTTCATTCATCATGAATTTAATGTCCTTTAGAATCAAGGGAGCGATTAGTTTTTAGTAATATATCACATATGGGTTCGCCTTCGTTGGTTGATGGTCAGAGCATCTTCAAAACAAGTGTCAAATTATGTGTGACGTAATATTTTTTGGTGCATTTTTATTGGATTTACAAGAATGTTCAAGGAGCGTTAATAGAATTTACCAATTTTTGATACTCTCTTATCATCCCTTTCAATGAAAATGTTCAAATATTTGAATTAAATATATACTCACTTTGTCCCACTCAAACTGACTTGTTTGACTTTTCTTGGTCAAACTGACCGAACTTTGACTAACTTTTAAAAATTATTGACTTACATTTCTTCAAATCTAAAAAATGTATGTTATAATAATTTCTTTATATTGTTTTATAATATTTTTTACATTAATTATATTCAATATATAATATATGTAATTTACATTACAAAATTAGTCAATTTGACCAAGAAAAGTCAAACAAGCCAGTTTGAGTGGGACGGAGGGAGTATTATACATACATGTTACATTGTAACTAGATTTTATATATTATTTATTTGGAGATAACTTAAGCACCTTACATGACATGCCAACTATTAAACTTAAAGAAAGTGCTAACTATGATATAAATGAAGGAAAAAAAATAAAATATTACTATTTGTAATGAGTTGAACAAATTTAACGTCTCTCAAAAATATTTTTATTGAAAATGCTCTTAAAAGTTAGAAGAGAAGATAGATTATAATATAATATAAAAGATTGTTCGGCCATGTTTATATATGTACTAGTAGATTTTTGATGCCTACCTCCGATCCTTTAATTAGCTATGGACCGGAACAAGGAGATCCTTTTCACCGTTTTCAGTCCTACATTTGATTTAAATCCAAACAAGGAAGAGTTCTGTAATCATGAGTTAATGCGCTCAATTTCTGAGTGGCATGGTTGACTGAGCAGCATAATTGAATGATGTCTTCCTCATTCACAGACTTAAAAGAATTTAAATATTGTTTTTGTTCCTTACGTTGTACTCCCTCCATCCCATATTGGTTGAGCTGGTCAAAATTGCACGATTTTTAATGTATTAGTTTTGACTTCAATTTCAACCACAAAAAATGAGGTAGTTGGTGACAAATAAGTATAATATATGAATGTGTGGTTGAAACAACCTTAAATGAATGCTATAAAAGGAAGGTTCATTCTTTTTGGGATATCCAAAAAAGGAAAGTGGTTCAAACAAAATTGGACGGAGGGAGTAGTATGTAGCAAACGAGGTCTACCAAAGACTTATATTGTATTTAAAATTAAATATTTCTGAAAATTCATTCAAATTCTTAATCCGTTTTTATTTACATTTTATTGGTGCTAAAATAGGGAAAACATATGGTTGCACGCCTTCTAATTTTCTGACCTTAGTTTTTATGCTATTTTTATTTGTTTTTATAGTTTGTAATTTGCATGGCTTGAATGTCAATATATATTTGAGCTTTCCAAATAAACCTATGTTATATAATGTGTATATTTGGCATTTTATTCCAAGTGAGAGCTTAACAGATCAATGACTTCAAATTGTTAGACTATTTTTCATAAACCTCTCTTTATTTTTGTACTGAAATTTATGGGTGAAGGTAAAATATATCGAACTTTTACATTAAGATGATGAAAATGACAATTTTAAAACGAGTTGATGAAAAATAACAGATATAATATGCATTACTAGTTTAGGTATCCAAAAATATATAGGATACGCATATCTTAAATGGATATTTAACCTATTACACATAGAGAATAAAGATCCTAAAGTTAATCTTAGAATATTTTTACTGAAATCACTACAATAGCTTGTAAATATATAGATCCAGTCATTTAATATAATATATTTACTTACCATATTCTTGTTTTATTTTTATACGTACTAGGAAAGTTGAGAATTTGTTGCTTTCAAATTGAGCACTACCTCATGAATGCTTAGTTGTCAATTTGTGATTAGTTGTATTTTCATGAATGAGATGGAACCTGCACATATATATGAGCTCAACGAATAAGAAAACGCCATGCGTCATTTGAGAAAAATTTTGGAAACCTTTTAAGAATATGTAGCATTACTCTTTAGGTAATTAAATGGGTAAAATTAGCCATTTATCAAAAAATTGGGTATTTGTGTTAAAAATGATTAAAAATCAAGTATTTTTATCATTCTTTCAAAATTTGTTTGTACAAATGAAATTTTACTATTCTTTTAATATATAATTATTGTAGCGGAATTTAATCCGAGGGCCCAATTCTTTATATCCAAGTATTTTTTCAATTTCGGCCCTCAAATTTTAACAACGTTTTCTACCTTCTCTAATTTATAGCAAGTTGAAAGTTGGTTCCAAAACACATTATGAATGTTTC
The DNA here is from genome assembly GCA_030848705.1 of Heracleum sosnowskyi. Classification (NCBI taxonomy): domain Eukaryota; kingdom Viridiplantae; phylum Streptophyta; class Magnoliopsida; order Apiales; family Apiaceae; genus Heracleum; species Heracleum sosnowskyi. The sequence goes on from CM061235.1 coordinate 72,846,505, forward strand.
CGCTGAAAAGAACAAACGAGACCACAACAATGTGTACGTAACAAACAGAAAATATGAAGAAAACATCGACATGGGTTAAGTCCTCCATTTCTTCAGAAACATGCATGCATGCATAACTTTTTCTCCCATACATTCGTTAACTTCTAGCTCTCTCCATTCTCATACATGTGAATGTATGTACACACATACCATAAGTCCATATATGTATAACCAACTGGAGCTACTCATGCATTGATCTGGCATTTATATAAGGAAACGAAACTAAATTTCGTAAAATTTTACTTTTCATTTTTTACAAATTCTACGTCACCGTTTTCGAGCTTAGCGATATCGAATTCTTCTATATTTTTGATCTTGAAATCATTCGCAAGGGAACTCATCTCCTTGTTCTTTCCCCAGAGAACTGTATAGAGTCCCATGACTATCAGTCCTGACCCTGCAACACTGAATTTTCGCACCACAATAGTTATATTAGTTTAGATAATATTAAGTTACCTGTTCTCCTAAAATCGACGTGGCTATCGAGATCTAAGGTGTATGCAATATATTTATATGCTATATAGACATTAACTAAAAATAAACACAAAGACAGAAAAGTAAAAATTGCAATCCGTAAAACAAGAAAATTTTGCAAGTTATACATATATATATGTAGCTTGAAGTACTTACGTGCCAACATATAATTTCTCTTGAAGCAAAGCCCAGCTGAGGACAGCGACAATAACCAACAAGAAGGGGCTGAAAACAGAGACGTAGAGAGGTCCTTTTCTTGTTATGCACCACGACATTAAGCAATATGATACTGCATTACACACAACTCCCTGAAAAACGAAACAAATTTAACAAGTTAGTAAATGATGACGTAACTTACATACCATTAGTGAAACAATGGAAGCTGAAACAAATGTTAGAAATTGGAACTTATTGATTTTAATACGTAAATACCGCGTAAATGCTTGAGATAGCTCTGATGGGAGGGTACAATGACCACGAAGACAAGTCGTGATCTGCCACTAGACCGATAATTACACACTGAAAACTGGCCATTACACACATCAAAGCAGAGCTCGAGTATGGAGCTGGATACGAATGGCTCATTTTCGCCTGATAACCAAAGGCGATTATAATAATTACATAAAACCGTTAAATTTGTTTTCTTAATGCTTATAAATTGACTACTATAGTACTAGAGAGGTGAGGGATTACTTGGAGAATGAACCAGACAGCCCAAGAAACAGGACTAGCTATGAGAAGAAAAGGGCCTAACATGAAGCTATGATGGGTATTTTGGTTAGTGGGATCTTGAGAATTCCGTATAACATAATTCCAGTGAATTGTGGATTCTCCAATGGGAACTTTGGAGCCATGGTAGAATGAAAGCAACATTGCACCTCCTACGCAGATTATGGTTCCTAGTATTTTCGCTTGCCCTGCTCTACTCTTGATTGCAGCACTCTCTAGTCTACAAAACATAAAAATTAATCAACTTAAACTTAGCAAAAATTAAGCAAGAAATTAAGCAACAAGTTAAGTAATTACCGGCAAGGAACAGCCATGACGAAAGTGACAGCCGGAAGTAAGTTTGTCAATGCGCAAGCTACTGTTGGAGTGGAATGTTTTAGCCCAACAAAGTATGTAATCTGGTTCAATGTCAAACTGCACCCACATGAACCCACATTATTTATCTTAAAATTTGGACTTGGATATCTTAAAAATTTCGGCAAATGCCTCCCGGACACTATAAAAAAATGGCTAAAATTTATCTCCGGAGATAGAAAAATATTTCCAACCAATTATGGTGGTAGATTTTATTCGAATTTTTTGTAGTAGAAAGCGCTAGTTATATGTAATATTGATAAAATAATCGTTCATAGAGTGAAAATGAATTAAATTGGTGATCATACCCAAATACTGAAGATAAGAAAATCTGGAAGAAAATTGGGAGTGTCATCCTCGGCCTTGTGTTCCTGCATTCAGGCAGATAAAATGAAAACAATAATTAACTCGACTTGTATAACTGTACTATACCAAATTAGCAAGTATGAAATTTTATATACCATCCATTCGATTTGTATCTTGTTTAATTTAAAAGTAACTAGCTAATTAATTACATTCTAGTTAATGTAAATTTTAATTGTTACAGATACCAAACTGTCACCAAATAAAGTCGCGTACATAGTGTGACTGTGTTTTTTACTCACTTGATTAAGCATGATATTCAACTTTGCCATTTTAAAGTTACGGAACTCAGCAAACTCACACACGTATCTATGCATGTAAACACAATCTCTCTCTCTCTCTCGCTCCCTCCCGCTCCCTCTCCCTCCCGCTCCCTCTCCCCTCGCTCTCCCTCTCCCTCGCTCTCCCTCTCTCTCTCTCTCTCTCCCTCCCGCTCCTCTCCCTCCCGCTCCCTCTCCCTCGCTCTCCCTCTCTCTCTCTCTCTCTCTCTCTCTCTCTCTCTCTCTCTCTCTCTCTCTCTCTCTCTCTCTCTCTCTCTCTCTCTCTCTCTCTCTCTCTCTCTCTCTCTCTCTCTCTCTCTCTCTCTCTCTCTCTCTCTCTCTCTCTCTCCCTCCCTCCCTCCCTCTCTCTCTCTCTGTGTGTGTGTGTGTGTGTGTGACAGAGAGAGAGAGAGAGTTTGTAATAGCCAAGAATCCAAGTCGATTTATTCAGATGTTAAAGACATTCAAATGGGAATGGAGGAAATGTAAACTAAAGACACGATATATTAGTCCAAACTTCTTATCGAATTCATGGCAACTAACTAACATATCGTGGCCGATTGCTAGGGTTTCGTGTAGGTTACCTATATATGATGTATGAAATTTTAAGAGACATAAAGAATCGTCCATTAACAAACTCAAACTACACATGCATACGCACACGTATATTACAAATTCTGTGCATGTAACCAAAAAACACTGTGTATACCTCTCCAAGAAGTAAGCAAATGGGATTATGACTACAGAAGCAAAGATTTGCCGGTAAGCAACTTGGATTATAGGGTTCATGCCAGAATTCATGGCTAGTTTCGACAAAATGTTCATTCCCGCATACCCAACTTGGAGTAGAACCATGACCAAAAATGGCAATGAATCTCCCATCTTATATAATAAATATGTGTAGAGGAGGTACTAGGTAGAAGGGTTGATTTAGTTTCTCTCTAATTAATTTGCTCTCTCTAGAGAGAGGGAGAGAGGGGGAGAGAGGGAGATGGGAGAGAGAAGAGGAGGGAGAGAATAAAAGAAGTGAAAGAAGGGGGAGGGAATTTATAGATGCAAGTAGCTATCGTAGTTGAGCAACAGAATGTCGATAGATCAAAGAGTAAAGCAAAAATTATTATAAACAAAGAAAAGAACAAACGACTTCCATATTTCTTGTAACAATGAGTATTCATTTATGCATGGAAATATGGAATCTAAACAAAACAACAAAATAAGAAAAGCTTCTTTTTCTGTTGGGAAATTGTTTGGTTCTCGAGTGTTTTCCTAGTTTTGGCTGTTTCCCACATTATTTGTAACAACCATATTTGCACATATACTTCAAAGGAATTAATGCAGAATTGCTTAATACATTATGAATACATATCTAGAGGGACGGATAAGGGGTGGTCAGTGGTCACACTGCATCCCACAATTTCAATGCAAAATGTATAGTTTCATTTTCTATAATTCAAAGTAGAATCGTAAATGAGTCAAACAGTTGGTGATATACTCGAGCTCGTCTCGTAAAATATTTGAATTCGACTCGGTAAAAATCGAGCCGAGTTCGAGTTCGAGATGTTCGAATATTTTACCAAACTCGAGTTTCAAATTACTCGGTTCGGTTCGTAAGGTTCACGAGTTTAATAGAGCTTTTATTTATATATATATATATATTATAAATATATTATAATATAAATATTTAATATTTATATAGATTTATATAAATAATCGAGTCGAACTCGAGCCGAACCGATCATATTCGAGCTTTGTTAATGTTTGCTGAAATCAATTCGAGTTTTCGAGCCGAGCTCAAACATATCAAAATTTTTATAAGCCGAGCTTGAAACTTTGAAATTGAAGAATTGACCGATCTCGAGCTCGAGTCCGAATATTTTAATCGAGCTCAAAATCGAATATGATAGTATTTAGTTCAACTCGACTTGATTCCGCCCCTAATTTAGAGTAAAGAAGGTGATATGTGTACCATATGTTTATTATTGCACACCCTTTGTTGGGTTTGACACTAAATTACCCTCCATATCCTTTGAACAAATGATAGTTATCTCCTGCTTTGTTTAGTTAGATTACCATGTTATTTGATAATCTTTGAGTAATGAACTTAATGAAACAAGAAAACTGAAGATTTGTATTTGTATTTTTGATACAAGATCAGTAACTAAAAGAGAGGTATAGAACTTGAACCTAAAAGTCTAAGTAACTGCATCTCTATACAATCGTTTATATAAGGAAAGTACTGTAACAAACTTTGTAACAGAATATAACAAACTTGCTTATGTGTCACTTGACAGCTGGTGCCAACTCATGCTCCTCTGGATTGTATGCTGAGTTGGCAACGGTAACAGACAACTCATTACCCCCCCCCTCAAGTTGGAAGGGAGCACTGGAACAGAGGTCAATCCCAACTTGGACAACAAAGAACTGAAATGTGGAGAGGGAGCAATCTTAGTAAAGACATCAGCTAGCTGAGACTTGGTGGGCAAATACGTCAACTGAATCAAACCTTCCAACACCTTGTCTCTGGTGAAGTGACAGTCAAGTTCTATGTGTTTGGTCCGTTCATGAAAAACGGGGTTCTTGGCAATATACAATGCAGACTGGTTATCACAGTGTAACGTAACAGGAGTTAAGCTGGGAACATCAAGATCCTCAAGTAAGCGAACTATCCAAGCTACTTCAGAAGCAGCAGATGCCATGGACCTATACTCAGCCTCAGAAGAAGATTTAGAAACTGTAGGTTGCTTCTTAGATTTCCAGGTAATAGGTGAATTGCCAAGCAAAAGAATGTATCCAGTAATCGAGCGTCTAGAATCAGGACAAGATGCCCAATCCGCATCAGAAAAAGCCTGGAGCTTAATATCCGAAGAAGCATTAAGCAAAATACCTTGATTGACTGTAAAAGCAATGTATCTCAGAGTGTGATGTAAAGCAGACCAATGAGAAGTCCTTGGCTCAGTCATGAACTGACTAAGGGTTTGGACAGTATAGGCAAGATCAGGTCTAGTGTTTGTTAAGTAGTTAAGTTTGCCAACAATAGACCTATAATCAACAGGATTAGAAATGACATCTCCACCTGTTTTGGAGAGTTTGAGATGTAAAAGAAGTGGAGTAGTAGCAGGTTTGGTAACATCAAAAAAACCAGCAGACAACAAGTCTTTAGCAAATTTTCTTTGGCTTAAGAAAATACCAGAATCCAAATAATCCACCTCCAATCCAAGAAAATAATGAAGCTTGCCTAAGTCCTTGATACTGAAAAGCTGATGTACATGAGATTTTAGAGAATTCATACCTTCAACATCAGTACCAGTCAAAAGAACATCATCAACATAGACTGCAGCAATGCAAATCTTGCCAGCATGTTTCTTAACAAACAAACTGTAGTCATTTTTAGATTGACTAAAACCCTGGCAAAGCAGTTCTGCAACAAGCTTAGCATTCCATACTCTAGAAGCCTGTTTGAGCCCATAGATGGATTTTCTGAGTAGACAAACAAGATTTTGAGGATTTGGTATACCTTCAGGAACCCTCATGTAGACTTCCTCAATTAACTCATCATGCAAGAAAGCATTATTCACATCCAATTGAAATAAAGGCCATTTCTTATGAGCAGCAACAGCTATAAGTGTTCTAACTGTCCCCATTTTCACAACTGGAGAAAAAGTCTCCTCATAATCCACACCAAACTTTTGGTTGAATCCCTTAGCCACTAACCTAGCCTTACATCTGTCAAGACTCCCATCTGATTTCAATTTGACTTTAAATACCCATTTACTACCTATGGGTTTTTTACCAGGAGGGAGGGGTACTAAGTCCCAAGTATGATTGTCATGTAATGCTCTGACCTCATTTTGCATAGCTGTAACCCATAAAGGATTAACAGAAGCTTGAGCATAAGAAGAAGGCTCAACAATGTCACAGACTGGTAATGTAGGATTATGTTGAACAAGATTGCACCAGTGAGATGAAGAGGAACTAGTAAGACAATGATAATATTGTAGATAAGAAGGAACTGTATGATTTCTAATAGATCTGCGTAAGGTAGGTGGAGGAGGGACAGAATCAGAAACAAGTTGACTAATGTCAATGACATCAGACTGAGTAGTAGCATCAGGAGAAATATTGTCAATGGAATGATTAGGCTGAACAGGTGATGTAGAATTGTGAATATCAGTGGGAACAGTAGGTGATGTAGTAGTATTAAAAAGTGCAGTGTCTACAACAATAGTATCAAAAATAAAAGGAGTATGTGTAGGTAAGTAAAAATCAGAAAGAGAATCATTATTTCCAGGCAAATAATGAAAAGGAAAATGTGTTTCATGAAAAACAACATTTCTAGAAATGGAGATTTGATTAGTAGAAAGGTCCAAAATCTTGTACCCTTTCTTGAAAGGAGAATATCCCAGAAATACACAACCAGTAGCTCTAGGATCAAATTTATGCCTATTAACTGGTGGAGTAGAAACAAAACATAAGCACCCAAAGGCTTTCAAAAGTTGTAAATCAGGATGTTCTTTATAAAGTTTGAAATAAGGAGTATCATTATCAATACTTTGTAAAGGAACTCTATTAATCAAGTATGTAGCACATAAGATGCAATCACCCCAGTACTTGGATGGTACCTTAGACTGAAAAAATAGAGACCTAGCAGTTTCAAGAAGAAACCTGTGCTTTCTCTCCACAACTCCATTCTGTTGTGGAGTGTAGCTGCAACTGGTTTGATGATGAATACCTCTGAGCTGGAACAATGTAGCCATAGGACCACCAGTTAATTCCTTAGCATTATCAGATCTCACAGTGACCACCTTAGCATGAAACTGAGTTTCAATATATTGAAAAAAATTAGCAAGAACTGTAACACAGTCAGACTTTTGTTTTAGTAAATGAACCCAAGTAAAACGGCTGAAATCATCAACAATAGTCAAGAATTGATTACAGCCAGACTGAGTCTTCACATGGTAAGGGCCCCAAACATCTATGTGTATCAACTGAAAAACACAAGTGGACTTAATAGTACTTAAAGGAAAACTAGCCCTAGTCTGTTTGGCCATTGGACAAATTTTGCAGATAACTGACTGTGTAGAATCCTGAAGAAAACCTTGAGGTAATGCCATCTTGATTCTGTTGAAAGGAATATGCCCTAATCTGAGATGCCATACATCTGCAGTGGCAACAGCAGTAAAACAAGTCTTGGATGTGGAAAAAACTGGTGCCATAGAAGTAGTAACTGGTTCCCTTGAAACTTTATGTAAACTGTATAAGCTTCCATGTAATTCACCAAGAAGAATCTGAGATACTTTCTGAGAAGGGTCCTGTATGAAGCACTTGTCAGATGTAAAGAGAATATGACACTTAAAATCTTTACAAAGCTGCTGAACAGAGATTAAGTTGAAGTGGAAATCTGGTACATGGAGAACATTTTGTAGAATTATATCCTTAGTTAGCTGAACAGTTCCAATGTGAAGAACTGCAACTTTCTTTCCATCAGGTATAGTAATGAATTCAGGATGATTTAGCTTAGTATAATGAGTAAAGTACTCCAAGTCAGAACAAATATGGTCAGTAGCTCCACTATCAACAAGCCAGTTATAAGACTTAGCAGAATCTGACATGAAGCAAAACTTACCAGCTAGCAATGCATGATCAGTATCACCTTTGACCTGTGATGTAGAACAACCTTGTGTAGAAAGAAGATACAATAGCTGATTATATTGTGCCACAGTAATGGGAGAATTTGAATCAGGAGAAGCAGATGAAACAGCAGCAACTTTCTTATCCCTGTTGCTCTTAAAACCAGGTGGATAGCCATTTAGTTTGAAGCAACGTTCAAGACTGTGTCCACTCATATTACAGTGAGTACAAAAGTACTTAGAAACTTTCTTAGGACCAACAGCTGATTTGTGTGCAAAGACATTTGCATTTCCAGGAGTTTGTCTCTGAGCACTTTGCCCTACAGCTTTGTAGTCAAAAGGCTTCTTAGTTTCTGCTATAAAAGCTAAAGATTCCTGATTATGGTGACTTTGAGAAATTGCCTGATGTTTCTCTTCTTGAGAAAACATTCTGAAAACTGTAGAAAGATTAGGTAAAGGTGATTGCATAAGCACATTTCCCCTTACAACTGAAATTTTTTCACTAAGTTTCATCATGAACTGGATAAGCCTATGATCCTGTTCTCTTTGCTGAACTTTCTGAGTAAGATTGCAGGTGCAATGTTTACAAATACAGTATGAAAGTGGACTAGCATCATTCATTGCATCCCAAAGTATCTTAATCTCAGTAAAAAAATCAGAAACTGACTTAGAACCTTGATTTAGTTCTGTTAACTGCTGTTCTAGATTATATATCTGTGCAATTGAGGCATATCCAAAACGATCTTCTAAGTCACTCCAAATTTCTCGAGCAGTTTCAAGAAACAAAACACTCTTTGCAATGGTCTCATCTAGGTTAGCTAAAATCCAAGAGCAAACCAAATCATTACATCTATCCCAAGCAGTTGCATCAGCTATATTGTCATTCGGTCGCAACAATGATCCATTCACAAATCCTAGTTTATTCTTAGCTGACAAACTCAAGGTCATAGCTCGTTTCCAATTCATGAATCCGACACCATTAAATTTCACAGAAACTAACTGAAATGAACTAGAATCCGATGGATGAATGTAGTAAATGCTATTAACATCCTGATTAGCATGAATAGGGGCTCTATTATTAATATTCCAAGCATTATTAATATTTCCAGTATTAGCTTGAGCCATTTTATACACTAAACCGTGAATCAAAGTATCTTTAACACGAATCAATTGAAGGAATCAACGAAAACAACACGAATCTCCACAAAATTTGACAAAAACGAACCAGCAAATCAAGAATTAGCAGATCAGACAAACAAGAATTAGCAGATAACACCTTTGATTTCTGTGATGTTACCACATAGTCTGAATAACGCCATTGTTCACCACTTCAAAGATTGAGCTTTGCGTCAAAAATGCGGAAAAGAAGAACCAAATGAACAGAGATTAAGCTTCTCTGAGTCAAAAGATGCGGAAAGGAATCAATTTCGCTCTGATACCATGATAATCTTTGAGTAATGAACTTAATGAAACAAGAAAACTGAAGATTTGTATTTGTATTTTTGATACAAGATCAGTAACTAAAAGAGAGGTATAGAACTTGAACCTAAAAGTCTAAGTAACTGCATCTCTATACAATCGTTTATATAAGGAAAGTACTGTAACAAACTTTGTAACAGAATGTAACAAACTTGCTTATGTGTCACTTGACAGCTGGTGCCAACTCATGCTCCTCTGGATTGTATGCTGAGTTGGCAACGGTAACAGACAACTCATTATTATTCGTGTTAACATTTTCATGAATTAGAAAGCAATATTTAAAAATGTAATTAAAATTAGCCTGATGTGTACTTTATATTCTAGTGTAAATCGAAATATCAACCTTTTTAATCCAATTCTTTTGTATTTTTATACTTTGCTAATAAGCTAATCAATTTGTATTTTATAAAAATTTATTTTCTTTTGACTTATAATACTAAAATCTAAGAAGTTAATCAAAAAGAGTAAAAAACAAAAATTATAAACATGTAGAGTAATGTTTGCTGTAATTGTCATTTTTCAAAATTTTATTCCATTAATACGCATTACTTATGTGATGGCAAAGTCAACAAAGTACACATTATTTGTGTGGAGGATAATTTTGTCTCAAAATCAATAAAAAATATGCACAAATAAATATAGTATGGGCGCATATCACTTTTCTAAAGTAACTAGTTTACTAATCTAGCTAACAGTGGTTTTGTTTTAAAAAATATTCAACAAAATATGTTTTTAGATAAAATAGCATTTTTAACATTAAATTTACGATTTTTTTTGAGTTCTCCGTTTCATCTTAGTCGTTAACCGAAATTTTGAATAAAATAAAACAGAGTAATTATTTAATATTTTTTATTATTTTAATATTATATCAAATATTAGTATTTTTATCATCATTTTTATTTTTCTCAGAATTTATATTTCAACTTCTATTTTAAAATACATAATATAACATCAATATTAAATTCTAGCATATGATATACTCCTTCTAATGAATCGCTCTCTCGTTAAACATGTTTCTTCCAAATCATTTTTCTCGTTTTTATCAAATTTAAAAAGATAACAAACTATTTTATTAAATAAATAACATCATCTATTAATCAATTTTATTGTATCATAAAATTTAATTTAAATATTTTCAAAAATTTTAATTTTTATTGTTTAAAATATGGGTACTCGAGAAAATAAAAAAAAATAATATTCTATTTTATTTTATTGAAATTTACATTTTCTGTAAATATTCTCTTCTATATAAATTAGAAGATAAAAATTCAAAAAACTCATTTTTAATATATATGTTTTTGATCAAAAATTTAGGAGAATATTAAAATTGTATATTTATTTTTTCCTTTAGTAAAAATTTTTAAAGACAAAAGTATAATATATATTCCTCCATTAGTAATGATTATAAAGAAAATAAAGATGATATGGTCAGAAAAATAATTTTAGAAATATAATTAATGATTCATTGGAAAGGCCCCATAATTAAGGCCCAAAACCCTGTTTATTTATTAATTTCGTAATTAATAAATAAGGGAAATATACAGCTCATGAAAATAGTCCAAAATATGGTAAATTTATCAAAGAAGGATCCAAAATCCCAATTAATGAGTCATAGCCTTTATCAACAAGGAAAAGACTTATTCAGCAAGAAATACGATGTTTATCCATTATAAAAAAGGAGACTTATTAACTAAGACTCCTAAACCTACCATAAATATGAGGCTCCAGACGCCTATATAAAGGACCCGATCCTACAATCAGAACTACGTCTTTGGCTTGATTCTCAACACTAATTGAGATACGTAGGCATCTTGTGAGGACCGATTTAGTCTCGAAACACAAGTGCAACCACTAAAGCTCGAAAGCTCATAAATCCTAGCAATTAATATACAAACACGTTTTTTAATCCATAACATTTGGCGCCGTCTGTGGGAAGACAACATCAACCATGACAAACACACGAATAACAACTCGAGATACTCAAACTCCTGAGGATCTTCATATCACCTCTGAGGCTGATACTCACGGAGATCAACCACCTCCAACTACTGGCACTCAAGGGGTGAATATCCCCACCAACACTCAAGGACCGGAAATCCCAATTTCGGTTGAAGGGACGAATCCCATGCAGATGGTCATTCATGGATCTAATCCATAAGAGACCGTTCACCAGCAACCAATCACGACCTCCCCGCTGCTCATGAATGCACCAAGTGGTCTTCAACTCCATACTACTGATCTCCCCCAGTACGCTACTCAAACTCTGGGGATGCCAAGCTACGGCATGCCCCCTAGACCCATGGCGGGCGGTAGTGGTCTTAACCCCACTTACCATGAAGCTTATGTCCCCCCTTATATACAAGGTCTGGGACCTCAAAATCAACAAACTCGACGGACCCCTTTGATTCAAGACTACTCGGGTCCCTATACTGAGGACGAGAATTATACATCTGAAGAAGAGAGGGATGTCGCCCCAAGGAGGAAGCGTTCTTCCCAAACAAATCGGGAACAACCCCAAACTACTAAGGAGAAAATTGCAGCCCACGAGGCAGAGACTGCAAGACTCAAGAAACTCCTTGTAGAAGAGGAGGCCGCCAAATCTCAAGGCCGATCAACTGGAAGAGTCCCGATAATCAACTTGGACCCGACACCAAGAAGAACCAAGAGGGCTGAAGCACCAAGGGGTGATCCTAGTATTTTGTTGCCCCTAGGAGATCCTGATGATCCTACACCACCGTTTACTCAAGACATCATGAAAGCCACCATATCCAGAAAATTCAAGATGCCAACGATTAAAGCTTATGATGGAACGGGAGATCCCGCAAATCATGTAAGAACCTTCTCCAATGGACTGCTGTTGCAGCCAACCAACGATGCGGTCAAGTGTAGGGCGTTTCCGCAAACTTTGGCAGGCATGGCCCAACGTTGGTATAGTCGTCTTCCTCCCAACTCTATTGGGTCTTTCAAGGAACTAAGCAAAGCTTTCATCAATCAGTTCGTTAGTGGAAGGGTGTATGAGAAAAGCTCTGCATCACTCATGGCAATCCAGCAAGGAAAGAATGAAGCCCTAAGGGACTATATCAATCGATTCACCAGGGAGGCTCTGAAAGTCCCGGACTTAGAAGACAAAGTGGCTATGATAGCCCTGCAACAAGGAACCACTGATGATCACTTCAAAAGGTCGTTAGCGAAACATCCACCCGAGAGCATGCTGAAGCTCCAAGATAGAGCCGGAAAGTACATCAAGGCTGAAGAAAGCATGAGAAAATATGAACCCACTATTGGTGGTAGTGAAAATCCAAAGAAAAGAAAGGAAACACAGGAATATGATGTCAAGGAAAAGTTTCCTAGAACGTCAAAGGATTCTGATTCTCCACCCAAGAGGAACAATTTTGGGCCAAAATTCACGGAGTATGCAAGATTGAACATTCCCAGGAGTCAAATTCTGATGGAGATAGCTAAGGAAAGAGATCTCAAATGTCCGAAGCCAATGAGGGCTGACATGTCCAAACGGAACCAAAACCAATTTTGTAGGTTCCACAAGGAAGTCGGTCATGACACCGACGATTGTAGGCAATTGAAAGATGAGATTGAATTTCTGATACGAAGAGGAAAACTCAGCAAATTCACCAAGGATGGAAATCAGGGGAGTCAAAGGGGGAACTATGAAAGAAAGGATTATGACAGAAGGGACAACGATCAAGATCGAAATCCCAAGCCCCGAGGGCCAGTCATCAATATGATATTTGGAGGGCCAACTGCTGCTGGGTCCTCCCGAAACTCAAGAAAGGCTTATGCTCGAGAAGTAATGACTGTGGTCGGACAAGTATCGAAGCGTGCCCGAACAGAAGTATCAATAGGTTTTGATGATTCAGACCTGGAGGGGGTGAAGTTTCCCCACGATGATCATTTTGTCATCATACCCGTGATAGGGAATTCTGAAACAAAAAGAGTTTTGGTCGACAATGGAGCTTCAGTGGACATCTTGTTCCGTGATGCTTTCATCAAGATGGGCTACACTGACTCTCAGTTGACACCCTCGAATATGCCCATATACGGATTCAATGGAGTGGAGTCAAAGGTGGAAGGCACTATCCAACTCCCAATGACAATGGGGCAATGGCCGAATACGTCTACTCAGATGTTGAACTTCATAGTTATAAAGGCAACTTCGACCTACAATACAATCCTGGGAAGGACGGGCCTTCATGCGTTCAAGGCCGTTGCCTCATCTTATCATCTGAAAATCAAGTTCCCAACGAGGAATGGGATTGGTGAAGAACGGGGAGACCAAAAGATGGCTAGAAGCTGTTATGTAGCCGCGTTAAGGCCTGACAGAATCGGGGGGCAAGTTCTCCCAATTGAAGACATGGATACTAATGACAATGAGGACCAAAGAGGGAAACCGGCTGAGGATTTAATCCCAATTCCCTTAGTCCCTGGTGAACCGGAGAAGGTGACGTATGTTGGAGCACTATTGCCTGAGTCATTAAAAAGCAAGCTCATATCTTTTCTTCAAGAGAACAATGACGTTTTTGCTTGGACAGCGGATGACATGCCATGGATTGATCCCCAACTGATAACCCACAAGTTGAATGTGGATCCTGAAAGAAAGACGGTGAAACAAAAGAAGAGAAATTTTGCTCCAGAAAGGCAAGAGGCCATTAAACAAGAAGTTGAAAAGCTTCTGGAGGCCGGGTTCATTGAAGAGATACAATTCCCAGAATGGTTGGCTAAACCTGTGATGGTCAAGAAGGCTAATGGAAAATGGAGGATGTGTGTGGACTTCACTGACTTGAATGATGCATGTCCTAAGGATTGCTTTCCCCTACCCAGGATTGATGCATTAATAGATGCTACAGCTGGACACGAGATGCTCAGCTTCATGGATGGCTTCATCATGGCATTTGGACTTAAGAATGCAGGAGCAACTTACCAAAGGTTGGTGAATAAAATCTTCAAACACCTCATTGTCAAAACAATGGAGGTTTATGTAGATGACATGCTAGTCAAGAGTCTCGATAAGTCCGATCACATAGAACACCTCTGAGAGGCATTTGAAGTGCTGAGGCACCACAAAATGATGTTGAATCCAGCTAAGTGTGCCTTTGGTGTAGGCTCAGGTAAAAGTTTAGGCCTGATGGTTTCCAAGAGAGGAATTGAAGCTAATCCCGACTATTAGGCTCAAGACATGTCTGAATACCACCATTAACAAGCCTACACTTTGTGACTATGTCACACTACATGACCTAGTGAACTCTATCACTGGGATATAGTATAGGTCTCTCTGTACTTGTCTTGTTCTCATGAACATTAGCTTGATCATATATGCTCAGAATTATAATGAGCCTTGTAAGTTTCTTGCATCTAGAATGTACATAGGCCATTAAATAATTGTCCTGGTAGAAGTTCAGAATTTGTTCATGCAGCAGGATGAAGATGAATAAGGCCCTGAAGTTATAAGTTGCAGAAATTTGTCTAAGGCATTATATAGCAAAGTCAGAATAAAGGTATGTCGTGAAGTCACCAATATCTATGTCGTCAAGTACTAAGATCGCATAGTCCTAATTGAACTATGTCGTGAAGTCTTCATTACTCATATCGTGAAGTGTTGATACCGCAAAGTCAAGATGTACTGGATCGTGAAGTCCCCAAAAAGTCCTAGATCGCAAAGTCCCAAAATGGTCTAGATCGCGAAGTCTTCAAAAGGCCTAGATCGCGAAGTCCTCAAAAGGCCTAGATCGCGAAGTCCTCAAAAGGCCTAGATCGGGAAGTCCTCAGAAGGCTTAGATCGCGAAGTCTCTAAAGGATACATCGTGAAGTCAGGAATGAAGTGGAGTTCATGATATCAACACTTAGCCATCTACAACAAGACAAATGAAGGTACAAGATCAAAGTCAATGGAGACAAATACTGAAGCATCTGTATTGGTCAGGTGGTCCAAAATACAGATGGCAAATCTACAGCTAAACTTGGAGAGGAAGAAGGAAGACAAGCAGCTACAGATAAGGGAGAGGACCACAGAAAGCAAGTGGGTCTCCCTGACACAGCCAACCGTTTATAGAACAACAAATTGAAGTTGTAGGAAGGGTAGCTGTGTAATTAGGTGTGTGCACTAGTTTTGTATAGGACTATATATATATTGTGCACACCCAACTGTTAGATGCAAGTGAGCATATCATAGAATTATATTCAAGCACTTCTTTATCTGTAAGAAAAACAAGATACAAACTGTTCTTGTTTAGAAGCCAGAAATTCAGTTGTGAAATTATGGAAAGTTGTAGTATTTAATTTGCTTAATACAACGTAGATTAAAGTGACTGTGTGTGTTGTTTATTTTCATTCCGCATTTTCTTACTACACAATCTATTACAACAATTTAGCTTCAAGAAAGTGATAAATATCTAAACTATCCATTCACTCCCCCTCTGTCTAGTTTCTTGGTGCTATTCATTACTAACAAGTGGTATCAGAGCAGGACTATTAATGTACAAACAGGAAAAGATCAACAATGAGTTCACAGAAACTGAGCAGTATAAAGATTCCTCTCTTCAACAAGGAGCACTACAGCTTATGGAAGAAGAAGATGTTACTTTTCATCAAAGATTCCAATCCCATGTATTTAGACATTCTAAAGCATGGTCCCTTTATTCCAATGATTGAGATTGGTGAAACAACTGTTGGCACTGAGATAATACCAGCAAGGCATGTTCCTAAAGACCCCTCAAAATACACTGATCCTGAAAAGGAGAAAATAGCACTAGATGGACATCTCCAACTTATCATTTGTGAATCTATGGATTTCAACATGTATGGCACTGTTGCTCATTGCAGTAGTGCAAAGAAAATGTGGGATCTTATAGAAGTGCTATGTGAAGGAACTCCAGAAGTAAGAAAGAACAAAAAACAGATTCTGGTATCTCAGTATGAAGCTTTCATGGCTCAGCCAAAGGAGGGAATCACAGAAGTTTTTGAGAGGTTCAACAAGCTGATAAATGAACTCAAACTCTATGACAAACACTATGAGACAGAAGAGCTCAATATGAAGTTCTTACTAACTCTTCCAGATCACTTGGAACCAAGAATCTCTTCCCTTAAAGAAAGAGATCTAACAAAGATTGGTTTTGATGTGTTGTATGGTGTTTTGAAGACATATGAGCTAGAGTTGTTTCAAAAGAGATCCATTCAAGCTAAGCAAGGACTAATGGCAAATACTTCATGTGCCCTTATTGCTGACAACCTAGGTTAAAGAATGGAATCTCTTAAAGTTAGTAAAGTCAAGATTGAAGAACTGGAGCTTGAAGACAATGGTGATGAGACTCAAGTTGTCTATGATTTGCCTGAGGATGATGAGTTCTACAGCATAGATGAGTTGGACAAGATGGAAAACAAATCCTTTGCATATATGGCTAGGAGATATCCAAACATAAGGTTTAAAAGGAGGCAGCCATTTAAGTCCAAGTTCAATGCTGGAAATGCTGGTGGTTCAAGTGGCTCAAACACTTTCCATAAAGGAAAAGGGATTGCTGGTGCTACTAAAGGAAGATACAAATCTGGGAGTGTGGATAGATCCAAAATAAGATGCTATAACTGCAATGAACTTGGGCACTTCGCCACAGAATGCAAGAAGCCCAAGCAAGTCAAAAAGGACAAAGCATACTTAGAGCTTGAAGCTAAGTATCAAGCTCTACTCAAGAAACAACAGGGTAAAGCTTTTATTGCTGAGGGAAAGTGCTGGGATGACTCTGATGAAGAAGAAGAACAAGAGTATTCAAACTATGCCTTGATGGCATTTTCTGATGAGGGTGATTCCTCAAGTCAGGTACCTATTCTTACTTCTCTTGATATGACTCCCTTTCAATATAAGCAAACTGTTGAATATATGAGTACTGAGATGTTCAATATTCACACTAGCATGTTAGTTGCCAATGAAGAAATTGACAGACTAACTGCTAAAAATCTCGAGCTTACAGAAAAGAATGAGGAACTTGAGTTAATGGTTGTGAGCCTTGATGGTTTGAAAAAGGAGAATGAGTATCTTAAAAACAAAGTGATTTGTGCTGAACAAATAGAAAAAGCTCTTAGAGAACAAATTGCTGAAAATGAATTAAAGCTAAGAAGTTTCAAGAACCATTCAAATCTATCACAAGGAACACACTGAAAACTGCAAGGTTGGAGTTGGTTTTGATTATGAAAATGATAAGGGAAGGAAGAAGGCCAAGGGCAAAGGAAAAGAATCTATTACAAACAAAAATGCCCCAACCATTTTGTCAAGTGTTGAAGAGCCCATTTTCAAAAAGAGTAGTGTTGAGTTTGATGAAGAACTTCTGATCATCAAACAACAACTACTTGAAGAAGATGAGGCTGCTAAGGATACTTCTTCCTCCTCCTCCAAGTCTGTTGTTCAGAAAGAAACCAAAGACAACCTTGTTAAGAGTCCTAAAATTAAGAAAGAAGTTGTTAAGAAGAAGAAACAAAACAGAAATGGTAAGATAGGTGTCAACAAGAGTAACAATTATGCTTATGTGCCAAATGCTCCTAGGAAACAGTGTCAGAAATGCTTATCTGTGAATCATTTGACTCATAAGTGTACTAAACCTGTAAATGTTGAAGTTGATAACCTGAGTAACCATTCTGTAGGCATAAACTCTATTCATGATTCTTTCTGTGGTAATTCAAACTGCATGACATGCTATGTGACTGTGATTGCTAATTGTTTATCTCTTAAGCATAAACTTGACTCTGCACAATCTTGTGAATCACACACACACATATGCACACTCACAGGACAGGATCCCCAATCAAGGTTGAGAGGGTGAAACCTTCATGTGAGCCTAAGAGTGTAAACTCCAAAGCCACAGATAAAGTGAAGTGTCCTACTGCGAAAAATGCTATTTATGACAGAAGAATTTTTAACAAAACTGTTTCTAAATCAACTGGACCCTACAAAGTGTGGGTACCAAAAACAACTTAGTCACTTTGTGAATGCAGGACAATAGGAATAAAAGGGTCATATGGATCTTGGACATTGGATGCTCAAGTCACATGACTGGTGATATAGCCCAGTTGTCACAATTTGAGGAAAAGGCTGGCCCATCAGTAACCTTTGGAAATGACAACATTGGTTATACAATGGGATATGGCAGTGTCAAATCTGGGAATGTCATTATTGAAGATGTAGGATTTGTTGAAGGACTGAAGCACAACCTCTTGAGTATTGGACAATTCACCAACAGGGGTTTCAAAGTGGAATTTGATGAAGATCATTGTCTAATCTCAAAAAGAGGAAGTGGTGAAGTTGTTTTAACTGGTGTAAAGAAAGGAAGCTTGTTTGTAGCAAATCTCAAGGCTGCAGACAATGGAGAAATTTGTTGTTTCTACACTAAGGCCACAAATGAAGAATTCTGGCTATGGCACAAGAAACTGTCTCACTTGAATGTTCAGGCAATGAACTCTCTGACAAAGAGAGAACTCATCAGAGACTTGCCTGCTTTGGAGTTTGTGCAAGATGGAGCATGTGAAGCATGTCAAAAAGGAAAGATTAAAAGATCAAGTCACAAGAACAAGTTGCTCAATTCACACTCAAAGCCTCTGCAACTAATCCACATGGATCTATTTGGCCCTGTGAATGTAATGTCCCTTTCCAAGAAGAAATATGCTCTAGTCATGGTTGATGATTATTCAAGATACACTTGGGTGGAATTCCTGTTCTCCAAGGATGAAGCACCTCAAGTAATCATAGAGCATATTAAGAGAGTTGATAGAGAAGCACAAAGCACTGGTTCCTCTGTAGTTGCTTTGAGAAGTGATAATGGGACTGAGTTCAGAAATTCAACATTGTATGAGTTTTTCAAAGATAAAGGAATTTCTCAACAATTTTCAGCTCCTAGAACACCTCAACAAAATGGAGTAGTTGAGAGAAAGAATAGAACTCTCATTGAAGCTGCAAGGACAATGCTATTGGATGCAAATCTACCTACTAGCTTTTGGGCTGATGTTGTTAACACAGCATGCTATGTGCAAAATAGAACATTGATCAATAAGAAGTCTGGAAAAACTCCTTACTCATTAATGACTGGCAAAAGAGCATCCTTCAAGCATCTTCATGTGTTTGGAAGCAAGTGTTTTGTGATGAAAGATACCTCTGAGCATGTTGAAAAATTTGATGCTAAGGCATTTGAAGGTATTTTCATTGGATACTCTCTGGAAAGGACAACATACAAAGTGTTTGTACCTAAGCAACACAAAGTTATGGAAAGCATGGATGTTACCTTTGATGACAAGAAAACTCCTGGACTTAAAAAAATTGAACAAGACAGTGTGCCATTAAGATTTGAAAATCAAGGATATCTTGAGGATTCTGAAAGTGAGGATGAACCTCCTGCTCAAACTGTTCCAGACAATGAAACTCTTGAAGTTGAAGATCTTCTTCAAACACCTGTGCAAGGGATCACAAACACAGGGGGAGAAGAAGAGAATGCAACTATCAATCAAAATGATCCTGAAACAAGTCAAGAAAATGAACAGGGTCACACAAGGAAATGGGACAGAGCCCACACTAGAGATCAAATCATTGGAGATCCTGGTGAGGGAGTTAGAACAAGAAGGGCAACAATGAATACATGTCTGTATAGCTGCTTTCTGTCACAAGAAGAACCAAAATTAATCGAAGAAGATTTGAAGAATTCTGACTAGATTGTTGCCATGCAAGAAGAATTGAATCAATTTGAGAAAAACAAAGTATGGGAACTAGTGCCACCTCCAGAAGGAAAGACTGTTATTGACACCAAATGGGTGTTCAGGAACAAAATGGATGAAGAAGGAGTGGTGATTAGAAACAAAGCAAGGTTGGTTGCTAAAGGATACTGTCAGCAAGAAGGCATTGATTATGATGAGACATTTGTACCTGTAGCTTGACTGGAGGCCATAAGGATTTTCTTGGCCTTTGTAGCTCACTCAGATTTCAAGGTGTATCAAATGGATGTGAAAAGTGCTTTTCTCAATGGTGATCTGGCTGAAGAAGTCTATGTGTCCCAACCTCCTGGCTTTGAGAATGAAGACTTCCCAGACTTTGTATATAGATTGCTCAAAGCACTCCATGGACTCAAACAAGCACCTAGAGCTTGGTATGAGACTCTATCTCAATTTCTTCTTGAACATCAATTCACCAGAGGCACAATTGATAAAACCCTATTCTTCAAGAAACATGGAAATGATATCATTCTAGTTCAAATCTATGTGGATGATATCATCTTTGGCTCTTCAAATGAAAAACTCTGTGAAAGGTTCTCTAAGTTGATGCAAAGAAAATATGAGATGGGTATGATGGGAGAGTTAACCTACTTCCTAGGTCTGCAAGTACATCAAAAGGAGGATGGCATCTTCATAAATCAATCAAAGTATGTCAAAGATCTTTTGAAGAAATATGGTTTAGAAGACTCATCCCCTGCAAAAACTCCCATGTCTACTGCTATCAAGCTTGATGAAGACAAGAAAGGTAAGAGAGTAGACATCAAGGTTTACAGAGGCATGGTTGGATCATTACTCTATCTCACAGCTAGCAGGCCTGATATCATGTTTGCCACATGCCTATGTGCAAGGTTCCAATCTGATCCTAAGGAATCTCACATGATGGCTATCAAAAGAATCTTCAGATATCTGAAAGGGACTCCTAATCTTGGGCTATGGTATCCAAAGGGCACCAGGTTCAACCTAGTTGGTTACACAGATTCTGATTATGCTGGATGCAGAATTGACAGGAAGAGCACCTCTGGAAGCTGCCAATTCTTAGGTCAAAGGTTAGTGTCCTGGTTCAGTAAGAAACAACAATCCACAGCAACATCTACAGCCGAGGCTGAATATATTTCTGCTGGAAGTTGCTGTGCTCAATTTCTTTGGATTAGAAATCAACTTATGGATTATGGACTGGTGTTGGAACACATACCTCTGATGTGTGACAATACTAGTACAATATCCATAGTTGCCAATCCTGTTAATCATTCTAGTACAAAGCACATTGAGATCAGGTACCATTTTATTAGGGAACATGCTGCAAATGGTACCATAGAAGTCTCTTATGTTCCAACTGAGAAAGAATTAGCTGACATATTTACTAAACCTCTAAATGAAGCTGTCTTCAACAGACTTGTGAGTGAAATTGGAATGCTCAATCCTTCATTTAGTTGTTCTAAGTAAGTATGCTAGTTAATTATTGCAGCAGTAAATTTTCACTGTATATAGATGCTCTATTCATTTGGAGTGAAAATTAGCTGAGATATGATTTATAAATATTTCAGTATTTTACTGCATATTTTTCAAATCATACTTTTCTGAGAAGTTATGAGTTTTTAAGACATCTCTACATAGGTGATCTTGAGAGTTCACGACTTAGTTCAAATCAAACAGACTTATATCGCAAACTGTTGAAATTGTGAGACTTCGCGATATAGTTCATTTCATGAGTTTGCGATATAGTTCATTTTATGACTTCGCGACTTAGAATAACTACATCGACAAGTCTCCATATTTGACAGAATTTTGATTTAAATTAATTTTATTTCAATTTGTGATTTAAGTCTGACAAAATGCTTCAATTTCCTAAAAGAGAGTTTTAGAAGTGGTATTTACACTATATCGCAAAGTCTTCCCAATCTTTCTATCTTCAAGACTTTGCGACATAGTTCATTTCTGGACTCTGCGATACACTTTGCAAGACTTTGCGATACAGGCTATTTTAAGACTTCGCAATATACAAATAGCCTGTACATATTCATAACTCCATATCGCACTGTCTCTATCTTATAAATACTCTTTTCTAACCGTTCACAACTTTTCATCTTGTCTACTACTCTCAATTCTCTAACCTAAACTCAAATTCTCTACTCTCTTCTTCACTCTCAATTTCACAATGGCACCCAAATCCCAAACAGTATCATCATCAAACCCTTTAACCATACCCAAAGAAACAAATCTTCTCACAATTCCCTCTGAGGCGGAGGCAAACCCTAGGTACAAATGATTTGTACGGTTCTTAAACACCTCCTACCTCCGCCAAGCCTTAACCCAAAATCCCACTCTGTATGTTGATGTGTTGGAGGGGTTCTGGAGGACAACAATGGTTTCCACAATGGCGAAGGAAGATGGAACCTCGTTTCAGGAGGTGAATTGCACGATTGGGGGCAAGCTTTTCCAGTTTGGAGAAAAGGAGATAAACGAGGCCCTGGGGCTCAAGGTTGAGGGTCATGACACTGAAGCTAATGATGCTGAGATGGTAGCATTCTTGGATTTAATCAAGTATGCAGATGAAATTGACATGGCTAAGTTGAACAAGAAGCATGTCAGGAGGGAGTGGTCGTTTCTATTTGATGCACTCCAGAAGGTGTTCTTATGCAGGAAGACAGGATGGGACCAAATCAGTCACATTGCTGTGAAGTTAGCCTACTCCCTAGCCTACAATCAGGAGATAAATGTTGGAGCAATAATCCTCAGAGAATTGGCTCAAAGGCTAGGGAGGACAGTTCGTGGTAGAGGTAATGAAATCTTTTATCCTCGTTTCCTTCAATGTATTTCAAATTATCTTGATGCTAATATACATGAATTAGAGGGTATAGATCAAAATAAAATGGCTTATTCCAAGTCCATGTCCAAAGTTCTATTTGGGTCATTGGACACAAGGAATCAAGTGGATGTGATATTAAGTGTGACCAAGCATATGCAGGACACATTTGCATCTTATCCACTTGATAAGCTAATATACCATGAACTTTCCTGGAAAGGGAAGGCTAAGACATAAGGAGCATCCAAGTCTAACCCAAGCCTTCCTAACCCATCCAATGATCCCCCTGCAAACAATACAATAGTCAGTAGGGAGCCAAGTGCGCCAACTTCCCAAAAGGTTGGTGCTACTAAAAAGAAGACAAAGAAGAGAGCCCTAGCAGTGATCAATGAAACAGTAGAGTTAGGTAGTGAGAATCCCGAGTCACCTCTCACCAGACACAGTAAGAAGTCCAAATCTATACTTACCACTGAATCCTCCCAACAAGATTCAGATGTGGAAAAAGGGGTACACCTGTTACTGTCAATGGCCTCTCAACCGGGCATTGGCATTGAAAAGAGTAGTCTCCCCACTACATCTTGTAAAGAGTCAGCACAGGGTCAAGAAATCACTCTTGACCCAAGTGGTAATAAGGGTGAATTTACACATAGTGGAGAGCACATCACAATTGAAACTCCTCCTATTTCTCAGGGGGAGTTGCCAAAATCCAATCTAAACCCCACTTCTCTCTCAGTTTCTCCATTAAAAATTTCTTCTGAACAAGAGAGTCATTCTCATGACAATCTTGCCATTGATCAATCACAATCTACTTCTGTGATTGAGCCACTTTCAAGTGACATGGTGCATGACACTGTGCTCACCACTCAGGAACCACACTTAGTTGGTCAGGGAATGCATGCTGAGGTATATCCTAATGACACCAACAAAAACATAGAGAATTCACCAGTTCTTACTGGAGACTCTATGCCAGAATCTCCATTCCTTTTGGACATGGACTTGCCTTCACAGGCACATGGAGATGATGTTGTCACTCATCCCATGTCAATGGAGACAACATCAGACTCCACAGTCATTCCAAGACTGGAGGAAACTCATACAACTATCCCCCCTGAAGTGTCTAGCACTAGCTCTTACTTGGCCCAGACCACCATGTCAGAATGGCTGAAACCTGTGCAACATGACAGGGCTTCAGGATCATCCTTTGTGCCACCACAATTGACGGAAGAAGAACTTCAAAATCTTCATGTGGCACAGATTGATGAGATCTCTAAAATTGCTCAACATCTCCTCACTGCAAATCTCCCAAACTCTGATTATGAGGCCATTCTTCTCTCTCATAAGGAGGATGTTGAAGCACTACAGGCAAAAGTTGTGGATGAAGCCCAACAAGATGGGAATGTGGATGCCTGGTTAGATGGAAAGAGGACAGTGAAACTGAATGAGGCTCTAGTTTTTCTCAGGGAGGACTATCTCACAGCTTTGGGATCTAATGCTAAAGGTCTCTCTCCTGCAGAAATCTATGATGCTGTTAATGAAGTCTACAAGAGCCAACTCAAAGCTATGCACTTCCTTGGAAAAGGTCTTCAGTCAGAAATCTCAACCATCAAGGAAGAAACTGAACATTCTCTGGTTCAGCTAAGGAATACATATCTTTCTAATTTTCCCAAGGTGGATGGCATACTCAAGGAGCTCAGGAAGACTAATCAAACTGTCTCCTCTATGGATCTTTCTCTAGCTTTGGTGACTGATAATTTGAAGAGAATGTCCACCAAATTGGAAAACCAACTGCAGGCCACCATCAACTCCAACTCTATTCTCACAGTGCTGTGGAAGAATCAGTATGGGAACAAGCTTGTAGATGAAATTCCTATATCTGACATCTCCAAGTTTGATTTCTCCAAAATAAAGGACCAATCCCTCAACTCCTTCAAATCTCAACAATTATTCTCAAAGGTAGATAGCTTGGAAACGGAGGTGGCTGATCTTAAAGCTGAAAACAAGGTGCTATCTCAATCCTTGGAACAACTCAATCACAAGTTGGATGACCAAAGTAATGCCACATCAAATATATTGCTAGTCCAACATAAAATGATGACAACCCTACTCAGAAGCATGAACCTTCCTGTTCCTGGAGAAGCTCAAGACATCCTGTCTGATTCCAAGCCTAAGGGGGAGAAAGGAAAAGGAAAGGGGGTTAATGTGGAAAACAGAGGGGGAGTACCTGCCAAGCAACAGAAGCTTAAGGGCAAAATCACTGAAGAAACCATCAAGCCAATCACTCTTCCCTCTGTGGATGTAATCAATGCACAAGGTCAAAGAAGCACAGTCACTACCACCTACTATCCATCTACTATGCCAAAGGATATCTCAGCTCCTCAACCAACATCAAGTGCCAAACTTGTCAAAGCTACCATTATCACTGAGGCCAAGCTACAGGAAGTTGCCAACTCTCACATCTATCATGATGAGGCCTTCATGGAGTTTCTGAAAGCCATCTACATCAGTTCTCAAGAAGATGCTAGGATCTACAGAGAAAGGCTCAAGGAAAATATCAAGTACTTCACTGTAGCAGTCAGAAAAATCAAGGAAGTTCATCTAAGAGAAGTAATCATGGTATCCAAGGATAATTTCTTATGGCATTTATCCTTTCAAACTCTAGAGAAACTGAGGTTTACTGAGCTGACCACAATCCTGGAATTGATTGAGAAGCATGGGGAGAACAACAGGAGGCTGCATGAAGACTTGAAGACAGACCAATTTCAAAGATTGCCTGAAGTTATCTCTAACCCAAGGACAATAATCTTTCAAAGTCTAAACCAAGCCAATAAAATTGATCAATTGGTGATTCCTGCAAACTTGACAATGAAGAACAATGCCAAAATCAATCAAGTGTTGCAGATGCTGAGAGCCAAGAGAGGAGTTAGAACAACTGAAGAGCTTGAAATGATTCAAATTCTACAATCTTTCTTGATTCATGGAGCCATTCCTGAGTCACTCAAAGAAAGAAGCAAGAAGAAAGATGATGAGGGGGATGATGAGGAGAAAACTTATAGAAGGAGAAGTGAACCAAGGAGCAATAAGGATGGAACAAGTGACAACAGCAAGAGCAAATCCTCAAAGAGATCCAAAGATGCTGGTGAAGACAAGGATCCCAAGGGAAACAAAGAATCTGTCAAGAAGAAGAGTGGAAATCAGCAAGTCAAGAACATTGCTAGCAGTACCTTAACCACAACACAAGACTCTAAGTCTAGGGTGGGTACTGTTAGAAATGATCCTTCAAAATCTTTACCCAAAACTTCTGAACCTGATTTGCCACAGAAGAAAGTTGAAGCCACAAAGGAAAAATCAAGAAGACACTTCCACAACGTCACAGCTAGTGGAGTGTTACAATGGATGAAAGGGAAAGGGATGAAGCTACTTCCAAATGATGTGGCACTAAAGACTAAATCTCCCTTCTCCAGAAAGCTACCTCAAGTGAAGCATTTGAAGATCAAGAGTGTAGCCAGAAGGAAAAGGATAACAAAGAAGAATGGGGTAATCACTAATGTAGTAGGGATCACAATGCTTCCTCTGGATGAAGACTATGATGAAGATGCCCTAGCATTTTTGAGAGTTCAAAGAATCTTTGAATTCAAGGTGAAGCTAGATCATCTAGAGATCAAATACACTGATGGAAGAGAAAGAGAAATGAAGCAAGGAGGCTGGCAATACTTTTCACAGTATGAACTTGAAAGAATAAATGCTCTACTGAATTTTGAAGAAAAGGAGGTGAGATTGTGGAAAATAGAGGTTGCCAGATTCATGAAGATGCACTCAGATTATGAAGAAAATCTAAGGAAGTTGAATGAAGAAAAGAGGTGCTTGAAAGAAAAGGAGATGGCTGAAATGGAGGAAAGAGCAAAGGAGCTGAGGGAGAAAGGGCTGTGCAGGGTAAAACAAAATCCTTATATTGTGGAGTACAAAAATCATTATGGAGGAAAAAGAAAGATAAGGATGGAGTTTATTGATTCATATGTGGAAAGTGCCCTTAGAACAACAACTGAAGATTTAGAAGGCTCTCCTCTCATAGAAGAGTTGATTGCAAGAGATGAAATTCTAATGCCCATTTCTGAAATAAATAAGAATGAAGAAATAAGGAAGAAGAAGATTTATGATGATTTCTTAGAGAAACAATTAGAAACTGAAGCTATGTAGCTCAAGGAGAAATTCTGTAAGCCCAAATTTCAAGTTGTTATCAAATTCTATTCATCTTTTTATCTTCTTTATATTTGTTTCTTTTTATGTAAGTTAGGCTTGTTATCAGATATGAAATTGTGCCTAAGGGTCTTACTCACAATTTGGGGGAGATTGTTAGGCTCAAGACATGTTTGAATACCACCATTAACAAGCCTACACTTTGTGACTATGTCACACTACATGACCTAGTGAACTCTATCATCGGGATATAGTATAGGTCTCTCTGTACTTGTCTTGTTCTCATGAACATTAGCTTGATCATGTATGCTCAGAATTATAATGAGCCTTGTAAGTTTCC
The DNA here is from genome assembly GCA_030848705.1 of Heracleum sosnowskyi. Lineage (NCBI taxonomy): Eukaryota > Viridiplantae > Streptophyta > Magnoliopsida > Apiales > Apiaceae > Heracleum > Heracleum sosnowskyi. Next base: position 72,873,919 of record CM061235.1, read on the forward strand.
TGCATCTAGAATGTACATAGGCCATTGAATAATTGTCCTGGTAGAAGTTCAGAATTTGTTCATGCAGCGGGATGAAGATGAATAAGGCCCTGAAGTAATAAGTTGCAGAAATTTATCTAAGGCATTATATAACAAAGTCAGAATAAAGCTATGTCATGAAGTCACCAATATCTATGTCGTGAAGTACTAAGATCGCATAGTCCTAATTGAACTATGTCGTGAAGTCTTCATTACTCATATCGTGAAGTGTTGATACCGCAAAGTCAAGATGTACTGGATCGTGAAGTCCCCAAAAAGTCATGGATCGCAAAGTCCCAAAATGGTCTAGATCGCGAAGTCTTCAAAAGGCCTATATCGCGAAGTCCTCAAAAGGCCTAGATCGCGAAGTCCTCAAAAGGCCTAGATCGCGAAGTCCTCAAAAGGCCTAGATCGCGAAGTCCTCAAAAGGGTTAGATCGCGAAGTCTCTAAAGGATACATCGCGAAGTCAGGAATGAAGTGGAGTTCACGATATCAACACTTAGCCATCTACAACAAGACAAATGAAGGTACAAGATCAAAGTCAATGGAGACAAATACTGAAGCATCTGTATTGGTCAGTTGGTCCAAAATACAGATGGCAAATCTACAGCTAAACTTGGAGAGGAAGAAGGAAGACAAACAGCTACAGATAAGGGAGAGGACCACATAAAGCAAGTGGGTCTCCCTGACACAGCCAACCGTTTATAGAACGACAAATTGAAGTTACAGGAAGGGTAGCTGTGTAATTAGGTGTGTGCACTGGTTTTGTATAGGACAATATATATATTGTGCACACCCAACTGTTAGCTGCAAGTGAGCATATCATAGAATTATATTCAAGCACTTCTTTCTCTGTAAGAAAAACAAGATACAAACTGTTCTTGTTTAGAAGCCAGAAATTCAGTTGTGAAATTCTGGAAAGCTGTAGTATTTAATTTGCTTAATACAAAGTAGATTAAAGTGACTGTGTGTGTTGTTTATTTTCATTCCGCATTTTCTTACTACACAATCTATTACAACAATTTAGCTTCAAGAAAGTGATAAATATCTAAACTATCCATTCACCCCCTCTGTCTAGTTTCTTGGTGCTATTCATTACTAACACCGACAAAATCAAAGCAATTCTGGACATGGAACCACCACGAACTGTCAAGGATGTCCAGAAACTAACGGGAAGAGTGGCAGCATTGGGAAGATTCATCTCCAAGTTAGGAGAGAAGTGCTTACCTTTCTTCAAAGCACTCAAGAACGTGAAAATTTTTGAGTGGACAACTGAAAGCCAAGAGGACTTTGAGGCCCTGAAGAAATACATGGCTGAGGCACCACTATTGGCAAAGCCAAAGCCAGGATAAATTCTCTATTTGTACTTGGCAGTTTCTAACACAGCCCTGGGTGCCGTTTTGGTAAAAGAAGAATTGAAGGTTCAGAAACCCATCTACTATGTGAGTAAGATTCTACATGGGGCAGAAATAAACTACTCAACGATTGAGAAGTTTGACTTAGCCTTGATAATGGCCTCAAGAAAGCTACGCCCGTACTTCCAGGCTCACAAGATAGAGGTCTTGACTGATCAACCTCTAAGAAGCATCTTGCATAGCCCTCAAGTTAGTGGAAGGTTGATCAAATGGGCTATTGAATTGGGCGAATTCGAAATCAAGTATAAGTCTCGAACGGCCATAAAAGTTCAGGCACTTGCTAACTTCATGGTTGAATGTACCATTGACAACCAAGAAGTCAGGGGGTAGGAAGTAATAGTGGAAAATGAGAAAGATCAAGAGATGGAGTTCAAGGAATATTGGGTGCTCTATTTTGATGGAGCATCAAAAACAAAATCAAGTGGAGCAGGTTTAGTGTTACAAAGTCCTGATGGATTTTTCATAGAGTATGCACTAAAACTTGACTTCCCAACGACAAACAATGAGGCTGAGTATGAAGCTCTGATAGCTGGCTTAGGGCTGGCTGGAGCCTTGAGAGTTAAAACTCTGAAATTATGTGGAGACTCGAGGCTAGTGGTTTCCCAAGTAAATGGGGAGTTTGAGGCCAGAGATGAAGTCATGGCCAAGTACTTAAAACTTGTCAAGGCCATCATGACTCAGTTTGATGAATGTTATGTGGAACATATTCCAAGGGAAGAGAACATGAAGGTCGATGCCTTATCTAAGTTTGCTTCTTCTGAAATTGAGAACTACGCTGGAAGGGTATACTTCCAAGTCTTGAAGACCCCAAGCATCAATGGAAAGTTGGTAACAACTACTGATGTTGCTAGTTGTTGGATGGATCCCATCAAAGCTCATCTGAAAACTGGGTGGCTACCCAACGACGCTTCAGAAGCACGAAAGCTATATGTGAGAGCATTAAGGTATGCCCTGATCGAGGGAATTCTATACAAGAAGTCTTTCATCAATCCTTATCTGAAATGCTTGAGACCCCAAGAGGCAGAATTGGCCCTAAGGGAAGTACATGAAGGAATTTGTGGGCAGCACTTGAGGGGCAGAGCCCTTGCTCATAAAGTCACTCGTCTAGGTTTCTATTGGCCAAACATACTTGCAGATGCTAAAAGCTACGTGAAGAAGTGTGAACGGTGCCAAAAGCATGCACCAGTGGTTAGACAACCACCCGAGATGATGACATCCATTAAGTCACCTATCCCCTTTGCCATGTGGGGAATGGATATACTTGGGCCGTTTCCAATGGCAAGTGCTCAAAGAAAGTTCTTGATAGTAGCAATCGACTAATTCACCAAGTGGATTGAGGCTAAACCTTTAGCCAAGATAACCACCAAGCAGGTGATGCATTTCTTCTGGGAAAATGTGATATGTAGATACGGGATTCCACGTATCTTGGTCACAGACAATGGAACTCAGTTCAACAATGAGGAATTCAAGAAGTATTGTGAAGAGAATGACATCAAGCTACGCTTCACTTCTGTTGCCCATCCTCAAGACAATGGGCAAGCTGAGGTTGCCAATAGAATTATCCTGGATGGACTAAAGAAAAGAGTTGAACGCTCAAGAAACACTTGGGTGGACGAATTGCTCCCCATACTATGGGCATATCGTACTACTTGTAAATTCACCACTGGATCTACCCCCTTCCTGTTAGCATATGGGGCAGAGGCAGTGGTTCCAGTGGAGATTACTCACACGTCTCCAAGAGTTGAGGCTTATGAGCCAGAAGAAAATGAAGAAGGCTTGAGGCTAGCTTTAGATCTAATTGATGAAGTTAGAGATGAGGCAAACGCCAAGATAGTTGAACATCAGAAACGAGCATCTTTCTATTACAACCTAAGGGTTAAAGAAAGGTTCTTTCGACAAGGAGATTTAGTCCTCAGAAAGATTGAGGCATCCGGGGTTGGACAAAAAGGCAAGTTGGCCCCAAATTGGGAAGGACCATATCGCGTTAAGAACGTGTTTGGTCGAGGCTCCTACAAATTGGAAACCCTGGAAGGGATTGAAGTGCCAAGGACTTGGCATGCTGCAAACTTGAAAGTTTATTATGTTTAAAGTGTTTTCCTGAATGGACTCACTACTAGAAATAAGGTTAGACAAAACCAATCCAAGTTTTTAAACTTGAGTATTATGTAAGGGTTGAACCCATTTTCAAAGTTATGAATTCCATATTCTTATGTTTTCATTATATGTGCAATGCATTCTGATAGACATGCAAAATCAAGAGTGTAAAAAGCTGGAAGAAAAACAAAAGCTAAGGCTTAATTAAAAGTTAAGTTAAGCCCGTAGGCTGAAAGTACATAAAAACTAGTACAAGCCATGAATGGCCATAAATAAAACTACAAACTAAGCTTCCCCTTCCTTGTCAACGGCCTCCTCCTCCTCTTCTTCTGAACTAGAACCAGAGCGAGTGGCTGCGGAATCAGCCCCGGCTGTCTGACCAGGGGGAGAAGAATGTCCTAGATCCAATATCCTGTCATCTTCCTCCATGTCGTCCTCTCCAGCCAAAACCAACTCCAAAGGGGTAGGAGCATAAGGACTTGGAAAGTCAGAAAGGGTGAGAGATCCAGGCATCTTCTCCAAGACTGCAGTAAGAGCGCCATCCCATCCTTTAGTGAACTGAACTGGGAAAAGTAGCTCGTCATGCTTACCGATCAAGTCCTTGTACTCCTGAGAGTCAAGGTACTCGTCGATAAAGTCATCCTTGCCCTTCCTCAAAGAAACCATCTCACCTTGGGAATCGGCTAACTCCTTCTCCCTCCTAGCCAGTGTGGCCTTCAGAGAGCCCACCTCCTATTGGGACTTCTCAAACTTGCCTTGGTTGTCCTCTGAAGATGAGCGCCAAGCCTTGGCTTGAAAGAGAGCCCCTTGGAAGTTGGCATTAGCCTACAAACAAATCACAAGTCAATATGAGATAGGAATTTGAAAACATATTAAAGCTACAAAGAAAAAAGGAAGAAAACAACTTACAGCAGCGATAGCCTGAGAGCCTGCATGCTCTACTGTAGTAACCCTAATTTTTAGGGTTTATTAATTTTATTATTTAAATATTTTATTGTTTTTCACAAAGAGGAGGAACGAAATTATGTGTATATTTTATTTAAAATATTTGTGAAATCTGGATATTTTATCTAGAAAATTTAAGTGCGAATTTCCTATTTATTTGAGTAATAAAAATAGTAATATTTATTTATTTTGAGTAAATTAAAAATTTGCTGCAATGTGTGATTCAATGTTTAAATAATATTATGTGGATATGGGAGGTGGTAGTATGTGTTAAAAATTTATTTTGGACATTTATTAGTAAATTAGAGCCCCACAAATTGTTTTAAGTAAATTAGTTTAAAATTCAGTTAATTATGAATTCTGTGCAATTAAATGTTTTTAGAGTAATTTTAGTATAAAAGAAATTTTATTAGTTGGATTTAAGTATTTTAGTAATATTTTCTTTAAAATTTAATTGTTTCAGTATCGTATTAGTCCCGCTAAAATGCAGTCAGCGGGCTAATTGAGTGCTAAGTTGTTATCATTATCCTTTTAATTATCAATTTAATTCTATTACTAACCACAAAACACACCTCACAGTACATACACACATACAGTTTATATCATCGGGCAAAAGAAAACAAAAAAGAAAGAAATTCCCCCCCCCCCCCGATTCTGTCCAGCTGCCGCCCTTCTTCTGTGCGATTTTCGGCCAATCCTCCGCGCACCACCGCGCCACGGCAGCCCCAAATCTTCTGTCACGTTTCTGGCTTTCTTCTCCGTTTCCGGCGTTGCTTTCCGCCAGTCACCACAGCGCTGCGCAGCCGCCGCCGCCGGTGTATCTCTGTCCTTCATCTCGAGCTCTGTCTCCGCACATCCTGCGAATTCTGTGAGTGTAATAACAGAATCCTTGATAATCAGTTCGTTTTTATTTAAGTATTTTGTGTGTATTCACTAAATTCGTTTTTGTTTATGTATATGATGTTTAAACTCGTTTGATAATTGTTTAATTTCGTTTGATATATATATATATATATATATATATATCGTATTATTAAGTTAATCTTTGTTTTACTATGATTGTTTATAGATTGTGATAACTAATATTCGTTTTTCATTATTAAGTATTAATTATTAGTTCAAATCTTTTGTTTTAATTGTTATGGTATAGTTGGGCAGAATTTGAGCTTATAATTTTTAGTTCGAAGGATTATGTTCGTGTGAAAATTTAAGAGTTTAATTTATTTTCGTGATTTCGTATTAGTTAATAATTCGTTTTTATAGGTAATTAGTTAATAAATTTGTTTTAGAGATTAATCGTTTATTAATCGTATTAAATGGTTAAGTTGCATATATATATATATATATATATATATATTTACTAAATTCGTTTTGTCTACTTAAATGTTGTTTATAAGTTTGTTTTGTAGAATTAATTATAAATTCATTTTGTTGATAAATTATGACAAGTATAAATTCATATTTGTGATAATTAGTAGTACATTCGTTTTAATTATTGGATGCTAATTAGCAGTTCGTTTTTGTTTAGTTAACTTGTGTTGTGTAGTAAAGTTAATTGCAATAGTTAATTGTTTATAAATGGTGATAGTTGGTTGATATATATATATATATATATATATATATATATATATATATATATATATATATATATATATATATATATATATATATATATATATATATATATGGTAAGGTTCTAGAGAGAACCTCCTTATCAAGAGACTCAAGAGACTCAATCCTAGCCATCCAATCATAAGATTTTTTGTGTATTTCATAATTATGTGAATAATGGCATAAATGTAATTATCTTGAAAGATGAAGGCTAATTAGAATCCAGGTACATGTATTATACGGTGGAATATGTTTTCACATAAGGAAACGACGACAACGACGAGATTTGATTGCAGAACAGAATCTTTGCAGTTTTGGAAACAAATAAATCACGCTGCAAAGAAATGATGATATACATGATTATACAATAGGATTCAGAACACTTCTTTAACCTAGCTGAAAATGGAGAGGAAGGATGAGACTCCAAGGTACTGTTTACTATAGGATTCAGAACACTTCTTTAACCTAGCTGAAAATGGAGAGGAAGGATGAGACTCTAAGGTACTGTTTCTTTATTGAGTTTACAATGGATTACGTATATAAAACTTATTAAAATTTTGTTGTTAAATGAGTTCAATGTTTGAGTGATATACATATAACTCATGAAACTATTTAGAACTGTAACAAAAATCTTTTTTTTCTTTTTTGAACAGTTATATGGAATCATCCCTTTCTTCTAGATGATCGAGCGATTTCATTATGGTATCAAGATTCGTCAATAAAAATTAGATAAAAGCATCAAATAGTTATATTTCAATATGAGCTTTTGACAGATGCGATTTCATCTTTGACGGATGATCAGAATAAGTGGATTAGTGGTACAGGTTTTGGTCCAATCTTGGTTTTCAGTATAAGGGTTGGGTATCATGTTATTAAGGTTCGCTAAGGTGTTTTTTTAGGGCTGGGTATCATGTTATTAAGGTCCGCTAAGGTGTTATTAAGATTCTCTAAGGTGTTAAGATTCGCTAAGTTGTTAAGATTCATTAACGTGTTCCGTAGAATATATAGTACTCTGTTATTTTTAATTGTTTTCTTATAAAATCTCCTACGTGTTCTCTCAAAGGTACTGGTTTTATGAATATTCAGGTTTTTTAACATAGGGGGCTTCTATGGTTTTGAGAATTCACCAGCTCAACTTCTAACATTTGTACTTTTATTTGTGGTAAACGATTTTGTATGCCTTATATAAGGTTTGAGCTGTCAAGTGTTGATTTAAATATATATTTTTGCAATAAGGATTTATATGTTCGGATGAGCATGAAATCTTATACTAACAAATTTCTCTCGAACGTGTATACTGTTCATGCATCGTGTTCATCTGCATCCGAGCAGGAGTCATCCCTTTACTATAAAATCGAACTTGTAATCTTTGTCAAAGAGAAGGAATTATGGGACAAGAACACCACAGATGATCATGCATGCTTAAGGATGGTAAATATACAGAAGACCTCAAGAGCTACCAAGTATATAGAGTATGGCAGAACATTCGGAGAAGAGGAGAAAAAACTGTGTAAAAAATTATAAGGAAGCATGCATGAAAGCAATGTACCAAGGTTCTGGAAATTGACACTAAGAACGTACCAAGATATTGTTTATTTAGTTATTTACACCAACATTGTTGATCTTATCATTTTGGTGATTATGTGTCTCTGACATTAACTTTTGATCCATAAAAGACTGGGAGTTTCTTATTTTGATATGTTTTGTCCAAATTTTATTAGGTCTTTTTAGAAAATAAAATTTATGATTTTTTTGGGCTCTAATAAGTGTTCTTATAGTAATTTAAAATTTTAATGCCTTAAGAAAATACAAAAATGAAATTTTTTAAAAAAATGACAAATCTTAGTTTTTTATAAGAAAAAACATATGTGAAGAATGAACAATAATTTTTATTAAAAAAGTCCAAACTCTAAATTTAATACAAAAAAATGAATACGCTAATTTTTATAAAAAATCAAATATTATAAACTATACATTATTAAGAATATTACTCTTAAACAGTTAAGAGAATATCGTAAAATTTAAAAGATTTACATATTTTGTAGAAAGGACAATTATGAATTTCATTATATTAAAATAACATACAATTTAAAAATATACTCTCAAACACTTAAGGGCATATTAAAACACTTAAGAGAATCTTAATAAAATCTTAATGTTCCTTCAGAACAATTGGAAAATAAAATCTCTATTTACTAAATTATATTAAAAACATTATACATTAACTTGTTTAATGAATTGAAAGATTAAAAACCTTAAACTATTAAAATATTAAGATAAATTGTACTAAAATACTTAACAAAATCTAGTATTTGTTTTTTGTTTTATAAATGATCATACTGAATTTCATTTTTTCAAAATAAGATATTTTCTTAAAATTACTCTAAAACACTTAAGCGAATCTTTAAAATATTGTTAATACATATTTTTTATGATGTCTAAATTTTAGAAATTCCTATACAATAGTAAAAAAATTAAAATTTTATATATTTTGCAAAAATACAATAGTGAATTTTATTATATTATATTAACATACATCCTCAAAATCTTGTCTGAGGTACTTAACCGAATCTTATAAAATTTTAATAAAATCTTAAAGTGCCTTGCATTTAATAAATATTGAAAAAATACAATCTTTATTTATTAAATAATCTTATAAAGTAATATTTTAACTTATTTAATAAATAAAAGTACTAAAGACCCCAAAATATTAAAAATATTCTACTAAAACACTTAAGAGAATCTCCTAAAAAAATATGCATTTTTTAATTTTTGTAAATGGTCATATTGAATTTCATTTTTTTTCAAAATAAGATACTTTCTCAAAATAGTTCCTTAGATCTTTAACATACTTTTGGTACGTCTTTTATGATATCTGAATTTTATAATGCATTTACTAAACTTACAATAAACATTAAATAAATAAGAAACTAACCTTATAAAAAAAAGTCCAAACTTCAAATCTAATATAAAAAAAATGAATACGCCAGTTTGTTTTATAAAAAAACAAATATTTTAAACCGTACATTATTCAGAATATTACTCTTAAACAGAATTTCATAAAAATTTAAATTTTTTACATATTTTGTAAAAAGAACCATAATGAATTTCATTATATTAAAATAACATACAATTTTAAAATCTATTCTCAAACAGCATTTTCCTTAAGAACAATTGACACATAAAATCTCTATTTACTAAATATTATTATAAAAAAATCATACGTTAACTTGTTTAAAGAATTGAAAGATTTAAAACTTCAAAATATTAAAATATTAAGATAAATTGTACTAAAATACTTAACAAAATCTCTTTTTTATTTTTTTTGTAAACGATCATATTGAATTTTTTGTAATCTCTTCAACACTTAATAGAATCTCGTAAAAATTATTTTTTTAATGTTTTGCAAAAGATCATAGTGAAATTTATTGCATTAAAATAACACACAATCTTACAACACTTAAGATAATCTTAATTGAAATATTTTAATATTAATTAAATATTTAAATTATTTATTAAAAATATTTTAATTAATATTTTCCTAAGTGTTTCATTAAACAAAATTTAATTATTAAAGAAAAAATACTTCTGTGAAAAAATTATTTTTATGACTAGACTAGATTCTTTTAGTTTGAAAAAATTATTTTTATTTTTATGTCTTTTGGTTAGATTTCTATGTGTTTTACATAGATTCTCTTTAAGTGCTTCATCAAAAAAAATATTGATTACAAACTTACTTTTTGTAAACAAACTCTTTTTAGGATTAGATGAGATTCTATTAGATGTTTTGTTAACAAAATAATAATTATTTTAAATAGTGCATTTCTATGACGAGAAGAGATTCTTAAATATTTCACCTAAATTTAATAAATTTTCTTTTTGCCACATTTCTTTATTTGCTTCAGTGTTGTTGTGTAATTAAATTATACCATATTTCATTAAATTTTACAAATTTTAGTTATAACTAATTGTCAAGTTACATTATTTACAAAATTTCAACCGTGCCAACAAATTTTTCAATCACTAGACAAGATTTCTTAAGTGTTAGATAGGAAAGTACTATTTTTTTTTAATTATTAGTGTTGTTGCATAATAACGTTGTGCTATATTCGGTTAGATTATAAAAATAATTTTATAATAAATGAATTAATGAAATTATCATTTTTTGTCAACAAAAAATTCTACAACCAGTAAGGAGTCTATTAAATGTTTGAAAGATTTTTTAATTGTTTTATTTAAAATTTATTCATTATTTAAAATACTTTCTTTTGTCACCCAAATTTTCTATTATGATAGGAGATTTTCTTAAGTGTTTCGCATAAGTTTAAGAATTTTGTTGTACATCATTTCTTTTAGAAAATTATAATAGTGTTGATGCATTTTTCAAAATTTTATATCTTTGTATAGATGGAATCAAATAATTAAATGAAAAGGAATGTAATCTAAAATAATATCTATTAAAAATATAATTTTTAAATAAGATCTACTTTACATTTATACTTTAGCCCCCAACACAACGGATATAACAGAACCTTTAAAATGTAATGTAAGTACATAATACTTTCAATAAACTTTTATATGTAATTTTTAAAATATCACTCGAGAAAAATATTATAAAATCTCTAATCTCTAATATGAAAGATATAAATCTCGCACAAATAGTAACTAAGGTAAAGTTTCAGTGGACTAGTATGATGGATCAAATGCTCCAAAAATAAAAAAATAAACAGTAGTGACAAACATGTGTATAGCGTGAATGATGCAATTGTAATAATTGATTAACATAACTTTTTTTTATTAAGATTCTAGTAAGTGTTTTAACCATATTTAACATTATTTATTTTGAATTTAGATTCTATTACATGTTTTGTTAGTATTTGAAATAACAACTTCTTCAAAATAAGATTTTGAAATAATTTTTAAGTTAGAATAGAATTTTAAAAAATCTATAAATTTTCAAAGAAAAACATAAAATAGTTGCAATATGGAAAACAATTAATGAAGAATGGGGCAAGAGAATTAACTAAACAACTATATCATAAGTTCTAGGCTTAGCACAACACCACCAATATATAAGAATAATACAAGCCAAAAAATGATGAATTTCTCCCACAACATCACCATTCCATGTGCTCTGAACACCAAACCATATGAATTAAAGTTATGTTTCAACAGTTCAAACTAAAACTATATTACATCTAACACATTGCATAAATTAATAATCACATATCCTTTCTCCAAAGAACCTGACACATTGCATAAACTAATAATCATGTATCCTTTCTCCAAAGAACCAACACACCTAATATGACCACTTTCTCCAAAGAACCAACACACCTAATATGACCAAGATAATTACAACAGTTCATTCCCAGAATAGTAGCAAAACCAACCATGTTTCATTAGACTAAACCCCTCAAGGGACAGGGACATCAGTGCATTAAACTCCATGCTTCATTTCTATCCCTTCATATTTGGAGATACATTCTCATCTCCCGCGAGACTTGTTCAACATCCATTAGCTCCACATCTTCGTACCGTTATTGCACAAGAACTAGTTTTTGCTTGCACCTTAACACAAGTTCCTCCACATTACTCAATATCATCTCTCATTTCCGCATTCTTTTTGAATGCCGACAAAATCATTCATCAAGGAAAAACTGCATTCTATTATCGGCTTTATATAATCATGCATGACTTTGTTCCTTTGGGTGTTTGACCTGTTCGTTCTGCAGGTTGAAAATTCTATAAAGTGATGTTTCCGTTTAAAGGTTAAACCTATACTAGAACATAACTTTTAGTATAATGTGAATATGACAGCCTACAATAAATTTATACGTACATGTCACTAAAAAAATTTTCTTACTTTAGTTTAGTCTTGGTCGATTCTCCATAGTGTTCCTATATGGATCCCAGAAAATGAAATACAATATAAATACTGTAGAATATATAAGAACACACATGTGAGAATCTAGAATGCATAACATACAAGAACACATGTTTGTGAAAATCTATTATCTACTACGATAAGTAACATACCTACCAGTTAGTAAAATCATTTATTAGATAGTTTACACATGAAGAATTCTGCATTGTATTCTTTACTGGATCCCAAATAACATGATACCAATAGAACCTTAATGAATCTTAACAGTTTGTGTAAGTAATCGACACAATTCAGGTCTGTATTAGGAAAAATTTCTCATAAAAAACAATAGATGAACATATATGTAAGTAATAGTTGATATCTTATATGTTAACATAAAAGGAACCAATGGATAGTCTAGTCCATATAGCCATGTTTTGTATAAAGGAGTGGTGTATAAGAAAAAAAAATCCTAAACGACCAATCTTACAAAAGCGATGATTATAACCAAGACAATAATCCTGCAAAAAAAAACCAAACACTGCTAATTAAACAAGCTCAATATCAGAATCCGATTAATTCATGTTCGCACATGTCATACTATGATGTGTATATTATAAGAATCGAGTAGCTTAAAACAAAACACTGATATGTAAGGTTGTATATATTGATACCTGATTCATTATATTCTACATTTACAAGATGTAACCTACTATGATGCGATGAACTTAAAGAAAATATGAAGACGAGTAAGTTATAAAACTGATAGAGTAATGATATGTAATCAATTACCTAGCAATTAGAAAAAATAGATGACAAGCACGTATATAACAAGTATTACGTGATTGTGGATGCAATCTTCAGACAATCTTTTCAGATATGGTATTGTTATTCAATAATACATATGATTAAATTATATCTGTATTGTATTTTAAGTTATCAAGTACTACCCTTATAGTGTTAATAAGGAAACATAATATTTTGTATGTATAAAATCTAGACCACAAGATTAAGAAGAAATCAATGGTAAAGATCAGTGGTCTCTTGGTCTCTCAATAAACAATGGTCTCTTTTGAACCTCCCCCTATATATATATATATATATATATATATATATGTGCCGTAATTGTGATATTCGTGTAGCGTCGATTATTCGAGTGCGATCTTAAATATTATGTGAATGTTGTTAACTGATTTAGTTAGTATATATATATATATATATATATATATATATATATATATATATATATAAATTTTGAAGTTTATTTGTTTTGCTAGTATTTAATATTTTATTGGTTTGCAGGTTTTGCTTTAACAAAGGAGAGTGTGGTGCAGATTTTCTTTATAAATTACTGATAATTTTCAGTTATGTTCAGCAGAATTTAAATCTTAGTAGCATATTTATTTTAGTAGTTCATTTTAGTATGTTGAGTTGGATTACAGAGTTTATTTTCGAGTGATCGTTAGTTGTATATTGTAGTGATGTATTTAAAGTTTAGTTTGAGTTGTAAATAAGTTGTGCTATTGATTTAGTGTTCTGGTTTGATTCCCAGTTAGGGGATCTGTGGTAGTGATGGTTGAGATATTTATGTTGTTATTATGTTGATTATATATACAGGTTGTTGTTGTGCTGTACTATGTGATCCGTCCTGTGATTGGGGACGCAACATGATACATGCAAAATTTCTGGCTAGTCCTGTTTACGAACGGGTCATGCCGAAATTTCGTAAAATCTAAGTATTTATTTTATTAATTGTTTTAAAACCCTTAGAGTTAAAGAGTAATTTAATTTGATTATTTTTAATCAATTCTAGATAATAATGAAATTAATTTAATTGACCAATTAAGTTAAGAGTTAATTGGTGAATTTTATTAATTGGTTATTATTTAATTTTGATTATTTATAAATCAAATTTGATTATTATTTTCAAACTATTTTATTATTTTAGTATTCATTTATTCATTATCTGTTTGACTTGATTGATTTTAATTAATCGAGTGATAATCAAATTTAAAGTATAATGATTGTTTTCGATCCATAGCTATTTTATATTCAAATCTTTATAAAAGGATGACCAAATATTTTCCAAAAAGAATTTCAACTTTATTACGTGTCGCATGGGTTGTGTAAATTGTTGTGGAGTCGTGAATGTGTTTAGATGATATACTGAGTTGAGTATGTTATTTATAATTATGAATTTAGGTTGATTAAGTTGAATTATATGGATGAGGTTAGTTTGTACATTGATTTTGGATTGTGGATATTAGTTTAAAACAGGTGGATTAGTATATAAATAGAGGAAGTGCTGCCGGAATTCTGGCAGGACTATTAAATGAATATTATTTGGTAAATGTATATGATATGATAAGCTAGTTTAAATGCGTACGTGAATGAAATGTGTTTATATGTTAAATGTGCAGCTAGTGATTTGTATAGTTATAGGAGTTGTCAGTCTATCCATGTACTATGTGTTACGTGAAGTATATGAAATTATATGAATTAGATGATGGACGTGCTATGTGATGAATGTTGTACGTGATTGCTTATTTCTAAATGGAGCTATTGCAAGTCAAAACATGATTATGTTCTTATATGTTTTCTGCAACTTGAAGCAAAATTATTTTATTATATGTTTACTGCAAGTTTATGCAGGATTATTTTCTTATATGTTTACTACAAGTCGAGGCAGATTATTTGAGTATTAAATAAATTGTGAATTGTTGTGGATGTTTGAATTAGTACTTTTGGTATTTTGAAAGGAGGGCAATGTCCACTTTACGAATAGGTCATGCCCAATTTTCTGTAGAATATATATGCGCTTAAGTGTATAAACATTTATATTGTGTAGAAGTATAGTACGAAGGCTAAAGTATATCTTATATTTAACTAGTGAATAGTTGGGCGGACACGATCTCGTTAGTGCAGACTCGTAGCAACCGCATATGTGCCGGATCCAAGAGTTACCAGAATGGAAATTGTGATGACGTAAGATAGAAAAAGATGAGAATCATAGTACTTCAGCTTTATGTAATAGCTAAGGATCAAAGGCAAGTTACTAACTCGTACTCTCTTGTTCAGAGTAGCGTATCAAGATTTATGTTTTTAATTCATAATTTAATTATTTTTTCATAACCAGATTCTTTTATTATCCTGAGATTGAGACAACCCGTTGTTCCTTATTTGACGAATTCTATTTCATTTCATAACTTATACCTTGCAACACCTTGTATTATCAGATTTTACCGTGATTCCTGGTGATGGGAAATCTAATTCTTATGTATTTGTTTTAGCCTAATTCAGTTGATAAAGTTAATCAGACAGTTGAAAGTAATAGTTTAAATTATCGAGGTAGTCGATTGTTCCGACACCTAACTCCCAGTATTAAGTTTGAATTGGAAGTTTTAATTAAAATGAAATGTTTTTAAAGACTGCAGACGCCAGTCAGAGTATCAGTATTATGTAGGCCAAAGTGGCATTGGATCCAGTTCAGTATTTGGACATACCGTGGGTATGGTCCTGAGTTTTAGTGTGACTGATCATCCACTATAACTCATTGCGTCAGTAAAAATCCAATTCTAACTTACAGTTGATATTGATTATTATTGTTGTTCATTTTGCCAGTTAAATTGATTCTCTCATATATTGCCTTTTTCTTGGCCAGCTGAGTTCGTTTTTATACATATTGTTATTATTGCATCATTATTTGATCTTGTGCAGTACTATATACTTGCTGAGTTTCTTTTGCTCACTCTTGCTTGTTTTACCTTTTAACCCTCCAGTGAAAAAGATAGATTGCCAGTATCTAATTGCATAACTATGGAGCGAGAAGAGTCAAGATGACGTTGGGAAGATGAGTTGATGCAGAGCATTTGGATCTAGTGTAATGGTATAGTATATAGTTGATTTCTAGTAAGTATTATATTGTATAAATTTAGTTTTGCCTGGTATACTTCACATCGAAGTTATATCAGTGTTATAGATTTTATGTAAAGAGTATTGTTGTAAAGGAAGTTAAAGTTTATTAAAGTTTGGATTCTTGTTTCTAGCACTATAGCCTAAAAGATTCTTGGTAGAGTTGGGGTCGCAGATGTTATATTTGTATTGGTTTAGTATTTATCAGGTTGATTTTAATTGAGATTTTAGCGTGACGACCCAATCCACTGACCCCGGGATTTGGGGGCGTCACAACTCTACTCCCTCCAAAGTGGAGTTAGAAACAAAATCCTTGTAGTCACAAGGAGTCAAGGAATGATAAGACCACTCCACATCATGCTTAGACACCCCCACCACGGTGTCTTTCTTCCTAAGACCCCAGTTGGGGCGCCAAACTGAACTTTTGGCAGAGGAAGGACCCTCAACCTCATCAGTAAGGTCCATATGAGGCCTTATAAAGGCTGGGACACTGGTAGCACGGGGGTCCTTCCCTCCCAAACGAGCCCTCTTCACTCTTGTTGTTTCACCATCTTGGGGCTCGTTGGTCTTGTTAATAAAGGCCGCAGCTAAAAAAAACACAAGGAAAGATACAGTTGGTATAAGACAATCTTAGATAAATAAAGGAAAGAATGAAATGAGAATTAACCTTATCAGAAACGCTTGAAAGTCCCAAGGACTTAAGCTGAAACTCATCCAGGAGCTCCCAAGCCGTTGTAGCATAATCGTCCTTGGTGAGCTCAGCGTAGGCATGAGCCTCCTCATCATTCAGAACAATGTCATTGGGGCTACCATCCGAGACCCTACTAAAAGATCTACGGAAAAGGGTACCCCAATCCCCTCCTTTCCAAGTTAAATACATGAATTCATTCTTCCACTTTGGATTATTATCAGGGATGGATTTTGGGTGGAAAATGGGAGGAGTTGAAGCGTGATGGTTGATATAAACCCAACCCAAAGAAATGGCAGAGCTATTTTTAAATTGAAAAATCTTCCTAAACAGAGCAACAGAAAGAGGAAATTTGTTCTTCAAACAAAGAACAATAATACACATAATAATTCTCCAAGCATTTGGTGGGAGTTGACAAGGGTTAATCCTAACGTCTGCCAAAAGCTTGGGAATGAATTCATGAAAGGGAAATCTAAGCCCTGCCACAATGGCATCCTTGTAAATGCAGAGAGCATCAGGACGCCAATGGCATGAACGATCTCCTAGGCCAGCTGGATCTAACCTATAAGGAGACTTAATTATATACATCTTATTATAATATCTAATCAAGTCAATTTCATGGAATTTATTTCTACAATCAAAGGAATCTAAGTGCGAAACAGAAGGGTATTCATCACTACGTTCTAAAATCATATCTTGAAGAGACATATGAGAAGAACGAATAGTGATACCTCTCTTAGACGCTTGATTCATTTTCTGGAGACATTGAGCAGTACGATCAGACATCCTCAAATCTTCAAAGTAAATCCCAGAAAAGCTTTAAATCTTCAAGAAGAAATCCCAGAATCTTCAAATCTTCAAACTAAAATCCAGTAAATCTTCAAGGGATGAAGATTGAACCCAGAAAATCTTCAAAAGATGAAGATTGAACCCAGAAAATCTTCAAAAGATGAAGATTGAACCCAGAAAATCAAAGAATACAACTACGGAAATCTCGCCGGAAATCGCCTTACTACGGAATAAAAAGAGAGAAAAGCTAAGAAGGCTAGAGAGAATTTTTTTGGAAAGTTGAAGGTATGAAGTGAAGAATGAAGTGGAAATCCCACTCTTTTATAATCAAGGTAGCCGGTTACCCTACCGGTTAAGGGAGGGCAACCGACTATAGCCAGTCAAGGCCCATAAATCCTATATTGGACTACAAAAATCAGAGCCCAAAAAGACTTGAGGCTTAGGCAAATATAAAGCCCAAACAAATTAAGGCCCAATGAGGCCCAAAGTATGGAAATTTAAAGTCCAATAGAAATTCGGGCTAATTTGAAATATAGCCAAGGCAAAAACAAAAAATAATAGATTTGAGGTCGAAAAGACCTTAAATCGAAGTCATACGATCGAAATCGAAAACATACGGGAAATCGAGGTCGAATCCATCAACCTCGCTCCCAAACGAAGTCGAAAAAATAATGAAATTGAGGTCGAAAAAACCTTAGATCGACATCGAAGGCTCGAAGTCGAAAACACACGAGGAATTGAGGTCGTATCCATCGACTTCACACCAAAATAAGGTCAAAAAATTAAAGATTCGAGGTCGAAAAGACCTTAGATCGAGTTCGAAGGCTTGAGGTCGAAAAAGACCTAGGAAATGAGCTCGAACCCTTCGACCTCACACCAAATTGAGGTCGAAAATGTATGGGTTCGAGGTCGAAGACCTGAGGTCGAAAATATACTGAGAATTGAGCTCGAACCCTTCGACCTCACACCAAATTGAGGTCGAAAGTATATGGGTTCGAGGTCGAAAACATATGGGTTCGAGGTCGAAGACTCGAGGTCGAAAAAGACTTGGAAATTGAGGTCGAAAGCTTCGACCTCACAACTGATTGAGGTCGAAATCCTGGTCGAATTTCCTGGTCGAAAATGACCTAAAATCCTGGTCGAAAACGAGGTCGAAAACATACTAAGAATTGAGCTCGAACCTTTTTTGAAAACGAGGTCGAAAGCATATGGGTTCGAGGTCGAAGACTCGAGGTCTAAAAAGACTTGGAAATTGAGGTCGAAAGCTTCGACCTCACAACTGATTGAGGTCGAAATCCTGGTCGAATTTCCTGGTCGAAAATGACCTAAAATCCTGGTCGAAAACGAGGTCGAAAATGACCTATTTCGAGGTCGAAAATGACCTATTTCCTGGTCGAAAATGACCTAAAATCCTGGTCGAAAATGAGGTCGAAAATGACCTATTTCCTGGTCAAATTTGACATGTTTCCTGGTCAAAATTGGAAAGAATACGCTATAACTTCTACGAAAACCCCAGGATGATTTTCCCAGAAGTTGGGGGGCAAATGATATGGTCAGAAAAGTAATTTTAAAAATATAATTAATGATTCATTGGAAAGGCCTCGTAATTAAGGCCCAAAACCCTGATTATTTATTAATTTCGTAATTAATAAATAAGGGAAATATACAGCTCATGAAAAGAGTCCAAAATATGGTAAATTCATCAAAAAAGGATCCAAAATCCCAATTAATGAGTCATGACCTTTATCAACAAGGAAAAGACTTATTCAGCAAGAAATACGATGTTTATCCATTATCAAAAAGGAGACTTATTAGCTAAGACTCCTAAACCTACCATAAATATGAGGCTCCAGACGCCTATATAAAGGACCTGATCCTACCATCAGAACTACGTTTTTGGCTTGATTCTCAGCACTAATTGAGATACGTAGGCATCTTGTGAGGACCGATTTAGTCTCGAAACACAAGTGCAGCAACTGAAGCTCGAAAGCTCATAAATCCTAGCAATTAATATACAAATACGTTTTTTAATCCATAACAAAAGATATTGTGGAATTTTTAATATTAATAATTGAAAAAATTAGAAAAATAGATCGAACCGTCCCCGTTTTTTCTTTTATATAAGTATATTGATTTTTGAATTCGGTTTAATTGAAATTCTATTGTTTCAATGCAAAATCTAGCTAGTACTCGTTCTTTTCCTACAGAACAACAAAGTGAATTTTGCAATTTAATAACCATAAATAAAGAATTGTATCTGGTGTGTTCCATCCAGCTAAGACGAAAACAGTTACTTATCACATTTCACATTTCACCTAGGAGGTTTTTTTTTGCTAAATTTAAATTTTTTTGCTAAATAACCTCACCTAGCCTAGGAGGTTTTAAACTCCTCGAGGCAGCAAACGTACAAATGCCAAAGAGTGTATATAACAAATTACTAATGCATTCAATATATTTTATTTGCACGCAAACGCGGATTCATGTAGAGGCTTAAAGAAATACGTGTCTCTAGAATAATTTTTTTAAAAAAAATTTCTAGTAATAATTTATAGTAAAACTGTGTATATTTTAGCAAGTGTCCCTACTAAAAAAAATGTTAAATCCCCCTCAAGTGTTAGTAATTACATTATATTTTGATTTACTTTTTATTTAATTCATAATTTCAAGTTTCGGCTATACTAAAAACGCATAAAGAGATGTCAAAAAAATCAAAAAAAAAAATTTGAAGAGTTTTGTACTAGTATCTATCCTAATAGATAACTGCGTAGCGTTATATTAGGTAAAGAAATTTCCATGAAACTATAATCACATTTTATAAGAGGGCAAACCTTTTATACGTTAGTGCCTTTGTGGTAAAGATTTAATACAATCATTGAGATTGAAAAAGACTAATATTTCTTACTTATGAAACTAAACAACAAATTACGTACACCTTGTGTTTTTTCCATTTCTTTCCCTTCAACTGCTTGATTAAATATACACTAAATATTAAAAAATAGTGTGTGTAAGTAATTCAATTTAAAAAAATTTATCCACTATTTTAAAAAGCGTATTAAGCGATTATTTAAGAGGAATCAAGTAATAAAGCATTTTAATTATATACTAGTAGAGTGTTAAGCGATTTTAAAGATTAAGCAGATTAAGCGGTCAAATATATATTGACTTGCAAAATTTTTTGATTCTAGAATATTAAAATTTATTATAAGAAAACTATAATCATAATTAAAAATGAAAAATACATTGTTTTTTTGAAGTACATTTTATGTTTAGATTCTCAGTACTAAAATACATTATTTAAATAAATATTAGTCAAGTGATCAATTTTAAAATTTCATTTAAGCGTCCCCTTGATCATCTAAGCACTGTTCTAAAAGTCGGCGATTAATCGGGATTAATCGCCGATTAATCGCTAGACGGCGGGCCACCGAACTGATTAAGCGAAAATCGGTCAATTAATTGTTTTTCATAAAAACGGTCAAAAATCGGCTGAATCGGTCAAAAATTGGATTAATCGGTCAAAAATCGGGCTAATTATTAAAAAATAGTTAAAATTAAAAAAAAATAAAAATTAAAAGGTAGAAACTTGATTAAACAATAGGAAAAAACATTATTTTTGTACATATAATTATAATTTTAGATGTCTAAATCATAAATTCTCTTAAGTTTTCCTCTTAAATTGATCTCTAATTGAAAAGTTAAACATTTAAAATTTTATTTATTACAATTTTATAAATTTTTTAACATATTTGCATAAATATATGATAATAACATATGTTTAGTTGAAATAACGAAACAATTTTATAATTGTATATAAACAATATTATTAAATTTATTCCGATTAATGATCCGATTAATCATTCCGATTAATCCCTGATTACCCGATTAATCCCTAGACGGTGCCTTTACCGATTAACTCCGATTTCCGTTTTTTACAACACTGCATCTAAGTAGTAAAAAGCTTTTCCACCATTTAGAATGACTTTACGTGTTTTAGAATAATAATAATTTATATGAGGTTCTAAAGTCACGTGCACTACTTAGGTTAGGGGTGTATAAACGAATCAAACAGTTCAGGAGTTACTAGAGCTCGACTCGTAAAATATTCAAATTCGACTAGATAAGAATTGAACCGGGCTCGAGTTCGAGCTATTCGAATATTCTACCAAACCGAGCTCGAGCTTCAGATTACTCAACTCGTAAGGTTCGCGAGCCTAATCGAGCCTCTATCATTTTTAATTTTTATATATTATAAATATATATTTATATAAATATTTAGTGTTTAGATATAATTTTTATATATAATCGAGTCGAACTCGAGCCGAACCGATCATATTTGAACTTTTGTCAATATTGGTGAAGTCGATTCGAGCTTACGAGCCGAGCTCGAACATATATATCCAATTTTTTACAAGCCGAGTTTCGAGCTTGAAATTGAAAGCTCGGTCGAACTCGAGCCCGAACTTTTTAGTCGAGCTCGAACTCGAGGCCGACAGTGTTCGACTCGGCTTGGCTTGATTACACCCCTAGTACTGCCCAAGTAGACGTTGGAAATTGTAAAACGCATAAAGCAGCTGTAAAACAACATAGCTCGACCAACAATGTATTTATTTTAAATGTTGAGATAAGAAACTAGAATATTTCATATGACATGTGTGTTTGGGATATCTTAAAATTGTTAATTTTTAATTTAAAATGAATAAATATTATATAAGTGATAATTAAATGAATTTTTATAAGTTATCCAGGTAATTGGATAAATTTACTTACAAGATAGTTAAGTGTTTGCTAAATTAATTTTAAAAAATACTCCCTCCTTCCCTCAAAAAGTGACGATATAAAATTATGAAAGTTAAACATGTTTGAGTTTGACCGTCAATTATGCTTTATTAATTTATAATTTTAGAAATTTAAAAAGTAAATGGTAATAATCCTCTGAGCAAGAATTATGTCAAACAAATGAAGGAGGAAGCGGCCTCATTAAAACTATCAAGAAACGAAGAAGCAAAGGTCGTCCTAGAAAGAGGTATCAATATGGGCCTTATTCTGGAAAACAATATAGATTCCTCCTTGAAAATCATAAAGGAAAATCTATATAGATGAAGATAGACAGTTGTTGAAGACTCTTCAAACACACTGATTCTGATTTATGGATTCTTTAATAATATCAAGTTGGAATGTTGGAGGTGCTTCAAACTATATAAACAGGGGTAATATTAAAACGATGGTGTTGGAATCAAAGGCCAAGCTAGTGGGCATTCAGGAAACAAAAATGGCAAACTGGTCACAGAAATTGGTAAATTCATTGGGTTTGGGAGAAGAGACAGGGTGGATTGAAACTCCATCTCAGGGACAGTCTGGAGAGGCTATTGCTTTTTTGGGACCAACATCTGATTCAAATGAAAAGAGCCCATATATCCGGGCATTGGCTTTGTTTGGAAGGAATTTTTAAGTATACCAAGGAAGTGTTCTACTGCTTAAATGTATATGCACGACATGGCAGAGCTTAACAGATTTCTTAAACAGCTCCAACCCAGCCCCAGTCATCATAATGGGAGACTTCAATTGTGTCTTGCATCAGTATGAAAGAGAAAACTGTTTGTATAGAGACATTGATTCTAAGATCTTTGCAGAGTTGATTCAGGAGAATAGTCTTTTGAAGATAAACTCGAGCAATGTAGATTTCACCTGGTTCGGGACTTCAAACAAAAAAAAGCAAATTAGATAGAGCAATTATGAATAACTTGTGGGCTGACAAAGGTAACTGGTTGGTGATGTCTCTTAATAGGCGTAACTCTGATCACACTCCAATAATCATTAAAAGTTTATCACTTGACTAGGGTCCAAGGCCCTTCAAGTTATTTAACTGCTGGTTGGATGACAAGGACCTGAAGACCATACTGGAAGAGGAGTGGAAACAAAAGGCGGGTCTTTGCTTTCAAAAAAAGATCAAAACACTTCGATATGCAGCAAAAAGGTGGAATTCCAGCCAATTTGGCGATATAGACATGAAGATTTCAGAATTGGAAAAAGAGTAAGAACTAGCTGATAGACAAAATAGGGATTGCACAAGTAAAATGAACATCAAAGTAAAGCTTAAAGAAGCTTACAAAATGAAAGCCAGTATGCTTTGCCGAAAGGCTAGGTTGAATTGGCAACTGAAGGGCGGGAAAAATCTCAAGTTCTTTCATAATGCCATTTTAAAGAAGAATTAAAACAACATTTGGGGGCTACAAGTTCTTGTTTCAAGGCATGAGTAGAACGAACTTTGGGGATAAATGGGTAAACTGGATTAGAAACATAATGAAAACTTCTAGGATCTCGGTTTTGGTGAATGGTTCACCCTCGGGAGAATTCAGCCCAAATTCTGGATTGAGAAAGGGGGATCCCCTGCTGTTCAATTTAATAGGAGAAGTTTTGTCTCGAATGCCGCAGAAAAAGGGATTTTTAGTGGTATCCTTCTATCAAATTCTCAAGAGAAAATTAATGTAATTCTTTTCCTTGATAATAATAATCACTCGGTTTAGGGGATAAAAAGAGTTGTATATTGTTTCCAACTCCTCTTTGGGCTAAAATCAATTTTCACAAAAGCTGTTTGTATGGTTTTAACGAATATGAGTGGGCCTCCTACATTGGATGTGTGGTGGGTGATGGTACAATGAAGTACCTGGGTGCGACAATAGGAATCTCTCCAAGAAAAGTTACTTTTTAGGATCCATTGTTACAAAGAGTCAAGAACAAATTGGAAAACTGGAAAAGCGACCATATCTCTATATCTAGCAGATTAGTTCTTCTAAAAGCTTCACTTGATAGTTTACCAATTTATTGGTTTAACTTTTTCAAACTTCCAGCCACGGTTATTAGTCAACTCGATTCTATTCGAAGAAAATTTCTATGAGGAGAGACGAAAGTTAATAACGTGTTAACCAAAAAGATGCACCTTCTGTGTTGGGAGAAAGTACGGGGGACTCTGGATTATTGGTCTGAAACAGAGAAATTTGGCCCTTCTTGCCAAGTGGTGGTGGAGATGTTATAATGAGAGCGGCAGGCTCTGGAATAATCTGTTACTTTCCACATACGGTCCGCATTTTAGTTCCAATCTCTTGGATAAAAATGTCTTCTATCCAACATTGCAAGACGTTGTTAGTCTAGGAAAGAATAATGGGATTGCACCACTTTTGGAAAATGATTGCTTTAGATGGAAAGTCAACAATGGAGAAAAAAAGTCTATTTTTGGGAAGATATCTGGTTCAAATATATGGCTCTAAAGAATAGGTTTCGTAGGCTTTACAGAGTCTCAAACCTCTGTTTTCAGTCAGTTAGGTCCTTTCATACTTCATGGAACTCAAATCATGGAATCAACTCAGGTATTTGGATAAGACAAATTTTGACTAGAGAAATGACTGAATACTGGGAACTTGGTGATATCATCAAGTCAATTCACTTCTCCTCTGGAGTAGACATTCTTATCTGGACTCCAGCAAATGGTGATTTTACTACCAAGGAATGTTACAAAATAATGACTCCCATTAATCATCATAGCTCTGGAAAATGGTTGGAAATCTGGAAAATGGGGGTGCCACCAAAAATAAGTATTTTCTTGTGGAAGTTACAGTTGAGAATAATTCCCAACAAAGTCTTGATAAAACATAGATTGAATAACTCTTTGCTAGATAGTAGATGTAGTTGGTGTACTCAGGATGAAGAGACTTTGGAGCACCTGTTCTGGCATTGCGAATTAGCCTAGTGGGGGTGGGAATATATTTGTGGTTGGTGGAATTCTCACTCCTTACATTTTGATCATAACTTTAATGTCTTTAAACTTTTCGAGGTTCATAAGGACGAGCAAATCAAAAAGGGTTTGGAAAATTGTTGTAGTAACTACATGTTTGACCATTTGGCTCGCACAGAATGAATTAATATTTCAAGGAAGCAGAATCAAAAGAAAGGACCTGGAATTCTTACTACAATTCAGAATAAACAAATGGGGATTAGCTTCAAAGATTATAGATTATGCTGAAGATGCAGTTTGGAAAGTAAACCCACAAGGGGCAATCAATATGCATTTCCACATAAAGATCGGAGATTTTTGGAAATTCCAATTTGAATCCCATGATCCTACATGTTCAGTGGATGGTTCTAAACAATGGGCAGCAAAAGGGAGGGATAGGTAGACATATTAAAAACAAATCAGGTTCCGCTGTTTATGTGTTCTCAATTCCCATCAATAAGTTTATATACAGAAGTTGAAGCAATAAAACATGCAATCATGATCATCTCGGGTTTCATATTTTCGGACTCCAGAGAGGCAATAAGAGTTGTGGAGAGAGGTGTTAAAGAATGGATGGATAACAGTAGCTCTAGGCACCAACTTCCAAATAATATCTCCTTATGTTACGTGCCTAAAGAGTATAATGAAGATGCAGATAACTTAGCGAAATCATGATTTGGCAGAACTACGGAGTCTATTTTTTGGGCTGCCCATAGTTTACAGTCATGATCCATTGCTTTGAAGCCCATTTTCATAATCTTTCGGTGTAAGCCCACTTGGTCCGCTTTAATTAAATAATATAGATAAGATTTTTCTCAAACGATTACGGAAAAAAAAATGGTGAAGTGAAAGAGACGTAGCAATATTTACAGCTATGTGAGTTTATTATGGCCAGGGTTTTGTGCTCTTTTTCGAGGAAGAGCTTATTTTCTTATACACAAGTACATTTATACCCAATACAACTGTTCTATGAAGAGGCTGAGTGATGTTTAATTTTCCTAGAATTAAAATTTTTAAATATATAAACACAAAGGCTATTGTCACTACTCCTGTATTCTCTCACCTATCTCTCTCATATATTCAAGATGGAAGTTGTATGGTTTGCACCAGAAGATGACTTGGTCAAATTAAACGTGTTTGCTGTTGATTTAACCCCAGCTCTGGCTAATGGGAATCACAATGGTGTTGCAATAATCATGAGGGACACTGAGGGCCAAATGTTGTGGGCAGCCATGGGTCCAATGAATAACAAAAGCAAGGATGAGGCTGAATTAAGAGCAATACACTCGGGAATGGTCCAGGCGGTAAAGATGAAAAGACTCAGGATCAACATTGAAACTAGCAATAGGAGGCAATCAGGTTTCAAGAATTCATCTTTCTGGAGGACGAATTTGTAGAAGGAGGGAGAAATAGTTAATGCCCCCAGTCCAAATCTCAGTTTGCTCTCTGATGTAGCTGAACATAATGGAGGAATGGCTGATGAGGAGTTATCCTCAGGAAGAATGCGTAAATCATATGTTCGTGAAGAGACTGTGGTCAATCTGTCTGTCCAGGTGTTTTTTAATCTGAAAGATGTGAATGTTGCTTCTGAAAAAATTCAACTCGGGAAAGAGAATGAACTCAAGCTTGGCACCTCTGAGGCAAGTAAAGGAAAAGAAAAAATCTTAACTAACTATGCCTTCAACAGTGATGGTCTGCTCAGTCAAGAAGCAATTCGAATCCTTGACAGTGGTGAGTTACTGGGTATTTCTAAAGTGTTTGGTAAACCAGTTTTGGACTTGGAAAAGGAAATTGCGGGAGTCCAAGTTAAGGACATTCTCAATGCTGTTGTGCTTGGAAACGTAGAGGCAATTAAAAAGGTGATGAACCAATCAAAGAAGAAGCTAGAGTGTATCAAAATTGCAGATGGAAGCAAGCAGGATGGGCGTGATCTTACTGGTGAAGTGGTTCCTATGGTTGAGTAAAACAGTTTCATGGTCTGAGTATCATATTTGTATGCAGGGTTCTTTCTTTTTATTTATCAAAGTTCTAGTTCTATGTTATTTGTTTTAAGTTTCGGTATTATGGTTTCCAGTGTAGTTGATTTTCGCTTGTAATCTCTAGCCTTGAAGTGGGTATGTTCGTCTTGGCTAGTCGCATGGGTCTGTTTCTCTTAAGATGTTGCTTGTGACGTTTCCCAGGCTTAGTCATATTCTATTATTAATATATTATGCTTATCTAAAAAACTAAAAAGACATTTAAAAATATTAATGTAAAAATAGAATATATAAGTATATTTCTAAATTACGACTTAATAAATTAACCAATCAATCAATATACTTATATAAAGTAGAAGACGGGGGCGGGGAGGTGTCGCCTCTCAAATCGCTTCAATCTATTTTTCTAATTTTCTCAAAATTTTGAATTATTAATATTAAAGATTCGAAAATATCTCAATTGCCTTTAAAATCTTTATTAATGGAGGAAACTAAATATACAATTTTAATATTCTTGTCTTTAAAAACTTTACTAATACAAGAAACTAAATGTACAATTTTAATATTCTCCTAAATGTTTTATTAGAAAATATCTCAATTGCCTTTAAAATATTTACTAATGAAGAAAATTAAATATACAATTTTAATATTCTTGCCTTTAGAATCTTTACGAATGAAGGAAACTAATTATACAATTTTAATATTCTCCTAAATTTTTTATTTAAATTCTACATATTAACATAGAAAACTAAATATATTGGTTTAATATTCTCCTAAATTTTTTATTTAAGTCAAAGCTTAAAATTTTGAAAAATATTATGGAGAAGATGATGGCGGTTAGGTGGGGCTCTCAAATCGCCTCGATCTATTTTTCTAATTTTCTCAAATTTTTTAATTATTAATATTAAATATTAGATAAATTCTCAATATCCTTTTCGCTATTTTCTAACAGAGTAGACTAAATATACTATGTTAATATTCTCATAAATGTTCTCTATTGATCCAATTTATTCACTAATTTCTTTATTACCATCTTTCAAGGAAGGAAGCTAAATATTCTATGTTAATATTCACCTGAAATTTCTCTTTAAGTTCAACTTATTTACTAATTTCTTTCTACTATCTCCTGATGGAGGAAATAAATTATACTATATTAATATTGTCCTAAACTTACTCAACAAATCTCATTTATGTCCTAATTTTTTTTTATCTTTAATCGAGGAAAATAATAAAGGATACGATTTGAGAGGCATCAGCTCGCTGCCCACATCAGTTTCTTTATACAATTACGGTAAGGTGGCGCCTCTCAAATTGTATTAATCTATCTTTTTAATTTTCTCAAAATTTTGAATTAATAATATTAAAGGTTATAAAATATTAAATTGTCTTTTAATCTTTAGTATTGGAAATATTAATTATCCAATATTCTCCTATGTTGGTTTTGGCTTGTTTGCCAAACAACTCCTATTGAATTAAATACGTACATTTATTTGTAGGTTACATATTTGTGTAGTTATTACATTGATTATATATTAAAGAGTAATTAATTGACAGTTATATTTTTGAGTGGAGGGGTGAAAGAATGTCAAGATATAGTGGCTTATGTCAAATGGAAAATGCACCAAAGAACATTGAAAAAGTAGCCTGTTCATTTCACACTCGGAACTCCCGAAAAACATTTCTTCTTTTTATTCTCTATATTATAGATTTATACTTCATTGGTGCCTTATTCCGCGAACAAATAACACACCCTTGAGAATCAATGTATTATTCCAAGATTTAATCTATATGTACCGAGTTCTATCACATATAAGTCGGTACCATTTCCTATATAAAACCCTTTCTTGAGTTCTACAAACCCAATTAAATTATTCTTAGTCTTTGTAATACTACGGTTATGTGATTATAAATTTTTAATCGAAAATCATAATGAAATGGTTGTCGTGGGCGTGCATGAGACTGAACGTGGGTTGTTTCAGCTTCCGATTATAACCAAGATCGAGAATAATGAAGTAAATTTGATTATTTATAATGAGCCATTGAATATGGTTGAATAGAAAAGATCGAGAAATTCACCAAAGTGGAAGAATGACTATTATGAATATAATAGTAAACCATTATATTTACTTGTGGACATGGGTGTAGTAATCAAATTAGATTCATAATTTATTTAAGTGATGAGATCGCAAGAAACAAACTTAAGGACGAAAGTCAAGAATTTTTTTGAAACCATACAATCTAATTAAAATTGGGAGTTGTGTGATCAACTCGAAGACAGAAAATTCATTGTTTGTAAATGAATATTAGGAAAAAAAATAAGGTTGTTGGTATGTTTATAAATTGAGGTTTGTACAGTTGTAAAATATTTTGCGTAAATTATTATATCCTGAATGAATTAGACAATTGTGTCTGTAGTTTGAAAAGTGGGAGTTTGTTTACAATATTATCGGTGTGTTATTGATGTATTGTTAACGATAAATAATAAAGGCATGCTCAACAAAACTAATTTGAAATTTAGTAGAAAAGTTGAGATTAAAATATGTGTGAAATTTTATATGTTCGGGGAACTCAAATTAAAGGGAAGTAAGTTGAACAATTAGTACGAACCACAAGGTATTTGAATAAAAAAATTTAATCGTTTTAGGATGCAAAAGTGTAGTCTGACGCTAACCTCATGGAAAGGTATGGGGAAATGATTAAGGCAGAAAAAGAATCACTGAATGTGTATGCGCAAGTAGTCAAAAAATCGATATAATTTGTTATTTAATCGAGCGACTTGACTTGACATGTTTAGTTAGTCTTGTAAATGGATCCTTGTGAAGCAATTCTGATTGAGTCTGGTAACAGACTGTAAAAAAGATTATGATGAAGTACTTGTAAAGTACGTTGTATAATGAATTGGTATAGGGCAGACGTGCCTGTAGTTATTGGTTATTATAGTGTAAATATCGAATGTGAAATTGCTAATAAGAATTCAACTTCGAAACACCTGTTTTATTTGGTGGAGTTGAAGTTGGAAAAGTTAAAAACGTGAATGTATTATAAGAAATGAAAATGACAATATGATATACACATTCACTTATAAAATTTTCAGAAGAGTTTTTTATGAAAGGTGTTTTTTTCGGAAATATTTATGTCGTGTGATATGTGATATCTTCTAACGAGTAATGGGAGCACGTGTGGAATCACATAGAAGTATTTTGGCAAAAACACCAAGTGGGAGATGTTGGTTTTGGGTTGTTTGCCAAAAAACTCCTATTGAATTAAATACATACATTTATTTGTAGGTTACATATTTGTGTAGTTATTACATTGATTATATATTAAAGAGTAATTAATTGACAGTTACATTTTTGAGTGGAGGGGTGAAAGAATGTCAATATATAGTGGCTTATGTCAAATGGAAAAGGCACCAAAGAACATTGGAAAAGTAGCCTGCTCATTTCACACCCGGAACTCCCGAAAAACATTTCTTCTTTTTATTCTCTAAATTATAGATTTATACTTCATTCTAAACTTTCTTCTTAAGTCAAATTATTATCTTAATATTTTCCTAAAATTTATCTTCAAGTCAAATCACCATGTTGATAATTTTTTAAAACTTTCTCTTGAACTAAAAGTTACCAACTTAATATTCTTATAGTTTTTTTTCAAGTTCTAAAATTTATCTTGATATCATATTATCATCTTAATATTTTCTTTAAAAAACAATTAAATGAATTATATATTCTAAAATTTTGATAATAATTTCTGTAAACAATAAACATATTAAAATATATAGTCCATAACAAATTTAAAAAAACATGATATTGCATATCATACATTATGATCAGATAAAATCACATTATACAGCCCGGGTTATTTAAAATTATAGTCCCCGATCAATCAAATTATCTATATAAATTAAAGTAAGTACATTGTAACAGACGAAAAAAAATGTGCAACCGTACCTAGAAAAAAAAATTAACCGCAAAGAATAGAAATTTATGTTAATTGCTAGAAAAATGACCCGTGTTTTAATTATTAAAGATGTGTATTTTGAAAAAAATAAAGGATGAATTCATTGTCAAAACACGGACATAACTCAGAAGGCATATGAACAATTTTAACTTACGATGATATAAGCAAAAAATATTTATCCATCCATAATTGATAAATTCTCAAGTTTAGAGTTAAAAAAAAAGTCTGTTTGTTTGGAAGAATTGAAACACATCGAAATGGTACCAAATGTACTTAATAATAGAATGATTTGGCACAAGGTAGTTCCACTTAAGTCAATTAGCTACATTGTCCTAGGTTCTGAAAGTTAGGTAGACAGAGGAAGAGAAATAAAGGTAAAAGAATGCTTAAAATCAAGAGGTCAGAAGAAAAGACATAAAAGAGTTACAAAGAAAGTTTTAAGAACTGAAAACGCAAGGCCTAAGTAGAGTATTAGAAGATTTAGGAAAGCTTTTGAGTAAAATCGGTACTAAAACCTACAATCTCATACTGTAGCATCTTGAAGGCTATTTAGTTTCTACCTTGAATATTGTCAGAGATGAACTAAATGAATGCATCATTTTTGAAGAAATGGAAAAATTTTAGGATTATAATATTAAAAATGTCTTCTTAATTAGAAAACATCCATAGAACACTCTTTATTAAAGAGGACAATTCTAACCACTATGCTAGACATCTAAATTAAAGAGGACAATTCTAACCACTATGCTAGACATCAATTTTGGTTATATCATAAAACTCTTTATTAATATGTGCAAATACTCAATATGGTATATTCTATTTTGGTCTATTCTTGTAATCTACTTGGTAAGGTAGATAATCTATTTTCACAAGTGCCTTAGAATCATATATTTGACCATATTAGAGAAAAACTAATGCAAAAATAGATATACAAAATGTTATAAATTGAAATTGGTCCATTGGAAAAAGAATTATATTAATATTTTTATATTATAAATCATGTTTATTTGCAATAAGTATATATTTGCTCAGATTATATATACTATTAGATTACAAATTTTATATACAATCAATATATATTAAATTACTAAATTACCCTTTCAATATTATATTGATGAAATAAAATTACTAAATTACCCCACCAATTGTATATTGATGATAAAAAAAACTATTTTCATAAGTGCCTTAAAATCATATATTTGAACATATTAGAGAAAAACTCATGCAAAATAGATATACAAAATGTTATAAATTGAAATTGGTCCATAGAAAAAGAATTATATTAATATTTTTATATTGTAAATCATGTTTATTTGCAATAAGTATATATTTTCTCAGATTATATAGACTATTAGATTACAAATTCTATATAATATCAATATATATTAAATTATTAAATTACCCTTTCAATATTATATTGATGAAATCAAATTACTAAATTACCCTACCAATTGTATATTGATGATAAAAAAATTGTTTTTAATGTGAACTAAACTATGACCGGTGATAATGTGACAAATGTTGACATCTATAGTCACTACCACTTATTATTTTCTCTTTTAATATTTATTTTAAAATTTAAAACTATCGACATATTTACACCTTTTCAATTATATCCTTATATGTAATAAGCGAGGATATTACACTCAATAATATTTTGAATATGATGATTAAACTTATAAACACTTGTCCACACGTAAGAAAAAATCACCGAGGATATTACTCAAATAGTCAACAACATTGTACATAAGAATTATTCGAAGTATAAATTACCTCATACAATCAAGATGAACATGACATATACACTATGATGCACATAAACTCAACATCTACAACGCCAGTTCCTACCCCAAATGATGAGGCGGGTTCGAGAAAAAAACAATAAATCGCTTGAAACGAAAAGTAACACGCAACCAATATAGTCATTGGACAACAATTACCAAATTGATCTCAAAAAGAAAATTTGAAGACATTGTCTAAATTAACAACTTTGGTTCATAGCTTGTAATCATGATTATCGGATTAAGCGTGTGATCCTGTGTTCATGCCCAACATCTATGTACACTTGTCGTGTATATACTTTGGTCCTTCGTTACACCTTATTTACGTCAAAACCAAAAAACATATGCTGAACAATGTAGCTGACTCTCACGTATTTGATGAAATTAATGAAACAAACAGCTTCTAGCGTGTATATTATAGACACAACATATAAAATTAAGACAACCGATGCAAATCAACTCAATTTCTTCTTAATCCATTAACTATCTCTTCCAAAACAATGAACGTCCATAATTAATCACGACTACTGCAAAATTCAAAAAATCAAAAAAAATTCCATTTTACATATTTTGTATGAACAAGGTAGGTCCTATTACAAATTGAAAGCAAAAAAAGAAAAATCTAAAATGACAAATAATTTATTTTTTTAATGTGTAAAAAGTCCAACAAAATATAAATTTAGATCATACCCGTGCCTCGCACGGGTTATAAAGCTAGTTTGAAACTATGAGGTGCATTCTGTCAAAATCTAAACTTAAAAAAATTCCGATTTTACCCCTTTGAATCTGGTCAGGGGTGCAAATCAAAGCGAGTATGAAATTTAAAGGTGTAAACTGCTAAGAAATATAGTTTGAGACCAAATCGCAAAAGTACCCAAACATAAGGGATGCAAAATGTTAATTACTCTACTTATTCATAAGTATTCATCGAACTTTGAAATAACGATAGTTTAATATTGTTGCAGGCTTACACAGTAATATAGAAAGTATAGTTTAGGTCAAATTCCTAATTAATTGAAAATTTTATAATTTTTATTTTTAGATTTATTTTACTTATTAAAATTAGTAAATTTTTGGATGTGAATCTTAACACCGTGTTCCAAAAATATTTTTTCAAAAGAAAGAAAATGAAAAAAAAGTTAAAGAGATTATATTTCCTAAGTGTGTTTGTGGTGCGGTTGATGTGGTTTTTTCTCAAACCACAAACCAAACCACATATGTGATTTGGTCAGTTTCTCAAATCGCGATCATCTATCTATTATATATCTTATACTGCAACAAGGACTTTGTGAAACATTTTATTCAACAACTTGAAATTACATAACTGCCCCTCCAAAGTCAAATGTTATAAAAATGTAAGAAAATTTTCATCTTGATGGGAATCGAACCTAAGACACTTCAATACTAATTACTAAGAATTTCAAGTCACCAATTTAACCATTGAGCTACTTGGGTTTTTTTTTGTGGTATAAAACCCATTAGTATGGTAATGTCTTTCACAAATATTATTTTACACTTTAGTTTTTATTCAAGATTCTTTCATGATAATTTCATTTGTCTGATTATTAATAAAAGTGGTTATTGGTATAAAGTATATCCAATAGACACGTATCTCTTTAATTAAATTTAATTATGTTTCTTCCTTTGTATTCACAATTTTAAGACAAAGTACAAATGCATTTTTAGTCACACAATATCACTTTTTAGTCCGAGCATCCAATAATACAAAATAATACAAAATAGTAATCATTTTGTCTCAACTATGTTCATACATATCAGATAATATAAGTCATAATATAGGCACCTCTATAGTTGTTACCCTAAATAGAGATGAACGTAATCCGGATTCAGGTCGGATTTTTCGATATCCGATAGAGCCGGGCTTTTTTAAATCGAGACAAATTTCCTCTAAAATATTTATACCTGTAGATAGGGTCGGGTCAGGAGGGGCCAAAACGGATTTTTACAAATTATTTTAGATATTGATAACTTTAACTTTAACTTTAACTTTTTTTTATTTTTTCGGATTTAATTAAAAAATTTAAGCTTTTATCCGAGATTTAATTGAAAATTCTAACTTTTTGGATTGGACTTTTATCCTGATCAAGACTACGTCCAAATCGAGATTAAATTTGGGTTTATTCGGCTCGAACAGGATTAGGGTTTTGTGAAAAATATGCGATTTGTTTAAGCCTGCGGGCTGGATCCAATTGAGGTGGACTTTTTTAATCAGATTTTTTCCGATTTTTTTAACCAGTTCGAACAGTTTTTTTCGAATACGAATTTGTGTGCATCTCAATCCCGCCACCTCATGCATTAAGGACAAGTATACTACTCCGGTCGCTTATAGAGAATTATGGAGCCCGGAGAGTATTGGTACTTTCGAAATGGAGCCTTTATTTGACACCTTTAACTAATTCCTATCTGATTATTAATTAGCTTATAAAACTAATCATCAAATACATTCAACTAAGAACAAAATCTTCTTCGGACTAATACCAAACCAATCTTCCTTGCAAATCTTCTCAATCATGTCACATAGTGTCACCAGCAAGTTCAAACTGGTGGCGGGATCACCACAACAAACTGAAGAATACTTATCATCGCAAAATTAAACTGACGTGAACTAGAAAATATCGTCACAAAATAACATCAAGTTCTGTCGGTTAGAGCGATCCTGTGCCTTGCACGGGGGGTTCATGAGACAATTTATTCATCATAAAATTACTAAATTACCCCTATATAATAGCACAACAAAAAAATTGTTTCTGATGGGAATTAAACCCTTGACCTCTAAATTAGAAGTAATATACCTTACCACTATTTTAGACATCTATTTTAATTGTATTTTGAAACTTTTTATTAATATGCGCAAATACTCAATATGTTATACTCTATTTTAGTACAAAAAAATTGTTTCTGGTGGGAATTGCACCCTTAATCTCTAAATTAAAAGTAACATTCTTTACCACTATGAAAAAAATCTATTTAGATTGTATTATGAAGCTTTTTATTAATATGCGCAAACACTCAATATGTTATACGCTATTTTGGTCTCTTTTTGTAATCTACTTGGTAAGGTAGATAATTTATTTTCACAAGTGCCTTAAAATAATATTTCTAACCATATTTGAGAAAAACTCGCGCAAAATGTTATAAAATTGTATTTTAAAAAATTGTTATAAAATTGGAATTGATCCATAAAAAAAGATTATATTAATATTTTTATATTATAAATCATGTTTATTTGCATTAAGTACATAATGGCTCATATTATATATACTATTAGATTACAAATTCTATATACTATCAGATTATATATATATTAGATTACTAAATTACCCTTTCAATATTATATTGATGATATTAGATTAATAAATTATCCCTCCAATTGTATATTGATGATAAAAAAAATTCTTTTTAATGTGAAGTGAACCATGACCTAGGTGATAGTGTGACAAATGTTGACATCTATATCCAATATCACTTATTATATTTTTTTTTAAATTTAAAACTATCAACATATTTACTTCTTTTCAATTATATCCTTATATATAACAAGCGTAAAAATGGATTTTATCATTATTTTACATTTATTATTGTTTCATTATAAGATATTAACAACTTATAATTATATATGCATTTTTGAAATTTTAGCTACTAATAAGATTAAAACTGTAGTTTTATTATGATCCAATGTATTATAAATCTCGTCTTCAATAGATAAATTTTATACGTTGATCATTTTCGAAAAATGCACTATAATATATAAAGTATTGAACCCGAAAAATGCAAAAGAGTTTTATATTTGTATATTAATAAAAAAGTTTGTGTTGGAGATTTTTACAAGAAAGTTGAAGTTGTCATCGTACAACTAAATCAAATCTAAACTAAATCGGTTTAATTTTTTTGAATATCTATGATAAAATATTAAAAGTACTAAATGTTAAATTATTTGTGTCAAGTGGCAATTGTAAGGTGAAACAAGTAAATTATCACGAATCAGTTTAGCATTATCTTGAAAGGTATAAGTAATAGTTTTCTAAAATAAATTATATCCACAACTGTACAATTATTGTATTCAACGTGTCTGCAAGGAGACCCTTCTTAAAACGGGCAAAGTGGTATGCATTCGTTTAAATAGTGTATCCACACATACTAATACAACTTGTACTTCTACATTTTTACTCTATTATGCACACCGATCAAATTTTACAACACCCACTTAACGACTACTCCATGAACTACAAACAGGTAAATGGAGTGACAACATTCCCCCATGCAATGAAAATGATAAAAGGCGCCCAATTCTCTTTCAAAGTGACACTAAAACCATCTTCTCATTCAAATATAATTGGAAAAATTATAATCGGCGAAATCTTGCAGTACACAAGGTCACGACTACCCCATGAACTACAAACAGGTAAATGGAGTGCCAATGTTCCCCCAGGCAATGGAAATGGTAAAAGACGCCCGATACTCTTTCAAAGTGACACTAAAACCATCTTCTCATTCAAATACGATTGGCAAAATTATAACCGACGAAATCTTGCAGTACAGAAGGGTCGTGCGTGCCAACAAAACATGTTAATTTGTCAAAATATTTGCGCCTACTCAGGTCATAATAAGAACCTTATAGACTAGGATTTTGTAAAACATGTATCATCAAACCTTCGACATATTTCCTACTGATATACCGTTACATGCTTATGTCTTTTCTTCTACATGCATTCCACCAAACGATGAGACCAACATAACCGAAAATAACTAGAGCATGCCCGTGCCTCGCACGGGCTATAAAGCTAGTACCATTAAAAGTAAAAATCGCACTACAAAAATATGGTGTAATTCGGTGCAGTTTATGCGATTTATACATTTTTAAATATTTGTTATTACATAATATCACAATGATATAATTTAAAATCTTGGCAAATAGTATATTAACAAATATTAATATTTGTTACAACTTTCAATATTTGATTAAAAAATAAGACACACTAGCAATAATCTTTAGTCAAAATATAAATAGTAAATATACATGAAACAAAACTTAACTTTGACGATGTGCATAGTTTCATATTTGATAATGTATGCACCTACATTCTCAAGTGATTATGCTTCTTTTAATCTTTAACAACAGACAAAAAACATACATCAAATATTTGTATCAATAAATTAATTTACAAAATTATATAATATATTATATATATATATATATATATATATATATATATGAGGTGCTCAAATGAGAACCCATCTTAAAATGAGAACTGAGACCCAATCTCAGCCTTTTATTTTTTTTTTAATCAGAACCACTCAATTAGATCATATACATACACACATATGTATCACCCTCATCCGAATGTTTCTCTCTCTAATCCATTTCGATTACCTCTCTCTGGCAACCATCAGTCAATATGAATCGCCAGAATTTTAGATATAAAGAAGCTCATCTATTTCATTTCTCCTTCTTCTCTCCTCCATTTTCTTTCACTCCTTCATCTCCACTTAATTTTACTACTTTTCTCTGGCCACCACCGACCTCCATCAACAATTGAAACCTCAAAATTGAATGTCTTTCACTCATCTCCGGCCCATCTCTGATCACTAAATAGATACAAATAGGTGCTCAAATACAAAAACAGACGCACAATAAATTTTCACTCTTCCACTAATCCACTCCTCCTTAAACTACACTCGTACCCGTTGGACCACCACGACCACACCAACACCCACAACCACCGCAACACCACCATTATCACAAACAATCACCAGAACCACTAAATTCAATATAAAATCACTAAATTCAAATCAAAATTACTAAAAAATTAACTTCACAAATGTCTAAATCATTGATGCTGGATTATACCACCACCCTCATATAATCACCAAAATGCTCGAATACAAATCACTAAAAAATAATCTAAATCACCAAATTTTCAAGATAAATCACTAATAATTCAACATAAATCATCAAAAAATCTTAAAGCAAATCACCAAAAAATTCGCCTATATATATATACTCTGAAAGCATAAAAATCAATTCTCCCAATAATAAACCGCCATCCATCAGCCATCACTGAGTAACAAGCTCGGATCACCAAACCCTCTTCCAGTGACTTCATCTTTCAAATTTTTAACATTGTTTAAATATAATTATTTGTTTCTCGCTCCTAAGCCGCACATGTCTCCAAATCAGACTCAACAATCGACACCATGAACATTTCAGATCTTAGAGGATGTCATTGGAGTAAGGTTAAGATGAAATGAAAGATTAGATCATGAAAATAAAAAGAAAATTAAATGAACAGAAGAGAAAAAAAGAAAAACGAGTAGAGAGATAGAGATAGATACAGGGATAATTTAGAAAGAATTGAAAACGAGAGAGTTTAGATCGGGAATGAGTGGGTGGGTAGTGTGGGAGGAGAGAGAGAATTAATGTAAATATAATATATGTTTATGTTATATGTATAAAGTTAAAAAGGAGTATATGGTCCAGATTAAAAGTTGTTATAAAAATTGAGTGGTCCAGATTTAGTCTCAGTTCTCATTTCAAGGAAGGGTCTCATTTGAGCATTTACCAATATATATATATATATATAGAGAGAGAGAGAGAGAGGACTACTCTAATGAGACCCCTTCTTATTGTGAGAACTGCATGCTGGGCCATAAATTAAGCCCAATATCAACATGTATCCACAAAAATAACATGCCTCGTTACATCACTGTCCCTTCTTCCTTCTTCCACCACGACACCATTCATCATCACCATCATAATTCCTAGTCAATTTCTCACCAAAACCACCACCATTCAACAACCACCAGTCCACCACATCTATATTAACCGTCACCATCATCTTTATCGCCACCATCACAACAACCATCAGTTCACCACCACCGTCACTACATCGCAATCACCACCCCCTACTACAATGTTGACAACCCACAATTATCAATAAACCACAACCACCACTAATACACCCCCGATCAATATACTACCACTACATCACCAGACTGCCACAATCACCACAACCAGAATCACTAAATTCATGAAATCCATAAAATAAAAATCACCAACAGCATAACCACTACTTCCAGAATCATCAAATTAAGAAAATTTTAAATCACCAAAATTTAAACTAACATCACCGATTTCTGTTCATAAATCGTAAAATATACATACACAAATCACCAAATAAAAAGGTGATTTATACACAAATCACCAAATAAAAAGGTGATTTATATTTTTTTCAAAAGGTGATTGGTCATTAAAAAAGGTGATTTTGAAACCTTCTTCAGACTCTTCTTCGTCACTCACACTCGGACTTTTCTTCGGACTCTTCGTCTTCTCCTCCGGCGCCGGAGCGTCGGGATCTGCAAACCTTCAAAACAAAAAAAGAAACTCTTACAGTTTCATCATTAACAAGAAAAGAGTAGCGGGTTGTGTGTAATGTAGATACTTGTATCTATGTGTGTGTAGTGTTGAGAGAGAGAAGATGGATACAGAAGGATGAAAGTGGGTGTGAAGATCTGTCGGCACTTGGAGACAGAAATTTATGTGGAGAGAGAGAGAGAGAGAGAAAGAGAGAGAGAGAGGTGAGAGAGGGTGAAAAATGGATAGATCGGTAAGTGGGTGGATGAGTGATGTGAGGAGAGAAAAATAATTATTCTAATTTAAAGATATGTGTGTTTATTTGTGGTCCAGATTAAAAGTAGTTTTAAAATTGAGTGGCTGAGATTTAGTCTCGGTTCTCATTTTAACATAGGGTCTCATTTGATCACTTACATATATATATATATATATGCGATGTGGTTTGAACCACACTCCTTTAATGTCAAACCGCAACCCGCACCACACTATGTGGTTTGTAAAAAAATTTACTCGCGATCATATCACAAAAATTAAAAATCGCATTTTGTGGTGCAGTGTGAGCTGCCCGTGAACACCCCTTAATATTTCCATAATTTGTTCCAAAATAAAACTTCTTAAAAGAAAGTAACAATTTTGTTATTGTTTTTTTTTTTTTGAAGAACAACAATTTTGTTATTGTTAATCTCAATCCGAGTTTTTGCGATTTCTAATTTCACTTGTGGTGAACCCAACCCCATCTTAAAAACTTATAAATTCAGGATAGAAAGACATGTAAGGAAAAAATATCCCAAAAGCAGTATTAAACTTTACTCCCACCCTCACTTTCCACCTCTAACTTTTATATTAAAAAACACAACTCCTTTTACGAAAAGAATTACCACCAAAACCAAAAAAAGAAACCCAATAAAAAGAAAGAAAAATAATCTAACAGTAAATGTAAGACCCCGACAAGGATCCAACAATGTTCAAAAACACCAGTCCGTTTGAATCTAAACAAAGACCTCTACTACCCACAAACACACACACACACACAGACACACACATGCTAAATACTGAACTCTAAACCCAAAAACCCTTGTCAACCAATGGCTTCTTTCAAGCTTCTACTTGTTTCAGTCTTCACTCTTTTTTTACTACCCAACTCAGTTCTCTCTGTGTGTAAAAACCCACCTGTCATTTTCAACTTTGGAGACTCAAACTCTGATACAGGAGGATTAGTTGCTGGCCTTGGCTACACTGTTAATTTGCCTAATGGCAGGACTTTCTTTGGTCGATCTACTGGCAGACTCTCTGATGGCCGCCTCATTATTGATTTTCTATGTAAGTAGAACCTTAATATGTGTCTAAATGTGATATGTGTTGTTGTTGTTGTGTTTTGTTTTGGATTCTTGTGTGTTAGTGTCGGTGATTACTATATGGGTTTTTTGATCAAGTTGCTATTATGTCACCTACTAAAACACACCTTAATTGTGCGTCAAATGTTGGTGTCTATTACTATTTTATTAGTATTATTCGATAGGGATTTGTAAATTTGTGATACATTGATTGGAATTATTACTCGTGATTGTTTGCTCCTAATGTGGCTGGTGATTTGTAGTACCGTGATCAGAATTTATATAATTAGACTAGTTAAATGTGTCAATTCGCCATGTATAGTGGCTTGCGGAATTTATATAGTTAGGACTAGTTAAATGTGTTAATTCGCCATGTATTGCGGAATTTGGTTGGTTATAACTTATAATGATGCTTACGGAACATTACTACATATTGTAAAACAGTACTAATTAGTAAAAAACTTTAAAAACTAAAACAAGAGTTGTTAAATTATAATTTGTTGGCATTGTAGAGGTGTAAAGACATTTTTTCCACATGTTTCTTGGTAGATCTAAAAGTTTATGGGAGTCACATGTTATCAATGTAACATATTAAGCAATGTTGTAAATTGTAAACAGTCTATCTTAATGATAATTGTTTAATGGTCATTTTAATTTGTATAATAGTAGCTCTTTCTGATGGTTTGGTTTGTGCTGTGCTGAAAAGCTTAAAGTGAGTTCCATTATTTTATTTTTTTTGTGGTTTTGTTACAATCTGAACCCCACCAGGCCACCAATACAAGTAAAGTGTAAACATCAAGCATACATTTTACACCACCCCAAATAAGTAATGCCTTTCATTGCCCAACGCAGAGCAGTTTGCCCCTTACCCTGTGTACCTTGATACTCACAGACTCGAACCCTCAATCTCTTCTTGGCGGAGAGACGAGGGATATCCACTGTTCTCACTGCCTTTGATTTGCATAGCGGTATTAGGATGGCAATTCAAGAGCTTGGCTCCCATTAATATTGTTGTGTTTAGACTGCAATAATAGCAACAAAGAACAGAATCTGAATGTAGGAAAGTCGAGGAAGTGTATCATGATTGTTTCAATTAAAGTATAATATAGAATATCCATAATGTGATGTGTGGGAGTTGGCTTATTATTCAGTGTTATCTTCATATGTATGGTGGAGACTTGAGATCACATGTGGGCTTTGTTTTTTTCTTGAAATTTTTAGTGTGCTGGCATTGTGCATTGGTCCCCTGTGAATCCAGAGTTGGAATACGCATTACAGTGTATGAATTTGAGATATCAGAATTTTTTTTACTGCAGGTCAAAATGTAAATACTAGTTTTCTGAGCCCATACTTGGAATCAATGGGGTCCACATTCTCAAATGGAGCAAACTTTGCAATAGTAGGTTCATCAACTCTCCCCAGATATGTACCCTTCGCCCTGAATGTTCAGATTATGCAGTTCCTTCGATT
Source organism: Heracleum sosnowskyi (assembly GCA_030848705.1). Taxonomy (NCBI): domain Eukaryota; kingdom Viridiplantae; phylum Streptophyta; class Magnoliopsida; order Apiales; family Apiaceae; genus Heracleum; species Heracleum sosnowskyi. The sequence goes on from CM061235.1 coordinate 72,916,919, forward strand.
CAAAAGCAGGTCACTTGAACTTGTTACTGCAGGTACACGTTGTAATTTGCTGTAAATTGTAAATTGTTTATTATATCTGGATAGAACAACCACTCAGTTGCCAATAAGAAAGCTAAAATTCTTAAGTCTTGCACTTCTTTGTCAAACTTAGATTGTGTCATCATGTAAACTTCAGGGCTTGTTGCGAGGCAATACAAAGTACAAACTGGAAAAGGTTTTATGAGTTGAATTTGCTTAATGTTCGAAAATTACTTTTTGCCCTGATCCTTTAATATGATTCATACTAACAAGAGCAGAAAAGGTTCTTAATTTTCCTTAACATAATCAAGATGCTATTGGTATTAAAATTTGGTTATTAAGATTGGTGTGAGTACTTTACACAAGACATATTTCACCAAGAACTATCACTTTGACTCTTAGTTATGCACACCTACAATAGTTCATTAAACCATTGGAGAGACAGAACCTGATAAAAACTACAGTACCTTAGGGGCTTTACTGTTGAGACTTGAGAGCTCATGGTTGGTTACATTACAAACTTTTTTGCTTTTCAGTGATGGATTGTGTATTTCAGATTATAGATATATATTAGAGTGTGAAAGTTATAAATGTACACTTAGGCAAAAATTGACAAGACTTTAAACTTGTTTTATAGGTTCACAACGTATGATAGGTGATGAAGATTTCCGACGTGCGCTCTATATGATCGATATTGGCCAAAACGATCTGGCTCATGGATTCAAAAACAACCTTTCATATGCAGAAGTTGTCAAAACCATCCCTTCAGTACTCAAAGAAATTGAGATTGCCATGAAGGTGAGAGAAGCATTTCTCTCAAAATATTTTTGAGAAAGCCAGAAGTTTCACATACCATAGAATTTATTAAGTTTTTTTCTTACCAATAAATTTTACCCCGCTGCCATCACCTGCTTCATAATATCACCCACATATATTTTCCGCCTTTTAATTTTATCTTTATCAGGAAAATGGCTTCTGAATATTGTGACTTTTAAATAATAATTTATAATCAGACCCTCTAGACTTCTTATTTTTACCTATATTCTTAGTTGAATCATCTATACTATCTAGAGTTGATACTCTACTTTCGCAACAAAAGTATATTATATTATTATGTTAAATGACTACGATCTATCAACAGAGTGAGAAAAAGAAAATACAGAAGAGACTGTCAATCATCGGTTTAATTACCTCGCATTTCATGATTACTTACATTAAGGTGTTAGTTTTGTCTTATCTTTTCTTATCCAAATTCTACAGACACTATATGATCAAGGTGGAAGGAATTTCTGGGTGCACAACACTGGTCCACTGGGATGTCTCCCTCAAAAACTTTCCATGGTTGAGAAAACTTCACGAGATCTTGATCAACACGGATGCATTTCAAGATACAACGACGCTGCAAACCTGTTTAATGAAGGACTACATCAACTTTGCCAAGGATTCAGATCTGAAATGAAGGGTGCTACTGTTGTATATGTTGATATTTATGCCATTAAGTATGATCTTATAGCCAACTCTAGCAAATACGGTAAGCTCATTAATAATTATTCTATCATGCAACTTCCTGCATAGTATAAAATACATGTTGGATTTTGAAATGCTCTTATACATAATGTTTGCACACTTTAAAGTTCTTTACGCATTGCTGATTTACCTGTTTCGCGTGTGTCCGGGGATAGCTTAATAAATGGAAAATAAATTATCATGGAAACCATTAATTATCGATACATTTTGCTGTCTTTATATGGTTTTTGATTGATTGATGAACCATGCAGGTTTCTCAAATCCATTAATGGCCTGCTGCGGATTTGGAGGACCTCCATACAATTACAATATTCAAATCACATGTGGCCAACCTGGTGCTCAGGTCTGCAATGAAGGATCTAAACTTGTAAGCTGGGATGGAATCCATTACACCGAAGCAGCCAACAACATTGTAGCCTCAAAAATACAGACCAATGTTTTCTCAACACCACACATTGCCTTTGATTTCTTTTGTCATTGATTTACATTTAGTTTATTGTGTATTATACATCACTGTGATATCTATTAAATATCAGAAGGTTTAATGAGATATCTATAAGGCTACAATATTTGTAGATCATTACAACTTCCCTTGCACACCTCGACGAATTGGTCTCAACGGTTTCTTATGCCAAGTATTGAGGGTTGAGCTGAATGGCGTTGCACTGCAATGTTTCTTGGCATCATACATACATGATATGATGCAGGCCTCCTTTGGAATGGAAATGTAAAGCATAACATGTAAAGCATTTAAAAAACAAATAAGTGACACGTTAACAAGAAAGCAAAGTGGTAAGATTAGGATGGTAGTTCCAAATGACAAACATAACAAGATTTATGAAAATAGAGTGATAAGAACTGACAAGGACGACATAGGACAATAAAGTTTTAAAACACAAAGGTAATTAACATGAAAGCGCAATAACTGAAATTACAGAAGAAGTGGCCACAAGGATCAGGTGGGAGAAAGCAGACTCTAGTCATCGGCAATAGCAATTCGATCTATGATCTTAGCCAGCACATCCCTGGATTCCTCAAGTAAACCAATACTTTGGTTCAATCTTTCCCTCTTGATAGTAAACGAAGGTGATTCATCCATCAGACGCTCAATGCCACAACCTTGAGGACCCAAAACCTCCTTCACTATCTCTTCTTCCATACCCTGGTTAACCAACTTCTTTAAAGCCATAAGCAAGTAAAGAGCAATACAGTCCACCATTCTTTTAAGGACGATGTTCCAGTAAGAAGTTAGCCTCATCTTTAGATCAAATGCTACATCTCTAACACCTGAAAATTTGTCCAAATGACGAAGATCAATTTTCCCAAAACTTTCAATATCTGCTACCCACGAAATGTTACCATCAATAGCCGCCTTGAATTTAGCATGTGATTTCATGAGCTTATTCCACAGTGCCAAATACTCTGGATCACATGTATAGTCAGCAAGCTTCTCCATCTCAATAATTTCCAGTACTCGACATGTTGACTGCTCTTTCATTTTGGCGATTAGATTCAAGGCTGCTCGTTTAGTAGAAGATTGCAATGGAGGATAGTTTTCACAGTGATGCATCAATATTCCAACTACAACAGTCTCAATGTAGTCCCACACTTTACCGACAAAGCTAACAGGTATCTCTGAAATTGCTTGAACCTTTAATTGCAAAAGGTGAAGGAATGCAGATCTGGGAAGGAAATTAGGCAGCGCCACACTTTTAGTTTCCTCGAGCACAAATATCTCATCAATTAAAAACTTCTCATCAGTAATAAATGGAGAACTGTTTTTCAATTCTTGTGAAAAATTGTCAAGCATTTCAGCTAAACGAGCTGTACTATGCATATTCTTATTGTCAGGATACTCATCAAACTCACCTCTCACAAGAAGCTTTTTAAGTGACTCTCTCGACAATCCCAGAATCCTCATAAAAGCGGTAAATGCTTCGGCAACAGTAGACAGTTTTTGGGGTAAATTGTTAAGCTCCAAAACATTTGCATGTAACTTAGCATTGATCGTCTTGACAATTTCTGGCAAGCATTTAGCTATAATTGTGGCTTGAATTTGCACAAGTTTCCTGGCTAACACAGGGACACTAACCATAGACTTGTCAATTTTCGAGAGCAGTGGGTGGGATTCGAAAAGCATACTTTCTGCCATCCTTGCTTCTTCATAAGATTCATCACCAATCCGGTTCCTCACACAAACGTATCCAAGCCCGATATTGACATCATCAGCCATGACTTTGTCACGCAGTCCCTCGGGAGATTTGTCTGACTTTGTAACCACAGCCAGTGTCCTGTCCCCTGTTTTGTCCACCGACTGCGACATTCGAATAGACTCGCAGGTAGGAAAATCAACAGTTGCAGACAGGACATTCAGTATAATGCTTTCTTCTGGTTTTATATACTCCATTATTATACCAGAGATTTGCTCATATATGTTTTCAGGTTGCCCATGAACCGGAACTCTGGTGATACCTGTTTCAAGATACTTTCTCACTATACATAGTAAATATGTAAACGAAAAATGGAGCAGATGACTTGACACACAAAATCACATTTCACTGACTTGGTACTTCTCATAAGAAAACAAAAATGATCTCATAAGAGTCTTTTGATAATGTCTTATAAATAGTTCACAATAATTGAAATTGTATACATATATGGTAAGTTAAGAAAAATGTACCAGGCAAATCAACCATAGTGAGATCAGGAACACCATTCTTTTTGACAACAAGTGTCAATGGTGTATGAGATATCCCTTTTCCGTCGCCTGCAATCTCTGCTGTGGCCATGTTTATAGATTCTGCTATTTTCAGCTCGTCAGTAGACACCACTTTCCCACAATACTCCAAATGGAGCTCAGACTCAGGTTTTGAGTGATGATGCAGCCTCATTATGAGTGGAACCCTGGTACAAATTCCTTGACCACGCGGCAAGCTAATTCCAGCAAGTGATTCAAGCACACTAGACTTGCCAGATGACTGATCACCGACAACAACAATAGTGGGGAGTTGAATCCCTTCTTGCATCACCTTTAAGTTTCTGAGCTTGTCAATGGCATCCAAAAGTGGTCGGATTTTTTCATTGTAAGAAGACACAATTGGTGCATGAGAAAAAAGAGGAACAACTGATTCATCAACTTCACAAACAATTATTGACATGTTGCTGTGTTCTTGATCAGATTTTACAACTATTTGCTTAAACTTACTTTTATTAACTTGCTCTACTCTTTGTTTCGGAATCCATTCCATGACTACTTGCTTTCTCAGTCATCGTTCCATACATACTCGCTTTATTCTTTCAAAATAACTTATTTCCACTTTATCCACTTTAGTACGAAGATACCCTAATAAAACAAGCGGACCCTGCCTACATTTTTATACATTTATATATTCCTTCCATATACCTCACGATTCTACGTTTCTTTCGTTCATATTTTATAAAGTGGTGGCCAAACTTTACCCACTTTTGCATTTTGATGGCCATATTTTATAATTTGTAATACTGTGGCCGAACATTAACTTTATTTTTCAAAAAGATGGCTACGAGCCACTTTTTTAAGTTTTTTTTTTAAAAAAAGTGGTAATTTCCGATAGGTAGCCGAACATTACTTTTATTTAAAAAAAAAGTGGTTACGGACCACTTTATTTTCTTAGCCATCTTTTTGAAAACTGTGTTAACGGAGGAATTTGGTATTAACAAATTTCGAGGTTTGTTGCCGAAATCAAGATCTAAAACGGTGGTCCTTAGGTGGCGAAATCGCCGGAGTATGGTGGTTGTGTTTAATTGGTGGCTGAGATTGCTTAGGGTTTATGTTGGCTGCCTCAGAGCTCTCAACTTTCGACATCTTACAATGTGCCTACGTATCCCTTATATAGGGAATCAAGCCAACGTAGTTCTTGGGGAAGAAGTTTCCTCCATGGGCTTGGTTTTTGATCTTCAGAGCCCAGTCGAAGTCTTCCACCGCCTTTCCATGCTTAGACGTAGGACTTTTTCACCGCCTTCCATGTCTAGGATGTCTTCCATACTTAAACGCAGGACTTCCATCTCTTTCCATACTTAGAGTTTAGCTCACTTTAGGAATGTCTAACGATAATGCCTAGTCACAAAGGCCCAAGGCTCATATATAACATCAGGACTTCATGGATAAGGAAACTTCCCCCATCGAGGACTAGTCCTATCCATTACCAACTATTTCCTTAATTCATAGATGCGCGTATAGCCATGACTTACCGTAAATGCTAGACGCATCCTTGTCCCCCGAATGAGAAGCACCCACCAGATAGCAGGACAAGTGATCCCAAGTGTTTGGGTGCAAAGTGCAGGATTACTCCAAAGTTCCCCAATGAGGAAGCGCTCATTGAGTACAGGAACAGAGCTCCCAAAGCACACACCAAGGTTAACCCCACATCCCCAATGAGGACGCGCCCATTGAATACAGGAGGAGGCCTTCAATCATCAGGTAAACCCCTGGAGGCCTTTTACTATGGACATCCCCCTCCTAAGACATATCCTAGGAGGGAATTCTTCAACATCTTTCCAATACCAAGTAAAGGGAACCATCTTTCATTACCAAGTCACCACTTCAAATCAAGAGGGCGCGCCCTCGAGGGGTGGACGACCTACATGGCGCGCCCTTATCCTCGTGAGAACAAGCCCTAAGTTTTCCTTGTATCAGTCTTGCTTTAATGAAGTTATCATTCTGTCATGTCTTCCATTCATGTAGAGTTGTTAGTTCATATTGAGAGGACGCGTCCTAAGAGGTTATATGGCCAAAGGGGTACGTCTTTTCCCCTAAGAGGACAAGTCATAAATCTTCCATATGTCGTGCAATATCAATACAGCTGTTATCCTTTGTCGAGCCATCCACCAAGCTGTCATTACCATGAGGGCGCGCCCTCAAGGGTTGGACGGCCTTAAAGGGCGCGTCCTTACCCCTATGAGGGTAAGCCCCAACCATTTCTCACATTAGACCTATCCCTAATTACATTTTAGATATCCTAATTGAATTCCTACTTGACCCGAACCTAACCTAAAAACCCGTTATTAAATTTTGGCTATAACAAATACCCCCCAATTCAGTGTGAAAGTTAGAAACAATACATTGAATTTTCTAAGGCTGTTTCCCAAAATTTCCTAACCCTTTGCCGAACAGGGCGCGCCCTTACAGAGAACGTGTCCTTCTTTTACCATTATGTCGCACGTGTTTGACAGCTGTCCTCCACTAGGCGGGCCTTCGCCTATAAATACCTAAAAGTCGCTTTCCCTTTTTCACTTTACTCTTTTCTTCAGAAAAAACCCTAGTCGCCGCAATTCATTATTTTCGAGCAAAATCCGACCAAATCTCTGGTTCTTTGCCGTTTTTCTTCTCAAATCTTACTCAGCAACTTCAAAGGTATGATTTGGTGCTTTCATTTCGTGTTTTCACCATGTATTTTGCCTGAATAGGCGATATGACCGTTGGAGGTTTTTTTTGTGTTCTTGACGAAATGTTTTTGTGTATATCTGTATCTATCTGAGTTTTGATCTTTGTTTTGCGTATGTTCAATTTCAAATTTTGTTTCTGATTCACTGATAACATAAGTGCGCGGCGTCTGTTGAGTACGCGTCCTTTATAATATTTGACTTGTAATTATTCTTGCATAACTATATATGTCAATTTAAGGCGCGGTTGATAATTAAGACGCCTCCTCAGGATCAGAAGTTTTAGGCGATGATTAGGTTAAATTTCATTAAATCTAGGATTCATCTTCTTTCAATATATTCTTCAACCTTATCTTCCTTTCAGGGCGCGTCCTTACCATTTTTCTTTCTCTTTTCAGCTGGAGGGTAAGGGTGCGTCGTCTCCGTTTCATCCTTTTAAGGACTTCAACAAACGTTTAGGGATTTACTCCCCACCTTCCCTTTCTTTTCCAACATAGAGTTCATCTTCCATTAAATCTTTCCACACCCAAGCAATAGAACAACTACGTGAAGCGACTCCTGATAGAGTATATATTTATATATATTTTATAGGATTTTATTCTCATATTTATAGTGTTTTATTAATAATTGGTTATTATTAATTAGAGTTTAATGTTTTATGACAGGAAATAAAGAATTCCAAACTCAGAAGGAATTGGAGTTATTTGGACATAAAATACAAGGAAATTCGGATTTACTGGTCTGCACGCGTATACATCACTGTTTGGGCCATAATCGGAGTTCTAGACATCAGAATTGGACGATCTTACAACTCATGCGAAGATAACAAAATTATCTACAACCCAATAGTGGTCCAACATCAAGATTCCAAATGGAGCAGTTCAGAAACAGGCCTGGAATTCAGAATACGAATTTCACTTTCAGAATCCAATTTATTTTTGAGAATTTATTTGTATTTTCCTAGAGAGCATTAAAAACTCTTTTATATTAGGTTTATATACATATTTTAAATAGATCATATTATAGAATAGAATTAGAGATAGCCGTATTCTTGAGAGAGAAGGGAGAGAAACAACTTGAGAGGGAGATTGGAGAAAGAGTGAAGGGATTCATCCGGATTTCGAAGGAACTTGTAAAGTTGTATTCTTTGTGCTTAAACTCTTATGCTCATGATTTGTGATATTAATTTATATATTTTTTATTCAATCATGAATAGTTAATCCCTTGATCCAAGGGTTGGGTAGTATTCATTGGTGGCTTATTATGTCTGTTTGATTATATTGTGATTTTCTTGTTATTGTTAATCTGTCATTGAGTGCTTAATACAATTAGAGGAGTCGCGAACCTTTTATTGTATCCATAGGAATTATAACGAATCGGGAGAGGATTTATAATTCTAGTACATGATATGATAGACACAATTTAAGTATTAGATCGGGAGATTGATATGCGAATTGTGAAACTAATAATCCTTAGTTTTTAATAGTCTATAGTTGTGTTTTGTATGACCATGGGAGTGGCGTTCAAGAAATAATTATAGGCACTATAATCTACCTTGGGAGAGGATTTTATAAATATAAATATTATATAGGTTTTAATTGTTTACTAGTTAATTAGTAGATAGTCACACACCACTAAATTATTATCCACACTTCTGAATTGTAAGAGACAAAAGACTTGGAATTGGTATTGATATCAGTCCTTCCCTGCGAACGATACTCTAAAAATACACATCAACAACTCCATTTATAGGTGAAACATAAATTATGTCTTCCACCACACTCTCTAATTCATCTCTACCTAATTTTGACGATATCAACCTTGAAGTGACCAGCCAGCATAGCAGGGCGTGTCCTCACAAAAAAACAGATAGAGTCTTCAGAATCTGAGGGCGCATCCAATTCCAATCACCAAGAGTCTGATTCAGAGGGCGCTTTCTCAGACAATCCATATCCTTATATTAATGAAAGCGATCGGCGACCACCTCCTAACACTTCTCCCAATCCATATGTCCATCCCGAGGTTACGCAAGAAGAAATCAATTTCGACTGGGGAGAGTATGAGGATACACTCACTGAAAATGACAAAAGAAGGATGAGGAAACAAAACAACAAATTATTTTGTGTGGGAATGTCCTCTACGGTGTCTATAGACGAGATTTCTTGGAGCATGACCTATTATGGAATGGAAGGTCAATGGGCGCGTCATCCTTATCTTATGAGGCCTCATATCTTCAACTGGCCTGGATTTACGACTCTTCGGATGGTAACATCACCCAAACTACTATCATTAGGTGTGGGCGCGCCCCTTCATCCTTACCTTAAAAATGTGCTAAAATGGTACGATGTTGCTCCAATGCAGTTGTCTCCTAATTCTTTCAAATTAGCACTCGCACTTTTCATTCTTTATCATGATGAAAACTCAGCCCAACCAACAATGGAAGAATTCAGTTACTTTTTCGCTATAAGAAAGAGTCACAAAGGATATTTCTTTCTAACTACACAACACAGACACAACAAGTTGGGTTTCTCCAGTAGGAAGGTGAGCCATGAGAAGAACTGGAAGCAGCCTTTTTTCTATCTCTGGAATGTGGAGAGAATAAGAGTGGTGTTCAACTGTAATTATAGAAAGGACGCGCCTTCTGTACTTATTTTATTTAGGGCGTGACCTTGGGGTCCCGTCCCCTTTTTTACATTTTTAGACAATAGGAACACAAAAGAGCTTTTTGGCGAAGCCAGGAAAAGAGCTGACAAAATCACGTCTCTTCCTCCCTCAAGGTTTTGATTTCTGAAGATAACCTTAAGAGGGTTGGTATCCTCAGGAAGGAAGTAGGAACAATTATTCCCTTCCAGCGTTTTAGAATGGGAGTCCCTATTAAGGGGTCAAAAGATGGTGATTCTGATGAGGATGAAGATGAAAATGAAGAGGACGAAGCTGAAGAGGGCGCCCATGTTCCTGAAGGCGCGCCCTCTAGGCCGGGTAACATGATTAACACTGCTATCTTTTTCTATATACTTCTTCAATTTTTGTTGCATATTACCCTAATTATATTCTTTACAACTGGTCATGCATTAACACCTTTATATTTCTAATTGCAGGTATGGATGATCTTCCAACCGGATGGGGTTTAGAGATGGGCGTTGCCCCTCCCATAAAATCTGGAAAAATTTCAAAGGCGCGCACCCATAAGAAGGACACAAAGAAAAAACAAGCTGAAACCAAAAGACCCCAAGTAATAATCGACTTGGAGAAGAATAAAGACAAAAAAAAAAAAGAAATTCCTGATGTTGCTGCAACTCTTGAGGACACGCCTTCAAAGAAGGCCAAGTCATCCTCATTCTCCTTAGTCTCAGGTGCCCTGAGTCCTCTTGCCATACCATATGTCACTGACGATGACATAGTGACATGGAGAAACATGGATTCAGTCAAAGAAAATGAAGCTATCATAAAAGCATCCTCTAAAATTCTTATTTCTACACTTCACAGGAAGTCAACTTTACAAAAAGATGGGATGTGCCTTGAAGCCTTAGAAAAAGATAGGGGAAGACTGTCAAAGAAAGTTGAAGACCGTGACAGGGTAATCAATAAGCTGCAAAACGATCTCACTTAGCAGAAAAGCTTTTATGCGAGCAACCTCAAAATTCAAGAGGAGGTGTCCAATGGGCTTAGCATTACCATCGATTCTTTGAGAGGGGAGAACCGAAAGCTGTTAGAGCAAGTTGTTGAGCTGACAAATGATCAACAGAATGGCTGGGCCAAGGATAAAAAAAGAATTGAGGGTGCGTCCTTCAAAAAAGGTTTCAGAAACTATGCCTCGGGCTTTTTAGCTCAAGACCCCGACTATGATTTCTCAAAGTTTGGCGATGAAACCGTACAATGGATCACAAAGTTCAAAGTTGATGAAGCTGTTGAGATTAGAGCTAAGAGGATATTTCTTGGTCTTGAAAAGGCGTCTCCCACACCTGGTGGCGAGGAAGAGGATGCGTCCTCCGAAGACGCGTCTCCTGAAAAAGAGGAAGACTTGACTCAAGGCCAAGGGGATGGCACTTCAAAGATTGGTGATGCTGTAGGGGATTTGATTGGCCAACCTTCCAAGGCCAACGACATTCCACAAGACATCCCTTCTCCTACTCCTGATCAAGCTCAAGGAGCGTCCTGAAGCTTATGTAACCTCCAAGTCGTTTTTAACATTATGAGGTGCAGGCCCTCATTTGATGCATTGCAAATTGTAACTTAACTTATGCTTTCTTTTGATAACTTCACAAGAGTTTATTCCCTTGAAAACTTGATGTAACTTTCATCATATTCATGCTTGTTTTGTTTAATTGCCTTGACTACTTGCATTCCATGTTTACTTCCTCCTAAAAATGCATCTTGTTTGTACTTGTAATTTTTACCTGGTAATGTTGCATACTTTATTTGTGAATCATGATAAGGGCGCGTCCTTCTTAAGGAAACTGTTTAGGGCGCGTCCTACTAGCATGTATTTACCTTCCATTAATTCAAGTAGTGCGCGCCTTGTCATGGTTTTTCTTCAAGGCGCGTCCTCATTAAGCAGAATTTATAAAAAACTTGGTAATCTATAAACAATCAAAATTCTTGATAAAACTTTGGGATAATATTCATAAATAATGCGCTCCGGTGTGAAACCCACACTGGTCCCAAGGCTAATGCTCTTTGGGGAGACAAAAAGATAAAAACAACACTTCAACTCAAATATTCGAGGGAGGGTGTACATGCACTACCCCCTAGACTAGGAGGAATTTTATTTCTTCTAGTTTATTTAGATAGATGACATAGGGGGTACAAAACCGCTCCCTATTGGTAGTACTTCTTCAAATGTTCCACATTCCATGCCCTCGGTAAAGGATTGCCACCCAAATCTTCCAAATGAAAAGTTCCTTCCCAAAGCAGAGACTTGATCCAGTAAGGTCCTTCCCAGTTGGCTCCAAAGACCCCATGACTGACAATTCTGGTATGAGGCATCACCCTTCGTAACACGAGATCACCAACCTTGAGACGATGTACCCTTACTCTTCGATCATAAAACCTGGCCACCCTTTTTTGATATGCAGCTAATCGTAAAGATGATATTGCACATGTCTCTTCCAGAAAATCAAGATGAAGCCGTTGGTTGACCTCATTAGACTCCTTGTCATAATGATCCCTTCTAAATGATCCAGATCCAACCTCCATAGGAACCATTGCTTCAAAGCCATAAGATAACATAAATGGAGATTCCCCAGTAGTAGACCTTGGTGTGGTATTGTAGGACCACAACACCATAGGAAGCTCCTCAGGCCAGTTACCTTTACTTTCCTCCAACTTGGTCTTCAGGGTGTGCTTGATTATCTTGTTGATAGCTTCAGTCTGCCCATTGCTCTGAGGATGATAGACTACTGCAAAATCTTTCTTAATCTTCAAGTCTTCACACAACTTTTTTAGCTCCTTGCTATCAAACTGCTTCCCATTGTCTGATATGAGCTTGTAAGGAATTCCAAACCTACACACAATAGAGTTAAAAACAAAATCCTTGATTTTCTTTGCTGTTATCTTCGCCAAGGGCATAGCCTCTGCCCACTTGGTAAAATAATCCACAGCCACAACAGCATACTTGACACCTCCCTTGGCCGTAGGAAGCTCTCCAATGAGATCAATCCCCCATATAGAAAAAGGCCAAGGGCTCATCATTGAGGTTAATGTCGTAGCAGGAATGGATGAATAGTTTGCAAAGCGTTGGCACTGATCGCATGCTCTTGTAAACTTCATAGCATCGTCCTTTAAGGTTGGCCAGTAATATCCCTGTCGTAACACTTTCATGGCAAGAGAACTACCCCCCGAGTGATTGCCACATATTCCTTCATGTACCTCTCTCAAGACGTAGTTGCACTCATCTCCATCAACGCACCTCAACAAGGGTTGATTAAAACCTCTTCGGTACAATACCGCATCATACTCCACATATCTCACAGCTTGATATTTTAAATGTCTGGCCTCCCCTTTATCATCGGGTAAAATTCATTTCTGTATATACTCTTGAATGGGAGTCATCCAGGTTGTCACTGGTACTTGATCCACAACCATCAGCTCTACCTCAGGAATATTTGGAATATCCTGAATCTCCAATGGAATTTCCCCCAACAACACTGTGTCCCTTTGGGAACCCAACCTGGCCAAAGCATCAGCTTTAGAGTTATCCTCACGAGGAACTCCCTCGAGTCTGACTATGTTGAACCTTTGAATTAATCGATGAGTACCCATCATGTATGCCTCTGTTTTTGGTCCTCTAGCCTGGAACCCTCCTTCAACCTGTTGAGTGACCAACTTGGAATCACTGAACACCACTAAATTTCTCACCTTCATTTCCAAAGCTAGCTTTAAACCATTAATCAGCGCCTCGTACTCCGCTTCATTATTGGTTACCACAAATTTGAAATTAATAGCACTCATAAGCAAGTGACCTTCGGGGGATGTCAAAACAATTCCGGTACCTACTCCATCATTGTTGACCGCTCCATCCACATACATAGTCCACCAGGGGGAAGGATACTCTTCCTTCCAAGGGTTAGTTTCTTGTTAATGAGATCTAGGATTTGCCAAGATGATTTCTCATCCCACGCTTTCATCTTCAAACTCCAAAATAAATCTCCCGAATGTTAAGTAGAGGCTGAATGTTTCTGACATGCACCGTAGCTTTGTCCTTCGAAGGAAACAGAACTGCACCAATGACAAAAAGGAGGTATGCATGTGTATGTATAACAGTCGCTTCATCATTATGTTTTTCCGGCTTTTGTCTCCCATATCTATCAAACAACCAAGTCAACTTAATATGGCCTCTATACAAAGCATTCTCCACTTCTTCATCTGTTAAATGACCAAACCAATTGCGCCTAAAAAACTCTTTCCGGTTATCTATAAGCCCGCATGTCACAGCCTCCCCAAAAACCGGCAAACCTAAAATGTAACCAACATCCTCCAAACTAACTGTCATCTCCCCTTGTCTCATAAAAAACGTGTTGGTCTCCGGTCTCCACCGCTCTATCAAAGCAGAAACCAGCCTCGCATCAGTACCCAACACAACATGAGTGTTGGCAAATATCCCAAACCCAAGCATATGTAACAACTCCCTCTGTGGTCTTCTTAATTTCCATTCCCGCATAGCCCTATTACCACAAATGCTCTCCAACTCATCTCTACCCGTGCCATCCCACACATCCTCGCTAATATGATAGCGGTTATCCCAAATAATCCTACTACTACTCGGACCCGACAACATATCACTAAAATCACTAAAGTTGTCCATTCCTGCAAAATACGCAATTCAACAAGTCAAAAAACAAAACTAATTAATCTAAATTTCAAAGGCCAAAGTTCAATTAACCTTAAAAATCGAATATAAACCAATTTAATATAAACCAATTCAAAATATTAATGCTCAAAAAATAAAAAATACGAATAACACTAATTTCATATTCAAAACTCGAATTAACATGAATTAAACATATTCACAAATAAAAATCCCCAAAATATTCAAACATAAATCATACATATACAAATCGCCCCCTATCACATACACATACATATATACACTAAAATGTATGGATTTTAGTGATTAAACATACCTTGTACTGAAGATTATGGATTTTAGTGATTGAAATAGCCCCCTGTCGCCTCAATCGCCTCTTTAATCGCCCCCTATCTTCAGTTTAATCGCTTGTTCTTCAGTGAGTGTCAATATGAATTAGTATGTGTACGCCGCTGTGTGAAATTGAACAGGAGACGTACCGCGGAAACTTTCCGCGGTACGGGGGGAGGGGCAAAAATGTAATAAGCCCGTACCGCAGAAAGTTTCCGCGGTACGGTACAGTTTTTTTTAAAACCCCAGCCGTTGGATGGTCGATCCAACGGTGCAGAAACTGTTTGGACCATCCAACGGTGCAGAAATTGTTTGTTACATAAAACGTCCCCAGCAAATGATTGCTGGGGACCGGGACCCTCTATTAAATATCAGAAGGTTTAATGAGATATCTATAAGGCTACTCTTGCATCTGCCAACTCCTAGAATTGGTGCCAACAGAATGGTAGGCTCCTGTTCATGTATTGGAGATGGAACACATTGGGGTAGGCTCCATTTCAAAAGTTTAGAGTTGGAAATCTGATTTGTTAGAGTATGTCAAAAACCTGGGACAACATAGTATTTGTAGGTCATTACAACTTCCATTAGGTAGGTCGGAGAATTTCCATGTCTTCAACTGCTATTCCTCATCAAAGCCCTAAAAACACAAATCCATACCATTAATGGGATTTTACTGGTTTACTGGAACAACTGCCCTGTTATTGGTCATATACAGTATACTAACATGCCGCAAGAGTTCTATTTATTCTCCTCAGAATGGTAGTACCCCATGATAATTGTAGGTTTTATATAAATAGGTGAAAATTTATAGAAGTAATCAAAAAGTAATCAAAAAGTTAATAAAACAAAAATTATTTATTATATTACTTCCATAAAGTAGATTACATGTGTAAACCTTTATATAGGATGCATATCAAATAAACAAGTGACACGTTAACAACAAAGAAAAGTGGTAAGATTAGGATGGTAGTTCAGGTAACCTTAATAATCACTTCAACTAAACACCCACATAAATTTCTACTAAAATCATTAACTATTTCCTACATCAGGATTTATTAAAATCTAAAACATAATTAATTTTATTTTAAATGTTGAATCACATTTATCTAACATCCTCTCTTGATTCAAAATTACTAAAATTAAAATTAAATAAAAATGAAGCACTTCTCTTCAATTTCTTTACCCTGATGCACTTCTCATCACCAAACACGTGATACACTTCTCATCACCAAACAAGTTGGGGCACTTCTCACAGACATGGAGCACTTCTCTCCACAAACATTTTTCTTGGTGCACTTCTCACCAAATTAACATGGAGCACTTCTCTCCATAAACTTTTTCAAAGGTGCCTCTTGTTATTGGATCCTCTTGACCCTCCTTCATGTTCTTCCTCTGAAATTTTGATTGCAATTTTGATTGACTCGTCTTCAAATTCTTCCTGTTTATTGAGTCATCTTAAAAAAACTTGATTTGAAATTAGTGTTGGATTGTTTTCAAGAGTTTGCATCTCCCTCTCAAATTCAACCCCCCACAAACTTGACCTCACCACAGACCCCTTAAGATCATATAAGCTCTGACAATAAAATAGAAGTAATCAAAAAGTAAATAAAACAGAAGTGTTTTATTATGTTGTTGCCATAAAATAGATTATATCTGTAAACCACGTTAACTAAACACCCACCTAAATCTCTACCATTAATGGGATTTTACTGACTTACTGGAACAACTGCCCTGTTATTGGTCATATACAGTATACTAACTTGCTGCAAGAGTTCTATTTATTCTCCTCAGAATGGTAGTACCCCCATGATAATTGTAGGTTTTATATAAATATGTGATAATTATAGAAGTAATCAAAAAGTTAACAAAACAAAAACTATTTATTATATTACTTTCATAAAGTAGATTACATATGTAAACCTTTATATAGGCTGCATATCAAACAAATACACCTGTTTAGGTAACCCTAATAATCACGTTAACTAAACACCCACATAAATCTCTACTAAAATCATTAACTATTTCCTAAACATTAGGATTTATTAAAATCTAAAACATAACTAATTTTATTTTAAATTTTGAATCACATTTATCTAACAATAATATCTCAGTTTGAGACGGTAAATGACCCAAGGATGTCCTGCTCGATGCTAAATTTTGATGATAACAATGGGAAAAGATTTTTTCCACAAATTTTAGGAGGAAATTGAGAGAAAGCAGACAAATTTGCTAATAAAATGGGAAATGATTTTTTACTCTCATTGTTTGATTTGTTGAAAGAGATGAGTCTTTGTAAGAATTGATGATGAAGTGATTATTCAGCATTTCATCAGAATAGCAAATGCCCGTATCATCAGTTCGTTGAAGTATTATACAACTATGGCATGCCATTTTCACCGGATTGAACAGGCATTTTGGTGATGCAACTCCACCGCAAACCTGTTTGAGGGATTATACGATCTATGCCAAGTATTGAGGCTTGAGCTGAATGGCGTTGCACTGCAATGTTTCTTGGCATCATACATATATGATGCAGGCCTCCTTTGGAATGGAAATGTAAAGCATAACATGTAAAGCATTTAAAAAACAAACAAGATAATCAAGATAATACAAAGTACAAACTCGAAAAGGTTTTATGAGTTGAATTTGCTTAATGTTCGAAAATTACATTTTGCCCTGATCCTTTAATATGATTCATACTAACAAGAGCAGAAAAGGTTCTTAATTTTCCTTAACATAATCAAGATGCTATTTGGTATTAAAATTTAGTTATTAAGATTGGTGTGAGTACTTTACACAAGACATATTTCACCAAGAACTATCACTTTGACTCTTAGTTATGCACACCTACAATAGTTCATTAAACCATTGGAAAGACAGAACCTGATAAAAACTACAGTACCTTAGGGACTTTCCTGTTGAGACTTGAGAGCTCATGGTTGGTTACATTACAAACTTTTTTGCTTTTCAGTGATGGATTGTGTATTTCATATTATAGATATATATTAGAGTGTGAAAGTTATAAATGTACACTTAGGCAAAAATTGACAAGACTTTAAACTTGTTTTATAGGTTCACAACATATGATAGGTTATGAAGATTTCCGACGTGCGCTCTATATGATCGATATTTGGCCAAAACGATCTGGCTCATGGATTCAAAAAAAACCTTTCATATGTAGAAGTTGTCAAAACCATCCCTTCAGTACTCAAAGAAATTGAGATTGCCATGAAGGTGAGAGAAGCATTTCTCTCAAAATATTTTTGAGAAAGCCAGAGGTTTCACGTACCATAGAATTTATTAAGTTTTTTTCTTACCAATAAATTTTACCCCGCTGCCATCACCTGCTTCATAATATCACCCACACATATTTTCCGCCTTTTAATTTTATCTTTATCAGGAAAATGGCTTCTGAATATTGACTTTTAAATAATAACTAGCTTTATAGCCCGTGCGAGGCACGGGCATGCCCTAGTTATGTTTAGTTGCTTGAGATTTGGATGCACACTAAAAATGCAAATACCTGTTGTATTGTGAGCGCACTTTTCTGATTTCTCTGTTATGTTTGCATGTTGTTATCCGTTGCAATGGATGAGCTCCTAAGCTCATTTCTTTAGCTTCTTTTCCCCGTACAGAAGAAGTAGTTTCTGGGCTCTTATCAAAAGTTCATTTTCTATTATTGACATCAATCAACTAATGGTCATACCTAAAATATTGAATAGATACATTGTATTAAGCAAATGCATCATAATTATTTTACAACTTGAAAAATATCATACAATTCTATGTAAGATTCGATGGTGTGACAAAAGGAGTTGAAACTAAACAAAGAGAACAAAAAGAACAAATTTATTAATAAGCTTTAAAAGGTACCAGAACCTTGAGCCTAGAGTAGTAAAAAATCTAGGTTATCTTTGTGTACCGTCCATGGTTTCCTACTACTGATGTGACTGCACTTGTACCCGTGCAAGGCACGGGATCGCTCTATCCGACAGAACTTGATGTTATTTTGTGACGATATTTTCTAGTTCACGTCAGTTTAATTTTGCGATGATAAGTATTCTTCAGTTTGTTGTGGTGATCCTGCCACCAGTTTGAACTTGTTGGTGACACTGTGTGACATGATTGAGAAGATTTGCAAGGAAGATCGGTTTGGTATTAGTCCGGAGAAGATTTTGTTCTTAGTTGAATGTATTTGATGATTAGTTTTATAAGCTAATTAATAATCAGATAGGAATTAGTTAAATGTGTCAAATAAAGGCTCCATTTCGAAAGTACCAATACTCTCCGGTCTCCATAATTCTCTATAAGCAGCCGGAGTAGTATACTTGTCTTTAATGCATGAGCTGGCGGGATTGAGATGCACACAAATTCGTATTCGAAAAAAACTGTTCGAACTGGTTAAAAAAATCGGAAAAAAATCTGATTAAAAAAAAAGTCCACCTCTATTGGATCCAGCCCGCAGGCTTAAACGGATCACATATTTTTCACAAAACCCCGATCCGGTTCGAGCCGAATAAACCCAAATTTAATCGAGATTTGGACGTAGGCTTGATCAGGATAAAAGTCCAATCCAAAAAATTAGAATTTTCAATTAAATCTCGGATAAAAGCTTAATTTTTTTAATTAAATCCGACAAAATAAAAAAAAGTTAAAGTTAAAGTTAAAGTTATCAATATCTAAAATAATTTGTAAAAATCTGATTTGGCCCCTCCTGACCCGACCCTATCTACATGTATACATATTTTAGAGGAAATTTGTCTCGATTTAAAAAAGCCCGGCCCTATCGGATATCGAAAAATCCGACCTGAATCCGGATTACGTTCATCTCTATTCAGGGTAACAACTATAGAGGTGCTTATATTATTACTTATATTATCTGATATGTATGAACATAGTTGAGACAAAATGATTACTATTTTGTATTATTTTGTATTATTGGATGCTCGGACTAAAAAGTGATATTATATGACTAAAAATGCATTTGGACTTTGTCTTAAAATTGTGAATACAAACGAAGAAACATAATGAAATTTAATTAAAGAGATACGTGTCAATTGGATATACTTTATACCAATAACCACTTTTATTAATAATCAGACAAATGAAATTATCATGAAAGAATCTTGAATAAAAACTAAAGTGTAAAATAATATTTGTGAAAGACATTACCATACTAATGGGTTTTATACCACAACAAAAAAGCCCAAGTAGCTCAATGGTTAAATTGGTGACCTGAAATTCTTAGTAATTAGTATTGAAGTGTCTTAGGTTCGATTCCCATCAAGATGAAAATTTTCTTACATTTTTATAACATTTGACTTTGAAGGGGCAGATATGTAATTTCAAGTTGTTGAATAAAATGTTTCACAAAGTCCTTGTTCCAGTATAAGATACATTGTATTAGGCAAATGCATCATTATTATTTTAGAACTTGAAAAATATCATACAATTCTATGTAAGATTCGATGGTGTGACAAAAGGAGTTGAAACTAAAGAAAGAGAACAAAAAGAACAAATTTATTAATAAGCTTTAAAAGGTACCAGAACCTTGAGCCTAGAGTAGTAAAAAATCTAGGTTATCTTTGTGTACCGTCCATGGTTTCCTACTACTGATGTGACTGCACTTGTACCCGTGCAAGGCACGGGATCGCTCTAACCGACAGAACTTGATGTTATTTTGTGACGATATTTTCTAGTTCACGTCAGTTTAATTTTGCGATGATAAGTATTCTTCAGTTTTGTTGTGGTGATCCTGCCACCAGTTTGAACTTGTTGGTGACACTGTGTGACATGATTGAGAAGATTTGCAAGGAAGATCGGTTTGGTATTAGTCCGGAGAAGATTTTGTTCTTAGTTGAATGTATTTGATGATTAGTTTTATAAGCTAATTAATAATCAGATAGGAATTAGTTAAATGTGTCAAATAAAGGCTCCATTTCGAAAGTACCAATACTCTCCGGTCTCCATAATTCTCTATAAGCAGCCGGAGTAGTATACTTGTCTTTAATGCATGAGCTGGCGGGATTGAGATGCACACAAATTCGTATTCGAAAAAAACTGTTCGAACTGGTTAAAAAAATCGGAAAAAAATCTGATTAAAAAAAGTCCACCTCTATTGGATCCAGCCCGCAGGCTTAAACGGATCACATATTTTTCACAAAACCCCGATCCGGTTCGAGCCGAATAAACCCAAATTTAATCTCGATTTGGACATAGTCTTGATCAGGATAAAAGTCCAATCCAAAAAGTTAGAATTTTCAATTAAATCTCGGATAAAAGCTTAAATTTTTTAATTAAATCCGAAAAAATAAAAAAAAGTTAAAGTTAAAGTTAAAGTTATCAATATCTTAAATAATTTGTAAAAATCCGATTTGGCCCCTCCTGACATGACCCTATCTACATGTATACATATTTTAGAGGAAATTTGTCTCGATTTAAAAAAGTCCGGCCCTATCGGATATCGAAAAATCCGACCTGAATCCGGATTACGTTCATCTCTATTCAGGGTAACAACTATAGAGGTGCTTATATTATTACTTATATTATCTAATATGTATGAACATAGTTGAGACAAAATGATTACTATTTTGTATTATTTTGCATTATTGGATGCTCGGACTAAAAAGTGATATTATATGACTAAAAATGCATTTGGACTTTGTCTTAAAATTGTGAATACAAAGGAAGAAACGTAATTAAATTTAATTAAAGAGATACGTGTCAATTGGATATACTTTATACCAATAACCACTTTTATTAATAATCAGACAAATGAAATTATCATGAAAGAATCTTGAATAAAAACTAAAGTGTAAAATAATATTTGTGAAAGACATTACCATACTAATGGGTTTTATACCACAACAAAAAAGCCCAAGTAGCTCAATGGTTAAATTGGTGACCTGAAATTCTTAGTAATTAGTATTGAAGTGTCTTAGGTTCGATTCCCATCAAGATGAAAATTTTCTTACATTTTTATAACATTTGACTTTGAAGGGGCAGATATGTAATTTCAAGTTGTTGAATAAAATGTTTCACAAAGTCCTTGTTCCAGTATAAGATACATTGTATTAGGCAAATGCATCATTATTATTTTAGAACTTGAAAAATATCATACAATTCTATGTAAGATTCGATGGTGTGACAAAAGGAGTTGAAACTAAAGAAAGAGAACAAAAAGAACAAATTTATTAATAAGCTTTAAAAGGTACCAGAACCTTGAGCCTAGAGTAGTAAAAAATCTAGGTTATCTTTGTGTACCGTCCATGGTTTCCTACTACTGATGGGACTGCACTTGTACCCGTGCAAGGCACGGGATCGCTCTAACCGACAGAACTTGATGTTATTTTGTGACGATATTTTCTAGTTCACGTCAGTTTAATTTTGCGATGATAAGTATTCTTCAGTTTGTTGTGGTGATCCTGCCACCAGTTTGAACTTGTTGGTGACACTGTGTGACATGATTGAGAAGATTTGCAAGGAATATCGGTTTGGTATTAGTTCGGAGAAGATTTTGTTCTTAGTTGAATGTATTTGATGATTAGTTTTATAAGCTAATTAATAATCAGATAGGAATTAGTTAAATGTGTCAAATAAAGGCTCCATTTCGAAAGTACCAATACTCTCCGGTCTTCATAATTCTCTATAAGCAGCCGGAGTAGTATACTTGTCTTTAATGCATGAGCTGGCGGGATTGAGATGCACACAAATTCGTATTCGAAAAAAACTGTTCGAACTGGTTAAAAAAATCGGAAAAAAATCTGATTAAAAAAAAGTCCACCTCTATTGGATCCAGCCCGCAGGCTTAAACGGATCACATATTTTTCACAAAACCCCGATCCGGTTCGAGCCGAATAAACCCAAATTTAATCTCGATGTGGACGTAGTCTTGATCAGGATAAAAGTTCAATCCAAAAAGTTAGAATTTTCAATTAAATCTCGGATAAAAGCTTAAATTTTTTAATTAAATCCGAAAAAATAAAAAAAAGTTAAAGTTAAAGTTAAAGTTATCAATATCTAAAATAATTTGTAAAAATCCGATTTGGCCCCTCCTGACCCGACCCTATCTACAGGTATACATATTTTAGAGGAAATTTGTCTCGATTTAAAAAAGCCCGGCCCTATCGGATATCGAAAAATCCGACCTGAATCCGGATTACGTTCATCTCTATTCAGGGTAACAACTATAGAGGTGCTTATATTATTACTTATATTATCTGATATGTATGAACATAGTTGAGACAAAATGATTACTATTTTGTATTATTTTGTATTATTGGATGCTCGGACTAAAAAGTGATATTATATGACAAAAAATGCATTTGGACTTTGTCTTAAAATTGTGAATACAAAGGAAGAAACATAATTAAATTTAATTAAAGAGATACATGTCAATTGGATATACTTTATACCAATAACCACTTTTATTAATAATCAGGTAAATGAAATTATCATGAAAGAATCTTGAATAAAAACTAAAGTGTAAAATAATATTTGTGAAAGACATTACCATACTAATGGGTTTTATACCACAACAAAAAAGCCCAAGTAGCTCAATGGTTAAATTGGTGACTTGAAATTCTTAGTAATTAGTATTGAAATGTCTTATGTTCGATTCCCATCAAGATATTGGTGATTATAAAATAGATTTATAATCAGACCCTCTAGACTTCTTATTTTTACCTATATTCTTAGTTGAATCATCTATACTATCTAGAGTTGATACTCTACTTTCGCAACAAAAGTATATTATATTATTACTAGCTTAAAACCCGTGCGATGCACGGATTGTTATTATTAATTATTATTTTTATTATTTATGTTTTAATATTCTGTTATTTTGCATTTGCTAAAAAAAATAAGTAGACGTGTTCAACTTTTTTTAATAATTAAAAGTATTAAAATAGATTTTAAAATAAATTAATAACCGTTTGTCCGTGATATTTTTGGAAAAGGAGAGGTCTTAGTAAAGAAAAATAGAAAAAGTAACGTGTTTTAGCTGAAAAGGTAAGTGCCCGTAATTAAAAGTATTTAAATAGGTTTCAAAATAAATAAGTAAAGATTTGCCGGAGATATTTTTGGAAAATGAGAAATTTTAGTAAGGAAAAATAGAAAGAGTAACATGTTTTAGTTGAAAAAGGTAATTGCCCGTTATTTGTTTTAGAAAAAGTGAGGATTTTGTTAGAAAAAATAGAAAAGACAATGTATTTTAGCTGAAAAGGTAGTTGGTTATAAAAATGTTATTATTTAATAATAATTTCTTTAGAAAATAAAAAAAATAGAAAAAGTAACACGTTTCAGCTAAAAAAGTGCTCATAATTAAAAATATTAAAATAGATTTTAAAATAAATAATTTATGATTTGCCGTGATATTTTTGAAAAATGAGGGGTTTTAGTAAGAAAAAATAGAAAGAGTAACATATTTTTGTTAAAAAAGATAATCGCTCATGTTTTTTTTTAAAAAGAGAGGATTTTGTTAGAAAAAAATAAAAAAGATAACGTATTTTAGCTGAAAATGTAATTGATTATAAATAATGTTATTATTTAGTGATAGTTTTTTTTAAAAATAAGTAAGGGTAATTAAGTAAAATCACAAGTACCGACCGTCCGTCCGTCCGACTACCAAACTTTTAATGTTTCGTCTTTAATAATATAGCTTAAAACCCGTGCGATGCACGGATTATTTTTAATAATTATTAATTTTATTATTTATTATTTATATTTTATTAATTGTATTTTTATTAAAAAAATAAGTAGCCGTGTTAAACATTTTTAAATAATTAAAAGTATTAAAATAGATTTTAAAATAAATAAGTAAAGGTTTGCCCGTGATATTTTGGAAAAAGAGGGGCTTTAGTAAGAAATATAGACAGTAACATGTTTTCGTTGAATTTTAAAATATAAAAGTAATGATTTTCCTGTGATTAATAATTATAATATTATTATTTTATTTTATTAAATAGAATTATTCGTGATATTAATTAGAAAGAGTAACATGTTTTAGTTGAAAAAGGTAATTGCCAGTGATTTTTTTAGAAAAGGAGAAGATTTTGTTAGAAAAGATAATGTATTTTAGCTGAAAATGTAGTTGGTTATAAAAATGTTATTATTTAATAATAAAATTTCTAGAAAATAAAAAAATAGAAAAAGTATCACGTTTCAGCTGAAAAAGTGTTCATAATTAAAAGTATTAAAATAGATTTTAAAATAAATAAGTAAGGGTTTGCCCGTGATATTTTTGGAAAATGAGGGATTTTAGTAAGGAAAAATAGAAAGAGCGGCATGTTTTTGTTAAAAAAGATAACCGCCCGTGTTTTTTTTAGAAAAAGAGAGGATTTTGTAAGAAAAGAATTAAAAAAGGTAATGCATTTTAGCTGAAAAGGTAATTGGTTATAAATAATGTTATTATTTAGTGATAGTTTTTAAAAAAAAAAATAAGTAAGGGTAATTAAGTAAAATCACTAAGTACCGACCGTCCGTCTATCCGACTACCAAACTTTTAATGTTTCGTCTTTAATAATATAGCTTAAAACCCGTATGATGCGCCGGTTGTTTTTAATAATTGTTAATTTTATTATTTATATTTTATATTTTATTAATTGCATTTATTAAAAAAAAGAAGTTGGTGTGTTAAACATTTTTAAACAATTAAAATTATTAAAATGAATTTTAAAATAAATAAGTAACAGTTTGCCCGTGATATTTTGGAAAAAGATGGGTTTTAGTAAAAAAAAATAGAAAGTAACATGTTTTCGTTGAATTTTAAAATATAAAAGTAACGATTTGCCCGTGATATTTTTGAAAAAAGAGGGGGTTTAGTAAGAAAAATATAAAAGGTGACATGTTTTAGTTGAAAAAGGTAATTGTCAATTAAAAGTATTAAAATAGATTTTAAAGTAAATATGTAAGGGTTTGCTCGTGATATATTTGGAAAATGAGGGATTTTAGCAAGGGAAATAGAAAAAGTAACATGTTTTAGCTCAAAAGAAAATTGCTCGTGTTTTTTAAAAAAAATGGTAATATATTTTAATTGAAAGGGTAATTGATCATAATAATTAAATAAACTATTAAATAAGGCAAGTATTGTATCAAAAAACCGGTACCAAAACTTTCAATGTTTCATCTTTAATAATATAGTATAGATATAGAGATAAATTCATAATATTAGTATTTTATGCTACTAAATGGAATAGCCCGTGATATTTTTGAGGTTTTAGTTAGGAGAAATATTAGTTAGAAAATATAAAAAAGTATATAAGTTTTGGAAAAGAAGCTAATCGGTTAGTCATTTATAATTATAATATTATTATTTTATTTTATTAAATAGAACTGTTCGTGATATTTTTGGAAAATTAGAGGTTTTATTTAAGAAAAATAGAAAAATAGAAATTTTAGTTAGAAAATATAAAAAAATATACATTTTGACTAAAAATGGTAATGGGTTATTTATTAGCAATTATAACATTATTATGTTATTTTATTAAATGAAACTGTCTGTGATATTTTTGGAAAATGAGATGTTTTAGTTACTAAAAATAGAAAAGATATTCTATATACTAATTTTAATATTTTATCTAACGGTTCTCATCGATTTGATCAAAAATATCTAACGGCTATGAATGGAGTGACCAGACTACAAAAACTTTAATGACCAGACTACAAAACTTTCAATGTTTCGTCTTTAATATTTAACTAGTTTAAAACCAGTGCGATGCACGGATTGTTATTAATAATTATTATTTTTATTATTTATGTTTTAATATTTTACTAATTTGCATTTGCTAAAACAAATAAGTAGACGTGTTCAACTTTTTTAAATAATTAAAAGTATTAAAATAGATTTTAAAATAAATAAATAACTGTTTGTCCGTGATATTTTTGGAAAAGGAGATGTCTTAGTAAAGAAAAATAGAAAAAGTAACGTGTTTTAGCTGAAAAGGTAAGTACCCGTAATTAAAAGTATATAAATAGGTTTCAAAATAAATAAGTAAGGATTTGCCCGAGATATTTTTGGAAAATAAGAGATTTTAGTAAGGAAAAATAGAAAGAGTAGCATGTTTTAGTTGAAAAAGGAAATTGTCCGTGATTGTTTTTAGAAAAAGAGAGGATTTTGTTAGAAAAAATAGAAAAGTCAATGTATTTTAGCTGAAAAGGTAGTTGGTTATAAAAATGTTATTATTTAATAATAATTTCTTTAAAAAATAAAAAAATAGAAAAAGTAACACATTTCAGCTAAAAAAGTGCTCATAATTAAAAATATTAAAATAGATTTTAAAATAAATAATTAAGGGTTTGCCGTGATATTTTTGGAAAATGAGGGGTTTTAGTAAGGAAAAATAGAAAGAGTAACATGTTTTTGTTAAAAAAGATAATCGCCCATGTTTTTTTTAGAAAAAGAGAGGATTTTGTTAGAAAAAAATAAAAAAGATAGTGTATTTTAGCTGAAAAGGTAATTGATTATAAATAATGTTATTATTTAGTGATAGTTTTTTTTTAAAATAAGTAAGGGTAATTAAGTAAAATCACAAGTACTGACCGTCCGTCCGTCCGACTACCAAACTTTTAATGTTTCATCTTTAATAATATAATAACTTAAAACTCGTGCGATGCACGGATTATTTTTAATAATTTTTAATTTTATTATTTATATTTTATATTTTATTAATTGTATTTATTAAAAAAAATAAGTAGGCGTGTTAAACATTTTTAAATAATTAAAAGTATTAAAATAGATTTTAAAATAAATAAGTAATGGTTTGCCCGTGATATTTTGGAAAAAGAGGGGCTTTAGTAAGAAATATAGAGAGTAACATGTTTTCGTTGAATTTTAAAATATAAAAGTAATGATTTGCATGTGATTAATAATTATAATATTATTATTTTATTTTATTAAATAGAACTATTCGTGATATTTTTGGAAAATGAGAGGTTTTATTTACGAAAAATAGAAAAGTAGAAATTTTAGTTAGAAAATATAAAAAAGAATATACAATTTGGCTAAAAGTGGTAAAGAGTTAGTTATTAGCAATTATAACATTATTATGTTATTTTATTAAATGAAACTATTTGCGATATTTTTGGAAAATGAAATGTTTTAGTTATAAAAAATACAAAAGATATTCTATATAATAATTTTAATATTTTATCTAACGGTTCTCATTGATTTGATCAGAAATATCTAACGGCAATGGAGTGACCAGATTACAAAAACTTTCATGACCAGACTACAAAACTTTCAATGTTTCGTATTTATGAAAAATAGAAAAGTAGAAATTTAAGTTAAAAAATATAAAAAAGAGTATATACTTTGGCTAAAAATGGTAATGAGTTATTTATTAGCAATTATAACCTTATTATGTTATTTTATTAAATGAAACTGCCAGTGATATTTTTAGAAAATGAGATGTTTTAGTTAGGAAAAATAGAAAAGATATTCTATATACTAATTTTAATATTTTATCTAACGGTTCTCATCGATTTGATCAAAAATATCTAACGGCTATGAATGGAGTGACCAGACTACAAAAACTTTCATCAAAACTTTCAATGTTTCGTCTTTAATATTTAACTAGTTTAAAACTCGTGCGATGCACGGATTATTATTAATAATTATAATTTTTATTATTTATGTTTTAATATTTTATTAATTTGCATTTGCTAAAAAAAATAAGTAGGCTTGTTAAACCTTTTTAAATAATTAAAAGTATTAAAATAGATTATAAAATAAATTAATAATTGTTTACCCGTGATATTTTTGGAAAAGGAGGGTCTTGGAAAAATAGAAAAATTAACATGTTTTAGCTGAAAAGGTAAGTGTCCGTAATTAAAAGTATTTAAATAGGTTTCAAAATAAATAAGTAAGAATTTGTCTGAGATATTTTTGGAAAATGAGGGATTTTAGTAAGGAAAAATAGAAAGAGTAACATGTTTTATTTGAAAAAGGTAATTGCCCGTGATTTTTTTAGAAAAAGAGAGGATTTTGTTAGAAAAAATAGAAAATGTAATGTATTTTAGCTGAAAAGGTAGTTGATTATAAAATTGTTATTATTTAATAATAATTTCTTTAGAAAATGAAAAAATAGAAAAAGTAACACGTTTCAGCTGAAAAAGTGCTCATAATTAAAAGTATTAAAATTTATTGTAAAACAAATAAGTAAAGGTTTGCCCGTGATATTTTTGGAAAATTGAGGGTTTTAGTAAGGAAAAATAGAAAGAATAACATGTTTTTGTTAAAAAAGATAATTGCCCGTGTTTTTTTATAAAAAAAGTGGATTTTGTTAGAAAAAATAAAAAAAATGTAATGTATTTTTGCTGAAAAGGTAATTGGTTAGTGATAGTTTTTTAACACAATAAGTAAGGGTAATTAAGTAAAATCACTAAGTATCGACGGTTCGTCCGTCCAACTACCAAACTTTTAATGTTTCGTCTTTAATAATATAGCTTAAAACTCGTGCGATGCACAGATTGTTTTTAATAATTGTTAATTTTATTATTTATATTTTATATTTTATTAATTGCATTTATTAAAAAAATTAGTAGGCGTGTTAAACATTTTTAAATAATTAAAAGTATTAAAATATATTTTAAAATAAATAAGTAATGGTTTGCCCGTGATATTTTGGAAAAAGAGGGGCTTTAGTAATAAAAATAGAAATTAACATGTTTCCATTGAATTTTAAAATATAAAATTATCGATTTGCCCGTGATATTTTTGAAAAAAGAGAGGTTTTAGTAAGAAAAATAGAAAATGTGACATGTTTTAGTTGAAAAAGGTAATTGTCAATTAAAAGTATTAAAATATATTTTAAAGTAAATAAGTAAGGGTTTGGCCGTGATATATTTGGAAAATGAGGGATTTTACTTAGGAAAATAGAAAATATAACATGTTTTAGTTAAAAAAAGGTAATTGCCCGTGATTTTTCTAGAAAAGGAGGGGAAATTTAATTTCCAATTAAAAGTATTAAAATAGATTTTAAAATAAATAAGTAAGGGTTTACTCGTGATATATTTGGAAAATGAGTGATTTTAGTAAGGGAAATAGAAAAAGTAACATGTTTTAGCTGAAAAGGAAATTACCGGTGATTTTTTAAGAAAAAAATGGTAATGTATTGATAGATAGATAGATAGATTTATAATATTAGTATTTTATGCTACTAAATGGAATAACCCGTGATATTTTTGAGGTTTTAGTTAGGAGAAATATTAGTTAAAAAATATAAAA
This sequence comes from Heracleum sosnowskyi, assembly GCA_030848705.1. Lineage (NCBI taxonomy): Eukaryota > Viridiplantae > Streptophyta > Magnoliopsida > Apiales > Apiaceae > Heracleum > Heracleum sosnowskyi. Next base: position 72,946,744 of record CM061235.1, read on the forward strand.
AAATATATACGTTTTGGAAAAAAAGCTAATCGGTTAGTCATTAATAATTATAATATTATTATTTTATTTTATTAAATAGAAATGTTCGTGATATTTTTGGAAAATGGGAGGTTTTATTTAGGAAAAATAGAAAAGTAGAAATTTTAGTTAAAAAATATAAAAAAGAATATACACTTCGGCTAAAAATTGTAATGAGTTAGTTATTAACAATTATAACTTTATTATGTTATTTTATTAAATAAAACTGTCTGCAATATTTTTGGAAAATGAGATATTTTAGTTAGGAAAAATAGAAAAGATATTTTATATAATAATTTTAATATGTTATCTCTAACGGCTATGAATGGAGTGACCAACCCGTGCGATGCACGGATTGTTATTAATAATTATTATTTTTATTATTTATGTTTTAATATTTTATTAATTTGCATTTGCTAAAAAAATAAGTAGGCGTGTTAAACTTTTTTAAATAATTAAAAGTATTAAAATAAATTTTAAAATAAATTAATAACTGTTTATCCGTGATATTTTTGGAAAAGTAGGGGTCTTAGTAAGGAAAAATAGAAAAAGTAACATGTTTTATCTGAAAAGGTAAGTGCCCGTAATTAAAAGTATTTAAATAGGTTTCAAAATAAATAAGTAGGGATTTGCCCGGGATATTTTTGGAAAATGAGGGTTTTTAGTAAGGGAAAATAGAAAGAGTAGCATGTTTTAGTTGAAAATGATAATTGCCGGTGATTTTTTTTAGAAAAATAGAGGATTTTGTTAGAAAAAATAGAAAAAGTAATGTATTTTAGCTGAAAAGGTAGTTGGTTATAAAAATGTTATTATTTAATAATAATTTCTTTAGAAATTTAAAAAATTGAAAAAGTTACATGTTTCAGCTGAAAAAATGCTCATAATTAAAAGCATTAAATTTTTTTTAAAACTTTTAATTATTAAAATAAAAAAATAGATTTTTAAAATAAATAAGTAAGGGTTTGCCCGTGATATTTTTGGAAAATGAGGGGTTTTAGTAAGGAAAATAGAAAGAGTAACATGTTTTTGTTAAAAAAGATAACCTCCCGTGTTTTTTTTAGAAAAAGAGAAGATTTTGTTAGAAAAAAAATAAAAAAAAGTAATGCATTTTAGCTGAAAAGGTAATTGGTTATAAAAAATGTTATTATTTAGTGATATTTTTTAAAAAATAAGTAAGGGCACTTAAATAAAATCATTAAGTACCAACCGTCCGTCTATCCGACTACCAAATTTTAATGTTTCGTCTTTAATAATATAGCTTAAAACCTGTGCGATGCACAAATTGTTTTTAATAATTGTTAATTTTATTATTTATATTTTATATTTTATTAATTGCATTTGTTAAAAAAAATAAGTAGGCTTGTTAAATATTTTTAAATAATTAAAAGTATTAAAATAGATTTTAAAATAAATAAGTAACGGTTTGCCCGTGATATTTTGGAAAAAGAGGGGTTTTAGTAACAAAAATAGAAAGTAAGATGTTTTCGTTGAATTTTAAAATATAAAAGTAACGATTTGCCCGTGATATTTTTGAAAAAAAGAGGGGTTTTAGTAAGAAAAATACAAAATGTGACATGTTTTAGTTAAAAAAGATAATTGTAAATTAAAATTATTAAAATAGATTTTAAAGTAAATAAGCAAGGGTTTGCCCGTGATATAATTGGAAAAGTAGAGATTTTAGTAAGGGAAATAGAAAATATAACATGTTTTAGCCGAAAAAGGCAATTGCCCGTGATTTTTCTATAAAGAGGGGAAATGTAATTGCCAATTAAAAGTATTAAAATATGTTTTAAAATAAATAAGTAAGGGTTTGCTCGTGATATATTTGGGAAATGAGGGATTTTAGTAAAGTAAATAGAAAAAGTAACATGTTTTAGCTGAAAAGGAAATTGCTCGTGATTTTTTTAGAAAAAAATGGTAATGCATTTTAACTGAAAGAGTAACTGATTATAATAATTTTTATAATAATTAAATAAACAATTAAATAAGGCAAGTACCGTACTAAAAAACAGGTACCAAAACTTTCAATGTTTCGTCTTTAATAATATAGTATAGATAGATAGATAGATTTATAATATTAGTATTTTATGCTACTAAATGGAATATTCCGTGATATTTTTGAGGTTTTAGTTAAGAGAAATATTAGTTATGAAATATAAAAATGAATATACGTTTTGGAAAAAAAAAGCTAATCGGTTCGTCATTAATAATTATAATATTATTATTTTATTTTGTTAAATAGATCTGTTCGAGATATTTTTGGAAAATTAGAGATTTTAGTTAGGAAAAATAGAAAAGTAGAAATTTTAGTTAGAAAATATAAAAAATAATATACAATTTGGCTAAAAAAGGTAATGAGTTAGTTATTAGCAATTATAACTTTATTATGTTATTTTAGTAAAAGAAACTGTTTGCAATATTTTTGGAAAATGAGATGGTTTAGTTAGGAAAAATAGAAAAGATATTATATATAATAATTTTAATATTTTATCTAACGGTTCTCATCGATTTGATCAAAAATATCTAACGGCTATGAATTGAGTGACCAGACTACAAAAAATTTCATCACCAGACTACAAAACTTTTAATGTTTCGTCTTTAATAATATAGTATAGATATGTCTTTAATATAATAGTATAGATGTTGAATGACTACGATCTATCAACAGAGTGAGAAAAAGAAAATACAGAAGAGACTGTCAATCATCGGTTAATTACCTCGCATTTCATGATTACTTACATTAAGGTTTTAGTTTTGTCTTATCTTTTCTTATCCAAATTCTACAGACACTATATGATCAAGGTGGAAGGAATTTCTGGGTGCACAACACTGGTCCACTGGGATGTCTCCCTCAAAAACTTTCCATGGTTGAGAAAACTTCACGAGATCTTGATCAACACGGATGCATTTCAAGATACAACGACGCTGCAAACCTGTTTAATGAAGGACTACATCAACTTTGCCAAGGATTCAGATCTGAAATGAAGGGTGCTACTGTTGTATATGTTGATATTTATGCCATTAAGTATGATCTTATAGCCAACTCTAGCAAATACGGTAAGCTCATTAATAATTATTCTATCATGCAACTTCCTGCATAGTATAAAATACATGTTGGATTTTGAAATGCTCTTATACATAATGTTTGCACACTTTAAAGTTCTTTACGCATTGCTGATTTACCTGTTTCGCGTGTGTCCGGGGATAGCTTAATAAATGGAAAATAAATTATCATGGAAACCATTAATTATCGATACATTTTGCTGTCTTTATATGGTTTTTGATTGATTGATGAACCATGCAGGTTTCTCAAATCCATTAATGGCCTGCTGCGGATTTGGAGGACCTCCATACAATTACAATATTCAAATCACATGTGGCCAACCTGGTGCTCAGGTCTGCAATGAAGGATCTAAACTTGTAAGCTGGGATGGAATCCATTACACCGAAGCAGCCAACAACATTGTAGCCTCAAAAATACAGACCAATGTTTTCTCAACACCACACATTGCCTTTGATTTCTTTTGTCATTGATTTACATTTAGTTTATTGTGTATTATACATCACTGTGATATCTATTAAATATCAGAAGGTTTAATGAGATATCTATAAGGCTACAATATTTGTAGATCATTACAACTTCCCTTGCACACCTCGACGAATTGGTCTCAACGGTTTCTTATGCCAAGTATTGAGGGTTGAGCTGAATGGCGTTGCACTGCAATGTTTCTTGGCATCATACATACATGATATGATGCAGGCCTCCTTTGGAATGGAAATGTAAAGCATAACATGTAAAGCATTTAAAAAACAAATAAGTGACACGTTAACAAGAAAGCAAAGTGGTAAGATTAGGATGGTAGTTCCAAATGACAAACATAACAAGATTTATGAAAATAGAGTGATAAGAACTGACAAGGACGACATAGGACAATAAAGTTTTAAAACACAAAGGTAATTAACATGAAAGCGCAATAACTGAAATTACAGAAGAAGTGGCCACAAGGATCAGGTGGGAGAAAGCAGACTCTAGTCATCGGCAATAGCAATTCGATCTATGATCTTAGCCAGCACATCCCTGGATTCCTCAAGTAAACCAATACTTTGGTTCAATCTTTCCCTCTTGATAGTAAACGAAGGTGATTCATCCATCAGACGCTCAATGCCACAACCTTGAGGACCCAAAACCTCCTTCACTATCTCTTCTTCCATACCCTGGTTAACCAACTTCTTTAAAGCCATAAGCAAGTAAAGAGCAATAGAGTCCACCATTCTTTTAAGGACGATGCTCCAGTAAGAAGTTAGCCTCATCTTTAGATCAAATGCTACATCTCTAACACCTGAAATTTTTTCCAAATGACGAAGATCAATTTTCCCAAAACTTTCAATATCTGCTACCCACGAAACGTCACCATCAATAGCCTCCTTGAAATTAGCATGTGATTTCATGAGCTTATTCCACAGTGCCATATACTCTGGATCACATGTATAGTCAGCAAGCTTCTCCATCTCAATAATTTCCAGTACTCGACATGTTGTCTGCTCTTTCATTTTGGCGATTAGATTCAAGGCTGCTCGTTTAGTAGAAGATTGCAATGGAGGATAGTTTTCACAGTGATGCGTCAATATTTCAACTACAACAGTCTCAATGTAGTCCCACACTTTACCGACAAAGCTAACAGGGATCTCTGAAATTGCTTGAACCTTTAATTGCAAAAGGTGAAGGAATGCAGATCTGGGAAGGAAATTAGGCAGCGCCACACTTCTAGTTTCCTCGAGCACAAATATCTCATCAATTAAAAACTTCTCATCAGTAATAAATGGAGAACTGCTTTTCAATTCTTGTGAAAACTTGTCAAGCATTTCAGCTAAACGAGCTGTACTATGCATATTCTTATTGTCAGGATACTCATCAAACTCACCTCTCACAAGAAGCTTTTTAAGTGACTCTCTCGACAATCCCAGAATCCTCATAAAAGCGGTAAATGCTTCGGCAACAGTAGACAGTTTTTGGGGTAAATTGTTAAGCTCCAAAACATTTGCATGTAACTTAGCATTGATCGTCTTGACAATTTCTGGCAAGCATTTAGCTATAATTCTGGCTTGAATTTGCACAAGTTTCCTGGCTAACACAGGGACACTAACCATGGACTTGTCAATTTTTGAGAGCAGTGGGTGGGATTCGAAAAGCATACTTTCTGCCATCCTTGCTTCTTCATAAGATTCATCACCAATCCGGTTCCTCACACAAACGTATCCAAGCCCGATATTGACATCATCAGCCATGACTTTGTCACGCAGTCCCTCGGGAGATTTGTCTGACTTTGTAACCACAGCCAGTGTCCTGTCCCCTGTTTTGTCCACCGACTGCGACATTCGAATAGACTCGCAGGTAGGAAAATCAACAGTTGCAGACAGGACATTCAGTATAATGCTTTCTTCTGGTTTTATATACTCCATTATTATACCAGAGATTTGCTCATATATGTTTTCAGGTTGCCCATGAACCGGAACTCTGGTGATACCTGTTTCAAGATACTTTCTCACTATACATAGTAAATATGTAAACGAAAAATGGAGCAGATGACTTGACACACAAAATCACATTTCACTGACTTGGTACTTCTCATAAGAAAACAAAAATGATCTCATAAGAGTCTTTTGATAATGTCTTATAAATAGTTGACAATAATTGAAATTGTATACATATATGGTAAGTTAAGAAAAATGTACCAGGCAAATCAACCATAGTGAGATCAGGAACACCATTCTTTTTGACAACAAGTGTCAATGGTGTATGAGATATCCCTTTTCCGTCGCCTGCAATCTCTGCTGTGGCCATGTTTATAGATTCTGCTATTTTCAGCTCGTCAGTAGACACCACTTTCCCACAATACTCCAAATGGAGCTCAGACTCAGGTTTTGAGTGATGATGCAGCCTCATTATGAGTGGAACCCTGGTACAAATTCCTTGACCACGCGGCAAGCTAATTCCAGCAAGTGATTCAAGCACACTAGACTTGCCAGATGACTGATCACCGACAACAACAATAGTGGGGAGTTGAATCCCTTCTTGCGTCACCTTTAAGTTTCTGAGCTTGTCAATGGCATCCAAAAGTGGTCGGATTTTTTCATTGTAAGAAGACACAATTGGTGCATGAGAAGAAAGAGGAACAACTGATTCATCAACTTCACAAACAATTATTGACATGTTGCTGTGTTCTTGATCAGATTTTACAACTATTTGCTTAAACTTACTTTTATTAACTTGCTCTACTCTTTGTTTCGGAATCCATTCCATGACTACTTGCTTTCTCAGTCATCGTTCCATACATACTCACTTTATTCTTTCAAAATAACTTATTTCCACTTTATCCACTTTAGTACGAAGATACCCTAATAAAACAAGCGGACCCTGCCTACATTTTTATACATTTATATATTCCTTCCATATAACTATGTTTCTTTCGTTCATATTTTATAAAGAGGTGGCCAAACTTTACCCAATTTTGCATTTTGATGGCCATATTTTATAATTTGTAATACTGTGGCCGAACATTACCTTTATTTTTCAAAAAGATGGCTACGAGCCACTTTTTTAAGTTTTTTTTTATAAAAAAAGTGGTAATTTCCGATAGGTAGCCGAACATTACTTTTATTTAAAAAAAAAAGTGGTTACGGACCACTTTATTTTCTTAGCCATCTTTTTGAAAACTACTATGGAAATCCCAAAATTTGCACACCGTCCGGTGCCAGTGCCATTAAACTAAAGAAACCCATAAACTACTATGGAAATCGGTAATATGGAACCAAATCATTACACTAAAGAGCGCAATCTCTCATCTATTAAGGCGTATGCTGTTGCAAAACAATCTTCAGCCGATCCTCCTTTCCCTGATCGTCGTCTACAGATCCCAGCTTCGTTCGTTCCTTGCTTTTATGTTACTTTACTTATTAACCATCATACTCTCTTCTAAAATCACTTGGTTTCGAACTAGACTATCCTCAGCATCATGAGGTAAGAATGAACCACTGCTCTTTGTGTGTTTAAATCTCAAGATCAGACATACTGGACTTGTATTGAATTTAAAAATGTCTAAAAATCAAAACTTAAAAAAAGTATTAATGTATTTCAAAAAAGTAGTAAGGTAGGGTAGCCGATTTGTACTACTACACATAATTTCCACATTTGACGTACCAAAGGAGACCATACCTTACTGTATAATGGAAGACGCTATATACCATAATATTATATGACCAACCATTACGTATGGGAACTGACGCAATTCACTGTTCTTATGAAGTCACATTATTCTCTTTCCCTAATCTAATTAAAGTAGTTCATTCTTTACACATCATTATGTTTTAAGTGGAAATTAATAAATCTGTTGCAGGTCACTATGTCAGACTCTATATTCTCCCCTCCGCATCCCCCGCACTTCAAAGTATGTTCGGTATGTAGTGCACAGAGGAACCAACAACAGTAAAATTATATAAAAATAACAGATAACTACAAACACACAGATTTAAGTGGTTCGGCAAAATGCCTACATCCACTGAGACTGCTGATATTATTAAACTGAGCAAGGAAATTACAGAGCATAACAGATTTCCTCACTAATAATATCACTCAAATGTTTCCCAGGTGTTTCAAGGAGTTGCAGAAAACTCACACACAAACTAGCATTCTCAGCTACTTATTTTCTAATTTCTAATCTTTTTTATGCAGAAATGGGAGAGCCCTATATTTATATTACTTGTCTTCATGTATAGACAAAAAGTATAAATTTAGCATTGATAGCCAACCAACTTGTGCCTACAATGTCTTCCATTTCATACATCTGGCTTGACTAATCAGAATCATCAGTACCAAAGCAATCAGTTGCCTAACAAGACAAAACTCTAGTGTTGACTTAGGATGAAGTATGAGCCAGAAAAACAACAATCTCCACCTTGGCGAAACTTCACTCAATGCTGCCTTCAAAACGCGCTAGGCGCTCTAAGTTCGAGAGATGTTGATCAAGCTTAAACAGTGTTTGAACTTGATCCCTGAAACTACTTTTGTTAGCATATCTGCAGGGTTATTTGCAGTGCTTACCTTCTGAAGTAGTACATTTCCATCCTCGATAATTTCACGAACAAAATGATAACGAACATCAATGTGCTTAGTGCGACCATGATGTACCTGGTTCTTTGCCAAACAGATGGCACTTTGGCTATCACAGAAAACCTTTGCATTTTCTTGAACAATACCTAAATCCTTGGTCAATCCGAGAAGCCAAATAGCTTCTTTAAATGCTTCAGTTACAGCCATATATTCTTCCTCCGTAGTTGACAAAGCTACAGTTGATTCTAATGTTGATCTCCAGCAAACTGGTCCTCCAACCATAGTAAACACATAACCAGTTGTTGATCTACGTTTATCCAGATCTCCAGCGAAGTCAGAATCCACATATCCGACTAAGTGATTAACATCAGCCTTATTTCTTTCAAACTTTAAACCAATATCCACAGTACTATAGATGTACCGTAGAATCCACTTTACCGCTTGCCAATGTTCTTTTCCGGGATTGTGCATGTACCGACTTACCATATTAACGGCATGAGATATATCAGGCCTGGTGCATACCATTGCATACATCAGCGCGCCGATAGCATTTGCATAAGGAATGCACTCCATTTTTCTTTTCTCATCATTGGTTGTGGGAGACATCTTTGCACTTAACTGAAAATGAGGAGCAAGCGGTGTACTAACTGATTTGGTTTTTTCATTCATTCCAAACCTTTTCAGCACCTTCTTCAAATATTGAGTTTGTGATAAACACACAGTGCTCGCAGCTCTATCTCTTGTGATCTCTATTCCAAGAATTTTCTTAGCTTCTCCAAGGTCTTTCATTTCGAATTCAGAATTTAACAAGGTCTTCAACTTGGCGATCTCCACCTTACTCTTAGATGCAATTAACATATCATCAACATATAAGAGCAAATAAATAAAAGTACCATCTTGGAGTTTTCGAAAATATACGCAATGATCATATTGGCTGCGGGTGTACTTATGCTCTCGAATGAAACTGTCAAAACGTTTATACCACTGCCGCGGTGACTGTTTTAAACCATACAATGACTTTCTCAGTTTACAAGCCCATTTCTTGCATCCTGGAACTCGGTAACCATCTGGTTGAGTCATGTAGATTTCTTCGTTTAAAGTACCATGCAGGAATGCTGTTTTGACATCAAGTTGAGCTAATTCGAGATCAAATTGTGTAACTAATGCCAGCAAAATCCGAATAGATGAATGCTTTACAACATGTGAAAATACCTCATTGTAGTCTATTCCCTCTTTCTGAGCATATCCTTTCGCAACTAATCTCGCTTTGTACCGGATTTTGTTTTCACCAGGTAAACCTTCTTTCTTGGAATAAACCCATTTGCAGCCGATTGTCTTCTTTCCTTTCGGAATCTGAACCAATTCCCAAGTCTCATTCTGGTGTAAAGACTTCATTTCTTCGTCCATTGCCAATTTCCACTTTGCATCATCCCCACTTTGTATAGTTTCTCTATAAGTGCATGGAACATCATCATCAATTATTGGAAGTGCAAATGCTACCATATCTGTGTAGCTGGCAGGTTTTTTTATCTCCCTTCTCGGTCGAGTAGTGGCAATGCTTTCAGGTGGAATCGCTGGTAATTGTGAGGGAAACTCCATCTCAGCTGAAATCTCATCTTGATCATCAATTTCATCTTCATCATTATCAACAACATGCACATTATTTTGCAAATTTTCTGGTGCCTCGAGCACTACTTTAGAAGTAGTATTTGGACATTCATTTTCAATTTCTGAACTTGTTTGCCTCAACATAACAGACTCGTCAAAAGTGACATCTCGACTTAAAACAATCTTATTTGATTTAAGACACCAAAGTCGGAATCCTTTAACTCCCCATGTGTGGTGTAACCCAAGAAAATAGATTTCTTCGCTCTAGGATCCATTTTAGATTCTTTCACATGATAATATGCTGGACATCTAAATATTCGTAAAGAATCATAATCTGAAACAAGTTCTCCAGACCATACCTCTTTGGGAGTTTTTCCGTCTAAGGCAGATGCAGGCGGCCTGTTGACAATATGGGTTGCATATGACAAAGCTTCTGCCCAGAATGTCTTACTTAATCCAGATTGAGAAAGCATACATCGAACTTTTTCAACCAAAGTACGATTCATCCGTTCCGCCACTCAATTTTGTTGTGGGGTACTCGGGACTGAAAAATGTCTGACTATGCCTTCATCTTGACACACTTTGAAAAATGGATCAGACTTGTACTCGCCACCATTATCAGATCTTAATCTTTTAATTTTTCTGCCCGTTTGAGTTTCAATCAATTTCTTCCATTTAAGAAAGATATCCAGAACTTCATCTTTGTGACGCATAGTATATACCCAAACATATCTAGAAAAATCATCGATAAAACTGACAAACCATCAGTTACCTCCCAACGAAGCATTTCTAGAAGGTCCCCAGACATCGGTGTGAATGTAATCCAAAGTTCCTTTCGTGCGATGAACAACATCACCAAATTTGACTCTCGTTTGCTTCCCTAATACACAGTGCTCACAGAAATCAAATTTTCCAGTCTTGGCTCCTTTTAGTAGACCTTGCTTCACTAAGCCTTGCAAAGCCTTCTCTCCGGCATGTCCTAAACGCATGTGCCAAAGACGAGAAGAATCAGATGTCTTCCCGTTAGAGCTGCTTGAGATAGCTGCTCCACCTGTAACTGTACTTCCGTCTAGAAATTAGAGATTTGCTTTTTGTGTACCCTTCATTGCAACAAATGCCCCTCGCACAACCTTTAAAACTCCATTTTCCATTGTAACCTTGTAACCATCAGAATCAAGAACACCTAGAGAGATCAGGTTTTTTTTAAATCACGTATGTACCTCACATTTGTAAGTCGCTTAATTGTCCCATCGTGCATCTTCAAACGTATTGTCCCAATTCCTTTTGTTTGACATGCATTATTGTTGCCCATAAGCACAACACCTCCATCAATCTCTTCAAAATCAGAGAACCAATGTCTGTTCGGACACATATGATATGAACAGCCAGAATCAAGTATCCATTTATCTAAATATGTGTCTGATAAAGAAACCGTAAAGGCAGCTTCTTCTTCTTCTGGTTTTTGCACAACATTTACAGCTGACTTGTCTTTGTTTGGACAATCTTTCTTCCAGTGGCCTTTCTGGTGACAATATGCACACTCATCTTTCGCAAGACGCCTTCTAGATGACTCTCCTCCTCTAGACTTTGACCTCGATCGACCCCTATTATTTGATCCACCAGATTTGTTGACTTGTCTGCCTCTTGTTGTGACTAATGCTTCTGATGTTGTGTCCCGGTGATCATGATGATCCTTCTTTCGATATTCGTTATTTACCAAAGCATTAGAAACATCTACGAACTTTACATCATTTTTACCGTACAACAGAGTTGTGGTTAAATGTTCATAGCTTTCAGGTAACGAATTAAACAACAACAAAGCTTTATCTTCATCAATAATTTCAACATCTAAATTTTGGAGATCAGCCAAAATTTTATTGAAATTATTTAAGTGCTCAATCATAGGGGTACCTTTCTTAAACTGGAAACGGAAAAGCTTCTTCTTCAAATAGAGTCTATTCTCTAAACTTTTTGTCATGTACTTGTCCTCTAGCTTTTTCCAGAGACTTGCAGCTATATTTTCTTTCATGACAAAATATTTTTGATCTTTTCCCAAGCATAGTCGAATTGTGCCACAAGCTTGACGATTGACATAATTCCAATCTTCATCAGAATAATCTCTTGGCCTGGACTCCAAAGCAATATCAGATCCTTCTCGGAACAAAAGATCTAATACTTCACACTGCCACATACCAAAGTTATTGGTGCCGTCAAATTTCTCCACCTCAAACTTTGCGTTGGATAACATGGTTCTTCTAACAGAGCTTCTAAGACCATGTTGTTGATCATTAGAACTTTCATCCTCAGCTTGTGCACTTCTTTCAGTCCCTCTATCATCTGCCATAACTGAATTTCTGACAGCGAAACTCTTTCAGGTTCTGGTGGTGCTTCGGAACTCCGATTGAAGTGATTTTCACGGCGTTGGATTCGTCTCGTCGAGAGCTTCGATTTGATATATACTACTGCTATGTTTGGTTCTGATACCAATTTGTAGTGCGCAGAGGAACCAACAGCAGTAAAATTATATAAAAATAACAGATAACTACAAACACACAGATTTAAGTGGTTCGGAAAAATGCCTACATCCACTGAGGCTGCTGATATTATTAAACTGAGCAAGGAAATTACAGAGCATAACAGATTTCCTCACTAATTATAATAACCCGAATTTTTGGAAAAATTTAAAATTTTTCTTATTATGATTAAGTGCATCAGTGAATAGTGAATTTGGTGAATGAATAGTGATTTTGAGGGTTAAGAAAATTTTTCATGCCACCTATGTACGAGACGTAGTGTGGATATTCCGAAGTCGTATTAGTGATCTACGGAGTAAATAAGTGAATGCAAAGATGATCAGAATTCAGAAATTCCAAATTTTATTTTGGTGTAGTATTTGACCGGGCAGTGAATTATATATTATTATATTCAAGAAATGAGATATTAAAATTGAGGATTTGAGGATTTAATATTTTGGAATTTTATTATTTTATTAAAGTCGATTTAAGGATTCGATTGTTGGAATGAATAGTGAATAGTTACTATTCACTGCGAGAATCGCATAGAGTTTTTATTCGCTCTTTTTGGGAAATATTTCGAATCGTTTCAAGAGGAACAAGGCAACATTTACAGGATTAAATATAGACATGGAAGTAACATGCGACAAGATTAATTCGAGGAATGCAACATTTGGATCATACATGTGAAAGGAAAGCGAACCAGTAAAGCTACTTTATCAAAGCCAACGCATGTTGGACAAGTGTCGGGAGAAGAGACCACCAAGGGTGATGAATCACCACTTCATACAAATATCAGCATTATTATCATCAATTAGCCAAAACAAAGAAAAGAAAAAGGAAGAAGAGTTCCCCCCCCCCCCATTCTGCCCAGCAGGAGCATCAAGGAAAGAAAAATTCATATCTCCACTTCTATCCATCCTTAAATCACCACATTTTAACCATAGTTTCTCCACTCCATGGGCAACATTCGTTCAAAATTTCATGGCCAACAAAGGAGTGTAGCCTAGTCAAATCCCTTCCCTAAGTCGGAGAACCGAAACTGCCCTGCCTTTTCCAGTTTCGACCACTCACCTTAGAAAGCCAATAAGTCGAGCTTCAAGCATCCCCTGGTGATGAGATAGGACTCAAAAGAAATCCCTTGAAGAGTAGAAGGTGTGGCAAAAAGTTGAGAACCAAACTCTTGTTTTTCGATTTTATATGGATTTTACAAAGTGATGATGAATAGTAACTCCGAAATCTTGTTAACTTGTTTTCTTGATTGGATCTTAAGGTTTAAGCTTTGTAAGGAGTATCTAAGGCTTGTTGAGTGATTGTGACCACTGGTTAGTGTTGCTAGAGCTTCCAAGAAGGTAAAACCCTAACCCACCCTTTGAGTTCATATGAGTTTTGATGATTGTTTTGATGTTATAAGCTTAAGAGATCATGTTTAAGTATTTTAGTTGTTACTTAACTTTGTGAAATGTGTAAAATGATGGGTGTTGGATTTGAGCCTCACAACTGATCTTAGAGGTGTATGATGGTTGTTTGTTGAGATTGTGGATGTATGGTATGCCCGGTGTGGCTTGGTTATGTTGTGACAAAATTGGATTATTCGATTTTAAGCCGTCGTAATGCCCGATTTTCGGTAACTCTATAAACTGCCTAGAATCCGAAAACTTAACTGCCTCATTTGGTTCAATGATGAACATGAGTGTGTAGAGCCTTGTTTCTAGTTTACGTGAGCGCAAGAATCATGTTAATCCGATTTACGGTTTAAGAGAAAAGTGAGTTTTAGTAAACGCCGTTCGGAGGAACAACCCATCTCTGGTCAGTCACTTTGAGGATATATTTGGACCACTTAGAAGCCATATTAAAATGTGAAACTTTGAGGAATAATGCTAGAGACAGTTAGGAAGGCTCACGAAAAAGATTCGGATTAAAAAGATTAATTTTAGATTTTATAAAAATGTTTTAGCCGAGGTTGCGCAAGTGAAAACCGCTAAGAACATGACTTAGAAACCAAGGTTGTAAATGGGTAAGTATAACTTGTATTCGAGGATCGATTTCGGACTAAACCTACGACTTAAGTAATTGTCGATTAAACATGGACTTAGTATGAGCCTATAACGAGCTAGTAATTCCTTGGTTGTGTTTCGCTTACGTGTTTAAGCATTGAGTACAAGTGGATTATCCAGGGGATTAATCGTGCGTTTTCTTTGACTTTGTCTAGATTGCCTGGCATCGTCGCGAACCCCTATCACTTCTCGAACATCAGGCAAGTTTACTAACCCTTACTCTATTGTTAGAGTGGGCATATTTTCGAATGTATAATACTTGTTGATTCAAAAATATATCTATATATATATTTTTTTTTGTTCCAAGTATCGTGCAAGTTTTCTTATTCCATGCTGTATTTTAAAATACCATATTTTGATGTATGCATATACTAGATGCAAGTTTTCAAACCTATGCTTCTATAAACTGTTGTTGGGATAAATAAAAGATTTTGAGATATATGCTATGTGTTCATGATTTCGAAACGATACGTATGATGCTAAGTATAAGTTGGACTTATAAGCTATGGTTATGGTAATATATATATATAAGTCGATATGTCAAGAAAAACCCTCAGTATGGGGTATATACTCTGTAGTTATACTACGGACCGGGAATGGTATCAGTTGTTATCTAGGGTTATATTATTATTATTATATTATCCATTCTTTTGTTAAGAAAGTATTTGGGAATTACTTTTAAATGAATATTCTTTATTAAATATAGTTTTCATTAATTATTTAAAGCCCTACTTCTTAAGGAAGTATTTTGTGAAAACCATTCTTTAACCCTAGATACCTAATAAAGTTTTATTCAGACAATTATAAATATAATTAGAGAAGGCTCCCAAATCTATTTCCTTTTAAGTCTATATTCGGAAAGACTTAAATGTTCGCTCAAACTACAAAGACTCAGGGGACCTTTCTCAAGGTTAAATGTTTGTTCCAAGTGGACTGCCCGGTCCTAAATCTTTTTTTTGAAGCTATTCATTTAACAGCTTTGTATGCTACCATCAAAATGATTTTGATTACTTCCTCAAGACTCGAGAAGTAAGATCAGTGGAATAAGCTGTATCCATGAACAAGCATCAGCTTGGGAAATATGGGTGAATTTTCCTTTCCAACCAGATATGACTACTTTGTGGAGTCGTATACTTGGGGGAAAAGGGAAAGGAACTTTATGTTTCAGAATTATGGATTTTCTTGAACTCGGAGAATATGTAAGGGACTGAGTGGCGCCTGTCCCCTAAGGGAATTACGCGTAGACCGACGGACTATGAACGGGTCTGTTCTTCCCTTAGATTATCAGTATGTGCCCGACCATAGGGTAAGAGGAGAGAATTACGCGTAGACCGACGGACTATGAACAGGTCTGTTTTTCCCACCCAGAGGAGAGTATCAGACCGACGGACTATGAACGGGTCTGTTCTTCCCACCTACAACCGAAGGCGGGGTGATAGGTCGGTGTGAGACTGACTATCTTCCCTTCTATGTAGAAAAAGATCAGGGGGGATTCGCCTTGCGACTGATCATCGTAGGGGTATCCCTGTCGCCTAGAATCTCCATCTACAGTTCATCATCCATGAAAGAAAATGTTTTATGCAAGTTATCAGAGAAAGAAAGTTTTATGCAAGTTATCAGAGAAAGGACATGTTTTAAGCAAGTTTCCAGAAAAGAAAAGTTATTCAAGTTTATTCAAGTTTATTCAAGTTCATGCAAGTTTATTCAAGTTAAGAAAGTGGATTGGAAATATTTTACATTGTATTTATTTCCAAATTATGATATGAGGTAAATGTTTGATATGAAAGATGATATTGAATTTTCCTTATAACTTCATCTTTTAAGTTATATGTTGATAGTCTGCTTATATTTTATATAGCAGATATTTTATGAAAAGGATATACTGAGTTACCTTGTTACTTCATCTTTTATATTATACTAGAACTTTGTTCATAGTATGAGTATCGAAAGTTTGCAAAATATTATGGAGATGATATTTGAAATACAACAATGGTATTTTTGGAATACATTCCCATAAGGAAATGATTTCAGTATCGAGATATTTTGACAAATTATTGTCTTATACCCGCTTCATTTCTGGGGTGAATTAAGGGCAGAATTATGCCATACTTTCATTACCTTGCTGAGCTATCGCTCACTCTTGCTATTATTTTATATATATTATATAGCAGCGAAGCAGGATGCCAATGGGACGACACATACCTCGCAAGACGTTTCCATAAACAGTTCCTAGCAGTGATCCCGGGAGTAGTACGAACCAATTAAATCAGGCTACGGCTTTTGACATTCAACTTATGTATAGACATGAATGGTATTAGAGGATTGTGAGCATCAGAAGGCTAAGTTGGTAATGTAACAATACTTAGAAATTGTATCAGTAACAGATTCAAAAGACATTTGGGTATTGTAATAATAAAAATTATTTATTCCGCAGTTGTTGTAGTGTGTCGTTTCTGAGACTCTAACCTCTGTGTGTGTGTGAGAGACATATATTGTGGGGTCATGAGCAGGTGAAATATGAATGGTGTGAGTAATACAGGTAAGGCAAGGAGTACATGGATCGTGACAACCCTAAATCCCCGACCCCGGATTTGGGGCTGTTACACTAATAGTATCACTCAAGTGTTTCCCAGGTGTTTCAAGGAGTTGCAGAAAACTCACACACAAACTAGCATTCTCAGCTACTTATTTTCTAATTTCTAATCTTTTTTATGCAGAAATGGGAGAGCCCTATATTTATATATTACTTGTCTTCATGTATAGACAAGAAGTATAAATTTAGCATTGATAGCCAACCAACTTGTGCCTACAATGTCTTCCATTTCATACATCTGGCTTGACTAATCAGAATCATCAGTACCAAAGCAATCAGTTGCCTAACAAGACAAAACTCTAGTGTTGACTTAGGATGAAGTATGAGCCAGAAAAACAACACGGTATACGTTCACTCGAAAGTTCATTTTTTTTTCGAGAAATTAAACTTCATACATGCTTCATATATTGTTAGTCAAAAAAATCTGCCTTTTGCTGAGGTAATTTAAGGTTTCCTTAGTTTAGTTCACATGAGAACTCGAGAGAACTCTTTAAACTGCTAGATCATAAGTGATCATTTACCTGTGTTAAGTCTTAAGGTTTCAAGATTATTGAAGAACAAAATAAGAGTCTGTTTGATTCAGTTAAATTTAAGTACTTGTCTCTCGAAAATATATATATATATATATATATATAGTCTAAATTTTAAAATTATGAGGATACGGGTGCGAGGGGACACGTCATATATAAATATAAATTTTTATATATTTCATGTTACGCATATTAAAACCAATTGGCAGAACGAAAATATATATGCAAACTGAATGAAATGCATAATTTGTTCATTCAAAATACAAAAGTATGAGTTTAATCTTTCATTTATGCAAAAATGAAAATGATCATCAATACTTATGTATTTTTTTATTGACATTGATACTTGATTTTGTGAAGATAGTTATTTAAAACAACATTTTATTACAATTTTTGAAAATAAAAATCGAAAGTAAGATTGTAAAAGAATCCGTGTATCCAATACGGGAACACGCGTGTTCAAGAATCCGACACGGGGACTCATCAGTCTACCCAAGTGTCCCTGCTTCCTAGTATATAGATACTTGTCCCGACAAATACACACTTAATTTATCGGATTTAAGGTGAACCGAACACCACTC
This sequence comes from Heracleum sosnowskyi, assembly GCA_030848705.1. NCBI lineage: Eukaryota > Viridiplantae > Streptophyta > Magnoliopsida > Apiales > Apiaceae > Heracleum > Heracleum sosnowskyi. The sequence goes on from CM061235.1 coordinate 72,964,751, forward strand.
GTAAATAATAGTTTGGAAATACCAAATTACCCATGGTTGTTAGCAAACAACCAAAGTAAGAAGGCAGAACTCCAACCCCACCAAGTTGCACATGAATTATGATAACAGTATCTTGTCCAGAACACTACAAATATTTGTGAGTATTATCTTGACTAACTCGAACATACATGGACAAACTCAAGTTATTTAAGTAGTTCAGCAGTTCCAACATCAGGTGCACTTTCTAATTACAACCTCAATATTCCATATTAACCTCTCTCAGTCTATCATTTTAACAGGCATTTATGGATAAGGGCAAGGAAAAGAAGAAGAGAAAGGTGGAAAATGTTGAAGAAGAAACAGAGGAAGAAATAATGGAGAAATTCTTTGCACTAATAAAAAGCACGCGGCGGGTAGGAGGAGTAGACAGATGGAAGGAGAGCGAAGATCAGGTAAAGGACAACGAAGAGAAGCCGAAGATAAATATGTCAGCAGCAGCAGCAGCAGGTTGGTGTCCGATGTTCCAACCGGAGGATTTCTTGATCAATAAAATAAGTTCAGTCCCAGGTCCTGCAACCGAAATTGCAGCTTCATCTACTACTGCAGATGATGATCAAAATAAACAAGAGATAGCAGAGGAAGGGAATGATATCTTGAACCTCAAGCTTTCTTTGTAGAATTGTAATAATGTGTTGTCTATGGTTGCATTGGTGAAAATTGAGTTTTAAATTGTTGATGGCTTATTTTTGTACCTGCATTGAACTAATAATCAATTGGGATTCTCTTTGTAAATTAATTTTAATTTAAAGTTGAACTAATTAACAGCAACTCTGTCTCGATCCTTAGTTGGGTTCTGTCTTTGTGATGTCCTCAATGGCTCAGCTAATTTTAAATAGTTAGACTCGTTGGTCAATTTTTCAGTGAAAGGGATGTCGAAAACGTGATAAATGCATTGAGGTTCTGATTAGGTGGGATCTGTTCTTAGTTCAAACTCTATAATGTTAAGGTATCCTGTTATTCTACTCCTGAATGTTTAATTTTTATAAGGAATCAAAGGATTATGATCGAGTCGGCGGAGGTCTCGAATTCGAATCCTCAGAACCACAAACTTAAAATTAGTATTGATTGGGAAATATATGTAGACTGCAAATATATGTGTCCTGGCACACATGCATGCTTAAGAATTCCAAAAACCAGTAATTGCAAGACACAAGATGTGACCAACTTAACAAGTACTGCACATTACATAACATCAAGTCATAATCATGAAACAGAGTAGCGAGATTAACAACTATGAAATTACACAGGACCATGCAATTCCGGATGACATACATAACCAGATTCATGAAAATTATGTGACCAGCATTAACAAAAGGGATTACGTCGAATAATGCAGTTTTAAAAGACAAAACAAAGTTCAAAGCACTTCACTGTAATCACAAAATAACTGGCCACCTGGTAATGCTTGGAGTAGACTCTAGTCATCCGAAATAGCTATTCGATCAATGATCTTTGCCAACACTTCCCTTGATTCCTTAAGTAAACCAATGCTTTGGTTCAATCTTGCCCGCTTTACAGCAACAGAAGGCGATTCATCCATCAGACGCTCAAGGCCACCACCTTGAGGTCCCAAAACTTCGTTCACTGCGTCTTCTTCCACACCCTGGTTAACTAACTTCTTTAAGGCCAGGAGCAAGTGAAGAACAATAGAGTCAACCATTCTCTTTAGAACAATGTCCCAGTAAGCAGTAAGCCTCATCTTCAAGTCAAATGCTTCGTCTCTAATGCTTGGATAACTCCTCAAATGCCCAACATCAATTTCCCCAAAACCTTCAATATTAACTATTGACGAATCACCATTAAAGACATCTTTGAAAGCATCACGTGATTTCATGAGCTTACTCCACATTGCCATGTACTCTGGATCACACGTATAGTCAGCAATCTCCTCCATCTCTATGATTTCCATCACCCGATATTTTGATTGCTCTTTCATTTTTGAAATAAGATTCAAGGCTGCACGTCTAATAGACGATTGAACTTGAGGATAATTTTCACAATGATGCATCATTATTTGAACTACCACAGTCTCAATGTAGTCCCACACTTCAGCAACAAAGTTAACAGGTATTTCTGAAACTGTTTTAACCTTATGCTGTAAAAGTGAGAGGAATGCAGACCTGGGAAGGAAATTTGGTAGCGCAACGCTTTTAGTTTCCTCAAGAACAAAAATCTCACCAAGTAAAAAGTTCTCACAAGTATTATTCTCAGAACTGTTTTTCAGTTCTTGAGAAAATTTGTTAAGCATTTCAGCCAAACGAGCTGTGCAATGCATACTCTTACTGTCAGGATATTCATCAAACTCGCCTCTTATGAGAAGTTTTCTCAGAGACTCTTTAGACAATCCTAGAATCCTCATGAAAGCGGTCAATGCTTCTGCAACAGTTGATAGTTTCTGGGGCAATTTGTTAAGCTCCAAAACATTTCCATTCAACTTAGTATTAATCTTCCTGACAATTTCTGGCAAGCATTTAGATATAATTGTGGCTTGAATATGCACAAGTTTCCTAGCTAACACAGGAACACTAACCATAGACTTGTCAATTTTCGACAGCAGTGGGTGAGATTCGAAAATAAAACTTTCCGCCATTTTTGCTTCAACATAAGATTCGGCACCAACCCGGTTCCTCACACAAACATATCCAAGCCCGATATTCACATCATCCGCCATGACTTTCTCACGCAGTCCTTCCGGAGCTTTATCTGACTTTGTTACGACAGCCAGCGTCCTGTCCCCAGTCCTGTCCACAGACTGTGACATTCGAATAGACTCACAGGTAGGGAAGTCGACAGTAGCAGATAGAACGTTCAGTATTATACTTTCTTCAGGTTTTATGAACTCCATTATAATATCAGAAATTTGCTCATATATATTTTCCGGTTGCCCATGAACTGGAACTCTGGTGATACCTGTTGCAAAAATTTGTTTTCTCACTACACAACATATATAATAAATGAAATCATGTTACAGAACACCTTATAAGAGAACTTGGGCCTTTGAAGAACAAAAACTGAAACATGAAATCTATCAAGTATGAACACTTGGTTTATGCATTAATCCATTGTTTCTTACTCTATAAATCTATGAACAATGTACACACGAAAAGTTCATAAATCATCATCCATTGTTTCTATCTATACAGATCATAGATGCATAAAGTACACTGAATAATTTAACAAAATGACTTGGTAATAGACTAATAGTAACTGAACAAGAACAAACAGAGCATGATGAGTGTGTTTACTTGCCTTGTTTTGTTACTTTTTCCAAGATATAAATACTTATTTTCGAAAATAAGCTAAACCAAACACTCTGAATATGTCAACACATAGATTCTTAGTTTAGTAGCATCTAGTACACAACAAAAATAAAATTAATCTCGTAGAATTTGTATATAAGACCATTATAATTCATTTTTGTTGCATGTTAATGACATTTTCATATGATATCAAGTGAAGGAAAATGTACCAGGAAGATCAACCATGGTGAGATCAGGAACACCATTCTTCTTCACAACAAGTGTCAATGGTGTGTGAGATATCCCCTTTCCATGTCCAGCAATCTCTTCAGTGGCCATGTTTATAGCTTCTGCTATATTAGTCTCATCAGAAGACACCACTTTCCCACAATACTCCAAATGAAGCTCTGACTCAGGTTTTGAGTGATGATGCAGCCTCATTATGAGTGGAACCCTGGTACAAATTCCCTGACCACGCGGCAAGCTAATACCAGCAAGTGATTCAAGAACACTAGACTTGCCAGATGACTGATCACCAACAACAACAATAGTGGGGAGTTGAATGCCTTCTTGCATCACCTTCAAGTTTCTGAGCTTGTCAATGGCATCCAAAAGTGGTCTGATTCTTTCATTGTAAGAAGACACAATTGGTGCATGAGAGGCTAGTGGAACTACTGATTCATCTACTTCAGAAATCACTAACGACATATTGCTGTGTTCTTGATCAGATTTTGCAAACACTTGCTTAAGCTTACTATTATCCTGCTTTACTCTGTGTTTTGAGATCATTTTGCATATCTTATAGTATCTGGTTTTTAAGGAAGTTTATATAGAGAGAATAATGTGGAGGGTTACAACTTACAACTCAGTAACTTTATATTTTCGAGATACCAACTTTATGAGCAGGGGGAACTAATTTTAAAAAATTAGCGAATATTTATTTAGTCCAAATATTTATACTGTAACCATGTTCAGCCGCCGTTTATGAGAATATGTCACGAAATATTGAGGGAGAAGAGTAAATTTTTATGAGGACATGTTTCACTAATCTAAATTTTGTGAAAAAAATAAATATTTTTATTAATAGTTAGTTAATAGCGTGGGACTGATCAATATTTAATGTATAAAAGTGGTTAATTTTTATATTATAAAAAATTATTATTTTTGGAAAATTTAGGAGCGTAAAGAATTGAGAGGAACATCCAAAAAATAAAGTATAAAAAATTGATTGGGACAGGGGAAGTACTCTTTTTTGAAAATAATTGTTTATTTATTCATAAAATAAATACTATTTATTACTTATTTATTAGCCGATAACCCGTGCGAAGCACGGACCGAGCATGAGTCGACATTAACATAATAATATTGATAAATATTAATAAATATTTTTTAAAAATATATTTGTCGAGAATTGAATGATAGAAATATATAATAAATAAATCACTATTTAATTATGTCGTTATAGATAATCGAACCGTTTGTAAAACTAAAGAAATTAAAATAAATAAATCTTGTATGATTACGTAGCTGCAAGGAATCGAACGATGTAGCTAATAAATTTAAAGTAAATAAATAAATCTTGTATAATTACGTAGTTGCAAAGAATCGAACCCTGGATGAAGTTAAAGAATTTAAAGTAAATAAATCTTGTATAATTACGTAGAGTAATCGAACCCGGATTTCGTGATTATCAAATTTGGTACTTTGGTACCGCGCGTCATTTTCACATTTTTTTGCTTATTAATATTAATTTTAATTATTAAAAAAATTATTAAAAAAATGTACTTATAGATATTTGAATGATAGAAATATATAATAAATAAATACTATTAATTATGTTGTTATATGCAATTAATCTTGAATTTGGTAGCCCGCGATATTTTAACATTATTTTCTTTATTAATAAAGAGTATAAAAATTATAGACAATTGAATTTTGAATGAAATTAAAATAAATAAATAAATCATGTATGATAACATAGTTATAATAAATCGAATCCTGAATTAAGCTAAATAATTTAAATTAATAAATCTTATACATAGTTGCGATGAATCAAAATCAAGTGTCGTGATAATCAAATTTAATAATTTGATACTTTTATACCGCGCTTCATTTTCAATATTCGAAGTTCGAACTGTCTAGTTTACATGACCGAAGTTGAAGAGCATCTTCAGTTATGCATTTTATATGGAGTAACCATTAATAAGAATGATTAGACACCGGCCATCAATTTTTTAGCCATCAATCAAGAAACGGGGCTTACTGTCGTTACAGAAGTACTTGAGAGCACTGCCCTAGAGTGCTTCAGACTTTTAATTATTACTTGAAAATTACTGTAGTAAAATAAATTGGTTTCAAATATCGTATACTGTAACCTCTCAATAATTGTATGTTGGATGGCCGATGCTATTAAAATAGTGTAAGTATCAATAATTATTTTAAGCCACATAAGTATATCAGTACAATAACACTTGTAACCAGTGTATTGATGATTAATCAGGATTAATCGTCGATTAATCGTTAGATGGCGGATCACCGAATTGATTAAGCAAAAATCGGTAAATTAATCATTTTTTCAGAAAAATGGTTAAAAATCGGCTGAATCGGTCAAAAATCGGGCTAATTATTAAAAAATATTTAAAATTTTAAAAAATAATTAAAAATTTAAAATTTAGAAACTTGATTAAATGATATGAAAAAACATTATTTTTGTACATGTAATTATAATTTTAGATGTCAAAATTGTAAATTCTCTTAATTTTTCCTCTTAAATTGATCTATAATTAAAAAGTTAAACCTTCACAATTTTATTTATTAAAATTATATAATATTTTTAACATATTTGCATAAATATATGATAATAACATATGTTTAGTTGAAATAACGAAACAATTATATATATGAATATAATTGTATATAAAAATATTATTAAATTTATTCCGATTAATGACCCGATTAATCATTCCGATTAATCCTCGATTACCCGATAATTCCTGAACGGTGTATTCATCAATTAACTCTGATTCCCGCTTTTTATAACACTGCTTGTAACGTAAGGTTAAATATTAACTGATGTAATTTATGTAATTTTATTATATTTAATAAATTTTCTAACGAAAGAGAACGTCTTTTTTTCCCCTAAGTTTTTGTAGTCAATGCTGACACACGTTCGTTCACGGGAGAAAGAAAACGTCTTGAGATTAGTTTGTAGAACAAATTTGAGACCTTCATGTTTTCAAATTTGTAATGTTTTGTAAATATTAAACTTAAGCAGGAAGTTGATATGACGCCGGCCGTCAACTTTTTAGCCATCAATCAAAAAAAACCAGGGCTGACGTGATTACAGAAGTACTTGGGGAGCACAGCCCAAGAAGACTTCAGACCTTTTAACTAAGACTAGTTAAAAATGAAACTAATTCAGTCCGTTCCTAACCGGACGGACCGATTCCAACATGGGTTTGAATATTATACACCGTAATTCTGTAAATATTAAACATCTATGTATAATACTAGTAATATGCCCGTGCTACGCACACGGGTTTAGTAATTTGTAATAAATTGAAAAATATATTGAAAATTTATATAGAAAATGTATTTAATATTTTTGATACAATAATACACAATTTTCAAAGAAAAATATAATTTATGAAATTGGAATGCGATTAAGTTTTTTTTTAAATAATAATTTAATATATTAAAGCAATTAAAATATAAATTCAACTAAAATTAACTTCAATATTAAAATTACAATTAAAGAAATACCAAAATATATATAACAATTAATAAATTTATATTAAAATTTGATTGCAATCAATTATTGATAAAAGTAATTACTAATTAGAATCAATCAATTCTATTACCCGAAGACTAATTGACTACAACCAACATCTATCTATTACACGAAAACTAATTGAATACAACCAATATCTACAGTGGACTCTAAACTAAACAGGGAAAACAAAAACCCAAAATCAGTATATTGCATGCATCAGTTTTCATCGGAAGAGAAATTATAAAAGGAAGCGGGTGAAGATTAGAAGTTAATCGTCGACAATGGAGGTTTGTGATCTATTAAGCTTATAAACTTTGATCTTAAACTAATGATTCATGTTGATTTCAATTACAATTAGGTTCTACATTTTATGTATATCGATGTATATAAACTGTCATGAATATGTATGGAAATTGATTGAGTTTTTTGTATCCTAATTATCAATATATGTGAATCAACTTTAATAGTCAAAAATGTCTGCTTAGAATATGTATATGGATATCGATTAAATTTTCTGAATTTTGATCATCAATGATGATTCTAATTTAGGAATACATATGCATGTTCTTGATTCAGAAATCTGTTAATGATTAAAAAGATTGAAACCTAGTATGTGAAGATATCTTAGATTATGTGTATAAGCAGAAATTCTAATTAATTACTTGACCAGTTCAATTATAAGGATTCTAAAATTATAAGTACTATTTATATGGATTCTTGATAGTATTCCTAATATTAGCCATTGTCGATTCCTAATAGTATTTATATCGATTATAATGATTATGTGTTTTTACTAACCATTGTCTGTCCTTTCATTGATTACAACAGGAAATAGTGTTGTCGAAAAGCAAAATTTCTAACATACCACATATAGGTAAAAAGATTGATCCATTATTAAAAATAAAGTCAAGTTTCTGTAAGTTTATGTTTTCATTAATGTTTCTTGATACAATAGGCATGAAAGAATTGGTGTCAAGCTTCATTTCTGCAAACACAGTAGAACATGGGTTTGGGACATTTGTAAGTGTTATGTTTACGTTAATAATAGTACTATAATATGCAACTTACTTTAATTTTATTAACTACACAGAGAGTACCATTATCGTTCCATAAACAATTTGGGACAAACCTTCCTTCACGCATTAATCTATACTGCAACATTTTCGAATGGGAAGCCAAATATGATAAAAAAAATCTAGGATAATCTATGGTATGAGAAGGTTTATCAAATTTTTTGGAGTAAAGATATATAATCTTCTCCAGTTTGATTACTACGATGAGGGTTTTTTTGTTGTAAGAATCTTTAAGGAAACGGCCGTTGAGTCAAATTATCAGACAATGGATATGGACAAATTCATAGAGAATCCATATTTACCAAATTGGAAAAGGGATCAGTATGTCCTAAATGCTTCGACCTTGGAATATGAGAAAGCTGGTGCACGGTGGCTTTTTAATGCATATCGCAATTATGCAAACTATTTCGAGATGAGAATAAAGAGTTTAGACATTGATCAAGAAATGGATAAATTGGTAAGCAAACCTCTTACTGATAAAAATATATATTCTACTTTAAGTGACATAATCCAATTCAATTTATCAGTAAAGTCTGTTTATTTCTTTGTCAATTTAAATTACAGAGACTGCAAACAGGATTGGAAAAACTTTACAAAGATTGGAAAGATGGTGATACAGTAGTTTTGATCTTTGTAAGTAGAGGATGGGAAATTGCAATTGAGAGGAAAGATGAAATCTGCGAGTTTGGAAACGGATAGCAGGCCTTTACCAAGGAAACAGAATTGGAACCTGGAGATACATTGGTGTTTTATAAATTAAATGATTGTAAAGACAACGCCGTCAACATCTGCATATTTAAAGCAGCAGACAACATAATCAATAACCGAAAAGGTACTAAATCAAACTTAAAATGTACTATTGGGAATCAATATATCCTTAGTTTGTTATATATTTACTTCTAGTTATTCTTGCAGATGATGGAGATTGGAATATTTCTTTTCTTAAAGTAATATCCGGGTCTTCGATGAATGAAGGAATGTTGGTATGTATTTGTGAACCTTTTGATATTATATTCTATAATATGTGCTGTAAAATCCTGTTTTTTTTTTAAAAAATTTAAAAAAAGTTAAGAATGTGATAGTTTACATTTTTAACAAGTTGTTCCTAAATGTTTTAAGGAAACTTATGGACAGATGATGAGTGAGGTTAATCGAATCGAAATTGGTGGCGAAAAAATATTCATATTTTATAGTTTCATAGGAGGTTACTTGGCTAATATTTTTCAAATATTAGATTATTTTCATGCGTGTCCGAAGGAGACGGCTATTTTTACCATGGATAATACTACTATCCTGCACGGACGTCTTTACCAAGAAGATGGTAGAGAGATAGATTATACTAACCGTCTAAAAGGTTGTTCCATTAGCGGAGGAAGTAACTGGATTTGGTCTATTAATTGGAAGGATGATATTGGTAAGAGTAAGAATTTATAAAATTCATATTTGGCATATAAGTTATAAAAACAATCTACGTCTTCTAAGTATGTGAATAATTTAAGGTTGTATATTTATTATTTCAGGCAAGGAAAAAGAGAATGTGGCTAAGGAGGATAATGAGCAAAAAGAGAAATTAGATATTGGAAATGTTAAGGTATGTATAAAATAGTGATTAAAAGTTTTTATTATGTGAATCACCGGAAAAATTCGATAACAGATGTCATACTTTTGAATTACAGGATGATTGGCAGTCATTCGAGCTACAAAACAGAGACAGTAGCTCTGGAATGGAAATTGAAGCACAGGAATCTGAAAATGAAGAAGAGGAAATGATTCAGGATCATGAACAAATGGACTTACCTCAGCAATTTACTGCAGTGTTAACAAAATCGAACATTGATAAATCAACACATGGCGTGGTATGGTTATATGATTATGTTAATTAGTACCTATAGATCTTTTACTTTAAAACAAAGAGAAAGTTTTTATTTAATTTTCTCATTTTCTTTATTTTCAATTGTGATAGTACATTCCAAAATCTATAACACCACGTAACAGAAGTTGGAAATCCGGGGAAAGGGTTTTGTTGACAACTGATGCTGGATCTTGGACAGTTGGTGTCGTGTGTTCAAAAGCAACCACCAGATTTTCAGCTGGGTGGAATACTTTTACAGGAAAAAATGAATTTATTACGAATCAGCGTTTAGTTTTTACAATGAAGGAAGAAGCGGATGGGATAGTTTTTGAAGTCGAAAAACAATAGATTTTGGATATTGATTTTAGTATCTTGATAAAAAATTTAAGTTGGAACGTTATCGTACATTATGTAAATTAGAATTTGGTAAGTGATGCTGGAAAAAGCAGATAAAGGTATAATCTGTAAACTAAAGATTCTACCCAGCAGAGAAGTTGTTTTGTCTTTTATAAGTTCAGTGAAGCACATTTTTTGTTTGTTTTAGTTATCCTTCTATAAGGATAAAATATTAAGATATGCAAGTTCGACATTATTTTTCTAATTTAAGCTTCACAGTTTTTTTTCCTGGTTCAGTATCATTTGATGCAACTTATTGTTGCTGCAAAATTAAATTTAGTTTATGTGGACTTTGTAATAATTTTCAGGTACGCTTAGTGAACCAACTGAATGGAATACATGGGTCTCTAAAAAATATTCTTGTGAGTTGCCGATGGCTGCACTTTTAAATCCGAATTTGCTGGTTTAGAAACATGAGAATTCACACCTGAAAGCGAAAATAAAAGGCTGTGATCATACGACAGTGAACTATATGCATCATGTTTTAGACTGTTGGTTAAGTGTAGAATACTTTGGAAATCGATCTCTGCCAACCGTCTGGCAGATGGGGAGATAAGCGACGACACGTTTATCTTTTTCTGTAGATAATCAACGTCAGATCTCTGTGCCAATGATGATCTGTCTAACCTTATGGAACTGGTGGACACAGGTTGTTCTCTCAAAAGATTTTATATCATAATCAATCTAGATCTGCATTATATATACTTGATCACAAATATCAATTAGACGAAAAAATTGATTGATTCTTTTGTATGTGTATTAAAGAATGATCTTATTCTTTATTATGCCTAATTAGTCAATGTTAAGTTCAAAAAATATTTGATTTTATATCATCGCCAATTGATGATAATAAGATATGATATCTTCAATACATCCAGGATGTAGCTGTACAAAATGACATTTATTATGTAATTGATGGTACATAAATTTTAGTAAATAAACTTTATAGGACTATAAATCTAAACCTTAATTATTTATATACTTGATGGCAAAAAACAATTCTTTGGAAATATTTATTGACTTTTTTAGTGATTAATCAAAAGTGATTTAATTCTTGATTATGTTTAATATACAAATGGTATATTGTTTTTATATGAGGAATTCATATCATCGTCACAATATGACAGCAAATCTGTAAGATTAGTGATGATAGCAAATTTGGCCGATCTTTTCAATTGATATTTGCTCCTTGTTTTAAATACTCCGCTGATTTTCATTTTAAGCAAAAAAACTTGAAAAACCAAACAAAATGTTAACAAACTTTCATAATGAAGTAGTTTATTTATAATTTTTTTTGATAAAAAAACAGCAACATCCATGTAGATGGTCAATCTGGTGAACACTTCACTGAATTCAAAATTTTTGAACATAACTGAAACAAAAATAAAAACTAAAACATAATAAAAAAGAAAGTAAATATGCTTAAAAATTCGATCTCATCTTCTTGGAAAACATATAATGATACATTCTCCGATATTCTTTCACATCTCATCTGCGGAAGATCCATGATCCTCTTCAGAAAGCCTAATAAAGGGAAAAAAATGGATTAATTAACATTGAAATTTTTTTAATCTATAAAGTAATGTGTATGAACAACCTTTGCCTTAGTTGATTAACAGCTTCATAGTCGATATTAACAAAAATTCTAGACGATGCTAAGCTTCTTACTTGAAGTGAACCTAGACAGTTAAATAAAACTTATGTAAATAATTGGTCTATGATTTAAATTTAAGCAGATGTGTTATATATTATACGTTAAAAAATTACAACCTCGAAAAACTCTTGCTTGCATATTTGCCAAGACGACTATTGGAGGAGTTTCAAAGTTGCCATGAAGTAAAGCATCTAAAATCTCAACATCATCATCATAAAAAATAACGCTGACAGAGTTGTTGTATCATAATTTTATAATTCAGATGAGAAGTTAGAAAAAGTCTAAATGAACACCACAATTATAATAAAAAAATATACATACCGTCCATCGTGAATCCTGAAACGAACAATGAATTTTTCACCAAAATGTGTCTGAATGATTCTAACTGGATCGAGATTTTCAACACTGCCAGCAATATCTAAAAGACAAAATATACATTAATCTAAAAATACAATTACTTTACAAAAGTAGTAATTGAGTATGATTAGTGTTCACCTATTGCATATATAGGTCTCTGATATGGAACATATGAATTTGCAATGTCATAAAGTTCTCCAAGTTGAACCAATTCAAATTTGTGCATTGGTATTGGAGACATGGGATCATTTGGAATAGGTTGAATTGTAGTCGAATGTGTTAAAATTATATAGATTTGCGAAGAAACTGGCCTTAGATATCCAGTTGCTTGTGTGACATTAAAAGTAGTGATCTGATATAAATTTCCCTCGATGATGACATTGGCAGCTGCATTCCAGTCAGGTTGGTGCACAAAAGCATGTACGTGATAATTCTAAGAAATAAGAATGTATTAATACATAGTCAACATGTGGAAAAATATGTTATTATATAATCAACAGATTCATCCACGCATCATAAAATGATACCTCAGCATCAAGAAAAATGTAATTGAAACCAATAAAAATGTCCATTATTAGCAAAAGAAGGCCACATCCTAGTGACACGCACTTTAATAGTCCAGTCAGTCCTGCTTTGATCCAACATATCTAGTCTATCAGACATATCTGCATAATGAGACAATACATCAATAAAAGTTTTACATTTAATCACGGTCATATAATTGAAGAAGTAATGTGAATTATATTGCATATTGACAATATAGCAATACGAAAACATTCAGCCAGCCGTTGTTCTTTGACGCTTATAACAAATTTGTATTGAGCAAGTGTTGAATAACATTACAGGAGGATAATAGGTTTATACACTCTATCAGATGTGCATATTTATAATCATTTAGAAACCATACAAAACTATAGAGAACTGTTAAAAATTTAAGATCTGTAGCTATGTCTTAAAAGGTTATAGGAAAATGGTAAAAAAGAAATAAGCTAACCTTAAGATTTCAAAAAGCTTAATGCAAGTTGCGATGGGGAAAAAAAGTTTTAGTTGTGATGTTTATCTTGATTCTTAGTTGTTGTAATACATTAAATTCGACGTTAAATGAGGACATAATGAAGATCACCAAATCCGGATAATGAAATGTGTTATAGAAGATATACATTAACACATGGAAATCTATAAATGATAATAACCTAGGAAATATCTTCTTTAAACTTAGGATATATGTGGTTAATACTGATAAATCTTTTGTGTTTGATGGTCAGCCATTACATAAATAAATAATATGTACTTGATCTTCTAATCAATCAAGTGTATAAATTTATTGATTCTTACTCATCTACAATAAAAAAATGATTGTATACTTTATTATGTATATTTAAGAAATTTTTATAAACAATGGAATTAAAGCTTAATTGAAAATTTGATCCAACCTTGATCAATAGAAAATAAAATTAAAGCTTATTGAAAATTTGATCAAATTTAATCCAACCTTGAATCTTTTTATAACCTTGATCTTGTCATTTACAAACTTGATCCAACCTTGATTGAAATTTTTATTGTAAAGCTGCAGTTGTAAAAAAAATCTTATTCAACCACAGGAAGATTGTAGAATACTTCATCAAATACAACGTTAGCAGTAAAGTGGTTTGATCTGCCGCTATCGGATTGAATTAAGATGTGAAGCCCATCCGGTGATGTCACTCTGGAAACAGCTACATATAATTGTCCATGAGAGAAAACTGGACGTGGAAGATATAAACCAACCTTGTCCAATGATTGACCTTGACTCTTATTAATAGTCATCGCAAAGCAAACTTGTAGTGGAAATTGTATTCTCTTGAAAACAAAAGGAAAATTTGTATCAGTTGGCTCCATTTCAATTTTGGGAATCAGGTGTTTTGATCCAACATGAGATCCGGTTAGAATTTGGCACTCAACGGAATTCTTTAAACACTTTGTTAGAACCATCCTGGTACCATTACAAAGACCCATTATTTGATTCAGATTTCTCATAAGCATTACCATTGCTCCAACCTTTAGATTTAATTCATGTTTGGGAATAGATGACATGTTTATTGAATTCAAATACTCAACATGGAAAGAAGATTCATAATCATCCTCGGCATCACCATATATGTCATCTATGGAATCTTGACTGAGGTAAGTATGAGTATCACCTGGAATCAGATTCAACACGTGAGAATTGATGTCATCGACAATTGAATTTGTTGGAGTGAGAATTGCTCTTTGTTTTAAATACTCCGCTGATTGGATGTTACGAACAAAATCTGGATAAGTCACATCAACAATACTTTTGACGGAATTGATAAAATTCTGAATCAAATATTGTCTGGGAATTATAATCTCTGGATCAGAAAATGTTTGATCAGGATGAATGTTATCGACCTTCCCGTCACCAATATCGAGTATGTTAGATATAATTGCTGACGTTTGTTCATCAGTGTTTAAGCAACAGGTGATCATCAGAGTTTACATTGAAGCCAGTCAGAGTTTGTTAAAGTCTGACGTGGTGATAGTTGAATTAGCTGTCGGTGCTGAATTGAATATTCAAGAAGCAATATATTCTGAAGATGGAAAGAAGCAGAATATATTGATACAGCTAAGGAAACGGAATAGAAGATAAGAAGAAATCCTTAATTGATATGAATTGTATAGCTAACTTATAGGAATATCAATTAGAGAAGGATTGTATGTAGCTGTGTAATATATAAACACAGATAGGTTATCCCTAGAAGGGATGCGATTATTGAAAACATTATTCTTGTAACCTAGTAGCTCTTTGTGATTCATTAACATCACTAAGAGAGAATTATTTAATATAATTCAGTTTGTTGATTTACAAACTTGTGTTCTTGATTGTTATTCTAATACATACTTGATTATATATTGTGTATTCGGCCTAACAATTGGTATCAGAGCCAAGGCTGTTTAATATATACAGTTTTTCGATTCAAACACAGTAATAATCATGTCTGAAGAAAATCAAGCTCCTCCCAAGGTTGAACAGGTTAAACCTAATTCTGTGAGTCGTTATGAAACAATCAGGGTTCCAATTCTCAGGCCAGTGGAGTATCCAATTTGGAAGGTGAAGATGACTATGTTTCTGGAGGCTACAGATCCAGAATATCTTGACAGAATCAATGATGGTCCTCATATGCCGACTAAATTGTCTCCTGTTGTTGATGGTCAAGAACAAAAGACTGTACCAAAGGAAAAGAAAGATATGACTCCTGAGGACATCTCATCAATTACAAAAGATGCAAAGGTTAGACATCTTCTCCACAGTGTTTTAGATAATGTTATGTCTAACAGAGTAATTGGTTGCAAAACTGCAAAAGAAATCTAGGATGCTTTGGAAGTCAGGTGTCAAGGAACCACTGCTATAAAGAAAAACAGGAAAACAATACTCACACAGGAGTATGAGCACTTTGATTCAAGACCTAATGAAACCTTGACTGAGACTTATGACAGATTTTGCAAACTATTGAATGATCTGTCTCTGGTTGATAAAAAATATGAACTTGAAGAGTCAAATCTCAAATTTCTCTTATCCCTACCTGAAAGATGGGATTTAAAGGCGACAACAATCAGAGATAATTATGATCTTGCAGATACAGATCTTGATGAGATCTATGGATTGTTAAAGACTCATGAACTTGAGATAGAACAAAGAAACAGGAGATCCAGCAAGAAGACAAAATCTGTTGCTCTCAAAGTTGAGGAGAAGCCCATCAAGAAGGAATCATCAAGGAAGAAAGCCAAGGGAAAGGCTTTAGTCATTAAATCTGAAAGTGAGTCATCAAACTCTGATGATGACTCAAACTCTGATGAAGCTTCTGACTCTGAGGATGATGAAGAACAGATGATGCAAATGGCTGCATTGATGGTGAAGACCTTCAAGAAGATGGGATTCAAGAACTTCAAGAAAGGAAAGAGATTCTCAAGGAAAGATTCAAACTCTGAAAGGAAAAGTTTTAGAAAGTCTGGCAAGAAGGATAAATCTGAAATCCAGTGATACAAGTGTAAGGAGATGGGTCACTATGCCCCAGAGTGCAAGAAAGGAAAATCTGAGAAAGCACTCATCTCTAAAGGCAAAGACTGGGCAGATACTTCAGACTCTGATGATGGAGTAAACTATGCTCTTATGGCAACTGTCAAAGATGAGACTGAATCATCTGAAAATAAGGGCATAAAAGAGAGCACCCTTATCTTGGACAGTGGATGCTCAGGACACATGACTGGAAATAAAGCCCTGCTATCAGATTTTGAGGAGAAGGCTGGCCCAAAGGTTTCCTATGGAGATGGCAACATAGGACGAACTATGGGATATGGCAATATCAATCTTGGAAGTGTTGAAAGGCATATGTCTAGTCCTATTTGTAAACACCGAGGATTCTACTCAACTTTAATTAAGATGTAATAAGTAAATAATAAAAATCAATTGTCACAGGAATCTCAGAAGGTTATATCTGTCAAAGATTGAAGATTAAAGTCATCTACAGACTTGAAGTGATTCTACATTGAAAGAAGCTCAATTTATTGATCAAGCCTCAATGAAGTATTCAAGCTCAGTGGATTTATTAAAGTGACGGAGATTTCAAGTGGTGACAACAAAAGATACTGATTACGGAGTTCTTGAATGAGAAGGAAGTGAATCACTGCTTAAAGTCAAATAGATAAAGAACAAACATTGTCGTTAGTCACTCATGAACCAGACAGTGCATCGAGTGTCAACGTACTATTGTGTTTGTTATTTATCTAAGTTTTAAGTGATTCTGGAATAAATTGAGAAGTCAACTAATTCTATTTATTCTCTTATAAATAATTAATACTATTGAGTAAATTATTTATTAAATCAATTCTGTAAAGAATTAATTTAATACATAATTTATTTAGTTAATTATTTAAATTAGAATATATTTGAACTAGGAAGACTTAGGATTGAACTAGAAAGACTTAGTTCTTTGAACTAGGAAGACTCTTCCCGATTGTCTTCCTAGGCCAAACCACTGTCTTCCCGGTTGTCTTCCCTTCACAAAGATTGTCTTCCCGAAAGTCTTCTAAGGCAAAATGGATTGTTTTTCTGTGAGTCTTCCTAGTGCTAATTACATTCTGTTGAAGTGGCTTGCACGTGGGATGATTAAAAGAAAAGCATTCAGTTTATATATAGACAGAAGACAGGACATCATTCATTACCTCACCACAACAACAAAAAGACACAGAACATCAACATTCAATCTTCTGTCTTTATTTCTTCAACTGTCGAAGCTATTCATTTCCTACCAGAGAATTAATTATAGTTTGGTTCTTAACATTAAATTCATAAGAAGTGATTCTCTTGCACTGCTTTAGCTTTCTAGCGGATCATAATCCCTAGATTTTATATCGAACTACTTTTTAGTATTCGATCCTTTTTATTACAAAAATAGATAAATTCATGTTGAATTTATTCTAGATTTGTTTTATTAAGTTCTTTGTAATCAGTGATCAAAATTGTAACACCCCTCAAGTTTAATAGAGTTTCTATTTAACTTGAATATTGTTTCAGTTTTTATTCCGCCTTAATTTGTTCTAAATTGTTTAATCTTAAAAGAACAAATTTCGATAAATCGGTATAGTTTGTATTCAACCCCCCTTCTACAAACTTATCAGGACCTAAAAATTGGCATCAGAGCCTTTTGATTGATATACAAATCAAAGATCCAATTGTTTTGAGATTTTTCTTTTAAACTCTGATTTTTTATCTTATTCCTAAAAATCTCAAAAGATGTCTACTACACAGAAAGTTGGTACTGTCAAAATCCCTATGTTCAGCAAGGAGCATTATCCAATGTGGAAGAAGAAAATGCTTCTATTTCTTAAGGTTGCAAATCCTAAATACATTGATGTGCTGAAGAACGGTCCCAAAGTCCCTATGATTATTGAGGGAGAACTCATTGAGAATAATGTTGTGACTAGGGCTGCCAGAATGTACCCTAAAGATGCCTAGGATTACACTCCTGATGAGAAAAAGGATGTTACCTTGGATTCCTGTCTTCAGTTGATCCTTATTGATTGTCTTGATCCAATCATGCATAATCATGTTCTCAATTGTGATACTGCTAAACACATTTGGGCAACTATAGAGATAATCAATGAGGGGACAGAGGAAGTTAGGGAGAATATGCTGGAGATTCTCACCTCACAATATGAGCATTTCAGATCAAACCCTGGTGAAGGTATCTCTCATGTTTTTGAGAGATATAACAAATTAATCAATGATCTGAATCTCAATGGGAAGCACTACACCAACAAGGAGATTAACAAGAAGTTCCTTCTTACACTTCCACCTCATTTGGAGCACAAAATTTCTGCCATTAGAGAAGCAAGAGATATGAATGAAATTGCTTTGGAGAGATTGTATGGTGTTCTGAAGACCTATAAGCTGGAGCAGATTCAACAAAGGGAGCTGTATGGAACTGGGAAGATTGTTAGTACTTCTACTGCACTGGCTGCTGAAGTCCCACAGAAACTGGAAGTGAAGGCTGTTCAACCTTCCAGTTCTAACATGAATGTTATTGATGCTGAATATGGATTAACATCCATTGATCAATCTGGTGGTGACTTCTATTCTTTAGAAGAACTTGATCAGCTGGAGGATGGTGATTTGGCTTTGATAGTCAGGAAGTTTGGGAAGTTCAGATTCAAGAGGAATCCCAATCTTAAGTTCAGACCCATATTTCAGAGAGGCGGATCTTCCTCTTCAAGTGGCTCAAGGGGTGGCTACAAAACTGGAACTGTGGAAAGGAGCACAATCAGATGCTACAATTGCAATGAGTTGGGTCACTTTGCTACTGAGTGTAGAAAGCCAAAGCAAGTAACTAGAAACACATTTGATTCTAGCAAGAAGAACAAGATTGGGAAAGCTTATGTTGCTAAAGGAAAGAGTTGGGATGACACTGACAGTGATGAAGAAGCAGGTGAGATTGGGAACCTTGCTTTAGTGGCTAAAGAGGCAAGCACTTCATCTGCACACATGTCAGAGGTAATGTTTACTGATACTGAAATGATTCGTCATCTTGGTGGCACCTTAGAATGTGCTCGCACTGAAAATGATAGAATAATTCTTTTAAACACAAATCTTGAAAATGAGATAAAAGAATTAAAACTAGTGCATGTTAATCAGGATGAACTTGTTGAGAAAATAGCTTTTCTTGAGAATAGGGTTAAATGTTATATTCAACTGGAAACCATTCTTAAGAAAGAGATTAGTGAGTTGAAGACTAAAGCTAATGCCTATTTTAGCTCTTGTAAGACGGCTAAAGAGATTCTCAATAAACAAGCTATTGGTAATCATGTCAGTATAGGTTATGGTTATAATTAGGCCATTGGATTGCTTGGAATTAATTCCCCTTGTAGATTCAAATCTGAAGGAAAGGTTGTTCCATATGTGCTTAAGGGTATTGAAACGCCCTTCTGTAAGGAGTCCGAAGCAGAACCTCTGAATGAAGACTCTATCATCATTGCAGAGGAGATTCGTGAAGAAGATATTGCTTTGGAAGTTCAACAATCCAAAAAGTGTATATCTGATATTCCAGTCAAAGTTGCTACAACTAAAAAGACTAAATCAGATATCCATAAGTTGGATCAAAACAACTGTAGAACTAACATGCCTGCTGTTAATTCTTCTCATAAAGCATATGGTGTGAGTAATTGCATGTCTTGTGCTTTTAATGTTATGTATGCTTTCTTTAATAAAAAGCATGTATCTAGTGATAAGACTGCTCCACGTCAACATGTTAATAATAAGAAGCATGTTAAAGCAAAGACTACTAGTCCTCCTCAGACTAGAGTGGATTCATTTATCCCTAAGCCTACTCAGAAATGTGTTAAGGCTGGCTATAAATGGAAACGCTCTTATGTGAAAGAGGATGAAGTAGTTTTAGTTAAAAATGTTGTTTTGCCTGACAAAGGCCAATTCTTTAAGTATGCCGGACCCAATCAAGTGTGGGTTCCGAGGAAGGACTAATCAATCTGGTATTGCAGGGAGTTAAACAGGTAAGCCGTGTTATATGGGTTCTTGACAGTGGCTGTTCAAGGCATATGACCGGAGATAGAGCCCTGCTATCAGATTTGGTTGAGAAAGCTGGCCCAGTAGTAACCTTTGGAGATAACAGCAAGGGTATTACGAAAGGATATGGTTGTTTGAAGTACGGAAATGTTATCATTGAAGATGTTTCATTTGTGGAAGGTCTGACGTTCAATCTTCTCAGCATCAGTCAGTTCTGTGACAGAGGATATTCTGTTTCCTTTGAAAGAGAGAAGTGCCAGATCCTTCACAAGAAGAATGGAAAGCCTGCTCTTCAAGGAGCGAGGAAAGGTGACTTGTTCATAGCTGATTTGAACTCGGGATTCAAAGATGAAGTTAATTGTTTTTATGCTAAAGCTTCATCAGATGATAGTTGGCTATGGCACAAGAAGATGTCTCACCTTAACTTCAAAACTATGAACTCTTTAGTCAAGAGGGAATTAGTTAGAGGTTTGCCTCAGATGGAATTTACACAGGAAGGACTGTGTGAGGCATGCCAGAAAGGAAAGTTAAAGAAAGCTTCTCACAAGGGCACTGATACATCATCAATAACTGAACCTCTTCAGCTACTGCACATGGATTTGTTTGGTCCAGTTAATGTGATGTCCATGTCAAAGAAACAATCGGCACTTGTGATTGTTGATGACTATTCAAAATATACATGGGTTTTATTCCTACATTCCAAGGATGAGACCCCATTCCTGGTGATTGGCCACATAAAGTTGATTGAGCTGGATTCTAGATTCCCTGTTAGAGCCATAAGGTCAGATAATGGTACTGAATTCAAGAATGCCATTCTAAATGACTTTTGTGCTGATAAAGGAATAACAAGACAGTATTCTGCCCCTAGAACTCCTCAACAAAATGGAGTAGTGGAAAGAAAGAATCGTACATTGATTGAAGCAGCTAGGACCATGCTAAGTGAGTCCAAACTTCCAACGTATTTTTGGGCTAAAGCAGCGAATACAGCTTGTTATACTCAGAATTGAACTTTAATCAACAAGGACTTAATGAAGACTCCGTATGAGATCATGAACAACAAGAAACCAACTGTCAAGTACTTTCATGTATTTGGAGCAAAATGCTTTGTGCTTATAGATGACAATGTTAAACGTGGCAAGTTTGATGCAAAGGCACAAGAAGCTATTTTTGTTGGATATTCCAGAAGATCTTACAGGGTCTATGTGATTGGCAGTCACACAGTAAAGGAAAGTGTCAATGTTACTTTTGATGACACTAAGTTCCCCAGTATCCAAAAAGAAGACTCATCTGAAAAGCTGAAGTTTGATAACTTGCCAGACTCAGAATCAGATGATGAAGTCCCACCTGAAGTTATTGCTGGTGATGATTATAACAATGATGATAATGATCTTGGTGATGGTGGTGGAAACACTGGTAACAATGGAGATACCACCAACACTGGAGAAGAATCGTCAAGGCAATCAAGCAACAACTCAGGGGGAGCAAATGAAGGATCAACTAGTCACTCACAACATCAAAGTGAATTTCAAGGTGAATCATCAAGATCAAATCTTCCAAGACAGACTGTTTGGAATAGAGCTCATCCTTTTGAGCTGATTATTGGTGATCCAGATGTTGGAGTTAAAACTAGAAGAGCTTCTCAGAATGAATGTCTTTTCTCAGCATTTCTATCTAAAATGGAGCCAAAGAAAACTGAGGAAGCACTGACTGATCCAGATTGGGTGATTGCTATGCAAGATGAACTCAATCAATTTGAACAACAACAAGTCTGGAAGCTGGTACCCAGGCCAAAGAACAAGAAATTAGTTGGTACAAGATGGGTATACAGAAACAAGCTAGATGAGGATGGCATTGTTACAAGGAACAAGGCAAGACTGGTTGCACAAGGGTATTCTCAAGCTGAAGGCATTGACTATGATGAAACCTATGCACTAGTGGCTAGACTTGAGGCCATCAGGATGTTCTTAGCATTTGCTGCTTATTCCAATTTTAAAGTCTATCAAATGGATGTTAAGAGTGCATTCCTGAATGGTGAACTTGATGAAGAAGTGTATGTGGAACAGCCCCCGGGCTTTGAAAATCAGGAGCTGCTGGACTTTGTGTACTTTCTCTTCAAGGCTATCTATGGTCTCAAACAAGCCCCAAGAAAATGGTATGACACTCTCTCTGGTTTTCTTTTAGAAAATGGTTTTGTTAGAGGTATCATAGACAAAACTTTTTTTCAAAGAAACACAAAAATGATATGATATTAGTCCAAGTCTATGTGGATGACATCATATTTGAGTCTACTAATGATAATCTCTGTAAGAGATTTGCTGAGCTTATGCAGAGTAAGTTTGAAATGAGTATGATGGGTGAGCTGAAGTTCTTTCTTGGATTGCAAGTAAGTCAAAGGTCAAATGGTATATTTATTTGTCAATCCAAGTATCTCAAAGAACTCCTCAAGAAGTATCACATGGAGGATTCAGCATCAGCAAGGACTCCATCTTCAACAGCAATCAAACTTGGAGCTTCTGACAAGTCTATCAAGGTAGATGTTACAAGCTACAGAGGTATGATTGGCTCCTTACTCTATCTTACTGCTAGTAGACCAGATATTATGTATGCTACATTCTTGTGTGCAAGGTTCCAAGCGGACCCTAGAGATGTACATCTCGTTGCTGTGAAAAGAATCTTGAGATATCTTAAGGGTACACCTAATCTAGGTATCTGGTACCCTAAAGATTCTGGTTTTAATCTTGTTGGATATACATATTCTGATTATGCAGGTAGTGTTGTGGATAGAAAGAGCACCTCTGGGAGTTGTCAATTCCTAGGAGGTAGGTTGATTTCCTGGTATAGCAAGAAACAGCAAACAGTTTCCAATTCAACAGCAGAAGCTGAATATATTGCTGCTGGAAGCTGTTGTGCTCAGATCTTATGGATACGGAATCAATTAAAGGACTATGGCTTTGCATTAGACAAAATTCCCATATTTTGTGATAATACAAGTGCCATAGCTATCTCCAACAACCCTGTGCAGCACTCGAGAACGAAGCACATTGATATCAGGTATCATTTCATCAGAGAGCATGTCATGAATGGAACTGTGGAGTTACATTTTGTACCCACAGAAGAACAGACTGCAGATATATTCACTAAATCTGTTGACGAATCCACATTTATCAACTTAGTTGGTAAATTGGGTATGTTAAACAGTCTTAGTGATTAACAATATCTCTGTCATGTTTGTTCTTTAAAAATTCATTTTCTCTTGTCATTTAAATAATATTCACTGTCAATTCTCATTTAATAGTACATGCTTGTGTATTTAAATAGCTCTAAATATTTTATTTTCTTTAAAAATATTTTTCTCATATTTTTTAAGTAGAGGAATGTATTTTTATTGAAAATATATTTATTTAGAATTATTTAGGTATTTTTCAGATTGTAAATATTGTTGTTTGAATTTTTCTGCAAGTTTATATTAATTTTATGCATTTCTATAATATTCTGCATATTTTTCTAGGATTTATGGAATTTTCTGTGAATTTTTCTAGGTTTTTAAGTATTTTTCATGCATTTTTATAAGTTTTTCAGTATTTTTCTGTAAATATTCGAATTAAATTCTGAATTTTTCCTAAGTCTTCCCAGTTTTACACTAGGAAGACTACCGGGAAAACTAAGAATTTTTAGTTTTTGTTTTTTTTGTTTTTTCCTTGTATTTTTAAGTCTTTTCCTAAGTCTTCCCAGTTTTTGAACTAGGAAGACTATCGGGAAGACTTAGAAATATATTTATTATTTTCTGTTTTTCTTTTATTATAATTTCCGGAAAACTTACTAATTTGTATTAGGAAGACTACCGGGAAGACTATCCTAAGTCTTCCCGATTGTCTTCCCAATACAAATTTAAAAAAAAAACTGTTCGTTTATTTCTTTTGCATTTGAACAGTTTAGTTTTATTTTATTTATATATATATAGATACACACATACACGCACAGCATTTCTATTCAGTTTTTGCCTTAGCAGTTCTTTCATTTACCCCCCTTTCGAATTCTATCACTTCTGCAGAAAAGCTTTGATTGTTCTTGATTGCTCAAGTGTTTACTTAGCAAAGCATTTCTGTTCTTTCCAAATCAAGTAGTTTAGTCGAATTGCTGTCAAATATTTCTTAAAATTTCTCTTCGACTTGACTGTTCTTGATTTGTTGAGTAATATTCTTGTGTGTCATGTGATTAAAAGTGAAGTCTGTGTGAATTCTGAACTGAGTTGTGTGTTTTGTGATTCATTTACCCAATTTGTTTTGCTTTTCAAAGCTTTAGTTCGAAAATTTAGGATTAAAATTTAAAATTGATTAATTTTGATAAAATTTAATTTTGTGGGTTTTAAGTAATTTTAATTAATTCTAAAAATCCCTAAAATTTTAATTTTATTTTAAATTGATTAAAATTTCTTGTTTTATTAAAATGGATCCTAATTTTGAACTTGTTTTAAATAATTATGTTGGGTATTTTGATCCTTTAAAATGCAAAGTGGAACGTTTTAGACCGTGGATTCAATTTTTAAATAGCAATACATGTGTTAGTTATGCTATTTGTGCCAATGCACTTCTGAAAATTGATCCATTAAGGATATTGTGTTCAAGTGCTGTTATTGCTGAAGATTCAAAATCTTTTACTTTCATTATTTTAAACCAGCAATATACAGTTACTTTTGATTTATTTTGTGATGTGTTGCATTTTCCAAAGGACAGGTTTGATCCCTTACCCACTGATGATGAGTTATCACAGTTCTTTGTGAATATTCATTATCAGGGTCCCTTTCAAATGGTTAAATTGTCCAAGAGTTTTGTTGTAAGGGAATGGGATCTGTTCTTTGATACTATAGCTAGGGTATTTGGTAACTGCACAAAAACAAACTTTCATTGCATTACCAGTCTTAATCAATATATTGCATATGCTATAGTATTTGGTCGTAGATTGAACTTCGCTGAAATTCTGTGGAACCTTTTGCTCAACAGGCTTGCTCACTCTAGGAGAGATTCTGATAATGGTGTGAAAGTAAAGTGTTGGTACCCTCGCTTTCTAACTCTTATCATTAATCATCTTCTCACTGCTGAGCAGGTAGAACTGTTTCGAGAAGCAAGATTTGAAACCTCTCCAACCACAGACACCAAATTCTACACCAGACTTGATGTCTCATCCAAATTCCTCAATATACCTGTTCTTGTTTCACCATTGATGGGTCAATTCATTAATCTTCCTATCTTTGGTGAACAAGTTCCCGAACCACATCCAATACCACTACATGTAGTTATTCCTAACCCTGCATCTTCTTCTGGTTCTTTAATTGAAACCCAAGTGGTTGTTAGGGCTGACCCAGAGATTGTAGAACCACAGTCTCTGACCCAGGTCATAGAGCCAAACAGAGAGTCAAACACTTCTGATACACAACCTGAGCCTAATATTCAAACCAGTTCAAGAAGAGTTAGTGATATAGCTGAAATGAGCGTTCCCACAGCTCTGTCTCCACCCTTAAAGAAAAGAAAAACCTATAGGGAGACAACTGTAAGCCCATCTGTATCCTCTCAAAAGGATATGGACATTGATATGGCCACTACACAGTCTCTGGAGACATCCTCTCAACAGGATGGATCTATTGAAATTCGCCATAGGGCCATGGCATCTTGTACTGAGTCAAGCACACTCCCATTACTCACAATGGGAGAAGATATCCATATAGATGACACTCAGGACACCATGCCAGGAGAGAACTTTACTTTTCACTTTGAAACAGTGCCTACCATAGTTACGGTAGAAGTGCCTTCACCGGCATCAGAGGGAAAATCTGATTCTTCGCCACCAATAATAGAATCATTTTCTCCCCTCCCAGAGGGAACATCTCTGGCTCCCCTAAGGGATTTTTCACTCGCAGTTTATACTGGAGAAAGTGAAAGGCAACTTGATGAGTCTGTCCCTGAAGAAATTCAGTATACAATGTCAAATATTTTGACAGACTCATTCAGGGATCGGGAATTGCGAACTCCCATTGCACCACCACTGACCTCTCTTGAAGGGGCTAGGGTGATTTTTCCTGCAGGTACATCTACTGAGAATCTTGACAGACAGTTAGTGGTGAGAGATATGAATCAAACACCGAGTGAAACACAAGCACGTGAGTTGAGTGAAACACCACTGAGAGCAATTGAGGTGAGTGCACACACTGACACAAACACTGCTTTGTTGAACCAGCTAGCTGATCTACAAAGGAAGTTACAAGAAACCCAGGCTGAGAACAATCTTCTGAAAGCACAAGTGGTTGCACAATCTACCACCTCTGTATCAAATCAGCTGGGTACTGTGAAAGATGACCTGGAAGGATTGAAGAATAATTTACTCCCAAGGCTGAATTCAATCCAACAATCTCAAGTACTGGTGGCTTCAGACATCTCTGATCTTACAATGTCAAATGCTCAGATATCAGAGAGTGTCAAGGAGATTGCTTCTATTTCTACCAAGGTGGACTTTATTCTGCAAACATCTGATGAAAACCAGAGGTTTAATGAACAAAGGATGTCTAGGATTGAAGGCGGAATGGAGCATCTTAATGAAGGGATGAAGCACCTATACAATATGATCAAGAATTCACATCAACCTACTGAAGAGCAAAGAACATTCTTTGAGGGAGATGATGATGAGGATGATGATGCTGATGAAGGAGGAGATGGGAGAGAAAGAGGAGAGATAAGGAGAACATCTGAGGTGAATCCTAGGGCTTCCACAGCTCAAACTGTAGAGGATTCCTCAACTAAGGGGGAGAAGGAGAAAGAAGGAGGAAACAGAGAAGCTGGAGGAGCTTCTGGAAAGGATAAGGGTAAAGGTAAACAATCACTGGAGGATACTGTCTTTGATGATGCCTACTACTACCACGGTGAACAGGATGACTTCCATTATGACACATCTGGTGATCTGGAGAAGACCATACCTGAAGAAGCTTTTGGTGAGGAGGAGGTTGAGGAGGCAGCAAACTTTGAGGATTGGGAGGATGAAGCTGATCTATATACACCTGACCCCTTATTTCAGAAAGAGTTGAAGAAACAACAAGCAGAGCTAAGGAGAAAGGAGGATGAGAATGCCAAGGTCTCAGACATCATATCTCAAAAGCTGAAAATTCAAAAGGCTGAACATGAAGACAAACAACGTCTTCATAGTATTCATGTCAAAGAAAGGAGATTGGATGTGAGGATGAAGCAAGGAAGCAAGTGGGATAAAGCAAGGGAGATGTTTGATATCCCTCAGAGAGGCACAAACAATGATGCTACTTTTCTGAAGCTGCTTGAGAAGATCAGAACGGTTAATCCAGACAACTCATTATATATGAAGGCATTGAAGGAAGATATCCTAAGGATTACGTCTGCATTTGATCAAGTGAGGCAAGAACTGTTCATTTATGTCTCAAGTGCTCTTGAAGGGTCATTCACCATTTCTCTTGACCTCCTACAAAGAAGATCTCTATCTGAATTGTGGATTCTGATGAGTAAAGTAAAGAGATCTTCTTGCTTGAATGAGCTTCTATATGACCGGCTTAGAGATTCTGCTATGAAGGCCAGTCCTCAAGTTGTACATTTTCCTTATGAAGTCAAAATCTATAGAGGTACAACTTTAGAGACTGTGAGGCTGGATCCTGATTCCATGAAGCTACAGACTGCTATGCAACTGGTGAAGTTGGAGAATCTTCTTAGAACTTCTGGGTTTGCTTCTGTAGAGAAGTCTGAAGTTGCTGATATGATTTCAGACTACTGCACGGAGAAAATTCCAAGATATGCTCAGATGAAGAATAGATTGAAGAAGATCACCAATCAACCAGTAATGCCAAGTGGTGTGGTTTCTGAAAGTGATCGTGTCCTTGATAAAGATCTTCTAGTCACCTTGCAAGAAGCTGAAGAAGGTGAAATTAGAGACTAAAGGCATGATGTAGTTAGCTCATTTGTAAATGTTATATCTTTAGAGCTAGGTAAATCAAGATAGGGAAATTTATCATTTGTTCAGGCTAGAGGAACATCTATCTTGTATTTATCTTTATTGTTTGAATCTGGAATTTGTTATATTTAATCCAGAACTTTTTATTATTTGCTTGGCTCTTAAAAGTCTTATCTTTTCTTGTTTTAGTTGAGTTATCCTCTAGAGTATTTGGTTGTTATTGTCTAACAAACAAATAGGGGGAGATTGAAAGGCATATGTCTAGTCCTATTTGTAAACACCGAGGATTCTACTCAACTTTAATTAAGATGTAATAAGTAAATAATAAAAATCAATTGTCACAGGAATCTCAGAAGGTTATATCTGTCAAAGATTGAAGATTAAAGTCATCTACAGACTTGAAGTGATTCTACATTGAAAGAAGCTCAATTTATTGATCAAGCCTCAATGAAGTATTCAAGCTCAGTGGATTTATTAAAGTGACGGAGATTTCAAGTGGTGACAACAAAAGATACTGATTACGGAGTTCTTGAATGAGAAGGAAGTGAATCACTGCTTAAAGTCAAATAGATAAAGAACAAACATTGTCGTTAGTCACTCATGAACCAGACAGTGCATCGAGTGTCAACGTACTATTGTGTTTGTTATTTATCTAAGTTTTAAGTGATTCTGGAATAAATTGAGAAGTCAACTAATTCTATTTATTCTCTTATAAATAATTAATACTATTGAGTAAATTATTTATTAAATCAATTCTGTAAAGAATTAATTTAATACATAATTTATTTAGTTAATTATTTAAATTAGAATATATTTGAACTAGGAAGACTTAGGATTGAACTAGAAAGACTTAGTTCTTTGAACTAGGAAGACTACCAAGGCTGTCTTCCCGATTGTCTTCCTAGGCCAAACCACTGTCTTCCCGGTTGTCTTCCCTTCACAAAGATTGTCTTCCCGAAAGTCTTCTAAGGCAAAATGGATTGTTTTTCTGTGAGTCTTCCTAGTGCTAAT
Source organism: Heracleum sosnowskyi (assembly GCA_030848705.1). Taxonomy (NCBI): domain Eukaryota; kingdom Viridiplantae; phylum Streptophyta; class Magnoliopsida; order Apiales; family Apiaceae; genus Heracleum; species Heracleum sosnowskyi. The sequence continues at coordinate 72,994,177 of CM061235.1, forward strand.
TACATTCTGTTGAAGTGGCTTGCACGTGGGATGATTAAAAGAAAAGCATTCAGTTTATATATAGACAGAAGACATGACATCATTCATTACCTCACCACAACAACAAAAAGACACAGAACATCAACATTCAATCTTCTGTCTTTATTTCTTCAACTGTCGAAGCTATTCATTTCCTTCCAGAGAATTAATTATAGTTTGGTTCTTAACATTAAATTCATAAGAAGTGATTCTCTTGCACTGCTTTAGCTTTCTAGCGGATCATAATCCCTAGATTTTATATCGAACTACTTTTTAGTATTCGATCCTTTTTATTACAAAAATAGATAAATTCATGTCGAATTTATTCTAGATTTGTTTTATTAAGTTCTTTGTAATCAGTGATCAAAATTGTAACACCCCTCAAGTTTAATAGAGTTTCTATTTAACTTGAACATTGTTTCAGTTTTTATTCCGCATTAATTTGTTCTAAATTGTTTAATCTTAAAAGAACAAATTTCGATAAATCGGTATAGTTTGTATTCAACCCCCCTTCTACAAACTTATCAGGACCTAACAAGTGTCATCATCACAAATGTAGCTCTAGTCTCAGGACTCAAGCATAATCTGCTATCTGTGATAGAGGAACCCATGTAGATTTTCATACTGAACACTGTGAAGTTATCAGTAAATCTACTGGAAAAGTTGTTCTAGTTGGACACAGGCGCAACAACATTTATGAAGCAAGTTTGGTAACAAACTCTGATGGAAAAACAGTGTGTCTGTCTGCAAGAATGTCAAATGAAGAGAGTTGGAAATGGCATAAGAAGCTCTCTCATCTCAATTTGAACAACATCAATGAGCTAATAAGAAAGGATCTTGTAAGGGGACTTCCAAAATCAATACTCAGTCTAGATGGTCTATGTGATTCTTGTCAAAAGGCCAAACAGAGGAAGTCATCTTTCAAGAGCAAATCTGAATCTTCAGTAGTGGAACCTTATCATCTTCTACATGTTGATCTCTTTGGACCAGTGAATGTGATGTCTATGGGCAGAAAGAAATATGCTCTAGTAATTGTTGATGAATATACTAGATATACATGGGTGTATTTCTTATCAAAGAAGGATGAAACTGCTCAAACTCTGATGGATCATGTAAATCTACTGGACAAAGGATCACAGCACAAAGTCAAAATAATAAGGAGTGATAATGGAACTGAATTCAGAAACTCAATCATGGAAGCTTTCTGCAAGGAAAGAGGAGTGAAACAAGAATTTTCTGCACCTGGTACTCCACAGCAAAATGGTGTAGTTGCAAGAAAGAACAGAACTCTAATTGAAGCTGCCAGAACAATGCTTGATGAAGCAAAGTTACCAACCTATTTCTGGGCAGAAGCTGTTCAAACTGCTTGTTTTACTCAAAATGCTACACTAATAAACAAGCATGGGAAAACACCATATGAGATGGTGAAAAATAAGAAGCCAAATTTGAAATATTTTCATATATTTGGATGCAAATGCTTTGTGTTGAAGACTCATCCTGAACAGTTGACCAAGTTCGAGTTAAAAGCTGATGAACGAATCTTTGTTGGATATCCATTGTCAACAAAAGCATTCAGAGTCTACAATCTGAGAACTAAAGTGATCATGGAATCCATACATGTGTCATTTGATGAAAAGAAAATAACTGGACTTGAAGATGAAAATGAAGATGATCAACTACGTTTTGAAAATGAAGATTTATTCTCTGATGATGTAAACTCTGATGAAGCTGGTCTGACAAGCTCTGACGAAGCATACTCTGAACCTCTACTGGTAAATACTGGAGAAACTGGAAATTCTCAAATTGAACAAAATAAAGAACCAGTTGAGGGGGAGCGTGAAGAAGCTCAACAAGACACAGCAAGTGAGTCAGTTGAGGAAACTGATTCAAACTCTGACAGTTCAAACTCTGAGCCATCCAATTCAGGGGGAGCTTCAGATGCTGCAGAAAGTCAACATATGAATCAGGAGAGCATGGATCAAGGGGGAGGATTCAATAATGATGCAAGAAACCACTTACCAACAGCAAGAAAGTGGACACAGACACATACACCTGATCTTATAATTGGAGATCCTGATGCTAGTGTAAGAACTAGAAGTGCTACTACAAATGAATGCCTGTATCATGCTTTCTTGTCTCAAACAGAACCAAAGAAAGTGGAAGAAGCTCTTCAAGATGCTAACTGGATAACAGCAATGCAAGAAGAGTTAAATGAATTTGAAAGAAATGAAGTCTGGACACTTGTACCTAGACCAAAGAATAGATCAATTGTAGGTACAAAGTGGGTTTTCAGAAACAAGACTGACAGTGAAGGTGTGATTACAAGAAACAAGGCTAGACTTGTGGCTAAAGGTTATTCACAACAGGAAGGAATTGACTATGATGAAACCTTTGCTCCAGTTGCAAGATTGGAGGCCATAAGAATTTTTCTGGCCTATGCTGCACACAAGAAGTTTAAAGTCTTTCAGATGGATGTGAAAAGTGCTTTTCTCAATGGGAAGCTTGAAGAAGAAGTGTTTGTTGAACAACCACCAGGATTTGTAGATTCCAAGCATCCAGATTATGTCTACAGGCTTGACAAGGCATTATATGGACTAAAGCAAGCACCAAGAGCATGGTATGAAACTCTTGCTCAATTTCTTTTAGAAAGTGGGTTCACAAGAGGTACAATTGATAAAACTTTGTTTTATTTTAATTCTGGTGATGATTTGCTTTTAGTTCAAATTTATGTAGATGATATTATTTTTGGATCTACTAATGACAAACTTTGTAAGAAGTTTGCAAAGCTTATGCAGTCCAGGTACCAAATGAGCATGATGGGAGAGCTTAGTTATTTTCTAGGTTTACAGGTCAAGCAAACAGATGATGGGATTTTTATCAATCAAGCAAAGTATACCAGAAATCTTTTAAAGAAATTTGGTATGCTTGATAGTTCATCTGCTCCAACTCCCATGGCTACTGCAACAAAGCTAGACAAAGACACAGGTGCTACAGTGGATATGACAACCTATAGAGGCATGATAGGGTCTCTTCTGTATCTCACGGCAAGTAGACCTGATATCATGTATGCCACATGTCTTTGTGCAAGATTTCAAGCAGATCCTAGAGAGCCTCATCTAACAGCTGTAAAAAGGATTTTCAAATATCTCAAAGGAACCATAACCTTGGGTTTGTGGTATCCTAGGGAATCAGAGTTTAAGCTAATTGGTTACTCTGATGCAGATTTTGCAGGCTGTAAGATAGACAGAAAAAGTACAAGTGGAAGCTGTCAATTCTTAGGTGACAGATTGGTTTCTTGGTATAGCAAGAAACAGAAGTCAATTTCTACATCCACTGCAGAAGCAGAGTATATAGCTGCTGGTAGCTGTTGTGCACAGATTCTGTGGATGAAGAATCAGTTGCTGGATTATGGTTTGAGGTACTCTAAAATACCTATTTTCTGTGATAACCAAAGTGCTATTGCTATGACAGGTAATCCAGTACAGCACTCCATGACCAAACACATCAGCATAAGGTATCATTTTATCAGGGAACATGTGGAAGAAGGGAACATTGAGCTTCATTTTGTGTCTACAGACCAACAACTTGCAGATATCTTCACCAAACCTTTGAGTGAAGCTACTTTTACAAGATTGGTAAATGAACTTGGAATGGTCTCTGGTTTTGACTAGAGATACGGGTTAGACTCAAAAACTATACATGTTTTATGCTCATGATTTTTATGCTCATGATTCCTTGCATGTATTAACTGTTATGAGTACCAGTGTCATAAACTCTGAAAGTAAACTCTGATGCTAAACTCTGTTAGTCATAAAGTGTTGGTCATACTCTGATAGTTACAGTCTAATTCTATACTCTGATTGTAATTTTGTCTGAAACATATGGACCAATGAAGAAATTTGTATGAAGCATAATTCTCAGTAAGTAATTATGAATCCTTAAGAGTTGTATAGATTCTGATCTCAAATATGTGCAGTAAGTTAACACAGCATGATACTGTCTCTGTATTTATAGCATCTCTTAGTTTATTAATCCTATACACTGAGTCTGTATTAGTTGTTTGCACTTTCTCTCATAAATTAATTGTATTAACTGATGAAAAGTCTAAACTCTGCTAATTAATAGCAAATATTTCACCCTCATATCAAAAGATGCCAAAAAAAAAAAAAGAGCACAAATTCCTTTGAGATCATGTTGAGCCTAGGAAGATCCAGGAACTTATTGTATGAAATAAGGGCTAAAATCTTTGATTTTTGGTGACTAGTGCCAACCACTGATTACTGGAAAAATAAAAAAAAAATAAAAAAAATAAAAAAAATAAAAAAAAAATAAAAAAAAATAAAAATATATATATAAAGGGGGTGAAAAATAAAAGATATATTCAAATGAAAGGATATCAGAATACAGAGTTTAGATATAAAAATCAGATTTTATGTTAGATGAGAGTTTGAGCAATCAATTTTTACTGTTTTAGTTTGTGGATGTTATGCACTTTGAGATGATCTAAATATTGATTTCGGTAAACTCTGCTATTGCACACACATATTTTCACACCTGTACAGTTTGAAAAAAAAAGAGTTTATTGACAAAGAAGGACAAATGGTAAACACTGATGAATTGTGTGAAATACGCCGAGGTAACTTTGTTTTAATCTCTGATGGTTAAAATGATTTCTTTGTTTCAGACATTTTATGATTTTGAGATTAGACATTTGTTTAGAAATTCGAAAGAGTATGATTACAAACGGTTCATATTTGTATTAAACAGAGGAGAGAGGGGTTGAGTGTTTTGAACAATGTGAAAAGCGGTAATTATGGCTATTTTTACTGCGCGTGTGTATTGAAAGTTGTTACATACAGCTGTCAGCATATGTATGTTTGACATCTGTCCCACTCACACATTTTTCAAAGACGCCTGCTGTGTGTAGTAATGATTAAAACGATTGGGTTTTAATGTTCACAGTTATTATTTAAACTTACTACACATAAACGGTTCATTCTTTTACACACTTCATCTTTTCATAAGTTTTTACTCACAAACACTGTCTCAAACACTTTCACTGCATACATTCTACACTTTTCTCTGTCTTATTTCTTGCTTTATTCAAAACTTTTCTAATGGCTACTACAATGTTTACTGCTTCTGGGTTAGAATTTGTTCCGAATAACTATGCTGCTCCTTTGGCAAATGAGAACGCACCGGAGGCGTTTCGTTTAATTCAGAATTTCTTGTCAAACTCTGATATTGGTACTGCTCTCACCGCACCGTTGAAGCTGTCTGCATCTCAAATCAGGAGTCTTTGGCAGTCAGGCACTTATGATAATGGAGGAGAGTCTGGGTCTCCGTCCATAATCTTTGAATTTCAAGAAGAAGAATTTACAGTTACTCCAACAACTGTTCGTGATGCTTTGGGTCTTGAGGATTTCAATGCTTTCATAATCTCTGTTGGCGATTCTGAGTTGGTTAGAATGATGAGAGAAATAGGCTACTCTGGACCATTGACAAAGATTGGTCAACTGAAAAGGCCGTTTTTGCGCAAAGAATGGAGTTTCTTTTTCGATTGCATCACTAGGGCTTTTGGAAAGAAGTGCACGAATTGGGATGCGATTCCCACTGATAGTCTGCAAATCGGGTATTCTCTTCTTTATGGAGGTAATTTTGATGTTGCTAGACTAGTTCTAAATAATATAGGTGAGAAAATGACTGAAAACAGAGGTGTAGTCTATTTTGCAAGATTTTGTCAATTGATATTCTCTGAATGTGTTTCTGAAGTAGAGATAGCTGAGAATGATGTGATTCCCTGTTTTAAATTACATAAACGCATATTCTCTGATCTAACTAATAAGGATAACAAGAAAGGGGATGTTGGTATTTTGTTGCTACCTGAGTCTGTGCAACAATTTCTAGTCCAGTTACAACAACAACAACTTGCAAACTCTGAAGCTGGACCTTCTGTGTCTCAATCACAGAGGTCCAAGAAGTCTAAGTTGAGAGCTGTTAAGTCTGCAAGAGTAAAGCCATCAGCAAATGAAGCTGGGGTATCAATCACTGATGGTATGCCTCAGAAGAAAAGGTTAAAGAAAAGAAGAGCCAACAGGGCAAAGTCTGATGATGCTGATGAGAAGAGTGAAACTGATGATGAAACTCTTCATCAAAGGAAAAGAAGGCTGGTGGCTGCACATCTCTTTGGTGCATCCAATGTAAATGCTGAAGCAGCACCTATGCCTGAAATGGTAAGTGCTGATATAGAAGCTTCTACATCAAAGGATGATGATGTAGTTGAGGAAGCTGCTGATCATTCTGACAGCAGAGTTTTTGAGAAAATGGATTTCTTTGTTGATGAAGATATTCTGGAAGCACATCCTACTATTAGTATTTGTGATACTGAGGATGTAGCAGCTGATCAAGCCACCTTGGTCATTGAAGACTCTGTTGCTACTCACACAGAGAATCTTTCAGTTCACAATTTACATTCTGACAAAGGTGAGGAGGTTGATCAGAGGATAGAAGTTGCTACAGAGCCAATTCTTGATGAAGCTGTAGCAGAGAATGTACAAAAGGCTCCTGATAAGCTAAACTCTGAGGATATTATTTTTCTTGAAGCTATGCAACAATCTGTTGTTGAGATTGTTCGAAAAGAAGCAGAGTTTGATAATCCTGAAAGAATGGCAGAGAATGTTTCTGCAGAGAATACAGCAGAGGATGACAATGTTGAAGATAGTTCTGCTCATTCACATCCTGATATTCGATTAAACTCTGATGAGGAAAGAGAGGTCAATCGAGCTACTGCTGAGCATTTTCAGGATATGTACTACAATAGATGGGTTGCTGCAGATTGTATCTTTTCTACACAGAGGGCTGCTGATTTTCTTGCTGACTCTGTTAAGAAAATTTCAAACTCTGATGTTCTTACAAGTCTAAAGGCCACTGTGGTTCAAGTCAAAGCCTTAAACAATAGGTTTGATGAAACACATACAGTGATTACCAATCTTAGGAATGAAGTTGGTATAAGGGATCTTACCTTAAAGACTGATAGGTCTTATTATTCTGCTATGTTCAAGCAGCAAGCCAAGGATTCTGATGAACTTAAGAAGAGGCTTGGGAAAGTTGAGGAGAATCAGACTGCAATGTCTGCACAATTGAATTCTATTTCTACTGCTCTAGAACTGCTGACATCAGTACTACTTTCTGATGATGTCAAAAAGGGGGAGAGTGTACCTAATGACAAATGCAAAGATACTCAAACTCTGAGACGGAGGGATGATTCTGCTGATGGTGGAAGCAAGGAAACTGAGAGGAAGCAAATTTCTGCTCAAGGGCAAAGAAGATCAAGATTAAATTCTGATAGGTTGACAAACTCTGGTAAAGGAATCTCAAACTCTGCCAGTGGTTCAAGACTTAAGAGTTTAATTATTTCAGCCAATCCATCTACTGATGAAGAAATTACTACAAACATGTTTCTGGAAGAACATGGTAATGAAGCTACAGTTGAAGACATGGAAGCTGAAATGCTGAGTCTTGCTGAAGAGCATGAGAAGAAATTGAAGGATGGTACTTACAAAAAGAAAGCTGTCAAGGCTCCTAGAAAGAAAGAAACTGGAATTGCTATCAAGGAAAATACTCAACAGAGTATACAATACACCAGGAGGCCTGGAATAACAAACGCTGATAAGGGCAAGGGTAAACTGATAGAAGAAGGACAGTTACCAAGGAAGAATTATTCAACCTCTGACATTGCTCAAGTTGAATCAAAATTTATTAAATCAACCTCTGACGCTGCTCAAGTTGATGTTTCTACTAATGTTGTAACAACCTCTGACAATGCTCATGTTGTGCAAACTCAACTAGCACCTCAACTCCAAGATACTTTTAGAAGACCTATACTTCCTGAAACTATGAAGCCAGAAACTGTTAACTTCTCAGAAACCAGAACTGTATTGGGTAAAGAATCTTATGATAAATCTGGATTAGGTTCACACAGGGAGAAGAGAATAAACAACAGGCCTGTAGATCAATCATCACTGGCAATATCTGGTATTTTTACTCAAGAGAGTCTTGATATGCTAGAATCTGTTCAGATGATATTTCATAAAGTGTTAAAGAAAGAGTTTTTGTTGTACTTTATGGCTGATGGAAGAGTTTACAAGGTTGCAGAGTCTGACATCAATCTCAAATCTTATGAAGAATTGGAGTATGTTTTGTATTTGTTAAAAGTCAAAAATAGAAGTACTCATGATGCTGCTTTAGTTATCAGAGAAAGGATGCTGAAATCAAAGATAATGCTTGGAGGAGGAGTCTCGAGTGCATATATTCCTAAGTACAGAGATGCTTATGGAAAGATTGTAGAAATGAAAAGAAACAGTGCAAGACTAAGGACTGATCTGGGAGTTAAAGTCTTAGAATTCAATCTAGAATCTGATAAATCATATTTTATTAGGCTAGGGAATGAGATGAGGAAAAATTCCATCTATTCTTTGAGAGCTGCAATTTATCAGACTGGAGAATCTGATCCAGAGTTAAGAGAGTTGAAGAAAGTTATGGTTGAAGAGCTGGAAAGGGCTGAAAGAAGACTTCTCATGGATTATCTCAGAACTGTTCCTGATATTCAAGAAATCAAATAAAGTCTGACTGTAAGTTTTTTTTAAAAAGTTTTCTATTCTAAATTAAAGTTAAACTCTGATATATTAAACACTGCATTTGTTATATGTTTTGACATCATCAATTATCTGTTTAACTTGTACATTTTTATTATGCACAAGTTGGGGGAGATTGTTAGATATAATTGCTGACGTTTGTTCATCAGTGTTTAAGCAACAGGTGATCATCAGAGTTTACATTGAAGCCAGTCAGAGTTTGTTAAAGTCTGACGTGGTGATAGTTGAATTAGCTGTCGGTGCTGAATTGAATATTCAAGAAGCAATATATTCTGAAGATGGAAAGAAGCAGAATATATTGATACAGCTAAGGAAACGGAATAGAAGATAAGAAGCAATCCTTAATTGATTTGAATTGTATAGCTAACTTATAGGAATATCAATTAGAGAAGGATTGTATGTAGCTGTGTAATATATAAACACAAATAGGTTATCCCTAGAAGGGATGCGATTATTGAAAACATTATTCTTGTAACCTAGTAGCTCTTTGTGATTCATTAACATCACTAAGAGAGAATTATTTAATATAATTCAGTTTGTTGATTTACAAACTTGTGTTCTTGATTGTTATTCTAATACATACTTGATTATATATTGTGTATTCGGCCTAACAGAGTACCCATCTACTAAACTCCGCAAATCTCTGGTTCTCAACTTCGGTAGTGGCAGAACCTAGACGCATATTTTTTTGAAGTAAAAATACTTGACAGTAATTCCACAACGGTGACTGGTTTAAAGATGCATTGACAACTTCACTTCTGGTTGCTTTAGGAATGACCGGTAAAATTTATCTGAAATCACCGCCAAATACCACAGTAATACCTCCAAAGGGAAGATTGTTTCGCCTTGGATCAACTGCAGACATTATGTCTCGAAATGATCTGTCCACAGATTCAAAAACATGACGGTGCTGCATCGGTGCCTCATCCCATATAACTAAACTGGTTTGTTTGATCAATTCTGCAATGTCACTTCCATGTTTTATGCCTGCCACAGAATATTGATGTAACTTTATGGGAATCTGAAACCTGGAATGTGCTGTCCTACCACCGGGCAACAAAGTAGCGGCTATACCAGATGATGCCACCGGTAAAACAATTTTCCCTTCACTACGGAAGCGAGAACAAAGAGTTCTCCATAAAAACGTCTTTCCACAACCACCACTACCGTATACAAAGTATAAACCTCCTTTTCCACTATTAATAGAATTGACAACAGAACTATACACCTCCAATTGTTCCCGATTTAGGTCTGAAAAAGACCTATCATGTTCTGTCTTCATTTGGACTCTATCATAACCTGTTTCTTCTTGAATTAGACGGTTAGATGCACAATCTAAATAACATGATTCAGGGAAGGGCATACCAGGAAAATCTTTCAGAGATTTACCAACTTCGTTCAATAGTTTCTCGATCTCTGAAATAAGATTTAATAAAAAATTATGTATACAATTTCATTGTATGAAGTTTTTCCAAACGAATGATTATTTTTTATGTAAAAAATAAAAAACTCTATAGTATAGTTTGTATTTAGATGATTTAATGAAGCAACAGAAACGCTGTAAATTTACCCGCTAGTGTATAATTCATTAAATCTTCATCTCCAAGAGTTAGATTTTGGTTCCCAGATGCTTTGCGTTTAGAATACAAAATATCGTCTGACATAGTTGTCCAGTGTTCCTCCCATAATCTTAAAGGATCGGCCACTGGACAGTTTGTTAGAATATGAACAAACATAGAACGAATCTGTTGAGGAAATGCTGAATGTGAATTTTCCTTTAAAGCAGCGTGCCACTGATTGTCATCTTTTAGGAGTCCAAGTGCATCACATGCTTCCTTGAAACTACTGTAAACCTGACCATTAACAGTACGCAATTCTTTGAATGAAGTTGCACCTTTGATACGTAACAATAACATCCGAAGGAAAAAGGCATCGCCACTTGATGCATGAACTTCCGTTAGTCTGCCAACTACAATACCTCTCTCCCTTATTTTCCACTTGCACGAACCCGACAGCCATGTAAAACCTCTCGGAAAATCTTGATATGTATAATCTCGAGCACTTGGAATGGTCTTGTTTGCAATGAACCATGCTTCCAATTTACTTTTTCGCGAATTTGCTTTCTCTGCAACTTCCTTTAAGTTGTCATTTACTTTAAAACTCACAGTTTTTCCACCAGGTACATGAACTGGTAATCGTTCTACAGATGGATATCGATAATGAATATCGAAACCTAAAATTCTCCAGGCAGCTTCTGATGCACATACGTAGCGACCATCAAGATAGTGTTTTACTTCATCAAGACATTGTTCTTTTCCTTTAGATTTCTGAGAAACCAAATTATCTTTTTTTCTTTGAATCAACATGGTGGCATTGTCATGTCCCTTCAAACAGTACTTGAACAAATATTTCAAAGACCTAGAATTGTTGCACACTTCCAAATTCATGTGACACTGGAATCTGATCAACAAATCCCTATTATAAGGTACCACAAACTGATTATCTAGTGAAATTTTATTTTTTTCAACAACTCGGTTCATCCTCCGTCGGCGATAAACAGGAAAACCACAATCATCAAAAAATGTATGTCCATTATACCTATATATCATTTTGGTTAGATATAAAATTAGATAAACTCATGGATCATAATTCGATAAAGTAAAAGACGGAAAAACATTTGGTAAACAATGATGGGAACTACATGCAGAGTAAGATGTAACGCTGTATTTAGCAAGCGAAGTTTGATGTACCTTTTCGGAAAATGGCGTATGCACTTCCCATTGGCCATACATGGAGAATAAGAAAAATCCTGTCCACATGGCCCATGAATCATGAAATTTTTTACAGCATTGTATGCGATGGGGTCAGAATCCTTATCCGGAATCTCTGCTGATACTAATTCGTCAATTTGCTCAATATTTTTGGGACGGTCATCTGGATGTAATCAAACTAACATATGAGTGTGTGGCAAACCACGCTTCTGAAATTCAATGACATACATAACTGCATGGCGTTGAAAAAAAACAAAATTCATTATATATACCAAAAATTAATATATAAAAACTCTGCACATAATTCAAGCTTACGTCCAATGCATCGTCCAACGTAATTTTTATTTTTTATCAAATCAACCAATTGGTCTAGCTTCATCTTGAATACTCGCGTTACAACATCTGGAGCATCAGCCATAGTTACACCTGGCATTAAATCGGGCATTCTTTGAATTTCGGGCCATTTTGTGTTGCACGTCATTGTCAGGAAGAAAGATGGATGACCAATAGAGCGACATATAGCCAGTGAATCTTTGAAATACTGTGACATGTAACGTCTGGATCCTGTAAATGTAGCTGGTAGAATCACCTTTTTACCAGTGTGATTTGGATTTGTGTCACCCTTTCGTAGGTTGTCACGGATGGAATTGTATAGATCAGCACGTATGGTATTCTGATGACCTTTCACCCAATCAAGCTTATATTGTTCAATTGCAGTGAATGCATCAACAATATATTGCTGCCACAACCTACCACTTAAATGAGGAGTCATACCTAGAAAAATAGATTACGATCAAATTAATAGTTTAAATATGAAATACGTTCCTTACCGAAAATGACATATTTGATCTATTAATTCTATGGAAGTGAACTTTTTTACCTTCGTTAGGCCGAATCATCAGTTTGTAAGCGTAATATTCACGCAAAGACACAAATGCCCTGTGCTTAATTTCTTCTTTGTTCTCCTGATCTTTGGCAACTTTAGCTCTTACATTGGACTGTTTCATCCTCAATGGTATTTCTGGGTGAAAACCATCATCACCAAACGGGAACAGAAGAGGATATTAGAGTTGCATAAAGTGTCTATTGGTTTCAAAGATCCTCTTTAGCTTTTTATTTTTTGTTTGCACAACTATATCCCTCCAACCACATGTATTTTGAAGATCCCCGACAATCAAGACGCCAACTTCATTGGATGGTCCAACTGGATTAGGTCTTCCAGATGATGAAGAACTGGATAATAATGTAAGCTTACATTCTTCGGGCTCATTGTTCTTAAAACGATCCCTTGCCATACGGAATCCATGAACCAAAGAATTATGCTCATTAAGCATGAGCAGCAAACCCTGTACAATATCAGGATCTGTGGCATCACTTCCTGGAATCGCATTCTTCCTGTTTTCAAGTTCATTCTCAGTATCATAGACATACAATTAGAAATATTTTGGTGTTTCTCCTTTGACGGGACATATGCTACCAATCAAGTGGTAGTTCTGATCGCATAATTTGAATGTGTAAGGAGCCCTTCCACGATTGATTCTATTGTCAATTTTACCTCCAAGTGATGTAAAAGCATACATCGAATTATATATCCGAATGGTCTTCTTGTAATGTGCAGTTTTTGGACCGCCTTTTAGCAAATTGGCTAGATACGGAGGAGGTTGCCTCTCTGGTGGAAGATATACTTGTCCATTTCTACAACACATGGAGAATGTAGGTCTGTGATTTTTCGTAGCTTTGTTGTTCCGCTCTGCATTCCACATTATAGATTTGCAATGCTGACATACTTTGTCTGGATTACCGATTTCCATATATCCTCTCCACATTTCTGTGATGTTATTTTCATAAGCCTAGAGTGTAATAAATTTAACGGGAATAACAATAAAATTAAAAAATTACCTTCAGGTAAAATGTCCATCTCATCACTCGAATCATCACTTAGATATTCAGATTGCAAATCTACTGAAAGATTTGAAGTACTATATATAAGGTTATAAAAATTATAAATAACAATTCATATAAAAAAAATGTTGAAAAAGGAATACATACATTGAAAATCTTCGTCATCCTGAGTTGAAAAATCTGCGATTAATTTATAAAGTACTTTTTTAAATATATTACTAAAAGTAATTGAACATGATATATACACATTATCAGAGTTCTTTTAATTTACCTGTACTCTGACCATCATCATCTTCGGCCGCAGCATTGAAAGTATCCAACAAATTTTTTGTGCCAGAAGTGGATGCGTAATTATTTTCAGTTTTGTCTGATTGATGATTTGGGTATATAGCTGAATGAGTAAAAGAGATGGACCTTATTCCAAATGCCTTCAAATGAATGCAACTATATGATACTTATGTGGAGTATAAGGAATGCATAAAGTATTACTCATTTTGCTATGTTCAATATCTTCATTGGTCAATGAAGAGTAAGCATTCAGCTGAATCTGGTTCATTGGAATTTGTGTAATATGTGGAGTTTCACTTGATTTTTTAGAATTAGATTTTGCTAAAGAGTAAGAAGCAGCAAATTACGTAAATAGATAACATAAAAATAATTACTCTGTCAAATAATGTTGAGTATCATACCTTGGACGTCATCTTTATTTTTTCTTTCATAACAATCGATGGACAGTATATTTGAAGATTTTGATGAACCTAACGGAATTAATAAAATTATAGTGATAGGATAATCAATGGTTTTACTATTAAAGAACATATTTAATTCCGCAATGATTACAAAATAATGTTAATAAGTTTAATATAAGAAAATCATTTACCTGGATGAACTTTGGTCAATACAGAAGAAGCAGGAAGATGAAAAATATTCTTGTGACTTGCCGATGTCTGCACTTTTAAATTCGATTGAGCTGGTTTAGAAACATGAGAATTCACACCTGAAAGCGAAAATAAAAAAACTGTGATCATACGACAGTGAACTATATGCATCATGTTTTTGACTATGTTGGTTAAGTGTAGAATACTTTGGAGATCAACCTCTGCCAACCGTCTGGCAGATGGGGAGATAAGTGATATTACATTTATCTTTTTATGTAGATAATCAAAGTTAGATCTCTGTGCCAATGATGATCTGTCTGACCTTATGGAACTGGTGGACACAGGTTGTTCTGCAGATCGCCATAAAAATATATCAAACCAGCTGGTTAATATTTGATATCAATAAATCTAATTCTTATTAATTTCTTAGTTGACCAATTAGCACGTATGGTTAAAGTGATTGAACTAAAATGATTATATAAACAGTAATTGTGAGCCACTGTATGGTGTTTCTTACCAGAACGCGATAGGTTTTGATCAAGAATAAGTGGCGCTGATAATGGTTTACTTGCAGAAATCAGTAGGGAACGTTGAGTAAGGCCTGTGATTGCATAGCACATGTAATACAGACATGCATCAAAAAGTCTATATATAAAAAAGGTAAAAGGATCTTAATATGATAAAAAGATTACCAGATTGAGGAGTTAATGAAGGCGACTGAGAAATTCCCAATGGTGTACGCGGAGCTACAAAAGTTTTGTAAATTAACAAAAAATTTCCAAGGAGAACAAACTTACTTTTATCTGAGAAAAGAGTTTCACCATTCAGTTTACTAATTTTTTTTCCAGTATTGGGAGGTAGATTCTCCTTGTTCTTATCATGATAATGGATGTTTGAAGGTGATCTAGCGAATTTCTGAATTGGATTCAGACGACGGTTGAGAACTACAAAACAATATCAGGTTATAGTGACTAATACAAACACAAAATGTAAGGTATTAGATTGAGAACATTAATACCAGAATCATGGAGTACATTGGATGAGAATTTTAAAGGATGTCTATTTGGCGTTGGTGTGACGACATCAGCATTTCCGGATCCTGTGATAGAAAGGTAGACTACATTAAGTTGTTAGTTGTTTGAATATGGCAAATCTTGGAACTAAAATGAACCAGATTTGTAAGGGAGGTTAAATTTGTACGACATTACCTGTTGTATTAGATTGTTGAGATTCTAAGTTTAGATCCAAACTACGCAGAGCATTATTTGTCTGCGAAGGACTACCGTGACGACGTTTTAACACTATGTAAAATGCATGAAACCAACAATCATCAAAAAATCAAAATGAACCATACTCAATATAAACAATCCGTTGTTCAATGAGGCTGTATTTTTAATCTAGAAATGTTGACTATATATCAATATCAAATCTCCATAGTAAAAGAATACCTGGTTTCGAAGACGTGGGGGATGACTGGTTGGACGTAGGTGGCCTTTTGGAACCTAGACATGATGAAAACTCATAGAAATAATGTAATATCACAAAAGGTTGGATCATACATGACATATCAATACAAAACTTTAACACTAACCTGTTTGAGTGATCGATTTCAGTGAATTGTTAATGCTCTCGTCCATCTGATGCATAGGATGCGTAGGATACATTGGACAATAAAGAAACCCAATTCATAGAATACTTGTAAACATTGTGATTGATAAAGATGATATGATTTCAATGTAATTCAAACACATAGAGGCATATTCAAATATTAACTGGCGTTAATCTTGGCAGAATTCCAGGGTTCGTTGCAATATTAACTAGCGTTTAAGGTGGGTGTATTTGATAGTGTTAGACCCGATTGATCCTGGGTGATCCAGCTAAGAAGTAAAAATAGTCTGTTACAAGGATATTGGATCATACCGGATCGATCCATTAACCCATTTACGCATGGGAAATTACCAATATAGGGAAATTTGAGGGACTTTTTAGGAATTTCCTTGGTAGTCTTCACTAGCAGGAATTTATTTATATTGATAGTTCCCACTATCTTTCTACGGTGTTCTTTTTTTTTTTTATATAGAAAATTATCCTTAGTTTTGTTAAATATTACGGCAAATGCCACTAAAATACCGGTATTATGGTCGTGTCAATGGATACAGCACGTGTGATGTGACCGACAACTTTCTTGATTTTTTATTACATCAAGCTGAGTACTTAAAGCTTTTGAAGGAAGCTATATATTCAAATTTTAAAATTCAAACGAGGAACATTTCCCCAAATCAAATAACCCAAACAATTGAAATACATATTCATTGCTCTATGCTCTTCTTCTATCTTCTACAATATCTTTTTTCAATTTCAAATTCAAATTCAACTTTGTTATTTTTATTCTTACACTATTTTCTCTTCTTTTGCAGGTTTCAACTGAAAACATTTTCTGATGAAAGATGATACACGGTTTACATATTCATTATTTTATGTACTTTGATTTTGATTCTACTAAAGTATATTTATAATTAGTTCTTATATTGTTTTAGATAAAACTGGATAACTTTAAAGATATTGGATCACTAGAATGGATGTAAAATGGTGATAATTGACAACAACAAATCAAGTAATCTCTTATTCTAATTACCATTTGTTCTTGATTTTATATCTTCTCACAAGTACGCGTCATTCCTTTTTATTAATTTTTTATATTTTACAATTTACACTTTGCACTCGAACTGTTTGATTTTAGTTTTGATAGTTAGTCTAATAAGTAGCATGTAATCTAATGTTTAAACAATTCTATTGAGTTTTTTCTCCTCTGTTTATATATTATGGATGTCTACTATTTCGTGCATATCATTATGTGGAATTGGTGGTGTGTACAATATTGATATTTTTACTATCTCAAGTTTAGCAATTTGTTTTTGTAGAGTCTGAATGAAATCAGATTAAGCCCTGCTGAGCTTTCTTTGGTGTTCGTGGAAGGTATTAAAAATTTGAATGCCAACTTTAAATTTTAGTGTTCTTTTGAGTTGTGATGTAAATTTAAATTACACTTTGATTATGCGGTTTTTGAATTCACATAGGCTATGGTTAATTGATTACATAGGATGTGCCATGATTTACAAAGTAAGCTAAGCTATTTAATCAATCATTAACAAATTTACTAATGTGCTGACTTTACTTTGTTTTCATATGTTATTATCTTTAGATGATAGTTTGAAACATTAGATGACACGATAAATTTACATTAGATATGTTTATTACAATATGATATAATTTGTGTTTCATGATGTTCTTTTTGCAGCTCCAAAGATGTGATTTCAAGCACACGATGATGTAAGTGCTCATTTGGAAGATATTGCATTCTTTCGTACACTTAAGACTTAATTAGGAGTACTTTCAGTCAAGAGATTATATTGGGGGTGTTTTTAGCCTTTACATTGTAATCCTTAATTAAATTATGTTCACATTAAGTTATGAGTTATATTGATTTAGTTAGTGATGAATTATATTATAGAGACATAGAAAAGTTTATTTATCAAGTTAAAAGTTTCTACGTTTATGGTTGTTGTAGGTTCTTACTCTATCAAGCATTAACATTCAACATTGAACTCTATAATGTGTTTAACTTCACTGAACTCTAAGATAGGTATAACTTCAGTGGATTATCCAATTTTGAATGGACGTCTATATATTGCGAGGTTGTTGTTAATATCTAGATTAAGAATATTCTTGATAATCTTGAATTCAAGTTATCTAGAAAATAAATGTGTGCAGATTGTCTGAAAATTATATGGTAAAGCAAAGTGAGATGGATATATTGCCTCAAGGTGCTGCAAAGACTTCCTAGAGACACTCTTCTTTATTGTGACTCTGGTAATGACGCGGAACTTTTTAGCATACGGTAAGTATACAACGTCATAGTTAATGGTTCATGCTTAATTTTTTTATTTTATAGGTGACAAATGCAGTGGCATGTTACAAAATTCTAGAGAACTTAAATATAATTCTTGCAAATGAGACATGTGCAGGGTGTAGTATATAATCCATTGACCATTTTAGTTTGGACTCAAATATGTGAGATATAATTGATCTATCAAGTTAAAATCTAGAGAACTTCGATTATGCGTGTAAAAGCTGCTGGCCAGAAAGGAAAAGATAAACTTAGAAGGGTTAAAAGGTATTAATGTTGCTTAGGAAAAAAAGGTACTAATACTGCTGTTTTAATTGTTTAAAGGGTTGCATTCCTTTTATTTCTACTTTATTAGGCATAGATATTATATGTTAATCGTTGTTTATATTTTGCAAGTATGATGCATCAATTATGATAACTTTGATTTTACAAGTATGTTAATGACGGGGTATAGATAGGCAATACAATTCTCTGAACATCAAATGAAAAATTCACATGTTTGTGCAGGCAGATTGTGGTCGCTGAGGGTGGCTTTTGCGAATGTTGAACCTAATAACTAAGCTAATATTCCTGTAGAGGCTCTGGAAAAACCTATAAAATCATGATGGATACTTAGGGCTTTGGATTGATTCATCAACTCTTTTTTCACTTTCTCAATTATTTTTGGTTTCAAATGAGCATGTTTTCTCTGACTTCATATATTTTGTAAGGTCATGTTGAATAAGTTAGAGTTGATGTTAGGAATATGTTGTTCTTGATGATAATTATAAAAACACTTAGTAGATTTTGTGTTAAAAAGTCACTTTTGTAACTGTCAACGGAATGGTATGCTTTGTAGCTTTCGTTGACAGGTAGCTCATCAACGAAATGAGTAATGTAGCAATTGCACTGTACAATACTTCACTATTTGATAGGCATTTGTTGTAGGTATTAGATAGGTTTTCTAAGTACTAGATAGGCAAAATAGGTTGGTTAATTGTAAATATGTTGTGCCTTGTAATTTTGCCTAAGTGAAGACATGTCAACGGATTGGAGATTACACTATCAACGGAATGAAGAATGTACCATCAACGGAATGAAGAATAAAGCTATCAACGGAATACATCTCACTACTATCAACGAATCACTATCACTTTTCTGAACAGTTGACAAAATGATAGTGACAGTTTTCTGACAGATCAAAAGGTGATGTAGAAGTGTACTTTGCATTGGGAGCCATCAAAATGGTCACTGGGAATGAGGAAACATTCCAATTACCAATTAAGTTCTTGAGTGGGATCATAATAAGCATGAAGACAAAAGACAAGATCTCCAAGGACCATTGGACAAAATGAATGAAAAGCAAGCTACTGGCGGTTACCTTTAGTACATTTTAGAGTAGCCAAAAATAACATTGTAAACTTGGGATATATAACCAAGTGTAGCAGTTCATTTATTAAGTAAGAAGTGAGATAGAATATTTTTGTATTAGCTTTCTTTTAAGAGCACTCTCACTCTACATTAGGAACTGATCAGCTGTGCTACGTTTGTAACACAGATTATTCCCTCAATAAAAACATCTCAGTTGGATCCTCAAAACATCCAACTGAAATTTTATATTTGCTTGTGTGTTTTTATTTTCTGTGTTAAGTTATTTAAAAGTTGTTTTAAGTTTAAAAATATATAGAATTGTATTCAACCACCCTTCTACAATTCTGTTAGGTCATTTGGGATTAACAGTTGATGAGGTCTCCTTATGAAGGAAAATGAAAACAATGGAAAGGTTCAAATTTTATAATGATCCTGGCCTTCTAAGTGTGGATGTGATCCATATTCTACATAATGTCATTGTGATTTTGATATGTTTGCCCATATGCGGCGAGACTAAGTGATGGAAATTTATTTATTGATTTTTTCAAGATTAAAAGAAAATAACTCTTCTAATTAAGGAAGCAATTCAGATAGAGGCTATACTAAATGCAAATTTACTAAATCTTTGTAAAGCTGTCAGGTTTTACATATCTTCTATGTTTCTTTTTCTTAGTAATCTATGTGCCATGTCTATGTCTTAATCTACTGTGAAAAAACATAATTGTAAGTTGTAAGCATGGTGGTGCAATCAGTGTCTTAATCTATCGTTGAAAAGTTCATATAACAATATAGAATCAGATGTGAAGTTTGAATAATTTGTAATATCATTTATGAAGCAACACTATATGCCTTCCTCTAGCCCCATTTTATGAAGAACCCTGAGATCAAACTTCATAGAGGATCAAAAAGAAGACCTGGAAAGTGGAAACAACTTACCGTGAAGAATATCATGAAGGGATCCATTTGAAGCATACTCATAGGCAAGGACACGAAGACTATCATCCACACGAAGACCACCATCCACACAATATCCATTTGAGCTTCAAGTTTTAATGGCTGCTCTTGTGTTTCATGACTAAACCAGTCCTCACAAGATGCCTACGTATCTCAATTCGTAATTGAGAATCAAGCCAAGAAAACGTAGTTATGAGTTGAGGGGTCATGCCCTTTATATAGGCGTCATATAGGCGTCATGAGCCTTTGTTTTAGAATAGAGTTAGGAGACTTGGGGGCAAAGTCTCCTCCTTGACGGTGGATAAGTATCGATTTCCTTGGAGGATAAGTCTTTCTCTTATTGTAGTAGGATAAGGACTGATCTCGGATATTTCCTTGTAGAGGTAGTTTCCATGTTGGAATCGATGTCTAAAACGAACTTGTATTGAAACAAGCCTGTACTGGACGTCTCCTAGTACATGTTGTATTTTTAGCCCAAATATTAATTACGAAATTAGTACTTAACTAGGATTTCGGGCATCATTAATGGGCTTCATTTATGGATCATCTAGGTTTAATTAATGCAATATTAATTATATTTTAAGGGCTTATTTTAACCCATATCACTTGGTTTTTTCCTTTTTCCATTTTTTTTCTAAATTATATGTTTGAGCTCGTAAATTGAGTTGACAAACACCTGTTCTTATAAACTTATACTCTCTTCATTTTTTTATAATTTCAAATAATTGAGAAATACATTATAAAGTAAATTAAATACACTTTTTAATAATATAATTTTTTCAATTATAAAATATGCGTAATTCATAGTCAAACTTTAATCAATTTGACCACTAAAAGATCTAACATGACATATGAGACGGAGGAAATAATGAATGAGTTGAGGTCGCAAAACATGCCCTAACTTTTACACGATTCCTTTGACTTATCTTATGTTATTTACTCTGGCTCATAATATAAGACATTTGATTTTTTTGCACATAACTTTAAATGTTTAATTACATGATTAAAATAATTATTTTTAAATTTTTTTAATTTTAAATAAAAATATTTTATTTGGAAAAGGAAAAATTAAAAAATATTAATTATTACTATATGGTCAAAACACCTAAACTTATGTGCAAGAAAGTCAAACACTTTATCTATACTATTATATTAAAGGCGAAACATTGAAAGTTTCGTAGTCTGGTCCTGAAAGTTTTTGTAGTCCAGTCACTCCATTCATAGCCGTTAGATATTTGTGATCAAATCGATGAGACCCGTTAGATAAAATATTAAAATTATTATATAAAATATCTTTTTTATTTTTTCTATCTAAAACAACTCATTTTTCGAAAATATCGCAAGCCGTTTTTAATAAAATAACATAATAAGGTTATAATTGCTAATAACTAAACCAATACCATTTTTAGCCATAGTGTATATTCTTTTTTATATTTTCTAACTAAAATTTCTTCTTTTCTATTTTTCCTAAATAAAACCTCTAATTTTCCAAAAATATCACGAACAATTCTATTTAATAAAATAAAATAATAATATTATAATTATTAATGACTAACCGATTAGCTTTTTTTTCAAAACGTATATATATTTTTTATATTTTCTAACTAATATTTCTCCTAACTAAAACCTCAAAAATATCACGGGCTATTCCATTTAGTAGCATAAAATACTAATATTATAAATCTATCTCTCTATTTATACTATATTATTAAAGATGAAAAATTGAAAGTTTTGGTACCTGTTTTTTGATACAGTACTTGCCCTATTTAATTTTTTATTTAATTATTATAATCAGTTACCCTTTCAGTTAAAATACATTACCATTTTTTTCTAAAAAAATCACGGGCAATTTCCTTTTCAGCTAAAACATGTTACTTTTTCTATTTTCCTTGCTAAAATCCCTCATTTTTCAAATATATCACGAGCAAAACCTTACTTATTTATTTTAAAACCTATTTTAATACTTTTAATTGACAATTACCTTTCTCCTCTTTTTCTAGAAAAATCACGGGTAATTACCTTTTTCAGCTAAAACATGTTATATTTTCTATTTTCCTTACTAAAATCCCTCATTTTCCAAAATATATCAGGTGCAAATCCTTACTTATTTACTTTAAGATCTATTTTAATACTTTTAATTGACAATTACCTTTTTCAACTAAAATATGTCACATTTTCTATTTTTCTTACTAAAATCCCTCTTTTTTCAAAAATATCACGGACAAATCGTTACTTTTATATTTTAAAATTCAACGAAAACATGTTACTTTCTATTTTTCTTACTAAACCCCATCTTTTTCCAAAATATCACGGGGAAACCGTTACTTATTTATTTTAAAATCTATTTTAATACTTTTAATTATTTAAAAATGTTTAACACACCAACTTATTTTTTTTAATAAATGCAATTAATAAAATATAAAATATAAATAATAAAATTAACAATTATTAAAAACAATCCGTGCATCGCACGGGATTTAAGCTATTTTATTAAAGACGAAACATTAAAAGTTTGGTAGTCGGACGAACGGACGGTCGTACTTAGTGATTTTACTTAATTACCCTTACTTATTTTTTTTTAAAAACTATCGTTAAATAATAACATTATTTCACTACACCATAGATTGGCTATAGCAACTCCATAATATGGTTGTTATAGGGCCTAAATCAGTTGCCATAGAGTCTATTGCAATGCTTTTGCAAAAATTGGGCGTTAACTTTGCTTGGGTTGGCGTAGGCCCCTATAGCAACGAGTTACTATCATACAACCACGCCTAAATGTCATTGCAATAGTCTTTTATAGCAACATTTTTCAGCCTATAGCAACAATTTAAAGTCATTGCAATAGCCTATAACATCCTGTTGTGGATCTCTATTTCTTGTTTAGTATTGCAATACATAGGTTATGGCAACGTTTTAGGTGACTATGGCAACATGATTCTATTTAATAGCAGTGTTTTAATAAGAAAAGTGATAGTAAATGGCAACACTATAAGAGGCAATGCCAATGGTTTTATAAAAAAAAATGGGACATGACCTTTTCGTTCATATAGAAATCCACCATTAATATGGTATTTCATACACACCAATCCAAAACAATACTTTGGTACATCATTAATTATCACCTGCCCAAAGACTATACCAAATCTATTCGGACAGCATCGTCATACCAACCATTCAACATATAAAGAGGGAATGCAAAATAAAACGAAGTACAATTCTAGTTCAACTTATACATTCACCAAAAGCTTAGATATAAAGTAAATAAATATGCGCTAAGAGGCGCTAAGTCAAACATCTGCATCTTCCTCTTCATCTGACTTATCTCCATCCTCGACAGTCAAATAACTACACTCCATTTCAACTAATTGCAAAGTAGCTTTCCTGCTTTCAGCCTTCATCATATCTAGTGATTCAACATCAGCACTTGAAACTTCCACCCTAAGCGACAAATACAACTTCGACTCAAAGCGATGAATACTGCTTCAACATTAATACAATAAACTTGAAATTTCTGGCAAGTTCAAATCCTTTACAAACTTCAAAAAATTGAGAAAGAGTGGAGGCCTGCAGAAGAAGGTCTTATCATTATACAAGCCTGAAACTTTATGATCCAAACGCTTTAATTAAGTGAAACCACTAAACAAGTAAGATGAATCATGTGATAAACCATAATCAAGTAATTTACACTTTTCAAATCTGGACAGCCAACTGCAGTCTTACTAAACAGGCTCTAACTCTCAATCTATATATGTAAATCAAGCGATTCTTTTTTCTGAGTAAACTAGATATCCATGGCTATAACATATCCAAAAATTGCTCTAAAATAATATTTACACAATCTGTGGCATCTTTTCAAAGTTAGTCCTGTTTCCAGCATTATTATGAATCAAACTGATCGTATTCAAGCAGCTCTAACTCACTATCTACAAATCTACTACCAATGAGATTTTACAGGGACATTAATCAGATATATAACTATAACTTTTGTGTTTTGAGTACCAACTAATTCTGAAATTATGATCCTCAAAACGCCAACACAATCCCGAATTTATATTCTGAAATCTGTAGAATTTCAGAACTACCTTGCTCAATTCAATTCGTAACACTTTCAATTCAAGTTCAATAATTATGAAACTTTACAAACTCAGAGTAGAAGTATCTAAACAATTTTCATCTTTTAAGGAACTACTAACTAAGTTCTTTAAGCTTCCAGATTCTGAGATTAAAAACAGAACAGCTTTGCTGAAATTAAAATACTGCTGCGCTGATGTTCATACAATCGCTGATAACTACTTATACATACATTCAATTATCACCAAACTTCATAGATATGATACTCAGACATAGACCAACAAGTTTTGCTCAGCACACCTGGTGGAAATCATCTTCTAAATTCATGAATATCGGACCATAACACTCTATAGATTTGATTTGTATGGAAGTTCTGTAACTTTTATTAACTAACAATAATCACACCAAGAATTACATATGCTCATCTTTATTGAATTAGACTTGTTAAAATAGATTATATAAACTTGTAATCAATGCTACATACCTTGATTAACCACAGTTGTGATGAATTCTTAGCCTCTGTTAATCCCAAATGACCTAACAGAATTGTAGAAGAGGGGGTTGAATACAATTCTTGATATTTCTTAAACTTAAAACAACTTACAAATAAAAACTGAACTTAAAGTAAAAATCACAAGCACATAAATAATTTCAGTTGGATTGTTTGATGATCCAACTGAAGTGATTTTTATTGCGGAAATAATCTGTGATACAAAATGTACACAGCTGCTCAGTTACAAGAATGTAGAGAAGAAAAATGCTCTCAAATATAGTTAATACAATCTAATTGTTTTTCTTTTCTTACTCTTATTTTAACTGCTACACTTGGTTATATATTCCCAAGTTTACAAATCTATTTTTGGCTACACTAAAGTACACTAAAGGTAACCTCCAATAATTTGCTTTTCATCCCTTTGTCCAGTGGTCCTTGGAGATCCTTGCTTTTGTCTTCATGCTTATTATGATCACTCCCAAGAGCCCAATTGGAAACTGGGATGTTTCCTTATTCCCCATGTCCATTTTAATGGTTTCCAATGCAAAGTACACTTCCACATCACCTTTAGATCTGTTCAGTAACCTGTCACTATCACTTTGTCAACTATTCAGAAAAGTAATAATGATTCGTTGATGGCAGGGAGATGTGTTTAGTTGATAGCTTTATTCTCCATTTCGTTGATGAGTGAACTTCATTTCGTTGATGGGTAATCTTCATTCCGTTGACATGTCTTCACTTAGGCAAAATTACAAGGCACAAGATATTTACAATTAACCAACCTATTTTGCCTATATATCATTTAGTCAACATGACTTAGAAAACCTATCTAGTACATACAACAAAATGCATATCAAACTGTGAAGTATTGTACAGTGCAATTGCTACATCACTCATTTCGTTGATGAGCTTCCTGTCAACGGAATGCTGCAAAGCATGCCATTTCGTTGACAGCTACAAAATAACTTTACACAAATTCTACTAAGTGTTTTATGTTTATCATCAAGAACAACATATTCCTAACAGCCTCCAAGCACGAGTTTATCCCTAATTGTTCGAACACAAAACATAAAACATAAACAAATTCAAAATCCCTAATTTGTTCGAACACCAAAATTCCTAATTTGTTTAAACACAAAGCCAAACACCAAAATCCCTAATTGAAACACACAATTCACATAAACCCTAATTGAACAAACATAACCATGTACCAAAAACACAAAACATAGACCCTAATTAACTCCCAAAAAATCAAGAAATTGAATTGAACAAAAAACCCAAAACTGATATGAACATACATGTATTTTAGAGCTTTAATCTCCCAAATTTAAATTTTGAGCTTCAATCTTGATTTTAATCTTCGAGTAGTTTAGTCGATTTTAATCTTCAGCTTTGTCGTCCTGTTGTGTATGTGTGTCTGAGAGCATATTTGTGTGTGTGTTTTGTGCGTTATTGCCCCGCTTTTTTCTTTTTTTACTATTTTTTCAGCCCAAATTTTTTAAAAGGCCCGCTCATCTCTTTGGAGCCCGCCTAAAATTTGTGAGATTTTTATGTTATCTATAGCAACTATTTTCAAAAAACATTGCAATAGCTTCCCATTTTTGGACTTTTTAGACTCAATTGTAATGGCTTTTAAAATCGTTATGGTACATCTTAACTTATAGAAACTCGTCTGAAAATGTTAACCAATAGCAATGGTTTTCTATCAATTTTCCAAAATTTGGTTGCTATAGCCAATCTATGGTGTAGTGTTTATAACCAATTACATTTTCAGCTAAAATATATTACCTTTTTTTATTTTTTTTAACAAAATTCTCTCTTTTTCTAGAAAAAACATGGGCGATTATCTTTTTAAACAAAACATGTTACTATTTCTATTTTTCTTACTAAAATCCCTCATTTTCCAAAAATATCACGGGTAAACCCTTACTTATTTATTTTAAAATCTATTTTAATACTTTTAATTATGAGCACTTTTTCAGCTGAAACGTGTTACTTTTTCTATTTTTTCATTTTCTAAAGAAATTATTATTAAATAATAACATTTTTATAACCAACTACCTTTTCAGCTAAAATACATTACCTTTTCTATTTTTTCTAACAAAATCCTCTCTTTATTCTAAAAAATCACAGGCAATTACCTTACTTATTTATTTTGAAATCTATTTAAATACTTTTAATTATGGGCACTTACCTTTTCAGCTAAAACATGTTACTTTTTATATTTTTCCTTACTAAGACCCCTCCTTTTCCAAAAATATCGCGGGCAAACAGTTATTAATTTATTTTAAAATCTATTTTAATATTTTTAATTATTTAAAAAAGTTTAACACGCCTACTTAATTTTTTTTAGCAAATGCAAATTAATAGAATAATAAAACATAAATAATAAAAATAATAATCATTAATAACAATCCGTGCATCGCACGAGTTTTAAGCTAGTATTACATAATATACCGGATTAAGTACGTATCAACTTTTTTTAAGCGTATTTCAATACATTGATACATTTACTCTAAAAAGAACATATTGTTACATTTTTTCAAAAAAGAGACGCTTTGGGGTTATGTAAATATAAATAATATCAAAATAAGAAAAACAATATCTACAAATATATCTACGAAATGCGTTGAACTATATATAACTGAATCACTAAATCATTCATTTTGAAATGAAATGAATAAATAACTTAAAGTAAATTACGTAGTGATAATCATATCTTACACTAAAATTAAAAAATATAGTCAAATTTTCAAGTTTGTAAATTAATCGTCAGTTTTAATTCCCGCGTTTTAAAAGATTGGATACCCCTAACTTTTTTTTCCAAAAGAATGGCAAAGTTTCGTTTCAAATTTTTAAAAGAATGACTCATTTTTATGTTGAAAGCCATTCTTTTAAAAAACAGAAATAAAATTCGACCATTAATTAAAAACTCGAAAATTGAGCCACTTTTAAAAAAAATGATATAAAACATGGCTACCACTTTATGATTTACTCAATAATTTGTAATAATATATGCAGTCTTCAGAGTATAAGTAACTTATTACTCAAACATGCCTATGGTCTATGGACAAACTCTACCCTCAAAAAAATGTATGGACAAACTCATTTTATTAAGGGGTCGTTTGGTTCGTAAAATGGTATGAGATTGAAATCAGGAATTGAGTTAAGATGGTATTGGGTTGAGCTATCATTACGGATATCATGTGTTTGGTTGAGGACAAGAATGAATATATTTGATTTGTGATATTTTTAATAGACTAATTTTAATTAATTTAAAATATTGACTTAATTATTTTAAATATATTTTTGAGTTATTGATTTATTTTTGTATTAAAATTTAAATTTAATTTCGTAAATAAATATGAAAATAGTAGAAAACAATATTGATTCCATATACCCTTCCCTCATACCCCACCTCCCCAAAAGTATCAAAAACCCATACCTTGAGGGTTTGAGGAATGAATTTTAAAATTATATTTTCTGAACCAAACATCAGGTATGAAATTTGTTGTGGAATAAAAACTGTACTTTCGAATTTAACGCTAGGGTTTAAGAGCTTTTGAGCTTTAATGGTTGATCTCGTGTTTCGTGACTAAATCTGCCCTCAGACGATGCCTACGTATCTCAATTCGTAATTGAGAATCAAGCCAAAAAACATAGTTTTGATTGAAGGATCAGATCCTTTATATAGGCGTAGAGAACCTTGTATTTAGAGTAGGTTTGAGAGACTTGGCTGACAAGTCACCTTCTTTGGCTGAGATTATGGATCCTTCTTTGTAGGAGGCTGATAACTATTGGGTTTGTATGCCTTGGAGGCTACTCCTTGATACAGTTGACACACTTTGGACTCTTTTGATAAGCTGCATATTTTCCCTTTTTTATTAATTACGAAATTAATAAATAATTAGGGTTTCGGGCCTCATTAATTGGGCTCAAACTTCAGACCAAGCTAGGTCTAATTAATGCATCATTAACAATGTCTGTAGTGTTATTTTCAGCCCATATCATTTGCCCCCCAACTTCTAAGATAATCTGCTAAGATTTCATAGAAGTTATAATTGCCTTTTTCGAGACTCGAGGTCTTATTATGTATTATTTACATAAATTACTGTCCTTTTTATAAAGGAAATATTTATACAGCTTTCCTCGTATTTTTTCGTATTTTTCAGGAATTTTATTGTACCTCCGGGTATTGTTCTTTATTTTTGATTATTTTTTCAAAAATATTTATTTGTGCTTCAAGCATAGAAATAATTTTACAAATTATTTCCTTAATTTTTTGATATGGAATTTTTATTCCATTTCTATCCTTTGTAAAAATAATTAATAATTATTTTTCTCTTCATTTTCTATCTTTCTGAAAAAAGCTCACAAATGGGGCTCTTGGAGGGGTACCTCGCCAAGAAGACACTTTTTCCAACTGTGTCTCCTTGGCGTGGGTGTCTTGGAGGATTTTCAAACTAAGCTCTTGGAGGGGGTACCCCCGCCAAGAAAACATTTTACCAATTGTGTCTCCTAGGCGTGGGTGTCCTGGAAGCTCTTGAAAGAAGCCCTAGGCGTGGCTACCAACACCAACGAGGCTTCCAAGCCTAGGAAGCATGTCTCCTTGGCGTGGTTCTATTTCCAATTTTGTTTTTTTTTTGAAAAAGTTGTCCAATGGAGTTCTGGGCGTGGGTACCCCCGCCAAGGAGACATTCTAGGCTTCCACGCCTAGAGAACGCGTCTCATTGGCGTGGGTGTTTAAAAGTCTCTCCAACCATCTTCTAGGCGTGGGTACCTCCGCCAAGGAGATACTCTTGGCTTCCAGGCCTAGAAAGTATGTCTCATGGGTGTGGGTATTTACGTGGCTCTCCCACAACCTTCTAGGCGTGAGTACCCCCGCCAAGGAGACACTCTTGGCTTCCATGCCTAGAAAATATATCTCCTGGACGTGGGTGTTTACGTGGCTTTCCCACAGCCTTCTAGGCGTGGGTACCCCCACCAAGGAGACACTCTTGGCTTTCACGCCTAGAAAGTATGTCTCCTGGGCGTGGGTATTTACTTGGCTCTCCCACAGCCTTCTAGGCGTGGGATACCCCCGTCAAGGAGACACTCTTGGCTTTCACGCCTAGAAAATATGCCTCCTGAGCGTGTGTGTTTATGTGGCTTTCCCACAGCCTTCTAGGCGTGGGTACCCCTGCCAAGGAGACACTTTTGGCTTCCACGCCTAGAAAATATGTCTCCTGGGCATGGGGTTTTTCATGGCTCTTCAACAATGATTTAGGCGTTGATATGGACGCCCAAGGAACACTTTCTTGTTTGGTCCATTGGACTTATTTTCTGGGTTGGGCCTATTGTCGGGCCTTTTTCTTTTATTTCGTTCTTATTTATTCAATTTTAACGTTGATACGAACGCTTATACAACAATAACTTAAATATTTGTTTTTTCGCATAAAACTCTTTAGAATTCTCTAGAATTACTATTCAAAATTTGAATTTATTTGGGCTTCCCGCCCCCAATGACCTGTTTTCGGCCCAATTACCGTTTATAGACAGTTTGTTAGACCGTTTCAACATGCAGAAATTCCTATAAATTGAGTGGAATAGGACTTCATTTCCATACTTCACTTAAGCAAAGTTACTCTACCAAATTTCTCTCAATATTTTCCTTTAAAAAGCTCTGCTAGGATTCCGTGGTGAGGCGATTTCCGGCGCTCAAACCACCGTGGGTTTTCCAGTTTACGTTTGAATCTTCATCTCCTTCATCAGGATTTCTGGGTTTAAGCATTCTTCGGAAGGACATCAATGACGGATTCCAGTTCATCCCAATTTCAGATTTCTCAGCCTTCTGAGCCTTCTTCACGCCCTCCTAGGGCTAATCGAGGTAACAAACCTCCAAAATCTTTAGTACATGCAAATGTTTTCTCCCTTAGAGATTTATTATATGATTTCGGGGACGCCTTCCCTAACCTTCTCCATTTAGAAGCTCATAACATCCCTTCTAAGTATAAACAGGATAGGGTAGATGACATTACTAAACTTTTTGGTATAAATGCACCTTATAGGGCCATTGCTCCGGGCCCAAATGATAGGGCTTGTTATCCTAAGCCCGGGGCCATTAGAATATATAAAGAAACCTTTTATTCTGGTTTTCGTCTTCCACCTCCCCCTTTTATTTTTCGCTTGTTAGCCGAGGCCCAAATTTGCCCTACACAGTTAATGCCCAATGCGTGGCGATTTATATATTATTTTATGGCCCAATGCAAAAAACATGGGTTATAACCCAGTGTGTCCGTTTTCCTTTATCTCTTTAAATTCGTAAATGCTCCAGAAGATTCGGGTTGGGTTAAAATCCAATACCGTTCCTCAGCTCATAGTTGCTTTGTTCCTGGTTCCTCCCCCGATTCTCTTCCTAATTGGAAAAGAGAGTGGTTTTTCCTTTACTTGGATGGGGATGATTGGGATAACTACTTTAGACCCCTTTTTTCAAGGGCTATTGATGGTGCCGTGAGGTCCCTTAAGTTAGGGGTAGATGACGCTGCGGCAATTCAAATCTTGACAAAGGATTGCCTGCATTACTGCAACTTTCTTGTTTTCGAGGCCAATCTTCAGGATGTGGGGCTAACTTTACCTCTGAAACTGGATCAGGACTTGTTGGAGGTGCAATTGGTACAGAAGAGTCTGATGCAGTGTTCTGAACGTCATCATTCTCAAAGGCTATGTTTCTCCTAGCTCTTGCCTTTGGTTGCCTTGTGCTCTTCTTTGCACTCCTTTCCTCTCTTGCTCTTTCTTCTTGCTGTCTTTCTTATTCATCAAGAGACTGAGCAATAGCAAGGGCTTGCATTGCTGCTCTTTCTGACTCTTCAGCTTTAGCTTCAGCAAAGTTTGGGTGACCAGCCCAAACACAGATTTGTTGTCCATTCCTGTAGACAATTGCCCTTTGCTTCCTTATCTCATAATCATTGCTTTCCTTGCTTTTTGTGATAAGAAGACCAAGAAGCTTGAGCTCATCTGGATAAGGTGCAGGATAGAAAGTCCTTGATATATTTTTGCCCTTTGGTTTAGCAGGGGACTTGGGAGATAGGCTTCTTTGGAGTGTAGCTTGGTCAACATCCCTAATGCATGAAGTTTGTCCTTTTTCCTTCCTTGGACCTTGAGTGACTCCATGTAAAAGGGGCTCTACCTTATAGAAAGAATTGGTCTGTGGCTCCCATTCCGTTGACACTAGAACCATGGCATTCGTTGATGGTTGATCCGTTGATGGATTTGAGTCCTTTGTAGTTCCAGCAATTTTCTTGACCCTTGCTTCTATGTTGAACCAATGGTCTTTGATACTCCCCCATTGCTAATGGCTCTTCTGGCAAGGAGATGGCTGGGACCAAAACCTTTGTAATTTGTATCTCTAGCTCCTTAGTTTTCTCCCCCTTTTTGTTATCATCAAGTGAGATGATAGGGATTCCTTGAGCTGCCAGAAGCTGGGTGAGTAGGCTAGTTTGCTTCTCCTGTTCCTTCTGCATGTGAGAAAGTGTAGCCTCAACTTTGTCCACTCTAGAGGAGAGAGTTTTCAAAGATGAGGACACTTCAGGTTCCTTGGTGAAAAACCTTGACATCTTGGAGACAGTGTGAAGAGGAAGCTTTTCATCTAGCCTCCTGTCAGTAGCATCCCTAAGGTTGCTAATTGAATCCTTTATTTCTGTAGCTTCAATCCTTGTCTGCAACATTTGTAGCCTTTGAATTTCCAGAGAATCCATTATGGCCTTATAGAATTTCTTGTCCCTTGCAGTTGCTGACTCATGAGCTAGATATGCCTCATTGTATTGCCTTGTAATAGCAGAATCCAAGTTGGATCTACCATGCATATCTTGAGAAAGCCAGTTTGGTGTAGGAGGCACCACAAAAGTCCCAGTCTGTGTAGTAGTGGCCACCTGTAGATTGTCACCAAATCTGTCTTCATCATCAGAAAACTCAAATTCTCCACTTGCTGCAGCTCCTGGAGGTAGATTGGTCAAGGCATCCTTTGCTCTTTGCATTGATACAGTAGTATGAATTAAGTTGAGTGACCTTTCTGCCTCCACATTGCCCTGTTGAGCCATAACTTGATAGGCTGACACAGGATGAGTAAAGGTCTCAGGATCCAGGGAAATACTATCCAGAGTTTGTTGATAATGCTCTTGGAAGGTAAGTTCCCTTTCTCCCTCACTGACCCCCATTAACTCACTTGCAATGGCTGCTTCCATCCTTATTGCTCCTGTAGTCCCTTCTCTCTCTCCACTCTTTTCTTGCATCATGGGCTCCCCATGGCTCACACCTCTCACACCCTCACCTTCACCTACTAAGGTGGTACTCTCAATCTCTCCTTTTGCCTGGCTGGAAGAAATAGCCAGCCTCTCACTCTCAGACTCTCTTTTTGCCTGGCTGCAAGCCAGCCTCTCAGTTTCACTCCCTCTCAAACCTAAAAGTGTCTCAACTACCACCAGGTCATCTACACTAGTTGTGGAAACAACTGGATTTTCAATAAGGGGTGTAGAGTGACCTATCAACGGAATGGTAGTTTGAACTGTCAACGGTATGGATACCATTGATGGAGAAACACTTGTCAACGAAAGAAGCTGTTTCGTTGATGAAGTCAATAAAGCACTTTGAGAAAGTGAAATTACAGTAGAATCTGTGGTGATTGATTTTAGAGATTGGTCCACAGATCCTCTTGCAACTTCAGAAAAAATTGGTTGATGGCCCAACAAATCACTTAACAAGTGATGGCCACCAGCTTCAGAGTGGGGCTTCTCCAAGATTAGAGTTGGAGAATCAGGAATAGATGTATGGATCATGTCCACATCTAGAGATAAAGTTGGTGAATTTGATGGAGATAGTTCAAGGTTGATGTTTAGAGAATGAGACTGTAACCCCAGAGTAATGATAGGGGTTACATCAAACTGAATTTGTGAAACTGGAAGTGTAGCTTCCAGAGTGTGTGCACCCTGGTCCCTGTGAACCCTTGGACTTTTGTTTCACCCTCCTTTGGTATTGGGAAAAAGTAGACTGTGGGCTTGAAGTGTCCCTTACCCTCTTGGAGTGTGCTCTTGGAGAAGAGCTTGTTTCAATAATTACATCCTTTTGGGAGGATGCAATTAGACTTGTGTTTAAATCCATATTACTCATTGTGCCTTGTTGGGAAGACACAATGGGGCTTGGCTGGATTTCACTCATCTGTCCTTCCTTATCCTTAGGGTTTCTTTTATGTTCACCCCTTCCCTCACCTCTCACAGCACCTACAACACTCCCCTTAGGTTGTGTAGTGGATTTTACAACAGGTGCCTTTTGGGAAGCACCTGAGGTTGGCTTGGAGGATTTCTTTGATTTTGGTCTTGTTGCTGGGGCAGGAGCCTGTTGGGTCACAACTACAGACTCCACATCAACAGTACTTGGTGATACAGTTGAAGTAACAATTATACTAGAAGGGATAGCAGTAGTTACCTCAATTACTGGTAGATACACCACTGGAACCTCACCATTGTGGTTCAGCCTCAGTATGTCTGTCAGTACTCTCTTTTCTTGCACAAAACATTCAAACTTGGAAACAGGGTTAGAAATAACCAATGGTGTTGGACTAACATGATTAGCCAACATCATCAGAAACCTAGCATAATAGATATTCTTTTTCCTATTAGCCTTATCACCCAACTTAGCACCAATTTCATACATAAGTTGGGTGCTAAAGTTGTAATATCTATCAGTTAGGAGCATGGTAAAAAGAATCAACATGGAATTAGTTAATGCATCAAAATTACTAATCTTACCAGAAAAGACCTTGATAAATGCATCAGCTAAATAACTATATTCCCTAACCAAACCTCTCCTAATTATTCTACCCAGATTATCAGTAGGCAAAGAGTAGTTAATGAATTTAGCAAGTTAACCATTTCAGTGATTGTAGGCAAAGCATCACAGTTATTTTCAGGAATATGTAAACATGCTTGCAATACATCAGAATTAACTATGTACTCTTTACCTTGTATGGTGAATTGTAGTGTGCAGTTTGTTCCACTATACTCACACGAGGTCCAAATCTCCTCGATTATCTCATTATAGAGAGGAGTGGAGTGAAACATTGCATAGCTCAATTTGCAGTTCTTCATGAAGTCCATCATCTTGAAAAAGATACTGTTTGGACCCTCCTTGACAACAAATGGGATTGAGTTGTTCTTTTCGTAAATGAACCCTCCAGCAGACATAAGCTTGACAATGGGTGCCATTGTTGTGTGAAGAAAAGCTTCGAGCTAAATTGCTTGTTAGAGAGAAGAAGAGAGAAAAGCCTTTGGAATTTTTGAGAACAGGTAAAAAGAAAATAAAGAAAATAGAATTTCTTAAATACTCCCCCAAAAATTCTCAGAAAAAGAGTCCAATAATAAATGTAAATTACTGGATTGGCTTAAAAATATAACCGTTACTTTTAAAGAATTACCATGATTTATACTTACAGGGGTGTATGCATAGATCGTGGTAACGGACGTGTCAAATTTCAACGGTTCAGATTAAAAGCGCTAAATCAACGAATCAGGATTGAGCGGTTAAAGTCCCGTCTTATTTCGTTGATAAAGCTGCGTTTCGTTGATATAAAAGAGCTATCAACGAAACACCCAGAAAAATGCTAAAACTGTCAACGAAATGGTTCGTTTCGTTGACATAGTAATTTTGACTTAGACAAAATTTCACTTTTTCCTGAGAAAATTAATTCACAGAAAAACATAGCAAGTTTCTGGATGCATTTTAACTTGCAAAAATCTCAAAATAATTAAGAGAAATTTAGCATACCTAGCTCACTTACTAATCTTGAGAATGTGGATTCATCAAGTGGCTTGGTAAAGATGTCTGCAAGTTGTTGTTCACTTGGAACAAAATGTAACTCCACAGTACCATTCATAACATGTTCTCTAATGAAATGGTACTTGATGTCAATGTGCTTGGTCCTTGAATGCTGCACTGGATTTTCAGTAATGGCAATGTCACTAGTGTTGTCACAGAAAATAGGAATTTTCTCAACTCTTATTCCATAATCAAGTAGTTGATTTTTCATCCATAAAATCTATGCACAACAACTTCCAGCTGCAATATACTCAGCCTCAGCTGTGGAGGTAGAAACTGAGTTTTGTTTCTTGCTGAACCATGAGACAAGCTTGTTTCCTAAGAATTGACAGGTGCCTGTTGTGCTTTTCCTGTCAATTTTACATCCTGCAAAATCTGCATCTGAATAACCAATTAGTTCAAAGCCAGATTCTCTAGGATACCAAATGCCAAGGTTTGGTGTTCCTTTGAGATATCTGAAAATTCTTTTAATAGCAACTAAATGGGATTCCCTAGGATCAGCCTGAAATCTAGCACATAGACATGTAGCAAACATAATATCAGGTCTACTAGCTGTTAAATATAAAAGTGAGCCTACCATGCCTCTGTAACCTGAAATGTCCACAGATTTTTCCTTAGTATTCAATTCAAGTTTGGTGGCAGTAGGCATGGGAGTTTTGGCAGGAGAGCATTCCATTAAATTAAACTTCTTTAATAAATCATGAATATATTTTGTTTGACTAATGAAAATGCCTTCATTAACTTGCTTCACTTGAAGACCAAGAAAGTAAGTTAATTATCCCATCATGCTCATTTCATATTTACTTTGCATAAGCTTGGCAAACTTTTGACAAAGTTTCACATCTGTAGACCCAAAGATTATGTCATCTTCATAAATTTGAACAAGTATAGTAGAGCCATTCACAACCCTGTGAAAAAGAGTTTTATCTACAGTACCTCTAGTGAAGTGATTCTCAAGGAGGAACTGTGAAAGTGTGTCATACCAGGCTCTAGGTGCTTGTTTCAAACCATAGAGTGCTTTGAGGAGGAAATATACATATTCTGGAAAGTCATCATCTTCAAAACCAGGAGGTTGACTTACATACACCTCCTCTTCCAATTCCCCATTCAGAAAAGCACTCTTCACATCCATTTGATAGACTTTGAAATTGGCATGGGCTGCATAGGCTAGAAAAATCCTTATTGCTTCTAGTCTTGCAACAGGAGCAAAGGTTTCATCAAAATCAATTCCTTCTTCCTGTGAATAGCCTTTTGCAACCAATCTAGCTTTGTTCCTTGTGACTATGCCATTTTCATCCATCTTGTTTCTGAACACCCATTTTGTGCCTATGACACTCCTGTCCTTAGGCTTGGGCACCAGCTTCCAAACATTGTTCCTTTCAAATTGGTTTAGCTCCTCTTGCATAGCCAAAACCCAATCTGGATCTAGAAGTGCATCCTCAACTTTCTTTGGCTCATCTTGAGACAGAAAGCTACTATATATACATTCTTCTTGAGTTGCTCTTCTAGTTTGGACTTTTGAAGACACATCACCTATAATAAGTTCAAAGGGATGATCTTTAGTCCATTTCCTTGAGGGAGGTAGATTTGCTCTTGAAGAGGTAGCTTCATGATCATGATTGCCTTGATTGGATATTTGTCCTTGAGAAACTCCCCCCGAGTTTGTTGTCTCTAAATGATCACTTCTAGAAGCATTTCTATGACTGTCAACGGTATTACCATTTTGGCTGTCAACGAAACGCTCATTTTGACTGTCAACGAATCCACCATCATGACTGTCAACGAAATGACCATTTGGTCTGCTAGCAGCTATTCTTTTCAATCTTAATGCAGCAATTTCATCTTCACTGCTGCTTTCATCTGTGCTAGATACAACAACTTTAGGCTGTTTCTCAGTAGCCTTAACATGATTCACTTGATCTCCTTCCTCATTTTCAAAAGAAAGACTTTCATGGAAACCTTCATCACAGAGACCTTGAATTTTGAGATCATCAAAAACAACATGTACAGATTCCATAACAATGTTGGTTCTGAGATTATAGACTCTGTAGGCTTTCCCTGCTGCATATCCCACAAATATTGCTTCATCTGCCTTTGCTTCAAATTTCCCCAAATGCTCAGCTTGATTTCTCAGAACAAAGCACTTGCATCCAAAGACATGAAGAAAATCCAATAGTGGCTTCTTTCTTTTGAGTAGCTGATAAGGGGTCATTCCTTTGGCCTGATTAATCAAAGAAATATTCTGAGTGAAGCAAGCTGTATTAACTGCCTCAGCCCAAAAATAAGTTGGTAACTTTGATTCATCTAACATTGTCCTTACAGCTTCAATAAGTGTTCTGTTTTTCCTTTCAACTACACCATTTTGCTGTGGTGTCCTTGCTGCTGAAAACTCATGCAAAATACCATTTTCTTCACAGAACACCTTCATGCTTGAATTCTTGAATTATGTCCCATTGTCACTCCTAATCCTTCTTACTTTCAAGTCAGGATGATTGTTTACCATCTTGATGTGATTGATAATGATTTCACTTGCCTCATCTTTGGAGAGCAAAAAGAAAGTCCATGTAAATCTAGAAAAATCATCAACAATCACGAGACAGTATTTCTTCTTTGAAATAGACATGACATTTACAGGGCCAAACAAATCCATATGAAGTAACTCAAGCTGATGGACAATTGATGACTCTGTCTTGCTTTTGAATGATGCCTTCTTTTGTTTCCCTTTTTGACAGGCATCACACAAACCATCCTTGGAAAACTCCACCTGTGGAATTCCTCTAGCAAGATCTTTCCTCACCAAGTCATTCATAACTTTAAAATTCAGATGAGATAATTTCTTGTGCCATAGCCAACTTTTATCCTTGCTTGCCTTGCTGAAAAGACAAGTGATGGTTTCTGGACTTGTGCTACTAAAGTCAGCAATGTACACATTCCCTCTTCTGAATCCAGTCATTACCACATTGTTGTTTCCTCCTTTAGAAACAACACAGGCTTCTTTAGAAAAAGTAAGTAAAAATCCTTTGTCACAAAGTTGGCTGATACTAAGCAAATTGTGCTTAAGACCATCCACCAATGCAACTTCATCTATGATGACATTCTCTTTTGAAATCAAGCCATATCCCTTAGTGTAGCCTTTGCTGTTATCTCCAAAAGCAATACAAGGGCCAGCTCTTTCCTGAAACTCTGTGAGCAGGGTAGAATCACCAGTCATGTGTCTTGAACAACCACTATCCAAGTACCAAAGATTCCTTTTGTCTCCCTGCACACAATAAAACCAAATCAAGTCGATTTTGGTACCCAAGTTTCCTTGGGTCCTGTTTTGTTAGCCTTTGCTTTTCCTTTTATATCATTTTTCACCTTGGGCTCAGATTGATTTAAATCAATCTTTATCCTTGGTGTTGATTTCTGAGAATTGCTCACATTTTCATTCACAGCATGCATAGTTGGAGGAACAAACATGTTATTCATATTCCATGGCATTTGTGGCACATTAAACATATTCATGTATGGATTAGACACAAATGGCATGCTGGCATATGGATTTTGAAATTGTGCATATGGAGCAAACATGTTAGGCATAACAGGCATTGTAGGCATAGAACTATTCATTGCAGGCTTGGGAATTTTCACTTTAACAGTCTTCTTAACAGATTTGCAGTTAGTAGATAAATGACTAACACTTCCACAATTAACACATGTCTTTCTAGGAGCATATTTATCAGGTGTGTAATTGTTGTGTTTGTTAATTCCTACTTTGCCATTCCTGTTATTCTTGTTATTTCCCTTAGCCTCAACTTGAACAGTCTCTAACTTATCTTTCAATTGCTTGTTGGACAAGTGACCTACATTAGCTCTCTCAACAGGCTTCTCAACTTTCTTTGATTTACTAGACTCACCTTGAACAAAGTTCTTGGTGACAGGACCATACTTATTATTAAGTCTAGTGAGTTCATCTTTTCTTTTCTCTGTCAACGAAACACCCTGATCGGTTGATGGTTCATCTGTCAACAAAACATTGCATTCCGTTGACATATCAACCTTCAACAAATGATCATTGTTGTTTGTTGACTCTGTTTCTGATTCTAAGGTTTCACAAACATACCCTAGTTTCTCTTTGTTCTTTTTCCATGATTGTTCACAGAAAGATTCCATACCTTGAACATTAATGATGTTGGTAGCAACATTCCTGGCATCTTTCCATTTAGCAATCACACTTTGTTCTATTTCAAGTTGTGTCTTAAGAATTTCTTCCCTTTGTAACACGTTCTCAAGTTCCTTCTTAGCATCCCTACTAACACATCTCATTTTCTCAAATTCAATGAGCTGTGCTTCTAACATTGCATTCCTATCACTTAAGAGCAAATTAGTCTCTTTTATTCTTGAATTCTCTTTGGTAAGTGATTTAAGAGTAACACGTAAATTATATAATACAGTAGACATTTCATTTACTGCACTATCGCATTCCTCTTTAGAAAGCTCAGAAAGATTAGTAATTGTTACCTGGTTGCTTGAGGAGCTTGCTTCCTGCTCATGATTGTTAGCCATAAGAGCCAAGTTGACATATTCAACATCATCATTAGAATCTTCACCATTACCAGCCCAATCATACTCCTGAGACATGAAAGCCTTTTCTTTTTGCTTGAGAAGTTCAAAGTATTTCTTTTTATAATCAACAGGCTCAAATTTCCTGTTACCCTTCTCAATCTTGGGCTTTCTGCAGTCTCCAGCAAAGTGACCAAACATTCCACAATTGAAACATTTAGATTTAGACTTTTCAATCCAGTTACTTTTGTTAGGTTGAAAGTCTCTCCTTGGTGGCCTTGCTTCTGAGTTTCTCTTGAACTTGAACTTAGAGAATTTTCTTGACAGAAAAGCAATGTGTTCATCAATCTCATCTAAGTCATCCAAGTTGGCTGGTTCTGGTTCTTCTTCTTCTGTCATCTTGCCTTTACCCTTGCTAACATCACTTCTACAACTAGCTCAACTAGTTGTGGCCTTTGCAGCTTCTTCAGTGTCATCTTCCAGTTGGTTCACAGATGCAATCAATGCAATAGATCCACCCTTCTTCTGTACCTTTTCAATTTCTTCATCTTGCTCCATTTCTAACTCATATGTCTTCAAGGTTCCATAAAGCCTTTCAAGAGTGTAGTCTTTGTACTCTTGAGTGTTTCTGAGAGAAACAGTCATAGGCTTCCATTCTTTTGGAAGAGCTCTAAGAAATTTAAGGTTTGAATCCTTGGTTTGATAGATCCTCCCATACAGCTTTAATCCATTCAAAAGCTTATGAAACCTACTAAACGTGTCATTTAGGGTTTCACCAGCTTTAAAATGAAAATGCTCATATTATTGTATAAGAAGTTGCATTTTGTTTTCCCTAACTTGCTCAGTACCTTCACAGAGAGTTCTAACAGTGTCCCATACTTCTTTGGAGGTTGTACAGTTGATGACATTGTCAAACATCTCTTGCTCCAAACCATTAAACAGAATGTTCATGGTTCTCTTATCTTTATGGATTTCTGCAAGATCTTCAATAGTCCATTCTGAGACAAGTTTTGGAATTTCTACATCAGGAGCATCATCTGGCACTCCAACTCTAGATGCAAACTTCATGGGAACGTGTGGACCTTTCTCAATGCAGTCTACATATCTCTCATCCATAGACATGAGATGTAAGTGCATCTTTACTTTCCAGTGAAAGTAATTGTCCTTATCAAGAACTGGTATCTTTACACCTGCATCCTTCTTCACCATGGTTACTGTTTTGGTCTTGATCTTTAAACTTCTTGTATGTTAGAAGCTTGCTCTGATACCAATTGTTAATCCCAAATGACCTAACAGAATTGTAGAAGGGGGGGGGGGGTTGAATACAATTCTTGATATTTCTTAAACTTAAAACAACTTACAAATAAAAACTGAACTTAAAGTAAAAATCACAAGCACATAAATAATTTCAGTTGGATTGTTTGATGATCCAACTGAAGTGATTTTTATTGCGGAAATAATCTGTGATACAAAATGTACACAGCTGCTCAGTTACAAGAATGTAGAGAAGAAATGCTCTCAAAGATAGCTAATACAATCTATTTGTTTTTCTTTTCTTACTCTTATTTTAACTGCTACACTTGGTTATATATTCCCAAGTTTACAAATCTATTTTTGGCTACATTAAAGTACACTAAA
This sequence comes from Heracleum sosnowskyi, assembly GCA_030848705.1. Classification (NCBI taxonomy): domain Eukaryota; kingdom Viridiplantae; phylum Streptophyta; class Magnoliopsida; order Apiales; family Apiaceae; genus Heracleum; species Heracleum sosnowskyi. The sequence goes on from CM061235.1 coordinate 73,036,203, forward strand.
GGTAACCTCCAATAATTTGCTTTTCATCCCTTTGTCCAGTGGTCCTTGGAGATCCTTGCTTTTGTCTTCATGCTTATTATGATCACTCCCAAGAGCCCAATTGGAAACTGGGATGTTTCCTTATTCCCCATGTCCATTTTAATGGTTTCCAATGCAAAGTACACTTCCACATCACCTTTAGATCTGTTCAGTAACCTGTCACTATCACTTTGTCAACTATTCAGAAAAGCAATAATGATTCGTTGATGGCAGAGAGATGTGTTTCGTTGATAGCTTTATTCTCCATTTCGTTGATGAGTGAACTTCATTTCGTTGATGGGTAATCTTCATTCCGTTGACATGTCTTCACTTAGGCAAAATTACAAGGCACAAGATATTTACAATTAACCAACCTATTTTGCCTATCTATCATTTAGTCAACATGACTTAGAAAACCTATCTAGTACATACAACAAAATGCATATCAAACTGTGAAGTATTGTACAGTGCAATTGCTACATCACTCATTTCGTTGATGAGCTTCCTGTCAACGGAATGCTGCAAAGCATGCCATTTCGTTGACAGCTACAAAATAACTTTACACAAATTCTACTAAGTGTTTTATGTTTATCATCAAGAACAACATATTCCTAACAGCCTCCAAGCACGAGTTTATCCCTAATTGTTCGAACACAAAACATAAAACATAAAAAAATTCAAAATCCCTAATTTGTTCGAACACCAAAATTCCTAATTTGTTTAAACACAAAGCCAAACACCAAAATCCCTAATTGAAACACACAATTCACATAAACCCTAATTGAACAAACATAACCATGTACCAAAAACACAAAACATAGACCCTAATTAACTCCCAAAAAATCAAGAAATTGAATTGAACAAAAAACCCAAAACTGATATGAACATACATGTATTTTAGAGCTTTAATCTCCCAAATTTAAATTTTGAGCTTCAATCTTGATTTTAATCTTCGAGTAGTTTAGTCGATTTTAATCTTCAGCTTTGTCGTCCTGTTGTGTATGTGTGTCTGAGAGCATATTTGTGTGTGTGTTTTGTGCGTTATTGCCCCGCTTTTTTCTTTTTTTACTATTTTTTCAGCCCAAATTTTTTAAAAGGCCCGCTCATCTCTTTGGAGCCCGCCTAAAATTTGTGAGATTTTTATGTTATCTATAGCAACTATTTTCAAAAAACATTGCAATAGCTTCCCATTTTTGGACTTTTTAGACTCAATTGTAATGGTTTTTAAAATCGTTATGGTACATCTTAACTTATAGAAACTCGTCTGAAAATGTTAACCAATAGCAATGGTTTTCTATCAATTTTCCAAAATTTGGTTGCTATAGCCAATCTATGGTGTAGTGTTTATAACCAATTACATTTTCAGCTAAAATATATTACCTTTTTTTATTTTTTTTAACAAAATTCTCTCTTTTTCTAGAAAAAACATGGGCGATTATCTTTTTAAACAAAACATGTTACTATTTCTATTTTTCTTACTAAAATCCCTCATTTTCCAAAAATATCACGGGTAAACCCTTACTTATTTATTTTAAAATCTATTTTAATACTTTTAATTATGAGCACTTTTTCAGCTGAAACGTGTTACTTTTTCTATTATTTCATTTTCTAAAGAAATTATTATTAAATAATAACATTTTTATAACCAACTACCTTTTCAGCTAAAATACATTACCTTTTCTATTTTTTCTAACAAAATCCTCTCTTTATTCTAAAAAATCACAGGCAATTACCTTACTTATTTATTTTGAAATCTATTTAAATACTTTTAATTATGGGCACTTACCTTTTCAGCTAAAACATGCTACTTTTTATATTTTTCCTTACTAAGACCCCTCCTTTTCCAAAAATATCGCGGGCAAACAGTTATTAATTTATTTTAAAATCTATTTTAATATTTTTAATTATTTAAAAAAGTGTAACACGCCTACTTAATTTTTTTTAGCAAATGCAAATTAATAGAATAATAAAACATAAATAATAAAAATAATAATCATTAATAACAATCCGTGCATCGCACGAGTTTTAAGCTAGTATTACATAATATACCGGATTAAGTACGTATCAACTTTTTTTAAACGTATTTCAATACATTGATACATTTACTCTAAAAAGAACATATTGTTACATTTTTTCAAAAAAGAGACGCTTTGGGGTTATGTAAATATAAATAATATCAAAATAAGAAAAACAATATCTACAAATATATCTACGAAATGCGTTGAACTATATATAACTGAATCACTAAATCATTCATTTTGAAATGAAATGAATAAATAACTTAAAGTAAATTACGTAGTGATAATCATATCTTACACTAAAATTAAAAAATATAGTCAAATTTTCAAGTTTGTAAATTAATCGTCAGTTTTAATTCCCGCGTTTTAAAAGATTGGATACCCCTAACTTTTTTTCCCAAAAGAATGGCAAAGTTTCGTTTCAAATTTTTAAAAGAATGACTCATTTTTATGTTGAAAGCCATTCTTTTAAAAAACAGAAATAAAATTCGACCATTAATTAAAAACTCGAAAATTGAGCCACTTTTTAAAAAAATGATATAAAACATGGCTACCACTTTATGATTTACTCAATAATTTGTAATAATATATGCAGTCTTCAGAGTATAAGTAACTTATTACTCAAACATGCCTATGGTCTATGGACAAACTCTACCCTCAAAAAAATGTATGGACAAACTCATTTTATTAAGGGGTCGTTTGGTTCGTAAAATGGTATGAGATTGAAATCAGGAATTGAGTTAAGATGGTATTGGGTTGAGCTATCATTACGGATATCATGTGTTTGGTTGAGGACAAGAATGAATATATTTGATTTATGATATTTTTAATAGACTAATTTTAATTAATTTAAAATATTGACTTAATTATTTTTAATATATTTTTGAGTTATTGATTTATTTTTGTATTAAAATTTAAATTTAATTTCGTAAATAAATATGAAAATAGTAGAAAACAATATTGATTCCATATACCCTTCCCTCATACCCCACCTCCCCAAAAGTATCAAAAACCCATACCTTGAGGGTTTGAGGAATGAATTTTAAAATTATATTTTCTGAACCAAACATCAGGTATGAAATTTGTTGTGGAATAAAAACTGTACTTTCGAATTTAACGCTAGGGTTTAAGAGCTTTTGAGCTTTAATGACTGGTCTCGTGTTTCGTGACTAAATCTGCCCTCACACGATGCCTACGTATCTCAATTCGTAATTGAGAATCAAGCCAAAAAACATAGTTTTGATTGAAGGATCAGATCCTTTATATAGGCGTAGAGAACCTTGTATTTAGAGTAGGTTTGAGAGACTTGGCTGACAAGTCACCTTCTTTGGCTGAGATTATGGATCCTTCTTTGTAGGAGGCTGATAACTATTGGGTTTGTATGCCTTGGAGGCTACTCCTTGATGCAGTTGACACACTTTGGACTCTTTTGATAAGCTGCATATTTTCCCTTTTTTATTAATTACGAAATTAATAAATAATTAGGGTTTCGGGCCTCATTAATTGGGCTCAAACTTCAGACCAAGCTAGGTCTAATTAATGCATCATTAACAATGTCTGTAGTGTTATTTTCAGCCCATATCATTTGCCCCCCAACTTCTAAGATAATCTGCTAAGATTTCATAGAAGTTATAATTGCCTTTTTCGAGACTCGAGGTCTTACTATGTATTATTTACATAAATTACTGTCCTTTTTATAAAGGAAATATTTATACAGCTTTCCTCGTATTTTTTCGTATTTTTCAGGAATTTTATTGTACCTCCGGGTATTGTTCTTTATTTTTGATTATTTTTTCAAAAATATTTATTTGTGCTTCAAGCATAGAAATAATTTTACAAATTATTTCCTTAATTTTTTGATATGGAATTTTTATTCCATTTCTATCCTTTGTAAAAATAATTAATAATTATTTTTCTCTTCATTTTCTATCTTTCTGAAAAAAGCTCACAAATGGGGCTCTTGGAGGGGTACCTCGCCAAGAAGACACTTTTTCCAACTGTGTCTCCTTGGCGTGGGTGTCTTGGAGGATTTTCAAACTAAGCTCTTGGAGGGGGTATCCCCGCCAAGGAAACATTTTACCAATTGTGTCTCCTAGGCGTGGGTGTCCTGGAAGCTCTTGAAAGAAGCCCTAGGCGTGGCTACCAACACCAACGAGGCTTCCAAGCCTAGGAAGCATGTCTCCTTGGCGTGGTTCTATTTCCAATTTTGTTTTTTTGAAAAAGTTGTCCAATGGAGTTCTGGGCGTGGGTACCCCCGCCAAGGAGACATTCTAGGCTTCCACGCCTAGAGAACGCGTCTCATTGGCGTGGGTGTTTAAAAGTCTCTCCAACCATCTTCTAGGCGTGGGTACCTCCGCCAAGGAGATACTCTTGGCTTCCACGCCTAGAAAGTATGTCTCATGGGTGTGGGTATTTACGTGGCTCTCCCACAGCCTTCTAGGCGTGAGTACCCCCGCCAAGGAGACACTCTTGGCTTCCATGCCTAGAAAATATATCTCCTGGACGTGGGTGTTTATGTGGCTTTCCCACAGCCTTCTAGGCGTGGGTACCCCCGCCAAGGAGACACTCTTGGCTTTCACGCCTAGAAAGTATGTCTCCTGGGCGTGGGTATTTACTTGGCTCTCCCACAGCTTTCTAGGCGTGGGATACCCCCGTCAAGGAGACACTCTTGGCTTTCACGCCTAGAAAATATGCCTCCTGAGCGTGTGTGTTTATGTGGCTTTCCCACAGCCTTCTAGGCGTGGGTACCCCTGCCAAGGAGACACTTTTGGCTTCCACGCCTAGAAAATATGTCTCCTGGGCATGGGTTTTTTCATGGCTCTTCAACAATGATTTAGGCGTTGATATGGACGCCCAAGGAACACTTTCTTGTTTGGTCCATTGGACTTATTTTCTGGGTTGGGCCTATTGTCGGGCCTTTTTCTTTTATTTCGTTCTTATTTATTCAATTTTAACGTTGATACGAACGCTTATACAACAATAACTTAAATATTTGTTTTTTCGCATAAAACTCTTTAGAATTCTCTAGAATTACTATTCAAAATTTGAATTTATTTGGGCTTCCCGCCCCCAATGACCTGTTTTCGGCCCAATTACCGTTTATAGACAGTTTGTTAGACCGTTTCAACATGCAGAAATTCCTATAAATTGAGTGGAATAGGACTTCATTTCCATACTTCACTTAAGCAAAGTTACTCTACCAAATTTCTCTCAATATTTTCCTTTAAAAAGCTCTGCTAGGATTCCGTGGTGAGGCGATTTTCGGCGCTCAAACCACCGTGGGTTTTCCAGTTTACGTTTGAATCTTCATCTCCTTCATCAGGATTTCTGGGTTTAAGCATTCTTCGGAAGGACATCAATGACGGATTCCAGTTCATCCCAATTTCAGATTTCTCAGCCTTCTGAGCCTTCTTCACGCCCTCCTAGGGCCAATCGAGGTAACAAACCTCCAAAATCTTTAGTACATGCAAATGTTTTCTCCCTTAGAGATTTATTATATGATTTCGGGGACGCCTTCCCTAACCTTCTCCATTTAGAAGCTCATAACATCCCTTCTAAGTATAAACAGGATAGGGTAGATGACATTACTAAACTTTTTGGTATAAATGCACCTTATAGGGCCATTGCTCCGGGCCCAAATGATAGGGCTTGTTATCCTAAGCCCGGGGCCATTAGAATATATAAAGAAACCTTTTATTCTGGTTTTCGTCTTCCACCTCCCCCTTTTATTTTTCGCTTGTTAGCCGAGGCCCAAATTAGCCCTACACAGTTAATGCCCAATGCGTGGCGATTTATATATTATTTTATGGCCCAATGCAAAAAACATGGGTTAGAACCCAGTGTGTCTGTTTTCCTTTATCTCTTTAAATTCGTAAATGCTCCAGAAGATTCGGGTTGGGTTAAAATCCAATACCGTTCCTCAGCTCGTAGTTGCTTTGTTCCTGGTTCCTCCCCCGATTCTCTTCCTAATTGGAAAAGAGAGTGGTTTTTCCTTTACTTGGATGGGGATGATTGGGATAACTACTTTAGACCCCTTTTTTCAAGGGCTATTGATGGTGCCGTGAGGTCCCTTAAGTTAGGGGTAGATGACGCTGCGACAATTCAAATCTTGACAAAGGATTGCCTGCATTACTGCAACTTTCTTGTTTTCGAGGCCAATCTTCAGGATGTGGGGCTTAGTACCCTTGGTCCTCAGGGTATATTTTCATCTTTTCTTTTCACATGTCTATTTTGTTTTCATAAATCATAATAACAATTTTTGCATTTTTTCAGCTAAGGCCGTTTTAGGCTCCATCTTCAAGAAGAGGGAGGACCACGCGACCAAGGCAGTAGCTGTGGAGGTGCAAAGGTCTTCCAAACGGAAAAAATTGGACGATTCCACCCCCATAATGGAGAAGGTGCCTACTTTTATGGCTGAGAGGCCTATTCTCATTGATGAAGACCCTAACCCATTTGTGGTTAAATGGGGTTTGCTTAACAAAGACACCGTGGTTGGTGATTCCCGGGCTGCAGCTGAGTGGTCTAGGAATGTGGTCACCCCGAAGGATGTGGCTCACGTTGTGGAATCCTTGGAGGATCTCCAAATTGAGCTTCTTGGGTCCCAAGCCCTTGCTTCGGTAATCATTCTACTTTTGCTTATATTTTTTCTTTTATTATATATTTGTTGAACATGCACTTTTGATTTGTAGGCTAATACCTATCTTCAAGCTGCTCTTTACAACTTGAAGACTGTTCGTGCTGAAAAGGTAATAACTGAGAGGGACCGGGACAGATACCTTGCCTCTTCTACATCAAAAGTTGAGAGGTTCCGAGAGATAGAGAGGGAGTTAGTAGCTGAGCAGGAGAAGGTTCACCAGCTGGAGGTCCAACTCCAAAGGTGTCGCGAGAAAGTTATTGCTGATTATAAGGCATCCAAGGAGTTCGATGACCTCCTTAATGCTGGATATGATGCTAACTTCCCTAGCACCTTTAAGGAATGTTGGGAGCAAATCATTGAGGAGTTAGGGACAAAGATTGATGGGTTGACTTTGGAAAAGTTTCCCGTTCCTGATTTGCCTGGGCTGCCCAAGGCTACTACTGTGGTTGTTGCTGACCCCTCTTCTCAACCTCTGGATGATTCTGAGCTTTTCGAGGATTCTGAGCCAGCCATGGGAGAGGGTTTAGATGATTCCATGAGAGATGATCCCCTTATTCCCCTCTTTTCTGAGGGTTTCGAGGAGGAACTTCCCAAGGATATAGATTAGACTGACCCTACGTGGCTTTTTATCTATTTATGTTTATCCAAACTCACCCTTCGGGGTTTAACTTTGCCTTCGGGCTTTATTTATGTATTACTTATTTCTTCAGATTGTGTTTACTTTTTTTTGCTTGCTTTATAAGGTAATTCTTAGCACTTGGATTTTTCTTTAGCTTGCATTTTTCTAATCCTTGATAATTGTTGAAGAAGAACAAAAGATATGGAATAAAAACATCATTTGCATAAATAATTTGAGAATGGGTTCAATCCTTACATAATACTCTACTTCCTACCTCGAGTTAAAAACTCGGACTGGTTCCGTCGACCTTATTTCTACTTGTCCCAGTAGTGAGTCCAGTTAGGAAACACTAGACATAATAAATTTTTAAATTTGTAGCATGCCAAGTTCTTGGCACCTCAATCCCTTCAAGGGTTTCCAACTTGTATGAGCCTCGTCCAAACACGTTCTTGACCCGATATGGCCCTTCCAAATTTGGAGCCAATTTTCCTTTTTGTCCAACTTCGGATGCTTCAATCTTTCGGAGAACTAAATCTCCTTGATGAAAGAATCTCTCTTTAACCCTTAGGTTGTAACAGAAAGATGTTCGTTTATGATGTTCAACTATCTTAGCATTTACTTCATCTCTAACTTCATCGATTAGTTCTAGGGCAAGCCTCATGCCTTCTTCGTTTGTTTCTGGTTCGTAGGCTTCCACTCTTGGAGAAGTATGAGTAATCTCCATTGGAACCACTGCTTCTGCTCCATATGCTAATAGAAACGGAGTTGCCCCAGTGGTGACCTTACAAGTGGTACGATATGCCCACAGTATGGGGAGCAATTCATCCACCCAAGTATTCCTAGAGCGTTCAACTCTCTTCTTTAGTCCATTCAGGATAATTCGATTTGCTACCTCAGCTTGCCCATTTGGTTGAGGATGAGCAACAGAAGTAAAACGTAGTTCAATATCGTTCTCTCCATAATACTTCTTGAAATTTTCATTGTTAAACTGAGTTCCATTATCCGTGACCAAGATTCGTGGAATCCCATACCTGGATATTACATTTTCCCAAAAGAACTGCATTACTTGCTTAGTGGTTATCTTGGCTAGGGGTTTAGCCTCAATCCACTTAGTGAAGTAGTCAATTGCCACTATCAAAAATTTCCTTGGTGCACTTGCCACTGGAAATGGACCAAGTATATCCATTCCCTACATGGCAAATGGAACAGGTGAATTTATAGATGTTAACATCTTAGGTGGTTGTCTAACCACTGGTGCATGCTTCTGGCATCATTCACACCTCTTCACATAGTCTTTTGCATTTGCAAGCATACCTGGCCAATAGAATCCTAGACGAGTGATTTTATGAGCAAGGGCCCTGCCCCCCAAGTGCTGCCTACAAATCCCCCCATGTACTTCCTTTAGGGCTAACTCTGCCTCCTGGGGTCTCAAACACTTCAAGTAGGGGACAATGAAAGACTTTTTATACAACATTCCCTCAATTAAGGTGTACCTTAGTGCTCTCACATATAATTTTCGTGCCTCTGAAATATTGTTAGGTAGCCAACCAGTTTCTATATGAGCCTTGATGGGATCCATCCAACAGCCACCTATGTCAATAGGTGCTATCAATTTTCCATTGATGCATGGGGTCTTCAAGACTTGGAAGTATACACTTTCTGCATAGTTCTCTATTTCAGAAGAAGCAAACTTGGACAAGGCATCAGCCTTCATGTTTTCTTCTCTAGGAATGTGTTCCACATAGCATTCATCAAATTGAGTCATGATGGCTTTAAAAAGTTTCAGATACTTAGCCATGACTTCATCTCTAGCCTCAAATTCTCCATTCACTTGGGAAACTACCAGCCTTGAATCTCCACGTACTTTGAGAGTCTTAACTCTCAAGGCTCTAGCCAGCCCCAAGCCAGCTATCAGGGCTTCATACTCAGCTTCATTGTTTGTTGTTGGGAAGTCCATCTTGAGTGCATACTCTATGAGAAATCCATCGGGACTTTGCAATACCAAACCTGCTCCACTTGATTTTGTTTTTGATGCCCCATCAAAATAGAGCACCCAACATTCTTTGGACACCATGTCTTCATCTTGCTTCTCTTCTTCTTTTTCTTCCAATACTGCTTCCTGCCCCCCGACTTCTTGGTTGTCAATAGTACATTCAACCATGTAGTCAGCAAGTGCTTGAGCTTTTATTGTCGTGCGAGGCTTATACTTGATGTCAAATTCTCCCAACTCAATCACCCACTTGATCAATCTCCCGCTAACCATAGGACTATGCAAAATGTTTCTTAGAGGCTGATTAGTCAAGACTTCTATCTTGTGCGCCTGGAAGTACAGGCTTAGCTTTCTCGAGGCCATGATCAAGGCTAATGCAAACTTATCTATCATAGAGTAGTTTATCTCTGCTCCATGTAAAATCTTACTCACGTAGTAGATGAGTTTCTAAACTTTCAATTCTTCCTTAACCAAAATAGCTCCAAGGGCAGTGTTCGAGACTTCCAAGTATAAGTAGAGAATCTCTCCCGGTTTTGGTTTTGCCAATAATGATGCCTCGGCCATGTACTTTTTCAAGGCCTCAAAAGCTTCCTGGCTTTCTGCTGTCCATTCAAAAATTTTCATGTTTTTCAGAGCTGTGAAGAAAGGCAAGCACTTATGCCCTGATTTGGAGATGAATCTCCCTAATGCTGCTATTCTCCTCGTCAGTTTCTGAACATCCTTGTCGGACCGTGGCGATTCTATGTTTAGACTTGCTTTGATTTTATCGGGATTAGCCTCAATTCCTCGTTTAGAGACCATCAGGCCTAAAAACTTTCCTGACCCAACGTCGAAGGCGCACTTAGCTGGATTTAACATCATCTTATGGTGCCTCAACACTTCAAATGCTTCCCGAAGATGATTTATATGATCCGCCTTATCGAGGCTTTTAACCAACATGTCGTCTACATAGACTTCCATAGTCTTTCCAATCAGGTGCTCAAAAATTTTGTTCACCAACTTTTGATATGTTGCACCTGCATTCTTGAGCCCAAATGCCATAACCAAATAACAGTAAACACCAAAGACAGTGATGAAAGATACCTTGGAGATGTTATCCTTGTGCATTTTGATCTGGTTGTATCCACTGAAGCCATCCATGAAGCTCAGCATCTCATGCCCAGCCGTGGCAGCTATTAGAGTATCGATCCTTGGTAAGGGAAAACAATCCTTAGGGCATGCGTCATTCAAGTCCGTGAAGTCTACACACATCTTCCACTTTCCATTGGCTTTCTTGACCATTATCGGGTTATCTAACCATTCAGGAAGTTGGATCTCTTCAATGAATCCTGCTTCCAAGAGCTTATCCACCTCCTGCTTTATTGCCTCTTGTCTTTCTGGTGCAAAGTTCCTTTTCTTTTATTTCACCGTCTTCCTTTCGGGATCCACATTCAACTTGTGAGTTATTAATTGGGGATCAATCCCTGGCATATCGGTTGTTGTCCAAGCAAAAACATCATTGTTTTCTTGAAGAAAGAATATGATCTTGCCCTTCAAGGTTTCAAGTAACAATGCTCCAACGTAAGTAACCTTTTCTGGTTCACTAGAAACTAAAGGAATTGGAATTAAATCCTCAGCCAACTTCCCTCTTCTTTCTTCATTATCTCCGGTATCCATGTCTTCAATAGGGAGAATCTGCCCCCGACTCCGTCAGGCCTTAATGCAGCTACATAACAACTTCTAGCCATTTTTTTGATCACCTCGCTCCTCACCGATTCCATTCCTTGTTGGAAACTTGATTTTCAGATGGTAAGTCGAGGCAACAGCCTTGAATGCATGAAGACCCGTCCTTCCCAGGATTGCATTATAAGTTGAAGTTGCCTTTATGACTATAAAGTTCAACATTTGAGTAGTTGTCTTCGAACCTTGCCCCATTTTCATAGGGAGTTGGATTGTACCTTCCACCTTTGATTCTACTCCATTTAATCTATATATGGGCATATTCGAGGGTGTCAGCTGAGAATCAGTGTAGCCAATCTTGATAAAAACATCGTGGAATAAGATGTCTACGGAAGATCCATTATCAACCAAAACCGTCTTTGTCTCGGGGTTGCCTATCACATGTATGATGACCAGGGGGTCGTCATGGGGAAATTTCACTCCCTCCATGTCAGAATCATTAAAATTTATGGCTATTTCCGTCTTGGCATGCTTCGATGCTTCTCCTACAACAGTCATTACCTCTCGGGCATAAGCTTTCCTTGAGTTTCGGGAGGACCCAGCAGCAGTTGGTCCTCCGAATATCATGTTGATACCAGGACCTCGGGGTTTGGGATTACGATCTTGATCGTTGTCCCTTTTGTCATAGTCTTTCCTTTCATAGTTTCCTCATTGATTTCCTCGATTCCCATCCTTAGTGAACTTATCGAGTTTTCCTCTTCGGATTAAGAACTCGATCTCATCTTTCAATTGCCTGTAATCATCTGTATCATGACCAACTTATTTTTGAAATCAACAGAATTGATTCTGATTCCTTTTAGACAAGTCAGTCCTCAGTGGCTTCGGCCATCAGAGATCTTCCTCCTTTGCAATTTCCATCAGAATTTGGCTTCTAGGGGTGTTCAATCTCGCATACTCCGTGAACCTTGGTCCAAAATTGTTCTTTTTAGGTGGATAGTCAGAATCCTTTGATGTCTTAGGATACTTTTCCTTAACATCATATTCTTGATTCTCTTTTCTTTTCTTTGCGTTCCCGCTTCCGCCAGCAGCAAGTTCATATTTCCTCATGCTTTCTTCAGCCTTGATATATTTTCCAGCCCGGTCTTGTAACTTTAACATGCTTTCAGGTGGTTGCTTAGCCAAAGACCTTTTAAAATGGTCTTCAGTGGTTCCTTTCTGTAGGGCTATCATTGCCACTTTGTCCTCCAGATCCGGGACCTTCAAAGCCTCCCTAGTGAATCGATTTATGTAGTCCCTCAAGGTTTCATTCTTACCCTGCTGGATTCCCATAAGAGATGCAGAACTCTTCTCATGCACCCTTCTACTAACAAACTGATTGATAAATGCCTTGCTCAGTTCATTAAAAGATCCAATAGAATTGGGGGGGGGGGGAGACGACTATACCAACGCTGAGCCATGCCCGCCAGGGTTTATGGAAACGCTCTGCATTTGACTGCATCATTGGTAGGTTGCAACAACAGCGCATTAGAGAAAGTTCTCACATGATTCGCGGGATCTCCTGTTCCATCATAAGCTTTGATGGTTGGCATCTTGAATTTTCTGGATATATTAGCTTTCATAATATCCTGAGTAAAAGGTGGTGTAGGATCATCAGGATCTCCTAAGGGTAACAACACAGTAGGATCACCCTTTAAAGCTTCAGCCCTCTTAGTTCTTCTTGGTGCAGGATCTAGATTGATCACCGGGACTCTCCCGGTTGCTTGGTTTTGTGCTTTAGCAGCCTCCTCTTCTACCAATACTTTCTTGAGTCTTGCAGCCTCTGCCTCGTAGGTTGCAATCTTTTCCGTAGTGGTTTGGGGTTGTTCCTGATTTGTTTGAGAAGAACGCCTCCTTCTTGGTGGTACATCCCTTTCATCATCAGAATTATAATCTTCGTCCTCAGTATAAGGACCTGAGTAGTCTTGAATCAAGGGGGCATGTCGAGTTTGAGTTTGTTGATTTAGGGGTCCCAGACCTTGAATATAAGGGGGCACATAAGCTTCGTGGTATGTTAGATTAATACCACTACTCCCCACTGTGGGTCGAGATTGCATACCATAGGTTGGCATCCCGAGAGTTTGAGTCGTATATTGGGGAATATCCGTGGTGTGAAGTTGAAGGCCACGTGGTGCATTCAAAAGTAGTGGAGATGTTGTGATTGGTTGTTGGGGAATAGTCTCTTGAGGATTAGGTCCATGAACAACCATTTGCAGGGGATTCGTCCCTTCAACCGAAATTGGGATTTCGGGTCCTTGAGTAGTGGTGAGGGGGATACTCGCCCCTTGAGTGCCAGTAGTTGGCGGTGATTGACTTCCACGAGTCTCTGTTTCAGAGGTAAGAGGAAGTCCTTCAGAAGTATGAGTTTCTCGACTTGTTCTTCGTGTATTTGCCATGGTTGATGTTGTGTTCCCACAGACGGCGCCAAATGTTGTGGAATAAAAACTGTACTTTCGAATTTAACGCTAGGGTTTAAGAGCTTTAGAGCTTTAATGGCTGGTCTCGTGTTTCGTGGCTAAATCTGACCTCACAAGATGCCTACGTATCTCAATTCGTAATTGAGAATCAAGTCAAAAAACGTAGTTCTGATTGAAGGATCAGGTCCTTTATATAGGAGTAGAGAGCCTTGTATTTAGAGTAGGTTTAGGAGACTTGGCAGACAAGTCACCTTCTTTGGCTGAGATTCTGGATCCTTCTTTGTAGGAGACTGACTCCTATTGGGTTTGTATACCTTGGAGGCTACTCCTTGATGGAGTTGACACACTTTGGACTCTTTTGATAAGCTGCACATTTCCCTTTTTTATTAATTACGAAATTAATAAATAATTAGGGTTTCAGGCCTCATTAATTGGGCTCAAACTTCAGACCAAACTAGGTCTAATTAATGCATCATAAACAATGTCTGTAGGGTTATTTTCAGCCCATATCAGAATTGAAATGAACAAAACTCATACCTAATTAATTCCAGAACATCTCGAACCAAACGACTCCTTAAGTAGTTAAGTAGTTCCAATACAAGATAGACTTTCTAATTACAGCCTCAATATTCGATAATAACCCCTCCCTTTCTCTTATCATTTTTACAGACATTTATGGATAAGGGAAAGGAAAAAAAGAAGAGAAATGTAGAGAACAATGAAGAAGAATCCGAAGAAGAAAAAATGGAGGAATTCTTCGCACTAATAAAAAGCACGCGACGTGTAGGCGGAGTAGACAGACGGAAGGAGAGCGAAAATCAGGCCAAACACGACGAAGAGAAGCCCAAGATTAATATAGCAGCAGCGGGCTGGCGTCCGATGTTCCAACCGGAGGATTTCTTGGTTAATAAAATTAATTCCGTCCCAGCTCCTGCAAACAATATTGCAGGTTCATCTACTACTGCAGATGATGATCAAAATAAACAAGAGATGGCAGAGGAAGGCAATGATATCTTGAACCTCAAGCTTTCTTTGTAAATTTTAATATTGTGTTTTCTACTGTTGTATACTTGCATTTGTTCAAATTGAGTTTTTAAATGTTGATGGCTCATCTTTTTACATGCATAATCAGCAATTAAGGTTCTCTTTCTGCCAAAAAAATTGAACTAGAAACGTAAATTAAAGTTTTTAACAGAAGCTCTGTCTTAATCTTTAGCCGGGTTCTAGTGTCTTGAGAAATCCTCAATGACTCAGCTAATTTTAAACGCACTAGTCAAACTTTGAGTGAAAGGGATGTAAAAAACGTGATAAATGCATTGGGGTTCTGATTTCGTTTCGATAAACTTAAAATTATTGTTTATGACGTAAAGTTGCTGAAAGTGATAAGTAAAAAATGAAAATTATATATTTGGGTAATTTTGTATTATGAATAATTTATGAGTTATTAAAAATAAAAATAAATTTGCTAAATGGTACATTTGAATGATAATATTATATTTTACTAAATAAAATCACGAAAATAAATAATTTGTTCAAAAAAGTACCTCATACCTGAATTTAAGCTGTTTTTTTTTTATAATTTTAAGTCAGTTTTGAACTTATTACAAAAACAAATATTTTTCAACTTAAATTAGAAAATCGTTTTAAGAACGAGAGCCAAACAGCGTCTAAGTGTGATCTGTTCTTAGTTCAAACTCTATTCATATGTTAAGTTGTCCGGTTTTTGTTTCTATCTTTACTTATTATTACGGAAGATATGTGAGGTCTCGAATTCGAACCCCTAAGATTATATTATTGGAATTGTTATTGGTTGGGAAAGTCGAATATAGCAATAGTAGATGTTTTATTAAATTCTTAATAATATCTTTAATTCTTATGATCGATATGAATTTAAGTTCATTAATCTGGTAAATATAACGTGACGGATCTATTAATTTGACCACCAACTTAATATTACATTTGTTCGGTCATCGTAGGTATACGAAATTCACTTTACTCATGTTTAAATCTAATACTTTAATAATAGGAAGTCAAAAATATATAAATTATTGATATGCCAGCACAACAAATATATACTTCCTCTGTTCCTCATTTCTTTACATCGAGGAACGGGGATTCGGCACACATTTTAAAACTCCTATAAAATATAGTATTATATATTATTTTGAATATTTTTTTGAATAAAAATTTAATGTTTGAATTTTTATTAAAAAAAGAAAATTTCAAAAATAAGTTGTGGAAGTATACTTTATACGAGATTTAAAATACGTGTTTGAACAGTGAAAAAAACTACAGAGAAATGAGGGGACAGAGGGAGTACTAATTTATCGCAGAAAAAGTAGGGGGAAAAGTAGAAAAAGTGAGTTTAGTGGTGAGATCAATCAATATTTAATGTATAAAGTGAATATAGCGAAGGAAAGTAGTGGAAGTAGTTGATTTTTATATTATAAAAGTTTACTATTTTTGGAAAATTTAGAAATATAAAGAATTGGAAAGAACATCCCAAAAAAAAGTGTAAAGAATTGGTTGAGAACGAGTAAATATTATCAAGTAAATTTCTTTATACCCATTTCTAGACAAACTGAAAAAACCCTCAAGTACAAGTAATTTCTCATCCTAGTTAACTATTTTATAGATATCAATTTAGGCTGTTCATTTATACCATAAATAAGTAATCTGAGTAATTGGGAAATTAAGTAGAAACAATTCTGCCTGGAAAATGCAGAAACCAAGTACAAACTACACTTAACCTTGGACCATTCTAACTTTATGCATAATACAATGAACAGAACAATTTGTATAAAAACTTCATAATTCAGAAAATCAAACTCAATAAAAATATATTCCTCTCAAGAACAACTGAATGTATTTTGAAGTAGCCAAGAGAAATAAGGTATACAGTTTCTTTGTTGGTAAAAGTGCGCATACAAAAGTGTGTAATTTTGGAATCGACCCCTCCCGATCCCAAAATTGGGTTAATAAATATACGTGTTTAATATACGGAATTCAAGCACTGTAACTCTTAAACCAAACTATCAATCAGTTTGATCCTTAGAATTGTGAAAAAGCTTGGTTCATGAAAAATCCTCGTCTAAAACTACTTCGGCCATGACAACCACTCACCAATAATCATTGCAAGAACACAAGCCATCCTTAAAATGATGGAATCTATTAGCATCTCTTACGATTATTTCTCGCTTGGTGATTTTGGATATCAATTTAATAGCGGAATGACAGTCTCCACAAACCCGAAGGTTCTTCATTACTCGTAAAGGCATGCCTACTGGGACAGTCAAAAGTCCATATGCCACAGCCAACTTCTCACTGTGATGCCTCAAGCTCTGCGCCTTTTCTTCTTCATCAATGTCATGCGTCACAAAGGTACCATCAGGACAATACCCTGCCTCTTTTAACAAACGGCCTAATTCTTCTAACTTCTTCGAAATCATAATATGCTCAGGGTGGGACGTGCTATCTCCCCCAGTAAACATATGCACTTTCTTCTCTACCTCAATCCAGCTACATCCAGGTGATTTGATAACATTCCTCGATCTCATGTCTTTTCTCAGGGACGCTACCTCAGCCCACTTACCTTTTGATGCATATAAATTTGATAGCAAGATTTTGGGTCCAGCATTTTCGGGTTCAAGTTGAGAAAGTTTCTTTGCTGCGATTTCGGCCAAATCCATATTCATATGGGTTCTACATGCTCCCAGCAAAGAACCCCAGACAACAGCATCTGCTTCAACTGGCATCACATTTACTAATTTCATTGCCTCGGTCAAACGTCCAGCTCGACCTAACAGATCAACCATGCAAGCATAGTGTTCAGTTCTTGGCTCCACTAGATACTTCGATTTCATTAACTCAAATATCTTAAGCCCTTCTTCAACTTTCCCCGTGTAGCTACAAGCTGACAGAACACCAACAAAAGTAACATTATCCGCACCAATGCCTAAAGACATCATTTCATAAAACACACGCAAAGCTTCTTCTCCAAGACCATGTTGGGAGTAACCTGTAATAATAGAATTCCACATAACTATGTCTTTTGAAGAAAATCTTTCAAACAATAATCTTGCTTTCACAAGATCACCACATTTCATATATGTTGTAATCAAAACCGAGGCGACATATACATCAGAGTCAAATTGCCACTTGACCAACTGAGCATGAACTTGTCTACCATGATCAAGACTTGCTAAACTAGCACACACCGAAAGGATACTTATTAAAGAAGGGTAATTTATTCGAAGTCCTTGCCTTTGCATCAACGAAAATAAATGAAGTGCTTCTAATTCATATCCTTTCCGTTCATAAACTTTAATCATTGCACTCCACGATCCATCATCCTTCTCCCTCATTCGATCAAATACCGTCTTTGCTTTATGAACTTCCCCATTGTGGCCAAACCCAAGTATCATTGCATTACAAGAAGCAACAGACTTCACAGGCATCGCATCGAAAATCTCTGAGGCCTCTTCTATCCGTCCACACCGAGTATAACCCATCAACATTGCTGTCCACGACACCTCATTTTTCTCAGGCATGACCTCAAATAGTTTCCTCGCAATATCCACCTGCCCATTACAACAGTAACCCGTAATCATAGTAGTCCAAGATATCACATTCCTACGCGGCATTTCATCAAAAAGCTCACGCGCTTCACCTAAACGACCTTCCTGACAATACCCAGCAATCATATTAGTCCTAGCAACAATATCTTTCATTGGCATCATATCGAACAATCTCCTAGCCTCATCTATCCGATTATCTCGAATCAACCCACCTAACATCACAGTCCAAGAAACAACATTCTTCTCAGGCATTTGTCTAAAAAGTGATTCAGCCACATCAATTGACCCTTCTTCAACATACCCTCTTACCATTGTAGTCCAAGTCACAACATTTCTCTCAGGCATTTTGTCAAACACCATTCGAGCATCCTTAATCCTTCGATTCTTCACATACCCAGATAACAACCCGTTCCAAGAAACGGTGTTTCTCTCGGGCATTCTGTCAAAAAGTGCCTCAGCTTCATTAGGGAGGTTGTTTTGGAAATACCCAGCAATTATTGAGTTCCATGAAACAATACACTTGTGGGGAATTTGATCAAACACTTTGCGTGCATCTTCAATTTGGCCTAGACGTGCAAAGCGAGAAATTTGAGAAGTAGCCGAAAATGCAACACTTGAACAGAACGTTCGGTGTTGGTGAAGCCGCATTTGATGGATATAAATTGACTTAGGGTAAATAAACTGGATTATTAACTTCTTCTTTTTTTTTTGAAACCAACTGGATTATTAACTATATTTCCCTTTGTTAGTGGTGAGTTTTTAAGAAGAAAAATGCTATGGAATCAGAAAAATATTCCCATAAACCACGTGTATGATTGTAATTGGTTGAAATATTACTCCCGTTCCATTCAAACTAGTTTGTTTAACTTTTCTTGGTCAAATTGACTAAATTTGAAATGTAAATTGACTATAGTTCATGTTGCGTGTTTGCAACAGTTAATACTTCAGCTTTTCTAAAAATACCCTTAAACTTCATCTTATTTATAACTTTGCCACCCAAAGGATACTATGTGTTGTCTTCGTTCATGTGGTCTTATATACTGAATATTACTACTATTATTAAACTGAAATAATTCGAATTAGATGAACAAATCTTTTACCCGAAGCTTCTGTCTTTCCCCCCATTTCTCATAGAACACATGGCCTTTTCCCCATCAGAATCAGAACTCTCTTTACTCCTATTCAATTTTGAATTTTGAAATTTGAATTTCAAACCTAATTAAACCCATAGTTATAGGCTATCCATTTGAAAACCTACCAGGTGTTTATTCATTTTGTTTGACCTTTCTTAATTCCATGAACGAGTTTAAATCAATTTCTTTGTTTTTCATTAGATGGTAAAAGGTTTGCTCTCTAATATTTCTATGATGTAGGATACTAATGTATTATCATATAAAAATTCTAATTTCTTCATCATTGATCTGCAGCTTAAACTTTGCGAACGAATTGGTTGATGTTGTGAGAAGAAGATCAAGTAAGGTATACTTCAGGTTCCTTTTTATACATAATGCTTTATTCTCAACAATTTTATATTTATTCTTTATTAGATTTTTTCGTTTGTTTTTTTCAGATACTATTCCATGCACACAAAGTGTTTGATAATTTGCGCAAGAGAAAGGAATTGAAAAGAATCAGCAAAATGGTCTCTTTGAATATTTTTGTTTTGTTTTTTATTTCATTTTAAGGATGGCTACATGTTTGATCTTAAGATATATATACATTTAGCTGACTGTTTATTTAGCTTAATAGTGTTTTTGTTTTTATTGTAGGTGATGAGATGAACACAGGCCATGTACCATTTGATACATTGAGTATGAAAATAAATTGACAAATACATCAAACCCATTTATGAGGCTTTGGTTTTAAGGTTTGAATTAAGTGATATTTTGATGGACTATAATTGCAAACAAAATGTTTGATAATTTGTGCAGGAAAAAAGATGGAATTTAAAGGAGGTCTTAAGGTATTGACAGGTTTCTCCCCGTGGTTTCCAATATTTCAGAATTTACATGTTTTTGCCTAATATTCCTTTGATGTTTGATGAAAAAATCGTTAAATTAACATAAATCGCAAAACATAATTATCCTTTCACTTACCTCTTTCTCCTGCATATTTTTTTACTATTTGATCATTGATCTTACCTTTTTCAGGTTTTTTTAAGCCTTTGACTTCAAGGTTAGATTTTCTACCTTGGGTTTCAACTACAACTTCTCTAGCTTTTTTTACTTTATTTCTTTGTGTTATTATGAATTTCGTACATGGAATAAGTGATCAATGTTATTCGATTTTGTCAAAGATTAAAAAAGTTTTGATGTTTTCTTGATTACAGGTTGTGTAGGATTTGGAATAACGATTGTTTCATCACTAAATATATAAAATCAATCTTTCTAGAGATGACACAATTGTAATAAACTTGACAGTATGTTTGTTTATATAAGTTGTTTTGATATTTCATTGTAGTACACTTGGAAGTTGCAATATTTGAGGAGCATTCAAGACAGCTAATGAAATGTACCAAAGCTGTCCAACTTACACATGCAAATGTAGATCGACGGAAAAAATTGGTTGTGGTATTTGACTACTTTTTAAATACACTTATTTTTGTTACTTTTTGATTCAATAATGATGATTGGAGCAATGTTATGCATTTCTTAATGAATTTTGATTTGTACTTTAATCTTGAAGAAGTCTTTACCAATTTTAATTTTACGTGACTATAGAATAAGATTATAAAATTTGTTTCTATGATTCCAAGATGTGTATCTAAAAATGTATTTTTTAAAGGATGGCTCTTTGTTTTTAACTCAAAAACAGTAAATAAAAAATTTGTTAGGTACACATAAAATTTTAATACAAATAACTACTTATTTAATATAAAAAATTATTTTTTGAATTATAATAAAATAATTATTTTTTGAATTATAATAAAATAATTATTTTTTGAATAACAAAACTATATCTAAACACGTTTTTATTTTATTAATAAAGAGGGTTCGAGGTCTCGCCAGAGACGAGGCCGAGAAATCTTGACAAAAATAATATTTTAATTATTAGTAGCAGATAAGCAATTCTATTTATGAATATACAAAAGACTATTATTTATTTTTCTGCATACAATTTTTTTTCCAAATTATTTAATTAAATTAACAAATTTTTAGAAGTAAAATTCATCCAAATGGTGCAGAAAAACTAGAGACAGTCCCAGGAAGACATCAGTAGTGACTTTTAAGGGCAATTTTTCAAAATATGTAAATTCTTTGTTGGTGTACAGCCCCAAACATATATGTGTTTTAATATTTTTCATGTTTTAACTATTTGATTAACTACAAAACTATCACGCCCAGCACCGCGGGTATCCATACTAGTTACATATATTATATATTGAATATAATTAATGAAAAAAAATTATAAAAAATATAAATAATTATTTTAACGTACATTTTTTAGATTCGAAGAAATGTAAGTCAATAATTTTTAAAAGTTAATCAAAGTTTGGTCAGTTTAACCAAGAAAAGTCAAACAAGCCAATTTGAGTGAGACGGAATGAGTAATTAATAAGATGTACCCCGCGTGCATTTATAGGAATCTCCCAATTGAAACTCCTCATTTTGCCAAGTCAATATCGCCACATCATTCTGGAGATCTTTATGGGAACTTTTTATGGTTCCCTAACATTACTCTTTTAAGAAATTTGGAAGTCAGATTATCTTTTAAAATACTTTATACTGTTTATTTCATTTTTATTATGTCTTTGAAGATCAGAAAAGATTAAAAATACAATTTTTTTTGTTTTTTTTTTTGCAAAAATACCAAAATATTTTCAAAAATACCAACTTTTTGAAAATATTTGCAAAAATATGGTGTAACTTCTTACAACCATATCTGTAACTGCATCAACCAAAATCAACCACAGATGCAACTTATAAAAATTAAATAATTAGAATCATCTTTGGTTGCATATTAAGTTGCATAAGTTAGTGCCCTTATGGGGCCTTGCTGATTAATTAGAAACTCAACCCCAATTGTTGATTTGGTTGAGATGAAACTCCTTATAAACTCTCAACTACGCACGATTCTATACATGTATGTATAGACGAAAGGTGAGGGGATGGAACTTGGGATCGCAAACTTTATTCATCTTCATCTTCATTCACCCCCTCTTATTAACAAATTTTTTGAATTCTCAATAGATTTCAAATTATTTTTTAAAAAGTTGCATCTGGTTCCTTTGGTTGCAAATCGTATTTTTGCAAATATTTTTAGGTTGCATACCGTATTTTTGCAAATATTTTCAAAAGATGGTAAAATTGCAAAAAACTTAGAAAAAGTAGTATTTTTTATAAGTTCTCTGTATAATTTATCTCAACTATGAAGTAGTTTTCTAACCTTTATATGGTGTAATGGTATTTAAATAAAACACAATATGTTGGGATTTATGGGTGATAGCATAGGAACAACTTAACTTTGTATATACTTAATTTTTTAATTAAGTAGAACATACTGTCACAGCCAAAGTATGTTCTTGTAATCAGTATGCACTGTTATTTTAATTGTGTAATTTGGAAGAAGTTCACTTTCTGTGTTCAAGCCTCAAAGAATGCATATTAGATGACAGCATGAATAGAGGTTACTGTCAAAACATTGACAGTAAGATTACAAGAAGACATAATGTTGCAAGTCAAGACAGCATATTCACTCTGACAGCAACATTGGCGGAAGACTACGCGACAACAACTTTAGCCCTCGACAGCAAGTTTGGAAACCTCGACAGCACACTATGCAGGGAACTCCTACTGTCACCAAAAGCACATACATGTGATAGCAAGCTTTGCGGCAAAAGTAACTGTCTCGAGAAAGATCCTTGTTCTAGGTATCTTTCTCAGTCAAATCCTGTGACAGTTTCAATGTTCAAGAAACAAGCGTGTTGCAGTATCCCTAAGCTGCACCAAGTTTGCAAGACTACGACAGAAGCTTCAAGCACTTCAAACAAAAGCGAATCAATTCAAGAGCAAGGTCAAGTCTCTATTTGCTGAATTGTTTTTAGCTAGAAATATAATGAATCTAGGTTGCTTTCTTTGTAATGTATATCTGACATTGTTAGCAATTTAGGAAAGTCACATGGGTAGACACTTTGTAAGAAGCTGCCACTTGATAATGAAAGCAGCTTCACAGACCCGTGTTGATAGTGATGGGATTAGTCTTATACTTAGACTATCAATTCATTCTAAGAGATAGAGAAAAAAAAGACAAACAAGTGTCTTGAAGAAAACCGAAGCTCAAGATTTCTCTCTTGAGGTTGTAGCAACACTTTGCAAAATAAATAAAAACATTTATTTTGTGAATCCTGTCTTTAGAGCATACTGTTTGTGAATGCATACATCTTATTGATAACATTAAATCTTAGTTTTGGTTGTTGAAATTAAGATTGAATTTTATCAGTATTGCATTCATCCCCCCCCCCCTTCTGCAATACACGAGGACCAACAACTGGTATCAGAGCTTTCAGATTAATATACATATCTGAGATCACGACGACAATGCAGAAATTAAACAGTATCAAGATCCCAGCTTTTGATAAAGAGAACTACAACATTTGGAAAGAAAGATCTTGTTATTTATCAAAGCTGCGAATCCACTATACCTAGGAATCCTCGAGAATGGTCCTTTCATTCCAAGGAAGGAAATTGAAGCCACAACAGTAAATGGTGAAGTCATTCCTGCACATTGGGTTCCCAAAGATCCCTCTGAATTTTTGGAACCTGAGAAGGAGAAAATGGTGCTAGATGATCACTTGCAACTCATCTTGCTCGATTCTCTCACGTTGGATAAAGCCATGTGTGGAAGTGTGATAAGCTGCACATCTGCCAAGGAGATGTGGATCAGGTTAGCTTTGCTATGTGAAGGAAGTGAAGAAGTTAAGGGCAATCAAAGGAAAATACTCATATCACAATATGAGGCATTCATGGCCAAACCTGGTGAAGACTTAACTTCCATGTTTGAAAGGTTCAGTAAGCTCTTAACTGAACTACAGATACATGGCAAGTACTATGACAGAAAAGAATTAAATGTCAAGTTCTTGCTTACACTGCCTGATCACCTTGAACACAAGACAACCGCCATATGAGAAGGAAGAGATCTCAACAATATAACCTTTGAGACACTTTATGGCATTCTGAAATCTTATGAACTTGAACTCTTTCAAAAGAGAGCCATACAAAGTGGAACAAGGAACAAGATGGCTAATATGTCAAGCGCCCTAGTAGCACATGTGCCAAGGATCACACAGCCAAGTGAAGTACTACAAATCACACAACCAACCCCTGCACAATCTTTGAAGATAGAAGAGGTTGTTGAAGATGATGAGAAAGTAGTACTACAGCTCAAGGATGTGGAAGATGAAGACTTCTACACAATGGAGGAACTAGAAAGCATGGACAATCCTACTATGGCTTACATGGCCAAAAAGTTCAAGAACTTTAGGTTCAAGAAGGATAGGTCATTCAGGCCCCAAGGTCAAGCATCCAAGTTCAACAAAGGAAGTTCATCAAAGGCTGCTGTGGGAAGCTCATCCAAAGGAGGATACAAGACTGGATTTGTGGATAGATCTAAATTCAAGTGTTACAACTGTGGTGAACCTGGTCATTTTGCTACTGAATGCAAAAGACCCAAACAGGTTCAGAGATTTGAGAAAGGAACTGGTGGATACTCTAAGAAGAATCAAGGTAGAGCCTATGTGGCTGAAGGAAAGTGTTGGGATGAGTCTGATGATGAAGATGAAGAAGAATATGTCAACCTAGCTCTCATGGCTAGCACTGATGAAGCAACATCAATATCTTCAAGTCAGGTACCTTCACTTGTCTTACTTGATATGTCCACTGATGAGTACAAGAAAACCATTAAAGACTTAAGTGCTGAAATGTTCAATGTCTATACTAGCTTATCTGCTGCTAA
This sequence comes from Heracleum sosnowskyi, assembly GCA_030848705.1. Lineage (NCBI taxonomy): Eukaryota > Viridiplantae > Streptophyta > Magnoliopsida > Apiales > Apiaceae > Heracleum > Heracleum sosnowskyi. The sequence goes on from CM061235.1 coordinate 73,061,124, forward strand.
TGAGGAAATCACTAGGCTGAGTAAGCTAAATGAAACAGTAAAGTCTGAAAATGAATCTCTTGTTCTCAAAACCAGTTCACTAGACTCTTTAGCTCAGGAGAATGCAAAATTTAAAAATGAATTAAAATGTGCTAAAGAAGTTGAGGAATTCCTGAGGAATGAGATTGCTGAAAATGAATTCAAGATTAAGGCTTATAAAAACTCATCTAAGATAGTTCAGGATTACAATGATAAGCATACAAAAAATCAAACTGTTGGCATAGGTTTTTCATATGGTAGGAGACCTGCAAAGGAAACTGTGATTCAAGATTGTTCTGGAAGTGCTGCTGTCAAACCCACCGTTCTCAAGAAGGTTAAAACTCCTATTTTCAAAGCTGCAGAAATTGAGTTTGATGAAGAAGCCATGCTCATCAAACAAGAAATTCTTGATGAGGATGAAGGTGTTGACAGCACATCTAAGGATGGAAAGGATACTGTCACAATCCCCAAGACAGTAAACTTACCAAACAATCAGACAGTAAGTTCAAAAGATGCTGTCACAGTTGGCAAGACAGTATCTTCCAAAGATGCTGTCAAGAATGTTTCCAAGACAGTAACTTCCAAACCTTCTGTCAAGACAGTAGGAATAAAAGGTACTGTCAAGGAAAGTTCGACATCAACTTCTGAACATACTGTCAATCCAGTAACTCCCAAGTCTAAGAATAGGAATGGTAAGGTAGGTGTCAATAAGGGAAATGGATACACTAATGTTGAAGGTGCTTCTAGGAAACTATGCAATAACTGTGGATCTTCACATCATTTAACACATGTTTGTAATAAGCCAATTGAGGATAAGATCAATGCTACTGAACTCAATGGTAATTTACATAGAACCCCCCTTATGCATAGAACTATGAGTGTCTGTAATAACATTGAATGTATGCCATGCAAGATCACTGCCATGAGCACATGCTTTAACTTACCTATTCTCACTACTGAAAAATGCTCATACATGCACACTGTTGAGACTTCTGAGCCTGCTGGTGACAGCAAAAAGGCTTCATCCACTAAGAAAAGGATCAAGTCCAATTCTAAGCCGAAGTGGGTGAAAAGAGAAGTCAAACAGGAGGTTATTGATGATGCTTGTAAACTTGTAACTGGAAGAAACTCAGGAGACACTAAAGCTGCAGGACCCAACAAGGATTGGGTACCATATGCATCTTAAATACATTCTGTTCGCAGGGTAAAAAGAAAGATCAAGTCATGTGGATCATTGACAGTGGCTGCTCAAGACACATGACAGGTGATAAAGCCCTGCTATCACACTATGTAGAGAAAGCTGGCCCAATCATAACCTTTGGAGACAACAGCAAGGGTTACACAGTGGGATATGGCTGTCTGGAAATTGGAAATGTTGTCATTGAAGACATTGCTCTTGTGGATGGATTGAAGCACAATCTACTCAGTGTCAGCCAATTCAGTGACAGGGGATTCAAGGTTAATTTTGATATGATGATGTGCAACATCTATCACAAGAAGGATGGAAGCCTCTCTTTAAAAGGGGTCAGAAAAGGAAGCTTGTTTGTTGCTGACTTAAATTCAACAAAGAAGGATAAGGTTTACTGTTTTTATAGTAAAGCAACTGTTGGTGACAGTATGCTTTGGCACAGGAAGCTCTCACATCTCAACTTCAAGACAATGAATATTCTGATGAAGAATGAGTTAGTGAGAGGTTTGCCCCAACAGGAATTCTGTCAAGAAGGACTGTGTGAAGATTGTCAAATGGGCAAACTAAGAAGAGTTGTGCACAAGTCCAAGCAAATAAACACCAACAATGAAGCACTCAAGTTGATTCACATGGATCTCTTTGGACCAGTCAATGTACCATCAATGGCCAAGAAGAGATATGCCTTAGTAATGGTGGATGATTACTCAAGGTACACCTGGGTGAAGTTTCTTGAATCCAAAGATGAAGCTGCTCAAGTGATTATTGATCAAGTGAGAGTTCTTGATAGAACTCCAAACTCAAAAGTTCAAATCTTGAGGAGTGACAATGGTACAGAATTCAGAAGTGCCACACTTGGAAATTTCTGTAAAGATGAAGGAATTGTACAACAATTCTCTGCTGCAAGGACTCCACAGCAGAATGGAGTTGTAGAAAGAAAGAACATGACTCTCATTGAAGCAGCTAGAACTATGTTGCATAATGCCAAACTGCCAACATATTTCTGGGCTGAAGCTATCAACACAGCTTGTTATACTCAAAACAGAACCATGATCAACAAAACTCATGCAAGTACACCTTACTGTCTGTTAACTGGAAAGAAACCTACTGTCAAATATTTTCATGTGTTTGGGAGCAAATGCTTTATGATGAAGGATAACCATGAGAAGAAAGGAAAATTTGACACCAAGGCTTTTGAAGGACTATTTATGGGTTACAACACAGAAAGGACTGCCTACAGAGTCTATGTGATGGAACACAGGATTATTGAAGAAAGTGTTAATGTCACATTTGATGAAACCAAGTTCCCAGGACTGAATGAAGAAGGAAAGATGCAGACTTTCAGATTTGAGAATCAAGGATACCTGGAAACTGAGGAAATTGTTAATGAAGAGCCTAGCTTCACTCAAAGTGTTGAAGTTGATAAAGATACTGTCAATACCACTACTGTCAACCAAAATCCAGCTCAGTCACAGACCATAACCTCTAACATTCATAACAGTGGTGACTCTGGAGACAATGAAAAACATGGTGAAGACAATGGGATTGGTGAACACTCAACTCAACAAACTGAAGCAAATGTTCCTGTACAGTCAAGTAGCTTGCCCAGAATCACCAAATGGAACAAGGATCACACAAATGACTTCATCATTGGTGACCCTACTTCTGGAGTGAGGACAAGGAACAAAGTCTCTGCTGACAGCATGTTTTCATGCTTCCTGTCTCAAATGGAACCCAAGACAACTGATGAAGCATTGTTGGATTCTGACTGGGTGATAGCCATGCAAGAAGAGCTAAATCAGTTTGAAAGGAACAATGTATGGAAGCTGGTTCCAAGACCTAAGGGAAAGTCAGTCATTGAGACCAAATGGGTTTTCAGAAACAAGCTTGACGAAAATGGATCAGTGACAAGAAACAAAGCAAGGCTAGTGGCTAAGGGTTACTGTCAACAGGAAGGAATAGATTATGATGAGACATTTGCACCTGTTGCAAGACTTGAAGCTATAAGAATCTTTCTAGCCTATGCTGCACACTGCAACTTCAAAGTATTTCAGATGGATGTCAAAAGTGCCTTCCTAAATGGAGAATTGGAAGAAGAAGTGTATGTTGAACAGCCACCAGGGTTTGAGGATGCTGAAATGTATGATTTTGTATACAAACTCTTCAAAGCTTTGTATGGACTAAAGCAAGCACCCAGGGCATGGTATGACACACTTTCCACCTTTCTTTTGGAAAATCAGTTTACTAGAGGAGTTGTGGACAAGACACTTTTCTACAAACACCATGGCAAGGACATCATTCTGGTACAAATCTATGTGGATGACATCATCTTTGGTTCTACAAATGAGAGGCTGTGTGAGATGTTTTCCTCTCTCATGAGTAACAAATATGAGATGAGTATGATGGGAGAATTGTCATTCTTTCTGGGATTACAAATTCTTCAACAACCTGATGGAATCTTCATTTGTCAAGCTAAATACATCAAGGAACTTCTCAGAAAGTTCAACTTGGAAGATTCATCACCTGCAAAGACACCAATGTCCACTTCAACTAGTCTGGATCTTGACCCTAAAGGGAAGAAAGTTGACTCAAGCACCTATAGAGGTAGGGCTGTCAATGGATCGGAAATCCGACCCGATCCGATCCGATCCGTAGCTAAATTAACGGGTATGGATCTTGTTAAAAAAAATCCGATCCGTTAATGATCCGATCCGATAAGGGTTCGATCCGATAACGAGCGGATATGGATTTAGTATGATCCGATCCGATAAGGATCCGATCCGAATATATTATATTTATTTTATATTTTATATATTAATAATATATATTATTATATGTAAAACATATATAATAAATAATATTTTATATAAATAATATTATTTTGAAATTTAAATTTGAATTTGAATTTGTTAATGTATATGTCATAATTTATTTTAATTTCGTAAAAAAAAATTTAAAAAAATTATTTTTTGAATTAAAAAAATGAACAAAATTATTCTTTTTTAATATATTAAACGGGTCGGACCTCCGATCCGATAACCCGAAATCCGAACGGATCGGGTATGGATCAACCTAAAAAATATCCGTCTCCTGATCCGATCCGATCCGAACCCGAAAAATTTTAACGGATTCGGATATGGATTTACGGTAATCCGATCCGAATCCGAGCCGTTGACAGGCCTATATAGAGGCATGGTAGGATCTCTCCTATACTTAACTGCTAGCAGACCTGACATCATGTTTGCTACATGTCTCTGTGCAAGGTTTCAAAGTGATCCAAAGGAGTCTCACTTAGTAGCCATCAAGAGAATCTTTAGATACCTAAAAGACACTCCTAACCTAGGTCTTTGGTATCCCAAGAACACTGGATTTGATCTAATTGGCTACTCAGACTCAGACTATGCTGGATGCAAGATTGACAGAAAGAGTACTACTGGTAGCTGTCAATTTCTTGGTGGGAGATTGGTCTCATGGTTTAGCAAGAAGCAGCATTCAGTTTCTACCTCAACTGCAGAAGCTGAGTATATTGCTGCAGGCAGTTGCTGTGCACAAATTCTATGGATGAAGAATCAACTTCAGGATTATGGTCTAGTGTTAAGAGACATACCTATCTACTGTGACAACATTAGTGCCATAGCTATTTCAGACAATCCAGTTCAACACTCTAGGACAAAGCACATTGATATAAGACATCACTTTATCAGAGAGAATGTTGAACAAGGAACTGTGAAGCTGATTTATGTTCCAACTGACAAGCAACTTACTGACATCTTCACTAAGCCATTGGATGAAGCAACCTTCAACAGGTTGGTAAGTGAATTGGGAATGCTGAATCTGGTATGTTGATTTACTCAGTTTTCTATATTTCTAAATTCTCTAATGAAGCTCATGACAGCAACTTCAAATCTGCTGTCAAGAGAAGTTACTGTCTACTTGGTCTATGTCTGTTATGTGACAGCGTGTGTTGATTTGACTTTTCATGTCAGTATTTTGTGCCAGTCTCATACTTTTAGACCGTGTATGACATTAATGAGGTTACTTGTTTAGTTTGAGAGATAAAAATTTGTTCCATTGGACTTTCACACCTTTTTGCATTAATCTGTAGGATTAAAGGAGGACATGACCATTAATTACTTTTATGGTAGTTGTATGGGTACTCTAACTGTTGACCATTAGACTTTAATCCTTAGACGGTTTTGCCTATAAATTAACCTTTGGTTTCACCAGTCTGCTCTCAGTTTTAAAGTAAATAATGGAAAACAAAGTAGGGATTGAAGTCGGGCTAAAACGGTGCGATAGTGAACCCTACAATGAAGAGGTCGAGGAGCTCTTCGAGGTGCTGTTGGATGCCCTCGATGAGATAGACGAGGAAAAGGAAAAGGAGGAGGAAGCCAAGGTGCAAGTAGAGGAGAAGGAGCTTCAGGCACTTCTCAAGGAAGAAGGTCGCACTGAAGAAGTGGTTAAGGAAGAGCTTTTAGAACTAGTTGATAAAATCATAAAATGATGTACTCAATGCTTTATTTAAGTGATTTTATTAATAATAATAAAGTTTTTTTTTGTGGTTTTTGAGTTTATGATTTGTCTGTGTTAATTTCATAATATCTGTGTTCAAAAGATTACATTGCTAAATCCATAATTTGTCAATTTTAGGTTAAGTTTATGAATAAAGCATTCTAATAAGTTCATGACAGAAACAATTCCCAATCGAAGTTACTGTCATTAAGAAGGATACTGTCGTGTGTTTCTTGACAGCAGGGAAAGACTTTCTGTCAAGACTTGTAAAGGATACTGTCATTCATATGCTTAACGGTGACAACAAGTTTTTGCGCAATAGTTGCTGTCGCGCAAAACCTACTGTCACCACCTCTTATTACTGACAGATTGTTTCTAGCGCACAGGTTACTGTCAACAATAGTGGACCGTTGAAATTGGATATTTATCCCACGTTGGTCAGTGAATAACGGGCAGTAACTCACGTGTTTACGAGTGGGTTAAGACACGTTCTTGAAATCCATTTTTTTTGCACAAACGTTTGAGATACCCCTATTTATTCCCCAGTTACTCAGACATATCTTTCTATTTCTCATCAAACTCAAGGCAAAATACTGTTCTTCAAGCAAAAAGCTACTTTCTTACTTTCTACTTTTCTTGAAATCTCCATGGCCCCCAAACAGACTCTCTCTCAAACAAACTTTGCTGGTATCTTTTCCCCAAATGATGCTGGTGAAGGTTTCAAAGGACTCGTGTTTTTCTTGAACAAGTCCTATCTCGGTTCTGCCATCACCTCAACCCCCATTCTCGACTTAGACAGAATTGAGGCTTTTTGGCGAACTGCTGTTGCTCAGACTGAGGGTGAGAACCCGGCTATTCAATTCACAATCTCTGGGCAACACTACACTCTTACAGCTGAGGTCATCAACACTACTCTTGGAATTACACTTGAAGCAGAACAACAATTTACTGAACTTGCCAATGATGACACTCTTAAGAAGCTCTTCTTGAAGATTGGGTATGCAGGCCCTATTCTCGAAGAGGGGACTACCAAATGGTATCCGTCTGGTGAAATGGATAGGAAGCATCTGATAAAGGAGTGGAGCTTGATCTTTGATGTGATGGTCAAGGTGTTCTCTACCAAGTCTACTGGCTGGAATGGAATACCTTCCTACATCAAGAAGCTGACACATTCTCTTGTCCATGGATACAAGGTGAATGTTGGAGCTTTCCTCCTGGCACAACTCAAGGCTGCCATAGGTAAGAAGGTATCAATCTACCCTCTATTTCTTATGATGTGCATCAACTCTTTCTGTGATTTTGATAACAATGCCCCTCGTTTAGAGGTTTGCCCTGTTTTGAAAAAGAACACGCACACACTATTGTCATCACAGAATCTCAATGCATATATTCCACTATGTTTCACTCAGCACATGGTTAATCAAGTGACCAACCTTGATTATCCATTACCTTCTGGTTATGATTCCTTTACTCTTGTGAATGAAACTGAATTAGACCCAAATTCAGTTAACCCACATTCAACACCATACACTCAGCCTAGGCCCTCTAGACTTCCCAAAGCCCAAAGAGAAGCCTTGCTTGAATCCAGAAAAAGGCCTTTAGAAGCTGATGTTGGTGGTAGCTCTGTTAGTCAAGAGGGAGACACTGCACCTAGTGCAGCAAATAAGGACGGTAGTCAAACAGAACCCCCAGTGGTTCCCCCTGAGCCTAAGAAGAAGAGAGCTAGGAGGACCAAAACCACTGTTAGCCAAACTGCAGTTTCTCCACAAACTGTAGTTACTGAAAGGGATTCAAACACCTCCCTAGATGTGCCTTCTTAACAAGGTGCATCTATTGAAATTGGCCTGTCTCCCAAGGCACCCTGTACAGAGTCTGCACAATCTCATGGTTCACAACCTGAGGAACCCCCACTTGCAGAAACACACAGTGAGTTAGGGCACAGTGAGGATATCTTTATTCCTTTTGATGACTCACATTTTTCTTCTGTGAATCAGCCCCCACTCTCTACTAGACTTTCACCTTCTTCCTTCCCTACACATTCTTTTGTTTCTTCTCCACAACCTAGAGAAGGGGACAGTCCCAACCCTTCAGGTTTTGATCATCCATCTCCAATCATGGATGAGCCCCCATCCAGTGGTCCACAAGAACCCATTTCTCAAAGTGAAATGGACACCACTCCTCCAAACACTGAGCCAGGGAAAAGTGGTAGTTTGTCAGAAAATGAAATAGCCAACACTTTGTCTAAACTGAAAGGAGCATCTTACCTTCAGGAAGATGCTGTCACAGCCTCTGTTGCTGTCAAAGACACTGGCAATGTTGTTGTCCTGGACACAGCTGCTATCATGGGTGGAGAGAAAGATACTGTCACTACAGAACCTACTGTCACTCCACATCCCAAAGATGCTGTCATGCCAGAACCTGCTGTCCAGACTCCAACTGGCAGTAACATTCCTGCCAAAGATACTGTCCAGTCCTCTCAGCCTGATTTTGATGCTGTAATCATTGAGGATGCCTCTGATGATGATCTACCTCTTGCCAAACTCTTAAAGGTACATTCTAAATCTACTCCTTCCATGCATGTTAGTACTGCTCATACCCATGCATCTAGGTTGAGTGATGGTGTGCAAAAGAAAAGAGAGATAAAAGAAAAGAGAGGTGATCATAAAAATGAGAGGCAGCCAAATGAGCTGGCCAAAGGAGAAGGACTTGAGCATGTCCAGAGAGACTTTGAGGGAGCCCACCCTATACAGGCATTAGGCCTTGAGAGTCAATCTGTGAGGGGTGATGAGATCACTCAAAAACACCCTGAGAGTGTGAGAACCCCCATAGCCTCTGAGCCCCTTTCTTTTCATTCCCCTCCAAGAAGGTTAAGGTATGGTGGCCCCTCTGGTACTTTTGGTAACAGGATTGCAGCTCTGGAAGGACAGTGTGCTACTTTGAACTCTAAGATGGACTCTCTCTCTCAACTGGTGGTTGATGGTTTTGCTGCTACTCAGCTCTCTATCCAGTTCCATACTGACCTAGTAGCTGCCAACTCAACTAAGGGGGAGAAGGTAGCAAGATCAGAATCATTGCCTATTCAGGAATCAGGTGGAACTCAGGGGGAGCCAATAACTGTGAAGACCAAAGGGGGAGCTAAGGGGAAAGCAATGTCTAAGGGGGAGCAAGTCAAACCAAGCAGTGAAAAATCAAAGGATAAAGCTGAAGATCTTGTTGAAGGTGACTTGGATGGTGAAAGGGTGTTAATGTCCAAGGAAACTCAAGATGCAAAGAAGACCTGCATCTAGACATCCAATTCTACCTCCTGTGTTAATTAGAGAGCCAACTTCAGCAACTCAAGAATCTGCTCTACAAAGAAGATGGAAAGAAATGGAGGAACAGAATAAGCTTGGGAAAGGTAAAGGGAAACTGCCTGAATCCATCCATAAGGGACATACTTGGTCCAATGGTGCTGAGTTTGATCAAGAAGAAGCCAATACCATAATGGTGGATTACAGGGAGAGCACATTACAGAATCATGACACTGAGTTTAGCAGGATAGTGGAAGAAGCAATGAATGCTCCAAGCAACAGTCCAATCAACACCACAAAACTGTTAAAGGATCAAATCACCAGTGTCAGTGTAATGGTGAATGATGAGAAAAGACGGGCTGTAAGTATCTATTTCACTTCTGGCATATCTTATTTCATCACAATAGAATTATTGCAGAGTCTGCCAGCAAAGGTGTTGTGTGCAATGAAGGGAAAGATCAAGGCAACTCAAACACCATTCAATGAAGTTTTGAATATGCAAATCCAGAACATGATCACAGAGAAGCTACCTGAAGTCTACACAAATCCACCATGTGTTTTCTACAGATCTACTACAAAGGATGGCACAAGAAGGAACAGCTTTATGAATTTGATCAGTACATCCAGGATGCAAACTGAATCAATTCTGAGAGTGTTAGATGGAATACTAAGCTCAAATGCCAATCCAGGAAGACTCTTTGCTGTCCAAGAGATCTTCAAAATGCTGGTGTTGAGAGACAAGGCACTGGGAGCTAGAGTGAAGGAGCTAATCTCTAGAGCCAATGCTAAAAGAGCTGATCAAGGTGGAAGCTGCCTCTATGATGTTCCTTTTCAAGATGATGATGATAATGATGAGGTTGGAGGTGGTGAAGCTTCTGGAAATGCAGGAAATGCTGGTGGAAGTAATTCTGGGAATACTGGTATTCAATCTCAGAATGAAGGCAATGAAGAAACTCCTAATCAAGAAAAGAAAGATGCTGGTACAACAGATGAAGAGGAGCCAAGAATACTGGAAGCTTTGGAGGCAAGCATTCTTAGATGTGCTATTGACTGCATAAATGCTAAAAAGGATGCTGTAACCAAAGGTACTGTCGACAAGGATACTGTCATAGAAGATGCTGTCATGGAAGATACTGTCGACAAAGGTGCTGTCAAGGAAGACTCTGTCAAGAATGATGCCAAAGCTACTGTCAAGCCCAAAAGACTGAAAGCTAAAGCAAGAGCATGGTTTTCTAGACAGAAACCTCATGGAAAGCACAAGTACTCAGGAAAGGAAAAGGCCACTGGATTTGGCAGAAATCTGAAGATGCCAATTCAATCAATACCTCCCAACAGTCTTAAGGTACAACAGATGCAATCAAAAGAAATCAAGAGTGTTGAGATTAAGCTGGATGATAATCAAGAGGTTACTGAGTACATTCTGTGGTGGCCAGAATCAAGATCTGTCAGGATGAACAAGGACTTTGATTTTGTAGCCACATCAATCAGTGGTAACATGATGACAATAGATAAAAGAAGAATTGACTTCTTCTACCTGGAAAGGATGGTAGAGTTGATGGAAAGCTATGTTAGATATAATTGTTGATGATTGTTTATCAGTGTTTAAGCAACAGGTACTCATCAGAGTTTATGATAGAAGCCAGTCAGAGTTTGTTAAAGTCTGACGGGGTGAAAATTTGCTGAAGCTGTCGGTGCTAATATGAAGATTCTAGAAGCAATATATCTTGAAGATGGAAAGAATCAAGATATATTGAGATAGCTAAGGAAACGGAACAGAAGACATAAGCAATCCTAAATTGATATAAATTGTATAGCTAATTTATAGGAATATCAATTAGAGATTGATTATGTAACTGTGTATTATATAAACACAGATAGGTTAACCCTAAAAGGGATGCGAATACTGAATACATTATTCTTGTAACCTAGCAGCTCTCTGTGATATTTTTTTTCATCACTGAGAGAAGAGTTATTTAATATAATTCAGTTTATTGTTCATAAACAGTGTTCTTGATTGTCCTTCTCATACATATATTGATTATATATTGTGTATTCGGCCTAACAATTGGTATCAGAGCTTAGGCTGTTTAATATATACAGTTTATCGATCCAAACACAAGTATAATCATGGCTGACAACTCTCAGGAAGGTTCTAATGCAGGTTCTAATGCTCAAAAGGTTCAACCAACTTCTATTAGTCGATATTAGTCAATCAGGGTTCCAATTTTCAAACCAGTGGAATATCCAATATGGAAGGTTAAGATGACCATGTTTCTAGAAGCCACAGATCCAGAATATCTTGATAGAATCAATGATGGTCCTCATATGCCAACAAAATTGGCTCCTGTTGTTGCTGGTCAAGAACAAAAGACTGTTCCAAAAGAGAAGAAAGAAACATCAAAGAAGAAAGCTAAGGGAAAAGCTTTGGTCATAAACTCTGAGAATGAGTCATCAAATTCTGATGATGACTCAAACACTGATGCTTCTTCTGAATCAGAGGATGATGAAGAAAAGATGATGCAAATGGCTGCTTTGATGGTGAAGACTTTCAAGAAGATGGGTTTCACAAACTTCAAGAAAGGAAAAAGATTCTCTAGGAGAGATTCAAACTCTTAAAGGAAAAATTTCAGAAAATCTGAAAGAAGGGATATCAAATCTGGGAAGAAAGACAAGTCTGAGATCCAGTGCTATAAGTGTAAAGAGATGGGTCACTATGCTCCAGAGTGCAAGAAAGGAAAATTTGAAAAAGCACTCATCACTAAAGGAAAAGACTGGGCAGATACTTCAGATTCAGATGAGGATGTAAACTATGCTCTTATGGCAACTGTCAAAGATGAATCTGACTCATCTAAAAATAAGGTACCCTTAACAACTTATGCTTATGATACTGATAACATATCTAAATTGAGAATTTATCTTAAAAGCATACATGTTAGTTATAGGGATCAGACTTTAGAGAATGAAAGAATCAAATCTGAGAATCTAGGTCTTAAAGAAAGAAATAAATTTCTTGAAGAGGAGCTTGTTAACATGCAACAAGTTCAAAAGGAAAGAGATGATGCTGTTTATGTTGAACAGGAATTGCTTAAAAGATATAGGTAGGGCTGAGCATTCGGTCGGTTCGGTCCAGAACCGGACCGAACCGAATAGACCGAGAACCGAATTATCATTTTTTTTCGGACCGAACCGAACCGAAATTGTATTTTGGACCGGAACCGAACCGAACCGAAATAATGCTATTCGGTTCGGTTCTTTCATAAAAGAACCGAAATTTTTTCAAATAAAAAATTTTTATTTTCAAAAAAAGCCAAAAACTATGATTTTTCTAAAAATAAAAATTTTAGCTAATGAAATACAAGTTTGAAATGTAAAAATAATAGTTCAAACTTCAAATCTCAAACTAAAAATAAGTCATGCGAAATTTTGAATATATACATACATATAAAATTAATATATTATATCTATAAAAATTATATAAATAAAAATAAAAAATTTCGGTCTATTCGGTTCGGACCGAATTTTTTTTGAAAGAACCGAACCGAACCGATATTTATTTCGGTCTATTCGGTCCGGACCGAAAAGACGGAATTTTCAGAAAATTAGAACCGAACCGAACCAAAATTATACTATTCGGTTCGGTTTTTCGGTTCTGGTTCGGTTATGCTCAGCCCTAGATATAGGCAAATTGAATCTGAATTAGAGAAAGAGAGGAAAGTGATTAAAACCTGGACTAATTCTGGAAAGGACACACATCAGGTTTTTCAGACAGATACAGTTGGGTTAGGTTACTGTGAGGAAGATGAACTTAGGTTTAAAGATAAAATTAAAGTCAAACCACAACTTAAACCTGTGAAATTTGTTTCTGAAACCAGTAAGCTAAAATCTGTAGTTGTGAAAGAAGCTGTTATGGAGCCAGTTGAAACTTGTGAAAAACAGGTTAATGTTGGCTCAATAACAGAAAATCAGATTATGATAGAAGCTGTTAAAGAACCAGTAAAAATCTATGATAAACAGGTTAATGTTGGTTTGATGACAGAAAAACAATTCAAACATAAGCTCAAAGAGGTAAAGTCTGTCAATAAACAGAAAGTGTTTAAGAAAAATAGGAATGGAAAAGTAGGCATTAATAAAAGAAATGATTATCTGCCTAATTCTGGTGCTCCTAGAAAAACATGTCATAATTGTGGTAGTACTAACCATCTTGCCAGGTTTTGCAAGAAGAACAAAGATATTAATTCTTTACCCTCCAAGTCTGGAGTAAAGAATGATTATGTTAGGGTTAGACCACAGACTTTATGCACACACTGTGGGAGCACTTGGCATTCCATTTATACTTGCAAGAGTTATCATGGTATTTATCACAACTATTATGAGCTAAAACCCAACTTGAAATGGGTTAGAGCAAACTCTGCAAGTGTAAAATCTGACACAGTTAGCTTAAACTCTGTTGATAATAATTCCGCTGCAAAAGCTAACAATGTTAAGAAAGCCAAAGGATCCAAGCAAGTCTGGATCCTTAAATCTAACTCTTTGTAATTGTTTGTGATTGCAGGGCACAAGGGAAAGTACCCTAGTCTTGGACAGTGGATGTTCAGGACACATGACTGAAAATAAAGCCCTGCTATCAGATTATGAGGAGAAGGCTGGCCCAAAAGTTTCCTATGGAGATGGCAACATAGGACGTACTATGGGATATGGCAATATCAATCTTGGAAGTGTCATCATCACAAATGTAGCTCTAGTCCCAGGACTCAAGCATGACTTGCTTTCTGTGAGTCAAATCTGTGACAGAGGTTATCATGTAGATTTTCAATCTGAATACTGTGAAGTTATCAGCAAATCTACAGGGAAAGTTGTTCTAGTTGGACACAGACGTAATAACATCTATGAAGCAAGTTTGGTAACAAACTCTGAAGGAAAGGCTGTGTGTCTGTCTGCAAAAATGTCAAATGAAGAAAGTTGGAATTGGCATAAGAAGCTCTCTCACCTAAACTTGAGCAACATCAATGAGCTAATTAGAAAAGATCTTGTAAGGGGACTTCCAAAGTCAATACTCAGCTTAGAAGGTCTATGTGATTCTTGTCAAAAGGCCAAGCAAAGGAAGTCATCCTTTAAGAGTAAGTCTGAATCTTCAGTTGTGGATCCTTATCATCTTCTACATGTTGATCTTTTTGGTCCAGTAAATATAATGTCTCTTGGCAGAAAGAAGTATGCTCTAGTTATTGTTGATGAGTACACTAGATACACTTGGGTGTACTTTTTAGCAAAGAAGGATGAAACTGCCTTAATTCTATTGGACCATGTGAAATTACTGGACAAAAGATCACAGCACAAAGTGAAAATTATAAGGAGTGATAATGGTACTGAATTCAGAAATGCAATAATAGAAGAATTTTGCAAGGAAAGAGGAGTGAAGCAAGAATTTTCTGCACCTGGTACTCCACAGCAAAATGGTGTAGTTGAAAGAAAGAACAGAACCTTAATCGAAGCTGCCAGAACAATGCTTGCTGAAGCAAAATTGCCAACTTATTTCTGGGCAGAAGCTGTTCAAACAGCTTGTTTTACTCAAAATGCTACACTGATCAACAGGCATGGGAAAACACCATATGAGATGGTGAAAAATAAGAAGCCAAATTTGAAGTATTTTCATATTTTTGGATGCAAGTGCTTTGTTTTAAAAACTCATCCTGAACAGTTGACAAAGTTTGACTTAAAAGCTGATGAAGGAATTTTTTTTGGATACCCACTATCAACTAAAGCATTCAGAGTCTACAATCTGAGAACTAAAGTGATCATGGAATCTATACATGTGTCATTTGATGACAAGAAAATAACTGGAATAGAAGATGTAGAATATCATGATCAACTTCGCTTTGAAAATGAAGATCTAAACTCTGATGACGTAAACTCTGATGAAGCAAATCCAACAAACTCTGACGGAGCATACTCTGAACCTCTACTGGTAAACACTGAGGGAGTTTCTCTAACAGAACAATATAGAGAACCAGTTGAGGGGGAGCATGAAGATACTTCAGAAACATCTCAACGTGATGACTCGCATTCTCAAAATGAGTCAACTGAAGAATCTAACACACACTCTGGATCAAACTCTGAGAATGCAAACTCTGAGCAGTCAAATTCAGGGGGAGCCTCAGAGAATGCAGATGGTCAAGAAGAAAATCAAGAGAGCATGGATCAAGGGGGAGGATCTAATAACGATGAAAGAAGCCACTTACCAACAGCAATGAGGTGGACACAAGCTCATACACCTGATTTAATTATTGGAGATCCTGATGCAAGTGTGAGAACAAGAAGTGCTACAACAAATGAATGTCTATATCATGCATTCTTATCTCAAACTGAACCCAAGAAAGTGGAAGAAGCTCTTCAAGATGCTAACTGGATAACAGCAATGCAAGAGGAGTTGAATGAATTTGAGAGGAATGAAGTCTGGACACTTGTACCAAGACCAAAGAACAGATCTATTGTTGGTACAAAGTGGGTTTTCAGAAACAAAACAGACAGTGATGGAGTGATTACAAGGAATAAAGCTAGACTTGTGGCTAAAGGCTATTCACAGCAGGAAGGAATTGACTATGATGAAACCTTTGCTCCAGTTAGGGCTGTCAAAAAAATCCGAAAAATCCGATATCCGTCCGAAATATTTGTATTCGTATCCGGAATAAAGCGGATTTTATCTGTATCCGAAACAAAGCGGATATTATCCGTATTCGAATTCGGTAGTTGCGGATACGAATATGGATATAGGCGCATCCGTATCCGGTAATATCTGAATTCGAAATTAAATAAATATTATAAATAAATAATATTATATATATATAGTTACATATTATTTAGAAATTATATTTTAAGTTTACAGAATATATATATATATATATATATATATATATAATTTAATCATTAAACAATATATTTATATAAGTTGTAGATAATTGTAAACATATATATATATATATATATATATTACAAATTTAATATTTTAAAATAAATAAAATTATACTAAAAAGTAAATTTTTGAAAAAAATAAAATAGAATTTAATAAATTTAAGTTTTAGTTTAGTTTATTTTTTTTTTAAAAAAAATTAAATTTTTATTATTTTTCAATTTTTTTGAATTAAAATTTAATATAAAAACTAAAAAATTCTGACTGAAATTCGGATTCGGATATTATCCGTATCCGGATAGTATCCGGCAGATTCGGATTCGGATATTTTTATTTAAATATTTTCGGATTCGGATACGGATCCGGATACGAATTCAGATTTTCGGATTCGGATTCGGATACAGGCAGATCCGTATCCGAATTATCCGTTTGACAGCCCTAGCTCCAGTTGCTAGATTGGAGGCAATAAGGATTTTTCTGGCCTATGCTGCTCACAAGAAGTTTAAAGTCTTTCAGATGGATGTGAAAAGTGCTTTTCTTAATGGGAAACTTGAAGAAGAAGAAGTGTTTGTTGAACAACCACCAGGGTTTGTAGATCCCAAGCATCCAGATTATGTCTACAGGCTTGACAAGGCATTATATGGACTAAAGCAGGCACCTAGAGCATGGTATGAAACTCTAGCTCAATTTCTTTTAGAAAGTGGGTTCACTAGAGGTACAATTGACAAAACCTTGTTCTATTTTAATTCTGGTGATGATTTGCTGTTAGTTCAAATCTATGTGGATGACATAATTTTTGGGTCTACTAATGACAAACTCTGTAAGAAATTTGCCAAGCTTATGCAGTCAAGATACCAAATGAGCATGATGGGAGAGCTTAGTTATTTTCTAGGCTTGCAAGTAAAGCAAACAAATGATGGGATTTTTATCAATCAAGCAAAATATACCAGAAATCTTCTAAAGAAATTTGGTATGCTTGATAGTTCATCTGCCACAACTCCCATGGCTACTGCAACAAAGTTAGACAAAGATACAGGAGCTTCAGTAGATATGACAAACTACAGAGGCATGATTGGGTCTCTTCTTTATCTTACTGCAAGTAGACCAGATATTATGTATGCAACATGTCTTTGTGCAAGATTTCAAGCAGATCCCAAAGAGCCTCATCTAACAACTGTGAAGAGAATTTTCAAATATCTCAAAGGAACCATAACCCTTGGTTTGTGGTACCCTAGAGAATCAGAGTTTAAATTAATTGGTTACTCTGATGCAGATTTTGCAGGTTGTAAGATAGACAGAAAAAGCACAAGTGGAAGCTGTCAATTTTTAGGTGACAGATTAGTTTCTTGGTACAGCAAGAAACAGAAATCAATTTCCACATCCACAGCATAAGCAGAGTACATTGCTGCTGGTAGCTGTTGTGCACAGATTTTATGGATGAAGAATCAATTGACGGATTATGGATTAAGGTACTCTAAAATACCTATTTTCTGTGATAATCAAAGTGCTATTGCTATGACAGGTAATCCAGTACAACACTCCATGACCAAGCACATCAACATAAGGTATCATTTTATCAGGGAACATGTGGAAGAAGGAAATATTGAGCTTCATTTTGTGTCTACAGACCAACAGCTTGCAGATATCTTCACCAAACCTTTGAGTGAAGCTACCTTTACAAGGCTGGTAAATGAACTTGGAATGGTCTCTGGTTTTGACTAGAGATACTGGTTAGACTCAAAATCTATACTTCTATGATTTGGTGCTCATGTTTCTTTGCATATGTTAACTATCATTCATACCAGTTTGTCAAACTCTGTTCGTCATACTCTGTTACACATACTCTGTCAGTCATACTCTGATGTTAAACTCTGATGTTAAACTCTGATTGTGATTTTGTCTGAAACACATGGACCGATGAAGAAAATTGTATGAAGCATGATTCTCAGTAAGTAATCATGAATCCTTCTGAGTGATATAAATTCTGATTTCAAAATGTGCAGAAATTTTACACAACATGATACTGTCTCTATATTTATAGCATCTCTTAGTTTATTGATCCTATACACTGAGTCTGTATTAGCTGTTTGCACTTTCTCTCATAAATTAATTGTATTAACTGATGAAAAGTCTAAACTCTGATAATTAGTTGCTAATATTTCACCCTCAAATCAAAAGATGCCAAAATGTGCACAAATTCCTTTGAGATCATGTTGTGCCTAGGAAGACCCATGAACTTATTGTATGAAATAAGGGCAAATTTTTTTGATTTTTGGTGACTAGTGCCAACCACTGATTACTGGAAAGATAAATTAAAAAAAAATATATATATATATAGAAGGGGGTGAAAATAATAAATTTATAGGTACAGAGTTTAGATAATATCAGATTTTGTTTTATATATGAGAGTTTGGGCAACCAGTTTTTACTGATTTATTTTGTGGATTTTATGCACTTTGAGATGATCTAAATATTTATATTCATTAAACTCTGCTAAGTCACACACAAATACTCACACCTGTATAGTTTGTGAAAAGAGTTTATTTATAAAGGAGGAGGATTGGTAAACACTGATGAACTGTGTACTCTACGCCGAGGTAATTTAATTTTAATCTCTGATGATTAAAATAAATTTTGTTTGTTTCAGACATATTATGATTTTAAGAAAATACATTTGTTTTGAAAATTCAAAAGAGAATGATTGGACAGTTGTTCAAGAGTGTATTAAACAGAGGAGAGAGGTTGGATGTCTAGGAAAGTGTAAAAGGCGGTAATTATTGCTATTTTTACTGCGCATGCGCATTGGAAACTGCCAATTACTGCTGTCAGTCATTGCATGTGTGCCACGTGTCCCACTCACACGATTCACGGAGTAAGATAGTTGTGTATTGATTCATGTGTGTATTGATTAGAAACTGTTCAGTTTTTAATTCTTTCTTTTTGTATTAATATACAATACACAAATTCGTTTGAACTTTTCACAACTTACTCTAATTCATACTCTTACTATCACACACACATTTTCACAAACACTTTTCTGCATACATCTCTAAAACACTTTCTTGAAGCATAAACACTGTTTTCTATGAAATATTCTAATGGCAACAACTATGTTTCAGTCTTTTGGTCTCGATTTTGTTCCTAACAACTATGCAGCACCACTATCTACTGAAAACGTCCCAGAGGCGTTTCACCTGTTTCAAAATTTTCTTGCTCAATCTGATATTGGCCAAGCTTTAGTGGAACCAACAAGGTTATCTGGTACTCAAATCAAAGCCTTCTGGGAAACAGGTGTATATGATGATGGAGGTGAAACGGGCACTCCCTCGATTGTCTTTGAATTTGCTGAACAAGAGTATGTGGTTACTCCAACCACTGTTAGAGATGCTCTTGGATGTGAAGATTTCAATGCGTTCCCCATTTCTGTTGGTGACTCTGATCTCCAGCGTATGATGAGGGAGATTGGTTACTCTGGGCCTTTGGCAAGGACAGGTAATCTGAAGCGACCATTCTTGAGGAAGGAGTGGAGTTTCTTTTTCGACTGTATTACAAGGGCGTTTGGAAAGAAGTGTACAAATTGGGATGCTATTCCAATCGATAGTCTACAAATTGGGTATTCTCTTCTCTATGGTACTCATTTTGATTTTGGTAGACTAGTTCTTATTAATATTGGTGAAAAGATGACAGAGAATAGGAATGTAGTTTACTTTGCTCGTTTCTGTCAATTAATCTTTTCTCTGTGTGTTGATGGGCTTGAGATAGCTGAGGAGGAGGTAATTCCCTCATTTAAATTGCATAAGAGAATATTTTCTGATCTCACAAATAAAGATATCAAGAAAGGAAATGTTGGTGACTTGATGCTTCCTGCTTCAGTCCAACAATTTTTAAACCCTCAACCACAACCACAAGCACAACAAGAAACTGACCAGCCTCTAAACTCTGAGCCTCTTCCATCTACATCTCAAAAGCCAAGGGCTGGGGGTAGGATTAAGCATAGAGCGTTAAAGGCTGTCCAGACTGCTACAACTCTAAATACTGATGATGTTCCAGTATCTGTTGGTACTTCAAGAAGAAAGAAGAGAGCAAATAGACCTGTTTCTGATGCTAATGTGCTTTCTGAAGAAAATGAAACTGCTAATGCTAAGAAAAGGAAGCTTGTTGTTGCTTACCTATTTGATGATATAGTTCAAAATTTGGCTTCAGATTCTACAAATGTTGAAGTTCCTGAGGTTGTAATTGAAGATGCTACTGTGCCTGAGGAAGCCAGAGCAGATACTGATAATAATGATGTTGTTAATGATGATTTTATTGAACCCATCTTGGAAATGGATTTTGAAGATGAAATTGAAGCACATCCTACTGCAACTTTTGAGGAGTTGGGCAGTGTTGGTGATACTGAGGATGTGGCAGCTGATCAACCAACAGTGGTTATAGATGAGTCTTTGGCTACTCATACAGAGATTCTCTCTGTCAATCACCAGGTTATTGAAAAAGGTGAAGAAGTTGATCAGACAGTAAAGGCTGTGACGACAGAGACTGTTCTAGAGGCTACTGCTGAAAAAGATCTTGAAGCTACTGCAGAGCCTACTGCTGAAAAGATGATTGAGAATGTTGTTGAGAATGAGAAATTAAACTCTGAACACATTGCTAATGATGATTTTGTTCAAGACAATGTTGGTGAGGATAGTGCAGACTCTGAAGATACAAAGTATGATGACAAGGCTGACTCTTCTGCTTCTCAAAGAGTTTTTGCTCACAACAATCCAAAGGTGACTGATATTGGTGGTACTTCTCATCAAGATACTGAAGCAAATTTTCAGGACATGTATTATTCAAATTGGTCAAATCATGACTGTATCTTTACTTCACAAAGGGCAGTTGATTTGGTGAAAAAGTCTGCTTCTACTATTGTTAATCCTGAGCTTCTTGCAAATTTTCAAGCTAAAATTGTTCAAGTGAAATCTCTTCATAATCGTTTTGATGTAACTCAGAAAGAAGTTACTGGGTTGAGGAATGATGTGACTGCAAGGGAGCTAACTTTGAAACATGAGAAAATTTTCTTATCAAGAGAACAAGATGCCATGAAGACGAGATTAAGTAAAATTGAAGAGAATCAGACTGTGATGTCTGCAAAGATTGATTCTATTGCTGCTTCTCTTGAATTGCTCACATCAGTTTTGATTCCTGATGATGTCAAAAAGGGGGAGAGAGTACTTAAAGACAAATGCAAGAGGTCTCAAACTCTGAGTAGACAGGATGATTCTACTGATGGTGGTGCAAAGGGCAAAGATTTCAAATCTAAATCTACTCAGCAAGGAAAGCTAAGATCAAATTCTGACGCTACATATTCTGTTACAAAGATAAACACTGGTGCTCAATCTTCTTCAAGAGCTAGAAGCTTAAAGCTTACTTCTCAACCAACTACTGATGAAGAGATTGCTGCTCAGATGTTTCTAGAAGAACATGGTGCTGATGCAACCATAGAAGATATTCAAGCAGAAGAATTAATGCTAGCTAAAGAGCATGAGCAAAATAAAGTCTGGGAAAGTGAAAAAGACTGTAAAGGTTTCAAGGCCTAAAGAAAGAGGAATAATTATCAAGGAAAATGTAAACTCTCAACAGAGTTTACAACAAGCAAAAAGGTCTGAAGAAGCTAAGCCTGATAAAGGTAAAGGGAAGCTGGTGGAAGAACATCATATATAGAAGAAAGCTCAAACAACCTCTGACATTGCTCAAGTTGTTCAAACAATAGAAGCTGTGACAACCTCTGATACTACTCAAGTTGTACATACACAATTATCTTCACAATTACAAAGGACTTTTGCCAAGCCAATCACTGTTCAACACTCTTTGATTCCAGCAAATATAAATCTTCTCCAAAGCAGAACACTCATGGGAAAAGAATCAAGAGATAAATCTGGGCTTGGATCTCATAGAGAGAAAAGAGTGAACAATAGTCCAATGGATCACACTTCTTTAGCTGAACCTGGTGTTGGGGTAACTCAAGAAAATCTTGATACTCTAGAATCAGTTCAGTTAATATACCACAGAGGGTTAAAGAAGGATTTTCTGTTATACTTCAAATCTGATGGCAGAGTATACAGAGTTAGTGAAGATGATATTGGTTTAAAGATGAAAGAAGAACTGGAATATGTGTTGTATCTGTTGAAAGTTAAAAATCAAAGAACTCATCAAGCAGCCGAGGTGTTAAGAAGCAGGATGATGAAAGCTAGAATTCTTTCTGGTTTAAAGTCTGCTGGCTCTTACATACCAAGGTTCAGAGATTACAATGGAAAGCTTGTTGAGATGCAAAGAAACAGTGCAAGACTCAGAACAGATTTTGGCATAAAGGTGTTGGAATTTAATCTGGAATCAGATAAATCCTTCATAATAAAGCTAGGAAATGATATGAGGAAGAACAACATTTATTCACTAAGGGCAGCTATCTACCAAACTAGAGAGAGTGATCCAGAGTTAAGGGAGATAAAGAAAATAATGATAGCTGAGTTAGAAAGAGCTGAAAGAAAACTACTTCAGGACTACATCAGGACTGTGCCTGACATTGAAGAGATTAAGTAACCGAAGTCTGTAAGTTTTTAAAAGTTTTCTGTTCTAAGTTAAAAATAAACTCTGTTATGTTATAAACACTGCATTTGTTGTATGTTTTGACATCATCAATTATCTTTTAACTTGTACATTTTTGTTATGCACAAGTTGGGGGAGATTGTTAGATATAATTGCTGATGATTGTTTATCAGTGTTTAAGCAACAGGTACTCATCAGAGTTTATGATAGAAGCCAGTCAGAGTTTGTTAAAGTCTGACGGGGTGAAAGTTTGCTGAAGCTGTCGGTGCTAATATGAAGATTCTAGAAGCAATATATCTTGAAGATGGAAAGAAGCAAGATATATTGAGATAGCTAAGGAAACGGAACAGAAGACAGAAGCAATCCTAAATTGATATAAATTGTATAGCTAATTTATAGGAATATCAATTAGAGATTGATTATGTAACTGTGTATTATATAAACACAGATAGGTTAACCCTAAAAGGGATGCGAATACTGAATACATTATTCTTGTAACCTAGCAGCTCTCTGTGATATTTTTTTTCATCACTGAGAGAAGAGTTATTTAATATAATTTAGTTTATTGTTCATAAACAGTGTTCTTGATTGTCCTTCTCATACATATATTGATTATATATTGTGTATTCGGCCTAACAAGCTATGATGATGTTCTAGAGCCTGTCATGGAACATATTCTGAGATATCAGGCTGATAGGGATGCTGAATTCTATCAGAAATTTGGCTACAATTTTGCAGATTTTGATGATGCTGATATTCTCACTGATCTACCACCTTCTCCTATACCATACCACTGGTACTATGAGTTTGAGGATTTACCCACAGAAGAAGGGCAAACCCAACCAACTCAGGAAAGGGAACCCAAGCCAAGCAAAAGACCTGAATCTTCTCAATATTCTCAATATCAGTCAGAACTTGATAAGAAGGAAGCTGAACTCCTGGAAAGATGCAAGACTGCCAACAAGGCAGAAAGTGAAGCTCCAAATTATCAAACATGTATGCTGGAAAATCCCCTAAGAATGAAGTATCTAAAAGAAGAAATCTATGTTTGCAGCTTTCACAAGCTAAAAACAACCATTCTGAAGGATTTACAGTATATGGTAGCTGGATCAATTCATCCCTTGGAGCAGATTTGTTCTGATGAGATAGAGGAAATACTGGAAAGGAGAAAAGGAGAAAGCTCAAAGCTGGACAAGCAAAGGAGGATGTCTCTCAATGCTTATCCTGGAAGTAGATTCAAGCTCATTCATGAAGAACTCCACTTCAGAAGCTATCCATATGATCAGGAGCAATGGTTGAATTTCAGGGATGCTAGTTCTCTTATCTCTCCTACTATCAAGAAGATTATTGAAGAAATAGAAGATGCTGCAGTCACTCCTGCTGAAATCTCTCATGTAGAAGGTCTAAGAGGCTGCTTGGCAGAAGCTCTCAATAGAGAGGAAGTAGCAAGACAGAAGAGGAAATCTCAAGCTAAGTAAACATTCTAAATCCATTCTGATCTTGTTAGTTAAGTTGTCAGCATATATTGTAAATTTGTTGTTATTGTCCATAAAAACAAATTGGGGGAGATTGTTGGGATTTATGGGTGATAGCATAGGAACAACTTAACTTTGTATATACTTAATTTTTTAATTAAGTAGAACATACTGTCACGGCCAAAGTATGTTCTTGTAATCATTATGCACTGTTATTTTAATTGTGTAATTTGGAAGAAGTTCACTTTCTGTGTTCAAGCCTCAAAGAATGCATATTAGATGACAGCATGAATAAAGGTTACTGTCATAAGCATTGACAGTAAGATTACAAGAAGACAGAATGTTGCAAGTCAAGACAGCATATTCACTCTGACAGCAACATTGGCGGAAGACTACGCGACAGCAACTTTAGCCCTCGACAGCAAGTTTGGAAACCTCGACAGCACACTATGCGGGGAACTCCTACTGTCACCAAAAGCACATTCCTGTGACAGCAAGCTTTGCGGCAAAAGTAACTGTCTCGAGAAAGATCCTTGTTCTAGGTATCTTTCTCAGTCAAATCCCGTGACAGTTTCAATGTTCAAGAAACAGGCGTGTTGCAGTATCCCTAAGCTGCACCAAGTCTGCAAGACTACGACAGAAGCTTCAAGCACTGCAAACAAAAGCGAATCAATTCAAGAGCAAGGTCAAGTCTCTATTTGCTGAATTGTTTTTAGCTAGAAATAGAATGAATCTAGGTTGCTTTCTTTGTAATGTATATCTGACATTGTTAGCAATTTAGGAAAGTAACATGGGTAGACACTTTGTTAGAAGCTGCCACTTGATAATGACAGCAGCTTCACAGACCCGTGTTGATAGTGATAGGATTAGTCTTATACTTAGACTATCAATTCATTCTAAGAGATAGAAAAAAAAAGACAAGCAAGTGTCTTGAATAAAACCGAAGATCAAGATTTCTCTCTTGAGGTTGTAGCAACACTTTGCAAAATAAATAAAACATTTATTTTGTGAATCCTGTCTTTAGAGCATACTGTTTGTGAATGCATACATCTTATTGATAACATTAAATCTTAGTTTTGGTTGTTGAAATTAAGATTGAATTTTATCAGTATTGCATTCATCCCCCCCCCCCCCTTCTGCAATACACGAGGACCAACACAATACAAATAGACATAAAGTTCATCAAATAATTTTTTTTATAACTAAGATATTTATATTAAAATTAAAGAAATAATACCAAAGATATTAGCTCGTCTCCATAAGGGAGGAAGTTCATCATGTTTAAGTACATCAGAAATACGCGAGCTACATGCTCAAAGTTCAAAGAGAGATTAACACACTACACCGTAGATGACTTTCTACAACAGTTTTGCATGGTGTTGATGTCTAAAACTGTTGCAGTATCTATGTTCATTCTTGCCTACCACAACATTGGTTACCCTATAAATGATCAACTGTTGTCGTTGAGATAATATAAACAATTTTGTTTTTATATTTTTGATAAAAAATGAAAATAAATAATTATTTTATATAGAAAGTAATAAATTTACTGATAAAAAATATTTTGATTATTAAAATATAAGTATGAAATAAGATTGAATGTTTAATTTTTTTATAGGAGTATAGTATTTTATTAATAATTAATTATTTAAAGTAAATTATCATTTTAAATATAAATTAAGTAATCAATTTTGTGAGAAAAAATTAATTTTATTATTAAAACTATCAATTTGAAATAGGAGTGAGTGATCTTTATTAAAAAATGTATTTTTTTATAATTTTAAATTCCACAAATTGAAATATAATGAATATTTATTAGAGAAAAGTTACACGAGAGTATCACGTGACGTGAATAATAGTGTAAGGCTCGCAACAAACTTTTATTTGAAGAATTTTTGATAGCGGGCTACAAAAATACTGAGTGGCAAAAAGACCACCTTTTCCAAAATTACTTAAAATGTAGTCTCACCTTCAAAACAGTATTCTTTATAATTTAAACATTCTCTCTCTCTCTCTCTCTCTCTCTCTCTCTCTCTCTCTCTCTCTCTCTCTCTCTCTCTCTCCCTCTCTCAGTTGACAAACACAAGGGTTCAATTAGGGTTTCAAGTTGAGGGGTTCAATTAATTTGGGTTTGAGATTGATGTACAAGTTGAGGGTTTCGATTTAAGGTAAAGTTTCAATTTAGCCTTACAGATCGACAAGGTTAAAGCTTAGAGATCAATTGAAGGCTCATTCTTTAGTCTACAATTAGGGCTTAAGTATTATTCTTCCTCACTTCAGTTTACAACTTAACAAAAGTAAACAACTAAAGATCACAAAGCTAGTCATCAACAACTGCATCTGTATCAGCATCCGCATCCTTTTTCCTATTCTCGCCAGACAACCCATTGTTGATAACAAAATTTCCATTCCTAGGCTACACATAAGCTACAAGTTCCTCGCAACCTTGTAGCTTCAGACGAACATTCTTATGAAGGCCGCATCAAGAGCATGCCTTGAAGTAAACCTGCCAGAGATAATTTGCACCCCATTGTCTAATTGAGCCAACCTAACAAGCCCAGACTGAGATTCTCCACTTCCAGGCTTCACATGATTACCCTGTTCATTAACACTCTGCAAAGACACTTACTTCATCAGGTAGCTCAATTCATCCCTTACGCTTTTGAGTTGCAGTCTCTTCTGAGAGGTCACCCATTCTAAGATCAACACTAATACCAATGCCTTTAATGCCTTCACCAAGACCAGCTCACACCTCATTAGAAAAAACAACATCAGAACTAGATTCAGGGGAGGGGCTAGAAAAAATTATTTTTGATTAGTTTGTTGTGATATGATAATATAGTGCACGTTTAATTCGTATGACTGATTACTTATATAGTCATTTGCTTATATTTTATTGTAATTCAAAAGAAATAAACACTGTCGTATGAATATATTTTGAAAATAAGTCGTCAAATAATGAATAAGATTTTAGAGTGAACTAATTATTCATAAAAGTTTCCCATGGTATTACATTTCAGTTGCATAGTTTGGTTCATACGGTTCTAATTAGTTAAAAGAGATCATAAAATCAGAAAAATTGCAATGTTTGAACAAAATGCAAAAATCATCAAATTTCTTAAACATCAAATTCATAAAGAATTGAATTTTGAAAACCTATAGTCAAAAGCACACTTGAAATCATCTCAAAGATGTACCGAGTACGACTGAGATTAATCTAAACTGCAAGATTTATAATGTATTATAGGATATAATTCTATTAATTTTAAAGTATGCTCAAAACTTATTTTATGTGGTGAAAATATTTCTGATGTTAAAGTTAAAAAAGATTATTTCACTTTTCGCCTTATTATTATGACTTTGGCACAAGAATATACGTAAATTTATATGCATACCTACTTCTTGTTACTGAGAATATTTATAAATGATCAACTACGTCCTAAAAGCTCTTTCCAGTTACTTGAAATATATGACATATTATTTTAGAAGAAAGAATGCAAGTAAAGGTATAAAAGGTCAAAAACAAGATTACGGACAAAACCGTTGACATGGGGATTTTTGTGATCAGATTAGAAATCAGTACAATTATGGTCTCCTAAAGTGGCAGCGTGATGATTATAACAACTTTTACGACCGTAGTATGAAGTGACA
This sequence comes from Heracleum sosnowskyi, assembly GCA_030848705.1. Lineage (NCBI taxonomy): Eukaryota > Viridiplantae > Streptophyta > Magnoliopsida > Apiales > Apiaceae > Heracleum > Heracleum sosnowskyi. Next base: position 73,088,745 of record CM061235.1, read on the forward strand.
AATAAAATAAAAGAAATCATAATAAGAAGTTTTTATAAAGTCTTTCATGTGAGGCTGATGGGCATTAGACACATACTTTTAATATACTAAATTATCTTGTTAAACCATACCAGTCATCTAAAGCTTATTCGAGAAAACAATAAAAATAATGAAAATAAACTTGATTGATTATAATCAAATTTAAGTGATGAACCAACAAATAAAATCTCAAATGAATTAGGCATCGGCACTGACCATTGTTTTGATAAATCTTTAGTAATAACCGTTATTTTGATCTACATGTTTACTTTTCATGTATATTGTCCTTGTTATCATGTTTTTCTAGAATTTTCTTTGTATATATATATATATATACACACACTTATTTATGTACTTATTTTATATTTAATTAAATTGTTTTTCACCTATATTCAGATAACATAAGTATGGAAATTATATGTATTACTGAATATGTGATTATTTACATAATTTCACAAATTATGTGATATTTTTCACGGTTGATCAAAATCAATTCACATGTTTGAACTTTTTTGGATATATTGTTGGGTATGAGTTTCACAAGAAGATAATATAGAAGGGGGGGGGGTGAATATATTATCAGTAAATTCTTTGATTATCTTCGTTTTGAATCTGGTTTATTATAGCTTGAAACTTGTTTGTTGAACACGAAAGTAATGCGGAATAAAAACAACACAAACAATTCACTTTTAATCTAATATTGTATTAGATCGAAAGATGCTACAAACTGTGAATTCGAACTTGAATTCTCAGCTGCGTTTTTCTTAGAGAGATACAGCTTGTATGTATGTGAAAAACTTAACTTCTAAAGATAAGGAATATGTGTGTTTATAAACTACACACAACTCGCTTTTACAAAACTAGTAACAGACAAACAGTTTGCCAAACCCTGTCTATACTATTTTGGTGAAAGTTGGCATCACGTGAATTTATTCTTTGTTTTACATACTACCAGATCCTTATCTTTAGCTGATTCTTTTGACTGTCTCTCCAAGTTTCTTTGTAGACTTTCCATGTGCATATTACAATTGATTGAGACAACTGCATACGCCTTGGTTTTAATTCGATCCTTGTTCCCAGAATATTGGTCTCTTTGTTTATTATGAATTCTGCTAAGTCCTCCATTCGACATCTCTGACATACTAGGTTCAACAACTTGACTTCTCGAAATAGTGTAAACTGACTTCTTGAATTGACTTCTCGAGTCAGTATAAAGACACTTCTCGAATCGGCTATCTCCACTTCTCGAACCAGTAGCTTAGGTACTTCTCGAATCAATATATTGACTTCTAGAATCATGACATCTCGAACTAGTGTTATTACGACTTATCGAATTGACTTATCGAATCAGTATAATAACCACTTCTTGAATCAATATACTTGACTTCTCGAACATTCACACTTAGGACTTCTCGAATAAGTTCATTTTGCACTTCTCGAATCTTCACTTATACAAATTTCACATTTCAATATTGTAACTTCTTTATTCTTCACACTGTCTTCAAATGTCTTAGGGCATGATCTTGTGATCTTCTTCCAGGTCATCATCAAAACTTATTACATAGTTACACATATTGATTTACAGGGTATAGAACCTTTAGGAACAAAGGGATCTCCTAGTTAAAGGGTCAAGTAAGTGACACAAAGTGACACAATACTATAGGCTTGTTATTTATATGTTTACAGAAATGCCTTTATGACTAACAAATATATTCAATATAAAAAAGATTTCAGGAAGATAATCTTTATACTACCTAACGAGACACAAATTCACATGCATAATACTCTATAGCAATTTCACTAGAAATCTCCTAAACTTAAAAGATATAGATACTTTAAATTGAAAAGATATAAATCTTAATTTTTACGTTGAAACCACTAGTGAGAATGAAAAAAAAATCGTTATCATTTCAACAATCGAGGCTATAAGAAAATCGTAGGAAAATTATGCTCGATCTCTCGTGGATTATATATGACACAAATCAAAGTCATCGAGTGTCACAGTAACCATTCTCAAAATCATGGATTAAAAATTATTTACACTTGGATAAGAAAAATTGGTTCATCAAAGAATGTCTATAATGGATATGAACATCCTCATAAGAACCAAATAATCATATCACACGATGAACTTCCTTGTTTGACATGTTCTCTAGGAAATTAATTGTTCGATCATCTCCCGTTAAACTTCATGCCGAGTTTTTGAAATTCTTATAAAAAATTCAAAATGGTATTTGTGATATTTTTCACTTATCTTTACAGTTTGTATAATTATATTAACTATATTATATTTACAGTTTAAATAAATATAATATTTATGCATCTAAATATGTACAATTTTATATAATTATAATGTGATTAGATCTCATATACAATTTATTTGTATATAAGTGTACTTGAGCATACAAATCTTAAAATTTTGGATTTTAGAGTTTAGTCAATAATATCAGTAGGATATATGTAGTTTGCTTACATAATTACTTGTTTCTTCTAACTCTATATATAATTTATACGTTTGTATTTTTACATGTGAATGAAATTTGAAGAAGTATGTTATTTCATTGGGAGAAATTCGGAATTCGGACTTCTTTCTTTGGCACTGGGCTAAATGTTATTCCTCTTGTGCAACAGTTCCATCCCATCACAATTTCACCTTGGAACTCTTCTTCGTTGGCTAAAGCCAACACTATTATAAATGGCCTTTTGTGGCAGGCCCCAAGGTAAAACCATCATTATGTGATTGAATTAAGATATCTGCAAGATACCATTATTATCTAGGATCAAGACAATATTACTTGGAATGACAACAAGCATGTTGGTAGAATTCCAGCTTAAGAACGACTTTGGCTTGAGGCGATCAAGCATCCATTTGCAGTGAAGGAGTGTGTCATATCAACTTTGTAACACCCCAAATTCGGTCATCTATACTCAAATTTGGATTGTCACATCCTTCTGCTTTCTTACCTACTACTAACCAATTCTCAAACTATTATAATGAATAAAATAAATATTACAACCATCTCAAAATTTACATAAATATAAGTTCACGAGTTTTCACTATAGTCATTTCATATCACTACCCACGTGATATTTGGACTCCTTCACATTTCTGGTACACTTATGTACCAGTTGTGCAGAAATGGTACACATGTGTTCAGGTGTTCAAAAATGGTACAGGGTGCCACATGAGGTGGCGACCCCTACCAAAATTCGCCACCTCATATGGCTACCCCCTTTTTATTTTATTTTTTTCGTTTTCCCTTTCTTCTTCCCGTGTGGTTCACTTAGTAAAAGTGTGGTTAAAGTACTTAATAAAATTGGTTTTTAGTACAATTGGTTTTTAACCATCAATTTTTAAGGTTTAAAAAATATAATTATAAAATTTATTAATTAATTTTTTTTGTTCCATATCAAAGTTGAACCGTTCAACTTTATAAAAATTAAAAAATTGAGAAAAAATATTAAGCATAACTATGATTTTTTTTAAGCCGAACATGAGAACATGAAAAGACAAACACACACAAATTGTTGTAATATGTTAATTATTGGTCCGAAAATGACAAGAACATACAAATTTCAAGTTTATGTTAACTTGTCCCGTGAATACACAGGAAAAACCAATAAAAGTGTGTTTGTAGTCCTGTATTTTTTTGGTATTATTGGAACCGTGAATACACAAGAAAATTGTCCCGTGATCTAAATTATTTGTTTTAACTATTTTGAATTTTAATACTCATCTATTTTATAAATACCCTTTATGCTTGGGCACTTGCTTATGCTCATTATTATCAAATCTGAAGAATGGCAAATGGTTATAGTACGCAGGACTGTCCGTTTCACTTCTCTGAGAGTTCCCAGGGACATGGTTTCACTGCTATGCTCGAGTCTCCGTTTCACTTCTCTGAGAGTTCTCAGGGACTCGCATTTACTTCTACGCGGGACTCTACATTTCACATCTCTCAGAGTTCCGAGGGATATGGTTTCACTGCTATGCTCGAGTCTCAGATTTTTCAGGGATCTCACAGTTCCCAGACTTCCCAGGGATCTCACAGTTCTCAGAGTTTCCCGGGAAATGGATTTTCTAGTTTTGGACAGTCCAGTGCTTTAGGTTCGCAACAATACATGTCCACATCATTATAGTCACATTTGACATATGCAGGTGGATCAGGTAATAAACACAACTCCCATAATCTTTTTTTATTATGCACTTCTCATATTTGTAGCTTAATTATTCACATCCCATATATGTAGGTGGATGAGGATTCATTACGCCACCTGGGGTTTTTAGCCATTTCTATCACATGCAGGTGGATCATGTAATAAAAATAACTCCCATAATCTTTTTGATTATGTACTTTTCATATTTGTAGCTTAATTATTAACATTCCATATATGCAGGTGGATCATGATTCATTACGCCATCTGGGGGTTTTCAGCCCTTCATATCACATGATACTTTGTCATCTATGCAGACCGCGACTATTGTAGAGGAGGATGAGGAGGACGAGCACGAGGACAACGAGGAGGTGGTGGATGAGGAGATCGAGGTGGAGGAGGCTCCTGCTATGTAGCTGAGGAAGCAACCAGACAGACAGGTCAAAGGGAAGGAGAGGCTTTGCGTCACTAGTGGACCAATTTGTGATCACAACAACAAGAAAAAAAAAAAGCAAAGGTCCTCGTTTGGTTTAGGCATTAGTTTTATTATGTTGTACGGATTATGTTATGAACTTAATATTTTATGTTGGAAACTTCCAAATTATGTTTAACTAAATATTTTATGTTGGAATGTTTGCTTTGTATTTTTTTAGTTCATATTTGTTTTACAAATAACAGTCTTCCATTACTCAAATAATTTGATTTCTTAAAATAACATGAACACAACAGTTACAGAAAATGGAAATGCACACAGTTACAGAAAATGGAAATACAAACAGTAGCTTAACACGAATTAAAACAGTTATTCCAACTGGAAAAGATTAATTATCATCTTGGGCATATTCAGTTTCCTCAAGATCCTCAAGCTCTTTCACTTTAGCTAGGTACTCATCATTATTCTTTTCCATTGCATCTCGATACTTCTTTTCCGAGATCTTCCTTCTCATAAACGCATCATGTAAGGTAAACAGTCAATAGTTTGGAATACCCATACAACAGTTTGCTTCTTGCTAAACCATGATACCAATCTTCCACCAAGAAATTGACAGCAACCTGTTGTGCTTTTTCTGTCAATTCTACATCCAGCATAATCTGAGTCAGAGTACCCAACTAGCTCAAATCCAGTATTTTTAGGATATCAAAGGCCTAGATTAGGAGTGCCCTTTAGATACCTAAAAATCCTCTTGATAGCAACTAAGTTTGACTCCTTTGGATCAGCTTGAAATCTTGCACAGAGACATGTAGCAAACATTATGTCAGGTCTGCTAGCAGTTAAATAGAGGAGTGATCCTACCATGCCTCTGTAAGCACTAGAGTCCACTTTCTTTCCCTTGGGATCAAGATCCAGATTTGTTGATGTAGAGATGAGAGTCTTGGCAGGTGATGAATCTTCTAAGTTGAACTTTTTGAGAAGTTTTTTGACATATTTAGCTTGACATATAAAGATTCCATCACTTTGCTGAAGAACTTGTAGACCAAGGAAGAATGACAGTTCTCCCATCATGCTCATTTCATACTTGTTTCTCATTAGAGATGAAAACTTTTCATACAACTTCTCATTTGAAGATCCAAAAATAATGTCATCAACATAGATTTGTACCAGAATGATGTCCTTGCCATGATGCTTGTAGAACAGAGTTTTATCTACCACACCTCTTGTAAACTGGTTTTCTAATAGAAAGGTGGAGAGTGTATCATATCAAGCTCTGGGAGCTTGCTTCAATCCATAAAGTGCTTTGAACATTTTGTATACAAAGTTATACATTTCAGCATCTTCAAAACCAGGAGGTTGTTCAACATACACCTCCTCCTCCAACCCTCCATTTAGAAAGGCACTTTTGACATCCATCTGAAACACCTTGAAGTTACAGTGTGCAACAAAGGCTAGAAAGATCCTTATGGCTTCAAGTCTGGCAATAGGTGCAAAAGTCTCATCATAATCTATTCATTCATGTTGATAGTAACCTTTTGCAACTAGCCTTGCTTTGTTTCTTGTCACCATTCCACTTTCATCCAGTTTGTTTCTGAATACCCACTTTGTCTCAATTACTGATTTTCCTTTGGGTCTTGGAACCAGCTTCCATACATTGTTTCTTTCAAACTGGTTGAGTTCTTCTTCCATAGCAATCACCCAATCAGAATCCAACCATGCTTCATCAATTGTCTTTGGTTCCATTTGACATAGAAAGCATGAGAACATGCTGTCAGCAGAGATATTATTCCTTGTCCTTACCCCATAGGAAGGATTATCAATGATTAGATCAGTAGTGTGATCCTTGTTCCATTTTGTGGCTCTGGGCAAGCTTCTTTGTTGATCTGGTGGATTAGCTCCAGGTTGAGGAGATGAATCTTCACCAGTGCAGTTGTCTCCACCATGCTCTTCATTATCTCCAGAATCACCATAAATTTGTAGATTGGTTGAGATGGTTTGTGATTGAGCTGGAGTTTGATCAACATCATTAACATTGACAGCATCTTTCTCAATATCAATAGTTTGAGTAAGACTGGGTTCTTCATCTACAATTTCTTCTTCTTCCAATTATCCTTGATTCTCAAATCTAAGGTCTGCATCTGACCATCTTCATGTACCCCTGGAAACTTAGTTTCATCAAATGTGACATTTACACTTTCTTCAATTGTTCTGTGTTCTATGACATAGACTATGTAGGCAGTCCTTTCTAATCCATATCCCATGAAAATGCCTTCATAAGCTTTGGTATCAAACTTTCATTTCTTTTCATGGTTGTCCTTCATCATGAAACACTTACTTCCAAATACATGAAAGTATTTAATAGTAGGTTTCTTCTCAGTCAACAGATGGTAAGGAGTGCTTCCATGAGTCTTGTTGATTATGGTTCTGTTCTGTGTGTAGCAAGCTGTGTTAATAGCCTCTGCCCAGAAGTATGTTGGTAATTTTGCATCATGCAACATAGTTCTAGCAGCTTCAATGAGGGTCTTGTTCTTCCTTTCCACAACTCCATTTTGTTGTGGAGTTCTTGTAGCAGAGAATTGTTGAACAATGCCTTCATCCTTGCAGAAGTTCCCAAGTAAGGCATTTCTGAACTCAGTACCATTATCACTTCTCAAGATTTGGACTTTGGCACTTGGAGTTCTGTCAAGAGCCCTTATGTGATCAATGATTATCTGAGCAACTTCATCTTTTGACTCTAGAAACTTCACCCCAAGTGTATCTAGAGTAATCATCCACCATTACTAATGCATATCTTTTCTTGGCTAGGGATGGAACATTGACTGGGCCAAAGAGGTCCATATGAATTAGCCTGAGTGGTTCAGTGTTGGTGTTAACTTGCTTTGACTTGTGCACAGATCTTCTCAGTTTTCCCATTTGGCAATCCTCACACAGTCCTTCTTGGCAGAATTCCTGTTGAGGCAGTCCTCTCACCAGCTCCTTCTTCATCAGCATATTCATTGTCTTGAAGTTGAGATGGGAGATTTTCCTGTGCCAAAGTATGTTGTCACCAACAGTGGCTTTACTGTAGAAGTAGTAAATTTTATCCTTGTTAATCCCAAATGACCTAACAGAATTGTAGAAGGGGGGGGGGGGTTGAATACAATTCTTGATATTTCTTAAACTTAAAAATAACTTACAAATAAAAACTGAACTTAAAGTAAAATCACAAGCACATAAATAATTTCAGTTGGATTGTTTGATGATCCAACTGAAGTGATTTTTATTGCGGAAATAATCTGTGATACAAAATGTACACAGCTGCTCAGTTACAAGAATGTAGAGAAGTATGCTCTCAAAGATAGCTAATACAATCTATTTGTTTTTCTTCTCACTTTCTTTATTTTAACTGCTACACTTGGTTATATATATTCCCAAGTTTACAAAGCTATTTTTGGCTACACTAAAGTACACTAAAGGTAACCGCCAGTAGCTTGCTTTTCATCCCTTTTGTCCAATGGTCCTTGGAGATCTTTGTCTTCTGTCTTCAGTCTTATAGTGATCCCACTCAATAACCAGATTGGAAATTGGAATGTTTCCTTATTCCCTATGTCCATTTTGATGGTTTCCAATAAAGTACATTTCTACATCTCCTTTTGATCTGTCAGAAAACTGTCACTATCACTTTGTCAACTATTCAGAAAAGTGATAATGATTCGTTGATAGCAGTAAGATGTGTTTCGTTGATAGCTTTATTATTCGTTTCGTTGATGGTATAATCCTCGTTTCGTTGATAGAGTAATCTTCATTCCGTTGACAGATTAATCTTCATTTTGTTGACATGTCTTCACTTAGGCAAAATTACAAGGCACAATATATTTACACTTAACCAACCTATTTTGCCTATCTAGTACATAGTCAACATGACTTAGAAAACCTGACTAATACCTACAACAAATACCTATCAATCTAGTGAAGTATTGTACAGTGCAATTGCTACATCACTCATTTCGTTGATGAGCTTCCTGTCAACGAAACACTGCAAAGCATGCCATTTCGTTGACAGTTACAAAAATGACTTAATACAAAATCTACTAAGTGATTTATAATTATCATCAAGAACAACATATTCCTAACAATCTCCCCCAATTTATGACTACTAGAATAACAGCCATAAATCAAGAGCCTTGATGATAACAAAAACACTCAGTCAAATTACACATGATAAAAATAGAAATTGCATTGAGCTTCATTGAATTTAATTGAAATACAAAGTAGAAAATCTTACAAAACAAGTGCACAGAGTTGCTCCTCTAGTTTGAGCAGATTTTTCATCTTTGCCTCTGTGGTCTTGTTTTCTTCCCTTTTCTTGTATTGTTCTCCTCAATATGAGCTTGAAGTCTTCTGTAGAAAATCTTCTCTTCTTCATCTTGATTCCCCAACTTGGATTGCATTAATCTTAGAGTTTCATTGGATGCCTTCTCCAGTTGGTCTTCTATTCTGAAGAATCTTCTACAGTTGTCCTTATCTCTGAATTCCATCATCCAAAAAGGTTGGAGATGAATTATCTTTCCTGTTTGAGGGACCTTCAATACTCTGGGAAGTGCACCAGGCTTGTTCCAGCTAGCTTTTATTTGGCAAATTTTGGAGACAACCTCAGACTTGGCTGTTTTGGTAAAACCAAAATCTTTCTTCAAACATTTAAACACAGATATCAGTGTTTGATAGTCTTCTCCCAGAATTCTGTGTAGAGGCCAAACCTGTTCTCTCCCACCCTTGTAGACAAACACCAATCTCTCTGGTAGTTTGTAAGAAGCTGCAATTCCTCTCACTTCAACCAGGTCATCAATATTGATATGTAGGCCAGACTCCTCCCTGATATCAGCAATGTAGATGAAGTCTTCTGGGTTGGTAGGGGGTTTCTCAGCTTGTGGTCTCCTTACAAGAATTGGCTTAGCCTTGGTAGCCCTTTGCTTAGATTTCTTCTTTGGATCCATTTCAAAGAGGAATTTTGGAAAGTTGGCCTCATCAAACTCAATTGGCTCTCCCTTTGGCTCAATTGGCTGATCATGGAAATTGACAGGATGTTTAGGGTCACAGGCTAACTTTACCTCAGAAACTGGATCAGGAATTGTTGGAGGTGCAATAGGTACAGAAGAGTCTGATGCAATACTCTGAGAATCAACATTCTCAAAGGCTATGTTTCTCCTAGCTCTCTCTTTGGGTTGCCTTATGCTCTTCTTTGTACTCCTTTCCTCTTTAGCTTTTTCTTCTAGCTGTCTTTCTTCTTCATCAAGAGATTGAGCAACTGCAAGTGCTTGCATTGCTGCTCTTTCTGACTCTTCAGCCTTAGCTTCAGCAAAGTTTGGGTGACCAGCCCAAACACAGATTTCTTGTCCATTCCTGTAGACAATTGCCCTTTGCTTCCTTATCTCAGGATCATTGCTTTCCTGGCATTTTGTGATAAGTAGTCCAAGAAGCTTGAGCTCATCTGGATAAGGTGCAGGATAGAAAATCCTTGCTATATTTTTGCCCTTTGGTTTAGCAGGGGACTTGGGAGATAAGCTTCTTTGGAGTGTAGCTTGTTCCACATCCCTAATGCATAAAGTTTGACCTTTTTCCTTCCTTGGACCTTGAGTGACTCCATGTAGAAGGGGCTCTACCTCATAGAAAGAATTGGTCTGTGGCTCCCATTCCGTTGACACTAAAACCATGGCATTCGTTGATGGTGCTGTAGAAGTAGCTTGATTCGTTGATGGATTTGAATTCTTTGCAGATTCAGCTAACTTCTTGATTCTTGCATCTATGCTGGACCAGTGGTCTTTAATTTGTTCTTGAAGTTGTAGCTTCATAGATGCTTGCTGAATCAGGTCAATGCCATCCAGTTTGGCCTTTCCTGACTCCCCCATTGCTAGTGGCTCCTTTGGTAGGGAAATGGCTGGGACCATAACCTTTGTGATTTGAATGTCTAGCTCCTTAGATTTCTCCCCCTTTTTGTTATCATCAAAAGAGATGACTGGGAGTCCTTGAGCTGCCACTAGCTGGGCCAATAGTTGTGTTTGCTTCTCCTGTTCCTTTTGCATCTGAGATAAAGTAGCTTCCACCTTGTCCACTCTAGAAGAGAGAGTCTTCAAGGAGGTAGCCACCTCAGGTTCCTTAGAGAAAAACCTGTTCATCTTGGACACAGTGAGAAGAGGAAGCTTTTCATCTAGCCTCCTGTCAGTAGCATCCTTAAGATTGCTAATTGAGTCCTTGATTTCTCTAGCTTCAATTCTTGTCTGCATCATCTATAGCCTTTGGATTTCCAGTGAATCCATAATAGCCTTGTAGAATTTCTTGTCATTGGCATTTGCAGACTCATGAGCTAGATAGGCCTCATTGTACTGCCTTGTGATTGCAGTATCCAGGGAGATTCTTCCTTGCAAATCTTGAGAAAGCCAGTTTGGTGTAGGGGGCACCACAGAAGTCCCAGTTTGTGAAGTGATGGCCACCTGTAGATTATCACCAAAGCTGTCCTCATCATCAGAAAATTCAAAGTCTCCACTTGCTGCAGCTCCTGGAGGTAGGTTGGTCAAGGCATCCTTTGCTCTTTGCATTGATGCAGTTGTATGAATGAGATTTAGTGACCTCTCTGCCTCCACATTGCCCTTCTGAGCCATTATTTGATAGGCTGGCATAGGATGAGTAAAGGTCTCAGGATCCAGGGAAATACTATCCAGAGTTTGTTGATAATGCTCTTGGAAAGTAAGTTCCCTTTCTCCCTCATTAACCTCCATTAACTCACTTGCAATGGCTGCTTCCTCCCTTGCTGCTGCTGTAGTCCCTTCTCTCTCTCCTCTATTTTCTTGCATCATGGGCTCCCCATGGCTCACACCTCTCACACCCTCACCTTCACCTACTAAGGTGGAACCCTCAGCCTCTCCTTTTGCCTGACTTGAAGAAATAGTCAGCCTCTCACTCTCAACCTCTCCTTTTGCCTGGCTGCAAGCCAGCCTCTCAGTCTCACTCCCTCTCAATCCTAGAAGTGTCTCAACTACCACTAGATCATCTGCACTAGTTGTGGAAACAACTTGATTTTCAATTAGAGGTGCAGAATGAACTATCAACGGTATGGTAGTTTGAACTGTCAACGGTATGGATACCGTTGATGGAGAAACACTTGTCAACGAAAGAGCCTGTTTCGTTGATGAAATCAATAAACCACTTTGAGAAAGTGAAATTACAGTAGAATCTGTGGTGATTGATTTTAGAGATTGGTCCACAGATCCTCTTGTAACTTCAGAAAAGGATGATTGGTGGCCCAACAAATCACTTAACAAGTGATGGTCACCAATGTCAGAGTGGGGCTTCTCCAAGAAAAGAGTTGGAGAATCAGGGATAGATGAATGGATCATATCCACATCTAATGATTGAGTTGGTGAATTTTGAGGAGTTGGTTCAAGATTTATATTTAAAGAATGGGACTGTAACCCCAGAGTAATGATAGGGGTTACATCAAACTGAATTTGAGAAACTGGAAGTGTTGCTTCCAGAGTGTGTGCACCCTGTGTTCCCTTGGATTTTTGCTTCACTCTCCTTTGGTATTGGGAAAATGTAGACTGTGGGCTTGAAGTGTCCCTTACCCTTTTAGAGTGTGCTCTTGGAGGAGAGCTTGTTTCAATAATCACATCCTTTTGGGAGGATGCAACTAGACTTGTGCTTAAATCTATATTACTCATTGTGCCTTGTTGGGAAGACACAATGGGGCTTGGATGGATCTCACTCAACTCTCCTTCCTTATCCTTAGGGTTTCTTTTATGTTCACCCCTTCCCTCACCTCTCACAACACCTGCACCACTCCCCTTAGGTTTTTTAGTGGATTTTACAACAGGTGCCTTTTGGGAAGCACCTGAGGTTGGCTTGGAGGATTTCTTTGATTTTGGTTTTGTTGCCGGGGCAGGAGCCTGTTGGGTCACAACTACAGACTCCACAGCAACAGGGTTGGGTGTAACAGTAGAAGTAACAGTTATACTAGCAGGGATAGCAGTAGTTACCTCAATTATTGGCAGATACACCACTGGAACATCACCATTGTGGTTCAGCCTCAGTATGTCTGTCAATACTCTCTTCTCTTGCACAAAGCAATCAAACCTAGAAACAGGGTTAGAGATAACCAATGGTGCTGGACTAACATGGTTAGCCAACATCATCAGAAATCTAGCATAATAGATATTTTTCTTCCTATTTTCCTTATCACCCAACTTAGCACCAATTTCATACATAAGTTGGGTGCTAAAGTTGTAATATCTATCAGTTAGGAGCATGGTAAATAGAATCATCATGGAATTAGTTAATGCATCAAAATTACTAATTTTGCCAGAAAAGACCTTGATGAATGCATCAGCTAAATAACTGTATTCCCTTACCAAACCTCTCCTAATTATTTAACCCAAATTATCAGTAGGCAAAGAGTAATTTATGGAATTTAGCATGTTAATCATTTCAGTATATGTGGGCAAAGCAGAGCAATTATTTTCAGAAAGGTGTAAGCATGCTTGCAACACATCAGAATTGACTATGTACTCATTACCTTGAATGGTGAATTGCAAAGTGCAATTTGTCCCACTGTACTCACAGGAGGTCCAAATCTCCTCGATTATCTCATTGTAGAGTGGTGTAGAGTGAAACATTGCGTAGCTCAACTTGCAATTCTTCATGAAGTCCATCATCTTAAAAAAAATGTTGTTCGGGCTTTCCTTGACAACAAAGGGGATGGAGTTGTTTTTCTCATAGATAAACCCTCCAGCAGACATGAGTTTGACTATGGGTGCCATTGTTGAGTAAGAAAAAGCTTCGAACTGAATCGCTTGTTAGAGAGAAGAAGAGAAAAAAGCCTTTGGAATTTTTGAGAGCAGGTAAAAAGAAATTAAAGAAAATAGAATTTCTTAAATACTCCCCCAAAAATTCTCAGAAAAAGAGTCCAATAATAAATGTAAATTACTGGATTGGCTTAAAAATATAACCGTTACTTTTAAAGAATTACCATGATTTATACTTACAGGGGTGTATGCATAGATCGTGGTAAAAGACGTGTCAAATTTCAACAGTTCAGATTAACTGCGCTAAATCAACGAATCAGGATTGGGCGGTTAAAGTCCCGTCTATTTCGTTGATAAAGCTGCGTTTCGTTGATATAAAAGAGCTATCAACGAAACACCCAGAAAAATGCTAAGACTGTCAACGAAATGGTGCGTTTCGTTGGCAAAGTAATTTTGACTTAGACAAAATTTCACTTTTTCCTGAGAAAATTAATCCACAGAAAAACATAGCAAATTTCTGGCTACATTGTAACTTGCAGATATCTCAAAAATAATTAAGAGAAATTTAGCATACCTAGCTCACTTACTAATCTTGAGAATGTTGATTCATCAAGTGGCTTGGTAATGATGTCTGCAAGTTGTTGTTCACTTGGAACAAAATGTAACTCCACAATACCATTCATAACATGTTCTCTAATGAAATGGTACTTGATGTCAATGTGCTTGGTCCTTGAATGCTGCACTGGATTTTCAGTAATGGCAATGGCACTAGTGTTGTCACAGAAAATAGGAATTTTCTCAACTCTTAATCCATAATCAAGTAGTTGATTTTTTATCCATAAAATCTGTGCACAACAACTTCCAGCTGCAATATACTCAGCCTCAGCTGTGGAGGTGGAAACTGAGTTTTGTTTCTTGCTGAACCATGACACAAGCTTGTTTCCTAAGAATTGACAGGTGCCAGTTGTGCTTTTCCTGTCAATTTTACATCCTGCATAATCTGCATCTGAATAACCAATTAGTTCAAAGCCAGATTCTCTAGGATACCAAATGCCAAGGTTTGGTGTTCCTTTGAGATATCTGAAAATTCTTTTAATAGCAACTAAATGGGATTCCCTAGGATCAGCCTGAAATCTAGCACATAGACATGTAGCAAACATAATATCAGGTCTACTAGCTGTTAAATATAAAAGTGAGCCTACCATGCCTCTGTAACTTGAAATGTCCACAGATTTTTCCTTAGTATTCAATTCAAGTTTGGTGGCAGTAGGCATGGGAGTTTTGGTATGAGAGCATTCCATTAAGTTAAACTTCTTTAAGAAATCATGAATATATTTTGTTTGACTAATGAAAATGCCTTCATTAACTTGCTTCACTTGAAGACCAAGAAAGTAAGTTAATTCTCCCATCATGCTCATTTCATATTTACTTTGCATAAGCTTGGCAAACTTTTGACAAAGTTTCACATCTGTAGACCCAAAGATTATGTCATCTACATAAATTTGAACAAGTATAGTAGAGCCATTCACAACCCTGTGAAAAAGAGTTTTATCTACAGTACCTCTAGTGAAGTGATTCTCAAGGAGGAACTGTGAAAGTGTGTCATACCAGGCTCTAGGTGCTTGTTTTAAACCATAGAGTGCTTTGAGGAGGAAGTATACATATTCTGGAAAGTCATCATCTTCAAAACCAGGAGGTTGACTTACATACACCTCCTCTTCCAATTCCCCATTCAGAAAAGCACTCTTCACATCCATTTGATAGACTCTGAAATTGGCATGGGCTGCATAGGCTAGGAAAATTCTTATTGCTTCTAGTCTTGCAACAGGAGCAAAGGTTTAATCAAAATCAATTCCTTCTTCCTGTGAATAGCCTTTTGCAACCAATCTAGCCTTGTTCCTTGTGACTATGCCATTTTCATCCATCTTGTTTCTGAACACCCATTTTGTGCCTATGACACTCCTGTCCTTAGGCTTGGGCACCAGCTTCCAAACATTGTTCCTCTCAAATTGGTTTAGCTCCTCTTGCATGGCTAAAACCCAATCTGGATCTAGAAGTGCATCCTCAACTTTCTTTGGCTCATCTTGAGACAGAAAGCTACTATATAGACATTCTTCTTGAGTTGCTCTTCTAGTTTGAACTTTTGAAGAAACATCACCTATAATAAGTTCAAAGGGATGATCTTTAGTCCATTTCCTTGAGGGAGGTAGATTTGCTCTTGACGAGGTAGCTTCATGATCATGATTGCCTTGATTGGATATTTGTCCTTGAGAAACTCCCCCTGAGTTTGTTGTCCCTAATTGATCACTTCTAGAAGCATTTCTATGACTGTCAACGGTATGACCATTTTGGCTGTCAACGAAACGCTCATTTTGACTGTCAACGAATCCACCATCATGACTGTCAACGAAATGACCATTTGGTCTTCTAGCAGCTATTCTTTTCAATCTTAATGCAGCAATTTCATCTTCACTGCTGCTTTCATCTGTGCTAGATACAACAACTTTAGGCTGTTTCTCAGTAGCCTTAACATGATTCACTTGATCTCCTTCCTCATTCTCAAAAGAAAGACTTTCATGGAAACTTTCATCACAGAGACCTTGAATTTTGAGATCATAAAAAACAACATGTATAGATTCCATAACAATGTTGGTTCTGAGATTATAGACTCTGTAAGCTTTCCCTGCTGCATATCCCACAAATATTGCTTCATCTGCCTTAACTTCAAATTTTCCAAATGCTCAGCTTGATTTCTCATAACAAAGCACTTGCATCCAAAGACATGAAGAAAATCCAATAGTGGCTTCTTTCTTTTGAGTAGCTGATAAGGGGTCATTCCTTTGGCCTGATTAATCAAAGAAATATTTTGAGTGAAGCAAGCTATATTAACTGCCTCAGCCCAAAAATAAGTTGGTAACTTTGATTCATCTAGCATTGTCCTTGCAGCTTCAATAAGTGTTTTGTTTTTCCTTTCAA
This sequence comes from Heracleum sosnowskyi, assembly GCA_030848705.1. Lineage (NCBI taxonomy): Eukaryota > Viridiplantae > Streptophyta > Magnoliopsida > Apiales > Apiaceae > Heracleum > Heracleum sosnowskyi. The sequence continues at coordinate 73,105,101 of CM061235.1, forward strand.
CTACACCATTTTGCTGTGGTGTCCTTGCTGCTGAAAACTCATGCAAAATACCATTTTCTTCACAGAACACCTTCATGCTTGAATTCTTGAATTCTGTCCCATTGTCACTCCTAATCCTTCTTATTTTCAAGTCAGGATGATTGTTTACCATCTTGATGTGATTGATAATGATTTCACTTGCCTCATCTTTGGAGTGCAAAAAGAAGGTCCATGTAAATCTAGAAAAATCATCAACAATCACAAGACAATATTTCTTCTTTGAAATAGACATGACATTTACAGGGCCAAACAAATCCATATGTAGCAACTCAAGCTGATGGACAATTGATGACTCTGTCTTGCTTTTGAATGATGCCTTCTTTTGTTTCCCTTTTTGACAGGCATCACACAAGCCATCCTTGGAAAACTCCACCTGTGGAATTCCTCTAGCAAGATCTTTCCTCACCAATTCATTCATAACTTTAAAATTCAAATGAGACAATTTCTTGTGCCATAGCCAACTTTCATCCTTGCTTGTCTTGCTGAAGAGACAAGTGATGGTGTCTGGACTTGTGCTACTAAAGTCAGCAATGTACACATTCCCTCTTCTGAATCCAGTCATTACCACATTGTTGTTTCCTCCTTTAGAAACAACACAGGCTTCTTTAGAAAAAGTAACTAAAAATCCTTTGTCACAAAGTTGGCTGATACTAAGCAAATTGTGCTTAAGACCATCCACCAATGCAACCTCATCATAACATTCTGTTTTGAAATCAAGCCATATCCCTTAGTGTAGCCTTTGCTGTCATCTCCAAAAGCAATACAAGGGCCAGCTCTTTCCTGAAACTCTGTGAGCAGGGTAGAATCACCAGTCATGTGTCTTGAACAACCACTATCCAAGTACCAAAGATTCCTTTTGTCTCCCCGCACACAATAAAACCAAATCAAGTTGATTTTGGTACCCAAGTTTCCTTGGGTCCTGTTTTGTTAGCCTTTGCTTTTCCTTTAATATCATTTTTCACCTTGGGCTCAGATTGATTTAAATCAATCTTTACTCTTGGTGTTGATTTCTGAGAGTTGCTCACATTTTCATTCACAGCATGCATAGTTGGTGGAACAAACATGTTATTCACATTCCATGGCATTTGTGGCACATTAAACATATTCATGTATGGATTAGGCACAAACGACATGCTAGCATATGGATTCTGAAATTGTGCATATGGAGCAAACATGTTAGGCATAACAGGCATTGTAGGCATAGAACTGTTCATTGCAGGCTTGGGAATTTTCACATTAGCAGTCTTCTTAACAGATTTGCAGTTAGTAGATAAATGACTAACACTTCCACAATTTACACATGTCTTTCTAGGAGCATATTTATCAGGTGTGTAATTGTTGTGTTTGTTAATCCCTACTTTGCCATTCATGTTGTTCTTTTTATTTCCCTTAGCCTCAACTTGAACTTTCTCTAACTTGTCTTTCAATTGCTTGTTAGACAAGTGACCTACATTAGCTCTCTCAACAGGCTTCTCAACTTTCTTTGATTTACTAGACTCACCTTGAACAAAGTTCTTGGTGACAGGACCATACTTGTTATTAAGTCTAGTGAGTTCATCTTTTCTTTTCTCTGTCAACGAAACAGCCTGATCGGTTGATGGTTCATCTGTCAACGAAACATTGCATTCCGTTGACATATCAACCTTCAACAAATGATCATTGTTGTTTGTTGACTCTGTTTCTGATTCTAAGGTTTCACCAACATACCCTAGCTTCTCTTTGTTCTTTTTCCATGATTGTTCACAGAAAGATTCCATACCTTGAACATTAATGATGTTGGTAGCAACATTCCTGGCATCTTTCCATTTAGCAATCACACTTTGTTCTATTTCAAGTTGTGTCTTAAGAATTTCTTCCCTTTCTAACACGTTCTCAAGTTCCTTCTTAGCATCCCTACTAACACACCTCATTTTCTCAAATTCAATGAGCTGTGCTTCTAACATTGCATTCCTATCACTTAAGAGCAAATTAGTCTCTTTTATTCTTGAATTCTCTTTGGTAAGTGATTTAAGAGTAACACGCAAATTATATAATACAGTAGACATTTCATTTACTGCACTATCACATTCCTCTTTAGAAAGCTCAGAAAGATTAGTAATTGTTACCTGGTTGCTTGAGGAGCTTGCTTCCTGCTCATGATTGTCAGCCATAAGAGCCAAGTTGACATACTCAACATCATCATCAGAATCTTCACCATTACTAGCCCAATCATACTCCAGAGACATGAAAGACTTTTCTTTTTGCTTGAGAAGTTCAAAGTATTTCTTTTTATAATCAACAGGCTCAAATTTCCTGTTGCCCTTCTCAACCTTGGGCTTTTTGCAGTCTCCAGCAAAGTGACCAAGCATTCCACAATTGAAACATTTAGATTTAGACTTTTCAATCCAGTTATTTTTGCTAGGTTGAAAGTCTCTCATTGCTGTCCTTGCTTCAGAGTTTCTCTTAAACTTGAACTTAGAGAATTTTCTTGACAGAAAAGAAATGTGTTCATCAATCTCATCTAAGTCATCCAAGTTGGCTGGTTCTGGTTCTTCTTCTTCTGTCATCTTGCCTTTACCTTTGCTAACATCACTCCTACAACTAGCTCGACTAGTTGTGACCTTTGCAGCTTCTTCATTGTCATCTTCCAGTTGGTTCACAGATGCAATCAATGCAATAGATCCACCTTTCTTTTGTACCTTTTCAATTTCTTCATCTTGCTCCATTTCCAACTCATATGTCTTCAAGGTTCCATAAAGCCTTTCAAGAGTGTAGTTTTTGTACTCTTGAGTGTTTATGAGAGAAACAGTCATAGGCTTCCATTCTTTTGGAAGAGTGTTCGCACAAAATCACGCAAGCGTACGCGGTCAAAAGTAATACAGGATTAGTAAAGTTCGTTCCCACAGAGACTGCTTTGGTTATAATAGTTTAGCCCTTGTGCAACAATGTATGGTTATTATCCAATGCTAAGATAATTGACAAATTGAGTTTTGTTTAACTAAATTAACTACTTGACTTAACAAGATTATAATTAACTAAGAGATTTCTGATTAATTACTTATGAGAAAAAGCATGGGATCCTAACTTCATTAAATACTTCATCTAGAGTCTTTTGTCTTTAATCAATGCATGTGACGGTTATGATAACTAATCGGATAACACGAAATCAGTATACGCTACCTTTCAGTATACGTATACCAAACCACTCAAACATCCACAAAGAGATAGAGGTTAAGCAGACACCAATTATGTTTAGACCCTATATGTCTATAAGATTTGAAAACATAACGGTTTAATGAGCAAGTTATCCATTCAGATTACATAGGACAGGTAAGATGGTTAAAATTACCTACAAATCATGCATGACAAACATACATAAACCTATGCTAGCATGGCAAGTTCTAAACCTCTATATCCACTTTCGCATTCAATAGAGATTAACAAATAATCTTAGATGTTAGCTACTCATCCAAGAAGAATAATCACAACCAAACTAGGTTATCAAGAATACATCACACACAAATCTTTAAAACAATTAACTATTAGAATCCATAAATAAATTCGTTAGAATCCCACGACGACGATTAGTTCATATTCGAACCGTTCATCATCGTGGGTTCTAATAATAACATGATAGTAATAAGTCTGGAAAACTTGATAAAATAACTAGGGTTTAGAAAGAACAACGAGAATCCAAAGTATCGCCTAATTTAGAAGAATACAAAGATTAGATGAAAACTAGGTCTTCGTAAAAGAACTTAATTGCTCGAGTATTAAAGAGCTCAACCTGATCAATTCTGCATAAACAACTAACACAACTCTTTTTTTTTTTTTTTAAATTTCGGAATGAGTGCACTTTGCCTTTTTCTCATTCCACCCTAGACTACTCATCTTTTCAATGAGTCGGCTACTAGCCATTTGACGCCTAGCCTTTATTAACAACTAGAATGAAATCCCTGTTTTCCCTCAAACTTAGATTGAAGTGCTTCTTTCAATTTCAAGAGAATAGAAAACATTCTAAATATAAGCAAGTGGTTAAATTCTAACATCCAAACAAACATGGTCTGATCAAATTCAAAAGCAACCAATGAGACTTGTGAATTTACAATTGTTTCTGGCATGCAAGTCAATTGCTTAGAAACTTAATCAACCCTCTATCTATCACTACCACACTCCCATCAACATCGACTCACTAACCGAGAAATAGCCAAGTTCTAAGGGATCATGAAATATGCTATGCAAATGCAACTAAATGGACTCACATAATATATATAAACACTAATGCAAATAGAATGCTCTATATGACAATTATGCAAAGATATGAATGAAACTAACTAAATATGCAATATGAATCCTATATGAACACACACAAACATTCCTTAATTACCACCCCCAAACTTACAATATTCAATGTCCTCATTGAAGGTAATAAAAAGGAAAGATGCAGAGAATACCTAATCATCAGCAGGACCACCCTCCTCGGGTGGTGTATCAGGTGGTGGATAAACAGAATCCATACCAAAGATAGGCCAAGCGATATCAACTCCAGTGGCGCGGAACGCAGTGCCCAACGCCTGAGTCAAATCCTGTGCAAAACGGCTCTGAATATCATGCATCCTATCAATGCGCCGAGTCAACCGCCTGTACTGCACATCGCCAAGACCAGCACTATCAACCTCTCGCTGACTCCTCGCAGCACCGTCCTGCGGAATCCTAGTAGCTCTTGCCCTACGAGCTGCAGGCTCCTGAATTGGAGCCTCACTTCCTTCAACATTCCAAATGGTGTATCCCAAACCACAGTTATCCGGATCACCACCATCCCACTCTTCCATCCGATAAATCGACGTATGGTCAATAGGAGCAGAAGGCATCTGAATTGGCTCCTCCTCAGACCAACGTACACCAACCGCAGCACATAACTTGGCTACAACAGAGGCGTGAGGAATAGCCCCCGTTGTATTGCCCTTCAAAAACTTCACAATGCTTTTATGCAAAAGAGCCGCCAAATCTATATAATCATCATTCAAAATTCCCCACAGAATAATAACCCTTTCTACTGTAACATCATGAGTATGCGAGGAAGGGACAACATTAGCACATAAAAACTGATTCCAAGCTCTCGCATACCTATTCATAGCAGCAGCTGGAAAAGATGCAGGAACAGTGGAGCCCGACCTGTATTTCCAGGACGGGCCCGGAACAGAAATCTCCTCAAGAATATACTCGAGATCAAGCTCCTCTCGAGTCTTCAGCGACCAATCTTCCTCACCCCTCTTCTTTGGTGGTAAATTCAACACCCGACCAATTGCCCTAGCCGTATAGTCCACCGTCATCCCACGAACCATGCTATAGCCATTCTTGTCGGCTTTTGCATTAGCATAAAATTCCCGCACAATAGACAACGGGACCGGCTGCGGAGCTTCACAAAACGATTCCCAGCCCCTCTTTGTAATCATGGCTAAAAGATGCCCATCAGAAGATCTAGGCAAAAATCCCCTTTCTTTAGCCACGGGTTTAGCCAACAACCGATTGAATTCCAATTGAGCCTCCGGAGAAGAGAACTTCTGCACACCAACCCCAGCACTCGATTCCTCCTCTGAAGAAGAACGACGAGTACTACTACTACCCACACATCGACCTCTCTTTGGTGGTGCCATGGTATTAAGAAGAATTAGGATGAATATAAGTAAGGAGGTGTATGTATAGATTAGAGAGAAAAAAAAAAGAGTGTTTAGGAGGCTAGGGTTTGATAGAATGGGGTTGGGTAGGGTAGAGGTAGGCTTAAATAAGAAGAAAAAAAACCAAAAAAAAATTGACTTTGTATGACTTGGGGGTGTTTTTTCTATCTTTTTCCCGTTTTTTTTCTTTTCAGCAGAACATCAGGCGCGGGCGCGCGGGTTCCAGCGCGGGCGCGCTGCTTTTTCTGCCAATTTTTTTTTTTTTTTTTTTAAAACAAATGGGGATAGAATACTTACAACATTAACATGGGTTGCCTCCCATGGAGCGCTCGTTTTACGTCAATATCTTGACGTGATTCCTGACTCCTTAATCAGCTGAAACAAGAACCGCGATTTCCGCCTCGCGATTCACCCGTTCACCAAAGTACGGTTTTAATCTCTGACCATTGACTTTGAATGCTTCATCCGGTGACTTATCATAGACTTCCACTGCACCATGTGGAAACACCGTTTTTACCGTAAAAGGTCACGACCACCTTGACTTGAGTTTACCAGGAAAAAGTTTGAGACGAGAGTTAAAGAGCAAAACAAGTTGGCCAGGAGCAAAAGACTTGTGCACCAACTTCTTATCATGCCATCTCTTAACCTTCTCTTTGTATAACTTGTGATTTTCATAAACCTGTAGACGGAACTCATCCAACTCATTAATTTGAAGCATTCTTTTCTCACCAGCAGCTTTCAAATCGAAGTTCAATTTCTTCAATGCCCAATATGCTTTGTGTTCCAGCTCGGCCGGCAAATGACAAGCCTTACCATACACCAACTGAAACGGAGATGTCCCCAACAAAGTTTTGTAAGCTGTCCTGTAAGCCCAAACAGCTTCATCCAGCTTCAACGACCAATCCTTCCTTGAAGGATTTACCACTTTCTCCAGAATCCTCTTTATCTCCCTATTAGAAACTTCAGCTTGGCCATTTGTTTGAGGGTGATAGGCAGTGGCAACACGATGATTGATATTATACCTAGCCATCAAGGCTGTGAACTTACGGTTGCAAAAATGCGTACCCTCATCACTGATTATTACCCTTGGAGTACCAAAACGCGTGAAAATTTGCTTCTGCAGAAAAGTCAGCACCACTTTAGCATCATTGGTCGGTAGAGCCTTTACCTCGACCCATTTAGACACGTAATCCACAGCTAATAGTATGTACTGATTGTTGCAAGATGAAACAAATGGTCCCATAAAATCTATGCCCCACACGTCGAAAATCTCCACTTCAAGCAGCATATTAAGAGGCATCTCATTCCTCCTAGAAATATTACCAACTCTTTGGCATCGATCACACCTCAACACAAACTGGTGAGCATCTTTAAACAGAGTTGGCCAGTAGAAACCTGCCTGAAGAACACGAGTAGCTGTCTTTTCTCCACCATAATGGCCTCCATAAGTGGTGGAGTGGCAATCTCGCAAAACACTCTCAGTTTCACTATAGGGAATACACCTTCTTAACAACTGATCAGCTCCCTGCCTGAATAAGAATGGCTCGTCCCAACAGTACCACTTCACATCATGTAGAAACTTCTTCCTTTGAGCATAAGAGAATTCAACAGGGATGACATTACTCACAAGATAGTTCACAATATCTGCAAACCATGGCTCTTCATCTTGCACCCCAAAAAGTTGCTCATCAGGAAAAGATTCATTGATTAGAGTTTTATTCCTTGAATCTGTACCGTGGTCTTCCAAACGTGACAAATGATCCGCCACCTGGTTTTCTGTACCCTTTCTATCTTTAATCTCCAAATCAAACTCTTGGAGCAAAAGTACCCACCGAATCAACCGAGGCTTTGAATCTTTCTTGGAAATCAGATAACGAATAGCAGCATGATCAGTATAGACTACTACTTTAGTTCCAAGCAAATAAGACCTGAATTTCTCGAAACTGTACACATTTGCCAAAAGTTCTTTTTCTGTAGTAGTGTAGTTCATCTGAGCATCATTGAGAGTTTTGCTAGCATAGTAAATCACATGAAACACCTTGTTCTTCCGTTGCCCAAGAACAGCTCCCACGGCATAGTCACTAGCATCACACATCAACTCAAAAGGTTCATTCCAGTCAGGTGCAGTGATAATAGGTGTAGCAGTTAACTTCTTCTTCAAGAGCTCGAAAGCAGCTAAGCAATCTTCATCAAACTTGAAAGGAACATCCTTTTCTAACAAACTACATAAGGGTTTAGAGATTTGGGAGAAGTCTTGAATGAATCGCCGATAGAAACCCGCATGACCAAGAAAACTGCGAATTCCCTTAACTGAAATTGGTGGAGGAAGATTTTCAATCGTCTCCACTTTGGCTCTATCTACTTCAAGTCCCTTGCTGGATACCTTATGCCCAAGAATGATGCCTTCTTGTACCATGAAGTGACATTTTTCCCAGTTGAGCACCAGATTGGTCTCAACACACGTTTTCAAAACCATGCCAAGATTTTGTAAGCACTCATCATAAGAAGTTCCAAAAACTGAGAAATCATCCATGAACACCTCCACATTAATGCCAATCATATCTGAAAATATGGCCATCATGCACCTCTGAAAAGTTGCAGGTGCACCACAGAGTCCGAAAGAAACGCGACGGAACGCAAAAGTGCCAAACGGACATGTGAATGTGGTCTTCTCCTGATCTTCTGGAGCGATACAAATCTGATTATAGCCTGAATAACCATCCAGAAGGCAATAAAACTCATGACCAGCCAACCTGTCTAGCATCTGATCAATGAATGGAAGAGGGAAGTGATCTTTTCTTGTGGCCTTATTCAGCTTTCGGTAGTCCATGCAAATTCTCCACCCTGTAACTGTTCGAGTAGGGATGAGCTCATTCTTCTCATTGGCAACTACGGTCATGCCTCCTTTCTTAGGCACACATTGCACTGGACTCACCCAAGAGCTGTCTGAGATAGGGTAGATAATTCCTGCATCGAGCCACTTCAGAATTTCTTTCTTCACAACCTCTTTCATGATAGGATTGAGCCTTCTTTGAGGATCCACCGTTGGTTTGCTTCCTGGCTCAAGCGGAATCTTATGCATGCAATAAGAAGGGCTGATTCCCTTGATATCCCCTATGGTCCAACCAATGGCTGATTTGAACTCTCAGAATTCGCAAAAGTTTCTCTTCATCACTACCTGACAAGTTAGATGCAATAATTACAGGTAAAGTAGATGCATCACCTAAAAAAGCATACCTCAAGTGCTCTGGTAGTGGTTTAAGTTCAAGAGTAGGAGCTTCTTCAATAGATGGCTTGAGACGCTCTTGAGAATTTTTCATCTCAGCTATTCCAAGAGAATCAAATGGCATATCTGTTTTCCTTTTCCATGGAGAAGCATTCAAGTACTGCAGTTGCTCTTCTCTTCCCTTATCGTCCAACTCCGAATCTCCTATCAGTACCTTCTCCAAGGTATCTGATTTAAGCAAGTGCTCCATCTCCGTGTATACTGCTGAATTCACCATATTCATTGAAAAACACTCTTCTTCCTCTGTCGGAAACTTCATTGCATTGAAGACATTAAATGTGACATTCTGGTCATGCACCCTCATTGTGAGCTCCCCTTTTTGCACATCTATCAAAGTACGGCCTGTAGCCAAGAACGGTCTTCCCAAGATAATAGGAATCCTCTTGTCCTCCTCGAAATCCAGAATTACGAAATCCACAGGGAAAATAAACTTATCCACCTTAACCAAGACATCCTCTACTATACCTCTAGGATATGTGATTGACCTGTCTGCCAACTGTAAGGACATAGTAGTAGGTTTAGGTTCAGGAAGTCCAAGTTGCATAAAGACAGACAACGGCATCAGATTATTACTAGCTCCCAAGTCACACAAGCACTTGTTGAAAGATAGATTGCCGATTGTGCACGGAATGGTGAAACTTCCTGGATCCTTGAGTTTTGGAGGTAACTTTTGCTGTAGGATAGCACTGCACTCTTCGGTAAGAGCGACGGTCTCCAACTCCTCGAGTTTCAACTTCCGAGATAGAATACCCTTCATGAACTTTGCGTAGCTCGGCATTTGTTCTAGATCTTCCGCAAAAGGTATATTGATCTGCAACTTCTTAAAAACCTCCAGAAATTTAGCGAACTGCTTATCCAACTTCTGCTTCTGAAGACGTTTGGGGAATGGTGGAGGAGGATAGACCTCCTTGCTCTCTGTAGCTTGCTTCGGAATAGGTTTCGCGGAAGAACGGTCAACCTTTTCCGCTACGTTTCCACCTAAACTTGCTTTTCACCATTTTCAACACTGTCTGGCAGAATGACTGGCGCGGGCGCGCTTGGTAGGGGGGCGGGCGCGCCGTGTTTCCTGTTCAGAATCCTGATTTTCTTCGTTCTCTGCCGTTTCTGAGTTCTGGTCAACTGTAACCTTCCCGGACCGCAGGGTAACTGCTTTAACATGTTCCTTGGTCTCCCGTTTGCCAGGATTAGCTTCCGTATCACTAGGGAGAGTTCCCTGTGGTCTATTCAACAATGCATTAGCAATCTGACCAATTTGATTCTCCAAAGTCTTGATGGAAACAGCTTGACTCTTGCATATTAGCCTCAATTCCTCCAATTCAGACTTTTCATTAGCTGACTGACCAGCATTGCCTTGAGAAGGTTGTTGAAAACCTGGTGGTTGATACGGTTGCCTTGGAGCATACTGCTGCTGAAAACTAGAAGGGTTGAATGGCCTTGCTCCATACTGCTGATATGGTTGTTGAGGTTGATTCTGACCACCCTGATTGTTACTCCAACTGAAATTAGGATGGTTCCTGTTGTTGGGATGATAGGCATTAGGCACTGGCTGCTGTGATCTCTGAAAATTGCTCACGAACTGTGCCGATTCACTAGATATGGCACACTGATTCGTATCATGTGCCCCTGCACAAAGCTCACACACACTAGACACCTGCTGAACTCCATAGTTAGACAAGGAATCCACCTTCATTGACAAAGCCTTCAGCTGAGCTGCTATTGCCGTAGCTGCATCCACTTCCAGAACCCCTGCTACCTTACCTTGCGATAGCCTTCCAGTTGGATTCTGGTATTCATTAGCAGCCATCATCTCAATTAGCTCATAAGCCTCATCATAGCTCTTAGCCCATAGAGCTCCACCTGATGCCGCATCAAGCATTGGTCGAGATTGACCTCCCAGACCATTATAGAAACAATTTATTACCATCCAATCAGGCATTCCATGATGAGGACACTTCCTAAGCATCTCCTTGTAACGCTCCCAAGATTCACATAAAGTTTCTCCAGAATGTTGGGAAAACTGAGTAAGAGCATTCCTGATTGCAGCTGTTTTAGCCATGGGGAAGAATTTAGTGAGAAATTTCTGAGCAAGATCCTCCCATGTAGTGATAGAACCAGCTGGTAGAGAATGCAACCAGCCCTTAGCCTTATCCCTCAGAGAAAATGGGAAAAGTCTCAGCTTCACAGCATCTTCCGACACTCCGTTGAATTTGAAGGTGTCACAGATCTCAATGAAATCCCTAATATGCATATTAGGATCTTCCGTTGGAGCACCCCCAAACTGAACTGAATTCTGCACCATCTGAATCGTGCCAGGCTTGATTTCAAAGGTATTGGCTGCAATAGCCGGTCTGACAATGCTCGACTGAATGTCATTGATCTTAGGCTGAGAATAATCCTTCAAAGCCTTCGTTTCTGGTGCTACAGGTTCTCCCATAACTAGATTCAATTCAAGTTCTGCTTTCCGAGTTTGCGAACGTGTTCGCATACACTTTCACTTAAGTATCTGAAACACACCAAACAAAGTAAAATTGATGAGTATAATCCGAGTCAGTGAACTTTAACGACCACTGATGACAAGCACATAAACTATAAAAATAACACCGAGTCCCCGGCAGCGGCGCCAAAAACTTGTTCGCACAAAATCACGCAAGCGTACGCGGTCACAAGTAATACAGGATTAGTAAAGTTCGTTCCCACAGAGACTGCTTTGGTTATAATAGTTTAGCACTTGTGCAACAATATATGGTTATTATCCAATGCTAAGATAATTGACAAATTGAGTTTTGTTTAACTAAATTAACTACTTGACTTAACAAGATTATAATTAACTAAGAGATTTCTGATTAATTACTTATGAGAAAAAGCATGGGATCCTAACTTCATTAAATACTTCATCTAGAGTCTTTTGTCTTTAATCAATGCATGTGACGGTTATGATAACTAATCGGATAACACGAAATCAGTATACGCTACCTTTCAGTATACGTATACCAAACCACTCAAACATCCACAAAGAGATAGAGGTTAAGCAGACACCAATTATGTTTAGACCCTATATGTCTATAAGATTTGAAAACATAACGGTTTAATGAGCAAGTTATCCATTCAGATTACATAGGACAGGTAAGATGGTTAAAATTACCTACAAATCATGCATGACAAACATACATAAACCTATGCTAGCATGGCAAGTTCTAAACCTCTATATCCACTTTCGCATTCAATAGAGATTAACAAATAATCTTAGATGTTAGCTACTCATCCAAGAAGAATAATCACAACCAAACTAGGTTATCAAGAATACATCACACACAAATCTTTAAAACAATTAACTATTAGAATCTATAAATAAATCCGTTAGAATCCCACGACGACGATTAGTTCATATTCGAACCGTTCATCATCGTGGGTTCTAATAATAACATGATAGTAATAAGTCTGGAAAACTTGATAAAATAACTAGGGTTTAGAAAGAACAACGAGAATCCAAAGTATCGCCTAATTTAGAAGAATACAAAGATTAGATGAAAACTAGGTCTTCGTAAATCAGCCGTCTTCTTGTTCTCCTCACCGGTGGACGTATATAAATGTATGTATCTTGATATATCTGTGTATCCCTCAGAAAACGTCCACCAAATACTTATAAAGACTTAAGGCTAACAACTATGGCAAGTTTCCTTTTCTGACCACAAAACTGCAGTTTTCAGCATTCTTTACGCGCGGGCGCGCGGGCGCGCCATGATTTCTGTCAGTTGCAGCGCGGGCGCGCGGGAGACGGCGCGGGCGCGCCGTGGTTTCTGTCAGAAAAATTCTAAAATGCTTCTTTTGCCATTTCTTTGCCCATTCAACATTCACAATTGCTTGATCTTCATACACATGCTTAAACACCACCTAACGATCATAGAATCACCACATCTCTGCTGATAAAGCAACTCTACAAATACTAAACAAAACACATTAAAAACAACACGTACTTGAGAACAGAACGATCAGATTAAGCCAATTTAGGACGATCCAAGTAGATATGAAATCCACTTATCAAAGAGCTCTAAGAAATTTAAGGTTTGAATCCTTGGTTTGATAGATCCTCCCATACAACTTTAATCCATTCAAAAGCTTTTGAAACCTACTAAACGTGTCATTTAGGGTTTCACCAGCTTTAAAATGAAAATGTTCATATTGTTGTATAAGGAGCTGCATTTTGTTTTCCCTAACTTGCTCAGTTCCTTCACAAAGAGTTCTAACAGTGTCCCATACTTCTTTAGAGGTTGTACAGTTGATGACATTGTCAAACATCTCTTGCTCCAAACCATTAAACAGAATGTTCATGGTTCTCCTATCTTTATGGATTTCTGCAAGATCTTCAATAGTCCATTCTGAGACAAGTTTTGGAATTTCTACATCAGGAGCATCATCTAGCACTCCAACTCTAGATGCAAACTTCATGGGAACGTGTGGACCTTTCTCAATGCAATCTACATACCTCTCATCCATAGACATGAGATGTAAATGCATCTTTACTTTCCAGTGAAAGTAATTGTCCTTATCAAGAACTGGTATCTTTACTCCTGCATCCTTCTTCACCATGGTTACTGTTTTGGTCTTGATCTTTAAACTTCTTGTATGTTAGAAGCTTGCTCTGATACCAATTGTTAATCCCAAATGACCTAACAGAATTGTAGAAGGGGGGGGGGGTTGAATACAATTCTTGATATTTCTTAAACTTAAAAACAACTTACAAATAAAAACTGAACTTAAAGTAAAAATCACAAGCACATAAATAATTTCAGTTGGATTGTTTGATGATCCAACTGAAGTGATTTTTATTGCGGAAATAATCTGTGATACAAAATGTACACAGCTGCTCAGTTACAAGAATGTAGAGAAGTATACTCTCAAAGATAGCTAATACAATCTATTTGTTTTTCTTCTCACTTTCTTTATTTTAACTGCTACACTTGGTTATATATATTCCCAAGTTTACAAAGCTATTTTTGGCTACACTAAAGTACACTAAAGGTAACCGCTAGTAGCTTGCTTTTCATCCCTTTTGTCCAATGGTCCTTGGAGATCTTTGTCTTCTGTCTTCAGTCTTATAGTGATCCCACTCAATAACCAGATTGGAAATTGGAATGTTTCCTTATTCCCTATGTCCATTTTGATGGTTTCCAATGCAAAGTACACTTCTACATCTCCTTTTGATCTGTCAGAAAACTGTCACTATCACTTTGTCAACTATTCAGAAAAGTGATAATGATTCGTTGATAGCAGTAAGATGTGTTTCGTTGATAGCTTTATTCTTTGTTTCGTTGATGGTATAATCCTCGTTTCGTTGATAGAGTAATCTTCATTCCGTTGACAGATTAATCTTCATTTCGTTGACATGTCTTCACTTAGGCAAAATTACAAGGCACAATATATTTACTTAACCAACCTATTTTGCCTATCTAGTACATAGTCAACATGACTTAGAAAACCTGACTAATACCCACAACAAATACCTATCAATCTAGTGAAGTATTGTACAGTGCAATTGCTACATCACTCATTTCGTTGATGAGCTTCCTGTCAACGAAACACTGCAAAGCATGCCATTTCATTGACAGTTACAAAAATGACTTAATACAAAATCTACTAAGTGATTTATAATTATCATCAAGAACAACATATTCCTAACAATCCTTCTTTGTTGAGCTTAGGTCAGCAGCAAACAGGCTTCCTTTCCTTATTCCCTTAAGAGAAAGGCTTATGTCCTTCTTGTGATAGATATTGCACACCATCATATCAAAGTCAACCTTGAATCCTCTGTCACTAAATTGGCTAACACTAAGTAGGTTGTGCATTAATCCATCAACAAGAGCAATATCATTTATAACAACATTCCCAATTTCCAAACAGCCATATCCCACTGTGTAACATGTGCTGTTGTCTCCAAAGGTTATGATTGGGCCAGCTTTCTCCACAAAATGTGATAGCAGGGCTTTATCACCAGTCATGTGTCTTGAGCAACCACTGTCAATGATCCACACAACCTGTTTCTTTTTCTTGCCCTGCAAAACAAATTGTTTTTAGGTTGCATTTGGTACCCAAACCTTGTTGGGTCCTGCAGACTTAGTGACACCTGAGTTTCCATCATTTTCAACATCAATATCAATATCAGAAATTTTCTGTTTGACTTCTTTTACCACCCACTCAGGTTTAGAATAAGACTTGGTCTTCTTCTTAGTTGGTGTTGCCTTTTTACTGACTTTGGCAAGCTCAGAAGTCTTAACAGCTTGCAAGTAGGAGAATTTCTCAATGGACAAAATAGGAAAATTGAAGCATGTACTCATAGCAGTGATTTTACAGGGCATGCAATCAGTGTTATTATACATATCCATGGTCCTATGCATAATGGGGGTTCTGTGTAAGTTACCTTTGACCTTAGTCACATTGACTTTAGACTCAGTTGGTTACTTACAAACATTTGTTAAATGATGTGAGGAGCCACAATTATTGCATAGTTTCCTAGGAGCATTCTTGACATAAGCATAGCCATTACCCTTGTTAATTCCTACTTTTCCATTACTATTCTTAGACCAGGAAACCTCTGTGTTGACAACATGTTCTGAAGTTGTTGTTGAGTCATTCTTGACAGTACCTTTTACACATACTGTCTTGACAGCAGGTTTGGAAGTTACTGTCTTGGATGCTCGTTTGAAAGTATCTTTAGAAGTTTCTGTCTTATCATATATGACAGCATCTCTAGAACATTATGTCAGATTGTTAGGCAAAGTTACTGTCTTGGGGATTGTGACAGTATCTTTTCCTTCAACAGTTGTGTTGTCAACACCTTCATCCTCATCAAGGAGCTGTTGCTTGATGAACATTGCTTCCTCATCAAAATCAACTTCAGCAATCTTGAATTTTGGTGTATGAACCGTTTTGAGAATATGGGGTTTGACAGCAACATCAGTTGAACAATCAAGAATCACAGATTCCTTTCCAGATCTTTTTCCATAATCAAAACCTACTCCTACCTTCTGATTCTCAGTGTGCTTTTCATTATAGTCCTGAAGCAACTTAGATGAGTTTCTGTATGCCTTAATCTTAAATTCTTTCTCAGTGATTTCCTTTCTCATAAACTCTTCTATCTCCTTAGCACAGACTAGATCATTTTAAGTCTTGCATTTTCCTGAGCTAAGGAGTCCAATGGACTGGTCTTAAGTAAAAGCAATTCATTTTCAGAACTGGGTGTTTCATTTAACTTAGTTAACCTAGCTATATCTTCATTAGCAGCAGTTAAACTAGTATGGATATTGAACATTTCTGCACTCAATTCCTCAAGAGTTTGCTTATATTCACTGTTAGACATATCAAGCAAGACAAGTGATGGTACCTGATTTGAAGAGCTTGATGAGTCATCATCAGATTTAGCCATGAGGGCTAAGTTCACATATTCTTCTTCCTCTTCCTCATCAGACTCATCCCAACATCTACCTTCAGCCACATAGGCTCTTCTTTGTCCTCTTTTGTACTATCCACTTGACCCTCTGTCCATTTTCTGATTTTGCTTTGGCCTTCTGCATTCTGTAGCAAAATGACCAAGTTCATTACAGTTGTAGCATCTGAATTTAGACATATCCACCATTCCAGTTTTGTACCCTCCTCTTGTAGCATTGCCAACAGTCTTGGAAGAATTCCCTTTGCTGAACCTTGATGTCTGACCCTGAGGCTTGTATGGCTTGTTTCTTCTGAATATTATATATTTGAATTTCTTTGCCATATAAGCCATGGTTGGATTATCCATCCTCTCCATCTCTTCTATTAAATAGAAGTCCTCATCTTCAACATCATCCAGTTGCAGCACTACTTTCTCCTCATCATCCACCACCTCTTCAATCTTTAAGGAAGACAATTGAGTTGGTTGAATGATTTGTACTGCTTCACTAGGCAGGGTAACCTTTGGCTCATGAGCTACAAGAGCACCAGACATGTTAGCCATTTTTCCTTTAGATCCACTTTGAATAGCTCTTTTCTGAAAGAGTTCTAGCTCATATGACTTGAGCACTCCATACAGTGTTTCAAGAGAGACACTCTTCAGATCTCTTCCTTATCTTATTGTTGTAATTCTGTGCTCAAGATGCTCAGGAAGGGTGAGTAAGAACTTGACATTGATTTCCTTCTTCTCATAGAACTTGCCATGAATCTGGAGTTCAGTGAGAAGTTTGCTAAATCTTTCAAACATTGGTGTCAGTTCTTCACCAGGCTTTGCCATGAAGGCTTCATATTGGGAGATAAGAACATGTCTTTGGTTTTCTCTGACTTCTTCACTTCCTTCACATAACAGCTCGATCTTGTTCCATATTTATTTGGCTGATGTACATCCAATGACATTCCCACACATGGTATAACAACAACAAACTATTTTATTTATACGAACACAAACTTGTATATATGCATATGAATATTTAGTGTGTTAGCAAGAATTAGCTAGTTTGTCTTGTGAATGTTTCACCAACTTATCACTACAAGAAATTTCGACTAAATTCGACTGTTTATTTTGACTATTTCGATTGTGGCTAAATTCGATCGAATTCGGTCGAATTTAGTACCGACTCCTAAATTCGATCAAAAACGCTCGAATTTAGCCGCGATAAAAAATAATCGGTCGAATTTAGTAATAAATTCGACTGAATTTTTTATTCGGTCGAAACAAAAATTCGCTAAAAAAAGAAGAAAAAGTCCCGCTAGAATTTGAATTTTAGAAAACTATTTTCGACCGAATTTGGTCGAATTTAAAATTGAAGTTGGCGGGAATTTTACCGCCTATATTTTCCAAATTTAGTTAAAAGCGGGAAATCTGCCGCCCAAAATTTCACAAACTATTCAAGAAAGTGTTCGACCGAATTTGGTCGAATTTATTAAAAGCGACCAAACTCGGTTGAATTTATTATTTTCACACATTTTCAAAAATGTTATTAATTATATAAATGTTTTTACACATCATGAAAAATAAATAAAAATAAAAAGATAGCAGTCATTACATGTACAAATTTAGTTTGTAAAAAAAATTTAAATAATTTTTTTTATATGACTAGATAATGTTGAATTTTTTATTTATTTAAAACTTTTAGAAAAATTAAATAAATATACAGTTAGTTTCAAAAAATACATAAAAAATTGTGAGAGTATTTGGAAGTCAAACCACATTCAATAAAAAAATTGAAAAATTAATTATGTACATAGATGACATAGTTTAGTCACAATGTTGGGTTTAGGGTTTATATTTAGGGGTTGGATCACGGTAAGAGTTTTATTTCATTTTAAAATTGTTTTGAGTAATCCAACCTTACGAATGTGAAGATTGTCAAAAATATAAAGTGTAGACAAAAAATTAATTAATTTAACATTTTATATTTTAAAATTTTTAACAAATATATATGTCATTTACACTAAATTCGACCACAAACCCTAGTTGGTCGAATTTAAGCTTAATTTGACCGATATTGGTCTAATTTAGCTAAATTCAACCTTTATCAGTCGAATTTAGCCGTGATTTATTTTTGACCAATATCGGTTGAATTTAGTAAAATTTAGAATAAAACTATTTTTTGATGCCACATGTCACACTTTGAGTGGCTGAGAAGTAAGCACATGGATTGCTAATGTACATTCAATCTAAACCATCCATTTCATTCCTATTGTGTTTCATCCTATCCATTAAATAAATTACACTCATCTCTTTCTCTTTTATATTTTTCATCCATTCATATTCTCTCATAAACATTCTTCTATACTCCTACTCCATTCTTTCATTCTTCTTATTCAACAAACATACACAACAATTTATGCACATAAATACTCATTTTCCTTACATTTCAAACAATACATATCAATCCTTTAATTATGTTTCTAGTTGAGTTCGCCCCCAACTAATTCCGACGAGTTCATCTCCACCACTTCCGGCGTGCTCATCTCCACCACCTCCGACGAGTTCGTTTCCGGCAACTTAAAAACGAAATAACACAAGAATTAATTGTAAAAATTATATACCCAACAAGTTAGGTTTTTTATTTGATTTTGTTTACATTTGAATATTTTTTGGGTAGAGTGATTTTATAGTGTTTGATTTTTAATGTGTTTAAAAAAGTAAATATTATTGTATTCTTAGTTCAACATTATTGATTGATATAATTTTAAGCTTAGTAAAAGATAATTATTCTATCCATTATTTGTTTATGTAATCACCTTCTTAATATGAAAAAAAACTAGTAATGTGTTGCAGAAAAATTACACATTTTTTGAGCAGCAGATTCTGCTGCTTTTTTTAAAAACAATTGGTGTTCATTAAATTCGACCGAATTTGGTCGAATTTAATATATAAGTTTGACTATATTCGATCGTATTTAGCATACTAAATTCGACCATATCTGGTCGAATTTAAATCATTTCGGGCGTCAAAATACGAAATTTTGAAATTTTACCAGAATTTGAAAATTTCAAAATTTTCAAATATTCGATCGAATTTATTGGATCGAATTTATATGGTCGAAAATAGACGGTTGAAATAAGTTAATTTCGACTGTTTTGAGCAATTTCGACCAAGCTAAAAACAACCTTTTTATTTTCGATCAAAATTAGCTAATTTCGACCGTCTGCTGTGGAAATTAGCTAATTTCGACCTTATCGAAATTAGCCGAATTTTTTGTAGCATATGGTCCATATAATGACTTAATTGACGTGAGTGTTTTGATTAAACTGAGCAGTGTTCTTTTGGATGGTTTTGTAAAGCCTATTAACAAAGCACTTTATAATGACCGGGTTAAGGGATTTCACCTAGAGAAAGAATCCCAAGAATATACTAGAGCTAAGAAGAATTCCAAAAATATACTAAGCTAATTAACATTTACATATATATTATATGATACTCCCTCCATCCTCCTCAATTCTTTACATTTAGGGGACGACACTGAGGTTAAGAAAAAAATGTAAATTAATAGAGAAAAGTAAAAAAAATGAGTAAAGTGGTGGGACCAATCAATATTTAATGGATAAAGTGGGTATAAAGTAGGTATAGTGGAAGAAAGTAGCGAATGTGATTGAATTTTATATTATAAAATATTACTATTTTTGGTATGTAAAGAAATGAGAGAAAAGTACCAAAAAGGAAAATATAAAGAAATGACGGAGATATGAGAGTAATTATTATGGGAAGTCTTCCCTGAATGCTTCTAATAACTCGGTGTCTATGCTTGATTATGATATTGATAATGATTCTAAGTTTGAGTTTCATATAAGGATTCAAATGAGGCACGTAGACGTGTATTGTTTAATGCCAAAGAACTAGGTGTCTTCTTCAATCCGTCCATTCAAGTTTTTATTTATGTTGAAATGTAGGTCCTGAATTGTAGCCACTATTTATTATGAAATCTCTACGCAGTCACCCTAATTAACTTCAAGGCGGAGCAGGAATGGAGCATATTACAATCACAAGCCTTGTTTCATGCAACTATCCTTGGATCACTTGCTGAAAGCCTGTCCAACCAAGACTCCACTGCGTTATACTATTCTTGAACCATCTCCAAACTCCTCGGATCCTAATCCCCAAGTCCGCCTCATTGATGAAAACATTGACTTACTAAAAACAAAAAACTATGTCACCGTGAGAGGCTTAAATGGCTATTTTTATACATTATTTATTTCAATTTTTTTTAAAAAAACAATGACGATATTTTTAAATTTATCATGTCTTTTTATTCCGGTTTGTGATAGGCTATAAGAGCCCAAACTCCCCTTGACAGGCTACAAGAGCCCTGACTCCCAAACCTAGTTGATAGGCTATAAGAGCCCAGACTCCCACTGGCAGGCTGCAAGAGCCCTGACTCCCCAACCTAGGGCCTAAGCCCGGGCTCAAGGCTCAACAAGGACTCCTCGCTACGGCATAGTCAACAATACTAGAGCCCTGACTCCCTAACCTAGGGCTTAAGTCCAGACTCAAGGTTCGACAAGGACTCCTGGTTACGGCATAGTCAACAATACCAGAGCCCGGACTCTCAAGCAACCCTGATGCACGTCGTCAGAAATCACACATGGCCACGATATGGAATATCCAATGATTGTCACCATTATGTCCTATTCAAGCCACACGCCGGCAGGAGCCTGGCACACGACACCACAATTCCTCACCTGAACACGTGCAATCCATCAACATCACCCAGGTGTCCTACCTACCTAGGATTCAACGCTCATGATTGCAGGTACAACCCCTGAACCCTAATTCTGGGCCTATAAATAACCCAATAAGGAAAGGTTTAGGGGTTACATTCTCTTTGACACACTTAGCCTATATTATACACACACTATACATACACCCTCCATTTTTAGATTTCTCTATAGTCATGTCTTCCTTTCCAAAGCCGTTACTTATTCTCACACCGGAGGCGCCGCCAGGGTCCAAACCTCCCTCCGGTGTTGTTTTGCAGAGTCCCAACCGCAGCGACACCGCTTCCAGGCTTGGGATCGGCCAGGAAGGACTAGATCGGGATTTGGAGATATCATTTGGCGCTAGAAGGAGGGGAACCTTGTCTTTTGGTCTCGGTGCCACTAGACTCATCTTCGTCAACAAGCTCCATCCTTTTTGGAGGAGTCCTAATCAAACCAGTAAGATCTACACAAATACCCGTTGATCTTGCCTTAAAAATGAAATCTTTAAACCTTTCTGCAAAACGTGCATGTCTACTAGTCATTGCCAACCTTGCTTAGCCCAGATCTGTTGTCATGTTTGATAAAGTTGTGATCTTTAGCTTATAAATCTCAGTTCTTGCTTAGATCTACAATTCTCCTTGTTGTATTTGACCAAAAAACCAATCGCTTCTTTCTTTGTTATAACTTGAACCAAAGATGCATGCATATATTGTTTCCCCTTCCTAAACAAACCCATATCTAGTTAAAGTTAGTTTTTTTTATTTGAAGATTGTTATCGCAATTACGCTTGTACTTGTTGAGTTATGACTCGTAGTAGGAAAACAATCCAAACCCTTAGACCTGATCCGGTAATCTAGAGGCAGGAGCCTGAACAACCCTTTGAGCCAGTTATGGCACATATCCTGGTCGTGTTCTCTACAGTCGTAGTTCCAATCCTGCTTGATAATAGTTAAATAATTATTGAAATGATCCGATACAAGTGTAATTGTGCGCCTCTTACTTACGAAGAAAAAAAAATAGATCGGGATCGTATTACTAGCTTCAATTGCTAATTTATCCGGATACGGAGTCAACCGGTTGGTGTAAATATGCGGAAACAATGACTTGAAAGTGAAAGTTGTATATGGTGGTGGGTTCGAGTTTCAAGATCAACACTACAAAGCTCGACAAGTTAAAAGAATCTACATTATTTCTTCTCCAAAAGATAGGCAACCTGGATGGGTCTTAGATACAAATAAGCCCGGATTGGCAACCAATTCTAATTAAAAGAGTCAACAAATACAAGGCATTAATTCAAGAATTGGGAAGGTGGGCCAAGTTTAAAAGACCAAAACATGTAAGACTTGGTCACTACTTCGGTGAAAATTGATCACAAACAAGGACAAAAGTTGTGGGGCCTATAGAAGTTTAACTTTTGTGTTATTTGGCTACGTAAGTACACCTACATAATAAGGCTACTCACACAATCAAAAGAAACATAGTCCGAACAGAACTTTGAACCGGACTTCCCATTAGCCTCACACCCGGACCCGTGGAAAATTCTAACCCGAATTTAATAAAAATATATGTGTATTTATAAAAATATTTTCTATAAAAATTCTACAAAAATATTTCTGAAATATTTTCAAAGAATTATTTTTACAAAATATTTTCCGAAAATATTTTTCAGAAAAGTTTCAAAATATAATTTACTCTTTTCAAAAATAATTTTTACTCCAAGTACTGGATCCTGTACTTTTTCAAAAAATCATAACCCTGGTCCGGAGCAATAAGCATAATGTGGACCGGGGTTCTGTCTACTTCAAAAACCTTAGAATTTTTTCCAAGTACAAAAAATCATAATCCTGGTCCGGAGCAATAAGCATAATGTGGACCGGCGTCCTGTCTACTTCAAAAATCTTAGAATTTTTTCCAAGTACAAAAAATCATAACCCTGGTCCGGAGCAATAAGCATAATGTGGACCGGGGTCCTGTCTACTTCAAAAATCTTAGAATTTTTTCCAAGTACAAAAAATCATAACCCTGGTCCGGAGCAATAAGAATAATGTGGACCGGGGTCCTGTCTACTTCAAAAATCTTAGAATTTTTTCCAAGTACAAAAAATCATAACCCTGGTCCGGAGCAATAAGCATAATGTGGACCGGGGTCCTGTCTACTTCAAAAATCTTAGAATTTTTTCCAAGTACAAAAAATCATAACCCTGGTCCGGAGCAATAAGCATAATGTGGACCGGGGTCCTGTCTACTTCAAAAATCTTAGAATTGTTTCCAAGTACAAAAAATCATAACCCTGGTCCGGAGAAATAAGCATAATGTGGACCGGGGTCCTGTCTACTTCAAAAATCTTAGAATTTTTTCCAAGTACAAAAAAACATAATCCTGGTCCGGAGCAATAAGCATAATGTGGACCGGGGTCCTGTCTACTTCAAAAATCTTATAATTTTTTCCAAGTACAAAAAATCATAACCCTGGTCCGGAGCAATAAGCATAATATGGACCGGGGTCATGTCTACTTCAAAAATCTTAGAATTTTTTCCAAGTACAAAAAATCATAACCCTGGTCCGGAGCAATAAGCATAATGTGGACCGGGGTCCTGTCTACTTCAAAAATATTAGAATTTTTTCCAAGTAAAAAAAATCATAATCCTGGTCCGGAGCAATAAGCATAATGTGGACCGGGGTCCTGTCTACTTCAAAAATCTTAGAATTTTTTCCAAGTACAAAAAATCATAACCCTGGTCCGGAGTAATAAACATAATGTGGACCAGGGTCCTTTCTACTTCAAAAATCTTAGAATTGTTTCCAAGTACAAAAAATCATAACCCTGGTCCGGAGCAATAAGCATAATGTAGACCGGGGTCCTGTCTACTTCAAAAATCTTAGAATTTTTTCCAAGTACAAAAAATCATAACCCTGGTCCGGAGCAATAAGCATAATGTAGACCGGGGTCCTGTCTACTTCAAAAATCTTAGAATTTTTTCCAAGTACAAAAAATCATAACCCTGGTCCGGAGCAATAAGCATAATGTGGACCGGGGTCCTGTCTACTTCAAAAATATTAGAATTTTTTCCAAGTACAAAAAAGCATAACCCTGGTCCGGAGCAATAAGCATAATGTGGACCGGGGTCCTGTCTACTTCAAAAATCTTAGAATTTTTTCCAAGTACAAAAAATCATAACCCTGGTCCGGAGCAATAAGCATAATGTGGACCGGGGTCCTGTCTACTTCAAAAATCTTAGAATTGTTTCCAAGTACAAAAAATCATAACCCTGGTCCGGAGCAATAAGCATAATGTGGACCGGGGTCCTGTCTACTTCAAAAATCTTAGAATTTTTTCCAAGTACAAAAAATCATAACCCTGGTCCGGAGCAATAAGCATAATGTGGACCGGGGTCCTGTCTACTTCAAAAATCTTAGAATTGTTTCCAAGTACAAAAAATCATAACCCTGGTCCGGAGAAATAAGCATAATGTGGACCGGGGTCCTGTCTACTTCAAAAATCTTAGAATTTTTTCCAAGTACAAAAAAACATAATCCTGGTCCGGAGCAATAAGCATAATGTGGACCAGGGTCCTGTCTACTTCAAAAATCTTATAATTTTTTCCAAGTACAAAAAATCATAACCCTGGTCCGGAGCAATAAGCATAATATGGACCGGGGTCATGTCTACTTCAAAAATCTTAGAATTTTTTCCAAGTACAAAAAATCATAACCCTGGTCCGGAGCAATAAGCATAATGTGGACCGGGGTCCTGTCTACTTCAAAAATATTAGAATTTTTTCCAAGTAAAAAAAATCATAATCCTGGTCCGGAGCAATAAGCATAATGTGGACCGGGGTCCTGTCTACTTCAAAAATCTTAGAATTTTTTCCAAGTACAAAAAATCATAACCCTGGTCCGGAGTAATAAACATAATGTGGACCAGGGTCCTTTCTACTTCAAAAATCTTAGAATTGTTTCCAAGTACAAAAAATCATAACCCTGGTCCGGAGCAATAAGCATAATGTAGACCGGGGTCCTGTCTACTTCAAAAATCTTAGAATTTTTTCCAAGTACAAAAAATCATAACCCTGGTCCGGAGCAATAAGCATAATGTAGACCGGGGTCCTGTCTACTTCAAAAATCTTAGAATTTTTTCCAAGTACAAAAAATCATAACCCTGGTCCGGAGCAATAAGCATAATGTGGACCGGGGTCCTGTCTACTTCAAAAATATTAGAATTTTTTCCAAGTACAAAAAAGCATAACCCTGGTCCGGAGCAATAAGCATAATGTGGACCGGGGTCCTGTCTACTTCAAAAATCTTAGAATTTTTTCCAAGTACAAAAAATCATAATCCTGGTCCGGAGCAATAAACATAATGTGGACCGGGGTCCTGTCTACTTCAAAAATCTTATAATTTTTTCCAAGTACAAAAAATCATAACCCTGGTCCGGAGCAATAAGCATAATGTGGACCGGGGTCCTGTCTACTTCAAAAATCTTAGAATTTTTTCCAAGTACAAAAAATCATTATCCTGGTCCGGAGCAATAAGCATAATGTGGACCGGGGTCCTGTCTACTTCAAAAATCTTAGAATTTTTTTTTTAAGTACAAAAAATTACAACTCTGGCTCGGAGCAATACACATTAATTGTAGTCAGGGTCCCCAGCAATATGCAAATCAAAATCTTGGAAATCCTCCAAGTAAAACTCCACTCCTGACCCGAAGCAATAAGCAAAAAATGTGGTCAGGATTATCAGCAATAAGCACCAAAATCATCAACCGAGCCCGGGGTACGTCCTCGAGCTAGGTTACCAGCAATAAGCACCAAAATCATCAACCGAGCCCGGGGTACGTCCTCGAGCTAGGTTACCAGCAATAAGCACCAAAACCATCAACCTAGCCCGGGGTGCGTCCTGGAGCTAGGTTACCAGCAATAAGCACCAAAACTATCAACCTAGCCCGGGGTGCGTCCTGGAGCGAGGTTACCAGCAATAAGCACCAAAACCATCAACCGAGCCCGGGGTGCGTCCTGGAGCTAGGTTACCAGCAATAAGCACCAAAACCATCAACCGAGCCCGGGGTGCGTCCTGGAGCTAGGTTACCAGCAATAAACACCAAAACAAATAAAGTTTTTTCTAAGTTACCCAAGACTCACAACCTTGGACTTGAGAAAGAACTCTATCAACTCTCAAATCCGGGCTCATGTCACTGACACCTATCCGGATTGGGGGGCAAATATCAACCAAAATTTCTTCTAAGTTACCCAAGACTCACAACCTTGGACTTGAGAAAGAATTCTATCAACTCTTAAATCCGGACTCATGTCACTGACACCTATCCGGAGTGGGGGGCAACAACCAAGCAAAAATTCGTTTAAGTTACTCAAGGTTCACAACCTTGGACTTGAGAAAGAACTCTATCAACTCTCAAATCCAGACTCATGTCATTGACGGCAATCCAGATTAGGGGGCAACTATCAACCAAAATTTCTTCTAAGTTACCCAAAGTTTTACAATTTTGGACTTGAGAAAGAATCACGTCTTACTCTCGAATCCAGGCGAATGTCATTGACAGCAATCCAGATTAGGGGGCAACTATCAACCAAAATTTCTTCTAAGTTACCCAAGGTTTTACAACTTTGGACTTGAGAAAGAATCATGTCTTACTCTCGAATCCAGGCGCATGTCATCAATAACAACCCGGATTGGGGGGCAACTATCAACCAAAATTTCTTCTAAGTCATCGAAGTTCTTACGTGGAGAATTCTACTCCCCCATCCAGAAAATCTGAATAAGGGAGTGGGGGGGGCAAATGATAGGCTATAAGAGCCCAAACTCCCCTTGACAGGCTACAAGAGCCCTGACTCCCAAACCTAGTTGATAGGCTATAAGAGCCCAGACTCCCACCGGCAGGCTCCAAGAGCCCTGACTCCCCAACCTAGGGCCTAAGCCCAGACTCAAGGCTCAACAAGGACTCCTCGCTACGGCATAGTCAACAATACTAGAGCCCTGAATCCCTAACCTAGGGCTTAAGTCCAGACTCAAGGCTCGACAAGGACTCCTGGTTACGGCATAGTCAACAATACCAGAGCCCGGACTCTCAAGCAACCCTGATGCACGTCGTCAGAAATCACACATGGCCATGATATGGAATATCCAATGATTGTCACCATTATGTCCTATTCAAGTCACACGCCGGCAGGAGCCTGGCACAGGACACCACAATTCCTCACCTAAACACGTGCAATCCATCAACATCACCCAGGTGTCCTACCTACCTAGGATTCAACGCTCATGATTGCAGGTACAACCCCTGAACCCTAATTCTGGGCCTATAAATAACCCAAGAAGGAAAGGTTTAGGGGTTACATTCTCTTTGACACACTTAGCCTATATTATACACACACTATACATACACCCTTCATTTTTAGATTTCTCTATAGTCCTGTCTTCCTTTCCAAAGTCGTTACTTATTCTCACGCCGGAGGCGCCGCCAGGGTCCAAACCCCCCTCCGGTGTTGTTTTGCAGAGTCCCAACCGCAGCGACACCGCTTCCAGGCGTGGGATCGGCCGGGAAGGACTAGATCGGGATTTGGAGATATCAGTTTGTTTCACATTTACCTATATTATTCTTTTTGATATTGAAAGGATGGGTATTGGGTCCGCCCTCATCCCCGAACTAGTCCCTAATCTTCGAATCCACCCCAATCCTTAAATCAGTATTATTTTAATTTATGATCCCAATTTTTTTATATATTTTTTTCCGTTCTATATTCAAAAAATCCGTGAATTCTTGACCTGAATGAGATGGGTATTAAATCGGGTCTGGTGAGGTGGGTGAAATTCCTGTCCTAATTGAAGTGACAATCATTATAAAGTGGATTTTGAAGGTAGTAAAGCTCAATATGATTCGATAATTTTTTTGTCTTTATTTATTTTTACTGGTTTTATCAGAAAATATATTCATTTTTGTTAAGAATGATAGCAGTTTTATTAAACAATTTTTGTTAAGAAAATTTGACTGAAAATTACATATATTAAACAATTGAAGAAGAATTAAAAGATATATTAAACCTAGGAGAGAGCGGACCCAGCTCCCGCTGGGTGAAAAATGAAAGGTAAACAGGGAAAAAATGTTTTCGCTGGGTGAAAACGAGCAGCATGTAATGAAACAATAGGAAGTTGAGCACTTTGATATGCTCACTAACACCGGTCACAGGTCTGGTCTTTGCTTACTGATGAATGATTTCTGATACTTATGAAAGATGCACATGCCCTCTAGTTGTTTGACAGAGTGCACTAGAGAAAGTTTGATATTTTGAGATCATAGAAAATTTATGATAAAATTGTTTTTTGATTTATTAAAATTCTCCCCTTCTTATTCTTATTTTTTCAAGTATTTTATTTATTATGATAATGTTCATAAAAAAAATTCGCTATTATTCTTTTTGATTTATTATTCTTTTTGGCTAAATCTTGGCTGGGTAATTTTTTTTTAGCTAAATTTGTCACTGTTCTCAACTAATTTTAGTTGTACTGCTTCTCCCCGTAACCTGTTTAATTATTTGCTATGATCATTGACACGGGAACTTGAGAATTTTTCTTTTTAAAAGATAAACACGTTCACACATTTATCTTCGTGAACATATTTATCTTCTTTTTGACAAGATTTGAATTTTTAATATCTTGTATGAAAAATATGAAAAAATATCATTAATAAGAAACAATTGACTAAAGTTTAATTATAAATAAGCACGCCCAGGTACAAGAAACAACTTCTATTAATATGATTTAATGAAGATTTGAAATTCGAAGTTACTTGTTGGACTATAAGAATCAAGAATATAATTACTTAATTAGTAGTCAATTCTTTAAGTACTCAATCTCTCAATTGAATTTTATTTCATAACTAGTACAAAAAGTCGCGCTTCGCGGCGTTATAATTTTTTTAAAAAAATTTATCAATTAAATTATAAAAATTACTCGATCATCTCTAATTATCACATTTTTAATTATCAGTCCTCTCGTAAAATAGAATTTTCTTTTAATATCAAAATCTCAAATTTAATAGATTAAATACTTGTGTTATATGTGTGATATATTAATTTTCATGTTAACATACTCTTTTTTCTAATGAGTGCCCTCGCGTAAGGTATTGTGCTCCAATGAATTTGACTATATGAGTTGGCTATATTTTAAAAATAGAATGTTATTATTATTTTAAGT
The DNA here is from genome assembly GCA_030848705.1 of Heracleum sosnowskyi. Taxonomy (NCBI): domain Eukaryota; kingdom Viridiplantae; phylum Streptophyta; class Magnoliopsida; order Apiales; family Apiaceae; genus Heracleum; species Heracleum sosnowskyi. The sequence continues at coordinate 73,134,476 of CM061235.1, forward strand.
TGTTAAAAATAGAATATATAATTAGAATATGATAACAGATGAGGTGGAGTTTTACTACAGGTCCCTACATGTAGGTTCGACGAAAATAGCTAATATAAAGTTGTTGGCTATATTTTTAGCTAACAGTAATGTTTCATTGGAGTTGAGAGAATTTTACATATTCTCTAAATTTTTTATTTATGGCATCTTATCTATACTTTTAGCTAAGGATTATAGACCATTGAAGATGCTCTTATAGATGATTAGTTGTAATAGACTAAGCGAAGCTTTTTCTCTTGGTTGATATGCTTATTCGTTTAATCCGGTCTATTGCAACTACTTCATGTACATTTTCAGCTATAAAATTATAAAAAATAGACCTAGAAACAAGATGGAAGACAATTATATTTCGGGTAATATGATGTTTCACTATGAAAATACATGTGTGATGATATTGATTCAGAAGGATCGATCATTTCTAGTCTATCAAAGATCATAAATCTCAATTCAGTTAAAAATTCGCTAAAAATTCGCTGGGTAAGGTTTTTTTTCTGGATCCGCCACTGATCAAAAAGTAAATTTAATCTACTTAAAATTTATTTTTCAATTTTTCTAGATTACAAATAAATAATCCACGTATCTTTACAAGCATTCTACAAACAAATTTACAACGAGAATAAAATATCTGTTTTATTTCGTGAAAATTGATTCTAACTTCAAAAAACACGCCTCGGTTTTTTTTTTTTTTTTGTTGCAGAATCTTACGTTCAACCGTTTTACTAATTTTTATGCATACCCCGGGCTATTCTATATGCCTAAATGACAGAAAAATGTGGAGGGACTAACACATTTTGTGTTCGATTATTCCAAGTATGGCTATATACCGAATGTTGAAGCATAAACTTATGGCTGTCTGTATTCAAGAATTTTAAGCACATCTGTCCAAAACTTATGCGCAATAGAGTTGCATTATTTTGATTATTATGCTTAAACTAGCTTGTAACCCGTGTCAAACACGAGCCGAACATGAGTCGATATTAAAATATTAGTATTAATAAATTATTAATGAACATTATTTAAAAATGTATTTCTCGAGAATTGAATGATAAAAATATATATAATAAATAAATAACTATTTAATTATGTAGTTATAGACAATCGAACTGTGTATAAAGCTAAAGAAATTAAAGTAAATAAATAAATCTTGTATGATTACGTAGCTGCAAATAATCTAACGCTCGATGAAACTATTGAATTTAAAGTAAATAAATAAATCTTGTATAATTACGTAGTTGTAAGGAATCAAACCTGGATGAAGCTAAAGAATTTAAAGTAAATAAATCTTGTATAATTATGTAGTTGCGAGGAATCGAACCGGGTTAAGTGATAACCAAATTTGGTACTTTAGTACAGCCGCCCATTTACACATTAATAAAGAGTATAGATTTGAGTTGCGAATTGTCCGTCACCCAGAATTCGAGCCTGGCGATCTCTATAAAGTGGCTCATTTTTGTCCCTAACGGTCTTGCTACTGTGGCTCGCGATCACACCTAATGCTAAAGCTGTAGATGAAAGGCTAAATATCCTTTGCTACTAATTCACTGTCTACATTGTTGGTTTGCCTGCTCTTAACAAATCCAAACAGAATATTGTTCCATACATGCAGCGAGATCTTGCATGGCTGTTTTCTAGACATTTTACATAGTTTTTGTACAACAAGAAAAACCTACCAAGTACCGACTGTAAGAAAGCCTTAGATACATAAAGTTGCAATGGAATAATAATCAGTTGAGCCCCTTTTCGAATTCAAATTTAATACTCTATATATGAACTTCTTTCTCCATAAACAAGATGTCGGGAACTAAAATGTCCGGCTGAGATCTTGTGTACTAGAGTTGGTGCATTGTACTTGGGAACAACTCGATCACTTGTGCGTTTTGATAGTAATGGAAGAAGGAAAGGTTAAGAGTCCACCTATAAGCGGTTCTGATATTTATCGGACTTATAAAGATGGTGTTGAACTTGCAGAATTCGATACAAAGAGTCTCAAACAAAATGAAATGAAGGACCTGCTAAACAGACTTGTGAAGATTCCCGAGAAAGATAACGAGGGATTTTTGTTAAAGCTCAAGCAACGTATGGATAGGTAAGCATCACAAATCACCAGTTTTGGTACTACAAATCACTAGTTGAAGTATTTTTACTTAAACTAAAGAATTTTGCATTGTTACAGAGTTGGACTTAAGGTGCCAACAATTGAAGTCCGCTTTCAACATTTAAATGTTACAGCAGAAGCTTATGTTGGTAGCAGAGCATTGCCAACTATACAAAATTCATGTGCTAATATGCTCGAGGTAATTAAGTTGATGTTTGTCCATACGCATACTCTAACCATTTTTTAGTCTTTACAACTCCAATGTTTACTGCTGTTAATGTAATCATACACAGGGTTTCTTGAGTTATCTTCGTATTATCCCCACTCCAAAGAAACCATTACCTATACTTCAGGATGTCAGTGGTATAATCAAGCCTGGAAGGTGAGGAATCAATACTTGGACTTCACAATCTAATTTATCGTCTTAAAATAATTTACTTGAAATTCTTCTTGCAGAATGGTGTTGCTTTTAGGTCCTCCGACTTCTGGAAAAACAACTCTACTTCTAGCTTTGGCAGGAAAACTTGGATCAGATTTACAAGTAAGGAAAATAGAAGAAAACATTGAATATATTTTCAGTTTTTCACATTTTGCTTCATCGTATATGACATCATATAAACATTTGACAAAATTAAAGGTGTCCGGGAGAGTAACCTACAATGGATGTGACTTGAACGAGTTTGTGCCACAAAGGACATCATCGTACATAAGCCAATATGATAATCACATGGGGGAAATGACGGTCAGAGAAACATTAGATTTTTCAGCAAGATGTCAAGGGGTTGGATCTCGACATGGTTTGTAACACATTTGTTTTATGTGGACAAGGCACATGCCTCCTTTTTACAAATCTCAAGTTGTACTGTACTAATAAGTTCGGATATGAAAATTTTGTAGATATGTTGGTAGAATTGTCAAAGAGAGAGGAGGAAGAAAGTATCAAAGCAGACCCTGACATTGAGATGTATATGAAGGTGAGTCTTAGTAACATATCTAGAGAGCTAAGATAACCATTAGGTAGATAATGTATATTTCTAATTGTACTACAATCGCTATTGTTTCTATTAAGAGCTTTAGAAAAAAGTATTGATCTCTGCAGGCAACATCATTAGAAGGGCAAGATGTCAGTTTACTGACTGAATATACTCTGAAGGTACGTTGAGTTAAAAGACCTATTGATGAAAGTGATTAAACTAGTGTTTTAATTGGTTGATCATGTGATATTGTGTTCTATATGATTACAGATTTTGGGACTAGAAGATTGTGCAGACACCGTTGTTGGGAATGAAATGATAAGAGGCATTTCTGGAGGAGAGAAGAAGAGATTGACAGCAGGTAGAGAAACACTAAACTAATTCATATTTTCAGCAAGAAAATACAATAAAAACATGTCTGAGTACTATCTGTTAATTTACCGGCTCACCTGATATAAACATTCTCCGACTTTGTGTTTCTGAAAATATGGAAACTTAAGAATATTTCTGTTGGGTATAATTACTAACTACACAGCAACAATAGGGCAGTTATATATATTTCGAATTAACAAGAACAGGCAAAATTACCAAATAACGAAACAAACACAAGGTCGAAACAAAAGTATAATCAGAGACTGAAAATAACAAGACAAGAAAGAACACTTATCTCTCAGGAGCTTTAGCAAATACTGATAGATAAATAAAACAGCTGAGTCGCCAAGCCTTCGAGAAGTCTTGACTGTTCTTGAAGAGATTATTGCCCCACTTACGCTGTGTTGGGTTGCAGCAATATCACTCCCAGGATAAAACAGCACAGATCAATCCACTCACAGTAGTCGGAATGATCAACAGCGACCAGCACCTCACTTCGCCCAAGAACTATGTATTCTGTATGTGTTGAGAGAAAACACAACTCAGTCAGGATTTCCTGCTGATACTGTTAAATTAAAGGCGGGCGGCGGCGGCGCGCGCGTGTGTGTGCGCGTGAGGCACATACTAACACTATGCACACCCACATGCCTTAGTAGTTGTACACTACTCTTGCACATGTTTCTATATAAACCCACCAACCTCTCATTACCAATTCTATGTGGGATACAAGTTATTTCAATATAACCAACCCACATAACCCATTTCAAGCAACCTATTTCAACTCAATTTATTTATGGATTACACTAAGAAAATGTCTTAGATCCAAACATGAAAGTTTAAGTCCTCATTACAAGGAACAACCTCCACTTGTTAGTTTCCAGAAATTCCATCAGAAACATATATAAAATATGTCTCAAACTTTCCATTTTCTAACAATTTCTGCATACTATATAATCAGCAACTTAATTGTAAACTTCCTTTTCAAATTTTTATACAGGGGAGATGATGGTTGGACCTGTAAGAGCATATTTTATGGATGAGATATCGAATGGTTTGGATAGTTCAACAAGCTATCAGATTGTAAATTCAATCAGGCAATCTATCCACATTCTTGATGGGACTGCTGTTATCTCACTCCTCCAACCCGCACCAGAAACTTATGACTTGTTCGATGACATTATTCTGCTCTCAGATGGAAAAATAGTATATCAAGGACCTTGTGAGAATGTGCTAGAGTTCTTCCAGTTAATGGGCTTCCAGTGTCCTGAGAGAAAAGGAGTTGCTGACTTCTTACAAGAAGTAAAGTTTTTCTTTCAAATGCTTTTAATAATATGTTTTCTTGCTAAGTGATAGACTCATAGACCTAAACTTTTACTTCTGAAAAAAAGGTGACATCAAGGAAAGACCAAGAGCAATATTGGATGAATAAAGATGACACATACAGTTTTGTAAGCGCAAAAGAATTTGCAGAAAGATTCCGGTCCTTTCATGTTGGTGCGGAACTAGGTAATGATCTGGTATTTCCATTTGACAAGTCCAAGGGCCATCCTTTAGCTTTAACAACGAAGAAATATGGTGCTAGCAAGAAGGATATTTTCAAATCTTGCATATCTAGGGAGTACTTGCTTATGAAGAGAACCTCATTTATCTTCATTTTCCAAATTATACAAGTAAGTTGCACGTTGAAGCTTTCATATCTTACTCTTATCTGTGTAAATATTCTGAGGTATCTGAAGTACAATGTAATATTTTTTTTGTCAGATAATTTTTGTATGTTCTGTTGCAATGACGGTTTTTATAAGAACTGAGATGCACAAGAATACAGAAGAAGATGGTCTACTTTACCTCGGTGCTCTTTATTATACAGTAATTACTGTTATGTTTAACGGACTAGCTGAAATCGCCATGAGCACCATGAGACTTCCTATTTTTTACAAGCAAAGAGACCTTCTGTTCTTTCCAGTTTGGGCATATTCGATACCTACATGGATCCTCAAAATCCCTGTCACACTTTGGGAAGTTCTACTTTGGGTGTGTTTGACTTATTATGCCATTGGATACGAACAAGATGTTGGAAGGTAAACCTCCAAATTTAATACAAATTTCATGTTGTGGAATTTTCTCAGTGTTCTCTTTTGTGATGACAGAATTTTCGGGCATTTTCTCGTGCTCATTTGTGTTCATCAAATGGCCTCAGCACTGTATCGGTGCATATCTGCTATAGGAAGAAGCATGATTGTTGCAAACACATTTGGTTCATGCACATTACTTGCAGTACTTGCTTTAGGTGGATTTGTCTTGTCAAAAGGTAATTTCATGTGATGTTCTAAAATTTTACTTGCGTAGAAAACGGATTTGATACTTGTCGCTTTTCTGTGTCAAATAGATAACATCCATCCATGGTGGATATGGGGTTATTGGACCTCACCATTGATGTATGCACAGAATGCTATAGCAGTAAATGAATTTCTTGGGAAGAGTTGGAGACATGTAAGTGCCCTTAATACTATGGGTTAAACTATTTCATATTTTATCAAATGTTATGGCTCTGTCTTACTGGTATTTAGAAGACTAACTTTATAAGAGAAGTTCATGAACAAAGAGTTACTATGCACTTTGCATCTGGCAGGTTCTTCCTAACTCAACAGAACCACTAGGAGTGACTATCTTGAAGACCCGCGGACTTATACCAGATGCATACTGGTACTGGCTTGGAATAGGAGCATTGGTTGGATTTATGTTCTTCTTCAATTTTCTCTCAGCCACTGCTCTAGCCTTTTTCAACCGTAAGCAGTAAATTAGTTTCACTCCTCATAAAAAAAAATAATGCTTGATTCGTAACTCAGCAGTAGTTTATGGATATCAATTTGTGCAGCAATCGCGAAGCCTCAGGCAATCTTAAGTGAAGAAACTTTGGCTGAGAGGAGCTCTTTAGGTGAGTTTACAAATTTCACATGTGCTTTTACAAAAAAAAAAGAAAAAGAAAGAAAGGAAATATGCATAGATAGAACGTTTATAAGTGAAGTAATTATGCAGCAAAGGGAAATGACTTTGGAAGAAGCATATCATCCAGTGCAATGTCAGCATCGGCTAGTAACATAAATCTAACTTCACAAAAGAAGCATGGGATGGTTCTTCCTTTCCAACCCCTTTCGATCTGTTTCAATGATATTAAGTATGCAGTGGATGTTTCACAGGTATACTCAATCCTTATGTTGCAGACTTCTAAATGTAAATAACATTCTAACTGTATTGAACTTAATGTTATGAGTATTCCAATCGCAATAATTTAATAGTACTTGTAAAAAGAAATTGTTATTAATCGACCATAACCAATGCACACGCTAATACTTTTAGGAATTGAAAGCTCGAGGTTTCTCTGAAGACCGACTAGAAATATTGAAAGGTGTTAGTGGTGCATTCAGGCCAGGAGTTCTTACAGCTCTAATGGGTGTTAGTGGAGCTGGAAAGACCACTCTGATGGATGTCTTGGCTGGAAGAAAAACATGCGGCTATATTGAGGGAACAGTTACTATATCTGGCTACCCTAAGAAGCAAGAAACTTTTGCTCGTATAGCAGGATACTGTGAGCAGACTGATATTCACTCTCCTCATGTAACAGTTTACGAGTCTTTGCAATTTTCAGCATGGCTTCGGCTGCCTCCTGATGTTGATAACGCAAGCAAAAAGGTGATTCGAGCATAGACAGATTTTATTATAGTTTCTGACAATATAGACAAGTTGTAACTAGTACTGACAAGCTATACGATGAAGCATGCAATAACTTTGATTGATGGTTTGTAGATGTTTGTTGAGGAAGTTATGGAGCTTGTGGAGCTGACCCCGTTGAAAGGAGCACTTGTAGGACTGCCAGGTGTAGATGGTCTCTCAACTGAGCAACGCAAAAGGTTAACGATTGCAGTTGAGCTGGTGGCCAACCCATCCATAATATTCATGGATGAGCCAACCTCAGGTCTTGATGCCAGGGCAGCAGCAATAGTGATGAGAACAGTAAGAAACACAGTGGATACCGGAAGGACAGTGGTGTGCACTATCCACCAGCCAAGCATCGACATATTTGATGCTTTTGATGAGGTAAGAAATAATTTTATAAAATTTAAGGATTCAGTGTATGCTTCCGCTTTCTATGTGCGAAAAGAACTAAGGAATGGCTTGTTTGAATTGCAGTTGATTCTACTAGAATCTGGAGGTGAAGAAATATATGTTGGACCAGTAGGCCATCAGTCTTCTGATCTAATTGACTACTTTGAGGTGCACTTGGCAAAGTTCAATAAAACCTTTACATTTCTAACTAATTTATTAAGCAGCAAATTTCATAGAACTAATATTTTTGAAGGCAATCAATGGCGTTCCAAAGATTAAAGACGGTTATAATCCAGCAACCTGGATGTTGGATGTAACATCAAAAGGACATGAAGAAACACTAGAAGTTAAGTTTGCTGAAGTGTACAAAAAATCAGAATTATATAGGTAATCTAGTTTCCAGATTCTAATATAAGATTTGGAAATTCTAAAGACAAAGTTCAAGTACGGATGAGTTTAGTTCACCATTTGTGCATTATGTAGGAGGAACAAAGAATCTATAGAGGCATTTAGCATACCAGTGCCCGATTCTCAGGATATACACTTCGCGACACAGTACTCTCAATCTTTCTTCACCCAGTGCCTAGCTTGCCTCTGGAAACAACACTGGTCGTATTGGAGAAATACTTCATACAGTGTAGTGAGATTTCTCTTTGCAATTTTCACAGGATTAGTTTTCGGGACTATATTCTGGAATGTTGGTCCAGTGAGGTATGCCGATTTAACTAGTCTTCTATGAAATTTCTCTCGCAATCAAACCATGTATCAATAAAATCACATCCTTTGTATTTTAGGGGAACAAAACAAAACCTCTTCGACTCAATGGGCTCCATGTATGCAGCTGTTATATTTCTTGGCATACAGAGTGCTTCATCAGTCCAGCCAGTTGTTGGTATAGAAAGAACAGTCTTTTATAGGGAAAGAGCAGCTGGGATGTATTCAGCTATACCATATGCAGTTGGACAGGTAATCTTTCAACTCACCTGTCTCATTCTTATTGTTCCTCCAAATTAAATCGACTACTCTGTCTCAGGAACTCGTTTGACAAAATTCGTCGCCTTAATTATTTTCTAAAATACTTTCTACGACTTATAAGTTGGGGAAAAAAATTAACCAAATATTGTTCATTAATTTGAAGGAATATAAGATTCACTTAGTTTCCGCTATACAGGTTTTGATCGAGATTCCTTACGGTTTTATTCAAACAATCCTCTACGGCGTCATAGTTTATGCAATGCTCGGCTTTGAATGGACAGCAGTCAAGTTCTTCTGGTATATTTTCTTCATTTACTTCACCTTATTGTACTTCACCTTCTACGGAATGATGACGGTAGCAGTTACTCCAAACCACAACATCGCTGCTGTATTTTCAACCTTTTTCTACGGACTGTGGAATCTTTTTTCGGGTTTTATCATTCCAATAACAGTGAGTTTATATCTTTTCCCACATAATGAGATAACAATTTTACAAGTACATAATGAGATAACAATTTTACATAATGACAGAGGATACCAGTGTGGTGGAAATGGTGCTACTACAGTTGCCCTATTTCTTGGACTTTGTATGGATTACTTGGTTCACAATTTGGAGACATACAAGAAGAACTCGAAACCGGTGAAACTGTGGCACAGTTCATCAAGAGCTACTTTAAGTATGATCATGACTTCGTGGAATATGTTGCACTAATTGTAGTTGGATTAGCTATTCTATTCGGTAGCATCTTTGCCTTGTCTATCAAGGTATTTAACTTCCAGAAAAGATAGTTCACGGGAAAAAAGCTGTGAAATGTCTATTTACTATCGGTTAGGTCCATAATAAGAATAAGCAACTCGCACAAAAATGCATACTACAATCACAGCCCAAGGACCTCTGTCGAGGTAGTTCGTACATCAAACTTGATAACAATCTAAGTAGTTCATAAAAGAATTGAGAATATAACAAGAAATTACGTGCTAAGAAAAAAAGTAAAATTCGTAACACATAGACTAGGCCTTTTCCTACTTAAATTTACTCCGACCTCTCATCTAATATAGTGTAATAATTAATATATACACTTTTTATAGCAGTGGATCATATAATAAATGATAAAAACACTATGAGAAAAGAGTCCATATATAATACTCCTTCACGGATTTAAGAAATTTTTTAAATCATTTAAATTTCATGTCATATTTTCTAACATGTGCGTTTATTTTCTTGTTCTTCATCTATTTTTCATTCTTCCAAAACTAGTATCTTGTGAATGTGTTCTTAGTTTTCACCATTTCCATAATTCATAGTGTTCTGCATCATTAACATGATTTGGACATATGTTGTTAATTTTCTTCACTTAGCTTATATATTCTAATTAAAAATAAGTTTTTTATGAAAGAAATCATAAAATTTGTTAAAATCCTCACAGTTTTTTTCCCCTCTGACATGCGATAAAAGGAACCAGAGTCATACTACTATTAAGAGGTGTTGGTATATTTCCTCACAATTATATAGTACACAGTGAAGATCAAAATTCAAATTTATACAAGTAACTTATTTTTAATTTTTTGAGGCATAGTGATTCTGGCTAATGTTTTATGTAGACCACTTTAATCTTAGACTTGTTTCGCCTTTCATTTTTTTACAATTCATTGGCTATATTTATTCAACTTCATTAACTAAAAGAAATAAATACACACATATATACATGTATCTTGTATATTACTATTTTATAACAGTCAAAGTAGTATTACAATACTAAAATATTACGTATTTTTATTCATACTGCACATTATTTTATCTTGTAGTGCATAATTGGATATAATGAACTAATTGTTGTTATTAGCTTAGTTGTTATACTACACTTTGATATAATATGCCTAGAGTGTATGTAATAACTACAGTACAATACTAATATATAATTAACACAAATTTCTTTTTAATCTAAGCCACACATTAAAAATTAATCTAATAATTGATATTAAGTCTAAGGATCTACAATTTAACTAGTCTGCGTAGAAAATAACTCGTCACTCATTTCTATACAGTTGATACGCCTATTAAGGTATATATAAACTATACATCTATAACTTATTTTTAAATTATTTTTTATCTGAATAAAAATTTAAACGTTAAATTTTAATTCAAAAGGAAAAAAAATTAAAAATAATTTATGAAAATATATTTTACAGCAGTCTTAAAATATGTGTCGAGCCCCATCATTAATGTATACAATTGGGCGGAACGGAGGGAGTAGTAAAGGAGACGAGACTAAATGATACATCAATTAGCAGTACTGAACCAAATTTAGAACTACAAATCTATTATTTATATATAGCCTATAACCCGTGCGATACACGGATGAATTTTAGTATTTTTTATCTTATTATCTATATCTTGATTTATATGATTTTAAAAAGTAATCAAATATAATAATATATGTATGATGTTATTCTAAGTTTTTTTTGTATTTTGATTTTAAAAATTCTTAATATGTTGTCGATGAAATAATATCTTGAACTTTTGAATGTAGCTTAGAAAAATAGATGATATAAATATTTAATAATAATATGTTGTTGACGGGATTCGACCTTGAACCCGTGGGAGCATTTTAGATATCAAAAAAAGAATATTATTTTAATATTACATCAAACGGTTCTCATTTACCTATATTTACATCTAACGGTTATTATTTAGAGGACCAAACTAAATGACCAAACTACCAACCAAATTGAGGGTGGTTTGCTTATAATATTACCTATGCGATGCACGGATGAATTTTTGTATTTTTAATTTATTATTTTATTATTTTAGTATTTTTATATGATTTATTATTATTTTTTATCTTATTTTATTATCATTTATTTGTATTTTGATCTTAAAATTTTTTAATATGTTGCCGACGGAATAATATCTTGAACTTTTGAATGTAGCTTAGAAAAATAGATGATATAAATATTTAATAATAATAATATGTTGTAGACGGGATTCGAATCTTGAACACGTGGGAGTATTTTAGATACCAAGAAAATAATATTCTTTTAATATTACATCAAACGGTTCTCATTTATCTATATTTATATCTAACAGTTATTATTTAGAGAACCAAACTACCAACCAACCAAATAGATGGTAGTTTGCTTATAATAGTATTTTTTTTATATGATTTTTTATTTAGAGAACCAAACTACCAACCAAATAGAGGGTGGTTTGCTTATAATATTATAGTATAGATAGATAGATAGATAGATATCAAAAAAAGAATATTATTTTAATATTATATCCAACGGTTCTCATTTACCTATATTTAACGGTTATTATTTAAAGAACCAAACCAAATGACCAAACTACCAACCAAATAGAGGGTGGTTTGCTTATAATATTATAGTATAGATAGTATAGATAGATAGTATAGATAGATAGATAGATATCAAAAAAAGAATATTATTTTAATATTACATTCAACGGTTCTCATTTACCTATATTTACATCTAACGGTTATTATTTAAAGGACCAAACCAAATGACCAAACTACCAACCAAATAGAGGGTGGTTTGCTTATAATATTATAGTATAGATAATAGGGCTAGTGATCAAATACAAACCTTTTTTTAAAATACAAACTAAGAACCATTCTAAACCCTTAGATTAATCTAATATAATGGTCCCCCTATATGCACAACATACAACTAAAATACACCCTCCCACACTCAATCACACCTATTCCCCTTCGTTTTTAATTTGACTTTTCTCGTCAATCGGAGAGCGTTTTTTGAAATCCGACTTCACCGTATTTTTCTCCATCTCCCAACGATCAATTTGCATACCATATGTGCTATGTTTTAACGCGATTTGAAAAAAAAAATATTTAGTTTGTAGTCTAAGAGTGGTTTGTATTAGAGTAAACCCCTATATAATAGAGCAACTAGTGGTTTGCTTGAGACAATTTAATCGGTGTGAAATTACCTAATTACCCCTACTTATTATATTAATGATAAAAAAATTGTTTTTAATGGGAGTCGAACCCTTGATATCTAAATTAAAGAGGACAATTACAACCACTATGCTAGACATCAATTTTGGGTATATCATAAAACTCTTTATTAATATGTGCAAATACTCAATATGGTATATTCTATTTTGGTCTCTTCTTGTAATCTACTTGGTAAGCTAGATAATTTATTTTCACAAGTGCCTTAGAATCATATATTTGACCATATTAGAGAAAATACTCATGCAAAATAGATATACAAAATGTTATAAATTGAAATTGGTCCTTTGGAAAAAGAATTATATTAATATTTTTATATTATAAATCATGTTTATTTGCAATAAGTATATATTTGCTCAGATTATATATACTATTAGATTACAAATTCTATATACAATCAATATATATATTAAATTACTAAATTACCCTTTCAATATTATATTGATGAAATCAAATTACTAAATTACCCCACCAATTGTATATTGATGATAAAAAAAACTACTTTCATAAGTGCCTTAAAATCATATATTTGACCATATTCGAGAAAAACTCATGCAAAATAGATATACAAAATGTTATAAATTGAAATTGGTCCATAGAAAAAGAATTATATTAATATTTTTATATTGTAAATCATGTTTATTTGCAATAAGTATATATTTCCTCAGATTATATAGACTATTAGATTACAAATTCTATATACTATCAATATATATTAAATTATTAAATTACTCTTTCAATATTATATTGATGAAATCAAATTACTAAATTACCCCGCCAATTGTATATTGATGATAAAAAAAATTGTTTTTAATGTGAACTAAACTATGACCGGTGATAGTGTGACAAATGTTGACATCTATAGTCACTACCACTTATTATTTTCTCTTTTAATATTTATTTTAAAATTTAAAACTATCGACATATTTACACCTTTTCAATTATATCCTTATATGTAATAAGTGAGAATATTACACTCAATAATATTTTGAATATGATGATTAAACTTATAAACACTTGTCCACACGTAAGAAAAAATCACCGAGGATATTACTCAAATAGTCAACAACATTGTACATAAGAATTATTCGAAGTATAAATTAACTCATACAATCAAGATGAACATGACATATACACTATAATGTACATAAACTCAACATCTACAACGCAAGTTCCTACCCCCAATGATGAGGCGGGTTCGAGAAAAAAATAATATATCGTTTGAAACGAAAAGTAACACGCAACCAATATAGTCAATAGACAACAATTACCAAATTGATATCAAAAAGAAAATTTTAAGACATTGTCTAAATTAACAACTTTGGTTCATAGTTTGTAACAATGATTAAATGTTATAAATTGAAATTGGTCCATAGAAAAAGAATTATATTATTATTTTTATATTATAAATCATGTTTATTTGCAATAAGTATATATTTCCTCAGATTATATAGACTATTAGATTACAAATTCTATATACTATTAATATATATTAAATTAATAAATTACCCTTTCAATATTATATTGATGAAATCAAATTACTAAATTACCCCACCAATTGTATATTGATGATAAAAAAAATTGTTTTTAATGTGAACTAAACTATGACCGGTGATAGTGTGACAAATGTTGACATCTATAGTCACTATCGCTTATTATTTTCTCTTTTAATATTTATTTTAAAATTTAAAACTATCCACATATTTACACCTTTTCAATTATATCATTATATGTAATAAGCGAGGATATTCGCTTTTTAGGAATATGTTGTTCTTGATGATAATTATAAAACACTTAGTAGATTTTGTATTAAGTCTATTTTGTAACTGTCAACAGAATGGTATGTTTTGCAGCTTCCGTTGACAGGTAGCTCATCAACGAAATGAGTCTCATCAACGAAATGAGTAATGTAGCAATTGTACTGTACAATAGTTCACAGTTTGATATGCATTTTGTTGTAGGTATTAGATAGGTTCTCTAAGTCATGTTGACTAAGTATTAGATAGGCAAAATAGGTTGGTTAAGTGTAAATATATTGTGCCTTGTAATTTTGCCTAAGTGAAGACATGTCAACGGAATGAAGATTACTCTATCAACAGAATGAAGATTACTCATCAACGGAATGAAGATTACTCATCAACGAAATGAAGAATAAAGCTATCAACGAAATACATCCTCCTGCTATCAACGAATCATTATCACTTTTCTGAATAGTTGACAAAGTGATAGTGACAGTTTTCTGACAGATCAAAAGGAGATGTAGGAGTGTACTTTGCATTGGAAGCCATCAAAATGGACACTGGAAATAAGGAAACATTCCAATTTCCAATTAGGTTCTTGAGTGTGATCATAATAAGCATGAAGACAAAAGCCAAGATCTCCAAGGACCATTGGACAAAAGGGATGAAAAGCAAGCTACTGGAGGTTACCTTTAGATTAATTTAGAGTAGCCAAAAATAGCATTGTAAACTTGGGTTATATAACCAAGTGTAGCAGTTCATTTTAAGATAAGCGAGTGAGATAAAAATAGTTTGTATTAGTTTCTTTAAAAGAGCACTCTCACTCCAAATCAGGAACTGAGCAGGTGTGATACTTTTGTAACACAGATTATTTCCGAAATAAAATCATCTCAGTTGGATCCTCAAAACATCCAACATAAATTTTATATTTGCTTGAGTTTTTATTTTTAGTATTGTTTTAGTTGAAAGTTGTTTTAAGTTTAGAAAATATCTAGAATTGTATTCAACCCCCCCCCCCTTCTACAATTCTGTTAGGTCATTTGGGATTAACAATTGGTATCAGAGCAAGCTTCTAACATACAAGAAGTTTAAAGATCAAGGCCAAATCAGTAACCATGGTGAAGAAGGATGCAGGTGTAAAGATACCAGTTCTAGATAAGGACAATTACTTTCACTGGAAAGTAAAAATGCATCTACATCTCATGTCTATGGATGAGAGATATGTAGACTGCATTGAGAAAGGTCCACACGTTCCCATGAAGTTTGCATCTAGAGTTGGACTGCCAGATGATGCTGAAGATGTAGAAATTTCAAAACCTGTCTCAGAATGGACTGTTGAAGATGTTGCAGAAGTCCATAAAGATAAAAGAACCATGAAAATTCTGTTTAATGGTTTGGAGCAAGAGATGTTTGACAATGTCATAAACTGTACAACTTCTAAAGAAGTATGGGACACTGTTAGAACACTCTGTGAAGGAACTGAGCAAGTTAGGGAGAACAAAATGCAACTCCTCATACAACAATATGAGCACTTTCATTTCAAAGTTGGTGAAACCCTAAATGACACGTTTAGTAGGTTTCAAAAGCTTTTAAATGGATTAAAGTTGTATGGGAGGGTCTATCAAATCAAGGATTCAAACCTCAAATTTCTAAGAGATCTTCCAAAAGAGTGGAAGCCTATGACTATTTCTCTGAGAAACACTCAAGAGTACAAAGACTACACTCTTGAAAAGCTTTATGGAACCTTAAAGATATATGAGCTGGAAATGGAGCAAGATGAAGAAATTGAGAAGGTACAAAAGAAAGGTGGATCTATTGCATTGATTGCATCTGTGAACCAACTGGAAGATGACAATGAAGAAACTACAAAAGACACAACTAGTCGAGCTAGTTGTAGGAGTGATGTTAGCAAGGGTAAAGGCAAGATGACAGAAGAAGAACAAGAACCAGCCAACTTGGATGACTTAGATGATATTGATGAACACATTTCTTTTCTTTCAAGGAAATTCTCTAAGTTCAAATTCAAGAGAAACTCATAAGCAAGGCCACCAAGGAGATACTTTCAACCTGGCAAAAATAATTGGATTGAAAAGTCTAAGTCTAAATGTTTCAACTGTGGAATGATTGGTCACTTTGCTGGAGATTGCAGAATGCCCAAAGTTGAGAAGGGCAACAAGAAATTTGAGCATGTTGATTATAAAAAGAAATACTTTGAACTTCTCAAGCAGAAAGAAAAGGCTTTCATGTCTCAGGAGTATGATTGGGCTGGTAATGGTGAAGATTTAGATGATGATGTTGAGTATGTCAACTTGGCTCTAATGGCTAACAATCATGAGCAGGAAGCAAGTTCCTCTAGCAACCAGGTAACAATTACTAATCTTTCTGAGCTTTCTAAAGAGGAATGCGATAGTGCAGTGAATGAAATGTCTACTGTACTGTATAATTTACGTGTTACTCTTAAATCACTTACCAAAGAGAACTCAAGAATTAAAGAGGCCAATTTGCTCTTAAGTGATAGAAATGCCATGTTAGAAGCACAGCTCATTGAGTTTGAGAAAATGAGGTGTGTTAGTAGGGATGCCAAGCAGGAACTTGAGAAAGTGTTAAAAAGGGAAAAAATTCTTAAAACACAACTAGAAATAGAACAGAAAGTGATTGCCAAATGGAAAGATTCTAGGAATGTTGCTAGCAACATCATTAATGTTCAAGGTATGGAATCTTTCTGTGAGCAGTCATAGAAAAAGAACAAAGAGAAGCTAGGGTATGCTGGTGAAACCTTAGAATCAGAAACAGAATCAACAAACAACAATGATCATATGTTGAAGGTTGATTCGTCAACAGAATGCAAGGTTTCGTTGACAGATGAACCATCAACCGATCAGGCTGTTTCGTTGACAGAGAAAAAGAAAGAAGAACTCACTAGACTTAATAACAAGTTTGGTCCTGTCACCAAGAACTTTGTTCAAGGTGAGTCTAGTAAATCAAAGAAAGTTGAGAAGCCTGTTGAAAGAGTGAATGTAGGTCACTTGTCCAACAAGCAATTGAAAGACAAGTTAGAGAAAATTCAAGTTGAGGTTAAAGGCAATAAAAAGAATAACAGAAATGACAAAGTAGGGATTAACAAACATAACAATTACACACCTGATAAATATGCTCCTAGAAAGACATGTGTTAATTGTGGTAGTGTTAGTCATTTATCTGCTAACTGCAAATCTGTTAAGAAGACTGCTAATGTGAAAATGCATAATCCTGCAATGAATGTTTCAATGCCTACAATGCATGTTATGCCTAACATGTTTGCTCCATATGCACAATTTCAAAATCCATATGCCAGCATGTCATTTGTGCCTAATCCATACATGAACATGATTAATATGCCACAAATGCCATGGAATGTGAATAACATGTTTGTTCCTCCAACTATGCATACTGTGAATGAAAATGTGAGCAACCCTCAGAAATCAACACCAAAGGTAAAGGTTGATTTAAATCAATCTGAGCCCAAGGTGAAAAATGATATAAAAGGAAAATCAAAGGCTAACAAAACAGGACCCAAGGTAACTTGGGTACCAAAATCAACTTGATTTGGTTTTATTGTGTGCAGGGAGACAAAAGGAATCTTTGGTACTTGGATAGTGGTTGTTCAAGACACATGACTGGTGATTCTACCCTGCTCACAGAGTTTCAGGAAAGAGCTGGCCCTTGTATTGCTTTTGGAGATGACAGCAAAGGCTACACTAAGGGATATGGCTTGATTTCAAAAGAGAATGTCATCATAGATGAGGTTGCATTGGTGGATGGTCTTAAGCACAACTTGCTTAGTATCAGCCAACTTTGTGACAAAGGATTTTTAGTCACTTTTTCAAAAGAAGCCTGTGTTGTTTCTAAAGTAGGAGACAACAATGTGGTAATGACTGGATTCAGAAGAGGGAATGTGTACATTGCTGACTTTAGTAGCACAAGTCCAGACACCATCACTTGTCTTTTCAGCAAGGCAAGCAAGGATGAAAGTTGGCTATGGCACAAGAAATTGTCTCATTTAAATTTTAAGGTTATGAATGATTTGGTGAGGAAAGATCTTGCTAGAGGAATTCCACAGGTGGAATTCTCCAAGGATGGTTTGTGTGATGCCTGTCGGAAAGGGAAACAAAAGAAGGCATCATTCAAAAGCAAGACAGAGTCATCAATTTTCCAACAGCTTGAGTTGCTTCATATGGATCTATTTGGCCCTGTGAATGTCATGTCCATTTCAAATAAGAAATACTGTCTTATGATTGTTGATGATTTTTCTAGATTTACATGGACTTTCTTTTTGCACTCCAAAGATGAGGCAAGTGAAATCATTATCAATCACATCAAGATGGTAAACAATCATCCTGATTTCAAAGTAAGAAGGATTAGGAGTGACAATGGGACAGAATTCAAGAATTCAAATATGAAGATGTTCTGTGAAGAAAATGGTATTTTGCATGAAAAGGGGTAGTTGAAAGGAAAAACAGCAAAATGGGGTAGTTGAAAGGAAAAACAGAACACTTATTGAAGCTGCAAGGACAATGCTAGATGAATCAAAGTTACCAACTTATTTCTAGGCTGAGGCAGTTAACACAGCTTGCTTCACTCAAAATATTTCTTTGATTAATCAAGCCAAAGGAATGACCCCTTATCAACTACTCAAAAGAAAGAAGTCACTATTGGATTTTCTTTATGTCTTTGGATGCAAGTGTTTTGTTATGAGAAATCAAGCTGAGCATTTGGGGAAATTTGAAGCAAAGGCAGATGAAGCAATATTTGTGGGATATGCAGCAGGGAAAGCTTACAGAGTCTATAATCTCAGAACCAACATTGTTATGGAATCTGTACATGTTGTTTTTGATGATCTCAAAATTCAAGTTCTCTGTGATGAAGGTTTCCATGAAAGTCTTTCTTTTGAGAATGAGGAAGGAGATCAAGTGAATCATGTTAAGGCTATTGAGAAATAGCCTAAAGTTGTTGTGTCTAGCACAGATGAAAGCAGTAGTGAAGATGAAATTGCTGCATTAAGATTGAAAAGAATAGCTGCTAGCAGACCAAATGGTCATTTCGTTGACAGTTAGAATGAGCGTTTCGTTGACAGTCTAAATGGGCATTCCGTTGACAGTCACAGAAATGCCTCTAGGAGTGATCAATTAGGGACAACAAACTCAGGGGGAGTTTCTCAAGGACAAATATCTAATCAAGGCAATCATGATCACGAAACTACATCTTCTAGAGCTAATCTACCTACCTCAAGGAAATGAACTAAAGATCATCTCTTTGAACTTATTATAGGTGATGTTTCTTCAAAAGTCCAAACTAGAAGAGCAACTCAAGAGGAATGTCTATATAGTAGCTTTCTGTCTCAAGATGAGCCAAAGAAAGTTGAGGATGCACTTCTAGATCCAGATTGGGTTTTAGCTATGAAAGAGGAGCTAAACCAATTTGAGAGAAACAAAGTTTGGAAGCTGGTGCCCAAGCCTAATGACAGAAGTGTTATAGGCACAAAATGGGTGTTCAGAAACAAGATGGATGAAAATGGCATAGTCACAAGGAACAAAGCTAGATTGGTTGCAAAAGGTTATTCACAGGAAGAGGGAATTGATTTTGATGAAACCTTTGCTCCTGTTGCAAGACTAGAAGCAATAAGGATATTCCTAGCCTATGCAGCCCATGCCAATTTCAAAGTCTTCAAGTAGTTGTTGCTTGATGATCAGTAGTTCCTCATCAAACTCAACAACACTCTTTTTGAAGATGGGTTGTTCAACACATGACAGCATGGTTGGGGCATTTTTGTTTGTAAAAGATTCTTTTCCTTTGCCCTTGACCTTCTTCATTCCCTTGTCATTATCATAGTCAAAACCAACTCCAACCTTGCAGTTTTCAGTGTGTTCCTTGTGATAGGTTTGAATAAGTTCAGAGGAGTTCTTAAAGCTTCTTAGTTTCAGTTCAGTTTCAGTAATTTGTTCCCTAAGGGCTTTCTCTATCTGTTCAGCACAAATCACTTTGTTTTTAAGATACTCAACCTCCTTTTTCAAACCATCCAGGTTCACAACCATTAACTCAAGTTCCTCATTCTTTTCTGTAAGCTCAAGATTCTTAGCAGTTAGTCTATCAATTTCTTCATTAGCTACTAACATGCTAGTATGAATATTAAACATCTCAGTACTCATATCTTCAACAGTTTGCTTATATTGAAGGGGAGTCATATCAAGAGAAGTAAGAATAGGTACCTGACTTGAATCACCATCATCAGAAAATGCCATCAAGGCATAGTTTGAGTATTCTTGTTCTTCTTCTTCATCAGAGTCATCCCAGCATTTTCCCTCAGCAATAAAAGCTTTACCCTGTTGTTTCTTGAGTAGAGCCTCATACTTAGCTTCAAGCTCTAAGTATGCTTTGTCCTTCTTGACCTGTTTAGGCTTTTTGCACTCAGTGGCAAAATGCCCAAGTTCATTGCAGTTATAGCATCTTATTTTGGACCTATCCACGCTCCCAGATTTGTATCCTCCTTTAACTGCACCAGTAATCCCTTTTCCTTTGATGAAAGAGTTTGAGCTACCTGAACCACCAGCATTTCCACTATTAAATCTAGACTTGAATGGCTGCTTCCTCTTAAACCTTATGTTAGGGTATCTCCTAGCCATATAAGCAAAAGATTTGTTTTCCATCTTGTCCAGTTCATCAATGCTGTAGAACTCATCCTCTTCAGGTAAATCATACACAACCTGAGTTTCATCACCAGTGTCATCACTTTCCAGTTCCTCAATCTTGATATGACTGATTTTTAGAGAATCCATTCTTTGACCTAGATTGTCAGCAATAAGGGCACAGGAGGTATTGGCCACCAATCCTTGCTTTGCTTGAATAGATCTCTTTTGAAACAGCTCTAACTCATATGTCTTCAAAACACCATACAACACATCAAAACCAATCTTTGTTAGATCTCTTTCTTTAAGGGAAGAGATTCTTGGTTCCAAGTGATCTGGAAGAGTTAGTAAGAACTTCATATTGAGCTCTTCTGTCTCATAGTGTTTGTCATAGAGTTTGAGCTCGTTTATCAGCTTGTTGAATCTCTCAAACACTTCTGTGATTCCCTCTTTTGGCTGAGCCATGAAGGCTTCATATTGTGAAACAAGAATCTGCTTCTTGTTCTTTCTTACTTCAGTAGTTCCTTCACAGAGCACTTCTATAAGATCCCACATCTTCTTGGCACTAGTACAATGAGCAACAATGCCATACATGTTGAAGTCCATAGATTCACAAATGATAAGTTGAAGATGTCCATCCAGTGCAACTTTCTCCTTTTCAGGATCAGTGTATTTTGAGGGGTCTTTGGGCACATGCTTTGCTGGTACAATCTCAGTGCCATTGGTTGTTTCACCAATCTCGATCATTGGAATAAAGGGACCATGCTTTAGAATATCTAAATACATGGGGTTAGAAGCTTTGATGAAAAGCAACATCTTCTTTTTCCATAAACTGTAGTGCTCCTTGTTAAAGGGAGGGATCTTGATACTGCTCAGTTTCTGTGAACTCATTCTTGATCTTTTCCTGTTTGTACGTTAACAGCCTTCGCTCTGATACCACTTGTTAGGAATGAATATCACCTAGAAACTAGACAGAGGGGGGGTGAATGGATAGTTTGATGGATTTTTGCTTTCTTGAAACTAAATGTAAACTGTATATGATTATGCTATGTAATATGCAGAAAGTAAACAGCACGCACAATCACTTTAATCTACTTTGTATAAGCAAATTAAATACTACAGCTTTCCAAGAAATTCACAATCGAATTTATGGCTTCTAAACAAGAACAGTTTGTACTTGCTTGCTTACAGAGAAAAGAGCTTAGCAAATAACTATGTGTATCTCTCTTACAGCTTACAATAGGATGTGCATGATATATATCAACCCTATACAAACTAGTGCACACACCTATTTTTACACAGTTACCCCTTGCTGAAAGTCCAACTTGTCCTGCCATAAGACGTTAACGGTGTCAGGAAGGACCACCTGCTTTTCGGAGTCTTTCCCATTTCTGTAGCTGCTTGTCTCTTATCTTTCTCTCCAAGTTTAGCTGTAGATTTGCCATCTGTTCTTTGGACCACCTTGCCAGAACAAATGCTTCAGTATTTGTCTCTTTTGATTCTTGGTTCTGTACCTTGATTTGTCTTGTTATAAACGGCTAAGTGTTGATATCGTGAACTCCACTTCATTCCTGACTTCGCGATCTCCCTTGTGAGGACTACGCGATATAGCCTTTGAAGACTTTGCGACATAGGTCATTTGACGACTATGCGACATAGGTCATTTGATGACTATGCGACATAGGGCTTCTGAGGACTTCACGATCTAGGCTTCTTTGACTTTGCTGACTTCAACACTTCACGACATGTGTCTTGAGGACTTCTCGACATAGTACAAAATGGACTATGCGATATAGTACTTCACGACATGGATATTGGTGACTTCACGACATAGCTTTCTTTTGACTTTGCTATATAATGCCTTAGACAAATTTCTGTAACTTATTTCTTCATGGCCTTATTCATCTCTATCCTGCTGCATGAACATTACTGAACTTCTACCAGGACAATTATTCAATGGCCTATATACAATCTAGATGCAAGAAACTTTACTAAGCTCATTATAGATTTGAGCATACATGATAAAGCTATTGTTCATGAGAACAAGACAAGTACATTTAGAGACCTATACTATATCCCAGTGATAGAAATCACTAGGTCATGTAGTGTGACATAGTCACATAGTGTAGGCTTGTTAATAGTGGTATTCAGACATGTCTTGAGCCTAACACAGATTATGCAGGATGTAAAATTGACAGGAAAAGCACAACTGGCACCTGCCAATTCCTAGGAAACAAGCTTGTGTCATGGTTCAGCAAGAAACAAAACTCAGTTTCTACCTCCACAGCTGAGGCTGAGTATATTGCAGCTGGAAGTTGTTGTGCACAGATTTTATGGATGAAAAATCAACTACTTGATTATGGATTAAGAGTTAAGAAAATTCCTATCTTCTGTGACAACACTAGTGTCATTGCCATTACTGAGAATCCAGTACAGCATTCAAGGACCAAGCACATTGACATCAAGTATCATTTCATTAGAGAACATGTTATGAAAGGTACTGTGGAGTTACATTTTGTTCCAAGTGAACAACAACTTGCAGACATCTTTACCAAGCCACTTGATGAATCAACATTCCCAAGATTAGTAAGTGAGCTAGGTATGCTAAATTTCTCTTAATTATTTTTGAGATTTTTGCAAGTTAAAATGCAGCCAGAAATTTGCTATGATTTTCTGTGAATTAATTTTCTCAAGAAAAAGTGAAATTTTGTTTAAGTCAAAATTACTATGTCAACGAATGCTTCATTCCATTGACAGACTTAGTATTTTTCTGGGTATTTCGTTGATAGCTCTTTTATATCAACGAAATGCAGCTTTATCAACGAAATAGACGGGACCTTAAACGCCCAATTCTGATTCGTTGATACCGCGTAGTTAATCTGAACCGTTGGAATTGCACGTCTCTTTACCACGATCTATGCATACACCCCTGTAAGTATAAATCATGGTAACATTTTAATTGTAACGGTTAGATTTTTAAGCCAATCCAGTAATTTATATTTATTATTGGACTTAATTTTTGAGAAATTTTGGGGGAGTATTTAAGAAATTTTGTTTTCTTTAATTCTTTTCTACCTTGCTCTCAAAATTTCCAAAGGCTTTCTTACTTCTTCTTCTCTCAAAGCAAAACAAAGTTCGAGCTTTTCTTCACTCAACAATGGCACCCATAGTCAAAATCATGTCAGCTGGAGGGTTCATTTACGAGAAGAACAACTCCATTCCATTTGTTGTCAAGGAAAGTCCGAACAGAATCTTTTTCAAGATGATGGATTTCTTGATGAATTGCAAGCTGAGCTACGCAATGTTTCACTCAACTCCGCTCTACAATGAAATCATAGAGGAGATTTGGACCTCCTGTGAGTACAGTGGGACAAATTGCACTTTGCAATTCACCATTCAAGGTAAAGAGTATATTGTCAATTCTGATGTATTGCAAGCATGCCTTCACATTCCTGAGGATAACTACTCTGCTTTACCTTCATATACTGAAATGGTTAACATGCTTAATTCTATAAATTACTCTTTGCCTACTGATAATTTGGGTAAGATAATTAGGAGAGGTTTGGTTAGGGAATGTAGTTACTTAGCTGATGCATTCATTAAGGTCTTTTCTGGTAAAATCAGTAACTTTGATGAATTAACTAACTCTATTTTGATTCTGTTTACCATGCTCTTAACTGATAGATATTATAACTTTACACACAACTTATGTATGAAATTGGTGCTAAGTTGGGTGATAAGGCTAATAGGAAAAAGAATATCTATTATGCTAGATTTCTAATGATGTTTGCTAACCATGTTAGTCCAGCACCATTGGTTATCTCTAACCCAAATTCCAGGTTTGACTGCTTTGTACAAGAGAAGAGGGTTTTGACAGATATCCTGAGGCTCAATCACAATGGTGATGTCCCAGTGGTGTATTTGCCCACAATTGAGGTAACCACTACTAACCCTGTTAGTTTAACTGTTACTTCTACTGTTTCACCCACCTCTGTTGCTATGGAGTCTGTACTTGTGACCCAACAGGCTCCTGCCCCTGCAATAAAACCAAAATCTAAGAAATCCTCCAAGCCAACTTCAGGTGCTTCTCAAAAGGCACATGTTGTAAAATCCACTACACAACCCAAGGGGAGTGGTGCAGGTGATGTGAGAGGTGAGGGAAGGGGTGAAAATCAAAGAAACCCTAAGGATAAGGTGGGAGAGATGAGTGTTTCCCAGACTAGCCCCATTGTGTCTTCCCAACAAGGCACAATGAGTAAAATGGATATTAGCATAAGTCTAATTGCATCCTCCCAAAAGGATGTAGTTATTGAAACAAGCTCTCCTCCAAGAGCACACTCTAAAAGGGTAAGGGACACTTTAAGCCCCTATTCAGCAATTTCCCAATACCAAAGGAGAGTGAAGCAAAAATCCCAGGTCACACAGGGTGCACACACACTGGAAGCAACACTTCCAGTCTCTCAAATTCAGTTTGATGTAACCCCCATTATCACTCTGGGGTTACAGTCCCATTCTCTAAACATAAATCTTCAACCAACTCCACAAAATTCACCAACACAGTCATTAGATGTGGATATGATCCATTTATCTATTCCTGATTCTCCAACCTTGTTCTTGGAGAAGCCCCACTCTGAAATTTGTGGTCATCACTTGTTAAGTGATTTGTTGGGCCACCAATCATCTTTTTATGAAGCTACAAGAGGATCTGTGGAACCATCTCTAAAATCAATCACCACAGATTCTACTGTAATTTCACTTTCTCGGAATGCTTTCTTGACTTCATCAACGAAACAGTCTCTTTCATTGACAAGTATTTCTCCATCAACGGTATCCATACCGTTGACAGTTCAAATTACCATTCCGTTGATAGTTCATTCTGCACCTCTTATTGAAAATCAAGTTGTTCACACAACTAGTGCAGATGATCTAGTGGTAGTCGAGACACTTCTAGGATTGAAAGGGAGTGAATCTGAGAGGCTGGCTTGCAGCCAGGCAAAAGGAGAGGTTGAGAGTGAGAGGCTGACTATTTCTTCCAGTCAGGCAAAAGGAGAGGCTGAGGGTTCCACCTTAGTAGGTGAAGGTGAGGGTGTGAGAGGTGTGAGCCATGGGGAGCCCATGATGCAAGAATATAGTGGAGAGAGAGAAGGGACTACAGGAGCCATAAGGGAGGAAGCAGCCATTGCAAGTGAGTTAATGGAGGTTCATGAGGGTGAAAGGGAACTTACTTTCCAAGAGCATTATCAACAGACTCTGGTTAGTATTTCCCTGGATCCTGAGACCTTTACTCATCATGTGCCAGCCTATCAAATTATGGCTCAACAGGGCAATGTGGAGGCAGAAAGGTCACTCAACCTAATCCATACAACTGCATCTATGCAAAGAGCAAATGATGCATTGACCAATTTGTCTCCAGGAGCTGCAGCAAGTGGTGAGTTTGATTTCTCTAATAATGATGACAGTTTTGGTGACAATCTACAGGTGGCCATCACTTCACAGACTGGGACTTCTGTGGTGCCCCTACATCAAACTGGCTTTCTCAGGATATGCATGGAAGAATCAGCCTGGATGCTGCAATTACAAGGCAGTATAAGGAGGCCTATCTGGCTCATGAGTCTACAAATGCCAATGACAAGAAATTCTACAAGGCTATCATGGACTCTTTGGAGATTCAGAGGCTACAGATGTTGCAAACAAGGATTGAAGCTAGGAACATCAATGACTCTATTGAGAACATGAAGGATGCTACTGACAGGAGGCTTGATGAAAAGCTCCCTCTTCTTACTGTTTCCAAGATGAACAGATTCTTCAACAAAGAACCTGAAGTGGCAACTACTCTAAAGACTCTTACATCTAGGGTGGACAAAGTGGAAGCTACACTTACTCAAATGCAAAAGGAACAGGAGAAGCAAACACAACTCTTAGCCCAGCTAGTGGCAGCTCAGGGACTCCCTATCATCTCTCTTGATGATAACAAAAAGGGGGAGAAATCTAAGGAGCTAGACATTCCAATCACAAAGGTTATGTTCCCAGCCATTTCCTTACCACAGGAGCCATTAGCAATGGGGGAGTCAATGAAAGATAAAATGGATGGCATTGACCTGATTCAGCAAGCATCTATGAGGCTACAACTTGCAGAACAAATAAAAGACCAATGGTCTAGCATAGATGCCAGAATCAAGAAGATAGCTGAAACTGCAAAGAACAAACATCCATCAACGGATCAAGCTATTTCTACAGCACCATCAACGAATGCCATGGTTTTAGTGTCAACGGAATGGGAGCCACAGACAAATTCTTCTTATGATCTAAAGCCCCTTCTACATGGAGTTACTCAAGGTCCAAGGAAAGAAAAGGGACAAACTTCATGCATTAGGGATGTGGAACAAGCTACACTTCAAGGAAGCTTATCTCCAAAATCCCCTGCTAAACCAAAGGGCAAAAACATTGCAAGGACTTTTTATCCTTCACCTTATCCAGATGAGCTCAAGGTTCTAGGACAGCTTATCACCAAATGCAAGGAGAGCAATGATCCTGAGGTAAGGAAACAGAGAGCAATTGTCTACAAAAATGGACAAAAAATCTGTGTTTGGGCTGGTCACCCAAATTTTACTGAGGCTAAGGCTGAGGAGTCAGAAAGAGCAGCTATGCAAGCTCTTGCAGTTGCTCAATCTCTTGATGAAGAAGAAAGACAACAAGAGGAAAAAGCCAATGAAGCAAAGAAGAAAAGGAAAAGTACAATGCAGCCTAAACAGACAGCTAAAAGGAATCTGCCCTTTGACAAAGAGGACTCTCAAAGCACAGCAACAGATTCCTCTACAAAAGCTGCACCTCCAACTTTTCCTGATCTAATCTTCAAAGATAAGTTAGCCTGTGATCCTGAACATCCAGTGAATTTTTATGATCAGCCAATTCAGCCAAAGGAAGAGCAAATTGAGCTAGATGAGGCTAACTTCCCAAAGTTTCTATTTGAAATGGATGCAAAGAAGAAAGCAAGGCAAAGGGCTGTTAAGGCTAAGCCAGTATTTGTGAGAAGACAATAAGTTGAGAAACCTCCCATCAATCCAGAAGACTTCATGTACATTGCTGACATCAGGGAGGAGTCTAGCCTAAATATTAATCTTGTTGACTTGGTGGAAGTGAGAGGTATTGCAGCTTCTCATAAACTGCCAGAGAGATTGGTATTTGTCTACAAAGGTGGAAGGGAAAAAACTTGGCCTCTCTACAGGATTTTAGGAGAAGACTACCAAACACTGCTCTCAGTATTCAAATGCTTGAAGAAAGACTTTGGCTTTACCAAAATTGCCAAGTCTGAGGTTGTCTCCAAAATCTGTCAAATCAAGGCAAGATGGAACAAGCCTGGTGCACTTCCCAGGGTTCTCAAAGTCCCTCAATCTGGAAAGAAGATCCATCTCCAACCCTATTGGATGATGGAGTTTAGAGACAAAGACAACTGTAGAAGATTCTTCAGGATAGAAGACCAACTGGAAAAAGCATCCAATGAAACTCTGAGATCAATGCAATCCAAGTTGGGGAATCAAGATGAAGAAGAGAAGATTTTCTACAGAAGACTTCAAGCTCAGATTGAGGAGAACAATGCAAGAAAATGGAAGAAAACAAGGCCACAGAGGCAAAGATGAAAATCTGCTCAGTCTAGAGGAGCAACTCTGTGCACTTGTTTTGTAAGTTTTTCTACTTTGTATTTCAATAAAATTCAAAAACATGAAGCTCAATGCAATTTCTGCTTTTATCATTTGTAATATGTCTGAGTGTTTTTGTTATCATCAAGGCTCTTGATTTATGGCTGTTATTCTATCAGTCATAAATTGGGGAAGATTGTTAGGAATATGTTGTTCTTGATGATAATTATAAAACACTTAGTAGATTTTGTATTAAGTCTATTTTGTAACTATCAACAGAATGGTATGCTTTGCAGCTTCCGTTGACAGGTAGCTCATCAACGAAATGAGTCTCATCAACGAAATGAGTAATGTAGCAATTGCACTGTACAATACTTCACAGTTTGATATGCATTTTGTTGTAGGTATTAGATAGGTTCTCTAAGTCATGTTGACTAAGTATTAGATAGACAAAATAGGTTGGTTAAGTGTAAATATATTGTGCCTTGTAATTTTGCCTAAGTGAAGACATGTCAACGGAATGAAGATTACTCTATCAACGGAATGAATATTACTCATCAACGGAATGAAGATTACTCATCAACGGAATGAAGAATAAAGCTATCAACGAAATACATCTTCCTGCTATCAACGAATCATTATCACTTTTCTGAATAGTTGACAAAGTGATAGTGACAGTTTTCTGATAGATCAAAAGGAGATGTAGAAGTGTACTTTGCATTGGAAGCCATCAAAATGGACACTGGAAATAAGGAAACATTCCAATTTCCAATTAGGTTCTTGAGTGTGATCATAATAAGCATGAAGACAAAAGCCAAGATCTCCAAGGACCATTGGACAAAAGGTATAAAAAGCAAGCTACTGGAGGTTACCTTTAGATTAATCCAAAGTAGCCAAAAATAGCATTGTAAACTTGGGTTATATAACCAAGTGTAGCCGTTCATTTTAAGATAAACGAGTGAGATAAAAATAGTTTGTATTAGCTTCTTTAAAAGAGCACTCCAAATCAGGAACTGAGTAGCTGTGATACTTTTGTAACACAGATTATTTCCGAAATAAAATCATCTCAGTTGGATCCTCAAAACATCCAACTGAAATTTTATATTTGCTTGAGTTCTTATTTTTGGTATTGTTTTAGTTGAAAGTTGTTTTAAGTTTAGAAAATATCTACAATTGTATTAAACCCCCCCCCCCCCCCTTCTACAATTCTGTTAGGTCATTTGGGATTAACAACACTCAATAATATTTTGAATATGGTGATTAATAAACACTTGTCCACACGTAAGAAAAAATCACCGAGGATATTACTCAGATAGTCAACAACATTGTACATAAGAATTATTCGAAGTATAAATTAACTCATACAATCAAGATGAACATGACATATACACTATGATGCACATAAACTCAACATCTACAACGCCAGTTCCTACCCCAAATGATGAGGCGGGTTCGAGAAAATAACAATAAATTGGTTGAAACGAAAAGTAACACGCAACCAATATAGTCATTGGACAACAATTATCAAATTGATCTCAAAAAGAAAATTTTAAGACATTGTCTAAATTAACAACTTTGGTTCATAGCTTGTAATCATGATTATCAGATTAAGCGTATGGTCTTGTGTTCATGCCCAACATCTATGTATACTTGTCGTGTATATACTTTGGTCCTTCGTTACACCTTATTTACGTCAAAACCAAAAAACATATGCTGAACAATGTAGCTGACTCTCACGCATTTGATGAAATTAATGAAACAAACAGCTACTAGCGTGTATATTACAGACACAACATATAAAATTAAAGCAACCGATGCAAATCAACTCAATTTCTTCTTAATCCATTAACTATCTCTTCTAAAATAATGAACGTCCATAATTAATCACGACTACTGCAAAATTCAAAAAATCAAAAAATTCCCCTTTTACATATTTTTATGAACAAGGTAGGTCTTATTACAAATTGAAACCAAAAAAAGAAAAATATAAAATGACAAATAATTTATTTTTTAAATGTTTAAAAAGTCCAACAAAATATAAATTTAAATTATACATGTGTCTGGCATGGGTTATAAAGCTAGTTCAAAGTTTAAAAGATGAATAAATCTTGGTATATATATATGTATTCACCGCAAATTCACTACCTAAATTTTAGGGTTAAGTTACACTTCTTTCCTTTACATTTCAGTTTATCTTTTTAGTGTGAATAACATATTCAGTGATTGTAGTAAGAAATTACAGTAATTGTAGTGAACCAGTTTGAGTTCAAATCTCCTACGTCATCACCGAGTTTGAAGTTTTTGTCGGTTGGCCCAGGTTGAATACCAACATCGACATTATTAGAGCGCACACGTGGTTTAGACACCCCGGGTCCTTCTCTCATTCTCGTATTATCATTCCTCATGCGGGCATCAGCATTTATTCTCCCAGTATTTTTCTGGAGAACAAGCCTTCCTGAGCTAGGATAGCTAAGCAAATTGTCAATCAAATTCATTACCACATTATTAGACTTAGGCAGTGTAACATTACCAAGTTTAGATCCATTGCAACCATCCTTCATAAGAATCTTATGCTTCTAAGTCTCTTTATCAACCTGTGTCATTCCATACCTTCCGTTTTTTATAGTAAGGTTGAACACCAGATAACAAGGCTGCATTCCAAGCCTGAGAAGCACCCAAAATACTAGAACCAACACCGATCTCACCAACCTGCACACCGCACCACTACCGATACCAGCACCAACACCATCAAAACCTTATCAATAAACACATGGAGTGTCGAAAAAGCTCCATCATCCACGTTAGATTCAAGAGATGGGTTGTAAGACTGCTTGCAGGAGATTAAGGAATGTCCTTAAAGACAGATCCTTCAATTCGTCGTCCTTTCTCAAGTGGAAACATCTAAGAAAAACAAGAACATTGCCTAACATAATGGGTAGAGGCTAGATGGACGAATAATATTTTTATTTTTTAGATTGGAATGAGCAATATTTTGAATTAACAGACATAATAGCGATGTTGTCACTAATTAAAGTGCGCAGGTAAATCCGACTTAAGAAAACTAGGCCTCCATTTCAGCTAGAATTTTCCTCAACATGCAGTGGTCTATTTCTCATAGCAGTGTCATAGCCTCATAGTCATAGGTACATGTATCTGAGTTCAAAGGCTTGCCTAAAACATAGCTAAAAAATATAGTCCACTAAGATTTCTGTAGCTAAACGGCAAACTACCAAACTCAGCCAAGTTTGAATTTAACTTTAGTGTTTGATAAAGGTAAAGACTCAAACAAAAATCTTAGAAAAAATAAACATTAATTTATCTTTAATGGACTATATTTAGTGCCTGTTTGGCTGCAACTTAATGTTGCAGCTTATGGCTTATAAACCCAAAATTGCTTATGGGGGTGTTTGTCAAAATAAGTGAAACCAACTTATGACTACTTAAAATGGATAAGTTGAATGTTAAAAATCCTTAACATTCAACTTATAACTTATAACTTATTCTCGATACACGCAATATATAATATCCTTCAAATCTTCAAAACCATATATCTTTTGATCCGTTCATTAAAAAATTGATATGTATATATCAAATTTCTCTACTTATCGAGATCTATCCATTGATATCCATTTATATATATTAAAAAATAAATATTTTAAAAATAATAAAAAAAATTTAACTTATAAGTTATGATTTACCCAAACACTCTACTGCTTATAAGTTCTGATTTACCAAACACTCCAGGACTTATAAAGCTCAGCTCTACTTATCACTTATAAAGCACTTACTCATTTTAAGCTATAAGTTAACTTAATAAGTTGCAGCCAAACATGCCCTTAATAGCATGACCGCATGAATCCTACCTTTCTAGTTATGAAATTTAAAGACATGAAAACCCCCGTGATGTTGAAACAGATTAATTTATCCAACATAACTATATCCCGATTAGGAATTAAATCGGAATTAAGTGTTAGAATAACAATATAAGATCCTAAAAAGTGTATTCCTCTAACATTATAAGGTTTTAGAGTGATTTGTTACACAATATAGTATCAGAGCTCAGGCGTCCCTCCCTAAATCGAGAACCCGAATCCCTCCCTAAACTGAGCTTCAATATCATTTAAGTTATCAATCACTCTAAAATTTTAAGATGTTAAAAAAATGTCTCAACATAATTTTATATTTTTATATTATAATATTATTCAACATCATGCACGAGTAATAGATAAGTTTGTAAGGTAAACCATGTATGAATAACGAGTAATAGAATTTAAATAACGCGTCGTAGACTCGAAGAATCCATCAAATAACACGAAACGAAATAAAGCTGAAAAGAAATTGGAGAAAAATAAAGGAATATTGGGGTGAAACCAAGTGTAAAGATACAGATAGAAAAAAGAGATAAAGAGCATGTTTGGCTAGAGCGCAGGAACTTAAAGTGTTTTTTGACTTAAAATTGAAAAATGTTTGTTTGTGAGAAAATGATTTAAATTTAAAAAAACAGAAGTTAGTAGGGGTACTTTTTGGAAGCTTATTTTACTTTAAAAAATTTATTTGATAAAAATTAATATTATCATTCAAATGTATCATTTATCAAACTTTTTTTTATTTTTACATATTTAATACCTCATAGGTTACTTATAATACAAAATTATCCAAACAAATATTAACTTAAATTTTTTACTTTTAACTTATCACTTTAAACAACTTTAAATCATACTAGCTTAAAACCTGTGCGATGCACGGATTATTTAGTTATTATTTTATTATTTATGTTTTAATATTTCATTAATTATATTCGTTAAAAAAATAATTACACATGTTGAAATAGGTAAATTTTTTAAATAATTAAAAGTATTAAAATATATTTTAAAATAAATAAGTAACGTTGTCCGTGATATTTTTGGAAAAAGAAGGATTTTAATAAGAAAAATATAAAATATAACATAATTTAGTTGAAAAAGGTAATTGGCTGTGATATAGTAGGTATGTAAAAATAAGTAAATGTTCTTAGATAATTAAAATCATTAAAATAGTTTTAAAATAAATAAATAAGGGTTGCCTGATATATTTTTGGAAAATGGGAGGTTTTAGTAAGGGAAAATAGAAAAGATAACGTGTTTTAGTTGAAAAAGGTAATTGACCGTGATATATTTTTTTTAAAAAAAAAAATTTGTTGGTCCTTGAATATTGCAGAAGGGGGGGGGGTTGAATGCAATACTGATAAATCTCAATCTACGCTTCAACAACTAAAACTAAGATTTAAGTTTATCAATTTAAAGATTGCAAACACAAGTAGGCACAAGAGTTTTTCTCACAAAATAAATGTTTTATTTATTTTGCAAAGTGTTACTACAATCTCAAGAAAATGTCAGTTTTCTTGAGCTTCAATTTCTCGAATGATTCATAGAATGAATTGAGAGATCGTCTAAGTAAACTAATCATATCTCTATCATCACGGGTTTGTGAAGTTGCTGTCGTTTTCATGTGACAGCTTCTTACAAATTATCTACTCGTGAGCCTTACCTAAATTGTTATACAAACAAGTTTATCATTACTGGAAAAAACAATCTAGATACATTCTATATTTAGCTAACACAATTCAGTAGATGTTGATTTGTCATACTCTTGAATTGCAGACCTGGTGCAGTGTTGGGATACTACAGCACGCCTGTTTCTTGAACATCCAAACTGTCACAGGTTTGACTGGGTAGATCCCCAATACAAAGATTATCCCTTTGAGACAGTATCTTGATCTTCAAGCTTACTGTCACAAGAATGCACTTTTGGTGACAGTAAGAAATCCCCGCAATAGATGCTGTCAGGATTTCCAAGCTTGCCGTTAGGATTTCCAAACTTGCTGTCAGGATTTCCAAACTTGTTGTCTCAAGGCTTCCGCAAATGTTGCTGTCAGAGTGGATATACTGTCGTGACTTGCAACATGCTGTCTTCTTGTAATCTTATTGTCAATGTCATGACAGTAACATTTATTCTTGCTGTCTTCTTAGAACATTTCTTGAGGCTTGAACAAACAAATGAACTTCTACCAAGATGTACTAAGACTTTATTTAACAGTAAACAAAATGGTTACAAGAACATACTCTGACTGTGACAGTATGTTCATACTTAATAAAATTAAGTAATACAAAATACAAAGTTAAATTGTCCTCTAAGCTATCACCCATTAATCCTAACAGAAAAAGTAGCTGAAAAATGTAATTGATTATAAATAAGAATATCTTTTAGTTGAAAAAGATAATTGTCCGTGAAATTATTGAAAATGGAGGGTATTTTGTTAGGAAAAATAGAAAATAAGTAAAGGTTGCCCGTGATATCTTTAAAAAGGGAGAGGTTTTAGTAAGAAAAATAGAAAAGGTAAACTCGTGCGATGCACTAATTGTTTTTAATATTTGTTATTTGATTATTTGCGTTATAATATTTTATTAATTGTATTTGTTAAAAAAAATAAGTTTTTATGTGACAACCCGGGTCGAATCCCGAGCTTTTTTCGAAAATCCGGTCAAATCCCGATTCCGAGTCCGAATAAGCCGAAGCCTACTGGCCCAAACGCAGCCAACTTGGGTAACGACTAGCCCACCACAGGCCCCCAAAATATCATGATTTTGTTGGTGCTAGTTAGTAGTAGTACTTTGTCTTATAAACTGAACAGAAGTCCCAAATCTCCTCGATGTGGGACTGGGGTGTTACAAACTCCCCCACTTAAACTCTTGACGTCCTCGTCAAGCCTGAACGGATAGCCCATAGGTTCCAAGATCGTTCCTCCCTAGCCATTGTGGGATAATACCGGCTGGCTTCGTGTCCCCACCTCCGGATCTCTGTCCATTGTGGGATAATACCACCAGCCTTCGTGTCCCCACCTCCGGCAACTTGCCTCGACAAGCTTTCGAGAGTCGGCTCTAATACCATATGTGACAACCCAGGTCAAATCCCGAGCTTTTTTCGAAAATCGGGTCAAGTCCCAATTCTGAGTCCGAATAAACCATGTTAAAATAGTTATATTTTTTTAAAAAAATTAAAAGCATTAAAATAGGTTTTAATTAAGGGTTTATCCGTGATATTTTTGGAAAATGAGGGGTTTTAGTAAGTTAAAATAGAAAATGTAACATGTTTTTTGTTAAAAAAAAAAGTAATTGTCCGTGATATTTTTGGAAAATGAAGTGATTTTGTTAGAAAAAATTGAAAAGATAATGTGTTTTAACGAAAGGTAACTGGTCATAAATATGTCTTATTATTTAATAATTTTTTGTTATAGATAAATAAGAATAATTAAGTAAAATCACAAAGTACCACAAAACAAGTACTAACAAAACAGGTACCGTACCGACCAAACTTTTAATATTTTATCTATTACTAGCTTATAGCCCGTGCGATGCACGGTTACTTAAATTTTATTTATAATTATTCTGTTTATAATTATATTTTTATTACCCATGCAACACACGATTGTTTGTTTAATATTTATAATTATATTTATTTATGAATATTTTAATATTTAAAAGTTATTAGTTTATATGATTAAATTATTGTTAAAAAAGATTTAGCCAAAAAAAATTATAGTTAAAAATTTGATATTTATTATATTTTACACGCTCAATTTAATATTTGTTTATATTGAGTTATAAAAGTTAGATTTGGCCAATTTTACGGTCCACGTGAAATTCACAAAATAATCTTTAATTTAGTTGTGATTTAATAGTTCTTTTTCAATTAAAAACTATTCTAAAACTAAAAAGAGAATAAACTGACGAAATTTAATGTTGAGAACTCTATTCGATTTAGGAAATCTACTCATATGTAGTTTAGATTATTAGAATAACTTTTATTAACCAAATACAGGTTTTAATGTTAAATCTAACGGTTTTCACCTATCTATTTAAGATTAAAAGATTTTTATTATTTTGGTATTAAATGGGTTTCCTTATTTAATTACAACTATTTTTATGTTTTAACTTTTTGGAAAATCCAATCCTAATATAATATCTTTTAACTTATATCATTTTTAGATAATAATTTCTTTTTATATGATATAATCTTGATCATCTATTTTTAAAAGTATTGGATCTAACGGTTGAGAATGTTTTGGCAGTATTTAGGACCAAACTGATAACATCATTAATTTTTCTTAATATTTATAAAAAAAATTAATTTATAATTTTTTTTAAATATTTATTGCTAAAATATAATATACTCTTTTTTGTAATATGTTAATGATGCGGAAACTTTGAACTTTTGAGAAAATAAATTATCAATTAAAATATAATTTTTTTTGTAATAGTTTTTCTTTTAAAATAGTACACCGTGACGATCAAAATTCTGGATAAGATCCTATTATACTTATTATATATAAGGGTTTAATATAATAAGGATATCAAGTATTAGTATCTCACTAACTACTTTTACTTTTAATGTTTCGGTTTTATTTATAGTGTATATAAAATTTTAAAATACATTATTACTTTAAAATTATTAAAAAGAATAAAAATTATGTTATGATTATATACAATTTTATTCTCATATTATTATATTCTTTATCGATTTGAATTTGTTCTTAATTTATTTTAATACTTTATTGAAAGAAAGATAAAATTTCTATATTTAAAAGAATTATTGAAAAAATAAATAAATTGGTGCTACAATTATAAAAAAATATTTATTAAAATTTAGCTACTCACTTTACTATTTTGGTTCTATCCCGAGTTTTAGAAATTGAATTTTGACGACCCATGTGAAACTAACGAAATTATCTTTAATTTAACGATGGTTTAATAATTATTATCTAACTTGACCAGTTGACCCATAAACTGAAAAGAAAAGATGGTTAAGTATTATATTCAAAATTATTGTTTATTAATATGAAACCCTCAATATATTTAATAATATTTTGATATTATCCTTTTATGTTTGTTATATGTAAAATAATATAATTATATTTTGGATTAATCAAATTGTTATATTCCTTCAGAAAAAAATGCTTAAATTTATTCATGCATGAGTTCTCCTAAGTCTCTTATAACGTAGGGTCCACATGTATCCTTGTTATTATGATATACATGAGCATTATATTGATAATTTTTAATATTGTAATCGATATGAATTGTTATCTGATATTTGGTTTAACAATTATTATCTAACTGGAACTATACATAAATTAAAGAGAAAAGATATTTAAGAATTTTTACATAGAAAAATTTTAAATTATCAAAATACACTTTTTAGTATTTAAATATAATTCTATGTATCTTTTTAATATTAGATTTAACAATTCTCATCGGTCTATTTAAGATCTAACTGTAATAATTAATTTGGTCGTATTGTGGTCGTACACGGACCAAATCGATTTTAATTTTTTCTTAAATTGGTTTTAATATTTTATTGAAATAAACATAGAATTTATAAATTTAAAAGAATTAGGAAAAAAATCAAATTGGTGCTACAATAATAATAAAAAAATTATTAAAATTTAGATAATCACTTTACTGTTTGGGCTCTATCTTGAGTTTTAGACAACAGATTTTAACGATTTTACAGCCCACGCGAAGCTAACAAAATTATTTTTAATTTAATAATAGTTTAATAATTATTATCTAACTGGAACTATCCATAAACTAAAGAGAAAAGATAATTACGAATTTTTACATAAAGATTTCTATTCAATATAGAAAACCCATTTATAATTGGTTTAAATTATCAAAATACACCTTTTAGTATTTAAATACTATCCTATTATTAATCAAATACAATTTTTAATATTATATCTAACGGTCCTCATCTATTTCAATATTTATAGTTTTATAATCCAACGGATCGTATACTTTTGATAGTACAATGACCGACCAAAATTTTGGATAAGATCTCCCTTACGCTTATTATATATAAAGAGTTAATAATATAGTATAGAAGCAATAATTTTTAATTTACCCAACTATCACAAAACCAAGACACCTCTCGGCTTTCGTTGGACTTTTCACTAAAAACACTTTCATTCTTACTTTCCTTAAACAGCCCGCTTACTTACTGCATGAATACACACACATATTACACTTTATATTTTTTAAAATAATTTATAATTATCTTGTTTAATTATATATGAAAAAAAAGAATCATGAAATAAGTATTACTTTAATTTTTAGGGACTCTTTTACTTTAATTTTTAATTTTGTTTGTTAAATTATGATTATGAAGCAGTGTTGTAAAAAGCGGGAATCGGAGTTAATCGATGAAGGCACCGTCTAGGGATTAATCGGGTAATCGGGGATTAATCAGAATGATTAATTGGATCATTAATCGGAATAAATTTAATAATATTTTTTATATACAATTATAAAATTATTTCGTTATTTCAACTAAACATATGTTATTATCATATATTTATGAAAATATGTTAAAAATGGTATATAATTGTAATAAATAAAATTTTGAAGGTTTAACTTTTCAATTAGAGATCAATTTAAGAGAAAAACTTAAGAAAATTTACGATTTAGGCTTCTAAAATTATAATTATATGTACAAAAATAATTTTTTTCCCTATTGTTTAATCAAGTTTCTACTTATTAATTTTTTATTATTTTTTATTATTTTAACTATTTTTTAATAATTAGCCCGATTTTTGACCGATTCAACCGATTTTTGACCGTTTTTATGAAAAAACGATTAATTGACCGATTTTCGCTTAATCAGTACGGTGGCCCGCCGTCTAACGATTAATCGGCAATTAATCCCGATTAATCGCCGATTTTTAGAACACTATTATGAAGTAAACGGGCTAAACCAATTAAAATCAAATAAGTTGGTTCGGTTTACTAGGCTGATGGGTTGCATGCAGTTTGGATTGAAATTAGAAAAAAAAAAAAAAACCTTCAGTTTAAAGTTCGACTTCAATTTGAGTTTTTATCAAAATCAAACCAACCCACCATCATCCTATTTTGTAAGGAACTAGTTCGTTTTAAGTTTTAATAGTGTACATGACACGTAATAACATTTAGTTCACCTTGCGTAGTTCCTGCCAAGGCTGCCATAACATCCATTCATAAATCGCACATAAGATTGCGCATGCAAAGTATTCGAATCTTGTTTATAAATATATCTAAAAGTTGGTACTTCTCCAGTTCTCCTCCTAGTCCCTAGACTTCTGGTGCACTTTCACTGTTGGACTGTT
Source organism: Heracleum sosnowskyi (assembly GCA_030848705.1). Classification (NCBI taxonomy): domain Eukaryota; kingdom Viridiplantae; phylum Streptophyta; class Magnoliopsida; order Apiales; family Apiaceae; genus Heracleum; species Heracleum sosnowskyi. Next base: position 73,174,238 of record CM061235.1, read on the forward strand.
TTTGTTGTTTCTCTCAATCTTACATCGTACACAATACAGACCAAGTCTGCAAAATTCAGAATAAATCACGTGTATCTACCAAGTATTCTAGTTACTCTATAGTACATGGGTTAGTTTTTGAGATTTAAGATGTTGGGTCAGAGGGTGTTTTAAGTCAATTTAAAAATATTGTTAATGACTTAAAGTTAATGATAAGTTAAAAATGAAAATTTTAAGTTAATATTTGTTTAAGAAATTTTGTATTATGAGTAATTTATGAGATATTAAAAATATAAAAAAAAAAGTTTGATAAATTATACATTTGAATGATGATATTAATTTTTATCAAATAAATTTTTAAAGTAAAATAAGTTGTTCTAAAAAGTACCTATGTTGAACTTTTAGTTTTAAGCTGTTTTTTCAACTTTAAATTATTTTCTAACTTATTATACAAATATACATTTTTCAGCTTAAAGTCAAATTTTAATTTAAGTTCCGGCTTAAAGCTGGAGTCAAACGGGCTCTTAGTTCTTGACCTCTAACATGGTTTATTGTCAATTTTTGAATTTATTTAAAATTATTTTATATATTGGACTAATTTTTAAAAATAATAAATTTAATTTTGTTTATCCAAAAGATGTGTACGCTATAGTAAGTGTTATGCCACGTTTTGGCATAGTCCAAATTTCTCCGTTTAATAATTATTAGTTCAGATTAATAATTAATTGTTTAACCAATAAGCAATATCATCTATCTGAAACGAGGAAAGAATCAATCTCAATCGACGAATAATGGAAAATATCTCCAAACGATATTTTTCAAATCATGGAAAGAAATGCGGAGATGCCGCGAGATTATAGAAAAAAGTGTGAAGACCGAACTATTTATGGGAATGAGATGTAGATTGATAATTCTTGAACTATTTATGGGAACGTGAGGTGGATTGATAATTCTTGAACTATTTATGGGAACATTGGATGGATAAACTTTGACTATTTATGGGTTTGGACTGAATGGACTTATCTAATGACTTGTTTTTCAAGAACTACGTGAGGCTTGATACCTATATAAGGGGTACGTAGGGTAGGCACCTTGTATGATACGACAATTGACACTCGGGAAAGAGGAAGAGAAAGAACCCATTCTCTATTCAATTTCTGAGAAGTCATCATACGAGCTCAGCCCCCAAAAATCCTAAATCCCCCTATTTTCATATTTCGTTATTCCAGCAACCTCCGATTTGTGTTATTACGAAATTTCTCCAACAACAGTAAATTACCTATATTGGACTAATTTAATCAAACAATAAAAGAAGTTATTTCAATAAAATGGAAAGGAGGGAGGGAGTAATGGGTTTGAGGAAATCTTTTATCTTTGAGCTTTTTAGAGTACCTTAAATTTAAAATTTAAAGTATAAAGCATGTACTTATATATAAAAAAAGTATAAAGCATAGCTCAGACTTTTATAATACAAACCTGGCACGATGAGCATGGAGGCCTTGTGCTCAGTATGAAACTACGAATATAGGCCGCTAATTAAAAAATAGGCTAAATATAGTGTATATAATTATACAAGTAAGTTTATATATAGATTATCTTCCATAACAAAAATCATTAAAAATCAAAATGATAATATCTTTTCAGTTTTAACACGTCAAAAATTCATGTAGGCAAAGCAAATAAAAAGAAAATAATAGGCTAAAGTGCTGAACTAATCTTAAGTTAGTTGTCTAATTGATATGTCTAAGAAGTAAAATGAAAAAGTTATTTGAGTTTTTTCATTTTCAAGATAGACATGTTACGCCATATTTTCGATCGACTCAATTATCTCCTAATTTCTCAATATTAATTATAGAAAATATCTCCAAAAGATTCTTTCAAATCAGGAAAGAATCACAACGCTACTATAATTCTAAAAAGATAAAATCAACTTATCTCAATATATCCCTTAACAATCAGAGGGATTAAAAACATTATTCTATCACAGAACTGCGTTGGCTTGATCCCTATATATAAACAGGGTACACAAACATCTTGGAATAGGATCCAACATATCTAACAAGTCGAGACACCTTTCAAGTCCAGCCCCAAACATCCAAAAATCCCAAATCCCCCTATTTTTACAATTCGTTATTCCAGCAATCCCCGAAATTTGTTATCACCAAATTCCTCCGTTAACAATTGGCGCTAGAAGGAGGGGATAATTTTTTGATTGTGGAGGACAATCAATATATACAATACGCATGAGATATTATTATGGATCTGGAGCGGCTTTAATGGAGGAGATGAACGGTGGAGACGGTGGCTCGTGGTTCTTTTCAAAATTAAGATAAGTTTTCTTATGCTTTTGTATGTATACATAAGTTATTTTATAAAATTCGTAGTAAATTTAATACATGTCAGATTTGATGTTTTTTTATGATCCGAAAAACTTTTATGATTTCCTGCAACTTTCGTTCTTGGTGTTTTCTCGGATTATGTTTCGATCTATTCTCGAAATTACAAAACATAATCAGATCTCGTCTTTCAGTATTGAGAAGTTAATCAGCAGACCTTTTATTTGATTTCCGATTCGTTATAAGTCCGTTTCTGACAAACCTTATATCATCAGAAATCTCTTTTCGTTTTCTACAACTTTCATGTTTTGTGTTTTCCAAGAAAATATCGTTCACAGGATCAAAAAGATAAAAAATAGACCTGGACAAAATTTGAATCATGGAGATGTTAAAGAATTGTGATGCGATATTCATAGCATATGATTTGATTATTTCACTAGCTCGTGCATGGACAAAATTAAGGCAATTCAAACAAACTTGGAGCTTATAATTATATCAATCGAAGACAATAAACATGGCTAGATTTGCAAGAACATAAAGCGCGGAATATTTTGACAACCAAAAAATTGGGAATCCATCAACAAAAAGGAAAATCGAGTTTTGTTTCAAGAAACTAGGGTGTATTCATTACACCCTAACATGTCTCACTTTACTTGGATCCGGTCACAAACATCCAAAAATCTCAAATCCCCTTATTTTTATAATTCGTTATTCCAGCAATCCCCGAAATTTGTTATCACCAAATTCCTCTGTTAACAGAACATATAGCAATTCTCAGATATAACAATACAAGCCTATAACCCGTGCAACGCACAGACGACTTTAATATTAATTTTAAAATTTACTTTTAAATTTTTTGAGATTTCAATACATCTGAAAATGGTACCTTTTTAAAAAGAATTAAAAGTATTACTTTAATACTTTAAATCTAAATTTTTTTATAGATTTTATAATAATTTATTAGCTTAATAAGCATGTCAGTAAAGATAACCGTCAAAATTATCAATATATCTTGTTGTAATATATATAAATATAAATATAAATATTTTCTAAAAAAAGGTCGTGTTTTTGAATTCTAAGTAAACTATAATTAAAAGAGTTTGTAGTTATGTTATATATGTGAGAAAATCGAAAATCAAAACTTTCAATGTTTCAGCTATTATATAATAGTACAGATAGATAGATTAAATAGAATAAATTACCGAAAAGTGAAATAAAAACTTTCAATGTTTTGGCTATTATATAATAGTATAGTATACATAGATATCGTCTGCGATAATTTTAGAGAAGGAGAAATTTTAGTTAAAAAATATAAAAAAGAATACACTCTTTGGCTAACAAAGGTAATCGGTTAATTATTAGTATTTATAATATTACTATTTTATGTTACTAAATGAAATTGCATGTGATATTTTTGAAAAATTTGAGATTTTACTAAGAAAAAATTTTAGTTAGAAAATATAAAAAAAATATATACGCTTTGGGAAAAAAAAGCTAATCGGTTAGTTATTAGTAATTATAAATATTATTATTTTATTTCATTAAAAAGAACCTCCCGTGATATTTTTTGGAAAATGAGAGGTTTTAGTTAGAAAAACTAGAAAAGTAAAAATTTTAGTTAAAAAATATAAAAAAGAATATACACTTTGGCTAAAATAGGTAATTGGTTAGTTATTAACAATTATTATTTTATTATTTTATTTTAATAAATGAAATTGTCTGTGATATTTTTGAAAAAAAAAAGGTTTTAGTTAGCAAAAATAAAAAGCTTATATGATTTAGTTAAAAAAGGTAATTGCCCGTGATATTTTTGAAAAAGTAAGGGAATTTTTCAGAAAAAATAAAAAAAGTAATATATTTTAGGTGTAAAAGGTAATTGGTTATAAATAGGTAATATTATAATTTAATAATATTTTTTATAAATAAGTAAGGGTAATTAAGTAAAAACACGAAGTACAATTAAGTAAGAACAATTAATTAAAATCGCAACATACCAAAAAATATTTAGTATTATATCCAATTAATCTCATTAATTTAATTTAAAAGATTTATCGGTTAGAGATTGGATGACCAAACTATGGAGGACCAGACTACAAACCGATTACAAAAACTTTTAATGTTTCATCTTTAATATAATACTAGTTTATATCCCGTGCGACGCACAGTCTTCTTTAATATTTTCTTATTTTTTATTTAGATTTTAGTTATTATATATAATTTGATAAAATTCTAATATATATATACCGGATTTATAAATCTAACAATTTAATATCTAAATTTAATATATTCTTGACGTAATCTGTAGTAGTATTTTAGATATTAAAATATAAAATATTTTAAAATAACAGATCTAATGATTCGTATTTTTTTACTCTTAAAAATCTAAAAAGGAACTCAAATGTAAATATCAAAATATGTGCTCGTGCAATATACCGAGTTTATTTGAATATACTATTACTTTTATTTTCATTAATTATCTCGTTTAAATTTAATGTTAAAAAAATTATAATAAACATGAATTTCATAAGTTTAATATAATAATATTACCAATATATCTGTCTTTTGCCGTGTTATTTTTAATTTGAACATGAGTTGTTTCAGTTAAAAAATATAAAACAGGTAATATTCTTAAAAAGACAATTAGTTACTTATTCACAATTATATAAATTATATTACTTTTTTTTATATATGTCGTCTGCATTATTTTTAGAAAATTAGTTGTTTAAGTTAGAAAATATAAAAGAGGTAATGTGTTTTATCTGAAAAGAATAAATAGTTATTTATTAATATTTATATAAAACAATATTACCATTGTATATTTATTTTGCATGTATTATATTTAGAAGATAAGTTGTTTTAGTTAGAAAATATAAAACAAATAATGTGTTTTAGCTGTCGGTTATAAATATATAATAATATTACCATTTTATATATATGTTGCCCGTCTTATTTTTAGAAATGATTTGTTTTAGTTAAATAGATATATGAAATAGGTAATATGTTTTAGCTGAAAAAGGGTAATTGGTTATTAATAAATTGGTTTCCATATATGTGTATTTAGAAAATGAGTTGTTTTATTTAAAAATATAAAAATAATATGTTTTAGCTGAAAAAGGTAATCGTTTATAAATATATAATAATATTACCATATTATATATATGTTCCCCGTTTTATTTTTAGAATATGAGTTGGTTTAGTTTAAAAATAATATAAAATAGGTAATGTACTGAAAAAGGTAATTGATTATTAATAAATTGGTTATAGATAGGCCCGTGAATCGGCCCAAATACCGACCGACCGACCAAAACTTTTAATGTTTCGTCTTTAATAATATAGTATAGATTATAGATAGATTGACAGATATAGAGAGGTCGTAGAACAGATAAGTTTTTAGGAAGATTAATATGGTAGGGCGGAAATCTATTATATGGCCAGTCAAAAAAAGAGTCACACAAATCAATTTGAATCATTAATTCAATAATGTATTGCAATTTTTTTATGTAATAATTCATTTTGGGTAGTGCTAAATACCCTAAAAGTTTTATCAAAATTTTTATCGAATGATGTGGCATGATATGTGTCAAATTTTAATTGGGGGCATGCAGGGTCTTTTTTAATTATTAGGAAAGTTACTAAGTTTATGAGTGACACATCAGCCTTTGATAAAAAAATTGGGACAAAATTTGGGGTCTTAAGTATTTTCTATTCATTTTATGTACTGCAATAATAAAAAAAAAATTGTGAATATTTATTCAATGTAATAATTCATTTTTATGTATTGTAAAATAAAAAAATTTGTAAAAAAATTATTTAATGTAATAATTCATTTCTACATTTAAGTTTAAGAGGTAATGTGGAGGCAGAGGATGCTTAAATTGTACTCCCTCCGTCCCTTTCATTTCTATACATTTTCCATTTTGGTACGTCCCATTCATTTTTATACATTTTCCATTTTGGGACGTCCCATTCATTTCTATACATTCCAAAAATAGTATTTTTAATAATATAAAACACTATTACACCCACTACTTTCTCCACTATCTCTATTCTATAACAATATAAATCACTATTGTTAGGAATATGTTGTTTTTGATGATAATTATAAAAACACTTAGTAGATTTTGTATTAAGTCATTTTGTAGCTGTCAACGAAATGGCATGCTTTGCAGCATTCCGTTGACAGGAAGCTCATCAACGAAATGAGTAATGTAGCAATTGCACTGTACAATACTTTACAGTTTGATATGCATTCTGTTGTATGTATTAGATAGGTTTTCTAAGTCATGTTGACTAAGTACTAGATAGACAAAATAGGTTGGTTAATTGTAAATATATTATGCCTTGTAATTTTGCCTAAGTGAAGACATGTCAACGGTATGAAGATCACTCTGTCAACGGTATGGAGTTTACCCATCAACGAAACGAGGGAAACACCATCAACGAAACGAAGGAAACACCATCAACGGAATGAAGAATAAAGCTATCAACGAAACACATCTCCCTGCTATCAACGAATCACTATTGCTTTTTGAACAGTTGACAAAGTGATAGTGACAGTTTACTGAACAGATCTAAAGGAGGTATGGAAGTGTACTTTGCATTGGAAGCCATCAAAATGGTTACTGGAAATAAGGAAACATTCCAATTTCCAATAAGGCTCTTGGGAATGATTAAAATAAGCATGAAGACAAAAGCAAAGATCTCCAAGGACCATTGGACAAAAGGAATGAAAAGCAAGCTACTGATGGTTACTACTATTGTTCTTTAGTTTAGCCAAACGTAGAATTGTAAACTTGGGTATTTATAACCAAGTGTAGCAGTTACTTTAAGAAGAGAGAAGAAAAACCAATAGTTTGTATTAGCTATCTTTGAGAGCATACTTCTCTACAATCTTGTAACTGAGCAGCTGTGTACATTTTGTATCACAGATTATTTCCGCAATAAAAATCACTTCAGTTGGATCATCAAACAATCCAACTGAAATTATTTATGTGCTTGTGATTTTTACTTTAAGTTCAGTTTTTATTTTTAAGTTGTTTTAAGTTTAAGAAATATCAAGAATTGTATTCAACCCCCCCTTCTACAATTCTGTTAGGTCATTTGGGATTAACAATTGGTATCAGAGCGAGCTTCTAACATACAAGAAGTTTAAAGATCAAGACCAAAACAGTAACCATGGTGAAGAAGGATGCAGGTGTAAAGATACCAGTTCTTGATAAGGACAATTACTTTCACTGGAAAGTAAATATGCATTTACATCTCATGTCTATGGATGAGAGATATGTAGACTGCATTGAGAAAGGTCCACACGTTCCCATGAAGTTTGCATCTAGAGTTGGAGTGCCAGATGATGCTCCTGATGTAGAAATTCCAAAACTTGTCTCAGAATGGACTATTGAAGATCTTGCAGAAATCCATAAAGATAAGAGAACCATGAACATTCTGTTTAATGGTTTGGAGCAAGAGATGTTTGACAATGTCATCAACTGTACAACCTCCAAAGAAGTATGGGACACTGTTAGAACTCTCTGTGAAGGAACTGAGCACGTTAGGGAAAATAAAATGCAACTCCTTATACAACAATATGAGCATTTTCATTTTAAAGCTGGTGAAACCCTAAATGACACGTTTAGTAGGTTTCAGAAGCTTTTGAATGGACTAAAGCTGTATTGGAGGATCTATCAAACCAAGGATTCAAACCTTAAATTTCTTAGAGCTCTTCCAAAAGAATGGAAGCCTATGACTGTTTCTCTCAGAAACACTCAAGAGTACAAAGACTACACTCTTGAAAGGCTTTATGGAACCTTGAAGACATATGAGTTGGAAATGGAGCAAGATGAAGAAATTGAAAAAGTACAGAAGAAGGGTGGATCTATTGCATTGATTGCATCTGTGAACCAACTGGAAGATGACAATGAAGAAGCTGCAAAGGCTACAACTAGTCGAGCTAGTTGTAGAAGTGATGTTAGCAAGGGTAAAGGCAAGATGACAGAAGAAGAAGAACCAGTACCAGCCAACTTGGATGACTTAGATGATATTGATGAACACATTTCTTTTCTTTCAAGGAAATTCTCTAAGTTCAAATTCAAGAGAAACTCATAAGCAAGGCCACCAAGGAGATACTTTCAACCTGGCAAAAATAATTGGATTGAAAAGTCTAAGTCTAAATGTTTCAACTGTGGAATGATTGGTCACTTTGCTGGAGACTGTAGAAAGCCCAAGGTTGAGAAGGGCAACAGGAAATTTGAGCCTGTTGATTATAAAAAGAAATACTTTGAACTTCTCAAGCAAAAAGAAAAGGCTTTCATGTCTCAGGAGTATGATTGGGCTGGTAATGGTGAAGATTCTGATGATGATGTTGAGTATGTCAACTTGGCTCTTATGGCTAACAATCATGAGCAGGAAGCAAGCTCCTCAAGCAACCAGGTAACAATTACTAATCTTTCTGAGCTTTCTAAAGAGGAATGCGATAGTGCAGTAAATGAAATGTCTATTGTACTATATAATTTACGTGTTACTCTTAAATCACTTACCAAAGAGAATTCAAGAATAAAAGAGACTAATTTGCTCTTAAGTGATAGGAATGCAATGTTAGAAGCACAGCTCATTGAATTTGAGAAAATGAGATGTGTTAGTAGGGATGCTAAGAAGGAACTTGAGAACGTGTTACAAAGAGAAGAAATTCTTAAAACACAACTTGAGATAGAACAAAGTGTGATTGCAAAATGGAAAGATGCCAGGAATGTTGCCACCAACATCATTAATGTTCAAGGTATGGAATCTTTCTGTGAGCAATCATGGAAAAAGAACAAAGAGAAACTAGGGTATGTTTGTGAAACCTTAGAATCAGAAACAGAGTCAACAAACAACAATGATCATTTGTTGAAGGTTGATATGTCAACGGAATGCAATGTTTCGTTGACAGATGAACCATCAACCGATCAGGCTGTTTCGTTGACAGAGAAAAGAAAAGATGAACTCACTAGACTTAATAATAAGTATGGTCCTGTCACCAAGAACTTTGTTCAAGATGAGTCTAGAAAAGCAAAGAAAGTTGAGAAGCCTGTTGAGAGAGAAAATGTAGGTCACTTGTCCAACAAGCAATTGAAAGATAAGTTAGAGAATGTTCAAGTTGAGGCCAAGGGAAATAAAAAGAATAACAGGAATGGCAAAGTAGGGATTAACAAACACAACAATTACACACCTGATAAATATGCTCCTAGAAAGACATGTGTCAATTGTGGAAGTGTTAGTCATTTATCTACTAACTGCAAATCTGTTAAGAAGACTGTCAATTGTGGAAGTGTTCTATGTCTACAATGCCTGTTATGCCTAACATATTTGCTCCATATGCACAATTTCAAAATCCATATGCCAGCATGCCATTTGTGTCTAATCCATACATGAATATGTTTAATGTGCCACAAATGCCATGGAATATGAATAACATGTTTGTTCCTCCAATTATGCATGCTGTGAATGAAAATGTGAGCAACCCTCAGAAATCAACACCAAGGATAAAGATTGATTTAAATCAATCTGAGCCCAAAGTGAAAAATGATATAAAAGGAAAAGCAAAGGCTAACAAAACAGGACCCAAGGAAACTTGGGTACCAAAATCAACTTGATTTGGTTTTATTGTGTGCAGGGAGACAAAAGGAATCTTTGGTACTTGGATAGTGGTTGTTCAAGACACATGACTGGTGATTCTACCCTGCTCACAGAGTTTCAGGAAAGAGCTGGCCCTTGTATTGCTTTTGGAGATGACAGCAAAGGCTACACTAAGGGATATGGCTTGATTTCAAAAGAGAATGTCATCATAGATGAGGTTGCATTGGTGGATGGTCTTAAGCACAATTTGCTTAGTATCAGCCAACTTTGTGACAAAGGATTTTTAGTTACTTTTTCTAAAGAAGCCTGTGTTGTTTCTAAAGGAGGAAACAACAATGTGGTAATGACTGGATTCAGAAGAGGGAATGTGTACATTGCTGACTTTAGTAGCACAAGTCCAGAAACCATCACTTGTCTTTTCAGCAAGGCAAGCAAGGATGAAAGTTGGCTATGGCAGAAGAAATTATCTCATCTGAATTTTAAAGTTATAAATGATTTGGTGAGAAAGGATCTTGCAAGAGGAATTCCACAAGTGGAGTTTTCCAAGGATGGTTTGTGTGATGCCTGTCAAAAAGGGAAACAAAAGAAGGCATCATTCAAAAGCAAGACAGAGTCATCAATTGTCCATCAGCTTGAGTTGCTTCATATGGATTTGTTTGGCCCTGTAAATGTCATGTCTATTTCAAAGAAGAAATATTGTCTTGTGATTGTTGATGATTTTTCTAGATTTACATGGACCTTCTTTTTGCTCTCCAAAGATGAGGCAAGTGAAATCATTATCAATCACATCAAGATGGTAAACAATCATCCTGACTTGAAAGTAAGAAGGATTAGGAGTGACAATGGGACAGAATTCAAGAATTCAAGCATGAAGGTGTTCTGTGAAGAAAATGGTATTTTGCATGAGTTTTCAGCAGCAAGGACACCACAGCAAAATGGTGTAGTTGAAAGGAAAAACAGAACACTTATTGAAGCTGCAAGGACAATGCTAGATGAATCAAAGTTACCAACTTATTTTTGGGCTGAGGCAGTTAATACAGCTTGCTTCACTCAAAATATTTCTTTGATTAATCAGGCCAAAGGATTGACCCCTTATCAGCTACTCAAAAGAAAGAAGCCACTATTGGATTTTCTTCATGTCTTTGGATGCAAGTGCTTTGTTCTGAGAAATCAAGCTGAGCATTTGGGGAAATTTGAAGCAAAGGCAGATGAAGCAATATTTGTGGGATATGCAGCAGGGAAAGCTTACAGAGTCTATAATCTCAGAACCAACATTGTTATGGAATCTGTACATGTTGTTTTTGATGATCTCAAAATTCAAGGTCTCTGTGATGAAGGTTTCCATGAAAGTCTTTCTTTTGAGAATGAGGAAGGAGATCAAGTGAATCATGTTAAGGCTACTGAGAAACAACCTAAAATTGTTGTATCTAGCACAGATGAAAGCAGCAGTGAAGATGAAATTGCTGCATTAAGGTTGAAAAGAATAGCTGCTAGCAGACCAAATGGTCATTTCGTTGATAGTCATGATGGTGGATTCGTTGACAGTCAAAATGAGCGTTTCGTTGACAGCCAAAATGGTCATACCGTTGACAGTCATAGAAATGCTTCTAGAAGTGATCAGTTAGGGACAACAAATTCAGGGGGAGTTTCTCAAGGACAAATATCCAATCAAGGCAATCATGATCATGAAGCTACCTCTTCAAGAGCAAATCTACCTCCCTCAAGGAATTGGACTAAAGATCATCCCTTTGAACTTATTATAGGTGATGTTACTTCAAAAGTCCAAACTAGAAGAGCAACTCAAGAAGAATGTCTATATAACAGCTTTCTGTCTCAAGATGAGCCAAAGAAAGTTGAGGATGCACTTCTAGATCCAGATTGGGTTTTAGCTATGCAAGAGGAGCTAAACCAATTTGAGAGGAACAATGTATGGAAGCTGGTGCCCAAGCCTAAGGACATGAGTGTCATAGGCACAAAATGGGTGTTCAGAAACAAGATGGATGAAAATGGCATAGTCACAAGGAACAAAGCTAGATTGGTTGCAAAAGGCTATTCATAGGAAGAAGGAATTGATTTTGATGAAACCTTTGCTCCTGTTGCTAGACTAGAAGCAATAAGGATTTTCCTAGCCTATGCAGCCCATGCCAATTTCAAAGTCTATCAAATGGATGTGAAGAGTGCTTTTCTGAATGGGGAATTGGAAGAGGAGGTGTATGTAAGTCAACCTCCTGGTTTTGAAGATGATGATTTTCCAGAATATGTATACTTCCTCCTCAAAGCACTCTATGGTTTGAAACAAGCACCTAGAGCCTGGTATGACACACTTTCACAGTTCCTCATTGAGAATCACTTCACTAGAGGTACTGTAGATAAAACTCTTTTTCAAAGGGTTGTGAATGGCTCTACTATACTTGTTCAAATTTATGTAGATGACATAATCTTTGGGTCAACAGATGTGAAACTTTGGCAAAAGTTTGCCAAGCTTATGCAAAGTAAATATGAAATGAGCATGATGGGAGAATTAACTTACTTTCTTGGTCTTCAAGTGAAGCAAGTTAATGAAGGCATTTTCATTAGTCAAACAAAATATATTCATGATTTATTAAAGAAGTTTAACTTAATGGAATGCTCTCCTGCCAAAACTCCCATGCCTACTGCCACCAAACTTGAATTGAATACTAAGGAAAAATCTGTGGACATTTCAGGTTACAGAGGCATGGTAGGCTCACTTTTATATTTAACAGCTAGTAGACCTGATATTATGTTTGCTACATGTCTATGTGCTAGATTTCAGGCTGATCCTAGGGAATCCCATTTAGTTGCTATTAAAAGAATTTTCAGATATCTCAAAGGAACACCAAACCTTGGCATTTGCTATCCTAGAGAATCTGGCTTTGAACTAATTGGTTATTCATATGCAGATTTTGCAGGATGTAAAATTGACAGGAAAAGCACAACAAGCACCTGTCAATTCTTAGGAAACAAGCTTGTCTCATGGTTCAGCAAGAAACAAAACTCAGTTTCTACCTCCACAGCTGAGGCTGAGTATATTGCAGCTGGAAGTTGTTGTGCACAGATTTTATGGATGAAAAATCAACTACTTGATTATGGAATAAGAGTTGAGAAAATTCCTATTTTCTGTGACAACACTAGTGCCATTGCCATTACTGAGAATCCAGTGCAGCATTCAAGGACCAAGCACATTGACATCAAGTACCATTTCATTAGAGAACGTGTTATGAATGGTACTGTGGAGTTACATTTTGTTCCAAGTGAACAACAACTTGCAGACATCTTTATCAAGTCACTTGATGAATCCACATTCTCAAGATTAGTAAGTGAGCTAGGTATGCTAAATTTCTCTTAATTATTTTGAGATTTTTGCAAGTTAAGATGTAGCCAGAAATTTGCTATGTTTTTCTGTGAATTAATTTTCTCAGGAAAAAGTGAAATTTTGTCTAAGTCAAAATTACTATGTCAACGAAACAAACCATTTCGTTGACAGTCTTAGCATTTTTCTGGGTGTTCGTTGATAGCTCTTTTATATCAACGAAACGCAGCTTTATCAACGAAATAAGACGGGACTTTAACCGCCCAATCCTGATTCGTTGATTTAGCACAATTAATCTGAACCGTTGAAATTTTGACACGTCTTTTACCACGATCTATGCATACACCCCTGTAAGTATAAATCATGGTAATTCTTTAAAAGTAACAGTTATATTTTTAAGCCAATCCAGTAATTTACATTTATTATTGGACTCTTTTTCTGAGAATTTTTGGGGGAGTATTTAAGAAATTCTATTTTCTTTAATTTCTTTTTACCTGTTCTCAAAAATTCCAAAGGCTTTTCTCTCTTCTTCTCTCTAACAAGCAATTCAGTTCGAAGCTTTTCTTCACACAACAATGGCACCCATAGTTAAGCTTATGTCTGCTGGAGGGTTCATCTATGAGAAGAACAACTCCATCCCTTTTGTTGTCAAGGAAAACCCGAACAGTATCTTTTTCAAGATGATGGACTTCATGAAGAACTGCAAGTTGAGCTATGCAATGTTTCACTCAACTCCTCTCTATAATGAGATAATCGAGGAGATCTGGACCTCGTGTGAGTATAGTGGAACAAACTGCACACTGCAATTCACTCTCCAAGGTAATGAGTACATAGTTAATTCTGATGTATTGCAAGCGTGTCTACAAATTCCTGAAAATAACTGTGATGCTTTGCCTACAATCACTGAAATGGTTAACATGCTGAATTCAATAAACTACTCTTTGCCTACTGATAATCTGGGTAGAATAATTAGGAGAGGTTTGGTTAGGGAATATAGTTATTTAGCTGATGCATTTATCAAGGTCTTTTCTGGAAAGATTAGTAATTTTGATGCATTAACTAATTCCATGTTGATTCTTTTTACCATGCTCCTAACTGATAGATATTACAACTTTAGCACCCAACTTATGTATGAAATTGGTGCTAAGTTGGGTGACAAGGCTAATAGGAAAAAGAATATCTACTATGCTAGGTTTCTGATGATGTTGGCTAATCATGTTAGTCCAACACCATTAGTAATCTCTAACCCTGTTTCCAAGTTTGAGTGTTTTGTGCAAGAGAAGAGAGTATTGACAGACATACTGAGGCTGAACCACAATGGTGAGGTTCCAGTGGTGTATCTGCCAGTAATTGAGGTAACTACTGCTATCCCTTCTAGTATAATTGTTACTTCAACTGTATCACCCAGTACTGTTGCTGTGGAGTCTGTAGTTGTGACCCAATAGGCTCCTGCCCCAGCAACAAAACCAAAGTCAAAGAAATCCTCCAAGCCAACCTCAGGTGCTTCCCAAAAGGCACCTGTTGTAAAATCCACTACACAACCTAAGGGGAGTAATTCTGGAGCTGTGAGAGGTGAGGGAAGGGGTGAACATAAAAGAAACCCTAAGGATAAGGAAGGACAGATGAGTGAAATCCAGCCAAGCCCCATTGTGTCTTCCCAACAAGGCACAATGAGTAAAATGGATTTAAACACAAGTCTAGTTGCATCCTCCCAAAAGGATGTAATTATTGAAACAAGCTCTCCTCCAAGAGCACACTCCAAAAGGGTAAGGGACACTTCAAGCCCACAGTCTACATTTTCCCAATACCAAAGGAGAGTGAAGCAAAAGTCCAAGGGTACACAGGGTGCACACACACTGGAAGCAACACTTCCAGTTTCTCAAATTCAGTTTGATGTAACCCCTATTATTACTCTGGGGTTACAGTCCCATTCTCTAAACATTAATCTTGATTTATCTCCATCCAATTCACCAACTCAATCTTTAGATGTGGACATGATCAATACATCTATTCCTGATTCTCCAACTCTTATCTTGGAGAAGCCCCACTCTGAAGCTGATGGCCATCACTTGTTAAGTGATTTGTTGGGCCATCAACCAATTTTTTCTGAAGTTGCAAGAGGATCTGTGGACCAATCTCTAAAATCAATCACCACAGATTCTACTGTAATTTCACTTTCTCAAAGTGCTTTATTGACTTCATCAACGAAACAGCTTCTTTCGTTGACAAGTGTTTCTCCATCAACGGTATCCATACCGTTGACAGTTCAAACTACCATTCCGTTGATAGGTCAATCTACACCCCTTATTGCAAATCCAGTTGTTTCCACAACTAGTGTAGATGACCTGGTGGTAGTTGAGACACTTTTAGGTTTGAGAGGGAGTGAAATTGAGAGGCTGGCTTGCAGCCAGGCAAAAGGAGAGTCTGAGAGTGAGAGGCTGGCTATTTCTTCCAGCCAGGCAAAAGGAGAGATTGAGAGTACCACCTTAGTAGGTGAAGGTGAGGGTGTGAGAGGTGTGAGCCATGGGGA
This sequence comes from Heracleum sosnowskyi, assembly GCA_030848705.1. Classification (NCBI taxonomy): domain Eukaryota; kingdom Viridiplantae; phylum Streptophyta; class Magnoliopsida; order Apiales; family Apiaceae; genus Heracleum; species Heracleum sosnowskyi. The sequence goes on from CM061235.1 coordinate 73,190,025, forward strand.
GCCCATGATGCAAGAAAAGAGTGGAGAGAGAGAAGGGACTACAGGAGCAATAAGGATGGAAGCAACCATTGCTAGTGAGTTAATGAGGGTCAGTGAGGGAGAAAGGGAACTTACCTTCCAAGAGCATTATCAACAAACTCTGGATAGTATTTCCCTGGACCCTGAGACCTTTACTCATCCTGTGTCAGCCTATCAAGTTATGGCTCAACAGGGCAATGTGGAGGCAGAAAGGTCACTCAACTTAATTCATACTACTACATCAATGCAAAGAGCAAAGGATGCCTTGACCAATCTACCTCCAGGAGCTGCAGCAAGTGGAGACTTTGAGTTTTCTGATGATGAAGACAGCTTTGGTGACAATCTATAAGTGGCCACCACTACACAGACTGGGACTTCTGTGGTGCCTCCTACACCAAACTGGCTTTCTCAAGATATGCATGGTAGATCCAACTTGGATGCTGCTATTACAAGGCAGTACAATGAGGCATATCTAGCTCATGAGTCTGTTGAAGCAAGGGACAAGAAATTCTACAAGGCCATAATGGATTCTCTGGAAATTCAAAGGCTACAAATGTTGCAGACAAGGATTGAGGCTACAGAAATCAAGGATTCAATTAGCAACCTTAGGGATGCTACTGACAGGAGGCTAGATGAAAAGCTTCCTCTTCACACTGTCTCCAAGATGTCAAGGTTTTTCACCAAGGAACTTGAAGTGTCCTCATCTTTGAAAACTCTCTCCTCTAGAGTGGACAAAGTTGAGGCTACACTTTCTCACATGCAGAAGGAACATGAGAAGCAAACTAGCCTACTCACCCAGCTTCTGGCAGCTCAAGGAATCCCTGTCATCTCACTTGATGATAACAAAAAGGGGGAGAAAACTAAGGAGCTAGAGATACAAATCACAAAGGTTTTGGTCCCAGCCATCTCCTTGCCAGAAGAGCCATTAACAATGGGGGAGTTTGGAAAGAAGAAAAAGGATGGTATTGACCTGATCCAGGAAGCTTCTATGAGGATGAGACTTGCAGAACAAATAAAAGAACATTGGTCCAACATAGAAGCAAGGGTCAAGAAAATTGCTGGAACTACAAAGGACTCAAATCCATCAACGGATCAACCATCAACGAATGCCATTGTTCTAGTGTCAACGGAATGGGAGCCACAGACCAATTCTTTCTATAAGGTAGAGCCCCTTCTACATGGAGTCACTCAATGTAACACCCCGGTCCCACATCGAGGATATTTGGGACTTCTGTTCAGTTTAAAAGGCAAAGCACTACTACTAATTAGCACTAACAAAATCATGATATTTTGGGGGCCTGTGGTGGGCTTGTCGTTACCCAAGTTGGCTGCAGTTGGGCCAGTGTGCTTCGACTTAATCGGACTCAGAATCGGGACTTGACCCGATTTTCGAAAAAGGCTCGGGATTTGACCCGGGTTGTCACATATGGTATCAGAGCCGACTCTCGAAAGCTTGTTAACGCAAGTTGCCGGAGGTGGGGACACGAAGGCTGGTGGTATTATCCCACAATGGACAGAGGTTCGGAGGTGGGGACACGAAGCCAGCCGGTATTATCCCACAATGGCTAGGGAGGAACGATCTTGGAACCTATGGGCTATCCGTTCAGGCTTGATGAGGACGTCAAGAGTTTAAGTGGGGGAGTTTGTAACACCCCAGTCCCACATCGAGGAGATTTGAGACTTCTGTTCAGTTTATAAGGCAAAGTACTACTACTAATTAGCACCAACAAATCATGATCTTTTGGGGGCCTGTGGTGGGCTAGTCGTTACTCAAGTTGGATGCGTTTGGGCCAGTAGGCTTCGGCTTATTCGGACTCGGAACCGGGACTTGACCCGATTTTCGAAAAAGGCTCGGGATTTGACCCGGGTTGTCACTTATGGTATCAGAGCCGACTCTCGAAAGCTTGTCGAGGCAAGTTGCCGGAGGTGGGGACACACGAAGGCTGGGACACGAAGCCAGCCGGTATTATCCCACAATGGCTAGGGAGGAACGATCTTGGAACCTATGGGATATCCGTTCAGGCTTGACGAGGACGTCAAGAGTTTAAGTGGGGGAGTTTGTAACACACTAGTCCCACATCGAGGATATTTGGGACTTCTGTTCAGTTTAAAAGGCAAAGCACTACTACTAATTAGCACCAACAAAATCATGATATTTTGGGGGCCTGTGGTGGGCTTGTCGTTACCCAAGTTGGCTGCAGTTGGGCCAGTGTGCTTCGACTTAATCGGACTCAGAATCGGGACTTGACCCGATTTTCGAAAAAGGCTCGGGATTTGACCCGGGTTGTCACATAAATTGTCAAGTCCCGATTCTGAGTCCGATTAAGTCGAAGCACACTGGCCCAACTGCAGCCAACTTGGGTAACGACAAGCCCACCACAGGCCCCCAAAATATCATGATTTTGTTGGTGCTAATTAGTAGTAGTGCTTTGCCTTTTAAACTGAACAGAAGTCCCAAATATCCTCGATGTGGGACTGGGGTGTTACAAAGATGGTATCAGAGCCGACTCTCGAAAGCTTGTTAACGCAAGTTGCCGGAGGTGGGGACACGAAGGCTGGTGGTATTATCCCACAATGGACAGAGGTCCGGAGGTGGGGACACGAAGCCAGCCGGTATTATCCCACAATGGCTAGGGAGGAACGATCTTGGAACCTATGGGCTATCCGTTCAGGCTTGATGAGGACGTCAAGAGTTTAAGTGGGGGAGTTTGTAACACCCCAGTCCCACATCGAGGAGATTTGAGACTTCTGTTCAGTTTATAAGGCAAAGTACTACTACTAATTAGCACCAACAAATCATGATCTTTTGGGGGCCTGTGGTGGGCTAGTCGTTACTCAAGTTGGATGCGTTTGGGCCAGTAGGCTTCGGCTTATTCGGACTCGGAACCGGGACTTGACCCGATTTTCGAAAAAGGCTCGGGATTTGACCCGGGTTGTCACACTCAAGGTCCAAGGAAGGAAAAAGGACAAACTTCATGCATTAGGGATGTGGAACAAGCTACACTCCAAAGAAGCTTATCTCCCAAGTCCCCTGCTAAACCAAAGGGCAAAAATATAGCAAGGACTTTCTATCCTGCACCTTATCCAGATGAACTCAAGCTTCTTGGTCTACTTATCACAAAAAGCAAGGAAAGCAATGATTATGAGATAAGGAAGCAAAGGGCAATTGTCTACATGAATGGACAAGAAATCTGTGTTTGGGCTGGTCACCCAAACTTTGCTGAAGCTAAAGCTGAAGAGTCAGAAAGAGCAGTAATGCAAGCCCTTGCTGTTGCTCAGTCTCTTGATGAAGAGGAAATACAGCTAGAAGAAAAAGCAAGAGAGGAAAGGAGTGCAAAGAAGAGCACAAGGCAACCAAAGGCAAGAGCTAGGAGAAACATAGCCTTTGAGAATGATGACTCTCAGAGCATTGCATCAGACTCTTCTGTACCAATTGCACCTCCAACAATTCCTGATCCAGTTTCAGAGGTAAAGTTAGCCTGTGATCCTAATCATCATGTAAATTTCCATGATCAGCCAATTGATCCAAATGGAGAGCCAATTGAGTTTGATGAGGCCAACTTTCCAAAATTCCTCTTTGAAATGGATCCAAAGAAGAAATCTAAGCAAAGGGCTACCAAGGCTAAGCCATTTCTGATAAGGAGACCACAAGCTGAGAAACCCCCTACCAACTCAGAAGACTTCATCTACATTGCTGATATCAGGGAGGAGTCTGACATTCATATCAATCTTGATGACCTGGTTGAAGTGAGAGGAATAGCAGCTTCTTACAAACTACCAGAGAGATTGGTATTTGTCTACAAGGGTGGGAGAGAACAGGTTTGGCCTCTACACGGAATTCTGGGAGAAGACTATCAGACACTGCTATCTGTGTTTCAATGTTTGAAGAAAGATTTTGGTTTTACCAAAATAGCCAAGTCTGAGGTTGTCTCCAAGATTTGCCAAATCAAAGCTAGCTGGAACAAGCCTGGTGCACTTCCCAGAGTATTGAAGGTCCCTCAAACAGGAAAGATAATTCATCTCCAACCTTTTTGGATGATGGAATTCAGAGATAAGGACAACTGTAGAAGACTCTTCAGAATAGAAGACCAACTGGAGAAGGCATCCAATGAAACTCTAAGGTTAATGCAATCCAAGTTGGGGAATCAAGATGAAGAAGAGAAGATTTTCTATAGAAGACTTCAAGCTCAAATTGAGGAGAACAATGCAAGAAAAGGGAAGAAAACAAGACCACAGAGGCAAAGATGAAAAATCTGCTCAGTCTAGAGGAGCAACTCTGTGCACTTGTTTTGTAAGATTTTCTACTTTGCATTTCAATTAAATTCAATGAAGCTCAATGCAATTTCTACTTTTATCATGTGTAATATGTCTGAGTGTTTTTGTTATCATCAAGGCTCTTGATTTATGGCTGTTATTCTATCAGTCATAAATTGGGGGAGATTGTTAGGAATATGTTGTTCTTGATGATAATTATAAAAACACTTAGTAGATTTTGTATTAAGTCATTTTGTAGCTGTCAACGAAATGGCATGCTTTGCAGCATTCCGTTGACAGGAAGCTCATCAACGAAATGAGTAATGTAGCAATTGCACTGTACAATACTTTACAGTTTGATATGCATTCTGTTGTATGTATTAGATAGGTTTTCTAAGTCATGTTGACTAAGTACTAGATAGGCAAAATAGGTTGGTTAATTGTAAATATATTATGCCTTGTAATTTTGCCTAAGTGAAGACATGTCAACGGTATGAAGATCACTCTGTCAACGGTATGGAGTTTACCCATCAACGAAACGAGGGAAACACCATCAACGAAACGAAGGAAACACCATCAACGGAATGAAGAATAAAGCTATCAACGAAACACATCTCCCTGCTATCAACGAATCACTATTGCTTTTTGAACAGTTGACAAAGTGATAGTGACAGTTTACTGAACAGATCTAAAGGAGATATGGAAGTGTACTTTGCATTGGAAGCCATCAAAATGGTTACTGGAAATAAGGAAACATTCCAATTTCCAATAAGGCTCTTGGGAATGATTAAAATAAGCATGAAGACAAAAGCAAAGATCTCCAAGGACCATTGGACAAAAGGAATGAAAAGCAAGCTACTGATGGTTACTACTATTGTTCTTTAGTTTAGCCAAACGTAGAATTGTAAACTTGGGTATTTATAACCAAGTGTAGCAGTTACTTTAAGAAGAGAGAAGAAAAACCAATAGTTTGTATTAGCTATCTTTGAGAGCATACTTCTCTACAATCTTGTAACTGAGCAGCTGTGTACATTTTGTATCACAGATTATTTCCGCAATAAAAATCACTTCAGTTGGATCATCAAACAATCCAACTGAAATTATTTATGTGCTTGTGATTTTTACTTTAAGTTCAGTTTTTATTTTTAAGTTGTTTTAAGTTTAAGAAATATCAAGAATTGTATTCAACCCCCCCTTCTACAATTATGTTAGGTCATTTGGGATTAACAACTATTACACCCACTACTTCCTCCACTATCTCAAATCTATTATTAAATATTGATAGGTCCCACCACTTTACTCACTTTTCATCTAATTTTACTCATTTTTTATATATTGTCTTAGTCTACGTGCCCAGTCCCAGTGTATAGAATTCACTGGGACGGAGGGAGTAATGTGTTGAAGTTTATCAAGCACGTGAATGTCAAAATAAAATGGAAGTAAAACTACAAGAGAACGTCAAATTGCAAAGAAATTGAGTAAGCTGAGGACTAGAGTTACGTTTTTGATCTTAGTCAATTTTAAGAACTTCCATGGTGTTTTGTGCAAACGAATAAAGCCGAACCGAGTTTTGTCCGAATCAAGACGAGCTTGACTTTTTTTTAAAATGAACCGAGTCGAGTCGAACTTTCTAATTGAACGAAAAGTGATGTTCAAGATCGGCTCATTAATAAACGAGCCGAACACAAGTTTGTTCACGAACATTTCGAGAAGAGCCGAGCTCGAACTGAGTTGAGTTGTTCACTTATAGTTCGTACTTTTATACTCAACAACATCCAATTTTTAGAATAACTTACTTGATTTACAATCTCACGCCTAAAATCACATCTTAAGAAAACACGATTATGTTTGAATTTTAATACTAAAAGTTAATTTATTTTCTTCCAATAATCATATTAGGTTAATATTTGAATTTATGAGTAATCAAACTTTACTCACTTCACTTAATAACAATAATTAAAATAAAATAATTTATCATTAACTTAGAGCCTCTCCAAAAGCCTCTTTATCTTGGCTCTTAACTTGAAATTTGAGGAGGTTTACAACCTTTTTTTCCCCAAGAGATTCTTATTGACCTTTATATTTATTCTCAAAATTTATGTTTGCATTTTAATATCTTTGATTTGAATAAAAGTTTGCTGTAATCATTTTTGAACCTTAAAATATCATAATTTTACATATTTTTTAATACAGATTTTGCCTTATACCGAACTAGAAAGATTAAATTTTAATATGAAACCCAAAAAACGAAAAAAAATTATGTATAAATATATTTTTTAAATCTCTAAAAATGCCTGGATAAACTAGTTCACAACAAATTTGTGTTGCATAGTTATTTTCGGCTGCTAAAAACCTTAATTATACAATATTTTTTTGGTAATTTTTTATTTGTAGCAAAAGAGGACGTTCAAATTTATTACGAAACAAAAGAACGAAAATAATATATGTACAAATTTGTCTTTTAGTCCCCTCAACATGCCTCCATAAACAATTTAACTTATAATTTGTGTATTTTTTTTGTCATTTTTGGACCAAAACTTAACATAATTACATATAATATTTTTTCAAAATTTGAGCTTGTAGAAAAGTGGGCGTTCGAAGTTTAAAACAATATAAAAAATGAAAAATTATATTTGTAATTACATTTTTTAAGTTTTTCAAAATGACTATTAAAAAAACACCCAAAATAACAAACGATTGAAAATAAGGTGAAAAAGAAAAAGAAAATTAAATAAGAGGGGACATCACTAGGGATGACAGAAAAATCTGATCCGATGGATACCCGATCCAATCCGATCCGATTGAATTTTACAGAACCCGATATTTTGGATTTTGATCCAATTTTTATGGTTGAGTTGAGAGTTGAGCATTCAAGTTTTATTTTGTGGTTGTATTTAGTTTATGGTTTAACATTGATTTTGTAGTTGTAATTGAATTTGAAGGAACTGATTGTGATACTTTTCTATATTGTGCAGCCATGTCTTCACAGTCATTACATAATCCTCCTTCCGGCGCCGATGAAAATTCTCAACCTTCATCAATGGAGTTACAACAGAGTTACAGTTAAACAACAATGGAAGTGCTTCAAACCTTCAACCAGATGTTGTAATAATCGATAATGATAATGCTACTAATAAGGATGGAGCTCGAACAGTTGTAGGTGGAAGGGAAAGGAGTGACGTTTGGAACCACTCTGATAAGGTGAAAATTGGTGCTATTGTGAAAGTTGTTTGTAAGTACTGTAAGAAGCCAATGAAAGGTGATTCGGGCAGTGGGACAACACATTTCAGAAATCATTTTTTGAAGAAACATAGCAAGCCCCAAGAGAGTATAAGGCAAAAACTTTTGGCAAGCAATTTCAATAAAGACCATCCTGAATTAGCCGCTTATAATTTTAATTACGAGGCTGGGAAACAAGAGCTTTCAAAGATGATTATAATGCATGAGTATCATATCTGTATCGTGGAGCACATTGGATTTAAAAGGAATTCAGCACGACTTCAACCACTCTTTAAAGTACCAAAGTAGAAATACAATAAATAATGAGATTTTCCAGATTTATGAATATGAGAAAGCGAAAATTACAAGTTTGCTGGACAGTATTTCAAGCAGGATAGCAATTACAACGGATATGTGGACATCAAGTAATCAAAAGAAATGGTATATGTCAGTCACAACACATTTCGTTGATGATTCATGGATTTTGCAGAGTCACATTATGAGGTAGATACACTAACACAAGTCTGTTTATTTAATAAGTTTATTGTTTATATTCAAATTTGTAAAACCTATCTATTTCCACGTTTTATTGATGATGGCTGAACTTACTAAGTCGCATTTCATTTTTGTTTTTAAGGTTTATTTATGTGTCTTATCCTCATACAAAAGAAGTTCTTTGTGATCAATTATTGAATTTTTTGATGGATTGGAATACGGATTCCAAAATTTCTGTCCTCACTGTCGATAATCGTACCACCAATGATGCCATGGTTGAACTTTTATGGGAGAAGTTAGACAACTCATCACTTATAGCAGGTGGAAGCTTATTTCATATGCGATGTTCCACTCATATTCTGAACTTGATTGTTAAAGATGGATTATATAGATGGATTATATGTTATAAAAATTGGTGTTGAAAAAATTCGAGAATCTGTAGCTTATTGGAAAACAGCACCAAAAAGAGAGGAGAAATTCGAAGAAACAGCCCGACAGTTACGTAATACAAGTACTAAAAAATTGGGGCTTGATTGTGCAACAAGGTGGAATTCCACGTACTTAATGCTTGAAACATCTTTATTGTATAAGGATGTATTCACTCGATTGGGCCGAAACGAGACTCAATATAAAAGTGTTCCTTCAAGAGAAGAGTGGGAATTTGCTCAAGATGTGTGTGGGAGGTTGAAATCTTTTTATATGGCAACTGAGGTTTTTTCTGGGAAAAAATATCCCACTTCTAATCTATGTTTTATCAATATTTGTGAGATTCATCTAGAAATTACATAATGGCTTAGAAGTTCAAATTTTGTGTTTCAAACAATGGCAGAAAAAATGATAATTAAATTTGACAAGTATTAACATGTTTTGCACGGTGTTGTAGGAGTTGCTGCTGTGTTGGATCCAAGGTACAAGATGGAGGTACTTGAGTTCTATTTTGAGAAGATTTATGGTGAGCATTCTTCGTTTAGAGTTGATATTATTCGTGAAGTTTGTTATTCTCTGCTTAAAGAGTACCATGAGGAGATTCCTGTTCTATGGCCTCTCAGTGTACTTCTGAAAGTAAATCGCAATATGATTTGTTCATTAGCACTAAAAAGCGTAAAAGAGTCGACTATATTAAATAAGAATTGGATCACTACTTAGATGAGAACGTCTTGCCTAAAACTGAAGGTTCCGGTGTCTTAACTTGGTGGAAGGCAAATGCACCTAAATATCCAACCTTGCAACACATGGCTCGAGATTTCTTAGCCATTTCCGCATCTACAGTTGCATCTGAGTCGGCGTTTAGCTCTAGTGGCAGGTTATTGAGTCCACATCGTAATAGACTGCATCCCAAAACTATAGAAGCACTGATGTGTGCTCAAAGATGGCTATGAGTTGTTGAAATGAAAGGTACAGTTCAGCACATTATATTTTTTTTAGATTTTGTAGTAATAATTTTTGTATTTGATTTGTGCTTGTGAATTAATTGGTTAAATGTACAGGTGAGTCATCTGTGGGATACGCAAATATATACAACGACATGGAGGTGAAAGATTCGTGTGTGACGCGAGAGTTAAATGTCATCTGTGGGATACGCAAATATATACAACGACATGGAGGTGAAAGATTCGTGTGTGACGCGAGAGTTAAATGGATAACACGATATCTAATTCACCTGCAACTTGTTATTGGAGTCAGGAATTAAATACACTGACTTATTTTCAGTTTTAAATGTCTCATGTAGTTATAACCATTATAGTGTGGATGACCAGATCAAAACAAGCTCCTATCAGCACTGTTAAATAATGATCAAGATTACATTTTTTAGTTCAGCCAAGGTAGATAACACTTCAGCGGGAACCTCATGGTATGTGATAACACCCAACAGATTATAGATGGTTATTGAATGATATTGATTTTAGGTTGCTATTACGAAATGGTGATGTTGAAAATAGCTTGTTATTTCAAATTTTGACATTGCAGTAAATGCATTATTTGTCATGTGTGTTAGATAACATTCTCGGGGCAACACTTTGTTGATTGCTATTGGAATTTGGATTGTCGCAGCCCACTAGGCCACTACCTGCATGCTTGTTTCTTTGTATCATTTAAGAATTTCTTAATTTGTATTCTAGGACTTTGTATTTGTTTTAATTTGGAAACTAGTACACTAAACTTTAAACTTTATTTGTAATTCATTACAATAAGTAATATTTTTGATTTTGAAGCCGAACTTTTTATTTAAATTTAAAGTTTCTTGAAGTTCAAAGGAAAAATCCGTACAATTTTTTTTATTTCTTTGGCATTTCAAAAATTGGATTTGGATAAATCTGAACCCGATGGATTGGATTTGGATTTCGATTTTAAAATTCAATTGGATTTGGATTGGATTGGATTTGGATTTGACAAAAATATTTAGATTTGGATAACTCAAAAATCCAATCCGATCCGACCCGTTGCCATCCCTAAACATCACTTGTGAAAAAGAAAAATAAAATAAGGAGGCAATACCACTTGAAGTGGCGAACTTTAGTCATGCCATTTTTGCAAATTTGTATCATTTTAACAAATCTGAATGTAATTGTATTATTTTTGCATTCCGTTCGAACATGCGAGAAATATGAGCGAGCCCACCTATATCTGGTTCGATAAATCAATATTCGATAAATTAATAATCTTGATTAATTAATATTTATTTGGGGTTTTAATATAAATTAATAATTCGTTAAATTATAAAATAATATATTTTTATTAAAGCATATAAGTCTCATATAATATATAAATTAATAATTACATATTACATCAAAATTATATATGTTTATTCTAAGATCCACTTTTATAATAAGACTCAAATGTAACTTGCTTCTTTTGAAATTGATGTTTACTTGCACTTCATCTTTAATTTTTCTTCATGAATTATAGAGCTCTGCACACTATGTTTATATTTCAAGAGAAAATTACGTAATGTAATTAGGTTTACTAATATTCATGAATGTAAATGTACTTAATTTATTTAAATTCATGTATCTATAATTTAATTAAATTCATGAATTTATTCGATTTACTTAAATTCATAAATATTATTTACTCAAATTAATGAATTGTTTTTGAGTCTTTATAGATTAATTCACAATAAATATAAATTTATAAATTTTATTATTCTGAGAATTGTAGATATTATAAAATTTTAAAATAACATATCTCGATAAATAATAAGTTATTAATATATCGATAAATTGATAAATTATTAATTTATTGATTAATTAATATTTAAATTAATGAATAATTTTTTCTGTTTCGAAGGTTGATCTGTACAATGTAAGTTCTTGTTATTTACTAGGATTATTGCCCGCTTCGCATGGTTGAGTCAAAATTTTTGTTTTCATGTTGGTTAATATATTTTCCTATTAATTTCTGTAATTATTTTTTTGCTTGAAGGACCTACTTTTATTTGAAAAAATCCAACCCTTCGTAATTAAACTTTTTTGAAATGAATAATTGTAAAAAAAAATTTGTTATTAATATCACTATATATAAGATGCAATTTTCAATAAAGCCTTTAATATCACTATATCTAGTTTGACTTTTTTTGAAAAGATTTTTTTGTTATTGGTCAAACATTTTCCTATGTCTTGGGCAGTTATTTTTTCTGACGGGTTTTAATGTATGAGTTACTTTATGTCGTTAAATGAGTCCACCTAATTTTTCCTATATGTAACTGTCCTCATTTTGTTTACTTGAACACTCTTTTAGTCTTTTTCACTCATTTTGTTTCTGTCTTCTGAAGCCATGAAACCTACCATCAAATTTCATATAATTGGTATGGTTAATTTAAAAGTGTAAATTTAGTTAAGAGTGCATATTTTTTAATTAACTTAAAAACTTTGTATTATTATTAGAAAATCAAGACTTCTCGGCATCGCCTTTGACCATACCTCGATTTATATATTTAAAATATTAAGACTATCATGTTCATATCATTATAAATATTACATTTTTATTTGCAAATATCAATGATAGTATATTAATATGTTAGCATGAGTGTAGAAATAAAGTAACAATCGAAGAATTGTTATATATTTATTATTTATTATATTATTATTTCTTTTAATCATAATTATTCTTAAAATCTTTATTTAATCTATTACTATATATTATACGTGGACAGAAGGGCAAAAATTGCCAAAATATTAGTTGTAAAAGGACCAATTTACCCTTATTTCAGAGGAAATAACAAGAATGCCATTATAACAAATATTACCCATTTGGTTACACTGCGTCCGCTACACAATTTCATCCCCAAATTCATCTTTGTCCGCCCATATGCACAGAGACGACCTTCAGTATATACCCAAATTCGTCGCTTCTGCTGCTTTGTTCTCTTCGTTGTCTGCTACACAATTGCATCCCCAGATTCATCGGAATTGGACCAAAAGGTTTGGCCAATAATCAGGTAAGTTCTCAGGGGATTTGAAGGCATTACTCCCCAATTATGATATTGTCAGGTTTATATATCTGACGACTATTCTATTCATTCTAATTATCTAATTAACAAGACCGATGTCCATGTTAGTCGTTGGGTGATGCCTATCATTAGTTGAGTTTTTAAATTTAAGTTAGAGGGCTACTGTAATTTTCCGTTAGTATGTTAGGCTACAATTATCTTGGTCTTGGAATTTATTAATAACTCTCATTTTATGTGGAGTGACTGATATCAGTTTGTTAAGAAAATGTAGTTTTTGTAATGCCTATTTGCTAAAATTTATTTTAAAGGTTTTAGGGGTTTTTTAAACATGGTGGGCATGAACTCAAAATATATAATACTGGCCGTTTTTTGTTTCTCATAACACTCTCTCAAACTACCATCGGACATGTAACTAGCCACAACTAATACCAATATATTTAATATTTGACAAACACAACTTCATTACAATCTCGAAATCTCCGGATGCTGGCGGCTCATTAGGAGTATAGGTAAAGTTTGCTTATCTCGCCCCTCTTCCTGGCCCGGACTCTAGGATTAATATTTCCAAATAAAATAGGAGGTGGCCAGGCCCGTCTTAGTCATTCTGGAGGCCATGTTCTAAATTTAAATGTCCACTTCTTTTTGGGTATTGATTGGTGTGTGATTGTGTTATTATTTTTTTGTTCATTTAAATTAGCTCCCTTTGTTATGTGATAGTGTGGTCTGGGCATATGTTTGTAAAGTTTACATGAGTGCCGGTGTGTACTTTTTTGGTGGATAGGTGATTTAAAAATAAACAATGTATAACTAGGCGTGAGCAATTATGAATGATTATTCCTCGTGCTATTTGTGTTTTGCTTTCCTTCCTGCCTCATCTTACACAAGATTAAGGTGTGCTATGATAGCAAAAGTTGCCAAAAAAATGGTTGTAAAATTACATTTTTAAGCTTATTATTCGTAAATTAACATCATTATCATTGCGGCCCATTGCACAATCATTTGCTATCTATCCACAGTCTCATCGGATGAAGAAGCTGAGTAGATACCGACCTCCGTGTTCGATAAATTTGACGTAGGTTTAAGGTTCGTAATTCTGCTGGCTCATATCAAATATGATCAAAATAATATTTTTTTATTGTTTTGCAACTTGTGATTGGTATGTTAGATTTCCCCTAATTGTGATATATGTTCTTTCATTGGTTGTTAAAGTATCTTGGGCTAATTGTTTCAGAAGAATAAAACTAATGTATTTTAAAAATAGTATTGCTCTTCCCTGCCTCCTCCAACCCCTCTCCGCAAACTAACATAAAACAAAAATAGCTTGAAACACTAACTCCATATCGACAACTGCATGCGATAGATGAATTTTCTGATAAAACACGGTCGAAAAATTTCTAGGTACACTAAACACTATCCTTTTGTTTTTTCTAGATAAGTGATCAATATTTTTGTTTTGTTTTATATTATAATATAATTGGATATATTAAAATTTAATTCCAAAGAAGCACATATCTGGAAGGCCATAATTCAAGTTTCGAATTTTATTTTGAATTTATAAGTTCGATATATTGTTTTGTAGACTTTGTGTAAAGCTTTCCTGGCTTACAGTCTGCTAATATTTTGAGAAAACCTTAATGTTGCTAAAAATACACTTTTTAGTTACTAATGTGTATCTGATGATTAGACACGACCAGATTAAAGTTTAAACTCGTGGTATACTGGATATTTTCTGCCAGAGATTGAGCTTACATCCTTTGTAGCATTAGTTTTAATACTTGGTCAACGTATAGCTCTTTTAGATGAATTTAAAAATCACATCCAGACTGCACAAAGATTTGAGCTTGCTCTCAACTTAAGGAATTTAAGAGGGGGGGGGGGGGACATTAAAATGTTATTTATGGTTATGAGTTAACACATTATACAATGTCACTTCTTCTATCGTGCAATATCTCTTCATGCACACCCTTAGTGCCACAATCCTCATGTTGATTATGATAGATAATTTATTTGGCACTTTTATCTTGGTGACATGATAACACGATATAATGTTACTTCTTTTGTGCAAATTTTTTCATAAATCGCAACTCTAATTTTGATTGGTCAACTAATTTATTAGGCAATTTTAGCTTAACTTTACATATAGTAGCGTGGGAAGGAGTGAAGATGATGATTGCTTTTGATATATTCTTAGTTGGACTTTATTAGTATAATTTTTAAGCCTTTTTCAAGAACTATGTATACCCTTATTTAGACTTCAGTAGTATGACTCAAGTCTTTTGTGTTCTTATAGTAGAGGAAGCCTTTGGCGAGTATCAAATCAAACAACAATTATTTTTTTCTCACAAGTGTCCTGTGAATTTTAGATTTTTCGTGTTCTTCTAATAGAGAAAGCTTTAACCAAGTAGAAATTCAGCTCTAATTCCAATGTTTGATGGGGTGTATGCTAATTTAAGATAGTAACACAATTTTATTTACTAATTTAGCAACACTATTTTTGGATTCAATATTTGTTTTAATTTTCTATGCTTAATTTTGATCATATATGTTGGTGTTATCGAGTTGCACAGGGAACCTTAAGATCCAAATAGTCGTCACTAAATCTGATTTGCAGAATTAAATTCAAGTAAAAAATTTAAGCAAATATCCCTACTTTGATTCTTATTACAGTATATTTTGCTGTTATGATGCTATTATGTATTACTTGTATGGTAACACTCATATGATTTAATCTACAGGTCCATGACTTGGTGAAATTTGAAATTTGATCAAATTCTTCATTTTTAGTGTACTAGCTTCTCTCATGGGTGTTCTATACAATATACATACGAATGATCCTGCACAAATATGACTACTTGGAAGTGTAAGTTCTTAAATACATAGAATTGACCCTGCATGATTGTCCCCCACTTGGAACCTCAAATGCGTCTACTATCCGAGAAAAGCTAAGAAACATTATCTAATTTTTAGTTATAAGTAATATTTCTTATATGTATTCATTGCAAAATATCTATAAATGGTTGCATTGTATTATAATATAATTTTAAGGAATATGCTTTGTGTTCTTCATTGTGAATAAAAGATTCAATATGTCTAGATTTCCAAACAAATGAATATAAACCTATATATTCACCAGGTTATTTGTTAAAGCTAGCTTAAATTTGCAAAGTTTTAAAGACCAAGAGTACTGCGAGTGCATGATATTAACGATTATCAATGACTACAATATTCGATCTCATTATGATATAAACAATGCCGAAGTTCAGTACATTTTACTTGGTAAATGCAGCACGTGTTATGTAATCGTGGAGTGGTCAAATTATTGGAAAAGGAATGCACCAGAAGCAAGCTCTGGATGGTAGTTTTGCAGGGAATGAATGAGTAATTAGCTAAAGTCAATTGAGAAAGCCTGATGGAAACACAAAATAAGAGTTGGTCTCTTCCTGCACATGGGATGTTATTTTTGTTCTGGCAACAAAGAGTCCTCATGTTGCCTCTTGGTAAAATTGCTAACACCAGTTTTATTTAAGTCTTATATTCTTTGATTTTTGAAAGCTTGATTTTGTGTAAATATTCCAAACTCACCAACTTGCTTTAGGACTCTAGATATCTTTCCCATTTTCTGGAGTTCAAGTTTTGTAAAAAGAAATCTTTATCATATTCCTCTTTAAGAGATGATTATATTTGTAAGTAGAGATTCAACAGATTTGTGTTGGTACAAATCTTCTTGGGTGAGTCTTACTTAAGCGAATCTCTATTTTACTTCAACTTTGCAAGTAAAGTGGGATGGCTAGCATTGGGCCTGCAGAAAAGCAGAACGGTGTCTCATTATGATCATAATTTAAAATTTCCTTCTTCGGATTAGTTTTCATTATGTCTTAACAATGACTAACAATCTGAAATTGTGATTTCTGAACTTCAATTGTATATTCTTTCTGATTCTTTTGTATATATCTACTAATTTTCTATAAACTTTTGTATGCGTCAGATTTTTTCAGCATGTTTTGTATGATCCTGGAAGGGAAGATGTGAAGGTAAATCCTCAATGCATCAACTACTTGAGAATCTAGAATTGTAAGTTACTAAATTGCATGTCCAATGTTATTCGATCAATGAGGTCATGTCGTGCAAAGGACATATAGCCTTGATATATTCGCAATTAATGTTCCAAAGGTAGTTAAGTTGTCTAAAACTGGAGCAGCATATGCATATTCAGGACTTAGACTCAACTTAGAAAAACTTAAGGTTTTATTTAAACTCTCGGAAATTTTACTCGCTGCATTTTTAATACAAAGACTCAGGATATATGTTAGATGTGATAAGCTGAACATGCTCCCAAATATATGTGTGATTGTGTAACATGTTTAGCAGCAAAATGTAGAGTTGATATGTGTTAATGTAGAGGCTCGTGCCTTGTACGGGCTCATACGTTTTACCATATATTAAACTAGAACACGAGGGCAAAAAGTCCCAGAAAATTGTGTGTGAAATTACTCATATAACCTCATTTTACTGTATGATTCAATCACCGGAGATAACTGACTTCAATCGGCATTTAGATTGAGATACTTTTACATTGTCAGAACAAAAAAGAATACAGAATCATATATTTTGTGAAACCGTTAAACAAATGAATTGCGAACTATTTCACCTCAAGTAAACTAGATGTACCCGTCCTAACGAGGCCCCAACTATTTCTTACATTTACATTTACATTTATGTGTGACACGAACAAGAAAACCAAACAATCCCTATCATTGTATATACTTACAATATTTATGTAAGCACATTTTACGTATATGTGTCTACAAATAATCAAATACAGTTATAGATCAGGCCTGTTTCATCTTCTGAATACGTGGATTAAATTTAAACTCCTTCAACTATGTCGCTTTGCGTGTGTAACTTTTATGCAAATGTAGTAATCAGCTCTAAATTGATGATTTGTTTTGTTACTCTTTGAACTTTATTCTAGGCACTGGGATTATTATTTAGAGAGAGGGATTACAAGAGGAGAAGCCGAAGTAGGAGTTGGGATAGGGATGGACTTTGACAGGAATAGTGGTAGGGAGTGGCATCATTGCTATCGAAGTAAGAGTCATAGCGTCATCCCAACCTATGACAGAGAGTGTGGTAGGATTGTGCTCTTTGCTGCAGTCCACCAACCACCCACGTCAATGGTATCAGGTATCTATTAACCACCAAAGTGAAAATTTATTTCCCAAAAAAATAAATTAGAAAGAAGCAAGACAAAAAGTATATCAATGTGCACGGATCTCAACTGTTTAAATGTTTATAAACTTATAAAGCTCAAGTCCCACAACCCCATTCATAAAATTAGACATCCTACGGTCACCTGGTCTTTTCAACTAAAATAAACAATTTATTTACTGGATTTATTATGTAAGCACATCTGTTATCTATTTAGAAAAGGCGACTTTTAATTTAAACTTTTTATATCTTTATAATTTTATATGTAGACTTTGCAGATTTCCAATATGATATTGTTTTGAGTGTAATCCCTATACTGCTAACATAGGGCACAAAAAAATATTAAATTTTTATGAACCAACCTAGCAACTGTGTCTATAAAGACGACGCATGACATTAATGGTTTTAAAAGATTAATCTCATATGTGAATCTGTTTGAAATCTGTAACGCAATTATGTAGCAGCATCCAATTATGTTTACAATCAGATTCAGTTCCCTACATGACTATCTTCTGATGCTAATGGTTGCAGGTGTTTGGTCATTACCTATTTCCTAACAGGAGCACATTTTATAAGTGTGTAATTCAGGCACCTATGTTGGTAAGTGTTCCTCAACAAAATCCAACAGGGTGCCATGCATACTGCTGCATTCGTGGTTCAATGGAGATACTGCATTTGACAACTAAGGTCCTTACTACTCACAATGAACAACTGTTAACTATTTAAGTTTTTTTCAGTGTTATCTACGTAAATTTAATAATTTTTTAAGTACACATGTTTTTGACTACATGTATAGTGTTGCTCAATTAAACTGAGCTTAAACACGAATACACGACTATTCTTTAGTAATTTGTGTCTTGTAGTTGTAGGTTGTTCGTGGTTTTTGATTGTGTTTTCAACAAAACTATAGGCGCTCACTGATCTCACTAGATAGATCACAAGGCAGAGAAAGCAACAAACGTGATGTCAGGACTGTTAATCCCAAATGACCTAACAGAATTGTAGAAGGGGGGGTTGAATACAATTCTTGATATTTTCTTAAACTTAAAACACTTTATAAAATAAAACTGAACTGAATAAATAAAAACACAAGATATAAATAATTCAGTTGGATTGTTTGATGATCCAACTGAAGTGTTTTTATTGCGGAAATAATCTGTGATACAAAAGTACACAGCTGCTCAGTTACAGAGTTGTAGAGAAGAAATGCTCTCAAAGATAGCTAATACAAACTATTTGTTTTTCTTCTCTTTCTCTATCTTAACTGCTACACTTGGTTATATATATTCCCCAAGTTTACAATACTATTTTTGGCTACACTAAAGTACACTAAAGGTAACCGCCAATAGTTTGCTTTTCATCCCTTTTGTCCAGTGGTCCTTGGAGATCCTTGCTTTTGTCTTCATGCTTATTATGATCACTCCCAAGAGCCCAATTGGAAACTGGGATGTTTCCTTATTCCCCATGTCCATTTTAATGGTTTCCAATGCAAAGTACACTTCCACATCACCTTTAGATCTGTTCAGTAAACTGTCACTATCACTTTGTCAACTATTCAAAAAAGCAATAATGATTCGTTGATAGCGGGGAGATGTGTTTCGTTAATAGCTTTATTCTTCATTCCGTTGATGGTGTTTCTCTCGTTTCGTTGATGAGTAAACTCCATACCGTTGATGGTGTATCCTTGTTTCGTTGATAGAGTAATCCTCATACCGTTGACATGTCTTCACTTAGGCAAAATTACAAGGCATGATATACTTACAATTAACCAACCTATTTTGCCTATCTAGTACTTAGTCAACATGACTTAGGAAACCTATCTAATACATACATCAAGATGCATATCAGACTGTGAAGTATTGTACAGTGCAATTGCTACATCACTCATTTCGTTGATGAGCTACCTGTCAACGGAATGCTGCAAAGCATGCCATTTCGTTGACAGTTACAAAATGACTTAATACAAAATCTACTAAGTGTTTTTATAATTATCATCAAGAACAACATATTCCTAACAATCTCCCCCAATTTATGACTGATAGAATAACAGCCATAAATCAAGAGCCTTGATGATAACAAAAACACTCAGTCAAATTACACATGATAAAAGTAGAAATTGCATTTAGCTTCATTGAATTAAAATACAAAGTAGAAAATCTTACAAAACAAGTGCACAGAGTTGCTCCTCTAGACTGAGCAGATTTTTCATCTTTGCCTCTGTGGTCTTGTTTTCTTCCCTTTTCTTGCATTGTTCTCCTCAATCTGAGCTTGAAGTCTTCTGTAGAAAATCTTCTCTTCTTCATCTTCATTCCCCAACTTGGATTGCATTAATCTTAAAGTTTCATTGGATGCCTTCTCCAGTTGGTCTTCTATTCTGAAGAATCTTCTACAGTTGTCCTTGTCTCTGAATTCCATCATCCAAAAAGGTTGGAGATGAATCTTCTTTCCTGTTTGAGGGACCTTCAATACTCTGGGAAGTGCACCAGGCTTGTTCCAGCTAGCTTTGATTTGGCAGATTTTGGAAACAACTTCAGACTTAGCTGTTTTGGTAAAACCAAAATCTTTCTTCAGGCATTTGAACACAGAAAGCAGTGTCTGATAGTCTTCTCCCAGAATTCTATGTAGAGGCCAAACCTGTTCTCTCCCACCCTTGTAGACAAACACCAATCTCTCTGGTAGTTTGTAAGAAGCTGCAATTCCTCTCACTTCAACTAGGTCATCAAGATTGATGTGTAGGTCAGACTCCTCCCTGATATCAGCAATGTAGATGAAGTCTTCTGGGTTGGTAGGAGGTTTTTCAGCTTGTGGTCTCCTTACTAGAATTGGCTTAGCCTTGGTAGCCCTTTGCTTAGATTTCTTCTTTGGATCCATCTCAAAGAGGAATTTTGGAAAGTTGGCCTCATCAAACTCAATTGGCTCTTCCTTTGGCTCAATTGGCTGATCATGGAAATTGACAGGATGTTTAGGATCACAGGCTAACTTTTCCCCTAGAGCTGGATCAGGAATTGTTGGAGGTGCAGTTGGTACAGAAGAGTCTGATGCAATACTCTGAGAGTCATCATTCTCAAAGGCTATATTTCTCCTAGCTCTTGTCTTTGGTTGCCTTGTGCTCTTCTTTGCACTCTTTTCCTCTCTGGCTTTTTCTTCTTGCTGTCTTTCTTCTTCATCAAGAGATTGAGCAACTGCAAGTGCTTGCATTGCTGCTCTTTCTGACTCTTCAGCTTTGGCTTCAGCAAAGTTTGGGTGACCAGCCCAAACACAGATTTGTTGTCCATTCCTGTAGACAATTGCCCTTTGCTTCCTTATCTCATAATCATTGCTTTCCTTGCTTTTTGTGATGAGAAGACCAAGAAGCTTGTGCTCATCTGGATAAGGTGCAGGATAGAAAGTCCTTTCTGTATTTTTGCCCTTTGGTTTAGCAGGAGACTTGGGAGATAGGCTTCTTTGCAATGTAGCTTTTTCCACATCCCTAATGCATGAAGTTTGTCCTTTCTCCTTCCTTGATCCTTGAGTGACTCCATGTAGAAGGGGCTCTATCTTATAGAAAGAATTGGTCTGTGGCTCCCATTCCGTTGATGCTAAGACCATGGCATTCGTTGATGGCTCTGTAGAAGAAGCTTGATCCGTTGATGGATTTGAACTCTTTGCAGTACCAGCTAACTTCTTGACTCTTTCATCTATCCTGGACCAGTGGTCTTTAATTTGTTCAGCAAGCTGTAGCTTCATAGATGCTTGCTGAATCAGGTCAATGCTGTCCAGTTTAGCTTTTCCTGACTCCCCCATAGCTAGTGGCTCCTTTGGCAGGGAAATGGCTGGGACCATAACCTTTGTGATTTGAATGTCTAGCTCCTTAGATTTCTCCCCCTTTTTGTTATCATCAAGAGAGATGACTGGGAGTCCTTGAGCTGCCACTAGCTGGGCCAATAGTTGTGTTTGCTTCTCCTGTTCCTTTTGCATCTGAGATAAAGTAGCTTCCACCTTGTCCACTCTAGAAGAGAGAGTCTTCAAGGAGGTAGCCACCTCAGGTTCCTTAGTGAAAAACCTGTTCATCTTGGACACAGTGAGAAGAGGAAGCTTTTCATCTAGCCTCCTGTCATTAGCATCCTTGAGATTGCTAATTAAGTCCTTGATTTCTCTAGCCTCAATCCTTGTCTGCATCATCTGTAGCCTTTGGATTTCCAGTGAATCCATAATAGCCTTGTAGAATTTCTTGTCATTGGCATTTGCAGACTCATGAGCCAGATAGGCTTCATTGTACTGCCTTGTGATTGCAGCATCCAGGGAGATCCTTCCTTGTAAATCTTGAGAGAGCCAGTTTGGTGTAGGAGGCACCACAGAAGTCCCAGTCTGTGAAGTAGTGGCCACCTGATTGTCACCAAAGCTGTCCTCATCATCAGAGAAATCAAACTCACCACTTACTGCAGCTCCTGGAGATAGATTGGTCAAGGCATCCTTTGCTCTTTGCATTGATGCAGTTGTATGTATTAGTTGTAGTGACCTCTCTGCCTCCACATTGCCCTGTTGAGCCAAAACTTGATAGGCTGACACAGGATGAGTAAAGGTCTCAGGATCCAGGGAAATACTATCCAGAGTTTGTTGATAATGCTCTTGGAAGGTAAGTTCCCTTTCTCCCTCATTGACCTCCATTGACTCACTAGCAATGGCTGCTTCCTCCCTTATGACTCCTGTAGTCCCTTCTCTCTCTCCTCTATATTCTTGCATCATGGGCTCCCCATGGCTCACACCTCTCACACCCTCACCTTCACCTACTAAGGTGGAACTCTCAATCTCTCCTTTTGCTTGGCTGGAAGAAATAGCCAGCCTCTCACTCTCATTCTCTCCTTTTGCCTGGCTGCAAGCCAGCCTCTCAGTTTCACTCCCTCTCAATCCTAGAAGTGTCTCAACTACCACTAGATCATCTGCACTAGTTGTGGAAACAACTTGATTTTCAATTAGAGGTGCAGAGTGAACTATCAACGGAATGGTAGTTTGAACTGTCAACGGTATGGATACCGTTGATGGAGAAACACTTGTCAACGAAATAGACTATTTCGTTGATGAAGTCAAGAAAGCACTTTGAGAATGAGAAATTACAGTAGAGTCTGTGGTGATTGATTTGAGAGATTGGTCCACAGATCCCCTTGCAACTTCAGGAAAAATTGGTTGATGGCCCAACAGATCACTTAACAAGTGATGGCCACCAGCTTCAGAGTGGGGCTTCTCCAAGATTAGAGTTGGAGAATCAGGAATAGATGTATGGATCATGTCCACATCTAGAGATTGAGTTGGTGAATTTGATGGAGATAATTCAAGATTGATGTTTAGAGAATGGGACTGTAACCCCAGAGTGATAATAGGGGTTACATCAAACTGAATTTGAGAAACTGGAAGTGTTGCTTCCAGTGTGTGTGCACCCTGTGAAACCTGGGATTTTTGCTTCACTCTCCTTTGGTATTGGGAAAATGTAGACTGTGGGCTTGAAGTGTCCCTTACCCTTTTGGACTGTGCTCTAGGTTGAGAGTTTGTTTCAATAATTACATCCTTTTGGGAGGATGCAATTAGACTTGTGCTTAAATCCGTTTTACTCATTGTGCCTTGTTGGGAAGACACAATGGGGCTAGGCTGGGAAACACTTACCTCACCTTCCTTATCCTTGGGGTTTCTTTGACTTTCACCCCTTCCCTCACCTCTCACAACTCCAGACTCACTCCCCTTAGGTTGTGTGGTAGTTCTTACAACAGGTGCCTTTTGAGAAGCACCTGAGGTTGGCTTGGAGGATTTCTTAGATTTTGGTTTTGTTGCTGGGGCAGGAGCCTGTTGGGTCACAGCTACAGACTCCATAGCAACTGGATTGGATGAAACAATGGAAGTAACAGCTATACTAACAGGGATAGCAGTAGTTACCTCAATGATTGGCAGATACACCACTGGAACATCACCATTGTGGTTCAGCCTCAGTATGTCTGTCAATACTCTCTTCTCTTGCACAAAGCACTCAAACCTGGCAGTAGGGTTAGAGATAACTAATGGTGCTGGACTAACATGATTAGCCAGCATCATCAGAAACCTTGCATAATAGATATTTTTCTTCCTATTTGCCTTATCACCCAACTTAGCACCAATTTCGTACATAAGTTGGGTGCTAAAGTTGTAATATCTATCATTTAGAAGCATGGTTAGGAGAATTAACATAGAGTTAGTTAATGCATCAAAATTACTAATCTTTCCAGAAAAGACCTTAATGAATGCATCAGCTAAATAACTGTATTCCCTAACCAAACCTCTCCTAATAATTCTACCCAGATTATCAGTAGGCAAAGAGTAGTTTATAGAATTTAGCATGGTAGTTATTTCAGTGTTAGAAGGCAAAGCATCACAGTTATTATCAGGAATATGTAAACATGCTTGCAAAACATCAGAATTAACTAGGTACTCATTACCTTGAAGAGTGAATTGCAGTGTGCCGTTTGTTCCACTATACTCACATGAGGTCCAAATCTCCTCGATTACTTCATTGTAGAGTGGTGTAGAGTGAAACATCGCATAGCTCAATTTACAGTTCCTCATGAAATCCATCATTTTGAAAAAGATGCTGTTCGGACTCTCCTTAACAACAAATGGAATGGAATTGTTCTTCTCATAGATGAACCCACCAGCAGACATAAGCTTGACTATGGGTGCCATTGTTGAGTGAGGAAAAAGCTTCGAGCTGTATTGCTTGTTAGAGAGAAGAAGATAGAAAAACTTTTGGAATTTTTGAGAACAGGTAGAAATGAAATAAAGAAATTAAAATTTCTTAAATACTCCCCCAAAAATTCTCAGAAATTAAGTCCAATAATTAATCTAAATTACCTGATTGGCTTAAAAAGTAACCGTTAGAATTAAATATTACCACGATTTATGCTTACAGGGGTGTATGTATAGATCGTGATAAAGAACGTGAAATTTCAACGGTTCAGATTAAAAAGCGCTACATCAACGAATCAGGATTGGGCGGTTAAAGTCCAGTCTTATTTCGTTGATAAAGCTGCGTTTCGTTGATATAAAAGAGCTATCTACGAAACACCCAGAAAAATGCTAAGACTGTCAACGGAATGGTGCGTTTCGTTGACATAGTAATTTTGACTTAGACAAAATTTCACCTTTTCCTGAGAAAATCAATTCACAGAAAAATTATAGCAAGTTCCTGGCTGCATTTTAACTTGCAAAAATCTCAAAAATAATTAAGAGAAATTTAGCATACCTAGCTCACTTACTAATCTTGAGAATGTGGATTCATCAAGTGGCTTGGTAAAGATGTCTGCAAGTTGTTGTTCACTTGGAACAAAATGTAACTCCACAGTACCATTCATAACATGTTCTCTAATAAAGTGGTACTTGATGTCAATGTGCTTGGTCCTTGAATGCTGCACTGGATTCTCAGTAATGGCAATGGCACTAGTGTTGTCACAGAAAATAGGAATTTTCTCAACTCTTATTCCATAATCATGTTAGATATAATTGCTGACGTTTGTTCATCAGTGTTTAAGTACCAGGTACATATCAGAGTTTACATAGAAGCCAGTCAGAGTTTGATAAAGTCTGACTGGGTGAAGAGTTTATATAGAAGCCGGTCAGAGTTTGATAAAGTCTGACAGGGTGATAGTTGACTTAGCTGTCGGTGCAAAGATAAAGATTCTAGAAGCAATATATTCTGAAGATGGAAAGAAGCAGAATATATTGATACAGCTAAGGAGACTGGACAGAAGACTGAAGCAATCCTTAATTGATAATAATTGTATAGCTAATTTATAGGAGTATCAATTAGATAAGGATTGTATGTAGCTGTGTACTATATAAACACAGATAGGTTATCCCTAGAAGGGACGCGAACATTGAATATATTATTCTTGTAACCTAGTAGCTCTTTGTGATTCATTAACATCACTAAGAGAGAATTATTTAATATAATTCAGTTTGTTGATTTACAAACCTGTGTTCTTGATTGTTATTCTCATATATACTTGATTATATATTGTGTATTCGGCCTAACAATTGGTATCAGAGCCAAGGCTGTTTAATATATACAGTTTTACGATTCAATCACAGTAATAATCATGTCTGAAGAAAATCAAACAGCTCCCAAGGCTGAACAGGTTAAGCCTAATTCTGTGAGTCGATATGAAACAATCAGGGTTCCAATACTCAGGCCAGTAGAGTATCCGATTTGGAAGGTGAAGATGACCATGTTTCTGGAGGCTACAGATCCAGAATACCTTGACAGAATTTATGATGGTCCTCATATGCCAACTAAATTGTCCCCTGTTGTTGATGGTCAAGAACAAAAGACTGTTCCAAAGGAAAAGAAAGATATGACTCCTGAGGACATCTCATCAATTGCAAAAGATGCAAAGGTTAGACATCTTCTCCACAGTGCTTTAGATAATGTTAT
This sequence comes from Heracleum sosnowskyi, assembly GCA_030848705.1. Classification (NCBI taxonomy): domain Eukaryota; kingdom Viridiplantae; phylum Streptophyta; class Magnoliopsida; order Apiales; family Apiaceae; genus Heracleum; species Heracleum sosnowskyi. The sequence continues at coordinate 73,216,100 of CM061235.1, forward strand.
GTCTAACAGAGTAATTGGCTGCAAGACTGCCAAAGAGATATGGGATGCTTTAGAAGTCAGATGCCAGGGAACAGGTGCTATTAAGAAGAACAGAAAGACAATACTCACACAGGAGTATGAGCACTTTGATTCAAGACCTAATGAAACCTTGACTGAGACCTATGACAGATTTTGCAAACTATTGAATGATCTGTCTCTGGTTGATAAAGAATATGAGCTTGAAGAGTCTAATCTCAAGTTTCTGTTATCTCTACCTGAAAAGTGGGATTTAAAGACAACCACAATAAGAGATAATTATGAGCTTGCTGATACAGATCTTGATGAAATCTATGGGTTGTTGAAAACTCATGAACTGGAGATAGAACAAAGGAATAGAAGATTGAGTAAAAAGACAAAATCTGTTGCTCTCAAAGTTGAGGAGAAGCCCATCAAGAAGGAATCATCAAGAAAGAAAGCCAAGGGAAAGGCTTTAGTCATTAAATCTGAAAGCGAGTCATCAAACTCTGATGATGACTCAAACTCTGATGAAGCTTCTGACTCTGAGGATGATGAAGAACAGATGATGCAAATGGCTGCACTGATGGTGAAGACTTTCAAGAAGATGGGATTCAAGAACTTTAAGAAAGGAAAGAGATTCTCAAGGAAAGATTCAAACTCTGAAAGGAAAAGTTTTAGAAAGTCTGATGGAAGGGAGACCAAGTCTGGCAAGAAGGATAAATCTGAAATCCAGTGCTACAGGTGTAAGGAGATGGGTCACTATGCCCCAGAGTGCAAGAAAGGCAAATCTGAGAAAGCACTCATCTCTAAAGGCAAAGACTGGGCAGATAATTCAGACTCTGATGATGGAGAAAATTATGCTCTAATGGCAACTGTCAGAGATGAGACTGAATCATCTGAAAATAAGGTACCCCTAACTACTTATGCTTATGATACTGATAATATATCTGAGTTAAGAGTATATATGAAAAGCGTACATGTTAGCTATAGGGATCAGACTTTAGAGAATGAGAGAATTAAAGCTGAGAATCTTAGTCTTAAAGATAGAAACAAGTTTCTTGAAGGAGAACTTGAAAATATGAAGCAGATTCAAAAAGAAAGAGATGATGCTGTTTATGTAGAACAGGAGTTGCTCAAAAGATATAAGCAATTAGAATCTGATCTAGAAAAAGAAAGAAAAATAATCAAGACTTGGACAGATTCTGGAAGAGACACTCATCAAGTGTTTCAGACAGATTCTGTAGGTTTAGGCTATTGTGAAAATGATGAACTTAGGTTTAAAGACAAGGTTAAGGTTAAACCACAACTTAAACCTGTGATATTTGTTCCAGAAGCCAATAAGTTAAAATCTGTTGTAATAAGAGAAGCTGATATGGAATCAGATGAAGCCTGTGAAAGACAGGAAAATATTATAACAGAAAAACTTATGGAAAGAGAAGCTGTTAGAAAGCCAGTAAAAACTTGTGAAAAACAGGTTAATGTTGGTTTGATGACAGGAAAACAGTTCAATCATAAGCTCAAAGAGGTAAAATCTGCCATGAAACCAAAAGGATCCAAGAAGAATAGGAATGGAAAGATAGGCATAAATAAAAGAAATAATCATTTGCCTAATGCTGCTGCTCCAAGGAAAACATGTTATAATTGTGGTAGTTCTAATCATCTTGCTAATTACTGCACAAAGAATAAAAATATCAATTCTTTACCTTCTACATCAGGAGTAAAGAATGATTATGTTAGGGTTAGACCACAGACTTTATGCACACACTGTGGGAGCACTTGGCATTCCATTTATACTTGCAAGAGTTATCATGCTATTTATCACAACTATTATGAGCTAAAACCCAATCTGAAATGGGTTAGAGCAAACTCTGCAAGTGTAAAGTCTGACAATGTTAGTTTAAACTCTGTTGATAGTAATTCCGCTGCAAAAACTAACATTGTTAAGAAAGACAAAGGATCCAAGCAAGTCTGGGTCCTTAAAACTAACACTTAGTGTTTGTTTGTGATTGCAGGGTATAAAAGAGAGCACACTTATCTTAGACAGTGGATGCTCAGGACATATGACTGGAAATAAGGCCCTGCTATCAGACTTTAAGGAGAAGGCTGGCCCAAAGGTTTCCTATGGAGATGGCAACATAGGACACACTCTGGGATATGGCAATATTAATCTTGGAAGTGTCATCATCACAAATGTAGCTCTAGTTTCAGGACTCAAGCATAATCTGCTATCTGTGAGTCAAATCTGTGACAGAGGAAACCATGTAGATTTTCATACTGAATACTGTGAAGTTATCAGTAAATCTACTGGAAAAGTTGTTCTAGTTGGACACAGGCACAACAACATTTATGAAGCAAGTTTGGTAACAAACTCTGATGGAAGAACAGTGTGTCTGACTGCAAAAATGTCAAATGAAGAGAGTTGGAATTGGCATAAGAAGCTCTCTCATCTCAATTTGAACAACATAAATGAGCTTATAAGAAAGGATCTTGTAAGGGGACTTCCAAAATCAATACTCAGTCTAGATGGCCTATGTGATTCTTGTCAAAAGGCTAAACAAAGGAAGTCATCTTTCAAGAGCAAATCTGAATCTTCAGTAGTGGAACCTTATCATCTTCTACATGTTGATCTCTTTGGACCAGTGAATTTAATGTCCATGAACAGAAAGAAATATGCTCTAGTAATTGTTGATGAATATACTAGATATACATGGGTGTATTTCTTATCAAAGAAGGATGAAACTGCTCAAACTCTGATGGATCATGTAAATCTACTGGACAAAGGATCACAACACACAGTCAAAATTATAAGGAGTGATAATGGAACTGAATTCAGAAACTCAATTCTGGAAGCTTTCTGCAAGGAAAGAGGAGTGAAACAAGAATTTTCTGCACCTGGAACTCCACAACAAAATGGTGTAGTTGAAAGAAAGAACAGAACTTTAATTGAAGCTGCCAGAACAATGCTTGATGAAGCAAAGTTACCAACCTATTTCTGGGCAGAAGCTGTTCAAACTGCTTGTTTTACTCAGAATGCAACATTGATCAACAAGCATGGGAAAACACCATATGAGATGGTGAAAAATAAGAAGCCAAATTTGAAATATTTTCATATATTTGGATGCAAATGCTTTGTGTTGAAGACTCATCCTAAACAGTTGACTAAGTTCGAGTTAAAAGCTGATAAAGGAATCTTTGTTGGTTATCCATTGTCAACAAAAGCATTCAGAGTCTACAATCTGAGAACTAAAGTGATCATGGAATCCATACATGTGTCATTTGATGACAAGAAAATAACTGGACTTGATGACTTAGATGGATATGATCAACTGCGTTTTGAAAATGAAGGTTTACTCTCTGATGATGTAAACTCTGATGAAGCGGTTCTGACAAACTCTGATGAAGCATACTCTGAACCTCTACTGGTAAATACTGGAGAAACTGGAAATTCTCAAATTGAACAAAATAGAGAACCAGTTGAGGGGGAGCGTGAAGAAGCTCAACAAGACACAGCAAGTGAGTCAGTTGAGGAAACTGATTCAAACTCTGACAGTTCAAACTCTGAGCCATCCAATTCAGGGGGAGCCTCAGATACTGCAGAAAGTCAACATATGAATCAGGAAAGCATGGATCAAGGGGGAGGATCCAATAATGATGCAAGAAACCACTTACCAACAGCAAGAAAGTGGACACAGGCACACACACCTGATCTCATAATTGGAGATCCTGATGCTAGTGTGAGAACTAGAAGTGCAACAAATAATGAGTGTCTGTATCATGCTTTCTTGTCTCAAACAGAACCAAAGAAAGTGGAGGAAGCTCTTCAAGATGCTAATTGGATTACAGCAATGCAAGAAGAGTTAAATGAATTTGAAAGAAATGAAGTCTGGACACTTGTACCTAGACCAAAGAATAGATCAATAGTAGGTACAAAGTGGGTTTTCAGAAACAAGACTGACAGTGAAGGTGTGATTACAAGAAACAAGGCTAGACTTGTGGCTAAAGGTTATTCACAACAGGAAGGGATTGACTATGATGAAACCTTTGCTCCAGTTGCAAGATTGGAAGCCATAAGAATTTTTCTGGCCTATGCTGCACACAAGAAGTTTAAAGTCTTTCAGATGGATGTAAAAAGTGCTTTTCTCAATGGGAAGCTTGAAGAAGAAGTGTTTGTTGAACAACCACCAGGATTTGTAGATCCCAAGCATCCAGATTATGTCTACAGGCTTGACAAGGCATTATATGGACTAAAGCAAGCACCAAGAGCATGGTATGAAACTCTTGCTCAATTTCTTTTAGAAAGTGGGTTCACAAGAGGTACAATTGATAAAACCTTGTTTTATTTCAATACTGGTGATGATTTGATTTTAGTTCAAATTTATGTAGATGATATTATCTTTGAATCTACTAATGACAAACTTTGTAAGAAGTTTGCAAAGCTTATGCAATCCAGGTATCAAATGAGCATGATGGGAGAGCTTAGTTATTTTCTAGGCTTACAGGTCAAGCAAACAGATGATGGTATTTTTATCAATCAAGCAAAATATACTAGAAATCTTCTTAAGAAATTTGGTATGCTTGATAGTTCATCTGCTACAACTCCCATGGCTACAGCAACAAAGCTAGACAAAGACACAGGAGCCTCAGTAGATATGACAAATTACAGAGGAATGATAGGGTCTTTACTGTATCTTACTGCAAGTAGACCTGATATCATGTATGCAACATGTCTTTGTGCAAGATTTCAAGAAGATCCCAGAGAGCCTCATCTAACAGCTGTAAAAAGGATATTCAAATATCTCAAAGGAACCATAACCTTGGGTTTGTGGTATTCTAGAGAATCAGAGTTTAAGCTAATTGGTTACTCTGATGCAGATTTTGCAGGCTGTAAGATAGACAGAAAAAGTACAAGTGGAAGTTGTCAATTCTTAGGTGACAGATTGGTTTCTTGGTATAGCAAGAAACAGAAATCAATTTCTACATCCACTGCAGAAGCAGAGTATATAGCTGCTGGTAGCTGTTGTGCACAGATTCTATGGATGAAAAATCAGTTGCTGGATTATGGTTTGAAGTACTCTAAAATACCTATTTTCTGTGATAACCAAAGTGCTATTGCTATGACAGGAAATCCAGTACAGCACTCCATGACCAAGCACATCAGCATAAGGTATCATTTTATCCGGGAACATGTGGAAGAAGGAAACATTGAGCTCCATTTTGTGTCTACAGACCAACAACTTGCAGATATCTTCACCAAACCTTTGAGTGAAGCTACTTTTACAAGATTGGTAAATGAACTTGGAATGATCTCTGGTTTCGACTAGAGATACGGGTTAGACTCAAACACTATACATGTTTGATTTTTATGCTCATGATTCCTTGCATGTATTAACTGTTATTTGTACCAGCATGTTATACTCTGATAAGTAAACTCTGTTAGTCATACTCTGACAGTCATACTCTGATAGTTACAGTCTAATGTTATACTCTGATTGTAATTTTGTCTGAACCACATGGACCGATGAAGAAAAATGTATGAAGCATGATTTTCAGTAAGTAATCATGAATCCTTCTAAGTATTATAAACTCTGATTACAAAATGTGCAGAAATTTTACACAGCATGATACTGTCTCTATATTTATAGCATCTCTTAGTTTATTGATCCTATACACTGAGATTGTATTAGCTGTTTGCATTTTCTCTCATAAATTAATTGTATTAACTGATGAAAAGTCTAAACTCTGATTATTAATTGCAAATAATTCACCCTCAAATCAAAAGATGCCAAAAAGAGCACAAATTCCTTTGAGATCATGTTGTGCCTAGGAAGATCCAGGAACTTATTGTATGAAATAAGGGCTAAAATTTTTGATTTTTGGTGACTAGTGCCAACCACTGATTACTGGAAAAATAAAAAAAAATTTAAAAAAATTTAAAAATATATATGAAAGCATATATAGAAAGGGGGTGAAAAATAAAAGATATATCCAAATGAAAGGATATCAGTATACAGAATTTAGACATAAGAATCAGATTTTATTTTATACATGAGAGTTTAGGCAACCAGTTATTACTGCTTTTAGTTTGTGGATTTTATGCACTTTGAGATGGTCTAAATATTTATATTCAGTAAACTCTGCTAATTCACACACAAATACACACAACTGTACAGTTTGTGAAAAGAGTTTATGTATAAAGGAGGAGAATTGATAAACACTGATGATTTGTGTACTCTACGCCGAGGTAATTTAATTTTAATCTCTGATGGTTAAAATAAATTTTGTTGGTTTCAGACATATTATAATTTTGAGAAAAAGACATTTGTTTTGAAAATTTAAAAAGAGTATGATTGGACAGTCGTTCAAGGATGTTTTTGAACAGAGGAGAGAGGTTAATGCCTAGAAAAATGTAACAGACGGTAGTTATTGCTGTTTTTACTACGCATGCGCATTGAAAACTGTCAATTATCTGCTGTCAGTCATTGCATGTATGCCACGTGTCCCACTAACACAGTTAACGGAGTAAGACAGTTGTGTATTAATGATTAAAAACTGTTCAGTTTTTAATTTTGAATTTTCCATTTATACAATACACACACCTTCGTCAAAACTTTTCACATCTTACTCCAACACACATCAATTGTCACACAAGCATATTCACAAACACTTTTCTACACACAAACTCTTTTGAATCAGTTTTTTTTTTTATTTTTCTTCTCGATTCGTACTAATGGCTACTACAGTTTTTGTTGCTTCTGGGTTAGAGTTTGTTCCTAATAATTATTCAGCCCCATTAAACACTGTCAATGCACCAGAGGTGTTTCATATCATACAAAACTTTCTTGCTCAGTCAGCGATTGGGCGTGCTTTGGTGGAACCTGAAAAACTTTCTAGTTCACAGATAAAGGCGTTCTGGGAAACAGGATTGTATGATGATGGTGGTGAAACAGGTAACCCATCGATTATTTTTGAATATGAAGATACAGAGTATGTCATTACTGCTGGAACCATTCGCGCTGCAATGGGGTTTCCTGAATTTTCTTCGTATACAATTGGAATGGGTGATGAGGACTTGATAAGAATGATGCGAGAAATTGGGTATTCTGGACCCTTGTCGAAGATTGGACAGCTAAAACGCCCATTCTTAAGGAAGGAGTGGAGCTTCTTCTTTGATTGCATCACAAGGACTTTTAGCAAGAAATGCACAAACTGGGATGCTATTCCCACAGACAATCTGCAAATCGGGTATTCTCTTTTATTCAATAATCATTTTGATTTTGCACGACTTGTTTTGAATAATCTAGGAGAGAAAATGACAGAGAATAGAGGAGTAGTCTATTTCTCTAGATTCTGTCAGACTTTGTTCTCTTACTGTGTTGAAGGAGTGGAAGTCGGTGAAGAAGATGTTTCTTGTTTTAAATTACATAAGAGAATATTTTCTGATCTTATTAATAAAGATGTTAAGAAAGGGGTTGTTGGAGACTTGTTGCTACCTCAATCTGTGCAACAGTTTTTAAATGATCAAGTCAATCCACCACCACAAGCTTCTTCTCAACCTGAGCCTCTACAACAAGAACTGCCTCCGTCAACTTCTGTTAAATCTAAAAGGGGTGGTAGGACTAAGCATGTTGGTACTAAACCTGCCAGGGTTGCTAAGTCACATGCTGAAGCTGGGGCATCAAAACCTGATGGTATGCCTCAGGAGAAAAGGCTAAAGAAAAGAAGAGCAAACAGAGCACAGTCTGATGCTGCTGTTGAAGATAGTGAAACTGATGAAGAAACTCTTCATCAACGAAAAAGAAGATTAGTAGCAGCACATCTCTTTTGTGCTGAGAATATTTCTTCCAAAGCTGTAGAAAATCTTGATGTTCAGATTCAAGAGGATGAAGCTGTTTTTGAGGACAGAGTTTCTATGGAGAATGTAACTCCTGAAGTACAAGAGGAGATTTTTGATACTACTGTGCCTACTAAGGACAGAGTAAATACTGCAACAGAAGCTCCTACATCAAATGCTGATGATGTAGTTGAGGAAGCTGCTGATCACTCTGATAGCAGGATTTTTGAGCCTCAAGAATTTCATATGGAAGTTGAAGCAAACACCTCTTTAAACTCTGAACATTTCACAGAGGGTTTGGAAGCTGATCTAGATACTGTGAGAATTGAAGAATCCATGGCTTCTCACACAGAAATACTTACTTTTGAAGTTGAGAAAGGTGAGGAAGTCAATCAGACTTTAGCTGCTAATGCTACAGAAAATGTTCCTTTTGAAGCAGAGTTTGTTGCAAACTCTGAGGATGCTCTTGTTCTTGAAGCTCTACAACAATCTGTTGTTGAGATTGTTCAAAGAGAAGCAGAGTATAGTCATAATGCACACTCTGATGATCCTGAAAAAGTGGCAGAGAATGTTATTACAGAGAATGAAGCAGAGGATGACAATGCTGAAGCTAGTCCTACTCATTCCAATCCTGATATTCAAGTAGAGTTCTCTGATATTCAAGCTAACTCTGATGAGGCAAGAGAAGTCAATCGTGCTACTGCAGAACATTTTCAGAATATGTACTTCTCAAATTGGTCGAGCAAGGATACTATCTTTTCCAATGAACGAGCTGCAGATTTTGTGACAAAGTCTTCCAAAGAGATTAAAAATCCAGAACTTCTCAGTCATCTCAAAGCAACTATTGTACAAATCAAATCATTAAACAATCGTTTTGATGCTTCTGACAAGGTGATTGAAAGTTTGAGGAATGATATAGCTACAAGAGAGCTTACACAACAGAAGGATAAATCATTGTATATTTCTTTGTGTAAAGATCAGAAGAATTTTGATTCCAGGTTGTCCAAAGTTGAAGAAAATCAAGTCCACATGTCAACTAAGTTGGATGAAATTGCAAATTCCATTGAATTGCTCACATCAGTTTTGCTGTCTGATGATGTCAAAAAGGGGGAGAGAGTATCTAAAGACAAATGCAAGAGCTCTCAAACTCTGACTCAGAAGGATGATACTGCTGATGGTGGTGCAAGAGACAAACATCATCCAAGATCAAAGAATGTTCAAAGGCAAGGGAGGAGGTCAAACTCTGATGCTCAGACAAATGCTGATGGAAAAAGATTATACACTGGAGGGCAGTCTTCTTCAAGGGTTAGAAGTTTACTTCTTTCCTCTAAATCTCCAGTTACTGATGAAGAAGTTGCTACACAGTTGTTCTTGGCAGAACATGGTAAAGATGTTACTATTAAAGATATCCAGGCAGAAGAGCAATTGCTTGCTGAAGAACACAGGAAAGATGTTGAAGCTGGAATTTACAAACAGAAGGTTATCAAGGCTCCGAGGAGAAAAGAAAAAGGAATTGTTATCAAAGAGAATGTAAACTCTGATCAGAGTTTACAGTACTCAAGGAGGCCTATTTGTTCAAATGCTGATAAAGGTAAAGGCGTGATGATTGAAGAGCCTAACCTGAATAAGAAGTTTAAATCAACCTCTGACATTGCTCAAGTTGAAACAAGATTAGCTAAATCAACCTCTGACGCTGCTCAAGTTGATGTTATTACCAAAGTTTTGACAACCTCTGACGTTGCTCAAGTTGTACAGAAATCTACACTACTTCCAGGATTCAGCAAACCAAAAATTCTTGAAGACTTAAAGCTTGAAGCTGTGAATTTCTCAGAAACCAGAACAGTATTGGGAAAAGAAGCCTTTGATAAATCTGGACTGGGTTCACACAGAGAGAGAAGAACAAATAACAGATCTCAAGACAACATTTCACTGGCAGAATCTGGTATTGGGGTTACACAAGAAAACCTTGATAAGTTAGAGTCTGTTCAGTTGATTTTTCACAGAGTATTGAAGAAGCAATTTTTGTTATACTTCATGAGTGATGGAAGAGTTTATAAGGTTGGAGAATCTGATATCAATCTCAAATCATGGGAAGAACTTGAATATGTACTTTATCTTTTGAAAGTCAAGAACAGACACACTCATGATGTTGCTCAAGTGTTGAGAGAAAAGATGTTGAGATCTAAAGCTATGCTTGGAGGAGGAGTGTCAAGTGTTTATATTCCAAAGTACAGGAATCATGCTGGAAAAATAGTGGAAATGAAAAGAAACAGTGCTAGATTTAAAACTTCACTTGGAATAAAGGTTTTAGAATTTAACCTAGAGTCAGACAAAGCTCATTACATTCGACTAGGGAATGACATGAAGAAAAACAGTATCTATTCTCTGAGGGCTGCCATATATCAAACTGGTGAAGGAGATCCAGAGTATAAGGAGCTGAAAGAGATTATGATAGCTGAACTTGAGAATGCTGAAAGAAGACTGTTGATTGATTATCTCAGGACAGTACCTGATGTTCAAGAAGTCAAGTAAAGTCTGACTGTAAGTTTTTATGTTTTCTATTCTAAGTTAAAATTAAACTCTGTTATATTTTAAACACTGCATTTGTTATATGTTTTGACATCATCAATTATCTGTTTAACTTGTACATTTTGGTATGAACAAGTTGGGGGAGATTGTTAGATATAATTGCTGACGTTTGTTCATCAGTGTTTAAGTACCAGGTACATATCAGAGTTTACATAGAAGCTAGTCAGAGTTTGATAAAGTCTGACTGGGTGAAGAGTTTATATAGAAGCCGGTCAGAGTTTGATAAAGTCTGACAGGGTGATAGTTGACTTAGCTGTCGGTGCAAAGATAAAGATTCTAGAAGCAATATATTCTGAAGATGGAAAGAAGCAGAATATATTGATACAGCTAAGGAGACTGGACAGAAGACTGAAGCAATCCTTAATTGATAATAATTGTATAGCTAATTTATAGGAGTATCAATTAGATAAGGATTGTATGTAGCTGTGTACTATATAAACACAGATAGGTTATCCCTAGAAGGGACGCGAACATTGAATATATTATTCTTGTAACCTAGTAGCTCTTTGTGATTCATTAACATCACTAAGAGAGAATTATTTAATATAATTCAGTTTGTTGATTTACAAACCTGTGTTCTTGATTGTTATTCTCATATATACTTGATTATATATTGTGTATTCGGCCTAACAAATCAAGTAGTTGATTTTTCATCCATAAAATCTGTGCACAACAACTTCCAGCTGCAATATACTCAGCCTCAGCTGTGGAGGTGGAAACTGAGTTTTGTTTCTTGCTGAACCATGATACAAGCTTGTTTCCTAGAAATTGACAGGTTCCTGTTGTGCTTTTCCTGTCAATTTTACATCCTGCATAATCTGCATCTGAATAACCAATTAGTTCAAAACCAGATTCTCTAGGATACCAAATGCCAAGGTTTGGTGTTCCTTTGAGATATCTGAAAATTCTTTTAATAGCAACTAAATGGGATTCCCTAGGATCAGCCTGAAATCTAGCACATAGACATGTAGCAAACATAATATCAGGTCTACTAGTTGTTAAATATAAAAGTGAGCCAACCATGCCTCTGTAACTTGAAATGTCCACAGATTTTTCCTTAGTATTCAATTCAAGTTTGGTGGCAGTAGGCATGGGTGTTTTGGCAGGAGAGCATTCCATTAAGTTAAACCTCTTTAACAAATCATTAATGTACTTGGTTTGACTAATGAAAATGCCTTCATTAACTTGCTTTACTTGAAGACCAAGAAAATAAGTTAACTCTCCCATCATGCTCATTTCATACTTACTTTGCATAAGCTTGGCAAACTTTTGACAAAGTTTTTCATCTGTAGACCCAAAAATTATGTCATCTACATATATTTGAACAAGTATTGTAGAGCCATTCACAATCCTATGAAAAAGAGTTTTATCTACAGTACCTCTAGTGAAGTGATTCTCAAGGAGGAACTGTGAAAGTGTGTCATACCAGGCTCTAGGTGCTTGTTTCAAACCATAGAGTGCTTTGAGGAGGAAGTATACATATTCTGGAAAATCATCATCTTCAAAACCAGGAGGTTGACTTACATACACCTCCTCTTCCAATTCCCCATTTAGAAAAGCACTCTTCACATCCATTTGATAGACCTTGAAATTGGCATGGGCTGCATAGGCTAGGAAAATCCTTATTGCTTCTAGTCTTGCAACAGGAGCAAAGGTTTCATCAAAATCAATTCCTTCTTCCTGTGAGTAGCCTTTTGCAACCAATCTAGCTTTGTTCCTTGTGACTATGCCATTTTCATCCATCTTGTTTCTGAACACCCATTTTGTGCCTATGACACTCCTGTCCTTAGGCTTGGGCACCAGCTTCCAAACATTGTTCCTTTCAAATTGGTTTAGCTCTTCTTGCATAGCCAAGACCCAATCTGGATCTAGAAGTGCATCCTCAACTTTCTTTGGCTCATCTTGAGACAGAAAGCTGCTATATAGACATTCTTCTTGAGTTGCTCTTCTAGTTTGGACTTTTGAAGACACATCACCTATAATAAGTTCAAAGGGATGATCTTTAGTCCATTTCCTTGAGGGAGGTAGATTTGCTCTTGAAGAAGTAGCTTCATGATCATGATTGCCTAGAATAGATATTTGTCCTTGAGAAACTCCCCCTGAGTTTGTTGTCCCTAATTGATCACTCCTGGAAGCATTTTTGTGACTGTCAACGGAATGACCATTTTGACTGTCAACGAAACGCTCATTCTGACTGTCAACGGAATGACCATTTGGTCTACTAGCAGCTATTCTTTTCAATCTTAATGCAGCAATTTCATCTTCACTGCTGCTTTCATCTGTGCTAGATACAACAACTTTGGACTATTTCTCAATAGTCTTATCATGATCCATTTGTTCTCCTTCCTCATTCTCAAAAGAGAGACTTTCATGGAAACCTTCATCACAGAGACCCTGAATTTTGAGATCATCAAAAACAACATGTACAGATTCCATAACAATGTTGGTTCTGAGATTGTAGACTCTGTAGGCTTTCCCTGCTGCATAACCCACAAATATTGCTTCATCTGCCTTTGCTTCAAATTTCCCCAAATGCTCAGCTTGATTTCTCAGAACAAAGCACTTGCATCCAAAGACATGAAGAAAATCCAATAGTGGCTTCTTTCTTTTGAGTAGCTGATAAGGGGTCATTCCTTTGGCCTGATTAATCAAAGAAATATTCTGAGTGAAGCAAGCTGTATTAACTGCCTCAGCCCAAAAATAAGTTGGTAACTTTGATTCATCTAGCATTGTCCTTGCAGCTTCAATAAGTGTTCTGTTTTTCCTTTCAACTACACCATTTTGCTGTGGTGTCCTTGCTGCTGAAAACTCATGCAAAATACCATTTTCTTCACAGAACACCTTCATGCTTGAATTCTTGAATTCTGTCCCATTGTCACTCCTAATCCTTCTTACTTTCAAGTCAGGATGATTGTTTACCATCTTGATGTGATTGATAATGATTTCACTTGCCTCATCCTTGGAGAGCAAAAAGAAAGTCCATGTAAATCTAGAAAAATCATCAACAATCACAAGACAATATTTCTTCTTTGAAATAGACATGACATTTACAGGGCCAAACAAATCCATATGAAGCAACTCAAGCTGATGGACAATTGATGACTCTGTCTTGCTTTTGAATGATGCCTTCTTTTGTTTCCCTTTTTGACAGGCATCACACAAACCATCCTTGGAAAACTCCACTTGTGGAATTCCTCTAGCAAGATCTTTCCTCACCAAATCATTCATAACTTTAAAGTTCAGATGAGATAATTTCTTGTGCCATAGCCAACTTTCATCCTTGCTTGCCTTGCTGAAGAGGCAAGTGATGGTTTCTGGACTTGTGCTACTAAAGTCAGCAATGTACACATTCCCTCTTCTGAATCCAGTCATTACCACATTGTTGTTTCCTCCTTTAGAAATAACACAGGCTTCTTTAGAAAAAGTAACTAAAAATCCTTTGTCACAAAGTTGGCTGATACTAAGCAAATTGTGCTTAAGACCATCCACCAATGCAACTTCATCTATGATGACATTCTCTTTTTAAATTAAGCCATATCCCTTAATGTAGCCTTTGCTGTCATCTCCAAAAGCAATACAAGGGCCAGCTCTTTCCTGAAACTCTGTGAGCAGGGTAGAATCACCAGTCATGTGTCTTGAACAACCACTATCCAAGTACCAAAGATTCCTTTTGTCTCCCTGCACACAATAAAACCAAATCAAGTCGATTTTGGTACCCAAGTTTCCTTGGGTCCTGTTTTGTTAGCCTTTGCTTTTCCTTTTATATCATTTTTCACCTTGGGCTCAGATTGATTTAAATCAATCTTTATCCTTGGTGTTGATTTCTGAGGATTGCTCACATTTTCATTCACAGCATGCATGATTGGAGGAACAAACATGTTATTCATATTCCATGGCATTTGTGGCACATTAAACATATTCATGTATGGATTAGACACAAATGGCATGCTGGCATATGGATTTTGAAATTGTGCATATGGAGCAAACATGTTAGGCATAACAGGCATTGTAGGCATAGAACTATTCATTACAGGCTTGAGAATTTTCACTTTAACAGTCTTCTTAACAGATTTGCAGTTAGTAGATAAATGACTAACACTTCCACAATTAACACATGTTTTTCTAGGAGCATATTTATCAGGTGTGTAATTGTTGTGTTTGTTAATTCCTACTTTGCCATTCCTGTTATTCCTTTTATTTCCCTTAGCCTCAACTTGAACATTCTCTAACTTATCTTTCAATTGCTTATTGGATAAGTGACCTACATTAGCTCTTTCAACAGGCTTCTCAACTTTCTTTGATTTACTAGACTCACCTTGAACAAAGTTCTTGGTGACAGGACCATACTTGTCATTAAGTCTAGTGAGTTTATCTTTTCTTTTGTCTGTCAACGAAACAACCTGATTGGTTGATGGTTCATGTGTCAACGAAACATTGCATTCCGTTGACATATCAACCTTCAACAAATGATCATTGTTGTTTGTTGACTCTGTTTCTGATTCTAAGGTTTCACCAACATACCCTAGTTTCTCTTTGTTCTTTTTCCATGATTGTTCACAGAAAGATTCCATACCTTGAACATTAATGATTTTGGTAGCAACATTCCTGACATCTTTCCATTTAGCAATCACACTTTGTTCTATTTCAAGTTGTGTCTTAAGAATTTCTTCCCTTTGTAATACGTTCTCAAGTTCCTTCTTAGCATCCCTACTAACACATCTCATTTTCTCAAATTCAATGAGTTGTGCTTCTAACATTGCATTCCTATCACTTAAGAGCAAATTAGTCTCTTTAATTCTTGAATTCTCTTTGGTAAGTGATTTAAGAGTAACACGCAAATTATATAATACAGTAGACATTTCATTTACTGCACTATCGCATTCCTCTTTAGAAAGCTCAGAAAGATTAGTAATTGTTACCTGGTTGCTTGAGGAACTTGCTTCCTGCTCATGATTGTTAGCCATAAGAGCCAAGTTGACATATTCAACATCATCATCAGAATTTTCACCATTACCAGCCCAATCATACTCCTGAGACATGAAAGCCTTTTCTTTTTGCTTGAGAAGTTCAAAGTATTTCTTTTTATAATCAACAGGCTCAAATTTCCTGTTGCCCTTCTCAACCTTGGGCTTTCTGCAGTCTCCAGCAAAGTGACCAAGCATTCCACAATTGAAACATTTTGACTTAGACTTTTCAATCCAGTTTGATTTGTTAGGTTGAAAGTCTCTTCTTGGTGGCCTTGCTTCTGAGTTTCTCTTGAACTTGAACTTAGAGAATTTTCTTGACAGAAAAGCAATGTGTTCATCAATCTCATCTAAGTCATCCAAGTTGGCTGGTTCTGGTTCTTCTTCTTCTGTCATTTTACCTTTACCCTTGCTAACATCACTTCTACAACTAGCTCGACTAGTTGTGGCCTTTGCAGCTTCTTCAGTGTCATCTTCCAGTTGGTTCACAGATGCAATCAATGCAATAGATCCACCCTTCTTCTGTACCTTTTCAATTTCCTCATCTTGCTCCATTTCCAGCTCATAAGTCTTCAAGGTTCCATAAAGCCTTTCAAGAGTGTAGTCTTTGTACTCTTGAGTGTTTCTGAGAGAAACAGTCATAGGCTTCCATTCTTTTGGAAGAGCTCTAAGAAATTTAAGGTTTGAATCCTTGGTTTGATAGATCCTCCCATACAACTTTAATCCATTCAAAAGCTTTTGAAACCTACTAAACGTGTCATTTAGGGTTTCACCAGCTTTAAAATGAAAATGCTCATATTGTTGTATAAGGAGTTGCATTTTGTTTTCCCTAACTTGCTCAGTACCTTCACAGAGAGTTCTAACAGTGTCCCATACTTCTTTGGAGGTTGTACAGTTTATGACATTGTCAAACATTTCTTGCTCCAAACCATTAAACAGAATGTTCATGGTTCTCTTATCTTTATGGATTTCTGCAAGATCTTCAATAGTCCATTCTGAGACAAGTTTTGGAATTTCTACATCAGGAGCATCATCTGGCACTCCAACTCTAGATGCAAACTTCATGGGAACGTGTGGACCTTTCTCAATGCAGTCTACATATCTCTCATCCATAGACATGAGATGTAAATGCATCTTTACTTTCCAGTGAAAGTAATTGTCCTTATCAAGAACTGGTATCTTTACACCTGCATCCTTCTTCACCATGGTTACTGTTTTGGTCTTGATCTTTAAACTTCTTGTATGTTAGAAGCTCGCTCTGATACCAATTGTTAATCCCAAATGACCTAACAGAATTGTAGAAGGGGGGGTTGAATACAATTCTTGATATTTTCTTAAACTTAAAACACTTTATAAAATAAAACTGAACTGAATAAATAAAAACACAAGATATAAATAATTCAGTTGGATTGTTTGATGATCCAACTGAAGTGTTTTTATTGCGGAAATAATCTGTGATACAAAAGTACACAGCTGCTCAGTTACAGAGTTGTAGAGAAGAAATGCTCTCAAAGATAGCTAATACAAACTATTTGTTTTTCTTCTCTTTCTCTATCTTAACTGCTACACTTGGTTATATATATTCCCCAAGTTTACAATACTATTTTTGGCTACACTAAAGTACACTAAAGGTAACCGCCAATAGTTTGCTTTTCATCCCTTTTGTCCAGTGGTCCTTGGAGATCCTTGCTTTTGTCTTCATGCTTATTATGATCACTCCCAAGAGCCCAATTGGAAACTGGGATGTTTCCTTATTCCCCATGTCCATTTTAATGGTTTCCAATGCAAAGTACACTTCCACATCACCTTTAGATCTGTTCAGTAAACTGTCACTATCACTTTGTCAACTATTCAAAAAAGCAATAATGATTCGTTGATAGCGGGGAGATGTGTTTCGTTGATAGCTTTATTCTTCATTCCGTTGATGGTGTTTCTCTCGTTTCGTTGATGAGTAAACTCCATACCGTTGATGGTGTATCCTTGTTTCGTTGATAGAGTAATCCTCATACCGTTGACATGTCTTCACTTAGGCAAAATTACAAGGCATGATATACTTACAATTAACCAACCTATTTTGCCTATCTAGTACTTAGTCAACATGACTTAGGAAACCTATCTAATACATACATCAAGATGCATATCAGACTGTGAAGTATTGTACAGTGCAATTGCTACATCACTCATTTCGTTGATGAGCTACCTGTCAACGGAATGCTGCAAAGCATGCCATTTCGTTGACAGTTACAAAATGACTTAATACAAAATCTACTAAGTGTTTTTATAATTATCATCAAGAACAACATATTCCTAACAAGGACGCATCAGGTTGTTTCCCTAAAAACTGTAGTGATATTGATTTCATTAAAACTGTAGTGATATTAAAACTGTGGAGACATTGGATGGCACAATTTTTTCCTAAAAACAAAACTCATCCCATTTCTATATAATTATAACCTGCTTTCTTTCCGGTTACTAATGAACTAAACCTAATATCTTTTTACAAGGCAATGCGTCACTCTGGTGTGTTCATGGTTCAAAGTACTTGCACTATACTGTCGTCAAGCTCAGTACTACCCTTTGAAGTACACCCGATCTTAAGGTCGGCCTCGACCAATTACAGCTACGCAACACTCACCTTTATAAACCAAATTTAGGTGTATTCATTGCGACAAATTTACTTGTGTGCATGTACACATGCCCGTGCCTTGCACGGGCTGTTACGCTAGTTTAAGTTAATAACACAACGGCTTGCTATATTAGTAATTTGTTAGATTGAATAAAGTTGATTGGCTAATGGTAATCCAAGTTTTGAATTTTGTAGTTTGTAACATGAAAGAAACATTAAAAAAATCCAAGAAAAATGTATTTTTTGAAAAAATTTTAAATTTGAATTTATGCAAACTAATTTGTGAAAATATGAAATGAATTAATTAAAATTTTAAAAGCAGAAAAATTAAAAATTGCAATTTGAGGACACCTAACGTGATATCCACTAAGTTAATAAAAATAGTAATAGTTGAAGCGTAATATGGACTTAATTAGAGAATATGGTTATCAGTATTTCTCACAAAGTAGTATAGTAATAGTTGAAGCGTAATGTGGACTTAATTAGAGAATATGGTTATCAATTTCTCTCACATGTATCATTATAAGTATGATATTATTCAAAAAGTTATTTTATAGATGAATATATTTAATATAAATTTTCGATGCACGACTTCTAAGAATCACTTGTGGCTATGTCTCAATTTATACATTTCTTTATTTAAAATTATTTTATAGATGAATATATTTAATATAATTTATAGCCATTTCTTTGTTAACATTTTTGAATTTAATTTTTTTTATTTATTGGGAAGTCAAAATATTAGACTTATAAATTTTTTGTGCATTATCCATTTTTCTAAAATTTAATAAAATCCAAAACCTTTACATAATATTACCATCATGAATAATGTCTTTTTTGGTAGATATTTTCCTTCTTAATTCACCAACATCATTCCATACTTCCAAGAACATATACATAAAAGAGAAAGAATAAAAATCAACATCATTTCGTACTTCAAGATAGACATATACCTAAGAGAGAAAAATAAAAATTAAATTACTTTCAGTCTACTGCTCAAGAAGCAGCGACTTAAAGAATTTGTCAACAACGAAATGAAAGACATTACAGAAAGTTAACAAAAATATATATACACATATACATATACATGAGAGACAGAGTAAAAAAATTAAGACATAAGACATGAGAGACAACTTAGTTTCATATTAATATTCAAATTTCAAATTTGAAATTTAACATCTCCTATCTCGAAATCTGGGATTAAGGTATGATACATGGGTCTGAAGAAACGGTAAGTCTGTGTATCAGTAGTTTCAAACCTGATAGCAAGTACTCATATTTCGAAAAAGTTACAAAATTAAGAACACAACATTAGTAGAATTTTATATAAACTACCTGATTCGTGTCTCTTATCTTCGGTTCTCATACCTCTTCTTTTCATTTGTATCATCATATCCATATGAAACAAACAAAAAAGATATATAAACATGTTAGTAACCATCAAACACCTACAAAGAATAATAATTAAAAACTCTCTTAAACTTCATTCAAGAATTTGGTTTAGAAAATTCTCACAGAACATGGTTGAAGTTAAATTTTTTAATATATTTCAAGTTTTCTCTCTTTTTTGTAAAATTGATTTTCATTAATAAGGAAATTAACTATTATTCTTTCGCTCTGTTGTTTGAGACCTTATAGCATTTTTTTATTATAAAATAAAAAATTGCTAGTAAATTTTACAAATAATTTTTGTTAAAAGAGTTTTTGACTAAAAACTATTTTTTAGCAGCTACATGTTTAAACACCAAATTTCACGAAATAACATTTTTCTTTTATGTAATACACCAAATCAAGTATAAATGAAATCAGTTGGTTTTAGTGGATATGCACTACTAGAAAAAGTGGAATAGACATCACCCTTTTAACATCGGGTGGGAAAACCACCGTTGTTAAAGACATTTGTAACATCAGAAAATATATAAACGATGTAAAATGTTTTTTTAGACAACGTATATTAAAACAACCGATGTCTCAACCTCTGTTTAAAAAACACACGGATAAATATTCCCCCCCTTATAATAAAACATTTCCCCCCTTTGTAATAAAACATTTCCCCCTTATACGAAAATTTTGTTCCCCGCCTCCACCCCCAAAAATTTCCCCCGCCTCTCTCTCACTTACTCACTCACTCACCCCAAACATTTCGCTCACTCTCTCTCTCTCTCTCTCTCTCTCTCTCTCTCTCTCAGCCACTTCTCTCTCTCAGCCACCTCTCTCTCTGCCCTAAATCGTACCCCCCTTCTCTCTACCTCTCTCAGCCACCTCTCAAAATACACTTTCAATCCAAAACCAAAACCGTAAATCGAAAAAGGTAAACCCGATTTTCAGTTTAGTTGAAGCTCTAAATCGAGAAAGGTGAACAAATTAGGCGAATGAAAGATTAAATTAGTCGATTATCTCCGATTAGTAGCTTAATTAGGCGGTTTAGTAAGTGTTCTTTCAATTTCTTTTCAAATGCATATTTTGATTTTAATTCAACTTCTTTTAACAGATTGGTTTGCTTGGTTCATTTTTGAGCATGGTGATCTACAATTAGTAAGTGATTCTTCAGTTTTTTCGTGCGTGTAGATGTGTATCTTTTATTTGTAATTTTTATTTGTATTTATGTGTTATGTTTTGATATGCATATTTGGATTTGTATCTCAATAAGAATATTTGGATTTTTAAATAGTTTAACAGAAGATTTTATTTGTCCTAATGATTTATTTTTGCCTACACTATAATTAAGTTGCTAGTTCAGCTAGTTTTGTGATTGACCTATGGACAAGTATTATACCATGTTCCTGAGTATTTTTTTCAACTCTTTGAAGGAGCATTCTCTTGTGTGCGTACAATTAACATCTTCTCTTTTTTAGTTTTTCCCGAGGTTAGTAACTGCTAACTTTAGATTTAATGTTTTCGCGTCCCCTTGTGTTTTGGCATAATTGTTTGCTTATTTATTACACCTTAGATACATGTGCTGGTTTATATCTCCTAAAAGGATTGACACCATCCTTCCCCTTGTGTTCGTCCTAAGGATTCATTAGAGGGAGAGAATTTAGCTGTTGCTTGCGGTTCTGCAAATAAAAATTTCAACAAAAAATCTGGTGTAGTTAGAGGCTTAACTGCTATTGGTTTATTGGCTTACAGAGGCATGTACACATCACCTCACCTAGAGAAGTGTCATCTGAGGTTCGGAAGGTTTTAGAGCTTCTAGTTGTACGGATTCATGTTAAATTGATGCTGAGAGCGATAAATATAGTTTTGGTCGTTTGCTTTCGCAAGTGGCTTATCTGGAGGATTTGGTGAATAGCTGGGCTTACCTGCTACAAAGGTATTGTTCCACATTTATGTAGTATTTTAAACTTTGATTGTGGTCAACAGTTTGTGTTCAGTTTCCTTTTTTCTTTTTAACAGCTTAGAGATCCATGGTCAAGTGACTGAAGCAGACCCTAGGCTTGCTTCCCTAGGAGAAAATCACAGATACATGATCTATCCCTTTGAACATAGATGAGCATCAAGGTCAGCAGCACGGGAACGTAAAAGCAACTTTAGGAGATATAAATGTTCAACTTTAGGAGGTTGAATTATTTACAGAGTTACATGGAAGATGGTTTGTTACAATGGACTGTAAGTCATATTCTTAAAATTTTACTTCACTTTTCTAACTGGCATTGACTTTAGTGTACATTAACCTTGTTAGATATTTGTGAGAAGTGATGTTACCAAAAATGACATGTGGAGTTCTCTATATACATAAAAGTTGTGATCTTTGTTTGTTTTCGTCTTGAGAGAGATACTGAAATACAGATTAAGTGCTTGACCATCCATTGATCAAATAAAAACTATGCTCTGCTTGTAGGGATCAAAGCTTGTAGGGAAATGAACAAACCAGAAGATGAAGAAAAGTACGAGGCTTACCTAGACAATCATAGGTGTTGGGGTGGCCCCAAATCAGTGGCTGCTGCAATTTAAATGGATGTGGCAGAAACCGTGGAAGCTCTTGCGTACACAGGGTTCATCAATTAAGTCTCAAGTGTAAACCTTCTTTTAACAGTTCATTCTTATATTAGTAAGCAAAGAAAATAGTGGAGGACTAAAGCAAGTAAGCAACCAGAAGGCTAGTTGGTGTAAGCAAAGAAAATATTGGTACATTGTTTGATGTATTGTTTTGGTTATGCTAGTTGGTGTAAAGATTGTATGTTCGGTGTTTGGTAATGGCAAGTGTTTAACTGTTTTCTTATGTTGGTGTTTTAGTTTGATTTGAGTTTTGTTTGCATATATAAAGAATATTGTATGCTAAAAAATGAACATGAGACATCAAATATTAAAAAGAAACTGATGTCATTTGATGGGCAATTACAATGAAAATATTAAAAAACCGATGTAAAAGAGTGGAAATGATGTTATCTCTTTATATAAAACCGATGTAAAAGAGGGGTAAAGACATCGTAAATTTGGTAGAAACTGATGTCTGGAGACTTCTAATACATCGGCTAAAAACCGATGTCTATAGTCATGACCTTTCTCTACACCCACATACACATCGGCCGAATTTTTTCCAGACATCGGTTTTTAGCCGTTTTCTATTAACGTTTTTCTAGTAGTGATGGCTTAGTTGGGATTTCTTAGTTTTCACAATCATCTTCGCAAACTCCCCAGTCAACCACTATATCACCTGGGAGGTCATTTCCATATAAAGAAGTTTTTTGGCTATATGTGGACGACATGTAATGACAGAAATTATCACCAAATTATCAACAAATGTTTCTTTAATATTAGAATTTTTTTCATCGAAAGTGTTAGGAGATCCTCTTATTAGTTTTCTCGTGATATTAGAAGTCTCTACGCATCAGAATCAATATATTTTGATGGTATAATCAAGCAAGAAAGTTATCTCAATTCTCTTAGAATTCACTATCAAGCTTAGATTAATAACACTAATTTGGGGGATGGACAATTTTAATCATACACTTGAGAGCTCTCTCACAACTTTAATCCTACACTTGCATTATAAAAAACTCAAACAGGATCCTATTGATAAATTATAAACAAAACATTATGCACAATTTTTAGAAGCTACATACTAACACAACATTATAATTGAAAGGAAAGCCATTTCAAATCATTAGAAATTACAACATTAACAAACATTTGAATCATATCATCATCATCATATCTGTACGTGTATATCAGTTGTTAAAAAGCACAATATAATCAAAGATAACTTTAATCAAACACCTTACATGCAGTTATTCAAACGCCTTGCATGCCTTTGATTACCTTTAATATTAGTGAGAATCATCACCTCTTTTGCAAGTAAATCCTCATACACTTGATCTCCGGCTACCAAGCTGACAAATTCATCATTTAAAATTCATTAGTTAAAAAATTTTGAATCATATACAGTACAATTAAGTCACACTAAGATCAAGAATAATTAAAAGAAAAAAGAATGAAACAAATTAAGAAGTAACATACTCCCTCCGTCCCACCCAATAGTTATCATTTGGGTTGGGCACAGAGTTTAAGAAAAATAGGTAAAGTAATGAATAAGAGTAAAAAAAGGAGTAAAATGGTAGGACCCCAAAAAGAAAGTGTAAAAAAATGGATGGGACGGAGGAAGTAGAATTCAAGAAAATGAGGTACATAAAAGAGGGAGAGAAGAATGAATTCAAAATTTAAGATACAAAGAGAACATAATTCAAATTCCAAAATGAAAGGTGTGAGAGAAGTTTAACCACTTGTCTTTTTGAAGTATGTGCAAGCGCGTGTATCTGTA
Organism: Heracleum sosnowskyi; assembly: GCA_030848705.1. Lineage (NCBI taxonomy): Eukaryota > Viridiplantae > Streptophyta > Magnoliopsida > Apiales > Apiaceae > Heracleum > Heracleum sosnowskyi. Next base: position 73,239,868 of record CM061235.1, read on the forward strand.
TATTGAACAGCGAGGCTCACACGTGCAAAAACTGTAGAAATCATAATGTCAGATAGCAAATGTTGTAAATACGGTTAATTGTAGGAGGATAGAATGGTAAAAATGCAGTCAAATAGCCTTCGGGCTTTATAATTTAAATAGATTGCGGGGTTAGGTCTTGAGTTCTAAAATGACTTATTATCAATTTTTGAATTTGCATTTAAAAATGTTTTATTGGCCAAATATATACTATCTATTTATTTGAATTTTTTTTATTAGATTGATCACATTTTGAATAATTTCTAAAAATTATTCAGTTTAATTTTTGTATATCTAAAAGAAGTCAACTATGGTAAGTTACCTATTTTTTCTTATATAATTTGTTCCATTATTCCGTTTAACATATAATCTATGTAATTTTAAATACAAAATTGATCAATTTAACGAAGAAAAAAATTTAAACAAGTCATTTGAATGAAATGTCCACGGATAGGGCTGAGATAAAACCGAAATCGGAAAAAATCGATAAAAACCAAGCCGAATAAAACCAATCCGAAACCGAAATCGAAAAATAAAAAATCGAACCGATATGAATGTTTCAGTTTCGGTTTTACATTCCAACGGAACCGATTAAAACCGAACCGATTATTAATAAAAACAAACACTTTATTATATATAAAATATATTTAAATATTTTAAAATTAATAAATAACTTGATATATTTCAAGAATAAGTAATTTATAAGTAATATCTTGATATAATTTGTAAGTACTATTTGTGGTGATCAGAAATTAATTCTGGTCCAAATTTAAATACATCAGATTACATGATTAGGCAAGTCAAGAACAAAAGATTTGCATAGTTGCTTCTATTGTTATCCCTCCTTGTAGAGCTGAAGCAAATTAGGATCAACATTTATATGTAGCCATTGTCATCCATTGTCATGCCTCCTCTCAGATTAAATTTTTTATTTTGTAATTCTTTTGCTGTCCAGAATGAGATCATTAGATCATGTGTTGATTTCAGTTAGCTATCATAAAAGAACTCTGCATGGGTTATTCAGAAAAAATAAATGGACTCCTAATACAATCTTAAGTTACACAAAATTTTAAAAGTACGTATTTTAGTTCTAGTAATAATATTCGTTCTTATTTTTTATTCGTCTGGTTTTAAACCCGAAATCGAACCCAGATTTTTTAAACCGAAATCGATAATTCGATTGCGATTGTGATTGCAGTTTTTAATTTTAAAAATCAAAGATATATGATTACGGTTTTATCAAAAAACTGAGCCGAACCGACCCGCGTTATACGCCTGCACGGATACCATTATGGCATTATCAAGAAGTGTAAACAGAGGAAGTAATGGTTTCAAGGAAATCTTTTTTATTTTTGAGGTAGATTTTCCTACTATTTAGAGCACGTTAAATTTAAAGTAGAAAGCACAGCTCAGATTTTTGTGGGAAAAAACAATCTGTTCTAAAAATTACAATTTGTGACACCCACTGAATCAATTTATCGATATTATTTGGTCGACACAGAGGTACAGAAATGTAACAAAATTAGTAACCAGTCTTTTAATGTACCTGGTCCTGGTTACAAACGAACCGAATTGGTTCTATACCAACTTATAGTCGAAGAGATTCTCCCACCCTCTGTTACTTGTCGATCAGAGCTAGCTCTGTTCCCAGAGAACCTATGACGTGACATCAAGTCTATTATGAAAAAGAAATTGTAATTTTTATCAATAAAAGTGAAATGCTTGAGGAAATTAAATGATTCTTTTGGAACTAGGGGTAACCTATTAAGTAGTTCTGATGACTTCTGATTAATGGTAAAAGAAAAAAAACAAGTTGACGGCTGCTGGTGTCAAATCACAAAGGACATGGTGTAACTGCAAATCCAATGGATATAAACCAAGATCTAAATGCAATGTTCATAAATAATTTCGAATTTAATTTGGAACAGAAAGTACCCAATGAGAGGAAGATCAAAACAGAGAGTAAAACAGGACAACAATAAGCTTAAGCAAGTTGTTGTAAAATCTGATCAAGAACTCAACAAAATGTCATCAGTTGTTTCTACAGTTAATGAATCAGTGGTTCCTCTTTCTTCCCATGCACCCATTGCATGTTCATACAATGAAAGAATCAGGCCACTTTTGGATGCCATTGACAAGCTCAGGAACTTGAAGGTCATGCAAGAAGGCATTCAACTCCCCACCATTGTTGTTGTTGGTGATCAGTCATCTGGCAAGTCTAGTGTGCTTGAATCACTTGCTGGTATTAGCTTGCCGCGTGGTCAGGGGATTTGTACCAGGGTTCCACTCATAATGAGGCTTCATCATCACTCGAAACCTCAGTCAGAGCTTCATCTGGAGTATTGTGGCAAAGTGGTTTCTACTAATGAGATCAATATAGCAGAAGCTATAAACATTGCCACTGAAGAGATTGCTGGCAATGGGAAAGGGATATCTCATACACCATTGACACTTGTGGTAAAGAAGAATGGTGTTCCTGATCTCACTATGGTTGATTTGCCTGGTACATTTTTCTTTACTAAGTCATATTTGTATAAAATATCATTTACCTGCATCTATTATTATGAGCAAATTATAAGACATTATGAAATTTAAATAAATTCTATCAAATCATTCTTGTTTTGTCATATGGCAAAAATTTATTGTTGAAACCTTTTATGTAGTGCACTTGTGCTTCATCTTTGTTTTATGTAGTGTGAACTTGAACTATCTTGTTTAAGAGCTCATGTACATTTGCGATAAACGCAGGTCCCTTGTTCGAATGACTATATCCATGTACCCTATATCATGAAAATAAATTTTATGTTTTAGTTGATTTTTGATTAAGCCAATGGTTAGAATTAGACTTATGACTCGATACACCTAAAACCACTTCTAAGAGAAGTATCAAGTCAGTGATATTGTATAGATTTTGTGTGTCAAGTCATCTGCTCCATTATTTCATTTATGTATTTACTATGTATAGTGAGAAAGTATCTTGAAACAGGTATCACCAGAGTTCCGGTTCATGGGCAACCTGAAAACATATATGAGCAAATCTCTGGTATAATAATGGAGTATATAAAACCAGAAGAAAGCATTATACTGAATGTCCTGTCTGCAACTGTTGATTTTCCTACCTGCGAGTCTATTCGAATGTCGCAGTCGGTGGACAAAACAGGGGACAGGACACTGGCTGTGGTTACAAAGTCAGACAAATCTCCCGAGGGACTGCGTGACAAAGTCATGGCTGATGATGTCAATATCGGGCTTGGATATGTTTGTGTGAGGAACCGTATTGGTGATGAATCTTATGAAGAAGCAAGGATGGCAGAAAGTATGCTTTTCGAATCTCACCCACTGCTCTCGAAAATTGACAAGTCTATGGTTAGTGTTCCAGTGTTAGCTAGGAAGCTTGTGCAAATTCAAGCTATAATTATATCCAAGTGCTTGCCTGAAATTGTCAGAAAAATCAATGGTAAGTTGAACGGTAATGTCTTGGAGCTTAATAATTTGCCCCAGAAATTGTCTAGTGTTGCAGAAGCAATAACTGCTTTCATGAGGATTCTGGGATTGTCTAAAGAGTCATTGAAAAAACTTCTCGTGAGAGGTGAGTTTGATGAATATCCTGAAAACAAGAATATGCATTGTACTGCTCGTTTGGCAGAAATGCTTGACAAGTTTTCTCGAGAATTGAAAGACAGTTCTCAGACTGACCCTAATGAGAAGTTTTTACTTAATGAGATATCTGTTCTGGAGGAAACTAAAAGTGTTGCACTACCAAATTTCCTTCCTAGATCTGCATTCCTATCACTTTTGCAGTACAAGGTTAAAAGAGTTTCAAACATACCTGTGAACTTTGTTGCTGAAGTGTGGGACTACATTGAGACTGTGGTTGTCAACATAATGATGCATCATTGTGACAACTATCCTCCATTGCAATCTTCTACTAAACGAGCAGTCTTAAATCTAATCTCTAAAATGAAAGAACAGTCAGCATCTCGAGTGATGGAAATTATAGAGATGGAGGAGATTGCGGACTATACATGTGATCCAGAGTATATGGCAATGTGGAGCAAGTTCATGACATCACGTGATGCTTTCAAGGCGGTTTTTAATGGTGCTTTGTCTATAGTTAATATTGAAGGTTTTGGGAAAATTGATGTTGGGCACTTGAGGGATTATCCATGCGTTAGAGATGAAGCATTTGACTTGAAGATGAGGCTAACTGCTTACTGGAACGTTGTGCTGAAAAGAATGGTCGACTCCATTGTTCTTCACTTGCTTCTTGCTTTGAAGAAGCTGGTCAACCAGGGCATGGAAGAAGAGACCATAAACGAGGTTTTAGGTCCACAAGGTGGGGGCATTGAACGCTTGCTGGATGAATCGCCTTCGGTTGCTGTAAAGAGGGCAAGATTGAACCAAAGCATTGGTTTACTCAAGGAATCAAGGGAAGTCCTGGCTAAGATCATTGATCGAATTGCTATCGCCGATGACTAGAATCGAGTCGCAAGAGCATCCTGGGCAGTTGTTTTGTGATTGCAGGTAATTTGCTTTAGGTTTCTTTTGTCGTTTGGAATTGCATTATCCTATGTAATCCTAACTCCCAACTGTTATGTACTCTTGGTCACTTTTGGAACTGCACTGTCCTAACTACTATGCAATCCTAAACTCTTTATCTACTATTTTTCATATTAATGTTGTCATGTTGATGATAAACACTCTTTTGGAGTATTTCTGTTAATGTTGGTTTGTTAGTTCTGCTATCTTCCTGATTATGTTTGTTCTTCGGAATATAGCCAAAGTTGGTAATTGCAGTAATTAGAAACAGTGACCAAGTTTCTATGTTGCTTACCCCAAAACTCTTACTGCTTAAGCCTATACACGGATTAATTTTAATATTTTTAATTTATTATTTTAGTATTTTAGTATTTTTACATGATTTATTATTTTTTATCTTATTTGTATTTTGATCTTAAAATTTTTTAATATATTGTTGACGGAATAATATCTTGAACTTTTGAATTTAGCTTAGAAAAATAGATGATATAAATATTTAATAATAATAATACTCCCTCTGTCCCACTCAAACTGGTTTGTTTGAATTTTCTTGGTCAAATTGACTAATTTTGAAAAAATGTAAGTCAATAATTTTTAAAAGTTAGTCAAAGTTTGGTCAGTTTGACCAAGAAAAATCAAACAAGCCAGTTTGGAGTGGGACGGAAGGAGTATGTTGTTGATGGGATTCCAATCTTGAACCGTGAGAGTATTTTAGATACCAAAAAAATAATATTCTTTTAATATTAAATCAAACGGTTCTCATTTATCTATATTTATATTTAACGGTTTTTTATTAGATAACCAAACTACCAACCAACCAAATAGATGGTAGTTTGCTTATAATAGTATTTTTATATGATTTTTTAGTATTTTTTATCTTATTTTATTAACATTTATTTTTATTTTGATCTTAAAAATTTTTAATATGTTGTTGACGGGATTCGAACTTTGAACCCGTGAAAGCATTTTAGATATCAAAAAAATAATATTTTTTTAATATTACATCCAACGGTTCTCATTTACCTATATTTACATCTAACAGTTGTTATTTAGAGAACCAAACTAAATGACCAAACTAACAACCAAATAGAAGATGGTTTGCTTATAATTTATCTATACTATTATATTAAAGATGAAACATTGAAAGTTTTGTAGTCTGGTCATGAAAGTTTTTGTAGTCTGGTCACTCCATTCATAGCCGTTAGATCTTTTCTATTTTTCCTAAATACAACATCTCATTTTCCAAAAATATCACAGACAATTTCATTTAATAAAATAACATAATAAGGTTATAATTGCTAATAAATAACTCATTACCATTTTTAGTCAAATTGTATATCACGGGCTATTCCATTTATTAGCATAAAATACTAATATTATGAATATATCTCTCTATCTATACTATATTATCAAAGACGAAACATTTAAAGTTTTGGTACTTATTTTTTGATACGATATTTGTCTTATTTAATTATTATAATCATTTACCCTTTCAATTAAATTATATTACCATTTTTTTCTAAAAAAATCAGGGGCAATTTCTTTTTCAGCTAAAACATGTTACTTTTTTCTATTTTCTTTGCTAAAATCCTTCATTTTTCAAATATATCACGAGAAAACCCTTACATATTTACTTTAAAATCTATTTTAATACTTTTAATTGACAATTACCTTTTTCAACTAAAACATGTCACCTTTTCTATTTTTCTTACTAAACCCCCTCTTTTTTCAAAAATATAACGGGCAAATCGTTACTTTTATATTTTAAAATTCAACGAAAAAATGTTACTTTCTATTTTTATTACTAAAACCCCTCTTTTTTCAAAATATCATGGACAAACCGTTACTTATTTATTTTAAAATTCATTTTAATACTTTTAATTATTTTAAAATGTTTAACACGTCTACTTATTTTTTTTAATAAATTCAATTAATAAAATATAAAATATAAATAATAAAATTAACAATTATTAAAAACAACTTGTGCATTGTACGGGTTTTAAACTATATTATTAAAGACAAAACATTAAAATTTTGGTAGTCGGATAGACGGTCGGTCGGTACTTAGTGATTTTACTTAATTACCATTACTTATTTTTTTAAAAAACTATCACTAAATAATAACATTATTTATAACTAATTAACTTTCAGCTAAAATACATTACCTTTTTTTATTTTTTTTCTTACAAAATTCTCTCTTTTTCTAAAAAAAACACGGGTGATTATATTTTTTTAACAAAAACATGCTACTCTTTCTATTTTTCCTTACTAAAACCCCTCATTTTCCAAAAATATCACGGGCAAACCCTTACTTATTTATTTTAAAATCTATTTTAATACTTTTAATTTTGTTACTTTTTCTATTTTTTCATTTTCTAAAAAAATTATTATTAAATAATAATATTTTTATAACCAACTATCTTTTTAGTTAAAATACATTATCTTTTCTAACAAAATCTTCTCTTTTTCTAAAAAATATCATGGGCAATTACCTTTTTCAACTAAAACAAGTTACTCTTTCTGATTTTTATTTACTAAACCTCTCATTTTCCAAAAATATTCTGGACAAATCCTTACTTATTTATTGTGAAGCATATTTAAATACTTTTAATTACGGGCACTTACCTTTTCAGCTAAAACATGTTATTTTTTCTATTTTTCCTTACTAATACCCCTCCTTTTCCAAAAATATCACTGACAAACAGTTATTAATTTATTGTAAAATCTATTTTAATACTTTTAATTATTTAAAAAAGTTTAACACGCCTACTTATTTTTTTTAGCAAATGTAGATTAATAGAATATTAAAACATAAATAATAAAAATAATAATTATTAATAATAATTTGTGCATCACACGGTTTTAAGCTAGTATTATAGTATAGATAGATATCTCATCTTGCTTGCTTATAATTTATATAAATTTTTTATCTTAGGGAAAAATACTGTCTTTGTTAATTGCATCTGACGGAATTTGAAAAATATGGGCTTTTTAACAATTGTGTCGGGCGGGGTTTTTTCAAAAATTGGACTCGGCCGGTCAGGCTTTCTTTAAAATACTAGGCTTGTTTTAGGCTCTCGGGTCGGATCGGGCCGGACTTTTATCCGGGATTTTTTTAATTTATATATATATTTTTTGCAAAGTTAATATATTAGTATACAGAAAAAACAAAGTTTTACAAAAATAAAATTAAAAAATTAACTCTTAAAGAGCTACACCCCAACTATTAGAATCCAGAATATATATAATAAAAGACACCACGATACCTAATACTAAAAAACATTTAGCCTTATCATTAAACATTTTAATCAGTGCAACTCAAGAATTTTCTACTAATTATGTGCGTTATTGAACTTAACCTGACCGTGAGCCATATAAATCTTCTCGTACATGATCATTTCAAGAAGCACATACACTACACTCAATAAATTTAATAACACATGCTAGCAGATATCTAATTCTTCAATATCCAAGGATATACAAGTAATTTTCCAGAATTTTTTTTAACTCAATATATGATTTAAGGAACAAATTTTTTGTTGATAAATTTTATTGGATTTTATCACAAGTCATTTCATAGCGTAATAGAAAAAAAAGTTATTGAACCCATATCACATAAATATATGTGTATTTTATACATAAATTTTTGTATCCCATTGATATTAAAATTCTTAATATTTTGATTTGTTGATACTTAAAAAATTATGTACGATAAACTTCACATTTCTTGATCTATGTTATACTCTACTATCAATACAAATTTTAAATTTTTTGGTTGATTTGTTATGTTAGTTTTCCATTATTTTAAACAGATATATTTGATAAAAACTATGTGATTTTTATTACATTAATATATAAAATGTTTAATACACCTATATAATTTTAGACTAAATTGCAGTATGATGGCTTGAACTAAAATTTTTTTGCAGAAAAATGGCCGATGTGTTCGATGTAACACTTTAATAGCCAAACAAAAAATTTTAAAGCAGAAAAAGGGCTCCGCCTGTTTTCGGTAGACGCCGTTAACGTCATTAAGGGTATTTTGGTCAGTTCGAGCATTTCAACGGATCTATTTTGTGTATATATGTATGTATGTCTTTACCCCAATTCATTCTAACCTAGAAATTAACAAACACTTAAATCTCTCCATCTCTTCTTTCAATTAAGCGAAATAGAATCTTCTATCAAATTTTGAGAAGCTAGAGTTCTCTCATGAAGTATACACCCAGTACTCGATGAGAACTATTCAATCCTCAAGCCAATTAACGTAAACCTTGGTTAGATTCAAGTCGCGACAGCTTGCCCTTCATCTGCTTTTATCACAAAGACATCCAGGCATGGGGTTTGCATAAAAGCTCTCTTCAAGCTTAGGAAATTCACCAGGTTCCCTCAGATAAGGCGCTCCCATTCGGTCATTGTGAAGCTTTTTTACTTTGGAAGAGAATTTTTTCCAGGAAATTTTCCCTTCATCAAAGTCGTCAACAATTTTCACAAAATTCATTCTGCAAGGAAGGGTAAATTGTTTATATGACATAAATAGTTTGAATAAATCTATGAGCGGCTAAACAATAATATTTGATTCCAAAAATAGAAGGCATACCAAATCACCTAAATATTGATTGAACCCCAATCAACTAGTTCAAAAATACCTGTCTGGGTTTATAGTCTTTTCAAAGTCCTCAAATCGCCGATGTCCTTGAACTGCCTTTGCCATATTACCATCATAGGTGTATACAAAAACATCACTCTGCAGGGCAACAACATAGTCCAAACCAGCCAGCATGTTCCGGTGATTCCTGAAAGGCCTCAGTTCATCTTCTATAAATAGAGTTGAATGAGAGAAGATGTTTGGGTAATCTTCCACAAGATGTTGCATGCTTTCGTTTCCAAAAGCTTCACCAGCTACCAAGTAAATCCTAGTACTGGATGGAAAGCCCAATCTTTTAAGTAGAATGCACGTCTCTCCAGGGGTCAGGGGGCAGCCACCAAACTTTCTTCTCTCGGATGCGTCAATCTCTTTTTCCTTTCAGTGACTGACCTGTGTATATGTTTACTCATTAATTGTACAAATACATATTTACCATCGTATCTATTAGATATTTTCTAACGCCGTCAACGACGTTATCCCGTTTTTAGGCGGAGCCCTTTTTCTGCTTTAAAATTTTTTGTTTAGCTATTAAAGTGTTACATCGAACACATCAGCCATTTTTCTGCAAAACATTTTAGTTCAAGCCACCATACTGCAATTTAGTCATAATTTTATAACATTTTATATTTATCGTATGTGTTTTCAATTTTCTTAAAATATAATAGTAACGAACACGTTTGGTATACATATATACTCCCTTCGTCTCCCTCAATTCTTTACATTGAAGGGACGGCACGGAGGTTAAAAAAAAGTGTAAATTAATAGGGAAAAGTAAGAAAAATAAGTAAAGTGGTGGGACCGGTCAATATTTAATATATAAAGTGGGTATAAAGTAGGTATAGTTAGGGATGAGCAGAAATTTTTAAAAACCGCCCAAACCGCCCGTTTTAAACCGTCCAAACCGAAATTTACGGTTTTATAATGGTTTAGATCGGTAATGGTTTCATTTTATTAAAAACCGAATAATAATGGTCGGGTTTGGTTTATCTTTTCTACCGCCCAATATAACCGAACCGCCCGTTATAATTAAATTGTCTAAATTTATTAATATATATAAAATATAGTTAGGAATTCATATATTAAATTAATTATTAAAATGTTAGTAATGTTAGTAAAAAGAAATGAACCCTACAAGCTACATCAGACAATAGACATCGGTCCATCACTCCTTCTCCATCCTTCTGCCGACTGCCGCCGTTTCCACTCTCAGGTTCGATTCTTTGTTAGTTTCTTTAATATGATTTGTTATAAATTTTCATTCTTTGATTTTGAATTTAGTTTCTTTAATACGATTTGTGTTCTCTAGGCTTTAATTTTTTTTTGTTTCTTGAATGAATCAGTTCATATTATTTCTATTATTTCTTGATTCATCAATTATGAATTTGTGGGTTAATTATGAATCAGATTGTTTCTTGATTTATCTTCTTTGTTTCTTATAATCAACTTGAACTAGATGTTGTGTCATACGTGTTTGATAAAAGTCCTGTAAGAACATATCTGTTTTATCTTATTGATTTTTTTGTATCTTATCGATTTTCTTTGTTTAATAATGCAGAAAACAAAATTATGTCAACTCCACCGACTATAATTATTGAACCTGGAATCAATGAAGTTCCTATGCCCATGCCCGTATCTGATGTTGCTACTGGAACTAGTGTTGATGGTTGTATGGCAGAAGGTCAAGAAACAGAGCCTCAAGTCCCGCAACCACGACCTACGAGAAAGAGAGGGCTAAGGTCAGATATATGGAAAATATTTACCAAAGATCCGAAAAATAATCGTATAGCTACTTGCAATTATTGTAAAAAATCGTATGTTAGTGAGAATAAAAATGGAACTAGTAGCTTATGGCACCACGTACCCTTGTGTGTTAAAAATCCTAACAGAAAAGTAGATAAAAAGCAACCTATGCTTACATTTGAGAAAAAGAAAGAGGGAACAGGTGGTACCCTTAAGGCTCATACTTTTAATTTTGAGGAGTGTAGGAAAGCGTTGGCAGAGATGGTAATAATTGATGAGTATCCTTTTAGAATGGTCGAAGGTCAAGGCTTTGTTAGATATACTAATTGCTTAGAGCCTAGGTTTGTCCTTCCATCTAGGTGGACTGTTGCGCGAGATTGCATTAAAGTTTACAAAGATGAAAAGAAAAAAATGAAGCGTTTAATTAGAGGTAGACGTATAAGCATGACTACAGATTGTTGGACTTCTAATCAGAAAATAAACTATATGTGTTTAACTGTCCACTGGATAGATGATGATTGGATACTACAGAAAAAAATTCTGAATTTTCGACAAGTTGTAAGTCATAAAGGTTCAGTGCTTGGAAAAGTGATTGAGAAATGCTTGTTAGAGTGGGGAATTGATAACATACTGTCATTGACTCTTGATAATGCAACGTCAAATAATGATCTTGTTAAGTACTTGGCAGCCAAAACAAACAAATGGAATTCTTGTATTTCAGATAATGAGTTTCTTCATGTTAGATGTGCTGCCCATATCCTAAATTTGGTTGTCAAGGATGGCTTAGAAGAAGAAATTGCATTTGTGGAAGCAATTAGGAATGCTGTTAAGTATGTGCGTGCATCTCCAGCTAGGTTAGATACATTTAAAAGGTGTGTCGATATTGAAAAAATTAAATCTAAGTTTCTTCCATCGATGGATGTAGACACTAGGTGGAATTCTACCTATCTTATGTTGGAGAGTTCAATTGATTTTGAAAAGGCCTTTGAGAGACTAGAAGAAGAAGATAAGGGATTTAAGGCTTATTTTGAAAAAAAAAACAAGAGGACCACCTAAAAAAGAAGATTGGGTTGCTGCTAGGATGTTTGTTCAGTTTTTAAATCTCTTTTACGATTGCACTGTCATGTTTTCAAGTGCATTGTCCATCACGTCTAACTTGTTCTTTAATGAAATGCTTCAAGTGCATGATATGATTAAGTGGCTGTTAAGCTCAAGTACAGATGTGACATTGATAAAAATGGCAACAGAAATGAAAGTTAAGTACGATAAGTACTGAGGAAATTATGGCAACATCAACTACTTGTTATTTGTTTGTGTTGTTTTGGACCCAAGGTACAAAATGAAATATGTGGAATGGAACATAAAGAGGTTGTGTGATTATGATTTTGGAAGATGTAGTTATATAATTAGTAGGGTGAGAGAAACACTGGACAAGTTATTTAAGTACTATGAATCCACTACTAGTGGTCCTAGCACAAGTTTTATGGATAGTAGAGGATGTGCAGGGGAAACTGAAATACCTTCTACTGGTCTAGATATGTATTCAGTTTTAAAGTTAGAAAGGTCAAGGGCATATGAAGATGATATGATGGCAGAAGAATCATATGTTAACAAGTCTGAATTGGACATGTATTTGTTAGAAAGATTTGACACAACAGTGAAGGAGTTGGATGTGCTTTTATGGTGGAAGGTAAATGCTCAAAAATATCCCACTCTTTCAAAAATGGCACATGATTTATTGGCTGTACTTGTATCAACAGTTTCATCAGAATCTGCTTTCTCTACTGGTAGTAGAGTTATTGACAATTTTCGGACTAGTTTGCTCCCTAAAACAGTGGAAACATTAATTTGCGCTCAGAGTTGGTTAAAAATCCCAAAACAGCCTATTCAACTCCGTGAGATGCTTATGGAATTGGAAAAATATGAAGAAATAGCGCAAGGTGCATAATTATTGTGATTATTTATACTTTATGCCATTTCATTACATGTGTAACTATTTAAATGAGATGTATGTGTAATTGTTTATATTCAATCGTTGCAGATTTAGATGCAGCTGTGGAGGCTGGTGAAGATGTTTGATCACTTCACCGGTCACTTTTATACACTGGTCCCGTGGTCCGTGTTTAGCTTTTCTCAGTGTGATACACTGATACTTGTTTTACTTTTTTTCTAGATTCTTTTAGCAAGTACTTAATTTTCTTTACTTAATATTTTTCAGGTAGTAGACTAAAACCACACCAGGAAAGGACATCAAGAATGGATCATCTAAGTTTTTACTAGTCTAAATTTAATTTTGTGCAAGTGATTAAGACCTTGTTTTTATTAATATTTTGTACTATTTTCCGGATTACGTATTCGATGAACAACAGTTATGTAATGTAATGACTTGTTTTTGCAGTTTTTTTTGGCTAATTACTTGGAAGATATTATTGTACTTTTTATTTTAGTGGGTAAAAACCGAAACCGCCCAAACCAAACCGTTATAATTTGGGTGGTTTGATTTAGTCTTAACGGTCATGGTTATGGTAATGGTTACATAAACTTCAAAACCGATAAATTCGGTTTGGACGGTTATGTCCTCCAAACCCGACCATGCCGCCCGATACTCACCCCTAGGTATAGTGGAGGAAAGTAGTGAATGTGATTGGATTTTATATTATAAAATGTTACTATTTTTGGTATGTAAAGAAATAAGATGGACGGATCAAAAAGGAAAGTGTAAATAAATGAGAGGGACATAGAGAGTAACATATATGGGCAAATGAACCAAAACAAATTAGTTTAAACGAAAAAACTAAGATATAAGTGAATAATTCAACACATCACTTTGTAGTATATGTTAATTATCTTTTAGTATTTATTCATTATCGTTAATCTATTCTACTAACAGATCGTAATATAAAAAATTTCAAGATATGTTAAACATAAAAAATGACATTGTTTGCTTATATATGTTTCATTATGTTGATAATAGTAATATTTGATATAAATTGAAAGAAATATGTTTATTATTGCTCATATGACATGACATATACTTACAAACAAATCATGATGATAATATATCTTTTGGGCATGATGTGTAATTATATTGATAAATGTTTATTTCATAGGTACGAAATACAATAATGCCTAATCATTATAAAAAGAACAGGAAAATTTAAATAATAACTTATAAGTGGATGATATTAATGAAGAGAAAAAAAAATCTATTAATTATTAAAACCCTTCTATGTTACACGCGTAAAGTTTTTATCTCACAACAAATTTAAATATTAGTATATTGATTAAAGACAAAATACTAATAACTTTAAATTATTTTTTTATACTAACAAAAAAATGCTGATTTTTAATAACAAAGAAACATTTGTTACAATCAAGAAAACTTCACTAACAAGGAGTTAAGAAGTAAATGTGAGAAACCGTGCTTCAAGCAGTGTTCTAAAAGTCGGTGATTAATCAGGATTAATCGCCGATTAATCGCTAGGTGGCGGACCACCGAACCGATTAAGCAAAAATTGGTCAATTAATCATTTTTTCAGAAAACGGTCAAAAATCGGCTGAATCGGTCAAAAATCGGATTAATCGGTCAAAAATCAGGCTAATTATTTAAAAATAGTTAAAATTTAAAATTTAAAAGGTAGAAACTTGATTAAACAATAGGAAAAAATATTATTTTTGTACATATAATTATAATTTTAGATGCCTAAATCATAAATTCTCTTTATTTTTTCTCTTAAATTGATCTCTAATTAAAAAGTTAAACCTTCAAAATTTTATTTATTACAATTATATAACATTTTTAACATATTTGCATAAATATATGATAATAACATATGTTTAGTTGAAATAACGAAACAATTATATATATGAATATAATTGTATATAAAAAATATTATTAAATTTATTCCGATTAATGATCCGATTAATCATTCTGATTAATCCCCGATTACCCGATTAATCCCTGGACAGTGCCTTCACCGATTAACTCTGATTCCCGCATTTTACAACACTGGCTTCAAGCATAAATTAAAATATTTTGAAAGTCTATTTCTAACACAAGTTTTCATAGTTGTCAATTTTTAATTTATAAACAATTATATAAATGCCCGCAAATGCGCATATAACTCAAAATTTTGTGATGGGTATTTAAACTTGAAATTTTTTACTAATACTTGAATATAACATACTTGTACAACGATACTAACCAATTATTTTTATATATTAATTTTTAGGTACTTCACATAAATATACTAGCAAATTTATTCTATATAATTTTTTTTATTATGCATTTATACATAAATTGATTGTACTATCTGTACTCATTCTATAAAATGTAAATTATAATCAACAAACAAGAAAATGTATCATTCACTCAACAAGTTAAATTAGTAAAGTTTTATAGGTTAACATCTTATATGCAAAATATCATGATCTGACATAAATTTTACACACATACCAAACATCTACAATATCAAGATTACTCATTTCTCAACTCAAAAACACATCAATCAAGGATGCTTTTGAACGATAACTATCTAAATCAAGTCAAGTATCTATACCCATAATGAGGCGCTTACTAAACGATTTATGAGTTATCACAAATACTACAACTACTCAGAACTTTAACAATTATACTAGAAACTGACCCATGCCTTGCACGGTTTTCACGCTAGTTTTATAAAAATGTCTCAAATGGGATGGGATCGAATCGTTATCCATTGGCACTTGACAGACCTACGTGGAACGAATACTTACTAATTATCCGTATAATATATGGAGTTCATTTTTATGTCAGCAGAGGTTTTTTTTTTTTTTTTTAAACTTATGTCAGCTAGGGGTATAAAATGATCTGGGTAGAACCGGACACCTATTTGCTCAAGTCTCGGATCATTTTACTTTTATAATGTCCAAATTTGGGCCCAGGATCATTTTATTCGGATATAAACTGATCCCGGGTATTGAGTTTCAGATCCAAACCAAATATGAGCCAGTACCGTATTTTATTTTTTCAAACCGGGTAGTTTGTGATCCATCGGATGTGAGTCAAATATGAGTCAGTATTGTATTTTATTTGAACTAAATAAATGATCATTTATTCCAAATAATAATATTATTATTAAAAACATAATAATCATGAATTCAAAGGTTAAATATATGATGTATTAAGTATATATGATGATAATATTTGCATTATAAGAATGAATAAATCTTATTTTGTGAAAATTTAAACTCATAAAAATATTAAGAAATTATAAAATGACTATTTACATAGAAATGTAATAGGTTAAACTTATAATTTATATTCGGGTTTGAACCGAATACGGATCATGGATCATATTTGGGTAGGATCATTTTATAAAAAAGAATATGAGACCGAATCTGAGCGGGTATATAGGTGCTCATATCCGGGATCATATTTTATCCGGGTTTGATTTTTCCGCCAAATTTGAATCATTTGTAAAACGGATATGAGACATGTATCATATTTTTGAACCAGATATAAACCGAAATACCGGATAATCCAGATCAATTTACGGCCCTAATGTCAGCAGAGGTTAGTGGTCAAGTTAGTTCGAGTTTGGTAAAAGTAACGAACAAGTTGAATTCTGAATTGAGTTCATATCATGTCAAATCAAACAATTATTTTATAATATATTAATTGAATTTAACAATAAGAAACTATTAGACCAACTAAGATTACAAAGAATTTCGTCCCTAACGAAGAAGTTTGGATGTATACTAAAGCAAGGTGATATAATTTTGAAAAGAGTTAATTGCACTTTGCATCCCCCAGCTTTACCCCAATTTCAATTATGTATATATAGTTTCATAAATTGCACTTTGCATCCTCAAACTTTAAAATATAAGTCGAATCACAACCCCTTATACGTTTTTATCAAAAATAATATAATTTTTAACGAATATATGACAAATGCGATATAAATTATTGCAGTGATGATATAAATTTTAGATTTTAAACATGTAACTAATTTTACACTTTTAAAAATTTTAAATCATAATTTAATATTATTTTTTGCATCTCAAACTTTAAATCGTAGATCGAATCACAACCTCTTATACGTTTTCTATCAAAAATAATATTTCTTTAACGAATGTATTGACATATGCGATATCAAATTATGCAACGATTACATAATCTATATTTTAAGATGGTACAAATATATTTTAATGATTTTATATGTATCATATATCATAACTAGTCGACTAAGCCGCGCTTCGCAGCGGCCCTATAATATTTTTGTAAAATTTTAAATATTAACAATTTAAGAAAAAATAATATAAAATCAATCTATCTATCTATCTATAAATATTCTATAATAATTAAAAGATGTATTTGATAAAAAAAGGTTATAATAATTAAAATAAATTTAACTATTCTATTTAAAAGGCATTTCCAAGACCTATTTACCACGACCAGTTTACATGCCTATTTATTTTAAAACTAATTTTAATTCTTTTAATTATTTAAAAACATTTACATATTTTAACATGTAAACTTATTTTTTATCAAATACATTTAATTAAATTTAAGTATTAACCACCACTTCAAACTTCAACCATCAACCATTCGTATTATCACAAAAATTACAAATTTATTAAATATCTCTGGAATTTATATGCTGATTTTGTGTCATATTGTTTTAGCCGATGCCCGTTGCATATGTACATACAAATAAAAAATACTAAAAAATGCAACAATAAAATTTAAGTATTAACCACCGCTTCAAACTTCAACTATTAGTATCATAACAAAATTTACAAATTTCTTAAATATCCGTAGACTTTATATGCCGATTTTGTGTCATACTTTCTTCAACCGACGCCCATTGCACTAAATACATATAAATTCAAAATAATAAAATTAAGCAATAATAAAAATTTAATTATTAACCACCGCTTCAAACTTCAACTATTTGTATTATCACAAAAATTACAAATTTCTTAAAATATTCTTAGACGTTATAATAAAACTTTTTTAGTGCGTACATGTGCATCATTATAATATAAAAGTTTAATCATGGAAACATAATCGATTTTTATATAATCATTGTCTTTCCCGTTAATTTGAATGTAAGTAAGAGATTTCAATTTTAGTTTAGTTAAGAAAAAAACTTAATATTTGTTTAATTGAATTCTGAACATGATTGATTTTTATATATTTATTATTTTTACTATGAATTTGAATGTAAATAAAGTAATTCAATTCTCTAAATATGATTAATTAAAAAACTTATGAGATAATGGTACTGAATAACTCTAAATAATTCCCAAAAAACACAAAAAGAATATATCAAAAACTACTTATTTATAAATAAAATGTATTCTTAAAGGGTAAAATTTATAAAATTTTGCACACCTACTTATTTTTGCATAAAATTTTCATCGATATGTTAGATTTACGAAAAAATTGATAAAAACATGATTTTAAGCCGCTTAGGTAAAAAACAATTCTACCGTGCTAGGTATATTCTCTTTCAAATCAAAAACCTGATTAACAATAGTCTCTAAGATGCACATATATAACCCTCAAAACCTCAAGTTATAGATGTTAGAAAGAAAAAAATAAATTAAAATATACAAACATTTATCATCAATATGCAATGTTATTAATGCAAACGAAATATCATAAAATCCTCAAAATTAAATAGATTGAGTTATAATATATTTATGATTTTAATATTAATACTTGGCTCAAATATTTATTTCCTTTCCTACACGTTAAAAGCTTAAAATGGAAATTTTATTTGATTTAGAAGTAAATTTTTGTGGCATAACATAGATTAGAATTATAATATATGTAGGATTTTAATATTAAAACTTGCCTGGAATATAAATTTTATTTTCTATATGTTAAAAGCATAGAAAGGAAATTGAATTTTTTTATATTTAAAAAAAGAAAGTTTTCTTTCTTTTATACAATTTAAAAAAGGTTTTGATTTTTTTTTCTCTAAAAAATAGGAGTTAAATAAAGAAGTTTTAGTTGAGAAAAAAAAGGTAATATTTGTTAATTAAATTTTAAGTAAGATTGACTTTTATATATTCATTGTATTTCCTAAAAATTTGATTGTAAATAAGTAATGTCTTCCCTAAAAATTCGAATGCAAATGAGGAAATTTAATTTTATTGAATTAAAATTTTGAAGCTCTAGAAAATTAAATAAATATGAACTGAGCGATTATAGAGCTCCTGGGGGTTTTACTTTATATATATAATAAAGAGATATAAAGAAGAAAATAAATAAAAGGAGAAAGAAGATAAAAATGGATAAGATAAAAAGATAAAGATGTTGAATATTAAAATAGTATATTTACTTTCCTTCATTATTAAAGATTTTAAAGAAAAGAATATAAAAATTGTATATTTAGTTTCCTCCATCATTAAAAATTTAAAAGGCAGTTGCTATTTTTTTATCCTATAAATTCGAATTTAAATAAGGAAATTTAATTTTATTGGATTAAAATCCAGAAGCTCTAGAAAAATAGATAAATAGCTTTCGGACGATCATAGAGCTCTTGGGGGTTTTCCTTTATATATATATAAAGATATTATATAGGGTATTTTAATTATGTAATTAAATTCTAAATAAGATTGATTTATATTTATTGTCTTTCCTATTATTTCGAATCTAAAGAAGGAAATTTAATTAAGTTTGAAAATAATAAAAGAAAGTTCTATCAAGCCTACAAATTCGAAAATAATAAGGAAGTTGTAATCTAAATAAGATTGATTTATATTTATTGTCTTTCCTATCATTTCGAATCTAAAGAAGGAAATTTAATTAAGTTTGAAAATAATAAAAGAAAGTTCTATCAAGCCTACAAATTCGAAAATAATAAGGAAGTTGTAATCTAAATAAGATTGATTTATATTTATTGTCTTTCCTATTATTTCGAATCTAAAGAAGGAAATTTAATTAAGTTTGAAAATAATAAAAGAAAGTTCTATCAAGCCTACAAATTCGAAAATAATAAAGGAAGTTGTAATTTTCTAAATTAAAGAAAGTTCTATCAAGTTCTACAAATTCGAAACTAAATTAAAGAAAGTTCTATCAAGTCCTACAAATTCGAAAATAATAAGGAAGTTGTAATTTTCTAAATCAAAGAAAGGTCTATCAACTTAGAAAATAATAAAAGAAAGTTCTATCAAGTTTGAAAATAATAAAAGTGTAATTTTCAATTTCCTTCCTACAAAATCGAAAATAATAAAGGAAGTTGTAATTATTAAAATTAAAAATTGTGAAAAATTGAGAAAATTAGAAAAAATAGAACGGAGCGATACCTCACCGCCCCCGTCTTCTCCTTTATATAAGTATATTATATAGGGTATTTTAATTATGTAATTAAATTCTAAATAAGATTGATTTATATTTATTGTCTTTCCTATTATTTCGAATCTAAAGAAGGAAATTTAATTAAGTTTGAAAATAATAAAAGAAAGTTCTATCAAGCCTACAAATTCGAAAATAATAAGGAAGTTGTAATTTTCTAAATTAAAGAAAGTTCTATCAAGTTCTACAAATTCGAAACTAAATTAAAGAAAGTTCTATCAAGTCCTACACCTTCAAAAATAATAAGGAAGTTGTAATTTTCTAAATCAAAGAAAGTTCTATCAACTTTGAAAATAATAAAAGAAAGTTCTATCAAGTTTGAAAATAATAAAAGTGTAATTTTCAATTTCCTTCCTACAAAATCGAAAATAATAAAGGAAGTTGTAATTATTAAAATTAAAAATTGTGAAAAATTGAGAAAATTAGAAAAATAGAACGGAGCGATTCTAGAGCGCCACCTCACCGCCTCCGTCTTCTCCTTTAAAGAAAGTTCTATCAAGTTCTACAAATTCGAAACTAAATTAAAAAAAGTTCTATCAAGTCCTACAAATTCGAAAATAATAAGGAAGTTGTAATTTTCTAAATCAAAGAAAGTTCTATCAACTTTGAAAATATTAAAAGAAAGTTCTATCAAGTTTGAAAATAATAAAAGTGTAATTTTCAATTTCCTTCCTACAAAATCGAAAATAATAAAGGATGTTGTAATTATTAAAATTAAAAATTGTGAAAAATTGAGAAAATTAGAAAAATAGAACGGAGCGATTATAGAGCGCCACCTCACCGCCCCCATCTTCTCCTTTATATAATCAAAAGAAGGAAATTTAATTAAGTTTGAAAATAATAAAAAAAAGTTCTATCAAGTCTACAAATTCGAAAATAATAAGGAAGTTGTAATTTTCTAAATTAAAGAAAGTTCTATCAAGTTCTACAAATTCGAAACTAAATTAAAGAAAGTTCTATCAAGTCCTATAAATTCGAAAATAATAAGGAAGTTGTAATTTTCTAAATCAAAGAAAGTTCTATCAACTTTGAAAATAATAAAAGAAAGTTCTATCAAGTTTGAAAATAATAAAAGTGTAATTTTCAATTTCCTTCCTACAAAATCGAAAATAATAAAGGAAGTTGTAATTATTAAAATTAAAAATTGTGAAAAATTGAGAAAATTAGAAAAATAGAACGGAGCGATTCTAGAGCGCCACCTCACCGCCTCCGTCTTCTCCTTTAAAGAAAGTTCTATCAAGTTCTACAAATTCGAAACTAAATTAAAGAAAGTTCTATCAAGTCCTATAAATTCGAAAATAATAAGGAAGTTGTAATTTTCTAAATCAAAGAAAGTTCTATCAACTTTGAAAATAATAAAAGAAAGTTCTATCAAGTTTGAAAATAATAAAAGTGTAATTTTCAATTTCCTTCCTACAAAATCGAAAATAATAAAGGATGTTGTAATTATTAAAATTAAAAATTGTGAAAAATTGAGAAAATTAGAAAAATAGAACGGAGCGATTATAGAGCGCCACCTCACCGCCCCCGTCTTCTCTTTTATATAATCTAAAGAAGGAAATTTAATTAAGTTTGAAAATAATAAAAAAAAGTTCTATCAAGTCTACAAATTCGAAAATAATAAGGAAGTTGTAATTTTCAAAATTAAAGAAAGTTCTATCAAGTTCTACAAATTCGAAACTAAATCAAAGAAAGTTCTATCAAGTCCTATAAATTCGAAAATAATAAGGAAGTTGTAATTTTCTAAATCAAAGAAAGTTCTATCAACTTTGAAAATAATAAAAGAAAGTTCTATCAAGTTTGAAAATAATAAAAGTGTAATTTTCAATTTCCTTCCTACAAAATCGAAAATAATAAAGGAAGTTGTAATTATTAAAATTAAAAATTGTGAAAAATTGAGAAAATTAGAAAAATAGAACGGAGCGATTCTAGAGCGCCACCTCACCGCCTCCGTCTTCTCCTTTAAAGAAAGTTCTATCAAGTTCTACAAATTCGAAACTAAATTAAAGAAAGTTCTATCAAGTCTTACAAATTCGAATATAATAAGGAAGTTGTAATTTTCTAAATCAAAGAAAGTTCTATCAACTTTGAAAATAATAAAAGAAAGTTCTATCAAGTTTGAAAATAATAAAAGTGTAATTTTCAATTTCCTTCCTACAAAATCGAAAATAGTAAAGGAAATTGTAATTATTAAAATTAAAAATTGTGAAAAATTGAGAAAATTAGAAAAATAGAACGGAGCGATTCTAGAGCGTCAGAGAAAATTAGAAAAATAGAACGGAGCGATTCTAGAGCGCCACCTCACCGCCTCCGTCTTCTACTTTATATAGTCACAACTTTATTTAATGAAAACATATTAGTTCATTTTTTTATAAATAAATTATAATTGATTAATGGTCATAAAATAATATTAAATTATGATTTAAAATTAGTTACATGTTTAGAATCTAAAATTTATATCATCGCTGTAATAATTTTATATAGTATTTGTCAATATATTCGTTAAAAAAAATATTATTTTTGATAGAAAACGTATAAGGGGTTGTCATTCGACTTATATTTTAAAGTTTGGGGATGCAAAATGCAATTTATGAAACTACATATACATAATTGAAATTGGAGTAAAGTTGAGGGATGCAAAGTGCAATTAACTACATATGCATAATTGAAATTGGAGTAAAGTCGAGGGATGCAAAGTGCAAGTAACTCTTTTGAAAAATAATAGGAAAAAGAATTAGTACTCTTAGAAGGAAGGAAGATGAACCGTTGCTCTTTTTTCACGGGAATATACACATGCATGCGGGCCTTAAATATCAGTGCATATCTGTTGATTACACTGTCAGTCAGATTCCTCATGCCTGTACGTGCTAATTAATGTGCTATATACATCCAGGATCCG
Source organism: Heracleum sosnowskyi (assembly GCA_030848705.1). NCBI lineage: Eukaryota > Viridiplantae > Streptophyta > Magnoliopsida > Apiales > Apiaceae > Heracleum > Heracleum sosnowskyi. The sequence goes on from CM061235.1 coordinate 73,263,061, forward strand.
ATTCTGTGATCATACCAAAAATTAGGGACGAGTAAGGTCGAATCAAAATCAAAATTGTAAAAATTTGAACAAAATTACTTGATTAAAAACTGCGTCATTTAAAAACCGAATCGAATAAAACCTTATCAGTAATTTGATATTGGTTTGGTTTTTAATTTTTTAAAATTGAATAGAAACCGAACCAAGTCATAATAAAATTAATAATACATTTTCAATTATATATCATAAAAATTATGTAAATTAAATTTTATATATTTGATTAGATAGATATGTAATTAGTAAGCTCTTCAGGCTTCAGCTTTCGAGTTTAATAGTTGCTAGCATTTATGTAATGGCAGGCGCAGTGTACACTTGTGTCCGGTCTTTTAACTCTGTAGTCTCAAGTCTTATTAACTTTAATTAGGTCGAAATAGTTTGCAATTTGCATCACTAACTCGCGGTTGCTGCCTGCATATGTGCACTGCCCAGGATCCAATGTCTAAACTCTGCTCTCATTGTAGTTAATAATTTTTTTGACAAATGTCTCTTTTAATGTTTAATTTTATTTGTTCTAAAATCGAAACCACACCGTTAAAATCAAAATCACGTTTAATAAAACTGAACCACACCACAATATTTGATAATAAACAGATAGAAATTCTTAAGATAATAAGCTCTACCTTCTCTCTAAAAAAGTGACACCGAACACCACGCTCCCGTCAGAGATCCCACACCTATCCCGATATAATCTAACCTCACATCCCGTCCCAACCGAAGGCAAGTGGAGGAACATAGACTTATCAGTATTTGATTCTTAGAAGGAATATATTCAAATAATAAAAGTCTATCTAAATATTAACTCAAACCAAATATGAGTAAATTTTTTAAATTAAATATAATTTTCAATGAAAAAACATGTAATTCACTTTCTTTTCTGTTTAGTTTCACAATATCGTCCAAATCTGATTTTTAAGACTATAAAGCCAAAAATTGTAAAGTGACTGTCTAATTTGACTAAATAGTTATTTTATTTTATTTTAACTCATGATTATATCTTCTCCAACTTTTCCAAATTTTGGTAATTCTTTATTTTTCAATAAACTATTAAAGTTTATCTTATAAAAATATTATCCAATAAAAAATATACTTAATATGAGAATTAAATTGTATATAATCGTATACAAATATACTCTCTCTGAATTGTATATAATTATACTCTTTCAATTAAAATAATTACGATGGTTAAATTTCAAATAAGTATATAAGAATAGTTGGATCAAACAATAAAAAATAAATTTGGTGATTAGTAAGATATATTCAAATGCTAAAAAAAATATTTTAATAATTTAAATAAAATATATGTAGGTTTTTAGAATTGAGCAGAACTTTAAATATAAAATTCATTATTTTGTTGTCTCTTCATTTCTCGATGCTTGGATTTGGATGATTAAATCATTCTAAAAAGTGATGTTACCTAACATATATCAATAAAATAATATGTATAATTAGATTTTAAGATAAATAGACAAGAATGACTGAATTTAATATTATAAGGGTAATAACTCGCACCAATTGTAAGTAGCATGACTGAATTGAAAAAAAAAATTAATGTAAAAAATAATAAACGTAAAAAAGATATTATCTAGAATTTTGATCATGTATATGGACCGTTAAATATATAAATAGAATTACTGAATTTATAGAATTTTTAATGTTAAAAATTCGTAATAATTTCAAGAAAAATTAAATTCAATTGGTTAAATAATTTTTGAGAACTAGCTAAGAATTAATCAAAAAATTCAAAAAATTAAAATTTCTAGAACATTAAGAAATAAAAAATGCTAAATGCATCAAATTTGTTCCCAAAATTCTTCCCAAATACACGTGACAAATCCTAATTCGTTGTAATAATAAGTGGACCCTGCATTCACACAACAACACCAATCAAAACATTTCAAATTACCACATCACCTATGACATGTCATTTTGTAATAAATTTTTGTAACAAATAATGTAGTAATCTTAACAAAAAATACAAGAGCTTTGATGCATAAAAACTCAAAGCATAGACAAAAAAATATTCATATTTACTCTGTGTATATACAAAAGTAATCGATACACTAGCATTGATGACATATGTGACCTGAAAGCATCATATACGTAGGTTAAATCATACCAAATCTCGCAGGATCTTAAGATAATTTCGTCCGTTATTATATCAGCCTGCACGTTTTGTACATACATTTACGTAACAAATAACTTTTTCACTGATAGCTAAAAAAGTTGACGGCTGCTGTCAAATCACAAATAACACTTTATGTATTTTACCCGGCTATAAAAAAACGCATGCATAGTTTGTATCCATTTCCCATCCTGAATCTCCCTAGCTAACTTCTTCTGAAGCAAAAAAAAAAAAACAAGATGGTTAATGGAAACACAAAATCTAGAGCTCTAAAGCAAGTAGTCTTCAAATCTGATGAAGAAAACAGCAGCAGCAGTACCAATTTGCCATTAGTGGTTTCTGAAGTAGAAGAAGATGAATCAGTTATTCCTCTTTCTTCTCATGCACCAATTGTGTCTTATTACAATGAAAGAATCAGACCACTTTTGGATGCTATTGATAAGCTCAGAAACTTGAAGGTCATGCAAGAAGGCATTCAACTCCCCACTATTGTTGTTGTTGGGGATCAGTCTACTGGTAAGTCTAGTGTTCTTGAATCACTTGCTGGGATTAGTTTGCCGCGTGGTCAGGGGATCTGTACCAGGGTTCCCCTGATAATGAGGCTGCATCATCACTCGAAAAATGAGTCAGAGCTCCATTTAGAGTATTGTGGCAAAGTGGTGCCTACGGATGAGATGAATGTAGCAGTAGCTATAGAAATGGCCACTGAAGTGATTGCTGGTAATGGAAAAGGGATTTCTCACACACCATTGACACTAGTTGTCAAGAAAAAAGGTGTTCCGGATCTCACCATGGTTGATCTACCTGGTACATATTTCTGAACTTGATCTGACATGAAACTGTATACAATATCATTTACATGCATCAACAATAAATTGTAATTTTTATTTTTTCCATCAAATTTGATTAGCTAAAATCTATGTACATATATGATCCAATACACCTTAGCTAAGGGTTAACAAAAAGCAAGTGCTGATAAAATTTGTTCTTTAATCTTTCTTGTATTTTTTAGTTGTATGATTAGTTACGTACTTAAGTATTTCATTTACATTATATCATTAGTAGTGAGTAACAATTTTTGCAATAGGTATCACCAGAGTTCCAGTGCACGGTCAACCAGAGAACATATATGAGCAAATCTCTGGTATAATAATGGAGTATATTAAACCAGAAGAAAGTATTATACTGAATGTTCTATCTGCAACTGTTGATTTTCCTACCTGTGAGTCTATTCGTATGTCACAGTCTGTTGACAAAAAAGGGGAACGGACACTAGCTGTAGTCACAAAGTCAGATAAAGCTCCGGAGGGTCTTCTAGAGAAAGTAATGTCTGATGATGTCAATATTGGGCTGGGATACGTTTGTGTGAGGAACCGGATAGGCGATGAAACATACGAAGAAGCAAAAATTGCAGAAAGTATTCTTTTTCAATCTCACCCACTTCTTTCAAAAATGGACAAGTCTATGGTTGGTATACCCATTCTAGCTAGAAAACTAGTCCAAATACAAGCACAAATTATATCTAAATGTTTGCCTGAAATTTTCAAGAAGATCAACGGTAAGTTAAATGGGAATATTTCACAGCTAAATAAGTTGCCCCAGAAGCTCTCGACTGTTGCAGAAGCAATGACTGTTTTCATGAGGATTTTGGGATTGTCAAAAGAGTCCTTGAAAAAGCTTCTTGTGAGAGGTGAGTTCGATGAATATCCTGACAAAAAGGATATGCATTGTACTGCTCGTCTAGCTGAAATGCTAGACAAGTTCTCTCAAGACTTGAAAAACAGTTCTCAGAAGATTAGTGATGAGAAATTCTTACTTGATGAGATATCTGTGCTTCAAGAAACTAAGAGTGTCGCACTGCCTAATTTCCTTCCTAGATCGGCGTTCCATTCACTCTTACAACTTAAGGTAAAAACAGTTTCAAAAATCCCTGTAAACTTCGTTTCTGAAATCTGGGACTACATGAAGACTGTGGTCGAAGAAGTGATGACGCAACATTTTGAAGACTATCCTCAACTGCAGTCTTCCATCAAACGAGCTGTTGCAAATCAAATTATCAAACTGAAAGAGCAGTCAACACTACGGGTGATGGAAGTTATAGAGATGGAAGAAATTGCAGATTACACATGTGATCCAGAGTATATGGCTATGTGGAGTAAGCTCATGACATCACATGATGCATTCAAAGCTGTTCTTATTGGTGATTCTACGAAAGCTAACATTGAAGGTTTTGGGGAAATTGATGTTGGGCATTTAAGGGATTATCCAGGAGTTCGAGATGAAGCCTTCGACTTGAAGATGAGGCTGACTGCCTACTGGAACATTGTTCTAAAAAGAATGGTCGACTCTATTGCTCTTCAATTGCTTCTGGCTTTGAAGAAGTTGGTTAACCAGGGCATGGAAGAAGAGACTATAAACGAGGTTTTTGGTCAAGGTGGTGGGATTGAGCGTCTGATGGATGAAGCGCCTTCAGTTGCACTAAAAAGAGCAAGATTAAATCAGAGCATTGGTTTGCTAAAGGAATCAAAGGATGTTCTGGCTAAAATCATTGACAGAATTGCTATCGTTGATGAATAGAATCTGCTCCTAAGAATTCCCCATGGTCAGTGGTCAGTTGTTTTGCGATCACAATGAATGTGCTTATAACGTTTTGTGTGTAGACCTGCTTTGTCATCTTTGAATAGTTGTTAATTCTGGTCACTTCCTACACCGTTCTCATAAATCTTGTTTCATGTCTTTTGTAACTGCAGCATCCTCTGTAATCCCTGCTAGTTGTTAATCTTTCTACTTTGATTTCATGTTAGTGAATGTTATGCAACTTTCACTTCTTTAGTATAGTTTTGCCTACTTTATCTGTCCCTTGCCTGATAATTTCGGATTTGCAAGACTTTTCTTAGTTGACACTATAAAAGCCAAAGCAAGCTTGATATCTTTTCAGTCCTTCAAAATGGAAACGATAATGATTTAAGATTTATTCATATGCAGAAGCAAAACACTTTTTATCTTACCATGAGCCTGAAATAGAGCTGAAAGAGTAAAACTGAGAGACCAGGAAGTCTAATTTTTGACAAACTTTTAAATTAAACAAGGTTATACATTAAACGGTTGATAACACATGATACACCATGTTCAAACTAAATTCACACCAAAATTGTGATTAAGTAGTAATAAATGTTCATCAATCATGTTTTAGTATTAACAAAAATACTATAAATCTAGATTAGTTCTTCTGTAGACAAACTGAAACTTTGTATTAATTATTATGAGCAAGGTTAGTGCTTCTAGTATAAACAAACTGGTGAGAGACATGGGAGAAAACTGAATTTGAACTCGGTTAATGTTATTTCCTAAGATTTATTGGATATAGATAGTTTTAATTAACAAACAATTGATGTAATAAAGGCCCGGAAACAGCCACCAATATTCTTTTTGATCGTTAATTTAGATGTCAAAAATAAGTTGACTGAACCTGAGTTGCAGTTATTTTTTAGAAACCACTTTGAATTATAATTTGTCATTATTTTGTTGAAAGTAATGTTAGTCATTTGTAAATGCATAAAGTCCGCATAATTAGATAGACTGCATTCAGTCCATGGAATCCGATAAACTAGTCTTCGGAGTATTATTTCTAGAACACAATCGCCTGTGAGTAGGATCTGCTCCAAGCTAGGTAATCCTTGTACTGCCGGTTGCTTTGTGATTCCAGTAAATGTACTCCAAACATTCAATTGTGTTGTCGAAGTGCATTGTCCTACATTGTTAATCTTGGTCACTTTGTTTTCAAATATCTTGTTACGTGTCTCTTTTGGAACAGCAGTATCCTATGATTTACTTGTCATAAATGTTTCTACTTTGTTTTCATGATGTTGGATTATGATCACTTCTATACATTTCTGCCAAAATTTGTATGTGCCTTTCTTGTTTTTCAGCATGTCAACTGTTCCTGGTCAGTATATGCAGAAGCTGAAGCAGGATTTACATCATTATAGTCCATTTACCAGGAACAAAAGATTATATATGCAATTGTAAATGCTAAATAAACCCGAAAATAGACTTGGAGAAAATGGAAATAGCAGCAAGGTGTAAATTGCATGGGAGAATATGTTGTACTGCAATCGTCTCTTATCATCTTGCCTATGTAATAAAAGTAATACATTTATTCAGCCTGTAGTCTAATGTCTATTGTTAGTTGATGAACATCAACTTGATTTACGTTCACAATGATGATCACACACAGAATCTCTACTTAGAACTCATCACTAAGACATACAGAATCAATGTTTACACAGCTTATATATCACACAGAGAAGTGCAGAGAAAGAGAGTAAAATGTATGTAAAGAACTTACTTACTACTAATAGTCTGATTCACTACTTATACAAAGGAATAATAGAAAGTTGTTATGAGGAGTTTGTTATGCCAGCTGGAATGTGCTGGAATGTCTGTCACCAATAGTAATGCTATGGTCACAGAGGCTTTGCTATCCTGGATCACCAATATCACCAATAGCCCCCCGCAAGATGGAGGATGGCTGAGCAGAAGATGGAACATGGCCAGACATTCCCAGCTTGTCAAGTAAAACCTTGAAATGAGTAGAAGGAATGACCTTTGTGAGAACATCTGCTAGTTGATGCTGAGTAGGCAAGTAAGACAGCTGCAACAAACCCTCAAGGACCTTATCACGGGTAAAATGGCAATCAAGTTCAATGTGCTTAGTACGTTCGTGGAATACAGGATTACGGGCAATATGAAGAGCAGATTGATTGTCACAATGTAAAGTAATGGGAGTTAAACCAGTAACACCAAACTCTTCCAGAAGGCGAACTAACCAAGTGATCTCAGAAGCAGTAGCTGCCATTGCCCGGTATTCGGCCTCAGAAGAGGAACGAGAAACTGTACCTTGTTTCTTAGATTTCCACGAAACAGGTGAATTGCCAAAAAGAACAATGTAACCTGTGATGGATCTCCTAGAGTCCGGACATGATGCCCAATCAGAATCGGAAAAAGCCTGAACTGTGAGAGAGTTAGAAGCTTTAAGAAGAATACCCTGACCTATACTGTGAGCTACATAGCGAAGAGTATGATTCAAAGCCTGTAAATGTGAAGTACGAGGCGATTGCATGAACTGACTAAGGGTTTGAACAACGTAGGAAAGATCTGGTCTGGTATTGGTTAAGTAGTTTAACTTGCCCACGAGTGATCTGTAATGCTCAGGATTACTGAGCAAAGAACCATCTGACATAGTTAACTTCAAATGCAAAGGTAAAGGTGTAGCTGCAGGTTTAGTTATGTCTAAAGAACAATCTGCAAGAAGATCTTTAGTGAATTTCTTCTGAGTAAGTAGAATACCTTCTTTAACATACCCCACTTCAATGCCCAGAAAATAATGAAGAACACCCAAGTCTTTGATGCTGAAAACACGATCAAGATGAGATTTAAGAGAATTTATTTCAAGCTGATTGTTGCCAGTAACAATGATGTCGTCGACATAAACTGCCAGGATAGTGGTTAAAGGACCAGAATTTTTGATAAAGAGACTATAGTCATTTTTTGATTGTGTATATCCCTGGATCAATAATTCTTGAAGCAATTTAAAGAACCATTCACGAGAAGCTTGTTTTAGCCCATAAAGAGACTTTTTAAGTCGACAAACCTGGTTAGGATGATGTGGAACACCATCAGGAACTTTCATAAAAACTTCTTCTCTTAAGTCGCCATGCAAGAACGCGTTATTGACGTCTAACTGAAACAACTGCCACTGTCGACTAGCAGCTAGAGCGATTAAGCATCGAACTGTGGTCATTTTTACGACGGGAGAAAAGGTTTCGTCGTAGTCTATGCCAAATTTCTGGTTGAAGCCCTTTGCAACAAGTCTAGCCTTGCAGCGTTCAAGAGAACCATCGGCCTTAAGTTTCACCTTAAAAACCCACTTGTTACCTATAGCTTTCTTCCCTGGAGGCAACTCAACTAAATCCCAAGTGTTGTTATCAGCCAATGCCTTAAGTTCCTTGTTAATAGCCTCAAGCCACAAAGGATGCTGAGAAGCTTCTTTGTAGTTCTTAGGTTCCTCGATGGAGGAAGTATGAGACAGAAAAGCTTTGTGAGTTGATGGAAAATCAGAATAATGAACCAAATTACACCAATGAGGTGGACTCTGTAAAGTACTTAAGGCACTATAATTGCAATGATAGGATGACAAATAGGAAGGTTGATTTCTTGCTCTAGATGAACGTCTCGCAGGTGGTGCGATATCTGTCACAGAATCAGAAGAATTCTCTAAAGCATGAGAATGATCAGTATTAGAAGTAGAGTCAAGAAAATCAGTTTGAGGATTGGGACTGTCCAGTATAGGATTAGACAAAGTTGGAACCGTGATATCGGTGAGAAAATCACCATCATCAACGACTGGAGAGGAGGTAACAGTTGGTAGGAATATGGCAGACTGGTAAGGATGGGAAGTACTGTCTGTTGGATCAAGTATGTGGAAGGGAAAATGATGTTCTTTGAAAGAAACATCTCTAGAAATGATGATAGATTTAGTAGTTAAATCTAAAACTTTGTAAGCTTTCTTGTTAGGTGGATAACCAAGAAATACACAAGGCAAAGCTCGAGGATCAAATTTAGACCTTTGAGGTTTTAGAGTAGATACATAACATAGGCATCCAAAAACTCTCAGGTTTTCTAAAGAAAGAGATGTATTGTACAGTTTTTCATAAGGTGTCAAATTATCAATAGTTTTCAGAGGCATTCTGTTAATCAAATAGCATGCACAAAGAACACATTCTCCCCAATAAATGGCAGGAATATTAGACTGAAAAGAAAGTGACCTGGCAGTCTCCAATAAGTGCCTATGCTTGCGTTCAACCACTCCATTTTGCTGTGGAGTGTAGCTGCAACTAGTCTGATGTATAATACCTTGACTTTGATAGAAAGCTTTCAAATTTCCTTCACTCAATTCCTTAGCATTATCAGATCTCACACAATGTACTTTGGAACAAAACTGAGTTTCAACAAACTTAACAAACTGTGTCAAAACAGAAACAACATCTGTCTTAAACTTAATCAAATGAACCCAGGTATATCTTGTGAAGTCATCAACAATAGTAATGAATTGAGTACAACCATTATGGTTTTTGACTTTGTAAGGACCCCAAATATCAATATGGATCATCTGAAAAGCTGAAGTAGTTTTAATACAACCAGAAGAAAATGAAAGTCTGGACTGTTTAGCCTTAGGACAAATTTGACAAAATGATTCCAGTAAAGTAGCAGGTATTGAACATTGTGGCTGAACAATCTTTAGTTGTTGAAAGGATAAATGGCCAAGCCTTAGGTGCCACAATTTAGCTTCTTCTGAAACACTGATGCAAGCTGCTTTGGTGAAGAAGAATTTAGAAGTAGAGTCTGTACTTGGATTTGTAGAGATGACAGGAGAAATAGCAGGTGTGACTGTGTAAAGGCCATTATGAAGATCACCAAGATGCAGTGGAGGCTGTTTCAGAGAAAGGTCCTGAAGATAGCATTTAGTATCAGAAAAGTAAAGGTTAGATTTCATATCTGTACACAGTTTATGAACTGAAATCAACTTGTATTTGAAATCTGGGACAAATAACACACTGTGCAGTGTTATCTTGTCAGTTAAATGGACAATGCCTGTGTGAGTCACTCTTATTTGTCTTCCATCAGGAATGGTTATGTGACTATCAGAATCAGTCACAGAAGTATAAGAAGTAAAGTCTGAGAGAGAATTAGTGATGTGGTCAGTAGCACCACTATCCAAAAGCCAATTTGTTGCAAAAGTTGACATCAAACAGATTTTACCTGCAAGCATAGCATGGCCTGCAATTTCAGTATGATGCTGGTCAGAATTGTTAAGCTTGTGTTTAGTAAGGAGCTCAATCAATTCATTGTACTGCTGCATTGTAACAGGAGCACTCAGATCTTTTGAGTAGGTATTTGACTGATCTTCATTTTGAGTAGCCACAGCTGCAAACTTTCTGTCTTTGGTTTTAAAACCAGGAGGATAACCATGTAGCTTGAAACATCTGTCATTGCTATGTCCTGCAATTTTGCAATGTGTACAGTAATATGAGTTTGAGGGTTTATTGTTAAACCTCTTAGTTGAGCTGTTATAATTTTGTTTCTGAAACTGTCCAGAACTCCCAGAATTCCTTGAAGCTGGAGAAGCTTGAGAATCAGAAAATTTTCCTTTGTCTGCAAGAAAAGCTAATGTGTCATTCTGATTAACCGACTGATAGAATTCTTTGTGGCTCTCCTCTTGAGCAACCATACGGTAAACTTGTGTCAAATCAGGTAATGGAACCATCATCAAGATATTTGCCCTGATCATAGAAAACTGATCATTCAGTTTCATTAAGAATTGCAGAACTCTATGATTCTGTTGCATCTGTTTCATTCTTCCAGTAAGAACACAAGTACACTTATCACATGTGCAATGTGGCAATGGATCAGCATCATCCATTGAATCCCAAACAGTCTTAATCTGAGTATAAAACTCAGAAACTGAATGTTGTCCTTGTTTCATATCTGATAACTTTTGCTCCAAAGAAAACACTTGAGTAACCGATGTATAACCAAACCTATTTTCAAGATCTAGCCAAATTGACCTAGCTGTTTTGAGAAATAAAACACTCCTAGCAATGCCTTCATCCAAATTGAACAACAACCAGGAAATGACTAAATCGTTACACCGTTCCCAAGATTTATAGTCAGGTGAAGCTAGATCAGGAATCTCAATAGTTCCATTAACAAAGCCTATCTTATTCTTAGCTGATAGAGTAAGCATCATGCTTCTCTTCCAATTGCTAAAGCATTCTCCATTGAATTTGACAGAAACTAACTGATTTGTGCTTGAATCAGATGGATGTATAAAGAACACACTAGCAGGATCTTGTATGACTCGTGTAGACATCTTTAATCAATCAATTTAGCAATCTTATACTAAGAAGACTTTAGCAGATCATCAAATCAACACTTAATCAGTAAAGAAACTAACGATTTTAGCAGATCAATGAGACCAATGAGTAAGCATTTTAGTAAAGAAAACACCTGGATCGACAATTTGTAATTAATCTCTCTGCAACTTTGATGGCGATTCAGTGAGAAGACGATCTGATGTGAACTTGACGAAGAACTTGCGGAATTTGCTCTGATACCATGTTAGTTGATGAACATCAACTTGATTTACGTTCACAATGATGATCACACACAGAATCTCTACTTAGAACTCATCACTAAGACATACAGAATCAATGTTTACACAGCTTATATATCACACAGAGAAGTGCAGAGAAAGAGAGTAAAATGTATGTAAAGAACTTACTTACTACTAATAGTCTGATTCACTACTTATACAAAGGAATAATAGAAAGTTGTTATGAGGAGTTTGTTATGCCAGCTGGAATGTGCTGGAATGTCTGTCACCAATAGTAATGCTATGGTCACAGAGGCTTTGTTATCCTGGATCACCAATATCACCAATATCTATATTATAAATTCTGTTTCGATTGCTACGAGAGATGGGAGGAAACTGAATTTACAGGGATAAGAGCAAGTACAGTAGAGTAATAATGCACTCTCTAAAGATAATGGCAGAGATGTGGGAAAAAGACAATGTGTGGAAATGGCAGAGTTTTGAGAATTACCCCTCTTCATCGGTATTAAAAGATACTAATTAAAATGAAATCACTAATGATTTTTTCTGTGAAGTTGGCCGTTCAAAGAATTCGACGAGATGATGAATATCCTAAGTGTTTGAGCTAGATTGAGGTAGAGGTGGCCACTTGGACGGGTTTGCACGGACCGCTCGGGACCGGCTCATTGAAAACCTCATTTTATTCTGTCCGAGACGAGTCGGGTCGAAACTCGCACAACCCGTTAAATTATAAGTGCCGAATACGGATTGTGATTTGCAAAATCGAAATCGGACCGGCCCGATTCGGTACAAACCGCCCGCACAAACCCGCCAAAGCCCGCACAACACGAAGCTCACCACATCTTTTTGTTGGTTTTAATTGTTTTCCAAATATGCAAAGATAAGATGTTACTGTATCAAATCAAATACCTTTTCCTCACCGTTCTTTTCAATATAAAAAGGAGAAAATTCTCATTTTATTTACCATATCCAAATTGCCTAGAATATAACATTCAAAATTGTTTATCACACATGTAAACATTTTGTTTTGCACTTTAGAAATTTATTTAATTTGTATTATATTTTTATATGTTTATGTGATTTGTTCCGTTTTTTAGAGAAAAGTTCTCTCAAATTAATTGTAATTTTTTTTGAAATTAATAAAATGTATATGAGGTACTGTCCTCTTTTAACCCAAAAAAATAATTTAAATCAACCCGCCCGAAACCATCCAACCATCCAACCCATCCGAAACCACCCAACCCGCACGACCCGCATAACCCGTAAAAACCCGACGTGCCGATCCCGAATTCATTTTTTCTAACCCGAGCCCGGCCCGATTCGGCTCGTTCGATTCACGTGTCGGTTCCGTGCTCGCCTGGGACGAGCCCGACCCGTGTCAAGCCCGGCCCGACTCACACGTGCTGCCCAACTGGCCACCTCTAGTTAGAGCCCAACAAATAGTTTTATGACTTTCAATGCATGGTAGAGTAGTAAAAAATGCCAATAGATTTAAGAGACAGTTAACAGATGACAAATATTGTAACCGACTACTTATTTCAACAAGTAAATAAATGACTGAAATTAAGGACGAAACAGTATGAAAAACAATTGAATTGAAATTACTGGAATTGAGAAAGCCTAATTCAAAGACGGAAGGGAAAATATAAAAATATTCAGAAAATACAAATGTCATTCCACACGTTCTACTTCTCTCTCCACGACTAAGTAATAGATTGCACTTCCTAACTTGGGCCCAGGCCTGTTACTCATTCCCAATTAAGCTGGACTGGTCAATTATAAAAGCCCAAACTATACTAGTCTCTTCTTATGATTTAAAATATCTATAATTTAAGGTAACACTGTTACATTGCCTTCTCCTTAAAAAGATCCTTGACCTCAAGGATCGAAGTCAAGATATTGTTGTTGTAGTTGCAAGGAATTCTCCCAAGTAGCATATTCAGGGATAGAATTCGACCACTAGACCAGCCATTGAACAACAGCTACATTGCCATGTTTCACCATTTTCCCCTGCAAAACTTTTACTGGATAAGAAAGCATTTGACCTTCATGTCCAACCTGAGGCAATACAGTAGTAACAACGCCATTGGTGCCCATTTTATTTTTAAGGAAGCTAACATGGAAGACAGGATGTATGAGGCTGCCTGCAGGTAATTGCAACTTGTAAGCCACCTTGCCAACCCGAGCCAGAATTTTGTATGGGCCAAAGTACTTACGGGACATCTTCAAATGCCTCCTAGTAGCTACTGACAATTGCTTATATGGTTGAAGCTTAAGAAACACCATCTCCCCGACCTGGAACTTCACATCACTCCTTTGTTTATCGGCATATAGCTTGTACTTGTGTTGAGCCGACCTTATAGCTTCTTGCAGAACCTTGTTCATCGCCTCTCGCTGGACTTGAAACTCAGTAACAACATCCACATTGGAGCGATGCTCTGTAGGAATACAGATTTGGAGTGGACAAACCCCGTATAAGGTTGCGTAAGGGCTACGATTAATAGTTGAATGATACATGGTGTTGTACCACCACTGGGTCAGAGAAACCATTTGCACCAGTTTTTAGGTCTTGAGCTTGCTATAGCTCTCAAGTAGTGTTCAAGACAACGATTCAAACGTTCTGTTTGCCCGTCCGTCTACGGGTGGTATGCCGAAATCAAATTCAATTGTGTTCCCAGGCTAGTGAAGAGTTTATTCAAGAATAATCTTGTAAAGATTTTATCACGGTCGGAGACTATTGTTTTGGGCAGGCCATGGAGCTTAAAAATATGATCAAGGAACAATTGAGCCACATGTGTGGCTATGAATGGATGATCAAGAGCTATGAAGTGGCCCACCTTGGTGAAACGATCGATCTATCACCACCATAATACAGTCCTTATTGAATGATTTTGAGAGTGCTTCGACGAAGTCGATCGAAATATCCTCCCAAATCTGGTTGGGCACTAGTAGTGGTTGGAGCAATCCTCCTAGGAATTGATGACCCGTTTTAACTCGCTGACACATATCAGACTCCTGTATGTACTTAGCTACTTCTTTCTTCATAGATGGCCAGAAAAAAATTGCTTAATTCGCCTCAGTGTCGACTCTTGCCCAGAATGCCCACCCACAACTCTGTCATGTAGTTCTTGTAACAACTTCTGCCTTATAGCTCCACTACTCCCCACATAAATGTTTCCCATATGTTTCAGTAACCCATGCTCATATTGTCACTGATTTGCAGCTGTATCACCAGTAGAGAGTCGAGTTATCACTTCTTGATCATAATCATCCTAGTCGTAACTGTGAACGACTTCTTGTAGCCAGTTCAGCTGAACTGTAGAAACATAGTAGACTTGAGTCTTGAGGGTGATTTCTGGAAGACGAGATATGGCATCAACCACCCTGTTCTTAGTACATCTCCTGTACATTATTTCTTAATCCATGCCAAGTAATTTGGCCAGCCACTTCTGTTGTAAGATGGTGGACAAACGCTGCTCCAGGAGGTATTTAAGAGATTGGTGGTCCGTCTTGATTATAAAGTGGTGACCCTGTAAGTAGTGATGCCACTTAGTTGTAGCCATCATAAGAGCGAGCAACTCTTTCCTGTACGTGGATTATGACTGGTGCCGAGGTGATAGAGCCTTACTGAGGAATGCAATTGGACATCCTTGTTGCATAAGGACTGCCCCTAAACCCACATCACTGGCGTCTGTCTGAACTTTGAAGGGCAAGTTATAGTCAGGTAAGGTTAAAACCGGGGTTGTTGACATGGCTCTCTTGAGTTTTTAAAATGCTATTTCAGCCTCCGAATCCCAACTATATGCCCCTTTCTTCAAAAATCTGGTAAGTGGACGGCTAATGATCCCATAATCCTTGACGAATTTACGGTAGTACCTAGTTAATCCTAGAAATCCGCAAAGCTGTTTGATGTTTTTCGGTGTAGGCCACTCCTTCATAACCTGAATTTTTGCTGGGTCAGTAGATACCCCATCACTTGAGATGATATGGCCCAAATACTCTAGTTGTTGTTGACCAAAAGTACATTTACTTCTCTTCACAAACAGCTGATGGTGTCTCATCTTAGCTAGGACTGTTTCTAGGTGCTTGAGGCGGTCTTCAAGGCTACCACTGTATACCAATATGTCATCGAAGAAGACCAACACACTCTTTCGCAATTCTTCTTGAAAAACTGAGTTCATTAAGCCCTGAAAAGTCACAGGAGCGTTAGTCAGCCCGAAGGGCATGACTTTAAACTCGTATAGCCCTTGGTGAGTGCGAAACGATATCTTAAAAATGTCTTCACTAGCCACTCTAATTTTGTGGTAACCGGAACGCAAATCTAGCTTTGTGAACCAGCTTGCCCCATTCAATTCATCGAGTAACTCATCTATAATGGGTATCGGATAGTTGTTCTTGATGGTAGCCTCATTTAATTGTCTATAATCTATGCACATACGCCACGCACCATCTTTCTTTTTCACTAATATCACAGGAAAGGTGAATGGGCTTGCACTTTCTCTAATAACTCATAATTGTAACATATCCCTCGCATGTTGCTCTATCTCGGCCTTCTGCATATACGGTACCTTGTAGCTGCGTTGATTAATTGGATGTGTACCCTCACGCGATGGAATGTGGTGATCTTGTTTTCGGACTGGGGGTAAGCCCTTGGATTCAGCAAATACATCCGTGTACTCGTCAATGAGTTGTTGTATTGGAGGAATAATCGAATTGCACGTATCACTTTCATCCCCTTGTGACACCCCTGCCATGAGACATATATATCCCTGAGGAGTAGCAGTTTTGCTTCTAAACATCTTGTGTAGTTGTTTATTGCTGATAGTTTGTATACCACCCGAGGGAATGTTTCCTTGTAACTCCACCTGTTGTCCTTCCTTCTCAATAAAGATCTTGTACTGTTTAAAATCGAATGTCACCGAGTTCACCTCTTTTAACCAATCAACATCAACGATAATATCGGAACCCCCCCCCAATGGATATAGCCTCAAGTCGGTATTAAATTCATGCCCATGTATGGAGTACTTCAATGTCTTACAAGCCGTATCCACAATGGTAGTGTTACCATTAGCAACTATAACTGATAATGAGGGAATAACCTCTGCAGTAAGCTTCAATTGTTTCACCAACAACTGATCAATAAAACTATGCGTCGACCCACTATCTATGAGTATGTTGACCAGTTTGTTCTTAACCTTTCCTTGCATACGTATGGTACTTGAAGAGTGACTGCCTTCCAGTGTGTTTAGAGATATTTCCCCTGGTACACACTCTTCGTTTAGTAACTCTTCCATTTCAGTGAGTACCTTACTCACATCCTGCATTTCTTCCCCCACAATTTCTTCCTCTTCTCCTAACATCATGTACAACTTTGTCTTACACTCTTTGCCAGGGTGATACAGTTCATCGCAATGAAAACATTGCCCATTAGCCCTTCTTTCCAGCAACTCCTTACTATTGAGCGTTGATTTGGCCCTCTTATGTTCCCCCGAATACAGTGGTTTACTCTGGCTTGTATAAGTAATAGCTCCTTGTTTAGTATCTGTGGTTCCAACCGTATACACCTTTGAGTACCCCAATTTAGGAATGCTACTACCCATAGGCTTATGTGTTTTACTTTCCTCTTGCTTAGCTAGTAGTACAACATCGTGAAGGATCTGCGGTTTGAACATCTTAATTGACCCCTTGATGTGGTCCTTAAGTCCACTCATGAAGCTAGAGATGAAGTACTCTTCATTAAACCCCTTATTCTTAGACAACACCATGGCTCTTAATTCTTCGAATCTATCTTTATATTCCTCTACTATCCCCACTTGTTTAATCTTGTTAAATTGATCCCGCACATCCATATTTTTCAAATCCTCGAACCTGGATATCAAATCAGTTTGAAAACTCCTCCAATTATTCATCACCCTACCCACTTGGTAATGCTTGAACCATACACTTTCCTTCCCTTCCATATACAGACTAGCCAGTTTAATCCTCCTATTATCATCCATGGGAATAAATTCGAAATACTGCTCCGCCCGTAGCACCCATATCTTCGGATCTATACCACTAAATTTTGGGAATTTAATTTTTGGGATGGGGTTAAAATTTTGGGTTTCATATCTAATTCCCAAGGTAGGACTAACTTGTGGTATGTAACCCGAGTTTTAGTATTGAGTAGTATGATTGTGGTGGGAGAATTGATTCGGGGGGAGGAATGAATACTTGGTAGTTATGCCCTCCATTATTTGTCGGAGGAGTTGTATTCTGATACGTGAATGGAGGGTGAGTGGTTGTAGATGTAGAGTATTGATTTTGGGCAAAGTTATAAGGTGGATTGACCTGTTGATTGGTGGAAAATGGATGGCTGTAGGTGATGAAGTTATGGGGTTGGGACGTTGGTTGTGCATGTGTAACATTCATAATAATCGACGTATTTGGTAAAATAGTAGAGTAAGGGTTTGTTGGGTTACCAGAGTTTTTGCTGGGAGAGTTTACACCCCTTATAACCGTACTGTCCAAAGTGACTCATGACCATTCTTCTTCGATCTGAATCACAACCGACCCTTCATCCTTCTTTGAGTTCTATAACCCCAATATCATTTGTTTAATCTCTGCCATACTGCCTTCAATCCCTTCAAACTTTTCATTGAACTCTTCCCTCATTTTAGTTAAACTCACGTTATTCTCTTCAAGCTTCGAATCATGTACCCCCAACCTCTCATCCATCGTCTTCAACCTAGTACCTTCGGCCATTTCTAATTTACAGCGGCGGCATGTTCCGAGAACCTACCGCTCTAATACCACTTATAACCGACTACTTATTTCAACAAGTAAATAAATGACTAAAATTAAGGACGAAACACTATAAAAAACAATTGAATTGAAATTACTGGAATTGAGAAACCTTAATTCAAATATGGAAGGGAAAATATAAAAATATTCAGAAAATACAAATGTCATTCCACACGTTCTACTTCTCTCTCCACGACTAAGTAATAGATTGCACTTCCTAACTTGGGCCCAGGCCTGTTACTCATTCCCAATTAAGCTGGACTGGTCAATTACAAAATCCCAAACCATACTAGTCGCTTCTTATGATTTAAAATATCAATAATTTAAGGTAACACCGTTACATTGCCTTCTCCTTAAAAAGATCCTTGACCTCAAGGATCGAAGTCAAGATATTGTTGTTGCAGTTGCAAGGCATTCTCCCAAGTAGCATATTCAGGGATAGAATTCAACCACTAGACCAGCCATTGAACAACAGCTACATTGCCATGTTTCACCATTTTCCTCTGCAAAACTTTTACTGGATAAGCAAGCATTTGACCTTCCTGTCCAACCTGAGGCAATACAGTAGTAACAACGACATTGGTGCCCATTTTCTTTTTAAGGAAGCTAACATGGAAGACAGGATGTATGAGGCTCCCTGCAGGTAATTGCAACAAGTAAATAAATGACTGAAATTAAGGACGAAACAGTATGAAAGACAATTGAATTGAAATTACTGGAATTGAGAAACCCTAATTCAAAGACGGAAGGGAAAATATAAAAATATTCAGAAAATACAAATGTCATTCCACACGTTCTACTTCTCTCTCCACGACTAAGTAATAGATTGCACTTCCTAACTTGGGCCCAGGCCTGTTACTCATTCCCAATTAAGGTGGGTCGATCCATTACAAAAGCCCAAACCATACTAGTCGCTTTTTATGATTTAAAATATCAATAATTTAAGGTAACTCCGTTACAAATATGTGTATAATTTGCAGAAAGAATGATAAAACATCTCTTCACGTCCTTCCAGATTGTAAGACTGCTGTTGGAGATGTTTGAAGTAAAGTTGATGGCCACTGTGATTAATGGTATGACTTTTATAATGGCTCACTTGGCTAATCCATAATATCAAGCAGGTAAAGCATTTTAGGCACTCTACAAAACACGGTGCAAACTTTTTTTTTTTTGCAATTATTAATTGATGGATTTGAAAGTGGAGGAATTGTTTTGTTTTGTTTTGTTTTTTTTAAACAAACAAGCCTTTCAAACACCAACGTGTCTAAAAAACAACCGGAGGAGACACAAACAAGTTGCAGCAATTTAATGAACAAGGTACACGAGCCATTAGATGGACCGCCTTATTCGCTTGTTTTTTAAGAAAACTTAACGAAACATTATTTCTACTACTAAGGAGAGTACTATATCATTCAGGATATCCCCCCACCTCCAATTGATAAAAAGTCATCTTGTTCACTGCATTAACAGCTTGGAGAGAGTCACACTCTATCATAACCGGTTGAGGAAAACTTTGAGCAATCCACGATAATGCTTCACGAATCCCAAATGCCTCTGCTTCAAGAACAAACAAAGTACCCTCAACTGCCATGCACTTACCAATGAGAAATCGACCCTTCTCATGACGAACCACCATACTAATTTTAAAAAAATGGAGCACCAACATAAACAGAAGCGTCCACATTAAGCTTTAGTGAACCAGTAACCGGAGCAGAACATTTAATCCCCCTCCGTTGGTTACCTTATCCAGCTTTCTCTATCCCATTCTTAACTCTCAGTTGAGCATTTTTCCACTCTACTATCTGATTCGAGCTCCAATCCATCGCTACAACTGGTGTCAAAACCTGATTTCCCCACACCATCTTATTACGAGCAAACCAAATCCCCCACATGACAGATGCAATTCTTATGACTCTTTCATGAGGTTCAGAACTTAATCTCTCTAACATCCACTCCGAGGTTGATTCCACATGTGTCATTTTAAAAGAAAGATCCTTGTACCTCCAACAAATAGTTTCAAATCTACAATCAAAGAACAAGTGAAGCATATGTTCAACATCTGTACTACACATTGGACATATAATAGGTGTCTACACTCCTCTACTCCGTAAAAGATTTCTGACTGGAAGATTGTTCCTGCAATTCCCCCACAAATATATTTTCAGTTTGTGAGATACACCAAACCTCCAAATTTGACTCCATCCCCTCGACTGAGAAATACTGCCTCCTACATTCATCTGCTCCTGCCAAAATTGATACCCTGACAGAGTACACACCATCCTTCGTATTTGCCCAAGCTATTCTGTCCCTTCTTTGATTTTGAGGGATACGCATAGCCAAAATCTCCCTTGCATCATTTTCATTAAACACAGTTCTGACTTTCTCAACATCCAATCCATTGTATTTGGTTTAAAGATTACATTCTTTCTCATTACTGTGCACATTACCATGATCTAAATCCACTCTAAGATCTGGTTTGTTTTTCAACCATTGATCTCTATATACTTCAATGCTCCTACCATGCCTATTTGTAAACATCGAGGATTCGACTCAACTTAAACAAGAATATAATAAGTAAATAATAGATAAACTATCACAGGAATCTCAGAGGGTATTATCAGTCAAGTGAATGAAGATTTAAGTCATCTACTGACTTGGAGTAATTCTACATTGAAAGAAGTTCAGTAATTTGATCAAGCCTCAGTGAAGTATTCAAGAAAGTGGATCTATTTAAAGTGACAGAGATTTCAGAAGTGTGACAAAATTTTACAGGTTACAGAGTTTTATAAAGGGAAAAGAAAAAGAACCACAATTTCAAGTCAAGAAAATGAAGAACAGTCATTGCAGTTAGTCACTCATGAACCAGACAGTACATTGAGTGTCAACATCATCCAGTAGAACTTCGTCATTAATTTCAGTGGTTCAAGGAATGGTTTTGCTATCAAGAAATTGTATTAATTCTCTTTTAAGTAATTAAATCAGTTAATTAATTAATTAATTTAATAAATTAATTCAATCAGAATTAATTTATTCCTTAAATTAATTAAAAGATTAATTAAATTAGAATTAACATAATACTAAAATTGTATTAATTATCTTTTAATTAATTAAACCAGTTAATTAATTTATTCAATAAATTATTTATATCAGAATTAATTTCTTCCTAAAATTAATTAATAAGTTAATTAAATTAGAATTAATATAAAGCTAGTATGACTTTGAAAATGAACTGGTATGACTATCACATATAGTCATACCGATTGGACTATCACATATAGTCATACCGATTGTCATACTAGTTCAGAAGGTAATCTTAGAGATAGTCATACAAGAAGGAAGTTATAGTCATTGCAAACCAAAGATAGTCATAGAGATAGTCATACAAGAAGGAAGTGATAGTCATTGCAAGCCGGAGATAGTCATAGAGATAGTCATACAAGAAGGAAGTGATAATCATTGCAAGCCAAAGATAGTCATAGAAATAGTCATTCCAGTTCAACAAGAGGCGTACAAATATCTATTAAAAGACAGTTGACTTCACACAAAAGAGATGAGTTGTACATATTAAAAAAAAAAAGACAGAAGCAACAAAACATTACATTCATGTCTCTCACTGTCTTAAACTCTCACAACTACCGAGCTCAACTTTCATTATAGTGAATTAAATTCTAGTTTTATTTTAACATTTAAGCCACTAGAATTAGTTTACTTGTACTTTTTTAACTATCTAGCGGATCATTATCCCTATAAATTATCTCGAACTGCTTTTTAGCATTCGATCTTTTTATTACAAAATAGATAAATTTATGTCGAATTTATTCTAGATTTGTTTTAATTAGTTTGATATTCAAACCTTGTAATCTATACTGTATTTACAACACCCTTCAAGTTTAATATAAGTTCTATTCAACTTGAATCTTGTTTCATTTTATTCCGCTTTAATTTGTTCTTGAATTATTATATCACGAACCGAACAAATTAAAGAAAACAATATAGTTTGTATTCAACCCCCCCTTCTACAAACATATCAGGACCTAACAATTGGTATCAGAGCTAATTGATTGATGCACAAATCAAGATCCATACTTTTGTGATTTATCAAGAACGAGTGAATTTTTACTTTTCATAAAAATTCAAGATGTCTACTCAAAAGACTGGAGTTGTTAAAATTCCTATATTTAATAGAGAGAACTATGCAATGTGGAAGAAGAAGATGCTCTTATTTCTCCAAGTGGAAAACCAAAGTACCTTGGTGTATTGAAGAAGGGTCCAAAAGTTCCAATGATTTATGAAGAGGAGCGTATTGAGAATAACATTGTTGCTGCTGCTGCTGCAAGGTCTTATCCTAAAGATCCAAAAGAATATACACCTAATGAAAATGAAGATTCTACTTTGGACGCAAATTTACAATTAATTCTTGTTGATTGTCTGGATCCCATTATGCACAATCATGTGTTGAATTGTAGAGATGCCAAACATATTTGGGAAACAATTGAGATAATCAATGAAGGGACTGAAGAAGTAAGAGAGAACATAATGGAAATTCTTACCTCTGCATATGAGCACTTCAGATCAAATCCAGGGGAAGGTATCTCTGAAATTTTTGAGAGATACAACAAATTAATCAATGATTTGAACCTTCATGGAAAGTACTATACTGTCAAATAAATAAACAAGAAATTTCTTTTGACACTTCCAACCCATCCAGCATAGGATTTCAACCATTAGAGAAGCAAAGGATTTAAGTGAGATTTCACTGGAAAGACTCTATGGTATTCTGAAAACCTATGAACTGGAACAAATTCAACAGCATGAAATCTACGGGGATGGAAGAATGGTCAGTACGTCTACTGCACTGGTAGCTAGAGTCCCACAGCTGTAATATCCCAAAATTTTGTAATATTTGAAACCCTGATGAATAGTAAATTTGCTGAAGAAAATATTTTTCAGACCACACTATGTGGATGACATGGAATGAATGTTTCGAAGTTATATTATTGATGTATAAGGAGAATAAGTGAATGCAAATGCAATCAGAATCAGGAGATTCCCATTCGAATTTTAAATCACTATTCATCGGACAAACGAGGATGTATTGATTTGATCGTTTTGAGAAAGTATGTAGAATGAGAAATCCATAATCACATATTAAACCAAGGTTATGAAAAGATCAAGGAAGTATCTCCTATCATTGGTACAGAGAAACATTTTTAAAATCACTTGAACCTATCGCGAAACTTAGCGACAAAACAAAAGCGTAACGAATTATGGATTAAACCCTAACCACATGAGAAGTATCATATAAGATCATCAAGTGCAACATATAAAAGGATTGATGATACAAATTATGACATAAGCATGACACAGGAGGATGACATAGGTGATGAACAAGTGATGACAAGGTGATGAATCACCACTTTCTCACCACAAAACCACAAAACCACCAATGCTTGACATGTGTCCATGGGATGACAAAATCAATTAGAGACCACACAATTAAATGGCATGTATTTAGTTTTAATTAGACAAAAAGAAAAGAAAAATCAAAAGAGATGCATCAAAGAAACCTTCAAACTTTCGGCCATTTTCATTCTCCAAAGCTTAAGAAAATTTTCTACAAGTTCTACTCCACCATAAATCATGATCTTGGACTCTAAATCACCCTGATCCATAGACTAAGGTAAATCCTTGATCCTAGCTTCATCCATGGATGTTATCATGCTCAAATGGTGAGCTAAAGTTGATGATGAATAGTGAAATGAATAGTAATGTTTGATTTTCTTGTTTTGATCTTGAAGTTTTAGGCTTGTAAAGGATAATCAAAGAGCAATGAAGAGTATACTAGCCATTTATATTCTATATTAAGTACCAAGGAAGGTATAAACCCTCTCACACTTGTGTTTATACTTTGATATTAGTGATTTAATTGTTAATGATTAGTGATAGTGTGATGTAGAAGTGATTTGCATGTTAAGTATGATGTTTAGTGGATTGGTTGATGGTTGAACTTGTGAATAATGTTATGAACTTGTTTAGACAGAAATAAGTTGGTTTAGATGAGAACCATGAGTTATGATTGCTTGGGTATTGATTGGTGGATTGATTGGAGTGTTTTAAACACGGGAATCACGATTAAGCGTCGTTATCATGTCGGATTTTCCTTAGGAAGTTTGGACAGAGACCACGGTTACCTTCTAGACATAACCTGTTAGATATAATTGCTGATGTTTGTTTATCAGTGTTTAAGTACCAGGAAACTATCAGAGTTTAGCTGGAGGACTAGTCAGAGTTTAGCTGTAGGACCAGTCAGAGTTTGTTAAAGTCTGATGGTCAGAGTTTGCTTAGCAGTCAGTGCAATTCAACGAACATTCTAGAAGCGATATTCTTTGAAGATGGAAAGAAGCAAAGAGATATCGAGATGGCTAAGGAAACGGAACAGAAGACAGAAGCAATTCTTAATTGATTCTGATTGTATAGCTAATTTATAGGAATATCAATTAATAATTGTATGTAGCTGTGTACTATATAAACACAAATAGGTTAACCCTAAAAGGGATGCGTAAACGTGAATTATCATTCTTGTAACCTAGCAGCTCTCTATGATATTTTACATCACTGAGAGAGAAGTTTTTAATTCCATTCAGTTTTTTGTTCATAAACAGTGTTCTAATTGTTATTCTCATACCTATACTTGATTATATATTGTGTATTCGGCCTAACAATTGGTATCAAAGCCAAGGCTGTTTAATATATACAGTTTTTGATCCAAACACAAATTATAATCATGGCTGAAAATACCCAGGCAGGTTCTAATGCTCAGAAGGTTCAACCAACTTCTGTAAGTCGATATGAGACAATCAGGGTTCCAATTCTAAAACCAGTGGAATATCCAATATGGAAGGTGAAGATGACCATGTTTCTGGAAGCCACGGATCCAGAATATCTTGATAGAATCAATGATGGTCCTCATATGCCAACAAAACTGTCTCCAGTTGTTGCTGGTCAAGAACAGAAGAGCGTTCCAAAAGAAAAGAAAGATTTGACTCCTGAAGACATCTCATCAATTGCAAAGGATGCAAAGGTTAGACATCTTCTCCATAGTGCTTTAGATAATGTTATGTCTAACAGAGTTATTGGCTGCAAAACTGCCAAAGAGATTTGGGATGCTTTAGAAGTCAGATGTCAAGGAACAAGTGCTATAAAGAAGAACAGGAAGACTATTCTTACACAGGAGTATGAACACTTTGATTCGAGAACTGATGAAACTTTGACTGAGACATATGACAGATTCTGCAAACTGTTGAATGATTTATCTCTTGTTGATAAAGAATATGAACTTGAAGAGTCGAATCTCAAATTCCTTCTATCTCTTCCTGAAAGATGGGATTTAAAGGCAACGACAATAAGAGATAATTATGATCTTGCAGAAACAAATCTCGATGAAATCTATGGTTTGCTTAAAACTCATGAACTTGAGATAGAGCAAAGAAACAAAAGATCTGGAAAGAAGACAAAATCTGTTGCTCTCAAAGTTGAAGAAAAACTTCTTAAGAAAGAGACATCAAAGAAGAAAGCTAAAGGAAAGGCTTTGGTCATAAACTCTGAAAGTGAGTCATCAAACTCTGATGATGACTCAAACACTGATGTTTCTTCTGAATCTGAGGATGATGAAGAACAAATGATGCAAATGGCTACTTTGATGGTGAAGACTTTCAAGAAGATGGGTTTCATGAACTTCAAGAAAGGAAAGAGATTCTCAAGGAGAGATTCAAACTCTGAAAGGAAGAATTTCAGAAAGTTTGACAGAAGAGATATCAAATCTGGGAAGAAAGACAAGTCTGAGATCGAGTGCTACAAGTGTAAAGAGATGGGTCACTATGCTCCTGAGTGCAAGAAAGGAAAATCTGAAAAAGCACTCATCACTAAAGGAAAAGACTGGGCAGACACTTCAGATTCAGATGAGGATGTCAACTATGCTCTCATGGCAACTGTCAAAGAGGAATCTGAATCATCTGAAAATAAGGTACTCCTAACAACTTATGCTTATGATACTGATAATATATCTGAATTGAGAATTTATCTTAAAAGCATACATGTTAGCTATAGGGATCAGACTTTAGAGAATGAGAGAATTAAATCTGAGAATCTTAAGCTTAAAGATAGAAATAAATTTCTTGAAGAAGAACTTATTAACATGCAACAAGTTCAAAAGGAAAGAGATGATGTTGTTTATGTGGAACAAGAGTTGCTTAAGAAATTTAGGCAATTAGAATCTCATTTGGAAAAAGAAAGGAAGGTAATTAAAACCTGGACAAACTCTGGTAAGGACACACATCAGGTATTTCAAACAGATACAGTTGGGTTAGGTTACTGTGAGAAAGATGAACTTAGGTTTAAAGATAAGGTTAAAGTTAGAACACAACTTAAACCTATGAAATTTGTTCCTGAATCCAGTAAGCAAAATTCTGTACTTGAAAAAGAAGCTGTTAAGAAAGAACCAGTAAAAAATTGTGTTAAACAGGTGAATGTTGGTTTAATGACAGAGAAACAATTCAAGTATAAGCTCAAAGAGGTAAAGTCTGTTGAAAAACAGAAAGTGTCCAGGAAGAACAGAAATGGAAAAGTAGGCATTAACAAAAGTAATAATCATTTGCCTATCACTGATGCTCCTAGAAAAACATGTCATAATTGTGGTAGTTCTAACCATCTTGCAAGTTTTTGCAAGAAAAACAAAGATATTAATTCTTTACCCTCCATGTCTGGAGTTAAGAATGATTATGTTAGGGTTAGAGCACAGACTATATGCACTCACTGTGGGAGTACTTGGCATTCTATTTATACTTGTAAGAATTATCATGCCATTTATCACAACTATTATGAGTTGAAGCCAAATTTGAAATGGGTTAAAGTTGATTCTGCAAGTATAAACTCTGATACTGTTAGCTTAAACTCTGTTGATAAGAATTCCGCTACAAAAGCTAACAATGTTAAGAAAGCCAAAGGATCCAAGCAAGTCTGGATCCTTAGATCTAACTCTTTGTAATTGTTTGTGATTGCAGGGCATAAAGGAAAGTACCCTAGTCTTGGACAGTGGATGTTCAGGACACATGACTGGAAATAAATCCCTGCTATCAGATTATGAGGAGAAAGCTGGCCCAAAATATTCCTATGGAGATGGCAACATAGGACGTACTATGGGATATGGCAATATCAATCTTGGAAGTGTCATCATCACTAATGTAGCTCTAGTCCCAGGACTCAAGCATGACTTGCTATCTGTAAGTCAAATCTGTGACAGAGGTTACCATGTAGATTTTCAACATGAATACTGTGAGGTTATCAACAAATCTACAGGGAAAGTTGTTCTAGTTGGACACAGACGGAATAATATCTATGAAGCAAGTTTGGTAACAAACTCTGAAGGAAAAGTTGTGTGTCTGTCTGCAAAAATGTCTAATGAAGAGAGTTGGAAATGGCATAAGAAGCTCTCTCACCTAAATTTGAACAACATCAATGAGCTAATTCGAAAAGATCTTGTAAGGGGACTTCCAAAGTCAATACTCAGCTTAGATGGTCTGTGTGATTCTTGTCAGAAGGCCAAGCAAAGGAAGTCATCTTTCAAGAGTAAATCTGAATCTTCAGTTGTGGAGCCTTATCATCTTCTTCATGTTGATCTATTCGGTCCAGTAAATGTAATGTCACTAGGCAGAAAGAAATATGCTCTAGTCATTGTTGATGAGTATACTAGATACACTTGGGTGTACTTTCTAGTAAAGAAGGATGAAACTACCTTAATTCTGATGGAACATGTGAACCTGCTGGACAAAGGATCACAGTTTAAAGTGAGAATTATCAGGAGTGATAATGGTACTGAATTCAGAAATGCAACAATGGAAGAATTTTGCAAAGAAAGAGGAGTGAAGCAAGAATTTTCTGCACCAGGGACTCCACAGCAGAATGGAGTGGTTGAAAGAAAGAACAGAACTTTAATCGAAGCTGCCAGAACAATGCTTGATGAAGCAAAATTGCCAACTTATTTCTGGGCAGAAGCAGTTCAAACTGCTTGTTTTACTCAAAATGCAACACTGATCAATAGGCATGGGAAAACACCATATGAGATGGTGAAGAATAAGAAACCAAACCTGAAATATTTTCATATTTTTGGGTGCAAATGCTTTGTGTTGAAAACTCATCCTGAACAGTTGACCAAGTTTGATTTAAAAGCTGATGAAGGAATTTTTGTTGGATACCCACTATCAACTAAAGCATTCAGAGTTTATAATCTGAGAACTAAAGTGATCATGGAATCTATACATGTGTCATTTGATGACAAGAAAATAACTGGAATTGAAGATGAAGAAAATCATGATCAACTACGCTTTGAAAATGAAGATCTAAACTCTGATGATGTAAAGTCTGACGAAGCAAATCCAACAAACTCTGATGTAGCATACTCTGATCCTCTACTGGTAAACACTGAGGAAATTTCTCAGACAGAAGAAAATAGAGAACCAGTTGAGGGGGAGCATGAAGATACTTCAGCAACATCTCAGAATGATGACTCACATTCAGAAAGTGAGTCAGCTGAAGAATCTAATACAAACTCTGAAAGTTCAAACACTGAGCAGTCCAATTCAGGGGGAGCCTCAGAGAATGCAGATGGTCAACAAGAAAATCAGGAAAGCATGGATCATGGGGGAGAATCCAATAATGATGAAAGAAGCCACTTACCTACAACAAGAAGGTGGACTCAGGCTCATACACCTGATCAGATAATTGGAAATCCAGATGCAAGTGTGAAAACAAGAAGTGCCACAGCAAATGAATGTTTGTTTCATGCATTCATATCTCAAACAGAGCCTAAGAAAGTGGAAGAAGCTCTTCAAGATGCCAACTGGATAACAGCTATGCAGGAAGAGTTGAATGAATTTGAAAGAAATGAAGTATGGACACTTGTACCTAGACCTAAAAACAGGTCTATTATTGGTACAAAGTGGGTTTTCAGAAACAAGACTGACAGTGAGGGAGTAATTACAAAGAATAAAGCTAGACTTGTGGCAAAAGGGTATTCACAACAGGAAGGAATTGACTATGATGAAACCTTTGCTCCAGTTGCAAGATTGGAAGCCATAAGAATTTTTCTAGCATATGCTGCTCACAAGAAGTTCAAAGTCTTTCAGATGGATGTGAAGAGTGCTTTTCTCAATGGGAAACTTGAAGAAGAAGTGTTTGTTGAACAACCACCAGGGTTTGTGGACCCCAAGCATCCAGATTATGTCTACAGGCTTGACAAAGCACTTTATGGACTAAAGCAGGCACCTAGAGCATGGTATGAAACTCTGGCTCAATTTCGTTTAGAAAGTGGGTTCACTAGAGGTACAATTGATAAAACCTTGTTCTATTTCAACACTGGTAATGATTTGCTCTTAGTTCAAATCTATGTGGATGACATAATTTTTGGGTCTATTAATGACAAACTCTGTAAGAAATTTGCCAAGCTTATGCAGTCCAGGTATCAAATGAGCATGATGGGAGAGCTTAGTTATTTTCTAAGCTTGCAAGTAAAGCAAACAGATGATGGGATTTTTATCAATCAAGCAAAATATACCAGAAATCTTCTCAAGAAATTTGGTATGCTTGATAGTTCATCTGCAACTACTCCTATGGCAACTGCAACAAAGTTAGACAAAGACACATGAACTTCAGTAGATATGACAAACTACAGAGGCATGATAGGGTCTCTTCTTTATCTGACTGCAAGTAGACCAGACATCATGTATGCAACTTGTCTTTCTGCAATATTTCAGGCAGATCCCAGAGAGCCTCATCTAACAGTGGTAAAGAGAATTTTCAAATATCTCAAAGGAACCATAACCTTGGGTTTGTGGTATCCTAGAGAATCAGAGTTTAAGTTAATTGGTTACTCTGATGCAGATTTTGCAGGCTGTAAAATTGATAGAAAGAGTACTAGTGGAAGCTGTCAATTTTTAGGTGACAGATTAGTTTCTTGGTACAACAAGAAACAGAAATCAATTTCCACATCCACAGCAGAAGTAGAGTATATTGCTGCTGGTAGCTGTTGTGCACAGATTCTGTGGATGAAGAATCAACTGCTGGATTATGGGTTAAGGTACTCTAAAATACTTATTTTCTGTGATAATCAAAGTGCTATTGCAATGACAGGTAACCCAGTACAGCATTCCATGACCAAGCACATCAGCATAAGGTATCACTTTATCAGGGAACATGTGGAGGAAGGAGATATTGAGCTTCATTTTGTGTCTACAGAACAACAGCTTGCAGATATCTTCACCAAGCATTTGAGTGAAGCTACATTTACAAGACTGGTAAATGAACTTGGAATGATCTCTGGTTTCGACTAGAGATACTGGTTAGACTCAAACTTTACTCATCTATGAAAATTTGCTCATGTTTTTTGCATATGTTAACTGTCATGCAAATCATGTTGATAAACTCTGGTAGCATACTCTGATGGAAGCATACTCTGATGATAAACTCTGATGTTATACTCTGATTGTGTTATTGTCTGAAACATAATGACTGATGAAGAAAATATTTGAAGCATGATTCTCAGTAAGTAATCATGAATCTTTCTGAGTTATATATGATCTAATCTCAAATGTGTGCAGAAACTTTACACAGCATGATACTGTCTCTATATTTATAGCATCTCTTAGTTTATTGATCCTATACACTGAGTCTGTAGTAGCTGTTTGCACTTTCTCTCATAAATCATAAACGTTAAATGATGTAAATCTAAACTCTGATAAATAGATACTGTTAATTCACCCCTAAGCAAAAGATGCAAAAATATGCACAAATTCCTTTGAGATCATGTTGTGCCTAGGAAGACCCATGAACTTATTGTATGAAATAAGGGCTAAAATTTTCAAATTTTTGGTGACTAGTGCCAACCACTGATTACTGGAAAAGATTAAAAAAAATAAATAAATTAAGGGGGTGAAAACAAATGAATACAAATAAATACAGAGTTTAGATGAAATCAGAATATGTTTTACATATGAGAGTTTAGGCAACCAGTTTTTACTGATTTATTTTGTGGATTTTATGCACTTTGAGATGCTCTCAATATTTATATTCAGTAAACTCTGCTATTCACACACAAATATTCACAACTGTGCATTTTGAGAAAAGAGATTATTAATGAAGGAGGAGAATTGATAAAAACTGATGAACTGTGTACTCTATGCCGAGGTAATTTATTTTTAATCTCTGATGATTAAAATAAATATGGGTGTTTCAGACATTTCATAATTATTGAGGAACATTATTTTTGGAAAATAGAGAGTATGATTGATAACGGTTTGTTTGAGTTTATGAAAATGAAGAAAGGTGTCTAGAAAATAGCAGTAATTAGTGCCTTTTACTGCGCATGCGTGTTGGAAACAACCACGATTTACTGATGTCAGTTAATACGTATGTGCCAACTGTCCCACTCACACATTATTCGAGTAAGCCTGCTGTGTGTTTTAATGATTAAAACTCTTCAGTTTTAATTCATATTTAATCATTATACACACAATGTTCAAATCTTTTACAGACTTACTCTATTCACAGCACAGTTTCACTTACACATATTCACAAACACTTTTCTGCATCACTTTTTCAAACACTTTCTCGAAGCATAAACTCTGATTTCTTTCAAATATTCTAATGGCAACAACCATATTTCAGTCTTTTGGTCTCGATTTTGTTCCTAACAACTATGCAGCACCACTATCTACTGAGAACGTCCCAGAGGCGTTTCACTTGTTTCAAAATTTCCTTGTTCAATCAGATATTGGACAAGCTTTAGTGGAACCAACAAGGTTATCTGGTATTCAAATCAAAGCCTTCTGGGAAACAGGCGTATATGATGATGGAGGTGAATCAGGCACTCCTTCAATTATTTTTGAATTTGCTGATCAAGAGTATGTGGTCACTCCAACCACTGTAAGAGATGCTCTTGGGTGTGAAGATTTCAATGCGTTCACCATTTCTGTTGGTGACTCTGATCTTCAGCGTTTAGTGGAACCATTTAGTGGAACCAACAAGGTTATCTGGTACTCAAATCAAAGCCTTCTGGGAAACAGGCGTATATGATGATGGAGGTGAATCAGGCACTCCTTCAATTATTTTTGAATTTGCTGATCAAGAGTATGTGGTCACTCCAACCACTGTAAGAGATGCTCTTGGGTGTGAAGATTTCAATGTGTTCACCATTTCTGTTGGTGACTCTGATCTTCAGCGTATGATGAGGGAGATTGGTTATTCTGGGCCTTTGGCAAGGACAGGTAATCTGAAGCGACCGTTCATGAGGAAGGAGTGGAGTTTCTTCTTCGATTGTATTACAAGGGCGTTCGGAAAGAAGTGCACAAATTGGGATGCTATTCCAATCGACAGTCTACAAATTGGGTATTCTCTTCTCTATGGTACTCATTTTGATTTTGCTAGACTTGTTTTGAATAACATAGGTGAAAAGATGACAGAAAATAGGAATGTAGTTTATTTTGCTCGTTTCTGTCAATCAATCTTTTCCTTTTGTGTTGATGGGGTTGAGATAGTTGAGGAGGATGTAATTCCCTCATTTAAATTGCATAAGAGAATATTTTATGATCTCACAAATAAGGATGTCAAGAAAGGCAATGTTGGTGACTTGATGCTTCCTACTTCAGTCCAACAGTTTTTAAACCCTCAACCACAAGCACAACCAGAATCTGACTAGCCTTTAAACTCTGAACCTCTTCCATCTACATCTCAAAAACCAAAGACTGGGGGTAGGATTAAGCATAGAGCGTTTAAGGCTATCCCAGCTGCTAAACCTCTAAACACTGATGATATTCCAGTATCTGTTGGTACTTCAAGGAGAAAGAAGAGGGCAAACAGACCTGTTTCTGATGCAAATGTGCCTTCTGATGAAACTGAATCTGCTAATGCTAAGAAAAGGAAGCTTGTTGCTGCGTATCTGTTTGGTGGATTAGTTCCTGATTCTACAAATGTTGAAACAGAGGCTGTGATTGAAGATCACTCTGAAAATGCTACTGAGCCTGAAGAAGCCAGAGCAACCACTGATAATAATGATGCTGTTAATGATGATTTTCTTGAACCCATCTTGGAGATGGATATTGAAGATGAAATTGAAGCACATCCCTCTGCTACTCTAGAAGAGTATGGTAGTATTAATGAAACAGAGGATGTGGCAGCTGATCAACCTACACTCATAATAGATGAGTCACTAGCTACTCATACAGAGGTTCTCTCTGTTAATCACCAGGTAATTGAAAAAGGTGAAGAGGTTGATCAGACAGCAAAGGTTGTAGCTGCAGAAAATATTGTTGAGGAAACTGCAGAGAATAATCTTGAAGCAACTGCAGAAATTGTTGTTGAAACTACTGCTGTTGATGCTGAAAATGAAGAAAATGCTCAAGACAATATAAACTTTGAGAAGCTCGCAAATGCTGATGTTCCAGAAACCTTTGCTGAGAACATTCCTCATTCTTCAAATGCTGAACCTTTTGTAAAGTCTGATGATGATCAAGCTGATTCATCTTCTCAAAGACTTTCTGCTCCATCAAATCCAAAGGACATTCAGCATGCCACTGAACTTCACTTTCAGAATATGTACTTTTCCAAGTGGTCAGACAAGGATTGCATATTCACTGATCAAAGGGCTGCTGACTTTGTCACAAAATCTGCTAAGTCAATTGCAAATCCTGAGCTTCTTACACATCTCAAGGCAGCTATTGTTCAAGTTAAATCTCTTCACAATCGTTTTGATGACACTCAGAAGTCAGTTACTGGGTTGAGAAATGATGTGGTTGCTCGAGATATGTCACTAAAGCAAGATAAAACTCTGTTGCTTACTCTGGTCAAAGATCAAGAAATTCTCAAAAACAGATTGACCAAGGTTGAAGACAATCAGACTTTAATGTCTGATAAACTGGATTCTATTGCTGCTTCGCTTGAATTGCTCACATCAGTATTGATTCCTGATGATGTCAAAAAGGGGGAGAGAGTACTTAAAGACAAATGCAAAAAGTCTCCAACTCTGAGTAGACAGGATGATTCTACTTATGGTGGTGCAAGAGAGAAAGATTTCAAATCTATATCTACTCTACAGCAAGGAAAGCTGAGATCAAACTCTGATGCTACAAACTCTGAAAGGATAAACACTGGTGCTCAATCTACTTCAAGAGCTAGAAGCTTATTGCTTACTTCTCATCCAGTTACTGATGAAGAGATTGCTGCTCAGTTGTTTCTAGAAGAACATGGTGCTGATGCAACCATAGAAGATATCCAAGCTGAAGAATTGATGCTAGCTGAAGAGCATGTAAAGAATTTAAAGTCTGGGAAGTTGAAGAAAGTCAAGAAAGTTTCAAGGCCAAAGGAGAAAGGAATTGTAATAAAAGAAAATGTAAACTCTCAACAGAGTGTACAATACTCAAGAAGGCCAGTTGAAGCTAGCTTAGATAAAGGCAAAGGGAAGCTAGTTGAAGGAAATCAGAAAATGAAGAAAGCTCAAACAACCTCTGACAATGCTCAAGTTGTTCAAACACTGGAAGCTGTGACAACCACTGATACTACTCAAGTTGTACAGACTAAACTCTCTTTTGAACTTCAAAGAACTTTTGCTAAGCCAATCACTGCTCAACATTCTCTGATTCCAGCAAATGTAAATATTCTCCAAAGCAGAACTATCATGGGAAAGGAATCAAGAGATAAATCTGGACTGGGATCTCATAGAGAAAAGAGAGTGAATAACAGTCCTGTGGATCAAACTTCATTAGCTGAACCAGGTGTTGGTGTGACTCAAGAAAATCTTGATGCTTTAGAGTCGGTTCAGTTAATACATCATAAAGGATTGAAGAAGGATTTTCTGTTATACCTCAAGGCTGATGGCAGAGTATACAGAGTTGGTGAAGCTGATATAGGATTAAAGATGAAAGAAGAACTAGAGTATGTGCTGTATCTACTGAAAGTAAAAAATCAAAGAACTCATCAAGCATCTGAGGTATTAAGAAGCAGAATGGTTAAAGCTAGAGCTCTTTGTGGCCTAAAGACTGCTGGTGCTTACATACCGAAATACAGAGATTATAATGGAAAGCTTGTTGAGATGCAAAGGAACAGTACAAGACTCAGAACAGATCTTGGTATAAAAGTGTTGGAATTTAATCTGGAATCAGATAAATCCTTCATAATAAAGCTAGGAAATGATATGAGGAAGAACATCATTTATGCTCTAAGGGCGGCTATCTACCAAACTGGAGAAAGTGATCTAGAGTTAAGGGAGATAAAGAAGATAATGGTAGCTAAGCTAGAGAGAGCTGAGAGAAGACTACTTATGGACTACATCAGGACTGTACCTGACATTGAAGAGATTAAGTAACTGAAGTCTGTAAGTTTTTTTAAAGTTTTCTATTCTAAGTAAAAGTATAAACTCTGTGATTTTATAAACACTGCATTTGTTATATGTTTTGACATCATCAATTATCTGTTAACTTGTACATTTTAGTATGAACAAGTTGGGGGAGATTGTTAGATATAATTGCTGATGTTTGTTTATCAGTGTTTAAGTACCAGGAAACTATCAGAGTTTAGCTGGAGGACTAGTCAGAGTTTAGTTGTAGGACCAGTCAGAGTTTGTTAAAGTCTGATGGTCAGAGTTTTCTTAGCAGTCGGTGCAATTCAATGAACAGTCTAGAAGCGATATTCTTTGAAGATGGAAAGAAGCAAAGAGATATCGAGATGGCTAAGGAAACGGAACAGAAGACAGAAGCAATTCTTAATTGATTCTGATTGTATAGCTAATTTATATGAATATCAATTAATAATTGTATGTAGCTGTGTACTATATAAACACAGATAGGTTAACCCTAAAAGGGATGCGAATACGTGAATTATCATTCTTGTAACCTAGCAGCTCTCTGTGATATTTTACATCACTGAGAGAGAAGTTTTTAATTCCATTCAGTTTATTGTTCATAAACAGTGTTCTAATTGTTATTCTCATACCTATACTTGATTATATATTGTGTATTCGGCCTAACATAACCATAAGACTTTCTAACCATGATCATGTAGTTCTTGGGTTGTAGTTTGTTTTGGCGAAAGAATCGTATCGTTTCGATTTACGGTTTAGGAGAAACACCCGTTTTAGTGAAAGCGGTTTCGGATAACTAAGTAGTTCACTATATGAACTTTGAGCTTGTGATCAAACCCTTGAAAAATAGAATTGGGTCGTGTTATTAAAGTGGATACTAGAATGAACAGTTAGGAAAGGAACCGAGAAGGTTTCGTGTTAAAAAGATGATTTTTCGATTTTATAAAAATGTGGGAACAAAAGTTGCGCGAGTGAAATACCCTTAAGGGGATGGTTAAAACGATGAGTTAGCAATGGTAAAGTACTTGGGTTTTGTAAATAGATTTCCACCCAAACTTTTGATTTAGGAGTTTACGGAATGTCATGAGGTTATAAGTGACCAAGAGCGGGACATTTGATTTTCATTAATAGAACTTTAGTGCTTAAGTTAATAGCACATTGATTGGTTCTAGGGGACTGATTGTGTATTGTGTATCTTATTATAGATCGACGAGCACACTCCCAAGCCCCCACCACCACTTCACCGAGACACCAAGGCAAGTTTTCAAACCCTACATCTTATAGAGATGCTGTTGTGATTTAATGTTGTGCTTGTGATATATTATGCTTTAATGCTGTGAATAGAATTATAAATTGATTACGCTTTTGATAAAAAGCTTTGTGAGATATAAGGTTTATATGCTAAGTAAATACTAGATATAAACCGAGGTTTTTAAAGTCTCTAAGGGTAGAGCACTCGTACGATGATTTTAAAACATTAGATTGGGAGTCCAATTTATTATTTTGTCTTGATTATACTGTCAGAAGCTGGAGGGTTCCAGGGTCAGCTATATTTTAAAATGTTGATTAAATATTCCAATATATATATATATATATATATATATATATATATATTATATATATATTATATATATTATTGGATATTTAATGTGAGATATTTAAATAATATTATTATATTTATTATTTGAATATTTATTTAATTAAGTGAATATTATTTTGGATATTCACTTAAGTGGAATTATATTGAATAATAATTCAATATTTATTATTTGAATATTTATTAAATATTCCAAAAATGATTTAAAAATCATAAGAACCTTATTTAGATATTATGTAAGGTTCCAACAATTATCGAAAAGATTTTCTGATCTTAAAAAGATGTTTTACCAAACTCCCGGGTCGTGATTGCGAAATGATTTACTCGAGGATCGAGGTCAGTTGACAATAGTCAACCCACATAGTATTATTACTTCCTCATTATTTACGAAAGTAAGTATGGTAATAAGTTCATACCTATCAACGAAGAACAAATCTGGTAAAGCTTATCTTGTTGGATGAAAAAGGCGGGATGATTCAGACAGTGAAGATGAAGAAATTGGCAATCTTGCACTCATGACAATAGGAGACATCACTCCATCTTACATGTCTGAGGTAACTTTCACTGATGCTGAAATGGTTTATCATCTTGGCAGTACCTTATCTTGTGCACGTAGTGAAAATGATAGAATAATTCTTCAGAACACTGCTCTTGAAAAAGAGGTTAAAGAATTAAGATTAGTGCATGTTAATCAAGATGAACTTACAAAGAAAGTAGCTTTTTTTGATAATAGAGTGAATTGTTATAAACAGTTAGAAATCAATCTTAAAGAAAAGATTATTGGACTTAAGACTAAGGTTAGAGCTTACTATAATTCTTGTAAAACTGCTAAAGAGATTTTCAAGAAGCAAGCTGTTAGTCAAACTGTTGGAATAGGCTTTGACTACAACGAGGCTGTTGGAATGTTAGACATTAATACCCCTAATAGAGTTAGTGTTGACGAAAGGGGTATACCACATATGCTTAAGGGTATTAAAGACCCTCTTTTTAAAGAATCGATAGCCGAACCTCTGAATGAATCTTCAATCATTATTCAGGAAGAATTGCGTGCTGAGGACATTGCCAATGGGATTGTCTATTCCAACAAATGTGTGCCTAAGGGTTCTGCCAAAGTTGTTCCAACAACGGAAACCAAATTAGGCACTCATAAGTTGGAATAAAACAACAACATATCTAACATGCATAACATGCCTACTGTTGATTTATCTCATAAAGCATGTGGTGTTGCGAATTGCATGTCTTGTGCTTTTAATGTCATGTATGTTTATTTTAATAGTAAGCATGCATCAAATGATAAGACTGCCCCCGTCAACATGTGAATCATAAGAAGCATGCTAGATCCAAAACTGCTAGTCCTCCTAAAGTTAGAGTGGTCACATTTATACCTAAGCCTAATCAGAAATTTGTTAAGGCTGGTTATAAGTGGAAATACTTTTTCATTAAGGAAGTTGAAGTGGTTTAAATCAAGAATGTTGTTTTGCCTGACAAAGGTCAATTCTTTAAGTATGCCGGACCCAATAAAATTTGGGTTCCGAAGAAGGTCTAATCAATTTGATATTGCAGGGTGTGAAACATGTGAACCGGGTTTTGTGAATTCTGGACAGTGGATGTTCAAGGCATATGACCGGAGATAGAGCCCTGCTATCAAATATGGTTGAGAAAGCTGGCCTAGTGGTTACCTTTGGAGATAACAACAATAGTATAACTGAAGGATATGGTTGTTTGAAAACTGGAAATGTTATCATTGAAGATGTATATGTTGTGGAAGATCTTAAGCACAATCTTCTCAGTATCAGTCAATTCTGTGACATGGGATATGTTATTCTCTTTGACAAAGAGAAGTGTCAGACCATACACAAGAAGAATCAAAAGCCTGCTCTTCAAGGGGTAACGAAAGGAAACTTGTTCATAGCTGACTTGTACTTTGGATGCAAGAATGAAGTCAATTGTTTTTATGCCAAAGCTTCATCAAATGAGAGTTGACTATGAAACAAGAAGCTGTCTCACCTCAACTTCAAAACAATGAACTCCCTAGTTAAGAGGGAATTGGTGAACTTGTACTGATTTGACTCTCTAACGGATCATTATCCCTAGAATTTATCTCGAACTACTTTTTAGTATTCGATCTTTTTATTACAAAAATAGATAAATTCATGTCGAATTTATTCTAGATTTGTTTTAAATAGTTTGAGATTAAATCATTGTAATATGTACTATATTTGCAACACCTTTCAAGTTTAATATAAGTTATATTTAACTTGAATTTTGTTTCATTTAATTCCGCAATAATTTGTTCTTGGATTGTTAAATCATAAACCAAACAAATTTGATAAAACAGTACCGCTTGTAGTCAACCCCCTCTTCTACAAACTTATCAGGACCTCCCAGGTTCATGAATAAGAGTCCTAAAATTTATGTAAACATGTCTAGAACTTTCTTAAGAGTCCAAAGGTCCTTTGACTTAAAAGTCTTGAATGTTATCCAACTAGAAGCTTCTTATTAGACTTATAAATATTTTTAATCAGATTTATTTGAGGCAAAGTTGAATGAATTAAGTTTTATTACTTTCTTGGGTGTGAGACTTAAGTACTCTTAGGTGTGAGGCCTGGAATCTGCAATCTAGGTGTGAGGCATAGTTTATCCTTTTCTTTTCATAAATCAGTTCATCATTCCCTCTTTCATCCATTTCTTAATCTCTGAATTGTTTGGTCTAAAGTTTTAAGCACCGAATATAAAAATCATGCATCAGATTGGTATCAGAGCAAGGCAGCGCTATGATGACACGCACGTGACGTTCATTTCGAGGCCAACTTACCAATGCTGAACGAGATCAGATGTTAATTCAAATGATGGAAAGCCTTAATACTTTAAATCAACGGATTGAAAATATAGATGGGGCTTGACCCAATTTTTGAATTAAGACTCGGGATTTGACCCGAATTGTCACAACATGATAATCAATTACTTAGAACTAAACTTGATAATATCAAATCAAGAGTCCTACTTAAAGTGTAAACGAAAATCTATGAAGAACCATTCTTAAAAAACCAAAGTTACTTTTCACAAATTAGACTGCGACATAAATAGAAGAATTTGAAATGTTTACTAATTTTCTCTTTATTACTTATCATCCACATATATACTATAATTATTAGGATTAAGGATTAAAATCAGTGTTATAAATATCGTCGATTAATCCCCGGTTAATCGTTAGATGACGGGCCATCATGCTGATTAAGTAAGAATCGTTCAAAAAACCATTTTTTTAAAAAATAGGCGGAAACAGTTAAAATCGATAAAAAAAATTGGGCTAATTACTAAAAAATAGTTAAAATTTAAAAATAAATAAAATTTCAAAGGTAGAAACTTGATTTAAAAAAAAAAGAGAAAAAACATTATTTTTATACAGAATAATTATATTTTAGATATTTAAATCATAAATTTCTTAATTTTTCCTCTCTATTTCAAAAGTTAGTTATTGAAAATTTTATTTGTTACAATTATACAATATTTTTAATGTATTTGCATAAATATATGATAATTATATATGTTTAGTTGAAATAACAAAATAATTATATATAAAAATATAATTTAATATAACAAAATATTATTAAATTTATTCTGATTAATCCCCAATTATCCAATTAATTCATGCACAGTGTTTTCACCGATTTACTCCGATTCTCACACTAATTAAAATTAAGATAATGCAAAAATCGAGTCAAAGTGACAATAAATAGATCAAAATCGAATACTTAAACATGAGATCGAACTAAAATTTAAAAATTGAGCTTGTTAGAAATGAATACCACTAGAAACTAGACAGAGGGGGGGTGAATGGATAGTTTGATATATTTTTCGATTCTTGAAAACTAAGTAAACAACTGTATGTGATTATGATATGTAATATGCAGAAAGTAAATAACACACACAATCACTTTAATCTACTTTGTATAAGCAAATTAAATACTACAGCTTTCCAGGAAATTCACAATCGAATTTCTGGCTTCTAAACAAGAACGGTTTGAACTTGCTTGCTTACAGAGAAAAGAGCTTAGCAAATAACTATGTGTATCTCTCTTACAGCTTACAGTTGTGTGTGCACGATATATATATATTCACCTATACAAACTAGGCACACACAATATTACACAGCTACCCCTTCTGAAGGTCCAACTTGTCCTGCCATAAGAAGTTCACTGTGTCAGGAAGGACCACCTGCTTTTCGGAGTCTTTCCCGTTTCTGTAGCTGCTTGTCTCTTATCTTTCTCTCCAAGTTTAGCTGTAGATTTGCCATCTGTTCTTTGGACCACCTTGCCAGAACAAATGCTTCAGTATTTGTCTCCTTTGATTCTTGGTTCTGTACCTTGATTTGTCTTGTTATAAACGGCTAAGTGTTGATATCGTGAACTCCACTTTATCCCTGACTTCGCGATCTCCCTTGTGAGGACTACGCGATATAGCCTTTGAAGACTTTGCGACATAGGTCATTTGATGACTATGCGACATAGGTCATTTGATGACTATGCGACATAGGTTATTTGATGACTATGCGACATAGGTCATTTGATGACTATGCGACATAGGGCTTCTGAGGACTTCACGATCTAGGCTCTTTTGACTTTGCTGACTTCAACACTTCACGACATGTGTCTTGAGGACTTCTCGACATAGTACAAAATGGACTATGCGATATAGTACTTCACGACATGGATATTGGTGACTTCACGACATAGCTTTCTTTTGACTTTGCTATATAATGCCTTAGACAAATTCCTGCAACTTATTTCTTCATAGCCTTATTCAACTCTATCCTGCTGCATGAACACTTATGAACTTCTACCAGGATAATTATTCAATGGCCTATATACAATCTAGATGCAAGAAACTTTACTAAGCTCATTATAAGTTTGAGCATACATGATCAAGCTAATGTTCATGAGAACAAGACAAGTACATTTAGAGACCTATACTATATCCCAGTGATAGAAATCACTAGGTCATGTAATGTGACATAGTCACATGGTGTAGGCTTGTTAATAGTGGTATTCAGACATGTCTTGAGCCTAACAATCTCCCCCAAATTGTGAGTAAGACCCTTAGGCACAATTTCATGTCTGATAACAAGCCTAACTAACATAAAAAGAACAGATATAAGGAAGATACAGTTAAGCACAGAATTTGATAACAACTTGGAAATTTAAGCTTACAGAATTCTTCCTTGAGCTACATAGCTTCTGTTTCCAATTGTTTCTCTAAGAAGTCATCATAGATCTTCTTCTTCCTCATTTCTTCATTCTTCTTTATCTCAGAGATTGCCATTAGAATATCATCTCTAGCAGTCATTTCTTCAATGAGAGGAGAGTCCTTTAGATCTTCAGCTGCTGTTCTGAGGGCACTCTCCACATATGAGTGTATAAACTCCATCCTTATCTTGCTTTTTCCTCCATAATGATTTTTGTACTCCACAGTATAAGGATTTTGTTTTACCCTGCACAGCCCTTTCTTTCTTAGCTCCCTTGCTCTTTCTTCTATCTCGGCCAACTCCTTCTCTTTCTTACATCTCCTTTCTTCATTCTCTCTCCTCAGGTCTTCTTCATGATCAGCATGCATTTTCAAGAACCTGGCAATATCTATCTTCCATGTCCTTTCTTCCTTTTCTTCAAAGTTTAGCAAGGCATTTATCCTTTCAAGCTCATATTTATAGAAATGTTGCCAGCCTCCTTGCTTCATTATCTTCTCTCTTCCATCAGTGTACTTAATCTCTAGATGATCTAGCTTCAGTTTGACTTCAAAGATCCTTTGAGCTCTCAAAAATGCTAGGGCATCTTCATCATAGTCTTCATCAAGTGGAAACACATGGATGCCAACAACATTTGTGAGTTTTCCAGTTTTCTTTGTTATCCTTATTCTTTTGGGTACACTCTTGATCTTCATATGCCTCACAAGAGGTACCTTTCTGGAACAAGGTGACTTTGTCTTTACTGCAACATCATTTGGAAGTAGCTTCATTCCTTTCCCCTTCATCCACTGTAACACTCCACTAGCTGTGACTTTGTGGAGGTGTTTTCTTGAAATTACTTTAGTGGCTTCATCTTTCTTCTGTGGCAATTCAGGTTCAGAAGTCATGGGTAATGATTTTGGAGGATCATTGCTAACAGTACCCACCCTAGACTTAGAGTCTTGTGTTGTGGTTAAAGTACTACTAGCAATGTCCTTGACTTGCTGAATTCCACTCCTAGTTCTCTTCACTGTCTCCTTTGCCCCCTTTGTGTCATCACCAGCATCTTTAGATTTCTTGGAAGATTTGCTCCTGCTGCTGTCACTTGGTCCATCCTTATCACTCCTTGAATGAGATCTCCTCCTGTAGGTTTTCTCCTCATCATCATCCTCCCCTTCCTTCTTCATGTTCTTTTCTTTGACAGAATCAGGCAAAGCACCATGAATCAGAAAAGATTGTAGAATGTTAATCATCTCTAATTCCTCTGCTGTCTTGATTCCTTTCTTTGCTCTTAGCATTTGCAGCACCTGGTTGATCTTTGTGTTATTCTTCATTGTCAGATCTTTGGGAATGACAAGTTGGTCAATACTTCTGACTTTGGATAGACTTTGAAAAATTACTGTCCTTGGCTTTGGTATGACCTCAGGCAGTCTTTGATTTTGGTCCATCTCCAAGTCATTATAAAGACTTTTATTGTTAACCCCACTCTTCTCAATCAACTCCAGAATTATTGACACTTCAGTGAACTTCAGTTTCTCCAGAGTTTGAAATGCTAAGTGCCACAAGCAGTTGTCCTTGCATACCATGATTATTTCTCTCAGATAAACATCCCTGATTTTCCTTACTGCAACTGTGAAGTACTTGATGCTTTCCCTGAGCTTCTGTCTGTATGCTTGTGCATCTCCTTGAGCATTCTTGTAGAAGGCTTTCAGAAACTCCAGGAAGGCCTCATCATGATAGATGTGAGAATTGGCAACTTCCTGTAGCTTGGCTTCAGTGATAAGTGTAGCTTGGATAGG
This sequence comes from Heracleum sosnowskyi, assembly GCA_030848705.1. Lineage (NCBI taxonomy): Eukaryota > Viridiplantae > Streptophyta > Magnoliopsida > Apiales > Apiaceae > Heracleum > Heracleum sosnowskyi. Next base: position 73,307,198 of record CM061235.1, read on the forward strand.
TTTAGCAATAGGAGTAGGTATAGCAGGTTGAGAGGTTGAGATGTCTTTAGGCATTGTGGATGGATAGAAGGTTGTGGTGACTGTGCTTTTCTGACCTTGTTCATTTATGACCTCTACAGGGGGAAGTATGATTGGCTGTATTGTCTCTTCAGTGAGCTTGCCCTTAAGCTTTGACTGCTTGGCAGGTACTCCCCCTTTCTTTTTCACAATGGCCTCCTTTCCTTTCTCCCCCTTAGGCTTGGGATCAGACAAAACGTCTTGAGCTTCCCCAGGAATAGGCAGGTTCATGGATCTCATCAGTGAAGTCATCATTTGTTGCTGCACCAGCAAAATGTTTGTTGTGTTGGTGCCTTGATCATCTAGTTTGTCATTGAGTTGGCTTAAGGATGTAGATAGCATCCTGTTTTCATCCTTGAGAGAGGCCACTTCTCTTTCTAAGCCATCCACCTTTGAGAATAATTGTTGAGACTTGAAGGAGTTTAGAGATTGATCTTTGACCCTGGCAAAGTCATATTTGGAGATGTCTGACAGAGGGACTTCATCCACCAGCTTATCACCATACTGGTTTTTCCACATGACATTCAACATAGCATTGGTGGTGATGGTAGATTTTGCTTGATTTTCCAGTGTAGAAGCCAGTTTCTTGATGTTGTCTGTGACCATGGCAAGAGTCACATCCATCATGGACACATTGGAGGAGGTTTTCTGGACTTCTTTGAGGATACCATCCACCTTGGGAAAATCAGAGAGATAAGAGTGTCTTAGCTTGGTGAGGGATCTGTCTGTCTCCTCCTGAATTGAAGAAATCTCTGATTGAAGCCCTTTCCCAAGATAATGCAGAGCCTTCAACTGGTTCTTGTACACATCATTTACAGCCTCATAGATGGCAACAGGAGAAAGATCCTTAGCATTGGAGCCCAGAGAGGTGAGGTATTCTTCTCTCACAAAAGCCAGGGCATCTTTGAGTTTGAGAGTCCTCTTAGCATCCAACCAGGCATCCACATTCCCCTCTGGTTCAGCTGCATCCACAATCTTCTCCTGTTGAGCTTCAACATCCTCCTTATGGCATAGCAGGATAGCTTCATAATCAGCATTTGGAAGGTTGGAGGTGAGGAGATGTTGAGCTATTTTCGAGAACTCATCAATCTGTGCCACATTAAGATTTTGAATGGCTTCCTCTGTCAGGTGTGAGGGCACAGATGATGATCCTGAAGGCCTGTCATGGTGCACAGGCTTCAGCCATTCTGACATTGTGGCCTGAGCCAAGTGAGAGCTAGTGCTAGGCACTTCATGAGATGTGTGAGTTTGAGTCTCCTCCAGCCTTGGAATGGCTGTGGGGTCTGATGTTGTCTCCATTGAAATGGGATGTGTTACAACATCAGCCCTATATGTCTGTGAAGACAGTTCCACATCCCTAAGGATGGGAGAATTTGGCACAGAGTCTCCAGTGAAAACTGGTGAATCCTCCATGTTTGTGTTGGTGTCATTAGGATATGCCTCAGCATGCATTCCCTGACCAACTGAATGTGGGTCCTGAGTGGTGAGCACAGTGTCAAGCACCATGTCACTTGAAGTTGGCTCAATCACAGGGCTGGATTGTGATTGATCAAGGGCAAGATTGTCATGAGAATGACTCTCTTGTTCAGAAGAAATTTTAGTGGAAGAATCTGAGAGAGAAGTGGGGTTCAGATTAGATTTTGGCAACTCCCCCTGAGAAATAGGAGGAGTTTCAACATTGATGTGCTCTCCACTTAGTGTTTGATCACCCTTATGACTCCTAGGGTCAAGAGTGAGGTCTTGACCCTGTGCAGACTCGTTACAACTTGCAGTGGGGAGGCTGCTCTTTTCAATACCCATGACCTGTTGAGAGGCCATAGACAGTAGCAGGTGTACCCCTTTTTGCACATCTGAATCCTGTTGAGAGGATGCAGTGGTGGCTACAGATTTTGATTTCTTCTTTGGTCTGGTGAGAGGTGACTCAGGAATCTCACTTGCTAACTCTACAGATTCATGGATAATAGCTAAGGTTCTCTTCTTCTTCTTTTTAGTAACATCAACCTTTTGAGAGATTGATGCACTTGGCTGACTAACCTCTACAGTGGTGTTTACAGTGGGGTTGCTGGATGGGATAGGGAGGCTTGGGTTAGACTGTGATGCTCCTTCAGTCTCAGCCTCCCCTGTCCAGGAAAGAGCATGGTATATGGGCTTATCAAGTGGATAAGACGCGAATGTGTCCTGCATATGCGGGGTCACACTCAAGATCACATCCACTTGATTCCTTGTGTCCAATGAACCAAACAGAATCTTGGACATGGACTTGGAATAAGCCAACTTTGATTTATCAATACCCTCCAAGTCATGGACATTAGCATCAAGATAATTTAAAATAACTTGAAGAAAGCGAGGGTAAAAGATGTCATTACCTCTTCCACGGACTGTCCTCCCTAGCCTTTGAGCCAATTCCTTGAGGATTATTGCTCCAACATTGATTTCCTGATTGTGGGCTAGGGAATAGGCCAGCTTCACAGCAATGTGACTGATATGGTCCCATCCTGTCTTTCTGCAAAGGAACACCTTCTGGAGTGCATCAAATAGGAATGACCACTCCCTTCTTACAAATTTCTTGTTCAGCTTTCCGGTATCTATCTCATCTGCATACCGAATGAAGGTCATGAAGTCTACAATTTGAGCATTTGTAGCTTCTTGGTCATGACCCTCCACCTTGAACCCTAAAGCTTCATTTATCTCCTTCTCCCCAAACTGGAAGTGTTTGCCTCCAATTGAACAAGCTATCTCCTGGAACGAAGTTCCATCTTCCCTGGCCATTGTAGAAACCAACGCCGTTCGCCAAAATCCTTCCAATACATCAACATACAACGTGGGGTTCAAGGTTAGGGCTTGGCTGAGGTAGGAATCATTCAGGAACCGTACAAAACACTTGTACCTGGGTTTAGCCTCAGCCTCAGAGGGAATGGTGAGAAGATTTGTTTCTTTGGGGATGGTTAAAGGAATAGAGGATGATACTGTTTGAGATTTGGGTGCCATTTCAAGAGAGAGAGTAAGAAAGAGAGTAGAGAATTTGTGCTTAGGTTAGAAAATTTGAGAGCAATAGACAAGATGAAAAGTTGCAAACGGTTAGAAAAAGGTATTTATATGATAGAGACACTGCGATATGGAGTTATGAATGTGTACAGTCTATCTGTATGTCGCGAAGTCAAAAGTGGCCTGTACCGCAAAGTCTTGCAAAGTATATCGCATAGTCTCAACAATGAACTATGTCGCAAAGTCTTCAAAATGAAAGGATCGGGGAGACTTTGCGATATAGTAGAAATACCCTGTCTAAAGCTCTCTTTTAGGAATTTTAAGCAATTTGTCAGACTTTTATCAAATTTTGAAATAAAATTAATTTAAATCAAAATTCTGTCAATTATGGAGACTTGTCGATATAGTTATTCTAAGTCGCGAAGTCATAAAATTAACTATGTCGCAAACTCATGAAATGAACTATGTCGCGAAGTCTCTCAATCTCAACAGTTTGCGATATAAGTCTGTTTAATTTGAACTATGTCGTGAACTCTGAAAATTATCTATATCGAGATGTCTCAAAAGTTCACAACTCCACTAACAAATATGATTTTGAAAAATATGCAGTAAAATACTGAAATATTTATAAATCATATCTCAGCTAATTTTCACTCCAAACAAATAGATCATTTAAATACAGTGAAAATTTACTGCTGCAACTATTAACCAGCATATTTACTTAGAACAACTGAATGAAGGATTGAGCATTCCAATTTCACTCACAAGTCTGTTGAAGACTGCTTCATTCAGAGGTTTAGTAAATATGTCAGCTAATTGTTTCTCAGTTGGAACATAAGAGACTTCTATGGTACCATTTGCAGCATGTTCCCTAATGAAATGGTACCTGATCTGAATGTGCTTTGTAGTAGAATGATTAACAGGATTAGCTACAATGGATATTGCACTAGTATTATCACACATCAGAGGAATGTGTTCTAACACTAGTCCATAATCCATGAGTTGATTTCTAATCCAAAGCAATTGAGCACAGCAACTTCCAGCAGCAATATATTCAGCCTCAGCTGTGGATGTTGCTGTGGATTGTTGTTTCTTACTAAACCAGGACACTAACCTTTGACCTAGGAATTGACAGCTTCCAGAGGTGCTCTTCCTGTCAATCCTGCATCCAGCATAATCAGAATCTGTGTAACCAACCAGGTTGAACCCAGTGCCCTTTGGATACCATAGCCCAAGATTAGGAGTCCCCTTCAGATATTTGAAAATTCTTTTGATGGCCATCATGTGAGATTCCTTGGGATCAGACTGGAACCTTGCACAAAGGCATGTGGCAAACATGATGTCTGGCCTGCTAGCTGTGAGATAGAGTAGGGATCCAACCATTCCTCTATAGACCTTGATATCAACTCTCTTGCCTTTCTTGTCTTCATCCAGCTTGATTGCAGTAGACATAGGAGTTTTAGCTGGGGATGACTCTTCTAAACCATACTTCTTTAAAAGATCCTTGACATACTTGGATTGGTTTATAAAGATGCCATCCTCCCTTTGATGTACTTGCAGGCCTAGGAAATAGGTTAACTCTCCCATCATACTCATCTCATATTTACTTTGCATCAACTTAGAGAACCTTTCACAGAGTTTTTCATTTGAAGAGCCAAAGATGATATCATCCACATAGATTTGAACAAGAATGATATCATTTCCATGCTTCTTGAAGAATAGGGTTTTGTCTATTGTACCCCTAGTGAATTGATGCTCAAGAAGGAATTGAGATAGAGTTTCATACCAGGCTCTTGGTGCCTGTTTGAGTCCATAGAGTGCCTTGAGCAGTCTATACACAAAGTTTGGGAAGTCTTCACTTTCAAAGCCAGGTGGTTGAGACACATAAACTTCCTCAGCAAGATCACCATTGAGAAAAGCACTTTTCACATCCATTTGATACACCTTAAAATCTGAGTGAGCTGCAAAAGCCAGGAAGATTCTTATGGCTTCCAGTCTAGCTACAGGTGCAAATGTCTCATCATAGTCAATGCCTTCTTGCTGACAATAACCTTTGGCAACCAGCCTTGCTTTGTTTCTAACTACCACTCCTTCTTCATCCATCTTGTTCCTGAACACCCATTTGGTGTCAATAACATTCTTTCCTTTTGGAGGTGGCACTAGTTCCCATACCTTGTTTTTCTCAAATTGATTCAACTCTTCTTGCATGGCAACAATCCAATCAGAAATCTTCAAAGCTTCTTCAATTAATTTAGGTTCCTCTTGTGACAGAAAGCAGCTATACAGACAAGTATTTAATGTTGCCCTTCTTGTTCTAACTCCCTCACTAGGATCTCCAATGATTTGATCCCTAGTGTGGGATCTGTCCCATTTCCTTGTGTGCCCCTGTTCATTTCCTTGATCTGTTCCAATCTCATTTTGGTTGACAGTTGCATTCTCTTCTTCTCCCCCTGTGTTTGTGAATCCTTGCACAGGTGTTTGAAGAAGATTGTCAACTTCAAGAATTTCATTTTCTAGAACAGTTTGAACAGGGGGTTCATCTTCACTTTCAGAATCCTCAAGATAACCTTGATTCTCAAATCTCAATAGCACACTGTCTTGATCACTTGTTTTCAGTCCTGGAGTTTTCTTGTCATCAAAGGTAACATCCATGCTTTCCATGATTTTGTGTTGCTCAGGTACAAACACTCTGTATGCTGTCCTTTCCAGAGAGTATCCAATGAAGATACCTTCAAATGCTTTAGCATCAAACTTTCCAACATGCTCAGAGGTATCTTTCATCACAAAACACTTGCTTCCAAACACATGCAGGTGCTTGAAGGATGCTCTTTTTCCAGTCATTAATGAGTAAGGAGTTTTGCCAGACTTCTTATTGATTAATGTTCTATTTTGCACATAGCATGCTGTGTTAACAGCATCAGCCCAAAAGCTAGTGGGTAGCTTTGCATCCAGCAGCATTGTCCTTGCAGCTTCAATGAGAGTTCTATTCTTTCTCTCAACTACTCCATTTTGTTGAGGTGTCCTAGGAGCTGAGAATTGTTGAGAAATTCCTTTATCTTTGCAAAACTCATACAATGTTGAATTTCTGAACTCAGTCCCATTATCACTTCTCAAAGCAACTACAGAGGAACCAGTGCTTTGTGCTTCTTTATCAACTCTCTTGATATGCTCTATTATGACTTGTGGTGCTTCATCCTTGGAGAATAGGAATTCCACCCAAGTATATCTTGAATAGTCATCAACCATCACTAGAGCATATTTCTTTTTGGAAAGGGACATTACATTCACAGGGCCAAATAAGTCCATGTGAATTAGTTGCAGAGGTTTTGAGTTTGTATTGAGCAACTTGTTCTTGTGACTTGATCTTTTAATCTTCCCTTTCTGACAAGCTTCACATGCTCCATCTTGCACAAACTCCAAGGCAGGCAAATCCCTGATGAGTTCTCTCTTGGTTAGAGAGTTCATTGCCTGAACATTCAAGTGAGACAGTTTCTTGTGCCACAGCCAGAATTCCTCATTTGTGGCTTTTGTGTAGAAACAACAAATTTCTCCCTTATCTGCAGCCTTGAGATTAGCTACAAACAAGCTTCCTTTCTTCACACCAGTTAGAACAACTTCACCACTTTCCCTTTTTGAGATTGAACAAAGGTCTTCATCAAATTCCACTTTGAAGCCTCTGTTGGTAAACTGTCCAATACTCAAGAGATTATGCTTCAGTCCTTCAACAAATGCTACATCTTCAATAATGACATTTCCAGATTTAACACTGCCATATCCCATTGTATAACCAATGTTGTCATTTCCAAAGGTTACTGATGGGCCAGCCTTTTCCTCAAAATGTGATAGCAGGGCTATATCACCAGTCATGTGACTTGAGCATCCACTGTCCAAGATCCATATGACTCTTTTATTCCTGTTGCCCTGCATTCACAAAATGACTAAGTTGTTTTTGGTACCCACACTTGGTAGGGTCCAGTTGATTTAGAAACATTTTGATTAATAATTCTTCTGTCATAAATTACATTTCTCATAGTAGGAGACTTCACTTTTTCTGTGGCTTTGGAGTTTACACTCTTAGGCTCACATGAAGTTTTCACCCTCTCAACCCTGATTGGGGACCCTGTCCTATGAGAATGTATGTGTGTGTGTGATTCACCAGATTATGCAGAATCAAGTTTATGTTTAAGAGATAAACAGTTAGCAATCACAGTCACATAGCATGTCATGCAGTTTGACTTACCACAGAAAGAATCATGACTAGAATTTATGCTAGCAGAAAGGTTACTTAGGTTGTCAACTTCAACAATTTCAGGCTTACTACACTTATGAGTCAAATGATTAACAGATAGGCACTTTTGACATTGTTTCCTGGGAGCATTTGGCACATAAGCATAGTTGTTTCCTTTGTTAACACCAACTTTACCATTTCTGTTTTGTTTCCTTTTCTTAACAACTTCTTTCTTTGCTTTAGGACTCTTGACAAGATTGTCTTTGGTCTCTTTCTGATTTACAAGTTCAGGAAAGGAAGAAGTGTTCTTAGCAGCCTCATCTTCTTCAAGTAGTTGTTGCTTGATGATCAGTAGTTCCTCATCAAACTCAACAGCACTCTTTCTGAAGATGGGCTGTTCAACACTTGACAGAATGGTTGGGGCATTTTTGTTTGTAAAAGTTTCCTTTCCTTTGCCCTTGACCTTCTTCCTTCCTTTGTCATTATCATAGTCAAAACCAACTCCAACCTTGCAGTCTTCAGTGTGTTCCTTGTGGTAGGTTTGAATAAGTTCAGAGGAGTTTTTGAAGCTTCTTAGTTTCAGTTCAGTTTCAGCAATTTGTTCTCTAAGGGCTTTCTCTATCTGCTCAGCACAAATCACTTTGTTTTTAAGATACTCAACCTCCTTTTTCAAACCATCCAGGTTCACAACCATTAACTCAAGTTTCTCATTCTTTTCTGTAAGCTCAACATTCTTAGCAGTTAGTCTATCAATTTCTTCATTAGCTACTAACATGCTAGTATGAATATTAAACATTTCAGTGCTCATATCTTCAACAGTTTGCTTATATTGAATGGGAGTCATATCAAGAGAAGTAAGAATGGGTACCTGACTTGAATCACCATCATCAGAAAATGCCATCAAGGCATAGTTTGAGTACTCTTGTTCTTTTTCTTCATTAGAGTCATCCCAGCATTTTCCCTCAGCAATAAAAGCTTTGCCCTGTTGTTTCTTGAGTAGAGCCTCATACTTAGCTTCAAGCTCTAAGTATGCTTTGTCCTTCTTGACTTGTTTAGGCTTTTTGCACTCAGTGGCAAAATGCCCAAGTTCATTGCAGTTATAGCATCTTATTTTGGTCCTATCCACACTTCCTGTCTTGTATCCACCCTTAGCAGCACCAGCAATCCCTTTTCCTTTATTGAAGGTGTTTGAGCCACTAGATCCACCAGTGTTTCCAGTATTGAACTTGGACCTGAATGGCTGCTTTCTTTTAAACCTTATGTTGGGATATCTCCTAGCCATATAAGCAAAAGATTTGTTTTCCATTTTGTCCAGTTCCTCCATGCTGTAAAACTCATCTTCCTCAGGCAAATCATAGATGACCTGGACCTCATCACCAGTGTCTTCAACTTCCAGTTCCTCAATCTTCACTTGACTGACTTTAAGAGAGTCCATTATTTGACTTAGGTTGTCAGCAATAAGTGCACAGGAGGTATTAGCCACTAATCCTTGCTTTGCTTGAATAGATCTCTTTTGAAACAGCTCCAACTCATATGTCTTCAAAACACCATATAACACATCAAAACCAATCTTTGTCAGATCTCTTTCTTTAAGGGAAGAAATTCTTGGTTCCAAGTGATCTGGCAGAGTTAGTAGAAACTTCATATTGAGCTCTTCTGTTTCATAGTGTTTGTCATAGAGTTTGAGCTCGTTTATCAGCTTGTTGAATCTCTCAAACACTTCTGTGATTCCCTCTTTTGGCTGAGCCATAAAGGCTTCATATTGTGAAACAAGAATCTGCTTCTTGTTCTTTCTTACCTCAGTAGTTCCTTCACAGAGCACTTCTATAAGATCCCACATCTTCTTGGCACTAGTACAATGAGCAACAGTGCCATACATGTTGAAGTCCATAGATTCACAAATGATAAGTTGAAGATGTCCATCCAGGGCAACTTTTTCCTTTTCAGGATCAGTGTATTTTGAGGGATCTTTGGGCACATGTTTTGCTGGTACAATCTCAGTGCCACTGGTTGTTTCACCAATCTCGATCATTGGAATGAAGGGACCATGCTTTAGAATATCTAAATACATGGGGTTAGAAGCTTTGATGAAAAGCAACATCTTCTTCTTCCATAAACTGTAGTGCTCCTTGTTAAAGGGAGGAATCTTGATACTGCTTAGTTTCTGTGAACTCATTCTTGATCTTTTCCTGTTTGTACGTTAACAGCCTACGCTCTGATACCACTTGTTAGAAATGAATACCACTAGAAACTAGACAGAGGGGGGGTGAATGGATAGTTTGATATATTTTTCGATTCTTGAAAACTAAGTAAACAACTGTATGTGATTATGATATGTAATATGCAGAAAGTAAATAACACACACAATCACTTTAATCTACTTTGTATAAGCAAATTAAATACTACAGCTTTCCAGGAAATTCACAATCGAATTTCTGGCTTCTAAACAAGAACGGTTTGAACTTGCTTGCTTACAGAGAAAAGAGCTTAGCAAATAACTATGTGTATCTCTCTTACAGCTTACAGTTGTGTGTGCACGATATATATATATTCACCTATACAAACTAGGCACACACAATATTACACAGCTACCCCTTCTGAAGGTCCAACTTGTCCTGCCATAAGAAGTTCACTGTGTCAGGAAGGACCACCTGCTTTTCGGAGTCTTTCCCGTTTCTGTAGCTGCTTGTCTCTTATCTTTCTCTCCAAGTTTAGCTGTAGATTTGCCATCTGTTCTTTGGACCACCTTGCCAGAACAAATGCTTCAGTATTTGTCTCCTTTGATTCTTGGTTCTGTACCTTGATTTGTCTTGTTATAAACGGCTAAGTGTTGATATCGTGAACTCCACTTTATCCCTGACTTCGCGATCTCCCTTGTGAGGACTACGCGATATAGCCTTTGAAGACTTTGCGACATAGGTCATTTGATGACTATGCGACATAGGTCATTTGATGACTATGCGACATAGGTTATTTGATGACTATGCGACATAGGTCATTTGATGACTATGCGACATAGGGCTTCTGAGGACTTCACGATCTAGGCTCTTTTGACTTTGCTGACTTCAACACTTCATGACATGTGTCTTGAGGACTTCTCGACATAGTACAAAATGGACTATGCGATATAGTACTTCACGACATGGATATTGGTGACTTCACGACATAGCTTTCTTTTGACTTTGCTATATAATGCCTTAGACAAATTCCTGCAACTTATTTCTTCATAGCCTTATTCAACTCTATCCTGCTGCATGAACACTTATGAACTTCTACCAGGATAATTATTCAATGGCCTATATACAATCTAGATGCAAGAAACTTTACTAAGCTCATTATAAGTTTGAGCATACATGATCAAGCTAATGTTCATGAGAACAAGACAAGTACATTTAGAGACCTATACTATATCCCAGTGATAGAAATCACTAGGTCATGTAATGTGACATAGTCACATGGTGTAGGCTTGTTAATAGTGGTATTCAGACATGTCTTGAGCCTAACAGAGCTGTTATAAATGGGTTCTATTTCGATTTTGAAATTTAATAACGTTTATTCATTTATATGTGTATTTATAATTTCTGGATATCCATAGATATAAATTTGGTGTTCGTCATCCCAATTTATTAATCAATTTATAATTTATAGGTTCATAAGCTGAATTTTAGTAACAACGTACATTTTCCTTAACTTATTGCTTGATTTCTTTGTCTTTTAATACTTCATATTTTTACATTTGTGTTTTTAAATATTTTTTAATTTAAAATATATGTATTTAGCTCATTATATTTAATAATTATTTTTAAAATATAAATTAGCAAATTTGTAACTAACTTATAACTAAACTAGTTTACTAAGCCGCGCTTCGCAGCGGCTTTATATTAATATTTCTAAATTTTCTCAAAAAATATTCTACAAAATACGTTTTAAAATAAAATAATATTTCTAATATAAAATTAAGTTTTGTTTTGAATTATATATATATATATATATATTATATATATATAAATTTCTAGATCGTTCAATCAAAAACTACAATTATACCTTCAGAGCTATTAAAATCTTCACTACCTCCAAATCTACTCCCAGTAAAAAAAAATCAAAAAAATATGAACAAACATCCTTTTTTATTGCTGGAAGAATTTTTTATTAATAATGATCTCTTTTTGTCAAAATAAATTACAACAAAAACAACAACAACCTCTTCCTTTAAAAAAAATAAAAAATTAATGACCTCTTCACAATGTTTCTTATTCTTTCATGACTTTTGTTATAGATGCACCGACTTATTGAATTTTGTTAAAAATGCCCAAATTCTTCGGTCGAATAAATCTTAACATGATATTTTCGAAATACAAACACTATAAATTTCTTAATATACAATTTTTATCTTTGAATTTTCGTGTATGAATTACAGAAAATATTTTACTAAAAGATATAATCTTTTCTCATATACAAATTAGAGCAATAGCTATCTAAACTTTAAAAAACAATGATAAAATTTGTTTTTAAAGACATGATGAATTCTCCACTTTCGAGTTATCTTGTATACATGTTTATCAACTTTTAACTATAAATTCAAAACTAATAACGTACACACATAAACATATAAATCAATTCACAACTGAATGTACATGAAAATCACCTTGCTCGACCTATTATTTTAACTGATTAACTGATGAATCTACTTTCTTATTAATCTATGTCTTAACTCAATCAACACTAATAGCAATTAACTTGTCTTATCAAAGATTTTAATATGATCTTGCATTAGGATACAAACAAACGTAATAAGATTCTAATTTCTTAACTTCTTATTTACCAATATGTTCTTGTATTTTCTATTATATTACATTAAAAAGGAAAGTTTAGGAGAGCAGAATGTTAAGATGGTAATTTCATTTAAAAAGAAATATTATGAGAATATCTAGACAATAATAAAGGTAAGTTCAAAATAATGTAAAGTAATACACTTTTTTTTAATTTAGATATTTGAAGTCAATAATATTATAATTGAATATTTAGTTTCCTCTATTAGTAAATATCTATTGTATATTTACATTCTCTATTAGTAGAGATTTTAAATGCAAGAATATTATATTTACTTTCCTCCATTAGTAGAGATGTTAAATGCAAGAATATTGAAATTGTATATTTAGTTTCCTCCATTAGTAAATATTTAAAAGGCAATTGAGATTTTTTTTAATCTTTGATATTAATCACTTAATTTCTTATGCAAGACCGATCTAATTTCTTAACTTTTTATTTACCAAAACGTTCCTGTATTTTCTATTATATCACATAAAAAAAAGAAGAAAATTTAGGAGAAGAGAATGTTAAGATGTTAATTTCATTTGAAAAGAAATATTATGAGAATATTTAGATAATAATAGAGGAAAGTTTAAAATAATGTAAGGTAATACACTTTTTTTTATAATTTAGATATTTTGAATGCAAGAATATTATAATCGAATATTTAGTTTCCTGCATTAGTGATATTTAGTTTTCTCCATCAGTAAAGATCTATTGTATATTTACTTTCTTTATTAGTAGATATTTTAAATTCAAGAATATTATATTTATTTTCCTCTATTAGTAGAGATTTTAAATGCAAGAATATTGAAATTATATATTTAGTTTTCTCCATTAGTAAATATTTAAAAGACAATTGAGTTTTTTTCTAGTTTTTGGTATTAATTACTTAATTTCTTATGCAAGACCAATCTAATTTATTAACTTTTTATTTACCAAAATGTTCCTGTATTTTCTATTATATTACATAAAAAAGAAAGTTTAGGAGAATAGTATGTTAAGATAGTAATTTCATTAAAGAAATATTATGAGAATATTTAGATAATAATAGAGGAAAGTTCAAAATAATTTAAGGTAATACACTTTTGTTCTAATTTAGATGTTTTGAAGGTAAAAATATTAGTACAAAAGTAAATAGATGCCAACATCTAAATATTTCCATTATATGGCAGTTATTTATGGCGAATCAATAAAGATTGATTTTTATTACAAAAGTTATTTATGTTTGTATTATAAATAAAGATTGACAGTTATTTCCATCTAAACATCTAAAAATTACAAACATCTAAATATTGTCGTCTCCCCCTTTCTGTAAACATCTAAATATTTCCATTATATGACAGTTATTCGGTAAAGATGATACAAACAGTACAAAAGTAAATAGTTAAACCCTTGGCATTTCTGTAAATTAATCAAATATAAGGGACTGTTAAGGTAATTTGGCAAAACCTAATAAAATCATAGACAAGGTTAGAGATTGATAAAGAACATATCTGAATCTACATGTATACATACATACATACATATACAATTATACATACACCCATTTTACAAAAGCCATTGATTTATCATTTTTCAATCTTGAAATGATTATATAGTTGTTTCTTACATATACATACACCCAAGATTTTGTTTTTTTGATTCAAAGTTTTGATCTGTACATGAAGCATTCATTTTCTTGATCTTTCCTTATTTGGAAACTGGATTTTTAAGGTAATCAATTTTTATTTTATTTTTTTGTAATTTTTATTTATGGCGAATCAATAAAGATTGATTTTTTTGTATGTTTGAATGGAAATAATGGATCCATGTGTTTATTTTGATGCTGTGAAAGTTAAAAAATTGGAGCTTTTATGATTTTTGTATGTATATTGATACTGTGTGAATCCATGTAAATTTGCTTATTTTGTTTAAGTTTGTGTAGACAGATATGGATGTATGTATGTGTGTTTGGACTATTAGTGGAGCCCTTTAGAAGTTCATCTTATGTTGTCAGATGTTTAGGAAGTCAAAACCTAAGACCAAGGTGTGATTTTTATGAAATGGGTTTTTTTGGGTTATTTTGTTCTTGATAAAATTATCATTTTTGGGAAAAGTTTAAATGTATGAACTTAGAATTATTTAATTTGGAAACCCGGAAAAGGGAAATTATGGTCTTGACATGATTATAACTTTCCGGGGCAGTTTACTTGTATGATGATAAGATTAAATTTGTGTATTGTGTAGGTATTTATCGAAGGTGTTGTCTTTTTGTAATGTTATATGAGAAGTTTAAGTAGCTATTGTCTAAGAATCTTGGATCATTATGTGCGGTTTGATGGAACTGTACAGGGCGTTAGGTGAACAATTGTGAACTGTTGACTTGAAGTTCACCATTTTTTTGAAGCACACTCAGAAATTTTCTGCATTTAATTTGAAAAGACAAAAATGGGAAATTCTGATCTTGACTCGATTATAACATTTTGGCACAAATTATTTGTATGATGATAAAAAGTATATCCATGTATCATGTATGTGTGTATTGATGGTGCTGTGTCTTTGTAATGTTATATGAGAAGTTTCAAAATCTGTCGTCTAAGAATCTTTGATCAATATGTGGTTTGATAGTACTGTGCTGTGAAGTTAGGACTACAATTGTGAACTGTTAACTTGAAGTTCACGTGTTTTTTGTACTTTTTAAATCACAGTTACCATTTTTCTCTATTTAATTTGAAAAGCCAAAAAAGGGAAATTCTGATCTTGAGAAGATTATAACTTTTTTGCACAGTTGATTTGGTTGAAGATAAAAGTATATCCATGTATCATGTATGTGTGTATTGACGGTGTTGTATTTTTGTAATGTTATATGGATGTTTTAACATCTATTGTCTACGAATTTTGGATAATTATGTGTAGTTTGATGGTACTTTGCAGGACTACAGTTGTAAACTATTGATTTCTAGTACATGTGTTTAATTAAAAATTATCAGTCAAATCCTTTTTGTTACATTTTCTGATTTGGTTTTGTAAAAACTCGGATTGTATACTGGGTTAGTGATAGTCTTATAATCCGATTTAAGATTTTACTTAGGTATAAGTTTTTGGTAAAGGTATATTGGAAGTAAACTGATAATTTGCTTTGTTTATCAGTTGCCTGTTGTCAATTGAGCAAAATATCAAAGTCTGACGCTGTTGTACCCCTTCTATGGCTGATCGAAATGGCAATGCGAAACCTCCTATTAAGAAAGAATCTGGAGGAGGAGGAGGTGCTTATGCAATTAATATTGAAAACTTTAGTAAGCGGTTAAAGATGTTATACTCACACTGGAGTGAACACCGTGGTGAAATGTGGGGTGCTTGTGAGGTTCTTGCAATAGCAACTCCTCCGCCATCAGAAGATTTGCGTTATTTAAAATCATCGGCCCTTAATGTATGGTTGGTTGGTTATGAATTCCCGGATACAGTTATGGTATTTATGAAAAAGCAGATTCATTTCTTGTGTAGCCAGAAGAAGGTCTCATTACTTGAAGTTCTGAAAAAACCAGCTAAAGAGACTGTGGGTGTTGAAGTTGTGATGCATGTGAAGACTAAAAGTGATGATGGAACTACCCTCATGGAATCTATTTTTCGTGCAATACATGGTCAGTCTAAATCAGATGGTCATGATACTCCCATTGTTGGACACATAGCACGCGAGGCTCCTGAAGGAAATCTTTTGGAGACGTGGGATGAGAAATTGAAGGGTGAAGACTTTCAGCTCGTGGATATTACAAATGGCTTCTCAGAGCTGTTTGCTGTGAAAGACAGTAATGAGATAACAAATGTAAAGAAGGCTGCGTATTTAACTTCATCTGTGATGAAACATTATGTAGTCCCAAAGCTGGAAAAGGTCATTGATGAGGAAAAGAAAATCTCGCATTCTACCTTGATGGATGATACAGAGAAGGTCATACTCGACCCTGCGAAGGCCAAGGTGAAGCTGAAGGCAGAAAATGTTGATATTTGCTACCCTCCGATTTTTCAGAGTGGAGGGGAATTTGATCTCAGACCAAGTGCATCCAGCAATGATCAACACCTCTACTTCGATTCCACTAGTGTTATTATATGTGCAATTGGCTCTCGTTACAACAGCTATTGCTCAAATATTGCCCGAACGTTTCTAATTGATGCTAATGCAGTGCAAAGCAAAGCGTACGAGGTCTTGCTTAGGGCTCATGAAGCAGCTATTGGCGCCCTAAAATCAGGTAATAAGGTGTCCGCTGCCTATCAAGCATCCCTTTCTGTAGTTGAGAAGGATGCACCAGAGCTGATTGCACATTTGACGAAATCAGCCGGAACTGGAATTGGCCTCGAATTCCGTGAGTCAGGGCTGAGTCTTAATAGCAAAAATGATAGGGTGTTGAAAGCAGGAATGGTTTTTAATGTGTCACTTGGTTTCCAGAATTTGCAGACAGATACGATGAATCCAAAGACCCAAAAAATCTCTCTTTTGCTTGCTGATACGGTTATTGTTGGTATTAATGCTCCAGAAGTGGTAACATCCATCAGCTCTAAAGCTGTAAAGGATGTTGCATACTCATTTAATGAGGAAGAAGAAGATGATGGAAAGCAGCCAAAAGTCAAACCTGAAGCTAATGGTGCTGATGCCAGCTCTTCAAAGGCAACACTAAGGTCAGTTAACCATGAGACGTCAAAAGAGGAATTACGAAGGCAGCATCAAGCAGAACTTGCAAGGCAAAAGAATGAAGAAACTGCTAGGAGGCTTGCTGGTGGGGGCTCTGGAACAATGGATAACCGAGGTGCCATGAAAGGCTCAGGGGATTTAAATGCATATAAGAATATTAACGATCTACCTACGCCAAGAGATCTGATGATTCAAGTAGACCAGAAGCATGAAGCAATCCTTTTGCCTGTTCATGGAAGCATGGTCCCTTTTCATATTGCCACTGTGAAGAGTGTTACTAGCCAGCAGGATACTAATCGTACTTGCTATATTCGTATAATATTTAATGTGCCTGGTACTCCCTTTAATCCTTATGATTCAAACTCATTAAAGTACCAGGGATCTATTTACATTAAGGAAGCATCCTTCCGGTCCAGGGACCCAAGGCACAGTAGTGAAATTGTGCAACAAATTAAAACCCTTAGGAGGCAAGTTACGTCTCGTGAATCAGAAAGAGCTGAGAGGGCAACTTTAGTTACTCAGGAAAGACTTCAAGTCGGTGGAGCAAAGTTTAAACCAATAAGGTTACTTGACCTATGGATTCGTCCAGTTTTTGGTGGTCGCGGAAGGAAGTTGACAGGCACCTTAGAAGCACACACTAACGGATTTCGGTATTCAACTTCACGAAATGATGAACGTGCAGATATAATGTATGGTAACATCAAGCATGCTTTCTTCCAGCCAGCAGAGAAGGAAATGATCACTCTCTTGCACTTCCATCTGCACAACCATATAATGGTGGGAAACAAGAAAACCAAAGATGTACAGTTTTATGCTGAAGTTATGGATGTGGTCCAGACTATAGGAGGTGGAAAGAGATCTGCCTATGATCCTGACGAGATTGAGGAAGAACAAAGGGAGAGAGCTCGTAAAAACAAGATTAACATGGATTTCCAGAATTTCGTGAATCGAGTGAACGATCTATGGGGACAACCTCAATTTAAGGGGCATGATTTGGAGTTTGATCAGCCACTAAGAGAACTTGGTTTCCACGGGGTACCACACAAATCTTCCGCTTTTATTGTCCCAACTTCAAGCTGCTTAGTGGAGCTTATAGAAACACCTTTTGTAGTAATCACTTTAGTTGAGATTGAAATTGTAAATCTCGAAAGAGTAGGTCTTGGGCAAAAGAATTTTGACATGGCAGTTGTCTTCAAGGATTTTAAGAGAGATGTATTTCGGATTGATTCTATCCCTTCAACATCTTTGGATGGCATAAAGGAGTGGCTTGATACAACTGACCTCAAATATTACGAGAGCAGGCTAAATCTTAATTGGAGACCTATTTTGAAGACAATAACTGATGACCCGGAAAAGTTCATAGAGGATGGTGGGTGGGAATTTTTGAACATGGAGGCCAGTGATTCAGAGTCTGATAATTCACAGGAGTCTGACCAAGGCTATGTGCCTTCTGATGCACAATCCGACTCTGCGTCAGAAGAAGAGGAAGATGATGACAGTGCATCCTTGGTGGACTCTGAGGAAGACGAGGAAGAAGATTCAGAGGAAGTTTCAGAAGAGGAAGAAGGCAAAACATGGGAAGAGTTGGAAAAGGAAGCAGTTAATGCAGATAAAGAAAACGGGGCTGAATCAGACAGTGAAGAGGAGAGAGCTAGAAGGAAAATAAAAGCATTTGGGAAGTCTCGGGTACCAGATAGGAGACACCCAAGTGGCAGCCTTCCTAAGAGACCAAGAATGAGGTAAACAGGTGAAATCCAACATTTTGTCCTAGTTATTTTCTTTTGCGTTTTTTGATGGAGCTGGTTGACAAGTTGCTTCAGTGGACATCAACTACCAGTTGTGCTCGGAGGTATGTAATATAGGGCATGCACGCTTTTTCAGGTATACTATGTTCTTATAGACCATCATGATCATCTTGTGACATGAAGTTAAACTTACAGTAGAATTACTCTTTATATCTTGCCAGTTCTCTGTTTTCATTTGTCTACTTAAGTTGACTTGTAACATTGATCTTGGAACTCTTTCTTTCTTGATGCATGGTTTTGAGCCTATGGTAGGGAGGTTGATCAATAAATTTGCACAACCATAGGATTCCTAGAAATTTTCTTTTGCAGATGAATAGATATCCCTACACCTCTACTTAATTGATCTCTTATTAGCTATTGCCTATTGTGTAGAGGCTGAAGAAAGATTTAGATCTGTATCTTCACACTGAATCCTTGCAGTAATGAGGTAAATTGCTGTTTCACTGCAAAGTGTAGACTTGTTAGCCTTTGACATGTTGTTCTAAGTTTTAAGTAATGATCTATTTTTTCTAGTCAACACAATGTAGATCTCTCTTCCTGCAGTATGGGTTCCTTTATCTAGTCTCAGGGATTTTTATATATCTATATGTGAACACCGGTAGTTTCTTGTATAATAATTTTATCATCAATTGCATGACGTCAAGAATCTTTAAGTAGAAATCGAATGAACTGATAGAATGGATAAAAAAGATGCTTGCAATGCTAGCAATTATATGGTCTGTGAGGGATCACCAGACATATTTATGTTGACTGCAAAATTAGTGTAACAGGACACCAAAGAACTGATAAATAACTGAAATATCAGAGAGCATAGCTTTCTTTTTCCATCAGAATAAATTTTGATGCTTATAATATTCAACCTTTTATTATGTTATACCCACATGAGGTGTGCTGAATTAATTATTTCGCCAGTTTATGTGCCAGATAACCAGACCTTCAGATACCATACACCACACCAATCCAAACATGCCGACTATATCCCACTCTCCTAATTAGTGTGTAGGAGGGTGAGATGCAAGTATACCTTACCCCTTTTTTATTGAAGCATAGAGACTTCTGATCTTCCTTTCAATATTTCCTCCTGGAAATTGGATTCCCTATTATCAAAATTGGTCAATTGGACATCTTTTTGTGTTTCGTCAATGCTCTTGTAGCTTGATACTTACAAGAGGTAACCCACGGAAAAAAATACAAGGAACCCACTAAATTTATTTGAAATCCATTAAATTGATTCCCAAAACTGAAAAAACCAAATTCAATACTAATTCTATTATAGCAACCTTGAGAATTGAAATCCTGAATTAGAATTTAGAACCTCAAACAAAAACAAATGGAACTCTCTCTTATCTCTTTGTGCTCAGTTTCTTTGTGTCTCCTCCCTCCCGATGTCTATAATTGGTCGGTGAACTCTTTTTTATACAAGGAACCCACTCACAAAAATTTATGAGTCCGCCACTGTATGTGATACCTTCAAGAGCCAAGAGGGACATTTTCCACCAAATTTGCAGCAATTTGATCTTCGTGATGGAGGACATTCATACACAACTAATCTTCCAACACTAATGAACACTGATTCTCCAAAAACAATGTCTCCTTCGTTACACGAATTGCGGTCCTTCTAACAACATTCCATGGTTACAACCAAATGCAAGAGGTCGAGCTGATCAAATGTGATCCTTTGAAGAACACTCTTTCGTCACGATCAAATGCAAGAAGTCAAGGCAACGGCCAACTGCTCTCTCTTCGAGGACCCTTACAGGCTCAATCCGAACCCCAAAAAGTACCAACGCCAATTAATTCCAGCCAAGAACCCTCATAACTTTTACTGTTTTCCTCTACCAACAAAGAACACTAGAGATGTGAAAGGAACTCATACTAGAATATTTATGTCAAACTACAAACGTTAAGTACTCGACTCGTATATTACCGGAATTGGTTCAAGGCGGCACCCTTCAGACGCGAAAGAATCTGCAAGGATTAAAACCAAATGAAAGTAATAAAAATATTAGATCACATTAACAGGCGTGGGGGAGAGGATAAGTAGTAACCAACATAGAACTGAATCAGGTATACACACAAAAGTGACGCAATTTGAAACAAAATGATAGGACACCATTTCTTTCTTCTTTTTTTGTTAAGTGAAATCAGACCATGTTACTAGGAGAAAGGGCACGACAACGAATACTTAGAAGCAGTCAAGCTGTCGACATGCCGAAAAATTAACTTAATATATGTTGCATTGAAAGCATAAATCAACAAGGATTACTGATAGTATTTGGTATCTGCATAAATCAGCTTAATATATGTTGCATTCACACAAAATGATGGTTCCCAGGTTCGATTTCCCCAATTAGTTGGCAAGAAAATCATAGTCTTATATCAGACTTAAAACTCGAACTTTGGTTCTGAAACATTTGGGAAGCTAAAAGCAAGGTAGTTCTAGATGAAGGGTACCGATGATGAGTTCGAAGTGATCCACATCTTCTGTGATACGTGGTAGTGTACTCAAACTGAAGCACCTGTGCCATGGTTGATGCATACGTGGTAGAATGTGCATCAGAACAGCTGAGGCCGAGGGTATCGGTAATTCTGGACCTGGTTCTCTCTTTTGCACCTTTGTGCTTTTCATTTTTAATTACAAACTTTAATTCTGTATCGACAAATATCCCCTATGTCAATGTATGTCCAGTGCTTTATGGTTAATATTTTCTAATTATATACACTAATATTTAGTAATTTCCTCAGTTAAGATTCATCTTTTGTGTTGTTTACCTTTTCCATTTTTATTTTTTTTTGACACCAAGAAATTGAACTTTATTGATTATAGAAGAGATTACATCGATAAGGAAACGAGGAACACAAAACCATTCCTCACGATCGGACCTTGAACCAGCTTCTCTACTTGAAGATTGTCTAAAAAAATCATATATTTTCTTAATGTAGTATTTTATAATGTACTCTATTTAGTTTGGATAAAATAAATTTCTAAAGTTGGCTAAAAAAGATATTACAAATAAAGTTGACTAACTCATGAAAAGATACTATAAATCTAACTCAATGAAAAGATGGGGTTTACCGGGAATCATAAGAACAACAAACGTTTTACGGTCCGATAGAAAAATGAATGGCTAGAATTTAAAAAAATTCCGGGATGTACCGTGAAAACTCTCCACACGTATATAAAGTGATGGCCTGATCCCAATATTTTATATGTTATTTACTTTTACATTTAATTTTTTTTAGTATAATTTTGAAAGACTTAAAAAAATATTGAAATTATTCTTGATTATTAAAATTAACAAAAATGAATTAACAATAATTATATATTTTTAACATATATAATAATAAACGTATTAATATTAATGATTATTTCAATTATTATTATTATTTCTTACTTGTTTTTATGATTCTATCATTTATTTGTTTTACTTGTTTTATTATTGTACTTTTCATTTATTTTATTAGTGTTATTATTTTTTTTGTGAGTCATAATAGTTTCTTTAAATTATTTTATATCTAAATTTCTTTTGATATAAGTTGATAATACTAAAGTTGAAAATTTAATTATGGTCTTTACTAATGAAATATAATATAAAATAACTTGGTTTATTAATTTTTCATAAGAACTTACGTTATAATTTTGTAACTAATGAATATAAAAATTGATATGGGTTGTGATATGGGTCAAAAATAGTCGTAAAAATATAATTAATGACATATTAATTAGACCTGGATTGGTCCGAGAATTAAGCCCAATAAATGAGTCCCGAAACCCTAATTATTTATTAATTTCGTAATTAATAAATAGGGAAAATCTACAGCTCATAAAAGGAGTCCAAAATTGAGCCAACTCCAACTAGGAGTAGCCTCCAAGACATAAAAACCTAACAGGAGTCGACCTCTTACAAACAAGGATTCACAATCCTGCTCTAAGAAGGTGACTTGGCCTCCAAGTCACCTAATTCTACCCTAAATCTAAGGCTCTCCATGCCTATATAAAGGACCTGATCCTTCACATCAGAACTACGTTTTTTGGCTTGATTCTCAGCAATAATTGAGATACATAGGCATCTTGTGAAGGCAAATTTAGCCACAAAACACGATACCAGCCATTAAAGATCGAAAACTCTCAAACTCTAGCATTAAATTCGAAAGTACAGATTTTATTGCACAACATTTGGCGCCGTCTGTGGGAAGACAACATCAACCATGACAAATACACGAAGAACAAGTCGAGAAACTAAGACTTCTGAAGGACTACCTCTTACCTCTAAAACAGAGACTCACGGAAGCCAACCGCCGCCAACTAATGGCACTCAAGGGGCGAGTATCCCCCTCACCACTACTTAAGGACCAGAAATCCCAATTTCGGTTGAAGGGACGAATCCCGTACAAATGATCGTTCATGGACCTAATCCTCAAGAGACTATTCTCCAACAACAAATCACAACTTCTCCACTACTTCTGAATGCACCACGTGGCCTTCAACTTCACACCACAGATCTTCCCCAATACACGACCCAAACTCTCGGGATGCCAGCCTATGGTATGCCACCTCGACCCACAATGGGGAGTAGTGGTATTAATCCAACATACCACGAAGCCTATGTGATCCCTTATATCCAAGGTCTGGGACCCCTAAATCAACAAACTCAAACTCGACAGACCCCCTTGATCCAAGACTACTCAAGTCCTTATACTAAGGACGAAGATTATAATTTCGATGATGAAAAGGATGTACCCCCAAGAAGGAGGCGTTCTTCCCGAACAAATCAAGAACAACCCCAAACCACTAAAGAAAAGATTGCGACCTATGAGGCAGAGGCTGCAAGACTCAAGAAGGTATTGGCGGAAGAGGAGGCTGCAAAAGCACAAAACCAAGCAACCGGGAGAGTCCCGGTGATCAATTTAGATCCTGCACCAAGAAGAACCAAGAGGGCTGAAGCTCCAAAGGGTGATCCTACTGTGTTGTTACCCTTAGGAGATCCTGATGATCCTACACCGCCTTTTACTCAGGATATCATGAAAGCTAATATATTCAGAAAATTCAAGATGCCAATAATCAAAGCTTACGATGGAACAAGAGATCCCGCGAATCATGTGAGAACTTTCTCTAATGCACTGTTGTTGCAGCCTACCAATGATGCGGTCAAATGCAGAGCATTTTCTCAAACCCTGGCGGGCATGGCTCAACGTTGGTACAGTCGTTGTTAGGTCCAAAGTATCGTAGAAGGGGGGGTTGAATACGATACTCACAAATAATTTAATTTCGTTCGCGGATAATTCATTCAGTTCTATAACGAAATCAAACACACCAAACCAAACCAAGTTTCGGGGAATATATCTTTTTATAAATATAAACCTCGAGGGGTGCTACAATTTCTAATCCGTAGATTAGCTTCAATGAGTTCTAGGTTATTCACAATCAATACAATGAAAGAGTTCCAGCAGAATTAATGTTCTTAGTATTTTCTCTCTGGCTTTTCCTCTCTCTCCGTAATTGTTTCTGTAGTGAAATGAACCTCTACTGAAGAAGACACACTTCCTCTGTTGTAATTGTAGACTTTTGTTTTTGAAAACCATCGAACCAAAACTAGAGAACTAATCATGGCCGTCCAATTTCCATCAACCTGTCAGACAAAATAAAACTTTCCACCTGCTCCAATTTGAAAACCATCGAATGATTAAAAAGAATTTATCATTCGATAGTTTTTAAATAAAAACTATCGAAATCTAAATTCTTTTGAATTGAATTCTGATGGATTTCTTTTATCACTTTCGATGGTTTTCTTAAAAGAAAAACCATCGAATCATTTCTTGTCCTTGATCTTTTTAGTAGATCTTTTAAGTTCCCGGGTGCTTAGTTTTAGACTGTATCAATTTCTTCTGAGACGATAAAACAACTTGATCTTTTTAGTGCCGTCACCTAGTGCAACTGGTCTGGTTCACAGATGAATAACACTTGATCAATTCTTCTTTTATGTCTTAAATTCAGTGCTGCGCTGATAAGTCCTTTGTCGTTCTGGTTGCTTCGATTAAATCACTGGAATCCCGTGGTACTTAACCCTAAATCATTCACATACTTCTGTCGTCTTGAAAGTCTTGTTTCTTTTGCTGTCACCTTAGGCTTGAACATTTTCATGAACTTCTTTCCGTGACCTGTTTACGGACTTCAAGAATACATAACGTATTTTGATTTTTTGAGTTTACCTTTTCTTCTTTGATTCTGGATTCCTGTGCTTCTGTTAATATTATTGTATGTCTTGTCCTTTGTTGAGTTGTAGTTATCTCTTTTACATCTTATGTTACATTATGCTTTACAGTCCTCTCCCTCCCAATTCTATTGGATCTTTTAAGGAACTGAGTAAGGCGTTTATCAACCAGTTTGTTAGTGGAAGGGTGCATGAGAAGAGTTCTGCATCTCTTATGGGAATCCAGCAAGGTAAGAATGAAGCATTGATGGACTATATAAATTGATTCACTAGGGAGGCTTTAAAGGTCCTGGATCTGGAGGACAAAGTAGCAATGATAGCCCTACAGCAAGGAACCACCGATGACCATTTTAAAAGGTCTTTGGCTAAGCATCCACCTGAAAGCATGAGGAAATATGAACTTCCTACTGGCGGAAGCGGGAACGCAAAGAAAAGAAAGGAGACTCAAGAATATGATGTTAAGGAAAAGTATCCTAGGACATCCAAAGATTCTGACTCTCCACCTAAAAAGAACAATTTTGGACCAAGGTTTATGGAGTATGCGAGATTGAACACCCCTAGAAGCCAAATTCTGATGGAAATTGCAAAGGAGGAAGATCTCCAATGGCCGAAGCCACTGAAGACTGACTTGTCTAAAAGGAATCAGAATCAATTCTGTCGATTCCACAAAGAAGTTGGTCATGATACGGATGATTGCAGGCAATTGAAAGATGAGATCGAGTTCTTAATCCGAAGAGGAAAACTTGATAAGTTCACTAAAGATGGGAATCGAAGAAATGAACGAGAAAACTATGAAAGGAAAGACTATGACAAAAGGGACAACGATCAAGATCGTAATCCCAAACCCCGAGGGCCTGTCATCAACATGATATTTGGAGGACCAACTGCTGCTGGGTCATCCCAAAACTCAAGAAAAGCTTATGCCCGAGAGGTAATGACTGTTGTAGCAGAAGCACCGAAGCGTGCCAAGACGGAGATATCCATAAGTTTTGATGATTCTGACTTGGAGTATAATAACCCGAATTTTTGGAAAAATTTAAAACTTTTCTTATTATGATTAAGTGCATCAGTGAATAGTGAAATTGGTAAGTGAATAGTGATTTTGAGGATTAAGAAAATTTTTCATGCCACCTATGTACGAGACGTAGTATGGATATTCCGAAGTCATATTAGTGATCTACGGAGTAAATAAATGAATGCAAAGACGATCGGAATTCAGAAATTCCAAATTTTATTTTGGTATAGTATTTGACCGGGCAGCGAATTATATATTATTATATTCAAGAAATGAGATATTAAATTTGAGGATTTGAGGATTTGAGGATTTAATATTTTGGAATTTTATTATTTTATTAAAGTCGATTTAAGGATTGGATCGTTGGAGTGAATAGTGAATAGTTACTATTCACTGCGAGAATCGCGTAGAATTGTATTCGCTCTTTTTAGGAAATATTTTCGAATCGTTTCAAGAAGGACAAGGCGACATTTACAGGATTAAATATAGACATGGAAGTAACATGTAACAAGATTAATTCGAGGAATGCAACATTTGGATCATCTATGTGAAAGGAAACAAACCAGTAAAGCTACTTTAGCTAGACCAATGCATGTTGGACATGTGTCACAAGCTAAGGCCATTAGAGCTATGACTCACCACTTTTGTCATAAAAAATCAGCATTTCTAATTAGTCAAAAGCCAAAACCCAAAAAGAAAACAAAACATTTTCATTTTCTTCATTTTCGGCCAAAGAGGAACTGCCGGATTGTAAGCTTCACATCTCCTTCATTTCTCGGTGGAAAATGGCGATCTATAGCTCGTTGGAAAGGTCTTGAGATAACCTACATTTCCTATTTCACAAGTTTCTTCCATTTGAGCAAGGTAAGACCTTCAGTGTTCCAGTTCTTTAAACCAGTGTATAGTAACTCCGAAAAGTCATAACTTGTTCTTGATTTTCTTTTGCAAGTTTGAGGATGATAACCATAGATAAAGACTCTCTTAAGGCTTACAAGCTCTGGTTGTGTGTTTAAGGATTCAAGGAAGGTATACCACTCACCCACCCTTTGATTTATATTGAATTTTAAGTGAAGTTTTTAGTAATAAGCATGTTTATGGAATTTGGAGTAGGTATGGTTAATTCTTGATGAATACTTGTTGTTGGTTGATGTTGGTGATGTGTTCTGGAAGTATATGAACTGGTTATGTTGTAAAAGTTGTTGGGTTTTTGAATTCATTTGGTTTTAAGAGGTTTTGACATAACAAAAACCGGGAAACGTTACGATTATAGCCGTCGTAATGCCCATTTGATTTAAGGCTGTTTTGAGCAAGAATTACGAACTGGTCTTGGAATGTTTTTTGGCAACACTGACCATGAACATGTAGGCCTTGTTTTGGTATAAAGATCATGTCGTTACGATTTACGGTTTAAGAGAAAAGTAAGTTTTAGTAAACGTCGTTCGGAGGAACAACCCATCTCTGGTCAGTCACTTTGAGGCTATATTTGGACCACTTAGAAGCCATATTAAAATGTGAAACTTTGAGTAATAATGCTAGAGACAGTTAGGAAGGCTCACGAAAACGATTCAGATTAAAAAGATTATTTTTCGATTTTATAAAAATGTTTTAGTCGAGGTCGCGCAAGTGAAAACCACTAAGAACATGGCTTAGAAACCAATGTTGTAAATGGTTAAGTATAACTTGTATTCGAGGATCGATTTCGGACTAAACCTACGATTTAAGTAATTGTCGATTAAACATGGACTTAGTATGAGCCTATAACGAGCTAGTAATTCCTTGGTTGTGTTTCACTTACGTGTTTAAGCATTGAGTACAAGTGGATTATCCAGGGGATTAATCGTGCGTTTCTTTGACTTTGTCTAGATTGTCCGGCATCGTCGCGAACCCCTACCACTTCTCGAGCATCAGGCAAGTTTACTAACCCTTACTCTATTGTTAGAGTGGGCATATTTTCGAATGTTTAGTACTTGTTGATTCAAAAATATATCTATGTATATATATTGTTAGGCTCAAGACATGTCTGAATACCACTATTAACAAGCCTACACTATGTGACTTTGTCACACTACATGACCTAGTGATTTATATCACTGGGATAGAGTATAGGTCTCTAAATGTACTTGTCTTGTTCTCATGAACAATAGCTTTATCATGTATGCTCAGATTTATAATGAGCTTAGTAAAGTTCTTGCATCTAGAATGTATATAGGCCATTGAATAATTATCCTGGTAGAAGTTCAGAAGTGTTCATGCAGCAGGATAGAGTTGAATAAGGCCATGAAGAAATAAGTTGCAGGAATTTATCTAAGGCATTATATAGCAAAGTCAAAAGAAAGCTATGTCGTGAAGTCACCAATATCCATGTCGTGAAGTGCTATATCGCATAGTCCATTTTGTACTATGTCGAGAAGTCCTCAAGACACATGTCGTGAAGTGTTGAAGACAGCAAAGTCAAAAGAGCCTAGATCGTGAAGTCCTCAGGAGCCCTATGTCGCATAGTCATCAAATGACCTATGTCGCATAGTCATCAAATGACCTATGTCGCATAGTCGTCAAATGAACTATGTCGCATAGTCGTCAAATGAACTATGTCGCATAGTCGTCAAATGACCTATGTCGCAAAGTCTTCAAAGGCTATATCGCGTAGTCCTCACAAGGGAGATCGCGAAGTCAGGGATAAAGTGGAGTTCACGATATCAACACTTAGCCGTTTATAACAAGACAAATTAAGGTACAGAACCAAGAATCAAAGGAGACAAATACTGAAGCATTTGTTCTGGCAAGGTGGTCCAAAGAACAGATGGCAAATCTACAGCTAAACTTGGAGAGAAAGATAAGAGACAAGCAGCTACAGAAACGGGAAAGACTCCGAAAAGCAGGTGGTCCTTCCTGACTCAGTGAACTTCTTATGGCAGGACAAGTTGGACTTTCAGAAGGGGTAGCTGTGTAATATTGTGTGTGCCTAGTTTGTATAGGGGAATATATATATCGTGCACACACAACTGTAAGCTGTAAGAGAGATACACATAGTTATTTGCTAAGCTCTTTTCTCTGTAAGCAAGCAAGTTCAAACTGTTCTTGTTTAGAAGCCAGAAATTCGATTGTGAATTTCCTGGAAAGCTGTAGTGTTTAATTTGCTTATACAAAGTAGATTAAAGTGATTGTGTGTGTTATTTACTTTCTGCATATTACATATCATAATCACATACAGTTGTTTACTTAGTTTTCAAGTTCGAAAAATATATCAAACTATCCATTCACCCCCCCTCTGTCTAGTTTCTAGTAGTATTCATTTCTAACAAGTGGTATCAGAGCGGGCTGTTAACATACAAACAGTAAAAGATCAAGAATGAGCTCACAGAAACTAAGCAGTATCAAGATTCCTCCCTTTAACAAGGAGCACTACAGTTTATGGAAGAAGAAGATGTTGCTTTTCATCAAAGCTTCCAACCCCATGTACTTAGATATTCTAAAGCATGGTCCCTTTGTTCCATTGATTGAGATTGGTGAAACTACAGTAGGCACTGAGATAATACCAGCAAGGCATGTTCCTAAAGATCCCTCAAAATACACTGATCCTGAAAAGGAGAAAGTAGCACTGGATGGACATCTCCAACTTATCATCTGTGAATCTATGGATTTCAACATGTATGGCACTGTTGCTCACTGCAGTAGTGCAAAGAAGATGTGGGATCTCATAGAAGTGCTCTGTGAAGGAACTACTGAAGTAAGAAAGAACAAGAAACAGATTCTTGTCTCACAATATGAAGCCTTCATGGCACAACCAAAAGAGGGAATCACAGAAGTGTTTGAGAGATTCAACAAGCTGATAAATGAGCTCAAACTCTATGACAAGCACTATGAGACAGAAGAGCTTAACATGAAATTCTTACTGACTCTGCCAGACCATTTAGAACCAAGAATCTCTTCCCTCAAAGAAAGAGATCTAACAAAGATTGGTTTTGATGTCTTGTATGGTGTGTTAAAGACATATGAGCTAGAGCTGTTTCAGAAGAGATCCATTCAAGCAAAACAAGGATTAATGGCAAATACCTCTTGTGCCCTCATTGCTGACAATCTAGGTCAAAGAATGGAGTCTCTGAAAGTCAGTCAAGTCAAGATTGAGGAACTAGAAGATAATGATGATGCTGGTGAAGAAAATCAAGTTGTTTATGATTTGCCTGAGGAGGATGAGTTCTACAGCATAGATGAGCTGGAAAAGATGGAAAATAAATCTTTTGCTTACATGGCTAGGAGATATCCTAACATTAGGTTCAAGAGGAAGCAGCCATTCAAGCCCAGGTTCAATGGTGGGAATGCTGGTGGTTCAGGAAGCTCAAACTCCTTCAACAAGGGAAAAGGGATTGCTGGTGCAGCAAAAGGAGGATACAAATCTGGGAGTGTGGATAGGTCCAAAATAAGATGCTATAACTGCAATGAACTTGGGCACTTTGCAACAGAATGCAAGAAGCCTAAACAGATCAAGAAGGATAAAGCATACTTAGAGCTTGAGGCAAAGTATGAGGCTCTACTCAAGAAACAACAGGGTAAGGCTTTCATTGCTGAGGGAAAGTGCTGGGATGACTCTGATGAGGAAGAAGAACCAGAGTACTCAAACTATGCCTTGATGGCATTTTCTGATGAAGGTGATTCCTCAAATCAGGTACCTATTCTTACTTCTCTTGAAATGACTCCCTCTCAATATAAGCAAACTGTTGAAGACATGAGTACTGAAATGTTTAACATTCATACTAGCATGTTAGTTGCTAATGAAGAAATTGATAGGCTAACTGCTAAAAACTTGGAGCTTACAGAAAAGAATGAGAAACTTGAGTTAATGGTTGTGAGCCTTGATGGTTTGAATAGGGAAGTTGAGTATCTCAAAAATAAAGTAATTTGTGCTGAACAAATAGAGAAAGCTCTTAGAGAACAAATTGCTGAAACTGAATTAAAACTGAGAAGCTACAGAAACTCATCTGAACTTATTCAAACCTATCACAAGGAACACACTGAAGACTGCAAGGTTGGAATTGGTTTTGACTATGAGAATGACAAAGGAAGGAAGAAGGCAAAAGGCAAAGGAAAAGAATCTTTTGTAAACAAAAATACCCCATCAACTCTGTCAAGTGTTGAAAAGCCCATCTTCAAAAAGAGTGTTGTTGAGTTTAATGAAGAACTCTTGGTCATTAAACAACAACTTCTTGAAGAAGATGAGGCTGCTAAAAACACCTCCTCTCTTCCTGAATCTGTCAGTCAGAAAGAGACCAAAGACAACCTTGTCAAGAGTCCTGTAGTCAAGAAAGAAGTTGTTAAGAAAAAGAAACAAAACAGAAATGGTAAGGTAGGTGTCAACAAGGGAAACAACTATACTTATGTGCCAAATGCTCCCAGGAAACAATGTCAAAAATGTCAATCTGTCAATCATTTGACTCATAAGTGTAACAAGCCTGAGATAGCTGAAATTGATAACCTAAGTAACCATTCTGCTAGCATACTTTCTAGTCATGATTCATTCTGTGGAAAGCCAAATTGCATGACATGCTATGTGACTGTGATTGCTAATTGTTTATCTCTTAAGCATAAACTTGACTCTGCACAATCCTGTGAATCACACACACATGTACACACTCACAGAACAGAATCCCCTACTGTGAGGATTGCAACTCATGACAAAAGAAGTGTTAACAAGTATGCTTCTAATTCAACTGGACCCTACCAAGTGTGGGTACCAAAAACAACTTAGTCACTTTGTGAATGCAGGGCAACAGGAATAAAAGAGTCATATGGATCTTGGACAGTGGTTGCTCAAGTCACATGACTGGTGATATAGCCCTGCTATCACATTTTGAAGAAAAGGCTGGCCCATCAGTAACCTTTGGAAATGACAACATTGGTTATACAATGGGATATGGCAGTGTCAAGTCTGGGAATGTCATTATTGAAGATGTAGCATTTGTTGAAGGACTGAAGCATAATCTCTTGAGTATTGGACAATTCACCAACAGGGGCTTCAAAGTGGAATTTGATGAAGACCTTTGTTCAATCTCAAAAAGAGAAAGTGGTGAAGTTGTTCTAACTGGTGTGAAGAAAGGAAGCTTGTTTGTAGCTAATCTCCAGGCTGCAAATAAGGGAGAAATTTGTTGTTTCTACACAAAAGCCACAAATGAGGAATTCTGGCTGTGGCACAAGAAACTGTCTCACTTGAATGTTCAGGCAATGAACTCTCTAACCAAGAGAGAACTCATAAGGGATTTGCCTGCCTTAGAGTTTGTGCAAGATGGAGCATGTGAAGCTTGTTAGAAAGGGAAGATTAAAAGATCAAGTCACAAGAACAAGTTGCTCAATACAAACTCAAAACCTCTGCAACTAATTCACATGGACCTATTTGGCCCTGTGAATGTAATGTCCCTTTCCAAAAAGAAATATGCTTTAGTGATGGTTGATGATTATTCAAGATATACTTGGGTGGAATTCCTATTCTCCAAGGATGAAGCACCTCAAGTCATAATAGAGCATATCAAGAGAGTTGATAGAGAAGCACAAAGCACTGGTTCCTCTGTAGTTGCTTTGAGAAGTGATAATGGGACTGAGTTCAGAAATTCAACATTGTATGAGTTTTGCAAAGATAAAGGAATTTCTCAACAATTCTCAGCTCCTAGGACACCTCAACAAAATGGAGTAGTTGAGAGAAAGAATAGAACTCTCATTGAAGCTGCAAGGACAATGCTGTTGGATGCAAAGCTACCTACTAGCTTTTGGGCTGATGCTGTTAATACAGCATGCTATGTGCAGAATAGAACATTGATCAATAAGAAGTCTGGCAAAACTCCTTACTCATTAATGACTGGAAAAAGAGCATCCTTCAAGCACCTGCATGTGTTTGGAAGCAAGTACTTTGTGATGAAAGATACCTCTGAGCATGTTGGAAAATTTGATGCTAAAGCATTTGAAGGTATCTTCATTGGATACTCTCTGGAAAGGACAGCATACAGAGTGTTTGTACCTGAGCAACACAAAGTCATGGAAAGCATGGATGTTACCTTTGATGACAAGAAAACTCCAGGACTGAAAACAAGTGATCAAGACAGTGTGCTATTGAGATTTGAGAATCAAGGTTATCTTGAGGATTCTGAAAGTGAAGATGAATCCCCTGTTCAAACTGTTCTAGAAAATGAAATTCTTGAAGTTGACAATCTTCTTCAAATACCTGTGCAAGGATTCACAAACACAGGGGGAGAAGAAGAGAATGCAACTGTCAACCAAAATGAGATTGGAACAGATCAAGGAAATGAACAGGGGCACACAAGGAAATGGGACAGAGCCCACACTAGGGATCAAATCATTGGAGATCCTAGTGAGGGAGTTAGAACAAGAAGGGCAACATTAAACACTTGTCTGTATAGCTGCTTTCTGTCACAAGAGGAACCTAAATTAATTGAAGAAGCTTTGAAGAATTCTGATTGGATTGTTGCCATGCAAGAAGAGTTGAATCAATTTGAGAAAAACAAAGTATGGGAACTAGTGCCACCTCCAAAAGGAAAGAATGTTATTGACACCAAATGGGTGTTCAGGAACAAGATGGATGAAGAAGGAGTGGTTATTAGGAACAAAGCAAGGCTGGTTGCTAAAGGATATTGTCAGCAAGAAGGTATTGACTATGATGAGACATTTGCACCTGTAGCTAGACTAGAAGCCATCAGAATCTTTCTGGCTTTTGCAGCTCACTCAGATTTTAAGGTGTATCAAATGGATGTGAAAAGTGCATTTCTCAATGGTGATCTTGCTGAAGAAGTTTATGTGTCTCAACCACCTGGCTTTGAAAATGAAGACTTCCCAAACTTTGTGTATAGACTGCTCAAGGCACTCTATGGACTCAAACAGGCACCAAGAGCCTGGTATGAAACTCTATCTCAATTCCTTCTTGAGCATCAATTTACCAGGGGTACAATTGACAAAACCCTATTCTTCAAGAAGCATGGAAATGATATCATTCTAGTTCAAATCTATGTGGATGATATCATCTTTGGCTCCTCAAATGAAAAACTCTGTGAAAGGTTCTCTAAGTTGATGCAAAGTAAATATGAGATGAGTATGATGGGAGAGTTAACCTACTTCCTAGGCCTGCAAGTACATCAAAGGGAGGATGGCATCTTTATAAACCAATCTAAGTATGTCAAGGATCTTTTAAAGAAATATGGTTTAGAAGAGTCATCCCCAGCTAAAACTCCTATGTCTACTGCAATCAAGCTGGATGAAGACAAGAAAGGCAAGAGAGTTGATATCAAGGTCTATAGAGGAATGGTTGGATCCCTACTCTATCTCACAGCTAGCAGGCCAGACATCATGTTTGCCACATGCCTTTGTGCAAGGTTCCAGTCTGATCCCAAGGAATCTCACATGATGGCCATCAAAAGAATTTTCAAATATCTGAAGGGGACTCCTAATCTTGGGCTATGGTATCCAAAGGGCACTGGGTTCAACCTGGTTGGTTACACAGATTCTGATTATGCTGGATGCAGGATTGACAGGAAGAGCACCTCTGGAAGCTGTCAATTCCTAGGTCAAAGGTTAGTGTCCTGGTTTAGTAAGAAACAACAGTCCACAGCAACATCCACAGCTGAAGCTGAATACATTGCTGCTGGAAGTTGCTGTGCTCAATTGCTTTGGATTAGAAATCAACTTATGGATTATGGACTAGTATTGGAACATATTCCTCTGATGTGTGATAATACTAGTGCAATATCCATAGTTGCCAATCCTGTTAATCATTCTACTACAAAGCACATTGAGATCAGGTACCATTTCATTAGGGAACATGCTGCAAATGGTACCATAGATGTCTCTTATGTTCCAACTGAGAAACAACTAGCTGACATATTTACCAAACCTCTGAATGAAGCAGTCTTTAACAGACTTGTGAGTGAAATTGGAATGCTCAATCCTTCCTTCAGTTGTTCTAAGTAAATATGCTGGTTAATTGTTGCAGCAGTAAATTTTCACTGTATTTAAATGATCTATTTGTTTGGAGTGAAAATTAGCTGAGATATGATTTATAAATATTTCAGTATTTTACTGCATATTTTTCAAAATCATATTTGTTAGTGGAGTTGTGAGCTTTTAAGACATCTCGATATAGATGATTTTCAGAGTTCACGACATAGTTCAAATTAAACAGACTTATATCGCAAACTGTTGAGATTGTGAGACTTCGCGACATAGTTCATTTCATGAGTTTGCGACATAGTTAATTTTATGACTTCGCGACTTAGAATAACTATATCGACAAGTCTCCATAGTTAACAGAATTTTGATTTAAATTAATTTTATTTCAAAATTTGATAAAAGTCTGACAAATTGCTTAAAATTCCAAAAAAAAAAAAAAAAAAGAAAAAAAAGAGAGCTTTAGACAGGGTATTTCTACTATATCGCAAAGTCTCCCCGATCCTTTCATTTTGAAGACTTTGCGACATAGTTCATTGTTGAGACTATGCGATATACTTTACAAGACTTTGCGGTACAGGCCATTTTTGACTTCGCGACATACATATAGACTGTACACATTCATAACTCCATATCGCAGTGTCCCTATCATATAAATACCTTTTTCTAACCTAAGCAAAAATTCTCTACTCACTTTCTTACTTTCTCTCTTGAAATGGCACCCAAATCTCAAACAGTATCAACCCCTATTCCTTTAACCATTCCCAAAGAAACAAATCTTCTCACCATTCCCTCTGAGGCTGAGGCTAAACCCAGGTACAAGTGTTTTGTACGGTTCCTGAATGATTCCTACCTCAGCCAAGCCCTAACCTTGAACCCCACGTTGTATGTTGATGTATTGGAAGGATTTTGGCGAACGGCGCTGGTTTCTACTATGGCCAGGGAAGATGGAACTTCGTTCCAGGAGATAGCTTGTTCAATTGGAGGCAAACACTTCCAGTTTGGGGAGAAGGAGATAAATGAAGCTTTAGGGTTCAAGGTGGAGGGTCATGACCAAGAAGCTACAGATGCTCAAATTGTAGACTTCATGACTCTCATTCGGTATGCAGATGAGATTGATACTGGAAAGCTGAACAAGAAATTTGTAAGAAGGGAGTGGTCATTTCTATTTGATGCACTCCAGAAGGTGTTCCTTTGCAGAAAGACAGGATGGGACCATATCAGTCACATTGCTGTGAAGCTGGCCTATTCCCTAGCCTACAATCAGGAAATCAATGTTGGAGCAATAATCCTCAAGGAATTGGCTCAAAGGCTAGGGAGGACAATCCGTGGAAGAGGTAATGACATCTTTTACCCTCGCTTTCTTCAAGTTATTTTAAATTATCTTGATGCTAATGTCCATGACTTGGAGGGTATTGATAAATCAAAGATGGCTTATTCCAAGTCCATGTCCAAGATTCTGTTTGGTTCATTGGACACAAGGAATCAAGTGGATGTGATCTTGAGTGTGACCAAGCATATGCAGGACACATTCGCGTCTTATCCACTTGATAAGCCCATATACCATGCTCTTTCCTGGACAGGGGAGGCTGAGACTGAAGGAGCTTCACAGTCTAACCCAAGCCTCCCTATCCCATCCAGCAACCCCACTGAAAACACCACTGTAGAAATTAGGCAGCCAAGTGCATCAATCTCTCAAAAGATTGGTGTTACTAAAAAGAAGTCAAAGAAGAGAGCCCTTGAAGTAATTAATGAATCTGTAGGGGTAGGAAGTGAGATTCCTGAGTCACCTCTCACCAGACAAAGTAAGAAATCCAAATCCAAACCTACCACTGGATCCTCCCAACAGGATTCAGATGTGGAAAAAGGGGTACACCTATTACTGTCAATGGCCTCTCAACAGGTTATTGGCATTGAAAAGAGTAGTCTCCCCACTACAATCTGTACTGAGTCTGCACAGGATCAAGACCTCACTCTTGATCCTAGGAGAAATAAGGATGTTGACACCATGAGTGGAGAGCACATCACAATTGAAACTCCTCCTATTTCTCAGGGGGAGTTGCTAAAATCTAGTCTACACCACACTTCTCTTCCAGAATCTACATCAAATATTTCTTCTCCACAGGTTGGTCATTCACATGACTTATCTGTACTTGATCAATCACAATCCAAAACTGTGATTGAGCCAAACTCAAGTGACATGGTGCATGACACTGTGCTCACCACCCAGGACCCACATCTAGTTGGTCAGGGAATGCATGCTGGGGCATCTCCTAATGACACCAACAAAAACATAGAGGTTTCCCCAGTTCTTACTGGAGACTCTATGCCAAACTCTCCATTCCATTTGGACATGGACCTGCCTTCACAGGCACATGGAGATGATGTTGTCACTCATCCCATTTCAATGGAGACAACATCAGACTCCACAGTCATTCCAAGACTGGAGGAAACTCATTCAATCACCCCACCTGAGGTGCCTAGCACCAGCTCTAACTTGGCTCAGGCCACAATAGCAGAATGGCTGAAGCCTGTGCAACATGACAGGCCTTCAGGATCATCCTCTGTGCCACCACAATTGACGGAAGAAGAATTGCAAAATCTTCATGTGGCACAGATTGATGAGATCTCTAAAATTGCTCAACACCTTCTCACTGCAAATCTCCCAAATTCTGATTATGAGGCTATCCTTCTCTCTCATAAGGAGGATGTTGAAGCACAGCAGGACAAAATTGTGGATGAAGCCCAGCAAGCTGGAAATGTGGATGCTTGGCTGGATGGAAAAAGGACTGTAAAGCTCAAAGAAGCTCTAGCTTTTCTCAGGGAGGACTATCTCACAGCCTTGGGGTCAAATGCCAAAAGTCTCTCTCCTGCTGAAATCTATGATGCAGTTAATGATGTCTACAAGAGCCAGCTTAAAGCTATGCATTTTCTTGGGAAAGGTCTTCAGTCAGAAATCTCCACCATTCAGGAAGAGACAGCTCATTCTACTGCTCAGCTCAGGAACTGTTTTCTTTCAGACTTTCCCAAGGTAGATGGCATTCTAAAAGAAGTCCAGAAAACTGCCTCCAATGTTACCAAGATGGACTGCACCCTAGCTATGGTTTCTGATAATATGAAGAAGCTCTCCACCAAGCTAGACAATGTGGTGCAGGCCAATATCAACTCCAACTCCATGCTAACAGTACTATGGAAGAATCAGTATGGGAACAAGCTTGTTGATGAGGTTCCCATTTCTGACATCTCTAAGTTTGACTTCTCCAAAATCAAAGACCAATCCCTCAACTCTTTCAAATCTCAACAATTGTTCTCTAAGGTGGATGACTTGGAAAGGGAGGTAGCTGATCTTAGAGCTGACAACAAAGTGCTCTCTCACTTTTTGGCAAAGCTGAATGACAAGTTGGATGACCAAAGCACTTCAACCTCTAATATTTTGTTGGTGCAACAACAAATGATGACATCCATGATGAGACATATGAACCTGCCTATCCCTGGGGAAGCTCAAGACATCTTGTCTGATTCCAAGCCTAAGGGGGAGAAAGAAAAGGAGGTCATTCTGAACAAGAGAGGGGGAGTACCCACAAAGCATAAGGGCAAGGGCAAACTCACTGAGGAAACCATAAAGCCAATTATTCTTCCCTCTGTAGATGTCATCAATGCACAAGGTCAGAAAAGCACAGTCACCACTACCTTCTATCCCTCCACAATGCCAAAAGATATCTCCACTTCCCAACCTGCTCAACCTACTCCCAAGGCTCAACCCATCAAAGCTTTAATCATCACAGAGGCCAAGCTACAGGAAGTTGCCAATTCTCACATCTATCATGATGAGGCCTTCCTGGAGCTTCTGAAAGCCACTTACAGAGATGCACAAGAAGATGCAAGGACTTACAGAATGAAGCTCAAGGAAAACATCAAATACTTCACAGTAGCAGTAAGGAAAATCAAGGATGTCCATCTAAGAGAGATAATCATGGTGTGCAAGGACAACTGCTTGTGGCATCTTGCTTTTCAAACTCTAGAGAAACTGAGATTCACTGAGCTGTCAGTAATTATGGACTTAATAGAACAAGGTGGGGCTAACAACAAGAGATTGTTTGATGATTTGAAGATAGGTCAAGATCAAAGACTGCCTGAGGTTATCTCAAAGCCAAAGACAATAATTTTCCAAAATCTATCTAAAGACAGCAGTATTGACCAATTGGTGATCCCTTCTGATTTGACAAAGAGGAATAATGCAAAGATCAATCAGGTACTACAAATGCTAAGGGCCAAGAGGGGAGCTAGGACAGCAGAGGAATTAGAGATGATTAACATTCTACAATCTTTTCTGATTCATGGTGTTTTGCCTGAATCTATCAAAGAAAAGAACATGAAGAAGGATGGGGAGGATGATGATGAGGAGAAAACCTACAGGAGGAGATCTCATTCAAGGAGTAATAAGGATGGACCAAGTGACAGCAGCAGAAGCAAATCTTCCAAGAAATCTAAAGATGCTGGTGATGACATAAAGGGGGCAAAGGAGACAGTGAAGAGAACTAGGAGTGGAATTCAGCAAGTCAAGGACATTGCTAGCAGTACTTTAACCACAACACAAGACTCTAGGTCTAGGGTGGGTACTGTTAGCAATGATCCTCCAAAATCATTATCCATGACTTCTGAACCTGAATTGCCACAGATAAAAGATGAAGCCACTAAAGAAATATCAAGAAAACACTT
This sequence comes from Heracleum sosnowskyi, assembly GCA_030848705.1. NCBI lineage: Eukaryota > Viridiplantae > Streptophyta > Magnoliopsida > Apiales > Apiaceae > Heracleum > Heracleum sosnowskyi. The sequence continues at coordinate 73,346,634 of CM061235.1, forward strand.
CCACAAAGTTACAGCTAGTGGAGTGTTACAGTGGATGAAGGGGAAAGGAATGAAGCTACTTCCAAGTGATGTGGCACTGAAGACTAATTCTCCTTGTTCAAGAAAGGTATCTCTTGTGAAGCATTTGAAGATCAAGAGTGTACCCAAAAGGATAAGGATAACAAAGAAGACTGGAAAACTCACAAATGTTATTGGCATCAATGTGCTTCCACTAGATGAGGACTATGATGAAGATGCCCTAGCATTTTTGAGGGCTCAAAGGATCTTTGAAGTCAAAGTGAAGTTGGATCATCTAGATATCAAGTACACTGATGGAAGAGAAAGGAAAATGAAGCAAGGAAGCTGGCAATATTTCTATAAGTATGAGCTTGAAAGGATAAATGCCTTACTGAATTTTGAAGAAAAGGATGAAAGGACATGGAAGATAGATATTGCCAGGTACTTGAAGCTGCATGCTGATTATGAAGAAAACATGAGGAAAGAGACTGAAGAGAAGAAGATACAGAGAGAAAAAGAAATGGCTGAGATGGAGGAGAGGGCTAAAGAGCTAAGGCAGAAAGGGCTGTGCAGGGTCAAGCAAAATCCTTACATTGTGGAGTACAAAAACTCACATGGAGGTCAAAGCAAAATAAGGATGGAGTTTCTTGATTCCTATGTAGAAAGTGCACTCAAGGCTGCAATTGATGATTTGGAAGGCTCACCTCTCATTGAGGAACTGATTGCAAGAGAAGAACTTCAAGAAGCCATCATAGACATGAAGAGAAGAGAAGAAATAAGGAAAAAGAAGATATATGATGATTTGCTAGAGAAGCAATTGGAAGCTGAAGCTGTTGAGCAACAAAAGTAATCTGTAAGCTTTCAATTTTTCTATGTAATCAAATTTCTGATCTCAAGGTTCATGAATTGTCCTCTCTGTTACTAAATTTCCTTTTTATGTAAGTTAGGCTTGTTATCAGACATGAAATTGTGCCTAAGGATCTTACTCACAATTTGGGGGAGATTGTTAGGCTCAAGACATGTCTGAATACCACTATTAACAAGCCTACACTATGTGACTTTGTCACACTACATGACCTAGTGATTTATATCACTGGGATAGAGTATAGGTCTCTAAATGTACTTGTCTTGTTCTCATGAACAATAGCTTTATCATGTATGCTCAGATTTATAATGAGCTTAGTAAAGTTCTTGCATCTAGAATGTATATAGGCCATTGAATAATTATCCTGGTAGAAGTTCAGAAGTGTTCATGCAGCAGGATAGAGTTGAATAAGGCCATGAAGAAATAAGTTGCAGGAATTTATCTAAGGCATTATATAGCAAAGTCAAAAGAAAGCTATGTCGTGAAGTCACCAATATCCATGTCGTGAAGTGCTATATCGCATAGTCCATTTTGTACTATGTCGAGAAGTCCTCAAGACACATGTCGTGAAGTGTTGAAGACAGCAAAGTCAAAAGAGCCTAGATCGTGAAGTCCTCAGGAGCCCTATGTCGCATAGTCATCAAATGACCTATGTCGCATAGTCATCAAATGACCTATGTCGCATAGTCGTCAAATGAACTATGTCGCATAGTCGTCAAATGAACTATGTCGCATAGTCGTCAAATGAACTATGTCGCAAAGTCTTCAAAGGCTATATCGCGTAGTCCTCACAAGGGAGATCGCGAAGTCAGGGATAAAGTGGAGTTCACGATATCAACACTTAGCCGTTTATAACAAGACAAATTAAGGTACAGAACCAAGAATCAAAGGAGACAAATACTGAAGCATTTGTTCTGGCAAGGTGGTCCAAAGAACAGATGGCAAATCTACAGCTAAACTTGGAGAGAAAGATAAGAGACAAGCAGCTACAGAAACGGGAAAGACTCCGAAAAGCAGGTGGTCCTTCCTGACTCAGTGAACTTCTTATGGCAGGACAAGTTGGACTTTCAGAAGGGGTAGCTGTGTAATATTGTGTGTGCCTAGTTTGTATAGGGGAATATATATATCGTGCACACACAACTGTAAGCTGTAAGAGAGATACACATAGTTATTTGCTAAGCTCTTTTCTCTGTAAGCAAGCAAGTTCAAACTGTTCTTGTTTAGAAGCCAGAAATTCGATTGTGAATTTCCTGGAAAGCTGTAGTGTTTAATTTGCTTATACAAAGTAGATTAAAGTGATTGTGTGTGTTATTTACTTTCTGCATATTACATATCATAATCACATACAGTTGTTTACTTAGTTTTCAAGTTCGAAAAATATATCAAACTATCCATTCACCCCCCCTCTGTCTAGTTTCTAGTAGTATTCATTTCTAACATATATTTTTTGTTCCAAGTATCGTGCAAGTTTCTAAAACCATATTTTGAAGTATTCTTATACTAGATTCAAGTTTTCAAACCTATGCCTCTATAAACTGTTGTTGTGATAAATAAAAGATTTTGAGATATATGTTATGTGTTTTTGATTTCGAAATGATACTTATGGTGCTAAGTAACTGTTAGGCTCAAGACATGCCTGAATACCACTATTAACAAGCCTACACTATGTGACTATGTCACACTACATGACCTAGTGATTTCTATCACTGGGATATAGTATAGGTCTCTAAATGTACTTGTCTTGTTCTCATGAACATTAGCTTGATCATGTATGCTCAAAGATATAATGAGCTTAGTAAAGTTTCTTGCATCTAGATTGTATATAGGCCATTGAATAATTATCCTGGTAGAAGTTCAGAAGTGTTCATGTAGCAGGATAGAGATAAATAAGGCTATGAAGAAATAAGTTGCAGAAATTTGTCTAAGGCATTATATAGCAAAGTCAGAAGAAAGCTATGTCGTGAAGTCACCAATATCCATGTCGTGAAGTACTATATCGCATAGTCCATTTTGTACTATGTCGAGAAGTCCTCAAGACACATGTCGTGAAGTGTTGAAGTCAGCAAAGTCAAAGGAGCCTAGATCGTGAAGTCTTCAAATGACCTATGTCGCATAGTCTTCAAATGAGCTATGTCGCATAGTCTTCAAATGACCTATGTCGCATAGTCTTCAAATGAGCTATGTCGCATAGTCTTCAAATGACCTATGTCGCAAAGTCGTCAAAGGCTATATCGCGAAGTCCTCACAAGTGAGATCGCGAAGTCAGGAATGAAGTGGAGTTCACGATATCAACACTTAGCCGTTTATAACAGGACAATTCAAGGTACAGAACCAAGAATCAAAAGAGACAAATACTGAAGCATTTGTTCTGGCAAGGTGGTCCAAAGAACAGATGGCAAATCTACAGCTAAACTTGGAGAGAAAGATAAGAGACAAGCAGCTACAGAAACGGGAAAGACTCCGAAAAGCAGGTGGTCCTTCCTGACACAGTTAACGTCTTATGGCAGAACAAGTTGGACTTTCAGCAAGGGGTAACTGTGTAAAAATAGGTGTGTGCACTAGTTTGTATAGGGCTTATATATATGATGCACACCCTATTGTTAGCTGTAAGAGAGATACACATAGTTATTTGCTAAGCTCTTTTCTCTGTAAGCAAGCAAGTTCAAACTGTTCTTGTTTAGAAGCCAGAAATTCGATTGTGAATTTCTTGGAAAGCTGTAGTATTTAATTTGCTTATACAAAGTAGATTAAAGTGATTGTGTGTGTTATTTACTTTCTGCATATTACATATCATAATCATATACAGTCTGTTACTTAGCTATCAAGAGTCGAAAAATATATCAAACTATCCATTCACCCCCCCTCTGTCTAGTTTCTGGTAGTATTCATTTCTAACAAGTGGTATCAGAGCGTAGGTTGTTAACGTACAAACAGGAAAAGATCAAGAATGAGTTCACAGAAACTAAGCAGTATGAAGATTCCTCCCTTTAACAAGGAGCACTACAGTTTATGGAAGAAGAAGATGTTGCTTTTCATCAAAGCTTCTAACCCCATGTATTTAGATATTCTAAAGCATGGTCCCTTCATTCCAATGATCGAGATTGGTGAATCAACCATTGGCACTGAGATTGTACCAGCAAAACATGTGCCCAAAGATCCCTCAAAATACACTGATCCTGAAAAGGAAAAAGTTGCACTGGATGGACATCTTCAACTTATCATTTGTGAATCTATGGACTTCAACATGTATGGCACTGTTGCTCATTGTACTAGTGCCAAGAAGATGTGGGATCTTATAGAAGTGCTCTGTGAAGGAACTACTGAAGTAAGAAAGAACAAGAAGCAGATTCTTGTTTCACAATATGAAGCCTTCATGGCTCAGCCAAAAGAGGGAATCACAGAAGTGTTTGAGAGATTCAACAAGCTGATAAACGAGCTCAAACTCTATGACAAACACTATGAAACAGAAGAGCTCAATATGAAGTTTTTACTAACTCTTCCAGATCACTTGGAACCAAGAATCTCTTCCCTTAAAGAAAGAGATCTAACAAAGATTGGTTTTGATGTGTTATATGGTGTTTTGAAGACATATGAGTTGGAGCTGTTTCAAAAGAGATCTATTCAAGCAAAGCAAGGATTAGTGGCTAATACCTCCTGTGCACTTATTGCTGACAACCTAAGTCAAAGAATGGACTCTCTTAAAGTCAGTCAAGTGAAGATTGAGGAACTGGAAGTTGAAGACACTGGTGATGAGGTCCAGGTCATCTATGATTTGCCTGAGGAAGATGAGTTTTACAGCATGGAGGAACTGGACAAAATGGAAAACAAATCTTTTGCTTATATGGCTAGGAGGTATCCTAACATAAGGTTTAAAAGAAAGCAGCCATTCAGGTCCAAGTTCAATACTGGAAACACTGGTGGATCTAGTGGCTCAAACACCTTCAATAAAGGAAAAGGGATTGCTGGTGCTGCTAAGGGTGGATACAAGACAGGAAGTGTGGATAGGACCAAAATAAGATGCTATAACTGCAATGAACTTGGGCATTTTGCCACTGAGTGCAAAAAGCCTAAACAAGTCAAGAAGGACAAAGCATACTTAGAGCTTGAAGCTAAGTATGAGGCTCTACTCAAGAAACAACAGGGCAAAGCTTTTATTGCTGAGGGAAAATGCTGGGATGACTCTGATGAAGAAGAAGAACAAGAGTACTCAAACTATGCCTTGATGGCATTTTCTGATGATGGTGATTCAAGTCAGGTACCCATTCTTACTTCTCTTGATATGACTCCCATTCAATATAAGCAAACTGTTGAAGATATGAGCACTGAGATGTTTAATATTCATACTAGCATGTTAGTAGCTAATGAAGAAATTGATAGACTAACTGCTAAGAGTGTTGAGCTTACAGAAAAGAATGAGAAACTTGAGTTAATGGTTGTGAACCTGGATGGTTTGAAAAAGGAGGTTGAGTATCTTAAAAACAAAGTGATTTGTGCTGAGCAGATAGAGAAAGCCCTTAGAGAACAAATTGCTGAAACTGAACTGAAACTAAGAAGCTTCAAAAACTCCTCTGAACTTATTCAAACCTACCACAAGGAACACACTGAAGACTGCAAGGTTGGAGTTGGTTTTGACTATGATAATGACAAGGGAAGGAAGAAGGTCAAGGGCAAAGGAAAGGAAACTTTTACAAACAAAAATGCCCCAACCATACTGTCAAGTGTTGAACAGCCCATCTTCAGAAAGAGTGCTGTTGAGTTTGATGAGGAACTACTGATCATCAAGCAACAACTACTTGAAGAAGATGAGGCTGCTAAGAACACTTCTTCCTTTCCTGAACTTGTCAATCAGAAAGAGACCAAAGACAATCTTGTCAAGAGTCCTAAAGCAAAGAAAGAAGTTGTTAAGAAAAGGAAACAAAACAGAAATGGTAAAGTTGGTGTTAACAAGGGAAACAACTATGCTTATGTGCCAAATGCTCCCAGGAAACAATGTCAAAAATGCCTATCTGTTAATCATTTGACTCATAAGTGTAGTAAGCCTGATATTGTTGAAGTTGACAACCTGAGTAACCATTCTGCTAGCATAAATTCTAGTCATGATTCTTTCTGTGGTAAGCCAAATTGCATGACATGCTATGTGACTGTGATTGCTAACTGTTTGTCTCTTAAACATAAACTTGACTCTGCACAATCTGGTGAATCACACACACATATGCATTCTCATAGGACAGGGTCCCCAATCAGGGTTGAGAGGGTGAAAACTTTATGTGAGCCTAAGAGTGTAAACTCCAAAGCCACAGAAAAAGTGAAGTCTCCTACTATGAGAAATGCAATTTATGACAGAAGAATTATTAATCAAAATGTTTCTAAATCAACTGGACCCTACCAAGTGTGGGTACCAAAAACAACTTAGTCATTTTGTGAATGCAGGGCAACAGGAATAAAAGAGTCATATGGATCTTGGACAGTGGATGCTCAAGTCACATGACTGGTGATATAGCCCTGCTATCACATTTTGAGGAAAAGGCTGGCCCATCAGTAACCTTTGGAAATGACAACATTGGTTATACAATGGGATATGGCAATGTTAAATCTGGAAATGTCATTATTGAAGATGTAGCATTTGTTGAAGGACTGAAGCATAATCTCTTGAGTATTGGACAATTCACCAACAGAGGTTTCAAAGTGGAATTTGATGAAGACCTTTGTTCAATCTCAAAAAGGGAAAGTGGTGAAGTTGTTCTAACTGGTGTGAAGAAAGGAAGCTTGTTTGTAGCAAATCTCAAAGCTGCAGATAAGGGAGAAATCTGCTGTTTCTACACTAAAGCCACAAATGAGGAATTCTGGCTATGGCACAAGAAGCTGTCTCACTTGAATGTTCAGGCAATGAACTCTCTAACCAAGAGAGAACTTATCAGGGATTTGCCTGCCTTGGAGTTTGTGCAAGATGGAGCTTGTGAAGCTTGTCAGAAAGGAAAAATTAAAAGATCCAGTCACAAGAACAAATTGCTCAATACAAATTCAAAACCTCTGCAGCTAATTCACATGGACTTATTTGGCCCTGTGAATGTAATGTCCCTCTCCAAAAAGAAATATGCTCTAGTAATGGTAGATGACTATTCAAGATATACTTGGGTGGAATTCCTATTCTCCAAGGATGAAGCACCCCAAGTCATAATAGAGCATATCAAGAGAGTTGATAAAGAAGCACAAAGCTCTGGCTCCTCTGTAGTTGCTTTGAGAAGTGATAATGGGACTGAGTTCAGAAATTCAACATTGTATGAGTTTTGCAAAGATAAAGGAATTTCTCAACAATTCTCAGCTCCTAGAACACCTCAACAAAATGGAGTAGTTGAGAGAAAGAATAGAACTCTCATTGAAGCTGCAAGGACAATGCTGCTGGATGCAAAGCTACCCACTAACTTTTGGGCTGATGCTGTTAACACAGCATGCTATGTGCAAAATAGAACATTAATCAATAAGAAGTCTGGCATGTTAGATCAGAATTCAATGATCGTCAGAAGCTAGACTCAACTGATCAGGATTGCTGACGTCATCAGTATTGCATGGTCATCAGTATTTGATCAAGCGTCAGTATCTTATTGATCATCAGGATTCCTACTCAGACTATGATCAGGTTTGATCATCAGGACTTGAAGCTGATCAGGATTCCTACTTCGAGTTATATTTGGAGTCTAGATAAACATGGAAGTTTGTTCCTGGTTTGTAGAATGCAGCTATCGATTAAAGATATGTTTCTATCTTTATTATGATTAGGACTTATCTTGTTATTGATAGAGAAGCTGTGTGCACTATATAAACACAGTTTTGGTTTCGATTTATGTACTCATCAGAGAGAGAATTATTCATTCGAGAGAGAACATAATCGGAGAGAAGCTCTTAAGAACAGAATTTCTTGAGAGAGTTTTTGTAAGCTAGCAGCTCTCAAGAACATCAGAATTTCTTGAGAGAGTTTGTAACAGTTTTATATCAGATTTAATAAAGCTGTTATCTTTCTTTTCATATTTGTGATATATACATTAAGAAGTCGATTATCTTACACTATTGTATTCAACCCCCCTTCTACAATTGTTATTTACTGGGCAACAATTGGTATCAGAGCAAACTGATTTAATTCTGAATCAGATACGATCTAAAGATGTCGACAACCAAGTATGAAAGCATGAAGATTCCCATCTTGAAGATATCAGAATATCCCACATGGAGGGTAAAGATGCTGATGTACCTGGAGGCTATGGATCCTGACAATCTGGACTGGATTCGTGATGGACCATATATACCAACAAAGTTCGTAGAACGAACAGATACTGTACCAGAACATTATGTGGTCAAAGCTAAATCCGAATGGACTCCAGAAGAAAAAGCTCATGTACTCAGAGAACCAAAGATAAAGAATATCTTGCACAATGGTCTTGATGCTGTTATGTCAAACAGAGTGATTGCATGCAAGTCTTCAAAAGAAATCTGGGATACTTTGGAAACTCAGTGCCAGGGATCTGCATCTGTTAAGAAAAACAGAAGGGCTCTATTGATTCAAGAATATGAACAATTCGATGCAAGACCTGAAGAGAGCCTGACTGATCTATATGATAGATTCCTGACACTATTGAACAGCTTATCCTTAGTTGACAAAGTATATGAAACTGAAGATTCAAACACCAAATTTCTTAGAGCTTTACCTGAAGAATGGGATACTCAGACCTCAATCATTAGACACCAGTATGATCTGAACATTGTGTCTCTTGATGAGATCTATGGGATGCTAAGAACTCATGATCTTGAAGTTCAACAGAGAAAGAACAAGAAAAGCAGCAAGGCAAAGTCAATTGCTTTGAATGTAGAAGCAAAATCAAAAGAGAAAGCTATGGAGGTCTCTAGAAGGAAAGCAAGAGTAGCTGAGTCAGATCCTGACGACTCTTCATCAGATACTGATGGCAATCCTGATGCCAATACTGGTGATGACTCTTCTGACTCAGACATGGAAGAGATGGTTGCTATGATTGTCAGAAACTTCAGAAGGATGAAGTTCAGGAAGAATAGAAGACAAGGCAACTTTCAGAAAAAGACCTTCAAAGCAGACAAAGACAAGTATATCAAAAAGGACAGCAAGGGTAGCAAATTTGACAAGTCAAAGGTTAGATGCTACAAGTGTAATGGTATGGGTCACTTTGCTTCTGAATGCAACAAGACAAAGGCACTCATCACATCAAGCAAGGATTGGATGGACTCTTCCTCAGAATCTGATACTGAGGTAGTCAACTATGCGTTAATGGCCAATGCTGATGTAACTGCTGCTCCTGATGATAAGGTACTAAATACTATCTTTGATTTTGATACTGATAATGCTTCTGAGTTAAGACGTTTTCTAAAGTCATTACATATTAGCTTTAGAAGTCAAACTGCTGAGAATACTAGAATCTTATCTGAGATGTCTGACCTTAGAAAGAGGAATGAGATATTAGAAGCTGAATTTTCTCGTATGCAAGAAGTACAAAAAGAATGTGATAATGTTAAGCACATGCACTTAGAGATAACATCTAAATGTACTTCCCTTGAAAAAGAACTTGAATATGCTAATGAGAAAATCAGAACCTGGACAGACTCTGGTAGGAAATTTCATGAGATTAATACCTCTAAGAATTGGAAAGAGTGTCTAGGATATAAGTCAGATGAGGATAAGAAATTGAAAGAGAAAATTGTCATTGATGAGACAGTTAGTCCAAAGACCTATAGACATGTTATAGACTCAACCAAATCTAAGATTACTCCTGTTAATTTTGTTTTTGGTAAGGATTCCAATTCTACTTTTGAAAAGGGATCTACCTCTACTCAAGGAATTAAAATCGTTAAGCCTAAACATGTCTTGAACAAAGTTACTAAGAATGTAGGTCTATTGTCTCAGAAACAGCTTAAAGATAAAATCTGTGAGGTTACAGATAAGAAAAAGGAAGCTACTGTTAAGAGAAACAGGAATGGTAAAGTTGGGATCAATAAAGAGAATGGTTATAAGTATATCCCAAATGCACCTAGAAAGAGTTGTTTTAACTGTGGTAACTCTAATCATCTTGCTATTGATTGTAAAAAGAGTAAGAAGAAAATTGCTGAAATTCCTAAGTCTGATGTTAGGAATAGATCAGTATTTTACAAACCACAGAATTCCTGTTTTCATTGTGGTAGTCTATGGCATTCTATTTATACATGTAAAGAGTATCATGATTTGTACTATAACTTTTATGATCCATTGCCTAAGTTTGAAAGTAGTACAAAGTCTGATAGAACTGAAAATGTCATAATGAAGCATGCTTTTGTTAATACTGATATTGACAAAGCAAATCCTGATGGAGTAAATCCTGTCAGGACTGCTAAAGTCAAAAAGTCTTCTGCTGTTAAATTTAATAAAATGCATGAACAAGGAATCCAACAAGTGTGGGTTCCTAAACATTCTGACTAGTGTTTTACTATTCTGATGCAGGGTAAAAGGAAAAATGTGTTAGTCATGGATAGTGGATGTTCTGTGCACATGACTGGAAACAAAGCCCTGTTATCAGAATATGAGGAAAAAGCTGGCCCAACTGTGTCTTATGGAGATGGCAACATTGGACAAACCTTGGGATATGGCAATATAATCATTGGAAATGTCATCATTGAAAAAGTAGCTCTAGTGAAGGGACTAAAACACAACTTGTTGAGTATTAGTCAAATCATTGACAGAGGTTATCATGTCAATTTCTATTCCACACATTGTGAAGTAGTCAGTAAAGCAACAGGGAAGATAGCACTAACTGGCTACAGGCATGGTAACATATATGAAGCCAACATTCTCTCAGATACTGATGACTCCCCTACATGTTTCATCAGTAAAGCTTCAGTAGATGAAAGTTGGAATTGGCACAAGAAGCTTTCTCATCTCAACTTCAGCAACATCAATGAGTTGGTTAAGAAAGAGTTAGTAAGAGGATTACCTAATGTCTTATATACACCTGATGGACTCTGTGATGCATGCCAAAAAGCAAAACGAAGAAGGACATCATTCCAGAGTAAATCAGAATCCTCTATTGAAGAACCATATCACATGCTACATCTTGATCTGTTTGGTCCAGTCAACATCATGTCCATCAGTGAGAAAAGGTACACTCTTGTAATTGTTGATGAATATTCTAGATTCACCTGGGTGTATTTTCTGCATAGAAAAGATGAAACTCCTGAAGTTCTGTTGGATCATGTGAGGATGATTGAGACAACCACAAAGTACAAAGTCAAGATTCTGAGAAGTGATAATGGTACTGAATTTAAGAATTCAAAGATGGAAGAGTTCTGCAAATACAAAGGAATCATTCAACAATTCTCTGCTCCTGGCACACCTCAGCAAAATGGAGTAGTAGAAAGGAAGAATAGAACTCTTATTGAAGCTGGCAGAACTATGTTGGAAGAAGCTAAAATTACCTACATATTTCTGGGCAGAAGCAGTCAACACAGCATGCTATACACAAAATCTCACATTGATAAACAGGCATGGTGTCACTCCTTATCAGTCACTCAAAGAGAAGAAACCAAGTCTGAAGCATTTGCATGTGTTTGGCTGTAAATGTTTTGTTCTCAGAACTCATCCTGAACAGCTAGGGAAATTTGAAACAAAGGCTGATGAAGGAATATTCATAGGTTATCCTACATCAAGAGCCTTCAGAGTTTTTAATTTGAGAACAAGAACTGTCATGGAGTCAATACATGTATCTTTTGATGATAAGAAGATAACTGGAATCATTGAAGACTCGCATGATAGATTGTTATTTGAAAATGAAGCTTCCAAGGAACCTGAAGAAAGTGAATCAGAAGCTGTCCATTCATCAGATACTGATGGGTCACCAAATCCTGATGACTCACCAGGTACTGATGAGGCTAATACTGATGATGCAAACAACAGTCATACAACTAGTAGTGCTAATGTTGAGGGGGAGCAACGGCATTCAACTACAAGTTCAGAGTCAACTCAATCATCAGGACAGAATTCTTCAGATACTGATTCAAGTGAAGATCCTGATAACACATCAGGAGGGCATAGCAATAATTCAGGGAGAGCTTCAAATCAATCAAATTCTTTCAATCAAGATAACACCAATCCAGGGGGAGCATCTACTTCAAGAAACAATTTGACACCAGCAAGGAAATGGACAAAAGATCATACTCCTGATTTGATAATTGGAGATCCTGATGCAGGTGTTCAAACAAGAAGTGCAACTCAGAATGAATGTTTATATAATAACTTTCTATCCAAGGAGGAGCCTAAGAAAGTTGAAGATGCACTTAAAGATGCTGATTGGGTTACTGCAATGCAAGAAGAACTGAATGAATTTGAAAGGAATGAAGTCTGGAAACTGGTACCAAGACCAAAGAATAGATCAATTGTTGGTACAAAGTGGATTTTCAAGAACAAGACTGATTCTGATGGAGTCATTATCAGAAATAAAGCTAGACTAGTTGCAAAGGGGTATTCCCAACAAGAGGGAATTGACTATGATGAAACTTTTGCTCCTGTTGCAAGACTAGAAGCCATCAGGATATTTCTTGCTTATGCAGCACATAAGAAATTCAAGGTTTTCCAGATGGATGTTAAAAGTGCTTTCTTAAATGGTGAACTGGAGGAAGAAGTTTATGTTGAACAACCTCCTGGTTTCATTGATCCTAAATATCCAGATTATGTCTACAGACTGGATAAGGCACTTTATGGACTAAAGCAAGCTCCAAGAGCATGGTATGAAACCTTAGCTCAATTCTTACTGGAAAGTGGATTCAAAAGAGGTGCAATTGATAAAACTCTATTTTATTTGAATCATGGTAAGGAGTTGCTGTTAGTTCAGATTTATGTTGATGATATCATTTTTGGGTCAACAAACAATAAGCTGTGTGAAAAGTTTTCCAAGCTTATGCAGTCAAGATATCAAATGAGCATGATGGGAGAAATGAGTTACTTTCTGGGTCTTCAAGTTAAACAGACTGATGAAGGGATTTTTATTAATCAGTCTAAATACACAAGGAATTTACTGACAAGGTTTAACATGCAAGACAGTACTCCTGCTTCAACTCCCATAGCTACAGCTACCAAACTTGATCCTGATCAAGGTGAAGAGGTAGATGTAACTCACTACAGAGGAATGATTGGCTCTTTATTGTATCTCACTGCCAGTAGACCAGATATCATGTTTGCAACCTGTCTATGTGCAAGATTTCAAGCAAAACCTAGAGAACCACATCTGATTGCAGTCAAAAGAATTTTCAGATATCTCAAAGGCACTCCTTCACTTGGCCTTTGGTATGCAAGGGAATCAGATTTTGGGTTGTGTGGTTATTCAGATGCTGATTTTGCAGGATGCAAAATAGACACGAAAAGTACTTCAGGAAGTTGTCAGTTTTTGGGTGGAAAACTAGTTTCATGGTTCAGTAAAAAGCAGAAATCTATTTCCACTTCAACTGCAGAAGCTGAGTACATTGCTGCAGGAAGCTGTTGTGCTCAGATAATGTGGATGAGAAATCAGTTGTTAGATTATGGCCTGTCATACTCAAAAATCCCTATTTATTGTGATAACCAAAGTGCTATTGCAATGACAGGAAATCCAGTTCAGCATTCTCTTACTAAACACATAAGTATCAGATATCACTTTATAAGAGAACAGGTTCTGGAAGGAACAATTGAACTTCATTTTGTTCCTACTGATCAACAACTAGCTGATATATTCACCAAGCCACTGCCTGAAGCTACTTTCAATAAGTTGGTGAATGAACTTGGAATGATGATTTTTGAGAATTTCTGAGGAAAAGCTACAGAGAGGAAATCCTGATAACTGTCAAATCCTGACGGTTATTCAGAAAGGTATGTATCTTTGATCAAATCCTGATAGGACTCAATCCTGACAGGAAATCAATTGGTCAAATCCTGATGCTCAGATGTTTGAAGCTGGTATGAAAACCAGAGGTTCTATGCTAATTTGTCATCAACACTCCTGGTAAACTCTGGACAATTAGATTATTACTTAGTCTTTGATTAAGTTTTCAGTCTTAATTATCACTTTCAATATCATTATTAACAGAGTTTATTATTTATCATCTCTATATCACTTTGAGTGTTACTAACAAATTTTGCAGGTCATTTCTACAATCTCAAGGAGACGGTTCGGTTTTCCATAAATATTTTTGTCTCGTTTGCTGGTAAGCGTGTTTTAATTCTATGACCATTAATTTGGTTATTTTTCTTAAACCAAAACGCTATTCAGGATTGTTAAAATAAATTTTGTTTTCTTAAATAAAATTTTATTTTAATCTTATTGAATATTTTTTTTTCTTCAATCCTGATATGGCAAAATATTTTGTGCGGAAATGCTTTTATTCCTGATGAGGTTAGGTTTTTCTTACACCAGAAAATGCCTACTCGTTATGGACTACTTTCTAATGCTATGGTACAAGGACCAACCCACCTTGTTCCTGACACAAGCATGCAACCTAAACAGTCTAAACAGTTAACAACCACCTCTACTGTCTCTCAAAAGACTTTAGTTGTAAAATCAAAGAAATCAGCTAGAACTGATGTGTCTGGAAGGCAATCAGGTTCAAAGGATTTTTCCTCTACACCACTCACTAAAAAGAAGATACAAGGGGGTGTACAAGGGGTCCTGGTGAAGAAAGCTGATAAGGTTGTTACGAATGTTCCTGTGAAAAGGAAGTTAAGGTTGATTGATGAAAGTGATTCAGAGGATGACTTACCTATATCCTCTGTGATGAATGTGAACAAGGAAGTTGCTGATACTGCTACTAAAGCTGTGGTACCTTCATCAAAACCACAAAAGACAAGGAAATTATCAAAGAGCAGGTATCATATTCCTTTGACAGTGCAAATGAAGGATACTGATATTCAGACATCAAATCCTGATGTTAGTATTCCTGATGCAGCAACAAAAGTTGTCTCTATATCAGACTCTCCAGCCTCTCCATCTCAGATTCGAGGACATTCTTGGGAGAAGGTTTCTACAACTGCTTCCTTGGTTGGTCTTACACCTACATCAAAGAAAAAGAGGAATGCAGAAGAGTTAGTCTATCAGAGACAGAAGAAGCTGAAAGGATCAAGCCCACAAGAACCTGAATTTCAGAGTAATTCAGCAGCTACTGTTGATCCTGCCACACAAGAACCACTCAATCAAAGTTTGGGTGAAGGCTTAGCTAGTGGAATGGTCACACAAGAACCATTTTCTCAAAGGGAGAATGAAGACATCAACATTCCAGCTACACAAGAACCATCTTCTCAAAGTGAAGATGCAGGCAAAGCTACAGCTTCTGTTGAAAGATTGGTCGAGAACATTGTCAATGAGGGAAGCACACAAGAACCTTTAGCTCAAAGTGTTGAAGAAGCTTCTGAACCTCAAGCTCCACAAGAACCATTGGTAGCAAATACTGATGCAAGCATATCAAATCCTGACGATGTTCATCCTGACGCTAGTGGTGCTCTTGATAATGAACCTATTTTGATACAGCCACTTCGTTCAAGACCAATGGATCATCCTATCTCAGAACCACAGGATAAACTGAAAGGTATTGCTATTCCTGATCCTGATATTACTCCTGATACTGATGATGATAGTTCTGATGATGATAGTGATGATGATAATGAGAATAGAAAAGAGAAGGAACAGCTTGCTACAGCACTCAAGATTAGTCTTGGAACTAATTTTGGTTCATCAAGTACGTATATGGCTGGCAAAGCTTTCACTGGGAAAGATCAGAGACAAGATTTTTCTACTCCTTCCTTTGATCCTGCAGAGGCATTTAGACAGAATGAATGGAACAATTCATGGCACAATTCTGATGAATCTATCAGTTTTTCTTCTGCTATTGAACATGCCTATAATGCAGTGAAGTCTATAGAGAATCAAGACTTGAAGAATCATCTGAAGGCTACAACTCTGTTATCCAAAAGCCTGAAAAGTGAGATTGATTCTATCAAGGGTTCAACTGAAAAAGTGAGGACTGATATCTTTAATAATTTTACAAAGGTGCCTACTACTTTTCAACTAAGGGTAGTGGAATCCCAAGTGAAATCTGTTGTTTCAGAACAAACCTCCATCAAACAAAGAATTGATTCTCTGGATACTAAGGTAACTGAAATTCAAGCCTCTCTTTCCTTAATTTTGCAATTATTGTCAAATCCTGATGTCAAAAAGGGGGAGAAGGTTATTCAGACAAAATGTACACCTGATCTAGTATTAAGAAATAATGATGATGATACTGGAAATGATGGTGGTGACAAAGCGATACAAGGAGAAACCTCTGATGCTGTTGTTATGAAGACAATCCAAACTTCTCAAAGTCAAACAACGCAGTCAACTCATGTTTCTGATTCTGGAGTTAAGACAGTAAGAACATTGGTGCAATCTCAGATCCTGACGGAAGATCAAATCCTGACACCTGGTCATGGACAAATTCTTGCTACAATTCCTGAAGGTGATGAAGATGTGATTATTGATAATCCTGAAGATGCATCAAATTTATTCCAGAAGTTTTCTACAAAAGACGGCAGAATTGTTACTCTATATCACACTGATAAAAGAGTTCAACAATTATATGCAAGAAAAGCACTCTCTACAGCAAGTGAAGAATATCCAGATCTCTCACATGAAGAATTCTTGAGACTACAAAGAGAGACAATGGAAAGCTATACTGCTCCTGCTAGAGGTAGAGGAAGCAGAGGTAGGAGAGGTGCTAGAAGAAGTAGAAGAGGTTCTTCAACTCAAACAGTACCTAGACAGACAAGGTCTAGAGGGTTAAGAATTGAAGAAATTCCTGAAGCTTCACAAAATCTAACAGATCCTGTTATCAAGGATATCATGGAGAAAGAAGACAAGGAATTTGTTGAAGAAGAACCTGAATTGAAAAGAAAATCAAGAAAATCAACTCTCAGCAATACAAATCAAATTGAAGATTCTAATCCTGACAATATTCAAGATCCTGACGAATCTGAAATTCTGCAAGAGGTTGATTTGATAATCTTATCTACTGTTGTTGATTGTCACAACAAAGAAGTAGATGAAGAAGAAGAAGCCATAAGAAGAGATATTACAAAGAGAACATATGAAGATTTTAATCTCTATCTACAAAGGCTTAAAGTTTCAAATGAAAGAAAATGGAGAAATTCAAGCAGACAAGAATCTTTACTTGAAAGAAGCTACGCTCATGAAAAGGAGAAATACAAGAAGTGGAAACATATTAGCACATTAAGTTGTGATACACCTATCAATTTTCAGACTAGTGGAATTATTACAAGCGCTTCAAGTGTTGTTGATTTGTCTGATATGGCTAGATCAAAAACACTCTGGTTAAAGATGTTTTCAAATCTGAAGCAATTGTCAAGTAATTCAAGAGGAGGTATTGGACACAGAGATGGTGAATATCTGAATATGTCATATGTTGATCCTTACTCCTTGACAGAAATTGGAGGTACTTTAACTTCTGAAAACCTGAACAATTTATTAGCTGTTGATATAGTTATAGATTGTCATGATGGTTTTGAAAAGAAAGAAAAGCTTCTGTACTTCATGAAAGATGGTAGTGTGAAGATTCTATCTATTCAAGATCTGCTGATGTAAACTACACAGGAACTGAAATATGTTCACTATCTGTTAAGATGGAAGAACCAAGTGTACAAAGAATGGAGTGACATGATTTTGTCAAATATAAGAAGAAGACTGGATGGAAACAGTAATTTCAATGGTAATTATACTCCCATGTACTTAAATCAAAGAGGTCAGGATGTGGAAATGCAAAGGGGTACTGCTGTTAAAGAAGTAAATTTTGGCATGACTCATCTTTCTCTCAATCCTGATGGGAAGGAAATTGCTTATCTTTTGCTTGAAGAGCACAGTCTACAGAGAAACTCCATACAGAATCTCAGAGCAGCTATCTACCAGATTAATGAGGAAGATGAAGAACTCAGAAATCTTAAGGAAAGACTGATTCAAATTCTTGAAGAAAAAGAAGAAAGTTTATTATCCAACTTCTTGAAGATGAATCTGTTCTATCACAAAGCTTGAACAGATAAGTTGTTTCTGAAGAGACTCGTACATTTTGATACATGTTTTTGACATCATTGAATATTTGGAATCTATACTTTATTTCACAAAGTATGAGATTGGGGGAGATTGTTAGATCAGAATTCAATGATCGTCAGAAGCTAGACTCAACTGATCAGGATTGCTGACGTCATCAGTATTGCATGGTCATCAGTATTTGATCAAGCGTCAGTATCTTATTGATCATCAGGATTCCTACTCAGACTATGATCAGGTTTGATCATCAAGACTTGAAGCTGATCAGGATTCCTACTTCGAGTTATATTTGGAGTCTAGATAAACATGGAAGTTTGTTCCTGGTTTGTAGAATGCAGCTATCGATTAAAGATATGTTTCTATCTTTATTATGATTAGGACTTATCTTGTTATTGATAGAGAAGCTGTGTGCACTATATAAACACAGTTTTGGTTTCGATTTATGTACTCATCAGAGAGAGAGAATTATTCATTCGAGAGAGAACATAATCGGAGAGAAGCTCTTAAGAACAGAATTTCTTGAGAGAGTTTTTGTAAGCTAGCAGCTCTCAAGAACATCAGAATTTCTTGAGAGAGTTTGTAACAGTTTTATATCAGATTTAATAAAGCTGTTATCTTTCTTTTCATATTTGTGATATATACATTAAGAAGTCGATTATCTTACACTATTGTATTCAACCCCCCTTCTACAATTGTTATTTACTGAGCAACATGGCAAAACTCCTTACTCATTAATGACTGGAAAAAGAGCATCCTTCAAGCACCTGCATGTGTTTGGAAGCAAGTGCTTTGTGATGAAAGATACCTCTGAGCATGTTGGAAAATTTGATGCTAAGGCATTTGAAGGTATCTTCATTGGATACTCTCTGGAAAGGACAGCATACAGAGTGTTTGTACCTGAGCAACACAAAGTCATGGAAAGCATGGATGTTACCTTTGATGACAAGAAAACTTCTGGACTGAAAACAAGTGATCAAGACAGTGTGCCATTGAGATTTGAGAATCAAGGTTATCTTGAGGATTCTGAAAGTGAAGATGAACCCCCTGTTCAAACTGTTCTAGAGAATGAAATCCTTGAAGTTGACAATCTTCTTCAAACACCTGTGCAAGGGTTCACAAACACAGGGGGAGAAGAAGAGAATGCACCTTTCAACCAAAATGAGCTTGGAACATATCAAGGAAATGAACAGGGGCACACAAGGAAATGGGACAGAGCCCACACTAGGGATCAAATCATTGGAGATCCTAGTGAGGGAGTTAGAACAAGAAGGGCAACATTAAATACATGTCTGTATAGCTGCTTTCTGTCACAAGAGGAACCTAAATTAATTGAAGAAGCTTTGAAGAACTCTGATTGGATTGTTGCCATGCAAGAAGAGTTGAATCAATTTGAGAAAAACAAAGTATGGGAACTAGTACCTCCTCCAAAAGGAAAGAATGTTATTGACACCAAATGGGTGTTCAGAAACAAGATGGATGAAGAAGGAGTGGTGATAAGAAACAAAGCAAGGCTGGTTGCCAAAGGATATTGTCAGCAAGAAGGCATTGACTATGATGAGACATTTGCACCTGTAGCTAGACTGGAAGCCATCAGAATCTTCCTGGCTTTTGCAGCTCACTCAGATTTTAAGGTGTATCAAATGGATGTGAAAAGTGCATTTCTCAATGGTGATCTTGCTGAAGAAGTTTATGTGTCTCAACCACCTGGCTTTGAGAGTGAAGACTTCCCAAACTTTGTGTATAGACTGCTCAAGGCACTCTATGGACTCAAACAGGCACCAAGAGCCTGGTATGAAACTCTATCTCAATTCCTTCTCGAGCATCAATTTACCAGGGGTACAATTGACAAAACCCTATTCTTCAAGAAGCATGGAAATGATATCATTCTTGTTCAAATCTATGTGGATGATATCATCTTTGGCTCTTCAAATGAAAAACTCTGTGAAAGGTTCTCTAAGTTGATGCAAAGCAAATATGAGATGAGTATGATGGGAGAGTTAACCTACTTTCTAGGCCTGCAAGTACATCAAAGGGAGGATGGCATCTTTATAAACCAATCTAAGTATGTCAAGGATCTTTTAAAGAAATATGGTTTAGAAGAGTCATCCCCAGCCAAAACTCCTATGTCTACTGCAATCAAGCTGGATGAAGACAAGAAAGGCAAGAGAGTTGATATCAAGGTCTATAGAGGAATGGTTGGATCCTTACTCTATCTCACAGGTAGCAGGCCAGACATCATGTTTGCCACATGCCTCTGTGCAAGGTTCCAGTCTGATCCCAAGGAATCTCACATGATGGCTATCAAAAGAATCTTCAAGTATCTAAAGGGGACTCCTAATCTTGGTCTATGGTATCCAAAGGGCACTGGGTTCAACCTGGTTGGTTACACAGATTCTGATTATGCTGGATGCAGAATTGACAGGAAGAGCACCTCTGGAAGCTGTTAATTCCTAGGTCAAAGGTTAGTGTCCTGGTTTAGTAAGAAACAACAGTCCACAACAACATCCACAGCTGAGGCTGAATACATTGCTGCTGGAAGTTGCTGTGCTCAATTGCTTTGGATTAGAAATCAACTCATGGATTATGGGCTAGTGTTAGAACACATTCCTCTAATGTGTGACAATACTAGTGCAATATCCATAGTTGCCAATCCTGTTAATCATTCTACTACAAAGCACATTGAGATCAGGTACCATTTCATTAGGGAACATGCTGCAAATGGTACCATAGAAGTCTCTTATGTTCCCACTGAGAAACAATTAGCTGACATATTTACTAAACCTCTGAATGAAGCAGTCTTCAACAGACTTGTGAGTGAAGTTGGAATGCTCAATCCTTCATTTAGTTGCTCTAAGTAAGTATACCAGTAAATTGTTGCAGCAGTAAATTTTCACTGTATTTAAATGCTCTATTTGTTTGGAGTGAAAATTAGCTGAGATATGATTTATAAATATTTCAGTATTTTACTGCATATTTTTCAAAATCACATTTGTTGGTAAAGTTGTGAGCCTTTAAGGCATCTCTATATAGATGATTTTCAGAGTTCACGACACAGTTCAAATTAAACAGACTTATATCGCAAACTGTTGAGATTGTGAGACTTCGCGATATAGTTCATTTCATGAGTTTGCGACATAGTTCATTTTATGACTTCGCGACTTAGAATAACTATATCGACAAGTCCCCCCACTTGACAGAATTTTGATTTAAATTTATTTTATTTCAAATTTGATAAAAGTCTGACAATTTGCTTAAAATTCCTAAAAGAGAGCTTTAGCCAGGGTATTTCTACTATATCGCAAAGTCTCCCCAATCCTTTCATCTTGAGGACTTTGCGACATAGTTCATTTCTGAGACTATGCGATATACTGTGCAAGACTTTGCGGTACAGGCCATTTTTGACTTCGCGACATACAAATAGACTGTACACATTCATAACCCCATATCGCAGTGTCTCTATCATATAAATACCTTTTCTAACCGTTCACAACTTTTCATCTTGTCTATTGCTCTCAAACTCTCAAACCTAAGCACAAATTCTCTACTCTCTTTTTCACTCTCTCTCGAAATGGCACCCAAATCTCAAACAGTATCATCCCCAATCCCTTTAACCATTCCCAAAGAAACCAATCTTCTCACCATTCCCTCTGAGGCTGAGGCTAACCCAAGGTACAAGTGTTTTGTACGGTTCTTGAACACTTCCTACCTACGCCAAGCCCTAACCCTGAACCCTACCTTGTATGTCGATGTGTTGGAAGGATTCTGGAGAACGGCGTTGGTATCAACAATGGCTAGGGAAGATGGAACCTCATTCCAGGAGGTTAGCTGTTCAATTGGAGGCAAACACTTTCAATTTGGTGAAAGGGAAATCAATGAAGCTTTGGGGTTCAAGGTGGAAGGTCATGACCAAGAAGCTACAGATGCTCAAATCATAGAATTCATGACCTTCATTCAGTATGCTGATGAGATAGATACTGGAAAGCTGAATAAGAAGTTTGTGAGAAGGGAGTGGTCATTTCTGTTTGACGCACTCCAGAAGGTGTTTCTCTGCAGGAAGACAGGATGGGACCATATCAGTCACATTGCTGTGAAGCTAGCCTACTCCTTGGCCAACAACCAGGAGATCAATGTGGGAGCCATAATTCTCAAAGAATTGACTCAGAGGCTAGGCAGGACCATTCGTGGTAGAGGTAATGACATCTTTTACCCTCGTTTCCTTCAAGTTATTTTAAATTTTCTTGATGCAAATATCCATCTATTGGAGGGTATAGATAACACTAAAATGGCTTATTCCAAGTCCATGTCCAAAGTACTATTTGGCTCATTGGACACAAGGAATCAAGTGGATGTGATTCTAAGTGTGACCAAGCATATGCAGGACACATTTGAGTCTTATCCACTTGATAAGCCAATATACCATGCTCTTTCCTGGACAGGGGAGGCTGAGACTGAAGGAGCAACACAGTCTAACCCCAGCCTTCCCATCCCATCCAGCAACCCCACTGCAAACAGTCCCATAGAAGCTAGGCAGCCAAGTGCATCAATCTCTCAAAAGATTGGTGTTACTAAAAAGAAGTCAAAGAAGAGAGCCCTAGAAGTGATAAATGAATCTGTAGAGTTAGCTAGTGAGAATCCTGAGTCACCTCTCACCAGACAAAAGAAGAAATCCAAATCTAAACCTACCACTGGATCCTCCCAACAGGATTCAGATGTGGAAAAAGGGGTACACCTGTTACTGTCCATGGCCTCCCAACAGGTCATTGGCATTGAAAAGAGCAGCCTCCCCACTGCATCTTGTACAGAGTCTACACAGGGTCAAGACCTCACTCTTGACCCTAGGAGTGATAAGGCTGATAATACACAGAGTGGAGAGCACATCACTGTTGAAACTCCTCCTATTTCTCAGGGGGAGTTGCCACAATCTAATCTAAACCCCACTTCTCTCTCAGATTCTTCCATAAAAATTTCTTCTGAACAAGAGAGTCATTCAAATGACAATCTTGCCTTTGATCAATCACAATTCTCTCCTGTGATTGAGCCAATTTCAAGTGACATGGTGCATGACACTATGCTCACCACCCAGGAACCACATCTAGTTGGTCAGGGAATGCATGCTGGGGCATATCCTAATGACACCAACACAAACATGGAGGATTCACCAGTTTTCACTGGAGACTCTGTGCCAAATTCCCCCATTCTTAGGGATGTGGAACTGTCTTCACAGACAAATAGGGCTAATGTTGTAACACATCCCATTTCAATGGAGACAACATTAGACCCTACAGCCATTCCAAGGCTGGAGGAGACTCAAAACCTTACATCTCATGAAGTGCCAAGCACTAGCTCTCACTTGGCTCAGGCCACAATCAATGAATGGCTGAAACCTGTGCAACATGACAGGGCTTCAGGATCATCCTCTGTGCTACCACAATTGACGGAAGAAGAATTACAAGATCTTCATGTGGCACAGATTGATGAGATCTCTAGGATTGCTCAACATCTCCTCACTGCAAATCTCCCAAATTCTGACTATGAGGCTATTTTTCTCACTCATAAGGAGGATGTTGAAGCACAACAGGATAAAATTGTGGATGAAGCCCAGCAAGCTGGAAATGTGGATGCTTGGCTGGATGGCAAAAGGACAGTCAAGCTTAAGGAGGCTCTAGCTTTTCTCAGGGAGGACTATCTTACAGCCTTGGGGTCAAATGCCAAAGGTCTCTCTCCTGCTGAAATCTATGATGCAGTTAATGATGTCTACAAGAGCCAACTTAAAGCTATGCACTTTCTTGGGAAGGGTCTTCAGTCAGAAATCTCCACCATTCAGGAAGAAACAGCTCATTCTAATGCTCAACTCAAGAATTGTTTTCTTTCAAGCTTTCCCAAGGTAGATGGCATTCTTAAGGAAGTCCAGAAAACTGCATCAAATGTCACCACCATGGACTGCACCCTAGCTATGGTTTCCGATAATATGAAGAAGCTCTCTACCAAGCTAGACAATCAGGTGCAGGCCAACATCAACTCAAACTCCATGCTTACAGTACTCTGGAAGAATCAGTATGGGAACAAGCTTGTTGATGAGGTTCCTATTTCTGATATCTCCAAGTTTGAATTCTCCAAGCTCAAGGATCAATCCCTTAACTCCTTCAAATCTCAACAACTTTTCTCAAAAGTGGACAGCTTGGAAAGAGAGGTAGCTGATCTGAAAGCAGAAAACAAAGGACTATCTCACTCCTTGGAGCAGCTTAATGCTAAGATGGATGATCAAACCAACTCCACTTCTAACATTTTGTTGGTGCAACAACAAATGATGACCTCAATGATGAGACATATGAACCTGCCTATCCCTGGGGAAGCTCAAGCCATCTTGTCTGATTCCAAGCCTAAGGGGGAGAAAGAAAAGGAGGTCATTCTGAAAAAGAAAGGGGGAGTACCTGCCAAGCAACAGAAGCTTAAGGGCAAAATTTCTGAAGAAACAATAAAGCCAATAATCCTTCCCCCTGTAGAGGTCATCAGTGCAGAAGGTCAAAAGAGCACAATTTCAACCACCTTCTATCCATCCACAATGCCTAAAGATATTTCAACTCCTCAACCTGCTCAACCTACTTCCAATGCTCAACCTGTCAAGGCTACAACAATCACAGAGGCCAAGCTACAGGAAGTTGCCAATTCTCACATCTATCATGATGAGGCCTTCCTGGAGCTTCTGAAAGCCACCTACAGAAATGCACAAGAAGATGCAAGGACTTACAGAAAGAAGCTCAAGGAAAACATCAAGTACTTCACAGTTGCAGTAAGGAAAATCAAGGATGTCCATCTAAGAGAGATAATCATGGTGTGCAAGGACAACTGCTTGTGGCACCTAGCTTTTCAAACTCTAGAGAAACTGAGATTCACTGAGCTGTCAACAATAATGGACTTAATAGAACAAGGTGGGGCTAACAACAAGAGACTGTTTGATGACTTGAAGATAGATCAAGATCAAAGACTGCCTGAGGTCATCTCAAAGCCAAAGACAATAATCTTCCAAAGTCTATCTCAAGACAGCAGCATTGACCAGTTGGTGATCCCTTCAGATTTGACAAGAAAGAATAATAAAAAGATCAACCAGGTGCTGCAAATGCTAAGAGCCAAGAGGGGAGTCAGGACAGCTGAGGAACTAGAGATGATTCACACTCTACAATCTTTTCTGATTCATGGAGTCATTCCTGAATCTGTCAAAGAAAAGAGCAAAGAGAAGGATGGGGATGATGATGATGATGATGATGAGGAGAAAACCTATAAAAGGAGATCTCAGTCAAAGAGAGATAAGGATGGATCTACTGAAAGCAGCAGGAGCAAATATTCAAAGAAATCAAAGGATGCTAATGATAACAAGAGGGATGACAAGGGGACAAAAGAATCAGCTAAGAAAACAAGAAGTGGAATTCAGCAAGTCAAGGACATTGCTAGTAGTACTTTAACCAAAACACAAGACTCTAAGTCTAGGGTGGGTACTATTAGTAATGATCCTCCAAAATCATTATCTAAGACTTCTGAACCTGAATTGCCACAGAAGAAAGATGAAGCCACAAAAGGAACATCAAGAAAACACTTCCACAAAGTCACAGCCAGTGGAGTGTTACAGTGGATGAAGGGGAAGGGAGTGATGTGGCACTGAAGACTAATTCTCCCTGCTCCACAAAGCTACCTCAAGTGAAGCATATGAAGATCAAGAGGGCAGCTAAGAGGACAAGGATAACAAAGAAGAATGGGGTAATCACTAATGTTGTAGGGATCAAAGTGCTTCCTCTTGATGAAGACTATGATGAAGATGCCCTAGCATTCTTGAGAGCCCAAAGAATCTTTGAAGTCAAGGTGAAGCTAGATCATCTAGAGATCAAGTACACTGATGGAAGAGAGAAGGTTATGAAGCAAGGAGGCTGGCAACATTTCTATAAATATGAGCTTGAAAGGATAAATGCCTTACTGAATTTTGAAGAAAAGGAAGAAAGGACATGGAAGGTAGATATTGCCAGGTTCTTGAAAATGCATGCTGATTATGAAGAATACCTGAGGAAAGAGAATGAAGAAAAGAGGTGTCAGAAAGAGAAGGAGATGGCTGAGATGGATGAAAGAGCAGAGGAGCTGAGGAAGAAAGGGCTGTGCAGGGTAAAGCAAAATCCTTATACTGTGGAGTACAAAAATCATTATGGAGGAAAAAGCAAGATAAGGATGGAGTTTATACATTCATATGTGGAAAGTGCCCTCAGAACAGCAGCTGAAGATCTAAAGGACTCTCCTCTCATTGAAGAAATGATTGCTAGAGATGAAATTCTAATGGCCATCTCTGAAATAAAGAAGAATGAAGAAATAAGGAAGAAGAAGGTCTATGATGATTTCTTAGAGAAACAACTGGAAACAGAAGCTATGTAGCTCAAGGAAAAATTCTGTAAGCCTAAAATTCCAAGTTGTTATCAAACTCTGTGCTTAACTGTATCTTCTTTATATCTGTTCTTTTTATGTTAGTTAGGCTTGTTATCAGACATGAAATTGTGCCTAAGGATCTTACTCACAATTTGGGGGAGATTGTTAGGCTCAAGACATGCCTGAATACCACTATTAACAAGCCTACACTATGTGACTATGTCACACTACATGACCTAGTGATTTCTATCACTGGGATATAGTATAGGTCTCTAAATGTACTTGTCTTGTTCTCATGAACATTAGCTTGATCATGTATGCTCAAAGATATAATGAGCTTAGTAAAGTTTCTTGCATCTAGATTGTATATAGGCCATTGAATAATTATCCTGGTAGAAGTTCAGAAGTGTTCATGTAGCAGGATAGAGATAAATAAGGCTATGAAGAAATAAGTTACAGAAATTTGTCTAAGGCATTATATAGCAAAGTCAGAAGAAAGCTATGTCGTGAAGTCACCAATATCCATGTCGTGAAGTACTATATTGCATAGTCCATTTTGTACTATGTCGAGAAGTCCTCAAGACACATGTCGTGAAGTGTTGAAGTCAGCAAAGTCAAAGGAGCCTAGATCGTGAAGTCTTCAAATGACCTATGTCGCATAGTCTTCAAATGAGCTATGTCGCATAGTCTTCAAATGACCTATGTCGCATAGTCTTCAAATGAGCTATGTCGCATAGTCTTCAAATGACCTATGTCGCAAAGTCGTCAAAGGCTATATCGCGAAGTCCTCACAAGTGAGATCGCGAAGTCAGGAATGAAGTGGAGTTCACGATATCAACACTTAGCTGTTTATAACAGGACAATTCAAGGTACAGAACCAAGAATCAAAAGAGACAAATACTGAAGCATTTGTTCTGGCAAGGTGGTCCAAAGAACAAATGGCAAATCTACAGCTAAACTTGGAGAGAAAGATAAGAGACAAGCAGCTACAGAAACGGGAAAGACTCCGAAAAGCAGGTGGTCCTTCCTGACACAGTTAACGTCTTATGGCAGAACAAGTTGGACTTTCAGCAAGGGGTAACTGTGTAAAAATAGGTGTGTGCACTAGTTTGTATAGGGCTTATATATATGATGCACACCCTATTGTTAGCTGTAAGAGAGATACACATAGTTATTTGCTAAGCTCTTTTCTCTGTAAGCAAGCAAGTTCAAACTGTTCTTGTTTAGAAGCCAGAAATTCGATTGTGAATTTCTTGGAAAGCTGTAGTATTTAATTTGCTTATACAAAGTAGATTAAAGTGATTGTGTGTGTTATTTACTTTCTGCATATTACATATCATAATCATATACAGTCTGTTACTTAGCTATCAAGAGTCGAAAAATATATCAAACTATCCATTCACCCCCCCTCTGTCTAGTTTCTGGTAGTATTCATTTCTAACAGTAACAGTTATTGATATGAGTTGAGCTTATAAGCTATGGTTATAGCAATATTTTGAGCTGATGTGTTAAGAAAACCCTCAGTAGGGGGGGTATATACTCTGTATTTAAACTACGGACCGGGAATGGTATCAATTATTATCTAGAGTTATATTATATATACTCTGTACTTATACTACGTACCGAGAATGGTATCAGTTGCTATCTAGGGTTATTTTATTAATTTATTTTCCATTCTTTGTTAAGGAAGTGTGTGGAAATTACTTTTAAATAAATATTCTTTATTAAATATAGCTTACGTTAATTATTTAAAGCCCTACTTCTTAAGGAAGTAATTTGTGAAAACTATTCTTTAAACCCTAGATAGCTAATAAAGTTTTATTCAGTCAATTATAAACATAATTAGAGAAGGTTCCCAAATCTATTTCCCTTTTAAGTCTACATTCAGAAAGACTTGAATGTTCGCTCAAACTACAAAGATGCATGGAACCTTTCTCAAGATTTTATGCTTGTTTCCAGTAGACTGCCCAGTCCTAAATCTTTTTAAATCAATGAAATTATCAGTCTGATATACTACCATCAAAATGATTTTGATTACTTCCTTAAAACTCGAGAAGTAAGATCAGTAAAATCAGTGATATCCATTAACATGCATCAGCCTGGGAAATATGAGTGAATTTCCTTTCCAACCAGATACGACTACTTTGTGGAGTTGTATACTTGGGGAAAAAGGGAAAGGAACTTTATGTTTCAGTGTTATGGATTTACTCGAACTTGGAGATATGTAAGGGACTGAGCAGCGCCGGTCCCCTAAGGGAATTACAATATGGCCGACGGACTGGTGAACGGGTCTATTCTTCCCTTAGATGATTATCAGTGCCCGAACGTAGGATAAGTGGAGAGTAACAGAATCGACCGTCTATGAACGGGTCTGTTCTTCCTGCCTACAACCGATTGGCGGGGAGGTAAGTCGGTGTGAGACTGATTATCTTCCCTTATACGTAGAAAAACAGCAGGGGGATACAGCTTGCGACTGATCATCGCAGGGGTATCCTCGGCGCCTAGCATCTCCATCTACAGTTCACTATTCATGAAAGAGCACATTTTGTGCAAGTTTTCAGAGAAAGAGAAATTATTCCAGTTACTCAGTTTTATGCAAGTTTTCAGAAAAGAAAGTTTATTCCAGTCATTCAGTTCTATGCAAGTTTTCAGAAAGAGAAAGTTTACTCAAGAGTATTCGAGTTTATTCCAGTATATGAGTTTATCAGAAAGCATATGAGATTACAAAAAGGTATATGATTGTTTTGAAAAAGATATATGAAATCAGATGAGTTTAGAAAATGGATTGGAAATATTTTACCTTGTATTTATTTCCACATTATGATATGAGGTAAATGTTTGATATGAAAGATGATATTTGGAAATTCCTACAACTTCATCTTTTATTTTATGAGTTATGACTCTGATAAAACCTGATTAAGGATATATATATGAAATAGTGGATTTTGGGTTATGGAAACCTTATATTGAATTTTCCTTATAACTTCATCTTTTAAGTTATATGTTGATAGTCTGCTTATATTCTATATAGCAGATATTTTACGAAAAGGATATACTGAGTTATCCTGTCTTTTATTTTATACTAGAACTTTGTTCATAGTATGAATATCGAAAGTTTGCAGAATATTATGGACAGGATATTTGAAATACAACAATGGTATTTTTGGAATATATTCCGATAAGGAAATGATTTCAGTATCAAGATATTTTGACAAGTTATTGTCGTATACCCGCTTTATTTCTGGGTTGAAAAAAAAAGGCAGAATTATGCCATACTTTCATTACCTTGCTGAGCTATCGCTCACTCTTGCTATTATTTTATATATATTATATAGCAGCGAAGCAGGATGCCAATGGGACGGCACATACCTCGCAAGGCGTTTTCATACACAGTTTCTAGCAGTGATCCCGGGAGTAGTACGAACCAATCGAATCAGGCTACGGCTTTTGGTATTCAACTTATGTATAGACATGAATGGTATTAGAGGATTGTGAGCATCAGAAGGCTAAGTTGGTAATGTAACAATACTTAGAAATTGTATTAGTAAAAGATTCAAAAGACATTTGGGTATTGTAATAAAAATTATTTATTCCGCAGTTGTTGTATTGTGTCGTTTCTGAGACTCTAACCTGTGTGTGTGTGTGTGTGAGACATATGTTATGGGATCATGAGCAGGTGAATTATGAATGGTGTGAGTAATACAGGTAAGGCAAGGAGTACATGGATTGTGACAACCCTAAATCCCTGACCCCGGATTTGGGGCTGTTACAGAGATGGTATCAGAGCGTTAGGTTACAGTCCTCAGAAACGATAGGAGATCGAGTCTTAAAATACCCTTAATAATAATAAGAACATCTAGATCTCAAATTGAGTTTGTAGTCGGGTTAGAGGACATGACCCTGACTGTTTAAGATGAAGCCCGAGAGGGGACTTCTTTTGGATAAACCGTACTTAGGACTTCGTGGTTAGTCACCTCGATTCGTATGAGTTATAGATGGATGGGACTCTGAGATACCAGATCCCGAGGCCTTCGAGTAGGCATTTGATAATGCGCTCATTGAAATGGACGGAGACCCGATAAAGGAAGATCCATAGGAGGGTCTAGAGGAAGACCCCATAGCGGGTCAAGGAAAGAATCTTGTAGAGGACGTGTTGATTGATAAAGATGTGGTGTGTTACTTGAGGTCTAGTAATAAGACCGGACGAACCTTCAAGGGATAAATAAGTGACGAGACGAGAGTTTAAGGATCGTTCATGATTCATCAAGAGGTATGAAAAAGAAAATGGAGTAGAGTCTCCAAGGCAGAAGAGGTAGAGGCAGTATAGCCAGTATCAGTGTATTGATTCGACTTGAACGAAACCTGTTACTCGTAGTAAGTTATAGTTGCCCATAAGGAGGCAGCATATGTAAGAGCCAAGGTGTTCAGATTTTCATGAACGATTAAGGGTACTTAGTTGCCTAGAATAGTGTAAGGAATTGCTTTGACTATGAGGTTCAATCCCCCACGACCAGCGATTCCACTGGAACTAGTGTCTATTACATCATTGAGGAATGTTATTATCTCAAGGAAAATTTTGGTTATATGTACCATGCAAATGTCATTGTAAGACAAGCACGCTAAGACGAAATCGAGAATGAGAATTACCACCCTCAGGAAACCAGGAAGGAATTATGAGGATCGAACAGAAAGGTCGGAAATCAGATCCGAGTATTACTAGTAGGTAAATAGATTGATCAAATTTCCCAGATTTGGAGGGAAATTCAGCAAATTTTGGCAAACCTTGTCTTTCTGATTACCAGAGGATGTCACCAAAGAGAGTGGAAATTAGAGCGAACCCTGTGGATTGGGTAAGATAGCCGTTATATGAGTTGGTGGACAGGCCCTGATTGCTATAATTGATTGTAGAGATAAAATGATGAAGTTGAGATTGGACGGTAAAGGCGAAATATATTTAAGGACCAAGACGGACTGAGAAGTTCCGGGATTGACTTAAATGAAAAGGCTATTGTGCCAAAAGTGTGGAGTACCGCCCAGTCGACATGAGGAATTGTCATTGCTATGGGCGACAGCGGTATCGAAGTCTTCTTATAGAACAGAACGCTTATTAGAGATGTCTGCGCCTAGTCGAATAGAATTCCCTGCGATTGTAAATGTTGATGGTTGAATTCTTAGCGACTATTATAAGTCGGCAATGACGTAAGTATCGAGCACCTTAGGGTGTGCCTGAAGAAGAAAAGCTTTAGAATGGAACGATTATCCATTAGAGGAGCCGACATAAAAAGGCATCCGTAGAGACCTTGGTAGTACCCTCCCCATTTGCAAATTATGTGGGGTACCTCCCCAATCTATGATCTATCTTGACCTCTCTCCAAGAAAGAATTCTGATAAAGGGTATATTCCCTCTTCGAAGTTGTTTTATAACACTTGTGCTAAATCATATTCAGTTTCACTTGTGCCAAAGGCTGTCACAATGCCTACTTTCAGGCTTTCGAAGCCCTACCAAATGAT
Organism: Heracleum sosnowskyi; assembly: GCA_030848705.1. Taxonomy (NCBI): domain Eukaryota; kingdom Viridiplantae; phylum Streptophyta; class Magnoliopsida; order Apiales; family Apiaceae; genus Heracleum; species Heracleum sosnowskyi. Next base: position 73,378,515 of record CM061235.1, read on the forward strand.
GTTATTTAAACTTTCACTTTCCTTCAAATAATGAATGACCCTATGGTGATACATCACCACTTGTTTGTTAAGTACCAGTATCTTTATGGTTATTCATTTCTTTGGAAACCGCACCTTTGGAATCTGTTCAATTTTAATCCAAGGTGTTCCTTTAAAGAAATATTGCCGAAAGACGATAATCATTAAATTGATATCGAATTGCTTTCATACTTTTCAACTTCCACTGAGACGAACAACCCTATACTTATAGGGGCTACAAGGACTATCTGTCTGTGTGATAGAAGTCTGATGGGACGCCATCACTTGTAAGTTGTGAAATACAAGAAGGCTAATTACCTTTAGTAATGTCTCAATTGAGGCACACAACGTTGAGTTCTTATGATCATATTGATCTCTCGGTAAAATTCTCTTACCTCCAATAAGGTCACCTTAAAACTCATAACCTTATGATCACCAGTGTGCGACATTTTCTTTGATATGGGAGCTATCTTTCAAGGCCCCATAATTTTTGATATCCTTATTGAATTCTAAGGGGAGGCCAACCAGGTCAAATAAGTCAAAATTCGCTGATAGGAATTAGATTCGCAACGAAGTCGCCTATGACAGGAGCGAATCCCTAAGACGAATAGAATGTTAGTGACATATCGATGAAATTGGTTTATTCTCCCAAGAATATTATGATAATGGAAAGCGTTTCAATCGATATATGTGAAAGAAATAGCGATGTGCCGTGAACTCCAGTGACAACGGTGTTAGACAGATGCCCCATAGTGAGATTGAGATTTTGGAGGAGTTGTTTACGAATGGACACTACCTCTGGGTTAGCAAGATAAGTACTGACGATGGAGTCAGAGGGAGCTGGTATTGTGACTTGGGAGAAGTTGATATTATAATAAGAATGGGTTGGTTGACACCCCATGGAGCCCAGACTGATTGTAAGGGAGAGAGAGTAATAAATAAAGAATGGAGACAGATTCAGAGATTCTTGAGTATAGTTCAGACTAAGAAATTATTATGCCAGAAATACGAGGCTTAAATTAGCTCTTATGGTTGACGCCAAGAAAAGAGATACCAAGTATAAAGGGAACTACAATGGTTTTGGGAGATTGTACAAGGTTTTAATGAGCTACCAGATATCGATTTGGATGACATGAGAATGAATACCGAGTATTCAGGGTATAGTGGGAATGAAAGAGTTAGTGACTCAGTTACAAGAGTTGTTGTATAAGGGTATGATAAGACCCAGTGTACCACCGTGGAGAGCCCGATGTTGTTGTAAGAGAGAAAGATGTTAGCACAAAATTATGTATCGAACCTCGAGAGTTGTATGAGTTCGACATTGAGAATAGGTACCCTTGTAAATGATTGTTTGATCAGCGGAAGATCGCTGTGTATTTCCAAATCTATTTAAGAACTGGGTATCACTAGTTGGAAGTTAAATCCGAGGATATACCCAAGACTGCGATTCGTACTAGGAATAGACACCTCGAGTTTTCAGTGAGGTTATTTTGGGTGGACTAATGCACCCACAAATTTTATGGAATGTAATGAATTGGCTTTGAGTTACCCGTGATAGTAGATAACATGAGATGGAGAAATGGCTAGAATTGACCTAGAATTATGACTGTGAGATACACTACCATCCGGGGAAGGCCAATGTGGTGGCCGATACCCTTAATTAAAATGAGACAGAGATGGATTCCGAATGATCGGGAATTAAAGAATGAGATTTTATACAAAACCCAAGTTAGTCCAACAAACTAGAAAGACAAAAGATTTCACCAACAAGCGGCTAGTGACAACCACGACAGACAGAGAAAGTATGCAGACTAAGCCCGCGAGTATAGAGATAGTACTGCTATTGATAAGCTAAATGGCAAGCAAGTTTATGTTGGTGTATTTCTGTACAAACAAGATAGAGAATATGAGGTTAGAGATTCGTGATGCTAAAGGTATCTCCATGGAAAGAATTAATGAGATTTGAAAAGAAAGGGAAGTGAGCCCGAGATTCATTGGGTCATCTGAGATTTTAAAACGCGTCAGAAAGGTGGCCTACGAGCCAGCCTTACCCCCCCAAACTTGTAGAATGGTCATAACGGGGTTCATGTGTCAATGCTACGTCAGTATACTATAGATGCCCGGCATATGTAGAGTACGAGCAGGTAGATATACAACCTGGTCTGACTTACAAAGAACAACCTGTGGAAATCACGGATAGAAAAGAGCAAGTGCTAAGTGACGAGGTTGCCAAGCTAGTGAGAGGTTTGTGGAAAATCAAGAAGTGGAAGAATCCACCTGAGAGTTAGAAAGTGCAATGGGAGAGAAGCACCCCAGATACTCCTAAGTTGATTCCGGGACGGAATCCTTTTAAGGAGGGGAGACTATAATAACCCGAATTTTTGAAAAATTTAAAACTTTTCTTATTATGATTAAGTGCATCAGTGAATAGTGAAATTGGTAAATGAATAGTGATTTTGAGGATTAAGAAAATTTTTCATGCCACCTATGTACGAGACGTAGTATGGATATTCCGAAGTCATATTAGTGATCTACGGAGTAAATAAATGAATGCAAAGACGATCGGAATTCAGAAATTCCAAATTTTATTTTGGTATAGTATTTGACCGGGCAGCGAATTATATATTATTATATTCAAGAAATGAGATATTAAATTTGAGGATTTGAGGATTTAATATTTTGGAATTTTATTATTTTATTAAATTCGATTTAAGGATTCGATCGTTGGAGTGAATAGTGAATAGTTACTATTCACTGCGAGAATCGCGTAGAATTTTATTCGCTCTTTTTAGGAAATATTTTCGAATCGTTTCAAGAAGGACAAGGCGACATTTACAGGATTAAATATAGACATGGAAGTAACATGTAACAAGATTAATTCGAGGAATGCAACATTTGGATCATCTATGTGAAAGTAAACAAACCAGTAAAGCTACTTTAGCTAGACCAATGCATGTTGGACATGTGTCACAAGCTAAGGCCATTAGAGCTATGACTCACCACTTTTGTCATAAAAAATCAGCATTTCTAATTAGTCAAAAGCCAAAACCCAAAAAGAAAACAAAACATTTTCATTTTCTTCATTTTCGGCCAAAGAGGAACTGCCGGATTGTAAGCTTCACATCTCCTTCATTTCTCGGTGGAAAATGGCGATCTATAGCTCGTTGGAAAGGTCTTGAGATAACCTACATTTCCTATTTCACAAGTTTCTTCCATTTGAGCAAGGTAAGACCTTCAGTGTTCCAGTTCTTTAAACCGGTGTATAGTAACTCCGAAAAGTCATAACTTGTTCTTGATTTTCTTTTGCAAGTTTGAGGATGATAACCATAGATAAAGACTCTCTTAAGGCTTACAAGCTCTGGTTGTGTGTTTAAGGATTCAAGGAAGGTATACCACTCACCCACCCTTTGATTTATATTGAATTTTAAGTGAAGTTTTTAGTAATAAGCATGTTTATGGAATTTGGAGTAGGTATGGTTAATTCTTGATGAATACTTGTTGTTGGTTGATGTTGGTGATGTGTTCTGGAAGTATATGAACTGGTTATGTTGTAAAAGTTGTTGGGTTGTTGAATTCATTTGGTTTTAAGAGGTTTTGACATAACAAAAACCGGGAAACGTTACGATTATAGCCGTCGTAATGCCCATTTGATTTAAGGCTATTTTGAGCAAGAATTACGAACTGGTCTTGGAATGTTTTTTGGCAACACTGACCATGAACATGTAGGCCTTGTTTTGGTATAAAGATCATGTCGTTACGATTTACGGTTTAAGAGAAAAGTAAGTTTTAGTAAACGTCGTTCGGAGGAACAACCCATCTCTGGTCAGTCACTTTGAGGCTATATTTGGACCACTTAGAAGCCATATTAAAATGTGAAACTTTGAGGAATAATGCTAGAGACAGTTAGGAAGGTTCACGAAAAAGATTCGGATTAAAAAGATTATTTTTCGATTTTATAAAAATGTTTTAGTCGAGGTCGTGCAAGTGAAAACCACTAAGAACATGACTTAGAAACCAATGTTGTAAATGGTTAAGTATAACTTGTATTCGAGGATCGATTTCGGACTAAACCTACGATTTAAGTAATTGTCGATTAAACATGGACTTAGTATGAGCCTATAACGAGCTAGTAATTCCTTGGTTGTGTTTCGCTTACGTGTTTAAGCATTGAGTACAAGTGGATTATCCAGGGGATTAATCGTGCGTTTCTTTGACTTTGTCTAGATTGTCCGGCATCGTCGCGAACCCCTACCACTTCTCGAGCATCAGGCAAGTTTACTAACCCTTACTCTATTTTTAGAGTGGGCATATTTTCGAATGTTTAGTACTTGTTGATTCAAAAATATATCTATGTATATATATTTTTTGTTCCAAGTATCGTGCAAGTTTCTAAAACCATATTTTGAAGTATGCTTATACTAGATGCAAGTTTTCAAACCTATGCCTCTATAAACTGTTGTTGTGATAAATAAAAGATTTTGAGATATATGTTATGTGTTTTTGATTTCGAAATGATACTTATGGTGCTAAGTAACAGTTATTGATATGAGTTGAGCTTATAAGCTATGGTTATAGCAATATTTTGAGCTGATGTGTTAAGAAAACCCTCAGTAGGGGGGGTATATACTCTGTATTTAAACTACGGACCGGGAATGGTATCAGTTATTATCTAGAGTTATATTATATATACTTTGTACTTATACTACGTACCGAGAATGGTATCAGTTGCTATCTAGGGTTATTTTATTAATTTATTTTCCATTCTTTGTTAAGGAAGTGTGTGGAAATTACTTTTAAATAAATATTCTTTATTAAATATAGCTTACGTTAATTATTTAAAGCTCTACTTCTTAAGGAAGTAATTTGTGAAAATTATTCTTTAAACCCTAGATAGCTAATAAAGTTTTATTCAGTCAATTATAAACATAATTAGAGAAGGTTCCCAAATCTATTTCCCTTTTAAGTCTATATTCAGAAAGACTTGAATGTTCGCTCAAACTACAAAGATGCATGGAACCTTTCTCAAGATTTTATGCTTGTTTCCAGTAGACTGCCCGGTCCTAAATCTTTTTAAATCAATTAAATTATCAGTCTGATATACTACCATCAAAATGATTTTGATTACTTCCTTAAAACTCGAGAAGTAAGATCAGTGAAATCAGTGATATCCATTAACAGGCATCAGCCTGGGAAATATGAGTGAATTTCCTTTCCAACCAGATACGACTACTTTGTGGAGTTGTATACTTGGGGAAAAAGGGAAAGGAACTTTATGTTTCAGTGTTATGGATTTACTCGAACTTGGAGATATGTAAGGGATTGAGTAGCGTCGGTCCCCTAAGGGAATTACAATATGGCCGACGGACTGGTGAACGGGTCTGTTCTTCCCTTAGATGATTATCAGTGCCCGACCGTAGGATAAGTGGAGAGTAACAGAATCGACCGTCTATGAACGGGTCTGTTCTTCCTGCCTACAACCGATTGGCGGGGAGGTAAGTCGGTGTGAGACTGATTATCTTCCCTTCTACGTAGAAAAAAAGCAGGGGGATACAGCTTGCGACTGATCATCGCAGAGGTATCCTTGGCGCCTAGCATCTCCATCTACAGTTCACTATTCATGAAAGAGCACATTTTGTGCAAGTTTTCAGAGAAAGAGAAATTATTCCAGTTACTCAGTTTTATGCAAGTTTTCAGAAAAGAAAGTTTATTCCAGTCATTCAGTTCTATGCAAGTTTTCAGAAAGAGAAAGTTTACTCAAGAGTATTCGAGTTTATTCCAGTATATGAGTTTTTCAGAAAGCATATGAGATTACAAAAAGGTATATGATTGTTTTGAAAAAGATATATGAAATCAGATGAGTTTAGAAAATGGATTGGAAATATTTTACCTTGTATTTATTTCCACATTATGATATGAGGTAAATGTTTGATATGAAAGATGATATTTGGAAATTCCTACAACTTCATCCTTTATTTTGTGAGTTATGACTCTGATAAAACCTGATTAAGGATATATATATATGAAATAGTGGATTTTGGGTTATGGAAACCTTATATTGAATTTTCCTTATAACTTCATCTTTTAAGTTATATGTTGATAGTCTGCTTATATTCTATATAGCAGATATTTTACGAAAAGGATATACTGAGTTATCCTGTCTTTTATTTTATACTAGAACTTTGTTCATAGTATGAATATCGAAAGTTTGCAGAATATTATGGACAGGATATTTGAAATACAACAATGGTATTTTTGGAATATATTCCGATAAGGAAATGATTTCAGTATCAAGATATTTTGACAAGTTATTGTCGTATACCCGCTTTATTTCTGGGTTGAAAAAAAAAAGGCAGAATTATGCCATACTTTCATTACCTTGCTGAGCTATCGCTCACTCTTGCTATTATTTTATATATATTATATAGCAGCGAAGCAGGATGCCAATGGGACGGCACATACCTCGCAAGGCGTTTTTATACACAGTTTCTAGCAGTGATCCCGGGAGTAGTACGAACCAATCGAATCAGGCTACGACTTTTGGTATTCAACTTATGTATAGACATGAATGGTATTAGAGGATTGTGAGCATCAGAAGGCTAAGTTGGTAATGTAACAATACTTAGAAATTGTATCAGTAACAGATTCAAAAGACATTTGGGTATTGTAATAAAAATTATTTATTCCGCAGTTGTTGTCTTGTGTCGTTTTTGAGACTCTAACCTGTGTGTGTGTGTGAGAGACATATGTTGTGGGGTCATGAGCAGGTGAATTATGAATGGTGTGAGTAATACAGGTAAGGCAAGGAGTACATGGATTGTGACAACCCTAAATCCCTGACCCCGGATTTGGGGCTGTTACATGGAGGGAGTGAAATTTCCCCATGACGACCCCCTGGTCATCATACCTGTGATAGGCAATTCCGAAACAAAGAGGGTTTTGGTTGATAATGGAGGCCTTGAAAATTTACATGGCCGAAGCACCATTGTTGGCAAAACTAAACCGGGAGAGATTCTCTACTTATACTTGGCAGTCTCGAACACTACACTTGGAGCTGTTTTGGTTAAGGAAGATTTGAAAGTTCAGAAACCCATATACTACGTGATCAAGATTTTTCATGGAGTCGAGATAAACTACTCTATGATAGAGAAGTTTGCATTAGCCCTGATCATGGCCTCGAGAAAGCTACGCCCGTACTTTCAGGCGCACAAGATAGAAGTCTTGACTAATCAACCTCTAAGAAACATTTTGCATAGTCCTAAGGTCAGTGGGAGATTGATCAAGTGGGCCATTGAGTTGGGAGAATTTGACATCAAGTATAAGCCTCGCACGGTAATAAAAGCTCAAGCACTTGCTGACTTCATGGTTGAATGTACTATTGACAACCAAGAAGTCGGGGGGCATGAAGCAGTATTGGAAGAAAAAGAAGCTGAGAAGCAAGATAAAGACATGGTGTTCAAGGAATATTGGGTGCTCTATTTTCATGGGGCATCAAAAACAAAATCAAGTGGAGCGGGTTTGGTGCTACAAAGTCCCGATGGATTTATCATAGAGTATGCACTTAAACTAGATTTCCCAACAACAAACAATGAAGCTGAGTATGAAGCCCTGATAGCTGGCTTGGGGCTGGCTGGAGCATTGAGAGTTAAGACTCTCAAAGTATGTGGAGATTCAAGGCTGGTAGTTTCCCAAGGAAATGGAGAATTTGAGGCTAGAGATGAAGTCATGGCTAAGTATCTGAAACTTGTCAAAGCCATCATGACTCAATTTGATGAGTGTTATGAGGAACACATTCCTAGAGAAGAACACATGAAGCCTGATGCCTTGTCCAAGTTTGCTTTTTCTGAGATAGAGAACTATGCAGGAAATGTATACTTCCAAGTCTTGAAGACCCCGAGCATCAATGGAAAATTAATAGCACCTATTGACGTTGCTAGCTGCTGGATGGATCCCATCAAGGCTCATCTAGAAACTGGTTGGTTACCTGACAATACTTCAGAGGCACGAAAATTATATGTGAGAGCACTAAGGTACACCTTAATTGAGGGAATCTTATATAAAAAATCTTTCGTTGTCCCCTACTTGAAGTGTTGGAGACCCTAGGAGGCGGAGTTAACCCTAAAGGAAGTACACGAGGGGATTTGTGGGCAGCACTTGGGAGGCAGGGCCATTGCTCATAAAATCACTCATCTAGGGTATTATTGGCCAGATATGCTTGCAAACGCAAAAAACTATGTGAAGAGGTGTGAACGATGCCAAAAGCATGCACTAGTGGTTAGACAACCACCCGAGATGTTAACGTCTATAAATTCACCTGTTCCGTTTGCCATGTGGGGAATTTATATACTTGGTCCATTTCCAGTGGCAAGTGCACAAAAGAAATTTTTGATAGTGGCAATTGACTACTTCACTAAGTGGATTGAGTCTAAACCCCTAGCCAAGATAACCACTAAGCAAGTAATGCAGTTCTTTTGGGAAAATGTAATATGCAAGTATGGGATTCCACGAATCTTGGTCACGGATAATGGAACTCAGTTTAACAATGAAAATTTAAAGAAGTATTATGGAGAGAACGATATTGAACTACGTTTTACTTCTGTTGCTCATCCTCAAGCAAATGGGCAAGCTGAGGTAGCAAATCGAATTATCCTGGATGGACTGAAGAAGAGAGTTGAACGCTCTAGGAATACTTGGGTGGATGAATTGCTCCCCATACTTTGGGCATATCGTACCACTTGTAAGGTCACCACTTGGGCAACTCCGTTTCTGTTAGCATATGCAGCAGAAACAGTGGTTCCGGTGGAGATTACTCATACTTCTCCAAGAGTGGGAGCCTACGAACCAGAAGCAAATGAAGAAAGCATGAGGTTTGCCTTAGATCTAATTGATGAAGTTAGAGATGAAGAAAATGCTAAGATTGTTGAACATCAGAAACGAGCATCTTTCGATTATAACCTAAGGGTTAAAGAGAGATTCTTTCATCAAGGAGATTTAGTTCTCCGAAAGATTGAAGCATCCGGAGTTGGACAGAAAGAAAAATTAGCTCCAACTTGGGAAGGGCCATACCGGGTCAAGAGCGTGTTTGGGCGAGGCTCATACAAGTTGGAAACCCTTGAAGGGATTGAGGTGCCAAGAACTTGGCATGATGGGAATTTGAAAATTTATTATGTTTAGTGTTTCCTAACTGGACTCACTACTAGGACAAGTAGAAATAAGGTTGACGAAACCAGTCCGAGTTTTTAACTCGAGGTAGGAAGTAGAGTATTATGTAAGGGTTGAACCCATTCTCAAATTACTTATGATGTTTTTTCCATATCTTTTGTTTTTCGTCAACAATTATCAAGCATTAGAAAAATGCAAGCTAAAGAAAAGACAAGTACTAAGAATTACCTTATAAAGCAAGCAAAAAGGTAAACACAATCTAAAGAAATAGATAATGCATAAATAAAGCCCGAAGGCAAAGTTAAACCCCGAAGGGTGAGTTTGGATGAACATAAATAGATAAAAAGATGAGCCACGCAGGGCCAAAGCAAACGAAATAAAACTACTCATTGCCAGAATCAGTGGCACTTTCATCTTCATCAGAACTAGAGCTAGAGGTATCATCCTCTTCTTCGGTCGTGGCAGCAATTTGCTTCGAGCTAGTAGGAGGAGAGTTGTGAATCGTGTCTAGGATGCGATTATCTTCAACATCGTCCATTTCATCATCGTTCTCAGAAGCATCAACCAAGCTATGATCGATAAGGTGAGCCTGAGGGCTTACAAAGTCTTTAGGGATGAACATCCCCTCAAACTTGCCTGAAATGGCCTTCACAACATCATCCCACCCCTTAGTATAATATGAAGGGTATAAAAGTTTGTCATGTTTTTACATGATTTCACCAAACTCGGCAGAATCCATATAAGAATCGATGACCTTGTCCTGTTTATCCTTGAGCTCCATGACCTCGGCACGGGCCTCTAGTAGCTCCGTCTCCTTCAAAGCAAGCTTTTCAGAAAGGCCTTTTGCCTTAGCCTCCTCGATTCTCCAATTTTTCTCATGAACCCCGACTTGGGTCTTCCAAAGTTTACCCTTCTCCAAAGAAGCTTGAAAATAGGTATTAGTCTAGCAAATAATTAAAGCTACAATAACATGTTGGTCCTTGACTATTGCAGAAGGGGGGGGGGGGGGGTTGAATGCAATACTGATAAATCTCAATCTACGTTTTCAACAACAAGAACTAAGATTAAGGATTATCAGTTTATCAAATGCAAACACAAGTAGACACACGAGTAATTCTCACAAAATAAATGTTTTATTTATTTTGCAATGGGTTGCTACAACCTCAAGAAAATGTTTGTTTTCTTGAGCTTCAGTTTCTCGAGTGATTACAGAGAATGAATTGAGAGATAGACTAAGTAGGCTAAACCTATCACTTTCAATCACGAGTCTTGTGAAGCTGCTGTCATTTTCAAGTGGCAGCTTCTTACAATTTGCCTGCCCGTGATTCTTTCCTAAATTGCTATATAGACAGCTTATCAATACATATCAAAGCAATCTAGAAACATTCTATTTTAAGCTAACACAATTCAGTAGATGTAGATTTGTCATACTCTGGAATTGGTGAGCTTTGTCATGTGATCTCTCAAGCTTCAGTCGTAGTCTAGCAGACCTGTTACAGTGTTGGGATACTGCAACACGCCTGTTTCTTGAACATCCAAACTGTCACGAGTTTGACTGGGTTGTTTACCAATACAAATGTTATCCCTTCATGACAGTATCCTGATGGCTAAGCTTGCTGTCACAGGAATGCGCTTTTGGTGACAGTAAGAAATCCCCGCTGAAGATGCTGTCAGGATTTCCAAGCTTGCTGTTAGTCTAAGGTAAAGTTGCTGTCAGAGGGCTTCCGCCAATGTTGTTGTTAGAGTGAATGTACTGTCGTGACTCGCAACATGTTGTCTTCTTGTAACCTTACTGTCAACGCTGTGACAGTAATCTTTATTCTTGCTGTCCATCTTGAGTACTTCTTGAGGCTTGAACAAATGAATGAACTTCTACCAAGATGCACTAGAATCTTATTTGTACTAAACAAAACGGTTACAAAGACATACTCTGACCGTGACAGTATGTTCATACTTAATGAAGATTAAATAAATAAAGTATCTAGTTAAGTTGTCCCATAGCTATCACCCATAAATCCTAAAAATCTCCCCCAATTTGTTTTTATGGACAATAACAACAAATTTACAATTAATACATGCTGACAAATTAACTAACAAGATCAGAATTTAACAGAAGATTTTTACTTAGCTTCAGATTTCCTTTTCTGTCTTGCTTCATCCTCTCTGTAGAGAGCTTCCTTAAGAACTTCTTTGAGTCCTTCCACCAGTGCTATTTCATCAGGAGTGATAGCCTCATCTTCAATCTCATCAATGTGTTTTTGGAGTGTCTTGGAGAGATATACCCTAGCATCCTGAAGATCCAACCATAAGTCTTTGCCAAAAGCATGAGTTTTGAACTTCAGTGTGCCATTAAAGTCTTTGAATCTACTTCCAGGGTATGCATTTAGAGTTTTTCTCCTTGACTTATCCATCTTTGAGTCTTCACCCTTTCTTGCTTGAAGAATGCCCTCAATCTCAGAAGAGCATTGTTGTTCCAATGGATGAATTGATCCAATTACTAAGAAAAGTAAGTCTTTCAGAGCACTGGTTCTAAGTTTACGAAAGCTTCTTACTGGAATTTCTTCCCATATGAACTTGATTCTCAGAGGATTCTCAAGCATACAAGATTGGTAATTGGGTCTTTCACTTTCCACCCTGTTGGCTTCTCTGCTTTTATCCAAGAATGTAACTTCTGTATCTTCAGTGGTTTCTCTTTTTGTAGGCTCTGAGGATTCTTCTTGACTTGGTTGGGTTTGCACCAGTTCTTCAGGAATATCATCTTCATACTCAGCCATTTCTTCATCAGAACATTCCGGTAAGTGGGCAATGTCATTATCATCAAACAGTGACCAATCCCCAAATTTCTGATAGAATTCTTCATCTCTCACAGCTTTGTATGCCAACACATGGTTCATGACACTTTCAGGGACGTTGTCATAACCTTGCATTAGATTGACCATCCATACCAAGTAGAAGTATTCAACTCTCCTTGTTTCTGTTCTCTTTTTCAATGAAAGAGTTGCTGATACATCATATGATGACACTTCCATGGTAAAATCCTTTTTGACTTTCTCAAGTCTTGATGCATCAAACCAAAGAACATATTCAGTTGCTTCATTGTTGTTATCCAACTTTACCTCGCCGTTCTTGATTTGATCAGCTTCCTTTTCCAAAAGATCCAAAGAGCTGTAGAGTTTTGATTGGATAGGCTTCTTCAAATTCCTGCCAAGCCCAGTGGCTTTCTCCTTTCCTGAGTACTTGTGTTTTCCTTTTATTGCTTTTGAAATCTCCTCAGGTTCAGGTTCCTGTCTAGAGAGCCAGGCCCTTGCTAAGGTTTTTGTCCTCTTTGGCTTGACAGTAGGCTTGATTCCTTCCTTGACAGCATCTTTGTTGACAGTGTCCTCCATGACAGTATCTTTCTTGACATCTTCTTCTGTGACAGCTCCTTTGCTGACAACTTCCTTGAGGACAGTGTCTTCTGTGACAATCTCTTTGGTGACAGTATCTTTTTCAGCATTTATAATGTCAATAGCACATCTTAAGATATTTGCCTCCAAAGCTTCAAAAATTACTGACTCGTCTTCTTCTGTTGCTCCAGCATCTTCCTTTTCTTGTACAGGAGCTTCTTCTTTATTTTCCTCCTGGGACTTTGATCCAACATTCCCAAAAGTGCTTCCACTACCTTTCCTATTTCTCCAGTTCCTCCACTACCATCCAACTCATCATCTTCATCATGAGGAACATCATAGGAGCAGCTTTCTCCTTGTTCAGCTCTGTTGGAGATTGCTTTGGAGATCATCTTCTTCATAGTGGAGCTCAGTTCCTTGTTCCTTTTCACCAGCAAATCATAAATTGCTTTGACACCAAAAACTCTTTCCTTGTTGGCTTTGGAGTTGAGAATCATGTCTAACACCTTTAAGATTGACTTTGACTCCATTGTTGAAGTGACTCCTAGACTCATGTATGCACATCTCCTGCTACCACTTTTGGTGGTACCTTCATAGTAGACACAAAATGGATTGGTGTAGACTTCTGGGAGTTTCTCTGAAATTAAACTCAACATTTGCAGATGCAAGATCTCATTGAAGGCTGTATTGTTTGTTGTGATTTTGTTCTTCATTACTGTTAGCACTTTTGCTGGAAGACTCTGCAGCAGCTGCATAGTAATGAACATGGATATTCCAGTGTTTAAGTACACATTAATAGCCCATCTTCTTTCTTCATTGATCTTTACACATACACTGGTGATTTTCTCCTTGAGCAAAGTTGAGCAGTTATTCAATCTTCTGCTAGGCTCCTTCATAGCTTCATCAACTACCTTGTAGAAGTCTTCATCATGATTCTTCAGAGTACTTTCCCTGTAGTTAACCATTAGGGCATTTGCATCTTCTTGGCTGAACTCTATTCCTTCACTCCAGGTGTTTCCTGACAGGATGTATTCAGGCATCTTGTCTTTCCCTTTTCCCAACCTGTTCTGCTCCTCCTTTTCTCTCCATTGCCTTTCAAGAGCACTCTCCTTTGGAGTTGGAGTTAGCTCTCTTATAGACACAGGAGGTAGTATTGGGTTTTTGGAAGAAACACCCATTTGCATAGCTTCCAGGGCTTCTTTGGACATTAGGACTGTTTCTCCAGCTATCTCATATTCAAAGATATCTTCAGCTCCTTGCACTTGCTCCCCCTTACTTCCTGAATCTCCTTTAGTTCCCCTTTTCTTTTTGTAGACACTGATCTTCTTTTAGCTACAGGCTCCCACTCACTCCTTGAAGCCTTCTTTGAGACAGGCTCCCCCTGAGCAACATCCTGTATGGGGAAACCTTCTTTTCCTGGTCTTTCCCTTCCTGATTCTGCCTTTTGAGATTCTGATCTTACCCCTTTCTCCCCCTTAGGTAAGTTGGCAGCATCAAGATTGTCAGACAGAGCTTGAATGGCTTCCTGAATGACAGAGAATCCAGAGGCCACCATGGTAGACAAGCTGTCAAGTTTGGATTCCATGGACAGACACCTGTTCTCTAGAGCTTGCAACCTGAAAGAGGTAGAGGGGCCACCTGATCTTAACCTTCTTGGGGGTGAAGGAAAAGATTGGGGCTTGGAGGCTGTGGGGGTTCTCACACTCTTAGTGTTTTTCTGAGTGATCTCATCACTCCTCACAAAAAAACTCTCATGGCTTAAGGCCTAGACATGTGAGGCTCCCTCAATTTCACTCTGGACATGCTCAAGTCCCTCACCTTTTGCCAACTCATTTGGCTGCCTCTCATTTTGATGTTCACCTCTCTTTTCTTTTGCACATCCTCACTCATCCTAGATGCATGGGTATGAGCAGTACTTACATGCAATGAAATAGATGGTTTAGAATGTACCTTTAAGAACTGAGATAGTGGCACATCATCATCAGAAACATCCTCGACAGTTACAACATCAAGATCAGGCTGTGAAGAGATGACAGGTGCTTTGCCATGAATGTTACTGTCAGTTGGAATATTGACAGTAGGTTCCCCTGCAACTTGGACAACAGGTTTGGTCGTGACAGTAACTTCAACTGAGTCCTTGACAGCAGAATCACATGTGACAGCAACATCCACACTGTCTTTGACAACAACTTAGGTTGTGACAGCATCTTCCCTGAGATAAGATGCTCCTTGGAGATTGAACAAGGTACTAGCTGTTTCACTTTCTAGTAGAGTTGTACCTTGCTCTTTCTCAGTGTTTGAAGGAGTGGTGTCCATCTCACTTTGAGAAATGGGTTCTTGTGGACCACTGAAAGGGGGCTCATCCATGATTGAAGATGGATGATCAAAACCTGAAGGGTTGGGACTGTCCCCCTCTCTAGGTTGTGGAGAAGAAACAAATGAATGGGTATGGAAGGAAGAAGGTGAAAGTGGAGAAGAGAATGATGACTGCTCCAGAGATGGAACTTTTGAAGCATCAAAGGAGGAAGTGAAATCCTCACTGTGTCCTGACTCCATGTGTTTTTCTGTAAATGGAGGTTCCTCATGAGTTGGAACATGAGGTTGTGCAGACTCTTTACAGGGTGCCTTGGGAGACAGGCCAATTTCAATAGATGTCCCTTGTTGAGAAGGCACATTTAGGGAGGAGTTTATTTCCTTTGATTCCTCTACAATCTTTTGGGAGACTGCAGGGTGGTTGACAGTGGTTTTGGTCCTCTTTGCTCTCTTCTTCTTAGGCTCAGGAAGAACCACTGTGGGTTCTGTTTGACTACCTTCCTTATTTGCTGCACTAGGTGCAGGAACTCCCTCTTGACTCTCAACACTACCACTACCACCAGTCTCTAGGGGCCTTTTTCTGGTTTCTTGTAAGGCTAGCCTCTGTACTTTGGGAAGTCTAGAGAACCTAGGCTGAGTGTATGGGGTAGAATGAGGGTTAGCTGAATTTGGGTCTAATCCAGCTTCAGTCTCAATAGTGAAGGTGTCAAAACCAGAAGGTAATGGAAAATCAAGGTCAATCACTTGATCAACCATGTGTTTGGTGAAACATAGTGGAATATGTGCATTTAAATCCTGTGAAGTGAGAGTTGTGTGAGTGTTTCTTTTCAGTACTGGGCACACTTCTAATCGAGGGGAATTCTCATCAAAGTCACATAAAGAATTAATGCATAACATTAGAAAGCGATGATAGATGTTTACCTTCTTACCTATTGCAGCCTTGAGGTGTGCCATGAGCAGCTTTCCAACATCCACTTTGTACCCATGAACAAGAGAGTGAGTGAGCTTCTTGATGTAGGTGGGAATTCCATTCCAGCCGGTGGTCTTAGTAGAGAACACCTTCACCATAGCATCAAACACCATACTCCATTCCCTGCGGAGATATTTCCTGTCCATTTCACCAGAGGGGTACCATTTTGTTGTTCCCTCTTCAAGAATAGGGTCAGAATACCCAATCTTCAAGAAGAGCTTCTTCAGGGTCTCATCACTAGCAAGCTCAGCATAATCCTTTCCTGGTTCTAGCACAATTCCCAAAGCTGCATTGATGCCCTGAACAGTGAGAGAGTAGCTGTGCTCCTTGATTTTGAACTGAATGGAGGAGATGTCACCATCTTCTTGAGCAACGACTGTCTCCCAGAAATTTTCAATCCTGTCTAGGTCAAGAACAGGAGTGGAGGTAATTGCATACCCAAGATAGGACTTATTCATGAAATAAACAAGCCCTTTGAAACCCTCACCAGCATCACTTGGAGAGTAGATGCCAGCAAATTTGGTTTGTGAAATTGATTGTTTGGGGGCCATTTGTTTTGCTTGAGAGAATAAGAGAGAAGGTAGGAGATGAATTGCTTGGGAATAGGAGAAAGGTGAGAGTTGTGTTTGCTTTTTGAGAACAGTTGTATGTTTGATGAATGAATTTAGAGGGAAGTTCAAGCGTTTAACTGGCAAAGTGGAAAAGTGAAATCGTGGCTTAACCCACTTAGCAGTCACGTGGGTTACTGGCTGATTTCTCTCTCCTCGTGGAGGATGAGTGTAGGGCTGTCAATGGATCGGAAATCCGATCCGATCCGATCCGAAGGCTAATGGAGCGGATATGGATCACTACAAAATAAATCCGATCCGTTAAAAATCTGACTCGGTAACGATCCGATCCGATTAGTATCGGATATGGATTTAACATGATCCGATCCGTTAACGATCCGATCCGATTATTTTATATATTATATATATATATAATTTATATATTATATATAATATGTTATATATATTAAATATATCATATACTTTTACCAATTAAGTCAAAATAGTTCTCTTTTACTTGTATAAACTGGACCTCTCTTTTATTTATAAAATTGACACAAAAGACAATGAAATGTAAGACACATAAACTAGCTTCAGATTTGTTGATGAACGATTACAAACTTACAATGGTTGTATGATAAGCAATCTTATTTAGGATAGTTGGACATTCAAATTCTGTGTTTTAGTTCTCGGATTGTAATTAGGTTTTAATTTTTTGTGTAATCTGTAAATTAACGTTGATGTTAAATTTGCATTTCAACTCTGTGAAATATTTAGTGATGTTTGAATTTGAATTTGAGTAAAATATGTTTTTAAAATATTAACGGATCGGAGCTCCGATCCGTTAAACGTG
Organism: Heracleum sosnowskyi; assembly: GCA_030848705.1. NCBI lineage: Eukaryota > Viridiplantae > Streptophyta > Magnoliopsida > Apiales > Apiaceae > Heracleum > Heracleum sosnowskyi. The sequence goes on from CM061235.1 coordinate 73,395,762, forward strand.
ATCCTAACGGATCCGGATATGGATCGAGCTATAAAAAATCCGGTTGTGATCCGATCCGAATCCGAATCCGGTAAAATTAAATGGATCAGGATATGGATCAAGGCCGATCCGATACAGATCCGATACATTGACAGCCCTAGATGAGTGTCCAATTTTAACGGTCCACTAATTTGACAGTAACCTGTGCGCTCAAAACAACCGTGTCAGTAACTTTGGTGTGATGACAACATGTTTTGCGTGACAAAAACATTTCGCGCAAAACTTACTGTCATCGTTAAGTTCTCATATGACAGTATCTTTCATGAGTCATGACAGAAGGTTGTTTACTGATGTCGAGAAGTTAGCTGTCAAAAACTGTGACAGCAACTTTTCTAGATGACGACAACCTTTGCGGGAAAACAACAACTGTCAGGACTTTGTATTGAAACTGTTATGATTAATAACTTAACTGAAGAGACACCAGTTAAACATTTACAATATTTATTACTGATTCATTATTCATTCATAACAACATTCAACTAGTTAATCAATTAACAAGTAACAACACATACATCAAGCAAGAGGAAAATATAGAAGAAAATTGATAAGCTTTATTGATTAAAAAGGGTTCAATTACTACAATTGGTGAGATTAACTATTCATTATAGTCTTTCTTAACCAATTCTAGAACTTCAGCCCTAACTATTTCTTCAGATGTTCCTTCCTCCTTGAGGAGTGTTTGAAACTCATTTTCCTCTTCTTGCTCTTTAGCCTCTTCAGTGGCCTTGGCAGCACGTTTCCTTTCTTCTTCCTCATCGAGGATATCCCATAACTCATCAAATAACGCTTCTACTTCTTCATTGTAGGGCTCACTCCCACAAGGCTTAGGCCTGTATTCAATTCCTGCTTTGTTTTCCATTTTGCCCTCTTTCTAAATGATTCACTAATATAGCCTAAGACTCATTTTATAGGCATACTAGGTTAAGGAGGGATGTAAACGGTCAACAGTTTGGAATACCCATACAACTACCACATATTGCAATTAAGTGATGTCTACCACTAATAAAACAATCAAGGCAAAACTGACCAATTAAGGAGAATCCTTGACCAATTTCAGCAGTAAAAACCATGCAAGTTAATGTCATACTTGAACAAACTATCAAAAGTGAGACTAGCACAAAATTAAATTTAACAAGGTCAAAGTAAACATGCTGTCGAAAATAGATAGGGATTTAAGTAGACAGTAACTTTTCTCATGACAGCAACTTCTGAAGTTGTTACTGTCACAAGCTCCATTTGAATAATAGAATGAAAAACTAGTAAGTTAACATACCAGATTTAACATTCCCAATTCACTTACCAACCTGTTGAAGGTTGCTTCATCCAGTGGTTTTGTAAAAATGTATGCAAGTTGCTTTTCTGTGGGCACATAGATCAACTTCATAGTTCCTCTTTCAACATGCTCTCTTATGAAATGATGTCTGATATCAATGTGCTTAGTTCTAGAGTGTTGAACATGATTGTCTGATATGGCTATGGCACTAGTGTTGTCACAGTAGATAGGGATATTATTTAACACTAAGCCATAATCCAACAGTTGATTCTTCATCCACAAGATTTGTGCACAGCAACTTCCAGCTGCAATGTATTCAGCTTCTGCAGTTGATGTAGAAACTGAGTGTTGCTTTTTACTGAACCAGGATACCAATCTTCCACCAAGAAATTGACAGCTTCCTTTAGTGCTTTTTCTGTCAATCCTACATCCAGCATAATCTGAATCAGAATACCCCACTAGCTCAAATCCAGTGTTTTTAGGATACCAAAGGCCTAGATTATGAGTGCCCTTAAGGTATCTAAAAATTCTTTTGATTGCTACCAAGTGTGACTCCTTTGGATCAGCTTGAAACCTTGCACAGAGACATGTAACAAACATTATGTCAGGTCTGCTAGCAGTTAGGTAGAGAAGAGATCCAACCATGCCTCCGTATGCACTAGAGTCCACTTTCTTCCCTTTGGAATCTAGATCCAGACTAGTTGAGGTAGAAATAGGAGTCTTGGCAGGTGATGAATCTTCTAGTTTGAACTTCTTGAGAAGTTCCTTGACATATTTTGCTTGACAAATGAAGATTCCATCATCTTTATGAAGAACTTGTAAACCAAGGAAGAATGACAGTTCTCCCATCATACTCATCTCATACTTGTTTCTCATTAGAGATGAAAACTTCTCACACAACTTCTCATTTGATGAACCAAAGATGATATCATCAACATAAATTTGAACCAGAATGATGTCTTTGCCATGATGCTTGTAGAATAAGGTCTTATCTACTACACCTCTTGTAAACTGGTTTTCTAATAGAAAGGCAGAGAGGGTATCATACCATGCTCTTGGAGCTTGTTTCAATCCATAAAGTGTCTTCAACAGCTTGTACACAAAATCATACATTTCAACATCTTCAAAACCAGGAGGCTGTTCAACATACACTTCTTCCTCCAACTCTCCATTCAGAAAAGCACTTTTGACATCTATTTGGAACTCTTTGAAGTTACAGTGTGCAACAAAGGCTAGGAAAATCCTGATAGCTTCAAGTCTGGCAACAGGTGCAAATGTCTCATCATAGTCTATTCCTTCCTGTTGACAGTAACCTTTAGCTACTAGCCTTGCCTTGTTTCTAGTCACATTCCCATTTTCATCTAACTTGTTTCTGAAAACCCACTTTGTCTCAATAACTGACTTTCCTTTAGGTCTTGGAACCAATTTCCATACATTGTTCCTTTCAAACTGGTTGAGTTCCTCTTGCATAGAAATCACCCAATCAGAATCTAACAATGCTTCATCAATTACTTTAGGCTCTATTTGAGAAAGAAAACAAGAAAACATGCTGTCAGCAGAAACATTGTTCCTGGTCCTCACCCCAGAAGAGGGATCTCCAATTATTAGATCATTTGAGAGATCCTTGTTCCACCTAGTGGTTTTGGGCAAGCTTCTTGTTTGATTTGAGACAGTAACCTCAATTAGAGGAACTGATTCTTCACCAGGGCAATTGTCTCCACCATTTTCTTCAAAGTCTCCAAAGTCACCATCAATTTGAGTATTTCCTGTGATGGTCTGTGACTGGGCTGGAGTTTTATTGACATTATCTTCGATGACAACATCCTTTTCTGTTTCAACAGTTTGAGTGAAAGTAGGTTCTTCATCAACAACTTCTTCTTCCTCCAAGTATCCTTGATTCTCAAATCTAAGAATCTGCATTTGACCTTCTTCATGCAGTCCAGGAAACTTGGTTTCATCAAACGTGACATTCACACTTTCATCGATGATTCTGTGTTCCAAAAGATAGACTCTGTAGGCAGTTCTTTCTAAAGCATACCCCATGAAAATGCCTTCATAAGCTTTGGTGTCAAATTTCTCTTTCTTTTCATGGTTGTCTTTCATCATGAAACATTTGCTCCCAAACACATGAAAATACTTGACAATAGGTTTCTTTTCATTGAGCAGGTAGTAAGGAGTGTTCCCATGAGTCTTGTTTATCAAGGTTCTGTTCTATGTGTAGTAGGCTGTGTTGATAGCTTCTGCCCAGAAGTATGTAGGTAATTTTACATCATGAAGCATAGTTCTGGCAGCTTCAATGAAAGTCCTGTTCTTCCTTTCTACAACTCCATTCTGCTGAGGAGTCCTTGCAGCAGAAAATTGTTGTACAATTCCTTCATCTTTACAGAAGTTACCAAGAGTGGCATTTCTGAACTCAGTCCCATTGTCACTTCTTATCATTTGAACTTTGGCATTTGGAGCTCTTTCAAGAACTCTTAAGTGATCAATGATGACTTGAGTTGCTTCATCTTTTGATTCTAGATACTTCACCGAAGTATACCTAGAATAGTCATCCACCATAACTAACCCATATCTCTTCTTGGCTAATGATGGAACATTGACTGGTCCAAAGAGATCCATGTGAATTAGTTTGAGTGCAGGGTTCAGTGTTGGTGTTGCCTTGCTTTGATCTGTTCACATCTTTCTTCAGTTTTCCCATTTGACAGTCCTCACACAGTCCTTCTTGACAGATTTCCTGTTGAGGTAGTCCTCTCACTAGTTCCTTCTTCATCAGCATATTCATTGTTTTGAAGTTGAGGTGTGAGAGTTTCCTGTGCCAAAGCATACTGTCACCAACAGTAGCTTTACTGTAAAAACAGTAAATCTTGTCCTTCTTTGTTGATCTTAAGTCAGCAACAAAAAGGCTTCCTTTTCTTACTCCTTTCAAAGAAAGGCTTCCATCCTTCTTGTTATAGATGTTTCACACCATCATGTCAAAATCAACCTTGAATCCACTGTCACTGAGCAGGTTGTGCTTCAATCCATCAACAAGTGCAATATCATTTATGACAACATTTCCAATTTTCAAACAGCCATATCCTACTGTGTAACCCTTGCTGTTGTCTCCAAAGGTTATGATTGGGCCAACTTTCTCTACAAATTGTGACATCAGGGTTTTATCACCAGTCATGTGTCTAGAGCAGCCACTGTCAATGATCCAAGTGACCTGCTCCTTATTCTTACCCTGACTTGGAGAGCTAGAGGAGGCCTCATCAGACTTAGCCATGAGGGCTAGATTCACATATTCCTCTTCCTCTTCATCATCATAATCATCCCAGCACTTTCCTTCAGCCACATAGGCCTTTCCTTGTCCTTTCTTGAAATGTCCACTTGACCCTTTATCCATCCTCTGATTCTGCTTTGGTCTTCTGTACTCTGTAGCAAAATGACCAAGCTCATTGCAGTTGTAACACCTGAACTTGGATCAGTCCACCATCCCTGTTTTGTAACCACCTCTTGTGGCACCACCTTCAACCTTAGAAGAGTTCCCTCTACTGAACCTTGATGTTTGACCCTGAGGCTTAAATGGCTTGTTTCTTTTGAATCTTATGTTTTCGAATTTCTTGGCCATGTAAGCCATAGTTGGATTATCCATCTTCTCCATTTCTTCTAAGGAGTAGAAGTCTTCATCCTCAACATCAGTTATCTGCAGTACAACTTTATCCTCATCATCCACAACCTCTTCGATCTTAAGAGAGGGTACTGAAGCAGGTTGAGTGATTTGAACTTCTTCACTAGGTTGAGTGATTCTTGGCACATGAGCCACTAGAGCACCTGACATATTAGCCATCTTTCCTCTGGATCCAGCTAGAATACCTCTTTTCTGGAAAAACTCAAGCTCATATGATTTAAGCACACCATATAGAGTTTCAAGAGAGATATTGTTAAGATTCATTCCTTCTCTTATGGCAGTGACTTTGTGCTCAAGATGCTCAGGAAGTGTGAGTAAGAACTTGACATTTAGCTCCTTCCTATCATAGTATTTGCCATGTATCTATAGCTCAGTCATAAGTTTGCTAAACCTTTTTTTTTAAATTATTAATTGTTTTTTTAATTATTAATTATCTCCCGGCCCATTTGGGGCAATAAAGTGATGATCGGCGCGACTCGACCTCTTACACATGCTCCTAGTTCAGATGAAATCCATGACTCTGAAACGTAAAGATCGTCTTCCTTTCCCCAAGTGTAATACTTGTTGATACGACTCCACTCAGTAGTTATATCTAGGTTGGAAAGGAAGATTCTCCAATATTTCCCAAGCGATGCTTGTTAATGGATATCGACTTGTTCCAGGAATTTACCCCTCGAGCGTTGAGGTGGTAACACAATACTTGACTGGCAGCAATCAAATTGCTCCGAAATATATATGTCCTTAGACAGTTTTTGTTTTGAGTTGAGAGTTTAAAAAGAGTAGTAGTCACTTAAATCAGGTTTCCCATATTTTTGATAGTTGAGCGAGCATTTAAATCCCCTTTAAAAGACAGATTTAAATGGAAAAACATTGTTTTGGGAACCTCTTTTTGATTTGAAAATAACTAATAATATTTATTAACAAGTAAACCTTCAAATGAATATTCGAAAATAATATTCATTAATAAATATTCCTCAAATGAATATTCAAACATAATATTCATTAATAAATAAACCTCAAATGAATATTCAAAATAATATTCATTAATAAATAATCCTCAAATGTATATAAATAATATTCTGTAAGTCGATAATCCTCAAATGTATATTAATAAATAATATTCCTAAAATGAATATTAATAAATAGTATTCTTAAAGTCAATAATCCTCAAATGAATATTCATAAATAATATTCCTTAAATAAAATGATTAACCCTCGAATAACAGTTACCCGATATCTTTATCGGAAAATAACCTTTAACATATACCGAAATATAATTACTTCTGATCTTAGAGAAAATCACCCGCCCTTATCCTAGGGCAAATATAAAATCCTGGCTTATAGCTGATATCCCATATCTAACTCATAAGCCCCAACTTCAAGTCATAACCTCAAGTATTGCTATACATAGCAATTCGAAAACGAGTATGCAATAACACATGTATACTTCTCATTTGCATATATAACTGAAATAGTATTCAAATAGTATTTCTCGACCGAGATAATACTCAAATAACATTCCTCAAAACACATAGTATTCTGCCGATGGAATCCCTCCGGGTTTCCACGACTACCTACATATCTCAAAATACCGACTCCCGATTTAGAGTCGAAAACAATGAATATGCTCTTATATATAGAGCTACAAGGTATACCGGTTCATAAGTACATTATCTCAAAGCTCGTATCTAAACCAAAATCAAACTCTATTTTATACAATATATAACATGTATCGCAAAACTGTATAACTCCACACATGGCAAAAGCAGTAATATATAATAAATACCTCAAAGTATAGATTTAGAAAACTTGCCACAATACTTGCAACAAAGATTTGGTATATAAATTGGGAATACACAAGTATTGAACATTGGAAAATATACATACTCTGAATGATAGAGTAAGGTTTAGTAAACTTGCCTGATGCTCGAGAAGTGATAGGGGTTCGCGATGATGCCGGACAATCTAGACAAAGTCAAAGAAAACGTACGATTAATCCCCTGGATAATCCACTTGTACTCAATGCTTAAACACGTAAGCGAAACACAACCAAGGCATTACTAGCTCGTCATAGGCTCATACTAAGTCCATGTTAATCGACAATTACTTAAGTCGTAGGTTTAGTCCGAAATCGATCCTCGAATACAAGTTATACTTAACCATTTACAACATTGGTTTCTAAGTCATGTTCTTAGTGGTTTTCACTTGCGCGACCTCGGCTAAAACATTTTTATAAAATCGAAAAATAATCTTTTTAATCCGAATCTTTTTCGTGAGCCTTCCTAACTATCTCTAGTATTATTCCTCAAAGTTTCACAGTTTAATATGTCTTATAAGTGGTCCACATATAGCCTCAAAGTCACTGACCAGAGAGGGGTTGTTCCTCCGAACGACGTTTACTAAAACTCACTTTTCTCCTAAACCGTAATTCGTATAGACATGATCTTTATGCCAAAACAAACCTTAAAACAAGACCTACATGTTCATGGTCAGTTCTGTTCAAAAATATTCCAAGATCAGTTCGTAATTCTTGCTCAAAACAGCCTTAAATCAAATGGGCATTACGACGGCTATAATCGTAATGTTTCCCGGTTTTTGTTATGTCAAAACCTCTTAAAACCATATCAATTCAACAACCCAACAACTTTTACAACATAACCAGTTCATATACTTCAAGAACACATCACCAACAACAAGTATTCATCAAGAATTAACCATACATACTCCAAATTCCATAAACATGCTTATTCTTAAACATTACTAGAAACTTCACTTAAATCTCATCATAAATCAAATGGGTGGATGAGTGGTATACCTTCCTTGAATCCTTAAACACACCACAAGAGCTTGTGAGCCTTAAGAAAGTCTTTATCCATGGTTATCATCCTTAAACTTGCAAAAGAAAATCAAGAACAAGTTATGAATCCTCGGAGTTACTATACACCGGTTTAAAGAACTGGAAAACTGAAGGTCTTACCTTGCTCAAATGGAAGCAACTTATGAAATAGGAAATGTAGGTTATCGCAAGACCTTTGCAACAAGCTATAGATCGCCATTTTCCACCAAGGAATGAAGGAGCTATGAACTTTACAATTCGGCAGTTTGTTTTTGGCCGAAATAAAGAAAAGAGAATGGTTTTACTTTTTGATTTGGTTGACTTGATAATTATGATAATGATGCTGATTTTTTGTATTAAAAAGTGATGAGTCATTGCATGTCCAGGACACGTGTCGATCAGTGGGGGGTTATGGTAGCAAAGCAGGGACACGTGTCAAGCAATGGAGATCATGGTGGCAAGCAGCTTTACTGGTTCGTTTCTTTTCACATGGATGATCCAAATGTTGCATCCCTCGAATTAATCTTGTTACATGTTACTTCCATGTCTATATTTAATCCTGTAAATGTTGCCTTGTTCCTCTTGAAACAATTCGAAATATTTCCCAAAAGAGCGAATAAAATTCTACGCGATTCTCGCAGTGAATAGTAACTATTCACTATTTATTCCAACAATCGAATCCTTAAATCGACTTTAATAAAATAATAAAATTCCAAAATATTAAATCCTCAAATCCTCAATTTTAATATCTCATTTCTTGAATATAATAATATATAATTCGTTGCCCGGTCGAATATTACACCAAAAATAAATTTTGGAATTTCTGAATTCCGATTGTCTTTGCATTCACTTATTTACTCCGTAGATCACTAATATGACTTCGGAATATCCACACTACGTCTCGTACATAGGTGGCATGAAAAATTTTCTTAACCCTCAAAATCACTATTCATCCACCAAATTCACTATTCACTGATGCACTTAATCATAATAAGAAAAGTTTTAATTTTACCAAAAATTCGGGTTATTACAGTCTCCTCTCCTTAAAAGGATTCCGTCCCGGAATCAGCTTAGGAATAACTGGGGGTACTTCTCTTCCATTGCACTTTCTAACTCCCAAGTGGATTCTTCCACTTCTTGATTCTCCACAAACCTCTCACTAGCTTGGCAACCTCGTCACTTAGCACTTTCTCTTTTCTATCCGTGATTTCCACAGGTCGTTCTTTGTAAGTCAGACCAGGTTGTATACCTACCTGCTCGTACTCTACAGATGCCGGGCATCTATAGTATACTGACGTAGTATTGACACATGAACCCCGTTATGACCATTCTACAAGTTTGGGGGGTAAGGCTGGCTCGTAGGCCACCTTCCTGACGTGTTTTAAAATCTCAGATGGCCCAATGAATCTCGGGCTCAATTCCCTTTCTTTCCAAATCTCATTAATTCTTTCCATGGATATCTTTTAGCATCACGAATCGCTAACCTCATACTCTCTATCTTGTTTGTACAGAAATACACCAGCATAAACTTGTTTGTCATTCATCAACTTGCCATTTAGCTTATCAGTAGCAGTACTATCTCTATACTCACGGGCTTAGTCCGCATAATTTCTCTGTCTGTCTTGGTTGTCACTAGCCACTTGTTGGTGAAATCTTTTGTCTTTCTAGTTTGTTGGACTAACTTGGGTTTTGTGTAAAATCTCATCCTTTAATTCCCGATCATTCGGAATCCATCTCTGTCTCATTTTAATTAAGGGTATCGGCCACCACATTGGCCTTCCCCGGATGGTAGTGTATCTCACAGTCATAATCCTAGGTCAATTCTAGCCATTTCTCCATCTCATGTTATCTACTATCACGGATAACTCAAAGCCAATTCATTACATTCCATAAAAATTTGTGGGTGCATTAGTCAACCCAAAATAACCTCGCTGAAAACTCGAAGTGTCTATTCCTAGTACGAATCGCAGTCTTGGGTATATCCTCGGATTTAACTTCCAACTGGTGATACCCAGTTCTTAAATAAATTTGGAAATACACAGCGTTCTTCCGCCGATCAAATAATCATTTACAAGGGTACCTATTCTCCATGTCGAACTCATACAACTCTCGAGGTTCGATATATAATCTTGTGCTAACATCTTTCTCTCTTACAACAACACCGGGCTCTCCACGGTGGTACACTGGGTCTTATCATACACTTATACAACAACTCTTGTAACTTAGTCACTAACTCTTTCATTCCCACTATACCCTGAATACTCGGTATTCATTCTCATGTCATCCAAATCGATATCTGGTAGCTCATTAAAACTTTGTACAATCTCCCAAAACCATTGTAGTTCCCTTTATACTTGGTATCCCTTTTCTTGGCGTCAACCATAAGAGCTAATTAAGCCTCATATCTCTGGCATAATAGTTTCTTAGTCTGAACTATACTCAAGAATCTCTGAACCTGTCTCCATCCTTTATTTATTACTCTCTCTCCCTTACAATCAGTCTGGGCTCCATTGGGTGTCAACCAACCCATTCTTATTATAATATCAACTTCTCCCAACTTGAAAAGAATCAGGTCTATCAAAAGTGTCGACCTCATATTTCTAGTTCACAACCTGGATGTACCAGTCTTATGGGAAAATCCCTCGAATGGCTATTTCTACTTGTAATTATTCTCTTTAGCGGCTCGGCCTTAAGGTTTAATTATCATGCAACTTCTTGATATACAACGATACATTAGCTCTGTCTAAATAGTATAGAAGGGCACCTGCTATTTAAAGGTCCTGACAGTGGGCTGCTTGTTGGAGGTAGCCCCGGTTGGAACCTACGGGCTTTCTTTTATTCGGTGTTCACAAACTCCGGAACAAACCTCGATAATTCGGAAAACTTGGCCTCATACTCGGTCACAGTCATGGTTTCTTGTTTTAACTCTTTAACGTTCATTTTCATCCGGGTCTCCATATATTTCCGAGAATTATTCCTCTAGAACCACACACGCTGCACCTCTCCCAAGTCACAATACCAGCTCCCTCTGACTCCATCGTCAGTACTTATCTTGCTAACCCAGAGGTAGTGTCCACTCGTAAACAACTCCTCCAAAATCTCAATCTCACTATAGGGCATCTATCTAATCACCGTTGTCACTGGAGTTCACGACACATCGCTATTTCTTTCACATATATCGATTGACACGCTTTCCATTATCATAATATCCTTGGGAGAATAAACCAATTCATTGATATGTCACTAACATTCTATTCGTCTTAGGGATTCGCTCCTATCATAAGCGATTTCGCTGCGAATCTAATTCCTATCAGCGAATTTTGACTTATTTGACCTGGTTGGCCTCCCCTTGAAATTCAATAAAGATAACAAGAATCATGGAGCTTTGAAAAGATAGCTCCTATATTAAGGAAAACGTCACACACTGGTGATCATAAGGTTATGAGTTTTAAGGTAACCTTATTGGAGGTAAGAGAATTTACCGAGAGATCAACATGATCATAAGAACTCAATGTTGTGTGCCTCGATTGAGACATTACTAAAGGTAATTAGCCTTCTTGTATTTCACAACTCACAAGTGATGGCGTCCCATCAGACTTCTATCACATAGACAGATAGTCCTTGTAGCCCCTATAAGTATAGGGTTGTTCGTCTCAGTGGAAGTTGAGAAGTATGAAAGCAATTTGAGATCAATTTAATGATTATCGTCTTTCGACAATATTTCTCAAAGGAACACCTTGGATTAAAATTGAACAGATTCCAAAGGTGCGGTTTTCCAAAGAAAAGAATAACCAAAAAGATATTGGTACTTAACAAACAAGTGGTGAGGTATCACCATAGGGTCATTCATTATTTGAAGAAAAGTGAAAGCTTAAATAACATCATTTGACAGGGCTTCGAAAACCTGAAAGTAGGCATCGTTACAGCCTCTAACATAATTGAAATTAATTATGATTTAACACAAGTGTTATAAAATAACTTCGAAGAGGGAATATACCCTTTATCAGAATTCTTTCTTGGAAAGAGGTCAAGATAGATCATAGATTGGGGAAATATCCCACATAATTTGCAAATGGGGAGGGTACTACCAAGGTCTCTACGGATGCCTTTTATGTCAGCTCCTCTGATGGATAATCGTTCTATTCCAAAGCTTTTCTTTTCCACGCACCCTAAGGTGTTCGATACTTACGTCATTGCCGACTTATAATAGTCGCTAAGAATTCAACCATCACAATTGCAATCGCAGGGAGTTCCATTCGACTAGGCGCAAACATCTCAAGTAAGCGTTCTGTTCTATAAGAAGACTTCGATACCGTTGTCGCCCATAGCAATGACAATTCCACCTGTCGACTGGGCGGTACTTCGGAAGCTCGTTAGAAACTACAAGCTTAAATCCGGTCTCTATTTCAATCATCCTTATACCCAATATTCCTTCTCCTATATCAATCCCGTGCGCTACCTAAGCTTAACACTTTTGGCACAATAGCCTTTTCATTTAAGTCAATCCCGGAATTTCTCAGTCCGTCTTGGTCCTTAAATATATTTCGCCTTAGCATGCTTGTCTCACAATAACATTTGCATGGTACATATACCCAAAATTCTCCTTGGGATGATAAAATCCCTCAATGATGTAATAGACAATATTTCTAGTGGAATCGCTGGTCGTGGGGGATTGAAACCTCATAGCCAAAGCAATTCCTTTCACTATTCTAGGCAACTAAGTACCCTTTATCGTTCGTGAAAATCTGAACATCTTGGTTCTTACGTATGCCGCCTCCTTATGGGCAACTATAACCGACTACGAGTAACAGGTTTCGTTCAAGTCGAATCAATCCACTGATACTGGCTATACTACCTCTACCTCTTCTGCTTTGGAGACTCTACTCCATTTTCTTTGTCATATCTCTTGATGAATCATGAACGATCCTTAAACCCTCGTCTCATCACTTATTTATCCCTTGAAGGTTCGTCCGGTCCTATTATACGACCTCAAGTAACATACTACATCTTTATCAATCAACACGTCCTCTACAAGATTCTTTCCTTGACCCACTGTGGGGTCTTCCTCTAGATCCTCCTATGGATCTTCCTTTATCGGGACTCCGTCCATTTCAAGGAACACATCATCAATTGCCTACTCGAAGGCCTCGGGGTCTGGTATCTCAGAATCCCATCAATCTATAACTCATACGACTCGAGGTGACTAATCACGAAGTCCTAAGTACGGTTTCCCAGAAGAAGTCCCCTCTCGGGCTTCATCTTAAATAGTCAGGGTCATGTCCTCTAACCCGACTACGAACTCAATTTGAGCTCTAGATGCTCTTATCATTATTAAGGGTATTGTAAGACTCGATCTCCTATCGTTTCTGAGGACTATAACCTAACGCTCTGATACCATCTCTGTAACAGCCCCAAATCCGGGGTCAAGGATTTAGGGTTGTCACAATCCATGTACTCCTTGCCTTACCTGTATTACTCACACCATTCATAATTCACCTGCTCATGACCCCACAACATATGTCTCACACACACACACACACACACACAGGTTAGAGTCTCAGAAACGACACAATACAACAACTGCGGAATAAATAATTTTTATTACAATACCCAAATGTCTTTTGAATCTGTTAATGATACAATTTTCTAAGTATTGTTACATTACCAACTTAGCCTTCCGATGCTTACAGTCCTCTAATACCATTCATGTCTATACATAAGTTGAATGCCAAAAGCCGTAGCCTGATTCGATTGGTTCGTACTACTCTTCGGGATCACTGTTAGAAACTGTTTATGGAGACGCCTTGCGGGGTATGTGCCGTCCCATTGGCATCCTGCTTCGCTGCTATATAATATATATAAAACAATAGCAAGAGTGAGCGATAGCTCAGCAAGGTAATACAAATATGGCATAATCCTGCCTTTAACTCAACCCAGAATAAAGCGGGTATAAGACAATAATTTGTCAAAATATCTCGATACTGAAATTATTTCCTTATCGGAATGTATTCCCAAAAACAGTACCATTAATGTACTTCAAATATCATTTCATAATATTTCTGCAAGCTTTTGCTATATTATGAACAAAGTTCTAGTATAATATAAAAGATAAGGTTTCAAAGTAAACCAATATAACTCTTCCAAAAATATCTGCTATGTAAGCAGAATATCAACACATAACTTAAAAGAAGTTATAAAATGATTCAGTATAAACAACTCCCTTACCATAACTCATGTTATGTAAGGTATCCATAGAGTCATATGATATAAAAGAGGAAGTTACGAGGAAAATTAATATAATATTTCCGTAACCCAAAATCCACTTAGGCATATATATCCTTAATCAGGTTTTATCAGAGTCATACTCATAAAATAAAAGATGAAGTTGCAAGGATTCATTGTAACTTTATTTTGAACACTTTTCGACCCCCTGCCAACATGACCGGTAAACCTGTACCACGGTGTCATCCTTGGTCCCTTTCAATACATGTTGCAGAATCCCTCAGCCAACATGATCGGTAAACCTATACCAACGGAGCCATCCGTGGTCCCTTTCAGTACATGTTGCAGAATTATCCAAAATGGATGATGAACCAATACTGGAGCCTTCTCCGCGCCCGTCGTACCAACCTTACTATGATCAGTAGCAGGTTGTACAACAAAATATGTTTTCTACATGTAGATGGAAGTATCACGACAGCCTGACATTGTCTACTGCCTTTCTGGATCTCCCGGCCCATTTGGGGCAATAAAGTGATGGATCGGCGCGACTCGACCTCTTACACATGCTCCTAGTTCAGATGAAATCCATGACTCTGAAACGAAAAGATCGTCTTCCTTTCCCCAAGTGTAATACTTGTTGATACGACTCCACTCAGTAGTTATATCTAGGTTGGAAAGGAAGATTCTCCAATATTTCCCAAGCGATGCTTGTTAATGGATATCGACTTGTTCCAGGAATTTACCCCTCGAGCGTTGAGGTGGTAACACAATACTTGACTGGCAGCAATCAAATTGCTCCGAAAAATATATGTCCATAGACAGTTTTTGTTTTGAGTTGAGAGTTTAAAAAGAGTAGTAGTCACTTAAATCAGGTTTCCCATATTTTTGATAGTTGAGCGAGCATTTAAATCCCCTTTAAAAGACAAATTTAAATGGAAAAACATTGTTTTGGGAACCTCTTTTTGATTTGAAAATAACTAATAATATTTATTAACAAGTAACCCTTCAAATGAATATTCAAAAATAATATTCATTAATAAATATTCCTCAAATGAATATTCAAACATAATATTCATTAATAAATAAACCTCAAATGAATATTCAAAATAATATTCATTAATAAATAATCCTCAAATGTATATAAATAATATTCTGTAAGTCGATAATCCTCAAATGTATATTAATAAATAATATTCCTAAAATGAATATTAATAAATAGTATTCTTAAGGTCAATAATCCTCAAATGAATATTCATAAATAATATTCCTTAAATAAAATGATTAACCCTCGAATAACAGTTACCCGATATCTTTATCGGAAAATAACCTTTAACATATACCGAAATATAATTACTTCTGATCTTCGAGAAAATCACCCGCCCTTATCCTAGGGCAAATATAAAATCCTGGCTTATAGCTGATATCCCATATCTAACTCATAAGCCCCAACTTCAAGTCATAACCTCAAGTATTGCTATACATAGCAATTCGAAAACGAGTATGCAATAACACATGTATACTTCTCATTTGCATATATAACTGAAATAGTATTCAAATAGTATTTCTCGACCGAGATAATACTCAAATAACATTCCTCAAAACACATAGTATTCTGCCGATGGAATCCCTCCAGGTTTCCACGACTACCTACATATCTCAAAATACCGACTCCCGATTTAGAGTCGAAAACAATGAATATGCTCTTATATATAGAGCTACAAGGTATACCGGTTCATAAGTACATTATCTCAAAGCTCGTATCTAAACCAAAATCAAACTCTATTTTATACAATATATAACATGTATCGCAAAACTGTATAACTCCACACATGGCAAAAGCAGTAATATATAATCAATACCTCAAAGTATAGATTTAGAAAACTTGCCACAATACTTGCAACAAAGATTTGGTATATAAATTGGAAATACACAAGTATTGAACATTGGAAAATATACATACTCTGAATGATAGAGTAAGGTTTAGTAAACTTTCCTGATGCTCGAGAAGTGATAGGGGTTCGCGACGATGCCGGACAATCTAGACAAAGTCAAAGAAAACGTACGATTAATCCCCTGGATAATCCACTTGTACTCAATGCTTAAACACGTAAGAGAAACACAACCAAGGCATTACTAGCTCGTCATAGGCTCATACTAAGTCCATGTTAATCGACAATTACTTAAGTCGTAGGTTTAGTCCGAAATCGATCCTCGAATACAAGTTATACTTAACCATTTACAACATTGGTTTCTAAGTCATGTTCTTAGTGGTTTTCACTTGCGCGACCTCGGCTAAAACATTTTTATAAAATCGAAAGATAATCTTTTTAATCCGAATCTTTTTCGTGAGCCTTCCTAACTGTCTCTAGTATTATTCCTCAAAGTTTCACATTTTAATATGGCTTATAAGTGGTCCAAATATAGCCTCAAAGTTACTGACCAGAGAGGGGTTGTTCCTCCGAACGACGTTTACTAAAACTCACTTTTCTCCTAAACCGTAATTCGTATAGACATGATCTTTATGCCAAAACAAACCTTAAAACAAGACCTACATGTTCATGGTCAGTTCTGTTCAAAAATATTCCAAGATCAGTTCGTAATTCTTTCTCAAAACAGCCTTAAATCAAATGGGCATTACGACGGCTATAATCGTAATGTTTCCCGGTTTTTGTTATGTCAAAACCTCTTAAAACCATATCAATTCAACAACCCAACAACTTTTACAACATAACCAGTTCATATACTTCAAGAACACATCACCAACAACAAGTATTCATCAAGAATTAACCATACATACTCCAAACTCCATAAACATGCTTATTCTTAAACATTACTAGAAACTTCACTTAAATCTCATCATAAATCAAATGGGTGGATGAGTGGTATACCTTCCTTGAATCCTTAAACACACCACAAGAGCTTGTGAGCCTTAAGAAAGTCTTTTGATTCATCCACCAAATTCACTATTCACTGATGCACTTAATCATAATAAGAAAAGTTTAAATTTTACCAAAAATTCGGGTTATTACAAGGTATCTAAAAATTCTCTTGATTGCTACCAAGTGTGACTCCTTTGGATCAGCTTGAAACCTTGCACAGAGACATGTAGCAAATATTATGTCAGGTCTGCTAGCAGTTAGGTAGAGAAGAGATCCAACCATGCCTCTGTATGCACTAGAGTCCACTTTCTTCCTTTGGAATCTAGATCCAGACTAGTTGAGGTAGAAATAGGAGTCTTGGCAGGTGATGAATCTTCTAGGTTGAACTTCTTGAGAAGTTCCTTGACATATTTTGCTTGACAAATGAAGATTCCATCATCTTTATGAAGAACTTGTATACCAAGGAAGAATGACAGTTCTCCCATCATACTCATCTCATACTTGTTTCTCATTAGAGATGAAAACTTCTCACACAACTTCTCATTTGATGAACCAAAGATGATATCATCAATATAAATTTGAACCAGAATGATGTCTTTGCCATGATGCTTGTAGAATAAGGTCTTATCTACTACACCTCTTGTAAACTGGGTTTCTAATAGAAAGGCAGAGAGGGTATCATACCATGCTCTTGGAGCTTGTTTCAATCCATAAAGTGCCTTGAACAGCTTGTACACAAAATCATACATTTCAACATCTTCAAAACCAGGAGGCTGTTCAACATACACTTCTTCCTCCAACTCTCCATTCAGAAAAGCACTTTTGACATCCATTTGGAACACTTTGAAGTTACAGTGTGTAGCAAAGGCTAGGAAAATCCTGATAACTTCAAGTCTGGCAACAGGTGCAAATGTCTCATCATAGTCTATTCCTTCCTGTTGACAGTAACCTTTAGCTACTAGCCTTGCCTTGTTTCTAGTCACATTCCCATTTTCATCTAACTTGTTTCTGAAAACCCACTTTGTCTCAATAACTGACTTTCCTTTAGGTCTTGGAACCAATTTCCATACATTGTTCCTTTCAAACTGGTTGAGTTCCTCTTGCATAGCAATCACCCAATCAGAATCTAACAATGCTTCATCAATTACTTTAGGCTCTATTTGAGAAAGAAAACAAGAAAACATGCTGTCAGCAAAAACATTGTTCCTGGTCCTCACCCCAGAAGAGGGATCTCCAATTATTAGATCATTTGAGTGATCCCTGTTCCACCTAGTGGTTTTGGGCAAGCTTCTTGTTTGATTTGAGACAGTAACCTCAATTAGAGGAACTGATTCTTCACCAGGGCAATTGTCTCCACCATTTTCTTCAATGTCTCCAGAGTCACCATCAATTTGAGTATTTCCTGTGATGGTCTGTGACTGGGCTGGAGTTTGATTGACATTATCTTCAATGACATCATCCTTTTCTGTTTCAACGGTTTGAGTGAAAGTAGGTCTTCATCAACAACTTCTTCTTCCTCCAAGTATCCTTGATTCTCAAATCTAAGAATCTGCATTTGACCTTCTTCATGCAGTCCAGGAAACTTGGTTTCATCAAATGTGACATTCACACTTTCATCGATGATTCTGTGTTCCAAAAGATAGACTCTGTAGGCAGTTCTTTCTAAAGCATACCCCATGAAAATGCCTTCATAAGCTTTGGTGTCAAATTTCCCTTTCTTTTCATGGTTGTCTTTCATCATGAAACATTTGCTCCCAAACACATGAAAATACTTGACAGTAGGTTTCTTTTCATTGAGTAGATAGTAAGGAGTGTTCCCATGAGTCTTGTTGATCAAGGTTCTGTTATGTGTGTAGCAGGCTGTGTTGATAGCTTCTGCCCAGAAGTATGTAGGTAATTTTGCATCATGAAGCATAGTTCTGGCAGCTTCAATGAGAGTCCTTTTCTTCCTTTCTACAACTCCATTCTGCTGAGGAGTCCTTGCAGCAGAAAATTGTTGTACAATTCCTTCATCTTTACAGAAGTTACCAAGAGTGGCATTTCTGAACTCAGTCCCATTGTCACTTCTTATCATTTGAACTTTGGCATTTGGAGCTCTTTCAAGAACTCTTAAGTGATCAATGATGACTTGAGCTGCTTCATCTTTTGATTCTAGATACTTCACCCAAGTATACCTAGAATAGTCATCCACCATAACTAATGCATATCTCTTCTTGGCTAATGATGGAACATTGACTGGTCCAAAGAGATCCATGTGAATTAGTTTGAGTGGTTCAGTGTTGGTGTTGACTTGCTTTGATCTGTGCACAGCTTTCTTCAGTTTTCCCATTTGACAGTCCTCACACAGTCCTTCTTGACAGAATTCCTGTCGAGGTAGTCCTCTCACTAGTTCCTTCTTCATCAGCATATTCATTGTTTTGAAGTTGAGGTGTGAGAGTTTCCTGTGCTAAAGCATACTGTCACAAACAATAGCTTTACTGTAATAACAGTAAATCTTGTCCTTCTTTGTTGATCTTAAGTCAGCAACAAACAAACTTCCTTTTCTTACTCTTTTCAAAGAAAGGCTTTCATCCTTCTTGTGATAGATGTTGCACACCATCATATCAAAATCAACCTTGAATTGGCTGACACTGAGCAGGTTGTGCTTCAATCCATCAACAAGTGCAATATCATTTATGACAACATTTCCAATTTCCAAACAACCATATCCCACTGTGTAACCCTTGCTGTTGTCTCCAAAGGTTATGATTGGGCCAGCTTTCTCTACAAATTGTGACAGCAAGGTTTTATCACCAGTCATGTGTCTAGAGCAGCCACTGTCAATGATCCAAGTGACCTGCTCCTTATTCTTACCCTGCAAGACAAATTGTATTTAAGAGGCATATGGTACCCAATCCTTGTTGGGTCCAGTCACTTCAGTATCATAAGCATAATCATCATTTTCAACTTTAATCATCACATTAGGAATCTTCTGTTGGACTCCTTTCTTCACCCACATATCTTTAGAATTAGACTTGGTCTTCTTCTTAGTGGATGAGGCCTTCTTACTGTTTCCAGTAGGCTCAGGAGTCTCACCAGTTTGCATATAGAGACATGGTTCAGTAGATGAAATAGGCAAATTGAAACAAGTACTCATGACAGTCACTTTACAAGGCACACAATCAATATTATTGCAGACTACCATAGATCTATGGATAATGGGGGTTCTGTGTAAGTTACCATCTAGCATGGTCACATTGTTCTTGACCTCCTTTGGTTTCTTACAGACATGAGTTAAGTGATATGAAGAGCCACAATTATTGCATAGTTTTCTAGGAGCATTAGCATTGCCATTTCCTAACTTACCATTCCTGTTTCTAGACTTGTAGGTTATTGAGTCAACAGGATGTTCTGAAGTTGTTGTCGAGCCTTTCTTGACAATACCTTTCGCACCTTCTGTCATGACAGTAGGTTTGGAAGTCACTGTCTTTGAGGCTCTCTTGACAGTACCTTTGGAAGCTATTGTCCTGCCATTATTGACAGCATCTTTGGAACATTCTGTCAGATTGTTTGGGGAAGTTACTTTCCTGGGGATTGTGACAATATCTTTTCCATCAACTGTTGTACTGTCAATACCTTCATCCTCATCATCAAGTTGTTGCTTGATGAGCATGGCTTCCTCATCAAACTCAAGTTCAGAAAGTTTAAAAATGGGTTTTTTGATCTTCTTGAGAATATGAGGTTTGACAGAAGCATCAGTTGAACAATCCTGACTAACAACTTCCTTACCAGGTCTTTTGTCATACTCAAAACCTATCCTGAAGTTGTTTGGATGAGTTTCTATAGGCTTTAATCTTGAATTCATTTTCACTAATTTTTTTCCTTAAAAACTCCTCAATTTCTTTAGCACATACTAATTCATTTTTAAGTTTAGCATTCTCCTGTGTTAAAGATTCTAAACGACTGGTCTTCAACAAAAGCAAATCATTTTCAGAAGTGAGTGTTTCATTCAATTTAGTTAACCTAGCAATCTCTTCATTAGCTGTAGTTAAACTAGTGTGAACATTGAACATTTCTGCACTCAATTCCTCAACAGTTTGTTTGTATTCATCTTTAGACATATCAAGTAAGACTAGTGAGGGTACCTGACTTGGAGAGCTAGAGGAGGCCTCATCAGACTTAGCCATGAGGGCTAGATTCACATATTCCTCTTCCTCTTCATCATCAGAATCATCCCAACACTTTCCTTCAGCCACATAGGCCTTTCCCTGTCCTTTCTTGAAATGTCCACTTGACCCTTTATCCATCCTCTGATTCTGCTTTGGTCTTCTGCACTCTGTAGAAAAATGACCAAGCTCATTGCAGTTGTAACACCTGAACTTGGATCTGTCCACCATCCCTGTTTTGTAACCACCTCTTGTGGCACCACCTTCAACCTTAGAAGAGTTCCCTCTGCTGAACCTTGATGTTTGACCCTGAGGCTTAAATGGCTTGTTTCTTTTGAATTTTATGTTTTTGAATTTCTTCGCCATGTAAGCCATAGTTGGATTATCCATCTTCTCCATTTCTTCTAAGGAGTAGAAGTCTTCATCCTCAACATCAGTTATCTGCAGTACAACTTTCTCCTCATCATCCACAACCTCTTCGATCTTAAGAGAGGGTACTGAAGCAGGTTGAGTGATTTGAACTTCTTCACTAGGTTGAGTGATTCTTGGCACATGAGCCACTAGAGCACCTGACATATTAGCCATCTTTCCTCTGGATCCAGCTAGAATACCTCTTTTCTGGAAAAACTCAAGCTCATATGATTTAAGCACACCATATAGAGTTTCAAGAGAGATATTGTTAAGATTCCTTTCTTCTCTTATGGCAGTGACTTTGTGCTCAAGATGCTCAGGAAGTGTGAGTAGGAACTTGACATTTAGCTCCTTCCTATCATAGTATTTTCCATGTATCTGTAGCTCAGTCATAAGTTTGCTAAACCTTTCAAACATTGTTGTTAGGTCTTCTCCTAACTTTGCCATGAAGGCTTCATACTGTGAGATAAGAATTTGTCTTTGATTATCTTTCACTTCTTCACTTCCTTCACACAACAGCTCGATCTTATTCCACATATCCTTGGCTGATGAGCACCCAATGACATTCCCACACATGGCTTTGTCCAAAGTGAGAGCATCCAGTAAGATGAGTTGCAAGTAATCATCCAAGGCCACCTTCTCTTTTTCTGGCTCCAGAAACTCCGAAGGTAATTTGTTGACCCAGTAGACTGGAATAAGAACGCCATCCACAATTGAGGCTTCAATTTCTTTTCATGGAACAAATGGACCATTTTGGAGGATACCCAAGTATAATGGATTCACAGCTTTGATAAACAACATGATCTTTCTTTTCCATACATTGTAGTTCTCTTTATCAAATGCTGGAATCTTTATGCTACTTGACTTCTGCATACTTGTCATGATCTCAGATTTGTAGAACAATCTGTCTGCTCTGATACCAGTTGTTGGTCCTTGACTATTGCAGAAGTTGGGGGGGGGGGGGGTTGAATGCAATACTATAAATCTCAATCTACGTTTTCAACAACAAGAACTAAGATTAAGGATTATCAGTTTATCAAATGCAAACACAAGTAGACAAACGAGTAATTCTCACAAAATAAATGTTTTATTTATTTTGCAATGGGTTGCTACAACCTCAAGAAAATGTTTGTTTTCTTGAGCTTCGGTTTCTCGAGTGATTACAGAGAATGAATTGAGAGATAGACTAAGTAGGCTAAACCTATCACTTTCAATCACGGGTCTTGTGAAACTGCTGTCATTTTCAAGTGGCAGCTTCTTACAATTTGCCTGCCCGTGATTCTTTCCTAAATTGCTATATAGACAGCTTATCAATACATATCAAGGCAATCTAGAACCATTGTATTTTAAGCTAACACAATTCAGTAGATGTAGATTTGTCATACTCTGGAATTGGTGAGCTTTGTCATGTGATCTCTCAAGCTTCAGTCGTAGTCTTGCAGACCTGTTACAGTGTTGGGATACTGCAACACGCCTGTTTCTTGAACATCCAAACTGTCACGAGTTTGACTGGGTTGTTTATAAATACAAATGTTATCCCTTCATGACAGTATCCTGATGGCTAAGCTTGCTGTCACAGGAATGCGCTTTTGGTGACAGTAAGAAATCCCCGCTGAAGGTGTTGTCAGGATTTCCAAGCTTGCTGTCAGGCTAAGGTAAAGTTGCTGTCAGAGGGCTTCCGCCAATGTTGCTGTCAGAGTGAATGTACTGTCATGAATCGCAACATGCTGTCTTCTTGTAACCTTACTGTCAGCGCTGTGACAGTAATCTTTATTCTTGCTGTCCATCTTGAGTACTTCTTGAGGCTTGACCAATTGAATGAACTTCTACCAAGATGCACTAGAATCTTATTTGTACTAAACAAAACGGTTACAAAGACATACTCTGGCTGTGATAGTATGTTCATACTTAATGAAGATTAAGTAAATAAAGTATCTAGTTAAGTTGTCCCTTGGCTATCACCCATAAATCCTAACATTTTATATTTGTTATCACTAAAATCTCTATTTTCCAAAAATATGAGGTGCAATCCTTCCTTATTTATTTTAAAATATATTTTAATACTCTATTTCATAAATTATAAAATAATATAAAAATATTAACTAGCTGATTGCCTTTTATAATTAAAATATTTTTTTTCTAACAAAATCTTCTTCTTTTCCAAAAATATCACGGACAATTACCTTTAAATTAAAATATATTACCTTTTATATTTGTTATTACTAAAATCTCTCTTTTCCAAAAATATCAAGTGCAAACTTTACTTATATATTTTAAAACTTCTTTTAAAACTTTTAATTATTTTAAAAAAAACTTACATATTTTAACAAGTGAACATATTTTTTTAACAAATATATACTATATTATTAAAGCCGAAACATTGAAAGTTTTGGTTTTCGGTTAGTTTTTGGTTTTCGGTACTTTTTCTAATTAATAAATTAATAATATAATCAAAATTCGGGAAAGTTTTATTCTACATTAATATTTCACTATATTTTACTACATAAAAATCAAATAATATTGAAATCTAATAAAAAAATGGAAATGTGGGATATAATTTGTTTAAATTTAGGATATACTACTACAAATATACTTCTTTCTTTTTAGGATAATGAAAGCTTTTTTCTAACAAAATTTACTCCTTTTCGAAAAATATCATGAAAATTATCTTTAAATTAAACATATTACCTTTTACATTTGTTATCACTAAAATCTTTGTTTTCCAAAAATATGAAGTGCAATGCTTAATTATTTATTTTAAAACCTATTTTAATACTCTATTTAATTAATAATAAAATAATATAAAAATAGTAAATAGATGATTGCCTTTTATAATAAAAAAAAATCAAACAAAATCTACTCCTTTTCCAAAAATATCATGACAATTAGCTTTAAATTAAAACATAATATCTTTTATATTTGTTATCACTAAAATCTCTATTTTCCAAAATAATGAGATGCAATCCTTACTTATTTATTTTAAAATCTATTTTAATACTCTATTTAATAAATAATAAAATAATATAAAAATAGTAACTAGCTGATTGCCTTTTATAATTAAAATATTTTTTTCCTAACAAAATCTACTTCTTTTCCAAAAATATCACGGGCAAATACCATTAAATTAAAATGTATTAGCTTTTATATTTGTTATCACTAAAATTTCTTTTTTCTAAAAATATCAAGTGCAACCCTTACTTATATAATTTAAAACTTATTTTAATACTTTTAATTATTAAAAAAAACTTACCTATTTTAACAAGTAAAGGTATTTTTTTAACAAATATAATTAATATAATTAAAACACATCTAAAAATATTATAGGTAGTTATTTTTTTTAATTAAAACACGTCAGCTTTCCTATTTGTCCTTATTAAAAAACTTACTTATTTTAACATGTCAGCGTATTTTTTTAATAAATACAATTAATATAATTAAAACATTTCTAAAAATATCACGGGTAATTACTTTTTTTAATTAAAACATGTTAGATTTTCTATCTGTCCTTATTATTAATAGTGAACGTATTTTTTTAACAAATACAATTAATATAATTAAAACACATCTAAAAATATTATAGGTAGTTATTTTTTTTTAATTAAAAAATGTTAGTTTTTCTATTTGTCCTTATTAAAAAAACTTACTTATTTTAACATGTCAGCGTATTTTTTTAATAAATACAATTAATATAATTAAAACACTTCTAAAAATATCAAGGGTAATTACTTTTTTTAATTAAAACATGTTAGATTTTCTTTCTATCCTTAATATTAATATTATTTTATTATAAAATAATATAAATAATACCTCATTTATCTTTCTCAACCCCATCTGTATTTTTTAATATTTTTTTATGTTCCAATTTATATTTAAGTTTCTCATTTTATAATTTATAATTTTAATTTTTAATTTTATTTTAATTTTTAATTTTTTAATTTATTATTTTTAAGGCCCGTGCCTTGCACGGGTTATAGGCTAGTACAATTAATATAATTAAAACACATCTAAAAATATTATAGGTAGTTATTTTATTTTAATTAAAACATGTTAGATTTCCTATTTGTCCTTATTAAAAAAACTTACTTATTTTAACATGTCAACGTATTTTTTTAATAAATACAAGTAATGTAATTAAAAACACTTCTAAAAATATCACGGACAATTACTTTTTTTAATTAAAACATGTTAGATTTTCTATATTTCCTTATTATTAATATTATTTTATTATAAATTAATATTAATAATACCTCATTTATCTTCATCAGCTCCATCTGTATTTTTTAATTTTTTTTACGTTACAATTAATACTTAAGTTTCTCATTTTATAATTTATCATATTAATTTTTACTTTTATTTTAATATTTTCCGTTTATATTAAATGTTTTAATTTATTATTTTCAAAGGCCCATGCCTTGTACTAGTAATTTATAAATAGAGTTTTTAAAAAAAGATTATAACCGCCGCGAAACGCGACTTTATCGACTAGTTTTATGTAAAACAAAAAGGAAAAAAAGGAAGGGTGTTGCGAGTATAAACGAGAAGACAGAATAAACAAAGCATACGTGTGAGGTTAATTTAGTCGGAAAGTAATATAGGGTGTGCATAAATTATCCTCAAATAAAATTATTGATTAATTCTTGAATTTATTTTGTTTTACCATTTTTATACAAGTATATTAATTTCAATTACTTGCTCACCCACCGGGACGCTATTGTACATACATACTTACTTACACACACTATAGGTAGAGTCGCCCAACTACCACTTGAGGTCATCAAATCTTCCTGTGTTTCTCAAAGTGGTTAAGAGAGTTTGAGTTTGGTACCACCCTTTATCTTCATATCTTCACTTCGAAACCACTCAACCATCCCCCCTCATCTTCTTTTTATATCAAGAAGATCAGTTGGTGATACATATATTATACTTACAAAAAAATGGCAAGAAAGAAGATCAGAGAGTATGATTCCAAGAGGCTTATTAAAGAACACTTGAAAAGACTTGCTGGTATTGATCTTCAGATCTGCTCTGCTCAGGTAAAAATCACTTTTTTATGAGTTTTGTAGTGACCCTTTTGGTTTTTGTATTGAATTCTTGATTTTTGATTGTTGATTTGGAGACTTTAAGTTAGTGTTTTGTGATTTTGGGTTGGTTTAGATGTGAAAATTATGAGTTGGGGTGGTGTTTGTTTTGTTAGATTGTGAATTGTGATGATGAGGGTTATATAAGTTCATGATGTATAAGATCAGATATAGAATTTGAAGTGTTTGAGCTCAAGAATGATTGGTTGGATAGACATTGTGAAACTTTTCAATAGTAAGACTTTGTAAGAAAATTGAGTGAAGTAATTCTGTTTGCATTGGGTGTGAAAATAGTGTTGCGTACAATTTTGGTGATCAAGATCGAATTTTTATCAAATTTTAGCCTTAAGTAGGAGTAACTACTAGAAATGTCTATGAGACAATTTAGCAACATTGGGTATTCGGAAACTTGAAATAGCAGACATCAGTTGGCATCCATTAAGTTGTTTATGTTGTCACGAGATGAAACATTTTAAAACAGTGATCCAGTTCTCATATGAAAAAATTGGGGATCCTCCACTATGATGCACTAAATTATAGTTTAACGTTAGAGTTGTAATTGGTTCTTATTAACTTAGTAAATCATTTGTGAAGCAGCAAAGTTTTCTCTTGATATGCTCTACAGACAGATATGATGTTTTATGGTTTAAACTTTCTCCAAAGACTTTGATACATCAGGTTCTATCAGTTAATACGAACTGTCCTATGAAACATTAGTTGTCTTTTTGATAAGTGAACTTGGCTAGTTTCTTTAACTTATAATGGGCCAGAACTGTGGAATCACTTGATATAAAGATGCAAAGTAATATGTGTGATTGATTCAAAAGTACTGGTTATTTTCAAAATTGAATTGCTTAATGAACAAATTTTCCTTGGTGCAAATGTTTACCAAGTTCAAGTCTTCTTTAGTAAATAAAAGTACCACCACTACAATGATAATATTAAGAACAAAATATTGGAATCACCTTTTTGTTGAACCTTCTACTCTAGAATTGCTTCTTTGAAATTCGAAATGCTTTTGGTATCTTGAGTATTATTAGATATACCATACTTAATTTTACTTTCAAGTGGGAGACTAATATTTTAGATGTGGACAGGTCACTGAATCTACAGACTTCACTGAGTTAACGAACAAAGAGCCATGGCTTTCATCCTCAAAGTTGGTTGTGAAACCTGATATGTTGTTTGGGAAGCGTGGAAAGAGTGGCTTGGTAGCTCTTAATTTAGATTTAGCTCAAGTTGCTGAATTTGTGAAAGGCCGTCTTGGTGTAGAGGTAATTACAATTTAACGTTCTCAAGATCTTCAAAGGTTTACTTCTAATCTTGTTTATCAGTCTATTCATGTATAACCTGACTTGTCCATAGGTTGAGATGGGTGGTTGCAAGGCACCAATAACAACATTCATTGTCGAGCCGTTTGTTCCGCATGACCAAGAATATTATCTTAACATTGTGTCGGAACGGCTTGGTTGTACTATTAGCTTTTCAGAATGCGGTGGCATTGACATCGAAGAGAACTGGGACAAGGTCAGGTTACCTAATTCTTTAGCTGAATCAATTAAATTCCTCCCTGTTTGATTATTTTATGTTCCAGAGTGAGGTTAGTATTCATTTTCTTATCCGTACAGGTCAAGACAATATTCCTTCCAACCGAAAAACCCATGAATCTGGAGGCTTGTGCTCCATTAATTGCTACACTTCCTTTGGAGGTAGGTTCGGATATTTTTCGAAGCATATTGTTTGGGATTTTTGATTGTGTTGAAATTCTGAATGACGTATTAGTAGCCTTGTCCTAATTTCAATCAGATTTGTACATTAGTTGTTTTCCAGACTCTTCAATTTTGCCCTCATACCCGTGTCCACTGGACATGACATGGGTGTGGGTTTGGGATCTGAGTCGGATCCTTCATATGAAAACCGGACACTTCAACTCCAAGAAATCTAGTTCAAAATGATTTACAAGGCCTAACAACAACTTTTTTCTGGAGAGTAATGTCCATAGATGATAGATCACTATTTCCATGTTATCCTTTTCATTTATGCTATAAATTTGACAAACAGTTATGTATATGTTTTTTTATTGGTAGAAGACACTTATTTAGTAATGTAAAATCTATAAAAATTAGGTATAATTTCACTTATGTGAAGGTTATATGTCTAATCCTCGCACCCGTGTCCAATTTCGGATCCATATCCTCGAATCCTAAGTTTTTAGAAACTAAGAGTCTGACACTTGGATCCGCACCCGTGTCCGACACCTGTACCCGAGTCCGGGTAACTTAGGTTTTCTTTCTGAAACTGTTATGATTGAAATAAAGAAATCGTGCTTAAAGACCTACAGTTAAGAAGAAAGCCAGTGCTTCTAGACTTTATAAACCTGTTAAGTTCGAAGTATTGGTGTTTACATGTGTATGTGACTCCACATCTATCTCTACTAGTGATCTTTTTTTACTAGCTTCGTTCCTTTTATCTTTTATATTAATAAACTAGTTTTTCAATGCAGGTTCGATCAAAGATCTGTGATTTCATATTGGCCGTCTTTTCTGTATTTACAGGTATGAAGTGGTTGTTAGCTTAAATTTGTTTTTGATACATAACAACCAGGAGACCTTTGTGATTTGTATACTTCTGTAATTTTCTAGCTGAAGTAATAATTGATTATTTTATATTGATTTTCTAGAAGTATAAAGAAACTATAGTACTGGGTCTATTAATTCTGTTGTTTGGCATGTACTTATTTTTGCTAATTTGTTGTTTCTTGTTTGACTAATTTATTTATTTGCCGTTTAAATTATCATATTTTTAGACGTTAATATTAGTTAATGTGAATGTCCACAGATCTAGATTTCACCTTCCTTGAGATGAATCCATTTACCCTCGTAAATGGGGAGCCATTCCCTCTGGATATGCGTGGAGAGTTGGATGATACAGCTACTTTTAAGAACTTTAAGAAGTATGCTTTGTCCTAATGAACTGCTAGAAGTGGTATTTGAACACTTCTAATCAAGCATGATCAACTTATACTTTATTATGTACATTCAGGTGGGGTAAGATCGAATTTCCTCTGCCTTTTGGGAGAGTCCTGAGCCCGACTGAGAGCTTCATTCTCTCATTAGATGAGAAAGTAAGTGGACTAGTAATAGATTATTTTGTGGATGTGGCAACTGAAATTCCTGCTACAATTGTTGTCTTTTATCGCAGTTTTAAGCATCACTTTCTACGTGTACCTTGACTTGAAGTTCTGTTCCCAAGTATTGAATATTATCATAAAGCAGGATTAAATTCAATTCAGATTTAGATTAGATTGGATTTCTTGGTCTAAGAACAATCCGAGCCCACACTTCCATGGCATTGAAGTAATAACTATATCCCTCATCCCTGCGGTTTCAATTTATATTCAGGCTGTCGGCTGTCCTCTAATTAAAATCCATATGTTTCTAATATAGGTCCATAGTTCATCAAACATATCTTGTTACGCAGAGAAGAAAACTTTTCTGATTACAATTCTTTAATACTGCAGACTAGCGCATCTCTGAAATTTACTGTTTTAAATCCAAAAGGACGGATATGGACGATGGTGGCTGGTGGTGGTGCAAGTGTAATATATGCCGATACTGTAAGCTTTAACACATGTTACATCTGGGGATATCTATTTATATGTAGTCTATGTCAAAGGAGAAACAACCAATATATGCTATTGAGGATATACATGTGCACAGCTCAATTTTAGTCGTTCAAAATATTTTTTAAATTTGGTTTAGGTTGGAGATTTAGGTTATGCAACAGAACTTGGCAACTATGCGGAGTACAGTGGAGCTCCTAATGAGGAAGAGGTGTTGCAATATGCCAGAGTTGTAATTGATGTAAGAATATCAACTTTTCTCCATGTATCAAAGGAATGTATATTTCTTCTGGTGTCTTATAGGCTACTCTTGATACTTGCAGTGTGCCACTGCGGATCCTGATGGTCGTAAAAGAGCTCTTCTTATTGGAGGAGGTATTGCTAATTTTACTGATGTTGCTGCCACCTTCAATGGGATTATACGAGCCCTGAGGGAAAAGGTGTGGTTTCATGACTAAATTTGTATCACTTGGTGCAATACTTTATTCACCTTTCTTCATTAACTTAACTCTGCATCTTCTTCAACAGGAATCCAAACTTAAAGCATCAAGGATGCATATCTATGTAAGAAGAGGTGGCCCCAATTACCAGACTGGTTTGGCAAAGATGCGTGCTCTCGGTGAGGAACTGGAGATTCCCCTTGAGGTATGACTTTCATGAAATGACATCATTTTGTTCAGAATAAAAAGCTACGTTATTGGGTGCAGCTTTGGTATTATGTTGTGTACCTAAGTAGCTGACACGGAATCTAACTATCTGTGGTGATTGTTGAATTGCCTTTCATTTGTACTTAAATTCACTTCATGTCTGATAGACAAAAGTAAGGATGTTGATCATTGTGGAACGCAGCATGTAAATTGTGGAAGCTGATATGAACTTCAATTACATTACACTCTAGTAGTGCAAAATGCAAATATCAGTTTGCAGTATGTATAGGCTTAAGTAGGTTTCTATAGACTTAGTACTTGTGTCAATCCAAAAGCCATAAAGTCCATGTTTGCAGCCTTGGATGATATAGTCGGCCCCTGAAAAATGCTTACCCTGCTTCTTCCAGAATAGGAAAAACATCATCAATTCTGACTAGTATTAAGCATTATACTAGCTCACAGCATTCTGAAATTCATCCATGCACATTGTTCAGTGTTCACTACCTCATTGATTAAGTTGTAGTGGTACATTTTGAGGACCTGGCTCGTTTCCTACTTAAATTTTCATCTTCTCTATGTTGGTTTCTTAATATAATGCATGATTGCTTCCATTCTTATTTCTTCCTTTTCGAGTTCTCTATAACTAATTAGTACTCTGTACTTCAAAGTGTTGATGTAGAGAATGCTGTTTGTAGGTTTATGGTCCTGAAGCTACAATGACTGGAATTTGTAAGCAAGCAATTGAATGCGTCATGGCAGCAGCCTAGTCATACATTTGATTCTGGGAAGGAAAAATTGATTGTGGCCTTTCACATCAGTCATCAACACAAAGCCAATCAAACACTGTATTTGGCCTTACGCTTTGACTATCTTGAATTCATGATAAAAGCTATGGTTTGCTAATTTTGTGGAACCATTTTTCAGCCTTATACTATAATGCACCTTGTTCAAATGAATGATTTTTATCCTCAAAATTATCAGATTTCATTTTATTTTTCTTTCCTATAAAATCTACTTATTTCTCAAGTAATTCAATCTTTTTTATTATCTTTGCGTTGTAGCCATCTTTGGTATTGAAACTGTTATGACATAGAATAAGTTTGGAAATAGAGGGTCCACCCGATGTTAATACTGTAGTGTTAAGAGAATTAGAAGCCAAAGGTATCTATACAAGATATTAATGGCTTCTGCTGCGAGTTTCAATACTTCATTCTAGATTGTTGCTTAGAACATGATATTGATGGCTCCTGATGCTATTGTATATTGACAATCTGTTCTTCCATTGATTTGGTAAACATCATAACAAGGGCCAAGTAACTAAGCCTAGTTGACAAAAGGGTAAACAGCTCTTATCAGTGTTAGGCATGAGTAGGGTGCAAAAACGTACAAATAAGGATAAGCGTGGTAAAATCTATTTGCATGTGTTGAGAAAAGGGCCCAGTAGGAGGCAAGTTTGGTTGATGTTGGATCATTTTTAACTCAGGCTGAGAATTCATGGGTTCTGCCTAGAATTTAAGGTGAAAATCCTAATTTCTGTTTCATTTCGACAAAAAAGAATGTTTTTTTTTCTGCACCAGTTATCTGATTTAATTACTGTACCAAAGAGTGTTGTACTGATTGCTCCGTTAATTGCATCATTGTATGTGTATTTACTTTTAAACGACGATGATTTGTCTAAGCCATCCTACTTAAATATGCTTGAATATTACTGTAGAGAGAGTTGTATGATTAATCCGAATTATGATGTTGATGGGTGTGGCGGAACTTGTCAAGCGCTTGATTGCATTTTAATTTTTACCCAGAGGTTTGAGAATTTTGCTCGAGTCTTGTATAGACAGTGACAGATAGGTGTGTGCATCATTGGCTGGAGAAGAAAATTTCATAAATAGCAGTGTCAAGTCATGTTTATAGTTCTATTAGCTTTTAGCATCCAATAAGTTCGGTAATATGATGAATTTCAAATAATTCTATTGTTTCGTTTATCTAGCTATATTATCTATTATGTACAACAAGATTATACAAAACTGGGTAACTTTAGCAAATTCTTCACCATCTTCTTGTAAACTTTGTACGTCTAGTTATTAGCAACTAGACCAAGTTGGATTGCTCTGTGATATGTGCTCAATTGGACTGATGTTTTTAAGCGAAACAACTACCTCAGACATTGTTGGCCTCGTAGAGGTTGGTGACTGAGTGCACATTAAAGCAAGCTGTATGATCTTCTTGACAATTTCTGTATTGTATTCACCAGGATCTAAAGTCTCATCAACCAACTTCAAATGCAGGTCATCTGCGTACAACTTCCATGCCTAGGACATTACAATACCAGTTAAATTCTCGAAAATAATCCAGTAAAAAGTTGCATCTGAAGCAACTTTCAATATGAAATTTCTTACATGTGCAAGTAAGGGATCAGTGAGGGAGGCACTCATCTTATTAGTACTTTGTCGCCCGCTTATGATTTCAAGGACGACAACTCCATAGGCGTAGGTATCAACTTTCTCTGACAAGTGTCCATGAATTGCATACTCTGGTGCTGTGTATCCCCTGTTAATTGTATTTGAATTTTATTATGAATTCCAATACATTGTATGATGGAAAAGTAAAGAGGTGACAAGTGATTGTTGGCATATTTACAAAGTCCCAGCGAATCCTGTGGTAAAATGACTCTGATTCTCAGCTATAAATCTTGCTAATCCAAAATCGGCAATTTTGGGCTGATAATCAACATCGAGTAAAATATTGCTGGATTTAATATCTCGATGTATGATACTAATGTGAAACTCCTCGTGAAGATAGGCAAGGCCCCTAGCTACGCCAAAGATTATGTCAAAACGTTGTTTCCAGCCAAGAGTCCCCCGGTTTTCACCTGAGAATAGTGACATTTACAAGGTATTACCTCTTATAAATATTGATGTTGAACTAATCGATAGTCTGAGGGAGACTTGCCATATAAAAATTTGTCAAGGCTTCCGTTTTCCATGTATTCGAAGACAAGAAGTAGCTCTGGTCCTTTGCGACAACAGCCTAGTAGACGAATGATATTTCTGTGGTTAACTTCACTTGTAAGCCTAATTTCACTCTCAAAATCTGCCTTCACTTTACTTGTACTTGTAGCAAGTTTCTTCACTGCAACTACATGTCCGTTCTTCATTATGCCCTTTTCATATTCAACATTTTACACTATTAATACAGAGAAAACTTGTCGAATAAATCGTAGTAAGGAATCGAGCGGATTTCACCTTGTATACATCTCCAAAACCTCCTTCCCCTACTTTGTATTTTTCACTAAAACTCTTTGTTGCTGACTTTAAATCTTTGTAGTTGTAGTTTGTTAGCCCTGCTATGACACCTTACATACAGAAAAAACATATAGATGAAATGAATAATGATTCCAATGGATTTACCGAATGAAATCAGTTGTAGCTAATGTGAAGTTCCTAATAGGATCAAATTTTTGTGTTTAAAGTTCCCTGGTAACTTCACTACCTCTTTTAGCTGTCTTTCTAAACAGTCGATGCCATAAAATCAAGGCGAGTATGAGCAGGAAGACGCAAACACCACCAACTATGCACACGCTGATGATTGACTTGGTGCGTGAACTTACTGGAATATATTTAAACACCGAGTCAGATGGTCAGTAGATTCAATAAGAACAACTCAAAGTTTGGCTTTTACCTCGTAAAAATGGTGTGATGTCGGTTATAGCATTTTTAGGAAAAAAAGCTGTGTCAGAGTATCTGAGGAAACATCCAGCATCAACAGAACTTCCTCCTGCTTGAGGAGGGCAATGTTGTACGTTTCTATTTGCAACACTTAAGCACTTGCTACAAACGCTTGGGCTTACTGTTCGAGCACATTGTGCCACAGCATATATTGTTGCATCAGTACCAGCACCATGTACTCGTTGTGTTGCTGCTGCGAAGAGACCATTAGTTTTGGGTGTTGCGGCTTCAAGATCCATTAACAACCCTTTTACTACAGGATCAATAAGAGTTTCCTTGATCGAACTTTGATTAGGGCTACATTTCCATGTATCGCCTGGAAGAGTCGCCACCCTGTAGAAGTCCTCTGCCTCGTACCTTAAATCCAAGAATGCAAGTATGCAGTGGTTATATTTATGCACATTAGATGAATCAGTAGACGATAAATTGTCTAGTACAGTGTAAGAATATCTGTATAAATTTCTAGGAGAACTTACAGTTAAGAGTACGTACTGATAAATTAAGAAGCCTGATAATGGCCTGCTTACCTTAGATAGCAGCCTTCAAATATAACCCGAGCGGTACCATCTGACAAGCAGTTGAGTGATAAAGACACAGCCGCAACAAAGCAAGCCAAACAATCAGCACCCGAAAGGTAGTCTCTGCACTGAGCCAGAGCATAAACTCCAAATTTCTGCGCGGTGGCAAACTTTGTATTGTTCTTCAATAATTGTCCTCTGAGATCCTTAAATGTCTTGTTCCGATTGCTCAAGTAACCAGACACGTCTGTAGAGATAGACGGACTGCAATCTTGGTCTAGTAAAGTAGTCTGAGGGTCTGATATCACAGCTTTTATCAACGATGCAAAAGCGATGAGACATAGTGACCACAAGAAAACATCCTTCATGCTGGATATGCAGTATAAGACCTAATAATCACTGCACTATCTTACTTTGATAACACCTGTGGTGGCCTTTGGATTGCCTAATTTGTACCCTAAAGATGTAGATTCATGTGATTTTAGGTAAATGTGTATATTGCATATAAAAAAGTTGGCATTTGCTTCGTTGCAGGACTTGGAAAAAAACTAAGTATGACTGATATATGTGACGGATTTTGATCTTAAAATTTAGTCGTTCTCCTTGTAGAATTTTCGGGTTTATGTACCCCTAACTTAAAATAGACTTTAAAGATGACCATCCAAAAAACAATATACTCCCTCCGTCCCACTCAAACTGGCTTGTTTGACTTTTTTTGGTCAAATTGACCAATTTTGTAATTTAAATTAGGTATATTATATGTCAAATATAATTAATAAAAAAGATACTAGTTGAAAATATAGATAATTTATTATACCATACAAATTTTAGATTTATAAAAATGCATGTCATTTTTTTAAAAAAATTAGTCAAAGTTGAGTCAATTTGACCCAAAAAAGTAAAACAAGCCAGTTTGAGGGGGACGGAGGGAGTATATTATTTTCATCTGTCAACTATTTTTTAATTTATGGAACTATCTAAGATTCATGAAAAAAGCTGGGTTGATAATGTCAGGTACATAATTGGCTGCAGTTTAGACTTTAAAGCATAACCTACCCACTAAAAAAGGTTTAGTGGATACTTCGCTATAACACTAAAAGAGTGGAGTGAACATGGACATTCGTGTTTAAAGTTACGAAAATACCTTGATAAAAAATCATAAATTTTGGTCTTTTTTCTTGTAATGTCTCAGTGCATACATGACAGGTTTAGTTGAAATTTTGGAAATAGCCCATCGGCGAGTAACCAGAAACCGACATACACATCATGACAGAACACACACATAAAAAATGGGTGTCATGATCATACGATAAGACTAAAACCTGCAAACCTGGTCTCAACCAAAGTCAAAGTCTTTTTTGTTTGGACTATCCTTGACAATGCTCGTTTAAGTCGTTGTTGCCATAATAATTTTTGGTGGCATTGTGGAAATTTTACAAACAACCAAATTTTCCTATCCGAATTTTCAAAGTCGTTTAAGTGTCTTAGTTGCTTGCATCATGTGCAACGCAATCAAATGTAAGGGAAAATAGAACGAGGATAATACTAATTTATGTACTCCGAATTTTCAAAGTCGTTTAAGTCGTTTAAGTCTCTTAGTTGCTTGCATCATGTGCAACACAATCAAATGTAAGGGAAAATAGAACGAGGATAATACTGATTTAAGTACCGACAACACGGAGTTACCTGTACATCTATTAATTATGATAATAAAACGTAATCATTATGTCAGAGAGTTATTGCATAACTTTGCCAACTTCTTGTATACTCGACGTGTCCTAGAAACGAAGAACTACACCATGGTGGGCTTTCTTAGCGATCTCTGCTCGATGGGATGGTCATTTGTAAGCAAAACTACCACTTCAGACATTGTTGGCCTTAAAGAAGTTGGTGACTGAGTGCACATCAGAGCAAGCTGTATGATCTTTGTAACATGTTCTATATTATATTCATCGGGATTCAAAGTATCATCGATCAAATCCGAATGCATGCCATCTTCGACGCCTGCGACATTACAATACTACTTAAACTTGAAAATAAACTGACAAGAGTTAGATATCAAGTAATAATTGATTTTAATATGCTTACATCTTCAAGTACGGGACCAGTGTCAGTGTTCCAAGTTGTGCTTCGTCGCCCACTTATAGTTTCAAGGACGACAACTCCAAAGCCGTAGGTATCAACTTTCTCAGACAATTGTCCATGGAATGCATACTCTGGTGCCGTGTAACCCCTGTTATTGTGTATTTGTGTTAGTCACTGACACCAATTTCACTACTTTGTTCGATGGTAAACTCAAGTAACAAATGTCAAGTGGTGGTTTGTTAGTTTACAAAGTCCCGGCAAATCTGGTGCTTAGATGACTTTGAGGGCAACATACCATATAAAAATTTGTCAAGGCTTCCGTTGTCCATGAATTCGAATACAAGAAGCAACTCGGATCCTTTGCCACTATAAACGAATGATATTTTTATGATGAATGTTACTTATTACCCTGATTTCACTCTCAAAATCTGCCTTTGCTTTGCTTGTAGTAACAGCAAGTTTCTTCACTGCAATTACATGTCCATTTTTTATGATGCCCTTTTCTATTTCATTATTAGATGAAAGTCCTCCTCCTTCTTCTCCACCTTGTATACATCTCCAAATCCTCCTTCTCCTACTTTGTATTCTTCACTAAAACTCTTTGTAGCTGATTTCAGATCTTTGTAATTGTAGGTAATTCGGCCCTGGTTAAGCCTAATATATCACCCACAGCCGGCCCTTGGGTAAGGTGACCAAAGCGAACACCTAGGGCAAACTCCATACACTTATATACCTACCATTAGAGCAATGAAATCTAACTCTAACCAACTTTCAACTTTGGTCTGACACCAATTTTCCTATTCTAAATATAAAATTCCGTGGATATAGTATTCGCAAAAATAAAAACATTCCTTTTTGTCCAAATGAAACAGAAATTAGGAATTCCAACTTAAACTCAAGGCAGAACCCATGAATTCTCAGCCGAGTTCTAAGTGCTCCAACATCAACCAAATTTGCTTCCTTAATGGCCCTTTTTTCAACACCCTTACCTATACGTAGTTGCACTCTATTCGTGCATAGCACTGATAAGACTTAGGAGCTGTTTACCCTTTTGTCAACTAGGCTTAGTTACTTGGGCCTTGTTCTGATGTTTACCAAATCAAAGGAAGAATAGATTGTCAATATACAATAGCATCACGAGCCATCAATATCTTGTATAGATACCTTTGGCTTCTAATTCTCTTAACACTACAGTTTTAACATCGAGTGGACCCTCTATTGTCCAAACTTATTCTATTGTCGCATTATAGTATAAGGCGAAAAAATGGTTCCACAAAATTAGCAAACCATAGCTTTTATCATGAATTCAATTCAAAGCGAAAGGCACTACAAGGAAAACAGCTTCACACAACGGGGGTTGCCCGTTATGTAACATCCTATTTTCCTGTTGTCTATTGAGACGCTGTCTCTTACGTATATCATACAACGATGCAGAATCGTTGTGTGACACGCTTACAACAACACACAATACTTACAAAACTGTTGTCTAATAATCAGAAACAACAACACATTTGTTTAGAAAAGTGTTGTAAAGATTCATCTCCAACATCCAACAAGACGTTCTTATTAAAGTTTTGTTGTTGTTCGCTAAATAGACAGTAGTTTTCAACTAAAAAGAACTTGTTTTAAGTTTTTTTGTACAACGATTTTTCTGGTAAAATGATTGTTTGGTTTAGATTTCAACAATGGTCTTCTTGTTCGGAAATATTGTGTTTGTTCATTCTAGACAACACTTTGTTGTTTAATGTTTGTTGTCCGAGTTCATTGCACTCAACATAACAATATTGTGTTATGTTGCGTTTTATGAAGTTAGACAATGGACATATTGTTTTGTATGTTGTATGAATTTCTTATTCACAACGGTTTGTTCAGGACAACTTGTTGTTTAAATTTGTTTTCAATAATGGTTTTTTTGGTGGTGATGGATGTGTTTTTGTTTTCTAGACAACGTTTTAGTAACCATTCTTTTGTTCCTTAAGTTGTGACACAATGGTCTTTAGATTTGTAAAGTGTTGTCTGAATATCTACAGACAAGCTATTGCAATTTGATTTTTTTTTTTCATTTTTGTGTTGTATGAGCTTTATTTTACAATGGTTTGGTTATAAAAGTATCGTATTAGTCAAAACC
The DNA here is from genome assembly GCA_030848705.1 of Heracleum sosnowskyi. Lineage (NCBI taxonomy): Eukaryota > Viridiplantae > Streptophyta > Magnoliopsida > Apiales > Apiaceae > Heracleum > Heracleum sosnowskyi. The sequence goes on from CM061235.1 coordinate 73,435,040, forward strand.
ACATGATACTTTTGTGCAGCCTGGGTATTGTCTTTAAGTGTATTATTAAACAATGGTTTTGTATCTACACACAAAACAGGTCAAAAATATTTGATCAACAACCATTACAAAACATCTAAATCAAGGAACCATTGCATTACAAGCAAGCAATATCCATTACAACCAAAGTAAGTTCTAACCAAACCATACCAACACAATCAAAATTATCCATTGATACCAATACATCTAGAAGTCAGGGTAACGACAAACATTGGACATTCACAAAAGACTGTTTTCAACGGCAACAACATATTTTGGGATGAACATATCCACAAAAGATAAACTAATTCACTGAAAGTTATAATATATGCGCATATGTACGCTAAACTACCATTGGAACTCCCAAACATATGTTCATTTCAAAATACCCATTTATATATAGGACAAAGTTCAACGCACATGATTCTTCATAAAATGCTTCGCCCATTTAACCCTTATCTCATTGAGGTGATTGATGCCATACTCTAAATTGGACCTCCGTTGCCACTGAAAAAAGGGACAATAATAGTACAAGTTACATATCTTCATCACAGAATACAAGGACATCAACAATTTATTTCAAATTGCAAATTTTACCTTCACAGGAAATTTGAGTTCCTTATCTAGACATATATCTTTCATGTAGCACATCACAAATAAACCACAGTCCTTGCTTTCAGATTGGACAGGAACAACCTGAAGAACATTAAAAGAATTTATATATGTCTACACAACTAACGGAAATCAGAGAAACCGATGAATATACGAAAGATATATTACCGCTAGATTCTCCCACAATATTTTCTTCTTTAGCGTCTTCTTGGCACTGTCCTTGTAAAATTTGATGGCACTACGACAATATAACAGAAATCAAACTACTAGACATTTTCCTTAATTGTAAAAGCGATTCATAATTAATCAAAGTTCTGATAAGGTACTCACTTATCAATCACCTCAATCCATTAAAAATCAACGCTTTTGATATAGACAACGGTTTAGCTAAACAAAACGTTGTAACGTAAATAATCACACAAGGATTTTATAAAACGAAACCATTGTCTATAACATACAACGGTTTAACAACATAAACAATTGTTACAGAGATTATTCAACAACGAACGGATCAAAACGAAAACCCTTGTGTATATTATACAAATATACAACGGGTTTTTGGAACAAAACCATTGTTAAGTCTTACAACTTACAACACTTTGTTAAACAAAAACCATTGTTTTATACTTTTATAAATTGAATAAATAAAACAAAGTTAGTCAACATCCTAATATATAAAAATTATTATCCAATAATTTACTCACAATTTTATAATAAAATTATATCAAATTTACACAACGGTTTTTTTGCAACATTGTCTTACGTTTATTCACACAATACGACTAAGACAACCGTTGTCTCAATCCAACAACGGTTAAATTAAAACATTGTCTTAATATTATTTAGACAAGAGTTAAAAAAACTGTTGTCTAAAGCCATTCATTTGCGTCGTCTATATCCACTATTTTTCACTTTCTTAGACAACGGTTTGTAAAACATTGTAATGTAGTGGATTAGACAATACTTTTTCGAGCCAAAAAATAACCTGTCGTCTGTTAATTTTAGGCAACACTTTTTCGGCCGTCCGTTGTCTGAAAGGTGTCGTCTGATTCAGTTTTTCTTGTAGTGTAGTTACGTTTGATTTGCATAACGAATTGTTTTGATTGATTAAGTATCCTAGTTTTATGCACACAAGGAAGTCCAGTGTTTTGGATTTTGAAGGCTCTGTCGCTCTGGTGATTGAATCTGTTAGTGATGGATCACTCGATGAAAAGGAGGTCAGTCTATGGACTATGGAAGCAGTTTCCGATGAAGTGTTTTGGAACAAAATGTTCACTTTTAATGCTGATTCAGAGGAGATTGATTGGGTTTTTCTATACACTGGCGCAGATAAGTTTTTTGGAAGAACTGAATTAGGAACAGTGCTGTATGACTTCTGCAAGAATGTGACAACAAATATTGAACTTCCATCTCCAAGCTTTCTCGTCAAAGCTCTCAAGCACTCAGAGAGGTTCCTTTCAGTTGAGTAACTTGAGGTGATCCAGGAAAGTTAAATGCAGTTACCGAATACTATCAGTTTATGCTTTCAATCAATTAAGTGTTTTTTTTAAGTTTTGAAATTGTAATATACACTGCTTTAATTTATAGTTCCATTATGTTACTTAAGTATACTTGATTAATTGCCTGCTGAGTTGGTCGCTTCTTTTTCTTACCCTGCCTGTTAATGTGATGTAGTCATTTCATTACTTCATTTGGTTTTGGTCCTTGTGCAATCTTTAATGTCTGTAGTGTGCAGCCTTGCACCAACTTGGGTTGAATATTATGAGTCCAATCAGTATCAAACATTTCTAATATGAAAGAGTTATTATTCTAGTGTGATTTCCTTGAGATATCTGTTGTTGATTGGGGAAATTAGTAACAAGTTATGGAGGTTCTTGGCCGGAACTTATAGGGAGTTGGTGTTTGTTGGCGTATGGATTGAGCCTTAAAGGCTCCATAATTAGAGGGAGGGTGAGAGGGAGAGGGAGAGTGAGGGAGAGGGAAGAAGGGAGTGACAGTGAGAGGGAGGGAGGGAGGGAGTAGAGAGGGAGGGGGAGGGGGAGAGTGAGGGAGAGGGAAGGAGGGAGGGTGAGAGTTGGCCATTAGCTTGACCTCTTGCATTAGATCATGACGGAGTGTTGTTAGAAGACTGCAGTCTGTGTACTTAGTGAGATGTTTTTGGAGGTAAAGTGGTCATTTGTAGGAAGATAGGTGGTGTAAGGATGTGATCTGCATTTAAGGAATATATAGTCCAAATTATATGCTTTAAATATATTTAAACCTAGAGATTAATCCATATATAAGAACAATAATATTTTGAAGTGTAATCTCCTTCACATATACCGCTGTTTATACAAAAATTCCAAATAGTGGTGGTCACTATATTGACCAGGTGGTGACTACTAGTGATCTTAGTTCGATAGGAACTTAAAATTCATTGTTTGAGATGGAAAACCCCTGATTTACGCTCCGTGGCCAACATGAAAACTTCCCATAATATGGGGCACATTAATTCTTCAGATTCCCGTTCATATTAATGTGCACGCGATGGCCTAAACATTGCGGATGAATTGAACCTGATTCCCATGAGTGCTCTTGATGAGAACTGGGAATGTCTATATCTTAGGACCTGTTAATGTCAGTTCGTTTGATATTAAATATAAGGATGTAGAAAGTTGTGGGAAGCACTATGTAAATAGTGGATGATTATATCAACTCAATTTATACATAGATCTAAACCAGTGCATATTGTGGATATTACTTTGCAGCTTGTACAGGCTTAAGGAGTTTCGAATAATCTCAGTTTCTCAGTTTCTAGATATAAATCCAATGGCCATGATGCTCATGTATAACTGCAGAGTGCAGTAGGAAGCAATGATTCTATCCCACTAGTATCAACTATTATGTACTAAGTTCACGAGTTGGAGATCCTTCATGCTATTGCTGGATGTCCAGATGGAGACAGCGGTGAAGTGAGTAATTCTTGAGGTGAGAATATTATAAGCGAAGAATCCAAGACACTTTAAGATGCAAGTAAAACCTCTATAAATTCATATTGTTGGGACCGACAAATTTTATTAATTTTCATTGAAGTGATTAATTAATCGAGGTTAAATTTATATTGTCGCTATTATTTTCTGTAGTCTAATTTCAAGACATACATCGAACAAACAAATGCAAACCAAGCTTCCATTGATATTGACCATCATCACTTTCAGGTTGTTATTGGAATGAAGGATTTTAGTTTAAATTTCAGAGAGAAGCAGGTATCGCCATAATTAACCTAATAATGTGTGACGCCATTCACAATTTCACATGCTCTGTAGTTACAAGTATCATACCTGTGGACACTTGTTGCAGATTTATGATCGCAAAGCAACAATCATTACTTGAATTTTAAGCAAGTAAATAATTCAATTTGTTGTAACATTCAAGTCTATAGACAAGAAGTCCCAAATATCCAAAACCAATCTCTGCAAATTGTTCGTTAATACAAGAATCGTAATATACAAGAATCGTGCATACATATACATTCACAAATTATGATTGACATTTAACCTGACTTGAAAAGTGTTTTTGGAGCAATTTTGGGGTACTTAGCGGCACTCTTAAACTATTATATATATGAATTTAGCTTTTTGGTAAATTAATATTTTGAAATTGGTTCGACAAAAAAGGTTCCCGAATTAGGATCGGAAATATTGATGTTATTGTTGAGTGTGAAATTAAAAACTAATGGCGTGTGTTTGAACACAATAAAATAAAATGAATAAAATAGAAATGCAAAAACTAGCAGCCATCGAGGATTGACCTTCATCAGCACTCGCAGACAGGTCCTTAACATTTATATATTTTGCAGGACTTTTGTATGACAGTGACCAGAGGAATTTATAAATACAGGAATTATGCATCTTCATTGTTGAAAAATTAATTCCATAATTGAACCATGAGTTATTATTAAACGTTACAAATGAATCTTTGGTCATATACAACGGACTGACGGAAGTATTGCCTTCGGCCTAAATTGAAATCAATAAAATAACTCGATAATGTAAGAAAATTTATGCCCATTTCTTCCTACTCGTCTTCACACTCTAGCGGAGTCTGGCCCATGCAACTGCTTTGAATTTAGATTTAAAATTAATATTTTCAATTTTGATTTCTCTCGATAAAACTTTTACTTATATTGTTATAAATTTAAACTAAAAAGGATAGACAAGTTCATATATGCAAAAAAAAAAATCAAATTTATACTATTATATAACAGACAAAACATTAAAAGTTTAGTTGATTGGTCGGTCGGTATTGATTTTACTTCATTACCCTTACTTATTTTTAAATAATAACATTATTTATAACCAACTACTTTTTCAGCTAAAATACATTACTTTTTCTATTTTTTAACAAAATCTTCTCCTTTTCTAAAAAAAATCAGGGGAAATTACATTTCTCAACTAAACCATGTTATTTTTCTATTTTTCCTTACTAAAATTTATTCTTTTTCAAAAATATCACGGACAAATTTTTACTTATGTAATTACATTTTTCAACTAAAACATGTTTTTTTTTTCTATTTTTTCTATTTTTCCTTACTAAAATTTCTTCTTTTTCAAAAATATCACGAGCTAATTCTTACTTATTTATTTTAAAACATATTTTAATATTTTTAATAATGGGCAATTACCTTTTTCAACTTAAACATATTACTTTTTTTATTTTTCTTACTAAAACCCCTCTTTTTCCAAAAATATCACTGACAACCCGTTACTTATTTATTTTAAAATTGATTTTACTTTTAATTATTTAAAAAAATTACAGGAATGCACAAAAAAATATGTATACTATCTATCTATACTATTATACAATAGACGAAACATTAAAATTTTGGTCGGTCGGAACCAAAGTATTTTTACTTAATTACCCTTATTTAACAAAATGTTTTTACTTAATTACCATTGCTTATTTATAAAAAATAATTAAATAATAACATTACATGTTTATAATCAATTACTCCCTCCGTCACATCCATTTGTTAACATTTGGAAGGGAGGGCTCGACACGCATTTTAAGCCTTCCATAAAGTATAGTTCTATAAATTATTTTAATTTTTTTTTCTGAATAAAAATTTAATGTTTGGATTTTTAATCAAAAAAGAAATTTTTTAAAAATAAGTAATGAAACTATATTTTATAAGAGTTTTAAAATGCATGTCAAGCCCTCCATCCCAAATGTTAACAAATGGATGGGACGGAGGGAGTACCTTATTATCTAAAATACATTATAGATTTTTCCTAACAAAACCGATCCTTTTCCAAAAATATCACCGGCAATTATCTTTTTCAACTTACTTTTTCTATTTTTCTTACTAAAATCTCTTCTTTTTTAAAAAATATAACGGGTAAACCTTTTACTTATCTATACTATCTATACTTACTATACTATATTATAATAGACGCAACAATAAAAGTTTGATCGGTCGGTCGGTACTAAGTGATTTTACTTAACTACCTTTACTTATTTTTAAATAATAACAGTATTTAGAACCAATTACCTTTTCAGCTAAAATACATTACTTTTTCTATTTTTTAACAAAATCCTATCTTTTTCTAAAAACATCACGGACAGTTACCTTTTTTATCTAAAACATGTTATTTTTTCTATTTTTTCTTACTAAATTTTCTCTTTTTCCAAAAATATCACGGGCAAATCCTTACTTATTTATTTTAAAGCCTATTTTAATACTTCTGACTACGGGAAATTACCTTTTTCAACTAAAACATGTTACATTCTCTATTTTTCCTTACTAAAAATTAAAACCCCTCCTTTTTCAAAAAAATCATGGGCAAACCGTTACTTATTTATTTGAAATCCTATTTTAATACTTCTAATTATGGACAATTAACTTTTTCAACTAAAACATGTTTCTTTTTCTATTTTTCCTTACTAAACCCCCTCCTTTTTCAAAAATATCACGGGCAAACCGTTACGTATTTATTTTAAAATTTATTTTAATACTTTTAATTATTTAAAAAATTTTAACACACCTACTTATTTTTTTTAACTAATTTAATTAATAAAATATTAAAAAAGTAAATAATAAAAATTACAATTACAAAAACAATCCGTGCATCGCATGGGTTTTAAGCTAGTATATAATAAGCGTAAGGGAGATCTTATCCAAAACTCTAGTGTGGTTCTCAGTACCGCCAAAACAATCTCAACCGTTGGATCTAATATTTTTAAAAATAGACGATCAAGATTATATCATATAAAAATAGAAATTATTATCTAAATAGGATATAAATCAAAAGTGGAAGTATTATTATTAGAATTGGATTAGAAATAATTATAACTAAATAAATAGACCAGTTTCATTAATACTAATATTCAATTATTTATATTACATATCAAAATAATAAGGATCGTTAGATTTATATTACATATCGTTGGTTGTTAGTTTAATTATATTAAAAATATTAAAAAATATATCTTGACAATTTAAACCAAATACATGAAATTTATCAAATCGAATAGAACTCTCAACGTAAAAATTTGTCACTTTCTTCTATCTTTAGTTTTGGTATAGTTTTAATTGTAAAAAAATTGTTAAACCATCACTAAATTAAAAATTATTTTTATTGATCTTAATATAGATAGATGAAAACTATTGGATGTAATAATAAAAGTGTATTTGTTTGTTAGTAGAACTATATTCAAATACTAAAAAGGTATTTTCATATTTTAAACCATATATAAATAAATTTCCTAAGTTGAATAAGAAATATTAATGTAAAAATTCGTCACTTTTCTTCTATTCAGTTTCAGAGTATTTTTAATTTGGAAAATATTATTAAATCATCACTAAATTAAAGATTATTTTGTAAGTTTTGTGTGTGTCGTAAAACATTCAAATCTGATTTTTATAAGTTAATAATTAATTGAGTGTCTAAAATAATAAAGTCTAAAAATTAATAACATAAATATTAAAAAAAATACAAATAATATATTTATAGATATTAAAAAAAGAGTCGTGCATTGCACGAGATTTTATCTAAAACTTTGGTACATGTACCGTCAAACTAATAAGGACCGTTGATCAATATTTAATGTATAAAATGAGTATAGTAGGGGAAAATATTGGGTAGAGTTAAATTTTATATTATAAAATTTTACTATTTTTGGAAAGTTTTGGAGTGTAAAGAATTGGGAGGGACATCCGTAAAGAAATGGATGGGATAGAGGAAGTAATATTTACAATATTTAATAATATAATAAATGTATTGATGTTAAAATACCAAAATAACCCTAAAAATATAATAGAAAGGAGGGTAAAATGATTCATGAATTAAATTACTCAATAGATCCCTTGTTGCAGTAATAAATAGATAATAGATAATAGAAAATAGATATGTTTTGAACTAAATTGTTTGTATTTATATAAAAGCAATTCTTTGATAAAAACAATTCTTTGATTATAAGTGTTTCTTAGTATATATATTATAAGTGTTTCTTAGTAAATATAATAATAATAATAATATAATAATAATAAAAATATATTGTTTTTTTTTTTTGAAACTAAAAAAAAAAAAAAAAAAAAGTATATTGTTTAAACCTGTCCAAATTAGTTAGTAGTAGTAGTATAATAGACCGCTACATTTTTTTTTAATGTTTCGTGCGATCTAAATTATTAACGATGCCGTATTAAATAAGAGAAATGCTAGAGAATCAAAAAGTTTTCCTAAAAAATCTCTCAAATATTTATGTATCATTTTTTAATTGGTAACTTCCTAATACAAATATGAGACCCTGGGGAGGAATGACCCCTACTATCACAATTTTATAATTAAATATCACAACTAAAATAAAAGGTCTTTTATATCACTCCAAAACGAGGGATTAACATGCGTTTATAATTTCAGTTTGAAAAACATTGTTGCAAGCAACCTGCTGTATACAAAAATGATAGGACTGATAGGACAAATTCACGTGGATGGGATCACCTGACCTGGATTTTGCTTTTGAAATTATAAAGATAACGCAATGTAAATATGTATTAGTATAAATAATGTGTTTTCTAATGATAAAAAGGATCATTTTTTTCATATATAAATATTTTGGATCATTTCTCTTTAAATTGCGATGAAAAGAGCATACATGTGCGTCCATTTATTAAAATAAGTTACGTAGTATCTTATATGTTACTTTGTACAATTTTTGATTTTTTTTTAAAATTTTCTAAAATTACTCATTAAATAAACTTAACACATATACAGTAGACGTAAACTATTTTAAGGTTCGATCTGTGAGTAGGCCACGAATTTTATTTACTCATGCTTTATATATTCTGCGAGTCGGCGACGAAGTGTTTGTAGAGCAGTTTTAATTTTAATTTGAGCAGTCATTTCACACAAGATAGTGTCAAGTCACTTTTGTAATTTGTTACTATAAAATGATAAAATAAAAAATTATGAAAAATTTAAAGTAAAGAATGGAAAATGGAAAATGGAAAATGGAAAATTGGGCATTGACCTTGACCATACGCTCAGGTCGTCACTGGAATGAAGTTTAGGGCACGGCAATTTGAAAGTGACATCCTGACAATAATGTAGTTTGGAAAATTAAGAAGGAATTTTGATTTTCCACTGAAGCATTTTCTTCTTGATTTATGTTCAGATAATGTTAGACCAGAGAGCCTGAGGCAGAACTCGAGAATTAGGGGTGTTCACGGATCGGGTTGATCGGGTTGATCGGGTTGTAGGTATTTTTGTAACCCGATCCAATTAAATTGATTTGAAAATTTTCAACCCAACCCGAAAAAAATAATTCCATAACCCAACCTTACCCATTTTATATCGGTTTGGGTTGGTTTGGGTCGGTTTGAACGGGTTAAATAATATTTTAAATTTTTTAAATATTATACAATATCTCTTATTTTGAAAATCTAAATAAAATTAAAGTACTTTTAACTTAAGTTTTTAGTATTAATATTTTATTTTGATTAACATTATAATTTTAGTAAAGTAAATTATGTCTTATATCATATATATATAAACACAAAATATAATTATATATCTATAAATGAAAGTATAATACATTGTTTAATGTATAGTTATATAGGGGTTTACTACAATACAAACCACTCTTATACTACAAACTACAAACTAAATATTATTTTTTTCAAATCGCGTCGAAATATAGCACATATGGTATGCAAATTGATCGTTGGGAGATGGAGAAAAATACGGTGAAGTCGGATTTCAAAAAAAACTCTCCGATTGACGGGAAAAGTCAAATTAAAAACGAAGGGGAATAGGTGTGATTGAGTGTGGGAGGGTGTATTTTAGTTGTGTGTTGTGCATATAGGGGGGCCTTTAAATTAGATTAATCTAAGGGTTTAGATTGGTTCTTAGTTTGTATTTTAAAAAAGGTTTGTATTTGATCACTAGCCTAGTTATATATAATATATAGATATATTTTTAAATTATCGAATAAAATTGTAACTTAAATCGGGTTGGGTTGGGTTGACCGAAAAAATATAAAACCCATACCCAATCCATTTAAGTCGGTTTTAAAATTTTTCAACCCAATCAAGTATCGGATTTTTTTCATCGGATTGATTCGGCCGAAAATAGGGTTGGGTTCATTCGGTTTGACCGGATTGACGAACTCATGAACACCCCTGTCGGGAATATTCCGAACGCACTTTAGTCAAACATTGTACTGTTTATAGTAAAACACTGTATTTTATGTGTCTACCTATCTATCCATTTTTCTCGACTCTTTTAATTTTAAGTTAATTTGATTATATTATTTTGTAAAATTTTCCGATTCTCTATATTACAAATTTTCCATAATGTGATACAAGTTAAAAATCTATTATCCTATATATTGTAACAAAAGTGATATGAAACCAAATAAAAATTCTAAATATATGTATAAAATGTCATGTATTTTCTTATTATAGATTGATATGACATTAATGATATAGACTCGCGTACGTTCATCCCAATCATCAATATACTTATATAAAGGAGAAGACGAGGGCGGTGATATGGCACCTCTCAAATCGCTTCGTTCTATTTTTCTAATTTTCTCAATTTTTTGAATAATTAATGTTAAAGATTCGAAAATATCTCAATTGACTTAAAATCCTTACTAATGTAGGAAACTAAATATACAATTATAATATTCTTGCCTTCCAGATCTTTATTAATATAGGAAACAAAATAAAATTCTAATATTCTTGCCTTTAAAATCTTCACTAATGGATGAAACTAAATTTACAATTTTAATAGTCTCATAAATTATTTTATTAAAAAATATCTTAATTGCTTTTTAAATTTTACTATATTTTTTTATATATATATAGCTCTCAGATCGTCCGAAAGCTATTTATCTATTTTTCTAGAGCTTCTGGATTTTAATTCAATAAAATTAAATCAATATCAATATACTTATATAAAGGAGAAGACGGGGCGGTGAGGTGGCGCTCTAGAATCGCTCCGTTCTATTTTTCTAATTTTCTCAATTTTTCACAATTTTTTAATATTAATAATTACAACTTCCTTAAATATTTTCAATTTTGTAAGAAGGAAAATAAAAAGGAAAATAAATTGAGAAATTTTTGAATTTGTAAATTGAGAAATTTTCGAATTTGGCAAGAAGGAAAATAAATTGAGAAATTTTCGAATTTGTAAATTGAGAAATTTGCATTTAAAATCTCTACTCATAGAGGAAAGTAATATAATATTGTTGCATTTAAAATCTCTACTAATAGAGAAAGTAAATACACAGTAGATCTGATGGAGGAAACTAAATATCACTAATGGAGGAAACTAAATATTCGATTATAATATTCTTATCTTCAAAATATCTAAATAATATAAAAAAATGTATTACCTTACATTATTTTAAACTTTCCTCTATTATTATATAAATATTCTCATAATATTTCTTCATCGGTGAGGCGGCGACGCCTCTCAAATCGCTTCGATCTATTTTTCTAATTTATCTCAAATTTTTAAATTAATGAGTATCAAAAATTAGAGAAAAAAATTATTTACCTTATATTCTTCTAAATTTTTTTCTCAAATCAAATTTACCATTTTTATATTCTCATATATCTTTTATCCTATTTTTAAGTCCTAATACTTAGAGAGGAAGTAGTTATACTTGGTAAATCTTGAAAAAGAAATCTGAAAAATTATGGTAATTAAATTAAGTTGATTATATAAACACTGAACTGGGAGCTAATTAGCTAATGTGTAAAGTTTTGATGGACATGAAGACGATTAGACGGAGTATTGTCTTTGTTGCTTTACATTGTTTCATGATGTTTTTATATTGTTTATGATCGGTGGTTGCTACTTTAGTTTTTCACCGTCTCAACCTCGCATAGTTCTTTTTTCTTGATAGATTCATAGATGAAACATGATAATGCGATTTTCTATACATGCACGTATGCATTAGTTTATTAATGATCCCCTTTTTTGTTTATTTCAGTCCTATTCAAAAGGTTTCAATATGCTTCAGATTGGATTGCCCCCAAGAACATATTAGTTGGCTTTGATAAGGTAAACTGTGTTTTTTCGTATAATTCGTTGTCGTTACAATTTTTGTTAGCAACAATATATTAGAGGTAATTTTCTCTCAACTTTGAGTATTTAATTTGTTTTTCCACTTTTATGTGTACATTAAGTGTGTTTATGATTGAAGGCTTATAATCCGATTTATATTATATTAGGATGAAAGGCAGAAAAAGAAATTATCATGCAATTATTATTGATTTTTTCATATTACAGACAGAGAAACACGTCTTGGAATTCATTGAATGAGATGGTGCAAAGATGAGCCTCCACATAAGAAGACAAACTATGCTACATCCAACGCAGCTTAACGCTAGCCAACATAAACCCATTCTTCCAATTATATAATACAAGCAACTAAGATAACATACACATATACATATAACGATAGAATATAAAGAAAATGGCGGTGAATTAGGATCGAAACAGGAGGAGTTAAGGAGAGGAAGAGGAGGCTAAGATAGTGGATGATTTAATAGTTCAAAACTTGAAAGAGATGCTCGTGAGCTTTTATCAAAGAGGAGAGAGACATGTGTATGTATATGTTTTGTTTGATAGACGCTATTAGTCTAGGATGATGGAAAGTTTGATTAAACTTAAAATTATTGCTATGATAAGTAAAAAATAAAAAAATTTAAGTTAATATTTGTTTGGATAATTTTATTTAATGGGTAGCTTATGAGTTATTAAAATTATAACAATTAAAATAAATTTGATAAATAATACATTTTAATGATGATATTAATTTTTATCAAATAAAATCACTAAAATAAAATAAATCGTTCAAAAAAATACCTCATACCAACTTTAATCTATTTTTTTAACTTTAAATCATTTTTTGACTTATTATACAAATAAATATTTTTCTAACTTACAAACACCCTCTCAGTGTCCTAAAACAAACCAGAGCTAAACACTCAACATTTTCATTATTTTTCTCTAACGTTCTTTTGCCTTTTTTTAATGTGATTTTTCGTACTATTATTTTAGACATTTGGGTATCTATAGCGGCCATTTACTTTTTTCTTAATCCTTCTTAGTATACTTATTTAAAATAACTTTAAATCGTGCATGTGATGCTTCAAAAATAAATTAATATTTATGAGTCAGTTAATATTATATTAACTTATTTTTTAATTTTATTTGAGGAAAAAGTACAATATTATATTCACATCTTTTGTAATTATGAATACAATTTAACAATTTTATATATTACTTAAAAATTAATTATTAATAGTATTTCTGAAATGACAAATGTATCCTTGATGACCAAACCATTTTAACCCCTTATGCTAATTATATATAAGATATAATTAATAGCTTTTTTTGACAATTACAAATATTTTTTTATGTTGCAAAAATATCTCTATATAACTTTATTAAAAAAAAATTAAAAAACTGACTTTGGGATTATACCAAATCAGATGCAACCAAAATTAATCTAATTGCAACCAAAAAATTAATAAATTTTGTTTTAAAAAAAGTATATTTGATTGTACTATTTTTTTGACAGTATAATATTTTTTTTAATAATTTCCATAATTTTCTCCACAAAAACTACTATACTTTTAAAATGTTTATTAATGAAAAAACTAAATATACAATTTCAATATTCTTCTAAATAATTTTTTTAATTTTTACAAAATTTCAAAATAATAAACATTAACAAATATAATTACTTTAATATTCTTCTAATTTTCATATTCTAAGTCAAATTTTAACCAATGCATGTATGTCGAGTCTTACACGACAAGTTTTCAAATTTATACGAATACAGTTAGGTGGTGATTTCTTTCGTACATTGATATTCGATGAATTACCTTTTTTTATCCTTTCCAAATTTAAATTAACATTAGTCATCATGTTCATTTTTATTCAAAATTTTACAGTTAGGTAGAATCAGATTCACTAAATTCATTAACAAATTAGTAAAAATCACATTGACCCGGATAAAAATGGGTAATACCCATGTAACGTAAAAATTTGTTGTGGATCAATCAGTTACTCCTAATTTGAAATTCAATTTATCCATCATCTTATTTATGTACAATTTTCTTATCTTTAGAACTTTCTTTTACTATTTTCAAATTTGATAGAACTTTCTTTTATTATTTTCAAATTTGTAAGATTGGAGAAATTAGAAAATTACAACTTTCTTATTATTTTTAAATTTGTAAGATCTTATGTTAAGACTTCCTTATTATTTTCAAATTTGTAGGATCTTATGTTATTAATTACAATTTCTTTTTATCATTTTCAAATATGTAAAAATGGAATTGGAAAATTGCAAATTTGTAGGATTTAATGTTAATTTCTTTATTATTTTCGAATTTTTAGGATCTAATGCATTATTATTTACAACTTTCTTTCGTATTTTTAGAATTTGTAATAATTATTCATATACAGACCCTAACTCAAACAGTTTCTATCCGGCATATTCTTTAACGACTAAAGAGTATGTTTATAAGAAAAATTGTATAGTTTTTACAAATTAACTTAATATATGAAAGGTAAATTACTATTTAATACTTTTTGACTTTTAAACATAATGAATTTCCATGTTATTCACCTTACAAACACCTATTTATTAAAGGTCATTCATAACAAAAAATATACACTGAAACTTTTTTACATAACTCCAAATCTTTACAATCATATTTACAATCAATATAACTATGGCCTACACCATGTTGGATGTTTTGAACGACAATAGCTATACCTGGATGATAAGAGTACGAATGTGTAGAATATGAGAATCTTTCAATCCAAATACCGAAGAACTGATCAGTCGACATGATTTTGATCGATAAAAAGGTTAATAAATCAATATACTTATAACTTATTAGTTTGTCAAATTGTATGACAATTAACTTTTCTAAGATATGTTGTATGACAGAAAAATTTGATCCATGATACGATCCCAAAGATTCTGGTCTCTCGGTTCAAAGATCTTTTAGAGGAAGGCTCCGTGTACAACATCAAAAATCTGAAAGTTGTTTCAAGTACAGGGAAATATAGACTACTATCACATGAGTCTAAATTGCTCTTCATACGCATAACGTCGCCTAAGAGATTGGAAGAAGACATCGTCAACATATCAATACACAGATTTCAGTTCATATGTCCGGATATGATTGATGCACGTATTAATGACACTAACATACTCTCAGGTATTTTGATACAGTAATATATTAGAGTAATATATAAGTAATACTACTATATAAGTTAAAATTCAAACTATAATGTTCTAATATTATCTTTTCTAATAATACTATATAAATATAAGTAAATAATATGTTTATATTGATTTTTTTAAATATAATTTTTTTCATATATATATGGCAATGGTATCGGTCCAATAAAATAAAAAATCAAACTATATAAACAAAAGGAATATGTAAATAATTTATAATATTACCTACCCAAATGCAAATTTTACAGAATATATTTTATTTGATAATTTATATAATTTTGTAGATATTTATTTCATAAATTTTGTTCTAATATTCTTTTTCTTTAACAAATATATTCTAACACCGCTGCGAAGCGCGGCTTAGTAACCTAGTACTTATATAAAGGAGAAGACGAGGCTGATGATGTGGCGTCTCTCAAATCGCTTCAATCTATTTTTCTAATTAATGTTAAAGATTCAAAAATATCTCAATTGACTTTAAAATCTTTACTAAATTTCCTTATTAAAATTCGAATTTATAGGATAAAAAAATAGCAATTGCCTTTTAAATTTTTACTGATGGAGGAAACTAAATATACAATTTTTATATTCTTTCCTTTAAAATCTTTAATAAAGAAGGAAAGTAAATATACTATTTTAATATTCAACATCTTTATCCTTTTATCTTACCAATCTGTATCTTCTTTATCCTTTTATTTATCTTCTTCTTTATATATACTAGCTTAAAACCCGTGCGATGCACGGATTATTAATTGTTATTTTATTATTTTTTTAAAAATATTTTTTTAATTGTATTTGTTAAAAAAAATAAGTACGCATGTTAAAATAGCTAAACACTTTTAATTAATTAAAAACATTAAAATATATTTTAAAATAAATAAGTAAGGGTTCACCCATTATATTTTTGGAAAATAAAGGGTTTTAGTAAGGAAAAATAAAAATGTAACATATATATTTAGTTTAAAAACGGAAAATGCCCGTGATATTTTTGGAAAATGAGGTTTTAAAATTTAATAATTAAAAATATTTAAATACGTTTTAAAATATATACGTTAAGGGTTTGCCCTTGATATTTTTAGAAAAATAATGGATTTTAGTGAGAAAAATAGAAAAAAGTAAGTTGAAAAAGGTAATTTCCCGTGATATATTTAGAAAATGAAGGACTTTGTTAGAAAAAATCTATAATATGTTTTAGATGAAAAGGTAGTTGGTTATAAATAGGTATTTGATCATTTATATTTTTACTATATTTAATAATTGCATTTGTTAAGAAAAATAAGTAGACATGTTAAAATATGTAATTTTTAAAAAATAATTATAATATTAAAATAAGTTTTAAAATAAATAATTAAATGTTTGTCCGTGATATATTTTTCAAAAAGGGGGTTTTAGTAAGGAAAAATAGAAAAACTAACATGTTTTAGTTTAAAAAGGTAATTGTCCGTGATATATTTGAAAAAGTAGGAGAATTTGTTAGACAAAATAACGTATTTTAGGTGAAAAAGGTAATTGGTTATAAATAGATAATATTATTATTTAGTAAAATATTTCTATAAATAAGTAAGGGCAATTAAGTAAAATCACAACGTACCATACCGACCGACCAAACTTTTAATATTTCGTCTATTATATAATAATATTGATATAAGGAAAACTCACCGAAGCTCTCAAAACGTCTGAAAGCTATTTATATATTTTTCTAGAGCTTCTGAATTTTAATTTAATATAATTTTTTTTAAATTCGAAATTATAGGATACAAAAATTTCAACTATCTTTTAAATCTTTACTAATGGAGGAAACTGAATATAAATTTTAAGATTCTTTCTTTTCTCAATTCATACTTATCTATTTTTTTTTAGAAATTCTCTATTTTAAATATTAAAAATTAAATTTTCCTTTTTTAGCTCCTAAATTGTAGAAAAGATAATACTTATTAAAAACAAGTCGGCTTAAAATTATGAACTTAATCAAATTTTATTATTATATATACAATCTTTATTATATTATATAAAGGAAAATTATTAAAAAATAAATTTCATTTTTTAAGTTCTAGATTATATGAAAGGAAATAAACATTTGAGGCATGTTCCCATATAATAAAATACTAATATATTTCTTTCAAAATAAAATCCTAAATATTTTATAATCCTAATCTATATAAAGATACCCAAACTTACTTCTAAGTTGAATTATATTTGAAGAAATATTCACTGCCATATAATTTTTTTCAGAGATCTATATAAACTAAAAGTTGGAAGACATTTCTAAAAAAAAAACAAGTTGGAGGACAATGAATTTGTCGATCCTCCACAAATCCAAATCTATCTAGCTTATCTTTTCAATGTTTTCTGATTTTAATCGCGCTTTATCAAACATCAAGTTTGCTTTAATATGCATGTATTTCGATTTAGGTCAATATAAAGATTTTAGGCCACAAATTAAATCAAAGTGCTGGTATAAATAATAAAGGCACGAGTGAATGAATGTGGTAGAAGATGGAGCAGAGTTTTTTTTGCATAGGTTATGAGTCTCATCTGAATAATCTTTTTGGAGAATTCCGTAAACTGCAAAAAATTCTAATACTATGTAATTTGTACTCTTTTGCAAATGAGATGTTAGGTATGAAACAAACTTATAAAAACCTGTTCGCAGCATAGATTTTAACCATTAAAGGGGTTGTTTTTTTATTGTCATAGTACCAGTGTTTTGTGTTTTTTTTTATTTGCATGTAATCGGTCGGGATATCTTCTATACAGGCTGTGTCAAGGTTGAAGGTTGTTGAATTCTTACTGTTTCTGTTGGAGATGCTCCTTTAAATTTTATATTCTTTTTCGTTTTAGTCAATTATGTACTAACAAACTTTTTAAAAATTAAGCAAAGGTTGTTTATACTTTGAAAACTATAAAAAAGGGTGACTAATAACTAAAGGAAATAATCCACCTTATACTTTATTAAATTTATATAGTTTTAAGTCCCTTTCAAATAAAAATCGTAAGTGCATCTCCAATTATAGCAATCTAATGTGTAAAATTAAATGATGACATATATTTCAGGGGAGTGTAGTGTTGGAAATGTTTGTAAATTATGAGGATCTTTAAATATACCAGTAATATGTATGTCTTATATCCGGTATAATGCATATGTACTCTTAATATTTATATTTTATATCTACTTTTTAAATTTTGTTATAAATATTTTAATTAAAACAATTTTTTTAAAATAATCAACTTCATTAAGATGAGTTTTAAAATAAGTAGGCCGTAGGCACTTAAATTTAAATAGTTATACATGTTTTAGGTATTTTTTTTTGACATGACATGTTTTAGGTATTTTAAATTAATTGGGTTTGTGAACAGTAGACACATTAAAATTAGTTATAAATAAGATCCTAAAAATATATTTAATATTATATTTTGATTAAGTATTTAAAATAAGTATAAGTACTAAAACTCCCGAAAAAAAAAAGAATATTAAAGCCCAAGTACCAAAAAAGACTTACCATATCTGCGAGTAGCTTTCATAGTGATATGGGCTAAAAATAACCCTAGATATGTAATTAATGATATATTAATTAGACCTAGTTCGGTCCAAGAATTAGGCCCGATAAAAGGCCCGAAACCCTAATCATTTATTAATTTCGTAATTAATAAATAGGGAAAATGTACAGCTCATTAAATGAGTTCAAATATGATAAATATCTTGATGAAAGGGTCCAGAATCCCAATCAAACAATATGATGAGTCACAACACTTATCAGATAAGGATAAAACTTGTCTACCAAGTAATACACTCCTTATCAGTCATCAATAATGAGACTTATCAGCTAAGTCTCCTACACTTACTCTAAATACAAGGCTCCTGACGCCTATATAAGGACCCTCGTCCTTCATTCTAGAACTACGTTTTTTGGCTTGATTCTCTACATAACAGAGATACGTAGGCATCTTGTGAGGACCTGTTTAGTCACGAACCACGAGAGCAGCCATAAAGACACGATTGTCCACCATCATTCATTGAATACAGCCGTCAACATCTAAATCTAATTTTCATTCCATAACATTTGGCGCCGTCTGTGGGAAGACGACATCAACCATGGCTAGAACACGAAGAACAGCAACCGCTACTGAATCAACTGTCACCACCACTGTTCCAACCACCACGGAACCAGGGTCGCTACCCCTCACGACAGTGGTTTCTCAACCACTAGGGACGTTGCCCATCACCACAGAGGTGGTGCCTCAACCACAAGGGACGAATCCCCAAGCTTCCATACCTCAGAACGAGACGAACCCTCTTCAGATGGTTGTCTCGCCCCTCGACCATAACCTTCCCCATGGAGCACAGATCTCCACAACCGTGCTTCCTATAAGCACCAATCCAGCATACGGACTGCCCAACTATCCCCCTGAAGCCGGAGGGAGTGGCCATGCCCCTATAATTCATGAACCATACGAACCACCCTACATTCGAGGATTGGGACCTGTCCCTGAAGGAAGATACTTGGATTATTCTGGGCCCTACTCTGATGACTACTCGTCTGATGAAGGACGAGATCGAGCACCCAGAAGAAGAAGAGCCAGCAAAGAGCCCCTTGGAAGAAGGAATCGGGGGGCAACTACAAGGACACCTATGACTGCCATGGAAAGGATAAGGGCTCATGAGGCCGAGATCCAGAAACTAAAGAAAAACATAGAGATAGAGCAACAAAGGTGGCAGACTCAGCCTTCGAATCAAGGGGCAGGAGATGTCCCCATAATTGATTTAGGAACACCTTCAAGGAGGCAAGAAGGAGCTAGGGCTCCAAGGACGGAGATTCCCAGGTCAGATCCCCGTGTTTTGACACAGCTGGGTGACCCAGACGATCCTATTCCACCTTTTACTGAAGAGGTAATGGACGCTCATGTATCAAGGAAATTTAAGATGCCTACTATCAAGGCATATGACGGAACGGGTGATCACGCAACCCATGTGAGGACTTTTTCGAATGCACTGTTGCTGCAACCAGTCACTGATGCTCTTAAATGTAGAGCGTTTCCTCAAACCCTGGCTGGCATGGCCCAAAGATGGTATAGCCGCTTGCCGCCCAACTCTATCAGTTGTTTCAGAGATTTGAGCACGGCCTTCATCAGTCAGTTCATTAGTGGACGGGTACATGAAAAAAGCTCTGCTTCACTCATGAACTTAACTCAAGGAAAGAACGAGACGTTGAGAGATTATCTCAAACGTTTCACCAAGGAGACATTAAACATACCTGATCTAGATAACAAGGTAGCTATGATAGCCCTTCAACAAGGAACCACAGATGTCTTTTTCAAGATGTCATTGGCTAAACACCCCCCTGAGAGCATGACTGAGCTCCAACAAAGGGTTGGAAAGTACATCAAAGCTGAGGAAAACATGAAGAAAACTGACACAGGTGGTGGAAATAATGGTGGCTCGAATAAGCGAAAGACGGAGCAAGAGTATGATGTCAAGGACAAATATCCTCGTACGACTAGAGACTCTGATTCAGACACGAAATTTACCGAATATGCAAGGTTGAATGCTCCAAGGAGTCAAATCCTCTTTGACATTGAGAAAGATAGGGACTTTCGATGGCCGAAGCCACTAAGGGGAGATCCTGAGAAGCGAAACAAGAACAAGTACTGTAGGTACCATAAAGACTCGGGCCATGATACTGATGATTGTAGGCAACTTAAGGATGAGATCGAGTTCTTAATCCGAAAAGGAAAACTCGATAAGTTCACTAAGGATGGGAATCGAGGAAATCAGCATGGAAACTATGAAAGGAAAAATTATGATACGAGGGACGACGACCAAGATCATAATCCTAAGCCCCGAGGGCCTGTTATCAATATGATATATGGAGGACCAGCTGCTACGTTAAGGCCTAATAGAGTCGGGGGGCAGGTTCTCCCAATCGAGGTTATGGATTCAAGAGATGACGAAGAAATAAGGGACTGAGATGCCAGGAACATGGCATGCCCCAAATTTGAAAGTTTATTATGTTTAATTGTTTCCTAATAGTACAAGTAGCAATAAGGTCGACGAAACCATTATGAGCTTTTCAGCTCTTAAATAGAAAGTAAAGCACTATGTAAGGGTTGAACCCTCTTTTTTAAAGAAAATATTTAAGTTCTTTTTCACTATTTTATTACTTATCTGTGTTTGAGCATTTCCTTATCGTTTTGTTAAAGAGCAAGTTGTACCAATAGCATTTGATTAAAGTGCCAGCCCATTCAAGAGGCCAAGTACTAGGAATTGCCTTACAAAAGATAAGTTAAATAAATATAAGTGAGCAAACAAAACAGATATAACATAAATAGCATGCATGGATGGAAGGTCTCGAAGGATCAAAGAGTTATGTTACAAACGCCAAATAAAATCTTAAAGTCCATAAAAGGACCTTAAATAAAAACAAGATATAGAGAGCCACGAAGGGCCAATAAAATCTACTCTAAGTCATCAGCGGGTCCTTGTCAAGAACAAGGGCATCCCCACGAAGGGCATCTAAGTCCTCTATGAAGTCATCAGTGGTCTCGGACTCATACAAGCCTCGAACGGCTATTAAGGCCCAGGCATTAGCTGACTTCGTGGTTGAATTTACCATTAACAACCAAGAAGTCGGGGGGCAAGAGATAATACCCCATAAATACCCGAAGTTGGGTGTTCTATTTTGATGGATAATACCCCATGAATACCCGAAGTTGGGTGTTCTATTTTGATGGACCATCAAAAACAAAATCAAGCGAAGCAGGTTTAGTGTTACAAAGTCCTGATGGATTTTTCATAGAGTATATACTAAAACTTGACTTCCCAACGACAAACAATGAGGCTGAGTACGAAGCCCTGATAGCTGGCTTAGGGCTGGCTGGAGCATTGAGAGTTAAAACCCTGAAAGTAGGTGGAGACTCGAGGCTAGTGGTTTCCCAAGTAAATGGGGAATTTGAGGCCACAGATAAAGTCATGGCCAAGTACTCAAAACTTGTTAAGGCCATCATGACTCAGTTTGATGAATGCTATGAAGAGCACGTTTCGAGGGAGGAAAACGTGAAGGCTGATGCCTTGTCTAAGTTTGCCTCTTCTGAAATTGAAAACTATGCAGGGAGTGTATACTTCCAAGTCTTGAAGACCCCAAGCATCAACGAAAAGTTGGTAGCACCCATTGGTATTTCCAGTTGTTGGATTGATCCCATCAAAGCTCATCTGGAAACTGGGTGGCTGCCCAACGACACTTCAGAAGCACGAAAGCTATACGTCAAAGCACTAAGGTATGCCCTAATTGAGGGAATCCTATACAAAGAAGTCTTTCATCATTCCTTATCTGAAGTGTTTAAGACCCCAAGAGGCAGAATTGGCCCTAAAGGAAGTACATGAAGGAATCTGTGGGCAACACTTGGGGGGCAGAGCCCTTGCACATAAAGTTACCCGTCTAGGTTTCTATTGGCCAAGCATACTTGCTGATGCTAAAAGCTATGTGAGAAAATGTGAACGGTGCCAGAAACATGCACCAGTGGTTAGACAACCACCTAAGATGATGACATCCATTAACTCTCCTATCCCTTTTGCTATGTGGGGAATGGATATACCTGGGCCATTTCCAATGGCGAGTGCTCAAAGAAAGTTCTTGATAGTGGCAATTGACTACTTCACCAAGTGGATTGAGGCTAAGCCATTTAGCCAAGATGACCACCAAGCAAGTGATGCAATTCTTCTGGGAAAATGTGATATGTAGGTATGGAATTCCCCGAGTCCTTGTTACGGACAATGGAACTCAATTCAAACAATGATGAGTTCAAGAAATATAGTGAAGAGAATGATATCCAATTACGCTTCACTCCTGTTGCGCATCCTCAAACAAATGGGCAAGCTGAGGTTGCAAATCGAATTATCCTAGATGGACTAAAGAAAAGAGTTTAACACTCCAGAAACACTTGGGTAGACGAATTACTCCCCATACTTTGGGCATATCGTACTATATGTAAAGTCACCACTGGAGCAACCCCATTTCTGCTGGTATATGGGGCAGAAGCAATGGTTCCAGTAGAGATTACCCACACGTCTCCAAGAGTTGAGGATTACGAACCAGGGACAAATGGAGAAGGCTTGAGGCTAGCTTTAGATCTAATTGATGAAATTAGAGACGAGGCAAATGCCAAGATAGTTCAGCATCAGAAACGAGCATCTTTCTATTACAACCTAAGGGTTAAAGAGAGATTCTTCCGTCAAGGAGACTTAGTCCTCCGAAAGATTGAGGCATCCGGAGTTGGACAAAAAGGCAAGTTGGCCCCAAATTGGGAAGGACCATATCACGTTAAGAACGTGTTTGGACGAGGCTCGTAAAAGCTAGAAACCCTCGAAGGGCATGAGGTGCCAAAAACTTGGCATGCCTCAAACTTGAAAGTTAACTATGTTTAGTGCATCCTAAAAGGATCCGCTAGTAGGACAAGTAGAAATAAGATTCGATGAAATCATGAGCTTCCCGGAAAGCAGATGAAGGATTGAGCCCGTTTTGATTGGTAAAAACATCCTCAAAAGCTTTGCCAAGACAAACTACAAATTATTGCAAAGGAAAACATACAAAATATGCATGTCAACTACACAAATAGAGTTGAATACAACGAACCCCGAAGGGTGAAGGGTTGAAACCCCTGAAAATTCGAGGAAGTAGAGCTCAGAACGAGCTTCGATTCGATATACTGGAAGCTCAAATTAAAGAAACGAGTGAAACGTTACGTCTATCTTCGTTCATGAAGACCTCTCAATGTGAAAATTAAGATGTTGAAACCTCAAATGAGGTCTAAGGTGTTAGAACTCAAGTTAGTTCTTGTACCTATAAGCCACGTTTGGCGTTGTTGAAACCTCAAATGAGGTCTAAGGTGTTAGAACTCAATTTAGTTCTTGTATCTATAAGCCACGTATGGCGTTGTTGGAGCCAACCGAGGTCGAAGAAACCCTTCACTGAAGTCGAAAGGCTGAGGTCAAAAAAAAAAAAAAAAAAAAACACGGAAAAATAAGGTCGAGTTGTTCGACCTGGGACCAAATTGAGGTCTAAAATACCTCAAAAATGAGGTCTAAAATACCTCAAAAATGAGGTCGAAGGAGACTGGGTTTGAGATCGAACGACCAAGGTCGAAAAAGCACAAATTAAAACAAAGCCCTAACCCGCAGCGCGCCCCCCGATGGCGGAAAATTATGCAAAATCATGTATCAGAATACAAGCAAAATCATGTATCAGTATACACACGACCCAAATTCTTACTCGAATTTACATTGCATCCTGGTCGAACAAACCTGTTCGAAAATGAACTAAAAAATGAGTTCGACACGTTCGACCTGAAGACAGTTTGAGGTCGAAATCGACCTCGATTCCTGGTCGAAAATTTGAGGTCGAAAAAGACCTAAATTTCCTGGTCGAACTGATCGACCTCACTCCACTTCCTAGTCGAAAATGGATACTGGAAGTGAGGTCGAAAAAATACTATTCCTGGTCGAAAATTTGAGGTCGAAAAAGACCTAAATTTCCTGGTCGAACTGATCGACCTCACTCCACTTCCTAGTCGAAAATGGATACTGGAAGTGAGATCGAAAAAATACTATTCCTGGTCGAAAATTTGAGGTCGAAAAAGACCTAAATTTCCTGGTCGAACTGATCGACCTCATTCCAGTCCTGGTCGAAATTGACTTGACTTCCTGGTCGAAATTGGCTTAATTTCTGGTCGAAAATAGCCTGAAAAATCCAGGTCGAAAAAGCCTAGAATCCTGGTCGAAAATTCCTGGTCGAATTTATACTAAAATTCCTGGTCGAACCATTCGACCTCACCCCAGTCCTGGTCGAAAAAGACCTAGAGTCCTGGTCGAAAAATTCCTAAAATATTAGGAATAAATGTTAAAAATACCTGTGGGTACATGAAAATTCCTAAAATATTAGGAATAATTATTAAAAATACCTGTGGGTACATGGAAATTTCTTAAATATTAGGAATATTTCATATAAATGTCAAATTAGCCTCGAATAAGGCAACAATCGTCGTAAATGTGTAGGTCGCTCCACACTTTGCAATAAGGCGATATTTGTGAAACACTGGTGTAAATACAGTCCTAGGTAAAGGATAAAAAGACCCCGAATCTCGAAAAAGGTCAATATAATTTCTACGAAAACTTGAAAAGTTTTCCTAGAAATTGGGGGGCAAATGATATGGGCTAAAAATAACCCTAGATATGTAATTAATGATATATTAATTAGACCTAGTTCGGTCCAAGAATTAGGCCCGATAAAAGGCCCGAAACCCTAATCATTTATTAATTTCGTAATTAATAAATAGGGAAAATGTACAGCTCATTAAATGAGTTCAAATATGATAAATATCTTGATGAAAGGGTCCAGAATCCCAATCAAACAATATGATGAGTCACAACACTTATCAGATAAGGATAAAACTTGTCTACCAAGTAATACACTCCTTATCAGTCATCAATAATGAGACTTATCAGCTAAGTCTCCTACACTTACTCTAAATACAAGGCTCCTGACGCCTATATAAGGACCCTCGTCCTTCATTCTAGAACTACGTTTTTTGGCTTGATTCTCTACATAACAGAGATACGTAGGCATCTTGTGAGGACCTGTTTAGTCACGAACCACGAGAGCAGCCATAAAGACACGATTGTCCACCATCATTCATTGAATACAGCCGTCAACATCTAAATCTAATTTTCATTCCATAACACATAGTATTTGTATTTTTTTATATCTTATATCTTTTTAATATTTATTTTTAGTTAAGATGGTTTTCAAAATAAGTAAGTTATAATTGTGTAAAAATTAAATAGTTATTTGTGTTTTAAGTATTTTAGTTAAATTAAATTAGATATTTGAAAATTTTAAAACCGTCACAATAAGTTCTAAATATTGTCGTCAAAATATATTTTTGTATAATTAGGGCCAAGTAGTAAAACTAAGTACTAAAGCTCATTTGTCAAAACAAAAGTATTGAGATGCAAGTACGAGATATAGTGCCCTCAATTTACTTTTAATATTTGTATTTACTATATTTTCTAGAATTTTTATATAATTATAAATATTTTTAGAATAATTAATTTTCATTATTTTGAGTCAAATAAACAAAGTAAGTACCGAATTCATTTTCCAAAAAAAACAAAGTAATAAAGGCTAAGTATAAAACTGTATTGGGTTCCATAAAATTCAATTGAATATAATTGGTCATGTTTGTCACCTCTAATATATCTTCCTAAAACTAACAAGATTTAGTAAAATTTTCATTTTTGTTCTTAAATTTTCGTAACTCTAATATTTCTTAATGAGTTAAAGCCATTTTCAGAATTTTTATTTTATTATAAAAACCTTCATTTTTTTATGATGAAACTTCTTCGGTAGCACACCTGTGTATTATTATGTTAATGTAATCTCTTTAAAATCCTAACTTTTAAAGTTATATTTATGGTTAGTTAAATATTTATTATATTTATGAATATTTATGGTTAGTTAACTATTTATTATATTTATGAATACATATCTGTCTTAAAATTAAATAATTTTGATAATTTGCAACCACTTCAGTATAAATGATTAATTTTGAAGGATTATCTTTTTAATGCAGGTTAAATATGCTTTGATTAAATATTGTAGAGACTAAATTGCCGCTCTACAAAGTTCCCATGTATTTTCACACTTATATGTACATATTAAAGTTCTTTAAAAAATTTATTATTACGTGTGAGATAATAATGAAAATAGTAGTTTTTTATGAGAATATAAATTGTTAAAATTTGTGACGGTGCTTAGCTTCAATTTTTATTATCGAGTATAATTGTATATTTATTTATTACAATGATTGTCGACCTAAGAAACATGATACAAAGCGGTATAAATAAAAAATACATGTAAATAATTTATTTTATATTTTTAAATTCTATAAATATGTGTTTCTCAAATTTTTTCCCTAAATATTTTATATTTGAAGGTTTAAGAATATACAATATAAGGCCGCCGCAAATCGTTACTTAGTCGATTATACTTATATAAAAGAGAAGACCGGCGATGAGGTGGCGCCTCTGAAATCGTTTCAAATACAAATGCTTTCGACTTCAAAAAATAAACTCAATTTCAAATTCAAATTCAAGCCCAAATTAGAACGGCTCATGTACTAATAAGATAAAATTATTTTGACATCCATAATATATCTTTATATAAAGGACAAGATCAGAGAAAATTCTATATTTTAGTACTTCAATTTTTATTAATGCGTATATTTTTCATTTTTATCTATACATATATTTATTACAACGGTTGTTGGCCGAGGAAAATGTGACACAAATTGATTGTAAATGATAGAAATATGTAATAACTTATTTCGTTGTCTACCTATAGTCAATTTTTGTACAATATATAGTGCTTACTAATTTATATAATATTATAAAAAATTGTTTCACAATATTTATATTAAACGATCAATATTTTAAAATTTCACTAAAATATATTATAAGGCCGCCGCGAAGCGCGGCTTAGTCGACTAGTTCTATCAAAATTTAATAACTCAATACTACCACACATCGTTTTATACATATTTTTGAAGATTTTGTTTGATTTTCTAATATTACTTGTACCGTAATGATCTCTGACAATCTTATTGAGTGGTACGAAGAATTTTTTTGCTTATATGAAGTTATACTATTAGATAAGTTTAACTTAAAGTAAGAGTTTCGCACGATTATGCCAAATTAATTGTTAAATTGTGTTTTCAAAAGGACATGATTTGCCAAACGTACTCCCGATCACACAACATTAGTCATTTCCACTTCTGTTTTAAAGTGTACAAGAGTATAATAGCATAAATCATTTTAGCATTTTCAAATATGAAATCTATTATTTATATTTAATTTGATAATATTAAAAAGAGTTATCACATATGGTATGTAAATCGATCGTTGAGAGATGAAAAAAAATACAGTGAAATCGAATTTCAAAAAAAAAAATCACCGATTGACGGAAAAAATTAAATTAAAAATGGAGGGAATTTGATGGGATAATGTAGAGGAGGATGTATCTTAGTTCTGTGTTGTGGTTCTAGGGGTCATTAAACCATTAGATTAAATTGATGTAAGTGATTGAATTAGTTTCTAGTTTATATTTTAAGTTTTTTTTTTGTCAAAAATATAGCAGATTTCATTAATACTTTGAAAGAGATTCAATCGGGACAAACCCCCAACTGATCATGCAACCAGGTTGAAAAACAAATAAACAAACTAAGTAATTAGTTGTTTTGTTTCCGGATTGCTTAACTAATTGAATACAAATATTCTTAAAATTAAAAATGAAGATAACAGTTTCCCGAGCAATCCAGCGTGCATCTCCCCTGAAAACAGTAGCTTCACAATTGACCTTCGCATTAATTTCATGGATAGTGCAATGTTCAGAGGACTCAGTTGCAAAAACTAAGCTTAGATACCTCATGTTATGAACAAATATTTTTTGTGAGAGGCGAGCACATGCGATTTTCACCACCGTTCCAAACGCACCCTAGCTATCTACTTGCCGGACACCAGCTATAGACCTGCCGAAAGTGGTGTTGATGCGAGATATCCAGATCTCCCAATACACCGCAAAATTCGTTTTCAACACATCGCACAAAGCGAGACACATCGCACAAAGCGAGACAATCAAACACACACCTAATAACTCAAACAGAACGAAACGAGAAAACCCAAAATTCAAATATCTCGGAAATACACCAATTTTTAACATGATGTTAGATCAGAGATTTTGAATCCAAAACTGAATTTTATTATAAAATAGGAACTCTTAACCTTAGTAGATCTGAAAACTAAAGTGAAGAAACTCAAATGGATTTTGCGAGTTTTGTGGAACAAATCTCGATTTTATTGAAAGAAAATTGAAAAAACAAGAGAAGAGATGTTGCGTGGACAGAGATGGGAAGAAAGAGGATGGGGATGGAGATGGAGATGGGAAGAAAGGGGATGGGGATGGGGATGTTGGTGCTAGGGTTAGGGGAAGATGGGTCGACCGACTCTCATTGGTGAGTTTTTGTGTTAACTCGACTTGTTCGCAAGGGTTTTAGGTTGTTTTGGGTTTTGTTTGTGTTTATATTTTAAGTTTGGTTTCTATTTAATCACTAGTTTCAATATATATATTTTTGATGAATACTTGATAGTTTTAATGTTTTTTATTGTTCACGAAGATAATTTAATAAAAAATGATCCTAAAAACGTTTGAACCTAAATTTTATGATCAATTGCATTATTCGCATAATATGAATTCCAAACCTCCACTACGCAAACAAAATTTTAATTAAGAAAGTACTTAAAAATATACCAGGCTACTCTAACGAATACTGAAGTCAACTTCTTTTGATATATTAATAAGCACGACTATTCTCATTCATGTGCTATAATAAAATAATAGTTTCATAAGATATGCAATAATTAGGTATATACAAAAATTAAAAACAAATATTTAATAGCAACCTCTGCGGACCTGACCTTGAACTCAAAGTTCACGAAAATTCGGCATATGCAAAAATAAAATAGAAAGTGAACATGTATTGTGAAACCGAGAAATTATACTTGTTTAATATTGTAATTCAGAAAATAAATCAAAATATGCATACGATCATCTAATATTAACAGAAACAACAATTTTTTTTC
This sequence comes from Heracleum sosnowskyi, assembly GCA_030848705.1. Taxonomy (NCBI): domain Eukaryota; kingdom Viridiplantae; phylum Streptophyta; class Magnoliopsida; order Apiales; family Apiaceae; genus Heracleum; species Heracleum sosnowskyi. Next base: position 73,465,113 of record CM061235.1, read on the forward strand.
CAGAAACGGACATGGCCAATTGGCGACGACTGAGTCATTTCCAAGTAATCAGTACGCTAAGCCATAAATAAAATTGAGTGACATATAGCTCGAGGACTGGGTCATTTGAAAGTGAAATTTAGAAAATTTAATATTAGGCCAAACATTCATGGAATGGGAGGGATTTGGAGAATTGTGATATCTTGGTCTACCACTACCCTTGTGGTCTTTGTGATGCCTATATATAAATCATACTTGCCAGTCCATATTTGCAACTAAGCTTGTACATTCATATTGGTAACAACTGCCTATCTTCAAGCAGGTACTAATATAGTTAAGTAACTGATTTGAGGCTTTTCATTAACATACAGCTAATTAGTACGTAAGTCGAGCTTAGTTGATCGATGTACTAACTAGCTGTATGTTTAAAGATGATCGAGTTATATCTGTATAGTGATTCCAATTGTGCTCGTACGAGTATTTAGCAAACGGAATTTACTGCATTACAGATGTAACTCGATCATCCTGATGCTCGATATGATTTCATTTTTTTTTCTCGCATATTATTTAGCTTATATGTGTACTGATATTGTGTGATGTTTATGTAATGTGCAGAAACGATGAAGCGTTGGTGGGGAATGATTTTGGCAGTGGTGACACTGGCTCTGGTTTTTGAATCGGTTATGTCTCAGCAACAAAATGATGATCCACTAAATTCAGGGTGCAGTCAGTACAACGCAACCAACACGCTAGAATTTTTCAGGAATCTGAACACGACCTTGGCTGACCTCAGACGAGGAATAACAGTAAACAAAACATACTTCGGCACCCAACAGCAAGCCAGAACTACCAATCCAGTATACACTATGTTTCAGTGCAGAAAATATCTTTCCACTGCAGACTGTGTCTCTTGCTTCGATAAGGCTGCAATTGATATTCGCAGAATCTGCAGATTGGCCAACGGTGCTCGTGTTATATATGATAACTGCTTCCTGAGGTACACTAACTGTTTAATAACATATTCAATTGGTTATGTTCTTGATGCCTAAGACCAATATTTGCTTATTTTAAAGGTTTTTAACTAAGAAAATGAAATGAAACAGGGACTTCTACAACTGTACAAGTTCTTTCGACTTTGGTTAACATTGTCTAACTTTTAAACTATGTCCTCTACTCCCTAACATGATTTTATTACACAATCTAATAAGTAAAATCACTATGCACAAATTCAATGTTTCTCTAAGCGTTTTCTTTCCCCTTTGATCAAGCACTTAGTTACTTGGGCACACTTTTGCTCACGCCTATTCAAATATTTTGTTGATGAAGGTACGAGAGCAATGGATTTTACAGTACAGCTACAGCTTTAGGAAATACAGGCCGATGTAACAATGATACTATAACAAATAGCACTGCATCAAATTTTAATTTAGCAGCTGGAGAAGTACTAAGCAATCTATTAATTGCGACTCCTAAGGTAAAAGGTTATTATGCTGCGACGACAGAGCAAGTTTTAGGTAGCAACACAACAGTATATGCTGTGGCACAATGTGCTGAAACAGTGACCGAGTTGGAATGCCAGAATTGCATGAATGTTGCTTATGAAAACATCAAGAGCTGTCCTCCTCGTTCTGGGGCAAGAGCTATTGATGCTGGTTGCTTCATGAGATATGCGAACACCCCTTTCTTTGCAAGTAACCAGACAACAAATCTTAAAAAATACTTGAAAGGAGGTAAGGAAACCTCTTGCATTTTTTTTTTTTTTACATTTTTCACTTAAAGACGCTGGTTGGTCCGTAATATCTATAGAATTTGAAGTGTACATAAAAATAATTGTCGCATCACCAACGATGTCACTAATGATTTTGTAATACTCAGGCGGATCAAGCAATAAGAAGGCAATCATTGGAGGTATTGCTGGCGGTGTAGGTCTTCTTTTGATCCTACTTGCTTTGCTTTCATGGTACCTTTTATCAAGAAAGAAGAAGGTGGCTCAAAGAGGTAATTGTGCACTCAAGTTAGCAGGAAACAATTTTTTTTTTTTTTTTTAAATACGAAAAAAGATCACCAAATTTGTTTTGAAGAATCCTTATCAAGGGTGTGTTTCAACAAAACAATTTGATCAGCACCTTATCAGAGTCCTTGACTTTTAATAATGACAATTTTGTATAAACACTGACCTACAGATATTATTTGTATTCCTTCCACACCAGGTCATATACTGGGGTCAACTGAGCTGCAGGGACCAGTTACTTACAACTACAAGGAATTAAAATCAGCAACGAAGAATTTCAGTGAAGAATATAAATTAGGAGAAGGAGGTTCCGGAGATGTATACAAGGTAATATAAAAAACTGTTTTGGGTTTTGAGATTCTGTTTTGCCAAGCCAGAAACCCTAAGTGATTGCAGATATTTCAAAACGATTCACGAATCACAGATTAAGTTTCCCCTGTTTTGTATCAACTACTTGATTTTTTTAAGCGTGATTAACTTGAAAGGTTACATTTTCTGTTTTTTATCAATGAACAGGGAATCGTTAAGAATGGAAATATTGTTGCAGTCAAGAGACTGGCTCTAAGTACTACAAAAGCAAAGGCATCATTTGAGAGCGAAGTCAGGCTTATTAGTAATGTCCATCATCGAAATCTCGTCCGTCTGCTAGGATGTAGCAGCAAAGGACCAGATCTACTTCTTGTCTATGAATACATGGAAAATGGTAGTCTTGATAGATTCTTATATGGTGAGTTAGAATAACAATGCTACTGCTGGAACTTTGTGAAACACTGCACAACTTCGTTTCGCAGAAAGAAAATGGATATCTAATATAGATTAAACTTTATTGTTTACAGGTGGCAAACGGGGCACTCTCAACTGGAAACAAAGATTTGATATTATATTTGGAACAGCTAGGGGTCTTGCCTATCTACATGAACAGTTTCATGTTCGTATCATACATCGAGATATAAAGCCTGGAAACATTCTACTAGATGATGAACTACAGCCTAAGATTGCTGATTTTGGGTTGGCCAGGCTTTTACCTGAGGATCAAAGCCATCTTAACACAAAATTTGCTGGGACTTTGTATGTGGAATTAATACTAGTCATGAACTTTCGTGTTATTACTTGTTTTGTTGTTTCAAAATCTAATACATTGATGGTTCGGTCAACATAAATTTTTGAATCTAATATATGTGGTGGATTTAATGCTAAGCTTTATAATGCTGCAGGGGTTATACAGCACCAGAGTATGCACTTCAAGGGCAGTTATCTGAGAAAGTAGATACCTACAGTTTTGGTGTTGTGGTCCTTGAAATTGTTAGTGGCCGACGCTGCAGTGACACAAATATTGAGTCTGACACTGATTTCCTCCTTGAATATGTAAGTTCTTATATATACAGAAATATGATGAACATATAAAAATACCATTAACTATCTAGACAGCTCTACTCACTGGCATTTCAATGATTCTGAAACTGAAGTGACATCATTTGGTTAAGAAACTTTTGAAATTCGTAAAAGTCACGCATTGGCCTCCAAAAGATTTTCCAGTTGTTGAACAATTAAAATTATACCCTCATAGTACATATATTGTACTCAATCGAGAAGCTAAACTAATGATTACTGTTCGTTTAATTCTTTTAACCGGGCTGTTTTATAAGTTTATATTAAGCTTGCACTGGTACCGTGTTATATTAGGCCTGGAAGCTACATGAGAATGGCATGCATTTGAAGTTGGTTGATGATACACTAGACCCCAATGATTATACAACAGAAGATGCCAAGAAGATTATTGAGATTGCGTTAATGTGCACACAGTCACCAGCTTCTTTGAGGCCAACAATGTCTGAAGTTGTTGTTTTGCTATTAAGTGATGATCGATCACTCGAGCAAAGACCACTGAGCAAGCCTACCTTTGTCCATTCAGAAAACAGAATCCGCGATGACTCATCTACTCCTCCCCAATCAATTTCAAATGCTACTGCTACATTGTCGGATTTTGTGGGTCGTTAGCTATGCACTTAGCATGAAAAGAGTTGGCTCTAAATCCCTATGCCATGTTTTCTGTTTATAAGTTTTGTATTACTGTATTAATTCAAAGGTTCATCCAGCCCAACTAAAGTGAGATTCTATTACTGAGTGAAGACAATAATTAAGGTTCCCAGCATATAAACAAAAGAATAATGCTAGGTTCCCAGCATATGTATGACGCATTATGTTCCCAGGTTTTTCAGCATATGATACCAGAAAGCAAGCTGCAGTAGTTAGTCAAAGGTTTTTCGCAACCAGCAAGGCCGGAAGAGAGTAGTATGACAAAAGATCATACAAAGAGTGTGTATTTCTTTTTCTTCACTATAAGAATTGAAGTTCTGTTTGCCATTTTAAGCTTACTTTTTTCCATCTCTGTTCTCTTTAAAATTTAAACCTCTTACCTTTTGTTATGAAATTATTAAAATATCAGAGTCATAATGAATGTGTGTAACAAAACGTTTTGACGATGAGCCACACACACAGCTTAAGTCTGAAATTAGTAGAATTTCAATATTTCATGATTTACACGGACTATAATGAAACTCACAGCAAATAAGTCACCAAAGTGTTGTTTCCTTCTGTTTCGTCATCATGTGATTAGTTCATCTGCAAACCTGTACAAATTAATCAGACTTTAATCTAATGGCGTCTGATGGTATGAAACCACAATCGTAAAACAAAACATTTCGTCGATTTGAAGACTATAATCACCAACCACATATAAAATTCAGTTCAAACACAGTACCTTGTATCTTAAAAGCACTTCGAAAAACCATGTACATTGCAACCTGATATATTTATACAAGTTCCTAAATCATGAAACAATTTAAACAAGCTGAAATATGTATGTTCTTGCAATGCTAGTAGTATCATTGGACCAGCGAGTGCGATACCAACCAAGACCGACAGTCAGTTTTGTTACATAGGACGCCGTCCTAGTAAGGCTAAGTTTTTGTAACAACAATAAACTTCTGACAAATCTGTAATGTTCACATCAAAGGACCACAATACTCTTGCAGTCCCTTATATGGCATACATTGTCAATACTCCTAACAAACTATGAATTAAAATACCAGAATACCCTCGACTACTAGTTGGACTCTACTTGCATGATTATGTGGATTCTGGTAAGCCCCATCATTCACATCACCACTGCATGACAACCTACATCATCTCCTGTGTAGGACAGTGGAGTTGGTTTATTACACAAGTGAAAACATGAACTAAACTCCAGAGCACTATCTTCATTACTCCCCCTCAAGTGGAGTGGAGGCGGAAGTGTTGGGTTTTATTGCATATGCGGAATCATGTATAACAATTATTTATATATAAAACCCATATTTTACGCACATGGATAAAATTAAAGAATCGATTACTAACCTTTAAAAGAGATTCATGGATGATGTATAGAGGCGATCCATGGATGATGTATAGAGGCTCCTAGTAGTTGCTCCTCAAGTGTGAAGCACTCCACCGGTATCCACTAAGAGCTCGAATCAATGGAGGAAGGAAGTGGCTTGAGAGAGAATTAGGTTGCCTCATTTTTTTTTTTTGTAAAAATTGATTTTTTTTTGGCTATTAGGGTTTATAATGATATATTTATAGACAAAATTTTCAGCAGAAATTTTCTTATAAAATAATATTATTATTAACCATTTAATTAATTAATCTCATTAATCAATTAATTAATAATTAAAACTCTTTTAATCATTAATTCTTTTTCTAAACTCTTTAGAAAATAATTCTCTCGCTTAATTTAATTTCTTAAATTAAATTATTAATTAATAATATTAAGAGCTCATCTTAATAATTTATAATCAATTAAATCTCATTTAATCAATTATAAAAAAACGGCATTCATTATTTATTTCACAAATAAATATTTACATGCAATTATTAATTAAATCCGCCACCAATAAAACTTTCTCTTTTATGGTGTGACCCTGTAGGTTCAAAATTAAGCCGGTAGTAGAAATAAATAATAATAAAACAATTTTATTATTATTTATATGAATTCTTTTAATTCATTAAATATGATTAGTAAAACTAATCATATTTATTCTACATCGTGAGTAATACTTCTCAGCATATCGCGACTATCCGAATAATATGAATTCACTGCTTAGAATACCAAGAACCTATTCAGTGAATAGTTATTGTACAATCAATTCCTTCTACCCTACAATGTCCCGATTAAATACAAGGCATGGATCTCGTGTCAAGCCTATTTAATTTAATCATATGCCTTCCTATTCAGTATGCCTAGTTCCGATTAATGCAAATTAGAAACTTCTTTCTAATTTCATTCACTCTGGCCAGAGATTCCTGAACTAGCATAAATGGAATAGCATAGGACATTCTCTTCCTTCACTGGAAGGGGCAGATCCTTTATTGATCATTCACTATCTTCGTGCACAAATTCCTATACCCAGAAGAGCACTAATTATTGTCTCTCGAGACTAAGAGCTAAACCAAAGTATAGTTCAGTGTGCACAAGATGACTATGATGATCTCAAGTCAAAGAACACTTGTACAACCATCACTATATGAACAACTACTGACACATGAGTGAACTCCATTAGTTGTTCAACTATTCGAGTCATGTTTAGTGAACTTATTCTATAATAAGCACCCACATACTAGCTATAGTGTCACCACACAAATGTCTATGAGAACAAACATCCTTCATAATGAAGCAAACATAGTATGTACTGATCTTGGCGGATTAATTAAGTACCAATTAATTATCCTATGACCAGGAACTATTTAAGTTTAGAGTTATCATCTTTAAGGTCTCATTATCATGATCTCATCATAATCCATTAAAGGTTTACTCTAAACTATGGATCATCTAATTTAAACACTTTAAATAGAAAAAGCCCGTTATAAAACATATTACCATTTTATTAAATTAAACAAACTTGAATCATATTGAACAAAGTATATCCTGACTCATCATCCATGATTGGATTTAGGACACACATCTTTCAGGAAGTTGAGACTCCAAACTTGCATAGAAGATGTTTATGTTGTTTGACTAACAGTTGTTTGGTGAGTATGTCGGCAACCTGGGCATGGGAAGGAACATGAGCTGTGACCACTTTCCCTTCCGTAATCTTATCTCGAATGAAATGGCAGTCGATTTCAATGTGTTTGGTGCGTTCGTGTAGTACATGATTTGCTGCGATGAATAATGTTGCTTGATTGTCGCTCTTGATGACAGTTCGTGGAAGATTGGTTAACCCCATATCTTTGAGAAGTTCAGACATCCATGTGACCTCGCAGCAAGTGAGAGCCATCACCCTATACTCCGCTTCGGCTGTGGAATGTGCAACAACTGACTGCTCTTTAGTTTTCCATGAAATTGGTGAAGAACCCAAGAGTACACAGTATCCTGATGTTGACTTTCTAGTTGTTGGGTAGCTCGCCCAGTCACTGTCACAATATGCAGTGAGCTGGGCAGCTGATCCAGATGCAAGTAGTATGCCCTGTGCTGGATTGTTGATCAAATACCTCAGAATTCGTTTTGCTGCCTGCATATGAGTGCTGGTTGGTTTCTGCATGAATTGGGCAAGGTTGTGAACTGGGAAGGACATGTCAGGTCTTGTTATGGTGAGATATATCAATTTGCCAAGTAAACGTTGATAGGGTTGAGGATCCTCCAGTAACACTCCTTTATCCGGAGTCAAAGCCAAGTGACTGTCCATGGGTAATTTAAGTGGTGTGACATTGGACATTCCAAACTCCTTCAATAAGTCTAGTACATACTTCCTTTGGGATATGAAAAATCCAGCTTTGCTTCTATCAATCTCCAACCCTAAAAAATAGTTAACGTCTCCCATGTCTCTCATCAAGAAATGTGTGGATAGCATTGCTTTGAGTTCAGTAATGGCTTGCAGGTTGTTCCTTGATATCAAGATATCGCTCACATAAATTAAAACAAGAGTTATAGTATCTCGAGTTGCCTGTGAGTATAAACTATAATATGCTTTCGAGTGTCCGAACCCATTTGATATCAGTGTAATGGAAAGTTTGTGGTGCCACTGTCTTGAAGTTTGGCGCAAACCATAAAGTGCTTTTCTTAGCCTGCATACTAGTGCGTGATGGCTGTCACCTCCAATGTAAACAGCTCCAAACTCAATTCTGCATCCTTGTCCTTTATACCCTTGTGGCATTTTCATATAAACCACCTCATCCAAATCCCCGTTCAAGAAAGCATTCGACACATCAAGTTGATGAGCATACCAATCTTTCATTACAGCCATTGCTAGGAGAGCTCGCACTGTCGTCATCTTAGACACGGGTGCGAATGTTTCAACATAGTCAATTCCATACGTTTGCTTGTACCCCAATATGACCAATCGTGCTTTGTATTTGTCGATCGATCCATCAGTTTTAAACTTTTTTTTGTAAATCCATTTACACCCGATGGCCTTCCTATTTGCAGGTAACTCAGTTACTTCCCTTGATTGATTTCTTTCCAATGCGGCGAGCTCAGCGTTCATTGCCTCCACCCATTGTGGAAATTTCAGGGCTTGATTAAAGTGCAGGGGATCAACCTGGGGCACTATAGCTACCAAGAAACAGTGAAATGCCGGACTTACACTTTGTGTATTAATAACATTAACACTTGCAACATAGTTGTATTTGGGAGTTACAAAATCACGCATCCAAGTGGGTTGTTTGGAGGTTTTGGTTGACCTTCTCATTTCATGTGCTTCCTCAAGGGAGGTGGAAAAGTCACCTGTTCTCAAGCCACTCGTGTTTTCATTCTCACTGTCATATCCATATACTTCATTAATGGTGGATTCATTTTCACACCCATCTGCTTGGTCTTGGCTGTGTTCATTCACGACCTCCAATTCATCATCATGTAAGTATTTTGCAGAGGGCTTCACTGTCGTAGACAAAGCATCCACACACATCTTGTCAACACTCTTGTTGAGTGGAAAGACTCCCTCATGAAACACAACATCTCGGGATATGAATGTCTGCATATTTTCCAATTTTAACAATCTATATCCTTTTGTAGTGCTTGGATATCCAATGAATACACACACCACTCCTCTAGGTGTAAACTTGTCGGTGCCGTGTGTCGAGTTGTGGGCTACTGCCAAGCACCCAAACACCTTCATATCACTGTATGTCACTGGTTTTCCCATTAATTTCCCATAAGGAACCTCAAATTTCAGTGCCGCACTTGGTAGTCTATTTATGATGTGTACTGCTGTCAATACACAGTCCCCCAATACGATAACGACAAACCGGACTGGAACCTCAAAGCTCTAGCCACTTCTAGCACATGTCTATGTTTACGCTCAGCCCTTGTGTTCTGTTGTGGGGTGTATGGGCATGAAGTTTGGTGTATTACTCCCTTCTTGGCAAAATACTCAGCACATGCCTTGTCTGCAAACTCCAACGCATTGTCCGATCTTATTATTTGTATCTTCCCTTTGAACTGAGTGTTTGTGTATTCTTCAAACTTAATCAAGCTTCCCAAGTATTCTGACTTTTTTTTTTCCAGTAAATACACCCACGTCATCCTACTCCAATCATCCACTATTGTTAAGAAATAACGATATTTTCCTCTAATTGCCACTCTATATGGCCCCCAAATATCTGTGTGTAACAACTCGAATTTGTGGCTAGCATGTGACTCACTTTTAGGAAAAGGCAACTTGGTCATTTTAGATAGAGGGCATGTGAGGCATACTTGTTGTTTTTGCTGATAAAGGTATGGCTTTAGTGGACTCACATGTTGCATGTTGGACAGTGAGGCGTGTCCCAGTCTTCTATGCCACAATATGTATTGACCTTCATCTTTTATTTCTTTCATTACCACCTCAAGTCCCTTTCCTGATTTCTGACTAGTCATTGCTGCCCCAATTGATTTCACATTCTCATTCTTTAAAAAGTAAAGGCCCTATCTCGTTTCTCCCATGCCTATCACTTCTTTAGTCATTGAATCAATAATTGCACAACTGTTTGGTTTAAAAAGCACATCACATTTGCTGTCCTTGGCAAGTTTATGAATGGATAGTAAGTTATGGTTGAATTGTGGCACATGTAGTACATTATTCAACCTCATGCCATTCGGTAATATCGCATCCCCAACATGTGTTATTAGTGTTGTTGCTCTAGTCGGCAGTGTGATTGTAAAGGTTGAACGGGCACGCTTGACATTTGTGAGATTCTCGAGTGATGAAGTCATGTGATCCGATGCTCCAGAATCTATTATCCATTTAACTGTCCCCAACACTTCATTTCTGTTTCTGCTCACACTCACCATTCCTGATAATCCATAGTCGATTTCATCATCCATCTCTGTCTCCTTCTGAGCTGTAGACCCACCTCTTGGTATAAGCTTCAATATTTGGTCTAATTGTCCAGCTGTCACCAGTACGCCTTGTTGATTATCCACGTTGCCTTGCACATTATTAGCCATTTTTGTGTCATTCATTCTATTTCCCATCCATCTACCACCATTGTTGCCACTGGAATTTCCTCCATGATTTTTCTGTCCTGGTTTGTACTTTTAATGCCACTTAGGGAATCATGTCACTCCCCAACATTTGTCACTGGTGTGCCCTCTTTGTCCACATGCTGAACACAATAAATTCCTCTCAGTTGTTCCCTTGCTATACATGGCCAAGGCTTCATTGTCTCCCACATTTGACTATGACAACACCTCTTTCTGAGACTCCTCTTGCTGCAGTGCAGCACATGCTATCTCCACTGATGGCAAAGGAGTGATCATAAGCAGTTGACTCCTTTGTGCTCCGTAGATCTCGTCCAAACCATTTAAGAATTGAAACAAATTGGATTCCTCCTTCATGACATTTATGGCATCTAACAATTTGATGATTTCAGGTGTAACGGCAGTGATGGTTGGTAGTGCATTCATTGACTCTATCTCTTCCCAGAGACTGCTTAAATTTGTGTAATAATCACTAACCTTCATTCCATTTTGTTTTAAACTAAATAAATCTTTATTCAGCTTGTATTTTCTAGATCCATTGGTCAATGAGGATCTTTTCTCTAGTTGGTTCCAAATATCACAAGCATTATTGATGAATAGTACAGATGATTTAATATTATCAGATATGTTGTTATGGATCCAAGAGATTACCATATTATTGCATGTGTCCCATTGGCTTGCTTCCACTGGATATGCTGCATTCCTCTTGGCTGTCCCATCTATGAAGCCTAGCTTCCTCTTTGCTGATATTTGTATCTCAAATGATCTTTTCCATGCCCTATAGTCTCCTGCCCCTTGAAGTTTTGAAACACTTATGGACGTAGGTCCATCTGAGGGGTGTAAGAACAGTGGGTTTTGTAGGTCTGTAAATGACAACCTATTTGCAGCCATGAATAGACCTCAATAAAGAAAACAAATTAATGTGCTATTTTCAAGATCTGAAAACAACAACTCGACTGCAGACAACATGCTTTAAACGTCTCACTATCAAGAACACCCCTTTCTAATCTAGTCTTTCTAATGCTGCTCTGATACCATATAAACTTTTGAACAGATGCATAAAAAAGCTATGTAGAAGAAGCAAATAATGAGAGGATGTAAAAACAATAAACTTCAGACAAATCTATAATGTTCACATCAAAGGACCACAATACTCCTGCAGTCCCTTATATGGCATACATTGTCATTACTCCTAACAAACTATGAATTAAAATACCAGAATACCCTCGACTACTAGTTGGACTCTACTTGCATGATTATATGGATTCTGGTAAGCCCCATCATCCACATCACCACTACATGACAACCTACATCAACTCCAATGTAGGGACAGTGGAGTTGGTTTATTACACAAGTGAAAACATGAACTAAACTCCAGAGCAATATCTTCATTAATCTCACATGGACAAGATAAGTAATCTTGAATACCTTTATAAGCACAATTTAACAACTAATGTATACCAGTACCAAAATTGCTAGCATTTGGACCGGCCCGTGGTGGTCTGTTGAACGATCTCATACACGCTGGGTTGGTTTGGACATGGAGTCTTCACCAGACTTCTCAAAGTTGGAACTTGGATGCATCACTACACCTGATTGCTTGTTGTCAAATCTACTATAATCGTAATTAAACTAGTTCTGTTATAAGATGAATATAAATTATAAAAAATATCAAGGAAATACATATAATTGATAATTACTATTATTATTTTTGAATCTGTATAGATGTAACATTAACATTATATCCAATCTCAACTTTGCATCTTCGGGTGGCGGCTTTTGCAGAGCTAAATTATCATGGAAACGTACATTATATCCTCATTTTTATTATCTGATAAATTTTCCTTATCATTCTGAGTTCCTTGCTGTCTTATTTATCCTCATTATCTACGGCTGCAAGTCAGAAAGTTGTTTGCTCAAGTCAGAAAGTGTTCATTCTATTACCAGTTGTACTTGTTCCAATATTTTAGAATGCACTCTACATTTAAATACTGCAAAACTACCTTAAATGTTAGCTGTTGCACCACCTTGCATAAATAGTGATGCTTAAGTTTAGCCCTTTTTCTGGGGAGAGGGGGTAAGTCTTCTGATGTTTCCGATATTGTGCATTTAAAAATTATGTTCACATGTTTCACAGATCAATAATACAGAGGCACCTAATAAGCATAGTCTCCATGATTTCAGATCTGGGGACTTCTTTTTGTATGACACAGTAGAAAACTTAATTTTCTTTCAGTCTTTTTCGTTTTACTTCAACTGTAATTTAATTTTTATGGATGTTTCGAAGCTTGTTAAGCCTTAGTATATGAGGGTTGACAATTTCAATTATTGTCTTCTTCTGCATCTGTTTGCATGGAATTGACTAAAAGAAAAAAAAAGCCGCCGACATGCAATAATCAGTGACTGCTAATGTTAGGATAATCATCATGCATGCATATTATAAGGTTGATGAACATTACGGTTATGATGTGTATAAATAAGTGATACTTGTTAGTAGAATTCAAATTAAACTGACTGCAGTGCTTTTGCTTGAAGGCTTATCTTCCCCAGGTATGTTCAGTTCATTCCTACTATAATAAGAATGAGAAATACAATTTTAATTTTTTTTGTTATGCATGTAAGTGTGACGCGAATGCTTTCGAAATTATAGCCCATATCTATTGTTGTTCAGCTTGGTTAGACGGCAGCAATGAAGTTGTTATGGAACATGGCAGCAGTGGTGGTTCTGGTGTTAGTGATGATAGAATTTGCAGTGTCACAACCACAAGCTAATCTGATTAACCAGGGTTGCAGTCAAGTAAATGCCAGTTTTGAATTTTTCAGCAATTTGAACACAACCTTGGCTAATCTAAGGCGACAGTTGTCAGTAAATAGAACACACTTTGCGACAGCAGAGCTGGCTAGGAGCAGCAGTCCTGTTTACGCTGTTGTTCAATGCAGAAACTATCTTTCCACTGCGGATTGTGTCTCTTGCTTTGATATCGCGGCAGTTGATATTCGCAAGTACTGTCGATTGGTCAATGGTGCTCGTGTCATATATGATGGCTGCTTCCTCAGGTATAGAGAGACAAACTCCGTGCACCTTGCAGAAAAATAAATAAACAAACAACAGAATTATACATCTTCGTCTATACTATTATATTAAATCCAACGTAAAGAAAATCTGTTAAAAATCAAACAGCAGGGTCAAATTTTAATTTAAGCACTTTCTTTTAGTCAGTAACTGGTAAATATCTTGCTAAAATTTCTTACCTTTAATGTTGGATGATCTTGTGTTCCCAAGGTACGAGACCAACAGGTTTTACGGCACAGCAAATGCTTTAGGGAATGCTGGGAGATGTGATAATGGCACAATAAGAAATGGCACTGCATCAGCAACGTCATATAATGTAGTTGTGGATGCGTTATTGAGCAATCTTGTAATTGCAACGCCAAAGACAAAAAATTTCTATGCAGCTACCGTGACTGAAGTTGCCCCTGGGGGTAATACGACCGTTTATGCTATGGCACAATGTGCTGAAACTGTTACTGAATTTGAATGCCAGAATTGCATGAATGTAGCTTATGAAAACATCAAGAGTTGTCCTCCTCGTATTGGGGCAAGAGCTTTTGATGCTGGTTGTTTCATGAGATACACAAATACTCCTTTCTTCGCGAGCAACCAGACAATTAATATTTCACGATACCTACGATCAGGTAATACAACTAAATTGATCAAGTAGGTGATTTAGTAATCATTAATGGTTGTACTTAAAACATTTTGTGTTTTTCAGGAGGCTCAAGTAACAAAAAAGCAATAATCGGGGGCGTTGTGGGTGGAGTTGGCTTTCTTCTGCTCGTACTAGTTCTAATTTTGCGATATCGTTTATCAAGAAAGAAAAAAATATCTCCACGAGGTTCTTATCAGTTACTGACATTGGTTTTTCATAATCTCAATTTCTTCTCCCTCCCTCCCGAAAGAATGATCTTGCTCAAATTTAGCCATAAAGTTTGATACTATGTGAATGACCCTGTATTTTGTTTTTACATTTTGTGGACTCAGATGCTGTGTTCTTAACTTTAACAGGCTAATGCTATCTAGGAAGGTTAACATGATAATTTAGGCTAAACAATTTAAATCGTAAATTAAAATCCTTTGAATTGGTTTCTCACACTAAGTATATATTTTGAGTAGGTCTAGATAAATATTCCTTTTGCAAGTTATGTATTAGAACTAAATTGTGTATAATTGTATCCTTTTCTACCAGGTAATGTACTGGGGTCAACCGAGTTGCAGGGGCCAGTAACTTATAATTACAAAGACTTGAAATCGGCAACCAAAAACTTTAGCAATGAATACAAACTGGGAGAAGGAGGTTCTGGAGATGTCTACAAGGTAATATTTTTCAGGTTTTTTTTTGTCTACAAAGCATATATACAATATGTGTCGTCTTTCCAAATGTATTATTCCTGTTTTGAAACATTTGGGTAATGTTAATTGTTTATATGATTGAACAGGGCATTGTAAAGAATGGTAACATAGTAGCAGTCAAGAGACTAGCTCTAAGCACCAGCAAAGCAAAGGCAGATTTTGAGAGTGAAGTAAGGCTCATTAGTAATGTCCACCACCGGAATCTGGTCCGTCTTCTAGGATGTAGTAGCAAAGGACCAGACCTACTTCTTGTTTACGAATACATGGAAAATGGAAGTCTTGACAGCTTCTTATATGGTGAAATACCCTTTTAACTCCAGTACACTGTCTCATTGTCGTGTGATCCTTTGTTATTCATTAGTGTAACCCGTGAAACCATTGCAATATCTCCATTTCTTCTCAAGTAAACAAATTAGGCGATACTGTTAACATAATTCAAGAAATTGTGTCTATCTACTAATAGATTCTAAAATATTGAACTTTTGCGATGTATATTTATCATCCTACAGGAGGAAAACAAGGGACTCTTAACTGGCAACAAAGGTTTGATATTATCTTTGGGACAGCTAGGGGCCTTGCTTATCTTCATGAACAGTTCCATGTTCGTATTATACATCGTGATATAAAGCCAGGTAACATTCTATTAGATGATGAACTTCAGCCTAAGATTGCAGATTTTGGTTTGGCAAGGCTTTTACCTGAGGATCAAACTCATCTCAACACCAAATTTGCGGGGACCCTGTAAGTTGAATATGTGGTACTTGTAAACGAAACAGTTTTGTGCTAATATATACTCATTTGGTTGTTTCAAACCTAATACATTTGCTATTGATCTGAGAAAAAATATCTGAAACTAATGGAATTCAGTAACATTGATGATGCAATAGAGGTTACACGGCACCTGAGTATGCACTTCAAGGACAGTTATCTGAGAAAGTCGATACCTACAGTTTTGGTGTTGTGCTACTTGAAATTGTAAGTGGGCGACGGTGCAGTGACACGGATATTGAGAGCGATACTGATTTCCTCCTTGAATACGTAAGTTACAACATTTCTTGTATTCGAAGTTTTCATTCAGTTGCAAAGTTCTACAATTTTTTTTGTCTAGTTAATTTCATAAATGAACCCTGGACACAACGCAGAAGCAAAAAAGCGTGACAGATGTGCATCAGATCTTAAAACAACTTCATAAAAAATATGCACTTCACTTCAATAACCTGACACATTTTAATTATTAAGCAAAAGGAATAAGACTCGAGATATCAGTGTCTTATATTAGGACTTGGAAAGAACTGGCTATCAAACATATGCCTTATACTTCTGAAATAGGACTATGACTAGATGTCCATTATAAATATTTTGGTTTATTTAATTAGGCATGGAAGCTACATGAGAATGACATGCATCTGAATCTAGTTGATGAGACATTAGACTCGGACAAATACAGACCTGAAGATGTTAAGAAGGTTATAGAGATTGCGCTAATGTGCACCCAGTCACCAGCTTCTTTGAGGCCTACAATGTCCGAAGTTGTTGTTATGCTTATAAGTGATCGATCACTTGAACTAGTACCTCTAAGCAGGCCAACATTTGTCTACTTAGAAGACAGAATTCGTGATGGCTCAGCTATTCCTCCACCATCAATGTCCAATGCTACTGCTACTTTGTCAGAGTTTACTGGGCGTTAGAAGCTTGTTACTTGGTGTGATATGTTCGGCTCTATTGAATTTAAAATTTAGTTCTATTGAATAAAAACTAAGGCAGCTCATTCTCTATGTGATCTGTTGCTGCATCCTTTTTAATTATCATGTATTTTCTTTAAAATTCCAAATCAGCAGCAGGCTTGTTGCATTGTTGCTCTGCTAGTTGCTTGTTTATCTGATTTCTGATTGTCCTGTAAGTCGCTTTTATTCATATATGAACAACAATAAAAAGTTTGAAAGTTCTACTTGCATTATACTCCTTTTGTTTATTCAGTTTTTGTAGCCTTGAGCTACAAAAGGTATAAGCTATGTAGCTGTCATTAGTCGAGCTTCATCAAGTATATTAGAAAGGAAAAATCGCAAAAAAGGACAACTCTAATTACTCATAATAATATCCTCAAAGCAGTGTAGCGTTTATCAGATGAGAAGAAAGGATATATATTTGGAAATTAGCAAAAATCTGCTACATATTGAGAAACATAAAAGAGCTAAGAGTCATAATAGTGGTATCAGGTATGAGGGATGTCACAAGAAAGAGCTAAGATGATACTAGTATATGAATGTTTTCGATTTCAAATGAAATCCAAATCCACAATCTTTTGACTATCCAAACATGTTATTTGATCAAACCCGCAATTTGAAATGAAATCCAAGTTCCCAAACGGGCCATTATGTTTCTATAATTTTTTGGACACTTGCATCTTTAACATGTTTACTGCTCTGACATTGGATAGCAACTGAGAACTTCCTGACATTTGAACGGTTCTCAGTTAAAATTTCACTCATCATTACCACACTTTGATAGGTTGGGTTTTCATTTTGGTTATACGTGATATCTCTGACCTTAAATTTGATGTTCAATTTGTTTCTTGTAGGAATCTTCAACGTGATCAGTATTCGCTGGATTTGCGTTGTTCTGTATACTTTTATTGTTATATCCATTTCTTAATTTGCTACTGAATGGCTAATTTTATAATCCCTTCAGTCAGGATCCCGTAGTTTTGTATTTAGTTTCCTGTGTCAATGAACAGCCTCCAAAAGCTTCACTGCAGTCACCATAATTTTTAGAACTTTAACTAATTATCAAGTCAAACTGAAAAACCTCCAAGAAAATGTCTTCCATTTAATACACGAAGTTTAAATATGTAGTTTTAGGCGTTAGGTACCCAATGACTATACATTTTCTGGTCGTTGAAAATGAATCTGTCGACGATAAGGAAGTACGGACATACCACTCCTGTTCTTTAACTAGAAAAAATAGGTTTGCCGGCTGGTTTTTGTTCAATGGAACGATCATTTGTAAGCAGAACGACTACTTCCGACATTGTTGGCCTAACAGAAGTTGGTGACTGAGTGCACATCAAAGCAATCTCTATGATCTTTTTAACATTATCAACATTATATTCTTTTGGATCTAAATTCTCATCAACAAAATCAGAATGCATGTCATTTTCATACAAGTTCCAGGCCTGTGGCATCATGAGAAGCAAAATTAGCAGATTATGACTAGTTAAAGGTCTAGTTTGAAATAGATGAGAGATTGTTATTCTTTCTAGTTCAACAATTCCTTTCCAAACTGAAGCAAAAATGAATTTTATAGTATAGAGTTTGCTTACTTGTTCAAGGAGAGAAACGGTAACAGGCTCTGTGATCAAACTGGTGCATCGTTTGCCACCTACAATTTCAAGGACCACAACCCCAAAGCTGTAGGTATCAACTTTCTCAGTCAATTGTCCATGGATTGCATACTCCGGTGCCGTGTAGCCCCTAGCATATTGACAAATTTATGAAGTTTTTACATATATTGTTCAAACCACGCAGTTTTAAAAATTAATTATAAGAAAACTACTAGATTTAAGAAACAGTGAAGTGAGTGTAGGTTGACTTACAAAGTCCCAGCAAATTTAGTGCTAAGATGACTTTGATCATCACATATAAGTCTTGCCAGCCCAAAGTCTGCAATTTTGGGTTGAAAATCATCATCGAGTAGAATGTTGCTAGATTTTATGTCTCTATGTATAATGCATGAATGAAATTGTTCGTGAAGATAGGCGAGGCCCCTAGCTATTCCAAGTATTACGTCAATTCGCTGTTTCCAGCTGAGAGACCCCAGTTTTTCACCTGCCAATCATAACGTCTTAAGAGAATATTCTACACCCATAATCTTATATACTGAAATTTGGTGTTCCTCAAAGGAAACTCACCATAAAGGAATTTATCAAGGCTTCCGTTGGCCATGTATTCGAACACAAGAAGTAACTTTGATCCTCTCCCACTACAGCCTAATAAACGGATGATATTTCGGTGATTAACATTACTTATAAGCTTTACTTCACTCTCAAAATCAGTCTTGGCTTTGCTGGTTGTTACGGAAAGTTTCTTTACTGCAACTATATCTCCGTTCTTCATTATTCCCTGAACATCAAAAAATTATATTTAACACTAAAAGATCAGTATCGCATCTGGTTAAAATGATTGTAAACTTTAGATCACCTTATATACATCTCCAAAACCTCCTTCTCCTATTTTGGAGTCCTCGCCAAAGCTCCTGGTCGCAGATTTCAAATCTTTGAAATTGTAAATAACCGGACCCTGTAACTTGTCTATCCCTAATATATCACCTAGTATACAGAAAAGCAAGTTACATACTAAATGGACATTATTCATTAAGGTCAATCCCAATAAATAAATTTAGCCTTGATAGATACCTCTTTCAGTTACGTTCGGCTTTCTTACTAATTGATACCATAAAATCACAGCAAATATGAGCAAAAGAAGGCATACACTGCAAACTACTCCCCACATAATAGCTTTTTTCGAGCTTAAATTTCCTGGAACATAAATAGTCACCACTTATACAGTCTTTCAATAAGAAATGAGGAAAATAGCTTGTTGCCGCTTTTAGAAATATATCAAATTTGAATTGCTAAAGGTTTGAAATGGATGCATTTTTCTTACTTTTGCCTTCTTTAAGATAGGGAGTGATATTAATTACGCTTTTATCAGCAAAAAATGAGACATCTGAGTATCTGAGAAAACAACCAGCATCAGCAGAACTAGCCTCTGAAGCAGGAGGACAGCTTTGTATGTTATTATACCCGATTGTCAAGCAACTTTGGCAATCCTTTCTGCTTATAGTTTCAATACATTGTGCAACAGCGTAAACTGTTGCTGTTGCACCACCATTAAGCACTGGCCTTGTTGTAGCTGCAAAGAAGCCATTTATCTTCGGTGTGGCAGCTACAAGGTCAGTTATTAACCCTTCCACAACTGGAGTGAAAGTCACTGCATCATATTTACTCTTACTCGCGCTACATACCCCAGCAGAGGATTCAAATGTGACTAGTATACTCTGTGTAAAGAAGTTGCGAGCTTCATACCTTACAGAAAGATAAATAAAACAGATGTTTACCTCAAATTTGGTCATCAAACAAGAATGAATTTGGTCATCAAACATGAATGAATAACACACCATTTATAGACGTATATATATGTCTGGAATTTAGATTTCAAACAATGCAAGTCATTTAGTTCGTGAATATTGTTTTAGTCACCATAATTAGTCTTTCTGTGTTCGTATAAGGTATTTCTAGCTCATTACGCTTCTTTTTACCATATATTGATGATCTTCGTAGCCACTAAGACCTCTAAATTTCATATTCTTTTCTCTTTGCGTTAAGATGCACAAAAGAATAATTAAGGTAAAAAATTAAAATTTAACAGTGAACCTGAGAAAGCAGCCTTCGAATATTACATGACCACCATCACCGGAGGGACAATTACGTCTGATTTGAGTCCAAGCAACATCAAGGCAAGCCACGCAATCTGCACTTGATAGATAATTTCTGCACTGGACCATCCCATACACATTCATTTGTACTGCTGTCGCAAAGTGAATGCTACTGTTTCTGGACAACTGCGTCCTGATATCTCCAAACGTATAGTTGAAATTGTTCAAGAAATCCGACATATCGGTAGCAATTGTAAACTGGCTGCAATCTTCCTTTAACAACTTAGTTTGAGGGTCTGATAGAACTCCTGCAATATTCATCAAGAAAATCAAGAACACCCTGCCTAGGACAATCATCATTTTTATCGATATGTTCTGTCTCATTTTTCTGTTAACATAAATTTATGGTCTTATAAGCTACATCTCAAATTTATCTTTCTGTCAGTAACATGGGCTATACAAGCTACTGCAGTCACTAAATTTACGCTTTCTGCTTGGTTGACTTCAAATATTATTCATCATTCACTCTGGTGGATTTTAAGATTAATATCTGCAAAACACTCTGTATATTTTAATCAACAAGTAAAAGTCAAGTAGTTGCTTGCATAATAGTGTTCAATTTATTTTGGACGTGCATTATATGTACTTTGATTATTTAAAATACATTCAGCTGTGTGTATGTTAAGGTTGCAGAATCATATGATATGATAACCTATTAGGCTGCAAACAATTCGGATTTTAAGCGATCTAATAAGTATTATCTTCACATGGTTTGGGCATCCATAGTTTCAGATCTGGGGACTTATTTTACTTCATTATTCTTTTCTTAGGTAGGTTTTCAGGTTTTTAAATCTAAAATTTTCAGGAAGGGAATACTGACGCTGCTATTTTCGAAGAAGAAGGTACTTATGGTTTTAGAGGAGTTGTTCGAGATCACATGGGTCTCTTCGTTGCCGGTATATCAGGGTTGAGGGTAGGATCCCCGCTGAAGTTGCAGAAGCTATAGCGCTCAAGCAGGTTTTGTCCGTGTTATAGCCAAAATTCGGTATCGGGTTTTAGGAAAGATTCGGGTCAAGTAATAATCAATATGGATATCCAAGATACAATTAGGGATTGAACTAACATAAGAAAACTTAGGGTTTACCCTCACAGGGGTAAGGGCACGTCCTGAGAGGCCGTCCACCCCTTCGCGCACCCTCATGGTACGAAGTGATGACTTGACAGAGAATAAGAGCTACATTGACATGAGATTGGCATAAGGAAGAGTTAGGGCTTGCCCACATAGGGGTAAGGGCGCGCCCCTTTATGTCGTCCACCCCTTGCGCGTTCTCTTGGTTTGAAGTAGCTACTTGATGGTGAAGGATGGCTACATTGGCTTGATAATGGCAAGATATTGAAGACTTCTCCCTTAGGATCCTAAGGGAGGGATGTCCGTTATTGAAGGCCTCCAGGGATTTTCCCGATGACGATGTTCGTGATTGAAGGCCTCCGGGGGTTTGTTTGATGATTGAAGAATTCCCTCCTAGGATGTGCCCTAGGAGGGGGATTTCCGTGGTTGAAGGCCTCCATGGGTATGCATGTGTACTGAAGGCCTCCTCCTGTATTCAATGGGCGCGTCCTCATTGGGGATGTGGGGTAAATCTTGGTGTGTGCTTTGGGAGCTCTGTTCCTGCATTCAATTGGCACATCCTCATTGGGGAACTTTGGAGTAATCCTGCACTTTGCACCCAAACGCTTGGGATCACTTGTTCTGCAATCTGGTGGGTGCTTCTCATTCGGGGGACAAGGATGCGTCTGACATTTGGGGTAAGTCATGGCTATACCTACAACTACTTTGGTCAGGGAGACAGCTAGTAGCGGTTAGTGTCGGCTCCTAAGTTGGGTCGATGCCGTATTCGTGAAGTCCCTAGACTGTAGTTGAGCCTTGGACCTTTGTGACTAGGCCTCATTGTTGGACATTCCTAAAGTGAGTCAAAGACCAATTCCAGAAGACGGATCTAGTATACTAGTGGGCCTCGTAAATCATAAACCAGCCTATATAGGTTACTTGCTCCCCAAGAACTACGTAGGGCTTGATCCCCTATAAAAATGGGGTACGTAGGCACATTGTAGGGGGTTGAAAGCGAAGAGCTCAGCGAGCCACCACCAAGAAAACCCTTGCAATCTCAGCCGCCAATTCATCACAACCACCACACTCCGGCGACTTTCCAGCGAAAAACCACCATTGTAGATCTTGATTTCGGCGACGAACCTCAAACTTTATTAATATCAAATTCCTCCGTTAACAAATTGGCGCTAGAAGGAGGGGAACTGATCACGATCATAATCTCAGGAGGAAGAGATATCTTATTTTGATGAAAGTTCTTAGAAGAAGGCCTGCCAAGATTCGAAGGATGGCCATGGCTACGACTTCATGCTGGCGGCAAGGAGAAAGATCCAAAGATGGTGATTTCAAGACGATGATTCCTGACTGGGGGTTTGAAGAAGATCTGGAGAAGAAGGTGTCAAAATGATTCAGATCTAATGGATGTTTATGGAGATATTTTTGAATTGCTGCTGGAGAAGGATGTTTCCATGTATACTTGAAGGCGAATGTTTCCATGTATGTTCGAAGGCGATGGTTTCCATGTATGCTTGAAGGCGGCAGTTTCTATGTATACTGGGGGGGGGGGGGTGATTCCGAGCAAGATCCTAAAAAGAAAGCGCAATTATCGGGAGCACGTCATCATCTTCCAGACGCGCCCTCAAGGTAACACGTAACTAGTTTTGTTTTTTTGCTTTCAATTATTTGTTCCGTGAATTGTTGCAGGAAGAAGATTATAAAGAAAAATCCCCAAGAACCCTCAGGGCATGCCCTTAGGGTGATGCTTGAGGGTCAGACAATTTCCAACAACTCCTATGAAGATTCGGCGATTGTTCACATCCACACCTCCAGGACGCGTCTTCCAGGTAATTTATAAAATTCTCCTATTATTGAGTTTTTTGGCAGGTGGAAAATCACACTTGGGAAAATATCTCAAAAGTTATCAACCCCTACATCCCAACCTGTAAGGATGCGTCCTCTACGTCAAGGTTGCCCCCTAAGAATGTCAGAGGTCCCAATGATCGTTTCTCCTCGAGGACGCGTCCTTTGGAAAAATGTTTACAAACAGTTCTAATGAAGACAAAGGATGATCGTACAAGATCCAACGCTTGAGCCACTCTCTCATCTTTCAAGCGCATCCTTCCTTCAGGGTGCGCCTTTCGAAGATGCTCTGATGTTCAGACAAATTCCAATGAGTACATGAAGACTTGGTTGAGTGAGGCCACAACCTGGTCTTTCAAGACGCGTCCTTCCTCCAGGGCGCGCCTTCAAGAAAAAGAACTGCTCAGCATAAACTCTAGTGTTTTTTAGAGGAAGATAATATGGAGGTGAGGCCCCATGATCCAAACATAGTGACCCTGATTACAGGTCGAGGCCCCATGGACTTGAGCGAGCCACCTCACGTGACAATTCAATGGATAATATGGGAGAGCGGCCCCGTGATCCACAGAGAGCGCACCTAATTCTCGAGAGAATTACTGATCGGTGAGGCCCCCGAATAGTCATGCAAGCGTTTGCTGGAGTATTTTTCAATTAGGTGATGCTTTGGTTCCACATTCTACCAATAGTTGATTGAAGACGGACAAGGCCTGAAGAGTAGACTACAAGGTAAATTAATTACCTCCTAGTCTAAGGGGATAGTCCATATACACTTTCCCTAGTCCTACTTGAGCAATATGGTTTGTTTATACATAAAGGGCTCACCCTATAGGACGACGCGCCCTCAGACAGATGGTGAGATACGGAACTCTTCCTGGTAAATATGCAAGTATGGTAAGCAAGATAATGCAGCAAGAGAATATAATTCCGGGAAACATATCCCGTAGAGTTACCAAAAGCATAGTCAAATCAATTACAACTCGCAAAGCTTAGAAGTGAGGTCCTACGCCTCAATAATGTTCAGAAGACTTAGCAAAAGAAATAAAGGTCATAATCAAGCCTCATGACGCGTCCTGAGTGTCATCAGTAGGAGGAGTGGACATGTTTTCATCATCAGTGTCATTTGTTTTAACAACATCATCTAAAGGCTTTTCAAGAACAACATCGACCTTAGAAGATTGGTTTCCCTGATTCTTAGCATCTTGTTCATCATCAGGAGGTGCATCCTCAGAGGACGCGTCCTCAATTTCTTCAAGTGGTACATCCTCAATTCCAAGTTTGATCTGTTTGGCTTTGATGGTCGCAGCTTCATCAACATTGAATTTCTCAATCCATGCAACTATATCCTCACCAAACTTGGAGAAGTCATAGCCAAGATCAACTGCCAAGAATCCAGAAGCATAGTTCCTGAAACCATCTACAAGGGAAGCGTCCTTGATCCTTTGCTTCTCTTCAGCCCATCCACTCTGCAAGCCGAAAAGAAAACACTCTCGTAGCAACTGAAAGATGGGCTGAGGAGAAGCAAAGGATCAAGGACGCATGAATGCTTTCTTTTTGGGAAGTAGGATTGGTCTTCTCCTGCTTTCTTTTTGGAGACTTCTTCGTCATGAATGCTTGATCTTTCTTGTATTGAAGATGCATTTTCCTTGCTTTGGAGCTGTCTAAGGTAACATGATCCTTTCTCAAGTTAATTCCAAAGCCTTTTGGTAATCCATCCATTCCTACAGAAGATCATAAATCAAGTTAAGAGACGGTTATAATGAAAAAAGCAATTGCGGTTCAAGTAAAGAAGGGATGGTCGATTGCAGATAGAAAGATAGGGTAGAACGGATACAAATGAGTCACCGGTAAAGACGCGCCCTCAGCACAATTTTCCTCGTCTAAAGGGCACGACCTCTATCATAAAACCTTTGGGTAATGTTTAATAAGGAAAAAGCCGAGAACATATGTGCGTATTGAATAATTGGGAGAAAAGGATCAAACATTGACATACACAGCTATACATACATATATAGCTCAAGAACACAAGAAAAGTACAAAACATCAAGATCATTACAAGTCTATTACAGTCATGATACATTATAAAAATGAAGAATAAGAGAAGATCTATGTACCTTTCGGTATGGAGAACAAGAATCGCCCAACGAAGTTAAATTTTAGTGGAGAATCAACTAGAGTCTTTACTCGGAATGCATAGCAGCGGTGGTGGAGAGAGAGAGAAAGAGAGAAAGATTATGAGGAAGGATAAAAGAAGATATTAGGGGGAATACGTGGCGGCTATCGGGTGGAGTAGTACAACTAATTAGACCACTGTACGAGTATATATATATACAAGGGTGTATCTATATTTACACAAGTTACTCCATTTTTGAATCTTAAGATAACTGAAGGAATCCGTCCCCCTTAATGATAGACGACGGTACACCCTCTCGATAAATGAATATTTTACTTGAGGACAAGCCCTGGGAGAGGTTTACATCTGTGCACAATATCCCTTGTTTCTTACACCGAGTTAGCTTATGTAAGCTTAGAGGTGTCGTGTGTAGGTGGTATCCCTTTCTAAACATTAGAATTATCAAAAATATATGATGGAAGAATTAAAGGACGCGCCCTCTTTACAGCATCAAAGAAAGAAGAAGCTCGAGAACACTTCTTGAAGAAGAAAAGGTTACAAAGAGATTTTGGCACTTTGGAGATTGAAAATTCCATGCTTCATCTCTGATTTCACATGGAATTTGGGGGGGGGGTAGTTGTTATAGCCAAAATTCGGTATCGGGTTTTTAGGGAAGATTCAGGTCAAGTAATAATCAATGGGGATATCCAAGATGCAAGTAGGGATTGAACTGAGACAAGGAAGCTTAGGGTTTACCCTCATAGGGGTAAGGGCGCGTCCTGAGAAGCCGTCAACCCCTTGAAGGCGCGCCCTCATGGTGCGAAGTGATGACTTGACAGAGAATAAGAGCTACATTGACATGGGATTGACATAAGGAAGAGTTAGGGCTTGCCCACATAGGGGTAAGGGCGCGCCCCTTTAGGCCGTACACCCCTTGAGGGCGCGTCCTCTTGGTTTGAAGTAGCTACTTGGTGGTGAGGATGGCTCCATTGGCTTGATAATGTCAAGATATTGAAGACTTCTCCCTTAGGAGATCCTAAGGGAGGGATGTCCATTATTGAAGGCCTCCAGGGGTTTGCCTGATGACGATGTTCGTGATTGAAAACCTCCAGGGGTTTGCCTGATGATTGAAGAATTCCCTCCTAGGATGTGTCCTAGGAGGGGGGATGTCCGTGGTTGAAGGCCTCCAGGGGTATGCCTGTGTACTGAATGCCTCGTCCTGTATTCAATGTACGCGTCCTCATTGGGGATATGGGGTAAATCTTGGTGTGTGCTTTCGGAGCTCTGTTCCTGCATTCAATGGACGCGTCCTCATTGGGGAACTTTGGAGTAATCCTGCACTTTGACCCAAATGCTTGGGATCACTTGTCCTGCAATCTGGTGGGTGTTTCTCATTCGGGGGACAATGATGCGTCTGACATTTGGGGTAAGTCATGGCTATACCTGCAACTACTTTGATCAGGGAGACAGCTGGTAGCGGTTAATGTCGGCTCCTAAGTTGGGTCAATGCCGTATCCGTGAAGTCCCTAGACTATAGTTGAGCCATGGGCCTTTGTGACCAGGCCTCATCGTTGGACATTCCTAAAGTGAGTCAAAGACCAATTCAG
This sequence comes from Heracleum sosnowskyi, assembly GCA_030848705.1. Lineage (NCBI taxonomy): Eukaryota > Viridiplantae > Streptophyta > Magnoliopsida > Apiales > Apiaceae > Heracleum > Heracleum sosnowskyi. The sequence goes on from CM061235.1 coordinate 73,492,123, forward strand.
AAGACGGGTCAGGTATACTAGTGGGCATCGGAAATCAGAAATCGGCCCATATAGGTTACTTGCTCCCCAAGAACTACGTAGGGCTTGATCCCCTATAAAAAGGAGGTACGTAGACACATTGTAGGGGGTTGGAAGGGAAGAGGTCATCGATCGAGCCTTCACCGAGAGATGTTATCAATGTACAGCAAGCGGAGACTGATAGTTTGGTTCTGGTGCAAGCTGTTAGGAGCACTGGAGCAGGACCGTTATGTACTCGAGTTTCGGAGGAGTCGTTAAAGATTGCAAACAGCTTTTGAATTCGTTAAGTAACGTCTCTTTACATTTTCTTAAACGATTCGATAATCAAGTTGCTCATGACATTGCTAGAGCTTCGCGATTAAATGCTGATTGTATTTTTCTGGGAGAGGATTTTCCGGCTGATATATTATCCATTGTTCAGACCGAGGTGGTCTAATGAAAATGAAAACTTTTCAGTTCAAAAAAAAATAACACTAAAGTCTGTACTACAAACAGAGACCTTTGGCGGAAATCTCTACACATCAGTATCTTCCTCGACTCAACAGAATCACTTCTCATGTACCTGGTTGGTGTTATAGCCAGAAAATTCCACATTTCAGACAAAGCCTGTCCAAACTAAAGATTTTACTCGGCTCTTTGAAAATTAACATTTCGAAAATAAAAAACTGAAAGATAAATTTATTTAATACATTTCTTTTTTATTTTGAAATAAAAACATCATTTCTTTTAAAGAATAAAAATAATTGTGAAATAAAAAAATTATTACTTTTAAAGAGTAACAACTATTTTAAAACGGAGAAATTGTAATTATTCTGGTTCCTAATTGACCCCATCCCTAGAATCTACTATGTTGTCAGTTGAATTCGAATAATTTTGTAAGTGATTACACAAGATAAGAAAGGTGCTTCGATTTATTTTTCAGTGCTCATATTTGTTCTTTGTTTTTTGGATGACCTATCAATATGTAAAGGAACAAACTTTCTGTCCATGAGAATATTTGGTCACTGCTTATCAAATGTTAGTTAAATCGGAAAACTCACCTGGCTCACAGGGATGCATGAATGCGAATGATTCTATCATGCACCGAATAACCTAAAGTAAAGAAAAGTAAATTCATTATGATTTTGAGATGGACAAAATCTTAAAACGGAAGACATTTCTCTTCACTCCCTGTATTTGAGTTCTAAACGATTATACTCGTTTTTGTAACTTCATAAAGTCTACTCACCTATTAAAGATAAATTTTCAAGTGAGCAAATAACACCTTATCATCTATCGTCCAGATTCTCGATTATCGCTCACCTTATCATCTATCGTCCAGATTCTCGATTATCGCTTACCCCAGGATTCATTTTAAGAATGGATAATAAAAAATTGAAGTCCTTTCAGTCTACAGTTAGAAATCATTACTAGCTTGATAATCACACTTCGAACAAATTGCATGAGTTAAACCTCACACTTTGTTAGCCTCCTCTCTATATAAAGATAGGGAGCCTCCTTTGTATAAACTGTGAGCCCTTTGTCATGTGGATATTCGGATGCAAAGGAAACTCTGGGTTTTCGGCTCGTTCGACAGCTGAAGAAGTAACACAAGGGATTGATGGATCTGGTCTAACTGCCATTGTTACTGGTTATTTTCCTAGTCACTAACTGTATTAAATTTTTCCCTTTTTGTTATATGCTATCTTCATTGATTTGTAACTCTAAGTCTCCGATATCCCACAGAGATAAGAAGAATTAACTCGTTGTAAAACTCAACTACTAGTAAACCAAAGAACTGTAATACAAACAATTGGAAAAAATCCTCATATTGTTTAGGTATGATTCAGGAGCATCAAATGGTATTGGAACAGAGACTACTCGTGTTCTAGCTTTACGCGGTGTGCATGTTGTTATGGCAGTGAGAAATGTTGCTTCTGGTACAAGAGTTAAAGAAGAAATACTAAAAGGGATCCCCAGAGCTAGACTCACGGTCATGGAAATTGATCTCAATTCACTGGCATCTGTAAGAAAATTCGCTACAGGATATATTGCTTCTGGTCTTCCCTTAAACATCCTAATGTAAGAACCATTACAAACTATTTCCTTATTTATCTCAGAATTTATAGTATAAAAGCAACATAATGTCGAACAACGTAGTGTTTAATCGGTCGATATTAATGAATAAGCTACCTTTCATGTTTGAAAAGAAACAACGCAGGAGTCATGGCACCTCCATTCACTCTTTCTAAAGATAATATCGAACAACAGTTTGCTGTTAACCATTTAGGTAAATTTACTCTATCTGTATATTTCATCTACTCTTAAACTCATGTAAATCCACTATAATATTCATTCAAGTGCTGGTAGATATGAAAATTGAACATGCCCTGGCTGAGACGATGAAAGAAGGGTATTACTCTGTTTTTAGGTCCATTTCTTTTAACCAATCTTTTACTGGAGACGATGAAAGGCACTGCACGTAAAACTCAAAAAGAAGGGAGAATAGTTAATGTATCATCAGCACTCCACCAGAACGGTTACAAAGAAGGGATTCGTTTTGACAAAATAAACGACAAAGCAAGGTTAGTATGTTATTTGGATATGCATATGTTTATATGAAGGTCTAGGGTCTAGTTCCAACGTACCAAGTAAATGAAAGCCACTACGTTTCAACCCTTTTTTTTTTTGCTAATTGGTTCAACACTCTTAACAAGAAGGTTCAACAAAACCATTATGTTATACCTTAATTGTGGAACAGCGAAGTCCATACAGATTAGTGCCATTGATTTTTTTTGATATTTCCGTTTGTTGAACCTTAGCAGTATCCATTTCACTTTGGTTCATCCAACCCCTGTACATGTGTGTATATAAGGATAACATCGACTCAGCCAACTAAAACTGATTTTATATAGCCTAAAGAAACTCCAAGTTTCTGAAAGTTTTTGATTTGTTTTTTATACATATTGTCTTAACGTTGCGATATGAAATGAATACAGAGAAGTTATTTCATACTTGAAATTTATTTTTACAGTAGAAATAGACGGCTCAATTTGCAGTTCATAACTGTAAACACGACTCGTGAGATGTCTGCTGGGAACGACCCATAACTTCTACATATGGCTTGTAAATAATTGATACTTACTTTCTGGCATGTTAACAGAATGTCAAGTCCACCAATCTTTAACTAATTTCTCACCATGATTCTAGCTACAATGGCAATGCGGCTTATGGACAATCAAAGCTTTGCAACCTATTACACACCAATGAGGTTGCAAGGCGATTCAAGGTAATTAACCATTTTCGTTTTCTGTCTTTGAACTCTAGATTTCTTACTCATTTAGAAATTTCTTGGAAGTATACTAACTGCAAATCTGTGGTATAGGTATTTGGTCTAGTACTGAACATGTATTCTCTATAAATTGAATCAAATCAAAATTTTAAGGTGTCTTTGTTTGTCTGTGATCGTTCGTAATTCCTAAGATATCTAATCCAATTATTTTTGTAAAAAGGTCGGTTCACCTGTTATTAGAAGTACAAGAGCAGGTTCCACTTAGTGTGGACACCGATGGACAGTCGGTTATAGATTTACCAGGTTTGTGCTTGTCCAAATGCAGACACTTATGCGCACACTTCCTTGACAGTTCGATATGCCCTGTTTTTCAGTATTGATTTGTCTGGACTGTGTTTTTCGGTATTTTTTAAAAATTGATGTAGGTTGAAGGGGAAGGTATATTACATATCGGGAAAAAAATAAAGGAAAATTATCAAGCAATTTAAAATGTAATGCAACATATTTGTTTTGTATGTTACTTTTTGATCAGAGGGAAGGAGTAAATATTACTGCAAATTCACTTCATCCTGGGATCATTGCAACCAATATAACCAGTAACCTTGGCCTTACGGGTTGTAAGTCTACAAGCCTTTTGCCTTACTTTCTACATTCTCTATTGGTATTATTGCCACCATATTAATACTGTACTGCAATTTTTGATCACAGGGGTGCTTAATACTTTTGGAAAGTATCTTCTGAAAAATGTCCCCCAGGTGATTCCAATTTTTTTTTCATATCATGTATTTTCTAGCTTGATACTTTTAGAAAGTATCTTCTACAAAAACCGTTGTACTTTCTACTTGAATTTATGGAGGTAGAATTCCAGAAAACTACAACCATCTCGAGATAAAGTGTATGTTGTTGGATACCAGATGAGTAGTAGCAAACAAGCATGTCAACCCTTCTCTCCCCCTACAAGCCTTTTTTATTCCATTTGTTTCCTTTAGATTTGTCCGGCTGATCGGATATTAAATTTATCAAATTGATTCGGTAAATTTATGAATTTTTCATGTCGAATACAGGGAGCTGCAACTACATGCTATGTGGCACTGCATCCTCAAGTGAAAGGCCTTACTGGTGAATACTTTATGGACAGCAACAAAGCTGAAGCCAATGCTACTAGTTCTCTGGCCAAGGATGCAGGATTAGCCAGCAAACTGTGGGATTTCAGTTTGACCTTGACAAATGGAAAGTAATCAAGCGTTGTACGTTTATCTACCTCCAAGAGACCAAGAAAGTGACATACTTTCAACACTACTTTATGTAGTTTTGTAAAATTTGCAAGTCATTGGTAAGAAAAGTGTGTGTATTTTACGTAAATGCTTTCCTGCATTGGTGACGGAGGAAGTTCATTTATTATTATAATTATTTAAAATCTGTCACGTGTGTATTTTGTATTTTTTTTTTTTTTATCTATTTTGGGGCTTTAGTATTACTAGCCTATAACCGGTGCTTCGCACGGATCGAGAATAAAAATTAAATTATTAAAATAAAATTTGAATATTGAGTAGAAAAATAAATAATAAATACTCCCTCCGTCCCACCCATTTCTTTACCGTTTTTTTTCATTGTTTGGCACGCATTTTAAGGTGTATATAAAATATAGTTTCATAGTTTATTTTTAAAATTTTCTTTATTTGAATAAAAGTTTAAACATTATATTTTTATTCAGAATTAAAAAAAATTTTAAAAAAATTGTAAAACTCTAATTTATAGGAGCCTTAAAATGCGTGCCGAGCTGGTTGTAGAATTAAATGTGAAATTTAAATGAAAGTCTATAATAAATAAAACTATTTAATTAAGTAGTTATGATAATCGAATCCCGGTGAAATCAAAGAAGTTAAATTTAATAAATAAATAACTTGTATAATTATGTAGTAGCAACAACAAATCGAACATGAGTTTTAGTACTATTGTGTTTCAATGAAAACAAAATTCCAAATTATTTCTATATATCTGGCATTCCCGCTCGAACCCGTACAATTTCCCAAATTCCTGACCCGATTGAGGTGGGGAACATATCGAAATCGAGCGGATGAAATACACATCCGTAATAGTAAGACATATAGTAATTACATTATTAATTTAAATATGTTAATTCAATGTGAAATTTAAATGAAAGTCTATAATAAATAAAGACTATTTAATTAAATAGTTATGATAATCGAACCCTGGTGAAATCAAAGAAGTTAAATTTAATAAATAAATAACTTGTATAATTATGTAGTAGCAACAGCAAATCGAACCCTGAGTTTTAGTACTATTGTGTTTCAATGAAAAGAAGTTTCCAAATTATTTCTATATATCTGGCCATTCCCGCTCGAACCCGAACAATTCCCCAAATTCCCAACCCGATTGAGGAGTGGAACATATCGAGATAGAGCGGATGAAATACACATCCGTAATAATACCGTAATAGTAAGAAAGATAGTAATTACATTAAGTACAGAGTTATTGTATAACTTATTGTATAAAAGGTAATAGTTATAAATATAGCGTATATATTAATTGTATTATTATGCAATTTTATATTAATTGTAGTAATCAATTTTTTTATTAATTGTATTATAAATTTTTATTATGCAATTTTTTACAAATTTGAAAATAGAAATTAATTATTCTTATTAAAATAATTATTATTTTACTAATAAAGAAATGCTTCTTGTGTGCCGGTGGGTGTTCAAGCAAGAGATCTTGGGTCTAGTGTATATGTAATGTTAATGGATGATGTTTAAATTTCATTATTTACTCTCACGTACAAAATTTCTTAAGTTTATCGGTTACCAACTTACCATTATGCGTATTAAAACTTTTTAGTAGCAAAAAAAGCATTGTACGAGAACAATGTAATATTTGTGATTGAGTTTAATTTTAGTACATAATGGCCCTGTTTGGCAACAACTTATGCATTATAAGTTGATAAGAACTTATGAGGGGTGTTTGTGTACTCAGCTTATTTGATAACTTATAATTTATAAGTTGATAAGTTGAATGTTAGAAATCACCAACATTTTAGTTAACTTATTAACTTATTCTTTGATTTCTTTATTTTTCTAATATTTTATATTTTTACATTTGTGTTTTAAAATATTTTTTTAATTTAAAATACAAGTGTTGAAATCATTGTATTTAAAAATTATTTTTTCAAATTTAATTTAGCAAATTTTTCACTAACTTATATTTATTCAAACACCCCTATAACTTATAAGAATTCATCAACTTATCAATTATATGACACTTACTCATTTTAAGCTATAAGTCAACTTTTTTGTGATACCCCAAACACGCACAATGTTTAACTATGATATTTATCCCTCCCGATATCAGTTCAAACAATCCTCCCGATATCAATTCAAACACCAAGTTGTTGGTAGATTTCTAGTATACAACTTTGCTATTGTTGACAATTAATTTAATATTATAATGATAATTATACTTATTTTGAATTAAACTAATTACGCATTAAACTAATAATTATATGTGTATATCACGGTATACTTAACATATCATACTTTTAAGAGGGGGTTATGTTTTTAAAAAGTATAGATTAGTTTATATTTTAATAACAATAATTAAATAAATTTGGAATTAAGCTAACAATATTTTTCAAACTAATTAAGTTAATAATTATGTGTATATCGCGGATTCGCGGTATATATAGCATACCATACTATTAAGAGGGGGTTTCTGCTTTAAATTAAGAGATTAATTTTTAATTAAATAATAATTAATATGAAATTAAATCAATTATATTAAGCTAATTAAACTAATAATTATATGTACATTCCGGTATACATGACATACCATACCATTAAGAGGGTTTCTGCTTTTAATATATATAGTATAGATTTCTTAAGTTCATCGGTTACCAACTTATCATTATGGGTATTAAAATAATTTTGGAGAAAAAAACATTGTATGTAGGGCTGTCAATGGATCGGAAATCCGGTCCGATCCGATCCGAAGCCTAATGGAGCGGATATGGATCATTAAAAAATAAATCCGATCCGATAAAAATCCGATCCGGCAATGATCCGATCCGATAAGTATAGGATATGGATTTAATACGATCCGATCCGTTAATGATCCGATCTGACAATTTATATTATATATATATATATATATATATATATATATATATATATATTACATATTATATACAATATGTTATATATTAAATATATCATATTTTTTAAGCAATTAAGTCAAACAGTCGAGAGCCAAATAAAAAAAGAACACTGATTCATTTATCCTGTTCTTCTTACATAAAATGGCTATTAGACCTCTCTTTTACTTATATAATTGACACAAAAGACAATAAAATGTAAGCTATAATACTTTTTCATTCTCCCTTTTCGGGTGATTGATTACAAAACATGCTTTTTCCTTCGTTGGCTTGTGCTATGGCTTCAGATTGAATTCAGTTTTTAAGTTTCCGTATTGTAATTGAATTTTAATTTATTGTGTAATCTCTGAATTTGCATTGGTGTTAAATTTGCATTTCAACTTTGTTAAAATATTCGATGTTACAGGAATTTGAATTTGAGGAAAGTATTTTTTTTATTAATATTAACGGATCGGAGCTCCGATCCGTTAACCGTGATCCTAACGGATCCGGATATGGATCGAGCTATATAAAATCCGGTTATGATCCGATCCGAATCCGAATCCGGTCAAATTAAACGGATCAGGATATGGATCAAGTCTGATCCGATCCAGATCCGATCCATTGACAACCCTAATTGTATGGAAACAATGTACTCCCTCCGTCCCACCCATTTGTTTACATTTGAGTTGGACATTTAGGTTAAGAAAAAATAATTAAGTAGAGGAAAAAGTAGAAAAAATGGGTAAAGTGGTGGGACCAATCAATATTTAATGTATAAAGTGAGGATAGTGGTGGAAAGTAGAGGGACATCCCAAAAAGGAAATTGTAAAAAAATGGCTGGTTCGGAGGAAATAGTATTTTTGTTGGAGTTTACTTTTAGTACATAAGTATGATACTTCAGGATTTACCCCTCCCGATATCAATTCAAAAACGTTGCTGGTAGATTTCTAGTGGAACTAATTGATTTTTATATTATAAATATTTACTAATTTTGGAAAGTTTAGAAATGTAAAGAATTGAGAGGGATATCCCAAAAAGGGAATTGTAAAAAAATGGTTGGTAAAGAGGCAGTAGTATTTTTGTTGGAGTTTACTTTTAGTACATAAGTATGATACTTCAGATTTACCCCTCCCGATATCAATTCGAAAACGTTGCTGGTAGATTTCTAGTATGTAACTTGACTATTGTTGGCAATTAATTTAATTTAATAGTAATAAGAGTATTAATTTTGAATTAAACTAATTATGTATTACACTAATAATTATATGGGTATATCGTAGTATACATGACATATCATACCTTTAAGAGGGAGTTATGATTTTAAAAATTATAGATTAGTTTTTATATTAACAATATTTTTAAAACTAATTAAGCATATCTATATGACATACCACACCATTAATAGGGGTTTCTAATTTTAGTAAAGAGATTAATTTTTAATTTAATAATAGTCAATTTGAAATTAAATCAATTATATTAAACTAATTAAATTAATAATTATATGTATACTCCGGTATACATGACATACCATTGAGAAGGGGTTTCTGATTTTAGTATAAAGTATAGATTATATGAAATAACGGTTTGTGGTTTATCAAAACGTTTACTTTATCCGGCACCAAATTCATTTTTAAATACAAAACACTATTGGTGAATGGTAAGCCTTTGGTATCTCTAATAACAGAAAAATACAAGCTATGCACCCACGCCTGTATGACCTTTCGATAAAATATTTCAGAATTTTGATTCGGTTTGATAGTTTGACTTGATTCATCATAAATGTCAAAAAAAAAAAATTTAATAGAGAATTTATTATGTGACTTAATAACTTCCAAAATCTAATTTAATTTTTACTTTTATTTTGACAAATTATCAAAATCTAAATGAAATACATATGTATAGGCCTATTTGTAAACAACGATGTAATAAGTAAATAATATATTCATATGTCAGAGAAATCTCAGAAGATAATATCTGTTAAGAGAATGAATATTAATGTCATCTACAGTCTTGAAGTAATTCTACATTGAAATAATTTCAATTTATTGATCAAGCTTGAGTGAAGTATTCAAGGAAGTGGAACTATTTAAAAGTGACAGAGATTTCAGAAGTGTGACAGGAAACGTACATGTTACATTCCTTTGTTAAATAGAAGAAGAAAGAACCACAACTTAAAGTCAAAAGATGAAGAACAATCATTAAAGTTAGTCACTCATGAACCAGACAGTACATGGAGTGTCAGCGTCATTCAGTGGAAGTTCGTCATCAATTTAAGTGGTTCTTAGAATTAGTTTTAATTCTCCTTTAATTTATTCTATAAGTTAATTAATTTAATCTATAAATTAATTCTTCCAGAATTAATTTATATCTTAAATTAATTAATCTAGATCTTAAGTAATTTTATTTATAAATTAATTCTCAAGAATTAATTTTTTTTATTGAATTATTTAAGTCAATAACTTAATTTATTTAATCTATAAATTAACTAGTTTAGAATTAAGTTATTTATTAAATCAATTAAGTAAATAAATTAAATCAGAATTTATTTAGTTCTAGAAGTACTTTCAATTAGTACTAGTAGTACTAACATTTACTCTAGCAGTACTATCTGTTATTAGTACTACCGATAGTACTATCAAGTCAATTGGTTAGTACTACCGATAGTACTACCAACTGATTTGGTAGTACTGCTAGTAGTATTTGTATTAAAAAGAAAAGGCTGGCGCGTACAAAACAAGATGTTGACTTGTTTAAAATAGAAGAAAAGTGTGATCAAACAAAAGGATAGACAGAAAGAAATCAAGGCAAAAGAACAAAACAATATTTCATCTTTACTTCTGCCATTAAAAGCTGTTAGGTCCAAAGTATCGTAGAAGGGGGGGTTGAATACGATACTCACAAATAATTTAATTTCGTTCACGGATAATTCATTCAGTTCTATAACGAAATCAAACACACCAAACCAAACCAAGTTTCGGGGAATATATCTTTTTATAAATATAAACCTCGAGGGGTGCTACAATTTCTAATCCGTAGATTAGCTTCAATGAGTTCTAAGTTATACACAATCAAAACTTTGATAGATTTCAAGCATAATTAATTTCTCTAGTATTTTCTCTCTGGCTTGATCTCTCTCTCTCAGTTATTGCTACTGTGAAATAACTCCGACTGAAGAAGACACACTTCCTCTGTTGTAATTGTAGACTTTGATTTGAAAACCATCGAACCAAACTTGTAGAAACAATCTTGGCCGTTGGATCTTCATCAACTTGAAAAACAAAGAATACTTTTCACCTGCTCCCTATTTAAAAACCATCGAATGGTTTAAATCAATTTACCATTCAATAGTTTTTAATTCAAAACTATCGAGTGCCAAATTGATTTACTTTGTTTCAAATTGAATTACCTTTAACACCATTCGATAGTTTTCTGAAATGAAAAACTATCGAATTCTTTTTCTTGTCTTTTGTCCTTTAGTAATTACTCATGAGCTCCTGGGTGTTTAAGTAATAGACTGTATCACTTTCTTCTGAGACGATAAAACAACTTGATCTTTGTAGTGCCGTCAACTAGTGCAACTGGTCTGGTTCACAGATGAATAACACTTGATCAATTCTTCTTCTACGTCTTCAATTCAATGCTGCTGATAAGTCCTTTGTCGTTCTGGTTGCTTCGATTAAATCACTGGAATCCTGTGGTACTTAACCCTAAATCATTCACATACTTCTGTCGTCTTGAAAGTCTTGTTTCTTTTGCTGTCACTGAGGCTTGAACATTTTCATGAACTTCTTTCCGTGACCTGTTTACGGACTTCAAGAATACATAACGTATTTTGATTCTTTGAGTTTACCTTTTCTTCTTTGATTCTGGATTCCTGTGCTTCTGTTAATACTATTGTATGTCTTGTCATTTGTTGAGTTGTAGTTATCTCTTTTACATCTTATGTTACATTATGCTTTACAATCTCCTCCTATTTGATTGGATAAAGTTCGACAAGCAAATACTTCAAGGATAACTCAACTAACTAAGGAAACATGAAACAACTTAAAGTAAGACAACATAATAATATTAAATGCATTCTGGATCAGATATATATACATTTCCAGATTTCATAAATAAAAAAACAATAAAACTTTATACAATGAAGTTGCTCCTCTAGTCTGAGCTGATAGTTCTTTTGTTCTTTGCTTCAATCTTCAGTCCATTCAGATCTCACCTTCCTCAATCATTGGATCGGAGTTAGCAGCTTGATAATCAATCACTGATAGATAGTGCAGTGGTTCTCCAGGTTTAAGGATTGCTCCTTGGATGTGTCTTCCAATATATTCAACCTCTTGACCCACTCCAGCCCATAACTATGCAGTGTTAACATCTTCCTTGTTTATCTTTGGCATGTTTGGTAATCTGGTATGCACTTCCAATCCTCTTTCCACTCTTTTCCTATAGTAAGGAACATTCTCCATTAGAAATCTTCTAAGAGTGTCTGATGCTTTGTCCTTCTCCGTTGATATGAATCCAGTGGATCTAAGATACTTCTCAACTGATATTAGATAGTTGCTTGGATAGTCTCTCAGTTTGTCCTCAGCCAAATAGCAGATTCTGAACAAGTCATTCGTCATGAATCTAACCATTGGAGGATCTTCAGTAATCTCTGGACCGACTTTCATCAAGATCTCCTTAACATGCTCACGGAGCAGTTCATTTAGCCTTGTAGTTCTTTGAATCTTGATGAGTATCACCTACAGTTCTGTGTATGTTCTCTGTTCTAAAAACTTAGTGGAAATCACAAATGTACCTTTCTCAAGAAAATTGATCAGGATGTTCCAGGCTCCATTTGCTTTAACCCCAACTTTCAGAAAGATCACAGTATTCCTCAGTGCAGTGAAGTAAACATGATCATCAGGATTTGCACTTCTTATGTTCTGAATTATGACTTCCACCTCTGCATTGTTGTTGACTTCTAATCCGTCTTCAACTCCACAAAAGGTTTTACAAGCCATCTCCCATTCACTTCCATGCTTGATTGCCAAATCCATCATCTTTTTCTTTCTTACTTCAGCTTGCACCTTGGATCTTTTTAGCTTTTCAATCCTTAGAATTGCTTGGTGTCTTTCTTTCTCAGCATGCCTGGCATCTATTGCAGCTCTTTGAGCTCTTATCGCTTCCAAGGCAGCTTCTTCTTCTTGTGACAGAGGATTTGATTCTTCTTCCATATTATCCTCCCAGATTGGATATTCAACATGCTCTGGATAATATGGCTCATGCTCCTCCTGAATTGGTTGCTCTTGCATGACCTCAAATACCACTTCACTCTTCTCTTCTTCTTGTACAAGTTCTTCTATCCAGTACTGTCTTATCAGAATAGCTTCAACCGTTTCCCAAACTCCCCATCCATCCTTCTTCCCATCTCCAACTTTCTCCCCCTTAGTTGAGGAATCCTCGATAAAAGCATCCTCAGCATAAAAGGCAGTAGAAGGATCAGGTTGTTGATTTGAAGGTCCAGGTTGTCCACTTTGTTGGTTCTTCAGTATAGTCCAGATTGACTGTACTCCGTCACCTTGATTTTCCAAGAAATCCATAATATGCTTATTCATCTCATTCATAGAAGCTAGCGTCAGGTCAATGTTATCCAATCTTGAGTTGGTAGTCTTTTCCATATGATTCAGCCTCTTGTTCAGCTTAGACTCCACTCTCGAAAGTGTATTCATTGCATCTTTTACCCGCGCTTGACCATCCCGGATAACCAGAACGTCCTCTCTCAAAGCTTCCTGTCCTTGTGACAAAGCATCAACTTCATTCATGAATCCATCTTTAAGCTCTTTGACGTCACTCCTCAGTTCAACCAGTTCTTCCATAGCTTCCTTCTTCAAGGAGTCCACTGCCAGTTTAGTACATGTTATAGTGCCAGATGCACTGCCTAAGACCCGATAAGTTCTTCTGGAATCAGCTGCAGCCAAGTCAACCTTCTCTTGAATAGTCTTTAAAGAAGCATTGGCTTGACCAGAGGAGATCCCTTGGTAAAAGGAAGGTCTCAGTGGAACCTTGAATAGTGGATTTCCTTGTTTGTAGTGAACTGTCATCTCCTTGAGAGTGGATTGAACATGTAACTCTCGTTCTGTCGGTAATAGCATATCATCAATATTGGGAAGGGTTAGGGTGTCACTCCTCACGTTTGGCTCTGGGTGTACACTCAACGTTTCTGTCGGTGTTTCACTCATTTTTCCTTTCTCACTCAGGCCAAGTGTAAGTGTTTTTGTCTCACTCAATCCCTTTGTGCTTAATGTACCTGCAAAAGAAAACACCGTAGCTGTCCTTAAGGAGGTCACCGGTGGTGCAATGGGGCTTCGCAAGTCCCCGTCCTTGGTTAAACCAAGTTGCTGATCATCCGTAGATGATATATCCTTTGAAGGATCTAGAGTTTGAATCTCTTGGGGGTTAGAAACAGGCTCTATTAACAGCAGAGATCCTGAATTTTCCCCAATAGTCTGTGAAGACTTTACCTCAGTTGACTCCTCAATAGTAATTGATTCATTGTCACCGAGTTGTCGATCTGCACCTACGTCAGACCCTTTACCCGCAGGATCCAGATATGTTCCATCTGAGGAGGTAGACAATGACCCTTTAGATTGTGCATTTAGGTCAAAGCCTTCTCTCGACGTCTTTGAAGACCCTTGGTTCTTAGAACCTTCAACCAGTGAACCTGACCGTAATATGGTCGGAACACCATTTGCTTCCGTCAATTCTTCCTTACTTGATTGAGCTATTGGTTCAGATATAGATTTCGTTAGCATTGCCCAATCAAAATCAGAAAAATCTTTGAAGGGTTCTTTGGATGAGAGAAATGAAGTATCAACAGTTGCCTCGGTTTCTGTTCTTCTCCTTTTAGAGGAAGGCAGAGCTGTTGTTGAAGGGTGTATCTCCTTATGTGGTGCTGTTTTGGCACTATCTCCCTCTACACTCAAGGATGTTTGTTTACTGGGTATAGGAGGGGAATGAGGTGCGTTTATTGTGTCATTTAGCTCTTCCAAAGGCTCTTCGACCATGGTTAGAGGTTGTGGGTTTGCAACCTCCTGGTCAGGAATGGCCACTGAGGGCTCTGGATCGACATCCATTGGTTCAGGTGCCATTACAGGTTGAGGTGGAGGAATATTACCTTCAATAACCTGTTCCCCTGGGGGCAGAAGTGGTAGGGGCACCGTTCTTAGATAATCTGTGAGAACAGTGGGTACCCCTGGAAGATAGTTGTTCTTCCTTATGAGAGCGGTTATTGCATTGCTCTTCATTCTCATGCACTCCTGGTTGGCTTCACCTTCAAATATCTCCTGTTCATCATCTGTTAAGATATCATTGAGAATTAGCTGTAGGAACCTAGGATAGAAACAAAGCACATCATCAGTTATGCCTGTTCTTTCATCTAGTGGTCCCATGCACAGAATGACTTGATCGATCAGTAGCCTTCCTATGTTAATATGCCTATTGTTCGCAATGGCAAACCCTATCTTTTGAAGGAATAAGGGAATACCATGCATATTTGTTAGCTTGGCAGTAAAAACATGGATTAGGGTTTGAAAGAAAAAATTCCATGGCTTTGTCAAATAATGCTTAAGGAACTCTCCCACAAATAAGTTAGGTTGTTGACTTCTTATGAGAGTGAAGAAAGCATGTATATCCTCAGTCGTGGGATCCGGAACAAGGTTTTCTGTAGGAAAATGTAGGATTCTATTAAAATCATGTTCCGTCACCCTTATTGTTCTGCCCCCTGGCACAACAAAACTGAAGGACCTTACGTTATTCTCAGTTGTATCCGTGGCGGTTGTGTACAACGCAGTCAATTGATCGATACAAAGGACCACGGGAGTACTCAAAGAATATGCCACTAACGAACGTGTGTTCAAAAACTCTGCCCATGCACGAAACTGTAAGTTCGTTATGGATTGCAAGTTCTGAAACGAGACATGATTAGTCTTGGTAATAATAAATTCTCCAGCCATATTAAATTTCCAGAAAATTTAAATAAACCAAAACTATTCTTCCTTTTAAATTTAATTAATTATTACTAATTAATCAAACCCTTAACAAAATTACCTTAAAACAAAATGACCCTTTTTTTTTTAAACAAACACAACTTCGAATCACTATTATCAAGAACCCTAATTTTGGTAACACAAATAATCAGAATTATCTGAAGAAATCAATTGAAGACAATTAATTTCTAAAGAACAATAGTGACAATAGTTTTCTTAGTAACAAGTTCTTGAGTTCGATGGTTTCTTCTTAACTGATGCTTTAAAAACTTAAAAGAAACAAGGTTCACGGTTAAAAACAATTAACACTGATAGAACTGTAACTTTTCCAAGTTTTGATCGGTTAAAAATGAAGAATTCTATCGACAGTGATGTTCTTGGTTATATGTATTCTTGTAAGTATAAAAAAAAGCCCTTAGATCTGAGAATAAGAACAAAAAAAACTTAAGGGGTTGTTATATACTTTTTGAATTGTCAGGGGCAATATTGTTTTTACAGTGTTCGATGTTTTTTTTAATTGTATGTTCGATGGTTTTCAGTTGGGGGTAAAACTGTCAACTTTACTTCGATAGTTTTTGAAAAACTATCGAAGATTTGAAAATCATAAGTTTAAAAGGTTTTACTGAAAACTATCGAACTTGTTTCTTTTGAAAACCTGAAAAACTATCGAGGTATCCTTTGTTAAAAGAAAAACTATCGAGAATTTAAAATAATGGAAAAATTAATTCTCTTCGATAGTTTTCTCTATTTATTTCAAAAACCATCGAGAATTTAGATATTAAGTGATAAAAATTCAATTCGATGCTTTTTCAAATCAGTTTCAAAATCTATCGATAATTGTATTCGATAGTTTTCTTTTCCTATACCAAAAACCATCGAAAATTAATTTCGATAGATTTCTTCTAGTACTTAGAAAAACTATCGAATTTTCTAAATTCGATATTTTTTGCTTCTTTTCAAATTCTAAAACCTGTTCATGTTTTAAAATTCAAAACTTTTATTTTCTGTCAAGTTTTATTTTGAGTAAATCTTTTAAAATTTACCAAAATCAATTGTTAACAGAAAATTCACAATTTTCTTAGAATAAAATCAACTGAATATCATTAAATGATATTAATCAATTAAAATCCAATAAATTATGCTGCATTAATCTACAATGTTAAAAACAAAGTAAATTAATTCAAATTAAATAGATGCTTAAATATTTAGAACAAATATTAGCACCTAAATAATTTTTAGAATTAATAACTAATTAAATGCCAGAAGATATATCATCCATAAACATGACATTAAATTAGTACAAAAATCCTAACTACGAGAATTGCTCCAGAAAATAAATTCACGAGTCCTAAGGATATGGAAATTCTTAAACTCATGTATTCACTAGGACTATCTGTAGTTACTGACTTCTAATCAAAATCAATTAGAAAGATTAAACATCCCAAGTTCACCAACCATCTTAGAAAAAGTGGATTCATCAAGCGGTTTAGTAAAGATGTCTGCAATTTGATCCTCTGTGGGTACAAAATGTAACTCCACAGTTCCATTCATGACATGCTCTCGGATAAAATGATACCTGATGTCGATGTGCTTCGTCCTCGAGTGTTGCACTGAGTTGTTAGAGATTGCTATGGCACTTGTGTTGTCGCAAAATATTGGAATCTTTGTCAACAAAAGCCCATAGTCACGGAGTTGGTTTCTCATCCACAAGATCTGAGCACAACAGCTACCAGCAGCAATGTATTCAGCCTCAGCTGTTGATGTGGACACTGAATGTTGCTTCTTGCTGTACCAAGAAACTGACAGCTTCCTGAAGTACTCTTCCGATCAATATTACAACCTGCAAAATTAGAGTCCGTGTATCCAATAAGATCAAATCCTGTATCTTTAGGGTACCAAATTCCAAGATTTGGAGTCCCCTTAAAATATCTAAATATTCGCTTAACAGCTATTAGATGAGATTCTTTAGGATCAGACTGAAACCTAGCACACAAGCATGTTGCAAACATTATATCTGGTCTACTTGTAGTGAGATAAAGTAATGAGCCTATCATACCTCTGTAGCCTGTGATGTCAACCTTCTTACCAGTTTCATCCTTATCAAGCTTAGTGGTAGTTGGCATAGGAGTCTTTGGTGTAGATGAGTCTTCCATTTGATACTTCTTCAGAAGATCCTTAATGTACTTGGACTGACAAATGAATATACCATCTTGTTTTTGGTATACTTTCAGTCCAAGAAAGAATGACAATTCACCCATCATGCTCATTTCATAACGACTCTGCATTAACTTAGCAAATCTCTTGCATAGATCATCATTAGTAGAACCAAATATTATGTCATCAACATATACTTGCACCAATATCAAATCATTTTTATGCTTTTTGACAAAGAGAGTTTTGTCTACAACACCTCTTGTAAAATCATTTTCAAGTAAGAATTCAGAGAGAGTGTCATACCATGTCCTTGGAGCTTGTTTGAGTCCATAGAGAGCTTTGAATAGAAAGTACACAAAGTCTGCCAGTTTTGAATCCTCAAAACCTGGAGGTTGTTCCACATACACTTCTTCTCCTAACTCCCCGTTCAGAAAAGCACTCTTCACATCCATCTAATATACCTTGTAATTGGAATGTGCAGCAAATGCCAGAAACATTCTGATGGCCTCAAGTCTTGCTACTAGTGCATAGGTTTCATCATAATCAATTCCCTCTTCTTGACAGTAACCTTTAGCAACCAGTCTGGCTTTGTTTCTCGTTACAATGTCATCTTCGTCCAACTTATTTCTGAATACCCATCTTGTTCCAATAACAGATTTTCCCTTAGGCCTGGGTACCAGCTTCCAAACTTTCTGCCTTTCAAACTGATTGAGTTCCTCTTGCATAGCAATCACCCAATCTAGATCATCTAGAGCATCTTCAACTTTCTTAGGTTCTGTTTCTGAAAGAAACCCAGAATAGTGACATTCATTTTGTGATGTTCTCCTAGTTCTCACTCCTGTGTCCGGATCACCAATGATCAAGTGAAAGGGATGATCTCTATTCCATACCCTTTGTCTTGGCAGATGCGATCTTGATGATTCTCGTTGTTCTAGATGTTGTGGAGTGTGACTAGTTGATCCTTCTCCTGCTCCCCCTGAGTTGTTGACGGTTTGATCTGATGATTCTATAGACTGACTAGTGGATCCTGTAGAATTTGAGGATCTCCACTTTGGTCACCACTTTGTCCAGAATCATTATCATTATGGTTATTATTAATAACTGTAACAACTTCAGGTACTTTTTCATTGTTAGAGAGATCTCCTGATAGATTTTCAAATACCAAGGATTCAGAGTTCTCTCCAGTTTGCAGGCCTGGTCTTTTGGTGTCGTCAAATGTTACATTAAAGCTTTCCAACACCTTCTTATCTTCAATCACATATACCCTGAAAGCCTTAGATTCCAGAGAATAGCCCAGAAAAATGCCTTCATCTGCTTTGGCATCAAACTTACCAAGATGTTCTCCATCTTTAAGTACAAAGCACTTTGCACCAAACACATGAAAGTACTTCAGTGTTGGTTTCTTGTTGGCCATTAACTCATACAGAGTCTTTTCATGATCTTTGTTGATCAGGGTTCGATTCTGAGTGTAGCAAGCTGTGTTCACTGCTTCAGCCCAAAAGTAAGTGGGAAGTTTTGATTCACTCAACATGGTCCTTGCTGCTTCAACCAAGGTCCTGTTCTTCCTTTCCACTACTCCATTCTGTTGAGGAGTTCTTGGTGCTGAAAACTGTCTTGATATTCCTTTCTCTGAGCAGAAATCATTAAGAACTGCATTCTTGAATTCAGTTCCATTGTCTGATCTGATTGTCCGCAGAGGTAGCTTAGCTTCCACTTCTATCTTCTTGATGTGATCAATGATTAGTTGTGTTGCTTCATCCTTTGATTGTATGAACAACACCCACGTGTACTTGGAGTAGTCATCCACCATCACCAATGCATATCTTTTTCTTGAAAGTGACATAACATTGACTGGACCAAATAAATCCATATGAATCAGTTGTAATGGTTCAGTAATGCTTGTCATTCCTTTGCTTCCATGTGATGCTTTCTTCGACTTCCCTTTTTCACATGCTTCACATAGTCCCTCCTGATTGAATTCCATCAGGGGCAACCCTCTCACTAACTCTCTCTTTACCAAAGAGTTCATAGTTTTGAAGTTCAGATGTGAGAGCTTCTTGTACCATAGCCAACTTTGTTCTGAAGATGCCTTTGCATAGAAACATGTAACTTCTCCTTCACTGGTAGAACTTAAGTCAGCTATAAACAAATTTCCTTTTCTCACTCCCAGTAGAGTAAGCTTCTCATCCTTCCTGTTGGTGATCAAACACTTGTCCTTTCTGAAATCTACATTGTAGCCTTTATCACAGAACTGACTGATACTTAGAAGATTGTGCTTTAATCCTTCAACAAGAGAGATGTTTTCAATGATGACATTTCCAGCTTTCAATTTACCATATCCCGTAGTGAATCCTTTGATGTCATCTCCAAAGGTTACAATCGGGCCGGTCTTCTTAACCACCTCTGTAAGCAGGGACTCTTCACCTGTCATGTGTCTAGAACAGCCACTATCTAGAATCCACACAACCTTTGAGCTTTTAACCTTACCCTGCAATCACAGATTGATTAAGCGGACTTTGGTACCCAAAATTGTTTGGGTCCTGAAGGTTTAGATAATTTAACAGGAGTAACATTCAATTTAGTCTTACCCTGTTTGATATTCATAGTATCTTTGGATTTAACATTAACAGTGCTTTTGCTACTATCATTCATCAACTTAAAATAAGCATGCATGATGTTGTACTTACATAGCAAACACTCTTTCTTTCCACAGGGTTCATGAAGATCAGGCATGTCAGACATGTTATGCATTTCAGAAGTATTAGCAGTTTCTACTTTAACCTTTTTACATGCATGTGTAAGGTGTCCAGCAGAATTACAAATAGCGCACAACTTCCTAGATGCAATGGGAGAATATGGAACCATTTCCTGATTAACAATCTTCTTCTTCCCATTCCTGTTCTTTTTAGCATTACTAACTAAGTTACCTACTTCAGTTTTAGGTAAATCAGGTTTAGGTAATTCAGTTTTTACTGATTTCCTAGGTAACTTAGTCTTTACCTCTTTTTCCTTCAACAAATCCTCCTCAAGCAATTCTTGTCTTATGAAAAGGTCATCCTCATGAAAGAGAGGTGGAAAAGGCTTGACAAAAACTGGACAATCAACATTCTTAAGAACATGTGGATTATTCCTTTTGACAACTTAAGATGTCACAGGGAATTCCACTATCTTCTTACCAGCTTTCTTGTCATAGTCAAATCCTATAGGAATTCTTAAAAGCATTCAGCTTCAAATCTAAATCTGAAATCTGCTTCCTGAGGATAGTCTCTATCTCATCATTACACTTGACCTTGTTCTCTAAGTACGCGTTCTTTTGCTTAAGATCTTCTAATGTGACAGCTACAAGCTCTAGTTCTTCATTTTTAGATTCTAGATTTTTAATCTTAAGAACTAGTTTAGCATTTTCCATTTCAGATGCTAGCATGCTTGTGTGTACATTAAACAATTCTACACTAAGATCTTGCACAGTTTTCTTGTACTCAGAGTTAGACATATCAATTGTAGTTAAGATAGGTACCTGAGATAATTGTGGTGATTCCTCTGAAGAGTCAGCCATTAGGGCAACATTTATATATTCCTCCTCTTCATCCGAATCAGTATCATCCCAGTGTTTTCCCTCTGCTATATAAGCTTTCCCTTTCTGCTTTCCAGAGAATGCCTCCAATTGTTGTTTAAGCTTGGCATTCTCTTTCTTCAACTCATCATAAGAATCCTTATTTCCATAGACATCTTTCATGTCTCTCGCTTGACGAGGCTTCCGACATTCAGTGGCGAAATGCCCTAACTCATTGCAATTGTAGCATCTTGATTTGCTTCTATCAATCATGCCAGTCTTGTAGCCTCCCTTAAAGCCTGTACTAGGTGCATAATTGCTCTTCTGGAATCTGTTGGTTGAGCCCTTGAACTTGTACTTAGGGTTTCTCTTGAAACGAATATGACTAAACTTTGCAGCTAAGTACGCCATGGTTTTGTCTTCCATTTGCTCAAGCTCTTCTAGGGTGTAGTAATCACTTTCATCAACACCCAGATTCACAGAATCCATTTCTGCTTCTATTATCACCTCATTTCCAGCTCTAGGGGTTTGAACCTGAATCTCAGAAGTTATTGGTTCATCCACTACAAGTGCTGCTGATCTCACAAGTGCATTGTGCTTGCTGTCCACTGTCCCTGATCCGTAGATTATCACTCTCCGTTCCTGTTCCATCTCATAGGTCTTCAACTTGCCATAGATCATCTCTAATGACATCTTTGTGAAGTCAATTCCGTCCCTTATGGATGATGACTTGTGTTCTACATGATGGGGCAGCGTCATCATGAACTTCCTGTTTGTCTCTCTCAGTGGATAGGTCTTTCCTTTCATTGCCAATTCATTAAGGAGTTTAGAATATTTCTCAAAGACCTGAGTTATACTTTCTCATGGAAGTGACCTACAAGACTCATACTGAGAAGTCAGGATGTCCAATCTGTTTTACTGAACGTCTTCAGTTCCTTCCATTATTAGGTTAATGGTATCCCACATATGTTTCCCGCTTGTATAGTTCATCAACTGATAGCTCATTTCTTTGTCTGCGGAGTCTGCCAATATCAACATCAAACCTGTGTCCAATCGAATCAGTTCTTTGTTAGAATCTGTATACTCAGTAATATCCTTAGGTTAGGTGCCTTGAGGAATCCTGCTACCATCAGGAGCTGTAGATTCACTAACTGGTTTCATTGGTACAAACGGTCCGTTCTCTAATATGCCAATATACAACGGATTAGATGCCTTGATAAATAACAACATCTTCATCTTCCACAAACCGAAATCATCTCTAGTAAACGGGGGAACTTTAATACCAGCGGTTGTCTTTGGAGCACTCATGTTTTCTGAAAATTTCAAATTGTTTAAAATTCAAGAAATTCCAATTAAATGAAAAATTTTGAAAGTTAAAAAATTTGCTTCGAATTTTCACGCTACGTTTGATTTTGGTCTCATTCACCAGATCTGATTTGTACGTCAATCAAGTAGCTTTGATACCAATTGTTAGGTCCAAAGTATCGTAGAAGGGGGGGGGGGGGGGTTGAATACGATACTCAGAAATAATTTAATTTCGTTCGCGGATAATTCATTCAGTTCTATAACGAAATCAAACACACCAAACCAAACCAAGTTTCGGGGAATATATCTTTTTATAACTATAAACCTCGAGGGGTGCTACAATTTCTAATCCGTAGATTAGCTTCAATGAGTTCTAAGTTATACACAATCAAAACTTTGATAGATTTCAAGCAGAATTAATTTCTCTGGTATTTTCTCTCTAGCTTGATCTCTCTCTCTCTCAGTTATTGCTACTGTGAAATAACTCCGACTGAAGAAGACACACTTCCTCTGTTGTAATTGTAGACTTTGATTTGAAAACCATCGAACCAAACTTGTAGAAACAATCTTGGCCGTTGGATCTTCATCAACTTGAAAAACAAAGAATACTTTTCACCTGCTCCCTATTTAAAAACCATCGAATGGTTTAAATCAATTTACCATTCGATAGTTTTTAATTCAAAACTATCGAGTGCCAAATTGATTTACTTTGTTTCAAATTGAATTACCTTTAACACCATTCGATAGTTTTCTGAAATGAAAAACTATCGAATTCTTTTTCTTGTCTTTTGTCCTTTAGTAATTACTCCTGAGCTCCTGGGTGTTTAAGTAATAGACTGTATCACTTTCTTCTGAGACGATAAAACAACTTGATCTTTGTAGTGCCGTCAACTAGTGCAACTGGTATGGTTCACAGATGAATAACACTTGATCAGTTCTTCTTCTACGTTGTTGATAGTAATTTTAGAGTTTCGTTCACAGGGAAGGACTGATATCAATACCAATTCCAAGTCTTTTGTCTCTTACAATTCAGAAGTGTGGAGAATAATTTGGTGGTGTGTGACTATCTACTAATTAACTAGTAAATAATTAATATCTATATAATATATGTGCGAGAGAAAACAATCCAAGAATCAGGGTTCTTCAATTAGCTATCATGAATGTCTAATATGTGTCTCTTGTTTGCTAAAAACAATCCTTCTTATATTTATAAAATCCTCTCCCAAGGTAGATTATAGTGCCTACAATTATTCCTTGAACGCCACTCCCATGGTCATACAAAGCACAACTATAGACTATTAAAAACCAAGGATTATCAGTTTCACAATTCGCATATCAATCTCCCGATCTAATACTTAAATTATGTCTATCATGTCATGTACTAGAATAATAACTCATCTCCCGATTCGTTATAATTCCTATAGATACAATCAAAGGTTCGCGACTCCTCTAATTGTGTTAAGCCCTCAATGATAAATTAACAATCACAAGAAAATCACAATATTATTAAACAAGCATAATAAGCCAACGAATACTACCCAACCCTTGGATAGGGATTAGCTACTCATGATTGAATAAAACATATATAAATTAATACCACAAACATGAGCATAAGAGTTTAAGCACAAAGAATACAACTTTACAGGTTCCTTCGAAATCTGGATGAATCCCTTCACTCCTTCTCCCAATCTCCCTCTCAAGTTGTTTCTCTCCCTTCTCTCTCAAGAATACAGCTATCTCTAATTCTATTCTATATTACAATATGTTCTGGTCTTCCCTTTACAAGATGTATATAAACCTAATATAAAAGAGTTTTTTAATGCTCTCTAGGAAAATATAAGTAATTTCCCAAAATAAATTGGATTCTGAATGTCAAATCGTAATCTGTCTTTCAGGCCTGTTTCGGGTCTTCTCCAGTTGGAATCTTGATGCTGGACCACCTTTGGGTTGTAAATAATTCTGTTATCTTCGCATGAGCTGTAAGATCGTCCAATTCTGATGTCTAGAACTCCGGTTATGGCCCAAACAGTGATGTATGCGCGTGTAGACCGATAAATCCGAATTTCCTTGTATTTTATGTCCAAATAACTCCAATTCCTTCCAAATTTGGGAATTCTTTATTTCCTGTCATAAAACATTAAACTCTAATTAATTATAACAAATTATTAACAAAACACTATAAATATGAGAATAAAATCCTGTAAAATATATATAAATATATACTCTATCAAATATCCCCACACTTAGTACTTTGCACGTCCTCGTGCAAACTAATATAACATAACTATTAACTACTAACTAATAAGTAGTACCACTTCCGTAGGTGATCACGGTTGCATTTGGCATATGCAACAAACCCTTTAAACCCCTAGGTAGCCCTAGTGGACGAGTGAGGTCTCGTGAGGGTTTATAGAAGATAACCCACAAAATCCATCTAGCTCATGTAAAAGATTGTAAGCCAATGCAACGCCACACATACAAGTCCTCTCATGTTCCATCAACTTAAGTGAATACGCAATGTCTTGGTTTGATAGTGCAAGTATTCACATAGTCTACTCACATAAATATGCATAAGTCCTCAAAAGTCCATGTCAAGTGCAAGAATAAGTTAGTAATCATGCTAAGCCCACAAGAATACACCATTGAGTCAAAACTTGGGATCTCATATTCAAAAACAAGTAATAACTCACCTTTCACTCACAAAGAATATTAACTCAAGAACAAGGGCAAGTGTATCACTCAATTCCAACAAAGTCATAAGCATGCATTCACACTTGGTATCAATCTAACTTTGACACAACTTACATCAATGATGATAATCAAAAGGTCTTTATTCGGGTTGTAACGGGGCTAGGGACAAGGTATGTCAAGTAAAGCCAAATAAGGTGAAGTGTCAAAAGTTAGTAGATACCATAATAAATCATACACAACACCATACATCCTCCCCAAAACATGAATCTCAAATTTTCTTTAAACACAAAACTTGAGTAGTCGAACAAAGAAGGGTCACAGACATAGCTATGCTCTCATATAGATAATCAATATTTTTTTTTCTTTTTCTTTTTTGGTTTTTGTTTTTTTGTATTTTTTTTCTTTTATTTCCGAGAGCTAACGAACTAATAGATAAACAAGTACAATGACCCCCCAATATTCTTATGAAACTCGACTAACAAGTAAACAACCAAACCCGATATTTTCCCAAAGTAATGATCATCAATAAACCCCCACCCCCTTTTGCACACCTTATTACTCCCTCAAGTACTCTACTAGCCTTTGACAATTTGGGTTCAAGTTAAAGTAAGGCCAATACAAGAAAAAGGTCTAGGCAAGTAATGTGGTGTGTCACCGAAAAAATAAGATTAAGCTCAACGGGGTAACTAATTGATCATGTATAAATGGTGTGGTAATATAGGAAATATGAGGTTATCCCTAAATGCCTTTATCATTTTATCACCAAATAATGTCATGTATCTCAAGAAAGGTCTCAAACAAGTGCTAGCAATGCAAACAACATGTGGGCACTCAAACAAACGAATGTAGAATGCAAAAGATATGCATAAAAGCTCAAAGTCTCACTTGGTGGAAAAACACAATCAATCCCAAGTAACATGTCTCTCTAATGCACCAACTTGTACTCAAAGCATGCAAACCAAATCATCTTGCACATATTCATGTCCTTTTAACTACTTATCACATTCAATAAGTCTACTAGTTTTAACTTGCTGATGTATGTGTGTGCACAAGAACATAACATATCACTTCTCAATCAAAAGCATCCAAAACACAAGATTACTACAGCATGTAAGGGTGCATCAAGCCAACTTACAATAAACAATCTTCACAAGGCTAGAATTCTTTTTGGTTTTTTAATTTTTTACTTTTTTTTACTTTTTTATTTTATGACCCTATATACAACTATTGAAAACACATCCCCACACTTAAATGGGTCAATATCCTCATTGACACACGAAACAAATAATCCTACAATATAAAAGAATGAAAGAAGTACTCCCCTATGCATACGCATGAAGTGTCGCGATCCATGAATGCTTGAAACATGCATATGAAATCATTGTGTATTGCATGAACGTGCTACGTTGCCTTCTGATCCGTAGGAATGTGTTAGATTAGATGTCTAGACGCATCTGATCTTGTTGCCGCATGAACATGCAAGGGGTTTGCATGAACGTGCTAAACTTCCAAAACATCATAGTAGTTGTAGATTGGGACAGAGATAGAGCGGCATGGCGATGCTGAACTGAGATACGTGAGGATGTTGGATGCGTTAAGCGAGTATTGCAGCAAAGCATGATCATGCTAGAGGTTTGCTTCCTCATGCCAAAATACCAAAACACAGAAGTCCCTGAATCGCTTGTTATAGAGTTGATGCGCATGAGCACGCCAGAGAATTACGTGAACATGCTGTTAGGGCTATAACCAATCTTCTTCTCATGCATGAGCATGTCGAAAGTGGCATGACCATGCCAAAATGTCAAAACAGAGTCACATACTTGGTTTTTAAAAGCTGTGTGAAAATTCTATGTGGTGTAAAAAGGGTCGACTCATCAGTTGTATACTGCATGGGCATGCTAAAAAGGCAAAACATGACAGAAGGTTGAGCACTGATGCTGCATATCTCGCGCATGAACATGCCAGGGTTGGCATGGACATGCCAAATTGCCAAAAGTTAGCAGTCGCTGCATGTCTGGAATAGCGTGAGGAGAGCATGATCACGCCTTAGGGCTGTGTTGGTCATGCCAAAACACTGAATTGCAACAGTAGTAGAACAGGCGGGTAGCGTGAAGATGCTGTTGAGCCGCGTGATCATGCTGGCTTGGCTCTTGCTTTTGTTCCCGATATGCATGAACATGCCAGAGTATCTCTTGCTCATGCCAAAACGTGAAAACATCACAGTAGCTTTAGATTGGATAGCGTGAAAGTGCTACTTCTGAGCATGGGCATGCTCTGAAAAAATCAACAATGCATGATCATGCATGAAGTAAACCTGATCATGCTAAACCACCAAATTGCAACAGTAGCTTCGAGAAGGCCTATCTGATAGTGCATGATCATGCCAAGAGCTTGTGTGATCATGCAAGAATGGTAAAACGCCACAGTAGCAGATTTTGGTGAGACTTTGATGTGCATAAACATGCCAGAGTTTTGCATGAACATGCTAAAAATGTTGACATCCACCAGTATATGAGAATTGTGACTGCTTGATCATGTAACATAGCAGCAGGAGATCACGAATCTCCAAACTCTCACCTTTTCTAAATCAACCTCAACTCCTGTAATAATTAGCAAGCACATCACCGTAACAAGTGGGAATAAATCTATATATACAATTTATATACAATTTTCATGGGTTGCCTCCCAAGAAGCGTTTGTTTAACGTCGTTAGCTCGACTTGTACATTCAAGTAGCATTATTAATGAGGTGAAAAAGCAAACAAATGCACATACCTACGAATGAGTATTAAAATCATGATGTGCATATATACCTTTGATCCATAAAAATTTAAGAAACTTTTTATGATACTCACCTGTTCAGGAGACTTGGAAAA
The DNA here is from genome assembly GCA_030848705.1 of Heracleum sosnowskyi. NCBI lineage: Eukaryota > Viridiplantae > Streptophyta > Magnoliopsida > Apiales > Apiaceae > Heracleum > Heracleum sosnowskyi. Next base: position 73,520,164 of record CM061235.1, read on the forward strand.
ATCAAAGTAGCTAGAAAAGTTGTCAGAATAATCATCATAACTATGGCTCATAAACTCCTCCCAAATTGGATCCTTATATCTCAAAGCAAGATTTTCAATTTCATCAATCTTAAACTCCTCCTCAATTTTAATTGGACACTCATAAATTTTTATCTCGTCTACCAATTCATTAAGCTCACAAATATTTTCTAAATTTGGTAGAATTTCAATTGCATCCAAATTATCATTCTCACGCATGGGACAATCAACTAAACAAACAGGCTCATCAAACACAAAATTTTCATCAACTGCTAAATAAGAGTCATGTATCGTTGGAAAATTGATACAAGGAGGAACTTGAAGACAACCGTTATGCATCACAAGTTGAACTTCCATAATAAAATTATTTCTTTTAGCATTCTCCTCATACCAACCTATTGATTCTACTTCACATGACATATCACTCTTATTAGCAATCTCAAAAGCTGGGTCATCAAAGTGTTTAAAAAGTCCCAAAGAAAGTAAAGAAGGATTAGAATGATTTAAACTCTTATCAACACCATTGCATACGTAAGAATCATGGTATTGATTTTCAAAAGAATTTGAAAAATCACTGCTAGGAAATGGGGCAGAATATGAGTCATAGCAATCGAACGAGTTCACCTGATACCCATTAAAATCCTCATACGCGCTGAATTGTTGATAAAGATCAAAATCTCGATATCGTTCTTGACTGCAAGAGATTTTTTGAGCGTTATTCCAACCAAAATTGTTATCCATGTCTCTTCAACTCAAAATTTTTATGGTGTCTACCTCAAAGAAACCTGTAGACAAGCCAAAAAGAACAAAAGGAGGAAAAAAACTATGTACAAAGATAAAATCCAAACTACAAGAAACAATTAACTCAAAATCAATATTGCTGCCTTCCCCGGCAGCGGCGCCAATTTGTTGATAGTAATTTTAGAGTTTCGTTCACAGGGAAGGACTGATATCAATACCAATTCCAAGTCTTTTGTCTCTTACAATTCAGAAGTGTGGAGAATAATTTGGTGGTGTGTGACTATCTACTAATTAACTAGTAAATAATTAATATCTATATAATATATGTGCGAGAGAAAACAATCCAAGAATCAGGGTTCTTCAATTAGCTATCATGAATGTCTAATATGTGTCTCTTGTTTGCTAAAAACAATCCTTCTTATATTTATAAAATCCTCTCCCAAGGTAGATTATAGTGCCTACAATTATTCCTTGAACGCCACTCCCATGGTCATACAAAGCACAACTATAGACTATTAAAAACCAAGGATTATCAGTTTCACAATTCGCATATCAATCTCCCGATCTAATACTTAAATTATGTCTATCATGTCATGTACTAGAATAATAACTCATCTCCCGATTCGTTATAATTCCTATAGATACAATCAAAGGTTCGCGACTCCTCTAATTGTGTTAAGCCCTCAATGATAAATTAACAATCACAAGAAAATCACAATATTATTAAACAAGCATAATAAGCCAACGAATACTACCCAACCCTTGGATAGGGATTAGCTACTCATGATTGAATAAAACATATATAAATTAATACCACAAACATGAGCATAAGAGTTTAAGCACAAAGAATACAACTTTACAGGTTCCTTCGAAATCTGGATGAATCCCTTCACTCCTTCTCCCAATCTCCCTCTCAAGTTGTTTCTCTCCCTTCTCTCTCAAGAATACAGCTATCTCTAATTCTATTCTATATTACAATATGTTCTGGTCTTCCCTTTACAAGATGTATATAAACCTAATATAAAAGAGTTTTTTAATGCTCTCTAGGAAAATATAAGTAATTTCCCAAAATAAATTGGATTCTGAATGTCAAATCGTAATCTGTCTTTCAGGCCTGTTTCGGGTCTGCTCCAGTTGGAATCTTGATGCTGGACCACCTTTGGGTTGTAAATAATTCTGTTATCTTCGCATGAGCTGTAAGATCGTCCAATTCTGATGTCTAGAACTCCGGTTATGGCCCAAACAGTGATGTATGCGCGTGTAGACCGATAAATCCGAATTTCCTTGTATTTTATGTCCAAATAACTCCAATTCCTTCCAAATTTGGGAATTCTTTATTTCCTGTCATAAAACATTAAACTCTAATTAATTATAACAAATTATTAACAAAACACTATAAATATGAGAATAAAATCCTGTAAAATATATATAAATATATACTCTATCATACGTCTTCAATTTAATGCTGCTGATAAGTCCTTTGTCATTCTGGTTGCTTCGATTAAATCACTGGAATCCCGTGGTACTTAACCCTAAATCATTCACATACTTCTGTCGTCTTGAAAGTCTTGTTTCTTTTGCTGTCACTGAGGCTTGAACATTTTCATGAACTTCTTTCCGTGACCTGTTTACGGACTTCAAGAATACATAACGTATTTTGATTCTTTGAGTTTACCTTTTCTTCTTTGATTCTGGATTCCTGTGCTTCTGTTAATACTATTGTATGTCTTGTCCTTTGTTGAGTTGTAGTTATCTCTTTTACATCTTATGTTACATTTTGCTTTACAAAAGCCTTCAACTGTCCGAGCAAATTTCTCACAGTGAAATTAATTCTTGAACTCTTTGTAACATTTAATCCTTTGGAATTAGTTCACTTGTATTGCTTTGACAATCTAGTGGATCATAATCCCTAGAAATTATATCGAACTACTTTTTAGTATTCGATCCTTTTATTACAAAAATAGACAAATTCATGTTGAATTTATTCTAGATTTGTTTTAACAAGAAATCTGTAATATGTACACTGAATTGTAACACCCTTCAAGTTTAATATAAGTTATATTTAACTTGAATATTGTTTCATTTTATTCCGCAGTAATTTGTTATTGAAATTGTTAAATCAAGAACAATACAAATTCGATTAAACGGTATTGTTTTTTATTCAACCCCCCCTTCTACAAACATATCGGGACCTAACAATTGGTATCAGAGCCTTTTGATTGATACACAAATCAAAGATCCATTTTTTTGTGATTTTTTCTTAACTCTGAAATTTTTATTCTTCATCAAAAATCTCAAATATGTCTACTACACAGAAAGTTGGTACAGTGAAAATCCTCATGTTCAATAAGGAACATTATCCTATGTGGAAGAAGAAGATGCTCATGTTTCTTCAAGTGGCTAATGTTAAATATCTTGGAGTGGTGAAAAATGGTCCTAAACTTCCTATGATTGTTGAGGAAGAATAGATTGAGAATGAGGTTGTTACTAGAGCTGCTAGGATGTACCCCAAGGATCCCAAGAACTACACAGCTGATGAGAAAGAGGATGCTTCCCTGGATGCCAGTTTACAGTTGATTCTGGTTGATTGTCTTGATCCAATCATGCATAATCATGTTCTAAACTGTGTTACTGCCAAACACATTTGGGACACAATTGAGATAATCAATGAGGGGACAGAGGAAGTCAGAGAGAATAAGATGGAAATTCTCACCTCTTCATATGAACATTTCAGATCAAACCCTGGTGAAGGTATCTCTGAGGTTTTTGAGAGATACAATAAATTGATAAATGATTTGAATCTCCATGGAAAGCACTACACAATTAAGGAGATTAACAAGAAGTTCCTCCTTACACTTCCATCTCATCTGGAGCACAGAATATCTGCAATTAGAGAAGCAAGAGATCTTGGAGAGATTTCTTTGGAAAGACTCCATGGTGTTCTGAAGACCTATGAGCTGGAGCATATTCAGCAGAAGGAGATTTATCGAACATGGAAGATTGTCAGTACTTCTACTGCACTGGTGGAAGAAGTCCCACAACAACTGGAAGTGAAGGTTGTTCAACCTTCCAGTTCTGACATGGATGTTACAGTGGCTGAATATGGCTTAACATCCACTGGTCAATCTGGTGGTGACTTCTATTCTATGAAAGAACTTGAATAGCTGGATGATGAGTCGATGACAATGATAGTGAATAAGTTTCAGAACTTCAGGTTCAGAAGGAACCCTAATCTTAAGTTCAAGCCTAGGTTTCAGAGAGGTGGTTCTTCTTCCTCAAATAGCACAAGGGGTGGTTGTAATAGCCACAAATCCGGGGTCGGGGATTTAGAGTCGTCACAATCCATGTACTCCTTGCCTTACTTGTATTACTCACACCGTGCATAATTCACCTGCTCATGACCCCACAATATATGTCTCACACACACACACACACAGGTTAGAGTCTCAGAAACGACACGATACAACAACTGCGGAATAAATAATTTTTATTACAATACCCAAATGTCTTCGAATATGTCACTGATACAATTTCTAAGTAATGTTACATTACCAACTTAGCCTTCTGATGCTCACAATCCTCTCATACCATTCATATCTATACATAAGTTGAATACCAAAAGTTGCAACCCGATTCGATTGGTTCGTACTACTCTCGGGATCACTGCTAGAAACTGTTTATGAAAACGCCTTGCGGGGTATGTGTCGTCCCATTGGCATCCTGCTTCGCTGCTATATAATATATATAAAACAATAGCAAGAGTGAGCGATAGCTCAATGAAAGTATGGCATAATTCTGCCTTTAACTCGACCCAGAATAAAGCGGGTATAAGACAATAGTTTGTCAAAATATCTCGATACTGAAATTATTTCCTTATCAGAATGTATTCCCAAAAACAGTACCATTATTGTATTTCAAATATCATTTCATAATATTTCTGCAAATTTTTGCTATATTATGAACAAATTTCTAGTATAAAAGATGAGGTTTCAAAGTAAACCAAATATAACCTTTCCGAAAAATATCTGCTATATAAGCAGAATATCAACATATAACTTAAAAGATGAAGTTATAAGGTGATTCAGTATAAACAACTCCCTTACCATAACTCATGTTATGTAAGGTATCCACAGAGTCAAATGATATAAAAGATGAAGTTACGAGGAAAATTAATATAATATCTCCATAATCCAAAACCCGTTATGCATATATTATCAGAGTCATAACTCATAACAGATGAAGTTGCAAGGAATTATTGTAACTTTATTTTGAACACTTTTCGACCCATGCCAACATGACCGGTAAACCTGTACCACGGTGTCATCCTTGGTCCCTTTCAGTACATGTTGCAGAATTATCCAAAATAGATGATGAACCAATACTGGAGCCTTCTCCGCGCCCGTCGTACCAACCTTACTATGATCAGTAGCAGGTTGTACAACAAAATATATGTTTTCTACATGTAGATGGAAGTATCACGACAGCCTGACATTGTGAACCGCCTTTCTGGATCTCCCGGCCCATTTGGGGCAATAAAGTGATGGATCGGCGCGACTCGACCTCTTACACATGCTCCTAGTTCAGATGAAATCCATGACTCTGAAACGTAAAGATCGTCTTCCTTTCCCCAAGTGTAATACTTGTTGATACGACTCCACTCAGTAGCTATATCTAGGTTGGAAAGGAAGATTCTCCAATATTTCCCAAGCGATGCTTGTTAATGGATATCGACTTGTTCCAGAAATTTACCCCTCGAGCGTTGAGGTGGTACACAATATTTGACTTGCAGCAACTAAATTGCTTCGAGAAAATATCTGTCCCCTGACAGTTTTGAGTTGAGAGTTTAAAATGAATAGCAGTTACTTAATTCAGGTTTCCCATATTTTTGATAGTTGAGCGAGCATTTAAATCCTCTTAAAAGACGAACTTAAATGGAAAACATTGGTTTGGGAACCTCTTTTGATTTAAAACAATTAATAAAATTTATTAAATAAGTAAACCCTCAAATGAATATTCGAAAATAATATTCATTAAGTAAATAAACCTTGAATGAATATTTAGAAATAATATCCATTAAATAAATGAAGATTAAATGAATATTCTACATAATATTCAATAACTAATAAACCTCGAATGAATAATTCAAAATAATATAAACCTCGAATGAATATTCAAAATAATATAAACCTCGAATGAATATTCAAAATAATATTCATTAAATAATAATCTCCATTGAATATTTGAAAATAATATTCATCAAATAAATAAAACCCAAATGAATATTCAAAAGTAATATTCATTAGGTAAATAGTCCTTAAATAATTAATCCTTAAATAGATCATCATTAAATGAATATTCAAAAATAATATTTATTAATTAAATAATCCTTAAATGAATATTCAACATAATATTCATTAAATAAATAATTAATCCTCGAATGAATATTCCTAAATTATATTTAGAATAATATTCTTAAAGTCAATAATCCTCAAATGAATATAAATAATATTCTCTAAGTCAAAAATCCTCAAATGAATATAAATGATATTCTTTAACTACATAATTAACCCTCGAATAACAGTTACCCGATATCTTTATCGGAAAAATAATCATTTAAAATATACCGAAAATATATCTACTTCCGGTCTAAAGAATAAAATCATACGCCCTTTACCTAGGGCATTTATAAAAACCTGGCTTATAACTGATATCCCATATCTAGCTTATAAGCCAATTACCAAATCATTTCCAAGTAATAACATTCGAATGAGGTAATATTCAAATAACATTCCTCAAATCATTTCCAGGTAATTAATACTTTCTAGAAATATAATTAATGTTTAATAATAGCAGTCCTCAAAATAATTAGTACACTGCCGCTGGAATCCCTCCGGGTTTCCACGGCTATCTCTATATCTCAAAATACTGACTCCCGGTCTAGAGTCGAAAACAAGAAGTATGCTCTTATCTCTAGAGCTACAAGGTACACCGGTTTATAACTACTTTATCTCAAAGCTCATATGTAAACCAAAATCAAACCCTATTTTATACAATATATAACATGTATCGCAAAACTGTATAACTCCACACATGGCAAAAGCAGTAATATATAATCAATACTTCAAGGTATAGATTTAGAAAACTTGCCACAATACTTGCAACAAAGATTTGGTATATAAATTGGGAATACACAAGTATTGAACATTGGAAAATATACATACTCTGAATGATAGAGTAAGGTTTAGTAAACTTGCCTGATGCTCGAGAAGTGATAGGGGTTCGCGACGATGCCGGACAATCTAGACAAAGTCAAAGAAATGTACGATTAATCCCCTGGATAATCCACTTGTACTCAATGCTTAAACACGTAAGCGAAACACAACCAAGACATTACTAGCTCGTCATAGGCTCATACTAAGTCCATGTTCATCGACAATTACTTAAGTCGTAGGTTTAGTCCGAAATCGATCCTCGAATACAAGTTATACTTAACCATTTACAACATTGGCTTCTAAGTCATGTTCTTAGTGGTTTTCACTTGCGCGACCTCGGCTAAAACAGTTTTATAAAATCGAAAAATAATCTTTTTAATCCGAATCTTTTTCATGAGCCTTCCTAACTGTCTCTAGTATTATTCCTCAAAGTTTCACATTTTAATATGGCTTCTAAGTGGTCCAAATATAGCCTCAAAGTGACTGACCAGAGAGGGGTTGTTCCTCCGAACGACGTTTACTAAAACTCACTTTTTTTCTTAAACCGTAAATCGTATCGACATGATCTTTATATCAAAACAAACCTTAAAACAAGGCCTACATGTTCATGGTCAATGTTTCCCAAAAATATTCCAAGACCAGTTCGCAATTCTTGCTCAAAACAACCTTAAATCAAATGGGCATTACGACGGCTTAAAACTTAAGGTTTTCCATTTTCAAAACACAACCAAATCAATACCAAACAATCCCAAACTCAACATCCACCTTATACTCCCTCCACTCAGTCAAATCCTCCATAAATATTCAAAACAAATTCATAACCCATCCTCCAAATTCAACCAACAATTCATCTAATCACTTAATCATGATCTTAACTTTACATAAATATCAAAACCACTTCAAAACTCATATAACAAAAAGGGGCAGAGGTTTTTATACCTTCTCCAAGCTTGCTTGCTGCTATATTCCTTATGTAACCTTAGATCCTTGCTTAATACAACCTTTGGAAGCCACAAACTCAATATCCAAAAACAAAACAAAACACAAGTTACTATTCATCGTTACTTTGTAAAATCCATATAAAATCGACAAACAAGAGTTTAGTTCTCAACCTTTTACCACACCTTCTACTCTTCAAGGGCTTTCTTTTGAGTCCTACCTCATCACCAGGGGATGCTTGAAGCTCGACTTATTGGCTTTCCAAGGTAAGTGGTCGAAACTGGAAAAGCAGGGCAGTTTCTGTTCTCCGACTTGGGGAAGCGATTTGACTAGGCTACTCTCATTTGTTGGCCATGAAATTTTGAAAGAATGTTTCCCATGAAGTGGAGAAGCTATGGTTAAAATTTGGTGATTTACGGATGGATAGAAATGGGGTTATGGATTTTGCTTTGGACTATGTTTCTGCTGGGCAGAAATCTGGGGAGCTCTTCTTCTTTTTCTTTCTTTTTGTTTTTGGTTAATAATGCTTGAAATGCTGATTTTTGTTAAAAGAGTGGCGAGTCATCACATTGTCCTTGTCATCAGGACACGGTCAAGCCATGGAGTATCATGGTGGCAAAGCAGGGACACGTGTCGCACATGCATGTGTTTGGTTCGTTTCTTTTCACATGGATGATCCAAATGTTGCATCCCTCGAATTAATCTTGTTACATGTTACTTCCATATCTATATTTAATCCTGTAAATGTTGCCTTGTTCCTCTTGAAACGATTCGAAATATTTTCTAAAGAGCGAATAAAACTCTACGCGATTTTCGCAGTGAATAGTGACTATTCACTATTTATTCCAACAATCGAATCCTTAAATCGACTTTAATAAAATTCCAAAATATTAAATCCTCAAATCCTCAATTTTAATATCTCATTTCTTGAATAGAATAATATATAATTCGCTGCTCGGTCAAATACTATACCAAAATAAAATTTGGAATTTCTGAATTCCGATCGTCTTTGCATTCATTTATTTACTCCGTAGATCACTAATATGACTTTGAAAGTTTATTATATCGCCCCGTATATAGGGTGGTCTGAAAATCTTTTTAACCCTCAAAATCACTATTCATCCACCAAATTCACTATTCACTGATGCACTTAATCATAATAAGAAAAGTTTTAATTTTTCCAAAAATTCGGGTTATTACAGTCTCCCCTACTTAAAAGGATTCCGTCCCGGAATCAGCTTAGGAATAACTGGGGGTACCTCTCTCCCATTGCACTTTCTAACTCCCAGGTGGATTCTTCCACTTCTTGATTTTCCACAAACCTCTCACTAGCTTGGCAACCTCGTCTCTTAGCACTTGTTCTTTTCTATCCGTGATTTCCACGGGTTGTCCTTTGTAAGTCAGACCAGGTTGTATATCTACCTGCTCGTACTCTACATATGTCGGGCATCTATAGTGTACTGACGTAGCATTGACATATGAACCCCGTTATGACCCTTCTACAAGTTTGGGGGGTGTGTAAGGCTGGCTCGTAGGCCACCTTCCTGACGCGTTTTAAAATCTCAGATGGCCCACTGAATCTCGGGCTCACTCCCCTTTCTTTCCAAATCTCATTAATTCTTTCCATGGATATCTTTTAGCATCACGAATCTCTAACATCATATTCCCCATCTTGTTTGTACAGAAAATACACCAACATAAACTTGCTTGTCATCCATCAACATGCCATTTAGCTTATCAATAGCAGTACTATCTCTATACTCACGGGCTTAGTCCGCATACTTTCTCTGTATGTCTTGGTTGTCACTAGCCTCTTGTTGGTGAAATCTTTTGTCTTTCTAGTTTGTTGGACTAACTTGGGTTTTGTGTAAAATCTCATCCTTTAATTCCCGATCACTCGGAATACATCTCTGTCTCATTTTAATCAAGGGTATTGGCCACCACATTGGCCTTCCCCGGATGGTAGTGTATCTCACAGTCATAATCCTAGGTCAATTCTAGCCATTTCTCCATCTCATGCTATCTACTATCACGGGTAACTCAAAGCCAATTCATTACATTCCATAAAATTTGTGGGTGCATTAGTCAACCCAAAATAACCTCGCTGAAAACTCGAAGTGTCTATTCCAAGTACGAATCACAGTCTTGGGTATATCCTCGGATTTAACTTCCAACTGGTGATACCCAGTTCTTAAATAAATTGGAAATACACAGCGTTCTTCCGCTGATCAAACAATCATTTACAAGGGTACCCATTCTCCATGTCGAACTCATTCAACTCTCGAGGTTCGATGCATAATCTCGTGCTAACATTTTTCTCTCTTACAACAACACCGGGCTCTCCACGGTGGTACACTGGGTCTTATCATATACTTGCCTAGCAATTCTTGTAACTGAGTCGCTAACTCTTTCATTCCCACTATACTCTGAATACTCGGTATTCATTCTCATGTCATCCAAATCGATATCTGGTAGCTCATTAAAACCTTGTACAATCTCCCAAAACCATTGTAGTTTCCTTTATACTTGGTATCTCTTTTCTTGGCGTCAACCATAAGAGCTAATTAAGCCTCGTATCTCTGGCGTAATAGTTTCTTAGTCTGAACTATATTCAAGAACCTCTGAATCTGTCTCCATCCTTTATTTGTTACTCTCTCTCTCTTTCAATCAGTCTGGGCTCCATTGGGTGTCAACCAACCCATCCTTATTATAATATCACTTCTCCCAAGTCACAATACCATCTCCCTCTGACTCCATCGCCAGCACTTATCTTGCTAACCCAGAAGTAGTGTCCATTTGTAAACAACTCCTCCAAAATCTCAATTCCACTATAGGGCATCTATCTAACACCGTTGTCACTGGAGTACACGACACATCGCTATTCCTTTCACATATATCGATTGACCCGCTTTCCATTATCATAATATCCTTGGGAGAATAAACCAATTCATTGATATGTCACTAACATTCTATTCGTCTTAGGGATTCGCTCCTGTCATAGGCGATTTCGTTGCGAATCTAATTCCTATCAGCGAATTTTGACTTATTTGACCTGGTTGGCCTCCCCTTGAAATTCAATAAAGATAACAAGAATCATGGAGCTTTGAAAAGATAGCTCCTATATTAAGGAAAACGTCACACACTAGTGATCATAAGGTTATGAGTTTTAAGGTAACCTTATTGGAGGTAAGAGAATTTACCGAGAGATCAACATGATCATAAGAACTCAATGTTGTGTGCCTCGATTGAGACATTACTAAAGGTAATTAGCCTTCTTGTATTTCACAACTCACAAGTGATGGCGTCCCATCAGACTTCTATCACATAGACAGATAGTCCTTGTAGCCCCTATAAGTATAGGGTTGTTCATCTCAGTGGAAGTTGAGAAGTATGAAAGCAATTCGAGATCAATTTAATGATTATCGTCTTTCGACAATATTTCTCAAAGGAACACCTTGGATTAAAATTGAACAGATTCCAAAGGTGCGGTTTTCCAAAGAAAAGAATAACCAAAAAGATACCGGTACTTAACAAACAAGTGGTGAGGTATCACCACAGGGTCATTCATTATTTGAAGAAAAGTGAAAGCTTAAATAACATCATTTGACAGGGCTTCGAAAACCTGAAAGTAGGCATCATGACAGCCTCTAACATAATTGAAATTAATTATGATTTAACACAAGTGTTATAAAATAACTTCGAAGAGGGAATATACCCTTTATCAGAATTCTTTCTTGGAAAGAGGTCAAGATAGATCATAGATTGGGGAAATATCCCACATAATTTGCAAATGGGGAGGGTACTACCAAGGTCTCTACGGATGCCTTTTATGTCGGCTCCTCTGATGGATAATCGTTCTATTCCAAAGCTTTTCTTTTCCACGCACCCTAAGGTGTTCGATACTTACGTCATTGTCGACTTATAATAGTCGCTAAGAATTCAACCATCACAATTGCAATCGCAGGGAGTTCCATTCGACTAGGCGCAAACATCTCAAGTAAGCGTTCTGTTCTATAAGAAGACTTCGATACCGTTGTCGCCCATAGCAATGACAATTCCACATGTCGACTGGGCGGTACTTCGGAAGCTCGTTAGAAACTACAAGCTTAAATCCGGTCTCTATTTCAATCATCCTTATACCCAATATTCCTTCTCCCATATCAATCCCGTCCGCTACCTAAGCTTAACACTTTTGGCACAATAGCCTTTTCATTTAAGTCAATCCCGTAATTTCTCAGTCCGTCTTGGTCCTTAAATATATTTCGCCTTTACCGTCCAATCTCAACTTCATCATTTTATCTCTACAATCAATTATAGCAATCAGGGTCTGTCCACCAACCCATATAACAGCTATCTTATCCAATCCACAGGGTTCGCTCTAATTTCCACTCTCTTTGGTGACATCCTCTAGTAATCAGAAAGACAAGGTTTGCCAAATTTTGCTGAATTTCTCTCCAAATCTGGGAAATTTGATCAATCTATTTACCTACTAGTAATGCTCGGGTCTGATTTCCGACCTTTCTGTTCTATCCTCATAATTCCTTCCTGGTTTCCTGAGGGTGGTAAATCTCGTCCTCGATTATGTCTTAGCGTGCTTGTCTTACAATAACATTTGCATGGTACATATACCCAAAATTCTCTTTGAGATAATAAAATCCCTCAATGATGTAATAGACAATATTTCTAGTGGAATCGCTGGTCGTGGGGGATTGAAACCTCATAGCCAAAGCAATTCCTTTCACTATTCTAGGCAACTACGTACCCTTAATCGTTCGTGAAAATCTGAACATCTTGGTTCTTATGTATGCCGCCTCCGTATGGGCAACTATAACCGACTACGAGTAACAAGTTTCGTTCAAGTCGAATCAATCCACTGATACTGGCTAGACTACCTCTACCTCTTCTGCTTTGGAGACTCTACTCCATTTTCTTTGTCATATCTCTTGATGAATCATGAACGATCCTTCAACCCTCATCTCATCACTTATTTATCCCTTGAAGGTTCGTCCGGTCCTATTGTACGACCTCAAGTAACATACTACATCTTTATCAATCAACACGTCTCTACAAGATTCTTTCCTTGACCCACTATGGGGTCTTCCTCTAGATCCTCCTATGGATCTTCCTTTATCGGGTCTCCGTCCATTTCAAGGAACGCATCATCAATTGCCTACTCGAAGGCCTCGGGGTCTGGTATCTCAGAATCCCATCAATCTATAACTCATACGACTCGAGGTGACTAATCACGAAGTCCTAAGTACGGTTTCCCAGAAGAAGTCCCCTCTCGGGCTTCATCTTAAACAGTCAGGGTCATGTCCTCTAACCCGACTACGAACTCAATTTGAGCTCTAGATGTTCTTATCCTTATTAAGGGTATTGTAAGACTCGATCTCCTATCGTTTCTGAGGACTGTAACCTAACTCTCTGATACCATTTCTGTAACAGCCCCAAATCCGGGGTCGGGGATTTAGAGTCGTCACAATCCATGTACTCCTTGCCTTACTTGTATTACTCACACCGTGCATAATTCACCTGCTCATGACCCCACAATATATGTCTCACACACACACACACAGGTTAGAGTCTCAGAAACGACACGATACAACAACTGCGGAATAAATAATTTTTATTACAATACCCAAATGTCTTCGAATATGTCACTGATACAATTTCTAAGTAATGTTACATTACCAACTTAGCCTTCTGATGCTCACAATCCTCTCATACCATTCATATCTATACATAAGTTGAATACCAAAAGCTGTAACCCGATTCGATTGGTTCGTACTACTCTCGGGATCACTGCTAGAAACTGTTTATGAAAACGCCTTGCGGGGTATGTGTCGTCCCATTGGCATCCTGCTTCGCTGCTATATAATATATATAAAACAATAGCAAGAGTGAGCGATAGCTCAATGAAAGTATGGCATAATTCTGCCTTTAACTCGACCCAGAATAAAGCGGGTATAAGACAATAGTTTGTCAAAATATCTCGATACTGAAATTATTTCCTTATCAGAATGTATTCCCAAAAACAGTACCATTATTGTATTTCAAATATCATTTCATAATATTTCTGCAAACTTTTGCTATATTATGAACAAATTTCTAGTATAAAAGATGAGGTTTCAAAGTAAACCAAATATAACCTTTCCGAAAAATATCTGCTATAGAAGCAGAATATCAACATATAACTTAAAAGATGAAGTTATAAGGTGATTCAGTATAAACAACTCCCTTACCATAACTCATGTTATGTAAGGTATCCACAGAGTCAAATGATATAAAAGATGAAGTTACGAGGAAAATTAATATAATATCTCCATAATCCAAAACCCGTTATGCATATATTATCAGAGTCATAACTCATAACAGATGAAGTTGCAAGGAATTATTGTAACTTTATTTTGAACACTTTTCGACCCATGCCAACATGACCGGTAAACCTGTACCACGGTGTCATCCTTGGTCCCTTTCAGTACATGTTGCAGAATTATCCAAAATGGATGATGAACCAATACGGGAGCCTTCTCCGCGCTCGTCGTACCAACCTTACTATGATCAGTAGCAGGTTGTACAACAAAATATATGTTTTCTACATGTAGATGGAAGTATCACGACAGCCTGACATTGTGAACCGCCTTTCTGGATCTCCCGGCCCATTTGGGGCAATAAAGTGATGGATCGGCGCGACTCGACCTCTTACACATGCTCCTAGTTCAGATGAAATCCATGACTCTGAAACGTAAAGATCGTCTTCCTTTCCCCAAGTGTAATACTTGTTGATACGACTCCACTCAGTAGCTATATCTAGGTTGGAAAGGAAGATTCTCCAATATTTCCCAAGCGATGCTTGTTAATGGATATCGACTTGTTCCAGAAATTTACCCCTCGAGCGTTGAGGTGGTACACAATATTTGACTTGCAGCAACTAAATTGCTTCGAGAAAATATCTGTCCCCTGACAGTTTTGAGTTGAGAGTTTAAAATGAATAGCAGTTACTTAATTCAGGTTTCCCATATTTTTGATAGTTGAGCGAGCATTTAAATCCTCTTAAAAGACGGACTTAAATGGAAAACATTGGTTTGGGAACCTCTTTTGATTTAAAACAATTAATAAAATTTATTAAATAAGTAAACCCTCAAATGAATATTCGAAAATAATATTCATTAAGTAAATAAACCTTGAATGAATATTTAGAAATAATATCCACTAAATAAATGAAGATTAAATGAATATTCTACATAATATTCATTAACTAATAAACCTCGAATGAATAATTCAAAATAATATAAACCTCGAATGAATATTCAAAATAATATAAACCTCGAATGAATATTCAAAATAATATTCATTAAATAATAATCTCCATTGAATATTTGAAAATAATATTCATCAAATAAATAAAACCCAAATGAATATTCATTAGGTAAATAGTCCTTAAATAATTAATCCTTAAATAGATCATCATTAAATGAATATTCAAAAATAATATTCATTAATTAAATAATCCTTAAATGAATATTCAACATAATATTCATTAAATAAATAATTAATCCTCGAATGAATATTCCTAAATTATATTTAGAATAATATTCTTAAAGTCAATAATCCTCAAATGAATATAAATAATATTCTCTAAGTCAAAAATCCTCAAATGAATATAAATGATATTCTTTAACTAAATAATTAACCCTCGAATAACAGTTACCCGATATCTTTATCGGAAAAATAATCATTTAAAATATACCGAAAATATATCTACTTCCGGTCTAAAGAATAAAATCATACGCCCTTTACCTAGGGCATTTATAAAAACCTGGCTTATAACTGATATCCCATATCTAGCTTATAAGCCAATTACCAAATCATTTCCAAGTAATAACATTCGAATGAGGTAATATTCAAATAACATTCCTCAAATCATTTCCAGGTAATTAATACTTTCTAGAAATATAATTAATGTTTAATAATAGCAGTCCTCAAAATAATTAGTACACTGCCGCTGGAATCCCTCCGGGTTTCCATGGCTATCTCTATATCTCAAAATACTGACTCCCGGTCTAGAGTCGAAAACAAGAAGTATGCTCTTATCTCTAGAGCTACAAGGTACACCGGTTTATAACTACTTTATCTCAAAGCTCATATGTAAACCAAAGTCAAACCCTATTTTATACAATATATAACATGTATCGCAAAACTGTATAACTCCACACATGGCAAAAGCAGTAATATATAATCAATACTTCAAGGTATAGATTTAGAAAACTTGCCACAATACTTGCAACAAAGATTTGGTATATAAATTGGGAATACACAAGTATTGAACATTGGAAAATATACATACTCTGAATGATAGAGTAAGGTTTAGTAAACTTGCCTAATGCTCGAGAAGTGATAGGGGTTCGCGACGATGCCGGACAATCTAGACAAAGTCAAAGAAATGTACGATTAATCCCCTGGATAATCCACTTGTACTCAATGCTTAAACACGTAAGCGAAACACAACCAAGACATTACTAGCTCGTCATAGGCTCATACTAAGTCCATGTTAATCGACAATTACTTAAGTTGTAGGTTTAGTCCGAAATCGATCCTCGAATACAAGTTATACTTAACCATTTACAACATTGGCTTCTAAGTCATGTTCTTAGTGGTTTTCACTTGCGCGACCTCGGCTAAAACATTTTTATAAAATTGAAAAATAATCTTTTTAATCCGAATCTTTTTCGTGAGCCTTCCTAACTGTCTCTAGTATTATTCCTCAAAGTTTCACATTTTAATATGGCTTCGAAGTGGTCCAAATATAGCCTCAAAGTGACTGACCAGAGAGGGGTTGTTCCTCCGAACGACGTTTACTAAAACTCACTTTTTTTCTTAAACCGTAAATCGTATCGACATGATCTTTATATCAAAACAAACCTTAAAACAAGGCCTACATGTTCATGGTCAATGTTGCCCAAAAATATTCCAAGACCAGTTCGCAATTCTTGCTCAAAACAGCCTTAAATCAAATGGGCATTACGACGGCTTAAAACTTAACGTTTTCCATTTTCAAAACACAACCAAATCAATACCAAACAATCCCAAACTCAACATCCACCTTATACTCCCTCCACTCAGTCAAATCCTCCATAAATATTCAAAACAAATTCATAACCCATCCTCCAAATTCAACCAACAATTCATCTAATCACTTAATCATGATCTTAACTTTACATAAATATCAAAACCACTTCAAAACTCATATAACAAAAAGGGGCAGAGGTTTTTATACCTTCTCCAAGCTTGCTTGCTGCTATATTCCTTATGTAACATTAGATCCTTACTTAATACAACCTTTGGAAGCCACAAACTCAATATCCAAAAACAAAACAAAACACAAGTTACTATTCATCGTTACTTTGTAAACTCCATATAAAATCGACAAACAAGAGTTTGGTTCTCAACCTTTTACCACACCTTCTACTCTTCAAGGGCTTTCTTTTGAGTCCTACCTCATCACCAGGGGATGCTTGAAGCTAGACTTATTGGCTTTCCAAGGTGAGTGGTCGAAACTGGAAAAACAGGGCAGTTTCTGTTCTCCGACTTGGGGAAGCGATTTGACTAGGCTACTCTCCTTTGTTGGCCATGAAATTTTGAAAGAATGTTGCCCATGAAGTGGAGAAGCTATGGTTAAAATTTGGTGATTTAAGGATGGATAGAAATGGGGTTATGGATTTTTCTTTGGACTATGTTTCTGCTGGGCAGAAATCTGGGGAGCTCTTCTTCTTTTTCTTTCTTTTTGTTTTTGGTTAATAATGCTTGAAATGCTGATTTTTGTTAAAAGATTGGCGAGTCATCACATTGTCCTTGTCATCAGGACACGTGTCAAGCCATGGAGTATCATGGTGGCAAAGCAGGGACACGTGTCGCACATGCATGTGTTTGGTTCGTTTCTTTTCACATGGATGATCCAAATGTTGCATCCCTCGAATTAATCTTGTTACATGTTACTTCCATGTCTATATTTAATCCTGTAAATGTTGCCTTGTTCCTCTTGAAACGATTCGAAATATTTTCTAAAGAGCGAATAAAACTCTACGCGATTTTCGCAGTGAATAGTAACTATTCACTATTTATTCCAACAATCGAATCCTTAAATCGACTTTAATAAAATAATAAAATTCCAAAATATTAAATCCTCAAATCCTCAATTTTAATATCTCATTTCTTGAATATAATAATATATAATTCGCTGCTCGGTCAAATACTATACCAAAATAAAATTTGGAATTTCTGAATTCCGATCGTCTTTGCATTCATTTATTTACTCCGTAGATCACTAATATGACTTTGAAAGTTTATTATATCGCCCCGTATATAGGGTGGTCTGAAAATCTTTTTAACCCTCAAAATCACTATTCATCCACCAAATTCACTATTCACTGATGCACTTAATCATAATAAGAAAAGTTTTAATTTTTCCAAAAATTCGGGTTATTACAGTGGCTATAAAACTGGAACCGTGGACAGAAGCACAATCAGGTGCAACAATTGTAATGAGTTGGGTCACTTTGCTACAGAATGCAGAAAGCCAAAGCAATTGAGAATGAACTCATATGATTCTAGCAAGAAGAACAAGATTGGTAAAGCTTATCTTGCCGAGGGAAAAAGTTGGGATGATACTAATAGTGATGAAGAAGATGGTGAAGTTGGAAATCTAGCTTTAATGGCTAATGAAGGCAGCACTTCATCATTCATGTCAGAGGTAAAGTTTACTGATTCTGAAATGATCTATCATCTTAGTAGTACTGTTTCTTGTGCACTTAGTGAAAATGATAGAATAATTCTTTTGAACACAGCTCTTGAAAAGGAGGTAAAAGAATTAAGACTTATGCATGTTAATCAGGATGAACTCACTAAGAAGATATCTTTTCTTGAGAATAGAGTTAATTTTATATTCAATTAGAAACCATTCTTAAGGATCCGATCACTGAACTTAAAACCAAGGTTAATGCTTACTATAATTCTTGTAAGACTGCTAAAGAAATCTTCAGTAAGCAAGCTATTGGTCAAACTGTTGGAATAGGTTATGACTATAACGAGGCTATTGGAGAATTAAGCATTAACACCCCTAATAGAGTAAGTGATGAAGAAAGGGGTGTACCACATGTGCTTAAGGATATTGAAAAACCTTTCTTTAGAGAATCCTTGGCAGATCCTCTCAATGAATATTCCATCATTATTCAAGAGGAGATGCGTATTGAGGATCTTGCTTTTGAACTTGATCAGTCCAACAAGTGTATGTCCGAGAATCATGTCAAAGTTGTTTCAACAATAGAGACTAAATCAGTCATTCATAAAGTTGATCAAAATAAATGTAGAACTAACATGCCTGCTATTAATTTGTCTCATAAAGCATGTGGTGTGGTGAATTGTATGTCTTGTGCATTTAATGTTATGTATGCTTATTTTAATAGTAAGCATGTATATGATAATAAGACTGCTCCCCGTCAACATGTTAATAATAAGAAGCATGTTAGATCTAAGACTACTAGTCCTCCTAAGACTAGAGTGGATTCATTTATCCCCAAGCCTACTCAGAAATGTGTTAAGGCTGGCTATAAATGGAAACACTCTTTTGTGAAAGAGGTTGAAGTAGTTAAATTTAAAAATGTTGTTTTGCCTGACAAAGGCCAGTTCTTTAAATATGCCGGACCCAATCAAGTTTGGGTTCCGAGGAAGGACTAATCAATTTGATATTGCAGGGTGTGGCACAGGTAAACCGCTTTGTGTGGATTCTGGACAGTGGATGTTCAAGGCATATGACCGGAGATAGAGCCCTACTATCAAATGTGGTTGAGAAAGTTGGCCCAGGAGTTACCTTTGGAGATAATAGCAAGGGTATTACTAGAGGATATGGCTATTTGGAATCAGGAAATGTTATCATTCAAGATATATCCATTGTGGAAGGTCTGAAGCACAATCTTCTCAGCATCAGTCAATTCTGTGACAGAGGATATGTTGTTTCCTTTGAGAAAGAGAAGTGCCAGATCTTTCACAAGAAGAATGGAAAGCCTTCTCTTCAAGGAGTAAGGAAATGTGACTTGTTTATAGCTGATCTGTACTCTGGATCCAAATGTGAAGTTAATTGTTTGTATGCCAAAGCTTTGTCAGATGAAAGTTGGATATGGCACAAGAAGATGTCTCACCTAAACTTCAAAACAATGAACTTCCTAGTCAAGAGGGAATTGGTGAGAGGTCTGCCTCAAAAGGAATTTACAAAGGAAGGACTGTGTGAGGCTTGTCAGAAAGGAAAGTCAAAGAAAGCTTCTCACAAGGGCACTGACCCATCATCAATAACTGAACCACATCAGCTACTGCACATGGATTTGTTTGGTCCAGTTAATGTGATGTCTATGTCAAAGAAACAATATGCACTTGTGATTATTGATGACTTTTCAAAATATACATGGGTTTTATTCCTACATTCCAAATATACTTGGGTTTTATTCCTACATTCCAAGGATGAGACCCCACAGATGGTGATTGATCATATAAAGTTGATTGAGCTGGATTCTAGATTCCCTGTTAGAGCTATAAGGTCATATAATGGAACTGAATTCAAGAATGTAGTCCTAAATGACTTTTTTGCAGATAAAGGAATAACAAGACAGTATTCATCCCCTAGAACTCCTCAACAGAATGGAGTTGTAGAAAGAAAGAATCGTACATTGATTGAAGAAGCAAGAACTATGTTAAGTGAATCAAGACTTCCAATGTACTTCTGGGCCGAAGCTGTAAATATTGTTTGTTATACTCAGAATCAAACTTTAATCAACAAGGACTTAATGAAGACTCCTTATGAGATCATGAACAACAAGAAACCAACTCTCAAATACTTTCATGTAATTGGTGCAAAATGCTTTGTGCTTAAGGATGGAGATGTTAAACGTGGCAAGTTTGAGGCCAAGGCATATGAAGCTATATTTGTTGGTTATTCCAGAAGATCTTACATGGTGTACTTGATTGACAGTCACCAAGTGAAGGAAAGTGTCAATGTTACATTTGATGACACTAAGCTCCCTAGTATCCAAACAGAAGATTCATCTGAAGAACTAATGTTTGATAACTTGCCAGACTCAGAATCAGATGATGAAGCTCCACCTGAGATTGTTGCTGGTAATAATAATAATAATAATAATGATAATGATCATGGTGTTGGTGGTGGAAACATTGGTAACAATGGAGATGCCACCAAAACTGGAGAAGAATCATCAAGGCAATCAAGCAACAACTCAGGGGGAGGAAATGAAGGGTCAACTAGTTATTCACAACATCAGAATGAATTTCAAGGCGAATCATCAAGATCAAATCTTCCAAGAAAGATTGTATGGAATAGAGCTCATCCTTTTGAGCTGATCATTGGTGATCTAGATGTTGGAGTTAGAACTAGAAGTGCTACTCAGAATGAATGTCACTATTCAGGGTTTCTATCTGAGATGGAGCCAAAGAAGAATGAGGAAGCACTGAGTGATCCAGATTGGGTGATTGCTATGCAAGATGAACTCAATCAGTTTGAACAACAGCAAGTCTGGAAGCGGGTACCCAGACCAAATAACAGGAAAGTAGTTGGCACAAGATGGGTATACATAAACAAATTAGATGAGGATGAAATAGTTACCAGAAACAAAGCAAGACTGGTTACTCAAGGGTATTCACAAGCTGAAGGAATTGATTATGATGAAACCTATGCACCAGTGGCAAGGCTTGAGGCTATCAGGATGTTCTTAGCATTTGTAGCTTACTCCAATTTTAAAGTTTATCAAATGGATGTTAAGAGTGCATTCCTGAATGGTGAGATGGATGAAGAAGTGTATGTGGAACAGTCCCTGGCTTTGAAAATCAGGAGTTGCTGGACTTTGTGTACTTTCTCTTCAAGGCTATCTATGGTCTCAAACAAGCCCCAAGAAAATGGTATGACACTCTCTCTGGTTTTCTTATCGAAAATGGTTTTGTTAGAGGTATCATAGACAAAACTCCTTTTTCTAAGAAACACAAAAATGATATGATATTAGTCCAAGTCTATGTGGATGACATCATATTTGGGTCTACTAATGATGATCTCTGTAAGAGATTTGCTAAGCTAATGTAGAGTAAGTTTGAAATGAGTATGATGGGTGAGCTGAAGTTCTTTCTTGGATTACAAGTAAGTCAAAGGTCAAATGGTATATTTATTTGGCAATCCAAGTATCTCAAAGAACTCCTCAAGAAGTATCACATGGAGGATTCAACATCAGCAAGGACTCCATCTTCAACAGCTGTCAAACTTGGAGCTTGTGATAACTCTATCAAGGTAGATGTTGCAAGCTATAGAGGTATGATTGGCTCCTTACTCTATCTTACTGCAAGTAGACTTGATATTATGCATGCTACATGCTTATGTGCAAGGTTCCAAGCGGATCCTAGAGATTTACATCTCGTTGCTGTTAAAAGAATCTTGAGATATCTTAAGGGTACACCTAATTTAGGTATTTGGTACCCTAAAGATTCTGGTTTTTATCTTGTTGGATATACAGATTCTGATTATGCAGGAAGTGTTGTAGATAGGAAGGGTACCTCTGGGAGTTGTCAATTCCTAGGAGGTATATTGATTTCCTGGTATAGCAAGAAACAACAAACAGTTTCAAATTCAACAGTAGAAGCTGAATATATTGCTATTGGAAGCTGCTGTGCTCAGATCTTATGGATAAGGAATCAATTAAAGGACTATGGGTTTGTATTAGACAAAATTCCAATTTTATGTGACAATACAAGTGCTATAGCAATCTCCAACAATCATGTTCAGCACTCGAGAACGAAGCACATTGAGATAAGGTATCATTTTATCAGAGAGCATGTCATGAATGGTACTGTGGAGTTACATTTTGTACCCACAGAAGAACAAACTGCAGATATATTCACTAAATCTCTTGATGAATCCACATTTACCAAGTTAATTAGTAAATTGGGTATGTTGAACAGTCTTAGTGATTAACTGTATCTCTGATATGTTTGTTCTTATCAAATATCATTTTCTCTTGCTGATATTAAATGTTAAATATTGCATTCTTGTTTAAATGTGTAAAGCTTGTTAATTTAAATACTTTTGAATATTTAATTTTCTTTAAAATTATTTTTCTAATATCTTTTAAGTAGAGATTTTTTTTATTGAAAATTTAATTATTTAGAATCATTTAAGTTAGTTTCAGATTGTAAAAATTGTTGTTTGAACTTTTATGCAGGTTTATATTATTTTACTGCACTTCTACAATATTCTGCATATTTTTCTGGTATTTATGCATTTTTTTGTGCATTTTCTGAACTTGTACATATTTTTTCTGCATTTTTAGACAATTTCTGTAAGTTTTTATTAATTTTCAGCATTTTCTGTTTATTAAACTCTGTTTTTTTTCTATTTTTATTTCCTATTTTTCGTTAGTATTACTAGTTATGTACTAGTAGTACTATCGGTAGTACTATCTAAGTACTATTGTTAGTATTTCTATTTTTTATATTATTTTTTGTATTACTTGCAGTTTATACTAGTAGTACTATCGGTAGTGCTATCCAATAGTACTACCTGATAGTATTACTAGTGTATTTTCTTTTATTTTCTTTTATTTCTTTTTCTTTTTTCTTTTCATTTTCTAAGTACTGTCAGTATTTTAACCTGTAGTACTTTCGTTAGTACTATCCTTTGATAGTACTACTAGCTTTTAATTTTGTTTTTTGTTTTTTGTTTTTTCCTTTTTTTATTTGTTAGTACTACCGAGTTTTATCTCAGTACTACCGTTCTTTTTTACTTTTACCTTAGTACTACCAATTCTCTTATATATATACTGCTTTTCTTTTTTACTTTTACCATAGTACTTCCAGTTCATGTTTTAACATAACTGTTTATTCTCTTCGTTTTTTTTCTTCTTAAGTAACGAACTGCTGCCCATTTCTTTTTCAATTTATGAGTTCGAATCTTGCTTGTTTTAAAATCTAAGAGCATCACTGGATTCATCTTCTCAAGCCCATTAATTCGAGTACTTCAAATCCGAGTTTCGTCAAGTTTTTGTGTTTTTGAGTTCTTGAAGTTCAAAGGTTTTAGTATTCTTTTTTAGTGTTTAAAAAGTGATTTTTTGATTCTAAAAATTGCAGGGTGTATGGTTTGTGATAAGGAATAACATACTAAAATTTGGTAATTTTTGGAGAACTTTGAAAATTTGGATTTTTAATTAATTTTTAATTAATTTTAAAATCCTTAAATTCGAATTATTCAAAATTATTTGAATTTTTGTTTATTTGTGTTAAATTTTGTTTAGAAAATTATGGCTCAGAATTTTGAGGTCGTTAAGAACAATTATAATGGGTATTTTGATCCTTTGAAATGCCTTGTTGATCGTTTTCGACCTTGGATTCAGTTTTTAAATACACAGTGTTGTGTCATTCGTGCTATTTGTCTATCTGCTGATTTAAAAATTGAACCATTGAGGTTACTGTGTACTAGTGATGTGATTACTGATAATTCTAGGTCTATAACTTTCATAATTGAGCACATACAGTACACTATTACTGAGGATCTGTTTTGTGAAGTTTTTCAACTTCCTAGGGACAACTTTGATAGGACTCCCTCTGATATTGAATTAATTCAGTTTTTCAACAGAATTCATCATCAAGGTCCTTTGGAGTTGCCCAAACTCAGTAAAGCTAATTTGGTCTGTGAATGGGATGTTTTCTTTGATACATTGGCTAAGGTTTTCAGCAACTATACTAAAAGCAATTTTCAAAATATTCCATCTTTGTTACAATATATTGCTTATGCTGCTGTGTTTAATGTTAGACTTAACATTGGTCATCTTATTTGGAGTCATATAGTTAGAAGAGTAGCAAATGCCAGGATTGATCATGATAGTGATAGGAAAGTCAGATGTTTCTATCCTCGATTTCTCACTATCTTAATCAATCATGTGATATCTTATGCTCATAAGGAGATGTTTAGAAATGGTTTATATGTTCCTTCTCCTACTTCTGATCGTAAGTTCTATCAAAGACAATTAGTCATTCATGGTACAGTTCATCCAACTTCCTGCTTTTCAACCTTTTGTTCCTGAGCAACAATTAGTCATTGCAACTGGAACTTCAGAGGCACTGCCAATACAGGTAATTCATCCTATCCCTGGATCATCTGGAACCTCTGTTGAAACCCAAGTGGTTGATAGGGCTGACCAAGAGGTTGTAGAACCACAATCTCTAACCCAGGTCATAGAGCCAAACACAGTGTCAAATCCTTTAACCCTTCAACCTGAAACTTCTTCTCTTGTCAGACAAAGGTCAAGTAGTGAACAAACACTGAGTGTAAGACCCCAGATTTTGGGTAGAAATAAAAACTTTTATTTTATGTTGATGTATGTACGAATAGTAGTAATGAATTGAGAATCAAGTTATGAAATGAATATGGATTTCAGTTTTCAAGTATCCTGTGAATAGTGAGAATAGACTGACCATTTAGATAAGAATAATCTCTCTGGAAAATAAGAATATAACACCCCAAGGAAGAAAAGTATTTTATGTCATCCAAATCGATATCTGGTATGCATCCGACAACTCCGTAAAAAAGATAGCGTATGCCCGAGAAAGCTCTAGAACATTGTCTAAGTACAAGAAATAAAGAGGAAATAAAACAGGAATATTGGAACGGATAATGATCCAAATGATTATGGATGAATACTGACTTTTGTTAAAAACCACTGATGAATAGTAACTTTTTAATTCAAAAAGTTTTCAGACCACCCTATATATGGGACGATATGATGAACTTTCAAAGCTGTATTAGTGATCTACGATGAAAATAAAGGAATGCAAAAGCTGTCAGAATCGGAAAAATAGCATTTCCGTTTTCTCCGAAATTTCACCATTAACGGACGGATTAATTACTATTTGGGAATATTGAAGGATTTAGATTATCAATTCTATGGATATGGATTAATAAAAGAATTAGAGATATCAAGGACGTACATGATTAAATATAGACATGGAAGTAACATGTAACAAGATTAGTTCGAGAAATGCAACATTTGGATCATCCAGGTGAAAAGAAACGAACCAGCAAAGTTACTTTAACAGAACCGTTGCATGTGTGACAAGTGTCACAAGATGAAGGCACTTGGGCTATGACTCACCAATGTTTGACCAAGAAAAGATAATATCTCATCAAAGTAATTAAACAAGAAAAATCAAAAGAAAATACCTTGAAGAAGCAAGAAACTTTCGGCCAAAAACCTTGCAATCTCAAGATCATCTTCCACTTATCCATAATTCATGTTCTTGGATTCAAAAGATTCCTAATCCATAAACCAAGGTAATCTCTTAATCTTAGCATCATCCATGGAGTGTATCATGCTCAAATCCTAGGTCAAAGATGAACATGAATAGTGATTTTCAAGAACTAACTTTGGTTTCTTGATTTCTTTTGATGATTCAAGCTAGCTTAAGGTTATGTAAGGGCTATACAAGGATTATTAGGCTTATACACACTCCAAGGAAGGTATAACTCTTGAACCCTTGTTTATAAATTTGATTTATATGGTTAGTTTTAAGTATAGTTTAGTTGGTATGATCATAAGGATGATTGAGTGGTTTTAACGAATGTTTGATGAAAGTTTGATGTTGTTTTGATGATAAGCAAGTAAGGGTTGATTTTGACTGATTAGTGATGATTATGGATTAGTATTGATGCTAAAGATTTGACTTGGTGAATTGGTTTGGTTGTGTATGTAAAGTTTATGATTAAACTTTGGAATCGTTAAAACATAGCCGTTATAATGCTCGATTTTCCATAACCATTGTTTTGTCTATGATGTTCGGACATAAGGACTTCTGTCCAGAGTCACCACTGCCTAGTATTGTGTAGGTTTTGTTTCAAGGTTCGTTTTGATATAAAGATCATGTGATTCCGAATTACGGTTTAGGAGAAACGAATGTTTTAATTAAGGACGTTTCGAGAAACCGAACTATACCACTTAGCCAACTTTGAGGCAATGATCAAACCCCTTAAGTGACCAATCAGAATGTGAAACTTTGTGTTAACATGCTAGGTATGTTTAGGAGGACCCTCGAAAAGATTTCGTGATAAAAGGATTTAATCTCTATTTTATAAAAATGTTCGAGTCGAGCGTGCGCAAGAGGATTCTTAAGGAGTTAACTAGAAATCATGTCTTGGTTTAAGTAAAGTACATACTTAGTTTCGTGCAAGTATTCAAGTGATTAACCTTGGATCTTTTGACTATGTATAGATCGCCGGATTGACTCGAGGCACACTACCCCTACCTCACCACCAGGCAAGTTTTCAAAACCTATACTACTGTTGTTGTGATAATAAACTGTTTGCATATATGTGATGTAAATGCGATATATAAATTGCATGCTTGTTTTTGAACTGCTATATATATAGCAATACTTGAGGATATGAGTGATGTGGGGCTTATAACCTAGATATGAGATATCAGTTATAAGCCAGTTTTGTATATAATGCCCTAGGATAAGGGCGGGTGATTTTCTCTAAGATCAGAAATAATTATATTTCGGTATATGTTAAAGGTTATTTCCGATAAGATATCGGGTAACTGTTACTCGAGGGTTAATTGTTTTATTTAAGAATATTATTTATTAATATTCATTTTAAGGATATCATTTGTTAATATTCATTTGAGGATTATTGACGTTAAGAATATTATTTATTAATATTCATTTTAAGAATATTATTTATTAATATTCATTTTAAGAATATTATTTATTAATATTCATTTGAGGATTATCGACTTACAGAATATTATTTATATTCATTTGAGGATTATTGACTTAAAGGATATTATTTTCATTTAAGGATTATTGACTTAAAGGATATTATTTTCATTTGAGGATTATTTATTTAATGAATATTATTTTGAATATTCATTTGAAGATTATTTATTTACTGAATGAATATTAGTTTTGAACATTCATTCGAGGACTATTTAATTATTTAATGAAGATTACTTTTGAATATTCATTCGAAGATTATTTATTTATTTAATGAATATTATTTTCAAATATTCATTTGAGGGATGCTTACTTAATGAATATTATTTTCAAATATTCGTTTAAGGTTACTTATTTAATAAATATTATTAATTATTTTCAAATCAAAAAGAGGTTCCCAAAACAATGTTTTTCCATTTAAATCTGTCTTTTAAAGGGGATTTAAATGCTCGCTCAACTATCAAAAATATGGGAAACCTGATTTAAGTGACTACTACTCTTTTTAAACTCTCAATTCAAAAACTGTCAAGGGACAGATATTTTTCGGAACAATGTAATTGTTGCAAGTCAAATATTGTGTTACCACCTCAACGATCGAGGGGTAAATTCATGGAACAAGTCGATATCCATTAACAAGCCTAGCTTGGGAAATATTGGGGAATCTTCCTTTCCAACCTAGATATAACTACTTAGTGGAGTCGTATCAACAAGTGTTACACTTGGGGAAAGGAGGACGACCTTTACGTTTCAGAGTCATGGATTTCATCGGAACTAGGAGTGGTGTAAGTGGTCCAGTTGCGATTGACCCATCCAACTTTTTGGCCCCAAATGGGCCGGGAGGTCACTGGAAGGCGGTAGACAATGTCAGACCGTCGTGATTCTTCCATCTACATGTAGAAAACATATTTGAGCGGTGCGACCTGCTACTGATCATAGCAAGGTTAGGCACAGCGGGCGCGGTAGCAACTCCAGTATTAGTTCATCATCCAATTTGGATATTCCTGCAACATGTATTGGGGTGAAGAACCAGTCCTGTTGGCAGGGGGTCGAAAATGCTTGAAATCTAAGTGGCAATAAATTCATACAACTCCACCTTTTATGAATTATGACTCTGATAAATCCTGATTAAGGATATATATATATATGCATAAGTGGATTTTGGGTTACGGAAATATTTTAATAATTTTCCTTGTAACTTCATCCTTTATATTATACTAGTTCTTATCTGTTTAAAGCATAACATGTGGCTACAGAAATATCTTTGAATTGTTATATTTTGGTAATCTGTTATAAGTTATTTTGGTGAGCTCTATTGCTCACCCTTGCCTTATTTATTTATATCACAACAACAGCTAGAGCAGATGGGCCGGTTCAAGCACACTCTGTGCAAGCGAGTGGCAGTCGTCAGAGATCTACCCGCTGAGGTCGTGACCGCCATAGCTGAGGTAGTAGTAATCAGTAGCTTAGGCTACAGCTTTTGTTTCAGACTTATTTATATTTATGATTAATGTAATCAACGGCAAGAACTTTTAAATGCTCTGTAATCTTTTGGGTTTGTAATAACTTATAACTTGTGGATCCTATGACTAGATACTTATTTCAATTTCATCTCTGGGACTATAACTAGTTGAGTGTGTATGGTGATGTATTGTGGGGTCACAGCATGTAGTTTAATTGTTTTGATTCAAGTGCAAGTATTATTGATGGGAATTGAGACCGTAACGACTGGATCCCCGACCCCGGATCTGGGGCTGTTACACTGAGTGCACCCATAGCTCTGTCTCCTCCTCCAAAGAAAAGAAAAACCTACATGGAGGCATTTGTTAGCCCATCCATATCCTCCCAACAGGATATGGACTTTGAAATGGTCACTAGACAGTATTTGGAGACATCCTCTCAACAGGATGAATCTATTGAAATTCGCCATCGGGCCTTGGCAACCTGTAATGAGTCAAGCACACTCCCATTACTCACAATGGGAGAAGACATTCAAATAGAAGAAACTCAGGACACGTTGTTAGGAGAGCACTTAGGATCTGACACAGTGCCTACCATAGTTACGGTAGAAGTGCCTTCACAGGCATCAGAGGGAAAATCTGATTCTTTGCCCCTCTTAATAGAATCATTTTCTCCCCTCCCAGAGGGAACATCTCTGGCTCCCTTAAGGGATTTTTCACTCGCAGTTTACACTGGAGAAAGTGAAAGGCAACTAGGTGAGTTTGTCACTGAAGCAATTCAGTTTACAATGTCAAATGTTTTGATAGACTCAACCAGGGATTGGGAATTGCGAAATCCCATTGCACCACCACTGACCTCTCTTGAAGGGGATAGGGTGATTTCTTATGCAGGTACATCATCTCCAAATATGGATAGACAACTAGTGGTTAGTGTTGGTCCTTGTGTATTGCAGAAGGGGGGGGGGGGGATGAATGCAATACTGATAAAATTCAATCTCAGTTTCAACAACTAAAACTAAGATTTAATGTTATCAATAATATGTATGCATTCACAAACAGTATAATAGAGAAGACAGGATTCACAAAATAAATGTTTTATTTATTTTGCAAAGTGTTGCTACAACCTCAAGAGAGAATTCTTGAGCTTCGATCTTCTTCAAGACACTTGCTTGTCTTCGTTACATATCTAGAATGAATTGACAGTAGGTATAAGACTAATCCTATCACTATCAGTCACGGGTTTGTGAAGCTTCTGTCACTGTCAAGTGGCAGCTTCTTACCGATTGTCTTACCCATGTGACTTTCCTAAATTGCTAATATGTCAGATATACATTATAAAGAAAGCAACCTAGATTCATTCTATTTCCAGCTTAAGCAATTCAGCAAATAAAGACTTGACCTTGCTCTTGAATTGATTCGCTTTTGTTTTGCAGTGCTTGATGCTTCTGTCGTAGTCTTGCAGACTTGGTGCAGCTTAGGGATACTGCAACACGCCTGTTTCTTGAACATTGAAACTGTTACGGGATTTGACTGAGAAAGATACTTAGAACAAGGGTCTTTCTCGAGACATTTACTTTTGCCACATAGCTTGCTGTCACAGGAATGTGCTTTTGGTGACAGTAGGAGTTCCCCGCATAGTGTGCTGTCGAGGTTTCCAAGCTTGCTGTCGTGGGCTAAAGTTGCTGTCGCGTAGTCTTCCGCCAATGTTGCTATCAGAGTGAATATGCTGTCTTGACTTGCAACATTCTGTCTTCTTGTAATCTTACTGTCGAAGCTTTAGGACAGTAACCTTTATTCATGTTGTCATCTAATTATGTATCCTTTGAGGCTTGAACACGGCAAGTGAACTTCTTTCAAATTATACAACTAGAATAACATTACATACTGATTACAAGAACATACTTTGGCTGTGACAGTATGTTCTACTTAATTAAAAATTAAGTACAAGCAAAGTTAAGTTGTTTCTATGTTATCACCCATAAATCCCAACAATCTCCCCCAATTTGTTTTTTTGGAAAATAACAACAAATTTATAATATGTGCTGACAACTTAACTAACAAGATCAGAATGGATTAAGAATTTTTTACTTAGCTTGAGATTTCCTCTTCTACCTTGCTGCATCCTCTCTTTTGAGAGCTTCTACCAAGCAGCCTCTTAGACCTTCTATAAGAGAAATTTCAGCAGCAGAAACTGCAGCATCCTCTACTTCCTCAATGATCTTCTTTATGGTAGGAGAGAGGAGAGAACTAGCATCCCTGAGATTCAGCCATTGCTCTATATCATATGGATAGGTTCTGAAGTGAAGTTCTTCAAGAATGAGCTTGAATCTACTTCCAGGATAAGCATTGAGAGTCCTTCTCCTTTGCTTGTCCAGCTTTGAGTCTTCTCCTTTTCTCCTTTCCAATACTTTCTCTATTTCATCAGAACAAATCTGCTCCAAGGGATGAATAGATCCAGCTACCATATACTGTAAATCCTTCAGAATAGTTGTTTTTAGCTTGTGAAAGTTGCAAACATAGATTTCTTCTTTTAGATACTTCATTCTTAGGGGATTTTCTAGCATACATGATTGATAATTTAGAGCTTCACTTTCTGCCTTGTTGGAGACCTTGCATCTTTCCAGTAGTTCAGCTTCCTTCTTATCAAGTTCTGACTTAGTTTGAGAATATTGAGAAGATTCAGGTCTTTTGCTTGGCTTGGGTTCCCTTTCCTGAGTTGGTTGGGTTTGCCATTCTTCTGTTGGTAAATCCTCAAACTCATAGTACCAGTGGTATGGTATATGAGAAGATGGTAGATCAGTGAGAATATCAGCATCATCAAAATCTGCAAAATTGTAGCCAAATTTCTGATAGAATTCAGCATCCCTATCAGCCTGATATTTCAGAATATGTTCCATGACAGGCTCTGGAACATCATCATAGCTTTCCATCAACTCTATCATCCTTTCCAAGTAGAAGAAATCAATTCTTCTTTTATCTATTTCCGTCATGCTACCACTGATTGATGTGGCTACAAGATCAAAGTCCTTGTTCATCCTGACCGATCTTGATTCTGGCCACCACAGAATGTACTCAGCAACCTCTTGATTAGCATCCAGCTTAATCTCAACACTCTTGATTTCTTTTGATTGCATTTGTTGTACCTTAAGACTGTTGGGAGGTATTGATTGAATTGGCATCTTCAGATTTCTGCCAAATCCAGTGGCCTTTTCCTTTCCTGAGTACTTGTGCTTTCCATGAGGTTTCTGTCTAGAGAACCATGCTCTTGCTTTAGCTTTCAGTCTTTTGGGCTTGACAGTAGCTTTGGCTTCATCCTTGACAAAATCTTCCTTGACAGCACCTTTGTCGACAGTATCTTCTATGACAGCATCTTCTTTGACAGTTTCCTTGTCGACAGTACCTTTGGTGACAGCATCTTTTTCTGCATTTATGCAGTCAATAGCACATCTAAGAATGATTGCCTCCAAAGCTTCCAGTATTCTTGACTCCTCTTCATCTGTTGCACCAACATCTTTCTTTTCCTGATTAGGAGTTTCTTCATTGCCTTCATTCTGGGATTGAATACCAGTATTCCCAGAATTACTTCCACCAGCATTTCCAGCATTTTCAGAAGCTTCACCACCTCCAACCTCATCATCATCATCATCATCATCATCATCATCATCATCATCATCATCATCATCATCATCATCATCATCATCATCATCATCATCATCATCATCATCATCATC
Source organism: Heracleum sosnowskyi (assembly GCA_030848705.1). Lineage (NCBI taxonomy): Eukaryota > Viridiplantae > Streptophyta > Magnoliopsida > Apiales > Apiaceae > Heracleum > Heracleum sosnowskyi. Next base: position 73,553,071 of record CM061235.1, read on the forward strand.
ATCATCATCATCATCATCATCATCATCATCATCATCATCATCCTGAGGAGGTATGTCATAGAGACAGCTTCCACCTTGATCATTTCTTTTGGCATTGGCTCTAGAGATTAGTTCCTTCACTCTAGCTCCCAGTGCCTTGTCTCTCAGCACCAGCATTTTGTAGATCTATGATCTCTTGAACAGCATAAGCTCTTCCTGGATTGGCATTTGAATTGAGTATTCCATCTAACACTTTCAGAATTGACTTGGTTTCCATTCTGGATGTGCCAACCAAATTCATGAAGCTGTTTCTTCTTGTGCCATCCTTAGTTACAGATCTATAGAAAACACTTGGTGGATTTGTGTAGACTTCAGGTAGCTTTTGTGTGAGCAGGTTCTGGATTTGCATATCCAATATTTCATTGAATGGTGTTTGAGTTACCCTGATCTTTCCCTTCAAAGCACACAACACCTTTGCTGGCAGACTCTGCAATAACTGCATTGTGATGAAATAAGATATGCCAGAAGTGAAATAGATACTTACAGCCCATCTTTTCTCATCATTCACCATTACACTGACACTAGTGATTTGATCCTTTAACAGTTTTGTGGTGTTTGTTGGACGGTTGCTTGGAGTATTCATTGCTTCTTCCACCAAACTGCTAAATTCACTGTCATGGTTGAGTAATGTGTTCTCCCTGTAATCCACCATCAAAACATTGGCTTCTTCTTGATCAAATTCAGTGCCATTTGACCAAATAATTCCCTTTTGGATGGATTCAGGCAGTTTCCCTTTACCTTTCCCAAACTTGTTTTGTTCCTCCATTTCTCTCCATTTCTTCTGTAGAGTAGTTTCTTGAGTTTCTGGAGTTGGCTCTCTAATTACCACAGGAGGCAAGATTGGGTGTTTAGATGTAGGTCTTCTTTGCAGTGCATCTTGAGTTGCCTTTGACATTAACACCCTTTCACCATCCATGTCCACTTCAACAGGCTTTTCAGCTTTATCCTTTGGTTGTCCACTGCTTGGTTTGACTTGCTCCCCCTTTGACATTGCTTTCCTTTTAGCTTCCCCTCTGGTCTTCACAGTTACAGGCTCCCCCTGAGTTCCACCTGATTCCTGAATAGGCAATGATTCTGATCTTGCTACCTTCTCCCCCTTAGTTGAGTTGGCAGCTACTAGGTCAGTAAGGAACTGGATGGAGAGCTGAGTAGCAGCAAAACCATCAACCACCAGTTGAGAGAGAGAGTCCATCTTGGAGTTCAATGTAGCACACTGTCCTTCCAGAGCTGCAATCCTGTTACCATAAGTAGCAGAGGGGCCACCACACCTTAACCTTCTTGGAGGGGAAGGAAAAGAAAGGGGCTTGGAGGCTATGGGGGTTCTCACACTCTCAGGGTGTTTTTGAGTGATCTCATCACCCCTCACAGATTGACTCTCAAGGCTTAATGCCTGAATAGTGTGGGCTCCCTCAATATCTCTCTGGACATGCTCAAGTCCCTCTCTTTTTGCCAGCTCATTTGGCTGCCTCTCATTTTTATGCTCACCTCTCTTTTCTTTTATCTCTCTTTTCTTTTGCACACCCTCACTCAACCTAGATGCATGGGTATGAGCAGTACTAACATGCATGGAAGGAGTAGATTTAGAATGTACCTTTAAGAGTTTGGCAAGAGGGAGATCATCATCAGAGGCATCCTCAATGATTACAGCATCAAAATCAGGCTGAGAGGACTGGACAACATTTTTGGCAAGACTGTTACTGTCAGTTGGAGTCTGGACAGCAGGTTCTGGCATGACAGCAACTTTGGGAGGTGGAGTGACAGTAGGTTCTGTAGTGACAGTATCTTTCTCTCCACCCATGACAGTAGCTGTGTCCAGGACAGCAACATTGCCAGTGTCTTTGACAGCAACAAAGGCTGTGACAGCATCTTCCTGAAGGTAAGATGTTCCTTGGAGTTCAGACAAAGTGTTGGCTGTTTCATTTTCTGACAAAATACCACTTTGCCCTAGCTCAGTGTTTGGAGGAGTGGTGTCCATCTCACTTTGAGAAATGGGTTCTTGTGGACCACTAGATGGGGGCTCATCCATGATTGGAGATGGATGATCAAAACCTGAAGGGTTGGGACTGTCCCCTTCTCTAGGTTGTGGAGAAGAAACAAAGGAATGTGTAGGGAAGGAAGAAGGTGAAAGTGTAGCAGAGAGTGGGGGCTGATTCACAGATGAAACATGTGAACCATCAATAGGAGTAGAGAAATCCTCACTGTGCCCTAACTCACTGTGTGTTTCTTCAAGTGGGGGTATCTCAGGTTGTGAACCATGAGTTTGTACAGACTCTGTACAGGGTGCCTTGGGAGACAGGCCAATTTCAATAGATACACCTTGATGAGAAGGCACATCTAGGGAGGTGTTTGAGTCCCTTTCAGTAACTACAGTTTGTTGAGAAACTGCAGCTTGGTTAACAGTGGTTTTGGTCCTCCTAGCTCTCTTCTTCTTAGGCTCAGGGGGAACCACTGTGGGTTCTGTTTGACTACCTTCCTTATTTGCTGCACTAGGTGCAGTGTCTCCCTCTTGACTAACAGAGCTACCACCAACATCAGCCTCTAAGGACCTTTTTCTAGATTCTTGCAAGGCTTCTCTTTGGGCTTTGGGAAGTCTAGAGGGCCTAGGCTGAGTGTATGGTGTTGAATGTGGGTTAACCGAGTTTGGGTCTAATTCAGTTTCATTCACAAGAGTAAAGGAATCATAACCAGAAGGTAATGGATAATCAAGGTTGGACACTTGATCAACCATATGCTGAGTGAAACAGAGTGGAATGTGTGCATTGAGATCTTGTGATGATAACAGTGTGTGTGTGTGTGTTCTTTTTCAAAACTGAGCAAGCCTCTAAACGAGGAGCAACATCATTAAAATCACAGAATGAAATAATGCACATCATAAGAAAGCGAGGGTAGATGGATACCTTCTTACCTATGGCAGCTTTGAGGTGTGCCATGAGGAGAGCTCCAACATTCACCTTGTATCCATGGACAAGAGAATGTGTCAGTTTCTTGATGTAGGAGGGTATTCCATTCCAGCCTGTGGACTTGGTAGAGAACACCTTGACCATCACATCAAATATCATGCTCCACTCCTTTCTCAGATGCTTCCTATCCATTTTACCAGTTGGATACCAGTTGGTAGTCCCCTCTTCGAGAATAGGGCCTGCATACCCAATCTTCAAGAAGAGCTTCTTGAGAGTGTCATCATTTGCAAGTTCAGTAAATTATTGTCTTGCTTCAAGGGTAATTCCAAGAGCAGTGTTGATGACCTCAGCTGTAAGAGTGTATTGTTGCCCAGAGATTGTGAATTGAATACCCGGGTTCTCACCCTCAGTTTGAGCAACATCAGTTTGCCAAAACGCCTCAAGTCTGTCTAAGTCTAGAATGGGGGTTGAGGTGATGGCATAACCGAGATAGGACTTGTTCAAGAAAAACACGAGTCCTTTGAAGCCTTCACCAGCATCATTTGGGGAAAAGATGCCAGCAAATTTTGTTTGAGAGAGAGTCTGTTTGGGGGCCATTGAGATTTCAAGAAAAGAAGAATGTAAGAGAGTTGCTTTTTGCTGGAAGAAAGTTGTTTTGTCTTGAGTTTGATGAGAAAGAGTAAGATATGTATGAGTAACTGGGGAATAAATAGGGGTATCTCAAACGTTTTGTGCATAAAAAGTGGATTTCAAGAACGTGTCTTAACAAGAACGTGTCTTAACCCACTCTTAAACACGTGAGCTACTGCCCGTTATTGACTGACCAACGTGGGATAAATATCCAATTTCAACGGTCCACTATTGTTGACAGTAACCTGTGCGCTAGAAACAATCTGTCAGTAATAAGAGGTGGTGACAGTAGGTTTTGCGCGACAGCAACTATTGCGTAAAAACTTGCTGTCACCGTTAAGCATATGAATGACAGTATCCTTTACAAGTCTTGACAGAAAGTCTTTTCCTGCTGTCAAGAAGGTAGCTGTCAAGAAACACACGACAGTACCCTTCTTAACGACAGTAACTTCGATTGGGAATTGGTTCTGTCATGAACTTATTAGAATGCTTTATTCATATACTTAACTTAATATTGACACATTATGGATTTAGCAATGTAATCGTTTGAACACAGATATTAAGCAAATTACACAGACACTTCATAAACTCAATAACCACAAAAACAAGAACTTTTATTATTAATAAAATCATTAAAATAGAACATTGAGTACATTATTCTATGATTTTATCAACTAGTTCTAACGTCTCTTCCTTAATTTCCTCTTCAGAGCGACTTTCTTCCTTGAGAAGTGCCTGAAGCGCTTTCTCTTCTTCCTGAGCCTTGGCCTCCTCTTCCTGTTTCTTTTCTTCATCTATCTCATCGATGGCATCCAACAGCATCTGGAAGAGCTCATCAATCTCTTCACTGTCGGGTTCACTATCGCACCGTTTTAGCCCTACTTCAATTCCTACTTTGTTTTCCATTATTTACTTTAAAACTGAGAGCAGACTGGTGAAACCTAAGGTTAATTTATAGGCAAAACCTTCTAAGGATTAAAGTCTAATGGTCAACAGTTAGAGTACCCATACAACTACCACAGAAGTAATTAATGGTCGTGTCCTCCTTTAATCCTACAGATTAATGCAAAAAGGTGTGAAAGTCCAATGGAACAGATTTTTATCTCTCAAACTTAACAAGTAACCACATTAATGTCATACACGGTTTAAAAGTATGAGACTGGCACAAAATACTGACATGAAAAGTCAAATCAACACATGCTGTCACATAACAGACAAAGACCAAGTAGACAGTAACTTCTCTTGACAGCAGGTTTGAAGTTGCTGTCATGAGCTTAATTAGAGAATTTGGAATTATAGAAAACTGAGTAAATCAACATACCAGGTTCAGCATTCCCAATTCACTTACCAACCTGTTGAAGGTTGCTTCATCCAATGGCTTAGTGAAGATGTCAGCAAGTTTCTTGTCAGTTGGGACATAGATCAGCTTCACAGTTCCTTGTTCAACATGCTCTCTGATAAAGTGATGTCTTATATCAATGTGCTTTGTCCTAGAGTGTTGAACTGGATTGTCTGAAATGGCTATGGCACTAGTGTTGTCACAGTAGATTGGAATTTCACTTAACACTAGACCATAATCCAGAAGTTGATTCTTTATCCATAGAATTTGTGCACAGCAACTGCCTGCAGCAATATACTCAGCTTCTGCAGTTGAGGTAGAAACTGAATGCTGCTTCTTGCTAAACCATGAGACCAATCTTCCACCAAGAAATTGACAACTACCAGTAGTACTCTTTCTGTCAATCTTGCATCCAACATAGTCTGAGTCTGAGTAGCCAATTAGATCAAATCCAGTGTTCTTGGGATACCAAAGACCTAGGTTAGGAGTGCCTTTTAGGTATCTAAAGATTCTCTTGATGGCTACTAAGTGAGACTCCTTTGGATCACTCTGAAACCTTGCACAGAGACATGTAGCAAACATGATGTCAGGTCTGCTAGCAGTTAGGTATAGGAGAGATCCTACCATGCCTCTATAGGTGCTTGAGTCAACTTTCTTCCCTTTAGGATCAAGATCCAGACTGGTTGAGGTGGACATTGGTGTCTTTGCAGGTGATGAATCTTCGAAGTTGAACTTTCTGAGAAGTTCCTTGATGTATTTAGCTTGACAAATGAAGATTCCATCAGATTGTTGAAGAATTTGTAATCCCAGAAAGAATGACAATTCTCCCATCATACTCATCTCATATTTGTTACTCATGAGAGAGGAAAACTTCTCACACAGCCTCTCATTTGTTAAACCAAAAATGATATCATCCACATAGATTTGTACCAGAATGATGTCCTTGCCATGGTGTTTGTAGAAAAGTGTCTTGTCCACAACTCCTCTAGTAAACTGATTGTCCAAGAGAAAAGTGAAGAGTGTGTCATACCAAGCCCTGGGTGCTTGCTTTAGTCCATACAAAGCTTTGAAAAGTTTGTATACAAAATCATACACTTCAGCATCCTCAAACCCTGGTGGCTGTTCAACATACACTTCTTCTTCCAATTCTCCATTTAGGAAGGCACTTTTGACATCCATCTGAAATACTTAAAAGTTGCAGTGTGCAGCATAGGCTAGAAAGATTCTTATAGCTTCAAGTCTTGCAACAGGTGCAAATGTCTCATCATAATCTATTCCCTCCTGTTGACAGTAACCCTTAGCTACTAGCCTGGCTTTGTTTCTTGTCACTGATCCATTTTCATCAAGCTTGTTTCTGAAAACCCATTTGTTCTCAATGACTGACTTTCCCTTAGGTCTTGGAACTAGCTTCCATACATTGTTCCTTGCAAACTAATTTAGCTCTTCTTGTATGGCTATCACCCAGTCAGAATCCAACAATGCTTCATCAGTTGTCTTGGGTTCCATTTGAGACAGGAAGCATGAAAACATGCTGTCAGCAGAGACTTTGTTCCTTGTCCTCACTCCAGAATTCGGGTCACCAATGATGAGGTCACTTGAGTGATCCTTGTTCCACTTGGTGATTCTGGGCAAGCTACTTGACTGTACAGGAACATTTGCTTCAGTTTGTTGAGTTGAATGATCACCAATCCCATTGTCTTCACCATGTTCTTCTTTGTCTCCAGAGTCACCACTGTCATGAATGTTAGAGGTTATGGTCTGTGACTGAGCTGGAGTTTGGTTGACAGTAGTGGTATTGACAGTATCTTTATCAACTTCAACAATTTGAGTGAAGCTAGGTTCTTCATCCACAATTTCCTCAACTTCCAAGTATCCTTGATTCTCAAATCTGAATGTCTGCATCTTTCCTTCTTCATGCAGTCCTGGAAACTTGGTTTCATCAAATGTGACATTAACACTTTCTTCAATAATCCTGTGTTCCATAACATAAACTCTGTAGGCAGTCCTTTCTGTGCTGTAACCCATGAATAGTCCTTCAAAAGCCTTGGTGTCAAATTTTCCTTTCTTCTCATGGTTATCCTTCATCATAAAGCATTTGCTCCCAAACACATGAAAATATTTGACAGTAGGTTTCTTTCCAGTTAACAGACAGTAAGGTGTACTTGCATGAGTCTTGTTGATCATGGTTCTGTTCTGAGTATAACAGGCTGTGTTGATAGTTTCAGCCCAGAAATATGTTGGCAGTTTGGCATCATGCAACATAGTTCTATCTACTTCAATGAGAGTCATGTTCTTTCTCTCTACAACTCCATTCTGCTGTGGAGTTCTTGCAGCAGAGAATTGTTGTACAATTCCTTCATCTTTACAGAAATTTCCAAGAGTGGCATTTCTGAATTCTGTACCATTGTCACTCCTCAAGATTTGAACTTTTGAGTTTGGAGTTCTATCAAGAACTCTGACTTGATCAATAATCACTTGAGCAGCTTCATCTTTGGATTCAAGAAACTTCACCCAAGTGTACCTTGAGTAATCATCCACCATTACTAAGGCATATCTCTTCTTGGCCATTGATGGTACATTGACTGGTCCAAAGAGATCCATGTGTATCAACTTGAGTGCTTCAATGTTGGTGTTCATTTGCTTGGACTTGTGCACAGCTCTTCTCAGTTTGCCCATTTGACAATCTTCACACAGTCCTTCTTGACAGAATTCCTGTTGGGGCAAACCTCTCACTAACTCCTTCTTCATCAGAATATTCATTGTCTTGAAGTTGAGATGTGAGAGCTTCCTGTGCCAAAGCATACTGTCACCAACAGTAGCTTTACTGTAAAAGCAGTAAACCTTATCCTTCTTTGTTGAATTTAAGTCAGCAACAAACAAGCTTCCTTTTCTAACCCCTTTTAGAGAGAGGCTACTATTCTTCTTGTGATAGATGTTACACAGCATCATATCAAAATCAACCTTGAATCCCCTGTCACTGAATTGGCTGACACTGAGTAGATTGTGCTTCATTCCATCCACAAGAGCAATATCTTCAATGACAACATTTCCAATTTCTAGACAGCCATATCCCACTGTGTAACCCTTGGTGTTGTCTCCAAAGGTTATGATTGGGCCAGCTTTCTCAACATAATGTGATAGCAGGGCTTTATCACCTGTCATGTGCCTTGAGCAACCACTGTCAATGATCCACATGACTTGATCTTTCTTCTTGCCCTGCAAAACAGAATGTGTCTAAGATGCATATGGTACCCAATCCTTGTTGGGTCCTGCAGTTTCAGTGTCTCCTGAGTTTCTTTCAGTCATAAAGTCACAAGCATTATCAGTAATCTCCTGTTTGACTTCTCTTTTCACCCACTTAGGTTTAGAATTGGACTTGGTCCTTTTCTTAGTGGATGGAGCCTTTTTGCTGTTTCCAGCAGGCTCAGAAGTCTCAACAGTGTTTATGTATGAACATTTTTCAGTAGTGAGAATAGGTAAGTTAAAGCATGTACTCATGACAGTAATTTTGCATGGCATACATTCAATGTTATTACAGACACTCATAGTTCTATGCATAAGGGGGGTTCTGTGTAAGTTACCATTGAGTTCAGTTGCATTGACCTTATCCTCAATTGGTTTCTTACAAACATGTGTTAAGTGATGAGTAGATCCACAGTTATTGCATAGTTTCCTAGAAGCACCTCCAACATTAGTGTATCCATTTCCTTTGTTGACTCCTACCTTTCCATTCCTATTCTTAGACTTGGGAGTTACTGGATTGACAGTATGTTCAGAAGTTGCTGTCGAACTTTCCTTGACAGTATCTTTTATTCCTACTGTCTTGACAGAAGGTTTTAAAGTTACTGTCTTGGAACCATTCTTGACAGTATCTTTGGAAGATTCTGTCTTGCCAACTGTGACAGCATCTTTTGAACTTACTGTCTGATTGCTTGGTAAGTTTACTGTCTTGGGGATTGTGACAGTATCCTTTCCATCCTTGAATGTGCTGTCAACACCTTTATCCTCATCAAGAATTTCTTGTTTGATGAGCATGGCTTCTTCATCAAACTCAATTTCTGCAGCTTTAAAAATGGGAGTTTTAACTTTCTTGAGAATGGTGGGTTTGACAACAGCATTTCCAGAACAATCTTGAATCACAGTTTCCTTTCCAGGTCTTCTACCATATGAAAAACCTATACCAACTGACTGATTTTCTGTATGCTTATCATTGTAATCCTGAACTATCTTTGATGAGTTTTTATAAGCCTTGATTTTAAATTCATTTTCAGCAATCTCATTTCTCAGGAATTCCTCAACCTCTTTAGCACATTTCAATTCATTTTTAAGTTTAGCATTCTCCTGAGCTAAAGAGTCTAGTGAACTGGTTTTGAGAACAAGAGATTCATTTTCAGACTTTAGTGTTTCATTTAGCTTACTCAGCCTAGTGATCTCCTCATTGGCAGCAGATAAGCTAGTATAGACATTGAACATTTCAGCACTTAAGTCTTTAATGGTTTTCTTATACTCATCAATGGACATATCAAGTAAGACAAGTGAAGGTACCTGACTTGAAGATGTTGATGTTACTTCATCAGTGCTAGCCATGAGAGCTAGGTTGACATATTCTTCTTCATCTTCATCATTAGACTCATCCCAACATTTTCCTTCAGCCACATAGGCTCTACCTTGATTCTTCTTAGAGTATCCACCAGTTCCTTTCTCAAATCTCTGAACCTGTTTGGGTCTTTTGCACTCAGTAGCAAAATGACCAGGTTCACCACAGTTGTAACACTTGAATTTAGATTTATCCACAAATCCAGTCTTGTATCCTCCTTTGAATGAGCTTCCCACAGCAGCCTTTGATGAGCTTCCCTTGGTGAACTTGGATGCTTGGCCTTGGGGCCTGAATGACCTATCCTTCTTGAACCTAAAGTTCTTGAACTTTTTGGCCATGTAAGCCATAGTAGGATTGTCCATGCTTTCCAGTTCCTCCATAGTGTAGAAGTCTTCATCTTCCACATCCTTGAGTTGTAGTACTACTTTCTCATCATCTTCAACAACCTCTTCTATCTTCAAGGATTGTACAGGGGTTAGTTGAGTGATTTGTAGTGCTTCACTAGGTTGTGTGATCCTTCGCACTTGTGCTACTAGGGCACTTGACATGTTAGCCATCTTGTTCCTTGTTCCACTTTGTATGGCTCTCTTTTGAAAGAGTTCAAGTTCATAGGATTTCAGAATGCCATAAAGTGTCTCAAAGGTTATATTGTTGAGATCTCTTCCTTCTCGTATGGTTGTTGTCTTGTGTTCAAGATGATCAGGCAGTGTAAGCAAGAACTTGACATTCAATTCTTTTCTGTCATAGTACTTGCCATGTATCTGCAGTTCAGTTAAGAGCTTACTGAACCTTTCAAACATGGAGGTTAAGTCTTCACCAGGCTTGGCCATGAATGCCTCATATTGAGATATAAGTATTTGCCTTTGGTTGCCTTTAACTTCTTCACTTCCTTCACAGAGTAAGGCTAACCTGATCCACATCTCCTTGGCTGATGTGCAGCTTATCACACTTCCACACATGGCTTTATCCAATGTGAGAGAATCGAGCAAGATGAGTTGCAAGTGATCATCTAGCACCATTTTCTCCTTCTCAGTTTCCAAAAATTCCGAGGGATCTTTGGGAACCCAATGTGCAGGAATGATTTCACCATTTACTGTTGTGGCTTCAATTTCCTTCCTTGGTATGAAAGGACCATTCTCGAGTATACCTGGGTATAGTGGATTCGCAGCTTTGATAAACAACAAGATTTTTCTTTTCCAAATGTTGTAGTTCTCTTTATCAAAAGCTGGGATCTTGATACTGTTTGATTTCTGCATTGTCGTCGGGATCTCAGATATGTATGTTAATCTGATTGCTCTGATACCAGTTGTTGGTCCTTGTGTATTGCAGAAGGGGGGGGGGAGATGAATGCAATACTGATAAAATTCAATCTCAGTTTCAACAACTAAAACTAAGATTTAATGTTATCAATAATATGTATGCATTCACAAACAGTATAATAGAGAAGACAGGATTCACAAAATAAATGTTTTATTTATTTTGCAAAGTGTTGCTACAACCTCAAGAGAGAATTCTTGAGCTTCGATCTTCTTCAAGACACTTGCTTGTCTTCGTTACATATCTAGAATGAATTGACAGTAGGTATAAGACTAATCCTATCACTATCAGTCACGGGTTTGTGAAGCTGCTGTCATTGTCAAGTGGCAGCTTCTTACAGATTGTCTTACCCATGTGACTTTCCTAAATTGCTAATATGTCAGATATACATTATAAAGAAAGCAACCTAGATTCATTCTATTTCTAGCTTAAGCAATTCAGCAAATAAAGACTTGACCTTGCTCTTGAATTGATTCGCTTTTGTTTTGCAGTGCTTGAAGCTTCTGTCGTAGTCTTGCAGACTTGGTGCAGCTTAGGGATACTGCAACACGCCTGTTTCTTGAACATTGAAACTGTCACGGGATTTGACTGAGAAAGATACTTAGAACAAGGGTCTTTCTCGAGACAGTTACTTTTGCCACATAGCTTGCTGTCACAGGAATGTGCTTTTGGTGACAGTAGGAGTTCCCCGCATAGTGTGCTGTCGAGGTTTCCAAGCTTGCTGTCGTGGGCTAAAGTTGCTGTCGCGTATTCTTCCGCTAATGTTGCTGTCAGAGTGAATATGCTGTCTTGACTTGTAACATTCTGTCTTCTTGTAATCTTACTGTCGAAGCTTTAGGACAGTAACCTTTATTCATGTTGTCATCTAATTATGTATCCTTTGAGGCTTGAACACAGCAAGTGAACTTCTTTCAAATTATACAACTAGAATAACATTACATACTGATTACAAGAACATACTTTGGCTGTGACAGTATGTTCTACTTAATTAAAAATTAAGTACAATCAAAGTTAAGTTGTTTCTATGTTATCACCTATAAATCCCAACAGTTAGAAATGAGAATCAAACACAGAGTGATACACAAACACGTGAGTTGAGTGAAACACCACTGAGAGAAATTGAGGTGAGTGCACACACTGACACAAACACTGCTTCGTTGTTAGCTCAGATAGTTGCTCTACAGAAACAACTTTTGGAAACCAAGGCTGAAAAAGATCTTCTCAAAGCACAAGTGGTTGAACAGTCTTCTTCTTCCACCTCTGTAACTAATCAGCTGGGTACTATAAAGGATGATATTGAAGGTCTGAAGATTACTCTCCTACCCAAGATCAATGCAATTCAGCAATCTCAAGTACTTGTGGCTTCAGACATCTCTAATCTTACAACTTCAAATGCTCAGCAAACGGTTGATGAAAATCAGTGGTTTAATGAACAAAGGTTTGCAAAGATTGAAGGTGGAATGGAGCATCTCAATGAAGGGATGAAGCATCTGTACTATATGATCAAGAATTCACATCAACCCACTGCTGAACAAGATACATTCTTTGAGGGTGATGATGAAGATGATGTTGATCAAGGAGGAGATAGAAGAGATAGAGGAGATAGAGGAGATAGAGGAGATGGAGGAGATATAAGGGGAACAAGTGAGGTCAATCCTGAAGCTGTCAATTTTACATCTGTAGAGGATTCCTCAACTAAGGGGGAGAAGAAAGGAGGAGGTGAAGGAGAACCTGGAGGAGCTTCTGGAAAAGATAAGGGTAAGGATAAGCAGAAACAGTCAATGGAGAAGTCTACTTTTGATGATGTTTTCTACTACCATGGTGAACAAGGTGATTTTCAATATGATATTTCTGGTGATCTGGTGGAGACTATCCCTGAAGAAACTATTGGTGTATAGGAGGTTGAAGAAGTGGCCAACTTTGATGACTGGGAAGATGAAGATAAGTTGTACACTCCTGATCCCTTATTTCAGAAAGAATTGAAGAAACAACAAGCAGATCTGAGAAGAAAGGAAGATGAAAATGCCAAGGTCTCAGACATTATATCTCAAAACCTTAAAATTCAAAAAGCGGAACATGAAGACAAACAACGTCTTCATAGTATTCATGTTAAGGAAATGAGATTACATGTCAGGATGATGATGGGAAGCAAGTGGGATAAAGAAAGGGAGATGTTTGATATCCCTCAGAGAGGCACAAACAATGATCGTACTTTTCTTAAATTGCTTGAGAAGATCAGAATAGTTAATCCAGATAATTCATTATACATGAAGGCTTTGAAGGAAGATATCTTAAGGATTACATCTGCATTTGATCAAGTCAGACAGGAATTTTATATCTATGTTTCAAGTGTCGTTAAAGGATCATTCACAGTTTCTCTTGACCTTCTTGAAAGAAGATCTCTGTCAGAGCTTTGGGTTCTGATGAGCAAATTGAAAAGATCTTCATGCTTGAATGAACTTCTTTATGACCGGCTTAGAGATTCTGCTATGAAGGCCAGCCCTCAAGTTGTACACTTTCCGTATGAAGTTATAATCTATAGAGGTACAACTCTGGAGATAGTTAGGCTGGATTCTTATTCTTTGAAGTTACAAACTACTATGCAGCTGGTGAAGTTGGAGAGTCTTCTGAGAACTTCTAGGTTTACTACTGAAGCAAAGTCTGAAGTTACTGGTATGATTTCAGACTACTGCAATGAAAATGTTCCAAGGTATTCTCAATTGAAGAACAGATTAAAGAAAGTCACTTCTCAACCAGTCAAGACAAGTGGCGTTGTTTCAGAAAGTGATCGTGTCCTTGATAAAGATCTTATAAACACCTTGCAAGATGTAATAAGTAAATAATATATTCATATGTCACAGGCCTATTTGTAAACACTGAGGATTCTACTCAACATAAACAAAGATGTAATAAGTAAATAATATATTCATATGTCACAGGAATCTCAGAAGATAATATATGTCAAGAGAATGAAGATTAATGTCATCTACAGTCTTGAAGTAATTCTAAATTGAAAGAAGTTCAACTTATTGATCAAGCCTCAGTGAAGTATTCAAGGAAGTGAAACTATTTAAAAGTGACAGAGATTTCAGAAGTGTGACAGGAAACGTACAGGTTACAGTCCTTTGTTAAGTAGAAGGAGAAAAAATCAAATCTTAAAGTCAAAAGATGAAGAACAGTCATTAAAGTTAGTCACTCATGAACCAAACAGTACATGGAGTGTCAACGTCATTTAGTGGAAGTTCGTCATCAATTTAAGTGGTTCTTAGAATTAGTTTTAATTCTCCTTTAATTTATTCTATAAGTTAATTAATTTAATCTATAAATTAATTCTTCTAGAATTAATTTATATCTTAAATTAATTAATCTAGATCTTCAGTAATTTTATTTATAAATTAATTCTCAAGAATTAATTTATTTATTGAATTATTTAAGTCAATAACTTAATTTATTTATTAAATCAATTAAGTAAATCAATTCAATCAGAATTTATTTAATTCTAGAAGTACTTTCAATTAGTACTAGTACTACTAACATTTACTCTAGCAGTACTATCTGTTATTAGTACTACCGATAGTACTACCATGTCAATTGGTTAGTACTACCGATAGTACTGCCAACTGATTTGGTAGTACTGCTAGTAGTATTTGTATTAAAAAGAAAAGGTTGGCGCGTACAAAACAAGTTATTGACTTGTTTAAAATAGAAGAAAAGTGTGATCAAACAAAAGGACAGACAAAAAGAAATCAAGACAGAAGAACAAAACAATATTTTATCTTTACTTCTGCCATTAAAAGCCTTCAACTGTCCGAGCAAATTTCTCACACTGGAATTAATTCTTGAACTCTTTGTAACATTTAATCATTTGGAATTAGTTCACTTGTATTGCTTTGACAATCTAGCGGATCATAATCCCTAGAAATTATATCGAACTACTTTTTAGTATTCGATCCTTTTATTACAAAAATAGATAAATTCATGTTGAATTTATTCTAGATTTGTTTTAACAAGAAATCTGTAATCTGTACACTGAATTGTAACAACCTTCAATATTAATATAAGTTATATTTAACTTGAATATTATTTCATTTTATTCCGCAGTAATTTGTTATTGAAATTGTTAAATCAAGAACAATACAAATTCGATTAAACGGACTGTTTGTATTCAACCCCCTCTTCTACAAACATATCAGGCCTAACACTAAACAAAGGCTGACTCAGTTAATATCTCTAATAATAAGAGATTGAGAAATATAAGGCATGCACTCACACCTGCGTCTAGTAGTTGAAGCTATATCATGTAATTTAAAAGCGATAAATTAAAATGAAGTAAAAACAAAAAGAGATTAAAACCCATGCATAAGATTGAAAACAAATCTATCTACAAAATTTTATAAAATTACATAAATCCCAAATATTTTGAAAGAATATTAGTGAAAATGGGTAATAATAAGATGGTTGTTGGGGTGGTGTTGTTGTTGTTGTGTCTGTTTGCGATGGAATCATTTGTTGATGTGGTGAACGCTGATCCGGATCCAAATTGTTAGCCAAGTTGCATTGATTCCTGCAAAACCAAGGGTCACTTTAAGGGTGATTGTGCACAGGATTGTGTAGATTATTGTGTAACTTTTAATAAATTGTAGTCCCGTTTTATGTATGAAGATTTCGGATAATAAGCCGGCGTTTGTTAACTGTCGGATTATTTTGTGATTTTGTTTCGCCTGACCTGTTTAGTCTGGCCTACATTTGTAAATAAACGTTATGCTGTAAAGCATAATGTAACATAAGATGTAACAGAGATAACTATAACTCAACAAAGGACAAGACAGACAATAATATTAACAAAAGCACAGGAATCCAGAAGTAAATAAGAAAAGGTACTCAAAAAATCAAAATATGGTATGTATTCTTGAAGTCCGTAAACAGGTCACGGAAAGAAGTTCATTAATATGTTCAAGCCTCTGTGACAAATAAAGAAACAAGACTTTCAAGACTACTGAAGTATTTGAATGATTAAGAATTAGTACCATAGGATTCTAGTGATTTTATTGAAGCAACCAGAACGACAAAGGACTTATCAACAGCATTGAATTGAAGACATGGAAGTATTGATCAAGTGTTAGTCATCTATGAACCAGACCAGTTGCACCAGTTGTCAGCACCTAAAAGATCAAGATGTTTATCATCTCGGAAGAAGTTGATTTAAGTCTAAATCTGAAACATCCTGAAAGTAAAAAGAATATTACAAGGTATGTTTAGGTTTAAACGGAGATACACTTTGCTTGCTGAAAAAGGAAAGGATCCTCAAGAATTAAACTACAGAAGAAAACATTCGATGGTTTTTCAAATGAAGGAGCATGTGAGTTTATTTTGTTGTGTCAGGTTGATGGAGGAATTGGACGGCCAGGATTGTTTCAATTTTGGTTCGATAGTTTTTCTAAAACTAAGTCTACAATTGGAGAGTGAAGACAATGTCTTCTTTAGTTAAGAGTTTTCACAGAACATCATTTACGAAGAGAGAGTTTTGAGCTTGAAACTGACAGAGAAATTAATAGCGCTTTGAATTCTATCATTGTATTTATTTTGTGTAACCTTGAACTCATTGAAGCTAATCCTACGGATTAGAATTGTAGCACCCCTCGCGGTTTATATTTATAAAACGATATATTCCCCGACTCGTGTTTTGATTTGGTGCATTTGATTTCGTATTAGAACTGAAAGAATTATCCGGGAACGAAATTAAATAATTTGTGAGTATCGTATTCAACCCCCTCTTCTACGATACTTTGGACCTAACAATTGGTATCAAATCTTCTTGATTGACATACAAATCAGATCCGGTGAATGAGACCAAAATCAAACATGGCTTGAAAATTAGAAGCAAATTTTTTAATTTTCAGAAACCATGAGTGCTCCAAAGACAACTGCTGGTATTAAAGTTCCCCCCTTCACTAGAGATGATTTCGGTTTGTGGAAGATGAAAATGCTATTATTTATCAAGGCATCTAATCCGTTGTAGATTGGCATTCTAGAGAACAGACCGTTTGTACCAATGAAATCAGTAGGTGAAACCACAACACCTTAAGGTACTAGAGTTCCTCAAAGTCATATCCCTAAGGAACTTTCTGAGTACATAGATACAGATAAAGAACTGATTCGATTGGATACAGGTTTGATGCTGATATTGACGACTCCGTAGACAAGGAAATGAGCTATTAGTTAATGAACCGTGTGAGCGGGAAACAAATGTGGGATATCATAAACTTGATAATGGAAGGAACTGAAGACGTGCAGGAAAACAGATTGGAAATCCTGACTTCTCAATATGAATCATTTAGGTCACTTCCTGAAGAAAGTATAACTCAGGTCTTTGAGAAGTATACTAAGTTGTTGAATAATTAACCATGAAAGGGAAGACCTATCCTCTGAGAGAGTCAAATAGGAAGTTCATGATGACACTGCCCCATCATGTAGAACACAAGTCCTCATCCATAAGGGAAAGAAATGATTTTATGGACCAGGGACAGTGGGAAATAAGAACTCTGGAAATGATTTATGGCAAACTTAAGACTTATGAGATGGAGCAAGAACAACGAGTGATAATCTACGGACCAGGGACAGTGGGCAATAAGAACTCTGCACTCGCAAGATCAGATGCACTTATAGTGGATGAACCAACAACTTCTGATATTCAGGTTCAAACCCCTAGAGCTGGAAAGGAGGTGATTATAGAAGCTGAAACGGATTCTGTAAATCTGGGTGTTGATGAAAGTGATTACTACCACCTAGAAGAGCTTGAACAAATGGAAGACAAAACCATGGCGTACTTAGCTTCAAAGTTTAGCAACATTCGTTTCAAGAGAAACCCTAAGTACAAGTTCAAGGGCTCAACCAACAGATTTCAGAAGAGCAAATATTCAACAGACACTGGATTTAAGGGAGGCTACAAGACTGGCATGATTGATAAAAGCAAATCAAGATGCTACAACTGCAATAAGTTAGGGCATTTTGCCACTGAATGCCGGAAGCCTCGTCAAGCAAGAAACAAGAAAGATGTCTATGAGAAGAAAGATTCTTATAAGGATTTGAAGAAAGAGAGTGCTAAGCTAAAACAGCAACTGGAAACCTTATCTGGAAAGCAGAAAGGAAAAGCTTATATTGCAGAGGGTAAAAGTTGGGATGATACTAATTCAGATGAAGAGGAAGAGTATGTAAATCTTGCCCTAATGGCTGACTCTTCAGAGGAATCACCACAATCATCTCAGGTACCTATCTTAACAACAATTGACATGTCTAATTCTGAGTACAAGAAAATAGTGCAAGATCTTAGTGTAGAATTGTTTAATGTACACACAAGCATGCTAGCATCAGAAATGGAAAATGCTAAGTTAGTTCTTAAGATTAAAAATCTAGAATCTAAGAATGAAGAATTAATGCTTGTAGCTGTCACATTAGAAGATCTTAGACATAGGAATGAGTACTTAGAGAACAAGGTCAAGTGTAATGATGACATAGAGACAATCCTCAGGAAGAAGATTTCAGACCTAGATTTGAAACTGAATGCATATAAGAACTCCGCCCTAATTGCTAAGGAAATAATTGATGCTCAGACCTTAGGGAATAAAACTACTATAGGATTTGACTACAACAAAAGAACTAGAAAGAAGATAGTGGAATTCCCTGTGACACATCCATCTGTCAAGAAGAATACTCCACACATTCTTAAGAATGTCGAATGTCCAGTTTTTGTTAAGCCTTTTTCAGCACCCTTTAATGAGGATGATCTTATCATAAGACAAGAATTGCTTGAGGATGATTTATTGAAGGAAGTAGAGATAAAGACTAAGTTGCCTAGGAAGTCAGTAAAAACTGAATTACCTAAAACTGATATAGGCAATAAAGTTAGTAAGTCTAAAAAGAACAAGAATGGGAAAGATAGTGTTAATCAGAATATTGTTTCATCTTCTCCCATTGCATCTATGAAGTTGTGCACTAATTGTAATTCTACTGGACACATTACACATGCATGTAAAAAGGTTAAAGTAGAAACTGCTATCACTTCTAGTATGCATAACATGTCTGACATGCTTGATCTTCATGAATCATGTGGAAAGAAAGAGTGTTTACTTTGTGCATACAATATCATGCATGCTTATTTTAAGTTGATGAATGCATCTAGTAGCACTGAGATTAAAAATGATAAATCCACAGACAACATGAAAGTCAAACAAGTTAAGACCGACTTGAATGTTACTCCTGTTAAAGTATCTAAACCTTCAGGACCCAAATAAGTTTGGGTACCAAAGTCCGCTTAATCAATATGTGATTGCAGGGTAAGGTTAAAATCTCAAAGGTCGTGTGGATTCTGGATAGTGGTTGTTCTAGACACATGCCAGGTGAAGAGTCCCTGCTTACAGAGGTGGGTAAGAAGACCGACCCGATTGTTACCTTTGGAGATGACAACAAAGGATTCACTACGGGATATGGTAATCTGAGAATTGGGAATGTCATCATTGAAAACATCTCCCATGTTGAAGGATTGAAGCACAATCTTCTAAGTATCAGTCAATTCTGTGATAAAGGATACAATGTAGATTTCAGAAAGGACAAGTGTTTGATCACAAACAGGAAGGATGAGAAGCTTGCTCTACTGGGAGTGAGAAAAGGAAATTTGTTTATAGCTGACTTAAGTTCTACCAGTGAAGGAGAAGTTACATGTTTATATAGTAAGGCATCTTCAGAACAAAGTTGGTTATGGCATAAGAAGCTCTCACACTTGAACTTCAAAACTATGAACTCTTTGGTAAAGAGAGAGTTAATGAGAGGGTTGCCCCTGATGGAATTTTATCAGGAGGGACTATGTGAAGCATATGAAAAAGGGAAGTCTAAGAAGGCATCACACAGAAGCAGAGAAATGACAAGCATTGATGAACCTCTTCAACTGATTCATATGGATTTATTTGGTCCAGTCAATGTTATGACACTTTCAAGAAAAAGATATGCATTAGTGATGGTGGATGACTACTCCAAGTACACGTGGGTGTTATTCTTATATTCAAAGGATGAAGCAACACAACTAATCATTGATTACATCAAGAAGATAGAAGTGGAAGCTAAGCTACCTGTGGGGACAATCAGATCAGACAATGAAACTGAATTCACGAATGCAGTTCTTAATGATTTCTGCTCAGAGAAAGGAATACCTAGACAGTATTCAGCACTAAGAACTCCTCAACAGAATGGAGTAGTGGAAAGGAAGAACAGAACCTTGGTTAAAGCAACAAGGACAATGTTAAATGAATCAAAACTTCCCACTTACTTTTGGGCTGAAGCAGTGAATACAGCTTGCTACACTCAGAATCGAACCCTGATTAACAAAGATCATGAAAAGACTCCGTATGAGATAATGGCCAACAAGAAACCAACACTGAAGTACTTTCATGTGTTTGGTGCAAAGTGCTTTGTACTAAAAGATGGAGAACATCTAGGCAAGTTTGATGCCAAAGCAGATGAAGGCATTTTTCTGGGCTATTCTCTGGAATCTAAAGCTTACAGGGTGTATGTGATTGAAGATAAGAAGGTGTTGGAAAGTCTTAATGTAACATTTGATGACACCAAAAGACCAGGCCTACAAACTAGAGAGACTCTGAATCCTTGGTATTTGAAAATCTATCAGGAGATCTCTCTGACAATGACGAAGAACCTGAAGTTGTTCTAGTTATTAATAATAATGACAATGATAATGATTCTGGACCAAGTGGTGATAGTGGTGGAAATCATCAGACTACTACTAGATCCACTAGTCAATCAACAGGGTCAACAAATCATACCGGCAACAACTCAGGGGGAGCAGGAGAAGGATCAACTAGTCACACTCCACAACATTTTGAACAAGGAGAATCATCAAGATCGCATCTGCCAAGACAAAGGGTATGGAATAGAGATCATCCCTTTCACTTGATCATTGGTGATCCGGACACATGAGTGAGAACTAGAAGGACATCACAAAATGAATGTCACTATTTTGGGTTTCTTTCAGAAACAGAACCTAAGAAAGCTGAAGATGCCCTAGATGATCCAGATTGGGTGATTGCAATGCAAGATGAACTCAATCAGTTTGAAAGGCAAAAAGTTTGGAAGCTGATACCCAGGCCTAAAGGAAAATCTATTATATGAAAAAGATGGGTATTCAGAAATAAGTTGGATGAAGATGGCATTGTAACGAGAAACAAAGCCAGACTGGTTTCTAAAGGTTACTCCCAATAAGAGGGTATAGATTATGATGAAACCTATGCACCTATAGCAAGACTTGAGGCCATCAGAATGTTTCTGGAATTCACAGCACATTCCAATAACAAAGTATATCAAATGGATGCGAAGAGTGCTTTTCAAAATGGGGAGCTAGAAGAAGAAGTGTATGTGGAACAACCTTCAGGGTTTGAGGATTCAAAACTGGCAGACTTTGTGTACTTTCTATTCAAAGCTCTCTATGGACTAAAACAAGCTCCAAGGACATGGTATGACACTCTCTCTGAAATTTTATTTGAAAATAACTTTACAAGAGGTGTAGTAGATAAAACTCTCTTTTACAAACAACATAAAAATGATTTGATATTGGTGCAAGTATATGTTGATGACATAATATTTGGTTCTACTAATGATGATCTATGCAAGAGATTTGCTAAGTTAATGCAGAATCGATATGAAATGAGCATGATGGGTGAATTGTCATTCTTTCTTGGACTACAAGTGTATCAAAGGTTAGATAGAATATTCATTTGCCGGTCCAAGTACATCAAGGATCTTCTGAAGAAGTATCAAATGGAAGACTCGTCTACAACAAAGACTCCAATGCCAACTACCACTAAGCTTGATAAGGATGAAACTGGTAAGAAGGTTGACATCACAAGCTACAGAGGTATGATAGGCTCCTTACTATATCTCACTACAAGTAGACCAGATATAATGTTTGCAACATGCTTGTGTGCTAGGTTTCAGTCCGATCCTAAAGAATCTCATCTAATAGCTGTTAAGCGAATATTTAGATATCTTAAGGGAACCCCAAATCTTGGAATTTGGTACCCTAAAGATACATGATTTGATCTTATTGGATATACAGACTCAGATTTTGCAGTTTGTAAGATTGATCAGAAGAGTACTTCAGGAAGCTGTTAGTTTCTTGGAAGAATGTTAGTTTCTTGGTATAGCAAGAAGCAGCACTCAGTGTCCACATCAACAACTGAAGCTGAATACATAGCTGTTGGTAGCTGTTGTGTTCAAATCTTGTGGATGAGGAACCAACTCCGTGACTATGGGCTTTTGTTGACTAAGATTCCAAAATTCTGCGATAACACAAGTGCCATAGCAATCTCTAACAACCCAGTGCAACATTCGAGAATGAAGCACATCGACATCAGGTATCATTTTATCCGAGAGCATGTCATGAATGGAACTGTGGAGTTACATTTTGTACCCACAGAGGAACAAATTGCAGACATCTTTACTAAACTGCTTGATGAATCCACTTTTTCTAAGCTGATTGGTGAACTTGGGATATTAAATCTTTCTAATTGATTTTGATTAGGAGTAAGTAACTGCAAGATAGTCCTAGTAAATACACGAGTTTAAGAATTTCTATATCCTTAGGACTCGTGAATTTATTTTCAGGAGCAATTCTCGTAGGTTAGGATTATTGTACTAATTTTATGTCATATTTATGGATGATATATCTTCAGGCATTTAACTAGTTAATAATTCTAAAATTATTTAGGTGCTAATATTTGTTCTAAATATTTGAGCATCTATTTAATTCGAATTGATTTACTTAGTTTTAAACATTGTAGATTAATGCAGCATAATTTATTGGATTTTACTTGGTTAATATCATTTAATGATATTTAGTCGATTTTATTCTAAGAAAATTATGAATTTTCTGTTAACTTTGAATTTTTTGGTGATTAATTTTTGATCTAAAATAAATTCATGGTTGACAGAAAATAAAAAATGTTTGAGTTTTAAACAAAAACAGGTTTAAAATTAAACTGGCAGCAAAAATCTATCGAAAAAGGAATTTCGATGGATTTTCTAAGTACTGGACAAAAAGTATCGAATGTTTTATTCGATGGTTTTTGAAAAAGAAAGGAAATCTATCAAAGGGTATATCTCGATGGTTTTTGAGAATGAAATGAAATCTATCAAAAGAAATAAATTCTTTAATATTTAAAATTCTCGATAGTTTTCAGAAAGGATAATGTTCGATAGTTTTTGGTTTTTAAAAGTTAAAAATATTCGATAGTTTTTGGTAAAAGTCTGTTTAAATTCCTATTTTATCAACTTCGATAGTTTTTCAAAAACTATCAAAGTGTGATTAGACTTTTATGCCCCTCAGAAAAACTATCGATAGTACAATTTTGAAACTATCGAACGTTAATTTACAAAAATATACTTGTAGTTCAGAGTGTATTTAACAGCCCCTTAGACGTTTTTCTTTCACTATTTTAAGATCTAAGAGACTTTTATAATATACTTACAGATAGATACACAAACAAGAACTCATACTTCGACAGATTCTCAAGTTTTTCACCGTGAAAATTGATTATTTACCATAGTAAATTCATTTTACAGTGAAACTATTGTGTGTTTGTGATTAAGTTGGATTTTCTGTTCTTGGTTTTGAAAGAAACCATCGAAAGTGACACTTCTGGATCTTGAGAATTGTTAACACTGTTCTTATTTGGAAATTAGTTGTTCAACAATTAATTTCTTTTAGTTTTAAGTAAAAAATTCGAAAGTTAACAATTAGGGTTCTTAAATCAAAGTGTTCGAGTTTGTGAATTTAGGAAAAGGGGTTATTTTAAAAGTTGATTAATTACAAATAATTAATTGAATTAGTTTTGGTTTAAATTTAAATTTTCTGGAATTTTTTGAAAATATAATGGCCCGAGACTTTATCGTAACCAAGACTAATCATGTCTCTTTTCAGAATGTGCAATCCATTACGAACTTACAGTTTCGTGCATGGGCACAATTTTTGAATACACGTTCTTTGGTGGCTAATGCACTTAGTACTCTTGCGGTCCTTTGTATTGATCAATTGACTGCATTGTACATGACATCCACTGACACATCGGAGAATAATATATCTTCTTTCAGTTTTGTTTGTCAGGGGCAGAACAATAAGGGTGAGGGAACGTGATTTAAACAGAATATTACATTTTCCTACAGAAAACCTTGTTCCTGATCCCAATACTGAAGAAATACATGCTTTCTTTACTCTCATTAGAAGTCAATAACCTAACTTCTTTGTGGGAGAGTTTCTGAAGCATTATTTGACAAAGCCATGGAATTTCTTCTTTCACACCTTAATCCATGTTTTTACTGCCAAGCTTACAAATCTGCATGGTATTCCTCTGTTTCTTCAGAAACTAGGGTTTGATATTGCTAACAATAGGCATATAAACATTGGAAGGCTTGGGATTGATCAAATAATTCTGTGCATGGGAGCACTGGATGAGAGGACAGGCATAGATGATGTGCTTTGTTTCTATCCCAGGTTCCTACAGCTAATTCTTAATGATGTGCTTACAGCTGAAGAACGAGACATCTTCGAAGGTAAGGAGACCATGGATTGTATGAAGATGAAGATCAATGCTATAACAGCTCTTATCATGAAGAACCATCTTCCAGGGGTGCCTACTGTTCTCACTGAATATCTAAGAATGGTACCCCTACCACTTCTACCCCCAGGGGAACAGGTAAATGAAGGTAATATTCCTGAACTGTTGTGGCTCCACAACCTGAACTTATGGATGTTGATCCAGAGCCCTCGGCGGCCATTTCTGACCAAGAGGTTGAAAACCCACAATCTCTAACCACGGTCATAAAGCCTTTGGACGAACCAAATGAAACCATAAACGAACCTCCTACCCCTACTATACCAAACATTCAAACATCCTTGAGTGTAGAGGGAGATAGTGCCTTAGCAACACCACATAAGGAGATACGCCCTTCAACAACAGCTCTGCCTTCCTCTAAAAGGAGAAGAATAGAAACCGAGGCAACTGTTGATACTTCATTTCTCTCATCCAAACAGCCCTTTACTGATTTTTCTGATGCTGATTGGGCAACGCTTACCAAAGCCATATCTGAACCAATAGCTAAATCAAGTAAGGAAGAATTGACGGAAGCAATTGGTGTTCCGACCATATTACGGTCAGGATCAATGGTTGAAGGTTCTGAATTGAACCAAGAGTCTTCACAGACATCGAGAGAAGGTTTTGACCTAAATGCACAATTTCAAGGGTCATTGCCCAGCTCTCCAGATGGAACATATCTGGATCCTGCGGGTACAGGGTCTAACGTAGGTGCAGATCGGCAACTCGGTGACAATGAATCAATTTTAATTGAGGAGTTAACTGAGGAAAAGTCTTCACAGACTTTAGAGGAAGTTTCAGGATCTCTGCTGTTAATAGAGCCTGATTCTAGCCTCCTAGAGATTGAAACTCTAGATCCTACAAAGGATACATCATCTAAGGATGATCAGCAACTTGGTATATCCAAGGACGGGGACTTGCGAAGCCCCATTACACCACCGGTGACCTCCTTAAGGATGGCTACGGTGAATTCTGATACAGGTACAACTAGCAAGACGGGAATGAGTGAAACAAAAACACTATCACCTGGCCTGAGTGGGAAAGGAAAATGAGTGATACACCAACAGAAACGTTGAGTGAACACCCAGAGCCAAATGTGAGGAGTTACACCCAAACCCTAACAAACATAGATGATTTTCTAATGCCTACATACAGAGAACTACATGTACAATCCACTCTCAAGGAGATGACAGTTCATGATCGTCAAGGAAATCCATTATTCAAAGTCCCACTGAGACCTTCCTTTGACCAAGGGATCTCCTTCGGTCTAGTTGATGCTTCTTTAACTATTATTCAAGAGAAGATTGACTTGGCTGCAGCTGATTCCAGAAGAACCTACAGGGTCTTAGGCAGTGCATCTGGCACTATAACAGGTACTAAACAGGCAGTGGACTCCCTGAAGAAGGAAGCTATGGAGGAACTGGTCGAATTGAGAGCAGGCGTCAAGAATTAAGAGATGGTTTTGTGAATGAAGTGCATGTCTTGCAACAAGGACAAGAATCTTTAACTGAAGACATTCTGGTTATCCGAGATGGTCAAGCAAGGGTCAAGGATGCAATGAATACGCTGTCAAGAGTGGAGTCTCACCTCAACAAGAGATTGGATAGAATCAAGCAGACTACCAACTCAAGACTGAGTGATATTGACCAAAAGATAGCTTCTATACAAGAAATGAACAAGGACATTGCTCTTTTCATGGAGAACTAGAGTGACGGAGTAGAGTCAATCTGGAATATGTTGAGAAACCAACAACCTGGTCCTTCAAAACCTTTAATGCTGAGGATTACTTCGTGGAGGATTCCTCAACTAAGGGGGAGAAAAAAGGATGGGGGAAATGGGAAACCAATGAAACTATTCCAGTGAGACAATACTAGATTGAAGACATAGCAGAAGAAGAAAGTGAAGAGGGATTTGAGGTCATGCATGAGCAACAACCACATGAAGAGCATGAACTGTATTATCCAGAGCCAATAAAACATCCTATCTTGGATGATGATATGGAAGAAGCAAATCCTCTATCACTTGAACAAGAAGCTGCCGTGGAAAGATTGAAAGCTGAGAAAGCAGAAAGAGATGCTAGGCAAGCTGAGAAGGAAACTCACCAAGCAGTTCTGAGAAGTGAGAAGCTTAAAAGATTCAAGATGTATAATGAAGTAAGGAAGAAGAAGATGATAGATTTGGCACATAAACAAGGAAGTGACTAGGAGATGGCTTATAAAACATTCTGCGGAGTTGAAGACGGATTAGAAGTCAACGACAATGCTGATGTGGAAGTTATCATTCAGGACATCAGAGGTGCAAATCTGGAAGATCAGACTTACTTCACTACATTGAGAAATTCTCTTATCTACCTGAAGGTTGGAGTCAAAGCAAATGGTGCCTGGAACATACTGATGAGTTTCATGGACAGAGGTACATTTGTGATTTTAACTAAGTTTTTTGAACAGAGAACATATACAGAACTGCAGGTGATGCTCATCAAGATACAGAGAACCTCAAAGCTAAATGAACTGCTCCGTGAGCATGTTAAGGAAATCTTGATGAAGGTTAGTCCAGAGATTACTGAAGATCCTCCTATGGTGAGATTCATGACGAATGACTTGTTAAGGAAATCTTGATGAAGGTTAGTCCAGAGATTACTGAAGATCCTCCTTTGGTGAGATTCATGACGAATGACTTGTTCAGAATCTGTTATCTGACGGAGGACAAACTGAAAGATTATCCAAATAACTATCTTATATCAGTTGAGAAGTATCTTAGATCCACTGGATTCACAACTACGGAGAAGGACAAAGCAACCGACACTCTAAGAAGATATCTTATGGAGAATGTTCCCTATTATAGGAAGAGAGTGGAGAAAGGATTGGAAGTGCATACCAGATTACCAAACATGCCAAAGCTAAACAAGGAAGATGTTAACATTGCATGGTTATGGGCTGGAGTGGGTCAAGAGGTTGAATATATTGGAAGACACATCAAAGGAGCAATCCTTAAACCTGGAGAACCACTGCACTATCCATCTGTGATTGATTATCAAGCTGCTAACTCTGATCCTGTAGCTGAAGAAGGTTAGATTGAGATGGACTGAAGATTGAAGCAAAGAACACAAGAACAATCTGCTCAGACTAGAGGAGCAACTTCACTGTAAAAAGTTTTAATGTCCTTTGAATTTTGAAATCTGGAAATGTATATATTTTATCCAGAATGCATATAATATTCTGAATTTGTCTTACTTTAATTAGTTACATGTTTCCTTAGTTAGTTGAGTTATCCTCGAGGTATTTGCTTGTCGAACTCTAACAATCAAATAGGGGGAGAATGTGAAGCATAATGTAACATAAGATGTAGCAGAGATAACTATAACTCAGCAAATGACAAGACATACAATAATATTAACAGAAGCACATGAATCCAGAAGTAAAGAAGAAAAGGTAAACTCAAAAAATCAAAATATGGTATGTATTCTTGATGTCCGTAAACAGGTCACGGAAAGAAGTTCATTAATATGTTCAAGCCTCTGTGACAAATAAAGAAACAAGACTTTCAAGACTACAGAATTATTTGAATGATTAAGAGTTAGTACCATAGGATTCCAGTGATTTTATTGAAGCAACCAGAACGACAAAGAACTTATCAACAACATTAAATTGAAGACATGGAAGTATTGATCAAGTGTTAGTCATCTGTGAACCAGACCAGTTGCACCAGTTGTCAGCACCTAAAAGATCAAGATGTTTATCGTCTCGGAAGAAGTTGATTTAAGTCTAAATCTGAAACATCCTAAAAGTAAAAAAGAATATTACAAGGTATGTTTAGGTTTAAATGGAGATACAATTTGCTTGTTGAAAAAGGAAAGGATCCTCAAGGATCAAACTACAGAAGAAAACATTCGATGGTTTTCTTTTGAGAAAAACCATCGAAAGTGATCAAGTGGATCTAAAGAAAAAACCATCGAAGAATAGTTTTTCATTCGATGGATTTTATTTAAATTCTATTGAAGGAAAAAGTATTTTATTCATTCGATAGTTTTTCAAATGAAGGAGCAGGTGAGTTTATTTTGTTGTGTCAGGTTGATGGAGGAATTGGACAGCCAGGATTTTTTCAATTTTGGTTCGATAGTTTTTCTAAAACTAAGTCTACAATTGGAGAGTGAAGACAATGTCTTCTTTAGTTAAGAGTTTTCACAGAACATCATTTACGAAGATAGAGTTTTGAGCTTGAAACTGACAGAGAAATTAATAGCGCTTTGAATTCTATCATTGTATTGATTTTGTGTAACCTTGAACTCATTGAAGCTAATCTTACAGATTAGAATTGTAGCACCCCTCGCGGTTTATATTTATAAAACGATATATTCCCCGACTCGCGTTTTGATTTAGTGTATTTTATTTCGTATTAGAACTGAAAGAATTATCCGCGAACGAAATTAAATAATTTGTGAGTATCCACTACCCCATATATGGGCAATAAAAACGCTTTTTTCAGTGTTATAAACAAAAGTGTAACCATATATGCCTTACAAATGATCTAAGCCTACACCTTTTTTCAGTGTTAGCATTACTACAAATCAGTGTTACCGTAGACCTCATTCAGTATCTATGCTAACACCAAAGTTCGTGTAGCCGTTGTTCCTAAAAAAAGTGTTACTATTTAATAAGGCGGGTCAATTTTTGTCCAAGCGGGTTAATTTTTGTCCAAAATTTCACTGAATTAATAAGGCGGGTCAATTTTTGTCCAAATTTTTTCAATTAGGCGGGTCACTCTCTCAATAATTCTCACTCGCTCAATTATTTTCAGTCTCATCTCAAAACTCTCTCTCTCAAAACTTCTCTCTCGGCTCTCTATCTCTCTAAACTCTCTTTCTTCCTTCATAAACAATTATCTACGGGTTCAAGAACATTCACTACACGTTCAATTAGAAGAAATTAGGGTTAGAATACAATCTTCTTCGGGTCTTCTTCTCATTCTCTACGGGTTCAATTAAAAAAATCAGGGCTTCATAAGAAACTAAGGCTTGTACATTGGGTTCTCTACGGTTCAATTACAAGAAATTAGGGCTTGTACGATTACATTCTCAACGCTCTCTTCACAAGAAATTCTCAATTCAGGTCTTCTTCTTACTAATTCCTCGGTTCTTCTTCTTAATTGTTTCGATGCATGCTTCGATTTTGAATTTTTATTGTGAGATTTTTGGGGCTTTTGGGAGTTTACTGATTGTTGTTGATTTGGAATGTTATTTGCCTAGAAATATTGTGTTTTTTGTGGTGAGTAGATATTTAACCTATTTCTCTACTGGTTGTTATCATTTATCTATCTATGTCATCTGTACTATTTTGCAGATAAAACTCGTTTATTCTGGTTAGTGGTGGTAATAAAGTTTATTATTTGGTATCATGTTTCTTTGTGTTTCCTTATTCCTATTATTAATTTTGCTTAGCTAGTAACATATCTTATGATGTATGCATATCCCTCGCTCTTTATATCTTTATCTTATAAAATTATGTCATTTTGAATGAATAGTGATCATTATGTAGCTCGTGAAAATCAGGGTCTGGTTGTTAATCTGTCTGACTTGATAACACACTGGAAATATATTGTTAATTATCAGGTATATGTATACACATTTATAAACTAAAAACGAATTTGTGTCCTTTGGACCTCATCTTTAAGTGTTTTTTGGTCAAGTTCTTTACCGTTATAAGTTAGCAGTAGATAAAAAAACCACTCCCTCCTACTAGACACTTATTTTATTGCTCCACTCCTCTATAATTCACCACATTTCAGGTGTGTCATTTATGACAAACCTTCAACATTTTTGAACTACTACAGTTTACACGAGAAGCTTGTCTTTCTTACCAGTACATCATCCTGCATTATATTCATCTAAGCGCTGCTGCTTGTACTGCCGCTGCATCATCGTATCCCGGAATGTAAGTCTTGCAGTGCGTAATTATAATGTACTTTTTCTCATTTATTTTATTTTTGATTGCAGAAATTTAAATACTTGACTCATTTATTGTTCCGCTGATTTACAATGAGGAGATGAGTGTCGGCCGTGTTAGTGACAAAAAAAAACTGCACAATTTTGTTTTACTAATGGCTTGACAAAATCTTAGAACTGACATTTTTACAGTAGTTTCCACTAGTTGAGGAGTGTTCAACATTGTGGATGTGATCTGAGCGTCGTGCATCTTGTAATTTTCACTGTTAGATCAGGATTCAATGATCGTCAGGATCTAGGCTCAACTGATCATGATTGCTGACGTCATCAATATTTGCTCAAGCGTCGGTATCAAGATTGCTATCAGGATTTCTATCAGGACTGTGATCAGAATTGATCATTAGGACTGGAAGCTGATCAGGATTCCTACTTCGAGTTATATTTGGAGTCTAGTTAAAGAAGGAAGATTATTTTGTTGATTCCTAATTTATAGGAATGAAGCTGTCAATTAAGGATATGTTTCAATCTAGTTTGTAATTAATTAGGACTTCTCTTGTAATTGATAGAGAATCTGTGTAGTATATAAACACAGTTTAGGTTTTGGTTTTAAAACGAATCGCTTACTCGAGTATATTGAAACCTAGAAGCTCTCAAGAACATCAGAATTTCTTGAGAGAGTTTGTAACAATTTTATATCAGATTTAATAAATCTGTCATTATTCTTTCATATTTGTGATCAATATTTTATTAAGTCGAGAATCTTATACAATTGTATTCAACCCCCTTCTACAATTGTTATTTACTGGGCAATAATTGGTATCAGAGCAAACTGATTTAAATTTGAATCAGATACGATCTAAGATGTCGACAAAGTATGAAAGCATGAAAATTTCCATCCTGGAGAAATCTGAATATCCAACATGGAAGGTAAAGATGCTGATGTACCTGGAGGCTATGGATCCTGACTATTTGGACAGGATTCGTGATGGACCATATATTCCTACAAGAATTATTGGACGAACAGAAACTGTACCTGAACACTATGTGGTCAAGGCGAAAAGTGAATGGACTCCAGAAGAGAAAGCTGATGTTCTCTGGGATGCAAAGATAAAGAATATCCTTCACAACAGTCTTGATGCTGTCATGTCCAACGGGGTGATTGCATGCAAGTCTGCAAAAGAAATTTGGGACACTTTGGAAACTCAATGCCAAAGATCTGCATCTATCAAGAAAAAGAAAAGGGCTCTACTGATTCAAGAATATGAACAATTTGATTCTAGACCTGATGAGAGCCTTACTGACTTATATGATAGATTCCTGACACTTTTGAACAATCTATCTCTAGTTGGCAAAGAGTATGTATCTGAAGATTCTAACACCAAGTTTCTGAGAGCTTTACCTGAAGAATGGGATACACAAACATCAATCATTAGGCACCAGTATGATCTAAACTCTATGTCTCTTGATGAAGTCTATGGGATGCTCTGAACCTATGATCTTGAGGTTCAACAAAGGAAGAATAAGAAAAGGAGCAAGGCAAAGTCTATTGCCTTGAATGTTGAGACTAAATCAAAAGGAAAAGCTGTGGAGGTCTCTAGAAGGAAATCAAGAATAGTTGAGTCAGATCCTGATGACTCATCGTCAGATACTGATGGTAATCCTGATGCCAATACTGATGATGATTCTTCTGACTGGGACATGGAAGAGATGGTTGCCATGATAGTCAGAGGCTTCAAGAAGATGAAGTTCAGGAAGGCTAGAAGACAAGACAACTTCCAGAAAAAGACCTTCAATGTTGACAAAGACAAGTATAACAAGAAGGACAGTAAAAGTGGCAAATTTGACAAGTCAAAGGTTAGATGCTACAAGTGTAATGGAATGGGGCACTTTGCAACTGAGTGCAAAAAGGCTAAAGCACTCATCACTTCAAGCAAGGATTGGATGGACTCTTCCTCAGAATCTGACACTGAGGTGGTCAACTATGCCCTAATGGCCAATACTGATGAAACTGTTGTTCCTGATGATAAGGTACTTGTTAGGAATATGTTGTTCTTGATGATAAACATAAAACACTTAGTAGAATTTGTGTAAAGTTATTTTGTAGCTGTCAACGAAATGGCATGCTTTGCAGCATTCCGTTGACAGGAAGCTCATCAACGAAATGAGTGATGTAGCAATTGCACTGTACAATACTTCACAGTTTGATATGCATTTTTGTTGTATGTACTAGATAGGTTTTCTAAGTCATGTTGACTAAATGATAGATAGGCAAAATAGGTTGGTTAATTGTAAATATCTTGTGCCTTGTAATTTTGCCTAAGTGAAGACATGTCAACGGTATGAAGATTACTCTGTCAACGGTATGGAGTTTACTCATCAACGAAACGAGGGAAACACCATCAACGGAATGAAGAATAAAGCTATCAACGAAACACATCTCCCTGCTATCAACGAATCATTATTGCTTTTCTGTATAGTTGACAAAGTGATAGTGACAGTTTACTAAACAGATATAAAGGTGATGTGGAAGTGTACTTTGCATTGGAAACCATTAAAATGGACATGGGGAATAAGGAAACATCCCAGTTTCCAATTGGGTCTTGGGAGTGATCATAATAAGCATGAAGACAAAAGCAAGGATCTCCAAGGACCACTGGACAAAGGGATGAAAAGCAAACTATTGGTGGTTACTCATTGTACTTTTAGTGTAGCCAAAAATAGGGTTGTAAACTTGGGGATATATAACCAAGTGTAGCAGTTACTTTAAGAATAGAGAAGAAAAACAAATAGTTTGTATTAGCTATCTTTGAGAGCATTCTTCTCTACAAACCTTGTAACTGAGCAGCTGTGTACTTTTGTATCACAGATTATTTCCGCAATAAAAATCACTTCAGTTGGATCATCAAACAATCCAACTGAAATTATTAATGTGCTTGTGATTTTTACTTTAAGTTCAGTTTTATTTGTAAGTTGTTTTTAAGTTCAAGAAATATCAAACTTGTATTCAACCCCCCCCCCCCCTTCTAAAATTCTGTTAGGTCATTTGGGAATAACAATTGGTATCAGAGCAAGCTTCTAACATACAAGAAGTTTAAAGATCAAGACCAAAAACAGAAACCATGGTGAAGAAGGATGCAGGTGTGAAGATACCAGTTCTTGATAAGGACAATTACTTTCACTGGAAAGTAAAGATGCATTTACATCTCATGTCTATGGATGAGAGGTATGTAGACTGCATTGAGAAAGGTCCACACGTTCCCATGAAGCTTGATTCTAGAGTTGGACTGCCAGATGATGCTCCTGATGTAGAGATTCCAAAAACTGTCTCAGAATGGACTGTTGAAGATGTTGCAGAAGTCCATAAAGACAAAAGGACCATGAACATTCTGTTTAATGGTTTGGAGCAAGAGATGTTTGACAATGTTATCAACTGTACAACCTCTAAGGAAGTATGGGATACTGTTAGAACTCTCTGTGAAGGAACTGAGCAAGTCAGGGAAAATAAAATGCAACTCCTTATACAACAATATGAGCATTTTCATTTTAAAGCTGGTGAAACCCTAAATGACACGTTTAGTAGGTTTCAAAAGCTTTTGAATGGATTAAAGTTGTATGGGAGGATCTATCAAACCAAGGATTCAAACCTTAAATTTCTTAGAGCTCTTCCAAAAGAATGGAAGCCTATGACTGTTTCTCTCAGAAACACTCAAGAGTACAAAGACTACACTCTTGAAAGGCTTTATGGAACCTTGAAGACTTATGAGCTGGAAATGGAGCAAGATGAGGAAATTGAAAAGGTACAGAAGAAGGGTGGATCTATTGCATTGATTGCATCTGTGAACCAACTTGAAGATGACAATAAAGAAGCTGCAAAGGCTACAACTAGTCGATCTAGTTGTAGGAGTGATGTTAGCAAGGGTAAAGATAAGATGACAGAAGAAGAAGAATCAGAACCAGCCAACTTGGATGACTTAGATGAGATTGATGAACACATTGCTTTTCTGTCTAGAAAATTCTCTAAGTTCAAGTTCAAAAGAAACTCAGAAGCAAGGCCACCAAGAAGAGACTTTCAACCTAGCAAAACAAACTGGATTGAAAAGTCTAAGTCAAAATGTTTCAATTGTGGAATGCTTGGTCACTTTGCTGGAGACTGCAGAAAGCCCAAGGTTGAGAAGGGCAACAGGAAATTTGAGCTTGTTGATTATAAAAAGAAATACTTTGAACTTCTCAAGGAAAAAGAAAAGGCTTTCATGTCTCAGGAGTATGATTGGGCTGGTAATGGTGAAGATTCTGATGATGATGTTGAGTATGTCAACTTGGCTCTTATGGTTGACAATCATGAGCAGGAAGCAAGTTCCTCAAGCAACCAGGTAACAATTACTAATCTTTCTGAGCTTTCTAAAGAGGAATGCGACAATGCAGTAAATGAAATGTCTACTGTATTATATAATTTGCGTGTTACTCTTAAATCACTTACTAAAGAGAATTCAAGAATAAAAGAGACCAATCTGCTCTTAAGTGATAGGAATGCAATGTTAGAAGCACGGCTCATTGAATTTGAGAAAATGAGATGTGTTAGTAGGGATGCTAAGAAGGAACTTGAGAACGTGTTACAAAGGGAAGAAATTCTTAAAACACAACTTGAGATAGAACAAGGTGTGATTGCAAAATGGAAAGATGCCAGGAATGTTGCTACCAACATCATTAATGTTCAAGGTATGGAATCTTTCTGTGAGCAATCATGGAAAAAGAACAAAGAGAAGCTAGGGTATGTTGGTGAAACCTTAGAATCAGAAACAGAGTCAACAAACAACAATGATCATTTGTTGAAGGTTGATATGTCAACGGAATGCAATGTTTCGTTGACACATGAACCATCAACCGATCAGGCTGTTTCGTTGACAGACAAAAGAAAAGATAAACTCACTAGACTTAATGACAAGTATGGTCCTGTCACCAAGAACTTTGTTCAAGGTGAGTCTAGTAATTCAAAGAAAGTTGAGAAGCCTGTTGAGAGAGCTAATGTAGGTCACTTGTCTAACAAGCAATTGAAAGACAAGGTAGAGAAAGTTCAAGATGAGGCTAAGGGAAATAAAAAGAATAACAGGAATGGCAAAGAAGGGATTAACAAACATAACAATTACACACCTGATAAATATGCTCCTAGAAAGATATGTGTCAATTGTGGAAGTGTTAACCATTTATCTACTAACTGCAAATCTGTTAAGAAAACTGCTAATGTGAAAATTCCCAAGCCTGCAATGAATAGTCCTATGCCTACAATGCCTGTTATGCCTAACATGTTTGCTCCATATGCACAATTTCAGAATCCATATGCTAACATGTCATTTGTGCCTAATCCATACATGAATATGTTTAGTGTGCCACAAATGCCATGGAATATGAATAACATGTTTGTTCCTCCAAATGTGCATGCTGTAAATGAAAATGTGAGCAACAATCAGAAATCAACACCAAGAGTAAAAATTGATTTAAATCAATCTGAGCCCAAGGTGAAAAATGATATAAAAGGAAAAGCAAAGGCTAACCAAACAGGACCCAAGGAAACTTGGGTACCAAAATTGACTTGATTTGGTTTTATTGTGTGCAGGGAGACAAAAGGAATCTTTGGTACTTGGATAGTGGTTGTTCAAGACACATGACTGGTGATTCTACCCTGCTCACATAGTTTCAGGAAAGAGCTGGCCCTTGTATTGCTTTTGGAGATGACAGCAAAGGCTACACAAAGGGATATGGCTTGATTTCAAAAGAGAATGTCATCATAGATGAGGTTGCATTGGTGGATGGTCTTAAGCACAATTTGCTTAGTATCAGCCAACTTTGTGACAAAGGACTTTTAGTTACTTTTTCTAAAGAAGCCTGTGTTGTTTCTAAAGGAGAAAACAACAATGTGGTAATGACTGGATTCAGAAGAGGGAATGTGTACATTGCTGACTTTAGTAGCACAAGTTCAGACACCATCACTTGTCTTTTCAGCAAGGCAAGCAAGGATGAAAGTTGGCTATGGCACAAGAAATTATCTCATCTGAATTTCAAAGTTATGAATGATTTGGTGAGGAAGGATCTTGCTAGAGGAATTCCACAGGTGGAGTTTTCCAAGGATGGTTTGTGTGATGCCTGTCAAAAAGGGAAACAAAAGAAGGCATCATTCAAAAGCAAGACAGAGTCATCAATTGTCCATCAGCTTGAGTTGCTTCATATGGATTTGTTTGGCCCTGTATATGTCATGTCTATTTCAAAGAAGAAATATTGTCTTGTGATTGTTGATGATTTTTCCAGATTTACATGGACCTTCTTTTTACACTCCAAAGATGAGGCAAGTGAAATCATTATCAATCACATTAAGATGGTAAACAATCATCCTGACTTGAAAGTAACAAGGATTAGGAGTGACAATGGGACAGAATTCAAGAATTCAAGCATGAAGGTGTTCTGTGAAGAAAATGGTATTTTGCATGAGTTCTCAGCAGCAAGGACACCACAGCAAAATGGTGTAGTTGAAAGGAAAAACAGAACACTTATTGAAGCTGCCAGGACAATGCTGGATGAATCAAAGTTACCAACTTATTTTTGGGCTGAGGCAGTTAACACAGCTTGCTTCACTCAGAATATTTCTTTGATTAATCAGGCCAAGGGAATGACCCCTTATCAACTACTCAAAAGAAAGAAGCCACTATTGGATTTTCTTCATGTCTTTGGGTGCAAGTGCTTTGTTCTGAGAAATCAAGCTGAGCATTTGGGGAAATTTGAAGCAAAGGCAGATGAAGCAATATTTGTGGGATATGCAGCAGGGAAAGCTTACAGAGTCTATAATCTGAGAACCAACATTGTTATGGAATCTGTACATGTTGTTTTTGATGATCTCAAAATTCAAAGTCTCTGTGATGAAGGTTTCCATGAAAGTCTCTCTTTTGAGAATGAGGAAGGAGATCGAGTGAATCATGTTAAGGCTACTGAGAAACAACCTAAAGTTGTTGTATCTAGCACAGATGAAAGCAGCAGTGAAGATGAAATTGCTGCATCAAGATTGAAAAGAATAGCTGCTAGTAGACCAAATGGTCATTTCGTTGACAGTCATGATGGTGGTTTCGTTGACAGTCAAAATGAGCGTTTCGTTGACAGCCAAAATGGTCATACCGTTGACAGTCATAGAAATGCTTCTAGAAGTGATCATTTAGGGACAACAAACTCAGGGGGAGTTTCTCAAGGACAAATATCCAATCAAGGCAATCATGATCATGAAGCTACCTCTTCAAGAGCAAATCTACCTCCCTCAAGGAAATGGACTAAAGATCATCCCTTTGAACTTATTATAGGTGATGTTTTTTCAAAAGTCCAAACTAGAAGAGCAACTCAAGAAGAATGTCTATATAGCAGCTTTCTGTCTCAAGATGAGCCAAAGAAAGTTGAGGATGCACTTCTAGATCCAGATTGGGTTTTGGCTATGCAAGAAGAGCTAAACCAATTTGAAAGGAACAATGTTTGGAAGCTGGTGCCCAAGCCTAAGGACAGGAGTGTCATAGGCACAAAATGGGTGTTCAGAAACAAGATGGATGAAAATGGCATAGTCACAAGGAACAAAGCAAGACTGGTTGCAAAAGGCTATTCACAGGAAGAAGGAATTGATTTTGATGAAACATTTGCTCCTGTTGCAAGATTAGAAGCAATAAGGATTTTCCTAGCCTATGCAGCCCATGCCAATTTCAAAGTCTATCAAATGGATGTGAAGAGTGCTTTTCTGAATGGGGAATTGGAAGAGGAGGTGTATGTAAGTCAACCTCCTGGTTTTGAAGATGATGATTTTCCAGAATATGTATACTTCCTCCTCAAAGCACTCTATGGTTTGAAACAAGCACCTAGAGCCTGGTATGACACACTTTCACAGTTCCTACTTGAGAATCACTTCACTAGAGGTACTGTAGATAAAACTCTTTTTCACAGGGTTGTGAATGGCTCTACTATACTTGTTCAAATTTATGTAGATGACATAATCTTTGGGTCTACAGATGTGAAACTTTGTCAAAAGTTTGCCAAGCTTATGCAAAGTAAATATGAAATGAGCATGATGGGAGAATTAACTTACTTTCTTGGTCTTCAAGTAAAGCAAGTTAATGAAGGCATTTTCATTAGTCAAACAAAATATATTCATGATCTATTAAAGAAATTTAACTTAATGGAATGCTCTCCTGCCAAAACTCCCGTGCCCACTGCCACCAAACTTGAATTGAATACTAAGGAAAAATCTGTGGACATTTCAAGTTACAGAGGCATGGTAGGCTCACTTTTGTATTTAACAGCTAGTAGACCTGATATTATGTTTGCTACATGTTTATGTGCTAGATTTCAGGCTGATCCTAGGGAATCCCATTTAGTTGCTATTAAGAGGATTTTCAGATATCTCAAAGGAACACCAAACCTTGGCATTTGGTATCCTAGAGAATCTGGTTTTGAACTAATTGGTTATTCAGATGCAGATTATGCAGGATGTAAAATTGACAGGAAAAGCACAACTGGCACCTGTCAATTCTTAGGAAACAAGCTTGTGTCATGGTTCAGCAAGAAACAAAACTCAGTTTCCACCTCCACAGCTGAGGCTGAGTATATTGCAGCTGGAAGTTGTTGTGCACAGATTTTATGGATGAAAAATCAACTACTTGATTATGGATTAAGAGTTGAGAAAATTCCTATTTTCTGTGACAACACAAGTGCCATTGCCATTACTGAGAATCCAGTGCAGCATTCAAGAACCAAGCACATTGACATCAAGTACCATTTCATTAGAGAGCATGTTATGAATGGTACTGTGGAGTTACATTTTGTTCCAAGTGAACAACAACTTGCAGACATCTTTACCAAGCCACTTGATGAATCAACATTCTCAAGATTAGTAAGTGAGCTAGGTATGCTAAATTTCTCTTAATTACTTTGAAATTTTTGCAAGTTACATATGAAGCCAGAAATTTGCTATGGTTTTCTGTGAGTTAATTTTCTCAGGAAAAAGTTGTTAGATATAATTGCTGACGTTTGTTTATCAGTGTTTAAGCAACAGGTACTGACCAGAGTTTATCAGAAGCCGGTCAGAGTTTATTTAAAGTCTGACATGGTGAAGAGTTTAAAGGAAGCCGGTCAGAGTTTATTTAAAGTCTGACAGGGTGATAGTTGAATTAGCTGTCGGTGCTGAATTGAAGATTCTAGAAGCAATATATTCTGAAGATGGAAAGAAGCAGAATATATTGATACAGCTAAGGAAACAGAATAGAAGATAAGAAGCAATCCTTAATTGATGTAATTTGTATAGCTAATTTGTAGGAATATCAATTAGATAAGGATTGTGTAACTGTGTACTATATAAACACAGATAGGTTATCCCTAGAAGGGACGCGAACATTGAATATATTATTCTTGTAACCTAGTAGCTCTTTGTGATTCGTTAACATCATAAAGAGAGAAGCTGTTAATATAAATACAGTTTTTGTTGATTCATAAACTGTGTTCTTGATTGTTATTCTCATACATACTTGATTATATATTGTGTATTCGGCCTAACAATTGGTATCAGAGCCAAGGCTGTTTAATATATACAGTTTTACTATTCAAACACAGTATTAATCATGACTGAAGAAAATCAAACTGCTCCTAAGGCTGAACAGGTTAAGCCCAATTCTGTGAGTCGATATGAAACAATCAGGGTTCCAATTCTCAGGCCAGTAGAGTATCCGATTTGGAAGGTGAAGATGACCATGTTTCTGGAGGCTACAGATCCAGAATACCTTGACAGAATCCATGATGGTCCTCATATGCTGACTAAATTGTCCCCTGTTGTTGATGGACAAGAACAAAAGACTGTTCCAAAGGAAAAGAAAGATATGACTCCTGAGGACATCTCATCAATTGCAAAAGATGCAAAGGTTAGACATCTTCTCCACAGTGCTTTAGATAATGTTATGTCTAACAGAGTAATTGGCTGCAAAACTGCCAAAGAGATATGGGATGCTTTAGAAGTCAGATGCCAGGGAACAGGTGCTATCAAGAAGAACAGAAAGACAATACTCACACAGGAGTATGAGCACTTTGATTCAAGAACTAATGAAACCTTGACTGAGACTTATGACAGATTTTGCAAACTGTTGAATGATCTGTCTCTGGTTGATAAAGAATATGAGCTTGAAGAGTCTAATCTCAAGTTTCTGTTATCTCTACCTGAAAAGTGGGATTTAAAGACAACCACAATAAGAGATAATTATGAGCTTGCTGATACAGATCTTGATGAAATCTATGGGTTATTGAAAACTCATGAACTGGAGATAGAACAAAGGAATAGAAGATTGAGTAAAAAGACAAAATCTGTTGCTCTCAAAGTCGAGGAGAAGCCCATCAAGAAGGAATCATCAAGGAAGAAAGCCAAGGGAAAGGCTTTAGTTATTAAATCTGAAAGTGAGTCATCAAACTCTGATGATGACTCAAACTCTGATGAAGCTTCTGACTCTGATGATGATGAAGAACAGATGATGCAAATGGCTGCATTGATGGTGAAGACCTTCAAGAAGATGGGATTCAAGAACTTCAAGAAGGGAAAGAGATTCTCAAGGAAAGATTCAAACTCTGAAAGGAGAAGTTTCAGAAAGTCTGATGGAAGGGAGACCAAATCTGGTAAGAAGGATAAATCTGAAATCCAGTGCTACAAGTGTAAGGAGATGGGTCACTATGCCCCAGAGTGCAAGAAAGGCAAATCTGA
Organism: Heracleum sosnowskyi; assembly: GCA_030848705.1. Taxonomy (NCBI): domain Eukaryota; kingdom Viridiplantae; phylum Streptophyta; class Magnoliopsida; order Apiales; family Apiaceae; genus Heracleum; species Heracleum sosnowskyi. Next base: position 73,594,242 of record CM061235.1, read on the forward strand.
GAAAGCACTCATCTCTAAAGGCAAAGACTGGGCAGATACTTCAGACTCTGATGAAGGAGAAAATTATGCTCTTATGGCAACTGTCAGAGATGAGACTGAATCATCTGAAAATAAGGTACCCCTAACTACTTATGCTTATGATACTGATAATATATCTGAGTTAAGAGTATATCTGAAAAGTGTTCATGTTAGCTATAGGGATCAGACTTTAGAAAATGAGAGAATTAAATCTGAGAATCTTAGTCTTAAAGATAGAAACAAGTTTCTTGAAGGAGAACTTGAAAATATGAAGCAGATTCAAAAAGAAAGAGATGATGTTGTTTATGTTGAACAGGAGTTGCTTAAAAGGTATAGGCAACTAGAATCTGATTTAGAAAAAGAAAGAAAAATAATCAAAACTTGGACAGATTCTGGAAGAGACACTCATCAAGTGTTTCAGACTGATTCTGTAGGTTTAGGTTATTGTGAAAATGATGAACTTAGGTTTAAAGACAAGGTTAAGGTAAAACCACAACTTAAACCTGTGAAATTTGTTCCAGAAGCCAATAAGTTAAAATCTGTTGTAATAAGGGAAGCTGATATGGAATCAGATGAAGCCTGTGAAAAACAGGAAAATATTATAACAGAAAACCTTATGGAAATAGAAGCTGTTAGAAAACCAGTAAAAACTTGTGAAAAACAGGTTAATGTTGGTTTAATGACAGGAAAACAGTTCAAACATAAGCTCAAAGAGGTAAAGTCTGCCATGAAACCTAAAGGGTCCAAGAAAAATAGGAATGGAAAAATAGGCATAAATAATAGAAATAATCATTTGCCTAATGCTGGTGCTTCAAGGAAAACATGTTACAATTGTGGTAGTTCTAATCATCTTGCTAGATTTTGCAAAAAGAACAAAAATATCAATTCTTTATCTTCTACATCAGGAGTAAAGAATGATTATGTTAGGGTTAGACCACAGACTTTATGCACACACTGTGGGAGCACTTGGCATTCCATTTATACTTGCAAGAGTTATCATGCTATTTATCACAACTATTATGAGCTAAAACCCAATCTGAAGTGGGTTAGAGCAAACTCTGCAAGTGTAAAGTCTGACAATGTTAGTTTAAACTCTGTTGATACTGATTCCGCTGCAAAAACTAACACTGTTAAGAAAGACAAAGGATCCAAGCAAGTCTGGATCCTTAAAACTAACACTTAGTGTTGATTTGTGATTGCAGGGCATAAGAGAGAGCACACTTATCTTGGACAGTGGATGCTCAGGACACATGACTGGAAATAAAGCCCTGCTATCAGACTTTAAGGAGAAGGCTGGCCCAAAAGTTTCCTATGGAGATGGCAACATAGGACACACTCTGGGATATGGCAATATTAATCTTGGAAGTGTCATCATCACAAATGTAGCTCTAGTCTCAGGACTCAAGCATAATCTATTATCTGTGAGTCAAATCTGTGACAGAGGAAACCATGTAGATTTTCATAGTGAATACTGTGAAGTCATCAGTAAATCTACTGGAAAGGTTGTTCTAGTTGGACACAGGCATAACAACATTTATGAAGCAAGTTTGGTAACAAACTCTGATGGAAAAACAGTGTGTCTGACTGCAAAAATGTCAAATGAAGAGAGTTGGAATTGGCACAAGAAGCTCTCTCATCTCAATTTGAACAACATCAATGAGCTAATAAGAAAGGATCTTGTAAGAGGACTCCCAAAATCAATACTCAGTCTAGATGGCCTATGTGATTCTTGTCAAAAGGCCAAGCAAAGGAAGTCATCTTTCAAGAGCAAATCTGAATCTTCAGTAGTGGAACCTTATCATCTTCTACATGTTGATCTCTTTGGACCAGTGAATATAATGTCAATGGGCAGAAAGAAATATGCTCTAGTAATTGTTGATGAATATACTAGATATACATGGGTGTATTTCTTATCAAAGAAGGATGAAACTGCTCAAACTCTGATGGATCATGTAAATCTACTGGACAAAGGATCACAGCACAAAGTCAAAATTATAAGGAGTGATAATGGAACTGAATTCAGAAACTCAATCATGGAAGCTTTCTGCAAGGAAAGAAGAGTGAAACAAGAATTTTCTGCACCTGGAACTCCACAGCAAAATGGTGTAGTTGAAAGAAAGAACAGAACCTTAATTGAAGCAGCCAGAACTATGCTTGAAGAAGCAAAATTACCAACTTATTTCTGGGCAGAAGCTGTTCAAACTGCTTGTTTTACTCAAAATGCTACACTGATCAACAAGCATGGGAAAACACCATATGAGATGGTGAAAAATAAGAAGCCAAATTTGAAATATTTTCATATATTTGGATGCAAATGCTTTGTGTTGAAGACTCATCCTGAACAGTTGACAAAGTTCGAGCTAAAAGCTGATGAAGGAATCTTTGTTGGCTATCCATTGTCAACAAAAGCATTCAGAGTTTACAATCTAAGAACTAAGGTGATCATGGAATCCATACATGTGTCATTTGATGACAAGAAAATAATTGGACTTGAAGACAAGGATGGATATGATCAACTACGTTTTGAAAATGAAGATCTATTCTCTGATGATATAAACTCTGATGAAGCAGGTTTGACAAACTCTGACGAAGCATACTCTGAACCTCTACTGGTAAATACTGGAGAAACTGGAAATTCTCAAATTGAACAAAATAGAGAACCAGTTGAGGGGGAGCGTGAAGAAGCTCAACAAGACACAGCAAATGAGTCAGTTGAGGAAGCTGATTCAAACTCTGACAGTTCAAACTCTGAGCCATCCAATTCAGGGGGAGCCTCAGATGCTGCAGAAAGTCAACATATGAATCAGGAGAGCATGGATCAAGGGGGAGGATCCAATAATGATGCAAGAAACCACTTACCAACAGCAAGAAAGTGGACACAGGCACACACACCTGATCTCATAATTAGAGATCCTGATGCTAGTGTGAGAACTAGAAGTGCAACAAATAATGAGTGTCTGTATCATGCTTTCTTGTCTCAAACAGAACCAAAGAAAGTGGAGGAAGCTCTTCAAGATGCAAACTGGATAACAGCAATGCAAGAAGAGTTAAATGAATTTGAAAGAAATGAAGTTTGGACACTTGTACCTAGACCAAAGAATAGATCAATTGTAGGTACAAAGTGGGTTTTCAGAAACAAGACTGACAGTGATGGTGTGATTACAAGAAACAAGGCTAGACTTGTGGCTAAAGGTTATTCACAACAGGAAGGAATTGACTATGATGAAACCTTTGCTCCAGTTGCAAGATTGGAGGCCATAAGGATTTTTCTGGCCTATGCTGCACACAAGAAGTTTAAAGTCTTTCAGATGGATGTAAAAAGTGCTTTTCTCAATGGGAAGCTTGAAGAAGAAGTATTTGTTGAACAACCACCAGGATTTGTAGATTCCAAGCATCCAGATTATGTCTACAGGCTTGACAAGGCATTATATGGACTAAAGCAAGCACCAAGAGCATGGTATGAAACTCTTGCTCAATTTCTTTTAGAAAGTGGGTTCACAAGAGGTACAATTGATAAAACCTTGTTTTATTTCAATTCTGGTGATGATTTGCTGTTAGTTCACATTTATGTAGATGATATTATTTTTGGATCTACTAATGACAAACTCTGTAAGAAGTTTGCAAAGCTTATGCAATCCAGGTATCAAATGAGCATGATGGGAGAGCTTAGTTATTTTCTAGGCTTACAGGTCAAGCAAACAGATGATGGGATTTTTATCAATCAAGCAAAGTATACCAGAAATCTTCTAAAGAAATTTGGTATGCTTGATAGTTCATCTGCTCCAACTCCCATGGCTACTGCAACAAAGCTAGACAAAGACACAGGAGCCTCAATAGATATGACGAACTACAGAGGAATGATAGGGTCTTTACTGTATCTTACTGCAAGTAGACCTGATATCATGTTTGCAACATGTCTTTGTGCAAGATTTCAAGCAGATCCCAGAGAGCCTCATCTAACAGCTGTAAAAAGGATTTTCAAATATCTCAAAGGAACCATAACCTTGGGTTTGTGGTATCCTAGAGAATCAGAGTTTAAGCTAATTGGTTACTCTGATGCAGATTTTGCAGGCTGTAAGATAGACAGAAAAAGTACAAGTGGAAGCTGTCAATTCTTAGGTGACAGATTGGTTTCTTGGTATAGCAAGAAACAGAAGTCAATTTCTACATCCACAGCAGAAGCAGAGTATATAGCAGCTGGTAGCTGTTGTGCACAGATTTTATGGATGAAGAATCAATTGCTGGATTATGGGTTAAGGTACTCTAAAATACCTATTTTCTGTGATAACCAAAGTGCTATTGCTATGACAGGTAATCCAGTACAGCACTCCATGACCAAGCACATCAGCATAAGGTATCATTTTATCAGAGAACATGTGGAAGAAGGGAACATTGAGCTTCATTTTGTGTCTACAGACCAACAACTTGCAGATATCTTCACCAAACCTTTGAGTGAAGCTACTTTTACAAGATTGGTAAATGAACTTGGAATGATCTCTGGTTCTGACTAGAGATACGGGTTAGACTCAAAAACTATACATGTTTGCTTACATGTTCATGATTTCTTACATGTGTTAACTGTTATGTGCACCAGCATGTTAAACTCTGATGGTAAACTCTGACAGTTAAATTCTGTCAGTAAACTCTGTGAAGTGTCAGTCATACTCTGTCGGTTAAACTCTGATGCTAAACTCTGTTAGTCATAAAATGTTGGTCATACTCTGATTGTTACAGTTTAATGCTAGACTCTGATTGTAATTTTGTCTGAAATATATGGACCAATGAAGAAATTTGTATGAAGCATAATTCTCAGTAAGTAATTGTGAATCCTTAAGAGTTGTATAAATTCTGATCTCAAATATGTGCAGTAAGTTAACACAGCATGATACTGTCTCTATATTTATAGCATCTCTTAGTTTATTGATCCTATACACTGAGTCTGTATTAGCTGTTTGCATTTTCTCTCATAAGTTAATTATATTTAATGATGAAAAGTCTAAACTCTGATTATTAATTGCAAATAATTCACCCTCAAATCAAAAGATGCCAAACAGAGCACAAATTCCTTTGAGATCATGTTGTGCCTAGGAAGATCCAGGAACTTATTGTATGAAATAAGGGCTAAAATCTTTGATTTTTGGTGACTAGTGCCAACCACTGATTACTGGAAAAATAAAAAAATAATAATAAATAAATGGGGTGAAAAATAAAAGATATATCCAAATGAAAGGATATCAGTATACAGAGTTTAGATATAAAATCAGATTTTATGTTGTACATGAGAGTTTAGGCAACCAGTTTTTACTGCTTTAGTTTGTGGATTTTATGCACTTTGAGATGATCTAAATATTGATTTCGGTAAACTCTGCTATTGCACACACACATTTTCACACCTGTACAGATTGAGAAAAGAGTTTATTGACAAAGAAGGATAAATGGTAAACACTGATGTATTGTGTGACATATGCCGAGGTAACTTTGTTTTAATCTCTGATGGTTAAAATAATTTCTTTGTTTCAGACATTTTATAATTTTGAGATTAGACATTTGTTTTGAAAATTTAAAAAGAGTATGATTGGAAAGTTGTTCAAGAATGTTTTAAACAGAGGAGAGAGGTTAATTGCATAGAAAAGTGTAACAGGCGGTAATTATTGCTGTTTTTACTGCGCATGCGTATTGGAAACTGCCAATTATTTGCTGTCAGTAACTGCATGTGTGACACGTGTCCCATTCACATGATTACAGGAGTAAGACAGTTGTGTATTAATGATTAAAACCTCTTCAGTTTTTAATCTTTAATTTTTTTTAAATACAATACACACATCTTCAGTTAAACTTTTCACATCTTACTCATACACATCTATTATCACACACACATAGTCACAAACACCTTTCTACACATAAACTCTGTTAAGCTTTCACATCAATTACTTGTTCTTTCTTCAAAATCTTCTAATGGCAACCACAGCTTTCGTTTCGTCTGGGTTAGAGTTCGTTCCAAACAACTATACCGCACCACTAAACACTGCAAACGCACCAGAAGCATTTCATATGATTCAAAAGTTTCTTGCTCAGTCAGCGATTGGGCGTGCTTTAGTTGAACCAGCCAAACTTTCTGGTTTACAAATCAAGGCGTTCTGGGAGTCAGGGGTTTATGATGATGGTGGTGAAACTGGGAACCCATCCATAATCTTTGAGTTTGAAGAAACAGAGTATGTTATTACTGCTGGTACTATTCGAGCTGCAATGGGGTTTCCTGAGTATCCTTCCTACACTGTTGGAATGGGTGATGAGGATTTAATACGAATGATGCGAGAGATTGGTTACTCTGGGCCATTGACAAAGATTGGGCAACTCAAAAGGCCGTTTCTGCGCAAGGAATGGAGTTTCTTCTTCGATTGCATCACGAGGACATTTGGAAAGAAATGCACAAATTGGGATGCTATTCCCACAGACAGTCTGCAAATCGGGTATTCTTTATTATATGATAATCATTTTGATTTTGCACGACTTGTTTTGACTAACTTAGGGGAGAAGATGACAGAGAATAGAGGAGTTGTTTATTTTTCTAGATTCTGTCAGCTTTTGTTTTCTTATTGTGTTGAAGGAGTAAATGTAATTGAAGCAGATGTTTCTTGTTTTAAATTACATAAGAGGGTATTTACTGATCTAGTAAATAAAGATGTTAAGAAAGGAGTTGTTGGAGACTTGTTGCTACCTGCCTCAATGCAACAGTTTTTGAATGCTCAAGTCAATTCATCAACTCAAGAAGTACCTTCTTTAATTTCTGTTAATCCTACAAGAGGTGGTAGAACTAAGCATATGGGTTCTAAGCCAGCTAGGATTTCTAAATCATCTTCTGAAGCTGAACCTTCTGTGTCTCCATCACAAAGGTTAAAGAAGTCCAAAACTAGAGCATTTAAAAGAAAAGTAAGGGCACAAAGACCTTGTTCTGAAGAAGCAAGAGTATCTGATAGTGAAGATGAAATAGAGGATTCTCAGACTCTGCGCAAAAGAAGAAAGCTTGTAGCCACTTATCTTTTTGATGAGGAGGAAGAAGCTGAATTGCCTGTAAACTCTGAAGTGGTAATTCAGGAAGCTGTTCTCGAGGAAACTACTATGCTCTCAGAGGATAGAGCAAATCTTGATGAATCTGAAGCTCCTGCATCAGAGAATGAGGAGATTGTGACTGAAACTGTTCCTCAAGATACTCCTGTAATTGCTGTTGAGGAGGATATTCTAAATGCTAATGAGGACAGAGTGTTTGTAAACACTGAAGCTCATGAAGTGTTTGTTCAGGAGGATGCTGCAAATACTGAAGCTGTCAATCTAGACAGGATAAATACTGATGCTACTATGATGGATTTGGATTTAGAAGCTCCTACATCAAAGGCTAATGATGTAGTTGAGGAAGCTGCTACTCATTCTGATAGCAGAGTTTTTGATTTTGAAGTACACACCTCTATACATTCTGATCATTATACAGAGGGTGTGGAAGCTGATCAAGTAACTGATCAGATAGAAGAATCTCTGGCCACTCACACTGAAATTATTTCTTGTGATCTTGACAAAGGTGAGGAGGTTAATCAGATGATAAAAGTCACAGAGACAATTCTTGATGAAGCAGTGATAGAAAAGGAACAAGAGGCTGCTGATAAGCTAAACTCTGAGAATATTATTCTTGAAGCTTTGCAACAATTTGTTGTTGAGATTGTTCAAAGAGAAGCAGAGGTTTTTGCTCAGGTTAACTCTGATATTCCTGAAGCTGTAGAAGAGGAGAAAATTGATGAAGCTGCACAGTTTACTGCTGAAAATATTCTTACTGAAAATGAAGCAGACAATAATGAAGACGCTGGAAATGATGCTGAGGGTTCTCATTCACACCCTAGTATTCAAGTTTCATTGGCTGATGATGTCAATAGTGATGAAGCAAGGGAAGTCAATAGACAGACAAATGAGCATTTCCAGAATATGTACTACAACAAATGGGCTGATGCAGATTGTGTCTTCCCAGCACAAAGGGCTGCAGATTTTCTATCTGATTCTGTCAAGAAGATCTCAAATACTGATGTACTTACAAGCTAACAGGCAACTGTTGTTCAAGTCAAATCTCTTAATAATAGATTTGATGAGAATCAACAAATGCTTACAAATTTAAGGAATGAAGTCAGTCTGAAGGATCTTACTTTCAAGTCTGACAGAACTTATTCTTATGCTATGCTCAAGCAGCAAGCCAAGGATTCTGAGGAAATCAAGAAGAGGCTTGGGAAAGTTGAGGAAAATCAGAATGCAATGTCTACTCAACTGAATTCCATTTCTACTGCCATTGAATTGCTGACATCAGTACTACTTTCTGATGATGTCAAAAAGGGGGAGAGTGTATCTAAAGACAAATGCAAAGACACTCAAGCTCTGAGACGGAGGGATGATTCTACTGATGGGGGAAGCAAAGAAAATAAAAGAAAGATTTTTGCTCAAAGGCAAAGCAGGACAAGAGTAAACTCTGATAAACAAACAAACTCTGACAAGATAAACTCTGGTGGCCAATCTACTTCAAAACTCAAGAGTTTAGTTGTTTCAACTAATCCATCTAGTGATGAAGAGATTGCTGCTAAAATATTCATAAAAGAGCATGGAAAGAATGTTACTATTGAAGATATCCAGGCTGAAGAGCAAATGCTTGCTGAGGAACACAAGAAAAATCTTGAAGCTGGAATCTACAAAAGAAAGGAAATCAAGGCTCCTAGAAAGAAAGAAGTTGGTATTTCTATCAAAGAGAATATACAACAGAGTATACAATATACAAGGAGACCTGTGATTGGAAACTCTGATAAGGGTAAAGGCATAATGATTGAAGAGCCTAACCTGAATAAGAAGTTTAAATCAACCTCTGACATTGCTCAAGTTGAAACAAGATTAGCAAAATCAACCTCTGACGCTGCTCAAGTTGATGATACTACTAAAGTTATGACAACCTCTGACGTTGCTCAAGTTGTACAGAAATCTATAATACTTCCAGGATTCAGCAAACCAAAACTTCTTGAAGATTTAAAGCTTGAAGCTGTGAATTTCTCAGAAACCAGAACAGTATTGGGAAAAGAAGCCTTTGATAAATCTGGACTGGGTTCACACAGAGAGAGAAGAACTAATAACAGATCTCAAGACAAGTTTTCACTGGCAGAATCTGGAGTTGGAATTACTCAAGAAGGCCTTGACAAACTAGAATCTGTACAGATGATTTTTCACAAAGGAATCAAAAAGGAATTCTTGTTATATTTTATGGCTGATGGCAGAGTGTATAGAGTTGGTGAATCTGATATTCAGATAAAACTCTGGGAAGAGCTAGAGTATGTTCTATATCTATTTGAAGTAAAGAATAGAAGTACTTATGATGCTGCTCGAGTTTTGAAGGAAAGGATGATGAAATCCAAAGTTTTGAGTGGAGCTGGAGTATCAAGTGCATATATTCCCAAATACAGAAATGCACATGGGAAGATTGTTGAGATGAAAAGAAACAGTGCTAAGTTCAGAACAGCACTGGGTACAAAAGTTCTTGAATTTAATTTAGAATCTGATAAAGCTCATTATATTAAGCTAGGGAATGAGATGAGGAAGAATTCCATCTATTCTCTGAGAGCTGCAATTTATCAGACTGGAGAATCTGATCCAGAGTTGAAAGAAGTGAAGAAGATGATGGTGGAAGAGCTAGAAAGAGCTGAAAAGAAATTGCTATCAGACTATATCAGGACAGTGCCTGATATTCAAGAAATCAAGTAAAGTCTGACTGTAAGTTTTTAATATATTTTCTATTCTAAGTCAAATTTAAACTCTGTTTTAAATTAAACTCTGTTATATGTTAAACACTGCATTTGTTAAAAAATTTTGACATCATCAATTATATGTTTAACTTGTACATTTTATTATGAACAAGTTGGGGGAGATTGTTAGATATAATTGCTGACGTTTGTTTATCAGTGTTTAAGCAACAGGTACTGACCAGAGTTTATCAGAAGCCGGTCAGAGTTTATTTAAAGTCTGACAGGGTGAAGAGTTTAAAGGAAGCCGGTCAGAGTTTATTTAAAGTCTGACAGGGTGATAGTTGAATTAGCTGTCGGTGCTGAATTGAAGATTCTAGAAGCAATATATTCTGAAGATGGAAAGAAGAAGAATATATTGATACAGCTAAGGAAACAGAATAGAAGATAAGAAGCAATCCTTAATTGATGTAATTTGTATAGCTAATTTGTAGGAATATCAATTAGATAAGGATTGTGTAACTGTGTACTATATAAACACAGATAGGTTATCCCTAGAAGGGACGCGAACATTGAATATATTATTCTTGTAACCTAGTAGCTCTTTGTGATTCGTTAACATCATAAAGAGAGAAGCTGTTAATATAAATACAGTTTTTGTTGATTCATAAACTGTGTTCTTGATTGTTATTCTCATACATACTTGATTATATATTGTGTATTCGGCCTAACAAAAGTAAAATTTTGTCTAAGTCAAAATCACTATGTCAACGAAACGAACCATTTCGTTGACAGCCTTAGCATTTTCTGGGTGTTTTGTTGATATCTCTTTTATATCAACGAAACGCAGCTTTTTATCAACGAAACAAACGGGACCTTAAAACGCCCAATTCTGATTCGTTGATATAGCGCTTTTAATCTGAACCGTTGAAATTTTGACACGTCTTTTACCACGATCTATGCATACATCCCTGTAAGTATAAATCATGGTAATACTTTAAAAGTAACGGTTATATTTTTAAGCCAATCCAGTAATTTACATTTATTATTGGACTCAATTTCTGAGAATTTTTGGGTGAGTATTTAAGAAATTCTATTTTCTTTAATTTCTTTTTACCTGTTCTCAAAAATTCCAAAGGCTTTTCTCTCTTCTTCTCTCTAACAAGCAATTTAGTTCGAAGCTTTTCTTCAAACAACAATGGCACCCATAGTCAAGCTTATGTCAGCAGGAGGGTTCATTTATGAAAAGAACAACTCAATTCCATTTGTTGTCAAAGAGAGTCCAAACAGTATCTTTTTCAAGATGATGGACTTCATGAAGAACTGCAAGTTGAGCTATACTATGTTTCACTCAACTCCTCTCTATAATGAGATAATCGAGGAGATCTGGACCTCGTGTGAGTATAGTGGAACAAACTGCACATTGCAATTCACTCTTCAAGGTAATGAGTACATAGTTAATTCTGATGTATTGCAAGCATGTCTACAAATTCCTGAAAATAACTGTGATGCTTTGCCTACAATCACTGAAATGGTTAACTTGCTAAACTCAATAAACTACTCTTTGCCTACTGATAATTTGGGTAAGATAATTAGGAGAGGTTTGGTTAGAGAATATAGTTATTTAGCTGATGCATTTATCAAGGTATTTTCTGGTAAGATTAGCAACTTTGATGCATTGACCAATTCTATGTTAATTCTATTTACCATGCTCCTAACTGATAGATATTACAACTTTAGCACCCAACTTATGTATGAAATTGGTGCTAAGTTGGGTGACAAGGCTAATAGGAAAAAGAATATCTACTATGCTAGGTTTCTGATGATGTTGGTTAATCATGTTAGTCCAACACCATTAGTTATTTCTAACCCTGTTTCCAAGTTTGAGTGTTTTGTGCAAGAAAAGAGAGTACTGACATACATACTGAGGCTGAACCACAATGGTGAGGTTCCAGTGGTGTATCTGCCAGTAATTGAGGTAACTACTGCTATCCCTTCTAGTATAATTGTTACTTCAACTGTATCACCCAGTACTGTTGCTGTGGAGTCTGTAGTTGTGACCCAACAGGCTCCTGCCCCAGCAACAAGACCAAAATCAAAGAAATCCTCCAAGCCAACCTCAGGTGCTTCCCAAAAGGCACCTGTTGTAAAATCCACTACACAACCTAAGGGGAGTGTTGTAGGTGCTGTGAGAGGTGAGGGAAGGGGTGAACATAAAAGAAACCCTAAGGATAAGGAAGGACAGATGAGTGAAATCCAGCCAAGCCCCATTGTGTCTTCCCAACAAGGCACAATGAGTAATATGGATTTAAACACGAGTCTAATTGCATCCTCCCAAAAGGATGTAATTATTGAAACAAGCTCTTCTCCAAGAGCACACTCCAAGAGGGTAAGGGACACTTCTAGCCCACAGTCTACATTTTCCCAATACCAAAGGAGAGTGAAGCAGAAATCCAAGGGTACACAGGGTGCACACACACTGGAAGCAACACTTCCAGTTTCTCAAATTCAGTTTGATGTAACCCCTATTATCACTCTGGGGTTACAGTCCCATTCTCTAAACATCAATCTTGAATTATCTCCATCAAATTCACCAACTCAATCTTTAGATGTGGACATGATCCATACATCTATTCCTGATTCTCCAACTATAATCTTGGAGAAGCCTCACTCTGAAGCTGGTGGTCATCACTTGTTAAGTGATTTGTTGGGCCATCAACCAACTTTTTCTGAAATTCCAAGAGGATCTGTGGACCCCAATCTCAAATCAATCACCACAGATTCTACTGTAATTTCTCATTCTCAAAGTGCTTTCTTGACTTCATCAACGAAACAGTCTATTTCGTTGACAAGTGTTTCTCCATCAACGGTATCCATACCGTTGACAGTTCAAACTACCATTCCGTTGATAGGTCATTCTACACCCCTTACTGAAAATCAAGTTGTTTCCACAACTAGTGTAGATGACCTGGTGGTAGTTGAGACACTTTTAGGTTTGAGAGGGAGTGAAATTGAGAGGCTGGCTTACAGCCAGGTAAAAGGAGAGACTGAGAGTGAGAGGCTGGCTATTTCTTCCAGCCAGGCAAAAGGAGAGACTGAGAGTACCACCTTAGTAGGTGAAGGTGAGGGTGTGAGAGGTGTGAGCCATGGGGAGCCCAAGATGCAAGAAAAGAGTGGAGAGAGAGAAGGGACTACAGGAGCCATAAGGATGGAAGCAGCCATTGCAAGTGAGTTAATGGGGGTCAGTGAGGGAGAAAGGGAACTTACCTTCCAAGAGCATTATCAACAAACTCTGGATAGTATTTCCCTGGATCCTGAGACCTTTACTCATCCTGTGTCAGCCTATCAAGTTATGGCTCAACAGGGCAATGTGGAGGCAGAAAGGTCACTCAACTTAATTCATACTACTGCATCAATGCAAAGAGCCAAGGATGCCTTGACCAATCTACCTCCAGGAGCTGCAGCAAGTGGAGAATTTGAGTTTTCTGATGATGAAGACAGCTTTGGTGACAATCTACAGGTGGCCACTACTACACAGACTGGGACTTCTGTGGTGCCTCCTACACCAAACTGGCTTTCTCAAGATATGCATGGTAGATCCAACTTGGATGCTGCTATTACAAGGCAATACAATGAGGCATATCTAGCTCATGAGTCAGCAACTGCAAGGGACAAGAAATTCTATAAGGCCATAATGGATTCTCTGGAAATTCAAAGGCTACAAATGTTGCAGACAAGGATTGAAGCTACAGAAATAAAGGATTCAATTAGCAACCTTAGGGATGCTACTGACAGGAGGCTAGATGAAAAGCTTCCTCTTCACACTGTCTCCAAGATGTCAAGGTTTTTCACCAAGGAACCTGAAGTGTCCTCATCTTTGAAAACTCTCTCCTCTAGAGTGGACAAAGTTGAGGCTACACTTTCTCACATGCAGAAGGAACAGGAGAAGCAAACTAGCCTACTCACCCAGCTTCTGGCAGCTCAAGGAATCCCTATCATCTCACTTGATGATAACAAAAAGGGGGAGAAAATTAAGGAGCTAGAGATACAAATTACAAAGGTTTTGGTCCCAGCCATCTCCTTGCCAGAAGAGCCATTAGCAATGGGGGAGTTTGGAAAGAAGAAAAAGGATGGCATTGACCTGATCCAGGAAGCTTCTATGAGGATGAGACTTGCAGAACAAATCAAAGACCATTGGTCCAACATAGAAGCAAGGGTCAAGAAAATTGCTGGAACTACAAAGGACTCAAATCCATCAACGGATCAACCATCAACGAATGCCATGGTTCTAGTGTCAACGGAATGGGAGCCACAGACCAATTCTTTCTATAAGGTAGAGCCTCTTCTACATGGAGTCACTCAAGGTCCAAGGAAGGAAAAAGGACAAACTTCATGCATTAGGGATGTGGAACAAGCTACACTCCAAAGAAGCCTATCTCCCAAGTCCCCTGCTAAACCAAAAGGCAAAAATATAGAAAGGACTTTCTATCCTGCACCTTATCCAGATGAGCTCAAGCTTCTTGGTCTACTTATCACAAAAAGCAAGGAAAGCAATGATTATGAGATAAGGAAGCAAATGGCAATTGTCTACAGGAATGGACAACAAATCTGTGTTTGGGCTGGTCACCCAAACTTTGCTGAAGCTAAAGCTGAAGAGTCAGAAAGAGCAGCAATGCAAGCCCTTGCTGTTGCTCAGTCTCTTGATGAAGAAGAAAGACAGCAAGAAGAAAGAGCAAGAGAGGAAAGGAGTGCAAAGAAGAGCACAAGGCAACCAAAGGCAAGAGCTAGGAGAAACATAGCCTTTGAGAATGATGACTTTCAGAACACTGCATCAGACTCTTCTGTACCAATTGCACCTCCAACAAATCCTGATCCAGTTTCAGAGGTAAAGTTAGACTGTGATCCTAATCATCCTGTAAATTTCCATGATCAACCAATTGAGCCAAAGGAAGAGCCAATTGAGTTTGATGAGGCCAACTTCCCAAAATTCCTCTTTGAAATGGATCCAAAGAAGAAATCTAAGCAAAGGGCTACCATGGCTAAGCCATTTCTGATAAGGAGACCACAAGTTGAGAAACCCCCTACCAACTTAGAAGACTTCATCTACATTGCTGATATCAGGGAGGAGTCTGACATTCATATCAATCTTGATGACCTGGTTGAAGTGAGAGGAATAGCAGCTTCTTACAAACTACCAGAGAGATTGGTATTTGTCTACAAGGGTGGGAGAGAACAGGTTTGGCCTCTACACAGAATTCTGGGAGAAGACTATCAGACACTGCTATCTGTGTTTAAATGTTTGAAGAAAGATTTTGGTTTTACCAAAACAGCCAAGTCTGAGGCTGTCTCCAAGATTTTCCAAATCAAAGCTAGCTGGAACAAGCCTGGTGCACTTCCCAGAGTATTGAAGGTCCCTCAAACAGGAAAGATAATTCATCTCCATCCTTTTTGGATGATGGAATTCAGAGATAAGGACAACTGTAGAAGATTCTTCAGAATAGAAGACCAACTGGAGAAGGCATCCAATGAAACTCTAAGGTTAATGCAATCCAAGTTGGGAAATCAAGATGAAGAAGAGAAGATTTTCTACAGAAGACTTCAAGCTCAAATTGAGGAGAACAATGCAAGAAAAGGGAAGAAAACAAGACCACAGAGGCAAAGGTGAAAAATCTGCTCAGTCTAGAGGAGCAACTCTGTGCACTTGTTTTGTAAGATTTTCTACTTTACATTTCAATTAAATTCAATGAAGCTCAATGCAATTTCTACTTTTATCATGTGTAATATGTCTGAGTGTTTTTGTTATCATCAAGGCACTTGATTTATGTCTGTTATTCTATCAGTCATAAATTGGGGGAGATTGTTAGGAATATGTTGTTCTTGATGATAAACATAAAACACTTAGTAGAATTTGTGTAAAGTTATTTTGTAGCTGTCAACGAAATGGCATGCTTTGCAGCATTCCGTTGACAGGAAGCTCATCAACGAAATGAGTGATGTAGCAATTGCACTGTACAATACTTCACAGTTTGATATGCATTTTTGTTGTATGTACTAGATAGGTTTTCTAAGTCATGTTGACTAAATGATAGATAGGCAAAATAGGTTGGTTAATTGTAAATATCTTGTGCCTTGTAATTTTGCCTAAGTGAAGACATGTCAACAGTATGAAGATTACTCTGTCAACGGTATGGAGTTTACTCATCAACGAAACGAGGGAAACACCATCAACGGAATGAAGAATAAAGCTATCAACGAAACACATCTCCCTGCTATCAACGAATCATTATTGCTTTTCTGTATAGTTGACAAAGTGATAGTGACAGTTTACTAAACAGATCTAAAGGTGATGTGGAAGTGTACTTTGCATTGGAAACCATTAAAATGGACATGGGGAATAAGGAAACATCCCAGTTTCCAATTGGGTCTTGGGAGTGATCATAATAAGCATGAAGACAAAAGCAAGGATCTCCAAGGACCACTGGACAAAGGGATGAAAAGCAAACTATTATCGGTTACTCATTGTACTTTTAGTGTAGCCAAAAATAGGGTTGTAAACTTGGGGATATATAACCAAGTGTAGCAGTTACTTTAAGAATAGAGAAGAAAAACAAATAGTTTGTATTAGCTATCTTTGAGAGCATTCTTCTCTACAAACCTTGTAACTGAGCAGCTGTGTACTTTTGTATCACAGATTATTTCCGCAATAAAAATCACTTCAGTTGGATCATCAAACAATCCAACTAAAATTATTAATGTGCTTGTGATTTTTACTTTAAGTTCATTTTTATTTGTAAGTTGTTTTTAAGTTCAAGAAATATCAAAATTGTATTCAACCGCCCCCCTTCTACAATTCTGTTAGGTCATTTGGGAATAACAGTACTAAATATTGTCTTTGATTTTGATACTGATAATGCTTCTGAGTTAAGACATTTTCTAAAGTCATTGCATATTAGCTTTAGAAGTCAAACTGTTGAGAATACAAGGATCTTATCTGAGATGTCTGAACTTAGGAAAAGGAATGAGCATTTAGAAACTGAATTCTCTTTTAAGTAAAAAGTACAGATAGAATGTGATAATGCTAAACACGTGTATTTAGAGATGAAACTTAAATGTACTGCTCTTGAAAAAGAACTTGAGTATGCTAAAGATAAAATCAGAACCTGGACAGATTCTGGAAGGAAATTTCATGAAATCAATACTTCTAAGAATTGGAAAGAATGTCTAGGTTATAAGTCAGATGAAGATAAGAAATTGAAGGAGAAAGTTGTAATAGATGAGACAGTAAGTCCAATGACCTATAGTCATGTTATAGACAAGACCAAATCAAAGATTAAGCCTGTTAAATTTGTATTTGGTAATGATCCCAATTCTACTTTTGAAAAGGGATCTACTTCTGATAACTCAGTCTCTTATGTGAAGTTTAAACTGTCAATAAAACTGGGAAGAAGAATATAGGTTTATTGTCTCATAAACAACTTAGGGAAAAAGTTAGTGATGCTATTGGTAAACAAAATCTACCTACTGTCAAGAGAAACAGGAATGGTAAAGTTGGGATTAATAAAGAGAATAACTATAGGTTTATCCCAAATGCAATTAGAAAATGTTGCTTTAACTGTGGAAACTCTAATCATCTTGCTATTGATTGCAGGAAGAGTAAAAAGAAGGTTACTGAAATTCCTAAGTCTGATATTAGGAGTAGATCAGTATTTTATAAACCACAGAAGTCTTGTTTTCATTGTGGCAGTAAATGGCATTCTATTTATACTTGTGAAGAATACCATAGTTTGTACTATAACTTTTATGATCCTTTACCCAAGTTTAATAAAAGTACAAATTCTTGTAACATTAAGAATGTGAAGCATGCATTTGTTAATACTGATACTGACAAAGCAAATCCTGATGGAGTTAATCCTGTCAGGACTGCAAAAGTCAAAAAGTCTTCTGCTGCTAAAATTAATAAAATGCATGGAAAAGGAACCCAACAAGTGTGGGTTCCTAAATATTCTAACTAGTGTTTTGTTATTCTGATTGCAGGGTAAAAATAAGAATGTGTTAGTCATGGATAGTGGATGTTCTGTGCACATGACTAGAAACAAAGCCCTGTTATCAGAATATGAAGAAAAAGCTGTCCCAACTGTGTCTTATGGAGATGGCAACATTGGACAAACATTGGGATATGGCAATATAATCATTGGAAATGTCATCATTGAAAAAGTAGCTCTAATGAAGGGACTAAAACACAACCTGCTGAGTATTAGTCAAATCACTGACAGAGGTTATCATGTCAACTTCTATTCCACTCATTGTGAAGTAGTCAACAAAGCATCAGGAAAAGTTGCACTCACTAGCTACAGGCATAGTAACATTTATGAAGCCAACATTCAATCAAATACTGATGGCTCTCCTACTTGTCTCATCAATAAAGCATCAGTAGATGAAAGTTGGAATTGGCACAAGAAGCTTTCTCATCTCAACTTCAGCAATATCAATGAGTTGGTTAAGAAATATTTGGTTAGAGGATTGCCTAAAGCATTGTATACTCCTGATGGACTCTGTGATGCATGTCAAAAAGTTAAACGGAGAAGGACATCATTCAAGAGTAAATCTGAATCCTCTATTGAAGAACCATATCACATGTTACATCTTGATCTATTTGGACCAGTCAACATAATGTCCATCAGTAAGAAAAGATACACTCTTGTAATTGTTGATGAATACTCTAGATTCACCTGGGTGTATTTTTTGCACAGAAAAGATGAGACTCCTGAAATATTGTTGGATCATGTGAGAATGATTGAGACAGGCACAAAGTATAAAGTCAAGATTCTGAGAAGTGATGATGGAACTGAATTCAAGAATTGAAAGATGGAAGAGTTCTGCAAATACAAAGGAATTATTCAACAATTCTCTGCTCTTGGCACACCCCAACAAAATGGAGTAGTAGAAAGGAAAAATAGAACTCTTATTGAAACTGGAAGAACTATGTTGGAAGAAGCTAAATTACCTATATAATTCTGGGCAAAAGCAGTCAACACATCATGCTATACACAAAATCTCACATTGATAAACAGACATGGTGTAACTCCTTATCAAATACTCAAGGAGAAGAAACCTAGTTTGAAGCATCTGCATGTGTTTGGCTGTAAGTGTTTTGTTCTCAGAACTCATCCTGAACAACTAGGAAAATTTGAAACAAAGGCTGATGAGGGAATTTTCATTGGCTATCCTGCATCAAGAGCCTTTAGAATTTTCAATTTGAGAACAAGGACTGTCATGGAGTCAATACATGTATCTTTTGATGATAAGAAGATAACAGGAATTGAAGAAGACTCTCATGATAGGCTGATTTTTGAAAATGACGCTACCAAGGAACCTAAAAAAATGGAATCAGATACTGATATACCATCAGATACTGATGGGTCACCAAATCCCGATGATCCATCAAATCCTGATGACTCACCAAATACTAATGGTACTAATACTGATGATACAGATAATGATGACACATCAAGTAGTGCAAATGTTGAGGGGGAGCAACAGCAAACTACTACAAATACTGAGTCAACTCAATCATCAGGACAGAATACTGAAGCAAATTCAGGAGGTGAGAATAAGACATTGCTTCAGTAGAAGCTCCCCCTGAATTGTTGTTTTCACCTCCTGATGGATTATCATGATTGTTACTTGAATCGGTATTCTACTACAAGAATAAGACTGATTTAGATGGTGTAATAATCAGAAACAAAGCAAGGCTAGTTGCAAAAGGGTATTCTCAACAAGAAGGAATTGACTATGATGAAACTTTTGCTCATGTTGCAAGACTAGAAGCCATCAGGATCTTTCTGGCATATGCTGCTCACAAGAAGTTCAAGGTTTTCCAGATGGATGTAAAAAGTGCTTTCTTAAATGGTGAACTAGAGGAAGAAGTTTATGTTGAACAACCTCCTGGTTTCATTGATCCAAAATATCCAAATCATGTCTACAGATTGGATAAGGAACTTTATGGACTAAAGCAAGCTCCAAGAGCCTGGTATGAAACCTTAGCTCAATTTTTACTGGAAAGTGGATTCAAAAGAGGTACTATTGATAAAACTCTATTTTACTTGAATCATGGTAAGGATTTGCTTTTAGTTCAGATATATGTTGATGATATCATTTTTGGGTCAACAAACAATAAGCTATATGAAAAGTTTTCTAAGTTTATGCAGTCAAGATATCAAATAAGCATGATGGGAGAAATGAGTTACTTTCTTGGTCTTCAAGTTAAACAGACTGAAGATGGTATTTTTATCAATCAGTCAAAATATACAAGGAATTTATTGAAGAGGTTTAACATGCAAGATTGTGCTACTGCAACAACTCCTATTTCTACAACTACCAAACTTGATCCTGATCAAGGTGTTGAGGTAGATGTAACTCACTACAGAGGGATGATTGGCTCTTTATTGTATCTCACTGCAAGTAGACCAAATATCATGTTTTCAACCTGTTTGTGTGCAAGATTTCAAGCGAAACCTAGTGAACCCCATCTGATTGCAGTCAAAAGAATTTTCAGATATATCTCAAAGGCACTCCTTCACTTGGCCTTTGGTATGCAAGGGAATCAGATTTTGGGTTGTGTGGTTATTCAGATGTTGATTTTGCAGGATGCAAAATAGATAGGAAAAGTACTTCAGGAAGTTGTCAGTTTCTGGGTGGTAGGCTGGTTTCATGGTTCAGTAAAAAGCAAAAGTCTATCTCTACTTCAACTGCAGAAGCTGAGTACATTGCTGCAGGAAGTTGTTGTGCTCAGATAATGTGGATGAGAAATCAGTTGTTAGATTATGGTCTGTCATACTCAAAAATCCCTATTTATTGTGATAACCAAAGTGCTATTGCAATGATAGGAAATCTAGTTCAACATTCTCTTACTAAACACATCAGTATTAGATATCACTTTATAAGAGAACAGGTTCTGGAAGGAACAATTGAACTTCACTTTGTTCCAACTGATCAACAACTAGCTGATATATTCACCAAGCCACTACCTGAAGCTACTTTCAACAAGTTGGTGAATGAACTTGGAATGATGAATTTTGAGAATTTCTGAGGAAAGCTACAGATAGGAAATCCTGATGACTATCAAATCCTGATGGTCATTCTGCAAGGTATGTAATTTTGATCAAATCCTGATAGGACACAATCCTGACAGGAAGTCAATTGGTCAATCCTGATGTACATGTCAGTATTTCATTGCTTAATTTGTGCCTGATTTTTCGTCAGTTACTGATGAGAAACGTTTGAGTTTTAGTTGGACAACTGTATACGCGTGTGTGTCACACTGATAGTGATATACATATAGATACACATAAAAAGCAGTGCAATTATGCTTAATTACACACGTAATCTGGTCCACTAATTATTTGTGCACAAATCATATTTTGCCACCTGTCATTGAGAGTAATTTTTTGTTTTAGCAAAATCCTTTTGATTTTCTAAATTCCTGATTACTCTCTCATCATCAGTTTTTCATCTTCTTTCTCTCTCTGTGCTCAAGAACCCTAATTTCTAAATCTCAATTCTCAAGTTTTCGTTACTGTTTTAATGGCGTCTTTATCATTCATGAATAAACATACTGTGATTAGTGGTGTTACTTTCGCCATTAATAATTTTGTAGTTGTTCTATCTCATCGGGATTTGCCTACTGAGTTTCACGTAATACAGGATTTTTTAACTTCAAGCCCATTGAAGTATGCTCTAACAGAACCTGTCAGTGTATCGTTTAACTCTGTGATGCAGGTTTGGAACACAACTGTTTTTGGCAAAGGACCAACAAGAAATGTTTTGATGCAGTTTGAATTCAATGGTGTTACTCATCATGTCACTCCTGCCGTTGTTGAAGATGCACTTCACTTGCCAATTCTGGGTGACAAAGTTCCTGACAATGTTACAGATTCTGCAATTTTTGAGTTTGTCACAAAATTGGGATACAATGGTGAGGTCAAGAGGTATGGAAGCCTCTTCAGGACAAAGCTTAAAAGAGAGTGGAATTTTTTCTTTGATACAATCAGCAGATGCTTTCTGAATAAGACATCGAATTTTGATGCTCTACCTTCAGGGTCTCTAAAGATTGGGTACTCTCTTATCTACTTTCAAGTTTTTGATTATGGCACATTTGTTTTAAAAGCTTTAAGTGATAGAAAAGCAGATAAATTAGGTTATGTCTGTTTTATCAGATTTTTCCAATTGATATTCTGTCACTTATGTCCTAATGTTACATTTGAAGATGATGTGATTCTACCAATTTGTAGAATTACAGAAAATAATTTGAAGTCCTTAGTCAACAGTGATAAGGTAAATGGTTTTTCAGGCAATGCCTTTATTCCTGATGAGGTCAGGTTTTTCTTGAAAGAGAAAATGCCTACTCAATATGGAACAATTTCTGATGCTATGGGGCAAGGCCAATCACACCTTGTTCCTGACCCAAGCATCCATCCCAAACAGTCAAAACAGTCAACAGCCACCTCTATTGTCTCCCAAAAGACTTTAGTTGTAAAATCTAAGAAATCAGCTAGAACTGATGTGTCTGGAAGACAATCAGGTTCAAAGGATTTTTCCTCTACACCACATACTCAAAAGAAGATAAAAGGGGGTGTACAAGGGGCCCTGGTACAGAAGACAGTTGGTAGGACTGAGAAGGTTGTTGAGGTTAAAAGAAAGTTGGTACTGAGGAATGAGACTGATACTGAGGATGATATGCCTATATCCTCTAAGATAAAGATGAACAAGGAAGTTGTTGATACTGCTACTGAAGCTGTGGCACCATCTTCTAAGCCACGGAAGAAAAGGAAATTATCAAAGAGCAGGTATCATATTCCTTTAGAAAAGAAATAGGATACTGATGGACAGGATATCTCAATTCCTGATGAGCAGTCAAATCCTGATGCTCAAGTAAATCCTGACGTTGGTGATCCTGATGCATCACACAAGATTGTCTCAATCTCTGATTCTCCAGCCTCTCCAACCAAGAAGATTCTAGAAATTTCATGGGAGAAGGTTGCTGAGACTGCTTCCAAACTTGGATTTACACCTCCATTGCAGAAAAAGAGGAAAGCAAAAGAGATAGTTTTTAAGAGACAAAAGAAACTGAAGGGATCAAGCCCACAAGAACCTGAACCTCAAAGTGGTTCAACAGCTACTGATGATCCAGCCACACAAGAACCACTCACTCAAAGTGTGAGTGAAGGCATATGTGACGCCCTCCAAACCCGGGGTACAGATTTGAGGAGTCATCCGACCAACGGAACACTATTTAACACATGCATAATATATATAAAGACACAATTACCCCTTGACCAAGACCGCATCCAGATTATGGCAATGAACACAAGCTACTACAATCCTTTATTATTACAAACCAGTTTTATCAGAGTTATTACATCACAACTAAAGTTCAAATCTAGACATTAAATCTAGAAAAGCAAAACAACAACTACCCTGCCAATGACAGTGACTCGAGGGGCTCTCCTGACTGCTGGTGAACTATCGGTCACGCTATGCCAACTCATACTCTCGCTTCACTGGAATAGGGTTAGAAAACAACAAGCAAGAGTGAGCCAAAATTGCTCAGCAAACATCAACGAATCATTTCTATCACGGTTGTAAGGATATGAATTTAAGATATCAGAATCAACAATATTTAGCTAACACATGCTTTGTATCAATAATGATTGAAGTAAAGAATTAGAATTTGGCTTATACATTTTATTCAAATCAAAGGTTGTGCTGCTGGCCAGCCACGCATCAACCCCGGACTAGCTCATGTCATAGTCCTCTACTGGATCCCAGGCCAATCTGGGCCTTAAGTTACTTCGACCAATTACTGGTCCATTTTTAAAAACACATGCCAAATCTATAATAGGGTATAAACAATAACATGCTCAATAAGATAAACTGAATGTATAGTAATTGCAAAAGAGCTTCAACTGTTCAGTATCAACGAAGATCGAGAAAGGATCATGGAGTAGTTTCAAGATGGAAATCAAACAATCAAAGGTTGTCAATGATAATCAAAGGATGATAAATAGCAACAATAGGTGGTAAACAATAATCAAGTAAATTGGAAATAAGGGTTTCCGATGCAGATCAAATCAAAGAATCAAGAATTTCTAAGGAAATGGAATCAGTTGTCCCAATGCGGTTAAAAGATGGATAATTTGAATTGTTCTGGGGATAACGGTATTCAAGTAATCAAGACAATAATAATTTTTATCACAAGTAAAGGCACAGATACTTGCCTGGTCTAAGCTGCTGTCGGATCGACTCTGCTCACTCTACTTTCCCCTTTCCCTTGCTCCGGGAACTCGATTCTATAATTTAAACAACTCATCACAATAAGTCTAACTATTCTCGTTCTACTCTCGACACTTATTCAATCAATAATCACATTTAAACAAGTAACCGGTTACGTATCGGACGTCCGGTATAATTTACGATATTTAAAACTCAGATATTTGCCCTAGCACGGGCATATACAGACTATAAAACACGACACACAATTAATATGAACCATATAGCACTTATAAACATTTTTAAAACATCATACGGAACTCATTTGAATTTTTAATAAGTCATTACTAATTTTTAAATCAAAAATCGGATTTTTAAATCCAATATAAACATTTAAATGAAAATAAATCAATTAATAAAATTAATTGACACTCTTTAAATGCTCAAACTATTTTTAAATAAATAAATAGGCTTGAAAATAATTAAACTGAATTTTTAATTAAGTAAATCTAATTAATAATTAATTTTTAAGAATTAATTGATTAAAAGAATTAACCAATTAATTAATAAATTAATTATTAATTAAAAATAATTAAAATAATTAAGTTTAATCAATTTTCGGATTTAAAATAATAAATATAATTTATCAGAATTTTTCTGATATAAAAATATATTTTTAAAATAAAAATATGAATTTTTAAAGTTTTTAAACTATTTTCGAATTAAATTTAAAAATAAAATTCAAAAACAGTTTTCTGAAAATGAATTAGGGTTTTGAAGATTGAAACCGGGTCGAAAAATCGGGTAAACGGGTCGGGAAGAACGAATCCGGGTCACCAAGAACAACCCGCCGGAATCTGGGTTTTCCAGAATCCGGCCGGCGTCCGGTGGCCGGACTTCGCCGTTTCCGATCAAAACAAAACCAAACTATAGGGCTTTTGTTCGCTTTTGCAAGACAAACACAACCCACATACACACACATCTGTCCCATGCCGGAATCGTGCCCAGAATTCATTCAAAGAACTCGCCGGCGACGACCTCGGCCGGAAACCCGATCTACTTAAATCCTACATGAAACTCAAAGATTAATATACCAAAATGAAGCTTATAACTCATACAATAAAAGCCCTTTACCAAAAACAATGTCAGATCAATATCAAGAACGTACGAATTGAAAGAAGAAATCGGGTCAAAACCCGAAAATCAAACCCGACTAAATCGAACATAAACATGAAATTAAAGCATGGATTCTTGCTAATTAGAACCCTAGGAACATGTTAGAAGCAACCAATTGAACGGAGAATCAACAGAATGAAAATCCCCAAATCGAATCAAGAACCCTAATTTTAATTCGAAACTTGTAAAATCAATATAAAATCGAATACTTACCAGATGATGATGAGGTTGGAAGATTCTGAAACTAGATTTTTGGGGCTTTGATTTGAGTATAAGAACTTCAGATTTGGACTTCAATAACCCTTAGAACGAATTGATTGAAGATCAAGAACACAAAATAATTATTTGGGAATTTCGGATTTCTTGAGTAATTTCTGAAGAATTGCTAGGGTTATGAAGTCTGATTAGTCATTTTATATTTTTGGAAAAATAATACCCCAAATAACATTTTTGGATCGATATTGATTCGTTAGATCGTTTAAAAACCCTAATTAGGTCAAAAACACGTTTTACGAAAAGTAAGGGGTTAAAAAGGTTGATGATTATCCAAATTGATATATATCATTATATAACTAATGCTCAAGAATACTAGGGCTATAACAACTTCAATATTGATATAGAACGATAAATCCGTCCCCTTAAGCAATTAGGGTTCGGAACGATTTTTCCTTTTTCGGATCAAAAATTGAAATTAATTTGCAGAATCAAATAGGTAGGGTTAAATAGAATCCCATAACCCTTTCGATAACGATTCAAATACGAAAGACGAAGAATTAAAAATGAATGTACGAAATTTCAACGGGCTCTTGAATTATCAAAACGGCTCAAATTTTGAAGAAAATTCCAAATGACGAAATTTTTGAAAGGGGCTTCCGACTCACCATTTAGCACATAATCACACACTAAATATCATATAATAATATTCCAATATTCCAAAATAAATATTTTAGATTAAATATATCATTTAATCAAATAATAAAATTCACGGATATTACATCCTTCCCCCCTTAATAGGATTCTGTCCTCAGAATCAGATCAAGGAAACAACTGGGGATACTTCTCTAACATCTCACTCTCTAACTCCCAGGTAGACTCTTCTACTTTAGGATTCCTCCACAAAACTCTCACTAACGCTACTGTCTTATTCCTTAGTACTTTCTCCTTACGATCCACTATCTGAATTGGTCGTTCTACATACGATAAATCTGCCTGGACCTCTATTGGTTCATACTCTATTACATGATTCGAATCTGGTCGATACCTCTTAAGCATAGATACATGAAATACATTATGAACGTGCTGCATATGCGGTGGCAACGCCAACTCGTAAGCTACTTCGCCCACTTTCTTCAAAATCTCAAACGGCCCAACATATCTCGGACTCAACTTCCCTTTCTTTCCAAATCTAACTAATCCTTTCCATGGTGAAACCTTTAGTAACACTTGCTCTCCTTCTTCGAATCCCACATCCTTTCTGGCTAGATCCGCATACTTCTTCTGTCGGTCTTGAGCTGTTATCAATCTTCTCTGAATCAATTGAACCACTTCTTTTGTTCGTTGTACTAGTTCTGGTCCTATCATTTTCCGTTCACCAACTTCTTCCCAATATACTGGAGATCGACACTTTCGTCCATACAAAGCTTCGTACGGTGGCATTCCGATGCTCGCGTGAAAACTATTATTATATGAAAATTCCACCAAGGGTAGATGATCGTCCCAACTGCCTTCAAAATCAAGTGCACACGTCCTAAGCATATCTTCAATAGTCTGAATTGTCCTTTCGCTCTGACCGTCCGTCTGCGGATGATAAGCCGTACTCATTCTCAACTCGGTGCCCAAACACTCTTGAAAACTCCTCCAAAATCTTGAATTGAATCGAGGGTCTCTATCAGACACTATCGATACTGGAACTCCATGTCGTACTACGATTTCTTTTATGTACATATGAACTAACTTATCCAGCGAGAATCTCTCGTTAATCGGAAGAAAATGCGCAGATTTCGTCAATCGATCCACGACAACCCAGATGGCATCATGGTTAGCTTTGGTTCTAGGCAATCCTACTACAAAGTCCATCGCAATGTGTTCCCACTTCCATTCGGGAATCTCCAATGGTTGAAGTAATCCACTTGGTCTCTGATGTTCCGCCTTAACTCTTTGACACGTAAAGCATTTACTTACCCATTCCGCAATCTCTCTCTTCATATCTGGCCACCAAAAGTTCGTCTTTAGATCTCGATACATCTTCGTACTCCCTGGATGAATTGAATACTTCGAGTTATGTGCTTCGTGCAGAATCTCACTTTTCAGTTCCGTTACGTTAGGTATCCATATCCGAGAAGCAAATCTCAAGATCCCTTTGTCGTCCGGTTGGCTACATATTTCTTCACCTGTCATTTTATTCACATCGTCGTTCATAACTTGCTCTTGGCACTTTCGTATCTTCTCCAACAATTCAGGTTGAAACGTCATGGTATAAATTATTTCCGTAGCGTCCTTCGGATTAATTACTTCGATTTCCAATTTCTCAAATTCCTTGTATAATTCTTTGGTCATCAGTAGTGTATTTAATCTCTCTTTTCTGCTCAATGCATCTGCTACCACATTTGCCTTGCCGGGATGATAGTTGATAGAAACGTCGTAGTCCTTGATTAGTTCTAACCATCTTCGTTGCCTCATGTTCAGCTCTTTCTGAGTAAAGATATACTTCAAACTTTTGTGATCGGTGTAAATTTCACATCTCTCTCCATACAAGTAGTGTCTCCATATCTTCAAAGCAAACACAATAGCTGCTAACTCCAAATCGTGTGTAGGGTACTTCTGTTCGTGGGGTCTCAACTGTCTTGACGCATAGGCAATCACCTTGTCATGTTGCATAAGTACGCATCCTAATCCTTTGTACGACGCATCACTATAGATTACGAAATGACCTTGATCGTCTGGTAACATCAATACTGGTGCCGTAGTTAGTCTTCTCTTTAACTCTTGGAAGCCTTCTTCGCATTTATCGTTCCATATGAATCGCTCGCTTTTCCTTGTCAGCTTGGTCATTGGAGTAGCTATCTTCGCAAAATCTTGCACAAATCTCCGGTAGTATCCGGCTAATCCCAAGAAACTTCTGACTTCAGTCGGTGTCCTTGGTCTCTCCCAATCTTTCACTGCCTCTATCTTTGCTGGGTCCACTTTGATGCCTTCGCTGCTCACCACGTGTCCTAAGAAATGAACTTCTTTCAACCAGAATTCACACTTGGAAAACTTCGCGTATAGTCCTTCTTGTCTCAACGTTTCTAACACAATTCGCAACTGGTCTGCATGCTCTTCTTCTGTCCTTGAGTATATCAAGATGTCGTCGATGAATACCACTACAAACTTGTCCAAATATCTCTTGAAAATCCTGTTCATTAGATCCATAAAAGCTGCGGGTGCATTCGTTAGTCCAAACGCCATTACTAAAAATTCATAGTGCCCATACCTTGTTCGAAAGGCTGTCTTCGGTATGTCGTCTGGTCTAATCTTCAATTGGTGATACCCTGACCGTAGGTCGATCTTCGAAAAATGTACCGCTCCCTTCAGCTGGTCAAACAGATCATCTATTCGAGGTAACGGATACTTGTTCTTAATGGTCAGCTTGTTCAACTCCCGATAGTCTATACACAATCTCATGCTTCCATCCTTTTTCTTGACAAACAGTACTGGTGCTCCCCACGGTGAAACGCTGGGTCTAATAATTCCTTTTTCTAGCAAATCTTGCAGTTGATCAGCCAATTCCTTCATCTCCACTGGTGCCATCCTGTAAGGGGCCTTCGATACTGGCTCCGCGCCCGGTACTAAGTCTATCGCAAATTCAATTTCTCTATCTGGAGGTAAACCTGGTAATTCTTCCGGAAAAACATCTGGAAACTCATTTACGACTGGAATATCTTCTAACTTAGAAACTTCCTTATCTATATCTATTACATAAGCTAGATACGCCTCACAACCTTGCCTTAATAACCTCTTAGCCTGAATCATTGTCAGGAACCTCTTTCTTTGTTTCTCTCCTCTAAATATTATCTCTTTCTTTTCTAGGGTAATCAAAGTAACCCTCTTATTCTTACAATCAATACTTGCATCATGCTCAGTCAACCAATCCATCCCTAATATCACATCAAATTTACCTAACTTAAAAGGTAACAAGTCAACATAAAAACGATTTCCCAAAATCTCTATCTCACAACGGGGATAATATGAACTGACCGCGATACGATCCTGATTAGCTATCTCTATAGTCAACACTCCACTTAAAGGTTTCATTACGCAATTCAATCTACGAGCAAACGTTTCAGAAATAAAAGACTTCGTCGCTCCCGAATCTATTAACACTTGTGCAGGAATAGAATTTACTAGAAGTGTACCTGCCACCACGTCGGAATCTCTCACTGCTTCTCCCATTGACATATTGTAGGTCCTGGCTAACGGCTGGACGTTAACAACTGGGGGTGCTTCAATCGCCCGAATCATATTGTTCACGGTTGCTGGTGCTCTGCAGTCCTTAATCATGTGACCTGGTTTCTTACACCGATGACACACGATGCCTATCTTGCAATCCCGGGAATAATGTCCCTTCTGATTGCATTTAAAGCATGTGATAGTCAATCGATGGCATATCCCTAGATGTCGCTTCCCGCATGTCTTGCATTCTGGTAGTGGGGGTCTAGAAAGTCCCTGCTGACCGCCGGTTAGTAGACGGTTATCTTGTCCTACGTTTCCGGTGTCTGGTTTCCTGAAACTTGTATTCCTTCCGTGCTGAAATCCCAGCTTCTTATTTGCTTGCCCTTGAAAACTTCCCTGTTGCTGTCCCTTATCGGGTATCCCTGCTTTCCTTTTCTTGTTCTCCCTCTCTTTCATGTAAGAATCACTCTCTGCCTCTGCAATCATTGCCTTTTGGACCACCGCTGCATAGGTGTCCAACTCCAATACAGCTAACTTACTACGAATCCAAGACCTCAGTCCCTGCTGGAACCTCTTGGCCTTCTTCTTTTCCGTATCCACATAGGTTGGAACAAACCTTGACAACTCCGTAAACCTTGTTTCATATTGGGGCACTGTCATGCTTCCCTGCTTTAATTCCAAAAACTTCAATTCCATCTGATCTCTCATATAGTCCGGAAAATATCTTTCCAAAAACAACTCTGTGAATCTTGCCCACGTAATCAATCCCTCGGGCTCCATAGCCCTACTCGTTTCCCACCAATAACTAGCCTCATTCTTCAGAAAATAGCTTGCATACTCCGTCTTCTTATCCTCTGTCACCTCTATCAAGGCAAAAGCCTTTTCCATCTCTTTCAACCATGCCTTAGCCTCTACAGGGTCTGCTGATCCTTTAAATTCTGGAGGTTTTGCTGCCTGGAAAGATTTGAACGTAACTGCCGGTGCTGCTTGCTGGTGCTGTTGTTGATGCTGCTGATGCTGATGTTGCTGATGCTGATGTTGCTGATGCTGTTGCTGCTGTTCTAAGAGCTGTTGCTGAAATGCACGTTGCTGCTGTGCTAATGCGGCAGTCTGTTGAGTAAGGGTATTTAACAACTGGATTACCATCGGGTCCACACGGCCCGTGGGAGGTGTATTTTGTTGACCTTCTTGGTCAGAAGTATCAGTTGAACGGGTTTGTCGTCTAGGAGCCATATCGCTAATGAATAAACAATAATTGGCTTAATCAAACAGTTCATATAAGAGAAGGAAGGATCACAATTGATATCTCGAAGGTTTACAGATCTTCTCAACGGTGTATGGATACACTCGTTGCAATAAGTAGAATAACAGTTATGATGCTGGAAATGAATGACAGGGGAATAAATACAGTTTTATAAAAGAGGTTTATCATATATATATAGATAGAGTTAGTACAAGCGTAGAACGCTTCAAAAGAAAATATATCATGGCTGAACCATAACTGCCGACCAGCAATACAACAACAAAAATGCAACAACAACCCGAGGCGTTCCTATAAGCCCGGTGCACTGCTGATTCTACTATATGCATCTATATACTAACTATCTAGAACCATACATCCATGTCACATCTGTCTACTACCGATACCTGCTCACAGATCACCTGCTCCTGCCGGCCATAACGGGGGTCCTGAAACCTCTGCAATCTCACTCATCGCATAATCCAAAATCTGTCTCATCCCTGCTACTGTCTCTCCCTCTCGACTAGAAGCTAATCCATGCAATCGAGTCTCAACCAACGTCCTCGTAACCCTAAACCTCATCTGAATGTCTCTCATCTGATCTCTAAGTCTGTCTCTCTCTCTGACAGCGGCTGCCTCGATCGAACGAATCCTACCCATCTCCATAACCTGTCCATAAAGGAAATCCTTCTCTCTTCTCACCCTCTGATACACATGGTGTGGAACTGGTGGCTCACATAACTGATACAAAGGCCCACAAACTGATGCCTGAGACGCTGGTGCTGGGGCTACTTGCCGGAGTGGAATAGGACAAGGTATCTGATCTCTCCTGACTACTGGGCCCTGATGCCTAGGCTGATATCGCACTGGCCGAGACGGTCCTGCTCTCTCAACGGGTGTAGGTATCTCTGATATCGTATCCTCGGAAGGGTCTGAGTCTGAACTAGAACTAGGGGGCTGCAATTATAACCACATTTAATTACTACGCGTAATATCCCTAGTTGACCTCCTAATATCCTTACGTGACTTCCTAACTCTCTATGTTATCCTGGACCCTAAGTCCTAACTTGTTTCAAATGCCATAACCTGTTGCTCTGATACCAACTGTGACGCCCTCCAAACCCGGGGTACAGATTTGAGGAGTCATCCGACCAACGGAACACTATTTAACACATGCATAATATATATAAAGACACAATTACCCCTTGACCAAGACCGCATCCAGATTATGGCAATGAACACAAGCTACTACAATCCTTTATTATTACAAACCAGTTTTATCAGAGTTATTACATCACAACTAAAGTTCAAATCTAGACATTAAATCTAGAAAAGCAAAACAACAACTACCCTGCCAATGACAGTGACTCGAGGGGCTCTCCTGACTGCTGGTGAACTATCGGTCACGCTATGCCAACTCATACTCTCGCTTCACTGGAATAGGGTTAGAAAACAACAAGCAAGAGTGAGCCAAAATTGCTCAGCAAACATCAACGAATCATTTCTATCACGGTTGTAAGGATATGAATTTAAGATATCAGAATCAACAATATTTAGCTAACACATGCTTTGTATCAATAATGATTGAAGTAAAGAATTAGAATTTGGCTTATACATTTTATTCAAATCAAAGGTTGTGCTGCTGGCCAGCCACGCATCAACCCCGGACTAGCTCATGTCATAGTCCTCTACTGGATCCCAGGCCAATCTGGGCCTTAAGTTACTTCGACCAATTACTGGTCCATTTTTAAAAACACATGCCAAATCTATAATAGGGTATAAACAATAACATGCTCAATAAGATAAACTGAATGTATAGTAATTGCAAAAGAGCTTCAACTGTTCAGTATCAACGAAGATCGAGAAAGGATCATGGAGTAGTTTCAAGATGGAAATCAAACAATCAAAGGTTGTCAATGATAATCAAAGGATGATAAATAGCAACAATAGGTGGTAAACAATAATCAAGTAAATTGGAAATAAGGGTTTCCGATGCAGATCAAATCAAAGAATCAAGAATTTCTAAGGAAATGGAATCAGTTGTCCCAATGCGGTTAAAAGATGGATAATTTGAATTGTTCTGGGGATAACGGTATTCAAGTAATCAAGACAATAATAATTTTTATCACAAGTAAAGGCACAGATACTTGCCTGGTCTAAGCTGCTGTCGGATCGACTCTGCTCACTCTACTTTCCCCTTTCCCTTGCTCCGGGAACTCGATTCTATAATTTAAACAACTCATCACAATAAGTCTAACTATTCTCGTTCTACTCTCGACACTTATTCAATCAATAATCACATTTAAACAAGTAACCGGTTACGTATCGGACGTCCGGTATAATTTACGATATTTAAAACTCAGATATTTGCCCTAGCACGGGCATATACAGACTATAAAACACGACACACAATTAATATGAACCATATAGCACTTATAAACATTTTTAAAACATCATACGGAACTCATTTGAATTTTTAATAAGTCATTACTAATTTTTAAATCAAAAATCGGATTTTTAAATCCAATATAAACATTTAAATGAAAATAAATCAATTAATAAAATTAATTGACACTCTTTAAATGCTCAAACTATTTTTAAATAAATAAATAGGCTTGAAAATAATTAAACTGAATTTTTAATTAAGTAAATCTAATTAATAATTAATTTTTAAGAATTAATTGATTAAAAGAATTAACCAATTAATTAATAAATTAATTATTAATTAAAAATAATTAAAATAATTAAGTTTAATCAATTTTCGGATTTAAAATAATAAATATAATTTATCAGAATTTTTCTGATATAAAAATATATTTTTAAAATAAAAATATGAATTTTTAAAGTTTTTAAACTATTTTCGAATTAAATTTAAAAATAAAATTCAAAAACAGTTTTCTGAAAATGAATTAGGGTTTTGAAGATTGAAACCGGGTCGAAAAATCGGGTAAACGGGTCGGGAAGAACGAATCCGGGTCACCAAGAACAACCCGCCGGAATCTGGGTTTTCCAGAATCCGGCCGGCGTCCGGTGGCCGGACTTCGCCGTTTCCGATCAAAACAAAACCAAACTATAGGGCTTTTGTTCGCTTTTGCAAGACAAACACAACCCACATACACACACATCTGTCCCATGCCGGAATCGTGCCCAGAATTCATTCAAAGAACTCGCCGGCGACGACCTCGGCCGGAAACCCGATCTACTTAAATCCTACATGAAACTCAAAGATTAATATACCAAAATGAAGCTTATAACTCATACAATAAAAGCCCTTTACCAAAAACAATGTCAGATCAATATCAAGAACGTACGAATTGAAAGAAGAAATCGGGTCAAAACCCGAAAATCAAACCCGACTAAATCGAACATAAACATGAAATTAAAGCATGGATTCTTGCTAATTAGAACCCTAGGAACATGTTAGAAGCAACCAATTGAACGGAGAATCAACAGAATGAAAATCCCCAAATCGAATCAAGAACCCTAATTTTAATTCGAAACTTGTAAAATCAATATAAAATCGAATACTTACCAGATGATGATGAGGTTGGAAGATTCTGAAACTAGATTTTTGGGGCTTTGATTTGAGTATAAGAACTTCAGATTTGGACTTCAATAACCCTTAGAACGAATTGATTGAAGATCAAGAACACAAAATAATTATTTGGGAATTTCGGATTTCTTGAGTAATTTCTGAAGAATTGCTAGGGTTATGAAGTCTGATTAGTCATTTTATATTTTTGGAAAAATAATACCCCAAATAACATTTTTGGATCGATATTGATTCGTTAGATCGTTTAAAAACCCTAATTAGGTCAAAAACACGTTTTACGAAAAGTAAGGGGTTAAAAAGGTTGATGATTATCCAAATTGATATATATCATTATATAACTAATGCTCAAGAATACTAGGGCTATAACAACTTCAATATTGATATAGAACGATAAATCCGTCCCCTTAAGCAATTAGGGTTCGGAACGATTTTTCCTTTTTCGGATCAAAAATTGAAATTAATTTGCAGAATCAAATAGGTAGGGTTAAATAGAATCCCATAACCCTTTCGATAACGATTCGAATACGAAAGACGAAGAATTAAAAATGAATGTACGAAATTTCAACGGGCTCTTGAATTATCAAAACGGCTCAAATTTTGAAGAAAATTCCAAATGACGAAATTTTTGAAAGGGGCTTCCGACTCACCATTTAGCACATAATCACACACTAAATATCATATAATAATATTCCAATATTCCAAAATAAATATTTTAGATTAAATATATCATTTAATCAAATAATAAAATTCACGGATATTACAGCATAGCTGAAGGAATGGTCACACAAGAACCATTTTCTCAAAGGGAGAATGAAGACATTCACATTCCTGCTACACAACAACCATCCTCTCAAAGTGAGGATGCAGGCAAAATAGCTACAGTTTCTGGTGAAAGATTGGTCGAGGACACTGTCAATGAGGGAAGTACACAAGAACCTTTAACTCAAAGTATTAAAGCAGCTTCTGAACCTCAGGCTCCACAAGAACCATTGGTAGCAAATACTGATGCATGCCAATCAAATCCTGACGGTGTTGCTCCTGACGCTAGTGGTGCTCCTGATGCTGAGCCAATCCTGATTCAACCACTAAGCTCAAGACCAATGGAAAATCCTATCACAGAATCACAGGATAAACTAAAAGGTATTGCTATTCCTGATTCTGATGTTACTCATTATTCTGATGCTGATGATAGTGATGATAGTGATGATAGTGATGATGATTATAATGAAGAGAAGGATTAGCTTGCCAAAGCTCTTAAATCTAGTCTTGGAACCAACTTTGGTTCTTCAAGCACTTTCATGACTGGCAAGGCTACTACAGGAAAGGATCTTCGACAAGACTTTTCTGGTCCTTCTGAGATTGATCCTGCTGAGCAGCTGAGAATGCATCAATGAAACAATGAATGGTATAGATCTGATGAATCTGTCAGCTATCCATATGATTTAGATCATGCTTATTATGTTGCTAAGTTGATTCAAAATGAAGATATGAAGAATCATTTGAAGGCTACTACTCTTTTATCCAAAAGCCTCAAGCATGAAATTGATTCTGTCAAAGAAACAACTGAAAAAGTGAGGACTGATATTTCTCAGAACTTTACAAAGGTGCCTACTGCTTTTCAACTCAGGGTAGTAGAATCCCAAGTTAAGTCCATCATTAATGAACAGTCTTCCATCAACAACAGAATTGATTCTCTTGATACAAAGGTAACTGACATTCAAACCTCTCTTGCCTTAATTTTGAATTTATTGTCAAATACTGATGTCAAAAAGGGGGAGAAGGTAAGTCAGACAAAATGTACACCTGATCTAGTTGTATGAAATAATGATGATGATACTGGAAATGATGGTGGTGACAAAGTTCTACAAGGAGAAACCTCTGATGCTGCTATGATGAAGTCTATAATTCAAACTTCTCAAAGTCAAACAACGCAGTCAACTCATGTTTCTGATTTTGGAATAAGGACATTAAGGACATTGGTGCAATCTCAGATCCTGGCGGAAGAACAAATCCTGACAGGTGATCAAATCCTGATGACTGATCAAATCCTGACGCCTGGTCATGGACAAACTCTTGCTACAATTCTTGAAGGTGATGAAGATGTGCTCATTGACAATCCTAAAGATGCATCAAATCTATTCCAGAAGTTCAAAACAAAAGATGGAAATGTTGTAACTCTTTATCATACTGATAAGAGGGTTCAACAATTGTTTGCAAGGAAAACACTCTCTACACCAAGTGAAGAATATCCTGATCTCTCACATGAAGAATTCTTAAATCAACAGAGAGAAATGATGGAAAGTTTTAATAACCCTGCTCCTACTAGAGGAAGAGGAGGCAGATGTAGAAGAGGTGCTAGAAGAGGTAGAAGAAGCTCAACAAATCAGACAATGCCTAGACAGACAAGGTCTAGAAGTTTAAGAATTGAAGAAATTCCTGAACCTACTCAAATTCCAGAAGTTCCTTTTGGTGATGATGGAATTATTGAAGAAGAACCTGAATTGAGAAGAAGACCAAGACAATCAACTCTCAACAATTCAACTCAAATTTCAGACTCAAATCCTGACATTTCTCAAGGTCCTGATGATTCTGAAATAATGCAAGAGGTTGATTTTTTAATATTGTCTACTGTGGTTGATTCTCACAATAGTGAAGTTGATGAATAAGAAGAAGTCAGAAGAAGAAAAATAACAAGATCAACAAATAGAGATTTTCAGCTCTATATGCAAAGGCTCAAAATTTCAAATAAAAGGTTATGGAGAAATGCAAGAAGACAACAACCTCAGCTAGAGAAGAGTTATGCTTATGAGAAAGAAAAAGACAAGAATTGGAAACACATAGACACACGTAGGTGTGATAGACCTATCAATTTTCAGTCTGGTGGAATTATAACAAGAGTTTCCAGTGTTGCTGATTTTTCCGATTCATTTAGATCAAAAGCACTCTGGCTACAAATGTTTTCAAATCTAAGGCAAATGGCAAACAATTCAAGAGGAGGTATTGGACACAGGGATACTGAATATCTGAATACACCTCATGTTGATCCTCATGCCTTGACTGAAATTGGAGGTATTTTAACTTCTGAACACCTGAACAATTTATTAGCTATTGATATAGTTATAGATTGTCATGATAGTACTGAAAAGAAAGATAAACTTCTGTACTTTATGAAAGATGGTAGTGTGAAGATTCTATCCATTCAAGATTTGTTGGTGAAAACTACAAAGGAACTGAAATATGTTCATTATCTGCTTAAATGGAAGAACAAAGTGTGCAAGGAATGGTCAGATATGATTCTGTCAACTATAAGAAGAAGATTTGATGAAGGAAAGAATTACAATGGTATTTATATTCCCATGTATTTAAATCTAAAAGATCAGGATGTGGAAATGCAAAGAGGCACTGCTGTTAAAGAAATGTCTTTTGGCATGAAGCAACTGATTCTTAATCCTGATGGGAAGGAAATTGCTTATCTCCTGGTTGAAGATCATAGTCTATCAAGAAGTTCAATTCAAAATCTCAGAGCAGCTATCTACCAGATTAATGAGGAAGATGAAGAACTCAGAAATCTTAAGGAAAGACTGATTCAAATTCTTGAAGAAAAAGAAGAAAATTTGTTATCCAAATTCTTGAAGATGAATTTGTTCTACCAGAGAATCTGAGAAGATAAGTTTGCTATTGTAAATACTTGTACATTTTGTAAATAAGTTTTTGACATCATTGAATCTAGGAATCTATACTTTATTTCATAAAGTATAAGATTGGGGGAGATTGTTAGATCATGATTCAATGATCGTCAAGATCTAGACTCAACTGATCAGGATTGCTGACGTCATCAGTATTTGCTCAAGCGTCAGTATCAAGATTGCTATCAGGATTTCTATCAGGACTGTGATCAAGATTGATCATCAGGACTGGAAGCTGATCAGGATTCCTACTTCGAGTTATATTTGGAGTCTAGTTAAAGAAGGAAGTTTATTTTGTTGATTCCTAATTTATAGGAATGAAGCTGTCAATTAAGGATATGTTTCAATCTAGTTTGTAATTGATTAGGACTTATCTTGTAATTGATAGAGAAGCTGTGTAGTATATAAACACAGTTTAGGTTTTGGTTTTAAAACGAATCGCTTACACAAGTATATTGAAACCTAGAAGCTCTCAAGAACATCAAAATTTCTTGAGAAAGTTTGTAACAGTTTTATATCAGATTTAATAAAGCTGTCCTTATTCTTTCATATTTGTGATCAATATTTTATTAAGTCGAGAATCTTATACAATTGTATTCAACCCCCCTTCTACAATTTTTATTTACTGGGCAACATTCACTACATGTGTGATTTAATTATCTGATCATAATGCAGGGGAGTTTTGTTGGTTTATTGCTGATTTTAAGTAATGTTTGGTTCAATGTAGTTGAAACTCGGAGGTTAGTTTTCGGGTTTCTGATCAGTTGTCGTGATGCCACAAGAAGGGAAAATGGATTCACTAGTTTTTCCTCATGAGAACTTGAAAGGTCTGAAGGGGTTGATCACCTGTAACAACAAAAACAAGGCTAATCATAATAATTTTCACTGCGGTTGTGTAGCTACGGAAGACATCATCAATGACAGTGAATTGGCTCTCCGAAAAGCTAGAGAAGCAGGTACTCCTATTAATATACTACTCAACTTTGATGCATTTTCTGAATTTTCCAGAATAACATATTTCAATGTAATGTGATAATTAATTTCAAATTTTGAGTCCTGATCGAAATTCAAGCATATTTCAAAGGGGAAATCAAGGTACACACACCTTTAGAAAATAATACTTCTGTGTTCTTGCACTTAAACTTATCAATCAAATAAAATGCCAACCAGATTTCGATGTGCGATAAAAAAAGTTGCAAACA
Organism: Heracleum sosnowskyi; assembly: GCA_030848705.1. NCBI lineage: Eukaryota > Viridiplantae > Streptophyta > Magnoliopsida > Apiales > Apiaceae > Heracleum > Heracleum sosnowskyi. Next base: position 73,633,571 of record CM061235.1, read on the forward strand.
CCTTGCTTAAAATAAATAGCAGAACATTTCCTCTTAAAATAAATAGTAGTGTCTAGAAAAAAAGTTGTCCCTGATCCGTTAATCCAGAGGCCTGTCAATTTTGGTAATTTTTATAATTAATTTGTTGGTGTAAAGGTCCTAATATAATAAACTTCCAGAAATATGCAAATTTCAGAATTTCTGCCTTGGATTAAATGTCTATTTTGGGAGTCTTAAAAACATAATTACTTCTCAGTCAAGGAACAGAAATTGTATTTTAGAGTCTTGACAATATGCCCATAAAATATCTTAGGCACCAGACTGATGAAACGTGAGTTATAACAGATTTTGCATTGCGTACTCAGGCTGATTCTGGACAGCGGACAAGGGCAGACTTTAAACCAATGCCATACATTGTATTTTTCATATTATATTTTAATATTTTGTTATGTCGTAGCCTGGAGTGTCTAGATTACTCAGCAAAAAGATTGAACTAGTTTGAGTAAATTGATTAAGAGTTACATGTCCTAGAGAGAGGCACCTAGGGACTCCCAGCAACAAAAAAAAAAGAAAAAGAAATGTGTGTTATATCTTTAACTCTTAACATACTTTAGTACCTGATTTTGATGAATTGTTAAAAGGTTTATTTAGCATGAAAGTTAAAGTCCAATGTCTTAATAGTATTCTTTCTGAATTTCATTGCGATCAAGTATGTGTAGAGACACTTGCTCACTAATTACTATATTCTGTTTCTGGAAATTGAATGCATGCTTTGAAACCTTTAAAGACCAGATTAATTGTTTGTCATAGAACAAAAGTTGTACTTCTGTGTTGTTGGAATATTTTTGCATGAGCCGAGTTCATGCAAAGTCCACTAAAACGGAGCATTATCGTAATAATGTGGCAATGGACAAAGTTTTTTTGTAAAACATATAATTAGCTATCACTTATCACATCAACTAAAGATTGAGGAAGAATCCTTTTTCTCGATTTTCCCATTTGATGATTTATGACAAGATTGATTCTTCGATTTCAGCGTGCTAACGTAACTACTTCAATTCCCACGACTCCTGAGTTATTCTTAGAATGGAAGAAGAAGAAGATGGAAGCACGGGACGCTGCCGAGATGGCAAAGAAAGCAAATAATGACCGTATGAGCAAACAATGATTGTATTGGCTGCTTAGCTATTTCGATGTATTTTAGTTAGGTTTTGGATGTTGGTTTGGTTTATGTAGTAGATGGATGATTGATTGGAATGGTTTGTGGAGTTGATGTTATTTTGGATGGTTTTTTATGTATTGAAATGGCTTATGGAGAGCCTGTTTATGTATTGGAATGTTTGGTAATATTTTGAATGGGAAGTTCTATATTTCAATGTCATATGTTGCCATTATGTATTTAAAGTGTTGGTAAAAAGAATTCAAAGTGTAAACATTGACTCCAAAGTATTTAGTCTTTATGTGTTGGCAAAAGTATAGCAAAGTGTTGGCACAAAATCTAAAAATATTTAAGAAAAAGTGTAGGCATAGTGGTAAGGGTGTTGGTAAAAATATCAAAGTGTTTCATAATTTGGTGTTACAGTAGTACTGAAAATGTGTTGGCATAGGTCTATAGCAATACTATTAGTAGTGTTACTACAAAGATAACTGTGTAGACATAGATCTATAGCAACAACTAATAATATGTAGCCACAGAAATAAAATGTGTTGGCGTAGGGGTCTAAGCCTACACATTTCTCCCGTGTTACCAAAAACTACAAAAGTGTTGGCGTAGACCCCTATGGTAGCGGCCATTTTTGTAACGCCCTCAAATTTGGTCAAAGTTTAGTCATAGCCTGTTTTTTTCCTTTTACCAACAGTTTTTTGGGCTATAACCACACTTTTTCAGGTGTTGCTAAAGCCCACTTATGGCGTAGTGATCGTATTCAACCCCCCTTCTACGATACTTTGGACCTAACATATGCACTTACTCTCTCCGTCCCCCTCAATTCTTTACATTGAGGGGACGACACGAAGGTTAAGAAAAAGTGTAAATTAATAGGAAAAAGTAAGAAAAATGAGTAAAGTGGTGAGACCAATTAATATTTAATGTATAAAGTGAGTATACAGTAGGTATAGTGGAGGAAAGTAGTGAATGTGATTGGATTTTATATTATAAAATGTTACTATTTTTGGTATGTAAAGAAATGAGAGGGACGTACCAAAAAGAAAAGTGTAAAGAAATGAGAGGGACAGAGTGAGTATATTTGAACTCCAAGTTATGTATTTCGAAAGGGCTCACGTTAATGACGGTTGACGATTGTAACCCTTTTTTTTTTGAAGAACAATGGAATTAATTCATTAATGAAAAGCCATACAACATCTACAAAGATAGTCGAGTCGAACAAACATAAAATAGAAACAATCGTCTATCCTCATGAAGAGATAGTCAAACAATATGTTGAAAATGATATATTTACATGAACCCGCTTCACCGCAACTTGTTTCACCGCAACCTGTTTGATCTATCGACCATAATTGCAATTCCATACAAACTTTATCACTAAATCAAAACCAGCCCTCACAATAAAGGAGAGAAAACAATACCCTCTCACCATGGAGAGAAAAACAAACCGAAATTGCAACAAAAAAACCAAATTAAAAGAACTTAGATCTGAAAAAACGAAACCACAATAGGGGATAATCGGTCCAGTCTCGAATCCAAAATCCCGCTTGAATCGAAGAAGAACGAAACCGAAAGCTCCAAAAATTTAGATCTAGAAAAACAAACCAAACAAACTAAATGGGTAGAAAACCTTACCCTTATTGAAAAAAATAACAAATAAACTAAAAGAAAGAAAAAGATTGGGGCTTTCCACCGGAGAGAAACCGGTAGAAGCCCCACCGGCTATGTTAAAGAAGAAGAAAGAAGGGCAACAACTCTTTTGAAAGAAAGGGCGACAGCTCTTTTGAAAGAAAGGGCGAACCAAGTTACTTTTGTAACCCTATTTATTAAAAATTAGTTGAAAAAGTCGCGCTTCACGGCGGCGTTATAATTTTTTTAAAAAATTTTATCAATAAAATTATAACAATTACACATTCCTCTTTAATAAGTCATTCTCTCGTTAAATATGTTTCATTGTTAAGATAAGATCGAAATCTCAATTTTAACATATACTGAATACTTGTCATAAATATTAATTTTAATGTTAACATACTACTTTCTAATGAACAGCTCTTTCGTTAAAAAAATACTTATATATAAATTTGCATTCCTATTTTACTTATAATAGAACTTTTAACTATTTCTTACAAACACCTATTTAACTTCCAATAGTACACACACACATATACTACCCAATAACCCGTGCAAAGTACGGTGACTTTAACATTGATTTTGAAATTTATTTATAAATTTTTTGAGATTTTAGTACTTCCGAAAATGCTACATTTTTAAAAAGTATTAAAAATACTACTTTTTTTGCTAAGTATTAAAAATACTACTTTAATAATTCAAATCTAAAGAAAGACTTATAAATTTTATAAAAGTTTATTAACTTAGTAAGCATGTAACCGTCCAAATTATGAATATATTTTCTTGTAATAATATAAATTTAAATAAAAACGTTTTTCAAAAAAGTCATGTTTTTGAATTCTAATTAAAGTATAACCGAAAGAGTTTGTAGTTATGTAATACATGTGATTTTTGATTGAATTATATGAATTTTTAATTATGTTAAATATTTTATTAATTGTATTTGTTAAAAAAAATAAGTAGATATGTTAAAATACGTAAATATTTTAAATAATTAAACACATTAAGTAAGGGTTTGCCCGTGATATTTTTTGGAAAGAGAGGTTTTTAGTAAGAAAAAAAAAGATAACGTGTTTTAGTTGAAAAGTTAATTACCCGTGATATTTTTGCAAAATGGAGGGATTTTTATTAGAAAAAATAGAAAAAAGTATTGTCTTTTGGCCAAAAAAGGTAATATCTTTTTATGAAAAGATGATGTGTTTTAATTTAAAAACAATCGATTAGTTACTATAATTATATTATTATATTATTTTTATTTAGGACAAATGAACGAAACCGAAAAAACATAAATTTCAATATTTCGGCTATTATACAATAGTATAGATAGCTTAAAACCCGTGTAATGCACGGATTATTTTTAATAGTTGTTATTTTATTATTTATATTTTAATACTTTTATTAATTGTATTTGTTAAGAAAAATAGGCATGTTAAAATAGGTGAACTTTTTTAATTAATTAAAAATATGAACATAGGTTTTAAAATAAATAACTAAAGGTTTGTTCATGATATTTTGGAAAATGAGAGATTTTAGTAAGAAATACAAAAGGTGACATGCATTAGTTGAAAATGGTGATTGCCTGTGATTTTTTTTGAAAAAAGGAAGGAATTTTGTTAGAAAAAATAAAAAAAGTAATGTATTGTAGGTGAAAATGGTAATTGGTTATAAATAGATATTATTATTATTATTATTATTTTAAAGACAATTGAGATTTTTTCTAATCTTTGATATTAATAATTCAAAATTTTGAGAAATTTAGAAAAATAAATCTAAGCGATTTGATGATTTCTGACAAAATAAGTATATTGATGATTTCTGACAAAATAAGTGTTGTGCACATATACATTAACTAAGTTAAATGTATCTAGAAATGTAACCCTTCCTGTTTTTCCTTTTCCCTTTTTAAACGGACAAATGTAACCCTTTTTGCAGGTTCAATTTGTTTTCATGTAATTTTATCAACGAAATTATGGTTTGTAGTTTGTACTATATCAAAACATCTGCTTCATCCTGCACTTGATACCATTATGGCAAAACCGGTCTGCAAAATTATTAAATTAATAATCACTTCAATTCATATATAGCCTGCCCTAAATTAAAATTCTTGATATTAACTTTAGATCTATAACTTCGATATATGAAATAATAAACATTTTTCTCGGAAGTGCTGATCTGCAGCAAGGCAAAGATGACTAAGTGACATATGAAATATATTAATTAATAATTACTTCAATTCATATATAGCCTGCCCTAAATTAAAATTCTTGATATTAACTTTAGATCTATAACTTCGATATATGAAATAATAAAATTTTTCTCGGAAGTGCTGATCTGCAGCTAGGCAAAGATGACTAAGTGACATATGAAATATATTAATTTATTTGTAATAATTGTGGAAACACCCATCCCTCATGACCTCCGGGTCGAAATTTGAATATTATAAATAAATTGTACTATTGCGTACATGTCAAAAAATACAAATTTAATGACAATCCTGGTTAGGGCCGTTCACGAACATGACTATAACTATTAGTGAACAAGTTTGAGTTCGGTTCGTTAAGGGTTCAGCTCGGTTCGATTCAGTTCGCTTAAAATTCGAGTTCAAACTCGAACACAAAAAAACATATTCGTTAAGAAAACAAACTCGAGCCGAGCTATTAGTGAGCTCGGCTCGAACTCGGATCGAGCTCGGTTCAAACTCGGATCGAGCTCGGTTCGAACTCGGATTGAGCTCATTCGGCTTGATAAAGCTCGAAAAATGAAATATGTTTGGTATATTTTTATAATATTTATTGTATTTTCTAACATTTTAAATTAAAATTGCAATTTATAGTACGTGTATTTTAGGTTTAATGAGAATTGACCGGAATATTGGGTTTGACTTGGACAAAAAATGTTTTAGTTCATTAGATCAAGAAAAATTGGGCTTTTTTATCTATAAAAATTGTAAGTTTTAATAAGCTCCACTCAGCTCGGCTCGGCACGACACGACTCTTTTTGTTCGATAAAAGCTCGTTTTTGGCTCGTTAGTTAACTACCTCGAGCTCGAACACGAATTTTGTGCTATAAGAAAGCTGAGCTCGGCTCTGTTCGTCAGCAAAAAAAAGTAAAGCTCGGTTTGTTTATATCAAAACTCAGCTCGACTCAGTTCGTAAACAGCCCTAATCCCCGTCAGTGAGTCGTAGTTGTTGATGAGTACGCCAGCACAACGTAAATATATATGAATGGATCATGGATTCTTCCTTGTACGGTAAAATCTCCATACATTAATAATTTTGGAATTGATAAATTTTATTAATTTATCGAAATTATTAATTTATCAAGATAAATATGCACTAACTCTATTATATCGAGATTGAAAATTTAATTAATTTATAGAATTTATTAATTTATCAAGGTTTTATTGTATATAATTTGACCAAAAATTATACAATCATGATCACCAGAAGTCACTTGCATACCATTCCCCAGAAATCAAATGCAAAAGCTATATTATTGATCCATGCACGTAACCATGGAGGTAGTAAAACCCAAAATATATAAAATCAAAACGAAAAATAATTGAAATCGATGAAAACTAAAAACAAAAACAACTGAACTCGCAAAATAAAATTATTTCATTTGATTCGATCATGGTACTCTGTAATTAGTTACTGCTCCACCCGGTTGTCTCGCAATTGCTTTAGCTCACGAATCAAGTTGGTTAAATTTTGATGAGAGGAGCCGCCTGTTTTCACAGCTCTTACGGCCTTCTCACCAAGCTCTTTAGTTTTCTTTCTGATTTCTTCGACATGATCTCCACCGTCCATCAACATCCTCACAGCTTTTTCAATCTTTTCTCTTTTTATTATTTTTCTATCCAAGTCGCTAAAAAATCTCCAATCCCCTACGCCAACTTCCACCCCGATCCCAAGCACTTGAGTTACCAACATTTCATTAGAAAACTGGTCTGCTATTAAAGGCCACGTCACCAGTGGGACCCCCTCTATAACAGCTTCCAACACTGAGTTACTGCCGCAGTGTGTCAAAAACCCTCCTGCCGATGGATGTTGTAATATTAACAACTGTGGGGCCCACCCTTTAAGAATCAAGCCCTTGCCTTGTTTGTTGAACTCCTTGGGTTGCCACGTGGAATCATCATCGTTGTCGGTTTTACCTCGTACTACCCAGATGAAATCACAGTTGGTAGACTCGAGGGCACATGCTATTTCCATGAGCTGCTCGTCAGATAATTCGCATACGGACCCAAAAGAGATGTAAAGAACGGAGTTCGGGTTTTTCGAGTCGAGCCAACTCAGTACTTGGTCCTTACTCACTACCGAGTTATGGCTTCGATCCACTTTAGAATCTACATTTTCATGTATCAAAGATGCTGGACCAACGTGAAATACTTTGCAACCTAATTTATTAGCGTAGTACTCGGAGTATTCCAATTCCAATTCGGACATTGAGTTAATGACAACACCGTAACTTTTCAACTCAGCTTCTCTTTGAAGTTTTAGCAACATAGCATAGTTATTGGCAGGAAGCTTCGAACGTGTTACTGTAATCGGATGAGGCAAGTCCGTAACAACAAACGGTTCGTAATCGGATTTGACAGTGAGGTGAGGAGAATTAGGGTTAAGTAAAGCCTCTTGCAAGGCCTTACGAAACATAAAACAAGGATCAAAAACAATCCTAGGGATGTTCAGAGTTTCCGCAAAGTCGGAAGTCCATGGGAAGAATTTATCGGCAATGATACAATCAGGACGGCGCGTGCGCATGAAATCTTGCATGGCTGACTGCATTAGACCTAAACCATGGTAGTATTTAGTTGCGGATTCCATGTCTTTCGCGTGTTCAAGAGAGAATCCTTCGGGGAGTCCTACTTCTTTGTAGGGGAAGGGGATGGCGTGGACTGAGATGGAGTGGCCTGATGATTTGCATTGTTTGATGGTGTTTTCGACCACGGGGGCTTTGTCGGTGGTAGTGATGATGATGACTTGCTCCTGCCTAGATGCGAAAAGGCAACCAATTTCGGAGAGTGGAACTAAATGGCCTGGAGTAATATATGGGATCACGATTATCTCAAGAGGCTTTGATGATTCCTGTGAGGTGACTGCCATTTTTACAAGCTTGGTAGATGAATGATAGGTGTGATGTACGAAAATTTTGATTCCGATCGACTAGAATAAATACTACAAATTTTCCGAGAAGGATCTAAATTAATACTACTATAGTCTTATCTAACGTCTGCAGTTTCGCTCTATACAATAAAGGAGCACATGTTGTGTTCATAGCTTTCATAATTGTATCAAATTGCATTCGTGCATAGTTTTCATAATACTGATAAGATTTTTTATGTAAACAATAAATGTCACCGATTTTTTGACATTTTCAAAATATAGAGTCCTGTTTTTTATTTTGAGTGGTCAAATTAATCAAATTTTGACTAAAATTTATATAAAATGTATAATTAAAAAAATTAAGAAATTTATATCATTTAAAAGTATATACAATATACTTTCAAATATATTTTAAAGTTTTTAAGAATTGTAAATAGATCATTTATAATTTGTGGTCAATTTTTGATCAATTTAACTATTCAAAATTAAAACACGACTATTATTTTGAAACTGATAAAATATAATGCATGTTTTAATTTTTTACTAATACATATTTCAGTATTTTGACAATAACTTTAAGAAATAATTATAAACTTGATTTTATTGAATACAGTGAACAGATTGTCAATCCCAAAAAGTGATTCAATATATAGACAGTATCTTTTACTCCCATTAACTATATCTACAGCATTAAAGTCGAAATCCAACTCCAGAAAGTCAAGATTTTATATTAAAAATGCAAAACCAATGTAAATAAATTATGATCTATTCAAGATCAAGTTCAAATTTCCGAAAATCAGTAATCTAGAAATAGATCTTGGCGGCTGATTATACAATACCTAGACGCGGATTCGGAATTTTTTGTGAATGGGTTCCTTGTATAAGAGAGAGTTCACCGATCAATTGTAGATATCAGGAGGCAGAAGACACAAAAAAACCGAGCACAAAGAGATAAGAGAGAGTTCAGTTTGTTTTTGTTTGAGGTTTCTAAATTCTAATTTAGGATTTCAATTCTCAAGACTGTTGTAATAGAATTAGTACTGAATTTGGGTTTTTTTTTCAGTTTTGGGCTTCAATTTAGTGAATTTCAAATAAATTTAGCGGGTTCCTTGTATTTTTATCTATGGATTCCTTTACTAAAATTACTACATAATATGGGCTTAGCAGTAGCCCCAGTAGGTTCATGGACACCCACTCCCCTGCCTGTACGTCCGCCACGCTAGGTTGATGCCATGCAGTGGACTGAAGGGTGGCATGATGATATGTTGTTTTATACTCCATCTGTCTCATAATTCTTGGTTTCTTTGATTTTTGATCGTCAAATTGACCGAACTTTGACTATAATTTGTATTTATTTTTTTATAATTTTAAAAATCTAAAAAATACATCTTAAAGTAGGTTAAATATACTTTCTAGACGTATAATATTTATAATTATTTTTATTTATATATTATATGTAATTTATGGTCAAAGTTTGGTCAGTTTGACCATCAAAAGTAAAAAAAGCCAAAAATTATGGGACAGATGAAGTAGTTATTTTCTTTCATTTAATTAAAAATAAATTTTAAATAAAATTTTAAAAATCTAAATCTATCATCTAAAATACTAGAATTTGTAACTTTTCTGATAGCATTCAAAAAAATGTATAGAATTTATTTAAAATTTATTTTGACTTTCCGAGCACACATATTTAGATGTATTTGTTTGATATTTATAATGATTTTAATAATCATATAATATTTCGTTAAAATTAATGAACAAAGTAATATAGAATGATTATTTTCATATTTAACTCTAAAATTAAATACCTAGTAGTTACCCCTGGTGATATGGGTTAAAAATAACCATAAAGACATAATTAATATTGCATTAATTAAACCTAGATGATCCATAAATAAGGCCCATTAATAAGGCCTGAAAATCTAATTAAATATTAATTTCGTAATTAATATTTGGGCTAGAAGTACAACATGTATTAGGAGACGTCCAATACAGGCTTGTTATAATACAAGTGGGTTTGTTTCAATACAAGTCCGTTATTATATGAAAACAACTACTACAAGGAAGGATCTAGAATTAATCTGTATTCACCGTCAATGATAAGACTTATCCTTCAAGGAAGTGATAATACTTATCCACCGTCAAGGATAAGATTTATCGTTCAAGGAAGTGATAATACTTATCCACCGTCAAGGATAAGATTTATCCTTCAAGGAAATCAATACTTATATATTCGTGCATAGTTTTCATAATACTGATAAGATTTTTTATGTAAACAATAAATGTCACCGATTCTTTGACATTTTCAAAATATAGAGTCCTGTTTTTTATTTTGAGTGGTCAAATTAATCAAATTTTGACTAAAATTTATATAAAATGTATAATTAAAAAATTAAGAAATTTATATCATTTAAAAGTATATACAATATACTTTCAAATATATTTTAAAGTTTTTAAGAATTGTAAATAGATCATTTATAATTTGTGGTCAATTTTTGATCAATTTGACTATTCAAAATTAAAACACGACTATTATTTTGAAACAGATAAAGTATAATGCATGTTTTAATTTTTTACTAATACATATTTCAGTATTTTGACAATAACTTTAAGAAATAATTATAAACTTGATTTTATTGAATACAGTGAACAGATTGTCAATCCCAAAAAGTGATTCAATATATAGACAGTAGCTTTTACTCCCATTAACTGTATCTACAGCATTAAAGTCGAAATCCAACTCCAGAAAGTCAAGATTTTATATTAAAAATGCAAAACCAATGTAAATAAATTATGATCTATTCAAGATCAAGTTCAAATTTCCGAAAATCAGTAATCTAGAAATAGATCTTGGCGGCTGATTATACAATACCTAGACGCGGATTCGGAAATTTTTGTGAATGAGTTTTTTGTATAAGAGAGAGTTCACCGATCAATTGTAGATATCAGGAGGGAGAAGACACAAAAAAACCGAGCATAAAGAGATAAGAGAGAGTTCAGTTTGTTTTTGTTTGAGGTTTCTAAATTCTAATTCAGGATTTCAATTCTCAAGACTGTTGTAATAGAATTAGTACTGAATTTGGTTTTTTTTTTTCAGTTTTGGGCTTCAATTAAGTGAATTTCAAATAAATTTAGCGGGTTCCTTGTATTTTTATCTGTGGATTCCTTCACTAAAATTACTACATAATATGGGCTTAGCAGTAGGCCCAGTAGGTTCATGGACACCCACTCCCCTGCCTGTACGTCCGCCCTGCCTAGACGCTAGGTTGATGCCATGCAGTGGACTGAAGGGTGGCATGATGATATGTTGTTTTATACTCCATCTGTCTCATAATTCTTGGTTTCTTTGATTTTTGTTGGTCAAATTGACCGAACTTTGACTATAATTTGTATTTATTTTTTTATAATTTTAAAAATCTAAAAAATACATCTTAAAGTAGGTTAAATATACTTTCTAGACGTATAATATTTATAATTATTTTTATTTATATATTATATGTAATTTATGGTCAAAGTTTGGTCAGTTTGACCATCAAAAGTAAAAAAAGCCAAAAATTATGGGACAGATGGAGTAGTTATTTTCTTTCATTTAATTAAAAATAAATTTTAAATAAAATTTTAAAAATCTAAATCTATCATCTAAAATACTAGAATTTGTAACTTTTCTGATAGCATTCAAAAAAATGTATAGAATTTATTTAAAATTTATTTTGACTTTCCGAGCACACATATTTAGATGTATTTGTTTGATATTTATAATGATTTTAATAATCATATAATATTTCGTTAAAATTAATGAACAAAGTAATATAGAATTATTATTTTCATATTTAACTCTAAAATTAAATACCTAGTAGTTACCCCTGGTGATATGGGTTAAAAATAACCATAAAGACATAATTAATATTGCATTAATTAAACCTAGATGATCCATAAATAAGGCCCATTAATAAGGCCTGAAACTCTAATTAAATATTAATTTCGTAATTAATATTTGGGCTAGAAGTACAACATGTATTAGGAGACGTCCAATACAGGCTTGTTATAATACAAGTGGGTTTGTTTCAATACAAGTCCGTTATTATATGAAAACAACTACTACAAGGAAGGATCTAGAATTAATCTGTATTCACCGTCAATGATAAGACTTATCCTTCAAGGAAGTGATAATACTTATCCACCATCAAGGATAAGATTTATCGTTCAAGGAAGTGATAATACTTATCCACCGTCAAGGATAAGATTTATCCTTCAAGGAAATCAATACTTATCCACTAGGCTTCTAAACGCCTATATAAAGGGTCTGACCCCTCATCTTAGAACTACGTTTTAGACTTCATCCTCGAATAAGGACATACAAGTCACTACGTCCTTGGTGTGCCCCTGCCGCCATAGCCCCGAGGGCAACAACAAGAACTACGTTTTTATTGGCTTGATTTTCTAAACACTAGAGATACGTATGCATCTTGTTAGGACCGAGTTAGTCCCCGAAAACAAGAGTAGCCATTAGAGTTTGAAGCTCAAAAATTCTAGCATTAATTATACCCTAGTTTTTATTCCATAACATTTGGCGCCGTCTGTGGGAAAAGAACATCAACCATGGAAAACACACAGAGAACTTCACGTGATCCACCATCGACTTCTGGTGTTCAAACGGCAAGAAGTCGGCCACCACCAACTACTGGTACTCAAGAGACGAATATCCCCCGCACCACTACTCAAGGACCAGAGATCCCAATCTCAGTTGAAGGGACGAATCCCATGCAGATGGTGGTTCATGGAGCCAACCCCCAAACTCAAGAGATGATTCATCATCAACTAATCACATCCTCTCAAGTGATTTTGAATGCGCCCCGAGGCCTCCAACTTCATACTACTGATCTTCCCCAATACACGAATCAAACTTTGGGTATGCCACCTTATGGAATGCCTCCACGGACCCCCATTGGGAGTAATGGTCACAATCCACTGTATCACGAATCATATGTGCCTCCTGATGTTCGAGGCCTGGAGCCCATTAATCAACAAACTCAGACTCAGAAAGTCCCTCTGATTCGAGACTTTTCTGGTCCCTATACCGAAGATAAAGATTACTCATCTGATGATGAAAGGGACGTTCCCTCAAGGAGAAGACGTCCTACTTAAACAAATCGGGAACCCCAAACTATTAAAGACAAGATTGCAACATATGAAGCTGAGGATACAAGGCTTAAGAAGGTATTAGCAAAGGAAGAGGCAGTTAGAGCCAAAGGCAAATCAACAGAGAGAGTTCCTGTAATTAACTTAGATCCTACACTGAGAACGCCAAGGAGGGCTGAAGCCCAAAAGGGTGATCTCACTGAGTTGTTGCCCTTAGGAGATCTAGATGATCCTACACCCCCTTTTACTCAGGATATCATGAAAATTAATATGTCCAGAAAGTTCAAGATGTCAACCATTAAGGCTTACGATGGAACAGGAGACCCTGCTAATCATGTGAGAACCTTCTCTAACGCACTATTGTTACAACCTACCAATGATGCAGTCAAGTGCAGAGCGTTACCACAAACCCTTGCGGGCATGGCTCAACATTGGTACAGTCGTCTCCCTCCTAACTCTATTGGCTCTTTTAAGGAGTTGAGCAAGACGTTCATCAACCAGTTTGTTAGTGGGAGAGTGCATGAGATGAGTTCAACATCTCTCATGGGAATTCAACAAGGCAAGAATGAATCCTTGAGGGACTACATAAATTGATTTACCAGAGAGGCTCTTAAAGTCCCGGATCTGGAAGACAAAGTGGCCATGATAGCCCTGCAACAAGGAACCACTGACGACCACTTTAAAAGGTCTTTGGCAAAGCACCCCCCCTGAAAGCATGTTGAAGCTACAAGACATGGCTAGAAAGTACATTAAAGCTGAGGAGAGCATGAGGAAATATGAACCAAATACTGGGGGTAATGGAAACGGGAAGAAGAGGAAGGAGACTCAAGAGTATGATGCAAGGACAAGTACCCCAGAACAATAGAGGATTCTGATCCTGCACCAAAGAAGGGTAATACCGGACAAAGATTCACGGAGTATGCAAGATTGAATGTTCCTAGAAGTCAAATCCTGATGGACATTGAGAAAGATGCTGATCTCCGATGGCCGAAGCCACTGATGACTGATATGGAGAAAAGAAACAAGAACCAATTCTGTCGGTTCTACAAAGAAGTTGGTCATGACACCGACGATTGTAGACAACTGAAGGACGGAATTGAATTCTTGATCCGAAGGGGAAAATTGGATAAGTTCACCAAGGATGGGAATCGAGGAAACCAAAGAGGAAACTATGAGAAGAAAGACTATGACATAAAGGATAATGATCAAGATCGTAATCCTAGACCCCGAGGTCCAGTTATCAACATGATATTTGGAGGACCGACTATGGCTGGCTCTTCCAGGGATTCACGAAAAGCTTATGCTAGAGAGGAAATAATGACTGTTGTTAGAGAAGCACCGAAACGTGCCAAAACAGAATTTGCCATTAGCTTCGATGATTCTGACCTAGAAGGGGTAAAATTTCCTCATGATGACCCATTGGTCGTCACACCTGTGACAGGCAATTCTGAAACCAAGAGAGTTCTGGTTGATAATGGAGCTTCTATGGATATCTTATTCCACGATGCTTTCATCATGATGGGATATACTGGCTCACAGTTGACACCCTCAAACATGCCTATCTACGGATTCAATGGAGTCGAATCAAAGGTAGAAGGCACAATCCAGCTCCCCAGGATTATAGGGCAGGGCTCGAAGACAACGACTCAAATGCTAAACTTCTTGGTTATAAAGGTAACCTCTACTTATAATGTAATCCTTGAAAGGACTGGCCTTCATGCTTTTAAGGCTGTTGCCTCAACATACCACTTGAAAATAAAGTTTCCTATAAGGAACAGGGTTGGTGAAGAGCGAGGAGATCAGAAAATGGCTAGAAGTTTCTATGTAGCCACACTAAGACCTGATGGAGTCGGGGGGCAGGTTCTCCCAATTGAAGACATGGATTCAAGGGATGATGAAGATAGAAGGGGAAAGCCAACTGAGGATTTGATCCCTATCCCCTTATGGGTTAAAAATAACCATAAAGACATAATTAATATTGCATTAATTAAACCTAGATGGTCCATAAATAAGGCCCGAAACTCTAATTAAATATTAATTTCGTAAATTTGGGCTAGAAGTACAACATGTATTAGGAGACGTCCAATACAGGCTTGTTCTAATACAAGTGGGCTTGTTTCAATACAAGTCCGTTATTATATGGAAACAACTCCTACAAGGAAGGATCTAGAATTAATCCTTATTTACCGTCAAGGATAAGACTTATCCTTCAAGGAAGTGATAATACTTATCCACTGTCAAGGATAAGATTTATCGTTCAAGGAAGTGATAATACTTATCCACCGTCAAGGATAAGATTTATCCTTCAAGTAAATCAATACTTATCCACTAGGCTTCTAAACGCCTATATAAAGGGTCTCACCCCTCATCTCAGAACTACGTTTTAGACTTCATCCTCGAATAAGGACATACAAGTCACTGCGTCCTTGGTGTGCCCCTGCCGCCATAGCCCCGAGGGCAACACAAAGAACTACGTTTTTATTGGCTTGATTCTCTAAACACTAGAGATACGTAGGCATCTTGTTAGGACCGAGTGAGTCCCCGACAACAAGAGTAGCCATTAAAGCTTGAAACTCAAAAATTCTAGCATTAATTATACCCTAGTTTTTATTCCATAACACTTGGGAAGTTTATTTCTAAAGGCAATGAAGATTTGTATGAGGTTACTCATGAGAATTTGTTGCTAATAGAATTATGGAAGATGGAGTGTATTGAATTTCCAGCTAAGCAAGCAAGATGACTGTGGTTAAGAGTAATGCAGAGTTAGTTATACGATGGTTATGTCATCAAGAGTTAGTTACAAGTCCAACTATTCTGTCATTCTGTTAGTATATGTACTTAGCAGTGTAACAAACAAATATTCATTCATTTTGTACATTTTATTTTCCCAAATCTTCTTTAGCTCTCTCTCTAGGCAGTGATGCATGTACATTATTAATACAGTCTTCTTCTTCTTCTTCTTCTTCGTTTATGTAATGTTGTTGTAACACCCCAGATCCGGGGTCGGAGATCCGGGTTGTCACGTCCTCAATCCCAACAATATCACTTGAACTTGAATCACAATAACAATAAATAATATGATGTGACCCCACAATACAATCCACAACACTAATTATAGTCTCAGAGATGAAATTGAAATAAGTATCGAATCATTAATCCACAAGAAAAAGTTATTACAATCCAAAATGATTACCGAATAAGTTCATTGTTCCTGGACATAGCCTTACTTAAGTCATACATATAAATAAGTCTGATACACAAAAGCTGATAACCTAACCAACTGGTTATCCCCACCTCAGCCATGGCGGCTAGTATCTGAGCGTGGAACCAACGGGCGTTTCCCACCCGCTTGCGAGTAGTGTGCCTCGGTCTGGCCATCTCTCATATCTGTTGTTGTGTGATTTTATAAAACAAAGCAAGAGTGAGCAATAAAGCTCAGCAATAATATAAAGCAACTAATATAAAACTCTAAAAGCTCATATATCACTTGAAATCACTACACCATATATGGTCTTTACCAACACTCGAAAACGATGTTGCCACGTGAAATGTTGGCTTAGATGGCTAAAAGTCGATTAAAGAGAATGTATGGCAACATCATAATCAAATGTTGTCATTCATGTTGCCTTAGTTGCAATTTGGTCCTCAATGCCAACACGTACGCTGATGTTGCCTTAGACACCCAAAAAAAGTGAAAAAAAAGTGGGGCAAAAATCCCGCTATAAGTAAAATAAAAAGCCCGCTCTCTCGATTAAAATTCACTTCACTCTCTCAATTAAAACATTCTCTTACTCCAGCCGTTCTTCCGTTGCTCTCTCTCACTACTCTCTCTCTCTCTCTCTCTCTCTCTCTCTCTCTCTCTCTCTCTCTCTCTCTCTCTCTCTCTCTCTCTCTCTCCCCTCCATTCATCTTGGGTCATCTCCGTTCGTAGTTCATCTCAGTTGTAGCTCATCTCGGTTGTAGCTCACTCACAATTAATTCGTGGTATATTTCCATCTAACTAAACCCTAATTTTTGGCAGTAGTTTGTAGATTTTTGGGGGCTTTTAAATTCTTAATTTTTGGGTTATACAAACCCTAATTTTGGGGTTTAAATTGGGGCTTTATTTATTAACATATGCATGTATAAATTTTATGCATGTACAGTTGGGGGTTTTATGTTTTATGTTCTTATAAATTGTAATTGGGGATTTTTGTAATTGTAAAAATTTAAAAAATTTATGCAATTGTTTTGAGTATGTTGTGTGTAATTTCGTTTGAGTTTGCTTTGAGTTTTGTCATAACATGACACGAATAACAGGGCATTATAAGACCCCAAAACTGATTAGAGCTTCGATTCGATTAGGGCTTTGATTTGGACTTCGATTGGAGGTAGCTTTCAAGTACGTTCGATTAAAAATATTCGTATGTATATGTATAATTTGAGGTATGTGTATGTACGTTAAAAATTTTAATTATATGATATAAAAGTTACATGTTCGATTATATTTCATGCTCTTAATTTTGTCTTCTTAATTTTGTGCAGATTCAAACTAGAATATAAAGGTCCCGGATGTTTAAGGTAATTTTCTTGTTCTTTTGTGTTATTAATTGTTGATTGTATGATATATAATTGGTTATTTGGTGTTAGTTGTCACACCTCTATCCTTGCATTGCATATAGATAGAAAACCATTCGCATTTTAATCAGTTTTACGTGCATAGTAGCAATAACGGTGCCCTGGTTTCCAAAGCAAAATAAGATCGAAACAATTTAGAAATTCAGACACAACACTATATTTGCCTTTATCTTGCTAGCGTTGTTTGTATAATTCTTTAATAACCTGCAAGTGGCCTTTATATTCAGTTACAAGAGTTATAGTAATAGAATTGGGATAAATCTTATGGACATGGAACAAACATACAAGAAAAGGGTTTGATCTTAGAAAGTGCGGAGGGAGAAAAGGCGATTCCCTGTTTATTGGACAGCCAATCGACTTCCCAAAGGTATAAAATCTATGTATATCCTTTTTGGTATGCAAATTGATATTGGGCGGAGATATGTATATCAACTCTATCATATATACTATATTACAAGAACCTATTATAGTTTTCAGCTATGTTTGAATATAGACATATAGCTGGTAGATACTAAGTTTAGGTTGCTATATATTCCATCGTGTTCGTGTTCGCCAGGATACGTTATTTATAAAAGTATACTTTTTATACTTACTTAAGTTCAAGTTTAAGTGGAAATTTAACTCATACTAGTGTCTATCTGCTGGAATATTTAAGCATGTGTAAGAATAGAACTCGGAAGTTCTATAATCATAAGTCTGACCTGTTTTTTTTACAACAGTTGTAACTATCAAATTTGCCCAAGAATATATGTAAATATTGTTTAAGTGGTCTTATTTGTACCACTGTAGAGTCTGGTAATTTTTAAAGTAATAATTGTAGGAGTTGCAGCCAGAAAATTGAGTTGTACTCACAAAGTTCTGTAATTTTCAGGACCTTTGTGTCGAATTGAAGGCATAGTTTAAAAGGGTTAAAGGCCTAATTTATTGTTGGATAAAGAACCAAAGTGTATGAGAAATGTCAAACACTCCGATCGGAATTCAAACAACACCATATGTTATTCCTTTTCTTCAAAAATAGGACGCAAACACAACATTATTATGCTTAAGAAGGTTAACTATAGAGAAAATCCACAATGTTGAGCCCAAAATCTTTAGTATTTAATCCCTTACAAACCTCTGTACAATCACTACATTGATGCTGCATATCACTTTAGTCTAAACAGGCTTATCATATATCAATAACTTTGCATTATATATCGTAGTGCCTCTTTATAGTAGCAGGGCGACTTTTCATTGATGTACATACTACTCCAGAAACTCTGAAAGGCATATGTTTAGGCCTATTAATATTCCGAGGAAACAACTTAATTTAAACAAGTATGTAATAAGTAAATAATAAGGTTATATGTCACAGGAATCTCAGATAGTTTTATCTGTCAAGAGAATGGAGAATTAAAAGTCATCTACAGACTTGAAGTTATTCTACATTGAAAGAAGTTCAATTTATTGATCAAGCCTCAGTGAAGTATTCAAGTTAGTGGATTTACTACAGTGACAGAGATTTCCAGTGGTGACGGAAGAAGTACAGGATACATAATTTTGTCAAGCTAAAGAAAGGAAGCCACAGCTTTAAATGTTTTAAAGATGAAGAAATTTTCATTGAAGTCAGTTATTCATGAAACCAGACAGTGCATCGAATGACGACATCATCAGTGGAATTAAATCATATATATTCAGTGGTTTTCAGAAGAGAGAGAGATGCAAGGTTTTAAGCTATCTTATTTAATTTACTAATTTAAATTTAATTAATAAATCAATTCTATTTAGAATTAATTTATTTATTAAATTAATTAGGCTAGTAGTTTAAATTATTTATTAACTTAATTCTATTTAAGAAGAATTAATTTAATCTATAATTTAATCTATCTAATTAAATTAAAAGGATTTTCTGAAAATGAACTAGTATGACCTATGTTTATTATTATCAAAAACTCGGTATGACCTTAGTAGATAATTCGGTATGACCTATGTTCTAGGTTCTACTGAATTATTTATTAGGTCATACTAAGCCTTTTTTACAGGTCATACTAGGTGCTTTTTCTAGGTCATACAATTCTCTTTTTTGGTCATACCGAAAATTAGAATTTATGTTGGCAGGTCATACTAGCATTCTAGGTTCTACCGAGCATTCTGTTGGAGGTCATACAGGCTTAATTGATATGTATTAATTGAAGACAGAAAAGAAAAGAAAAGGCAGTGTTGAACAAAAGAAAGAAAAGCATACAGAAGCATTTACTGAAGAACAGCTCAAGCTTTAAATTTCATTTCTTCTCAAGCAATTAATTCTAGTTTGTATTGTTAAATCCAAACCACTAGAATTTGATTACTTGTATTGCTTTGACTATCTAGCGGATTTTTATCCCTAGAACGAATCTCAAATTATCAAATATTGTTAAATCATTTTATTACAAAAATAGATAAATTCATGTCGAATTTATTCTAGATTTGTTTTAAGTTATTTGAGATTCAATCTTGTACTAAGTATCATTTGTAACACCCTTCAAGTTTAATATAAGTTATATTTAACTTGAATCTTGTTTCATTTTTATTCCGCATCAATTTGTTCCTAAACAATTAAATCATTTAAAGAACAAATTCGATAAAACGGTATAGTTTGTATTCAACCCCCCCTTCTACAAACTTATCAGGACCTAACAATTGGCATCAGAGCCTTTTGATTGATATACTAATCAAAGATCCAATTGTTTGAGATTTTTTTTCTTAACTCTGATTTTTTATTTTAATTCTAAAAATCTCAAAAGATGTCTACTACACAGAAAGTGGGGACAGTTAAAATCCCAATATTCAGCAAGGAGCATTATCCAATGTGGAAGAAGAAAATGCTCCTATTTCTTAAGGTTGCAAATCCTAAATACTTGGATGTGCTGAAGAGTGGTCCCAAACTCCCTATGATTATTGATCCTGAAGTTGTTGAGAATAATGTTGTGACTAGGGCTGCTAGAATGTACCCTAAAGATCCCAAGGAATACACTCCTGATGAGAAAGAGGATGTTACCTTGGATTCCTGTCTTCAGTTGATCCTTATTGAGAGTCTTGATCCTATCATGCATAATCATGTCCTAAATTGTGATACTGCCAAACACATTTGGGGAACCATAGAGATTATCAATGAAGGGACAGAGGAAGTTAGGGAGAATATGCTGGAAATTCTCACGTCACAATATGAGCATTTCAGATCAAATCCAGGAGAAGGTATCTCTCAGGTTTTTGAGAGATAGAACAAATTAATCAATGATCTGAATCTCAATGGGAAGCACTACACCAACAAGGAAATTAACAAGAAGTTCCTTCTTACACTTCCACCTCATTTGGAGCACAAGATATCTGCTATTAGAGAAGCAAGAGACATGAATGAGCTTGCTTTGGAAAGATTGTATGGTGTCTTGAAGACCTATGAGCTGGAGCCGATTCAACAGAAGGAGCTGTATGGAACTGGAAGGATTGTTGGTACCTCCACTGCATTGGCTGCTGAAGTCCCACAGAAACTGGAAGTGAAGGCTGTTCAACCTTCCAGTTCTCACATGAATGTTATTGATGCTGAATATGGATTAACATCCATTGATCAATCTGGTGGTGACTTCTATTCTTTGGAAGAACTTGATCAGCTGGAGGATGGTGATTTGGCTTTGATAGTCAGAAAGTTTGGGAAGTTTAGATTCAAGAGGAATCCCAATCTTAAGTTCAGACCCAGATTTCAGAGAGGTGGATCTTCATCTTCAAGTGGCACAAGGGGTGGCTACAAAACTGGAACTGTGGACAGAAGTATAATCAGATGCTACAATTGCAATGAGTTGGGTCACTTTGCTACTGAGTGCAGAAAGCCAAAGCAAGTGACTAGAAACACATTTGATTCTAGCAAGAAGAACAAGATTGGGAAGGCCTATGTTGCTGAGGGAAAGAGTTGGGATGACACTGACAGTGATGAAGAAGCAGGTGAGATTGGGAACCTTGCTTTAATGGCTAAAGAGGAAAGCACTTCATCCAGATACATGTCAGAGGTAACCTTTACTGACGCTGAAATGATTTATCATCTTGGTGGCACCATAAGTTGTGCACGCACTGAAAATGATAGAATAAATCTTTTAAACACAAATCTTGAAAAAGAATTAAAAGAATTGAAACTTGTGCATATTAATCAGGATGAACTTACTGAGAAAATTGCTTTTCTTGAGAATAGGGTTAAATGTTATATTCAACTGGAAACCATTCTCAAAGATCAGATTAGTGAGCTTAAGACCAAAGCTAATGCTTACTTCAGTTCTTGTAAGACTGCTAAAGAAATTCTGAATAAGCAAGCTGTTGGTAATCATGTCAGTATAGGGTATGATTATAATAAGGCTATTGGACTTCTTGGAATTAATTCCCCTTGTAACTTCAAATCTGAAGGGAAGGCTGTTCCATATATACTTAAGGGTATTAAAACACCCTTCTGTAAGGAGTCTGAGGCAGAGCCTATGAATGAAAACTCTATCATTATTGCTGAGGAGATTCATGAAGAAGATGTTGCTTTAGAAGCTGAGCAATCCAAAAAATGCATATCTGATATTCCAGTCAAAGTTGCTACAACTAAAAAGACTAAATCAGATATCCATAAGTTGGATCAAAACAATTGTTCTAACATGCCTATTATTAATTCTTCTCATAAAGCATGTGGTGTGGATAATTGCATGTCTTGTGCTTTCAATGTTATGTATGCTTATTTTAATAGTAAGCATGTATCTAGTGATAAGACTTCTCCACGTCAACATGTTAATAGTAAGAAGCATGTTAAAGCTAAGACTGCTAATCCTCCTAATATTAAAGTGGATTCATTTATCCCTAAGCCTACTCAGAAATGTGTTAAGGCTGGCTATAAATGGAAACGCTCTTATGTGAAAGAGGTTGAAGTAGTTTTAGTTAGAAATGTTGTTTTGCCTGACAAAGGCCAGTTTTTTAAGTATGCCGGACCCAATCAATTTTGGGCTCCGAAGAAGGACTAATCAATCTGATATTGCAGGGAGTTAAACAGGTAAACCGTGTTATGTGGATTCTTGACAGTGGCTGTTCAAGGCATATGACCGGAGATAGAGCCCTGCTATCAGATGTGGTTGCGAAAGCTGGCCCAGTAGTTACCTTTGGAGATAACAGCAAGGGTATTACGAAAGGATATGGCTGTTTGAAGTACGGAAATGTTATCATTGAAGATGTTTCATTTGTGGAAGGTCTGACGTTCAATCTTCTCAGCATCAGTCAGTTCTGTGACAGAGGATATGCTGTTTCCTTTGAAGGAGAGATGTGTCAGATCACTCACAGGAAGAATGGAAAGCCTGCTCTTCAAGGAGTAAGGAAAGGTGACTTGTTCATAGCTGATCTGAACTCGGGATTCAAAGATGAAGTTAATTGTTTTTATGCTAAAGCTTCATCAGATGATAGTTGGCTATGGCACAAGAAGATGTCTCACCTTAACTTCAAAACTATGAACTCTTTAGTCAAGAGGGAATTAGTTAGAGATTTGCCTCAAATGGAATTTACACAGGAAGGACTGTGTGAGGCATGCCAGAAAGGAAAGTCAAAGAAAGCTTCTCACAAGGGCACTGATACATCATCAATAACTGAACCTCTTCAGCTACTGCACATGGATTTGTTTGGTCCAGTTAATGTGATGTCCATGTCAAAGAAACAATATGCACTTGTGATTGTTGATGACTATTCAAAATATACATGGGTTTTATTCCTACATTCCAAGGATGAGACCCCATTCCTGGTGATTAGCCATGTAAAGTTGATTGAGCTGGATTCTAGATTCCCTGTTAGAGCCATAAGGTCAGATAATGGTACGGAATTCAAGAATGCCATTCTAACTGATTTTTGTGCTGATAAAGGAATAACAAGACAGTATTCTGCCCCTAGAACTCCTCAACAAAATGGAGTAGTGGAAAAAAAGAATCGTACGTTGATTGAAGCTGCTAGGACTATGCTAAGTGAGTCCAAACTTCCAACTTACTTTTGGGCTGAAGCAGCGAATACAGCTTGTTATACTCAGAATCGAACGTTAATCAACAAGGACTTAATGAAGACTCCGTATGAGATCATGAACAACAAGAAACCAACTGTCAAGTACTTTCATGTATTTGGAGCAAAATGCTTTGTGCTTTTAGATGACAATGTTAAACGTGGCAAGTTTGATGCAAAGGCACAAGAAGCTATTTTTGTTGGATATTCCAGAAGATCTTACAGGGTCTATGTGGTTGGCAGTCACACAGTAAAGGAAAGTGTCAATGTTACTTTTGATGACACTAAGTTCCCCAGTATCCAAAAAGAAGACTCATCTGAAAAGCTGAAGTTTGATAACTTGCCAGACTCAGAATCAGATGATGAAGCCCCACCTGAAGTTATTGCTGGTGATGATAATAACAATGATGATAATGATCATGGTGATGGTGGTGGAAACACTGGTAACAATGGAGATACCACCAGCACTGGAGAAGGATCATCAAGGCAAACAGGCAACAACTCAGGGGGAGCAAATGAAGGATCAGCTAGTCACTCACAACATCAAAGTGAATTTCAAGGTGAATCATCAAGATCAAATCTTCCAAGACAGACTGTATGGAATAGAGCTCATCCTTTTGAGTTGATCATTGGTGATCCAGATGTTGGAGTTAAAACTAGAAGAGCTTCTCAGAATGAATGTCTTTTCTCAGCATTTCTATCTAAAATGGAGCCAAAGAAAACTGAGGAAGCACTGACTGATCCAGATTGGGTGATTGCTATGCAAGAAGAACTCAATCAATTTGAACAACAGCAAGTCTGGAAGCTGGTACCCAGGCCAAAGAACAGGAAAGTAGTTGGTACAAGATGGGTATACAGGAACAAGCTAGATGAGGATGGCATTGTCACAAGGAACAAGGCAAGATTGGTTGCACAAGGGTATTCTCAAGCTGAAGGCATTGATTATGATGAAACCTATGCACCAGTTGCTAGACTTGAGGCCATCAGGATGTTCTTAGCATTTGCTGCTTATTCCAATTTTAAAGTCTATCAAATGGATGTTAAGAGTGCATTCCTGAATGGTGAACTTGATGAAGAAGTGTATGTGGAACAGCCCCCTGGCTTTGAAAATCAGGAGTTGCTGGACTTTGTGTACTTTCTCTTCAAGGCTATCTATGGTCTCAAACAAGCCCCAAGAAAATGGTATGACACTCTCTCTGGTTTTCTTTTAGAAAATGGTTTTGTTAGAGGTATCATAGACAAAACTCTTTTTTCAAAGAAACACAAAAATGATATGATATTAGTCCAAGTCTATGTGGATGACATCATATTTGGGTCTACTAATGATAATCTCTGTAAGAGATTTGCTGAGCTAATGCAGAGTAAGTTTGAAATGAGTATGATGGGTGAGCTGAAGTTCTTTCTTGGATTGCAAGTAAGTCAAAGGTCAAATGGTATATTTATTTGTCAATCCAAGTATCTCAAAGAACTCCTCAAGAAGTATCACATGGAGGATTCAGCATCAGCAAGGACTCCATCTTCAACAGCAATCAAACTTGGAGCTTCTGACAAATCTATCAAGGTAGATGTTACAAGCTACAGAGGTATGATTGGCTCCTTACCCTATCTTACTGCTAGTAGACCAGATATTATGTATGCTACATGCCTGTGTGCAAGGTTCCAAGCGGACCCTAGAGATGTTCATCTCGTTGCTGTGAAAAGAATCTTGAGATATCTTAAGGGTACACCTAGTTTAGGTATCTGGTACCCTAAAGATTCTGGTTTTAATCTTGTTGGATATACAGATTCTGATTATGCAGGTAGTGTTGTGGATAGAAAAAGCACCTCTGGGAGTTGTCAATTCCTAGGAGGTAGGTTGATTTCCTGGTATAGCAAGAAACAGCAAACAGTTTCCAATTCAACAGCAGAAGCTGAATATATTGCTGCTGGAAGCTGTTGTGCTCAGATCTTATGGATACGGAATCAATTAAAGGACTATGGATTTGCCTTAGACAAAATTCCCATATTTTGTGATAATACAAGTGCCATAGCAATCTCCAACAACCCTGTGCGGCACTCGAGAACAAAGCACATTGATATCAGGTATCATTTTATCAGAGAGCATGTTATGGATGGAACAGTGGAGTTGCACTTTGTACCCACTGAAGAACAGACTGCAGATATTTTCACTAAATCTGTTGACGAATCCACATTTATCAGGCTAGTTGGTAAATTGGGTATGTTGAACAGTCTTAGTGATTGATAATATCTCCAGGTTTGTTCTTAACTAAATCATTTTCTCTTGTTGATTTTAAGATGTTAAATATTGCCAATCCATGTTTATTGTATAAAGCTTGTTAATTTAGATATTCTGAATAATTTAATTTCTTTAAAAATATTTTTCTCATTTTCCATGGAGAAATGTATTTTTATTGAAATTTTAGTTATTTAGAATCATTTAAGTTATTTTCAGTTTATAAAATTTTTTGTTCAGATTTTTATGCAGGTCTATTGTAATTTTGTGTTTTGGTTAATTTTTATGCAGTAGGTTTTTCAACTGTTAGCAGTTTCTGTGAATTGTTTGATTGTTTTGCTGTTATTTATGTGTATATAGAACTCGGTATGACCCTCTAGACAGGTCATATTGGTTTTATTTTGTTTATTTAAACTTTAAAAACTCGGTATGACCCTCTGCTGTGGTCATATTGGTTTTTATTTTGGTAATTTACTTCAAAAACACGGTATGACCTATATTAGAGGTCATATTGATGTTTTTTTCTTCTTGTAATTAATCATTTTTCTCTTGTTTTCTCGGTATGACCTCAAGCAAAAACTCGGTATG
Source organism: Heracleum sosnowskyi (assembly GCA_030848705.1). Taxonomy (NCBI): domain Eukaryota; kingdom Viridiplantae; phylum Streptophyta; class Magnoliopsida; order Apiales; family Apiaceae; genus Heracleum; species Heracleum sosnowskyi. The sequence continues at coordinate 73,660,038 of CM061235.1, forward strand.
ACCTCCCTTTAGGTCATACCGAGCTCAGCAGAACCCTTGCCTATAAATACTAATGCTTTTCAGGTTCTTTTGCTTTTCATACCTTTCTAACTCAAGTTTTTACTTAGTTAACTTTGCTCTGGTTTGTGTTTTATTCTTAGAACAACGAACTATTGCAAATTTTTCTTGTGCATTAATTGGGATTTTATTTCTTTTCTAATAATTATTATTATTAATTGCTGTGTTATTCTAATAATTTTTTAATTTTATTATTTATTTTCAAATGGCTGCGGAGTTTGTTGTTGAACGTTTTAATAATTACGTTGGCTATTTTGATCCCCTTAAGTGTTCTGTTGAACGTTTTAGGCCGTGGATTCATTTTTTAAATGAACAATCAATTGTTAGCTATGCTATCACTGCTTCTGTTGATTTAAAGATTGAACCCCTTCGTCTATTATGCTTAACTGCTGTTGTTGCTGAAGATATGCGATCTTTCACATTCATTACTTCTGATCGTCAGTACACAGTAACTAAGGAGATCTTTTGTCAAGTGCTTCATTTTCCACTTGATAACTTTGTTAGATTCCCTACTGATGCTGAGTTAGTTCAATTTTTCTCTAGTATTGACTACCAGGGAAATATTGTTCTTCCTCGGTTGAATAAGGGTAATCTAGCTTGTGAGTGGGATTTGTTCTTTGACTGTCTAGCCAAAGTTTTTAGTAATTCTACCAAAAACAACTTTCAAGTCATCACTTATGTACTACAAAACATTGCCTATGCTGCTGTTTATAACCTGAGAGTGGACATAGGAACTCTTGTGTGGGATCTCTTGATAAGGAGTGTTAGAAATGAATACCACTAGAAACTAGACAGAGGGGGGGGGGGGGGGTGAATGGATAGTTTGATATATTTTTCGATCTTGAAAACTAAGTAAACAACTGTATGTGATTATGATATGTAATATGCAGAAAGTAAATAACACACACAATCACTTTAATCTACTTTGTATAAGCAAATTAAATACTACAGCTTTCCAGGAAATTCACAATCGAATTTCTGGCTTCTAAACAAGAACGATTTGAACTTGCTTGCTTACAGAGAAAAGAGCTTAGCAAATGACTATGTGTATCTCTCTTGCAGCTTACAGTTGTGTGTGCACGATATATATATTTTCCTATACAAACTAGGCACACACAATATTACACAGCTACCCCTTCTGAAAGTCCAACTTGTCCTGCCATAAGAAGTTCACTGTGTCAGGAAGGACCACCTGCTTTTCGGAGTCTTTCCCGTTTCTGTAGCTGCTTGTCTCTTATCTTTCTCTCCAAGTTTAGCTGTAGATTTGCCATCTGTTCTTTGGACCACCTTGCCAGAACAAATGCTTCAGTATTTGTCTCCTTTGATTCTTGGTTCTGTACCTTGATTTGTCTTGTTATAAACGGCTAAGTGTTGATATCGTGAACTCCACTTTATCCCTGACTATGCGATCTCCCTTGTGAGGACTACGCGATATAGCCTTTGAAGACTTTGCGACATAGGTCATTTGACGACTATGCGACATAGGTCATTTGATGACTATACGACATAGGTCATTTGATGACTATGCGACATAGGTCATTTGATGACTATGCGACATAGTGCTCTTGAGGACTTCACGATCTAGGCTCCTTTGACTTTGCTGACTTCAACACTTCACGACATGTGTCTTGAGGACTTCTCGACATAGTACAAAATGGACTATGCGATATAGTACTTCACGACATGGATATTGGTGACTTCACGACATAGCTTTCTTTTGACTTTGCTATATTATGCCTTAGACAAATTCCTGCAACTTATTTCTTCATAGCCTTATTCAACTCTATCCTGCTGCATGAACACTTCTGAACTTCTACCAGGATAATTATTCAATGGCCTATATACAATCTAGATGCAAGAAACTTTACTAAGCTCATTATAAGTCTGAGCATACATGATCAAACTAATGTTCATGAGAACAAGACAAGTACATTTAGAGACCTATACTATATCCCAGTGATAGAAATCACTAGGTCATGTAACGTGACATAGTCACATAGTGTAGGCTTATTAATAGTGGTATTCAGACATGTCTTGAGCCTAACAATCTCCCCCAAATTGTGAGTAAGATCCTTAGGCACAATTTCATGTCTGATAACAAGCCTAACTTACATAAAAGGAAATTTTAGTAACAGAAAGAACAATTCATGAACCTTGAGATCAGAAATTTGATTACATAGAAAAATTGAAAGCTTACAGATTACTTTTGTTGCTCAGCAGCTTCAGCTTCCAATTGCTTCTCTAGCAAATCATCATATATCTTCTTTTTCCTTATTTCTTCTTTTCTCTTCATGTCAATGATGGCTTCTTGAATTTCTTCTCTTGCAATCAGTTCTTCAATGAGAGGTGAGCCTTCCAGGTCATCAATTGCAGCTTTGAGTGCACTTTCTACATATGAGTCCAGAAACTCCATCCTTATTTTGCTTTGGCCTCCATGTGAGTTTTTGTACTCCACAATGTAAGGATTTTGTTTGACCCTGCACATCCCTTTCTGCCTTAGCTCCTTAGCCCTCTCTTCCATCTCAGCCATTTCTTTCTCTTTCTGTATGTTTTTCTTTTCATTCTCTTTCCTCATGTTTTCTTCATAATCAGCATGCATTTTCAAGTACCTGGCAATATCTATCTTCCATGTCCTTTCATCCTTTTCTTCAAAATTCAGTAAGGCATTTATCCTTTCAAGCTCATACTTATAGAAATATTGCCAGCTTCCTTGCTTCATTATTCTTTCTCTTCCATCAGTGTATTTGATATCTAGATGATCCAACCTCACTTTGACTTCAAAGATCCTTTGAGCCCTCAAAAATGCTAGGGCATCTTCATCATAGTCCTCATCTAGTGGAAGCACATTGATGCCAATAACATTTGTGAGTTTTCCAGTCTTCTTTGTTATCCTTATCCTTTTGGGTACACTCTTGATCTTCAAATGCTTCACAAGAGATACCTTTCTTGAACAAGGAGAATTAGTCTTCAGTGCCACATCACTTGGAAGTAGCTTCATTCCTTTCCCCTTCATCCACTGTAACACTCCACTGGCTGTGACTTTGTGGAAGTGTTTTCTTGAGATTATTTTAGTGGCTTCATCTTTCATCTGTGGCAATTCAGGTTCAGAAGTCATGGATAATGATTTTGGAGGATCATTGCTAACAGTACCCACCCTAGACTTAGAGTCTTGTGTTGTGGTTAAAGTACTACTAGCAATGTCCTTGACTTGCTGAATTCCACTCCTAGTTCTCTTCACTGTCTCCTTTGCCCCCTTTGTGTCATCACCATCATCTTTAGATTTCTTGGAAGATTTGCTCCTGCTGCTGTCACTTGGTCCATCCTTATTACTCCTTGAATGAGATCTCCTCCTGTAGGTTTTCTCCTCATCATCATCCTCCCCATCCTTCTTCATGTTCTTTTCTTTGATAGATTCAGGCAAAACACCATGAATCAGAAAAGATTGTAGAATGTTAATCATCTCTAATTCCTCTGCTGTCTTGACTCCTTTCTTTGCTCTCAGCATTTGCAGCACTTGATTGATCTTTGAGTTATTCTTCATTTGCAAATCTTTGGGAATGACTAGTTGGTCAATACTTCTGACTTTGGATAGACTTTGAAAAATTATTGTCCTTGGCTTGGGTATGACCTCAGGCAGTCTTTGATTTTGGTTCAACTCCAAGTCATTATAAAGACTTTCATTGTTAGCCCCACTCCTTTCAATCAACTCCAGAATTATTGACACTTCAGTAAACCTCAGTTTCTCTAGAGTTTGAAATGCTAAGTGCCACAAGCAGTTGTCCTTGCACACCATGATTATTTCTCTCAGATAAACATCCCTGATTTTCCTTACTGCAACTGTGAAGTACTTGATACCTTCCCTGAGCTTCTTTCTGTACACTTGTGCATCTCCTTGAGCATTCTTGTAGGTGGCTTTCAGAAACTCCAGGAATGCCTCATCATGATAGATGTTAGAGTTGGCAACTTCCTGTAGCTTGGCCTCAGTGATAAGTGTAGCTTGGGTAGGTTTAGCAATTGGAGTAGGTATAGCAGGTTGAGAGGTTAAGATGTCTTTAGGCATTGTGGATGGATAGAATGTTGTGGTTACTGTGCTTTTCTGACCTTGTGCATTGATGACCTCTACAGGGGGAAGATTGATTGGCTTTATTGTCTCTTCAATAAGCTTGCCCTTAAGTTTTGATTGCTTGGCAGGTGCTCCCCCTGTCTTTTTCACATTGACCTCCTTTCCTTTCTCCCCCTTAGGCTTGGGATCAGACAAGATGTCTTGAGCTTCCCCAGGAATAGGCAGGTTGAAAGATTTCATCATTGAGGTCATCATTTGTTGCTGCACCAGCAAGATGTTTGTTGTGTTGTTGCCTTGAACATCTAGCTTGTCATTGAGTTGGCTTAGAGATGCAGATAGCAGTCTGTTTTCATCTTTGAGAGAGGCCACTTCCTTTTCTAAGCCATCCACCTTGGAGAATAATTGTTGAGACTTGAAGGAGTTTAGAGATTGATCTTTGACCCTGGCAAAGTCATATTTGGAGATGTCTGACAGAGGGACTTCATCCACCAGCTTATCACCATACTGGTTTTTCCACATGACATTTAACATAGCATTGGTGGTGATGGTAGATTTTGCTTGATTTTCCAGTGTAGAAGCCAGTTTCTTGATGTTGTCTGTGACCATGGCAAGAGTCACATCCATCATGGACACATTGGAGGAGGTTTTCTGGACTTCTTTGAGGATACCATCCACCTTGGGAAAATCAGAGAGATAAGAGTTTCTTAGCTTGGTGAGGGATCTGTCTGTCTCCTCCTGAATAGAAGAAATCTCTGATTGAAGCCCTTTCCCAAGATAATGCAGAGCCTTCAACTGGTTCTTGTACACATCATTCACAGCTTCATATATGGCAACAGGAGAAAGATCCTTAGCATTTGAGCCTAGAGAGGTGAGGTATTCTTCTCTCACAAAAGCCAGGGCATCCTTGAGCTTGAGAGTCCTCTTAGCATCCAACCAGGCATCCACATTTCCCTCTGGTTCAGCTGTATCCACAATCTTCTCCTGTTGAGCTTCAACATCCTCCTTATGGCAGAGCAGGATAGCTTCATAATCAGCATTTGGAAGGTTGGAGGTGAGGAGATGTTGAGCTATCTTTGAGAACTCATCAATCTGTGCCACATGGAGATCCTGTATTGCTTCTTCTGTCATTTTGGAGGGCACAGATGATGATCCTGAAGGCCTGTCATGTTGCACAGGCTTCAGCCATTCTGACATTGTGGCCTGAGCCAAGTGAGAGCTAGTGCTAAGCACTTCATGAGATGTGTGAGTTTGAGTTTCCTCCAGCCTTGGAATGGCTGTAGGGTCTGATGTTGTCTCCATTGAAATGGGATGTGTTACAACATCAGCCCTATTTGTCTGTGAAGACATTTCCACATCCCTAAGGATGGGAGAATTAGGCACAGAGTCTCCAGTGAAAACTGGTGAATCCTCCATGTTTGTGTTGGTGTCATTAGGATATGCCTCAGCATGCATTCCCTGACCAACCAAATGTGGGTCCTGAGTGGTGAGCACAGTGTCAAGCACCATGTCACTTGAAGTGGGCTCAATCACAGGGCTGGATTGTGATTGATCAAGGGCAAGATTATCATGAGAATGACTCTCTTGTTCAGAAGAAATTTTAGTGGAAGAATCTGAGAGAGAAGTGGGGTTCAGATTAGATTTTGGCAACTCCCCCTGAGAAATAGGAGGAGTTTCAACATTGATGTGCTCTCCACTTAGTGTTTGATCACCCTTATCACTCCTAGGATCAAGAGTGAGGTCTTGACCCTGTGCAGACTCTTTACAACTTGCAGTGGGGAGGCTGCTCTTTTCAATGCCCATGACCTGTTGAGAGGCCATAGACAGTAGCAGGTGTACCCCTTTTTCCACATCTGAATCCTGTTGGGAGGATTCAGTGGTAGCTTTAGATTTTGACTTCTTCTTTGGTCTGGTGAGAGGTGACTCAGGAATCTCACTTGCTAGTTCTACAGATTCATGGATAATAGCTAGGGTTCTCTTCTTCTTCTTTTTAGGAACATCAACCTTTTGAGAGATTGATGCACTTGGCTGACTAGACTCTACAGTGGTGTTTACAGTGGGGTTGCTGGATGGGATAGGGAGGCTTGGGTTAGACTGTGAAGCTCCTTCAGTCTCAGCCTCCCCTGTCCAGGAAAGAGCATGGTATATGGGCTTATCAAGTGGATAAGACGCGAATGTGTCCTGCATATGCTTGGTCACACTCAAGATCACATCCACTTGATTCCTTGTGTCCAATGAACCAAACAGAATCTTGGACATGGACTTGGAATAAGCCAACTTTGATTTATCAATACCCTCCAAGTTATGGACATTAGCATCAAGATAATTTAAAATAACTTGAAGAAAGCGAGGGTAAAAGATGTCATTACCTCTTCCACGGACTGTCCTCCCTAGCCTTTGAGCCAATTCCTTGAGGATTATTGCTCCAACATTGATTTCCTGATTGTGGGCTAGGGAATAGGCCAGCTTCACAGCAATGTGACTGATATGGTCCCATCCTGTCTTTCTGCAAAGGAACACCTTCTGGAGTGCATCAAATAGAAATGACCACTCCCTTCTTACAAATTTCTTGTTCAGCTTTCCGGTATCTATCTCATCTGCATACCGAATGAAGGTCATGAAGTCTACAATTTGAGCATCTGTAGCTTCTTGGTCATGACCCTCCACCTTGAACCCTAATGCTTCATTTATCTCCTTCTCCCCAAACTGGAAGTGTTTGCCTCCAATTGAACAAGCTATCTCCTGGAACGAAGTTCCATTTTCCCTGGCCATTGTAGAAACCAACGCCGTTCGCCAAAATCCTTCCAATACATCAACATACAACGTGGGGTTCAAGGTTAGGGCTTGGCTGAGGTAGGAATCGTTCAGGAACCGTACAAAACACTTGTACCTGGGTTTAGCCTCAGCCTCAGAGGGAATGGTGAGAAGATTTGTTTCTTTGGGGATGGTTAAAGGAATAGAGGATAATACTGTTTGAGATTTGGGTGCCATTTCAAGAGAGAGAGTAAGAAAGAGAGTAGAGAATTTGTGCTTAGGTTAGAAAGTTTGAGAGCAATAGACAAGATGAAAAAAATGCAAACGGTTAGAAAAAGGTATTTATATGATAGAGACACTGCGATATGGAGTTATGAATGTGTACAGTCTATCTGTATGTCGCGAAGTCAGAAATGGCCTGTACCGCAAAGTCTTGCAAAGTATATCGCATAGTCTCAAGAATGAACTAAGTCGCAAAGTCCTCAAGATGAAAGGTTTGGGGAGACTTTGCGATATAGTAGAAATACCCTGTCTAAAGCTCTCTTTTAGGAATTTGAAGCATTTTGTCAGACTTTATCAAATTTTGAAATAAAATTAATTTAAATCAAAATTCTGTCAAATGTGGAGACTTGTCGATATAGTTATTCTAAGTCGCGAAGTCATAAAATTAACTATGTCGCAAACTCATGAAATGAACTATGTCGCGAAGTCTCACAATCTCAACAGTTTGCGATATAAGTCTGTTTAATTTGAACTATGTCGTGAACTCTGAAAATTATCTATATCGAGATGTCTCAAAAGCTCACAACTCCACTAACAAATATGATTTTGAAAAATATGCAGTAAAATACTGAAATATTTATAAATCATATCTCAGCTAATTTTCACTCCAAACAAATAGATCATTTAAATACAGTGAAAATTTACTGCTGCAACAATTAACCAGCATATTTACTTAGAACAACTGAATGAAGGGTTGAGCATTCCAATTTCACTCACAAGTCTGTTGAAGACTGCTTCATTCAGAGGTTTAGTAAATATGTCAGCTAATTGTTTCTCAGTTGGAACATAAGAGACTTCTATGGTACCATTTGCAGCATGTTCCCTAATGAAATGGTACCTGATCTCAATGTGCTTTGTAGTAGAATGATTAACAGGATTGGCAACAATGGATATTGCACTAGTATTATCACACATCAGAGGAATGTGTTCTAACACTAGTCCATAATCCATGAGTTGATTTCTAATCCAATGCAATTGAGCACAGCAACTTCCAGCAGCAATGTATTCAGCCTCAGCTGTGGAAGTTGCTGTGGATTGTTGTTTCTTACTAAACCAGGACACTAACCTTTGACCTAGGAATTGACAGCTTCCAGAGGTGCTCTTCCTGTCAATTCTGCATCCAGCATAATCAGAATCTGTATAACCAACCAGGTTGAACCCAGTGCCCTTTGGATACCATAGCCCAAGATTAGGAGTCCCCTTCAGATATTTGAAAATTCTTTTGATGGCCATCATGTGAGATTCCTTGGGATCAGACTGGAACCTTGCACAAAGGCATGTGGCAAACATGATGTCTGGCCTGCTAGCTGTGAGATAGAGTAGGGATCCAACCATTCCTCTATAGACCTTGATATCAACTCTCTTGCCTTTCTTGTCTTCATCCAGCTTGATTGCAGTAGACATAGGAGTTTTAGCTGGGGATGACTCTTCTAAACCATATTTCTTTAAAAGATCCTTGACATACTTAGATTGGTTTATAAAGATGCCATCCTCCCTTTGATGTACTTGCAGGCCTAGGAAGTAGGTTAACTCTCCCATCATACTCATCTCATATTTACTTTGCATCAACTTAGAGAACCTCTCACAGAGTTTTTCATTTGAAGAGCCAAAGATGATATCATCCACATAGATTTGAACAAGAATGATATCATTTCCATGCTTCTTGAAGAATAGGGTTTTGTCTATTGTACCCCTAGTGAATTGATGCTCAAGAAGGAATTGAGATAGAGTTTCATACCAGGCTCTTGGTGCCTGTTTGAGTCCATAGAGTGCCTTGAGCAGTCTATACACAAAGTTTGGGAAGTCTTCACTTTCAAAGCCAGGTGGTTGAGACACATAAACTTCCTCAGCAAGATCACCATTGAGAAAAGCACTTTTCACATCCATTTGATACACCTTAAAATCTGAGTGAGCTGCAAAAGCCAGGAAGATTCTTATGGCTTCCAGTCTAGCTACAGGTGCAAATGTCTCATCATAGTCAATGCCTTCTTGCTGACAATAACCTTTGGCAACCAGCCTTGCTTTGTTTCTGACTACCACTCCTTCTTCATCCATCTTGTTCCTGAACACCCATTTGGTGTCAATAACATTCTTTCCTTTTGGAGGTGGCACTAGTTCCCATACCTTGTTTTTCTCAAATTGATTCAACTCTTCTTGCATGGCAACAATCCAATCAGAAATCTTCAAAGCTTCTTCAATTAATTTAGGTTCCTCTTGTGACAGAAAGCAGCTATACAGACAAGTATTTAATGTTGCCCTTCTTGTTCTAACTCCCTCACTAGGATCTCCAATGATTTGATCCCTAGTGTGGGCTCTATCCCATTTCCTTGTGTGTCCCTGTTCATTTCCTTGATCTGTTCCAATCTCATTTTGGTTGACAGTTGCATTCTCTTCTTCTCCCCCTGTGTTTGTGAATCCCTGCACAGGTGTTTGAAGAAGATTGTCAACTTCAAGAATTTCATTTTCTAGAACAGTTTGAACAGGGGGTTCATCTTCACTTTCAGAATCCTCAAGATAACCTTGATTCTCAAATCTCAATAGCACACTGTCTTGATCACTTGTTTTCAGTCCTGGAGTTTTCTTGTCATCAAAGGTAACATCCATGCTTTCCATGACTTTGTGTTGCTCAGGTACAAACACTCTGTATGCTGTCCTTTCCAGAGAGTATCCAATGAAGATACCTTCAAATGCCTTAGCATCAAATTTTCCAACATGCTCAGAGGTATCTTTCATCACAAAGCACTTGCTTCCAAACACATGCAGGTGCTTGAAGGATGCTCTTTTTCCAGTCATTAATGAGTAAGGAGTTTTGCCAGACTTCTTATTGATTAATGTTCTATTTTGCACATAGCATGCTGTGTTAACAGCATCAGCCCAAAAGCTAGTGGGTAGCTTTGCATCCAGCAGCATTGTCCTTGCAGCTTCAATGAGAGTTCTATTCTTTCTCTCAACTACTCCATTTTGTTGAGGTGTTCTAGGAGCTGAGAATTGTTGAGAAATTCCTCTATCTTTGCAAAACTCATACAATGTTGAATTTCTGAACTCAGTCCCATTATCACTTCTCAAAGCAACTACAGAGGCACCAGTGCTTTGTGCTTCTTTATCAACTCTCTTGATATGCTCTATTATGACTTGGGGTGCTTCATCCTTGGAGAATAGGAATTCCACCCAAGTATATCTTGAATAGTCATCAACCATCACTAGAGCATATTTCTTTTTGGAAAGGGACATTACATTCACAGGGCCAAATAAGTCCATGTGAATTAGTTGCAGAGGTTTTGAGTTTGTATTGAGCAACTTGTTCTTGTGACTTGATCTTTTAATCTTCCCTTTCTGACAAGCTTCACATGCTCCATCTTGCACAAACTCCAAGGCAGGCAAATCCCTGATGAGTTCTCTCTTGGTTAGAGAGTTCATTGCCTGAACATTCAAGTGAGACAGTTTCTTGTGCCACAGCCAGAATTCCTCATTTGTGGCTTTTGTGTAGAAACAACAAATTTCTCCCTTATCTGCAGCCTTGAGATTAGCTACAAACAAGCTTCCTTTCTTCACACCAGTTAGAACAACTTCACCACTTTCCCTTTTTGAGATTGAACAAAGGTCTTCATCAAATTCCACTTTGAAGCCTCTGTTGGTAAACTGTCCAATACTCAAGAGATTATGCTTCAGTCCTTCAACAAATGCTACATCTTCAATAATGACATTTCCAGATTCAACACTGCCATATCCCATTGTATAACCAATGTTGTCATTTCCAAAGGTTACTGATGGGCCAGCCTTTTCCTCAAAATGTGATAGCAGGGCTATATCACCAGTCATGTGACTTGAGCATCCACTGTCCAAGATCCATATGACTCTTTTATTCCTGTTGCCCTGCATTCACAAAGTGACTAAGTTGTTTTTGGTACCCACACTTGGTAGGGTCCAGATGATTTAGAAACATTTTGATTAATAATTCTTCTGTCATAAATTGCATTTCTCATAGTAGGAGACTTCACTTTTTCTGTGGCTTTGGAGTTTACACTCTTAGGCTCACATGAAGTTTTCACCCTCTCAACCCTGATTGGGGACCCTGTCCTATGAGAATGTATGTGTGTGTGTGATTCACCAGATTGTGCAGAGTCAAGTTTATGTTTAAGAGATAAACAGTTAGCAATCACAGTCACATAGCATGTCATGCAGTTTGGCTTACCACAGAAAGAATCATGACTAGAATTTATGCTAGCAGAAAGGTTACTTAGGTTATCAACTTCAACAATTTCAGGCTTACTACACTTATGAGTCAAATGATTAACAGATAGGCATTTTTGACATTGTTTCCTGGGAGCATTTGGCACATAAGCATAGTTGTTTCCTTTGTTAACACCAACTTTACCATTTCTGTTTTGTTTCCTTTTCTTAGCAACTTCTTTCTTTGCTTTAGGACTCTTGACAAGATTGTCTTTGGTCTCTTTCTGATTGACAAGTTCAGGAGAGGAAGAAGTGTTCTTAGCAGCCTCATCTTCTTCAAGTAGTTGTTGCTTGATGATCAGTAGTTCCTCATCAAACTCAACAACACTTTTCCTGAAGATGGGCTGTTCAACACTTGACAGAATGGTTGGGGCATTTTTGTTTGTAAAAGTTTCCTTTCCTTTGCCCTTGACTTTCTTCCTTCCCTTGTCATTATCATAATCAAAACCAACTCCAACCTTGCAATCTTCAGTGTGTTCCTTGTGGTAGGTTTGAATAAGTTCAGAGGAGTTTTTGAAGCTTCTTAGTTTCAGTTCAGATGCAGCAATTTGTTCTCTAAGAGCATTCTCTATCTGCTCAGCACAAATCACTTTGTTTTTAAGATACTCAACCTCCTTTTTCAAACCATCCAGGTTCACAACCATTAACTCAAGTTGCTCATTCTTTTCTGTAAGCTCAACATTCTTAGCAGTTAGTCTGTCAATTTCTTCATTAGCCACTAACATGCTAGTATGAATATTAAACATCTCAGTGCTCATATCTTCAACAGTTTGCTTATATTGAAGGGGAGTCATATCAAGAGAAGTAAGAATAGGTACCTGACTTGAATCACCTTCATCAGAGAATGCCATCAAGGCATAGTTTGAGTACTCTTGTTCTTCTTCTTCATCAGAGTCATCCCAGCATTTTCCCTCAGCAATAAAAGCTTTGCCCTGTTGTTTCTTGAGTAGAGCCTCATACTTAGCTTCAAGCTCTAAGTATGCTTTGTCCTTCTTGACTTGTTTAGGCTTTTTGCACTCAGTGGCAAAATGCCCAAGTTCATTGCAGTTATAGCACCTTATCTTGGTCCTATCCACACTTCCTGTCTTGTATCCACCTTTAGCAGCACCAGCAATCCCTTTTCCTTTATTGAAGGTGTTTGAGCCACTAGATCCACCAGTGTTTCCATTATTGAACTTGGACCTAAATGGCTGCTTTCTTTTAAACCTTATGTTAGGATACCTCCTAGCCATATAAGCAAAAGATTTGTTTTCCATTTTGTCCAGCTCATCTATACTGTAGAACTCATCCTCTTCAGGTAAATCATACACAACCTGAGTTTCATCACCAGTGTCTTCAACTTCTAGTTCCTCAATCTTGACCTGACTGATTTTAAGAGAGTCCATTCTTTGACTTAGGTTGTCAGCAATAAGTGCACAGGAGGTATTAGCCACTAACCCTTGCTTTGCTTGAATAGATCTCTTTTGAAACAGCTCTAACTCATATGTCTTTAAAACACCATACAACACATCAAAACCAATCTTTGTCAGATCTCTTTCTTTAAGGGAAGAAATTCTTGGTTCCAAGTGATCTGGCAGAGTTAGTAGAAACTTCATATTGAGCTCTTCTGTTTCATAGTGTTTGTCATAGAGTTTGAGCTCGTTTATCAGCTTGTTGAATCTCTCAAACACTTCTGTGATTCCCTCTTTTGGCTGAGCCATGAAGGCTTCATATTGTGAAACAAGAATCTGCTTCTTGTTCTTTCTTACCTCAGTAGTTCCTTCACAGAGCACTTCTATAAGATCCCACATCTTCTTGGCACTAGTACAATGAGCAACAGTGCCATACATGTTGAAGTCCATAGATTCACAAATGATAAGTTGAAGATGTCCATCCAATGCCACTTTTTCCTTTTCAGGATCAGTGTATTTTAAGGGATCTTTGGGCACATGTTTTGCTGGTATAATCTCAGTGCCACTGGTTGTTTCACCAATCTCGATCATTGGAATGAAGGGACCATGCTTTAGAATATCTAAATACATGGGGTTAGAAGCTTTGATGAAAAGCAACATCTTCTTCTTCCATAAACTGTAGTGCTCCTTGTTAAAGGGAGGAATCTTGATACTGCTTAGTTTCTGTGAACTCATTCTTGATCTTTTCCTGTTTGTACGTTAACAGCCTACGCTCTGGTACCACTTGTTAGAAATGAATACCACTAGAAACTAGACAGAGGGGGGGGGGTGAATGGATAGTTTGATATATTTTTCGATCTTGAAAACTAAGTAAACAACTGTATGTGATTATGATATGTAATATGCAGAAAGTAAATAACACACACAATCACTTTAATCTACTTTGTATAAGCAAATTAAATACTACAGCTTTCCAGGAAATTCACAATCGAATTTCTGGCTTCTAAACAAGAACGATTTGAACTTGCTTGCTTACAGAGAAAAGAGCTTAGCAAATGACTATGTGTATCTCTCTTGCAGCTTACAGTTGTGTGTGCACGATATATATATTTTCCTATACAAACTAGGCACACACAATATTACACAGCTACCCCTTCTGAAAGTCCAACTTGTCCTGCCATAAGAAGTTCACTGTGTCAGGAAGGACCACCTGCTTTTCGGAGTCTTTCCCGTTTCTGTAGCTGCTTGTCTCTTATCTTTCTCTCCAAGTTTAGCTGTAGATTTGCCATCTGTTCTTTGGACCACCTTGCCAGAACAAATGCTTCAGTATTTGTCTCCTTTGATTCTTGGTTCTGTACCTTGATTTGTCTTGTTATAAACGGCTAAGTGTTGATATCGTGAACTCCACTTTATCCCTGACTATGCGATCTCCCTTGTGAGGACTACGCGATATAGCCTTTGAAGACTTTGCGACATAGGTCATTTGACGACTATGCGACATAGGTCATTTGATGACTATACGACATAGGTCATTTGATGACTATGCGACATAGGTCATTTGATGACTATGCGACATAGTGCTCTTGAGGACTTCACGATCTAGGCTCCTTTGACTTTGCTGACTTCAACACTTCACGACATGTGTCTTGAGGACTTCTCGACATAGTACAAAATGGACTATGCGATATAGTACTTCACGACATGGATATTGGTGACTTCACGACATAGCTTTCTTTTGACTTTGCTATATAATGCCTTAGACAAATTCCTGTAACTTATTTCTTCATAGCCTTATTCAACTCTATCCTGCTGCATGAACACTTCTGAACTTCTACCAGGATAATTATTCAATGGCCTATATACAATCTAGATGCAAGAAACTTTACTAAGCTCATTATAAGTCTGAGCATACATGATCAAACTAATGTTCATGAGAACAAGACAAGTACATTTAGAGACCTATACTATATCCCAGTGATAGAAATCACTAGGTCATGTAACGTGACATAGTCACATAGTGTAGGCTTGTTAATAGTGGTATTCAGACATGTCTTGAGCCTAACAAGGAGGATTTTCAATTACCCTAGAGATATTGAAACTGGAAAGAAAGTTAGATGCTTTTATTCTCGTTTCCTTTCTCTAGTGTTGAATCATGTTCTTTCTGATGAACATAAAACCCTTTTTCAAAACACTCCTTTTCAAGTCCCCGCACATACTAATCCTCTCATTTATTCATCTTTGTCCACAAGCTCCAAGTCTGGAAGGAGACCCCTAGTTCCACAATCTTATCTGCGAGAGATTTTGCAACCACATTTACCTTTACTCTTTATTGAACATCCAGTGGTTGGATCCTCGTCAGCAGGAACTTCAATGGCGCCTCCTAACACCATGGCACTTCAGGTAATATATCCTCTCTCAACTGCTCCACTAACCCAAGAGGTTCTTAGGATTGACCAAGGGATTGTAGAACCACAATCTCTGTCCCCGGTCATAGAGCCACACACAGAGTCAAATCCATTGACCGCTCCCCTACAACTATCAGCTATAACAAGATCAAGAGAGCAACTTGAAGTAGAGTTTAATATGAGTGATCCCACAGCTCTGCCTCCACCACTAAAGAAGAGAAGAACACTACTTGAGGCATCTGTTAGCCAGTCTGTATCCTCCCAAAAGGATATAGATTCTCAAAAGGCCAATGAACAGTTACTAGAGACATCCTCTCAACAGGATGAATCTATTGAAATTCGCCATCAGGCCATGGCAATCTGTAAAGAGTCAAGCACTCTCCCTTTACTCACAATGGGAGAAAACATTCCTGAACAATTTTTAGAGACTCTTACACAGGACACTCTGGAAGGAGAGCACATAGGAATGATTGGTGGAACAGTGCCTACCATTGTCACGGTAGAAGAGCCTTCACAGGCTTCAGAGGGAAAATCTGGTTCTTCGCCCCCAATAATAGAATCATTTTCTCCCCTCCCAGGGGGAACATCTCTGGCTCCCCTAAGGGATTCTTCACTCGCAGTTTCAACTGGAGAAAGTGAAGGGCAACATGGTAAGTCTATATCTGAAGCAATTCAGTTTTCAATTTCTGATGAATTTTTGGACTTTACCATGGATTGGGATTCGCGAACTCCCATTGCACCACCAGTGACCTCTCAAGAAGGGGCTATGGTGATTTTTTCTGCAGGTACTTCAACTCCAACAATGGATAAACAGCTAGTGGTTAGTTCTGAGAGACAAACACAGAGCGATACACAAGCACGTGAGGTGAGTGAAACACCATCGAGAGAAATTGAGATGAGTGCACACAATGACACATACACTGCTTCTTTGTTGGCTCAAATAGCTGGTTTACAGAAACAACTTCAAGAGACCCAGGCTGAAAAGGAAATTCTCAAAGCACAAGTGGTTGAACGATCTACTTCTTCCACCTCTGTAACTAATCAGCTGGGTTCCATGAGAGATGAATTGGAAGGAGTGAAGGTCACATTGGTCCCAAAGATGAATGCTATTCAAGAATCACAAGTGTTAATGGCTTCAGATATGTCAGAACTACTGGTTTCTAATGCTGAGATCAGGGAGGCTATCAAACAGATTCCTATGATTTCAACCAAAGTAGACTCATTTCAAGATACTATTGATGAAAATCAGTACTTCAATGATGACAGGTTTACCAAGATTGAAGGAGGGATGCAACATCTGAACGAGGGCATGAAACATTTGTATAATATGATCAAGGTCACACATCAACCCAATGCTGAACAAAAGAAATTCTTTGAGGGTGATGATGATGCAGGGGACAATGGTGACAGGGATGGTGAAGGAGAAAGAGAAGGTACAAAGGAGGATCCTAAAACTGATAAAGTTAAATCTTTAGAGGATTCCTCAACTAAGGGGGAGAATAAGGAGAAGGAGTTACAAGGAGGAGAAGCTCAAGGAGGAGAAGCTGGAGGTTCTGATTCTGCAAAGGACAAAGGGAAGCAGAAGTTAACTTTTTCTGATGCTGACTACTATCAAGGTGATGAGGGAGTATTTGATGATGTTGAATCTGAAGCCCCTGAAGATATCTTTGGTGAGGTAGAAGTTGAAGGAGAGGCTGACTATGCTGACTGGGAAGATGAACCTGTAGTCGATCCTGCCTTTGAAGCTGAGTTGGTAAGGCAAAAGGCTGATTTGAAGAGGAGAGAGGAGGAAAATGCAAAAGTATCTGACATCATTTCCAAGCATATTGTCATTCAAAAAGCTGAGCAACAAGAAAAACAAAGACTTCACAATCTGAAGGTCAGTGATAGAAAGTTATATGTAAGGCTCAAGCAAGGAGTAGAATGGGACAAAGCTAGAGAAATGTTTGCACATCAAGAAGGAATTAATAATGATGCAAAGTTTCTTGGGATGTTGGAAAGGTACAGACAGGTCAATCCAGACAACACGGTATATATGAAAGCTCTTCATGCAGAGATTTCAAGGATAACAACTGGATTTGACAGAGTTAGAGAGGAGTTGAAGATATATGTTTACACTCATAATGAGGGAACGTTCTTGGTGTCTCTCAATCTTCTGGAAAGCAGAACTCTCTCTGAACTATGGGTATTCATGTGCAAAGTAAAAAGAACGTCTCCATTAGCTGAGCTGCTGCATGATCAGTTAAGAGACTTTGCAATGAAAGCGAGTCCTCAAGTTGTGGATGTGCCATATGAAGTTAAATTTTATAAAGGAAGGGCACTTCAAACTTGTGGTGTGGATCCAATCTCTTTGAAAGATTATCCTGCCAGGCATCTTGTCTATATGGAGAATATGTTGAGGACAACAGGGTTTGCTACACAAGAGAAGACAGAAGTTGCTGATTTGATTCAAGACTATTGCATTGCCAATATCAAGAGATATCATCTAATGAAGAATAGGCTGAAGAAAGTCACAGCTCAACCTGTCAGACCTAGTGGTATTACTTCTGAATCTGATCGTATTCTGGACAAGGATTTGCTGGAAGCACTTGAAGAAGGAGAGATGATGGAGTCTGAGATCTGAAGAAGCTCTAGTCTGTAAATGTTATATGTATAGAGCTTAGGTATTTCAAGATAGGATAAATGTAAACACATGTTCAGTCTAGAGGAACATCTATCTTGTATTTATCTATAATGTTTGAATCTGGAAAATGTTATATGAAATCCAGAACTTTTCTTGTTATTTACTTGGCTCTTAAAAGTCATTTCTATTTCTTGTTTAAGTTAGTTGAGTTATCCTCTAGGTATTTGATTGTTATTCTCTAACAAACAAATAGGGGGAGATTGAAAGGCATATGTTTAGGCCTATTAATATTCCGAGGAAACAACTTAATTTAAACAAGTATGTAATAAGTAAATAATAAGGTTATATGTCACAGGAATCTCAGATAGTTTTATCTGTCAAGAGAATGGAGAATTAAAAGTCATCTACAGACTTGAAGTTATTCTACATTGAAAGAAGTTCAATTTATTGATCAAGCCTCAGTGAAGTATTCAAGTTAGTGGATTTACTACAGTGACAGAGATTTCCAGTGGTGACGGAAGAAGTACAGGATACATAATTTTGTCAAGCTAAAGAAAGGAAGCCACAGCTTTAAATGTTTTAAAGATGAAGAAATTTTCATTGAAGTCAGTTATTCATGAAACCAGACAGTGCATCGAATGACGACATCATCAGTGGAATTAAATCATATATATTCAGTGGTTTTCAGAAGAGAGAGAGATGCAAGGTTTTAAGCTATCTTATTTAATTTACTAATTTAAATTTAATTAATAAATCAATTCTATTTAGAATTAATTTATTTATTAAATTAATTAGGCTAGTAGTTTAAATTATTTATTAACTTAATTCTATTTAAGAAGAATTAATTTAATCTATAATTTAATCTATCTAATTAAATTAAAAGGATTTTCTGAAAATGAACTAGTATGACCTATGTTTATTATTATCAAAAACTCGGTATGACCTTAGTAGATAATTCGGTATGACCTATGTTCTAGGTTCTACTGAATTATTTATTAGGTCATACTAAGCCTTTTTTACAGGTCATACTAGGTGCTTTTTCTAGGTCATACAACTCTCTTTTTTGGTCATACCGAAAATTAGAATTTATGTTGGCAGGTCATACTAGCATTCTAGGTTCTACCGAGCATTCTGTTGGAGGTCATACAGGCTTAATTGATATGTATTAATTGAAGACAGAAAAGAAAAGAAAAGGCAGTGTTGAACAAAAGAAAGAAAAGCATACAGAAGCATTTACTGAAGAACAGCTCAAGCTTTAAATTTCATTTCTTCTCAAGCAATTAATTCTAGTTTGTATTGTTAAATCCAAACCACTAGAATTTGATTACTTGTATTGCTTTGACTATCTAGCGGATTTTTATCCCTAGAACGAATCTCAAATTATCAAATATTGTTAAATCATTTTATTACAAAAATAGATAAATTCATGTCGAATTTATTCTAGATTTGTTTTAAGTTATTTGAGATTCAATCTTGTACTAAGTATCATTTGTAACACCCTTCAAGTTTAATATAAGTTATATTTAACTTGAATCTTGTTTCATTTTTATTCCGCATCAATTTGTTCCTAAACAGTTAAATCATTTAAAGAACAAATTCGATAAAACGGTATAGTTTGTATTCAACCCCCCCTTCTACAAACTTGTCAGGACCTAACAAACTCCCACGATTCATCGATGTCCCAAAAAGCACTTGCAATGTCATTAGTCCAGTCAATTTCCGCCATCTGGCAGGCGGAAATTGAGATTTCATCAGACCCCAAATCAGATATGTTTGGCTCTTTGAAACTCTCCTTAGCAAAGCCAGTACTATTCACATGGTAACAGTTATTTACCAATGGATTTTTGTAGACTGAACTTTTAGTCTGCTCCAATATTGTCATAGAGTTTGTTGAGCTAATGCTGTAACTTGACTTGTCACCGAGTTGAAATAAACCTCCGACTTCTTTTATCGGGCCTGAAGAAGATAATTCTACCGAGATTGAATTAGTTAGCTTAGAAGGACTTTTAGAGTCTTGAGTTTCTTTTAGTCGTGAGTTTCCAGGAACTTCTTGCTATTGGAGTTGATCTTAAGTTGACGAGCCTGCTTTTGTACTTTTGTTCTCCAATAGTTCTTGATTTCATTATCTGTTCTTCCTGGTAGATGTGCAGCTATTTTGGACCATCTGATATAACCATAATAATAAACATGTCCATATCCAAATTTATTATATTAATTAAAGATACTGGATCATTTTATTTCATTTCTAAGATGAATGATCAAACAAGGCTCTATAATTAAAAACATACCTATTTCCCCATTTAGAGTGTAGCTCTAGGATCAAAAGTTGTTCTTGTAGGGTAAGATTTCCATGCTTAATGTCTGGTTTCAAGTAGTTTAGCCATCTTAATCTACAACTTTTTCCTGTTCTCCTTAATCCTGCCAAAATCAGAAATTTATCCATGTATGAAATCATCGATATTAAAATACTAGTGGACGGGCCATGTATTCACCTGAACAATTGGCTAGCAGATTCCATCGCTCTTCACCGTTGCAGGTGATGTAATGAATAAGCTTAGAGTCTTCTTCGAAAGTCCATGGCCCTCTTCGAAGCTCGGAACCTTCTTCAGCGCAACTTGGCAACTCGAAGAGGTACTTTAATATAAGACATTCGAAGAAAATAAGATAGTAGACCCCAGAAATAGTTTTTCAACATTATTTTAGCCTGATAATTTAATTGAACTACTATTCTCTTCAGAGTGATATACTTGTGTGACCATCTATCTATTCAAGTCTGCATATGTTTAATTAAAATTGAATTTCTTTTTAAAATTTATTGTAGTCCCTGGTAGTGAAAATTTATAAAGAAAATTGTCAATATTATGAAATATAATATATTAATTGTGTTTAGTAATGGTTCTACCACAATATGATCTCCTAGAACAAGTTCATTTGCATAGAAAGCAAGAAGATTCTACAACCATTTAATCTATAGTCTTCATGGACCAATGGATTCATAAAAAACATTTTAAGTTCATAAAGGCTTTTAACCCTTGCGCAGGAGATGGACGAAAAAGTGGAGAAGAAGGTTCGAGAAAATGTCAAGATGATGATGTCCAAGCTGGCAGAAAAGTGTCCAGAGCTGAAGGTTGATATTGAAGAGCTAAGTGTGGCGCCACCTAATAGTGTCCAAGATGGTGATGCAAGTGGAGCTGACAATGATACTCCTTGATGCTTGGTTTTATTATTATAAAATCTTTTGAGACGTTATTTGTAGAACTTAGATTCATGGCATTCTTGGCCATATTTGACTTGTTTACGTAATCGTTGGTTTAAATATTACTTCAAATTTGTGTTCGGAGTTATTTATGTACTGAAGTTTGCATATGCAGTTGGTTTATGTTGAAAGTTACATCTGTTGTTTGCTTGCTTGGTTTTTGTGATGGATTATGTTTTATATTAGGATGTTTCATTTTGGAAGAAATCTGTTACAAAATTACCAGTAAAGATGTTGCCATAGCGTGTAAAAATGTAGCTAAAACTTGAACAATGTAAACTAGTGAGTGTTACTATAATATGATAGGGTATTGGCAAAAATGTGAACTGTTACATCATTGGCGTTGCTGTAGAGGGACAAAGATGTTGGAATAGGCTGTATGGCAACATCACAAGGGTGTTGGGTTTGAGGAGACAATGTTGGCATAGACTTTATTCCAACACCGGAAAGAGTGTTGGTATTTGCACAAAATGTTGGCATAAGTCGCAAAGCCAACATTATTATGATGTTTCCATAGTTTGAAAAAATGTGTTGGAACAACCTCTAATCCCACATGGCGATTTCCAACACCTTGAAAATTGACCAAAATGTTGCTGTAATTCATATGGTAACATTTTTCAGCATTTTTAACACTTATTTTGGGTGTTGGCGAAGACCATGCATGGTGTAGTGAATATTTGAAATCTCATTCGTATACAGAATGATGTTTAAAGTAATCTTTTTGTCAAAACATGCCATACAGTTCAAATACTGTATGAGGTATAATAATTTGTTAAAATATTATTAACAACTATCTGTAACCGGTTTCTAACCGTAGTTACAAAACATTTCTGAAATCCAACTTTGAGAAAAAGTGGGGAACTGTTCAGGGCTAGGCATTGGTACACGATAATCAGTCGTAATACCACTTTATTTCTCTACTAGTAGAAGGATACCCCGAAGGTCTCATACCCTAGCCATCTGTGGGCTTTTGATTTGGACCGGCGTCACTCGGCCTCTTATTAATTGGTTATATACATGATGACATCAAGGCCATAGTTAGTGGATCGCTCCCTGACAGCGGATTCCACCGGACTAGCGTCACCCAGCCTCTTATTCTATAAATACATGGCGACATCAAGGCCATAAGTAGTTGCTGGACCGTGCGTTACTCCACCACTTACGCGAATCGATTTCTTGTTCCATCTTATCTATCACTGGAACGGATGTTACTCCGAATTCCCCAAGCATATGCTTGTTGATAGGTTTTTTTTTATAAAAATACCCTTACTTCCGGATTAGTCATGGAAGTAGGTCACAATGTGGGTTGACCGCTGTCAACTGACTTCGAATATTAAATATAATACTTTGAAATCACGACCTGGGAGTTTGGTAAAATATACTAGTTCTAATAATTCAAAAACCCAAAACATAATTACTTTTTCAAAATATAACCGAAAGCATTTTTCATCACAACAACAGTAGAAAGTCATAGGTTTTGGAAAACTTGCCTGGAAGTCCTGAAGGAGTGGCAATTGTTAGGCTCAAGGCATGTCTGAGTACCACTATTAACAAGCTTACTCATTGTGACTATGTCACTCTACATGACCTAGTGAATTCTTTCAGTGGGATATAGTATAGGTCTCTATTGTACTTGTCTTGTTTTCATGTACTTAGCTTTATCTTGTATGCTCAAAGTTATAATGAGCTTAGTAAGTTTCCTGCAACCTAGAATGTACATAGGCCATGGAATAATTATCCTGGTAGAAGTTCAGAAATGTTCAAGCAGCAGGTTGGAGATGAACAAGGCCCTGAAGAAATAAGTTGCAGAAATTTATCTAAGTCCCTATACCGTGAAGTCAAAATAGAGCTATGTCGTGAAGTCCAAAAATATCCATGTCGTGAAGTGTTGAGATCGCAAAGTCAAATTGTACTAGATCGTGAAGTCCTCAAAAAGGCTATGTCGCGAAGTCCTCAAAAAGGCTATGTCGCAAAGTCCTCAAAAAGGCTATGTCGCGAAGTCTTCAAGAAGGCCATATCGCGAAGTCACTTCTAAGCCTATGTCGCATACTCCTGATACACTCATATAGCAAAGTCAAGAATACACTATGTCGACATGTCAAAGAATCATGATTATACTGGAGTTCACGATGTCAACACTTAGCCGTTTATAACAAGACAAATCAAGGTACAGAACCAAAAATCAAAGGAGACAAATACTGAAGCATCTGTTACGGAAAGGTGGTCCAAAGAACAGATGGAAAATCTACAGCTAAACTTGAAGAGAAAGATAAGAGACAAGCAGCTACAGAAATGGGAAAGGCTCCGAAAAGCAAGTGGTCCTTCCTGACACAGTGAACTTCTTATGGCAGGACAAGTTGGACTTTGAGCTAGGGGTAACTGTGTAAATAGGTGTGTGCACCAGTTTGTATAGGACTATATATATTGTGCACACCCTACTGTTAGCTGTAAGAGAGATATACACAGAAATATTAAAGTACTCTTTTCTCTGTAAGCAAAGCAAGAAAACATTGTTCTTGTTTAGAAGCCAGAATTTCACTTGTGAAATTTTGGAAGCTGTAGTATTTAATTTACTTAATACAAAGTAGATTAAAGTGATTGTGTGTGTTTTCTGTTTATTTTCATTCCGCATTTTACACAACATAATCTCTAACAGCTTATTTAGTTTTCAAGGATCGAAAAATATCAAAACTATCCATTCACCCCCCCTCTGTCTAGTTTCTAAGTGATATTCATTTTCTAACAAGTGGTATCAAAGCAGGCTATTGACTTACAAACATGAAAAGATCAAGAATGAGTTCACAGAAACTAAGTAGTATCAAGATTCCTCCCTTTAACAAGGAGCACTACAGTCTATGGAAGACGAAGATGTTGCTTTTCATCAAAGCTTCAAATCCCATGTACTTAGACATTCTAAAGCATGGTCCCTTTACTCCAATGATTGAGATTGCAGAAACAATTGTTGGTACTGAGATAATACCAGCAAGACATGTTCCTAAAGACCCCTCCAAACACATTGATCTTGAAAAGGAGAAAATAGCACTAGATGGACATCTCCAACTTATCATTTGTGAATCTATGGATTTCAACATGTATGGCACTGTTGCTCACTGTAGTAGTGCTAAGAAGATGTGGGATCTCATAGAAGTGCTATGTGAAGGAACTCCTGAAGTAAGAAAGAACAAGAAGCAGATTCTGGTCTCACAGTATGAAACTTTCATGGCTCAGCCAAAGGAGGGAATCACAGAAGTGTTTGAGAGGTTCAACAAGCTGATAAATGAGCTCAAACTCTATGACAAACACTATGAAACAGAAGAACTCAACATGAAATTCTTACTGACTCTACCAGACCACTTAGAACCTAGAATCTCTTCCCTCAAAGAAAGAGATCTAACCAAGATTGGTTTTGATGTGTTGTATGCTGTTTTGAAAACATATGAGCTAGAGTTGTTTCAAAAGAGATCCATTCAAGCAAAACAAGGATTAATGGCCGATACTTCTTGTGCCCTTATCGCTGACAACCTAAGTCAAATAATGGAATCTCTTAAAGTCAGTCAAGTCAAGATTGAAGAGCTGAAAGTTGAAGACACTGGTGATGAGACTCAAGTTGTCTATGATTTGCCTGAGGAAGATGAGTTCTACAGCATAGATGAGCTGGACAAGATGGAAAACAAATCTTTTGCCTATATGGCTAGGAGATATCCTAACATTAGGTTCAAAAGAAAGCATCCATTTAAGTCCAAGTTCAATGCTGGAAATGTTGGTGGATCAAGTGGCTCAAACTCCTTCAATAAAGGAAAAGGGATTGCTGGTGCTTCTAAAGGTGGATACAAGTCTGGGAGTGTGGATAGGTGCAAGATAAGGTGCTATAACTGCAATGAACTTGGGCACTTTGCCACAGCGTGCAAAAACCCCAAACAGGTCAAGAAGGACAAAGCAGCCATTTAAGTCCAAGTTCAATGCTGGAAATGCTGGTGGATCAAGTGGCTCAAACTCCTTCAATAAAGGAAAAGGGATTGCTGGTGCTGCTAAAGGTGGATACAAGTCTGGGAGTGTGGATAGGTCCAAGATAAGGTGCTATAACTGCAATGAACTTGGGCACTTTGCCACAGAGTGCAAAAAGCCCAAACAGGTCAAGAAGGACAAAGCATACTTAGAGCTTGAAGCTAAGTATGAAGCTCTACTCAAGAAACAACAGGGTAAAGCTTTTATTGCTGAGGGAAAGTGCTGGGATGATTCTGATGAAGAAGAAGAACAGGAGTACTCAAACTATGCCTTGATGGCATTTTCTGATGATGGTGATTCCTCAAGTCAGGTACCTATTCTTACTTCTCTTGATATGACTCCCTTTCAATACAAGAAAACTGTTGAAGACATGAGTACTGAGATGTTCAACATTCACACTAGCATGTTAGTTGCCAATGAAGAAATTGACAGACTAACTGCTAGAAATCTTGAACTTACAGAAAAGAATGAGGAACTTGAATTAATGGTTGTAAGCCTTGATGGTTTGCAAAAGGAAGTGGAGTATCTTAAGAATAAAGTTGCATGTGCTGAACAAATAGAAATAGCTCTTAGGGAACAAATTGCTGAAAATGAATTAAGAATAAGAAGCTAAAGAAACTCCTCTGAACTTATTCAAACCTATCACAAGGAACACACTGAAGACTGTAAGGTTGGAATTGGTTTTGATTATGAGAATGATAAGGGAAGGAAGAAGGCTAAGGGCAAAGGAAAAGAATCTTTTGTAAACAAAAATGCTCCAACTATTTTGTCTAGTGTCAAAGAGCCCATCTTCAAAAAGAGTGTTGTTGAGTTTGATGAGGATCTTCTAGTTATCAAACAACAACTACTTGAAGAAGATGAGGCTGCCAAGGACACTTCTTCCTCTCCCAAGTCTGCTGATCAGAAAGAAACCAAAGAGAACCCTGTCAAGAGTCCTAAAATCAAGAAAGAAGTTGTTAAGAAGAAGAAACAAAACAGAAATGGTAAGGTAGGTGTCAACAAGGGCAACAATTATGCTTATGTGCCAAATGCTCCTAGGAAACAGTGTCAGAAATGCTTATCTGTGAATCATTTGACTCATAAGTGTAATAAACCTGCAAATGTTGAAGTTGATAATCTTAGTAACCATTCTGTTGGCATGAACACTATCCATGATTCCTTCTGTGGCAATTCTAACTGCATGACATGCTATGTGACTCTGATTGCTAACTGTTTATCTCTAAAGCATAAACTTGATTATGCACAATCCTGTTAATCACACACACATATGCACACTCACAGGACAAGATCCCCAATCAGGGTTGAAAGGGTAAAAACTTCATGTGAGCCTAAGAGTGTAAACTCTAAAGCAACAAACACTGTGAAGTCTCCTACTGTGAAGGATGCTGTTTATGATAGAAGAATCAATAAAAAAACTGTTTCTAAATCAACTGGACCCTACCAAGTGTGGGTACCAAAAACAACTTAGTCATTTTGTGAATGTAGGGCAACAGGAATAAAAGAGTCATATGGATCTTGGACAGTGGATGCTCAAGTCACATGACTGGTGATATAGCCCTGCTATCACATTTTAAGGAAAAGGCTGGCCCATCAGTAACCTTTGGAAATGACAACATTGGTTATACAATGGGATATGGCAGTTTTAAATCTGGAAATGTCATTATTGAAGATGTAGCATTTGTTGAAGGACTAAAGCACAACCTCTTGAGTATTGGACAATTCACCAACAGGGGTTTCAAAGTGGAATTTGATGAAGATCATTGTCTAATCTCAAAAAGATGAAGTGGTGAAGTTGTTTTAACCGGTGTGAAGAAAGGAAGCCTGTTTGTAGCAAATCTTAAGGCTGCAGACAAGGGAGAAATTTGTTGTTTCTACACTAAAGCCACCAATGAAGAATTCTGGCTGTGGCACAAGAAACTGTCTCACTTGAATGTTCAGGCAATGAACTCTCTTGCTAAAAGAGAACTCATCAGAGACATGCCTGCTTTAGAGTTTGTGCAAGATGGAGCATGTGAAGCATGTCAAAGAGGAAAGATAAAAAGATCAAGCCACAAGAACAAATTGCTCAATTCAAACTCAAAACCTCTGCAGCTAATTCACATGGATCTATTTGGCCCTGTGAATGTAATGTCCCTTTCCAAGAAGAAATATGCTCTAGTCATGGTTGATGATTATTCAAGATACACTTGGGTGGAAATCCTGTTCTCCAAGGATGAAGCACCTCAAGTAATTATAGAGCATATCAAGAGAGTTGATAGAGAAGCACAAAGCACTGGTTCCTCTGTAGTTGCTTTGAGAAGTGATAATGGAATTGAGTTCAGAAATTCAACACTGTATGAGTTCTGCAAAGATAAAGGAATTTCTCAACAGTTTTCAGCTCCTAGAACACCTCAACAAAATGGAGTAGTTGAGAGAAAGAATAGAACTCTCAGTGAAGCTGCAAGAACAATGTTGTTAGATGCAAAGCTACCTACTAGCTTTTGGGCTGATGCTGTTAACACAACATGCTATGTGCAAAATAGAACATTGATCAACAAGAAGTGGGGAAAAAACTTCTTACTCATTGATGACTGGAAAAAGAGCATCCTTCAAGCATCTTCATGTGTTTGGAAGCAAGTGTTTTGTGATGAAAGATACTTCTGTACATGTTGGAAAATTTGATGCTAAGGCATTTGAAGGTATCTTCATTGGATACTATCTGGAAAGGACAACTTATATAGTGTTTGTACCTGAGCAACACAAAGTAATGGAAAGCATGGATGCTACCTTTGATGACAAGAATATTCCTGGACTTGCAACAAGTGAAAAAGACAGTGTGCCATTAAGATTTGAAAATCAAGGATATCTTGAGGATTCTGAAAGTGAGGATGAACCACCTGTTCTAACTGTTCCACATGTTGAAACTCTTGAAGTTGATGATCTTCTTCAAACACCTGTGCAAGGGAACATAAACACAGGGGGAGAAGAAGAAAATGCATCTGTCAATCAAAATGACCCTGAGGCAAGTCAAGGAGATGAACAGGGTCACACAAGGAAATGGGACAGAGCCCACACTAGGGATCAAATCATTGGAGATCCCAGTGAGGGAGTTAGAACAAGGAGGGCAACAATGAATACATGTTTGTATAGCTACTTTCTGTCACAAGAAGAACCAAAAGTAATTGAAGAAGCTTTGAAGAATTCTGACTGGATTGTTGCTATGCAAGAAGAGTTGAATCAATTTGAGAAAAACAAAGTATGGGAATTAGTGCCACCTCCTGAAGGGAAGAATGTCATTGACACCAAATGGGTGTTCAAGAACAAAATGGATGAAGAAGGAGTGGTGATAAGGAACAAAGCAAGGTTGGTTGCCAAAGGATACTGTCAACAAGAAGGAATTGACTATGATGAGACATTTGCACCTGTAGCTAGACTAGAAGCCATCAGGATTTTCTTGGCTTTTGCAGCACACTCAGATTTTAAGGTGTATCAAATGGATGTTAAAAGTGCTTTTCTCAATGGTGATCTTGCTGAAGAAGTTTATGTATCCCAACCTCCTGGCCTTGAGAATGAAGACTTCCCAGACTTTGTGTATAGACTGCTCAAGGCACTTTATGGACTCAAACAGGCATCAAGAGCCTGGTATGAAACTCTATCTCAATTCCTTCTTGAGCATCAATTTACCAGGGGTACAATTGACAAAACTCTATTCTTCAAGAAACATGGAAATGATATCATTCTAGTTCAAATTTATGTGGATGACATCATCTTTGGATCTTCAAATAAAAAACTCTGTCAAAGGTTCTCTAAGTTGATGCAAAGCAAATATGAGATGAGTATGATGGGAGAGTTTACCTTCTTCCTAGGCCTGCAAGTACATCAAAGAGAGGATGGCATCTTCATAAATCAATCTAAGTATGTTAAAGATTTCTTAAAGAAATATGGTTTAGAAGAGTCATCTCCAACAAAAACTCATCTGTCCACTGCAATCAAGCTTGATGAAGATAAGAAGGGCAAGAGAGTTGACATCAAGGTCTATAGGGGAATGGTTGGATCATTACTCTATCTCACTGCTAGCAGGCCAGACATCATGTTTGCCACATGCCTTTGTGCAAGGTTCCGATCTGATCCTAAGAAATCTCACATGATGGCTATCAAAAGAATCTTCAGGTATTTACACAGATTCTGATTATGCTGGATGCAGAATTGACAGGAAGAGCACCTCTGGAAGCTGCCAATTCTTAGGTCGAAGGTTAGTGTCCTGGTTCAGTAAGAAACAACAATCCACAGAAACATCTACAGCTGAGGCTGAATATATTGCTGCTGGAAGCTGCTGTGCTCAATTGCTTTGGATTAGAAATCAACTCATGGATTATGGACTAGTATTGGAACACATTCCCCTAATGTGTGACAATACAAGTGCAATATCCATAGTTTCCAATCCTGTTAATCATTCTACTACAAAGCACATTGAGATAAGGTACCATTTCATTAGGGAACATGCTGCAAATGGTACTATAGCAGTCTCTTATGTTCCAACTGAGAAACAATTAGCTGACATATTTACTAAACCTCTAAATGAAGCTGTTGTTCGCACAAAATCACGCAAGCGTACGCGGTCAACAAGTAATATAAGAATAAGTAGAGTTCGTTCCCACAGAGACTGCTTTGGTTACTATAGTTATGCACTTATGCAACAATGTATGGCTATTGTTCAATGCTAATACAAGTATCAAAGTTGTGTTTTGATTAACTAAATTAACTAATCAACTTAACAAGATTATAATTAACTAAAGAGATTGCTGTAGAATTACTTATGAGAATAAAACATGGGATCCTAACTTCATTAGATACTTCATCTAGAGTCTTTTGTGTTTAATCAATGCATGTGATGTGACAACTAATCGGATAACACGAAATTAGTACACGCTACCTTTCAGTATACGTATACCAAACCACACAAACATCCACAAAAGAGATAGAAGTTGAGCAGACACCAATTATGCTTAGACCTTATATGTCTATAAGATTTGAAAACATAACGGTTTAACGAGCAAGTTATCCATTCAGATTACATAGGGCAGGTAAGATGGTTAAAATCACCTACGAATCATGCATGACAAACATACATAAACCTATGCTAGCAAGGCAAGTTCTAAACCTCTATATCCACTTTCGCAATCAATAGAGATTAACAAACAACTTAGATGTTAGCTACGCATCCAAGAAGAATAAGCACAACCAAACTAGGTTATCAATAATTCATCACACACAAATCTTTAAAACAATTAACTACTAAAATCCATAGATAAATCCGTTAGAATCCCACGACAACGATTAGTTCATAATCGAACCGTTCATCATCGTGGGTTCTGATGAAAACATGATAATAAATATGTCTGAAATACTGAATAAAAGTACTAGGGTTTATGAAGAAACAAAAGAGAATCCAAAGTATCGCCTAATTAGAAGTATACAAAGATAAGATGAAAAGTAGATCTTCGTAATCAGCCGTCTTCTTGTTCTCCTCACCGATGGATGGATAAGTATGAATGAATATCAATGTATATCTCTGAAATCGTCCACCAATGGTTTACATAGGTCTCAGGGTTGACTGGTCTTCGTTTATTTCCTTTTCAGAACAGAAATTGACCTTCTTCAGCATTTGGCAAGGGTGGGCGCGCTTGGTAGGGCGCGGGCGCGCTTCAAGTGAATTCAATTTGGGCGCGGGCGCGCTTGTTTGTGCGCGGGCGCGCCTGATCTCTGACAAAATTTCTTCACTTATCATTTTCTTGACTTTCCTCGCGCTCTCACGTTCCGCAACCACTTGGCTTTCACAACAACGGTCAAATACCACCACATAACCACAGAATCTCCACAACTCTGCTGACGAAGCAACTATGCACACACTAACACAAAACACATTAAAAACACGACGTACTTGAGTACAAACAATCAATTTAAGCCGATTTGAAGCGTTCCAAGTAGATATGAAATCCACTTATCAACTGTCTTTAACAGACTTGTGAGTGAAATTGGTATGCTAAATCCTTCATTTAGTTGTTCTAAGTAAGTATGCTAGTTAATTGTTGCAGCAGTAAATTTTCACTGTGTTTAAATGCTCTATTTATTTGGAGTGAAAATTAGCTGAGATATGATTTATAAATATTTCAATATTTTACTGCATATTTTTCAAATCATACTTTTATGAGAAGTTATGAGCTTTTAAGACATCTTTACATAGGTGATTTTGAGAGTTCACGACTTAGTTCAAATAAAACAGACTTATATCACAAACTGTTGAAATTGTGAGACTTCGTGATATAGTTCATTTCTTGAGTCTGCGACATAGTTCATTTTATGACTTCGCGACCTAGAATAACTATATCGACAAGTCCCCTTATTTCGCTGAATTTTGATTTAAATTAATTTTATTTCAAAACTTTGATATAAGTCTGACAAAATGCTTGGAATTCCAAAAACGAGAGTTTTAGACAAGGTATTTATACTATACCGCAAAGTCTCCTCATGCTTTCTACCTTTGAGACTTTGCGACATAGTTCATTTCTGGACTCTACGATATACTTTGCAAGACTTCGCGATATAGGATATTTTGAGACTTCACGACATCAAAATAGCCTGTACAAATTCATAACTCCATATCGCAGTGTCTCTATCATATAAATACTCTTTTCTAACCGTTCACAACTTTTCATCTTGTCTATTACTCTCAATTCTCAAACCTAAACTCAAATTCTCTTCTATCTTCTTCATTCTCAATTTCAAATGGCACCCAAATCTCAAGCAGCGTCTTCCTCAAACCCTTTAACCATACCCAGAGAGACCAATCTTCTCACTATCCCCTATGAGACGGAAGCAAACCCAAGGTACAATTGTTTTGTACAGTTCTTGAATACATCCTACCTTCACCAAGCTTTAACTATGAACCCCACTCTGTACGTTGATGTACTGGAAGGATTCTGGAGAACAGCTTTGGTATCTACAATGGCGAAGGAGGATGGGACTTTATTTCAGGAAATCAACTGCACAATTGGGGGCAAGCACTTGCAATTTGGAGAAAAAGAAATCAATGAAGCTTTGGGGTTCAAGGTTGAAGGTCATGATGCTGAAGCCAATGATGCTGAAATGGTGGCATTCATGGACCTAATCAAGTATGCAGATGAGATAGCCATGACTAAGCTTAACAAGAAGCATGTCAGGAGGGAGTGGTCATTTCTGTTTGACGCACTCCAAAAGGTGTTTCTATGCAGGAAGACAGGATGGGACCACATCAGTCACTTTGTTGTGAAGCTAGCCTACTCCTTAGCTTATAATCAGGAGATTAATGTAGGAGCAATTATTCTCAAAGAATTGGCTCAAAGGCTAGGCATGACTGTTCGTGGAAGAGGTAATGAAATCTTTTACCCTCGTTTTCTTCAGTGCATTTTAAATTATCTTGATAATAATGTGCATGAATTAGATGGTGTTAGGCCGAATACACAATATAATCAAGTATGTATGAGAATAACAATCAAGAACACAAGTTTGTAAATTAACAAACTGTAATTATATTAACAGCTTCTCTCTTTATGATGTTAATGAATCACAAAGAGCTACTAGGTTACAAGAATAATAATCAATTATCGCATCCCTTTTAGGGATAACCTATCTGTGTTTATATAGTACACAGTTACAATCAATCTCTAATTGATACTCCTACAAATTAGCTATACAATTTGCAATCAATTAGAATTGCTTCAGTCCTCTGTCCAGTCTCCTTAGCTGTATCAATATATTCTGCTTCTTTCCATCTTCAGAATATATTGCTTCTAGAATCTTCATGATATGCACCGACAGCTAAGTCAACTTTCACCCTGTCAGACTTTAACAAACTCTGACCGGCTTCCATGTAAACTCTGATAAGTACTTCAGACTAAACTCTGAATAGTACCTGTTACTTAAACACTGATTAAACAAACATCAGTAATTATATCTAACAATCTCCCCCAACTTGTGCATAATAAAAATGTACAAGTTAAACAGATAATTGATGATGTCAAAACATATAACAAATGCAGTGTTTAATCATAACAGAGTTTAATTTTAACTTAGAACAGAAAACTTTAAAAACTTACAGTCAGACTTTATTTGATTTCTTGAATATCAGGCACTGTCCTGAGATAGTCTGTAAGTAATCTTCTCTCAGCTCTTTCCAGTTCAGCAATCATATTTTCCTTCAGCTCCTTAAGCTCTGGATCTCCTTCACCAGTTTGATATATGGCAGCTCTCAGAGAATAGATACTGTTTTTCCTCATTTCATTTCCAAGTTTTATATGGAAAGGCTTGTCAGACTCTAGATTAAATTCTAAAACTTTCATTTCCAGTGCAGTCCTGAACCTAGCACTATTCCTCTTCATCTCCACAATTTTTCCATAAGCATCTCTGTACTTAGGAATATATGCACTCGAGACTCCTCCTCCAAGCATTATCTTTGATCTAAGCATCCTTTCTCTAATAACTAAAGCAGCATCATGAGTACTTCTATTCTTGACTTTTAACAAATATAGAACATACTCCAATTCTTCATAAGATTTGAGATTGATGTCAGACTCTGCAACCTTGTAAACTCTTCCATCAGCCATGAAATACAGCAAAAACTCTTTCTTTAATACTTTATGAAATATCATCTGAACAGATTCTAGCATATCAAGACTTTCTTGAGTAATAATACCAGATACTGCCAGTGATGATTGATCTCCAGGTCTATTGTTTATTCTCTTCTCCCTATGTGAACCTAAACCAGACTTATCAAAAGATTCTTTTCCAAGTACAGTCCTGGTTTGAGAAAAGTCCACAGGTTGAAGTGTCAGAGTTTCAGAGAGTATAGGTCTTCTAAAAGTACTTTGGAGTTGAGGTGCTAGTTGAGTTTGTACAACTTGAGCCTTGTCAGAGGTTGTCACAATTTTAGTAGAAACATCAACTTGAGCAGCGTCAGAGGTTGATCTAGCTTCAAAAACTTCAACTTGAGCTTTGTCAGAGGTTGAAAAATTCTTCATAGGTAACTGTCCTTCTTCTACCAGTTTACCCTTGCCTTTATCATTCTTTGCTATCATGGGCTTCCTTGAGTCTTGTTTACTCTGTTGAGAAATTTCCTTGATGAAAAATACCCTTTTCTTTCCTTCTAGGAACCTTGACAGCTTTCTTTTTGTAAGTACCATCCTTCAATTTCTTCTCATGCTCTTCAGCAAGACTCAGCATCTCAGCTTCCATGTCTTCAACTGTAGCTTTATTTCCATGTTCTTCTAGAAATATTTTTGTAGCAATTTCTTCATCAGTAGATGGATTCTCTGAAATAATTAAACTCTTAAGTCTTGAACCACTGGCAGAGTTTGAGATTCCTTTACCAGAGTTTCTCAACCTGTCAGAATTTAATCTTGATCTTCTTTGCCCTTGCTCAGAAATTTGCTTCCTCTCACTTTCATTGCTTCCACCATCAGCAGAATCATCCCTCCGTCTCAGAGATTGAGTGTCTTTGCATTTGTCATTTGGTACACTCTCCCCCTTTTTGACATCATCAGAAAGTAATACTGATGTCAGCAATTCGATAGCAGTAGAAATAGAATTCAATTGAGCAGACATTGCAGTCTGATTCTCCTCAACTTTCCCAAGCCTCTTCTTAATGTCATCAGAATCCTTGGCTTGCTGCTTGAACATGGCCGAATAATAAGACCTATCAGTCTTTAATGTAAGATCCCTTAGACCAACTTCATTCCTAAGATTTGTGACCATCTGTTGATTCTCATCAAATCTATTATTAAGAGATTTGACTTGAACAACAGTTGCTTTTAAACTGGTAAGAACATCAGAGTTTGAAATCTGCTTCACAGAATCATTAAGAAAATCAGCAGCCCTCTGTGCAGAAAAGATACAATCTGCAGCTACCCATCTTTTGTAGTACATATCCTGAAAATGCTCAGCAGTGGCTCGATTGACCTCTCTTTCCTCATCAGAGTTTACTCGAATATCAGATAACTCCTCTTGTGAATGAGCAGAACTATCATCATCATTATCATTCTCTGCTGTATTCTCTGCAGGAACATTCTCAGCAGTAGTTTCAAAATTACTCTGTGCAGCTTCATCAATAACTTTCTCTGCAACAGGTTCTGGAATCTCAGAGTTTGCAGTTTGCATTAACTCTGTTTCTTTTGTTACAACCTCAACAACAGATTGTTGTAGAGCTTCAAGAATAATATCCTCAGAGATTAGCTTGTCAGCAGCCTCTTGTACATTCTCTGCTACATCCTCCAAACTCTGATCAACTTCCTCACCTTGTTCAGAATTAGCATTATTTACTGAAGGAACCTCTGTGTGAGAACCCATAGAGTCTTCAATCACTAAGGTGGCTTGATCAGCTGCCACATCCTCAATATCACAAATACTGATACTAGGATGTGCAACTTGAATATCTTCATCAACAATGAAATCCATTGCCTCAGCTTCATGTTCAAAAACTCTGCTGTCAGAATAATCAGCAGCTTCCTCAGCTACATCATCAGCCTTTGATGTAGGAGCTTCTATAGACACTCTGTCCACATTGACAGCTTCATCCTCCTGAGACTCAACTTCAGGAGCTTCAACAACCTTTGAGGAAACATTTTCAGCACCAAATAAATGTGTTGCTACCAATCTTCTTTTCCTCTGATGAAGAGTTTCATCATCAGTTTCACTCTCCTCATCAACAGCATCAGTCTTTGACCTGTTGGCCCTTCTTTTCTTGAACTTTTTCTTCTAAGGCATATCATCAGTGTTTGATACCCCAGCTTCAGCAGTTGATGGCTTCACTCTAGCAGATTTAACAGCCCTCGATTTAGACTTCTTTGACCTCTGTGATTGAGACACAGAAGGTCCAGCTTCAGCATTGGCAAGGAGTTGTTGTTGTTGGGAATTGACCAGAAATTGTTGCACAGACTCAGGCAACATTAAAACACCAACATCTCCTTTCTTGTTATCTTTATTAGTGAGATCAGAGAATATGCGTTTATGCAATTTAAACGAGAGAATGGCATCATCCTCTAAGATCTCAACATCAGGACATCAAAAGTTGAATAACAATTGACAAAATCTAGAGAAATAAACAACATTCCTATTCTCTAGCATTTTCTCACCAATATTAGTTAAAACGAGCCTAGCAACATCAAAATTACCTCCATAAAGAAGAGAATACCCGATTTGCAGACTATCAGTGGGAATTGCATCCCAATTCGTGCACTTCTTTCCGAAAGCCCTGGTGATGCAGTCGAAAAAGAAACTCCATTCCTTGCGCAAAAACGGCCTTTTTAGTTGACCAATCTTTGTCAATGGTCCAGAGTAACCTATTTCTCTCATCATTCTCACCAACTCAAAATCACCAATAGAGATTGTGAAAGCATTGAAATCCTCAAGACCCAAAGCATCACGAACAGTAGTTGGAGTAACTATAAACTCTTCTCCTTGAAATTCAAAGATAATAGACGGAGACCCAGACTCTCCTCCATTATCATAAGTACCTATCTGCCAAAGAGTTCTGATTTGAGATGCAGACAGCTTCAACGGTGCGGTGAGAGCAGTACCAACATCAGAGTTTGACAAGAAATCCTGAATCAAATGAAACGCCTCCGGTGCGTTCTCATTTGCCAAAGGAGCAGCATAGTTGTTTGGGACAAATTCTAACCCAGAAGCAGTAAACATTGTTGTAGCCATTAGAGATGTTTAGAAGAAAGCAAGAAATGAGACAGAGAAAAATGTAGAATGGATGCAGTGAAAGTGTTTGAGACAGTGTTTGTGAGTAAAAAATGAAGTGTGTAAAAGAATGAACCGTTTATGTGTAGTAAGTTTAAATAATGACTGTGAAAATTAAAACTGAATCGTTTTAATCATTACTACACACAGCAGGCGTCTTTGAAAAATATGTGAGTGGGACAGATGTCCAACATACATACGCTGACAGCTGTATGTAACAACTTCCAATATACACGCGCAGTAAAAATAGCCATAATTACCGCTTTTCACACTTTTCAAAACACTCAACTTCTCTCTCCTCTGTTTAATACAAATATGAACCGTTTGTAATCATATTCTTTCAAATTTCTAAACAAATGTCTAATCTCAAAATTATAAAATGTCTGAAACAAAGAAATCATTTTAACCATCATAGATTAAAACAAAATTACCTCGGCGTATTTCACACAATACATCAGTGTTTACCATTTGTCCTTCTTTGTCAATAAACTCTTTTCTCAAACTGTACAGGAGTGAATAATTGTGTGTGCTATAGCAGAGTTTACCGAAATCAATATTTAGATCATCTCAAAGTGCATAAAATCCACAAACTAAAACAGTAAAAACTGATTGCTCGAACTCTCATCTAACATAAAATCTGATTTTTATATCTAAACTCTGTATTTTGATATCCTTTCATTTGGATATATCTTTTATTCTTCACCCCCTTTATATATATATATATATATATATATATATATATATTTTATTTATTTATTTTATTTTATTTTTTTTTAATTTTTCCAGTAATCAGTGGTTGGCACTAGTCACCAAAAATCAAAGATTTTAGCCCTTATTTCATACAATAAGTTCCTGGATCTTCCTAGGCACAACATGATCTCAAAGGAATTTGTGCTCTTTTTGGCATCTTTTGTTATGAGGGTGAAATATTTGCTATTAATTAGCAGAGTTTAGACTTTTCATCAGTTAATACAATTAATTTATGAGAGAAAGTGCAAACAGCTAATACAGATTCAGTGTATAGGATCAATAACCTAAGAGATGCTCGAAATATAGAGACAGTATCATGCTGTGTTAACTTTCTGCACATATTTGAGATCAGAATCTATACAACTCTTAAGGATTCATAATTACTTACTGAGAATTATGCTTCATACAAATTTCTTCATTGGTCCATATGTTTCAGACAAAATTACAATCAGAGTATAGCATTAGACTATAACTATCAGAGTATGACCAACACTTTATGACTAATAGAGTTTAGCATCAGAGTTTATGACACTGGTACTCATAACAGTTAATACATGCAAAGAATCATGAGCATAAAAATCAAAAATTTGTAGTTTTTGAGTCAAACCCGTATCTCTAATCAAAACCAGAGATCATTCCAAGTTCATTTACCAATCTTGTAAAAGTAGCTTCACTCAAAGGTTTGGTGAAGATATCTGCAAGTTGTTGGTCTGTTGACACAAAATGAAGCTCAATGTTTCCTTCCTCCACATGTTCCCTGATAAAATGATACCTTATGCTGATGTGCTTGGTCATGGAATGCTGTACTGGGTTACCTGTCATAGCAATAGCACTTTGGTTATCACAGTAAATAGGTATTTTAGAGTACCTTAACCCATAATCCAGCAACTGATTCTTCATCCATAAAATCTGTGCACAACAGCTACCAGCAGCTATATACTCTGCTTCTGCAGTGGATGTGGAGATTGACTTCTGTTTCTTGCTATACCAAGAAACCAATCTGTCACCTAAGAATTGACAGCTGCCACTTGTACTTTTTCTGTCTATCTTACAGCCTGCAAAATCTGCATCAGAGTAACCAATTAGCTTAAACTCTGATTCTCTAGGATACCACAAGCCCAAGGTTATGGTTCCTTTGAGATATTTGAAAATCCTTTTTACAGCTGTTAGATGAGGCTCTCTGGGATCTGCTTGAAATCTTGCACAAAGATATGTGGCATACATGATATCAGGTCTACTTGCTGTGAGATACAGAAGAGACCCTATCATGCCTCTATAGGTTGTCATATCCACTGTAGCACCTGTGTCTTTGTCTAGCTTTGTTGCTGTAGCCATGGGAGTTGGAGCAGATGAACTATCAAGCATACCAAATTTCTTTAGAAGATTTCTGGTATACTTTGCTTGATTGATAAAAATCCCATCATCTGTTTGCTTGACCTGTAAGCCTAGAAAATAACTAAGCTCTCCCATCATGCTCATTTGGTACCTGGACTGCATCAGCTTTGCAAACTTCTTACAAAGTTTGTCATTAGTAGATCCAAAAATAATATCATCTACATAAATTTGAACTAAAAGTAAATCATCACCAGAATTAAAATAAAACAAAGTTTTATCAATTGTACCTCTTGTGAATCCACTTTCTAAAAGAAATTGAGCAAGAGTTTCATACCATGCTCTTGGTGCTTTCTTTAGTCCATATAATGCCTTGTCAAGCCTGTAGACATAATCTGGATGCTTGGAATCTACAAATCCTGGTGGTTGTTCAACAAACACTTCTTCTTCAAGCTTCCCATTGAGAAAAGCACTTTTCACATCCATCTGAAAGACTTTAAACTTCTTGTGTGCAGCATAGGCCAGAAAAATTCTTATGGCCTCCAATCTTGCAACTGGAGCAAAGGTTTCATCATAGTCAATTCCTTCCTGTTGTGAATAACCTTTAGCCACAAGTCTAGCCTTGTTTCTTGTAATTTCACCTTCACTGTCAGTCTTGTTTCTGAAAACCCACTTTGTACCTACAATTGATCTATTCTTTGGTCTGGGTACAAGTGTCCAGACTTCATTTCTTTCAAATTCATTTAGCTCTTCTTGCATTGCTGTTATCCAGTTAGCATCTTGAAGAGCTTCTTCCACTTTCTTTGGTTCTGTTTGAGACAAGAAAGCATGATACAGGCATTCATTTGTAGTAGCACTTCTAGTTCTTACACTAGCTTCAGGATCTCCAATTATAAGATCAGGTGTATGTGCCTGTGTCCACTTTCTTGCTGTTGGTAAGTGGTTTCTTGCATCATTATTGAATCCTCCCCCTTGATCCATGCTCTCCTGATTCATATGTTGACTTTCTGCAACATCTAAGGCTCCCCCTGAATTGGATGGCTCAGAGTTTGAACTGTCATGGTTTGAATCAGTTTCCTCAACTGACTCACTTGTTGTGTCTTGTTGAGCTTCTTCAC
This sequence comes from Heracleum sosnowskyi, assembly GCA_030848705.1. Classification (NCBI taxonomy): domain Eukaryota; kingdom Viridiplantae; phylum Streptophyta; class Magnoliopsida; order Apiales; family Apiaceae; genus Heracleum; species Heracleum sosnowskyi. The sequence continues at coordinate 73,700,058 of CM061235.1, forward strand.
GCTCCCCCTCAACTGGTTCTCTATTTTGTTCAATTTGAGAATTTCCAGTTTCTCCAGTATTTACCAGTAGAGGTTCAGAGTATGCTTCGTCAGAGTTTGTCAGAACCGCTTTATCAGAGTTTACATCATCAGAGAATAAATCTTCATTTTCAAAGCGCAGTTGATCATATTTATCTAGGTCATCAAGTCCAGTTATTTTCTTGTCATCAAATGACACATGTATAGACTCCATGATCACCTTTGTTCTCAGATTGTATACTCTGAACGCTTTTGTTGACAATGGATAGCCAACAAAAATTCCTTCATCAGCTTTTAACTGGAACTTGGTCAACTGTTCAGGATGAGTCTTCAACACAAAGCATTTGCATCCAAATATATGAAAATATTTCAAATTTGGCTTCTTATTTTTCACCATCTCATATGGTGTTTTCCCATGCTTGTTGATCACTGTAGCATTCTGAGTAAAACAAGCAGTTTGAACAGCTTCTGCCCAGAAATAGGTTGGTAACTTTGCTTCATCAAGCATTGTTCTGGCTGCTTCAATTAAAGTTCTGTTCTTTCTTTCAACTACACCATTTTGATGTGGAGTTCCAGGTGCAGAAAATTCTTGTTTCACTCCTCTTTCCTTGCAGAAAGCTTCCATGATTGAGTTTCTGAATTCAGTTCCATTATCACTCCTTATTATTTTGATTTTGTACTGTGATCCTTTGTCCAGTAGATTTACATGATCCATCAGAGTTTGAGCAGTTTCATCCTTCTTTGATAAAAAATACACCCATGTATATCTAGTATATTCATCAACAATTACTAGAGCATATTTCTTTCTGCCCATAGACATCACATTCACTGGACCAAAGAGATCAACATGTAGAAGATGATAAGGTTCCACTACTAAAGATTCAGATTTGCTCTTGAAAGATGACTTCCTTTGCTTAGCCTTTTGACAAGAATCACATAGGCCATCTAGACTGAGTATTGATTTTGGAAGTCCCCTTACAAGATCCTTTCTTATTAGCTCATTGATGTTGTTCAAATTGAGATGAGAGAGCTTCTTATGCCAATTGCAACTCTCTTCATTTGACATTCTTGCAGTCAGACACACTGTTTTTCCATCAGAGTTTGTTACCAAACTTGCTTCATAAATGTTGTTGTGCCTGTGTCCAACTAGAACAACTTTTCCAGTAAATTTACTGATTACTTCACAGTGTTCAGTATGAAAATCTACATGGTTTCCTCTGTCACAGATTTGACTCACAGATAGCAGATTATGCTTGAGTCCTGAGACTAGAGCTACATTTGTGATGATGACACTTCCAAGATTGATATTGCCATATCCCATAGTACGTCCTATGTTGCCATCTCCATAGGAAACCTTTGGGCCAGCCTTCTCCTCAAAATTTGATAGCAGGGCTTTATTTCCAGTCATGTGTCCTGAGCATCCACTGTCCAAGATAAGGGTGCTCTCTTTTATGCCCTGTAATCACAAACAAACACTAAGTGTTAGTTTTAAGGACCCAGACTTGCTTGGATCCTTTGTCTTTCTTAACAGTGTTAGCTTTTGCAGCGGAATCACTATCAACAGAGTTTAAACTGACATTGTCAGACTTTACACTTGCAGAGTTTGCCCTAACCCATTTTAAGTTGGGTTTTAGCTCATAATAGTTATGATAAATAGCATGATAACTCTTACAAGTATAAATAGAATGCCAAGTGCTCCCACAATGTGTGCATAAAGTCGGTGGTTTAACCTTTACATAATCATTCTTTACTCCTGATGTAGAAGGTAAAGAGTTAATATCTTTGTTCTTATTGCAAAATCTGCAAGATAGTTAGAACTACCACAATTATAACATGTTTTCCTTGGAGCAGCAGCAGTAGGCAAATAATTATTTCTTTTATTTATGCCTATCTTTCCATTCCTATTCTTCTTGGACCCTTTTGGTTTCATGGCAGACTTTACCTCTTTGAGCTTATGATTGAACTGTTTTCCTGTCATCAAGCCAACATTAACCTGTTTTTCACAAGTTTTTACTGGCTTTCTAACAGCTTCTGTTTCCATAAGATTTTCTGTTATAATATTTTCCTGTCTTTCACAGGTTTCATCTGATTCCATATCAGCTTCTCTTACTACAACAGATTTTAACTTAGTGGACTCTGGAACAAATTTCACAGGTTTAAGTTGTGGTTTAACCTTAACCTTGTCTTTAAACCTAAGTTCATCATTTTCACAATAGCCTAAACCTACAGAATCTGTCTGAAACACTTGATGAGTGTCTCTTCCAGAGTTTGTCCAAGTCTTGATTATTTTTCTTTCTTTTTCTAGATCAGATTCTAGTTGCCTATATCTTTTGAGCAACTCCTGTTCAACATAAACAACATCATCTCTTTCTTTTTGAATCTTCTTCGTATTTTCAAGTTCTCCTTCAAGAAACTTGTTTCTATCTTTAAGGCTATGATTCTCAGATTTAATTTTCTCATTCTCTAAAGTCTGATCCCTATAACTAACATGTACGCTTTTCAGATATACTCTTAATTCAGATATATTATCAGTATCATAAGCATAAGTAGTTAGGGGTACCTTATTTTCAGATGATTCAGTCTCATCTTTGACAGTTGCCATAAGAGCATAATTTACTCCATCATCAGAGTCTGAAGTATCTGCCCAGTCTTTGCCTTTAGAGATGAGTGCTTTCTCAGATTTGCCTTTCTTGCACTCTGGGGCATAGTGACCCATCTCCTTACACTTGTAGCACTGGATTTCAGATTTATCCTTCTTGCCAGACTTGGTCTCCCTTCCATTAGACTTTCTAAAACTTTTCCTTTCAGAGTTTGAATCTTTCCTTGAGAATCTCTTTCCTTTCTTGAAGTTCTTGAATCCCATCTTCTTGAAGGTCTTCACCATCAATGCAGCCATTTGCATCATCTGTTCTTCATCATCCTCAGAGTCAGAAGCTTCATCAGAGTTTGAGTCATCATCAGAGTTTGATGACTCACTTTCAGGTTTAATGACTAAAGCCTTTCCCTTGGCTCTCTTCCTTGATGATTCCTTCTTGATGGGCTTCTCATCAACTTTGAGAGCAACATATTTTGTCTTCTTGCTTGATCTTCTGTTTCTTTGTTCTATTTCCAATTCATGAGTTTTTAGTAACCCATAAATCTCATCAAGTTCAGTTTCAGCAAGTTCGTAATTATCTCTTATAGTTGTTGTCTTCAAATCCCATCTTTCAGGTAAAGATAAGAGAAATTTGAGATTTGATTCTTCAAGGTCATATTCTTTATCAACTAGAGATAAATCATTCAGCAGTTTACAGAATCTGTCATATGTCTCAGTCAAGGTTTCATTGGCTCTTGAATCAAAGTGCTCATACTCCTGAGTGAGTATTGTTTTCCTGTTCTTCTTTATAGCAGTGGTTCCTTGACACCTGACTTCCAAAGCATCCCAGATTTCTTTTGCAGTTTTGCAACCAATTACTCTGTTAGACATAACATTATCTAAAGCACTGTGGAGAAGATGTCTAACCTTTGCATCTTTTGCAATTGATGAGATGTCCTCAGGAGTCATATCTTTCTTTTCCTTTGGAACAGTCTTTTGTTCTTGACCATCAACAACAGGAGACAATTTAGTCGGCATATGAGGACCATCATAGATTCTGTCAAGATATTCTGGATCTGTAGCCTCCAGAAACATGGTCATCTTCACCTTCCAAATTGGATACTCCACTGGCCTGAGAATTGGAACCCTGATTGTTTCATACCGACTCACAGAATTAGGTTTAACCTGTTCAACCTTGGGAGGAGCTTGATTTTCTTCAGACATGATTATTACTGTGTTTGAATCGAAAAACTGTATATATTAAACAGCCTTGGCTCTGATACCAATTGTTAGGCCGAATACACAATATAATCAAGAATGTATGAGAATAACAATCAAGAACACAAGTTTGTAAATTAACAAACTGTAATTATATTAACAGCTTCTCTCTTTATGATGTTAATGAATCACAAAGAGCTACTAGGTTATAAGAATAATAATCAATTATCGCATCCCTTTTAGGGATAACCTATATGTGTTTATATAGTACACAGTTACAATCAATCTCTAATTGATACTCCTACAAATTAGCTATACAATTTGCAATCAATTAGAATTGCTTCAGTCCTCTGTCCAGTCTCCTTAGCTGTATCAATATATTCTGTTTCTTTCCATCTTCAGAATATATTGCTTCTAGAATCTTCATGATATGCACCGACAGCTAAGTCAACTTTCACCCTGTCAGACTTTAACAAACTCTGACCGGCTTCCATGTAAACTCTGATAAGTACTTCAGACTAAACTCTGAACAGTACCTGTTACTTAAACACTGATTAAACAAACATCAGTAATTATATCTAACAGATGGTATAGATAAAACTAAAATGGCTTATTCCAAATCCATGTCCTAAGTTCTATTTGGTTCATTGGACACTAGGAATCAAGTGGATGTGATACTAAGTGTGACCCAACATATGCAGGACACATTTGCATCCTATCCACTTGATAAGCCCATATATCATGAACTTTCCTGGAAAGGGAAGGCTAAGACTGAAGGAGCTTCAAAGTCTAACCCCAGCCTTCATATCCCATCCAGTGACCCTCCTGCAAAAACTACTTTAGAAATTAGGGAGCCAAGTGCACCAATCTCCCAAAAGGTTGGTGTTACTAAAAAGAAGACCAAGAAGAGAACCCTTGCTATAATTGATGAGAATGTAGATTTAGGAAGTGAGGAACCTGAGTCACAGCTCACTTGACAAAAGAAGAAATCTAAAACTCTAGCTACCACTGAATCCTCCCAACATGATTTAGATGTTCAAACAGGGGTACACCTATTACTGTCAATGTCCTCTCAACAGGGCATTGGTATTGAAAAGAGTAGCCTCCCCACTACAATATGTAAAGAGTCAGCACAGATTCAAGAACTCACTCTTGACTCAGGTGGAAATAAGGGTGATCATTCACTGAGTGGAGAGCACATCAATGTTGAAATTCCTCCTATCTCTTAGGGGGAGTTGCCAAAATCAAGTCTAAACCCCTCTTCTCTTCCAGATTCTACATCTCAAATTTCTTCTTTACAGGAAAGTAATTCTCATGACAATTCTGCTATTGATCACTCACAAGTTGAATATGTGATTGAGCCCATTTCAAGTGACATGGTGCTTGACACTGTGCTCACCACCCAGGACCCGCATTTAGTTGGTTAGGAAATGCTAGCTGGGGCATATTCTAATGACACCAACAAAAACACAGAGGATTCACCAGTCTTTACTGGAGACTCTGTGCCAACCTCTTCAATCCTTAGGGATTTGGACTTGCCTTCACAGGCACATGGAGATGATGTTGTTACACATCCCATTTCAATGGAGACAACATCAGACTCCACAGTCATTCCAAGACTGGAGGAAACTCAGGTCTCTATCCCCCATGAGGTGCCTAGCACTAGCTCTTACTTGGCTCAGGCCACCTTGTCAGAATGGCTGAAGCCTGTGCAACATGACAGGCCTTCAGGATCATCATCTGTGCCACCACAATTGACGGAAAAAGATCTCTAAAATAGCTCAACATCTCCTAACAGCAAATCTTCCAAATTCAGACTATGAAGCCATTCTTCTGTGTCACAAGGAGGATGTTGAGACTCAACAGGAAAAGATTGTAGATGAGGCCCAATAGGATGGAAATATTGATGTCTGGTTGGATGCCAAGAGATCTGTCAAGCTGAAGGATGCACTAGCTTTTCTCAGGGAGGACTACTTAACTGCTTTGGGGTCTAATGCTAAAGGTCTCTCTCCTGCAGAAATCTATGATGCTGTGAATGAAGTGTACAAGAGTCAGCTAAAGGCTATGCATTTCCTTGGGAAAGGTCTCCAGTCAGAAATATCCAAAATCAAAGAAGAGACAGATCATTCTATGGCACAGCTCATGAACTGTTATCTCTCTGACTTTCCCAAGGTGGATGGCATCCTGAAGGAGGTGCAGAAAACTTCTCAACATGTCACAAAGATGGATCTCACTCTAGCCTTGGTTTCAGATAATATGAAGAAGCTTTCTGCCAAGCTAGAAAACCAACTGCAAGCCAACATCAACTCAAACTCCATGCTCACTGTCATGTGGAAGAATCAGTATGGCAACAAGCTTGTGGATGAAGTTCCCATTTCTGACATCTCTAAATATGACTTCTCAAGGATCAAGGATCAATCTCTGAATTCATTCAAATCTCAACAACTCTTCTCAAAGGTGGATGGCTTGGAAAGGGAAGTAGCTGAACTCAAAGCTGAAAACAAAGTGCTCTCTCACTCCTTGGAAATGCTCAATGCTAAGTTGGATGACCAAAGCAATGCCACTTATAATATCTTGCTAGTCCAACAGCAAATGATGACAACTCTGCTCAGAAGTATGAACCTTCCTGTTCCTGGAGAAGCTCAAGACATCTTGTCTGATCCCAAGCCTAGGAGGGAGAAAGGAAAGGAGGTCATTGTGGAAAAGAAAGGGGGAGTACCAGCCAAGCAACAGAAGCTAAAGGGCAAGGTCACTGAAAAAATTCTAAAACCAATCACTCTCCCCTCTGTGGATGTCATAAATCAACAAGGTCAAAGAAGCACAGTTACACCCACCTACTATCCCTCTACAATGCCAATGAATATCTCAGCTCCTCAAATCACAACAAGTGCCAAACCAATCAAAGTAAACATGGTCACTGATGCCAAGCTACAGGAAGTTGCCAATTCTCATATCTATCATGATGAGGCCTTCCTGGAGTTTCTGAAAAACATTCAAACCAGTGTACAAGGCAACACTCTCAACTACAGAAGCAAGATCAATGAACAAATCAAATATTTTACAGTGGCAGTCAGGAAAATCAAGGATGCTCATCTAAGAGAAATCATCATGGTATCCAAGGACAATTGCTTGTGGCATTTATCCTTTGAAACTCTAGAGAAGCTGAGGTTTACTGAGCTGGACACATTGATGGGATTAATTGAGAAGCATGGGGAAAACAACAAGAGACTGTATGATGACATAAGAAAGACCAACATCTAAGATTGCCTGAAGTTATCTCTAACCCAAGGACAATACTCTTTCAAAGTCTAAACAAAGCAGACAACATTGATCAACTGGTGATTCCTGCCCAATTGACAATGAAGAACAGAGACAAAGTAAATCAAGTTTTGCAAATGCTGAGAGCAAATAGGGGAATCAGGACTGCAGAAGAGCTAGAGACAATTCAAATTCTCCAATCATTCCTAATTCATGGCAGAATTCCTGAGTCACTCAAAGAAAGATGATGAGGAGGGTGATGAAGAAAAGACCTACAGGAGGAAAAGTCAAACAAGGAGTGATAATGATGGAGTAAGTGATAGCAGCAAAAGCAAATCTTCAAAGAAATCTAAGGATGCTGATGATGACAAGAAGGACTCTAAGGGAAAGAAAGAATTTGTTAAGAAGAGGAGTGGAAATCAGCAAGTCAAGGACATTGTTAGCAGTACCTTAACCACTACACAAGACTCTAAGTCTAGGGTGGGTACTGTTAGTAATGATCCTCCAAAATCAATATCCAAGACTTCTGAAACTGGTTTGCCACAGAAGAATTTAGTAGCCACAAAAGAAAAATCAAAAAGACACTTCCACAAAGTCACAACCAGTGGAGTGTTACAGTGGATGAAAGGGAAAGGAATGAAACTACTTCCAAATGATGTGGCACTGAAGACTAAATCTTCATGTTCCAGAAAGCTACCTCAAGTGAAGCATTTGAAGATCAAGAGTGTAGCCAAAAGAACAAGGATAAAAAAGAAGACTGGGGTGATCACAAATGTAGTAGGGATAAATGTTCTTCCTCTTGATGAAGATGCCCTAGAATTTCTGAGAGCCCAAAGAATCTTTGAAGTCAAAGTAAAGCAAAATCATCTAGAGATCAAATACACTGATGGAAATGAAAGACAAATGAAGCAAGGGAGCTGGAAATACTTTCCTCAATATGAGCTTGAAAGAATAAATGCACTGCTAAACTTTGAAGAAAAGGAAGAGAGATTGTGGAAGATAGAGATTGCCAGATTCCTGAAGATGCACTCTGATTACAAAGAAAACCTAAGGAAGCTAAATGAAGAGAAGAACATTCAGAAAGAGAAAGAGATGGCTGAGATGGAAGAGAGGGCTAAAGAGCTAAGAAAGAAAGGGATGTGCAAGGTAAAACAAAATCCGTATGTTGTGGAATACAAAAATCAAAATGGAGGCAAAAACAAGATAAGGATGGAGTTTTTAGATTCTTATGTGGAAAGTGCCCTTAGAGCTGCAATTGAAGATCTAAAAGACTCACCTCTCATTGAAGAACTAATTGCAAGAGATGAAATTCAAGTAGCCATCTCAGATATGAAGAGAAAGGAAGAAGTGAGAAAGAAGAAAGTTTATGATGACTATCTTGAGAAGCAAATGGAAACAGAAGCAGCTCAGCAACAATGATAATCTGTAAGCTTTCACTTTCTGTATGTAATAAAAATTCTGTTCATAATGTTCATCTTTTGTTCTCTCTGAACCTTAATTCCTTTTATGTAAAGTTAGGCTTGTTATCAGACATGAAATTGTGCCTAAGTTTCTTACTCACAATTTGGGGGAGATTGTTAGGCTCAAGGCATGTCTGAGTACCACTATTAACAAGCCTACTCATTGTGACTGTAATAACCCGAATTTTTGGTAAAATTAAAAATTTTCTTATTATGATTAAGTGCATCAGTGAATAGTGAATTTGGTGGATGAATAGTGATTTTGAGGATTAAGAAAAAAATTTCATGCCACCTATGTACGAGACGTAGTGTGGATATTCCGAAGTCATATTAGTGATCTACGGAATAAATAAGGGTATGCAAAGACGATTGGAATTCAAAAATTCTAAATTTTATTTTGGTGTAGTATTTGACCGGGCAGTGAATTATATATTATTATAATCAAGAAATGAGATATTAAATTTGAGGATTTGAGGATTTAATATTTTGGAATTTTATTATATTTGATTTGAGAATTTAGAACGAAAACCGCTGATACTTTATAACGAGATTAAGCGATTAAGCAAACGAATCATGGATTAAGGATTGAAATTATGACAAGATTAAATATCCTACACGATCATCAAGAGAATTATATCAAGTGGATTCAAGGATTTAAACAAAAAGGAAGCTAACCAAGAGTTAAGGAACTCTATAAAAAAAAGATTGAGAATATTCGAAGAAACGCGAGAACATTTTCTAAGAACAAGGAATAAAGAGGGAATAGATAAGGGATGTTGGATTTAATATTGATTTAAGGGATTGTGCCACAGTGGAGTAATAAAATGCAACATATAAGCTGTAACGTATTGATTTTATTAAAAGGACACCAAGACGATCCAATTGGTGGAAGAAGAAAAACCAAGGTGTCATGCATGAAAGTCAACCAAAAAGCTAATGGTGTATTTGCAACATTGGCAAAAAGGGAGTTGTTTGATGAGAGGCCAACACTTGGACTAATGAGAGAGCAACAAATGGACCAATGGGTGGTTAACAACACAAAAGAAAAGATGCATCCAAGTTGAAAAACAAAATAAAAGTAAGATGAGCAAAAGCTCTCCCATCTGCCAAACAAGAGCACAACTCAAAGAAAAATTCATATATCCACTTCTATCCATCCATAAATCACCAAACTTTTACCGTAGCTTCTCCACTCTATGGGTAAGGTTCGTTCAAAATTTCATGGCAATCCAAGTAGCATAGCTTAGTCAAATCCATGCTCAAAGTTGGGGCTGAATAGTAACTCCGAGATTGCTAAATTGTTTTCTTGTTTTGCTCTTAAGGTTTAAGCTATATGACGACTATCTAAGGCTTGTTAAGTGTTTGTAAACACTTGGTAGTGTTTCTAGAGCTTCCAATAAGGTAAAACCCTAACCCACCTTTGAGTTTTATATGAGTTTTGAAGTGGTTTTGATGTTCATGTAAAGTTAAGATCATGATTAAGTGATTTAGTGATTATTTGGCTTTGTTTAATGTGTAAAATGATGGGTGTTGGATTTGAGCCTCGCCACTGATCTTAGAGGTGTATGATGGTTGTTTGTTGGTGTTAAGGATGTATGGTATGTCATAGTGATTGGTTTGGAGTGTTCGTAAAATGGAAATGCTCGATTTAGAGCCGTCGTAATGCCCATTTTTTTGTACTGCCTTGACAGTAGCCACCAGAGACCATAACTGTGTCTAAAGAGTAAGAACTGCATATGATTGTGTAGATATTGTTGTCTAGTTTGTTTTTCCGCAAGAATCATGTCAAAAGAGTTTACGGTTTTTGAGTTATGGTCGTTTTAGTAAAAGTTGTTCGAGAAATGAAATTGCAGAAACACATCAACTTCATGACTGTGTTTGAGACCTTTACAAGTGATTATAAAATATGAGATTTGGTGGTAAAGTGCTAAGGTCAGTTGGCAAGAGGTGTGCGAAGGTTTCGAGTCCAAAAGATTATTTTTCGATTTTATAAAAATGCGACAGCAGAGGTTGCGCAAGTGAAAACCACTAAGAACCCGACTTAGAAACCAATGTTATAAATGGTCAAGTATAACTTGAATTTGAGGATCGATTTCGAACCAAACTTACGACTTAAGTATTTGACGAGTAGAATGGACCTAGTACGAGGCTAGATTAAGCCATTAAGTGCTATGATTGTGATTCGCTTACGTGTTTAAGCATTAAGTTATAAGTGGATTAATTAGGGGATTAATCGTACGTTTTCTTTGACTCTGTCTAGATTGTCCGACATCGTCGCGAACCCCTACCACTTCTCGAGCATCAGGCAAGTTTTCGAAACCTATGCTTACTGTTATTGTGATAATAAACTGCTTTCATATATGATATGAAAATGAGTAGTATACATGTTTTATTCCCAAGTACATTGCGATATATAAATTGCATGCTTGTCTTCGAACTGCTATATATAGTGATACTCGAGGTTATGATTTGATTATGGGCTTCTAAGCTAAATATGGGATATTAGTTAGAAGCCAGGTTTTTATAAATGCCCTAGGTAAAGGGCGTATGATTTTATTCTTTAGACCGGAAGTAGTTATATTTTATGTATATGTTAAAGATTATTTTTCCGATAAAGATATCGGGTAACTGTTATTCGATGATTATTTATTTAATGAATATTAATTTGAATATTTATTTAATCCTTATTTATTTAATGAATATTATTTTGAATATTCATTTAATCCTTATTTATTTAATGAATATTATTTTGAAAATTCATTTAATCCTTATTTATTTAATGAATATTATTTTGAATATTTATTCAATCATTATTTATTTAATGAATATTATTTTTGAATATTCGTTTAAGGTTTATTTATTTAATAAATATTATTCGATTATTTATTAAATACTTTTAACACATTTTAAAATGAGTTATATTATTTAAAGTTTATCCTCGACCTTCAATAATTACGAAGGATATTCTAAGCTGTACTATTAATTATTTTAAATCAAGGGGAGGTTCACAAACACTGTTTTTCCATTTAAATATATCTTTTAAGAGGATTTAAATACTCGCTCAACTACCAAAAATATGGGAAACCTGATTTAAGTAACTGCTACTCATTTTAAACTCTCAACTCAAAACTGTCAGGGGACAGATATTTTCTCGGAGCAATTTAATTGCTGCAAGTCAAATGTTGTGTTACCACCTCAACGATCGAGGAGTAAATTGATGGAACAAGTCGATATCCATTAACAAGCAATAGCTTGGGAAATATTGGAGAATCTTCCTTTCCAACCTAGATATAACTACTTAGTGGAGTCGTATCAACAAGTATTACACTTGGGGAAAGGAGGAAGATCTTTACGTTTCAGAGTCATGGATTTCATCCGAACTAGGAGCGGTATAAGAGGTCGAGTTGCGCCGACCCATCCATTTTTTAGTGCCCCAAATGGGTCGGGAGATCCAGAAAGGCGGTAGACAATGTCAGGCCGTCGTGTTCTTCCATCTATATGTAGAAAACATTTTTAGTTGTACGACCTGCTACTGATCATAGTGAGGTTGGGACAACTGGCGCGGTGATTACTCCAGTATTGGTTCATCATCCAATTTTGGATATTCCTGCAACATGTATTGGGGAGACGAACCGATCATGTTGGCAGGGGGTTGAAAAGTGTTCAAAGATGAAGTTACAATAAATCCTTGCAACTTCATCTTTTATTTTAAGAGTTATGACTCTGATAAAACTTTACTCAGATTATATATGCATAAGTGGATTTTGGGTTGAGGAACATTATATGAAATTTTCCTCGTAACTTCATCTTTTATATCATATGACTCTGTGGATACCTTACATAACATGAGTTATGGTAAGAGAGTTGTTTATACTGAATCACCTTATAACTTCATCTTTTAAGTTATATGTTGATATTCTGCTTACATAGCTGATATTTTTTTTCGGAAAAGTTATATTGGTTTACTTTGAAACCTCATCTTTTATATTATACTAGAACTTTGTTCATAATATAGTAAAAGTTTGCAGAAATATTATGAAAATGATATTTGAAATACAACAATGGTACTGTTTTTGGAATACATTCCGATAAGGAAATAATTTCAGTATCGAGATATTTTGACAAATTATTGTCTTATACCTGCTTTATTCTGGGTTGAGTTAAAGGCAGGATTATGCCATACTTTTATTACCTTGTTGAGCTTTCTCTCACTCTTGCTATTGTTTTATAAATAATATATAGCAGCGAAGCAGGATACCAAGGATTCAGCGCACATCCCTCAAGCGAGTGGTAAGCGCAAGGCATTCTCAGGAGCAGTTTCTAGCAGTGATCCTGGAAGTAGTGTGAACCAGTCAGATCAAGCTGAAGCTTTTGGTATTCATCTTATGTATAGATATGAATGGTACGAGAGGGTGGTGAGTATTACAAGGCTAAGTTGGTAATGTACCATTACTTAGGAGTTGTATCAGTAGCAAATTCAAAAGACATTTGGGTATTGTAATAAAGATTATTTATTCCGCAATTGTGGTATTTGTGTCATTTCTGAGACTCTAACCTGTGTGTGTGTGAGAGATATATACATTGTGGGGTCATAAGAAGATGAATTGTGTCTATTGTGAGTAAAGCAGGCAAGGCAAGAAGTAAGTGGATCGTGACTACTCTAAATCCCTGACCCCGGATTTGGGGATGTTACAGTGACTATGTCACTCTACATGACCTAGTGAATTCTTTCACTGGGATTTAGTATAGGTCTCTATTGTAGTTGTCTTGTTTTCATGTACTTAGCTTTATCTTGTATGCTCAAAGTTATAATGAGCTTAGTAAGTTTCTTGCAACCTAGAATGTACATAGGCCATGGAATATTTATCCTGGTAGAAGTTCAGAAATGTTCAAGCAGCAGGTTGGAGATGAACAAGGCCCTGAAGAAATAAGTTGCAGAAATTTATCTAAGTCCCTATACCATGAAGTCAAAATAGAGCTATGTCGTGAAGTCCAAAAATATCCATGTCGTGAAGTGTTGAGATCGCAAAGTCAAATTGTACTAGATCGTGAAGTACTCAAAAAGGCTATGTCCCGAAGTCCTCAAAAAGGCTATGTCGCGAAGTCTTCAAGAAGGCCATATCGCGAAGTCACTTCTAAGCCTATGTCGCATACTCCTGATACACTCATATAGCAAAGTCAAGAATACACTATGTCGACATGTCAAAGAATCAGGATTATGCTGGAGTTCACGATGTCAACACTTAGCCGTTTATAACAAGACAAATCAAGGTACATAACCAAAAATCAAAGGAGACAAATACTGAAGCATCTGTTACGGAAAGGTGGTCCAAAGAACAGATGGCAAATCTACAGCTAAACTTGAAGCGAAAGATAAGAGACAAGCAGCTACATAAACGGGAAAGACTCCGAAAAGCAAGTGGTCCTTCCTGACACAGTGAACTTCTTATGGCCGGACAAGTTGGACTTTGAGCAAGGGGTAACTGTATAAATAGGTGTGTGCACCAGTTTGTATAGGACTATATATATTGTGCACAACCTACTGTTAGCTGTAAGAGAGATATACACAGAAATATTCAAGTACTCTTTTCTCTGTAAGCAAAGCAAGAAAACATTGTTCTTGTTTAGAAGCCAGAATTTCACTTGTGAAATTTTGGAAGCTGTAGTATTTAATTTACTTAATACAAAGTAGATTAAAGTGATTGTGTGTGTGTTCTGTTTATTTTCATTCCGCATTTTACACAACATAATCTCTAACAGCTTATTTAGTTTTCAAGGATCGAAAAATATCAAAACTATCCATTCACCCCCCCTCTGTCTAGTTTCTAAGTGATATTCATTTCTAACAGTAAAGCTCGGGTTGGTCCGGTAATCTAGAATCAACACAAGGTTCAAGATAAATAACTTAAACGCTTTCACCATACTAAGTATATACTAACTCAATTACAAGTTCACTTTTCAAGTGAACTCTTTAAGATCCTTTACTCGAGCATGCTCACTCACGTATTTTTATAAAATTGAGATTTAATCCTTTTAACTCGAAATCTTTTCGAGGGTCTTCCTAAACGTACCTATCATGTTAAAACAAAGTTTGAAATTCCAATAAGGCACTTAAGGGGTTCGATCATTGCCTCGAAGTTGGTTAAGTGGTATAGTTTAGTTTCTCGAAACATCCTTTATTAAAACACTTGTTTCTCCTAAACCGTAAATCGGTTTCACATGATCTTCACACCAAAACGAACCTTGAAACAAGACCTACAATATCATGGTAGTGGTGACCGTTGGGCAGAAGTTACTAGGTTCGAATATCACAAGCAAAACATGGTTAAGGAAAATCGGGCATTATAACGGCTATGTTTTAATGATTCCAAAGTTTAAATCATAAAATTCACATAATCAACCAACCAAATCATCAAGTCAATTATTCAACATCATTACTAATCCATAATCATCATCAACCATAGTCAAAACCAACATCTACTTATTTACCGTCAAAACAACATCATACTTTCATAAAAATCAATCATTCATCCTTATGATCATACTAACTAAACTACACTTAAAACTAACCATATAAATCAATTTATAACTAAGGGTTTCAAGAGTTTATACCATCATTGAATTTCTCAAATCTCAAGAAGATAGCCATTTGATTGAATTTCTGATGAAGTTGAATGATGGTTATGAGATTATTAGGGGGAGCATTTTGGTCATGAGTCCATTACCATCAATTTCTCATACTTATAGACTATTATTGAAAGAAGAGAAGCATAAGAAGTTGTATCATCCTCAACATTCTGGAGGGAATGAAGAATCTATGGCATTTGCAGTTTAGAAAAGAAGGTTTCAAGAGAGTTATTCAGACAAGTTTAAGACAGGCAATTACTTTACTGTAGGAAGACAAGGTTTTAGTTCACAGAATGATACAAGAGGCAAATTCAATACATTCTTTTGTGATCATTGTAAGCTACCAGGGCATACTATTCAAAGGTGCTATAAAATCCATGGATACCCTTCTAATTTCCGAAATGACAGAGACAGAAGAATTGTAACAGCAGTACATCAAGATGATGATGAGAATTCTGTGATGAATCCATCACATTCCAATACAAATGTTGATAGTAATACTGAATCTATTTCTTTCACTCCAACACAATATCAACAAATATTACAACTTCTTGGAAAAGAGAAACAAGAGGATCAAGATTCTTTCATTCCACAAGATATTAATAAAACAGCTTATACAGCAGGTCAGTTTTGTTTACTTGCTTCAACTGGTTCTAAATGGATATTAGACAGCGGGGCTACAGATCACATGTGTTTTGATTTGGAAATGTTTACTAATATTGTAATACTCCAGGAAAATTCCAATGTCATCACTATTCCAAATGGAAAGCAAGCTGTCATTACAAGGAATGGAACTATTAATCTTAATAATGCTATTACATTGTCAAATGTACTTTTTGTTCCAGATTTCAAGTTCAACTTAATTTCTATACCAAAACTATGTAAAGATCACAAGTGTACAGTCTTGTTTAATGATGATGAATGTGTTCTGCATGGCCTTTCCATGAGGCCACTACTTCTTGGTAAATTCAACAATGGGTTATATTTCTTGGAGGATACCACTAATCTAAATCCAATGCCTCCAAGTCCAATTGTAGCTGCTACAGTTACCACATATATAGATAAAATTTCTGAACCAAGTGTTGAATTAGTCAAACTCTGGCACTTGAGGATGAGACACTTACCAGTTCCTTTACTAAAGCATGTCTCATCTACTCTACAACATGCTTCTTCTAAATTGGACTGTTTATGTCAGATATGTCCTATTGCTAAACAAGCTAGGTCTACTTTTTATGATAGTACATCTACAACTACAACTGCATTTTAACTAGCGCACATGGATGTTTGGGAGCCTTACAAAGAGTCAACTTCTGCAGGTTGTACGTACTTTCTTAGTACTGTTGATGACTTTACTCGCATGACTTGGATTTTTATGCTACATTCTAAATCAGAGGTCAGGAGAGTTATTCCATAGTTTGTCACATATGTTGAAAATCAATTTCAAACAACAGTTAATACTATAAGAACATACAATGCTCTGGAGTTGTGTGAAGGAGATTTAAAGCAATTCTATCTTCATAAAGGCATTATGCATCAAAAGAGTTGTCCTTACACACCCCAACAAAATGGGGTGGTTGAACGGAAACATAGACATATTCTGGATACTGCACAGGCTATATTCTTTCAATCTAAACTTCCAACTGCTTTTTAAAGAGACCGTGTACTTTCTGCAGTTCATATTATTAATAGAATGCCCCTGCAAGTTCTTAGTTTACAAATTCCTTACGAGAGATTGTTTCATGAATCTACAAATGTGGATCATTTCAGAGTTTTTGGTTGTCTATGTTATGTTGTTAATAACAAATCTCAAAAGGCCAATTTTGATGTCAGGGCTACTCCTCATGCTTTCATTGGATATCCTATAGGAACTAAAGGTTACAACTTATTGAATCTGCATGATCATACAGTTTCTTTTTCCAGAGATGTGATCTTATTTGAAAAGCATTTTCCCTTTCACTTCTCTACAACAAACTATTATGGCACTCCATTCTTTCTTCCTTTGGTAACAAATTCTAGCTCTTTTGTTACTGATTCTACTCCTGATATATTCCAGTATCATACTAATCCTGATATATATAATCCTGATATATATAATCCTGATCATGGTATATATAATCCTGATCCTGATATATATAATCCTGATCCTGATATATATAATCCTGATCCACCTGATCATACTATCTTACATCATCAGGATTCTAGTACATCAGATACTTCTTCATCTAATACATCAGAAGATACTACCTTAAAAAGAAGTACTAGATCTGTTAAACCACCATCTCATCTTTCTGATTATATTTGCAGCAATGCTCGGTCAGTTTTACTAGATAAACCTCATACTGAACATTGATGTCATCTTGTTTCTTATCAAGAATTACCTATTATTCATCATTCTTTTATTGCTGCCACTGCATCATTTACTGAACCAGAAATATATTCTGAGGCATCAAAGGATCCAAAGTGGGTAGAGGCCACGAACAAGGAATTACTTGCTTTACAATCTAACAGAACTTGGGTTTTGGTTTTACCCCCACCTGGTAAGAGACCTATAGGATGCAAATGGGTCTACAAAATTAAACTAAAGGCTGATGGTACTATAGAACGCTACAAAGCTCGTCTTGTGGCTAAAGGGTATAATCAAAAGTGGGGGATTGATTTTCTGGAAACTTTCTCTCCGGTTGTGAAAATGACTACCATTAGATGCTTGTTGGTTGTAGTTGCTCGTAGGAATTGGCCTCTTTTCCAGTTAGATGTTAATAATGTCTTCCTTTATGGGGATCTCCATGAGGAAGTGTACATGATTGTACCAAAGGGTCTTCCTAATCCTGATTCTAAGGAGTGCAAACTTGTAAAATCATTGTATGGATTTAAACAAGCATCCAGACAATGGTTTTCCAAGTTAGTGTGGGAGTTACTTGACAAAGGCTATGTGACGCCCTCCCAATCTGGGGTCATGATTGGGGAGTCACTACAACCTCTATACTTGTAAACCTGTGAATAATAATATAAACATGCAGACGCGACCCCAACTTTACCCTGGATCTTTAACAGGTAATGGTATGAAACAAGCATCAACTATCTACTTCATTTTATTACATAATAAAAGTCTCAAAAGTTATTACAACCGTGTCTTAAAAGTTCTACATTCCCTTATACAAAACACCTTCTACAGGTCTCCATCACCTGCCTGAGCTAGCATCCCAAAACTAACCCTATAGGAAGACTTCCTAGCTGTCTGGAAAGTGCGTACCATCTTCTCTTTTAACTGTGGGTTAGAACAGGGAAAAGAATGAGCCAAATGCTCAGCAAGTAATAATATATCCAAATAGTTAACCACTGTGCAACAATTTCCAATATCAATATGTATGTCATGGGTATAGCAGAATCCATATCAAGGGATTATCAGAACAATGACATGAATATACAATTTCAAAGGGTAAACCAATTTCCCTATAAAGATATATGATTTCAAGAAAAGCAATAAGTAATTTGGAGATTTTTCACAACGCACCGGACAATACGGGTGATCAGCCACGTAAAGTCCCCATACCGGACACACAGTCCCTCTGGTCCTTGTATTGGGTCCCAATAGGCACACATTGGCCTTTAGACTAGTCCATCCCTAGTCCATTTATTATAATTAAAAAGTGCTGGGCCGGCGTCACTCGGCCTCTTACGCCTCCAATCTTAGGAATCCGTGGAAACCATAAATCAGAATTTAAATGAATCCAAACTTTGAAACTTCCTTTCTTTTAAAATCTTTCTTATGAAAGAAATCCTTTGTAAATCATTGGATGTGTGTTTGTATAGTACCCAAGTGAAGGTTCATGTATTCTCAATTTCAAGTAAGTATGTGATTCATAGGTACAAGTTCAAATCTGATGCAATAGCATCTCAGGTTAAAATGTAAGTATAATCAAAGGATAAGGATAAGATCTGAAGAAAAGTTCAAGCAAGATATGGTTCATATAACGTTGTGTTGTGTCTATAATGTTTGTATAGAAGTATCTTTTGTGAATCGGGTAAGTCCAATTTGATCAATCTGGATTTCTATCAATGGGAAATCAAGAAGTAAGTGTCATTAGGTACATTTTGGAAATGTATTAGAATGAGGGTTCAGATATATTCACTTTCAGGTATAAAAGGAATGCATAAATAGAGGGTCAAATTCAGGTTATAGAATCATAGGTTATCAAGTTTCAATACATGGATATAAACAGGGTATAATGGTTTAAGGAAAGAAAACTGAACAAAGTATGGTATACAGAACAACATGGTATATGAACAGAGATAAGGGTTATCAATGAACAATAAGTGTTTTCAGAACTAAAAGGTATATCAAGGCAAGGTAACAATTCATATATGTCAAAATGAAACAATGGAATCGAAATGCGAAAGCAAGTTTGTATTACTTGCCTTAAGTAGCTAAAAAGGGTAATGAACAATCACTGATTCTCCACCTTAGTCTTTCCTTTGTCTCTAAGACCCACTTCCTTGAACTCTTTAAGTTCCACTTCCTTGGACTCTACAAAAGAATATATTCTATCTTAGAACGCCCTTTCTCAAATGTCAATCCTTTACTCTAAACTACCCAACGCATCCTAAGCGCGTAAACACATAATAGTTATACCATAAAACAATTATAACCACGTAATAGGCAATCAACCATATAGACTCACATCGTCATTTAAATACACATAACATGCTCCTTATACATATATACATATAATAATATACCTTTCAAATCATACCACACTTGGTATCCCTTAAATCAATTTGGTCATGCCAACCATATCCTTAACTCTTTATAACAATGTTTCATCTCAAAAAGCAGAAAAATCAACTGCGCATACTTTACTAAAACATTTTTCATAAATCCAAATATAATCAAACAATTACCAAATTTGTCAGGCTACTTCCTGATTACTAACTCAACTTAGCATAAAAGTTTCAACTTCAGAACACTTCATTTAGATTAAAAACGAATTGTATAAACTAGGTACTAAAGCACAGAAAATCCCTGCTGCGCAACGTTTAGTAAAATAATCATAACTTTTTATTCGTAAATCCTATCGATACAAGGTTAGCGCGTGTACAAACTAGATTCAATTTAGAACATTGACATTCTAGGCTCTCTGTCTAAAACAGGCAGCAACATTTCGAAAACAATCAAAACAGAACAGGCAGTCAGTTTTCTGGAAAATTCAGCATGAAGTAAGTGTATACAAAACCATCCCAATCATAATCTCTACTACAACCAACCATCCAATATCAAAACTAATACTCATGTTCTCAAGAAATTACTAAACTTTTACATGCATTTATCAAATACCCAAATTAACAATTCAAATACTTGGGACTTCACTAAAATCCCCAAACCAAAACTTTTAACATCAAATTTTCTGAACTATCTATACTCAACATAATTAATCAACATGCAATCACTATAAACCGAGATTATCAATTAAACATCAACATAACAAATTTTCAAAACCGAATTTACTAAAGGGGAAAAATCGAAAATATACATGCATTTCGATTTCTTTACATGCAACCCAAAATCTTAACTAACATAGTTATTAACACATAATTTGGACTCAATAACATCATCATCGTCCCCGTCGGCTCGCCGGAGCTCATTGCCGACGGCGGCATGGTTTGGAGGTGCCCGGAAATTGGGTTTCCTTCAACAAACCTCACCAATAATAATCTAAACAATCTCCTTATCACAGAATCATCACAAAACAAAGGTTTCGGGATTGAATTAAATCAAAATCGCCAAAACCCCTTTGCATGCAAAAACCGATACACACATATACACACGGCATACACTCACACACATACACATATGCGCATATATATGTATATACACACATAATTATCAATATATTTGAGAGATTGAGAGAGAGATTTTACAAAGAAGAGAGAGATTTTTTTGCCGAGAGAAAAGAGAGAAGAGAGACTTGAGAGAAAGAGAGAAGAGAGTGTGATGAACGGTGAAAGAAGAAAAGGGGAAAAACTGATTGCTGGGGTTTTATAAGCCCAGGGGTATTTTAGTAACTTGCTAATTCCAAAATCTGATTTTTAAATAAGAAAACCCATATAAATGCCTTTCTAAAATTCGAAATAAAATGAAGATAATATCTAAAAATCAAAATTTTATTT
The DNA here is from genome assembly GCA_030848705.1 of Heracleum sosnowskyi. Lineage (NCBI taxonomy): Eukaryota > Viridiplantae > Streptophyta > Magnoliopsida > Apiales > Apiaceae > Heracleum > Heracleum sosnowskyi. Next base: position 73,721,379 of record CM061235.1, read on the forward strand.
TTAAAACAAAGAATACGAATTTACAAGCTCCCCCATATTTTTAAAATATTTTTATGATCAAAATTGAATTAAATATGAATTTTCAAAGTTTTGATCACTTAAATGACATTTAACTCATAAAATCGTTTTTAAATCCTTAAAACCAAAAATAAATTCCTTCATTAATTTTCGAAAATACTAGAATATAAACTAAAGGTTGTGAAAAAGATTTCACAATAGAAAGAGTCTCCGTTGATTTTATAAAATTCCCGGAAGGTCAAAAAGAACTAATTTTTAATAAGAAATTCATATAAAATGTATTTGAAAGCATACACACATGTTTTAATCCATACCATTCACCAAGTAAACATCTAATTATCTCATTTTCACATATCCACCTTTCACACAATATTCACATATCATAGATCTCAAATATTATTAAATATTAATATAGTACAAGCGTTTTTCTGAGTCGTTATAACCTTCCCCCCTTAAAAAAAGATTCTGTCCTCAGAATCTAACCTTATGAAAATAGATGCGGATACTTTTCAAGCATCTCGCCCTCAAGTTCCCAAGTCGATTCTTCAACTTTAGGATTCCTCCACAAAACCTTAACTAGCTTAACAATATTATTCCTTAGTTTCTTATCCATACGATCCTGAATTTCTACAGGTTGTTCTACATATGACAAATCAGGTTGAATCTCAAAAGGTTCATATTCGATCACGTGATTCGCATCAGAATTAAATCTCTTAAGCATCGAAACATGAAAAACGTTATGAATGTGCTCCATGTGGGGTGGTAACGCTAACTCATATGCAACTTTTCCAATACGTCTCAATATCTCAAATGGTCCTACATATCTCGGGCTAAGTTTCCCTTTCTTGCCAAATCTCGTAACTCCTTTCCATGGCGACACTTTTAGCAACACTTGGTCTTCTTCTTCAAAGCTTATATCCTTCCTGTCTTGGTCCGCGTACTTCCGTTGTCTATCTTGTGCCGTAACTAGTCTTTTCCGAATGATTTCAATCTTTTCCTTCGTTTGTTGTACTAGCTCGGGTCCTAAAACTTTTCGTTCTCCCATTTTTTTCCAATACACAGGTGACCTATATTTCCTTCCATACAATGCTTCATACGGGGTCATTCCAATACTTGCGTGATAGTTGTTGCGGTAAAAGAATTCCACTAATGGTAAATGATCACCTCAATTGCTTTCAAAATCCATCGCACAAATTCTAAGTATATCTTCGATTATCTGGATAGTCTATTCACTATGACTATATGTTTAAGGACGATAAACGGTACACATATTTAACTTGGTTTCTGAGCATATCAAAAACTTTCTTCCAAATCTTGAATTAAATTGAGGGTCTTGGTAAGATTCGATTAATACTTGGACCTCATGCTTTACTACTATCTCTTACAGATAAAACGAATTTATCCAATGAAGGTTTCTCGTTGATGGAAAAAGGAAATGTACCGACTTGGCATCATGAGATGTTCCTATTTCAACTGGTTGTAATTATCCGCTAGGTCTTTGATGTTAAGTTTTAACTCTCTGACAGGTAAAACACTTACTTACTCATCCAGTAATATCTCTTTCATATATGTCCACCAAGATTTTCTTTTAAGCCTTGTTACATCTTCGTACATCTGGGATGGATCGAATACTTCGAATTCACGTGCATCATTTAGTATTTCATTCTTTAACCATGTCACACTAGGTATCCAATTCCTAGAGAAAACCTAAAAATTCCTTTATCATCCTTTTGACTCATTCTACTTTCTCTTGTAAAGTTACTCATGTTATCGCTCATCGCTTCCGCTAGACATTTTTCTACTTTTCTCTAGTAGCTCAAGTGGAAAAGTCATTGTATATATATTTATCATCTCTATCGCTTGATCTGAATTACGAACCTCTATTCCTACTTTCTCAAATTCCTTGATCAGTCCTAACCATTTCCTCTTCCTTATGTATACAGCTCCTTTTCGGTGAAAAAATATATTTCAAATGCTTATGCTCCGAATAGATTTCATACTTTCCTTAATACAAGTAGGCCTCCAAATCAATGCAAAGACTATTGTGGCTAGTTCTCAGTCATGTGTCGGGTGTTTCCACTCGTGGTTCTTCAGCTGTCTAGAAATATATACAGTCATCTTAACATGTTAAATCAGTCTTGATTCTTAACACAAAGTTGTGTTCTCAATTTTAGTTATTGATATTGTCCTAAGGTACATGAGTCATCATTTCCGGTAACAATGAATCTATTTTACCATTATGGCTCGACTAAAGAGTTTCGTTCCTCTAGCAATTTAAATACTTCCTTTTCCATTTATCTTAACTCTTGGATGCTTTCCAGTAAGCTTGGTTAATGGTGTGGCTATCTTGGTATAATCCTTGAAAAACCTTCGATAATCTCCATCCAATCTCATAAAACCTCTAACTTTTGTAGGTGCATTAGGCCTTACTCAATTCATTATCGTTTCAATGTTAGATGGATCTACTTGGATTCCTTCTCTACTAATTACCTGTCCTAGTAATTGTAATTCTTTCAACCAAAACTCGCACTTAGAAAACTTTGCGCACAATATCTCTTTTCTTAAAATTTCTAGGGTTATTCTCAAATGATCTGTATGCTCTTCTTCCATCTTTGAATACCTTAAGATGTCATTTATGAAAACATTCTCAAACTTATCCAAATATTTCTTAAAATTTCTATTCATCATGTTCATAAAAGTGGCAGTTGAATTCATCAAACCGAACTCCATCACTAAGAACTCATAGTGTCTATATACATCAGGTTCAAAACATTGTCTAAGGAATATCTTCGAGTTTTTTTTTTTTAAAGACAGTAACCAAATCATAAATAAATTTTTGAAAAGCACACTGTGTTCTTTAACTGGCCAGATCATCAATCCTTGACAATGGGTATTTGTTCTTAATGGTCAACTTGGCACACCCAATAGAAATACACTAGACCTTATAACTCCCTTTTTCCTAAGATATTGCAATTGAATTGCTAACTCTTTCATTTCTACTTATGCCATTCTATACGGAGCCGTCGAAACTGGTTTTGTCCCGGGTGCTAAGTCTTCAACAAATCTACTTCCCTGGCGGGAGGTAAACCTAAAAGATTGTCAAGTAATACCATTTGAAATTCGTTAGCTACTAGAATCTTCTATATCCAAGGTGTTTCTTTCCTAACATTTACCTCGTATGACGATAAGCTTTACAACCTTGACACAATAATCCTTTACCTTTGATAGGTAGATACCTCTTCGTCTGCTTCCGGCCTCGGATAACAACTTTTACATTATCTAGGGCTCGAAATTTCCATATTCTGCTAACCAATCCATTCTTAGAGTTTACATCAGATTTCTATTATATCAATCTCACAGTGAGGACAAGCTAGATTAATCGATATATGCTCCTGAGTAGCTATTCATGTAGTCAAAACTTTACTTAACAGTTGTGTTTTATAGTCCGACTTACGAGCAAATTCTCTGAAAATAAAATACTTTGTGGTTTCGAATCCGTTAACACTTTGGCACTTATGTAGCTAATATGAAACGTATCTGCAACCACATCCTTGTTCTTTACTGTATCACTCATGGTTATATTGAGGATTCTTGTCCTTGGTTACTTAGTGTGTAATGGTCATGTTACCCTTAACATATTGCTTACTGGGTCTAGTGCTTGTAATCTCTTAAGGAATGTCATACCTTCCTACACTTGTTACACGTAACTCTTGCCTTCGGTTTATGGCTCTCATTGGCGTAGTGTCCTATCTGAGTACATGTAACAGCCCGACTTATCGGACTATTAATTCTGAATCAAAACTATAAACTATACAATTATTCAATGATAATTACAGACGGAAGCGTGACAAAGTTCTATTACAAAGCTAACTATTACAAAAGCGCAGCTAACGATAATCCAAAAACCAATCTATTCCGAACCTAAGATCCTCGAATCCAATGTTATCCCACTTGAGTTACACCAAACCTGAAAATTGTAAGGAATGAGCCATACAGCCCAGCAAGAAACCAATCGATCCAACTAGTCGGGCAAATAACATATATACATACAAGATAATACGATATTCAATACGATACAATAACGATACACAATATATAACTTTTGATTCACATATTCTTATTCTTATTCGATAAATACGATACCACATAACAACAATAACTTGAAACTCAAAATTCATACCACGACCACTATAACCCGGTGATAACGGTCCTAAATTTTCAGAAAACTGTCACTACAACCCGGTGACTCGGTCCTTATTCTTATTCGATATTTTCACAAACCATGGCACAAATCCGAATCCCAAGACTATTGCTTACACATAACACATATACAATAATACACATCACATCAAAATATATCATCACTAAGCCCAATTTTATATAATCAAAATACACACACAACACATAGTTTCGAAAATACTAGATAAATCAATCGGAAACTTACCTCTGCGCATCCTAAATCATGTACCCAATTCTGATCAGAACTGTATTTAACCTTTATTATCCTCTAAACGACGGTTTCTGGAAAAACTCAAAGGATGAAAGTTTTAGAGAACGAAAATACCTTTATGAAAAGATATGACTCATCAGAATCGGACTTATAACGAATCGGGAATTGAATAAAACGTCCGCTGAATTTGAACAGAAACTGAAAAACAAGATCTGTTTGTGTTTTGTGATTTTAGGAATAGTTCAGGGCATAATCTGGAAAAAGAGTATGAAATAGAAGTTGTAGAAAATTGAAAAATCTTTCTGAAAAGTCCGGAATCATCAAATTCCAACTTACGATGAATATTCTACTAATTTTTCAAAACAGCTGATTTGTGTGAGAAAAAGTCCTACGAATTTTGCAAACAAAGACGAAGAAGTAGAACCTGATGTTTATATAACGTAACCAAACCCTAAGTCCAAACCTATTACTTATCCGAAATTAAATTTGATCCATATTTTAGGCCCATCAATCTAATTCAATTTTAAATCCTATTCTTTTTCAAATTTTAATCCTTTTTTATTATTATTCTTTTATTACTATTAATCTAAAAATTACGGGATATTACATACTACCCTCCTTAAAAAAAATTTGGTCCCCAAATTCACAACAATCCTATCACATGGCATGTCTACACACTAATCTCCTATAAGTCAAACTTAATCTATAGTCCACAAGATCGCACCCTAGAGAATGTATTAGTCCCATACCTAACACACTCCGAAGGACAGCCTGCTCTTGATACCAACTGTAACAGCCCGACTTTTCGGACTATTAATTCTGAATCAAAACTATAAACTATACAATTATTCAATGATAATTACAGACGGAAGCGTGACAAAGTTCTATTACAAAGCTAACTATTACAAAAGCGCAGCTAACGATAATCCAAAAACCAATCTATTCCGAACCTAAGATCCTCGAATCCAATGTTATCCCACTTGAGTTACACCAAACCTGAAAATTGTAAGGAATGAGCCATACAGCCCAGCAAGAAACCAATCGATCCAACTAGTCGGGCAAATAACATATATACATACAAGATAATACGATATTCAATACGATACAATAACGATACACAATATATAACTTTTGATTCACATATTCTTATTCTTATTCGATAAATACGATACCACATAACAACAATAACTTGAAACTCAAAATTCATACCACGACCACTATAACCCGGTGATAACGGTCCTAAATTTTCAGAAAACTGTCACTACAACCCGGTGACTCGGTCCTTATTCTTATTCGATATTTTCACAAACCATGGCACAAATCTGAATCCCAAGACTATTGCTTACACATAACACATATACAATAATACACATCACATCAAAATATATCATCACTAAGCCCAATTTTATATAATCAAAACACACACACAACACATAGTTTCGAAAATACTAGATAAATCAATCGGAAACTTACCTCTGCGCATCCTAAATCATGTACCCAATTCTGATCAGAACTGTATTTAACCTTTATTATCCTCTAAACGACGATTTCTGGAAAAACTCAAAGGATGGAAGTTTTAGAGAACGAAAATACCTTTATGAAAAGATATGACTCATCAGAATCGGACTTATAACGAATCGGGAATTGAATAAAACGTCCGCTGAATTTGAACAGAAACTGAAAAACAAGATCTGTTTGTGTTTTGTGATTTTAGGAATAGTTCAGGGCATAATCTGGAAAAAGAGTATGAAATAGAAGTTGTAGAAAATTGAAAAATCTTTCTGAAAAGTCCGGAATCATCAAATTCCAACTTACGATGAATATTCTACTAATTTTTCAAAACAGCTGATTTGTGTGAGAAAAAGTCCTACGAATTTTGCAAACAAAGACGAAGAAGTAGAACCTGATGTTTATATAACGTAACCAAACCCTAAGTCCAAACCTATTACTTATCCGAAATTAAATTTGATCCATATTTTAGGCCCATCAATCTAATTCAATTTTAAATCCTATTCTTTTTCAAATTTTAATCCTTTTTTATTATTATTCTTTTATTACTATTAATCTAAAAATTACGGGATATTACATACTACCCTCCTTAAAAAAAAATTGGTCCCCAAATTCACAACAATCCTATCACATGGCATGTCTACACACTAATCTCCTATAAGTCAAACTTAATCTATAGTCCACAAGATCGCACCCTAGAGAATGTATTAGTCCCATACCTAACACACTCCGAAGGACAGCCTGCTCTTGATACCAACTGTAACAGCCCGACTTTTCGGACTATTAATTCTGAATCAAAACTATAAACTATACAATTATTCAATGATAATTACAGACGGAAGCGTGACAAAGTTCTATTACAAAGCTAACTATTACAAAAGCGCAGCTAACGATAATCCAAAAACCAATCTATTCCGAACCTAAGATCCTCGAATCCAATGTTATCCCACTTGAGTTACACCAAACCTGAAAATTGTAAGGAATGAGCCATACAGCCCAGCAAGAAACCAATCGATCCAACTAGTCGGGCAAATAACATATATACATACAAGATAATACGATATTCAATACGATACAATAACGATACACAATATATAACTTTTGATTCACATATTCTTATTCTTATTCGATAAATACGATACCACATAACAACAATAACTTGAAACTCAAAATTCATACCACGACCACTATAACCCGGTGATAACGGTCCTAAATTTTCAGAAAACTGTCACTACAACCCGGTGACTCGGTCCTTATTCTTATTCGATATTTTCACAAACCATGGCACAAATCCGAATCCCAAGACTATTGCTTACACATAACACATATACAATAATACACATCACATCAAAATATATCATCACTAAGCCCAATTTTATATAATCAAAACACACACACAACACATAGTTTCGAAAATACTAGATAAATCAATCGGAAACTTACCTCTGCGCATCCTAAATCATGTACCCAATTCTGATCAGAACTGTATTTAACCTTTATTATCCTCTAAACGACGGTTTCTGGAAAAACTCAAAGGATGAAAGTTTTATAGAACGAAAATACCTTTATGAAAAGATATGACTCATCAGAATCGGACTTATAACGAATCGGGAATTGAATAAAACGTCCGCTGAATTTGAACAGAAACTGAAAAACAAGATCTGTTTGTGTTTTGTGATTTTAGGAATAGTTCAGGGCATAATCTGGAAAAAGAGTATGAAATAGAAGTTGTAGAAAATTGAAAAATCTTTCTGAAAAGTCCGGAATCATCAAATTCCAACTTACGATGAATATTCTACTAATTTTTCAAAACAGCTGATTTGTGTGAGAAAAAGTCCTACGAATTTTGCAAACAAAGACGAAGAAGTAGAACCTGATGTTTATATAACGTAACCAAACCCTAAGTCCAAACCTATTACTTATCCGAAATTAAATTTGATCCATATTTTAGGCCCATCAATCTAATTCAATTTTAAATCCTATTCTTTTTCAAATTTTAATCCTTTTTTATTATTATTCTTTTATTACTATTAATCTAAAAATTACGGGATATTACATACTACCCTCCTTAAAAAAAATTTGGTCCCCAAATTCACAACAATCCTATCACATGGCATGTCTACACACTAATCTCCTATAAGTCAAACTTAATCTATAGTCCACAAGATCGCACCCTAGAGAATGTATTAGTCCCATACCTAACACACTCCGAAGGACAGCCTGCTCTTGATACCAACTGTAACAGCCCGACTTTTCGGACTATTAATTCTGAATCAAAACTATAAACTATACAATTATTCAATGATAATTACAGACGGAAGCGTGACAAAGTTCTATTACAAAGCTAACTATTACAAAAGCGCAGCTAACGATAATCCAAAAACCAATCTATTCCGAACCTAAGATCCTCGAATCCAATGTTATCCCACTTGAGTTACACCAAACCTGAAAATTGTAAGGAATGAGCCATACAGCCCAGCAAGAAACCAATCGATCCAACTAGTCGAGCAAATAACATATATACATACAAGATAATACGATATTCAATACGATACAATAACGATACACAATATATAACTTTTGATTCACATATTCTTATTCTTATTCGATAAATACGATACCACATAACAACAATAACTTGAAACTCAAAATTCATACCACGACCACTATAACCCGGTGATAACGGTCCTAAATTTTCAGAAAACTGTCACTACAACCCGGTGACTCGGTCCTTATTCTTATTCGATATTTTCACAAACCATGGCACAAATCCGAATCCCAAGACTATTGCTTACACATAACACATATACAATAATACACATCACATCAAAATATATCATCACTAAGCCCAATTTTATATAATCAAAACACACACACAACACATAGTTTCGAAAATACTAGATAAATCAATCGGAAACTTACCTCTGCGCATCCTAAATCATGTACCCAATTCTGATCAGAACTGTATTTAACCTTTATTATCCTCTAAACGACGGTTTCTGGAAAAACTCAAAGGATGAAAGTTTTAGAGAACGAAAATACCTTTATGAAAAGATATGACTCATCAGAATCGGACTTATAACGAATCGGGAATTGAATAAAACGTCCGCTGAATTTGAACAGAAACTGAAAAACAAGATCTGTTTGTGTTTTGTGATTTTAGGAATAGTTCAGGGCATAATCTGGAAAAAGAGTATGAAATAGAAGTTGTAGAAAATTGAAAAATCTTTCTGAAAAGTCCGGAATCATCAAATTCCAACTTACGATGAATATTCTACTAATTTTTCAAAACAGCTGATTTGTGTGAGAAAAAGTCCTACGAATTTTGCAAACAAAGACGAAGAAGTAGAACCTGATGTTTATATAACGTAACCAAACCCTAAGTCCAAACCTATTACTTATCCGAAATTAAATTTGATCCATATTTTAGGCCCATCAATCTAATTCAATTTTAAATCCTATTCTTTTTCAAATTTTAATCCTTTTTTATTATTATTCTTTTATTACTATTAATCTAAAAATTACGGGATATTACATACTACCCTCCTTAAAAAAAATTTGGTCCCCAAATTCACAACAATCCTATCACATGGCATGTCTACACACTAATCTCCTATAAGTCAAACTTAATCTATAGTCCACAAGATCGCACCCTAGAGAATGTATTAGTCCCATACCTAACACACTCCGAAGGACAGCCTGCTCTTGATACCAACTGTAACAGCCCGACTTTTCGGACTATTAATTCTGAATCAAAACTATAAACTATACAATTATTCAATGATAATTACAGACGGAAGCGTGACAAAGTTCTATTACAAAGCTAACTATTACAAAAGCGCAGCTAACGATAATCCAAAAACCAATCTATTCCGAACCTAAGATCCTCGAATCCAATGTTATCCCACTTGAGTTACACCAAACCTGAAAATTGTAAGGAATGAGCCATACAGCCCAGCAAGAAACCAATCGATCCAACTAGTCGGGCAAATAACATATATACATACAAGATAATACGATATTCAATACGATACAATAACGATACACAATATATAACTTTTGATTCACATATTCTTATTCTTATTCGATAAATACGATACCACATAACAACAATAACTTGAAACTCAAAATTCATACCACGACCACTATAACCCGGTGATAACGGTCCTAAATTTTCAGAAAACTGTCACTACAACCCGGTGACTCGGTCCTTATTCTTATTCGATATTTTCACAAACCATGGCACAAATCCGAATCCCAAGACTATTGCTTACACATAACACATATACAATAATACACATCACATCAAAATATATCATCAGTAAGCCCAATTTTATATAATCAAAACACACACACAACACATAGTTTCGAAAATACTAGATAAATCAATCGGAAACTTACCTCTGCGCATCCTAAATCATGTACCCAATTCTGATCAGAACTGTATTTAACCTTTATTATCCTCTAAACGACGGTTTCTGGAAAAACTCAAAGGATGAAAGTTTTAGAGAACGAAAATACCTTTATGAAAAGATATGACTCATCAGAATCGGACTTATAACGAATCGGGAATTGAATAAAACGTCCGCTGAATTTGAACAGAAACTGAAAAACAAGATCTGTTTGTGTTTTGTGATTTTAGGAATAGTTCAGGGCATAATCTGGAAAAAGAGTATGAAATAGAAGTTGTAGAAAATTGAAAAATCTTTCTGAAAAGTCCGGAATCATCAAATTCCAACTTACGATGAATATTCTACTAATTTTTCAAAACAGCTGATTTGTGTGAGAAAAAGTCCTACGAATTTTGCAAACAAAGACGAAGAAGTAGAACCTGATGTTTATATAACGTAACCAAACCCTAAGTCCAAACCTATTACTTATCCGAAATTAAATTTGATCCATATTTTAGGCCCATCAATCTAATTCAATTTTAAATCCTATTCTTTTTCAAATTTTAATCCTTTTTTATTATTATTCTTTTATTACTATTAATCTAAAAATTACGGGATATTACATACTACCCTCCTTAAAAAAAATTTGGTCCCCAAATTCACAACAATCCTATCACATGGCATGTCTACACACTAATCTCCTATAAGTCAAACTTAATCTATAGTCCACAAGATCGCACCCTAGAGAATGTATTAGTCCCATACCTAACACACTCCGAAGGACAGCCTGCTCTTGATACCAACTGTAACAGCCCGACTTTTCGGACTATTAATTCTGAATCAAAACTATAAACTATACAATTATTCAATGATAATTACAGACGGAAGCGTGACAAAGTTCTATTACAAAGCTAACTATTACAAAAGCGCAGCTAACGATAATCCAAAAACCAATCTATTCCGAACCTAAGATCCTCGAATCCAATGTTATCCCACTTGAGTTACACCAAACCTGAAAATTGTAAGGAATGAGCCATACAGCCCAGCAAGAAACCAATCGATCCAACTAGTCGAGCAAATAACATATATACATACAAGATAATACGATATTCAATACGATACAATAACGATACACAATATATAACTTTTGATTCACATATTCTTATTCTTATTCGATAAATACGATACCACATAACAACAATAACTTGAAACTCAAAATTCATACCACGACCACTATAACCCGGTGATAACGGTCCTAAATTTTCAGAAAACTGTCACTACAACCCGGTGACTCGGTCCTTATTCTTATTCGATATTTTCACAAACCATGGCACAAATCCGAATCCCAAGACTATTGCTTACACATAACACATATACAATAATACACATCACATCAAAATATATCATCACTAAGCCCAATTTTATATAATCAAAACACACACACAACACATAGTTTCGAAAATACTAGATAAATCAATCGGAAACTTACCTCTGCGCATCCTAAATCATGTACCCAATTCTGATCAGAACTGTATTTAACCTTTATTATCCTCTAAACGACGGTTTCTGGAAAAACTCAAAGGATGAAAGTTTTAGAGAACGAAAATACCTTTATGAAAAGATATGACTCATCAGAATCGGACTTATAACGAATCGGGAATTGAATAAAACGTCCGCTGAATTTGAACAGAAACTGAAAAACAAGATCTGTTTGTGTTTTGTGATTTTAGGAATAGTTCAGGGCATAATCTGGAAAAAGAGTATGAAATAGAAGTTGTAGAAAATTGAAAAATCTTTCTGAAAAGTCCGGAATCATCAAATTCCAACTTACGATGAATATTCTACTAATTTTTCAAAACAGCTGATTTGTGTGAGAAAAAGTCCTACGAATTTTGCAAACAAAGACGAAGAAGTAGAACCTGATGTTTATATAACGTAACCAAACCCTAAGTCCAAACCTATTACTTATCCGAAATTAAATTTGATCCATATTTTAGGCCCATCAATCTAATTCAATTTTAAATCCTATTCTTTTTCAAATTTTAATCCTTTTTTATTATTATTCTTTTATTACTATTAATCTAAAAATTACGGGATATTACATACTACCCTCCTTAAAAAAAATTTGGTCCCCAAATTCACAACAATCCTATCACATGGCATGTCTACACACTAATCTCCTATAAGTCAAACTTAATCTATAGTCCACAAGATCGCACCCTAGAGAATGTATTAGTCCCATACCTAACACACTCCGAAGGACAGCCTGCTCTTGATACCAACTGTAACAGCCCGACTTTTCGGACTATTAATTCTGAATCAAAACTATAAACTATACAATTATTCAATGATAATTACAGACGGAAGCGTGACAAAGTTCTATTACAAAGCTAACTATTACAAAAGCGCAGCTAACGATAATCCAAAAACCAATCTATTCCGAACCTAAGATCCTCGAATCCAATGTTATCCCACTTGAGTTACACCAAACCTGAAAATTGTAAGGAATGAGCCATACAGCCCAGCAAGAAACCAATCGATCCAACTAGTCGGGCAAATAACATATATACATACAAGATAATACGATATTCAATACGATACAATAACGATACACAATATATAACTTTTGATTCACATATTCTTATTCTTATTCGATAAATACGATACCACATAACAACAATAACTTGAAACTCAAAATTCATACCACGACCACTATAACCCGGTGATAACGGTCCTAAATTTTCAGAAAACTGTCACTACAACCCGGTGACTCGGTCCTTATTCTTATTCGATATTTTCACAAACCATGGCACAAATCCGAATCCCAAGACTATTGCTTACACATAACACATATACAATAATACACATCACATCAAAATATATCATCAGTAAGCCCAATTTTATATAATCAAAACACACACACAACACATAGTTTCGAAAATACTAGATAAATCAATCGGAAACTTACCTCTGCGCATCCTAAATCATGTACCCAATTCTGGTCAGAACTGTATTTAACCTTTATTATCCTCTAAACGACGGTTTCTGGAAAAACTCAAAGGATGAAAGTTTTAGAGAACGAAAATACCTTTATGAAAAGATATGACTCATCAGAATCGGACTTATAACGAATCGGGAATTGAATAAAACGTCCGCTGAATTTGAACAGAAACTGAAAAACAAGATCTGTTTGTGTTTTGTGATTTTAGGAATAGTTCAGGGCATAATCTGGAAAAAGAGTATGAAATAGAAGTTGTAGAAAATTGAAAAATCTTTCTGAAAAGTCCGGAATCATCAAATTCCAACTTACGATGAATATTCTACTAATTTTTCAAAACAGCTGATTTGTGTGAGAAAAAGTCCTACGAATTTTGCAAACAAAGACGAAGAAGTAGAACCTGATGTTTATATAACGTAACCAAACCCTAAGTCCAAACCTATTACTTATCCGAAATTAAATTTGATCCATATTTTAGGCCCATCAATCTAATTCAATTTTAAATCCTATTCTTTTTCAAATTTTAATCCTTTTTTATTATTATTCTTTTATTACTATTAATCTAAAAATTACGGGATATTACATACTACCCTCCTTAAAAAAAATTTGGTCCCCAAATTCACAACAATCCTATCACATGGCATGTCTACACACTAATCTCCTATAAGTCAAACTTAATCTATAGTCCACAAGATCGCACCCTAGAGAATGTATTAGTCCCATACCTAACACACTCCGAAGGACAGCCTGCTCTTGATACCAACTGTAACAGCCCGACTTTTCGGACTATTAATTCTGAATCAAAACTATAAACTATACAATTATTCAATGATAATTACAGACGGAAGCGTGACAAAGTTCTATTACAAAGCTAACTATTACAAAAGCGCAGCTAACGATAATCCAAAAACCAATCTATTCCGAACCTAAGATCCTCGAATCCAATGTTATCCCACTTGAGTTACACCAAACCTGAAAATTGTAAGGAATGAGCCATACAGCCCAGCAAGAAACCAATCGATCCAACTAGTCGGGCAAATAACATATATACATACAAGATAATACGATATTCAATACGATACAATAACGATACACAATATATAACTTTTGATTCACATATTCTTATTCTTATTCGATAAATACGATACCACATAACAACAATAACTTGAAACTCAAAATTCATACCACGACCACTATAACCCGGTGATAACGGTCCTAAATTTTCAGAAAACTGTCACTACAACCCGGTGACTCGGTCCTTATTCTTATTCGATATTTTCACAAACCATGGCACAAATCCGAATCCCAAGACTATTGCTTACACATAACACATATACAATAATACACATCACATCAAAATATATCATCACTAAGCCCAATTTTATATAATCAAAACACACACACAACACATAGTTTCGAAAATACTAGATAAATCAATCGGAAACTTACCTCTGCGCATCCTAAATCATGTACCCAATTCTGATCAGAACTGTATTTAACCTTTATTATCCTCTAAACGACGGTTTCTGGAAAAACTCAAAGGATGAAAGTTTTAGAGAACGAAAATACCTTTATGAAAAGATATGACTCATCAGAATCGGACTTATAACGAATCGGGAATTGAATAAAACGTCCGCTGAATTTGAACAGAAACTGAAAAACAAGATCTGTTTGTGTTTTGTGATTTTAGGAATAGTTCAGGGCATAATCTGGAAAAAGAGTATGAAATAGAAGTTGTAGAAAATTGAAAAATCTTTCTGAAAAGTCCGGAATCATCAAATTCCAACTTACGATGAATATTCTACTAATTTTTCAAAACAGCTGATTTGTGTGAGAAAAAGTCCTACGAATTTTGCAAACAAAGACGAAGAAGTAGAACCTGATGTTTATATAACGTAACCAAACCCTAAGTCCAAACCTATTACTTATCCGAAATTAAATTTGATCCATATTTTAGGCCCATCAATCTAATTCAATTTTAAATCCTATTCTTTTTCAAATTTTAATCCTTTTTTATTATTATTCTTTTATTACTATTAATCTAAAAATTACGGGATATTACATACTACCCTCCTTAAAAAAAATTTGGTCCCCAAATTCACAACAATCCTATCACATGGCATGTCTACACACTAATCTCCTATAAGTCAAACTTAATCTATAGTCCACAAGATCGCACCCTAGAGAATGTATTAGTCCCATACCTAACACACTCCGAAGGACAGCCTGCTCTTGATACCAACTGTAACAGCCCGACTTTTCGGACTATTAATTCTGAATCAAAACTATAAACTATACAATTATTCAATGATAATTACAGACGGAAGCGTGACAAAGTTCTATTACAAAGCTAACTATTACAAAAGCGCAGCTAACGATAATCCAAAAACCAATCTATTCCGAACCTAAGATCCTCGAATCCAATGTTATCCCACTTGAGTTACACCAAACCTGAAAATTGTAAGGAATGAGCCATACAGCCCAGCAAGAAACCAATCGATCCAACTAGTCGAGCAAATAACATATATACATACAAGATAATACGATATTCAATACGATACAATAACGATACACAATATATAACTTTTGATTCACATATTCTTATTCTTATTCGATAAATACGATACCACATAACAACAATAACTTGAAACTCAAAATTCATACCACGACCACTATAACCCGGTGATAACGGTCCTAAATTTTCAGAAAACTGTCACTACAACCCGGTGACTCGGTCCTTATTCTTATTCGATATTTTCACAAACCATGGCACAAATCCGAATCCCAAGACTATTGCTTACACATAACACATATACAATAATACACATCACATCAAAATATATCATCACTAAGCCCAATTTTATATAATCAAAACACACACACAACACATAGTTTCGAAAATACTAGATAAATCAATCGGAAACTTACCTCTGCGCATCCTAAATCATGTACCCAATTCTGATCAGAACTGTATTTAACCTTTATTATCCTCTAAACGACGGTTTCTGGAAAAACTCAAAGGATGAAAGTTTTAGAGAACGAAAATACCTTTATGAAAAGATATGACTCATCAGAATCGGACTTATAACGAATCGGGAATTGAATAAAACGTCCGCTGAATTTGAACAGAAACTGAAAAACAAGATCTGTTTGTGTTTTGTGATTTTAGGAATAGTTCAGGGCATAATCTGGAAAAAGAGTATGAAATAGAAGTTGTAGAAAATTGAAAAATCTTTCTGAAAAGTCCGGAATCATCAAATTCCAACTTACGATGAATATTCTACTAATTTTTCAAAACAGCTGATTTGTGTGAGAAAAAGTCCTACGAATTTTGCAAACAAAGACGAAGAAGTAGAACCTGATGTTTATATAACGTAACCAAACCCTAAGTCCAAACCTATTACTTATCCGAAATTAAATTTGATCCATATTTTAGGCCCATCAATCTAATTCAATTTTAAATCCTATTCTTTTTCAAATTTTAATCCTTTTTTATTATTATTCTTTTATTACTATTAATCTAAAAATTACGGGATATTACATACTACCCTCCTTAAAAAAAATTTGGTCCCCAAATTCACAACAATCCTATCACATGGCATGTCTACACACTAATCTCCTATAAGTCAAACTTAATCTATAGTCCACAAGATCGCACCCTAGAGAATGTATTAGTCCCATACCTAACACACTCCGAAGGACAGCCTGCTCTTGATACCAACTGTAACAGCCCGACTTTTCGGACTATTAATTCTGAATCAAAACTATAAACTATACAATTATTCAATGATAATTACAGACGGAAGCGTGACAAAGTTCTATTACAAAGCTAACTATTACAAAAGCGCAGCTAACGATAATCCAAAAACCAATCTATTCCGAACCTAAGATCCTCGAATCCAATGTTATCCCACTTGAGTTACACCAAACCTGAAAATTGTAAGGAATGAGCCATACAGCCCAGCAAGAAACCAATCGATCCAACTAGTCGAGCAAATAACATATATACATACAAGATAATACGATATTCAATACGATACAATAACGATACACAATATATAACTTTTGATTCACATATTCTTATTCTTATTCGATAAATACGATACCACATAACAACAATAACTTGAAACTCAAAATTCATACCACGACCACTATAACCCGGTGATAACGGTCCTAAATTTTCAGAAAACTGTCACTACAACCCGGTGACTCGGTCCTTATTCTTATTCGATATTTTCACAAACCATGGCACAAATCCGAATCCCAAGACTATTGCTTACACATAACACATATACAATAATACACATCACATCAAAATATATCATCACTAAGCCCAATTTTATATAATCAAAACACACACACAACACATAGTTTCGAAAATACTAGATAAATCAATCGGAAACTTACCTCTGCGCATCCTAAATCATGTACCCAATTCTGATCAGAACTGTATTTAACCTTTATTATCCTCTAAACGACGGTTTCTGGAAAAACTCAAAGGATGAAAGTTTTAGAGAACGAAAATACCTTTATGAAAAGATATGACTCATCAGAATCGGACTTATAACGAATCGGGAATTGAATAAAACGTCCGCTGAATTTGAACAGAAACTGAAAAACAAGATCTGTTTGTGTTTTGTGATTTTAGGAATAGTTCAGGGCATAATCTGGAAAAAGAGTATGAAATAGAAGTTGTAGAAAATTGAAAAATCTTTCTGAAAAGTCCGGAATCATCAAATTCCAACTTACGATGAATATTCTACTAATTTTTCAAAACAGCTGATTTGTGTGAGAAAAAGTCCTACGAATTTTGCAAACAAAGACGAAGAAGTAGAACCTGATGTTTATATAACGTAACCAAACCCTAAGTCCAAACCTATTACTTATCCGAAATTAAATTTGATCCATATTTTAGGCCCATCAATCTAATTCAATTTTAAATCCTATTCTTTTTCAAATTTTAATCCTTTTTTATTATTATTCTTTTATTACTATTAATCTAAAAATTACGGGATATTACATACTACCCTCCTTAAAAAAAATTTGGTCCCCAAATTCACAACAATCCTATCACATGGCATGTCTACACACTAATCTCCTATAAGTCAAACTTAATCTATAGTCCACAAGATCGCACCCTAGAGAATGTATTAGTCCCATACCTAACACACTCCGAAGGACAGCCTGCTCTTGATACCAACTGTAACAGCCCGACTTTTCGGACTATTAATTCTGAATCAAAACTATAAACTATACAATTATTCAATGATAATTACAGACGGAAGCGTGACAAAGTTCTATTACAAAGCTAACTATTACAAAAGCGCAGCTAACGATAATCCAAAAACCAATCTATTCCGAACCTAAGATCCTCGAATCCAATGTTATCCCACTTGAGTTACACCAAACCTGAAAATTGTAAGGAATGAGCCATACAGCCCAGCAAGAAACCAATCGATCCAACTAGTCGGGCAAATAACATATATACATACAAGATAATACGATATTCAATACGATACAATAACGATACACAATATATAACTTTTGATTCACATATTCTTATTCTTATTCGATAAATACGATACCACATAACAACAATAACTTGAAACTCAAAATTCATACCACGACCACTATAACCCGGTGATAACGGTCCTAAATTTTCAGAAAACTGTCACTACAACCCGGTGACTCGGTCCTTATTCTTATTCGATATTTTCACAAACCATGGCACAAATCCGAATCCCAAGACTATTGCTTACACATAACACATATACAATAATACACATCACATCAAAATATATCATCAGTAAGCCCAATTTTATATAATCAAAACACACACACAACACATAGTTTCGAAAATACTAGATAAATCAATCGGAAACTTACCTCTGCGCATCCTAAATCATGTACCCAATTCTGATCAGAACTGTATTTAACCTTTATTATCCTCTAAACGACGGTTTCTGGAAAAACTCAAAGGATGAAAGTTTTAGAGAACGAAAATACCTTTATGAAAAGATATGACTCATCAGAATCGGACTTATAACGAATCGGGAATTGAATAAAACGTCCGCTGAATTTGAACAGAAACTGAAAAACAAGATCTGTTTGTGTTTTGTGATTTTAGGAATAGTTCAGGGCATAATCTGGAAAAAGAGTATGAAATAGAAGTTGTAGAAAATTGAAAAATCTTTCTGAAAAGTCCGGAATCATCAAATTCCAACTTACGATGAATATTCTACTAATTTTTCAAAACAGCTGATTTGTGTGAGAAAAAGTCCTACGAATTTTGCAAACAAAGACGAAGAAGTAGAACCTGATGTTTATATAACGTAACCAAACCCTAAGTCCAAACCTATTACTTATCCGAAATTAAATTTGATCCATATTTTAGGCCCATCAATCTAATTCAATTTTAAATCCTATTCTTTTTCAAATTTTAATCCTTTTTTATTATTATTCTTTTATTACTATTAATCTAAAAATTACGGGATATTACATACTACCCTCCTTAAAAAAAATTTGGTCCCCAAATTCACAACAATCCTATCACATGGCATGTCTACACACTAATCTCCTATAAGTCAAACTTAATCTATAGTCCACAAGATCGCACCCTAGAGAATGTATTAGTCCCATACCTAACACACTCCGAAGGACAGCCTGCTCTTGATACCAACTGTAACAGCCCGACTTTTCGGACTATTAATTCTGAATCAAAACTATAAACTATACAATTATTCAATGATAATTACAGACGGAAGCGTGACAAAGTTCTATTACAAAGCTAACTATTACAAAAGCGCAGCTAACGATAATCCAAAAACCAATCTATTCCGAACCTAAGATCCTCGAATCCAATGTTATCCCACTTGAGTTACACCAAACCTGAAAATTGTAAGGAATGAGCCATACAGCCCAGCAAGAAACCAATCGATCCAACTAGTCGAGCAAATAACATATATACATACAAGATAATACGATATTCAATACGATACAATAACGATACACAATATATAACTTTTGATTCACATATTCTTATTCTTATTCGATAAATACGATACCACATAACAACAATAACTTGAAACTCAAAATTCATACCACGACCACTATAACCCGGTGATAACGGTCCTAAATTTTCAGAAAACTGTCACTACAACCCGGTGACTCGGTCCTTATTCTTATTCGATATTTTCACAAACCATGGCACAAATCCGAATCCCAAGACTATTGCTTACACATAACACATATACAATAATACACATCACATCAAAATATATCATCACTAAGCCCAATTTTATATAATCAAAACACACACACAACACATAGTTTCGAAAATACTAGATAAATCAATCGGAAACTTACCTCTGCGCATCCTAAATCATGTACCCAATTCTGATCAGAACTGTATTTAACCTTTATTATCCTCTAAACGACGGTTTCTGGAAAAACTCAAAGGATGAAAGTTTTAGAGAACGAAAATACCTTTATGAAAAGATATGACTCATCAGAATCGGACTTATAACGAATCGGGAATTGAATAAAACGTCCGCTGAATTTGAACAGAAACTGAAAAACAAGATCTGTTTGTGTTTTGTGATTTTAGGAATAGTTCAGGGCATAATCTGGAAAAAGAGTATGAAATAGAAGTTGTAGAAAATTGAAAAATCTTTCTGAAAAGTCCGGAATCATCAAATTCCAACTTACGATGAATATTCTACTAATTTTTCAAAACAGCTGATTTGTGTGAGAAAAAGTCCTACGAATTTTGCAAACAAAGACGAAGAAGTAGAACCTGATGTTTATATAACGTAACCAAACCCTAAGTCCAAACCTATTACTTATCCGAAATTAAATTTGATCCATATTTTAGGCCCATCAATCTAATTCAATTTTAAATCCTATTCTTTTTCAAATTTTAATCCTTTTTTATTATTATTCTTTTATTACTATTAATCTAAAAATTACGGGATATTACATACTACCCTCCTTAAAAAAAATTTGGTCCCCAAATTCACAACAATCCTATCACATGGCATGTCTACACACTAATCTCCTATAAGTCAAACTTAATCTATAGTCCACAAGATCGCACCCTAGAGAATGTATTAGTCCCATACCTAACACACTCCGAAGGACAGCCTGCTCTTGATACCAACTGTAACAGCCCGACTTTTCGGACTATTAATTCTGAATCAAAACTATAAACTATACAATTATTCAATGATAATTACAGACGGAAGCGTGACAAAGTTCTATTACAAAGCTAACTATTACAAAAGCGCAGCTAACGATAATCCAAAAACCAATCTATTCCGAACCTAAGATCCTCGAATCCAATGTTATCCCACTTGAGTTACACCAAACCTGAAAATTGTAAGGAATGAGCCATACAGCCCAGCAAGAAACCAATCGATCCAACTAGTCGGGCAAATAACATATATACATACAAGATAATACGATATTCAATACGATACAATAACGATACACAATATATAACTTTTGATTCACATATTCTTATTCTTATTCGATAAATACGATACCACATAACAACAATAACTTGAAACTCAAAATTCATACCACGACCACTATAACCCGGTGATAACGGTCCTAAATTTTCAGAAAACTGTCACTACAACCCGGTGACTCGGTCCTTATTCTTATTCGATATTTTCACAAACCATGGCACAAATCCGAATCCCAAGACTATTGCTTACACATAACACATATACAATAATACACATCACATCAAAATATATCATCAGTAAGCCCAATTTTATATAATCAAAACACACACACAACACATAGTTTCGAAAATACTAGATAAATCAATCGGAAACTTACCTCTGCGCATCCTAAATCATGTACCCAATTCTGGTCAGAACTGTATTTAACCTTTATTATCCTCTAAACGACGGTTTCTGGAAAAACTCAAAGGATGAAAGTTTTAGAGAACGAAAATACCTTTATGAAAAGATATGACTCATCAGAATCGGACTTATAACGAATCGGGAATTGAATAAAACGTCCGCTGAATTTGAACAGAAACTGAAAAACAAGATCTGTTTGTGTTTTGTGATTTTAGGAATAGTTCAGGGCATAATCTGGAAAAAGAGTATGAAATAGAAGTTGTAGAAAATTGAAAAATCTTTCTGAAAAGTCCGGAATCATCAAATTCCAACTTACGATGAATATTCTACTAATTTTTCAAAACAGCTGATTTGTGTGAGAAAAAGTCCTACGAATTTTGCAAACAAAGACGAAGAAGTAGAACCTGATGTTTATATAACGTAACCAAACCCTAAGTCCAAACCTATTACTTATCCGAAATTAAATTTGATCCATATTTTAGGCCCATCAATCTAATTCAATTTTAAATCCTATTCTTTTTCAAATTTTAATCCTTTTTTATTATTATTCTTTTATTACTATTAATCTAAAAATTACGGGATATTACATACTACCCTCCTTAAAAAAAATTTGGTCCCCAAATTCACAACAATCCTATCACATGGCATGTCTACACACTAATCTCCTATAAGTCAAACTTAATCTATAGTCCACAAGATCGCACCCTAGAGAATGTATTAGTCCCATACCTAACACACTCCGAAGGACAGCCTGCTCTTGATACCAACTGTAACAGCCCGACTTTTCGGACTATTAATTCTGAATCAAAACTATAAACTATACAATTATTCAATGATAATTACAGACGGAAGCGTGACAAAGTTCTATTACAAAGCTAACTATTACAAAAGCGCAGCTAACGATAATCCAAAAACCAATCTATTCCGAACCTAAGATCCTCGAATCCAATGTTATCCCACTTGAGTTACACCAAACCTGAAAATTGTAAGGAATGAGCCATACAGCCCAGCAAGAAACCAATCGATCCAACTAGTCGGGCAAATAACATATATACATACAAGATAATACGATATTCAATACGATACAATAACGATACACAATATATAACTTTTGATTCACATATTCTTATTCTTATTCGATAAATACGATACCACATAACAACAATAACTTGAAACTCAAAATTCATACCACGACCACTATAACCCGGTGATAACGGTCCTAAATTTTCAGAAAACTGTCACTACAACCCGGTGACTCGGTCCTTATTCTTATTCGATATTTTCACAAACCATGGCACAAATCCGAATCCCAAGACTATTGCTTACACATAACACATATACAATAATACACATCACATCAAAATATATCATCAGTAAGCCCAATTTTATATAATCAAAACACACACACAACACATAGTTTCGAAAATACTAGATAAATCAATCGGAAACTTACCTCTGCGCATCCTAAATCATGTACCCAATTCTGATCAGAACTGTATTTAACCTTTATTATCCTCTAAACGACGGTTTCTGGAAAAACTCAAAGGATGAAAGTTTTAGAGAACGAAAATACCTTTATGAAAAGATATGACTCATCAGAATCGGACTTATAACGAATCGGGAATTGAATAAAACGTCCGCTGAATTTGAACAGAAACTGAAAAACAAGATCTGTTTGTGTTTTGTGATTTTAGGAATAGTTCAGGGCATAATCTGGAAAAAGAGTATGAAATAGAAGTTGTAGAAAATTGAAAAATCTTTCTGAAAAGTCCGGAATCATCAAATTCCAACTTACGATGAATATTCTACTAATTTTTCAAAACAGCTGATTTGTGTGAGAAAAAGTCCTACGAATTTTGCAAACAAAGACGAAGAAGTAGAACCTGATGTTTATATAACGTAACCAAACCCTAAGTCCAAACCTATTACTTATCCGAAATTAAATTTGATCCATATTTTAGGCCCATCAATCTAATTCAATTTTAAATCCTATTCTTTTTCAAATTTTAATCCTTTTTTATTATTATTCTTTTATTACTATTAATCTAAAAATTACGGGATATTACATACTACCCTCCTTAAAAAAAATTTGGTCCCCAAATTCACAACAATCCTATCACATGGCATGTCTACACACTAATCTCCTATAAGTCAAACTTAATCTATAGTCCACAAGATCGCACCCTAGAGAATGTATTAGTCCCATACCTAACACACTCCGAAGGACAGCCTGCTCTTGATACCAACTGTAACAGCCCGACTTTTCGGACTATTAATTCTGAATCAAAACTATAAACTATACAATTATTCAATGATAATTACAGACGGAAGCGTGACAAAGTTCTATTACAAAGCTAACTATTACAAAAGCGCAGCTAACGATAATCCAAAAACCAATCTATTCCGAACCTAAGATCCTCGAATCCAATGTTATCCCACTTGAGTTACACCAAACCTGAAAATTGTAAGGAATGAGCCATACAGCCCAGCAAGAAACCAATCGATCCAACTAGTCGGGCAAATAACATATATACATACAAGATAATACGATATTCAATACGATACAATAACGATACACAATATATAACTTTTGATTCACATATTCTTATTCTTATTCGATAAATACGATACCACATAACAACAATAACTTGAAACTCAAAATTCATACCACGACCACTATAACCCGGTGATAACGGTCCTAAATTTTCAGAAAACTGTCACTACAACCCGGTGACTCGGTCCTTATTCTTATTCGATATTTTCACAAACCATGGCACAAATCCGAATCCCAAGACTATTGCTTACACATAACACATATACAATAATACACATCACATCAAAATATATCATCAGTAAGCCCAATTTTATATAATCAAAACACACACACAACACATAGTTTCGAAAATACTAGATAAATCAATCGGAAACTTACCTCTGCGCATCCTAAATCATGTACCCAATTCTGATCAGAACTGTATTTAACCTTTATTATCCTCTAAACGACGGTTTCTGGAAAAACTCAAAGGATGAAAGTTTTAGAGAACGAAAATACCTTTATGAAAAGATATGACTCATCAGAATCGGACTTATAACGAATCGGGAATTGAATAAAACGTCCGCTGAATTTGAACAGAAACTGAAAAACAAGATCTGTTTGTGTTTTGTGATTTTAGGAATAGTTCAGGGCATAATCTGGAAAAAGAGTATGAAATAGAAGTTGTAGAAAATTGAAAAATCTTTCTGAAAAGTCCGGAATCATCAAATTCCAACTTACGATGAATATTCTACTAATTTTTCAAAACAGCTGATTTGTGTGAGAAAAAGTCCTACGAATTTTGCAAACAAAGACGAAGAAGTAGAACCTGATGTTTATATAACGTAACCAAACCCTAAGTCCAAACCTATTACTTATCCGAAATTAAATTTGATCCATATTTTAGGCCCATCAATCTAATTCAATTTTAAATCCTATTCTTTTTCAAATTTTAATCCTTTTTTATTATTATTCTTTTATTACTATTAATCTAAAAATTACGGGATATTACATACTACCCTCCTTAAAAAAAATTTGGTCCCCAAATTCACAACAATCCTATCACATGGCATGTCTACACACTAATCTCCTATAAGTCAAACTTAATCTATAGTCCACAAGATCGCACCCTAGAGAATGTATTAGTCCCATACCTAACACACTCCGAAGGACAGCCTGCTCTTGATACCAACTGTAACAGCCCGACTTTTCGGACTATTAATTCTGAATCAAAACTATAAACTATACAATTATTCAATGATAATTACAGACGGAAGCATGACAAAGTTCTATTACAAAGCTAACTATTACAAAAGCGCAGCTAACGATAATCCAAAAACCAATCTATTCCGAACCTAAGATCCTCGAATCCAATGTTATCCCACTTGAGTTACACCAAACCTGAAAATTGTAAGGAATGAGCCATACAGCCCAGCAAGAAACCAATCGATCCAACTAGTCGAGCAAATAACATATATACATACAAGATAATACGATATTCAATACGATACAATAACGATACACAATATATAACTTTTGATTCACATATTCTTATTCTTATTCGATAAATACGATACCACATAACAACAATAACTTGAAACTCAAAATTCATACCACGACCACTATAACCCGGTGATAACGGTCCTAAATTTTCAGAAAACTGTCACTACAACCCGGTGACTCGGTCCTTATTCTTATTCGATATTTTCACAAACCATGGCACAAATCCGAATCCCAAGACTATTGCTTACACATAACACATATACAATAATACACATCACATCAAAATATATCATCACTAAGCCCAATTTTATATAATCAAAACACACACACAACACATAGTTTCGAAAATACTAGATAAATCAATCGGAAACTTACCTCTGCGCATCCTAAATCATGTACCCAATTCTGATCAGAACTGTATTTAACCTTTATTATCCTCTAAACGACGGTTTCTGGAAAAACTCAAAGGATGAAAGTTTTAGAGAACGAAAATACCTTTATGAAAAGATATGACTCATCAGAATCGGACTTATAACGAATCGGGAATTGAATAAAACGTCCGCTGAATTTGAACAGAAACTGAAAAACAAGATCTGTTTGTGTTTTGTGATTTTAGGAATAGTTCAGGGCATAATCCGGAAAAAGAGTATGAAATAGAAGTTGTAGAAAATTGAAAAATCTTTCTGAAAAGTCCGGAATCATCAAATTCCAACTTACGATGAATATTCTACTAATTTTTCAAAACAGCTGATTTGTGTGAGAAAAAGTCCTACGAATTTTGCAAACAAAGACGAAGAAGTAGAACCTGATGTTTATATAACGTAACCAAACCCTAAGTCCAAACCTATTACTTATCCGAAATTAAATTTGATCCAAATTTTAGGCCCATCAATCTAATTCAATTTTAAATCCTATTCTTTTTCAAATTTTAATCCTTTTTTATTATTATTCTTTTATTACTATTAATCTAAAAATTACGGGATATTACAGTACACTTGTAACGTACCATATTGATCTTATTACAAACTCCCAGTTGCTTCTTTCCACAAGTTCTACATTCTGGTATCGGAGGTTTCAGAGGTCTTGGTTAATCCATATTTTATGGACGGTTCCCTTGCTTATCATTTCCAGTTTCTGGTCTTCTAAATTCAACATTCCTATTTGACTGAAACTCAGGCCTTATATTGAAATGGTTCTGAAAGTTCCCTATTTGTTGGCTTCCTTCCGGAGTCTCTGGCTTCCCTTTTCTAGCTTCTTCTGTTTGTGATCAATCACTTTATTTCTTATTTCAACCTGATTAGTATTGGTATATCCTTGTTACCTTCTCCTTATCCATACCACAACTCTTGGTAATAATAAACCTTGACATCGTGTTGTAAGTCTAATGAGCAATTTAACTCGACATCCAATCCCTCCTTTTAAAACAATTTCCCATTTTTGATCAAAACAGTTTCCCGTCAATATAAGTACAGCTTGATACTCAGAATACCGTCATTCGCCTTTGCAATTTCAAATCGCTGATACCTCTAAGAGTTTCCGACAGAATGAATCAATAGATAGGAAGGCGTCAATAGATATGGATATATGACAAGTATGTTTAGTAAGAATTTCTTGTAAAAAGAATCAAACTAAGAGATCAAAATGATCATCGAACTTTATCAGGTTGCATTTGTCAATTTAAACAACAAGGTACAGAAGGTGGCCAACCTTTAGTACTTCCATGACAAACACACCACTGATGGCGTCCCACCAGACTTCTATCACACAGATAGAAAGTACCTGAATCCCCTATATATATAGGGTTGTTCATCTCAGTTACAACAAGGAGGATCAAAAATTTAAGAGGAACATATGAAAGGTTTAAGAGTTCCAAAGGTTTGTATGTATAAAATTTTGGATCAAGTAGCCCCTGAACAATAGAGGTATTTTGTAAAGAATAAAATAATAGAATTGAAAAATTGAATCCTTTAAAAAAAAAAAAAAATAAGTTGAATAAAATCAATGACTAGTTGTGAACAGACTTATCCTTACCTCGAACGAATAGAGATAATCACGCCTTGTCTCATGTAGATGGTCCTTAGGGGAGTTAATTTCTAGTTTGAGGTTATAGGTATGTCCCGATAGTAAATCAACTGTATGTAATCTTGAATAAAGAAAGAATCTACACTTAGGCCACTTCTCTGGGCAAATGTCTCTATCGCGGGGGAAATCGTTATTAATTATATCGTAAAGAATCTATCTAAGTGTTTCTAGACGTTATCTTGGGGATTCTACTCTCGCTCAACTCTAACCACACTTGATACGACACCTGGCGTGGTGTTTCATATAGCTTCCGCGGTGCAGCCGAAGTTTCAGATGAAATTCTGTAAAGTACATAAGGATCTACATGTGATGTCTTCCGAACTGGTAGTTTGATTCTCCGATTGATTCCTCCAGCTTCGAATTAGTTTCCTCGTCCGTAACCCGATCTTCAGATGGTTCCAGCGTATACTCGCTCGATATGTCGGAATACTATATAGCATGAAAGTGCATAACTTAAGCTAATATTTCTGTAGAAAATTCGGCATGACCTATTCGTAAAATGGACTATGCCCTGTTTAAAAAATATCTCAAATACTAACTCAATCGTCCACACATAATCCATAATCCATTCAATATTCCATCCATCTTCAATCCCTTTCATTTTATACGAAAAATAAATAAATCTGCCTTGACTTGCAGCTATACTATCAGAAAAGAAATTTACCCAAAGGGTAATGGAAATCTCCACTTGGCCGGGTGCATGCACTGATACTGATATTGACGACACTGGCTTGGGAAAAGGAATCTCAAATGAAGGTTAATCTCTCGAAACAGCCATTATCTGCAACAACACAATAATAAACCAAGAAGATAGTAAAACGGTAAAGGGTTATCTTAATCTACTAATACTCATCCTAAATGTAACCTACATCTATAAATCCTATCTTACCTATGAAGCTTAAGTCCTACTTCTCACCTTATATTCCCTTATTATTGTTACACCTAATCCTGGCTTGTTTCAGTGACCAAAACTGACCGCTCTGATACCAACCTGTGACGCCCTCCCAATCTGGGGTCATGATTGGGGAGTCACTACAACCTCTATACTTGTAAACCTGTGAATAATAATATAAACATGCAGACGCGACCCCAACTTTACCCTGGATCTTTAACAGGTAATGGTATGAAACAAGCATCAACAATCTACTTCATTTTATTACATAATAAAAGTCTCAAAAGTTATTACAACCGTGTCTTAAAAGTTCTACATTCCCTTATACAAAACACCTTCTACAGGTCTCCATCACCTGCCTGAGCTAGCATCCCAAAACTAACCCTATAGGAAGACTTCCTAGCTGTCTGGAAAGTGCGTACCATCTTCTCTTTTAACTGTGGGTTAGAACAGGGAAAAGAATGAGCCAAATGCTCAGCAAGTAATAATATATCCAAATAGTTAACCACTGTGCAACAATTTCCAATATCAATATGTATGTCATGGGTATAGCAGAATCCATATCAAGGGATTATCAGAACAATGACATGAATATACAATTTCAAAGGGTAAACCAATTTCCCTATAAAGATATATGATTTCAAGAAAAGCAATAAGTAATTTGGAGATTTTTCACAACGCACCGGACAATACGGGTGATCAGCCACGTAAAGTCCCCATACCGGACACACAGTCCCTCTGGTCCTTGTATTGGGTCCCAATAGGCACACATTGGCCTTTAGACTAGTCCATCCCTAGTCCATTTATTATAATTAAAAAGTGCTGGGCCGGCGTCACTCGGCCTCTTACGCCTCCAATCTTAGGAATCCGTGGAAACCATAAATCAGAATTTAAATGAATCCAAACTTTGAAACTTCCTTTCTTTTAAAATCTTTCTTATGAAAGAAATCCTTTGTAAATCATTGGATGTGTGTTTGTATAGTACCCAAGTGAAGGTTCATGTATTCTCAATTTCAAGTAAGTATGTGATTCATAGGTACAAGTTCAAATCTGATGCAATAGCATCTCAGGTTAAAATGTAAGTATAATCAAAGGATAAGGATAAGATCTGAAGAAAAGTTCAAGCAAGATATGGTTCATATAACATTGTGTTGTGTCTATAATGTTTGTATAGAAGTATCTTTTGTGAATCGGGTAAGTCCAATTTGATCAATCTGGATTTCTATCAATGGGAAATCAAGAAGTAAGTGTCATCAGGTACATTTTGGAAATGTATTAGAATGAGGGTTCAGATATATTCACTTTCAGGTATAAAAGGAATGCATAAGTAGAGGGTCAAATTCAGGTTATAGAATCATAGGTTATCAAGTTTCAATACATGGATATAAACAGGGTATAATGGTTTAAGGAAAGAAAACTGAACAAAGTATGGTATACAGAACAACATGGTATATGAACAGAGATAAGGGTTATCAATGAACAATAAGTGTTTTCAGAACTAAAAGGTATATCAAGGCAAGGTAACAATTCATATATGTCAAAATGAAACAATGGAATCGAAATGCGAAAGCAAGTTTGTATTACTTGCCTTAAGTAGCTAAAAAGGGTAATGAACAATCACTGATTCTCCACCTTAGTCTTTCCTTTGTCTCTAAGACCCACTTCCTTGAACTCTTTAAGTTCCACTTCCTTGGACTCTACAAAAGAATATATTCTATCTTAGAACGCCCTTTCTCAAATGTCAATCCTTTACTCTAAACTACCCAACGCATCCTAAGCGCGTAAACACATAATAGTTATACCATAAAACAATTATAACCACGTCATAGGCAATCAACCATATAGACTCACATCGTCATTTAAATACACATAACATGCTCCTTATACATATATACATATAATAATATACCTTTCAAATCATACCACACTTGGTATCCCTTAAATCAATTTGGTCATGCCAACCATATCCTTAACTCTTTATAACAATGTTTCATCTCAAAAAGCAGAAAAATCAACTGCGCATACTTTACTAAAACATTTTTCATAAATCTAAATATAATCAAACAATTACCAAATTTGTCAGGCTACTTCCTGATTACTAACTCAACTTAGAATAAAAGTTTCAACTTCAGAACACTTCATTTAGATTAAAAACGAACTGTATAAACTAGGTACTAAAGCACAGAAAATCCCTGCTGCGCAACTTTTAGTAAAATAATCATAACTTTTTATTCGTAAATCCTATCGATACAAGGTTAGCGCGTGTACAAACTAGATTCAATTTAGAACATTGACATTCTAGGCTCTCTGTCTAAAACAGGCAGCAACATTTCGAAAACAATCAAAACAGAACAGGCAGTCAGTTTTCTGGAAAATTCAGCATGAAGTAAGTGTATACAAAACCATCCCAATCATAATCTCTACTACAACCAACCATCCAATATCAAAACTAATACTCATGTTCTCAAGAAATTACTAAACTTTTACATGCATTTATCAAATACCCAAATTAACAATTCAAATACTTGGGACTTCACTAAAATCCCCAAACCAAAACTTTTAACATCAAATTTTCTGAACTATCTATACTCAACATAATTAATCAACATGCAATCACTATAAACCGAGATTATCAATTAAACATCAACATAACAAATTTTCAAAACCGAATTTACTAAAGGGGAAAAATCGAAAATATACATGCATTTCGATTTCTTTACATGCAACCCAAAATCTTAACTAACATAGCTATTAACACATAATTTGGACTCAATAACATCATCATCATCCCCGTCGGCTCTCCGGAGCTCATTGCCGACGGCGGCATGGTTTGGAGGTGCCCGGAAATTGGGTTTCCTTCAACAAACCTCACCAATAATAATCTAAACAATCTCCTTATCACAGAATCATCACAAAACAAAGGTTTCGGGATTGAATTAAATTAAAATCGCCAAAACCCCTTTGCATGCAAAAACCGATACACACATATACACACGGCATACACTCACACACATACACATATGCGCATATATATGTATATACACACATAATTATCAATATATTTGAGAGATTGAGAGAGAGATTTTACAAAGAAGAGAGAGATTTTTTTGCCGAGAGAAAAGAGAGAAGAGAGACTTGAGAGAAAGAGAGAAGAGAGTGTGATGAACGGTGAAAGAAGAAAAGGGGAAAAACTGATTGCTGGGGTTTTATAAGCCCAGGGGTATTTTAGTAACTTGCTAATTCCAAAATCTGATTTTTAAATAAGAAAACCCATATAAATGCCTTTCTAAAATTCGAAATAAAATGAAGATAATATCTGAAAATCACAATTTTATTTTTAAAACAAAGAATACGAATTTACAAGCTCCCCCATATTTTTAAAATATTTTTATGATCAAAATTGAATAAAATATGAATTTTCAAAGTTTTGATCACTTAAATGACATTTAACTCATAAAATCGTTTTTAAATCCTTAAAACCAAAAATAAATTCTTTCATTAATTTTCGAAAATACTAGAATATAAACTAAAGGTTGTGAAAAAGATTTCACAATAGAAAGAGTCTCCGTTGATTTTATAAAATTCCCGGAAGGTCAAAAAGAACTAATTTTTAATAAGAAATTCATATAAAATGTATTTGAAAGCATACACACATGTTTTAATCCATACCATTCACCAAGTAAACATCTAATTATCTCATTTTCACATATCCACCTTTCACACAATATTCACATATCATAGATCTCAAATATTATTAAATATTAATATAGTACAAGCGTTTTTCTGAGTCGTTATAGGCTATAGTCAATCCAAAAATAATTATTCATTATTCATCAAACATGCGAATGGTCTAGTCACTATAATTGCAGTATATGTAGATGATATCATCCTGACTAGGAGTGATCTATCTGTAATTTCTGAGCTAAAATATCACTTAGATAAAGTGTTCAGTATAAAGGACTTGGGCAGATTGAACTACTTTCTTGGTATCGAAGTAGGATATATGCATAGTGGAATTTCTCTCACACAGAAAAAGTTTACAAATGAGCTGTTACAAAGTGCATGTATTTCTACTATAAAGAAGGTAGTTACTCCTCTTCCAGTCAACTTGAAACTTTCAGCTACTGAAGGTGAACTATTTCATGATGTTAGTCTTTATAGATGTCTGGTGGGAAAGCTAAACTTTCTTACTCATACCAGACCATATTTGGCATATACTGTATAAAATCTAAGTCAGTTTCTGTTAGGCCGAATACACAATATAATCAAGTATGTATGAGAATAACAATGATTAATAACACTGTTTATGAATCAATAAAACTGTAATCTTATTAACAGCTTCTCTCTTTATGATGTTAATGAATCACAAAGAGCTTCTAGGTTACAAGAATAATATCTCAATGATCGCATCCCTTCTAGGGATAACCTATCTGTGTTTATATAGTACACAGTTACACAATCCTTATCTAATTGATATTCCTACAAATTAGCTATACAATTGATATCAATTAAGGATTGCTTCTTATCTTCTATTCTGTTTCCTTAGCTGTATCAATATATTCTGCTTCTTTCCATCTTCAGAATATATTGCTTCTAGAATCTTCAATTCAGCACCGACAGCTAATTCAACTATCACCTTGTCAGATTTTAAATAAACTCTGACCAGCTTCCTTTAAACTCTTCACCCTGTCAGAGTTTAATTAAACTCTGACTGGCTTTTGATAAACTCTTGTAAATACCTGTTGCTTAAACACTGATAAACAAACATTAGCAATTATATCTAACAATCTCCCCCAACTTGTTCATAATAAAATGTACAAGTTAAAACATATAATTGATGATGTCAAAACCTTTTAACAAATGCAGTGTTTAACATATAACAGAGTTTAATTTAAAACAGAGTTTAAATTTGACTTAGAATAGAAAACATATTAAAAACTTACAGTCAGACTTTACTTGATTTCTTGAATATCAGGCACAGTCCTGATATAATCTAACAGTAGTTTCTTCTCAGCTCTATTCAATTCAGCAATCATAATCTTCTTCAGCTCCTTCATTTCTGGTTCATCTTCACCAATTTGATAAATAGCAGCCCTCAAAGAATATATGCTGTTTTTGTTCATTTCATTGCCAAGTCTGATATAAAAAGATTTATCAGACTCTAGATTGAACTCAAGAACCTTTTTATTTAGTGCAGTTCTGAACCTAGCACTATTCCTTTTCATTTCTACCAACTTTCCATGTGCATCTCTGTATTTAGGAATGTATGCACTTGATACTCCAGCTCCACTCAGAACTTTGGATTTCATCATCCTTTCCTTCAAAACTCGAGCAGCATCATAAGTACTTCTATTCTTTACTTCAAGTAGATATAGAACATACTCTAGCTCTTCCCAAAGTTTTAACTGGATATCAAATTCACCAAATCTATATACTCTGCCATCAGCCATAAAATATAACAAGAATTCCTTTTTGATTCCTTTGTGAAAAATCATCTGTACAGATTCCAGTTTGTCAAGGCCTTCTTGAGTAATTCCAACTCCAAATTCTGCCAATGAAAACTTGTCTTGAGATCTGTTATTAGTTCTTCTCTCTCTGTGTGAACCCAGTCCAGATTTGTCAAAGGCTTCTTTTCCCAATACTGTTCTGGTTTCTGAGAAATTCACAGCTTCAAGCTTTAAGTCTTCAAGAATTTTTGGTTTGCTGAATCCTGGAAGTAGTGTAGATTTCTGTACAACTTGAGCAACGTCAGAGGTTGTCATGTCTTCAATAGAAACATCAACTT
Source organism: Heracleum sosnowskyi (assembly GCA_030848705.1). Classification (NCBI taxonomy): domain Eukaryota; kingdom Viridiplantae; phylum Streptophyta; class Magnoliopsida; order Apiales; family Apiaceae; genus Heracleum; species Heracleum sosnowskyi. The sequence continues at coordinate 73,756,410 of CM061235.1, forward strand.
GAGCAGCGTCAGAGGTTGATTTAGCTAATCTTGTTTCAACTTGAGCAATGTCAGAGGTTGAAATATCTTTCTTCTTTAGGTTAGGCTCTTCAATCATTATGCCTTTACCTTTATCAGAGTTTCTAATCACAGGTCTCCTTGTATTTTGTACACTCTGTTGAATATTCTCTTTGATAGAAATACCAACTTCTTTCTTTTTAGGAGCCTTGATTTCCTTTCTCTTGTAGATTCCAGCTTCAAGATATTTCTTGTGTTCCTCAGCAAGCATTTGCTCTTCAGCCTGGATATCTTCAATAGTTACATTCTTTCCATGCTCTTTCATGAATATCTTAGCAGCAATCTCTTCATCAGTAGATGGATTAGTTGAAACAACTAAACTCTTGAGATTTGAAGTAGATTGACCACCAGAGTTTATCTTTTCAGAGTTTATTAGTTTATTTGTCTACCAGAGTTTACTCTAGTCCTGCTTTGCCTTTGAGCAATGACCTTTCCTTTATTTCCTTTGCTTCCCCCATCAGTAGAATCATCCCTCTGTCTCAGAGCTTGAATGTCTTTGCATTTGTCTTTAGGTACATTCTCCCCCTTTTTGACATCATCAGAAAGTAATACTGATGTCAGCAATTCTAGAGCATTAGAAATAGAATTCAATTGAGTAGACATTTCAGCCTGATTCTCCTCAACTTTTTCAAGCCTTTTCTTGATTTCCTCGGAATCCTTGGCTTGCTGCTTGAATTGTGTAGAGTAAAATGATCTGTCAAGCTTCAAAGTTGTATCCCTGAGAGAAAATTCATTCCTTAGATTTGTAAACATCTGTTGATTCTCATCAAATCTATTATTAAGAGATTTGACTTGAACAACAGTTGCCTGTAAACTTGTAAGTACATCAGTATTGGATATCTTCTTGATAGAATCAGATAGCAAATCTGCAGCCCTTTGTGCTGAGAAAATGCAATCTGCATCAGCCCAATTTTTGTAGTACATATTCTGGAAATGCTCATTGGTCTGTCTATTAACTTCCAGTCTTTCATCACTATTGACATCATCAGCCAATGAAACTTGAATGCTAGGATGTGAATGAGAACCCTCAGCATCATTTCCAGCTTCGTCAATATTATCTGCTGCATTTTCAGTAAGAATATTTTCAGCAGTAAACTGTGCAGCTTCATCAATTTTCTCTTCTGCGACAGCTGCAGGAATATCAGAGTTTACCTTAGCAAAAACCTCTGCTTCTCTTTGAATCTGATTAACCTCCTCACCTTTGTCAAGATCACAAGAAATAACTTCAGTATGAGTGGCTAGAGATTCTTCTACCTGATCAGTGACTTGATCAGCTTCCACACCCTCTGTATAATAATCAGAATAGATAGAGGTGTGTGCTTCACGATCAAAAACTCTGCTATCAGAATGAGTAGCAGCTTCCTCAACTACATCATGAACCTTTGATGTAGGAGCATCGAAATCCATAGTAGCATCAGTATTTAATCTGTCTAGATTGACAGCTTCAGCATTTGCAGCATCCTCCTGAACAAACACTTCAGGAGTTTCAGTGTTTACAAACACTCTGTCCTCATCAGCATTGAAAATATCCTCCTCAGCAGCAATTTCAGGAGTAGCTTGAGGAACAGCTTCTGCTACAATCTCCTCATTCTCTGATGGAGGAGCTTCAGTGACCTTAGAGACTCTGTCCATGGTTATATTTACAGCACCAAAAAGATGTGCAGCCACTAGTCTTCTCTTTCTCTGATGAAGAGTTTCTTCATCAGTTTCAGTCTCTGAGTCTGCAATAGAATCAGTAGCAACAGACTTTGCCCTTTGAGCGCGCCTTTTCTTCATTCTTTTTCTCTGAGGCACAGCATCAACATTTGATGCCTCAGCTTCAGTGTGTTGCAAACCAGACTGAACAACCTTTACCGTAGATTTCTTTGACCTTTGTGGTTGAGACACAGAAGGCCCAGCTTCAGCATTTGATGGTGATTGTAGTTGTTGTGAATTGATCAAGAATTGTTGCACAAGCTCAGGCAACATCAAAACACCAACATCTCCTTTCTTGTTATCTTTATTGGTTAGATCAGAGAATATTCGTTTATGTAATTTAAAACATGGAATCACATCATTCTCAGCTATCTCTACTTCAGAAACACATTCAGAGAATATTAATTGACAAAATCGTGCAAAATAGACTACACCTCTGTTTTCAGTCATTTTCTCACCTATATTATTTAGAACTAGTCTAGCAACATCAAAATTACCTCCGTAAAGAAGAGAATACCCGATTTGCAGACTATCAGTGGGAATTGCATCCCAATTCGTGCACTTCTTCCCGAACGCCCTTGTTATGCAGTCGAAAAAGAAACTCCATTCCTTTCTCAAGAGCGGTCGCTTCAATTGACCAAGCTTTGTCAGTGGTCCAGAATAGCCTATTTCTCTCATCATACGAACTAACTCAGAATCTCCAACAGAGATTGTGAAAGCATTAAAGTCCTCAAGGCCCAGAGCATCACGAACAGTAGTTGGAGTCACTACAAACTCTTCTCCTTGAAATTCAAAAATTATGGACGGAGACCCAGACTCTCCTCCATTATCATAAGTGCCTGTCTGCCAAAAAGTCCTTATTTGAGATGCAGACAGCTTCAAAGGGGCGATTAGAGCAGTTCCAACATCAGAGTTTGACAAGAAATTCTGAATCAAATGAAACGCCGCCGGTGCGTTCTTATTTGCCAAAGGAGCAGCATAGTTGTTAGGGACGAACTCTAACCCAGACGAAACGAAAGCCGTGGTTGCCATTAGAAGATTTGAAAACAAGAAGTACTGGGCTTTGAAAGTGTTTGAGTGTTTGTGTGTGAATAAAAACTTAGGAAAAGATGAAGTGCGTAAAAGATTGAATCGTGTGTATGTAGTGTATTAAATAATAACTGTAAAGATTAGAAGTATGTTAGTGGGACAGATGTCGAACGGAAATACGCTGACAGCTGTTTCTAACAACTTCCAATACACACGTGCAGACGTGGAGACACCTGTCATCACATATACCACTCAAAATATTCGCTTAAAAGAAAAAAAAAATCAATAATAATAAAATTATCAATTTTAATAATAAAGTACAAAGGAACTCAACAGTCAGAATAATAATGACTGTCTTGAAACTCCGCACCTTATTTATCCCAAGCGCTTCGATTCAAGGAAAAACCTTTCAGGTACCCTGTTTGAATGCTTTAAATACCAAAGCATTTTAACAACAGGCTTCATATCTTAAACTTACTATACACCCAAAATGGCAGGAACCTTTGAGTTCATGGATGTTGAAGCATTCTTGAATCTAAACTGGCCTCAACAAGCAAATTACATCATTGATGAGTTTCTTGTTCTTTCTTTTCTGAACGATGAAGGTCTTATAGCAGATGATGAAATTGCTGAAGGACCAATTTCTAATCCGTATGTGCATATCATCCGTCCCGGTCCTTATGATATGCCCATCCTGGCAGACAATGAAGCTATGATGGTTTGCATGATGCTTTTTCAACAGAGCTTCTTGACGGGTACGGAAGAGTCACTCTTCTTGGAATCCTGCAAGCTGCAAAGCAGAAAGAGAATCCGAGAAGATGATGATGATGATTCATCATCAGGATGTTATCAAGCAATCCCAGATGGTATAATGACCAGATGAACAACTGGGTAGCTATTATCAGAAGTAATAGAGCACAATAGCTTCTGGCTCTAGCTCTTCTGCTTCAGATATAGCATTCAAATACTTATCCTGGTTAAATAGATGTTTTCTTTTGTAACCAGAAAGATTAGTATGTACCAGAAATATTAGCTAGGCATGAGTATGTAATTGACTGAATGTAAACAAAGTTTGAATCAATTAATGAAAAAGACCCATTTTGTTGCTTTACATTTCAGTATTATCAATATTGCATAGTAATTGTAAAGTGAAAGAGAAGATATCACTTTGTACAATAAACTAACATACTCAATAGCATTGGTTAATCACTATCAGGACTTATCAAACAAACTCTATCTTTTCTCTGTTCAATCACACTTTTTCGAAAAACAAATGACTAAACCCAAAATCATAAACTGTCTGAAACAAGGAAATTATTTTAACCATCAGAGATTAAAACAAAGTAACCTCGGCGTATTTCACACAAAACATCAGTGTTTACCATTTGTCCTTCTTTGTCAATAAACTCTTTTCTCAATCTGTACAGGTGTGAAAGTATGTGTGTGTAGTAGCAGAGTTTACCGAAATCAGTATTTAGACCATCTCAAAGTGCATAAAATCCACAATCTAAAGTAGTAAAAACTGGTTGCCTAAACTCTCATTTATAACATAAAATCTGATTTTATATCTAAACTCTGTATTACTGATATCCTTTCATTTGGATATGTCTTTTATTTTTCACCCCCTTTATTTATTTTATTTTTTTTTTTTTTTATTTTTTTTTTTATTTTTTTTTTTTTAATTTTTCCAGTAATCAGTGGTTGGCACTAGTCACCAAAAATCAAAGATTTTAGCCCTTATTTCATACAATAAGTTCCTGGATCGTCCTAGGCACAACATGATCTCAAAGGAATTTGTGCTCTGTTTGGCATCTTTTGAATTTGAGGGTGAATTATTTGTAATTAATAATCAGAGTTTAGACTTTGCATCAGTAAATATAATTAACTTATGAGAGAAAATGCAAACAGCTAATACAGACTCAGTGTATAGGATCAATAAACTAAGAGATGCTATAAATATAGAGACAGTATCATGCTGTGTTAGCTTACTGCACATTTTTGAGGTCAGAATCTATACAACTCTTAAGGATTCACAGTTACTTACTGATAATTATGCTTTATACAAATTTCTTCATTGGTCCATATGTTCCAGACAAAATTACAATCAGAGAATAGCATTTAAACTGTAACATTCAAAGTATGACCAACATTTTATGACTAACAGAGTTTAACATCAGAGTTTGACCAACAGAGTTTATGACACTGGTACTCATAACAGTTAACATATGCAAGGAATCATGAGCAACAAAAATTAAACATGTATAAATTTTGAGTCTAACCCGTATCTCTAGTCAGAGCCAGAGATCATTCCAAGTTCATTTACCAATCTTGTAAAAGTAGCTTCACTCAAAGGTTTGGTGAAGATATCTGCAAGTTGTTGGTCTGTAGACACAAAATGAAGCTCAATATTTCCTTCTTCCACATGTTCTCTGATAAAATGATACCTTATGCTGATGTGCTTGGTCATGGAGTGCTGTACTGGATTTCCTGTCATAGCAATAGCACTTTGGTTATCACAGAAAATAGGTATTTTAGAGTACCTTAACCCATAATCCAGCAATTGATTCTTCATCCATAAAATCTGTGCACAACAGCTACCAGCTGCTATATACTCTGCTTCAGCAGTGGATGTAGAAATTGATTTCTGTTTCTTACTGTACCAAGAAACCAATCTGTCACCTAAAAATTGACAGCTTCCACTTGTACTTTTTCTGTCTATCTTACAGCCTGCAAAATCTGCATCAGAGTAACCAATTAACTTAAACTCTGATTCTCTAGGATACCACAAACCCAAGGTTATGGTTCCTTTGAGATATTTGAAAATCCTTTTTACAGCTGTTAGATGAGGCTCTCTGGGATCTGCTTGAAATCTTGCACAAAGACATGTTGCATACATGATATCAGGTCTACTTGCAGTAAGATACAGTAGAGACCCTATCATTCCTCTGTAGTTAGTAATATCTACTGAGGCTCCTGTGTCTTTGTCTAGCTTTGTTGCTGTAGCCATGGGAGTTGTGGCAGATGAACTATCAAGCATACCAAATTTCTTTAGAAGATTTCTGGTATACTTTGCTTGATTGATAAAAATACCATCATCTGTTTGCTTGACCTGTAAGCTTAGAAAATAACTAAGCTCTCCCATCATGCTCATTTGGTACCTGGATTGCATAAGCTTTGCAAACTTCTTACAGAGTTTGTCATTAGTAGATCCAAAAATAATATCATCTACATAAATTTGAACTAAAAGCAAATCATCACCAGAATTGAAATAAAACAAGGTTTTATCAATTGTACCTCTTGTGAACCCACTTTCTAAAAGAAATTGAGCAAGAGTTTCATACCATGCTCTTGGTGCTTGCTTTAGTCCATATAATGCCTTGTCAAGCCTGTAGACATAATCTGGATGCTTGGAATCTACAAATCCTGGTGGTTGTTCAACAAACACTTCTTCTTCAAGCTTCCCATTTAGAAAAGCACTTTTTACATCCATCTGAAAGACTTTAAACTTCTTGTGTGCAGCATAGGCCAGAAAAATTCTTATGGCCTCCAATCTTGCAACTGGAGCAAAGGTTTCATCATAATCAATTCCTTCCTATTGTGAATAACCTTTAGCCACAAGTCTAGCCTTGTTCCTTGTAATCACACCATCACTGTCAGTCTTGTTTCTGAAAACCCACTTTGTACCTACAATTGATCTGTTCTTTGGTCTAGGTACAAGTGTCCAGACTTCATTTCTTTCAAACTCATTTAACTCTTCTTGCATTGCTGTAATCCAATTAGCATCTTGAAGAGCTTCCTCCACTTTCTTTGGTTCTGTTTGAGACAAGAAAGCATGATACAGACACTCATTATTTGTTGCACTTCTAGTTCTCACACTAGCATCAGGATCTCCAATTATGAGATCAGGTGTGTGTGCCTGTGTCCACTTTCTTACTGTTGGTAAGTGGTTTCTTGCATCATTATTGAATCCTCCCCCTTGATCCATGCTCTCCTGATTCATGTGTTGACTTTCTGCAGCACCTGAGGCTCCCCCTGAATTTGATGGTTCAGAGTTTGAACTGTCAGAGTTTGAATCAGTTTCCTCAACTGACTCACTTGCTGTGTCTTGTTGAGCTTCTTCACGCTCCCCCTCAACTGGTTCTCTATTTTGTTCAATTTGAGAATTTTCAGTTTCTCCAGTATTTACCAGTAGAGGTTCAGAGTATGCTTCGTCAGAGTTTGTCAACCCTGCTTCATCAGAGTTTATATCATCATAGAATAGATCTTCATTTTCAAAACGTAGTTGATCACATCCGTCCTTGTCTTCAAGTCCAATTATTTTCTTGTCATCAAATGACACATGTATGGATTCCATGATCACCTTAGTTCTTAGATTGTACACTCTGAATGCTTTTGTTGACAATGGATAGCCAACAAAAATTCCTTCATCAGCTTTTACTTCGAACTTTGTCAACTGTTCAGGATGAGTCTTCAACACAAAGCATTTGCATCCAAATATATGAAAATATTTCAAATTTGGCTTCTTATTTTTCACCATCTCATATGGTGTTTTCCCATGCTTGTTGATCAGTGTAGCATTTTGAGTAAAACAAGCAGTTTGAACAGCTTCTGCCCAGAAATAAGTTGGTAATTTTGCTTCTTCAAGCATAGTTCTGGCTGCTTCAATTAAAGTTCTGTTCTTTCTTTCAACTACACCATTTTGCTGTGGAGTGCCAGGTGCAGAAAATTCTTGTTTCACCCCTCTTTCCTTGCAGAAAGCTTCCATGATTGAGTTTCTGAATTCAGTTCCATTATCACTCCTTATTATTTTGACTTTGTGCTGTGATCCTTTGTCCAGTAGATTTACATGATCCATTAGAATTTGAGCAGTTTCATCCTTCTTTGACAAGAAATACACCCATGTATATCTAGTATATTCATCAACAATTACTAGAGCATATTTCTTTCTGCCCATTGACATTATATTCACTGGTCCAAAGAGATCAACATGTAGAAGATGATAAGGTTCCACTACTGAATATTCAGATTTGCTCTTGAAAGATGACTTCCTTTGTTTGGCCTTTTGACAAGAATCACATAGGCCATCTAGACTGAGTATTGATTTTGGAAGTCCTCTTACAAGATCCTTTCTTATCAGCTCATTGATGTTGTTCAAATTGAGATGAGAGAGCTTCTTATGCCAATTCCAACTCTCTTCATTTGACATTCTTGCAGTCAGACACACTATTTTTCCATCAGAGTTTGTTACCAAACTTGCTTCATAAATATTGTTGCGCCTGTGTCCAACTAGAACAACTTTTCCAGTAGATTTACTGATAACTTCACAGTATTCACTATGAAAATCTACATGGTTTCCTCTGTCACAGATTTGACTCACAGATAACAGATTATGCTTGAGTCCTGAGACTAGAGCTACATTTGTGATGATGACACCTCCAAGATTAATATTGCCATATCCCAGAGTATGTCCTACGTTGCCATCTCCATAGGAAACTTTTGGGCCATCCTTCTCCACAAAGTCGGATAGCAGGGCTTTATATCCAGTCATATGTCCTGAGCATCCACTGTCCAAGATAAGTGTGCTCTCTATTATACCCTGCAATCACAAACAAACACTAAGTGTTAGTTTTAAGGATCCAGACTTGCTTGGATCCTTTGCCTTTCTTAACAGTGTTAGCTTTTGCAGCGGAATCTGCTTTCTCAGAGTTTAAACTAACATTGTCAGATTTTACACTAGCAGAGTTTGCTCTAACCCATTTCAAGTTGGGTTTTAGCTCATAGTAATTATGATAAATTGCATGATAACTCTTACATGTGTAAATAGAATGCCAAGTGCTCCCACAATGTTTGCATAAGGTCTGTGGTTTTACTCTTACATAATCATTCTTTACTTCTGAAGTAGAAGTTAAAGAATTAATATGCTTGTTCTTAGTGCAAAATCTAGCAAGATGATTAGAACTACCACAACTGTAACATGTTTTCCTTGAAGCACCAGCATTAGGCATATGATTATTTCTACTATTAATGCCTATTTTTCCATTCCTATTTCTCTTGGACCCTTTAGGTTTCATGGCAGACTTAACCTCTTTGAGCTTATGTTTAAACTGTTTTCCTGTCATTAAACCAACATTAACCTGTTTCTCACAGACTCTAATTGGTTCTTTAACAGCTTCTAGCTCAACAGGCTTCTCTGTTTTAGATTCAATATCCACTTGTTCAACACAAGCTTCACTTGGCTCCATAACAGCTTCTTTCACAACTACAGATTTTAACTTTCCAGACTCAGGAACAAATGTTACAGGAGTTGAATATGAACTTGTGAAAGCTCTAACCTTAATTTTATCTTGAAACCTAAGTTCATCTTCCTCACTGTATCCTAAACCTACAGCATCTGTTTGGAAAACTTGATGTGTATCTCTGCCAGAATTAGTCCAAGTTTTAATTATTTTCCTTTCCTTCTCTAAATCAGATTCTAGTTGCCTATATCTTTTAAGCAACTCCTGTTCAACATAAACAGCATCATCTCTTTCTTTTTGAATCTTCTTCATATTCTCAAGTTCTCTTTCAAGAAACTTGTTTCTTTCTTTAAGACTAAGACTCTCAGTTTTAATCCTTTCATTCTCTAAAGTCTGATCCCTATAACTAACATGTATGTTCTTAAGATAAATTCTTAATTCAGAAATATTATCAGTATCATAAGCATAAGTAGTTAGAGGTACCTTATTTTCTGATGATTCAGTCTCATTTTTGACAGTTGCCATAAGAGCATAATTTTCTCCATCATCAGAATCTGAAGTATCTGCCCAGTCTTTGCCTTTAGAGACGAGTGCTTTTCCAGTTTTTCCTTTCTTGCACTCTGGAGCATAGTGACCCATCTCTTTGCACTTGTAGCACTGGATCTCAGATTTGTCCTTCTTTCCAGACTTTGTATCCCTTCCATCAGACTTTCTGAAATTCTTCTTCTCAGAATTTGAATCTCTCCTTGAGAATCTCTTTCCTTTCTTGAAGTTCTTGAATCCCATCTTTTTGAAGGTCTTCACCATCAATGCCGCCATTTGCATTAACTGTTCTTCATCATCCTCAGAGTCAGAAGCTTCATCAGAGTTTGAGTCATCATCAGAGTTTGATGACTCACTTTCAGATTTAATGACTAAAGCCTTTCCCTTGGCTTTTTTTGATGATTCCTTCTTTTCAATGGGCTTCTCTTCAACTTTGAGAGCAACAGATTTTGACTTCTTGCTTGATCTTCTGTTCCTTTGTTCTATCTCAAGTTCATGAGTCTTTAACAAGCCATAAATCTCATCAAGATCTGTATCTTCAAGATCATAATTATCTCTGATTGAGGTCGTCTTCAAATCCCATTTTTCAGGTAGAGATAAGAGAAACTTGAGATTTGACTCTTCAAGGTTATATTCTTTGTCAACCAGAGACAGATCATTCAGTAATTTACAAAACCTGTCATAAGTCTCAGTCAAGGTTTCATTAGATCTTGAATCAAAGTGCTCATACTCCTGTGTGAGAATTGTCTTCCTGTTCTTCTTTATAGCAGTGGTTCCTTGACACCTGACTTCCAAAGCATCCCAGATTTCTTTTGCCGTTGTGCAACCAATTACTCTGTTAGACATAACATTATCTAAAGCACTGTGCAAAAGATGTCTTACCTTGGCATCTTTTGCAAAAGATGAGATGTCCTCAGGAGTATAATCTTTCTTTTCCTTTGGAATCAGTGTCTGTTCTTTATCACCAACAGCAGGAGATAATTTAGTTGGCTTATGAGGACCATTATTAATTCTGTCAAGATATTCTGGATCTGTAGCCTCCAGAAACATGGTCATCTTCACCCTCCATATCGGATACTCTATTGGCCTGAGTATTGGAACCCTGATAGTTTCATATCGACTCACAGAATTTTGCTTAACCTGTTCAGCCGCAGGAGGAACTTGATTTTGATTTTCTTCAGACATGATTATTACTGTGTTTGAATCGTAAAACTGTATATATTAAACAGCCTAAGCTCTGATACCAATTGTTAGGCCGAATACACAATATAATCAAGTATGTATGAGAATAACAATGATTAATAACACTGTTTATGAATCAATAAAACTGTAATCTTATTAACAGCTTCTCTCTTTATGATGTTAATGAATCACAAAGAGCTTCTAGGTTACAAGAATAATATCTCAATGATCGCATCCCTTCTAGGGATAACCTATCTGTGTTTATATAGTACACAGTTACACAATCCTTATCTAATTGATATTCCTACAAATTAGCTATACAATTGATATCAATTAAGGATTGCTTCTTATCTTCTATTCTGTTTCCTTAGCTGTATCAATATATTCTGCTTCTTTCCATCTTCAGAATATATTGCTTCTAGAATCTTCAATTCAGCACCGACAGCTAATTCAACTATCACCTTGTCAGATTTTAAATAAACTCTGACCAGCTTCCTTTAAACTCTTCACCCTGTCAGAGTTTAATTAAACTCTGACTGGCTTTTGATAAACTCTTGTAAATACCTGTTGCTTAAACACTGATAAACAAACATTAGCAATTATATCTAACAGTTTCTTCAGCAACCAAGAGTATCAAATTACCAGGCTTTGATGCATACTCTCCATTATGTTGGATCCACAGCTGGACAAGGAATCTTACTGAGAGCTAATGATCTACTTACCTTACAAGTGTTTTATGATTCAGATTGGGGAGCCTGTATGGATACTAGGAAATCTGTATCAGGTTATGTGATGCTGCTAGGTAAATCACCTATAAGTTGGAAGTCTAAAAAGCAAGGGACTGTGTCTAGAAGCTCATCAGAGGCAGAGTACAGGGCAATGTCAAATGCTGCATCAGAAGTAACATGGTTGGTAAGACTGTTATAAGAGTTGGAGGTGACAAATTTGAAGCCTGTGACTTTATAGTATGATAATCAAAGTGCTATACATATAGCAAAGAATCCAGTTCATCACGAGAGAACAAAGCACATAGAGATTGATATTCAATTTACAAGGGACAAGGTCTTAGACGGATTGCTACAGATTGCTTATCTACCTACTTCCCTACAATTAGCATGTGTTTACTAAGGTACTTCCATCTACACAGTTCAATGGACTTCTTAACAAACTAGGTATGACTTCTTCACAGCCTAGTTTGAGGGGGGGGGTGTTGAGCATGATAAACAATGATGAAAGCATTGAAGAGCTTTGACAAGTCAACTCATTCCAAATCAGCAACAACAGAATGCCACATCAGAAATGTTTACATTCTTATGACTAGGGCTGATCATTCGGTCGGTTCGGTTAAAAACCGAACCGAATAAAAAAACCGAAAAATTGAATTTCTGTTTTGATCAAACCAAACCGAACCGAATTATTGTACAAAACCGAACCGAACCGAAATAGTAAGGATCGGTTTCTTCGGTTCGGTTTACTGTAAAACCGAAATTAATAAATCCTGTATTTTAGACAGTATTTACAAGATTCCATTGCAATTTGCATGAAATGAATCATGATTCATGATTAGTACAGTAGTACTATAAATAACCTGCTAAACAATTAAACATTCATTCCATTCAAAAGTCCACAACTGATTACAGAATTGAGAATACTGATTACTACTACACAAGTCCACAAATCTACATTCATAATTTCATACCATAACTGCACTATTGTCTACATTTAAAAAGTTTCTACAACATCAACATAAAACAATCAAACATTCATTCCATTCATCTTGACACCGTGACCAGTCACCAGTCCAACACAGCAACAACCAACACTCCAACCTGAAAAGTTGTGTAGCTGCTATGTTAAGATGAGAGCAAAGTACAACAGCTATAAAATCAGAAATTATAAAACAGACAGTCCAGACAGCAGTAATATTAATAAAACAGGACTGGAAACAACAGTAACAGTAGACACTAGACAGTAAATAGCAGTAGCAGACTAGCAGGGCACTCTACAGACAGTGAGACAGTCCAGACTCCAGACTACATTAATAATAAAAAGAAAGAGCGGAAGCAGAAAAAGACATGAGAGCAGTACCTAGCTGTCAATGTCCAAGTCCAAGTCCAAGTCTATCGCTGCGTCTTTGCCATTTTTTTTCTCATTAAGAGAAAGAGTAGAAAAAGCTGTAGAATACCAAAACTGCAAAACGTGTTAACATTTAACTCGATCAAATGAACATATTAACTGTGAGGAGTGAGGACAGTACATTAAAGAAATATTATACCTTCTTCAAATTTCTCGATATCATCTACATCTTGTTCAATTGTCTTTGGACGTTTGGCCGATCGCAACCAATCTTGAGCACAAATCAAACCCTCAACAACTTTAGGTGTCAAAGAACTCCTATATGGATCAAGGACTCTTCCACCCGTACGAAAAGCGGACTCCGATGCTACGGTGGAAATAGGGATTGCAAGTACATCACGAGCAAGTTGTGAGAGGATGGGAAACCTACTTGAATTAACTTTCCACCATTTCAAAATATCAAACTCATCATTTTTTGTAACATACACACTCTCTCTAAGATAGATATCCAATTCACCCTTGGATTCTACTTCTCCACTCTCCATCTTTTGTCTCATAAACCTAGCTTCCAATGCCGATTGCGTTCTTGAAGATGTACTTGAATTTATGCTTGAGGAATTACTTGAAGATTGAGCTTGTTGATTAACTTGACTAGTTTTAGGTTGACAAGTCTTTTTATACTCTTCAAATAACTCTCTTAATACTAGATTTGTGTCACTTGCCAACTTCCAACCAACATCTTTTCCATATTCCTCACATAGTGCAAACTCAATGAACTCTATTTTGTACTTAGGATCAACAACAACCGCCACATAGATGAGTTTGTTCATTTTGTGTACATTACCCCAATACTTGTAAAATTTATCTTTCATTTTTTCACCCATTAGCTTCACCTCTATATCCTCACTATTAATCCACTCTTTCAATAAATTATTAACCGTGCTAATTTCATGGTAGAATACATTAGATGTGACCTACAAAGAACCCGAAACCCTCAAGGTAAGTTCATAAAAATGAACTAACATATCCACCAACCTATTAACATTACCCCAATCCCAAAAAGTAGGCACCCCATCCCCCTCGTTAAGCACAATTAGAAAGTATGGATCCATTCTCTCAAATAACTAAGATGAACTTTGTAATTTTTGAGCAACTTTTAGCATCAAATAAGTGGAATTCCATCTTGTTTTTACATCCAAACACAACATAGATTTTCAATCAATATTTTGTAAGTTAATGCACTCCATGAATTTGGCTACTCTAACTGGAGATTGCCTCACAAACCTAACCGAGTTTCTCACTCTCACAACCGATGGATCTTGTTCTTTAAGTCCATCACTCACAATAAAATTAGCTATGTGTGCAACACATCTCATGTGCATGTATTTACCTTTCAAGAAATCACATCCCCTAGAAGTGAACCTATCTTTTAAATGACCTATGCAAGTAGAATTTGAACTTGCATTATCAGCCGTAATTACAAACACTTTTGCAATTCCCCATTCTTTCAAACACATACCAATGTCCCTAGCTAAGAGTTCACCCTTATGACCTTCAATAGGACAAAAGTTAATTATTTTCTTGTGCAATTTCCAATTTTGATCAATGTAGTGAGCCATTATGCACATATAATTAATTTTTTGTATTGAAGTCCAAGTGTCCGTGGTGATATTAACTCTTTGACCCGACATCTTAAAATATGTAGTCAACCTTTTCTTTTCATCCAAAAAAATTTGATAACAATCTCGTGCGACCGTAAAACGAGAGGGCACCTTAAAAAGTGGTTGAGTACTTTGCATGAAATCAATAAACCCCTCACCCTCAACAAACCTAAATGGAAGTTCATCAACAATAATCATGGCGGCTAATTTCTATCTAGACACTTTTTGATTGAAAAACCATTTCTTAAGATTACTTTCACTTCCTCTAACAGATTGTAAGGATAGCTGTGTTTGCTTCGATTCACCACTAAATGGAAGCTTTTTACAAACTTTAAGGTGAGCATTAAGTGTGGAAGTGCCATTTATACTAGAATTAGAACAATATACCTTATCACAGTACTTGCATCTCGATTTCAAAATGCCGTCGGGGTCCTTAAACTTGATAAAATGATCCCACACCATCGACCTTTCTTTAATCGGCTTTCTTTTCCTTATCGTGGAGCTTGCTTGAGTATTGTTACCTTCATTAGAATCTCTCATCTCAATCTCATTCTCATTCTCATTCTCGGGTTGTAAGTTTGACATTGCTGTAGCCTGTAAGTTAAACAAATAGAAAAGGTTGTAAGTTAAATAAACTTTGCAGAAAAGGCTGTAATGCTAACAGTATCAACTTCATCTATAAATATTTTGTTAAAATTATTCGTTAAATTGCTAAAGTTTTGACTGTTGAATATTTGCATTGTCCTGAAACAACCTAAATTTCAGACAGCTTTATAATCCTATCACGGCTCCTTGTACAAAGCTGTTATTGGCAATAAATTATTGCTACATGTTATGTAATTGGCGAAGTGGTGAAGGTCGTGTCAGATCATGAAACAAGTTCAAACAACTAAAAGTATATTGCAACTAAAAGTATTACAAGTTCAAATAATTCATCTCCAGAGAAAAATTATCGGAGTCCAAACAAGTTCAGTAAGTTCACTTTCAATCACTTTATGTCAGAACACTAACTAAAAGTGTACTAATTACTTATAGTATTACTTACAGTACTTTAAATGTGCAAAATTCAACAACCAAAAAAACCGAACACTGAAGAACTAATTAAACAACTAAACCTAATTAGAAATTTAGAATCAAGAAAGGAAAGGAAAGAAATTTAGTAATAACCTTCTTAATTGGCAGTTGAGTGATTGATTTGAGTCAGTAGGTAGTCGGCACTCGGCACTCAGCAGTCGGCTCCACCGCTCCAGAGTCCAGAGTCACTCGAGTTTTAGATCTAGGGTTGAAGAAAACTAGAAAAGGAAAGTAATAATAACTATTTTTTACTTTTTAGGAGATAGAAACTAAAAATCTGATATAATATATATATATATGTAATATATTTATAATTTTTAAAAATATATAAATATATTTCGGTTTTTTGGTTTTTAATCGAACCACTATTCTTAAAACCGAACCGAACCGATTTTATTCTGGTTTAATCCGAAAAACCGAAATAACCGAAATTTTGAAAAAAAACTCAATCCAAACCGAAAATTTTTGGTTCGGATCGGTTTTTCGGTTTCGGTTCGGTTTTGCTCAGCCCTACTTATGACAGCTGGATGAATGTAGAGCCTAACAAACTTTACTTTACTTTCTCTATCTTGTATATAAAACTTTGTAAGTAGAACACAAGAGTTAGTTAGAAAAACAATTTAATTTCTCTTTCTCTACACAATCAGTTAGTGACAATCATCTTCTTTGTAAAACCGTAATGGAGGTTCTATATTTTTACTAAGATGTTCATATTATTGAAGTAATATGATAAAGCATTTTAGTGTTATTTTTGAGACTAACATTGCATAATGTTCATTATGACGCCTCTCTTGGATTCCTAAAGACCCAGCCACCATCCTTATAATCTTGCCTCGATGATTTGTTATTACGACTCCTATGCCAGACATGTAATGGAATCTCAGAAGAAAAATAGTGTACAGTAATCTTGTAACACCCTTTTGAAGGTAGGGTCCACTGAACACCTATGGCTTGCATTTTAGTATGACTGGACTTCAGAATAGGTGAAAAAAGAATAACTCAGGGGTTTATTTATACACAAGAGGTATAATGCACATTGTGACGCCCTCCAAACCCGGGGTACAGATTTGGGGAGTCACTCGACCAACGAAACACAATATACCTGTATATAACACATGCATAATATAATAATGACATAAAACACCCCTTAACCAAGACCGCATCCAGATTATGGCATTGAACAAACTTCTAGGTTATTGTTAATCCCAAATGACCTAACAGAATTGTAGAAGGGGGGGGGGGGGGGGTTGAATACAATTCTTGATATTTCTTTAAACTTAAAACAACTTACAAATAAAAACTGAACTTAAAGTAAAAATCACAAGCACATAAATAATTTCAGTTGGATTGTTTGATGATCCAACTGAAGTGATTTTTATTGCGGAAATAATCTGTGATACAAAAGTACACAGCTGCTCAGTTACAAGGTTGTAGAGAAGAATGCTCTCAAGGATAGCTAATACAAACTATTTGTTTTTCTTCTCTATTTTTAAAGTAACTGCTACACTTGGTTATATATCCCCAAGTTTACAACCCTATTTTTGGCTACACTAAAAGTACAATGAGTAACCGCCAATAGTTTGCTTTTCATCCCTTTGTCCAGTGGTCCTTGGAGATCCTTGCTTTTGTCTTCATGCTTATTATGATCACTCCCAAGACCCAATTGGAAACTGGGATGTTTCCTTATTCCCCATGTCCATTTTAATGGTTTCCAATGCAAAGTACACTTCCACATCACCTTTAGATCTGTTCAGTAAACTGTCACTATCACTTTGTCAACTATTCAGAAAAGCAATAATGATTCGTTGATAGCAGGGAGATGTGTTTCGTTGATAGCTTTATTCTTCATTCCGTTGATGGTGTTTCCCTCATTTCGTTGATGAGTAAACTCCATACCGTTGACAGAGTAATCTTCATACCGTTGACATGTCTTCACTTAGACAAAATTACAAGGCCTAATATATTTACAATTAACCAACCTATTTTGCCTATCTAGTACTTAGTCAACATGACTTAGAGAACCTATCTTATAACAGAATGCCTATCATTTGAGAAGTATTGTACAATGCAATTGCTACAACACACATTTCGTTGATGAGCTTCCTGTCAACGGAATGCTGCAAAGCATGCCATTTCGTTGACAGCTACAAAGTGACTTTACACAAATTCTACTAAGTGTTTTATGTTTATCATCAAGAACAACATATTCCTAACAGTTATAATAATACAAACCAGTTTTCAGAGTTATTATTACACAACTTAAAGTTCAAAACTAGACATCTAGTCTAACTATCAAAATAAACAACTACCCTGCCAATGACAACCACTCGAGGTGATCTCCTAGCTGCTGGAGAACTATCGCTCGCGCTGTGTCTGCTCATACTCTCGCTTCACTGATTAGGTTTAGAAACAAAACAAGTATGAGCCACACGTGCTCAGCAAGCATAATATATATCAATCACAGTTCCATAATGAAAGGAAAAATCACAGTTATCTGAATCAACAATATATAAGCCAAACATATGCTTTTTAACAATCTCAATTGGAGAAAGAGGGATTAGAATTGGACTTCTACATTTTTCAAATAAAAAGGTTGAGCTGCTGATCAGTCACGCATCAACCCCGGACTTACTTATAGCAAAGTCCTCTACTAGGATCCATGGCCATCTTGGCCATAAGTTATTCCGACCATGATTGGTCCCATTTTAAAAACATGTCAATTCTATCACAGAGTATAAGCAATAATATGCATCACAAGATAGGTACACAATGATAAGGTATAATAGTTGCAAAAGAGCTTCAACTGCTCAATATCAAATGAAGTTCGAGAAATAAATTTGAAATGGTTTCAATGGTACAACGTACTCATTTAAGAAGGTCAACAATGGTTATAGTCAATACAAATGAATTGAAGTGAAGGTTTCTGATATTCAACACGATTGTGGATTTAATCAAAGAATTAGGAATATTCAAAGAAATAGCATCAGTTGCTCAAATACGGGGTAAAGATTGAATAATCTGAATTGTTCTGATGGTAACATGAATATAATACTTGAAAACAATATCCATTGAATCAACAAGTAAAGACACATATACTTGCATGGTCTACGTAGCTGCGATCTATCGCGCTTATCCTACCTTCTCCTTTCCCTTGCCTCGGAAACTCGATTCTATAATAAACAACTCATAATAGTAAGTCTAACTATCCTCGTTCTATCCTCGACATATACTCATAACTATTTTAAGTCTAAACAAGTAATCGGGTATTTATTAACATTTAATGAACGCCCGATCTAAGTTACGATACTCAAAACTCAGACACTAGCCCTTATACAAAGCATTTACAGACAATAAAACACATTTTTCAACTTATATAAACCATATAGTACTTATAAATATTTTTAGAACAATATTCGATGCTTATTTGAATTTAAATAAGTCACAAACAATTTTTAAATCAAAAATCGGATTATTAATCCCAATATAAGTATTTAAAAATAATCTAATCAATTAATATAAAATTAATTGAAAATTTCTAAATACTCCTACCATTTTTAAATAAATAAACCAAGCTAGAAAATAATTAAACTTAATTTAAATTAATTAAATCTAATTAATAATTAATTAATAAGAATTAACTGATTAATAAAATTAATCAATTAATTAAATAAATAAATTATTAATCAAAAATAATTAAAATAATTAAATTTAATCAGTTTACAAATTTAAATAATTAATTATAATTTTACAAAATTTTCTGAATATAAAAATGTATTTTTAAAATAAAAATATGATTTTTATAAATATTTAAACTATTTTCGAATTATTTTTAAAAATAAAATCCAAAACCAGTTTTCTGAAAATGAATTAGGGTTTTGAAGATTGAAACCAGGTCAAAAATTCGGGTAAACAGGTCGGGAAGAACAAAAACGGGTCGGGAAGAACAACCGGAAAATTTCCAGAATCCGGCGAGCAAAAAACGTAACAAAATTTGGGGCTTTTGATATCAAAACACTCCTTATAAACTCAACAATACATTCCGATCAAAACCAAACCAAAAACAACGCCGGAACTCCAAACCCGACCAAATTCCGGCGAGCTTAAACAATTTTCCGATCTAGCTAAATCCTACATGAAACTCGACGTTCTTTATGTTAAAATGAAGATAAGAACACATACAACAAAAGCCCTCTATCAAAAACAATGTCAGATCATTTATATGAACGGACTATTCAAAAGAAAATTTCGGGTAAAAACCCTAAAATCGAACACAAACATGAAATTAAAGCATGAATTCGTACTAATTAGAACCCTAGGAACATGTTAGAAGCAATCAATTGAACGGAGAATCAACAGAAAAGAAATCCCCAATTTTCATATGAACCCTAATAATAATTCGAATTTCAAAAATTCATATTAATTCGAAAAATTACCAGATGATGATAAAGTTGGAAGATTCTGAAACTAGAGATCAAGAGCTTTGATTTGAGTACTTGAACTTGAGATTTGGATTCCAATAACACTTTCAAAATTGAGTTTGATCTTCAAGAATACGAAGAACACGGTTCAGGGATTTTTATATTTTTGTCTATATATAATCTGCATTATACGTAGGATTATGTATGATTCGTCTTTTTATATTTAGTGGAAAATAATACCCCAAACAACATTTTTGGATCGATATCGATCCATTGGATCGCTTTAAATCTTTAATAAAGTAGAAGACACGTTTTACGAGGTGATAATCATCCACAATGACTGATAATTATCCAAATCAATACATATCATTTATATAACGAATTCTCAAGAATACTGGGGCTATAACAGATGTATTATTGATATGAACGATATATCAATTGCCCCTAAACAATTAGGGTACAGAATAATTTTTCCCTTTTTGAATAAAACAAATAATATTGATGGTATCGGATAATAAGGGATATAATAATACGAAGAAATCTTCCGATAATGATTCGGACACGAATGACGAAGGGATAATAATGATGTACAAAATTTTAACGGGGCCCTTGAATTTTCAAAACGGGGCTCAAAACTGAAGATATTTTTTTAAATGAAAAGATATTCGAAAGGGGCTTCCGACACAACAATTAGCATACTAATACTCAATATCCTTAACTATTAATATCCCAAATACTCCACAATAATTATTCTACACATAAAATATAATTTATATCATTAATAAAGTTTACGGATATTACATCCTTCCCACCTTAATAGGATTCTGTCCTCAGAATCAGATCAAGGAAACAACTGGGGATACTTCTCTAACATATCATTTTCTAACTCCCAGGTAGACTCTTCCACCTTAGGATTCCTCCACAAAACTTTTACTAATGCTACAATCTTATTCCTTAACACTTTCTCCTTACGATCCAATATATGAATTGGTCATTCTACATAAGACAAATCTGTCTGGACCTCTATGGGTTCATATTCTATTACATGGTTCGAATCTGGTCGATACTTCTTAAGCATTGATACATGAAACACATTATGAACGTGCTGCATGTGCGGGGGTAAGGCTAACTCGTAAGCTACTTTCCCAACTTGCTTCAGAATCTCAAACGGTCCAACATATCTCGGACTCAATTTCCCTTTCTTCCCAAACCTGACTAATCCTTTCCACGGTGAAACTTTCAGTAACACTTGTTCTCCAACTTCGAATCCCAAATTCTTTCTGGCTAGGTCAGCATATTTCTTCTGCCGGTTCTGAGATGTTACCAATCTTTTCTGAATCAATTCAATCACTTCCTTCGTCTGTTGCACTAACTCTGGTCCTATCACTTTTCGTTCACCAACTTCTTCCCAATATACTGGAGATCGACATTTCTGTCCATATAGAGCTTTGTAAGGTGGCATCCCAATACTTGCATCAAAACTATTATTATATGAGAATTCTACTAAGGGTAGATGATCGTCCCAATTACCTTTAAAATCAAGTGCACATATTCTAAGCATATCTTCGATGGTTTGAATTGTCCTCTCACTTTGACCGTCTGTCTGCGGGTGATAAGCCGTACTCATTTTTAATTCGGTGCATAAACACTCTTGAAAACTTCTCCAAAATCTTAAGTTGAATCGAGGGTCTCGATCAGATACTATTGACACTGGAACTCCATGCCGTACCACGATTTCCTTTACGTATATGTGAACCAACTTATCCAGCGAGAATCTCTCTTTAATTGGAAGAAAATGCACAGATTTCGTCAATCGATCCACAATAGCCCAAATAACATCATGGTTAGTCTTTGTTTTAGGTATTCCTACCACAAAGTCCATTGCGATGTGTTCTCACTTCCACTCAGGAATTTCTAACGGCTGCAGTAATCCACTTGGTCTTTGATGTTCCGCCTTGACCCTTTGACATGTTAAACATTTACTTACCCATTCAACAATTTCTCTTTTCATATCTGGCCACCAAAAGTTCGTTTTAAGATCTCGATACATCTTCGTGCTTCCAGGATGAATTGAATACTTCGATTTATGCGCTTCGTGCAAAATTTCATTCTTCAGTTCCGCTACATTAGGTACCCATATTCGAGAAGCAAACCTTAAAATCCCCTTATCGTCCAGTTGGCTACATATCTCTTCGCCTGTTAATTCCAAATCATGTGTAGGATATTTCTGTTCGTGAGGTCTCAATTGTCTTGACGCATAAGCAATTACTTTGTCATGTTGCATAAGCACGCAACCCAATCCTTTATAAGATGCATCACTATAGATTACAAAATGACCTTGATCGTCTGGTAGCATTAACACTAGTGCCGTAGTTAGTCTCTTCTTTAACTCTTGGAAACTTTCTTCGCATTTGTCGTTCCATATGAATCGTTCACTTTTCCTTGTCAGCTTGGTCATTGGAGTAACTATCTTTGCAAACTCCTGCACAAATCTCCGATAATATCCGGCTAATCCCAAGAAACTTCTAACTTCAGTTGGTGTCCTTGGTCTTTCCCAATCTTTCACTACTTCAATCTTTGTTGGATCTACTTTGATGCCTTCACTACTTACCACGTGCCCTAGGAAATGAACTTCTCTTAACCAGAATTCACACTTGGAAAATTTTGCGCATAATTCTTCTCGTCTTAAAGTCTCCAACACAATCCACAAATGGTCCGCATGTTCTTCTTCCGTCTTGGAATATATCAAAATATCATCGATGAATACCACTACATACTTATCCAAATACTTCTTGAAAATCCTGTTCATTAAATCCATGAAGGCTGCTGGTGCATTCGTCAATCCAAACGCCATTACCAAAAATTCATAATGTCCATACCTCGTTCGAAAAGCTATCTTCGGTATATCGTCTGGTTTAACCTTCAATTGGTGATATCCTGATCGTAGATCAATCTTAGAAAAATGAACCGCTCCTTTTAACTAGTCAAACAAATCATCTATTCTGGGCAATGGATACTTATTCTTGATGGTTAACTTGTTTAACTCCCGATAGTTTATACAAAGTCTCATACTTCCATCCTTCTTCTTGACAAACAACACTGGTGCTCCCCACGGAGAAGCGCTAGGTCTGATAATTCCTTTGTCTAACAATTCCTGTAGTTGCTTAGCTAATTCCTTAATTTCCACTGGTGCCATTCTATATGGGGCTTTGGATACTGGTTCCGCGCCTGGTGTTAAGCCTATTGAAAACTCAATCTCTCTATCCGGAGGTAATCCTGGTAACTCTTCTGGAAAAACATCTGGAAATTCACTCACGACCGGAATGTCTTCTAATTTAGGAGCTTCCTTCTCTGTATCTATCACGTATGCGAGATACGCTTCACATCCTTGTCTTAGTAACCTCTTATTCTGAATCATTGTCAAAAATTTCTTCGTTTGTTTCTCTCCTTTAAATATTACTTCTTTCTTATCTGGGGTAATTAAAGTAACCCTTTTGTTCTTACAATCAATGTGTGCATCATAATCAGTTAACTAATCCATTCCTAAAATCACATCAAATTCTCCCAACTTGAAAGGTAATAAATCAGCGTAAAAACGATTTCCTAAAATCTCAATTTCACAACGAGGACAATACGAACTGACCGGTATACGATCTTGGTTAGCTATCTCTACATTCAACACTCCACTTAAGGGTTCTATTAAGCAATTCAATTTACGAGCAAACGTTTCCGAAATAAATGATTTAGTAGCTCCTGAATCTATCAACACTTTAGCACTAACAGAGTTTACTAGAAGTGTACCTGCCACCACATCGGCGTCTCTCACTGCTTCCCTCATTGACATGTTATTGGTTCTGGCTTGCGGCTGAACATCAACAGCTGGAGGTGCCTCTATTGGTCGAATCATGTTGTTCACGGGTGCTGGTGCTCTACAATCCTTAATCATATGGCCTGGTTTCTTGCATCGGTGACACACAATACCTATCTTACAATCTCTAGCATAATGACCCTTCTGGTTGCATTTAAAACACGTGACACTCAATCGGTTGCATACTCCTGGATGTCTTTTCCCGCATGTCCTACATTCTGACAGTAGGGATCTGGAAATTCCCTGTTGATTGTTGGCTGGTAAACGATTGTCTTGCCATGTATTCCCGGTATCTGGTTTCTTAAAACTTGAACTCCTGCCGGGCTGGAATCCCGGTTTCTTATTCGACTGACCTTGTGAACTTCCCTGCGGCTGTCCCTTATCGGATGTTCCTATCTTCCTTTTCTTATTTTCTTTCTCCCTCATGTATGAATCACTCTCTGCTTCCGCAATCATTGCCTTCTGAACCACTGCTGCATAGGTGTCCAATTCCAGAATGGCTAACTTACTACGAATCCATGACCTCAGTCCCTGTTGGAACCTCTTGGCCTTTTTCTTCTCCGTGTCAACGTATGTCGGAACAAACCTAGACAATTCAGTAAACTTTGTCTCGTACTGAGGAACAGTCATACTACCTTGTTTCAACTCTATAAACTTCAACTCCATCTGGTCTCGCATATAATCAGGAAAATACCTTTCTAAAAACAACTCTGTAAACCTGACACACGTAATTAATCCCTCAGGTTCCATAGCCCTACTTGTTTCCCACCAATAACTTGCTTCACTCTTATAGAAATAACTAGCGTACTCTGTTTTCTTTTCTTCCGTTACCTCTATTAAGGTAAAAGCTTTCTCTATTTCCTTTAACCATGCCTTCGCCTCAACTGGGTCTGCAGATCCCTTAAATTCCGGAGGTTTCGCTGCTTGAAATGATTTAAACGTAACTACTGGCGCTGTCTGCTGGTGCTGCTGCTGTTGCTGTTGCTGATGCTGCTGCTGCTGCTATAGTAGCTGTTGTTGAATATGTTGTTGTTGTTGTGCCAGGGCAGTAGTTTGTTGAGTAATAGTATTCAAAATCTGTATTACAATCGGATCTATGTAACCCGTTGGAGGTGAATTCTGTTGACCTTCTTGGTCAGAGGAATCATTTGTAGGGGTACTTCGTCTAGGAGGCATATTGCTGATAAATAAACAATAATTGGTTTAATCAAATAATTCATAAGTAGAAGAGAAAGAGAACACTATTGGTAGAACCAAGGTTTACAATTTTCAACGGCGTAAGAGTACCCTCGTTGTATCAAGTAGAATGACAATTATAGTGCTGAAAATGAATAACAAGGGAATAATAACAGTTCTGCAAAAGGTGGTTATCATATATATATATACATAGATTCGATACAAGCGTAGAACGCTTTCAAAAGTAAAGTACGTCATAGCTGAACTACAACTGCCGATCAATAGTACAACAAAAATACAACAACAACCCAAGGTGATACTATAAGCCCGGTGCACTGCTGGTACTATACTATGCATCTATATACTATCTAACTGGAAATCCATACACCCACATAACATCCAACCTCACCTAATCCTACTCACGGATCATCATCTCTAGCCCTCCATAGCGCTGGTTCGGCAACCTCTCCAATCTCCCTCATCGCATAGTCCAAGATCTCTCTCGTCTCTGCTACAGTCTCTCCCTCTCGGCTAGAAGGTAGTCCATGCAACCTCGTCTCTACCAATGTCCTCGTAACCCTAAGTCTCATCTGAATCTCTCCTATCTGACCTCTGATTCTATCCCTCTCTTGGGCTACGGCTGCCTCTGCCGAACGAGTCCCTCGCATCTCCAATACATGTCTACAAAAATACTCCCTTTCCCCTCTCAGCCTCTGATACTCATGATGTGGAACTGGTGGCTGAGAAATCTGGTACAAAGGTCCGGAAACTGATGCCTGAGACACTGGTGTTGGAGCTACGTGTCGAAGTGGAACGGGACAAGGTATATGATCTCTCCTGACTACTGCATGTCCAGGCAGGGGTCGTGTCGGTCACGACGGTCCTGCTCTCCCTCCTGGTACATGTCTCTCCTCTATCGTATGCTCTGACAGGTCTGAATCTGAACTAGAGCTAGGGGGTTGCAATTATATATCCACATTCAATTACCACGCATAATATTCCTAATTGACATTCTATAATCCTTAAGTGAATTTCTAACTCTCTACGTTATCCTGGACCCTAAGTCCTAACTTGTTTAAAATGCCATAACCTGTTGCTCTGATACCAACATGTGACGCCCTCCAAACTCGGGGTACAGATTTGGGGAGTCACTCGACCAACGAAACACAATATACCTGTATATAACACATGCATAATATAATAATGACATAAAACACCCCTTAACCAAGACCGCATCCAGATTATGGCATTGAACAAGCTTCTAAGTTATAATAATACAAACCAATTTTCAGAGTTATTATTACACAACTTAAAGTTCAAAGATAGATATCTAGTCTAACTATCAAAATAAACAACTACCCTGCCAATGACAACCACTCGAGGTGATCTCCTAGCTGCTGGAGAACTATCACTCGCGCTGTGTCTGCTCATACTCTCGCTTCACTGATTAGGTTTAGAAACAAAACAAGTATGAGCCACAAGTGCTCAGCAAGCATAATATATATCAATCACAGTTCCATAATGAAAGGAAAAATCACAGTTATCTGAATCAACAGTATATAAGCCAAACATATGCTTTTTAACAATCTCAATTGAAGAAAGAGGGATTAGAATTGGACTTCTACATTTTTCAAATAAAAAGGTTGAGCTGCTGATCAGTCACGCATCAACCCCGGACTTGCTTATAGCAAAGTCCTCCACTAGGATCCATGGCCATCTTGGCCTTAAGTTATTCCGACCATGAATATGGTCCGATGATTATTGGTCCCATTTTAAAAACATGCCAATTCTATCACAGAGTATAAGCAATAATATGCATCACAAGATAGGTACACAATGATAAGGTATAATAGTTACAAAAGAGCTTCAACTGCTCAATATCAAATGAAGTTCGAGAAATAGATTCGGAATGGTTTCAATGGTACAACGTACCCATTTAAGAAGTTCAACAATGGTTATAGTCAATACAAATGAATTAAAGTGAAGGTTTCTGATATTCAACACAAATGTGGATTTAATCAATGAATTAGGAATATTCAAGGAAATAGCATCAGTTGCTCAAATACGGGGTAAAGATTGAATAATCTGAATTGTTCTGATGGTAACATGAATATAATCATTGAAAACAATATCAATTGAATCAACAAGTAAAGGCACATATACTTGCCTGGTCTACGTAGCTGACTGCGATCTATCGCGCTTATCCTATCTTCTCCTTTCCCTTGCCTCGGGAACTGGATTCTATAATAAACAACTCATAATAGTAAGTCTAACTATCCTCGTTCTATCCTCGACATATACTCATAACCATTTTAAGTCTAAACAAGTAATCGTGTATTTATTAGCATTTAATGAACGCCCGATCTAAGTTACGATACTCAAAACTCAGACACTAGCCCTTATACAAAGCATTTACGGACAATAAAACACATTTTTCAACTTATATAAACCATATAGCACTTATAAATATTTTTAGAACAATATTCGATGCTTATTTGAATTTAAATAAGTCACAAACAATTTTTAAATCAAAAATCGGATTATTAATCCCAATATAAGTATTTAAAAATAATTTAATCAATTAATATAAAATTAATTGACAATTTCTAAATACTCCTACTATTTTTAAATAAATAAACCAAGCTAGAAAATAATTAAACTTAATTTAAATTAATTAAATCTAATTAATAATTAATTAATAAGAATTAACTGATTAATAAAATTAATCAATTAATTAAATAAATTAATTATTCATCAAAAATAATTAAAATAATTAAATTTAATCAGTTTTCGAATTTAAATAATTAATTATAATTTTATAAAATTTTCTGAATATAAAAATGTATTTTTAAAATAAAAATATGATTTTTATAAATATTTAAACTATTTTCGAATTATTTTTAAAAAACAAATCAAAAAACAGTTTTTTGAAAATGAATTAGGGTTTTGAAGATTGAAACCCGGTCAAAAATTCGGGTAAACGGGTCGGGAAGAACAAAAACGGATCGGGAAGAACAACCGGAAAATTTCCAGAATCCGGCGAGCCAAAAACATAACAAAAATTGGGGCTTTTGATATCAAAACACTCCTTATAAACTCAGCAATACATTCCGATCAAAACCAAACCAAAAACAACGCCGGAACTCCAAACCCGACCAAATTCCGGCGAGCTTAAACAATTTTCCGATCTAGCTAAATCCTACATTAAACTCGACGTTCTTTATGTTAAAATGAAGATAAGAACACATACAACAAAAACCCTCTATCAAAAACAATGTCAGATCATTTATAGGAACGGACTATTCAAAAGAAAATTTCGGGTAAAAACCCTAAAATCGAATTCTCAAAATCGAACACAAACATGAAATTAAAGCATGAATTCCTACTAATTAGAACCCTAGGAACATGTTAGAAGCAATCAATTGAACGGAGAATCAACAGAAAAGAAATCCCCAATTTTCATATGAACCCTAATAATAATTCGAATTTCAAAAATTCATATTAATTCGAAAAATTACCAGATGATGATACGGTTGGAAGATTCTGAAACTAGAGATCAAGAGCTTTGATTTGAGTACTTGAACTTGAGATTTGGATTCCAATAACACTTTCAAAATTGAGTTTGATCTTCAAGAACACGAAGAACACGGTTCGGGGATTTTTATATTTTTGTCTATATATAATCTGCATTATACGTAGGATTATGTACGATTCGTCTTTTTATATTTAGTGGAAAATAATACCCCAAACAACATTTTTGGATCGATATCGATCCATTGGATCGCTTTAAATCTTTAATAAAGTAGAATACACGTTTTACGAGGTGATAATCATCCACAAGGACTGATAATTATCCAAATCAATACATATCATTTATAGAACGAATGCTCAAGAATACTGGGGCTATAACAGATGTATTATTGATATGAACGATATATCAATTGCCCCTAAACAATTAGGGTACGGAATAATTTTTCCCTTTTTGAATAAAACAAATAATATTGATGGTATCGGATAATAAGGGATATAATAATACGAAGAAATCTTCCGATAATGATTCGAACACGAATGATGAAGGGATAATAATGATGTACAAAATTTTAACGGGGCCCTTGAATTTTCAAAACGGGGCTCAAAACTGAAAATATTTTTTTAAATGATAAGATATTCGAAAGGGGCTTCCGACACAACAATTAGCATACTAATACTCAATATCCTTAACTATTAATATCCCAAATACTTCACAATAATTATTCTACACATAAAATATAATTTATATCATTAATAAAGTTTACGGATATTACACACATTGTAGCTATCAAGAAACCCTGACACATCCTCCAATTCCACTAGAGACTTCTAAGAGAGACCCTTTGCATTCCTCCGACTTCAGAAACTGTGCACTTCTTTGATTTATAATTTAAGAAAAATCTTATCCCCTGCTGCTATTAAGAAAACTAACACCATGTATGCATAATGATATTTCTACCAGTGCCCGTTTTAGCAAGCTCATTAGCACCCAAGTTATTTTCTCTTGGTAGAAATATGAATTGTAGATCATTCATTCTAATAATATCTATGATTTGATCTTCGAGCTTAAAAGAATTTTTTGGACTAAATTTTATACCTTGCATGTAAAGGTGGATTTTGGGGGGTGGGGGGTGGGGGGGGGGGGGGGGGGGGGGTTCTGGGCCCCTCCTGAGTTGGGGAGTATTTTCAGTTTTCAAAACGACGTCGTTTTGACATTTTAGCTGAAAATTACAATTAATTAATTAAAACTACTATAATCAATTATTATATCAATCGACGACTCAATTGACGACTCCTCTGGGCTCTGGGCTCTGGCGATCAAACTTAGGGTTTATTCAAAGTCAAAGATTCAATTTTCTTCCTCAATTGATACGATCTGTTTTCTCCTACCGGCTACCTCAAAGCTCAAGGCCCTGGTCCAGGTGTTTTGGCAACAACAAAGCTCAAAGCTCAGAATTGCTAATTCAAGGTAAAATCTCTAATTTCGAGTTCTAATTTCAATTTTATGTCTTTTTAAGATATTTAATTTGTAACCTAGAGTGATGTTGTTATAGAGAATGTTTTGCAAACTGTTTTGTCTTTAATTTTTGTTGATTATGGTTTATAATTTTGGTTGATTGTTGTTTATAATTTGAGATTTTGAATTAGTTTTTAGTTGCCATAAAATTGTCTTGAATTAGTATTTAGTTGGGTGTTGATTTAGTATGAAATTGCATTTAAAGTTCTGTTTTTGTGACACTATTTTTTTGTTGCAGAATAGCTTAAGTGCCATTTTGTGATAGTTTGATAGAGAGCCTAGAATGTTTAGAACATGGATAATTTTTTAATACGGAGCACAACGGATGCACCTGGTAATGAATCAAGGGGCAAAAGACCTCGAGTTGAAAGTAATGTGCCACTTGATGATATTATCAGTGATCCGACATTGCCAAGTTGTTGATCGTATTAGTCAAGAAATGCATAATCGTTTCTCAGAATCAAGTACATAATTGTTGTTATGTGTTGCCTGCCCAGACCCGAAGAATTCATTCGCAAACTTTGATCTTTCAAAAGTAATTCGACTTGCAGAATTATACCCGGAAGAATTCTCACCATCTGATCGTATGGAGCTTAAAGACGAACTGAATATGTGGTTGTCTGAAATGAAAAGAAATAAAACATTTTCGTAATTGCAAAATATCGGGGATCTTACTAAAAAGATGGTTGCTATGGGTTTTGACAAGAGTTTTCCATTGGTGTATCTTCTTTTAGAGCTTATTTTAGTTTTACCGGTTGCTACAACAAGTGTGGAACGCGCATTTTCAGCTATGAACATTATCAAGACAAATTTGCGTAATAAAATGGGGGATGAATTTCTAACTGATTGCTTGGTGTGTTATATTGAGAAAGAAATTTTCACTGGTATTGACAATGAGGTAATCATGCAACATTTTCAGAACATGAAGTCTCGAAGGGCAGATTTATCACGTTTATGCAAAGATTAAGAATAATGGTAAGTGACATTATTATATTCATTCAGATTTATACATCTTGCATTTCAACATGATTCAAGCAGATTGTAATGTTCTTGTAATCTTTTTAATGGACAAGGTGCCATTTGATGCGAATGATGGACTTTTTGGAAGCAATATCATATATAAGCAGTTTTTATTTCATGTAAGTACAAAACATCTTATATTTTCTTTTGTCAATGCCTTAGAATCTGATTTTTTTTAAGTATTATAAGATGGCCCCCCTAAAAAAAAATTCTGCGTCCGCCACTGCTTGCATGCAACTCTTTGAGTTTGAGAATATAATACCATTAACCATTGCTTGAGCAGGGGCTCACAGAAATAGCCTTGATCAAAAAACACACGGCCTCCAACTTAGCTTCAATACTAAACTAATATATTTTAGAATATATTAGATATATTTTTAAATAATATAATTCTTATAATTTTTTTCAGTTATTTAAAATATGTAATTTCTAGTTAAAATGTGATTAATTTGATCATAAAAATTCGGAACTACACAAATTTTTTGGAATTGAGAGAGTATAATATTACTCTATCCGCCCGCGCCACCTATTTTTTTTGCGTTTTGTTTGGACTTTGGAGAGATTAAATAAAAGTGTAAATAGTTGAGGAAGATAAAGCTTAAGGTTGAGTAAAATAGTTAGACTAATGAATATTCGATATATCAAATGATTATTCACCAAGGAAATGGTGGATATTATTAATTTTTATATAATTTTTTTTTATTTTTAGAAAATTTTGAAATATAAAAAATTAAAAGAAATAAAATATAAAAAATTAAATGGGACAAAAGGAGTATCAATTAACAAGTATTTACTTAAACTTTTACTTAAACTTTTACTAGTTAAAGCCCTTGGTTTACGCGAAACTCGCTGGATATAGTGTTGAATTACACCGACAAAACCAACCAAATTATAAGGGCACTGGCCACTGGGTAATGCCTCTGTACACTACAGGGTCTCTCTTCGCTGGCCTGTCTTGAAATGTTGATCAAACAGGACTTACAGTTGCAGGTGGTTGGTGTAGACATACCAACGAAGAAAAATTACATCCCCCTCGACAGCTTGAAATGCTGGGAAGCCTCTCTGTCGAAAACACCCCTTAGTTGTCGAAAACACCCCTTCGTTCTCACCATAAAAAAATTATGAGGCTAAAATATATGACCACTAGTAATATAAAATGTACCATTTGCAACAACGTTGCGAGTTCCTGCGACAAAACGTTGTTTTAAAATTTCTGAACGAGTCAGGTTTTTGTTTGCTCAAGTTAGATACTGTTCCTTACTTTCCGATCTTGTGACAACTTCTTATAGGATTCAGGCACTTTCCTTTGGGTATTTTTTTAAACTTACTTCAATGTTATTGTCTGTTAATCTCATTGATTTATATAAGTAGGTCATGCTTGTTTACGAGACTCGTTGGGATATTCGGCACATTAAGCATTTCACTTCTGCAGGTATGTAAATATCATTCTTATTTTATGGCACTCTTGGGATATACTTAGATTGAGCTATTGTTTAAAGGGAGACGGCAGAAACTAGTGCTGTCATTCACACCCAGAATAGACCAAATTTATCCGATTATCGACACCTGAATTTTTCCACACACATAATGTACCTCCAACACCTGATCTGTTCTTGTCCTTAGAGACAGGATATGAAGTGGTCGTGGAGAATGACAGAGAGCATTGTGGAGCTCAAAGTCAGACGACATTTGTCAGTAAATCAAACTCATTTTGCTGGTGCACAACTTGCTAGATTTGACAGAGCCATTATTGGGGGCGTTCTCGGGGGAGTTGGCTTTCTGTTGCTGGTACTAGCTATATTTTTGCGGCATCTATATACAAGAAAGAAAAAAGTAGGTTCAAGAGGTATATATTTCACTTTTTATACAATTGATTTTTGTATTTTCCACTTTTGAGTTGTACAAGAGAAAATAAATTACTTTGCTATGACCTTAGGGTGTAACGTTTCAAGGATGCATATATAGGTGAAGTATATTACATATATATATTCAAGACTTCCCCTCACTCCTAGAGTGGACAAAGTATCATCGATACCATGTTAAGTAGCTAACTCTTCCAAATCAAATTCATAGAAGTACTGTATCCAACTCATGACCGGATTCGTTGCTAAGAATCTTTTTCAGTTATTTAATTTCAAAATGCCAGTTTCACTCTACAGAAGCAGCTTTTTCCACATGAAGAGGCTGTCTGGAATGGGAATCGAGTATGGAATGAAAGGGTATGGAAATGAGGGTTAACGTGGATGAGAGTTTGTTGGAATGACAAGGATTAAGAAGGATATGATACCCCGTTTATTAGATCATATGTTTCCCGTTCCAAATAATAAAATTACACATCAAAACACTAGCACACGATATTAAGGATCCTAATCCCGGTTCATGTACGATGAACAAAGTGCCCCCAGTATAAACCTCCAGCCACTATTCCTTCTGCCATAGATTCTGTCTGTCATTTTAATTTGTCGACTTCGGGTACAGTTTTCTTAAACTTCAAGGGCTGATATATAAACAGGAAAGGTTAATATAATACTTTAGGCAAAAAATAGAAGAAGAAGAAAAGGATAATTGGTCTGTTAACAATGTTGTTTGTCACTTACTGCATATATATATATTATGAGAACTCTTTAGTTACGTGATATTGTTTCCTTTCAAACCAGGTGATGAACAAGGGTCAACCGAGTTGCAGGGGACAGAAACCTACAATTACCAAGACTTGAAATTGGCAACAAAAAGTTTCAGCCAAGACTACAAGCTTGGGGAAGGAGGTTCTGGAGATGTATATAAGGTAATAATTTAGGTTTAGTTGCAGTTCTCATATATATGCACGTCTGGTCTACTAAGAGTATTAAGCGCCTGTGTTATTCCTACTGTTGCCACATTTCGAGAATCCTTATTTGGTTATAATATGGCTGAAGAACAGGGTATTGTAAACCATGGTAAAATAGTAGCGGTCAAGAGACTTGCTTCAAGTACCAGCAAAGCAAAGGCAGATTTTGAGAGTGAAATTAGTCTTATAAGTAATGTCCACCACCGGAATCTGATCCGTCTTCTAGGATGTAGTAGTGAAGGACCGGATCTACTTCTTGTCTATGAATACATGGAAAATGGAAGTCTTGACAGCTTCTTATATGGTGAGAGCCTTAACACTCCAGGAATTTGTTACATAGCCTTCAGTGTCAATTCATCAGTGCAAACCAAAGCATTGCCCAATATTTCATTCCTCTAATGAAAAGAAAAATATAGGATACCAATATATCATTTGATTAAAATGTTGCATAGTAACTTTTATCATTCAACAGGTGGAAAACGAGGTACTCTTAACTGGAAAAAACGGTTTGATATTATCTTAGGGGCAGCTAGAGGTCTTGCATATCTCCATGATCAGTTTAACGGTCGTATTATACATCGTGATATAAAACCTGGTAACATTCTACTAGATGATGAACTTCAACCTAAGATTGCAGATTTTGGGTTGGCAAGGCTCTTACCTGAGGATCAAACTCATTTTAACACCAGATTTGCTGGCACCCTGTAAGTTAAATCAACAGTGTTCATGCAGTAGACTGCTTTGTGCCAATGGTCATCGTAAAATCTTATATACGCATTCTATCTGATTAAAAAGTATATTAAATTAATTGGATTGGGTAACCATGCTAATGTGCAACAGCGGTTACACAGCACCTGAGTATGCAATTCAAGGACATCTATCCGAAAAAGTTGATACTTACAGTTTCGGTGTAATGCTACTTGAAATTATAAGTGGCCGACGGTGTAGTGACACACATATGGAGTGCAAAACAGATTTCCTCCTTGAACTCGTAAGTTCTATATGGATTTCTTAATTTGGTAAATTCTTTGGTTCACTTTGTTTAATCTTTTGGTATCATGTTGTATTAGGCGTGGAAGCTACATGCAAACAGCTTGCATCACAAGCTGATTGATGCGACATTAGACCCAGATGAATATAAGCTAGAAGATGCTCAAAAGATTGTAAAGATTGGTTTAATGTGCACACAGTCACCAGCTTCTCTGAGGCCTACAATGTCTGAAGTTGTTATTTTGCTTATACGTGATGGATTACTGGAGCCAGTACCTATAAGCAGGCCTGTTTTTGTTCATTCAAAAAACACAATTTGTGAAATACCTGCTCAGTCATCAATTTCCAAATATACTTCTACTTTATCAGAGCCTAATGGACGATAGACGCTTGTTTCCATCTATTTATGAATATATTTTTGTTACAAAAGCATTAGATATTTTGTTCCATCTTCATGTATGTTAGTCAACAGAAGTAGAAGCAGCCGATACATGTCTAATGCAATGCTAAATATTAATGTAAAATAATTAGAAGATTAGATTGAAACAGAGGATCAGCTTTCCGGAGCATTCAACAGTCTCAGGACTGCTCTTGGACATGGAGGAAGGTTCTTCAACTAGGGTCTCTTGACAGAGACATATTCACATCAAAATTGGCAATGGGCATAGCACTTATCTCTGATATGATCTTCAGTATGCAAACAACATTATTTGTCCCAGCATGTATGATAATTTTTGTTTGAGCTCCATGACAGTAACAGTGGTATACTTATGGAGGTGAAACAATGGTTACTATCTTTTGATAAAAATACAATCTTTGATATCAACAAAGAAGACAACTATTGCAGGGATATATATAATTGAGCAAGGGTAGACTAGTTATATGGGACAGTATTCGAACCTCTGATCTCAGCCTTTGGCAAAAACTGTGGAGCATAAATCAAGCATCCCAAGATAAAGAACTTTGGTTATGTTTAAACTACACAAGCTTTCTTTGCATTGTTGGTGTTGAGACCTAAGACCGCCTCCTCCTTACTCGTTCGTATTAAAAAATTCGTCAGAAAAAATTTGTTCGTGATGAACAAATGGAAATAATCGCAGATATAGTATTATGATGATTGTGGATACTCAACTTGTATGCTTCTTTTGCAGGACACCTTGACCATATACTTTTATGATCAAGTCATGGCTGAAAATTTTCCAGTAAAGAGTAAAGTAGAAGAAGTAACAATATTTTCTAAGAAGTTCAAATATAGTAATTATTAATTAATAGAAGATGTTTATTCTTTGGTATCAAAACCGATCATCTTTAGCTTTTATTGTTAAGACAATTTCATAGACTCGAAAAAGTAGAGGACATGCCTCTCATCTTTGTTCTCTGACTAGAATAAAGTGGGTTTTTCTGGTAGGTTTTGCTGGATGGAAATGTCGTTGGTAAGCAAAACAAGTACCTCTGACATTGTTGGCCTCACAGAAGTTGGTGATTGGGTGCACATCAAAGCAATCTCTATGATCTTTTTAATAGTATCGATGATATATTCGTTTGGATCTAAACTCTCGTCGATCAAATCCGAGTGCATGTCATTTTCGTACAGATTCCATGCCTGTGACATTACCAAAATCAAAGTAATTAGCAAACAGCTAGATTGAATGTGTGTTGTAATTAGCAACAAAAACATCTGTTTCCTTTTCAAAGAGTATAATTACTTACATGTTCAAGGAGAGAACCTGCAGTGGAAGACTCTGTCGTCAGATTGCTACACCTTCGGCCACTTACAATTTCAAGGACAACAACACCAAAGCTGTAGGTATCAACTTTCTCGGACAAGTGTCCATGGATAGCATACTCTGGCGCTGTGTAACCCCTAGTATATATTGATAGTTTCGTAAGAAACTCCAAAAATTTATGTACTTTGATGTTCCAGAAGCAGAGAAGAGATTGTTGGTTGTCGACTTACCAAGTCCCAGCAAATCCAGTTGTAAGATGACTTTGATCATCACTAACAAGTCTTGCCAACCCAAAATCTGCAATTTTGGGTTGGAAATCATTATCGAGCAATATG
Organism: Heracleum sosnowskyi; assembly: GCA_030848705.1. Lineage (NCBI taxonomy): Eukaryota > Viridiplantae > Streptophyta > Magnoliopsida > Apiales > Apiaceae > Heracleum > Heracleum sosnowskyi. The sequence continues at coordinate 73,793,371 of CM061235.1, forward strand.
TTGTTCGATTTTATATCTCTATGTATGATACATATATGAAATTGTTCGTGAAGATACACAAGGCCCCTGGCTATGCCATGAATTATGTCAACACGTTGTTTCCAGCTTAGAGAACCCCTTTTTTCCCCTGCCATATATGACCTTTTAGCAGCATATTCTGTACTAGTATATTTATTGATATCCACATACATTACAGCGATCATAAGTATAAATTTAAAGCAAACTTGCCATATAGAAATGTATCCAGGCTTCCCTTGGCCATGTATTCAAACACAAGAAGTAGCTCTGATCCTCTGCAACTACAGCCTAATAAACGGATGATATTACGGTGATTGACATTACTTACAAGCCTAACTTCACTCTCAAAATCTGCCTTGGCTTTATTTGTAGCTATAGAAAGTTTCTTTACTGCAACTACATCTCCATTCCTTGTAATTCCCTGTAACCCGGAAAAAATATTCATGCAGTAATTCATCAACATTATGAATGACGGTAGGAATGATTGTAAAGTCAAAATCACCTTGTATACATCTCCAAAACCTCCCTCTCCTATTTTACAGTCTTCGCTAAAGCTCCCTGTTGCTGATTTCAAATCTTTAAAATTGTATATAGTTTGCCCTCTCAACTTGGATAACCCTAATATGTAACCTAGTATATAGAAAAACAAGTTAAATGCAAAACAGTATTGGTCACAAAGTTCCATGTGAGTTGATTAATCAGCATTTGTAAGTACCTCGTTGAGCTATATTAGGCTTTCTTACTAATTGATGATATAAAAACACTGCAAGTACGAGCAGAAGGCATAAACAGCCAACAGCAGCCCCAGTGATAGTTGTCTTTGCACTTGAAGATCCTGGAATATACAAAGTCACGAAGAACATTATGTTTTATCTATCCAGCGATATTAAATCCTAATTTGTATTAAAACAATTTCTACCTCCTCTGAGATAGGCTGTGATATCTGTTATGCTGTTATTATCAAAGAACGAGGTATCTGAGTATCTGAGAAAGCAATTGGCATCAAGAGAACTTCCCTCTGAAGCAGGAGGACAGCTTTGTATGTTAATGTACCCGGATTTTAAACAATTTTGGCAATCCTTCTGGCTTATAGTTTCAATACATTGTGCAACAGCATAAACAGTGACCGTCCCACTACCATGAAACACTGGCCTCGTTGTCGCTGCAAAGAAGCCATTTATCTTAGGTGTGGCTTCTACAAGATCTGTTATTAAACCTGTCACTGCTGGAGTAAAAGCGCTCGACTCTGATTCACTTTGGCTGCTGCTGCATAGCTTTCCAAAGGATCGTAATTTTAACTGTTTTAAATAAGCTTTTCCACATTGTTTCTTGGTCGTAAATGCTAAACTAATGATCAGAAGGTAAAAGGATAAATAGTCAACCTGAGGAAGCAGCCTTGGTATATAACCTGACCACCATTTGCAGTAGAACAATTTTGTCTGACTTGAGAAAAGGCAACATCAAGACAAGCAACACAATCCCCATGGGAAAGATAGTTCCTGCATTGCACCATACAATACTAATTCGTATATTCTGCAGTTGCAAAGTGAATTTTGTGGTATTCATCAATAAAATCAAGAGAACTCCGCGGAGGAGGAGGAGGATAGTGATCACTGATATGCACCTTCTCATTTTTTCAGGAAAGGCAGTTACGATCTTGTTAGCTGCATTTCTTATTCATATTGTTGAATCTGAATGCATCAGGAAATATGATTTTGTAGATGTCAGGCCTGTGTCGACAACTAAACATGCATGTCCTTGCATAGTTATATAATCTCCATGAGTTTCATACCATAGTTCCCGAAGTTTAACTAATACTATTATTGAGTCAAACGAACACTCGGTAAAATTATAAATTAAACTTTGTTCTAATATGTTTAAAAAGTACAAGGATCGAAATATTTATTTTAATAGAATAGGGACCTAGAACAAAAAAAAAGCATATAGTTGGTGGATGAATGAATTAATTTTCCCTCTTGAAATTAATAAGAGAAGTGAAATTTTGGTACATAACCTATTTCTACTTTTTGTAACTAATTGGTACTAGCTCAGAATCAAACAGAGGACATGCCTCTCGCCCTGTTCTGCAATTTACTAAAACAAAGTAGGTTTTCCTGGTAGTGGTTTTTGCACCATGGAACTGTCATTTGTAAGCGAAACAACTACTTCAGACATTGCTGGCCTCACAGAAGTTGGTGACTGAGTGCACATCAGAGCAATCTCTATGATCTTTTTAACATTATCGATGTTATATTCTTCCGGATCTAAAGTCTCATCGATCAAATCCGAATGCATCTCACTTTCGTACAATTTCCATGTCTGTGAAACAGAGTATCATAACGGCAGTTATCAAAAACCATGTAAAATTATGAGCGTCACATATATTAGATATTGGTATTATAGTTAGTTCACAAATTTCTTTTGAAACTGAAGCAATAGTCATATTACAAGAACATGCTTACATGTTTGAGCAGGGAATCAGTGTCAGGCTCAATGTTTAAATTGCTACATCTTCGGCCACTAACAATTTCTAGGACAACAATACCAAAGCTGTAGGTATCAACTTTCTCAGACAAGTGTCCATGGATTGCATACTCTGGAGCTGTGTAACCCCTGGTGTGTTAAGATAGTCTTAATTGAGATATATGATATGTTTCATGATTATCTAAGATACACTACTTTAAATCAAATTTTAAAACAGCAAAGAAGTCAAGTAACAGAAAAGTGAATTTGGTCGACTTACAAAGTCCCAGCAAATCTAGTGGTAAGATGACTTTGATCATCACGTATAAGTCTTGCTAGCCCAAAATCTGCAATTTTTGGTTGATACTCATCATCAAGTAGAATGTTGCTTGATTTTATGTCTCGATGTATGATACATAAATGAAATTGCTCATGAAGATAAGCAAGGCCCTTAGCAATGCCGATAATAATGTCTACACGTTGTTTCCATCTTAGAGAACCCCTTTTTTCACCTGCAAAACCTCATGTCAGTATATTCAAAACTCCTCATATGGTTACTACTATGGAACTTATGTTCAGAATATAAGTACGAAGTCAACAAAACTCACCATAAAGAAATGTATCTAGACTTCCGTTTGCCATGTACTCGAACACAATGAGTAGTACTGATCCTCTGCTACCACAGCCTAATAAACGGATGATATTTCGGTGATTAACATTACTTATAAGCCTAACTTCACTCTCAAAATCTGTCTTGACTTTGCTTGTAGCAGTAGAAAGTTTCTTAACTGCCACTACATCACCATTCTTTATTATGCCCTGTTTATCAGCATAAGCAAAAGATAATTAGACAGTAAAGTGCATCAGGTAGGAATGGCTGTAAAATTTTAAATCACCTTGTACACATCTCCGAAACCCCCTTCTCCTACTTTGGAGTCTTCGCTAAAGCTCTTTGTCGCTGATTTTAATTCTTTGAAACTGTAGATAACTGGCCCTTGCAACTTGGTTATCCCAAATACGTCACCTAGTACACAGAAAAAACAAGTTACATGCAAGCAGCCTGTTTCCATAATCTCCATGCCGGGTAATCATAGAAGCCTTAGAAAAAAACCTCTTTGAGCTGTTTTCCACTTTCTTAATTGATACCATAAAAGCACCGAAAGTATGAGCAAAAGAAGGCATACGCCACCAACTGCACCCCCGATAATAGTAGGCTTTGAGCTTGAATTTCCTGGAATGTACAAAGTTGATATTCAGATTGTGTTTTACGTCGTAAAGCTAAACTGAATTATGACTAGATACTTTAATACTCCAATAAGAAATTGGATGTGTTGATAATTTAATAGGCTTTCACAACTATGTAAATTACTAATACTAAAAACTTGTGCTTAAAAAATATCCCACCTCCTCCTGGTAGATAGGGTGTAATATTTACTATGCTGTTATCAGAAAAAAATGAGGAATCCGAATATCTAAGAAAACAACCAGCATCAACAGAACTTGCCCCAGAAGCAGGAGGGCAGATTTGTATGTTATTATATGCCGTTGTCAAGCAACTTTGGCAATCCTTTGGGCTTATAGTTTCCATACATTGTGCAACAGCATAAACTCTCATCGTCACACCACCACTAGAAACTGGCCTCGTAGTGGCTGCGAAGAAGCCGTCAATCTTTGGTGTGGCAGAAACAAGATCCGTTATTAACCCATTTACCACCGGAGTAAAAGCAGTTTCCTCAGATTTACTTTGGTTGGTGCTGCATACCCCAGCAGTGTCATCAGATATAACCAGTAAACTCTGTGTAAAGAAGTTATGCGTCTCATACCTTGTACAAACAAAGAAAAAAACAGATTTATGTCTTCTTCATTTAATATTTAACACAAATTTGTAATTTTTACCTGGATAAATATCACGTGGCTAATTTTCAATTAGTTACCAAGGTTGCATATCTTAAAGCTGGGCACCAACAATTATTTGAGTCACCTGATCAAATTCAACTTTTGTCTGAAGTTTGAACACTACAACTTGGTTACTTTATGAATATGATCCAAGTAAATGTAATTATTTTAAGCCTCTGCATTTGAAATTCTGGTGCCCTTTGTTTTCTAAAGTGATCATTTCTAGTTTCTGGATGCAGAAACAAATGATAAGCTAAAAATATAGATTGAAGACCTGAGAATGCAGCCTTCGAATATGACATGACCACCATTAACGGTAGAACAATTTCGTCTGATTTGAGTCCAGGCCACATCAAGGCAAGCAACACAATCTGCACTAGAAAGATAATTCCTGCACTGAACCATCCCATAAACATCAGTTTGAACTTCAGTCGCAAAGTGAATGTTGCTGCTGTTGGACAACTGTTTCCGTATTCCTCCAAACGTTTTGTTCAATTTATTCAAGAAAACCGACATTTCAACATCAATTGGAAACTGACTACAATCTTGCTTCAACAGTCTAGCTTGAGGGTCGGATAATGCTCCTCCGATTATCATCAAGAATACTCCATGGAGCAGGATAGTCATTGTTGTTGAGATAACCCTTCTCATTTTCCCAGAACTTTATCAACTTGGTAGCTACCTGTCTTATTTGTCTCTGTGACTATTCTACAAAATCTGAGCATAGTGGTTGCTTGACTATTAAAAAGAGTCATGAGTGGTGGTGGCCAAAATGTTAGCAGTAACTCTGGCCAAAATGTGTTTCTGGGTTGGTTTTTCCCAACCCTTTTACCTGTTCAAAAAAAAAAAAAACTCTGGTAATCTGATTCAATGTCTATCATTACAAACTTAGAGCATCTCCGATGGCTGACACATGGATTCAATGTTTAAATATTGAACAAAAAAATCAATTCAAAGTCAATAAACATGAAAAAGAGATTCTTTAGTCTTCTCAGATTAACTTAGGGAGCAACGGGCCTTCCAAGTGCAGCTTGTAAATCGAGTGCAAATGAAATGAAATTGTACTATTTTATGGGTTGGTCTTCATAATATCATCTAGTTAATTTTATTTTCTGTTTGGTTGAAAAGAATAAAATCGAATACAAATGAAATTGTACTATTTTATGGGTTGATTTTCACAATATCATCTTGCCTCATATCAGTTATTTTTATTTTCTGAAACTCTATTTTCTGTTTAATTGAAAAGAATAAAATGGAGTGCAAATGAAATAAAATTGTACTATTTTATGGGTTGGTCTTCATAATATCATCTTGCCTAATATCAGTTATTTAACTATACTAGCTCATAACCCGTGCGAAGCACGGATCAAGAATAAAAATTAAATTATTAAAAAAATAATTTAAAATATTGAGAAAAAAAATAATTTATAAGTTTTATTTAAATATGTACTTGCAGAGAATTTAACATGAAATTAATATGAAAGTCTATAATAAATAAATATTATTTAATTATGTCGATAGAAAGAATCAAAAATTTGGTAAAATCAAAGAATTGAAATTGAATAAATAACTAACTTATATAATTGTAGTTGCAGCGATTCGAACACGAGTTTGGAATGAAACCAATTAATTTAAATATATCATACTAACCAAAATTTGGCTTTGTACTATTGTTTTGCAACGAAAAAGAGTTTTCCTCATCAATAAAGTCCCCGATCCCCGAATAATTTTATTATACTTCTTTCCATTCTCGTCATCAATTCCCGAGTTGTTTTTATACTTCTCTCTGTTCTTGTTCTCAACGCAAATAATTTCTTAAATTCTCGTTGCTGAATGGGGTGGAGAACATAGCAAGATCGACGGGACGGATAAAATACTCATGTATAGTTATTAGAAGTATGAGAGATACCCAAATTTGGCTTTGTACTATTGTGTTCCAACGAAAAAGAGTTTTCCTTATCAATCAAGCCCCAATCCCGAATTATTTTTATGTACTTTTCTCCGTTCCCGCCACCAATCCCCGTGTTATTTTTATGCTTCTCTTCTCTCTGTTCCTGTGTCCTGAACATGAATAATGTCTCAAATTCCCGTCCTGAATGGGGCGTGAGAACAGAGTAAGATCGACGGGACGGATAAAATACTCATCTGTAATTGTTAGAAGTAGGAGAGATATGAATTGTACCGATCGAAAGTAACTTATAAAATAATAGTTAATATAAAAAATCTTTTGATCTCAATCAAATTAGACGTGTACGGCGGTATACATAACATATCAACATATGAGAACATTAAGTTGGATATCTGATTTTGATTTTATAATAAATCTTATTTATATTAATTTAGAATTATGTTAATTATATTAATATAATAATTATATTTTTACCGCTGTTTATGACATACTACTCCCTCAGTCTTATCCATTTATTATCGTTTCAAATGGGAGGTTCGACACGCATTTTAAGGCTTCTATAAAATATAGTTTCATTACTTATTTTTAAAAAAAAGTTTTCTTTGAATAAAAATCCAAACATTTAATTTTTATTCAAATAAGAAATTTTTTAAAAATAAATAATGGAATTATATTTTATAAGAGCCTTAAAATGCGTGTCAAACCTTCCATTTTTAATGATAACAAATGGATGGGACGGAGGGAGTACATTATTAAGAGTGGGTTTTTTATTTTAATAAAGTAATAAAAATTAACTTTTAATTAAATAATAAATCATATTATATTAATTTAGAATTATGTTAAATATATTAAGATTATTAAGATAATAAATATATGTATACTGTGGTATGTGGTATACATGGCATACCATACCAATAACTGTTTTTAATAAAGAGTAAGTATAGGTTTTTAATTTAATAATAAATCTTATTATATTTATTTAGAATTATATTAATAATATTAAGATAAAAATAATATGTATACCGCGGTATACATGATGTACCATTAAGAGGGGCTTTCTGCTTTTAATAAAGAGTATAGATTTGTACACTAATTACCAATATCGACGTACTTGTTACGAACACCGTAACAATGGTAGGGGTGGACTAAGATGTCATTAGTGGTGGACTCATACAATGTCATTAGTCCATGACCAAGTATTGGCCACATTTTATTACACTTTCAATCTTTCATAAGTCCAAGTCCTCAAGCTAAAGGGCAACTTTACTACTAATGGCTTGCGTATTCGTTACTTAAGAATGTCATGGCTCTATTATGCTTGTAATTTCTACAACTTTGACAAAATAATCAAAGAATTTTTCAGATTCATTGTTATTTTTGTATTAATTTTTTCTGATAATGTAATTAATTCCGTCATTTATTATATTCATAACATCTATAACATAACATAAGACAATATAACATAACATAATAACATAATAATCTATCTATCTATCTATCTATCTATCTATTACTATATATTATATGCCAACACAAGGGCAAAGATTGCCAATCAAATGGCTGTCGATTTACTGTTTTATCCTTATTGATTGAAAATTTTCAAAAATGCCATTTACTATAGTTTATACAAAAAAAAAACAAAAGTTTGAGTTACTTTCAAGAATTGAACCTCTAACCTCCTTTTACCAAGTTTATGTCATGACCATTTGTGCTACACTAATTATTGAGATCATATCAAAAAATTTATTAGATTAACCACGTTTACTGTAATTAACCTTTTTTTTTTACTTTAACTTTTGAGTAAATAAGATGTTGATTTATATTGTTCATACAACACAATTTTTTTGGTTTTATGTATAATTTTTTTGGTTTTATGTATAATTGCAAGTGTTAATACATAAATATAAAATTAAAATTTGATGTAATGTAAGTAACATATTATAGGTAACTTCTATTATTGAAAAATAGTTAATAAATTGTACACATCATTATAAAGACCGGGAATTGAAGTTAGGGGTGTTCATGGCCGGGTAGACTCGGTTGAAAGCATTTTTGCAACTCGACCTAATTATATCATTTAAAAAAAATTAAAACCAATTCGCAAAATATAGATTTGCGACTCAACTCTACATATAGTACATTAGTTTGGATCAGTTTGAATGATTTAAATAATTTTATTATAAAATTTAAATGTTATACAATATCTCTCATTTCAAAAATCTAAGTAAACACGTATAACTTACGATTTAGTAATAATATTTTATTTTGATTAATTATAATTTTAATAATGTAATTATGTCGTAAGTCATATTTATACACAAAAGTGTACACATACATCTGTAAATGCCACTATGATGTATTACATATAGTATAGTTGCATATACTATATAAACATATATTTAAATATCAAACAAAATTTGAAAGTTAAGTCGGGTTGGCGGAAAAAATATAAATTTCATACCCAACTCATTTAAATTGGTTTGAAATGTTTTTAATCCAATTAACTATCGAGTTTTTTCAATCAATCGGCCAAAAAGAAGGTTGGATTGGTTCGGTTCGATTTAATCGGGTTGGTAAGCCGTGAATACTTCTAATCGGATTTATTCGATCGATGTACCGTTCATGAATTAATAGAATGATTAGAGATTATTGAAATGTTTAATCAGAATAAATTTAATGGTATTTTTACATGTAATTGTTTAATTATTTTAATTATACATCAAATGGTAGTACAAAGATATTTAAAATATGTTATGATTGAAATCAATAAAATTTATAGATTTAGCTTATGAATTTGTTGTTAGTTTGTGAGACAAATCAAGAGAGTTTGTGATTTAACCACATAAAATATGAATTATGTATACAAGAATTATGTTTTCTTATTTTTTATTCTGATTTTAGTCCTTTTAATTCTAGATTTTATTCCTATATATTAGCTAATTTTTACAATCAAATTGATTTATAACCGATTAAACCAGTTTTTGACCGATTAGAAAATTTTATGTCTTCTTGTCAGATTTATAAAAATTGACTTTCGACCCAATTTTAACATAATTGAACCGATTAGTCATCGTATGGCGATCAATCGATGAATAATTTCGATTAATTGCTGAATTTTAGAACAAATATTTTACATAAAAATATAACCAAGTTTAGATAATAAAAGTAAATTAATTAATAGTTACTCTACAAAGATATTAAACTATATGGATAAATTCTATATTCATAAAAGATCAATTTTTTTCTTTTTGGAGAAACATAAAAGATAAATATTAAGATCAATTTTCAAATATTAAAAGCGCATGGGATAAAGTGTAAGGTTGAGTTAAAAAATGATTCTAATTTGTATATAAAAAATGTTTTTATTTATGTAAGTTTTAAAGTAGGATTTTAGATATTATGTAATAAATACTAGACGAAAAGTAGACATTTGAGTTCAAAAGTGTATAAGTATGTTTATATGAAAAAAGAGAGTACAACTCCAGAGTTGAACTTTACATACAATGAAGAGATTTTATGATATGTTAACTACGTAGTCTTATATATGGGTAAAAGGGATCTAAAGTTACTTTTAGAAAATTTTCCTAAAGTTAACTATTGAAAAATACTTTGTTTAGTCTTTAACACTCAAATTTAACATTAAATCATGATTTTAATTATGTTTAACACCACATATATCCCTAATTGTGTTCTAAGTGAATTTATAGGTTAAAAAAACAAGAATTGTGATATTTATGTATAGAGTGTTGTGTGCATTAATAAATTATTAATTTTCTTATACTAACGTTAATTATTACATGAAAAGTGTTTATAATAACATAAACATATCTATCTTAATTAAAAATTAGAGTAAAATAAGTGTGGGAGGCTTTTAGAAGCAAAAAAACCCCATTTTAGTTGGTTAACTTTAGGAAAATTTTCTAAAGATAACTTTAGATTCCCTTAACCCTTATATAATTGGCCAATTTTATGTTTTACTTATATATTAATATTTCATTAAAATCATATTAATTTACATACGCCCATGTTATATACGGACTTTGTACTAAAAAATGATCACGGTGTAGTCTTACGTGACCAACTTTATATTTTATTTACAAGTATATTGTCATTTCGTTAAAAACACATTAGTTTAGATATGTCCATATCATATATGGACAATTATACTAAAATAATTATTTATATTATATTTAATTGTTGAATTTGATAAAATGCATTTCACGACATTTAAAACTAAATTAATATTTTGGCAAATGAAAATAATAATTTGATATTTATTTTATAGATTTTTTTCTAAATTTTGTGAAATCTTATTAAAATTTTTAAAAAAATGTTAAAAAACTTCTATACAAATATAAGATAAATTCAAAACAAATTTTAATTACAAAACTGTTTCGATATATATACATTTTCGTACGAGAACTTATTTCAGTAAATAAGCAGGCCCGTGCCTCGCACGGGCTTTTACGCTAGTTACTATATATAATAGGCCAACACAAGGGCAAAATTTGCCAATTAAATGGCCGTGAAATTACCGTTTTACCTTTTTCTTTTAAAAAATAACAAAAATGCCACTTGTATGTTATTATACAAAAAATTTTAATATATGTGTTACCACAGAGATTCGAACCTCCAACCTCCTTCCAAGATATCCATGGGCTTAACCAGTATGCTACATGTCTTTTTGAGTTTATTTCAAAAAACTTATTAGATAACCCACGTCTTTTATCTCTTATATATTTTTTTTTTACTTTTATGATTGAATAAATAATGTTGGTTTGAATTATTTATATAAATTTGTTTTTCTTTTTTCCTTTTCAGCAAAATTACCGTTTTACCTTCTTTTTTTTGAAAAATAACAAAAATGTCACTCGTATATTATTATACAAAATATTTTTAATAGATGTGTTACTACAGAGATTCGAACCTCCAACCTCCTTCCAAGATATCCATGGGCTTAACCACTATGCTACATGCCTTTTTGAGTTTATTTCAAAAAACTTATTAGATAACCCACGTCTTTTATCTCTTATATTATTTTTTTTTAATTTGATGTTTGAATAAATAAAATGTTGGTTTGAATTATTTATATAAATTTGTTTTTCTTTTTTCCTTTTCATGCCCCTCGTATATTTTTATACAATTGTTTTTAATAGACGTGTTACTACAAAGATTCGAACCTCCAACCTCCTTCCAAGATATCCATGGGCTTAACCACTATGCTACATGCCTTTTTGAGTTTATTTCAAAAAACTTATTAGATAACCCACGCCTTTTATCTCTTATATTATTATTTTTTGCTTTGATGTTTGAATAAATAAAATGTTGGTTTGAATTATTTATATAAATTTGTTTTTCTTTTTTCCTTTTCGTAATTATATATATATATATATATATATATATATATATTCAATCACTATATATTATTGCAGTTGTATGTTTTCAGTTTAATATATATTAATTATGTTGATTATAATTCATAATTTATCTTATACTTTATTTGAATTAAATTAATTATTCATGCATAAAATATACTATTAAAATTCGATCTAATATAAGAAATATTATACACATTATATATCTCATTATTATTTATTTCTATAATTTTTAAACTAAGAACATTAGCATTCAAATTATACAAAAAATTCGTCTACCTACTCTTTTCGTCACATCCATTTCTTAACAATTTTCTTTTCCAGAATGTATTGTTCATTTGTTAACATTTTCTAAAGTAACATGTCATTCTTTATTAACTTATCTATATTTTTTTTCAACTTCCTAACCCCCTCCCCTTCAACCCCAGTGACGTTCGTGTCAAAAATCGGGGTGAGTTTTTAAAATATAGGATATTACATAGTATATAATTACATAATGATCAGTCAGACTATTAGTAGACGATAAAGTTTGGGAAAATTGAAAATTACAAGTTTTGAAAATAGAATTTCAAATTGTATTCCAAAAATAATTGTACGATGTTAAAAAAAGTATAATCTTTCATAATAATAGTAGAACTTTATAGAATACATTAAATTGATTAGTAATGTCATATAATCATTTGATAAAATGAAATTCTAAATAGGGTTTGTGGGTCCTTGACGACATCCTCTACAACATATACAATATTTCTTATATTATGTCGAATTTCAATAGTATATTTTATGTATGAATAATTATTATAAAGATATATAATATAAAAGTATGAATTTTAAACAACATAATTAATATATATTTAATCGAAAACATACAACTGTAATAAAATTCAGTGATTGAATATATAGGTATATAAAATTACAAAAAGAAGCCTCCGGGCATGTAGATGAGTTGGTGAGAGCACTGGTTATTGACCAAAGCATTCAAGGTTTGATTCATGGGAGCGTGGGGAATTCTTCCTGCACTCTAGGGTCTGGCGTGATACCGGTTGGGGTGTCCGGAAAATAAATTTTTTGACCAAAATTACGAAAAGATGAAAAGAAAAACCGATTTATATAAATAATACAAACCAATATTTTATTTATTTAAACATCAAAGTAAAAATAATATAAGATAAGAGAAGAAAGACGTGGATTATCTAATAAATTTTTTGAAGTAAACTTAAACATGCATGTAGAATAGTAGTTAAACCCATGAACATCTTAGAAGGAGGTTGGAGGTTTGTTTCTTTGTACTAACAACTATTAATATATTTTTGCATAATAATATATGAGTGACATTTTTGTGACGACCATTTAATTGGAAATTTTTGCCCTTGTGTTGAGGTTTAATATATAGTAATAAATTGGATTAAAATGTGTAACTGTAAAACGATATTCCAAACACATTCTTAATGCATTTATTAAGTGTGTTAATATAATTTAATATAAAGATGAACACATGAGAGGAGTGCAGAATCAGTTCCCAAGTAAAAAACCAAAAACAAATAGGTGACATGAATACTCCAAACTGTAATAGGTGTTCATCTCCCAAGGTGTTTATCACAAACTTGGGTGATGTGAGGGTGTGCAAAGATGTGTCGGCCTTCAGCTTCTTTTTAAAATCCTCTATCTCATTTATGCATGTTCGATTATATTACAATAACATTGCATGCATATAACCTATTCATAACCTAATTTGCAAAAAAAAAAAAAACCAATCAATTCCCGAAAAACATCTAACAACCGCTCTCTAACGCAAATTACCAATATACAAACTATCCTTTCTCTGACACACAAAACACAGGTAAACCTGCTTATAATCACAAGAAGAACAATAGTACATTCGTGCTTCAAATTCTACATTATTTCAATCTGGTCTCAAAATCAATAATAGTCACTATAAACAAGTCTTAGAGCCTTGGCATAGTTACGTTTGTGATTCAAAGTAATTACACTATTCGTCAAAAAAATTATTTACTCCTCACTATGCATGAACCATACTTCTCATTTTACGCTCTCAAACTTAAGACTACACAATCCTTCATCTAATAAATCGATCACGACCAACTTTTTCACGATAAAAATTATTGACCTCTCTATGCAGGCCCGTGCCTTGCACGGGCTGTTACGCTAGTTACTATATATAATATGCCAACACAAGGGCAAAGTTTGCCATTTTAATGCTTGTGAAGTTACGATTTTACCCCTGTTTTTTGAAAAATAACAAAAATACCATTGTTTTATGCAAAAATATGTTAATATTTGTTATTGTAGAGAATCGAACCCCCAACCTCCTTCTAAGAAGTCCAAAGCCTAACCACTATGCTAAGTTGTTTTTTAAGTTTACTTTAAAGATTTTATTAGATAAGTCACATTATTTTCTCTAATTCTATATTCTTTTTTTTATTTTGAACCTTTGAGTAAATCAAATATTGGTCCATATTATCTATTTATATATATTAAATGGCGTCTAAGGGCAAATTGAGCCCAAAAAATGGCTGTGAAATTACAATTTTACCCTTATTTGTTGAAAAATCACAAAAATGCCACTTTCTATAAGTTATGCTAAAAAATAATTAATTTGTGTTCTCATTAAGAATCGAACCCTTAACTTCATTTTAGCAATTTCATATCTTAACCACTGTGCTAAGTTAACTTTTGATTTGTAATTTAGAATTCCTATTAGGTAAATCACATTATCTCCTTTTATTCTTTTCATAATTTAAATTTTAAGTATATAGAACGTTGACTTATCTATTACTATATATAATAGGCAAACACAAGGGCAAAAGTTACCAATTAAATGGCCGCGAAATTACCGTTTTACCCTTTTCTTTTGAAAAATAACAAAAATGCCACTTGTATATTATTATACAAATTTTTTTTAATAGATGTGTTACTACAGAGATTCGAACCTCCAACCTCCTTTCAAGATATCCATGGCCTTAATCACTATGCTAGCTTATATCCTGTGCGATGCACGGTCTTCTTTAATATTTTCTTATTTTTTATTTAGATTTTAGTTATTATATATAATTTGATAAAATTTTAATATATATATATATATATTGGATTTATAAATCTAACAATATAATATTTAAATTTAATATATTAATATAAAAGTATGAATTTTAAACAACATAATTAATATATATTTAATCGAAAACATACAACTGTAATAAAATTCGGTGATTGAATATATAGGTATATAAAATTACAAAAAGAAGCCTCCGGGCCTGTAGATGAGTTGGTGGGAGCACTGGTTATTGACCAAAGCATTCAAGGTTTGATTCATGGGAGCGTGGGGAATTCTTCCTGCACTCTAGGGTCTGGCGTGATATCGGTTGGGGTGTCCGAAAATAAAATTTTTGACAAAAATTACGAAAAGATGAAAAGAAAAACTGATTTATATAAATAATACAAACCAATATTTTATTTATTTAAACATCAAAGTAAAAATAATATAAGAGAAGAGAAGAAAGACTTGGATTATCTAATAAATTTTTTGAAGTAAACTCAAACATGCATGTAGAATAGTGGTTAAACTCATGAACATCTTAGAAGGAGATTGGGGGTTTGTTTCTTTGTACTAACAACTATTAATATATTTTTGCATAATAATATATGAGTGACATTTTTGTGATGACCATTTAATTGGAAATTTTTGCCCTTGTGTTGAGGTTTAATATATAGTAATAAATTGGATTAAAATGTGTAACTGTAAAACGATATTCCAAACACATTCTTAATGCATTTACTAAGTGTGTTAATATAATTTAATATAAATATGAACACATGAGAGAAGTGCAGAATCAGTTCCCAATTAAAAAACCAAAAAAAATAGGTGACATGAATACTCCAAACTGTAATAGGTGTTCATCTCCCAAGGTGTTTATCACAAACTTGGGTGATGTGAGGGTGTGCAAAGATTCGTCGGCCTTCAGCTTCTTTTTAAAATCCTCTATCTCATTCATGCATGTTCGATTATATTACAATAACATTGCATGCATATAACCTATTCATAACCTAGATTGCAAAAAAAAAAAAACCAATCAATTCCCGAAAAACATATAACAACCGCTCTCTAACGCAAATTACCAATCTACAAACTATCCTTTCTCTGACACACAAAACACAGGTAAACCTGCTTATAATCACAAGAAGAACAATAGTACATTCGTGTTTCAAATTCTACATTATTTCAATCTGGTCTCAAAATCAATAATAGTCACTAGAAACAAGTCTTAGAGCCTTGGCATAGTTACGTTTGTGATTCAAAGTAATTACACTATTCGTTAAAAAAATTCTTTACTCCTCATTATGCATGAACCATACTTCTCATTTTACCCTCTCAAACTTAAGACTACACAATCCTTAATCTAATAAATCGATCACGACCAACCTTTTCACGATAAAAATTATTGAAATCTTTATGCAGCTTGCACGGGCTGTTACGCAAGTCTATATATAATAGGACAACAGGGGGATAATTTTGAGCCAAAAAACCCCTGTGAAATGACAATTTTACATGGCATACCATTACTCTCTTATCTAAAGAAAAAAAATTAGTAAATAATGTTTTTGTGCAGAATCGAACCCTTGACCTTCCCTAATAAAATCATTCTTATAACCACTGAGCTACATGACTTCTTTTGATTTTGATTGAAAAATCACATTACTTAAACCTCACATCATTTTTAATCCTATATTTATTATTATATTAACTATGAGCAAAAAACAAAGGTGATTTTATAATATATATTAATCTATTTTGTTTCAGTTTTCAAAATGTTGTACATAATTATTTAAACAACCAATCTTATATAATTTTAATATTAAATTTTAAAAACAATGTTGCGTGTGATGTATATCTACATTTGTTTTAGTCATACAAATATCTTGTATATGTAATGTAAACTATAAAATGATATATATTTTTGCACAACGGTCTATCTTTATTGTACTACTCAATTTATTTGAATTATTCATATATTTAATCTATAAAGCGTAATACTGAACATTGATTATAACATAAGTAATATATTACAAGTAGTTTCTTTATATATTATTTAATTATTTATTTTTAAATTAATAAAAAGTAGTGTCCAATATTTAAAAATTAGACAACAATCACGGGTATATAGCACATATCGATAACATGTAAACACGATATTCATGAGTATTTTTATTACATATACAAATACAAGCTCGTAACATGTGTCATGCACGAGTTTAATATTTTCTTTTAATATTTATATTTGTTTCTTAAGAAAATGATTTTAAATATGAATACTTATATATGGTTGTTGAACTCGGTGTCGAATTGACATAGGTGTTTGATCGCAATAAATTGTGCTTTAAGAGTTTTGTGTTGAACAATTTTTTAGAGATATGTTTTGAATAAAATTATTATTTTAAAAAATTACGGTACAATTGTAAAAATAAAAGAACTAAAGTGTAAATCCCAAAATATGAGTACCGTACTGACCAACTATCAAAGTTTTAATATTTCGATTTTAATAATATAGTATAAATATAATAGAAGTGACTAGATTTAGAACTATGTTGGATGAATTATGTATGTAACGCATTTGTAATTAATTTTAATATAAAATTTTAGATTAATTTTATGGAAGTTAACAATTGCTTATTTTGAATTAAATTAATAAATATATAATAGGTAAATT
Organism: Heracleum sosnowskyi; assembly: GCA_030848705.1. NCBI lineage: Eukaryota > Viridiplantae > Streptophyta > Magnoliopsida > Apiales > Apiaceae > Heracleum > Heracleum sosnowskyi. Next base: position 73,810,755 of record CM061235.1, read on the forward strand.
TGAAAATTGTATAATAAATTAAATAGATTAAAATATATAGTCAAGTGAACAAATTTTAGAAAATATGATATTTCATATCATACAAGTAAGAAAAATATTATGATCGATCAATTACATTATACACTCGGAGTTATTTAAAATTATAGATCTAAAAGATAAAAAATTAAGTTATATAAATTATTTTTTGTACATTGATTGGACAATACCTTTATCGATTCTCATCGTTACGTAAATAAATATTAAATTTCCTACAATACCAAAAATTTAAAGAACATGACTGATGCAGATAAGTATGTCACATGACCAACTGAGAGTCAATTATACTTTTGAAAAGAAAGGAAAGAGAGAACTTTATTTAACCCGTGTTTATTGAATTTTTTAATACAAGAAAGGCAAAGAAATTAGATTAAATTATTAAACAATTAACTCCAAAATTTAATTTCCATAGATTTACTGAGAATAAAAATAAAAACAGGTACATTTATTAAACTTTATGTTCTCTTAACTTCAGTTCTTTTTTTTCGACTAGAAATTTAAGATTCAAAGTTACCGCAAGACCTGTAATAAATTAATACACGTTCAGTGAATCAGTCTAAATATGACTTATACAACATGTTTATAAGTTAAGAAATATCCTATTTTTAGTGCACGGATAATTTTGAATAAATCAAATTATCTATAAATTAAATTAGGGACATTGCGAGAATCGATAGAAAATAACACGTGACTGGGAATATGCTTTACCGGATTGAGAATAATGACACTAGAAGATGCAACAGGCTCCCCTCCTAAATCGGAGCCTGCTAAATCTTTGAGTCAGACAAAGGAACTAGCACAGTTATTCAGAGTTTTCCATACCGCTGCTGACAAACAAAAAAGGACATCATGTGTTACGGTAAAATCCCATCTGATATCAACGCATGGATGCATGCACACATATAAACATAGCGGGTCTAACTTATACCATCCCAAGTTCACACAGGGTGCAGCCTCAGAATGATATGGCATGCCGAGTTCAGAACAAATTTGTGTGCTATCAAATAAGCTAAAGTTTTATTCGAGGTACATGAGAACACAATTACGGATCACTTACAACCAAAATATATGTGATCACCAGCATCATCGGAGTCTCAAACCGTCAACAAAAAGGCAAATATGACACGATCTATCGTCACCCGAGTGTCTAAACATTTACTAAGAAATGGGTGCTTCCGGTTGCATTTTAGTTGGCTCATACATTTAAAATACAATGCTTATGAGTTCTTATATTTTATTTCAAATAAAGTCAATGTACAATCATAATTTTCAAATTCTAAAAAATCAGCACTTCTACACATTGATAGAAAAAGTCCCGTGCCTCGCACGGCTTATTATGCTAGTATTTATTAATAAGCTAAACCCTTTTAAAATGTTATTTTGGTACGTTGCACCCTTATTTTGGTTTCAACCAAGAGTCGTATTTCTATTACAATTTTATATTTATATTAGTTTTTTATGGTTTCACCTAGTCATATTATTCTTACAACTCTATATTCTTAAAATTCTATTATAGTAATTCTTTTATTACAAAATTTACAGAAATAACGCATATATCATAATCAATTTAATAATATTACCTTTATTAATACTTTGGTATCAAATTTGGTTCAATTCTTATTTTGATTTCATCAATAGATTCTTATCCTTCACTATAATTCTAAATTACTTTTAAAATTATTTTATTCTTGTCATTCACTATATTTCTAAATTACTTTTAAAATTATTTTATTATTAATTAATTTAAATAAATTCACTCTTTTGAATAACACGAGTTATCATCTAATATTATTTATTAATATGAATACTACTAGTTAATACGAGTCCTGCACCAGTTGGTAAGACTTCGGGATTGCACCCCATCTTCTTATAAAGAATTAAAGATGCTTAAAAATTTTAGTTCTTGATAAACAATAAAATTATATATAATGAATTTTTTTTGCAATTTACATTAAAATCTCATCAGAATATATCATTTTTATTCATAACTTTATTAAAACTAGTTTAGAGCATTTCCAATAGTCTCTTAGTTCATTCTTAAATATATTATAAAAAATTAAGTTGTTAACAAGTTAATATATTGATTTGTGTGTCAACTCCGACAACACTCTCTATAATAATTCTTTATTTTATATTTTATTAATATTTCTACTCCACTAGGACAAAGATTCAAATTCAAATTGGAAGGAATCAATATTTTATTAATAAAATATAAGTTAAGAGCTACTAGTTGCTTAGGAGCGAGACTTAACTTTTTAAAGAGCCTCTAAGAGTCTCTTGCTTGAATAAAGAGCCTGTTGGAGATGCTCTTATAGCCCGTGCAATGCACGGATATTTTTTTTAATATTTTTTATTATATTAATTCACAATTTTATTAGTATCTATATTATTTTTAATTTTTTAATTTTATTAATATTTATAATTCTAAAATATAATTTTTTTTTGATATATTGTTTGCGAATTTCGAATCTTGGGCTTTTACAAAATAATTTATCTATCAACGTATAAAATATTACTTGACATTATATTAAACGGTTCTAATCTATTTATTTTAAGATCCAATGATACTTACTTTTTTGTAGTATTATCGTCTCTTAACGACCAAAACTCTGGACTTTCTTTTTTAATATTTTTAGAGATAAAAATATTAATTTTTATATTTGATAAGTCATTGATGGAGTTCGAACACCTCACGATTATCACCTATTTATTTTAAAGTTGAACTATTATTATTTTTTTATGCTATTGTACTGTGACAACCAAAATTATGGATAAAATATACTCCCTTTGTCCCAACAGATTGTCAACACTTTCATTTTTAAGATGTTCCATCTAATTATTAACATTTCATAAAATAGTATATTTTTCTTCATTAACTTTAGCAAGTCCCACCAACTTTCCCATTTTTTCTTCCTTTTTCGTTACATTTCTTAATTTTCGTGCCCCCACCCAAATTTTAAAAATTGGGTGGGACAATTGTTGGGTTTGTGGAGTCCAACAAGTTTCAGAATTGGTTTCTGATTTGAGTTAGAATTTCCATATCTGAATTCTAATTAGAGTTAGTTATTCAGAATTTCAGAATTAGACTCTGATTAGTTTAGGTCCAGTTTTTCCTCTTATAAATAGTCTCATATAATTGTAAAAAACCAACACATCAAAACACAACAGAACACAACATAGTTGTGAGAGATCAATACAAAATTAGTGCGGCTTGTGGAGTAAGAATTTCCGAACCACGTAAATCTTTTTCTTGTTTGATTGTCGTTTATTTTCTTATTCTTGTTTATTCGCTTTGGGTTTTGCTTTCGTTGTTGTATACTCAACAAATGGTATCAAGAGCCTAGGTTTTCAGGCGAGTGGGAGCGATGACAGAACAAGGGAAAGTAAAGATCGACAAATTTGATGGCAAAGATTTTGGATATTGGAAGATGCAAATTGAAGATTATTTGTATCAGAAAAAACTACACCAACCGCTAGAGGAGAAGAAGCCAGATTCAATGGATGAGACCGAATGGAAGCTATTGGATAGGCAGCCTCTGGGTGTTGTCAGATTGACTTTGGCAAAGAACGTTGCTTACAATATCGTAAAGGAAACGACAACTCATGGATTGATCAAGGTATTAACAAATATGTATGAGAAGCCATCTACTTCGTATAAGGTGTATTTGTGTCGTTTGTTGTTTGCCGCGAGATTGAATGAAGGTGATTGTGTTGCTGATCATGTGAACGAATTTAATTCTATCCTATCAAGATTGGCATCAGTGGATATTAAATTCGATGATGAAGTACAAGCCTTGTTGTTGGTATCCTCGTTACCTAACAGTTGGTCAGGATTTGTCACTGCTATTAGTAATTCATCTGGGAGCGGTAAGATGACTTTTAATGGAGTTCGAGATTCGATTCTTGGAGAAGATATTTGTAGGAAAAACTCAGGAGAGTCGTCAGGTTCCTTATTGAGTACAGAGAGCAGAGGTAGAAAGTCCGAGAGGGGGCAGAATCAGGGGCGTAGCAGATCGAAGTCACGGAAAATAGGATAATCCAAAGATCGCAAGGAGATTGTTTTTGACAGTATAATCAAGTCAAAGTAGTACTTTAACTCCCGGTCTAATATTTTAAAATCATCGTACGACTGCTCTATACTTAGAGCCTTTAAAACCTCGGTTTATATCTAGTATTTACATAGCATATAAACTTTATATCTTATAGAGCTTTTTATCAAAAGCATAAACAGTTTATAAAAAATTTCACAGCATTAAAGCAGAATATATCACAAACACAACGTTAATCACAACAACATCAATTATATGAGGTAGGGTTTGAAAACTTTCCTTGTTGTTTCGGTGATGTGGTAGAGGGGGCTTGAGAGTGTGCTCGTCGATCTATAACAAGATACACAGTTGACAGTCAGTCCCCTAGAACCAATTAATGTGCTATTACTTAAGCACTAAAGTTCTATTAATGAAAATCAAAAGTCTCGCTCTTGGTCACTTATAACCTCATGACATTCCGTAAACTCTTAAGTCAAAAGTTTGGGTGGAAATCTATTCTCAAAACCCAAGTACTTTACCATTACTAACTCATTGTTTTTAACTATCCACTTAAGGGTATTTCATTCGCGCAACTTTTGTTCCCGTATTTTTATAAAATCACAAACTTATCTTTTTAACACAAAACCTCCTAGGTTCCTTTCCTAACTATCCATACTAGTATCCATTTTAATATCTCGACCCAATTCCATTTTTAAAGGGTTTAATCACAATCTCAAAGTTCATGCAGTGAACTACTTAGTTATCCGAAACCGCTTTCACTAAAACGGATGTTTCTCCTAAACCGTAAATCGAAACGATACGATTCTTTCGCTAAAACAAACTACAAAACAAAGTCTACATGATCATGGTCAGAAAACTTATGGTTATACCCTCTAAGGTAACCGTGGTCTCTGTCCAAACTTCCTAAGTGAAATCCGACATGGTAACGACGCTTAAACGTGATTCCCGTGTTTAAAACACTCTAATCAATTCACCAATCCACAACCAAACAATCACAAATCAATGATCTCATCCAAACAAACTTATTTCTGTCTAAACAAGCTCATCACCTTAATCACAAGTTCAACCATCATTTAATCCACTAAACATCATACATATCATGCAAATCATCTCTACATCACACTATCACTAATCATTCTCAATATAATCACTAATAACAAAGTATAAACACAAGTGTGAGAGGGTTTATACCTTCCTTGATACTTAATATAGCCTAGCAATGGTTAGTATGCCCTTACTTGATCCTTGATTATCCTTTACAAGCTTAAAACTTTAAGATCAAACAAGAAATTCAAACATTACTATTCATTTATACTATTCATCATCAACTTTGATTCAACTTTTGAGCATGATAACAATCATGGATGAAGCTAAGATCAAGGATTTACCTTAGTCTATGGATGAGGGTGATTTAGAGTCCAAGATCATGATTTTTGGTGGATTGGTAGTTGTAGAAAATTTTCTTAAGCTTTGGTTGAAGAAAAAGGGCCGAAAGTTTGTAGCCTTTTCTCGATGCTTCTTCTTTGATTTTCTTTTCTTTTTGCTTTTGTCTAATTAATCACTAAATACATGCCATATAATTGTGTGGTCTATAATTGATTTTGTCATCCAAGACACATGGCATTTAGTTTGTGGTTTGTGGTGAAAGTGGTGACAAGGTGGTGATTCATCACCTTGTCATCACCTTGTCACACCTATGTCATCCTCCTACATCATGCTTATGTCATAATTTGTATCATTAATCCCTTTATATGTTGCACTTGATGATCTTATATGATACTTCTTCTTTGGTTAGGGTTTAATCCATAATTCGTTACGCTTTTGTTTTGTCGCTAAGTTTCGCGATAGGTTCAAGTGATTTTAAAAACGTTTCTTTGTACCAATGTTAGGAGATAATTCCTTGATCTTTCCATTACCTTGGTTTAATATGTGATTATGGATTTCTCATTCTACATACTTTCTCAAAACGATCAAATCAATACATCCTTGATTGTCCAGTGAATAGTGATTTAAAATTCGAATTGAAATCTTCTGATTCTGATTGCGTTTGCATTCACTTATTCTCCTTATACATCAATAATATCACTTCGAAACATTCATTCCATGTCACCCACATAGTGTGGTCTGAAAAATATTTTATTCAGCAAATTTACTATTCATCAGGGCAAATTTACTAGTCATCAGGGTTTCAAATATTACAAAATTTTGGGATATTACATCAATACACATTGAAATTACTTAGAGTAAGGCCCGTAGTGAGAATAGGGAGTATTACTGATGACACGTGACATAACATGCAGGTCATGATCGATGTCCCAATTTGATAAGATTCAATTCTCCATAATTATATATTTAAATAATAATATTACTCATTACATAAATTCTCAGTTATTTTATAAATTTAATTTTTATATAATGTCTGTCTATTTTGATAGATCCAACTAGTATAAGAAGATGTCTGAGCTCGTTGGTAGGACCTTGTCTTGTTTTGTACAATATCAACGATTTTTGTTCCCCTCCAACACTTAAATTTTTTGGAGAGGAACTTGCCTCTTAGAGGGTGGTGGAGAAAAACTTATGCAAGTAATTTGCAAAGCTCGCGTGCTGGTTTGCTCCATAGAGTTGTTGATTCGCTATAGAGGACACTTGGAGATGCCTAGAAATTATGGATATATATTTATGTAGCCTACGTAGGGTGGCATCCTTTATTGAAAACTATGATAACGGTCTACAATATGCGCGATTTGTCCTGCCTCACGAAAGATTTGTACTCAAGAAAAAAACCTTATACATATAACACACCCAAGTAACTGAAAATATTAAATTGAAATGTACAATCAAAAAAATTAATGTAAGTTAAAATTACGACAGATTCTGTCGCATATTCAAATTTATGACAGAAATGATGAGCAATCGTCACAAATTCCAACTTACAACAGATTTTTTGTCACAAAGTAATATAACAGGAAAATTCATTAGTAAAATATTGCTTAGGGGGTATTAAATTAATAAAATAATTAACTAATGACGGAAGAGATCTGTCACAAGATATCTTACGATAAAAACATAACCTTCCGTCACTTATTGAATTTGCGACTGAAATTTTCTTTCTGCTTGTAGAAATGTTGTATTCAGTATGGAGTATGGAGTCCATGCTCCAATAAAATTGAAAATCCACAAGAGCTTCACTGAGTGCATTTCAAAGCAATTGCTACGATCTTTTTAACATTATCGATGGTGTACTCGTTCTGATCTAAAGTCTCATGGATCGAATCAGACTGCATGTCATTTTCGTACAAATTCCATGCCTGTGGAAATTGACAACATAATAAGCAAGGTCAACAATTTCATAGATTCAATAATTTTATCATCATTCATTTATTCAGAGTTCTTCTTCCAAGTGAAGCAACATTTTGTTCTAGAGAGTGCTCATAAAAATTTGCTCAAAGTGGTAGGCTTTATCTTTCAACTAGTGCATCTTTGGCCACCTATAATTTCAAGGACCACAATGGCAAAGCTTTAAGTACCAACTTTCTCAGTCAAGTGTCCATGGATTGCATACTCGGGTGCTGTGTAACCCCTGGTGTTTTGAAGATAGTACTTAGAAAGGTATTCGATATTTTCTATGTTTAAAATTTAATTTTAAAAAAGAAGAAGGGTTCGAGAAACAGTAAAGTGTTTATTGACTTACCATGGCCCAGCAAAAGTAGTACTAAGATGACTTTGACCCTCACCTACAAGTCTTGCTGACCCAAAATCAGCAATCTTGGGTAGAAAATCATCATCGAGCAGAATGTTGCTAGATTTGATATCTCGATGAATGATAAGTGAATGAAATTGTTCATGCAGATATGCAAGGCCCTAAGTTATGCCAAAGATTTTGTCATGGGATTGTTTCCAGTTGAGAAATCCCCATTTTTCACCTGCCATTAAATCATTATGCAATATATATGCTGCTTGTATAATTATCAATATTAACATAAATTTCCGGTAGTAATTAGAATGTGAAGGGAAATTTACCAAATAAGAATTTGTCAAGGCTTCCATTAACCATGTATTCAAACACAAGAAGCAGCTCTGATTGTCTCGCACTCAGAAAATTCCGGTGATTAACAATACTTGTAAGCCTCAGTTCACTCAGAAAATTTGTCTTAGTTTTACTTGTACCTACATTAATTTCTTCGCTACAACTACATCCCCGTTATTTAATATGCCCTATTTATTAACACGACCAGGAAGGAAAATGATACAGTAAATAAATTATACCGCATCAGGTAGTAATGACTTTAAATTAAGGTCACCTTGTACACATCTCCAAAACCCCCTTCTCCTATTTTAGAGTCTTGGCTAAAGCTATTTGTCGCTAATTTCAAATCTTTGAAATTGTACACGATAGGCACCTGGAACTTGGTTTTCCTTAACATATCACCCAGAATAAATAAAACTTAAAATAAGGTTACATACTCACAATGTATTTTCATAAATATCCATAGGCCGTAAATCTTTAGCCCGGGGAAATGTTGGAAAAGTAATCTAAAGCTTGTCATTAGTTATTTGTGTTTTATTTATTTGTTTTCTAGGTGATCAAAATTTAGCCGTTGTAGGACTTGGTCTTGTAGTAGTTGAGGTATTATAGGAGTAGTGGAATAAGTGGATAGTGATTGATAGGGCTGAGCAAAAAAAAAGCAAACCGGCCGAATCGGACCGGGTCGAACCGATCAAACCGCATTTTACGGTTTTTTTGGCGGTTCGGTTTGGTTTAGGTTTGATATAAATAAAAACCGTTATTTAATGGTTCGATTCGGTTTTCATATTCAAACCGGACCGTTAAGACCGAACCAGACCGTTCCATTTTATTATATTATAAAATAATATATTTATTCATTTTATTGATATCTCACATCTTACACTTTATTAAGTGTATTTCTATCTTAAAATCCTAAGTAAAAAATACATATTTTTTATACCTCATATCTTGCACTTTGCAATTTTATTCAGAAATGATGTTATTTATGCTTTAATTATTAATATCAATATATTTTTGTGTAGCAACTACCTATCAAATTTTAGTAATATCATTAATTTTTTAGTTCATTTATCTTCGAATGTCTAGTTAGGTTTAAAACCGAACCGCCCAAACCAAACCGTTTAATTCAGGTCTGGTTCGGTCAGGTCTCAATTTTTAAATGGTCCGGTCCGGTCTAGTAATTTACGAAACCGCCAGATACGGTCTGGTCGGGTTTAATCGTTAAAAACCGACCGAACCGACCGTTGCTCAGCCCTAGTGATTGAGTTTATTTAGGAAAGTAGTTTGTATACTCCTGGTTTTTTGCTAGTTGAGCTTTCCTTTAAATTATAACTTCTGCTGAATGAATAAATTAGTTGTTCAAATCGTGCTAAAACTGATTGCTTTTGTTTGAGTACTTAATATCAAATACAGTAATATACATTAGGCAATTACAAGATTTGGTATCAGAGCATCAGGCGTACAGAGGGTGCACTGTGAGATTAACAACAATGGATGCAGGAAAAATCAAGACGGGGTCTGCTGGGTCTGTGGGGTTAACATATCCTATGTTGGCCAAAAGCAACTACACTACTTGGGCGTTGAAGATGAAGGTGTTCATGCAAGCTCAGGGAGTGTGGAATGCAGTTGAACGGAGTGATCCCAAGACAGAAGTGGAGGACAAGACAGATAAGGTCGCATTAGCCATGATATACCAAGGCGTGCCATAAGAAATGCTACTGTCCATAGCAGATAAGAAAACAGCTAAGGGAGCGTGGGATGCAATTAAGACTATGTGTCTTGGTGCAAAGAAGTTAAGAAGGCTAAGATTCAAACACTGAAAACAGAGTTTGAATCATTGAGCATGAAGGATTCCGAACAACTAGATGAGTTTGCTAGCTAAACGGAATTGTCACAAATATTCGAGTTCTGGGTGAGGAAATTAAAGAGTCGTATGTGGTGAAAAAGTTGCTACGTGTTGTGCCCTCAAAGTTTCTGCAAATCACATCGACCATGGAACAGTTTAGTGACCTTGAAACAATGACGCACTACAACAAATTTGGCCAATTATGACGGAAAACTTATGACGGAACCGCTGGGCGCGCCAAACTTACGACGGAATTACAAATCTTTCGTAAATGTGACCATTTACGACGAAAAACTTATGACGAAATTGTTGGGCGCGCCGAACTTATGACGGAATTACAAATCCGTCGTTAATCTGACCATTTACGACGAAAAATTTACGACGGAATATTTGGCTGCGTTGAACTTATGACAGAATTACAAATGAAAAACATTTCTGTCATAAGTTAATCTGGGCAATTATGACGAAAAAACATTTCTGTCGTAATTTAATCTAGGCAATAATATTTTTAAATAAATTTACGACGATTTTTCCGTCATAAAAGAGTTGTTGGGGTGGTAAATTCAAAATTTTCCCAAAAACATTTGGCGGTAAATTAAAAATTTTCTCAAAAAATAGGCGGGAAATGCAAATTTTTGGAGTCCAATAACTTATGACGGATTCCGTCGTAAGTTAGCACATGTGTTTTTCGTGTTTCAATTTTTTTTTTGAATTTTTTTGACGATTCAACTAATTCATATATGTTTGAGTGATATTTCAAAAATATTATAAAAAAATAATTTTATTTAATTTGAGATTATAATAGTCAACTAGTTATTTGACTAGTACTTCTAACTAGTGTTTAGTCCCATATTGGTATTTTGATTTTTTAAAAATATTTCTTGATGATCCAACCGTATGGATGTCTACATTTATCTGTTTGAGTGATATTTCAAAAATATTAGAAAAAAATAAATTTATTTGTTTCGAGATTATAGTAGTCAACTAGTGATTTGACTATTACTCGTAACTAGTGTTTATTTTATTATTATATTTTTAATATTTTATTAATTGTATTTGTTATAAGAAATACATATAACTAAAAGTTCTATCGGAAGTAGATAGGTCTTTGTAAAAAATAATTAAAAATTCTATTGGAAGTAGAATACACGTTCAAATTCATAGAGGAGAAACGTTCGAATTTATATATAAATAAAGTTTTATTTGAAATAGAATAAGTGTTTGAATTTATAAAAAAGATTAATAGTTCGAATTTATAGGTAAGACATATAATTAAAAGTTTCATTGCATGTAGAATAGGTTTTGGAATTTATAGAGCATAGAAGTCCAAATTTACTAGATATATATATAATGAAAATTTTTGTTATAATTAGAATATGTGTTTGTAAGACATAAAAAAAATAATAGTTAAAAATGTAAAATATTATAAATCAAAATAATGATAAGATGACTAAAATTAAATTAATTTTTGAAAAGGTATAAATAATATAAAAATTAAATTAATAAGCAATAACATTTATTTAGAATGCCGTCAACATGAGATATGAGAAGTAATGAGAAAACGACTTTTAAGGAGAAACGTTTGCAACGAGAAAGCGGCTTATTAGGAAAAAATGCGTTTACCGAGTAACGGTTTGTTAAGGAAAAATAAGTAGTTGTTCAAATTAAAAAATATATTTAACGGGAAGACGGCTTATAAATAAGGAATCGATAATTGTTAGAATTTTATAATAAAATTTTAAAAAAAAATTATTACGCCGCCGCGAAGCGCGGCTTTGAAGACTAGTTTTAAAATAAATAAGTAAGGGTTTGCCCGTTATACTTTTGGAAAATGAGGGGGCCGCACTAATTTTTTTAATTTTTAACCTTAAACCCTAAACCCTAAACCTGAACCCTAAATCCGAATGATTTTTTAATTGATTTATTCGACGATCCAACCGTACGGATTTTAATCGGTACTTATTCCAGTGTTAGGAAAAATAATTAAAAAATATAAAGGTCCGGTTTTGCGGCATCTTTCCAGAAACGTTGGAACATTATTGCTTCCAAGAATGGGACACGTGTCAAATTCACTGAATATTTTTTTAATTGATTTTTTCGACGATCGAACCGTACGGATGTTAATTGATACTCATTCTAATGTTGGGAAAAAATAATCAAAAAATATAAAGATTTGGTTGTGCTGCATATTTCCAGAAACGTTGGAACAATAATGCTTCTTAGAATGAGACACGTGTCAAATTCGCTGAATAATTTTTTTAATTGATTTCTTCGATGATCCAACCGTACGGATGTTAATCAGTACTTATTCTAGTGTTGGGAAAAAAATATCAAAAATATAAAGGTCCGACTGTGCCGCATCTTTCCAGAAAAGTTGGAACAGTACTACTTCCGGGAACGGGACACGTGTCAGATTCACTGAATAAATTTTTTAATTGATTTCTTCGGCGATCCAACCGTACGGATTTTAATTGGTACTCATTCTAGTGTTGGAAAAAATTAATCAAAAAATATAAAAAACCGGGTGCCAAATCTTCTCAGAAACGTTGAAATAGTACTACTTTCGCGCGAGACCGAAACACGTGTCAAATTCAGTGATAATTTTTTAAATTGATTTATTCGACAATCCAACTATACGGATGTTAATCGGTAATAATTTATAGCATATTAATATTCTTTAAATTATATTATATAATTATACATGATATTTATTTAATTTTAAATTTTAAAAATTTTAAAAAAAATATGTGCACACTATAGGAAAACACAAGGCGGCAGTTTTCCCCCCGAAGTGAATTATTGGAAGCAAACTTTTCCCCTTAAAAAAATTCTGCACTCGCTCAGACACACTCACTCTCAGACACACTCACTCTCGTCCCGCTCTCATTCTCAGATACTCACTCTCCCTCTCATCCCGCTCAATCGAAAAACACCACATGAACGCCGTAGTTTCAAAACTCACATCTCTTCTTCTTCTCTTTTTTTACTTCTCTAATTTGTTCCAAAAATCTAATTTATTTTTGATTTTGCAGGTGGTTAATTAGAGCTTCACTCACTCAACCCGATTAATTAGTAAGTACTTCATAATTTTAATTACTTAATTTATTTTTCTATCTTCTTCACTTTTCTGTTTTAATTTTCAATTAGGGTTCAATTGGGGGTTTCAGTTAGGGTTTTAATTGGGGTTTCAGTTAGGGTTTCGATTGGGGCTTTCAATTGGGGCTTAAAATTGGGCTTTCGATTGGGGGTTTCAATTAGGGTTTCAATTGCGGCTTTTTATTGTTACATTACATGAAGAATTACATCCTGTAATTGGAGAATCCCATGTTGTGTTAAATTCAGTGTCGAATACAAGTACTTCTGTGAATGAGTCTACATATGTTATTAGTTTGACATTTCTAGATATAAGTCTCAGTTTATGACTTTATTACCCTATCTCTTTGCTTGTGTATTGAAGTTGTTCCCTTGTTAGGTATTGAAGTATATAAATAAATTGCATATGCATTTTAGTTTCAAATGTGCGTACCTATTTATAATTGTTAAGATTCTTTTATGTGTGACTAATATTGCGTGGTGGTTTAAGGTGTATAGTTAAATATTATAGTACTTGATTTCAAAAAATTTGTGTACATGTTTATGTAATTAAATAATATCATGAAACTATTCCACTTGTTTAAAAAGAGAAGAGAATGAGTAAAATATTGAAAGCAAAGGGAACTAGTCAGAGGACCTCTAGTTGTTCAGATATTGAACTAGATCGAAGATGAAGGAACTTGCTCTGTGCGGTTTTGGAAAAAAGAAAGAACGAGATGTCTTCGCAGAAAATATTAAAGGGCAATTTATATTTAAGGTTAAGATGCATTTGAGCATTTCTATGTCACCAACATATTTTCTAGTATAGATAGACACAATTGCATTATGTGGACAGAAACTTTAGTTTCTTTGTAAATTTAGGTTCTTTATCAATCACATGTTCAAAAATTATAAGGACTAGTATATTTTCTTTTTTATTGCCTTTTTCTTTTGCATTGTGAACTTGCTGGAATCTTTTCTAGATGACGTGATCAATTATAAGTGGGCGTATGCTGCTGTGCACTTCTGTTCTGGCAATGCAATATACATTTCTAATTGTTGCCTTTATATCCCAAGAATACATATTGCTTACAGTGTGAATTTTATTCCAGGCCGTCTTCAAGCAGTTTGGAGCTGGTGGTTATGGAGGTTCCGATTTTGCTACTGATGGAGCAGAATTTCAGCAGCACCAGAAACTTGAAAAGCTATACATATCCACACGTGCTTCTAAGGTTTCTTTTTCCTCAAGTTCAATTTCTGGTTCTGTACTCAAAATTCTAGATAAAGATGTAAAAGCTTCTGCCAACATCGTTCCTAATTGCATGTGTTTCAAATGTTAACATATCCACACGTTCCTAATGTTAGCAGAAATAATAATATATCCAGTTCTGCATGCTGTTACTCTCAACATTTGTATTCAATGGCATATCTATTGCAAATTGAGGTTTTCTTTTGGCTTGTAATATTTAAAATCTCGTGGATAAAGTTATATATGTGCTTCTCATTGGATCGTTGTTTTTGGGGTACTTCAGAAATTTTGTTTGTTATATATGTAGATTGGTATGCAGAACTCCACCGACTTGGCTCTTTTGGAGTGTGTTTTCTTTTGTTATGTCAAGATATTATATGATCCAATCAATCCCTCCTGATAATACCTTAAGGATTTAGGAGAGCTGGTATCAGGAGAGCTGGTAACTTAATTGGAATTTTTGTACCCTCTGTCTCTAAAACATCTTCAGCTTCCAGCTGAAAACAACCAGACCCACTGCTTTAGCATATGTAAAATTTGATATATTTGTACTATCCTTGGCTATAGTTTTTTTTTGATTACATAGATATGTTTGGTTTGGTTTGTAGATGATTGAATTCATAAAATTTAATTGCATAAATCTGTCATTATTGGTTACCTCTTCTTTCTAAAGTTCTTGTAGCTTGTGCATCTTATTTTATTATGTAAACTGTCAAAATAATTGTTGATGTCTTGTCGTCTCTAATGGCCATCTTTTTGTTACTTTTAGGGTGGTTTTGCCATGAGACAGTATGTCTCAGAACTTATGCCGTTGATTGTTGAAGCATTGTTGGATGGCCCTGCCGCCACAAAACGTGAAGTGGGAGTTGCAACTCTTGGTCAACTGGTACATAGTACAGGGTAAGTGGTTGATTTCTTGAGAATAGTTTTGGTTGGTTACGGTTCCGTCCATCAAGAAATTATATTATATGGCTATTTTTGAGTTGGATGAATGCAGTTATATATCTGTGTTGATGTTTGGTGTGACTAATCATTTCATCATAGGTAATAACTTGATGTTGAATGTACTTGGACAGGCAACTCATAACGAAATCGTGTTTAACATTCACTGCTACTTAAGCATGCATACATTCAACATGAAGAATGGATGAGAAATTGGTGGGACTAACTACGATTCTGTTACTTTAATTGCACGGAAGTGCCAAGAGATTAGTAAAAACTGATGCATGAAGCAGCAAAGAAGAGGGAGATGAGATATTCAGATTTGAAAAAGATTGACCGTGGAGTAGGCCGCCATTTCCATGATGACATCACAGTTATTGTTCTGTTTCTGGACTCCAATCTTGTGAGCAAAGCTAGCACAACAAAGGGTCAGAACTTGTCTATTAAAGGGAGTGGAATAAGTCTTCCGTCAATAATTCTTGCCCCTTCAGCATGATGCCAGTGAAAGCTGGGGAACATGATGTAGAAAATGGCTAATTATCGTCTGTTGTACTATTTCTTGTGAATACGAGGTAGCTTCTTTAAAGACGAGAACATATGCTGTCAATCCTTTTAAATGTACTCCTTAACTTTTTAGCCAAGAACTAGTACCAATGTAATTTTAATGTCTGACAGTATGTTGTGGCACAGTGGCGGTATTCATTTTTCTATTTGGTTTTGTAACTATGACTGTCTAATCTGCATGTAGATTGTGTGGCGTTGGATTGTATGTAAATTGAGATTTAATTTGGAAGCCAAAAATGGCTAGAACCTGAAAAACCAGCATAATGTTGCTTCTAGTTTAACTTATGACGAATTTCTGGGTAACTTATGACGGTTGTTCATCCTTTTTATATTAATTTTTATTTTTTCCACGAATAAAATATTTGTAGCAGGTGGGCCCCATTCTTTAACTTCCAACAGATTTTCCGTCGTAAAATATGAATTTATGACGGTATATTTCGTCGTAAGTTCATTTATTAATTTATTGAAAAAGGTAGGTCTCACACTGGAACTTGTGACGAAAATGTATACTTGTGACAAAAACTATACTTATGACGAAAACTCTTCTTGTGACGAAACTGCTACTTATGACGAAAAACATACTTGTGACGAGAATGACATTTGTGACGAAAATGCGAACTTAAGACTTGAGCAAAAATGACGAAAATTTTCCGTCGTAATTGGACCAATTGCGACGATTTCAGTGTAAAATTTCCGTCATAATTGCCCGTTTTTCTTGTAGTGACGGTAGAGGAGGCGATTGGCTCATTGAAAGCTCACGAGGAGAGACTGAGAGGAAAAACAGAGCCAAGCAGTGGACAATTGATGCTCACTAAGGAAGAATGGGAGAAAAAAGAATGTGAGGAGGGAAAGTTACTGTATACTCGTGAAGAATGGCTTAAGCAAAAGGGAGGACTTGAAGGTTCAACAAGCATGAAGGGACGAATGGTTAGAGACAAACGAGGAGTAAAATGTTTCAACTGTGGTGTAATAACCCCAAATTTTGGACTTAGTTAATTTTTTTTTATTTGATGAATAGTAACATCCTGATGAATAGTAATTTTTGTCGTTTAGAAAATTTTTCAGACCACCCTATGTGCGATTCGGGTTAATGAACTTTCGAAGTCGTATTAGTGATCTACTATGAAAATGAAGGAATGCAAAAGCTGTCAGAATCAGAAAAAGAGCATTTTCTGTTTTCTCCGAAATTTCACCTATTACTGATGGATTAATCATTATTTAAGTATATTGGAGGATTTTATATTATCAATTCCATGG
Organism: Heracleum sosnowskyi; assembly: GCA_030848705.1. NCBI lineage: Eukaryota > Viridiplantae > Streptophyta > Magnoliopsida > Apiales > Apiaceae > Heracleum > Heracleum sosnowskyi. The sequence continues at coordinate 73,827,797 of CM061235.1, forward strand.
ATATGGATTTAGTAAAGGTATTAAGATACAAGGACGTTTACGGTAAACTACTTCGATAGAACACTTAAGAAATCCTTGTGAGCGTTCAACGAGATTAAAGCGGTAACAGAACAAGGCGACACAAATGAAAGTATATAAATCCCATTTATATTCCAAGATTCAAGCTTGAACCATTTTAATTAAGTATTCGATTGTTAGGACGAATAGTGAATAGTTACTATTCACTGCAAGAATCGCGTAGTTATTCGCTCTTTTTAGGAAATATTTTCGAATCGTTTCAAGAGGAACAAAAACAAGGATGAATAGCAACATTGATGAATAGTACTCCAAGGTGAATAGTAAAATTTTATACTCTCCGATTGATCCTATATTTCAGCGGAAGTTTAGGAATAATAAACGGTTACTAATCGTGTAGTCAGAAATCGCAAACGAAAACGAGAATCGAAAATCCGCTTGAAGGAGCAACTTTGGACGTATTATAACTTAGGAAATAAAGAAGGAGATAAGTATTAAAAGAAAAAGGGAAACAAATGAATTGGTGGAAGAAGTGTGTTAAAGAAGCTTGTAAGCTTAACCAAACTTGAGGGGCTAACTTGCATTTGTTAAAAACAAAATATCTACCTTATCACCACACCTCCACCACACATTTCACACACAAAGGGAGCAGCCCCCCACCCCCCATTTCTTGAAGAAAAAAACGAATGGAAGAAGAAGAAGAAGATGGAATGCTTGCTTGCTTGTTTCTCGTGTTCTACCACTCGAATCGAAGCCCTTTCCAAGCTCTTCGCATCTAAGGTAACATCTCCAACACCCACCATCTCTACCATGATCTTTTATTGAGTTTAAGAAGATGATGAATAGTGTTTTGTTGAGTTTTATGTTTATAATTGAAAGATGGAAGCATGAATGTATTGTTAAGGTCATGAGTAAGTGGATTATGTAGTTTTTTAGTTGTTGGATGAGTTGTGGATGGATTTTAAATATGGTACCAACTGGTTTGGCTCGGTTTGAGATTGATAATGGACTTTAAGTGTTGTAATTGATGTGTATGATGATTGGTGGTGAATTGGAATGAGATTTGAATCTCGGAAATGTTAAGTTTTAAGCCGACGTAATGCCCGATTTTCGGTAACGCTAAAAACTGCCTAGAATCCAAAACCCTAACTACCTCTTTTGGTTCAATGATGAACATGAGTGTGTAGAGCTTTGTTTCTAGTTTACGTGAGCGCAAGAATCATGTCATTAGGATTTACGGTTTAGGAGAAACATGTGTTTTAGTGTAAGGCGTTCGTAAAACCAAACCGTGCCACTTAGTCAACTTTGAGGTTATGATCGAACCACTTAGAGGTCATAATAAAATGTGAAACTTTGTCATAACATGCTAGGTATGTTTAGGAAGACCCTCGAAAAGATTTCGTGCTAAAAGGATTAAATCTCAATTTTATAAAAATGCGTGAGCGAGCATGCTCGAGTAGAGGATCTTAAGGAGTTAACTTGAAAATGGACTTGTACTTGAGTTAGTATTTACTTAGTATGGTGAAGCGTTTAAGTTATTAATCTTGAACCTTGTGTTGATTCTAGATTACTGGACCAACCTGAGACTTATTGCTACTTCGGGATTTCCAGGCAAGTTTTCTCATTCCATGCTTTATTTTAAGTTATAATATTCGGATGATGCATGTGATACGTATTATGCATGCTTTCAAACCTCACATCGTATATAGATGTGACGGTATAAAATTGTTGAAATGGATTTGACCTTTGGATTATATAAAATCTTTTGAGTTAAGTAGTTATGAACCGGTTTACCTGGTAGCTCTAAATATAAGAGCATATTCATTGTTTTCGACTCTAATCGGGAGTCGGTATTTTGAGATATGTAGATAGCCGTGGAAACCCGGAGGGATTCCATCGGCAGAATACTATGTACTTTGAAGATTGTTATTCGAGTATGATATCATTCGAGGAATGATATTTGCTTACTATATCTTTCAAGGAATGTTATTTGAGTATTATCTCAGTCGAGAAATACTATTTGAAGACTATTTCCGTTATATATGCTAATGGAATGCATAACTGTTTTCGAAAGTATATTGTGATACTTGCTTTATGATTATTTATTCAATGAATATTATTTTGAATATTCATTCAGTCATTATTTATTTAATGAATATTATTTTGAATATTCATTTAATCATTGTTTATTTAATGAATATTATTTTTGAATATTCATTTAAGGTTTATTTATTTAATGAATATTATTTTGAATATTCATTCAGTCATTATTTATTTAATGAATATTATTTTTGAATATTCATTCAAGGTTATTTATTAATGAATATTATTTTGGGATATTCATTTAATCTTTATTTATTTAATGAATATTATTTTGGAATATTCATTTAATCTTTATTTATTTAATGAATATTATTTTGGAATATTCATTTAAGGCTTATTTATTTAATGAATATTATTTTGAATATTCATTTAATCCTTATTTATTTAATGAATATTATTTTTGAATATTCATTTAATCATTATTTACTTAATGAATATTATTTTCGAATATTCGTTTAAGGTTTACTTATTTAATAAATATTACTCGATTATTTATTAAATACTTTTAACCCGTTTTAAAATGAGTTATATTATTCAGAGTTTATCCTTGACCTTCAATATTTACGAAGGATATTCTAAGCTGTATTATTGCTCGTGATAAAGTGTATATACTGATAAGTGGATTTTTAATCCACTTGGAACGCTTCATATCGGCTTAAATTGATGACTTGAACTCAAGTATGTGGTGTGTTTAATGTGTTTTCATTAAGTTTTGCAGAACCAAGAGTTGGAGGTTAATTTGATTAAAATTCGGATTTTCCGGGTAGGTTGCGCAGTTTTCACTGTTTTGGCCATATCTGGAGTTCTACAAGTCCGATTCTGACGATCTTACAGCTCACGCGAAGAGGACACCATTTTCTATAATTCTAGGCAGAAGGTTCTGCGCGGGCGCCCAGGAATTGTACTGGAATTCTGCGCGGCCGCCCAGGAAGTCAGAATCGCCAGAAATTGCCAGAATTCGATTTTAATAAGGAAAACTTCACAAATTCGACTTCTAATCATTATGGTAATTGCTTGGGGCAGCCAGAAACTTCCAGAATCAGTTGTAAACATGGAATATGCAATTCTTATTGCATTCAAAGATGGAAATTGCCGTAATTCTATTCTAACTCAAAAACGGCAATTGCTTGGAAGAGGGACAACTTGGAGCTATAAATACACACCTTGGGGGGACATAATCAACACATCACAATACATCACAACACACCAAAGATCAGATTCAATATTGGAGCACAAGATCGAGGAGCCAAGAACGAAGAACGTGACTACGAGGAGATCTAGACATAGTTTTTTCTTGTATTCTTCAATTTTGGTGCAACTTTTGGATGCTTCCGGATTTGTCCTCTAAACCTTTAACTCTTATTCATATTTACATCATTGATTTCTTGTTTTTCATCATGCTTTCATCAGAACCCACGATGATGAACGGTTCTATTATGAACTAATCATTGTCGTGGGATTCTAACGGATTTATTTATGGATTTTAGTAGATAATTGTTTTAAAGATGTGTGTGTGATGGCTAATTGATATCCTAGTTTGGTTGTGCTTATTCTTCTTGGATGCGTAGCTAACATCTAAGATTGTTTGTTAATCTCTATTGAATGCGAAAGTGGATATAGAGGTTTGGAACTTGCCATGCTAGCATAGGTTTATGTATGTTTGTCATGCATGATTCGTAGGTGATTTTAACCATCTTACCTGCCCTATGTAATCTGAATGGATAACTTGCTCGTTAAACCGTTATGTTTTCAAATCTTATAGACATATAGGGTCTAAGCATAATTGGTGTCTGCTTAACTTCTATCTATTTTGTGGATGTTTAAGTGGTTTGGTATACATATACTGAAAGGTAGCGTGTACTGATTTCGTGTTATCCGATTAGTTTTCACAACCGTCACATGCATTGATTAAAGACAAAAGACTCTGAATGAAGTACTTAATGAAGTTAGGATCCCATGTTTTATTCTCATATACATAAATCGATTTTAATCCTCTTAGTTAGTTAATTCTTAGTTTAATAATTTGTTCTCTAGTTAATTTTAGATAATCAAACCCAAATTGTTAATTGTCTTAGCAGTGGATAAAAATCATACATTGTTGCATAGGTACATTAATTGAATTGAACACCTCATTAGATCTCTGTGGGAACGAACTTGACTTATTCGTATATTACTTGTGACCACGTGCGCTTGCGTGATTTTTTGCTAACATATACTTATATATATATATATATATATATATGCATAAACTAAATATGAGTTGAGGAATATTTTGAGGTAGGCATGGCTACCCTAAGTAATATATATGTATAAGAACTTGTGAATCCCTAGAATAGGGAAGTGTAATTAAGTAAAGTGGACTCAAAGGAATTATACGGAGATGAACTAAGTATTTTGTTGGTAATAGTTATCATAGTTCGAAGATTGTTCCTTCGAACATTATATGAGTAAAGATTCTTCCTGTTATTAATGGGGCTTGTTAGTGCAGGGATCATTGTATATGATGCCCTAACAGATGTGACCGGATTGGTCAGTGTACTATTGCAACTAGATTGCGGTCGACTTGAATTTCGTTACTGCGGATTGAGAATACCGGATATGCGGTAATCCTGCGTAAGTGACCGTATCTAGTCGGTCCAGCCATTTTATTTCTGGCCCATGTGCTGCCAAAGGATGATTGACAAGTTCGAAAAGTGTTCTTGCATCATCAAGACAAGTTTGAAAAGTCGTTCTTGTCATGGTCAGGTTCGAAAAGTGTTCTTGGCCTGGTCAAGTTCGGAAACTGTTCTTGTCCATCTACTAGTAGTAAAAAGGTCCCTCGGAAGGACATGATTGAAGCGACTGATCATCGTTTAATCATATCCAGTGGCTTGAATGTCCTAGTCCCTCGGATAAGATAATAATGAAAATGTTTTAAAAGTGAATTGTTTCAGATAAATGTTGTTAATAAATTGAGTAACTAATTGTGTTATCTCTACAACAGATTGAACTGTTAAGATTGATTGATATTGAAACAGCTTGGAGGCTGATGTTGATTGTTGAAAGAGTGATTGGGTAATTGTGGTTATTAAACTGTAGTTACAATAAATCCTTGCAACTTCATCTTTTATTTTATGAGTTATGACTCTGATAAAACCTTACTCAGATTATTTATGCATAAGTGGATTTTGGGTTACGGAAACCTTATATTAATTTTCCTCGTAACTTCATCTTTTATGTTATACTAGCAACTTATCCGTTTAATGCGTAGCATGTGGTTATAAAGATATGTTTGAGACTTGGTTTATCATAATGATACCAAGGATTTCCAAAGGATTTACGAAGAGTATATGAGTATGATTATAAGTCATACGGTATTTTAAACGGTATACTATTTTGGGGTTAGACCCTAGTAGTGATAAAAGCTTTGATCCCTTATGGATTATCTCCCTAAAAGGTTTAAAGATTAAACTGGGATAGATTTCTTGCTGAGCACTATTAGCTCATTCTTGCTTTATTAAATATTTCAGCATGAGGAAAACATTGCCGAATCCACCTCGTGTTACGAGAGCAAGGGAATGGAGAGACCACCCTGGAGTTAATTGATGCAGGATGGATACTGTCAGTGTGAGCAGAATAGTTGCAGCTTGAATTAGTGAGAATTATTTTGAGTGGGTTTGTATTACTAAACCTTGTATAGTATGGTGAGGTCTATTATTGTAACTTCAGGTAGAGGTTGTAAATAATAGATGAGATCCAGGATAGTACATTTGGGTTGTAATAACAAATGTTGATTATTGTTGCTCATTTCCAAGGCTATAACTTGTGTGTGTGTGCGTAAGTGATTGGGGTCTTTGGAGTTGTATTATGAGAATGTTGTAAGTAATGCAGGTATTGTATCATTGATGGAGCGTGACAACCCAGATTCCTGACCCCGGATCTGGGGGTGTTACATGTGGGATCTATGGTCATTTTGCAGCAGAATGCAGGAAACTTAAGAAATTTAGGGATCAAAGACAAGAAGCGAACTTGACTCAGGTAGATGAAGAGGAACCTGCTTTGTTGCTGGCAAAACTTGACAAAAGCGAAGGAAATCAGGTATTAATGAATGAAAAGGAAGTGAACCCATCACTGCTACCTGGAAACAAAAACAAAGGTGTTGAATTAAACGTATGGTATCTCGACAACGGAGCAAGTAATCATATGACGGGGTGCAAATGAAAATTCACCAAACTAGATGAAGAGGTGATAGAACGAGTCAAGATCGGGGATGATTCTACAGTGGACATAAAAGGCAAAGGATCGATTACATTCAAGTGCAAAAACGGGGAGGAATACACACTTCATGAGGTATATTATATTCCTAATCTTCATAGTAACATTATTAGTCTTGGACAGTTAGCTGAGGAAGGAAATAAGGTCGTAATTAAAGGAGAACTTTTGTGGGTATTTGACAAGCATGAAAGAGTACTTATGAAAGTAAAGAGATCGTATAATAGACTTTATGAAGTGATACTTGAAGATTATGTGTCTAAGTGTTTGATGTCAAAACTAGATGAAGTATCTCGCCTCTGGCACAGTCGACTCGGAGATGTCAACTACCAGGCCATGATCTTAATGTCTAAGAATCAAATGGTTCTTGGCATGCCTCAAGTGACCCAGCCTGAGAGCGTGTGTGCAGGTTGCCTAATGTCTAAACGGACAAGAAAGAGTTTTCCTTCGCAAACAAAGTACAGAGCAACTAAATGTTGGAGTTAGTACATGGGGACATATGTGGCCCAATATCACTTGAGACTGTAGGTGGAAACAGGTACTTTCTACTGTTTGTAGATGACTACGGTCGAGCAATGTGGGTTTACATGTTAAAGAACAAGTATGAAGCATTTGACACGTTCAAACTCTTCAAGGCACTGGTTGAGAAAATTCCATATCGAAGAATAAAAGTACTCAGAACCGACAAGGGAGGTGAATTTACGTCAAATGAATTCAAGTAGTATTGTGACCACAATGGGATAGAGAGGCACTACACAGCTCCATACTCACCACAACAAAACAGTGTTGTGGAACGAAGGAATCGAACAATTGTTGAAATGGCTAGGGGATGCTTGAAGGAAATGGGTCTGCCATCTAAACTCTGGGGGGAGGCAGTAAGGCATGCAGTGTACCTTTTGAACAGACTTCCAACAAGGGCTCTCACTGGCTTAACTCCATACGAGGCTTGGACAAGACACAAACCAAATATCGGACATGTACGTGTGTTCGGTTGTGTAGCTCATATTACAATACCTGATGTGCACATGAAGAAACTGGATGATCGAAGTAGACCACTTGTTAATCTTGGCAAGGAGGCAGGGACCAAGGCATACCGACTCTATAATCCAGAAAATGAAAGGATATATGTTAGCAGGGACGTTGTCTTTGAAGAGAAGAAAACTTGGCCTTGGAACCAACAAGTGGAAGCTAACAATGAACATGCTGGCTGGTTTTCAGTTGACAGTGAAAGTGAAGAAGTGGAAGAAATAGGTATCGACACGGAGAATGGACAATGTGAAACACCTATTGCACGTTCTAGCTCATGTCTACACAGAGACAACTTTGATGACAGTGTTGAGCCAAGAAGAAACAGACTGATAACAGACATTTACAATGTCACAGAAGAGGTTGAAATTGATGAAGAGTTGCATCTCATAGGAGTAGTTGAACCATCCAACTACAAGCAAGCAGTCAAGGAACGTAATTGGAAACTTGCAATGGAGAGGGAAATTGATTCAATAGAGAAGAATGAAACCTGGAACCTAGTGGAGCTACCAGCAGATCGAAAGGTAATTGGCATGAAATGGATCTATAAATTGAAGAAGGATGCTGATGGAAAGATTGTTAAACATAAGCCTCGACTTCTGGCTAAGGGCTACACTCAGGAACAAGGGGTCGATGTTGCTGAATTGTTTGCACCAGTCACTCGACTGGAGACTGTGCGCTTGCTATTAGCTCTGTCAGCAAAGAGTAACTGGGAAGTACATCACCTAAACGTGAAGTCATCATTTCTCAATGGGGAGATAAGTGAGGAAGTCTATGTCGAACATCCAGAAGGTTTCGTCAAAGAGGGACAGGAACACTTAGTGTACAAATTACTAAAGGCTTTATATGGCCTTCGTCAAGCTCCGCGAGCTTGGTACTCTAAGCTTAACAACTGTCTGGAGAACCTTGGTTTTGAAAGGTGCCCGTACGAGCATGCAGTCTACACAAAAAGGGAAGGCAACAAAGTACTGATCGTAGCTGTCTATGTAGACGATTTGTTGATCACAGGATCAAATATGGAGCTCATTAAGGAGTTTAATAAGCAAATGAGTAACATATTTGATATGAGTGATCTTCGAAAACTCAGTTATTACCTGGGAATCGAAGTTGTTCAAGGACATGGGTATATTGAGCTGAAGCAAAGTGGTTATGCAAAGAAAATTCTGCAAAAAGCTGGATTAGAAGAGTGTAATTCTACAAAATTTCCTATGGATCCTAAGGAGCAACTTACGAAACATGAAGGTGGGACGACTGTGAATACTAAAGAGTTCAAAAGCTTAGTTGGTGGTCTCAGATATTTAGTCCATACACGTCCCGACATGGCTTACTCAGCTGGGATTGTCAGTCGGTTCATGGAACACCCAACAGTCATGCACATGAACGCTGTGAAGAAAATATTAAGGTACATTAAGGGAACTGTTGATTTTGGGCTTGTGTATTCGAGTGACAACAAGAACAATTTACTGACGGGGTACTCAGACTCCGACTTAGCTGGCAATCTTGAAGATCGCAAGAGTACAGGAGGCATGGTTTTCTACTTGAATGACAGCCTAATTACGTGGGTATCTCAGAAACAAAAGTGTGTTGCATTATCATCTTGTGAGGCCAAATTCATGACAGCTACTTGTTAGGGTTGACACATTTGGAATGATGATAACAAAATACTCAAGACAAGAATTTGATCATGATACCGAAGCTGATTGTCAGAAAGCTAGTTCACAGAAGCTGATAAATTAGGAAGCTAACTAGAAGGCATTTTATCTATCCAAGTTCTAAAAGCCACATCAAATGAATGGAAGATATTCTGTCATCAAGTTAGGAAGCAATTCAGAAGCAAGCCAACAGACGTCTAATCAAGCACCAAGTGTTTCAGTGGTAAGCCTGTCCAAACAACTCAGTAATGGTGAATCAATAAAGATGACAAGATGTTTTATCTAAGGATGAAGCTAAGAATATCCGTTCTACGGATAAATCTATGGAAATCTTATTTCATCTATGGATACGAGCTGAAAACATCAAATGCCATCAACGGATAGAAGCTGAGGACATCTTATCTCATCAACGGATAGAAGCTGAGGACATCTTATCTCATCTACGGATAAAAGCTGGGGACATCATATCTACGGATAAAAGCTGAAGGAAGTTGATCTACATATATAGCTAAGGATGTCATGTTTTATCTATGGATGTAGTTAAGGAGGTTATGGTCTATCTATGGATGCAGCCAAGAATGTCATGTCCCTTCTATGGATACAGTAATGGAATATTACTTCTACGGATATTCTGAGATTACCTTTCTACGGATAATTGACGTAGAATGGTAGTCTACGGATAAGGAAGTAATACGCCTACTGATGGTCATCTCATTCAGCATGAAAAACAAATCTATGTAACAGAATCTTTTGAAGGTTTCTTTAATTAACAGGTTGAATGGAGGACAGTCTCAGAGATCATCATTACACACCCGTGACTTAAAGATGTTGGATAACGACGCAAAAGATGTATGGAATAGGGAGTCAAATTGTAAATATTCGAAGGCTCAAATTCCTACAAATGAAATGTGAAGTCATCTATTGTCTTTTATGTCTCGATGGATAAATAAGAGTTAAGGCAGCTACCTAGAAGTTTACCTTCTAACTGGACACAAAGGAAAAGCTTGACAATCATGAAGACCTATTTGCAATACTACATGTTCACTTATCTCAACTGATAGTGACTTGACAGTCGGGTAACCAAGGAAAGGTCTCTTTCATGCAGATGTCACATGGGCTTGGAAGTTAGGTCTATTGCATGGACTTAGTAATTTTTGAAGAGAGCAGCACACTCAATCAGAAAGCACCATTTGGGACTATACAATTTTATCTGTGATGCCAGCAAAGGCATTTCCCGAATTGGATAGTTGCTGAGACGAGCATGTGATCAAGCAGAACCAAAATGTAATATTTTATTATTTTGTAGGTTTTGTTTGTAACACACAGTCGATGTATATAAGACTGTGTGGAGTAGAATATAAAAGTGTGTGAAGAGAGCACAATGCTGAATATAAAACACTTAGGCTCTTTTTCATCATCTGTGTAAGTAGCTGGAGTTTGTTGAAAAACAAAACCAGAGAATTCTTCAATATACACCTCAGGTGGGCTTTTTCCGAGAAACCCACCTGAAAAGTTTAAAAAGTTTGCTTGTCTCCTGCATTTCTTTTTAACTCGAAGAATTCATTTATGTTCAAGGCTTGAATCAACTCTTAGTTAATTTACAAAGCTCATATGTTCACACTGTAGAAAGTTTGAAAAGTTTTGTAAAATTAACTAGATTGTATTCAACCCCCCCGTCTACAATCTAGGTTGCATTGTTCTGGGAATAACACTACTACTGCTGCATGTCAAGCAATATGGCTTAGGAATGTTTTGAGTAAAATCACATCTGAGTACATCAGTCCAGTGGTCTTGTTTATAGATAATAAGTCAGCAATTGATCTTGCAAAAACCCGGTATTTCATGGTAGAAGCAAGCATATCGACATACGATATCATTTTATACGTGAATGTGTCGAGCGAGGGGAAATTTCTATCAAGCATATAAGTGGAGACAAACAACACGTAGATGTGCTGATAAAGCCTTAACCACGTTCAAGTTCGAGAAGATGCGAAACTTACTTAGAATAAAGAACCTGTGTAAACAAGCTTGAGATTACAGGGGAGATTGTTGGAAAAGTAATCTAAAGCTTGTCATTAGTTATTTGTGTTTTATTTATTTGTTTGTTAGGTGATCAATTTAGCCGTTGTAGGACTTGGTCTTGTAGTAGTTGAGGTATTATAGGAGTAGTGGAATAAGTGGATAGTGATTGAGTTTATTTAGGAAAGTAGTTTGTATGCTCCTGGATTTTTGCTAGTTGAGCTTTCCTTTAAATTGTAACTTCTACTGAATGAATAAATTAGTTGTTCAAATCGTGCTAAAACTGATTGCTTTTGTGACAACCCGGGTCAAATCCCGAGTCTTTTTCAAAAATCGGGTCAAATCCCGATTCCGAGTCCGAATAATCCGAAGCCTATTGGCCCAAATGCAGCCAACTTGGGTAACAACTAGCCCACCACAGGCACCCAAAAGATCATGATTTGTTTGGTGCTAATTAGTAGTAGTACTTTGCCTTATAAACTGAACAGAAGTCCCAAATCTCCTCGATGTGGGACTGGGGTGTTACAAACTCCCCCACTTAAACTCTTGACGTCCTCGTCAAGCCTGAACGGATAGCCCATAGGTTCCAAGATCGTTCCTCCCTAGCCATTGTGGGATAATACCGGCCGGCTTCGTGTCCCCACCACCGGTCCTCTGTCCATTGTGAGATAATACCACCAGCCTTTGTGTCCCCACCTCCGGCAACTTGCGTTAACAAGCTTTCGAGAGTCAGCTTTGATACCATATGTGACAACCCGGGTCAAATCCTGAGCCTTTTTTGAAAATCGGGTCAAGTCCCGATCCCGAGTCCGAATAAGCCGAAGCCTACTGGCCCAAACGCAGCCCACTTGGGTAACGACTAGCCCACCACAGGCCACCAACAAATCATGATTTTTTGGGGGCCTGTGGTGGGCTAGTCGTTACCCAAGTTGGCTGCGTTTGGGCCAGTAGGCTTCGACTTATTCGGACTCGGAATCGGGACTTGACCCGATTTTCGAAAAAGGCTCGGGATTTGACCCGGGTTGTCAGTCCCACATCGAGGAGATTTGGGACTTCTGTTCAGTTTATAAGGCAAAGTACTACTACTAATTAGCACCAACAAAATCATGATATTTTGGGGGCCTATGGTGGGCTAGTCGTTATCCAAGTTGGCTGCGTTTGGGCTAGGTAGGCTTCACCTTATTCGGACTAGGAATCGGGATTTGACCCGATTTTCGAAAAAGGCTCGGGATTTGACCCGGGTTGTCACATATGGTATCAGAGCTGACTCTCGAAAGCTTGATGCGTCAAGTTGCTGGAGGTGGGGACACGAAGGCTGGTGGTATTATCCCACAATGGACAGAGGTCCGGAGGTGGGGACACGAAGCCAGCCGGTATTATCCCACAATGGCTAGGGAGGAACGATCCGGACCTATGGGCTATCCGTTCAGGCTCGACGAGGACGTCAAGAGTTTAAGTGGGGGAGTTTGTAACATCCCAGTCCCACATCGAGGAGATTTGGGACTTCTGTTCAGTTTATAAGGCAAAGTACTACTACTAATTAGCACCAAACAAATCATGATCTTTTGGGGGCCTGTGGTGGGCTAGTTGTTACCCAAGTTGTCTGCGTTTGGGCCATTAGGCTACGGCTTATTCGGACTCGGAATCGGGATTTGACCCGACTTTCGAAAAAGGCTCGGGATTTGACCCGGGTTGTCACATATGGTATCAGAGCTGACTCTCGAAAGCTTGATGCGTCAAGTTGCCGGAGGTGGGGACACAAAGGCTGGTGGTATTATCCCACAATGGACAGAGGTCCGGAGGTGGGGACACGAAGCTAGACGGTATTATCCCACAATGGCTAGGGAGGAACGATCCGGACCTATGGGCTATCCGTTCAGGCTTGACGAGGACGTCAAGAGTTTAAGTGGGGGAGTTTGTAACATCCCAGTCCCACATCGAGGAGATTTGGGACTTCTGTTCAGTTTATAAGGCAAAGTACTACTACTAATTAGCACCAACAAAATCATGATATTTTGGGGGCCTGTGGTGGGCTAGTCGTTACCCAAGTTGGCTGCGTTTGGGCTAGTAGGCTTCGGCTTATTCGGACTCGGAATCGGGATTTGACCCGATTTTCGAAAAAGGCTCGGGATTTGACCCGGGTTGTCACTTCCGGAAACTTGACGCATGAAGCTTTCGAGAGTTAGCTCTGATACCATATGTGACAACCCGGGTCAAATCCCGAGCCTTTTTCGAAAATCGGGTCAAATCCCGATTCCGAGTCCGAATAAGCCGAAGCCTACTGGCCCAAACGCAGCCAACTTGGGTAACAACTAGCCCACCACAGGCCCCCAAAAGATCATGATTTGTTTGGTGCTAATTAGTAGTAGTACTTTGCCTTATAAACTGAACAGAAGTCCCAAATCTCCTCGATGTGGGACTGACAACTCGGGTCAAATCCCGAGCCTTTTTCGAAAATCGGGTCAAGTCCCGATTCCGTGTCTGAATAAGTCGAAGCCTACTGGCCCAAACGCAGCCAACTTGGGTAACGACTAGCCCACCACAGGCCCCCAAAAAATCATGATTTGTTGGTGCTAATTAGTAGTAGTACTTTGCCTTATAAACTGAACAGAAGTCCCAAATCTCCTCGATGTGGGACTGGGATGTTACAAACTCCCCCACTTAAACTCTTGACGTCCTCGTCAAGCCTGAACGGATAGCCCATAGGTCCGGATCGTTCCTCCCTAGCCATTGTGGGATAATACCGTCTGGCTTCGTGTCCCCACCTCCAGACCTCTGTCCATTGTGGGATAATACCACCAGCCTTCGTGCCCCAAGTGCATATTCAGGTTTATTGCAGCCTTTACATATTCCTAACAACATCTGGGAAGAAGTAACTATGGATTTTATTGAGGGACTTCCAAAGTCTTTAGGAAAAGAGGTTGTTATGGTGGTGGTCGATCGACTGAGTAAAAATGCCCATTTCATAGCCCTTTCGCACCCTTATACAGCAATGAAAGTGGCACAAGCCTACCTAGACAATGTCTATAAGCTACATGGATTTCCCAAAGTAATCATTTCTGATAGGGACAAGGTGTTTGTTAGTCATTTCTGGTCAGAATTCATGAAGCTCCAAGGGATCCAACATAATCTTTCTAGTGCCTACCATCCACAAACGGATGGACAATCAGAAGTACTTAACAGATGCCTTGAGACTTATTTACGGTGCATGTGCAATGACTTTCCTGGTGAATAGACTCGATGGCTATCATTGGCAGAATATTGGTATAATACTACTTACCAATCAGTAATTCAACAAACGCCCTATGAGGTAGTCTATGGACAGGCTCCACCACTTCACAGACCATATATGGTAGGTACTAGTAACGTGGACAGTGTTGATAGAAGCTTACAAGCGAGGGAGGCAACTATGGTCAGACTCAAAGAAAATTTAGCTAAAGCACAGAACCGAATGAAGCAGTTGGCTGATAAACACAGGAGTGAGAGACAATTTGAAGTAGGGGACTGGGTGTATTTAAAACTCCAGCCATATAAACAACAGTCCGTGGAATTCAGAATCAATCAGAAGGTGGTAACTAGGTATTATGGGCCATATTTCATCAACAAAAAAGTAGGAAAAGTTGCATACACTTTACGACTGCCAGCATCTTCGAAAATTCATCCTACTTTTCATGTATCCCAACTCAAGAACCACTATGGTCCTCTCCCTATAATAGATCGGTCTATACTAGCCCCTGCGAGAGATACTGATTCCACGAGAACACCCTTGGCAGTGATTGATATTAGGTCAATTAAGAGACATAATAGAGCAGTAGTGCAATGGCTAACTCATTGGACAAATTCAGCACCTGAAGAAGCTACTTGGGAAAATGCTGATGACATTAGAGAACAGTTTCCAACTTTTGATCCTTGGGGACAAGGATCATTTCAAGGAGAGGGTATTGATGCAAGCATCAACAACAAAGTGGGACAGGTCAAGGGGACCACAGAACAGGTTGATAGGGCTCAAGAAGTGGCAGCAGAAGTCATGGGAGCTGGAGGTGTGAATGAGGACAAGAAAATGCAAATGCTAGAGAGAGTTTAGTACAGTAGCTGAGTTGGATAACTAACTACTGCATTTCAGAATTGCATTTGAATTTCTCTCAATTTCTTTCTTGTAGCTCCTCTCAGCTTAAACTTCTTTCCTGAATGTTTAAATTCCATAACCAAGTTTTTAAAATCCCATAATATAGGCCCCAAGGTAGTGAACCATTGGACACCTAATACTATGTCACTACCACTCAAAGGGAGTAGTAAGAGATCAGCTGAAAAAGTGGAACCCTGCATCCTCCAATTAAAATTCCTTATCATAGTATCGCACTTAAGCTCCCCGCCATCAGCTACTTTTACCCACATAGGGGTTACCTTATCGATTTTGCAGCCCAATTTCAGAACTACAGCACTATCAATGAAATTGTGCGTGCTTCCTGTAATAAATGCAAGGGTCTTTTTTCGTGGTGCACCACCACTCTCATAGTTTGGAAAATTGAGATACCATCTAGAACAGTTAATGAGATATGGGCGCACATTGTTTCTTCCTCGAACGCATCTTCTTCTAACTCCTCTTCTTCATCTTCGACCTCAATATGATACAACTGAGGTCTTTTCCCTTTACACTTGTGCCCAACTTCATATTTTTCATCACACCAGAAACATAATCCTTTTGTTCTCTTATCATGAATTTTTGCAGGTGTCAAAGTTCTTCTGTTGTTATTGAGGTGGGTCTGAACTGGGTTTTTTTATTGTCAGGACTGTTGGCTTAGTGTTCCTCCAGCTATTTGAGGCATTATTGGTGAATTTTTGAATAGTTGGAGTAGGTAAAAGAGGTGGTAACGATTTCGGGTTCATTTTAGCCCTCTTAGCTTTGTTTGAAGCCTCTTGTAATTTTGCGAGACAGTGGGATTGTTGTATTGTTTTTGGGGTAAACATCCTCACAGCCATTTGGATATCATCATCCAAACCCCCTAGATAGCAGCTTAAAAGATGTTCTTCACTTAAGCTCAACCTGCTAGCTACCGCATCAAAAGCATCATGATAACCTTGCACATCTCCTTCTTGTTTTAATGCTTTCAACTCTGCCATAGGATCATCAAAAACCTCCCCGAATCTATTAGTAATATCAACAACATATTGAGCCCAAGTTGGAGCATGTCTACTTTTGACATAATTTTGGTGCCACAATAGAGCTCTTCCCTCTAGATGTATTGCTACCAGTTTGACCTTTTGCGCATCATTCACATTATCTAAATCGAAGAACTGGTATCATTTATACATCCAAGATTTCAGATCACTACCATCAAATTTAGGAAATTCTATTTTGGTTAGTCTAGTAGAGTACTGATAAGTAGGTACATGGGTCTCAAGAGTTCTAGTAGATGAACTCTCATTACTACGATCTATTCCCCCATTCACTAGTTTGCTGACTTGTATAGTTAAACCCAATACTAAATCATTAACATCAGTTATAGCTTTTGCATTTTGAGCTATATGAGAGTTTTGACTAGTACATACCACATCAATCTTCTTACTATGCTCTTCTAAAAGGGATTTAAGATTTACCTCTAGTTTTTGCAATTCATTGCTCGTTCCTTCTCCTTCTGTAGCTTCGCCTTGTCAAGTATTTTTTCCTAACCCCATGTTTAGACAAGGAAAGTTTTGGCTCTGATACCACTGATGCAACCTCAAGAATTAAACATAAAACTTCTTGATCAGACTCCCTGATTTGGGAATGAAGAGCAAGACTTAACCAGCTTGAAGGTAATCTAATATTCAGAAAGAAAACCTTGAAAAACTAGTTAACAAGATATTTAAAGATAAGCACAGTAGAGAGAGAGAAATGAAAGAGAGAAGAAATGTAAATTCATTCATGTGTTCTCAGTTACATGAGATGTGGCTAAATAGCCTTGATTCTGAAATTGATTCAAATTAAAAGTAAATGAAATTCAAATGTAAGTCTGAAATGCAGTAGTTAGTTATCCAGCTCAGCTACTGTACTAAACTCTCTCTGGCATTTGCATTTTCTTATCCTCATTCACACCTCCAACTCCCATGACTTCTGCTGCCACTTCTTGAGCCCTATCAACCTGTTTTGTGGTCCCTTTGACATGTCCCACTTTGATGTTGATGCTTGCATCACTAGGGTTATAACCAAGCTACGTGAGAGTATATATTGTTAATGAGACTAGTAGGTACCTCTGTGAGAACCACCACTATTAGCTCCACTTCCTTTACTGGGTGCTCCATCCTCACCCCTTTTTGAGTTTTGTAGCTCTATGAGCATGACTTTTATCTCCTCAAAATTAGTACCCAGTTTCTCCTTCGTCATTCTACTCCATCCCATTGAGAATTGAATCTCTAAGTCATTTCTGAGACTTGGCGAGAAATCTCCTCGACTCAAGCCTTCACGGACCTCATTTAATCTCACATCTTGTAGCACCATTCGTTCATCCAACGATTTAAGTCGAGTTCCATCCGCCATTGAAACACAGAGAGCCAAGGAAGGCCTTGCTCTGATACCACTTGTAACCAATAGATCGATTCAATAAAAATAATATATAAGTGAAATAACAATAAAATAGAGGTTCAAAGTACTTTTATTAAACTACTGTAAAGAAAGACTCCATTGCTACACTCTCCAAAACAAAAATTACAATACAGAAAAATATCTTCTCCGAGTCTATCTCTCCCCTTCCTTCCTAGCTGTATTTGACACCTCTCAGTTGCTACCTGTCTATTTCTTATTGGTCCTAATACTTCACCGTTCGGCACATGATCCCACACATAATTTAATTATTCATGTGACCTCTCTACTGATTATAAAAAGACATCTAACTCCTTTCGACTTTGACACAATAAAAATAATAAAACTACACTCTACTAGTTGCATTTAGCCGGGTGTGTTACAAAAGTCAACGTTGGAGATTGTGTATTGACCATTTTATCGACTATGTAATTTTATTTAAAATTCTTAATTCATAGGGGATTTAATATGTATTTTTGCCAAACTTTGGTCATAACTTGTCTTGTTCAAGGTAGCTGATTAAGGTTTTTGTTTTTCTCCGTACCAGTAAGTAACTCGTGCGAAGTACGGATTGAAAATAAAAATTAAATTGTTAAAATAAAATTTAGAATGTTGAGTATAAAAATAATTAATAAATATATATTTAAATATGTAATGTATAGAATTCATTGTATAATTAAAATGAAAGTCTATAATAATTAAATACTATTTAATTAAATAGTTATGATAATCGAATCTTGGAGAAATCAAAAATTTAAAATTAAATAAATAAATAACTTTTATAATTATGTAGAAGCAGCAAATCGAACCGGAGTCTAGAATTAAGCCAACTAATTTAATTATTATATTATAATAACCAAAATTTGGTTTTGATATTATTATATTTCAAATAAGTTGTTCCTAATTGTTTTTTATATTTCTACTCATTCTCGCTCGAGCCACAATAATTTCCCAAATTCCTTATCTGATTGGGGTGGGGGACATGCCAAGATCGAGCGGAATGAAATACACATCCGTAATAGCGAGAGAGATAGTAATTGTATTATTACATAGTTATTGGATAACTTTTGGTACAAAAGGCAGTAGTTATAAATATAGCGTATATGTTAATTGTAGGGATTTTGCTTTTAATAATCAGTATAGATATAATAATGATTATTATGTTAATTTGCAATTAAGCTAATTATATAAAACTTTATTAACTTTAAATTGAGCGAATTGTATTAAGTTGATTACGTTAATAATTATATGTATACCGTGATCTATGTGTGATACCATACTATTAACTATTAAGAGGGGGTTTCTACTTTTAATAAAAAATAACTTTTAATTCAATAATAATTAATTTGAAATTTATATTAAATTAATTAAACTAATAATTATATGTATATCGCGTTATACATGGCATATCATATCATTAAGAGAGGATTTCCGCTTTTAATAAAAAACTATTAAGAGTGAGTTTTTACTTTTAATAAAGAATAATTTTTAATTCAATAATAATTAATTTGAAATTGAATTAATTAAAATAAGTTGATTAAACTAATAATTATATGTAAATCGTGTTATACATGACATACCATAACATTAAGAGAGGATTTATGTTGTTAATAAAGAACAATTAAGAGGGGGTTTCTACTATTAATAAAAAAGAATAAATTTCAATTCAATAATAACTAAATTTAAATTGAATTAATTATATTAAACTAATTAAACTAATAATTATATTTATACCGTGGTATACATGACATATCATTGAAAGATGGTTTTTGCTTTTGCTAAAGAGTATTTTTCCCCGTTCCCGCTCGAACCCGAATAATTTCCCAAATTCCTAACCTGATTGACGTCAGGAACATATCAAGATCGAGCGGATGAAATACGCATCCGTAATCATAAGAGAGATAGTAATTGCATTAATACAGAGAGTTATTAGGGTAATTTATGGTATAAATGGTAATAGTTATAAATATAGCGTATATATTAATTGCAGAGATTTTGCTTTTAGTAAACAGTTTAGATTTAATATTGATTATTACATTAATTTGGAACTAAGCTAATTATATTGAGCCAATTGTCTTAAGCTAATTAAATCTTCTTCTATATATTAAAAGCCAACTAAGGGCAAAATATGTCAATTAAATGGCTGTGAAATTACATTTTTACCCCTATTTATTGAAAAATTACAAAAGTGCCATCCATATATAATTTATACAAAAATTGATTAATTTGTTTTGCTTTTAGGAATCAAACTCATATCCCCACTTACAAAGAAAGTATAATAACCATTGTGCTACATTAATTTTTGAGCATACTTTAAAAATCTTATTAGATCAATCACATGTTCTCTTATAATGCTATTTTTTTTTACATCTTTTGAGTAAACAAATTGTTGGTTTATATTATTTATAAAAATTAATTTCTAAGTTATATATAAATGAAACAAAATCTGGATAAATAAAATATTAGATTGAAATAAAAAAAAACAGGATTATATTCTAATATTTCTTTAATTTTTATTTTTGAGTAAATAAAATATTAATTCCTATTATTAATATAGCTCTATTTTCTAAGTTTTCGAAGTTTTATATATAATTATATGTTCAAATATCTTTATAGATTTTAATTTCGCTTGTACTTTTTCGATTAAATATCAATTATGTTCTTAATTATTATATGATTTATATTTTTATATCATACTTTGTCATTTAATATACTCTATATGGAGTGTCCACGTTTTGATACATAAATATAATAATAAATTTTGATCTAGTATAAGTAACATATTATATTTTACTTATATTATTTAGAATAATTCTATAATGTACGGAGTATGGTAAAAAATGGGTATCAGATTTAGGGTGTTCACGAGTCAGGTTGGCCACGATGGTAATAGACCCCGACTCAATTAAATCGATTTAAACATTTTTAACCCAACCCACAAAATCTATTATTATATATCAAATCACAACACAAGGGCAAAAAGTGTCATTTTAATGTGTGTGAAGTTAAGTTTTTGCCCTTATTTGTTGAAAAATTACAAAAGTGCCACCTCATATTTTTATGTTGCAAAGTACATTTTAATGTGTGAAATTACGATTTAACGTTATTTGTTGAAAAATTACAAAAGTGTCAACTCATACGTTTATGTTAAAAACAATGAAACTGTGTTATCACTAAGAATCGAACAATTAACCTTCTTTAACAAAGAACATGTCATAATCATTGTGCTACATTGACTTTTGGATTTGATTTAAAAGTTTTATTGGATAAACCACATATTTTACTTATATTCCTTTTTTAAAATAAAATGTTGGTTTACATTATTCAATATTTTTTTAAAATATTGGATATTATATTCTATCTACTTTCTACATATTAAAAACCAACTAATGGTAAAAAAACCAAAAAAATGACTGTGTAGTTATAATTGTACCCTTATTTTTTTTGAAGCAACCCTTATATATTTAAAAATTATAAAAATGCCATCCATTTATTGTTTAATAAAAAAAAATTTAATTTGTGTAAACATTGAGAATCGTAACCTTAAATAAACCCAGTATACTATATTTAGTTTTGAGTTTATTTTATAAACATTATTAGATAAGAATTTAAAAAAAAATGCATTATTAAATAAAGCACACTCTATTATTATATAATTTTTGAGTCAATATCATGACGTTTTTATTTATTTATATAACATGTTTATCCCATTTCTTTTTTAATTTTAACTTTTCAGTAAGTAAAATGTTATTTCATATTATCTTCAGAACTCCATTTTTAAAATTTTTTGTTTTTCTATATAATTATGTATTCAATTATTTTTTTTATAAATTCTTATTCCACTTGTATTTTGTTATAAAATATTAGTCATGATGTTAATTGTTATATGATTTTTATTATGTAAAAATATGTCACTTATTACGCTTTATATGAATTATTCAAGTGTTGATACATAAATATAATATTAAAAATTGATATAATTATATGTTACATACATAATTTATAATAGATTCTAAATTAGTAGTGTGAAAAGTGCAAATTAGAGTTAGGGTTTTCATACGTTGGGTAAGTCGAGTTAGAAGCATTTTTGCTAATTTATTCGATTTAAATTTTTTTAACTCAACCTGTAAAATATAGATTCGTGACCCAACCCTACCTATCATATATCAATTTGAGTTGTTTTAATGGGTTAAATAATTATGTAGAAAAAGAATTGAAATATGATATAATTCTCCATCAAAAATCTAAGTAAAACTGAAATACATATACATTACGATTTTAGTGCTAATATTTTAGTAATATAAATTATGTTGCAAGTCATATGTATATAGGGCTGTCAGCCCAAAGTTTCGAATCGAAACGACCCGAACGAGATTGAAAATCGAACTTTTTTCAAATTCATGGACCGAGGACCGGACTTATTATATTCGGTCTTTGGGTCCGAACTGAAAAAATCCGGAGCAAACCGATATAGACTGGTTTGATTAATATTTTTATAAAATTTTAAATTTTATAATTTAATTTTTACTTTTCTTTCAAATTTAAATACATAGAATATATTATGCTTAGTATGGCAATAAAAATAAGCACATAAATATCTTATTATTTATAAAGTAATATTAATGTGTAATATATGTATATCATTTTGTCATTATACAAAGTGCAAATTCAATTATTTAATTTGTAGTTTTGATCTCTATTGTCTTATCAATTTACTATCTATTAATTTGGCTAATTAAAATATTATATGTCTTATTTAATCTATATACATGATAATTTAAAAGGTAAAGTAAAGTCAAAATACCTCTATAGATGCAATTCGATCCGGTCCGGGTTTTTTCAGGGACCGGACCGGAACGAAAACTAAATTTTTTTAATCGAACTGATTCTATGCGGTTCAGTACAATTTACAAGTCCGGACTGGATTGTTATTCAGCCCCATATGTATATACAACAAATTTAAGCACACATCTACAAATGAGGTATGATATATCACATAACGTGTAGTTGTATACTGTATAGTGATATATATTTAAATTATTAAACAAAATTTGTAACTTAAATCGGGTTGGGTAGGATTGGCCGGAGAAATATAAAACTGATAGCTGATAAAAAAATATACTCAATTGGGTTGAAAAGATTTCAAACCGACAAAATAGGTTGGGTATGAGTTTATATTATATTCGGTCAACCCTACCCAACCCGATTTAAGTTACAATTTTTTTTTCAATAATTTAAATATATATCTCTATATTATATAGATAATTAAGTTTAAAAGTGTACAAATATGTATATATAAATAATAGACTGACAACTTCGGTATCGACCTTTACATAAAATGTATAGATGCTATAATATGTTAATGGTATAGTCTTACAACAATGACGAAATTTATATATTATAAATATCTTGTATATTCATCAAAATTATATTAATTTACATATTTGCATGTTAAACAATATATGGACTTAAAACTAAGAGATTTTATGATGTATTTACGGTTTATTCTTACATACGTAACCAATTTTGTATTTCAAAAATACAAAGTTATTTAATTAAGAACACATGAGTTTACATACGTCCATGTTATATACGGACAACTATATTAAAATAATTAATTGTTGAATTTGATAAAATTCTTTTCACATCATTTAAAACTAAATTAATATTTTGGCAATTAAAAATAGTAATTTAATCGTTATATTATAGAAATTTATATAAATGAATCTTATTAAATTAAAAAATATTTAAAAAAATATTATAGAAGTATAAGATAAATTCAAAATATTTTATCTTAACTACATTTTAATCACAAAACTATTTCGATATATATACAGGTTCGTGCCTCGCACGGGTTTTTACGCTAGTTATTAATTATATGTATACCATGATATATGTGTCATACTATTAAGAGTGGGTTTCTACTTTTAATAAAGAATAATTTTTAATTCAATAATAATTAATTTAAAATTGAATTAATTATATTAAGTTAATTAAACTAATAATTATATGTATACCGCATTATATATGGCCAATCATATTATTAAGAGAGGGTTTCTGTTTTTAATAAAAAAAACTATTAAGAGGAGGTTTTTACATTTAATAAAGTATAATTTTCAATTCAATAATAATTAATTTGAAATTGAATTAATTATATAAAATTAATTAAAATAATTATGTATACCGCTATATATATGAAATACCATACCATTTTGCTTTTAATAAAAACTATAGATTCGACTATTTGTATGTAGGTTTTGACTACTTTAATTGTTCCTATAGTGACTCACTATTACATTGTTCTAGATTATTCTCACTACCAACCGGCAAAGACGAGTTCAAACTAATACACCTGAAGGTCCGGTCTATGGTAAAAACAGCTCAAAACATTCAACTTGAACTTTCAAAGGTTACTGAACATTGTATACAAAAAAGTGCACAACGTGTAGTAGAGGAAATGTTCTCGCTTGTTCTCGGGCAAAAACTGTTCTCTTTAGAGGGCAATCCAATACATAAATTACCGGCTTCTTGCCTTAACAACAACGCTCATGATATTATGGTATTTATATACAACAACGCCAACACATGATATTATACTATTTATATAAACACTATACAAACTCTAGTATTCAACTACAAGAAACTTTTAACAATTAACCATTTTATATCAAATTTATTATTTCAACATAGTATGATTTCGAAAAATACCCTATAACTTTTATTAACAGTGAAACTCCTTTTTAAAAAGGCATTTTTTGTACCAAATTTGATTTCATCTTTTTTTTTTGTTTCATCCCTAAAATCCTATCTCACATAGAACTAAAGTTCTACCTTCTAAAGTCCTATCTTACATAGAACTAAAGTTATATATCACATAGAACTAAAGTCATATTTCACATAAAATTTGGGATATTCTATTTGGTACAATTATACAATTGACTTTTTCATTTGGTACCACTCGAAGTTTTTGGCTTCCAAGTGGAACGATCATACTTTTGGCTTCATCCACATAATAGCACTCCATTAAGCAAACGTTAGTTGACCGTTACAAAATTATGAGATTTTCCATTTGGTACCACTCAAAGTTTTCGACTTTTAAGTAGTACCCTTCTACTTTGTATTTCAACTCCAAAATACCACTATGTTAATAAATTCGATGAATATGATCATTCTCATCAAACTCCTTGGCTTTTGGTGGGCAAAGAGATGTGTTAGGCTCAAGACATGTCTGAATACCACTATTAACAAGCCTACACTATGTGACTATGTCACACTACATGACCTAGTGAATTCTATCACTGGGATATAGTATAGGTCTCTCTATGTACTTGTCTTGTTCTCATGAACATTAGCTTGATCATGTATGCTCAGAATTATAATGAGCTTAGTAAGTTTCTTGCAATCTAAAATGTATATAGGCCATTAAATAATTGTCCTGGTAGAAGTTCAGAATTGTTCATGCAGCAGGATGGAGATGAATAAGGCCCTGAAGAAATAAGTTGCAGAAATTTGTCTAAGGCATTATATAGCAAAGTCAGAAGAAAGCTATGTCGTGAAGTCACCGATATCCATGTCGAGAAGTGCTATATCGCATAGTCAATTTTGTACTATGTCGAGAAGTCCTCAAGACTCATGTCATGAAGTGCTATATCGCATAGTCAATTTTGTACTATGTCGAGAAGTCCTCAAGACTCATGTCGTGAAGTGTTGAAGTCAGCAAAGTCAAAGATGCCTAGATCGTGAAGTCCTCAAATGGCTTATGTCGCATAGTCATTAAATGACCTATATCACATAGTCATTAAATGGCTTATGTCGCATAGTCCTCAAATGACCTATGTCGCATAGTCATCAAATGGCCTATGTCGCAAAGTCCTCAAAGGCCATATCGCATAGTCTTCACAAGGGACATCGCGAAGTCAGGAATGAAGTGGAGTTCACGATATCAACACTTAGCCGTTTATAACAAGACAAATCAAGGTACAGAACCAAAAATCAAAGGAGAAAAATACTGAAGCATTTGTTCTGGCAAGGTGGTCCAAAGAACAGATGGCAAATCTACAGCTAAACTTGGAGAGAAAGATAAGAGACAAGCAGCTAAAGAAACGGGAAAGACTCCGAAAAGCAGGTGGTCCTTCCTGACACAGTTAACTTCTTATGGCAGGACAAGTTGGACTTTCAGCTAGGGGTAACTGTGTGATTAGGTGTGTGCCTAGTTTGTATAGGTGAATATATAATCGTGCACACACCACTGTAAGCTGTAAGAGAGATACACAAAGTTTTATCTTAAGCACTCTTTTCTCTGTAAGCAAACAAGATACAAACTGTTCTTGTTTAGAAGCCAGAAATTCGATTGTGAATTTCTTGGAAAGATGTAGTATTTAATTTGCTTAATACAAAGTAGATTAAAGTGATTATGTGTGTTGTTTACATTCTGCATATTTCATAGCATAATCATATACAGTTTATCTTTAGTTTCAAGAAAGCAAAAATCTATCAAACTATCCATTCACCCCCCCTTCTGTCTAGTTTCTAAGTGATATTCATTCCTAACAAGTGGTATCAGAGCGTAGGCTGTTAACGTACAAACAGGAAAAGATCAAGAATGAGTTCACAGAAACTAAGCAGTATCAAGATTCCTCCCTTTAACAAGGAGCACTACAGTTTATGGAAAAAGAAGATGTTGCTTTTAATCAAAGCTTCTAACCCCATGTATTTAGACATACTAAAGCATGGTCCCTTTGTCCCTATGATTGAGATTGGTGAAACAACCAATGGCACTGAAATAGTACCAGCAAAACATGTGCCTAAAGACCCCTCAAAATACACTGATCCTGAAAAGGAGAAAGTAGCACTGGATGGACATCTTCAACTTATCATTTGTGAATCCATGGATTTCAACATGTATGGCACTATGGCTCACTGTACAAGTGCTAAGAAGATGTGGGATCTCATAGAAGTGCTGTGTGAAGGAACTCCTGAAGTAAGAAAGAATAAGAAACAAATTCTTGTTTCACAGTATGAAGCTTTCATGGCTCAGCCAAAGGAGGGAATCACAGAAGTGTTTGAGAGGTTCAACAAGCTGGTAAATGAGCTCAAACTCTATGAAAAACACTATGAGACAGAAGAGCTTAACATGAAGTTCTTGCTAACTCTGCCAGATCATTTGGAACCAAGAATCCCTTCCCTCAAAGAAAGAGATTTAATAAAGATTGGTTTTGATGTGCTGTATGGTGTTTTGAAAACTTATGAGCTAGAGTTGTTTCAAAAGAGATCTATTCAAGCTAAACAAAGACTAATGGCAAATACTTCATGTGCCCTTATTGCTGACAACCTAAGTCAAAGAATGGAATCTCTTAAAGTCAGTCAAGTCAAGATTGAGGAACTGGAAGTTGAAGACACTGGTGATGAGACCCAAGCTGTCTATGATTTGCCTGAGGATGATGAATTTTACGGCATAGAAGAACTGGACAAGATGGAAAACAAATCTTTTGCCTATATGGCTAGGAGATATCCAAACATAAGGTTTAAGAGGAAGCAGCCATTTAGGTCCAAGTTCAATGCTGGAAATGCTGGTGGATCTAGTGGCTCAAACACTTTCAATAAAGGGAAAGGGATTGCTGGTGCTGCTAAAGGAGGATACAAGTCTGGAAGTGTAGATAGAACCAAAATAAGATGCTATAACTGCAATGAACTTGGGCATTTTGCCACTGAGTGCAAAAAGCCTAAACAGGTTAAGAAGGACAAAGCATACTTAGAGCTTAAAGCTAAGTATGAGGCTCTACTCAAGAAACAACAGGGTAAAGCTTTTATTGCTGAGGGAAAGTGCTGGGATGACTCTGATGAAGAAGAAGAACAAGAGTACTCAAACTATGCCTTGATGGCATTTTCTGATGATGGTGATTCTTCAAGTCAGGTACCTATTCTTACTTCTCTTGATATGACTCCCTTTCAATATAAGCAAACTGTTGAAGATATGAGTACCGAGATGTTCAATATTCATACTAGCATGTTAGTAGCTAATGAAGAAATTGATAGACTAACTGCTAGAAATCTTGAGCTTACAGAAAAGAATGAGGAACTTGAGTTAATGGTTGTGAGCCTTGATGGTTTGAAAAAGGAGATTGAGTATCTTAAAAACAAAGTGATTTGTGCTGAACAAATAGAAAAAGCTCTTAGAGAACAAATTGCTGAAAATGAATTGAAACTAAGAAGCTTCAAGAACTCCTTTGAGCTTATTCAAACCTATCACAAGGAACACACTGAAGACTGCAAGGTTGGAGTTGGTTTTGATTATGAAAATGATAAGGGAAGGAAGAAGTTCAAGGGCAAAGGAAAAGAATCTTTTACAAACAAAAATGCCCCAACCATACTGTCAAGTGTTGAAAAGCCCATTTTCAAAAAGAGTATTGTTGAGTTTGATGAAGAACTACTGGTCATCAAGCAACAACTACTTGAAGAAGATGAGCCTGCTAAAAACACTTCTTCATCCCCTAAGTCTGTTGTTCAGGAAGAAACCAAAGACAACCTTGTTAAGAGTCCTAAAGTTAAGAAGGAAGTTGTTAAGAAAAAGAAACAAAACAGAAATGGCAAAATAGGTGTCAACAAGAGTAACAACTATGCTTATGTGCCAAATGCTCCTAGGAAACAGTGTCAGAAATGCCTATCTGTTAATCATTTGACTCATAAGTGTAATAAACAAGTGAATGTTGAAGTTGATAACCTGAGTAACCATTCTGTAGGTTTAAATTCTATTCATGATTTTTTCTGTGGTAATTCAAACTACATGACATGCTATATGACTGTGATTGCTAATTGTTTTTCTCTTAAGCATAAACTTGATTCTGCACAATCTTGTGAATCACACACACATTTGCACACTCACAGGACAGGATCCCCAATCAAGGTTGAGAGGGTGAAAACTTCATGTGAGCCTAAGAATATAAACTCCAAAGCCACAAAAAAAGTGAAGTCTCCTACTGTGAAGAATGCAATTTATGACAGAAGAATTGTTAACAAAACTGTTTCTAAATCAACTGGACCCTACAAAGTGTGGGTACCAAAAACAACTTAGTTACTTTGTGAATGCAGGGCAACAGGAATAAAAGAGTCATATGGATCTTGGACAGTGGATTCTCAAGTCACATGACTGGTGATATAGCCCTGCTATCACAATTTGAAGAAAAGGCTAGCCCATCAGTAACCTTTGGAAATGACAACATTGGTTATACCATGGGATATGGCAGTGTAAAAACTGGAAATGTCATTATTGAAGATGTAGTATTTGTTGAAGGACTGAAGCATAACCTCTTGAGCATTGGACAATTCACAAACAGGGGTTTCAAAGTGGAATTTGATGAAGATCATTGTCTAATCTCAAAAAGAGGAAGTGGTGAAGTTGTTTTAACTGGTGTGAAGAAAGGAAGCTTGTTTGTAGCTGATCTCAAGGCTGCAGACAAGGGAGAAATTTGTTGTTTATATACTAAGGCCACAAATGAGGAATTCTGGCTATGGTACAAGAAAATGTCTCACTTGAATGTTCAGGTAATGAACTCTCTAACAAAGAGAGAACTCATCAGGGATATGCCTGCACTGGAATTTGTGCAAGATGGAGCATGTGAAGCTTGTCAGAAAGGGAAAATCAAAAGATCAAGTCATAAAAACAAATTGCTCAATACAAACTCAAAACCTCTGCAGCTAATCCACATGGATCTATTTGGCCCTGTGAATGTAATGTCCCTTTCCAAGAAGAAATATGCTCTAGTGATGGTTGATGATTATTCAAGATATACCTGGGTGGAATTTCTATTCTCCAAGGATGACGCACCCCAAGTCATTATAGAGCATATCAAGAGAGTTGATAGAGAAGCACAAAACACTGGTTCATCTGTAGTTGCATTGAGAAGTGATAATGGAACTGAGTTTAGAAATTCTACACTGTATGAGTTTTTCAAAGATAAAGGAATTTCTCAACAGTTTTCAGCTCCTAGAACTCCTCAACAAAATGGAGTAGTTGAGAGAAAGAATAGAACTCTCATTGAAGCTGCAAGGACAATGCTGTTGGATGCAAAGCTAGCTACTAGCTTTTGGGCTGATGCTGTTAACACAGCATGCTATGTGCAAAATAGAACATTGATCAATAAGAAGTCTGGAAAAACTCCTTACTCATTAATGACTGGAAAAAGAGCATCCTTCAAGCATCTGCATGTGTTTGGAAGCAAGTGTTTTGTGATGAAAGATACCTCTGAGCATGTTGGAAAATTTGATGCAAAGGCATTTGAAGGTATCTTCATTGGATACTCTCTGGAAAGGACAGCATACATAGTATTTGTACCTGAGCAACACAAAGTCATGGAAAGCATGGATGTTACCTTTGATGACAAGAAAACTCCTGGACTTGAAACAAGTGAACAAGACAGTGTGCCATTAAGATTTGAAAATCAAGGATATCTAGAGGATTCTGAAAGTGAGGATGAACCTCCTGTTCAAACTGTTCCAGAAAATGAAACTCTTGAAGTTGATGATCTTCTTCAAACACCTGTGCAAGGGTTCACAAACACAGGGGGAGAAGAAGAGAATGCAACTGTCAATCAAAATGATCCTGGAACAAATCAAGGAAATGAACAAGGTCATACAAGGAAATGGGACAGAGCCCACACTAGTGATCAAATCATTGGAGATCCTAGTGAGGGTGTGAGAACAAGAAGGGCAACAATAATTACATGTCTGTATAGCTGCTTTTTGTCACAAGAAGAACCAAAAGTAATTGAAGAAGCTTTGAAGAATTCTGACTGGATTGTTGCTATGCAAGAAGAATTAAATCAATTTGAGAAAAACAAAGTATGGGAGCTAGTGCCACCTCTAGAAGGAAAGAATGTTATTGACACCAAATGGGTGTTTAGAAACAAGATGGATGAAGAAGGAGTGGTGATTAGAAACAAAGTAAGGTTGGTTGCCAAAGGATACTGTCAACAAGAGGGCATTGACTATGATGAGACATTTGCACCTGTAGCTAGACTGGAAGCCATCAGAATCTTCCTGGCTTTTGCAGCTCACTCAGATTTCAAGGTGTATCAAATGGATGTGAAAAGTGCATTTCTCAATGGTGATCTTGCTGAAGAATTTTATGTATCTCAACCATCTGGCTTTGAAAATGAAAACTTCCCAGACTTTGTGTATAGACTGCTCAAGGCACTCTATGGACTCAAACAGGCACCAAGAGCCTGGTATGAGACTCTATCTCTATTTCTTCTTGAGCATCAATTTACCAGAGGAACAATTGATAAAACCTTATTCTTCAAGAAGCATGGAAATGATATCATTCTTGTTCAAATCTATGTGGATGATATCATCTTTGGCTCTTCAAATGAAAAACTCTGTGAAAGGTTCTCTAAGTTGATGCAAAGCAAATATGAGATGAGTATGATGGGAGAATTAACCTTCTTCCTAGGCCTGCAAGTACATCAAAGGGAGGATGGCATCTTTATAAACCAATCTAAGTATGTCAAGGATCTTTTAAAGAAATATGGTTTAGAAGAGTCATCTCCAGCAAAAACTCCTATGTCTACTGCAATCAAGCTAGATGAAGATAAGAAAGGCAAGAGAGTTGACATCAAGGTCTATAGAGGAATGGTTGGATCACTACTCTATCTCACAGCTAGCAGGCCAGACATCATGTTTGCCACTTGTCTCTGTGCAAGGTTCCAGTCTGATCCTAAGGAATCTCACATGATGGCTATCAAAAGAATCTTCAGGTATCTGAAAGGGACTCCTAATCTTGGGCTATGGTATCCAAAAGGCACTGGGTTCAACCTGGTTGGTTACACAAACTCTGATTATGCTGGATGCAGAATTGACAGGAAGAACACCTCTGGAAGCTGCCAATTCTTAGGTCAAAGGTTAGTGTCCTGGTTTAGCAAGAAACAACAATCCACAGCAACATCTACAGCTGAGGCTGAATATATTGCTACTGGAAGCTGCTGTGCTCAATTGCTTTGGATTAGAAATCAACTCATGGATTATGGACTAGTGTTAGAACACATTCCTCTGATTTGTGACAATACTAGTGCAATATCCATAGTAGCTAATCCTGTTAATCATTCTACTACAAAGCACATTGAGATAAGGTACCATTTCATTAGGGAACATGCAGCAAATGGTACTATAGCAGTCTCTTCTGTTCCAACAGAGAAACAATTAGCTGACATATTTACTAAACCTCTAAATGAAGCTGTCTTCAACAGACTTGTGAGTGAAATTGGAATGCTTAATCCTTCATTTAGTTGTTCTAAGTAAATGTGCCAGTTAATTTGATTGCAGCAGTAAATTTTCACAGTATCTAAGTGCTCTATTTATTTGGAGTGAAAATTAGCTGAGATATGATCTATAAATATTTCAGTATTTTACTGCATATTTTTCAAAATCATATTTGGTTGTAAAGTTGTGAGCTTTTGAGACATCTCGATATAGATGATTTTGAGATTTCACGACATAGTACAAATCAAACAGACTTATATCGCAAACTGTTGAAATTGTGAGACTTTGCGATATAGTTCATTTCATGAGTTTGCGACATAGTTCATTTTAATGACTTTGCGACTTAGAATAACTATATCGACAAGTCTCCATATTTGACAGAATTTTGATTTAAATTTATTTTATTTCAATTTCTGATTTAAGTCTGACAAAATGCTTGAAATTTCAAAAAGAGAGTTTTAAACAGGGTATTTTCACTATATCGCAAAGTCACCCAAAATTCCTCTATCTTCAAGACTTTGCGACATAGTTCATTTCCGGACTCTGCGATATACTTTACAAGACTTTGCGGTACAGGCCATTTTGAGACTTCGCGACATACAATTAGTCTGTACATATTCATAACTCCATATTGCAGTGTCTCTATCATATAAATACTCATTTCTAACCGTTCACAACTTTTCATCTTGTCTACTACTCTCAATTCTCAAACCTAAACTCAAAATTTGTACTCTCTTCTTCACTCTCAATCTTAAAATGGCACCCAAATCTCAAGCAGTATCATCCTCAATTCCTCTAACCATTCCCAAAGAAACAAATCTACTTTCAATTCCCTCTGAGGCGGAGGCAAACCCTAGGTACAAGTGCTTTGTACGGTTCTTAAACACATCCTACCTCCGCCAAGCCTTGACCCTTAACCCCACTCTGTATGTCGATGTATTGGAAGGGTTCTGGAGAACAGTGTTGGTTGCAACAATGGTGAAGGAGGATGGGACTTCGTTTCAGGAGGTGAGTTGTACAATTGGGGGCAAGTCCTTCCAGTTTGGGGAGAAGGAGATTAACGAGGCCCTGGGGTTCAAGGTTGAGGGGCATGATGCTGAAGCTAGTGATGATGAGATGGTCGCTTTCTTGGACCTCATCAAGTATGCAGATAAAGTTGACATGGCTAAGTTGAACAAGAAGCATGTCAGGAGGGAGTGGTCATTTCTCTTTGATACACTCCAAAAGGTGTTCTTATGCAGGAAGACAGGATGGGACCACATCAGTCACATTGCTGTGAAGCTGGCCTACTCCCTAGCCCACAATCAGGAGATAAATGTTGGAGCAATTATCCTCAAGGAATTGGCTCAAAGGCTAGGGAGGACAGTTCGTGGTAGAGGTAATGAAATCTTTTATCCTCGTTTCCTTCAATGTATTTTAAATTATCTTGATTCTAATATACATGAACTAGAGGGTATAGATAAAAATAAAATGGCTTATTCCAAGTCCATGTCCAAGATTCTATTTGGGTCATTGGACACAAGGAATCAAGTTGATGTGATTCTGAGTGTGACCCAGCATATGCAGGACACATTTGAATCATATCAACTTGCTAAGACAATATACCATGCTCTTTCCTGGACAGGGGAGGCTGAGACTGAAGGAGCTACACAGTCTAACCCTAGCCTCCCTACCCCATCCAGTAACCCTTCTGCAAACACCACTGTAGAAATTAGGGAGCCAAGTGTGTAAAGTATAATGTAACATAAGATATAAAAGAGATAACTACAACTCAACAAAGGACAAGACAGACAATAATATTAACAGAAGCACAGGAATCCAGAATCAAAGAAGAAAAGGTAAACTCAAAAAATCAAAATACGTTATGTATTCTTGAAGTCCGTAAACAGGTCACGGAAAGAAGTTCATGGAAATGTTCAAGCCTCAGTGACAACAAAAGAAACAAGACTTTCAAGATGACAGAAGTATGTGAATGATTTAGGGTTAAGTACCACGGGATTCCAGTGATTTAATCGAAACAACCAGAACGACAAAGGACTTATCAGCAGCACTGAATTGAAGACATAAAAGAAGAATTGATCAAGTGTTATTCATCTGTGAACCAGACCAGTTGCACTAGGTGACGGCACTTAAAAAGATCAAGCTGTTTTATCGTCTCGGAAGAAATTGATAAAGTCTAAAACTAAGACACCCAGGAGTAATTACTAAAGGACAAAAGTAAAGAAAATGGATTCTATAGTTTTTCATTTGTGAAAACTATCGAATGAGTTTAAAAGTAATTAAATGAAAACCACTTTTACTTTATTTAGTATTCGATAGTTTTGTTTTAAAAACTATCGAATGGTAAATAAAGTAATTCCATTCGATGGTTTTTATTTTGAAAAAGGTGGATAGTT
Organism: Heracleum sosnowskyi; assembly: GCA_030848705.1. NCBI lineage: Eukaryota > Viridiplantae > Streptophyta > Magnoliopsida > Apiales > Apiaceae > Heracleum > Heracleum sosnowskyi. The sequence goes on from CM061235.1 coordinate 73,862,071, forward strand.
TTATTTTGTCTGACAGGTTGATGGAAATTGGACGGCCAAGATTAATTCTTTTAATCTTGGTTCGATAGTTTTCAACTTAAGTCTATAATTACACAGAGAAGAGGAGTGTCTTCCTCAGTCGAGTTATTACACACAGAAGCATTTACAAAGAGAGAGGAAAAGCCAGAGAGAAAATTCAGAGAAGTTAATTCTGCTAGAACTCTATCATTTGTAGTGATTGTGAAATAACTTAGAACTCATTGAAGCTAATCTACGGATTAGAAATTGTAGCACCCCTCGAGGTTTATATTTATAAAAAGATATATTCCCCGAAACTTGATTTGGTTTGGTGTGTTTGATTTCGTTATAGAACTGAAATATTAATCCGCGAACGAAATTGAATTATTTGTGAGTATCGTATTCAACCCCCCCTTCTACGATACTTTGGACCTAACAATTGGTATCAGAGCTACTTGATTGATATACAAATCAGATCCGGTGAATGAGACCAAAATCAAACGTAGCGTGAAAATACGAAGCAAATTTTTTAACTTTCAAAATTTTTCATTTAATTGGAATTTCTTGAATTTTAAACAATTTGAAATTTTCAGAAACCATGAGTGCTCCAAAGACAACCGCTGGTATTAAAGTTCCCCCGTTTACTAGAGATGATTTCGGTTTGTGGAAGATGAAGATGCTGTTATTTATCAAGCCATCTAATCCGTTGAATATTGGCATATTAGAAAATGGACCGTTTGTATCAATGAAACCAGTTGGTGAATCTACAGCTCCTGATGGTAGCAGGATTCCTTCAGGCACCCAACCTAAGGATATAAGTGAATTTACAGATTCTGACAAAGAACTGATTCGTTTGGACACCGGTTTAATGTTGATATTGGCGGACTCCGCAGACAAGGAAATGAGCTATCAGTTGATGAACTGTACAAGCGGAAAACATATGTGGGATACCATTAACTTAATAATGGAAGGAACTGAAGACGTGCAGGAAAACAGATTGGACATTCTGACCTCTCAATACGAAGCGTTTAGGTCACTGCCAGGAGAAAGTATAACTCATGTCTTTGAGAATTATACTAAGCTTCTCAATGAATTGGCAATGAAAGGAAAGACCTATCCACTGAGAGAATCAAACAGGAAGTTCATGATGACGCTGCCCCATCATGTAGAACACAAGTCATCATCCATTAGGAAAAGAATTGACTTCACAAAGATGTCATTAGAGATGATCTATGGCAAGTTGAAGACCTATGAGATGGAACAGGAACAAAGGGTGATAATCTACAGATCAGGGACAGTGGACAGCAAGCACAATGCACTTGTGAGATCAGCAGCACTTGTAGTGGATGAACCAATAACTTTTGAGATTCAGGTTCAAACCCCTAGAGCTGGAAAGGAGGTGATAATAGAAGCAGAAATGGATTCTGTGAATCTGGGTGTTGATGAAAGTGATTACTACACCTTAGAAGAGCTTGAGCAAATGGAAGACAAAACCATGGCGTACTTAGCTGCAAAGTTTAGTCATATTCGTTTCAAGAGAAACCCTAAGTACAAGTTCAAGGGCTCAACCAACAGATTCCAGAAGAGCAATTATACACCTAGTACAGGCTTTAAGGGAGGCTACAAGACTGGCATGATTGATAGAAGCAAATCAAGATGCTACAACTGCAATGAGTTAGGGCATTTCGCCACTGAATGTCGGAAGCCTCGTCAAGCAAGAGACATGAAAGATGTCTATGGAAAGAAGGATTCTTATGATGAGTTGAAGAAAGAGAATGCCAAGCTTAAACAGCAATTGGAGGCATTGTCTGGAAAGCAGAAAGGGAAAGCTTATATAGCAGAGGGAAAGCACTGGGATGATACTGATTCAGATGAAGAGGAGGAATATGTAAATGTTGCTCTAATGGATGACTCTTCAGAGGAATCACCACAATCATCTCAGGTACCTATCTTAACTACAATTGATATGTCTAACTCTGAGTACAAGAAAACTGTGCAAGATCTTAGTGTAGAATTGTTTAATGTACACACAAGCATGCTAGCATCAGAAATGGAAAATGCTAAACTAGTTCTTAAGATTAAAAAACTTGAATCTAAAAATGAAGAACTAGAGAGCTTGTAGCTGTAACATTAGAAGATCTTAAGCAAAAGAATGCGTACTTAGAGAACAAGGTCAAGTGTAATGATGAGATAGAGACTATCCTCAGGAAGTAGATTTCAGATCTAGATTTGAAGCTGAATGCTTTTAAGAATTCCGCTCTTGTGGCTAAGGAAATCATTGATACTCAGGCCATAGAGAATAAAACTGCTATAGGATTTGACTATAACAAGAAAGCTGGTAAGAAGATTGTGGAATTCCCTGTGACACCTTCATTTGTCAAAAGGAATACTCCACATGTTCTTAAGAATGTTGATTGTCCAGTTTTTGTTAAGCCGTTTCCACCTCTCTTTAATGAGGATGATCTTTTCATTAGACAAGAATTGCTTGAGGAGGATTTATTGAAGGAAAAAGAGGTAAAGACTAAGTTGCCTAGGAAATCAGTAAAAAATGAATTACCTAAACCTGATTTACCTAAAACTGAAGTAGGTTCCTTAGTTAGTAATGTTAAAAAGAACAGGAATGGGAAGAAGAAGATTGTTAATCAGGAATTAGTTCCATTTTCTCCCATTGCATCTAGGAAGTTGTGCTCTATTTGTAATTCTGTTGGACACCTTACACATGCATGTAAAAAGGTTAAAGTAGAAACTGCTAATACTTCTGAAATGCATAACATGTCTGACATGCCTGATACTCATAAACCCTGTGGAAAGAAAGAGTGTTTGCTATGTAAGTACAACATCATGCATGCTTATTTTAAGTTGATGAATGATAGTAGCAATAGCACTAGTAATGTTAAATCCACAGATACTATGAATATCAAACAGGGTAAGACTAAGTTGAATGTTACTCCTGTTAAATCATCTAAACCTTCAGGACCCAAACAATTTTGGGTACCAAAGTCCGCTTAATCAATCTGTGATTGCAGGGTAAGGTTAAAAGCTCAAAGGTTGTGTGGATTCTGGATAGTGGCTGTTCTAGACACATGACAGGTGAAGAGTCCCTGCTTACAAAGGTGGTTAAGAAGACCGGCCCGATTGTAACCTTTGGAGATGACAGCAAAGGATTCACTACGGGATATGGTAAATTGAAAGCTGGAAATGTCATCATTGAGAACATCTCTCTTGTTAAAGGATTAAAGCACAATCTTCTAAGTATCAGTTAGTTCTGTGATAAAGGCTACAATGTAGATTTCAGAAAGGATAAGTGCTTGATCACCAACAGGAAGGATGAGAAGCTTACTCTACTGGGAGTGAGAAAAGAAAATTTGTTTATAGCTGACTTAAGTTCTACCAGTGAAGGTGAAGTTACATGTTTCTATGCAAAGGCATCTTCAGAACAAAGTTGGCTATGGCACAAGAAGCTCTCACATCTGAACTTCAAAACTATGAACTCTTTGGTAAAGAGAGAGTTAGTGAGAGGGTTGCCCCTGATGGAATTCAATCAGGAGGGACTATGTGAAGCATGTGAAAAAGGGAAGTCGAAGAAAGCATCACATGGAAGCAAAGGAATGACAAGCATTACTGAACCATTACAGCTGATTCATATGGATTTATTTGGTCCAGTTAATGTTATATCACTTTCAAGAAACATATATGCATTGGTGATGGTGGATGACTACTCCAAGTACACGTGGGTGTTGTTCATACAAACAAAGGATGAAGCAACAGAACTAATCATTGATCACATCAAGAAGATAGAAGTGGAAGCTAAGCTACCTTTGCGGACAATCAGATCAGACAATGGAACTGAATTCAAGAATGCAGTTCTTAATGATTTCTGCTCAGAGAAAGGAATATCAAGACAGTTTTCAGCACCAAGAACTCCTCAACATAATGGAGTAGTGGAAAGGAAGAACAGGACCTTGGTTGAAGCAGCAAGGACCATGTTGAGTGAATCAAAACTTCCCACTTACTTTTGGGCTGAAGCAGTGAATACAGCTTGCTACACTCAGAATCGAACCCTGATCAACAAAGATCATGAAAAGACTCCGTATGAGTTAATGGCCAACAAGAAACCAACACTGAAGTACTTTCATGTGTTTGGTGCAAAGTGCTTTGTACTTAAAGATGGAGAACATCTTGGCAAGTTTGATGCCAAAGCAGATGAAGGCATTTTTCTGGGCTATTCTCTGGAATCTAAGGCTTTCAGGGTATATGTGATTGAAGATAAGAAGGTGTTGGAAAGCTTTAATGTAACATTTGACGACACCAAAAGACGAGGCCTGCAAACTGGAGAGAACTCTGAATCCTTGGTATTTGAAAATCTATCAGGAGATCTCTCTGACAATGAAGAAGTACCTGAAGTTGTTACAGTCATTAATAATAATCATAATGATAATGATTCTGGACAAAGTGGTGACCAAAGTGGAGATCCTCAAAATTCTACAGGATCCACTAGTCAGTCAACAGAATCATCAGATCAAACCGTCAACAACTCAGGGGGAGCAGGAGAAGGATCAACTAGTCACACTCCACAACATCTAGAACAAGGAGAATCATCAAGATCGCATCTGCCAAGACAAAGGGTATGGAATAGAGATCATCCCTTTCACTTGATCATTGGTGATCCGAACACAGGAGTGAGAACTAGGAGAACATCACAAAATGAATGTCACTATTCTGGGTTTCTTTCAGAAACAGAACCTAAGAAAGTTGAAGATGCTCTAGATGATCCAGATTAGGTGATTGCTATGCAAGAGGAACTCAATCAGTTTGAAAGGCAGAAAGTTTGGAAGCTGGTACCCAGGCCTAAGGGAAAATCTGTTATTGGAACACGATGGGTATTCAGAATAAGTTGGACGAAGATGGCATTGTAACGAGAAACAAAGCCAGACTGGTTGTTAAAGGTTACTCTCAAGAAGAGGGTATAGATTATGATGAAACCTATGCACCAGTAGCAAGACTTGAGGCCATCAGAATGTTTCTGGCATTTGCTGCACATTCCAATTACAAGGTATATCAAATGGATGTGAAGAGTGCTTTTCTGAACGGGGAGTTAGAAGAAGAAGTGTATGTGGAACAACCTCCAGGTTTTGAGGATTCAAAACTGGCAGACTTTGTGTACTTTCTATTCAAAGCTCTCTACGGACTCAAACAAGCTCCAAGGACATGGTATGACACTCTCTCTGAATTCTTACTTGAAAATGATTTTACAAGAGGTGTTGTAGACAAAACTCTCTTTGTCAAAAAGCATAAAAATGATTTGATATTGGTGCAAGTATATGTTGATGACATAATATTTGGTTCTACTAATGATGATCTATGCAAGAGATTTGCTAAGTTAATGCAGAGTCGTTATGAAATGAGCATGATGGGTGAATTGTCATTCTTTCTTGGACTGCAAGTATACCAAAAACAAGATGGTATATTCATTTGTCAGTCCAAGTACATCAAGGATCTTCTTAAGAAGTATCAAATGGAAGACTCATCTACAACAAAGACTCCTATGCCAACTGCCACTAAGCTTGATAAGGATGAAACTGGTAAGAAGGTTGACATCACAGGCTACAGAGGTATGATAGGCTCATTACTTTATCTCACTGCAAGTAGACCAGATATAATGTTTGCAACATGCTTGTGTGCTAGATTTCAGTCTGATCCTAAAGAATCTCATCTAATAGCTGTTAAGCGAATATTTAGATATCTTAAGGGGACCCCAAATCTTGGAATTTGGTACCCTAAAGATACAGGATTTGATCTTATTGGATACACAGACTCTGATTTTGCAGGTTGTAAGATTGATCGGAAGAGTACTTCAGGAAGCTGTCAGTTTCTTGGAAGAAGATTAGTTTCTTGGCATAGCAAGAAGCAGCATTCAGTTTCCACATCAACAGCTGAGGCTGAATACATTGCTGCTGGAAGCTGTTGTGCTCAGATCTTGTGGATGAGAAACCAACTCCGTGACTATGGACTTTTGTTGACAAAGATTCCAATATTTTGCGACAACACAAGTGCCATAGCAATCTCAAATAATCCAGTGCAACACTCGAGGACGAAGCACATCGACATCAGGTATCATTTTATCCGAGAGCATGTCATGAATGGAACTGTGGAGTTACATTTTGTACCCACAGAGGATCAAATTGCAGACATCTTTACTAAACCGCTTGATGAATCCACTTTCAATAAGCTGGTTGGTGAACTTTGGATGTTAAATCTTTCTAATTGATTTTGATTGGAAGTCAGTAACTGCAGAGAGTCCTGGTAAATACATGAGTTTAAGAATTTCTATATCCTTAGGACTCGTGAGTTTATTTTCTGGAGCAATTCTCGTAGTTAGGATTATTGTACTAATTTTATGTCATAATTATGGATGATATATCTTCTGGCATTTAATTGGTTATTAATTCTAAAAATTATTTAAGTGCTAATATTTGTTCTAAATATTCAAGCATTTATTTAATTTGAATTAATTTACTTTGTTTTTAACATTGTAGATTAATGCAGCATAATTGATTAGGTTTTAATTGGTTAATATCACTCAATGATATTTAGTTGATTTTAGTCTAAGAAAATTGTGAATTTTCTGTTAAGAATTGATTTTGGTAAATTTGAAAAGATTTATTAGAATTAAAACTTGACAGGAAATAAAAATTCTGATTTTTAAAACTTGAACAGGTTTTAAAATGAAGACAGAAGCAAAAATATCGAATTTAGGAAATTCGATAGTTTTTCAAGTACATAGATAAATCTATTGAAATTAATTTTCGATAGTTTTTGAAAAGGAAAAGAAAAACTATCGAAAGCAATTTCTCGATAGTTTTTGAGATTTAATTTAAAATATTTCGAAGGAATTTACCTTATTTAATATTTAAATTCTCGATGTATTTTAATTATCAGTAGAGAAAGTATCGAAAAGAATTTAATTATTTCCATATTCAAATTCTCGATAGTTTTTCTAATAAAACATGCTCGATAGATTTTGGTTTTGAAAAAGGATATATCTTCGATAGTTTTCAATTAAGGGCGGTTACAATTCAAAAGAAAACTTCTTCGATAGTTTTTCTCAAAAACCATCGAAGTACTTAAGACTGTTTTGCCCCTCTGAAAAACCTATCGATAGTACATTTTAAAATCTATCGAAAGTAAAAGGACAGATATGCCCCTGACAGTTTCAAATGTATTTAAACATGCCTTAGTCTATTTCTTTATCAGTTTTTGCAGATCTGAGAAAGACTTTGGTCGAGAGAATACTTACAAAAATACACACATCCAAGAATGTCTTTATCGATAGATTTCTCCATTTTTTTAACCGAGAAAATCTTGAAATTTTACTGTTTTTCACTGTTGAATTCATTTTAACTGTGAAAACTTTATTGTTTTAAGTGTTTAGCACTTTCAAAAGAAGAAACCATCGAACTAAAACTTTGAACCTCAGAAAAGTGTTAACAGTTCTTATCTGTAGAAATTGATTGTTTTACAATTGATTTCTTTGGATTTTAGTAGTATTCTGAGATTCAATAATTTAGAGTTTTTAAAGTCAAGGGTTCGTGTTTGTGTTTTTAAAGTCAAAAGGGGTAATTTTGTTAAGGGTTTGATTAATTAGCAATAATTAATTAAATTTAAAAGAAAAATTAGTTTTGGTTTATTTTAATTTTCTGGAAATTTAAAATGGCTGGAGAATTTATTATTACCAAGACTAATCATGTCTCGTTTCAAAACTTGCAATCCATAACGAACTTACAGTTTCGTGCATGGGCAGTGTTTTTGAACACACGTTCATTAGTGGCATATGATGTGAGTACTCCCGTGGTCCTTTGCATCGATCAATTGACTGCGTTGTACACAACCGCCACGGATACAAGTGAGAATAACGTAAGGTCCTTCAGTTTTGTTGTGCCAGGGGGCAGAACAATAAGGGTGACGGAACATGATTTTAATCGAATCTTACATTTTCCTATAGAAAACCTTGTTCCGGATCCCACAACTGAGGAGATACATGCTTTCTTCACTCTCATTAGAAGTCAACAACCTGACTTCTTTGTGGGAGAGTTCCTTAAGCATTACTTGCCAAAAGCATGGAACTTTTTCTTTCATACCCTAATCCATGTTTTTACTGCCAAGCTAACAAATCTGCATGGTATTCCCTTATTCCTTCAAAAGATAGGGTTTGCCATTGCCAACAATAGGCATATTAACATTGGACGGTTACTGATTGATCAAGTAATCATATGCATGGGACCATTGGATGAAAGAACAGGCATAGATGATGTGCTATGTTTCTATCCTAGGTTCCTACAGCTAATTCTCAATGATGTCTTAACAGATGATGAACGGGAGACATTTGATGGTGAGGAGAACCAGGATTGTATGAAGATGAAGAGCAATGCCATAACCGCTCTGATAAGGAAGAACAACTATCTTCCAGGGGTACCCACTGTTCTCACTGAATATCTAAGAACGGTGCCCCTACCACTTCTACCCCCAGGGGAACAGGTAAATCAAGGTAACATTCCTGAACCTGAACTGGCTCCTGAACCACAACCTATGGATGTTGATCCAGAGCCCTTAGTGGCCATTCCAGACCAGGAGGTTGCAAACCCACAACCTCTAACCACGGTCGAAGAGCCTTTGGAAGAGCCAAATGAAACAATAAACGAACCTCCTTCCCCTCCTATACCCAATATTCAGACATCCGTGAGTGTAGAGGGAGATAGTGCCTTAGCAGCACCACATAAGGAGATACACCCTTCAACAGCAGCTCTGCCTTCCTCTAAAAGGAGACGAACAGAAACCGAGGCAACTGTTGATACTTTATTTCAAACTTCCAAAGCGCCCTTTATTGATTTTTCTAATGTTGATTGGGCTACGCTAACGAAAGCTATATCTGAACCATTAGCTCAATCAGGTAAGGAAGAATTGACGGAAGCAACTGGTGTTCCGACCATATTACGGTCAGGTTCACTGGTTGAAGGTTCTAAGAACCAAGGGTCTTCACAGACGTCGAGAGAAGGCTTTGACCTAAATGCACAATCTAAAAGGTCATTGTCTACCTCCCCAGATGGAACATATCTGGATCCTGCGGGTAAAGGGTCTGACGTAGGTGCAGATCGGCAACTCGTTGACAATGAATCAATTACTATTGAGGAGTCAACTGAGGTGAAGTCTTTACAGGCTCAAGGGGAAGATTCGGGATCTCTGCTGTTAAAAGAGCCTGTTTCTAACCCCTTAGAGATTCAAACTCTAGATCCTACAAAGGATATATCATCTAAGGATGATCAGCAACTTGGTTTATCCAAGGACGGGGACTTGCGAAGCCCCATTGCACCACCGGTGACCTCCTTAAGGACGGCTACGGTGATTTCTTCTGCAGGTACAATCAGCACAAAGGATTTGAGTGAAACAAAAACACTTACACCTGGCCTGAGTGGGAAAGGAAAAATGATTCAAACACCGACAGAAACGTTGAGTGTACACCCAGAGCCAAATGTGAGGAGTGACACCCTAACCCTACCTAATATTCATGATTTGCTGTTACCGACAGAAAGAGAGCTACAAGTTCAATCTACCCTCAAGGAGATGACAGTTCGTGACAAAGAAGGAAATCCACTATTCAAGGTTCCACTGCGACCTTCCTTTGACCAAGGGATCTCCTCTAGTCAAGCCAATGCTTCTTTAAAGACTATTCAAGAGAAGGTTGACTTGGCTGCAGCTGATTCCAGACGAACATTCAGGGTCATTGGCAGTGCATCTGGCACTATAACAGGTACGAAGCAGGCAGTGGACTCCTTAAAGAAGGAAGCTATGGACGAACTGATCGAATTGAGGACAGACGTCAAAGAACTTAAAGATGGTTTCATGAATGAAGTGGATGCTTTGCAACAAGGACAAGAAGCTTTGAAAGAAGACGTTCTGGTTATCCGGGATGGTCAAGCGCGGGTAAAAGATGCAATGAATTCCCTTTCAAGAGTGGAGTCTAAACTCAACAAGAGGCTGGATCATATGGAAAAGACTACCAACTCAAGATTGGAGAACATTGACCGGTCGCTAGCTTCTATAAATGAGTTTAATAAGCAGCTTATGGATTTCTTGGAGAATCAAGGTGACGGAGTAGAGTCTATTTGGAGTATGCTGAAGAACCAACAATCTGGACAACCTGGTCCTTCAAATCAGCAACCTGATCCTTCTACTACCTTTTATGCTGAGGATGCTTTTATCGAGGATTCCTCAACTAAGGGGGAGAAAGTAGGAGAAGGGGAGAAAGAGAAGCCTAAGGATGGATGGGGAGTTTGGGACACAGTTTAAGCTATTCCTATCAGACAGTACTGGATAGAGGAACTTGTAGAAGAAGAGAAGGAGAGTGAAGAGGAATTTGAGGTCATGCATGAGCAACCTAATCAAGAGGAGCATGCGCCATATTATCCAGAGCCCGTTGAACATCCAATCTGGGAGGATATTATGGAAGAAGAAGCAAATTCTCTATCACCAGAAGAAGAAGCTGCCTTGGAAGCTGTAAGAGCTCAAAGAGCTGCAATAGATGCCAGGCAAGCTGAGAAAGAGAAACAGCAAGAAATTCTGAGGAGTGAAAAACTGAAGAGATTCAAAGTGTATAATGAAGTGAGGAAGAAGAGGATGATAGATCTGGCAAAGAAAGATGGTACTGAATGGGAAATGGCTTACAAAACCTTTTGCGGAGTTGAAGAAGGATTAGAAGTCAACGACAATGCTGAGGTGGAAGTTATTATTCAGGACATCAGAAGTGCTAATCTTGAAGATCAGACTTACTTTAAAGCACTAAGAAGCTCTATAATCTGTCTGAATGCTGGGGTTAAACCAAATGGTGCCTGGAGCTTATTAATCAGTTTTCTGGAGAAAGGTACATTTGTGATTTCCACTAAGTTTTTAGAACACATGACATATACAGAATCGCAGGCTATACTCATCAAGATCCAAAGAACTACAAGGCTAAATGAACTGCTCCGTGAGCATGTTAAGGAGATCGTGATGAAAGTCGGTCCAGAGATTACTGAAGATCCTCCAATGGTTAGATTCATGACGAATGACTTGTTCAGAATCTGCTATTTGGCTGAGGACAAACTGAGAGACTACCCAAGCAACTATCTAATCTCAGTTGAGAAGTATCTTAGATCCACTGGATTCTCATCAATGGAGAAGGACAAAGCAGCAGACACTCTTAGAAGATTTCTAATGGAGAATGTTCCTTACTATAGGAAAAGAATGGAAAGAGGATTGGAAGTGCATACCAGACTGCCAAACATGCCAAAGCTAAACAAGAAAGATGTTAACATTGCATGGTTATGGGCTGGAGTGGGTCAAGAGGTTGAATATATTGGAAGACACATCCAAGGAGCAATCCTTAAACCTGGAGAACCACTGCACTATCTATCTGTGATTGATTATCAAGCTGCTAACTTCGATCCAATGATTGAAGAAGGTGAGATTGGAATGGACTGAAGATTGAAGCACAGAACAAAAGAACTATCAGCTCAGACTAGAGGAGCGACTTCATTGTGTAAAGTTTAATTGTTTTTTGATTTATGAGATCTGGAAATGTATATATATCTGATCCAGAACGCATTTAATATTATTACGCTGTCTTACTTTAATTAGTTTCATGTTTCCTTAGTTAGTTGAGTTATCCTCGAAGTATTTGCTTGTCGAACTCTATCCAATCAAATAGGGGGAGATTGTAAAGCATAATGTAACATAAGATGTAAAAGAGATAACTACAACTCAACAAAGGACAAGACAGACAATAATATTAACAGAAGCACAGGAATCCAGAATCAAAGAAGAAAAGGTAAACTCAAAAAATCAAAATACGTTATGTATTCTTGAAGTCCGTAAACAGGTCACGGAAAGAAGTTCATGGAAATGTTCAAGCCTCAGTGACAACAAAAGAAACAAGACTTTCAAGACGACAGAAGTATATGAATGATTTAGGGTTAAGTACCACGGGATTCCAGTGATTTAATCGAAACAACCAGAACGACAAAGGACTTATCAGCAGCACTGAATTGAAGACATAAAAGAAGAATTGATCAAGTGTTATTCATCTGTGAACCAGACCAGTTGCACTAGGTGACGGCACTTAAAAAGATCAAGCTGTTTTATCGTCTCGGAAGAAATTGATAAAGTCTAAAACTAAGACACCCAGGAGTAATTACTAAAGGACAAAAGTAAAGAAAATGGATTCTATAGTTTTTCATTTGTGAAAACTATCGAATGAGTTTAAAAGTAATTAAATGAAAACCACTTTTACTTTATTTAGTATTCGATAGTTTTGTTTTAAAAACTATTGAATGGTAAATAAAGTAATTCCATTCGATGGTTTTTATTTTGAAAAAGGTGGATAGTTTTATTTTGTCTGACAGGTTGATGGAAATTGGACGGCCAAGATTAATTCTTTTAATCTTGGTTCGATAGTTTTCAACTTAAGTCTATAATTACACAGAGAAGAGGAGTGTCTTCCTCAGTCGAGTTATTACACACAGAAGCATTTACAAAGAGAGAGGAAAAGCCAGAGAGAAAATTCAGAGAAGTTAATTCTGCTAGAACTCTATCATTTGTAGTGATTGTGAAATAACTTAGAACTCATTGAAGCTAATCTACGGATTAGAAATTGTAGCACCCCTCGAGGTTTATATTTATAAAAAGATATATTCCCCGAAACTTGATTTGGTTTGGTGTGTTTGATTTCGTTATAGAACTGAAATATTAATCCGCGAACGAAATTGAATTATTTGTGAGTATCGTATTCAACCCCCCCTTCTACAATACTTTGGACCTAACAAAGTGCACCAGTCTCTCAAAAGATTGGTGTTACTAAAAAGAAGACAAAGAAGAGAACCCTTGCTATAGTAAATGAATCTATAGATTTAGGAAGTGAGGAACCTGAGTCACAGCTTACTAGAAAAAAGAAGAAATCCAAAACTATAGCCACCACTGAATCCTCCCAACAGGATTTAGATGTGCAAAAAGGGGTACACCTATTACTGTCAATGGCCTCTCAACAGGTCATTGGCATTGAACAGAGCAGCCTCCCCACTGTAACATGTACAGAGTCTGCACAGGGTCAAGAACTCACTTTTGACCCCAGTGGTAATAAGGGTGGTACTACACAGAGTGGAGAGCACATCACTGTTGAAACTCCTCCTATTTCTTCAAATCAAGAAAGTCATTCTTATGAAAATCTTGAACTTGATCACTCACTTCCTGATTCTGTGAGTGAGCCCCTTTCAAGTGACACGGTGCTTGACACTATGCTCACCACCCAGGACCCACATTTGGTTGGTCAGGAAATGCATGCTGGGGCATATTCTAATGACACCAACACAAACACAGAGGCTTCACCAGTTCTAACTGGAGACTCTGTGCCAAATTGTCCCATCCTTAGTGGTGTGGAACTGTCTTCACAGACAAATAGGGCTGATGTTGTAACACATCCCATTTCAATGGAGACAACATCAGACTCTACAGCCATTCCAAGGCTGGAGGAGACTCAAAATCTTACATCTCATGAAGTGCCTAGAACTAGCTCTTACTTGGCTCAGGCCACCATGTCAGCATGGCTGAAGCTTGTGCAAAATGACAGGCCTTCAGGATCATCATCTGTGCCTTCCAAATTGACAGAATAAGACATTCAATATCTTAATGTGGCACAGATTGATGAGTTCTCAAAGATAGCTCAACATCTCCTCACCTCAAATCTACCAAATGCTGATTATGAAGCTATTTTACTTTGCCACAAGGAGGATGTTGAAGCACAGCAGGAGAAGATAGTGGATGAAGCTGAACCATAGGGAAATGTGGATGCCTGGTTGGATGCTAAGAGAACTCTCAAACTCAAGGATGCCCTAGCTTTTCTAAGAGAAGATTACCTAACTTCTCTCGGCTTCAATGCAAAGGATCTCTCTCCTGCTGTAATTTATGATGCTATTAATGATGTTTACAAGAATCAGTTGAAGGCTCTGCACTATCTTGGGATAGGGCTTCAATCAGAGATCTATTCTATAAAGGAGGAGATAGATAGATCCCTCACTCAACTAAGAAACTCCTATCTCTCTGATTTTCCCAAGGTGGATGGCATCCTCAAAGAAGTCCAGAAAACCTCTTATAATGTCAACATGATGGATCTTTCTCTTGCCATGGTCATAGACAACATCAAGAAACTGGCTACCACACTGGACAATCAAGTCAAAGCCAACATAACCTCTAATGCTATGCTGAATGTAATGTGGAAGAATCAGTATGGTGACAAATTAGTGGATGAGGTCCCTATGCCAAACATCTCCAAATTTGACTTTGCCAAGATCAAAGATCAATCTCTCAATTCTTTCAAATCTCAGCAACTATTCTCTAAAGCGAATGGTCTAGAAAGAGAAGTGGCCTCTCTAAAGGATGAAAACATGATGCTTTCTCAATCCTTAAACAAGCTCAATGACAAGCTGGATGACCAAGGCAACAACACCTCTAATATCTTGTTGGTGCAACAACAAATGATGACTTCAATGATGAGACACATGAACCTGCCTATCCCTGGTGAAGCTCAAGACATCTTGTCTGATTCCAAGCCTAAGGGGGAGAAAGAAAAGGAGGTCATTTTGAGAAAGAGAGGGGGAGTACCTGCCAAGAGATGTGTTAGGCTCAAGACATGTCTGAATACCACTATTAACAAGCCTACACTATGTGACTATGTCACACTACATGACCTAGTGAATTCTATCACTGGGATATAGTATAGGTCTCTCTATGTACTTGTCTTGTTCTCATGAACATTAGCTTGATCATGTATGCTCAGAATTATAATGAGCTTAGTAAGTTTCTTGCAATCTAAAATGTATATAGGCCATTAAATAATTGTCCTGGTAGAAGTTCAGAATTGTTCATGCAGCAGGATGGAGATGAATAAGGCCCTGAAGAAATAAGTTGCAGAAATTTGTCTAAGGCATTATATATCAAAGTCAGAAGAAAGCTATGTCGTGAAGTCACAAATATCCATGTCGAGAAGTGCTATATCGCATAGTCAATTTTGTACTATGTCGAGAAGTCCTCAAGACTCATGTCGTGAAGTGCTATATCGCATAGTCAATTTTGTACTATGTCGAGAAGTCCTCAAGACTCATGTCGTGAAGTGTTGAAGTCAGCAAAGTCAAAGATGCCTAGATCGTGAAGTCCTCAAATGGCTTATGTCGCATAGTCATTAAATGACCTATATCGCATAGTCATTAAATGGCTTATGTCGCATAGTCCTCAAATGACCTATGTCGCATAGTCATCAAATGGCCTATGTCGCAAAGTCCTCAAAGGCCATATCGCATAGTCTTCACAAGGGACATCGCGAAGTCAGGAATGAAGTGGAGTTCACGATATCAACACTTAGCCGTTTATAACAAGACAAATCAAGGTACAGAACCAAGAATCAAAGGAGACAAATACTGAAGCATTTGTTCTGGCAAGGTGGTCCAAAGAACAGATGGCAAATCTACAGCTAAACTTGGAGAGAAAGATAAGAGACAAGCAGCTAGAGAAACGGGAAAGACTCCGAAAATCAGGTGGTCCTTCCTGACACAGTTAACTTCTTATGGCAGGACAAGTTGGACTTTCAGCTAGGGGTAACTGTGTAATTAGGTGTGTGCCTAGTTTGTATAGGTGAATATATATCGTGCACACACCATTGTAAGCTGTAAGAGAGATACACAAAGTTTTATCTTAAGCACTCTTTTCTCTGTAAGCAAACAAGATACAAACTGTTCTTGTTTAGAAGCCAGAAATTCGATTGTGAATTTCTTGGAAAGCTGTAGTATTTCATTTGCTTAATACAAAGTAGATTAAAATGATTGTGTGTGTTGTTTACATTCTGCATATTTCATAGCATAATCATATACAGTTTATCTTTAGTTTCAAGAAAGCAAAAATCTATCAAACTATCCATTCACCCCCCCTCTGTCTAGTTTCTAAGTGATATTCATTCCTAACAAGATGCCCAACAGTTTTTTTGAGGGGCATAAAATCAAGGAGTTTGAACAGATTCACCAGATTCATTAAAAAGTGATATTTTGGAATTGAAGCCGAAAGTAGAATGGTGCCACTTGGAAGTCAAAAATTTCAAGTAGCACCAAATGTAAAATCCCATAATTTTATAACGTTTGGTTAACAGAGTGATATTATGGAGATGGAGCCAATAGTATGATGGTGTCACTTGAAAGTCAAAAACTTGGTATGGTACCAAATGAAAAAGCCAATTGTACAATGGTACCAAATGGAATATCCCTAAAATTTAATACTATTTTTTAATCTAAAATATATTAACAGTCCTTCGATAGTTCGAATAAAATTCAGGTTACTTCGGTAGTTAATTATTTTGCATATTTGTTTGTTTTAACCACGTAGAATTTAATATATTTTTTATCTAAAATATATTATTAGTCATTCGGTACTCTGAAGTACCAAATTTGATTTCTATCTTTTTTTTTATTTCACTCAAAAAAAAATTAATTAATTTAATACTTTAATAAAACATATTAATTAATTTAATAAATTATCTGCAATAGTTTAAATAAATAAGAAAACGAAATTGTTTTTTAAGAGATTCGAAGCTCAATCACAATTCGAAGGACATATCAAAGTTTTCCAATTGCAGACTTTTCTCAGAATCAATGTGCAGCAAGATTTTGCTCAATGCTTCTATACCCTTAAAAACTGCATAGCTTTTAAGTACTATGGCATCTCTTGGATACATTACAGAACAGGTTTTCTCTGCTGTCTAGTACAATTGTCGTAAATACATTTTCTTCCTTCCTAAACTCTACATGGAATTGCTGAGAATTTTCTGACCGATGCATTTTCATCAGGCGGAGAAGTTTCTGAGTACTAAAGACTTTGCTAGGTGGCTGTCCTTGTGGAGTTGTGGTAGTTTGTTGCATCTTTGACCGACAGTTAACAATCAGTCTTGATTTTTTGCAGTGAATCTTACGTTTCATTTTAATTTTCGTTGATCATCATTGCAGTATTTCCTGACGTAAATAATTTTGTTTTGAGTTCTTTAAATTGTGGAATCTGAATGCATCACTAAATATCTTATTGTAGATGACAGACCTGTGTAGACATGAATGTCTTTAACATAGTTATATAATCTTCATGAGCTTCATACATAGTTCCAGAAGTTTAGCTAATATAATTATCTAGTGAAACTAAGACAATGTTAAATTAGAAATTATTCTTTTTTCCATTACATTTCATTCTTTAAATCAATAACAGAAGTGACAATTTGGTACATTGCTATCTAAATTGATAGCTCAAAATCAAACAGAGGACATGCCTGTCGTCCTATTCTGTAATTTACTAGAATAAACTAGGTTTTCCCGGTGGTGGTTTTGCACGATGGAACTATCATTTGTAAGGGAAACAACTACTTCAGACATTGCTGGCCTCACAGAAGTTGGTGACTGAGTGCACATCAGAGCAATCTCTATGATCTTTTTAACATTATTTATGTTATATTCTTCTGGATCTAAAGTCTCATCGATCAAATCCGAATGCATATCACTTTCGTACAAAGTCCACGTCTGTGAGAGTATGACAAGGAAAGTTAGCAAATATCCAGGTAATATGAGTGTCACATATATCAGATGTTGTTATCATTAGTTTCACGAATCCCTTTTTGAAACTGAAGTAATAGTTAACATCATAATACAAGAATTTGCTTACATGTATGAGCAGGGAATCAGTGTCAGGCTCAATGTTTAAATTGCTACACCTTCGGCCACTAACAATTTCTAGGACAACAATACCAAAGCTGTAGGTATCAACTTTCTCAGACAAGTGTCCATGGATTGCATACTCCGGTGCTGTGTAACCCCTGGTATATTAAGATAGTCCTTGTTGAGATATTTGATATGTTTCATTATTTTGCATGGTACACTACTTAAAATGAAATTTTAAAAAAAGCAAAGTGAACTATCGGAGAAGGGAATTTGGTTGACTTACAAAGTCCCAGCAAATCTAGTGGTAAGATGACTTTGATCATCACCTATAAGTCTTGCCAGCCCAAAATCTGCAATTTTTGGTTGGTAATCATCATCAAGTAAAATGTTGCTTGATTTTATGTCTCGATGTATGATACGTAAATGAAATTGCTCGTGAAGATAAGCAAGGCCCTTAGCAATTCCAATAATAATGTCAACACGTTGTTTCCAGCTGAGAGAACCCTTTTTTTCACCTGCAAACGAGAACCTCGTATCAGAACATTCAGTATTCCTCATATAGGTATTACTATGGAACATATGTTAAGCTTCTGAGTTTGAAGTCAACAGAACTTGCCATATAGAAATGTATCTAGGCTTCCGTTTTCCATGTACTCAAACACAAGGAGTAGTTCAGATCCTCTGCTACCACAGCCTAATAGACGGATGATATTTCGGTGATTAACATTACTTATAAGCCTAACTTCACTCTCAAAATCTGTTCTGGCTTTGCTTGTAGCAATAGAAAGTTTCTTCACTGCAACTGCATCACCATTCTTTATTATGCCCTGTTCAGGAGCATAACCAAAAGATTATTTAACAGTAAGCGTCAATAAGATCAGGTAGGGATGGCTGTAAATTAAAAATCACCTTGTACACATCTCCAAAACCTCCTTCTCCTATTTTGAAGTCTTCGCTAAAGCTCTTTGTCGCTGATTTTAAATCACTGAAACTGTAAATAACTGGCCCCTGCAACTTGGTTAGCCCAAAGATGTCACCTGGCGTACAGAAAAAATAAGTTACATAAAAAAGTTCTTTTTCATAAGCTCCGTGTGGGGGTAATCATAGAATCCTTAGAAAATACCTCTTCGAGCTATTTTTCGCTTTCTCATTAATTGATACCATAAAAGCACAGACATTATGAGCAAAAGAAGGCATATACCACCGACTGCACCACCAATAATAGTCATCTTTGAGCTTGAATTTCCTGGAATATAAAAAGTTGCTAAATACATGGTTATGACCAGGATTACATCTAAAAGAAATTATGTTCATAATTTTATAGGCTTTCCGAGATATGTCAATTTTTAATACTAAAACAAAAGATCAAAATAATTCCCACCTGCTCCTTGTAGATAGGGTGTAATATCAATTATGCTGTTATCAGGAAAAAATGAGGAATCCGAATATCTTATAAAACAACCCGCATCAACAGAACTTCCCCCTGAGGCAGGAGGGCAGCTTTTTATGTTACTATACCCAGTTCTCAAGCAACTTTGGCAATCCTTCTGGCTTATATTTTCAATACATTGTGCAACAGCATAAACTGTCGTTGTTACACCACCATTAAACACTGGCCTTGTTGTTGCTGCAAAGAAGCCATCAATCTTCGGTGTGACAGAAACAAGATCCGTTATTAACCCTTCCACCACCGGAGTAAAATCTGTTGCCTCAGATTTACTTTGGTTGGTGCTGCATACCCCAGCTGTGGACTCAAATGTAACCAGTAGACTCTGTCTAAAGAAGTTATGTGCCTCATACCTTGTACAAACAAAATAGAAATTATATAGACCGATTATGTAGCCTCTCCTTCCGAATCTTCGATGCCGTTTCTTTGCTAAAATGATCATTTTAACAATTCAAAACAAAAAAAATGTCTTTTTTCAATTATCATTTCTAGTTCCTAGATGCAGAAACAAATGATCAAGGTAAAAATATAGATTGAAGACCTGAGGAAGCAGCCTTCGTATATGACATGACCACCATCAGCGGTAGAACAATTTTGTCTGATTTGAGTCCAGGCAACATCAAGGCAAGCAACACAATCTGCACTAGAAAGATAATTCCTGCACTGAACCATCCCATATACATCAGTTTGAACTTCAGTCGCAAAGTGAATGTTGCTGTTGTTGGACAACTGTTTCCTTATGTCTCCAAACGTTTTGTTAAATTTATTCAAGAAAACCGACATTTCAACTTCAATTGGAAACTGACTACAATCTTGCTTCAACAATCTAGCTTGCGGGTCCGATAATACTCCTCCGATAATCACCATCAAAATCAAGAAAACCCCATGGAGCAGGATAGTCATTTTTCCAGAACTTTATGAACTTGGTAGCTACATCTCTTATTTGTCTATGTGACAAGCACATGGACACCATTTGCAGTTGAATATTCTACAAAATCTAAGCATAGTGGTTGCTTGACTATTAGAAAGACTCATTACAAACATATTTTGGATTTACACAAGTGGCTTAGAGAGTATAGTGACACCACATGGGATTTTATGTTTAGAATTGAACAAAAAATTGATTCCAACGTTGACATATTCAAAGACAATTAAACAACATGAAAGAGAGGAACTATCATATATTCCCTCCGCCATTTCTTTACGATCCAGAAGATTATACATCACGGGGTAGCAGGTCTAAAAAATACCAAAGAAAGGAACTATCCCAAGTCACTACTGTGCTATATGTCTCGAGTAAACCAGGTCATAAAAATGGCCCTCCGAAAAGGTTGCCAGTTGGTTGAGGTTGGCAATGAGGGAGAGGAAAAAGACTGGTGGTAAGTTTAAGATAACATCATCTTAAGAGGTTGGTGAACTTTTTATCTTAAAGAGTTATCTTTGGTTTTTGCCTATTGCATCCCGAGGTGGCGAGGTAAGTCTGCCAGTATACCGTTGAATCAGGTGTGGCATGAATGACATTACGCCATCATTGTAACTGAAAAAGTTTAACCGGAAGATAAAATGCTGAAAAAAAGTTATATCACAATTCATAGGCAAGATGTCATTGTATGAATTGCACTTTATTTTCAGCATTTTATCACAACTCATGGGCAAGATGTCAATTAGTTCCGAACCATTGAATGTCCATAGACGAGCTTCCCTATTGTTACCATAATTCCAGAAGTTGCTATCAGTATCGAGCCAAACTTGCATTCAATTGATCACAAACTATATTTTTATTCAAATGCAACTCGATCTTTTAACATTGCAAGAATGATATATAATTTGGAACACAGTAATTAACTTCCTATATATTTGTATGTTGACATCAAACTTGATGGTGCTGATGAAGTAGCAGACATGCATTTCGCCCGGTTTTCTAACTAAAATATAGTGGGTTTCTCTGGTTTGTGCTTGATGGAACTATCATTTGTAAGCAAAACAACTACTTCAGACATTGTCGGCCTCAAAGAAGTTGGTGACTGAGTGCACATCAAAGCAATTTCGACTGTCTTTTTAACTTCATCAATGTTATATTCATTTGGATCTAAATTCTTATCAACCAAATCCGAATGCCTGTCACTTGCATACAAATTCCATGCCTGTGACATTATAAGATAAATCAAATTAGAAAAATAAACAGGTCAAAACTTGAGTTTTATATAAAATTTGCTTACGTGTTCAAGCAGGGAACCATTGTCAGGCTTAATGTTTAAATTGGTACACCTTCGGCCACCTACAATTTCGAGGACCACCACACCAAAGCTGTAGGTATCAACTTTCTCAGACAAGTGGCCTTGGATTGCATACTCTGGTGCCGTGTAACCCCTGGTATAGGAAGATAGTATTGAACTCTTGATTAGAAAAGCTGACATGTTATAATTGACCAAACTACACCATTTGTAAAATAAATCTCAAAACAGCAAATAAATTGTAATAACAGCCATGGCATTGTTGGCTAACTTACAAAGTCCCAGCAAATCTAGTGCTGAGATGACTTTGATCATCACGTATATATCTTGCCAACCCAAAATCTGCAATTTTTGGTTGAAACTCATCATCTAGTAGAATGTTGCTTGATTTTATATCTCGATGTATGATACATTTATGAAATTGTTCGTGAAGATACACAAGGCCCCTAGCTATGCCGAGAATTATGTCAACACGTTGTTTCCAGCTGAGAATCCCCCGTTTTATACCTGGCAATTATATTATCTTGTATAGTTATTGATATCGAACATATACTACTGCTCATGTTTGAACTAAAAGGAAACTCACCATAAAGAAATGTATCAAGACTTCCATTCGCCATGTATTCGAACACAAGAAGTAGCTCCGATCCTCTGTTACTACAGCCTAATAAACGAATGATATTTCGGTGATTAATATTTACTGTAAGCCTAACTTCACACTCAAAATCTTCCTTGGCTTTGCTTGTAGCAACTGAAAGTTTCTTTACAGCTACTACATCACCATTCTTTTTTATGCCCTGTTTATTAACGTAACCAGAAGAAATTTAGACGGTAAAGCATCAATGTTGCAACAGTGGGAAAGACTGTAAATTCAGTATCACCTTGTATACATCCCCGTAACCTCCTTCTCCTATTTTAGAGTCTTCGCTAAAGTTCCTTGTGGCTGATTTCAAATCTTTGAAACTGTAGATAACTGGCCCCTGCAACTTGGATAGCCCTAACATATCACCTAGTACATAGAAAATTCATTTACATACAAAAAAGAGTTTCATATAGGTCCATGATTATTACAAAATAGTATGTACCTCTCTGAGCTACATTCGCCTTTCTTACTGATTTATACCATAAAAGCACGGCAAGAATGAGCAGGAGGCATAGAACACCAACTACACCCCCAATAATAATCATCTTTGAGTTTGAAGTTCCTGGAATATGCAGAGTCACCAATTATTCATATTGAGAGCTGAACCGTAATCTTGCCAGACCCTTGCTTCTTTTTTTTCATCCATTAATTATTTATAAATTTTAATAAGCTACTAGCAATACCTCCTCGTAGATAGGGTGTGATACTAATTGTGCTGTTTTCAGAAAAGAATGAAGCATCCGAGTATCTGAGAAAACAACCGGCATCTGCAGAACTACCCTCTGCACCAGGAGGACAACTTTGTAAGTTATTATACCCGATTGTCAGGCAACTACGACAATCCTTCTGGCTGATAGTTTCCACACATTGTGCAGCAGCATAAACTTTTGTTGTCACCCCACCACTAAGCACTGACCTTGTAGTCGCCACAAAGTAGCCCTTTATCTTTGGTGTTGCAGCAACAAGATCTGTTATTATCCCTTCCACCACAGGAGTAAAAGCTGTCGCCTCAAATTTACTTTGAGTAGTGCTGCATATCCCAGCAGAGGCTTCGAACGAAACCAGTATACTTTGTGTATAGAAGTTGTACGACTCATATCTGTTACAAACAGACAAAACAGATTTATGACCCAGGTTTGTGTGAATGCGAAGCCTAAAATGGTTTGTTGGATGCGAAGCCTAATATGTTATTTTAGAATCAACTTTAGAAAACATTAATGACCCTTCAGGAACTATATATTATGATCTGAAAGCCTAGTATGTAGATGCACAAATGATCATGGGGAAATAAAGAATAGAGGACCTGAGGAAGCAGCCTTTGTATATGACATGACCACCATCAGTGGTAGGACAATTACGTCTGACTTCTATCCGGGCAACATCAAGGCAAGCAAGACAGTCTTCACCTGAAAGAAAATTCCTGCACTGAACCATGCCATACACATCGGTTTGAACTGTGGTCGCGAAGTGAATGTTGTGGTCGTTAGACAACTGTCTCCTGATTTCTTCGAACGTTTTGTTAAAATTGCTCATGAAAACCGACATTTCAACACGAATTGGTGACTGCCGAGTGCAGTCTTGCCTCAGTAATACAGTTTGAGGGTCTGACAGAACTCGTCCCATACTCATCAATAAAATCAAGAAAACTCCGCGGAGGTGGATGACCACTGTCATTGACATGCACGTTCCCATATTTCCAGTAAATTTTATGATGTTAATTCTGATATGCATTTATAATTTTCTTATCTCTCTTTTTTTCTAATCACATGGACCACATTTGCAGTTGACTGTTCTAAAGAAATTCGAGTAATTTTATTTTGAAGCATTCTCTTTGCTTGACTTTGTTTATGACTTCTGAGTCATGAGTGGTGGCTGCTGCTGGCCATGAAAGTTAGGAGACGTTCACTAACTTTATGTCTCAATCATATACTAAGAAAATACTAACGAACCAAGACAGATTTCATACAAAATCCAGTAAAATACTCAAGAATATTTACTCGTTAGATCTTAGTTATTACTTTACGTACTAAATTAGATAGACCGATATATTACCTATGATTTGAGTGCACTGTTCACACCTTACTCGGTTGAATTAATGCCCTGAATTCAGTAAAAATATTATATATCGCCTGTGAATTGGACCAAATTCAGTGAAATTTAAAAATTCTTGTAAAATGTTTTTTTGCCAGACTTTGGTTATAAATTTTCCTCTACTTCCAAGTTCTAAGTAGCTAGTTAGTAGTTAAGGTTTTTGTTTTTCTCTCTTTTCCACTATCTATGTGTAGGTTTTGACTATTTAAATTGTTCCTATACTGACTGATCACTATTATGGTTTTAGAAAATTCTCGGTTCTGATCAAATAATTTGGTTCATGTGGCTTAACTATTCTGTTTGGGGCCCAACAGTAACTGGACCGAATAGTAGTTGGGCCGAAGGATAAGGCCGAATGGGTCCATTAAGCAAATCGGGCCTTTTACCATTTCTCCATTTAGCACACGACCGTTGTGAGAAGACCCCGTCTCCCGCTTCCTCAGGCGGGTGAAGTGGACAACGCCAGCGACGAGTGACTCCGTGGATTTCGGGAGACCGGTACAAACCGTGCCTATAAAAGCACACAACAGGTTTGATTATGGGTTGATACTTATTTCATACTTACAAGCACTTGCACGTTCAATTAAACCTTACCGGAACCTCTAACTTATTCTCACACCGGAGGTGAATCGGGGGCCCAACCCCTCGCATTCTTCTCTTTTGGCAGGTGAACCCGAAGGGATATTCAGAGTCCAACCCGACAGAAATCTGGTTCCAACATTTGGCGCCGTCTGTGGGAACGTGCAAGCAAACTTGTGATACCAACGGAAAAAGCGATGGCAATTGATAACACTGATGATAGGGCACTAGGTTTTACTGAAACTCATCGCCAAGGGGCTTCTACGACTACGCCTCCAATCAATCGAGTCCTCAACTTTGACGCTGAACTGGAAGAAGGTCCAATGCCCACTCCTGAGGAGCAAAAAGCCATGATTCTCAAATGGCGTGAGGAAACTGCGGCAAAGACTGGAAAGCAAAGGGAAAAAGAAAGACTGGAAGCGGAAGCTCAGGTTAGAGCGAAGAAAAGGGAAGAGGATCTCGCCAAGGTGGAGGCTATTAAGAGATGAAGGGCCGAGTTGGACGCCGAGGGAAAGGCTCTTCAAGGCGCTTTGGAGACTGGCGAACAAATACTGATACAGTCCAGTCACAGAAGAGAAAAGAGGGTGCATAATGATGAAGATGGGTCTTCGGACTCTGAATCACACCCCCGAAGGATCCGTTCAAAAATCACGGTCCGTTCCGACACCGACGAGGAAGGGAATCCTCGTATGAAAGATAGATTGAGTCGAATGGAGAAGGCAATGTTCGGCGACCGCAGAATTAGTCATGAATCGGTCGTATCTGAGGAGATTGAGCAGTATAGACCTCCCTCGGGAGGACAATTCCCGAAGATTAATGAGTTCAACGGGAAAAGTGATCCCGAGGATCATTGTGAGAAATATGAGTCCCTTATGACTGGAATAAGACACTGTGACATCATGCTGTGTA
This sequence comes from Heracleum sosnowskyi, assembly GCA_030848705.1. NCBI lineage: Eukaryota > Viridiplantae > Streptophyta > Magnoliopsida > Apiales > Apiaceae > Heracleum > Heracleum sosnowskyi. The sequence goes on from CM061235.1 coordinate 73,887,736, forward strand.
AGATGTTCAAAACGTATTTGAAGGGCGCTACCACCATGTGGTACAGGTCGATGAAACCGAGATCAATCTGCTCGTACGACCAGCTGAAAAGGAAATTCTTGAGGCACTATTCACACTTGTGCCGAAGAGAGAAGGATACGGAAGCTTTGATTCACTGTCGGCAGAGGCCTAACGAGGAGTTGGGAGATTATCTGGACAGGTTTAAAGAGGAAGCCGGGATGGTGACAAACTTGGACAAGGTGAAGGCCGCTGGATTCTTATCAGCAAGATTGGATCCTATTAAAGGTAAAAAACTCCGATCTTCTCTTTATAATATTCCCCCTAAATCTTTGAATGATATATACTTTAGGGGAGAGAGCATCCGAAGGAAGATGGAATCTATTGGGGGATACAAGGAGAGTAGAAGAGAAGACCGAGGAAAGAAGGGGCATGACAGGTACGAGTCTGGGCGAAGATATGAGGATAGGCGAGACGAAGCGAAAGGCCGAGACAAAGGAGCCGAACGAAGAAGAGATAGAGATAGCACAGTGTTCACCCCTTTGAACGCGCCAATCTCGAAAATTCTCCATTAAATAAAGGGAAAGCCCGAATGAAGATGCCCAACTACAAGAAGAACGGTAACAAGTACTGTGACTACCACCAGGACAAGGGTCATAATACCGATGAGTGTTCCCATATGAAGAAGCTGATTGAGAAGATGATAAAGGACGGAGATCTAAAAAAGTTTGTCAAAGACCTGAGGGATAAACTAGCCCCGAAGGAAGACAAACGGAAGGAGCCTGAGGAAGTTGAGAGGTATAGAGGCGAAGTGAAGACTATCTCCCCAATTTCTTGGGGATCGTTCCTATATCTATTAAACCCTGAAGAGGGTAGGAATATAGATATAAATTATATAAGTTTATAATTTTATTTCTAAATTTAGTAATAATTTTAATATTAGGATGTAGGTGTTTAGACATGCCAGTAGCGGAATTCATTTTTGAATTATTCTACAACCTCTAGGTTCAGATATACATAATCTCATATATCTAAATAATCAAAATTACACAGCTTAGATAAGATATTAACAAGCATGCATCATATTTATAATCATAGTAATCATGAGTAGTTTCGGCTTACTTGGAATGCCTTTTCTTTGGTATGCCTCTCCGACTTCCTCGTCTATGGGCTCCCATCAGGTCTTACTCTCCATGGACTACACCCGTCCACCATAACCGCTCCATGACTTTTCTGATTATAGCTATAATGAGCTTGTTACTTATTTCCCCTGTGTCTTCCTGATTATTTCTATATATAAGATTATATAATCTTACTACTATGGGTTGTAGAAAAGGGGGTTTAGCTGGTTATATTGAGAGAGAGAGAAATTTCTAAGAGAGAATTTTATTGATAGTCGTAGGAGTTCTATCCTTTGCTGATTACATTTCCTCGGTTTTATAGAGGATTTTTGTTACTATTACAATAATACAGATTCTTTTTCTGTTTGCTTTTAGTCTTTTCATCTTTCTCTTCTATTGTCTTCTTCCTTCTTTTTCTTCTGATGGTAGGATTTTGCTTTTATAGTGCTGTCTTTTCTTTTCTTTTTAGTTGTCTTCTTTTCTTCTTAGTCTTTGTCTTCATCTGATGATAGGATTCTATTTGCTTTTATCTTCGTAGTGCTTCCTTCGTAGTGCTGTCTTTTCTTCTTTTTCTATTTGTCTTTGTCTTCTTTTTTCTGATGATAAGATTCCATGTGTTTCCTGCTTTATATCTTCATATCGTTTTTTGATTACTGTCTTTTCTTCTTCTTTTTCCTTGTTGTCTTCTTTCTTTATTTATCTTCATTGTTTTGAAATTCCTGCATAAAAAATTTTTTGAAATTTTTTTTTTACAGTCACCAATTTTCATTGGGCCGTAAGGATATGTTTTTATACAGTCACCAATTTTCATTGGGCCGTATCCTCATGGCTATTATGGCTTTTATTTATATAGTCACCAATTTTCATTGGGCCGTATCCTCATGGCTATTATGGATTTTATTTATACAGTCACCAATTTTCATTGGGCCGTATCCTCATTGCTAATATACTACAGTCACCAATTTTCATTGGGCCGTAGGGACATTGTTTTTGCAGTCACCAATTATTCATTGGGCCGCAGAATCATAAATTTTATATTACATTAGGTCACCAATTTTTACATTGGGCCTAAAAATTAAATATAATTTTTCACATTTTATTGAAAAGGATTAGAACATCCTTCTTCTTCCTTTGCTTCATCTTTCACTGCTATTATTGATTTATTCCTTTTTCCAGTAGACATTTCTTGATATATCTTCTCTGTTTTTGGGGAATGCTTGTATCTTAGTTCTGATACTCTGGAATACATTTCTGTTAGCTTGGTAGTATCTGCATTCAAAACATCATTGTTATAATATAGAGTTAATATATCTTCAACATCTCCTCCTGTTCTGCATCCTATAACACATGCCTTTCTTCCATGGATAATATCTTTCAATTTGGATTTTATGACTGCTATTCCGATTGCTCTTTTATTGCATAGCCAGTCTTGAAATTGTTCCAAATTGCATGGCATGGGCATCTTCAGACTTGTATTTATTCCTTCTATTGTTGTATCTCTTCTAACTCTGAATATTTGGCATAGTATTATGGGATTTCCTGTTAGATCGGTACAAGCATCAAATACCTGTATTCCATATGTTCCTCCTGGTCCATATGATTCTTTCATTGCTTCAACACTTTCTACTAAAAGGGATGGTAATTTTGATACACTTGATAATGTATCATCTACTATGATTTTGTCAATAAATCCAAACTTTAGTAAAAATTTTACTATTGTTGGATCTGCATTCTCTGTACAAATATACCTTGGATATCTGCTAGTTTTCCCATTTCTAAGAATAGTGTTATTGGATTGGTAATCATAATATTTTGTTATCCTTTCAAAGGCTTCAATAGTTTCTTTTGGGTATTTGATTCTATCTGCCATTATAATAGTGTTTAGAGGATTTTCTAGGTTTGTTTGGATAATAGGGTTTATTACTGGGGTTGTTGTCAATCTTGATATGAATGTTTGAGGTGAGGTTTGTAGGGTTTTTATGGCTTTCATTTTTTCTTGAAGGGTTTGAACAAGGGAATTTATATCTTGGTTTAAAGCTGCTATCTGTTCATTCTTCTTCTTGATCTCTAATAAGATTTCTTCCACCTGCTGATTCATATTATTCTTTTCCATAGTTTCTGCTACGAAGATCTGCAAGAATATTCTTTAGTACAAAGTTATAATAACTAAAAATGCTTGCCATTTTGTTTATATCCTTTACTAGTTTTTATGGTTGTCATCTTTATTCACTATAGTTGTTACTACTATTATTACTTATTTCTTCTATATAATTTATATCTTCAGGTTCTGTTTCACTTATATAGAAATCTTCATTATTATACCAATTATTATTTTCTTCTTTTATATACTCTAATTTCATAATAAATTCTGTATTATCTATATATTTTACTCCTTTTTCTTTTAATTTTGGACATTTATTAGCATAATGACCTTTTTCATTGCAATTCCAGCATTTGCAATCTATTATTTTATTATCTTCCTTTACTGGTTTTATATATTTTTTTTTTCTAAATTTTCTCCTATATTTAAATCTTTCTCTGTTTTCTGGGGTATTTCTATATCTCCTAAATTTTCTTCTTTTAAACCTGTTATTATATGATCTATATGATCTATAAGGTTTGTTCTGATTATAATAATTTTCTTGATTATTATAATTTTTTTTTATAATGTTTTTTATAACTTTTTGGTTTATCATTATCACATCCAAATACTAATTTTCTTTCTGTGAATCCACATATTCTCTTAATCCAGTCTTTTTATCTTTCTTAATAGATTGTTGTCTCTGTTCTAAAAGTCGGCGATTAATCGGGATTAATCGCCGATTAATCGCTAGACGGCGGGCCACCGAACTGATTAAGCGAAAATCGGTCAATTAATCATTTTTTCAGAAAAACGGTCAAAAATCGGCTAAATCGGTCAAAAATCGGATTAATCGGTAAAAAATCGGGCTAATTATTAAAAAATATTTAAAAATTAAAAAAATAATTAGAAATTTAAAATGTAGAAACTTAATTAAATGATAGGAAAAAACATTATTTTTGTACATGTAATTATAATTTTAGATGCCAAAATCGTAAATTCTCTTAATTTTTCCTCTTAAATTGATCTCTAATTAAAAAGTTAAACCTTCAAAATTTTATTTATTAAAATTATATAATATTTTTAACATATTTGCATAAATATATGATAATAACATATGTTTAGTTGAAATAACGAAACAATTATATATATGAATATAATTGTATATAAAAAATATTATTAAATTTATTCCGATTAATGACCCGATTAATCAGTCCGATTAATCCCCGATTACCCGATTAATCCCTAGACGGTGCCTTCACCGATTAACTCCGATTCCCGCTTTTTACAACACTGATTGTTGTAATCTATAATCTTCACATTTTCGCATTAAAATATGCTCTTAATAGTCTAATCCTTTCTCCTAATGTATTTTCTTTAGGTTCTAAATTAGTATATTCTTTAGATATTTCTGTATTATATGGTGTAGGTAAATGATCATAATAAAGTTGTTGATATATTATACTTTCCTCAGGTAAGAATCTTGCTTCATAAAAGAATTTAGTAAAACTTATAGTATATTCTGGTAGTTTATTAATTTTACAACATTTCATATTATTAAGGTTCATTATTATCTCAATTTTTCTTTCTGCCATGACTTGTTCTTGTGCTACAAACCATCTTTCTCCTAAAAATTCTCTTTTTAATATAATATCAAACATGTTTAACATATCTTTCCATGAATTAGCATAATTTGCTGCTTGATATTTTAGTTCATAAGCAATACTTTCTATCCAAAAAGCTGCCTTTCCTATTATTGTTTTAGATATTAATTCAAAAACATATTCTAAATCTTCTTTTTCTTTTGAATTCATAAATGCTATATACATTCCTAAATTCCAATCTTTTATTCTTCTACTTATTTCTTGTTCATCATAAATATTATCTAGGTCTAAGAAATATCCATTATCCATTTATATTAATTCCTTGGGTTACTGATTCTATAAAATCTTGAACTTCTTGTTGTCCTATAGGTATATGAGATGGAATTTTATTTTCTTTTTTAATTATTTGATCTTTTATTTCTTGTTCTGGATAATCATCTGCATCTATATTATCTGAATCTATTTCATTATCTGTTTTTCTATAAGAACTTTCTTCTTCTATTTCGCTTTTTATATCATCTTCTTCTATTCTAGCATAAACATTTTTCATTTTTGTTAAGGCTGCTAAAATTTCTTCATTTTTTTAATTATTATATCGTGTTTATTATCTTCAGATTCTTCTATAAAATTTATTTCTTTTGATACTTCGTCATTTTCAGTATCACTACTTTCTATTTTAGATTTTGATTCACCTTTTAATTCACTAATTTTATCCTGAATATCTATGTTTTATTTTCCTTTTATTTTATTGATCATTTCTTTTAGTTGATTTATTTCTTCTTTTAAATTTGTTACTTCTTCTTTAACTTGTATTATTTCTAATTTAGCTTGTTTTAATTCTTTCTTTTGGGTTTTATATTTATTTTTATAAAATTTGTATTTTTCTAGCCATTCCATATTAGTATTAGTTTTTAACCTAATGTTTTCTTCTCTTAATTTTTCTAATTCGTTATTATCTTTATTATTATCTAACTCTTATTTCTTTTCTTGCTTTAATGGCTCATATTTATGTCTTTCTTTATCTATAATATATTTTCCATGTTTTTTAAGAAAAGTTATTACACTATGTTCTTGTATAGACATTTAAAATTTTCCTAACTTATGGAGTTCTGCTAAATTGTTGATTGCCTTTTTAACTCCTTTAGTCATTTTTGGTTTTATTTTACTAATATCCATTAGGATTGGTTCTTTAATTTTTCCTATAGTATTTATAGCTATTATTTCTGGTTCTTCTTCTTTGTCTTTTTCTTTTAAACAATTATGTATTATTGTTAACTTATCTAATATTTGTTTAAATGTAGGTATTTCTGATTTACTCCATAAATCTGTTAATTCTTCTCTAATGGTTTGTCTGTTATTAGCTTGGTTTTCTTCTATTATAGATTTAATTTCTCTTTAATTATAAATTCTTCCCAAATAGCTTTTATTCTTTCTTCTGAATTACTCATTTTTATAAACTCTTTTTCTCCATCCTTCTTCAACATTTATCCAAGTTTTTATTATTTTAGGTTTATTTATATGTTCTTTTAATTGTTCTATTTCCTCTCTTAATTTTGTTTGTTCTTCAAAATATCTTAAATATTTTTGTTGGGATAAAATTAAAGTTTCTGTTACTATGTTTTCAACAATTTTTAATTCCTTTTCCTTTTTCTCTAATTCTTTTTCTATATTCATAGTATTTCTATAAATCTAGTTTTATTTTGGTCATTTATTTCTAATTTTTCTTGAATTCTTTCTATATCTTGTTCTACTTTATTTTGAGATGATAAAAAATATTTTAATATTTTTGTTTTTCTTCTTATAGCATTTGGATCTGTCCAATGATTATTTATTCATTCTTTTCCTAATTTTTATTGTTTTTTCTATTAAATCATTTATTAATTTATATTGTTCTTCAAGAACTTCTCTTAATTCTTTTATTTCTATATCTTTTCTACATAATTTTATAAATTCTTATTTTCTATTTATTAGATATTTTTCTTCTAATTCTCCTATTTCTTTATCTTTTCTTGCTAACATATTTCTTAATATCTTTTTGATTTATTATATCAATACTAATTTTACAACTTTCAATATGTTGATTAATATCTTTATTATAAGTTAAATTTTTATTAGCTATCATCTGAATTCTTTCTAGTTTATAATCTTTCTTTCAATAAGTTTTTTACACATTTTTTGAGTATCTTTATTATTAGTATTAAATTTAATTAGTAATAATGCAATTATTTTAGATTTTATTTGGTTTCTTATTATAGTCTTAAGCTTACTAGCTGCTCTCATTTTTAGCTATTATTAACTACTGATATATTTATATATATAATTATTTCTTTACTATTTAAAATACTATTCATTTTATTATTCTTTTTGGACTTACTATTTGGAACACTATTCATTAATACTATTCACTATTCACTATTACTATTTTAAGTTGATTTTTACTATTACAAGTTTAAATTTTCCGATTCCAAGTTTTCAGATTCTTGAGTTTAGAATTGTTAGTTTTATGATTATAGTGTTTGTCACTATTAGTAATGATTATTGTAATAGTTGTTGTAATAGTGGTCGTAATAGTATCACTGATAATATACGTCTTGTTTAAGATTTCACTTGATTTCTTTGCAGGCTCTGATACCAATTTCTTGGGGATCGTTCCTATATCTATTAAACCCTGAAGAGGGTAGGAATATAGATATAAATTATATAAGTTTATAATTTTATTTCTAAATTTAATAATAATTTTAATATTAGCATGTAGGTGTTTAGACATGCCAGTAGCGGAATTCATTTTTGAATTATTCTACAACCTCTAGGTTCAGATATACATAATCTCATATATCTAAATAATCAAAATTACACGGCTTAGATAAGATATTAACAAGCATGCATCATATTTATAATCATAGTAATCATGAGTAGTTTCGGCTTACTTGGAATGCCTTTTCTTTGGTATGCCTCTCCGACTTCCTCGTCTATGGGCACCCATCAGGTCTTAGGCGAAGTGAAGACTATCTCCGGAGGAAGCACCTTGGGACGAGACAGTAAAACGGCGAAGAAAAGGTGCGCAAAGCTGGTTTACAATTTGTACCAGTTTCAGTCAGCCAAGCAGGCGATGCCGATCATATTCACCGAGGACGATTACGAAGATGTGATTTGGCCTCATGAAGATCCTTTGATCATCAACCCGGTGATCAGGCAAAACAAAATTTGGAAAGCACTGGTGGATGGAGGAAGTTCGGTGAACATTCTGTACCATCAGACTTACAACAAAATGAACCTTGGAGGCGAACAGTTAGAGCCATGCCACGAAGCCCCCTTGTATGGTTTTGGCAATCAGCCAGTCCCTATTGAAGGTACCATTACTTTATCTGTTCTCTTAGGTAAAGCTCTGTACACTGTAGAAAAGCAGGTCAAATTCTATGTGGTTTGAGTGGAAAGCCCCTACAATGCAATCATCAGAAGGCCTGCTCTTACATCCTTCGAGGCGGTGGCGTCAATTCCTCATCTCAAGCTAAAATTCCCGACTGAGCATGGCATCGGTGAGATGAGAGGCGACCAAAAGACTACCCGAATCATTATGTTGGACGATCTGGAGAAGGATCAGGATTTTGAACTGACCGAAGGAGGCAAAAGAAAGAGGGCTGAAGGCGAGTCTAGCAGCGGAGGTCGCCAAACCATGAACATCGAGTTGGAAAATTTTGGAGCAGACCTGTCCAGTCCAATCGGCGAACCAGTAGCGGAAACAGAGGAAGTGGAACTCTATGCAGGTTATTCGGGGAAGATGGTTCGGATCGGGAAAAATATGGAACCCGACCTGAAAAAGAAAATGATAGAAGTGGTGAGACAATACCACGATGTCTTTGCATGGGGACCCGAGGATATGCCCGAGTTAGATCCAAAGACGGCGAAACATTGTCTCAATGTGAAGCCCGAGGCCGAACCAGTGAAACAGAAGAAGAGGACCTTCGGCATGGAAAGACAAAAAATTATCGAAGCCGAGGTGGAAAAGTTGTTGGAAGCAAAATTCATTGAAGAAATTGAGTACCCTGATTGGTTAGCCAACGTAGTGGTCGTAAAGAAGGCCAACAACAAGTGGCGAATGTGTGTCGACTATACCGACTTAAACAAAGCTTGTCTGAAAAACCACTACCCGCTACCTAGCATCGATCAGCTAACAGATTTTACAGCAGGATATCAGGTACTTAGTTTCTTAGATGCTTTTTCAGGATATCATCAGATAGCGATCAATGCCGAGGACATTCTGAAGACATCATTCATCACCCCCAAAGGAACGCGGAGTGCTATGTGGATGACATGATTGTCAAGTCACAGTTCGAAGATCACATGGAGGACCTCAAAGAGTGTTTCGAAACACTGAGGAAGCACAATATGAAGATTAACCCGAACAAAGGCACATTCGGAGTATCCAGTGGAAAGTTCTTAGGGTACATGGTCAGCGCCCGAGGGATTGAGGCGAATCCAGAAAAGATACAAGTTGTAATCGACATGGAGCAGCCGAAGACAGTCCGAGATGTGTAAAAGTTGACCGGTCGAACGGCCGCCCTGCGAAGATTCATTTCCCGATCAGCAGAAAAAGCTCTTCCTTTCTTTGAAGCACTCCGGGGATCGAAGAATTTTGAATGGGGGCCGAAGTGCCAGAAAGCGTTTGAGGAGGTGAAGGAATATCTCACCAAGGCGCCACTCCTGATGAGGCCAGATCCGAAGGAAACGTTACAGCTGTACTTGGCGGTGAGCGACCGAACGCTGGGAGCAGTGTTAGTGAAAGAGCATGAAGGTTCTCAACACCCAGTGTTCTATGTGTCCCACATGCTGAAAGATGCAGAAACAAGGTACCCAAATACAGAAAAGTTCGCATACGGTCTAATAATGGCGACTCGGAAGCTACGTCACTATTTCCAAGGGCGAACGGTGCAGATCATAACCGATCAACCTTTGAAGAAGATTTTGACAAGACCGGAGGCGTCCGGAAGGGTGGTTGCATGGTCCATCGAGTTGGAAGAGTATGATTTGGAATATATCCCCAGAACCTCTATCAAAGCACAAGCATTGGCGGACTTCATGGTCGAATGCTATTTTTCTGGACCGAAAGACGTAGCTCCCGAAGAACTGATGATTCAGTCACCAGTCAAGTGGAAGTTGTTCGTGGATGGGTCAGTCGCCGGATCAAAATGTGGGGCCGAGTTAATTCTTTCCAGTCCAGACGGCTTTGAGATTTGCCAAGCGATAAGATTCACTTTCCCGTTAACCAATAACGAGGCCGAATATGAGGCATTGCTAGCCGGATTGAACCTGGCCAAGAATCTCGAGGTAAGAAATTTGAGAGCATTCAGTGATTCTATGTTAGTGGTGAAGAATTTTTCAGGGGAATACGAATAGAGGGAACCCCGAATCAAGGCCTACGCCATAAAGGTGCAGGACTTATCGGTCTCATTCGAATCCTTCGAGTTGAGCCAAGTTGGGAGAGAGGACAATAGCCGAGCCGATGCACTATCCAGACTGGCTTCGGCAGAAACACACAATCTCACAGGTTCCATCTACTTGACTGAAATAAAGACTCCTTCAATCGACAAGCAACAATGCATGGAAATCCACCAAGGCATCAACTGGATGACTCCGATTAGGGCCTACCTGGAAAAAGGTACCTTGCCCCTAGACCGAAAGGAAGCTCAAAAGGTGAAGTACAGAGCAGCAAGCTACACCATCATCAGGAATAAGGCCGAATAATAGTTGGGCCGAAGGATAAGGCCGAATGAGTCCATTAAGCAAATCGGGCCTTTTACCATTTCTCCATTTAGCACACGCCCGTTGTGAGAAGACCCCGTCTCCCGCTTCCTCGGGCGGGTGAAGTGGACAACGCCAGCGGCGAGTGGTTCCGTGGATTTCGGGCGACCGGTACAGACCGTGCCTATAAAAGCACACAACAGGTTTGATTATGGGTTGATACTTATTTCATACTTACAAGCACTTGCACGTTCAATTAAACCTTACCGGAACCTCTAACTTATTCTCACACCGGAGGTGAATCGGGGGCCAACCCCTCGCATTCTTCTCTTTTGGCAGGTGAACCCGAAGGGATATTCGGAGTCCGACCCGACATAAATCTGGTTCCAACATATTCTGTACGTCACTGTATTTGGTTCATGACCCTGATTTCGCATCTCATTATATAAACTTGTTGACCTTGTAAAATAGTGTTTACAATTGTAGGTTTCGAACTCTTATTTTTAATTTGAAAAAACAAATGAAATTCTCCGCAGATGTTACTGCTTTAGCTTTCTGTAGCAATAATTTATACTTTTTTTTTAAAATCAGTATACTGTGGTATACATCTAATTATTAGCTTAATTATCTTTATTTAAATAGATTAATTCCAAATTAATAAATATAATTATTAGTATTAAATTGAAATTAAATTTTTATATATCCCTCTTAACCGTATGATATACCATACTCTTTATTAAAGCAGAAACCCCCTCTAAATGGTATGGTATGTCATGTATACCGCGACATACATCTAATTATTAACTTAATTATCTTAATTTAATTAGCTTAATTCCAAATTAATAAATATAATAATTAGTATTAAATTAAAATTAAAATTTTATATATCCCTTTTAACGGTATGATATACCAGGTATATCGTGATATACATATAATTATTAGTTTAATTAGCTTAATATCATTCACTTAATTTCAAATTAATATAATTATTACAATTAAATTAAAATTAATCATCAATAAAATTTTAGTTGTATACAAGGAGTTTACCAACTACTGGGAGTCTTCCAACTAAAAAAAGTATAGGACGATATACATATAATTATTAGTTCAATTCCAAATTAATATAATTATTATTATTATATTAAAAATAATAATCATATTAAAAGCAGAAATCACCTCTTATTTGTTATTGTATAGTGTGCCATGTATACCACGATATACATATAATTATTAACTTAATATAATTCGCTTACTTCCAAACTAATATAGCTTAATTAGCTTAATATAATGAGTTTAACTCTTAAGTTAATATAATAATTATTATTAAATCAATACTCTTTATTAAAAATAGAAACTTCCTTCAGTGGTATGTCATGTATACTGCGATATACATATAATTATTAGGTTAATTAACTTAAGAAATTAACTTGATTACAAATTAATAATAATATTATTATTACTAAATCTATATTCGCCCTCAGTATGGTATTTTATGTATACCGCGATATACATATAATTATTAACTTAATTGGCTTAATATAATTAGTTTATGATGAAGGGAAACAATTTTTTGTTGGAACACAATAGTATCAAAGCCAAATTTTGGTTATATAATATAATTAACTTAATTGGTTTCATTTCAAAGTCGGGTTCGATTTGGTGCAATTACATAAGATATTCTATTTGATAACATTGTACAATTGGTTTTTTCATTCAGTAGCACTTGAAGTTTTTAACCTCGAAGTGACACCATTATATTTTTGGTTTCATTCACACAATACCACTTCGTTAATCGATTGTTATAAAATTATGGGATTTTCCGTTTGGTACCACTCAAGTGGCACCATTCTACTTTGTGCTTCAGCTCCAAAATACCATTTTTTTTATGAATATGATGAATTTGTTCAAAAATTTCGAAGTGACATCATTATATTTTTGGTTTCATTCACACAATACCACATCGTTAATCGATCGTTATAAAATTATGGGATTTTCCATTTGCTACCACTCAAGTAACACCATTCTACTTTGTGCTTCAGCTCAAAAATACCATTTTTTATGAATATGATGAATCTGTTCAAACTCCTTGATTTTATACCCCTCAAATACCATTTTTTTATGAATATGATGAATCTGTTCAAACTCCTTGATTTTATACCCCTCAAAATATTGTTGAGCATCTCTTTGCCCACCAAAAGCAAAGAGTTTGAACAGATTCCTCAAATTTATCAGATTCATTAATATAGTGATATTTTAGAGTTGAAACCCAAAGTAGAACGATGCCACTTAAAAATAAAAAACTTTCGGGTGGTACTAAACAAAAAATTTCATAATTTTATAACGGTTGCCCCAGTAGGTAATTTTAGCTAATTATCCACATTTTTCACGTGTGATATACATATAATTATTAGGTTAATTAGCTTAATTAAATTAACTTGATTCCAAAATAATAATAATAATAATATTACTAAATCTATACTCGCCCTCGGTATGGTATGTCATGTATACTGTGATATACATATAATTATTAGGTTAATTAGCTTAATTAAATTAACTTGATTCCAAAATAATAATAATAATATTATTACTAAATCTATACTCGCCCTCGGTATGGTATGTCATGTATACAGCGAAATCCATATAATTATTAACTTAATTAGCTTAATTTAATTAGTTTATGAAGAAGGGAATCTATTTTTTGTTGGAACACAATGGTATCAAAGCCAAATTTTGGTTATATAATGTAATTAACTTAATTGGTTTCATTTCAAAGTCGGGTTTGATTTGGTGCAATTACATAAGATATTCCATTTGATAACATTGTACAATTGACTTTTCCATTCGGTACCACTCGAAGTTTTTAACTTCGAAGTGACACCATTATATTTTTTGTTTCATTCACACAATACCACTTCGTTAATCAACCGTAATAAAATTATAGGATTTTCCATTTGGTACCACTCAAATGGCACCATTCTACTTTGTGCTTCAGCTCCAAAATACCATTTTTTATGAATATAATGAATATGTTCAAACTCCTTGATTTTATACCCCTCAAAATATTGTTGAGCAACTATTTGCACACCAAAAGCAAGGAGTTCGAACAGGTTCCTCAAATTTATCATATTCATTAATATAGTGATATTTTGGAGTTGAAACCCAAAGTAGAACGGTGCCACATAAAAATAAAATATTTCGGGTGCTACTAAACAAAAATTTTCATAATTTTATAACGGTTGGCCCAGTAGGTAATTTTAATGTGTCATATTTCCCTTCTTTTGCAATCAGTTTCGCTATAGCACCCGCTGCTCTAGCGAATTGTCTACCTTTTCCACGTGTGTTTTCTATGTTATGTATGGCGGTGCCTAAGGGCATATCGGTTGAATTAGATTTTTCTTTTTGATCAATCAAAACCCCTTTCCAAATTTTGTGCCCTATGCAGCACATAGAAGAACTGTGTGGTATTATGTAGATGAAGTCAAAAAAATAATGGTGCTGCTTGAATGTCAAAAAACTTCGAGCGGTACCAAATAAAAAAGCCAATTGTACAATGGTTTGTGTTATCATATGAAATATCTCTTACATAATTACCCAAGTTATTTATTTATTTAAATTCCACTTATTTGATTTCACTCGATTCTCTATAATTACATAATTAAATAGCATTTAGTTATTATAGACTTTTATCTTAATTTCATGTTTTAATATTGTACAACTACATATTTAAAAGATACCTATTAGTTATTTTTATTCTCAATATTTTATGTTTTGTTTTAAGTAATTTAATATGGGTGGTGATATGATCACCCTTTAATTTTTAATCTCGGTCCGTGCTTCGTACAGGTTATCGGCTAGTATATCATGGAGAAAAATTCATGTGGGAGATATGATCAAGCAGATTTGCGCATATCATGTCTCTATTTGCTCTTAAGTCTTAAAAAATGGGTGGAACCCCTAGAGTTGCTAATTGAAAAAATCCCTGCTTAAAAAAATATACTGTTAAATCCTCAAAACAAAGTAGTTAGGAAATTACAACGTTTGACACTGAACCATAAAATTTTAGTACCTATAGAAAAAATGAATTACCGGCAACAAGAACAGATGGATCATATTCTTCTGTGGACAATAGGTCTAGTACCATGGACGTGGTAGTTGCATCTGCTGGGAAACCTTGAGTTTGCATGTTCTCTATGCACATTTCTTTATCGAGAAAATGCTCTTAATGGCACAATTTGAAGTTAAATTGCCAAAGCACAATCAAGGAAAAAAAGGACCTTTATGGCACAAATAACCCTCTTATAAAGTGCATTTATATTTATTACACTACATTTAGTGTGGGTGTGTGGTTTCTGGGCTTCCCTGACAACAACAAGATTGTGTGTTCAACTCTCGTTGACCTTGTTTATAAATCTTCTTTAGATTTCTTACTGACAAGACTTGCACAGATGATTGCGTTATAACTGACATCATCTAGCAAACAACTGGTAACTTCTACTATAAAAATTAATTCCTTTTCTTCCTCGTATAACCCTTCCTCTTCCAGACAAAGTCCTCGGATCACTATATTGTATGTATGGCATTGAGTTGCAGACCTTTCAAAAAGAGGTTATCAAAAATATTATTAAACACACTCGTTGGAGAAAAATACATTTTTGTGAAATACGCAAACTCTAAATTGTTCCCAAAAGGGCCAACAATATTTCTTATTGACAAGATTTGCCCAGATGATTCTGTTCTAAGTGACATCATCCAGAAAACAACTGCTCACTTCAAACTTAAAAATTATTTTCTTTCCTTTCTCATATAACCCTTCCTCTACCTCACAAAGTTCATAGATCATTATATTGTGTGTTATGACATTGGGTTGTAACCTTTGGAAACAAGGTTATCAAACATATTTCTGGCCTTATCAAGCTTTTTGTTCTTGCAGAGACCATCAATGAGGATACTTTAAGTTTGAATATCATGAATTATATTGTTACTTTCTGATAGAATTGACTCCCTGTCTTTCTCATTCATTCTCATGAAATATATATACAGTTTACACATTAGTTGATTGGCAGGATCATTGGTTAAACTACAGTGCTAATGTCCTGCTGAATGATATCGTGATATCTTCATATCATAACTAATATTCTAAATGACAATCACAACATACTAAAAATACAACCGACAGCTAGTCATATATTCTAATACACCCCCGCAGTCGAAGCGGGAGGTTGTCGTACGCTAAGACTGTCCCTGAATTCATCAAAGAGTACCAACAGAAGACCTTTTGTCACTACAAGAAAAACTGACTCAGACGACTCATCCAGACCCGTTGTTTATTACCCCTGAAAACCGATGACTATTGAGATTCCGTCAGATGGACCTCAGACAACGGTTAAAAAAATGTTGTGTAAAGGCATTGACACGACAGTCACTAATTAACAAAGTATTATATAATAACCAGAGAAAACAACAGTTTACTATCAAAAATCGTGTTGTATAAGGTGAGGAACACAACATACGAGTAAATATAAAGTGTTGTATAACAACTAGAAACAACAATAGTGCACTTGGGAAAACGTTGTTGGAAACCATTAGTATGAACATATTTTTATGATATTCGTTGTATGATGTAAATTAACACGACAGTTAACTTGGTACATTAGAATTGTGAGAAGGTTTATGTACAGCAGTTTTCTTCCTCGACATTCTCGTTTGTGATTATTTTGCACAACGGTTTTATGTTTGTTTTTGTTGCTTTCATACAACGGTTCATTTTTACAGGAAGAATTGTGTGTGTCAATTATAGATGATGGTTTTACAATTTTATAGAGTTGTCAACTTTTTCTCATACAATGGTTTCTTCCAACAAATGTGTTCTCCGATGATACTTTTAATAAGTGTTTGAAGGATGATAACATTGGCAAATGATAAAATAAACAATAATTTTATTTACAAAAGATAATAGAGTTTATACAATGCCAGCAACCAACCAATTCCAAACAAACAACCACTACCATCATCTAATTCTCAGAAAATCATATCATCTAAAAAACAAACGACATCTAGTGCAAATAGGGACTCAAATTACAAAAGAAATAATATTTACTTTGTTCCATAAAGAGACCTTCTCTGGACTCATCTTTGTTTGCAAATAACATAGACATCAAATTAAGCGAACATGCCAATAGGAGATTTCTGCGCTTGGAGAATGATATGCCTCGCGGGTACTAGATACTACAATTATCAAGGAACACATGCGATACAAAAAGAAGATCCTTTGGAAATGAAATCAAAAAGTATAAGTGTGCATAATATAAGATATATACTATACGGGGATATAGAAAGTGGGGAAAATACCTTCTAAAGTGTCATAAAGAATTTCTATTGCTACGTTGCCAACTTTGGGTGCTTGAGCTATGAGAAAAACAGAGCTAAATGTTAGAAATTAAGAAACACATTAAATGTGAAATGCATTTTCCTCCTTGTAATCCTTCAAAGGTAGTTATATCAAAACCTCTAGAAATTTGCATTCTTCCTTCGCTTGCTCGAAACAGAAAGTTTTAGTCACATACCCATACAAGTAATATCATAATCAATATGAACAATCTCTATATAAATATATTACACCTCATAACAATTGCCTTTATACAAAAGAAAGGAATTAGTGAAGGGTCCAAAAAAAAATCCAGTTCTTTTATTGTCGTTTAGATTTTAGGTAAGGATCACAAAGAATTCAGATCAAATATATATTATGAGAAGCCACTTGCGACATGAACCTTATCTTCACCATCTCTTGAAAAATTCTGCACAAGTATACAAGGGCATTTTCATCAACGAGAATCAATTAATATTAAATAAAGTACTACTTAAAACGGGTAACTAAAAAATATACTGCTTCAAACCTTTTGGAAATGTTGTCCATACCTGGATTTTGTTCCACCTTATTGCTCAGTATACATGCACACAACTCTCCACAAAAAATCTCCACTAATACACACAAAAATCTGACTAAAAACCTGTACTATTTTCTTATACTTGTTCAACTATAGATATTTTATATGGTACAGGTCCTGTAGTAGGAATACATGAGCTAAAGTTATCATATCCTTCCAGATCAACATAAAGTTCTACGCCATGTAAACATGTGTTAAATAAATAGATAACTTTCATGACACTTAACAGATGAAGACTTAGGTTCTTTAGAAGTATGACCAGTATAGGGATTAAGCTTATATATGTGATAAATGTATTTTGTTTGATAGTTTCTTATTTATAAATGTTTTCAAGACCATTGCTGAAGTACGTGTATGAGCTACATGCTTAGATCTATTAAACCCCCCCCCCCCCCCCAACAACCCCTAACCAACCGACCAATATTCTTAAATTGAGAAACAAAAAAGGTGCAGGCTACATTTTGCATGTACTAACATACTAAAATATGCAAACAAATGATACTTTAAAAACAAATAATTTTGCTACCTCCCTGGCACCAGCAACAACATTGGAGAATGGAATAGCAGCATGCTCTCGTATTTTTGTACAATTAGGTTTTGTATCCCTTTCAGGTTGTTTCTTGCTGTCAAAAGAAAGCAAATTAGAATCTTTCCGAGTATCAGAAGCAACCAACAAGCAATGAAGTTGGAAGGCATGTACAAGCTTGTTAAAACACACTTACATTGATGTACTTGCATCCTTGTCCTTCATGTATGTAACGCCCCCAAATCCGGGGTCAGAGGATTTGGTCGTCACGCGAAAATCTCAATTTAAACATCCTGTTAAATCTTAAACCAATTCAAATATAACATCTGCGACCCCAACTATACCAAGATCTCTATAGGTTATAGTGCTAGAAACAAGAAATCCAAAATCCCATTAAATAAAAATGTTCATCTCTACAATAATCTCTTTGCATAAATCCTACAACGCTAGTATAACTTCGATGAGAAGTATACCAGGCCAAACTAATTATATAAATAATAATATTTAATAGAAATGAAATTTATGCAAATAGCCTTACACTAGATCCAAATAACCTTCTTCAATTCATCTTCATAACGGCATCTCGTCTCTTTGAATTCCAAACTTATATGATTAAATCATGTCACTCTATCTTTCACTGGAGGGTTAAAAAGGTAAAACAAACAAGTATGAGCGGAAGAAATGCTCAACAAGTGATAATAATATGATTCAATAATAAAGGTGTTTAGCTGACAAAAAGTGTCCACTTTTAGAAAATTTTGTTAGGAATATGTTGTTCTTGATGATAAACATAAAACACTTAGTAGAATTTGTGTAAAGTTATTTTGTAGCTGTCAACGAAATGTCATGCTTTGCAGCATTCCGTTGACATGAAGCTCATCAACGAAATGAGTGATGTAGCAATTGCACTGTACAATACTTCACAGTTTGATATGCATTTTGTTGTATGTATTAGATAGGTTTTCTAAGTCCTGTTGACTAAATGATAGATAGGCAAAATAGGTTGGTTAATTGTAAATATCTTGTGCCTTGTAATTTTGCCTAAGTGAAGACATGTCAACGGAATGAAGATTACTCATCAACGGAATGAAGATTACTCATCAACGGAATGAAGTTTACTCATCAACGAAATGAAGAATAAAGCTATCAACGAAACACATCTCCCTGCTATCAACGAATCATTATTGCTTTTCTGAATAGTTGACAAAGTGATAGTGACAGGTTACTGAACAGATCTAAAGGTGATGTGGAAGTGTACTTTGCATTGGAAACCATTAAAATGGACATGGGGAATAAGGAAACATCCCAGTTTTCAATTGGGCTATTGGGAGTGATCATAATAAGCATGAAGACAAAAGCAAGGATCTCCAAGGACCACTGGACAAAGGGATGAAAAGCAAACTATTGACGGTTACCTTTAGTGTAGCCAAAAATAGCTTTGTAAACTTGGGAATATATAACCAAGTGTAGCAGTTAAAATAAAAGAAGAGAGAAGAAAAACAAATAGATTGTATTAGCTATCTTTGAGAGCATTTTTCTTCTCTACATTCTTGTAACTGAGCAGCCGTGTACATTTTGTATCACAGATTATTTCCGCAATAAAAATCACTTCAGTTGGATCATCAAACAATCCAACTGAAATTATTTATGTGCTTGTGATTTTTACTTTAAGTTCAGTTTTTATTTGTAAGTTGTTTTAAGTTTAAGAAATATCAAGAATTGTATTCAACCCCCCCTTCTACAATTCTGTTAGGTCATTTGGGATTAACAATTGGTATCAGAGCAAGCTTCTAACATACAAGCAGTTTAAAGATCAAGACCAAAACAGTAACCATGGTGAAGAAGGATGCAGGTGTAAAGATACTAGTTCTTGATAAGGACAATTACTTTCACTGGAACGTAAAGATGCATTTACATCTCATGTCTATGGATGAGAGATATTTAGACTGCATTGAGAAAGGTCCACACGTTCCCATGAAGTTTCCATCTAGAGTTGGACTGCCAGATGATGCTCCTGATGTGGAAATTCCAAAACTTGTCTCAGAATGGACTATTGAAGATCTTGCAGAAGTCCATAAAGATAAAAGAACCATGAACATTCTGTTTAATGGTTTGGAGCAAGAGATGTTTGACAATGTCATAAACTGTACAACCTCCAAAGAAGTATGGGACACTGTTAGAACTCTCTGTGAAGGTACTGAGCAAGTTAGGGAAAATAAAATGCAACTCCTTATACAACAATATGAGCATTTTCATTTTAAAGCTGGTGAAACCCTAAATGACACGTTTAGTAGGTTTCAGAAGCTTTTGAATGGATTAAAGCTGTATGGGAGGATCTATCAAACCAAGGATTCAAACCTTAAATTTCTCAGAGCTCTTCCAAAAGAATGGAAGCCTATGACTGTTTCTCTCAGAAACACTCAAGAGTACAAAGACTACACTCTTGAAAGGCTTTATGGAACCTTGAAGACACATGAGTTGGAAATGGAGCAAGATGAAGAAATTGAAAAGGTACAGAAGAAGGGTGGATCTATTGCATTGATTGCATCTGTGAACCAACTGGAAGATGACAATGAAGAAGCTGCAAAGGCCACAACTAGTTGAGCTAGTTATAGAAGTGATGTTAGCAAGGGTAAAGGCAAGATGACAGAAGAAGAAGAACCAGAACCAGCCAACTTGGATGACTTAGATGAGATTGATGAACACATTGCTTTTCTGTCAAGAAAATTCTCTAAGTTCAAGTTCAAGAGAAACTCATAAGCAAGGCCACCAAGGAGAGACTTTCAACCTAACAAAAGTAACTGGATTGAAAAGTCTAAATCTAAATGTTTTAATTGTGGAATGCTTGGTCACTTTGCTGGAGACTGCAGAAAGCCCAAGATTGAGAAGGGCAACAGGAAATTTGAGTCTGTTGATTATAAAAAGAAATACTTTGAACTTCTCAAGCAAAAAGAAAAGGCTTTCATGTCTCAGGAGTATGATTGGGCTGGTAATGGTGAAGATTCTGATGATGATGTTGAATATGTCAACTTGGCTCTAATGGCTAACAATCATGAGCAGGAAGCAAGCTCCTCAAGCAACCAGGTAACAATTACTAATCTTTCTGAGCTTTCTAAAGAGGAATGTGATAGTGCAGTAAATGAAATGTCTATTGTATTATATAATTTACGTGTTACTCTTAAATCACTTACCAAAGAGAATTCAAGAATAAAAGAGACTAATTTGCTCTTAAGTGATAGGAATGCAATGTTAGAAGCACAGCTCATTGAATTTGAGAAAATGAGATGTGTTAGTAGGGATGCTAAGAAGGAACTTGAGAACGTGTTACAAAGGGAAGAAATTCTTAAGACACAACTTGAAATAGAACAAAGTGTGATTGCTAAATGGAAAGATGCCAGGAATGTTGCTACCAACATCATTAATGTTCAAGGTATGGAATCTTTCTGTGAACAATCATGGAAAAAGAACAAAGAGAAACTAGGGTATGTTTGTGAAACCTTAGAATCAGAAACAGAGTCAACAAACAACAATGATCATTTGTTGAAGGTTGATATGTCAACGGAATGCAATGTTTCGTTGACAGATGAACCATCAACCGATCAGGCTGTTTCGTTGACAGAGAAAAGAAAAGATGAACTCACTAGACTTAATAATAAGTATGGTCCTGTCACCAAGAACTTTGTTCAAGGTGAGTCTAGTAAATCAAAGAAAGTTGAGAAGCCTGTTGAGAGAGCTAATGTAGGTCACTTGTCCAACAAGCAATTGAAAGATAAGTTAGAGAATGTTCAAGTTGAGGCTAAGGGAAATAAAAAGAATAACAGGAATGGCAAAGTAGGGATTAACAAACACAACAATTACACACCTAATAAATATGCTCCTAGAAAGACATGTGTTAATTGTGGAAGTGTTAGTCATTTATCTACTAACTGCAAATCTGTTAAGAAGACTGTTAAAGTGAAAATTCCCAAGCCTGCAATGAATAGTTCTATGCCTACAATGCCTGTTATGCCTAACATGTTTGCTCCATATGCACAATTTCAAAATCCATATGCCAGCATGCCATTTGTGTCTAATCCATACATGAATATGTTTAATGTGCCACAAATGCCATGGAATATGAATAACATGTTTGTTCCTCCAACTATGCATGCTGTAAATGAAAATGTGAGCAATCCTCAGAAATCAACACCAAGGATAAAGATTGATTTAAATCAATCTGAGCCCAAGGTGAAAAATGATATAAAAGGAAAAGCAAAGGCTAACAAAACAGGACCCAAGGAAACTTGGGTACCAAAATCGACTTGATTTGGTTTTATTGTGTGCAGGGAGACAAAAGGAATCTTTGGTACTTGGATAGTGGTTGTTCAAGACACATGACTGGTGATTCTACCCTGCTCACAGAGTTTCAGGAAAGAGCTGGCCCTTGTATTGCTTTTGGAGATGACAGCAAAGGCTACACTAAGGGATATGGCTTGATTTCAAAAGAGAATGTCATCATAGATGAGGTTGCATTGGTGGATGGTCTTAAGCACAATTTGCTTAGTATCAGCCAACTTTGTGACAAAGGATTTTTAGTTACTTTTTCTAAAGAAGCCTGTGTTGTTTCTAAAGGAGGAAACAACAATGTGGTAATGACTGGATTCAGAAGAGGGAATGTGTACATTACTGACTTTAGTAGCACAAGTCCAGAAACCATCACTTGTCTTTTCAGCAAGGCAAGCAAAGATGAAAGTTGGTTATGGCACAAGAAATTATCTCATCTGAATTTTAAAGTTATGAATGATTTGGTGAGGAAGGATCTTGCAAGATGAATTCCACAGGTGGAGTTTTCCAAGGATGGTTTGTGTGATGCCTGTCAAAAAGGGAAACAAAAGAAGGCATCATTCAAAAGCAAGACAGAGTCATCAATTGTCCATCAGCTTGAGTTGCTTCATATGGATTTGTTTGGCCCTGTAAATGTCATGTCTATTTCAAAGAAGAAATATTGTCTTGTGATTGTTGATGATTTTTCTAGATTTACATGGACTTTCTTTTTGCTCTCCAAAGATGAGGCAAGTGAAATCATTATCAATCACATCAAGATGGTAAACAATCATCCTGACTTGAAAGTAAGAAGGATTAGGAGTGACAATGGGACAGAATTCAAGAATTCAAGCATGAAGGTGTTCTGTGAAGAAAATGGTATTTTGCATGAGTTTTCAACAGCAAGGACACCACAGCAAAATGGTGTAGTTGAAAGGAAAAACAGAACACTTATTGAAGCTGCAAGGACAATGCTAGATGAATCAAAGTTACCAACTTATTTTTGGGCTGAGGCAGTTAATACAGCTTGCTTCACTCAAAATATTTCTTTGATTAATCAGGCCAAAGGAATGACCCCTTATCAGCTACTCAAAAGAAAGAAGCCACTATTGGATTTTCTTCATGTCTTTGGATGCAAGTGCTTTGTTCTGAGAAATCAAGCTGAGCATTTGGGGAAATTTGAAGCAAAGGCAGATGAAGCAATATTTGTGGGATATGTAGCAGGGAAAGCCTACAGAGTCTATAATCTCAGAACCAACATTGTTATGGAATCTGTACATGTTGTTTTTGATGATCTCAAAATTCAAGGTCTCTGTGATGAAGGTTTCCATGAAAGTCTTTCTTTTGAAAATGAGGAAGGAGATCAAGTGAATCATGTTAAGGCTACTGAGAAACAGCCTAAAGTTGTTGTATCTAGCACAGATGAAAGCAGCAGTGAAGATGAAATTGCTGCATTAAGATTGAAAAGAATAGCTGCTAGCAGACCAAATGGTCATTTCGTTGACAGTCATGATGGTGGATTCGTTGACAGTCAAAATGAGCGTTTCGTTGACAGCCAAAATGGTAATACCATTGATAGTCATAGAAATGCTTCTAGAAGTGATCATTTAGGGACAACAAACTCAGGGGGAGTTTCTCAAGGACAAATATCCAATCAAGGCAATCATGATCATGAAGCTACCTTTTCAAGAGCAAATCTACCTCCCTCAAGGAAATGGACTAAAGATCATCCCTTTGAACTTATTATAGGTGATGTGTCTTCAAAAGTCCAAACTAGAAGAGCAACTCAAGAAGAATGTCTATAGAGTAGCTTTCTGTCTCAAGATGAGCCAAAGAAAGTTGAGGATGCACTTCTAGATCCAGGTTGGGTTTTGGCTATGCAAGAGGAGCTAAACCAATTTGAAAGGAACAATGTTTGGAAGCTGGTGCCCAAGCCTAAGGACAGGAGTGTCATAGGCACAAAATGGGTGTTCAGAAACAAGATGGATGAAAATGGCATAGTCACAAGGAACAAAGCTAGATTGGTTGCAAAAGGCTATTCACAGGAAGAAGGAATTGATTTTGATGAAACCTTTGCTCCTGTTGCAAGACTAGAAGCAATAAGGATTTTTCTAGCCTATGCAGCCCATGCCAATTTCAAAGTCTATCAAATGGATGTGAAGAGTGTTTTTCTGAATGGGGAATTGGAAGAGGAGGTGTATGTAAGTCAACCTCCTGGTTTTGAAGATGATGACTTTCCAGAATATGTATATTTCCTCCTCAAAGCACTCTATGGTTTGAAACAAGCACCTAGAGCCTGGTATGACACACTTTCACAGTTCCTCCTTGAGAATCACTTCACTAGAGGTACTGTAGATAAAACTCTATTTCACAGGGTTGTGAATGGCTCTACTATACTTGTTCAAATTTATGTAGATGACATAATCTTTGGGTCTACAGATGTGAAACTTTGTCAAAAGTTTGCCAAGCTTATGCAAAGTAAATATGAAATGAGCATGATGGGAGAATTAACTTACTTTCTTGGTCTTCAAGTGAAGCAAGTTAATGAAGGCATTTTCATTAGTCAAACAAAATATATTCATGATTTATTAAAGAAGTTTAACTTAATGGAATGCTCTCCTGCCAAAACTCCTATGCCTACTGCCACCAAACTTGAATTGAATACTAAGGAAAAATCTGTGGACATTTCAGGTTACAGAGGCATGGTAGGCTCACTTTTGTATTTAACAGCTAGTAGACCTGATATTATGTTTGCTACATGTCTATGTGCTAGATTTCAAGCTGATCCTAGGGAATCCCATTTAGTTGCTATTAAAAGAATTTTCAGATATCTCAAAGGAACACCAAACCTTAGCATTTGGTATCCTAGAGAATCTGGCTTTGAACTAATTGGTTATTCAGATGCAGATTTTGCAGGATGTAAAATTGACAGGAAAAGCACAACAGGCACCTGTCAATTCTTAGGAAACAAGCTTGTCTCATGGTTCAGCAAGAAACAAAACTCAATTTCTACCTCCACAGCTGAGGCTGAGTATATTGCAGCTGGAAGTTGTTGTGCACAGATTTTATGGATGAAAAATCAACTACTTGATTATGGAATAAGAGTTGAGAAAATTCCTATTTTCTGTGACAACACTAGTGCCATTGCCATTACTGAAAATCCAGTGCAACATTCAAGGACCAGGCACATTGACATCAAGTACCATTTCATTAGAGAACATGTTATGAATGGTACTGTGGTGTTACATTTTGTTCCAAGTGAACAACAACTTGCAGACATCTTTACCAAGCCACTTGATGAATCCACATTCTCAAGATTAGTAAGTGAGCTAGGTATGTTAAATTTCTCTTAATTATTTTGAGATTTTTGCAAGTTAAAATGCAGCCAGAAACTTGCTATGTTTTTCTGTGAATTAATTTTCTCAGGAAAAAGTGAAATTTTGCCTAAGTCAAAATTACTATGTCAACGAAACAAACCATTTCGTTGACAGTCTTAGCATTTTTCTGGGTGTTTCGTTGATAGCTCTTTTATATCAACGAAACGCAGCTTTATCAATGAAATAAGACGGGACTTTAACCGCCCAATCCTGATTCGTTGATTTAGCGCAATTAATCTGAACCGTTGAAATTTGACACGTCCGTTACCACGATCTATGCATACACCCCTGTAAGTATAAATCATGGTAATTCTTTAAAAGTAACGGTTATATTTTTAAGCCAATCCAGTAATTTACATTTATTATTGGACTCTTTTTCTGAGAATTTTTGGGGGAGTATTTAAGAAATTCTATTTTCTTTATTTTCTTTTTACCTGTTCTCAAAAATTCCAAAGGCTTTTCTCTCTTCTTCTCTCTAACAAGCAATTTAGTTCGAAGCTTTTCTTCACACAATGTTGCCCAGTAATAATCTATTGTAGAAGGGGGGTTGAATACAATAGTATAAGATAATCGACTTCTTAATGTATATATCGAGGTCTGAGTGTCCCATTCTTCAGGTAAAGCTCTTAGAAACTTGGTGTTTGAATCTTCAGTTTCATATTCCTTGTCAACTAAAGATAAACTGTTCAATAGTGTCAGAAATCTATCATATAGATCAGTTAGGCTCTCATCGGGTCTTGCATCAAATTGTTCATATTCTTGAATCAAAAGAGCCCTTCTATTTTTCTTGACAGATGCAGATCCCTGGCACTGAGTTTCCAAAGTATCCCAGATTTCTTTTGAAGACTTGCATGCAATCACTCTGTTTGACATGACAGCATCAAGACTACTGTGTAAGATATTCTTTATCTTTGGTTCCCTGAGTACATGAGCTTTTTCTTCTGGAGTCCATTCACTTTTAGCCTTGACCACATAATGTTCAGGTACTGTATCTGTTCGTTCTACAATTCGTGTAGGAATATATGGCCCATCACGAATCCTGTCCAAATAGTCAGGATCCATAGCCTCCAGGTACATCAGCATCTTTACCCTCCATGTTGGATATTCTGATTTCTTCAAGATGGGAATCTTCATGCTTTCATACTTGGTTGTCGACATCTTTAGATCGTATTTGATTCAGAATTAAATCAGTTTGCTCTGATACCAATTGTTGCCCAGTAATAATCTATTGTAGAAGGGGGGTTGAATACAATAGTATAAGATAATCGACTTCTTAATATATATATCACAAATATGAAAGAAAGATAACAGCTTTATTAAATCTGATATAAAACTATTACAAACTCTCTCAAGAAATTCTGATGTTCTTGAGAGCTGCTAGCTTACAAAAACTCTCTCAAGAAATTCTATGTTCTTAAGAGCTTCTATCTTGATTCGTATCGAACCAAAACCAAAACTGTGTTTATATACTACACAGCTTCTCTATCAATGATAAGTCCTAATCAATTACAAATATTGAAACCTATCTATAATTGATAGCTACATACTACAAACCAGGAACCGACAGAATAAACTTCCATGTTTAACTAGACTCCAAATATAACTCGAAGTAGGAATCCTGATCAGCTTCCAGTCCTGATGATCAATCCATCCCAGTCCTGATATGTATCTTGATCCTGACGATCATGTAATCCTGATCAGTTGAGTCTAGCTCCTAATGATCATTGAATTCTGATCTAACAATCTCCCCCAATCTCATACTTTGTGAAATAAAGTATAGATTCCTAAGATTCAATGATGTCAAAAACATATATACAAAATGTACAGAATCTGCAGCAACAACTTATCTGTTTAAATTCTTTGATAGAACATATTCATCTTCAAGAAGTTGGATAACAAATTTTCTTCTTTTTCTTCAAGAATTTGAATCAGTCTTTCCTTAAGATTTCTGAGTTCTTCATCTTCCTCATTAATCTGGTAAATAGCTGCTCTGAGATTCAATATGGAGTTTCTCTGAAGACTATGCTCTTCAAGCAAAAGATAAGTAATTTCCTTCCCATCAGGATTGAGAGTAAGATGAGTCATGCCAAAATTTACTTCTTTAACAGCAGTACCCATTTGCATTTCCACATCTTGACCTTTTTGATTTAAGTACATGGGAGTATAATTACCATTGAAATTACTGTTTCCATCCAGTCTTCTTCTTATTGTTGACAAAATCATGTCACTCCATTCTTTGCATATTTGATTCTTCGATCTCAAAAGATAATGAACATATTTCAGTTCCTGTGTAGTTTTCATCAGCAGATCTTGAATAGATAAAATCTTTACACTACCATCTTTCATGAAGTACAGAATCTTTTCTTTCTTGTTAAAACCATCATGACAATCTATAACTATATCAACAGCTAGTAAATTGTTCAAGTTTTCAGAAGTTAAAGTACCTCCAATTTCAGTTAAGGATTAAGGATCAACATATGACATATTCAGATATTCAGCATCCTTGTGTCCAATACCTCCTCTTGAATTACTTGTCAATTGCTTCAGATTTGAAAACATCTTTAACCAGAGTGCTTTTGATCTAACCATCCCAGATAAATCAACAACACTTGAAGCGCTTGTAATAATTCCTCCAGACTGAAAATTGATAAGTGTATCACAACTTAATGTGCTAATATGTTTCCACTTCTTATCCTTTTCCTTTTCAAAGGCATAGCTTCTTTCCAGTGAAGATTCTTGTCTGCTTGGGTTCCTCCACACTCTTCTGTTTGAGAGTTTAAGCCTTTGTATATAGAGATTGAAATCTCTATTTGTTGATCTTGTAATTTCACTTCTTCTGGCTTCTTCTTCTTCATCTACTTCCTTGTTGTGAGAATCAACAACAGTAGATAAAATTATCAAGTCAATCTCTTACAGAATTTCAGAATCATCAGGATCTTGAATATTATCAGGAACAACATCAGGATTAGATTCTTCAATTTGATTTGTATTGCAGAGATTTGATTTTCTTGATTTTCTTCTCAATTCAGGTTCTTCTTCAATATTTCCATCATCACCAAAAGTAGATCTGTCAAGAACTACTAGAGTTTGAATAGGTTTAGGAATTTCTTCAATTCTTACCCCTCGAGACCTTGTCTGTCTAGGTATTGTTTGAGTTGAAGAACCTCTTCTACTTCTTCTAGCTCCTCTCCTACCTCTGCTTCCTCTACCTCTAGCAGGAGCAGGGTTATTAAAGCTTTCCATCATTTCTCTCTGTTGTCTTAAGAATTCTTCATGTGAGAGATCAGGATATTCTTCACTTGCTGTAGAGAGTGCTTTTCTTGCAAATAATTGTTGAACTCTTTTATCAGTGTGATATAGAGTAACAATTCTGCCATCTTTTATAGAAAACTTCTGGAATAAATTTGATGCATCTTCAGGATTATCAATAATCACATCTTCATCACCTTCAGGAATTGTAGCAAGCATATGTCCATGACCAGGTGTCAGGATTTGTTCTTCCATCAGGATCTGAGATTGCACCAACGTTCTTATTGTCTTAACTCCAGAATCAGAAACATGAGTTGACTGCGTTGTTTGACTTTGTGAAGTTTGAATTGTAGACTTCATAACAGCAGCATCAGAGGTTTCTCCTTGTATCACTTTGTCACAACCATCATCTCCAGTATCATCATCATTATTCTTAATACTAGATCAGGTGTGCATTTTGTCCGACTAACCTTCTCCCCCTTTTTGACATCAGGATTTGACAATAAATTCAAAATTAAGGAAAGAGAGGCTTGAATGTCAGTTACCTTGGTATCCAGAGAATCAATCCTTCTGTTGATAGAGGTTTGTTCAGAAATAACAGATTTCACTTGGGATTCTACTACCCTTAGCTGAAAAGCAGTAGGCACCTTTGTAAAATTTTGAGAAATATCATTCCTCACCAACTCAGTTGAGTTCTTGATAGAATCAATATCACTTTTTAGACTTTTGGATAACAAAGTTGTAGCCTTCAGATGATTCTTCAAGTCTTGATTCTCTATAGATTTCACTGCATCATAGGCATGTTCCAAAGTAGAAGAATAACTTACAGATTCAGCAGATCTGTGCCATGAATTGTTCCATTCATTATGTCTAAGTGCCTCAGCAGGATTAAAGGAAGGAATAGAAAAATCTTGTCTCTGATCTTTCCCAATGGAAGCTTTGCCAGCCATATATGTACTTGATGAACCAAAATTAGTTCCAAGACTAATTTTGAGTGCTGTAGCAAGCTGTTCCTTCTCTTTTCGATTCTCATCATCATCACTATCATCAGAGTCATCATCATCAGTACTATG
Source organism: Heracleum sosnowskyi (assembly GCA_030848705.1). NCBI lineage: Eukaryota > Viridiplantae > Streptophyta > Magnoliopsida > Apiales > Apiaceae > Heracleum > Heracleum sosnowskyi. Next base: position 73,917,748 of record CM061235.1, read on the forward strand.
AGTATCATCAGGATCAGGAATATCTATACCTTTCATTTTATCCTGTGAATCTGTGATAGGATGATCCATTGGTCTTGAACGAAGTGGCTGTATCAGGATAGGTTCAACATCAGGAGCACCACTAGCGTCAGGATGAACACCGTCAGGATTTGATATGCTTGCATCAGTATTTGCTACCAATGGTTCTTGTGGAGCTTGAGGTTCAGAAGCTTCTTCAACACTTTGAGTCAAAGGTTCTTGTGTGCTTCCCTCATTGACAGTGTCCTCGACCAATCTTTGAACTTCATCTGCACCAGAAATCCCTTGAGTATTGTCAGGAAATTTCTCAGAAACTGTAGCTTGGCCTGCATCTTCACTTTGAGAAGATGGTTCTTGTGTAGCTGGAATGTAGATGTCTTCATTCTCCCTTTGAGAAAATGGTTCTTGTGGGACCATTACACTAGCTAAGCCTTCACTCAAACTTTGATTGAGTGGTTCTTGTGTGACTGGATCATCAGAAAGAGCTGCTGAACCACTTTGAGGTTCAGGTTCTTGTGGGCTTGATCCTTTCAGTTTCTTCTGTCTCTGATAGACTAACTCTTCTGCCTTCCTTAGCTTTTCCATTGGATGTTTTATCCCAAGATTGGAAGCAGCAGCACCATACTTCTCCCATGAAATATCAACATGTCTTTTTGTTGGAGAGTCCTGTGCTGGAGAGTCTGAAATATTAACCACTTGACTTGGTGCAGCATCAGGAATACTAACATCAGGATTTGCTTGAGCAGTAGAAACTGATTGCTCATTCAGAATAGAAGTGTCATGTACATCAGTATCCTGCTTCTTTTCTAAAGGAATATGATACCTGCTTTTTGATAACTTCCTTTTCTTCTGTGGTGTAGACAATGGAACCACAGCTGCAGTAGCAGTATCAGCAACTTCCTTATTCACATTCATCACAGAGGATATAGGTAAATCATCCTCTGAGTCAGTCTCATCCCTGAGCACTAACTTTCTTTTAACAGAAACAGCCTCACCTCTCTTTGCAGCTTTCTTCACCAGGACCCCTTGTACACCCCCTTGTAACTTCTTTTTAGTGATAGGTGTAGAGGAAAAGTCCTTTGAACCTGATTGCCTTCCTGACACATCAGTTCTAGCTGACTTCTTTGATTTTACAACTAAAGTCTTTTGAGAGACATTAGAGGTGGCAGATGACTGTTTAGACTGTTTAGGATGAATGCTTGGGTTAGGAACAAGGTCTGATTGGCCTTGCCCCATAGCATTAGTAAGTAAACCATAACGAGTAGGCATTTTCCTATGTAAGAAAAACCTAACCTCATCAGGAATAAAAGCATTTCCTATGAAACCATTTGCCTTATCAGGATTGGAAAAAAATATTTAAAATGAAGTAAAATAAAATTTTATTTAAGAAAACAAACTTTATTTTGATAATCCTGATAAGTGCTGTTTTTTTTTGTTTTTTTTTTTTTTAAATGATTACAAAAACAAATAGCATAATACCCATGTAACCATTCTTACCAATTATCGAGGCAAAGTAATTATGAGAAACTGAACAGTCGCCTCGATAAACAAAAATGACCTGCATCCTTAACACACATTCTCTATAAAATAGAACTATTAAGCATAAACATCATATATCTATTAAAACACACACCCTCTCCAGAGAAAAAGTTACGAAAAACCTTTCACCTTCTTTGTTTTTCAATGGCTGCCAATCAACAACACAACAACATACCTGATGCTGAGCTCGATATCATATGGCAAGAGATGGAAGAGGCTCTTGCTGACATTGAGCCACAACCAGTTCCTGACCCTCAGGAACATGAAGCGTTTATTAACGCAATGGCCGATGTGCTGTTGCACAATTTCCAGCAGGCCAATCCTGACTGGAATCCGCTTGATAACCTCATCTATGAAGAGGATGAGGATGATGAAGAGGATGAGGATGAAGATGATGAAGAGCTCGTCCGAGAGCTTGAGAAAAGAAAGAAGAGAATCCGTGAAGCTTGTATGTCATGCAAGTTGGAGGCACGGAAGCGTCCCGGTGGTCACGGTGACGATCCGCCTTCAAGTAAATCAGCTCCTCTTCTTGTCTCTTAAGGATGGAACAATAGATCTTCCAATCCTGATGGACTGTGAAGCTGCTCAGGAGCGTTCATGCTTATTTGAAGGGCACGTGTTCCTGAGTAGAAAAGTAGACTAGGAAAAGAATATGTAATTTCCATTTTCATTTGTAAAGAATCTTCAAGATTTAATGAAAACTATCAATTTGCTCAATTGTTCTTGTCCTTCTTACTTTTCCTGCACAATTTGTTAGTAACACTGCATTTGATACATAATATAACGAATAGTAATCGCTGACAAAAATATAATTGCAATTGAAAATTAAGACTAAATAACTTAATCAAAGACTAAGTAATGATCTTATTTGTCAGAGTTTACCAGGAGTGTTGTTTGACAAATTGTCTTAGAACTTCTGGTTTCCATACCAGCTTCAAAATCTGAGCATCAGGATTTGACCAGTTGACTTCCTGTCAGAATAACATCCTATCAGGATTTGATCAAAGAAAACATACATTTCTGAATAACCATCAGGATTTGACAGTTATCAGGATTTCCTCTCTGTAGCTTTCCTCAGAAATTCTCAAAGTTCATCATTCCAAGTTCATTCACCAATTTATTGAAAGTAGCTTCAGGTAGTGGCTTGGTGAATATATCAGCTAGTTTTTGATCAGTAGGAACAAAGTGAAGTTCAATTGTTCCTTCCAGAACTTGTTCTCTTATGAAATGATATCGAATACTGATGTGTTTAGTAAGAGAATGTTGAACTGGATTTCCTGTCATTGCAATAGAACTTTGGTTATCACAATAAATAGGGATCTTTGAGTATGACAGGCCATAATCTAACAACTGATTTCTCATCCACATTATCTGAGCACAACAACTTCCTGCAGCAATGTACTCAGCTTCTGCAGTTGAAGTGGAAATGGATTTTTGCTTTTTACTAAACCATGAAACTAGTCTTCCACCCAAAAACTGACAGCTTCCTGAAGTACTTTTCATGTCTATTTTTCATCCGGCAAAATCAGCATCTGAATAACCACACAACCCAAAATCTGATTCCCTTGCATACCAAAGGCCAAGTGAAGAAGTGCCTTTGAGATATCTGAAAATTCTTTTGACTGCAATCAGATGGGGTTCTCTAGGTTTTGCTTGAAATCTTGCACACAGACAGGTTGCAAACATGATATCTGGTCTACTTGCAGTGAGATACAATAAAGAGCCAATCATTCCTCTGTAGTGAGTTACATCTACCTCAGCACCTTGATCAGGATCAAGTTTGGTAGCTGTAGCTATGGGAGTTGTAGCAGGAGAACTATCTTGCATGTTAAACCTTGTCAATAAATTCCTTGTATATTTAGACTGATTGATAAAAATCCCTTCATCAGTCTGTTTAACTTGAAGACCAAGAAAGTAACTCATTTCTCCCATCATGCTCATTTGATATCTTGACTGCATAAGCTTGGAAATTTTTTCACAAAGCTTATTGTTTGTTGACCCAAAAATGATATCATCAACATAAATCTGAACTAACAACAAGTCCTTACCATGATTCAAATAAAATAGAGTTTTATCAATAGCACCTCTTTTGAATCCACTTTCCAGTAAGAATAGAGCTAAAGTTTCATACCATGCTCTTGGAGCTTGCTTTAGTCCATAAATTGCCGTATCCAATCTGTTGACATGATCTGGATAGTTAGTATCAATGAAACTAGGAGGTTGCTCAACATAGACTTCTTCCTCCAGTTCTCCATTAAAGAAAGCACTTTTAACATCCATCTGGAAAACCTTGAATTTCTTATGTGCTGCATAAGCAAGAAATATCCTGATGGCTTCTAGTCTTGCAACAGGAGCAAAAGTTTCATCATAATCAATTCCCTCTTGTTGAGAATACCCCTTTGCAACTAGTCTTGCTTTGTTTCTGATTATTACTCCATCAGAATCAGTCTTGTTCTTGAAAATCCACTTTGTACCAACAATTGATCTATTCTTTGGTCTTGGTACCAGTTTCCAGACTTCATTTCTTTCAAATTCATTCAGTTCCTCTTGCATTGCAGTAACCCAATCAACATCTTTAAGTGCATCTTCAACTTTCTTTGGCTCCTCCTTGGATAGAAAGTTATTGTATAGACATTCATTCTGAGTTGCACTTCTTGTTTGAACACCTGCATCAGGATCCCCAATGATCAAATCAGGAGTATGACTTGCAGTCCATTTCCTTGCTGGTGTTAAATTGTTTCTTGAAGTAGATGCTCTCCCTGGATTGGTGTTATCTTGATTTGAAGAACTTGCTTGTCTTGAAGCTCCCCCTGAATTATTGATATTTCCTCCTGATAAGTTATCAGGATCATCACTTGAATCAGTATCTGAAGAATTCTGTCCTGATGATTGTGTTGACTCTGAACTTGTAGTAGAATGATGTTGCTCCCCCTCAAAATTAGCACTACTAGAAGTATTACTATTGATTGCATCATCAGTATTTGCACCATCAGCATCTGGTGTGTCATCAGGATTTGGTGACCCATCAGGATCTGATGTATGGACAGGATCTGATTCACTTTCTTCAGGTTCCTTGGTAGCTTCATTTTCAAAAATCAATCTATCATGAGAGTCTTCATTGATTCCAGCTGTCTTCTTGTCATCAAAAGATACATGTATTGACTCCATGACAGTCCTTGTCCTCAAATTAAAAACTCTGAAGGCTCTTGATGCAGGATAGCCTATGAAAATTCCTTCATCAGCCTTTGTTTCAAATTTCCCTAGTTGTTCAGGATGAGTTCTGAGAACAAAAAATTTACAGCCAAACACATGCAGATGCTTCAGACTTGGTTTCTTTTCCTTGAGTGACTGATAAGGAGTAACACCATGTCTGTTTATTAATGTGAGATTTTGAGTGTAGCATGCTGTGTTGACTGTTTCTGCCCAGAAATATGTAGGTAATTTTGCTTCTTCCAACATAGTTCTGCCAGCTTCAATAAGAGTTCTATTTTTCCTTTCAACTACTCCATTTTGCTGAGGTGTGCCAGGAGCAGAGAATTGTTGAATTATTCCTTTGTATTTGCAGAACTCTTCCATCTTTGAATTCTTAAATTCAGTACCATTATCACTTCTCAGTATCTTGACTTTGTACTTTGTGGTTGTCTCAATCATTCTTACATGATCCAACAGAACTTCAGGAGTCTCATCTTTTCTGTGCAGAAAATACACCCAGGTGAATCTAGAATATTCATCAACAATTACAAGAGTGTACCTTTTCTTACTGATGGTCATGATGTTGACTGGACCAAATAGATCAAGATGTAGCATGTGATATGGTTCTCCAATAGAGGATTCTGATTTACTCTGGAATGATGTCCTTCTTTGTTTTGCTTTCTGACATGCATCACAGAGTCCATCAAGAGTATATATCACTTTTGGTAATCCTCTCACTAAATCTTTCTTAACCAACTCATTGATATTGCTGAAGTTGAGATGAGAAAGCTTCTTGTGCCAATTCCAACTTTCATCTACTAAAGCTTTACTGATCAGACATGTAGGGGAGTGATCAGTATTTGATTGAATGTTGGCTTCATATATGTTGACATTCTTAATGCTACCAGAGTTTGCACTATTTTTATCAACTTTAGGCAATGGATCATAAAAGTTATAGTACAACTCATGATAATCCTTACAAGTATAAATAGAATGCCATATACTACCACAATGAAAACAGGACTTCTGTGGTTTATAAAATACTGATCTATTCCTAACATCAGACTTAGGAATATCAGTAATCTTCTTCTTACTCTTCTTACAATCAATAGCAAGATGATTAGAGTTACCACAGTTAAAACAACACTTTCTAGGTGCATTTGGGATATATTTGTAACCATTCTCTTTGTTGATCCCAACTTTACCATTCCTGTTTCTCTTAACAGTAGATTCCTTTTTCTTATCTGTCACCTCACAGATTTTATCCTTAAGCTGTTTCTGAGACAATAGACCTACATTCTTAATGACTTTATTCAAGACAGGTTTAGACTTTATGATTTTAATTCCTTGAGTAGAAGTAGATCCCTTTTCAAAATTAGAATTGGAATCCTTACCAAAAACAAAATTACCAGGAGTAATCTTATATTTGGTTGCATCTATAACATGTCTATAGGTCTTTGGACTGACTGTCTCATCAATGACAATTTTCTCTTTCAATTTCTTATCCTCATCTGACTTATATCCTAGACACTCTTTCCAATTCTTAGAGGTATTAATCTCATGAAATTTCCTACCAGAGTCTGTCCAGGTTCTGATTTTCTCATTAGCATTTTCAAGTTCCTTTTCAAGAGCAGTACATTTGGATTTCATCTCTAAATACATGTGATTCACATTATCACATTCTTTTTGACTTCTAAAGCTAATATGTAATGACTTTAGAAAACGTCTTAACTCAGAAGCATTATCAGTATCAAAATCAAAGATAGTATTTAGTACCTTATCATCAGGAGCAGCAGTTACATCAGCATTGGCCATTAGAGCATAGTTGACCACCTCAGTATCAGATTCTGAGGAAGAGTCCATCCAATCCTTGCTTGATGTGATAAGTGCCTTCGTCTTCTTGCACTCAGAAGCAAAGTGACCCATACCATTGCACTTGTAGCATCTAACATTTGACTTGTCAAATTTGCTACCCTTGCTGTCCTTTTTGATATACTTATCTTTGTTTGGATTGAAATCCTTTTTCTGAAAGTTGTCTTGTCTTCTATTCTTCCTGAACTTCATCCTTCTGAAGTTTCTGACAATCATAGCAACCATCTCTTCCATGTCTGAGTCATAAGAATCATCATCAGTATTGGCATCAACATTGTCATCAGTATCTGATGAAGAGTCATCAGGATCTGACTCAACTATTCTTGTTTTACTTCTAGAGACCTCCATAACTTTTCCTTTTGATTTAGCCTCTGCTTTCAAAGCAATTGATTTTGCCTTGCTGCTTCTCTTGTTCTTTCTCTATTGAACTTCAAGATCATGAGTTCTTAGCATCCCATAGACTTCATCAAGAGACACAGTGTTAAGATCATACGGATGTCTAATGATCGAGGTCTGAGTGTCCCATTCTTCAGGTAAAGCTCTTAGAAACTTGGTGTTTGAATCTTCAGTTTCATATTCCTTGTCAACTAAAGATAAACTGTTCAATAGTGTCAGAAATCTATCATATAGATCAGTTAGGCTCTCATCGGGTCTTGCATCAAATTGTTCATATTCTTGAATCAAAAGAGCCCTTCTGTTTTTCTTGACAGATGCAGATCCCTGGCACTGAGTTTCCAAAGTATCCCAGATTTCTTTTGAAGACTTGCATGCAATCACTCTGTTTGACATGACAGCATCAAGACTACTGTGTAAGATATTCTTTATCTTTGGTTCCCTGAGTACATGAGCTTTTTCTTCTGGAGTCCATTCACTTTTAGCCTTGACCACATAATGTTCAGGTACTGTATCTGTTCGTTCTACAATTCGTGTAGGAATATATGGCCCATCACGAATCCTGTCCAAATAGTCAGGATCCATAGCCTCCAGGTACATCAGCATCTTTACCCTCCATGTTGGATATTCTGATTTCTTCAAGATGGGAATCTTCATGCTTTCATACTTGGTTGTCGACATCTTTAGATCGTATCTGATTCAGAATTAAATCAGTTTGCTCTGATACCAATTGTTGCCCAGTAATAATCTATTGTAGAAGGGGGGTTGAATACAATAGTATAAGATAATCGACTTCTTAATGTATATATCACAAATATGAAAGAAAGATAACAGCTTTATTAAATCTGATATAAAACTGTTACAAACTCTCTCAAGAAATTCTGATGTTCTTGAGAGCTGCTAGCTTACAAAAACTCTCTCAAGAAATTCTATGTTCTTAAGAGCTTCTATCTTGATTCGTATCGAACCAAAACCAAAACTGTGTTTATATACTACACAGCTTCTCTATCAATGATAAGTCCTAATCAATTACAAAGATTGAAACCCATCTATAATTGATAGCTACATACTACAAACCAGGAACCGACAGAATAAACTTCCATGTTTAACTAGACTCCAAATATAACTCGAAGTAGGAATCCTGATCAGCTTCCAGTCCTGATGATCAATCCTGATCCCAGTCCTGATATGTATCTTGATCCTGACGACCATGTAATCCTGATCAGTTGAGTCTAGCTCCTGACGATCATTGAATTCTGATCTAACACACAACAATGGCACCCATAGTCAAGCTTATGTCAGCAGGAAGGTTCATTTATGAAAAGAACAACTCAATTCCATTTGTTGTCAAGGAGGGTCCAAACAGTATCTTTTTCAAGATGATGGACTTCATGAAGAACTGCAAATTGAGCTATGCAATGTTTCACTCAATTCCTCTATACAATGAGATAATCGAGGAGATTTGGACCTCGTGTGAGTATAGTGGAACAAACTGCACACTCCAATTCATCATCCAAGGTAAAGAGTACATAGTTAATTCTGATGTATTGCAAGCATGTTTACATATTCCTGAAAATAACTGTAATGCTTTGCCTACAAATACTGAAATGGTTAACTTGCTAAACTCCATAAACTACTCTTTGCCTACTGATAATCTGGGTAGAATAATTAGGAGATGATTGGTTAGAGAATATAGTTATTTAGCTGATGCATTTATCAAGGTATTTTCTGGTAAAATTAGCAATTTTGATGCATTGACCAATTTTATGTTAATTCTATTTACCATGCTCCTAACTGATAGATATTACAACTTTAGCACCCAACTTATGTATGAAATTGGTGCTAAGTTGGGTGATAAGGCTAATAGGAAAAAGAATATCTATTATGCTAGGTTTCTGATGATGTTGGCTAATCATATTAGTCCAACACCATTAGTTATCTCTAACCCTGTTTCCATGTTTGAGTGTTTTGTGCAAGAGAAGAGAGTATTGACAGACATACTGAGGCTGAACCACAATGGTGAGGTTCCAGTGGTGTATCTGCCAGTAATTGAGGTAACTACTGCTATCCCTTCTAGTATAATTGTTACTTCAACTGTATCACCCAGTCCTGTTGCTGTGGAGTCTGTAGCTTTGACCCAACAGGCTCCTGCCCCAGCAACAAAACCAAAATCAAATAAATCCTCCAAGCCAACCTCAGGTGCTTCCCAAAAGGCACCTGTTGTAAAATCCCCTACACAACCTAAGGGGAGTGTTGTAGGTGCTGTGAGAGGTGAGGGAAGGGGTGAACATAAAAGAAACCCTAAGGATAAGGAAGGAAAGATGAGTGAGATCCAGCCAAGCCCCATTGTGTCTTCCCAACAAGGCACAATGAGTAATATGGATTTAAGCACAAGTCTAATTGCATCCTCCCAAAAGGATGTAATTATTGAAACAAGCTCTCCTCCAAGAGCACACTCTAAGAGGGTAAGGGACACTTCAAGCCCACAGTCTACTTTTTTCCAATACCAAAGGAGGGTGAAACAAAAATCCAAGGGTTCACAGGGTGCACACACTCTGGAAGCTACACTTCCAGTTTCACAAATTCAGTTTGATGTAACCCCTATCATTACTCTGGGGTTACAGTCCCATTCTCTAAACATCAACCTTGAACTATCTCCATCAAATTCACCAACTCTATCTCTAGATGTGGACATGATCCATTCATCTATTCCTGATTCTCCAACTCTAATCTTGGAGAAGCCCCACTCTGAAGCTGGTGGCCATCACTTGTTAAGTGATTTGTTGGGCCATCAACCAATTTTTTCTGAAGTTGCAAGAGGATCTGTGGACCAATCTCTAAAATCAATCACCACAGATTCTACTGTAATTTCACTTTCTCAAAGTGCTTTATTGACTTCATCAATGAAACAGCTTCTTTCTTTGACAAGTGTTTCTCCATCAACGGTATCCATACCGTTGACAGTTCAAACTACCATTCCGTTGATAGGTCAATCTACACCCCTTATTGAAAATCAAGTTGTTTCCACAACTAGTGTAGATGACCTGGTGGTAGTTGAGACACTTTTAGGTTTGAGAGGGAGTGAAATTGAGAGGCTAGCTTACAGCCAGGCAAAAGGAGAGTCTGAGAGTGAGAGGCTGGCTATTTCTTCGAGCCAGGCAAAAGGAGAGATTGAGAGTACCACCTTAGTAGGTGAAGGTGAGGGTGTGAGAGGTGTGAGCCATGGGGAGCCCATGATACAAGAAAAGAGTGAAGAGAGAGAAGGGACTACAGGAGTGATAAGGGAGGAAGCAGCCATTGCTAGTGAGTTAATGGGGGTTAGTGAGGGAGAAAGGGAACTTACCTTCCAAGAGCATTATCAACAAACTCTGGATAGTATTTCCCTGGATCCTGAGACCTTTACTCATCATGTGTCAGCCTATCAAATTATGGCTCAACAGGGCAATGTGGAGGCAGAAAGGTCACTCAATTTAATTCATACTACTGCATCAATGCAAAGAGCAAAGGATGCCCTGACTAATCTATCTCCAGCAGCTGCAGCAAGTGGAGACTTCAATTTTTCTGATGATGAGGACAGCTTTGGTGACAATCTACAGGTGGCCACTACTACACAGACTGGGACTTCTGTGGTGCTTCCTACACCAAACTGGCTTTCTCAAGATATGCATGGTAGATCCAACTTGGATGCTGCTATCACAAGGCAGTACAATGAGGCATATCTAACTCATGAGTCAGCAACTGCAAGGGACAAGAAATTCTACAAGGCCATAATGGATTCTCTGGAAATTCAAAGGCTACAAATGTTGCAGACAAGGATTGAGGCTACAGAAATCAAGGATTCAATTAGCAACCTTAGGGATGCTACTGACAGGAGGCTAGATGAAAAGCTTCCTCTTCACACTGTCTCCAAGATGTCAAGGTTTTTCACCAAGGAACCTGAAGTGTCCTCATCTTTGAAAACTCTCTCCTCTAGAGTGGACAAAGTTGAGGCTACACTTTCTCACATGCAGAAGGAACAGGAGAAGCAAACTCAGCTACTCACCCAGCTTCTAGCAGCTCAAGGAATCCGTATCATCTCACTTGATGATAACAAAAAGGGGGAGAAAACTAAGGAGCTTAATATACAAATCACAAAGGTTTTGGTCCCAGCCATCTCCTTACCAGAAGAGCCATTAGCAATGGGGGAGTTTGGAAAGAAGAAAAAGGATGGCATTGACCTGATCCAGGAAGCCTCTATGAGGATGAAACTTGCAGAACAGATTAAGGATCACTGGTCAAATATAGAAGCAAGAGTAAAGAAGTTAGCTGACACTTCAAAGGCATCAACGGTTCAAGCTACTTCAATACCTCCATCAACGGATTAACCATCAACGAATGCCATAGTTCTAGTGTCAACGGAATGGGAGCCACAGACCAATTCTTTCTATCAGGTAGAGCCCCTTCTACATGGAGTCACTCAAGGTCCAAGGAAGGAAAAAGGACAAACTTCATGCATTAAGGATGTGGTACAAGCTACACTCCAAAGAAGCTTATCTCCCAAGTCCCCTGCTAAACCAAAAGGCAAAAATATAGCAAGGATTCTCTATCCTACACCTTATCCAGATGAGCTCAAGCTTCTTGGTCTACTTATCACAAAGAGCAAGAAAAGCAATGATCCTGAGATAAGGAAGCAAAGGGCAATTGTCTATAGGAATGAGCAAGAAATATGTGTTTGGGCTGGTCACCCAAACTTTGCTGAAGCTAAAGCTGAAGAGTCAGAAAGAACAGCAATGCAAGCACTTGCAGTTTCTCAATCTCTTGATGAAGAAGAAAGACAGCTAGAAGAAAAAGCAAGAGAGGGAAGGAGTGCAAAGAAGAGCACAAGGCAACCAAAGGCTAGAGCTAAAAGGAATCTGGACTTTGACAAAGAGAATTCTCAGGACACTGCTCAAGCCTCTTCCACAATAAGTGCACATCAAATTCATGTTGATCAATCTCATGAAGGAAAATTGGCATGTGATCCTGCACATCCTGTCAACTTTCATGATCAACCAATCATGCCAAAAGAGGAGCCTATTGAATTTGATGAAGCCTATTTTCCAAGGTTCCTATTTGAAAAGGATCAACCAACAAAGTCAAAGAAAAGGGCTGTCCAGGCAAAGCCAATATTTGTGAGAAAGCCACAACCTCATAAACCCCCTGCAAATCCAGAGGACTGCATGTACATTGCTGACATCAGGGAAGAATCTAGCTTACATCTTGATTTAGACAACCTGGTGGAAGTAAGGGGCATTGCAGCTTCTCAAAAGTTGCCTGAAAGATTAGTTTTCACATTCAAGGGTGGTAGAGAGCAAGTGTGGCCTCTCTACAGGATTTTAGGAGAAGACTACCAAACACTACTCACAGTGTTTAGATGCTTGAAGAAGGACTTTGGCTTCACCAAAACAGCCAAGTCTGAGGTGGTCTCCAAAATATGTCAAATAAAGGCTAGCTGGAACAAACCTGAGGCTTTTCCCAGAATGCTCAGAGTGCCCTCAACAGGAAAGAAGATCCATCTTCAACCTTACTGGATGATGGAATTTAAGGACAAGGACAACTGCAGAAGATTCTTCAGGATGGAAGACCAACTGGATAAAGCATCTAATCAAACTCTAAAGGTTATGCAATCCATGCTTGGTGATCAAGATGAGGAAGAGAAGATCTTTTACAGAAGGCTACAGGTCCAAATTGAGGAAAACAACTCTAAGAGAGGGAAGAAGACTATGCCACAAAGAAGACTAAGATGAATCATTTGCTCAGTCTAGAGGAGCACTTCTAGGCATTAGTCTTGTAAGTCTTTTATTTTGTTCAAAATATTATGAAGCTTAATGCATTTTCTACTTTTGTAATTTATAATGTATCTGAGTGTTTTTGTTATCATCAAGTCTCTTGATTTAAGACTGTTATTCTATCAGTCATAAATTGGGGGAGATTGTTAGGAATATGTTGTTCTTGATGATAAACATAAAACACTTAGTAGAATTTGTGTAAAGTTATTTTGTAGCTGTCAACGAAATGTCATGCTTTGCAGCATTCCGTTGACAGGAAGCTCATCAACGAAATGAGTGATGTAGCAATTGCACTGTACAATACTTCACAGTTTGATATGCATTTTGTTGTATGTATTAGATAGGTTTTCTAAGTCATGTTGACTAAATGATAGATAGGCAAAATAGGTTGATTAATTGTAAATATCTTGTGCCTTGTAATTTTGCCTAAGTGAAGACATGTCAACGGAATGAAGATTACTCATCAACGGAATGAAGATTACTCATCAACGGAATGAAGTTTACTCATCAACGAAATGAAGAATAAAGCTATCAACGAAACACATCTCCCTGCTATCAACGAATCATTATTGCTTTTCTGAATAGTTGACAAAGTGATAGTGACAGGTTACTGAACAGATCTAAAGGTGATGTGAAAGTGTACTTTGCATTGAAAACCATTAAAATGGACATGGGGAATAAGGAAACATCCCAGTTTCCAATTGGGCTCTTGGGAGTGATCATAATAAGCATGATGACAAAAGCAAGGATCTCCAAGGACCACTGGACAAAGGGATGAAAAGCAAACTATTGACGGTTACCTTTAGTGTACTTTAGTGTAGCCAAAAATAGCTTTGTAAACTTGGGAATATATAACCAAGTGTAGCAGTTAAAATAAAAGAAGAGAGAAGAAAAACAAATAGATTGTATTAGCTATCTTTGAGAGCATTTTTCTTCTCTACATTCTTGTAACTGAGCAGCTGTGTACATTTTGTATCACAGATTATTTCCGCAATAAAAATCACTTCAGTTGGATCATCAAACAATCCAACTGAAATTATTTATGTGCTTGTGATTTTTACTTTAAGTTCAGTTTTTATTTGTAAGTTGTTTTAAGTTTAAGAAATATCAAGAATTGTATTCAACCCCCCCCCTCCTTCTACAATTCTGTTAGGTCATTTGGGATTAACAAATTTAACAAGTTTTTGATGCAAATAACTTTTGAGTAGAATACACTTTTCACTTTTGTAAACCAACGATCATGGTAGTAATTTACATATATTTAGATCTGAAATCAAGAATGGAATATAATGCATTCTTTCTAAAATCATATGTTTCTTTTCTAAACAAAATATAATTGTTGAATATACTACTTTTCTTATCAAATCATTGGCCCTTTTTATTATATAAAGTGGGTATCAAATGACACAGGTTAAGATGATGATCATTCATACTTAACCTCCACACAATATTCATAACAAGATTTTTATAACAAAAATTTGGATCCGGGAGCACTTATTGACAATGGCTCATATCAAGCTGGAACCGCGTGTCAAGGGGTTCTCTTACGCAATCCCAACCCCACTTTATTATATAAAATGGGTATCAAATGACACAGGTTAAGATGATGATCATTCATGCTTAACCTCCATACACAATGTTAATATAACAAAGTGTTTATAACAAAAATATGGATCCGGTAGCACTTATTGACAATGGCTCATATCAAGCTGGAACCGCGTGTCAAGGGGTTCTCTTACGCAATCCCAACCCCACTTTATTTTCCAAAAATATTATCACAAGTTTTTAAATCAACCTGTGGTCATTAGTTATCTTGTTCAATGCATAATTCATTTCCAAACTTGTTTTATATTAAAAAGTATATTTCCAAAGGAATGGGCCTAATTACTGTGAAATATATCATCAGAGTAAAGCATTTTATTTTGTAACAATATAACATTCATGCTTTCAAAATAATTATAAATAAATTAATATGTGATAAAACCTGCCTTTATGCAAGTCAAAACATTTGTAAATGCGTAATAAGGATTGTCACTTGCTATATGATTTGAAAGTAATACTTGCATAATAGTGCAGAATTATATCACTTGAACAATAAGTGAGAGGGTAAAACTTTCAATATGAGTTGAGAGTACTATTGGCAAAATAGTTGAAGAAACATGTCACTTGAACAATAAGTGAAGGAATAGAATTTGTTATGATACTCCGAACAAAAGAGTATGAGTTAGTAAACTTGCCTCTGATCCTTAGCTATTACGTAAATCCAAAGTAATACGATTCTCTTCTTCTTCTATCTTACAGCATCATAATCCTCCATTTCACTCATTTCCTGATATAACGTTGCTTCGATCGTCACGAATCTGATCCCACGATATTTAATCCGCGCATATACCTCGACAGTCAAACACAAGACGATACTTTAATCTTCAGGTTCCGATTCCTATTCACAAACTTGAAAACTTGGTTCTAACGTAATTAACAATTCTTACCCATATCTTCTTGTCAGAAGAATACACTTGGAAATGTCCTCTTTGAAGGTAGACGCTTTCCCGATGTTAAAACATCTCACTTTGACCAATAAACCACAAACAACACTCCATCCATCCCTAACCTCCTTCATGTAACATCTTCCCGAATAAGTCCGTTCACCTTCTCCGTCGAACTCTACAATTAATAACTAATCGTTTAGACAAGAACATAACTCGACACTTGATCCTTGCGAAAAGAAATGAACACTTCTAATCGGTAAATTAAATAATCCACAACACTAACACCAATTCATATCAAGTGCAATCACACTTAAGTAATCATACTACGCATTCTATGTTTCAAAAATTATAGAATTTTAATCATATACTGACATAACTCATCAACATATAACTGCACATAGCATTTAATCACATACTTATATATATATTAATATATATATAAATACAAGAGTAAATATAAATAATCAAAATAAATCAACTCATTTAATCAAACCAATAGATAAAGTTAAGCAGATAATTAAATAATAAAACACTAGAATCATAAAACAACTTGAAAATAATAATTAAATTTGATTAAAAATAATCAAATTCAATTACTCTATATACTCTAATGTTTTTAAAATAAATAACAAAATAAATAAATAGATTTTTCGAAATTTCGGCATGACCCGTTCGTAAATAGAACTAGCCAGAAATTTTGCATGTACTATGCTGCGCCCCCAGTCACAGGACGGATCACATAGCACAACACAACAATAACCTGTATAATTAATAGTAAATAACATCACAAATACCTCAACTAACAACTATGATAATTCCCCAAGCCGGGAATCAAACCAGAATACTAAAATCACCATTACTGCTAATTTACAACTCAAACCAAACTTTAAATACATCAATTTACAATATACAATCAACGATCACTCGAAACATTAACAACTTACGAAAATATAATCCGTAATCCAACTTAACATACTAAAATGAACTACTAAATAAATAAGCTACTAAGATTTAAATACTTTTAAACATAACTAAAAAAATCATTAGTAATTAATAAAGAAAATCTGCATCACACTTTCCTCTATTAAAACGAAACCTGCACAATCAATAAAATATTGGATAATACCAAAAACAATTAAACACCGAAATTTATATACATACACCAGCTAAAAAGACTTTCTGACAGGACAATCCTTCTAAATACCTACACACTTCCATAAATATCAAATAATAACAGAAAAACAAGTTTATACAATAGCCTCAGACAAACATGGATTTAAAACCCATTTACTAAACAAAATCTATTATTAGCTAATTATTATCAAAACAAATTTATAAAGTCAACACGTAATTTAGAGAAATGAATTAAACACAGATATCTACGCTCAGTAATATAATTATTCGAATTACTCCTCAAAATGAAATTCGAAATTTCTACATAACATATATATAATCAATTAATTAACACTAATTAATCAACCAATAACGATTTATAACACAATTAATTAAAACAGCGAATTATAACACCACCTAATCAACAAAAACGAATTTATCAAATCTTCATATAAACAGAACTCGAATTCTAACTACACAAATTAATCACAAACCGAATATATATATATATCAAGACTACAAAAATCGAAATATTAATCCATACCAAAAAGAAAACATCGATTATAATTATTCAAATAATTAACTAAGCAATTGCATAATCAACAAGGACTGATTCATACCCACAAATTCGGAATCGGAATTGAAGTGGTGGTGGTGGGAAAACTTGACAGGAATTACACCGGCGGCGGCTGCGCGCAGAAGCAGCTGGGGCGGCGGCGCCGGAAGGAAAGAACGGGGAGAGGGTACTGAGCGCGATTGGAAAACAGAAGAGGAGCCGTGCTTGTTCTTTCTATTGAACAAAACCATAAACAAGTGTGTGGGTGCTGTGTTTTTTTTTTGCCGAATGAGGAATTTGCATGGGGGGGTTGTATTTTCTTTCTGTTTTCTTTTTCTTTTCTTTCTTTCTTCCTTCCTTCTTTTCTTCTTCTGTACGCGTGCGTGTGTTGTGTAGTTTAGGATAAAAAATATAAAAGTTTAATTATAAAACTAAAAATCATACCACACATGTAATTCTTGGCTCCTAATTTCTTCAATTAGCTCCAAAAATTATCAAATAAATAATTAGCGGTTAAAAATAATAATTTTTCATTTCTCGGATAAAATAAATAAATACTCTACAAAATTATTCTTAATACGAAATGATACACTCAAATCAATTAACGGATAAAACTTAAAATTTTATTCTCTCCAAAAATTAAAATAACTATGCACAAAATTTTTATAAAGCCCGGATTTTACATAATATAAAAATATTGAATTTTTGAATACTTTGCAACTCACCCAAATACTAATGGGGCACAGATAAGATACCGGGTAAAATTTTGGTACTAATAAAATACCGCTTTGATACCAAAAATTCCCAAATATTCTAAATCTTCCAAAAATTAAAAATACTAACTTTTTGAATATTTTTATAATTTAAACAAAATAAAACTTTGAATCCGAATAGAAAATCGGATAAAATTTTGGCGCAACTAAAATACCGATTTGATTCCCAAAATTTTAAAACAAACTCAATTCGACAATATCGATAAAATAATCAGCTTTCCCAAAAATTTTAAATAAAACACACACCTAATTCCATTCCTCCTCTTTTGAGAAAAGAAATAAAATATTTAAATAATAATATTAATAAATCCTGAAAATTCGGGTTACTACAATGTAGGCCTCGATACTATCCATAAAGCAGGGATCAGACAAATTTGATTCTTCTCTAAATTGCTCAGTAGTCAAAGTAATGTTCATATCTTGTTGATGTGATGTTTTGACATGAGACTTGTTGGTCAAAATATCTACTCCACTTCTACCTTCATGCGTTTTCTCAAAATTTTGAAAATGAGACAGATGCTGAAAATATTTCGCTTCACTTCCAGTGGAAACTTGCGATGTCGAACTTTCTTCTACAATTCTGCCAGTGTAGTTGATTTGAGATCCATCAACAATGTTTTCCTCACCAGTACCCTCTAAGCAAGATTCATTTCCAATATACTCCATGATCATAACATCATTATTAAAGCTATGTGATACATAGAAACAAACAATAAAGATACAATCTTGATACATAAACACACATATTTCAAGTCAAAATAAAAAAATGATCTATGCATATTAGAACCCCAGCTCAAGAACAGCAAAACACTCAAGAATTACAAATACTAAAGTGTTGAACAAGTTTCAAGAAAGCAGCAAAATAACATAAGGAACCCAATAATGAAATATGTTGGAGAGAAAACTCAATTACCTTAACTTGTTGATTCTCTCTAGTGACTAAAACTTGAGGGTAATACCTAAAAATTAAAGCTCTGAAACTACAACTGAATACAGTAAACCTAAACTTGAACCAGCCCAAATCGATGAAGCCCTTAATCCAAATGCATTCAGCTGTAAACCTAAATCGAACACCTGCAACAAAAAGTGACTAATTAAACCAATTAGTCAACCCCTAAAACTGAAGAAGATCTAAAATTGAACCCCAAATTGAAGAAGCCGTAAATCAAAAAAGTCCTAAACCAAAGAAGCCCTCAATTGGAGAAGTCACAAATCAAATAAACACAGTGAGTGGAGGGAACCAGAGAGAGAGGTTGTGGAGAGAAATGAGTGTTTAGAGAAGGTTGGGGGGATAGAGATGAGTGTTTAGAGCTTGGGGGAGAGAGATATGAGATACGGATAGTGTGTGTGGGGTGAAAAATGTATGTATTAATTCGAGTTTGTTTGTTAAGAATGGGAGGAGAGTGAAAGGGGGTGAAATTTTCGTTTAAGAGGGAAATGAATTATTGGTTAAGGGGGAGTAAGACTACGAAACTTTTAACAAAATTTGAGTTTGGTGATGAAGTGAGGGACAAAAATAAAAATAAATTTTATTTGTGTTGTAAAAATTTAAAGTTTATTATAAAAAAATTAAATAAAATAAATTTAATTTTTTAATCATCCAATCGCACCGATGTTAATATTTAAGGGTTAAATCTCAAAGTGCTCACTAAAGTGGGGGGCTGGTATCAAATCGCTCACTCTAGTTATCGGCGTCTCATGTGTACCATTCTAGTAGCCAGTAATGACATCGACGTTACTAGGTGTACCATAGAATGTCTCCGACTTTTGCTAGGTTTATTCCGGGCTTTACTGGGAGTGGTTCCATCAGAACGAACAAATAGATTAAGTCGCCCTAGTTTTTTAGACATGGAGTTCATGATTGATTTCGGCAGCAGATGAGGTTTATTAGCGGATGGATAAGTGATTACCAAGGGAGTGTTAGGTGATGATTTAATTGTCTTCCTCTTGATGTCTTCCAACTGCATTTTCATTTTGGCCAGCTCGAGTTTCAAATCCTGATTTTCTTGTTGTAATTTAGAGAGCTCGTCAGGTACAGGATGAACATCTTTGGAGAATACATTCACTTTAGATGCATGTTAGATATAATTGCTGACGTTTGTTTATCAGTGTTTAAGCAACAGGTACTGACCCGAGTTTATCAGAAGCCAGTCAGAGTTTAATTAAACTCTGACAGGGTGAAGAGTTTAAAGGAAGCCGGTCAGAGTTTATTTAAAGTCTGACAGGGTGATAGTTGAATTAGCTGTCGGTGCTGAATTGAAGATTCTAGAAGCAATATATTCTGAAGATGGAAAGAAGCAGAATATATTGATACAGCTAAGGAAACGGAATAGAAGACTGTAGCAATCCTTAATTGATATGAATTGTATAGCTAATTTATAGGAGTATCAATTAGATAAGGATTGTATGTAGCTGTGTACTATATAAACACAGATAGGTTATCCCTAGAAGGGATGCGAACATTGAATATATTATTCTTGTAACCTAATAGCTCTTTGTGATTCTTTAACATCACTAAGAGAGAATTATTTAATATAATTCAGTTTGTTGATTTATAAACTTGTGTTCTTAATTGTTATTCTCATACATACTTGATTATATATTGTGTATTCGGCCTAACAATTGGTATCAGAGCCAAGGCTGTTTAATATATACAGTTTTACGATTCAAACACAGTATTAATCATGTCTGAAGAAAATTAAACTGCTCCTAAGGCTGAACAGGTTAAGCCCAATTCTGTGAGTCGATATGAAACAATCAGGGTTCCAATTCTCAGGCCAGTAGAGTATCCGATTTGGAAGGTTAAGATGACCATGTTTCTGGAGGCTACAGATCCAGAATACCTTGACAGAATCAATGATGGTCCTCATATGCCAACTAAATTGTCCCCTGTTGTTGATGGTCAAGAACAAAAGACTGTTCCAAAGGAAAAGAAAGATATGACTCCTGAGGATATCTCATCAATTGCAAAGGATGCAAAGGTTAGACATCTTCTCCACAGTGCTTTAGATAATGTTATGTCTAACAGAGTAATTGGCTGCAAAACTGCCAAAGAGATATGGGATGCTTTAGAAGTCAGATGCCAGGGAACATGTGCTATTAAGAAGAACAGAAAAACAATACTCACACAGGAGTATGAGCACTTTGATTCAAGAACTAATGAAACCTTGACTGAGACTTATGACAGATTTTGCAAACTGTTGAATGATCTGTCTCTGGTAGATAAAGAATATGAACTTGAAGAGTCTAATCTCAAGTTTCTGTTATCTCTACCTGAAAAGTGGGATTTAAAGGCAACAACAATCAGAGATAATTATGATCTTGCTGATACAGATCTTGATGAGATCTATGGATTGTTAAAGACTCATGAACTTGAGATAGAACAAAGAAACAGGAGATCCAGCAAGAAGACAAAATCTGTTGCTCTCAAAGTCGAGGAGAAGCCCATTAAGAAGGAATCATCAAGGAAGAAAGCCAAGGGAAAGGCTTTAGTCATAAAATCTGAGAGTGAGTCATCAAACTCTGATGATGATTCAAACTCTGATGAAGCTTCTGACTCTGAGGATGATGAAGAACAGATGATGCAAATGGCTGCATTGATGGTGAAGACCTTCAAGAAGATGGGGTTCAAGAACTTCAAGAAGGGAAAGAGATTCTCAAGGAGAGATTCAAATTCTGAGAAGAAGAATTTCAGAAAGTCTGATGGAAGGGATACCAAGTCTGGAAAGAAGGATAAATCTGAAATCCAGTGCTACAAATGTAAGGAGATGGGTCACTATGCTCCAGAGTGCAAGAAAGGCAAATCTGAGAAAGCACTCATCTCTAAAGGCAAAGACTGGGCAGATACTTCAGACTCTGATGATGGAGAAAACTATGCTCTTATGGCAACTGTCAGAGATGAGACTGAATCTTCTGAAAATAAGGTACCCCTAACTACTTATGCTTATGATACTGATAATATATCTGAGTTAAGAGTATATCTGAAAAGTGTTCATGTTAGCTATAGGGATCAGACTTTAGAGAATGAAAGAATTAAATCTGAGAATCTTAGTCTTAAAGATAGAAACAAGTTTCTTGAAGGAGAACTTGAAAGTATGAAGCAGATTCAAAAAGAAAGAGATGATGCTGTTTATGTTGAACAGGAGTTGCTTAAAAGGTATAGGCAACTAGAATCTGATTTAGAAAAAGAAAGAAAAATAATCAAGACTTGGACAGATTCTGGAAGAGACACTCATCAAGTGTTTCAGACTGATTCTGTAGGTTTAGGTTATTGTGAAAATGATGAACTTAGGTTTAAAGACAAGGTTAAGGTAAAACCACAACTTAAACCTGTGAAATTTGTTCCAGAAGCCAATAAGTTAAAATCTGTTGTAATAAGAGAAGCTGATATGGAATCAGGTGAAGCCTGTGAAAGACAGGAAAATATTAAAACAGAAAAACTTAAGGAAAGAGAAACTGTTAGAAAGCCAGTAAAAACTTGTGAAAAACAGGTTAATGTTGGTTTGATGACAGGGAAACAGTTTAATCATAAGTTGAAAGAGATAAAGTCTGCCATGAAACCAAAAGGGTCCAAGAAGAATAGGAATGGAAAGATAGGCATAAATAATAGAAATAATCATTTGCCTACTGGTGCTGCTCCAAGGAAAACATGTTATAATTGTGGTAGTTCTAATCATCTTGCTAGATTTTGTACTAAGAACAAACATATTAATTCTTTATCTTCTACATCAGGAGTAAAGAATGATTATGTAAGAGTTAAACCACAAACTTTATGCAAACACTGTGGGAGCACTTGGCATTCCATTTATACTTGCAAGAGTTATCATGCTATTTATCACAACTATTATGAGCTAAAACCCAATTTGAAATGGGTTAGAGCAAACTCTGCTAGTGTAAAATCTGACAATGTTAGTTTAAACTCTGATAATATAGATTCCGCTGCAAAAGCTAACACTGTTAAGAAAGACAAAGGATCCAAGCAAGTCTGGATCCTTAAAACTAACACTTAGTGTTTGTTTGTGATTGCAGGGTATAATAGAGAGCACACTTATCTTGGACAGTGGATGCTCAGGACATATGACTGGAAATAAAGCCCTGCTATCAGACTTTAAGGAGAAGGCTGGCCCAAAGGTTTCCTATGGAGATGGCAACATAGGACACACTCTGGGATATGGCAATATCAATCTTGGAAGTGTCATCATCACAAATGTAGCTCTAGTCTCAGGACTCAAGCATAATCTTCTATCTGTGAGTCAAATCTGTGACAGAGGAAACCATGTAGATTTTCATAGTGAATACTGTGAAGTTATCAGTAAATCTACTGGAAAAGTTGTTCTAGTTGGACACAGGCGCAACAACATTTATGAAGCAAGTTTGGTAACAAACTCTGATGGAAAAACAGTGTGTCTGACAGCCAGAATGTCAAATGAAGAGAGTTGGAACTGGCACAAGAAGCTCTCTCATCTCAATTTGAACAACATCAATGAGCTAATAAGAAAGGATCTTGTAAGGGGACTTCCAAAATCTATACTCAGTCTAGATGGCTTGTGTGATTCTTGTCAAAAAGCCAAGCAAAGGAAGTCATCTTTCAAGAGCAAATCTGAATCATCAGTAGTGGAACCTTATCATCTTCTACATGTTGATCTCTTTGGACCAGTGAATGTGATGTCCATGGGCAGAAAGAAATATGCTCTAGTAATTGTTGATGAATATACTAGATATACATGGGTGTATTTCTTGTCAAAGAAGGATGAAACTGCTCAAACTCTGATGGATCATATAAATTTACTGGACAAAGGATCACAGCACAAAGTCAAAATTATAAGGAGTGATAATGGAACTGAATTCAGAAACTCAATTATGGAAGCTTTCTGCAAGGAAAGAGGAGTGAAACAAGAATTTTCTGCACCTGGAACTCCACAGCAAAATGGTGTAGTTGAAAGAAAGAACAGGACTTTAATTGAAGCAGCCAGAACTATGCTTGATGAAGCAAAATTACCAACATACTTCTGGGCAGAAGCTGTTCAATCTGCTTGTTTTACTCAAAATGCAACATTGATCAACAAGCATGGGAAAACACCATATGAGATGGTGAAAAATAAGAAGCCAAATTTGAAATATTTTCATATATTTGGATGCAAATGCTTTGTGTTGAAGACTCATCCTGAACAGTTGACAAAGTTCGAGTTAAAAGCTGATGAAGGAATCTTTGTTGGCTATCCATTGTCAACAAAAGCATTCAGAGTTTACAATCTGAGAACTAAGGTGATCATGGAATCCATACATGTGTCATTTGATGACAAGAAAATAATTGGACTTGAAGACAAGGATGGATATGATCAACTACGTTTTGAAAATGAAGATCTATTCTCTGATGATGTAAACTCTGATGAAGCAGGGTTGACAAACTCTGACGAAGCATACTCTGATCCTCTACTGGTAAATACTGAAGAAACTGGAAATTCTCAAATTGAACAAAATAGAGAACCAGTTGAGGGGGAGCGTGAAGAAGCTCAACAAAATACAGCAAATGAGTCAGTTGAGGAAACTGATTCAAACTCTGACAGTTCAAACTCTGAGCCATCCAATTCAGGGGGAGCCTCAGATGCTGCAGAAAGTCAACATATGAATCAGGAGAGCATGGATCAAGGGGGAGGATTCAATAATGATGCAAGAAACCACTTACCAACAGCAAGAAAGTGGACACAGGCACACACACCTGATCTCATAATTGGAGATCCTGATGCTAGTGTAAGAACTAGAAGTGCAACAAATAATGAGTGTCTGTATCATGCTTTCTTGTCTCAAACAGAACCAAAGAAAGTGGAGGAAGCTCTTCAAGATGCACACTGGATAACAGCAATGCAAGAAGAGTTAAATGAATTTGAAAGAAATGAAGTCTGGACACTTGTACCTAGACCAAAGAATAGATCAATAGTAGGTACAAAGTGGGTTTTCAGAAACAAGACTGACAGTGAAGGTGTGATTACAAGAAACAAGGCTAGACTTGTGGCTAAAGGTTATTCACAACAGGAAGGAATTGACTATGATGAAACCTTTGCTCCAGTTGCAAGACTGGAGGCCATAAGGATTTTTCTGGCCTATGCAGCACACAAGAAGTTTAAAGTTTTTCAGATGGATGTAAAAAGTGCTTTTCTCAATGGGAAGCTTGAAGAAGAAGTGTTTGTTGAACAACCACCAGGATTTGTAGATTCCAAGCATCCAGATTATGTCTACAGGCTTGATAAGGCATTATATGGACTAAAGCAAGCACCAAAAGCATGGTATGAAACTCTTGCTCAATTTCTTTTAGAAAGTGGGTTCACAAGAGGTACAATTGATAAAACCTTGTTTTATTTCAATTATGGTGATGATTTGTTGTTAGTTCAAATTTATGTAGATGATATTATTTTTGGATCTACTAATGACAAACTTTGTAAGAAGTTTGCAAAGCTTATGCAATCCAGGTACCAAATGAGCATGATGGGAGAGCTTAGTTATTTTCTAGGCTTACAGGTCAAGCAAACAGATGATGGGATTTTTATCAATCAAGCAAAGTATACCAGAAATCTTCTAAAGAAATTTGGTATGCTTGATAGTTCATCTGCTACAACTCCCATGGCTACAGCAACGAAGCTTGACAAAGACACAGGAGCCTCAGTAGATATGACTAACTACAGAGGAATGATAGGGTCTTTACTGTATCTTACTGCAAGTAGACCTGATATCATGTATGCAACATGTCTTTGTGCAAGATTTCAAGCAGATCCCAGAGAGCCTCATCTAACAGCTGTAAAAAGGATCTTCAAATATCTCAAAGGAACCATAACCCTGGGTTTGTGGTATCCTAGAGAATCAGAGTTTAAGTTAATTGGTTACTCTGATGCAGATTTTGCAGGCTGTAAGATAGACAGAAAAAGTACAAGTGGAAGCTGTCAATTTTTAGGTGACAGATTGGTTTCTTGGTACAGTAAGAAACAGAAATCAATTTCTACATCCACTGCACAAGCAGAGTATATAGCAGCTGGTAGCTGTTGTGCACAGATATTATGGATGAAGAATCAATTGCTGGACTATGGGTTAAGGTACTCTAGAATACCTATTTTCTGTGATAACCAAAGTGCTATTGCTATGACAGGTAATCCAGTACAGCATTCCATGACCAAGCACATCAGCATAAGGTATCATTTTATCAGAGAACATGTGGAAGAAGGAAACATTGAGCTTTATTTTGTGTCTACAGGCCAACAACTTGCAGATATCTTCACCAAACCTTTGAGTGAAGCTACTTTTACAAGATTGGTAAATGAACTTGGAATGATCTCTGGTTCTGACTAGAGATACGGGTTAGACTCACTTTTTATGTTCATGATTTCTTACATGTGTTAACTGTTATGTGAACCAGCATGTTAAACTCTGATGATAAACTATGAAAGAAATCTCTGATGCTAAACTCTGTTGGTCATACTCTGAAAGTTACAGTTTAATGTCATACTCTGATTGTAATTTTGTCTGAAACATTTGGACCAATGAAGAAATTTGTATGAAGCATAGTTCTCAGTAAGTAACTGTGAATCCTTAAGAGTACCACTACTAGAAAAAGTAGATACAACATCGGTGTTTTAACATCGGTTACAAAAGCCACCGATGTTAAATGGTATTTCAACATCGGTATTTTCTAAAGCGATGTTAAAGCGCGTTTTAGACATCGGTTCAAATAATAGCCGGTATGGATTCTAGTTTTCAAAAAATTAAAAAATTCCCGTATACCACACTTTCCCCCTTTAATAAAATATGTTCCCTCTTATATCCCAAAATATTCCCCCGCCCCCCTTAACCAAATTTCTATACCCCCAATTTCCCCCCTTTTCCCACACGGTCAACACTCACCCTCTCTCACTTTTCACTCACTCCTCACTCGCTCTCGCAGCCGTCTCTCTCTCCATCACTCACCGTCTCTGTAACCACAAATTGATACCCTAATCCACAAATTGAAACCCTAATCCATAAATTGAAACCCTAATTGAAGAACCGAACCAAGGGCAAAAGGAATCGACCTAATTGGGTTAATTTCTTTTTCAATTTTTGATTTTTAATTGGGTTAATCGGGTTAATTTCTTTTACAGATCATCTGGAGCTTAGAGTTGGCTTTGACTTTCGATGTAAGCATCCTTGATTTTGCATGTATACTTACAGCTCTGTTAAGCGATGTTTTTTGTTTTTTGATTTTGATTTCGTTGTTTTTTGTTAAATGTATACTTTTATGTTTTGTATGCTTGTTTACTTTAACTGGATATTTTCTTTGTGTGATTCTTTTTTAATTTATGGCTGGTTTTTTTGTGTTTTTTTGTTTTTGATTGTTAAACGTGGGTACTTTATTTGGTTATCTTACTAATTAAAGGATGAGAATGGAGTTGCGGTTGGAATTGCTGTTTATGATGCTGCGTTTTCGTGGATTAATCATAGCTGATGTCCTAATGCTTGTTATCGGTTTTCGGGATTTAATGATGAATTTGGAACTGGAATGCTCATTACTGCTGCTTCTGTGGATGGAGGAGGCTCTGGTGGCAGCGTATATGAAAGTGATGGTGGTTGGTGATTTTTTTTTTTAATTATAGAATTTGAATATTTGTGAATCAGTGAAATTTTTGTTGTTAGTGAAGAGTAATGACTGTTTTTCCATGTGTTATATGCAATGTAGGATGGGAAAGATATGGTCCGAGAATAGGTATTAGGAATATCAAGCCAATTAGAAAGGGTGAGGAGATAACCATTGCTTCATCTTCAATTTTTGTGTGGCAGCAGCCCTGTGTCATTGGAATGCCATGAAGGCCATCTTGACCATGAACCCGTTGTTGGTGGGAGTGGTGTTGACTTGGGTTATAAGGAAGAAGAACTTGGATGCAGGAATCTCGAAGTTGAAGCAGAAGTAAGAAAGCTCGAAGAAACTTTAGAGTATCAAAGGATGATAGAAAATCAGGCTAAGCAGAAACACCTTGCTGAGAGTATCTATTGGCAGGTGAGTGTTCTAATACTGCAAAATATGTTGGCCCTCTGTTTCTTTGAAGTATAGACAGATATGACTTGGTTCATAGTTACAATTAGAGTCTGCAGATAATTGCATGAGAATTTTCACTCTTAGAAGTAGACTTATGTACATGGATACAGGTTCCCTTGAGTCAGAGGCAGGGCAATGGATTTTGTAATGGTGCAGGACATGTGCCTGGAGAGACTGGTGATGAAGCATCCCAGAAGATTTCTGTCACCCACAACAATTGTAATGATCACATAATTCAACTAAATGTGTCATCAGTTATGAGGATAATAAAATTGTTGGATAGACAGTAACAGCATTAGAAGTTAATATATTCTTTTTGCTAGGCTTATCTATTGGAGTTGGAGATAATGGTTCCGAGGGTTTTAATCGAAGGACGGGAAGGATAGGTAAACGCGAGAAATATCCGAACGAAGTAGTTGAGGGGAAGTATCAATATTTGCAGTTTGGGCAAATTAAATTAGATGACATACTACATGGTGAGGACAGTTCTTATGGTTCACTATATTATTAATAGTGTCTTCCTTGTTTTTGACGCTTGTACCAACAAACATCTCCTTATAGCTGCATAGCCTGCGTGAAATGCTTAAGGCAGCGCTGCTATTTGCACGATGGATGGAGGAGAAGTGCAAGAGCGTGAGTTTGGAGCCTCTTGAGTATATCGAGGACAAAATGTCATATGGATGGAGGAGAAGTGCAATTGCTGCTGCTCTTGCATCAAGACCAGAAGTCGGTTCATCCATAAATATGATCGAGGGATTAGCAACAAGCTCCACAACTATTGTCAATCTCTTCCTCTGTTCCGTTGACAAACCAGTGATCCCTGGAAGGCCTACAATAGCGTCCTTTAGATTGTCTAGTTCTACCAGATTGATTACTTCATCTACAAACATCTTTCAAAAATCAGAAAATAAAGTTAGTGTAATCTTCAAATTTCTATCTTGTTTTGTGTTAGAACTGTGACATCAAATCAGTGTGTCTTACCATCTTTTCTTCCTTGCTTACTTCTATAGGTAGCCGAAGGAAGGCAGAGTAAATTAAAGACTCGTGAACTGTAACTTGAGGTGAGTGAATATCATTCTGTTCACAGTATCTAGATATTCGAGCAAAAGTGTCTTGTCTCTTTGGGAATCCTGAAATCCTAATATCACCTTCAATATGCCCTCCTGTTTTCCTTCCCGATAGAACATCCAGTAGTGTGGTTTTTCCGGCCCCAGTAACTCCCATTAGCGCTGTTAGAACTCCAGGCTTAAATGCACCAGTTACTTCCTCAAGTAATTTCTGTTAGCACTGAAGTCGAAAGTCTTTAACACTGCCACTCCCAAACTGGTAACATTATCTGAAGCCTGCATTGTACGCGTGAGCTTAGGAGCTTAGCCTTTTTGTTTTCTTGTGTATTTGTTAGATTCCAACTCACAAATTTAAATGCTTCTCAGGGGAATGCGTCAGTTGATTTCTAGGAGACAATCCTGTGTCATTAATCCAGAAAGAGATTCACATGTTCGTGTAGAAAGTAAAGTTCAGGAATTATGTTCTGATAAATTGTCACTGAAGATAGAAACTCAAGGACTACAGCACAGAGACACGGACTACAGAGAATTCTCACAATCCCATACTCCAACAAAAGCAGCATCCACCAGTAAGGATACTATTGCTCCAAGAGATCGGTCTAAATTCAGATTAGAGTCACAATTGCATGTGTGGAAACTGATTCTTCTGAAGTTAAAAATGATTTACTATCATCTGACATCCAGAGTTTTCGGTACTTTTGATAATTTGGTTGGAATATCTGGAACTTTTGGCAATGTAGTTTATGGCTACTAGAATGTTTTTGGTTGCAACATGTTAGGTAACTTTGAATTGTTTGTGAATCCATTTTGAATTTGATAATTAGCTTTGCGATGCAAGTTTTGTTGCATTGGTAATTAGCTTTGCGATGCAATTGTTGTTGAATTGGTATTGAATTGGTAATCAGGGGCAATGTAAATTAACATCACAGCTATAATTTTGTACTGTTAAAACCGATGTGGAAACCAAACTTAACCAATTTCTAAAGTAACAAAGACATCAGTGTACACTCAAAAATCGATGTTAAATGAACTGTGTACGTAAAAATCAAACCAGAAAACCGAAATTAAATGGGACATATAACATTGCAACAACTTCAAAAACTGATGTTAAAAGGACCATTCAGCATCGACAACAATTAAAGAAACCGATGTTAAATGGACACTCAAAAATTATACAGCAAAAAAACCGATGTCTTCAATATCTATTACATCAGTGTCTATACGAAATAGATGTCTTAAAGGCTTTTGACATCAGAGTAACATATCAAACCGATGTTAATTCCCTTATTAGACATCATTTTTAATACATCATTCGATGTCAATATTTATTTTTAACTTGTGTGTCGTTTGTTCAAGAGGATCTAACCTTGATAACAAATCAATATTGAAGTGTTAATAATATACGTTTGTGATGAATTTGTGCCAATGACATCAGAATTTGTTATGTAAACGATGTGGTTTTATCTAATAGACATCAGTCAAAAACCGATGTCTAAACACTGGGACATTTAACAACACCCGCGTAGACATCGGTTGGTTGTTTAGAAAGACATCGGTTTTTAGCCGATGTCTATTGCTATATTTCTAGTTGTATAGATTCTGATCTCGATAATGTGCAGTAAGTTAACACAGCATGATACTGTCTCTGTATTTATACCATCTCTTAGTTTATTGATCCTATATACTGAGTCTGTATTAGCTGTTTGCATTTTCTCTCATAAGTTAATTATATTTACTGATGAAAAGTCTAAACTCTGATTCTTAATTAAAAAAAAAAAAAAAAAAAAAAAAAAAATTCACCCTCAAATCAAAAGATGCCAAAAAGAGCACAAATTCCTTTGAGATCATGTTGTGCCTAGGAAGATCCAGGAACTTATTGTATGAAATAAGGGCTAAAATCATTGATTTTTGGTGACTAGTGCCAACCACTGATTACTGGAAAAATAAAGAAAAAAATAATAATAATAAAAAAATAAAAAAAAAATAAAGAAAGGGGGTGAAAAATTAAAAGATATATCCAAATGAAAGGATATCAGAAAACAGAGTTTAGATATAAAATCAGATTTTATGTTATACGTGAGAGTTTAGGCAACCAGTTTTTACTACTTTCGTTTGTGGATTTTATGCACTTTGAGATGATTTAAATATTTATTACAGTAAACTCTGCTATTGCACACACATATTTTCACACCTGTACAGATTGAGAGAAGAGTTTATTGACAAAGAAGGACAAATGGTAAACACTGATGTATTGTGTGACATATGCCGAGGTAACTTTGTTTTAATCTTTAATGATTAAAATAATTTCTCTGTTTCAGGCATATTATAATTTTGAGATTAGACATTTGTTTTTCAAAAATGTATGATTTGTAACGGATTAATTTTGCATTAAACAGAGAAAAGACAGAGTATGATGGTGATTAGTAGTGCTGATGAGTATGTTAGTTTACTATTTAAAGTGATATCATTTCTTTCACTTTACGATTATTTGCAATTCTGATATGTAAAACAAAAAAAAAAAATGGATCTTTATCATTAATCGATTCAAACTTTGTTTACATTCAGACAAGTTCATACTCTTGTCTAGCTACTTGTTCGATTAACAGGTTATTATAACATCTGGGATTTTCAAAGCTTGACAACCCCCTGATGTTGACTCATCATCATCATTCTCTCGCATTCTCTTTCTGGCTTGCAGCTTGCAGGACTCCAAGAAGACATTCTTCTTTGAACCCTTCAAGTAGCTCTGATAAAAGAGCATCATACAGATCTCCACAGCCTCATCATCTGCAAGGATGGGCACATCATATGGTCCAGGACGGATGATGTGCACATAGGGGTTGAAGATAGGTCCTTCCGCTATTTCATCATCAGCTATGAGCCCTTCATCATTCAGAAATGATAACACAAGAAACTCATCAATGATGTAGTTTGCTTGTTGACGCCAGTTCAAATCTAAGAAGGATTCTACATCCATGAATTCAAAGATTCCTGCCATTTGATGTATGGTAATTTTTTTTGATATGTGTATTGCCTGTTGTTACAATGCTCCAGATTTTATAGCATCCAACAGGGCAACTGAAAGGTTTTGCGTGGTTCGAAGCTTGGGAACAGTAAAGTGCGGAGTTCCAAGACAGTCATTATTCTTCCGACTGTTGAGCTCCTTAGTACTTTATTATTATGTTTCTGAGATATACAAATCGATAATTTTATTATTATTGATTTTTTTTAAAAGCGGTTATGTGATGCACGGTGTCTTCTCGTCTGCACGTATGTGTTGGAAGTTGTTCAATACAGCTGTCAGCATCTGTACGTGTGCCATGTGTCCCACTACCACAGTAAATGGAGTAAGACAGTTGTGTATTGATGATTAAAAACTGTTCAGTTTTTAATTTTACATTTTATTTTTATACAATACACACACCTTCGTTTAAAATTTTCACATCTTACTCATACACATCTTTTGTCACACACGCATATTCACAAACACCTTTCTACACATAAACTCTGTTAAGCTTTCGAATCAAAATCTTCGCATGGCCACCACATCTTTTGTTGCTTCTGGGTTAGAATTTGTTCCTAACAATTACTCAGCTCCTTTGGCAAATGAGAATGCACCGGAGGCGTTTCATTTGATTCAGAGTTTCTTGTTAAACTCTGATATTGGTACTGCTCTAACCGCACCATCGAAGCTGTCTGCATCAAACATCAGAACTTTTTGGCAGACAGGTACTTATGATAATAGAGGAGAGACTGGGTCTCCGTCTATTGTTTTTGAATTTGAAGGAAACGAATTTGTAGTTACTCCAACTACTGTTCGTGATGCGTTGGGACTTGAGGATTTCAATTCTTTTACAATCTCTGTTGGCGATCCTGAGTTAGTTCGTATGATGAGGGAAATTGGATACTCTGGATCATTGGCAAAGATTGGTCAATTGAAGCGACCGCTCTTGAGAAAGGAATGGAGTTTCTTTTTCGACTGTATAACAAGGGCATTCGGGAAGAAGTGTACCAACTGGGATGCGATTCCCACTGATAGTCTTCAAATCGGGTATTCTCTTCTTTATGGAGGTCATTTTGATGTTGCTAGGTTAGTCTTACATAATATTGGTGAGAAAATGCTAGAGAATAGGAATGTTGTTTATTTCTCTAGATTTTGTCAGTTAATATTCAACCTTTGCTGTCCTGATATTGAGATTTTAGAGAATGATGTGATTCCTTCTTTTAAATTACACAAACGAATATTCTCTGATCTTACTAATAAAGATACCAAGAAAGGAGATTTTGGTGTTTTGATGTTGCCTGAGTATGTGCAACAATTTTTGATCAATTCACAACAACAACAATCACCTGCACATGCTGCAGCTGGACCTTCTGTGTCTCAATCACAGAGGTCAAAGCAATCAAAATTGAGGGCTGTTAAAAGTGCAAGGGTGAAGCCATCAAACGCTGAAGCTGGGGCATCAAATGCTAATGATATGCCTCAGAAGAAAAGAATGAAGAAAAGAAGAGCCAATAGGGCAAAGTCTGCTATTCTTGATGAAGAGACTGAAACTGATGAAGAAACTCTTCATCAGAGAAAACGACGATTGGTAGCAGCACAGTTGTTTGGTGCTGAGAATATCTCTTCAACTGTTGCTGATAATCTTGAGATTCCAAATGATGAAGCTGT
The DNA here is from genome assembly GCA_030848705.1 of Heracleum sosnowskyi. Classification (NCBI taxonomy): domain Eukaryota; kingdom Viridiplantae; phylum Streptophyta; class Magnoliopsida; order Apiales; family Apiaceae; genus Heracleum; species Heracleum sosnowskyi. The sequence continues at coordinate 73,951,296 of CM061235.1, forward strand.
TCCTGAGGACAGAGTTTTTATGCAGACTGTTTTTCAAGATGAAGCTCCTACATCAAATGCTGATGTCGTTGAGGAAGCTGCACGTGAAGCTGCAGATGAAGCTCCTGAAATTCTTGTTCAGGAGGCTACAGAAAATGTTGAGCCACAAGGATTTTATATGGACATTGAAGCAAATCTCTCTATAAACTCTGAACTTTTCCCAGAGGGTTTGGAAGCTGATCAAGATACTGTTGAACTTGCAGAATCTATGGCTTCTCACACTGAAATAATTTCTTTTGATCTTGAGAAGGGTGAGGAAGTCGATCAGTCTTTGGCTGCTAATGCTACAAAAACTGTTGCTACAAATTCTGATGTTGCTGATAAGGATGCAACAGAGAATGTTCCTGTTGAAGCAGAGTTTGTTGTCAACTCTGAGGATGTTATTGTTCTTGAAGCTCTACAACAATCTGTTGTTGAGATTGTAACAAAAGAAGCAGAGTTCCTGCATACTGCAAACTCTGAGATTCCAGAACTTGATGCTGAGAATATTCCTGCAGAAAATACAGCAGATAATGATAATGATGGTTCTGATCATTCTCAAGAGGAGTTATTTGAGAGTCAAGCAAACTCTGATGAGCTAAGAGAGGTCAATCGCGCTACAGCTGAGCATTTTCAAGATATGTACTACAATAGATGGGCTGCTGCGGATTGTATCTTTTCAGCACAGAGGGCTGCTGATTTTCTTGGTGATTCTGTAAAGACGATTTCAACTCCTGATATTCTTACAAGTCTGAAGGCTACTGCGATTCAAATTAAATCTCTCCACAACAGATTTGATGAGTCTCATAAGGAAGTCACTGCTTTGAGGAATGAAGTTGGTCTGAGAGATCTCACTCTGAAGAATGATAGGACTTACTACAATTCCATGTTCAAGAAGCAAGCTAAGGACTCTGATGATATTCAGAAGAGGCTTGGGAAAGTTGAGGAAAATCAGACTGCAATGTCTACTCAACTGTCTTCTATTTCTACTGCCATTGAATTGCTGACATCAGTACTTCTTTCTGATGATGTCAAAAAGGGGGAGAATGTGCCTAAAGACAAATGCAAAGACATTCAAGCTCTGAGACAGAAGGATGATTCTACTGATGGGGGAAGCAAAGGAAATAAAAGAAAGGTTGTTGTTCAAAGGCAAAGCAGGTCAAGAGTAAACTCTGGTAGACAAATAAACTCTGAAACGATAAACTCTGGTGGTCAATCTACTTCACAACTCAAGCGTTTAGTTGTTTCAACTAATCCATCTACTGATGAAGAGATTGCTACTAAGATATTCATGAAAGAGCATGGAAAGAATGTAACTATTGAAGATATCCAGGCTGAAGAGCAGATGCTTGCTGAGGAACACAAGAAAAATCTTGAAGATGGAATCTACAAGAAAAAGGAAATCAAGGCTCCTAGAAAGAAAGAAGTTGGTATTTCTATCAAAGAGAATACACAACAGAGTATACAATATACAAGGAGACCTGTGATTGGAAACTCTGATAAGGGTAAAGGTATAATGATTGAAGAGCCTTACCTAGAGAAGAAAGATAATTCAACCTCTAACATTGCTCAAGTTGAAACAAGATTAGCCAAATCAACCTCTGACGCTGCTCAAGTTGATGTTTCTACTGAAGTTATGACAACCTCTGACGCTGCTCAAGTTGTACAGAAATCTACACTACTTCCAGGATTCAGCAAACCAAAAGTTCTTGAAGACTTAAAGCTTGAAGCTGTGAATTTTTCAGAAACCAGAACAGTATTGGGAAAAGAAGCCTTTGATAAATCTGGACTGGGTTCACACAGAGAAAGAAGAACTAATAACAGATCTCAAGACAAGTTTTCATTGGCAGAATTTGGAGTTGGAATTACTCAAGAAGGCCTTGACAAACTAGAATCTGTACAGATGATTTTTCACAAAGGAATCAAAAAGGAATTCTTGTTATATTTTATGGCTGATGGCAGAGTGTATAGATTTGGTGAATTTGATATCCAGTTAAAACTTTGGGAAGAGCTAGAGTATGTTCTATATCTACTTGAAGTAAAGAATAGAAGTACTTATGATGCTGCTCGAGTTTTGAAGGAAAGGATGATGAAATCCAAAGTTTTGAGTGGAGCTGGAGTATCAAGTGCATACATTCCGAAATACAGAGATGCACATGGAAAGTTGGTAGAAATGAAAAGGAATAGTGCTAGGTTCAGAACTACACTAAATAAAAAGGTTCTTGAGTTCAATCTAGAGTCTGATAAACCTTTTTATATCAGACTTGGCAATGAAATGAACAAAAACAGCATATATTCTTTGAGAGCTGCCATTTATCAAATTGGTGAAGATGAACCAGAAATGAAGGAGCTGAAGAAGATTATGATTGCTGAACTAGAAAGAGCTGAAAAGAAATTGCTATCAGACTATATCAGGACAGTGCCTGATATTCAAGAAATCAAGTAAAGTCTGACTGTAAGTTTTTATGTTTTCTATTCTAAGTCAAATTTAAACTCTGTTTTAAATTAAACTCTGTTATATGTTAAACACTGCATTTGTTAAATGTTTTTGACATCATCAATTATATGTTTAACTTGTACATTTTATTATGAACAAGTTGGGGGAGATTGTTAGATATAATTGCTGACGTTTGTTTATCAGTGTTTAAGCAACAGGTACTGACCCGAGTTTATCAGAAGCCAGTCAGAGTTTAATTAAACTCTGACAGGGTGAAGAGTTTAAAGGAAGCCGGTCAGAGTTTATTTAAAGTCTGACAGGGTGATAGTTGAATTAGCTGTCGGTGCTGAATTGAAGATTCTAGAAGCAATATATTCTGAAGATGGAAAGAAGCAGAATATATTGATACAGCTAAGGAAACGGAATAGAAGACTGAAGCAATCCTTAATTGATATGAATTGTATAGCTAATTTATAGGAGTATCAATTAGATAAGGATTGTATGTAGCTGTGTACTATATAAACACAGATAGGTTATCCCTAGAAGGGATGCGAACATTGAATATATTATTCTTGTAACCTAGTAGCTCTTTGTGATTCTTTAACATCACTAAGAGAGAATTATTTAATATAATTCAGTTTGTTGATTTATAAACTTGTGTTCTTAATTGTTATTCTCATACATACTTGATTATATATTGTGTATTCGGCCTAACAATGCAGGAGTTGGGGAAGGCGCTGCTGCTCATAGTAAAGGACTTGTACAACAGGTGTTTGATTAAATGTCTAGGAGATTAATTAGGTCTTTTGTTATCTGTTTCCAATTTTACCCCTGCTGTAATTAACGGTGACAGTCAAAATTAACGGAATTTGGTCAAAGGGGTGCAATCGAAGCGACAATTAAACATAAGGGTGCATTCTGCTACAGAACATTATTCAGGACCAAATCGAAAAAACGCCCAAAGTAAAGGGGTGCAAACTGCTATTTACTCATTATAAAATTGAAAGAACACATATTCTCTTCCAAAATTTACATGGTCCCACCTGTTACCGAAAGTAGGATGCAAAATTTTTCTGATAAATTATCTGTTTTAGAACAAGTGAGTGCAATGCCAAACTTGGTGTCATTGCTATAATGTGGCACCAAATACAAAAAAATATTAACTCCAAAGAAGTTGTATATTTGAATGTAAATATGCATAAATGCATACTTGGTGTCAAATTTGCATCCAAGGATGCATATATGCATCTAGCCACATCATTATTCAACCATAAATGTAATACAAATTGTTTTATTTTAAATGGAATTTAGGTGAGTTGGACAAAAAGTTGGTTAAATATAGAAATATTTGATTGCAAAATGCAACTAGCATTGGAGTGCATATTAGTTTTTAGCACCAAAAATCATTTTTTGATGTCATATTATAACAATGATTATAGCCATTTTGCATCTAGCATTGGAATTGTGACTATAGCACACAACTGACCTGCCTAACTAAAACGCAAAGTATGTTTTCAGAATGTCTAAAACTACTAAACTAGTACCAACAGTTCCTGTCAGATATTAACATGACTGCGTTTGGACAAGAGCAGTCTCACCTCAACGAAGATAAAAATTTCACATTGCGTACTATGGCAATGCCTAATCGGACCAAAAGAGAACATGTGTGCATATATTTATTGAAACACCTGGAATACAAGCCATCCATCTTAGTCAAAATAGGACACATTCTCTTAACAAAGGACAAATATAACATAACAGCTGATAGGCAGACTATGCGGGATTATATATCTGAATGAATATATGATAAAAATACTTTCTTAGTGTGTCGAAATGATACAACTTGAAATTATGTTCGTATTATATTATAATATGAATTTTGGTAGTGAAACTTTGAATGAACAATAAGAAAACTGATGTTGCACCATTATGATTTGTTACTAATATAATCTGTAATAAAATGTAAGATGATATTAACTAATTATGACTATCAAATAATTAAAGTTAGTTAAATTGTTTGGCTGAATTTTTATGTTATGTTGTTTCTTATGCATGAGTTAAATTGGATTTCTAGCTCAACATGTGGAAGAATATACTGATGCTATGTTTCAAATTATAAGGATGTCGGAAAGTGAGAGGCTGGAGATGGCTGATGCTGCAAGGCAGAGGGCCAACAGATTTTCAGATCAGAGGTTCTATCGACGTTATAGTAGAGAACTACATGGTCATTTGGCTTATAAGTTACTTGTTACTGAATGTATTGTATATAAGTTTATGTTGTAATTGCACTACGTCAAATTTGGGCTTTCGTCACTCTTTTGTACAGTAAGGGCTGTGACACTTTGGAAAAAACGAGTGGCTAAAGGTCAGCGTCCCAAGTTTTAGCCACACAATTGTTTTTCGAGTGACCGAAAATACATTTTTTGGAAGATTCAGTCACAACTTTTAAAAATGTGTGACAATATTTAGCCACGTTCCAAATATGTGACCAAATATAAAAAAACAGCATGGTTTTTTGTTGACTTTGACCAGTTCCAAAATGTTTAGTCATGCTTGAGAGATAGAAGTGACTTTGCTGTGTCTAAATGTTAAGAAACGGCCATAGTCTATTTCGGTGATGTGGCTAAATGGGAAATAACCTATGGTTACTATAGTTTTATGTGACTAAAAGGTAGAGTTTTCTGCATATATCAGAGCTCTGTTCGCTTAAGGAAGCTAAAAACTAGTGACTAAAAAGTACTCTGTTTTCAGGAGTACCCTCTTGAAACAGAGTATTCTCCTCATTTCCAACTGATCTGTCACATTATTACATTTGTGTGTGGCAAAATATTTGACCAGCTGGACATGAAGTATTGGTATAGCAGATTAACCACAAATGACAAACACAAACTTCATTTATCCAAGTTGCATACCAGATGACCTTAAAACTTGATACTGAAGCTTAAAACTAGAACAATTCAAATAAAAAACAAAGAAAATGACCAAGACAATGATAACATTATACAACTTCCCACGTATGACATGAACCTCCTTTCGAAGATCTTCTACTGTTGACATGCAGTTTTGCAGCTCAGCCTTCACATCATCAACTTCTTTCTGGATCTTGATCTTCATGACAACTGGTTCAGGATCAATCCATTCCCAAAATGAACATTTGGGTCCAGAAGACTTGAAAAGGGAATTCAAATTAAAATCTGTTTATTAAATTAAACAGATGAAACTGATAAACATCGGCTTACCAATGAATTTGATTTATGGCAGACCCGAAATCTTCTTCCAGGGTTGTCAAGTGTGTTTGATGTTCTAATCCGAGCAGGAAGACCACAGTAGTAGAGATCACTTCGATTTTGGTTTGAGCTGTAGGAATTTGAAGACGACATCATGATCAGGCTTTTTTCTTTGCACACACCTGGAGAAAAAAACAGGAATTAAAACAGAGCATAGAATTTAACCAAACAATAGAATTTAACCAAACAATAGAATTTAGCATTACATAAAAAACATGGAAAATGACAAACATAATGATAATAATTACCGGATTCAGTTAGCATTACGTATAATAATACCCTTACAGTCCTGTCTAAAGTAATCATCACGAGATTCATTACCCAAGTCACGTGGATCTACAGGTGGTAATATATTATCATTGTGAGGAAGAATTACAGTACTGAAATCCTCATTGACATCATCGTACAGATCTCTATAATTCTTGGGAGGTGTCATCAAGACAATAGACATTTTTTTATCCAGCTGGTCTTTAACATAAAACACCTTTCGTGCTTGTGAGGCCAATACGAATGGATCATCCTTGTGGCCTAATCTGTTAAGTTCGACCAACGTGTAACCCATGCCATCTTGTTTGACACCATTTCTATTGTCAACCCAGTCGCACATGAAAAGAGGAATTTTCTTAATATGATAATCTAGTACCCATATCTCTCGTAGAACCCCATAATAAAAGTTCTTTCCATAGGTTACTACTTCTTTAGAAATGTGCATCTCAGTTGCCTCTACACAAACCCCACTATTCTGGTGAATTCTGCCATCACTAATTTTTGTACGAAATGTATAGCCATTGATGTCATATACATCGTATTTGTTCACGATTCTGCGTGCTCCATGTGAGATCCACTTCACTGTATCTGATACACTTTCTTTGGAGATCGATAACTCGCTTTCAACCTTGTTGCGTAACCAGTGACCAAACGTTGTGCTATGCTCTTTCTCCAGCCATGCTTGTCGTTTACCAGGATGTTTGTTTTTCAAAAATGTCATGTGTTGTCTGCAAGTACAAAAATGAGTATCAAATCTGATCCTACTGTTAAATAAAAGACTATTGTTAAATAAAAGAAAAACACAAATAAACTTGTTCAGTAGGAGTCCTTACTCGATATACGGCACAACTGGAGGCGTATTTTGCAATACATAGAAATGTGCTTTCATGTAGAGATCTTGAGAAACTTCAACTGGTTTACCAGCTGACAAAGGAATTCCCTCTCCATTACCGTTTTCAGATGTGTTGTGCTGGTGTTCTGGAATACCATTAGAGCTCATGACTTTTTTGTATTCGTTGAAGAACGCAATTGTTTCTTCTGCAATATGCTCCTCAGCAATGCATCCTTCTGGGTCAGCTTTGTTCCGCACATGCCCTTTAATAACTTTCATCATCCTCTCAAAGGGATACATCCACCGAAAGCATATTGGGCCACATAATTTTACCTCTCTAACAAGGTGCACAGTTAGATGAAGCATAACATCAAGAAAGGATGGGGTAAAGTATTTCTCCATCAAGCACAGTGTCACACAAAGCTCCTCATGCAATTTATCGAGTTCTTCTACATTGATTTCTTTGCTACATATTGATTTGAAAAAAAAAAACAAAGTCTGATAATAGCATATCTTGTGGGTTCAGGCATGATAGACCGTATTGCAATTGGCAAGAACTGTTGCATAAGCATATGGTAATCATGTGATTTAAGTCCCATAAGCTTTCTATCCTTTTCATTCACCAAACTAGAGAAGTTGGAACAATAACCTTGCGGAGCCCTTAAGTTGTGTAGTGTGTCACATAACATGTCTTTTTCATCTTTAGTTAATGTGTAGCAGGCTGCAGGAAGTAATGTCTTGTCGCCTTGACTTTTAGCCTGCAACTCTTGTCTTATCCCAAAATGTGCCAGATCCTTTTGAGCTTGAAACCCATCTTTCGTCTTGCCCGGAACATTTAGTAATGTTCCGATAATACTCTCAACCACATTCTTCTCAGTGTGCATGAAATCAATACAATGTTGGACCAAATTATACCGCCAATACCTAAGTCGTCGATTCCATATGTTGAATTTCTTCCAATAGGTCTGTTCTTTCTGTCCGGAATTTGAGCTACCACCCCCTTTTGATTTTCTCTTTTTTGTTTTCCCCCCTCTTCTAGTCGAAGTGTCCATGAGTTCTGAATCTTTATCCTTAAATCCCTTCCCCCACTTATTCCGAACAAATTTAACCTCGTTGAATATTTCTTCCCCTGTCATAGGATCTGCAGCAGTTCCCCACTCTTCTTTTCCATTGAACGCCTTAGTTTGCTTTCTGAAGGGATGACTATATGGTAGATATCTTCGGTGACCACCATAACTCTGCTTGGCAGAGAACGGAAGTCTTACACAATGAGTTTCTTTCCTGCACACCACACAACCATGGAATCCAATATAAGGACAGCCACATAATGCACCAAGAGCAGGGTAATCATTAATCGTCCATAAGACAACAACACGTAAAGTGAACTGTTCCTGTGCATATGAATCATATGTTTCAACTCCTTCTTCAAACAAGAGCTCCAGATCATCGATCAAAGGATCCAAAAACACATCGATATCGTTTCAAGGCGTTCCCGATATTAATAACGAAAGCATGATGAACTTTCTTTTCATACACAACCAAGGTGGAAGGTTGTAAATGACAGTTAATACCGGCCACACACTGTGATTCCTATTCCCTCTGTTTACGTCGACCCCGTCTGTGGAAATGCCAAGCCGAAAATTTCTTGGATCAGAGGCAATTTCCGGAAATCTATCATCTATTGCTTTCCATGCAGGTGAATCAGATGGGTGGCGTAAAACACCGGAATTTTTGGAACTGGTGGAGTGCCATATCAAATCTTTTGATATGCTTTTCACTTTATAAAGTCGTTTCAATCGTGGAATAAGGGGGAAGTACCATAATACCTTTGTAGGAACATTTTCGTATATGACTTTAGTCTTCTCATCCACCTTCCACCGTGACATGCCACAAGTTGGACATACCACCAAGTCCTTGTACTCCTTCCTGTAAAGAATGCAGTTGTTAATGCAAGCATGTATCTTTTTGTATCCTGAACCCATTGCTGTCATTATCTTTTTGGCCTCATATGTGTTGTTCACCATCTCGTTACCTTCTGCAGGTAGCATCCTTTTCAACAGAAGTAGCAATTCAGTAAAGCACTTATTTGTCATTCCATGCTTACTCTTCAAGTTTAGTAGTTGAACTGTTGCAGACAACTTTGTGAAGTTAGGACAATATTTATACAAGGGCTTCTCCGCATCTGCAAGTAGTTCTTGAAACTTATCAATGTCATCTATGAAATTGTCTTCCGTAGCTTTTACCATTTCTATTGATTCTGCAGCATCTGTAGGAAATTCTACTGCATCAAATTGGTTGAAATTGTCTTTCTCTCCATGTTTAATCCACCTTGTTTAATTCCGATCGAATCCCTTAACGAGTAAGTGGTAATGCACCTCATCCACAAGAAGAGAGCAGTGGTTTAAACAGCTTACACAGGACATGGAATAGTGTTCGTTGACATATTCAAATTACCAACCGCAAAATCAATAAATGCCACAACTCCATCCATATATGGTTCACTGTTTCTATCGCTTAACATCCAAGACTTATCCATAATTACAGCATATGGTTCACGGTAAAAATCAATTTCTCTATCTATCTATGTGCAAACAAATAGAAACAGATAGAACATGAACGAATACACAAAAAGAAGTCACAAAAAACACAAAAATCACAACTTTACTCAACACAATTTATATAAACAGATAGAACACTAAACACAAAAATCACTAAAGATCACAACTTTACTTAATAGAAACAAATAGAACATGAACGAATACACAAAAAGAACTAGGACATGACTTTTAAGGAGAATTAAGTTTCTTTTGTGGACTTTGACCTGTAATTTGGGTGTGTGGTAAGCAGTGTAAATTTGGTAGCAAACTATGCAAGGAATTTGATGTAAAAATCATCTACATTATGATGTAAAGTACTCAAGTAGGGAATTTGCAGTGTAAAAATCATCTGCATTATGATGTAAAGTACTCAAGTAGGGAATTTGAAAAATAGGATTGTATCAACTATTAACACTATTTGTGCTTGTTGTCTACAGCTAATTTGGGTACCATGGGAAATAGGTACAGGTTAGTTGTTTACTATGGGGGTGAGTTCATGACATGTGTTAAGTGGCAATACACTGGTCCTAAGTCAAAGGTGTTCAACGGAATGGATGTCTACAACATGACTGTTAAACAAGTTAGGGATTTGGTAGCGGATGTAGTTTCAGATGCTGATAAGCTTTATTTTATGAAAGATGGGGTGACCCCGGATAATGGATATGGTTTATTGGTTAAAGACAGTCAGTTAAAAGAGTTGGCTAATGCTTCTAACATGACTGGAGTGTGCAAGATTCATGTCTTCCATTCCTGGTCCACAGCTACTGCACCAGTTTGCGTTGAAGAATAATACCTAAGTAGACTCATTTTTCACTTCTCATATTTATTCATATGTATGTATATTGAACAGATCAATCCTGTATTTGCTAAGGGTTCTTATACTGGTTGTAGGTGGGGGTAATGAGGAATTTGAGGATCAATATTCAATAGAAGAGTGTAGCGAAGAAGAAGGAGAAAGCGCAGAAGAAGGAGAAAGAGCAGAAGAAGAATGCAAACAGGAGCAACAAAAGAATGCTGTCAAAGCTAAGAGGGGGCTAACCAGGTTGCCAATGCTGCGTACCAGGTTTACAAACTCTGGTGGAAAACGACATGAGGTTGAATTTGACTCACTTGGTAGGTTAACGGGGGAATACAGATCAGAATTTACGAGCTTTTTGGGAGACACGGTCAGGGAGCATGTGGGATTAAGATGATTAACATGGAAGGAGGTGCCAAAAGAAGTGAAGGCTAAGCTGTGGGATCAAATAATGGTAAATCAGCTACTTCGCATTAATTACTCTAAATATATGTTACATTTTTAATATAAAACACTATTGTTCAACTTATCTGCTTGCCTTTTATGTGTATTAACACCATGTATTATATAATGCAGCATTTTTTTGATATAGAACCTTGTCGTCGAAAGTTTGTAATGACTCGGCTTGGTGGGCTGCTTCGCAATTTCAGAAGAAAGATGTATGCAGGATTCATACAACCTAACCTGAATAAACCAGAAAAACATGCAAAAGTTCCTAGGCAGTATCGTACACTGGTAGAGCAAGCTGATTGGGATAGGTTCGTAGCCCACACGCGATCGGAAAAATTCAAGGTTGTAATCCTTTAATATACGGATCATCGTTTGAATTTACGTATATTTCCAATGCACTTTGCTGAAATAATTCTTTTGTCTATTGGAAGGATGTCTTCGAAACTACAAAAAAAGCGCGATCACGGTCCGTGTATGATCATCGCTTGGGACGAGGAGGATACCCTGCTCTCAGAGAAAAATTGGTAATTCAGATGTGTTTTTTTTACTAGTGATTATTTTGGATATTACATGTCTGATTGTGTCGTCGTTGCATTATGCAAGGTTTCGAAAAATCAAATTGCAGTTGATGAGGTCCCTACCCGTGCTTTTATGTGGAGGAAGGGGAGGGAAAACAAAGATGGAGAGTTGGTAGATCCTAAAGCGAAGAACATGGCGGATTATTTAGTAAGTTTAAATATGAGAGTTAGTATATCCTAAAGTGAAGAACATGTCCTTGTTACTAATTTTTTTCACTTTTTTCTTTACAGATGGATATTGAAGCACAGATAAAGGACGGAGGAATCAAGATTGGGCCGGATGAGGATGCCCTTACAGTGGTTTTTGGCAAGGAGCAGGGTGCATACTTGAGAGGTGTTGGTTGTGGAGTCACTCCCAGTTCGTATTGGCATTGTCCTCGGCAAAGGACAACAGGAAAAGATAAAATCAAGATTCTAGAGCTTCAATTGGAAAATGAGAAACTGCTGCGTGAGAAGAAGGATGAAGAAATGAAGAACCTGTCGTTGCAGATGGAGGCAACGAACAAAAAACTGAATAAAGTCATGGCTCAATTGGAATCGCAAGGACTGCTTTCAGCAACAAAACAAGATGTAAGGACTAACTGAACTGAATTCAAAATCCAAATCTGAGTACAATAAATATATAAGCACTACGTAAATTGTTGGAGTTTTTTGTGTTCGAATTTAGTTATCTTGTGTCTATATTCCAAAACATAGTTTACAAAACTTGTGTTATCACTTGACTTTCCCATTTGACGTTACATTCTGTAGGGAACACCGATAAGTGGGAATGCTTCGAGGGACAGCTGCATTAATGTTACCATCCCATCATCGAAAGAGTTTTTAACACCTGTAAGTAATGGCTAATTTAATTTCTTTTTAATTTTTTCTAAGTAATTGCTGATTTCTTGTCCAACTTTCTTAAATTGTAGGTTAAATCTGTGGAAAAGAAAGTGACTCCTACTGCCGACACATCCACAATGGTGCAGAAGGTGATCACCACCAGGAGGAAAGTTTATATATCTCCGCGTACCACTAAATCATAACAAGATCCAACAATTGTGCAACAGGTATTACAATATTGCTAAATGCACATGTATATTGAGATTAACTTTAACTTTAATATGTTGGCAATTATGCTACTACTTTTGTAGGAAAAGGTGATTAGATCCGGAACCAGGAAGAAGATTAATTTATCTCAGCCTACCACTATCTCTGGTCAAATGCCATCTCAGTCAAATCAAACCTCAACAATTGTCCAATCGGTATGCATTATATTTCTAAATGCGTATGTATATTAATTCACTTTACCTTTATGATGTTAATTATGCCACTAACTTTTGTAGCCAATGAACTGTACTCTGTATACGTTGAATTTGAACAACCAGGTTGCACGTGGTACGGCTATCCTTTCAGACCAGCAAGGACAAACCATTCATGGAGTCCCCCTACAAGATGATTGCTATAGAGTTTCTGTTGATGAAGTTGTTAAGAGGGCAGCATTCTTACCGTATGAAGCCGGTGATATGCGGACAGTTGAGGATGCTTTGGGTTCTTTTGTGGCTTGGCCCAAAAACCTTATCAAGATAATTGATCATCAAGTTAGTTTCTTACTTTGCATTCCATTTTGGTTGTGTGCATTTATTCTCCTGCTTTATAATTTTGTTTAAACTGATGGAGCTTTAATTAAATAACATTACTTGTCCAACGGTCTTAACTTGCTTATCTATAGAATTACATTACTTGTGTTAGAATGGTCTTAACTTGAGGGCTGTTGGAATGATTATCGTATTTGTTTTCATGTTTTACTCTAGGTACCAAATCCAACGGCCAATGGGGAAGGGGAACAACATAGCGCGGCTCAAGCTAAGGAAGAACATAGCACATATCAAACTAAGAAGGGGAAGAGATGTAATACCATTACCGATTCCCCAGTAACACGTTCAAAGGCCAAGGCGAACAAGGCAAACAAGTTGAGGAAGAAGCGAAAGCTGGTGGTGCAATTGTAAACTGAATTTGACTCATGTTAATGTGGTTTTCTGGTTACTTGTGAACTTTTCGATAACTTGTTAATTTTATGTACTCTGGTTATGTGGTTTTTATGGATTGTGGAGTAAGTATACTTACTCCATATGGTTGTTATGGATCTTGGATTTAGTATGGTTATATTAATATGGATTATGACTAGTTTGGAATTTGGCATTTTTGTTTACTTGTATTTTGGCATTTTAGTTGTTTGCATATTCTGGCCTTTTTGGATTGGATTGCGGCCTTTTGGTATTGTGATTGGTACGTATCGGCCTTTTCGTACGGTGGTCATTTATGATACAAATGAAACCTTTTTGTAATTTGGTTAAGTATGTGTGGCTAGTACCACACTTCAGCCACACTACTTATTACAAACAATCTATATTATATTGGGCGATAGTTACTACAATTATTAGTGACTAAATTCAGTCATTTAATAGTGTATATAACATAGAAACGACCACACAAAAATTATATAATGTGGTCATACCAAAGCTTTTTGCCACGATTTACCAAAAAATAGTGCGACCAAAACTAAGCCTTTGATGAATGTTGGTATTTAGCCACGTTATTAATTCTCTTTAGCCACTACACATACTGTGGCTGCAAGTTGGTATCTAGTCACACGTTTGAGCTTAAAATGGGAGGTGTCAGACCCAAATGGTGGTATGCTTTAATCACTCTGTTTTGAGTTACAGCCACACAACCGGGGTGTGTCCGTAGGGGGCATACGATGATCCGACCTTAGGTGACACTTGGCTGAAAAATTAAAGAGTGACGTAAAGTTCATAGCCACACATATTTTATGTGGCGGAAGCCAAAATTTGACGTAGTGTTGATGATGGAGATGTTTAATTTGTAATTTCATGGATGGATGGTTGGGCGATGCCATGAACTTCATTTTAGTTAAGTTGTTGAACTCAATTTATAAATTATGTTTTATTAAGTGTTGATTCCCTTTAATTTACAAGTTATTTTTACCTAATTCTACTAAAAACATCTTAATTTGATTCAGGTTTGCTTGCACTCTCTCTTGTCGGACTCTCCAATTTTCCGGTGACTTCGTGGTCAATCTGTACAATCTTCAAATCTGGATGGTAGAACCGTCCATTTTCCTAATTTAATGATTCATGTGTGTTTTCGTCCAAACTTGGACGGTGAACCTATAAATAAGCCTTTTTTTCTCCAACAAACAAAACAAAGCGGTCTTGGTAGTGGATGTATGTCGTTCAACTTCATAGTACTGTGAAAGAAGAATTGGAGCCTGTGAAAATTGTCCTTGTAAAATGTTTGTTTGCCAAACTTTTGTCATAACTTGTCTCTTTTCTTCTCTCTTTTCCACTATATATATGTTGGTTTTGACTGCTCGACAATTCGATAATGACTCACTAATATTGTTCTAGATAATTCTCGCTTCTATCAGCAGGGAAGAGTTCAAACTAATATACTTGAAAGCTTGCTCTAAGCTAAAAACAGCTCTAAATCATTATTTTTCTCTTTCAAGAAATTGCAGAACATTGTATACGAAAAAGCAAGGAACACATGGAAGACAAGTATATGACTTGACCAGTACCACCATCAGCGGTAGAACAATTTCATCTGATATGAGTCCATGCCACATCAAGGCAAGCAAGGGAATCTTTACTAGAAAGATTGTTCCTGCACTGGACCATCACAAGTGGCTTACAGAGTAAAATGACTGATATATTTTACATGGGATTCAACTATTTATGATTTTATGTATAAAGTTAAACAACATAAAAAGGAGGTTCTTAAGGTTTCTAAGATTAATTTAGGGAGCAACGGTCCTTTTAAATAATAATTGATACATGATGCATTTGTTTCTTCTGACACTCGATATTCCGTTTGGTTGAAAATAATGAAATCGAGTGGAAATGAAATGAAATTGTACTATTTTATGGGTAGCTCTGTCTAATATTTTATTTTACCTTTTGCTAATTAGCTATCATAATATTTTTTTTCGTTCCGCCATTTACCTTTTACTATCAAAAAGATTATACATCAAGGGGTAGCAGTAGCAGTAGCATGTTTAAGAAAATACCAAAGAAGGGAACTATCCCAAGTAACTACTGCCTTATGTCTCGGGTAAACCAGGTCAAAGTAATGCCCCTTCGAACAAGTTGCCAGTTGATTGAGGTTGGCATGGAGAGGAGAAAAATCTGTGGTAAGTTAGTTAAGATGACACAAAAACTTTATCATCTTGACAGGTTGGTGAAGTTGCATTTTAGAGAGCTATCATTGGTGTTTGGCTATTGCATTCTGAGGCGGTGAGGTAAGTCTGCTAATATACCGTCGAATCAGCTGCGGCATGAATGACATTACTGCGTCATTGTAACTGAAAAAACTGTTCTTGGAAAAGTTTGGATATGCAAGTGTAGAATTTTGGTAAATTGGGCTTCAATCTTGATTATGAGTAGAGACAGAGTAGGCAAATGTTTAACTTGAAGAACAAAAATGTTGATATCAGATTTCCTTTTTTGAAAATTAAGGTTGTCATTTAGAAAAAAAAGTTAATATCAAAAACTAAAATTTAAGGTTTTAGAGAAAGGCCTTGACAAGATCTTATACTCTTCAACAAAAACCCTCATGCTCTAGTTCAGGGTAGCGTTTCTTAAGGATTATCTCGCATACATAGTCCGCTGCAAGGAGAACCAACCCTCTTTTGAAATCCAGTTGCTACTCTAGGGGAGCAATGGGTTGCCGGATATGGAAGGGAGTCGTTCGCTATCTTCCTAGGAGGATCTTCAAATTCTGATACCACTTTGCTAAAAGTGATGAAAAATGGGTTCCCCATTCTTACCATAATTCCAGAAGTTGCTATCAGTATTGTTGGAAGACATCTTTAGGACTGCTGACATGGAATATCAATCTACTGTTTGTGAATCCCTGATTATTTGCTTTCTTTAATTCTGTTATATTTGAATAATGTCTAATATCATGGATGATATCAAGACTGAGATCATGGCGTGATATTAAGACAATTATGTAGGTTTCTATTTAAATATTTTCAACCTGTAAGGTCTCATATTGAGGTGAGACATTCTTGAATCAATAAGATTTGTTTTCTATTGCTTGTGATGATAGTAGTATTGCAAAGTTAAAAGTCTTGCATTTTGAAACTCTTAAAACCTACAATTGGTATCAGAGCTCTTTTTTCTTAAGGGATATGTGATGGAATCTGAATCGAGTCTTACTCATCTTGCTCCACCTATATTTGATGGAGAAAACTACCAGCTTTGGGTAGTACGAATGGAGGCCTATCTGGAAGCTTTAGATCTGTGGGAAGCTGTTAAAGAGGATTATGCAATCCTTCCGCTGCCAAATAATCCTACGATGGCTCAAATCAAACATCACAAGGACCGGAAAACCAGAAAGTCAAAGGCGAAAGCAACTTTGTTTGCGGCTGTCTCAACAAGCATCTTCACCAGAATCATGTCTCTCAAAACAGCAAAAGAAATATGGGATTATTTGAAAAAAGAATATGCTGGTGATGAAAAGATACGAGGTATGAAAGTGCTGAATTTATTAAGAGATTTTGAATTGCAAAGGATGAAGGAGTCAGAAACAGTGAAAGAGTATTCAGACAGATTACTCGGAATTGCTAATAAAATTAGATTACTCGGCACTGAATTTCTTGATTCGAGAATTGTGCAAAAGCTTCTTGTAACCGTGCCAGAAAGATATGAGGCATCACTCACCACATTGGAGAACACGAAGGATATGTCTCAAATTACCTTGGCCGAATTGTTAAATGCCTTTCAAGCTCAAGAGCAACGAAGGATAATGAGACAAGATCAGATTGTTGAAGACGCTTTATCAGCCAAGTATCAAGATGCTGAAAAGAATAAAAGAAACCAGATTCTAAACAATGAAAATGCAGCAAGCAATCAGTACCAGAATAAGGGTGGAAACACAAGGAGAATCTTCCCACCTTGTCAACACTGTGGGAAAAAGGGACATCCTCCATTCAGATGTTGGAAAAGGCCCGATGCGAAGTGCATCAAGTGTAATCAAACAGGGCATGAAGCTGTTATATGCAGAAGAAATAGAAATCAGCAATATGAACAAGAGGCAAAGACCGCTGATCCAGAGGAGGAGGATCACTTGTTTGTCGCTACGTGTTTCTCAAGTACATAATCAAGTGATAGTTGGCTCATTGATAGTGGTTGTACTAACCACATGACTTATAACAAGAATCTTTTCAGGGAACTACACACTGCGAACTCATCAAGAGTCAGAGTTGGGAATGGCAAGTACATTTCAGTGAAAGGTATAGGTACGGTTGCAATCGCAACGAGTTCAGGTACAAAATTTATCGCAGATGTATTGTATGTTCCTGAGATTGATCAAAACTTGCTAAGTGTTGGGCAATTAACTGAAAAGGGCTATAAAGTTATATTTGATGATCAAAGCTGTTTGATTAAGGATGCAAGAGGTAATGCCATTTTCAAAGTTAAAATGAAGGGGAAAAGCTTTGCTCTAAATTTGTTGGAGGAAGAACAAGTTGCTTTCTCAAGCAAAGAAAATAGCGCCGAGCTATGGCATAAA
Source organism: Heracleum sosnowskyi (assembly GCA_030848705.1). Taxonomy (NCBI): domain Eukaryota; kingdom Viridiplantae; phylum Streptophyta; class Magnoliopsida; order Apiales; family Apiaceae; genus Heracleum; species Heracleum sosnowskyi. The sequence continues at coordinate 73,969,134 of CM061235.1, forward strand.
CGGCTTGGGCACTACCACAATGAAGGAGTTCAACGAATAAAATCCAAAGGGATGGCAAAGGATCTTCCAGAATTTTATGATCATGTTACAAATTGCAAGGCATGTCAGTTTGGAAAGCAAGCTAGAAAACCATTTCCAAAGACAACATGGAGGGCAACAAAGAAGCTGCAATTGATTCATACTGAGATTGCAGGCCCACAAAGAACACCTTCACTGAATGGTAGTCTTTATTATGTTATATTCATTGATGATTTCTCTCGTATGTGTTGGATTTTCTTTTTGAAGTTCAAATCAGAGGTGGCTCAAGTGTTTTGGAACTTTAAAGCAAAAGTTGAGAAAGAGAGTGGTTGTGAAATTCAAGCTATTAGGTCCGACAACGGAAATGAGTATACTTCAGGAGCTTTTAATCATTTTTGCGAGGAAGCAGGCATCCAACATCAATTAACTGCTCCATACACTCCACAACAAAATGGAGTTAGTGAAAGACGTAATAGATCTATTTTAGAGATGACAAGATGCATTCTTCATGAAAAAAATTTGCCAAAGAAGTTTTGGGCTGAAGCGGCAAACACTGCTGTGTTTTTGCAAAATAGGCTTCCCACGAGAGTCTTATGCGATAAAACACCCTATGAAATCTGGTATGAAGATAAGCCATCTTTAAATTTTCTTAAAGTATTTGGATGTTTGTGTTTCACTCATGTTCCTCATGTTAAAAGAGAAAAGTTAGATAAAAGAGCACTTCCAGGCATCTTTATTGGCTACACCTTGGCTATAAAAACTAATTATAGAGTTTTTCAGCCACAAACTGGCAATATAATTGTTAGCAGAGATGTGCACTTTATGGAGGATGAAGAGTGGAATTGGGATGATGCAAATAAGATGGATTTATTCTCAAAATATTTAGTAGTCAATCTTTCTGGCTTGGGCACGACAAATCAAAGCTCTGAAATTGGGGACAGTGAAATGGTGGATGACGTACCTCGGAGAGGCACAAGATCACTTTCTGATATTTATCAAATGTGCAACGTTGCTGTGTGTGAACCTACAAATTATGAAGAAGCCAAGAATGATCAGAATTGGATAAATGCAATGAATGAAGAACTATTCATGATTGAGAAAAATAAAACATGGTAGTTGGTTGATCGACCCCAGAACAGAAAAGTTATCGGAGTCAAATGGGTGTACAGAACCAAGCAAAATGCAGATGGATCAATCAATAAGTATAAAGCGAGGCTTGTGGTTAAAGGATATGCTCAAATACCAGGTGTGGACTATTCAGATACCTTCGCACCTGTTGCTCGACTCGAAATCATCAGATTGTTGCTCGGAGTAGCAGCACAAATGAATTGGAAGGTATACCATTTAGATGTCAAGTCAGCTTTTTTGAATGGTCTATTGCAGGAGGAGATTTATGTTGAACAACCTGAAGGCTATATAAAGAAAGGAGAAGAAAACATGGTGTATCTTCTTATAAAGGCTCTTTACGGCTTGAAGCAGGCTCCACGGACTTGGTACAGCAGAATCGACGAATACTTGCAGAGCTTGGGATTTGCCAAAAGTTTCTCTGAATCAACATTATATGTCAAGCACAATGGAGTTGATATTATCATCATATCAATTTATGTGGATGATTTGCTCGTGACAGGAAACACGCCAAGTGTTGTGGAAAAGTTCAAGCAAGACATGATGGAAATTTTTGAAATGACGGACCTTGGGTTGATGACATATTTTCTCGGAATGGAAATAAAACAGAATGAACATGAAGTGTTCATATGTCAAAAGAAATATGCTAATAAAATTCTGAAAAAGTTTAAACTGGATGAATGCAAAGAAATGAGCACGCCAATGAATTTGAAAGTAAAGCTCTGTAAAGAAGATGGAGCAGCCAAGGTTGATGAGGCATATTTCAGAAGCATGATTGGTTGTTTAATGTATCTTACAGCCACGAGACCTGATATTTTAAATGCAGTAAGTATTTTGTCTAGATTTATGCATGGTCCAAGCGAATGGCATTTTAAGGCTGCAAAGAGGGTGCTAAGATATGTTAAAGGAACCAGTGATTTTGGCATTAAATTCACAAGGAGTAAAAAGTTTGAGCTTCTTGGTTTCTCAGATAGTGATTGGGGTGGTTCTGTTGATGATATGAGAAGTACGTCAGGCTATTGCTTCACACTTGGTTCTGGGATGTTCTCCTGGAGTTCGAAAAAACAAGACACTGTAGCACAATCCACTGCTGAAGCAGAATTTGTTGTTGCTACAGCTGCTGTTAATCAAGCTCTGTGGTTGAGAAAGATTTTGATTGATATTTATTTGGAGCAAGGAGAAAGTACTGAAATTCTTGTTGATAATCAGGCTGCTATTGCGATCTCTAAGAATCCAGTTTTTCATGGCAAAACTAAACACTTCAATATTAAGTTGTTCTTTCTCAGAGATGTCCAAAAGGAAGGATCTGTTACTCTTGTCTACTGCAAAACAGATGATCAAGTTGCAGATATACTAACCAAGCCATTGCAGGTTAGCAAGTTTGAGCTTCTCCGAACAAAATTTGGTGTTTGCAGGTCCTAAAACAAGGAGGAGTGTTGGAAGACATGTTTAGGACTGCTGACATGGAATATCAATCTACTGTTTGTGAATCCCTGATTATTTGCTTTCTTTAATTATGTTATATTTGAATAATGTCTAATATCATGGCTGATATCAAGGCTGAGATCATGGCGTGATATTAAGACAATTATGTAGGTTTCTATTTAAATATTTTCAACCTGTAAGGTCTCATATTGAGGTGAGACATTCTTGAATCAATAAGATTTGTTTTCTATTGCTTGTGATGATAGTAGTATTGCAAAGTTAAAAGTCTTGCATTTTGAAACTCTTAAAACCTACAAGTATCGAGCCAAACTTGCACTCAATTGATCACAAACTATATTTTTATTCAAATGCAACTCGATCTTTTAACATTGCAAGAATGATAATTTGGAACACAGTAATTTATAACGTCGTACATATTTATGTTGACATCAAACTTGATGGTGCTGATCAAGTACCGGAAATGCATTTAGCACGGTTCTCTAACTAAAATATAGTGGGTTTCTCTGGTTTGTGCTTGATGGAACTATCATTTGTAAGCAAAACAACTACTTCAGACATTGTCGGCCTCAAAGAAGTTGGTGACTGAGTGCACATCAAAGCAATTTCGACTGTCTTTTTAACTTCATCAATGTTGTATGCATTTGGATCTAAATTCTTATCAGCCAAATCCGAATGCCTGTCACTTGCGTACAAATTCCATGTCTGTGACATTATAAGATAAATCAAATTAGAAAAATAAAGAGGTCAAAAGGTGAGTTTTACATTGAGCAATTTTGTTGTTATTCTCGTTAAAATTTTCTTCCACAGACAGTCAGACAGATGCACAAATACATTATACAATATAAAATTCACTTACGTGTTCAAGGAGGGAACCATTGTCAGGCTTAATGTCTAAATTGGTACACCTTCGGCCACTTACAATTTCAAGAACCACCACGCCAAAGCTGTAGGTGTCAACTTTCTCAGACAAGTGTCCGTGGATTGCATACTCTGGCGCTGTGTAACCCCTGGTATAGTAAGATAGCTTTGAACTCTTGATTAAAGAATCTAATTCTGTTATGATTGACCAAACTATACCATTTTAAAACTAAATCTGAAAACAGAAATTAAATTGTAAAAACAGCCAAGGTATTTTTGGCTAACTTACAATGTCCCAGCAAATCTAGTGCTGAGATGACTTTGATCATCACGTATATATCTTGCCAACCCAAAATCTGCAATTTTTGGTTGAAATTCATCATCTAGTAGAATGTTGCTTGATTTTATATCTCGATGTATGATACATTTATGAAATTGTTCGTGAAGATACACAAGGCCCCTAGCTATGCCGAGAATTATGTCAACACGTTGTTTCCAGCTGAGCATTCCCCGTTTCACACCTGGAAATTATATTATCTTGTATAGTTATTGATATCGAACATATAGTACTGCTCAAGTTTGAGTACTAAAAGGAAACTCACCATAAAGAAATGTATCAAGACTTCCGTTTGCCATGTATTCGAACACAAGAAGTAGCTCTGATCCTCTGTTACTACAGCCTAATAAACGAATGATATTTCGGTGATTAATATTTACTGTAAGCCTAACTTCACACTCAAAATCTTCCTTGGCTTTGCTTGTAGCAATTGAAAGTTTCTTTACAGCTACTACATCACCATTCTTTGTTATGCCCTGTTTATTAACTTGACCAGAAAAAATTTAGACGGTAAAGCATCAATGTTGCAACAGTGGGAAAGACTGTAAATTCAATATCACCTTGTATACATCTCCGTAACCTCCTTCTCCTATTTTAGAGTCTTCGCTAAAGTTTCTTGTAGCTGATTTTAAATCTTTAAAACTGTAAATGACTGGCCCCTGCAACTTGGATAGCCCTAACATATCACCTAGTACACATAAAAATCAGTTACATGCAAAAATGTAACTGATTGATACCTAAGTACAAAAAACATATTAGATACCTCTCTGTGCTACATTCGCCTTTCTTACTGATTGATACCATAAAATTACGGCAAGTATGAGAAAGAGGCATAGAACACCAACTAGACCCCCAATAATAGTTGTCCTTGACTTTGAAGTTCCTGGAATATGCAAATTCACCCGTTACCATATTCCAGAGCTAAACCGTAATGTTGCAAGACCATTGCTTCCTTTCATTAATCCATAGATTATTTATATATTTATACAAGCTATTAGAAATATGCCAACTTCGAAGGGTAAAATATGGAGATTGATTTTGATTTACCTCCATGTAGATAGGGTGTGATACTGATTGTGCTGTTGTCAGCAAAGAATGAGGCATCCGAGTATCTGAGAAAACAACCAGCATCAGCAGAACTACCCTCTGAACCAGGCGGACAACTTTTTATGTTATTGTACCCAATTGTCAAGCAATTATGACAATCCTTCTGGCTGATAGTTTCGAAACCAGTATACTTTGTGTATAGAAGTTGTACGACTCATATCTATTACGAACAAAGAAAACAGATTCACATTCGCTGTTTATTGTTTAACGCAATTTTTTCAAACATTAGCAATGAGTTATTCTGTGAAATATAATCCAACCACAATTAGTGTTGGTCTTCATGGAAGATGTGAAAGGCCCCAAGGGGTCATGGTAGTAACCTTAGTAGTTCGACCTAACTTAAATTTTTATAGAGAGGGTCCCACATTCTTCTATTGGATATTGGTAGGGATGTCCCCAACATGCCCACCTAATTTGATTCTGGCCTGGTCATCAGGCTCGAATATTATGTCTAACAAAATTGGCAAATCTCGAGCCTAAATTGAATTCTAGGTTTATCCATATGTGAAGTCTATAATTTTATTGACTGGACCAAATGCATCACTTGGATAGTTCCCAATTCTCATGACGGGCCCCTGGCTTATGCGAAGCCGGCCTAATATGTTTTGTTTGATGTGTCTCACATTTTAAAGCATGACATGGATGCTATAAACTAATATGATCTGAAATTTTATTTATATTATTGTTCCTAGTATGTAGATGCACAAACGATCAAGGTAAAATAACGAATAGGACCTGAGGAAGCAGCCTTTGTATATGACATCACCACCATCAAAGGTAGGACAATTACGTCTGACTTCAATCTGGGCAACATCAAGGCAAGCAAGACAGTCTTCAGTTGAAAGATAATTCCTGCACTGAACCATTCCATACACATCAGTTTCAACTGTCGTTGCAAAGTGAATGTTGTGGTTGTTAGACAACTGTCTCCTGATTTCTCCGAACGTTTTGTTAAATTTTCTCATGAAAACTGACATCTCAACGCGGATTGAAGATTGCCGATTGCAGTCTTGGCTCAACAATAAAGTTTGAGGGTCTGACAGAACTCCTCCCATATTCATCAATAAAATCAAGAAAACTCCGTGGAGGTGGATGACCATTGTCATTGACATGCTCCTTCCCATATTTCCAGTACTTGAATTTTATGATCTAAGCTACATTTATAATTACTTATCTCTCTTTCTTTGAATCACATGGACTAATTTGCAGTTGACTACTCCACTAGAAGATACAAGTAATTTTATTTCCAAGCATTCCATTTGCTTGACTTTGTATATGACTCGTGAGTCTTGAGTGGTGGACTGGTGGTGGCCATGAAAGTAAGGAGACCTTCGGAGGTGTTGGTTTATGGTTAATGAGCCCGGTCAACAATTGTATTAATGGGAATTGGAACCTTAATCCCAAGTGTTGGTGTTTGGATTAACAATTTAGTTGTGTGGAATGGGAATTTAATCCCTTTAGATGAATAAATCAAACCCATCCTATCCCTTGAGTTTCTATTTCATTACCATTCTCATCAACCCCCATTCCCATACCCTCCGATCTCATTTCCGATTCCTATTTTATGTATCCAAACACCCCTCAGTGTCAACTACTGGCCCAGCGAACAGAAAATACAACGAACTAAAAATACAACCAAACTCAGACATATTTCATACAAGATTTCATTGAGTAATAAAAATCATTCGTTAGCCCAAGTAATTATTTTGTTACATCAGATTAAAACATACTCTCTCCGTCTAGTCCAGTTGTTAACATTTGAATTTGTATTGAGCAAGCAGATTAATAAGTGAGGATAAAGAAGCGGAGAAGTGTAAGAAACAACATATCCTCTGTCACAGAATTGACTGATACTGAGAAAATTATGCTTAAGACCTTCCACAATAGATACATCTTCAATGATAACATTTCCAGATTCCAAATAGCCATATCCTTCAGTTAAACCTTTGATGTTATCTCCAAAGGTAACCACTGTGCCAGCTTTCTCAACCACATTTGATAGTAGGGCTCTATCTCCGGTCATATGCCTTGAACATCCATTGTCCAGAATCCACACAACACGGTTTACATGTTCCACACCCTACAATATCAAATTGATTAGTCCTTTCTCGGAACCCAACTTGATTGGGTCCGGCATACTTAAATAACTGGCCTTTGTAGGCAAAACAACATTTTTAACCTTAACCACTTCAACCTCTTTAACAAAAGAGCATTTCCATTTATAACAAGCCTTAAGACATTTCTGAGTAGGCTTAGGTATAAATGTGTCCACTCTAGTTTTGGGAGGACTAGTACACTACACCATATATGCGATTCACCAACATTAAATTTTATGTTACCGACCAAAGTGTTAGCTTAGATGACTTAAAATTGATACATGGCAATATAATTTTTTAGTGTTGCTGTTGATGTAATTTTGTGTTACCTTAAAGAAAATTAGATTTCTATTGTAACATAAATTAAGGCGTTACAGTTGATTATTGAAAAGGTGTTACCAAAACAAACAAAAATAGGCAGGCAAAAACATAAGCCAAAATTAGAAAGAAGCGGGCAAAATTTTGGGCGGCTAATATCCTAATTAAAACTAAACCTGCTCAAGCATTTTTCAGAAAACATTACTTTCTTTCTCTCTCCCACAAAACATTACTCGCTCAATTACTCTCTTTCTCTCTCCCACAAAACATTATTTCTCTCAAAATTTTGACGGGTTTAATTAGGGTTCTTCAAGGTTCAATTAGGGCTTCTGCTTTTACACTATTTTGGGAGCTTATTTCAACAAGGTACAAACCCTAATTTGAAAGAGCTTCACTGTTTGTTTTAATTAGACGTGGAATTTGTATTTTTGTTTCTTGACTTTACTTGTCCTTCACAATCGGGTAAGTTTATGGCAAGACCAACAGCTGCAATATTGATTTCATATAATGGGTCCGTGAATTTGTTTGTATGATTTTCACTTTATGATGTTGTGGCATTAAAATTTTAGGCGTTATGGTGGTTTTGGAGATGAAGAAAAGCTAGGGCATATATAGAAAAATTTGGGGAAAGATTGGTATGATGCTTGTTTGATCTTACTTTGAATTGGGTGGAGCTTATAACTTGATTTGAGGTATAATCCCTAAATTTTGATCCTTGTTTGTTCATGTTAAGAATGGTTCTTAAATTTTTTATTTTGGTTATGTATATTTCTAAGATTCTTATGATTGAAATAATGAATTTAAGTTTTAATTGATTGGTATTGATTGATAATGGTTAGTTAGTGATAACGAAGGGTACATGAGAACTTGAATGGATAAATCCAACAAACTTGTTTACTGCCACGTTTCTGTTCTACTGTTCTGGAGCCATTAACATCAGTTTTGGGTAATAGCATTATAGTGGAATTGTTCTATTTGTTTTCTAGTTTAATTACGCACTGACCTTGAGTCTTTTGAGTATACGAGTAAAGAGTTATCATAGTTTTACTAAAGGTCGCGCAACAGAAAATTTTCTGTACTTTGGTACATGATTGTTTAGCTGGTTGTTCTTGATAAAGAATTGGTTTTGGTTGGAAATGTTTCTGGTATACTGATATGAGGTTCAGGAGGATCTCAAAAAAGTTTGGTATTAAAATGATTAGTTTTCAATTTGCTAAAAATGTTTAGGTATAGCTTGCGCAACAACATTTCAATTTCCAGGTTGACTGCCCTGTTTTGGGGAGTTGTTTTGAAGAGTTTAATAACTTTATTTAATGTTGGATAAAAGATAAAAGTTATAGGTTTTTGTCTTGTTTGTGTTCCTTCCGAATATGGTACATATTGTAGATGTCATTCTTCAAGCTCTAGTTCACTGATATTTGATATCCCCTTTGATGCTTTTTTCATGGAAGTTTCTTGTATCCGAATGTCTCATTTTGTGCAGGTTGCTAGCTTTCCATTTGACGATCATAATTGCCCTCCCATCCAAATCATAATATCATTTTGTAAAAGTGCGTACTCATGGCTGAAGGAGGATATTGAAAATGTTGTAGTAGTGCACTGTAAAGCTGGAATGGCCAGAACTGGTTTAATGATTTCTAGTCTGCTTTTATATCTGAAGGTAACACTCATCAATTATATGAACTATCTTTAAACAATATCATTAGTCTCCTTATGTTATCTGGATTAAGTACTTGATATATCTAACTAATTAGGTTCATTTTCTTATGCTACATTCAATGCTTCTGCTTTATGCAGTTCTTTCCTACAACTGAGGAGTCTATTGACTATTATAACCAGAAAAGATGTTTTGACTCAAAGGGCCTTGTTCTTCCAAGTCAGATTGTTAGTATACACTTTGTTACACTATAGTTCTACTGTTATTTCTGTTCAGCATTTTTGACATGTAACTTACAAATTCAAATTTGTCAAATCGTAGAGGTATGTGAAATATTTCGAACGCATCTTGACATACTTCAACGGAGAGAATCAGCCTGGTCGTAGGTATACTTTTTACCCATCTCTCCTTGTTCAAATTTAAGAAATCATGGCATCTATTGACAATGTTAAAAATTTTGATTATCTCATATTTTTCTTGTTTTTGTATGTTGATCTCAATTTTTGATTTTGAGTTATGCTGCAACATTCTTATTCAGTTTGGATCAATCATTGGTTCATTGTTTTGATTCACATTATTTATAGGTGTATGCTTAGGGGCTTCCGCCTTCACAAGTGCCTTTGTTGGATTAGGCCCTCCATTACTATCTCTAATCATAATAGTATATTATATTTTCTCTGTTGAAAAAATTGCATATTATGTGTGCCCTTCTGTATTTACTCCATCAAACTAAAAACTGACTCTGTCCAAACATCGTGTAACATTTGACAAATATTTAATCGCCTGTATAGTTTATTAAATGTATTATGTAGCATTATAAAGATAGGAGTCTAATACATGATATTGATATCCATATGTTTGTAAATGTGTTCCCTATTTACAATCTCTATTGTTTTCTTACCATGAGTTACGGATAGCTTGGCAAAAGTGTATACGAGTTTGCTCCAAGAGGGTGATATGAAAAAAAGGAAAAAATGAGGATAGAAGATGATAGAACTGATAATAGGCATAAGAGCAGTGAATAATGTGATATATATTATGATGAACTAAAGCTATTATGTAAGAAAATAGGGTCACTAGCATAAAGAAATGTAATATTCTTGCGTTGCTGCACTTGAGGCACCTGACCTCAACTAAAAGTCCTTTTCAGTTTATTACCAGAAACAGATCCTAGTTTTTAATAGTGTCTTACAACCTAAAATTGCAGTATATATGCCAGATTAGCTGCTTATAATAACTACATAGTTTTGATAAACTGCTGAAGTGTTTGATTATTTCTGCAGGTGTTCTATTTTCTACAAAAAAACATCCAAGAACCAAAGATCTTTCGGTAGGTGTTCTCGGTTCTCAAAAACAATAATATATGTCCTCAACACCTCTCGATTACTTTGCGATAGCTAAAATTGATATCTTTTATTGGTCCTCTATTAATTAGATTTAATATCACTACTAGTCCTTTGTAGTTCAAACATTAAGTTGCTAAGAGGAGTGAAAAAGTTGTATTGTATCTGTGTTTATTTTGAGTTTGTACAATCCTATGCTTATTTGCTCAAATTTGTTTAATGCCATTAGAAAATAAATCAAACATCAGCCCAGTTTTACTGATATCAATAATGTTCAAGTACTAATTCACCTTCCGGAGTATGCGAAATATATTTACTCGATAAATATATGGCGGACTGATAAATATATGTTAAAGTACTAATTCACCAAGTGTATTTACCTGAATATTTGTTTCAACTAATTTGATAGATACTTAAACTTATTTATTGATCTCCAGGACTCTTCGTGGAAACAATGTGCTATCTTCAATTCTTCCCACCACCATATCACATTAATGGTAGGCCCTTCAGCTCTTCTTTACTTTTTTTGTTCATCATCTTACTTTTTAAAATCTGAGAGTCTCACTATTGTGTTTTATTTGTCCACCAGGTGTTGCAAAGATATCCTTAACTTCATTCATTGTGTATACTTTTAGGGAATGCGTTTATCCTGGTGCGGTTAAGCATGAAGCAGATTTTAGAGGACATATACAAGGATATAGATTCAGAGCATGTTTGGGCATAAATTGATGTAAAACTAAGTTATGTCTAGTAGATTTTGATATGTTTTTATCGTCTTTCTAGTAGCTTTTGGAAGTTTGTTTGTGTCGAATGGCAATAGCTTCGAACATTTGTTTATATTGATGTAGAAAAATGCAGTTGATATTTGTTTGGCAAGTTCTTAAAGTGTTTAATGTGTTGACAAAAAATGACTAATGTTGAACAAATTAATGTTGCAATAAATTAAAATGTTGTTGCTAAATACAAAAAAGTTTTTCACGAATAAGTGTTGGAATAGAGCACTGGGTGTTGCCAATTAGAAAAATAGTATGGAGTACTTGTTTTGGCATAGGGTCTATTTCAACGTTTTTCCTAGTGTTGGTAAAGACAAGAAAGTATTGCCATTGGGGTATACGGTAACATTTTTTCATGTGTTGCTGCTGGTTCATCAAGTGTTGGCATAGACCCCTACAGCCACGGTGCAAAGTCCAACACTTCAAAAATTGGGAAAAGTGTTGGCGTAGGCTATTTTTTGGCTTTTAGCAACACTATTCATGATTTTTCACACTTTTTTTAGGTGTTGGCAAATATGATATATGGTGTAGTGGTAGTTTTAGATCTAACATTCTTCTTATAATTAACATGTTGATGAGGAGCAGTCTTATCATCAGATACATGCTTACTATTAAAATAAGCATACATAACATTAAAAGCACAAGACATGCAATTCACCACACCACATGTTTTATGAGACAGATCAATAGTAGGCATGTTAGATTTGTTGTTGTTTTGTTCCACTTTATGAGTGTCTGACTTGGTCTCTGTTGATTGAACAACTTTGACAGAACCCTCAAACACACATTTGTTGGAATGAGCAATTTCATTAGAAAGGTCCTTAGTACGCAACTCCTCTTGAATAATGATGGAAGATTCATTCAAAGGTTCTGATATAGATTCTTTAAAGAGAGGGTCTTCAACATCCTTAAGCACCTGTGGTATACTCCTATCTATAACACTGACTCTTTTAGGGGTATTAATGCATAACATTCCAACAGCCTCGTTATAGGCAAAACCTATACCAATAGTTTTCCTTATAGCTTACTTGTTGAAAAACTCTTTAGCCGTTTTACAAGAATTATAGTAGGCTCTTACCTTTGTTTCAAGTTCAGTGATCTTATCTTTAAGAATAGTTTATAACTGTTTATAGCAATTCACCTTATTCTCAAGAAAAGCTACTTTATCTTTTAGTTCATCCTGATTAACATGCACTAGTTTTAATTCTGTAACCTCTTTTTCCAAAGCATTGTTCTAAAGAATTATTCGATCATTTTCACTACGTGCACATGATAAAGTACTTCTAAGATGATAAACCATTTCTGCATCAGAAAAAGTTACCTCAGACTTAGGAGATGAATAATTGCCTTCCTTAGCCATAAGTGCAAGATTACCAACTTCTCCATCTTCCTCATCACTGTCAGTATCATCCCAGCTCTTTATTTCTGCAAGATAAGCCTTCCCAATCTTGTTCTTCTTGTTTGAGTCATATGAGTTCTTCTTTGCTTGTCTAGGTTTTTTACATTCTGTAGCAAAGTGTCCCAACTCATTGTAGTTAAAGCATCTGATAGTGCTTCTGTCCACAGTTCCAGTTTTATAGCCACCCCTTGTGCTATTAGAGGAAGAAGAACTACCTCTCTGGAACCTTGGTTTAAATTTGAGATTTGGATTCCTTCTGAATCTGAAGTTCCCAAACTTCTTCACTATCATAGCCATTGACTCATCTTCCAATTTCTCAAGCTCTTCCATGGAATAGAAGTCACCATCAGATTGGCTAGTGGATGTAAAGCCATATTCAGCTACAGTTACATCCTTGTCTGAACTAGAGGGTTGAGCAACCTGTTAGGATTTATGGGTGATAGCTATGAGACAACTTAACTAGATATTTTAAATACTTAATTTTATTAAGTATGAACATACTGTCACAGCCAGAGTATGTCTTTGTAACCATTTTGTTTATTGCAAATAAGATTCTAGTACATCTTGGTAGAAGTTCATTTATTTGTTCAAGCCTCAAGAAGTGCTCAAGATGGACAACAAGAATAAATGTTACTGTCACAGCATTGACAGTAACGTTACGAAAAGACAGCATGTTGCAAGTCACGATAGTACATTCACTCTGACAGCAACATTGGCGGAAGCCCTCAGACATCAACTTTACCTTAGCCTGACAGCAAGCTTGGAAATCCTGACAGCACCTTATGCGGGGATTTCTTACTGTCCCCAAAAGCGCGTTCTCGTGACAGCAAGCTTAGCCATCAGGATACTGTCATGAAGGGATAACATTTGTATTGGGGATCTACCCAGTCAAACTTGTGACAGTTTGGATGTTCAAGAAACAGGCGTGTTGCAGTATCCCAACACTGCAACAGGTCTGCAAGACTACGACCGAAGCTTGAGAGATCACATGACAAAGCTCACCAATTCAAGAGTATGACAAATCAACATCTACTGAATTGTGTTAGATAAATATAGAATCTATCTAGATTGCTTTTCTCAGTAATGTTAATCTTGTTTGTATAGCAATTTAGGTAATGCTCACGGGTAGACAATTTGTAAGAAGCTGCCACATGAAAATGACAGCAGCTTCACAAACCCGTGATGATAGAGATAGGATTAGTTTTACTTAGACTATCTTTCAATTCATTCTATGTATCACTCGAGAAACTGAAGCTCAAGAAAATGAACATTTTCTTGAGGTTGTAGCAACCCATTGCAAAATAAATAAAACATTTATTTTGTGAGAAATACTCTTGTGTCTACTTGTTGTTTGTAATTCATAAACTGATAAATGTTAATCTTAGCCTTTGTTGTTGAAACGTAGTTTGAGATTTATCAGTATTGCATTCACCCCCCCCCCCTTCTGCAATAGTCAAGGACCAACAACTGGTATCAGAGCAGACAGATTGTTCGACAAATCTGAGATCATGACAAGTATGCAGAAGTCAAGTAGCATAAAGATTCCATCTTTTGATAAAGAGAATTACAATGTGTGGAAAAGAAAAATCTTGCTGTTTATCAAAGCTGCAAATCCCTTATACTTGGGTATCCTCCAAAATGGTCCCTTTGTTCCACGGAAAGAGATTGAAGCCTCAATTGTGGACGGTGTTCTTGTTCCAGCCTACTGGGTCAACAAACTACCTTCAGAGTTTCTGGAGCCAGAAAAAGAGAAGGTGGCCTTGGATGATTACTTGCAACTCATCTTACTGGATGCTCTCACTTTGGACAAAGCCATGTGTGGGAACGTCATTGGATGCTCATCAGCCAAGGATATGTGGAATAAGATTGAGCTGCTATGTGAAGGAAGTGAAGAAGTGAAAGACAATCAAAGACAAATTCTTATCTCATAGTATGAAGCTTTCATGGCAAAGTCAGGAAAAAATCTAACAACAATGTTTGAGAGGTTTAGCAAACTGCTGACTGAGCTACAGATTCATGGCAAGTACTATGATAGGAAAGAGTTAAATGTTAAGTTCTTGCTCACACTTCCTGAGCATCTAGAGCACAAAATCACTGCCATAAGAGAAGGAAGAAGTCTAAACAATGTTTCCCTTGAAACATTATATGGTGTGCTTAAATCATATGAGCTTGAATTTTTCCAGAAAAGAGCTATACAAGCTGGATTAAGAGGAAAAATGGCTAATATGTCTGGTGCTCTTGTAGCTCATGTGCCAAGAATCACTCAACCTGTTGAAGGAATTCAAATCACCCAACCTGCTCCAGTACCTACTCTTAAGATTGAAGAGGTTGTGGATGATGATGAGAAAGTTGTGCTGCAAATAACTGATGTTGAAGATGAAGACTTCTATTCCTTAGAAGAAATGGAAAAGATGGATAATCCAACAATGGCTTACATGGCTAAGAAGTTCAAAAACATAACATTCAAAAGAAACAAGCCATTTAAGCCTCAAGGTCAAACATCAAGGTTCAGCAGAGGGAATTCTTCCAAGGTTGTAGGTGGTGCCACAAAAGGTGGTTACAAAACAGGGATGGTGAACAGATCCAAGTTTAGGTGTTACAACTGCAATGAGCTTGGTCATTTTGCTACTGAGTGCAGAAGACCAAAACAAAATCAAAGGATGGATAAAGGGTCAAGTGGACACTTCAAGCCCTCCTCAAAATGTTGGGATGATTCTGATGATGAAGAGGAAGAGGAATATGTGAATCTAGCCCTCATGGCTAAGTCCGATGAGGTCTCCTCTAGCTCTCCAAGTCAGGTACCTTCACTTGTCTTGCTTGAAATGTCTAAAGAAGAATACAAACAAACTGTCGAGGAGTTTAGTGCTGAAATGTTTAATGTTCATACTAGTTTGACTGCAGCAAATGAAGAAATTGCTAGGTTAACTAAACTTAATAAAACACTCACTTCTGAGAATGACATGCTTTTGTTAAAGACCAGTCGATTAGAATCTCTAACACAGGAGAATGCCAAACTTAAAAATGAATTAGACTGTGCTAAAGAAATTGAGAAGTTTATAAGGAAAGAAATAAGTGGAAATGAATTCAAGATTAAAGCCTGTTGAAACTCATTCAAACAACTTCAGGATTATCATGAGAAACACACAGAGAATCAGAAAGTAGGGATAGGATTTGAGTATGGTAAAAGACCTGGTAAGGAAATTGTGAGTCAGGATTGTTCAACTGATGCTTCTGTCAAACCTGATGTCCTCAAGAAGATCAACAACCCAATTTTCAAAATTTCTGAACTTGAGTTTGATGAGGAAGCCATGATCATCAAACAACAACTTGATGATGAGGATGAGTGCATTGACAACACAACAGTTGGAGGAAAGGATACTGTCAAAATCCGCAAGACAGCAACTTTCCCAAACAATCTGAAAGAATGTTCTAAAGATGCTGTCAAAAATGGCAAGACAGAAACTTCCAAAGATACTGTCAAGAGAGTTCCAAAGACAGTAACTTCCAAACCTACTGTCACGACAGAAGGTGTAAAAGGTACTGTCAAGGAAAGCTCGACAGCAACTTCAGAACATCATGTTGACACAGTTACCTACAAGTCTAGAAACAGGAATGGTAATTTAGGAAATGGCAATGCTAATGTTGGTAGTGCTCCCAGAAAACTATGCAATAATCTTCACATCACTTAACTCATGTTTGTAAGAAACCAAAAGAGGTCAAGGATAATGTGACCATGATAGATGGTAACTTACATAGAACCCCCATTATGCATAGATCTATGGTAGTTTGTAATAATATTGATTGTCTGCCTTGTAAAATAACTGCCCTGAGTACTTGTTTCAATCTGCCTATTTCATCTACTGAACAATGTCTCTATATGCAAACTGTTGAGACTTTTGAGCCTACTGGAAACAGTAAGAAGGCTACATCCACTAAGAAGAAGACCAAGTCTAATTCTAAAGAAAAGTGGGTGAAGAAAGGAGTCCAACAGAAGATTCCTGATGTGATGATTAAAGTTGAAAATGTTGATTATTCTTGTGATACTGAAGTAACAGGACCCAACAAGGATTGGGTACCATATGCCTCTTACATACAATTTGTTTTGTAGGGCAAGAATAAGGAGCAAGTCATATGGATCATTGACAGTGGCTGCTCAAGACACATGACTGGTGATAAAGCCCTGCTATCACAATTTGTGGAGAAAGCTGGCCCAATCATAACCTTTGGAGACAACATCAAAGGTTACACAGTGGGATATGGCTGTTTGGAAATTGGGAATGTTGTCATTAATGATATTGCACTTGTTGATGGATTGAAGCACAACATGCTCAGTGTCAGCCAATTCAGTGACAAAGGATTCAAGGTTGATTTTGACATGATGGTGTGCAATATCTATCACAAGAAAGATGGAAGCCTCTCTCTGAAAGGGGTAAGGAAAGGAAGCCTATTTGTTGCTGATCTAAGCTCAACAAAGAAGGACAAGATTTACTGTTTCTACAGTAAAGCTACTGTTGGTGACAATATGCTTTGGCATAGGAAACTCTCTCACCTCAACTTCAAGACAATGAATATGTTGATGAAGAAGGAACTAGTAAGAGGACTACCTCAACAGGAATTCTGTCAAGAAGGACTGTGTGAGGACTGTCAAATGGGAAAATTGAAGAGAGTTGTGCACATGTCAAAGCAAATTAACACCAACACAGAGCCACTCAAACTAATTCACATGGATATCGTTGGACCAGTCAATGTTCCATCATTAGCCAAGAAGAGATACACATTAGTTATGATGGATGATTACTCTAGGTATACTTGGGTAAAGTATCTAGAATCAAAAGATGAAGCTGCTCAAGTTATCATTGATCACTTAAGAGTTCTTGACAAAACCCCAAATGCCAAAGTTCAATTTCTGAGAAGTGAAAATGGTACTGAGTTCAGAAATGCCACACTTGGCAATTTCTGCAAAGATGAAGGAATTGTGCAACAATTTTCTGCTGCAAGGACACCACAGCAGAATGGAGTTGTAGAAAGGAAAAACAGAACTCTCATTGAAGTTGCCAGAACTATGCTTCATGATGCAAAGTTACCTACATACTTCTGGGCAGAAGCCATCAACACAGCTTGCTACACACAGAACAGAACCTTGATCAATAAGACTCATGGGAACACTCCTTACTATTTGCTGAATGAAAAGAAACCTACTATCAAGTACTTTCATGTGTTTGGAAGCAAATGTTTCATGATGAAAGATAGCCATGAAAAGAAAGGGAAATTTGACACCAAAGCTTATGAAGGTATTTTCATGGGTTATGCTCTAGAAAGGACTGCTTACAGAGTCTATCTCTTGGAACACAGGATTATAGATGAAAGTGTGAATGTCACATTTGATGAAACCAAGTTTCCTGGACTGCATGAAGAAGGTCAAATGCAGATTCTCAGATTTGAGAATCAAGGGTACTTGGAGGAAGAAGAAATTGTTGATGAAGAACCTACATATACTCAAACTGTTGATCTTGAAAAAGATGTTGTCATTGAAAGTAATGCCAATCAAACTCCAGCTCAGTCACAGACAATTTCAGGAAATATTCAAAATGATGGTGACTCTGGAGATATTGAAGAAAATGGTGGAGACAATTGCCCTGGTGAAGACTCAGTTCCTCAAACTGAGGCTACTGTTTATGTTCAAACAAGAAGCTTGCCTAGAACCACAAGGTGGAACAAGGATCACACAAATGATCTTATTATTGGAGATCCTTCTTCTGGGGTGAGAAACAGGAACAATGTTTTTGCTGACAACATGTTTTCTTGTTTTCTATCTCAAGTGGAGCCAAAAGCAATTGATGAAGCATTGTTGGATTTTGATTGGGTGATTGCTATGTAAGAGGAACTCAACCAGTTTGAAAGAAACAATGTATAGAAATTGGTTCCAAGACAAAAGGGAACGTCAGTTATTGAGACAAAGTGGGTTTTCAGAAACAAAATGGATGAAAATGGAAATGTGAGGAAGGAATAGAGTATGATGAGACATTTGCACCTGTTGCCAGACTTGAGGCTATTAGGATTTTCCTAGTCTTTGCTGCACACTGTAATTTCAAGGTGTTCCAAATGGATGTCAAAAGTGCTTTTCAAAATGGAGAGTTGGAGGAAGAAGTGTATGTTGAACAGCCACTAGGTTTTGAAGATGCTGAAATGTATGATTTTGTGTACAAGCTGTTCAAGCCACTTTACGGATTGAAAAAAGCTCTTAGAGCCTGGTATGATACCCTCTCTGCCTTTCTATTGGAAAACCAGTTTACAAGAGGTGTAGTAGACAAGACTCTTTTCTACAAGCATCATGGCAAAGACATCATTCTGGTTCAAATTTATGTTGATGATATCATCTTTGGTTCATCAAATGAGAAGCTGTGTGAAAAGTTTTCATCTCTAATGAGAAACAAGTATGAGATGAGCATGATGAGAGAACTGTCAGTCTTCCTTGGTTTACAAGTTCTTCAGAAAGATGATGGAATCTTCATTTGTCAAGAAAAGTATGTCAAGGAACTTCTTGTAACAGCCCCAGATCCGGGGTCGGGGATCCGGTCGTTACGGTCTCAATTTCCATCAATAATACTTGCACTTGAATCAAAACAATTAAACTGCATGCTGTGACCCCGCAATAACAACACCACACACACACAACTAGTTATAGTCCCAGAGATGAAATTGGAATAACTATCTAGTCATAGGATCCACAAGTTATAAGTTATTACAAACCCAAAAGATTACAGAGTACGCTTAATAGTTCTTGCCGTTGCTTACATTAATCATAATATAAATAAGTCTGATACACAAAAGCTGTAGCTTAGACTACTGATTGCTACTACCTCAGCTATGGCGGCTACGACATCAGCGGGTAAATCTCTGACCGCTGCTACCTGCTTGCGCAGAGTGTGCCTGTTGCGGGCCATCTGCTCTAGCTGTTGTTGTGATATAAATAAATAAAGCAAGGGTGAGCAATAGAGCCCACCAAAATAGTTTATGACAAATTATCAGTATATAACAGTTCGAAAATATCTTTGTAACCACAGGCTATGCATTAAGCGGATAAGATACTAGTATAACATAAAAGATGAAGTTACGAGAAAAATTCAATGTAAGGTTTCCGTAATCCAAAATCCACTTATGCATATATAATCTGAGTAAGGTTTTATCAGAGTCATAACTCATAAAATAAAAGATGAAGTTACAAGGATTTATTGCAACTTCATTTTCTTTGAACACTTTTCGACCCCCTATCAACATGATCGGTTCTTCTCCCCAATACATGTTGCAGGAATATCCAAAATTGGATGATGAACTAATACTGGAGTTTCTACCGCGCCCGTTGTCCCAACCTTACTATGATCAGTAGCAGGTCGTACAACAAAAATATGTTTTCTACATGTAGATGGAAGAATCACGACAGCCTGACATTGTCTACCGCCTTTCCGGATCTCCCGGCCCATTTGGGGCAATAAAATGGATGGGTCGGCGCAACTGGACCTCTTACACCACTCCAAGTTCGGATGAAATCCATGACTCTAAAACGTAAAGATCGTCCTCCTTTCCCCAAGTGTAATACTTGTTGATACGACTCCACTAAGTAGTTATATCTAGGTTGGAAAGGAAGATTCTCCAATATTTCCCAAGCTATTGCTTGTTAATGGATATCAACTTGTTCCATCAATTTACTCCTCGATCGTTGAGGTAGTAACACAACATTTGACTTGCAGCAATTAAATTGCTCCGAGAAAATATCTGTCCTCTGACAGTTTTGAGTTGAGAGTTTAAAATGAGTAGTAGTCACTTAAATCAGGTTTCCCATATTTTTGATAGTTGAGTGAGCATTTAAATCCTCTTAAAAGACATATTTAAATGGAAAAACAGTGTTTTGGGAACCTCTTTTTGATTTAAAATAATTAATAATACAGCTTAGAGTATCCTTCGTAATTATTGAAGGTCGAGGATAAACTTTAAATAACATTTCTCATTTTTAAAACGTGTTAAAAGTATTTAATAAATAATCGAATAATATTTATTAAATAAGTAAACCTTAAACGAATATTCGAAAATAATATTCATTAAGTAAATAATGATTAAATGAATATTCAAAAGTAATATTCATTAAATAAATAAGGATTAAATGAATATTCAAAATAATATTCATTAAGTAAATAAACCTTGAATGAATATTCGAAATAATATTCATTAAGTAAATAATGATTAAATGAATATTCAAAATAATAAATAATCACCGAATAAAAGTTACCCGATATCTTTATCGGAAAATAATCTTTAACCTATACATAAAATATAATTACTTCTGATCTAAAGAAAAATCACACGCCCTTAACCTAGGGCATTTATAAAAACCTGGCTCATAGCTGATATCCCATATCTAGCTTATAAGTCCCAACATCAAGTCATAACCTCAAGTATCACTATGTATAGCAGTTCGAAAACAAGTATGCAATTTATATATCGCAATGTACTTGGGAATAAAACATGTATACTTCTCATTTGTATATCATATATGAAAACAGTTTATTATCACAACAACAGTAAGCATAGGTTTCGAAAACTTGTCTGGTGGTGAGGTAGGGGTAGTGTGCCTCGGGTTAATCCGGCGATCTATACATAGTCAAAATATCCAAGATTAATCACTTAACACTTTTCATGAAACTAAGTATGTGCTACCTCAAGTAACAAGTTCATTTTCAAGTTAAGTCTTTAAGAACTTCCACTCGCGCATGCTCGCTCACGCATTTTTATAAAATAGAGATTAAATCCTTTTAACACGAAATCTTTTCGAGGGTCTTCCTAAACGTACCTAGCATGTTAACACAAAGTTTCACATTCTAATAAGTCGCTTAAGGGGTTTGATCATTGCCTCAAAGTTGGCTAAGTGGTATAGTTTGGTTTCGCGAAACATCCTTTACTAAAATACTTGTTTCTCCTAAACCGTAAATCGGATTCACATGATTCTCGAACCAAAACGAACCTTGAAACAAGACCTACACTATAATGGGCAGTGGTGATCTTGGACAGAAGTCATTATGTTCGAATATCACAAACAAAACAAGGTTAAGGAAAATCGGGCATTATAACGGCTATGTTTTAAAGATTCCAAAGTTTAAATCATAAACTTTACATGATCAACCAACCAATCATCAAACTCATTTCTTCAACATCATAACTAATCCATAAACATCATCAACCATAGTCAAAACCAACATCTACTTATTCATCATCAAAACCACATCAAACTTTCATCAAAATCAATCAACCATCCTTATGTTCATACTAACTAAACTATACTTAAAACTAACCATATAAATCAAATTATAACCAAGGGTTTCAAGAGTTATACCTTCCTTGATGCTTTATAAACACTCACAATAGCTTATAATCCTTCCTTGAGCTTTGAACTATCCTTAACAAGCTTAATCTTTAAGAACAAAATCAAGAACACAAAAGATTACTATTCATTTCACTATTCACTCTCATCTTTGATCTAATATTCAAGCATGTTACAATCCATGGATGAAGCTAGGAATTAGAGCATACCTTAGTCTAGGAATTAGGAAACTTTTGAATCCAACATCATGATTTATGGAAGCTTGGAAGTTTGATTTTGAAAAATGTATCTTTGGATGAAATTTGGGCCGAATGTTTTCTTTCTTCAAGTGGGGATTTTTCTTGCTTTTCGGTCTTGGTTGATTTTGATAATTGTGTGATATTTTGTAGTCAAATGGTGAGTCATCACATTTTTGCCTCATCATCGGGACACTTGTCGAGCAATGAGATGTCTGGGTGGCAAAGCAGCTTTACTAGTTTGTTTCCTTTCACATGGATGCTACAATTGTTGCATTCCTTGGATTAATCTTGTTACATGTTACTTCCATGCCTATATTTAATCCTGTAAGTGTCGCGTTGTTCCGTCACCGCTTAATCTCGTAGAATGTTTGCAGGGTTTCTTAAGTGTTCTATCGAAGTAGTTTACCGTAACCGTTCTTGATATCACTATTTCTTTTATTAAATCCATATCCATGGAATTGATAATTTAAATCCTCCAATATTTTCAAATAATGATTAATCCATCTGTTATTGGTGAAATTTCGGAGAAAACAGAAATGCTATTTTTCCGATTCTGACAGCTTTTGCATTCCTTCATTTACATCGTAGATCACTAATATGACTTTGAAAGTTCATTATACCTTCCCGTACATAGGGTGGTCTGAAAACTTTTTTAATGAAAAAGTTACTATTCATCAGTGGTTTTTAACAAAAGTTACTATTCAACTTAGAATATGCATCACCTGCAAAGACTCCCATCTCTACATCAACTAGTTTGGATTTAGACTCCAAAGGGAAGAAAGTGGACTCTAGTGCTTACAGAGGCATGGTTGGATCTCTTCTCTACCTAACTGCTAGCAGACCTGACATAATGTTTGCTACATGTCTCTGTGCAAGGTTTCAGACTGATCCAAAGGAGTCACACTTGGTAGCTATCATGAGAATTTTTAGATATCTTAAGGGCACTCCTAATCTAGGCCTTTGGTATCCTAAAAATACTGGATTTGAGCTAGTGGGGTATTCTGATTCAGACTATGCTGGATGTAGGATTGACAGAAAAAGTACAACTGGAAGCTATCAATTTCTTGGTGGAAGATTGGTGTCATGGTTTAGTAAGAAGCAACATTCAGTGTCTACATCTACTGCAGAAGCTGAATACATTGCTGCTGGAAGTTGCTGTGCACAAATTCTGTGGATGAAGAATCAACTGTTGGATTATGGTCTAGTGTTAAACAACATCCCTATCTACTGTGACAACACTAGTGCCATAGTCATCTCAGACAATCATGTTCAACACTCTAGGACAAAGCATATTCATATTAGACATCATTTCATAAGAGAGCATGTTGAAAGAGGAACTGTGAAGTTGATCTATGTCCCAACAGAAAAGCAACTTGCAGAAATCTTCATAAAACCACTGGATGAAGCAACATTTAATAGGTTGGTAAGTGAATTGGGAATGCTAAATCTGGTATGTTAACTTACTAGCTTTTACATTTTCATATTCAAATGAAGTTTGTGACAGTAACCCTAGCAAGTTGCTGTCATGAGAAAGTTATTGTCTACTTAAGTCTCTATCTGTCTTTGACAGCATGTTTGCTTTGACTGGAATAAATTGTATTTTGTGCTAGTCTTAAACTTGATAGTTAGACGTTGTGTGACACTAACTTGCATGGTTTTATTGTTGAAATTGGTCAATGAATTTTTCCTAATTGGTCATTTTTGCTTTAATTGTTGTATTAGTGGTAGACATCACTTAATTGCATCTGTGGTAGTTGTATGGATATTCTAAAACTGTTGACCATTTACATTCCTCTCAACCTAGTATGCCTATAAAATGAATCTTAGGCCATATTAGTGATTAGTGAATCATTCATGTTAGGCCGAATACACAATATATAACCAATATAAGTATGATTATAATAATTGAGAACACTGTTTATGAATCAACAACTGAATTATATAAATAACTCTTCTCTCAGTGATGATAAAGAATCACAGAGAGCTGCTAGGTTACAAGAATAATGTAATCATTATTCGCTTTCCTTTTAGGGTTAACCTATCTGTGTTTATATAATACACAATTACATAATCAATCTCTAATTGATATTCCTATAAATTAGCTATACAAATTATATCAAATTAGGATTGCTTTTGTCTTCTGTTCCGTTTCCTTATCTGTCTCAATATATCTTGCTTCTTTCCATCTTCAAGATATATTGCTTCTAGAATATTCATATTAGCACCGACAGCTAAGGTAAACTCTCACCCCGTCAGACTTTAACAAACTCTGACTGGCTTCCAGTAAACTCTGATGAGTACCTGGTACTTAAACACTGATGAACAAACGTCAGCAATTATATCTAACAATCTCCCCCAACTTGTGCATAATAAAAATGTACAAGTTAAATATATAATTGATGATGTCAAAACATATAACAAATGCAGTGTTTAAAATATAACAGAGTTTGTCTTTAACTTAGAACAGAAAACTTTAAAAACTTACAGTCAGACTTTACTTAATCTCTTCAATATCAGGCACTGTCCTGAGATAGTCAATAAGCAGCCTCCTTTCAGCTTTTGCTAGCTCATCCACCATGATTTCTTTTAACTCCTTAAGCTCTGGATCACTTTCTCCAGTCTGGTAGATAGCAGCTCTCAGAGAATAAATGTTGTTCTTCCTCATTTCATTCCCTAGTCGGATAAAGTAAGATTTGTCAGACTCTAAGTTGAACTCCAAAACTTTTATACCCAGTGCTGTCTTGAACTTGGCACTGTTTCTCTTCATTTCAACAATTTTTCCATAAGCATCTCTGTACTTAGGAATATAAGCACTTGAAACACCTCCTCCAAGAAGAACTTTGGATTTCATCATTCTATCTCTTAGAACTAGAGCAGCATCATGAGTACTTCTATTTTTGATTTTTAGAAGATATAGAACATACTCAACCTCTTCCCATAGCTTCAATTGAACATCAGCTTCTCCTACTCTGTATACTCTTCCATCAGACATAAAGTATAACAGAACCTCTTTCTTTAATCCTCTATGATAGACCATCTGTACAGATTCTAGTTTATCAAGGCTCTCTTGAGATACCCCAACACCAGGTTCTGCCAGTGATGTTTGATCTAGAGGTCTGTTATTTATTCTCTTCTCTCTGTGTGAACCTAAACCAGACTTATCATAAGATTCTTTTCCAAGTACTGTTCTGGTTTGAGAAAAGTCCACAGCTTCTAGCGTCAGAGTTTCAGAAAGTACAGGTCTTAAGAAACCTTGGAGTTGTGGAGCTAGCTGAGTTTGTACAACTTGAGCCTTGTCAGAGGTTGTCACAACTTTAGTAGAAATATCAGCATGAGCAACGTCAGAGGTTGATTTATTTATCCTTGATTCAACTTGAGCAACGTCAGAGGTTGAATAATTCTTCTTTGGTAACTGTCCTTCTTCTACCAGTTTACCTTTTCCTTTATCAGTATTTGCAATCACAGGCCTCCTTGTGTATTGTAAACTCTGTTGAGTATTTTCTTTGATAGAGAGTGCAATTTCCTTCTTTCTAGGAGCCTTTACTGATTTCTTCTTATAAATACCAGCTTCAATCTTTTTCTGGTGTTCTTCAACAAGAAGCTTCATCTCAGCATCTATATCTTCCATTGTGGCTTCACCACCATGTTCTTCCATGAAAAGCTTAGCAGCAATCTCTTCATTAGTAGTTGGATTTGATGAAATCACTAGACTTTTAAGTCTTGAAGAAGATTGACTACCAGAGTTTAACCTCTCAGAGTTTGTCTGTCTAGCAGAGTTTGACCTCCTTTCTACTTCCTTGCTTCCACCATCATTAGAATCATCCCTCCGTCTCAAAGTTGGAGTTCTTTTGCATTTGTCTTTAGATATTTTCTCCCCCTTTTTGACATCATCAGGAATAAAAACTGATGTCAGCAACTCTAGTGATGCAGCAATAGAGTCAATCTTGGTAGATATGTCAGCCTGATTGCTTTCAACCTTGCTTAACCTCTGCTTGATCGCTTCTTGATCCTTTACCATAGATGAAAATTGAGCTCTATCTTTCTTCAAAGCTAATTCCTTAAGAGCAATGTCATTACTCAATCCAAGAACAACCTTGTGAGTCTCATCAAAGCGATTGTGCAATGACTTAACTTGAACAATTATAATGACTCAGAAAAACGCTTCTATAGTATTAATATTTAATAATATTTGAGATCTATGATATGTGAATATTGTGTGAAAGGTGGATATTTGAAAATGTGATTATTAGATGTTTACTTGGTGAATGGTATGGATTAAAATATATGTGTATGCTTTTAATTGTATTTTATATGAATTTCTTATTAAAAATCAACTCTTTTTGACCTTCCGGGAATTTTATAAAATCATCAGAGATTCATTTTATTGTGAAATCTTTTTCACAACCTTTCTTTTATATTCTATTATTTTATAAAATTATTGGAGGAATTTATTTTTGGCCTTAAGGATTTAAAACTGATTTTATGAGATAAATGTCATTTATGTGATTTAAACTTTGAAAATTCATATTTAATTCAATTTTGATCATAAAAATATTTTAAAAATATGGGTGAGCTTGTCAATTCGTATTCTCTGTTTTAAAAATAAAATTTTGATTTTAGGTATTATTTTCATTTTATTTCGGATTTTAGAAAGGCATTATATTGGTTTTCTTTTATTAAAAATCAGATTTTTAATTGTGAAGTTACTGTTTTGCCGTTGGGGCTTATAAAACCCTCAAGCCCAGCATTCTCCCCCTTTTTCTTATTGTCGACACCTCTGTTCTCTCCTTGCCGTTCTCTCTCTCGGCTATTCTCATTTTTTTTGTAAAAATCTTCATCCCTCTCTTCTTTTCTCTCCACACAATCGATTGTTGTACATATATATATACATATATATTATTGTGCTTGTGTGTGTGTGTATGGCCGTGTGTATAAGTGTATCAGTTTTGCATGCAAGAGGTATTGGCGATTTGATCTTAATTCATTACCGAAATCTTGCTTTGTGATGATTCCGTGATTATTTGATTGTTGTAAATTGCTAATTGGTGAGGTTTGTTGAAGGAAACCCGAATTCCGGGCACCTCCAAGCCATGTCGCCGTCGGTAATGAGCTCCGGCGAGCTGACGAGGATGATGATGATACCTTTGAGTCCGATTCTTGTGTTAATAATTATATTTAGTTGAGTTATGGGTTGCATGTTGAAGAATCGAAATGCATGTGAGAAATTTCAGTTTTCCCCTTTTGTAAAATTGGTTTGAAGTATTGATGTTGATGATTAATTGATAGCCTCAAGGTTATAGTGATTGCATGTTAGTGATTGTGTTAAGTTTAGAGAATTTTGGATTATATATGTTTGATATTTGATTTTAAGTTGAAGGTTTTGATTTGGGGTTTTTGTCGGATTAGAAGTGTAGTGTTTGTGATTGTTGATGCTAATTGATTTTAATGTATAAATTGAGTACTTCTTCTTAAAGTTCTGATTTGTGAGTGTTGTGGAAGCCTAAGTAGTTGAGAATGGTAAATTAGTTCTATCATAGGTTATGCAATAAGAATGTTAGTGATTAAAGGTTTATGTGCAGAATGTTGAGATGCCCAGAAACTGTCTGTTCTGTTTTGGTTAATTGCAATTGCTTGCTACCTGTTTTAGACAGTAAGTCTAAGAGGAAATTGTTCTAGTTGGAGTCTAGTTTGTGCACGCGCAAACCTTGTATCGATAGAGTTAACGAGTAAAGAGTTTTGTATGTTTTACTAAAAGTTGTGCAGCAGGATTTTCTGTGCTTCAGTTCATACTTTAACCTGTTCGTTTTTAGTCTAAATAAACTGTTCTGAAGTTGAAATTTTTATTCTGAGTTGGAGTAGTAATAAGGAAGTAGCCTGTCAAATTTGGTATTTGTTTGATTATATTTGGATTTCTGAAAAATGTTTTAGTAAAGTTACGCAGCAGGAATTTTCTGTGCTTCAGTACCTAATTTAACCAGTTCGTTTTTAATCTAAATGAATTGTTATGAAGTTGAAACTTTTATTCTAAGTTGGATTAGTATTCAGTAAGTAGCCTGTCAAATGTGATATTTGTTTGATTACTTTTGGATTTATGAAAAATGTTTTAGTAAAGTATGCGCAGCAGATTTTTCAGCTTTTTGAGATGAAAACATTGTTTGTAAAGGTGTTAAGGATATGGTTAGCATTGGTCAAGTTGATTTAAAGGGATAACCAAGTGTGGTATGATTTGAAAGTTAGATTATATACATATGTATTAAAGGAGTATATTATGTGAACTTGAATGGCCATGTGCGCTTATGTGAGCTTTGTGCTTATCATATGGATAAGAGATTATAAGTGATATAAATATTATGTGTTTACGCGTTTAGGGAACGTGGGGTAGTTTAGAATAGGGATTAGACTTTTGAGAGGACCATTCTGAAATAGTATATACTCTTTTGTAGAGTTGCGAGACGTGGAACATAGAAATAAAGGCAAGGCGAAGGCAGAAATTCAGTGAGTACAGTTTGTTCTAAAAGCTACTTAAGAATCCAAAGAAGTAGAGCCTATAAATAAAGGAAAGACCAAGGTGGAGAACCAGTGATTTCTCATTACCCTTTTTGCTATTAAGGCAAGTAATACTAACTTGCTTTCGTATTTCGATTCCATTCTTTCACTTTGACATATATGAATTGCTATCTTGCTTTGATATACTTTTAATTCTGAAAACACATATTGTTCATTGGTAACCCTTATCTCTGTTCATATACCATGTTGTTCTGTATACCATACTTTGTTCAGTTTTCTTTCCTTAAACCATTATACCCTGTTTATATCCATGTATTGAAACTTGATAACCTATGATTCTATAACCTGAATTTGACCCTCTATTTATGCATTCCTTTTATACCTGAAAGTGAATATATCTGAACCCTCATTCTAATACATTTCCAAAATGTACCTGATGACATACTTCTTGATTTCCCATTGATAGAAATCCAGATTGATCAAATTGGACTTACCCGATTCACAAAAGATACTTCTATACAAACATTATAGACACAACACAACGTTATATGAACCATATCTTGCTTGAACTTTTCTTCAGATCTTATCATTATCCTTTGATTATACTTACATTTTAACCTGAGATGCTATTGCATCATATTTGAACTTGTACCTATGAATCACATACTTACTTGAAATTGAGAATACATGAACCTTCACTTGGGTACTATACAAACACACATCCAATGATTTACAAAGGATTTCTTTCATAAGAAAGATTTTAAAAGAAAGGAAGTTTCAAAGTTTGGATTCATTTAAATTCTGATTTATGGTTTCCACGGATTCCTAAGATTGGAGGCGTAAGAGGCCGAGTGACGCCGGCCCAGCACTTTTTAATTATAATAAATGGACTAGGGATGGACTAGTCTAAAGGCCAATGTGTGCCTATTGGGACCCAATACAAGGACCAGAGGGACTGTGTGTCCGGTATGGGGACTTTACGTGGCTGATCACCCGTATTGTCCGGTGCGTTGTGAAAAATCTCCAAATTACTTATTGCTTTTCTTGAAATCATATATCTTTATAAGGAAATTGGTTTACCCTTTGAAATTGTATATTCATGTCATTGTTCTGATAATCCCTTGATATGGATTCTGCTATACCCATGACATACATATTGATATTGGAAACTGTTGCACAGTGGTTAACTATTTGGATATATTATTACTTGCTGAGCATTTGGCTCATTCTTTTCCCTGTTCTAACCCACAGTTAAAAGAGAAGATGTGTTGCCCAGTAAATAACAATTGTAGAAGGGGGGTTGAATACAATTGTATAAGATTCTCGACTTTATATAACACAAATATGAAAGATCATTAACAATAACAATAACAGCTTTATTAACTTTGATATAAAACTGTTACAAACTCTCTTAAGAAATTCTGATGTTCTTAAGAGCTGCTAGCTTACAAAAACTCTCTCAAGAAATTCTGTTCTTAAGAGCTTCTCTCCGATTATGTTCTCTCTCTCTGATCAGTACATAAATCGAAACCAAAACTGTGTTTATATAGTGCACACAGCTTCTCTATCAATAACAAGATAAGTCCTAATCATAATAAAGATAGAAACATATCTTTAATCGATAGCTGCATTCTACAAACCAGGAACAAACTTCCATGTTTATCTAGACTCCAAATATAACTCGAAGTAGGAATCCTGATCAGCTTCAAGTCCTGATGATCAAACCTGATCATAGTCTGAGTAGGAATCCTGATGATCAATAAGATACTGACGCTTGATCAAATACTGATGACCATGCAATACTGATGACGTCAGCAATCCTGATCAGTTGAGTCTAGCTTCTGACGATCATTGAATTCTGATCTAACAATCTCCCCCAATCTCATACTTTGTGAAATAAAGTATAGATTCCAAATATTCAATGATGTCAAAAACATGTATCAAAATGTACGAGTTTCTTCAGAAACAACTTATCTGTTTAAGCTTTTTGATAGAACAGATTCATCTTCAAGAAGTTGGATAATAAACTTTCTTCTTTTTCTTCAAGAATCTGAATCAGTCTTTCCTTAAGATTTCTGAGTTCTTCATCTTCCTCATTAATCTGGTAGATAGCTGCTCTGAGATTCTGTATGGAGTTTCTCTGTAGACTGTGCTCTTCAAGCAAAAGATAAGCAATTTCCTTCCCATCAGGATTGAGTGGAAGATGAGTCATGCCAAAATTTACTTCTTTAACAGCAGTACCCCTTTGCATTTCCACATCCTGACCTCTTTGATTTAAGTACATGGGAGTATAATTACCATTGAAATTACTGTTTCCATCCAGTCTTCTTCTTATATTTGACAAAATCATGTCACTCCATTCTTTGTACACTTGGTTCTTCCATCTTAACAGATAGTGAACATATTTCAGTTCCTGTGTAGTTTTCATCAGCAGATCTTGAATAGATAGAATCTTCACACTACCATCTTTCATGAAGTACAGAAGCTTTTCTTTCTTTTCAAAACCATCATGACAATCTATAACTATATCAACAGCTAATAAATTGTTCAGGTTTTCAGAAGTTAAAGTACCTCCAATTTCTGTCAAGGAGTAAGGATCAACATATGACATATTCAGATATTCACCATCTCTGTGTCCAATACCTCCTCTTGAATTACTTGATAATTGCTTCAGATTTGAAAACATCTTTAACCAGAGTGCTTTTGATCTAGCCATATCAGACAAATCAACAACACTGAAGCGCTTGTAATAATTCCACCAGACTGAAAATTGATAGGTGTATCACAACTTAATGTGCTAATATGTTTCCACTTCTTGTATTTCTCCTTTTCATGAGCGTAGCTTCTTTCAAGTAAAGATTCTTGTCTGCTTGAATTTCTCCATTTTCTTTCATTTGAAACTTTAAGCCTTTGTAGATAGAGATTGAAATCTCTATTTGTTCTTCTTGTAATATCTCTTCTTCTGGCTTCTTCTTCTTCATCTACTTCTTTGTTGTAACAATCAACAACAGTAGATAAGATTATCAAATCAACCTCTTGCAGAATTTCAGATTCGTCAGGATCTTGAATATTGTCAGGATTAGAATCTTCAATTTGATTTGTATTGCTGAGAGTTGATTTTCTTGATTTTCTTTTCAATTCTGGTTCTTCTTCAACAATTCCATCATCACCAAAAGTAGATCTGTCAGGAACTACTAGAATTTGAATAGGTTCAGGAATTTCTTCAATTCTTAACCCTCTAGACCTTGTCTGTCTAGGTACTGTTTGAGTTGAAGAACCTCTTCTACTTCTTCTAACACCTCTCCTACTTCTGCTTCCTCTACCTCTAGCAGGAGCAGTATAGCTTTCCATTGTCTCTCTTTGTAGTCTCAAGAATTCTTCATGTGAGAGATCTGGATATTCTTCACTTGCTGTAGAGAGTGCTTTTCTTGCATATAATTGTTGAACTCTTTTATCAGTGTGATATAGAGTAACAATTCTGCCGTCTTTTGTAGAAAACTTCTGGAATAAATTTGATGCATCTTCAGGATTATCAATAATCACATCTTCATCACCTTCAGGAATTGTAGCAAGAATTTGTCCATGACCAGGTGTCAGGATTTGATCTTCCGTCAGGATCTGAGATTGCACCAATGTTCTTACTGTCTTAACTCCAGAATCAGAAACATGAGTTGACTGCGTTGTTTGACTTTGAGAAGTTTGGATTGTCTTCATAACAACAGCATCTGTCACCACCATCATCTCCAGTATCATCATCATTATTTCTTAATACTAGATCAGGTGTACATTTTGTCTGAATAACCTTCTCCCCCTTTTTGACATCAGGATTTGACAATAATTGCAAAATTAAGGAAAGAGAGGCTTGAATTTCAGTTACCTTAGTATCCAGAGAATCAATTCTTTGATGGATTGAGGTTTGTTCTGAAACAACAGATTTCACTTGGGATTCCACTACCCTTAGTTGAAAAGTAGTAGGCACCTTTGTAAAATTATTAAAGATATCAGTCCTCACTTTTTCAGTTGAACCCTTGATAGAATCAATCTCACTTTTCAGGCTTTTGGATAACAGAGTAGTAGCCTTCAGATGATTCTTCAAGTCTTGATTCTCTATAGACTTCACTGCATTATAGGCATGTTCAATAGCAGAAGAAAAACTGATAGATTCATCAGATTGGTGCCATGAATTGTTCCATTCATTCTGTCTAAATGCCTCTGCAGGATCAAAGGAAGGAGTAGAAAAATCTTGTCTCTGATCTTTCCCAATGAAATCTTTGCCAGCCATATACGTACTTGATGAACCAAAATTAGTTCCAAGACTAATCTTGAGTGCTGTAGCAAGTTGTTCCTTCTCTTTTCTATTCTCATTATCATCATCACTATCATCATCAGAACTATCATCATCAGTATCAGGAGTAATATCAGGATCAGGAATAGCAATACCTTTCAGTTTATCCTGTGGTTCTGAGATAGGATGATCTATTGGTCTTGAACGAAGTGGCTGTATCAAAATAGGTTCATTATCAGGAGCACCACTAGCGTCAGGATGAACATCGTCAGGATTTGATATGCTTGCATCAGTATTTGCTACCAATGGTTCTTGTGGAGCTTGAGGTTCAGAAGCTTCTTCAACACTTTGAGCTAAAGGTTCTTGTGTGCTTCCCTCATTGACAATGTTCGCGACCAATCTTTCAACAGAAGCTGTAGCTTTGCCTGCATCTTCACTTTGAGAAGATGGTTCTTGTGTAGCTGGAATGTTGATGTCTTCATTCTCCCTTTGAGAAAATGGTTCTTGTGTGACCATTCCACTAGCTAAGCCTTCACCCAAACTTTGATTGAGTGGTTCTTGTGTGGCAGGATCAACAGTAGCTGCTGAATTATTCTGAAATTCAGGTTCTTGTGGGCTTGATCCTTTCAGCTTCTTCTGTCTCTGATAGACTAACTCTTCTGCATTCCTCTTTTTCTTTGATGTAGGTGTAAGACCAACCAAGGAAGCAGTTGTAGAAACCTTCTCCCAAGAATGTCCTCGAATCTGAGATGGAGAGGCTGGAGAGTCTGATATAGAGACAACTTTTGTTGTTGCATCAGGAATACTAACATCAGGATTTGATGTCTGAATATCAGTATCCTTCATTTGCACTGTCAAAGGAATATGATACCTGCTCTTTGATAATTTCCTTTTCTTTTGTGGTTTTGATGAAGGTACCACAGCTTTAGTAGCAGTATCAGCAACTTCCTTGTTCACATTCATCACAGAGGATATAGGTAAGTCATCCTCTGAATCACTTTCATCAATCAACCTTAACTTCCTTTTCACAGGAACATCCTTAACAACCTTATCAGCTTTCTTCACCAGGACCCCTTGTACACCCCCTTGTATCTTCTTTTTAGTGAATGGTGTAGAGGAAAAATCCTTTGAACCTGATTGCCTTCCAGACACATCAGTTCTAGCTGATTTCTTTGATTTTACAACTAAAGTCTTTTGAGAGACAGTAGAGGTGATTGTTAACTGTTTAGACTGTTTAGGTTGCATGCTTGTGTCAGGAACAAGGTGGGTTGGTCCTTGTACCATAGCATTAGAAAGTAGTCCATAACGAGTAGGCATTTTCTGATGTAAGAAAAACCTAACCTCATCAGGAATAAAAGCATTTCCTATAAAACCATTTGCCTTATCACTGTTGACTAAGGACTTAATATTATTCTCAGTAATTCTACAGATTGGTAGAACTACATCATCCTCAAAAACAACATTAGGACATAAGTGATTAAATATCAACTGTAAAAATCTAAGAAAACAGACAGAACCCAACTTATCTGATTTCCTATCACTTAAAGCTTTTAAGATAAAAGACCCATAATCAAACACTGTAGAATGGATAAGAGAGTACCCAATTTTAAGAGATCCTGATGGAAGAGCATCAAAATTTGATGTCTTGTTCAGGAAACAGCGGCTGATTGTATCAAAGAAGAAATTCCATTCCTTCTTAAGCTTTGTCCTAAAGAGATTTCCATATCTCTTTACTTCTCCATTGTAGCCCAGTTTCTTGACAAACTCAAATAGAGCAGAGTCTGAAATCACCCTAGGTACTTTTTCACCCAGAATAGGCAAATGCAATGCCTCTTCTATAACAGCAGGGGTGACATGATGAGTGACCCCATTTGATTCGAACTGCATCAGAATGGTTCCTGTAGAACTTTGACCAAAAACAACTGTGTTCCAAACCTGTACATCAGGATTGACCAGTTGACTTCCTGTCAGGATTCCATCCTATCAGGATTTGATCAAAGAAAACATACCTTTCTGAATAACCATCAGGATTTGACAGTTATCAGGATTTCTTCTCTGTAGCTTTTCCTCAGAAATTCTCAAAATTCATCATTCCAAGTTCATTCACCAACTTATTGAAAGTAGCTTCAGGTAGTGGCTTGGTGAATATATCAGCTAGTTGTTGATCAGTAGGAACAAAGTGAAGTTCAATTGTTCCTTCCAGAACCTGTTCTCTTATAAAGTGATATCTGATACTTATGTGTTTAGTAAGAGAATGCTGAACTGGATTTCCTGTCATTGCAATAGCACTTTGGTTATCACAATAAATAGGGATTTTTGAGTATGACAGGCCATAATCTAACAACTGATTTCTCATCCACATTATCTGAGCACAACAACTTCCTGCAGCAATGTACTCAGCTTCTGCAGTTGAAGTGGAAATAGATTTCTGCTTTTTACTGAACCATGAAACTAGTCTTCCACCCAAAAACTGACAACTTCCTGAAGTACTTTTCCTGTCTATTTTGCATCCTGCAAAATCAGCATCTGAATAACCACACAACCCAAAATCTGATTCCCTTGCATACCAAAGGCCAAGTGAAGGAGTGCCTTTGAGATATCTGAAAATTCTTTTGACTGCAATCAGATGTGGTTCTCTAGGTTTTGCTTGAAATCTTGCACATAGACAGGTTGCAAACATGATATCTGGTCTACTGGCAGTGAGATACAATAAAGAGCCAATCATTCCTCTGTAGTGAGTTACATCTACCTCTTCACCTTGATCAGGATCAAGTTTGGTAGCTGTAGCTATGGGAGTTGAAGCAGGAGTACTGTCTTGCATGTTAAACCTTGTCAGTAAATTCCTTGTGTATTTAGACTGATTAATAAAAATCCCTTCATCAGTCTGTTTAACTTGAAGACCCAGAAAGTAACTCATTTCTCCCATCATGCTCATTTGATATCTTGACTGCATAAGCTTGGAAAACTTTTCACACAGCTTATTGTTTGTTGACCCAAAAATGATATCATCAACATAAATCTGAACTAACAGCAATTCCTTACCATGATTCAAATAAAATAGAGTTTTATCAATTGCACCTCTTTTGAATCCACTTTCCAGTAAGAATTGAGCTAAAGTTTCATACCATGCTCTTGGAGCTTGCTTTAGTCCATAAAGTGCCTTATCCAGTCTGTAGACATGATCTGGATATTTAGGATCAATGAAACCAGGAGGTTGTTCAACATAAACTTCTTCCTCCAGTTCACCATTTAAGAAAGCACTTTTAACATCCATCTGGAAAACCTTGAATTTCTTATGTGCTGCATAAGCAAGAAATATCCTGATGGCTTCTAGTCTTGCAACAGGAGCAAAAGTTTCATCATAGTCAATTCCTTCTTGTTGAGAATACCCCTTTGCAACTAGCCTTGCTTTATTTCTGATAATGACTCCATCAGAATCAGTCTTGTTCTTGAAAATCCACTTTGTACCAACTATTGATCTATTCTTTGGTCTTGGTACCAGTTTCCAGACTTCATTCCTTTCAAATTCATTCAGTTCTTCTTGCATTGCAGTAACCCAATCAGCATCTTTAAGTGCATCTTCAACTTTCTTAGGCTCCTCCTTGGATAGAAAGTTATTGTATAGACATTCATTCTGAGTTGCACTTCTTGTTTGAACACCTGCATCAGGATCTCCAATTATCAAATCAGGAGTATGATCTTTAGTCCATTTCCTTGCTGGTGTCAAATTGTTTCTTGAAGTAGATGCTCCCCCTGGATTGGTGTTATCTTGATTGAAAGAATTTGATTGATTTGAAGCTCTCCCTGAATTATTGCTATGCCCTCCTGATGTGTTATCAGGATCTTCACTTGAATCAGTATCTGAAGAATTCTGTCCTGATGATTGAGTTGACTCTGAACTTGTAGTTGAATGCCGTTGCTCCCCCTCAACATTAGCACTACTAGTTGTATCACTGTTGTTTGCATCATCAGTATTAGCACCATCAGTACCTGGTGAGTCATCAGGATTTGGTGACCCATCAGGATCTGATGTATTGACAGGATCTGATTCACTTTCTTCAGGTTCCTTGGAAGCTTCATTTTCAAATAACAATCTATCATGCGAGTCTTCAATGATTCCAGTTATCTTCTTATCATCAAAAGATACATGAATTGACTCCATGACAGTTCTTGTTCTCAAATTAAAAACTCTGAAGGCTCTGGATGTAGGATAACCTATGAATATTCCTTCATCAGCCTTTGTTTCAAATTTCCCTAGCTGTTCAGGATGAGTTCTGAGAACAAAACATTTACAGCCAAACACATGCAAATGCTTCAGACTTGGTTTCTTCTCTTTGAGAGACTGATAAGGAGTAACACCATGCCTGTTTATCAATGTGAGATTTTGTGTATAGCATGCTGTGTTGACTGCTTCTGCCCAGAAATATGTAGGTAATTTAGCTTCTTCCAACATAGTTCTGCCAGCTTCAATAAGAGTTCTATTCTTCCTTTCTACTACTCCATTTTGCTGAGGTGTGCCAGGAGCAGAGAATTGTTGAATGATTCCTTTGTATTTGCAGAACTCTTCCATCTTTGAATTCTTAAATTCAGTACCATTATCACTTCTCAGGATCTTGACTTTGTACTTTGTGGTTGTCTCAATCATTCTCACATGATCCAACAGAACTTCAGGAGTTTCATCTTTTCTATGCAGAAAATACACCCAGGTGAATCTAGAATATTCATCAACAATTACAAGAGTGTACCTTTTCTTACTGATGGACATGATGTTGACTGGACCAAACAGATCAAGATGTAGCATGTGATATGGTTCTTCAATCGAGGATTCTGATTTACTCTGGAATGATGTCCTTCTTTGTTTTGCTTTTTGGCATGCATCACAGAGTCCATCAGGTGTATATAAGACATTAGGTAATCCTCTTACTAACTCTTTCTTAACCAACTCATTGATGTTGCTGAAGTTGAGATGAGAAAGCTTCTTGTGCCAATTCCAACTTTCATCTACTGAAGCTTTACTGATGAAACATGTAGGGGATCCATCAGTATCTGAGAGAATGTTGGCTTCATATATGTTACCATGCCTGTAGCCAGTTAGTGCTATCTTCCCTGTTGCTTTACTGACTACTTCACAATGTGTGGAATAGAAATTGACATGATAACCTCTGTCAGTGATTTGACTAATACTCAACAAGTTGTGCTTTAGTCCCTTCACTAGAGCTACTTTCTCAATGATGACATTTCCAATGATTATATTGCCATATCCCAAGGTTTGTCCAATGTTGCCATCTCCATAAGACACAGTTGGGCCAGCTTTTTCTTCATATTCTGATAACAGGGCTTTGTTTCCAGTCATGTGCACAGAACATCCACTATCCATGACTAACACATTTTTCTTTTTACCCTTATCATCAGGAGCAGCAGTTACATCAGCATTGGCCATTAACGCATAGTTGACTACCTCAGTATCAGATTCTGAGGAAGAGTCCATCCAATCCTTGCTTGATGTGATGAGTGCCTTTGTCTTGTTGCATTCAGAAGCAAAGTGACCCATACCATTACACTTGTAGCATCTAACCTTTGACTTGTCAAATTTGCTACCCTTGCTGTCCTTTTTGATATACTTGTCTTTGTCTGCTTTGAAGGTCTTTTTCTGAAAGTTGCCTTGTCTTCTATTCTTCCTGAACTTCATCCTTCTGAAGTTTCTGACAATCATAGCAACCATCTCTTCCATGTCTGAATCAGAAGATTCATCACCAGTATGGGCATCAGGATTGCCATCAGTATCTGATGAAGAGTCGTCAGGATCTGACTCAGCTACTCTTGCTTTCCTTCTAGAGACCTCCATAGCTTTCCCTTTTGATTTTGCTTCTACATTCAAAGCAATTGACTTTGCCTTGCTGCTTTTCTTGTTCTTTCTCTGTTGAACTTCAAGATCATGAGTTCTTAGCATCCCATAGATCTCATCAAGAGACACAATGTTCAGATCATACTGGTGTCTAATGATTGAGGTCTGAGTATCCCATTCTTCAGGTAAAGCTCTAAGAAATTTGGTGTTTGAATCTTCAGTTTCATATACTTTGTCAACTAAGGATAAGCTGTTCAATAGTGTCAGGAATCTATCATATAGATCAGTCAGGCTCTCTTCAGGTCTTGCATCAAATTGCTCATATTCTTGAATCAATAGAGCCCTTCTGTTTTTCTTAACAGATGCAGATCCCTGGCACTGAGTTTCCAAAGTATCCCAGATTTCTTT
Source organism: Heracleum sosnowskyi (assembly GCA_030848705.1). Taxonomy (NCBI): domain Eukaryota; kingdom Viridiplantae; phylum Streptophyta; class Magnoliopsida; order Apiales; family Apiaceae; genus Heracleum; species Heracleum sosnowskyi. Next base: position 74,008,268 of record CM061235.1, read on the forward strand.
TGAAGACTTGCATGCAATCACTCTGTTTGACATAACAGCATCAAGGCTATTATGCAAGATATTCTTTATCTTTGGTTCCCTGAGTACATGAGCTTTTTCTTCTGGAGTCCATTCAGCTTTAGCTTTGACCACATAATGTTCTGGTACTGTATCTGTTCGTTCTACGAACTTTGTTGGTATATATGGTCCATCACGAATCCTGTCCAAGTAGTCGGGATCCATAGCCTCCAGGTACATCAACATCTTTACCCTCCATGTAGGATATTCTGATATCTTCAAGATGGGAATCTTCATGCTTTCATACTTGGTTGTCGACATCTTTAGATCGTATCTGATTCAGAATTAAATCAGTTTGCTCTGATACCAATTGTTGCCCAGTAAATAACAATTGTAGAAGGGGGGTTGAATACAATTGTATAAGATTCTCGACTTTATATAACACAAATATGAAAGATCATTAACAATAACAATAACAGCTTTATTAACTTTGATATAAAACTGTTACAAACTCTCTTAAGAAATTCTGATGTTCTTAAGAGCTGCTAGCTTACAAAAACTCTCTCAAGAAATTCTGTTCTTAAGAGCTTCTCTCCGATTATGTTCTCTCTCTCTGATCAGTACATAAATCGAAACCAAAACTGTGTTTATATAGTGCACACAGCTTCTCTATCAATAACAAGATAAGTCCTAATCATAATAAAGATAGAAACATATCTTTAATCGATAGCTGCATTCTACAAACCAGGAACAAACTTCCATGTTTATCTAGACTCCAAATATAACTCGAAGTAGGAATCCTGATCAGCTTCAAGTCCTGATGATCAAACCTGATCATAGTCTGAGTAGGAATCCTGATGATCAATAAGATACTGACGCTTGATCAAATACTGATGACCATGCAATACTGATGACGTCAGCAATCCTGATCAGTTGAGTCTAGCTTCTGACGATCATTGAATTCTGATCTAACAAGATGGTACGCACTTTCCAAACAGCTAGGAAGTCTTCCTATAGGGTTATTTTTGGGATGCTAGCTCAGGCAGGTGATGGAGACCTGTAGAAGGTGTTTTGTATAAGGGAATGTAGAACTTTTAAGACACGGTTGTAATAACTTTTGAGACTTTTATTATGTAATAAAATGAAGTAGATAGTTGATGCTTGTTTCATACCATTACCTGTTAAAGATCCAGGGTAAAGTTGGGGTCGCGTCTGCATGTTTATATTATTATTCACAGGTTTACAAGTATAGAGGTTGTAGTGACTCCCCAATCATGACCCCAGATTGGGAGGGCGTCACAGGTTGGTATCAGAGCGGTCAGTTTTGGTCACTGAAACAAGCCAGGATTAGGTGTAACAATAATAAGGGAATATAAGGTGAGAAGTAGGACTTAAGCTTCATAGGTAAGATAGGATTTGTAGATGTAGGTTACATTTAGGATGAGTATTAGTAGATTAAGATAACCCTTTACCGTTTTAGAATCTTCTTGGTTTATTATTGTGTTGTTGCAGATAATGGCTGTTTCGAGAGATTAACCTTCATTTGAGATTCCTTTTCCCAAGGCAGAGTCGTCAATATCAGTATCAGTGCATGCACCCGGCCAAGTGGAGATTTCCATTACCCTTTGGGTAAATTTCTTTTTTGATAGTATAGCTGCAAGTCAAGGCAGATTTATTTATTTTTCGTATAAAATGAAAGGGATTGGAGATGGATGGAATATTGAATGGATTATGGATTATGTGTGGACGATTGAGTTAGTATTTGAGATATTTTTTAAACAGGGCATAGTCCATTTTACGAATAGGTCATGCCGAATTTTCTACAGAAATATTAGCTTAAGTTACGCACTTTCATGTTATACAGTATTCCGACATATCGAGCGAGTATACGCTGGAACCATCTGAAGATCGGGTTACGGACGAGGAAACTAATTCGAAGCTGGAGGAATCAATCGGAGAGTCAGATTACCAGTTTGGGAGACATCACATGTAGATCCTTATGTACTTTACAAAATTTCATCTGAAACTTCGGCTGCACCGCGGAAGCTATAGGAAACACCACGCCAGGTGTCGTATCAAGTGTTGTTAGAGTTGAGCGAGAGTAGAATCCCTAAGATAACGTCTAGAAACACTTAGATAGATTCTTTACGATATAATTAATAACGATTTCCCCCGCGATAGAGACATTTGCCCAGAGAAGTGGCCTAAGTGTAGATTCTTTCTTTATTCAAGATTACATACAGTTGATTTACTATCGGGACATACCTATAACCTCAAACTAGAAATTAACTCCCCTAAGGACCATCTACATGAGACAAGGCGTGATTATCTCCATTCGTTCGAGGTAAGGATAAGTCTGTTCACAAATAGTCATTGATTTTATTCAACTTATTTTTTTTTTTAAAGGATTCAATTTTTCAATTCTATTATTTTATTCTTTACAAAATACCTCTATTGTTCAGGGGCTACTTGATCCAAAATTTTATACATACAAACCTTTGGAACTCTTAAACCTTTCATATGTTCCTCTTAAATTTTTGATCCTCCTTGTTGTAACTGAGATGAACAACCCTATATATATAGGGGATTCAGGTACTTTCTATCTGTGTGATAGAAGTCTGGTAGGACGCCATCAGTGGTGTGTTTGTCATGGAAGTACTAAAGGTTGGCCACCTTTTGTACCTTGTTGTTTAAATTGACAAATGCAACCTGATAAAGTTCGATGATCATTTTGATCTCTTAGTTTGATTCTTTTTACAAGAAATTCTTACTAAACATACTTGTCATATATCCATATCTATTGACGCCTTCCTATCTATTGATTCATTCTGTCGGAAACTCTTAGAGGTATCAGCGATTTGAAATTGCAAAGGCGAATGACGGTATTCTGAGTGTCAAGCTGTACTTATATTGACGGGAAACTGTTTTGATCAAAAAATGGGAAATTGTTTTAAAAGGAGGGATTGGATGTCGAGTTAAATTGCTCATTAGACTTACAACACGATGTCAAGGTTTATTATTACCAAGAGTTGTGGTATGGATAAGGAGAAGGTAACAAGGATATACCAATACTAATCAGGTTGAAATAAGAAATAAAGTGATTGATCACAAACAGAAGAAGCTAGAAAAGGGAAGCCAGAGACACCGGAAAGAAGCCAACAAATAGGGAACTTTCAGAACCATTTCAATATAAGGCCTGAGTTTCAGTCAAATAGGAATGTTGAATTTGGAAGACCAGAAACTGGAAATGATAAGCAAGGGAACCGTCCATAAAATATGGATTAACCAAGACCTCTGAAACCTCCGATACCAGAATGTAGAACTTGTGGAAAGAAGCAACTGGGAGTTTCTAATAAGATCAATATGGTACGTTACAAGTGTACTCAGATAGGACACTACGCCAATGAGAGCCATAAACCGAAGGCAAGAGTTACGTGTAACAAGTGTAGGAAGGTATGACATTCCTTAAGAGATTACAAGCACTAGACCCAGTAAGCAATATGTTAAGGGTAACATGACCATTACACACTAAGTAACCAAGGACAAGAATCCTCAATATAACCATGAGTGATACAGTAAAGAACAAGGATGTGGTTGCAGATACGTTTCATATTAGCTACATAAGTGCCAAAGTGTTAACGGATTCGAAACCACAAAGTATTTTATTTTCAGAGAATTTGCTCGTAAGTCGGACTATAAAACACAACTGTTAAGTAAAGTTTTGACTACATGAATAGCTACTCAGGAGCATATATCGATTAATCTAGCTTGTCCTCACTGTGAGATTGATATAATAGAAATCTGATGTAAACTCTAAGAATGGATTGGTTAGCAGAATATGGAAATTTCGAGCCCTAGATAATGTAAAAGTTGTTATCCGAGGCCGGAAGCAGACGAAGAGGTATCTACCTATCAAAGGTAAAGGATTATTGTGTCAAGGTTTTAAAGCTTATCGTCATACGAGGTAAATGTTAGGAAAGAAACACCTTGGATATAGAAGATTCTAGTAGCTAACGAATTTCAAATGGTATTACTTGACAATCTTTTAGGTTTACCTCCCGCCAGGGAAGTAGATTTGTTGAAGACTTAGCACCCGGGACAAAACCAGTTTCGACGGCTCCGTATAGAATGGCATAAGTAGAAATGAAAGAGTTAGCAATTCAATTGCAACATCTTAGGAAAAAGGGAGTTATAAGGTCTAGTGTATTTCTATTGGGTGTGCCAAGTTGACCATTAAGAACAAATACCCATTGTCAAGGATTGATGATCTGACCAGTTAAAGAACACAGTGTGCTTTTCAAAAATTTATTTATGATTTGGTTACTGTCTTTTAAAAAAAAAAACTCGAAGATATTCCTTAGACAATGTTTTGAACCTAATGTATATAGACACTATGAGTTCTTAGTGATGGAGTTCGGTTTGATGAATTCAACTGCCACTTTTATGAACATGATGAATAGAAATTTTAAGAAATATTTGGATAAGTTTGAGAATGTTTTCATAAATGACATCTTAAGGTATTCAAAGATGGAAGAAGAGCATACAGATCATTTGAGAATAACCCTAGAAATTTTAAGAAAAGAGATATTGTGCGCAAAGTTTTCTAAGTGCGAGTTTTGGTTGAAAGAATTACAATTACTAGGACAGGTAATTAGTAGAGAAGGAATCCAAGTAGATCCAGCTAACGTTGAAACAGTAATGAATTGAGTAAGGCCTAATGCACCTACAAAAGTTAGAGGTTTTATGAGATTGGATGGAGATTATCGAAGGTTTTTCAAGGATTATACCAAGATAGCCACACCATTAACCAAGCTTACTGGAAAGCATCCAAGAGTTAAGATAAATGGAAAAGGAAGTATTTAAATTGCTTGAGGAACGGAACTCTTTAGTCGAGCCATAATGGTAAAATAGATTCATTGTTACCGGAAATGATGACTCATGTACCTTAGGACAATATCAATAACTAAAATTGAGAACACAACTTTGTGTTAAGAATCAAGACTGATTTAACATGTTAAGATGACTGTATATATTTCTAGACATCTGAAGAACCACGAGTGGAAACACCCGACACATGACTGAGAACTAGCCACAATAGTCTTCGCATTGATTTGGAGGCCTACTTGTATGAAGGAAAATATGAAATCTATTCGGATCATAAACATTTGAAATATATTTTCACCGAAAAGGAGCTGTATACATAAGGTAGAGAAAATGGTTAGGACTGATCCAGGAATTTGAGAAAGTAGGAATAGAGGTTCGTATTTCAGATCAAGCTACGGAGATGATAAAAATATATACAATGACTTTTCAACTTGAGCTGCTAGAGAAAGGTAGAAAACTGTCAAGCAGAAGTGATGAACGATAGCATGAGTAACTTTACAGGAGAAAGTAGAAGGAGGCAAAATGATGATAAAGGAATTTTTAGGTTTCTCTAGAAATTGGATACCCAATGTGACATGGTTAAAGAATGAAATACTAAATGATGCACGTGAATTCGAAGTATTCAATCCATCCCAGAAGTACGAAGATGTAACAAGGCTTAAAAGAAAATCTTAGTGGACATATATGAAAGAGATATTACTAGATGAGTGATTAAGTGTTTTACATGTCAGAGATTTAAAACTGAACATCAAAGACCTAACGGATAATTACAACCAGTAGAAATTCCTGAGTTGAAATAGGAACATCTCATGATGCCAAGTCGGTACATTTCCTTTTTCCATCAACGGGAAACATTCATTGGATAAATTCGTTTTATCTGTAAGAGATAGTAGTAAAGCATGAGGTCCAAGTATCAATCGAATCTTACCAAGACCCTCAATTTAATTCAAGATTTGGAAGAAAGTTTTTGACATGCTCAGAAACCAAGTTAAATATGTGTACCGTTTATCTTCCTTAAACATATAGTCATAGTGAATAGACTATCCAGATAATCGAAGATATACTTAGAATTTGTGCGATGGATTTTGAAAGCAATTGAGGTGATCATTTACCATTAGTGGAATTCTTTTACCGCAACAACTATCACGCAAGTATTGGAATGACCCCGTATGAAGCATTGTATGGAAGGAAATATAGGTCACCTGTGTATTGGAAAAAAATGGGAGAACGAAAAGTTTTGGGACCCGAGCTAGTACAACAAACGAAGGAAAAGATTGAAATCATTCGGAAAAGACTAGTTACGGCACAAGACAGACAACGGAAGTACGCTGACCAAGACATGAAGGATCTAATATTTGAAGAAGGAAATCAAGTGTTGCTAAAAGTGTCACCATGGAAAGGAGTTACGAGATTCGGCAAGAAAGGGAAACTTAGCCCGAAATATGTAGGACCGTTTGAGATATTGAGACGTATTGGAAAAGTTGCATATGAGTTAGCGTTACCACCCCACATGGAGCACGTTCATAACGTTTTTCATGTGTCAATGCTTAAGAGATTTAATCCTGATACAAATCACGTGATCGAATATAAGCCTATTGAGATTCAACCCGATTTGTCATATGTAGAACTATTGAGCATAGGGATAAAAATGTAATTACTGAAATAAAGGATAGAAAGGTAAATTCTTCAGTAGTTTGTAAATAGGAAAAGGAGGGAAAATCTGTTAGTTAGTTAGAGTTAGAAGACATGTATATATATGTGTAAACTGATTCTGTATTGAACACTTTACTTTTTCAATGAAGCATTTTGCTTTCTCTTTTACATCTTTCTATATGGTATCAGAGCAGAAACGCTCTCTGCAACTCTGATGATTTCACCATTGTTGATCTCTTGTTCATCGTGTTCATCTTTCATTTTTTTTTTCCGCACATCTCTGATTTTCTCTTATTTTCGATTCATCTCATAGTTCCAATTAATTCTGATTGATCTCTCTCAAATTGATCTTTCTTGATCAAATTGTTTGTCATCGTCCTCTTACAACTATACTTTAACAGTTCTCTTGATAATCCTTCTTTGGCGCCTTTTATCAAACACTTTAATGGCAACAACAAGCACAGAAAATGTCATCGAAGAAACAAACACAGGAGATGGAAGTGTTGATTTTGATGCAAATTTTACAACTGTTACCCTAGAATCAAGTCATCCTCTATATCTTCATCCGTCAGATCATCCAGGACAAGTCTTGGTCTCCACAGCACTCAATGGTGACAACTTTAATGAATGGAAGCGATCTATGACTCTCGCATTATCTGCGAAGAATAAACTCGGTCTTGTTTCAGGAAGATTCAAGACTCCAGGTACAAACTCTCCTTACTTTGATTCCTGGCAAAGATGCAATGACATGATAATCACATGGATGTTGAACTCTATCATACCTGAAATTCGATCAAGTCTTGTGTATGTTTCTTTGGCTTCTGATATGTGGAATGATTTACAAGTTCGGTTTACACAAAATAATGGACCAAAACTATTTGAGTTGAAGAAAGAACTATCTGCTTTAGTTCAAGAAAACTTATCTGTTTCAGCCTACTATACAAAATTCAAGAAGCTGTATGATGATTTGTTGAGTGTGTCAAATGTTCCTAAATGTGTGTGTAATTGTACCTGCAAGGCTAAGACTGAAATTGACAATTATGAGGAAGTAATGAAGGTCACTCAATTTCTTATGGGATTAAATGAGAATTTCACAAATATTAGGGGACAGTTACTGATGATGAGTCCTATGCCTAAGCTAGTTCAAGTGTTAGGTCTGTTGCAGCAAGATGAAAGACAAAGAGGTTATTCTTCTGTGAATGTTGTTCCTGAATCTGCTGTTTTAATGGCAAAACAAATGCCTGGGAATAAGTTTGTTCGAAAGCCTGGAATGATTGAGGGAAAATTTAATAGATTCTCTGTTGCTAAGAAAGGAAATCTTGAATGTACATACTGTCATGGTACAAATCACACAAAAGATAGGTGTTTCCACTTGATTGGTTTCCCACCAAGAACTCAAAAACCGAACTCTTTCTCTAAGTCTTCCAGTTCTACAGATCACAGGACTGTTGCTCAAGTTCAAGCTGCAACTTCACTGTCCACTACTGAAGAAAATTCTCAAATTGAAAAGGAAGAAAATCTGGCAAATACATTGACTACTGAACAATATCAGCAATTGTTGACTCTTCTAAATCAATCTCAGACCTCATTTAATTCAATGGAACCACCTCAATCAGGTATTTTTTCTGCTTATTCTTGTTCAGTGAGGTCATCCTTATGTTTGGTAAGTTGTCATAATTCTTCTGATTGGATTTTGGATTCTGGAGCAACAGATCATATTACCTGCACTATCCAGAATGTTAAAAATGTTATGTCATGTAATATCAATATTTGCCTACCTAATGGTCATTATACCATAGTTCACTTTAAAGGAGACATTCAGCTAACACCCTCTATCCTGTTACATGATGTTCTGATTATCCCAGAATTTCATTTCAATATCATTTCTGTCAGTAAACTCACTCATATCTTACACTGCAAAGTAGAATTCTTCTCTCACCACTGCTTGATACAGGCCCCTATGAAGAAAACAATGGGGATTGGTAGAATCCATGGAAACTTGTACAAGCTGATACTCCCTGTTAAATCTTCTGTTCAGCAGTCTCCTTCTATGATTGCTTCTGCTCTTCAAAGTTTGTCATCTTCAACTCCCAATCAACTCTGGCATGATAGACTTGGCCACTCTCCTATTCCAGTTCTTAGAAATATAGAGTGTTTAGCATCTAAGCTCTCTGTAAACAATAAATTTCATTGTGAAATCTGTCACTTTGCTAAGCAGAGTAGATTACCTTTTCCTGTAAGTGAGCATAGGTCATCTAAACCTTTTGAACTCATTCATTGTGATTTGTGGGGTCCTTATAGAAGACCAACATACTCTACTTGTAATCTGTTTCTGACTATAGTTGATGATCACAGTCGTTGCACTTGGACTTACTTGTTGTCTTCTAAAACACAAGTGTATGGTATTTTTCAGAAATTCTTTGCTTATGTTAAGAATCAATTCAACACCTCTGTCAAAATTGTAAGATCAGATAATGGCAGTGAGTTCATAAATAAAGAAGTAAATGCCTTCTTTGCTAATTCAGGAGTCATTCATCAAAAATCTTGTGTTGAAACACCTCAACAAAATGCTATTGTAGAACGTAAACATAGACATCTCTTATCAGTTGCTAGAGCCCTTCGATTCAAATCATGTCTTCCTATTCAGTTTTGGGGTGACTGTTTATTAACAGCAACATATCTAATAAATAGAACCCCCAGCACTGTCCTTCAAAATTTTACACCTTATGAAGTTTTGATAGGCAAAAGTCCTACTTATAGTCATCTTCGAACATTTGGCTGCCTATGTTACTCTTCAACCTTATCTAAAAGGAAAGATAAATTTTTCCCTCGAGCTTACAAATGTATATTCTTAGGGTATCCACATGATAAAAAGGGATATAGACTCATGGATCTAAATACAAAAGAATTCTTTATTTCTAGAGAAGTTGTCTTCTATGAAAACATCTTTCCTTATTCCAAGTGTCCTGTCACACCATCTGTTATGTTTCCTGAACATACATCATTCATTGATGACATTAATGATATTCCTTCATCCAACCTTCAAAGTACTCCTTCATTCACACCAGTATACCAGTCTCATACATCTTCAACTGATCCTTCTACTCCTTCTCAGTCTAATTCTCCTATAACTGATGGACATCAGTCTCCTACAACTTCTAATTCTGAGATTCAGTATCCCATCATACCTGACTTACATCCTCAAGGTAGACCTGTCAGAACAAAAACTGTTCCTAGTAAATTCAATGATTTCTCAGGATTACCTTCTTTTCTCACAAAATCAACAAACTGTACTGTCACTTATCCCATTCAAGAGGTTGATTCCATTTCTCATTTGTCACCATCATACCAAAAATTTCTGGCAAATTCTGTCAAAATTTTTGAACCTACTCATTATAAACAAGCTATTCAGGATCCTCTGTGGTGTCAAGCTATGCAAACTGAGCTAAATGCTTTGGAAGCAAACAACACCTGGATCATTACAGACTTACCACCAGATAAAAAAGCTGTGGGTTGTAAATGGCTATTCAAAGTAAAATACAAAGCAGATGGAACACTGGATAGATACAAGGCTAGATTAGTAGCAAAAGGTTTCACTCAGACACTTGGAGTAGATTTCTTTCAAACCTTTGCACCAGTGGCTAAGATGGCCACTGTCAGAATACTTTTATCTTTAGCTTCTATACAGAAATGGACTCTTTACCAGCTGGATATCACAAATGCATTCCTTCATGGAGATTTACATGAAGAAATTTATATGTCAGTTCCCCCTGGTGTTACTATTCCTGCAACTTTTCTTGGATCCAGACCTGTTTGCAAACTCATCAAGTCTCTCTATGGATTAAGACAAGCCCCCAGGGAATGGTTCACTAAATTTTCTAAGGTGCTTCTTCAGTATGGTTTCACTCAGTCCAAGGCAGATAGCTCCTTGTTTGTCCTGCACACATCTCAAACCTTTACTGCTCTCTTAGTGTATGTGGATGATATAATTCTTACTGGTTCTTCTGATACTGCCATTGCTGATGTGAAATCCTGTCTTCAGTCACATTTTAAACTTAAAGATCTAGGGCACCTACACTATTTCTTGGGAATTGAAATTGCCAGATCTTCTGAGGGAATCTATATTCATCAAAGGAAGTATGCATTGAACTTACTAAAGAATTCCAGACTCCTTGCTAGTAGACCTAGTAAGATTACTCTCTCAGCTCAACATAATCTCAGTACATCTTCAGGAACACCACTTTCTCATACTGATGGTACATCTTACAGAAGGTTGGTTGGACAACTTATATATCTTACTATTACTAGACCTGAACTTGCTTACCCTGTGCATATACTCAGTCAGTTCATGGCATCTCCTACAACTGCTCACTGGGATGCAGCTTTCAAACTTCTCAAATATATAAAACAAGCTCCTGGTCAAGGCCTTCTCTTATCTGCTACCAGTAACTTCCAGCTTCAAGTTTTTTGTGATGCAGATTGGGCCTCTTGTCCTATGACAAGGAGATCTGTTTCTGGATTTTGTGTTATGCTTGGTAAGTCTCTGTTGTCTTGGAAATGCAAGAAACAACAAGTTGTAGCTCGTTCTTCTGCTGAAGCAGAGTATAGATCTATGGCCAATGCTCTCTGTGAGGTAAAATGGATCTTCAATCTTTTATCAGAGTTACATATTGCAATACCTCAGCCTATTCCTCTTCTCTGTGATAATACATCTGCCCTGAGTATTGCTGAGAATCCTGTTCTACATGAACGGACTAAACATATAGAACTTGATTGTCATCTTGTTCGAGACTCAGTCAAGGATGGTTTCATTCAGCCTATTTATTTATCTACCTCTCAACAACCTGCAGATTTATTTACAAAAGCTCTCACTGCGTCCAGAACTTCTGCACTACTTCACAAATTGGGAGCCCTGAATATCTTCACCCCTCCCAATTTGAGGGGGGATATTGAGCATAGGGATAAAAATGTAATTACTGAAATAAAGGATAGAAAGGTAAATTCTTCAGTAGTTTGTAAATAGGAAAAGGAGGGAAAATCTGTTAGTTAGTTAGAGTTAGAAGACATGTATATATATGTGTAAACTGATTCTGTATTGAACACTTTACTTTTTCAATGAAGCATTTTGCTTTCTCTTTTACATCTTTCTATAAGAACAACTTGTAGAAATTCAGGATCATATGGATAGGAAACTAAGGAATAAGACTGTTAAGTTAGTTAAGGTTTTGTGGAAATCCCAGAGTTGAAGAATCGACTTGGGAACTTGAGAGCGAGATGCTGGAAAAGTATCCACATCTGTTTTCATAAGGTTAGATTCTGGGGACAGAATCTTTTTAAGGGGGGAAGGTTATAATGACTCAGAAAAACGCTTCTATAGTATTAATATTTAATAATATTTGAGATCTATGATATGTGAATATTGTGTGAAAGGTGGATATTTGAAAATGTGATTATTAGATGTTTACTTGGTGAATGGTATGGATTAAAATATATGTGTATGCTTTTAATTGTATTTTATATGAATTTCTTATTAAAAATCAACTCTTTTTGACCTTCTGGGAATTTTATAAAATCATCAGAGATTCATTTTATTGTGAAATCTTTTTCACAACCTTTCTTTTATATTCTATTATTTTATAAAATTATTGGAGGAATTTATTTTTGGCCTTAAGGATTTAAAACTGATTTTATGAGATAAATGTCATTTATGTGATTTAAACTTTGAAAATTCATATTTAATTCAATTTTGATCATAAAAATATTTTAAAAATATGGGTGAGCTTGTCAATTCGTATTCTCTGTTTTAAAAATAAAATTTTGATTTTAGGTATTATTTTCATTTTATTTCGGATTTTAGAAAGGCATTATATTGGTTTTCTTTTATTAAAAATCAGATTTTTAATTGTGAAGTTACTGTTTTGCCGTTGGGGCTTATAAAACCCTCAAGCCCAGCATTCTCCCCCTTTTTCTTATTGTCGACACCTCTGTTCTCTCCTTGTCGTTCTCTCTCTCGGCTATTCTCATTTTTTTTGTAAAAATCTTCATCCCTCTCTTCTTTTCTCTCCACACAATCGATTATTGTACATATATATATACATATATATTATTGTGCTTGTGTGTGTGTGTATGGCCGTGTGTATAAGTGTATCAGTTTTGCATGCAAGAGGTATTGGCGATTTGATCTTAATTCATTACCGAAATCTTGCTTTGTGATGATTCCGTGATTATTTGATTGTTGTAAATTGCTAATTGGTGAGGTTTGTTGAAGGAAACCCGAATTCCGGGCACCTCCAAGCCATGTCGCCGTTGGTAATGAGCTCCGGCGAGCTGACGAGGATGATGATGATACCTTTGAGTCCGATTCTTGTGTTAATAATTATATTTAGTTGAGTTATGGGTTGCATGTTGAAGAATCGAAATGCATGTGAGAAATTTCAGTTTTCCCCTTTTGTAAAATTGGTTTGAAGTATTGATGTTGATGATTAATTGATAGCCTCAAGGTTATAGTGATTGCATGTTAGTGATTTTGTTAAGTTTAGAGAATTTTGGATTATATATGTTTGATATTTGATTTTAAGTTGAAGGTTTTGATTTGGGGTTTTTGTCGGATTAGAAGTGTAGTGTTTGTGATTGTTGATGCTAATTGATTTTAATGTATAAATTGAGTACTTCTTCTTAAAGTTCTGATTTGTGAGTGTTGTGGAAGCCTAAGTAGTTGAGAATGGTAAATTAGTTCTATCATAGGTTATGCAATAAGAATGTTAGTGATTAAAGGTTTATGTGCAGAATGTTGAGATGCCCAGAAACTGTCTGTTCTGTTTTGGTTAATTGCAATTGCTTGCTACCTGTTTTAGACAGTAAGTCTAAGAGGAAATTGTTCTAGTTGGAGTCTAGTTTGTGCACGCGCAAACCTTGTATCGATAGAGTTAACGAGTAAAGAGTTTTGTATGTTTTACTAAAAGTTGTGCAGCAGGATTTTCTGTGCTTCAGTTCATACTTTAACCTGTTCGTTTTTAGTCTAAATAAACTGTTCTGAAGTTGAAATTTTTATTCTGAGTTGGAGTAGTAATAAGGAAGTAGCCTGTCAAATTTGGTATTTGTTTGATTATATTTGGATTTCTGAAAAATGTTTTAGTAAAGTTACGCAGCAGGAATTTTCTGTGCTTCAGTACCTAATTTAACCAGTTCGTTTTTAATCTAAATGAATTGTTATGAAGTTGAAACTTTTATTCTAAGTTGGATTAGTATTCAGTAAGTAGCCTGTCAAATGTGATATTTGTTTGATTACTTTTGGATTTATGAAAAATGTTTTAGTAAAGTATGCGCAGCAGATTTTTCAGCTTTTTGAGATGAAAACATTGTTTGTAAAGGTGTTAAGGATATGGTTAGCATTGGTCAAGTTGATTTAAAGGGATAACCAAGTGTGGTATGATTTGAAAGTTAGATTATATACATATGTATTAAAGGAGTATATTATGTGAACTTGAATGGCAATGTGCGCTTATGTGAGCTTTGTGCTTATCATATGGATAAGAGATTATAAGTGATATAAATATTATGTGTTTACGCGTTTAGGGAACGTGGGGTAGTTTAGAATAGGGATTAGACTTTTGAGAGGACCATTCTGAAATAGTATATACTCTTTTGTAGAGTTGCGAGACGTGGAACATAGAAATAAAGGCAAGGCGAAGGCAGAAATTCAGTGAGTACAGTTTGTTCTAAAAGCTACTTAAGAATCCAAAGAAGTAGAGCCTATAAATAAAGGAAAGACCAAGGTGGAGAACCAGTGATTTCTCATTACCCTTTTTGCTATTAAGGCAAGTAATACTAACTTGCTTTCGTATTTCGATTCCATTCTTTCACTTTGACATATATGAATTGCTATCTTGCTTTGATATACTTTTAATTCTGAAAACACATATTGTTCATTGGTAACCCTTATCTCTGTTCATATACCATGTTGTTCTGTATACCATACTTTGTTCAGTTTTCTTTCCTTAAACCATTATACCCTGTTTATATCCATGTATTGAAACTTGATAACCTATGATTCTATAACCTGAATTTGACCCTCTATTTATGCATTCCTTTTATACCTGAAAGTGAATATATCTGAACCCTCATTCTAATACATTTCCAAAATGTACCTGATGACATACTTCTTGATTTCCCATTGATAGAAATCCAGATTGATCAAATTGGACTTACCCGATTCACAAAAGATACTTCTATACAAACATTATAGACACAACACAACGTTATATGAACCATATCTTGCTTGAACTTTTCTTCAGATCTTATCATTATCCTTTGATTATACTTACATTTTAACCTGAGATGCTATTGCATCATATTTGAACTTGTACATATGAATCACATACTTACTTGAAATTGAGAATACATGAACCTTCACTTGGGTACTATACAAACACACATCCAATGATTTACAAAGGATTTCTTTCATAAGAAAGATTTTAAAAGAAAGGAAGTTTCAAAGTTTGGATTCATTTAAATTCTGATTTATGGTTTCCACGGATTCCTAAGATTGGAGGCGTAAGAGGCCGAGTGACGCCGGCCCAGCACTTTTTAATTATAATAAATGGACTAGGGATGGACTAGTCTAAAGGCCAATGTGTGCCTATTGGGACCCAATACAAGGACCAGAGGGACTGTGTGTCCGGTATGGGGACTTTACGTGGCTGATCACCCGTATTGTCCGGTGCGTTGTGAAAAATCTCCAAATTACTTATTGCTTTTCTTGAAATCATATATCTTTATAAGGAAATTGGTTTACCCTTTGAAATTGTATATTCATGTCATTGTTCTGATAATCCCTTGATATGGATTCTGCTATACCCATGACATACATATTGATATTGGAAACTGTTGCACAGTGGTTAACTATTTGGATATATTATTACTTGCTGAGCATTTGGCTCATTCTTTTCCCTGTTCTAACCCACAGTTAAAAGAGAAGATGGTACGCACTTTCCAAACAGCTAGGAAGTCTTCCTATAGGGTTATTTTTGGGATGCTAGCTCAGGCAGGTGATGGAGACCTGTAGAAGGTGTTTTGTATAAGGGAATGTAGAACTTTTAAGACACGGTTGTAATAACTTTTGAGACTTTTATTATGTAATAAAATGAAGTAGATAGTTGATGCTTGTTTCATACCATTACCTGTTAAAGATCCAGGGTAAAGTTGGGGTCGCGTCTGCATGTTTATATTATTATTCACAGGTTTACAAGTATAGAGGTTGTAGTGACTCCCCAATCATGACCCCAGATTGGGAGGGCGTCACAACAATGGTAGCCTTAAAATGTGTTAGCAACTCAGGATTGGTAATTTCTTCAGCAGACCTATGTACAAAATCAGCAGTCCTTTGAGTAGAGAAAATGCAGTCTGCTCCTGACCAATTAGCATAATGCATTTCTCTGAAATGAGCATCAGTTGCATTTTGAGTTTCTTTGATAGACTCTGCAGTAGGATCCCTTAGAAAAGGTATGGACTCATCAGAGTTTGAAAGTTCAGCATTGTTCTCAGAATTTGCATGATCAGAGTTTACAGATGTGTGATCAGCATTATCAAAAACAACTCTAGCTTCATTAACATTTTCTGCTATCTGCTCTGCAATTTCTTCAGCAACATTTTCTGCAGTAGCCTCAGCGTTTATCTGAGCAGCTTCAGGAATCTCAGAGTTTATATTCACAAGAACCTTTGTTTCTACAAGAACAGACTCTGCAACAACTTCTTCTGATTGAGCATTATTTTCTATCAGAGTCTCTGCTGTAGCTTCAGCTAATTTCTCTACAGCAGCTTCAATGACCTGATCAACCTCCTCACCCAATTCTGGATTTTGATTATTGACAGAGAGAATCTCTGTATGAGTTGCAATGGACTCATCTATTATTTGGGTGGGTTGATCAGCTGCCACATCCTCAGTATCACAAACACTGATACTAGGATGTGCTTCAAGAATTGTATCCATTTCAAGATCATCAAATAAAGCATCTTACTTAACCAGTTCAGCCTCTGTATCAGCTTTTGCCATATCAGGCACAGTGGCTGCTTCATTATCTTCAGTAGTCTCCTGAACAAGAACTTCAGGAGCTTCATTATCCACAAAAACCCTGTCCTCACTAGCAGTATTTATAGAAGGCTCCTGAACAACAACTTCAGGAGCTTCATCCTGGACAGCTTCAGTTTCTGGTGTAGATTCATCCACATTATCAAAAAGATAATTGGCTACTAATATTCTTTTTCTCTGATGAAGAGTTTCATTATCAACATCATTCTCATCATCAGATTTTGATCTATTGGCTCTCCTCTTCTTAGAATGACCCTTTGGCTCATCATTAGACTTGGGCACCCCCACTTCAGTAGCTGGTCTAACAAACCTTGGAGGTTTAGAACCAACATGCTTAGTCCTACCCCTTGATTTAGGTTGAACAGATGTAGATTGAGGAAGCTCTGTTTGTAAAGGTTCTAGTTGAGGTTCTGATGGAGAAGGAGTTTGTGTTTGTGGATGAATGTGATCATTTATAAACTGTTGCACAGAGGCAGGCAGTAACAAATCTCCAACAACCCCTTTCCTAACATCCTTATTGATAAGATCAGAGAATATCCTCTTGTGTAATTTAAAACAAGAGATAACATCTTCACCAACTATTTCTACCCCTTCAACACAGTAAGAGAATAAAATCTGACAAAATCTAGAAAAGTACACTACTCCTCTATTCTCTATCATTTTCTCCCCTAAATTATTCAAGACAAGTCGTGCAAAATCAAAATGATTATCATATAAAAGAGAATACCCGATTTGCAGACTGTCCGTAGGAATAGCATCCCAGTTGGTGCATTTCTTTCCGAACGTTCTTGTGATGCAATCAAAGAAGAAGCTCCACTCCTTCCTCAAGAACGGTCGCTTCAATTGTCCAATCTTTGTCAAGGGTCCAGAATAACCAATCTCTCGCATCATCCTCAGCAAATCAATATCACCCATTCCAGTTGTATACGAAGAAAACTCAGGAAACCCCATTGCAGCCCAAATTGTACCAGAAGTAATTACATACTCTGCTTCATCAAATTCAAAGATTATGGATGGGTTGCCAGACTCACCACCATCATCATACATACTTGTCTCCCAGAAGACCTTGATTTGCGAACCAGAAAGAATTGTAGGTTCTACTAAAGCACGCCCAATTGCTGATTGAGCAAGAAATTCCTGCATCATATGAAACGCCTCTGGTTCATTGGCAGTGTTTAGTGGTGCTGCATAGTTATTAGGGACAAACTCTAATCCAGAAGAAACAAACGCTGTAGTTGCCATTAGTAAGATATGAAAGAGAAACAAAGAAACAGATGCGAAAGCTTGAAAGAGTTTGAAGGTAGAAAAGTGTTTGTGAATATGTGTATGTGACAATAGATGTGAATTGGAGTAAGATGTGAAAGGTTTAGACGTATGTGTGTGTATTGTTTAAATATGAAATTCGAAATTAAAAACTGAACAGTTTTTAATCATTAATACACAACTGTCTTACTCCGTTAACTGTGTGAGTGGGACACGTGGCACACATGTAATTACTAACAGCAGTAATTGGCAGTTTCCAATGCGCATGCGCAGTAAAAACAGCAATAATTACTGCCTTTTACATTTTCCTAGACAAGCAAGCCTTTCTCTGTTTAATACTGATTAGAACCGTTACCAATCATACACTTTTGGTTTCAAGAATGTTTTCTCAAAAATTGTTAACTGTCTGAAACAAATAATTAATTTTAATCATCAGAGATTAAAATAAAATTACCTCAGCGTAGAGTACACAGTCCATTAGTGTTTACCAATCCTCCTTCTTTATTCATAATCTTTTTTCTCTCAATGCACAGTTGTGAAAAATTGTGTGTGAAATAGCAGAGTTTACTGAATACAAATATTTAGAGCATCTTAAAGTGCATAAAATCCACACAATAAATCAGTAAAAACTGGTTGTCCAAACTCTCATGTATAAAATAAAATCTGATTTCATCTAAACTCTGTACTATAAAATTTATTATTATTATTTAAATTTTTTTTTTCCAGTAATCAGTGGTTGGGCACTAGTCACCAAAAATAAAGGATTTTAGCCCTTATTTCATACAATAAGTTCCTGGGTCTTCCTAGGCACAACATGATCTCAAAGGAATTTGTGCACTTTTTGGCATCTTTTGATTGGAGGGTGAAATATTTGCAACTAATTATCAGAGTTTAGACTTTTCATCAGTTAATACAATTAATTTATGAGAGAAAGTGCAAACAGCTAATACAGACTCAGTGTTTAGGATCAATAAACTAAGAGATGCTATGAATATAGAGACAGTATCATGCTGTGTTAATTTACTGCACATTTTGAGATCAGATCATATATTATTCAGAAAGATTCATGATTACTTACTGAGAATCATGCTTCATACAGGTTTCTTCATCGGTCCAAATGTTTCAGACAATATCACAATCAGAGTATAACATCAGACTTTAATCGACAGAGTATGATCGACAGAGTTTACTATCAGAGTTTAACATACTGGTACAAATAACAGTTAACACATGCAAAGAACCATGAGCATAAAATCAATCATGTATAGAGTTTGAATCTAACCGGTATCTCTAGTCAAAACCAGAGATCATTCCAAGTTCATTTACCAGTCTTGTAAAGGTAGCTTCACTCAAAGGCTTGGTGAAGATATCTGCAAGCTGTTGGTCTGTAGACACAAAATGAAGCTCAATATTTCCTTCTTCCACATGTTCCCTGATAAAATGATACCTTATGCTGATGTGCTTGGTCATGGAATGCTGTACTGGATAACCTGTCATAGCAATAGCACTTTGATTATCACAGTAAATAGGTATTTTAGAATACCTTAATCCATAGTCCAGCAATTGATTCTTCATCCATAAAATCTGTGCACAACAGCTACCAGCATCTATATACTCTGCTTCTGCTGTGGATGTGGAAATTGATTTCTATTTCTTGCTGTACCAAGAAACTAATATGTCACCTAAAAATTGACAGCTTCCACTTGTGCTTTTTCTGTCTATCTTACAGCCTGCAAAATCTGCATCAGAGTAACCAATTAATTTAAACTCTGATTCTCTAGGGTACCACAAACCAAGAGTTATGGTTCCTTTGAGATATTTGAAAATCCTCTTCACAGCTGTTAGATGTGGCTCTCTGGGATCTGCTTGAAATCTTGCACAAAGACATGTTGCATACATGATATCAGGTCTACTTGCTGTCAGATAAAGAAGAGACCCTATCATCCCTCTGTAGTTTGTCATATCTACTGAGGTTCCTGTGTCTTTGTCTAACTTTGTTGCAGTAGCCATGGGAGTTGTGGCAGATGAACTATCAAGCATACCAAATTTCTTGAGAAGATTTCTGGTATATTTTGCTTGATTGATAAAAATCCCATCATCTGTTTGCTTTACTTGTAAGCCTAGAAAATAACTAAGCACTCCCATCATGCTCATTTGATACCTTGACTGCATAAGCTTGGCAAATTTCTTACAGAGTTTGTCATTAGTAGACCCAAAAATTATGTCATCCACATAGATTTGAACTAACAGCAATTCATCAACAGTATTAAATTAGAACAAGGTTTTGTCAATTGTACCTCTAGTGAACCCACTTTCTAAAAGAAATTGAGCCAGAGTTTCATACCATGCTCTAGGTGCCTGCTTTAGTCCATATAATGCCTTATCAATCCTGTAGACATAATTTGGATGTTTGGGATCTACAAACCCTGGTGGTTGTTCAACAAACACTTCTTCTTCAAGTTTCCCATTGAGAAAAGCACTTTTCACATCCATCTGAAAGACTTTAAACTTTTTGTGAGCAGCATAGGCCAGAAAAATCCTTATTGCCTCCAATCTTGCAACTGGAGCAAAGGTTTCATCATAGTCAATTCCTTCCTGCTGTGAATAGCCTTTTGCCACAAGTCTAGCCTTATTCCTTGTTATCACTCCATCACTGTCTGTTTTGTTTCTGAAAACCCACTTTGTACCAACAATAGATCTGTTCTTTGGTCTTGGTACAAGTGTCCAGACTTCATTCCTCTCAAATTCATTTAACTCCTCTTGCATGGCTGTTATCCAGTTAGCATCTTGAAGAGCTTCTTCCACTTTCTTGGGCTCTGTTTGAGATAAGAATGCATGAAACAAACATTCATTATTTGTAGCACTTCTAGTTCTTACACTAGCTTCTGGATCTCCAATTATCAAGTCAGGTGTATGGGCTTGTGTCCACCTTCTTGCTGTTGGTAATTGGCTTCTATTATCATTATTAGATCCTCCCCCTTGATCCATGCTCTCCTGATTTTCTTCTTGACCATTTGCATTCTCTAAGGCTCCCCCTGAATTGAACTGTTCAGTATTTGAATTTTCAGAGTTTGACTCAAAGTTTCTGTTTGATTCTTCATTTGACTCTCTTTCAGAATTTGAGTCATCACTTTGAGAAGTTTCTGAAGTTTCTTCACACTCCCCCTCAACCGGTTCTCTATTTTGTTCTGTCGGAGAAAATTCTTCAGTGTTTACCAGTAGAGGATCAGAGTATGCTCCATCAGAGTTTGTTGGATTCGCTTCATCAGAGTTTACATCATCAGAGTTTAGATCTTCATTTTTAAAGCGAAATTGATCATGATATTCTTCATCTTCTATTCCAGTTATTTTCTTGTCATCAAATGACACATGTATAGATTCCATGATCACTTTAGTTCTAAGATTGTAGACTCTGAATGCTTTAGTTGACAGTGGGTATCCAACAAAAATTCCTTCATCAGCTTTTAAGTCAAACTTGGTCAACTGTTCAGGATGAGTTTTCAACACAAAGTACTTGCATCCAAAAATATGAAAATACTTCAAATTTGGCTTCTTATTCTTCACCATCTCATATGGTGTTTTCCCATGCTTGTTGATCAGTGTAGCATTTTGAGTAAAACAAGCAGTTTGAACAGCCTCTGCCCAGAAATAAGTTGGCAATTTTGCTTCATCAAGCATTGTTCTGGCAGCTTCAATTAGAGTTCTGTTCTTTCTTTCAACTACACCATTTTGCTGTGGAGTTCCAGGTGCAGAAAATTCTTGCTTCAGTCCTCTTTCCTTGCAGAAAGCTTCCATTTCAGAATTTTTGAATTCAGTACCATTATCACTTCTTAGAATTTTCACTTTGTACTGTGATCCTTTGTCCAGTAGTTTTACATGATCCATTAGAATTGAGGCAGTTTCATCCTTCTTTGCTAAGAAATACACCCATGTGTACCTAGTGTACTCATCAACAATGACTAGAGCATATTTCTTTCTGCCCAATGACATTATATTTACTGGACCAAAAAGATCAACATGTAGAAGATGATAAGGATTCACAACTGAAGATTCAGACTTATTCTTGAAAGATGATTTCCTTTGCTTGGCCTTTTGACAAGAATCACACAGACCATCTAAGCTGAGTATTGACTTTGGAAGTCCCCTTACATGATCTTTTCGAATCAGCTCATTGATGTTGTTCAAGTTTAGATGAGAGAGTTTCTTATGCCATTTCTAACTCTCTTCACTAGACATTCCTGCAGATAGACACATAGTTTTTCCTTCAGAGTTTGTTACCAAACTTGCTTCATAGATGTTATTGTGCCTGTGTCCAACTAGAACAACTTTCCCTGTAGATTTGCTGATAACTTCACAATGTTCAGTATGAAAATCTACATGGTATCCTCTGTCACAGATTTGACTCACAGAAAGCAGATCATGCTTGAGTCCTGAGACTAGAGCTACATTCTTGATGATGACACTCCCAAGATTTATATTGCCATATCCCAGAGTACGTCCTATGTTGCCATCTCTATAAGAAACTTTTGGGCCAGCCTTCTCCTCATAATCTGATAGCAGGGCTTTATTTCCAGTCATATGTCCTGAGCATCCACTGTCCAAGATAAGAGTGCTCTCTTTTATGCCCTGCAATCACAAACAATCACTAAGTGTTAGGTTTAAGGATCCAGACTTGCTTGGATCCTTTGGCTTTCTTAACAATGTTAGCTTTTGCAGCGGAATCACTATCAACAGAGTTTAAACTAACATTGTCAGACTTTACACTTGCAGAGTTTGCTCTAACCCACTTCAAGTTGGGTTTTAGCTCATAATAGTTGTGATAAATAGCATGATAACTCTTGCAAGTATAAATGGAATGCCAAGTGCTCCCACAGTGTGTGCATAAAGTCTGTGGTCTAACCCTAACATAATCATTCTTTACTCCAGATGTGGAGGGTAAAGAGTTAATATCTTTGTTCTTCTTGCAAAACCTGGCAAGATGGTTAGTACTACCACAACTATGACATGTTTTTCTAGGAGCAACAGAATTAGGCAGATAATCATTTCTTTTATTAATACCTACTTTTCCATTCCTATTCTTCTTAAACATTTTCTCTTTGTTGACAGACTTTACTTCTTTGAGCTTATGTTTGAATTGTTTCTCTGTCATTAAACCAACATTAACCTGTTTATCACAGATTTTTACTGGTTCTTTAACAGCTTCTACCACAATCTGATTCTCTGTTATTGAACCAATATTAACCTGTTGTACACAAGTTTCAACTGGTTTCATAACAGCTTCTTTCACAACTACAGACTTTAGCTTACTGGATTCAGGAACAAATTTCACAGGTTTAAGTTGTGGTTTCACTTTAACTTTATCTTTAAACCTAAGTTCATCTTCCTCACAGTAACCTAAACCTACAGTATCTGTCTGAAAAACCTGATGTGTGTCTTTTCCAGAATTGGTCCAGGTTTTAATTACTTTCCTCTCTTTTTCCAACTCAGATTCTATTTGCCTATATCTTTTAAGCAATTCATGTTCAACATAAACAGCATCATCTCTCTCTTTTTGAACTTGTTGCATGTTAACAAGTTTCTCTTCAAGAAATTTATTCCTCTCTTTAAGACCTAGATTCTCAGATTTGATTCTTTCATTTTCTAAAGTCTGATCCCTATAACTAACATGTATGTTTTTAAGATAAATTCTTAATTCAGATATATTATCAGTATCATAAGCATAAGTTGTTAGGGGTACCTTGTTTCCAGATGACTCATCTTCATCTTTAACAGTTGCCATGAGAGCATAATTTACTCCCTCATCTGAGTCTGAAGTGTCTGCCCAGTCCTTGCCTTTAGTGATGAGTGCTTTCTCAGTTTTTCCTTTCTTGCACTCTGGAGCATAATGACCCATCTCTTTACACTTGTAGCACTGGATCTCAGACTTATCTTTCTTTCCAGACTTGGTATATTTTCCATCAGACTTTCTGAAATTTCTCTGGTCAGAGTTTGAATCTTTCCTAGAAAATCTCTTTCCTTTCTTGAAATTCTTGAATCCCATCTTCTTGGAGGTCTTCACCATTAAAGCAGCCATTTTCATCATCTCTTCTTCATCATCCTCAGAATCAGAAGCTTCTTCATCAGTGTTTGAGCCATCATTAGAGTTTGATGACTCACTGTCAGATTTAATGACTAAAGCCTTTCCTTTGGCTTTCTTTCTTGATGATTCCTTCTTGACAGGCTTTTCTTCAACTTTAAGAGCAACAGATTTTGTCTTCTTTCCAGATCTTTTGTTTCTCTGTTCTATTTCAAGTTCATGAGTTTTAAGCAACCCATAGATTTCATCAAGATCTGTATCTGCAAGATCATAATTGTCTCTGATTGTTGTCGCCTTTAAATCCCATCTTTCAGGTAGGGATAGAAGAAACTTGAGATTTGACTCTTCAAGTTCATATTCTTTGTCAACCAGGGACAAATCATTCAACAATTTACAAAATCTGTCATATGTATCTGTCAAACTTTCATCAGATCTAGAGTCAAAGTGTTCATACTCCTGTGTTAGAATAGTCTTCATGTTCTTCTTTATCGCACTAGTTCCTTGACACCTGACTTCTAAAGCATCCCATATTTCTTTGGCAGTTTTGCAGCCAATAACTCTGTTAGACATGACATTATCTAAGGCACTATGGAGTAGATGTCTAACCTTTGCATCCTTTGCAATTGATGAGATATCTTCAGGAGTCAAATCTTTCTTCTCTTTTGGAACAGTCTTTTGCTCTTGACCAGTAATAACAAGAGACAATTTAGTTGGCATATGAGGACCATCATTGATTCTATCAAGGTATTCTGGATCTATGGCTTCTAAAAACATAGTCATCTTCACCTTCCATATTGGATATTCAACTGGTCTCAGTATTGGAACCCTGATAGTCTCATATCGACTCACAGAAGTAGGTTGAACCTTCTGAGCATTAGAACCTGCATTAGAACCTTCCTGAGAGTTATCAGTCATGATTATACTTGTGTTTGGATCGATAAACTGTATATATTAATCAGCCTTGGCTCTGATACCAATTGTTAGGCCGAATACACAATATATAACCAATATAAGTATGATTATAATAATTGAGAACACTGTTTATGAATCAACAACTGAATTATATAAATAACTCTTCTCTCAGTGATGATAAAGAATCACAAAGAGCTGCTAGGTTACAAGAATAATGTAATCAGTATTCGCTTCCCTTTTAGGGTTAACATATCTGTGTTTATATAATACACAGTTACATAATCAATCTCTAATTGATATTCCTATAAATTAGCTATACAAATTATATCAAATTAGGATTGCTTCTGTCTTCTGTTCCGTTTCCTTATCTGTCTCAATATATCTTGCTTCTTTCCATCTTCAAGATATATTGCTTCTAGAATATTCATATTAGCACCGACAGCTAATGTAAACTCTCACTCCGTCAGACTTTAACAAACTCTGACTGGCTTCCAGTAAACTCTGATGAGTACCTGGTACTTAAACACTGATGAACAAACGTCAGCAATTATATCTAACAATTCAAATAAAAAAAGGGGTTAAAATGGAAAACAAAGTAGGAATCGAATACAGGCCAAAGGCAAACTGTGATTCTCCCTACAGAGAAGAAGTCGAAGAGTTGTTCGATGAACTGTTGGACGTTCTTGATGAGGAAGAAGAGAAGGAGCTTACTGCTAAAGCCGAAGAAGAGGCTAAGTGGCAAGAAGAAGAGAAGGAGCTTCAAGCCCTCCTTAAGGAGGAAGGAACCACAGAAGAAAAGGCTAGGGTAGAATTCCTAGAGTTGATTAAGAAAGCACTTAAGGATTAATTGTTTTTCTTTTCAATTGTAGAAGTCTCACCCTCCTGTTCGAAATTAATAAAATTTGCCTATTTTCTTATGGATGTGCCTTATTACTTGCTGAATGTGCTCTTAATCGTTTAAGTAATTGAACTAATGTGCATGCATAATGAATCTGTAATCATACTGCATATGTTCATTTGGTGTCTCTTCAGTTAAGTTATTCAATATAACAGTTTCAATACCAAGTCTCGACAGTTATTGTTTTCCTACAAAGGTTGATGTCAAGAAGAAAAGTAGTTATCATGGTTTTCTTGACAGTATGTTTCTCGACAGCAGTAAAACAACTTTCTATCAAGACTTGTAAAAGATACTGTCAATTGATAACTTAACGATGACAGTCAGTTTTGCGTAAAATGTTTCTGTCACGCAAAACATGCTATCAACACACCAAAGTTACTAACACAATTGTTTTTGAGCGCACAGGTTACTGTCAAGAGTAGTGGACCGTTAAAATTATACACTCACCCTCCACGAGGAGAGAGAATTAAGCCAGTAACCCACGTGATTGTTTACTGGGTTAAGACACGATTTTACTTTTCCACTCTTTTAGTTGAACGCTTGAACTTCCCTCTTTATTCTTCAGTTTTATAATTGCTTCCAAAAAGTGAACACACCTCTCTCTCTCTCTAATCTCCATTCAATCAATTCATTTTCTTACTTTCATTCAACTCTCAAACAACAACAATGGCCCCCAAACAATCAATTTCACAAACCAACTTTGCTGGCATCTACTCTCCTAGTGATGCTGGTGAAGGTTTCAAAGGGCTTGTTTACTTTATGAATAAGTCCTATCTTGGGTATGCAATTACCTCAACTCCTGTTCTTGACCTAGACAGGATTGAAAATTTCTGGGAGACAGCTGTTGCTCAAGAAGATGGTGACATCTCCACCATTCAGTTCAAAATCAAGGAGCACATTTACACTCTCAAAGTTCAGGGCATCAATGCAGCCTTGGGAATTGTGCTAGAACCAGGAAAGGTCTGCACCGAGCTTGCTAGTGATGAGACCCTCAAGAAGCTCTTCCTGAAAATTGGGTATTCTGGACCCATTCTTGAAGAGGGAACAACCAAGTGGTACCCTTCTGGTGAAATGGACAGGAAGTATCTCCGAAAGGAGTGGAGCATGGTGTTTGATGCAATGGTGAAAGTGTACTCTACTAAGACCACCGGCTGGAATGGAATTCCCACCTACATCAAGAAGCTCACTCACTCTCTTGTTCATGGGTACAAAGTGGATGTTGGAAAGCTACTCATGGCACACCTCAAAGCTGCCATAGGTAAGAAGGTATCCATCTATCCTCACTTTCTAATGTTGTGTATTAACTCTTTATGTGATTTTGATGAGAATGCTCCTCGTTTAGAGGTTTGTCCTGTTCTGAAAAGAAACACTCACACAACTCTCACATCACAGAATTTAAATGCACATATTCCACTTTGCTTCACCAAACACATGGTTGATCAAGTGCCTAACCTTGATTTTCCATTACCTTCTGGTTATGACACCTTCACTGTTGAGAATGAAGCTGGATTAGACCCCAATTCAGCTAACCCTCATTCTACCCCATACATTCAGCCTAGGTTCTCTAGACTTCCCAAAATACAGAGACAAGCCCTACAAGAATCCAGAAAAAGATCCCTAGAGACTGATGTTGGTGGTAGTGCTGAGAGTCAAGAGGGAGTTCCGGCACCTAGTGCAGCAAATAAGGAAGGTAGTCAAACAGAACCTGTAATAACCCGAATTTTTGGTAAAATTAAAACTTTTCTTATTTTGATTAAGTGCATCAGTGAATAGTGAATTTGGTGGATGAATAGTGATTTTGAGGATTAAGAAAATTTTTCATGCCACTTATGTACGAGACGTAGTGTGGATATTCCGAAGTCATATTAGTGATCTACGGAGTAAATAAGTGAATGCAAAGACGATCGGCATTCAGAAATTCCAAATTTTATTTTGGTGTAGTATTTGACCGGGCAGTGAATTATATATTACTATAATCAAGAAATGAGATATTAAATTTGAGGATTTAATATTTTGGAATTTTATTATATTTGATTTGAGAATTTAGAACGAAAACCGCTGATACTTTATAACGAGATTAAGCGATTAAGCAAACGAATCATGGATTAAGGATTGAAATTATGACAAGATTAAATATCCTACATGATCATCAAGAGAATTATATCAAGTGGATTCAAGGATTTAAACAAAAAGGAAGCTAACCAAGAGTTAAGGAACTCTATAAAAAGAGATTGAGAATATTCGAAGAAACGCGAGAACATTTTCTAAGAACAAGGAATAAAGAGGGAATAGATAAGGGATGTTGGAGTTAATATTGTTTTAAGGGATTGTGCCGCAGTGGAGTAATAAAATGCAACATATAAGTTGTAACGTATTGATTTTATTAAAAGGAAACAAAGACGATCCAATTGGTGGAAGAAGAAAAACCAAGGTGTCATGCATGAAAGTCAACCAAAAAGCTAATGGTGTAATTGCAACATTGGCAAAAATGGGGTTGTTTGATGAGAGAGCAACAAGTGGACCAATGGGTGGTTAACAACACAAAATAAAAGATGCATCCAAGTTGAAAAACAAAAGAAAAACAAAGATGAGCAAGAAGCTCTCCAATCTGCCAAACAAGAGTACAACTCAAAGACAAATTCATATCTCCACTTCTATCCATCCATAAATCACCAAATTTTAACCATAGATTCTCCCCTCCATGGGTAACATGCTTCCAAAATTTCATGGTCAACAAAGGGGTGTAGCCTAGTAAAATCCCTTCCCCAAGTTGAAGATTCCAATCTGCCCTGTTCCTGGCAGTTTCTGCCATCGATCTTAAAACGCCCATAAGTAGAGCTTAAAGCATTCCCTGGTGATGATCTAGGACTCAAACAAAATCCCTTGAAGATCAGAAGGTGTGGTAAAAGATTTGAGAACGAAACTCTTATTTTTCTATTTTATATGAGTTTTACAAGATGGTGTGTTCTAGGATGATTAGTTACTAACTTAGTTTTCATATTATGTTTCTTGATGGTTTGGCTTCCAAAGGATGTTCTAAGCAAGGTTTAAGAGTTGTAAAGTCTTTAGAGAACTTCTAAGCTTCAAGCCAGGGTATAAATCTTTGAAACCCCTTTGATGAATATTGTGTTTTAATGGAGTTTTGATGTGGTATGCATGTTTAAGAGGCATGAATCTTGTGTGGATGTTATGAAAATGGAAAAATAAGTATTGTAGATCCAAGACCTGTTGAGGCAGTGAGGAAGATGATGAATGGTGTATATGAGTCTTGGGTGTTGGTTGAATGCTTATTTGGGTTGGTTAAAAATTGGATTATTCGATTTTAAGCCGTCGTAATGCCCGATTTTTGGTAACGCTAAAAAATTACCTAGAATCCGAAAACCTAACTGACTCTTTTGGTTCAATGATGAACATGAATGTGTAGAGCTTTGTTTCTAGTTTACGTGAGCGCAAGAATCATGTCATTACGATTTACGGTTTAGGAGAAACATGCGTTTTAGTGTAAGGCGTTCGTAAAACCAAACCGCACCACTTAGTCAACTTTGAGGCTATGATCGAACCACTTAGAGGTCATAATAAAATGTGAAACTTTGTGATAACATGCTAGGTATGTTTAGGAAGACCCTTGAAAAGATTTCGTGTTAAAAGGATTAAATCTCAATTTTATGAAAATGCATGAGCGAGCATGCTCGAGTAGAAGTTCTTAAGGAGTTAACTTGAAAATGGACTTTGTACTTGAGATAGTATATACTTAGTGTGGTGAAAGTGTTTAAGTTATTAATCTTGAACCTTGTGTTGATTCTAGATTACTGGACCAACCTGAGACTTACTACTACTTCGGGATTTCCAGGCAAGTTTCTAAATCTATACTTTGAAGTATTGACTATATAATACTGCTTTTGCCATGTATAAAATTTGGACAGTTTTGCGATATATCTTATTTCTTGTTGGAATAGATTTGACCTTTGGATTATATAAAATCTTCTGAGTTAAGTAGTTATGAACCAGTTTACCTGGTAGCTCTAAATATAAGAGCATATTCATTGTTTTCGACTCTAAATCGGGAGTCGGTATTTTGAGATATGTAGATAGTCGTGGAAACCCGGAGGGATTCCATCGGTAGAATACTATGTATTTTGAGGATTGTATTTGAGTATGATATCATTCGAGGAATGATATTTGCTTACTATATCTTTAAAGGAATGTTATTTAAGTATTATCTCAGTCGAGAAATACTATTTGAATACTATTTCAGTTATATATGCTGATGGAAGGCATAACTGTTTTCGAAAGTATATTGTGATACTTGCTTTATGATTTGATTATGGGCTTCTAAGCTAGATATGGGATGTTAGTTAGAAGCCAGGTTTTGATAAATGCCCTAGGTAAAGGGCGTATGATTTTTATTCTTTAGACCGGAAATAGTTATATTTTCGGTATATGTTAAAGATTAATTTTCCGATAAAGATATCGGGCTACTGTTATTCGATACTTATTTATTTAATGAATATTATTTTGAATATTCATTTAAGGCTTATTTATTCAATGAATATTATTTTGAATATTCATTTAATCATTATTTATTTAATGAATATTATTTTGAATATTCATTTAATCATTATTTACTTAGCGAATATTATTTTGAATATTCATTCGAGGTTTATTTAATTAATGAATATTATTTTTGAATATTCGTTTAAAGTTTATTTATTTAATAAATATTATTCGATTATTTATTAAATATTTTTAACACGTTTTAAAATGAGTAATATTATTTAAAGTTTATCCTCGACCTTCAATAATTATGAAGGATATTCTAACTTGTATTATTAATTATTTTAAATCAAAAAGAGGTTCTCAAACACTGTTTTTCCATTTAAATATGTCTTTTAAGAGAATTTAAATGCTCGCTCAACTATCAAAAAGATGGGAAACCTGATTTAAGTGACTTCTGCTCATTTTAAACTCTCAACTCAAAACTGTCAGGGGACAGATATTTTCTCGGAGCAATTTAATTGCTGTAAGTCAAATGTTGTGTTACCACCTCAACGATCGAGGGGTAAATTGATGGAACAAGTCGATATCCATTAACAAGCAATAGCTTGGGAAATATTGGAGAATCTTCCTTTCTAACCTAGATATAACTACTGAGTGGAGTCGTATCAACAAGTATTACACTTGGGGAAAGGGGGACGATCTTTACGTTTCAGAGTCATGGATTTCATCCGAACTAGGAGCAGTGTAAGAGGTCGAGTCGCGCCGACCCATCATTTTTATTGCCCCAAATGGGCCGGGGAGATCCAGAAAGGTGGTAGACAATTTCAGGCTGTCGTGTTCTTCCATCTACATGTAGAAAACATTTTTAGTTGTACGACCTGCTACTGATCATAGTAAGGTTGGGACAACTGGCGCGGTGATTACTCCAGTATTGGTTCATCATCCATTTTGGATAATTCTGCAACATGTATTGAAAGGGACTACGGATGACATCTTTGGTACAGGTTTACCGATCATGTTGGCAGGGAGTTTCTGCAACATGTATTGAAAGGGACTAAGGATGACACCCGTGGTACAGGTTTACCAATCATGTTGGTAGGGGGTTGAAAAGTGTTCAAAATTGAAGTTACAATAAATCCTTGTAACTTCATCTTTTATTTTATGAGTTATGATTCTGATAAAACCTTACTCAGATTATATATGCATAAGTGGATTTTGGGTTACAGAAACCTTATATTAATTTTCCTCGTAACTTCATCTTTTATGTTATACTAGTATCTTATCCGTTTAATGCATAGCTTGTGGATACCTTACATAATATGAGTTATGGTAAGGGAGTTGTTTATACTGAATCACCTTATAACTTCATCTTTTAAGTTATATGTTGATATTCTACTTACATAGCAGATATTTTTCGGAAAGGTTATATTGGTTTACTTTGAAACCTCATCTTTTATATTATACTAGAACTTTGTTCATAATATAGTAAAAGTTTGCAGAAATATTATGAAAATGATATTTGAAATACAACAATGGTACTGTTTTGGAATACATTCCGATAAGGAAATAATTTCAGTATCAAGATATTTTGACAAATTATGGTCTTATACCCGCTTTATTCTGGGTTGAGTTAAAGGCAGGATTATGCCATACTTTTATTACCTTGCTGAGCTATCGCTCACTCTTGCTATTGTTTTATAAATATTATATAGCAGCGAAGTAGGATACCAAGGATTCGGCGCACATCCCTCAGGAGAGTGGTAAGCGCAAGGCATTCTCATGAGCAGTTTCTAGCAATGATCCTGGAAGTAGTGTGAACCAGTCAGATCCCTACAAGAAATGGGGTAGAGTCTCCAAAGAAGAAGAGGTAGAGGCAGAATAGCCAATACCGGTGGAAAGATTCGACTTGAACGAGACCCGTTACTCGTAGTCTGTTGCAGTGCCTAGGGAGGCAGCATACGTAAGAACTAAGACGTTCAAACTTCATCTATGATTAAGAGTACTTAGTGACCTTAACTAGTAGAGGCATTACCTTATTTATGGGGTTTAACTCCCCACGATCAGCGATTCCACCAAGGAAGGTGTTTACTACGGTACTGAGGCATTTTATTACCTCAAGCAAGATTTTTGTATGTACGTACTACGCAAGGTGTCATTGTGACACGAGTGCTCCAAAAACGAGATATATTTAAAGAATCAAGACGGACAAAGAAAGTTTG
Source organism: Heracleum sosnowskyi (assembly GCA_030848705.1). Taxonomy (NCBI): domain Eukaryota; kingdom Viridiplantae; phylum Streptophyta; class Magnoliopsida; order Apiales; family Apiaceae; genus Heracleum; species Heracleum sosnowskyi. The sequence continues at coordinate 74,040,754 of CM061235.1, forward strand.
GGAAAGACTTAAATAAAAAGGCTGTTGTGCCACAAGTGTTAAGCTTATGTAGCATCCGGGACTGATACAAGAAAGGAAATGTTTGGTATGAAAACGGTTATAATAGTAATTGGGTTTAAGCCTGTAGATTCTAACGATCTTCCGGAGTACCGCCCAGTTGACATGTGGAATTCGTTGTCGCTATGGGCGACACCAGTATCGAAGTCCTCTTACGATAAGAACGCTTGCTTGAGATGCTTGCACCGAGTTGAATAGAACTCCCTGCGATTGCAAATGTTGATGGTTGAATTCTTAGCGACTATTATAAGTCGGCAATGACGTAAGTATCGAACACCTTAGGGTGCGTGGAAAAGAAAAGCTTTGGAATTGAACGATTATCCATTGGAGGAGCCGACGTAAAAGGCATCCGTAGAGACCTTGGTAGTACCCTCCCCATTTGCAAATTATGTGGGGTACCTCCCCAATCTATGATCTATCTTGACCTCTCTCCAAGAAAGAATTCTGATAAAGGGTATATTCCCTCTTCGAAGTTATTTTATAACACTTGTGTTAAATCATATTTAATTTCAATTGTGCTAGAGGCTGTCACGATGCCTACTTTTAGGTTTTTGAAGCCCTGTCAAATGATGTTATTCAAGCTTCCACTTTTCTTCAAATAATGAATAACCCCATGATGATACCTCACCACTTGCTTGTTTAGTACCAGTATCTTTTTGGTTATTCTTTTCTTTGGAAACTGCACCTTTGGAGTCTGTTCAATTTTAATCCAAGGTGTTCCTTTAAGAAATATTGTCGAAAGATGATAATCAATAAATTGATCTCGAATTGCTTTCATACTTTTCAACTTCCACTAAGACGAACAACCCTATACTTATAGGGGCTACAAGGACTATCTGTCTATGTGATAGAAGTCTGATGGGACGCCATCACTTGTGAGTTGTGAAATACAAGAAGGCTAATTACCTTTAGTAATGTCTCAATCGAGGCACACAACGTTGAGTTCTTATGATCATGTTGATCTCTCGGTAAATTTTCTTACCTCCAATAAGGTTACCTTAAAACTCATAACCTTATGATCACCAGTGTGTGACGATTTCCTTGATATGGGAGCTATCTTTTCAAGGCCCCATAATTTTTGTTATCCTCATTGAATTCCAAAGGGAGGCCAACCAGGTCAAATAAGTCAAAATTCGCTGATAGGAATTAGATTCGCAACGAAATCGCCTATGATAGGAGCGAATCCCTAAGATGAATAGAATATTAGTGACATATCAATGAAATTGGTTTATTCTCCCAAGGATATTATGATAATGGAAAGGGGGTCAATCGATATATGTGAAAGGAATAGCGATGTGCCGTGAACTCCAGTGACAACGGTGTTAGATAGATGCCCTATAGTGGAATTGAGATTTTAAAGGAGTTGTTTACGAATGGACACTACCTCTGGGTTAGAAAGATAAGTACTGGCGATGGAGTCAGAGGGAGCTGGTATTGTGACTTGGGAGAAGTTGATATTATAATAAGGATGGGTTGGTTGACACCCAATGGAGCCCAGACTGATTGTAAGGGAGAGAGAGTAATAAATAAAGGATGGAGACAGATTCAGAGATTCTTGAATATAGTTCAGACTAAGAAACTATTACGCCAGAGATACGAGGCTTAATTAGCTCTTATGGTTGACGCCAAGAAAAGAGACACCAAGTATAAAGGAAACTACAGTGGTTTTGGGAGGATGTACAAGATCTTAATGCACTACCAAATATCGATTGGGATGACATGAGAATGAATAACGAGTATTCAGGTTATAGTGTCGCATCTCCTATTAGCCTCAGTGGGAATGAAAGAGTTAGCGACTCAGTTACAAGAATGGCTGGGCAAGAATATGATAAGACCCAGTGTACCACCGTGGAGAGCCCGGTGTTGTTGTAAGAGAGAAAGATGTTAGCACAAGATTATGCATCGAACCTCGGGAGTTGAATGAGTTCGACATGGAGAATAGGTACCCTTATAAATGATTGTTTGATCAGCGGAAGAACGCAGTGTATTTCCAAATTTATTTAAGAACTGGGTATCCCCAGTTGGAAGTTAAATCCGAGGATATACCCAAGACTGCGATTCGTACTAGGAATAGACACTTCGAGTTTTCAGCAAGGTTATTTTGGGGTTGACTACTGCATCCACAAATATTTATGGAATGTAATGAATTGGCTTTGAGTTATCCGTGATAGTAGATAACATGAGATGGAGAAATGGCTAGAATTGACCTAGGATTATAACTGTGAGATACACTACCATCCGGGGAAGGCCAATGTGGTGGCCGATACCCTTAATTAAAATGAGACAGAGATGGATTCCGAATGATCGGGAATTAAAGGATGAGATTTTACACAAAACCCAAGTTAGTCCATCAAACTAGAAAGATAAAAGATTTCACCAACAAGCGGCTAGTGACAGCCAAGACAGACAGAGAAAGTATGCGGACTAAGCCCGCGAGTATAAAGATAGTACTGCTATTGATAAGCTAAATGGCATGTTGATGAATGACAAGAAAGTTTAGGTTGGTGTATTTTCTGTACAAACAAGATAGAGAATATGAGGTTAGAGATTCGTGATGCTAAAAGATATCCTCGTGGAAGGAATTAATGAGATTTGGAAAGAAAGGGAAGTTGAGCCCGAGATTCATTGGGCCATCTGAGATTTTAAGACGCGTCAGGAAGGTGGCCTACGAGCCAGCCTTACCCCCCCCCCCCAAACTTGTAGAATGGTCATAACGGGGTTCATATGTCAATGCTACGTCAGTATACTATAGATTCCCGACATATGTTAGAGTACGAGCAGGTAGATATACAACCTGGTCTGACTTACAAAGAACAACCTGTGGAAATCGCGGATAGAAAAGAGCAAGTGCTAAGAGACAAGGTTGCCAAGCTAGTGAGAAGTTTGTGGAAAATCAAGAAGTGGAAGAATCCACTTGGGAGTTAGAAAGTGCAATGGGAGAGAAGTACCCCCCCAGTTATTCCTAAGCTGATTCCGGGACGGAATCCTTTTAAGGAGGGGAGACTGTAATAACCCGAATTTTTGGTAAAATTAAAACTTTTCTTATTTTGATTAAGTGCATCAGTGAATAGTGAATTTGGTGGATGAATAGTGATTTTGAGGATTAAGAAAATTTTTCATGCCACCTATGTACGAGACGTAGTGTGGATATTCCGAAGTCATATTAGTGATCTACGGAGTAAATAAGTGAATGCAAAGACGATCGGAATTCAGAAATTCCAAATTTTATTTTGGTGTAGTATTTGACCGGGCAGTGAATTATATATTACTATAATCAAGAAATGAGATATTAAATTTGAGGATTTAATATTTTGGAATTTTATTATATTTGATTTGAGAATTTAGAACGAAAACCGCTGATACTTTATAACGAGATTAAGCGATTAAGCAAACGAATCATGGATTAAGGATTGAAATTATGACAAGATTAAATATCCTACATGATCATCAAGAGAATTATATCAAGTGGATTCAAGGATTTAAACAAAAAGGAAGCTAACCAAGAGTTAAGGAACTCTATAAAAAGAGATTGAGAATATTCGAAGAAACGCGAGAACATTTTCTAAGAACAAGGAATAAAGAGGGAATAGATAAGGGATGTTGGAGTTAATATTGATTTAAGGGATTGTGCCGCAGTGGAGTAATAAAATGCAACATATAAGTTGTAACGTATTGATTTTATTAAAAGGAAACAAAGACGATCCAATTGGTGGAAGAAGAAAAACCAAGGTGTCATGCATGAAAGTCAACCAAAAAGCTAATGGGGTAATTGCAACATTGGCAAAAATGGGGTTGTTTGATAAGAGAGCAACAAGTGGACCAATGGGTGGTTAACAACACAAAATAAAAGATGCATCCAAGTTGAAAAACAAAAGAAAAACAAAGATGAGCAAGAAGCTCTCCAATCTGCCAAACAAGAGTACAACTCAAATACAAATTCATATCTCCACTTCTATCCATCCATAAATCACCAAATTTTAACCATAGCGTCTCCCCTCCATGGGTAACATTCGTCCAAAATTTCATGGTCAATAAAGGGGTGTAGCCTAGTCAAATCCCTTCCCCAAGTTGAAGATTCCAATCTGCCCTGTTCCTGGCAGTTTCTGCCATCGATCTTAAAACGTCCATAAGTAGAGCTTCAAGCATTCCCTGGTGATGATCTAGGACTCAAAAGAAATCCCTTGAAGATCAGAAGGTGTGGTAAAATATTTGAGAACGAAACTCTTATTTTTCGATTTTATATGATTTTTACAAGATGGTGTGTTCTAGGATGATTAGTTACTAACTTATTTTTCATATTATGTTTCTTGATGGTTTGGCTTCCAAAGGATGTTCTAAGAAAGGTTTAAGAGTTGTAAAGTCTTTAGAGCACTTCTAAGCTTCAAGCCAAGGTATAAATCTTTGAAACCCCTTTGATGAATATTGTGTTTTAATGGAGTTTTGATGTGGTATGCATGTTTAAGAGGCATGAAAATGGAAAAATAAGTATTGTAGATCCAAGACCTGTTGAGGCAGTGAGGAATATGATGAATGGTGTATATGAGTCTTGGGTGTTGGTTGAATGCTTATTTGGGTTGGTTAAAAATTGGATTATTCGATTTTAAGACGTCGTAATGCCCGATTTTCGATAACGCTAAAAACTGCCTAGAATCCGAAACCCTAACTGACTCTTTTGGTTCAATGATGAACATGACTGTGTAGAGCTTTGTTTCTAGTTTACGTGAGCGCAAGAATGATGTCATTACGATTTACGGTTTAGGAGAAACATGCGTTTTAGTGTAAGGCGTTCGTAAAACCAAACCGCACCACTTAGTCAACTTTGAGGCTATGATCGAACCACTTAGAGGTCATAATAAAATGTGAAACTTTGTGATAACATGCTAGGTATGTTTAGGAAGACCCTTGAATAGATTTCGTGTTAAAAGGATTAAATCTCAAGTTTATGAAAATGCATGAGCGAGCATGCTCGAGTAGAAGTTCTTAAGGAGTTAACTTGAAAATGGACTTTGTACTTGAGATAGTATATACTTAGTGTGGTGAAAGCGTTTAAGTTATTAATCTTGAACCTTGTGTTGATTCTAGATTACTGGACCAACCTGAGACTTACTACTACTTCGGGATTTCCAGGCAAGTTTCTAAATCTATACTTTGAAGTATTGACTATATAATACTGCTTTTGCCATGTATAAAATTTGGACAGTTTTGCGATATATCTTATTTCTTGTTGGAATAGATTTGACCTTTGGATTATATAAAATCTTCTGAGTTAAGTAGTTATGAACCGGTTTACCTAGTAGCTCTAAATATAAGAGCATATTCATTGTTTTCGACTCTAAATCGGGAGTCGGTATTTTGAGATATGTAGATAGCCGTGGAAATCCGGAGGGATTCCATCGGCAGAATACTATTTATTTTGAGGATTGTATTTGAGTATGATATCATTCGAGGAATGATATTTGCTCACTATATCTTTCAAGGAATGTTATTTAAGTATTATCTCAGTCGAGAAATACTATTTGAATACTATTTCAGTTATATATGCTAATGGAAGGCATAACTGTTTTCGAAAGTATATTGTGATACTTGCTTTATGATTTGATTATGGGCTTCTAAGCTAGATATGGGATGTTAGTTAGAAGCCAGGTTTTTATAAATGCCCTAGGTAAAGGGCGTATGATTTTTATTCTTTAGACCGGAAGTAGTTATATTTTCGGTATATGTTAAAGATTATTTTTCCGATAAAGATATCGGGCAACTGTTATTCGATACTTATTTATTTAATGAATATTATTTTGAATATTCATTTAAGGCTTATTTATTCAATGAATATTATTTTGAATATTCATTTAATCATTATTTATTTAATGAATATTATTTTGAATATTCATTTAATCATTATTTACTTAGCGAATATTATTTTGAATATTCATTCGAGGTTTATTTAATTAATGAATATTATTTTTGAATATTCGTTTAAAGTTTATTTATTTAATAAATATTATTCGATTATTTATTAAATATTTTTAACACATTTTAAAATGAGTAATATAATTTAAAGTTTATCCTCGACCTTCAATAATTATGAAGGATATTCTAAGCTGTATTATTAATTATTTTAAATCAAAAAGAGGTTCCCAAACACTGTTTTCCATTTAAATCTGTCTTTTAAGAGAATTTAAATGCTCGCTCAACTATCAAAAAGATGGGAAACCTGATTTCAGTGACTGCTGCTCATTTTAAACTCTCAACTCAAAACTGTCAGGGGACAGATATTTTCTCGGAGCAATTTAATTGCTGCAAGTCAAATGTTGTGTTACCACCTCAACGATCGAGGGGTAAATTGATGGAACAAGTCGATATCCATTAACAAGCAATAACTTGGGAAATATTGGAGAATCTTACTTTCCAACCTAGATATAACTACTGAGTGGAGTCGTATCAACAAGTATTACACTTGGGGAAAGGGGGACGATCTTTACGTTTCAGAGTCATGGATTTCATCCGAACTAGGAGCAGTGTAAGAGGTCGAGTCGCGCCGACCCATCATTTTTATTGCCCCAAATGGGTCGGGGAGATCCAGAAAGGCGGTAGACAATGTCAGGCTGTCGTGTTCTTCCATCTACATGTAGAAAACATTTTTAGTTGTACGACCTGCTACTGATCATAGTAAGGTTGGGACAACTGGCGCGGTGATTACTCCAGTATTGGTTCATCATCCATTTTGGATAATTCTGCAACATGTATTAAAAGGGACTACGAATGACATCTTTGGTACAGGTGTACTGATCATGTTGGCAGGGAGTTTCTGCAACATGTATTGAAAGGGACTAAGGATGACACCCGTGGTACAGGTTTACCGATCATGTTGGCAGGGGGTTGAAAATTGTTCAAAATTGAAGTTACAATAAATCCTTGCAACTTCATCTTTTATTTTATGATTTATGACTCTGATAAAACCTTACTCAGATTATATATACATAAGTGGATTTTGGGTTACGGAAACCTTATATTAATTTTCCTCGTAACTTCATCTTTTATGTTATACTAGTATCTTATCCGTTTAATGCATAGCCTGTGGATACCTTACATAACATGAGTTATGGTAAGGGAGTTGTTTATACTGAATCACCTTATAACTTCATCTTTTAAGTTATATGTTGATATTCTACTTACATAGCAGATATTTTTCGGAAAGGTTATATTGGTTTACTTTGAAACCTCATCTTTTATATTATACTAGAACTTTGTTCATAATATAGTAAAAGTTTGCAGAAATATTATTAAAATGATATTTGAAATACAACAATGGTACTGTTTTGGAATACATTCCGATAAGGAAATAATTTCAGTATCAAGATATTTTGACAAATTGTGGTCTTATACCCGCTTTATTCTGGGTTGAGTTAAAGGCAGGATTATGCCATACTTTTATTACCTTGCTGAGCTATCGCTCACTCTTGCTATTGTTTTATAAATATTATATAGCAGCGAAGTAGGATACCAAGGATTCGGCGCACATCCCTCAGGCGAGTGGTAAGAGCAAGGCATTATCATGAGCAGTTTCTAGCAATGATCCTGGAAGTAGTGTGAACCAGTCAGATCAAGCTGGAGCTTTTGGTATTCATCTTATGTATAGATATGAATGGTATGAGAGGGTGGTGAGTATAACAAGGCTAAATTGGTAATGTACCATTACTTAGGAGTTGTATCAGTAGCAAATTCAAAAGACATTTGGGTATTGTAATAAAGATTATTTATTCCGCAATGGTTGTATTTGTGTCGTTTCTGAGACTCTAACCTGTATGTGTGTGTGTGAGAGATATATACATTGTGGGGTCATAAGCAGATGAATTGTGTCTATTGTGAGTAAAGCAGGCAAGGCAAGAAGTAAGTGGATCGTGACTACTCTAAATCCCTGACCCCGAATTTGGGGTTGTTACAGAACCCACAGTGGTTCCTCTTGAGCCTAAGAAGAAGAGAGCTAAGAGGGCCAAAACCACTGTCAGCCACCCTGCAGTCTCCCAAAAGACTAGAGCGGTAAATAGGGAAATAAACTCCTCCCTAGATGTTCCTTCTCAACAAGGGACATCTATTGAAATTGGCTTGTCTCCCAAGGCAACCTGTACAGAGTCTGCACCACCTCATGTTCCAACTCATGAGGAGCCTCCACTTGCAGAAACACACATGGAGTCAGGACACAGTGAGGATTTCACTTCCCCTATTGATGCTTCACAAGTTCCATCTGTGGAGCAGCCATCACTCTCTTCTCCACTTTCACCTTCTTCCTTCCCTACACACTGATTTGTTTCTTCTCCACAACCTAGAGAGGGGGACAATCCCAACCCTTCAGGTTTTGATCATCCATCTCTACTCATGGATGAGCCCCCATCTAGTGGTCCACAAGAACCCATTTCTCAAAGTGAGATGGACACCACTCCTTCAAACACTGAGAAAGAGCAAGGTACAACTCTGCTAGAAAGTGAAACAGCCAGTACCTTGTTCAATCTCCAAGGAGCATCTTACCTTAGGGAAGATGCTGTCACAGCCTCAGTTGCTGTCAATGACTCTGAGAATGTTGTTGTCATAGGTGACCCTGCTGTCAAGGACTCAGAAGAAGTTGATGTCTCAACCAAACTTGTTGTCCTAGTTGTAGTGGAATCTACTGTCAATCTTCCAACTGATAGTAACATTTCTGGCAAAGCTATTGTCACCACCTCACAGCCTAATCTTGATGATGTTACTGTTCAGGATGTCTCTGATGATGATGTGCCACTGTCTCAATTCTTAAAGGTACATTCTAAATCTTTTTCTTCATTGCATGTCAGTACTGCTCATACCTATGCATCTAGGATGAGTGAGGGTGTGCAAAAGAAAAGAGAGATACAAGAAAAGAGAGGTGAGCATAAAAATGAGAGGTAGCCAAATGAGCTGGCAAAAGGTGAGAGACTTGAGTATGTCCAGAGTGAATTTGAGGGAGCCCTACATTTTCAGGCACTAGGCCTTGAGAGTTCTTTTGTGAGGAGTGGTGAGATCACTCAGAAAAACACTAGGAGTGTGAGAACCCCCACAGCCTCCAAGCCCCAGTCTTTTCCTTCACCCCCAAGAAGGATAAGAACAGGTGGCTCCTCTACTGTACTCAGGTTGGAAGCTCTAGAGAACATGTGTCTCTCCATGGAATCAAAGATTGACAGCCTGTCTACCTTGGTGGCCTCTGGCTTCTCCAGTATTCAGGAAGCCATTCAGGTTCTATCTGCAAATCTTGATGCTGCCAACTTACCTAAGGGGGAGAAAAGGGCAAGATCAGAATCACAAAGGGCAGAATCAGGAAGGGCAAGATCAGAATCAGAAGGTGTCCCCAAGAAGGGTGTTGCTCAGGGGGAGCCTGTCTCAAAGGAGGATTCAAGGAGTGAGGGGGAGCCTGCAGCTAAGGAGAAAACAGTGTCTGCAAAGAGAAAAAGGGGAGCAAAAGGAGTTTCAGGAAGTAAGGGGGAGCAAGAGCAAGAAGCTGAAAATCTCTTTGAATATGAGATGGCTGGAGAAACAGTTCTTATGTCTAGAGAAGCCCTGAAAGCAATGCAAGGGAATGTTCCTTCCAAGAAATCAGTACTACCTCCTATGACAATAAGAGAGCCAACTCCAATGCCAAAGGAGAGTGCCCTTGAAAAGCAATGGAGAGAAAAGGAGGAGCAGAATAGGCTGGGAAAAGGGAAAGACAAGATGCCTGAATACATCTTGTCAGGAAACACATGGAGTGAAGAAACAAAGTTCAGTCAGGAAGAAGCTAATGTTTTGATGGTTGACTACAGGGAAAGCATTCTGAAGAATCATGATGAGGGCTTCTACAGGACAGTTGAGGGAGCTATGATGGAGCCTAGCAGAAGGTTGAATAACTGCTCAACTTTGCTAAAGGAGAAAATCACTAATGTATGTGTGAAGATCAATGAAGAAAGGAGGTGGGCTATTGATTTGTACCTGAACACTGGGATATCTATATTCATCACTATGCAGCTGTTGCAGAGCCTTCTAGCAAAGGTGCTAACTATGATGAAGAATAAAATCAAGGCAAACCATACATCCTTCAATGAGATTATGCACCTGCAAATGCTGAATTTAATCTCAGAGAAACTTCCAGAAGTCTACACCAATCCATTTTGTGTCTACTATGAAAGTACCACTAAAAGTGGTAGCAGGAGATGTGCATACATGAGTTTAGAAGGCACTTTAACAATGGAGTCAAAGGCAATATTGAAGGTGTTAAACATGATTCTCAACTCTAAAGCCTACAAGGAAAGAGTTCTTGCTGTCAATGCAATCTATGACTTGCTGGTCAAAAGAGACAAGGAACTGAGCTCTACAATAAAGAAGATGATCTCCAAAGTAAACTCCAACAGAGCTGAACAAGGAGAAAGTTGTTCCTATAATGTTCCTTATGGTGATGATGATGAGTTGGACGGTAGTGGAGGAACTGGAGAAGCAGGAAATGCTAGTGGAAGTACTTCTGGGAATGTTGGAACTAAATCCCAGGAGGAAAATAAAGAAGAAGCTCTTGTGCAAGAAAAGAAAGATGTTGGAGTTACAGAAGAAGAGGAGTCTGAAATATTTGAAGCTTTGGAGGCAAACATCTTAAGATGTGCTATAGACAGTATAAATGCTGAAATATTCAAACTTGTTGAACGCATACTGAAGTTCAGATCTCATGCATTTGGTAAAGACTTATGGATGAATCTTCAGGATGCTAAGGTATGTCTCTCCAAGGCAGTCCAAAAGCACATTGATGAGATTGAAGATGAGGCTATCTCTCCTGAGGAAAAAGCACTGGTGGAAGGACTTAGAGAAGTTCTTAAGGAAGCTCTCAACACAGAGGATGAAGCAAGACAGAAAAGAAAATTTGAAGCTAAGTAAAAATCCTTTGTCAACTATGATCTTGTTAGTTAAGTTGTCAGCATGTATTGATTGTAAATTTGGTGTTACTGTCCATAAAAACAAATTGGGGGAGATTGTTAGGATTTATGGGTGATAGCTATGAGACAACTTAACTAGATATTTTAAATGCTTAATTTTATTAAGTATGAACATACTGTCACAGCCAGAGTATGTCTTTGTAACCAGTTTGTTTATTGCAAATAAGATTCTAGTACATCTTGGTAGAAGTTTATTTATTTGTTCAAGCCTCAAGAAGTGCTCAAGATGGACAGCAAGAATAAATGTTACTGTCACAGCATTGACAGTAAGGTTACGAGAAGACAGCATATTGCAAGTAACGACAATACATTCACTCTAACAGCAACATTGGCGGAAGCCCTCAGACAGCAACTTTACCTTAGCCTGACAGCAAGCTTGGAAATCCTGACAACACCTTATGCGGGGATTTCTTACTGTCACCAAAAGCGCATTCTCGTGATAGCAAGCTTAGCCATCAGGATACTGTCATGAAGGGATAACATTTGTATTGGGGATCTACCCAGTCAAACTTGTGACAGTTTGGATGTTCAAGAAACAGGCGTGTTGCAGTATCCCAACACTGCAACAGGTCTGCAAGACTACGACCGAAGCTTGAGAGATCACATGACAAAGCTCACCAATTCAAGAGTATGACAAATCAACATCTACGGAATTGTGTTAGCTAAATATAGAATGTATCTAGATTGCTTTTCCCAGTAATGTTAATCTTGTTTGTATGGCAATTTAGGTAATGCTCACGGGTAGACAATTTGTAAGAAGCTGCCACATGAAAATGACAGCAGCTTCACAAACCCGTGATGATAGAGATAGGATTAGTTTTACTTAGATTATCTTTCAATTCATTCTATGTATCACTCGAGAAACTGAAACTCAAGAAAACGAACATTTTCTTGAGGTTGTAGCAACCCATTGCAAAATAAATAAAACATTTATTTTGTGAGAAATACTCTTGTGTCTACTTGTTGTTTGTAATTCATAAACTGATAAACGTTAATCTTAGCCTTTGTTGTTGAAGCGTAGTTTGAGATTTATCAGTATTGCATTCAACCCCCCCCCCCCCTTATACAATAGTCAAGGACCAACACAACCTTCATCTCGAGTTTCTGAGGAACTTCTGCTACAAGTGCAGTAGACGTACTGACCACTTTTCCAATTCCATAGATTTCCTTTTGTTGAATCTGTTCCAATTCATAGGTTTTCAGTACCCCATAGAGTCTTTCAAGTGAAATCTCACTTAAGTCTCTTGTTTCTCGTATGGCTGAAATCCTGTGTTCCAGATGAATTGGAAGTGTTAAAAGGTATTTATTGTTGATCTCCTTTATGGTATAATGTTTTTTGTGAAGATTCAGATCATTGATCAATTTATTATATCTTTCAAAAACTTCAGATATTACTTCCCATGGATTGGATCTGAACTGTTCATAAGAAGAGGTAAGAATTTCCAGCTTGTTTTCTCTTACTTCCTCTGTCCCTTTATTGATAATTTCTATTGTATCCCATATATGCTTAGCATCTTTACAATTTAACACATTATTATGCATAACTGGATCCAGACAATCAACTAGGATTAACTTCAAGCAAGCATCCAAGGAAGCATCTTCATTTTCATCAGTTGTATAATCTTTAGGCTATTTAGGATACATCCTTGTAGCTTGAATGACCACATCATTCTCAATGCGTTCTTCTTCAACAACCAAAGGAATAGTTGGTCCTTTCTTCAATACACCTAGATACTTAGGATTTGCCACCTGAAGAAACAGAAGCATCTTCTTCTTCCACATGGGATAATGCTCCTTGTTGAACATAGGAATCTTTACTGTTCCAACTTTTTGTGTAGTCGTCTTGAGATTTTTTAGAAGAATAAAAATATGAAAGTTCTTGAAAAAATCACAAAAATTGGATCTTTGATTTGTATATCAATCAAAAGGTTCTGGTTCCAATTGTTAGGTCCCGATAAGTTTGTAGAAGTGAGGGTTGAATACAAACTATATCGTTTAATCGAATTTGTTCTTCTTATGATAATACAATTCAAGAACAAATAATTGCGGAATTAAATGAAACAAAATTCAAGTTAAATATAACTTATATTAAACTTGAAAGGTGTTACAAATATTGTACTGATTACAATGATTAAATCTCAAACTAATTAAAACAAACTTAGAATAAATTCGACATGAACTTATCTAATTTTGTAATAAAGAGATAGAACGATAAATGATAGTTCGAGATTAATTCTAGGGATAAAGATCCGCTAGATATATAGTCAAAACAGTGCGAGTAATGAATTTTTAGTGGCTTGGATATAACAATCAATACTAGAAATGAATTCTCTGATCAAATAATTTTCCGGCAGTTGGAGAAGAAATAAAGGCAGTGTTTTTTTTTTGATGAAATGTTCTGTGTTAATTTCATGTACTGTCTTGATCTTTTCATTTATATATCACTTCATTTCAGCACATGTTTGGCCGCCTTTCCTTTAATATATAACTCGGTATCACTCTCTGTAATAGCCTTGTATGACTCTCAATTATGCCTTGTATGACTCCTTGTATAGACTTGTATGACTCTTTGATTGTACTGGTATGACTCTTTGTATAATCTAGTATGACTGTCGGTATGACAGTTCATACTAGATTTAATTAGGTCATACTAGTATTAAAAGAGTCATACTAGTATATAAATTCTAATTTAATTAATCTATTAATTAATTTAATTAGTAAATTAATTCTGGAAAAATTAATTAACTAAATAAATTAGTTAAATGAAATGATTATTTAAAATAGAATTAAATATTATCCTTGATTAAATTATCTCTAATTTAATTTAACTCATTAATTAATTTAAGGAATAATTTAATTCATTTTGAATTAAATTATTGATTAAATTACCTATAGATTTGGTTAATTAAAAGAGAATCAATTTATTCTGTTGAAAGCTCCCTTGACTTGAACCACTAAATTTGATGAAAAACTTTCACTGAATGATGTTGACACTTGATGTACTGTCTGGTTCATAAGTGACTAAATGCAATGTATGTTCTTCATATCTTGACTTTAAACTGTGGTCCATTTGTTGCTTTTGACTTTAATCAACCACTACAATCTGTACACGTGTTGTCACACTTCTGAAATCTCTGTCAACTTAATAAATCCACTTCCTTGAATACTTCATTGATGCTTGATCAATTCATTCTTTTGACTGATATGATCTTCTAGGATTCCTGTGACAATTGAATTATTATTTACTTATTACAAACTTGTTTAAGTTGAGTTGTATGCTCGATGTTTACTATGTGAGATAAGATTTTATCTTTTTAAAAACACAAAAAATAGCATAGAATTTTTAATTGAGATAGGATTCTGGACACATGTAATATTGACATATGTATATGAGTGTTATGATAAAGAAGAAAAGTAACCTTTCATTATGCAGATTTGTGAATATTATTGATTTAATTGCTTGTATTTGCAAAGACTAAAAAGAAAAATAATAATAAAATTGTTTGCATAAGATAAAAAAAAGTCAAAAATAATAATAAAATTGTTAGAAGATCCATGAAAGTAGAGCATTATACAAAATAAAAATAATCTAAAAACAACAAAAAATTCTACTAAATAATCTAAAAATAACATAAAATTCTACTACGTGAAATAGAGTTTACGGTATAATAATCTATCTCATTTAATGACAAATATATCTATCTCATTTAATATCTACTTAAGATATATTTAATATTTCTATCTTATTTACTAGCATATCTACCTTAATATATTATTTCATATTTCTATCTTATTTAATAGAATATCTATTTTATATACATGTCGAAATAATTTATTTAACATATCTATTATATTTTAATAATGGTACTATGTTAATATCTTTGTGTTAATTTTTTTAATAATAGTGGTTATAATTTTTAATTGTTTAATTTTAAAATTTGAAAATTAAATACATATCTTAATTGGGGAACAATGAATAATTTAATTTATATAATAAATTTTTAAATAATCATATTCAAATTATTTACAAGAAATTAGACATGTGAATATGCTTAACAATTTCGAATTCTAAATTCTACCGGACATCCCATCTGTGTACAGAGATTAACAAATGTTAAGATGATAAATACATACATCAAATTCCCCTGTTTCGTGAACAACACAGATAACATGATACATGAACAATATCCCATTACTTTTAATCAAGAAAAACATAAAATATAAATATACACATGTTAGGAACAATAAAGGATTAATAAAATCAATATCTATGTTAAAAAATATATTTTTAAAATAAATATTATTTTAAGATATCTATATAAAAAATCTTTTACATAGTAATATATATGTATATATAAAATATAAAATATAAAAAATCTTTTAAATAGTAAAAAAAATATAAAAATATAATCAAAATACTATAATGTGATTAACGTAGAGTAAAACTTAAAATAAAAATCACATAATTGAATAACATTTATAATATTTAATTAATTTGAAAATATAACTTTTGTATATACTACTAAAAATAAAATTATAGTGCTATATATGAATAAAACAAAGTTATAGTTATTGTTATATATATAAGTACAATTTTTTTTACATAAATATAATAGTATTATCAAGTTATTAGAAATTTCAAAAAAAAAACAAAGAAAAATACAGTTTTACATTAAAGTAAAAACAAAAAAAGCAGTGCTATAAAAAAACGTACCTTGTTAAATGCTTATGTGTTGTATTGAGTTCTTATGTAGGCACATAAATCCTAATTTAAATAAAGTAAATATAAAATTTACTTTTAAAAATTTTGCAATCTCCAAGTAATTTCTAAAATACAATATTTTAATATACACAATTAACTAAAACAAAAAAATTAATTTTCTTTAACATGTTTAGATTTTTTTCCCAATAATAACAAATCTAAACTAGCAAATAAAATATAGCAAATCTTTTGTTAGATGCATTTATAAAGTAGTATCATAAATAAATCTCTTATTAAATGCAGGCTTACCGACCTTTTAGCCATAAAGTTTACTACCATATATCAATCAGCCCTGTGTTTTAAAGTTGTACATTTTAGCCCGTAAGATACTGGAACATTTCGACCCTCGGAATAAAAAAAACAAAAAACCTGTATAACTCACTCATATGGGCAAAATAAGCTTAAATCCATGTATATAATGTATTAACCAAAACAATTCTTACACAGTCTTACATGAAAAGGGGGTGATGGATATATGGTAGTGGTAATAAATTTTTAGGACTAAAATGTCATTCAGCCTTAAATGCATGTATATAATATTATAATGTATTAACCAAAAACAAATCTTACACGGTCTTACATGAAAATAACTCAGGAATATTCTTGCTGATTACTACGTTAAGTAAAGATTTACTGCATTTAGTAATTTATAATGCATTGGTGACCATTCGAACCTGCTCTGAAATTTATAATATTTATTATTTTTCAACTACTATATTATTTATTACTAGCTTATAACCCGTCTTCTTTTAATATATTATAATATTTCTTTTATAGTAAAAATATAATATAATATTTTTATATATTTCTTTTATATTATAATATTTTTAGAAATGAGAGATTTTAGTAAGAACAAATAGAAAAGTTAACATATTTTAATTGAAAAAGATAATTGCCCCTGATATTTTTGAAAAAGGAGTTAATTTTGTTATAAAAAATAGAAAAATGTGTTTTAATTATAAATATGTAGGCATGTAAAACTTTTAATGTTTCAGCTATTGTAAGATAGTAATAAAAATATTTTATTAAAAACGATTAAATAAGGCAGGTACAGTACCAAAAAAATAGGTACCAAAATTTTTACTGTTTCGTCTATTATAAGATAGTATAGATAGTTTAAAACCCGTGTGATGCACAAATTATTTTTAATAATTGATATTTTTTATTTATATTTTAATGTTTTATTAATTGCATTTGTTATAAAAAATAAGTAGGCGTGTTAAATTTTTTAAAATAATTAAAAGTATTAAAATAGATTTTAAAATAAATAAGTAAAGGTTTGTCCATTATATTTTTGGAAAATGAGTGGTTTTAGTAAGGAAAAATAAAAAAAGTAACATGTTTTAGTTGAAAAGTGATAATTGTTCGTAATTAAAAGTATTAAAATAGATTTTAAAATCAATAAGTAAGGATTTGCCTGTGATATTTTTGGAAAATGAGGGATTTTTGTTGTAAAAAAAAGTAGGTGTGTTAAACTTTTTTAAATAATTAAAAGTATTAAAACAAATTTTAAAATAAATAAGTAACGGTTTGTCCGTGATAAAAGGAGGGGTTTATTATAGAAAAATAGAGAAAATAACATGTTTTAGTTGAAAAAGGTAATTGTCTGTAATTAAAAGTATTAAAATATTTTTAAAATAAATAAGTAAGGATTTGCCCGTGATATTTTTGGAAAATGAGGGATTTTAGTAAGGAAAAATAGAAAAAGTAACATGTTTTAGTTGAAAAAGGTAATTGTCCGTGATTCTTTTGGAAAAAGAGGAGATTTTGTTAGAAAAAAATAGAAAAAGTAATGTATTTTAGCTGAAAAGGTCATTGGTTATAAATAATGTTATTATTTAATAATATCTTTTAAAAAATAAGTAAGAGTAATTAAGTAAAATCACTTAGTATCGATCGACCGACCAAACTTTTAATGTTTCGTCTATTATAATATAGTATATAAAAATAAATAACATGTTTATTTTATTATAATAAAATAATAAATAAAATAATAAATAATAAATAAATGAAATGAAATGAAATAAATGAAATAATAAAATAAATAAATAAGGGTTTGTGTGTGATATTTTTGGAAAATGAGGGTTTTTAGTAAAAACAATAGAAAAATAACATGCTTCTGTTAAAAAAATGTAATTACCCGTGATATATTTTCAACATGCGGAAGTTTTATTGAAAGAATAGAAAAAATAATGGGTTTTAGCTGAAAAAAATAATTTATTATAAATATTATTTAACAATATTTTTTTAAGTAAGGGTAATTAAGTAAAATCACTTAGTACCAACCGACCAAACTTTTAATTTTTCGTCTATTATACTATAGTATAGATAACTTAAAACCCGTGCGATGCACGGATTATTTTTAATAATTTTTAATTTTATTATTTATATTTTATATTTTATTAATTGCATTTATTAAAAAAATAAGTAGGCGTGTTAAATATTTTTAAATTATTAAAAGTATTAAAATTGTTTTTGAAATAAAAAAAATAACGGTTTGCCCGTGATATTTTGGAAAAAGAGGGGTTTTAGTAATAAAATTAGAAAGTAACATCTTTTCGTTGAACTTTAAAATATAAAAGTAACGATTTGCGCGTTATATTTTTGAAAAAAGAGGGGTTTTAGTAAAAAAAAAATAGAAAATGTGACATGTTTTAGTTAAAAAAGGTAATTGTCAATTAAAAGTATTAAAATAGATTTTAAAGTAAATAAGTAAGCGTTTGTCCGTTATATATTTGGAAAAGGAGGGATTTTAGTAGGGAAAATAGAAAATATAACATGTTTTAGCTGAAAAAGGTAATTTCCCGCGATTTTTCTAGAAAAAGAGGGGAAATATAATTGTCAATTAAAAGTTTTAAAATAAGTTTTAAAATAAATAAGTAAGACTTTGCTCATGATATATTTGGAAAATGAGGGATTTTAGTAAGGGAGATAGAAAAAGTAACATGTTTTAGCTGAAAAAGAAATTGCCTGTGATTTTTTTTGGAAAAAGAGGAGATTTTGTTAGAAAAAAATAGAAAAAGTAATGTATTTTAGCTGAAAAAGTCATTGGTTATAAATAATGTTATTATTTAATAATATCTTTTAAAAAATAAGTAATAGTAATTAAGTAAAATCACTTAGTATCGATCGACCGACCAAACTTTTAATGTTTCGTCTATTATAATATAGTATAGAAAAATAAATAACATGTTTATTTTATTATAATAAAATAGTAAATAAAATAAAATAATAAATAAATAAATAAATGAAATGAAATGAAATAAATGAAATAATAAGTAAATAAATAACATGTTTATTGAGGAATTTTAATAAGAAAAATAGAAAAAAATAAGAAATAACTAAGGGTTTGTGTGTGATATTTTTCGAAAATGAGGTGTTTTAGTAAAAATAATAGAAAAAATAACATGCTTCTGTTAAAAAAATGTAATTACCCGTGATATTTTTTCAACATGCGAAAGTTTTATTGAAAAAATAGAAAAAATAATGGGTTTTAGCTGAAAAATGTAATTTATTTTAAATATTATTTAACAATATTTTTTTAAGTAAGGGTAATTAAGTAAAATCACTTAGTACCGACCGACCAAACTTTTAATTTTTCGTCTATTATACTATAGTATAGATAGCTTAAAACCCGTGTAATGCACGGATTATTTTTAATAATTTTTAATTTTATTATTTATATTTTATATTTTATTAATTGCATTTATTAAAAAAATAAGTAGGCGTGTTAAATATTTTTAAATTATTAAAAGTATTAAAATTGTTTTTGAAATAAATAAATAACGGTTTGCCCGTGATATTTTGGAAAAAGAGGGGTTTTAGTAATAAAAATAGAAAGTAACATGTTTTCGTTGAACTTTAAAATATAAAAGTAACGATTTGCGCGTTATATTTTTGAAAAAAGAGGGGTTTTAGTAAAAAAAAATAGAAAATGTGACATGTTTTAGTTAAAAAAGGTAATTGTCAATTAAAAGTATTAAAATAGATTTTAAAGTAAATAAGTAAGCGTTTGTCCGTTATATATTTGGAAAAGGAGGGATTTTAGTAAGGAAAATAGAAAATATAACATGTTTTAGCTGAAAAAGCTAATTTCCCGCGATTTTTCTAGAAAAAGAGGGGAAATGTAATTGCCAATTAAAAGTATTAAAATAAGTTTTAAAATAAATAAGTAAGAGTTTGCTCGTGATATATTTGGAAAATGAGGGATTTTAGTAAGGGAGATAGAAAAAGTAACAACATGTTTTGGCTGAAAAGAAAATTGCCCGTGATTTTTTTAGAAAACAATTGTAATGTATTTTAACTGAAAGGGTAACCAAAACTTTCAATATTTCGTCTTTAATAATATAATATAGATAGATAGATAGATTTATAATATTAGTATTTTATGCTACTAAATGGAATAGCCCATGATATTTTTGAGGTTTTAGTTAGGAGAAAAATTAGTTAGAAAATATAAAAAAGAATATACGTTTTGGAAAAAAAAGCTAATCGGTTAGTTATTAATAATGATAATATTATTATTTTATTTTATTAAATAGAATTGTTTGTGATAGTTTTGGAAAATGAGAGTTTTTATTTAGGAGAAA
This sequence comes from Heracleum sosnowskyi, assembly GCA_030848705.1. Taxonomy (NCBI): domain Eukaryota; kingdom Viridiplantae; phylum Streptophyta; class Magnoliopsida; order Apiales; family Apiaceae; genus Heracleum; species Heracleum sosnowskyi. Next base: position 74,061,123 of record CM061235.1, read on the forward strand.
TAAAAAAGTAGAAATTTTAGTCAGAAAATATAAAAAAGAATATATACTTTGGCTAAAAATGGTAATGGGTTAGTTATTAGCAATTATAATCTTATTATGTTATTTTATTAAATTAATCTGTTTGCGATATTTTTGGAAAATGAGATGTTTTAGTTAGGAAAAATAGAAAAGATATTCTATATAATTATTTTAATATTTTATCTAACGGTTCTCATCGATTTGATCAGAAATATCTAACTGCTATGAATGGAGTGACCAGACTACAAAAACTTTCATGACCAGACTACAAAACTTTCAATGTTTCGTCTTTAATATAATACTAGATTATAACCCGTGCGATGCACAGATGAATTTTAGTATTTTTGATTTATTATTTTAGTATTTTTTATATGATTTTTTATTATTTTTATCTTATTTTATTAGTATTTATTTGTATTTTCATCTTAAAATTTTTTAATATGTTGTCGATTGAATAATATCTTGAACTTTTGAATGTAGCTTAGAAAAAATAGATGATATAAATATTTAATAATAATATATTGTTGACGAGATTCGAATCTTGAACCCGTGGCAGCATTTTAGATATCAAGAAAATAATATTCTTTTAATATTACATCCAATGGTTCTCATTTATCTATATTTACATCTAACGATTATTATTTAGAGGACCAAACTACCAACCAACCAAATAGAGGGTAGTTTGCTTATAATAGTATTTTTTATATGATTTTTTAGTATTTTTTTATCTTATTTTATTAGTATTTATTTGTATTTTGATCTTAATGATTCTTACTATGTTGTCGACAGAATAATATCTTGAACTTTTGATGTAGATTACAAAAATAGATGATATAAATATTTAATAATAATATGTTTTTAACGAGATTCGAACCTTGAACCCGTGGGAGCATTTTAGATATCAATAAAAGAATATTATTTTAATATTACATCCAACGGTTCTCATTTATCTATATTTACATCCAACGGTTATTATTTAGAGGACCAAACTACCAACCAACCAAATAGATGGTAGTTTGCTTATAATAGTATATTATAGAATTATATAAAATTACATTATGTTTCCATATATATGTTGTTCGTATTATTTTTAGAAGATGAGTCGTTTAAGTTAGAAAATATAAAATCAGTAATGTGTCTGTGTTATTTTTAGAAGATGAGTCTTTTTATTTAGAAAATATAAAAAACTAATATGTTTCAGTTGAAAAAGGTAATTAGATAGTTATTAGTAATTATAATATATATATATATATATATATATATATATATATATATTGTGGAATAAAAAACGTACTTGTAAATTTACCGCTAGGGTTTAAGAGCTTTCGAGCTTTAATGGTTGTTCTCGTGTTTCGTGACTAAATTGGTCCTCACAAGATGCCTAAGTATCTCAATCAATGCTGAGAATCAAGCCAAAAACGTAGTTCTGATTTGAAGGATCAGGGTCCTTATATAGGCGTCAGGAGCCTTGTATTTAGAGTATGTTTAGGAGACTAAGCGAATAAGTCTCCTTCTTGATGGTGGATAAGGATTGTATTCCTTGGTGGGCAAGTCTTTTCCTTGTTGTAGGATAATGACTGTGACTAATTATTTCCTTTAATTGAGATTCTAGATCCTTCTTTGAAGAATTTATCACATTTTGGACTGCTTTCATGAGCTGTATATTTTCCCTATTTATTAATTACGAAATTAATAAATAATTAGGGTTTCAGGCCTTGTTTATTAGGCCGTATTCTTGGACCAATCCAAGTCTAATTAATACACCATTAATTACACTTCTAATTAATACACCATTAATTACCAGGAGCCAAAATAGAACATATTTTCGACCACGATCCTAGTCGAAACCTTACGACCTCATCCTGATCGAACACCTTCGACCAGGATGAGGTCGTAGGGTTTCGACTAGGATCGTGGTCGAAAATATGTTCTGTTTTTGCTCCTGGTCGAACACTTTCGACCAGGATGGATGTCGTGGGGTTCGACCTCATTTCAAGTCGAACATTTCGCCCATTTTAGCTCCTGATCGAACACCTTCGACTAGGATGAGGTCGTAGGATTTGACCAGGATTGTAGTCGTAGGGTAGGAATACTTTATATTTCTTTTATTTATTTTTGGGCCCATTTCCTCTTTGGGCTTCGCTTGACATCTATTGGGCTTAACCGAACAATGCCGGTTGCCCTTCCTTCTAACTAGCCCAATGACCGGTTGTCCTTTCTATATAAGTGTGAAGTTTTACTCAACATTTCTCACTTCTCACATTCTATTTCTCAAAGTTACCCTGCTAGAATTTCCCCAAAATTTTCTCCACGAGGCTCTGCTAGGGTTCTGCGGTAAGGCGATTCCCGGCGAGGTTTTCCGATTGAAATCATCGGTTTCTGGATTTTTTGCCTTGAAGATTTGAAGATTCTGGGTTTTTTGCCTTGCAGATTTGAAGATTCTGGGTTTTTTGCCTTGAAGATTTGAAGATTCTGGGTTTTTTTTGCTTGAAGATTTGAATATTTCTGGGCTTTTTCTGGGTTTTGAAATGGCTGATCGTGATTCTTGACGTCTCCAGAAAATGAATTCCGCTTCCAAACGAGGTACCCCCATTCCTATTTGTTCCAAATACATGTCTTTGCATGATATGATTAACGAATGTGGGGATGAATACCCGTCTGTGTCTGCCTTAGATTCATACGATTGTAGTAACAAATTCCATGATGTAGATAAAATCAAAGATTATAATAAGATGTATAGGGTTAAAGCCCCCTTAAAATTAGTTCCTGCCGGTGCCGGTGACCGTTCCTGTCATTGGCGGTCTAATGCCTTATGTATTTAAAGACGTCATAGTTGCCGGCATTAGGTTTCCTTTTCATGAATTTATACCCAGACTCTAAGTTGATGTTCAAATAAACCATTGTCAATTATCTCCAAATGCTTGGAGGATAATCAACTGTTTTATGATTTTGTGCTTGCGTAATAGTTTTCCACTTTCCATCCCTCTGTTTAGAAAAAATTTCAATTCAAAAATAGCTCTACCAACAACTTGGGTTGGGTGTATATTAGCCATATAGTTGGATTTTCCTTTATTTTCCACCCAAAGTCCATCCCCGATAACAACCCTAGGTGGGAAAATGAATTTATGTACCTCGTTTGGGAAGGTGGGGATTGGGGAACTTTGTTCCGTAAGTCATTTGGTAGAGTTGTGGATGGTAGTCCCAGCAACATAATTTTGAACGACGAGGAGTCCCATGCCTACTCTGAGCTAATCAAAGATGTTAGGAATATGTTGTTCTTGATGATAAACATAAAACACTTAGTAGAATGTGTGTAAAGTCACTTTGTAGCTGTCAACGAAATGGGATGCTTTGCAGTGTTTCGTTGACAAGAAGCTCATCAACGAAATGAGTGATGTAGCAATTGCACTGTACAATACTTCTAGTTTGATATGCATTTCATTGTAGATATTGGATAGGTTCTCTAAGTCATGTTGACTAAGTACTAGATAGGCAAAATAGGTTGGTTAATTGTAAATATATTATGCCTTGTAATTTTGCCTAAGTGAAGACATGTCAACGGTATGAAGATTACTCTGTCAACGGTATGGAGTTTACTCATCAACGAAACGAAGTTTACTCATCAACGAAATGAAGAACAAAGCTATCAACGAAACACATCTCCCTGCTATCAACGAATCACTATTACTTTTTGAATAATTGACAAAGTGAAAGTGACAGTTTACTGAACAGATCTAAAGGAGATATGGAAGTGTACTTTGCATTGGAAGCCATCTAAATGGTTACTGGAAATAAGGAAACATTCCAATTTCCAAGAAGGCTCTTGGGAGTGATCATAATAAGCGTGAAGACAAAAGCAAAGATCTTCAAGGACCATTGGACAAAAGGAATGAAAAGCAAGCTACTGATGGTTATTACTAGTGTACTTTAGTGTAACCAAAAATAGTATTGTAAACTTGGGAATGTATACAACCAAGTGTAGCAGTTAAAATAGATGTAAGAGAAGAAAAACAAATAGATTGTATTAGCTATCTTTGAGAGCATTTTCTTCTCTACAATCTTGTAACTGAGCAGCTGTGTCCATTTTGTATCACAGATTATTTCCGCAATAAAAATCACTTTAGTTGGATCATCAAACAATCCAACTGAAATTATTTATGTGCTTGTGATTTTTACTTTAAGTTCAGTTTTTAATTGTAAGTTGTTTTTAAGATTAAGAAATATCAAGAATTGTATTCAACCCCCCCCCCCCTTCTACAATTCTGTTAGGTCATTTGGGATTAACAGTTGGTATCAGAGCAAGCTTCTAACATACAAGAAGTTTAAAGATCAAGACCAAAACAGTAACCATGGTGAAGAAGGATGCAGGAGTAAAGATACCAGTTCTTGATAAGGACAATTACTTTCACTGGAAAGTAAAGATGCATTTACATCTCATGTCTATGGATGAGAGGTATATAGACTGCATTGAGAAAGGTCCACACGTTTCCATGAAGTTTGCATCTAGAGTTGGACTGCCAGATGATGCTCCTGATGTAGAAATTCCAAAACCTGTCTCAGAATGGACTGTTGAAGATCTTGCAGAAATCCATAAAGATAAGAGAACCATGAACATTCTGTTTAATGGTTTGGAGCAAGAGATGTTTGACAATGTCATCAACTGTACAACCTCCAAAGAAGTATGGGACACTGTTAGAACTCTCTGTGAAGGTACTGAGCAAGTTAGGGAAAACAAAATGCAGCTCCTTATACAACAATATGAGCATTTTCATTTTAAAGCTGGTGAAACCCTAAATGACACGTTTAGTAGGTTTCAAAAGCTTTTGAATGGATTAAAGTTGTATGGGAGGATCTATCAAACCAAGGATTCAAACCTTAAATTTCTTAGAGCTCTTCTAAAAGAATGGAAGCCTATGACTGTTTCTCTCAGAAACACTCAAGAGTACAAAGACTACACTCTTGAAAGGCTTTATGGAACCTTGAAGACATATGAGTTGGAAATGGAGCAAGATGAAGAAATTGAAAAGGTACAAAAGAAGGGTGGATCTATTGCATTGATTGCATCTGTGAACCAACTGGAAGATGACAATGAAGAAGCTGCAAAGGCCACAACTAGTCGAGCTAGTTGTAGGAGTGATGTTAGCAAGGGTAAAGGCAAGATGACAGAAGAAGAAGAATCAGAACCAGCCAACTTGGATGACTTAGATGAGATTGATGAACACATTGCTTTTCTGTCAAGAAAATTCTCTAAGTTCAAGTTTAAAAGAAACTCAGAAGCAAGGCCACCAAGAAGAGACTTTCAACCTAGCAAAACTAACTGGATTGAAAAGTCTAAGCCTAAATGTTTCAATTGTGGAATGCTTGGTCACTTTGCTGGAGACTGCAGAAAGCCCAAGGTTGAGAAGGGCAACAGGAAATTTGAGCCTGTTGATTATAAAAAGAAATACTTTGAACTTCTCAATCAAAAAGAAAAGGCTTTCATGTCTCAGGAGTATGATTGGGCTGGTAATGGTGAAGATTCTGATGATGATGTTGAGTATGTCAACTTGGCTCTTATGGCTAACAATCATGAGCAGGAAACAAGCTCCTCAAGCAACCAGGTAACAATTACTAATCTTTCTGAGCTTTCTAAAGAGGAATGTGATAGTGCAGTAAATGAAATGTCTACTGTATTATATAATTTGCGTGTTACTCTTAAATCACTTACCAAAGAGAATTCAAGAATAAAAGAGACTAATTTGCTCTTAAGTGATAGAAATGCAATGTTAGAAGCACAGCTCATTGAATTTGAGAAAATGAGGTGTGTTAGTAGGGATGCTAAGAAGGAACTTGAGAACGTTTTACAAAGGGAAGAAATTCTTAAAACACAACTTGAAATAGAACAAAGTGTGATTGCAAAATGGAAAGATGCCAGGAATGTTGCTACCAACATCATTAATGTTCAAGGTATGGAATCTTTCTGTGAACAATCATGGAAAAAGAACAAGGAGAAGCTAGGGTATGTTGGTGAAACCTTAGAATCAGAAACAGAGTCAACAAACAACAATGATCATTTGTTGAAGGTTGATATGTCAACGGAATGCAATGTTTCGTTGACAGATGAACCATCAACCGATCAGGCTGTTTCGTTGACAGAGAAAAGAAAAGATAAACTCACTAGACTTAATAACAAGTATGGTCCTGTCACCAAGAACTTTGTTCAAGGTGAGTCTAGTAATTCAAAGAAAGTTGAGAAGCCCGTTGAGAGAGCTAATGTAGGTCACTTGTCCAACAAGCAATTGAAAGACAAGTTAGAGAAAGTTCAAGTTGAGGCTAAGGGAAATAAAAAGAATAACAGGAATGGCAAAGTAGGGATTAACAAACACAACAATTACACACCTGATAAATATGCTCCTAGAAAGACATGTGTCAATTGTGGAAGTGTTAGTCATTTATCTACTAACTGCAAATCTGTTAAGAAGACTGCTAATGTGAAAATTCCCAAGCCTGCAATGAACAGTTCTATGCCTACAATGCATGTTATGCCTAACATGTTTGCTCCATATGCACAATTTTAGAATCCATATGCTAGCATGTCATTTGTGCCTAATCCATACATGAATATGTTTAATGTGCCACAAATGCCATGGAATGTGAATAACATGTTTGTTCCACCAACTATGCATGCTGTGAATGAAAATGTGAGCAACTCTCAGAAATCAACACCAAGGGTAAAGATTGATTTAAATCAATCTGAGTCCAAGGTGAAAAATGATATTAAAGGAAAACCAAAGGCTAACAAAACAGGACCCAAGGAAACTTGGGTACCAAAATCAACTTGATTTGGTTTTATTGTGTGCAGGGAGACAAAAGGAATCTTTGGTACTTGGATAGTGGTTGTTCAAGACACATGACTGGTGATTCTACCCTGCTCACAGAGTTTCAGGAAAGAGCTGGCCCTTGTATTGCTTTTGGAGATGACAACAAAGGCTACACTAAGGGATATGGCTTGATTTCAAAAGAGAATGTCATCATAGATGAGGTTGCATTGGTGGATGGTCTTAAGCACAATTTGCTTAGTATCAGCCAACTTTGTGACAAAGGATTTTTAGTTACTTTTTCTAAAGAAGCCTGTGTTGTTTCTAAAGGAGGAAACAACAATGTGGTAATGACTGGATTCAGAAGAGGGAATGTGTACATTGATGACTTTAGTAGCACAAGTCCAGACACCATCACTTGTCTTTTCAGCAAGGCAAGCAAGGATGAAAGTTGGCTATGGCACAAGAAATTGTCTCATCTGAATTTCAAAGTTATGAATGATTTGGTGAGGAAAGATCTTGCTAGAGGAATTCCACAAGTGGAGTTTTCCAAGGATGGTTTGTGTGATGCCTGTCAAAAAGGGAAACAAAAGAAGGCATCATTCAAAAGCAAGACAGAGCATTCAATTGTCCATCAGCTTGAGTTGCTTCATATGGATCTGTTTGGCCCTGTGAATGTCATGTCTATTTCAAAGAAGAAATATTGTCTTGTGATTGTTGATGATTTTTCTAGATTTACATGGACCTTCTTTTTGCACTCCAAAGATGAGGCAAGTGAAATCATTATCAATCACATCAAGATGGTAAAAAATCATCCTGACTTGAAAGTAAGAAGGATTAGGAGTGACAATGGGACAGAATTCAAGAATTCAAGCATGAAGGTGTTCTGTGAAGAAAATGGTATTTTGCGTGAGTTTTCAGCAGCAAGGACACCACAGCAAAATGGTGTAGTTGAAAGGAAAAACAGAACACTTATTGAAGCTGCAAGGACAATGCTAGATGAATCAAAGTTACCAACTTATTTTTGGGCTGAGTCAGTTAATACAGTTTGCTTCACTCAAAATATTTCTTTGATTAATCAGGCCAAAGGAATGACCCCTTATCAACTACTCAAAAGAAAGAAGCCACTATTGGATTTTCTTCATGTCTTTGGATGCAAGTGCTTTGTTCTGAGAAATCAAGCTGAGCATTTGGGGAAATTTGAAGCAAAGGCAGATGAAGCAATATTTGTGGGATATGCAGCAGGGAAAGCTTACAGAGTCTATAATCTCATAACCAACATTGTTATGGAATCTGTACATGTTGTTTTTGATGATCTCAAAATTCAAGGTCTCTGTGATGAAGGTTTCCATGAAAGTCTTTCTTTTGAGAATGAGGAAGGAGATCAAGTGAATCATGTTAAGGCTACTGAGAAACAGCCTAAAGTTGTTGTATCTAGCACAGATGAAAGCAGCAGTGAAGATGAAATTGTTGCATTAAGATTGAAAAGAATAGCTGCTAGCAGACCAAATGGTCATTTCGTTGACAGTCATGATGGTGGATTCGTTGACAGTCAAAATGAGCGTTTCGTTGACAGCCAAAATGGTCATATCGTTGACAGTCATGGAAATGCTTCTAGAAGTGATCAATTAGGGACAACAAACTCAGGGGGAGTTTCTCAAGGACAAATATCCAATCAAGGCAATCATGATCATGAAGCTACCTCGTCAAGAGCAAATCTACCTCCCTCAAGGAAATGGACTAAAGATCATCCCTTTGAACTTATTATAGGTGATGTTTCTTCAAAAGTTCAAACTAGAAGAGCAACTCAAGAAGAATGTCTATATAGTAGCTTTCTGTCTCAAGATGAGCCAAAGAAAGTTGAGGATGCACTTCTAGATCCAGATTGGGTTTTAGCTATGCAAGAGGAGCTAAACCAATTTGAGAGGAACAATGTTTGGAAGCTGGTGCCCAAGCCTAAGGACAGGAGTGTCATAGGCACAAAATGGGTGTTCAGAAACAAGATGGATGAAAATGGCATAGTCACAAGGAACAAAGCTAGATTGGTTGCAAAAGGCTATTCACAGGAAGAAGGAATTGATTTTGATGAAACCTTTGCTCCTGTTGCAAGACTAGAAGCAATAAGGATTTTCCTAGCCTATGCAGCCCATGCCAATTTCAAAGTCTATCAAATGGATATGAAGAGTGCTTTTCTGAATGGGGAATTGGAAGAGGAGGTGTATGTAAGTCAACCTCATGGTTTTGAAGATGATGATTTTCCAGAGTATGTATACTTCCTCCTCAAAGCACTCTATGGTTTGAAACAAGCACCTAGAGCCTGGTATGACACACTTTCACAGTTCCTCCTTGAGAATCACTTCACTAGAGGTACTGTAGATAAAACTCTTTTTCACAGGGATGTGAATGGCTCTACTATACTTGTTCAAATTTATGTAGATGACATAATCTTTGGGTCTACAGATGTGAAACTTTGTCAAAAGTTTGCCAAGCTTATGCAAAGTAAATATGAAATGAGCATGATGGGAGAATTAACTTACTTTCTTGGTCTTCAAGTGAAGCAAGTTAATGAAGGCATTTTCATTAGTCAAACAAAATATATTCATGATTTATTAAAGAAGTTTAACTTAATGGAATGCTCTCCTGCCAAAACTCCCATGCCTACTGCCACCAAACTTGAATTGAATACTAAGGAAAAATCTGTGGACATTTCAAGTTACAGAGGCATGGTAGGCTCACTTTTATATTTAACAGCTAGTAGACCTGATATTATGTTTGCTACATGTCTATGTGCTAGATTTCAGGCTGATCCTAGGGAATCCCATTTAGTTGCTATTAAAAGGATTTTCAGATATCTCAAAGGAACACCAAACCTTGGCATTTGGTATCCTAGAGAATCTGGCTTTGAACTAATTGGTTATTCAGATGCAGAGTATGCATGATGTAAAATTGACAGGAAAAACACAACTGGCACCTGTCAATTCTTAGGAAACAAGCTTGTGTCATGGTTCAGCAAGAAACAAAACACAGTTTCCACCTCCACAGCTGAGGCTGAGTATATTGCAGCTGGAAGTTGTTGTGCACAGATTTTATGGATGAAAAATCAACTACTTGATTATGGATTAAGAGTTGAGAAAATTCCTATTTTCTGTGACAACACTAGTGCCATTGCCATTACTGAGAATCCAGTGCAGCATTCAAGGACCAAGCACATTGACATCAAGTACCATTTCATTAGAGAACATGTTATGAATGGTACTGTGGAGTTACATTTTGTTCCAAGTGAACAACAACTTGCAGACATCTTTACCAAGCCACTTGATGAATCAACATTCTCAAGATTAGTAAGTGAGCTAGGTATGCTAAATTTCTCTTAATTATTTTTGAGATATTTGCAAGTTACAATGTAGCCAGAAATTTGCTATGTTTTTCTGTGAATTAATTTTCTCAGGAAAGAGTGCAATTTTGTCTAAGTCAAAATTACTATGCCAACGAAACGCACCATTTCGTTGACAGTATTAGCATTTTTCTGGGTGTTTCGTTGATAGCTCTTTTATATCAACGAAACGCAGCTTTATCAACGAAATAAGACGGGACTTTGACCGCCCAATCCTGATTCGTTGATTTAGCGCAGTTAATCTGAACCGTTGAAATATGACACGTCTTTTACCACGATCTATGCATACATCCCTGTAAGTATAAATCATGGTAATACTTTAAGAGTAACGGTTATATTTTTAAGCCAATCCAGTAATTTACATTTATTATTGGACTCAATTTCTGAGAATTTTTGGGGGAGTATTTAAGAAATTTTATTTTCTTTAATTCCTTTTTTACCTGTTCTCAAAAATTCCAAAGGCTTTTCTTTCTTCTTCTCTCTAACAAGCAATTCAGTTCGAAGTTTTTTTTTACAATGGCACCCATAGTCAAGCTCATGTCTGTTGGAGGGTTTATCTATGAGAAAAACAACTCCATCCCCTTTGTTGTCAAAGAAAGCCCGAACAGCCTATTTTTCAAGATGATGGACTTCATGAAGAATTGCAAGTTGAGCTATGCAATGTTTCACTCTACACCACTCTACAATGAGATAATCGAGGAGATTTGGACCTCATGTGAGTATAGTGGGACAAATTGCACTTTGCAATTCACCATCCAAGGTAATGAGTACATAGTTAATTCTGATGTATTGCAAGCATGTCTACATATTCCTGAAAATAACTGTAATGCTTTGCCTACATACACTGAAATGGTTAACATGCTAAATTCCATAAACTACTCATTGCCTACTGATAATTTGGGTAAGATTATTAGGAGAGGTTTGGTTAGAGAATACAGTTACTTAGCTGATGCATTCATTAAAGTCTTTTCTGGAAAGATTAGTAATTTTGATGCATTAACTAATTCTATGTTGATTCTCTTAACCATGCTCCTAACTGATAGATATTATAACTTTAGCACCCAACTTATGTATGAAATTGGTGCTAAGTTGGGTGATAAGGCAAATAGGAAAAATAATATCTATTATGCTAGGTTTCTGATGATGTTGGCTAACCATGTTAGTCCAGCACCATTAGTTATCTCTAACCCTGTTTCCAGGTTTGAGTGTTTTGTGCAAGAGAAGAGGGTTTTGACAGATATTCTGAGACTTAACCATAATGGTGATGTCCCAGTAGTGTATCTGCCCATCATTGAGGTAATTTCTTCTAACCCTGTTAGTGTAGTTGCTACTTCTATTGTTTCACCTTCCAATGTTGCTATGGAGTCTGTAGCTGTGTCCCAACAGGCTCCTGCCCAAGCAGCAAAACCTAAATCTAAGAAATCCTCAAAGCCAACCTCAGGTGCTTCTCAAAAGGCACCTGTTGCAAAAACTACTTCACAACCCAAGGGGAGTGTTTCTGGAGTTGTGAGAGGTGAGGGAAGGGGTGAAAATCAAAGAAACCCCAAGAATAAGGAAGGAAAGGATAGTGTGTCCCAGCCAAGCCCCATTGTGTCTTCCCAACAAGGCACAATGAGTAAAATGGATTTAAACACAAGTCTAGTTGCATCCTCCCAAAAGGATGTGATTATTGAAACAAGCTCTCCTCCAAGAGCACACTTCAAGAGGGTAAGGGACACTTCAATCCCACAGTCTACATTTTCCCAATACCAAAGGAGAGTGAAGCAAAAATCCAAGGGTACACAGGGTGCACACACTCTGGAAGCAACACTTCCAGTTTCACAAATTCAGTTTGATGTAACCCCTATTGTCACTCTGGGGTTACAGTCCCATTCTCTAAACATCAACCTTGAACTATCACCACAAAATTCACCAACTCAATCTTTAGATGTGGACATGATCCATTCATCTATTCCTGATTCTCCAACTCTTATCTTGGAGAAGCCCCACTCTGAAGCTGGTGGTCATCACTTGTTAAGTGATTTGTTGGGCCATCAACCAATTTTTTCTGAGGTTACAAGAGGATCTATGGACCAATCTCTAAAATCAATCACCACAGATTCTACTGTAATTTCACTTTCTCAAAGTGCTTTATTGACTTCATCAATGAAACAACCTCTTTCGTTGACAAGTGTTTCTCCATCAACGGTATCCATACCGTTGACAGTTCAAACTACCATTCCGTTGATAAGTCATTCTACACCAAATATTGAAGATCAAGTTGTTTCCAAAACTAGTGTAGATGACCTGGTGGTAGTTGAAACACTTTTAGGTTTGAGAGGGAGTGAAACTGAGAGGCTGGCTATTTATTCCATCCAGGCAAAAGGAGAGATTGAGAGAACCACCTTAGAAGGTGAAAGTGAGGGTGTGAGAGGTGTGAGCCATGGGGAGCCCATGATGCAAGAAAAGAGTGGAGAGAGAGAAGGGACTACAGGAGCAATAAGGGATGAAGCAGCCATTGCTAGTGAGTTAATGGAGGTCAGTGAGGGAGAAATGGAACTTACTTTCCAAGAGCATTATCAACAAACTCTGGATAGTATTTCCCTGGATCCTGAGACCTTTACTCATCCCGTGCCAGCCTATCAAATTATGGATCAGCAGGGCAATGTGGAGGCAGAGAGGTCACTAAACCTCATTCATACAACTGCATCAATGCAAAGAGCAAAGGATGCCTTGACCAACCTACCTCCAGGAGCTGCAGCAAGTGGAGACTTTGACTTTTCTGATGATGAGGACAGCTTTGGTGACAATCTACAGGTGGCCACTACTTCACAGACTGGGACTTCTGTGGTGCCTCCTAGACCAAACTGGCTTTCTCAGGATATGCAAGGAAGATGCACTCTAGATGCTGCTATCTCAAGGCAGTACAATGAAGCATATCTAGCTCATGAGTCTGCAAATGCAAGGGACAAGAAATTCTACAAGGCCATCATGGATTCTCTGGAAATCCAAAGGCTACAGATGCTACAGACAAGGATTGAAGCTACAGAAATCAAGGATTCCATTAGCAACCTCAGGGATGCTACTGACAGGAGGCTAGATGAAAAGCTTCCTCTTCTCACTGTGTCCAAGATGAGCAGGTTTTTCTCCAAGGAACCTGAAGTGTCCTCTTCTTTGAAGACTCTCTCCTCTAGAGTGGACAAAGTTGAGGCTACACTTTCTCAAATGCAAAAGGAACAGGAGAAGCAAACTCAGCTACTCACCCAGCTTTTGGCAGCTCAAGGACTCCCTATCATCTCACTTGATGATAACAAAAAGGGGGAGAAATCTAAGGAGCTAGAGAAATCTAAGGAGCTTGATATACAAATCACAAAGGTTTTGGTCCCAGCCATTTCCTTACCAAATGAGCCACTAGCAATGGGGGAGCTTGGACAGAAGAAAAAGGATGGTATTGACCTTATTCAGGAAGCTTCTATGAGGATGAGACTTGCAGAACAAATCAAAGATCATTGGTCCAACATAGAAGAAAGGATCAAGAAAATTGCTGGAACTTCAAAGACAGATCAGCCATCAACAAATGCAATGGTGATAGTACCAATGGAGTCACAGTTTAAAAGTTCTTATGTCATAGAACCCCTTCAGCATAGAGTCTTTCAAGATTCAAGAAGAGAGAAAGGGCAATCTTCATGCTTTAGGGATGTGGATGCAAGAGGGATATCTCCATTATCACCTGCCAAACCCAAGGGCAAAAACATTGCAAGGATATTTTATCCTCCACCTAAACCAGATGAGTTCAAAGTTCTAGGGAAGCTGATCATTGAAAGCAAGGAGAGCAATCATCCAAGCATAAGGAACCAAAGGGCCATCATCTACAGGGATAGCAAGGAAATTTGCATTTGGGTTGGTCACCCAAACTTTGCCAAGGCCAAATCTGAAGAATCTGAAAGGGCAGCAATGCAAGCACTTGCAGTTGCACAATCACTTGAAGATGAAGAAACCCTACTGGAAGAAAAGGCTAAGGATGAAGCTAAGGAAGCTGGAAAGGAAAGGAAGAGTGTAAGGCAGCCAAAGGCTAGAGCTAAAAGGAATATGAATTTTGACAAATATGATTCTCAGGACACTGCTCAAGACTCTTCAACAACGAGTGCACATCAAATTCCTGTTGATCTACCTCTTGAAGGAAAGTTGGCCTGTGATCCTGCACATCCTGTCAACTTTCATGATCCACCAATTATGCCAAAAGAGGAGCCTCTTGAATTTGATGAGGCCTACTTTCCAAAGTTTCTATTTGAAAAGGATCAACCAATGAAGACAAAGAAAAGGGCTGTCAAGGCAAAGCCAATATTTATGAGAAAGCCACAACCTCAGAAACCCCCTGCAAATCCAGAGGACTGCATGTACATTGCTGACATCAGGGAAGAATCCAGTCTACATCTTGACTTAGACAACCTGGTGGAAGTAAGGGGCATTGCAGCTTCTCAAAAATTACCTGAGAGACTGGTCTTTGTATTCAAGGGTTGTAGAGAACAGGTGTGGCCTCTCTACAAAATTTTAGGAGAAGACTATCAAACACTACTCTCAGTGTTTAGATGCTTGAAAAAGGACTTTGGCTTCACCAAAACAGCCAAGTCTGAGGTGGTCTCCAAAATCTGTCAGATAAAGGCTAGCTGGAACAAGCCTGAGGCTCTTCCCAGGATGCTTAGAGTGCCCTCAACAGGAAAGAAGATCCATCTTCAACCTTACTGGATGATGGAATTTAAGGACAAGGACAATTGCAGAAGATTCTTCAGGATGGAAGACCAGCTGGATAAGGCATCTAATCAAACTCTAAAGTTTATGCAATCCATGCTTGGTGATCAAGATGAAGAAGAGAAGATCTTTTACAGAAGGCTACAGGTCCAAATTGAGGAAAATAACTCTAAGAGAGGGAAGAAGACTATGCCACAAAGAAGACACAGATGAATCATTTGCTCAGTCTAGAGGAGCACTTTTGGGCATTAGTCTTGTAAGTCTTGTATTTTGTCTAAAATATTATGAAGCTTAATGCATTTTCTACTTTTGTAATTTATGATGTATCTGAGTGTTTTTGTTATCATCAAGTCTCTTGATTTATGGCTGTTATTTTATCAGTCATAAATTGGGGGAGATTGTTAGGAATATGTTGTTCTTGATGATAAACATAAAACACTTAGTAGAATGTGTGTAAAGTCACTTTGTAGCTGTCAACGAAATGGGATGCTTTGCAGCGTTTCGTTGACAGGAAGCTCATCAATGAAATGAGTGATGTAGCAATTGCACTGTACAATACTTCTAGTTTGATATGCATTTCATTGTAGATATTGGATAGGTTCTCTAAGTCATGTTGACTAAGTACTAGATAGGCAAAATAGGTTGGTTAATTGTAAATATATTATGCCTTGTAATTTTGCCTAAGTGAAGACAAGTCAACGGTATGAAGATTACTCTGTCAACGGTATGGAGTTTACTCATCAACGAAACGAAGTTTACTCATCAACGAAATGAAGAACAAAGCTATCAACGAAACACATCTCCCTGTTATCAACGAATCACTATTACTTTTTGAATAGTTGACAAAGTGATAGTGACAGTTTACTGAACAGATCTAAAGGAGATATGGAAGTGTACTTTGCATTGGAAGCCATCTAAATGGTTACTGGAAATAAGGAAACATTCCAATTTCCAAGAAGGCTCTTGGGAGTGATCATAATAAGCGTGAAGACAAAAGCAAAGATCTTCAAGGACCATTGGACAAAAGGAATGAAAAACAAGCTACTGATGGTTATTACTAGTGTACTTTAGTGTAACCAAAAATAGTATTGTAAACCTGAGAATGTATATAACCAAGTGTAGCAGTTAAAATAGATGTAAGAGAAGAAAAACAAATAGATTGTATTAGCTATCTTTGAGAGCATTTTCTTCTCTACAATCTTGTAACTGAGCAGCTGTGTACATTTTCTATCACAGATTATTTCCGCAATAAAAATCACTTCAGTTGGATCATCAAACAATCCAACTGAAATTATTTATGTGCTTGTGATTTTTACTTTAAGTTCAGTTTTTAATTGTAAGTTGTTTTTAAGATTAAGAAATATCAAGAATTGTATTCAACCCCCCCCCCCTTCTACAATCCTGTTAGGTCATTTGGGATTAACAAAAGACAATGGGACTACCATGGCTTGGGAGCTTCTGGACGAATTTGTCCTCAAGTCTGTTCACCTTTCAAGTGTTTCAGACAAGGGTAAATTTCCTTATCTTTTTTGCTTATTACTTTCTTTCTTTCTTTTTGAGATTGTCTGTAATGATTCTTTGCTTGTATTTACAGTTGTGGCCTTCATTAATAAATCCAACGACCCCAAGGATGATGAAACCTCGAGGATGAAGAGGGCCAGGATAGGAAATGATCCTCGAGGGAGGCCTGATGTTCCCAGTTTCCTAATCCCTCCCCAGATTCCTGTGGATGAGGCAGACATTTCTGTGTCTTCAAAATCCTCAGTTTGGCGCCCCAACTGGGGTATTAGGAATAGGGACACCATTATTGGGGTGTCCAAGCATGCTGTGGATTGGTCATACCATTCGCTCACTCCTTGCGACTACAAAGACTTCGTTGCAAATTCTACAATCGAGGGAGTAGAGCATCTGGGCGCCCAGGCTATTGCTGCGGTATTCTTCTCACCTTAGCCTTTTTAGTCTTTATTCTTCTTGTCTAACCTTTATCTTACTTTAAATTCTTTTTATTTTTGATAGAGCAATGCCAACTTCCAGGGGGCACTTTTTTAAGCTAAAGCTTGGTGTACCTCTTCTGAGGCCAACATGATTAAGTTGGAAAAGTCTGAGGAGGAAGTAAAGTCTCTAAAAGAGGCTTTAGCTAGGAAGGAGAGAGAGCTCATTGATGTTCAAGTTGATGTAGTTGAGCTGAGAAAGAGAAAGGACGATTACATTGATGAGTACCTTGACTCTCAGGAGTACAAGGATCTTATAAAGAAGCACGATGAGATTCTTTTCCCAGTCCAGCATTCAGCAGGATGGGAGGATGCTGTTCATGCTATTTTGGCTAAGTATCCCGGGGCTTTTGATCCTGCTCATTTCCCAGCTCTTCACCCTCCTACTCCTCTAGAGTGCCTTCTGGCTGGGATAGCTGATATGGAGGAGGATGATAGGATTCTGGACCCTGCACATTCATCACCTCCTGGTGACACTTCTGTCAATGATCCCGAAGCCACTGATCACGCTTCTGATTCCAGCTCAGGGGAGGAGACTAACACTGGGAGAAAAGGCGAGGGCAACTAGTTTTTTAGATTTATTTATCTTTAATGGCCACCTGTGGCTTATGTTTCTCTTTATGTATTTTCAGCCTTCGGGCTTAACTTAAACTTTCTGTAAGTTTAATTTCAAATCTTTTAGTTTCTTCCAACTCTTAGCTTTGCATGTTTACTAACAATTTATGCATGTCTATCAATATGTGATGCACATAAAGTATCATGAAAACATGAGAATGTTGAATAAAATCATAACTTTGAAAAATGGGTTCAACCCTTACATAATAATCTACTTTCGACCTCGAGTTAAAAACTTGGATTGGTTTCATCGACCTTATTTCTACTTGTCCTAATAGTGAATCAAGTTAGGAAACACTAAATATAATAGACTTTCAAGTTTGCAGCATGCCAAGTTCTTGGCACTTCAATCCCTTCGAGGGTTTCCAATTTTTATGAGCCTCATCCAAATACGTTCTTAACTCGGTATGGCCCTTCCCAATTTGGAGCCAACTTGCCTTTTTGTCCAACCCTGGATGCCTCAATCTTTCGGAGGACTAAATCTCCTTGATGGAAGAATCTCTCTTTAACCCTTAGGTTATAGTAGAAAGATGCCCTCTTTTGATGTTCAACTACTTTAGCATTTGCCTCATCTCTAACTTCATCAATTAGATCTAAGGCCAGCCTCATGCCTTCTTCATTTTCCTCTGGCTCATAAGCTTCGACTCTTGGAGATGTGTGAGTAATCTCCACTGGAACCACTGTTTCTGCCCCATATGCCAACAGAAAGGGGGTTGCTCCAGTGGTGACCTTACAAGCAGTACGATATGCCCATAGTATGGGGAGCAATTCGTGCACCCAAGTGTTCCTAGAGCGTTCAACTCTTTTCTTCAGTCCATCTAGGATAATTCGATTTGCAACCTCAGCTTGTCCATTTGCTTGAGGATGAGCAACAGAAGTGAAACGTAACTCAATATCATTCTCCTCACAATACTTCTTGAAATTTTCATTGTTAAACTGAGTTCCATTATCCGTGATCAAGATTCGTGGAATCCCGTATCTGCATATTACATTCTCCCAGAAGAAGTGCATTACTTGCTTGGTGGTTATCTTGGCTAAAGTTTTAGCCTCAATCCACTTGGTAAAGTAGTCGATTGCCACTATCAAGAATTTTATCTGTGCACTTGCCATTGGAAATGGTCCAAGTATATCCATTCCCCACATGGCAAATGGAATAGGTGAATTTATAGACGTCAACATCTCAGGTGGTTGTCTAACCACTGGTGCATGCTTTTGGCACCGTTCACACTTCTTTACATAGCTTTTTGCATCTACAAGCACAATTGGCCAGTAGAAACCTAGACGAGTAATTTTATGAGCAAGGGCCCTGCCCCCCAAGTGTTGCCCACAAATTCCTTCATGTACTTCCCTTAGGGCCAACTCTGCCTCTTGGGGCCTCAAACATTTCAAGTAGGGGACTACGAATGACTTTTTATACAAGATTCCTTCAATCAATGTATATCTTAGTGCTCTCACATACAACTTTTGTGCCTCTGAAGTATCGTTTGGTAACCAACCAGTTTCCAGATGAGATTTGATGGGATCCATCCAATAGCTAGCCACATCAATGGGTGCTATCAACTTTCCATTAATGCTTGGGGTCTTCAAGACTTGGAAGTATACACTCCCTGCATAGTTCTCAATTTCAGAAGAAGCAAATTTGGACAAGGCGTCAGCCTTCATATTTTCTTCCCTTGGAATGTGTTCCATATAACATTCATCAAACTGAGTCATGATGGCTTTGACAAGTTTCAGATACTTAGCCATGACTTCATCTCTAGCCTCAAATTCTCCATTCACCTGGGAAACTACTAGCCTCGAGTCTCCACATACTTTCAGAGTCTTAACTCTCAAGGCTTCAGCCAGCCCTAGTCCAGCTATCATGGCTTCGTACTCAGCTTCATTGTTCGTTGTTGGGAAGTCCAGTTTCAGTACATACTCTATTAGGAATCCATCGGGACTTTGTAGCACCAAACCTGCTCCACTTGATTTTGTTTTTGATGCTCCATCAAAATAGAGTACTCAAAATTCTTTGGACACCATGTCTTCATCTTTCTTGTCTTCTTCTTTTCTTTCCACTACTACGTCCTGCCCCCCGACTTCCTGGTTGTCAATAGTGCATTCAACCATGAAGTCAGCGAGTGCTTGAGCTTTTATTGTCGTTCGAGGCTTATACTTGATGTCAAACTCTCCCAACTCTATAGCCCATTTGATCAATCTTCCACTAACTTGAGGACTGTGTCAGATGTTTCTTAGAGGCTGATTGGTCAAGACCTCTATCTTGTGTGCCTGGAAGTATGGACGTAGCTTTCTTGAGGCCATGATCAGGGCTAAGGCAAACTTCTCCATCGTAGAGTAGTTTATTTCCGCTCCATGTAGAATCTTGCTCACGTAATAAATGGGTCTCTGAACCTTCAATTCTTCTTTTACCAAAACAACTCCAAGGGTAGTGTTAGAAACTACCAGGTATAAGTAGAGAGTCTCTCCTGGTTTTGGTTTTGCCAACAATGGTACCTCAACCATGTACTTCTTCAAGGCCTCAAAGGCCTCCTGGCTTTCTGTTGTCCATTCAAGGTTTTTCACGTTCTTGAGTTCTTTGAAGAAAGGTAAGCAATTCTCTCCTGACTTGGAGATGAATCTTCCCAATGCTGCTACTCTTCCTGTTAGCTTCTGAACATCCTTGACAGACCGCGGTGGCTCCATGTCTAGGATTGCTTTGATTTTATCGGGGTTAGCCTCAATTCCTCATTTAGAAACCATTAGGCCTAAAATCTTTCATGACCCAACGCTAAAGGCACACTTTGCTGGATTCAACATCATCCTATGGTGCATCAGCACTTCAAATGCTTCCCGTAGATGGTTTATATGATCAGCCTTATCGAGGCTTTTAACCAACATGTCATCCACATAGACTTCCATGGTTTTTCCAATCCGGTGTTCAAAAATTTTGTTCGCCAACCTTTGATATGTCGCTCCTGCATTCTTAAGTCCAAATGCCATGACCAAATAACAGTAAACACCAAAGTTAGTGATAAATGATACCTTGGAGATGTCATCTTTGTGCATTTTGATTTGGTTGAATCCACTGAAGCCATCCATGAAGCTCAGCATCTCGTGCCCAGCTGTGGCATCTATTAGAGTATCAATCCTTGGCAAGGGAAAACAATCCTTAGGACATGCATCGTTCAAGTCAGTGAAGTCCACACACATCCTCCATTTTCCGTTGGCTTTTTTTACCAAAACTGGATTAGCCAACCATTCTGGAAATTGAATTTCTTCAATAAACCCGGCTTCCAAAAGCTTATCTACTTCCTGCTTGATGGCATCTTGCCTCTCTGGAGCAAAATTTCTCTTCTTCTGTTTCACAGTTTTCCTTTTAGGATCTACATTCAATTTGTGTGTTATCAACTGGGGATCAATCCCTGGCATGTCGGCCGCTGTCCAAGCAAAAACATCGTTATTTTCTTGAAGAAAATATATGATCTTGCTCTTCAATGGTTCAGGTAACAATGTTCCAATGTAAATGACTTTTCTGGTTCACCCAGAACTAAGGGTATTGGGAACTTGATTTTCAGATGGTAAGACGAGGCAACAACCTTGAACGCATGAAGACCCGTCCTTCCCAAGATTGCATTGTAGGTTGAAGTTGCCTTTATAACTATGAAGTTCAACATTTGAGTAGATGTTTTCGAACCTTGCCCCATTGTCATATGGAGTTGGGTTGTACCTTCTACCTTTGATTCCACTCCATTGAATCCATATATGGGCATATTCGAGGGTGTCAACTGAGAGTTAGTATAGCCCATTTTGATAAAAGCATCATGAAACAAGATGTCTAATGAAGCTCCATTATCAACCAGAACTCTCTTCGTCTCAGAATTGTTATTTCTGTTCTGGCACGCTTCGGTGCCTCTCCAACCACATTCATTACCTCTCGGGCATAGGCTTTCCTTGAGTTTCGGGAGGACCCAGCAGCAGTTGGTCCTCCAAATATCATGTTGATGACATGCCCTCGGGGTTTGGGATTACGATATTGATCATTGTCCCTTTTGTCATAATCATTCCTTTCGTAGTTTCCTCTTTGAATCCCTTGATTTCCATCCTTAGTGAACTTATTGAGTTTTCCTCTTCGAATCAAAAACTCAATCTCATCTTTCAGTTGTCTGCAATCATCTATGTCGTGACCAACTTCTTTGTGGAACCGACATAATTGGTTCTGATTCCTTTTAGACATGCCAGTCCTCAGTGGCTTCGGCCATCGGAGATCCTCTTCCTTTGCTATTTCCATCAGAATTTGGCTCTTGGGAGTGTTTAATCTTGCATACTCCGTGAACCTTGGTCCAAAATTGTTCTTCTTAGGTGGAGAATCAGAATCCTTTGATGTTCTAGGAAACTTTTCCTTAACATCGCATTCTTGGGTCTCCTTTCTTTTCTTCGAATTTCCACTGCCACCAGCAGCGAGTTCATACTTCCTCATGCTTTCTTCAGCCTTGATGTACTTTCCTGCTCTATCTTGAAGTGATCATCAGTGGTTCCTTGTTGCAGGGCTATCATAACTACTTTGTCCTCCAAGTCCGGGACTTTCAGAGCCTCCCTAGTGAATCGATTTATATAGTCTCTTAAGGCTTCATTCCTTCCTTGTTGGATTCCCATGAGAGATGCAGAACTTTTCTCATGCACCTTTCCATTAACAAATTGGTTGATAAACGCCTTGCTCAGTTCCTTAAAAGACCCAATAGAATTGGGAGGTAGACGGCTATACCAACGTTGGGCCATTCCTGCTAACGTTTGAAGGAACGCCCTGCACTTGACCGCATCATTGGTTGGCTGCAATAGCAGTGCATTAGAGAAAGTTCTCACGTGATTCGCGGGATCTCCCGTTCCATCATAAGCTTTGATCATCGGCTTCTTGAATTTCCTGGATATATTAGCCTTCATGATGTCCTGAGTAAATGGTGGTGTAGGATCATCAGGATCTCCTAGGGGTAACAAAACACTAGGATCACCCCTTGGGGCTTCAGCCCTCTTGGTTCTTCTCGGTGCCGGATCTAAATTGATCACCGAGACTCTTCCATTTTTTTGGCTTTGTGCTTTGGCAGCCTCTTCTTCTGCTAGTAACTTCTTGAGTCTTGTAGCCTCTGCCTCATGGGCTGCAATCCTTTCCTTAGTAGTTTGGGGCTGTTCCCGATTCGTTTGGGAAGAACGTCTTCTCCTTGGGGCAAGATCCCTCTCTTCTCCAGTTGAGTCATTCTCATCCTCAGTGTAGGGTCCCGAATAATCTTGAATCAAAGGGGTCTGCCGAGTTTGAGTTTGTTGGTTTTGGGGTCCCAGACCTTGAATGTAAGGGGGGACATATGCTTCGTGGTAAGTGGGATTGAGACCACTGCTGCCCACCGTGGGTCGAGGGGGCATGCCATAATTTGGCATCCCAAGAGTATAAGTTGCGTATTGGGGAAGATCTGTGGTGCGAAGTTAAAGATTGCGCGGTGCATTCATGAGCAGTGGAGATGTTGTGATTGGTTCTTATGGATTAGGTCCATGAACGACCATTTGCAGGGGATTCGTCCCTTCAACCGAAATCGGGATTTCCGGTCCTTGAGTGGCGGTGAGGGGGATATTCGCCCCTTGAGTGCCAGTGGTTGGCGGTGGCTGGCTTCCTTGAGCATCTGCCTCATAGGTGAAAGGAAGCCCTTCAGAAGTTTGAGTATCTCGAGTCGTTCTTCGTGTGTTTGCCATGGTTGATGTTGTCTTCCCACAGACGGCGCCAAATGTTGTGGAATAAAAAACATACTTGTAAATTTACCGCTAGGGTTTAAGAGCTTTTGAGCTTTAATGACTGTTCTCGTGTTTCGTGACTAAATCGGTCCTCACAAGATGCCTACGTATCTCAATCAATGCTGAGAATCAAGCCAAAAACGTAGTTCTGATGTGAAGGATCAGGGTCCTTATATAGGCGTCAGGAGCCTTGTATTTAGAGTATGTTTAGGAGACTTAGCGAATAAGTCTCCTTCTTGATGGTGGATAAGGATTGTATTCCTTGATGGGCAAGTCTTTTTCTTGTTGTAGGATAAGGATTGTGACTAATTATTTTCCCTATTTATTAATTACAAAATTAATAAATAATTAGGGTTTCGGGCCTTGTTTATTGGGCCGTATTCTTGGACCAATCTAGGTCTAATTAATACACCATTATTTTTCGGCCCATATCAATATATAATAAATTTTAGTATTTTATCTGATGGCGTATATTATATGTAAAGTAAATATATCATCTTGAGGGCGGTGAGTGGCAGCTCTCAAATCGCTTCGATATATTTTTCTAATTTTCTTAAAATTTTGAATTAATAAAATCAAACATTAGAAAAAGTTTCATTTGACTTTTAAATCCTTTCTAATGGAGGAAACTAAATATACAGTTTTAATATTCTTGTTTTTAAAATATTTACTAATGGATAAAAGTAAACATTAGAAAAAACTTCATTTCCCTTTTAAATCCTTGCTAATGAAGGAAACTAAATATACAATTTAATATTCTTGTCTTTAAAATTTTTACTAATGGAGGAAAGTAAATAATCAATTTAAATATAATACTAATATTTTGATTAGAAAATATTTCAATTACATTGTTAAATTTTTATTAATAGAGGAAACTAAATATACAATTTTAATATTCTTGCCTTTAAAAGTTTGACCAGACTACAAAAACTTTCGGGACCAGACTACAAAACTTTCAATATGGGTTTGGGTGATTAAGACTGTTTTGGGTAGACAATTATTCTATATGGTAATAATTGTATGGATAGACAATTATTGTATATGGTATGTCTTGGTCATGATTAATTTAGGGAATTAGGTACCAAGAATAAAAAGTCTTGTATAACAAGTATGGTAAGTCTTGGTAGCTAAGTTTTGGGTGGCTATATAAACATAGTCATATTATGTTTGATGTATGCTTCAGCATTGTTTTGCTTGAGTATCGTGTGAGTGATACACCGTTGGTGAGATTGATTGTATTATTGATAACTGTTTTGATTAATAATACAAGTTGGGACGTGGTTGTTTCTGCTTCATATATATTGTGTGTGCGCTTTTGTTTGTTTGAATCTCGTATTGGTGTGTAGCCCCTAAACCTAACATGTGGTATCAAGAGCCAAGGTTCGTGATTCGAGATGGATAAGCTTGGAGGAAAGCTCGAGATTGAATTGTTTGATGGAAGAAACAATTTTGCCTTATGGTAGAGCACGGTGAAAGATCTGTTAATTCAGCGAGGGTTATATGCAAATCTCGAAGAGAAAAAATCTACTGATGTTGAGGCCATAAAGTGGGAAGACATGAAGTTACGTGCGGCATCGACGATCCGGTTGTCCCTTACACCGGAAATCAAGTATGATGTTCTTGAGGAGAATAACCCTTAAAATTTATGGGAGAAGTTGACGAAGACGTATCACTCAAAGTCGTTAGCAAATAAGTTGTTCCTCAAGAAAGATTTGTTCGGGCTCAAGATGGAAGAAGAGGGAGATCTGAGAGATCATCTGAATCGTTTTAATGGCCTAATCAACCAGCTGAATAATTTGGATGAAAAATTGAAGGATGAGGACAAAACTGTTCTTCTACTTGTGTCTCTACCAAAGAAATATAGTACTGTGATTACTTCTCTGTTGGTTAGGAAAACGAAGTTAGCTTTGGATGAGACCATTGGCGTTCTTCTAGAAGCCGAAATATTGATGAAGCAAGGATCGAGTGACGCATCAGATGGAAGTGCACTCGTGGTGGATGCGCGTGACAAGAAAAAGAAGTATGGTAAGAAACATAACCCAAATATCAAGTGCTTTTATTGCGAAGAATTGGGGAATATACAATCTATGTGTCCAAAGGCAAAAGAAGACTTGAAGGAGTTGAAGAAAACTCGAGGAGGGGGTAATGTTTCGCTTGTGGCAACTGATGATGATGCTCTTTTGGTTCAAGAAGATAAGGGATCGAAAGAAGAATGGGTGTTTGACTCGGGATGTTCTCATCACATATGTGCTAGGAGGAAGTGGTTCTCGTCCTACAAGAAGTGTGAGGGAAAGATGGTAGTTTTACCAAACGGTAAAAGGGTAAAGGTTGCTGGAATTGGTGAGGTAATGATAAAACTTCACAATGGTCATGTTCGGAAGTTAACTCAAGTAAGGTACGTGCCGGAGTTAAATCGAAATCTAATTTTATTGGGTAAATTAGTTGATTTGGGATATATTGTTATGATGAAGAACGGAATGTTGGAGGTCATTAAAAGGGATTTAGAGATACTCAAAGGTTGGAAGAACAAGAGAAATCTTTTCGTGCTAGAAGGAGAGGTTCTTGTTCGAGGGGAGACATGGCGGACGAACGTTGATGTCTCTGATGGTTACCGTTCAACCTGATATGGGTATTGGGTTGAAGGGGAAGATTGTTGGGTTTGACCGGATGTTCAACCCAATATGGTAATATGGGTTTAAGTGATTAAGACTATTTTGGTAATAATTGTATGGGTAGACAATTATTATATATGGTAATAATTGTATGGATAGACAATTATTATATATGGTATGTCTTGGTCATGATTAATTTAGGGAGTTAGGTACCAAGAATAAAAAGTCTTGTATAACAAGTATGGTAAGTCTTGTAAAACAAGTATGACAAGTTTTGGTGGCTAAGTTTTGGGTGGCTATATAAACATAGTCATATTATGTTTGATGTACGCTTGAGCATTGTTTGGCTTCAGTATCGTGTGAGTGATACACCGTTGGTGAGATTGATTGTATTATTGATAATTGTTTTGATTAATAATATAAGTTGGAACGTGGTTGTTGCGCTTTTGTTTGTTTGTTTGTTTAAATCTCGTATTGGTGTGTAACCCCTAAACCTAACACAATATTTCGTCGCAGCATAGACTATAGATAGATTAGGTGTAGTTTAAATAAAACTTGCACATTAACCGCCAAATATTACCTTATTCGGAAAATCACTCTTTACTTCTCCAAATTTTTTAAAATAAAACTTGCCCATTAGCGGCCAAATATTACCTAATTCTGAAAATTACTCTTTACTTCTCCAAAAATTAATACCAGAAGAAGTACAAATGTATCTTCCAAGTGGAGAAGAGAGAGAGAGAGAGTTCTCTTCTTGATCTAATAAGATTCATATCAATTGTATCTTTACATTTCAGTTTGTAATTCTAAAAGCACGAAACAACAATATCAATAGCAATAAGAGCATGATACATGTGAGTTTGATACCCTGTTAATGAATTTGAAGCGACTAATGAAGTAGATGACAGACCTTTTGTCCACTTCTCTAATTAGAATAAAATGGGTTTGCCCGGTGCCTTTTGTTTGATGCGATGATCGTTTGTAAGCAAACCAACTACTTCAGACATTTTTGGCCTCGCAGAACTTGGTGACTGAGTGCACATTAAAGCAATCTCTATGATCATTTTAACATTATCAATTTCAAATTCATTGGGATCTAAAGTTTTATCGACCAAATCCAAATGCGCGTCACTTTTGAACAAATTCCATGTCTGCAATTTCATGATAAGCAAGTTCAGGGCCGGTCTTGAAGCAATTTTACTCAATATTCTGGAAAGAATTTTCTTACATGTTCGAGGAGGGAACATGAGATAGGCCCCCGCTTCAAATTGGTGCACCTTCGGCCACCTACAATTTCAAGGATCACAATACCAAAACTGTAGGTATCAACTTTCTCAGACAAGTGCCCATGGATGGCATACTCCGGTGCAGTGTAACCCCTGTTTATTTAGGTAGTTTAATGTGAAACTGATGATGTTACATAGTTTGATTGTAAAAATTCACCACTTCTAATCTAATTTTAAAAAAACAAATAGAGTCAAGAGACACTGAAGTGATTGTTGGTTGACTTACAAGGTCCCAGCAAATCTAGTGCTAAGATGACTTTGATCCTGATTTAGAAGTCTTGCCAGCCCAAAATCTGCAATTTTGGGTTGAAACTCACTATCGAGTAGAATGTTGCTAGATTTTATATCTCGATGTACTATACGTAAATGAGATTGTTCGTGCAGATATGCAAGGCCCCTAGCTATCCCGAGAATCAGAGCAACGCGTTGTTTCCAGCTGAGAAAACCCCTTTTTTCACCTGCTAATAATATTAACCTCTTAAAAATTATTTTACATTACCTGAAAAGTTATCATATCGAACACATACAAGAGTTCGTAAGTAACAAAGTCAGGGGAAACTTGCCATATAGGTGTTTATCAAGGCTTCCGTTCACCATGTATTCCAACACGAGAAGTAGCTCCGGTCCTCTGAAGGCATAGCCTAACAGACGGATGATATTGCGATGATTAACATTACTTATAAGCTTAACTTCACTCTCAAAATCTGCCTTCGCTTTTCTTGCAGCTAGAGAAAGTTTCTTTACTGCAACGACCTCTCCATTCTTTGTTAAGCCCTGATTATTGACATAAACAACAAGAAATATAATACCTTAATTAGAGTATCGATATCGCATCAGGTAGGACTGATTGTAAAAACTAATATCACCTTGTACACATCTCCAAAACCTCCTTCTCCAATTTTAGAGTCTTTGCTAAAGTTCTGTGTCGCTGACTTCAAATCTTTGAAATGGTAAATCGTTGGCCCCTTCAACTTAGATATTCCTATCATATCACCTAGTATACAGAAAAACAAGTTACATGGAAAAGGATATTATTGTTCATAAAAGTCCAAATTAATTTATAAACAGCCTTATAGTATAAGTTCATACTATAAAAGTATATCATGATTTGAGCATGTGAAAATTGATGTATATAAAAGTCCATAATGTTTTATATTAAAAACAATGTATTATTACATTTTCAGCAAAAGGCTGATTTTACAAAACAAATCTGGCGATTCTTTGTACTTGAAAAATTATGTTAATTGAAGGGGACCATAATTACCTCTTTGAGCTTCCTTTTTCTTTCTTGATAAAAGGTACCATAAAAGCAAAGCAACTAGGAGCAAAATAAGACCTAAACCACCAGAAATACCCCCAATGGTTGCCTTACTATTTCTTGTTGTCTGATTATTTCCAAAGAAAGGGGTGTTTGCATATCTCATAAAGCAAACAACAGAGAGAGCTATTGCCCCAGTGAGAGGAGGACAACTCTTGATGTATTCATAAGCTAAAGTCAGGCAACTCTGGCATCCCAACTTGCTTAATATTTCTGCACATTGTGCCACAGCATACACTGTTGTGTCACTACCCTGAACTTTCTCTGTTGTTGCAGCATAGTAACCTTTTCTCTTAGGAGTTGCACTTATAAGATTGCTTAGTACTTTCTTGGCTGCTGCATTAAAATTTGGTGCCGTGCTATTTCTTATGGTATCGTTGTTACATCTTCCCCCTTCCCAAGTAGTAGTTGTACCATAAGAGGCAGAGATGCCGTACCTTGATCAACAAAATTTTTAAACAGGCATAAGGAAATATGTACTTGATTAACTGAGTGCTTGATCAAAGGAAACGCAGAATTGTTTTTTCTAGTTGGTTTTAGTAAAATAGAGGTGTAATATGGTGATCCTATTTATTGGAATGGAGGACATATAATACAACCTTAAAACTTAACCAATTGAGTGAAGTTATTAAACAGTTTTTGTACC
Source organism: Heracleum sosnowskyi (assembly GCA_030848705.1). Classification (NCBI taxonomy): domain Eukaryota; kingdom Viridiplantae; phylum Streptophyta; class Magnoliopsida; order Apiales; family Apiaceae; genus Heracleum; species Heracleum sosnowskyi. The sequence goes on from CM061235.1 coordinate 74,090,282, forward strand.
AGAGAAAGCAGCCTTCATATATAACAGTAGCACCATCGGCCGACCTGCAGATACTGCCAATGTAAAGAGCCGCCTGATCAAGGCAAGAGACGCAGTCTGCAGCGGAAAGATATTTTCTGCACTGAAACATGGTGTATACGGTATCGGTGGTCCCGGCCTGCTGTTGGGTGCCGAAGTATTTTTTATTTACTGTTATTTCTCGTCTGAGGTCCGCCAAGGTCGTGTTCAGATTCCTGAAAAATTCAAATGTGTTGGTTGCATTGTAATAAGAGCACCGTGAACTCAGCGGAGGATCATTTTGTTGCTGTGTCATGACCGATTCAGTCACCAGCTCCACTGCGACCACCGCCACAATCATTCTCCACCAATACTTCATTGTTTTTTAACATAAAACAACATCAGTACAAACATGTAAACTAATATATACACGAGAAAATAAAAGAAAATTTTGAAAATATGTCGGGCCTCATGAGGATCAAGTTACATCTGTATTGCAGTGTACTTCATTTTCTTAATACTCGTTTGAACACCATCGGACTCCCTTCACAGATGTAACTCGATCATCATCTTTGACTTATATCTAGTCAATACCTGACTATATCAGTTAATAATAAGCCTCATGTCAGTTATTTAACTATACTAGCTTATAACCCGTGCCAAGCACGGGCCGAGTATGAGTCGACATTAAAATATTAGTATTAATAAATTATTAATAAATATTATTTAAAAATGTATTTCTCGAGAATTGAATGATAAAAATATATAATAAATAAATAACTATTTAATTATGTAGTTATAGACAATCGAACCGTGCATAAAGCTAAAGAAATTAAAGTAAATAAATAAATCTTGTATGATTACGTAGTTGCGAGGAATCGAACCCGGATTAAGTGATAACCAAATTTGGTACTTTGGTACTTTTTAGTACCGCGCGCCATTTTCACATTGTTTTGCTTATTAATAAAGAGTATAGATTTCTACCTAATTAAAGCTAGGCACTAATTAACACTTTCTAAATTTCGCTTTCATATGACCAAGTCCTGGAGCTATAGGACAACTTTATTATTGGCTTGTATATTCTTTACTTAAAAATGACCTAGTCATGGTTATGTTCCCTTCTGAAAATACTCGGTCAAATCTTAAAGCCAAATTCAATAATAGGTTTATCTGAATGTGATGTCTAGAATTTTTAGTGTACTGGGGCAAATGCAGATAATTTGGATCGTTGTCAAATCCCCACAGGCCCCAGGTTTATGCGAATGTGCAGCCTAATTTGGTTTGTTGGACTCCGTAGTTGGACTTTGTGTTATTTTGGCAATGAAGTGTCTCCCATATTTTAATGCAGAGCATGGATGTTAGAATTAACTTTGGAAAAACTTTAATGACCCTTCTGAAGATATAACAATGTGAAATTTTAATTCGTATTCTTGTTCCTACTATGCAGATGCCCAGACGATCAAGTAAAATTGCACGTAGAGGACCTGAGGAAGCAGCCTTTGAAGAAATTATGTTAATGATTTAATAGGCTTTCCGAAATATGTAAATTTTAATACTAAAAACTCAAGCTCAAAAAGATTTCCTACCTGCTCCTGGTAGATAGGGTGTAATCTTAATTATGCTGCTTCTGGCTTATAGTTTCAATACATTGTGCAACAGCATAACCTGTCGTTGGCACATTACCATTAAACACTGGCCTTGTAGTTACTGCGGAGAAGCCATCTACCACCGGAGTAAATGCTGTTGCCTGAGATTTACTTTGGTTGGTGCTGCATACCCCAGCAGTGGATTCAAATGTAACCAGTAGACTCTGTGAAGAAGTTATGTGCGCCGTATTGTACAAACAAAGAAAAAAACAGTTTTGTATCATCTTTATTTTATATTTTACTCAAGTTTGTCATTAATACCTGGATCAATAACATGTGGCGGCCTTTCAATTACCTGACCATGTTTAAATGTGTTAAAGCTGGACACTCAGAATTATCCAAGTCCAGATGAAATTGAATTAATTACCGGATAGGAGTACATTTCTTTGAACACTACTAACCGGTTACTTAACGAATATTATCCTTAATACAAACATAATTATTTTACGATATTTCTAAAATAGACATATTATGTACCCTCTGCTTTTGAAACTCTGGTGCCCTTTGTTTGCTAAAATGATCATTTAACAACGCAAAACTTAAACTATGACCTTTTTCCATTATCATTGCTAGTTCCTAAGTGCAGAAACAGATGATCAAGGTAAAAATGTAGATTGAAGACCTGAGAAAGCAGCCTTCGTGTATGACATGACCACCATCAGCATGACCACCATCAGCGATAGAAAAATTTCATCTGATTTGAGTTCAGGCCACATCAAGGCAAGCAACGCAATCTGCACTAAAAAGATAGTTCCTGCACTGGACCATCCCATTAACATCACTTTGAACTGCGGTCGCAAAGTGAATGTTGCAGTTGTTGGACAACTGTTTCCTTATGTCTCCAAACGTTTTGTTAAATTTATTCAAGAAAACCGAAATTTCAACATCAGTAGTAAACTGACTGCAATCTTTCTTCAACAATTTAGCTTGAGGACCCGCTGTAACTCCTCCGATAATAATGAAGATGGAGATTGCAGCTGCTGTTATTTACTTTCAATAAACTCCCATCCTTGCCACATGCAAGTTGATGTGTAATTGTCTTTTTCATATTTGTTATTGTCTGTATTATGCTGGTGTGGACTAATGGGGTCACTATGTTATGTCTAGTGTCAAACGGTAGCATTGAGGTCCTTATGATCATTGAGTACCAGGGTGTTAAAAGGACAGAGGCTAGGCTGTGTGGTCCTCAATGTGAACATTACAATTCTGAGTAGCAATTTGTTTTACATTCTCTCAAAGTTGTTTCATTCCTGTTATTGCTTTCTTGTGCTTAGATCTATTTCATCTTTATGGTATCAGAGCAGCATTAGATAGCAAATAGTGAGAAAAGGTGAGACAGTGAGAAAGTCATAGCCTCTGTGTAATTAGTTTGGTCGAGTGGTCGTTTTCTTGGTCTAGGAAAAGCACATCTGCTTTTATTTTTAGACTCACTCATGGCTGCTAATAGGCTATCGTTTACAGATCTACAAAACCCTCTATTCTTGCATCCATCAGATGGACAAGTTACAAGGAGCAGGTGATTATAGAGCGTGGAAAAGATCCTTCAAAATACAGATTTCAGCAAAAAGGAAGCTGGGATTTGTTGATGGAATAGTGATAAAGAATGTCGCAGAACCAGTTGAAGCAAGCCAATGGGATACATGCAATAACATGGTAATTTCTTGGATCCATAACAACGTTTCTGATAATATAAAACCATCTATCTTGTTCATAAATACTGCTGTGGATATTTGGAGACAACTTGAAAAAATATTCTCTTTAACCAATGGTTCAAGAAAGTACAAACTAAATAGATATCTTTTTAATCTGAGACAAGGTAGTATGAAAGTAAGTGAGTATTTTACTTGTTTGAGTGGACTGTGGGAAGAGATCGACTCGATAAACGTGTTGCCTATTGTTACTGATATCACATCTGAGGTAAAGAGTTGCTAAGAGACATAGAGAGTACGAAAGAAGAATCAAGACTTTTCCAATTTTTGAATGGACTGGATGAGTCGTATGGTGCTCAAAGAAGCCAGCTTCTTATGCTGAACCCACTACCATCAGTTGAAATAGCTCGTGCAGCTGTGCAACAAGAAGAATCTCAAAAGGAGGTCCTGTCTCACAGGGCCTTGGGTGACAGTGATTTAATGGCGATGTATAGCAAAGGAAGTGCAGAAAAGAGTATACAATGCACTATATGCAAGAGAAAGGGACACAACAATGACAAGTGTCTTAAGTTCACCATTAACATACATACAAATACTATATCTACATACTGAAGAAGAATGTCTTTATTGATTGAAGAAAGAAAAGTAAAAGTACATATTGTTCTCCTATGAGTATATATACAAGTAGGAAATTCTTTTATGATAAGAATGATTCTGTTATGATAAGAACCATAACCTATTATCTAAGTGATAACCTATCATCTAAGTGATAAGCAGAAAATAACTAACTAACATATATGCAATAGTCCCCCTCAGATTGAAGGTGGAGGACAAACATTCAATCTGGAAAGGAGAAGCCAATGTGCTTGACGACCAAGCCCTCTGGTAAAGATGTCTGCGAGTTGAAGAGAACTAGGCAAATAACGCGGTTGAATTAGACTAGATTGGACTTGTTCGCGTACAAAATGACAATCTAAGGCGAAGTGTTTGGTTTTGGGATGAAAAACAGGGTCAGCTGCAATGTCTAGGGCAGCTTGATTGTCGCTATGAATAGGTATGGGAAGAGACTGAGGAAGCTGTAGTTCGGAAAGCAAAAGAGTAAACCAAGACACTTCACAGGCTGTATCTGTAATGGCACGCAACTCGGCCTCTGCAGTTGAACGAGAAATAACCTTTTGCTTCGTGGAATGCCAATTAATCAGGGAAGAACCAAGCATTAAACACATGCCAGTAATGCTCTTAAGCATACCAGAAGAATCAAAGGAAGAACCCTAGTCACTGTCACAAAAAGCCTCTAAAGTCAAGGACGAATTTGCTGAATAAAACAATCCTTGAAATGGGGTACCTTTCAGATACCGGAGAACTCGTTGAACAGCAAGCATGTGAGGCACCCATGGAGTTTGTAGAAACTGGCTAAGATGGTGGACAATATAAGCTATATCTGGATGGGATACATTAAGATATAGTAGCTTGCCAACAAATTTATGGTAGACGGTAGGATCATCAAGAAGAACTCCATATGTGGGGGAAAGTTTGACATTTGAATCGACAGGAAGAGACAAAGGTTTAGAATCTGTAAGCCCAGCCTCAAGTAGCAAGTCATGTACAAATTTGTGTTGGTGAAGATAAAGACCAGTAGAAGTACGATGAATCTCAAGGCCGAGATAGTACTTAGCCAAACCCAAATCCTTGATAGTAAAAGTAGAGTGAAGAACAGCCTTGACATGGGAGATAAAATCAGTAATGTCGCCTGTGAGAAGAATGTCGTCCACATAGACAAGAGCAGTGATAAAAATGTCGTTATCCTTGTAAACAAACAGAGAGTAATCAGCAACAGTTTGAATGAAACCTAAAGCAATTAGAACAGAAGCCAGCTTTTCAAACCAAACCCGAGAAGCTTGTTTCAAGCCATAAATGGATTTGTGAAGTCTGTAAACGTAACCAGTACCATAAAGGGGATGTCCCTTAGGTAATTCCATGTAAACCTCTTCAGAAAGTTCACCGTGGAAGAATGCGTTATTTATATCTAACTGATGAATGTCCCATTGTTTGACAGCAGCCAAGGCTAGAATAGTACGTACCGTCGCCATTTTTGCAACAGGAGAGAAAGTATTATGGTAGTCTTGACCCTCAATTTGAGTGTAACCCTTTGCTACTAAACGAGCCTTGAATTTATCTAAAGAACCATCAGCTAAATATTTCACTTTGTAGACCCATTTGCAGCCCACAACCTTTTTATTTGCAGGTTTGGGGACAACAGTCCAAGTTTGATTGGTTTCAAGAGCTTGTAACTCTTTATCCATGGCTTCCACCCAACGGTTGTCTGATACAACCTGTTTATAAGTGAATGGTTCAGGAATAGCAGTTTGTGGACTAACAGCACAAGAAAAAACTGGAGTAGGTGGGGTATAATGAGACATGCTATACTTGGTAGAAATAGGACATTGAAGTAAAATAGTGTTAGCCGTGACAGTATTGGGAACATAAGGAGTGGATATAACAAAATCTTTCATCCAACTCGGTTGAATTTTGTGTCGGAGAGAGACTCGTTGGGGTAAAGGGTGTGTAGAGGTATGCATGTGATCAGTAGAAGTGGGAGGAGATGATATAGAAATGGGACTGGATTGTGAGACATTAGGCGTAGAAGTAGGAGAAATAGGAAAAGAAGGTATATGAAGATCAGTAGATGCAGTAGGTGTAGTAAGAGACTCAATAGGTTCGATGATATCTGAAAGTGGTGTAGGTAATATTCCAATATCATCAAACGAGAAAATAGGAGGAGTAAATAAAAGAGTGCAATGTTTAAAAATGGAATCAAAAGGAAAATCATTTTCATTGAAAGTAACATGTCGTGACACAAGAAACTGCTGTGTTAGAGGATCATAGAGTTTATAGCTCTTTTGGGTCATAGAATATCCAAGAAAAACAGTTTTAATAGCACGAGGGGAAAACTTGTTCGATTGGTGAACTAACATATGAGCTAGGCAGCCAAAAACTCTTAGATGAGAATATGTGGGAGGTGTATGGAAAAGTTTTTCAAACGGAGATATGTAGCCTAAAACTGTTGTAGGAATACGGTTGATAAGATAAGTTGAAGTCAAAATGGAATCACCCCAAAAAGAAAGAGGTAATTTGGCTTGAAACATGAGTGTTCGAGACATTTCAAGTAAATTTCTATGTTTGCGTTCAACACGTCCGTTTTGTTGAGGGGTATTCGGACAAGAAGTGTGGTGAATAGTGTTAGTCCTTGTGTATTGCAGAAGGGGGGGGGGATGAATGCAATACTGATAAAATTCAATCTAAATTTTAACAACTAAAATCAAGATTAAACGTTATCAGCAATATATGCAATCACGAACAGTATTCAGTAAGAACAAGATTCACAAAATAAATGTTTTATTTATTTTGGAAAGTGTTGCTACAACCTCAAGAAAGAATTCTCGAGCTTCGGGTTTTCTTCAAAGACACTTGCTTGTCTTCGTTACTCTTCTAGAATGAATTGATAGTAGGTATAAGACTAACCCTATCACTATCAGTCACGGGTTTGTGAAGCTGCTGTCACTGTCAAGTGGCAGCTTCTTACAGATTGTCTTACCCATGTGACTTTCCTAAATTGCTAACATGTCAGATATACATTACAAAGAAAGCAACCTAGATTCATTCCATTTCCAGCTAAACCAATTCAGCAGATAAAGACTTGACCTTGCTCTTGAATTGATTTGCTTTTGTTTTGCAGTGCTTGAAGCTTCTGTCGTAGTCTTGCAGACTTGGTGCAGCTTAGGGATACTGCATCACGCCTGTTTCTTGAACATTTAAACTGTCACGGGATTTGACTGAGAAAGATACCTAGCATAAGGATCTTTATTGAGACAGTTACTTTTGCCGCAAAGCTTGCTGTCACAGGAATGATCTTTTGGTGACAGTATGAGTTCCCCGCATAGAGTGCTGTCGAGGATCCCAAACTTGCTGTCGAGGGCAATAGTTGCTGTCGCGTAGTCTTCCGCCAATGTTGCTGTCAGAGTGAATATGCTGTCGTGACTTGCAACATTCTGTCTTCTTGTAATCTTACTGTCACAGCTTTAGGACAGTAACCTTTATTCATGTTGTCATTCAAAAAGCATTCTTTGAGGCTTGAACACATAAGTGAACTTCTTCCAAATAATACAACTAGAATAACATTACATACTGATTACAAGAACATACTTTGGCTATGACAGTATGTTCTACTTAATTTGAAACATTAAGTACAATCAAAGTTAAGTTATTTCAATGCTATCACCCATAAATCCCAACAATCTCCCCCAATTTGTTTTTATGGAAAATAACAACAAATTTACAATATGTGCTGACAACTTAACTAACAAGATCAGAATTTAAGAATTTTCACTTAGCTTGAGATCTCCTCTTCTGTCTTGCTGCATCCTCTCTTTTGAGAGCTTCTGCCAAGCAGCTTCTTAGACTTTCTACAAGAGAAATTTCAGCAGCAGACACTGCATCATCCTCTACTTCATCAATGATCTTCTTTATGGAAGGGGATATGAGAGAACTAACATCCCTGAGATTCAGCCATTGCTCTATATCATATGGATAGGTTCTGAAATGAAGTTCTTCATTAATGAGCTTGAATCTACTTCCAGGATAAGCATTGAGAGACTTCCTTCTTTGCTTGTCCAGTTTTGAGTCTTCTCCTTTTCTCCCTTCCAATAACTTCTCTATCTCATCAGAACAAATCTGTTCCAAGGGATGAATTGAACCAGCTACCATATACTGTAAATCCTTCAGAGTGGATGTTTTAAGCTTATGCAAGCTGCAAACATAGATTTCTTCTTTTAGGAACTTGACTCTTAGGGGATTTTCCAGCATATATGGTTGATAATTTGGAGCTTCACTTTCTGCCTTGTTAGAGGCCTTGTGTTTTTCCAGTAATTCAGCTTCCTTCTTATCAAGTTCTGACTGAGTTTGATAATATTCAGAAGATTCAGGTTGTTTGCTTGGCTTGGGTTCCCCTTCCTTAGTTGGTTGGGTTTGCCCTTCTTCTGTGGGTAAATCATCAAACTCATAGTACCAGTGGTATGGTATAGGAGAGGCTGGGAGATCAGTAAGAATATCAGCATCATCAAAATCTGCAAAGTTATAGCCAAATTTCTGATAAAATTCAGCATCCCTATCTGCCTGATATTTTAGAACATGTTCCATGACAGCCTTTGAAACATCATCATAGCTCTCCAGCAACTCTACCATTCTTTCCAGGTAGAAGAAATCAATTCTTCTTTTATCTATGGTTGATGTACTTTTCTTGGTTGATGTGGCTACCAGATTGAAGTCCTTGTCAATCTTGGCTGACCTTGATTCTTCCCACCACAGAATGTACTCAGTGGCCTCTTGATTTGCATCCAGCTTAACCTCAACGCTCTTGATTTCTCTTGATTGCATTTGTTGAATCTTGAGACTGTTGGGAGGAATTGATTGAATTGGCTTTTTGAGATTCCTGCCAAATCCAGTGGCCTTTTCCTTTCCTGAGTACTTGTGCTTCCCTGTAGGTTTCTGTCTAGAAAACCATGCCTTAGCTTTAGCTTTCAGTCTTTTGGACTTGACAGTAGCCTTGGCTTCATCCTTGACAGAACCTTCCTTGACAGTACCCTTGTCGACAGCATCTTCCAAGACAGCATCTTCTATGACAGTATCCTTGTCGACAGTACCTTTGGTGACAGCATCTTTTTCAGCATTTATGCAGTCAATAGCACATCTAAGAATGCTTGCCTCCAAAGCTTCCAGTATTCTTGACTCCTCTTCATCTGTTGCACCAGCATCTTTCTTTTCCTGGCTAGGAGTTTCTTCATTGCCTTCATTCTGGGATTGAATACCAGTATTCCCAGAATTACTTCCACCAGCATTTCCAGCATTTCCAGAAGCTTCACCACCTCCATCCTCACCATCTTCATCATCATCATCATCATCATCATGGGGAGGAATGTTATAGAAGCAACTTCCACCTTGATCATTTCTTTTGGCATTGGCTCTAGTGATTAGCTCCATCATTCTAGCTCCCAGTGCCTTGTCTCTCAACACCAGCATTTTGTAGATTTCTTGAACATCATGAACTCTTCCTGGATTGGCATTTGAACTGAGTATTCCATCTAGTACCTTCAGAATTGACTTGGTTTCCATTCTGGATGGGCTACCCAAATTCATGAAGCTGTTCCTTCTTGTGCCATCCTTAGTTTTGGATCTGTAAAAAACACTTGGTGGATTTGAGTAGACTTCAGGTAGCTTCTGTGTGATCAGGTTCTGGATTTGCATATCCAATATTTCATTGAATGGTGTTTGAGTTGCCCTGATCTTTCCCTTCAAAACACACAACACCTTTGCTGGCAGACTCTGCAATAGCTGCATTGTGATGAAATAAGATATGCCAGAAGTGAGATAAATACTTACAGCCCATCTTTTCTCATCATTCACCATTACACTGACACTAGTAATTTGTTCCTTTAACAGTTTTGTGGTGTTGGTTGGACGGTTGCTAGGAGTATTCATTGCTTCTTCCACCAAACTGCTAAACTTACTGTCATGGTTGTGTAATGTGCTCTCCCTGTAATCCACCATCAAGACATTGGCTTTCTCTTGATCAAATTCAGTGCCATTTGTCCAAATAATTCCACCATGAATGGATTCAGGCAGTTTCCCTTTACCTTTCCCAAGTTTGTTTTGTTCCTCCATTTCTCTCCATTTCTTCTGTAAAGCAGTTTCTTGAGTTTCTGGAGTAGGTTCTCTAATCACCACAGGAGGCAAGATTGGATGTCTAGATGCAGGTCTTCTTTGCAATGCATCTTGAGTTTCCTTTGACATTAACACCTTTTCTCCATCCATTTCCACTTCAACAGGCTTTTCAGCTTTATCCTGTGGTTTTGCACTGCTTGGTTTGACTTGCTCCCCCTTAGACATTGCTTTCCTTTTAGCTACAGGCTCCCCCTGAGTTCCACCTGATTCTTGAATAGACAATGATTCTGATCTTGCTACTTTCTCCCCCTTAGTTGAGTTGGCAGCTACCAGGTCAGTAAGGAACTGAATAGAGAGTTGAGTAGCAGCAAAACCATCAACCACCAGTTGAGAGAGAGAGTCCAGTTTGTAGTCCAAAGTAGCACACTGTCCTTCAAGAGCTGCAATCCTGTTACCAAAAGTAGCAGAGGGGCCACCAGACCTTAACCTTCTTGGAGGGGAAGGAAAAGACAGGGGCTTGGAGGCTATGGGGGTTCTCACACTCTCAGGGTGTTTTTGAGTGATCTCATCACCCCTCACAGTTTGACTCTCAAGGCCTAGTGCCTGAATAGTGTGGGCTCCCTCAATATCTCTCTGGACATGCTCAAGTCCCTCTCCTTTTGCCAGCTCATTTGGCTGCCTCTCATTTTTATGCTCACCTCTCTTTTCTTTTATCTCTCTTTTCTTTTGCACACCCTCACTCAACCTAGATGCATGGGTATGAGCAGTACGAACATGCATGGAAGGAGAAGATTTAGAATGTACCTTTAGGAGTTTGGCAAGAGGTAGGTCATCATCAGAGGCATCCTCAACAAGTACAGCATCAAAATCAGGCTGGGAGGGCTGGACAGCATCTTGAGTAGGAATGGTACTGTCAGTTGGAGTCTGGACAGCAGGTTCTGGCATGACAGCATCTTTGGGAGGTGGAGTGATAGTAGGTTCTGTAGTGACAGTATCTTTCTCTCCACCTTTGACAGTAGCTGTGTCCAGGACAGTAGCATCCCCAGTGTCTTTGACAGCAACAGAGGCTGTGACAGCATCTTCCTGAAGGTAAGATGCTCCTTGGAGATCAGACAAAGTGTTGGCTGTTTCATTTTCTGACAAAATATCACTTTGCCCTAGCTCAGTGTTTGGAGGAGTTGTGTCCATCTCACTTTGAGAAATGGGTTCTTGTGGACCACTAGATGGGGGCTCATCCATGATTGGAGATGGATGATCAAAACCTGAAGGGTTGGGACTGTCCCCTTCTCTAGGTTGTGGAGAAGAAACAAAAGAATGTGTAGGGAAGGAAGAAGGTGAAAGTGTAGTAGAGAGTGGGGGCTGATTCACAGATGAAACATGTGAACCATCAATAGGAGTAGAGAAATCCTCACTGTGCCCTAACTCACTGTGTGTTTCTTCAAGTGGGGGTATCTCAAGTTGGGAACCATGAGTTTGTGCAGACTCTGTACAGGGTGCCTTGGGAGACAGGCCAATTTCAATAGATGTCCCTTGTTGAGAAGGCACATCTAGGGAGGAGTGTATTTCCCTGGTTTCCTCTACAGTCTTTTGGGAGACTGCAGGGTGGCTGACAGTGGTTTTGCTCCTCCTAGCTCTCTTCTTCTTAGGCTCAGGGGGAACCACTGTGGGTTCTGATTGACTACCTTCCTTATTTGCTACACTAGGTGCAGTGTCTCCCTCTTGACTAACAGAGCTACCACCAACATCAGCTTCTAAGGATCTTTTTCTGGATTCTTGCAAGGCTTCTCTTTGGGCTTTGGGAAGTCTAGAGGGCCTAGGCTGAGTGTATGGTGTTGAATGGGGGTTAACTGAATTTGGGTCTAATTCAGTTTCATTCTCAAGAGAAAAAGAATCATAACCAGAAGGTAATGGATAATCAAGGTTGGACACTTGATCAACCATGTGCTGAGTGAAACAAATTGGAATATGTGCATTGAGATTTTGTGATGATAATAGTGTGTGTGTGTTCTTTTTCAAAACTGAGCAAGCCTCTAAACGAGGAGCAGCATCATTAAAATCACAGAATGAATTAATGCACAACATAAGAAAGTGAGGGTAGTGTGATACCTTCTTACCTATGGCAACTTTGAGTTGTGCCATGAGGAGAGCTCCAACATTCACCTTGTATCCATGGATAAGAGAATGTGTCAGTTTCTTGATGTAGGAGGGTATCCCATTCCATCCTGTGGACTTGGTAGAGAACACCTTGACCATTGCATCAAATATCATGCTCCACTCCTTCCTTAGATACTTCCTGTCCATTTCACCAGACGGGTACCACTTGGTTGTTCCCTCTTCGAGAATAGGGCCTGCATACCCAATCTTCAAGAAGAGCTTCTTCAGAGTGTCATCATTAGCAAGTGGAGCAAAGTTTTGGCCTGCTTCCAGTGTAATTCCAAGAGCAGTATTGATGACCTCAGCTGTGAGAATGTATTGTTGCCCAGAGATTGTGAATTGAATACCAGGGTTCTCACCCTCAGTTTGAGCAACAGCAGTTTGCCAAAACACCTCAAGTCTGTCTAAGTCGAGAATGGGGGTTGAGGTTATGGCATAACCGAGATAGGACTTGTTCAAGAAAAACACTAGTCCTTTGAAACCTTCACCAGCATCATTTGGGGAAAAGATGCCAGCAAAGTTTGTTTGAGAGAGAGTCTGTTTGGGGGCCATTGAGATTTCAAGAAAAGAAGAAAGTGAGAAAGTAGCTTTTTGCTTGAAGAAAAGTATTTTGCCTGAGTTTTGTGAGAGTGATATGTCTGAGTAACTGGAGAATAAATATGGGTATCTCAAACGTTTGCTCAAAAAGTGGAGTTAAAGGACGTGTCTTAACCCACTCTCTTAACACGTGAGTTACTGCCCGTTATTCACTGTCAATCGTGGGGTGAATATCCAATTACAACGGTCCACTATTGTTGACAGTAACCTGTGCGCTAGAAACAATCTGTCAGTAATAAGTGGTGGTGACAGTAGGTTTTGCGCGACAACAACTATTGCGCAAAAACATGTTGTCACCGTTAAGCATTTGAGTGACAGTATCCTTTAAAGGTCGTGACAGAAAGTCTTTCCCTGCTGTCAAGAGACACGGGACAATATCCTTCTTTGTGACAGTAATTTAAATGGGAAATTGTTTCTGTCAGGAACTAATTAGAATGCGTTGCTCATATACTTAACCTAAAATTAACAGAATATGAATTTAGCAATGTAATCTTTCAAACACAGATATTAAGCAAGTTACACAGACAAGTCATAAACTCAGTAACCACATAAACAGGAACTTTTATTATTGTTAATAAAATCATTAATATTGAACATTGAGTACATCATTCTATGATTTTATCAACTAGTTCTAAGACTTCTTCCTTAATCTCTTCTTCAGAGCGGCCTTCTTTTTCAAGAAGTGCCTGAAGCTCCTTCTCTTCTTCCATAGCCTTGGCCTCCTCTTCCTTAGCCTTGGCCTCCTTTTCCTCGTCTATCTCATCCATGGCGTCCAACAGCATTTCAAAGAGCTCATCGATCTCTTCATTGTCGGGTTCACTATCACACTTCTTTAGACCAACTTCGATTCCTACTTTGTTTTCCATTATTTACTTTAAAACTGAGAGCAGACTGGTGAAACCTAAGGTTAATTTATAGGCAAAACCGTCTAAGGATTAAAGTCTAATGGTCAACAGTTAGAGTACCCATACAACTACCACAAAAGTAATTAATGGTCGTGTCCTCCTTTAATCCTACAGATTAATGCAAAAGAGTGTGAAAGTCCAATGGAACAGATTTTTAACTCTCAAACTTAACGGATAACCACATTAAAGTCATACACGGTTTAAAAGTATGAGACTGGCACAAAATACTGACATGAAAAGTCAAATCAACACATGCTGTCACATAACAGACATAAACCAAGTAGACAGTAACTTCTCTTGAGAGCAGGTTTGAAGTTGCTGTCATGAGCTTCAATAAGAATTGAAAATTTAGAAACCTTAGTAAATTAACATACCAGATTCAGCATTCCCAATTCACTTACCAACCTGTTGAAGGTTGCTTCATCCAATGGCTTAGTGAAGATGTCAGCAAGTTGCTTGTCAGTTGGGACATAAATCAGCTTCACAGTTCCTTGTTCAACATGCTCTCTGATAAAGTGATGTCTTATATCAATGTGCTTTGTCCTAGAGTGTTGAACTGGATTGTCTGAGATGGCTATGGCACTAGTGTTGTCACAGTAAATAGGAATTTCTCTTAACACTAGACCATAATCTAGAAGTTGACTTTTCATCCATAGAATTTGTGCACAGCAACTGCCTGCAGCAATGTACTCAGCTTCTGCAGTTGAGGTAGAAACTGAATGCTGCTTCTTGCTAAACCATGAGACCAATCTTCCACCAAGAAATTGACAGCTACCAGTAGTACTCTTTCTGTCAATCTTGCATCCAGCATAGTCTGAGTCTGAGTAACCAATTAGATCAAATCCAGTATTCTTAGGATACCAAAGGCCTAGGTTAGGAGTGCCTTTTAAGTATCTAAAGATTCTCTTGATGGCTACCAAGTGTGACTCCTTTGGATCACTTTGAAACCTTGCACAGAGACATGTAGCAAACATGATGTCAGGTCTGCTAGCAGTTAGGTATAGGAGGGATCCTACCATGCCTCTATAGGTGCTTGAGTCAACTTTCTTTCCTTTAGGATCAAGATCCAGACTAGTTGCTGTGGACATTGGTGTCTTTGCAGGAGATGAATCTTCCAAGTTGAACTTTTTGAGAAGTTCCTTGATATACTTAGCTTGACTTATGAAGATTCCATCAGTTTGTTGAAGAATTTGTAACCCCAGAAAGAATGACAGTTCTCCCATCATGCTCATCTCATATTTGTTGCTCATGAGATGGGAAAACTTCTCACACAGCTTCTCATTTGTAGAACCAAAAATGATGTCATCCACATAGATTTGTACCAGAATGATGTCCTTGCCATGATGCTTGTAGAAAAGTGTCTTGTCCACAACTCCTCTGGTAAACTGGTTTTCCAGAAGAAAGGTGGAAAGTGTGTCATACCATGCCCTGGGTGCTTGCTTTAGTCCATACAAAGCTTTGAAGAGTTTGTACACAAAATTATGCATTTCAGCATCCTCAAACCCTGGTGGCTGTTCCACATACACTTCTTCTTCCAGCTCTCCATTTAGAAAGGCACTTTTGACATCCATCTGAAATACTTTGAAGTTGCAGTGTGCAGCATAAGTTAGAAAGATTCTTATAGCTTCAAGTCTTGCAACAGGAGCAAATGTCTCATCATAATCTATTGGCCTCCTGTTGATAGTAACCTTTAGCCACTAGCCTTGCTTTGTTCCTTGTCACCAATCCATTTTCATCAAGTTTGTTTCTGAAAACCCACTTGGTCTCAATAACTGACTTTCCCTTAGGTCTTGGAACCAATTTCCATACATTGTTTCTTTCAAATTGATTTAGCTCTTCTTGCATGGCTATCACCCAGTCAGAATCCAACAATGCTTCATCAATTGTCTTGGGTTCCATTTGTGACAGGAAGCATGAAAACATGCTGTCAGCAGAGACTTTGTTCCTTGTCCTCACTCCAGAATTAGGATCACCAATGATAAGGTCACTTGAGTGATCTTTGTTCCACTTGGTGATTCTGGGCAAGCTACTTGACTGCACAGGAACACTTCCTTCAGTTTGTTGAGTTGAGTGATCACCAATCCCATTGTCTTCACCATGTTCTTCATTGTCTCCAGAGTCACCATTGTCATGAATGTTAGAGGATATGGTCTGTGACTGAGCTGGAGTTTGGTTGACAGTAGTGGCATTGACAGTATCTTTATCAACTTCAACAACTTGAGTGAAGCTAGGTTCTTCATCCACAATCTCCTCAGCTTCCAAGTATCCTTGATTCTCAAATCTGAATGTCTACATCTTTCCTTCTTTATGCAGTCCTGGAAACTTGGTTTCATCAAATGTGACATTAACACTTTCTTCAATAATCCTGTGTTCCATAACATAAACTCTGTAGGCAGTCCTTTCTGTGCTGTAACCCATGAATAGTCCTTCAAAAGCCTTGGTGTCAAATTTTCCTTTCTTCTCATGGTTGTCTTTCATCATAAAGCATTTGCTCCCAAACACATGAAAATATTTGACAGTAGGTTTCTTTCAAGTTAACAGACAGTAAGGAGTACTTGCATGAGTTTTGTTGATCATGGTTCTGTTCTGAGTATAACAGGCTGTGTTGATAGCTTCAGCCCAGAAATATGTTGGCAGCTTAGCATCATGCAACATAGTTCTAGCTGCTTCAATGAGAGTCCTGTTCTTTCTTTCTACAACTCCATTCTGCTGTGGAGTTCTTGCAGCAGAGAATTGTTGTACAATTCCTTCATCTTTGCAGAAATTTCCAAGTGTGGCATTTCTGAATTCTGTACCATTGTCACTCCTCAAGATTTGAACTTTTGAGTTTGGGGTTCTATCAAGAACTCTGACTTGATCAATAATCACTTGAGTAGCTTCATCTTTGGATTCAAGAAATTTCACCCAAGTGTACCTTGAGTAATCATCCACCATTACTAAGGCATATCTCTTTCTGGCCATAGATGGTACATTGACTGGTCCAAAGAGATCCATGTGAATTAACTTGAGTGCTTCTGTGTTGGTGTTTACTTGCTTGGACTTGTGCACAGCTCTTCTCAGTTTGCCCATTTGACAATCTTCACACAATCCTTCTTGACAGAATTCCTGTTGGGGCAAACCTCTCACTAACTCTTTCTTCATTAGAATGTTCATTGTTTTGAAGTTGAGATGTGAGAGCTTCCTGTGCCAAAGCATACTGTCACCAACAGTAGCTTTGCTGTAAAAACAGTAAACTTTATCCTTCTTTGTTGAGCTTAGATCAGCAACAAACAGGCTTCCTTTTCTGACCCCTTTTAGAGAGAGGCTTCCATCCTTCTTGTGATAGATGTTGCACACCATCATGTCAAAGTCAACCTTAAATCCTCTGTCACTGAATTGGCTGACACTGAGTAGGTTGTGCTTCAATCCATCCACAAGAGCAATATCTTCAATGACAACATTTCCAATTTCCAGACAGCCATATCCCACTGTGTAACCCTTGCTGTTGTCTCCAAAGGTTATGATTGGGCCAGCTTTCTCTACATAATGTGATAGCAGGGCTTTATCACCTGTCATGTGTCTTAGCAACCACTGTCAATAATCCACATGACCTGATTTTTCTTCTTACCCTGCAAAACAGAATGTTTCTAAGTTGCATATGGTACCCAATCTTTGTTGGGTCCTGCAGTTTCAGTGTTTCCTGAGTTTCTTTCAGTCACAACATCACAAGCATTATCAAAGACTTCCTGTTTGACTTCTCTTTTCACCCACTTAGGTTTAGAATTGGACTTGGTCCTTTTCTTAGTGGATGAAGCCTTTTTGCTGTTGCCAGCAGGCTCAGAAGTCTCAACAGTGTTTAGGTATGAGCATTTTTCAGTAGAGAGAACAGGTAAGTTAAAGCATGTACTCATGGCAGTGATTTTGCATGGCATACAATCAATGTTATTACAGACACTCATAGTTCTATGCATAAGGGGGGTTCTGTGTAAGTTACCATTGAGTTCAGTAGCATTGATCTTATCCTCAATTGGTTTCTTACAAACATGTGTTAAGTGATGAGTAGATCCACAGTTATTGCACAGTTTCCTAGAAGCACCTCCAACATTAGTGTATCCATTTCCTTTATTGACACCTACCTTACCATTTCTGTTTTTAGACTTGGGAGTTACTGGATTGACAGTATGTTCAGAAGTTGCTGTCGAACTTTCCTTGACAGTATCTTTTATTCCTACTATCTTGACAGAAGGTTTGAAAGTTGCTGTCTTGGAATCATTCTTGACAGTATCTTTGAAAGATTCTGTCTTGCCAACTGTGACAGCATCTTTTGAACTTACTGTCTGATTGCTTGGTAAGTTTACTGTCTTGGGGATTGTGACAGTATCCTTTCCATCCTTGAATGTGCTGTCAACTCCTTCATCCTCATCAAGAATTTCTTGTTTGATGAGCATGGCTTCTTCATCAAACTCAATTTCAGCAGCTTTGAAAATAGGAGTTTTAACTTTCTTGAGAATGGTGGGTTTGACAGCAGCATTTCCAGGACAATCTTGAATCACAGTTTCCTTTCCAGGTCTTCTACCATAAGAAAAACCTATACCAACAGACTGATTTTCTGTATGCTTATCATTGTAATCCTGAACTATCTTTGATGAGTTTCTATAGGCCTTAATCTTAAATTCATTTTCAGCAATCTCATTCCTCAGGAATTCCTCAACCTCCTTAGCAAATTTTAATTCATTTTTAAGTTTAGCATTCTCTTGAGCTAAAGAGCCTAGTGAACTGGTTTTGAGAACAAGAGAATCATTGTCAGACTGAAGTGTTTCATTTAGCTTACTTAGTCTAGAGATTTCCTCATTAGCAGCAGATAAACTAGTATAGACATTGAACATTTCAGCACTTAAGTCTTTAATGGTTTTCTTATACTCATCAGTAGACATATCAAGTAAGACAAGTGAAGGTACCTGACTTGAAGGAGTTGATGCTACCTCATCAGTGCTAGCCATGAGAGCTAGATTGACATATTCTTCCTCTTCTTCATCATCAGAATCATCCCAACACTTTCCTTCAGCCACATAGGCTCTACCTTGATTTTTCTTGGAGTATCCACCAGTTCCTTTCTCATATCTTTGAACCTGTTTGGGTCTTTTGCATTCAGTAGCAAAATGACCAGGTTCTCCACAGTTGTAACATTTGAACTTTGATCTATCCACAAATCCAGTTTTGTATCCTCCTTTGGTTGAACTTCCCACAGCAGCCTTTGATGAGCTTCCTTTGCTGAACTTGGAAGCTTGGCCTTGAGGCTTGTATGACCTATCCTTCTTGAACCTGAAGTTCTTGAACTTTTTGGCCATGTAAGCCATAGTAGGGTTGTCCATGCTTTCCAGTTCCTCCATTGTGTAGAAGTCTTCATCTTCCACATCTTTGAGCTGTAGTACCACTTTCTCATCATCTTCAACCAACTCTTCTATCTTCAAGGTCTGTATTGGGGTTGATTGTGTGATCTGTAGTACTTCACTTGGCTGTGTGATCCTTGGCACATGTGCTACTAGGGCACTTGACATATTAGCCATCTTGTTCCTTGTTCCACTTTGTATGGCTCTCTTTTGAAAGAGTTCGAGTTCATAAGATTTTAGAATACCATAAAGTGTCTCAAAGGTTATATTGTTGAGATCTCTTCCTTCTCGTATGGTTGTTGTCTTGTGTTCAAGGTGATCAGGCAGTGTGAGCAGGAACTTGACATTTAATTCTTTTCTGTCATAGTACTTGCCATGTATCTGTAATTCAGTTAAGAGCTTACTGAACCTTTCAAACATGGAGGTTAAGTCTTCACCAGGCTTGGCCATGAATGCCTCATATTGAGATATTAGAATTTGCCTTTGGTTGCCCTTAACCTCTTCACTTCCTTCACAGAGTAAGGCTAACCTGATCCACATCTCCTTGGCTGATGTGCAGCTTATCACACTTCCACACATGGCTTTATCCAGCGTGAGAGAATCGAGCAAGATAAGTTGCAAATGATCATCTAGCACCATTTTCTCCTTTTCAGGTTCCAAGATTTCTGAGGGATCTTTGGGAACCCAATGTGCAGGAACAATCTCACCATTCACTGTTGTGGCTTCAATTTCCTTTCTTGGTATGAAAGGACCATTCTCGAGTATACCTGGGTATAGTGGATTTGCAGCTTTGATAAACAACAAGATTTTTCTTTTCCAAATGCTGTAGTTCTCTTTATCAAATGCTGGGATCTTGATACTGTTTGATTTCTGCATTTTCTTCGGGATCTCAGATATGTATGTTAATCTGAAAGCTCTGATACCAGTTGTTAGTCCTTGTGTATTGCAGAAGGGGGGGGGGATGAATGCAATACTGATAAAATTCAATCTAAATTTCAACAACTAAAATCAAGATTAAACGTTATCAGCAATATATGCAATCACGAACAGTATTCAGTAAGAACAAGATTCACAAAATAAATGTTTTATTTATTTTGCAAAGTGTTGCTACAACCTCAAGAAAGAATTCTCGAGCTTCGGGTTTTCTTCAAAGACACTTGCTTGTCTTCGTTACTCTTCTAGAATGAATTGATAGTAGGTATAAGACTAACCCTATCACTATCAGTCACGGGTTTGTGAAGCTGCTGTCACTGTCAAGTGGCAGCTTCTTACAGATTGTCTTACCCATGTGACTTTCCTAAATTGCTAACATGTCAGATATACATTACAAAGAAAGCAACCTAGATTCATTCCATTTCCAGCTAAACCAATTCAGCAGATAAAGACTTGACCTTGCTCTTGAATTGATTCGCTTTTGTTTTGCAGTGCTTGAAGCTTCTGTCGTAGTCTTGCAGACTTGGTGCAGCTTAGGGATACTGCATCACGCCTGTTTCTTGAACATTTAAACTGTCACGGGATTTGACTGAGAAAGATACCTAGCATAAGGATCTTTATTGAGACAGTTACTTTTGCCGCAAAGCTTGCTGTCACAGGAATGATCTTTTGGTGACAGTATGAGTTCCCCGCATAGAGTGTTGTCGAGGATCCCAAACTTGCTGTCGAGGGCAATAGTTGCTGTCGCGTAGTCTTCCGCCAATGTTGCTGTCAGAGTGAATATGCTGTCGTGACTTGCAACATTTTGTCTTCTTGTAATCTTACTGTCACAGCTTTAGGACAGTAACCTTTATTCATGTTGTCATTCAAAAAGCATTCTTTGAGGCTTGAACACATAAGTGAACTTCTTCCAAATAATACAACTAGAATAACATTACATACTGATTACAAGAACATACTTTGGCTATGACAGTATGTTCTACTTAATTTGAAAAATTAAGTACAATCAAAGTTAAGTTATTTCAATGCTATCACCCATAAATCCCAACAAATAGTACCATGTGAGAGCGGAAAACGAGACAAATCAGTACTAACGAATTCGCCCCCATTATCAGTCCGAAGACACTTGATGGTGGCATTAAATTGGGTAGTAACATAGGAGAAAAAATCTTTCAGGGACTGGTTTGCGTGTTGTTTGGTGGGCAAAAGGATTGTCCAAAGAGCTCTAGTGCAATCGTCGACAATAGTTAAGAAATATCGGCATCCATTATAAGTTGGAATTCGATATGGACCCCAAAGATCGCAATGAACTAAATCAAAAGGAGTAGTAGCATGTGATTGACTAGCAGAAAATGGTAGCTTACATTGTTTTGCTGAAGGACAAACAATACAAGCTGTTAATTCACCAGTAGGAACAATACACGAAGAATCTAAATGATTTATTACACGTATTTTCGACAAAATCTTGGAAGGAACATGACCGAGACACTGATGCCAAAGAGAAGAAGAATTGGAAGAATGGGAAACAGCAAGAATGGACGGAGTGGACGAAAAATTAACTAGCTGATAGAGGCCTCCAACAATGCTACCAGGAACCAATTCCGTCTTCTGGTATTGGTCCTGCAGATAACAATTATTAGAAGAAAAATGGATGATAGTATTGAGTTGAGAAGACAACTTACTGACAAACAACAAGTTGAAAGTGAAAGTGGGTATGTATAAAATGCTAGTAATTAGTGTAGAGATAGGATGTAGGTAGACAGAACCCATATGAGTGACTAAGGCATTCTCGCCATTTGGAAATTTTACTGTCAAAGGGTCATTTAAAAGAAGCACATCGGTCATATATGCAATGTTGCAACACATATGATTCGTCGCCCCAGTGTCAAGAACCCAAACATTAGCGGGAATGTTTGTTGAGGAAAATAAAGAAAAGGTTGTACCTGCTATGTGAGAAGCCATACTATACGGGGTAGAAGCAACAGTAGGCTGATGAAAATATTGTGAGTCAAGATTCTGGAGAGATGGACCAGGTTTGCTAGAGGTGCTAAGAGTCTGCAGCAATGTAGCCAACTGAGATTGTAACACATCCACTTTAGTTGACAAAGACTGGTCAGATAAAGAATTATCAGAAGAACTCTGAGTAGATGCCATCATGGCCTGAGAAGCAGAGGGCTGTCGAATTTGAGACTTGGGATTCTGAGAAAACCGACGTTTGCCTTTGTTGTTGGGATGATACGGGTGGTCAGAAGGATACCCAATCAACTTGTAACAACGGTCTTTAGTGTGACCTTTGAGATGACAATGTGTACATTCTTGAATAGGATGAGGAGGTCGATCACTGAATCTGTTGGGAACATAAGAAGAGGAACTGGCCGGATGTGGCTTAGACATGTTAACCATCATGGCAACGGGAGAACCAACAGTATTTTGAGTTTGGCGTTGCTTTTCTTCTTGTTTAAGTAGCATGAAAGCTTGATTGACATTTGGCCAAGGGGACATCATCAACAACTGTCCACGAGCTGCTGTATAACTCGAATGTAGACCCATTAGAAACTGGATCAACCCGGTTTTCTCAATTTGTGATTCCCAATCTTTAGTAGCACCACAAGTGCACTTAATCACAGGCTCTAAAGCACGAATTTCGTCCCAATAACCTTTTAACTTGTGGAAATATAACTCAATCGAATCATTGTCTTGTTCCAACTTAAACAAATCACGCTGAGTTTCATAAAACTTGTGTCCACTTATAGCAGAGAAACGTTCATTTAGCTCATTCCAAACGGTGAAAGCACTATCAAGATAATTCATGCTATTGCTAATCTCATCCGAGACAGTATTTAGAATCCAAGTAATGATCATGTCATTTACACGCTTCCAATGAACATACAATGGTGAAGACTCAATAGGTACATCAAAATCACCATTAACAATGACGAACTTGTTTTTCGCAGAGAGATCGATTTGCATAGAACGCTTCCATGAAGCATAATTCTCAGAACCGAGTAGTTTCTTAGAAATCAAGATCATACCAGGCTGATCGTTGTTGTGTAAGTATAAAGGATGAGAGTTGTTATCAATGATTTGTGTGTATGATTGTGAAGAATGTGTATGAGGATTGTCGCTTTGAACGTTGTTCTGAGTAGTGTTTTGTGTATCGTGAGAATTGTGTGGAGATCGATTGAGATTTTGTGGATTTGTCATATTGTTTAACACATCATTGACATATGAAACAGGACGAATCATAGAAAGAAGAGCACAGATCAATAGACATAGAAATTGAAACTAACAGATCTAAGATCGAAAAACACCGAAAAAACCAGAGAAACAATGGCGCCAAGCAGGTAACGATAACAACAATAATGATGAACTAATCAACATGAAACACAATCGAGAAACGATTAGCCGAGGCAAAAGAAAACTCACAGTAGTTGATCTAGCATAAGCAATGGTGAAGAATCAAGGAGATTGCGGAAGCTTGCTCTGATACCATCTTAAGTTCACCATTAACATACATACAAATACTATATCTACATACTGAAGAAGAATGTCTTTATTGATTGAAGAAAGAAAAGTAAAAGTACATATTGTTCTCCTATGAGTATATATACAAGTAGGAAATTCTGTTATGATAAGAATGATTCTGTTATGATAAGAACCATAACCTATCATCTAAGTGATAACCTGTCATCTAAGTGATAAGCAGAAAATAACTAACTAACATATATGCAATAAAGTGTTGGGAAGTAACAGGATACCCAAAATGGCACTAGAAGCACAAGCCTCCCTTGAGAAACACACCTAGTAGATGGATGGGAAATAAAACAGGAGTATGGCAAGCCAATAATGTTCAAGGAAACACAGCTGAACAATCAGTTGTCATGACATCTCAACAACTTGATCAATTATTGAAACTGATACCAAGGGGCAACTCAGGGACAAAGACGGATGAAGAGATTGATTATGGATTCTCGGGAATGGTGCATAGTAACAAGAATGGAGTGGCTAAGTCAGTAGAATGGATTATTGATTCGGGAGCGTTGGACCATATGACATCTTCACTAGAGAATATGATAAACATCAACTAATTACTAGAACTAACCGAAAAATATCATAATTTGTTCAAATCAAATTTTAGATAAAATCCAGTACAATTATGGGATAAAGAAAAAATATATGCAGAAGTAAAATTAATAAATCCTAATGACATAATAAGATA
This sequence comes from Heracleum sosnowskyi, assembly GCA_030848705.1. Taxonomy (NCBI): domain Eukaryota; kingdom Viridiplantae; phylum Streptophyta; class Magnoliopsida; order Apiales; family Apiaceae; genus Heracleum; species Heracleum sosnowskyi. The sequence continues at coordinate 74,114,468 of CM061235.1, forward strand.
TAATCCTATTAGATATAACCCAACACACCAAAAAGAATTTGAAAACCAACTAAACGAATTATTAGAAATGAAAATAATACAAGAAATTACTACGCCATAAGTGGGCTATTGAAACACTTTTTCAAAAGCGTTACAATTGCTAGAAAATTTTAGACATATGTAACACTGCTCAATTAGTGTTACATTAGTTTTAAACCTAGTGTTGCGTGGGAGTGATGGTGTTACATTAGCAAATGATATTGTTACAATACAAAAGTGTTACAGTAGTTTTTATTTTTTATTTTAATTTTTTAAAATGTCGTGGGCCCCATAAAAGTGGGCCCCACTGAAGTGGGCCCCACATATGTCGGCCCCACAAAAAAGTGTTACATTAGAAAATGATATTGTTACAGTATAAAACGTGTTACACTAGTTTTTTTTTAACTTTTTTAAATGTCGTGGGGCCCACAAATTTTTTAAAAAATGATTTTTTTGACGATACAACCATACAGATGTTAATAAATACTAATTAAAGTGTTGAGAAAAAATAATCAAAATATTAAAAGGTCGGGTTGTACAATATTTCAACAAAAATGTTGTAAACGTACTGATTTGGGTAACAAAGCGTGTGCCGAATTCACTCAATAATTTTTTTAAATGATTTTTTTGACGATCCAACCGTACGGATGTTAATGAAATATCACCATCTATCCCTATGAGTGCCAGAGTTAAATTCTTATGTGAAATTATAGATGCCTATGAAAAAATTATGAAATTTTATGATTATAAGAAAAATGATGCAATAGTATGAGTTTTCAAAACAAGCAAATATTCAAGGTATTTATGTAATACAGATGCAAGTCCAGATGTGGTTGAAAGGCTATTCACCTATGGATTCATTGATAAGATACTAGTCGATGAAACATTATATAATATTTCAAAATTACCAAGAATAATTGTGGATTCTACAATAGCATACATGGAAACCTTGGGTAAAGGAATTTATGGAATACATATATTTGATGCCTCTACAGATTTGGTGGGCAAGCCAATAATAATATGCCAAATGTTCAAAGTTGGAAAAATTAATGTCAAAGGTGACAATGAAACTCTAAAATTACCCACCCCATGCACTATAGAAAATTTCCAAGAATGGATTTCTACTAAAAGAGTAGTCGGTTTATTAACTCTAAAAACAAAGATACATGACATGTTGAGAACTAGAAAAGCTAATATCATTGGAACAAGCCGAGGAGGACAAGCCGAAAAGACTATTACTCTATATTATGACAATGATGCCTTAACACGAGATGTTGTAGAACTTGAAAGGATGTATGACAAAATTATTAAACTACAACATACTCATGCAAAAGACACCATATAACAATATCATACTTTGACTGGTCCAAGGAAAAGGGCAGTGCTATAAGTGATACAAATAGCACAGATAATACCAATATCAAAATAAAAGAAGAAAGATTATCTTATGATCCTTTCCGATACTGGTAAAAATAAAAGATATATTACAAGCCCAATGTAGTTCAACTACAAAGACCCATCATATTATCATACTACAAGCCCAATGTAGTTTAAACTACAAAAAGACCCATAAAAAATTAAAAAAAAAGTACTATAGAACAAAGGAAGGAAAGCTGGAAGAAGAAATGAATAATGGCCGACAAAGATAAGAAGATGTGACAAAAGTAAACAAAGATAAAGAAGATGTGATAAAAGTGAATAAATGAAGACCATACAGATATGGAAGAAACAAAGCTTGTACTATTTAATTAAATTAATGTATTGTTTCAATAATGTAAACTAATACTGTAACAATAATGCTGAGAAGCTGGGGATCTCTATATAAAGAGCCTCATTGTAATAGAATAGCATAATTCAAAGTTGTGCTATAAAAATTATATCTAGTATTTATTAGTTAACAAATAATACTTTAAAACAGTATTGTAGAAGCGTCTGTTGAGGAATTCCTAGCACCAGGCCATATCCCATACATCATGTTACAAGAGAGGGAGGAAGGAGCGAGGTTGAGTTGAGTTCTCCCGAGGTCTAAAATTCTGCTACAAAAGTATTTTGAACTAATTCTTACTCTTTATAATTTTATTGTGATTATTTCTGTAGTTATGGTATTAGTCTTGGTTAGAAATTATAGATATTTTTAATTAAAAATGGATTTCATTTTAATTATTGTGTCATGCTATGTTAAGAACATCATCTATATTCCTTCCCTCTTTAACGTTAATAGATGATGAGATCCAAAATATTATATTAGTACGTATTATAATATGTGTAAGGTACCTAGAAGCATTTTACCCCTATATAATATGTTATTTCGGACAACTTAAGCGAGAAGTGATATTTTGGGCAACAGTCGACCAGAAAATGAGATTATGCCTGATGGGCTTTCACCCGGTAAAATCAGTTGAATTTTTTCTATAAGTAAAAATCAGGTGAAAAAGAAAAGATAATTCCGGGGGTTAGCCCATAAAATAAGAAAAGGTAAAGCAGTTGCGATGTGAGATAATAAGCATGTGAAATTTGACCTATACATGTATGTATAAGTTGGTGAGATTATATGGCACCAACCAACCCCCACCCACACAAAATCATCTCAGCCGTCCAAAAATCCTTACATTTACAATCTGACGGATATTAAAATAAAACATTTCTCACCTACTTAACTAGGCCCGCCATGTTATTTTATTTTATATAAAAATATGAAATGCAACGCACCGAATCCGATCCACCTATAAATACATGATTCCTTCCAAAGCTAAGACTCGTCCAGTACCAATCTCTCCCCCCTCTGTTTCTTACATACAGATTCTCTGTTCCCTTCGGCAGTTTTATCTACATATTAGGTATGCATGCTACCCCTGACTTAATTTACGTAGATAAAATATATTTATATGTGAGACGGAATTAAGAAGGCTAATCTAAGCTGCGATCATGACTGAACTTTGAAATTAAACAAATAATTTTCTATTCAAAACTTGGATTTTAGTTAAAAAGCAACGAGAAAAATGTGCTAAGCTAATTTTTAGTCTGCCTGTTTTGAAATCAGGTTAGTATAGATTTTCCTTTTTGCAAGTACTGGGTTTTTGATTATGGAGTGTTATAAGTAGAAAGTCGAGAACTTTTGAGGTGTTTTACTTGAATTTGTTTGGATCAAGTTGAATTTGAATTTGATATAAGGACTTAAAGTTAATTATTTGTTTGTTAGTGATTTGAGCTGCATACATCTGTTGGTGTATTACTATTAGGCAAAAAGAAATGAAAAGAGCTTGAGCATCTAGTCCACAATAAGCTCTTGCTTCCTATGTTCTAATTAAGATAACTTACTGGATGTGTATCAGTATAAAATCTTGATTTGTTACTGGAGTAATTTTCCATTTTTCCATGTTTTCATTTGATGTATTGTGTAGTCCAACATACCCGGTTCAATGATAAGAAATCAAAGGTCTATGCAGCTTGATGTTGGAATCAAAAAAGTCTTATGTAGAAACTTGACAGTTTGTTATCCTCTGTCTACGCTTTTAGATTTTGGTTAACTTGTACGCATTGAGTAATTTTTTTTGTGATTGTGGTTTGTAGAGTGGGAGAATGGATACCTTCCTTTTTACCTCAGAATCTGTGAACGAGGGTCATCCAGATAAGCTCTGTGATCAGATATCGGATGCAGTGCTAGATGCCTGCCTTGAGCAGGATCCCGACAGTAAAGTTGCTTGTGAGACTTGCTCAAAGACCAACATGGTCATGGTTTTTGGTGAAATCACAACCAAAGCCAAGGTCAATTATGAGAAGATTGTGCGTGACACTTGTCGTACTATTGGATTTGTTTCTGATGATGTTGGCCTTGATGCTGATAAGTGCAAAGTCCTAGTCCAGATTGAGCAACAGAGCCCTGATATTGCCCAAGGTGTTCATGGCCATCTTACCAAGCGTCCTGAGGAAATTGGGGCTGGTGACCAGGGTCACATGTTTGGTTATGCCACTGATGAAACCCCCGAGCTGATGCCCCTAAGTCATGTTCTTGCTACTAAGCTTGGTGCCCGCCTCACTGACGTCCGCAAGAATGGAACATGTGCATGGTTGAGACCTGATGGTAAAACCCAAGTGACGGTTGAGTATTACAACGATAAGGGCGCAATGGTTCCAATCCGTGTTCACACAGTCCTCATCTCCACTCAGCATGATGAAACTGTCACTAACGATGAGATTGCTGCTGACCTCAAGCAACATGTGATCAAACCTATAATCCCTGCAAAATACCTTGATGAGAAGACCATCTTTCACCTGAACCCATCAGGCCGTTTCGTTATTGGAGGGCCTCATGGTGATGCAGGTCTCACTGGTCGTAAAATCATTATTGACACTTACGGTGGTTGGGGAGCCCATGGTGGTGGTGCTTTCTCTGGAAAAGATCCCACCAAGGTTGACAGGAGTGGAGCCTACATTGTTAGACAGGCTGCTAAGAGCATTGTTGCAAGTGGGCTTGCACGTAGGTGCATTGTGCAAGTTTCTTATGCTATTGGTGTACCCGAGCCACTCTCAGTTTTTGTCGACTCATATGGTACAGGGAAGATTCCAGACAAGGAAATTCTTCAAATTGTGAAGGAAAGTTTTGATTTCAGGCCTGGAATGATTGCTATCAACTTGGACCTAAAGAGAGGAGGAAACGGCAGGTTTTTGAAGACAGCTGCATATGGGCATTTTGGGAGAGACGATTCTGACTTCACTTGGGAAGTTGTGAAACCCCTCAAATGGAACAAACCCCAGAACTGAATTTTACAATTCGATAAGTTGGCTCAATAATGTACTTTGCTTGTCTAGGCACCTCATGAGAGTATGCCCACGGTGTAATTTTCTCTCTTTTTTTTTCTTCCAATGTTATTTTGTCCTTCCGTTGCCTTATATTATTGGCTATGACCATACATAAGAGAAATTTACTTAGCATGTTATATTACACTGAGCATCCGAGAAACTAGTTGCCTCTTAATTTAGAACAGAGAGTTCATGAGCCAGGGGCAGGAATCAGGATGTAAACGGAGTTACAGAGCAATTGCATTATACTGAAAGTGTTTGTTATTTTCTATGTATCTTCATGTTTAGTGGCATTTGTTCGATATTAGATATGGAGTTATAATGTGCTTGGTGATAGAGAAGTTTGCTCTGTACTTGCATCACTGAAACAGAGAAGCATCCTCATTTGTATACACGAAGCTATCTCTTTGTAAAAGTGATAAGGCCGTGTTTCGAAGTCAGAAGTCAGAAGTTTGAGAAAAAAATTAGAGGTTTGAGCCAAATTAAATGTTTGATCATTTGAAATCTCTAATATTAGTGTTTGGTAGTTGGCGGATTGAAATAACTTTTTGGACTAAAAAACTAATTTTCAAAAAGCTACTTTGATGAGCTGTTTCAATTAGATGGTTATGATGTGTCTGGTTGATACAGAAACAGCTAACTCAAACGGTTAATTACCAAATAGTTTTGTACAAAATAACTAATTGAATCCGTTAGTCAAAACAGCTAACCTAATTCACTAGTCAAAACAACTAACTCAATCCGCTAATAACTATTAACAGTTAATTGTCAAACATGATCAAGATTTTTTTGGGTGGTCAATTACAAAAGTTTAAATATTAACCCACGTATCTCTATCGATAGTCGATCCTCCCTTCCTGTCCTAGCAATGAGGGGGAGGGGGGGGGGGGGATCGAAAAATCGCATTAGAACTTTTACCAATTTGATAACTGTAAAATAAAAAATTTCAATAGTTTTCAATGTTTTATCAGGGAAATTGTTTTTTCTGGTCAGTGAGTTTCTTAAAGAAACAATCTTCTGCACAAAATAACCATTACTACTGGTAAGTTTTTTCTCCAAAATGGTATTTATTCATATAATACTTTCTGTAATACTTCTTCTACCTGCTGTAGAAGGTACAAATCCATATCCTCTTTCTCAATACACAATAAAACACATTCGGACACTTCTGTTTAGTCTCTTCGCGGATAATAGCAGGGGTCATAAGCTGCAAAGAAAATTAAAAAAATATTAAAAACAATAGTTCCGAAAACAAAATTGATTTTTTTACAACATTCTTTGTAGCAATCAAATTCGAAGAAAGAAATAACAAAAGATACAGTGGAGAGAAGGACTTACAAGGGTCCTTTAAAGTAACAACACCAGAAGGATCGCACACATTAAACACAGCGTAATAAGAATCCAGAATAAACGACGCATGGGCTCTTACTGTGTTCGGTTCATAACAAACTGCCCCAGGCTGTAGATATCGACAAGCTTCTATTTTTCCGCATGCAAAGTCTATGAATGCCTGAAGCTGAGCATCGGTTGCTGATTGCGAAGCTACACACCATGTCTGCGGCTGCATCAGAATTCACACAGTTCGAGTTACACAAACTTTTTACTAATGACAGGAGATTACATGGTAGCGCAGTTCCAGTGCTGGAAACAATTTCAGTAGTATTCATGGAATACAAATAGGGCAAAAAATTAAATGGCAATGTTGTTAAGACTTACAATTTCCAATTTTTGTCTGTCAAATGTAGATTGCTCACAGTAAGAGAGAACACAAAGAGAGAGAAAGATGGTAATACAACTCAAGAGTGAAATTGCTTTTGCCATGTAACTTGTTCAGATGTCTTGTTTTCCTAGTGCTTTAATTGTAAACTTGTGTCTTTTTCATGAGTTTATATAAAGATTTACTTGATTAATATGGCTGGATTTCATTCATTACTAGATATCCTTAGATTAATATCGCTGGATTTCATGTATAATTAGATATCCTGAGGATCCGTACTCAGATTACCTATATTAATTGTTTTTGACTAATGTTCTAGAAAATTTTGTCAACAATAGTATTAGATTCGTTATTAGTTACATATATAGATTTGTAAAATTATATATTGTAAAAAATGAATTACAGATATACTTGAGAAAAGTCTATAGAGACCATTATTTTATTGAAAATTTAGAGAATATATATTTTGCAATCAAAATATTGCAAAATGAATTATATTTTGTAATAAAAAAATTGGAAAACACATTATCAATAAAATAGTGATTTTCATAAAACATAATTACAAAATATTATATTTTGCAATATTTTACTTCAAATATTTTACTTACAGAAAATATCATTTGAAACTTTGGTCTCCATACAACTTACCTCATCTGAACCAAGAATGAAAAATATCATTTGATACATATAAATATATAAAAATCCGAATGACATTATTTTCATATTTAATTTTATAAATGATTTTTTTGCCAAATTTCCAAGATATCTTAAGGGAAGAATATCATAAAATAATTTAAATGTTATTCATCAAAAATTTTACTTTTCATTCTTCCTTCCATTTACTTTTGACGCCAACCTAGATTTCTTTTCAGAAAATTACCAAAATATGTGAGCATAGGCTCATCAAGTCCGTGAAGAAAACACGAGAGATATGGTAGTTTTGAAAAGTAAAAGAAATGAATAACCCTTTTATAAAGAATTTAACTCATGAAAGAGTAGTATACAATAGGGTCATTAATCTTCATTTGCTAGAATGATCAGCTCTACGGTCATCAGTTTGGGACATGCATGTCATAATAATCCATCATTAGTGGCTTTATTACCATCATTTAGCCACACCCCTTAATCCCTACAGGAATCGGTAAGCTCAAGCATCATTAGCCCTATTCAATGGAAAACAAATGAGACCTAAGATGAATATTTGTAATCCTATCTTAATCGCTTTTATTTTGCATTAAATGCTTCGATTTCATTTTTTTTTTTAATTATAGTACTACACCACTACACCAAAAACGGACTTTTCCTACCACGAAAATGGTAGTGTTGTGCCCAAAATCTCACATGGACTCAATTTAAGGCCCACATGTAATATAGGCCCAACTAGTATGGATTTGGTGAGGATTGGATGTATTGAAGTTCAGCTTCATAGTGCCAAGGAGCAGCTTCAGGGTGTTTTGACTGCAGGAGCAGCTTCAGGGTGTTTTGACTGTAGGAGCAGGTTCAGGGTGTTATGATTGCAGGCACAGGTTCAGGGTGGTCCGAACCTCCCCAGGACAGAATCAGAGTTGGACAAGGACTCAACTTCCTATACTTTAGGAGCACGAAATTACTCTTGGAAAAGGACTTCTAGGCTTAATAAAACGTGGTGGATGAGACAATTATAAACAATATAGGACTTATATTGGTTATTTCAGATATACATTAAATACATGAGGTTTTGTAGGACTTAGTGATGAACATGGACTAGGACACTGGAAAGCTCAACTATAGGTGCATAATTCGACTATAACTCTAAGATGGATTATCTTAAAGTGGTTGAATTCGCAAGGATGGAGAAGTATAAACCTAATAGAACTACATGGGGCTTGATTCCTATAAATAGGATATGTAGGCACTTGACTAAAGGATTCGGATTTTCACTCTCTACACGCATAAGGCTCGTGTACTCTCTGTGATACATTGTCCGGTGAATTGGCCGGCCGAGTAGGAATTATTCCGCCCTCTTCATCCGGTGGTTTTGTCAACTCAGCCCCCAAAAACGTCACATTCTCCACCTGCTCCGGCAGCTGCGGTTGAAGCTCTAGTAGAGCTGTAGACGTGCAAACCTACAGCTCTGTCCGACAACCTAGGACGCATTCTATGGATATTCCAGCGATATTCTCTCTCGGTGTTGTTACCAAATTTCCCTCACAACATTTTGGCGCTAGAAGGAGGGGCTTTTATTGATCTTTTGAGGGAAAAGATGACGAAAAGCTCCGGTGATGATCGTACAACGAAGAACAATGGAGGTTTTCTGGAAAAAAAGATATAAAAGATGATCAAACGAAGGGCAATAAGTGGTGAGAGAGCTTTAGCCCTCAAATAAGAGGAACTAGAATAAAGGTTCAAGTGTATACTACTCAGAAGCTCTGTCGGGGTGTAGATAGGTGAGAAGTTGAACCTCCACCTGCTAACGGAGATAAATGCCATCTGGAGAGATTCAACCAGTGGGAGGTTAAGGCCAAGAGGCCCGTAGCTGAAGCTGAGCCGAGAGGTCCGTAGCTGAAGTTGAACTGTGAGGTTTGTAGCTGAAGCTGTCTATTCTTTCTACTGGAATTGGAAGGTTGGCTGAACGTAGTAGTGGATTATATAAGGTTCCTATTGTATTTTATACTGCAAGGAACCGGGGGGTAGTGGATGGTATGCTGCCCGAGAATGGTATCTTGAAATTGCTAAATTTTCAAGCAAATGGAGTTTACAATCAATAAGTGGTTCAGGTTCGCGAGCTTTCTGAGGTTCAAATGTGTGAACCTCTAATAGGATTTGATTCTGGTGGTGCTCATAGTTATGGACGTAAACCTATGGCTAGGATTGGAGTGGATTTTGTGCATATTCATTGTCACTTACCGATGGCATAGGTTGACTAGTATTTAGCTGCGGGTTGCAGCTTAATTGGTATTCACATGCTGGTGCAGGTTGATTGGAATCCAACTGCAGGTTGCAGCTTCATTGGTCTTCACCTGCTGGTTGCAGGTTGATAGGTATTCAGCTGCGGGTTGCAGCTTCATTGGTCTTCACCTGTTGGTTGCAGGTTGATTCATAGGTATTCACCTGCTGTGCAGGTTGACTGGTATTCACCTGCTGGTGCAGGTTGACTAGTATTCAGCTGCGGGTTGCAGCTTAATTGGTATTCACATGCTAGTGCAGGTTGATTGGAATCCAACTGCAGGTTGCAGCTTCATTGGTCTTCACCTGCTGGTTGCAGGTTAATAGGTATTCAGCTGCGGGTTGCAGCTTCATTGGTCTTCACCTGTTGGTTGCAGGTTGATTCATAGGTATTCACCTGCTGTGCAGGTTGACTGGTATTCACCTGCTGGTGCAGGTTGACTAGTATTCAACTGCGGGTTGCAGCTTAATTGGTATTCACCTGCTGGTGCAGGTTGATTGGAATCCAACTGTAGGTTGCAGCTTCATTGGTCTTCACCTGCTGGTTGCAGGGTGATAGGTATTCAGCTGCGGGTTGCAGCTTCATTGATCTTCACCTGCTGGTTGTAGGTTGATTCATAGGTATTCACCTGCTGTGCAGGTTGACTAGTATTCAGCTGCGGGTTGCAGCTTAATTGGTATTCACCTGCTGGTGCAGGTTGATTGGAATCGAACTACAGGTTGCAGCTTCATTGGTCTTCACCTGCTGGTTGCAGGTTGATAGGTATTCAACTGCGGGTTGCAGCTTCATTGGTCTTCACCTGTTGGTTGCAGGTTGATTCATAGGTATTCACCTGCTGTGCAGGTTGACTGGTATTCACCTGCTGGTGCAGGTTGACTAGTATTCAGCTGCGGGTTGCAGCTTAATTGGTATTCACCTGCTGGTGCAGGTTGATTGGAATCCAGCTGCGGGTTGCAGCTTCATTGGTCTTCACCTGCTGGTTGCAGGTTGATTCATAGGTATTCACCTGCTGTGCAGGTTGACTAGTATTCAGCTGCGGGTTGCAGCTTAATTGGTATTCACCTGTTGGTGCAGGTTGATTGCAATCCAACTGCAGGTTGCAGCTTCATTGGTCTTCACCTGCTGGTTGTAGGTTGATAGGTATTCAGTTGCGGGTTGCAGCTTCATTGGTCTTCACCTGTTGGTTGCAGGTTGATTCATAGGTATTCACCTGCTGTGCAGGTTGACTGGTATTCACCTGCTGGTGCAGGTTGACTAGTATTCAGCTGCGGGTTGCAGCTTAATTGGTATTCACCTGCTGGTGCAGGTTGATTGGAATCCAACTGCAGGTTGCAGCTTCATTGGTCTTCACCTGCTGGTCGCAGGTTGATAGGTATTCAGCTGCGGGTTGCAGCTTCATTGGTCTTCACCTGCTGGTTGCAGGTTGATTCATAGGTATTCACCTGTTGTGCAGGTTGACTGGTATTCAGCTGCGGGTTGCAGCTTCATTGGGCTTCACCTGCTAGTTGCAGGTTGATAAGAATTCAGCTGCGAGTTGCAGCTTCATTGGTTTTCACCTGCTGGTTGCGGTTGCAGGTTGATAGGAATTCAGCTGCAGGTTGCAGCTTAATTAATCTTCACCTGCTGGTTGCAGGTTGACTAGTATTCAGCTGCGGGTTGCAGCTTAATTGGTATTCACCTGCTTGTGCAGGTTGATTGGCATTCAGCTGCTGGTTGCAGGTTGATTCATTGGTTTTCACCTGCTGGTTGCAGGTTGATAGGAATTCAGCTGCAGGTTGCAGCTTCATTGGTCTTCACCTGCTGGTTGCAGGTTGATTAATTGGTATTCACCTGCTGGTTACAGGTTGATTGGTATTCACCTGCTGGTTGTAGGTTCATTGGAATTCAGCTGCGGGTTGCAGCTTCATTGGTTTTCACCTACTGGTGTAGGTTGACTGGTATTCAGCTGCGGGTTGCAGCTTCATTGGTATTCACCTGCTGGTTTCAGGTTGATTGGAATTCAGCTGCGGGTTGCAGCTTCATTGGTTTTCACTTACTGGTGTAGGTTGACTGTTATTCAGTTGCGGGTTGCAGCTTCATTGGTATTCACCTGCTGGTTGCAGGTTGATTGGTATTCACCTGCTGGTTGCAGGTTGATTTGAATTCAGCTGCGGGTTGAAGCTTAATTGGTTTTCACCTACTGGTGTAGGTTGACTGGTATTCAGCTGCGGGTTACAACTTCATTGGTATTCACCTGCTGGTTGCAGGTTCATTGGAATTCAGCTTCGGGTTGCAGCTTCATTGGTGCAGGTTGAACGGCGTTCACCTGTGTTAAGTAGGTTGATTGGCATCTTCTTGTGATTGGTAAGTTCCTAAGGAAGCAGGTTCCGAGCTGTGTGAAGGGTTCAAGGAAAGAAGCTCCTTTACCATACCTACAGTACCAAAAGGGTGATGTGCGAGGTACGTCTTAAGAACTTGATATTCATTCATCATCTCTCAATTATATGGCTATATGAGAATCTAAACTGCTTTATGCATGAGATTGCTTTTAAATGACAAGTATGTGGGATGCTATATCTTTAGATTTAAGATTATTATTTGTTGGTATGTTCAATTGAATGAAATACATGCATGAATGGAGAGGTTATACATGCAACCAATATGAATTATTCTACACTTGGTTCACCCCACATGATTATACATGGTTACATGCCTTGATGATTACATGCTTTATTTATGCTTTCCATGGTTATGTTTGAATCTTAATGCATGAGTACTTGGTTTTAGTTCTTCACTATATTTGATTATGTGTTAAAGAACTAGGGGTATTAGATGATATGCACCTCATGATGATATTTCGGAAATTCTGGATTTTATAACAAGTGATTCAGGTTCGAGAGATTGGTGAGGTTCAGTTGTGAACCTCCGAATGAGGTTCAGGTTCGAACCTCCAATACTGCACTTATGAAATTTGATTGGATTGGATTTAATATTATTGGATTGGATTTAATATTATTGGATTTAATTTAATGGAATTGGATTGGATTGGAGATTCACACTCATGGATTATGAGGTGAAGGTTAAGACTTATGGATTATAAGTCACAGGCTCATGCTTCCATCAGAGGACTAGTTTAATGAAGCCCCTATTTGATATTGTTGTACAACAAGTAAAGCTTATTACAGCTCATATAAGCCCTAGGGACACTAGGCATAAATATTATGGTAAAGTGTGGGAGCCAAACACAGGCCACACTCTGGATTAAACTCCTAGCACGATTGTAAGCTGGAACACTAAATAGGTCAAAACTACACTATGGAGGTTCAAGGTTGGCGAACCCCTGAAGCTGTAGCACGGATTAAGCTTCATACGGATTTATGAAGTACATGGAATTTAATGGCGCATTACCCTAGGCAGGGATATGCATGGATAATTAGTTTCTTTTAAGGCATTGGATAAAATGGTTTTTGGATATTTTAATCTATGGATTATGGATTATGTACCTAAGGATATTAGGTGCAAGGATGGTTTACTTACACATTATATTATTGGAATAATCATGTTGTGAATAATTTTTATCATATATGGTTTGTATCTCTGGTTAAGAGGTAGATGACAGCTCTGGTGAGCCTCAGGTACATGTACCTGATCCAAGCATAATAGGGTCAGATGAAAAGAGGAATCGATGAGTAGAGGTCTTGGAAACAACCTACATGTCCTTTGGTATCACCCTACGGCTCACAGGTTCGCGTGGAGCTCACCTGTGCTTAACAGGTTCACTTTAGAGCTCACCTGTGCTTAACAGGTTCGCGTGAAGCTCACCTGTGCTTAACAGGTTCGCGTGGAGCTCACCTGTGCTTAACAGGTTCACTTTGGAGCTCACCTGTGCTTAACAGGTTCGCGTGGAGCTTACCTGTGCTTAACAGGATTCAAGCTGGAAGGGGTTTACATTTTAAATGGAAAGGAAACCTAACGCCACGGGGGGTAAATCAGTTTCCCATGAAAAAGCTTGTATAAGGGAAAGGAGGTTCTCAGCATCAGCTCACTCAGGAGGGAGCTTCCACGTGGTAGGTTCAATGGTCGAACCTGAACCTAAAGTGGAACCATAAGGACAAAGATAAGTTTTACTCCCATGATTTACATATTCATAATTATCTATGCTTTATGTGCATACAAGAAATTATTCGAAGCATTTAGCTTAAAAACTTCAGTGTGAACCTCATGTTTGCAAACAGTTCATTATTTTTAGCCATACATGAACTCGTATTTATCTAAATGCGCATATCACATGATTTCAAGGAAGGTGTCTTGCATGGATTTATAAACAAAAGGTCATCATCATGCATGGTTTACAAAAATATTTTTCAAACTTGCTAGCTGAAACTGTTGAGTAGGTACCTAGGCATACTATATGTCCCATTATGTAACCACTCGAAAAGACATGGCAATGATTGAGGATGTCTTCACAACCTTCCATTGGTTCCTCTTACGACATTTTTATATGGTTATTCAAGGTTATTCATGGTATTCCATGGTATATGGTTATTCAAGGTTATTCATGGTATTTCACGGTATATGGAAATTTTGGTTAAACTCAATGGTTTATGTTTTCCACGGTATTGGAAAACAACGAGGTCCAATGTGTCGGGATAATGGAAATTTCTGAAAATCGTGGCACTATGTCTTGAAGAGTGTGTTCGCCAATGTTCTACTTGATTGTAGAGGCAGCAACAGATACGTATAAGTATTCCAAAATCATTTTTGCACCATAAATACTTGCTTGTATACATGCATTATATATGTACGAGTGGCGTGGATAGCATAGGTGAGCTACTTAGCTCATGCTACTTATCATCTTTTCTAGTTGTTTTAGTAACGCAGGTTCTGGAGACTTGAAGCTCATTGACAGCGGAAGCTTCACGACATCATTTACAAGAGCTTTTCATATGAAGAGCAGATTCGCGGAGAAGAGGAACACCTCGAGGAGTTAGGTTATGGTTTTCAAAGGAAAAGGCTAGTCGCTAGTAGGTTCAGCTAGGAAGCTCGCGATTGGAATTGGATGGCCACACCTGGTCTAAAGGATCTTAAAGGAATTTTTCACTCAAGGATTCAGATTGAGGTACATATGCGGAGGCGTTGTGTTTTCTGTTTCTTACGCTGAGTTAGCTCATGTAAGCTTGGAAGCATGATGTTGAAGCTATGTATTTCTCTGAGAAGGATAAGGAAGGATTGAACCTTGTCTTGCTTTGGTTCCTCTTGTATTCAATACTGCAAGGAACCAGGGGGTAGTTGTTGTGCCCAAAATCTCACATGGACTCAATTTAAGGCCCACATGTAATATAGGCCCAACTAGTATGGATTTGGTGAGGATTGGATGTATTGAAGTTCAGCTTCATAGTGCCAAGGAGCAGGTTCAGGGTGTTTTGACTGCAGGAGCAGGTTCAGGGTGTTTTGACTGCAGGAGCAGGTTCAGGGTGTTATGATTGCAGGCACAGGTTCAGGGTGGTCCGAACCTCCCCGGGACAGAATCAGAGTTGGACAAGGACTCAACTTCCTATACTTTAGGAGCACGAAATTACTCTTGGAAAAGGACTTCTAGGCTTAATAAAACGTGGTGGATGGGACAATTATAAACAATATAGGACTTATATTGGTTATTTCGGATATACATTAAATACATGAGGTTTTGTAGGACTTAGTGATGGACATGGACTAGGACACTGGAAAGCTCAGCTATAGGTGCATAATTCGACTATAACTCTAAGATGGATTATCTTAAAGTGGTTGAATTCGCAAGGATGGAGAAGTATAAACCTAATAGAACTACATGGGGCTTGATTCCTATAAATAGGATATGTAGGCACTTGACTAAAGGATTCGGATTTTCACTCTCTACACGCATAAGGCTTGTGTACTCTCTGTGATACATTGTCCGGTGAATTGGCCGGCCGAGTAGGAATTATTCCGCCCTCTTCATTCGGTGGTTTTGTCAACTCAGCCCCCAAAAACGTCACATTCTCCACCTGCTCCGGCAGCTGCGGCTGAAGCTCTAGTAGAGCTGTAGACGTGCAAACCTACAGCTCTGTCCGACAACCTAGGACACATTCTATGGATATTCCAGCGATATTCTCTCTCGGTGTTGTTACCAAATTTCCCTCACAACAGGTAGGTTTTGG
Organism: Heracleum sosnowskyi; assembly: GCA_030848705.1. Taxonomy (NCBI): domain Eukaryota; kingdom Viridiplantae; phylum Streptophyta; class Magnoliopsida; order Apiales; family Apiaceae; genus Heracleum; species Heracleum sosnowskyi. The sequence goes on from CM061235.1 coordinate 74,130,084, forward strand.
GGGTAAATCGGTAGGAATTGGTGTCAATTCCTACCATTTGTTATGGTAGGAATTGCTCAGGTCGGAATTGGTGATGGTAGGAATTGGTGGTCTGTTTCTTAAACGACCCCACATGCCAAATGGCTGCCCATGTGGCGAGCCACATCAACAGCCACATCGACGGCCACATGGCGGTGGACCCCGACACGTCACTTGCCACGAGGTTGACATGTCATGCCACGTGTCACAAGTGGGGGTTCATTTTGTGGGGTCACATTTGACCCCGGTCAAGGACTATTTCCTACCGACCAAATCCTATCAACGCATTTCCTACCAACTCAAGGGGCACCAAATTGGTAGGTTTTATAACATAAGCACATAAAAATAGCGATTTCCTACCAAGCAATTCCTACCATCTTCAGTATTTCCTACTAGTTAAAACCTACCGCATTCATCAATTCTGGAAAATGTTATGAAGACGGTAGGAAATGCTATGAAGACGGTAAGAAATGTTATGAAGACAGTAGGAAATGATTTGAAGGTGGTAGGAATTACTAGACAATTGTTTCAAAAAAAAATTAAAGCTTTCATTACTTCCCCTATCTAACAAATTGCTCAAATCATTATAAAAAAAATAGATCGATATCTAATTCACAAGTATACAACCATAACAAATAATCAAACATTCATTGTATATAAAAATTCAAACATTCCTTACACATAAATCATAATATTCGAAGTTGTTCTTATGCACCAAAACTACAAATCAAAAATTATTTACAAGGCTTAATTAATTATCTTCAAAGTCTTCATCTTTTTCATTTGGATCTTCATGTTATTTTCTTCACAATCATTTTCTCTATTTCCTCATCATTGTCTTTGGATCTTCATCAAGTACCTAAAATTTACATAAGAAGCAAGAATTAGTACACCTAATAATTAAGAATTATTAGCTAATTAAATAACAAAATAAGCATGAAGATCAAATTACTTAAATAAGCAAGAAGATGAACAAAGTGAATAAGATGTGAAATTGATTTGAATAAACTGAAGATATTGAGAAGAAGATGAAGAGATAAAGAAGAAAATTGAAGTGAAATGAGAAAAAAATAAATGATTGTATTATAAGTAACAAGAAGATGAAAAATAATTTTGAATTTGTCGTTTGGGCGCAATTTTTAAAATTTTCGTTTGGGAACAACTTTTAAAATTTTCGCATGGGCGCAATTTTTAATTTTTTCGTAAAATTGTAGCTTATTTCCTACCGATACTGGTAGGTTATGATTCTCAGCGAAATTTTTGAATTTTTGGTTTGGGCGTAATTTTTGAATTTTTAGTTTTAGGCGCAATTTTTGAATTTTTCGGGAAATTGTAGCTTATTTCCTACCGATAATGAAAATTTTTCTTATTTAAAAAAAATTATTTATTACTTAAATTATGATATGGCTGATGATGTGGATGGTGGGGTACCATCACGAATAAAACCTACCGGATTTGGTAGGTTTTAGTTTCCTACCATATATGGTAGGAAATAACCACAACATATTGAAAATATTTTTTATCTTATAAAAATTGTTTATTACTTAAAAATATGACAATGCTGATGATTAGGATGGTGGGGTCTTATCTTTGTTAAAATGCAGGCAAAACCTACCGATGTTGGTAGTTTTATTTTCCTACCAACAATCAGTAGGAATTGGTCCTCGCTTTTATAGAAATCGCTTTTATTTTGCATTAAATGCTTCGATTTCATTTTTTTTTTGAATTATAGTACTACACCCTTGCACATATTTTGGCGAACTATATGAAATTTTTTACCTCTTTTTCTGAATTATAGATTTTTTCACTCTATAAGAGACAGAGGAAGTTCATGGGTACATCTAAAGTTAGAGAACGGAACACAACTCTAAGGTTTAAAACTGCAAAACAAGACCAACTAGATAAACTATATATATTTTAAGAAAAATCTAACATAGACATAACTAATGCACAAACTATTTTCACTAAGCAACCCATCTTCTGGCTTGTCCAGGTCCTTCTGATGCTTCCCTTCCCTAAGGTAGAAAAGTATTTTGCGACTGCATTTGACTCCTTACTAGCGTAACCTGTGGTAACTACATCTTTACTTCTAGTAATGATCCTAGAACCCATTATGCCAAAGGTGCATACAAGTCGAGCTGAGACATCTGGTCAGTGTACTAAACACAATGTGTGTTGCCGATATCATGAAGATGACACATTTGGACTACAACACCTTGTTCACGCAATCCAACCGTTCAACAGTTACGATGTTGCACCGATCACAAATGTATCATTCTGGAATAACCTGCAAAGACATACCTTTGTCTATGAATGGAGATAACAACACAATCATGTTAAAAACAACAACAAGTTCGAGTATGACATCATTCATGGAAAAATCTCTTAGTTCAACCTCCATTAAACTCCATTTTTTGACAAGCAACAAAACTATATTCCTTTGTTGAAAACATGTCCAAAAGAAGGTCTTAGGTACATGTCCAAATTGTAAACAAGCATTAGTTCTCGCATCCTAAACTATATCAGACACATTCATCACAAAGCCATGCGACCCAGTCTTAGTAATATTAGCACAAAAAAAAGACACCAGCCTCATGAATATGTCCAATAAGAACAGTTGTAGCATGTCCCAAAGAAACATTTTTGTAGTTCACATTGAAGCCAACATCTTCAACACTTGTGAGCAACACTCTTTCGCACAATATTATGAGCAATTACAACAACTCATTCAGCGCACAAAGAGACCGACAATTTTGAATTGCAACAAGCAACAAGTTCGTAGTGCAACAAATTAACAACCAACTTAAACAAATTCTTACGCAGGACCAACATCAAAGACTTTGTGGATAACTGCAAACCACCAATTTTCACAAAGCTACCAAATTTATCCTTCACGGAATATTGAGATTCATTGTCAAATTCATTGGAACAAAAAGTAAGACAAGAAGGTAAATATTCTTACCTTTTTCTTTAGAGATACAACGACCCCTCTTCCCTTGAACTTCCAAAAATGTATCCAAATCCAAGGTTTCGTGTTGTGTTCTCTTTTGAGTCCTATCCATCTCCGAATGTTGATGAAGACTAAGTTTTTGGAAGTTGTAAAATTGTGTCGTTCCTCGATGTTGATAAAGTACAGAGAAAAAAAGAGAAAAGTGGTATTTCATGATAATGAACTTGTTCTCGGTTATTGTTAGGTCCTGATAAGTTTGTAGAAGGGGGGTTGAATACAAACTATACCGTTTTATCGAATTTGTTCTATTTAGAATCAAACAGTTTAAGAACAAATTATGACGGAATTAAATGAAACAGAATTCAAGTTAAATATAACTTATATTAAACTTGAAAGGTGTTACAAATGAGGTACTGATTACAAGATTGAATCTCAAACTAATTAAAACAAATCTAGAATAATTTCGACATGAATTTATCTATTTTTGTAATAAAAAGATATAACAATAATTGATAATTTGAGATATGTTCTAGGGATAAAAATCCGCTAGATAGTCAAAGAAGTACACGTAAATGAATTCTAGTGGTTTAGATTTAACACAATGATTTTTTAGAATTAATTCACTGAAGAAATGATTCGGCAGAGTTCTTGGTTTGCTTGACAGAAACTTTTCTTGATATGTAATGTTGATGATAAAGATCCTTCTGTCTGTCTTGATCTTTTCTTTTAATACTAATCCACTATAAAACAAACTGCACGTTTCTTTTCTTTCCAGGATGACTATGAATTAATATTGGAATGACTACCAAAATTGCCTTGGATGACTATCAAAATGGCTTAGCATGACTATGATAATTTAGGATAATTAAATTAAAATTAACTAAAATATACTTGGATGACTACCGGGATGACTACCGGTATGACTATCCTGGGTAGTCATTCCAGTTCATTTTAATTAATTAATTCTAATTTAATTCAAATTCTAATTCTAAATTAATTCTAATAATTAATTTATTTCACAAATTAATTCTGATGAATTAATTTATTCAATAAATTAATTACTTAATTTATTTGCTAAATTAATTCTGATGAATTAATTTAATAAATAAATTAATAACTAATTTAAAATAGAATTTAAATTCTCATAGAATAGCAAAACCAATTCTTGAACCACCTGAACTGCTGAAGAATATCCATTGTCTGAGGTTGTCATTTGATGCACTGTCTGGTTCATAAATGACTAACTTCAGTGTCTGTTCTTCATCTTGACTTTAAGCTGTGGTCCATTGTCTGCTTTTGACTGTTGATAAATCTTTGTAACCTGTACATTTGCTGTCACAAATCTGAAACCTCTGTCACTTTAATAAATCCACTTCTTTGAAGACTTCACTGAGGCTTGAACAAATAATTGAACTTCTTTCAATGTAGTATTTCTTCAAATCTGTAGGATGACTTTAATCTGTATTCTTCTGACAGATATGATCTTCTGAGATTCCTGTGACTGTGACAATTGAATTATTACTTACTTATTACAAACTTGTTTAAGTTGAGTTGAATCCTCGATGTAAACAAATAGGCCTAAACATATGCCTTTCAATCTCCCCCTATTTGTTTATTAGAGAATAACAAGCAAATACCTAGAGGATAACTCAACTAACTAAACAAGTAAAAATAAGACTTTAAAAGCTAAGTAAATAATAACACAAAGTTCTGGATTTCATTAAACATTTTCCAGATTCAAACAGTAAAGATAAATACAAGATAGATGTTCCTCTAGACTGAACATGTGTTTACATTGATCCTATCTTGATTTACCTAAGCTCTGTACATATAACATTTACAAAACAGAGCTAGTGATCACAATTCTTGATCACTCATTTCACCTTCCTCCATTGCATCCAGCAAGTCTTTATCTAGGACACGATCACTTTCAGTAGTAATATTTGTTGGTCTGACTGGCAAAGTTGTGACTTTCTTCAATCTGTTCTTCAACTGATGATACCTTTTGATGTTGGCAATACAATAGTCTTGAATAATGTCAGCAACTTCAGTCTTCTCTTCTGAAGCAAATCCAGTAGTCCTAAGCATGTTCTCCAGCTTGATCAGATGCATTGCAGGATAGATCTTTAAAGAAACATGATCCAATCCACAGGTTTGTAGTGCTCTTCCCTTGTAAAATTTGACTTCAAATGGAACACTTACAATCTGAGGACTGACCCTTATAGCAAAATCCTTGAGCTCTTCATGCAGCAGCACATTCAAATAAGAATCACCTTTAACTCTGCTCATGAGAATCCACAGCTCTGACAATGATCAACTTGCAAAGCAATCCAGGGAAACATTGATAGTTCCTATGCTTTGACAAGAAACATATATGATCATTTCACTTCTCACCCTGTCAAATCCAGTAGTAATCCTTAAGATTTCTTCTTGTAAAGCTTTCATGTACACTGAATTATCTGGATTGACCTTCAAGAATTTCTGAAGAAGGCTAATGAACTCCTTATCATTGTTTGACCCTTTCTGTGGAAGAGTAAACATCTCTTTAGCTTTAGCCCATTTTTCACCCTTCTTCAGTCTAATGTCTAGATTACGGTCTTTGACTTGCAAGCTATGAAGACGTTGTTTTTCTTCATGCTCAGCTTTCTGAAGTTGAAGCTTCTCAGATATAATCTGAGAGACCTTGACATTCTCATCCTTCTTCCTCCTTATCTCCTCCTGTTGTTTCTTCAGTTCCTCCTCAAAAGCAGGATCATGATTGAATAGATAATCTTGATCATCCCATTCTCCATAGTCAGCTTCCTTCTCAATCTCCTCATCTCCAAAGATGTCTTCATCACTAGATAGTTGAAAGTCTTCATCATTAAGTACATCTTGGAAGTAGAAATCATCTTGAATTAGCTTTCCTTTCCCCTTATCCTTCTGAGTACCAGAACCAGAAACTCCTCATTCATTCTTCTCTCCTTCCTTCTCCTTATTCTCCCCCTTAGTTGAGGAATCCTCTATAGATTTAACTTTATCAGTCTTAGGATCCTCCTTCCTACTTCTTCCTTCTCCTTCTCCTTCTCCTCCTTCATCCTTACCATCATTATCCTCATCATCATCATCACCATCAAAGAATTTCTTCTGTTCAGCATTGGGTTGATGTGAGTTCTTGATTAAGTTGTACAGATGCTTCATGCCTTCATTCAGATGTTGCATCCCTCCTTCAATCCTTGCAAACCTCTCATCATTGAACCACTGATTTTCATCAACAGTCTCCTGAATGTAGTCCACCCGAGTTGAAATGGAAGCAATCTGCTTGACACTCTCTGTTATCTCAGCATTTGACGTTATAATCTCAGAGATGTCTGAAGCCACTAACACCTGGGACTCCTGAATAACATTCATCTTGGGGAGTAGAGTTGTCTTCAATCCTTCAATTTCATCCTTGATAGTACCCAGCTGATTAGTTACAGAGGTGGAAGAAGAAGACCGTTCAACCACTTGTGCCTTGAGAATATCTTTTTCAGCCTGGGTTTGTTGAAGTTGTTTCTGTAGACCAGCTATTTGAGCCAATAAAGAAGCAGTGTATGTGTCATTGTGTGCACTCATCTCAATTTCTCTCGATGGTGTTTCACTCTGCTCACGTGCTTGTGTATCGCTCTGTGTTTGTCACTCAGATCTTACCACTAGCTGTCTATCCATATTAGGAGATGATGTACCTGCAGGAAAAATCACCCTAGCCCCTTCTAGAGAGGTCAGTGGTGGTGCAATGGGAGTTCACAATTCCCAATCCCTAATGAAATCCAAATTTGATTGAATTTGAAACTGAATTGCTTCAGTGTTGGATTCACTAGGTTGCCTTCCACTTTCTCTAGTATAAACTGCGAGTGGAAAATCCCTTAAGGGAGCCAGAGATGTTCCCTCTAGGAGGGGAGAAAATGATTCTATTTGAGTTGGCGAAGAATCAGATTTTCCCTCAGATGCATGTGAAGGCACTTCTACCGTTACAATGGTAGGCACTGTCTCATGTCCTAAGTGCTCTCCTAGCAAAGTGTCCTGAGTTGCATCTAAAGTTATGTTTTCTCCCATTATGAGTAACGGGAGTGTGCTTGACTTGGTACAAGATGCCATGGCCCTTTGGCGAACTTCAATAGATTCACCCTGTTGAGAGGATGTCTCCAGAGACTGTGTGTTGGCCATTTCAAAATCCATATCCTGTTGGGAGGATACAGACGGGCTTACAAATATCTCCCTATATGTTCTTCTTTTCTTTGGAGGTGGAGATAGAGCTGCGGGATCACTCATTGTTTCTTCATCACTACTATTTCTGTTTCTGGTATTGAGATAAGGTTCAGGTTGATTTGGATATGACTCAGTGTTTGGCTCTATGACCGGGGATAGAGTTTGTGGTTCTACAAACTCTTGGTCAGCCCTATCAACCTCTTGGGTTTCAGAAACAGTACCAGAAGAACCAGGGATAGAAGTCCTTACCTGTGGTTGTATGACTTCTTCAGTTCCAGTTGATGTAACTATCCTTTGCTCGGGAACTGGTGGTTCAAATGATGGTAGGTTGATGAAGTTTGTCATGTAGTTGGATATGAGAACTGGAACATTGCTATACCTGAAGGATGTTTGCAATCTTTGATAGAACTTTCTGTCAGTGGTCGGAGAAATGAAAAAGCGACCATTCCTGAACAGTTCTTGATGCTCATTAGAAAGTAAAGAATTAAGGACAAGTGATAGAAAACGAGGATAATAACACTTAATCTTTCTACCACTATCAAATTCCTTTCTAGCATTAAACACCCTCCTAACAACAATTTCCCATAGAAGGTGGCCATAATTGAGTCTTTTGTTGAAGACAATTGCATAACCAATAACTTGTAACAGATAAGGAATATTCTGAAAGTTATTTTTTGTGCAATTGCCAAAGACCTTAGCCAAAGTATCAAAAAATAGATCCCATTCACACACAAGATTCCCCTTGATCATTTTAGCCATATTTAGGGGACCTTGATAGTGAATACTGATGAAAAACCTAGTTAATTCTTCTTCAGTGGGGAGTCTGTCAAAATTATCCTGAGGAAACTGCAAGGCTTTACAAAATGTTTCCTCAGTAATAATGTACTGTGTGTCCTGAATATTGAATGAGATAGTTGAGAAATCATCAGAGACAACAGCAGTAGAACAAAGTAAATATAAGGGATCAACTTTCAGGTCAACATTTGAACATATAGCATAATTAACACAAGAATGTTGATTAAGAAAGGAGATCCAAGGCCTAAAACGTTCAAGTGAACATTTCAGGGGATCAAAATAGCCATGGTAATTAGTAAGAACAATCTCAAATTGCTGGGCCATTTTTAACACAAATTAATAGAGTTAATTTTAGATTAATTTCAATTTCGGGAATAAATTCCAAAAATAAAAACTAGATCAGAAATTAATTAAATCAAAATATGTTGATCCAAATAAAAATAATGCGCACAGAAAAATTGACAGAACCTCTTTATTTTAGAGAATAAAGAAGCCAAACAAGAGAAATGTAAACTTTGTAAAAACAAGAGTTTGACTAGAAAAAATGCTAAGTACGAATTAGTATTTATAGACAAACCTGTTATGCCTGGGATGACTACCGGGTAGTCATACCGGTAGTCATTCCAGTATAAACTGAAATGAATAAGAATACTAACAGGTTTTTAGGACAAAAATAAAAGATTAATTAAAATACTATTGGAATGACTACCGGGATGACTATGAGATAGTCATACCGATAGTCATTCCAGTACAATAATCAAAGTACTGAAATAAAAGGCAGAAAACTAATTAAAATGGATTAAAACTAAACTAAACTACAATGACTACTGGAATGACTATGTAAGATAGTCATTCCGATAGTCATGCTAGTACAAAAACAAAATAAACAAACCTATTAACAAAAACTAGCAGAATTAATTAAAATAATTACAAAAAAATGCATAAAACTAATAGAAATGCATGAAATATTTATAAAAGTCTAGAAAAATTCATAGAAAAATATGCAGAATAATATAGAATTGCATAAAAATAATATAAACTTGCAGAAATATTTAAACAACTATATTTACAATATGAAAATAACTTAAATGATTCTAAATAAATAAATTTTCAATAAAAATACATTTCTCCACTTAAAAAATATGAGAAAAATATTTTTTAAAGAAAATAAATTATTCAGAATATTTAAATTAACAAGCTTTACACAATAAACATGGATTGGAAATATTTAACATCTAATATCAACCAGAGAAAATGATTTAGATAAGAACAAACCTATCAGAGACATTGTCAATCACTAAGACTGTTCAACATACCCAATTTAACTACTAACCTGGTAAATGTGGATTCGTCAATAGATTTAGTGAATATATCTGCAGTCTGTTCTTCAGTGGGTACAAAGTGTAACTCCACAGTTCCATTGATAACATGCTCTCTGATAAAGTGATACCTGATATCAATGTGCTTCGTTCTCGAGTGCTGAACAGGGTTGTTGGAGATAGCTATGGCACTTGTATTATCACACAAAATGGGAATTTTGTCTAATGCAAAGCCATAGTCCTTCAATTGATTCCTTATCCATAAGATCTGAGCACAGCAGCTTCCAGCAGCAATATATTCAGCTTCTGCTGTTGAATTGGAAACTGTTTGTTGTTTCTTGCTATACCAGGAAATCAATCTACCTCCTAGGAATTGACAACTCCCAGAGGTACTCTTTCTATCAACAACACTACCTGCATAATCAGAATCTGTATATCCAACAAGGTTAAAACCAGAATCTTTAGGGTACCAGATACCTAAATTAGGTGTACCCTTAAGATATCTCAAGATTCTTTTAACAGCAACGAGATGTAAATCTCTAGGGTCCGCTTGGAACCTTGCACACAAGCATGTAGCATACATAATATCTGGTCTACTAGCAGTAAGATAGAGTAAGGAGCCAATCATACCTCTGTAGCTTGTAATATCTACCTTGATAGAGTTATCACAAGCTCCCAGTTTGACTGTTGTTGAAGATGGAGTCCTTGCTGATGCTGAATCCTCCATGTGATACTTCTTGAGGAGTTCTTTGAGATACTTGGATTGACAAATAAATATACCATTTGACCTTTGACTTACTTGCAATCCAAGAAAGAACTTCAGCTCACCCATCATACTCATTTCAAACTTACTCTGCATTAGCTTAGCAAATCTCTTACAGAGATCATCATTAGTAGACCCAAATATGATGTCATCCACATAGGCTTGGACTAATATCATATCACTTTTGTGTTTCTTTGAAAAAAGAGTTTTATCTATGATACCTCTAACAAAACCATTTTCTAAAAGAAAACCAGAGAGAGTGTCATACCATTTTCTTGGGGCTTGTTTGAGACCATAGATAGCCTTGAAGAGAAAGTACACAAAGTCCAGCAACTCCTGATTTTCAAAGCCAGGGGGCTGTTCCACATAAACTTCTTCATCAAGCTCATCATTCAGGAATGCACTCTTAACATCCATTTGATAGACTTTAAAATTGGAATAAGCTGCAAATGCTAAGAACATCCTGATGGCCTCAAGTCTAGCCACTGGTGCATAGGTTTCATCATAATCAATGCCTTCAGCTTGTGAATACCCTTGTGCAACCAGTCTCGCCTTGTTCCTTGTAACAATGCCATCCTCATCTAGCTTGTTCCTGTATACCCATCTTGTACCAACTACTTTCTTGTTCTTTGGTCTGGGTACCAGTTTCCAGACTTGCTGTTGTTCAAACTGATTGAGTTCATCTTGCATAGCAATCACCCAATCTGGATCAGTCAGTGCTTCCTCAGTTTTCTTTGGCTCCATTTCATATAGAAATGCTGAATAATGACATTCATTATGAGTTGCACTTCTAGTTTTAACTCCAACATCTGGATCACCAATGATCAGCTCAAAAGGATGAGCTCTATTCCATACAGTCTGTCTTGGAAGATTTGATCTTGATGATTCGCCTTGAAATTCACTTTGATGTTGTGAGTGACTAGATGATCCTTCATTTGCTCCCCCTGAGTTGTTGCTTGATTGCCTTGATGATTCTTCTCCAGTGTTGGTGGTATCTCCATTGTTACCAGTGTTTCCACCACCACCACCATGATCATTATCATCATTGTTATTATCATTACTAGCAATAACTTCAGGTGGGGCTACATCATCTGATTCTGAGTCTGGCAAGTTATCAAACTTCAGCTTTTCAGATGAGTCTTCTTTTTGGATACTAGGGAGCTTAGTGTCATCAAAAGTAACATTGACACTTTCCTTTACTGTGTGACTGCCAACCAAGTAGACCTTGTAAGATCTTCTGGAATAACCAACAAAAATAGCTTTTTGTGCCTTGTCCTCAAACCTTCCACGTTTAACATTGTCATCTTTAAGCACAAAGCATTTTGCTCCAAATACATGAAAGTACTTGACAATTGGTTTCTTGTTGTTCATGATCTCATAAGGAGTCTTCATTAAGTCCTTGTTGATTAAAGTTCGATTCTGAGTATAACAAGCTGTATTTGCTACTTCAGCCCAAAAGTACATTGGAAGTTTAGACTCACTTAACATAGTCCTGGCAGCTTCAATCAAGGTACGATTCTTTCTTTCTACTACTCCATTTTGTTGAGGAGTTCTAGGGGCAGAATACTGTCTTGTTATTCCTTTATCATCACAAAAGTCATTTAGGACTGCATTCTTGAATTCAGTTCCATTATCTGACCTTGTTAGAAATGAATACTACTAGAAACTAGACAGAGGGGGGGGGGGGGTGAATGGATAGTTTGATATATTTTTTGATTCTTGAAACACAAGATAAACTGTATATGATTATGCTATGTTATATGCAGAAAGTAAACAACACACACAATCACTTTAATCTACTTTGTATTAAGTAAATTAAATACTACAGCTTTCCAAAAATTCACAAATGAATTTCTGGCTTCTAAACAAGAACAGTTTGTGTCTTGCTTGCTTACAGAGAAAAGAGTGCTTGAAAATAAAACCTTGTGTATCTCTCTTACAGCTAACAATAGGGTGTGCATGATATATATAAGCCCTATACAAACTAGTGCACACACCTATTTTACACAGTTACCCCTTGCTGAAAGTCCAACTTGTCCTGCCATAAGAACTTAACTGTGTCAGGAAGGACCACCTGCTTTTCGGAGTCTTTCCCGTTTCTGTAGCTGCTTGTCTCTTATCTTTCTCTCCAAGTTTAGCTGTAGATTTGCCATCTGTTCTTTGGACCACCTTGCCATAACAAATGCTTCAGTATTTGTCTCCTTTGATTCTTGGTTCTGTACCTTGATTTGTCTTGTTATAAACGGCTAAGTGTTGATATCGTGAACTCCACTTCATTCCTGACTTCGCGATCTCCCTTGTGAGGACTACGCGATATGGCCTTTGAGGACTTTACGACATAGGCCATTTGATGACTATGCGACATAGGTCATTTGAGGACTATGCGACATAGGTCATTTGAGGACTATGTGACATAGGCCATTTGAGGACTATGCGACATAGGTCATTAAATGACTATGCGACATAAGCCATTTGAGGACTTCACGATCTAGGCATCTTTGACTTTGCTGACTTCAACACTTCACGACATGAGTCTTGAGGACTTCACGACATAGTACAAAATTGACTATGCGATATAGCACTTCTCGACATGGATATTGGTGACTTCACGACATAGCTTTCTTCTGACTTTGCTATATAATGCCTTAGACAAATTTATGCAACTTATTTCTTCAGGGCCTTATTCATCTCTATCCTGCTGCATGAACACTTCTGAACTTCTACCAGGACAATTATTCAATGGTCTATATACAGTCTAGATGCAAGAAACTTTACTAAGCTCATTATAATTCTGAGCATACATGATCAAGCTAATGTTCATGAGAACAAGACAAGTACATTGAGAGACCTATACTATATCCTAGTGATAGAACTCACTAGGTCATGTAATGTGACATAGTCACATAGTGTAGGCTTGTTAATAGTGGTATTCAGACATGTCTTGAGCCTAACAGACCTTATGGCTCTAACAGGGAATCTAGAATCCAGCTCAATCAACTTTATATGGTCAATCACCATGTGTGGGGTCTCATCCTTGGAATGTAGGAATAAAACCCATGTATATTTTGAAAAGTCATCAACAATCACAAGTGCATATTGTTTCTTTGACATGGACATCACATTAACTGGACCAAACAAATCCATGTGCAGTAGCTGAAGTGGTTCAGTTATTGATGATGTGGCAGTGCCCTTGTGAGAAGCTTTCTTTGACTTTCCTTTCTGACATGCCTCACACAGTCCTTCCTGTGTAAATTCCATCTGAGGCAAACCTCTAACCAATTCCCTCTTGACTAAAGAGTTCATGGTGTTGAAGTTAAGGTGAGACATCTTTTTGTGTCGTAGCCAGCTTTCATCTGATGAAGCTTTAGCATAAAAACAATTAACTTCATCTTTGGATCCAGAGTGCAGATCAGCTATGAACAAGTCACCTTTCCTTACTCCTTGAAGAACAGGCTTTCCATTCTTCTTGTGAAGGATCTGACACTTCTCTCTTTCAAAGGAAACTGCATATCCTCTGTCACAGAAATGACTGATGCTGAGAAGATTGAACCTCTGTCCTGATAAGTTTGTAGAAGGGGGTTGAATACAAACTATACCGTTTTATCGAATTTGTTCTATTTAGAATCAAACATTTTAAGAACAAATTATGGCGGAATTAAATGAAACAGAATTCAAGTTAAATATAACTTATATTAAACTTGAAAGGTGTTACAAATGAGGTACTGATTACAAGATTGAATCTCAAACTAATTAAAACAAATCTAGAATAAATTCGACATGAATTTATCTATTTTTGTAATAAAAAGATATAACAATAATTGATAATTTGAGATACGTTCTAGGTATAAAAATCCGCTAGATAGTCAAAGCAGTACAAGTAAATGAATTCTAGTGGTTTAGATTTAACACAAAGATTTTCTAGAATTAATTCACTGAAGAAATGATTCGGCAGAGTTCTTGGTTTGCTTGACAGAAACTTTTCTTGATATGTAATGTTGATGATAAAGATCCTTCTGTCTGTCTTGATCTTTTCTTTTAATACTAATCCACTTTAAAACAAACTGCACGTTTCTTTTCTTTCCAGGATGACTATGAATTAATATTGGAATGACTACCAAAATTGCCTTGGATGACTATCAAAATGGCTTAGCATGACTATGATAATTTAGGATAATTAAATTAGAATAAACTAAAATAAACTTGGATGACTACCGGGATGACTACCGTTATGACTACCGGTATGACTATCCTGGGTAGTCATTCCAGGTCATTTTAATTAATTAATTCTAATTTAATTCAAATTCTAATTCTAAATTAATTCTAATAATTAATTTATTTCACAAATTAATTCTGATGAATTAATTTATTCAATAAATTAATTACTTAATTTATTTGCTAAATTAATTCTGATGAATTAATTTAATAAATAAATTAATAACTAATTTAAAATAGAATTTAAATTCTCATAGAATAGCAAAACCAATTCTTGAACCACCTGAACTGCTGAAGAATATCCATTGTCTGAGGTTGTCATTTGATGCACTGTCTGGTTCATAAATGACTAACTTCAGTGTCTGTTCTTCATCTTGACTTTAAGCTGTGGTCCATTGTCTGCTTTTGACTGTTGATCAATCTTTGTAACCTGTACATTTGCTGTCACAAATCTGAAACCTCTATCACTTTAATAAATCCACTTCTTTGAAGACTTCACTGAGGCTTGAACAAATAATTGAACTTCTTTCAATGTAGTATTTCTTCAAATCTGTAGGATGACTTTAATCTGTATTCTTCTGACAGATATGATCTTCTGAGATTCCTGTGACTGTGACAATTGAATTATTACTTACTTATTACAAACTTGTTTAAGTTGAGTTGAATCCTCGATGTAAACAAATAGGCCTAAACATATGCCTTTCAGTTATAATAGAAGAGAGACTTATATAGCCAATAATCAAACAATAATAAAAGAAATTATCCTAACGAAGGAAATTATTATAATAACTGAACTATCTAATACTAATAATATTATATATGTTAACATCCCCTCAAACTCACGATCAAAAATTGGAAGTTGTCAACAAGAAATTGAGCTCGTATCCAAACAAATCCAAATTTGCAACCACAAAGTAAGAGAAAATAGAACATCTATGTCATCCAATAGCAAACATAAAAAAACTAAAATCCAAGTGTATCCGAACCAAAATCAATGCTAACAAGAAATCCAATCAACAAGAGAAGAACCATCCATGTCATCCAATGACAAACCGAAATAACTTCAAATTCAAATAAATCAACAACCAACGAATAAGAAAGAAAAATCCAAACAAACTGCAACCATAAAAAACAATACCAATACTGAAACTAAGTTCACAAATCATATCTAAACACTATCCAAATATGATCACCAATCCAAATTCAAATTGTATCCAAATCTAACGTGCAAATCATATTCAAATCTGACCAATAAATCAATCAATAATTCTAAACCAATGGAGAGATTAAAAAGGAATATGGATGTTCCTAGGATGAATCCCATCATAACGCATGAGAAAAGAAGGCATATAGATGTGCCTAGGGCTACTCCGATCATAACGCACGGGAAATAAATAGCTCAAAAGAAGAGAAGGGGAAACCAATTTTGTCAACGAGCCAATATCAACAAACAGAGAGAGAAATAGAAAGTGAGTGTGGAAGTCCAAACTAAAACAAAACGAAACTAACAGAAAAAATCCAACCAAAATCAATTCTTACACAAGAAAAATTCAACCATGAAGAAAAAGAAATCTATAATCAAATCAAATCGAAGGCATTTCTCTATAATTATACAAGCTGAGATCGAAATTTAATATAAGAGCCTAGTATATGCCTTAACATTAAATTGATAATTTTTAGTACATTAAGTAAAATTTCCTTTACTTAAGGTCTTGTCTATTGATATGTGTGTTAATTCACTGTTTGTTCTTATATTAGTACATCATTTCCTTTTTGAAATGTTATGTTATGGCATCTAGTGTTCCAAATTTGGATTAGTACTGACATGTGTGTGAGTTTGCTCTTTGTTTTTATATTAGTAAGTCATTTCCTTCTTGATCTATTAAGTCAATGCATCTAGTAGTCAAAATTTGGATGAGTTGGAAGAAAGGTGTACTAATATTCAGATTAACAAAGTGGGAGAAAAAGAAGTTTTGGATGACAATTTGAAAGATTTTGGAGATGAAATTGATGTGAACTGGTGTTTGGTGGGCAAGCTACTCTCGGATCGTCCTGCATACTTGGATGTTAAGAGAAATTTGATGGCTGCACTTTGGAGGCCAGTAAAAAGCAATGTACGTGAAAGAACTTGGTATTTAATTGTATTTTTTTCAGCTCTTTCATGAAGTTGACATCTAACGTGCGCTCGAAGATACTTCATAGACTTGAACAAGATTCTTAGGATCATTGAGCGCTTAAAAAAAGGTTAAAAATCCTATAAATTTGGCTCTGAATACGATGGAGGTCCAACTTTGCACGACACGTATCCCGCTACACACGCTCTACGTTCTACGATATTCATACAATCGCTTGTACTCGAAAGATCAGCTGTGTCAAGCACAATGAATTTGTTTTCCTCTCTCTTCATCTCTCTCTCCATCTCTCTCTCTCTCCATCTCTCTCTCTCTCCATCTCTCCCTGTCAAGTGGTAAAGGCTTTTAATTAAAATGTGAGTAACGTCTTTCAACCTTTAAGAATTTAGAGGAAAACACGAAATATAACTATAGAATTCTATAAAAATCATATTTTAAAACCAATTAAGTCTCACATAGAATACTTAAAACTGATTTTGAATTTTATTAACTGTAAATTAGAAATCAATTAATCAAGTAACACTTACTTTAATTAAATAATTTGGAATTACTTTTATTTTAATTTAATTTCGAATTTAAATTATATAATCCTCCAAACCTTCTTCATGTGTGACCCTATAGGATATTATTACGTTGACAACAATTTTAAAATCTAACTAAAATTATGAACAATGAGTCCCATGTATTAATACATCATTGTTACTTGATTAACAATAATTAAATTAGTGATTCGATATATTAAGCCTTTCATGAATAATGTACCATGTGATATAATCCTTTTAACCATGATATTTTAGATAAAACTTAAGGCATATAATGTGTCATCCTTTTCATAATTTAATTTTAATTTACTTGATCGATGAGTAGACTATTAAGTAAAATCAACATTTGAGTAGTCTCACTCAAAAGAGAGGCTATTTATATCACTCATAAAACTAGGAGGGTTAAATCTCATCTAAATCATTCACATTTCTCATACGATTAAGAATATATCTTATGTCCACTTCTATCATCATCCGATCAACTGTAACTTTTAATGTAATCAAAATATATTAATTCTCATGTAGAAATATAAAAATCTAGGTCAAAGGATCATGACATCATTATCACTATAAGAATTACTTAAGACACTATTAACGTGTAGAATCTCATGACGGGTCAATCCAGTGTCATGTACTCTTACATGCACTTATGTTTTGTCTTTAGTTAGTATCACCATACTTATGACCAATGAGATACCGTCATATATCAACAAACATACTTGTCTCTAAGAATTATTATTGTTCTTAAATAACGACACACAAGTAGGGATAGTTAGAAATAAACATATCACCTATATAATATTATTTCTAAGTCACATACTTAAAGAATATAACGCATATCATAATTTCAAAGACATTTATTATGCTAACATTTATAACATAGTATATAAATACATAAAAAATAAAAATAAAAAATAAAGTAAATACATAATAAAAGCAGTGACGGAGCCAGAAAGATTTTCTGGGAGGGGCCGCGGGACTCGAACCCAGGCTTCTAGGATGGAAAACATGACCACAAACCAGCTGAGATGCAAACAGATCCAGTATAAGAAGCTTACTGTAATGGTCATATTAGAAAATCTAGGAGGGGCCCAGGCCCCCTCTGGCCCCCTGCCTCCGTCACTGAATAAAAGGGTGATGACCCTATTTAACCTATTTTCAAACACAATTGTCCAAAATGCCTCAAACCAATTACATGGCCCTATTTGCCTACAAGATGCTCAACTTCGTCTCCCGTATTAGTTAACACGCAAATTCGTCTGTCGTATCTTGAGATGATACGTGAGAAGGTGTTTCGTATTACATACATATACCGATTCAAAAGCCGTGTTGTCTGGTGATATGACAGATGATATCCCATTTTTCTTGAGGTCAAAAAATACATCGAGAATCTCAGTGTGGTGCTCCGGTCTATCTCTCCGTCATTCGGAGGTGGGTGTATACTTTTTCTTTCATTTTGAATCGTTCAATTTGAAGAGGATCACTACACCAAAAACGGCCTTTTCCTACCACAAAAATGGTAGGTTTTGGGGGTAAATTGGTAGGAATTGGTGTCAATTCCTACCATTCGACATGGTAGGAATTGCTCAGGTCGGAATTGGTGATGGTAGGAATTGGTGGTCTGTTTCTTAAACGACCCCACATGCCAAATGGCGGCCCATGTGGCGAGCCACATCAACAGCCACATCGACGGCCATATGGCGGTGGACCCCGACACGTCACTTGCCACGAGGTTGACATGTCATGCCACGTGTCACAAGCGGGGGTTCATTTTGTGGGGTCACATTTGACCCCGGTCAAGGACTTTTTCCTACCAACCAAATCCTACCAACGCATTTCCTACCAACTCAAGGGGCACCAAATTGGTAGGTTTTATAACAGAAGCACATACAAATAGCTATTTCCTACCAAGAAATTCCTACCACCTTTAGTATTTCCTACTAGTTAAAACCTACCGCATTCATCAATTCTGGAAAATGTTACGAAGATGGTAGGAAATGCTATGAAGACGGTAGGAAATGTTATGAAGACAGTAGGAAATGCTTTGAAGGTGGTAGGAATTACTATACAATTGTTTCAAAAAAATTAAAGCTTTCATTACTTCCCCTATCTAACAAATTGCTCAAATCATTATAAAAAAATAGAACAATATCTAATTCACAAGTATACAACCATAACAAATAATCAAACATTCATTGTATATGAAAATTCAAACATTCCTTACACATAAATCATAATATTCAAAATTAGAAGTTGTTCTTATGGAACAAAACTACAAATCAAAAATTATTTACAAGGCTTAATTAATTATCTTCAGAATCTTCATCTTTTTCGTTTGGATCTTCATGTTATTTTCTTCACAATCATTTTCTCTATTTCCACATCATTGTCTTTGGATCTTCATCAAGTACCTAAAATTTACATAAAAAGCAAGAATTACTATTAAGAATTATTATCTAATTAAATAATAAAATAAGCATGAAGATAAAATTACTTAAATAAGCAAAAAGAAGAAGAACAAAGTGAATGATATGTGAAATTGATTTGAAGAAGATAAAGATATAAAGAAGAAGATGAAAGAGAGGGAAGAAAATTGAAGTGAAATTAGAAAATTAAATAAATGATTGTATTATAAGTAATAAGAAGAGGAAAATATTTTTGAATTTTTCGTTTGGGCGCAATTTTTAAATTTTTCGTAAAATTGTAGCTTATTTCCTACCGATAATGGTAGGTTATGATTCTCAGCGAAATTTTTGAATTTTTGGTTTGGGCGCAATTTTTGAATTTTAAGTTTTAGGCGCTGTTATGGAATGAAAAGTAGATTTAGATGTTGACGGCTGTATTCAATGAATGATGGTGGACAATCGTGTCTTTATGGCTGCTCTCGTGGTTCGTGACTAAACAGGTCCTCACAAGATGCCTACGTATCTCTGTTATGTAGAGAATCAAGCCAAAAAACGTAGTTCTGATTGTAGGATCAGGGTCCTTATATAGGCGTCAGGAGCCTTGCATTTAGAATAGAATTAGGTGACTTGGGGGCCAAGTCGCCTTCTTAGATCAGGATTGTGAATCCTATTTTGTAGGAGACTGACTCCTAGTTGGTTTGTGTGTCTTGATTGCTGATTCTTGAAGAGTTTAATATGCTTTGGACTCATTTAATGAGCTGGTAATTTCCCTTATTTATTAATTACGAATTTAATAAATGATTAGGGTTTCGGGCCTTTTTATCGGGCCTAATTCTTGGACCGAACTAGGTCTAATTAATATATCATTAATTACATATCTAGGGTTATTTTTAGCCCATATCATTTGCCCCCCAATTTCTAGGAAAACTTTTCAAGTTTTTGTAGAAATTATATTGACCTTTTTCGAGATTCGGGGTCTTTTTATCCTTTACCTAGGACTTTACTTACACCAGTGTTTCACAAGTATCGCCTTATTGCAAAGTGTGGAGCGACCTACACATTTACGACGATTGTTGCCTTATTCGAGGCTAATTTGACATTTATATGAAATATTCCTAATATTTAAGGAATTTCCATGTACCCACAGGTATTTTTTATAATTATTCCTAATATTTTAGGAATTTTCATGTACCCACAGGTATTTTTAATAATTATTCCTAATATTTTAGGAATTTTCAGAGTATTTTTGATCAGAAATTAAGCCAATTTCGACCTGGAAGTCAAGTCAATTTCGACCAGGAAGTCAAGTCAATTTCGACCTGAACTGGAATGAGGTCGATCAGTTCGACCAGGAAATTTAGGTCTTTTTCGACCTCAAATTTTCGACCTCATCTCTTTGCATTTTCGAGCAAGAATTTTCGACCTCGTTTCTTTGCATTTTCGAGCAGGAATTTTCGACCAGAAATTAGTATTATTTCGATCTGGATTTTTCGACCAAGAATCCTAGGTCATTTTCGACCAGGATTTTTCGACCAGGACTGGGGTGAGGTCGAATGGTTCGACCAGGAATTTTAGTATAAATTCGACCAGGAATTTTCGACCAGGAATCCAGGCTATTTCGACCTGGATTTTTCGACCAGGAATCCTAGGTCATTTTCGACCTGGATTTTTCGACCAGGAATCCTAGGTCATTTTCGACCAGGATTCTCCAGGCTATTTTCGACCAGGAAGGGGGACAAGGTCGAACATGTCGATCAGGAATTACAGTGTATTTTCGAGCTCAAAGTTTCGACCTCAACCTCGTGTAATTTCGACCAGAAACTTTATTCAGTTTTTCGACCTCAAACTCTCTTCAGATCGAACATGTCACTACACCATAAATGGCCTACGGCAAGCCCTGAAAACTGTTGGCGTATGTCCAAAATATGTTGCTGTAGGCCCAAAAATTGCAAAGCCAACACTTTTTTTGTGTTGGTTTTTTTGATGTTAGCTTTGGGGTCTATGCCAACATTATTCTCCTCTATGACAACATGAGTTTTGGTGTTGTAATAGACTGCTATGGAAACAATATTTTTACCCTATACCAACAAAATATCTATGTTGCCTTTGTGTTATATTTTCAGTAAAATGAAGTGGGACCCACCGTTGGCCCACAAAGTGGGCCCCACCTGTGGGGTCCAATGTGGGTACAATTTGAGATCCAATGTGGGTCCCACATTTATGCCAACACAATTTTTAGCTCTAGCAACATTTTGTTATACATTATTCGTTCTATTTGCCAACACTTTATAGCATCAATAGCAATAGTTTTCTATTTACAATTAAAAACACACAATCTGTATATATAAATACCAGATCCAATCAAATCAACAACACATCCTGTTTTTTTATTCCCACCAGATAACATCATACTACATAATAATCCAAACTTAGAATACTCTAATAATTTAACAAACAAAACAAACAAAATACTCTAATAATTTAACAAACATGATTCATGAATGATAGAACACTAAACATGGTCAGCACTCCTACATATGGTCTGGCCTACCACCATCAACTTTAGCTCTCTGTATCAGGTATCTGCTGATCAAACTAGTCAGGAAAATCGAACTCCTGTGACCATTCTGCAGTAGAAGAACCTGCAAACAAGTTCAAGCATTTTAAGTCAGAAATTGGCTAGGTCAGAAATTCAGAATCAAGTCTTGTTTTAGGAATCTTACTCATACCGAACCACATGATATTTTAAGTAAATATCATCAGCTGACAATTTGTCTGGGAGATCTTGAGAGAGGTATTCTGCAATAGAGCTGGTACAGAACACTTGGATTCTCAGGCATCAGATGCATTTGTCCAGATGATTCAATCTCGAGTAGCGAAAACAAAATAAAATATTCTTTAAAGCATTGTAGGGAATACTAACATGATTCTACCTTCTTTCTTAGTAAGACATTTCGGATTTCGTGAATAAAAATATTACTGAGTAAAAATAAATATGCATTTGGTGATTTATTATGAGGTAAGATAGTTGAGCAGTGTTCTCGCCTTGGTTCTTATTAACCATAAGTGACTGCAAAATTTATTTCTTCTAGTAGCTTAAGGTTTTAACAGAGTTGGTAACTTGATAGTGACATGATATTGGTACCGTCTGATCTTAGTCTAGGGAAGTGTTAAACATATATGATTCCATTAAATCCTACTTGTAATTTGTAAACGTTTTGGTTTTGTAATATATGAATACCTGTAGGAACAGCCGACATGCTGTCATAAGGCACTACAATTTCATCTCTCTTCCTCCAACAGAACCGCATAGGAATTAGTACCATGATTCTTGCTCTCTCTATACCTAGTGTGGTCATGGACTGCAGACGCTTTCTTCCTGTTTCTCGAGCCTTTCCTTCGCCTGTGATGTCTCTGTCTTCATCTGACAATTCTCTTACTATCCGTGACATACCTCTTTTCATGTCGCTATCCGACATGTCGCCATCATAAGAGTATTCACGAGTTCTGCTGCTACAGGGAATTGTGATTAAGTTTAATATAAGCTGATGAATACAACTAGAGATGAATAACATGAAAAGCAGCCAAAGGGTGATTGTAGAGGTATTCACGGAAGGATACAATGTTTGCCATATATTTCAAATAGAACCATAGATAGATTCAGCTTCAAACTGCAATTAAAGATAATTAAATGGTTAATAGCAGAACTGATGAAAAAATAAGGTTACAGTAGTTGATGACAAGCTTACAACTAGAGATTACTATATTAGCACTTCCATTACAATGTTTTCGTTTTCACTTTCAGCACCTGCAAGGATATTATCTTACCTTTTGAGGTTCCTACACAAATTCTGAAGCATCCTTGCCATTTTTAGCTGCAGTTCAGGTAGCATGTGGGGAGTGGAAGCTTTTGAGGATATGACTAAGAAGTGTGACCTGCCTTTATCACCAGAGAATTTCCGGAAGTTTCCGCACCCTAGGGTAGAGTGTGGCAGCTCTTTGTTTTAGTTGCAGTACTAGTTTCACCATAAATGACCGAAAAGAAACTCCCACAGAAAGCGCAAGCTTGAGAGTTATAACCATTAACGAATGGAGATGCTATTTGTAGAACATTAGAATTTTTAGATTGTTTATATAATGTAAGAACAGCATGTGCTAAACATACAATGGAAAACATACAATGATTAAGGTATGTTATATGCCTAGGATAATTAATAGAAGACTGACGTCCTATGCTACTAACCCTATCAACTTTGTTGCCAATGAGTATCTTGATACATTCCTGATTCGTAGAGTAGAAATCTACTTCATTTGCCCATATTTTTGACAAGTTTGTAAAAGTCTCTCGTCGCGTTACATCATAAACCGTTAGAAGAAGTAAACAAAAGTAGACAAAAGTAACATTAATGCAAATTTGTAGTTAAGGCATCTAATCTAGTGGCTAAAGGGACCTGACCACTGACCACTGACCACTTGACGAAATACTTGGCCAGACCACTGACCACTTGACGGAATTTAGGCTCTCCAACGTCTACCTCCTCAACCAGTAAACTGCAGCATATATTGAAGAGCAAGAAGATTTTGTTACATGAAACATAATTCAAATGCACCGTGCCAATAGATCAAATTTGTATACAGTAATTGGAAACATGTGGTTACTCAATATGCTAGTATGAAAAGATTGAAAGGGGAAGGGGGATTCAAGAAACCACAATCACAAAAATTATAAGTCAGTAAGTCACACCTGTCAGCTGATGGATGTTTCCAAGCTTTGCGAATTAGGCCGACCTGTATTTGAGTAAGCTAACACTAAGTTCTTTATCTTTCTCTTCTACTGCTGCTTTTTCAGGCATCTTCTTTTCTGCAGTGGTTTCTTTCTTCTTTATAGCAACTTCGTTACCTCCTTTAACCTCGTTCTGGAAGTTCAGAACCAAGACAGCCAAGAAGTAAAAGAGATTAGTAATGTGTAGTAAATCACTTAGTACCTGAATGAATTATAGCATTGATTAATTCATCCATAACATAATAGTCTTCAATCTAAAGATTGTTTATTTATTATTAATGATAATCACGGATATGAAGAAAGAAAGGTGTACAGTAGGCAAAGATTACTTAAAGCATCCCCATCCCCTTGTGATAGATAGATAGATAACTTTTTTCTCTTTCTAATTCTAATTCTACAAAGGGCAGGGACATGGTCAACACAAGCTGACAACCCTGCTGGAAGTTTCAAGCCGCTGAAAGTTCTATGTCAATCAACAATATTAAAGAATGATAAAGAACTAAATATGTTCATTCCAAAAATGATCTGAACTGAAGCCATCTAATCTATCAAGAAGTATGTTTAAATACTAAAGGGACCTGCCTCTACCTCCGAATAACCTTACAAGTAGTCAACTTGTCGCAATTCTCAACTTTATCATCAGTACACCCCTTGACATTATCAATAGAACTGCCATAAACTTTAATACCGCGAACAAGTTCCTTCATCCTTTAATTTCCTCCATCATGATCCCTACGACATTTTTATTTACCAAACCAGCACAATATTAATACAAACAAAACACCAATATAACAAACAAAGCACATCATTATCAATTTCTAATTACAGAAATCAACATATCATAACAATACAATTTTCATAACAACTCATCAAATCGAGTACCCAATATACTAACATAGAAATATATCATACAATTTAAAAAATAAAAAATCCATATTTGGTTGCCTCATCAATTATTCTGCAATAATTTAGTGGATGAGTTTAATACAAAGTAAGCCCACAAAACAAATAGAACATGCCATAAATGAGACACAAAAGATAGGAATACCTTAAACTAGTAGCCCTATATTTTATTCGGTTGAAGCCCTAATTTTGAAGCCCCAAATTAAATTCTATTGAAGCTCTAAACTGAACCATGTCGAAGTCCTAATTTCGAAATCGACCTTGAGACATAAAAAAGCCCTAAATCAATTACAAATTGATCTAAAGAAGCATTCAAATGAGAGGGAGGAGAGAGCAGCGTATAGAGAAGATGAGTGTGTGTATACAAAGGGTGGGTGTGTGTATAGATAAGTTTAGCAGGGGATAGTGAAAAAATGAAAATTGAGTGTGGTATGAGTTTTTAGTAGGAAAAGAGCGGACTGAAAATTTGGTTGGGCGGTCTTTTTGCCGCTCACCAATTTTTCATTTTTTCCCTTACTAGAAATAATATTATATCTACGGTTTTAAAATAATTCTTAGAAAATAATATTATTTTAAATTTGTTAAATTATACTTTAGTGATTATGAAAGTAAAATTGTTTATCCTAGAAAAGCTTTTTAATTTTTAAATCAGTTATTTACTTTTTTAAATTATTCGTACGTTTATTAAAAACTTCTTAATTTTTTTTATCAAAATCGGTTAGTTTTCAAATAAAAATATTTATCTTTACTTTTTGTTAAAAAATAATATTTGAAAATATTAATATTTAAATATAAGCATTAAAATATTTTTCATGTATTAAGATATTAAAATATGAGAAATAATATAATAAAATATTTTTAATCACATATAGTTATTTTTTTAAAATATGTTAAAAAATAGAACAAAATTTGTTCAATTTTAAATGTGATTTATAATAGTTTATGGTTCTAATTATTTACTAAAATAAATTGATTCACCTAAAAAAACGTTTACTATTTTCTAATTAATTATTCACTTCTTTATAAATATTTTTATTTATTTTTATCAAAAATTAATTAGTTTACACGTTAAGTGAAAACTATGGCAACACAAATTCATACCTATTGCAACATGCAAACATTTTTATTCTATAGCAACATGTATATTGTGCCTAAGCCAACACTAAAATGACAATGTTGTAGTAGTCAAAAATATGCTTAGCAAAGCCAACACAATCAAAGGCAACATGAGCTCAAATCGTTGTAGTAGGTCATCTATGGTGTAGTGTGTCGAACTCATTTTTTAGTTCGTTTTCGAACAGGTTTGTTCGACCAGGATGCAGTGTAAATTCGACCTGGAATTTGGGTCGTGTGTATACTGATACATGATTTTGCTTGTATTCTGATACATGATTTTGCAAAATTTTCCGCGGGTTAGGGCTTTGTTCTAATTTGTGCTTGTGACATATGCTTTGTTTATTTATTATTCATGATTAGATCATGAAAAGTAATAAACACATTGAGGGGTCTTCATGAACGAAGACAGACATAACATTTCACTCGTTTCTTTAATTTTGAGCTTCCAGTATATCGAATCGAAGCTCGTTCTGAGCTATACTTCCTCGAATTTTCAGGGGTTTCAACCCTTCGGGGTTCGTTGTATTCAACTCTATTTGTGTAGTTGACATGCATATTTTGTATGTTTTCCTTTGCAATAATTTGTAGTTTGTCTTGGCAAAGCTTTTGAGGATGTTTCTACCCATCAAAACGGGCTCAATCCTTCATCTGCTTTCTAGGAAGATCATGATTTCAAGTTTGAGGCATGTCAAGTTTTTGGCACCTCATGCCCTTCGAGGGTTTCTAGCTTTTACGAGCCTCGTTCAAACACGTTCTTAACGTGATATGGTCCTTCCCAATTTGGGGCCAACTTGCCTTTTTGTCCAACTCCGGATGCCTCAATCTTTCGGAGGACTAAGTCTTCTTGACGGAAGAATCTCTCTTTAACCCTTAGGTTGTAATAGAAAGATGCTCGTTTCTGATGCTGAACTATCTTGGCATTTGCCTCGTCTCTAATTTCATCAATTAGATCTAAAGCTAACCTCAAGCCTTCTCCATTTGTCTCTGGTTCGTAATCCTCAACTCTTGGAGACGCGTGGGTAATCTCTACTGGAACCATTGCTTCTGCCCCATATACCAGCAGAAATGGGGTTGCTCCAGTGGTGACTTTACATGTAGTACGATATGCCCAAAGTATGGGGAGTAATTCGTCTACCCAAGTGTTTCTGGAGTGTTAAACTCTTTTCTTTAGTCCATCTAGGATAATTCGATTTGCAACCTCATCTCGCCCATTTGTTTGAGGATGAGCAACAGGAGTGAAGCGTAATTGGATATCATTCTCTTCATAATACTTCTTGAACTCATCATTGTTAAACTGAGTTCCCTTGTCCGTAACCAGGATTCGTGGGATTCTATATATCATATTACACTTTCCCAGAAGAAGTGCATCACTTGTTTGGTGGTTATCTTGGCTAAAGGTTTAGCCTCAATCCACTTAGTGAAGTAGTCGATTGCCACTATCAAGAACTTTCTTTGAGCACTCGCCATTGGGAATGGCCCAAGTATATCCATTCCCCACATAGCAAAAGGGATAGGAGAGTTAATGGATGTCATCATCTCAGGTGGTTGTCTAAGCACTGGTGCATGTTTCTGGCACCGTTCACATTTTCTCACATAGCTTTTAGCATCAGCAAGTATGCTTGGCCAATAGAAATCTAGACGGGTAACTTTATGTGCAAGGGCTCTACCCCCCAAGTGTTGCCCACAGATTCCTTCATGTACTTCCTTTAGGGCCAATTCTGCTTCTTGGGGTCTCAAACACTTTAGATAAGGAATGATGAAAGACTTCTTGTATAGGATTCCCTCAATTAGGGCATACCTTAGTGCTTTGACGTATAGCTTTCGTGCTTCTGAAGTGTCGTTGGGTAGCCACCCAGTTTCCAGATGAGCTTTGATGGGATCAATCCAACAACTGGAAATACCAATGGGTGCTACCAACTTTTCGTTGATGCTTGGGGTCTTTAAGACTTGGAAGTATACACTCCCTGCATAGTTTTCAATTTCAGAAGAGGCAAACTTAGACAAGGCATCAGCCTTCACGTTTTCCTCCCTCGGAACGTGCTCTACATAGCATTCATCAAACTGAGTCATGATGTCCTTAACAAGTTTTAAGTACTTGGCCATGGCTTTATCTGTGGCCTCAAATTCCCCATTTACTTGGGAAACCACTAGCCTCGAGTCTCCACCTACTTTCAGGGTTTTAACTCTCAATGCTCCAGCCAGCCCTAAGCCAGCTATCAAGGCTTCATACTCAGCCTCATTGTTTGTCGTTGGGAAGTCAAGTTTTAGTGTATACTCTATGAAAAATCCATCAGGACTTTGTAACACTAAACCTGCTCCGCTTGATTTTGTTTTTGATGGTCCATCAAAATAGAACACCCAACTTCGGGTATTCATGGGGTATTATCTCTTGCCCCCCGACTTCTTGGTTGTTAATGGTAAATTCAACCACGAAGTCAGCTAATGCCTGGGCCTTAATAGCCATTCGAGGCTTGTATGAGTCTGAGACCACTGATGACTTCATAGAGGACTTAGATGCCCCTCGTGGGGATGCCCTTGTTCTTGACAAGGACCCGCTGATGACTTAGAGTAGATTTTATTGGCCCTGCGTGGCTCTCTATATCTTGTTTTTATTTAAGGTCCTTTTATGGACTTTAAGATTTTATTTGGCGTTTGTAACATAACTCTTTGATCCTTCGGGACCTTCCATCCATGCATGCTATTTATGTTATATCTGTTTTGTTTGCTCACTTATATTTATTTAACTTATCTTTTGTAAGGCAATTCCTAGTACTTGGCCTCTTGAATGGGCTGGCACTTTAATCAAATGCTATTGGTACAACTTGCTCTTTAACAAAACGATAAGGAAATGCTCAAACACAGATAAGTAATAAAATAGTGAAAAAGAACTTGAATATTTTCTTTAAAAAAGAGGGTTCAACCCTTACATAGTGCTTTACTTCCTACTAAGAGCTTAAGAGCTCAGAATGGTTTCGTCGACCTTATTGCTACTTGTACTATTAGGAAACAATTAAACATAATAAACTTTCAAATTTGGGGCATGCCATGTTCCTGGCATCTCAGTCCCTTATTTCTTCGTCATCTCTTGAATCCATAACCTCGATTGGGAGAACCTGCCCCCCGACTCTCTTAGGCCTTAACGTAGCAGCTGGTCCTCCATATATCATATTGATAACAGGCCCTCGGGGCTTAGGATTATGATCTTGGTCGTCGTCCCTCGTATCATAATTTTTCCTTTCATAGTTTCCATGCTGATTTCCTCGATTCCCATCCTTAGTGAACTTATCGAGTTTTCCTTTTCGGATTAAGAACTCGATCTCATCCTTGAGTTGCCTACAATCATCAGTATCATGGCCCGAGTCTTTATGGTACCTACAATACTTGTTCTTGTTTCGCTTCTCAGGATCTCCCCTTAGTGGCTTCGGCCATCGAAAGTCCCTATCTTTCTCAATGTCAAAGAGGATTTGACTCCTTGGAGCATTCAACCTTGCATATTCGGTAAATTTCGTGTCTGAATCAGAGTCTCTAGTCGTACGAGGATATTTGTCCTTGACATCATACTCTTGCTCCGTCTTTCGCTTATTCGAGCCACCATTATTTCCACCACCTGTGTCAGTTTTCTTCATGCTTTCCTCAGCTTTGATGTACTTTCCAACCCTTTGTTGGAGCTCAGTCATGCTCTCAGGGGGGTGTTTAGCCAATGACATCTTGAAAAAGACATCTGTGGTTCCTTGTTGAAGGGCTATCATAGCTACCTTGTTATCTAAATCAGGTATGTTTAATGTCTTTTTGGTGAAACGCTTGAGATAGTCTCTCAACGTCTCATTCTTTCCTTGGATCAGATTCATGAGTGAAGCAGAGCTTTTTTCATGTACCCGTCCACTGATGAACTGATTGATGAAAGTCGTGCTCAGATCTCTAAAGCAACTGATAGAGTTGGGCGGCAAACGACTATACCATCTTTGGGCCATGCCAGCCAGGGTTTGAGGAAACGCCCTACATTTAAGGGCATCGGTAACTGGTTGCAGCAACAGTGCATTCGAAAAAGTCCTCACGTGGGTTGCGGGATCACCCGTTCCGTCATATGCCTTGATAGTAGGCATCTTGAATTTCCTTGATACGTGAGCGTCCATTACTTCTTCAGTGAAGGGTGGAATGGGATCGTCTGGGTCACCCAGTTGTGTTAAAACACGGGGATCTGACTTAGGAATCTCCGTCCTCGGAGCCCTAGCTCCTTCTTGCCTCCTTGAAGGTGTTCCTAAATCAATTATGGGGACATCTCCTGCCCCTTGATTCGAAGGCTGAGTCTGCCTCCTTTGTTGCTCTATCTCTATGTTTTTCTTTAGTTTCTGGATCTCGGCCTCATGAGCCCTTATCCTTTCCATGACAGTCATAGGTGCCCTTGTAGTTGCCCCCCGATTCCTTCTTCCAAGGGGCTCTTTGCTGGCTCTTCTTCTTCTGGGTGCTCGATCTCGTCCTTCATCAGAGTAGGGCCCAGAATAATCCAAGTATCTTCCTTCAGGGACAGGTCCCAATCCTCGAATGTAGGGTGGTTCGTATGGTTCATGAATTATTGGGGCATGGCCACTCCCTCCGGCTTCAGGGGGATAGTTGGGCAGTCCATATGCTGGATTTGTGCTCATAGGAATCACGGTTGTGGAGATCTGTGCTCCATGGGGAAGGTTATGGTCGAGGGGCGAGACAACCATCTGAAGAGGGTTCGTCTCGTTCCGAGGTATGGAAGCTTGGGGATTCATCCCTTGTGGTTGAGACACCACCTCTGTGGTGATGGGAAACGTCCCTAGTGGTTGAGAAACCACTGTCGTGAGGGGTAACGACCCTGATTCCGTGGTGGTTGGAACAGTGGTGGTGACAGTTGATTCAGTAGCGGTTGCTGTTCTTCGTGTTCTAGCCATGGTTGATGTCGTTTTCCCACAGACGACGCCAAATGTTATGGAATGAAAAGTAGATTTAGATGTTGACGGCTGTATTCAATGAATGATGGTGGACAATCGTGTCTTTATGGCTGCTCTCGTGGTTCGTGACTAAACAGGTCCTCACAAGATGCCTACGTATCTCTGTTATGTAGAGAATCAAGCCAAAAAACGTAGTTCTGATTGTAGGATCAGGGTCCTTATATAGGCGTCAGGAGCCTTGCATTTAGAATAGAATTAGGTGACTTGGGGGCCAAGTCGCCTTCTTAGATCAGGATTGTGAATCCTATTTTGTAGGAGACTGACTCCTAGTTGGTTTGTGTGTCTTGATTGCTGATTCTTGAAGAGTTTAATATGCTTTGGACTCATTTAATGAGCTGGTAATTTCCCTTATTTATTAATTACGAATTTAATAAATGATTAGGGTTTCGGGCCTTTTTATCGGGCCTAATTCTTGGACCGAACTAGGTCTAATTAATATATCATTAATTACATATCTAGGGTTATTTTTAGCCCATATCAGGCGCAATTTTTGAATTTTTCGTAAAATTGTAGCTTATTTCCTACCGATAATGGTAGGTTATGATTCTCAGCGAAAATTTTGAATTTTTGGTTTGGGCGCAATTTTTGAATTTTTAGTTTTAGGCGCAATTTTTGAATTTTTCGGGAAATTGTAGCTTATTTCCTACCGATAATGGTAGGTTATGATTTTCAGCAAAATTTTTGAATTTTTGGTTTGGGCGCAATTTTTGAATTTTTAGTTTTAGGCGTAATTTTTGAATTTTTCGTGAAATTGTAGCTTATTTCCTACCGATAATGGTAGGGTATAGGTTTTGGCACAATTTAAAAAAAAAAAAAACATAATAATTTTTTTAAATAATATTTTTGACGATCGAAACGTAATGATAATTTAGATATATTAATTTATTTCAGAGGGTAAATGAGTTTTTACCGTAATTTGTTTTCTTTTATTATTTTTATTACATTCTTTTTTAGTTGTGCGCGGTAGTTTCAAGTTTTTGATAAAAACATTTGGCGGAAATTGCCAAAAAAATTGGGTTGTGTGGATTTAAACAACTGCCCTATCTAAGAATAACCAAGTGCATAACCACTACACCAACATCGTTTTTTGTACTAAATATGCAATTTACTCATATATCATATTTCAGTTCAAGTTTTGTAAATTATAAGTTTGATAGATAGATTAATTATAAAAATATAGGAGCTTAAATTAAAAAATTCTAAAATTTTACATACAGCTAAGAAATCAAAATATTTAATCATCCGTAAGGTTAGATCGTTGAAAAAAAATAAAAAAAAAATCAAAAAGTGTAACCCTAAACAACCCCTAAAAAGGGAAATTCAATTTTTTCGTAAAATTTTAGGCGATTAAAATTTTGGATTGCACGGATTCAAACTCGTGCCCTCTCCAATAATAACCAAGTGAACAACCACTGCGCCAAACAAGCTTTTTATACTAAATCAGCAAATAATTGATATATGATATTCCAATTCAAGTTTTGTAAAGTACAAGTTTAATAAATAGATTTATTATAAAAATATAAGAGTTTAAATTAAAAAAATCCAATATTTTGTATAAAACTAAGAAATCAACATATTTAATCATCCGTAAGGTTGGATCGTTGAAAAAAAATAAATAGAAATCAAAAAGTGTAACCCTAGACAACCCCTAAAACATGAGTATAAACTCGAACTCAATTTTCTAACACTCTTTCATTTTCTAAATGATTTTAACTTTTTGTAATTCCTTTTTGTCTAAATTTTTTTCCTTACATTCATCAAACTACAAAACGACGTTTCATATAAAAAAATTTAATTTATCCATACGTCTTTATATTTTTAATTTTTTTTCGATATAATCAGGTTTTAACGAATAACATAAAACATAAGAATATAAGTTTAAATCAACTAATTTTTATCCTCCACTACTAAAATGAGTAGATCTTTATGTCCGTAGAGTTTGATTAACAAAAAACATGATAACCGATCAACAAAAAATATAATAAAAACACTTTATACCCTAATTTTATTTTATTATTATTTTATTATTCGATCAAAACCTACCATTATTGGTAGGAAAGCTGTACACAAATGGGCCGATTTTTTTGGGCCGAAAGGTGGTGGGGTCCAAAATTCGTCAGTGACCATTTCCTACCATATATGGTAGAAAATGGCCTTGGCAGAATGAAAATAATTCTTATTAAACAAAATATTTAATACTTTAAAATATGATAGGGACGATGATGTGGATGGTGGGGGTACCATCACAACTAAAACCTACCAGATTTGGTAGGTTTTATTTTCCTACCATATATGGTAGGAAATGACCATGACAGAATGAAAAAATTTCTTATTTCAAAAAAATTATTTATTACTTAAATTATGATATGGCTGATGATGTGGATGGTGGGGTACCATCACGAATAAAACCTACCGGATTTGGTAGGTTTTAGTTTCCTACCATATATGGTAGGAAATGACCACAACATATTGAAAATATTTTTTATTTTATAAAAATTGTTTATTACTTAAAAATATGACAAAGCTGATGATTAGGATGGTGGGTCTTATTTTTGTGAAAATGCAGGCAAAACCTACCGATGTTGGTAGGTTTTATTTTCCTACCAACAATCGGTAGGAATTGGTCCTGACTTTTACAGAAATCGGGCCCCACACGTACCATTTCCTACCATATTCGTCGTCGGTAGGAAATGGGGGGTCAATTCCTACCAAGTTTTTTTGGTAAGATTTATATGGTAGAAAAAGACCGTTTTTGATGTAGTGGATATTCAAACTTCCCACATTGCTAAGGTTTATGAATACTCGGGCGTGTTTCAATAGGCCGTAAATGCGATAGGTGATTGCAAATCGTATGGGGTTGTGTTGATTCATGTCTATGCTCTTTCAATACCTTTTCACCTTTTCAAAGGTGTGTGCTATGACAAATGTGGGGAGAACAGAGAATTTCTTATTTTCTTGATATACAACAATGAATTTAACGTAATAGGAGGGTATAAAAGGGCCAGCATTTTGAGACGAGGCAAATTGGACCAAGCCAAATGAAATGTAGGAATTTAGGTTATTATCTCACAATAAAACATAATCCATAATAATAAAATATTTTCACTAAAATAGAATTGTATTTTCTCTACGCACAAATACTAACAGACATGATTAAGGAAAGTGGTTAACAGTCATAAAAACCCTGAGCTTATGGGTGTTGTTTGGGAACATCATCGTGGCACAGTTCACTTTACAGAATTGGAAATAGAAAAAAAATTAAAATGGGAATATGATCTTTATGGACACTGAGAGGTGTAAGACCCAAGATGAATTAGGACTGAAGTGGGCCTAAAACGAAAAGAAAGTGAAGAAGAAAAAAATGTATATGGGTCGGGTTGATCATGAGTTTCTTGAGCTAGAATTGGCGTAGTTTTGGAAACCCACATGCTATTCAATTTCTTAGAGATATAGTATTCCAAAAGAGGCTCAAAGTCATATTATTGTGCAAACCATTACTAATGGAGTGAAGGTGGATATGGTTCAACAGTCGCTAGGGTTTGAAGGAAGTTTTCTACTTGAAGCACATGGTCATAGCAAGGGATTAACGATGATATAGGAGAAGAAGGAAGAGGCTCGCTTGTTAACTTCCAATCTAAACCTTATTGATTTAGTGTTGAAAATGGAAGGTTTTCCCGATATTCGTTTGACATGTCTTTATGGAAAACCAAGTCACAGATTGAGAAGTAACTCTTAGAACTTGATAAGGCAGCTAACAAATGTTTTGTGGTGTATATAAGGCGACCATAATAATGTCCTACATCATAGTGATAAAAGAAGTGGTCGTGCATACCCAAATTGGCTTCTTATTGACTTTCAAGAGGTAATTTCTGGACTATGATTTAATAGAAATGGAATTAACTGGGTATCCTTTTATTTGGGAGAAGGGGAGATAGACTGATAATTGGGTGTAAGTGAGCTTGTACATGGCCTTAATATCCCATTGTTCGAGTCTATCGAATACGCAACTAATAATATATAGGTTCATTATGGTCGACTTACACCTAGTTTGTTAGTCGTCTAACTTGTAATAAAACATTAGCATAGATTTATATCATTTTCCTTATTCTAGATAAATAAATATGAGAACCAACACGGAAAAAAAAATTAGCACGACATGAATCAATGTTTTTATGCAAAGATAATTATATGATTTGTAAAGGTAGGTGTGCCAAGGTATGGCTTCGAGTTCGAAAACTCATTTTATATCTTCACAAAAATGTTCGATACCATATTAATGAACTTAATTGAACTTTTAAGGAGTTCGGCTCAAGTTCGACACAGTCTTTTAAACTCGAATTTGGTAAAAACAAGTACATTAACAATAATATTTGTAAATATAATAAATAGTATCTGTAATTTATGAAATAATATTTGTAAGTACATTAATTTTTTGTATAATTGTAAAATTACTTAAAGTATATTGTATGTGTCATAATTACTTAATTAATAGTGTGTAACTGTTTGCTGTAAATTAAGTTAAGTATAGACAAAAAAATTATCTGCAAATTTACATGGCTAGTGAAATGTTCAGGATTAGATAAGATTTTGTTTGCGAATAGTTCATATTCATTTTGAATATTATTGAATTTGAGTTCCGATAAAAAAATTTGTCTGATAAAATTATCAAACATTACTCGATTCTTTAAAATTTTGCTCAAGTTCATTAAAATTTCGTTAATATTCAGCTCTTTTACATCTCTATGCCAAGGAGATCAAAGATTTTTGATTGTGAGTTTCTTCACAATGTAATCTCTAAGATGTATTTGTTAACAGAGGTTTTAAAAACATAGGCAATATACCAGTTGGTATTCAGTAAGGATTTAAATAGTGCATCGATATATGGTGGTATTCAATAATTTTTTTGAAAAGTGCATAAAAATATAATTGTATTTTATTTGAATTCTAGAAAATCTAATGGTATTCAAACACTAGTTAACTTTTTTTCAATTTCACAAAATGTCTAATTTTAATGGATCGATTTTCAATTGTTTAAAAATTAATTAATAAATGTCTTCTCTCGTAAATCCAAGACACGTGAAAAGATTTGTTAGAAGTTATATTTAAACTAGCATGAAAACCCATGCAAGGCACGGGTCACTATATAGCATAATTGTTTTAACTTCTAAGTAGTTCAGTGTTTATGATAATTTATAGATCGTTTGACAGACGTCTCATCGTGGATACAAAAGCTGGACTTGATCTCCGTAGTGAGATAGTTAGCGTTGAAAAGTATCCTTGGTTGAGGTGTTTATGAGTTAAGAAATGAGTAAATTCGATACTTATGATATTTGTTATGTGTAAGATCTATGTCAAAATATGATTATCTTACATACAAGACATTAACCTGCACGATTTTACTAATTTAGCTCATTGAGCGAATGATACATTTTTTGTTTGTGAAATGTAATTTGCATTGTAGAATGTGTACAATGATACATTTTCTTGTCTGTGAAATGTAATTTGCATTGTAGAATGTCTACATGCATAATATTAAAATTTAATATATAAAGAATTTTCTAGTATATTCACGTGAATTTATTACCTTTCCAATGAAATCAACGAGAACTGTTAGATCCACAGTCGTTGGATCTTTCCAATCCGTTAAATAAAATACTACAAATTTTATATAGAGTACCTTTTTATATTTTTTATAACTAAAATTTCTCTTTTCTAACAACATTGTCTATCTATACTATTATATAATAGACGGAACAATAAAAATTTGGTTGGTAGTCTAGTCCCCCATGATTTGTTCACTCAATCCACAGCCGTTAGATATTTCCAATCAAATCAATGAGAACCGTTAGATAAAATACTAAAAATATTATATAGAGTACCTTTTATATTTTGTATAACTAAAAATATTATATATAGTATCTTTTATATTTTTTCAACTATTTTTTTTCATGTAAGTTTTACAAATAAGGACAAAATAGAAATCAATTAGAATCGTTATAAAAAATCCTAAAAATATTATATAGAGTACCTTTTATATTTTTTCAACTAATTGTTTCATATAAGTTTTACAAATAAGGACAAAAATAGTAGAATACTATAGTCTTATCATCCATGATTCAGCAGCTTCTTACCTTTCCCGTACATCCTATATACACGGGTTATATATTGTATATACACGATTATCTTTTTTACCTCTTACTCAATGCAACAGCCTTTGTCTTAGAATCCTAGCTTAATTCTCTTCGTTTTTTTTGTATATTTTCATCTCTACTTAACTCGGGGTGATTAAAATATCTACTTAACTCAGGGTGATTAAAATAGCATTTTCATTGTATTATGTGACCTTGACTCTCGATGCTGTTGACATTACATAAAAAATAATCTGACAAGTTGGGGGCGGTCAAGGCCACATCTGGTCTGAATGTAGGTTCGCCCCTGCACACACGTATATGTATGATTCACAACATATGTGCCTTTGTACTTAGTGGTATGAAAATGTACAAGTTAAAGATATAACCTAAGTTCAATTTAGCTACATAATTATTTTTATATATTTTGAAGTTAAATAAAATGTCTTCTATTGATATGGGCTGAAATATAATCCTAGAAATAATTAATGATATATTAATTAGACCTAGTTTGGTCCAAGAATTAGGCCCGACAAAAGGCCCGAAACCCTAACTATTTATTAATTTCATAATTAATAAATAAAGGAAAATACACAGCTCATAAAAGAGTTCAAATATGATAATATCTTCATAGAAGGATCCATAATCCCAATCAAATATTACGATGAGTCACAGCACTTGTCAGATGAGGATAATACTTGCATGCCAAGCAAAACACTCCTTATCAGTTATCAATAACGAGACTTATCTATTAAGTCTCCTAAACATACTCTAAATACAAGGCTCCTGACGCCTATATAAGGACCCTCATCCTTCATTCTAAAACTATGTTTTATTGGCTTGATTCTCTACACAGCAGAGATACGTAGGCATCTTGTGAGGACCGATTTAGTCTCAAAACACAAGAGCAGCCATTAAAGCTTGAACGCTCACAAACCCTAGCCTTTAATTCACAAAGCACGTGTTTTAATCCATAACATTTGGCGCTGTCTGTGGGACGCCGAACATCAACCATGGCAGTCACACGAAGAACAAATCAAACTTCTGAAGGAACTCATGTTGCCTCCGAGGCCGGTGCTCAAGGAGCTCAACCACCACCAATTACCAGCACTGAAGGGACGAATATCCCCACCAACACTCAAGGACCGGAGATCCCAATTGAAGGGACGAATCCCCTGCAGGTGGTCATTCATGGATCTAATCCACAAGAGACCACTCACCAGCAACTGATCACTACCTCCCCACTGCTCGTGAACAGTGGCGGAGCTACATTGGGACTAGTGGGGACTAAAGCCCCCACTGGGGTTAGAATAAGTTAGTTTAGTTTATATTTCATCCCCCACTAAAATTAAGAAAAAAGTCACATATAATTATCTTAGTCAATATTTGTATATTTTTATTTTATTTTTTTATCTTTTAATTTCTTAAATGTGCATATGTTTTATATAAATTCAAAAAATTCTTTTACAATTTGTTTAGTGTCATGTCAAAATTATGTTCATCTTATTTTAATATTGATGCAGACATTTAAATTATGTTTATCTTATTTTAGTTATTATTTTTTAACTATTAAAATATAAATTTGAATCCAATAGATGACACCAAAACTTTTACGAGTAATTTCTAGTATCGTAAAAAAGTTGTCTAATAATTTTAAAATTTTGTTTTCTAATATATGTAAACTCTTGTGTATTTTGAAAATATTGTTGTTATTTAGTTTTAGAACGGGATAAAATTCTCCTTAAAAAACTAATTGTCATCCATCAATTTTAACTTTTTTTTTGTTTACCATAATTTAGCCCCCACTACTCCATTTTTCTGGCTCCGCCACTGCTCGTGAATGCCCCGAGAAGCCTTTAACTCCATACTACTGATCTCCCTCAATATGTGAATCAGACCCTTGGGATGCCTACCCATAGCAGGCCCCCTCGCCCCCCGATGGGCGGCAGTGGTACCAATCTGGTACACCATGAGGCATATGTGCCCCCTTACGTCCAAGGTTTGGAACCCCTGAACCGACAAACCCAAACTCATCAGATGTTTCGAGACGATTTCTCTGGTCCTCACACTGAGGATGAAAATTACAATACTGATGACGACTATCCCCCGCGAAGGAGACGTTCTGCAAACAAGGAACCAACTACTCAGGAAAGGATTGCAGCCCATTAGGCAGAGGTTACAAAACTCAAAAAGAAGTTAGAGGAAGAAGAGGCTGCAAGAGCAGCCGGGAAGACTCCAGTAATTAATCTGGATCCTACTCCTCCGAGATCCAGAAGGGTTGAAACCCCAAGAGGAGATCCTACTGTATTATTACCCTTAGGAGATCCTGACGATTCTACACCACCCTTCACTCAAGAGATAATGAAGGCCACTATATCCAGGAAGTTTAAAATGCCAACCATTAAAACTTATGATGGAACAGGAGATCCCGCAAATCATGTAAGAACCTTCTCAAATGCACTGCTGTTGCAGCCTGCCAATGACGCTGCAAAGTGTAGAGCGTTTCCACAAACCCTAGCGGGTATGGCTCAACGTTGGTATAGTCGCCTTCCGCCCAATTCTATTGGATCCTTCAAAGAGCTGAGTAAGGCATTCATCAATCAATTTGTTAGTGGGAAGATACATGAGAAAAGTTCCGCCTCTCTTATGGGGATTCGACAAGGAAAGAATGAAACATTGAGAGAATACTTGAGTAGATTCACTATGGAGGCTATAAAAGTCCCAGATTTGGAAGATAAAGTGGCAATGATAGCCCTACAGCAAGGAACTACCGATGACCACTTCAGGAGGTCTTTGGCTAAACATCCCCCCGAAAACATGTTGTCACTACAAGATAGGGCTGGAAAATACATCAAGGCTAAGGAGAGCATGAGAAAGTATGAGCCCGTTGCTACTGGCAATGGAAATTCAAAGAAGAGAAAGGATGCTCCAGAATATGATGCAAGGGAGAAGTATCCTAGGACATCAAAGGATTCTGATTCACCACCTAAGAAGAACAATTTTGGGCCTAAGTTTACGGAGTATGCAAGATTGAATGCTCCTAGGAGCCAAATTCTGATGGAGATTGCAAAGGAAGAAGACCTTAAATGGCCGAAGCCTATGAGGGCCGATGTGTCGAAAAGAAATCAAAACCAATACTGTCGGTTTCACAAAGAAGTTGGCCACGATACAGATGACTGCAGGCAACTAAAAGATGAAATTGAGTTCTTGATTCGAAGAGGAAAGCTTGGTAAGTTTACCAAGGATGGAAATCAAGGAAGCCGGAGAGGGAACTATGAAAGGAAAGACTATGATAGACGGGACAATGATCAAGACCGAAATCCAAAGCCCCGAGGGCCTGTCATCAATATGATATTTGGAGGGCCAACTGCTGCCGGGCCTTCCAGAAACTCGAGAAAAGCTTATGCCCGTGAAGTAATGACTGTGGTTGGAGAAGCACCAAAGCGTGCCAAGACTGAAGTATCTTTGAATTTTGATGATTCTGATCTTGAGGGAGTGAAATTTCCCCATGATGACCCTCTGGTCATAGTACCTGTGATAGGCAACTCTGAAACAAAGAGAGTTCTTGTTGACAATGGAGCTTCAGTGGACATCTTGTTCCATGATGCTTTCATCAAGATGGGTTACACTGACTCTCAGCTAACACCCTCAAACATGCCCATATATGGGTTCAATGGAGTAGAATCGAAGGTAGAAGGCACGATTCAACTCCCCATGACAATGGGACAAGGTTCAAAGACGTCTACTCAAATGTTGAACTTTATAGTTATCAAAGCAACTTCAACCTACAATGCAATTCTGGGAAGAACGGGTCTTCATGCATTCAAGGCTGTTGCCTCATCTTATCATTTGAAAATCAAGTTCCCTACCAGGAATGGAATTGGCGAAGAGAAAGGCGATCAGAAAATGGCTAGAAGTTGTTATGTAGCCGCGTTGAGGCCTGATGGAGTTGGGGGGCAGGTTCTCCCAATTGAGGACATGGACATCAGAAACGATGAGGAAAGAAGAGGAAAGCCAGCTGAGGATCTTGTTCCCATCCCCCTGATCCCAGGAGAACCAGACAAGGTCACCTACATTGGAGCTCTACTACCTGAATCTATGAAAAGCAAGTTGACATCCTTTCTTCAAGAAAACAGTGATGTATTTGCTTGGACAGCAGCTGATATGCCAGGGATTGATCCCCAGTTGATAACACACAAATTGAATGTGGATCCTGAAAGAAAGACAGTGAAACAAAAGAAAAGAAATTTTGCTCGAGAAAGGCAAGAAGCCATCAAGCAGGAGGTAGAAAAACTCTTGGAAGCAGGCTTCATTGAAGAAATTCAGTTCCCTGAATGGTTGGCTAACCCAGTGATGGTCAAGAAGGCTAATGGAAAGTGGAGAATGTGTGTGGACTTCACTGACTTGAATGATGCATGTCCTAAGAATTGTTTTCCCTTACCAAGGATTGATGCTTTGATAGATGCCATTGCTGGGCACGAGATGCTAAGTTTCATGGATGGCTTCAGTGGATACAACCAAATCAAAATGCACAAGGACGACATCTCCAAGGTATCATTCATCACCGACTTTAGTGTTTTCTGTTATTTAGTCATGGCATTTGGACTTAAGAATGCAGGGGCAACATACCAAAGGTTGGTGAACAAGATTTTTGAACCACTGATTGGTAAAACAATGGAAGTTTATGTGGATGACATGCTAGTTAAGAGCCTCGACAAGGCAGACCATATAAAACATCTTCACGAAGCGTTTGAAGTGCTGAGGCACCACAAGATGATGTTAAATCCAGCAAAATGTGCCTTCGGGGTAGGCTCAGGAAAGTTTTTAGGCCTGATGGTCTCCAAGAGAGGAATCGAAGCTAACCCCGATAAGATCAAGGCAATCCTAGACATGGAACCACCCAAGTCTGTTAAGGATGTGCAAAAATTGACAGGAAGAGTTGCAGCATTGGGAAGATTCATCTCCAAGTCAGGAGAAAAGTGCTTACCTTTCTTCAAGGCACTCAAAAATGTGAAAAATTTCGAGTGGACACCTGAAAGTCAAGAAGCCTTTGAGGCCCTGAAGAAATATATGGCTGAAGCACCACTGTTGGCAAAACCAAAGCCAGGAGAGATTCTCTATCTATACTTGGCGGTCTCCGACACTGCCCTTGGAGTTGTTTTGGTAAAAGACGAATTGAAGGTTCAGAAACCCATCTACTATGTGAGTAAGATTCTACATGGGGCAGAAATAAACTACTCTACCATAGAGAAGTTTGCCTTAGCCTTGATAATGGCCTCAAGAAAGTTACGTCCATACTTCCAGGCGCACAAGATAGAAGTTTTGACTAATCAACCTCTAAGGAACATTCTGCACAGCCCTCAAGTTAGTGGAAGATTGATCAAATGGGCTATTGAGTTGGGGGAATTTGATATCAAGTATAAGCCTCGAACGGCCATAAAAGCTCAAGCACTCGCTGACTTCATGGTTGAATGTACCATTGACAACTAAGAAGTCGGGGGGCAGGAAGTAGTAGTGGAAGACAACAAAGATGAAGACACGGTGTCCAAAGAATGTTGGGTGCTCTATTTTGATGGAGCATCAAAAACAAAATCAAGTGGAGCTGGTTTAGTGTTACAAAGTCCTGATGGATTCATAATAGAGTATGCACTAAAACTTGACTTCCCAACAACAAACAATGAAGCTGAGTACGAAGCTCTGATAGCTGGTTTGGGCCTAGCTGGGGCCCTGAGAGTTAAGACTCTCAAAGTATGTGGAGACTCGAGGTTAGTCATTTCTCAAGTAAATGGAGAGTTCGAAGCTAGAGATGAAGTCATGGCTAAGTATCTGAAACTTGTCAAAGCCATCATGACTCAGTTCGAAGAATGCTATGTGGAGCACGTTCCGAGAGAGGAAAATGTGAAGGCTGATGCCTTGTCTAAATTTGCCTCTTCTGAAATTGAAAACTATGCAGGAAGTGTATACTTCCAAGTCTTGAAGACCCCAAGCATCAACGGAAAGTTGGTAGCACCCATTGGTATTACCAGTTGTTGGATTGATCCAATCAAAGCTCATCTGGAAACTGGGTGGCTGCCCAACGACACTTCAGAAGCACGAAAGCTATATGTCAGAGCACTGAGGTATGCCCTAATTAAGGGAATCCTATACAAGAAGTCTTTCATCATTCCGTATCTGAAGTGTTTGAGACCTCAAGAGGCGGAATTGGCCCTGAAGGAAGTACATGAAGGGATTTATGGGCAGCACTTGGGGGGCAGAGCCCTTGCCCATAAAATCACTCGTCTAGGTTTCTATTGGCCAAGCATGCTTGCTGATGCTAGAAGCTATGTGAGAAAATGTGAACGGTGCCAGAAACATGCACCAGTGGTTAGACAACCACCTGAGATGATGACATCCATTAACTCTCCTATCCCTTTTGCTATGTGGGGAATGGATATACTTGGGCCATTTCCAATGGCAAGTGCTCAAATAAAGTTCTTGATAGTGGCAATCGACTACTTCACCAAGTGGATTGAGGCTAAGCCATTAGCCAAGATAACCACCAAGCAAGTGATGCACTTCTTCTGGGAAAATGTGATATGCAGGTATGGAATTCCACGAGTCCTGGTTACGGACAATGGAACTCAATTCAACAATGATGAGTTCAAGAAATATTGTGATGAGAATGATATCAAGTTGCGCTTCACTTCTGTTGCCCATCCTCAAGCAAATGGGCAAGCTGAGGTTGCAAATCGAATTATCCTAGATGGACTGAAGAAAAGAGTTGAACGCTCCAGAAATACTTGGGTAGATGAGTTGCTCCCCATACTATGGGCATATCGTACTACTTGTAAAGTCATAACTGGAGCTACCCCCTTCTTGCTGGCATACGGGGCTGAGGCAGTGGTTCCAGTGGAGATTACACACACGTCTCCAAGAATTGAAGCTTATGAACCAGAAACAAATGAAGAAGGCTTGAGGCTGGCTTTAGATCTAATTGATGAGGTTAGAGATGAGGCAAACGCCAAGATAGTTGAACATCAAAAGAAAGCGTCTTTTTACTATAACCTAAGGGTTAAAGAAAGGTTCTTTCGTCAAGGAGACCTGGTTCTCAGAAAGATTGAAGCATCCGGAGTTGGACAAAAAGGCAAGTTGGCCCCCAATTGGGAAGGACCATATCGCATCAAAAATGTATTTGGTCGTGGCTCGTACAAGCTAGAAACCCTTGAAGGGCATGAGGTGCCAAGGACTTGGCATGCTACAAATTTGAAAGTTTATTATGTTTAAGTGTGTCCTAATTGGACTCACTATTAGGGCAAGTAGAAATAAGGTCGACGAAACCAATCCAAGTTTTTAAACTTGAGGTAGAAGTAATATACTATGTAAGGGTTGAACCCATTTCTTCAAGTTGTGAATTCATTCAGCAATATTCTACAAAGCATTGCATATTGATGTTTATATGATTCAAAGTACTAATTAAATACGCAAACACAAAGAACTATGAGGCATGAAGGAAATAAGTTAAATAACTTAGAATAAAGTTAAGTTATGCCCGAAGGCAGAGTTACAGAAAATAAATAAAAATCTACAACTAGCTACGACTAAGAATCACCCCCTCCATGCTCTTCCT
Source organism: Heracleum sosnowskyi (assembly GCA_030848705.1). Lineage (NCBI taxonomy): Eukaryota > Viridiplantae > Streptophyta > Magnoliopsida > Apiales > Apiaceae > Heracleum > Heracleum sosnowskyi. Next base: position 74,174,959 of record CM061235.1, read on the forward strand.
CAGAGCCTGACTCCTCCCCAGACTCCTCTCCAGACTCTTCTTCCTCACCGGAGCTGGATTCCTCAGACTCTTCACCAGGATGAGAGGCATGTTCGGGATTGAGAATCCTGTCATCCTCATCCATATCACCCTCCCCCGCCAAAGCCATCTCCAAACGAGTGGGAGCGTGGGGGCTGGGAAAGTCAGATATAGTGAGGGATCCAGGAAGTCTCCTCGAAACCTCAGCCAAAGCATCATCCCATCCTTTTGTATACTGGACAGGGAAGAGGAGGTCATCGTGCTGACTGATTAAGTCCTTGTACTCGTTAGAGTCAAGGTACTCATCAATATGGCTCTCCTTCTCCTTCCTTAGCTCTACCAGCTCCGCTTGAGCATCAATCAGATCCTTCTCCCTCTGGTCCAAAGAAGCCCTAAGAGAACCCACCTCCAGCTGGGCCTTATCAAACTTAGCCTTGTTGGCCTCCGAGGATGCACACCAAGCTTTGGCTTGGAATAAAGCCCCTTGAAAGCTGGCATTAGCCTACAAACAGATCACAAGTTAGAATGATAACTTAATATATACTAAGGACTACAAATAAAAAGGGAATAAAGACTTACAGCAGCAAAGGCTTGTGAGCCCGCACTTTCTGCCCCCTCGATGGTGGAGTTGGCCACAAAATCCTTGTAGTCACAAGGAGTTAAGGAATGATGTGACCACTCAACAGCATGCTTGGCCACCCCTACTATGGTGTCCTTCTTCCTAATCCCCCAGTTGGGGCGCCAGACTGAGCTCTTAGCTGAGGAAGAGCCCTCGACCTCTTCAACTTCAGCTACATGAGGCCTCAGAATAGAAGGGCCTTTAGCAGCCAGCCTGGGGTCCTTCAAACAAGCCCTCTTGATTCTGGCTGTCTCCCCGTCTTCTGGTTCATTTTGCTTGTTAATGAACTCCGCAGCTGCAAGAAAAAATCAAGGAAAACAAAATCGGTATAAGGCAATCTTAATTCAAATACAAGGAAATAGAAGAAAAGTAATTACCCTGGTCAGAAACTTTTGAAAGTTTCAGAGACTTAAGTACAAACTCGTCCAGGAGCTCCCAAGCCTTGGTGGCATAATCATCCTTGATGAGTTCGGCATAAGCATGAGCCTCCTCTTCAGTCAAGACTATGTCATCTGGGCTACCATCTGACACTCTACTAAACGAGCTCTGAAAAAGGGTGCCCCAATCCCCTTCATCCCACATCAAGTACATAAACTCATCCTTCCATTTGGGGTTATTGTCAGGGATGGATTTGGGATGGAAAATGGGGGGTGTCGAAGAACGGTGGCTAATGTACACCCAACCCAAGGTATTGGGAGAACTATTCTTAAATTGAAAGACCTTTCTAAAAAGAGCAACAGAAAGGGGGAATTTGTTTTTTAAACATAAAACAATAAAACACATAATCAACCTCCAGGCATTTGGAGGTAGCTGACAAGGGTTAATTCCTACATCGACTAAAAGTTGGGGAATGAAAGGATGAAATGGGAATCGAACTCCTGCAGCAAGGACCCCCTTATAAATGCAAAGAGCATTTGGGCGCCAATGGCAGGAACGATCCCCGGGACCAGCTGGGACTAACCTATAAGGTGGCCTAATTTTATACATGTTTTTATAGTCAGCAATTTTATCAGCATCATGAAACCTATTGCTATGATTGAAGGAATCTAGATGTGATATAGAGGGATACTCATCACTACGTTCTAGAATCATATCTTGTAAAGACATAGTAGGAGAACGGATGACGATACCTCTCTTAGAAGCTTGATTCATTTTCTGCAAATGTTGAGCAGAACGATCAGCCATCTTCAAATCTTCAAAGAATATGCAAGAAATCTTCACCAAAAACTCGGAAAACCTTCAAGAGATGAAGGTGAAAACCCAGAAATTCAAAGAAATTCCAGAAAATCTTCAACAATTGAAGATAGAATCCAGAAAATCTTCAATGCAAACCCAGAAACCTTCTTGGGAAGGAGATTTAAACCCAGAAAGGCGTGATAATTCCAGAAAATCTTCAACGAAGGAAGAAAAATTCCAGAAGAATAAGAACACCACCGCAAAAGACTCGCCGGAAATCGCCTTACCACGGAGAAAAAGAGAGAAAGACAGAGATTTAAGGAAAGTAATTTTTGGAAAGATTTGAGTGAAGAGTAAGAAATGAAATCTCACTCTTTTATAGGCAAAGTGACTGGAAACTCAACCGGTCAAGAAGTCTAACCGGTTACAGCCAGTCAAAGCCCATAATTGTTCTTTGGGCTGCTGGAATTAAAGGCCCTAGGATTAGGCCCATTAAGGGCCCAAGCTCCACTATTAAACCCAGAAAAATTCAAGGCCCAAAATCTAAAAAGAAAGGCTCAAATATCTATAGAGCCCAACAGAATACGAAGGCCCAATATGGAACCAAAGCCCAATAGTCTGAAAGCTTAAGAAAATTCTAACTCAAAGGTTAGAAATAATTCTAAAGCAACAAAACGAGTTCGAGATCGAAAATATACTGAAAACAAGTTCGAGAAATTGAGTTCGAAATTACCTTAAAAATCCAAATCGAACTAAACGACCTGAAACCTATTTGAGGTCGAAAAACAACTACGAAATCAAGGTCGAAATTGTGCTAAGTCATAATCGATAAAACCTGTTCAGAATTACACTGAAAAATGAGGACGACATACGCGACCTCGAACCCTTTCTGTTCGAAACAACACTAAAACTCCCTGATCGAAAAAGAACTGAGTTGAGGTCGAACATGTGAAATCGAAAAAATCCTACAAATCGAAGTCGACGACCTCGACCTCACAACCAATTGAGGTCGAAGTAATACTGGAAATGAGATCGAGATTATACTGATTTCTGTTCGAAAAATCCTATTCGAAATTGAACGGAAAATTCTGGTCGACAACTTCGATTTCAACACAGTTCTGGTCGAAATTGAACTGAAGATTTCTGTTCGAAAATAAACTAAGTCGAGCTCGAAATTTTCTGGTCGAAAATAAACTAGAATTTCTGGTTGAAGAGTTCGACCTCGCCCCAGTTGAGGTCGAAAATCCTGTTCGAATTTACACTGAAATTCCTGATCGACTACTTCGACCCCACAGCAAATCCTGGTCGAATTTATATTGGATTCCTGGTCGAAAATTCCTAGTCGAAAAAGGCTTGAATTTTCTGGTCGACAGCTTCGACCTCGACACAGTCCTGGTCGAAAAAGACTTGGAATCCTGGTCGAAAATGACCTGGATTCCTGGTCGAAAATACCTAATTCTTGGCCATTTTTTGGGCTAAAAATGCTTTGAAAAAATGGTAAAATTCCGGGAAAAATATGAAATAATTTCTACAAAAATCTTGAAGGGTTTTTCCAGAAATTGGGGGGCAAATGATATGGGCTGAAATATAATCCTAGAAATAATTAATGATATATTAATTAGACCTAGTTTGGTCCAAGAATTAGGCCCGACAAAAGGCCCGAAACCCTAACTATTTATTAATTTCGTAATTAATAAATAAAGGAAAATACACAGCTCATAAAAGAGTTCAAATATGATAATATCTTCATAGAAGGATCCATAATCCCAATCAAATATTACGATGAGTCACAGCACTTGTCAGATGAGGATAATACTTGCATGCCAAGCAAAACACTCCTTATCAGTTATCAATAACGAGACTTATCTATTAAGTCTCCTAAACATACTCTAAATACAAGGCTAGCTCCTGACGCCTATATAAGGACCCTCGTCCTTCATTCTAGAACTACGTTTTATTGGCTTGATTCTCTACACAGCAGAGATACGTAGGCATCTTGTGAGGACCGATTTAGTCTCAAAACACAAGAGCAGCCATTAAAGCTTGAACGCTCACAAACCCTAGCCTTTAATTCACAAAGCACGTGTTTTAATCCATAACATCTATCAAATGACACTCACATATTTCGCGTGAAGTTCTAAAAATCTGTTATTTTATAGTCTAGCGATATAAAGATGTTTCAGTTAATAGATAAACTCAAGTTCAATTTCTACAAACAACTTTTTCTAATAAATAATAAACACAAGGGCAAGTTAGTCAGTTCAAATCATGCACAAAATATCTCATAGTTAAATTATCTCACCAATTATAAGATTATGTTAATCGATATAATAATAGATACCAAATACTTTCTACTCACACGAAACACACATATACATATAATGTGTTTGATAGAGAACACGTATGAGTGAGTAGTGCTATGGTAGGAAAATGAGCAAATTAGTACATAAACCCAAGTTCGATTCCATTCATTAACAAATTTTTTTTTTAGAAAAAAGAGTAAACACAAGGAAAATTTAGATATTTTAAATTAAATAAAATGTCTCACCAATTTAGATTAGATGAAATGTCTCATGAATAATTGCTTTTACTGGGCTATAATAAAATAGGTATATATATAATAATAATAATACCAAATATTTCTCTACTCACGCGACGCAAACACATATGATGTGTGTAATTGACAACACATATAATTGAGTGGTGTGGCGGTAAGAGGAGGTGTAAATTATTGTATAGACCCGAATTTGAATCCACTCAACAACAATTTTTTTTAAGAATAGTAAACACAAGGGCAATTTGGATATTTCAAATGCATTAAAATGTGTATTGAATTATTGCCCCAGTTGGGCTATTAATAATTGAATAGATTAGATAGACTCTGCATCAACTATATTCTAAAAAAAGGTTTTTCTCTTCTTTCTTCTCTCTCTTATTCGTTAGTCGCCTTCGTCCTTCCCCCTCCGCGGTGGCTTCTCCAATCAGAGGCCTTCTTTATTGCTTTGATCTTGTTTTTATTTCAATAATACTCATCCTTGGGTGAGTTGTGTTTGTACCCATTTTTTTGGGTTGTTTGTTGTATTTACTTGTGAGAGTTTATTATATTTTAATATGTTTTGAGTTGTTTTGTGTTGATTGTTTCGGTAAAAATGATAAATATGATGTATTGAGTGATGGAATGCTCGCATCGAAGTGGTGTGGAATGATAAATATGTTTTAATTAGAAGATTGGAACAATGCCTATCGTTTGAGAGATGGTTTGTAAAGAGTCTCAAGGTATAAATCAGGCCGCTAAAATATATATGAACAAATTACCAACAATTTAAATTCTCAAAAAAAAAACATTTATTTTTGGGTTCTTTGGACAGGGCCACAGGACATTTCTTCTTTTTGAATTTCAAACATCATTTAACAAATTAAGCCTTGCTCTTTCAATCACAACTCCCGCGTACTGAAATTAAATGTAAAGACAATCTCCATAAGCTGCACAAACAACAGACCATAAATTAATATACGAAATACAGTTACAAAAAAATGAAAAAAGCAATTCAAAGGAAGACACAAATGAAATTTAAAAGGAAGGATGGACAGAGCTAGTGACTTACAAGGGTCTTTGTAAACAATAGTACCAATCTGATTACAATCTTTATATATTCTGTAATAGGCATCGAGACAGTAAGATCCATGGCCTCTAGGTGTGTTTGGCTGATAACAGTCTGCCCCCGGCTGTATGAAACGACAATCTATCTTTCCTCCGCATGCAAAGTCTACGAATCCCTGGAGCTGTGCATCCGTTGCTGCAGCTGAAGCTACACACCAAGTGGGCGGCGGAATCTGAATCGTAAAATAATATTAAATATATTAATTAAATGTGGACTCAAATTTTCAGGTGACATTTCAAATAATTCATATTAAAGTGCGCAAAGAAGGTTATTCGTTACCACCTTTTTCTGGTGTAACTTTTGCCATAGAAATGTTTTCAATTGGAATTTAAAACTAAAAGGGAAAATTTGTCAACTTACAACGCCATCTTTTTGTTTAGAAGTAGCGACGACAATGACACTGAGAAAAATGGCAATACTGCACAAGAATGACTTTGGTTTTGTCATTGATATTCTTTTTCTTCTACTTTTCTTCTGGTGATTTGATTGTGAACGAAATTGTGTGTTTTTCATGGCTTTAAATAGTAGTTGACAAGCTTAACATAAGAAAATCTCATTTATGATTAGATATTTTGAGGATTCCTAAAGATTTAGGAGATATCAAATTTTCGTTTGTAACTTTCAGATTACAAGCAATATCATTACAAATTTAATTGTATTAATAAATTAGTGTGAGGGAGATAAGGGAATTTGGTTGGGTTTGTCATTTCAAAATTATTATTTGTAATTACGTTTTCTTAAAATAATATTAAAGACATTAAAAATATTGTTAAATTGTTAATCTTATTGTAAACAGTGTGATGGGTTTGTAGATATTATTTTACAATTTTTCAAAAAATAAAAAATAAGTTATATATAGTACAATAAAGTTAATGAGTGATTTTTTTTTAAAAAAATATAAAATTTAGTGATTTAAAAATTAGAAAAACTAAAAATTTCATGGAAAAGTTGAATAACAACTAATATAATGATGGTTAATGTTAATAAAAATTAGAATCATCACCTCAATAGGATTTGCGGATATGCTTTTACAAAATTTCAAAAAATAATCTAAGATGGAAAATAATGTATTTGCGGATATCTTTTCTACTTAACAGCTACAAAGCCCAATCTATACTCTTTATTAATAAGTAAAACAATGTGAAAATGGTGCGGTACTAAAGTACCAAATACCAAAGTACCAAAAGTACCAAATTTGGTTATCACTAAATGTGGGTTCGATTACTCGCAATTACATTATTTTACAAGATTTATTTACTTTAAATTCTTTAGCTTTATTCAGGTTCGATTCCTTACAATTACGTAATTATATAAGATTTATTTATTCATTTTAAATTCATTAGCTTCATCGAGGGTTCGATTCCTTGCAGTTACGCAATCCTACGAGATTTATTTATTTACCTTAATTTCTTTAGTTTTATCCACAATTCAATTGTCTATACCTAAATAATTAAATAGTGATTATTTATTTAGCTTTATCCACAATTCAATTGTCTATAACTAAATAATTAAATAATGATTATTTATTATATTATTTTTATCATTCAATTCTCGATAAATACATTTTTAATAATATTTATTAATAATTTATCAATATTAATATTTTAATATCGACTCATATTTGGCCCACCGGTTATCCGCTAGTATTAGGGCTGAGCATTCGGTCGGTTCGGTCCAAAACCGGACCGAACCGAAAAAACCGAAAACCGAAATGTTGCATTTTCTTAAGACCGAACCGAACCGAATTATCTTAGAAACCGAACCGAAACCGAACCGAAATATTTCGGTCTATTCGGTTCGGTTCTTTTTAACCGAAATTATAAAATAAAAAAATTCTGAATTGTCATTATACTTCAAATAAAGTTGAAAATAATGTCCAGTAATAGCAAGCTTTACTAGAATTGAGTAGATATCAAGTTTATATCTTAGCTGGTTCATCTGGTGCATTCCAACAGAAGCCTGTCAGCCATTTTGATTAAGAACATGAACTGTCCAGTAATTTTCTCTGAAGAATTCGCGAACGTGAAGTGACTCAAGGGAGTGACACTGAGTTTGAATCGATTAGGTACTAGATAATAGATAATTAGATTATTAAATAACTATACAGATTAATATATTATATACATAAAATATAAATATATGTATATTTCGGTTTATTCGGTCCAGAACCGAAATATTTTCTTAAAAACCGGACCGGACCGAAATATATTTCGGTTTGGACCGAATAACCGAAATGACCGGAATGTCCAAAAAATTGGAACCGAACCGAACCGAAATAACATATTTCGGTTCGGTTTTTCGGATTCGGTTCGGTTTTGCTCAGCCCTAGCTAGTATAATGTATGCATCAATTTTGTTATCCAGGTTTATGCAAAACCCAAGTCGGATTCATTTGGGAGCATCCAAGAGAGTTTTAAGATATCTGCAAGGAACTATTGATTATGGCATTTTTTTATAAATCTGTGGAGAATCCAAAATTTATTGGATATCTTGGTTTTAGTGGTAGTTACCGGGCATGATCAAGTGATGATTGCAAGAGTATTTCCGGCTATGTTTTTTCCTTTGGTTCAGGTTTATATTCATGGGCCTCAAAGAAGCAGAAATGTTTGGCACTTTCATCAGCAGAAGCCGAGTACGTCGCTGCATCAAAAGCTGTTTCCCAAGCAATATGGTTGCGGAGAATTCTGGATGATATTAGTCAGAAACAAGAAGGTAGCACAGTTATCTATTGTGACAACAAGTCTGCGATAGACATTGCTCAGAATCTTATATCTTATTAGCCATGACACAACGAAGCACATTGCAATCAAATATCATTTCATTAGAGAAGCAATTGGAGATGGAGTGGTAAAGCTGGAATACTGTCACACAAATGATAATCTAGCTCATATATTTACAAAGGCGATTCCAAAGAACAAGTTTCATTTTCTTCTACAACCACTACTAGAAAAAGCGGTCAAATTCAACCGGATAAATTCAACCGTCATTAAATTCAACCGTATCTAGTTGAATTTATAATCAACTTGCATTTACGTTGACTAAAATATAAATTCAACCCAATGCGGTTGAATTTGTTTCTGGTTGAATTTGTATATAAAATCAACCAATATCGGTTGAATTTATAAATACAACCATATTTAGTTGAAATTATATTTTACCCATATAAGTGGGAAACTTACCGCCTAAAGTAATTTAAATCAACGAAACCAAATTCAATCATATTTGGTTGAATTTATAAACTCAACCATATTCGGTTGCATTTATATTCAAACAAAATAGGCGGGAATTTTCCCGCTCAGATTCATTCAAACTATCAAAACTAAATTCAGCCAATATCAGTTGAATTTATAGATTCAACCATAGTCCGTTGAATTTATATCCCACACTAAATGAGCGGGCAATTTCCCGCCTAGAGCAAGTCAAGTCGTTAAAACTTATTTTAATGAGATTTGGTTGAATTTATAAATTCAACAAAATATTATTACTTTATTTTTTTTACATATTAAAATATTTTTTATAAATATTAAAATTTAACCAAATATTATTAAATTATTTTTTTTACATATTAATTACTTAGACCATGACCATTGTATACAACTATTATAATAAAATTTAACTATGAAATTTTAACCGTTCATAGATTGATATTAAATTTTAACTATGAAATATTACTATCATAACAAATTCAAATTTGTTTAACTTCATAGATTCGAGTATATTTATTCAAATTTAAAACATTAACGTAATTCAAATCAAAAAACACGAATTCGAACTGTACCGATTTGTGAACAAATTTGATTATTGTGTTTGTGAATATGTTCGTTAATGTGTTCATGAACATGTTCGTTAAGGTGTTGGTGAATACACTCGATACATAAGTCTATTAATAGTTCATAAACACATTCGATAACTTAAATTACACACACATTTGATTATTAATATATATTCTTTACTTTTATCAATTGAACTACACTTATTAAATCTTTAATGAACTGAGCTTCAAACACAATTTTTGAAACTTGAACTCGAACTCGAGTTCGATAATTTTTTAACAAAAGATACACGATCACTCGTGAGTTCGTATCGGTTTGCCTCATTTACACCCCTATTTATAATAAATTCAAATTTTATTTGATTGAAATTATAAATTTTAATGAATTTAGTCAAAATAATAAATTAAATATAATTCAAATCATAAAAAATGAATTCGATCAGTACTTATGAATCAAATTAGTACCGATCTGATTTCAAACAATCGAGCGGTATGTATGTTTAGATTGTTAAAATTGATGAGTGTATGTAAAACATTAAAGTTATTGTAACTATTATATACTAGCTTATAACTCGTGCAATGCATGGTTGTTTTTTAAAATTTAAAATTATATTAATTAATAAAATTATTTTTAATTTAATGATGATTCAATCATTATTATTCAACTAAAATTACTCAGGATCCCGAATAGAAGATAAAGTTATGAATTTTTACATTGACAATTCTATTTAACTTAGAAATTCTACACATTTTTGGTTTATACTATTAAAATTCAGTTTTTAGTATTTGCATATAATTCTAATAACAATCAAAGACACTTTTTAATATTAGATCTGACGGTTTTTATTTATTTATTTCAAAATCAACGGTCCCTATTAGTTCGACGGTACATAAACCAAAGTCTTGAATAAGATCACATGCAACACAAAACTCTTTTTTTAATATCTATAATTATATTAATTTGTATTTTTTTTAATGATTTTGTGTTATGAATTTTTGGACTTTATTTATTTGATATTATACGCTCAATTAGCTATTTGAAACTGTATTTTGAGTTCTAAAATCAGATTTGAGCATTTTACGGCACACACAAATCTCACAAAATAATATTTAATTTAGTGACGGTTTACCAATTTTTTCCCAATTGAAAATACCCTGAAACTAAAGATAAAAAAAAGTGACAAATTTTTAGATTAAGAATTCTTATTGAATTTATTATCAAAATACTCTTTTAAGTATATGAATATAGTTTTACGAACAACCAAATACAATTTTTAATATTACATCGACGGTTTTTATCTATTTATTTTAACATTTAACAAAATAATATTTAATTTAATGATGGTTTAACAAAAAATTTTACAATTAAAACTACACCAAAACTAAAAATCGAAGAAAGTGACAAATTTTTACTTCGAGAATTCTATTTGATTTATGAAATTTTCATGTATTTGGTTTAAATTATCAAGATATATTTTTTTAGTATTTTTAATATAATTCAACTAACAACCAAATATATTTTTTCATATTCGATCCAACGATTTTCATCTATGAACGATTCTCATCTATTTGTTTTAAATCTAATGATCCTTTTTATTTTGATATGTAATAGTTATAATTACTTAAAATCCAATTCTAATACTAATACTTCCACTTTTGACTTATATCCTTTTTAGATAATAATTTTTATTTATATTTGATATAATCTTGATCGTTTATTTTTAAAAATATTAGATCTAATGGTTAAGATTATTTTGGTGGTACCGAGGACCACACTGACCAAAATTTTGGATAAGATCTTGTTAGGTCCTGATAAGTTTGTAGAAGGGGGGTTGAATACAAACTATACCGTTTAATCGAATTTGTCCTTTTAAGATTTAACTGTTTAGAACAAATTAGTGCGGAATAAAACTGAAACAATATTCAAGTTAAATAAAACTCTATTAAACTTGAAGGGTGTTACAATTTTGATCACTGATTACAAACAACTTGATAAAACAAATCTAGAATAAATTCGACATGAATTTATCTATTTTTGTAATAAAAAGGATCGAATACTAAAAAGTAGTTCGATATAAAATCTAGGGATTATGATCCGCTAGAAAGTCAAAGTAGTACAAGAGAAATGATTCTTATGGATTAAATGTTAAGAACAAACAAGAATTAAATCTCCTGAGGAAATTGAATGCTCGGACAGTTTTCAATTGAAGAAGACAGAGAGAAATGTAATGTTTTTGTACTCTGTTGCTTTTCTTCTTTTTGTTGTAATGAATGAATTCAGGGTGGCCAATTGACTTCTGTCTTGTATTTAAATCAATTGCTTTTCTTTTAACTCCCACGTGCAGGCCACTTCAACAGAATAGATTAAGCCTTGGAAGACTTACAGAAAAACAATCCAATTTGCCTTGGAAGACTTTCGGGAAGACAATCTTTGTGCTAAGAAGACAATCGGTAAGACAAGGGATTGGTCTAGGAAGACTTTCGGGAAGACTCACTTGTGAGTCTTCCTAGTTCATTTTTCTAAGTCTTCCTAGTTCAAACCTAAGTCTTCCTAGTTCATTTTTATTCTAATTTAAATAATTAACTAAATAAATTATGTATTAAATTAATTCTTTACAGAATTAATTTAATAAATAATATACTTAATAGTATTAATTATTTATAAGAGAATAAATAGAATTAGTTGACTTCTCAATTAATTTCTTTTTATTCTAATTTAAATAATTAACTAAATAAATTATGTATTAAATTAATTCTTTACAGAATTAATTCAATAAATAATTTACTCAATAGTATTAATTATTTATAAGAGAATAAATAGAATTAATTGACTTCTCACTTAATTCCAGAATCACTTAAAACTTAGATAAATAACAAACACAATAGTACGTTGACACTCGATGCACTGTCTGGTTCATGAGTGACTAACGGCAATGTCTGTTCTTTATCTATTTAACTTTAAGCAGTGATTCACTTCCTTCTCATTCAAGAACTCCGTAATCAGTATCTTTTTCTGTCACCACTTGAAATCTCTGTCACTTTAATAAATCCACTGAGCTTGAATACTTCATTGAGGCTTGATCAATAAATTGAGCTTCTTTCAATGTAGAATAACTTCAAGTCTGTAGATGACTTTAATCTTCATTCTTTGACAGATATAATCTTCTGAGATTCCTGTGACATCTGATCTAATATTTACTTATTACATTCTTGTTTAAGTTGAGTAGAATCCTCGAATTACAAATAGGCTATAGCATATGCCTTTCAATCTCCCCCTATTTGTTTGTTAGAAAATAACAACCAAATACCTAGAGGATCACTCAACTAAAACCAAGAAAAAGATAAGACTCTTAAACCTAAGTAAATACTAGAAAGTTCTGGATCAAATATGACATTTCCAGATTTCACCAGTAAAGGTAAATACGAGACAGGTGTTCCTCTAGACTGAACAAATGATAACATTTAACCTGTCTTGATTTACCTAAGCTCTATACATAAAACATTTACAAAACAGAGCTAAATACCTTTACTCCCCTGAAACTCCTCCTTTACCTTTTATATCTTTTTCAGCTCCCCTTTTACTAGCTTCACCAAAAGTCTCTAGAAACTTCTTCCCCTTAGAAGTAGATAGAAACTTCTCCCCAAACTCAAAAGTCTCTAGAAACTTCTCCCCCTTAGTTGAGGAATTCTCTACAGATTTAAATTTATGAGTATCTGAAGCCAGTAGGAGTTGAGATAGTTGATGGAGTTGATCTTGGGTAGTAACTTTGTCTTCAAGATTTCCTTGAGCAGTCCCAGCTGATTGTTGACAGAGGTGGAAGAAGAAGACCGTTCAACCACTTGTGCTTGCAAAAATTCTTTATCAGCCTGGGTTTTGAATAGATGTTCCTGTAGATCAGCTATGTGAGCTAACTACATTGCAGTGTATGTGTCTGTGTGTGCACTCACTTGAATTTATCTTGTAAGTGTATCACTCATCTCACGTGCATGTGTTTCACTCAGTGTTTGACTCTTATCACTCAACATTAGTTGTCTGTTTGCTCCTTTTTGATCAGTACCTGCATTGAAACTCACCCTAGCCTCTTCAAGAGAGGTCAGTGGTGGTGCAATGGGAGTTCGCAAATCCCGATCCTCAATCATGTCTATCAAATCACTTGGATTTGAAATCTGAATTGCTTCAGTGATAGACTGACCAAGTTGCCTTCCACTTTCTCCAGATAAATCTGCGAGTGGAAAATCCCTTAGGGAGCCAGAGGTGTTCACTCTGGGAGGGGAGAAAATGATTCTATTTGATTTGGCAAAGAATCAAATTTTCCCTCAGATGCCTATGAAGGCACTTCTACCGTAACAATGGTAGGCACTGTAACCAGTTGCAGGTGCTCTGCTTTCACTGTGTCCTGAGTTTCATCTAATGAAATTGTTTTCTCCCATTGTGAGTAATGAGAGTGTGCTTGACTCAGTACAAAGTGCCATGGCCCTATGGCGAATTTCAATAGATTCATCCTGTTGAGAGAATGTCTCTAGATACAGTTCATTGGCCATTTCAAAGTCCATATCCTATTGAGAGGATACAGATGGGCTGACAGATGCCTCAATATATGTTGAATTTCTTTAGAGGAGGCAGAGCTGTGGGATCACTCACTATTTCAATCAAAATACTTCTTTATTTAACATTTGATTTCTGTTCAGGCTGAGAGGTCAAGTAATTAAGTTGTAGACTCATTGTTTGGCTCTAAGACCTGGGATAAAGATTGTGGATCTACAATCCCTTGGTCAGCCCTAACAACCACTTGGGTTCAGCAACAGTAGAAGAAGTGGATTGAGAGATAGAAAGTAATACCTGAATTGGATTTGGCACTGAATTTCCAGCAAAGCAAGAGCTAGATCAGAAATAATATATACAATATATTTACAAAAACAACTAAGACAAATAGAAAATAAAAGATAATAAATAATAAAAATAAAAATAAAAATAAAATAATAATATATATACAGAATAAAATAATATATACATAAGAAAAAAATATTTACAGGAAACTATTTACATGCAACTAAACAAGAATATTTGAATATTTTAAAATAAAAAATTTTCAATAAAAATAGATTTCTCTACAATTTTAACTTGTAAAATTTGAGAAAAATATTTTTAGAGAAAATAATTAATCTTAACTTACTCAAACTAAGAAGCTTAACAATTAGACAAGACATGGCAATAATCTATAATCAACATGCATAAGAGAAAATTGAGATGATAAAATAAATTTACAAGTGATTTAAAAATATATACAACAAATGAACACTTGTAAATTTAATTAAGAACAAACATAAAAATAAACAGAGTTAATCACTAAAACTATTTAACATACCCAATTTACCAACCAATCTGGTAAACATGGATTCATCAAGAGATTTAGTGAAAATATCTTTTGTTTGTTCCTCTGTGGGTACAAAGAGTAACTCCACAGTACCATTCATGACATGCTCTCGGATAAAATGATACCTGATGTCAATGTGCTTTGTCTCTTGTGATTATGCCATCTTCATCTAATTTATTTCTGAATACCCACCAAGTACCAACTACTTTCTTGTTCTTCGGTCTAGGTACCAGCTTCCAAACTTGTTGTTGTTCAATTTGATTGAGTTCATCTTGCATAGCAATCACCCAATCAGGATCAGTCAGTGCTTCCTCAATTTTCTTTGGTTTCATTTCAGAAAGAAACCCTGAATAATGACATTCATTTTGAGTAGCACTTCTAGTTCTGACTTCAACACCTGGATCACCAATAATCAGCTCAAAAGATTTGATCTTGATGATTCGCCTTGTTCTACATTATGGTGTTGTGAATGACTAGTTGACCCTTCATTTCCTCCCCCTGAGTTGTTGGCAGATTGTCTTGGTGATTCTTTTCCAGTGTTAGTGGTATCTCCATTGTAACCAATGTTTCCACCACCATCACTCTCACCATTATCATTGTTATCACCAGCAACAACCTCAGGTGGATTCTTATCATCTGATTCTGAATCTGACATTTCATCAAACTTCAGTTTCTCAGATGGATTTTCTGTTTGGATATTAGGGAGTTAGGTGTCATCAAATGTAACATTGATGTTCTTATTGACTGATAACATTTCTTGATTTCAAACAGGCCATATCCTCAGTTATACCCTTGCTGTTATCTCCAAAGGTAAGCACTGGGCCAGCTTTCTCAACCAAATCTGATAGCAGGGCTCTATCTCCGGTCATATGCCTTGAACAACCACTGTCAAGAATCCATATAACACGGTTTACCTGTTTAACTCCCTGCAATATCAAATTGATTAGACCTTCTTCGGAGCCCAAAATTGATTGGGTCCGGCATACTTAAAGAACTGGCCTTTGTCAGGCAAAACAACATTTTTAACTATAACTACTTCAACCTCTTTCACATAAGAGCGTTTCCATTTATAGCCAGCCTTAACACATTTCTGAGTAGGCTTAGGGATAAATGAATCCACTCTAGTCTGAGGAGGACTAGTAGTCTTTGCTTTAACATGCTTTTTATTATTAACATGTTGACGTGGAGCAGTCTTATCACTAGATACATGTTTTTTATTAAAAAAAGCATACATAACATTAAAAGCACAAGACATGCAATTACTCACACCACATGCTTTATGAGAAGAATTAATAGCAGGCATGTTAGTCCTACAGTTGTTTTGATCCAACTTATGGATATCTGATTTAGTCTTTTTAGTTGTAGCAACTTTGACTGGAATATCAGATATACACTTTTTGGACTGTTCAACTTCCAAAGCCATATCTTCTTCACGAATCTCTTCAGCAATGATTATAGAGTATTCATTCATAGGCTCTGCCTCAGACTCCCTACAGAAGGGTGTTTCAATACCCTTAAGTATATATGGAACAACCTTTCCTTCAGATTTGTATCTACAAGGGGAATTAATTCCAAGCAGTCCAATAGCCTCATTATAATCATACCCTATACTGACATGATTACCAACAGCTTGCTTATTGAGAATTTCTTTAGCAGTCTTACAAGAACTGAAATAAGCATTAGCTTTGGTCTTAAGCTCACTAATCTGATCTTTGAGAATGGTTTCCAGTTGAATATAACATTTAACCCTATTCTCAAGAAAAGCTACCTTATTAGTAAGTTCATCTTGATTGATATGCACTAATTTTAAATCTTTTATTTCCTTTTCAAGATTTGTGTCTAAAAGATTTATTCTATCATTTTCAGTGCGTGCACAACTTATGGTGCCACCAAGATGATAAATCATTTCAGCGTCAGTAAGTTTTACCTCAGACATGTCTGGTGAAGATAACATGGAATCAAAGAGTTTGCCTCCTTTTGCCACAAGTGCAAGATTTCCAACTTCTTCATCTTCACTGTCTGTATCATCCCAGCTCTTCCCTTCAGCAACATAAGCCTTCTCAATCTTATTCTTCTTGCTAGAATCAAATGAGTTCCTTGTCACTTGCCTTGGCTTTTTACATTCAGTAGCAAAGTGACCCAACTCATTGCAATTGTAGCATCTGATTGAGCTCCTCTCCACAGTTCCAGTTTTGTAGCCACCCCTTGTGCCACTTGAAGATGAGGAATCACCTCTCTGAAACCTGGGCCTGAACTTAAGATTGGGATTCCTCTTGAATCTAAACTTCCCAAACTTCCTGACTATCAAAGCCAAATCACCATCCTCCAGCTGATCAAGTTCTTCTAAAGAATAGAAGTCACCACCAGATTGATCAATGGATGTTAATCCATATTCAGCATCAATAACATTCATATTAGAACTGGAAGGTTGAACAGCCTTCACTTCCAGTTTCTGTGGGACTTCAGCAGTCAATTCAGTAGAGGTACCAACAATCTTCCCAGTTCCATACAGCTCCCTCTGTTGAATCTGCTCCAGCTCATAGGTCTTCAGAACACCATACAATCTCTCCAAAGCAATCTCATTCATATCTCTTGCTTCTCTAATGGCAGATATTTTGTGCTCCAAATGAGGTGGAAGTGTAAGAAGGAACTTCTTGTTAATCTCCTTGTTGGTGTAGTGCTTCCCATTGAGATTCAGATCATTGATTAATTTGTTGTATCTCTCAAAAACCTGAGTGATACCTTCACCAGGGTTTGATCTGAAATGCTCATATTGTGAGGTGAGAATTTCCAGCATATTCTCTCTAACTTCCTCTGTCCCCTCATTGATTATCTCTATGGTTTCCCAAATGTGTTTGGCAGTATCACAGTTTAGGACATGATTATGCATGATAGGATCAAGACAATCAATAAGGATCAGCTGTAGACAGGAATCCAAGGTAACATCCTCTTTTTCACCAGGAGTGAAATCCTTGGGATCTTTAGGATACATCCTAGCAGCCCTAGTAACAATGTTACCCTCTTTTAATTCTTCCTCAATAATCATAGGAAGTTTTGGTCCATTCTTCATCACATCAATGTAGTTAGGATTTGCAACCTTAAGAAATAGGAGCATTTTCTTCTTCCACATTGGATAATGCTCCTTGCTGAACATTGGGATTTTCACTGTACCCACTTTCTGTGTAGTAGACATCTTTTGAGATTTTTAGGAATAATAAAAAAATCAGAGTTTAAGAAAAATCTCAAAACAATTGGATCTTTGATTTGTATATCAATCAAAAGGCTCTGATACCAATTGTTAGGTCCTGATAAGTTTGTAGAAGGGGGGTTGAATACAAACTATACCGTTTAATCGAATTTGTCCTTTTAAGATTTAACTGTTTAGAACAAATTAGTGCGGAATAAAACTGAAACAATATTCAAGTTAAATAAAACTCTATTAAACTTGAAGGGTGTTACAATTTTGATCACTGATTACAAACAACTTGATAAAACAAATCTAGAATAAATTCGACATGAATTTATCTATTTTTGTAATAAAAAGGATCGAATACTAAAAAGTAGTTCGATATAAAATCTAGGGATTATGATCCGCTAGAAAGTCAAAGCAGTACAAGAGAAATGATTCTTATGGATTAAATGTTAAGAACAAACAAGAATTAAATCTCCTGAGGAAATTGAATGCTCGGACAGTTTTCAATTGAAGAAGACAGAGAGAAATGTAATGTTTTTGTACTCTGTTGCTTTTCTTCTTTTTGTTGTAATGAATGAATTCAGGGTGGCCAATTGACTTCTGTCTTGTATTTAAATCAATTGCTTTTCTTTTAACTCCCACGTGCAGGCCACTTCAACAGAATAGATTAAGCCTTGGAAGACTTACAGAAAAACAATCCAATTTGCCTTGGAAGACTTTCGGGAAGACAATCTTTGTGCTAAGAAGACAATCGGTAAGACAAGGGATTGGCCTAGGAAGACTTTCGGGAAGACTCACTTGTGAGTCTTCCTAGTTCATTTTTCTAAGTCTTCCTAGTTCAAACCTAAGTCTTCCTAGTTCATTTTTATTCTAATTTAAATAATTAACTAAATAAATTATGTATTAAATTAATTCTTTACAGAATTAATTTAATAAATAATATACTTAATAGTATTAATTATTTATAAGAGAATAAATAGAATTAGTTGACTTCTCAATTAATTTCTTTTTATTCTAATTTAAATAATTAACTAAATAAATTATGTATTAAATTAATTCTTTACAGAATTAATTCAATAAATAATTTACTCAATAGTATTAATTATTTATAAGAGAATAAATAGAATTAATTGACTTCTCACTTAATTCCAGAATCACTTAAAACTTAGATAAATAACAAACACAATAGTACGTTGACACTCGATGCACTGTCTGGTTCATGAGTGACTAACGGCAATGTCTGTTCTTTATCTATTTAACTTTAAGCAGTGATTCACTTCCTTCTCATTCAAGAACTCCGTAATCAGTATCTTTTTCTGTCACCACTTGAAATCTCTGTCACTTTAATAAATCCACTGAGCTTGAATACTTCATTGAGGCTTGATCAATAAATTGAGCTTCTTTCAATGTAGAATAACTTCAAGTCTGTAGATGACTTTAATCTTCATTCTTTGACAGATATAATCTTCTGAGATTCCTGTGACATCTGATCTAATATTTACTTATTACATTCTTGTTTAAGTTGAGTAGAATCCTCGAATTACAAATAGGCTATAGCATATGCCTTTCAGATCTCCCTTACGCTTATTATATATAAAGATATAATTAACTATTATAACAACTTTAATTCGATTAGATTTATAAATTTAGTCAAATTTTGTTGATTTTATAAATTAAACCAGTTCTGGTTGTATTTAACTTAAATTCAACTAATTTTGGTTGAATTTATAAGAATTTTTAATTCAACCACAATTGGTTAAATTTATAAATTCAACCTGAAATAGTTGAATTTATAAACTCAACCATATCTAGTCGAATTTGTACTCAGTGCCATGTCAGCAATCCGCGTGCAAAAAAATCAACGCTCCAGATTTAACCAATAAACAACAATCCAACGATCCAAATTTGTCACAGCAAAATCCTTCCATATATATTCACATACATAACAATTAACACACACTTTTTTCAGTCTATCTTCATTTTCTCTCCTTCCCCCCACCTCACCCCTACTATCTCTATCTCACACCCATAAACACATTTTATACTATTTTACACACACACATATATATATTTATATATACACACAAGAATTATTCTCCTAAAGATCTATGCTTCGTACAAGGCAAACACCTTTAAAATCAACTCGTGGAATTATAACTCCGATGGCTAATTCAATTCCGGCATCCGAAACTACTCCGGCAACTAAAGGATTTCCGGTGACCAAAGAAGCTCCGTTGACCAATTCCATTCAAGTAACCAAGGAAGAAAATGATTTTTTAAAATCCAATTAGGAAGCTTTGGTTAAATTTGTATTTCTTCATGTGTAATGAAATCATTATTAATTAATAGAGAGTTTAATTTGGATTTTTCTTTGTTCTTGAATTAGTTATGAAACATGGGTCTTGTTATATTTGTAAACTTTAATAACACTAAAAAGTATTGTAACTAATTTTTAAATCATAGTAACATGATGTACAAGATAGCAAAAGGTATAACTAGGCGAGACAGTTCTGCTTTGTTTGTTTTAAAACTGGGTCATGTTAAATTCAACTGAATTTGGTTGCATTTACAAATTTAACAAGATCCGGTTGAATTTATAAATTCAACCATATTCTGTTGAATTAATGTAGTTTAGGCGCCAAATTTGAAAATTTAAATTTTACACTGTTATGGATTAAAAAACGTGCTTTGTGAATTTAATGCTAGGATTAATGAGCTTCGAGCTTTGATGGCTGCACTCGTGTATCCGGACTAAATTGGTCCTCACAAGATGCCTACGTATCTCAAATCGTTATTGAGAATCAATCCAAAGACGTAGTTCTGATTGTAGGATCAGGGACCTTATATAGGCGTCTGGAGCCTAGTATTTATGGTATGTTTAGGAGACTTAACGGATAAGTCTTCTTTTTGATATTGGATAAGTATTGTATTTCTTGCTGAAGAATTCGTTTCCTTGTTGATAAAGGTTATGACTCATTGATTGCCTTTAATTGGGATTCCAGATCCTTCTTTGACTAATTTTCCATAATTTGGGCTCTTTTCATGAGCTATATATTTTCCCTATTCATTAATTACGAAATTAATGAATAATTAGGGTGTCGGGCCTTAAATACCAGCCTCTCCGTTGAATAGTCAATTATATTTCTATAATTACTTTTTTATCCATATCATTTGCCCCCCAACTTCTGGGAAAATATCCTCGGGGTTTTCGTAGAAGTTATAGCGCGTATTTCCCAAAATTTTCCATTTTAGGGCATTTTTTGACCTCAAACTAGGTTATTTTCGACCAGGAATTCGACCTGGAATTAGTACAAATTCGACCAGGTTTTTCGACCAGGAATCAGTACAAATTCGACCTGGAATTTCGACCAGGAATCAATACAAATTCGACCTGGAATTTCGACCAGGAATCAATACAAATTCGACCTCGTTTCTGGTCCCAGGTCGATGGATTCGACCTCAGATTCTCGGTCATTTTCGACCAGGATTGTTCGGCCTCGGGTATCCTTTTTTCGACCTCGTTTCTGGTCCCAGGTCGATGGATTCGACCTCAGATTCTCGGTCATTTTCGACCAGGATCGTTCGACCTCGGGTATCCTTTTTTCGACCTCGAGCTGTCGACTTCGTTTCCATGTGTTTTCGACCAGGATTCTATGATTTCCCGGTTTTATTTTGGAGCGAAGTCGATCAATACGACTTCAATTCCCCATGTAATTTCGATGTCAATCTCTCGACTTCGATCTAGGGTCTTTTCGACCTCGTTTTTCCAGTTTTTTTTTAATTTGATTTTGGTGCGAAGTCGATGGTCACGACCTCAATTCCAGGTGTATTTTCGACTTGGGTCGCACGACCTCGATTTAGGGCCTTTTCGACCTCAAATCTTTAATTATTTCCCTTCATTTGGGAGTGAGGTCGTTTGATACGGCCTCGTTTTCCCATATATTTTCGACTTCGAGCCTTCGATGTCGATCAAGGGTCTTTTTCGACCTCATTTTTGTTTTTACCTTGGTTTTATTCCAAGATTCTTTCTTTGGGTTTTTGATTAGCCTAATTGGGCTTAAATATTTCTAGCCTTGGGCCTAATTGGGCTTTATTAATTTTTGGGCTTCGAGATTGCCTGAGATTTAATTTATTTGGGCTTTCGCCTTTATAATCCGTAAATGGACTTATGGGCCTTACCGGCTATAGACGGTTGCCATACCTCAACCGGTTGAGCTTCCAGTCATTTTCACTATAAAAGAGTGAGATTTCTCATTTCACTCTCACTTCATACTTCTTTCTTTCCGAAAATTTCTCTCTAGTATCTTTAGTTTTTCTCTCTTTTATTCCGTGGTAAGGCGATTCCCGGCGAGTTTTGTGCGGTGGTGCTCTTGGTTTTCTGGGATTGATCTTCATCTCTTGAAGATTTCTGGGTTTTTACCTTCATCCTTTGAAGATTTCTGGGTTTTCACCTTCATCCCTTGAAGGTTTCTGGGAATTACTTTGAAGTTTTGAAGATTTGAAGTTTTTTCTGGGATTTTTTCTTGAATATTTGAAGATGTCTGACAAAGCTGCTCAACGCCTTCAAAAAATGAACAAAGCTTCTAAGAGAGGTATCATCATTCGTTCTTCTCATATGTCGCTTCAAGATATGATTTTAGAACGTAGTGATGTATACCCTTTTGTGTCCCACTTAGATTCTTTCGATTGCAGTAACAAATTTCATGAAATTGATTTAATTAGGGATTATAACAAAATGTATAGGGTTAGGTCTCCTTATAGGTTAGTCCCAGCCGGCCCAGGGGACCGTTCTTGCCATTGGCGTCCTGATGCTTTATGCATTTACAAGGATGCCATTGTCGCGGGACTCAGGTTCCCTTTTCATGAGTTTATTCCCAGGCTTTTGGCTGATGTTGGAATCAACCCTTGCCAACTTCCTCCAAACGCCTGGGGAATCATTATATGTTTCATTGTTCTTTTTTTGAAGAACAATTTCCCTTTATCTGTAGCTTTGTTTAGAAGAATCTTTCAGTTTAAGAATAGCTCAGCTATTACTTTGGGTTGGGTTTATATCAACCACAGTCCTTCCACTCCCCCCATATTTCACCCTAAATCCATTCCAGATAACAACCCAAAATGGAAAGAAGAGTTTATGTACTTAGTTTGGGAAGGAGGGGATTGGGGCACCCTTTTTCGTAGTTCCTTTAGTAGGGTTTCAGATGGTAGCCCTAGTGATATCATCCTGAATGATGAGGAGGCCCATGCATATGCTGAACTTACAAAGGATAACTATGCCACAATGGCTTGGGTGCTCCTGGATGAGTTCCAGCTTAGGTCCTTGGGACTTTCCAACGTTTCTGATAAGGGTAATTCTCACCTCATATCTTTCTTAATTTATTTAAGATTAACTTATACCAACTGTTTCTTTCCTTATATCTTTTGCAGCTGCGGTCTTTATCAATAAGACCAACGAGCCTGAAGATGGGGAGACTGCTAGGATGAAGAGGGCACATTTGGGAGGGAAGGACCCCCGTGCTTCTAGTGTTCCATCTTTCATAAGGCCTCATGTGGACCTTACTGAGGATGCTGAGGGCCCTGCCTCGGGCAAGAGTGCAGTTTGGCACCCCAATTGGGGTCTTAGGAAGAAGGACACTGTAGTGGGAGTGTCCAAGCATGCTGTGGAGTGGTCTTATCACTCTCTGACTCCTTGTGACTACAAGGATTTTGTCTCCAACTCCACCATTGAAGGGGTGGAGCATGCTGGATCCCAAGCTATGGCTGCTGTAAGCATTTTTCTCCTTGTTTTCTTTATAGTTTTTTGATGTATTTCAAGTTTAAGTATTTAACTTATAACTTTCTTGCAGCTTAATGCCAACTACCAAGGGGCTCTCTTTCAAGCTAAGTCTTGGCGCTCATCTTCTGAGGCCAATCAAGGCAAGTTCGAGAAGTCCCAGGAGGAAGTGGCTTCAGTGAAGGCCACTCTGGCTAGGAAGGAGAAGGAGTTGGCTGACTCCCAGGCTGAGCTGGTGTCTTTGAGGAAGGCCAAGGATGACTTTATCGACGAGTACCTTGACTCCTAGGAGTACGAGGACTTGATTGATAAGCATGATGAGCTCCTCTTCCCAGTTCAGTATACTAAGGGATGGGATGACGCTCTTTCTGCTGTTTTGGAGAAGATGCCTGGATCTCTCCTTATTTCTGATTTTCCAAGCCCTCACCTTCCTACTCCTTTGGAGATGGTTTTGGCTGGAGAGGACGAGATGGAGGAGGATGACAGGATCTTAGACCTGGATCACGCTTCCCCACCTGGTCAGACTGCCAGAGCTGATGATGATGTCTTTCCCTCTAGAGAGGAAGAGGAGGAGGAGGAGGACGTAGACAGGGAAGATTAGGTGTAGTTGGCCATCATGGCTTGTACTTTTGTTTATGTACTTTTGGCCTAGGGGCTTAACTTAACTCTTCATTTAAGTTTTTATTTATGTCTGGTGGCCTTTCATGGCTTTGTGTTGTTTTTCTTGCTTCTTGAATGTTTGTCAACACTCATAGTATATAAGCTTTAAAACATGAAAATACTGAATTTATTCATAACTTGAAAATGGGATCAACCCTTACATAGTACCCAAGTTTAAGAATTCGGGTTGGTTTTATCAAACCTTATTCATAGTAGTGAGTCCTCCTAGGAAACACCTTAAACATAATAAACTTTCAAATTGGAGGCATGCCAAGTACTTGGCACCTCATGCCCTTCAAGGGTTTCTAGCTTGTATGAGCCTCGACCAAATACGTTCTTGACGCGATATGGTCCTTCCCAATTTGGGGCCAGTTTGCCTTTTTGTCCAACTCCGGATGCTTCAATCTTTCTGAGAACCAAATCTCCTTGACGAAAGAACCTTTCTTTAACCCTTAGGTTGTAGTAGAAAGAGGCTTTCTTTTGATGTTCAACTATCTTGGCGTTTGCTTTATCTCTAACTTCGTCAATTAGATCCAAAGCTAGCCTCAAGCCTTCTTCATTTTCTTCTGGTTCATAAGCCTCAACTCTTGGGGAGGTGTGAGTAATCTCCACCGGGACCACTGCCTCTGCTCCATAAGCCAATAGAAATGGAGTTGCCCCGGTGGTGACTTTACAAATAGTACGATATGCCCAAAGTATTGGGAGTAATTCGTCTACCCAAGTGTTTCTGGAGCGTTCAACTCTTTTCTTTAGTCCATCCAGGATAATTCGATTTGCAACCTCAGCTTGCCCATTTGCTTGAGGATGGGCAACAGAAGTGAAGCGCAACTTGATATCGTTCTCATCACAATACTTCTTAAACTCATCGTTGTTAAACTGAGTTCCATTGTCCGTAACCAGGACTCGTGGAATTCCGTACCCGCATATCACACTTTCCCAGAAGAATTGCATCACTTGCTTGGTGGTTATCTTGGCTAATGGCTTAGCCTCAATCCACTCGGTGAAGTAGTCAATTGCTACTATCAAGAACTTTCTTTGAGCACTTGCCATTGGAAATGGCCCGAGTATATCCATTCCACACATGGCAAAGGGGATGGGTGAGTTAATGGATGTCATCATCTCTGGTGGTTGTCTAACCACTGGTGCATGTTTCTGGCACCGTTCACATTTCTTCACATAGCTTTTAGCATCATAAAGTATGCTTGGCCAATAGAAACCTAGACGGGTGACTTTATGGGCAAGGGCTCTGTCCCCCAAGTGTTGTCCACAAATTCCTTCGTGTACTTCCTTCAGGGCCAATTCTGCCTCTTGGGGTCTCAAACATTTCAGATATGGAATGATGAAAGACTTCTTGTATAGGAGCCCCTCAATCAGGGTATACCTTAGTGCTCTGACGTATAGCTTTCGTGCTTCTGAAGTATCGTTGGGTAGCCACCCAGTTTCCAGATGAGTTTTGATGGGATCCATCCAACAGTTGCCAACATCAATGGGTGCTACCAACTTTCCGTTGATGCTTGGGGTCTTCAAGACTTGGAAGTATACATTCCCTGTATAGTTTTCAATTTCAGAAGAAGCAAACTTAGACAGGGCATCAGCCTTTATGTTTTCTTCCCTTGGAATGTGCTCTACATAGCATTCGTCGAACTGAGTCATAATGGCCTTGACAAGTTTCAAGTACTTGGCCATGACTTCATCTCTGGCCTCAAATTCCCCATTTACTTGGGAAACCACTAGCCTAGAGTCTCCACATACTTTCAGAGTTTTGACCCTCAAGGCTCCAGCCAGCTATCAGAGCTTCATACTCAGCCTCATTGTTTGGCGTTGGGAAGTCAAGTTTTAGTGCATACTCAATGAGGAATCCATCAGGACTTTGCAGCACTAAACCAGCTCCACTTGATTTTGTTTTTGATGCTCCATCAAAATAGAGCACTCAATATTCTTTGAAGTCCATTTCTTGATCTTTCTTATTTTCCACTTCTTGATCTTTCTTATTTTCTACTATTACTTCCTGCCCCCCGACTTCTTGGTTGTCAATGGTGCATTCAACCATGAAGTCAGCAAGTTCCTGAGCTTTTATGGCCGTTCGAGGCTTATACTTGATGTCAAATTCGCCCAATTCAATAGCCCATTTGATCAATCTTCCACTAACTTGAGGGCTATGCAAGATGTTTCTTAGAGGTTGATCAGTCAAGACCTCTATCTTGTGAGCCTGGAAGTACGGGCGTAGCTTTCTTGAGGCCATTATCAAGGCTAAGGCAAACTTCTCAATCGTTGAGTAGTTTATTTCTGCCCCATGAAGAATCTTACTCACATAGTAGACAGGCTTCTGCACTTTCAATTCTTCCTTTATCAGTACAGCTCCAAGGGCTATGTTAGAAACTGCCAAGTACAAGTAGAGAGTTTCCCCTGGCTTGGGTTTTGCCAATAGTGGTGCCTCAGCCATGTATTTCTTCAGGGCCTCAAAGGCCTCTTGGCTTTCAGTTGTCCATTCAAAATTTTTCACTTTTTTGAGTGCTTTGAAGAAGGGTAAACACTTCTCTCCTGACTTGGAGATGAACCTTCCCAATGCTGCCACTCTCCCTGTTAGTTTTTGGACATCTTTGACAGTCCGTGGTGGCTCCATGTCTAGAATTGCTTTGATTTTGTCGGGATTGGCCTCGATTCCTCTCTTGGAAACCATTAGACCTAAAAATTTTCCCGAGCCTACACCAAAGGCACACTTTGCTGGATTCAACATCATCTTGTGGTGCCTTAGCACTTCGAATGCCTCTCGGAGGTGCTTAATGTGATCGGCCTTATCGAGGCTTTTGACTAGCATGTCATCTACGTAGACCTCCATGGTTTTTCCAATTAGGTGCTCAAAGATTTTGGTCACCAACCTTTGATATGTTGCCTCTGCATTCTTAAGTCCAAATGCCATGACTAAGAAGCAGAAAACACCAAAGTCAGTGATGAACGATACTTTGGCGATGTCATCCTCATGCATATTGATTTGATTGTATCCACTGAAGCCATCCATGAAGCTAAGCATCTCGTGCCCAGCTGTAGCATCTATTAATGCATCAATTCTTGGTAAGGGAAAACAATCCTTAGGACATGCATCATTCAAGTCAGTGAAGTCGACGCACATCCTCCACTTCCCGTTAGCTTTTTTAACCATCACGGGGTTAGCTAACCATTCTGGGAATTGGATTTCCTCAATGAATCCAGCTTCCAAAAGCTTATTCACTTCTTGTTTAATGGCTTCAAGCCTCTCTGGAGCAAAATTTCTTTTCTTTTGTTTCACTGTCTTCCTTTCTGGATCCACATTCAATTTGTGAGATATCAATTGGGGATCAATCCCTGGCATGTCGGCCGTTGTCCAAGCAAAAACGTCATTGTTTTCTTGAAGAAAAGACGTGAGTTTGCTCTTCAATGGTTCGGGCAGTAGTGCCCCAATATAAGTCACCTTCTCTGGTTCTCCAGGGACTAGGGGAATCGGGACCAAGTCCTCAGCCGGTTTCCCCCTTCTGTCCTCGTTATCGCTGATATTCATGTCTTCAATTGGGAGAACTTGCCCCCCGATTCCATCAGGCCTTAACGCGGCTACATAACAACTTCTGGCCATCTTTTGGTCTCCTCGTTCTTCACCAATCCCATTCCTCGTTGGGAACTTGATTTTTAGATGATAGGATGAGGCAACAGCCTTGAACGCATGAAGACCAGTCCTTCCCAGGATTGCATTGTAGGTTGAAGTCGCTTTTATAACTATGAAGTTCAACATCTGAGTAGACGTATTCATCCCTTGCCCCATAGTCATTGGGAGTAGGATAGTGCTTTCCACTTTTGATTCCACCCCATTGAATCCGTATATAGGCATATTTGAGGGTGTTAACTGAGAGTCTGTGTAACCCATCTTGATAAAGGCATCGTGGAACAAGATATCCACTGAAGCTCCATTATCAACCAAGACTCTTTTTGTTTCGGAGTTGCCTATCACAGGTATTATGACAAGAGGATCATCATGGGGGAACTTCACCCCTTCTAAGTCTGAATCGTCAAAACCTATTGACACTTCTGTTCTGGCACGTTTCGGTGCTTCTCCAACCACAGTCATTACCTCTCGGGCATAAGCCTTTCTTGAGTTTCGGAAGGACCCAGCAGCAGTTGGCCCTCCGAATATCATGTTGATCACTGGCCCTCGGGGCTTGGGATTCCGATCTTGATCGTTGTCCCTTCTATCATAATCCTTCCTTTCATAGTTCCCCCTTTGGCTCCCTTGGCTTCCATCCTTAGTGAACTTGCTGAGTTTTCCTCTTCGTATTAGAAACTCAATCTCATCTTTCAATTGCCTACAATCGTCGGTGTCATGACCGACTTCTTTGTGGAACCGACAAAACTGATTTTGGTTCCGTTTGGACAAATCAGCCCTCATTGGCTTTGGCCATTTGATATCTTCTTCCTTGGCTATCTCCATCAGAATTTGACTCCTGGGAGTATTCAATCTTGCATATTCTGTGAATTTTGGCCCAAAATTGTTTCTCTTGGGGGGAGAATCGGAGTTCTTTGATGTTCGGGGAAACTTTTCCTTGACGTCGTACTCCTGAGTTTCTTTTCTTTTCTTTGAGTTTCCACCGTCGCCAGCGGTGGGTTCATACTTTCTCATGCTTTCCTCAGCCTTGATGTACTTTCCGGCTCTATCTTGGAGCTTCAACATGCTCTCTGGTGGATGTTTAGCCAACGACCTCCTGAAGTGGTCATCAGTGGTTCCTTGTTGCAGGGCTATCATAGCCACTTTGTCGTCTAATTTCGGGACTTTCAAAGCCTCCCGAGTGAATCGATTGATGTAGTCCCTTAGGGCTTCATTCTTTCCTTGACGTATTGCCATGAGTGATGCAGAACTTTTCTCATGCACCCTTCCACTAATGAACTGATTGATGAAAGCCTTGCTTAGTTCCTTAAAGGACCCAATAGAGTTGGGAGGTAGACGGCTATACCAACGTTGGGCCATGCCTGCCAAAGTTTGTGGAAACGCCCTACACTTGACCGCATCGTTGGCTGGCTGCAACAGCAGTGCATTGGAGAAGGTCCTTACATGATTTGCGGGATCTCCCGTTCCATCATAGGCTTTTATCGAAGGCATCTTAAACTTTCTGGATATAGCCGTTTTCATGATGTCTTAAGTAAACGGAGGTGTAGGATCAGCAGGATCTCCTAGGGGCAACAAAATACTAGGATCACCCCTTGGGGCTTCAGCCCTCTTGGTCCTTCTTGGTGGATCCAAGTTGATTATCGGGATTCCTTCAGTCGTTCGGCCCCGAGATTGGGCGGCCTCTTCTTCAGCAAGGAGTTTTTTGAGCCTTGTAGTCTCTGCCTCATGGGCTGCAAGTTTTTCTCTAGTAGTTTGGGGTTGCTCCCGATTTGTCTGTGAAGAACGTCTCCTTCTTGGGGCGACATCCTCCCCAGTTGTATAACCCTCATCTTCAGTGTATGGGACAGAGTAATCTTGAATGAGAGGGGTCTGACGAGTTTGTTGATTTTGGGGTCCCAGACCTTGAATATAAGGGGGCACATATGCCTCATGGTAGATTGGATTAGTTCCACTACCGCCCGCCATGGGTCGAGGGGGCATGCCATAGCTTGGCATCCCCAAAGTCTGATTCGCGTATTGAGGGAGATCAGTAGTATGGAGTTGAAGGCTCCTTGGTGCACTCATGAGCAGCGGAGAGGTCGTGATTGGCTGCTGGTGAACGGTCTCTTGTGGATTAGATCCATGAATGACCATCTGCATGGGATTCGTCCCTTCAACCAAAATCGGGATTTCCGGTCCTTGAGTGTTGGTGGGGATATTCGCCCCTTGTGTGCCGGTAGTCGGCGGTGGCTGATCAGCCTCAGAGGTGAGGGGGCGATCATCGGGAGTCTGAGTATCCCGAGCTGTTCTTCGTGTGTTTGCCATGGTTGATGTTGTCTTCCCACAGACGGCGCCAAATGTTATGGATTAAAAAACGTGCTTTGTGAATTTAATGCTAGGATTAATGAGCTTCGAGCTTTGATGGCTGCACTCGTGTATCCGGACTAAATTGGTCCTCACAAGATGCCTACGTATCTCAAATCGTTATTGAGAATCAAGCCAAAGACGTAGTTCTGATTGTAGGATCAGGGACCTTATATAGGCGTCTGGAGCCTAGTATTTATGGTATGTTTAGGAGACTTAACGGATAAGTCTTCTTTTTGATATTGGATAAGTATTGTATTTCTTGCTGAAGAATTCGTTTCCTTGTTGATAAAGGTTATGACTCATTGATTGCCTTTAATTGGGATTCCAGATCCTTCTTTGACTAATTTTCCATAATTTGGGCTCTTTTCATGAGCTATATATTTTCCCTATTCATTAATTACGAAATTAATGAATAATTAGGGTGTCGGGCCTTAAATACCAGCCTCTCCGTTGAATAGTCAATTATATTTCTATAATTACTTTTCTATCCATATCATACACCAAATTTGAAATTTTAAAATTTACACCAAATTTAAAATTTTGAAAATCTCAATAATTGGCCAAAAAAATTTCAACCATTTATGGTTGAAAATAATTTTCATAAAATCAACTGTTTATGGTTGAATTTAACCCTAAATTCAACCGGAAGGTTAATTTCAACGGCCTTAAATTCAACGGGTTTGTTGCGGTTGAATTTATATTAAATACAACCATCTCCGGTTGAATATAAATTAAATTCAACCGAATCGTGACGGTTGAATTTAGTCGTTTTTGTTGTAGTGAATTAACAACTTGGAGTAACCAGAAAAATGCATTAAGGGGGAGTGATGAAGTTAATGCATTTTCAGAATTTACTGAGACAAGAACCCAGAGAGACATATCTCTTGAAATTTCTGAATTTATTGTACTTGTAATCAGTTTATAATCTTGAAGAGTCATCTATGTAGCACAAATCTGAGGTCTTGTAATCTCTCAAAATATCTCCGAGTTTTATTAAAGTAAAGTAATATCAAATCTTTCTCCACCATTTTTTTTTATTTTTTTTAAAAACCAGAACTCTGCAGTAGCAACTCAAATTATCCTGTTATAGTCTAACTTCCTGAAAATAACCAACAAAATATACTATATGATTCAATTGGAGTCTTCCTCTAACACCTTAAGGTTTTAGATGAGCTGGTTACTCAATAGAAATGCATCAATGCAGAAGCTGCAATGAGGACATGATATCACACTAGGTAGTTCGTGACATTATCTAAAATTCTAATTTAATTTATTATATTGTAAGTAAATTTTAATTTGAATTGGTGCTAAAAATATGATATAAAATTAATGAATTAATATATTAAAAATTATTTTAATTAGAAAATAGATTATCTTTGTGGTGTACGTGTTAACGCAAGGTCAATTCTAAAAGCACATAATTCTCCAAAATAAGAGACAAGGATCGTAAACATCATATTTCATTATCGAGATTATAACCATAAGCGGAAGCGTACCTGTATCCATGAATTCGTAGTGCTTGAGTAATTCTTTGAATTGTGTTAAGCCTTCCTCAATCAAACACCCGTATGTTATCACATAGCAAGCTCTCTCTGATGGGTAGAAGAAAAGCTCTATTACATGTTTAATATATTGGGGACTATAACTCTTTCGTATACCGTCTAATTTAACTGCCCATTATCATTAAATTAGACTTGGTATTGGGTATCCACTTATTTGGCCCATACTTCAAATAAAAATCTAATTTAGACTCCTTACTAAAAATCACTTAATTTAGCCCAATAAAATAAATAGCTTATATAATTGAAATATTAATATGTAGCCCATATAAATTATTATTATTATTAAATAATAACAATCTCTCACTTGGGTTGCATATTAATCCATAACCAATTATACAAAATCTTTAGTGCTCAAATTTATGCTATTCATTATCCTTTAGATTTTACCAAAACAATTCGGTATGTCTACTATATTAGTATGCCATTAGTATGAGATTCAGGAGGCATTCATCACTATCATAATGTGACCAAACCTTCCTTGATCACCACACCAATATATTTAACGACATGAATCAAAGTACGGATGAGTGACATGGAAATTACAAACAATGTGATCTATATTATGTCTATTTCCAACTAGTCCAAAGTCAACCTCTAATGAGATTGATTCAAATTTTCTCAACTCAATGTTAAACAACAATGAGAAATTTGAACAAAAGCAGAGTGACATTTAATAAAATAAAATTCCATCAACTGTATTCTGCAGAACATAAACAACTCAATGTTTATAACATAAAACGCCAAAATACAAACTCCCACTAAACCAAAGTGTCACATAAGACAACACCCATATTAGAAATGTGCCCGTGAAAAACTTTAGGTGCTAAAGCCTTAGTGAGCGGATCCGCAATCATGGAGTTGGTCCCAATGTGTTCTATAGAAATCTGTCCACTCTGTATCTTTTCTTTAACAACTAGGAACTTAATATCTATATGTTTTGCTTCTATAGTGCTCCTATTGTTGTTTAAATATTCCACTGCCGATTTATTATCACAGAATATCTTCAATGGTCATTCAACACCATCAAGAATACGCAAAACAGTGACAAAGTTTCGCAGCCATAATGTTTGATTGGATGCCTCAAAACATGCTATATATTCTGCAGCCATGGTGGATGAAGCGATGAGCTTCTGTTTGGCAGACCTCCACGTAATTGCTCCACAAGCTAGTAGATAAACATAGCCTGATGTAGATTTCCTTTCATCTATGCATCCTCCAAAATCAGAATCTGAATATCCAATGACTTCAAGATGATCTGATTTCCTATATGTGAGCATATAATCTTTTGTTTTCTTCAAATACCGTAGGACTCGTTTGACTGCTTTCCATTGTTCCATTCCCGGATTACTCAAATATCTCCCCAACATTCCAACAATGAATGCTATGTCGGGACGAGTACAAACTTGAGCATACATAAGACTTCCCACTGCCGAGGCATACGGTATCTTTTGCATTTCCTTTATCTCAAGTTCATTTTCAGGGCACTGTTTGAGACTAAATTTGTCTCCCTTAGACACGGGTGTATCCATCGATGCACAATCTTTCATGCCATAGCTTTCCAGAATCTTTTCGATATAGATCTTTTGTGACAATCCAATAATACCTCGAGAACGGTCTCGATGTATCTGAATTCCTAATACAAAAGAGGCGTTACCAAGGTCCTTCATCTCAAATTGACCAGTGAGAAATTTCTTGGTATCCTGCAATAAGCCCATGTCATTAGTGGCAAGTAAAATGTCATCAACGTATAAGAGAAGAAAGATAAATTTGCTCCCACTAAACTTGTGATATACACAATGTTCCACCATGTTCACTTCGAAACCATATGATGTGATTACATGATGAAACTTCTGATACCATTCACGAGAAGCCTGTCTGAGACCGTAGATGGACTTCTTTAATCTGCAAACCATTCTTTGAATCTCCAGAGACAAAGTTTTCTGGTTGCACCATATAAATTGTCTCACCAATGTTGCCATTGAGAAACGTTGTCTTTACGTCCATCTGATGTAGCTCAAGGTCATAATGAGCCACAAGTGCCATAAAAATTCTAAATGAGTCTTTCGAGGACACCGGAGAAAAAGTCTCATTGTAGTCGATACCTTTCTTTTGAGTGAATCCTTTTGCGACTAGACGAGCCTTATATCTTTCGATGTTACCACTCGAATCCCTTTTGGTTTTAAATACCCATTTTCAACCAATAGGTTTTGGTCATGTAGGCAACTCGACAAGATCCCAAACGTCATTGTCTTTCATAGATTGCATCTCTTCATTCATGGCATCGATCCACTTCTGAGAATGAGAACTCTGCATGGCTTGTTGAAGATTAATAGGATCATTACTACAAGAATAATTGAATCAGACAAGGCTTTTTGCCCGTTGTCTGATGCCCTAGAAAACCGTGGTCTATTGAGATGCCGTCTGTTACGCAGCTCAGACAACGGACGCGTCCGTTGTCTGATTCCCTACAGACAACGGTTTTGGTCTTAGAAAACGTTGTCTGAAACGCGTGAACAACAACGGTTGTTGTAGAAACCATTGTCTGACAAATAAATCAACAATTGTTTATTAACTAGAAAATGTTGTTATTTTAATTTTCAGACAAGGCTTTATTTTCCAGAAGAGTGATGTCTGATTCCCTACAGACAACGGTTTTGGTCTTCGAAAACGTTGTCTGAAACGCGTGAACAACAACGGTTGTTGTAGAAACCATTGTCTGACAAATAAATCAACAATTGTTTATTAACTAGAAAATGTTGTTATTTTAATTTTCAGACAAGGCTTTATTTTCCAAAAGAGTGTTGTGTGATCTAAATATTTACGACGGTTTTAGTAGAACAACCCCATTGTCTTAATAGTTTAACACAATGGTTTCCTTTCTAAAAACTGTTGTCTATTCTTGACTTGCACAATTGTTTTCTTTAAATACATATTGTCTGAAAGCTGTTAGGCAATGGTTTAAAAAGACAAACATGTTGGAACATTAGCAGAACCACAACAATTTTTGTTTCTAAAACACTTGTTTCTAATTTTGATAGACAACGGTATTGGACAAAAAACTGTTGTCTGAAGTGTTTACGACAATGGTTTACCTAGCTTAATAGACAATGGTTTCATAGAAAATTCAACACATTGCCTAGTACAATGCTTGACAACAGTTTTCATTATAGTCCAATTACCTAAAATAACAAGAGACAATGGTTTTATATAACAAAATTAAAAAACCAAACTGGCAATATAAAGAAACCAAACTGGCAATATAAAGAAGCCAAACTAAAACCAAAAAAAACAGCCATTCCATTCCATCGTGTTCAATAAACCATTACAACCAACACATCCAACCAAGTAAAATTCACGAACTAATTAAGTTAAATATGTTCAACAACATCAGATTTTCGGATGCACATACCCCAAAAGTAGAGACTGAAACCTTCACTTAAGTTAAATAGTTTCGCCATTACATGTCCATAGCATATCAGTTAGTCGTTATATATACTGCGCAACTCCCAAAAATACATGTGCATCAGAAAATTTGCGGTGCGTGGTTACTAAATGTGCAAAGAACCTAAGAAGTCTCGTGCTTCATGAAGTACTTCGCCCACTCGATCCTGATTTCATTGAGATCATCGACTCCATAGGATAAGCTGCCCCTCTGTAGCCACTGAAAGATTAAACTATATTATCACCAGATTTCAACATAGAAAAGAAGAACACAAAATTAAAAATTTTATACCTTTGAAACAAATTTGAGCTCCTTATCAAGACATATTTCCTTCATATATCGCATGATAAACAGACCACAGTCCTTGGTCCCGGATTGGGGAGGAACACCCTGAAAAATATTTATATAAATATTAACTCATATATGAAGCAACAATTACAGATATATATCCATACATATATCCGAGAAACTAATATAAGAATAACGGGCGGCCAAGAAATAATTATACCGCAAGATTCTCCCATATGATCTTCTTCTTCGCAATCTTCTTCCCAGCATCCTTGTAAAGATTAATGGCACTACAAAAAAATATAAATTCGCATTACGACATTTCTCATTAATATAAAGAACAGAAATAATACTATCACACTCACTTGTCAACCACTTCTGTCCATTCTTCGCCTGCAATTCGACGCTTCAATGGGTCCATGTGGTAGACTAATTGTGACTCGGGATTAACAGCGGTGAGCGCCCAATGGTTCCTATAATGACCCCGTCAGAAACATATATATTGTAAATTAGGTATAATATTATAAGTCAATTATTAGCACTTAAACATGTAATAAAATTATTTTTCTTTGGTAGTGAAGAAATGCATATTTGAAAGTAATACAAGTCCAAAAAATAATATTTGTTACGACTGAGATGCCCATTTTGATATTAATAACATAGACGGTGAAAATTAAATTAGAAATACAATTACTCACATATTATTATATGGCAAAAGAAAGAGCTGGCCTGGTTTGGCAGTCTTGAACCGTTCAGCAAGATTATGCGACCTCTCCCCTGCTGTACCACAATTTTTAGAGCCAGTGACAGCAGGATCAATAAACGATATCATGTCGGTCATCTTGTGCTTCCTCAAATAAATATGCAGTAAACTGTACATAAAAAAGTAAAGAATTAGGCCCTTTTACGATATAACTTTGAAGTTGTCTATTTTTCCAGAAATTAATATTTGAGTTTACAAGTCAGAAAACTGGATAAATTCGCAAGTATAAGGTAAGATCCTAATTATTGAAAATGGTTGATCCTGATATTTCTCCTCCAAAGCACAGAGCATGCACGTCGGATAAGAACATAACATTCTTCTTACCTGATCCAAAAGCATCTTCATCTAATTTAAAAGCCAACGTACGACCATCCTTTAATGTGTCACTTGCCCAGAGCCACAAACGCTTTAGTGACTGGTGGAATTCAGGACCCATCTTAGGGACCAACTCTGGTTTTGAGACACATTCAGCCACCTTTTTAAACTTCTTTTCAGTAAGTTTCTTCCCTCCCTGAAAAAAATTAGGAATGCAATTATGCATACTAGAATGAAAGAACAGAATATCCAACGGAATGTAAACTGAAAGTAAGTACTTAGTCTTTACTTCTAAAGACTTCTAATATTTAAAGCCAAGAAAAAATAATTGAAAAGGTTATATTCAAGTTAAGTAGTTAACCTTCAGATTTCCTTTCACTGGAGCAGTATTTGTCTTCACTTTCAAAATATTGCTTTTCGGCCATGCAATGTACGTTCCGACAGCTTGTTGCACAGTCAAGATTTCATCATTGATTGGATAAGGAATCGGTGCATCTCCATTCATTACACGAGTAATCGAGACTCGTGCATTCTTCTTTCCAAGTGGCTTGCCATGAACAACATCGCTTTCCATATCAACTGTTGCATAAGCAACAACATTGCTCGAGCCAGCTATTGTCAACTCCCAATGATAATCACCCTCATCATTGTCAACAACTTCAACAGCCTCAGCATTTTTCCCCCCATCAAACTCCTCTTCATCATGGACATTTTCTTGAACATCAATCTTATCTTCCAAATCAATCTTGATCTCTTCCAGCTTATTCAGCTCTTCCACCACATCTTGAACCTCATCAATGACTTTCTCCTCACCAACATCTTTCTTTTTATCAGCAGTAACTTGATCACCCACGAGTTCAAGTTTCTTCTTTACACCTTCAATATCCAAATCATTAACTTGCCTCCCCTTGGAACAACTTGCCTGTTGTGATCCAATATTGGGGCTCCCATCAAACACAACATTTTTTGCATGTAAAGCGGCATTCATCTTTTCCATTTCTGCAGCCCAAAATGCATCGCACTCTTTAATAATCTTATCTTTTTCCTCTGCCATGTACTTCTGAATTCCCTCTTGGATCTTTTCCTCAATCGACTTGCCTTTCCTTTTCTGTTTTGGAAGATCAAAATACACAGACTGCTTAACATGGCATCCCTGGCCACGTACTCGTCCTCGGTGCTCAGGGTTACCGAGCACCTTGGTCAAGACATCCTCAGTGCCTTCCAGTGTCACTTCCCCAGCACTGACTCTCTTCTTCATCTCAGCCTAAAAAATGAATAAAACATATATTAAGTTAACTAACAATGCATATATTATGCTCACAAGGAAATTGAACCACAATAGAAATGAATAACATACAATATTCGTAGCAATAGTAGCAACATCATTTGACTTGAAATTCCCGTCTTTATCCTTCCGGGCAAGAACCCAAGTATCGGATCGATCTATTTCAAATTCAGGATCACCACTAGACTACATGTATGAACAGACAAGGGAATTAAATATCAAAACATAATCAAACATGTCATGGGAAAAATAATATAATGTATAAAGATCACTAACCAACTCCTGTTCCAGGTTGGCATAACCCTTCCGAGACAAGTAGTGATCGTACTCATACATACCCCTTCGCCTTTTCTGCTCGACATGTACCTCCTTCATAAAAACACAAAAGAAGTTATCAACAAAGATGTACCACTAAATATATTTGGTTTTATGTAATCACGCTAAACAAATTGAAAATCTTACAAGGAAATCATTAGATAAACGGTTGGCAACAAACATGTCCCAGTGCGGCTTCTCAATGAATGAGTAGTCAGCTGGAGGACTTTCTAGCAACTCGGGCTGATCACGATATGCCAGGACATAATGGGTAGATAAACGGCTCTTAAACTCCCTCCATTTATGGTTGGCAGAATTAAGCACCACCTTCCTCGCTGTTGATGGTACATCAAATGCCATCTGGTACAAACATAAATCAATTAGTCAAGATTCAAGAATAAAAAATACACACAGTGAGATGGTATTTATTTTACCTGAACACAATCCCAAATCTTTTTTTTTCTTTCAGCCGGAACTTTTTTCCAAGAATCATACCAAATCGGGGCCTTAGATCTCGCAAGAACCCCGATATAAGACTGCATCTCTGTGGCTGCCTTGCCGTATGGCTCCCCTTTTGCATTAAAATTCACCGTGTACTTGATGCCCAACATCTTCCGCCTAACAATCCTATGCATTGTAACAGGACCCCGTTTTAAAAGCCTAAGTCCCAGGGTTTTGGTAGGCACATGTTCTGCCTCTCGTTTCCTCTTCTTCGTCTTGGACAGTTTCTGTTGCAGAGTTGTAGAAATAGCCTTATTCTTTACCGATTCAGGAGAGGACGTAGTAGAAGTAGCCTTCTTCTTTACCTCCTTATTTACCGCACCAGTGTCCAGGCTACTATTCCTCTTTAAAGCCTTCATAAGGCAAGACGCGGTTTTATTTGGAGCAGATCGTGTCTTCTTCAAAGGCGCCATATTAATCTACACACCACATAAATAATATTAGGATATAGCAAATAAGATAAGGTTACTACTAGTATTAAGGATGCCACAGATCACACATATGTGAGATGTAAGAAACCTTGTAAAAATCACAATCACAAACAGTCCAAATTTAGGAATTAGATCATTAACTGAGATTTGAGCATATAATTAAATTTAGGAATTAGCACCCAATGTCCCTGTTTCTTGAATTAAAGGTCAAAACACAAAATATTACACACATTTCAGCCCTAATGTACCTAAATTAAAATTACTTCACAAAATATTAAGCCAAACGAAACAACACAATATATATATTACTTCACAAAGCACAAGAATAAACCAAACAAAACAGCACAAAAACCCTGATGCACAAAAATCATTCATAAACAATAAACCAAGTGCATGCAGAGTAAAAGAGAGAGGGGTGAGAGAGAGACAGAGAGAGAGGGGGGGTGAGAGAGGGGGCAATAGAGAGAGAGAGAGCAAGAGAGAGAGTGAGAGAGATAGTGAGAGAGAGAGAGTGAGAGAGAGACAGAGAGAGAGGGGGGGTGAGAGAGAGGGGGCAATAGAGAGAGAGAGAGCAAGAGAGAGAGTGAGAGAGATAGTGAGAGAGAGATAGTGAGAGAGAGACAGAGAGAGAGGGGGGGTGAGAGAGAGGGGGCAATAGAGAGAGAGAGAGCAAGAGAGAGTGAGAGAGAGAGGGTGAGAGAGAGGTGTGTACCGATGATGGAGACGGAGACGGAGACGGAGACGTAGACGGAGTCGGAGAATCGAAATCACCGGCGATGGAGACGAGAGTGAATTGGGGGGAAATTTGGGGGGGAAGAAAGTGAATTGTGTTTTGGGAAATGAGGGAGTGACCGAGATCTATCCGACCCGGGAGTGAATTAACGGTTGGATTTAGATCTCTTTTCATCTAACGGTCGTAAAAATTTGATTATAAGTAATTTTTTTAATTTTTATCAATTTTGGTATAAAAGTTATGATTTTAAATATGATTAATATTAAATAAGATAATATTAAAAAAATTGATAGATACAGATTATCATAAGATTTGAAGTATTTGTGATAAATTATGAATATTTATTAAATATATTAGTTACAAATTAATTATTAGAAAAAAATATATTATATTAAATTATAAATATTTTAATCAAATTATTATAATATGTTAACATATATTATGAATATTAATACACATTTGATTTTCATTCGAGTTAATATTCGATTTCCCGATTTCAAAGTTTAGTAACTCGAGTTAATACGTATAATAATAGATTGTGCTTAGGGTTTTATATGTACATTTTATATGTTGTTAAGTATAATAACGAGTATAATACGAAAGTCTTAATATGATAAGAGAACTACAAACTATGATATCCGGCTTAATTAAGAATATTATCCTATAATTAAGTGTGTCAATTAAACATAAACTTTATTATTCAAACAAAGTTCACAATTAAAGTTTGTCACGAACGAGAAATTCAAAAAACAAAAAAAAAAGGTCACACAACTGTTTTTAAGCTGTAAAACCGTTGTAGTAATATCATTCAGACAACAGTTTATAAATAAAAAACCGTTGTAGTAATTACACAACGGTTTCTACAAAACAACCGTCGTGGAAAGTAAAGTACAACAAAGGTTTATTCTTAAAAAAACCGTTGTGTGTTGTTTTTATAAAAATTTTGTTAATACCTTTGCCTAACTTATTTTTTACACTTCTTTGAAGATACCGAACATGTTATTGATTGAAAATTTTATAAAATAATACTTATAATAATAGATTGTGCTTAGGGTTTTGTGGTTTAGGGGTTACGATCGACTTAGGGGTTATGTTAGTTTACACACGAAATTATGTAAGTCATGTATAAGCGAGACTGTACGCCATTCCCGACTTGTATGTTTAGTAAATTGTGTGGTGTCCTTGGTCCGACAAAGAAAAATATGTACATTTTATATGTTGTTAAGTATAATAACGAGGATAATACGAAAGTCTTAATATGATAAGAGAACTACAAACTATGATATCCGGCTTAATTAAGAATATTATCCTATAATTAAGTGTGTCAATTAAACATAAACTTTATTATTCAAACAAAGTTCACAATTAAAGTTTGTCACGAACGAGAAATTCAAAAAACAAAAAAAAAAGGTCACACAACTGTTTTTAAGCTGTAAAACCGTTGTAGTAATATCATTCAGACAACAGTTTATAAATAAAAAACCGTTGTAGTAATTACACAACGGTTTCTACAAAACAACCGTCGTGGAAAGTAAAGTACAACAAAGGTTTATTCTTAAAAAAACCGTTGTGTGTTGTTTTTATAAAAATTTTGTTAATACCTTTGCCTAACTTATTT
Source organism: Heracleum sosnowskyi (assembly GCA_030848705.1). Taxonomy (NCBI): domain Eukaryota; kingdom Viridiplantae; phylum Streptophyta; class Magnoliopsida; order Apiales; family Apiaceae; genus Heracleum; species Heracleum sosnowskyi. The sequence goes on from CM061235.1 coordinate 74,216,433, forward strand.
TTTACACTTCTTTGAAGATACCGAACATGTTATTGATTGAAAATTTTATAAAATAATACTTATAATAATAGATTGTGCTTAGGGTTTTGTGGTTTAGGGGTTACGATCGACTTAGGGGTTATGTTAGTTTACACACGAAATTATGTAAGTCATGTATAAGCGAGACTGTACGCCATTCCCGACTTGTATGTTTAGTAAATTGTGTGGTGTCCTTGGTCCGACAAAGAAAAATATGTACATTTTATATGTTGTTAAGTATAATAACGAGGATAATACGAAAGTCTTAATATGATAAGAGAACTACAAACTATGATATCCGGCTTAATTAAGAATATTATCCTATAATTAAGTGTGTCAATTAAACATAAACTTTATTATTCAAACAAAGTTCACAATTAAAGTTTGTCACGAACGAGAAATTCAAAAAACAAAAAAAAAAGGTCACACAACTGTTTTTAAGCTGTAAAACCGTTGTAGTAATATCATTCAGACAACAGTTTATAAATAAAAAACCGTTGTAGTAATTACACAACGGTTTCTACAAAACAACCGTCGTGGAAAGTAAAGTACAACAAAGGTTTATTCTTAAAAAAACCGTTGTGTGTTGTTTTTATAAAAATTTTGTTAATACCTTTGCCTAACTTATTTTTTACACTTCTTTGCTTAGAGGTATTTTGTTGTGGACAATTAGTGATTATCCAGCCTATGGTAACTTGTCGGGCAACATTGTCAAAGGGTATAATGGGTGTCCAGTTTGTGTTGATAATACAAAAGCTACAAGGTTGAAAAATTACCGTAAGTGTGTGGTCATGAGGCATCGGAGGTGGCTTCCACCTTTTCATCCATATCGCCGGCAGAAAAAGGAGTTTGATAACACCGTGGAAAATGAAACAGCCCCAGTTCCATTAACCGGAGAGGAGGTGCTTAAAAGAACACAACATTTAAAGGGCCATGTGTTTGGTAAGACACAACAGCAGCCTCGATTTAAAAAGGGCGATGACAGACCTATTTGGAAGAAGGTATCTATATTTTTCGATCTTGAGTATTGGATGTTTTTGCCTGTTAGACATGTTCTTGATGTGATGCACATGGAGAAAAACATATGTGAAGCTTTACTTGGTACATTGCTTAATATCCCAAAGAAGACAAAAGATAAGGAAGCTGTCCGTCTTGACATGGCTGAAATGGGAATCAGAACAGAGCTAAGGCCAAAAAAACCGGGGAAAAAGGAGAAGTTACCATTAGCGTCTTGGAACTTAACTCATGTTGAAAAAAAAGTTGTTTGCTCCTCCTTTCTTGGAATGAAGCTGCCTGATGGTTTTTGTTCTAACATTAGGAGTCTTGTATCAATGGAAACTCTCCGACTTACTGGAATGAAATCTCACGATTGTCATATGATTTTGCATCACCTGCTCCCGATTGCAATTCGGTCCTCACTGGAAAAAAAGGTAAGGAACACTGTCATTCGGTTTTGTCTCTTTTTCAAAGCAATATGCAGTAAAGTTATAGAGGTCGATAAGTTGGAGAAAATGCAATCACAATTAGTAGAAACTTTGTGTCACCTAGAAAAATACTTCCCTCCTTCGTTGTTTGATGTAATGTTTCATCTATCGGTTCATCTTGTAAGAGAAGTGGAGCTTTGCGGACCAATTTTTCTTAGGTGGATGTACCCGTTTGAGAGATATATGAAGACATTCAAGGGATATATAAGAAATCGGGCTCGTGCGGAAGGCTGCATTGCAGAGGCATATATCGCAGAGGAGGCAGTTGAGTGTTTGGTTGATCATGAAGAAAGGACTATTGGGGTGCCCAAAAATGGTGGGCATATGCAAGACACCACATCCAGGCCATTATCTGGTGCAACCATCATCATCCCGAGCAACACTGATTTGCACGCAGCACACTTATGCGTCCTACAAAATACTACTGCAGTTATGCCATTTTTTGAGTAAGTCAAGAATTGTTTTTTCATTATGTCTTTCATTTTCTGCACCTTTTTGACATTAATAATTTTCTGCAGCGAACACATGTCATTCTTGATGTCCAAATTTCCGGAACATGAAAATGATGCAATATGGCTAAAAAACATGCAAAATGACACATTCCCAAATTGGTTCAAAGAGAAGGTATTATGTGCATTTTTGTTAAAAATTAATGCATTTTTCTGATAAAAATAGTTGACATGAATCAACAATTTTTTGGCAGATTGATTTAGATTTAAATGCTGGAGAAGAGGTACCCGAGGAGCTAAGATGGATTGCAGATGGGCCTAACAAGGATGTCCCCACATTCAGTGGCTACAAAGTGAACGGGGTTACGTTCAGTACTAAGGATCGGGATGACACGCGTCAAGTTCAATGTAGCGGCGTCTGTGTACAAGCCGATACAATGATTGTGGAGGGTAATGATAAAAATATTGAGCATGCTTCACAACTATTTTATGGAGTTATAACAAGTATATGGGAGCTGGATTATGAAAACTTTAGGATCCCTATTTTTCGGTGCAAGTGGGTAGATTTGAACAGAGGGACTAAGGTAGATGACTTGGGGTATGTATTGGTTAATTTGAATAGGTTGGGGTTTTTAAACGATCCATTTGTGTTAGCTAAACATGTCAAGCAAGTATGTTACATAGACGATCCCCTTGAGAAATTATGGTCCGTGGTGTTAAAATTACCCGAGAAGAACTACTATGAAGTTAATGATGAAGAAGATGAGGGATCCGTAGAGGTACAACTTGAGAATGAGTGTTTTCTGCCTAATTTACCGGACGTTGATTTGCTTGAGGAGGATGACTATAGTTACATGCGAGATGTTGATGAACAAATTTTACTTTCTTGATGTAATTTTATTTATGTACTTTGAATGGTTGGCTGCTATATGGTTGTTTGGTTTTGCCTTTGAAATTGCAAACTACAGAATGTTCTTGTGAATTAGTGTTAATGTATGCAGTATTGATTGGTTTTGCCTTTGAAACTTTGGCAGGGGGTTTACTTCTTTATATTATTTTTTTTAATTTTTTTAACTATCAGACAACGGTTTATGTAAGCTAAACAATTGTGTGACAGCAACATATTTAACAGCCAAAAACCATTGTCTCTAAGATTTCAATTGGACAACGGTATGCAGAAACTGTTGTGTGAATTAAGTATAGTCCACATACAAGTAAAACACTTGTCTGATTCTAACAACGGTTTACAAAACCATTGTCTGAAGAAACTTCAGACAATGGTTTTGTAAACCGTTGTTAGAATCAGACAAGTGTTTATTCAAACTGTTGTGTGCCATCCATTTAAGTAACAAAAAAAAAACACTTGTGTGTTTTTAACAACGGTTTATGAAACACTTGTCTGACATTTCTTCAGACAACGGTTTTATAATTCCGTTGTGTAAAGCCTCTGCTTTACTCCTTCTAATAGACAATGGTTTTAGAAACCGTTGTGGAAGGTCTTTCAGACAACAGACAGATTTTGCAAAAACAAAAACCGTTGTGTGAAAATTTCAAACAATGCTTTTACTGCCGACCGTTGTCTAATAAGTGTCGTCTGTTTCAGTTTTTCTTGTAGTGCATCTTCCCCAACACCAATTCCATCTTCATGTTCTTGTAGAAAAACAATATAATCATCTGTAATTGCACTTTTTCGCTCTCTAGTGGATCTCCTTAATTGCACTTCTTGTGATTCATGAGGTTGTTGATCTTGCTGAATTGGTTCCTCATGAGGAATGCCAGTGTTGTCTTGAATCGGAGGCCCTTGAAAAATGATAGGTACCATAATCTGATCATTGTTCTCAGGAGTGTCATGAATAGGTCCATGACTATCTTCCTCAAAGACAATACTTTTACCTATATCTTCCCTCCCAAAATCAACGTCCTCAAAAAATCTTGCATTATCGGTCTCAAAGAAGGATCTAGTAGTGGGATCATAAAATTTAAATCCGCGAGTACGCTCCGGATATCCAACAAAGTAGCAACTGACCGTTCTAGAGTCCATTTTTTTTTCATTCGGCTTATATGGCCTTGCCTCAGCTGGACAACCCCAAACATGTAAGTGCCTAATGCTAGGTACTTTCTTTGTCCAAAGTTTGTAAGGGGTTTCGGTCACCGCTTTTGATGGAACCCTATTAAGGATATAAATTGCAGTCTTTAGTGCATCTCCCCAAAGTGAATCAGGTAAAAAAGAATGACTTATCATACTTCTAACCATATATTTAAGAGTACAGTTTCGCCTCTCAGTCACACCATTCGAATTAGGTTTGCATGGCATGGTGTACTGAGGGACTATTCCACACTCCTTTAGGAAGTTAGCAAAGGGTCCTGGACATTGCTCACCTGATCCATCATATCTTCCGTAGTATTCACCACCACGATCAGATCTGACAACTTTGATATTACTATTTAGCTGAAGTTCAACTTCAGCTTTATATTCCTTAAACATGTCCAGAGCTTGGGACTTCTCATGTATCAAGTATAGATAACCATACCTCGAGTAATCGTCTATGAACGTGATAAAATACCATTGACCGTTCCAAGAGGTTGTAGGGAATGGTCCACATATATCGGTATGAATCAGTTCTAAGACACTTGTAGCTCTATTGGCACCTAACTTTCTTGAGTTTGTTTGTTTTCCCTTAATACATTCAATGCAAACCTGAAAATCACTTAAGTCTAAGGGATCAAGAATTCTATCATCCACAAGCCTTTGTATTATATGTTTAGAGATGTGACCTAAACGCTTGTGCCACAACCTGGAAAAATTCTCAGTTAACTTATGCTTTGTACCTCTTGCACTTGAATGCAAAATTTCATTATTAAAAGTAACAATTTCAAGCATATAAAGATTATCAATTAAAGAACCAGTGGCAACCACAATTCAACTTAAAGAGAAACTAACTTTATTATTTCCAAAGGAACAAGTGTATCCAAATTTGTCCAAAGAGGAAATAGAAATAAATTCCGTCTAAAAGATGGTGCAACAAAAGTTTCAACCAAATCCAAATAAACACCAGTTTTCAATAATAATCTAAATGTTCCAATAGCTTCAACTCGAACTTTATTGCCGCCGCCCACGAAGATGAATCTTTCAGCATCAATTGGCGGTCGACTCCACAGACAACCCTACATTAATACACTTATGTGAGTAGTAGCACCACAATCTACCCACCAAGTATCCTTAGGTACATAAGCCAAATTAACTTCAGAACAAACAAAAGCAGAATTCTTACCCTTCTTCACACACCAAGTAGCATATTTGGAACACTCCTTTTCATGTGTCCAGCCTTCTTACAAAAGTAACATGTTGGTCCCTTATCCTGCTTCTCTTGTGACTGATTGGGTTTTCCACTTGCACTATCCTTACCTCTCTTTCTCTTCTTATCATGAGAGCTTGATGCCAAGTGAGCATTTTCAGTCTTGTCTCGCAATGCCCTTTCCTCCTCTTGCACACATTGTGAAATGAGCTCATTAAGAGTCCATTTTTCCTTTTGAGTATTGTAACTCACCACAAAGTGACCAAACTGAGGAGAGAGTGAAATAAGAACCAAGTGAACAAGTAACTCATCCGAAAGTTCTAACTTGAGTTCCTTAATCTGTCCAGCAAGATTGGACATCCCAATGATGTACTCCCTTATGTTCCCCTTTCCCTTATAGTTCATGGTCACGAGTTTTGACAAAAGATTACTCGTTTTCGCTTTCTCATTCTTAGCAAAATATTGCTCAATTTCAGAGAGGAACTTCTTGGCATTTGTGCTCTCAGCAATAGAGCCCCGAAAACCAGTTGGAATCGTTCGCTTCATGATCGCTAGACACATGCGATTAGAGCGTTCCCATTTCTCAATTTGATCCGTTTTCGGATCTTCCGTAGTAGGAACGGGTTGCTCTTTCCATAACGCAAGGTCAAGATCCATGCACCCAAGAACGATCTCAACATACTCTTTCCATGTGACATAATTTGTCCCATTCAACATTGGAATCATGCAAAACAATGACACAAAATGCTCAAAACTTATATATACATATATAATGTGATAAACTCAAATATTGGCAACACCATCACAAGATACCTAGACCAACACTGAATTTTAGTCTTTGGACAGAAGAATCAATTTGCAATTGGTACTCACAACGCAACAATCAAGTGTTAAAAATAAATTTCTGTCAAATAATACGCCTTTCTTTGGACCGACTTATTATTCACATGAAAAATCTTAACATTGCTACATACTTATTATCACAAGAAATTTTAATTTTGGCCAAATTATACCATCCTTTGGGCCGATAAAATTTGCATAAAATTAAATACTCAATCATCACTATAATATATATTTTTTAAATTAATTAATCTACACAAAAGAGGTTATTCTGGCAACATATTGCTTCAATCAATTAAATTAAAAAATAATATTTGACCACTTAAATAAATAAGTTAATATTAATTTGCCAATAATTAAATTTTAATCACAAATGTTATACGTATTCTTTATTTTAAGCTTACTAACCGAATTACATAACTATTAAGGTACTGTAGTTTATTTAAATAGTCGTAACTCAGCGGAGAACAAGTAGCTTGACAATGTCAGGAGCCAAAAGTATATTCTATAAAGTGTACATGGGAGTTTAGGATGATACTATAATAATTATTTGTCAAAACAACACAAAAGTTAACACATGTATAACAAACATAACATAAATTTATATTAGTACCTTTAATCCATTATACACATGCAAGAAAAGTAACTAAACTATTACACAAACATTGATATGGCCACACAAAAAAATATATAAAACTAATGAACCAAATCCATGGCATAAAGTGATTTGGATTCCTGACTAAATCCAAAAACATGGCTAACCACATATAATATCCAAACAATATTTTGAATCGGAACAAACAAGGTAATTATCATATATCACGATTCAAACTCACTATATTACCCAATAACTAAAAAATACGAAGAGGTTCTGATGCCAATTGTTAACGCAAGGTCAATTCTAAAAGCACATAATTTCCAAAATCAGAGACAAGGATCGTAAACATCATATTTCATTATCGAGATTATAATCATAAGCGGAAGCGTACCTGTATCCATGAATTCGTAGTGCTTGAGTAATTCTTTGAATTGAGTTAAGCCTTCCTCAATCAAACACCCTTATGTTATCACATAGCAAGCTCTCTCTGATGGGTAGAAGAAAAGCTCTGTTACATGTTTAATATATTGGGGACTATAACCCTTTCGTATACCGTCTAATTTAACTGCCCATTATCATTAAATTAGACTTGGTATTGGGTATCCACTTATTTGGCCCATACTTCAAATAAAAATCTAATTTGGACTCCTTACTAAAAATCACTTAATTTAGCCCAATAAAATAAATAGTTTATATAATTGAAATATTAATATGTAGCCCATATAAATTATTATTATTATTAAATAATAACAATACGTGGCACGGGGTAAGGTAATATTGACGGTTATACAGTTGTGCTTTAGTTGCACAGTTTTCATCCGAAAACCCTAGAGGTAAATATTAAGGTATTGGCTAATTTTGGTTATTTTAAGGATTTACCTAAGATTTTGCATGGACTGCTTCAGAGAAATGATTAAAAGAGATGTTTGGCTACATAAAAATGTCGAAGTGTTAATAGAGACAATTCAAGATATATACATTAGTTTCTTTAGTTGTTTCAAGCAAGTCATTTAAGTGTTGAAAAGAAGTAAAACTGGATTTACAAAAAACATGGTGCTCATTAATTCCTGAATTATTCAAAACTTTAAAAAAATTTGAATATCAATCTACTCTTATCGTAGAGGAACAAATGTGACTTTCACGGTACTAACATTACAACATTAGTTTTGAGGCCGAGTAGCCAACAAAGCTAATAAGATCTTAGGCTTTTGTGTTTCTTTCTAATAGAGCAGCCCAGGACATTAAATTAATCTTTAAAAAAGAATTTAAATATGGAAACATGTTAGATTGGATAGTGAAAACCTATTTTTAAACATAGTCGGAATCACCTAAAAGTCCATTAAAATAATTATAGATGGCCTATAATTATGGAATCACACTATTACAAATACTCGAAACTATGACATCTATTCATAATTTGGATAATTTGGAGAGCATAATAATTGAACTTGGTATCTTGGTTGGCTATTGTTGTGCCTAATTATTTATACCAAGGGTCTGTACTGATCCACCTTTGATTTAAACCTGCATAAATTCATTAGTCATGGCCCCTTTGGGAAAGAATTATGAGAATATTCAGTTAAAAACAATATACAACTATAAGTATTATGTATATAATTCTTATTAAAATTAAACAACTACTTGTGAATAGGCATTTTCTATAACATGGTTGGATAATGAATTAGCTAATGTTTCTGAGTGTAATGTAAAAATAAAAAGGTAATATGCAAGAGAAGTTCGCAGGGTAGATAGAGTTGTGCAGCTTATAAAATACAAAAACGGCTAAATCGGTTCTCGGTTAATTCTGGTGTGGGTTGAAGGTGGCTCCAACCAACATTGTTCACGCATCACCAATAGCGGAAGAATTTCCGGAGGTAATAAGTCATGTAGTGCCTCAAGAGTGTATACGCTTGATGGTGAAATACTACACGTTAGACTTAAATATTTAACATAGCTATTTAGCAATAAAAATTAAAGAAACAAAAAACACGCAATCAATATTTAATTATCGACATTAATTTGTACTTTTTACTTCAAAAGGTCTGATAGTGAATTTTTCTATTGTACTCCTTACTATTCTCTTTCTTGATAAACTCTATTTCTACTTTTCTTCATACGTGGACTAGAAAGAAAGATTAATAAAATATACTCCCTCTTTCCCCCTAGAACTATACTTTATAAGAGATGTGTGTCAAGTATACAAAAAACCGTAAAGAAATGAGAGGGACGGAGAGATTATAATTTAGTGACAAATAAAAACATTTACTTTATTCGGTTAAAAATGAAATCTGATGTTATGGCCCCTTTTTGAATCGTAGCCATGTCTATAACACAATTCATGGGAGGTATTTAACTCATCTATTTCGTGAAAAATACTTCATATTTCTTGCAATTTAATTATAGGAAATTTTTGTTCTTCATTTCCAATGATGTTTTTTCTTTTTTGTTCCTAACTAATTAAACTTGCAATTATTGAGGTTTAAATATTTAATTTTCTTCAGAATATTTATATTATCCAAGAAAGTTTTTTCATGAAAGTCCCATTTAGATAGATATGTAAAATTTAAGAAGTTAGTCGTGTGAACATGTGCGGTACCACTATCTTTGATACATTGTCATGGGCTCATCGTTGATTTACAAAAATGCACAGGGAAATGATCAGAAAAATTAAAAGATTATTTCATTAAATTTAGGATGTTCATGTTAAATATACTATATGATTCAATTGGGTCTTTCTCTAACACATTAACGCTGTGTTCCAGAAACAATGAAAGAAAAAAAAAGAATAGAAAATGAGTAATTTTCTTTTCTCTTCAAATCTTTCCAAAAGTGGAAAGAAGATTTTGGAGACAAATATACAAAGATCTTCTCTCCAAATCATTAGAAATCTTTTCTTTTCTTTCCACAAAAATCTTTTGGGAACATGTTAAAGAAATTAAATCTTTAGCTTTCTTTTCTTTTCTTTCAAAAAATAGTTTCTGGAACACAGTCTAAGGTTGTGTTAAGGTTTTAGATAGACCGGTTACTCAACATGGTATCAGAACTCTAGTCGGCTTACTATAACATCTTAAGGTTTTAGATGGACGGTTACTCAACAGTTTAGAGGTTTGCTAGATAGTTTCTCGTCCCGCTGGTTTGTGGTTTGTGTGCACATAATCAAGTTCACTCTCCAACCCTCCAATGGGAAAAGAAGTGCACCTCAAGAATGCGGAAATAATAATGCTTTACCTTATTACTAGCAATGCTAAAAATGATTCATTTTCTTCAGTTGTAAGTGTAATCCACGTCTAAGTTAATTGACAAATCGTTGGTTTACAAAAATGCACAAGGAAACCACCACAAAAATCAAAAGAATGTTTCATGAAATTTAGGATGTTCTCACAGTTTCTATTCCCGCTGGATTGTGGCGTGTGTGCACACAATCAAGCTCACTCTCCAAACCTCCAATGGGAAAAGAAGCCTCAAGAATGCGGAAATAATAATGCTTCACCTAATTACTCGCAATGCTAAAAATGATTCATTTTCCTCAGTTGTAAGTGTAATCCACGTCTAAGTTAATTGACAAATGACAGGGAAGCTTTCTGGAGGGACTATTGTAGATGACGAGCATGGGAAAGTTGAGGCTCATACTTGGGCAACAAGTGATAGAGGTATGCACCATAGCGCACACCACATTCCTTTTGTCATGCGATTTAATTTTGTTTTGGGTTCCGGTATGTGCTTATTTGTCTATCTATAAAAGGAACATACTAATGTTGTAGTATAAATTAACATATATTAGGCCAGTTGTGCATTGCTTTGAATAAAGACCATTCGGGTGGTTCGTAGGACAAAACATTTTGATGCCATTTGTTTTGTGTAAAAGATTTGTGAGCTGAAGAATGAATATTGAACAAGGTCATGGGTGGTAACCTGTATTCTAAATTGCCTTTTCAGAAAATGAAACAAAAAGATTGTTTTTTTTGTCATGTGGTTTCTGTCCAGGTTGGCACACCTCATTTTTGAATCGTTTATTACGCCTGACATAGGTATTGGGGGAGCAACACCTCTCGGGGAATTGTGTAACTATCCGCGCTATAGGAGACAAATTGTCCTAACACTCGAATATCTTAAAAATATTCAAGCATACGATACTCCTGATTCACTATTGCAGCAGATACCTACATAAAGATGCTGTAAAATTCACACTGCTCACACAAGACTTCTTCCACGGGTCAGGAACAATGGTCTTGGAGAATGTATGCAGTGTAGTGTTGCTTACCTCCTCTCGGTATCTTTAACTTCACGGTAAAAAGCTCTGCCTCATATATTGCATAAATAGATCCTATAACAGACGCCCATTCTTGGATTTTATTGCATCTTTTTTCTTGAAATTAATATTGGTTCACTACGCCATAGATGACCTATTGCAACTTTTGGGCATGGGTGTTACCACTAAGGATGTTACCATAGGTATGACATTTTTGAGCTATCGCAACCTTGTGATTGTGGTGTTACCAAATCCTCAAAAGTATGTTACTATAGATATAAAGGTGTTAATAGTGGGTAACACCATGTGATGTGTTACCATAGGGTATTCATAAACAAAATTTTTATGTTATTTAAAATTAATGATTTAATAATTATTTGAATTTAGAAAATAATTAATTTTGACAAAATTGTTGAAATTATCATTTTAAAACGTAATATTCCATCAAATAATTAAATTATTGATTTTTCATAAATATTACCTTTTGTTTATAAATTTCAAATAAAAAGGTTTTTAAATAAAATAATATCAAAAAATTATTAAATTTAACCTAAATTCATTAAAAAATTTAATAAATTATGTATAAGGAAAACTAAGTTATGTATAAATTGTGAATTATTACAAAATTATGAAAATAATAAATTTAACATTATATTTTAATTTCAAGAAATTAAAATAAATTGATAATATTTACAAAATTAAAAAAAGAAAGTAAATACTGTGCTGAGTGGCAAAACACGAGCGGCAAACTTAGCAAAAAAAAAGGAGACACGAGCGGCAAAATGAAAAATTGGAAAGGGGGAAAGTAAAGACAATAGTCAAGCGAAGCAGTTCTTTCTCAGTTCTCATTCTTCATTCTTCATTCTCTCTCTCTCGGTTCTTTCTTCATTCTCTCTCTCAAAAAATGTAAACTCAGCCGCAATAGCAGTTCAATTAGGGTTCAATTAGGGTTCGAGCTAGTCAAGCGAAGCTTGGTTTTACGATTCAATTAGGGTTCGAGCTGGTCAGTCGAGGTTTGGTTGAAGATTTCAATTAGGGTTCGAGCTTTGTTCAATTAAGGTATAGATCTTACTTTATCTTACTTTATATGCTTTGATTTATGTATAATCTGTGTTGCTTGCTTCAATTTTCTCTCTCTCACTCTCCCTCTCTCTCTCTCTCTCTCTCTCTCTCTCTCTCTCTCTCTCTCTCTCCCCCCCCCCCTCTTTCTGTCTCTCTCTTTGTATCTCTTTGTTCTTCTAATATAATCTGTGATAATCTGGATTTTAGTTGCTGTCTGTGTTATACTTAGGTAACTACAATGCTAATTACATGTATTATGACAACAAAAAAGATTTTGTGTTGATTGCCCAAATGCAGTTTCCCTGTTGATAATAAATTTGATGATGCTTGGCCTGTTTTGATGTTTTTTTATGCCTTTTACATGGAATTTGTTATTTATTCTGATTACATATTTATGTTGATTTATGCCTAAATCTGTGATATTTTGGTCAAATTTTAATTTGTGATTTATGTATGACTTTTGTCGCGATGTGTCTCGCTGTCTTAGTCTCTTTCGTATCTCTGTCATAACTAACAGTTAAAAAAACCCTCTGTTGTTTAGTAGTTAGGTTTAAGCTCATGTATATAAATCTCATAATTATTTTTATAATTAGTTAGTTATTAATAGGTAGTTATTTACTTAGGTTGGCTGAAATAAACACCTCGACTACTCTTTTTATATTAATAGAGTCGTGTTTGATAAATGTAGTGATGGACAACGAGGAAAACACGTGGATAAAACTTCCAAAGTTTAGTGACGGCTATATTAGAGGGGTAAAGGCTTTTATAAAAAATGCAGTTTCTAGATTCGCCGTAGGTGATGAAATAACGTGTCCTTGCAAGAAATGTAAAAATGACAAGTGGTATCGTCAACATGTAGTATACGACCATCTCATCTACAATGGTCCATCTCCATTGTACATGGAATGGATGTGTGAGGTTTCTCGACATAGGAGCGATGAAGATATGGATTGTGAGGCTGGTATAGACTTTGGAGATACTCTAGGTGACATGTTGCAACGTACCCATGGAATGCAGAATGGTGAAGCTGAGCACACTGAGCACACTGAAGTACCAAATGCCAAGAATAGTAAATTTGATCGCCATATTGAAGACGGGAAACAACCATTATATCCTGGTTGTTCGAAGTTTTCGCGATTAAGTTTTATCCTTAGGCTTTATTCTTTAAAATGTATACATGGGATTACGGAGGCTGCATTCGGGGATCTACTAGAGTTAATGAGAGAGGCTTTTCCACAGGCCCACATACCTTTATCTTTTAATGCCGCAAAAAATATCATTAGAGATTTAGGTCTAGATTACCAAAAAATACACGCATGTCCAAACGATTGCATGCTATATTGGGCAGAAAACAAAGATGAAGATGTTTGTAAAACTTGTGGTGTTTCGAGATGGGAAGTAGTGGAAAGGAAAGGTAACAGTGATGATGATCGAGAGCAGGTAATTCGCAAGGTTCCAGCAAAAGTTATGCATTATTTTCCGCTAAAACCAAGGCTGCAAAGGTTGTTTCTGTCGAAGGAGTATTCTGAACTTATGTTATGGCATGCTGTGGGACGAAAAATTGACGGAAAGCTTAGACATCCAGCAGATGCCGAGGCATGGAAGGCTATGGATGCTAGGTATCCTGATTTTTCAATAGAAAAGAGAAATATCAGACTTGGTTTGGCCTCAGATGGATTTAGTCCTTTCCGTACTATGTCTACAACTCACTCAACATGGCCTATTGTATTGGTTAACTACAACCTGCCACCTTGGCTATGCATGAAGCCTGAAAATTTGATTCTTTCAACAATCATCCCTGGTCCAGAATCTCCAAACAACAACATTGATGTATTTATGCAGCCTTTAATTGAAGAGTTGAAAGAATTATGGGATGTAGGTATAGAAATTTACGATGCCTTGTCTAATCAAAATTTTAGGCTACGTGCAAGTGTGTTGTGGACCATTAGCGATTTTCCGGGATATGCAATGCTATCCGGTTGGAGCACAAAGGGTAAATTGGCCTGTCCCACATGCCATTACGAGACATCTTCAATGTACTTGAAACATAGTAAAAAAATGTGCTACATGAACCATAGAAAATTTCTATGTCCGGAGCACAAGTGGAGGTTCGATAAGAGAAGGTTCAATGGTGAAGTTGAAATGGGACAGGTTCCACCCACTTTAAGCGGAACAGATATACTTGATTTATTGTCCGGCTATGAAAATGAATTTGGAAAGGACAAAAGCAAGAAAACGAGCAAACGGGGTGTGAAGCGTAAAAGGGATTCCCCTTTCAAAAAAAAGTCAATATTTTTCAATTTACCATATTGGAGTCACAATTTATTGCGACACAACCTTGATTGTATGCATATCGAGAAAAATGTATGTGACAATATACTTGGTACTTTGTTGAATATTGGCGGTAAGACCAAAGACCATCTGAATGCTCGTTTGGATTTATAAGAAATGGGGATCAGGAAGGTCCTTCATCCTGTTATATCAAGTGATGGAAAATACCGTGAGATTAGGGCTGCTATTTTTGACATGACGAACCGAGAGAAGGAAATATTCTGTTCAGTATTGGAGAAGGCTAAACTGCCATACGGCTGTGCAGCTAATATCAGTCGATATGTTCACACGAAGGAAAGGACAATCTGGGGGTATAAGAGCCATGATGCTCATTTTCTTCTGCACTACTTGTTACAATTTGCAGTGAAAAAAACATTGAAACCTGAGGTTGCACTACCTTTGATAAGACTTGGTGCATTTCTAAGAAGTCTTGGGAGCAAAGTATTTACTTTGGCTGACCTGAATAGGCTAGAACAAGAAATTATTGAAATTCTTTGCCATTTTGAGATGATATTTCCATCAGCTTTCTTTGACATAATGATTCACTTGCTGGTTCATTTGTGCAAGGAAATCGAATATGGGGGACCCGCACACTTGAGATGCATGTGGCCCATTGAGCGTTATCTAGCTAAACTAAAGTGCTCAAGCAGAAGCCAAAATCTGTTGAAGAGAAAAGTGCTCAGAAGTCGGCATTGATCAAAAATTCACAAGGCATTGATGAAAATGTGGATCTGAAGTCTGGAAGTGTTCGGAGGAAATTGGATTTACATAATTCAATAGATGCAGGTAAAGACGTAGATGAAGGTGAAGACGTAGATGGAGATGAAAATATGGATGAGAATGACATGGAGGTTAGATAACCAAAATCAATACAAATATGTAACCTAATCGATGTTCCACACATATTGCTATTTCACTAACTATATGTTTCTTTTAATTACGCACGTGCAGGATGATGTTCTACCACCTCCCCCACCACTTTCTCCATCATCTCCAATAAAACCTATGAAGCTGAGCAAGTATGAAATGATTAAATTTCTAAATATGGAGAGAAACAGACAAAGGTGTAGAGCTCTAGGGGTGCCTGAATTAGCTGTTGGTGTGTCAGCTGCATTCAAAAAGGACAAAGGAAAAAGTAAAGGGAAAAAAAATATTCGCGACGAGGATGAATATATTGAAGAAAGTGAGGAACAAAGCGAAGATGATGCTTCAGAAATTCTGCCAAAGGTGCATCTTTTCTACCATGTAGCGAGTTAATTAAAATTTTAATCTTAGTACTAATTCAATTTATTTTTCAGAAAACCCAAAAAGTGAAAAAAAACAAGGTTCTTAATGGACCAACTACTCGTTCACGATCTAATGCTGTGACTACAACTGAAAATGGTTCCACTCAGAATGATAAGAATGAGGCGGCGGCAAATTCAGGTATGGTGGAACCTGCAAAAACACAGTTACCATGTTGTCAAGGACTTGGATCAATGGTGGATTATCTTGCTATGCGGGAACGCAAACAAAAAGAAGCTGCATCAGCGATTGCAACTGGAAGTGGAACTAAAAATGACAAAGTTCCGGAAACTGACCTGCCAGACATTGAAATGGAAGAAGTTGAAGCAGGTTTATCTTCGTTTATTTGATTTAATTCATATGCATGTCAATATAAATATGTGTATTTACTTGAATCATTTTCATGTTATTCCTTTGTGAAACAAGGCAATTACATAATAGTGTTTTGATTTAACTTTTTATATGTTTTGAACTCGGTACTTAAGTCAAAGTTCCTAAGAGATTACGAGGGAAAACGAGGATGGATAAGGTACATACAAGGCCGTTTGAGAAAAGGGTAGTCATCTCCATGAATAAAAAGTGCCAGCCTGTTTCAGATGACGATAAAAATGTTTCAGAATTGAGTCGCTTTCTGGGGACACTAAAGAGGTGTGTGCCACTGACTTATGCATCTTGGGAACATGTTCCTGAAAATCTAAAGAATACCCTGTGGAATTATGTTAAGGTAATCATTAAACTTTAACTAGCTTCATGTAAATAATGTTGGTCAGATAGCATTTTAGACTAACTTATTCCATTTTATATTTGATTTATATGTAAGAAACGCTATATTATTCCCGAGGAATTAAAAACATGGTCATGGAAGACAATTCAACAGAGTTGGAAGGGGTACAAGAGTCGAATAAAGAGCAGTCATTATACTGCGTATGCAACTGATGAGGAGAGGCTAGAAAATAAGCCGGATGAGATTCCACTTGAGGAATTTAAGCTGCTCCTAAAATTTTGGGGAGATCCTGAAATTCAGGTATAATTTTTATGTATAAAAAGGTGTTGTTTTCTACAAGTTTGCCATTTGTTCAATTTTCAGTGACATAAACTAGTGCTCTTTTTCATGTTTTTTTGCAGAAGAGGGCTGAAAGAAATGCTAAAAGTCGTCGTCAATACACAGACACACACACTGCTGGCCCCAAACTATTTTCTCAAATTGAACACAAGATGGTAAGTTCCTGAAAATTTATTATCAATCATGTTGCGAGTCAATCAATACAAAGGATTGTCAATCTAGTTAAAAATTATAAAATGTCAATCTTTTTTAGAGTGGTGAATTATAGTTAAGAAAATTGCTTCTCTATAATTTAATTTAATATAAATCTGTGAAAATGGATTCTCTTTAATTTAATTTAAATCATCTAGTTGCTAAGCTAAGCCCCCACTGAAAATGGATTAGTTTATGTAATTATAAAATTACTCAGGATTGTCAAAAAATAAAATGTCAATCTTTTTTAGAGTCGTGAATTATAGTTAAGAAAATTGCTTCTCTTTAATTTAATTTAATATAAATCTGTGAAAAATGGATTCTCTTTAATTTAATTTCATTTTACAAGTTTTTATCTAGTAGTTTATAGTTTAGATTAAACGCTTATTTCTTTCCATCTAGGATTGTGTCACATCATAAGTTTCTGTTCATAAAGGTTGGTTCTTAATTTTTGCATATTGGTTATTAATTTTTGCAAGAAAAACAAGCAGCCAGATGATGAGCAGCCAGATGACCAGCAGCCAGATGACCAGCAGCCAGATGGAGAGCAGCCAGATGGCGAGCAGCCAGATGACGACCTATATTATGCAAAGATTTTTGCCAAAACTCGTAAGCGCAAGCCTGGACGAAAATACCAATCTAATCCTGATGTGATGGAGTTCAGAATTGTAAGTAACAATTCATATTTACAGTCCATATTTCATCTTTACAGTCCATTTTCATCTTTACAGTCCATATTTCATCTTTACAGTCCATTTTCATTTTCATATATTGACTTAGATTTATTTTCTAGGATACAATTAACAAGAAACTCGGATCATCAGAAGGGCTTGATGGTCTTGACGAACTAGTTTCGGGTGCAAAAAAATCTCATGGTCGAGGTTGGCTTATAGGAAGACATGACCCGAAGTGTCTCAAAACTTCTACTTCAGCTCCAGCTCCAACCGATTCATACGTGCAAGAGCTGACAAAAAAGATAAGGCAGGAAGTTGCTGTCGAAGTGGAAGCAAAGGTAAACCAGAAGGTCTGCGCTGAAGTGGATGGCAAGATCAATCGGAAGGTCCAGGACAACTTGACATTGGCCCTAAAAAAATTAGCTGAAGCAAACCCCACTCTGAATGTTGATATTGGTGAAATCTGTGCGACGATTTCCAGTGACACAGTAGGTGATGGTACTCCTATGACCAATGGACCTAGCTCTTAGACTTCTATTGCTTTGTCTATTTTAGTTATGTATAAAACTGCTGGTGGATTTGATGTATTGCTGGTGGATTTGAATTGTTGGTTTGGATTTTGATGTAGTTGCTTTTGGATTAGAATTGTTGTTGGTTTGTTTTATGGGAATTAAATATTCTGTTGGTGCATTTTTATTTGGTTACATTTATGGTGTTACAATAGGTAAAATGTGTGTTGCAATAGGCTATTATATTTATCACTGTATGTGTTGCATTAGATAATATTAGGTGTTGCAGTAGGTAATATTAGGTGTTACAATAGACCTTGAACAGTGAGCAGGTGGGCCCCACTGCAGGCACAAAAAGTGGGCCCCGCATGTGGCCCCTACCCAGAAGTGGGCCCCACATGTGGGCCCCACGTGGGGGTCCCACGTGGGGTCCCACGTGGGGATCCCACGTGTGGGCCCCACTGTTGTGCAAATTTGTATCCTCTATTGTAACACACAAACTATGTTACTATAGAATGTTTAAGATGTTACTATAGAGGTTTTTTGCAACCACATTTGCTATGTTACCATAGGCTGTGGTTTTATGTTACCTTAGATACCTGTAGTTACTGCTGAGAACGTAACACAGCTTTGGTGTTACTATAGCCCAATTTTGGCCTATGGTAACTTTAAAACGGGTCTATGGTAACACAGTTTGGGGGTTGCTATAAGCAATCTATGGCGTAGTGGTTAGACTTTAAAAATCTCGTAATTGTGGGGTATGTAACCTTCAGATAGTGTTGCACTCATAGTGAAGAGTATCTAACTTTTATGTATGTAACATTTATATAGTAATGCAATAAAATTTGTTTGTCACAGCTACAATTAGTGGTGTTAGTTTCGCTCACTTCAAACACAGGGATTCCTATACTTTTTTGGGAGTAATTGTTTCTTGCTTAGGTAGTAGTTATCTTTTATGTTAGAATAATATTTGTTAGAATACGTGTATTACCTATTATGCCCCTCTTATATTTGAGGGTATCCTTTGTTACTTCAGATGTATGTCTGAGAATAGATATTAGTTTTATACTGAAGAAATATATAGACAAGAGTCCACAAACATGGTATCAGAGCGTACGACCTAGGGCCTTCGTCGTTCATCCTAAACCACTCTATATCCCTCAATTTTTCAATTCCTTTCAACCATGTCTTTGTCTACACTTATGAATCACTTCCTGGTAAGTTTTAGTTTGTTTAATTAGGTTATTCCACACGCTTGGTGGATCAAATTGTTGAAGATTTAAAGGGTGTGATATGTGTTTGGCTGGGATTTACTAATAATTGTCTTCAAGTTCTTCATACGAAATTCTAGTTGTGTGGGTAGCTTTCAAAAATGTGCTCTTTCGTTATTTGAAGTTATACAGGTAAACAACTTGACGTTGTTGGTTAATAGAGGAGTAATTGATTATGTATGTGTACTTGTTGTTGCCCAGTAATAATCTATTGTAGAAGGGGGGTTGAATACAATAGTATAAGATAATCGACTTCTTAATGTATATATCACAAATATGAACGAAAGATAACAGCTTTATTAAATCTGATATAAAACTGTTACAAACTCTCTCAAGAAATTCTGATGTTCTTGAGAGCTGCTAGCTTACAAAAACTCTCTCAAGAAATTCTATGTTCTTAAGAGCTTCTATCTTGATTCACATCGAACCAAAAACTGTGTTTATATACTACACAGCTTCTCTATCAATGATAAGTCCTAATCAATTACAAAGATTGAAACCTATCTATAATTGATAGCTACATCCTACAAACCAGGAACCGACAGAATAAACTTCCATGTTTAACTAGACTCCAAATATAACTCGAAGTAGGAATCCTGATCAGCTTCCAGTCCTGATGATCAATCCTGATCCCATTCCTGATATGTATCTCAATCTTGACGACCCATGTAATCCTGATGACGTCAGGAATCCTGATCAGTTGAGTCTAGCTCCTGACGATCATTGAATTCTAATATAACAATCTCCCCCAATCTCATACATTGTGAAATAAAGTATAGATTCCTAAGATTCAATGATGTCAAAAACATATATACAAAATGTACAGAATCTGCAGCAACAACTTATCTGTTTAAATTCTTTGATAGAACAGATTCATCTTCAAGAAGTTGGATAACAAATTTTCTTCTTTTTCTTCAAGAATTTGAATCAGTCTTTCCTTAAGATTTATGAGTTCTTCATCTTTCTCATTAATTTGATAGACAGCTGCTCTGAGATTCAATATGGAGTTTCTCTGAAGACTATGCTCTTCAAGCAAAAGATAAGCAATTTCCTTCCCATCCGGATTGAGAGTAAGATGAGTCATGCCAAAATTTACTTCTTTAACAGCAGTACCCCTTTGCATTTCCACATCTTGACCTCCTTGATTTAAGTACATGGGAGTATAATTACCATTGAAATTACTGTTTCCATCCAGTCTTCTTCTTATTGTTGACAAAATCATGTCACTCCATTCTTTGCATATTTGATTCTTCGATCTTAAAAGATAATGAACATATTTCAGTTCCTGTGTAGTTTTCATCAGCAGATCTTGAATAGATAAAATCTTCACACTACCATCTTTCATGAAGTACAGAAGCTTTTCTTTCTTGTCAAAACCATCATGACAATCTATAACTATATCAACAGCTAGTAAATTGTTCAGGTTTTCAGAAGTTAAAGTACCTCCAATTTCAGTTAAGGAGTAAGGATCAACATATGACATATTCAGATATTCAGCATCCCTGTGTCCAATACCTCCTCTTGAATTACTTGTCAATTGCTTTAGATTTGAAAACATCTTTAACCAGAGTGCTTTTGATCTAACCATCCCAGATAAATCAACAACACTTGAAGCGCGTGTAATAATTCCTCCAGACTGAAAATTGATAAGTGTATCACAACTTAATGTGCTAATATGTTTCCACTTCTTATCCTTTTCCTTTTCAAAGGCATAGCTTCTTTCCAGTGAAGATTCTTGTCTGCTTGGGTTCCTCCACACTCTTCTGTTTGAGAGTTTAAGCCTTTGTACATAGAGATTGAAATCTCTATTTGTTGATCTTGTAATTTCAATTCTTCTGGCTTCTTCTTCTTCATCTACTTCCTTGTTGTGAGAATCAACCACAGTAGATAAAATTATCGAGTCAATCTCTTGCAGAATTTCAGAATCATCAGGATCTTGAATATTATCAGGAACAACATCAGGATTAGATTCTTCAATTTGATTTGTATTGCAGAGAGTTGATTTTCTTGATTTTCTTCTCAATTCAGGTTCTTCTTCAATATTTCCATCATCACCAAAAGTAGAGCTGTCAGGAACTACTAGAGTTTGAATAGGTTCAGGAATTTTTTCAATTCTTAACCCTCCAGACCTTGTCTGTCTAGATATTGTTTGAGTTGAAGAACCTCTTCTACTTTTTCTAGCTCCTCTCCTACCTCTGCCTCCTCTACCTCTAGCAGGAGCAGGGTTATTAAAGCTTTCCATCATTTTTCTCTGTTGTCTTAAGAATTCTTCATGTGAGAGATCAGGATATTCTTCACTTGCTGTAGAGAGTGCTTTTCTTGCATATAATTGTTGAACTCTTTTATCAGTGTGATATAGAGTAACAATTCTGCCATCTTTTGTAGAAAACTTCTGGAATAAATTTGATGCATCTTCAGGATTATCAATAAAAAGATCTTCATAACCTTCAAGAATTGTAGCAAGAGTATGTCCATGACCAGGTGTTAGGATTTGTTCTTCCGTCAGGATCTGAGATTGCACCAACGTTCTTACTGTCTTAACTCCAGAATCAGAATCATGAGTTGACTGCTTTGTTTGACTTTGTGAAGTTTGAATTGTAGACTTCATAACAGCAGCATCAGAGGTTTCTCCTTGTATCACTTTGTCACTACCATCATCTCCAGTATCATCATCATTATTCCTTAATACTAGATCAGGTGTGCATTTTGTCCGACTAACCTTCTCCCCCTTTTTGACATCAGGATTTGACAATAAATTCAAAATTAAGGAAAGAGAGGCTTGAATGTCAGTTACCTTGGTATCCAGAGAATCAATCCGTCTGTTGATAGAGGTTTGTTCAGAAATAACAGATTTCACTTGGGATTCTACTACCCTTAGCTGAAAAGCAGTAGGCACCTTTGTAAAATTTTGAGAAATATCATTCCTCACCAACTCAGTTGAGTTCTTGATAGAATCAATCTCACTTTTTAGACTTTTGGATAACAAAGTTGTAGCCTTCAGATGATTCTTCAAGTCTTGATTCTCTATAGATTTCACTGCATCATAGGCATGTTCTAAAACAGAAGAATAACTTACAGATTCAGCAGATCTGTGCCATGAATTGTTCCATTCATTTTGTCTAAGTGCCTCAGCAGGATTAAAGGAAGGAATAGCAAAATCTTGTCTCTGATCTTTCCCAGTGGAAGCTTTGCCAGCCATATATGTACTTGATACCAAAAGTAGTTCCAAGACTAATTTTGAGTGCTGTAGCAAGCTGTTCCTTCTCTTTTCGATTCTCATCATCATCACTATCATCAGAGTCATCATCATCAGTACTATGAGTATCATCAGGATCAGGAATAGCTATACCTTTCATTTTATCCTGTGAATCTGTGATAGGATGATCCATTGGTCTTGAACGAAGTGGCTGTATCAGGATAGGTTCAATATCAGGAGCACCACTAGTGTCAGGATGAACACCGTCAGGATATGATATGCTTGCATCAGTATTTGCTACCAATGGTTCTTGTGGAGCTTGAGGTTCAGAAGCTGCTTCAACACTTTGAGTCAAAGGTTCTTGTGTGCTTCCCTCATTGACAGTGTCCTCGACCAATCTTTGAACTTCATCTGCACCAGAAACCCCTTGAGCATTGTCAGGAAATTTCTCAGAAACTGTAGCTTGGCCTGCATCTTCACTTTGAGAAGATGGTTCTTGTGTAGCTGGAATGTCGATGTCTGCATTCTCCCTTTGAGAAAATGGTTCTTGTGGGACCATTCCACGAGCTAAGCCTTCACTCAAACTTTGATTGAGTGGTTCTTGTGTGGCTGGATCATCAGAAAGAGCTGCTGAACCACTTTGAGGTTCAGGTTCTTGTGGGCTTGATCCTTTCAGTTTCTTCTGTCTCTGATAGACTAAATCTTCTGCCTTCCTTAGCTTTTCCATTGGATGTTTTATCCCAAGATTGTAAGCAGCAGCACCATACTTCTCCCATGAAATATCAACATGTCTTTTTGTTGGAGAGTCCTGTGCTGGAGAGTCTGAAATATTAACCACTTGACTTGGTGCAGTATCAGGAATACTAACATCAGGATTTGCTTGAGCAGTAGAAACTGATTGCTCATTCAGAATAGAAGTGTCCTGTACATCAGTATCCTGCTTCTCTTCTAAAGGAATATGATACCTGCTTTTTGATAACTTCCTTTTCTTCTGTGGTGTAGACAATGGAACCACAGCTGCAGTAGCAGTATCAGCAACTTCCTTATTCATATTCATCACAGAGGATATAGGTAAATCATCCTCTGAATCAGTCTCATCCCTGAGAACTAATTTTCTTTTAACAGAAACAGCCTCACCTCCTTTTGTAGCTTTCTGCACCAGGACCCCTTGTACACCCCTTGTAACTTCTTTTTAGTGATAGGTGTAGAGGTAAAGTCCTTTGAACCTGATTGCCTTCCTGACACATCAGTTCTAGCTGACTTCTTTGCTTTTACAACTAAAGTCTTTTGAGAGACAGTAGAGGTGGCAGATGACTGTTTAGACTGTTTAGGATGAATGCTTGGGTTAGGAACAAGGTGTGATTGGCCTTGCCCCATAGCATTAGAAATTAAACCATAACGAGTAGGCATTTTCCTATGTAAGAAAAACCTAACCTCATCAGGAATAAAAGCATTTCCTATGAAACCATTTGCCTTATCAGGATTGAAAAACGCAAAAATTTTAATATGAAGTAAAATAAAATTTTATTTATGAAAACAATATTTATTTTGACAATCCTGATAAATGCTGTTTTTTTTATTTAAAAAAATGATTACAGAACAAATAGCATAATACCCATGTAACCATTCTTACCAATTACCAAGGCAAAGTAATTATGAGAAACTGAACAGTCGCCTCGATAAACAAAAATGACCTGCATCCTTAACACACATTCTCTATAAAATAGAACTGTTAAGCATAATCATCATATACCTATTAAAACACAAACCCTCTCCAGAGAAAAACTTACGAAAAACCTTTCACCTTCTTTGTTTTTCAATGGATGCCAATCAACAACAAAACAACATACCTGATGCTGAGCTCGATATTATATGGCAAGAGATGGAAGAGGCTCTTGCTGATATTGAGCCACAACCAGTTCCTGACCCTCAGGAACATGAAGCGTTTATTAACGCAATGGCCGATGTGCTATTGCACAATTTCCAGCAGGCCAATCCTGACTGGAATCCGCTTGATAACCTCATCTATGAAGAGGATGAGGATGATGAAGAGGATGAGGATGAAGATGATGAAGAGCTCGTCCGAGAGCTTGAGAAAAGAAGGAAGAGAATCCGTGATGCTTGTATGTCATGCAAGTTGGAGGCACGGAAGCGTCCCGGTGGTCACGGTGACGATCCGCCTTCAAGTAAATCAGCTCCCCTCCTTGTCCTTTAAGGATGGAACAAGAGATCTTCCAATCCTGATGGACTGTGAAGCTGCTCAGGAGCGTTCATGCTTATTTGAAGGGCACGTGTTCCTGAGTAGAAAAGTAGACTAGGAAAAGAATATGTAACTTCCATTTTCATTTGTAAAGAATCTTCAAGATTTAATGAAAACTATCAATTTGCTCAATTGTTCTTGTCCTTTTTTACTTTTCCTGCACAATTTGTTAGTAACACTGCATTTGATACATAATATAACGAATAGTAATCATTGACAAAAATATAATTGGAATTGAAAATTAAGACTTAATAACTTAATCAAAGACTAAGTAATGATCTTATTTGTCAGAGTTTACCAGGAGTGTTGTTGACAAATTGTCTTAGAAATTCTGGTTTTCATACCAGCTTCAATATCTGAGCATCAGGATTTGACCAGTTGACTTCCTGTCAGGATAACATCCTATCAGGATTTGATCAAAGAAAACATACCTTTCTGAATAACCATCAGGATTTCCTCTCTGTAGCTTTCCTCAGAAATTCTCAAAGTTCATCATTCCAAGTTCATTCACCAATTTATTGAAAGTAGCTTCAGGTAGTGGCTTGGTGAATATATCAGCTAGTTGTTGATCAGTAGGAACAAAGTGAAGTTCAATTATTCCTTCCAGAACTTGTTCTCTTATGAAGTGATATCGAATACTGATGTGTTTAGTAAGAGAATGTTGAACTGGATTTCCTGTCATTGCAATAGCACTTTGGTTATCACAATAAATAGGGATTTTTGAGTATGACAAGCCACAATCTAACAACTGATTTCTCATCCACATTATCTGAGCACAACAACTTCCTGCAGCAATGTACTCAGCTTCTGCAGTTGAAGTGGAAATGGATTTTTGTTTTTTACTGAACCATGAAACTAGTCTTACACCCAAAAACTGACAGCTTCCTGAAGTACTTTTCCTGTCTATTTTGCATCCTGCAAAATCCGCATCTGAATAACCACACAGCCCAAAATCTGATTCCCTTGCATACCAAAGACCAAGTGAAGAAGTGCCTTTGAGATATCTGAAAATTCTTTTGACTGCAATCAGATGGGGTTCTCTAGGTTTTGCTTGAAATCTTGCACACAGACAGGTTGCAAACATGATATCTGGTCTACTTGCAGTGAGATACAATAAAGAGCCAATCATTCCTCTGTAGTGAGTTACATCTACCTCAGCACCTTGATCAGGATCAAGTTTGGTAGCTGTAGCTATGGGAGTTGTAGCAGGAGAACTATCTTGCATGTTAAACCTTGTCAATAAATTCCTTGTATATTTAGACTGATTGATAAAAATCCCTTCATCAGTCTGTTTAACTTGAAGACCAAGAAAGTAACTCATTTCTCCCATCATGCTCATTTGATATCTTGACTGCATAAGCTTGGAAAACTTTTCACAAAGCTTATTGTTTGTTGACCCAAAAATGATATCATCAACGTAAATCTGAACTAACAGCAAGTCCTTACCATGATTCAAATAAAATAGAGTTTTATCAATAGAACCTCTTTTGAATCCACTTTCCAGTAAGAATAGAGCTAAAGTTTCATACCATGCTCTTGGAGCTTGCTTTAGTCCATAAAGTGCCTTATCCAATCTGTAGACATGATCTGGATATTTAGGATCAATGAAACCAGGAGGTTGCTCAACATAGACTTCTTCCTCCAGTTCTCCATTTAAGAAAGCACTTTTAACATCCATCTGGAAAACCATGAATTTCTTATGTGCTGCATAAGCAAGAAATATCCTGATGGCTTCTAGTCTTGCAACAGGAGCAAAAGTTTCATCATAATCAATTCCCTCTTGTTGAGAATACCCCTTTGCAACTAGTCTTGCTTTGTTTCTGATTATTACTCCATCAGAATCAGTCTTGTTCTTGAAAATCCACTTTGTACCAACAATTGATCTATTCTTTGATCTTGGTACCAGTTTCCAGACTTCATTTCTTTCAAATTCATTCAGTTCCTCTTGCATTGCAGTAACCCAATCAGCATCTTTAAGTGCATCTTCAACTTTCTTTGGCTCCTCCTTGGATAGAAAGTTATTGTATAGACATTCATTCTGAGTTGCACTTCTTGTTTGAACACCTGCATCAGGATCCCCAATGATCAAATCAGGAGTATGACTTGCAGTCCATTTCCTTGTTGGTGGTAAATCAGTCCTTGAAGTAGATGCTCCCCCTGGATTGGTGTTATCTTGATTTGAAGAATTTGCTTGTCTTGAAGCTCCCCTTGAATAATTGTTATTACCTCCTGATAAGTTATCAGGATCATCACTTGAATCAGTATCTGAAGAATTATGTCCTGATGATTGTGTTGACTCTGAACTTGTAGTAGAATGATGTTGCTCCCCCTCAACATTAGCACTACTAGAAGTGTTACTATTGATTGCATCATCAGTATTTTCACCATCAGCATCTGGTGTGTCATCAGGATTTGGTGACCCATCAGGATCTGATGTATTGACAGGATCTGATTCACTTTCTTCAGGTTCCTTGGTAGCTTCATTTTCAAAAATCAATCTATCATGAGAGTCTTCATTGATTCCAGCTATCTTCTTGTCATCAAAAGATACATGTATTGACTCCATGACAGTCCTTGTCCTCAAATTAAAAACTCTGAAGGCTCTTGATGCAGGATAGCCTATGAAAATTCCTTCATCAGCCTTTGTTTCAAATTTCCCTAGTTGTTCAGGATGAGTTCTGAGAACAAAACATTTACAGCCAAACACATGCAGATGCTTCAGACTTGGTTTCTTCTCCTTGAGTGACTGATAAGGAGTAACACCATGTCTGTTTATTAATGTGAGATTTTGAGTGTAGCATGCTGTGTTGACAGCTTCTGCCCAGAAATATGTAGGTAATTTTGCTTCTTCCAACATAGTTCTGCCAACTTCAATAAGAGTTCTATTTTTACTTTCAACTACTCCATTTTGCTGAGGTGTGCCAGGAGCAGAGAATTGTTGAATGATTCCTTTGTACTTGCAGAACTCTTCCATCTTTAAATTCTTAAATTCAGTACCATTATCACTTCTCAGTATCTTGACTTTGTACTTTGTGGTTGTCTCAATCATTCTTACATGATCCAACAGAACTTCAGGAGTCTCATCTTTTCTGTGCAGAAAATACACCCAGGTGAATCTAGAATATTCATCAACAATTACAAGAGTGTATCTTTTCTTACTGATGGTCATGATGTTGACTGGACCAAATAGATCAAGATGTAGCATGTGATATGGTTCTCCAATAGAGGATTCTGATTTACTCTGGAATGATGTCCTTCTTTGTTTTGCTTTCTGAAATGCATCACAGAGTCCATCAGGAGTATATAACACTTTTGGTAATCCTCTCACTAAATCTTTCTTAACCAACTCATTGATATTGCTGAAGTTGAGATGAGAAAGCTTTTTGTGCCAATTCCAACTTTCATCTACTGAAGCTTTACTGATCAGATAGGTAGGGGAGTCATCAGTATTTGATTGAATGTTGGCTTCATATATGTTACCATGCCTGTAGCCAGTCAGTGTTATCTTGCTTGTTGCCTTACTGACTACTTCACAATGAGTGGAATAGAAGTTGACATGATAACCTCTGTCAATGATTTGACTAATACTCAACAAGTTGTGTTTCAGTCCCTTCACTAGAGCTACTTTTTCAATGATGACATTTCCAATGATTATATTGCCATATCCCAAGATTTGTCCAATGTTGCCATCTCCATAAGACACAGTTGGGCCAGCTTTTTCCTCATATTCTGATAACAGGGCTTTGTTTCCAGTCATGTGCACAGAACATCCACTATCCATGACTAACACATTTTTCTTTTTACCCTGCAATCAGAATAGAAACACACTAGTTAGAACATTTAGGAACCCATACTTGTTGGGTTCCTTTTCCATGCAATTTATTAAATTTCACAGCAGAAGACTTTCTGACTTTAGCAGTCCTGACAGGATTTACTCCATCAGGATTTCCTTTGTCAGTATCAGTATTAACAAAAGCATGTTCCATTTTGACATTCTTAAAACTACCAGAGTTTGCACTATTTTTATCAACTTTAGGCAATGGATCATAAAAGTTATAGTACAACTCATGATAATCTTTACAAGTATAAATAGAATGCCATATACTACCACAATGAAAACAGGACTTCTGTGGTTTATAAAATACTGATCTATTCCTTACATCAGACTTAGGAATATCAGTAATCTTCTTCTTACTCTTCTTACAATCAATAGCAAGATGATTAGAGTTACCACAGTTAAAACAACACTTTCTAGGTGCATTTGGGATATATTTGTAACCATTCTCTTTGTTGATCCCAACTTTACCATTCCTGTTTCTCTTAACAGTAGCTTCCTTTTTCTTATCTGTCACCTCACAGATTTTACCCTTAAGCTGTTTCTGAGACAATAAACCTACATTCTTAATGACTTTATTCAAGACAGGTTTAGACTTTATGATTTTAATTCCTTGAGTAGAAGTAGATCCCTTTTCAAAAGTAGAATTGGAATCCTTACCAAAAACAAAATTAACAGGAGTAATCTTAGATTTGGTTGCATCTATAACATGTCTATAGATTTGGTTTCAAAAGTAGGACTGACTGTCTCATAAATGACAATTTTCTCTTTCAATTTCTTATCCTCATCTGACTTATATTCTAGACACTCTTTCCAATTCTTAGAGGTATTAATCTCATGAAATTTCCTACCAGAGTCTGTCCAGGTTCTGATTTTCTCATTAGCATTTTCAAGTTCCTTTTCAAGAGCAGTACATTTGGATTTCATCTCTAAATACATGTGATTCACATTATCACATTCTTTTTGTACTTCTTGCATACGAGAAAATTCATCTTCTAATATATCATTCCTTTTTCTAAGTTCAGACATCTCAGATAAGATCCTAGTATTTTCAGCAGTTTGACTTCTAAAGCTAATATGTAATGACTTTAGAAAACGTCTTAACTCAGAAGCATTATCAGTATCAAAATCAAAGATAGTATTTAGTACCTTATCATCAGGAGCAGCAGTTACATCAGCATTGGCCATTAGAGCATAGTTGACCACCTCAGTATCAGATTCAGAAGAAGAGTCCATCCAATCCTTGCTTGATGTGATAAGTGCCTTCGTCTTCTTGCACTCAGAAGCAAAGTGACCCATACCATTGCACTTGTAGCATCTAACCTTTGACTTGTCAAATTTGCTACCCTTGCTGTCCTTTTTGATATACTTATCTTTGTTTGGATTGAAAGCCTTTTTCTGAAAGTTGCCTTGTCTTCTATTCTTCCTGAACTTCATCCTTCTGAAGTTTCTGACAATCATAGCAACCATCTCTTCTTTGTCTGAGTTAGAAGAATCATCATCAGTATTGGCATCAGCATTGCCATCAGTATCTGATGAAGAGTCATCAGGATCTGACTCAACTATTCTTGTTTTACTTCTAGAGACCTCCATAGATTTTCCTTTTGATTTAGCCTCTGCTTTCAAAGCAATTGATTTTGCCTTGCTGCTTTTCTTGTTCTTTCTCTGTTGAACTTCAAGATCATGAGTTCTTAGCATCCCATAGACTTCATCAAGAGACAAAGTGTTAAGATCATACTGATGTCTAATGATCAATGTATGAGTGTCCCATTCTTCAGGTAAAGCTCTTAGAAACTTGGTGTTTGAATCTTCAGTTTCATATTCCTTGTCAACTAAAGATAAACTGTTCAATAGTGTCAGAAATCTATCATATAGATCAGTTAGGCTCTCATCGGGTCTTGCATCAAATTGTTCATATTCTTGAATCAAAAGAGCCCTTCTGTTTTTCTTGACAGATGCAGATCCCTGGCACTGAGTTTCCAAAGTATCCCAGATTTCTTTTGAAGACTTGCATGTAATCACTCTGTTTGACATGACAGCATCAAGACTACTGTGTAAGATATTCTTTATCTTTGGTTCCCTGAGTACATGAGCTTTTTCTTCTGGAGTCCATTCACTTTTAGCCTTGACCA
The DNA here is from genome assembly GCA_030848705.1 of Heracleum sosnowskyi. Lineage (NCBI taxonomy): Eukaryota > Viridiplantae > Streptophyta > Magnoliopsida > Apiales > Apiaceae > Heracleum > Heracleum sosnowskyi. The sequence goes on from CM061235.1 coordinate 74,247,176, forward strand.
CATAATGTTCAGGTACTGTATCTGTTCGTTCTACAATTCGTGTAGGAATATATGGTCCATCACGAATCCTGTCCAAATAGTCAGGATCCATAGCCTCCAGGTACATCAGCATCTTTACCCTCCATGTTGGATATTCTGATTTCTTCAAGATGGGAATCTTCATGCTTTCATACTTGGTTGTCGACATCTTTAGATCATATCTGATTCAGAATTAAATCAGTTTGCTATGATACCAATTGTTGCCCAGTAATAATCTATTGTAGAAGGGGGGTTGAGTACAATAGTATAAGATAATCGACTTCTTAATGTATATATCACAAATATGAACGAAAGATTACAGCTTTATTAAATCTGATATAAAACTGTCACAAACTCTCTCAAGAAATTCTGATGTTCTTGAGAGCTGCTAGCTTACAAAAACTCTCTCAAGAAATTCAATGTTCTTAAGAGCTTCTATCTTGATTCACATCGAACCAAAAACTGTGTTTATATACTACACAGCTTCTCTATCAATGATAAGTCCTAATCAATTACAAAGATTGAAACCTATCTATAATTGATAGCTACATCCTACAAACCAGGAACCGACAGAATAAACTTCCATGTTTAACTAGACTCCAAATATAACTCGAAGTAGGAATCCTGATCAGCTTCCAGTCCTGATGATCAATCCTGATCCCAGTCCTGATATGTATCTCAATCCTGACGACCATGTAATCCTGATGACGTCAGCAATCCTGATCAGTTGAGTCTAGCTCCTGACGATCATTGAATTCTGATCTAACACTTGTGAAAGGGAAAATTCAAAATTTGCAAATAGTTGTTGGTTTTGTATGTGGTCTGTGTTATGTTTTAGGGAAATTGTGGAATCAAATTACTTGTATTTGTGGTTGTAATCTTGTTTGAGGAGACTTGTATTTGTGGTTGGAATTTTGTTTGGGGGGAAATTATGAGTAATTCAAAATATTTGGAAAGCTCCTCTGCTGCTGTAGGGAGCAGGAGTATTATAACTACACAGTCTGCCAACATAGTACATGCTCAATTAACAAGCAGAAAATTGAAAGGGTTAGAGAACTATAATCAGTGGAAAAATGCAGTAACAATGAGTTTGAAGGGCCGAAGAAAATCGGATCATTTGACTACAGAACCTCCGGCCGAAACTACTCCAGAGGGTGTTGATTGGCATACAGATGATGCCAACTTGGTAAATCTTTTGTGGGATTGCATGGAACCTAAAGTGTCAGACTTGGTTTCTCATTGTCAAACAGTAAAACAAATATGGACTTATCTTGATCTTCTTTATTCTGGGAAAAATAATGAAAGTCGGGTTTATGAAGCTTCTCAAGCGTTCAATCATTACAGTATGGGTGACAAATCTGTTACTGATCATTTTGCAGAATTTTCAAAACTTAATGAGGAATTCAATGCACTTTTGCCAATCACTGATGATGTTAAGAAAATGATGGAGCAAAGGGAACTATTATCTATGATGACATATCTTCGTAGCTTGCGTCCAGAATTTAGTGTAGTTCGTTCTCAAATCTTAGGGGATGTTTCAGTGACAAATGTGAATGAAGCTTTTGCTAGGGTATTAAGAGTTACTCATGAGAATCCAAGTAATGATGTTCCTAATTCCTCTATTTCTGACAGTTCTGCGATGTTCTCACATAGTTTTGGTAGAGGACGAGGACAACGTGGACGTGGTTTTGGAGACAGAGGGGGACTACAAGGTGGTCGTATAGGAGGAAGAGTAAGTATTCAGGGAGGATTTGGTCGTAGTCGTCCTAGGTGTTATCATTGTGGAGAAGAGGGTCATGTTATAGCTAAATGTTGGAAACTTAATGGTGTTTCTGTGGCTAGAAGGGCTAATGTTGCACTTAATGAGGGCATGAATACTTTAGGACTGAATGAAGATCAAGGAACAGTAACATTGTCTAAGGAAGAATATGCCAAGTGGAGTGCTTCTCAAGCTAGTTCTCATCACGCGCAACCATCTTCATCCACGTGTGCTTTTGTTCAGACTTCAGATGCTCCCAATGCTTATCTTTCGTCTTCAGGCCAGAGAACATGGGTTATTGACTCGGGAGCTTCCGATCATATGACTGGTAACTCTAATATGTTCATTTCTCTGTCTTCTTCTAGCTCATTACCTAGTGTAACTTTAGCTAACGGTTCCCAATCTATTACTAAAGGAGTTGGTACTGTTTCTCCATCATCTAACTTGTCTTTATCATCTGTTTTGTATGTGCCCCAATTTCCGTTGAGTTTATTATTAGTGAGCCAGCTTACTAAACAACTTGATTGCACTATCACATTTTCTCCTACTTCTTGTATTTTTCTGGATTGGAAGACGAAGAGGACTTTTGGATCGGGAACTGAGTCAGGAGGTTTGTACTACTTCAATGACACTTCTTCCATAGCTACCACTGCTACAACAACATCTTGTTCTTCATCTTTATTTCAATTACATTGTCGACTTGGTCACCCATCATTATCTAAAATTAAACACATGTATCCTGAATTTAAAAAGGTGCGTTCCTTACACTGTGAATTTTGTGAACTTGGTAAACATAGACGTGTGTCTTATATTTCTCGAGGGATAAATTGAGCAAACTCTTGTTTTGATTTAATTCATAGTGATATATGGGGACCTTGTCCTACTACTTCTTGAAGAGGCTTTCGTTATTTTGTGACATTTGTCGATGATCATTCTCGTAGCACTTGATTATTTCTTATGAAAAATAGGTCTGAATAATTCAATATCTTCACTGTTTTCTTTACTAAAATTAAAAATCAGTTTGGCAAAACCATTAAGATATTACGAAGTGATAATGCACCAGAATATAAGACAGCCTTACCAATTACTCAATTTCTCAACTCTAATGGTATTGTGCTTCAAACATCTTGCGCTTATACCCCTGCACAGAATGGGTGTAGCAGAGCGTAAAAATCGTCATTTGTTAGAAACAACACGATCTATGATGTTTGCAATGAATGTGCCAAAGACGCACTGGGAGGATGGGTTCTTACTGCTTGTTACCTAATCAACAGAATGCCATCTTCTGTGCTAGGTAATCAAACACCGCATCATGTTCTTTTCCCCGATAAAGCTTTATTCTCACTTCCACAAAAAACTTTTGGAAGCACTTGTTTCGTACATAAACTTGGTCCAGGAGGGGGTAAACTAGATCCAAAAGCCATCAAATGTGTTTTCATGGGATATTCTAGGGGTCAAAAGGGATATAAATGCTATAGTCCTCAAATTGGACGAAGTTTTGTTTCTCGTGATGTTACGTTCTTTGAATCCGAGTCATTCTTTTCATCTCCCTCATCCAATACAGAACTCAATGAATTGAAATATTTATGTGCGCCTGACTCCTCTCCCATGTATCAGTCTACTATTCCTGTAGTGATCGAGGAACACATCATGTCTAAGGAAGTAGTAAATTCTACATCAAGTATGTCTCATAATTCTGATCAGGTTTGATCTCCTATCTTACATTCTTATGAATATCAAGAGCTCTCGTCAGAGTACTCTCATAATGACTCAGAACCTGCTCTAGAGCCTATCTTGTCTACTGATCTTGATCTTCCCATCGCTCTTAGTAAAGGTAAACGTCAACCTTGTCCTAATCCTCGTTATCCTATATTTCAATATGTTGCTTATGAGTCTTTATCACCCAAGTTTCAAGCTTTTTCAGCTGCCATCTCATCTCATCATATTCCTAATAAGCTTTCTGATGCTTTACTCAAGTCTGAATGGAAATCTGCCATGTGTACTGAAATGGATGCACTAGAAAAAAATGAAACCTGGGATTTAGTACCATTACCCCAGGGAAAGAATGTAGTTGGTTGCAGATGGGTTTATGCCCTCAAAACCAACCCTGATGGCACTATTAGTCGCTATAAGGCACGTCTTGTGGCCAAAGGGTATAGTCAAGCTTATGGGGTTGACTATGGGGAGACATTTTCTCCAGTTGCCCGGATGACATCTATTCGTTTATTCCTGTCTATAGAAACTGCCAAGGATTGGACTCTTTATCAGTTAGATGTTTCTAATGCCTTTTTACATGGAACCTTGGATGAAGAGGTGTACATGGAGCAACCACCGGGGTTCGTTGCTCAGGGGGAGTTAGGGGAGTTAGTGTGCAAGCTAAGAAAATCAATATATGGTCGAAAGCAATCTCCCCGAGTATGGTTTGGCAGATTATCAAATGCTCTCGTTCATTTTGGTTTGATTAGGTGTGAAGTAGAACACTCAGTTTTCTATCGACATACTGCGAATGGAAGTATTTTATTGCTGGTATATGTAGATGATATTATCATTACTGGGAATGATAAAAAGGGAATTAGTGAGTTGAAAGTCTTTTTAAACACTCAATTTCAAACAAAAGACTTGGGAATATTGAAATACTTTCTTGGAATAGAAATTGCTAGAAGTTCAAAAGGATTGTGTCTCATGCAAAGAAAGTATACTTTAGACCTGTTAACTGAAGCTGGTATGCTCGGGTGCAAGCTAGTAGAGAACCCAATGGATCCAAACACAAAGTTACTGAAGGATGAGGAGGCTGGGCCTGTTTACCCGAATATAGAGAGATACAGGAGACTAGTGGGAAAGTTAAATTATCTAACTATAACTCGTCCAGATATTGCATTCCCTGTGAGTGTTGTCAGTCAATTCATGAGTTCTCCAAGAATTTCACACATGGATGTAGTAGTACGTATTCTAAAATATTTGAAAGGAACTCCAGGCATTGGTTTAGTGTACGAGAAGCGAGGTCATCTTGATGTAGAAGCCTTTTCGGATGCTGATTGGGCAGGATCTCCATTTGACAGGCGATCAACTACTGGTTTTTGTGTGTTTGTTGGGGGGAATATGGTGTCGTGGAAGAGCAAGAAGCAACACACTGTTGCATGTTCCAGTGCTGAATCAGAGTATAGAGCAATGGCTCAAACCACTCGAGAATTAGTTTGGTTGAAACAATTACTCCAGGAGTTGGGTGAAGAAATTAAAAAACCAATGCAATTATATTGTGATAACAAGGCGGCAATGTATATTGCTTCAAATCCAGTTTTTCATGAGCGTACGAAACATATCGAAGTCGATTGTCATTATGTTCGCGAGAAGCTGCTCGAAGGAAGTATAAGTACCAATTTTGTAGTGTCTGATAACCAACTGGCGGATATATTTACAAAATCTTTATCTGGAAGTCGAATACGCGTCATCAGGAACAAGCTGGGCAGTTCCAATATATTGTGTCCTACACTGCTCCAGCTTGAGGGGGAGTGTTAGAATAATATTTGTTAGAATAAGTGTATTACCTATTATGCCCCTCTTATATTTGAGGGTATCCTTTGTTACTTCAGATGTATGTCTGAGAATAGATATTAGTTTTATACTCGAGAAATATATAGACAAGGGTCCACAAACATTTTATATGTATTTTTTTGGTGCAAATGTATGATAGTATGCAAGAAATCAATAAAGATAAGGAAGCTATAGTAGAAATCCATAAAATCTCTATTGAAGCTATAATTTTTTAATACTATATTACTATTGTGAATATTTGAATTTACAAAATCTTAATATTTGCCTTGTGACTGTGCTCTGCTACTCAGCATCCATATTCTCAACTGGGTGAAGCTGTAGCTGAGATTACTTTTCTGAAAATTGAGCAGATGTATTAGTAGTAACAGTGTGAGTTTAAAATGAGGAATACCTGATCCGAATGTGTTAGGAATATGTTGTTCTTGATGATAATGATAAAAACACTTAGTAGATTTTGTATTAAGTTCTTTTGTAACTGTCAACGAAATGGCATGCTTTGCAGTGTTTCGTTGACAGGAAGCTCATCAACGAAATGAGTGTTGTAGCAATTGCATTGTACAATACTTCACAGTATGATAGGCATTTTGTTGTATGTATCAGATAGGTTTTCTAAGTCATGTTGACTAAGTACTAGATAGGCAAAATAGGTTGGTTAATTGTACATATATTATGCCTTGTAATTTTGCCTAAGTGAAGACATGTCAACGGTATGAAGATTACTCTGTCAACGGTATGGAGTTTACCCATCAACGAAACAAAGGAAGCTCATCAACGAAATGGAGAATAAAGCTATCAACGAAACACATCTCCATGCCATCAACGAATCATTATTGCTTTTCTATATAATTGACAAAGTGATAGTGACAGGTTCCTGACAGATCAAAAAGGAGATGTGGAAGTGTACTTTGCATTGGAAACCATTAACATGGACATGGGGAATAAGGAAACATCCCAGTTTCCAATTGGGCTCTTGGGAGTGATCATAATAAGCATAAAGACAAAAGCAAGGATCTCCAAGGACCACTGGACAAAGGGATGAAAAGCAAACTATTGGCGGTTACTCATTGTACTTTTAGTGTAGCCAAAAATAGGGTTGTAAACTTGGGTTTATATAACCAAGTGTAGCAGTTACTTTAAGGGTGTGAAGAAAAACAAAGAGTTTGTATCAGCTATCTTTGAGAGCATTTTTCTTCTCAACAACCTTGTAACTGAGCAGCTGTGTACATTTGTATCACAGATTATTTCCGCAATAAAAACACTTCAGTTGGATCATCAAACAATCCAACTGAATTATTTATATCTTGTGTTTTTATTTATTCAGTTTAGTTTAATTTTATAAAGTATTTTTAAGTTAAAGAAATATCAAGAATTGTATTCAACCCCCCCTTCTACAATTCTGTTAGGTCATTTGGGATTAACAATTGGTATCAGAGCAAGCTTCTAACATACAAGAAGTTTAAAGATCAAGACCAATAACAGATACCATGGTGAAGAAGGATGCAGGTGTGAAGATACCAGTTCTTGATAAGGACAATTACTTTCACTGGAAAGTAAAGATGCATTTACATCTCATGTCTATGGATGAGAGGTATGTAGACTGCATTGAGAAAGGTCCACACGTTCCCATGAAGCTTGATTCTAGAGTTGGATTGCCAGATGATGCTCCTGATGTAGAGATTCCAAAACCTGTCTCAGAATGGACTGTTGAAGATGTTGCAGAAGTCCATAAAGACAAAAGAACCATGAACATTCTGTTTAATGGTTTGGAGCAAGAGATGTTTGACAATGTTATCAACTGTACAACCTCTAAGGAAGTATGGGATACTGTTAGAACTCTCTGTGAAGGAACTGAGCAAGTCAGGGAAAATAAAATGCAACTCCTTATACAACAATATGAGCATTTTCATTTTAAGGCTGGTGAAACCCTAAATGACACGTTTAGTAGGTTTCAGAAGCTTTTGAATGGATTAAAGCTGTATGGGAGGATCTATCAAACTAAGGATTCAAACCTTAAATTTCTCAGAGCTCTTCCAAAAGAATGGAAGCCTATGACTGTTTCTCTTAGAAACACTCAAGAGTACAAAGACTACACTCTTGAAAGGCTTTATGGAACCTTGAAGACTTATGAGCTGGAAATGGAGCAAGATGAGGAAATTGAAAAGGTACAGAAGAAGGGTGGATCTATTGCATTGATTGCATCTGTGAACCAACTGGAAGATGACAGTAAAGAAACTGCAAAGGCCACAACTAGTCGACCTAGTTGTAGGAGTGATGTTAGCAAGGGTAAAGACAAGATGACAGAAGAAGAAGAAGAATCAGAACCAGCCAACTTGAATGACTTAGATGAGATTGATGAGCACATTGCTTTTCTGTCTAGGAAATTCTCTAAGTTCAAGTTCAAAAGAAACTCAGAGGCAAGGCCACCAAGAAGAGACTTTCAACCTAGCAAAACAAACTGGATTGAAAAGTCTAAGTCAAAATGTTTCAATTGTGGAATGCTTGGTCACTTTGCTGGAGACTGCAGAAAGCCCAAGGTTGAGAAGGGCAACAGGAAATTTGAGCCTGTTGATTATAAAAAGAAATACTTTGAACTTCTCAAGGAAAAAGAGAAGGCTTTCATGTCTCAGGAGTATGACTGGGCTGGTAATGGTGAAGACTCTGATGATGAAATTGAGTATGTCAACTTGGCTCTTATGGCTGACAATCATGAGCAGGAAGCAAGTTCCTCAAGCAACCAGGTAACAATTACTAATCTTTCTGAGCTTTCTAAAGAGGAATGCGATAGTGCAGTAAATGAAATGTCTACTGTACTATATAATTTGCGTGTTACTCTTAAATCACTTACCAAGGAGAATTCAAGAATAAAAGAGACTAATTTGCTCTTAAGTGATAGGAATGCAATGTTAGAAGCACAGCTCATTGAATTTGAGAAAATGAGATGTGTCAGTAGGGATGCTAAGAGGGAACTTGAGAACGTGTTACAAAGGGAAGAAATTCTTAAAACACAACTTGAAATAGAACAAGGTGTGATTGCTAAATGGAAAGATGCCAGGAATGTTGCTACCAACATCATTAATGTTCAAGGTATGGAATCTTTCTGTGAGCAATCATGGAAAAAGAACAAAGAGAAGCTAGGGTGTGTTGGTGAAACCTTAGAATCAGAAACAGAGTCAACAAACAACAATGATCATTTGTTGGAGGTTGATATGTCAACGAAATGCAATGTTTCGTTGACACATGAACCATCAACCGATCAGGCTGTTTCGTTGACAGACAAAAGAAAAGAGAAACTCACTAGACTTAATGACAAGTATGGTCCTGTTACCAAGAACTTTGTTCAAGGTGAGTCTAGTAATTCAAAGAAAGTTGAGAAGCCTGTTGAGAGAGCTAATGTAGGTCACTTGTCTAACAAGCAATTGAAAGACAAGGTAGAAAAAGTTCAAAATGAGGCTAAGGGAAATAAAAAGAATAACAGGAATGGCAAAGTAGGAATTAACAAACACAACAATTACACACCTGATAAATATGCTCCTAGAAAGACATGTGTTAATTGTGGAAGTGTTAGTCACTTGTCTACTAACTGCAAATCTGTTAAGAAAACTGCTAATGTGAAAATTCCCAAGCCTGCAAGGAATAGTCCTATGCCTACAATGCCTGTTATGCCTAACATGTTTGCTCCATATGCACAATTTCAGAATCCATATGCTAACATGCCTTTTGTGTCTAATCCTTACATGAATATGTTTAACATGCCACAAATGCCATGGAACATGAATAACATGATTGTTCCTCCAACTATGCATGCTATGAATGAAAATATGAGCAACCCTCAGAAATCAACACCAAGGGTAAAGATTGATCTGAATCAATCTGAGCCCAAAGTGAAAAATGATACAAAAGGGAATGCAAAGGCTAACAAGACAGGACCCAAGGAAACTTGGGTACCAAAATCAACTTGATTTGGTTTTATTGTGTGCAGGGAGACAAAAGGAATCTTTGGTACTTGGACAGTGGTTGTTCAAGACACATGACTGGTGATTCTACCCTGCTCACAGAGTTTCAGGAAAGAGCTGGCCCTTGTATTGCTTTTGGAGATGACAGCAAAGGCTACACAAAGGGATATGGCTTGATTTCAAAAGAGAATGTCATCATAGATGAGGTTGCATTGGTGGATGGTCTTAAGCACAACTTGCTTAGTATCAGCCAACTTTGTGACAAAGGATTTTTAGTTACTTTTTCAAAAGAAGCCTGTGTTGTTTCTAAAGGAGGAAACAACAATGTGGTAATGACTGGATTCAGAAGAGGGAATGTGTACATTGCTGACTTTAGTAGCACAAGTTCAGACACCATCACTTGTCTTTTCAGCAAGGCAAGCAAGGATGAAAGTTGGTTATGGCACAAGAAGTTATCCCATCTGAATTTCAAGGTTATGAATGATTTGGTAAGGAAGGATCTTGCTAGAGGAATTCCACAGGTGGAGTTTTCCAAGGATGGTTTGTGTGATGCCTGTCAAAAAGGGAAACAAAAGAAGGCATCATTCAAAAGCAAGACAGAGTCATCAATTGTCCATCAGCTTGAGTTACTTCATATGGATCTATTTGGCCCTGTAAATGTTATGTCCATCTCAAAGAAGAAATACTGTCTTGTGATTGTTGATGATTTTTCTAGATTTACATGGACTTTCTTTTTGCACTCTAAAGATGAGGCAAGTGAAATCATTATCAATCACATCAAGATGGTAAGCAATCATCCTGATTTCAAAGTAAGAAGGATTAGGAGTGACAATGGGACAGAATTCAAGAATTCAAGCATGAAGGTGTTCTGTGAAGAAAATGGTATTTTGCATGAGTTTTCAGCAGCAAGAACACCACAGCAAAATGGTGTAGTTGAAAGGAAAAACAGAACACTTATTGAAGCTGCAAGGACAATGCTAGATGAATCAAAGTTACCTACATATTTTTGGGCTGAGGCAGTTAACACAGCTTGCTTTACTCAAAATATTTCTTTGATTAATCAGGCCAAAGGAATGACCCCTTATCAGTTACTCAAAAGAAAGAAGCCACTATTAGATTTTCTTCATGTCTTTGGATGCAAGTGCTTTGTTCTGAGAAATCAAGCTGAGCATTTGGGGAAATTTGAAGCAAAGGCAGATGAAGCAATATTTGTGGGATATGCAGCAGGGAAAGCTTACAGAGTCTTTAATCTCAGAATCAACATTGTTATGGAATCTGTACATGTTGTTTTTGATGATCTCAAAATACAAGGTCTCTGTGATGAAGGTTTCCATGAAAGTCTCTCTTTTGAGAATGAGGAAGGAGAACAAGTGAATCATGATAAGGCTACTGAGAAACAGCCTAAAGTTGTTGTATCTAGCACAGATGAAAGCAGCAGTGAAGATGAAGTTGCTGCATTAAGGTTAAAAAGGATAGCAGCTAGCCGACCAAATGGTCATTTCGTTGACAGTCATGGTGGTGGATTCGTTGACAGTCAAAATGAGCGTTTCGTTGATAGCCAAAACGGTCATACCGTTGATAGTCATAGGAATGCTTCTAGAAGTGATCAATTAGGGACAACAAACTCAGGGGGAGTTTCTCAAGGACAAATATCCAATCAAGGCAATCATGATCATGAAGCTACGTCTTCAAGAGCAAATCTACCTCTCTCAAGGAAATGGACTAAAGATCATCCCTTTGAACTCATTATAGGTGATGTCTCTTCAAAAGTCCAAACTAGAAGAGCAACTCAAGAAGAATGTCTATACAGCAGCTTTCTGTCTCAAGATGAGCCAAAGAAAGTTGAGGATGCACTTCTAGATCCAGATTGGGTTTTGGCTATGCAAGAAGAGCTAAACCAATTTGAAAGGAACAATGTTTGGAAGCTGGTGCCCAAGCCTAAAGACAGGAGTGTCATAGGCACAAAATGGGTGTTCAGAAACAAGATGGATGAAAATGGCATAGTCACAAGGAATAAAGCAAGACTGGTTGCAAAAGGCTACTCACAGGAAGAAGGAATTGATTTTGATGAAACATTTGCTCCTGTTGCAAGACTAGAAGCAATAAGGATTTTCCTAGCCTATGCAGCCCATGCCAATTTCAAAGTCTATCAAATGGATGTGAAAAGTGCTTTTCTGAATGGGGAATTGGAAGAGGAGGTCTATGTGAGTCAACCTCCTGGTTTTGAAGATGATGATTTTCCTGAATATGTATACTTCCTCCTCAAAGCACTCTATGGTTTGAAACAAGCACCTAGAGCCTGGTATGACACACTCTCACAGTTTCTTCTTGAGAATCACTTCACTAGAGGTACTGTAGATAAAACTCTTTTTCACAGGATTGTGAATGGCTCTACTATACTTGTTCAAATTTATGTAGATGACATAATCTTTGGGTCTACAGATGTGAAGCTTTGTCAAAAGTTTGCCAAGCTTATGCAAAGTAAATATGAAATGAGCATGATGGGAGAATTAACTTACTTTCTTGGTCTTCAAGTGAAGCAAGTTAATGAAGGCATTTTTATTAGTCAAACAAAATACATTCATGATTTATTAAAGAAGTTTAACTTAATGGAATGCTCTCCTGCCAAAACTCCCATGCCCACTGCCACCAAACTTGAATTGAATACTAAGGAAAAATCTGTGGACATTTCAAGTTACAGAGGCATGGTAGGCTCACTTTTATATTTAACAGCTAGTAGACCTGATATTATGTTTGCTACATGTCTATGTGCTAGATTTCAGGCTGATCCTAGGGAATCCCATTTAGTTTCTATTAAAAGGATTTTCAGATATCTCAAGGGAACACCAAACCTTGGCATTTGGTACCCTAGAGAATCTGGTTTTGAACTAATTGGTTATTCAGATGCAGATTATGCAGGATGTAAAATTGACAGGAAAAGCACAACAGGCACCTGTCAATTCTTAGGAAACAAGCTTGTGTCATGGTTCAGCAAGAAACAAAACTCAGTTTCCACCTCCACAGCTGAGGCTGAGTATATTGCAGCTGGAAGTTGTTGTGCACAGATTTTATGGATGAAAAATCAACTACTTGATTATGGATTACGAGTTGAGAAAATTCCTATTTTCTGTGACAACACTAGTGCCATTGCCATTACTGAGAATCCAGTGCAGCATTCAAGAACCAAGCATATTGACATCAAGTACCATTTCATTAGAGAACATGTTATGAATGGTACTGTGGAGTTACATTTTGTTCCAAGTGAACAACAACTTGCAGACATCTTTACCAAGCCACTTGATGAATCAACATTCTCAAGATTAGTAAGTGAGCTAGGTATGCTAAATTTCTCTTAATTATTTTTGAGATATTTGCAAGTCTTAATGCAGCCAGAAATTTGCTATGTTTTTCTGTGAATGAATTTTCTCAGGAAAAGGTAAAATTTTGTCTAAGTCAAAATTACTATGCCAACGGAATGCACCATTTCGTTGACAGTCTTAGCAGTTTTCTGGGTGTTTCGTTGATAGCTCTTTTATATCAACGAAACGCAGCTTTATCAACGAAATAAGACGGGACTTTAACCGCCCAATCCTGATTCGTTGATTTAGCGCTTTTTATCTGAACCGTTGAAATTTGACCCGTCTTTTACCACGATCTATGCATACACCCCTGTAAGTATAAATCATGGTAATACTTTAAGAGTAACGGTTATATTTTTAAGCCAATCCAGTAATTTACATTTATTATTGGATTCATTTTCTGAGAATTTTTGGGGGAGTATTTAAGAAATTTTATTTTTATTATTTCTTTTTACCTGTTCTCAAAAATTCCAAAGGCTTTTTCTCTCTTCTTCTCTCTAACAAGCTATTCAGTTCGAAGCTTTCCTTTAATCAACAATGGCACCTATAGTCAAGCTTATGTCTGCTGGAGGGTTCATCTATGAGAAGAACAACTCCATCCCTTTTGTTGTCAAGGAAAACCCGAACAGTCTGTTCTTCAAAATGATGGATTTCATGAAGAATTGCAAGTTGAGCTACGCAATGTTTCACTCTACACCACTCTACAATGAGATAATCGAGGAAATTTGGACCTCATGTGAGTATAGTGGAACACACTGCACACTAAAATTCACTCTTCAAGGTAATGAGTACATAGTTAATTCTGATGTTTTGCAAGCATGTTTACATATTCCTGATAATAACTGTGATGCTTTGCCTACTAACACTGAAATAACTACCATGTTAAATTCTATAAACTACTCTTTGCCTACTGATAATCTGGGTAGAATAATTAGGAGAGGTTTGGTTAGAGAATACAGTTATTTAGCTGATGCATTCATTAAGGTCTTTTCTGGAAAGATTAGTAATTTTGATGCATTAACTAACTCTATGTTAATTCTCCTAACCATGCTTCTAAATGATAGATATCACAACTTTAGCACCCAACTTATGTATGAAATTGGTGCTAAGTTGGGTGACAAAGCAAATAGGAAGAAAAATATCTATTATGCTAGGTTTCTGATGATGTTGGCTAACCATGTTAGTCCAACACCATTAGTTATCTCTAACCCTAATGCCAGGTTCGAGTGCTTTGTGCAAGAAAAGAGAGTATTGACAGACATACTCAGGCTGAACCACAATGGTGATGTTCCAGTGGTGTATCTGCCAATCATTGAGGTAACTACTACTATCCCTGTTAGTGTAGCTGTTACTTCTACTGTCTCCTCCAACCTTGTTGCTATGGAGTCTGTAGCTGTGACCCAACAGGCTCCTGCCCCAGCAACTAAATCCAAATCAAAGAAATCCTCCAAGCCAACCTCAGGTGCTTCTCAAAAGGCACCTGTTGTAAAAACTACCACACAACCTAAGGGGAGTGAGTCTGGAGTTGTAAGAGGTGAGGGAAGGGGTGAACATCAAAGAAACCCCAAGGATAAGGAAGGACAGGTTAGTGTGTACCAGCCAAGCCCCATTGTGTCTTCCCAACAAGGCACAATGAGTAACATGGATTTAAGCACAAGTCTAAGTGCATCCTCCCAAAAGGATGTGATTATTGAAACAAGCTCTTCTCCTAGAGCACAGTCCAAAAGGGTAAGGGACACTTCTAGCCCAAAGTCTACATTTTCCCAATACCAAAGGAGAGTGAAGCAAAAGTCCAAGGGTACACAGGGTGCACACACACTGGAAGCAACACTTCCAGTTTCTCAAATTCAGTTTGATGTAACCCCTATCATTTCTCTGGGGTTACAGTCCCATTCTCTAAACATCAATCTTGAATTATCTCCATCAAATTCACCAACTCAATCTTTAGATGTGGACATGATCCATACATCTATTCCTGATTCTCCAACTCTAATCTTGGAGAAGCCCCACTCTGAAGCTGATGGCCATCACTTGTTAAGTGATTTGTTGGGCCATCAACCAATTTTTCCTGAAGTTGCAAGGGGATCTGTGGACCATTCTTTAAAATCAATCACCACAGACTCCACTGTAATTTCTCATTTTCAAAGTGCTTTCTTGACTTCATCAACGAAACAGTCTATTTCGTTGACAAGTGTTTCTCCATCAACGGTATCCATACCGTTGACAGTTCAAACTACCATTCCGTTGATAGTTCACTCTGGACCTTTAATTGAAAATCAAGTTGTTCCCACAACTAGTGCAGATGATCTAGTGGTAGTTGAGACACTTCTAGGACTGAGAGGGACTGAAACTGAGAGGCTGGCTTGCAGCCAGGCAAAAGGAGAGAATGTGAGTGAGAGGCTGGCTATTTCTTCCAGCCAGGCAAAAGGAGAGATTGAGAGTACCACCTTAGTAGGTGAAGGTGAGGGTGTGAGAGGTGTGAGCCATGGGGAGCCCATGATGCAAGAACAGAGTGGAGAGAGAGAAGGGACTACAGGAGAAATAAGGATGGAAGCAGCCATTGCAAGTGAGTTAATGGAGGTCAGTGAGGGAGAAAGGGAACTTACTTTCCAAGAGCTTTATCAACAAACTCTGGATAGTATTTCCCTGGATCCTGAGACCTTTACTCATCCTGTGCCAGCCTATCAAATTATGGCTCAGCAGGGCAATGTGGAGGCAGAAAGGTCACTAAATTTAATTCATACAACTGCATCAATGCAAAGAGCAAAGGATGCCCTGACCAATCTACCTTCAGGAGCTGCAGCAAGTGGAGATTTTGAGTTTTCTGATGATGAGGACAGCTATGGTGATAATCTACAGGTGGCCACCACTTCACAGACTGGGACTTCTGTGGTGCCTCCTACACCAGGCTGGCTTTCTCAAGGTATGCATGGTAGAGCCACTCTAGATGCTGCTATCTCCAGGCAGTACAATGAAGCCTACTTAGCTCATGAGTCTGCCAATGCAAGGGACAAGAAATTCTACAAGGCCATCATGGATTCTCTGGAAATTCAAAGGCTACAAATGATGCAGACAAGGATTGAGGCTACAGAAATCAAGGACTCTATTAGCAATTTCAGGGATGCTAACTACAGGATGATGGATGAAAAGCTCCCTCTTCTCACTATGTCCAAAATGAACAGGTTTTTCTCTAAGGAACCTGAAGTGGCTACCTCCTTGAAGACTCTCTCTTCTAGAGTGGACAAGGTGGAAGCTACTTTATCTCAAATACAAAAGGAACAGGAGAAGCAGACTCAACTTTTGGCCCAGCTAGTGGCAGCTCAAGGACTCCCAGTTGTCTCTCTTGATGATAACAAAAAGGGGGAGAAATCTCAGGAGCTAACCATTCAAATCACAAAGGTGCTGGTCCCAGCCATCACATTGCCACAGGAGCCACTAGCAATGGGGGAGTTTGGAAAGAAGAATAAGGATAGCATTGACTTGATCCAGGAAGCTTCTATGAGGATACAACTTGCAGAACAGATCAAAGATCATTGGTCCAACATAGAAGCAAGGTTCAAGAAAATTACTGAATCTTCAAAGACAGTTCAGCCATCAACAAATGCAATGGTGACTGTACAAGTGGAGCCACAGTTCAAGAGCTCTTATGCTATAGAGCCCCTTCTACATGGAGTCATTCAAGGACCAAGAAAGGAGAAAGGACAAACTTCATGCATTAGGGATGTGGAAGAAGCTACATTACAAAGAAGCTTATCTCCCAAGTCTCCTGCTAAACCAAAAGGCAAAAACATAGCAAGAACTTTCTATCCTGCACCTTATCCAGATGAGCACAAGCTACTTGGACTTCTCATCACAAAAAGCAAGGAAAGCAATGATTATGAGATAAGGAAACAAAGGGCAATTGTCTACAGGAATGGACAAGAAATTTGTGTTTGGGCTGGTCACCCAAACTTTGCTGAAGCTAAAGCTGAAGAATCAGAAAGAGCAGCAATGCAAGCTCTTGCAGTTGCTCAATCTCTTGATGAAGAAGAAAGACAGCAAGAAGAAAAAGCCCAAGAGGAAAGGAGTGAAAAAAAGAGTACAAGGCAACCAAAGGCAAGGGCTAGAAGAAACATAACCCTTGAAAATGATGACTCTCAGAGTATTGCATCAGACTCTTCTGTACCTCCAACAATTCCTGATCCATCTTTAAAGTTAGCCTGTGATCCCAAACATCTTGTTAATTATCATGATCAGCCAATTGAGCCAAAGGAAGAGCCAATTGAGCTTGATGAGGCTAATTTTCCTAAATTCCTTTTTGAGATGGATCCAAAGAAGAAATTGAAGCAAAGGGCTGTCAAGGCAAAGCCAGTATTTGTGAGAAAGCCACAACCTCAAAAACCCCCTTCAAATCCAGAGGACTGCATGTACATTGCTGACATCAGGGAAGAATCCAGTTTGCATCTTGATTTAGACAACCTGGTGGAAGTAAGGGGCATTGCAGCTTCTCAGAAGCTACCTGAAAGATTGGTTTTCACATACAAGGGTGGTAGAGAACAAATTTGGCCTCTCTACAGAATTCTAGGAGAAGACTACCAAACACTACTCACAGTGTTTAGATGCTTGAAGAAAGACTTTGGCTTCACCAAAACAGCCAAGTCTGAGGTGGTCTCCAAAATATGTCAAATAAAGGCTAGCTGGAACAAGCCTGAGGCTCTTCCCAGGATGCTAAGAGTGCCCTCAACAGGAAAGAAGATCCATCTTCAACCTTTCTGGATGATGGAATTCAAGGACAAGGACAACTGCAGAAGGTTCTTCAGGATGGAAGACCAGATGGACAAGGCATCTAATCAGACTCTAAGGTTTATGCAATCCATGCTTGGTGATCAAGATGAAGAAGAGAAGATCTTTTACAGAAGGCTACAGGTCCAGATTGAGGAGAACAACTCTAGGAGAGGGAAGAAGACTATGCCCCAAAGAAGACAAAGATGAATTATTTGCTCAGTCTAGGGGAGCACATTTGGGCATTAGTCTTGTAAGTCTAGCTTTATTTCTAAAACTTTATGAAGCTCAATACAATTTTTACTTTTATCATGTGTAATATGCCTGAGTGTTTTTGTTATCATCAAGGCTCTTGATTTATGGCTGTTATTCTATCAGTCATAAATTGGGGGAGATTGTTAGGAATATGTTGTTCTTGATGATAATGATAAAAACACTTAGTAGATTTTGTATTAAGTTCTTTTGTAACTGTCAACGAAATGGCATGCTTTGCAGTGTTTCGTTGACAGGAAGCTCATCAACGAAATGAGTGTTGTAGCAATTGCATTGTACAATACTTCACAGTATGATAGGCATTTTGTTGTATGTATCAGATAGGTTTTCTAAGTCATGTTGACTAAGTACTAGATAGGCAAAATAGGTTGGTTAATTGTACATATATTATGCCTTGTAATTTTGCCTAAGTGAAGACATGTCAACGGTATGAAGATTACTCTGTCAACGGTATGGAGTTTACCCATCAACGAAACAAAGGAAGCTCATCAACGAAATGGAGAATAAAGCTATCAACGAAACACATCTCCATGCCATCAACGAATCATTATTGCTTTTCTATATAATTGACAAAGTGATAGTGACAGGTTCCTGACAGATCAAAAAGGAGATGTGGAAGTGTACTTTGCATTGGAAACCATTAACATGGACATGGGGAATAAGGAAACATCCCAGTTTCCAATTGGGCTCTTGGGAGTGATCATAATAAGCATAAAGACAAAAGCAAGGATCTCCAAGGACCACTGGACAAAGGGATGAAAAGCAAACTATTGGCGGTTACTCATTGTACTTTTAGTGTAGCCAAAAATAGGGTTGTAAACTTGGGTTTATATAACCAAGTGTAGCAGTTACTTTAAGGGTGTGAAGAAAAACAAAGAGTTTGTATCAGCTATCTTTGAGAGCATTTTTCTTCTCAACAACCTTGTAACTGAGCAGCTGTGTACATTTGTATCACAGATTATTTCCGCAATAAAAACACTTCAGTTGGATCATCAAACAATCCAACTGAATTATTTATATCTTGTGTTTTTATTTATTCAGTTTAGTTTAATTTTATAAAGTATTTTTAAGTTAAAGAAATATCAAGAATTGTATTCAACCCCCCCTTCTACAATTCTGTTAGGTCATTTGGGATTAACAGAATGCTTGGTATTTCCAACTTCCTAAAGTTTTTCAAATTCTGCCCAGAATCGTAGATTCAGAGTGCACACTAACAACCCTTGTAGGACTGAATAGGTATACATCTTCTCTTGTAATAATCATAGATGCAACTGCGTTTTCCTTCACCAAAAAAAAACAAAAACATCATTCACTAAATTATGGAGTCAGCCTTGTGCATTATGTGTGCATGACGGATCCTCACAAAAAATATCAAGTAATGCAAACTACACACTATCTTCGAAATCTATCGGAGTACAGTCATTTTGGATTAATTTGACACGAACCACATTGAAAACCAACTACTGTATCTAACACTACAAGAAAACAGAGCATAACCGACCGTCAAAAAGGGTCGGTTATATCCGAAATCGGTCGGTTTTACGTGTAAAACCGACCGTCATCGATGGTCAGTTTTAGACTGGTCGGTTTTAAGAGTTGGTCAGGTTTAACACATATAACCGACCACGGGGCGGTCGGTTATGTCCGTTTTAAATTCCTTAAAGTGGGTCCTAAGAATAACACGTGTCAATACGCGTCCTATGATGTCAGCAGAATAAAACCGACCGGTGGCGGTCGGTTATGTCCGAAAAAAATTGTTTTGACTTTAACCATAACCGACCGAAGTCAAAGTGTGCATATCGGTCGGTTTTATGGCAGTAGTCGCTCAAAATTGCATAACCGACCGTCGTATAACCGACCACCATTAAGGAAGACGGTCAGTTATATAGTTTGAATGCGGTCGGTTATGGTGTACACCGGTCGGTTTTCTGTGTTTTGGAATGGTAAAAAATGGTCAGTTATGTGTATTGTCGGTCGGTTTTCTGGGTATTTTTAAAAAACAAATTGCAGGTTCTGTAGTTTTATGCCCTGTACCATTCATTTCATATATACCATTCCAATGGGCAATACCAATCAATATCAACAACAATCAATACCAATCCCAATCCAAAAACCAATCCATTCCTAAACTCATTATCATAAAATAAATACAAACATAATTCATAAAATACCAACTTAATTAGATCCGATACAAACGGATCATAAAATACCAATGTTAACTCCGACATAATCGGATCAACCATACAAACCAAAATATGGGTCCGATATAAACGGATCAACCACACAATGTTAAGTCCGATATTATCGAACATCCAACAAAACATAGTTCATTACAATTACTAAAGTTCAGATTCAAAGTTTCTAAACCATACAACCACATAATTAACTACTCCGACAAAGAAACAGGAGAGTCGTCGGAATCACCCCCATCTTGGCCATTGCCTTCACCGTCGCCATTCCCGTTGTCACCCTCAATGTCCGAGACCTCATCCACATCGGTATAATCTTTTTCTTCCTGCGCAAGTCGATCCTTTTCCTATGCACACATATAAAACAATTAAAAAGTAAAAAATAAAGTGCAATGGATATAATTAAAAAACGAGGATTAACTATTACCTCTTGAACTTGTGCTTCGGTTTTTTTGACAAGATCTTCAATTAAGGTTCCGACAATGTGTACAATCTCACCACCAATGAGATTATTCCATTGCAGCCTTCTATTTGGTTCGGTAGATGGATCGGAGGCCTCGAGGGCAGTGCGTGCAAATGTGGATATTTCTTCATCGGATAGTTGACGAGCAAACTGTTGAGGATTGGAACGAATCTCCGTAAGAACATTTCTAACGATCGAGAGAAAGACATTGTCGGGGATGACTTCACGTTGTCTCGGAGCGGACGAGGATGAGCCGGCTTCGCCTCGGGTGGAATCCCTATAGCGTGTAGCTAGGGTGGGAATGAGATCGGTAGCTCGAGCATTGGGGAATCCCACAACATAATTTTTTTTGGGTTTTTCACCTTCGGGCACCCCCGTTGCTTCCATCCACCAATCCCATGGCTCATCTCTCTCACCCGTTTGAGTCACCTCCACCGGCATACGGTCAAGAATAGAGGCATATCGTTCCTACATATTTTTTAAGTTTGATTAAAACAATCAAACTTTTAAATGCTTATAATTGAACACTAAAAAAACAAAAATAGAATAATACCGCAATGCGCATGGCTCCCGGAGTAGTATACACGGGATTGTTCGGATCGGAGCCAACTTTCTTATGACATTTATCCCAAACCTCAAGTCTAGTCGGAGGCTTACGACTTTTCTTTGTCATTTCCTTCAAAATGTAAAATAGCTTACATTAGTATATATAAAATGAAATAACGTTGTGTGTGTTTGTATGTGTACATATTTAAATATTATTACCGCTTTCACGGCGTTGAATGACCGAGCACCGGCACTATGCAACCGCTCAACTTGTTGGCGGTTGTTGGCTCCAACCATTGCCCTATGCAAGTGTCCTTCATTTGTCTCCCAATATTTCAAAAGATCTTTCCAAAACAAAAGGGACCAATAAGCGGGCTTTAAGGACTCCTTCGACACCCCGGTTTCCTTTACTTTTGTCTCAACTCTCTTCTTAAGTTCATTCATTGTTCTTTTTATTGTTTTCTTAATGTGATCTTCAACGATCCTTCTTGATTGCAAACGGCTTTGCCCCTTTTGATGCCTATAGAATTTCTACAAAATATAAAAAAGGGATAGGGTCAAATTCATAATCAAATCAAGTTAACAAACAAATCAAGAAACAAACATTATAAACTAAAGAATCATGGTTTTACTTACAAAAAACTCCTCAACCCTTTGTTCTAACCATTTTGGAAAAGCCGCATCGATGTCACTAAACGTATAATAACCCATGGGCCACTTCTCGCGAACCATCCCAAGCAAAGTCTTTTTAGCCGTATCATCTTCAATACTACATTTAATAACATATTAAACTATCAACACAACACAAATGAACACTATCTACAAGACATATATATATATATATATATATATCATCTTTGCACTACTAAAAAAGAGACACGAAGTACACAAAATTAGACTTACTGTCCATCGGAGATATTGATACGTGTAGGTCTATCGGGTTCTATAGCTCCATAAATTCCACATGAATGTGATCGCGGTCTCCTTCCTCGCCACACTCGTGCCTCTCCCGCTGTCATGTTCCCAAGTGCGGGGTCCGGGTGTTCCTCATCACCATCCGAATCCGTTGGCTCATCACGTAAAGCCAAAGTGTTCTTCCTTGTTGGCCTCATCTCCGTATCCTTGCCCTTGCCCTTGCCCTTGCCCTTAACAACCTTGCTTTTTCCCTTACTCGCATTCTTTCCTTTACCCTTATCCTTCTCATTTTCCTTACCCTTTCCTTTGTTATTTTTAGCCATCATACACAACACCATGCCAAGCAAAACGATTCCGATTAACCAACCAATGAGCACCTACAATATAAATAACAAAACTTTGTTAACTATATAAAATATCACAAGTAATATCACATAACCGACCAATACGTGCATGCAAAATAACCAAATCAAATATCACAAGTAATATATCACATAATCTTTGAAAATATATAAATTTTAAGAAAATGATTAAATTACAAAATAAAATTTTGCATCTCTATCTCTATATCTTTTGTTTTTCCCCAATTAAATAAAATTAAAATTTTGCACAAAATTAAAATTAATATCTCAACAAATCATAATTCAATTCAACACCCAAGCACAATACAATCCAAATATATTAACTAAAAGTCAATCCAATCCAAATCGAGCAAATACAAGCAAAATCTTATGAAGAATCGAGCAACTACAAACAAATACAATAAGCAAAATCTAACAAAACCGACGAACACTTGCATGCAAAAAAAGCACAGAACTATGGTTACCAAAAACAAGCACAAAACCATGTATTAAACGGAAAAATCGAGAAAATCAAAGAAGTCGAAGCAAAATTAACCGAGAAAAATCGATTAATCATGTATATATTGACTTAATCATGTATACATATATGTAACCATGTATATTATATATATATATACATACATATAATCATATATATGTATAAAACAATTAGGGAAACATACATCAAATTGTTGAAACGGAGAAGATGAAGCCATTTGCCTTGAGTTTACACGGATTTGAGCCATGGAATTGAGAGAGTAGAGAGTAGAGAGTAGAGAGATTTTTGTGTTAAGTGATAGAAAGAATAGAATGTGAGCAGTTGCTTTTTTTTTATACCCAAGATTAAAACCGACCGATGGTGTGGTCGGTTTTAGCGTAGTTTTTTGTGCAGTATGCAAAACGACGTCGTTCTGACAAAGGGCGGGTTTTTTAATTTTTCGCGAAAATTTTAATTTTCCGCCAAAAAAAAAAAATTAAAAATATTAAAACGGTCGGTTATGTCCGTTTCGGTCAGTTATGTCAACCCTAGAAACCCTAATGGTCGGTTATGTTAAACCTAGTGGTCGGTTATAAGTTTTGCTTATTAAAAAAACCTTATGAAAAAACATTATTAATTAATTAAATAGCTTAATTTTTTGTACATATATAATTTTTTATTGGTTTTTACCATCCGTACGGTTGGATTGTGTATATCTTGTAATTTCAAATTTTAATTGTTTTTGTTCTCGATTTTATGTGATATATCCAGATTTTTATTAAAAAAACACATTTGTAATCGTCGAAATAGGCTAATTTTTTGTCCATAAATATATTTTGTCATGATGTTAACATCCGTACGGTTGGATCTTCTAAATAAAAAGTTTACTTTCGATGTTTTGTAAATCGAGTGGAACATCACAGTGAAAGTACATACCTATGTAGTGAAATGGTTCTTTCAAAAGAGGTAATATTAAATAAAATACTATTTTTATGAAATTTTTATATTTTATTATATAATATAAAACTTTGTCCACAATGTTTGACTATGTTGATATTTTATCATATAATAAATTTTAATTTCAATACAAGACACAATTAAATATATTAATTTTATATATTAAAGATAAAGTTGAATGACAAATCGAAGAATAGAATTACATAAAAATTATTTTGAAATTGCTAATACAATTATAATAATGAAATATGAATGTAATTTGAAAAATATTCTTTTAATAAAAATAAATATTAAATGTATATATTAAATGGGTCCTGGTCCCTAACAATTGATTGTTAGGGACCATTTATTTAACAATCTGTTCCAGAACCGTTGGATCAATATTTCGACGGTCAAGATTAAAAAAAAAAAAAATTACAATAGTAGAGGTGTGCACCTTTTTATTTTTAAAATAGTAGAGGTGCGCACCTCTTCTATTAAAATGAAAATTCATCTCATGTTCCTTTCACAGCAATAACTGACTGAGATAAGCAAAACCGACCGTGGTCAAAGTGCACAATCGGTCGGTTTTAGACCAGTCGACCCTTAAAACTGCATAACCGACCGATTATAACCGACCACCGATTTAAGGAGACGGTCGGTTTTATATGAAATCGGTCGGTTTTCTGGTATTTAAATGGTAAGGAGACGGTCGGTTTTATATGAAATCGGTCGGTTTTCTGGTATTTAAATGGTAAAAAATGGTCGGTTTTGTATTGTATCGGTCGGTTTTCTGGTAATTTCTGTCGTAAAATATCCAATATTTAAACTCCATATTCCAATAACAATTGATCCTATATCAAAATACCAACCTCCATATGGCCAATACCAACAAATATAATATCAAAGTTATATCATCATTATAAATTTTAATTTACATCACTTACAAATACAAAGTCATCATTATCAAAGTGAAATTAAGAACAATATTATTCAATTTCATCAAAACCGTCATCGTCTTCATCATCATCATTATCTTCCTCCTCTTCATCGTCCTCCTCTTCACTCTCCTCTTTGTCACCTACATCATCATCATCATCATCATCATCTTCATCATCTTCTTCTACTTCTTCTTCTTGACTTTCATGTCGAATGAATGGGATTTGTCCATATTGTGCGAAATCAACAAAGAGTGAAAAACTTCCGGCATTAGATCTATCTTCTTGAAAAGCGTCCTCAATATCGTTTTGCACAATGATAGTTTCATCTATTGGACGACTTTTAGATTTGACCACCGTATATATTTTGCTTCGTGGATCCAATACACTAGGAGCGTAATATATTTGAGAGGCTTGACTAGCTAAAATAAAAATCTCATTAGACCTCAATCTTGAAGTTATATCAATCGTCACCACTCGATTCTTATCCTTCCTCACACCCTCACCGATACTATCAAACCATATACACTTGAACAAATATACATGATTGCATCCATCATAAATAAGTCTCACGATTTCTTGTAGTTGACCATAATAATCAAGATTATTTTCGTGTGAAGTGCCTTTAACAACAACACCGGAACCGGATGTGGATGTCGTTGAAAATTTATATCCATTAACTTGACAAGTCTCAAAAGTCATGACTCTTAGTGACGGTCCTTCAAGCAAGTCTTTGAAACGAGGTCCCTCTACCTCATCATTCTCAACCTAGTTATAAAAAAATTAAAAATAAAACATGTAATGATAAAGTCAAAATTGAGATTCAAAGTTTGCTAAATGTAACAAATACCTTTTTTTTAAACCAAGTTTTAAACCGAGTCTTGATAATACGATCTAAATCTTGAGGAGTTGTCCCCGGACGTTGTCTCATAACACGATTTTGGTACCTTCTAAATAATAGAAATGGAGAAATAATGGAAATAACATAAAATAATTCAAATATGACAATAACACTAAATTAGGATAAGATATAGGTACCTTAGGTAAGGCTGAACTTCAGGTGAGTTTAAAAGAACATATTCTTCTGCTAATAGTCGTTCATCATCATCCATATAGCGCACTCTTTCTTTTCCAGGACATTGAATTGGATATCTAAAAACTTCTAATTTATCCGAATTTTTTACATCAAACAAAACTTCATTACGACGTACTTTATTATGAACCGAGTCGGAGGCAAAATAAAAAGAACAAAAATTGAGAGCCTCTTCTTCCATATATCGTTCGGCAATTGAACCCTCAACTCTTGCTTTATTACCAACTTTTTGTTTTAATTTTCCCAACAAACGCTCAATTGGATACATCCAATGCCAATAAGCGGGTCCGGCTAGTCTAATTTCTTCCGCTAAATGTGATGACCAATAAATTAGTCTCCGTCCGCGGGTCATAAATTATGTGATGACCAATAAGGAAGTTCATAAAAAATTGGGACATGAGTCCAATGATGCTCTTCCCCATAACCGGCACTCCTTAACTTGGCATTAGTCTTTCCGGGTGGTGGAAAAATTAAACCGTCAAGTGACTCTTTTACATCCTCCCCGGATAAACGACCACGAAACAATCTTCTTTCCTCATTTGCAAACAAATTACTTTTTCCGCGCAATGGATCATTTGGTTCAAGAAATATTCGGTTCGTGCCATAAAAACTACATTTTCCGGAATGTTTTAATTGGAACCCTTGCACACTTCCCCCACACACTTGACATCCCATTTTTCCTTTACCCGACCACCCACTTATCATACTCATTGCGGGAAAGTCACTAATAGTCCACATAAGTGCCGCTCGCATTGTAAAATTTTGCTTTAAAGATTGGTCATATGTTTCCACTCCGGTATTCCACAATATCTTCAATTCATCAATGAGAGGCCTTAGACAAACGTTAATATCTTTGCCAATGCTATTCGGACCCGGAACTATATCGGTCATAAACATATATGGCTTTTTCATACACATTGATGGCGGAAGATTATAGACAACAACCACCACGGGCCATACACTATATGTTTTCTTTCCGGTAGGGCCAAATGGGTTAAAACCATCGGTAGCAAGACCAAGCCTTATATTACGAATCTCATTAGCAAATGATGGAAAACGACGGTCAAAATTTTTCCATTCATCTCCGTCCGCGGGATGACTAATCTCTCCCTCGTTCACATCTCGATTCTTGTAAAATCTCATATGATCGGATGTATGTGCCGACATGTACAAGCGTTGTAGTCGAGGAATCAAAGGAAAATGTCTTAATATTTTTTTTGGTATTTTTTTACCATTTTTCTTCGAAACATCCCGATAACGATCTTTACCACATATATCACATACAATTTTATCTTTGTCATCTCCATAAAATAACATGCAATCATTCTCGCACATATCAATTTTTTCATATTCAACCCTCAAACCCTTCATAATCTTTTTCATTTCATAATTATTTTCGGGCAATGTGTGTTTCTTTGGTAACACGTCCGCAAGAAGTTCAAGCAAACTATCAAAAGATTTATTACTACAATTAGAATAGTTTTTGAATTCTAATAATTTTGCGGTCAAGCTTAATCTTGTATACTTTGTATTGCCCGGATAAATAGGGACTCCATTTTCAACAATCAACTCATAGAATTTTTTAGCACTATCATTTGGAGCTTGTTCTACATTACTAGCTCCCGTATCCGTGGTGTCATAATATTCATAATTTGCACCGGCCAAATCATGTAACATAGCATTCAAATCTACCGGTTCTTCTACCCTCGGAGGTTCTCGATGACTACGACAACGTCGACTCTCATTTCTTTGCACAACTTCTTCACCGTGCGATGTCCACACGATATAACTCTCAAGCATCCCTTTAGAAAGCAAATGAAATCTAATTTCATCAATATCTAACCAATTCAAATTCTTACAACGCTTACAAGGACACTTCATCTTACCATCCTCCTCTACTACTCCCTCTTTATTACTTGCAAAATTTATGAAAAATTCTACACCATCTCTATATTCGGGGGTTAAAGAAATTTTATCACTTTGTATTTGATTACTTATCCAACTTCGATCAATGTTTGCCATCTACACAAATATATAAATATATATATGTAAACAAACAATTTAACATGTGCACTTTCAAATTATAAATGTGATACACATACATAAAAGAAAACTATTTACAAAATAGATAAAAGAAAACATACATTATATGTTTGTATCACTTATCCTCTTTGCTTTCTTGAGTTTGCTTTCTCTTTATCTCCAAACTTTCTTTTCTATGTTTACATACTCCATTTGAAGAAATAAGAACTTTAAACCAAAAACAATAAAGTAGCAGGTTATAACCGACCGCTGATCGGTCGGTTATGTCTTTCTTCCCAAAACGGCACCGTTTCAGCCTCAATAGGTACAAACAATTTAATTTAAATTATTTTTTATTCAGTTTTGGCGCCCACTTAAAACTGACCGAATGAATCGGTCAGTTTTGTGCCTGCCACGTCAACAATATAACCGACCGATCCCGTGTCGTCGGTTTT
This sequence comes from Heracleum sosnowskyi, assembly GCA_030848705.1. Taxonomy (NCBI): domain Eukaryota; kingdom Viridiplantae; phylum Streptophyta; class Magnoliopsida; order Apiales; family Apiaceae; genus Heracleum; species Heracleum sosnowskyi. Next base: position 74,275,227 of record CM061235.1, read on the forward strand.
ATCTCTGCCACGTCAATAAAAACGGTGTCGTTTCTGTGTGTGCTACAGTCGAAACCGACCGCTAGATGCATGGTCGGTTTTACCTTTCCCCCATCGCGTGCCACGTTAGCCGAAACGATGTCGTTTTTGGTTTATCCACAGTTAAAACCGACCAACTAGACCTACGGTCGGTTTTAATCACCCCGGTTTTATTCGGTCGGTTTTAAGTGGTCGGTTTTAAACAGTTTTCTTGTAGTGTAAATACAATAAAATGGCTAAATACAATAAAATGGCGTTATAGAACCATGCCCGTAGCTCCCACGAGCTTATATGAGGTTACCTTTATGTTCATCAATTTTATGACAGATACCAAACACTACAATAAACAGGGGCATTTACGACGGAATTTTTGCATTGAATTCGTCGTAACTGCCACCATTTAAGACGAAATTTTTTCGTCATTTTTGCTCAAGTAGAAAGTTCAAATTTCGTCACAAATTATAATTGCGTCGTAAGTTTGAGTAGCGGGGCCCACCTTTTCAATAAAATATTAACGAACTTACGACGGAATAAATTGTCGTATGTTAGTTTCTTGCGACAAGAAATTCCGTAGAAACTTAACAACGGGGCCCACCATCACTAATATCATAATTGAACTAACGACACAAATTATCGTCGTATATTGAGTGGGACCCATCTATTTGCTGAAAATTAATTTTTTTTTTTAAAATAAAATAAAATACTAAATTACGACGAATATGAATGATGAACAACCGTCGTAAGTTGGCCAGCCCAAAACCCATTTTCTGCTAATTTTTCGGTTTCCAGCTATTTTCGGCTTCCAAATTTTATTAATAAAATACAAAACTTGCGACGAAATTGTTTTCCGTCGTAAATAATTACGACGGAATTTTCTTTTTCGTCGTAAATATGGCGCGCCTAACATTCCGTCGTAAGTTTTTCGTCGTAAATGCCATAATTTGTTCTAGTGAAAGTAAGAAAAATGCATATAGAGCTATGTTCATTAATGTATTAAAAATACATAAATAAGAAAAATACCTATGTAGTTATCAATAGGAAATATTTTCAAAATTGGAATAAAATTTTATGTAGAAACATATTTTATATTTATTTAAAATATCTTTTTGTTAATTGCATTAATTAACCATATTGTCACAAAAAACCATTTTGTCTTCTTCAATGTAATGTATAAATAATGAGTATTTGATTGTTTAATTAACTTTCAAAGATCATATATGTCTTCCGGTAAACTATTCATGATATTTAATTTAATAAGAATCTTAGTAAAATTGATCTCTCTACACAAAGTTCAACTCTTATTTCTAAATATTTCTGAAACTTATTCAATTATATATTTACTTCTCATTATTTATATTATTATTGGTGGAATTTGTATTTAGTGAGAGCTAAATTCGATTGATTTGGATCGATATAACTTTTATAATTTTAATTGTTTCGGGGTGGGAGATCCCTTCTCATGGTCACCGTGACGGTGACATGAATTACGTACAAGTAGATTTTATAAAACACAATTTAAAAAAATTATTACAACTTTCTGCAGTTTTTTGTTACACTCACTACTCGATATTTAAGATCTTTTTCAACCAAATTTGGTAATGAATTCCAGGGCACTACACTGGGTGTTTTACAAATGGAATGGTGTAACAGGTAGAAAATATGAAGTGCAAGTTACCACACATAGAATTCAAAAAAGTAATCATACCAACGACAAAAGTCAATATTACAATAAGAATACATTAGACCCTTCTAAATTAATACTCTCTAAAGTGATAAACTCTCTAAATTTATAAAAAGTCCCGGTCACAAATATTAAAATTTGATAATCTCTCTATCGTGATAATTAATATATTTTTTTTAAATTATAGTATTAAATATCGGTCCCAACTTTCGCATAAAGTGATATTTTTAATAGAATACATTTTTTATATACTTTACTAGTATAAAATATTTTATGATAATATTTTGTCATAGATTTTCTTACCTAATAACTTTTAAACCATTTATAATCATCTTTGTTATCTTTAAGCGGACGATCTTCGTATTATCGACGATATTTATTGAAATAGATAATTTTATTGAGTTTATAAGTATTTTTTATGTAAAAGTATTAACGTAAATGTTTTTAGTATATATTCTAAAATTCAACGAAATTATATACATTGTATATATAATTGTGTAGAAAATAAATTTTAATTATTTTAAAATTGAAAAAGTATAAATCTATCTTATGTGATAACCTTTCTAAAGTGACAATTTTTTGAGGTTCCTACAATATTGATTATATTGTACAGAGAATATCCGGTTTATATATTTAGACATGTTATAATGTCATGGTTATGTTCACTGAGATAAAATATAAGAAAACCTCTTTAAAGTTACTAGCCTATAACCCGTGCGAAGCACGAATCGAGAATAAAAATTAAATTATTAAAATAAAATTTGAATATTGAGTATAAAAATAATTAATAAATATTAATTTAAATATGTTTATTTGTAGAATTTAATGTGAAATTTAAATGAAAGTCTATAATAAATAAAGACTATTTAATTAAATAGTTATGATAATCGAATCCTGGTGAAATTAAAGAAGTCAAATTTAATAAATAAATAACTTTTATAATTATGTAGTAGCAACAACAAATTGAACCCGAGTTTTAGTACTATTGTGTTTCAATGAAAAGAAGTTTCAAAATTATTTCTATATATTTGGCCAATCCTGCTCAAAGCCGAAAATTTTCCTAAATTTCGGACCCGATCTAGCGGATGAAATACACATCGGTAATAGTAAGAGAGATAGTAATTACATTAATACATAGTTATTGTATAACTTATATAGTATTAAAGGTAATAGTTATAAATATAGCGTATATATTAATTGTATTATTATGCAATTTTATATTAATTGTATTATTATGAAATTTTATATTAATTGTATTAATCAATTTTTTTTATTAAATGTATTGTAAATTGGGTGAAGGCCAAGTACGGCCGCTTCTCTCGACTTCTGAACAAAAATAACGATTTTATAAAAATTGAGCAAAAATGGCCTGTTGAATACGCATTTGGTATCAGGGTAATTACAATACGCATTTGTCAAAGGAGTAATCTTTAAAATATAATCAGCATACGCATTTGTCAAAGGAGTATATGGATTAGATAAGCATTCCATGAATGCGTATTACTATAATTATAAATAGATATGCATTCTGTAAATGCGTAATGCAATTAGTGATGATGTGATTTTAAATTGATTTTTTTAACGGACCGGCGACCCTAAAATCAGGTTAGTTTAGGGTTTAGGGTCTAGGGTTTACAACCCTAAACCCTAGACCCTAAACCCTAAGTCCGTATACGGATTCGTCGTTCTGAATATTTCTAAAACCCAAAATGGAACTATTGAACCCCAAAGGTTAACTGTTGAACCCCAAGGAAACGGTTAAACTAAGAACACACGTTTATTTTTGTTCAATTTGTATTAAAAAATAGGTTAATTTTGACTTATGGGATATCCAACTGTCAGTGGAGTATCCTGTACATGGGATACCCAACTACCAGTGGAGTATCCCAAAGGCTAAAATTGGCCACTTTTTTCAGAATGGTTATTTTTGTTTATTTTGTCAAAAAACTGATTATTTTTGTCATTCTTTCTTGTAAATTTTTATTATGCAATTTTTTACAAATTTGTAAATAGAAATTAATTATTCTTATTAAAATAATTATTATTTTACTCATAAATAAATGCTTCTTGTGTGCTGGTGGGTGTTCAAGTAAGAGTTCTTGGGTATAGTGTATAGGTAATGTTAATGGATGATATTTAAATTCTAATATTTACTCTCACTTAAAAAATTTCTTAAATTTATCGGTTAACAACTTACCATTATACGTATTAAAACTTTTTAGTAGCAAAAAAGCATTGTATGACAACAATGTAATATTTGTGATTGAGTTTACTTTTAATACATAATGTTTTAAGTGTTTAACTATGATATTTAACCCGATACGAGTTCAAACACCAAGTTATATGTAGATTTCTAGTATACAACTTTGCAATTGTTGGCAATTAATTTAATCTTATAGTGATAATTATATTTATTTTGAATTAAACTAATTACGCATTAAACTAATTAAACTAATAATTATATGTGTATACTGCAGTATACATAACATATCATACCTTTAAGAGGGGTTACGTTTTTAAAAAGTATAAATTAGTTTATATTTTAATAACAATAATTAAATAAATTTGGAATTAAGCTCACAATATTTTTAAAAATTAATTAAGTTAATAATTATGTGTATATCGCGGTATATATGTACCATACTATTAAGAGGGGGTTTCTGCTTTAAATTCAAAGATTAATTTTTAATTAAATAATAATTAATATGAACTTAAATCAATTATATTAAGCTAATTAAACTAATAATTATATGTACATTGCGGTATATATGACATACCATACCATTAAGTGGGGGGTTTCTGCTTTAAATATAGAGTATAGATTTCTTAAGTTTATCGGTTACCAACTTACCATTATGCGTATTAAAATTTTTACGAGCAAAAAAACATTATAGGGAAACAATGTAGTATTTTCGATGGAGTTTACTTTTAGTACATAAGTATGATACTTCAGGATTTACCCCATCCGATATCAATTCAAACAAGATGCTGGTAGATTTCTAGTATGTAACTTGATTATTGTTGGCAATTAATTTAATTTAATAGTAATAATTATATTAATTTCGAATTAAATTAATTATGTATTAAACTAATAATTATATGTGTATATCGTAGTATACATCATATATCAGTTATGATTTTAAAAAGTATAGATGAGTTTTTATATTAACAATATTTTTAAAACTAATTAAGTATATCTACATAACTTTTATTAAATTTAAGATTTAAAGAGCTAGTCTATCTTTTTCTCTCCATTCTATGTGAGGGGTTGTTTTTCTCTCCTTATCTGAGATTCAAATTTGTGTGAGTTTTTCTTTCTAATGGCGAGGTACCAGAATATTGATGATCAGCTAGCAGACCTTAGTGTGGAGGATGAGGAAAATGAAGACTTGATCTTTGAGGGGGATGTGGTGGAGGAGGTAAACAAGTATGAGTTGTGTTTGATTGGAAGGTTCTTAACGGAGAAAAACATTAATACTAGAGCCATGAAATCAAAGATTACGGATGTATGGAAGCCTACGATGGGTATCAACATAAAAGAATTGGAGTCAGGTATCTATTTGTTTCAGTTTTACCATAAGGAAGACAAAGCTTGGGTAATGAATGGAGGGCCATGGAGTTTTGATAATGCGATGCTATTGATTGAGTCGATTCCTATAGGAGAAGATCCGTTGAAGGTACCCCTTTGGTGGTTAAATATATGGATTCAGATACATGACTTGCCAAGTGGCTTCATGACGGAAGTTGTGGGACAACAGCTGGGGAATTTTTTTGGTGAGTTTCTGTTATACGATCCAAAGAATAATAGTAGCATTTGGAGAGAGTGTATGAGAATCAAAATAAGGTTGGACGTTAGAAAACCTTTAAAGAGGAAGAAAAAGATTAAGAGGAGGAATGGTTCGGAGTTTGTAGTCTTGTGCAAGTATGAACGATTAGGAGATTTTTGTTTTGCTTGTGGCCTTGTTACTCATATATAAAGGTTTTGTCGAAAGTCATTGGATACCAGGAGTGAGAGTAATGTTCATGATTGGGGTCTGTGGCTACGTGCTCCGTCAAGTAGCGGTGGTGGACAGGGTGGCAGTAAGTGGCTAAGGGAGGAAGATGATGCTGGATGAACGGAACGAATTGGACGTGAGAATAACTGTCCTATCTTTCAGGGCGAAAAGTCAGGAGTTCAAGATAGGGAATCAAATTTGAGGCGTGATTTCAGGAACAGTGAGGGGGAAAATTCAAAAGGTATATCTCTGAGGTTAAATCAAGGCGGGAAGTCAGATTTAATTGGGCCCAGTGCTGTGGCCCAAATCTCTAATGGGTTACAATTAGAAGAAGAGGATGGGCTATCCTTAGAAGAAAGAAAAAGGAAACGTATTGGGCCAATATCTCAAACTACTATGGATACAGATGATAGACTGGCAAAGGGGGATCGTAGTATCATTGTGGACTTTAACAAGGAAGCTGTGTTTTCTGAGATTGATTATACAGAATCCAATAAAACTGTTTTGGCTACGCTTGCAGTGCAAGCTAGCCGGCCAATATGAATTATCTAAGCTGGAACTGCAGAGGTCTGGGGAGCCTCCGTGCAGTTCGTTTGTTTGGAGATTTAATAAAATCTCGTAACCCTGATTTAGTGTTCTTATCTGAGACTTTGGTTGATTCAAAGGTTATTAAGGAGATCGCAGAGAAATTTGGTTTTTTTGATTATTTTGCTGTTGATAGAGTAGGGAGAGGTGGTGGTTTGGCTTTAATGTGGAAGAGAACTGTAGGTTGTAAGGTGGTTGATCATTCGAATAATTACATTGATGTGCATATTATGGTCGGGCAGGTGGTGGACTGGAGACTGACTTGTTTTTATGGCTTCCCAGAAAGGAGTAGAAGGCAGGAGTCTTGGGATCTTATACGCAGTCTGGTTAAACATGACAATACTCCCTGGTGCATATTTGGCGACTTCAACGACATGTTGTTCGTGTCAGATAAATCTGGGCCTCATGGACAGCCTCAGTCTTTGCTAGAAGGATTCAAATCAGCTATAGAGGACAGTGGTCTTGTGGAGTTAGATCTAATGGGAGGTGAGTTCACTTGGGAAAAAAGTAGAGGTACTGAAAATTGGGTGAGGGAACGCTTGGATAGAGCTTTTGCTGATGATCATTGGTGGAGGAAATTTCCATTATGTAAGTTATCTGTGGTTCACTCTATAAAATCAGATCATGATCCTATTGTTCTTGAGCCTGTTAATGTTGATTTTTCGAGGAAGCAATTTAGGTTCAAATTCGAAAATACCTGGCTTCATGAACCAAGTTTTAGAGAGGAGGTTTCTAACCAGTGGAAGATTATTCCTAGGATGCATTTACTTCCGAAACTTCTGTCTATATCTTCTTTTATGGCTAAGTGGGGCAGGACTTTTTTCCACAAATTTAGAGATAAAATTAAGAAGCAGAAATCGTTACTTGTAGAGCTGGTTGACAGAAGAGATAATGAAGGTGTTAAACACTACTTTGAGGAAAGGAGGAGACTAGAGGAATTATTGCTTCATGAGGAACAGTACTGGAAACAAAGAGCTAAAGCGTTTTGGCTGTCTGAAGGTGACACAAATTCTAAGTTTTTTCATGCCACAGCATCGAAAAGAAAGAAGCTTAATCATATATCTCATCTCGTAAATAATGATAATGAGATTATTAGTGGTCATGAGGATATGTGCAGAGAGGCAGTGGAGTACTTTAAGGGTGTATTTACAGGAGATAATATCAGTACTAGTAATGTGGTGAATGACGCTGATCAAGTTATATCTGATGCTCAGAAATGAGAAGCTTACGGCTGAAATCAATTTCTCAGAATTCACTTTAGCTGTAAAACAAATGCACCTAGACAAAAGTGCTGGGCCTGATGGGCTTAATCCAGCCTTCTTCTAGAATTTCTGGGAACTGCTCGGTGAGGAGGTGTTTCAATGTTGTAAATTGTGGTTGTCTGAATGTTCGTTTCCAGCAAGCTTGAATGACACGACCCTGATTCTTATACCAAAAAAAGACAATGCTGATCGAATGACAGACCTGAGGCCAATTGCTTTGTGCAATGTTATTTACAAGATCCTAGCGAAGGTTCTAGCTAACAGACTAAAAACTATCCTTCCTGCTGTGATTTCCGAAAATCAGTCTGCATTTGTTCCAGGTAGAAACATTTCTGATAATGTGCTTGTGGAATTCGAAATGTTGCATTTTATGAAGAAGAAAAATAGAGGTCAGGAGGGTGAGGTGGCATTGAAGTTGGATATTTCGAAAGCTTATGATCGTGTTGACTGGTCTTATTTAAAAAGGAGGATGCAAATGATGGGATTCAGTAAGGAGTGGATAAAGTGGATTATGCTTTGTGTTACGACAGTAAATTATTCCATAGCTTTCAATGGTAGTACAGTGGGCTCTATAACTCCTAGTCGTGGTTTGAGACAGGGTGATCCGCTGTCTCCGTATCTGTTTCTGTTTTGTGTTGATGGTCTTTCTCAGTTACTCACTAATGCAGCGAATGAAGGGTCTATCAATGGCTGTAAAATATGTTCGAATGCACCTCAAGTTACTCATCTGCTTTTCGCAGATGATAGCTTTCTCTTTTTTAAAGCAAAGGGAGATGAAGCTAGGGCTATTAAATCTCTTCTAGATGCTTATGGAAATGAGTCAGGGCAAGTAATTAATTATCAGAAGTCAGGCATCTTCTTTAGTGCCAATGTTCGAAGGGACAAGCAGCAGGAGATAAAGAACATACTGGGAGTGCATAAAGATCTGGGGGATAGTAAGTACCTAGGACTCCCTTCGCTTGTGGGCAGGTAAAAAAAAGGGTGTTTGGATTTGTTAAAGAAAGGGTGTGGAGAAAAGTTCAGGACTAGCTGGGGTAATAAGACGCTGTCTAAAGCTGGTAAAACAGTAATGATTAAAAATGTGGCACAAACGATTCCTTCGTATAGCATGTCATGCTTCTTGCTGCCAAAATCGCTTTGTTCTGAGATTGAAAGGTTAATGAATGGTTATTGGTGGAAGTCGAGTGGGAACAGTAGTCGAGGTTTAAGGTGGTTGGCTTGGGATAAGATGGCGGTGGCAAAAAGTAAAGGGGGTTTAGGTTTCCGTGATCTATATGGTTTCAACTTGGCCCTTCTTGGTAAACATATATGGAATTTTAGTCAAAAACCAGGCTCGTTGGTGGCACGTATCTTCAAGTCTCGCTATTTTCCTAATAAGCATATATTGCAGGCAAGTAAAGGAAATAATGTAAGTTTCATTTGGGCTGGGATTTGGGAGGCAAAAGAGAGGTTAAAGGGAGGATTTCGATGGGTGTTGGGTGATGGTAAAGAGATTCGAGCTTTTAAAGATCCGTGGTTGCAGGGGAAAATGGATTTTTGTGTTGAGGATAGTCACACGAATATTGGCAGAGATGAAAAGGTTTGCTGTTTCTTCCATCCTAATAGCAAAGTCTGGGATGTGCATAAGGTAGAGCAGAACTTTCATGCTGAAGATAGTAGACTCATTCTTCAGTTAAGGATCCCACAGAACGACGTCAAGGATAGACTAGCTTGGACTGTTTCGAGTAAAGGTATCTATACTGTTAAATCAGGTTACAGATTTTGGGCTGATCAGAATATAAGTAGTGAAATCATGATTGATTCTCAAGGCTGGGTTAGATTGTGGAATTTGGAGCTGCCTCACAAGGTAAGAGTGTTTCTCTGGTGTTTTTGCAGAAATAACATTCCTGTTAGAAATTTTCTAAGGAGTAAAGGTGTAGCGACTACGATTATATGCCCTATGTGCGGAACTGATATAGAACATGTAAGGCATCTGTTTTGTGAATGTCCATATGCATTGGAATGCTGGAAGCATTCAGGTCTAGAGATTGATTTGCAGGGAGTGGATGTAGCTTCAACCTGGTTATTGGATATGGTAAGTAATGAGAGTTCAGATAAAATCCAGAAAATTGTCATTGTTTTGTCTGGTATCTGGTTTGCTCGAAATAAAAAGGTTTGGGAGAATCTGACAGTACCTGCGTCTCTCGCTATGAAGCTCAGCGAAAAAATAGTTCAGGACTGGCAAGACGCAAATAGAAGTAAGGTTTCACATAATAACGGCCAGCTTTTGCAAGAGGAAAAGAAAGAGGTGAAGTGGCAATGTCCTGAAGTAGGCTTCAGTAAGTTAAACGTGGATGCATCATTGGTTAGTGGTGATAATACGTTTTCTTTGGGGTTGGTTTTACGAAATGAGGCAGGTCAGTTTGTAATGGGGAAGAAATTGAAGATTGCAGGTTCAGTATCAGTCATGGAAGCAGAAGCACGGGGTGTGTTTGAAGCTATTAGTTGGATAGAGCAGAACGAGCTCCAGAATGTTGTCATAGAATGTGACTCGCAAGTGGTGGTGCAGGCAGTGAATTCGATGGAGCAGTACCAATTAGAGATTGGGCATATCCTTGATGAATGTAGTGTGAAGCTGAAGAATAGAGGCGATTTATCGATACGTCATGTTAAAAAACAAGCAAACAGGGCTGCACACTTTATGGCTCGTGTTCCATGTTTGTTAAATAGCTTTATTTGTTTTACATCTCCTCCAGATTTGTTGGTGGAAATGGTTCCTTCTGAATTCTCTGGTTAATGAAATTCCTTTCTTCAAAAAAAAAAAAGTATATCTACATAACATATCACACCAATAATATGTGTTTCTAGTTTTAGTAAAGAAATTAATTTTTAATTTAATAATAATTAATTTGAAATTAAATCAATTATATTAAATTAATCAAATTAATAATTATATGTATACCGCGGTATACGTGGCATACCATTAAGAAATGGTTTCTGCTTTTAGTATACAGTATAGATAGATGTGTAATTATCACTAGCAAATAATTTCAAACTTGTTATAGAAATTTGACGTAGAAACATATTATATATGTATACCGGATCTCTTTTTCTTAATTGCATTATATTTTTTTTGTGAGACCTAAAGTCGATCGACTTTGATCGATATGATTTTTATGATTTTGATTGTTTCGAGTGGGATATTCCTATCTCACGGTGACGGTAATATAAATTCGGTACTTTTATGAACCATAGTTTAAAAAAAATGAATTACAACTTTCTGCAAAAATTTGTCTTAAACTCACCACATTATGCTACATTCTCCATCGAATTTATTTTTCATAATTCGAAATATATTGCGTGATACATAAATTTGATCTAAATTTTTTTTGGCTAAATTTGTAAATGAATTTCATGCACCAACATAATTATGTTTTGGGCAAGGTAGACGACCATTTTTTTGCTTGTAGTGACAATATTATTTAAAAACTAAGACATCCTCTGGTTTTCATAAGCCTAATGGAAAATGTATAATATTCAAATGAAATTTAGTGTTAAAATTCTACTATTTATCTTCGTTCCGAAATGCTAAAGGAGATATTTGTAAAAGGATCTGCATGAAATCCTTTTTAAACATTCACTATTACTTGAAAATGGAGTTGTGTATCTTGAAATAGGAAGAAAGCTAATAAAAGTATTGAACATTCTATATGTTTAAAATATAAAAAGTATTATTACAACAATATCTCCATCAAAACAAATATGCATCTTTCTCAAATCCTTCTTCTTACTTATTGTAAAAGGTACGTGTAGAAATCCATTTCCTGATTAGAACAACTCCGGGGTAGTGGTATTAAATATAAAGGCAGTTTCCATAAGCTGCTCAAAAAAAATAGATATTACAATTAATATAAAAAAAATATCAATATTTTTACAAACACAAAAAATAGGTGCAAATTGAAGAAAGTATAGTAAATGTATCAAAAAGAAGAGAGCTAGTGACTTACAAGGGTCTTTGTAAACAATAGTACGAATCTGATTACAATCTTTGTATATTCTGTAATAGGCATCCAGACAATAAGATCCATGGCCTCTTGGTGTGTTTGGCTCATAAGAGTCTCCCCCGGGCTGTATGAAACGACAATCTATCTTTTCTCCACATGCAAAGTTTATTAATCCCTGAAGCTGTGAATCTGTTGCTGAAGCCGAAGCTATGCACCAAGTCGGTGGCGGAATCTGGTCTGGAATCGGGTTCACATATAATTTAAAATGCATTAAGTAATTAAGCAACATTTCAAATTATCTGATCTTTTGCAGCATATATTCTTTTAATAGTATAAAAACATGTGAAAATTGTTTGACTTACAACACCATCCTTTTCTTTAGCCAATGTAGATTGCTCACAAAGAGAAACAACTTGTTATCATAAAGCATATTGCACAATCAGTACTTGTATCTATATTTATACTTGAAAAGATGATCATCCACAAATTAAGTATATTTTGTTTACAAATCCTGCCATGATAAAGGGGATTTAGGAGTAACTAGTGTGATAATTGATTTTCTCTATCAAACAGTAACATGTATATGTCCATTAACCCGTCATTAAATCTTCAATATAATAACAGAAAGTCTAAAATGAATGAAGATGAAATCCCATTCGCATACACCGAACTACTCGTAAATAATATAACCGGATGTATATTTCGAATTCTCGTATTACAACCGAGTTGATCGAAACCTTATTTGACCGAGTAATTCTATGGTTAAAATCGGATCGTAAAAATATTCGAACAAATATAATTACTCAAATTTGGATCGAATTTCCACGAATACGAGTCTCGGTTATATTTATTCGATCCGATCACGAATCGAGCCCGAGTTGTTCGCGGTCATTTTCAGCCCTAGAAACAACAATGAGACTGAACAAAATGGAAACACAAAACAAATATGCAATTAATTTTGCCATTGAATATAATTGTTTCTTTGTTTATGTCGTTCTGTTGTTTTGATTGTAAGCTTTTGCGGGCTTTAAATAGTTGTTGACATTGTTAAACACAAGAAAATTTAATTAATGCATGATATTTTGAGAACTATCTAAGGGAACAAAAATTCATTAACTCAGTCTGGAGCAGCAAAAATCTAAGAAGACATGAAGTTTTGCATCACTGCTAGCATCATTAGCCACACAAAATAACTTTTTCTGCAACAAAATTATATATCATTATCTTAAAGTTAACAAAATTAGGTTTTGTGTCTCTGTGTGCCTATAGTGGAGGAGGCAGCAGCCTAGGCTCCAAAAAACTAATAGAAATTTCTAATTCTAGCCCGGGCTGAAATAAATTTACAAACAATTTTTTTTATAGATGTATATTTTATTACTCAATTATTTTATTATCCTCTCATTTCAAATCTTAATTGGGCCAATGTCTGTGTATGCGTATATGTTTTACTTACTTAACTCATTACTTTGTTTGTTAAAGCAAACATATAGAGAAAAAGAAACCAATTAAGAGAACACAAGGAAGAAGTTAGCTTAAGAAAAATTTTAAAGGCACACACTTTTGCATTGCAATGAATAAATTATCGAGTGGGGCTATCCTTAACACAAGGAAGGTTTGGGCCCTGACCACTATCCTTCGATAAATAAATTTGGTGCTGGAATTATTTCCATTATAGAATCAATTAACTTGGAACAGATTCAAAACTGCATGCACTTACAATGATCGCTACGTTGTTTCACCAACTGATCATGTGCTGGCTTCCAAATTGAGGCAATTGCTCTCCAATACTCATACTATTCAATAGAATGATCTTACACTGAACCCCGTATTTTATCTAGTATATGGAACCCTTCTCGATAACAATCAATCCCGCCTCCTTGGTTAAGTTCTATTCGGCATCATTTCCCCATTCCTATATGCTTTATTATGCTTCGGCTTGCATTCATTAATTGACTGTACGAGGGTCGATAATTCTTCTAGCATTCTTTGGGATGATGCAAATTTGAACTCGAGCCATCTTTCAATGATTTGCCTGTATGCAAAGTCTGTGTTGCAACAAAGTCCTATTTCGTTCACCATGTCTACGGATCAGTTTCTTTCTAGCCAGTTTCATCCAGGAAATCTCACAAATTTTCAGAAGCAAATTTCTTTCTCGTACGTAGCTGTATCTTTGTTACTTATAAGGAAGGAGCGAGATCACAGGTTTCACAATACAAGAAATTTGGCTACTCCAGCTGCTACATTAATTAGAAATGTCAAAAGAATGATTAGAAAAATATTATTCTCTTGTAAATTTAAAGAAAAAACCAAGCAAAGTGCCAAAAATTCTTATTAACTTGTAATGATGTTTGTTTTGTGAGACTAGCTTGTAGTCATGTACGCTCTATTAATATAGTTGTTTCTCTCAACTCCAAGGCGGTGTAATTTTTACATGTCATAGTAACATTTTTATAAGGAAATGTAAACGTCTTGATCCTCACATGTGCTACCTTTTCGAGGGCAGTCTGCGATGAACTACTAACACTTAGGTTCTTACTAAGTCAAGTTATCCAATGGTATTGGCCGTTACGCCCTTACCCCAACTGCAACTGAGACTCTGATCCACTTCTTATCTCAATGTCCTTGATAATCCGTGTACAATTCTAGACGTTCGCCTCATCATTATGATGGTCCTCAATGATTCAATCGGTCCTCCAATAAGTACTCAACTAAACTCTTTAATCTTAACATCCTCAATGGCACTACCTCCGGTAGTCCACTTAACGGACTCTATATGAGTCCTTACGTTATTCTCTTACGTAGATATAACTCTTAACACTCTCGTCTCTAAGTACTATAACCTATGCTCTAATACCATTTCTGTAACACCCCCAGATCCGGGGTCAAGAATCTGGGTTTTCACGCTCCATCAATTATACAATATTATAATAATACAACTCCAAAGACCCCAATCACTTACGCACACACAAGTTATAGCCTTGGAAATGATAAACAAAAGTAACATTTGTTATTATAAATCAAATGTACTATCCAGGATCTCATTCTAATATTTACAACCTCTACCTGAAGTTACAATAATAGACCGCACAATTCTATACAAGGTTTAATGATACAAACCTACTCGAAAACAATTCTTACTAGTCCAATCTGCAACTATTCTGCTAACTCCGGCAGTATCCATCCTGTGCTGAACTATCTCAAGGGTGGTCTCTCCATTCCATTGCTCTCGTAATACAGGGTTAATCAGCTATGTTTTCTTAATACAAAAAGTTTTAATAAAGCAAGAATGAGCTAATAGCGCTCAACAAGAAATCTATCTCGGTTTAAATTCTTTAAACCTTTTGTAAAGTTGTTATAACTTTTAAGGTAGATACTCAATATAGGATCAAAGTTTTATAACTTCTAATGTTTGATCCAAAATAGTATACAATTCAATATATATTGTATAACTTATAATCATACCTCAAATGCTCTCGTAAATCATTTAGAAATCCTTGGTATCAATATTATAAACCAAGTCTCAAAATATATCTTTTAAAATAGATATTAAACATTGGAATCAAGGCTTAAAGCCTATACATTGATTCAAAATACTATACAGTTCAATATACTGTATATCCTAAATACTTTCTCAATATATATATATATATATATATATATATATATATATATATATATATATATATATATATATATATACGCATATATATATAGATATCTCATATTGTTCAAAATATTGTAAAATATCAGTCACGAACATTTTTTGAATACTACCGATATCTTCCTTAACTAATCTCACAAGACTTAGTTAATATGAAAGAGTTAAAATCTCATTCGTATATAGAATGGTATTTTTAAATGACGTATATTCTTCAAAACATTTCCATACAGTTCAAGTATTGTATGAGATATAATACTTGTTAAAATATTATTAACAATTATCTGTAACCGATATCTGACCAAAGTTACAAAGAATTACTAAATTCCAACTTGGAAAAATGGGGAAACTGTACAGGGACACGCATTTCGGTATACGATGATCAGTCATATAACCGCTTAACTTCTCTACTAGTAGATGGATAATCCCGAAGGTCATTACCCTAAGCCGAATATGGGCTTTAATTGATTGGACCGATGTCAACCCAACGTCTTACACATTCATGGCGACATCAAGGCCATATCTTGCTGGACCGCGCCTTGCGTAGCCATTTTCGCTAGCTAATTTCATTACCACTAGACCGGTGTCAACCCAGCCTCTTACGTATTCATGGCGACATCAAGGCCATACTTAGATGGACCGTGCATTACTCGGCCACCTACACTATCCACTTTCTGGTTCCCCGCAGAATCCTATCTATAACTGGAACGAATGTTACTCCAAGTTCCCCAAGCATATGCTTGTTGATAGGTTTTTATAAACAATATTCTTACTTCCGGGATAATATTAGAAGTAAGTCAAAATGTGGATTGACCGTTGTCAACTGACCTCGATTATCGAGTATAGTTCTTTGAAATCACGACTTGGGAGTTCATTTTAAAATATTTTTAGTTCTGATAAGTCAGAAACCCAAAACATAATTGTTTTCGAT
This sequence comes from Heracleum sosnowskyi, assembly GCA_030848705.1. Classification (NCBI taxonomy): domain Eukaryota; kingdom Viridiplantae; phylum Streptophyta; class Magnoliopsida; order Apiales; family Apiaceae; genus Heracleum; species Heracleum sosnowskyi. The sequence continues at coordinate 74,291,340 of CM061235.1, forward strand.
GAAAGAGGCAAGTAAAGTCATTTGTTCACTTCCTGGACTTGATTCCAAATTTTTAATAAGTCAAAGGACATTTATACGCGTTCGAAAGAATTTATTAAATTCAAAGTAAAATATTTGGGAATCCCTACTATATTCAAATAAATTTATTGAAGGTCAGAAAATATTTTAAATAACTATTGGAACCTTAAGTAATATTTAAATAAGGTTCTATGATTTTTAAATCATATTTGAAATATTTAATAAATATTCAAATAATACATATTGAATCACTATTCAATTAAATCCCTATTTAAATGAATATTCAAAATAATATTCACTTAATCAAATAAATATTCAAATAATATTTTTAATAATACTATTCAATATAACTCACCTTAAATATCCAAGATATTATTTTTGGAATATCTAAATCAATAATTGAACTATAACTGTCCCTAGAACCTCCAGCTTTTTATGATAGTAATTCAAAACAAAATAATATTCTAAGTGCCGGTCTAAGTTTGAAAATACTATACAAGTACTCTACGATTAGAGCCTTTATACACCTTGGTTTATATCTAATATACTCATAGCATATAAACCGCAAACTATTACGAAAGATTTAAATCAGCTGTATAAATCACTTCGCAAAACATTTACAACATTTAAACAGTTTATATCACAATCACAACAGTTTTAAAACAACAACATCTATATAAAATGTAGGGTTTGGACACTTGCATAATATATATCATATGCAATATCACAATATCTCATTTTGAAAATAGAGCACGGGAATGAAAAAGCTTGCCTCGAGTCCTCGGTTGTTATTAGGGGTTCGAGCATTTGTCGGGAAATCTATAAACAATGAAATACTCGATTAGTCCCCTAGCTTAATTACTCGTTAATCCAAATTACACACAACACTTTGCTGAAGCGTAAAGGGACTAACTCTAAGTCCAGCCTAAGTCAAAGACACGTCTTAACATTTTACACTTAATTCTCGGTTCATGGTTTATACCTAATCGCATCCTTCTTAAACTCATTTCGAATTCCATCGTAGAACTATCTTATCAAAGTCTTTTATATCCACGAAATTTACTCCAATATGTAGTCATGTTATTCCTCAACAATGTTCGTGTTTTAATCGTCTTGAAATAACTCTTTTATCTTAGTCAAAACGGATGGTCAAAGTAGTGCCCCTAGAGTTGACTTTTCATAGAGTTACTATTACGCGATTCGCACTCTAACACTTTTAATAAATCAGAAAAATTCATATTTAAATACGAAACCACCTCAAAAATCATTTTGAGTATTTGTAATATTTTTCATAAAAGTTTTGATTTCAAAATAGGGGTTTAACTTGGTGAAATGTATTTTTAAACTTGGATGAGCTACGAAAAGTTACTATTCACACTACTTTCACTAAAATGCCCATTTCTCCCTAACCGTTAACTCAAATGACACACCATTTTCGCGTGCGCGGTCTAGACAAAGAATGGAACAAAATTCTTGAAAATAATTTTCTGGTTCAGGGGTTGAAAATCCCGAGAGCAGCAGTTCATTACAGTAGGGTGCAGAAACCATTATATCCTCGCGTAGCTTTGGTTCCAACATTTTTATATAATCGAAAAATTATCTTTTTAACACGAAACCTTCTTGGTTACCTTGATAACTGTCTATACTATTTTTAACCTTAGTTTCATTGTCTATATCCATTTTTAAGGGTCTTGACCATAGTCTCAAAGTTCACATAATGGACAACTTGTTTTCCCGAAACTACTTTTACTAAAACTTGTGTTTCTTCTAAACCGTAAATTGGATCGATGCGATTCTTTCGCCAAAACAATCTAAAACACAAGATATATACTAACATGGGCAGTTGGTATTTTTGTCATGTATGTTTTGAACCCGAGGCTACTGTCCAAGTATGGTTAAGGAAATTCGACATTATAACGACGTATATCTAACATTTCCCAAATTTATACTACTCTAACCAATCATTCAACACAACCCAATCATCAATACTTCATATACATCATCTAAAGTAACTCATGATCTTTAATCAACAAGTCAAAACCAACATCTACAAGATCATCCATCAAAACAACCACTAAACATCCACCAAAACCAAAGATTCAATCTTTCATTCAACTAACACAATCTAATACCAAACCAATCATAATAATCAAAGTATAACTAAAGGTTTGAGATATTTATACCTTCCTTGATTCTTGGTATACACTAACAATAGACTAACTATCCTTGCTTGAGCTTTAAACAACCTTACTTTTCTTAATCTTCAAGAACAAAATCAAGAACATCATAGGTTACTATTCAAGATTTGAACATAATATCATCCATGGATGAAGCTAGGATTTAGAGGATACCTTAATTAAGAAATGTAGGAACTTTTGAATCCATCCTTGCAATTTTTGGTGGAGGCTAGCTTGTAGCAAAATTTTCTAATCTTGGTGGAGGAAGAAATGAGTGAATGTTGTTGTTCTTGGAGAGGTTTGTGTTTTGCTCTTGCTTTCTTTTCTTTTTGCCTTAATAAATCTCAAGTAATACTCCTAATTCTTGTGGTTAAAATGCTAGTTAAGTCACCCAATGCCACATGTCAAGTATTTGGTGATTACTTGAAATCTTCGGATTCTGATCGCGTTTACATTCACTCATTCCCTTACACATCAATAATATAACTTCGAAATATCCATTCCTTGTCTCGTATATATGGTGGTTGAAAATTTTCTTAATCAGCAAAATTCATTATTCATCAAAATTTCAAAATATTACAAAATTTAGGGTTATTACAACTACATTCGGTGTTTTACTAATGGATGGGTATATCAGGTAGAAAATATGAAGTTCAAGGGTACCACAAGTCAGTATTACAATAGGAGTATAGATAATATTCGGTTTATATATTTAGGCATGTCATTATGTTATGGTTATGTTCACCAGAATGAGAAAAAATATAAGCAAAACTCTTTACAGTTATGTGTAATTATCACTAGCAAATAGTTTCAAATTTGTTCTAGAAATTTGATGTAGAAATTATATATTATATATTAATAGGAGATTTTTTTTTCAATTGAATTGTATATTTTTTGTGAGACCTAAATTCGATCGACTTTGATCCATTTGATTTTTATGATGTTGATTGTTTCCAGTGGGAGATTCCTATCTCATGGTGACCGTAATATAAGTTCGGTACTTTTATGAACCATAGTTAAAAAAATATGAATTACAACTTTTTGCAAAAAAAATTGTGTTAAACTCATGACATTATGCTACATTTTCAACCGAATTTAGTTTTCAAAATTCGAAATATATTGCGTGATACATAAATTTGATCTAAGAATTTTTTAGGCCAAATTTGTAAATGAATTCCATGCACCTACATAATTATGTTTTGGGCAAGGTAGATGGCCAATTTTTCCTTGTAGTGGCAATATTATTTAAAAACTAAGACATCGTCTAGATTATAAGCCTAATGGAAAATGTATAATATTCAATTGAAATTTAGTGGTAAAATTTTATTCTTTTATCTTCATTCAGAAATGTTACAGGAGATATTTGTAAAAGGATTGCATGAAATCCTTTTAAAACAATCACTATTAGTTGAAAATGGAGTTGTGTATCTTGAAATAGGAAGAAAGCTAATAAAAGTATTGAACATTATATATGTTTGAAATATAAAGAGTAATTTATTTCAAAAATATATCCATCAAAACAGACATTTAAAGTATGAATCTTTCTCAAATCCGTCGTCCTACTGTAAAAGGTACGTGTAGAAATACATTTCTTCCTTATTAGAACAACTGCAGGGTAGTGGTATTAAATGTAAAGGCAGTTTCCATAAGCTACACAAAAAATAGATATTACAATTAATAACAAAAAAAATATCAATATTTTTACAAACACGAAAAACAAATGCAAATTGAAGAGAGTATAGTAAATGTATCAAAAAGGAGAGAGCTAGTGACTTACACGGGTCTTTGTAAACAATAGTACCAATCTGGTTACAATCTTTGTATATTCTGTAATAGGCATCCAGACAATATGATCCATGGCCTCTCGGTGTGCTTGGCTCATAACAGTCTCCCCCGGGCAGTATGAAACGACAATCTATCTTTCCTGCACATGCATAGTCTATAAATCCCTGAAGCTGTGAATCTGTTTCTGAAGCTGAAGCTATGCACCAAGTCGGTGGCGGAATCTGGTCTGGAATCTGGTTCACATATTAATAAATTAAAATGCTTTAAGTTTTTAAGCAAAATTTCAAATTATCTGATTTTTTGCAACATATATCTATTAATAGTTTAAAAAAAGCCGAAAATTGTTAGACTTACAACAACATCCTTTTCTTTAGCCAATGTGGATTGCTCACAAAGAGAAACAGCAATGAGACCGAACAAAATGGAAACACATAACAAATGTGAAATTATTTTTGCCATTGAATATAGTTGTTTCGTTAATGTTTATATCGTTCTGTTGTTTTGATTGTAAGCTCTTGAGGGCTTTAAATAGTTGTTGACATTGTTAAACACAAGGAAATTTTATTAATACATCATATTTTGAGGACCATCTAAGGGAATAAATTTGCTTTTCACAATAAAAGTGTCTTTTATAATTATCTAACATCCAAACTCGGCAATACATTTTTTATGCATGGAAAATAGAAGTAATTTTATCTTTTTGACAATAAAAGCAGCTTATAATTAGGAAAAATACCACTCCAATCATAAAAAAACAAATTCCCTTGAAAAATTGCTATATAATATCAGCACAAAATCCTTACAATTTATGTTAATTCATTAACTCAGTCTGCTAGCAAAAATCTAAGAAGCCCCGAAGTTGTGCATCACTGTTAGCATCATTAGCCACACAAAATAAACTTTTGCTGCAACTAAATTATATCTCATTATCTGAAAGTTAACGAAATCAGGTTTTGTGTCTCTGCGTGCCTACAGAGGAGGAGGCAGCAGCCTAGGCTCCAAAAAACTAATAGAAATTTCTGATTATAGCCCGGGTTGAAATAAATTTACACACAATTTTTTTTAGATGTATATTTTATTATCCTCTCTTTTCGAATCTTAATTGGGCCAATGTGTGTGTGTATATGTTCTACTTACTTAACTCATTACTTTGTTTGTCGAAGCAAACATATAGAGAAAAAGAAACCAATTAAGAGAACACAAGGAAGAAGTTAGCTTAAGAAAAATTTTAAAGGCACACACTTTTGCATTGCAAAGAATAAATTATCAAGTGGGGTTAACTTTAACAAAAGGAAGGTTTGGGCCCTGACCACTACCCTTTGATAAATAAATTTGGTGCTGGAATTATTTCCTTTATAGAATCAATTAACAGATTCAAAACAGCATGCACTTACGATGATCGCTTGGGCTGTTTCACCAACTGATCATGTGCTGGCTACCGAATTGAGGCAATTACTCTCTAATACTCATATCCCAGGTACTGATACAATTCTATAGGATGATCTTACACTGAAGACTGCATTTTATCTAATATCTGGAACTCGATCTTCTCGACAACAATCAATCCCGTCTCCTTGGTTAAGTTCTATTCGGCATCATTTCCCCATTCCTATATGCTTTATTACGCTTCGGCTTGCATTCGTTAATAGACTGTTAAATAAAGATCACATGTTGCGGTTTGGTATGAGGGTCGATAATTCTTCTTGCATTCTTTGGGATGATGCAAATTTGACCTCGAGGCATCTTTCAATGACTTGCCTGTATGCAAAGCCTGTGTTGCGACAAAGTCCTATTTCGTTCAACATGTCTACGGATCAGTTTCTTTCTAGCCAGTTTCATCCAGGAAATCTCACAAATTTTCAGAAGCAAATTTCTTTGTGGTACGTAGCTGTATCTATTTTACTTATATGAAAGGAGCGAGATCACAGGTTTCACGATACAGGAAATTTGGCTACTCCGGCTGCTATATTAATTAGAAATGTCAAAAGAATGATTAGAAAAAAATTATTCTCTTGTAAATTTTAAAGAAAAAACCAAGCACAGAGCCAAAAATTCTTATTAACTTGTAATGATGTTTGTTTTGTGAGACTAGATTATAGTCATGTCGGCTCTATTATGCTTGTTTCTCTCTCCTCCAGCGCCGTGTACTTTTTACAAATCATAGTAACAGTTTTATTTAGAAAAAAAAGCAGTAAAAATTATTACAACTTTCTGCAAATCTTTGTTACACTCACGACTCGACATTTTACATATTCTCGACCGAATTTCGTTTTCATAATTTGATTTTTTTTGCGCAGTACATAAATTTGATATAAGATTTTTTTGACCAAATTTGGTAATGAATTCCACGGAACTACATTGGGTGTTTTACTAATGGAAGCACTACAAGAAAAAGGGGCAATTATGACGGAAATTTTACACTGAAATCGTCGCAATTGCCTCAATTACGACGGAAAATTTTCGTCATAATTGCTCAAGTCTTAAGTTCGCATTTTCGTCACAAATGACCTTTTCGTCACAAATGACATTTTCGTCGCAAGTATAATTTTCGTCATAAGTATAGTTTTCGTCACAAGTAGAACTTTTCGTCATAAGTTCCTGTGTGGAACCCACCTTCTGCATTAAATTAATAAATGAACTTACGACGGAATTTATCGTCATAAATTCATATTTTACGACGGAAAATCTGTCGGAAGTTAAAGAAAGGGCCCACCTGCTACCAATATTTTATTCGCGGAAATAATAAAAAAAGATGAACATCCGTCATAAGTTACCTAGAAATTCGTCATAAGTTCAACTAAAAAAAGATGAACATCCGTCGTAAGTTACCCAGAAATTCGTCATAAGTTCGACTGACCAGAAGCAGAAATATGCTGCTTTTTCAGGTTCCAGCCATTTTTGGCTTCCAAATTAAATCCCAATCTACAAACAATCCAATGCCACACAATCTGCCAATACAAGACCATAATCAAACATGAAAGTTTGTAACAACAACCACGCAATTAAGAGAATCCAAATATAAAGGTACCAAAGTTACATACATAAATATTATCATAAATCCATACTCGTCAACATAAATTAATTTAAATCATCCTACCAAACTTAGATCATGTTACAAACATCCACAAGCCAACTAAAATTTATAAACATTAAGACTCAACTATTAATTAGAGTAATTAGAGGACTGCCTCTAGGGACAACACTACACTGACATAAAACTCATATCACAGTCTTCGTCGGGCTTGACTTTCACCACAGTCCCCATTGCCATTTGCATCGTCAAAGGGCGGTGCCTCCCTCTACAATATACACATAAACAATTAGCTTGCAAAGTTCTACCAACATAAAATGAACCTGGAGCGTAAACAGCTTTGGTGGCACCTAAAAAAATAATAGGGGTAAACTGAAAAAATAATAGGGGTAAAGAACCTTAAACCGCCCTCTAATAGGTAAAATAATCTTGTAAAAGTAGAACTTATAAAACTACTTGTCCGCCATTACAATATTCGATTATTGATTTTGTACTAGAATTCAACTTTCAAAACTGAACTACCTGAATTAAAAAATATTCACTAGTTGGAATGATCACACATACATACACCCTAATTAAAAAAAAGACTAATGTGGCAGCACACGAACAATGATCAGACATACATACTATAACATCCCTGATCTAGATTAAAATTATATAGAAGTGTGAGAACAGTTCTAGATACTACAATGTATACGTGGAGCTGTATTAAAAATAAACATACCTCGTATCATTTCACGTATTATCTGTAATGGCATAGACATGTGGGATATCACTGGATTTACACCTATATGCTTCAATGTAATCATTCCCATACAAAGGGACCTTCTTAAAGGGATTAACGGCAACCAACACTGGACCTGCTTTCGTCTAAATTGATATCAATAGGGACTCCATCCATGTTGATCTTCACAAATAAACCTTTACAACAATTCTTGACCTGTTTTTCGTTGGCACTCTTAAGTGGTGGTGCTAAATTCTGTTGTTTGGGCTCAACTTTCAGTTTTGATGAACTGTTACTTGCGATATTCTTCCTAAAAGATCGAATTGGAGGCCATCCAACAACTGGAGCAGGAGCATTTCTGTTGTATGATTGTTGTTCATAAACCATTATTAGAAATTAATTAATTAGAAGTAATAACATCACAGTAATAACATAGAAGTATTTGATGAAGTTTACTAAGATTGCTGTTGAAGGGGACAAAAAACTAATCAACTAATCCTGCCAACTCTGCTCAGACAAGTAGTATCATGTAACATCACTGTTCTGGGGAAAAAATACTACAGTAGAAGATAAAGGATTAAAGGACCACAAGTCCACACATAAGTCTAAAAATTATTGCTGGCGAATATGGTGAATATGCTCTGTAGAACAAGAAAACAATACAGCAGACTGACCAGTAGCCAAAACTCCAAAAGCACTAATTTTCTTTTATTTTGCTAATCCAAAAATTACTTAACATGGTAAGAAGTAAGAACCCTTATATCAGATTATTTTAGTTTACATAACAGAAAATTTTAATTTACACACACCCTCCTTCAAACAGCGAGATTTTAGAATTATCTACTTAACATGGTATCGGACCTAAACATATACGGTTCGAAGCATGAAATCAAAAATTTCTCAAGAAAATAATTTGTACATTATTCTTAATTATTTCTCCAAAACGATTTACTCTTTAATCTTGATAACTCTTTGCTTAAACACTAAGAACTTACTTAATAAGTGATTATTTCATAAAGTTGATCAAGTAGTTGTGAAGAATAAGGGGACAATGAACTAATCCTGGACAGACAAGTAACATCATTCTTTTGAAAATTAGATTAAAGATTAAAGGTCTATCTTATCATAACAAGGTCAGGAGTGCACCCTCAAATAATAATTAACAAAACTTTCCGTCCCTCAAAGCGAGAGGCCTCCATCTAAGGCCTCCCACAACATTAAGTATACGTGGAAGTTATATATTGATATCAATAGAATTTGGAATAGTCAACTATGAAGAACTTAAACATATAGATTTATTCAATGTTCACTCGTACAAAATGCAGACAAGAATTGGATTGAAGGTATAATACCAATGCTTGAGTTCTTAAATTAGTAAATTACCTTTGCAAGAGCCAAAGCGTGTTTGCATCGGAGCTTGTAACATCATAGAGTGAATGCTGCAACCAGTGAACCGCACCTGCCTCCTTTTTACTCACGTTAATTCTTTCGGGATCTAGATTTCCGACTTTATCAGTAACTGGGGAAAATTCAAATGGGAGCCCTAACTTATCAGCAAAGTCCGACAAACGCTTACCAGTAGCTTCTAAAGCCTCCATACAGGTGCCAATACCATGGAGATTTATCTGAAATCGAATCCAAGACTAACAAGGCAAACAATCCCTACCTAAAATCGAGATGTATCAAACAAAAACAATTACCTGACCAACTGCCAATCAATCGCCGAAGATTTGAAGCAAAATCCAAAAAGCCAATCTCTTAATAAAGAGAAGAAAATGAGAAACCCTAATTGAAGCCCTTTCTGATACAGGCGGCAGGGGAGAGAAAGCTATAACGGAAAGTAAGAAAAGAAGGGAAGAAGTATAGGGTTTAATGTGAAAAAGCAAAGAGAGGCGAGAGAACGACTGCGTTCTAATACTATACGTCGTCGTTTATGACCCCGGGAATTGAAATATTATTGTCAAAATTAAACAAAATATTATGTTGATTCGGGAGGAGACTACAAAATACATATAATTTTTCATTGTTAGCTGGCAGCCTGGCACTATAACACGGTCGCTTTATCGTTGAAAATACATATTTATTTTGTATAAACTTATAATAATAATAATTAATTTTAATTTTTTAAATAAATATATTTTAAAAATAAAAATTAAATGTAGTGACATTCCCGGTGTTGGATTTTCAAAAAATATTAAAAAAAAATTGAAATGGAAAGATCAAACAAAAACTTAAAAAAAGTACTAGTCAATAACTTCTTTACTTTTATTATCACAAACTAAACAAATGTTTGGATCAGGATATCTATACTATATTATTAAAGTCGAAACATTGAAATTTTGGTTTTCGGTTTTCAGTTAGTTTTTGGTTTTCGGTACTTTTTCTAATTAATAAATTAATAATATTTGCCTATAACCCGTGCAAGAAACGGGCCTTAAAAATAATAAACTAAAAAATTTAATGTGAAAGGAAAATATTAAAATAAAATTAAAAATTAATATGATTAATTATAAAATGAGAAACTTAAATATTCATTGGAACATAAAAAAATATTAAAAAAATACAAATGAGGCCGAGGAAGATAAATGAGATATTATTAATATTATTTTATAATAAAATAATATTAATAATAAGGACAGATAGAAAATCTAACACGTTTTAATTAAAAAAAAATAATTGACCGTGATATTTTTAGAAGTGTTTTAATTATATTAATTGTATTTATTAAAAAAAATACGTTGACATGTTAAAATAAGTAAGTTTTTTTAATAAGGACAAATAGAAAAATTAACATGTTTTAATTAAAAAAAAGTAACTGCATGTAATATTTTTGGAATATCACTCAAACATATAAATCTTGACATCCATACGGTTAGATCATCAGTGGATATTTTTTAAAAAATCAAAATACCAATATGGGACTAAACACTAGTTAGAAGTACTAGTCAAATAACTAGTTGACTATTATTTTTTTCTAATATTGTTGGAATATCAATAAAACATATAAATCTTGATATCCATACGGTTAGATCATCGAGAAATTATTTTTGAAAAGATGCGGCACAACCGGACCTTGTTATTTTTTGATTATTTTTTCCCAACACTAGAATGAGTACCGATTAACATCCGTACGGTTGGATCGTCGAATAAATCATTTAAAAAAAATATTCAGTGAATCTGACACATGTCCCGTTCCCAAAAGTAATAGTGTTCCAACGTTTTTGAAAAGATGCGGCACAACCAGACCTTGTTATTTTTTGATTATTTTTTCCCAACACTATAATGAGTACTGATTAACATCCGTACGGTTGGATCGTCGAAGAAATCATTTAAAAAAAATATTCAGTGAATCTGACACATGTCCCGTTCCCAAAAGTAGCAGTGTTCCAACGTTTTTGAAAAGATGCGGCACAACCGGACCTTGTTATTTTTTGATTATTTTTTCCCAACACTAGAATGAGTACTGATTAACATCCGTACGGTTGGATCGTCGAAGAAATCATTTAAAAAAAATATTCAGTGAATCTGACCCATGTCCCGTTCCTAAAAGTAGTAGTGTTACAACGTTTTTGAAAAGATGCGCCACAACCGGACCTTGTTATTTTTTGATTATTTTTTCCCAACACTATAATGAGTACTGATTAACATCCGTACGGTTGGATCGTCGAAGAAATCATTTAATAAAAATATTCAGTGAATCTGACACATGTCCCGTTCCCAAAAGTAGTAGTGTTCCAACGTTTTTGAAAAGATGCGGCACAACCGGACCTTGTTATTTTTTGATTATTTTTTCCCAACACTATAATGAGTACTGATTAACATCCGTACGGTTGGATCGTCGAAGAAATCATTTAAAAAATATTCAGTGAATCTGACACATGTCCCGTTCCCAAAAGTAGTAGTGTTACAACGTTTTTGAAAAGATGCGGCACAACCGGACCTTGTTATTTTTTGATTATTTTTTCCCAACACTAGAATGAGTACTGATTAACATCCGTATGGTTGGATCGTCGAAGAAATCATTTAAAAAAAATATTCAGTGAATCTGACCCATGTCCCGTTCCCAAAAGTAGTAGTGTTACAACGTTTTTGAAAAGATGCGGCACAACCGGACCTTGTTATTTTTTGATTATTTTTTCCCAACACTATAATGAGTACTGATTAACATCCGTACGGTTGGATCGTCGAAGAAATCATTTAAAAAAAATATTCAGTGAATCTGACACATGTCCCGTTCCCAAAAGTAGTAGTGTTCCAACGTTTTTGAAAATATGCGGCACAACCGGACCTTGTTATTTTTTGATTATTTTTTCCCAACACTAGAATGAGTACCGATTAACATCCGTACGGTTGGATCGTCGAATAAATCAATTAAAAAATTATTCGAGTTTAGGGTTCGGGTTTAGGGTTTAGGGTTAAAAATTAGAAAAATTAATGGGGCCCACTTTTTTCTGTGGGGTCCACCTTTTTTAATATTATTTTTTAATTAAATCGGGGGATCTTGACATCCATATGGTTGAATCATTGAAAAACATTTTCAAAAATAAATTAAAACACCAATCCTGGACTAAACACTAGTTAGAAGTAATAGTCAAATCACTAGTTGACTACTATAATCTCGAAAAAAATAAATTGATTTTTTCTAATATTTTTGGAATATCACTCAAACATATAACTCTTGATATCCATAGAGTTAGATCATCGAGAAATATTTTTAAAAAAATTGAAACACGAAAAAAACATGTGTTAACTTACGACGGAATCCGTCATAAGTTATTGGACTCCAAAAATTTGAATTTCCCGCCTATTTTTTTGGGCAAATTTTTAATTTACCGCCAAATGTTTTTGGGAAATTTTTGAATTTACCACCCCAACAACTCTTTTATGACGGAAAAATCGTCGTATATTTATTTAAAAATATTATTTTAAACGACTAATTTTTTAAAACTAATAATAGGATAAGAAATGGGAGGTGAATTTTATACCGGCTAAGTTACGACAGAACTATCTTCCGTCATAAGTATACTTATGACGAAATTTCCGTCGTAAGTATACTTACGACAAAACAAACTTCCGTCATAAGTATACTTATGACGAAATTTCCGTCGTAAGTATACTTACGACGAAATTTTCGTCGTATATTCAATTTGTAAACGACGTCGTTTTCTGATACTTAAAATTTATTCATTTTTTAATTAAATCTAATTACGAAAAAATAATAAAATATTAAACTTCCGACGGAATAGCAAATCCGTCGTAATTTAAACTTATGACGGAATTTAAGATTCCGTCGTAAGTATACTTACGACGAAAATATCGTCGTATATTCAATTTGAAAACGACGTCGTTTTCCCCCACACACAATTTATTCATTTTATAATTAAATCTAATTACGAAAAAATAATAAAATATTGAACTTGCGAAGAAATTATTTTTTCGTCATAAGTATTTGTGACGAAATTGTCATTTACGTCGTAAGTTAGGCGCGCCCAAAATTCCGTCATAAGTTTTCCGTCATAATTGCCCCTTTTTCTTGTAGTGAAGGGTGTATCAGATAGAAATATATGTTTGAAATATAAAGAGTAATTTATTACAACAATATCTCCATCAAAACATACATTTAAAGTATGCATCTTTATCAAATCCTTCGTCCTAGTGTAAAAGGTACGTACGTGTAGAAATCCATTTCTTCCATATTAGGACAACTCCCGGGTAGTGGTATTAAATGTAAAGGCAGTTTCCATAAGCTTCTCGAAAAATAGATATTATAATTAATACAAAAAAATATCAATATTTTTAAAAACACAAAAAACAAGTGCAAATTGAAGAAAGTATATGGTAAATGTATCAAAAAGGAGAGAGCTAGTGACTTACAAGGGTCTTTGTAAACAATAGTACCAATCTGGTTACAATCTTTGTATATTCTGTAATAGGCATCCAGACAATATGATCCATGGCCTCTTGGTGTGTTTGGCTCATAACAGTCTCCCTCAGGCAGTATGAAACGACAATCTATCTTTCCTGCACATGCATAGTCTATAAATCCCTGAAGCTGTGAATCTGTTGCTGAAGCTGAAGCTATGCACCATGTCGGTGGCGGAATCTGGTCTGGAATCTGGTTCACATATATATAAATTAAAATGCTTTAAGTTTTTCAGAAACATTTCTAATTATCTGATTTTTGGCAACATATATTCTATTAATAGTTTAAAAAAAGCCGAAAATTGTTAGACTTACAACAGCATCCTTTTCTTTAGCCAATGTGGATTGCTCATAAAGAGAAACAAAAATGAGACCGAACAAAATGGAAACACATAACAAATGTGAAATTATTTTTGCCATTGAATATAGTTGTTTGGTTAATGTTTATGTCGTTATGTTGTTTTGATTGTAAGCTCTTGAGGGCTTTAAATAGTTGTTGACATTGTTAAACACAAGGAAATTTTATTAATACATGATATTTTGAGGACCATCTAAGGGAATAAATTTGCTTTTTAGAATAAAAGTGTCTTTTACAATTATCTAACATCCAAACTCGGCAACACATTTTTTATGCATCGAAAATAGAAGTAATTTTATCTTTTTGACAATAAAAGCAGCTTATAATTAGGAAAAATACCACTCCTATCATAACAAAAACAAATTCCGTTGAAAAATTGCTATATAATATCAGCACAAAATCCTTACAATTTATGTTAATTCATTAACTCAGTCTGCAGCAGCAAAAATCTAAGAAGCCCCGAAGTTGTGCATCACTGCTAGCATCATTAGCCACACAAAATAACTTTTGCTGCAAATAAATTATATCTTATTATCTGAAAGTTAACAAAATCAGGTTTTGTGTCTCTGCGTGCTTACAGAGGAGGAAGCAACAACCTAGGCTCCAAAAAACTAATAGAAATTTCTAATTGTAGCCCGGGCTGAAATAAATTTACAAACAATTTTTTTTTGATGTTTATTTCATTATCCTCTCTTTTCGAATCTTAATTGGGCCAATGTGTGTGTGTATATGTTTTACTTACTTAATGATAGACTATGTTTAGCCCGGACCCGTCCTGGGCCCCGGATCACGCCAGAACCCGGATTCATGTTTAAGCTCTGGCTCATCTCAAGTCTGGATTCATGTTTAGGCCTTGGCTCATCTCAAGTCCGGATTCATGCTTAGGCCATGGCTCATCTCAAGTCCGGATTCATGTTTAGGCCATGGCCGATAGACTATGTTTAGCCCGGACCCGTCCTGGGCCCTGGATCACGCCAAAACCCGGATTCATGTTTAGGCCCTGGCTCACCTCAAAGCTCGAACTCATAGTTAGGCCATGGCTCAAAGTCAAAGATTAAACTCACTCCTGGCGACAAAGGCAATAATTTATGTGAGGGAAACTGTACATTGTTACGTGACATGCTTAGGTCATCACTGGTTGCCACACCTAATGACGACACGTAAGGATACCTAATGATTGACACAATTAGGTCCTATTCAAGCCACACGCCAGCAGGAGCCTGACACACGATACCACAATTTCTCACCTGCACACGTGGGATCCATCAACATCACCCAGGTGTCCTACCTACCTAGGATTCAACGCTCATGATTGCAGGTACAACCCCTAAACCCTAATTCTTGGCCTATAAATAGACCAAAGAGAAAAGGTCTAGGGGTTACACATTCTCTTTTACACACTCACTCTATACTATACACACAATATACATACACCCTCCATATTTAGATATCTCTAGTCTTATTCTCTCTTCCAAAGCCTCCACTTATTCTCACGCCGGAGGCGCCGCCAGGGTCCAAACCCCCTCCGGTGTTGTTTTGCAGACACCCAACGGCAGCAACACCGCATCCAGGCGTGGGGAACGGTTGGGAAGGGTTAGATCGGGACTTGGAGTTATCATTTGGCGCTAGAAGGAGGGGAACCCTGTCTTGTGGTCACGGTGCCGCTAGACTCACCATCTTCAACAAGCTCCTTCATCTTTGAAGGAGTCCTGAGTAAACCCAGTAAGATCTAATTAAACAAACCCACTCTTTTTAACAATGAAAATGAACCCCTTAGACCATTTCTTCAATGTATGCTTGTGTGTTAGCCTTGTTTAGCCCAAATCTGTTGGTTTTTAGTCTTGTTTAGGTTTATCTAGCTTGCTTACTCTATTTGTTGCTAAGATCTATAGTGCTCCCTTATAGATCTACCTTAAAAAACCAGATTTTTCTTGCTTTGAGACACACCAAACCCAGAAACTACATGCATATGTTGATTCATCTTCATTGATAAAACCCAGATCTAGTCAAAATTTTCTTTTTTATTGAAAGATTGTGCCAAAAATTGTGTAAATTTTTGTTGTTCTTGAATCATGGCTCGAGGAAGCAAATCTACAATGAGGCCCACAACCAGTACCCCAAGACAAGAACCACCCCCAAACCTGAACCCAAATGCTATTGAACTACCACCAGCCCAGGCTCTGGCATCTCAAATAATTCGGCCTGATGATGCCCAGGTTGAAATTGAAGTTAATAAGTTCAAGTACACAGATGTCAACATGGAACCCGGACTCATGGAAAACTTGACTGGGAACCAGCTTGTTGATGCAATCCGGATGTACAAGGAAGCTCTCCTAAATGAAGTTGATCAAAATGAGAACTCTCATGACTCTGGGGAATCTCACCGATCTCGTGGCTCGGTTTTTGACCGAATTGGGGGCAAAGACAAAGAAACCCGGAAAAGAGCCCACCACAGAACCCACAGTAAAAACCAAGACACTGAAGCTGGGAAGCTAAAGAAGCTAGCCGAATTGAGGGAGAGAATCCGGAACGAAGAGCAAGCTAAACTTGACCTCAAAATCCAAAAAAGAATTCAAGAGGAAGAGGCCCGGATTCTGGGCAAAACAAATGACAGAAGAAGAACCCGGGCTCCTAGCCTCGACTTAGTCTCAGATGAGGACGAACCCTAAGAAGACTTAATGGACATGATCCATGAGCTCCAGAAAAAAGTTGGCCAAGACTCGGGAATTGACATAGGGGACACTCTGACACCCTTCAGCTACTCTCTTGAGGCTACACCCAGACAGAAAAATCTCAAACACTACAATTTTGACTCCTTTAATGGTCTGGGTGACCCCGAAGAGCATGTTAATTACTTTGAGAAAATTGCTATGATATATATATATTACTACAATGATCTAACCAAGTGCAGGTTTTTCGCCTCAACTCTCAAGTCCGGAGCCCAAAGATGGTTCAGTCGAATCTCATCCCGGAGCATCCACAATTGGAAGCAGTTCCGTGAGTCCTTCCTGAGACGCTTCCGAGCCAATAAAACCCACGAAATGCACATGTGCCACCTAGAAACGGTTCGGCAAACCCGGGGAGAGGCATTGGCCACCTATATGAAACGCTTCCAGGAAGCCATCAACAATGTAAGCAACTTGGATGAGAGTGAAGCTCTTACCATTTTCCGCAGAAACCTGGACCCTGACAATAATGAGAGATACGTCCTTGACCTCATCCATAAGGAACCACAGAGCCTGGCGGCGGCCTATTCCATGGCAGCCCGATTCATCAAAGAAACAGATGTCCTTCAAGCTATGAGGATGACAAGGCAAGGACTTTCCCCACCCCAGACTGATGACCGCCCAAAGAACAATTTCCACCAAGACAAAAACTTCAAACCCAACAGACAGAGCAACTACATCCAAAGCTCTCAACTGGCATTGCCAGTGCCACCCCCGGACTCCAGTCAAAGAAGTAAGTCCGGATAGCCCAAACCTAAGCGTGAGTCCAGACCTGAACCTAATTGGACTCCTCTCAGTCGGGCTCGTGCGGATATTCTGAAAGAGGTACGAGACAAGCCATTCTATTACCCACCCAAGCCAATGGTCACAGCCCTGGAAAACCGATCAGTCCACAAACACTGTGATTACCATGAAACCCATGGGCATATAACTGAAAATTGCCTATCCCTGAAGTTTTTTGTGGAGGATCAGATCAAAAAAGGTAACATGGGACAGTACATAGCTCGGAGAGTTGCTGACCGAGGAGAGGGGTCTGGAAAAGATCAAAATGTGGTGAATGTTGTTATGGGTGGATCTAACTCGCCACCAAGGAGTCCGGGCTCTGGAGACGAAATCATGATGATCCAAGCCTGTATAGAGCAGGTAATCAGTTTTAGCAAAGACGATTTCGAAGGACTCAACCCAAACCATAACGAAGCCTTGGTTGTAAGTCTGGATATAGCTGATAATGAGGTCAGAAGAGTCTTGGTTGATAGCGGCTCTTCTGTCAATATTTTGTTCAAACACACTATTGACCGGATGCAGCTTGGCAGCGTGAAAATGAATGATTGTAGAGAGGACCCTCTATACGGATTCGGGAACAACTTGGTTCCAATCCAGGGTACACTGTCCCTCAAAGTTCTATTCGGAACTTTCCCAAAAAAGTTAACGAACATGGTTAAATTCTACATCATCAACTCCCCATCCTCCTACAACGTTATCCTAGGAAGGCCAACCTTGACAAAGCTCCAAGCTATAACCTCTGCCCCACATCTCAAATTCAAGAAGCTCCAAGCTATAACCTCTGCCCCACATCTCAAATTCAAGTTCCCTACCCCCGGTGGAATTGGCGAAGTCCGGGGAGATTATGAAATGGCAAGTCGATGCTATGGGCAAGCTTTAGTCATGGCTGAAACTGACCCCGAGAACAAGAGGAAAGCAAATTCTTATCAGAAGAACATTAGCAGAAAGAAACACAGGTATAACCAGAAGAAAGAGCCCGGCAAGGAGGTTCACAACATCGAAAACCCATCAGCCCAGACCTACCTTGACCAGGTTGTGCAAGCCCGGGTTCCACAGTATGTCTCTAAGGCAGAAGTGGCAAAAGTAGAGGCTGCTGTGGAGCTCGAATCCATTGAACTGGTAGAGGGGAACCCGAATAGAAAAGTTAAAATTGGAACCGGTCTGGACACAGTATTCAAGAAGGAGCTAAATGAATTACTCCGGGACTATGCTGACGTATTTGCTTGGAGTCCGGATGACATACCTGGGCTCCAGGAGTCTGTTGCTATGCATAGCCTGGATGTCGATCCAAAGAAGAAACCAGTAAAGCAGAAAAGGAGGAACTTTGCCCCAGAGAGACAAAAAGCAATTGATGAAGAGCTTGAAAAACTACTTAAAGCCGATATCATTTGTGAAATAAAGTACCCGGAATAGTTGGCCAATGTGGTATTGGTAAAGAAACCCAATGGCAAATGGCGGATGTGTGTTGATTACACCGACCTAAACGCTGCTTGTCCCAAAGATCCATATCCCTTACCCAGCATTGAGCAACTTATTGATGCTACAGTCGGGCATGTCATGCTTAGCTTCATGGATTCTTTCTCCGGTTATAACCAAATCAAAATGAACCCGGCTGATATAGCCAAGACTGCCTTCATAACACACCGGGCTGTTTACGCCTACAAACTCATGCCATTTGGATTAAGGAACGCTTGATCCACGTACCAAAGAGCAATGGTAGAAATTTTCAAAACTCAGCTGGGGAGAAATTTAGAATCCTATGTCGATGACATGATAGCAAAATCCACAATTGTCCAAGACCACATTTCTGATCTAAAATAGTGTTTTGAAAACTTGAGGAAGCAAGAGATGAAACTTAATCCGGAGAAATGCACTTTCGGGGTGGGAGCTGGAAAATTCTTAGGCTTCATGATTAGCCAGAGGGGAATTGAAGCCAACCCGGAAAAAATCAAAGCCATTACTGAGATGCAAGCACTCCGGACTCAGAGAGACATACAAAAGCTAGCAGGATCTTTGGCAGCATTGCGAAGGTTTATCCCTAAACTCGCTGAACGTTGTCTACCTTTCTTCAATTTTCTAAAAGGAGCACAGAAAAAGAAGGATATTGTCTGGAGCCCGGAATGTCATCAATCTTTCGATTCACTTAAGGAATACTTTGCAGCACCACCAATTTTGACCAAGCCCGAGCCCGGGGAACCTCTAAGCCTGTACCTCTCCGCAGGAACCCTGGCAGTGGGGGCGGCACTAATCCGGGATCATGAAGGTCAGCAGAAACCAGTTTACTATGTGAGCCAAGTGCTCAAAGATGCTGAAACACGTTACCCCAACCTAGAAAAGTTTGCTTTCGCTCTCGTCACTGCATCCAGAAAGCTGAGACATTACTTCCAAGGGAGGGAAATCAAGGTAATCACTGACCAACCACTCCGAAAAATCATTCACAAACCTGATATATCGGGGAGATTGGTTAACTGGGCTGTCGAGCTAAGCCAATTCTCCCTCACTTTCGTCCCAACAACATCTATCAAGGCCCAGGCTCTAGCCGATTTTATTGTGGAATATTCTTTCCTGGAACCTGTTCACATTTCAATGGAGACAGAACCCGGGGAAGAGTCCACACCCGATCATGAAACCTGGATGTTGCATGTAGATGGCTCATCAACAAGTGAGAGATTTGGAGCAGGGCTCGTACTCAAGAGTCCAGATGGATTCAAAATAAAGCAAGCAATTGGATTTGAATTCCAAGCAACCAATAATCAGGCGGAGTATGAAGCTCTTCTAGCCGGACTCCGTCTAGCCTGAAACCTTAGGGTGAAAAAGCTACTGATTTTCAGCGATTCTCAAATAGTGGTAAAGCAAACGACAGGAGACTATGTTGTAAAAGACCCAATCCTAGGAAGATACCAAGCTCTGGTTCAGGGTCACTTAGCTATGTTACCCCAGTTTGAAATCATACAAGTGAGTAGGGAAGATAATACCGAGGCTGATATTCTATCCAAACTAGTCCAGAACTCGGCTGATTTGGATAGCTCGGTTTATTTTGAAGAGCTGAATAAACCAACAGTTGATCAAGAGGAGGTCATGGAAATTGAGGATCAAGCCAGCTGGATGACTCCCATTATCTTATACTTTGAAAAGGGAGAGCTACCCTCTGAGAAGAGTCAAGCTCAAAGACTCAAGAATAAAGCAGCAAAGTTTTTTTTGGAAGAAGGTATACTCTATCGCCGGACTTACTCTGCACCAATTCTAAAGTGCGTTGGACCGGTTGAAGCTATTTATTGTCTTGAGGAGGTTCATGAAGGTATTTGTGGTGACCATATGGCTGCCAAAGCCTTGGCTCACAAGATTATTAGACAAGGTTACTACTGGCCAACTATACACAATGATGCTGTGGATTTTGTGAAAAAGTTCAAGAAGTGCCAACTATTCAGTAATGTCCCGAAACAGAGTCCGGTTATGCCTTCTTCAGTCCTATCTCCAATACCATTCGCAGTGTGGGGAATTGACATAATGGGTCCATTTCCCCGGGCTAAAGGCGACCTGAGATATTTGTTGGTGGCAATTGACTACATGACCAAGTGGGCTGAAGCCAAAGCAATGAGAACAATAAACCAACAGGATTGCATCCGTTTCATGGACAACATATTGATGAGGTTCGGACTACCAATGGTTCTGGTTTTTGATAACAGGCCACAATTCGTGGGGTCCGAATTCGAAGAATACTTGAAGGAAAGAGGGATAAACCACAAGAAGTCATCAGTAGCTTATCCAAGAGGAAATGGCCAAGTAGAAGTTACAAACCGGATATTGTTGAGGAGAATTGAAAAGCGCTTGCAGGAAAGTAAAAATAAGTGGCCCGAGGAGTTACCCAACGTGTTATGGGCATACAGGACTAGTCCCCGGACTAGCACTGGCGAAACCCCATTCAAGCTGGCATATGGTACTGAAGCCTTGTTGCCCATTTAAGTGGGAAATCCTTCCCACAAGGCCATCAACTTTGAGGAGATTGCAAATGAAGAAGGGCTACAAACTAATTTAGTCCTGGTGGATGAGATTCGGGACCAAGCTGTTGAAAGAATGAAGAAGTATAAGGAGAAAACTCGAGAGTACTTCGGGAAGAAAGCCCGAGTCAAAAACTTTCAAGTTGGAGATCTGGTGCTTAGGGACACTGAGGCATCTGACCCAACCAACACTGGCAAACTCATGCCAAAATGGGAAGGACCTTACAAAATCATGGCAGTACTCCGACCGGGAACTTACAAGCTCGCCCACATGGATGATTCTGAAGTCCCAAACACCTGGCATGGCCTCAGACTCAGAAAATTATACCAGTAAGAGAAATGCAAAGCCCGGAGAAGGAATAAGGAGCTCCCGACAACCCAGAAACTTCAGCATAAAATATCAGTTTTTCTTAATGGAGTTAGAATAAGAATTTTGTACTCCTGATTTTTCTATAAATAAAACCGGGCTTGTTGTTTTTTCACATTTTCTGGTATTTCCTATTTCCTGTACTTTTCAATTTTTGTAATGGCCCGGACGCATAACTATAAGCATAATACGTATCCCGGGTCCCCAGCAATAAGCAACCCAAATAACCTTGGCTCGGAGCCATAGGCAAACAATGCAGCCAGGGTCCCCAGCAATATGCAATCAAAAACTTAACAACCCTGGCTCGGAGCCATAGGCAAGTAATGTAGCCAGGGTCCCCAGCTATAGGCAACCATAAGCTTGGGAAATATTCCTAAGTACAAAAATATATATGTCCGGCCCGGACTAAGCTATGAGGTCGGGCTCCCAGCAATACGCAATCTAACAACCCTGGCTCGGAGCCATAGGCAAATAAGGTGGCCAGGGTTACCAGCTATAGGCAATCATAAACTAAGGAAATATTCCTAAGTACAATAATATATATTCCCGGCCCGGACTAAGCTATGAGGCCGGGCTCCCAGCAATACGCAATCTAACAACCCTGGCTCGGAGCCATAGGCAAATAAGGTGACCAGGGTTACCAGCTATAGGCAATCATAAACTAAGGAAATATTCCTAAGTACAAAAATATATATGCCCGGTCCGGACTAAGCTATGAGGCCGGACTCCCAGCAATACGCAATCTAACAACCCTGGCTCGGAGCCATAGGAAAATAATGTGGCCAGGGTTACCAGCTATAGGCAATCATAAACTTAGGAAATATTCTTAAGTACAAAAATATATAATCCCGGCCCGGACTAAGCTATGAGGCCGGGTTCCCAGCAATACACAATCTAACAACCCTGGCTCGGAGCCATAGGCAAATAATGTAGCCAGGGTTCCCAGCTATAGGCAATCATAAACTTAGGAAATATTCCTAAGTACAAAAATATATAAGTCCGGCCCGGACTAACGAACCCTGGCTCGGAGCCATAGGCAATTAAGGTAGCCAGGGTTCCCAGCACTACGCAACCAAAGAACTTGGAAAAAGTCCAAGTAAAAAATTAAAGGCCCGACCCGGACTAAACTATGAGGCCGGGCTCCTAGCAATATGCAACAAACGAACCCTGGCTCGGAGCCATAGGCAATTAAGGTAGCCAGGGTTCCCAGCAATACGCAAACAAAGAACTTGGAAAAAGTCCAAGTAAAAAATTAAAGGCCCGGCCCGAACTAAATTATGAGGCCGGGCTCCTAGCAATATACAACAAACGAACCCTGGCTCGGAGCCATAGGCAGTTAAGGTAGCCAGGGTCACAAGAAAAACTCAATCAAAAACTTGGGAACATATCCCCAAGTACAAAACAATGCAGTCAGCCTAACAAAAATACGCAATTTCAAAATATATACGCAGGAACGGAATAAAAACAGGAAAATAGGTTACTTATAAAAGAATAGAGACGGAAGCCCGGGTTGTCCATACAGCCCGGAAACACTTCCAATGTTAATGAAGACCAGTTCTACGAATTGTTAACAGTTACATGGGAATTAATCCCCAAAAGGCAAACGCAGTTGCAACAACACTACTAGAAAAAATACATATAACATCGGTGTTTTAACATCAGTTGAAAATGCCACTAATGTTAAAGAGTGTTTCAACGTCAGTATTTTTTAAAACGATGTTAAAGCTATTTTTAGACATCATTTTGTAAAACAGCCGTTGTGAATTCTCATTTTTTAAAAATTGAAAAAATCCTGTCCCACACTTCTCCCTTATTACACCAAATAATTTCCCCCTTAACAAAATTTGTATTCCCCCCAAATTTCCCCCTTTCCCACAGTCAACATTGTCTGACTCTCTCATTCTCTCTCTCCCGTCTCTCTCTGCATTCTCTCTCCCATCTCATCATCTCACCATCTCACCATCTCTGTAACTAAAATTCTAATTTCACCATCTCATCATCTCACCATCTCACCATCTCTGTATTTGACACCCTAATTTCACCAACTTTGTACAAATCTAAACCCTAATTGAAGGAACCCAATCGAGCTACAAAGGAATCGACCTAATTGGGTTTCTTTTTCTTTGGGTTGTTATTTAATTGTGCTTTAATTTGTAAGTTAGTTTCAGTTTCAGTTTCAATTTAATTGATCTTGGAATTGCCATTGACTTTTGATGTAAGCTTACATCTCTTCTTCTCCGTCTTTCCTTTGCATCTCTTTTGTCCCCTTTTACTTTTATTTGATTTACTTTTCTTTGCATCTCGGTTTTTCTCTTCCATTGCATGTATACCATTGTATGTTTTTTTTGTTTTACAAGTATATCTCTATATACTTTGATGTTTTGTATGATTGTTGCTATATTTAATATCTCTGTATAGTTGTTTCTTTCCGTTAAACTAGTAATGCAAATGGTTGATAAAATGTGAGTTTTTCGTGTTTTTATTATGTCTACCCTTTTACGATTTCAGATCTATTTTCAATTTTTTTGTTTCTAACTTTACTTTCTTGACCAGATTTGGAGGTTGCATATTTACGGAGTTGTTTGATTTTTGTTATTAGTTTTAGTGGATCATATTAATGTATTTTATTCATTATTCCGTTTGCAGGATTCTATATCTTGTTTGTATATTTAGTGTATTTTGTATATGTTCTATTTTGTAGAGAAACTTGCAGGTTGGAATAATTCGTAATATTACTTATAGCTAGCTTGTTGTTTCCATAAATAATAAGCATGATGTCTACTTATACTTGATAGGACATGGTCAATCAATACTGTTGTTGGTGTACTTGTAGAAATTTACACTGCAATTGTTTTGACACTTTTATAAGTTTAGTGTTTATATCATGGCATTTGCAGGGAAGTTCTCCAAGAGCAAGGGTATAGGATTTTTCACTACTGGAAAAACTAGATTAGACATCACACTTTAGACATCGGTTAGAAAAGCCACTGATGTTAAAAGTATCTCTTACATCGGAAAAACTAAAACTGATGTCTAACAATAATCTACACATCGCTTACTTGAATAAACGATGTATGATCCTCATTTTTCAAAAAATAAACCCGCTACTTTCCCCTTTTTCTTTTCCCCCTTAGTAAAATATTCCCCCCCTTAATCAAATTCACCTCCCGCGTCCCTCTTTTTCCCATAATACTAAAAAAATAAAAATAAAAAAAAACATAGAAATACTTAACCCCCGGCACCCCCAAACAAAAACCTAAAAATCAAACACACCTCCCACTAATTTGTCCCTCTTTTCTTGAAGAACCCTAACCCTTTTTCAACAAAAAAACTTCAATTATCCCCCCAAATTGTTCGATTCTCTCACTCCCCTTTCAATTTATTCAATATTAGTTTAACTATCTCAATTTGTTCGATTTGTTTAACAGATCTGGAACGTGGTGCTTGGTTTTACGTCCCTTTGGATTATACAGAGAGTAATTTCCGTGTCCAGAGCATCTTCTCAATTTCGGTGTATCTCCTTCAACTTCAAATCAACCATGGTTGAACAAGTAGCGTCCACACCTCAAAAATTGATGGTGAATTATGTTCAATTGGCAATTTAAGGTATGTTTCAATCATAAAGTTCAGATCTTTATTCATCATTCTTGTCATTGGGAGCTTTTTTTCCTCTTTAAACCCCAATTTTTGTTCAATCAACATATATAAACATCTTTCAATCATAAAGTTTCGATCTTTATTGATAATTCTTGTAATTGGCCATTAATTAAGCTTGGTTTTAGGTTAAAGTTCAGAGCTTTGTGTTTTAAGTTTGTTCAAATTCTCTTCCTCGTGGATAAATATTCAATCTTTTGCCCAAGATTTCAATTTGTAATGATTCAGTGTTTTGATTTAAAGGTATTTGTGGGTGATTGTATATTTTGGTTTTCATTAAGTAATTATGCTACGGGATAGAAGGGACAATGTATGTCTAATCAGAGAAATTAAGTTCTCATTGGTCCATGGATGTTAATCGCATGCTGTTACGTCTACCTTTTATTGTTTCCTTTGGATGGTTAAATTGTATTGGTTATAAATACATCATATGCGATCTATGAATTTTGTTTACTTTGATGCTACCAATTTTTAATAAGGATTTGTGTCTTGCAGATATAGAAGGAAGAGGGATCACATGGTGGAACGTGCTTCAAGCTCTATCTGTGATTAGTAATCTCTTTATGTATCTTAGATACAGAAAGAAAAGTGCGCAGGTTAAATAAATGCATATAATGATCATTTCAATGTTTTGATTTTTTATTTAGCCATATTTATTTTGGCTGGAAATTTAAAGTAGCAGAGTGGTATTGGGCCCATGTTCAGAGTTTTTGTGTATTACACAGGGTGAAATTGGGGAGGGAGTAGATATTCTCGTCAGGGTACACTCTGAATGCCTCACAGGAGATATATTTGGGTCTGCAAGATGCGATTGTGGGAATCAGCTTGGGCTTCAAGTGTTACAAAAACACAGTAACTATAATCAATCCTCTCTTGTTGAAAGGTAATCTCTAAACCCTAACTTTTTGTTTTCTTATGCTTGTCAATATATACATACATTTACATACATGAATTTTATTGTATTGTTTGCACACACTAAAAAATTGTGTGTTTTGACTAAATTATTCAAGTTATATATGATCGAATTGGTAAACTATATGTAGAATTCAAACATAATTGATTTAATTGTGGATGCTTGAGTCTCTAATTTTGATTTTTAAGATTGATTATTGAAGTTTTAGCTATTGATATTCGTATAAATTGGGCACTAAAGTGATAGTTTTGCTCAACCAGATGCATCATGCATTTTGTTGAATATAACTAACATAAAATATCTAACGCTACCACAACTGGATAAATGGCCACATTCATGCCCAAATCTGTGCCATGTACGCTGTATCTGGAAGATGTCAAATTTACATTTATATGTTATGGTAAACATTTTATTTAAGATTGTTTTTTGATTTTTGATTATCTGTAACCATAACCCATAATCAGTCCCTTACTTTAAAGGTTGTACAAATTAGGCCGGCACATCAGTTTGTTACGTTTTAGGAATGTTTCTGCATATCTTAAAGACTCAGCTACATGACTTTGCTGAAGAGAATTTATTACAAATTAGAAGGTAGAGCATTTAAGTATTTATTACTAATTTGTGATGTTTTTTATTTTAAATTTGTTTTCATGAGAAGACCACATGGTACTTTTGTCAAGGATAAGAAAATTAATTTGGTCTTTTCCATACTGACTTGCTAAATTGTCTGAATAAGAATTAACACATCATAAATACTCACGTGATACCATTTTTAACCAAATTATATTTAAAAGTGAAGTTGCTGACTAAATATTTGAAAACAGATGTACTGAAGTGAAAACCCCTACGAAGATGAATATGTCAAGGTGTCTTTCAGGGTTTCTTTCTTTGTCTTCTCCATCTTTTGTAAATGAATCAAAATTGTCTTACGACTACATTTTACTCCATAATAGATTGTCTCGTTACTTAACTACACTGAAAAATAGTTATGCTGACACCTAGTTCCTCATTAAGGTAATTGGTGCATTTCTTATTTTCTGAAAAAAACTTGTCTTCTCATCTATTTGAAGTTGCTTACTATATCTACTTTGCTCATAGGGGATCCATCCAGCATCCTTGTACTTGGCTTATTTGACGATAAATCTTGTGACAATTGCAGCTTGGCCAGAAAAAGGTTAATTTGAGAAAATTATTTGATCCGTGTGTAATATTTCTGATGTTGTAGTGCAGGGGCATTGTTGGGCATCTCCTTTTAGTGCTTCATATCAATGAAAAGAAGGGAATAAGGAGGGACGACATTCATCTCTACTCAAATGTTAATGTTGATTATACTTAGGCGATACTAGGAACAGTCATTAAGGTAAGCTACTACGTGGTGCTTATTTTGGGCCTTTTTTTGACCTGTAAAGGTGATTAGCATGATGATTTTAGCAGTTCATAATCTCGAATCTTAAGCCAACAGCAGACTATAAACATTTCCTTGTCTCATTCTAAAAGCTTTGTTATATGTTCTCTTGATTGTGGAGTACAAATCCTGTTGGTTTTGTGGTGCTTCTTCAGTTGATAATCCTTTTGTGGAGTAGTGTATTAACATAATATGTAATTTCCTTACTGCCTTATATTAGACTGTAGTAATTTAACTTGTCATGTTATCTTCACTTTTAAAAAATTACGGTATAATGTTATTCTTTCTATATAATGGTTCGAGCAATAGATAATCTCTCTTTTACAGTATGTGCATCCTTGTATTCTTTGCCTTAAAAATATGAAGTAAACATCTTTGGATCCTGATATCTATCATCATGCTTTTCAGTCTTTCATGCGTTTTTCGCCTTTTTACCTAAGGAAAAGCCCCACCACAACTAGAGATGTAGCATTAACAGAAGTTTCTGAAATGGGATCTTCATTTGGCGAGCTAAAACAGAAGTTGTAGCACTTGGGGACCTATTGTGAAGATCTAAAAAAGGCTCTAAGGCAAGCAACACAAGGAAAGAATTACCAAGGTTTTGAAAAACTAGGAAATGTGCCCGAAAAACTAGGAAATGTGCATGTATGAATGTAGTTTTGATATTTGGATGGTTTGGATTATGTAGTTAGTTTGGATATGAATTGAATAATGTAGTTGGCCTATTGAATTTTATATTTCGTTTTAGTATATATTGGCCTTTTGATTTCGATATTTGGTTTTGGTTTTTTGATTTTGGTCATTTGGTTTTGGTTTTTGGCCATTTCAAATAGGGCATGCATGTATTATAAAAAAATACAAAACTTACATCACTTTCTCAAAAAACCGATGTTAAATATCACAAGTAACATCAGAACACTAATGTCTAAAGAATAGAAACCGATGTAAAAGAGAAACATAGACATCAGTTCCTTATTAAGAAATCGGTGTTAAAAAGGAACATAGACATCAGTTCCTTATTAAGAAACTGATGTTAAAAAGGAACATAGACATCTGTTGCTTATTAAAAAACCGATGTTAAAGATTAACATAGACATCGGCTAAAAACCGATGTCTAATACCCCTACCTTTCTCTACACATGCAAAGACATCGCTTCTCTTTTTCAATAGACATCGGTTTTTAGCCGATGTCTAATGCAGTTTTTCTAGTAGTGTTTTGGAAATGATGCAAAAGATACCAACATTCCTGTAGAAGTGTGGAGATATTACTTGCTAACTAATAGACCAGAGGTGGGCTCTGACCAAAACAGCTGATTTTTGTGTTTTAATATTGATATATACTGACTGGTCATTATTACTGGTGTATCGATATTAGATATCAGACACACTGTTACTATAATGATTTTTGCTAGATAATGTTCTTTTTGCTAGTCTAATTAATTCCATGTCGAGGGTGATAAAAAAACGGACGCCCACGTTTCTCTGTTAAATATATAGAAAACAAATTACTCCTGAAACAAATTACTCCCGCCATGTCGAGGAGCTAGACGGGGAAGATGATGTAACTGACACGCTGGGGCTAGACGGGAGAATGCTTGGTTAGTGGTTGTGAAAATTAGCAATTGAGCTTGTGTTGTAGTTAATTTAAGAAGTAGTTAATTTAAAAATTAGCAATTTTTTCATAATCTAGCATATGATCATGATGTTCTGATGATTCGGGGATAGTCTAGTGGTAGAGGTCTATCCCCCATGACTTATGATTGTTGGTATGTGGATGCAGCTCCTGAGGTGGTTGAAAAGCCTGGTGATGGTTCACTATCCAGGCTCAAGATGTTGTACACTCAAGCAAAAGATCTTTGTGAAAGTGAAGTGAGGTATGCATGTTGTATGAACAGATACATAGTTATTGTGTATATAGTTCTAAAACTGCTTTTAGCAAAATATTTTCTTAAGTTTGGTCCAGGGCCCTTTTGTGAACTTGTTGTCTAGTTTAAACGTGACATTACTTGAACTTGTGTTAAGTATCTGGCATCTTAAGTATGTGGCACCTATTTAGAACCCGGTATGCTAGATGACAATTATTTTTCCTTTACTTTTCTCTAATCATAATTGGTTTGTAAAATTTTAAAAAGTATTAAGATTGATGAATGTTCTGCTAATTATTATTTTGTGTGTTACTTTTTAGTAGGTGACCGGAACTCGAAAGACTTGCAAAGTGCACAAGTTGGATGAGGTGCACTTAGAGGTTATCAAGTTTATATACAAAAAATGGAAAGCATTTGGTTGTCTGGTTACCCTTGGACTGAGCACAGGGTTGCTTGTTGTGTTTCTGTTAAGGATAGAACTAGAATTAGCATATCCATAAGTGTGGTAATACACTTGAATTGTAGCTATAAGCTTTTTTGTGAATTCGTCTTGAATTGAATTTGGTAACGATATATAGTAGTTAGCTTTGTGGTACAAGTTTGTTGAGTTTTTTGGTATATGTAGAATAGCTCTTTGGTAAGCAGGGACAATGCAATTAACATCACACACAACTGAAAAATGATGTAAACACACAATAATAACATCACATATTTACTAAAAATCGATGTGGAAGCCTGAATTTTTTAACACAACAAAGACATCAATATAATACATAAATTTGATGTCAAATGCAAGATTGTACATCAACTTCAATTTGAAAACCGATGTTAAAAAGACAATTCAACAGCGGTTTTATAAATGAAACCAATATTAAAAGGACCTTCAATAATATTTTTTTTAAAATTAGCCGATGTTTTTAACTTATATTACATCGGTTCTTTGGACTAGCTGATGTCTGATGTATGTTTTAACATCACACCTCTCACAGAACTGATGTTAATTCCGTCTTAGACATCGTTTTTCTAAGCAAATCGATGTCAATATTTCTTTTCCACTTGGGTGTTATATGTTCAAGTGCCTCTAACCTTGATAACATATCAATATTCAAGTGGTAATAGTATACATTTGTATTAAATTTGTTCTAATGACATCAAAATTTAAAATGAAAACGATGTGTAAATACTCAATAGACATCAGTGCAAAACCGATGTCTAACACTATAGACATTTAACATCACACGCGTAGACATCGGTCGAGTATTTAGAAAGACATCGGTTTTTAGCCGATGTCTATTGATATATTTCTAGTAGTGCAATTTACTCCGGAGTTTGATCAATTCCTTTAGACGGCTGTGGAAAATCCGGGCCAGCGGGGATGACAAATGGATTCGGGCCATCATAAGGTGCGGGCTCACCAAGGCCGTCTTCAATGTCCTTCTTGGCCGCAATGAAATGATCTATGAAAGATTCCCAGCAAGCACTCGGATCAGTCTTGAGATGCTTTTCAGCAACCACAAACGCCTGTAAATCTCAGGAGCACCGGCGTCAGCAATAGCTTGGTCATAAACATCAGATTTCTGAAATTCGGCAATGATTTCCTCTTTAGACTTGCAAAGTTCGAGCTCCAACCCATGATTCTTCTCCTTAAGAGCCCCGGACTCCTCTTTCGCCTTTTCAAACTGGATCCTCAGATTTGACATTTCAGAAGTGAGATCAGCAAGTTTGTTGTCATAAGTTGATTTCAGGGAAGACAACTCAGACTCCAAACTTTGAACCCGGTCCTCTTTCTTCTTCAATTCTCCATTCAACGATTCCAACTCATTAACAAACACTGTCGCAGTTCCACTGATCAACGCCCCGGACTGCAAGACAAAACCCTTGTAATATGAATATCAAAGATGGCGCAAATGCACAAAGAACAAATTAAAGAATACTTACATGGCCCCGGTATGCAATGGCACGCTACATAAGAGCTACTACCCCGGACTTCCCCATCTCTTCCACATCTTCATCTGTGGGAATTTCAGAAGCCATCCTAGCAAGTTTCTTCAAGTCGCAGGACCCAACCATAACAGGCATCCGATCTGGGCCTTTTCCTTTACCATCCACAGCTATGTTCTCCACAACCACTTTGGGCTTAGAGGGGGGTTTCCGGCCAACATTAATTTTCCTTTTCTTGGTGGTCCGGTCATCTGGAATATCAATGTTTTCCACATCAATAGCTTCAACATCAGGGGCGGGGTGGTTTAAGACCGGAGCAGCAGACTCAGCACCGCCCTCTTTCAAAACACTGGACCCGGATCCTTCACCAACCTTCTTCACCTTGTCGTTGTGCACTCCAGAGATTTTTCTTAGAGCCATGGAATAGGTGTTGTGAGACATGATATCCTCCAACTCGGGGTTATAGTGGGGAAAGCCTGAAATGAAACAAGAGAGGTTAAACTTGAGTCCCGGGCTACAAACAGTAAGAATACATAGTTATGAATCAAAAACAACCAAACTTACATCCTAACTCAAAGAGTTTCTTATGATCCATAAAAGTATCCCGGGTACATTGAAACCCAAGACTCCCACAGAACTTACGAATTCTTCTTAATGCTGAACCTGTCAACTTGACCGTTTCAAAAACTTTGGCTTCTTTATCCAAAACAATGTGGGGCATACCACCAAGATCCCAGCCCTTCAACATCAGAACCTCACCGGACCAACCTTTTAGGGTGCTTTGTTGAATTACGGGATGGGCAGACCCCGAAGGAAAGCCACATTCCTTAGCACGAAACCGGAGCTCATAGAGAGGCTTTTTGTTAGACCGAACTAGTTGGAAAAGCTGATGAAAAAGTCTAAAGGTGGGGATGTATTCGAATTTCTCGCAACAAGCCAAAAACCAGATAATCCATTTAATTCCGTTGGGGGTCACTTGCATGATCGATATTTCATATTCGTATTTGAAGAGGTGTTTTACAAAGTTATGGCATTGGGGACTCCAGCCGGACCGGAGATGTTCTAACCAAACCCCGATAAACCCATCATCACCTCGGTCATATATATGCTCGTTAGGCCTGGGCCATCTCCATTCAATTTCAGGGCCGAGTTGGAAAGCAGCTCGGATGGCAACATCCATCTCTTCTCTCGGGAGATCAACAAAAGGTGCTTTAAGTGGGTTAGGACTTCGGCCAATAACAAGCTCTTTACAAGCCCGGTCCATAACAACTTTGTTAATAGGCCCGGGAATCCCTTTAGCACCGTGATTATTGTTATAGTGATGGTTGAGGTTTTGATAATATAGATTATGGTCATAGTCTGAAGGTTTCTTTACAAACAT
Source organism: Heracleum sosnowskyi (assembly GCA_030848705.1). Classification (NCBI taxonomy): domain Eukaryota; kingdom Viridiplantae; phylum Streptophyta; class Magnoliopsida; order Apiales; family Apiaceae; genus Heracleum; species Heracleum sosnowskyi. Next base: position 74,324,388 of record CM061235.1, read on the forward strand.
GTAATCAGTATCGTGATAAAATCCTAACGGGGTTATAAGACCACGACCTGAAGCTAATACCCTCTCATTCAACTGAGTTACTACTGGGGGATCCGAGCTAGTGGACATTATGCACCAATCTAGATCTACAAGTTCAAGGTGTGGATTTTGTTTAGACGACGAAGAAGAAGAACAAGAGAAGAAGGAATTACTAATATGGCTTTCAGAAAGTGGAACACACACCCTGTTTGCACGCTTCGATATCTGAACCATACACACCTATTAAGAATCCGGATTAACTATGGTTAGTTTATTCAGTTCTATCCTTCAAATAGTACATGATTTCATGCATGTTAATGTTTGTTAAGACACAGTAAACCTCATGTATGACGATAGCCCGAACCAATCCCAAACAAACACGATACAAGTTACAGCTAGACCGAACCCAAATAAAGTCCCGGATTCAAACCTAAATGCCACATATGAAACACAAGTGCGAAGCCTGGACTTGTCTAGTAACCACAGAAACATGAAAACAAAATGACACAAACATCATACAAGATCAAAACCACGATACTTATAATTTATACAATCCCCAAATCAAGAACACCAAGAACACGAAATGGAAACCCAGAAATTCAAAACCACAAAACAGAAAATTCACAACACATGCAACCAAAATGATGAACAAAAACAAACATACACAAGCTAGTATACCAAAAACCAAACAACAGCGTCAAACAAAAACAAAAACTCCTCAAAACTGCAAATAGGGAACATAATCGAACAGGGAACATAATCGAACAGAAAAGGAAAAATACAGAGTAAAAAGCGAAAGGAATCAAAACGCTTACAACTGACAGGAGAGTGTGATGGCTTCGCGAGATGAACAATGAGTTCGCCGGAAAGAGAAATCGAGAAGGGAGAGGAATAGTTCAGGCAATGTAAAAATGAAAATGAAGGGGAAAAGAGGGTTAAAAAGTAACCCCTCAATGGACAGGTGGCGCGATTCTATTGGCTCGGAAAATCAAAAAATAAAAATGTAAAATCGAAACAGACAATACACTTATTACTGACAGGAGTCGAACACAACTTCCAAGAAAAAGTGGGATAATGCCTTTTCGAAATAAAAGGGGGAAAATCATCAGAAATCGGTTCAAATTCCAGTGTTGAAAAATTTAAGCTTAGCCCAGACTCTGAGTATTGCAACTCTGAATCCGGATTTCCATGTTCAAAACCAATCATAGTTGGGGACAACAATCAAGCCAGAAATTTTTTCTAAGTTATCCAAAGCCCCACAGCTTTGGACTTGAGAAAGAATCAAGGCTCACCTTCAACACCGGATTGCCATCTTTGATAACAATCCGGGTTGGGGGGCAACAATCAAGCCAGAAATTTTTTCTAAGTTACCCAAAGCCCCACAGCTTTGGACTTGAGAGAATCAAGGCTCACCTTCAACACCGGATTGCCATCTTTGATAACAATCTGGGTTGGGGGGGCAACAATCAAGCCAGGAATATTTTCTAAGTTACCCAAACCCCACAACTTTGGACTTGAGAAAGAATCAAGGCTCACTTTCAACACCGGATTGCCATCTTTGATAACAATCCGGGTTGGGGGGCAACAATCAAGCCAGAAATTTTTTCTAAGTTACCCAAAGCCCCACAGCTTTGGACTTGAGAAAGAATCAAGGCTCACTTTCAAAACCGGACTGCCATCTTTGATAACAATCCGGGTTGGGGGCAACAATGAAGCCAGAATTTTTTTCTAAGTTATCCAAAGCCCCACAGCTTTGGACTTAAGACAGAATCAAGGCTCACATTCAACACCGGATTACCATCTTTGATAACAATCCGGGTTGGGGGCAACAATCAAGCCAAATTTTTTTTCTAAGTTACCCAAAGCCCCACAGCTTTGGACTTGAGAAAGAATCAAGGATCTCTTTCAAAACCGGATTGCCATCTTTGATAACAATCCGGGTTGGGGGCAACAATGAAGCCAGAAATTTTTTCTAAGTTATCCAAAGCCCCACAGCTTTGGACTTAAGACAGAATCAAGGCTCACATTCAACACCGGATTACCATCTTTGATAACAATCCGGGTTGGGGGCAACAATCAAGCCAGAAATTTTTTCTAAGTTACCCAAAGCCCGACAGCTTTGGACTTGAGAAAGAATCAAGGCTCACTTTCAACACCGGATTGCCATCTTTGATAACAATCTGGGTTGGGGGGCAACAATCAAGCAAGAAATTTTTTCTAAGTTACCCAAAGCCCCACAGCTTTGGACTTGAGAAAGAATCAAGGCTGACTTTCAACACCGGATTGCCATCTTTGATAAAAATCCGGGTTGGGGGGCAACAATCAAGCCAGAAATTTTTTCTAAGTTACCCAAAGCCCCACAACTTTGGACTTGAGAAAGAATCAAGGCTCACTTTCAACACCGGATTGCCATCTTTGATAACAATCCGGGTTGGGGGCAACAATCAAGCCAGAAATTTTTTCTAAGTTACCCAAAGCCCCACAGCTTTGGACTTGAGAAAGAATCAAGGCTCACTTTCAACACCGGATTGCCATCTTTGATAACAATCCGGGTTGGGGGGCAACAATCAAGCCAGGAATTTTTTCTAAGTTATCCAAAGCCCCACAACTTTGGACTTGAGAGAATCAAGGCTCACTTTCAACACCGGATTACCATCTTTGATAACAATCCGGGTTGGGGGGCAACAATCAAGCCATAAATTTTTCGAAGTTACCCAAAGCCCCACAGCTTTGGACTTGAGAAAGAATCAAGGCTCACTTTCAACACCGGATTGCCATCTTTGATAACAATCCGGGTTGGGGGCAACAATCAAGCCAGAAATTTTTTCTAAGTTACCCAAAGCCCCACATCTTTGGACTTGAGAAAGAATCAAGGCTCACTTTCAACACCGGATTGCCATCTTTGATAACAATCTGGGTTGGGGGCAACAATCAAGCCAGAAATTTCATATAATTTATCAATTCGAGAGTTTCTACTCCCCCATCCAGAAAATCTGCATAAGGGAGTGGGGGGCAAATGATAGACTATGTTTAGCCCGGACCCGTCCTGGGCCCTGGATCACTCCAGAACCCGGATTCATGTTTAGGCCCTGGCTCATCTCAAGTCTGGATTCATGTTTAGGCCATGGCTCATCTCAAGTCCGGATTCATGTTTAGGCCATGGCTCATCTCAAGTCCGGATTCATGTTTAGGCCATGGCCGATAGACTATGTTTAGCCCGGACCCGTCCTGGGCCCTGGATCACGCAAGAACCCGGATTCATGTTTAGGCCCTGGCTCACCTCAAAGCTCGAAGTCATAGTTAGGCCATGGCTCAAAGATTAAACTCACTCCTGGCGACAAAGGCAATAACTTACGTGAGGGAAACTGTACATTGTTACGTGACGTGCTTAGGTCATCACTGGTTGCCACACCTAATGACGACACGTAAGGATACCTAAAGATTGGCACAATTAGGTCCTATTCAAGCCACACGCCAGCAGGAGCCTGGCACACGATACCACAATTTCTCACCTGAACACGTGGGATCCATCAACATCACCCAGGTGTCCTACCTACCTAGGATTCAACGCTCATGATTGCAGGTACAACCCCTAAACCCTAATTCTTGGCCTATAAATAGACCAAGGAGAAAAGGTCTAGGGGTTACACATTCTCTTTTACACACTCACTCTATACTATACACACAATATACATACACCCTCCATATTTAGATATCTCTAGTCTTATTCTCTCTTCCAAAGCCTCCACTTATTCTCACGCCGGAGGCGCCGCCAGGGTCCAAACCCCCCTCCGGTGTTGTTTTGCAGACACCCAACGGCAGCAACACCGCATCCAGGCATGGGGGACGGTTGGGAAGGGCTAGATCGGGACTTGGAGTTATCATTTAACTCATTACTTTGTTTGTCGAAGCAAACATATAGAGAAAAAGAAACCAATTAAGAGAACACAAGGAAGAAGTTAGCTTAAGAAAATTTTTAAAGGCACACACTTTTGCATTGCAAAGAATAAATTATCAAGTGGGGTTATCCTTAACAAAAGGAAGGTTTGGGCCCTGACCACTATCATTTGATAAATAAATTTGGTGCTGGAATTATTTCCATTATAGAATCAATTAACTTGGAACAGATTTAAAACAACATGCACTTACGATGATCGTTTCACCAACTGATCATGTGCTAGCTTCCGAATTGAGGCAATTGCTCTCTAAAACTCATATCCCGGGTACTGTTACAATTCTATAGGATGATCTTACACTGAAGCCTGCATTTTATCTAATATCCGGAGCTCGATCTACTCGACAACAATCAATCCCGCCACCTTGGTTAAGTTCTATTCTGCATCATTTCCCCATTCCTATATGCTTTATTACGCTTCGGCTTCCATTCGTTAATAGATTGTTAACTAAAGATCACATGTTGCGGTTGTTGGGTATAATTACTAACTACACAGCAATAATAGGGCAGTTATATATATTTTGTATCAACAAGAACAGGCAAATAATACCAATTAACAAAACAAACACGAAGGTCGAAACAATAATATATAATTAGAGACTGTAAAAAATAAGATAAGAAAGAACACTTATCTCTCAGGAGCTTTAACAAATACTGAAAGATAAAAAAAAACAGCTAAGTCGCCAAGCCTTCGAGAAGTCTTGACTGTTCTTGAAGAAATTATTGCCCCACTTACATTGTGTTGGGTTGCAGCAATATCACTTCCAGGATAAAATAGCACAGATCAATCCACTCACATATATGGCAATGATCAACAGCGACCTGCACCTCACTTCGCCCAAGAACTATGTAATTTAATCTATATGTGTTGAGAGAGAACAGAGAAGATGATAGTTGCTAGGGTTTTCAGAGTTACGTATCTTTCACATATCTGTCAAAACGTTCTCCTTTGCATATATAAATATAATACAAAATAAAACGTAATAGACCAAATATTGTAACTGAAGATATGACACTTAATACTAATTATTCTGATTTAACTACCATAACAGTTGTCATCAGGATTTAATAACAGTTACAGCTCAGTCAGGATTTGATCATCATCAGTACTTACTCAAGCCATCAGGACTTGCTGTCCGTCAGGAGTGGCATCAGTACTTGACCAACCATCAGGATTTCGTCAGGACCGGACCATCATCAGGATCCATCAGTAGTCATCAGGATTTAACTCCAAATACTGACACTGGCCATCAGGATTTGATCCAAGAACTGGTCCATCAGAATCATTCGCCCAAATCGCCCTTCGACCCGACTCGCGTGTGTGTGTGCGCGCGTGAGGCCCATACTAACACCATGCACACCCACATGCCTTAGTAGTTGTACACTACTCTTGCACATGGTTCTATATAAATCCACCAACCTCTCACTACCATTTCTATGTGGGATACAAGTTATTTCAAAATAACCAACCCACATTACCCAATTCAAGCAACCTATTTCAACTCAATTTATTTATGGATTCCACTAAGAAAATATCTTAGATCCAAACATGAAAGTTTAAGTCCTCATTACAAGGAACATCCTCCAATTGTTAGTTTCCGGAAATTCCATCAAGAACCTATATAAAATATGCCTCAAACTTTCTATTTTCTAACAGCGGTTTGGTATGAGGGTCGATAATTCTTCTTGCATTCTTTGGGATGATGCAAATTTGACCTCGAGGCATCTCTCAATGACTTGCTTGTATGCAAAGTCTCTGTTGCAACAAAGTCCTATTTCGTTCAACATGTCTACGGATCAGTTTCTTCCTAGCCAGTTTCATCCAGGAAATCTCACAAATTTTTAGAAGCAAATTTCTTTGTGGTACGTAGTTGTATCTATTTTACTTATATGAAAGGAGCGAGATCACAGGTTTCACGATACAGGAAATTTGGCTACTCCAGCTGCTATATTAATTAGAAATGTCAAATTAAAGAATGATTAGAAAAAAATTATTCTCATGTAAAGTTTAAAGACAAAACCAAGCACAGAGCCAAAAATTCTTATTAACTTGTAATGATGTTTGTTTTGTGAGACTAGATTATAGTCATGTCGGCTCTATTATAGTTGTTTCTCTCTACTCTAGCGTCGTGTACTTTTTACAAATCATAGTAACAGTTTTATTTAGCAAAAAAACAATAAAAATTATTACAACTTTCTGCAAATCTTTGTTACACTCACGACTCGACATTTTACATATTCTCGACCGAATTTTGTTTTCATAATTTGATTTTTTTGCGCAGTACATAAATTTGAAATAAGATTTTTTTGACCAAATTTGGTAATGAATTCGACGGAACTACATTAGGTGTTTTACTAATGGAAGGGTGTATCACGTAGAAAATATAAAGTTCAAGGGTACCACAAGTAGAATTCAAAAAAGTAATGGTACCAATGACAAAAGTCAATATTACAATAGGTGTACAGAGAATATCCGGTTTATATATTTAGGCATGTCATTATGTTATGGTTATGCTCCCCGGAATGAGAAAATATTAGAAAAACTCTTTACTGTTATCTATAATTGAGATTTGATGTAGAAATTATATATTATATATTTATACGAGATATATTTTTTTCAATTGAATTGTATATTTTTTGTGAGACCCAAATTCGATCGACTTTGATCCATTTGATTTTTATTATTTTGATTGTTTCGAGTGGGACATTCCTATCTCATGGTGACGGTAATATAAGTTCGGTACTTTTATGAACCATCGTTAAAAAAATACGAATTACAACTTTCAGCAAAAAAATATGTTAAACTCACGACATTATGCTACATTATAACCAAATTTAGTTTTCATAATTCGAAATATATATATTGCGTGATACATAAATTTGATCTAAGATATTTTCGACCAAATTTGTAAATGAATTCCATGCACCTACATAATTATGTTTTGGGCAAGGTAGATGACGATTTTTTCCTTGTAGTGGCAACATTATTTAAAAACTAAGACATGGTCTGGATCATAAGCCTAATGGAAAATGTATAATATTCAATTGAAATTTAGTGGTAAAATTTTATTCTTTTATCTTGGTTCAGAAATGTTAAAGGAGATATTTGTAAAAGGATCTGCATGAAATCCTTTTAAAACAATCAGTATTAGTTGAAAATGGAGTTGTGTATCTTGAAATAGGAAGAAAGCTAATAAAAGTATGGAACATTATATATGTTTGAAATATAAAGAGTAATAATTTATTACAACAATATCTCCATCAAAACATACATTTAAAGTATGCATCTTTCTCAAATCCTTCGTCCTAGTGTAAAAGGTACGTGTAGAAATCCATTTCTTCCATATTAGGACAACTCCCGGGTAGTGGTATTAAATGTAAAGGCAGTTTCCATAAGCTGCACGAAAAATAGATATTACAATAAATACAAAAAAAAATATCAATATTTTTAAAAACAAGTGCAAATTGAAGAAAGTATGGTAAATGTATCAAAAAGGAGAGAGCTAGTGACTTACAAGGGTCTTTGTAAACAATAGTACCAATCTGGTTACAATCTTTGTATATTCTGTAATAGGCATCCAGACAATATGATCCATGGCCTCTTGGTGTGTTTGGCTCATAACAGTCTCCCCTGGGCAGTATGAAACGACAATCTATCTTTCCTGCACATGCATAGTCTATAAATCCCTGAAGCTGTGAATCTGTTGCTGAAGCTGAAGCTATGCACCAAGTCGGTGGCGGAATCTGGTCTGGAATCTGGTTCACATATATATAAATTAAAATGCTTTAAGTTTTTAAGCAACATTTCAAATTATCTGATTTTTTGCAACATATATTCTATTAATAGTTTAAAAAAAAGCCGAAAATTGTTAGACTTGCAACAACATCCTTTTCTTTAGCCAATGTAGATTGCTCACAAAGAGAAACAGCAATGAGACTGAACAAAATGGAAACACATAACAAATGTGAAATTATTTTTGCCATTGAATATAGTTGTTTCGTTAATGTTTATGTCGTTCTGTTGTTTTGATTGTATGCTCTTGAGGGCCTTAAATAGTTGTTGACATTGTTAAACACAAGGAAATTTTATTAATACATGATATTTTGAGGACCATCTAAGGGAATAAATTTGCTTTTCAGAATAAAAGTGTGTCTTACAATTATCTGACATCCAAACTCGGCAATACATTTTTTATGCATCAAAAATAGAAGTAATTTTATCTTGAAAAATCAAATTCCCTTGAAAAATTGCTATATAATGTAAGCACAAAATCCTTACAATTTATGTAAATTCATTAACTCAGTCTGCAGCAGCAAAAATCTAAGAATCCCCGAAGTTGTGCATCACTACTAGCATCATTAGCCACACAAAATAACTTTTGCTGCAACTGAATTATATCTCATTATCTGAAAGTTAACAAAATGAGATTTTGTGTCTCTGCGTGCCTACAGAGGAGGAGACAGCAGCCTAGGCTCCAAAAAACTAATAGAAATTTCTAATTGTAGCCCGGGCTGAAATAAATTTACAAACAATTTTTTTAGATGTATATTTTATTATCCTCTCTTTTCAAATCTTAATTGGGCCAATGTGTGTGTATATGTTTTACTTACTTAACTCATTACTTTGTTTGTCGAAGCAAACATATAGAGAAAAAGAAACCAATTAAGAGAACACAAGGAAGAAGTTAGCTTAAGAAAAATTTTAAAGGCACACACTTTTGCATTGCAAAGAATAAATTATCAAGTGGGGTTATCCTTAACAAAAGGAAGGTTTGGGCCCTGACCACTATCCTTTGATAAATAAATTTGGTGCTGGAATTATTTCCATTATAGAATCAATTAACTTGGAACAGATTCAAAACAGCATGCACTTACGATGATCGTTTCACCAACTGATCATGTGCTGGCTTCCGAATTGAGGCAATTGCTCTCTAAAACTCATATCCCGGGTACTGATACAATTCTATAGAATGATCTTACACTGAAGCCTGCATTTTATCTAATATCTGGAACCTGATCTACTCGACAACAATCAATCCCGCCTCCTTGGTTAAGTTCTATTCGACATCATTTCCCCATTCCTATATGCTTTATTACGCTTCGGCTTCCATTCGTTAATAGACTGTGAACTAAAGATCACATGTTGCGGTTTGGTATGAGGGTCGATAATTCTTCTTGCATTCTTTGGGATGATGCAAATTTGACCTCGAGGCATCTCTCAATGACTTGCCTATATGCAAAGTCTCTGTTGCAGCAAAGTCCTATTTCGTTCAACATGTCTACGGATCAGTTTCTTCCTAGCCAGTTTCATCCAGGAAATCTCACAAATTTTCAGAAGCAAATTTCTTTGTGGTACGTAGCTGTATCTATTTTACTTATATGAAAGGAGCGAGATCACAGGTTTCACGATACAGGAAATTTGGCTACTCCAGCTGCTATATTAATTAGAAATGTCAAATTAAAGAATGATTAGAAAAAAATTATTCTCTTGTAAAGTTTAAAGAAAAAACCAAGCACAGAGCCAAAAATTCTTATTAACTTGTAATGATGTTTGTTTTGTGAGACTAGATTATAGTCATGTCGGCTCTATTATAGTTGTTTCTCTCTACTCCAGCGCCGTGTACTTTTTACAAATCATAGTAACAGTTTTATTTAGAAAAAATGCAGTAAAAATTATTACAACTTGTTATGCCGTAAATTTATACGGGAAAATAGGGGTTGACTATCCAAAGATGGTCAAACGGCTAGAAGAGCTTGATGATAAAAATACTATGAACCCATGAAAAATGGGAGATATTTGGAGCGCCAAGGTGGGACATCAAGGCCAACTTGGAGCGCCAAGATGGAACAAGGAAGAAGTAGGGATATCTGTGCACAAGGAAGGTAGGCGCGCCAGAAGACTATGAAACACCAAGTTGGAGCGCCAACTTGGAGGTGATATGAAGGGTGAACATGATATTGACTAAGAGTCCAGGTGTGGTTAAGCTTGTTTATGCACTCAAAGGGTTTTTGTTCCTGTATTCTAGCAAGTTATCCTTGTTGGGGGAGTAAGATACACCTGGTGCGATGATAACTTTGGAGAACTTACCCTGTAGTCTGGTGGGTTATCCTCATCGGGGGGTAAGGACCAACTTGTGCATTTGGAGTAAGTCGTGACTTTTCCCTGCAACTACTGACTGGTGTGGTAGTTGGTAGCAGTTGATGTTAGCCCCAATAGATAGGGCTAATGTTATATCCGTGAAGGCACGGTTGTGGTTGAGCCTTGGGGTCATCGACTAGGCTTCATCGTATGACCTCTCCTTAGTGGGCTTGGATATGCATTTCATGACAAGTTAAGAGTTCTAGTCTGACATGGACTATGCTTGACACTTATCTTAAAGGAGACCTATCTCTAGTAGACTTAGGACCCTTGTAGTCCGGCCAAGGAGTTCTATCTATAGTGGACTTAGTATCCTTGTTCTATTAGAACTACGTGAAGCTTGATCCCTATAAATATAGGGTACATAGGCACATTAAGGGGGTTGGACATTGAGAGCTCAGAGAGACCACCATAACTCCTTTGATCTCAGCTTCTTAAAAACACAATTACCACCACTCTCCGGTGATAGTTCCGCTATAGAACTACCGTCATAGATCTTAATTTTGGCATAAAACCTCAAATTTTGTTATCACAAATTCCTCCGTTAACAAATTGGCACTAGAAGGAGGGGCTGAATAAGATCATCATCTAGGAGGAAAGATGTCTCAGAATCGTGATGAAAGCGCTCATGAAGAAGGAAGTTTCTACACGGAAGGCTACGGAGAAGACGAACCCTATGTTCCGGTAACTCCAACAGATCCGGCCCATGCTACTGGAAGTCGACCCCCGGTGTTGATTAGTAACACGGATCTTATGGACGAGCTTCACCGCATGGGTGCAACTGTGAGAAGTTTTGATGCTAGGTTGAAGGCGGTCGAATATCGGAGGACTCGACATGGTTCATATGGCCGCGGAGGACGACGCATGGAAGGAGAACCCGCTGGGCGTACTACGGCTGTTGGAGGGGGGAAGGCCGCAAATTATCCCGGTGTCAGGAAGGGACCACCCATCACCCCACGAAGGTTAGACTTTGGAGAGACTGAGCCTATTGTCGAATTTCCGGAGGATAGTCAGATGATACCTGAAACCCTCGAGTCACCGCGAGCTCCCCCGGTGTTGGATGCTACTAGACGTCTGGGTAGCTCACATGGAAATCAACTTAACACTAGGCAAAGGTTATCGGCTATGATGGACCTCATGGGGGTGAAGCTGACTTGTGAGGATATAAAAGAATTACTTTTGGAAAAGGAGGAGGAGCAAGGTGGGGGCGAAATTAATGTTTCGGGGCCGGATGGAAGGAGAGAGATACATATAGGAGGGCAAATTATACGTGGAGGATATCATGCATGAGGTTCTTGAGGAGGGGGCAACCGAGGATGAGGACGTGAGAATTCAGGAAGACAGATTTACAAGTTTCCATCAAAAGAACCCATCATTGTCCCAAGACCTTCACATAGTGCAACTAGTGAAGCGAGAAAAAATCAAAGCCAAAATCATAAAGACGCTCTGGAAGTTCCAAATCTAACGCCGCCACAAGTAAGTCAACCTATCCCAGGTAATACTCAAACTCCTTTATTGCACGATAATCAAACTATTTCTATGCCTACCCCCCCCCCCCCCCACAAGTCTCTGTGCAACTTACACCTCCTATCATGACGCAAACACCTCCGATCGTGAGTATACCATCTTCTGTGCTGGTAATCTTTGGCGCGCCTACTCCACCCGTGGCAAACACATTCCTGGGAGGAGGGCTGCCCAGTGGAATCCAGAATGTTCCTGGGCTAGGTGACGTCAATGTTGGTGATATAAGGAAGCTGCTAGCACATTTGGAGGGTGGAGCTGGTTCTTTTTCCACCAAAGTAACATCTCCATTCTCCGTTGCTGTGAAAGATGCTCTACTACCAATGGGATATCGAAACACAACAGCTGACCTTCGTTTTCATGGAAACTCTGATCCAAAAGAATTCTTGGGGCGCTTCAATATTGAGATGGATGTGTACCAGGTCCCAAGCTTGGCTAGGTGTCGTTTGCTAGCTGCAACTTTCAGAGATAGTGCTCAGCAATGGTTTCAGAAATTGGGAAGTGAGGTGATAACCTCTTGGGAACAAATGCAGGCGATGTTTTTGACACAGTTCCAAGCAGCAGTCAAGTACTCTCCTCCAGTTACTTCCTTGGCAAATATTAAACAGCGAGAGGGAGAAACTTTGAATGCATATTTTAAGAGGTTTAGTGCAGAGGCAGCAGGAGTCAGAGGGGCAACGGATGAAACTTTAAAAAAATTTCTTATTGCTGGCTTGAGAGTGGGGACTGACTTCTGGAAGAACTTACAAGGCAAGGATCCGGCTACGTTAGCAGAATTGTTTTCCCAGGCAGAATCATATAAGAGGGTAGAACAGTCGTTGGACGACAACAAAAAAGGTGAGGTTTATGGAACCGGTAAGGGTAGAAGTAAGAGGAAAGATCGGTCACCAAGTCCAGACTACAGGGTACGAGGACGAAGCCCGAACCGGGTGAATATCACTAATGAGAGGAGAGGAAGGGAACCCTTTCTAGGTCAAGATAGAAGGTCGGGTTCTTATACGCCGCTTGTCGCGTCTATTGAACACATATATGAAGTGACCAAAGACAGGGTGATATACAGGAAGCCAGCACCTTTGAATTCTTTCCAAAGCAAGGACAGAATGTAGACAGTTGAAGGATGAAATTGAACTCTTAATCAAGGATGGGTACTGATAAGTGGATTTCATATCCACTAGGATCGTCCTAAATTGGCTTAAATTGGTTGTTTTGTTCTCAAGTTTGTGGTGTTTGTGATATGTTTGGTGTTAGTAATTGCAGAGTTGAGTTGTCAGCAGAGATGTGGAGTTCCTGTGGATTGCAATGGTGTTTTGAGCATGTTTGAGAAGGTCAAGTGGTTGCGGAGCGAGAGAGCGCAAGGAAAAGACAAGAAAAGCAAAATGTCAGATTGTGAACAGTAACCAAGTGCCCCCGCGCCCTTATAGGCGCGCCCGCGCCCTAAACATGCTGAAGAAGGCAATTTCAAGTAAGAAAAGGAAAGTTGCCAGAAGACCAGTCAGCCCTGCAGCCTATATAAACTATTGGTGGACGAATTCTGAGATATACATTGATATACATACATACATATTCATCCACCGGTGAGGAGAACAAGAAGACGGCTGATTACGAAGATCTACTTTTCATTTTTTTCTTTGTATTCTTCTAATTAGCCGATACTTTGGATTCTCGTTTGTTCTTTCATAAACCCTAGTACTTTTATTCAATATTCTAGACTTAGTATTATCATGTTTTCATCAGAACCCACGATGATGAACGGTTCGATTATGAACTAATCGTTGTCGTGGGATTTTAACGGATTTATTTATGGATTTTAGTAGTTAATTGTTTTAAAGATTTGTGTGTGATGGCTAATTGATATCCTAGTTTGGTTGTGCTTATTCTTCTTGGATGCGTAGGTAACATCTAAGTCGTTTGTTAATCTCTATTGATTGCGAAAGTGGATATAGAGATTTAGAACTTGCCATGCTAGCATAGGTTTATGTATGTTTGTCATGCATGATTCGTAGGTGATTTTAACCATCTTACCTGCCCTATGTAATCTGAATGGATAACTTGCTCGTTAAACCGTTATGTTTTCAAATCTTATAGACATATAGGGTCTAAGCATAATTGGTGTCTACCCAACTTCTATCTCTTTTGTGGATGTTTGAGTGGTTTGGTTTACGTATACTGAAAGGTAGCGTGTACTGATTTCGTGTTATCTGATTAGTTATCACAACTGTCACATGCATTGATTAAAGACAAAAGACTCTAGATGAAGTATTTAATGAAGTTAGGATCCCATGTTTATTCTCATAAGTAATTAAACATCAATCTCTTTACTTAATTAAATTCTTGTTAAGTTGAATAGTTAATTTAGTTAATCAAAACACAAACCTTGATACTTGTCTTAGCATTGAACAATAGCCGTACATTGTTGCATAAGTGCATAACTATAGTAACCAAAGCAGTCTCTGTGGGAACGAACTCTACTTTCATATATTACTTGTTGACCACGTACGCTTGCGTGATTTTGTGCGAACAAGTTTTTGGCGCCGCTGCCGGGGACTCGGTGTTATTTATATAGTTTATGTGCTTGTCATCAGTGGTCGTTAAAGTTCACTGACTTGGATTATACTCATCAATTTTACTTTGTTTGGTGTGTTTCAGATACTTAGTGAGCGTGTATGCGAACACGTTCTCAATCTCGGAAAGAAGAACTTGAATTAAGTCTAGTTATGGGAGAACCAGCAGCAACAGAAACTAAGGCTTTGAAGGACTATTCTCAGCCAAAGATCAATGACATTCAATCTAGCATTGTCAGGCCGGCTATTGCAGCTAATACTTTCGAAATCAAGCTTGGCACGATTCAAATGGTACAGAACTCAGTTCAGTTTGGGGGTGCTCCAACGGAAGATCCTAATATGCATATTAGGGATTTCATTGAGATTTGCTACACCTTCAAATTCAACGGAGTGTCAGAAGATGCTGTGAAGCTGAGACTTTTCCCATTCTCTCTGAGGGATAAGGCTAAGGGCTGGTTACACTCTCTACCAGCAGGTTCTATTACTACATGGGAGGATCTGGCTCAAAAGTTTCTCACTAAATTCTTCCCGATGGCTAAAACAGCAGCAATCCGGAATGCTCTTACTCAGTTTGCACAGCATTATGGAGAAACTTTATGTGAAGCTTGGGAGCGTTACAAGGAGATGCTTAGGAAGTGTCCTCATCATGGAATGCCTGATTGGATGGTGATCAATTGTTTCTATAATGGACTGGGAGGTCAATCTCGACCAATGCTTGATGCGGCATCAGGTGGAGCTCTTTGGGCTAAAAGCTATGATGAAGCTTATGAACTTATTGAGATGATGGCTGCTAATGAATACCAGAATCTAACTCAGAGGTTATCACAAGGCAAGGTAGCAGGAATTCTGGAAGTGGATACAGCCACGACAATAGCAGCTCAGCTAAAGGCTTTGTCTATGAAGATTGATTCTTTGACAAGTTATGGAGTTCAGCAGGTAGCTAGTGTTTGTGAGCTATGTGCAGGTGCACATGATACGAATCAGTGTGCCATATCTAGTGAATCGGCGCAGTTCATGAGCAATTTCTAGAGATCACAACAGCGAGTGCCTAATGCCTATCATCCAAATAACAGGAACCATCCTAATTTCAGCTGGAGTAACAATCAGGGTGGTCAGCAGAATCAGCCACAACAGCCGTATCAGCAGTATCAAGGTCAGCAATATGGAGCTAAGCAATTCTATTCTTCTGGTTTTCAGCAGCAGTATGCTCCAAGGCAACCGTATCAACCACCAGGGTTTCAACAACCATCTCAAGGCAACGTTGGTCAGTCCTCTAATGAAAAATCTCAATTGGAAGAATTGAGGCTAATGTGCAAGAGCCAAGCTGTTTCAATCAAGACTCTGGAGAATCAAATAGGTCAGATTGCCAATGCCTTGCTGAATAGACCACATGGAACTCTCCCTCGTGATACGGAAGCTAATCCTGGGAAAAGAGAAGTCAAAGAACATGTTAAAGCAGTTACCTTGCGATCTGGAAAAGTTACAGGGGACCAGAACTCAGAAAAAGAGCAAAACGAAGAAATTTCTGGATTCCCGACAGAAGGTGGGCACGCCCGCGCCCTAAGGAGCGCGCCTGCGCCCTAAGGAGCGCGCCCGCGCCTGAGGTTCTGTCAGAGAATGATGAAAAAGTGGAAAAAGCCAGTTTGGGGGAAAACGAAGCGGAAAAGCGGGAACTTTCTACTGAGAAATCTGTTCTGAAGCAGAATACAGAGATCAAGGAGGTCTATCCTCCTCGTCCATTCCCTAAACGTCTTCAGAAGCAGAAGTTGGATAAGCAGTTCGCTATGTTTCTGGAAGTTTTCAAGAAGTTGCATATCAATATACCTTTTGCGGAAGCTCTTGAACAAATGCCAAGCTACGCAAAGTTCATGAAGGGTATTCTCTCACGGAAGTTGAAACTCGAGGAGTTGGAGACCGTTGCTCTAACTGAAGAGTGCAGTGCTATTCTACAGCAGAAGTTACCTCCAAAACTCAAGGATCCAGGGAGTTTCACCATACCGTGCACTATCGGCAATCTATCTGTCAACAAGTGCTTGTGTGACTTGGGAGCTAGTATTAATTTGATGCCGTTGTCTGTCTTCATGCAACTTGGGCTGCCGGAGCCCAAACCTACAAACATGTCCTTACAGCTGGCTGATCGGTCGATCACATATCCTAGAGGTATAGTGGAGGATGTTTTGGTTAAAGTGGATAAGCTCATTTTTCCTGCTAATTTTGTTATTCTGGACTTTGAAGAGGATAAGAGGATTCCGATTATCTTGGGAAGACCGTTCTTAGCTACAGGCCATACTTTGATCGATGTGCAGAAAGGAGAGCTTACAATGAGGGTTCAAAATCAGAAGGTCACTTTTAACGTGTTCAAGGCAATGAAATTTCCAACTGAGGAAGAAGATTGCTTTAAATTGGAGATGTTCGATTCTGTCGTCAATACAGAGATTGAACAACCGCTGAAGTCAGATACAGTGGAGAGAGTCTTGATAGGGGATTCTGATATCGTAGACGAAGAAAGAGCAGATCAATTTCAGTTTTTGAATGCACCTCCGTGGAAAAGAAAAATTGATGCGCCATTCGAATCTCTTGGATTAGCAGAGCTGAACAATTCTCAGGAGCGACTTAAACCATCTATGGAAGAAGCTCCTACATTTGAACTCAAACCACTGCAAGATCAATTGAGGTATGGTAAAGTCTACGAGAGCAACAGGCTATATAAGGAGAAGGTTAAGGACTGGCATGAAAGAGGGGTGGTGAAACATTCATTTGTGCCTGGTCAGCTAGTTCTGCGTTTCAAGTCTCGCTTCAGATTTTTTCCAGGAAAGCGTAAGTCGAGGTGGTCGGTGCCTATCACGGTGAAATCAGCATTTCCGCATGATGCAGTAGAGATTTTCCATAAGTTTTCGGACGAAGCGTTCAAGGTTAATGGTCAGTGGCTGAAGCATGACGTTGGTAATACGGTGAACCGTGAGTCGACGTTCACCGTTCTTGCGACTGGATGAAAACAGATTCACGTCAAGCTATTGACGTAAAACAAGCGCTTCGTGGGAGGCAACCCACGTGAATATGCAGTATTAGTATTCTGTGTAAAAAAAAAATCATGAACAGTAGCAGAGCGCGCCCGCGCCTGGATGAGCGCGCCCGACAGGGGTTACTGTTCACAGAAGCAAAAAAAAAGAAAAAAAAGAGTTTATGTTGTTTCCCCCTAGGATCCATCTGAGATTCAGCGAGAGGTTGATGGTCTGACTTTGGTGATGCTCAGTATAGGCGGCTGACTCGGCGTATAGATGCCATTGACTCAGGCGTTGGGTACTGCATTCCGCGCCAATGGAGTTGATATTGCTTGGCCTAGCTTTGGAGCTGATTCTGTTTATCCGCCACCGGATACACCACCCGAGGAGGGTGGTCCTGCTGATGATTAGGTATTCTCTGTACTTTCCTTGTTATTACCTTCAATGAGGACATTGAAAATTTTAAGTTTGGGGGTGATAATTGAGGAATGTTAGTGTGTGTGTTCATATAGGATTCATATTGCATATATAGTTAGTTCATTCATATCTTTGTATGTTTATGTCATATAGAGCATTCTGTTTGCATTAGTGTTTATATCTATTATGTGAGTCCATTTAGTTGCATTTGCATAGCATATTTCATGATCCCGTAGGACTTGACTATTTCCGTTGGTGAGTCGATGTTGATTGGAGTGTGGTTATGATGAATAGAGGGTTTATTAAGTTCCTAGGAATTGACTTGCATGCCAGAAACAAATTAATTTCATAAGTCTCATTGGTTGCTTTTAGATTTGATCAGACCATGTTTGTTTGGAAGTTAGAATTTAACCGCTTGCTTATATTTAGAATGTCTTCTATTCTCTTGAAATTCAAAGAAGCACTTAAGTCTAAGTTTGAGGTAAAACAGGGATTTCATGCTAGTTGTCAATAAAGGCTAGGCGTCAAATGGCTAGTAGCCGGCTCATTGAAAAGATGAGTAGTCTAGGGTGGGATGAGAAAAAGGTAAAGCGCACTCATTCCGAAATTAAAAAAAAAAAAAAAAGAAAGCAAAAAAAAAGAAAAAGAGTTGTTGTTATGCAGAATTGATCAGGATGAGCTCTTTAATACTCGAGCAATTAAGTTCTAGGGGACTTTGTGCCTAGTGACCTAAGACTTTTCCGGTCTAGGATCCACTAACCTAAAGCTCGCTACATGGGTATTATTGTATAAGCCTTTTGGGGTCTCATCCATTGTGCGGTCAAATAAGCATGTGTGTAGTAATAAAGCATGAATTCCTGTCTAGCTCAAGTCGAGGTTGAGGTGTCTTTAAGTGGTTTCTTGTGTCTAGAGTTCATTTTGTTTATAAGCTTGTGGTTGTTTTGATGAAGAATAGGATATGGTCTTGGTTTAGTTTGGGAGTATATTGTTGAGCAATGCACACACGCACGTTTCTGTGTTTGTATGGTTAGTATAAGGGGATTTGATCGAACTCTGTTTGAAAGATTGCATTCCTTTAGATATTGGCTTGTTGATTGGTTATGGTTAGTTTGAGGGGATCGTTTGCATTTTCATATTAGTTGCATTCATGCATTGCATTATAGTTAGTAGAATCTGTTTATGCTTGAGGACAAGCATCAGTTTAAGTTTGGGGTGTGATAAGTGGATTTCATATCCACTAGGATCGTCCTAAATTGGCTTAAATTGGTTGTTTTGTTCTCAAGTTTGTGGTGTTTGTGATATGTTTGGTGTTAGTAATTGCAGAGTTGAGTTGTCAGCAGAGATGTGGAGTTCCTATGGATTTCAATGGTGTTTTGAGGATGTTTGAGAAGGTCAAGTGGTTGCGGAGCGAGAGAGCGCAATGAAAAGACAAGAAAAGCAAAATGTCAGATTGTGAACAGTAACCAAGCGCCCCCGCGCCCGCGCCCTAAACATGCAGAAGAAGGCAATTTCAAGTCAGAAAAGGAAAGTTGCCAGAAGACCAGTCAGCCCTGCAGCCTATATAAACTATTGGTGGACGAATTCTGAGATATACATTGATATACATACATACATATTCATCCACCGATGAGGAGAACAAGAAGACGGCTGATTACGAAGATCTACTTTTCATCTTTTCTTTGTATTCTTCTAATTAGGCGATACTTTGGATTCTCGTTTGTTCTTTCATAAACCCTAGTACTTTTATTCAGTATTCTAGACTTAGTATTATCATGTTTTCATCAGAACCCACGATGATGAACGGTTCGATTATGAACTAATCATTGTCGTGGGATTCTAACGGATTTATTTATGGATTTTAGTAGTTAATTGTTTTAAATATTTGTGTGTGATGGCTAATTGACACTACACCAAAAACGGGCTTTTCCTACCGTCGAATCGGTAGGAAAAGGCCCGAAATCGGTAGGAAATGGGTCATTTCCTACCAACCCGCGTTGGTAGGAATTGCTTAAGTCGAAAATGTCATTGGTGGGAAATGCTACTGACTTGGTCAATGGGGACCCCACATGCTGACTTGGACTGCCACATGGCAGGGACCCATGTGCCAACATGGATGCTGACGTGGCGTGGGACCCATCCACGTCAGTTGAAATGTCAGATGCCACGTGGGTGGGACCCATCCAAGTCAGCTGCCACGTGGCATGCCACGTGGAATTTGTGAAAATTCTGCATACCCATTTCCTACCGAGCATCCCTGAGCACATTGGTAGGAATTATTTCAGAATGCATGTAGAATGTCATTTCCTACCGATCATTTCCTACTGTCCTTGTTAGCATTTCCTACCAACCATTTCCTACCGTCCTTACCAAACGGTAGGAAATGCCCCAAAATTGGTAGGAAATATTGGATTTCGAATGGTAAGGACAGTAGGAAATGAGTTGAAGACGGTAGGAATTACTAGGTTTTTTTTTTGTTTTTTTTTCAATTTATTGTTTCCCCTCCTAATGATACAAATCATACTTGCAAACCAAATCTAATACAAAGAACACACAATTACATTTTATAGCAAAAACACTCAATAAAAAAACAATCATCCATTACATCAAAAGATCATTACATTAAGTTCCCCCTTATCATGCCATAATATATAATCCCTTTACAACAAATACATATGTGTTCAACACAACTATAATACATATTTGTTCTAAAATACTATAATTATAACCATTACAACAAAAAAGAAAAAATTAAAACTTAACCAATCTATTTCTCCTTCATCCTTTAAAATGCCATCACCCTCAAACTTGCTTTCAATCTCATTTTCTCCATTTCTTTTGCCTTCAAATCCTAACAATTTACATAATAAGTGGAACCAATTAACAAACAAAGAACAATAAATACACAAAATTTCAACTTAGTGTAATGATATGTAACAAAGAACTAATTAACAAACAAAACACAAATGCACACATATTATATGTAAATGAAGTACATATATATATAAAAGATAAAAATAATTTATACCTAAATGATTGAAATGAAGGAGGAAATTGAGATGATTAAAGTGAATGAGATGAAGAGATTTATGTGAAATGAAATAGATGAAGAGATTTATATGAGATGAAGGAGGAAATTGAGATGATTAAAGTGAAGGAGATGAAGAGAATTATATTGGTGAAGTAGATGAATAGATAGAGATAAAATGAAAGTGAAAGTGGAGAAGTAGTTTATAATTTTGGGGAAAAAATTTGAATTTTTAGTTTGGGCGCACTTTTGAATTTTTTGTGAAATTATGGACCATTTCCTACCGACATGCGGTAGGTTTTGAGTTTGGGCGAAATTATGGACCATTTTCTACCGACATGTAGTAGGTTTTGAGTTTGGGCGAAATTTTTGAATTTTTGGATTTGGGCGGAATTTTTAATTTGTCATGTTTGGGCGCATTGGTTTGAAATTTTTGTGAAATTATACCCATTTCCTACCAACATGCGGTAGGTTTTGGTACTTGTTTGCTGAAAAAATGTTAATTTCACAAGGAATCGAACCCGGGTGGACAACGAATTCACACAACATCCCAACCACTACGCCAAGGTGTTTCTTGTGTTGTATGGTCATTCCTAATTTTATGACAATACCACATTATATTATACTTTTTCATTAAAAAGTCGTTACAAATAACCTTTAAAAATTATAATTTTTGGCAAACATGATTTATTCATAGTGATACTGAGATTTATACGGTTGGATCATTTAAAATTATTTTAAAAAAAATGAACCAATACAAACTATTAGTAAAATGTGACTAATTTGTAGTGATTCCTTATAAAATCATATCAAATCAATTCGAAAAATCACAATTTTTGGTACACGCGAGTAATTTGTAGTGATTTTGAGATCTGTACGGTTGGATCGTTCAAAATATTTTTTTTAAAAAAATGAGGTCCAACCCTAGAGTTACCCCTAAATCTTAACCCTAAACTTCAATCCAAGTTCAGTTATTAAAGAATCTGAATATTTTTTTTTAAAAGAAAAATTGTAAAATGTCATTTTGTTTCTGTAACTTCATGCAATAACATACAATATGTTTAACAAAATAAATTAAAAAACTTAGAATTTATTTTGTAACAATTAATTATTTAGTAGAAAACCTTTTATCATTATAAAATCATTGCAAATGGAGTAAAAAAAAATTTATTCTTTGCATACATGATGTAATTTTAGTGATATTGATATCCGTACGGTTGGATCATCGAAATTATTTTTTTTGAAAAACATTTGTCTAACCCTAGCTAACCCCTAAATTCTAAATTTTATATTAAAATTAATTAATAAATAGAATGCGGTAGGAATTGTTCAGAACGGTAGGAAATAGTGTTAATATATCCTACCGCCATGTGGTAGGAAATGAGTTTAGGCGTCATTTTTGAAATTTTCATGAAATTTTAGGCACCAGTTTTGAAATTTTTGTGAAATGTCATTTTTGAAATTTGCTAAAAAATAAATTCAATTCCTCGTGGAATCGAACCTTAGACCTACTCAACAAAAGCTAACACTCCAACCACTCTACCAAACATGTTTCTTGTTGAAAATGTTATCCAATATTTATTTAACCATATATGTACTCTAAATTTATAAAAAATAAACATTTTCATTATAAATTCATGGCAAATGAAGTTAAAAGAATCTAATTTTTTGCACACATTATAATTTTATAAGAAAATGGAATTCCAAGATGTATTTACGATATGAAAATAATTTTTTTTATTTTTGTAATTATTAAATAATTAATTTATAAACGTAAATGTAGATAAGATTCAACTTTTCGTTACAGCTCATTTCCTACCAACATGCGGTAGGTTTTGAGTTTGGGCGAAATTATGGACCATTTCCTACCGACATGCAGTAGGTTTTGAGTTTGGGCGAATTTTTTGAATTTTTGGAATTGGGCGGAATTTTTAAATTTTCATGTTTGGGCGCCTTGTTTTGAAATTTTTGTGAAATTATACCCATTTCCTACCAACATGCAGTAGGTTTTGGTACTTGTTTGCTGAAAAAATGTTAATTTCACAAGGAATCGAACCCGGGTGGACAGCGAATTCACACAACATCCCAACCACTATGCCAAGGTGTTTCTTGTGTTGTATGGTCATTCCAAATTTTATGACAATACCACATTATATTTTACTTTTTCATTAAAAAGTCGTTACAAATAACCTTTAAAAATTATAATTTTTGGCATACATGATTTATTCATAGTGATACTGAGATTTGTACGGTTGGATCATTAAACATTATTTTTTAAAAAATGAACCAATACAAACTATTAGTAAAATGTGATTAATTTGTAGTGATTCCTTATAAAATCACATCAAATCAATATGAAAAATCACAATTTTTGGTACACGCGAGTAATTTGTAGTGATTTTGAGATCTGTACGGTTGGATCGTTCCAAATATTTTTTTAAAAAAAATGAGGTCCAACCCTAGAGTTACCCCTAAATCTTAACCCTAAACTACAACCCTTAACCTTGGAAGTTCAGTTATTGAAGAATGTGAATATTTTTTTTAAAAAAAAAAATTGTAAAATGTCATTTTGTTTTTGTAACTTCATGCAATAACATACAATATGTTTAACAAAATAAATTAAAAAACTTAGAATTTATTTTGTAACAATTAATTATTTAGTAGAAAACCTTTTATCATTATAAAATCATCGCAAATGGAGTAAAAAAAAATTTATTCTTTACATACATGATGTAATTTTAGTGATATTGATATCCGTACGGTTGGATCATCGAAATTATTTTTTTTGAAAAACATTTGTCTAACCCTAGCTAACCCCTAAATTCTAAATTTTATATTAAAATTAATTAATAAATAGAATGCGGTAGGAATTGTTCAGAACGGTAGGAAATAGTGTTAATATATCCTACCGTCATGCGGTAGGAAATGCGTTTAGGCGCCATTTTTGAAATTTTCATGAAATTTTGGGCGCCATTTTTGAATTTTTTGTGAAATTTTGGGCGACACGTGGCATGTCAACGAATCAGAGGACGACACGCTGTCTTTGGTGTGCTGAATAGACGACCCATTTCCTACCGCTTCGAAGGCGGTAGGAAATGGGTCAAAAAAGACAACAACTGATGTGGCTTATGAGACCCACAACACCTATTTCCTACCAACCTTGGTAGGAAATGAGCACAACATTTCCTACCAATTATCGACGGTAGGAAATGGGTCAAAAAAGACACCAACTGACGTGGCTTATGAGACCCACAACACCTATTTCCTACCAACCGTGGTAGGAAATGATCACAACATTTCCTACCAATTCTCGGCGGTAGGAAATAGGTGAAGCAAAACGACGTCATTTCTCGCTTGACGTGGCATTGTGGGTCCACATGACCCATTTCCTACCGTCGACGGTAGGAAATGGGTGGGTCCCATGGGTCATTTCCTACCGTATGCGGGGACGGTAGGAAATGACCCTTTGACTTGAAAATTGGTAGGAAATACTCGGTAGGAAATGCTTTGGTAGGAAATGCTTGGTAGGAAAAGCCAATTTTTGGTGTAGTGTGATATCCTAGTTTGGTTGTGCTTATTCTTCTTGGATGCGTAGCTAACATCTAAGTTGTTTGTTAATTTCTATTGATTGCGAAAGTGGATATAGAGATTTAGAACTTGCCATGCTAGCATAGGTTTATGTATGTTTGGCATGCATGATTCGTAGGTGATTTTGACCATCTTACCTGCCCTATGTAATCTGAATGGATAACTTGCTCGTTAAACCGTTATGTTTTCAAATCTTATAGACATATAGGGTCTAAGCATAATTGATGTCTGCCCAACTTCTATCTTTTGTGGTTGTTTGAGTGGTTTGGTATACGTATACTGAAAGGTAGCGTGTACTGATTTCGTGTTATCCGATTAGTTATCACAACTGTCACATGCATTGATTAAAGACAAAAGACTCTAGATGAAGTATTTAATGAAGTTATGATCCCATGTTTATTCTCATAAGTAATTAAACAGCAATCTCTTTAGTTAATTAAATTCTTGTTAAGTTGAATAGTTAATTTAGTTAATCAAAACACAAACCTTGATACTTGTCTTAGCATTGAACAATGGCCATACATTGTTGCATAAGTGCATAACTATAGTAACCAAAGCAGTCTCTGATAAGTGGATTTTTAATCCACTTGGAACGCTTCATATCGGCTTAAATTGATGACTTGAACTCAAGTATGTGGTGTGTTTAATGTGTTTTCATTAAGTTTTGCAGAACCAAGAGTTGGAGGATAATTTGATTAAAATTCGGATTTTCCGGGTAGGTTGCGCAGTCTTCACTGTTTTGGCCATATCTGGAGTTCTACAAGTCCGATTCTGACGATCTTACAGCTCACGCGAAGAGGACAACATTTTCTATGTCCTGGACAGAAGGCACGGCGCGGCAGCGCCGTGTTTAAGCTTGTCTATAGCGCGGCAGCGCCGCTGGAAAAAACAGTACAGAAAATCTCTGGCGCGGCAGCGCCGCTCTCCTATGTAATTGTGGCGCGGCAGCGCCGGTCTGTCTGACGAAAATTCCTGTTTTGACCTGATTTGCTGACTTTTCAAGTTGAAGTCAAATTTCAATTCAGTACGACTTGTTGCACCTGGAGGCCTATATAAAGAAAAAAAAACCCTAGAGATCAGGAGAGAGACTCATATCACAATTTATCTACGTAGTTTTAAAAAGCACGAAGAAGCAAGGAAGAAGATAGTTTTCAATTATTCTTGTATTCTAGCTTGTGGATGCTTGGTTTGGGTGTAATCTTAGAACCTTTGATAATTATTTTAATATAAATTCATTTCCTTCAATCATGTTTTCATTAGAACCCATGGTGATGATTAGTTTGATTATGAACTAACTCGTTGTCATGGGGTTTTAGCGGAGTTATTCATGAAGTTTATTTGTTGAATCTTCTCGATGCCTATAGTGTGATTGATGCGATATCCTATCATGGTTGTTTTTAATTCGTTATAGGAGAGTAGCTAACTCCTGTAATTGTGTGTTAATTCTTATTGAAGCGAAAGTGGATTTAAGAGTTTAGAATTTGCCATGCTAGCATAGGTTTATGCGTGAGAATATCATTCGTAATTAGTGTCGTAACTCTAACCGTTTTATGACGACTATGTGATCAATTGAATGCTTGTACTTAAACAAATATGTTTTCAATCTCTATAGACATATAGGGACTAAGCATACTTTGGAGACTAAGTGATTTCCATCTCATTGTGGAAATTATTTAGGATGGTATTTGTGCAACGAAAGTTGGCTTTTATCAGTTTTGTGTGTTCGATCAGGTATTAATAAATCACATAAAAAGGGCTAAAGAATTGGAAACTTTAGATGGATTGTTTAATGAAGTTGAAATCCCATGTTTTAATTGCATAAGTAATTCAATATAAATCATTCGTTCAAGTAGTTGATAATTAGTTATAAATTTTAGAATAATTTTAGTGGTAAACAAAATCCAATTGTTATTGTTTTAGCATCGAATAATAGTCATACATTGGTGAGTGAATTAACTAGACAAAACAACAATTCCCTGTAGGAACGAACCTTATTTGCTATCTGTATTACTTGAGATCACGTGCACTTGCGTGTTGAGTTTGGTCGTAACAGTCTCTGTGGGAACGAACTCTACTTTCATATATTACTTGTTGACCGCATACGCTTGCGTGATTTTGTGCGAACAAGTACCTAACGGAGTGGGTAAAAAAGTATCGGGCCGACCATCCTATTGAAAAAAGGGGTATAGGTCGTACTTCGGCAGACGACGACAAGGAGAAGCAGGAGGGGTCAAAATTTGTTAGAGAAGGAAGTATCCGCACCATAGTGGGAGGACCACACATTGCAGGTGAAAGTAACAAGGCAATGGAAAGATATGCAAAGGAGGCTAAAACTGCCCCACTGACAAATGTGAATCGGTTGGATCAGCGTCCGCCCAAGCTGTTTCAGGGAGAGGCGGTAGATATAACTTTCTATGAGGAAGATGCAAAATGGGTTCATCATCCCCATAATGATGCGTTGGTGGTTACGGTGGGGATCGGAAATCAGAATGTACATCGTGTGTTCGTAGACAATGGAAGCTCAGTTAACATCCTATACTACGACACGTATAAGAAGATGGGTCTACCAGATAAGGACATGAAGGTTGAGAATATTTATATCTATGGTTTTGGGGGAGAATCTATCAGAGTAAAGGGGACTATCCGATTGCCTGTGACATTGGGAAGTGGGGTCCTTTCTGCTACCCAGATTGCGGACTTCATGATAATTGATCAAGACTCATCTCATAATGCGTTGGTTGGAAGACCCTTGTTGAAGGAAATGCGGGTAGTTACTTCAATCTACCATTTATCCATGAAGTTTCCAACCCCAAGGGGGGTCGGGTGTGTTCGAGGAAGTCAGTACGATTCTAGGGAATGTTACAACAAGTCTGTAAAAGGATTTCGAAAGAGTAATAAAACAGGGGTGAATGAGGGACAAGTAGAGGAAGAAAGGGTGGTTAATGTCATATACACCGTTGAGTTTCCAGAGAACACAGACGAGGAAGAAGGTGAGGAAGGGATGAAAGAAGAAAGAATTGGCGCTCCAACTATGGATACACCAAGAATTGGCGCTCCAACTATGGATACACCAAGAATTGGCTCTCCAACTATAGATGCACCAAGAATTGGCGCTCCAACTGGTCCTTTCTTTATTGTTGGTGCGCGAGGTAGGCAGGAGGCGCAGGTGGGAACGTCTCGAAGTTTTTCACAATTGCTGCTATCCTGTGGGTCTGGTACAGAGGTAGAAGAAGAAATTTGGAGGGTGGATGATTCAAGGGAAATTCGTAAGGTCAGGAGGTTAGATGGTGAAAAAGCGTTGGTTGTAGAGATACGACCAATTGTAGAGTTGGAAGAGGCAAATTCAAAAACAAATAAAATAGGGAATGAGGACCACGAGGGAAATAAACTCGAAAAAAATAACGATGTCGACCTCGATCCCCGAATGCCATTACCGATAGCTAATACAGGATCAGTGGAGGAAATGGTAACAGTCAAGGTGGATGCTCGTTACCCGGAACGGGAGTTGAAGATTGGATCGCATTTGAATCCAGAGTTAGCCGAGCAGCTCATCTCATTTTTTAAGGCGAACTTGGATGTTTTTGCTTGGAGTCAGGCTGATATGGTGGGAATTGATCCAAATGTGATGTGTCATCGGTTGAATATAGATCCGTCCAAAAAAGGAACCCGACAGAAAAGAAGGCCGGTGAGCGGGGAACGTGCTGTGGCTTTACAGGAAGAAGTAGATAGATTATTGGAGGTCGGTTTAATAAAGGAGTCTTTCTATCCAACATGGTTAGAGAATCCTGTGCTGGTAAAGAAACCAAATGGGAAGTGGAGGACGTGTGTTGATTTCACTGATTTAAATAAAGCATGTCCAAAGGATAGTTTTCCATTGCCAAGGATAGATCAGTTGGTGGACGCGACCGTGGGACATGCACTGTTGAGTTTCATGGATGCCTACTCTGGATATAACCAAATCCCTATGTTTGGGCCGGATCAAGAGCATACATCTTTCATCACTGATAGGGGACTTTACTGTTACATTGGAATGCCATTCGGCCTTGTTAATGCTGGAGCAACTTACCAGAGGTTGGTAAATATGATGTTTAAAGATCAAATTGGGAAGACCATGGAGGTGTATGTGGATGATATGTTGGTAAAATCTAAGGAAGCATCGGATCATATCAAGCACTTAGAGGAGATGTTTGCCATATTGCGAAGGTATCGAATGAAATTGAACCCTCAGAAGTGTGTATTTGGTGTTGAATCAGGAAAGTTTTTGGGATTCATAGTCAACCATCGGGGTATAGAAGCAAATCCAGCAAAAATCAAGGCACTATTAGACATGAAGTCTCCAACATGTGTGAAGCAAGTACAAAGCTTAACTGGCAGGATTGCAGCGTTGAATAGATTTGTCTTGAGGTCATCAGATAAATGTCAGGAATTTTTTAAAGCCATTAAGAAGGTAGGAAAAAAATTTTGTGGACGACGGAGTGTGAGCACGCATTTCAAAAGATCAAAGAGCATTGAGGATCGCCTCCTATGCTTGCAAAGCCGATTGAGGGGGAAGTGTTAATTATGTACTTAGCTGTTTCGGGATACTCCATCAGTGCGGTGCTAGTCAAGGAGGAAGGGGTAGATCAGTCTCCAGTATATTATGTGAGTAGGAGGTTACATGACGCTGAGACCCGTTACACGAACATGGAAAAGTTGGTGTATGCTCTGGTTTTGGCTTCTCGAAAATTACGTCCGTATTTTCAGGCTCATAGGGTGGAAATTAGGACATCTTTTCCACTTCGACAAATTATGCATAAGCCAAAGGTAATAGGGCGGATGATGAAGTGGGCTGTAGAGTTGGGGCAGTTTGATTTGGATTACAAACCAAGGACGTCTGTTAAAGGTCAAGTGTTGGCAGATTTCATACTTGAGTTTTCCCCTGAGCTGGAAGGGGATGCAATGGCAATGGTTCCTTTCCAACCTTTAACTCAGACAGACGTCACAGAACCAAGAACTTCTGAAGGATGGTGGACTCTGAGTGTAGATGGAGCTGTCAATAATGAGGGTGCTGGTGCAGGGATAGTCTTAATAAATCCTGAGGGACATATGCTTATGAGTGCAATCAATTTTGCGTTTCGGGCAACAAACAATGATGCAGAGTATGAGGCGTTTCTTGGGGGTTTGAGGCTTGCTTTAGAAATGAAGGTTGAAAATTTGTTGATACGCAGTGATTCTATGATTGTAGTGTATCAGGTGAATGGAGGTTTTCAAGCCCGAGGTCCGAGGACAGAGTTGTACATGAGGAGTGTTTTGCATCTCATGTCTCGGTTCACTGAGGTGAAGTTGGTAAAAATCCCACGGGGGAGAATGAACAGGCTGACGCATTGGCAAAATGGGGATCGCAAAAGGATGTGAGTTTGTTGGGTGTCATTCCTTTGGAAGTGTTACAGGAGCCTAGTATTAGGGTAGTTGATGTGATGCAGGTAGAGGAGGACGAACAGGTGACATGGATGACACCTATATGGAGGTACATCAAGGAAGGTTGGTTGCCGGAAAACATAATGGAGGCAAGAAAGCTCAGGTATAAGGCAGCGAGGTATGTGGAGTACGATGGGGTGCTATATAAAAGGGGTTTTAACCAACCACTGCTGAAATGCATTGATGGTGCGGAGTGCGATTACATCCTTATAGAAGTTCATGAAGGAATTTGTGGCAATCACTCGGGGGGTGGATCTTTGGCGTTGAAAATTTTGAAGCAAGGATATTTTTGGCCTACCATGAAGAAGGATGCTTATGAATTTTCTCGGGCATGTGTCAAGTGTCAGAAATTTGCTAACTATACTCATAGTCCTGCCGCATCTCTCACACCTTTAATGAGTCCATGGCCATTCGCTATGTGGGGTATTGACTTGATTGGGGAACTTCCGACAGCTAAGGGGGGAGTGAAGTATGCGGTGGTGGCTGTGGATTATTTCACCAAGTGGGCGGAAGCTGCCCCATTGGCTACCATAACAGCAAAGAAACTAAGGTATTTTGTTTTTAACTCTATTGTGTGCAGGTTTGGAGTTCCTTAGAAGTTGATTTCTGACAATGGGAAACAGTTTGATAGCAAGGAGTTAAGGGGTCTCTGTGAGGAGTTGCATATCAAGAAAAATTTTGCAGCGGTATATCACCCACAAAGCAATGGACAGACAGAGGCGGTGAATAAAATTATAAAGCATACATTGAAGACGAAGTTGGAGAATAGAAAGGGGAGCTGGCCAGAGGAGTTGCCCATGGTGCTTTGGTCTTATAATACAACTCCAAGAACGACAACAGGAGAATCTCCATTCATGTTTGCTTACGGTTCTGAGGCTATGGTTCCGATGGAGATAGGTGCAGGATCATTCAGACGAGATACTTTCGATGAGGAGGCAAATCAGGTCAATCAAAGGTTGTCTCTCGACCTGTTGGAAGAAGAAAGGGAAAATTCACAAGTCAAGCTTGTAGCTTACCAGTGACGGGCGGCAAGGTTCTATACTGGAAAGGTAAAGGCTCGTTCATTCAAGGTTGGTGATCTGGTTCTCAGAAAAGTAATGCCAAATACCAAGGTTACAGCTCATGGGGTATTTGGAGCAAATTGGGAAGGTCCCTACAAGGTCAGAGTCATTTTATGGGGATGAGCTTATTATCTTTCAGATTTGGACGACAAACCAATCCCGAAATCTTGGAATGTCATTCATTTAAAGAAGTACTATCAATAAAGAGAGCTTTTAAGCCTCATGCAGTTACTAAAACTAGCAACAAATAAATTTGCTCCTAGTCTCGGGGGGTAGTGATTAACACGCCTCTTTGAGCTAGTGATTGCCCTGTTCTTTATTTTATGTTCCTGTTTTGGCTATCAGCCTTTATACCGGCAATGCCGAGGACAATTTATTTTTAGTACTCATCGTGCTATAAGCCGTGAGGGTTTTATTTTCAAGATTATAAAATTTTTCAGGTTTACTGGATATATTTACTTGTTTATAATTGTTTTGCAATTATATTGCCATGCCAACATTATTGGCGCGCCTACTTGGATCCTTTTTGAAGGAATATTGTCGCGCCTTGGATAGTGGCGCGTCAAGTATACAGCTTTGTTACAATGCATAAATATGCAGTACGTAAAAAAATATAATAATAATAAGTGTTACCCATCAAAAGAGCAAAAGCAAGTTAGGAATACAGCTTTGCAAAGTCAAAAGACTTGCGGACAAAAAGTTTGAAATGTTATGGTAAATTGAAAAGTTAAGTAGCTTGATCTCCAGGATGGTCGGATGTTGGCGCGTCTGTGGAGGTGTGTTCCATGTTTTCATCAGGAGCACTCTTCTCAGGATTGGCATTCTCACCAGGTTGACGCGCCACGTTTTCTGTGGAAATAACTTCTTCGAGGGCTATTCTTTTTTCAGAAATGGCTTGGGCTTCCTTCTGAGAAAGGTCAGCCAGGAAATCAGCCATTCCCGCGCCAAACTTGGGACGCCAATCATAATTAGGCTCGCCAGCAAGGAAAGTGATGCAGTAGGCTTTGATTCCTTGGATAATCTCCTTTTCAGCAGCCCAGCCAGAATCTTTCTCCTCTTCAAGTTCATCTAATTTCAACTCAAGATCAGTGGTCTTTTCCTCAAGGGTTTGTATGAAGGCATCTTTTTCCTTCGCCAGTTCAACTTGGCGCGCCAAATTGGCTTCCAAGGTAGAGATGGATGAGGTGGCAGCTTTCTTCTCCATTTCAGACTTATTTAGCTTAGAATTGAGGGATTTGACGTCTGATTTGAGTTTTCCAACTTCAACCTCCAGTTCTTTCATGCGTTTGAGAGTTTCTTCCTTGTTCTTCTCACATTCGGAATTGAACAGAAATAGGTCAAGAGAGGCACGAGTGGCAATCCTTTGTTTGTCACTATCTGACTTGGCCATCCACCTCTTATATTCAACTTCAGAGATAAGAGAATCCCCAAGGTGGCCAAAAGCATTAAACACTCTTTTTGAGGAGCAATTTGGCGCGGCAACATTAGTGGGCGCGCCAGCTTCATCAATTTGCGCATCCACCCCATTTTTTCCAACTTTGCCTATGTTTTGTTTATTTGGAGGAGGTTGAACATCCTGGGTTGGATCCTGATTTTTGTTCTTTTTGGCCGCATGCTTCTTTGTAGAAATAGGAATGGTAACTGTGGAGCCTCTTTGTTGAGTAGCAGATGTATTTCTTGGCGCGCCAAAAAGGTTTGGAACCCCGGTCATATCTGTGAGAAGAAAGGGTCAATATAAACTAAAGATAAAGAGAAATAGTAATAAAAGTAACAGTTATTTAACAATTTAGGAAGAAAAGTTGATATTGTTAAGCTATTAAAAGAATATGCATGTGATAGACAATTTGAAGCGTCAAAAAAAGGATATTGGCGTGCCAATAGTCCTTGAAGTCTTACCTTCATCTTCACTATCTGAGACAACCTGTTTCCTTTTGTAATTTTTGTTTTTTCTCTGCTGAGGAGAGTCAGGGTGGCCAGCTAGGGTAGGAATAAACCCATGTTTTTTCAGATTATCAAAGGTTACCAAGGCATTAAGTTTTTTGCCTGATTCTAACAATGCTAAGATTTTAGAGCATTGATTTGAAAAGGGGGCCACCAGTGAGGGTTTTGGTTGCTTTACTGAAAAAAGAAATGGTAAATGATGGTAAGCATGCTATAATGTTAGAAGAAAGAAGGAAAGTATGAGTGCCAACTTTATTTGGTGCGCCAATGTAAGGTACTTACCATCGATTTTAAATTCAATTGGTTGTCTGGTTGTGTTGTAAAGGTAGAAGAATCTCTCTTTCCAGTCCTTTATATTACTAACTTTGCCATCGTTGATGCCTTTTCCCATATGATCCCTCCAAGGTACTAAGAAGTAGTAACCAAGAATGTTGGATTGGAGGCTAAAAAACCAGCTTAACTCTAGCATGGTTGGATCAGGGTATTCAAGTTCTTTATACATTATAAAAAGTCCCAGGGCCATCCTGTAGCTATTAGGAGATAACTGAATAGGAGCTATTTGGTACCAATCAATAATTTGACGCAGCCAAGGATGGAGTGGCGCGCCAACCCCAAGGGGAATGTGTCTATCTGTAACTACGGCTCTTGGGACTCTGATATTATCAATATCAAATCTATGGGGACGCATGTCAGGATGAGGTTTTGCATAACTTCCTTCTTGAGAGTAAAAATGCATGATCTTTTTTTTATCTCTCTCAGGAATTGTGGAAGACATGTTCACACAAGCAAAAGTTCCAGCATTTTTTATAGCTACATCCATCTCTCTTTTGGATAAGGGACCATGCTGGGACCAATCAATATCTATATCTTGTGGTTTCAAGGGAAATGGTAGTGTTTCTTCAGGAGAGGATTCAGGAGAGGTGAATTCGTCATCCTCTTGGGTACCTTCAGCGGTTGGCGCGCCACGATTGGTACTTTCAGTTTTTTCAGAATCCGCCAAATCTTCAACAACAGAAGGGTTAGCATGTAGCTCCTCGAGTAACTCATCTTCATAATCAGTCTCCTCCACAATAATTTTCTTTCTTTTTCTACGTTGGCGCGCCGGCATGGGGTTTGTGGATGAAGGTTCTACCCCAGTCTCAAACTCAGAATCATAATCCATTGGGCGAAGAATGGGTGATTGGTGTGTAGCATTTTCAGCAGAGGATTCAGGGGTCTGGGTGAGGCTAGAAGACGAGGACATTGTAAAGAAGGATGGGTTATCTTTGTATAATGATACTAGGCGCGCCAAATCAGAGGGCTTGGTGTTGGAATATTGATAGGAAGGATAGTGAAAGGGTGTTGAAGAAAGACCAATTCTTCTGTTGAAGTCTTTAAAAGGATGAAAGGGAGATGATGTAGACGCATTCCCCCTTTTAGCCAGCTGCATGCCAAGAAGAAAAGAAGGTGAGCGGGGGAACACATCTTTCTTATCAAGGGTTGCCGCGCCAACGATGATTGCCTAAAAATACTTGCCCTATAATTATGGCGTGCCAATTAAGCTTTTGTTGTGCCAAACTAAAGTGGCGCGCCAATAAGTTAATCGCTAGTTATCAGCTAAAAACATGTTTTTAAAAAAAAAGCATGGCATGAAAGTGGATTAAACAGATATACATATAATTATAAATGACTGAGTTTATGAAGAACACGAAACGTGTAAAACTTAGAATACATGGATCTAACAGAGTATATGGTGGAAATCTATAAAAAAAGGATTCAAAACGTACCTTGAAGGATGAAGATTGATGGGTTACAGTTGATTTGGTGAATGGAAACGATTTGAAGCCGTTTTAATCGAAAAGGCGATTAGGGTTTCTGAGAGTGTTCTTGAGGAGAGAGAAATGGAGAATGGAGCAGAAAAGGGGGGAAATGCGGGGTTTAAATACTCCTGGGGCACACCGTATAAATATACGGTCGGGCATGTACGTATTTCAGAAAAGGTCATTGACGCGCCAAAGGGCCACTGTACGTATGTATATTTTAAAAGAATCATTGGCGCGCCAAAGGATTACAAAGCGTATGCATAAATTTCTAATTCTAGTCTCTTTGCATTTTAATACAATAGAGACTTGGGGGGTAGTTGTTATGTCGTAAATTTATACGGGAAAACAGGGGTTGACTATCCAAAGATGGTCAAACGGCTAGAAGAGCTTGATGATAAAAATACTATGAACTCAGGAAAAATGGGGGATATTTGGAGCGCCAAGGTGGGACATCAAGGCCAACTTGGAGCGCCAAGTTGGAGCGCCAAGATGGAACAAGGAAGAAGTAGGGATATCTGTGCACAAGAAAGGTAGGCGCGCCAGAAGGCTATGAAACACCAAGTTGGAGCGCCAACTTGGAGGTGATATGAGGGGTGAACATGATATTGACTAAGAGTCCAGGTATGGTTAAGCTTGTTTATGCACTCAAAGGGTTTTTGTTCCTGTATTCTAGCAAGTTATCCTTGTTGGGGGAGTAAGATACACCTGGTGCGACGATAACTTTGGAGAACTTACCCTGTAGTCTGGTGGGTTATCCTCATCGGGGGTAAGGACCAGCTTGTGCATTTGGAGTAAGTCGTGACTTTTCCCTGCAACTAATGACTGGTGTGGTAGTTGGTAGCGGTTGATGTTAGCCCCAATAGATAGGGATAATGTTATATCCGTGAAGGCACGGTTGTGGTTGAGCCTTGGGGTCATCGACTAGGCTTCATCGTATGAGCTCTCCTTAGTGGGCTTGGATATGCATTTCATGACAAGTTAAGAGTTCTAGTCCGACATGGACTATGCTTGACACTTATCTTAAAGGAGACCTATCTCTAGTAGACTTAGGACCCTTGTAGTCCGGCCAAGGAGTTCTATCTCTAGTGGACTTAGTATCCTTGTTCTATTAGAACTCTGTGAATCTTGATCCCTATAAATATAGGGTACGTAGGCACATTAAGGGGGTTGGACGTTGAGAGCTCAGAGAGACCACCATAACTCGTTTGATCTCAGCTTCTTAAAAACACAATTACCACCACTCTCCGGCGATAGTTCCGCTATAGAACTACCGTCATAGATCTTAATTTTTGCATATAACCTCAAATTTTGTCATCACAAATTCCTCCGTTAACACAACTTTCTGCAAATCTTTGTTACACTCACGACTCGACATTTTACATATTCTCGACCGAATTTTGTTTTCATAATTTGATTTTTTTTGCGCAGTACATAAATTTGAAATAAGATTTTTTTGACCAAATTTGGTAATGAATTCCACGAAACTACATTGGGTTTTTTTACTAATGGAAGGGTGTATCAGGTAGAAAATATAAAGTTCAAGGGTACCACAAGTAGAATTCAAAAAAGTAATGGTACTAATGACAAAAGTCAATATTACAATATGTGTACAGAGAATATCCAGTTTATATATTTAGGCATGTCATTATGTTATGGTTATGTTCCCCCGAATGAGAAAATATTAGAAAAACTCTTTACTGTTATCTATAATTGAGATTTGATGTAGAAATTATATATTATATATTTATACGAGATATCTTTTTTTCAATTGAATTGTATATTTTTTGTGAGACCCAAATTCGATCGACTTTGATCCATTTGATTTTTATGATTTTGATTGTTTCGAGTGGGACATTCCTATCTCATGGTTACGGTAATATATATAGGTTCGGTACTTTTATGAACCATAGTTAAAAAAATATGAATTACAACTTTCAACAAAAAATTATGTTAAACTCACGACATTATGCTACATTTTCAACCGAATTTAGTTTTCATAATTCGAAATATATTGTGTGATACATAAATTTGATCTAAGATATTTTTGGCCAAATTTGTAAATGAATTCCATGCACCTACATACTTATGTTTTGGGCAAGGTAGATGACCATTTTTTCCTTGTAGTGGCAATATTATTTAAAAACTAAGACATGGTCTGGATCATAAGCCTAATGGAAAATGTATAATATTCAATTGAAATTTAGTGGTAAA
The DNA here is from genome assembly GCA_030848705.1 of Heracleum sosnowskyi. Classification (NCBI taxonomy): domain Eukaryota; kingdom Viridiplantae; phylum Streptophyta; class Magnoliopsida; order Apiales; family Apiaceae; genus Heracleum; species Heracleum sosnowskyi. The sequence continues at coordinate 74,361,086 of CM061235.1, forward strand.
ATTTTATTCTTTTATCTTGGTTCAGGAAAGTTAAAGGAGATATTTGTAAAAGGATCTGCATGAAATCCTTTTAAAACAATCAGTATTAGTTTAAAATGGAGTTGTGTATCTTGAAATAGGAAGAAAGCTAATAAAAGTATGGAACATTATATATGTTTGAAATATAAAGAGTAATAATTTACACTACGTCAAATTTGGGCTTTCGTCACTCTTTTGTACAGTAAGGGCTGTGACACTTTGGAAAAAACGAGTGGCTAAAGGTCAGCGTCCCAAGTTTTAGCCACACAATTGTTTTTCGAGTGACCGAAAATACATTTTTTGGAAGATTCAGTCACAACTTTTAAAAATGTGTGACAATATTTAGCCACGTTCCAAATATGTGACAAATATAAAAAAATAGCATGGTTTTTTGTTGACTTTGACTAGTTCCTAAATGTTTAGTCATGCTTGAGAGATAGAAGTGTGACAATAACTAGCGACGCTTCTTTGCTGTGTCTAAATGTTAAGAAACGGCCATAGTCATTTTCGGTGATGTGGCTAAATGGGAAATAACCTATGGTTACTACAGTTTTATGTGACTAAAAGGTAGAGTTTTCTGCATATTTCAGAGCTCTGTTCGCTTAAGGAAGCTAAAAACTAGTGACTGTATTATTGTGTGACTAAAAAGTACTTTGTTTTCAGGAGTACCCTCTTGAAACAGAGTATTCTCCTCATTTCCAACTGATCTGTCACATTATTACATTTGTGTGTGGCAAAATATTTGACCAACTGGACATGAAGTATTGGTATAGCAGATTAACCACAAATGATAAACACAAAGTTCATTTATCCAAGTTGCATACCAGATGACCTTAAAACTTGATAATGAAGCATAAAACTAGAACAATTCAACAAATCCATGTCCTTCGGCCAACATTAGAATTCACCATTACATATTAATTCTTCATCAAATAAAAAACAAAGAAAATGACCAAGACAATGATAACATTATACAACTTCCCACGTATGACATGAACCTCCTTTCGAAGATCATCAACTGTTGACATGCAGTTTTGCAGCTCAGCCTTCACATCATCAACTTCTTTCTGGATCTTGATCTTCATGACAACTGGTTCAGGATCAATCCATTCCCAAAACGAACATTTGGGTCCAGAAGACTTGAAAAGGGAATTCAAATTAAAAGCTGTTTATTAAATTAAACAGATGAAACTTATAAACAACGGCTTACCAATGAATTTGATTTATGGCAGACCCGAAATCTTCTTCCAGGGTTGTCAAGTGTGTTTGATGTTCTAATCCGAGCAGGAAGACCACAGTAGCAGAGATCACTTCGATTTTGGTTTGAGCTGTAGGAATTTGAAGACGGCATCATGATCAGGCCTTTTTCTTTGCACACACCTGGAGAAAAAAACAGGAATTAAAACAGAGCATAGAATTACAGGCCTTTTTCTTTGCATTACGTATAATAATACCCGTGCAGTCCTGTCTAAAGTAATCATCACGAGATTCATTACCCAAGTCACATGGATCTACAGGTGGTAATATATTATCATTGTGAGGAAGAATTACAGTACTGAAATCCTCATTGACATCATCGTACAGATCTCTATAATTCTTGGGAGGTGTCATCAAGACAATAGACATTTTTTATCCAGCTGGTCTTTAACATAAAACACATGTCGTGCTTGTGAGGCCAATACGAATGGATCATCCTTGTGGCCTAATCTGTTAAGTTCGACCAACGTGTAACCCATGCCATCTTGTTTGACACCATTTCTATTGTCAACCCAGTCGCACATGAAAAGAGGAATTTTCTTAATATGATAATCTAGTACCCATATCTCTCGTAGAACCCCATAATAAAAGTTCTTTCCATAGGTTACTACTTCTTTAGAAATGTGCATCTCAGTTGCCTCTACACAAACCCCACTCTTCTGGTGAATTCTGCCATCACGAATTTTTGTACGAAATGTATATCCATTGATGTCATATACATCGTATTTGTTCACGATTCTGCGTGCTCCATGTGAGATCCACTTCACTGTTTCTGATACACTTTCTTTGGAGATCGATAACTCGCTTTCAACCTTGTTGCGTAACCAGTGACCAAACGTTGTGCTATGCTCTTTCTCCAGCCATGCTTGTCGTTTACCAGGATGTTTGTTTTTCAAAAATGTCATGTGTTGTCTGCAAGTACAAAAATGAGTATCAAATCTGATCCTACTGTTAAATAAAAGACTACTGTTAAATAAAAGAAAAACACAAATAAACTTGTTCAGTAGGAGTCCTTACTCGATATACGGCACAACTTCAGGCGTATTTTGCAATACATAGAAATGTGATTTCATGTAGAGATCTTGAGAAACTTCAACTGGTTTACCAGCTGACAAAGGAATTCCCTCTCCATTACCGTTTTCAGATGTGTTGTGCTGGTGTTCTGGAATACCATTAGAGCTCATGACTTTTTTTTATTCGTTGAAGAACACAATTGTTTCTTCTGCAATATGCTCCTCAGCAATGCATCCTTCTGGGTAAGCTTTGTTCCGCACATGCCCTTTAATAACTTTCATCATCCTCTCAAAGGGATACATCCACCGAAAGCATATTGGGCCACATAATTTTACCTCTCTAACAAGGTGCACAGTTAGATGAAGCATAACATCAAGAAAGGATGGGGTAAAGTATTTCTCCATCAAGCACAGTGTCACACAAAGCTCATCATACAATTTATCGAGTTCTTCTACATTGATTTCTTTGCTACATATTGATTTGAAAAAAAAACAAAGTCTAATAATAGGATATCTTGTGGGTTCAGGCATGATAGACCGTATTGCAATTGGCAAGAACTGTTGCATAAGCATATGGTAATCATGTGATTTAAGTCCCATAAGCTTCCTATCCTTTTCATTCACCAAACTAGAGAAGTTGGAACAATAACCTTGCGGAGCCCTTAAGTTGTGTAGTGTGTCACAGAACATGTCTTTTTCATCTTTAGTTAATGTGTAGCAGGCTGCAGGAAGTAATGTCTTGTCGCTTTGACTTTTAGCCTGCAACTCTTGTCTTATCCCAAAATGTGCCAGATCCTTTCGAGCTTGCAACCCATCTTTCGTCTTGCCCGGAACATTTAGTAATGTTCCGATAATACTCTCAGCCACATTCTTCTCAGTGTGCATGAAATCAATACAATGTTGGACCAAATTATACCTCCAATACCTAAGTCATCGATTCCATATGTTCAATTTCTTCCAATAGGTCTGTTCTTTCTGTCCGGAATTTGAGCTACCACCCCCTTTTGATTTTCTCTTTTTTGTTTTCCCCCCTCTTCCAGTCGAAGTGTCCATGAGTTCTGAATCTTTATCCTTAAATCCCTTCCCCCACTTATTCCGAACAAATTTAACCTCGTTGAATATTTCTTCCCCTGTCATAGGATCTGCAGCAGTTCCCCACTCTTCTTTTCCATTGAACGCCTTAGTTTGCTTTCTGAAGGGATGACTATATGGTAGATATCTTCGGTGACCACCATAACTCTGCTTGGCAGAGAACAGAAGTCTTACACAATGAGTTTCTTTCCTGCACACCACACAACCATGGAATCCACTATAAGGACAACCACATAACGAGATTCATCCCCGAAAGTCAAAATTATTTTTTTATATGCATTTTTCGACGATCCAACCGTATGGATGTTAATAGGTACTCATCGTAGTGTTGGGGAAAAATAATCAAAAAATCAGGAATTTACCTTGTACGATGTTTTTACAAAGATCTGGTCAAAGTACTACTCCCTATAACGAGATTCGTCCCCGAAAGTCAAAATTATTTTTTTATATGCATTTTTCGACGATCCAACCGTACGGATGTTAATAGGTACTCATCGTAGTGTTGGGGAAAAATAATCAAAAAATCACGAATAAGTTGTTAAAATAAGTCCTTATGGACTTATTTTCGGGTAAAAAAATTATATTTTGATAATTTTTTTTTTATAAGTTGTTAAAATGTATGTTTCAGATTCCATAAGTTGCAAAAAAAAAGTATTTTTTCCCAGAAAAAAGTTAGGAATCCTAACTTTTTTTCTTGAAATAAGTCAACTTTTCTGGAAAATAAGCTTAGCCAAACGGACCAAAATAACTCAAAAACGCTTTGTCTAAAAACTAACGCGCCTAAATTTTGGCAAAATAACTCAAAAATCCCCCCATTTCACTTTACCCCAGATTCACTTTACCCCCAAATTCATCCCCCCAAAAATCCCCCCTAAATTTAGGTCTTACAACCTAAATCGCACAACCTAAATCTTACAATCTTACGAGCTTAGATTCAACGATACATCTGAACTGCACCGAGTCACGAGTGACGAGTAATCACTCGCCGCACGCGTAATCATCGCCAGCCGCCACCGAGTCACGGGTGTAATCGAATTAAGGTATTTGATTCTTCTTCTAACTTGCGTCTTAGTGTAATCGAATTGAGTGTCTTTTTTTTAAAATTGTACAGAGTCTCTCTCTCTCTCTCTCTCTCTCTGTTTCGAATTGGTGTTTTTGGTACCAATGTAGCTCTTTTGTGAATAGGGAAGGTAGTTTTATTTACGAGTGGGTGCATGTTATGTAAAAGCTTTAAAATTGGACACGGGAGTTGGTTTTTAAAATTGGACACTGAATTGTAAGTACATCTTGAATGCGATTTGCCTTTTAAGGAGCATTAAGTTTCTTTTGTGGACTTTGACCTGTAATTTGGGTGTGTGGTAAGCAGTATAAATTTGGTAGCAACTATGCAAGGAATTTGATGTAAAAATCATCTGCATTATGATGTAAAGTACTCAAGTAGGGAATTTGCAGTGTAAAAATCATCTGCATTATGATGTAAACTACTCAAGTAGGGAATTTGAAAAATAGGATTGTATCAACTATTAACACTATTTGTGCTTGTTGTCTACAACTAATTTGGGTACCATGGGAAAGAGGTACAGGTTAGTTGTTTACTATGGGGGTGAGTTCACGACATGTGTTAAGTGGCAATACACTGGTCCTAAGTCAAAGGTGTTCAACGGAATGGATGTCTACAACATGACTGTTAAACAAGTTAGGGATTTGGTAGCGGATGTAGTTTCGGATGATGATAAGCTTTATTTTATGAAAGATGGGGTAACCCCGGATAATGGATATGGTTTATTGGTTAAAGACAGTCAGTTAAAAGAGTTGGCTAATGCTTCTAACATGACTGGAGTGTGCAAGATTCATGTCTTCCATTCCTGGTCCACAGCTACTGCACCAGTTTGCGTTGAAGAAGAATACCTGAGTAGACTCATTTTTCACTTCTCATATTTATTCATGTGTATGTATATTGAACAGATCAATCCTGTATTTGCTAAGGGTTCTTATACTGGTTGTAGGTGGGGGCAATGAGGAATTTGAGGATCAATATTCAACAGAAGAGTGTAGCGAAGAAGAAGGAGAAAGCGCAGAAGAAGAAGAAAGCGCAGAAGAAGGAGAAAGAGCAGAAGAAGAATGAAAACATGAGCAACAAAAGAATGCTGTCAAAGCTAAGAGGGGGCTAACCAGGTTGCCAAAGCTGCGTACCAGGTTTACAAACTCTGGTGGAAAAAGACATGAGGTTGAATTTGACTCACTTGGTAGGTTAACGGGGGAATACAGATCAGAATTTACGAGCTTTTTGGGAGACACGGTCAGGGAGCATGTGGGATTAAGATGGTTAACATGGAAGGAGGTGCCAAAAGAAGTGAAGGCTAAGCTGTGGGATCAAATAATGGTAAATCAGCTACTTCGCATTAATTACTCTAAATATATGTTACATTTTCAATATGAAACACTATTGTTCAACTTATCTGCTTGCCTTTTATGTGTATTAACACCATGTATTATATATTGCAGCATTTTTTTGATATAGAACCTTGTCGTCGAAAGTTTGTAATGACTCGGCTTGGTGGGCTGCTTCGCAATTTCAGAAGAAAGATGTATGCAGGATTTATACAACCTAACCTGAATAAACCAGAAAAACTTGCAAAAGTTCCTAGGCAGTATCGTACACTGGTAGAGCAAGCTGATTGGGATAGGTTCGTAGCCCACACGCGATCGGAAAAATTCAAGGTTGTAATCCTTTAATATACGGATCATCGTTTGAATTTACGTATATTTCCAATGCACTTTGCTGAAATAATTCTTTTGTCTATTGGAAGGATGTCTCCGAAACTACAAAAAAAGCGTGATCACGGTCCGTGTATGATCATCGCTTGGGACGAGGAGGATACCCTGCTCTCAGAGAAAAATTGGTAATTCAGATGTGTTTTTTTTTACTAGTTTATTTTGGATATTACATGTCTGATTGTGTCGTCGTTGCATTATGCAAGGTTTCAAAAAATCAAATTGCAGTTGATGAGGTCCCTACCCGTGCTTTTATGTGGAGGAAGGGGAGGGAAAACAAAGATGGAGAGTTGGTAGATCCTAAAACGAAGAACATAGCGGATTATTTAGTAAGTTTAAATATGAGAGTTAGTATATCCTAAAGTGAAGAACATGTCCTTTTTACTAATTTTCTTCACTTTTTTCTTTACAGATGGATATTGAAGCACAGATAAAGGACGGAGGAATAAAGATTGGGCCGGATGAGGATGCCCTTACAGTGGTTTTTGGCAAGGAGCAGGGTGCATACTTGAGAGGTGTTGGTTGTGGAGTCACTCCCAGTTCGTACTGGCATTGTCCTCGGCAAAGGACAACAGGAAAAGATAAAATCAAGATTCTAGAGCTTCAATTGGAAAATGAGAAACTGCTGCGTGAGAAGAAGGATGAAGAAATGAAGAACCTGTCGTTGCAGATGGAGGCAACGAACAAAAAACTGAATAAAGTCATGGCTCAATTGGAATCGCAAGGACTGCTTTCAGCAACAAAACAAGATGTAAGGACTAACTGAACAGAATTCAAAATCCAAATCTGAGTACAATAAATATATAAGCACTACGTAAATTGTTCGAGTTTTTTGTGTTCGAATTTAGTTATCTTGTGTCTATATTCCAAAACATAGTTTACAAAACTTGTGTTATCACTTGACTTTCCCATTTGACGTTACATTCTGTAGGGAACACCGATAAGTGGGAATGCTTCGAGGGACAGCTACATTAATGTTACCATCCCAGCATCGAAAGAGTTTTTAACACCTGTAAGTAATGGCTAATTTAATTTCTTTTTAATTTTTTCTAAGTAATTGCTGATTTCTTGTCCAACTTTCTTAAATTGTAGGTTAAATCTGTGGAAAAACAAGTGACTCCTACTGCCGACACATCCACAATGGTGCAAAAGGTGATCACCACCAGGAGGAAAGTTTATATATCTCCGCGTACCACTAAATCACAACAAGATCCAACAATTGTCCAACAGGTATTACAATATTGCTAAATGCACATGTATATTGAGATTAACTTTAACTTTAATATGTTGGCAATTATGCTACTACTTTTGTAGGAAAAGGTGATTAGATCCGGAACCAGGAAGAAGATTAATTTATCTCAGCCTACCACTATCTCTGGTCAAATGCCATCTTAGTCAAATCAAACCTCAACAATTGTCCAATCGGTATGCATTATATTTCTAAATGCGTATGTATATTAATTCACTTTACCTTTATGATGTTAATTATGCCACTAACTTTTGTAGCCAATGAACTGTACTCTATATACGTTGAATTTGAACAACCCGGTTGCAAGTGGTACGGCTATCCTTTCAGACCAGCAGGGACAAACAATTCGTGGAGTCCCCCTACAAGATGATTGCTATAGAGTTTCTGTTGATGAAGTTGTTAAGGGGGCAGCATTCTTACCGTATGAAGCCGGTGATATGCGGACAGTTGAGGATGCTTTGGGTTCTTTTGTGGCTTGGCCCAAAAACCTTATCAAGATAATTGATCATCAAGTAAGTTTCTTACTTTGCATTCCATTTTGGCTGTGTGCATTTATTCTCCTGCTTTATAATTTTGTTTAAACTGATGGAGCTTTAATTAAATAACATTACTTGTCCAACGGTCTTAACTTGCTTATCTATAGAATTACATTACTTGTGTTAGAATGGTCTTAACTTGAGGGTTGTTGGAATGATTATCGTATTTGTTTTCATGTTTTAATCTAGGTACCAAATCCAACGGCCAATGGGGAAGGGGAACAACATAGCGCGGCTCAAGCTAAGGAAGAACATAGCACAGATCAAGCTAAGAAGGGGAAGAGATGTAATACCATTACCGATTCCCCAGTAACACGTTCAAAGGCCAAGGCGAACAAGGCAAACAAGCTGAGGAAGAAGTGAAAGCTGGTGGTGCAATTGTAAACTGAATTTGACTCATGTTAATGTGGTTTTCTGGTTACTTGTGAACTTTTCGATAACTTGTTAATTTTCTGTACTCTGGTTATGTGGTTTTTATGGATTGTGGAGTAAGTATACTTACTCCATATGGTTGTTATGGATCATGGATTTAGTATGGTTATATCAATATGGATTATGACTAGTTTGGAATTTGGCATTTTTGTTTACTTGTATTTTGGCATTTTATTTGTTTGCATATTCTGGCCTTTTTGGATTGGATTGCAGCCTTTTGGTATTGTGATTGGTACGTATCGGCCTTTTCGTACGGTGGTCATTTATGATACAAATGAAACCTTTTTGTAATTTGGTTAAGTATGTGTGGCTAGTACCACACTTCAGCCACACTACTTATTACAAACAATCTATATTATATTGGGCGATAGTTACTACAATTATTAGTGACTAAATTCAGTCATTTAATAGTGTATATAACATAGAAACGACCACACAAAAATTATATAATGTGGCCATACCAAAGCTTTTTGCCATGATTTACCAAAAAATAGTGCGACCAAAACTAAGCCTTTGATGAATGTTGGTATTTAGCCACGTTATTAATTCTCTTTAGCCACTACACATACTGTGGTTGCAAGTTGGTATTTAGTCACACGTTTGAGCTTAAAATGGGAGCTGTCAGACCCAAATGGTGGTATGCTTTAGTCACTCTGTTTTGAGTTACAACCACACAACCGAGGTGTGTCCGTAGGGGGCATACGATGATCCGACCTTAGGTGACACTTGGCTGAAAAATTAAAGAGTGACGGAAAGTTCATAGCCACACATATTTTATGTGGCGGAAGCCAAAATTTGACGTAGTGTTATTACAACAATATCTCCATCAAAACATACATTTAAAGTATGCATCTTTCTCAAATCCTTAGTCCTAGTGTAAAAGGTACGTGTAGAAATCCATTTCTTCCATATTATGACAACTCCCGGGTAGTGGTATTAAATGTAAAGGCAGTTTCCATAAGCTGCACGAAAAATAGATATTACAATAAATACAAAAAAAAATATAACTATTTTTAAAAACACAAAAAACAAGTGCAAATTGAAGAAAGTATGGTAAATGTATCAAAAAGGAGAGAGCTAGTGACTTACAAGGGTCTTTGTAAACAATAGTACCAATCTGGTTACAATCTTTGTATATTCTGTAACAGGCATCCAGACAATATGATCCATGGCCTCTTGGTGTGTTTGGCTCATAACAGTCTCCCCCGGGCAGTATGAAACGACAATCTATCTTTCCTGCACATGCATAGTCTATAAATCCCTGAAGCTGTGAATCTGTTGCTGAAGCTGAAGCTATGCACCAAGTCGGTGGCAGAATCTGGTCTGGAATCTGGTTCACATATATATAAATTAAAATGCTTTAAGTTTTTAAGCAACATTTCTAATTATCTGATTTTTTGCAACATATATTCTATTAATAGTTTAAAAAAGCCGAAAATTGTTAGACTTACAACAACATCCTTTTCTTTAGCCAATGTAGATTGCTCACAAAGAGAAACAACAATGAGATTGAACAAAATGGAAACACATAACAAATGTGAAATTATTTTTGCCATTGAATATAGTTGTTTCGTTAATGTTTATGTCGTTCTTTTGTTTTGATTGTAAGCTCTTGAGGGCCTTAAATAGTTATTGACATTGTTAAACACAAGGAAATTTTATTAATACATGATATTTTGAGGACCATCTAAGGGAATAAATTTGATATCCCACGGAACTACATTTGGTGTTTTGGTGTATTACTAATGAAAGGGTGTCTCTGGTAGAAAATATAAAGTTCAAGGGTACCACAAGTAGAATTCAAAAAAGTAATGGTACCAATGACAAAAGTCAATATTACAATAGGAGTATAGAGAATATCCGGTTTATATATTTAGGCTTGTCATTATGTTATGGTTATGTTCCACAGAATGAGAAAATATAAGAAAAACTCTTTACTGTTATGTATAATTGAAATTTGATGTAGAAATTATATATTATATATTTATACAAGATATCTTTATTTCAATTGAATTGTACATTTTTGTTGAGACCTAAATTCGATCGACTTTGATCCATTTGATTTTTATGATTTTGAATTTTTCGAGTGGGAGATTCCTATCTCATGGTGACGGGTCGGTATTTTATGAACCATAGTTAAAAAAATATGAATTACAACTTTGAGCAAAAATTTGTGTTAAACTCATGACATTCTGCTACATTTTCGACCGAATTTAGTTTTCATAATTCAAAATATATTGTGTGCTACATAAATTTGATCTAAGAATATTTCGGCCAAATTTGTAAATGAATTCCATGCACCTACGTAATTATGTTTTGCGCAAGGTAGATGACCAATTTTTCCTTGTAGTGGCAATATTATTTAAAAACAAAGACATGATCATAAGCCTAATGGAAAATGTATAATATTCAATTGAAATTTAGTGGTAAAATTTTATTCTTTTATCTTCGTTCAGAAATGTTAAAGGAGATATTTGTAAAAGGATCTGCACGAAATCCTATTAAAACAATCAGTACTAGTTGAAAATGGAGTTGTGTATCTTGAAATAGGAAGAAAGCTAATAAAAGTATTGAACATTATATATGTTTGAAATATAAAGAGTAATTTATTACAACAATATCTCCATCAAAACATACATTTAAAGTATGCATCTTTCTCAAGTCCTTCGTCCTATTGTAAAAGGTACGTGTAGAAATCTATTTCTTTCTTATTAGAACAACTCGCTGGTAGTGGTATTAAATATAAAGGCAGTTTCCATAAGCTGCACAAAAAATAGATACTATAATTAATACAAAAAAATATCAATATTTTTAAAAACACAAAAAACAAGTGCAAATTGAAGAAAGTACGGTAAATGTATCAAAAAGGAGAGAGCTAGTGACTTACAAGGGTCTTTGTAAACAATAGTACCAATCTGGTTACAATCTTTGTATATTCTGTAATAGGCATCCAGACAATATGATCCATGGCCTCTTGGTGTGTTTGGATCATAACAGTCTCCCCCGGGCAGTATGAAACGACAATCTATCTTTCCTGCACATGCATAGTCTATAAATCCCTGAAGCTGTGAATCTGTTGCTGAAGCTGAAGCTATGCACCAAGTCGGTGGCGGAATCTGGTCTGGAATCTGGTTCACATATATATAAATTAAAATGCTTTAAGTTTTTAAGCAACATTTCTAATTAACTGATTTTTTTGCAACATATATTCTATTAATAGTTTAAAAAAAGCCGAAAATTGTTAGACTTACAACATCCTTTTCTTTAGCCAATGTAGATTGCTCACAAAGAGAAACAGCAATGAGACTGAACAAAATGGAAACACATAACAAATGTGAAATTATTTTTGCCATTGAATATAGTTGTTTCGTTAATGTTTATGTCGTTCTTTTGTTTTGATTGTAAGCTCTTGAGGGCCTTAAATAGTTGTTGACATTGTTAAACACAAGGAAATTTTATTAATACATGATATTTTGAGGACCATCTAAGGGAATAAATTTGCTTTTCAGAATAAAAGTGTCTCTTACAATTATCTAACATCCAAACTCGGCAATACATTTTTTATGCATCGAAAATAGAAGTAATTTTTATCTTTTTGACAATAAAAGCGGCTTATAATTAGGAAAAATACCACTCCTATCATAACAAAAATCAAATTCCCTTGAAAAATTGCTATATAATGTAAGCACAAAATCCTTACAATTTATGTAAATTCATTAACTCAGTCTGCAGCAGCAAAAATCTAAGAAGCCCCGAAGTTGTGCATCACTGCTAGCATCATTAGCCACACAAAATAACTTTTGCTGCAACTAAATTATATCTCATTATCTGAAAGTTAACAAAATCAGGTTTTGTGTCTCTGTGTGCCTATAGAGGAGGAGGCAGCAGCCTAGGCTCCAAAAAACTAATAGAAATTTCTAATTATAGCCCGGGCTGAAATAAATTTACAAACAATTTTTTTTAGATGTATATTTTATTATCCTCTCTTTTCGAATCTTAATTGGGCCAATGTGTGTGTATATGTTTTACTTACTTAACTCATTACTTTGTTTGTCGAAGCAAACATATAGAGAAAAAGAAACCAATTAAGAGAACACAAGGAAGAAGTTAGCTTAAGAAAAATTTTGAAGGCACACACTTTTGCATTGCAAAGAATAAATTATCAAGTGGGGTTATCCTTAACAAAAGGAAGGTTTGGGCCCTGACCACTATCCTTTGATAAATAAATTTGGTGCTGGAATTATTTCCATTATAGAATCAATTAACTTGGAACAGATTCAAAACAGCATGCACTTACGATGATCGTTTCACCAACTGATCATGTGCTGGCTTCCGAATTGAGGCAATTGCTCTCTAAAACTCATATCCCGGGTACTGATACAATTCTATAGGATGATCTTACACTGAAGCCTGCATTTTATCTAATATCTGGAACTCGATCTACTCGACAACAATCAATCCCGCCTCCTTGGTTAAGTTCTGTTCGGCATAATTTCCCCATTCCTATATGCTTTATTATGCTCCGACTTCCATTCGTTAATAGACTGTTAACTAAAGATCACATGTTGCGGTTTGGTATGAGGGTCGATAATTCTTCTTGCATTCTTTGGGATGATGCAAATTTGACCTCGAGGAATCTCTCAATGACTTGCCTGTATGCAAAGTCTCTGTTGCAACAAAGTCCTATTTCGTTCAACATGTCTACGGATCAGTTTCTTCGTAGCCAGTTTCATCCAGGAAATCTCACAAATTTTCAGAAGCAAATTTCTTTGTGGTACGTAGCTGTATCTATTTTACTTATATAAAAGGAGCGAGATCACAGGTTTCACCATACAGGAAATTTGGCTACTCCAGCTGCTATATTAATTAGAAATGTCAAATTAAAGAATGATTAAAAAAAAATTATTCTCTTGTAAAGTTTAAAGAAAAAACCAAGCACAGAGCCAAAAATTCTTATTAACTTGTAATGATGTTTGTTTTTTGAGACTAGATTATAGTCATGTCGGCTCTATTATAGTTGTTTCTCTCTACTCCAGCGCCGTGTACTTTCTACAAATCATAGTAACAGTTTTATTTAGAAAAAATGCAGTAAAAATTATTACAACTTTCTGCAAATCTTTGTTACACTCACGACTCGACATTTTACATATTCTCGACCGAATTTCGTTTTCATAATTTGATTTTTTTTGCGCAGTATATAAATTTGATATCCCACGGAACAAAATTCGGTGTTTTGGTGTTTTACTAATGGAAGGGTGTATCTGGTAGAAAATATAAAGTTCAAGGGTACCACAAGTAGAATTCAAAAAAGTAATGGTACCAATGACAAAAGTCAATATTACAATAGGAGTATAGAGAATATCTGGTTTATATATTTAGGCTTGTCATTATGTTATGGTTATGTTCCCCAGAATGAGAAAATATAAGAAAAACTCTTTACTGTTATGTATAATTGAAATTTGATGTAGAAATTATATATTATATATTTATACGAGATATCTTTATTTCAATTGAATTGTACATTTTTTGTGAGACCTAAATTCAATCGACTTTGATCCATTTGATTTTTATGATTTTGATTATTTCGAGTGGGAGATTCCTATCTCATGGTGACGGGTCGGTATTTTATGAACCATAGTTAAAAAAATATGAATTACAACTTTGAGCAAAAATTTGTGTTAAACTCATGACATTCTGCTACATTTTCGACCGAATTTAGTTTTCATAATTCAAAATATATTGTGTGCTACATAAATTTGATCTAAGAATTTATCGGCGAAATTTGTAAATGAATTCCATGCACCTACATAATTATGTTTTGGGCAAGGTAGATGACGATTTTTTCCTTGTAGTGGCAACATTATTTAAAAACTAAGACATGGTCTGGATCATAAGCCTAATGGAAAATGTATAATATTCAATTGAAATTTAGTGGTAAAATTTTATTCTTTTATCTTGGTTCAGAAATGTTAAAGGAGATATTTGTAAAAGGATCTGCATGAAATCCTATTAAAACAATCAGTATTAGTTGAAAATGGAGTTGTGTATCTTGAAATAGGAAGAAAGCTAATAAAAGTATGGAACATTATATATGTTTGAAATATAAAGAGTAATAATTTATTACAACAATATCTCCATCAAAACATACATTTAAAGTATGCATCTTTCTCAAATCCTTCGTCCTAGTGTAAAAGGTACGTGTAGAAATCCATTTCTTCCATATTAGGACAACTCCCGGGTAGTGGTATTAAATGTAAAGGCAGTTTCCATAAGCTGCATGAAAAATAGATATTACAATAAATACAAAAAAAAATATCAATATTTTTAAAAACACAAAAAACAAGTGCAAATTGAAGAAAGTATGGTAAATGTATCAAAAAGGAGAGAGCTAGTGACTTACAAGGGTCTTTGTAAACAATAGTACCAATCTGGTTACAATCTTTGTATATTCTGTAATAGGCATCCAGACAATATGATCCATGGCCTCTCGGTGTGTTTGGCTCATAACAGTCTCCCCCGGGTAGTATGAAACGACAATCTATCTTTCGTGCACATGCATAGTCTATAAATCCCTGAAGCCGTGAATCTGTTGCTGAAGCTGAAGCTATGCACCAAGTCGGTGGCGGAATCTGGTTCACATATATATAAATTAAAATGCTTTAAGTTTTTAAGCAACATTTCAAATTATCTGATTTTTTGCAACATATATTCTATTAAAAGTATAAAAAAAAGGCGAAAATTGTTAGACTTACAACATCATCCTTTTCTTTAGCCAATGTAGATTGCTCACAAAGAGAAACAACAATGAGACTGAACAAAATGGAAACACAGAACAAATGTGAAATTATTTTTGCCATTGAATATTGAATATAGTTGTTTCGTTAATGTTTATGTCGTTATGTTGTTTTCATTGTAAGCTCTTGAGGGCTTTAAATAGTTGTTGACGTTGTTAAACACAAGGAAATTTTATTAATACATGATATTTTGAGGACCATCTAAGGGAACAAATTTGCTTTTCAGAATAAAATTGTCTTTTACAATTATCTAACATCCAAACTCGGCAATACATTTTTTATGCATCGAAAATAGAATTAATTTTATCTTTTTGACAATAAAAGCAGCTTATAATTAGGAAAAATACCACTCCTATCATAACAAAAACAAATTTCCTTGAAAAATTGCTATATAATGTAAGCACAAAATCCTTACAAATTATGTAAATTCATTAACTCAGTCTGCAGCAACAAAAATCTAAGAAGCCCCGAAGTTGTGCATCACTGCTAGCATCAATAGCCACAGAAAATAACTTTTGCTGCAACTAAATTACATCTCATTATCTGAAAGTTAACAAAATCAGGTTTTGTGTCTCTGCGTGCCTACAGAGGAGGAGGCAGCAGCCTAGGCTCCAAAAAACTAATAGAAATTTCTGATTGTAGCCCGGGCTGAAATAAATTTACAAACAATTTTTTTTAGATGTATATTTTATTATCCTCTCTTTTCGAATCTTAATTGGGCCAATGTGTGTGTATATGTTTTACTTACTTAACTCATTACTTTGTTTGTTGAAGCAAACATACAGAGAAAAAGAAACCAATTAAGAGAACACAAGGAAGAAGTTTGCTTAATGAAGAAAAAATTTAAAGGCACACACTTTACCATTGCAAAGAATAAATTATTGAGTGGGGCTATCCTTAACACAAGGAAGGTTTGGGCCCTGACCACTATCCTTTGATAAATAAATTTGGTGCTGGAACTATTTCCATTATAGAATCAATTAACTTAGAACAGATTCAAAACATCATGCACTTACGATGATCGCTGGGCTGTTTCACCTACTGATCATGTGCTGGCTTCCGAATTGAGGCAATTGATCTCTAATACTCATATCTCAGGTACTGATACAATTCTGTAGGATGATCTTACACTAAAGCCTGCATTTTATCTAATATCTGGAACTCGATCTTCTCGAGAACAATCAATCCCGCCTCCTTGGTTAAGTTCTATTCGGCATCATTTCCCCATTCCTATATGCTTTATTACGCTTCCGCTTGCATTCATTAATAGACAGTTAACTAAAGATCACATGTTGCGGTTTGGTGTGAGGGTCGATAATTCTTCTTGCATTCTTTGGGATGATGCAAATTTGACCTCGAGCCATCTTTCAGTGACTTGCCTGTATGCAAACTCTGGGTTGCAACAAAGTCCTATTTCGTTCAACATGTCTACGGATCAGTTTTGCATGCAAACTCTGGGTTGCAACAAAGTCCTATTTCGTTCAACATGTCTACGGATCAGTTTCTATTTAGCCAATTTCATCCAGGAAATCTCACAAATTTTCAGAAGCAAATTTCTTTCTCGTACATAGCTGTTAGAAAATGGAAAGTTTGAGGCATATTTTAAATATGTTCTTGATGGAATTTCCGGAAACTAACAATTGGAGGTTGTTCCTTGTAATGAGGACTTAATGATTCATCTGCAGCGGGAACCCAATACACCTGAAAGGAGATCCCTTGAAGTGTATTCAATGTGGTAATAACAAGTTGTGAGGGTGAGTTGGTAGTACCTTTACTACATTCCTTGATACTTACGTATCTGTGTCTATTCCCTGTAAACCTAAAAGGTACTGTTACTGCCAGTATAGCAAGAGTTATTTGAACTCTGAATGGGGTCAAGTCATTTGACGAGATGATAGCAGTACATCTTTGGAGATGCCCAGCTAAGCGAATGTAATTGTGTGGTCGCAATTAGAGGAAAGGGTTATTCCTTGAAGAATTCGACGAACAGGATCGAGACAGGACCATTAACGTCTCAAAGCCGTAGATCAGCACCATAGCCTTTGATTTGTCGTCGTCTATGGAATGTGGTTACACCAAACGGATAAAGATTCAAGGTGAAACATTCCATCTAGATCCGGTAGCCATCGAAGTAGAGGACTTAGGAGGGTTCAAACCCGGAAGGGTACCGACTCTGAAAAACAAGTCATGATAAGGACCGATATGTAAGCATTTCTATATGGATTTGTGGGGGATTGTTAGAAAATGGAAAGTTTGAGGCATATTTTAAATATGTTCTTGATGGAATTTCCGGAAACTAACAATTGGAGGTTGTTCCTTGTAATGAGGACTTAAACTTTCATGTTTGGATCTAAGACATTTTCTTAGTGTAATCCATAAATAAATTGAATTGAAATAGGTTGTTTGAAATGGGTTATGTGGGTTGGTTATATTGAAATAACTTGTATCCCACATTGAATTGGTAATGAGAGGTTGGTGGGTTTATATAGAAACATGTGCAAGAGTAGTGTACAACTACTAAGGCATGTGGGTGTGCATGGTGTTAGTATGTGCCTCACGCGCACACACACACGCGCGCGCCGCAGCTGCCCGCCTCGCCCCGCCACGTCACAACTCGACTCGACTCGGGTCGAAGGGCGATTTGGGCGAATGTCTCGGCGTCTCGCGTACGCGAGGCGACCTGGGCGAGGAATTTTATTACCTATTTATTTAATATTATTTATTGATTTAATTTAACAGTATCAGTATTTATTTGTAACATCTAAAATGAACTGGGTCAGGATTTAATATAAATCCTGATGAACTGGGTCAGGATTTATATTAAATCCTGATGGACCAGTTCTTGGATCAAATCCTGATGGCCTGGTCAGTACTTGGAGTGAAATCCTGATGGCCTGTGTCAATATTTGGATCCTGATGATGGTCCAGTCCTGACGAAATCCTGATGGTCGATCAAGTATTGATGTCACTCCTGACGGACAACAAGTCCTGATGGCTTGGAGTACTAATGATGATCAAATCCTGATGGACCAGGAAATCCTGACTGAGCTGTAACTGATATTAAATACATACAAACAGAACGTTAGACTGTAAAAATATACGTAACTCTGAAAATCCTAGCAACTATAATCTTCTCTGGTTTTCTCTCAACTCATACAGAATACATAGTTCTTGGGCGAAGTGAGGTGCAGGTCGCTGTTGATCATTGCCATTACTGTGAGTGGATTGATATGTGATGTTTTATCCTGGGAGTGATATTGGCAATAATCTCTTCAAGAACAGTCAAGACTTCTCGAAGGCTTGGCGACTCAGTTGTTTCTTTATCTTTCAGAATTTGTTAAAGCTCTTGATAGATAAGTGTTCTTTCTTATCTGATTATATTTATAGTCTCTGATTATTTTATTGTTTCGACCTTTGTGTTTGTTTCGTTTATTGGCTTTTTGCCTGTTCTTGTTAATACAATTATATATATAACTGCCCTATTGTTGTTGTGTAGTTAGTAATTATACCCAACAATAGCTGTATCTATTTTTCTTATATGAAAGGAGCGAGATCACAGGTTTCACGATACAGGAAATTTGGCTACTTATTAATTAGAAATGTCAAAAGAATAATTAGAAAAAAATTATTCTCTTGTAAAGTTTTAAGAAAAAAGCAAGCAAAGAGCCAAAAATTCTTATTAACTTGTAATGATGTTTGTTTTGTGAGACTAGATTATAGTCATGTCGGCTCTATTATAGTTGTTTCTCTCCACTCCAGCGCGGCTTACATTTTACAAGTCATAGTATCATTTTTATTTTGCAAAAAAGTAGTAAAAATTATTACAACTTTCTGCATATGTTTGTTACACTCAACTCGACATTTTGCATATTCTCGACCGAATTTAGTTTTCATAATTTGATTTTTTTTGCGCGGTACATAAATTTGATATAAGATATTTTTCGACCAAATCATTAGTATACTTGATCCTGAGGACTAATTATGACGTCATAAGTCTGAGTTGATATAACTTTCAAAAAAAGAGACACCTATCCAACTTGAAAACCTAATAGACACCTTAAATTCTAAATCTAAACCTAATAGACACATATACAACCTAAACCTAACAACACCCTTGAATGAATACACCTAAGATTTATAATTTAAAATACAACTTTCAAAACATAAAGACACATATCCAACTTGAAAACTTAATAGACACATAATATTCTAAACCTAAACCTAACAGACACATCTACAACTTGAAAATATAATAGACACCTATAAGACACCCCTTCAACAAGAAATTTAATAGACCTAAGATTTGTAAAATAAATTTAAAATACACATCTATTATATATCTTATACTGCAACAAGCACTTTGTGAACCATTTTATTCAACACTTGAAATTACGTAACTGCCCCTTCAAAGTCAAATGTTATAAAAATGTAAGAAAATTTTGATCTTGATGGGAATCGAACCTAAGACACTTCAATACTAATTACTAAGAATTTCAAGTAACCAATTTAACCATTGAGCTACTTTGGTTTTTTTGTTGTGGCTGCAACAAGCGCTTTGTGAACCATTTTATTCAACGCTTGAAATTACGTAACTGCCCCTTCAAAGTCAAATGTTATAAAAATGTAAGAAAATTTTTATCTTGATGGGAATCGAACCTAAGACACTTCAATACTAATTACTAAGAATTTCAAGTAACCAATTTAACCATTCAGCTACTTGGGTTTTTTTGTTGTGGTATAGAACCCATTAGTATGATAATGTCTTTCACAAATATTATTTTACACTTTAGTTTTTATTCAAGATTCTTTCATGATAATTTCATTTGTCTGATTATTAATAAAAGTGGTTATTGGTATAAAGTATATCCAATAGACTCGTATCTCTTTAATTAAATTTAATTATATTTCTTCCTTTGTATTCACAATTTTAAGACAAAGTACAAATGCATTTTTAGTCACATAATATCACTTTTTAGTCCGAGCATCCAATAATATAAAATAATACAAAATAGTAATCATTTTGTCTCAACTATATTCATACATATCAGATAATATAAGTAATAATATAAGCACCTCTATAGTTTTTACCCTGAATAGAGATACGTAATCCGGATTCAGGTCGGATTTTTCGATATCCGATAGGGCCGGGCTTTTTTAAATCGAGACAAATTTTCTCTAAAATATTTATACATGTAGATAGGGTCGGGTCAGGAGGGGCCAAATCGGATTTTTACAAATTATTTTAGATATTGATAACTTTAACTTTAACTTTACCTTTTTTTTATTTTTTCGGATTTAATTAAAAAAATTAAGCTTTTATCCGATATTTAATTGAAAATTCTAGCTTTTTGGATTGGACTTTTATCCTTATCAAGACTACGTCCAAATCGAGATTAAATTTGGGTTTATTCGGCTCGAACCGGATCGGGGTTTTGTGAAAAATATGTGATTCGTTTAAGCCTGCGGGCTGGATCCAATTGAGGTGGACTTTTTTTTAATCAGATTTTTTCCGATTTTTTTAACCAGTTCGAACAGTTTTTTTCGAATACGAATTTGTGTGCATCTCAATCCCGCCACCTCATGCATTAAGGACATGTATACTACTCCGGCCGCTTATAGAGAATTATGGAGCCCGGAAAGTATTGGTACTTTCGAAATGGAGCATTTATTTGACACCTTTAACTAATTACTATCTGATTATTAATTAGCTTATAAAACTAATCATCAAATACATTCAACTAAGAACAAAATCTTCTTCGGACTAATACCAAACCGATCTTCCTTGCAAATCTTCTCAACCATGTCATATAGTGTCACCAACAAGTTCAAACTGGTGGCAGGATCACCACAACAAACTGAAGAATACTTATTATCACAAAATTAAACTGACGTGAACTAGGTGATAGTGTGACAAATATTGACATCTATATCCAATATCACTTATTATATTTTTTTTAAATTTAAAACTATCAACATATTTACTTCTTTTCAATTATATCCTTATATATAATAAGCGTAAAAATGGATTTTATCATTATTTTACATTTATTATTGTTTAATTATAAGATATTAACAACTTATAATTATATATGCATTTTTGAAATTTTAGCTACTAATAAGATTAAAACTGTAGTTTTATTATGATCCAATATATTATAAATCTCGTCTTCAATAGATAAATTTTATACGTTGGTCATTTTCGAAAAATCCACTATAGTATATAAAGTATTGAACCCGAAAAATGCAAAAAAAAAAAATTATATTTGTATATAAATAAAAAAGTTTGTGTTGGAGATTTTTACAAGAAAGTTGAAGTTGTAATCGTACGACTAAATCAAATCTAAACTAAATTGGTTTAATTTTTTTGAATATCTATGATAAAATATTAAAAGTACTAAATGTTAAATTATTTGTGTCAAGCGGCAATTGTAAGGTGAAACGAGTAACTTATCACGAATCAGTTTAGCATTATCTTGAAAGGTATAAGTAATTAGTCAAAATATCTGCGCCTACTCGGGTCATAATAACAACCTTATAGACTGGGATTTTGTAAAACATGTATCATCAAACCTTCGACATATTTCCTACTGATATACCGTTACATGCTTATGTCTTTTCTTCTACATGCATTCCACCAAACGATGAGACCAACATAACCGAAAATAACTAGAGCATTCTCGTGCCTCGCACGGGCTATAAAGCTAGTTTAACTTATAGCCCAATGCTACATCCTAATGTTTGTTTCAATTTAGGGATCCTGAAAACTTTTATTTTACTAAGACTCTTACTAAAACAACAAATAATCAAGAAAAAGAAAAAAATTAGATAAAAAACCTAAATACTTCAAAATTATTGTTCTTCATATTCTTTTAATTTTGAAATATTTTAAACAAGTTTCTTAGTACTAGAAAAAACAAACACGGAAAGCCCCAAAAAAATCGTCAAATTATATATAAATATTTTCATATTTGTTTTATTTTTTTTTAAATATTTTACACTTTTAGAAAAAAAATTAAAAAAATACTAACTTGCATAATACTTCTACTTTACCATCCTTTAAAATTCCAACCACTAATTGAATTTTTTAACTTTCTTAAACAAGTGATATTTAACCTTTTGCACCTTGAATGCATTCAAAAAAATTTAAATAAGAAAATTTGACACAACCCCATTTTTTGATAATGTAAATAAGGGTCTACAAAACCTTATTTCATACTAAATATTGCCACAAAATAATATGAACAGGTGTTTTAAAATCTTATGACCAACATACACACATCAACAAAGCCAAAGATACCCAATGAGTACATAGAACATCATCAATACTATTTCTTTTCACAATTTCTAACACAAAGTTTCATTTCTTTTTCGTGCTATCTCTTATAAGTTTCATTATACTTTAAACTATTTAATTATTTCACTTGAGACAATGTCCACAAAAGGAGCAAGCCCATCAACATATACCTATGGTTCTCCAAATCCCAAACAGATTGGCAGACCATGAAGTATGATCTACAAAAATTAGAAATCAAAAAGTATTTGGATGTTATTGCCAGTGAGAGATACTATCCCACAATAGGGAAGTGCAACAAAAAAAAGGGTTTAAACTCATTTAAATAAATTGATAATAAATAATAGTCAATAAATAATCGCAGGTTCATGCAATGTCACTGAAGTTGATTATGCAGAAATTGGTAATTAATTGTTTAATAAACAATAATGAATTTATACTCAATATAGTATTGACTTTTTCTTTATACTATGATTAGATGATATTACTATTGTTTAATATTTAAAATTATTGTGTCCAATTTATTTGCAGGTTCTTGGATGCTCGTAGATATTGATAATGCAGAAGAAGGTATTTATTAATCATTCGTATTAGTATTACACTTTCTACAATGATGATATTACTTTTGCTGATTTAAAGATAATCTTTTAATATTATTATTATCTTCAATAAGTTAGTTATTACTATTACTCTTAAAATTACACCATAGTTTCAGACTACACTTTATATAAAAAACTTACTCATAGTGTACTTTGATGAAGGTTCTATAATGACCAAGGAAGTTGTTAACACATGAGATTATGATCATTGTGAGATGATAATTCGAGAATATAATAATCTTTGTTCTTTGACAGTTGTTTGCCAATTTTGTAATGTTATTATGTGGAAGGAGGAATGCAATAATATAAAGTCACCAAAGGGTACTGCATTTTCACTTTGTTGTTTAAATGGACAGCTTTGCTTACCATCAATAAACCAATGCCTACATATCTTCAGTATTTGTATGAGGACCAAGAGAAGGGATCTAAGTTCAAAAAGTGCATACAAATATATATTCTATATTATCTTTTACTTCAATGTAGCAAGAATAGACCGTTCCATAAATACAGGTCGTGGACCGTATGTTTACAGGTAATATGGTCTTAATATTCATAGGTTTGGCAGCCTACTACAAAATTAAGAGGATCAGCCAAAATTCTGTCAACTGTACGTTTATGATACAGAGAATGAGGTTGATAATCGCATGGACACAATTTATCTTCATGACATAAATTTGGTTGACCCAGATATATTAGAAAATTTGTTGAAGATGCTCGATGAGATAAATGAGCAGGTAAAGTGTTTCAGAATGGCCAGATCGAGACCATTTTAATCAAGAAGAAATAACCAACCTTAAGATTGTGATGAAAGCTTTTAGATCAACAAGTGGATGAATAATCACCTACTACCATCTAACGAAGTTGTTGCTATCTGGAGGATAATGATGACACTTGTGGACAGCGAAACATTATTATAGAAAGCAAAGTTGGTGGACAACCAAAAATCAGTTACCTTCATCCTCTATTGATGGCTCTTTACATATCCTCTATTATATTCACGTGGGGAAGATGGTTACCATGAAGAGATTTATTATATGGAATGCAATAAGCCAGCCAAGAAAAAAAACAAAGTCACTCCAAGAAAGTTTTACTTATAAAAGTTTATGATTCGGTCAGTTAAGTTTATTTTATGAATGTACAAAGAAAAGAAAAGTTGTATTTTTTAAAAATAAAAATTGTGAAACTAATTTTTTTTCTTTGTTACAAAATAAAAACTTTTCATTTCTATTCACAATAAGAAATAAAAATAATGTTTTGTAAGTTAAATAATCTATCCATGAAAATAAAAAATATAATTTTAATTTATAATTAAAATAAATGAAAAATTAGTTAACAAACAATGAACTAACTTAATTTAGTGCATTTCATCTCTTTGGCTGTTATACTCGAATTGCATTAAGGTGTACTACTGATAATACAAAAATTTTCATTGGCGGCCACATATATTCATCAATCATCACCATGAAATGTAACTCTTATTGGGATGGTTGCAAATGATGTCATTGCTTCCACGGTTGTGTTGAGAACTGCCAAAATATTATTGCAAGGGTGTTCAAGTTGAACTTAGAGCAGATAGATATTAAGAAAAAAAAATCTTTGGAAGATGTGTTGCTCGTATGTAAACTAAACTTCCTGTAATTAAATACTCATATAACAAAAAAAAATGTACATCAAATTTGCTTTCAATAATAATAATAATAATAATTTTACTTTCAATTTTACATTATGTGCACCTTACAGTGTTATAATGGGAGTTATGCATGTAATTGAATACCAAAAACGAGGATTTCCTCATATTCACATGCTTATATGGTTACACCCTGCCGACAAGGCTACATTATTTACAAATGTAGATAACACTCTGCTGAAATCCTCATTGAAGCTACTGGTCATTTTGGATATTGAGGTGTTAAAAAATTTATTATGCATGGGCCATGTGGAGTAAATTACCCTTACTCCCCATGTATGGAAGACTACAAATGCACAAAAGTTTTCCCAAAAAAGTAAGTCATGCATGTTTACTTTTTACTTTTTACTTTAGCTACTACGTTTTAAGTTTTTATACAACAAGTGTAGGCATTCACATTTACATTTACTTTGAATAACCTATTTATGTATAGGTATTGCCCAAATGCATTGTTTGATAATGGTGGATTTGTAGTATATAGAAGACATAGGACAGATGTAACAGTGAAAGAAGACATAGAATAGGTGTAACAATGAAAGTGAGAAATGCTATTCTAGACAATCAATGGGTGGTGCCATTTAATCGAGACTTATTGGTATGCTATTAGTCTCACATAAACTGTTGGGGTCTAGTCTAAGACTTGTTTTATTATTGCTATTTATTTTATTAAGTCGTTTATTCATTTGTATTTCTGAGGTGTCATGAGAGACTTGGTCTTCAGAGGTGCAAGAGAGTTTTTAGGAGTTCAGAGAATAAGTCGTATGACTGGGAGTAGTGCTAGGTGTTTCAGTTGTTAGTTTCCTATTTTCTAGCCACGTTCATGTGTTGGCTTAGTATTTAGTTTGTAATTCTCAGCATTAATGAAAGAACGTACTTAGAGTGCATTCCTTGTTTTCTCAGTTTTATACACAAACACTAGTGTTTTGTATTGCAGGTGGTTAGATTTCTAACATTGTGGTATCAGAGCCACCGAATCTGGTGGATGCCCAAGTACATGCCAAGGATGTCGAAGTTAGAAACCGGGAAAGTCAAGGATGGTGCGTTGAGTTTGAACTACCCTATGCTGACAAGGGAGAATTATACAGCATGGGCGTTAAGGATGAGGGCTTATATGCAGGCCCATGGTATTTGGGAAGCCATTGAACCCAAGGATCCAAAGACGGTGTTGGAGGACAGAACGGACGAGATTGCTTTGGCAGCCATTTACCAGTGTGTGCCTGAAGACATTCTGTTGTCTATTGCGGACAAGAAAACTGCAAAGCAAGCTTGGGATTCTGTGAAGGTGACGTGTCAGGGTGCGGAACGTGTGAGGACAGCAAAGGTACAGACGCTAAAGAATGAGTTTGAGTCACTCACTATAAAGGACTCAGATTCGTTGGATGACTTTCACTTGAGGCTGAAGGGAATTGTGACAAATATGCGAGCTTTGGGGGAAGAAGTCAGTGACTCATATGTCGTGAAGAAGATCTTACGTGCTGTGCCTCCCAAATTTCTGCAGATTGCGTCTACCATCGAGCAGTTTGGAGACCTGAAGGTAATGACTGTCGAGGAAACCGTTGGATCATTGAAGGCCCACGAAGAGAGAATTCGAGGGCACAGTGATAGTAGTGGAGGTCAGTTGCTTCTTACGGAGGAGGAGTGGGCCAAACGAGAAAAAGCTGAGGGAAAGCTTTTGCTCACGCGAGAAGAGTGGCTTAAACGGACCAACAAGAGTGGGACAAAGGTGTCTCAAGGCCAGAGAAATCGTGGAAAAGACAAAACTCGATTTGTCCGTGACAAGAGCAAGGTCAGATGCTTTAATTGTCTTGGTTACGGACATTTCGCTGCAGAATGTCAAAAGGAAAAGCGTAAAGAGGAGCGCAAGGAGGAAGTGAATATATCACAGATCCCTGATGATGAGCCTGCACTGTTGGTGGCTGAAGTCGAGGGAAAAATGGAGGAGAACATGCTAATCAACGAGGAGAAGATGGTGCCCAAACTTGATGGAACTAAAGAAGTGGAATCGAACCTTTGGTATCTTGATAACGGGGCTAGTAATCACATGACTGGCCAGCGTTCAAAGTTTGATGTGTTGGATGAGAACGTAACGGGGAAGGTGAAGTTTGGTGATGGCTCCATGGTACAAATTAAGGGCAGGGGTTCGATAATACTGAAATGCAAGAATGGAGAAGAGAGGGTTCTAAAAGAAGTGTATTATATACCTTCGTTGTGCAGCAATATTATTAGCTTGGGTCAACTCTCGGAGGATGGAAATAAAGTTATTATGAATGGGGATTATCTATGGGTACGTGACACCAAGGGAGAGTTGATTATGAAGGTGAAGAAATCGTTCAATCGGCTGTACAAAATTATTCTGGAGAACAGCCAGTCAAGGTGTTTGGTGTCGAGTTGTGATAAGGAGAGTTGGCTTTGGCATACAAGATTTGGTCACGTAAACTTCAAGGCTATCAAGTTGATGTCCTCGACTCAGATGGTGCACGGCATGCCAAGTGTGAATGTGCCAGGTGAAATTTGCAGGGGCTGTTTACAATCGAAACAAACAAGGAGACCATTCCCCTCACAGTCGAGTTTTAGTGCGAAGAAACCATTGGAGTTGGTTCACGGAGATATCTGCGGTCCAATCACACCAAGTACAACTGCTGGTAACAAGTATATATTTCTTTTAGTTGATGATTTCAGTCGAGTAATGTGGGTATACTTGTTAAAAAACAAATCTGAGGTGTTTGAGGCTTTTAAGAATTTTCGAGCCTTGGTAGAGACACAAGATAAGAGAATTCAGACCTTCAGGACTGATCGAGGAGGGGAATTTACTTCCAAGGAATTCATGGCTTATTGTGAGGAGGCTGGCATAGTAAGACATCTAACGGCACCGTATACGCCACAACAAAACGGTGTCGTGGAGAGGCGGAACAGGACAATGGTGGAGATGGCAAGAAGTTTTTTGAAGGAAATGAAAATGCCATGTTCTTTTTGGGGAGAGGCAATACGCCATTCAATTTATATTTTGAATAGGCTGCCTACACGAGCTGTAACCGGGGTCACACCATATGAGGCGTGGTCGGGATCAAAACCACACGTTGGGCATGTTAGAGTGTTCGGATGCACTGCACATATGAAAGTACCAGGTGTGAAGGTTTCGAAGTTGGATGACAGGAGTACTCCTGTAGTTAATTTGGGAAAGGAACCTGGTAGTAAAGCTTATAGGCTATATGATCCAGAAACTGGTAGAATCTTTGTAAGCCGTGACGTGGTTTTCGAGGAGGACAAACCATGGAATTGGGAACAAGGAAAGGAGAATGCAGAACCTCAGCTGAGTGTGTTTACAGTTGCAGGCATAAGGGAGGAGTCACCAGGTGATTTTAAAAATGAAGATGATGTCGTTACTCCACAAGGATCGAGTGCTAGCAGTGATTCTGAGAGTACTGAGGTTAACTCACAGTCCACAGAGCCTAGTTCGGAATCTGATGTCGATGGGGATGCTAAACAACATAGGTCACTACGGGATATCTATGCTGAGACAGAACAAATCGAACTGGAGGACGAGGAGTTGTTTTTAATGGGGGTTGACGAACCAGCTAACTACAGTCAGGCAGCGAAAGATATGAATTGGAGAAAGGCGATGAAACAAGAAATTGAATCAGTTGAGAAGAATAACACTTGGAGGTTAACGGAACTACCACCTGGAAGAAAACCAATCAATCTGAAGTGGGTTTACAAGTTAAAGAAAAATGCAGAAGGTGAGATTGTAAAATACAAGGCAAGGATTGTTGCTAAGGGGTATGTTCAAAAACCAGGTATAGACTTCGATGAGATTTTCGCGCCAGTTACGAGGATTGAAACAGTACGTTTGTTGTTAGCATTGGCTGCCAAGAACAGTTGGGAAGTCCATCACATGGACGTGAAAACGGCGTTTTTGAATGGGGAGGTTCAAGAAGAAATCTATGTGACTCAGCCTGATGGGTTCGCGAAAAAGGGGCAAGAACACTTGGTTTACAGGTTAATTAAAGCACTTTATGGGCTTAGACAAGCGCCACGTGCTTGGTATTCGAAATTAAACAAGTGTCTTGAAGATATTGGTTTCGAGAGATGTCCATATGAGCACGCTGTTTACATGAAGAAGATGGGTAGTGATGTTTTAATTATTGCCATCTACGTAGATGACATCTTGGTGACTGGATCGAGTATTGCAGCTATAAGAGACTTCAAGGATCAGATGAATAATCGATTTGATATGAGCGACTTGGGAAGACTGTCTTACTATCTTGGGATAGAAGTGAAACAGAGTGAAGGATGCATAGAATTGAGGCAAACGGGGTATGCCAAAAAGATTCTCGAAAAAGCAGGCATGTTGGATTGTAACTCCACCAAATATCCAATGGACCCAAAGGAGTGTATTAGCAGTGACTTGGGGGGTGTGGCAGTCGACACAACTCAGTTTAAAAGCTTGATGGGGGGTCTTAGATATCTTGTGCATACGAGGCCGGATATAGCCTTTTCTGTTGGCATAATTAGTAGGTTTATGGAGAGACCTACTGTGATGCATCAAAACGCAGCCAAGAGGGTTTTGAGGTATGTGAAAGGCACTCTAACATATGGGCTGATTTACTCGAAGGACAGTAAAAACAATGTGCTTACTGGATATTCCGACAGCGATTTAGCGGGTCATATTGAAGACAGGAAAAGTACTGGAGCTATGGCGTTCTACCTGAATGAGAGTTTAGTAACATGGGTTTCGCAAAAACAAAGGTGTGTGGCTCTTTCTTCGTGTGAAGCTGAATTCATGGCAGCAGCCGCTGCAGCGTGTCAAGCGATTTGGCTTCGAAAGTTGTTGACAAAGATCACAGGAGAACGAACTGGTCCAGTTGTTTTATATATCGATAACAAATCTGCAATTGATTTGGCGAAAAATCCAGTGTTTCATGGTCGTAGCAAGCACATAGACATTCGGTATCACTTCATTCGTGAATGTGTTGAGAAGGGCGAGATAATTGTGAAGCATATAAGCACGGACATGCAGCGAGCATATACTCTCACTAAGGCTCTCACGACTGTTAAGTTTGAGAAGATGCGTCGACTGTTGGGAGTAAAAGATGTAGGCAAACAAGTCTAGACTAAGGGAGAGATTGTTGGGGTCTAGTCTAAGACTTGTTTTATTATTGCTATTTATTTTATTAAGTCGTTTATTCATTTGTATTTCTGAGGTGTCATGAGAGACTTGGTCTTCAGAGGTGCAAGAGAGTTTTTAGGAGTTCAGAGAATAAGTCGTATGACTGGGAGTAGTGCTAGGTGTTTCAGTTGTTAGTTTCCTATTTTCTAGCCACGTTCATGTGTTGGCTTAGTATTTAGTTTGTAATTCTCAGCATTAATGAAAGAACGTACTTAGAGTGCATTCCTTGTTTTCTCAGTTTTATACACAAACACTAGTGTTTTGTATTGCAGGTGGTTAGATTTCTAACATAAACATTGAAATATGTAACCAAGCAATGTCGATAAAATACCTTTTCAAGTATTGTCTCAAAGGACCTAATCGAGCTACTATAATGTTAGAGTAAATATTCAAACACTAGAACCTCACCCCGTTCACTCCTACATCATCATTTATCCTACACAAAAATTGTTACTGACCAATCAGCCACTACAATATTACTAGGTCAGGCGCCATGCAAAATTTAAACACACAAACATATAGCACGCACCGCAGCGTAGCGCGGGCAAACAAGTACTAGTTTGGTAATGAATTCCATGGCACTCCATTGGATGTTTTACTAATGGAAGGGTGTATCAGGTAGAAAATATGAAGTTCAAGGCTACCACTAGTAGAATTTAATAAAATAATGGTACCAACAACAAAAGTCAATATTACAATAGGAGTATAGAGAATATCCGGTTTATATATTTAGGCATGTCATTATGTTAAGGTTATGTTCACCAACATTAGGAATGAGATAAAATATAAGATAAAATGAGATAAAATATAAGAAAAACTCTTTACAATTATGTGTAATTATCACTAGCAAATAGTTTCAAACTTGTTATAAAAATTTGATATAGAAACATATCTAATATAATAGTTATGTGTAATTATAACTTATTAGTTTAGTTATTCTAATATAATTAGCTTAGTTCCAAGCTAACATAATTATTATAGTTAAATATATACTCTTTATAAAGAAGAAACCCCACCGACCGTAGTTAAGTTGTATACTAGGAGTCTACCAACTACTAGGAGTAAGCATTTCTCCATTAATAAAATAAAATTTTATTTTTATGAGAATATTTTATTTCTATTTTTTAATTTGTAAAAACTGCATAATAAAAATTTAGTCCTAAACTATTCACTATAGAAGTAAATATTTTGAAATTTATTTTATGAAATTATTTTGTTTGTTCACCACAAAAGTAATTTTCTATTTATAAGTTTTTATTTTTCACCTGCAATTTCAATATAATAACCGCTAATAAAAAAGTTCTAAGTCGTATGTAAACTAAAATATTCTATTTGTAATCAATATACTTATATAAAGTAGAAGACGAGGGCGGTGATGTGGCGTCTCTCAAATCGCTTCGATCTATTTTTCTAATTTTCTCAAATTTTTGAATAATTAATGTTAAAGATTCGAAAATATCTCAATTGACTTTAAAATCTTTACTAATGGAGGAAACTAAATATACAATTATAATATTTTTGCCTTCAATGTCATTATTAATGGAGAAAACTAAATATACAATTCGAATATTCTTGCCTTTAAAATCTTTACTAAGGGATGAAACTAAATTTACAATTTTAATAGTCTCATAAATTATTTGATTAGAAATTATCTTAATTGCTTTTAATTTTTTTACTAATGGAGCAAAATAAATATACAATTTTAATATTCTTGCCTTTATAATATTAGATAAATTCTCAATTTCCTTTTTACTATTTTCTAACGGAGGAAACTTAATATAGTATGTTAATATTCTCATAAACGTTCTCTATTGATCCAATCAATCAATATACTTATATAAAGGAGAAGACGGGAGCGGTGAGGTGGCGGCTCTCAAATCGCTTCGTTCTATTTTTCTAATTTTCTCAATTTTTCACAAATTTTAATATTAATAATTACAACTTCCTTTATTATTTTCGATTTTGTAGGAAGGAAATTGAAAAATTACAACTTCCTTTATTATTTTCAATTTTGTAGGAAGGGAATTGATAGAACTTTCTTTTATTTTCAAAATTGATAGAACTTTCTTTTATTATTTTCAATCTTGATAGAACTTTCTTTCAATTAGAAAATTACAACTTCCTTATTATTTTCGAATTTGTAGGATCTTATGTTAATAATTGCAATTTTCTCTTTTATTATTTTCAAACTTGATAGAACTTTCTTTTATTATTTTCAAATTTGTAAGATTAGAGGAATTGAAAAATTACAACTTTCTTATTATTTTCAAAATTTTAGGGTCTTATGTTAAAACTTCCTTATTATTTTCAAACTTGATAACCCCTTTTTTTCTTTCAGTCATTTTTTTACCATTTGTAAGGAATTATCTCAAGTGTTATGTACAAATCTGAATTTTCTTTTATCATTTTCAAACTTGATAGAACTTTCTTTGAATTAGAAAATTACAACTTCCTTATTATTTTCAAATTTGTAAGATCTT
The DNA here is from genome assembly GCA_030848705.1 of Heracleum sosnowskyi. Taxonomy (NCBI): domain Eukaryota; kingdom Viridiplantae; phylum Streptophyta; class Magnoliopsida; order Apiales; family Apiaceae; genus Heracleum; species Heracleum sosnowskyi. Next base: position 74,393,476 of record CM061235.1, read on the forward strand.
ATGTTAATAATTGCAATTTTCTCTTTTATTATTTTCAAACTTGATAGAACTTTCTTTTATTAATTTCAAATTTGTAAGATTGGAGAAATTGGAAATTTAAAACTTCCTTATTATTTTCAAAATTTTAGGGTCTTATGTTAAAACTTCCTTATTATTTTCAAACTTGATAGAACTTTCTTTTATCATTTTCAAACTTGATAGAACTTTCTTTGAATTAGAAAATTACAACTTCCTTATTATTTTCGAATTTGTAGGATCTTATGTTAATAATTGCAATTTTCTCTTTTATTATTTTTAAACTTGATAGAACTTTCTTTTATTATTTTTAAACTTGTTAGAACTTTCTTTTATTATTTTCAAATTCGTAAGATTGGAGGAATTAGAAAATTACAACTTCCTTATTATTTTCAAATTTGTAGGATTTTATGTTAAAACTTCCTTATTATTTTCAAATTTGTAAGATCTTATGTTAATAATTACAATTTCCTTTTATCATTTTCAAATATGTAAAAATGGAATTGGAAAATTGCAAATTTGTAAGATTTGATGTTAATTTCTTTCTTACTTTCGAATTTTTATTATTGGAACTTTCTTTTATTATTTTCAAATTTGTAAGATTGGAGGAATTAGAAAATTACAATTTCCTTATTATTTTCAAATTTGTAGGATCTTATGTTAAAACTTCCTTATTATTTTCAAATTTGTAGGATCTTATGTTAATAATTACAATTTTTTGTTATCATTTTCAAATATGTAAAAATGGAATTGGAAAATTGCAAATTTGTAAGATTTAATGTTAATTTCTTTATTACTTTCGAATTTTTATGATCTAATGCATTATTATTTACAACTTTCTTTCGTATTTTTAGAATTTGCAATAATTATTCATATACGGACCCTAACTCAAACAATTTCTTTCCTTTCTCAGCATCTTCTTTAACGACTAAAGAGTATGCTTATAAGAAACGTTATATAGCTTTTACAAATTAACTTAATATCTGAAAGGAAAGTTACTATTTAATACTTTTTGACTTTTAAACATAATGAATTTCCATGTTATTCACCTTACAAACACCTATAAATTAAATTAAAGGCCATTCATAACAACAAATCTACACAAAAACTTTTTTACATAGCTCCAAATCTTTACAACCATATTTACAATCAATATAACTATGGCCTACACCATCAGCAGCTATACCTGGATGATCAGTCGACATGATTTTGATTGATGAAAAGGTTAATAAATCAATATACTTATAACTTATTAGTTTGTCAAATTGTATGATGTTATTAACTTTTCTAAGATATGTTGTATGACAGAAAATTTTGATCCATGCTACGATCCCAAAGATTCTGGTCTCTCGGTTCAAAGATCTTTTAGAGAAAGGCTCCGTGTACAACATCAAAAATCTGAAAGTTGTTTCAAGTACACCGAAATATAGACCACTATCACAGGGGTCTAAATTGCTTTTCATACGCATAACGTCGCCTAAGAGATTGGAATAAGGCATCGTCAACATATCACTGCACGAATTTCAGTTTATATGCCCGAATATGATTGATGCATGTATTAATGACACTAACATACTCTCAAGTATTTTGATGCAGTAATATATTAGAGTAATATATAAGCAATACTATTATATAAGTTAAAATTCAAACTATAATGTTGTAATATTATCTTTTCCAATGATACTATATAAATATAAGTAATATTATATGTTTATATTGATTTCTATCAATATAATGTTTTTCATATATATATGGCAATGGTATCGGTCCAAGAAAATAAAAAATCAAACTATATAAACAAAAGGAATATTTAAATAATTTATAATATTACCTACCCAAATGCAAATTCTACAGAATATATTTTATTTGATAATTTATTTAATTTTGTAGATATTTATTTCATAAATTTTGTTCTAATATTCTTTTTCTTTAACAAATATATTCTAACGCCGCTGCGAAGCGCGGCTTAGTAACCTAGTATAATGATAATAATAAATAACAACGTGAAATTATATATTAAGACTCTACTATAAATTACCTATGAACTCTATACGTACGACCATAGTGAAGTTATATACTAGGAGACTATTTTATAAGAACCGGGAATAAAATATTATTTTACAAATTTTGGGCTTCCTTAATTAGCACATAAAAATATCATCTTCGAGTCTATGTCCTACTGAAAATATAGTAATTATAAATACAATTAAATATAAACCTTAGTATATTATTTAAAAACAGTGAATGTTTTAATTTTAAAAAATTGAAATATATTAATGTTAGAAAACGAGAATATACTAATAATTGTATTTATTTACCAATATTAATTTTTATATACTAATATATCTTCTACTATATTAATTTAAAACAATAACATTATAAATATATCTCCAAATATGAGTTCTCTAATAACTCTCTATTTATAAGTACTACCTCTTACACGATAAGTTATCTAAAAACAATGTATTAATACAATTACTAATCTCTCCTACCGCTACTACCGAGAATTTCATCCGGAAGGGGAGAAGTATAAAAACAATTCGTGAATCCGAAAATTTATTATTAAAGGAGACTTCTTTTCATTAGAACACAATAGTTCAATAGGACCCAAATTTTGATTAATTGGTTTCATTCCAGATTCGGGTTCAATTTGCTGCAACTACATAATTATATAAGTTATTTATTTATTTAATTTCGCTTCTTTAATTTCACCCATGTTTTGATTTGCTTTAACTACATAATTAAATTATATTTATTCATTATAGACTTTCATTTAATTTCAATGAATTCACAATTACATATGTAAATAATAATTATCAATTATTTTAATTCTTCATATTTTAAGTTTTGTTTTCAGTAATTCAGTTTTTCTTCTCAAACCGTGCTTAGCACTGGTTATCAGCTAGTTATATATTTATACTAGATATCTTTTTTTCTGAGACCTAAATTCGATCAAATTTGATCGATATGATTTTTATGATTTTGATTGTTTCGAGTGGGAGATTCTATCTCATGGTGATGGTAATATAAGTTTGGTACTTTTGTGAACCGTAGATAAAAAAATATCAATTACAACTTTCTGCAAAAATTTGTGTTAAACTCATGTCATTATGCTACATTCTCGACCGAAATTAGTTTTCATAATTCAAAATATATTGCGTGATACATAAATTTGATCTAAGATTTTTTCGACCAAATTTGTAAATGAATTCCATGCACCTATATAATTATGTTTTGGGCAAGGTAGATGACCAATTTTTTCTTGTAGTGGCGATATTATTTAAAAACTAAGACATCGATCATAAGCCTAATGCTAAAGGGGATATTTTTAAAAGGATCACCATGAAATCCTTTTTAAACATTCACTATTAGTTGAAAATGGAGTTGTGTATCTTGAAATAGGAGGAAAGCTAATACAGGTATTGAACATTATATCTATTTAAAATATAAAGAGTTATTTATTACAACATTATCTCCATCAAAAGAGACATTTGTAGTATGCATCTTTCTCAAATCATTCTTCCTACTATAAACGCTACGTGTAAAAATCCATTTCTTCCTTATTAGAACAACTCCCGGGTAGTGATATTATATGTAAAGGCAGTTTCCATAAGCTGCACAAAAAAAAGATATTACAATTAATACAAAAAAATATCAATATTTTTACAAACACAAAAACAGGTGCAAATTGAAAAAAGTATAGTAAATGTATCAAAAAGGAGAGAGCTAGTGACTTACAAGGGTCTTTGTAAACAATAGTACCAATCTGATTACAATTTTTGTATATTCTATAATAGGCATCGAGACAATATGATACATGTGTTAGTGTAGGTGCCCTAGAGGCAATACATTGTCTCTTTTAATAAACCTTTATGTCATTTGATTATTCAATAAACGTATTTATTATGACTTTAATTACTGCGATATATTTGTTAGCATAATAAATGTCCTTAGAATCATGATACACATTATATAGTTTAAGTACATGACTTGAACTTGAGATTATATAATATATCATATTCTTAAAAGGTCCCTAGTCGAGTATTATTAAATATAGGACAATAATAATACATAAATAGACTAATATGTTGATTGACAGATAACCACATCTCATTGGTTATAAGTATGGAGATACTAAAGTCAATGCATAGGTACATGTAGGAGTACATGGTACTGGACAGACCCACAGTGAGATTCTTCATGTTTAATAAAGTCATAAGAAAGACTCACAGTGATAATGGTGTAATGATCCTTAGACTTGAGATCATTATATTTCTATACGAGGATTAATATACTTTGACAACATTAAAAGTTACCTTTGACCGGGTGATGATAAAAGTGGACATCGGGTATATCATGAGTCATATGAGAAATATGAATGATAGATAAAGGATTTAACCCTCCTATTATTAGGGGAGATATTATTGGCCTCTTGATTGAGTGAGACTATGAAAAATGCATGGCCATGCTCAAATATTGATTTGTTTTAATAGTTTACTCATTGATCAAGGAAACCCGGATTAAGCATTGAAGAGGATGACTAAATACATGCCTCGAGTTTAATCTATAATATTTGGTTAAAGGGATTATATTACACGGAAACATTAATCACGAAAGGTTTAATTGGATCACCAATTATTATTATTACTTGGGTAGCAATGATGTATTACTAGATGCCGCTCATTGTTTATATTTTGTTATTGGATATTGAAATTATTGTCAACGTAATAATAACCTAAAGGGTTACACAATAAGAACGTTTTAAAAGGAGTTTTAATTTAAATATCAGATTTAAATTAAATAATTATAAATTCGAAATTGGTTAATTAATTAATTAAGTTGGACTTAGTTAATTAAATTGTATTTCGAATTTAATTCATTAAAAACCCAAATCAGTTTGGTTTAGTTGAAGCCCAAGCTAATTAGGGTTAGGCCCAATCTCTCTGCCCTATATATACATAATGATGTATAGTTTTAGGGCTGGCTCAGATAATTCGTTTTTAAGAGAGGCTAGAGAGAGAGAGAGAAGGCAGTTTTATTTGGCTAGTACCTGCTCCTTGGATCGTTGGACGATCGGACGCTCTTGTGGACGATTTAGAGACACAGATCTTGACGCAAGGGTTGTGTGGTGATTGCAATCTAGGACCTCCATCTTACAGAATTCGTAAAGCTCTTAACTGGTATGATTTCGTTTCTCCATAATTAGTCACAACTTATACATGGATCCTGCGTTAGGGTTTCGTAAATTTTATTATTTTACGACTATTTTTCGCTGCGTTTTTACAATGAAACCCAACAATGGTATCAGAGCTACGTGTATGAGGGGCTGATTTGGTTACATGTTTACTGTATTTTTACGAGTATGCATGTTTGATGAATCTGCCATGATACAGTTATGTTATATGATTGATATAATGAATATGTATATAATCTGATATGATGATACTAGTATGTTTAGAATCTGCCATGACTCATCTATATGCGATCTGTTATGATATGTATGCTGTTTAGTTTGTATAATGATATAAACGGTCGGATAGATGTATTTGGATACGATCTATTTGCTGAGATTAGGGTTACGTGTATACTGATACATGTTTCTGGTAACTGGGATTTGGGTCGTGTGTATACTGATACATGCTTCTGGAATTGTATACTGATACATGATTTTGCTTGTATTCTGATACATGATTTTGCAAAATTTTCCGCCATCGGGGGGCGCGCTGCCTTGTTTTAATTTGTGCTTGTGACATATGCTTTGTTTATTTATTATTCATGATTGGATCATGAAAAGTAATAAACAGTATGTCATCCTTATATGATATGTCATGTCATTAATTGTTTATATGAGCATGGTGGATGGTTATGGCTTATTGACCTATAGGATAGAGGTTTTTGTTTTAATGTTGGTTTGGTTTCTAAATACGACTTGCATGTCGTCTTCATTCCTTGTAATGTTTTATCTCGAATGTAACTCGAGTTCCTTTGTAAGTTCCTTAGTATAGCTTTCATTGTAATCATCCATGGAGGATTTGGAAGCATTGAAGACTAAGGATTCAATGGAAGCAATGGAGAAGATTTTGTAATAGTTAGATATAACCACCATAGATTGACCTTGATCTTTTCATTAGCTTGAAAAAGGATCACATAGGATTGAGCCATAACCATTACACATTTACTTTACGCACTTTACATATGATGTATGGAATGTATGTATAGAGTAGAAGATGCATGCTTTAATTAGATTAATGATGTATGCATGTATTAGATACATCACCCATGCCATGCTTGCCATGTTTAAACAAGATAAAATCTGTAACGATTCAAATATTAAAAACGATCATGAGATTCTTGTGTTTATGAAATATGGATTTTTAAAGCACGGAATTAAATATGGATTTATGATATCTAAAAACTTGGGATTTTCTGACAAAAGCGGATATGCGTATTCGTAAGGTTGATGGGTTTTAAGCGTGACCATTGGTATCCTCCATCTACCTAGGAAATGAACAATTTAAGATGTCAATATGAAATATTTGGTTCAAGGAAAAATTGAGGATCTCTTTATGATGTGATCATGATCGTTATAAATTTTCTAAACCCCTTAACAAAATATTAAGTTTTAATCGGATGCTTTCCAATGAATGAACACTCATCGAATCCTAGATCGATAAGGGGAAGGGCTGTCAGTGGCAGGGGACTCCTATCTATCGTGGTGAGATGCGACGAATATAAACGGTTATATTTGGCCGTTGTATCATTGGGTCTAACTTAACTGAGTCGTCATAATAAGGTGAAAATAAACGGTTATATTCAACTATTATGAACTTAGAAGCATAGAGTTTGGTTAAAAATCTATTAGATAGATAAGATCAATCGTTGTTCGCCAAACTATCCAAGAATTATATGTGATATAATTGACAACTGTTGTCTACCTAAATAATCATTTTTTAAGGACTTCCAGTGGTTGACTTAGAACATGACGAAATATGGATCTTGGCTCACTAGAAAGAATTATGCGATATACTTTCCGAATTAATAGTAAGGGCTATTAATTTGATAAAAAATAGTGGGAGATATATTATGAATATATCATAATCATTTGAACATAATAATTGATAACTCAAACAATCTAATGTTTATTTTGTGCTTTTATCTTTGTAGAAATGGCAAATAACACAAACACACTATCCGTACGATCAATCCTTGAGAAGGATAAACTGACAGGAGGAAACAACTTCCTAGACTGGCAGAGGAATTTGAGGATTGTCCTCAGGCAGGAGCGCAAGCTTCATGTCATTGACATCCCTCCGCCAGGTCCCCTTCCTGAGGGCGCTACTGTTGAGGAACAAGCGGCCCACACAAAGGATGAGAATGATGCAAATGATGTTGCATGTCTTATGTTGGCAACTATGAGTGCTGAGCTTCAAAGACAGCATGTGCATATGGATGCATATACTATCTATGAACACTTGCAAAGCATGTTTGCAAGCCAAACTCGTCAAGAAAGGATCAACACGAGTAAGTCACTTTTTAATTGCAAACAAGGGGCAAGTGAACCAGTTGGACCACATGTTCTGAAGATGATTGGTTACATTGAGTACCTTGAAACTTTGGGTTTCCCGGTTGGACCGGAAACTGGTATTGACCTTATCATGAATTCTTTGAACAACAAATTCACTCAGTTTATTGTGAACTACAATATGAATGAATTTGACAAAACACCTACTGAATTGTTGGCTATGTTGAGAACATATGAGACCAACATGAAGGCAGCTGAACCTGCTCCCATACTGATGGTGGGCAATAAAGGTAAGGCGAAAGGGAAAGGCAAGTGGAAGGGTAAGAAGAAGACTGGATCTGATTCTGCACCCAAGCCAAAGTCAGGTCCCAAACAGGCTTTCAAGCCTAAAGGTGGTGTTGCTAAGGGTGAATGTCACTACTGTAAGAAAACTGGTCACTGGAAGAGAAACTGTTCAGTTTACTTGGAGGATCTGAAGAAGAAGAAGGTTGATCAAGCTTCTACTTCAGGTATATATGTTATAGAAGTCAATCTGTCTACTTCTACATCTTGGGTATTGGATACTGGATGTGCTTCTCACATTTGTTTAAATGTGCAGGAAATGCAGAGAAGTAGGACATTGGCTAAAGGAGAAGTGGACCTACGAGTTGGCAATGGAGCAAGAGTTGCTGCTTTAGCTGTAGGAACTTATTATTTATCTTTGCCCTCTGGGCTTGTTTTAGAACTAGAGAACTGTTTTTACGTGCCTGCGATTTGTAGAAACATTATTTCTGTTTCTTGTTTGGACAAGAAAGGTTTTTCGTTTACAATAAAGAACAACAGTTGCTCTTTTGCTTTGAATGATTTAACATATGGTGTTGCACGTTTGTTTAATGGTTTATATGTTCTTGACTTAGATAATCCTGTCTATAATATGGAAAACAAACGACTTAAAGTTAATGACTCAAATCAAACATACCTCTGGCATTGTCGTCTAGGCCATATAAATGAGAAACGCATATCCAAATTACATAAGGATGGATACTTGGATAAGTTTGATTTTGAATCATACCTAGAATGCGAGTCTTGTTTGCTTGGTAAGATGACTAAAGCCCCTTTCACTGGTAAGGGTAAAAGGGCCACTGAACGTCTGGAGCTAATACATAGTGATGTATGTGGCCCAATGCGTGTGATGGCTAGAGGAGGCTACTACTACTTCATAACATTTACTGATGATTTCAGTAGATATGGATATGTATATCTTATGAAGAATAAATCCGATTCTTTTGAAAAGTTCAAAGAATACAAGGCTGAAGTAGAGAAGCAAATTGGCGGAGGTGCAAGTATTAAGATCTTACGATCTGATCGTGGGGGTGAATACTTAAGCACTGAATTTAAAGAATATTTAAAGGAGTATGGTATTGTATCACAACTCACTCCGCCAGGTACACCTCAATGGAATGGAGTTTCAGAGAGGAGAAATCGCACCTTGTTGGACATGGTGCGATCGATGATGAGTCATGCAGATCTTCCAATTAGTTTATGGGGTTATGCTCTAGAAACAGCGGCTTTCACACTTAACCGTGTTCCTACTAAGAAGGTTCAAAAGACTCCATATGAGATATGGATGGAGAAACGTTCAGGCATGAGCTTTATGAAAGTTTGGGGATGCAAGGCGTTTGTGAAACGTCAAGTATCTGACAAGCTTGGACCTAAATCCGAAGAATGCAATTTTGTGGGATACCCTAATGAAACAAAGGCGTATTATTTTTATAGTCCTTCTGAGTAGAAAGTGTTCATTGCTCGAGATGCTGTCTTCATGGAAAGAGATTTTGTTTCCAAAAGAAACAGTGGGAGAACTATAGATCTCGATGAAGATCGAGAACCAGAAAATAACATTGAACCTGAGGTGGAACAAGAGCAGGATAATAATAATGCTCAACAAACACAGGTTGTTCGTAGATCTGGTAGAATTCGCCATGAGCCAGAGAGATATGGATTTCTCTTAACTCAATGTGGTGAATTGATGCTCATAGATGAAGATGAGCCTCTCACATACCAAGATGCTATGAACAGTCCAGACTCTAAGAGATGGCTAGAAGCCATGAAATCCGAGATGGATTCCATGTACGAAAACCAAGTATGGACTTTGGTTGATCCACCTGAAGGGGTAAAACCCATAGGGTGCAAATGGGTTTTCAAGAAGAAAACTGACATGGATGGAAATGTTCAGACCTATAAAGCAAGGTTGGTTGCAAAAGTTTTCAAACAAATTCATGGTATTGACTATGATGAGACTTTCTCACCAGTGGCTATGGTCAAGTCCATAAGGATTTTGCTTGCCATTGCAGCATTCCATGATTATGAAATCTGGCAAATGGATGTCAAAACAGCCTTCCTTAATGGAAGCCTTGAAGAGGATGTGTACATGACACAGCCTGAAGGTTTTGTCGATCCAAGGAATGTTGGCAAGGTATGTAAATTACGTCGATCCATTTATGGATTGAAGCAAGCCTCTAGGAGATGGAATATCCGTTTTGATGAAACAGTCAAGGAGTATGGTTTTGTTCAAAACGAAGATGAACCTTGTGTTTACAAGAAGGTTAGTGGGAGCCATGTGGCATTCATAGTATTATATGTTGATGATATACTACTAATGGGGAATGACATAACTACTCTAAAGGCTGTTAAGACATGGTTAGGGAGCAACTTCTCTATGAAAGACTTAGGAGATGCATCCTACATTCTAGGAATGAGGATCTATAGGGATAGATCTAGAAGGATGATCGGTCTAAGTCAGAGTACATACATTGATAAGGTTTTGCATCGTTTTGGTATGCAAAATGCAAAAAGGGGATATGTCCCCGTGTCTCAAGGGATAACGATCTCTACAGATCAGTGTCCGAAATCATTGGATGAGAAGGACCGCATGAGTAAAGTTCCATATGCCTCAGCAATTGGATCTATCATGTATGCAATGGTGTGTACTCGCCCCGATGTTTCGTATGCTTTGAGCATGACGAGCAGATACTAGTCTGATCCAGGTGAAGGTCACTGGACGGCAGTCAAGAATATTCTAAAGTACCTGAAAAGGACTAAAGATTCATTCTTGGTGTATGGAGGAGAGGAGAAATTGGTTGTAAAAGGTTACACCGATGCAAGTTTCGAAACAGACAAGGATGATACTGTATCACAGTCTGGTTTGTGTTTTGTCTAAACGGAGGTGCTGTAAGCTGGAAGAGTTCAAAGCAAGAGACAGTAGCTGATTCTACAATGGAGGCTGAGTACATTGCAGCTTGTGAAGCAGCTAAAGAAGCAGTTTGGATTCGAAAATTCATTACTGAATTGGGAGTGGTTCCATCGATTGCAGATCCCATAGACTTGTACTGCGATAATAATGGAGCCATTGCACAGGCTAAAGAACCTAGATCTCACTCCCGAGCCAAGCATATACTCAGAAGATATCACCTTATTCGAGAGATCAATGAAAGGGGTGACATACACATATGTAAAGTACACACAAATGATAACATTGCAGACCCACTGACCAAAGGCTTGTCGCAGCAGAAGCACGACGGTCATACTAGTTCCATGGGTATTAGATACATGGGTGATTGGCTCTAGTGCAAGTGGGAGATTGTTAGTGTAGGTGCCCTAGAGGCAATACATTGTCTCTTTTAATAAACCTTTATGTCATTTGATTATTCAATAAACGTATTTATTATGACTTTAATTACTGCGATATATTTGTTAGCATAATAAATGTCCTTAGAATCATGATACACATTATATAGTTTAAGTACATGACTTGAACTTGAGATTATATAATATATCATATTCTTAAAAGGTCCCTAGTCGAGTATTATTAAATATAGGACAATAATAATACATAAATAGACTAATATGTTGATTGACAGATAACCACATCTCATTGGTTATAAGTATGGAGATACTAAAGTCAATGCATAGGTACATGTAGGAGTACATGGTACTGGACAGACCCATAGTGAGATTCTTCATGTTTAATAAAGTCATAAGAAAGACTCACAGTGATAATGGTGTAATGATCCTTAGACTTGAGATCATTATATTGCTATACGAGGATTAATATACTTTGACAACATTAAAAGTTACCTTTGACCGGGTGATGATAAAAGTGGACATCGGGTATATCATGAGTCATATGAGAAATATGAATGATAGATAAAGGATTTAACCCTCCTATTATTAGGGGAGATATTATTGGCCTCTTGATTGAGTGAGACTATGAAAAATGCATGGCCATGCTCAAATATTGATTTGTTTTAATAGTTTACTCATTGATCAAGGAAACCCGGATTAAGCATTGAAGAGGATGACTAAATACATGCCTCGAGTTTAATCTATAATATTTGGTTAAAGGGATTATATTACACGGAAACATTAATCACGAAAGGTTTAATTGGATCACCAATTATTATTATTACTTGGGTAGCAATGATGTATTACTAGATGCCGCTCATTGTTTATATTTTGTTATTGGATATTGAAATTATTGCCAACGTAATAATAACCTAAAGGGTTACACAATAAGAACGTTTTAAAAGGAGTTTTAATTTAAATATCAGATTTAAATTAAATAATTATAAATTCGAAATTGGTTAATTAATTAATTAAGTTGGACTTAGTTAATTAAATTGTATTTCGAATTTAATTCATTAAAAACCCAAATCAGTTTGGTTTAGTTGAAGCCCAAGCTAATTAGGGTTAGGCCCAATCTCTCTGCCCTATATATACATAATGATGTATAGTTTTAGGGCTGGCTCAGATAATTCGTTTTTAAGAGAGGCTAGAGAGAGAGAGAAGACAGTTTTATTTGGCTAGTACCTGCTCCTTGGATCGTTGGACGATCGGACGCTCTTGTGGACGATTTAGAGACACGGATCTTGACGCAAGGGTTGTGTGGTGATTGCAATCTAGGACCTCCATCTTACAGAATTCGTAAAGCTCTTAACTGGTATGATTTCGTTTCTCCATAATTAGTCACAACTTATACATGGATCCTGCGTTAGGGTTTCGTAAATTTTATTATTTTACGACTGTTTTTCGCTGCGTTTTTACAATGAAACCCAACAACATGGCCTCTTTGTATGTTTGACTCATAACAGTCTCCCCAGGGTTGTATGAAATGACAATCTATCTTTCATCCACATGCAAAGTCTATAAATCCCTGAAGCTATGAATCTGTTGCTGAAGCCGAAGCTATGCACCACGTCGGTGGTGGAATCTGGTCTGGAATCTGGTTTACGTGTAATTCAAAATGCTTTAAGTAATTAAGCAACATTTCAAATTATCTGATTTTTTGCGGCATATATTCTTTTAATAGTATAAAAAAGGCGAAAATTGTTAGATCTTACAACACCATACTTTTCTTTAGCCAATGTAGATTGCTCACAAAGAGAAACAACAATGAGACTTGTTGGGTGGTGTCAACCCAAGTACCACATCGAGGAGAAAAGAGAAAATACTCTTGTATATAAGCGGCCAAATAAACTCCATTAGTATGGGGCCTTTTAAGAGTGACCCAAAAACAAATCCGTGCAGGTCTGGCCCAGAGCGGACAATATCATACTAGTGTGGAGTTAAGGCTCGCTCGCGGCCCAATAAGTGGTATCAGAGCCATTGGTCCGGAGTTGGATCCTGGGGGTAACGGGCTGCGGTTGTTCGATGTGGGAGGTTCCCTTCGGTGGCCATTGTAGAGGGAGTGAAGGAAGAATTGTGGTTATGGAGTTTTCTATGTGATTTGGGGATTGAGAAAGATCATGTGACTTGTGGTGGGATAGTCAAAGTGCGATTCACTTGGCTAAGAATCAAGTTCATCATGCGCGTACCAAACATATTGATGTCAGGTATCACTTTGTGCGAGATGTCATAGAGGATCCAGCAGACATGTTCACCAAGGTTGTGACAGGGAGTAAGTTCCAACAATGCTTGGACTTGTTCAATATCAACCGGTGTTGAATGCCCTTTGGGGCGGTGTTGGGGTGAGGTGGAGATTTCATCCCATGGTGTGAACTACGGTGGCTTGATCCCAGTAATGGGTACGTAGACAGCTATGGTAAATATGGCGCAGCCGGTTGGTGTTTACATATCAAGGTGTTCATAGTTTTCTTGGTGTTCGTCCATAATTTGAGGTCTATAAAATGATGTATGAGGTGGAGAATTGTGAGGTTAAAAGTTGGGCTAGTTTTTGGTGTTACTGTGAAAAAATTCGTAGAAATATTTCTGATTGAGTTAGCAGTTTTGTTTTTGCGTTTACCGGAGTTTCAACGGTCGGATCGCCCTGAATTTTAGACAGCGTATTCCTTACTCATATATCTAAATTATGAATGGTGGAGATCGGATTTATGGGTCCAGAAGGTCTGTTTAATTTAATTAGGTAGGGGCAGGGATTGTTGTACCACGGTGAGGATTAGGTTCCCCGTGGTGAGGCGACTTGTAGCGGGTATTTTTTGGCGCAAAAGTGTTTTTGGGTTAATTCTTAAACTAGGCCCATGGTTATTATGATGTGTAAATGGTAGTGAATTAGCTAGGTTTTAAGGATTGTAATATTGTATCCATAAAAAACATATGTATCAATATATACAAGAAAAAAGGCTCTTTTACTTGGCCAACAAAATCAATCTTCTCTGTGTCTGTGTTTACTTTGATTATTGTCTTGTGTTATATCTTATAACTTGTGGCAGTAGAACTTGGTGTGATTTCTACATAATAAGTCTTTTCTTCAGGTCTTATTCCGATGTGTCAAAGTTTTCCCTCATTTGGGACCCAATAAGACCGAACAAAATGGAAACACAGAACAAATGTGAAATTATTTTTGCCATTGAATATAGTTGTTTCTTTAATATTTATGTCCTGTTGTTTTGATTGTAAGCTTGTGAGGGCTTTAAATAGTTGTTGACATTGTTAAAGACAAGGATATTTTATTAATACATGATATTTTGAGGACCATCTAAGGGAACAAATTTGTTTTTCAGAAGAATAAGAGTGTCTTTTACAATTATCTAACATCCAAACTCGGCAATACATTACGAGTGGGAAATACTAGTATGTTTGATTTTATTTATAATTTGTTGGGAATGATATTTTTGATTTATAATTTGTTAGGAATGATATTTTCTCGTCGAGGATTTAGTGGGAATATAAAATTAGATACTTCAGTGATTTTGTAGAGAGCTCAGTCACTAAGTAAATCTAAACGAAACTTTTCATCTCAATGTCTTCGGACCTCACTCCTCAGTATTTTTAGTTACAAGTACACTAATAGTCAAATCATTAGTTGACTATTATAATCTCAAACTAAATAAAAAAAAATTTTAATATTTTTGGAATATCACTCAAACATATAAATCTTGATATCCATACGGTTAGATCATCGGAAATGTTTTTTAAAAAATCAAAACACCAATTCGGGACTAAACACGAATGAGAAATAATAGTCAAATTACTAGTTGACTACTACAATCTCGAAACAAATAAATTTATTTTATTCTAATATTTTTGAAATATCACTCAAACATATAAATCTTGACATCCATACGGTTGGATCGTCAGTAAATAAATTAAAAAAAATCAAAATACCAATATGAGACTAAACACTAGTTAGAATTACTAGTCAAATAACTAGTTGACTATTATAATCTCAAACCAAATAAATTTATTTATTTTTCTAATATTTTTGTAATTTCAATGAAATATATAAATCTTGATATCCATATGGTTAGATCATCGGGAAATATTTTTTAAAAAATTAAAACACCAATCCGGGACTAAACACTAGTTAGAAGTAATAGTCAAATCACTAGTTGACTACTATAATCTCGAAACAAATAAATTTATTTTTTTCTAATATTTCTGGAATACCACTCAAACATATAAATCTTGACATCCATACGGTTGGATAGTCAGTAAATATTTTAAAAAAACAAAATACCAATATCGGACTAAACACTAGTTAGAAGTACTAGTCAAACAAGTAGTTGACTATTATAATCTCAAACCAAATAAATTAATTTTTTTTCTAATATTTTTAGAATATCACTCAAACATATAAATCTTGATATACATACGGTTAGATCGTCAGAAAATATTTTAAAAAAATTGCAACACCAATATTATGCTACTTTTTAAAAATATTGTGCTAACTTATGACGGAATCTGCCAAAAATTTGGAAAAAAATGAATTTACCGCCAATTTTTTGGGGAAAAAATTGAATTTACCGCACCTAAAATTCTGTTACGACGAAAAAATCGTTGTATATTCATTTTAAAACTATGTTGTTTTGTAATATAATATTATTTTTATTTCACTTAGATTTAGTGAGAATAAAATATTAAAATCTTAACTTATGACGGAATACTTTTTTTTTTAATTTCGTCGTAAGCAAAAAACGACATCGTTCTATTCTTTTTTTTTTAATTATTTAATCCTAGATTTTATTAATTAAATAATTATCTTACGACAGAAATGGTTTTTGTTAGGTCCTGATAAGTTTGTAGAAGGGGGGTTGAATACAAACTATACTGTTTTATCGAATTTGTCCTTTGAATAATATAACAATTAAGAACAAATTAATGCGGAATATAAATGAAACAAGATTCAAGTTAAATATAACTTATATTAAACTTGAAGGGTGTTGCAAATACAATAAGGATTACAAAGTATTTATCTCAAACTAATTAATACAAATTTAGAATAAATTCGACATGAACTTTTTTATATTTGTAATAAAAAGATCGAATGCTAAAAGCAAGTTCGAGATAAATTCTAGGGATAAAAATCCGCTAGATAATCAAAGCAATACAAGTAATCAACTTCTAGTGGTTTGGATTTAACAATACAAACTAGAATTAATTACTTGAGAAGAAATGAGATCAAATGCTTTCTTCTTTTGTTCTTGAGAGAAAATGGTTCTGCTGCTTTTGATAATGTGATAATGTTCTGCTGTGTGTACTGTCTCGGATTAATACAAATGTTTTTGCCTTGTATGACCTGTTAATTAAATCATAAAGATTTAATAAAAACAATTCATACACTTGTATGACCTGAGAATTCTGCTCGGTAGAACCTGCTACATCCAATAGAACCTTCAAAAACTGTCCGGTATGACCTGCTGTTCTTCCACCAACTCTCGGTAGAACCTGGGAAAGTAACTTGTATGACCTGGCAGAATTGTATGGTATGACCTATACAAAACACGGTATGACCTAGCAACAGAACTCGGTATGACCTATAAAAAACACGGTATGACCTATACAGGGCAGGTCATACAGAGAACTAGTTCAGGTCATACAGTATTAAATTAATTCCCTTTAATCAAATTAGTTAATTTAAATTCTAAATTAAGTTAATTCTTTTCTAGAATCAATTTAATAAATAATTTAAACAACTAAATTAATTAATTTAATAAATTAATTAATTCTGAAAGAATTAATTTATTAATTAAATTGATTAATAATTTAATTAATTAAAAGAAGATAACTTAAAATCCTTGCATTCTCTATCTTCTGAAAACCACTGAATATAGATGATTTAATTCCCCTGATTGATGTCGTCATTCGATGCACTGTCTGGTTCATGAATAACTGACTTCAATGATAATTCTTCATCTTTAAAACATTTAAAGCTGTGGCTTCTTTTCTTTTGCTTTGAATAAACTCTGTATCCTGTACTTCTTCTGTCACCAACTGGAAATCTCTGTCACTGTAGTAAATCCACTTTCTTGAATACTTCACTGAGGCTTGAACAATAAATTGAACTTCTTTCAATGTAGAATAACTTCAAGTCTGTAGATGACTTTAATACTCCATTCTCTTGACAGATAAAACTCTCTGAGATTCCTGTGACCTTTAATCTAATATTTACTTATTACATTCTGGTTTAAGTTGAGTAGAATCCTCGAATTACAAATAGGCTATAGCATATGCCTTTCAATCTCCCCCTATTTGTTTGTTAGAGAATAACAACCAAATACCTAGAGGATCACTCAACTAAAACCAAGAAAAAGATAAGACTCTTAAGCCTAAGTAAATACTAGAAAGTTCTGGATCAAATATGACATTTCCAGATTTCACCAGTAAAGATAAATACAAAACAGAAGTTCCTCTAGACTGAACATATGATAACATTGAACCTGTCTTGATTTACCTAAGCTCTATACATATAACATTTACAAAACATGACATTTCCAGATTTCACCAGTAAAGATAAATACAAAACAGAAGTTCCTCTAGACTGAACATATGATAACATTGAACCTGTCTTGATTTACCTAAGCTCTATACAAGACAGAGCTAACTTACCTTTACTCCCCTGAAACTCCTCCTTTTCCTTTTATATCTTTTTCAGCTCCCTCTTCCTAGCTTCTCCAAATTTCTCTAGAAACTTCTCTATAAACTTCTCCCCCTTAGTTGAGGAATTCTCTACATATTTTACTTTATGAGTTTCTGAAGCCAGTAGGAGTTGAGATAGTTGATGGAGTTGATCTTGGGTAGTAAATGTCTTTTAGATTTCCTTGAGCAGTCCCAGCTGATTGTTGACAGAGGTGGAAGAAGAAGACCGTTCAACCACTTGTGCTTGCTAAATTTCTTTATCAGCCCCGGTTTTGAATAGATGTTCCTGTATATCAGCTATGTGAGCTAACTACATTGCAGTGTATGTGTCTGTGTGTGCACTCACTTGAATTTCTCATGTAAGTGTATCACTCATCTCACGTGCATGTGTTTCACTCAGTGTTTGATTCTTATCACTCAACATTAGCTGTCTGTTTGCTCCTTTTTGATCAGTACCTGCATTGAAACTCACCCTAGCCTCTTCAAGAGAGGTCAGTGGTGGTGCAATGGGAGTTCGCAAATCCCGATCCTCAATCATGTCTATCAAATCACTTGGATTTGAAATCTGAATTGCTTCAGTGATAGACTGGCCAAGTTGCCTTCCACTTTCTCCAGATAAATGTGCGAGTGGAAAATCCCTTAGGGAGCCAGAGGTGTTCACTCTGGGAGGGGAGAAAATGATTCTATTTAATTTGGCAAAGAATCAAATTTTCCCTCAGATGCCTATGAAGGCACTTCTACCGTGACAATGGTAGGCACTGTAACCAGTTGCAGGTGCTCTGCTTTCACTGTGTCCTGAGTTTCATCTAATGAAATTGTTTTCTCCCATTGTGAGTAATGAGAATGTGCTTGACTCAATACAAAGTGCCATGGCCCTATGGCGAATTTCAATAGATTCATCCTGTTGAGAGAATGTTTCTAGATACAGTTCATTGGCCATTTCAAAGTCCATATCCTATTGAGAGGATACAGATGGGCTGACAGATGCCTCAGTATATATTGAATTTCTTTAGAGGAGGCAGATCGACTTTGATCCATTTGATTTTTATGATTTTGATTATTTCGAGTGGGAGATTCCTATCTCATGGTGACGGGTCGGTATTTTATGAACCATAGTTAAAACAATATGAATTACAACTTTGAGCAAAAATTTGTGTTAAACTCATGACATTCTGCTACATTTTCGACCGAATTTAGTTTTCATAATTCAAAATATATTGTGTGCTACATAAATTTGATCTAAGAATTTATCGGCGAAATTTGTAAATGAATTCCATGCACCTACATAATTATGTTTTGGGCAAGGTAGATGACCATTTTTTCCTTGTAGTGGCAATATTATTTAAAAACTAAGACATGGTTTGGATCATAAGCCTAATGGAAAATGTATAATATTCAATTGAAATTTAGTGGTAAAATTTTATTCTTTTATCTTCGTTCAGAAATGTTAAAGGAGATATTTGTAAAAGGATCTGCATGAAATCCTTTTAAAACAATCAGTATTAGTTGAAAATAGAGTTGTGTATCTTGAATTAGGAAGAAATCTAATAAAAGTATCGAACTTTATATATGTTTGAAATATAAAGAGTAATTTATTACAACAATATCTCCATCAAGACATACAGTTAAAGTATGCATCTTTCTCAAATCCTTCGTCCTAGTGTAAAAGGTACGTGTAGAAATCCATTTCTTCCGTATTAGGACAACTCCCGGGTAGTGGTATTAAATGTAAAGGCAGTTTCCATAAGCTGCACGAAAAATAGATATTACAATAAATACAAAAAAAAATATCAATATTTTTAAAAACACAAAAAACAAGTGCAAATTGAAGAAAGTATGGTAAATGTATCAAAAAGGAGAGAGCTAGTGACTT
Organism: Heracleum sosnowskyi; assembly: GCA_030848705.1. Lineage (NCBI taxonomy): Eukaryota > Viridiplantae > Streptophyta > Magnoliopsida > Apiales > Apiaceae > Heracleum > Heracleum sosnowskyi. The sequence goes on from CM061235.1 coordinate 74,413,236, forward strand.
ACAAGGGTCTTTGTAAACAATAGTACCAATCTGGTTACAATCTTTGTATATTCTGTAATAGGCATCCAGACAATATGATCCATGGCCTCTCGGTGTGTTTGGCTCATAACAGTCTCCCCCGGGTAGTATGAAACGACAATCTATCTTTCCTGCACAGGCATAGTCTATAAATCCCTGAAGCCGTGAATCTGTTGCTGAAGCTGAAGCTATGCACCAAGTCGGTGGCGGAATCTGGTTCACATATATATAAATTAAAATGCTTTAAGTTTTTAAGCAACATTTCAAATTATCTGATTTTTTGCAACATATATTCTATTAAAAGTATAAAAAAAAGGCGAAAATTGTTAGACTTACAACAGCATCCTTTTCTTTAGCCAATGTAGATTGCTCACAAAGAGAAACAACAATGAGACTGAACAAAATGGAAACACAGAACAAATGTGAAATTATTTTTGCCATTGAATATTGAATATAGTTGTTTCGTTAATGTTTATGTCGTTATGTTGTTTTCATTGTAAGCTCTTGAGGGCTTTAAATAGTTGTTGACGTTGTTAAACACAAGGAAATTTTATTAATACATGATATTTTGAGGACCATCTAAGGGAACAAATTTGCTTTTCAGAATAAAATTGTCTTTTACAATTATCTAACATCCAAACTCGGCAATACATTTTTTATGCATCGAAAATAGAATTAATTTTATCTTTTTGACAATAAAAGCAGCTTATAATTAGGAAAAATACCACTCCTATCATAACAAAAACAAATTTCCTTGAAAAATTGCTATATAATGTAAGCACAAAATCCTTACAAATTATGTAAATTCATTAACTCAGTCTGCAGCAACAAAAATCTAAGAAGCCCCGAAGTTGTGCATCACTGCTAGCATCAATAGCCACAGAAAATAACTTTTGCTGCAACTAAATTACATCTCATTATCTGAAAGTTAACAAAATCAGGTTTTGTGTCTCTGCGTGCCTACAGAGGAGGAGGCAGCAGCCTAGGCTCCAAAAAACTAATAGAAATTTCTGATTGTAGCCCGGGCTGAAATAAATTTACAAACAATTTTTTTTAGATGTATATTTTATTATCCTCTCTTTTCGAATCTTAATTGGGCCAATGTGTGTGTATATGTTTTACTTACTTAACTCATTACTTTGTTTGTTGAAGCAAACATACAGAGAAAAAGAAACCAATTAAGAGAACACAAGGAAGAAGTTTGCTTAATGAAGAAAAAATTTAAAGGCACACACTTTACCATTGCAAAGAATAAATTATTGAGTGGGGCTATCCTTAACACAAGGAAGGTTTGGGCCCTGACCACTGTCCTTTGATAAATAAATTTGGTGCTGGAACTATTTCCATTATAGAATCAATTAACTTAGAACAGATTCAAAACATCATGCACTTACGATGATCGCTGGGCTGTTTCACCTACTGATCATGTGCTGGCTTCCGAATTGAGGCAATTGATCTCTAATACTCATATCTCAGGTACTGATACAATTCTGTAGGATGATCTTACACTAAAGCCTGCATTTTATCTAATATCTGGAACTCGATCTTCTCGAGAACAATCAATCCCGCCTCCTTGGTTAAGTTCTATTCGGCATCATTTCCCCATTCCTATATGCTTTATTACGCTTCCGCTTGCATTCATTAATAGACAGTTAACTAAAGATCACATGTTGCGGTTTGGTGTGAGGGTCGATAATTCTTCTTGCATTCTTTGGGATGATGCAAATTTGACCTCGAGCCATCTTTCAGTGACTTGCCTGTATGCAAACTCTGGGTTGCAACAAAGTCCTATTTCGTTCAACATGTCTACGGATCAGTTTTGCATGCAAACTCTGGGTTGCAACAAAGTCCTATTTCGTTCAACATGTCTACGGATCAGTTTCTATTTAGCCAATTTCATCCAGGAAATCTCACAAATTTTTAGAAGCAAATTTCTTTCTCGTACATAGCTGTTAGAAAATGGAAAGTTTGAGGCATATTTTAAATATGTTCTTGATGGAATTTCCGGAAACTAACAATTGGAGGTTGTTCCTTGTAATGAGGACTTAATGATTCATCTGCAGCGGGAACCCAATACACCTGAAAGGAGATCCCTTGAAGTGTATTCAATGTGGTAATAACAAGTTGTGAGGGTGAGTTGGTAGTACCTTTACTACATTCCTTGATACTTACGTATCTGTGTCTATTCCCTGTAAACCTAAAAGGTACTGTTACTGCCAGTATAGCAAGAGTTATTTGAACTCTGAATGGGGTCAAGTCATTTGACGAGATGATAGCAGTACATCTTTGGAGATGCCCAGCTAAGCGAATGTAATTGTGTGGTCGCAATTAGAGGAAAGGGTTATTCCTTGAAGAATTCGACGAACAGGATCGAGACAGGACCATTAACGTCTCAAAGCCGTAGATCAGCACCATAGCCTTTGATTTGTCGTCGTCTATGGAATGTGGTTACACCAAACGGATAAAGATTCAAGGTGAAACATTCCATCTAGATCCGGTAGCCATCGAAGTAGAGGACTTAGGAGGGTTCAAACCCGGAAGGGTACCGACTCTGAAAAACAAGTCATGATAAGGACCGATATGTAAGCATTTCTATATGGATTTGTGGGGGATTGTTAGAAAATGGAAAGTTTGAGGCATATTTTAAATATGTTCTTGATGGAATTTCCGGAAACTAACAATTGGAGGTTGTTCCTTGTAATGAGGACTTAAACTTTCATGTTTGGATCTAAGACATTTTCTTAGTGTAATCCATAAATAAATTGAATTGAAATAGGTTGTTTGAAATGGGTTATGTGGGTTGGTTATATTGAAATAACTTGTATCCCACATTGAATTGGTAATGAGAGGTTGGTGGGTTTATATAGAAACATGTGCAAGAGTAGTGTACAACTACTAAGGCATGTGGGTGTGCATGGTGTTAGTATGTGCCTCACGCGCACACACACACGCGCGCGCCGCAGCTGCCCGCCTCGCCCCGCCACGTCACAACTCGACTCGACTCGGGTCGAAGGGCGATTTGGGCGAATGTCTCGGCGTCTCGCGTACGCGAGGCGACCTGGGCGAGGAATTTTATTACCTATTTATTTAATATTATTTATTGATTTAATTTAACAGTATCAGTATTTATTTGTAACATCTAAAATGAACTGGGTCAGGATTTAATATAAATCCTGATGAACTGGGTCAGGATTTATATTAAATCCTGATGGACCAGTTCTTGGATCAAATCCTGATGGCCTGGTCAGTACTTGGAGTGAAATCCTGATGGCCTGTGTCAATATTTGGATCCTGATGATGGTCCAGTCCTGACGAAATCCTGATGGTCGATCAAGTATTGATGTCACTCCTGACGGACAGCAAGTCCTGATGGCTTGGAGTACTGATGATGATCAAATCCTGATGGACCAGGAAATCCTGACTGAGCTGTAACTGATATTAAATACATACAAACAGAACGTTAGACTGTAAAAATATACGTAACTCTGAAAATCCTAGCAACTATAATCTTCTCTGGTTTTCTCTCAACTCATACAGAATACATAGTTCTTGGGCGAAGTGAGGTGCAGGTCGCTGTTGATCATTGCCATTACTGTGAGTGGATTGATATGTGCTGTTTTATCCTGGGAGTGATATTGGCAATAATCTCTTCAAGAACAGTCAAGACTTCTCGAAGGCTTGGCGACTCAGTTGTTTCTTTATCTTTCAGAATTTGTTAAAGCTCTTGATAGATAAGTGTTCTTTCTTATCTGATTATATTTACAGTCTCTGATTATTTTATTGTTTCGACCTTTGTGTTTGTTTCGTTTATTGGCTTTTTGCCTGTTCTTGTTAATACAATTATATATATAACTGTCCTATTGTTGCTGTGTAGTTAGTAATTATACCCAACAATAGCTGTATCTATTTTTCTTATATGAAAGGAGCGAGATCACAGGTTTCACGATACAGGAAATTTGGCTACTTATTAATTAGAAATGTCAAAAGAATAATTAGAAAAAAATTATTCTCTTGTAAAGTTTTAAGAAAAAAGCAAGCAAAGAGCCAAAAATTCTTATTAACTCGTAATGATGTTTGTTTTGTGAGACTAGATTATAGTCATGTCGGCTCTATTATAGTTGTTTCTCTCCACTCCAGCGCGGCTTACATTTTACAAGTCATAGTATCATTTTTATTTTGCAAAAAAGTAGTAAAAATTATTACAACTTTCTGCATATGTTTGTTACACTCAACTCGACATTTTGCATATTCTCGACCGAATTTAGTTTTCATAATTTGATTTTTTTTGCGCGGTACATAAATTTGATATAAGATATTTTTCGACCAAATCATTAGTATACTTGATCCTGAGGACTAATTATGACGTCATAAGTCTGAGTTGATATAACTTTCAAAAAAAGAGACACCTATCCAACTTGAAAACCTAATAGACACCTTAAATTCTAAATCTAAACCTAATAGACACATATACAACCTAAACCTAACAACACCCTTGAATGAATACACCTAAGATTTATAATTTAAAATACAACTTTCAAAACATAAAGACACATATCCAACTTGAAAACTTAATAGACACATAATATTCTAAACCTAAACCTAACAGACACATCTACAACTTGAAAATATAATAGACACCTATAAGACACCCCTTCAACAAGAAATTTAATAGACCTAAGATTTGTAAAATAAATTTAAAATACACATCTATTATATATCTTATACTGCAACAAGCACTTTGTGAACCATTTTATTCAACACTTGAAATTACGTAACTGCCCCTTCAAAGTCAAATGTTATAAAAATGTAAGAAAATTTTGATCTTGATGGGAATCGAACCTAAGACACTTCAATACTAATTACTAAGAATTTCAAGTAACCAATTTAACCATTGAGCTACTTTGGTTTTTTTGTTGTGGCTGCAACAAGCGCTTTGTGAACCATTTTATTCAACACTTGAAATTACGTAACTGCCCCTTCAAAGTCAAATGTTATAAAAATGTAAGAAAATTTTTATCTTGATGAGAATCGAACCTAAGACACTTCAATACTAATTACTAAGAATTTCAAGTAACCAATTTAACCATTCAGCTACTTGGGTTTTTTTGTTGTGGTATAGAACCCATTAGTATGATAATGTCTTTCACAAATATTATTTTACACTTTAGTTTTTATTCAAGATTCTTTCATGATAATTTCATTTGTCTGATTATTAATAAAAGTGGTTATTGGTATAAAGTATATCCAATAGACTCGTATCTCTTTAATTAAATTTAATTATATTTCTTCCTTTGTATTCACAATTTTAAGACAAAGTACAAATGCATTTTTAGTCACATAATATCACTTTTTAGTCCGAGCATCCAATAATATAAAATAATACAAAATAGTAATCATTTTGTCTCAACTATATTCATACATATCAGATAATATAAGTAATAATATAAGCACCTCTATAGTTTTTACCCTGAATAGAGATACGTAATCCGGATTCAGGTCGGATTTTTCGATATCCGATAGGGCCGGGCTTTTTTAAATCGAGACAAATTTTCTCTAAAATATTTATACATGTAGATAGGGTCGGGTCAGGAGGGGCCAAATCGGATTTTTACAAATTATTTTAGATATTGATAACTTTAACTTTAACTTTACCTTTTTTTTATTTTTTCGGATTTAATTAAAAAAATTAAGCTTTTATCCGATATTTAATTGAAAATTCTAGCTTTTTGGATTGGACTTTTATCCTTATCAAGACTACGTCCAAATCGAGATTAAATTTGGGTTTATTCGGCTCGAACCGGATCGGGGTTTTGTGAAAAATATGTGATTCGTTTAAGCCTGCGGGCTGGATCCAATTGAGGTGGACTTTTTTTTAATCAGATTTTTTCCGATTTTTTTAACCAGTTCGAACAGTTTTTTTCGAATACGAATTTGTGTGCATCTCAATCCCGCCACCTCATGCATTAAGGACATGTATACTACTCCGGCCGCTTATAGAGAATTATGGAGCCCGGAAAGTATTGGTACTTTCGAAATGGAGCATTTATTTGACACCTTTAACTAATTACTATCTGATTATTAATTAGCTTATAAAACTAATCATCAAATACATTCAACTAAGAACAAAATCTTCTTCGGACTAATACCAAACCGATCTTCCTTGCAAATCTTCTCAACCATGTCATATAGTGTCACCAACAAGTTCAAACTGGTGGCAGGATCACCACAACAAACTCAAGAATACTTATTATCACAAAATTAAACTGACGTGAACTAGGTGATAGTGTGACAAATATTGACATCTATATCCAATATCACTTATTATATTTTTTTTAAATTTAAAACTATCAACATATTTACTTCTTTTCAATTATATCCTTATATATAATAAGCGTAAAAATGGATTTTATCATTATTTTACATTTATTATTGTTTAATTATAAGATATTAACAACTTATAATTATATATGCATTTTTGAAATTTTAGCTACTAATAAGATTAAAACTGTAGTTTTATTATGATCCAATATATTATAAATCTCGTCTTCAATAGATAAATTTTATACGTTGGTCATTTTCGAAAAATCCACTATAGTATATAAAGTATTGAACCCGAAAAATGCAAAAAAAAAAAATTATATTTGTATATAAATAAAAAAGTTTGTGTTGGAGATTTTTACAAGAAAGTTGAAGTTGTAATCGTACGACTAAATCAAATCTAAACTAAATTGGTTTAATTTTTTTGAATATCTATGATAAAATATTAAAAGTACTAAATGTTAAATTATTTGTGTCAAGCGGCAATTGTAAGGTGAAACGAGTAACTTATCACGAATCAGTTTAGCATTATCTTGAAAGGTATAAGTAATTAGTCAAAATATCTGCGCCTACTCAGGTCATAATAACAACCTTATAGACTGGGATTTTGTAAAACATGTATCATCAAACCTTCGACATATTTCCTACTGATATACCGTTACATGCTTATGTCTTTTCTTCTACATGCATTCCACCAAACGATGAGACCAACATAACCGAAAATAACTAGAGCATTCTCGTGCCTCGCACGGGCTATAAAGCTAGTTTAACTTATAGCCCAATGCTACATCCTAATGTTTGTTTCAATTTAGGGATCCTGAAAACTTTTATTTTACTAAGACTCTTACTAAAACAACAAATAATCAAGAAAAAGAAAAAAATTAGATAAAAAACCTAAATACTTCAAAATTATTGTTCTTCATATTCTTTTAATTTTGAAATATTTTAAACAAGTTTCTTAGTACAAGAAAAAACAAACACGGAAAGCCCCAAAAAAATCGTCAAATTATATATAAATATTTTCATATTTGTTTTATTTTTTTTTAAATATTTTACACTTTTAGAAAAAAAATTAAAAAAATACTAACTTGCATAATACTTCTACTTTACCATCCTTTAAAATTCCAACCACTAATTGATTTTTTTAACTTTCTTAAACAAGTGATATTTAACCTTTTGCACCTTGAATGCATTCAAAAAAATTTAAATAAGAAAATTTGACACAACCCCATTTTTTGATAATGTAAATAAGGGTCTACAAAACCTTATTTCATACTAAATATTGCCACAAAATAATATGAACAGGTGTTTTAAAATCTTATGACCAACATACACACATCAACAAAGCCAAAGATACCCAATGAGTACATAGAACATCATCAATACTATTTCTTTTCACAATTTCTAACACAAAGTTTCATTTCTTTTTCGTGCTATCTCTTATAAGTTTCATTATACTTTAAACTATTTAATTATTTCACTTGAGACAATGTCCACAAAAGGAGCAAGCCCATCCACATATACCTATGGTTCTCCAAATCCCAAACAGATTGGCAGACCATGAAGTATGATCTACAAAAATTAGAAATCAAAAAGTATTTGGATGTTATTGCCAGTGAGAGATACTATCCCACAATGGGGAAGTGCAACAAAAAAAAGGGTTTAAACTCATTTAAATAAATTGATAATAAATAATAGTCAATAAATAATCGCAGGTTCATGCAATGTCACTGAAGTTGATTATGCAGAAATTGGTAATTAATTGTTTAATAAACAATAATGAATTTATACTCAATATAGTATTGACTTTTTCTTTATACTATGATTAGATGATATTACTATTGTTTAATATTTAAAATTATTGTGTCCAATTTATTTGCAGGTTCTTGGATGCTCGTAGATATTGATAATGCAGAAGAAGGTATTTATTAATCATTTGTATTAGTATTACACTTTCTACAATGATGATATTACTTTTGCTGATTTAAAGATAATCTTTTAATATTATTATTATCTTCAATAAGTTAGTTATTACTATTACTCTTAAAATTACACCATAGTTTCAGACTACACTTTATATAAAAAACTTACTCATAGTGTACTTTGATGAAGGTTCTATAATGACCAAGGAAGTTGTTAACACATGAGATTATGATCATTGTGAGATGATAATTCGAGAATATAATAATCTTTGTTCTTTGACAGCTGTTTGCCAATTTTGTAATGTTATTATGTGGAAGGAGGAATGCAATAATATAAAGTCACCAAAGGGTACTGCATTTTCACTTTGTTGTTTAAATGGACAGCTTTGCTTACCATCAATAAACCAATGCCTACATATCTTCAGTATTTGTATGAGGACCAAGAGAAGGGATCTAAGTTCAAAAAGTGCATACGAATATATATTCTATATTATCTTTTACTTCAATGTAGCAAGAATAGACCGTTCCATAAATACAGGTCGTGGACCGTATGTTTACAGGTAATATGGTCTTAATATTCATAGGTTTGGCAGCCTACTACAAAATTAAGAGGATCAGCCAAAATTCTGTCAACTGTACGTTTATGATACAGAGAATGAGGTTGATAATCGCATGGACACAATTTATCTTCATGACATAAATTTGGTTGACCCAGATATATTAGAAAATTTGTTGAAGATGCTCGATGAGATAAATGAGCAGGTAAAGTGTTTCAGAATGGCCAGATCGAGACCATTTTAATCAAGAAGAAATAACCAACCTTAAGATTGTGATGAAAGCTTTTAGATCAACAAGTGGATGAATAATCACCTACTACCATCTAACGAAGTTGTTGCTATCTGGAGGATAATGATGACACTTGTGGACAGCGAAACATTATTATAGAAAGCAAAGTTGGTGGACAACCAAAAATCAGTTACCTTCATCCTCTATTGATGGCTCTTTACATATCCTCTATTATATTCACGTGGGGAAGATGGTTACCATGAAGAGATTTATTATATGGAATGCAATAAGCCAGCCAAGAAAAAAAACAAAGTCACTCCAAGAAAGTTTTACTTATAAAAGTTTATGATTCGGTCAGTTAAGTTTATTTTATGAATGTACAAAGAAAAGAAAAGTTGTATTTTTTAAAAATAAAAATTGTGAAACTAATTTTTTTTCTTTGTTACAAAATAAAAACTTTTCATTTCTATTCACAATAAGAAATAAAAATAATGTTTTGTAAGTTAAATAATCTATCCATGAAAATAAAAAATATAATTTTAATTTATAATTAAAATAAATGAAAAATTAGTTAACAAACAATGAACTAACTTAATTTAGTGCATTTCATCTCTTTGGCTGTTATACTCGAATTGCATTAAGGTGTACTACTGATAATACAAAAATTTTCATTGGCGGCCACATATATTTATCAATCATCACCATGAAATGTAACTCTTATTGGGATGGTTGCAAATGATGTCATTGCTTCCACGGTTGTGTTGAGAACTGCCAAAATATTATTGCAAGGGTGTTCAAGTTGAACTTAGAGCAGATAGATATTAAGAAAAAAAAATCTTTGGAAGATGTGTTGCTCGTATGTAAACTAAACTTCCTGTAATTAAATACTCATATAACAAAAAAAAAATGTACATCAAATTTGCTTTCAATAATAATAATAATAATAATTTTACTTTCAATTTTACATTATGTGCACCTTACAGTGTTATAATGGGAGTTATGCATGTAATTGAATACCAAAAACGAGGATTTCCTCATATTCACATGCTTATATGGTTACACCCTGCCGACAAGGCTACATTATTTACAAATGTAGATAACACTCTGCTGAAATCCTCATTGAAGCTACTGGTCATTTTGGATATTGAGGTGTTAAAAAATTTATTATGCATGGGCCATGTGGAGTAAATTACCCTTACTCCCCATGTATGGAAGACTACAAATGCACAAAAGTTTTCCCAAAAAAGTAAGTCATGCATGTTTACTTTTTACTTTTTACTTTAGCTACTACGTTTTAAGTTTTTATACAAGAAGTGTAGGCATTCACATTTACATTTACTTTGAATAACCTATTTATGTATAGGTATTGCCCAAATGCATTGTTTGATAATGGTGGATTTGTAGTATATAGAAGACATAGGACAGATGTAACAGTGAAAGAAGACATAGAATAGGTGTAACAATGAAAGTGAGAAATGTTATTCTAGACAATCAATGGGTGGTGCCATTTAATCGAGACTTATTGGTATGCTATTAGTCTCACATAAACATTGAAATATGTAACCAAGCAATGTCGATAAAATACCTTTTCAAGTATTGTCTCAAAGGACCTAATCGAGCTACTATAATGTTAGAGTAAATATTCAAACACTAGAACCTCACCCCGTTCACTCCTACATCATCATTTATCCTACACAAAAATTGTTACTGACCAATCAGCCACTACAATATTACTAGGTCAGGCGCCATGCAAAATTTAAACACACAAACATATAGCACGCACCGCAGCGTAGCGCGGGCAAACAAGTACTAGTTTGGTAATGAATTCCATGGCACTCCATTGGATGTTTTACTAATGGAAGGGTGTATCAGGTAGAAAATATGAAGTTCAAGGCTACCACTAGTAGAATTTAATAAAATAATGGTACCAACAACAAAAGTCAATATTACAATAGGAGTATAGAGAATATCCAGTTTATATATTTAGGCATGTCATTATGTTAAGGTTATGTTCACCAACATTAGGAATGAGATAAAATATAAGATAAAATGAGATAAAATATAAGAAAAACTCTTTACAATTATGTGTAATTATCACTAGCAAATAGTTTCAAACTTATTATAAAAATTTGATATAGAAACATATCTAATATAATAGTTATGTGTAATTATAACTTATTAGTTTAGTTATTCTAATATAATTAGCTTAGTTCCAAGCTAACATAATTATTATAGTTAAATATATACTCTTTATAAAGAAGAAACCCCACCGACCGTAGTTAAGTTGTATACTAGGAGTCTACCAACTACTAGGAGTAAGCATTTCTCCATTAATAAAATAAAATTTTATTTTTATGAGAATATTTTATTTCTATTTTTTAATTTGTAAAAACTGCATAATAAAAATTTAGTCCTAAACTATTCACTATAGAAGTAAATATTTTGAAAATTATTTTATGAAATTATTTTGTTTGTTCACCACAAAAGTAATTTTCTATTTATAAGTTTTTATTTTTCACCTGCAATTTCAATATAATAACCGCTAATAAAAAAGTTCTAAGTTGTATGTAAACTAAAATATTCTATTTGTAATCAATATACTTATATAAAGTAGAAGACGAGGGCGGTGATGTGGCGTCTCTCAAATCGCTTCGATCTATTTTTCTAATTTTCTCAAATTTTTGAATAATTAATGTTAAAGATTCGAAAATATCTCAATTGACTTTAAAATCTTTACTAATGGAGGAAACTAAATATACAATTATAATATTTTTGCCTTCAATATCATTATTAATGGAGAAAACTAAATATACAATTCGAATATTCTTGCCTTTAAAATCTTTACTAAGGGATGAAACTAAATTTACAATTTTAATAGTCTCATAAATTATTTGATTAGAAATTATCTTAATTGCTTTTAATTTTTTTACTAATGGAGCAAAATAAATATACAATTTTAATATTCTTGCCTTTATAATATTAGATAAATTCTCAATTTCCTTTTTACTATTTTCTAACGGAGGAAACTTAATATAGTATGTTAATATTCTCATAAACGTTCTCTATTGATCCAATCAATCAATATACTTATATAAAGGAGAAGACGGGAGCGGTGAGGTGGCTGCTCTCAAATCGCTTCGTTCTATTTTTCTAATTTTCTCAATTTTTCACAAATTTTAATATTAATAATTACAACTTCCTTTATTATTTTCGATTTTGTAGGAAGGAAATTGAAAATTTACAACTTCCTTTATTATTTTCAATTTTGTAGGAAGGGAATTGATAGAACTTTCTTTTATTTTCAAAATTGATAGAACTTTCTTTTATTATTTTCAATCTTGATAGAACTTTCTTTCAATTAGAAAATTACAACTTCCTTATTATTTTCGAATTTGTAGGATCTTATGTTAATAATTGCAATTTTCTCTTTTATTATTTTCAAACTTGATAGAACTTTCTTTTATTATTTTCAAATTTGTAAGATTAGAGGAATTGAAAAATTACAACTTTCTTATTATTTTCAAAATTTTAGGGTCTTATGTTAAAACTTCCTTATTATTTTCAAACTTGATAACCCCTTTTTTTCTTTCAGTCATTTTTTTACCATTTGTAAGGAATTATCTCAAGTGTTATGTACAAATCTGAATTTTCTTTTATCATTTTCAAACTTGATAGAACTTTCTTTGAATTAGAAAATTACAACTTCCTTATTATTTTCGAATTTGTAAGATCTTATGTTAATAATTGCAATTTTCTCTTTTATTATTTTCAAACTTGATAGAACTTTCTTTTATTAATTTCAAATTTGTAAGATTGGAGAAATTGGAAATTTAAAACTTCCTTATTATTTTCAAAATTTTAGGGTCTTATGTTAAAACTTCCTTATTATTTTCAAACTTGATAGAACTTTCTTTTATCATTTTCAAACTTGATAGAACTTTCTTTGAATTAGAAAATTACAACTTCCTTATTATTTTCGAATTTGTAGGATCTTATGTTAATAATTGCAATTTTCTCTTTTATTATTTTTAAACTTGATAGAACTTTCTTTTATTATTTTTAAACTTGTTAGAACTTTCTTTTATTATTTTCAAATTCGTAAGATTGGAGGAATTAGAAAATTACAACTTCCTTATTATTTTCAAATTTGTAGGATTTTATGTTAAAACTTCCTTATTATTTTCAAATTTGTAAGATCTTATGTTAATAATTACAATTTCCTTTTATCATTTTCAAATATGTAAAAATGGAATTGGAAAATTGCAAATTTGTAAGATTTGATGTTAATTTCTTTCTTACTTTCGAATTTTTATTATTGGAACTTTCTTTTATTATTTTCAAATTTGTAAGATTGGAGGAATTAGAAAATTACAATTTCCTTATTATTTTCACATTTGTAGGATCTTATGTTAAAACTTCCTTATTATTTTCAAATTTGTAGGATCTTATGTTAATAATTACAATTTTTTGTTATCATTTTCAAATATGTAAAAATGGAATTGGAAAATTGCAAATTTGTAAGATTTAATGTTAATTTCTTTATTACTTTCGAATTTTTATGATCTAATGCATTATTATTTACAACTTTCTTTCGTATTTTTAGAATTTGCAATAATTATTCATATACGGACCCTAACTCAAACAATTTCTTTCCTTTCTCAGCATCTTCTTTTACGACTAAAGAGTATGCTTATAAGAAACGTTATATAGCTTTTACAAATTAACTTAATATCTGAAAGGAAAGTTACTATTTAATACTTTTTGACTTTTAAACATAATGAATTTCCATGTTATTCACCTTACAAACACCTATAAATTAAATTAAAGGCCATTCATAACAACAAATCTACACAAAAACTTTTTTACATAGCTCCAAATCTTTACAACCATATTTACAATCAATATAACTATGGCCTACACCATCAGCAGCTATACCTGGATGATCAGTCGACATGATTTTGATTGATGAAAAGGTTAATAAATCAATATACTTATAACTTATTAGTTTGTCAAATTGTATGATGTTATTAACTTTTCTAAGATATGTTGTATGACAGAAAATTTTGATCCATGCTACGATCCCAAAGATTCTGGTCTCTCGGTTCAAAGATCTTTTAGAGAAAGGCTCCGTGTACAACATCAAAAATCTGAAAGTTGTTTCAAGTACACCGAAATATAGACCACTATCACAGGGGTCTAAATTGCTTTTCATACGCATAACGTCGCCTAAGAGATTGGAATAAGGCATCGTCAACATATCACTGCACGAATTTCAGTTTATATGCCCGAATATGATTGATGCATGTATTAATGACACTAACATACTCTCAAGTATTTTGATGCAGTAATATATTAGAGTAATATATAAGCAATACTATTATATAAGTTAAAATTCAAACTATAATGTTGTAATATTATCTTTTCCAATGATACTATATAAATATAAGTAATATTATATGTTTATATTGATTTCTATCAATATAATGTTTTTCATATATATATGGTAATGGTATCGGTCCAAGAAAATAAAAAATCAAACTATATAAACAAAAGGAATATTTAAATAATTTATAATATTACCTACCCAAATGCAAATTCTACAGAATATATTTTATTTGATAATTTATTTAATTTTGTAGATATTTATTTCATAAATTTTGTTCTAATATTCTTTTTCTTTAACAAATATATTCTAACGCCGCTGCGAAGCGCGGCTTAGTAACCTAGTATAATGATAATAATAAATAACAACGTGAAATTATATATTAAGACTCTACTATAAATTACCTATGAACTCTATACGTACGACCATAGTGAAGTTATATACTAGGAGACTATTTTATAAGAACCGGGAATAAAATATTATTTTACAAATTTTGGGCTTCCTTAATTAGCACATAAAAATATCATCTTCGAGTCTATGTCCTACTGAAAATATAGTAATTATAAATACAATTAAATATAAACCTGAGTATATTATTTAAAAACAGTGAATGTTTTAATTTTAAAAAATTGAAATATATTAATGTTAGAAAACGAGAATATACTAATAATTGTATTTATTTACCAATATTAATTTTTATATACTAATATATCTTCTACTATATTAATTTAAAACAATAACATTATAAATATATCTCCAAATATGAGTTCTCTAATAACTCTCTATTTATAAGTACTACCTCTTACACGATAAGTTATCTAAAAACAATGTATTAATACAATTACTATCTCTCCTACCGCTACTACCGAGAATTTCATCCGGAAGGGGAGAAGTATAAAAACAATTCGTGAATCCGAAAATTTATTATTAAAGGAGACTTCTTTTCATTAGAACACAATAGTTCAATAGGACCCAAATTTTGATTAATTGGTTTCATTCCAGATTCGGGTTCAATTTGCTGCAACTACATAATTATATAAGTTATTTATTTATTTAATTTCGCTTCTTTAATTTCACCCATGTTTTGATTTGCTTTAACTACATAATTAAATTATATTTATTCATTATAGACTTTCATTTAATTTCAATGAATTCACAATTACATATGTAAATAATAATTATCAATTATTTTAATTCTTCATATTTTAAGTTTTGTTTTCAGTAATTCAGTTTTTCTTCTCAAACCGTGCTTAGCACTGGTTATCAGGTAGTTATATATTTATACTAGATATCTTTTTTTCTGAGACCTAAATTCGATCAAATTTGATCGATATGATTTTTATGATTTTGATTGTTTCGAGTGGGAGATTCTATCTCATGGTGATGGTAATATAAGTTTGGTACTTTTGTGAACCGTAGATAAAAAAATATCAATTACAACTTTCTGCAAAAATTTGTGTTAAACTCATGTCATTATGCTACATTCTCGACCGAAATTAGTTTTCATAATTCAAAATATATTGTGTGATACATAAATTTGATCTAAGATTTTTTCGACCAAATTTGTAAATGAATTCCATGCACCTATATAATTATGTTTTGGGCAAGGTAGATGACCAATTTTTTCTTGTAGTGGCGATATTATTTAAAAACTAAGACATCGATCATAAGCCTAATGCTAAAGGGGATATTTGTAAAAGGATCACCATGAAATCCTTTTTAAACATTCACTATTAGTTGAAAATGGAGTTGTGTATCTTGAAATAGGAGGAAAGCTAATACAGGTATTGAACATTATATCTATTTAAAATATAAAGAGTTATTTATTACAACATTATCTCCATCAAAAGAGACATTTGTAGTATGCATCTTTCTCAAATCATTCTTCCTACTATAAACGCTACGTGTAAAAATCCATTTCTTCCTTATTAGAACAACTCCCGGGTAGTGATATTATATGTAAAGGCAGTTTCCATAAGCTGCACAAAAAAAAGATATTACAATTAATACAAAAAAATATCAATATTTTTACAAACACAAAAACAGGTGCAAATTGAAAAAAGTATAGTAAATGTATCAAAAAGGAGAGAGCTAGTGACTTACAAGGGTCTTTGTAAACAATAGTACCAATCTGATTACAATTTTTGTATATTCTATAATAGGCATCGAGACAATATGATACATGTGTTAGTGTAGGTGCCCTAGAGGCAATACATTGTCTCTTTTAATAAACCTTTATGTCATTTGATTATTCAATAAACGTATTTATTATGACTTTAATTACTGCGATATATTTGTTAGCATAATAAATGTCCTTAGAATCATGATACACATTATATAGTTTAAGTACATGACTTGAACTTGAGATTATATAATATATCATATTCTTAAAAGGTCCCTAGTCGAGTATTATTAAATATAGGACAATAATAATACATAAATAGACTAATATGTTGATTGACAGATAACCACATCTCATTGGTTATAAGTATGGAGATACTAAAGTCAATGCATAGGTACATGTAGGAGTACATGGTACTGGACAGACCCACAGTGAGATTCTTCATGTTTAATAAAGTCATAAGAAAGACTCACAGTGATAATGGTGTAATGATCCTTAGACTTGAGATCATTATATTTCTATACGAGGATTAATATACTTTGACAACATTAAAAGTTACCTTTGACCGGGTGATGATAAAAGTGGACATCGGGTATATCATGAGTCATATGAGAAATATGAATGATAGATAAAGGATTTAACCCTCCTATTATTAGGGGAGATATTATTGGCCTCTTGATTGAGTGAGACTATGAAAAATGCATGGCCATGCTCAAATATTGATTTGTTTTAATAGTTTACTCATTGATCAAGGAAACCCGGATTAAGCATTGAAGAGGATGACTAAATACATGCCTCGAGTTTAATCTATAATATTTGGTTAAAGGGATTATATTACACGGAAACATTAATCACGAAAGGTTTAATTGGATCACCAATTATTATTATTACTTGGGTAGCAATGATGTATTACTAGATGCCGCTCATTGTTTATATTTTGTTATTGGATATTGAAATTATTGTCAACGTAATAATAACCTAAAGGGTTACACAATAAGAACGTTTTAAAAGGAGTTTTAATTTAAATATCAGATTTAAATTAAATAATTATAAATTCGAAATTGGTTAATTAATTAATTAAGTTGGACTTAGTTAATTAAATTGTATTTCGAATTTAATTCATTAAAAACCCAAATCAGTTTGGTTTAGTTGAAGCCCAAGCTAATTAGGGTTAGGCCCAATCTCTCTGCCCTATATATACATAATGATGTATAGTTTTAGGGCTGGCTCAGATAATTCGTTTTTAAGAGAGGCTAGAGAGAGAGAGAAGGCAGTTTTATTTGGCTAGTACCTGCTCCTTGGATCGTTGGACGATCGGACGCTCTTGTGGACGATTTAGAGACACAGATCTTGACGCAAGGGTTGTGTGGTGATTGCAATCTAGGACCTCCATCTTACAGAATTCGTAAAGCTCTTAACTGGTATGATTTCGTTTCTCCATAATTAGTCACAACTTATACATGGATCCTGCGTTAGGGTTTCGTAAATTTTATTATTTTACGACTATTTTTCGCTGCGTTTTTACAATGAAACCCAACAATGGTATCAGAGCTACGTGTATGAGGGGCTGATTTGGTTACATGTTTACTGTATTTTTACGAGTATGCATGTTTGATGAATCTGCCATGATACAGTTATGTTATATGATTGATATAATGAATATGTATATAATCTGATATGATGATACTAGTATGTTTAGAATCTGCCATGACTCATCTATATGCGATCTGTTATGATATGTATGCTGTTTAGTTTGTATAATGATATAAACGGTCGGATAGATGTATTTGGATACGATCTATTTGCTGAGATTAGGGTTACGTGTATACTGATACATGTTTCTGGTAACTGGGATTTGGGTCGTGTGTATACTGATACATGCTTCTGGAATTGTATACTGATACATGATTTTGCTTGTATTCTGATACATGATTTTGCAAAATTTTCCGCCATCGGGGGGCGCGCTGCCTTGTTTTAATTTGTGCTTGTGACATATGCTTTGTTTATTTATTATTCATGATTGGATCATGAAAAGTAATAAACAGTATGTCATCCTTATATGATATGTCATGTCATTAATTGTTTATATGAGCATGGTGGATGGTTATGGCTTATTGACCTATAGGATAGAGGTTTTTGTTTTAATGTTGGTTTGGTTTCTAAATACGACTTGCATGTCGTCTTCATTCCTTGTAATGTTTTATCTCGAATGTAACTCGAGTTCCTTTGTAAGTTCCTTAGTATAGCTTTCATTGTAATCATCCATGGAGGATTTGGAAGCATTGAAGACTAAGGATTCAATGGAAGCAATGGAGAAGATTTTGTAATAGTTAGATATAACCACCATAGATTGACCTTGATCTTTTCATTAGCTTGAAAAAGGATCACATAGGATTGAGCCATAACCATTACACATTTACTTTACGCACTTTACATATGATGTATGGAATGTATGTATAGAGTAGAAGATGCATGATTTAATTAGATTAATGATGTATGCATGTATTAGATACATCACCCATGCCATGCTTGCCATGTTTAAACAAGATAAAATCTGTAACGATTCAAATATTAAAAACGATCATGAGATTCTTGTGTTTATGAAATATGGATTTTTAAAGCACGGAATTAAATATGGATTTATGATATCTAAAAAATTGGGATTTTCTGACAAAAGCGGATATGCGTATTCGTAAGGTTGATGGGTTTTAAGCGTGACCATTGGTATCCTCCATCTACCTAGGAAATGAACAATTTAAGATGTCAATATGAAATATTTGGTTCAAGGAAAAATTGAGGATCTCTTTATGATGTCATCATGATCGTTATAAATTTTCTAAACCCCTTAACAAAATATTAAGTTTTAATCGGATGCTTTCCAATGAATGAACACTCATCGAATCCTAGATCGATAAGGGGAAGGGCTGTCAGTGGCAGGGGACTCCTATCTATCGTGGTGAGATGCGACGAATATAAACGGTTATATTCGGCCGTTGTATCATTGGGTCTAACTTAACTGAGTCGTCATAATAAGGTGAAAATAAACGGTTATATTCAACTATTATGAACTTAGAAGCATAGAGTTTGGTTAAAAATCTATTAGATAGATAAGATCAATCGTTGTTCGCCAAACTATCCAAGAATTATATGTGATATAATTGACAACTGTTGTCTACCTAAATAATCATTTTTTAAGGACTTCCAGTGGTTGACTTAGAACATGACGAAATATGGATCTTGGCTCACTAGAAAGAATTATGTGATATACTTTCTGAATTAATAGTAAGGGCTATTAATTTGATAAAAAATAGTGGGAGATATATTATGAATATATCATAATCATTTGAACATAATAATTGATAACTCAAACAATCTAATGTTTATTTTGTGCTTTTATCTTTGTAGAAATGGCAAATAACACAAACACACTATCCGTACGATCAATCCTTGAGAAGGATAAACTGACAGGAGGAAACAACTTCCTAGACTGGCAGAGGAATTTGAGGATTGTCCTCAGGCAGGAGCGCAAGCTTCATGTCATTGACATCCCTCCGCCAGGTCCCCTTCCTGAGGGCGCTACTGTTGAGGAACAAGCGGCCCACACAAAGGATGAGAATGATGCAAATGATGTTGCATGTCTTATGTTGGCAACTATGAGTGCTGAGCTTCAAAGACAGCATGTGCATATGGATGCATATACTATCTATGAACACTTGCAAAGCATGTTTGCAAGCCAAACTCGTCAAGAAAGGATCAACACGAGTAAGTCACTTTTTAATTGCAAACAAGGGGCAAGTGAACCAGTTGGACCACATGTTCTGAAGATGATTGGTTACATTGAGTACCTTGAAACTTTGGGTTTCCCGGTTGGACCGGAAACTGGTATTGACCTTATCATGAATTCTTTGAACAACAAATTCACTCAGTTTGTTGTGAACTACAATATGAATGAATTTGACAAAACACCTACTGAATTGTTGGCTATGTTGAGAACATATGAGACCAACATGAAGGCAGCTGAACCTGCTCCCATACTGATGGTGGGCAATAAAGGTAAGGCGAAAGGGAAAGGCAAGTGGAAGGGTAAGAAGAAGACTGGATCTGATTCTGCACCTAAGCCAAAGTCAGGTCCCAAACAGGCTTTCAAGCCTAAAGGTGGTGTTGCTAAGGATGAATGTCACTACTGTAAGAAAACTGGTCACTGGAAGAGAAACTGTTCAGTTTACTTGGAGGATCTGAAGAAGAAGAAGGTTGATCAAGCTTCTACTTCAGGTATATATGTTATAGAAGTCAATCTGTCTACTTCTACATCTTGGGTATTGGATACTGGATGTGCTTCTCACATTTGTTTAAATGTGCAGGAAATGCAGAGAAGTAGGACATTGGCTAAAGGAGAAGTGGACCTACGAGTTGGCAATGGAGCAAGAGTTGCTGCTTTAGCTGTAGGAACTTATTATTTATCTTTGCCCTCTGGGCTTGTTTTAGAACTAGAGAACTGTTTTTACGTGCCTGCGATTTGTAGAAACATTATTTCTGTTTCTTGTTTGGACAAGAAAGGTTTTTCGTTTACAATAAAGAACAACAGTTGCTCTTTTGCTTTGAATGATTTAACATATGGTGTTGCACGTTTGTTTAATGGTTTATATGTTCTTGACTTAGATAATCCTGTCTATAATATGGAAAACAAACGACTTAAAGTTAATGACTCAAATCAAACATACCTCTGGCATTGTCGTCTAGGCCATATAAATGAGAAACGCATATCCAAATTACATAAGGATGGATACTTGGATAAGTTTGATTTTGAATCATACCTAGAATGCGAGTCTTGTTTGCTTGGTAAGATGACTAAAGCCCCTTTCACTGGTAAGGGTAAAAGGGCCACTGAACGTCTGGAGCTAATACATAGTGATGTATGTGGCCCAATGCGTGTGATGGCTAGAGGAGGCTACTACTACTTCATAACATTTACTGATGATTTCAGTAGATATGGATATGTATATCTTATGAAGAATAAATCCGATTCTTTTGAAAAGTTCAAAGAATACAAGGCTGAAGTAGAGAAGCAAATTGGCGGAGGTGCAAGTATTAAGATCTTACGATCTGATCGTGGGGGTGAATACTTAAGCACTGAATTTAAAGAATATTTAAAGGAGTATGGTATTGTATCACAACTCACTCCGCCAGGTACACCTCAATGGAATGGAGTTTCAGAGAGGAGAAATCGCACCTTGTTGGACATGGTGCGATCGATGATGAGTCATGCAGATCTTCCAATTAGTTTATGGGGTTATGCTCTAGAAACAGCGGCTTTCACACTTAACCGTGTTCCTACTAAGAAGGTTCAAAAGACTCCATATGAGATATGGATGGAGAAACGTTCAGGCATGAGCTTTATGAAAGTTTGGGGATGCAAGGCGTTTGTGAAACGTCAAGTATCTGACAAGCTTGGACCTAAATCCGAAGAATGCAATTTTGTGGGATACCCTAATGAAACAAAGGCGTATTATTTTTATAGTCCTTCTGAGTAGAAAGTGTTCATTGCTCGAGATGCTGTCTTCATGGAAAGAGATTTTGTTTCCAAAAGAAACAGTGGGAGAACTATAGATCTCGATGAAGATCGAGAACCAGAAAATAACATTGAACCTGAGGTGGAACAAGAGCAGGATAATAATAATGCTCAACAAACACAGGTTGTTCGTAGATCTGGTAGAATTCGCCATGAGCCAGAGAGATATGGATTTCTCTTAACTCAATGTGGTGAATTGATGCTCATAGATGAAGATGAGCCTCTCACATACCAAGATGCTATGAACAGTCCAGACTCTAAGAGATGGCTAGAAGCCATGAAATCCGAGATGGATTCCATGTACGAAAACCAAGTATGGACTTTGGTTGATCCACCTGAAGGGGTAAAACCCATAGGGTGCAAATGGGTTTTCAAGAAGAAAACTGACATGGATGGAAATGTTCAGACCTATAAAGCAAGGTTGGTTGCAAAAGTTTTCAAACAAATTCATGGTATTGACTATGATGAGACTTTCTCACCAGTGGCTATGGTCAAGTCCATAAGGATTTTGCTTGCCATTGCAGCATTCCATGATTATGAAATCTGGCAAATGGATGTCAAAACAGCCTTCCTTAATGGAAGCCTTGAAGAGGATGTGTACATGACACAGCCTGAAGGTTTTGTCGATCCAAGGAATGTTGGCAAGGTATGTAAATTACGTCGATCCATTTATGGACTGAAGCAAGCCTCTAGGAGATGGAATATCCGTTTTGATGAAACAGTCAAGGAGTATGGTTTTGTTCAAAACGAAGATGAACCTTGTGTTTACAAGAAGGTTAGTGGGAGCCATGTGGCATTCATAGTATTATATGTTGATGATATACTACTAATGGGGAATGACATAACTACTCTAAAGGCTGTTAAGACATGGTTAGGGAGCAACTTCTCTATGAAAGACTTAGGAGATGCATCCTACATTCTAGGAATGAGGATCTATAGGGATAGATCTAGAAGGATGATCGGTCTAAGTCAGAGTACATACATTGATAAGGTTTTGCATCATTTTGGTATGCAAAATGCAAAAAGGGGATATGTCCCCGTGTCTCAAGGGATAACGATCTCTACAGATCAGTGTCCGAAATCATTGGATGAGAAGGACCGCATGAGTAAAGTTCCATATGCCTCAGCAATTGGATCTATCATGTATGCAATGGTGTGTACTCGCCCCGATGTTTTGTATGCTTTGAGCATGACGAGCAGATACCAGTCTGATCCAGGTGAAGGTCACTGGACGGCAGTCAAGAATATTCTAAAGTACCTGAAAAGGACTAAAGATTCATTCTTGGTGTATGGAGGAGAGGAGAAACTGGTTGTAAAAGGTTACACCGCGATGCAAGTTTCCAAACAGACAAGGATGATACTGTATCACAGTCTGGTTTGTGTTTTGTCTAAACGGAGGTGCTGTAAGCTGGAAGAGTTCAAAGCAAGAGACAATAGCTGATTCTACAATGGAGGCTGAGTACATTGCAGCTTGTGAAGCAGCTAAAGAAGCAGTTTGGATTCGAAAATTCATTACTGAATTGGGAGTGGTTCCATCGATTGCAGATCCCATAGACTTGTACTGCGATAATAATGGAGCCATTGCACAGGCTAAAGAACCTAGATCTCACTCCCGAGCCAAGCATATACTCAGAAGATATCACCTTATTCGAGAGATCAATGAAAGGGGTGACATACACATATGTAAAGTACACACAAATGATAACATTGCAGACCCACTGACCAAAGGCTTGTCGCAGCAGAAGCACGACGGTCATACTAGTTCCATGGGTATTAGATACATGGGTGATTGGCTCTAGTGCAAGTGGGAGATTGTTAGTGTAGGTGCCCTAGAGGCAATACATTGTCTCTTTTAATAAACCTTTATGTCATTTGATTATTCAATAAACGTATTTATTATGACTTTAATTACTGCGATATATTTGTTAGCATAATAAATGTCCTTAGAATCATGATACACATTATATAGTTTAAGTACATGACTTGAACTTGAGATTATATAATATATCATATTCTTAAAAGGTCCCTAGTCGAGTATTATTAAATATAGGACAATAATAATACATAAATAGACTAATATGTTGATTGACAGATAACCACATCTCATTGGTTATAAGTATGGAGATACTAAAGTCAATGCATAGGTACATGTAGGAGTACATGGTACTGGACAGACCCATAGTGAGATTCTTCATGTTTAATAAAGTCATAAGAAAGACTCACAGTGATAATGGTGTAATGATCCTTAGACTTGAGATCATTATATTTCTATACGAGGATTAATATACTTTGACAACATTAAAAGTTACCTTTGACCGGGTGATGATAAAAGTGGACATCGGGTATATCATGAGTCATATGAGAAATATGAATGATAGATAAAGGATTTAACCCTCCTATTATTAGGGGAGATATTATTGGCCTCTTGATTGAGTGAGACTATGAAAAATGCATGGCCATGCTCAAATATTGATTTGTTTTAATAGTTTACTCATTGATCAAGGAAACCCGGATTAAGCATTGAAGAGGATGACTAAATACATGCCTCGAGTTTAATCTATAATATTTGGTTAAAGGGATTATATTACACGGAAACATTAATCACGAAAGGTTTAATTGGATCACCAATTATTATTATTACTTGGGTAGCAATGATGTATTACTAGATGCCGCTCATTGTTTATATTTTGTTATTGGATATTGAAATTATTGCCAACGTAATAATAACCTAAAGGGTTACACAATAAGAACGTTTTAAAAGGAGTTTTAATTTAAATATCAGATTTAAATTAAATAATTATAAATTCGAAATTGGTTAATTAATTAATTAAGTTGGACTTAGTTAATTAAATTGTATTTCGAATTTAATTCATTAAAAACCCAAATCAGTTTGGTTTAGTTGAAGCCCAAGCTAATTAGGGTTAGGCCCAATCTCTCTGCCCTATATATACATAATGATGTATAGTTTTAGGGCTGGCTCAGATAATTCGTTTTTAAGAGAGGCTAGAGAGAGAGAGAAGACAGTTTTATTTGGCTAGTACCTGCTCCTTGGATCGTTGGACGATCGGACGCTCTTGTGGACGATTTAGAGACACGGATCTTGACGCAAGGGTTGTGTGGTGATTGCAATCTAGGACCTCCATCTTACAGAATTCGTAAAGCTCTTAACTGGTATGATTTCGTTTCTCCATAATTAGTCACAACTTATACATGGATCCTGCGTTAGGGTTTCGTAAATTTTATTATTTTACGACTGTTTTTCGCTGCGTTTTTACAATGAAACCCAACAACATGGCCTCTTTGTATGTTTGACTCATAACAGTCTCCCCAGGGTTGTATGAAATGACAATCTATCTTTCATCCACATGCAAAGTCTATAAATCCCTGAAGCTATGAATCTGTTGCTGAAGCCGAAGCTATGCACCACGTCGGTGGTGGAATCTGGTCTGGAATCTGGTTTACGTGTAATTCAAAATGCTTTAAGTAATTAAGCAACATTTCAAATTATCTGATTTTTTGCGGCATATATTCTTTTAATAGTATAAAAAAGGCGAAAATTGTTAGATCTTACAACACCATACTTTTCTTTAGCCAATGTAGATTGCTCACAAAGAGAAACAACAATGAGACTTGTTGGGTGGTGTCAACCCAAGTACCACATCGAGGAGAAAAGAGAAAATACTCTTGTATATAAGCGGCCAAATAAACTCCATTAGTATGGGGCCTTTTAAGAGTGACCCAAAAACAAATCCGTGCAGGTCTGGCCCAGAGCGGACAATATCATACTAGTGTGGAGTTAAGGCTCGCTCGCGGCCCAATAAGTGGTATCAGAGCCATTGGTCCGGAGTTGGATCCTGGGGGTAACGGGCTGCGGTTGTTCGATGTGGGAGGTTCCCTTCGGTGGCCATTGTAGAGGGAGTGAAGGAAGAATTGTGGTTATGGAGTTTTCTATGTGATTTGGGGATTGAGAAAGATCATGTGACTTGTGGTGGGATAGTCAAAGTGCGATTCACTTGGCTAAGAATCAAGTTCATCATGCGCGTACCAAACATATTGATGTCAGGTATCACTTTGTGCGAGATGTCATAGAGGATCCAGCAGACATGTTCACCAAGGTTGTGACAGGGAGTAAGTTCCAACAATGCTTGGACTTGTTCAATATCAACCGGTGTTGAATGCCCTTTGGGGCGGTGTTGGGGTGAGGTGGAGATTTCATCCCATGGTGTGAACTACGGTGGCTTGATCCCAGTAATGGGTACGTAGACAGCTATGGTAAATATGGCGCAGCCGGTTGGTGTTTACATATCAAGGTGTTCATAGTTTTCTTGGTGTTCGTCCATAATTTGAGGTCTATAAAATGATGTATGAGGTGGAGAATTGTGAGGTTAAAAGTTGGGCTAGTTTTTGGTGTTACTGTGAAAAAATTCGTAGAAATATTTCTGATTGAGTTAGCAGTTTTGTTTTTGCGTTTACCGGAGTTTCAACGGTCGGATCGCCCTGAATTTTAGACAGCGTATTCCTTACTCATATATCTAAATTATGAACGGTGGAGATCGGATTTATGGGTCCAGAAGGTCTGTTTAATTAGGTAGGGGCAGGGATTGTTGTACCACGGTGAGGATTAGGTTCCCCGTGGTGAGGCGACTTGTAGCGGGTATTTTTTGGCGCAAAAGTGTTTTTGGGTTAATTCTTAAACTAGGCCCATGGTTATTATGATGTGTAAATGGTAGTGAATTAGCTAGGTTTTAAGGATTGTAATATTGTATCCATAAAAAACATATGTATCAATATATACAAGAAAAAAGGCTCTTTTACTTGGCCAACAAAATCAATCTTCTCTGTGTCTGTGTTTACTTTGATTATTGTCTTGTGTTATATCTTATAACTTGTGGCAGTAGAACTTGGTGTGATTTCTACATAATAAGTCTTTTCTTCAGGTCTTATTCCGATGTGTCAAAGTTTTCCCTCATTTGGGACCCAATAAGACCGAACAAAATGGAAACACAGAACAAATGTGAAATTATTTTTGCCATTGAATATAGTTGTTTCTTTAATATTTATGTCCTGTTGTTTTGATTGTAAGCTTGTGAGGGCTTTAAATAGTTGTTGACATTGTTAAAGACAAGGATATTTTATTAATACATGATATTTTGAGGACCATCTAAGGGAACAAATTTGTTTTTCAGAAGAATAAGAGTGTCTTTTACAATTATCTAACATCCAAACTCGGCAATACATTACGAGTGGGAAATACTAGTATGTTTGATTTTATTTATAATTTGTTGGGAATGATATTTTTGATTTATAATTTGTTAGGAATGATATTTTCTCGTCGAGGATTTAGTGGGAATATAAAATTAGATACTTCAGTGATTTTGTAGAGAGCTCAGTCACTAAGTAAATCTAAACGAAACTTTTCATCTCAATGTCTTCGGACCTCACTCCTCAGTATTTTTAGTTACAAGTACACTAATAGTCAAATCATTAGTTGACTATTATAATCTCAAACTAAATAAAAAAAAATTCTAATATTTTTGGAATATCACTCAAACATATAAATCTTGATATCCATACGGTTAGATCATCGGAAATGTTTTTTAAAAAATCAAAACACCAATTCGGGACTAAACACGAATGAGAAATAATAGTCAAATTACTAGTTGACTACTACAATCTCGAAACAAATAAATTTATTTTATTCTAATATTTTTGAAATATCACTCAAACATATAAATCTTGACATCCATACGGTTGGATCGTCAGTAAATAAATTAAAAAAAATCAAAATACCAATATGAGACTAAACACTAGTTAGAATTACTAGTCAAATAACTAGTTGACTATTATAATCTCAAACCAAATAAATTTATTTATTTTTCTAATATTTTTGTAATTTCAATGAAATATATAAATCTTGATATCCATATGGTTAGATCATCGGGAAATATTTTTTAAAAAATTAAAACACCAATCCGGGACTAAACACTAGTTAGAAGTAATAGTCAAATCACTAGTTGACTACTATAATCTCGAAACAAATAAATTTATTTTTTTCTAATATTTCTGGAATACCACTCAAACATATAAATTTTGACATCCATACGGTTGGATCGTCAGTAAATATTTTAAAAAAAACAAAATACCAATATCGGACTAAACACTAGTTAGAAGTACTAGTCAAACAAGTAGTTGACTATTATAATCTCAAACCAAATAAATTAATTTTTTTTCTAATATTTTTAGAATATCACTCAAACATATAAATCTTGATATACATATGGTTAGATCGCCAGAAAATATTTTAAAAAAATTGCAACACCAATATTATGCTACTTTTTAAAAATATTGTGCTAACTTATGACGGAATCTGTCATAATTTATTAGACGCCAAAAATTTGGAAAAAAATGAATTTACCGCCAATTTTTTGGGGAAAAAATTGAATTTACCGCACCTAAAATTCTGTTACGACGAAAAAATCGTTGTATATTCATTTTAAAACTATGTTGTTTTGTAATATAATATTATTTTTATTTCACTTAGATTTAGTGAGAATAAAATATTAAAATCTTAACTTATGACGGAATACTTTTTTTTTAATTTCGTCGTAAGCAAAAAACGACATCGTTCTATTCTTTTTTTTTAATTATTTAATCCTAGATTTTATTAATTAAATAATTATCTTACGACAGAAATGGTTTTTGTTAGGTCCTGATAAGTTTGTAGAAGGGGGGTTGAATACAAACTATACCGTTTTATCGAATTTGTCCTTTGAATAATTTAACAATTAAGAACAAATTAATGCGGAATATAAATGAAACAAGATTCAAGTTAAATATAACTTATATTAAACTTGAAGGGTGTTGCAAATACAATAAGGATTACAAAGTATTTATCTCAAACTAATTAATACAAATTTAGAATAAATTCGACATGAACTTTTTTATATTTGTAATAAAAAGATCGAATGCTAAAAGCAAGTTCGAGATAAATTCTAGGGATAAAAATCCGCTAGATAATCAAAGCAATACAAGTAATCAACTTCTAGTGGTTTGGATTTAACAATACAAACTAGAATTAATTACTTGAGAAGAAATGAGATCAAATGCTTTCTTCTTTTGTTCTTGAGAGAAAATGCTTCTGCTGCTTTTGATAATGTGATAATGTTCTGCTGTGTGTACTGTCTCGGATTAATACAAATGCTTTTGCCTTGTATGACCTGTTAATTAAATCATAAAGATTTAATAAAAACAATTCATACACTTGTATGACCTGAGAATTCTGCTCGGTAGAACCTGCTACATCCAATAGAACCTTCAAAAACTGTCCGGTATGACCTGCTGTTCTTCCACCAACTCTCGGTAGAACCTGGGAAAGTAACTTGTATGACCTGGCAGAATTGTATGGTATGACCTATACAAAACACGGTATGACCTAGCAACAGAACTCGGTATGACCTATAAAAAACACGGTATGACCTATACAGGGCAAGTCATACAGAGAACTAGTTCAGGTCATACAGTATTAAATTAATTCCCTTTAATCAAATTAGTTAATTTAAATTCTAAATTAAGTTAATTCTTTTCTAGAATCAATTTAATAAATAATTTAAACAACTAAATTAATTAATTTAATAAATTAATTAATTCTGAAAGAATTAATTTATTAATTAAATTGATTAATAATTTAATTAATTAAAAGAAGATAACTTAAAATCCTTGCATTCCTCTATCTTCTGAAAACCACTGAATATAGATGATTTAATTCCCCTGATTGATGTCGTCATTCGATGCACTGTCTGGTTCATGAATAACTGACTTCAATGATAATTCTTCATCTTTAAAACATTTAAAGTTGTGGCTTCTTTTCTTTTGCTTTGAATAAACTCTGTATCCTGTACTTCTTCTGTCACCAACTGGAAATCTCTGTCACTGTAGTAAATCCACTTTCTTGAATACTTCACTGAGGCTTGAACAATAAATTGAACTTCTTTCAATGTAGAATAACTTCAAGTCTGTAGATGACTTTAATACTCCATTCTCTTGACAGATAAAAATCTCTGAGATTCCTGTGACCTTTAATCTAATATTTACTTATTACATTCTGGTTTAAGTTGAGTAGAATCCTCGAATTACAAATAGGCTATAGCATATGCCTTTCAATCTCCCCCTATTTGTTTGTTAGAGAATAACAACCAAATACCTAGAGGATCACTCAACTAAAACCAAGAAAAAGATAAGACTCTTAAGCCTAAGTAAATACTAGAAAGTTCTGGATCAAATATGACATTTCCAGATTTCACCAGTAAAGATAAATACAAAACAGAAGTTCCTCTAGACTGAACATATGATAACATTGAACCTGTCTTGATTTACCTAAGCTCTATACATATAACATTTACAAAACATGACATTTCCAGATTTCACCAGTAAAGATAAATACAAAACAGAAGTTCCTCTAGACTGAACATATGATAACATTGAACCTGTCTTGATTTACCTAAGCTCTATACAAGACAGAGCTAACTTACCTTTACTCCCCTGAAACTCCTCCTTTTCCTTTTATATCTTTTTCAGCTCCCTCTTCCTAGCTTCTCCAAATTTCTCTAGAAACTTCTCTATAAACTTCTCCCCCTTAGTTGAGGAATTCTCTACATATTTTACTTTATGAGTTTCTGAAGCCAGTAGGAGTTGAGATAGTTGATGGAGTTGATCTTGGGTAGTAAATGTCTTTTAGATTTCCTTGAGCAGTCCCAGCTGATTGTTGACAGAGGTGGAAGAAGAAGACCGTTCAACCACTTGTGCTTGCTAAATTTCTTTATCAGCCCGGGTTTTGAATAGATGTTCCTGTAGATCAGCTATGTGAGCTAACTACATTGTAGTGTATGTGTCTGTGTGTGCACTCACTTGAATTTCTCATGTAAGTGTATCACTCATCTCACGTGCATGTGTTTCACTCAGTGTTTGATTCTTATCACTCAACATTAGCTGTCTGTTTGCTCCTTTTTGATCAGTACCTGCATTGAAACTCACCCTAGCCTCTTCAAGAGAGGTCAGTGGTGGTGCAATGGGAGTTCGCAAATCCCGATCCTCAATCATGTCTATCAAATCACTTGGATTTGAAATCTGAATTGCTTCAGTGATAGACTGGCCAAGTTGCCTTCCACTTTCTCCAGATAAATCTGCGAGTGGAAAATCCCTTAGGGAGCCAGAGGTGTTCACTCTGGGAGGGGAGAAAATGATTCTATTTAATTTGGCAAAGAATCAAATTTTCCCTCAGATGCCTATGAAGGCACTTCTACCGTGACAATGGTAGGCACTGTAACCAGTTGCAGGTGCTCTGCTTTCACTGTGTCATGAGTTTCATCTAATGAAATTGTTTTCTCCCATTGTGAGTAATGAGAATGTGCTTGACTCAATACAAAGTGCCATGGCCTTATGGCGAATTTCAATAGATTCATCCTGTTGAGAGAATGTTTCTAGATACAGTTCATTGGCCATTTCAAAGTCCATATCCTATTGAGAGGATACAGATGGGCTGACAGATGCCTCAGTATATATTGAATTTCTTTAGAGGAGGCAGAGCTGTGGGATCACTCACTGTTTCAATCAAAATACTTCTTTGTTTAACATTTGATTTCTGTTTAGGCTGAGAGGTCAAGTAATGAAGTTGTAGACTCATTGTTTGGCTCTAAGACCTGGGATAAAGATTGTGGATCTACAATCCCTTGGTCAGCCCTAACAACCACTTGGGTTCAGCAACAGTAAAAGAAGTGGATTGAGAGATAGAAAGTAATACCTGAATTGGATTTGACACTGAATTTCCAGCTAAGCAAGAGCTAGATCAGAAATAATATATATAATATATTTACACAAACATCTAAGTCAAATAGAAAATAAAAGATAATAAATAATAATAATAAAAATAATATAAAATAATATAAAATAATATATTCAAACTAAAATAATATATACATAAGAAAAAAATATTTACAGGAAACTATTTACATGCTTATAAAACTGCAGAATATTATAGAAATGCATAAAAATAATATAAACTTGCAGAAATATTTAAACAACAATATTTACAATCTGAAACTAACTTAAATGATTCTAAATAAATAAATTTTCAATAAAAATAAGTTTCTCTACTTAAAAAATATGAGAAAAGTATTTTTAAAGAAAATAAATTATTCAGAATATTTAAATTAACAAGCTTTATACATAAACAAGAATTGGCAAAATATATCATTCAATATCAGCAAGAGAAAATGACTTTTTGAAAGAACAAACATGACAGAGATATTGTTAATCACTAAGACTGTTTAACATACCCAATTTACCAACTAACTTGATAAATGTGGATTCATCAACAGATTTAGTGAATATATCTGCAGTCTGTTCTTCTGTGGGTACAAAGTGTAACTCCACAGTTCCATTCATAACATGCTCTCTGATAAAATGATACCTGATATCAATGTGCTTCGTTCTCGAGTGCTGCACAGGGTTGTTGGAGATTGCTATGGCACTTGTATTATCACACAAAATAGGAATTTTGTCTAATACAAAGCCATAGTCCTTTAATTGATTCCTTATCCATAAGATCTGAGCACAACAGCTTCCAGCAGCAATATATTCAGCTTCTGTTGTTGAATTGGAAACTGTTTGATGTTTCTTGCTATACCAGGAAATCAACCTACCTCCTAGGAATTGACAACTCCCAGAGGTACTCTTTCTATCCACAACACTACCTGCATAATCAGAATCTGTATATCCAACAAGATTAAAACCAGAATCTTTAGGGTACCAGATACCTAGATTAGGTGTACCCTTAAGATATCTCAAGATTCTTTTCACAGCAACGAGATGTACATCTCTAGGGTCCGTTTGGAACCTTGCACACAAGCATGTAGCATACATAATATCTGGTCTACTAGCAGTAAGATAGATTAAGGAGTCAATCATACCTCTGTAGCTTGTAACATCTACCTTGATAGATTTGTCAGAAGCTCCTAGTTTGATGGTTGTTGAAGATGGAGTCCTTGCTGATGCTGAATCCTCCATGTGATACTTATTGAGGAGTTCTTTGAGATACTTGGATTGACAAATAAATATACCATTTGACCTTTGACTTACTTGTAATCCAAGAAAGAACTTCAGCTCACCCATCATACTCATTTCAAACTTACTCTGCATTAGCTCAGCAAATCTCTTACAAAGATTATCATTAGTAGACCTAAATATGATGTCATCCACATAGACTTGGACTAATATCATATCACTTTTGTGTTTCTTTGAAAAAAGAGTTTTGTCTATGATACCTCTAACAAAACCATTTTCTAAAAGAAAACCAGAGAGAGTGTCATACCATTTTCTTGGGGCTTGTTTGAGACCATAGATAGCCTTGAAGAGAAAGTACACAAAGTCCAGCAGCTCCTGATTTTCAAAGCCAGGGGGCTGTTCCACATACACTTCTTCATCAAGTTCACCATTCAGGAATGCACTCTTAACATCCATTTGATAGACTTTAAAATTGGAGTAAGCAGTAAATGCTAAGAACATCCTGATGGCCTCAAGTCTAGCCACTGGTGCATAGGTTTCATCATAATCAATGCCTTCAGCTTGAGAATACCCTTGTGCAACCAGTCTTGCCTTGTTCCTTGTAACAATGCCATCCTCATCTAGCTTGTTCCTGTATACCCATCTAGTACCAACTACTTTCTTGTTCTTTGGCCTGGGTACCAGCTTCCAGACTTGTTGTTGTTCAAACTGATTGAGTTCATCTTGCATAGCAATCACCCAATATGGATCAGTCAGTGCTTCCCCAGTTTTCTTCGGCTCCATTTTAGATAGAAATGCTGAAAAATGACATTCATTCTGAGTTGCACTTCTAGTTTTAACTCCAACATCTGGATCACCAATGATCAGCTCAAAAGGATGAGCTTTATTCCATACAGTCTGTCTTGGAAGATTTGATCTTGATGATTCGCCTTGAAATTCACTTTGATGTTGTGAGAGACTAGTTGATCCTTCATTTGCTCCCCCTGAGTTGTTGCTTGATTGCCTTGATGATTCTTCTCCAGTGTTGGTGGTATCTCCATTGTTACCAGTGTTTCCACCACCATCACCATGATCATTATCATCATTATTATTATCATCACCAGCAATAACTTCAGGTGGGGCTTCATCATCTGATTCTGAGTCTGGCAAGTTATCAAACTTCATTTTCTCAGATGAATCTGCTGTTTGGATATTAGGGAATTTAGTGTCATCAAAAGTAACATTGACACTTTCCTTTACTGTGTGACTGCCTACCAAGTAGACCCTGTAAGATCTTCTGGAATAACCAACAAAAATAGCTTCTTGTGCCTTTGCATCAAACTTGCCACGTTTCACATTGTCATCTATAAGCACAAAGCATTTTGCTCCAAATACATGAAAGTACTTGACAGTTGGTTTCTTGTTGTTCATGATCTCATACGGAGTCTTCATTTAAGTCCTTGTTGATTAAAGTTCGATTCTGAGTATAACAAGCTGTATTCGCTGCTTCAGCCCAAAAGTACGTTGGAAGTTTGGACTCACTTAACATAGTCCTTGCAGCTTCAATCAATGTACGATTCTTTCTTTCCACTACTCCATTTTGTTGAGGAGTTCTAGGGGCAGAATACTGTCTTGTTATTCCTTTATCAGCACAACAGTCATTTAGAATGGCATTCTTGAATTCAGTACCATTATCTGACCTTATGGCTCTAACAGGGAATCTAGAATCCAGCTCAATCAACTTCACATGGCCAATCACCAGGTATGGGGTCTCATCCTTGGAATGTAGGAATAAAACCCATGTATATTTTGAAAAGTCATCAACAATCACAAGTGCATATTGCTTCTTTGACATAGACATCACAGTAACTGGACCAAACAAATCCATGTGCAGTAGCTGAAGAGGTTCAGTTATTGATGATGTGTCAGTGCCCTTGTGAGAAGCTTTCTTTGACTTTCCTTTCTGACATGCCTCACACAGTCCTTCCTGTGTAAATTTCATCTGAGGCAAACCTCTAACCAATTCCCTCTTGACTAAAGAGTTCATGGTTTTGAAGTTAAGGTGAGACATCTTCTTGTGCCATAGCCAACTATCATCTGATGAAGCTTTAGCATAAAAACAATTAACTTCATCTTTGAATCCCGAGTTCAGATCAGCTATGAACAAGTCACCTTTCCTTACTCCTTGAAGAGCAGGCTTTCCATTCTTCTTGTGAAGGATCTGACACTTCTCTCTTTCAAAGGAAACAGCATATCCTCTGTCACAGAAATGACTGATGCTGAGAAGATTGAACTTCAGACCTTCCACAAAAGAAACATCTTCAATGATAACATTTCTGTACTTCAAACAGCCATATCCTTTCGTAATACCCTTGCTGTTATCTACAAAGGTAACTACTGGGCCAGCTTTCTCAACCAAATCTGATAGCAGGGCTCTATCTCCGGTCATATGCCTTGAACAGCCACTGTCAAGAATCCATATAACACGGTTTACCTGTTTAACTCCCTGCAATATCAAATTGATTAGACCTTCTTCGGAGCCCAAAATTGATTGGGTCCGGCATACTTAAAGAACTGGCCTTTGTCAGGCAAAACAACATTTTTAGCTAAAACTACTTCAACCTCTTTCACATAAGAGCGTTTCCATTTATAGCCAGCCTTAACACATTTCTGAGTAGGCTTAGGGATAAATGAATCCACTCTAGTCTGAGGAGGACTAGTAGTCTTTGCTTTAACATGCTTCTTATTATTAACATGTTGACGTGGAGCAGTCTTATCACTAGATACATGCTTACTATTAAAATAAGCATACATAACATTGAAAGCACAAGACATGCAATTAATCACACCACATGCTTTATGAGAAGAATTAACAGCAGGCATGTTAGTTCTACAGTTGTTTTGATCCAACTTATGGATATCTGATTTAGTCTTTTTAGTTGTAGCAACTTTGACTGGAATATCAGATATACACTTTTTGGACTGTTCAGCTTCCAAAGCAATATCTTCTTCATGAATCTCCTCAGCAATAATGATAGAGTATTCATTCATAGGCTCTGCCTCAGACTCCTTACAGAAGGGTGTTTCAATACCCTTAAGTATATAAGGAATGACCTTTCCTTCAGATTTGAATCTACAAGGGGAATTAATTCCAAGCAGTCCAATAGCCTCATTATAATCATACCCTATACTGACATGATTACCAACAGCTTGCTTATTGAGAATTTCTTTAGCAGTCTTACAAGAACTGAAATAAGCATTAGCTTTGGTCTTAAGCTCACTAATCTGATCTTTGAGAATGGTTTCCAGTTGTTGATACAATTTAACCCTTTTCTCAAGAACTGCTACCTTATTAGTAAGTTCATCTTGATTGATATGCACTAGTTTTAATTCTTTTATTTCCTTTTCAAGATTTGTGTTTAAAAGAATTATTCTATCATTTTCAGTGTGTGCACAACTTATGGTGCCACCAAGATGATGAATCATTTCAGTGTCAGTAAATTTTACCTTAGACATGTTGGGTGGAGATAACATGGACTCAAAGAGTTTGTTTCCTATTGCCATGAGTGCAAGATTCCCAACTTCTTCATCTTCACTGTCTGTATCATCCCAGCTCTTTTCTTTAGACTTGTTCTTCTCAACCATCCCTGTTTTATAGCCACCCCTTGTGCTATTTGAGGATGAAGAACCACATGTCTGGTATTCGTCAACATATGTCTTGAACTTGAAACTAGGATTTCTCCTGAACCTGAAGTTTCCAAACTTCTTCACTACCCAGGCCATAGACTCATCTTCCAACTGTTCAAGCTCCTCCATAGAATAAAAATCACCACCAGATTGACTTGTAGATGTAACACCATATTCAGCTACAATTACATCCTTGTTAGGACTGGAAGGTAGAACAACCTTCGCTTCCTGTTTCTGTGGGACTCCAGCTACCAGTGAAGTAGACATACTAACCACTCTTCCTTCCCTTGGATTTGATCTGAAGTGCTCATATGAAGAGGTGAGAATTTCCATCTTATTCTCTCTGACTTCCTCTGTCCCTTCATTGATTATTTCAATCGTATCCCAAATGTGTTTGGCAGAGACACATTTTAAAATATGATTATGCATGATTGGATCAAGACAATCAATCAGTATCAACTGTAGACAGGCATCCAAGGCAACATCTTCTTTTTCTGCAGAAGTGTAGTCCTTGGGATCCTTAGGGTATATCCTAGCATCCCTAGTAACAACATCATTCTCTATTAGCTCTTTCTCAACAAACATAGGAATTCTTGGTCCATTCTTCAGCACTTCAAGATATTCAACATTAACCACTTGAAGAAACAAGAGCATCTTCTTCTTCCACATAGGATAGTGCTCCTTTCTGAACATTGGGATTTTTACTGTAGCCACTTTCTGTGTAGTAGACATCTTTTGAGATTTTTAGAAAAATAAAAATTTCAGAGTTAAAAAAAATCTCAAACAATTGGATCTTTGATTTGTATATCAATCAAAAGGCTCTGATACCAATTGTTAGGTCCTGATAAGTTTGTAGAAGGGGGGTTGAATACAAACTATACCGTTTTATCGAATTTGTCCTTTGAATAATTTAACAATTAAGAACAAATTAATGCGGAATATAAATGAAACAAGATTCAAGTTAAATATAACTTATATTAAACTTGAAGGGTGTTGCAAATACAATAAGGATTACAAAGTATTTATCTCAAACTAATTAATACAAATTTAGAATAAATTCGACATGAACTTTTCTAATATTTGTAATAAAAAGATGGAATGCTAAAAGCAAGTTCGAGATAAATTCTAGGGATAAAAATCCGCTAGATAATCAAAGCAATACAAGTAATCAACTTCTAGTGGTTTGGATTTAACAATACAAACTAGAATTAATTGCTTGAGAAGAAATGAGATCAAATGCTTTCTTCTTTTGTTCTTGAGAGAAAATGCTTCTGCTGCTTTTGATAATGTGATAATGTTCTGCTGTGTGTACTGTCTCGGATTAATACAAATGCTTTTGCCTTGTATGACCTGTTAATTAAATCATAAAGATTTAATAAAAACAATTCATACACTTGTATGACCTGAGAATTCTGCTCGGTAGAACCTGCTACATCCAATAGAACCTTCAAAAACTGTCCGGTATGACCTGCTTTTCTTCCACCAACTCTCGGTAGAACCTGGGAAAGTAACTTGTATGACCTGGCAGAATTGTATGGTATGACCTATACAAAACACGGTATGACCTAGCAACAGAACTCGGTATGACCTATAAAAAACACGGTATGACCTATACAGGGCAGGTCATACAGAGAACTAGTTCAGGTCATACAGTATTAAATTAATTCCCTTTAATCAAATTAGTTAATTTAAATTCTAAATTAAGTTAATTCTTTTCTAGAATCAATTTAATAAATAATTTAAACAACTAAATTAATTAATTTAATAAATTAATTAATTCTGAAAGAATTAATTTATTAATTAAATTGATTAATAATTTAATTAATTAAAAGAAGATAACTTAAAATCCTTGCATTCCTCTATCTTCTGAAAACCACTGAATATAGATGATTTAATTCCCCTGATTGATGTCGTCATTCGATGCACTGTCTGGTTCATGAATAACTGACTTCAATGATAATTCTTCATCTTTAAAACATTTAAAGCTGTGGCTTCTTTTCTTTTGCTTTGAATAAACTCTATATCCTGTACTTCTTCTGTCACCAACTGGAAATCTCTGTCACTGTAGTAAATCCACTTTCTTGAATACTTCACTGAGGCTTGAACAATAAATTGAACTTCTTTCAATGTAGAATAACTTCAAGTCTGTAGATGACTTTAATACTCCATTCTCTTGACAGATAAAACTCTCTGAGATTCCTGTGACCTTTAATCTAATATTTACTTATTACATTCTGGTTTAAGTTGAGTAGAATCCTCGAATTACAAATAGGCTATAGCATATGCCTTTCAGTTTTCGTCGTAAATACTTACGATAGAATTTTCATTCCGCCATAAGTTCGGTGCGTCCAGTGGATTCGTCGTAAGTTTTTCGTCGTAAATGGCCAGATTTACGAGGGTTTTTTCATTCCGTCGTAAGTTCGGCGCACCTAGCGATTCCGTCGTAAGTTTTTCGTCATAAATGGCCAGATTTGTTGTAGTGATTGCTTCTGTCTGATCTTCTTTTCTTTTGTTAATCTTATTCTAATCTACACGTGCATTAGTTACTTAAAGTAGACAGACTATCATAAAACAGAAAGACTATTTCTTTTAAACAGAAAGACTATTTTTGTAAACAGAAAGACTATTTTTAATTCCAAAAAGACTATGCTTAGTCTAAAAAGACTTTCGGTAAGACTAAGTGAATATTAAAAAAAATTCTAAAATGCTAGATAAAATCAGTAAGACTTTCGGCAAGACTACCAAAGTAGTCTTTCTGAAACCACTTTTAGTCTTTCTGAATTTAGAAAGTTAGATTTAATTCTAAATTAATTACCTACTTAATTAATTTACCAAAAGAATTAATTTATTAGTTAAATTAATTAAATAACATAGATAATTAAAGGAGAATAAAAACTAATTTCTTATTCAAAGAAATAGTCCTGAGAACCACTTTAATTAATAACTAACTACCACTGACTGTTGTTGACACTCGATGTACTGTCTGGTTCATGAGCGACTAACTTCAATGGTTGTTCTTCATTTCTGACTTTGAAGCTGTGATTCTCTTCTCTTTAAATCCCTTCAATTAACCACTGTAACTTGTACCTTTGCTGTCACACTCCTGAAATCTCTGTCACTTTAATAAATCCACTTTCTTGAAAACTTCACCGAGGCTTGATCAAATTAATGAACTTCTTTCAATGTAGGATTACTTCAAGTCTGTAGATGACTTTTATCTTCATTCTTTTGACTGTTATGATCTTCTGAGATTCCTGTGACAATTTGAATTATTACTTACTTATTACAAACTTGTTTAAGTTGAGTTAAATCCTCGATGTTAACAAATAGGCCTAAACATATGCCTTTCAATCTCCCCATATTTGTTTGTTAGATAATAACAAGCAAATACCTAGAAGATAACTCAACTAACTAAACAAGTAGAAATAAGACATCAAAAGCTTAGTAAATAATAACACAAAGTTCTGGATTTCATTAAACATTATCCATATTCAAACATTAAAGGTAAGTACAAGATAGATGTTCCTCTAGACTGAACATATGAATACATTTATCCTATCTTGATTCACCTAAGCTCTAAACATTTAACATTTACTAAACAGAGCTTCTTCAGTTGTCTTCATCCATCATCTCTCCTTCTTCTAGAGCTTCAACCAAATCCTTGTCCAGAACACGATCAGATTTAGAAGTAATGCCACTAGGTCTGACAGGTTGAGTTGTGACTTTCTTCAGCCTATTCTTCATTTGATGATATCTAGTGATATTGGCTATGCAATAGTCTTGAATCAAATCAGCAACTTCTGTCTTCTCTTGTGTAGCAAACCCTGAAGTCCTTAACATGTTCTCCAGGTAGACAAGATGCTTGGCAGGAAAATCTTTCAAAGAGATTGGATCCACACCACAAGTCTGAAGTGCCCTTCCTTTATAGAATTTGACTTCATAAGGCACTTCCACCACTTGAGGACTAGCTTTCATCGCAAATTCTCTAAGCTGGTCATGTAGCAGCTCATCCAATGGAGAAGTTCTTTTCACTTTGCACATGAAGACCAATATTTCAGAGAGAGTTCTACTTTCAAGAAGATTGAGAGACACTAAGAAGGTTCCCTCATTATGTGTGTAGATGTAGATCTTCAACTCCTCTCTAACTCTGTCAAATCCAGTTGTGATCCTTGAAATCTCTGCATGAAGAGCTTTCATATATACAGTGTTATTTGGATTGACCTTCTTGTATCTTTCTAGCATACCAAGAAACTTTCCATCATTGTTAGTTCTTTCCTGATGTGCAAACATCTCTCTAGCCTTGTCCCATTCTTCTCCAAGCTTCAGCCTCACATTTAATTTTATGTCCTTGACCTTCAGATTGTGAAGCCGTTGCTTTGCTTGATGTTCAGCCTTTTCGATAACAAGATGCTTAGAAATGATGTCAGATACTTTTACATTCTCTTCCTCTCTCCTTTTAAGATCAGCCTTCTATCTCACCAGCTCAGCTTCAAAGGTAGGATCAACATTAGGTTCTTCTTCCCAGTCAGCATTATCAGATTCTTCTTCAACCTCCACATCACCAAAGATATCTTCAGGGGCTTCTTCGGATTCAACATAGTCAAAATCTCCCTATTCACCTTGATAATAGTCAGCATCAGAAAAAGTTAACTTCTGCTTCCCTTTGTCCTTACCTGAACCTCCAGCTTGACTTCCAGCTTGATCTCCTCCTCCTCCTTGTTTCTCCACATTCTCCCCCTTAGTTGAGGAATCCTCTACAGATTTGACTTGAGTAGCATCAGGATTAACCTCACTTCTTCCCCTTATAGCTCCTTCATCACCTCCATCACCTCCTTGATCATCCTCATCCACATCCTCATCATCATCATCACCCTCAAAGAATTTCTTCTGTTCAACATTGGGTTAATGTGAATTCTTGATCATGTTATACAAGTGTTTCATCCCCTCATTAAGATACTCCATTCCTCCTTCTATCCTCGACATCCTTTCTTCATCAAACGTTTGATTTTCATCAGCTATTTGTAGAGTAAAATCCACCTTGGCAGAAATAGAAGCAATCTCCTTGACACTCTCTGATATCTGAGCATTTGACGTTGTAAGATCAGAGATGTCCGAAGCCACAAGTACTTGAGACTGTTGGATGGCATTTAGCTTTGGCAGTAGAGAAACTTTCAGACCTTCCAAATCATCCTTGACAGTACCCAACTGATTAGTTACAGAGGTGGAAGAAGAAGACCGTTCAACCACTTGTGCTTTAAGAAGATCTTTTTCAGCCTGGGTTTCCATGAGTTGTTTCTGAAGACTAGCTATCAGAGCTAACAACAAAGCAGTGTTTGTGTCAGTGTGTGCACTCACCTCAATTGATCTCAGTGGTGTTTCACTCACCTCACGTGCTTGTGTATCACTCTGTGTTTGACTCTTAGTTCTCACAACAAGCTGTCTTTCCAAGTTTTGATTTGAAGTACCTGCATGAAAAGTCACCCTAGCCCCTTCTTGAATGGTCAGTGGTGGTGCAATGGGAGTTCGCAAATCCCAATCCCTAGTGAATTCCAAGATGTCATCTTGATTTTGAAACTGAATTGCTTCAGTGTTGGAATCACTAGGTTGCCTTCCACTTTCTCCAGTATAAACTGCAAGTGGAAAATCCCTTAAGGGAGCTAGAGATGTTCCCTCTAGGAGGGGAGAAAATGATTCTATTTGAGTTGGCAAAGAATCAGATTTTCCCTCATATGCTGGTGAAGGCACTCCTACCGTAACTATGGTAGGCACTGTAACATTTCATACGTGCTCTCCTGACAAGGTGTCCTGAGTATCATCTAGTTTTATGTTTTCTCCCATTGTGAGTAATGGGAGTGTGCTAGACTCAGTACAGATTGCCATGACCCTATGGCGAATTTCAATAGATTCATCCTATTGAGAGGATGTCTCCAGAGACTGTTCAATGGCCATTTCCAAATCCATATCCTGTTGGGAGGATACAGACGGGCTAACAGTTGTCTCCCTGTATGTTCTTCTCTTCTTGGGTGGTGGAGACAGAGCTGCGGGTTCTCTCATAGAATCTTCTCCACTAACACTTCTATGTCTGCTATAAACATTAAGTTTAGGTTGAGTGGTTATTGGAGTTGACTCGGTGTTTGGCTCTATGACCTGGGATAGAGTTTGTGGTTCTACAAACTCATGGTCAGTCCTATTAACCTCTTGGGTTTCAACAGTAATATGAGATCAAGAGCCAGGGTTAGGAAATACTACCTGTAATGGAGTTGCATCTTCAGTTCCAGCATGGGTGGATTGATCCACTGGAGGTTGTTGCTCAGGTACTAGCAATCCAAAAGCATGAAGTTGAATGAACTGAGTCATGTAAGGTGTAATGACCACAGGGATTGTGAGATATTTTAAGGTGGTGTTTAGTCTTTGAAAGAACTTGACATGTGTAGTCTGACAATTTTCATACATACCAAGACTAAACAACTGTTTGTGTTCATCAGTGAGTACATGGTTGATCATTAGAGTGAGAAAGCGAGGATAAAAACATTTTACTTTCCTTCCACTAGAATGATCACTCTTGGCCACTAGGACTCTTCTAACCAAATGATTCCAGATGAGATGGCCAAAATTGATACGAAGATTATTAGCAACTACAAAACCAATATTCTGAAGAAGAGAAGGAATATTGTGAAAATTGGTTTTGGTGCAGTTGCTGAAGACTCTAGCCAGAGTGTCAAAGAATAAGTCCCACTCACTGACTAGATTGCTCTTTGATAACTGTACTAGATCTACCTGACCTTGATAATCGATGTTGTTGAAAAATTGAATAAGGTCCTCTTCAGAAGG
The DNA here is from genome assembly GCA_030848705.1 of Heracleum sosnowskyi. Lineage (NCBI taxonomy): Eukaryota > Viridiplantae > Streptophyta > Magnoliopsida > Apiales > Apiaceae > Heracleum > Heracleum sosnowskyi. Next base: position 74,456,909 of record CM061235.1, read on the forward strand.
TAGATTAACAAATTTATCTCTGGGAAGATGTAGAGCATCACAAAGAATATCTCTATTGAGTGTATAGTGTTTGTGACCGACAGAGAATGTGAAAGAAGATAAGTCAGTGGACACGATTGCAGTAGCACACAAAATCCTTAAGGGTTCATGTTTTAAATCAGCATTCAAAGTGATAGCATGACTAATAATGGAATGCTCATTTAAAAACCGAATCCAAGGCCTAAAACGTTCAACGGAACATTTTAGTGGATCAATATAACCAAGAAAATTGTTTTTGACAATTTCAAAAGCCATATTAGAAAAATAAACAATTAATAAAAATTAATAAGAATTTTAAGGATTTTAAGTATCAAAAACAAATAATCCACAATATTCAAATCAAGATCTATGACAGAAATTTGGTTCAGTTAAAATCACAAAAGAAATGCTTTAAAAGATTTAACAGAAAAAAATAGCAGCACTTCTTTTAGAAAAATGATTAAAAGAACCAAAAGAGAAAGAAAAGCTAAGTAAAAACTTGAGCTTAGAAAGACTTAGGTAAATTTAGAAGAAAAACAAGTCAGGTATTTATAGATAATCTGGGAAAGACTTTCGGGAAAACTATCAGGGATAGTCTTACCGGTAGTCTTTCTGACTTAAAAGACTAAAAACAAAAGAAAAAACAAAACAAAAACTGTTTAAAAGAAATCTGTTAAACTAATTAATATAAATCAGAAAAACTATCAATAAGACTATCCAGAATAGTCTTATCGATAGTCTTTCTGGTTTAAAACTAGAAAGACTAAGAATAATACCTGTTTTAAGTCTAAAAAACAAAAGAAATTAAAGTAAAACAAATTAACAAAATTAATATTTCAAAAATACTATCGGTAAGACTATTGAATAGTCTTTCTGGTAGTCTTTTTAGAAATAAAAAACAATAAAATTGTTAGAAAATCAATAAAGACAAGCAGAAACCTGAAAAAATTAGCAGAAAATTAAGCTAAAATCAGAAAAATGCAAGGACAAATTCTAAAAATACAAGAAAAAATATATAAACAGTTTGAACAATTATTTAAATATTTCTAAATTCATAAATTTGCAGTAAAAATAAATTTCTCAATAGAAAAATCCGAGAAAAATATTTTTAGAGCAAATAAATTATTTAAAAAATACTTAATCTAGAAACTTTAACAAACTAGATAGCAGCATGACATTTAAGATCAGTAATTTATACATCAATTAAGAAAATGTTTCGATAAACTAAAATACAAGTGAATTTCAGAATATATACAACACATAGAACTTGTATTCTAACCAAGAACAAACATCAAATAATTATCAGTTATGATCACTGAAGCTATTTAACATACCCAATTTACCAACTAACCTGGTAAAAGTGGATTCATCAAGAGACTTAGTGAAAATATCTGCTGTTTGTTCCTCTGTGGGTACAAAATGTAATTCCACAGTACCATTCATGACATGCTCTCTGATAAAATGATACCTGATGTCAATCTGCTTGGTTCTCGAGTGCTAAATAGGGTTGTTGGAGATTGCTAGGGCACTTGTACAATCACATAAAATAGGAATTTTGTTTAATACAAAGCCATAGTCCTTCAATTGATTCATTATCCATAAGATCTGAGCACATCAACTTTCAGCAACAATATATTCAGCTTCTGCTGTTGAATTTGAAACTGTTTGTTGTTTCTTGCTATACCAGGAAATCAATCTACCTCCTAGGAATTGACAACTCCCAGTGGTACTCTTTCTATCCACAACACTACCTGCATAATCAGAATATGTATATCGAACAAGATTAAAACCAAAATCTTTAGGGTACCAGATACCTAAATTAGGTGCACCCTTAAGATATCTCAAGATTCTTTTAACAGCAACGAGATGTAAATCTCTAGGATCCGCTTGGAACCTTGCACATAAGAATGTAGCATGCATAATATCAGGTATACTTGCAGTAAGATAGAGTAATGAGTCAATCATACCTCTATAGCTTGTAATATCTACCTTGGTAGAATTATCATAAGCTCCAAGTTTGACAGCTGTAGATGATGGAGTCCTTGCTGATGCTGAATCCTCCATGTGATATTTCTTGAGGAGTTCTTTAAGATACTTGGATTGACAAATAAATATACCATCTGACCTTTGATTTACTTATAACCCAAGAAAGAACTTCAGCTCACCCATCAAACTCAACTCAAACTTACTCTGCATTAGCTTAGCAAATCTCTTATAGAGATCATCAATAGTAGACCCAAATATGATGTCATCCACATAGACTTGGACTAAAATCATATCATTTTTGTGTTTCTTAGAAAAAAAGAGTTTTGTCTATGATACCTCTTACAAAACCATTTTCTAAAAGAAAACCAGAGAGAGTGTCATACCATTTTCTTGGGGCTTGTTTGAGACCATAGATAGCCTTGAAGAGAAAGTACACAAAGTCCAGCAACTCCTGATTTTCAAAGCCAGGGGATGTTCCACATACACTTCTTCATCCAGCTCACCATTCAGGAATGCACTCTTAACATCCATTTGATATACTTTAAAATTGGAGTAAGCTGCAAATGCTAAGAACATCCTGATAGCCTCAAGCCTAGCCACTGGTGCATAGGTTTCATCATAATCAATGCCTTCAGCTTGTGAATACCCTTGAGCAACCAGTCTTGCTTTGTTCCTTGTAACAATGCCATCCTCATCTATCTTGTTCCTAAATACCCATCTTGTACCAACTACTGTCATGTTCTTTGGTCTGGGTACCAGCTTCCAGACTTGATGTTGTTCAAACTGATTGAGTTCATCTTGCATAGCAATCACCCAATCAGGATCACTCAGTGCTTCCTCAGTCTTCTTTGGTTCCATCTCAGAAAGAAACCCTGAATAATGACATTCATTCTGAGTAGCACTTCTAGTTCTAACTCCAACACCTGGATCACCAATGATCAACTCAAAAGGATGAGCTCTATTCCAAACAGTTTGTCTTGGAAGATTTGATCTTGATGATTCGCCTTGAAATTCAGTTTGGTGTTGTGAATGACTAGTTGATCCTTCATTTCCTCCCCCTGAGTTGTTGCTTGATTGCCTTGATGATTCTTCTCCAGTGTTGGTGGTATCTCCATTATTATCAATGTTTCCACCACCACCACCATGATCATTATCATCATTAATATTATCATTACCAGCAACTATTCAGGTGGAGCTTCATCATCTGATTCTGAGTCTGGCAAGTAATCAAACTTCAGTTCTTCAGATGAATCTTCTGTTTGGATACTTGGGAGCTTAATGTCATCAAATGTAACATTGACACTTTCCTTCACTTGGAGATAGTCAATCACATACACCCTGTAAGATCTTCTGGAGTAACCAACAAATATAGCTTCATATGTCTTGGCCTCAAACTTGCCATGTTTAACATCTCCATCCTTAAGCACAAAGCATTTTGCACCAAATACATGAACGTATTTGAGTGTTGGTTTCTTGTTGTTCATGATCTCATAAGGAGTCTTCATTAAGTCCTTGTTGATTAAAGTTCGATTCTGAGTATAATAAGCAGTATTTACAACTTCAGTCCAGAAGTACATTGGAAGTCTTGATTCACTTAACATAGTCCTTACAGCTTCAATCAATGTACGATTCTTTCTTTCTACCACTCCATTTTGTTGAGGAGTTCTAGGGGCTGAATACTGTCTTGTTATTCCTTTATCTGCACAAAAGTCATTTAGGACTGCATTCTTGAATTCAGTTCCATTATATGACCTTATAGCTCTAACAGGGAATCTAGAATCTAGCTCAATCAAGTTTATATGATCAATCACCATCTGTGGAGTCTCATCCATGGAATGTAGGAATAAAACCCAAGTATATTTGGAATAGTCATCAACAATCACAAGTGCATATTGTTTCTTTGACATAGACATCACATTAACTAGACCAAACAAATCCATGTGCAGTAGCTGATGTGGTTCAGTTATTGATGATGTGTCAGTGCCCTTGTGAGAAGCTTTCTTTGACTTTCCTTTCTGACATGCCTCACATAGTCCTTCATGTGTAAATTCCATCTGAGGCAGACCTCTCACCAATTCCATCTTGACTAGGGAGTTCATTGTCTTGAAGTTCAGGTGAGACATCTTCTTGTGCCATAGCCAACTTTCATCTGATGAAACTTTGGCATAAAAATAATTAACTTCATCTTTGGATCCAGAGTACAGATCAGATATGAACAAGTCACCTTTCCTTACTCCTTGAAGAGCAGGCTTTCCATTCTTCTTGTGAAGGATCTGACACTTCTCTTTCTCAAAGGAAACAGCATATCCTCTGTCATAGAATTGACTGATGCTGAGAAGATGACATTTCCAGATTCCAAACAACCATATCCTCTGGTAATACCCTTGTTGTTATCTCCAAATGTAACTCCTGGGCCAGCTTTCTCAACCACATTTGATAGCAGGGCTCTATCTCCGGTCATATGCCTTGAACATCCACTGTCCAGAATACACACAACACGGGTTACCTGTGTCACACCCTGCAATATCAAATTGATTAGTCCTTCCTCGGAACCCAAACTTGATTGAGTCCGGCATATTTAAAGAACTGGCCTTTGTCAGGCAAAACAACATTTTTAATTCTAACTACTTCAACCTCTTTCACAAAAGAGCGTTTCCATTTATAGCCAGCCTTAACACTTTTCTAAGTAGGCTTAGGGATAAATGAATCCACTCTAGTCTTAGGAGGACTAGTAGTATTAGATCTAACATGCTTCTTATTATTAACATGTTGACGTGGAACAGTCTTATCATCAGATACATGCTTACTATTAAAATAAGCATACATAACATTAAATGCACAAGACATGCAATTCACCACACCACATGCTTTATGAGACAAATTAATAGCAGGCATGTTAGTTCTACAGTTGTTTTGATCCACTTTATGGATGTCTGATTTAGTCTCTGTTGCTGAAAAAACTTTGACTTGTTTCTCAGACATACACTTGTTGGACTGATCAAGTTCAAAAGCAAGATCCTCAATACGCATCTCCTCTTGGATAATAATGGAATATTCATTAAGAGGTTCTGCCAAGGATTCTCTAAAGAAAGGTGTTTCAATACCCTTAAGCACATATGGTACACCCATTTCTTCAGCACTGACTCTATTAGGGGTGTTAATGCTTAATTCTTCAATAACCTCATTATAGTCATACCCTATTCCTACAGTGTGACCAATAACTTGTTTATTGAAGATCTCTTTAGCAGTCTTACAAGAATTATAGTAAGCATTAACCTTGGTTTTAAGTTCACTGATCTGATCCTAAAGAATGGTTTCTAGTTGAATATAACAATTAACCCTATTCTCAAGAAATGATATTTTCTTAGTGAGATCATCCTGATTAACATGCACAAGTCTTAAATCTTTTACCTCCTTTTCAAGAGCTGTGTTCAAAAGAATTATTCTATCATTTTCACTACGTGCACAAGAAACAGTACTACTAAGATGATAGATCATTTCAGAATCAGTAAACTTTACCTCTAACATGAATGATGAAGTGCTCCCCTCATTAGCCATTAAAGCTAGGTTTCCAACTTCACCAGCTTCTTCATCACTATCCGTATCATCCCAACTCTTTCCCTCGGCAACATAAGCTTTCCCAATCTTGTTCTTCTTGCTAGAATCAGATGAGTTCCTTCTCACTTGCTTTGGCTTTTTACATTCTGTAGCAAAGTTACCCAACTCATTACAATTGTAGCACCTGATTGTTCTTCTATCCACGGTTCCAGTTTTATAGCCACCCCTTGTGCTATTTGAAGAAGAAGAAGAACCACCTCTCTGAAACCTGGGTTTGAACCTAAGATTAGGATTCCTTCTGAATCTGAAGTTGCCAAACTTCTTCACTATCATTGTCATCGACTCATCCTCCAGCTGTTCATGTTCTTCCATAGAATAGAAGTCACCGCCAGATTGACCAGTGGATGTTAAACCATATTCAGCCACAGTGACATCCATGTCAGAACTGGAAGGTTGAACAACCTTCACTTCCAGTTGCTGTGGGACTTCTGCCACCAATGCAGTAGAAGTACTTACTATCTTTCATGTTCCATATATCTCCTTCTGCTGTATCTGTTCCAGCTCATAGGTCTTCAGAACACCATAGAGTCTTTCCAAAGAAATCTCTCCAAGATCTCTTGCTTCTCTAATTGCAGATATTCTGTGCTCCAGATGAGATGAAAGTGTAAGGAGGAACTTCTTGTTAATCTCCTTAATTGTATAGCGCTTTCCATGGAGATTAAGATCATTTATCAATTTGTTGTATCTGTCAAAAACCTCAGAGATACCTTCACCAGGGTTTGATCTGAAATGTTCATATAAAGAGGTGAGAATTTCCATCTTATTCTCTCTGACTTCCTCTGTCCCCTCATTGATTATCTCAATTGTGTCCCAAATGTGTTTGGCAGTAACATAGTTTAGAACATGATTATGCATGATAGGATCAAGACAATCAACCAGTATCAACTATATATAAACAGGCATCCAGGGAAGCATCCTCTTTCTCATCAGCTGTGTAGTCCTTGGGATCCTTGGGGTACATCATAGCAGCTCTAGTAACAACTTCGTTCTTTATCTGCTCTTCCTCAACAATCATATGAAGTTTAGGACCATTTTTCAGCACTCCAAGATATTTAACATTAGCCACTTGAAAAACCAGGAGCATCTTCTTCTTCCACATAGGATAATACTCCTTACTGAACATAGGGATTTTCACTGTACCAACTTTCTATGTAGTAGACATTTTTGAGATTTTTGATGAAGAATAAAAATTTCAGAGTTAAAAAAAATCACAAAAAATGGATCTTTGATTTGTATATCAATCAAAAGGCTCTGATGCCAATTTTTAGGTCCCGTTATGTTTGTAGAAGGGGGGGGGTTGAATACAAACTATACCGTTTTATCGAATTTGTTCGTTTAAAGATTAAACAATTGATGAACAAATTATTGCGGAATAAAATGAAACATAATTCAAGTTAAATATAACTTATATTAAAATTGAAAGGTGTTACAAATTTTTGTACTGATTACAGGATTAAATCTCAAAGTAATTAAAACAAATCTAGAATAAATTCGACATGAATTTGTCTATTTTTGTAATAAAAAGATATAACGATAAACGATAGTTCGAGATTCGTTCTAGGGATAAAGATCCGATAGATAGTCCAAGTATCACAAGTAAATGATTTCTAGTGGTTTAGATTTAACAATATAAACTAGAAATATTTTCTTGATCAAAGAAATGATTCCGCAGAAAGTGTAATGTTCTTGACAGTAGCTTTTCTTGAATGATAGAATGTTAAGTATATTGCTTTTGTCTGATCTTCTTTTCTTTTGTTAATCTCATTCTAATCTGCACGTGCATTGGTTACTTAAAGTAGAAAGACTATCATAAAGCAGAAAGACTATTTCTTTTAAACAGAAAGACTATTTTTGTAAACAGAAAGACTATTTTTAATTCCAAAAAGACTATCCTTAGTCTAAAAAGACTTTCGGTAAGACTAAGTGAATATTAAAAATACTTTCTAAAATACTAGATAAAATCAGTAAGACTTTCGGAAAGACTACCAAAGTAGTCTTTCTGAAATTACTTTTAGTATTTCTGAATTTAGAAAGTTAGATTTAATTCTAAATTAATAATTAAATAAAATAGATAATTAAATGAGAATAAAAAATAATTTCTTATTCAAAGAAATAGTCCTGAGAACCACTTTAATTAATGACTAACTACCACTGACTGTTGTTGACACTCGATGTACTGTCTGGTTCATGAGCGACTAACTTCAATGGTTGTTCTTCATTTCTGACTTTGAAGCTGTGATTCTCTTCTCTTTAAATCCCTTCAATTAACCACTGTAACCTGTGCATTTGCTATCACACTCCTGAAATCTCTGTCACTTTAATAAATCCACTTTCTTGAAAACTTCACTGAGGCTTGATCAAATTAATGAACTTTTTTCAATGTAGGATTACTTCAAGTCTGTAGATGACTTTTATCTTCATTCTTTTGACTGTTATGATCTTCTGAGATTCCTGTGACAATTTGAATTATTACTTACTTATTACAAACTTGTTTAAGTTGAGTTAAATCCTCGATGTTAACAAATAGGCCTAAACATATGCCTTTCAGTGTGGTATATAAATATATACAAAGGAGAATGAAAAAGGTCTATCCATCTCCTTTGTATACTTGTAGTTTGATTTAGTTAGTAACAATCTTGAAAAAGGCAACTTTGTTTTGTTTAACCAAGATCTTTTTTGAATTGTGAAAACTAGTTGATTTTTCATAGCTTTGGTTAAAAATAAGATAACCTTTTAGTAGCCCTGTATAAGGTGAAACAAGATCTTGAATACTAAGCAAAACTTGGTCATATTGTCTTAAAGATACAAAAATCCATAAACTTTCAAGATTTACATCTTTAAGGATTTTTGACAGACAAGACCACTTGAACTTGAATCTTGAACTAGTCATCTCATTTCTTGGGCTAAAATATTAGGCCCTATTGTCTAATTAAATAAAAATCCCTCATTGCTTAATCGAGATAAAATAATGCCTCAGATTTTTATGAAGATAAGACTAGTTCAAACAAGTTTATTTTTTGGCTATATATATATATTCGGCCTTATATATAATATATATAGTTTATATACTTGTTGGTTTAGAAGTATCTAAGTTCTTTGCTTAGATTCTTTACTTAACAAATATATATATTTATATATACTGTGTTAACACTTACCTAATTATATACTTGCTCAACTTGTTGCTATCTTGATATAAAACTTGTGAGTTGTTAAGTGTTTATTTTTATCTTGTACTAACTGTACATCTACTTGGCGCATTTATATTTATTAACTTATTAGACTTGTTAGTTTATATACTTGTGTTTTATTTTTGAGCTAGTACCGTAACATACTAGTTTACTTCTTTTATCTATCTTAAGGATTATTTGGTTCGTAGTGCTCGTTTTCTAAACTTGTACTGAGGTGAAGTGAAGTGAGGTGATCCTTGTTCTAAGACCCAAGTCCTAGGCGTACTAATAGGGAGTTAGTAGCCTTTGCACCGTGAGGAAAAGGAAAGATCCGAGACCTAAGATCTAAGACCCAAGACCGACAAGTTGTGGAAGAACATAGTCTACAAAGGGTTCTACTTCGACTTTGAGGAGGTAACGGGGAGTTGCGCTTCAAGACGAGTCTAGTAGTGTTAGCTATTTTATTTTGAGGAGTTTTACTTGTTGTATAGCTCTAAGATAAATAGATAGTGTGTTTGTTTTTGTAAAGGATTCCCCGCCTACTATAAGGAGTGGTTCTTTATAGTGGTGAAAATCTCGAGTGCGGGAGGAGCTCGGTAAATGGAGTAGGGGTGAGCGAATCCGTTAGGGGTTGCACCATCGCGAACCAGTATAAAATCTTGCGTGTGGTACTCTCTCTTCTCTCTTTCTTTATTTTCCGCATTTTAAATCGTTTACACTTTAGTAACGAATTTAAAATCAAGGAAGAAAGTTAAAACGCCAAGCTCTAAAATTTTAAAAAGTTAATAAGCTATTCAACCCCCCCCCCCCCCTTCTAGCTTATTATCCCCACTTCGGGACCTACAATTGGTATCAGAGCAGTGCTTTTTAACGTGTTTACTCGATTGTTGTGATAATCGATAAATACCGCAAAAAGTAGATCTTTACCGTATTTACTCAATTACTTGTGATAATTGAGAAATACAAAAAAAAAGAGGATCTTTATGGCGTATTTGAGTACAATTGGGTGTGGTGAAGGACTTTCAAGTTTTAGACCACCTTTATTCGATGGTACCAACTTTGCCACTTGGAAAACAAGATTTAGAATTTATGCTAGATCCCAAGGAGTCAAAGTTTGGATGGCCAGTGAAGATAGAGTTACTATCCCTACGAAAGAAGTAGGTGATGAATTGGTTGAAAAGAAGGTGAGTGAATATACTCCCGAAGAAGAAGCCAAAATGAACATAGCCGCGAAAGCATAAATGGTTCTAACTAGTGCACTTGTGGAAAAAGAATACAAAAGAGTTAACAATTGCAAGTCCGCACAAGAAATCTGGAACAAATTGGTTGTAACCTACGAGGGTACTATAGATAGTAAAGAATCTCGAATGGATACTTTAATTCAAGAGTACGAGAATTTCAAACTCCTGGAAGATGAAAACATCATCGATATGGAAACGAGGTTTACTCGTATAATCGAAAACTTTCACAACTCGGAAAGGCTTATACAATTAAAAGTATAAGTATGGCTTTAAAAGCAATACTAATCGATAACATTTCGGAGAAAGTCATTCCCAAAGTGGAAGACAAAAGCAAAAGTATGGCTTTAAAAGCAATACTAATCGATGAAGATGAAAATGACGATGAGTTCAACGAAGAATTGCAAAATCTTGATGAACAAGATATTGCATTAATTTCGAGACAACTACGTCGGGTTTTGCAAATTAAAGCTCAAAGATACGGAAAAGGATTCCTTAAGTCGAGTAATCAACAACGTGTATTTAACTCGAAAAGATTCGTGGAATTCTGTATCGACACATCACATTTTCCCATAAGAATTGCATTACTTGCTTGGTGGTTATCTTGGCTAGGGGTTTAGCCTCAATCCACTTAGTGAAGTAGTCAATTACCACTATCAAAAACTTCCTTTGTGCACTAGCCACTAGAAACGGACGAAGTATATCCATCGCCCACATAGCAAATGGAATAGGTGAATTCACAGATTTTAACATCTCTGGTGGTTGTCTAACCACAAGTGCATGTTTTTGACACCTTTCACACTTCTTAACATAGTCCTTTGTGTTCCCTAGCATATCTGGCCAATAAAAGTACAAATGGGTGATTTTATGAGCAAGGGCCCTGCCCCCCATGTGTTGCCCGCAAATTCCCTCATGAACTTCTTCCAAAGCTAGCTTTGCCTCCTGAGGTCTCAAACACTTCAAGTATGGGATAATAAAAGATTTCTTGTATAATATCCCTTCAATTAACGTATACCTCAAAGCTTTGACGAATAAATTTCGTGCCTCCAAGGCATTGTTGGGTAACCAACCTGTCTCCAAATGTGCTTTGATAGGATCAATCCAACAGTTGCCAATATCTATAGGTGCCACTAGCTTTTCGTTGATGCTCGGAGTCTTCAACCTTAAATGAATGAAGGCCCATTCTTCCAAGGATTGCATTATAAGTCGAGGTTGCCTTTATGACTATAAAGTTCAACATCTGAGTTACTGTTTTAGAGCCTTGTCACATGGTCATAGGGAGTTGAATGGTGCCTTCCACTTTTGATTCTACTCCAGTTACCCATATATGGGCATATTAGAGGGTGTCAACTGGGAATCAGTGTATCCCATCTTGATGAAAGCATCATGGAACAAGATGTCCACGGAAGCTCCGTTATCAACTAGAACCCTCTTGGTTTCAGAATTGTCTATCACAGTTATGATGACCAGGGGTCATCATGAGGAAATTTCATTCCCTCTAGGTCAGAATCATCAAAAATTATGGCTATTTCCGTCTTGGCACGCTTCGGTGCTTCTCCAACAACTGTCATTATATCTCTAGCATAAGCCTTTCTTGAGTTTCTTGATAATCTGGCTGTAGTTGGTCCCCCGAATATCATATTAATGACTTGCTCTCAGGGTCTAGGATTACGATCTTGATCATTATCCTTTCTGTGATAGTCTTTCTTCTCATAATTTCCTTTTTGATTTCCACGACTCCCATCCTTAGTAAATTTGTTAAGTTTTCCCCTTCGGATCAAGAATTCGATTTCATCTTTCAGCTGTCTTGTTGCCCAATAATAACAGCTTTATTAATTCTGATATAAAACTGTTACAAACTCTCTCAAGAAATTCTGATGTTCTTGAGAGCTTCTAGGTTACAATATACTCGTGTATGTGATTGATTATAAAATCAAAACCTAAACTGTGTTTATATACTACACATCTTCTCTATCGATTACAAGATAAGTCCAAATCAATTACCAACTATATTGAAACATATCCTAACCGACAGTTACATTCCTATAAACTTGGAACCGAAAAAATAAACTTCCTTCTTTAACTAGATTCCTTAAATAACTCAAAGTTATAATCCTGATCAACTTCCAATCCTGATGATAAATCCTGATCTCAGTCCTGATAGAAATCTTGACAGCAATCCTGATACTGACGCTCGTGCAATATTGATGAAGTCAGCAATCCTGATCAGTTTAATCCAGATCCTGACGATCATTGAATCCTGATCTAACAATCTCCCCCAATCTCATACTTTGTAAAATAAAGTATAGATTCCTAGATTCAATGATGCCAAAAACTTATTTACAAAATGTACAAGTATTTACAACAACAACTTATCTGTTTATATTCTTTGATAGAACAGATTCATCTTCAAGAAGTTGGATAACAAATTTTCTTCATTTTCTTTAAGAATTTGAATCAGTCTTTGCTTAAGATTTCTGAGTTCTTCATCTTCCTCATTAATCTGGTAGATAGCTTGTAACACCCCCAGATCCGGGGTCAGGAATCTGGGTTGTCACGCTCCATCAATTATACAATACCTGCATTACTTACAACATTCTAATAATACAACTCCAAAGACCCCAAACAGTTACGCACACACACACAAGTTATAGCCTTGGAAATGAGCAACAAAAGTAACATTTGTTATTACAACTCAAATGTACTATCCAGGATCTCATCTATTATTTACAACCTCTACCTGAAGTTACAATAATAGACCTCACCGTTCTATACAAGGTTTAATAATACAAACCTACTCGAAAACAATTCTTACTAATTCAGTCTGCAACTATTCTGCTCACACCGGCAGTATCCATCCTGCTGAACTAACTCAAGAGTGGTCTCTCCATTCCCTTGTTTTCGTAACACGAGGTGAATCGGCAACGTTTTCTTCATGCTGAAAGTGTTAATAAAGCAAGAATGAGCTAATAGCGCTCAGCAAGAAATCTATCCCGGTTTAAATCTTTAAACCTTTAAGGTAAATAATCCATATAGGATCCATGTTTAAAAACTACTAGGGTTTGACCCCAAAATAGTATACCGTTCAAAATACCGTATGACTTATAATCATACTCAAATACTCTCCGCGAATCATTTAGAAATCCTTGGTATCAATGTCATAAACCAAGTCTTAGAACATATCTTTTTAAAATAGATATTAACTATTGGAATCAAGGCTTAAAGCCTATCCATTGATTCAAAATACTATACAGTTCAACATACTATATATCTTAAATACCTTCTCAACATATATACACACATATCTATTTAGATATCTCATACTGTTCAAAATACTGTAAAATATCAGTAATGAACACCTTTTCGACTCTGTTGTGTTATGGTATATAACAGAAGCAAGAATGAGCACTATAGCTCGACAATAATATATAGCAGCATAATCATATATGTAAGCTGATTTCATAATTGAAACTTTTAAAACTTCATTCGTATACAGAATGATATATTGAAATATTCTTTTCGTCAAAACATGTCATACAGTTCAAATACTGTATGAGGTATAATACCTTGTTAAACTATTATTAACAAGTAACTGTAACTAGTATTTAACCCAAGTTACTAAACATTTATGAAATTCCAATCCTTGGAACAACATGGGGAACTGTACAGGGCTACGCACTAGTATACGATGATCAGTCGTCATACCATAGATTCTCTACTAGTAGATGGATAATCCCGAAGGTCATTACCCTAGCCTCATACGGGCTTTTAGGTTGGACCGGCGTCACTCGGCCTCTTACATATTAGTAACCACATGGCGACATCAAGGCCACACAAGTGGACCCGCTCCCTGCCAACGGATTCCACTGGACTGACGTCACCCAGCCTCTTATTATATTTCCACCTGGCGACATCAAGGCCAGAAAAATAGTTTTTATTTACGGGACCGTGCGTTACTCGGCCTCTTACGCGAAAATGTCTTTCCCCCAACTATCCATAACTGGAACGGATCCAGTTCCCCAAGCATAAGCTTGTTGATAGGTTTTGTAAAAATACCCTTACTTCCGGATTATATCGGAAGTAAGTCACAATGTGGGTTGACCGTTGTCAACTGACCTCGATCCTCGAGTAAAACATTTAGAAATCACGACCTGGGAGTTTTTGTAAAATATCATTAGTTCTGATAAATCAGAACTCGAAAACATACTCACTTTTAATGAAACAGGCAAGTGAAATCATATGTTCACTTCCTGAGATGGATTCCCAATTTTTGATAAGTTCAAATCAAAATCATCATTCGAGATAAATAATTAAAGTAGTTGGGAGCCCCTATTATACTCTCATAAACCCTTTTTGAGATCAAAAAATATTTGCGTAAATACTAGAACCTTAAATAATAATATCACAAGGTTCTATGATTTTTAAATCATTTTTGGAATATTTAATAAATATTCAAATAATAAATATTGAATTATGATTAAATATAAATCCACTTAAGTGAATATTCAAGTTAATATTCACTTAATTAAATAAATATCCAAATAATAAATATTGAATTATCATTCAATAAGATTCCACTTAAGTGAATATTCAAAATAATATTCACTTAATTAAATAAATATTCAAAATAATATTTTTAATAATATTATTTAAATATCTCGCATTAAATATCCAATAATATATATATTGTAATATTCAATCAACATTTTAAAATATAACTGTCCCTGGAACCCTCCAGCTTCTGACAATATAATCAAGACAAAATACTAATTTGACACCCGGTCTATGTTTTAAAATCCTCGTACGAGTGCTCTACCCTTAGAGCCTCTATAACACCTCGGTTTATATCTAATATTTACATAGCATATAAACCCTTATATCTAATAAGCTTTTTATCAAAGCGCAATCAATTTATAATCCTCTTTACAGCATTATAGCATTATATATCACAATCACAACAAAAAATACAACCGCATCTTATATCAGATGTATGGTTTGAAAACTTGCATACATATACCATATGCAATACTATAATTTCAACGGTTTTAAACACCACAACATCTATGTAAGATGTAGGGTTTGAAAACTTGCATGCATCTATCATATGCATATACTACAATCTCAACATTTTTAATACAATCACATCTGTATACGATGTAAGGTTTGAAAGCATGCATGATATCATATCATATGCATCATCAGTTATAGGTAATTGAACATAACATGGAATGAGAAAACTTTCCATGGGTCCTTGGTTGTTAGGGGTTCGAGAAGTTGCCGGGAAATCTATAAACAAAGAAATACTCGATCAGTCCCCTAGTGTAATCATTTAAAGTGCCATTAACTTAAGCACTGACGTTCTATTAACGAACATCAAATGTCTCGCTCTTGGTTACTTATAACCTCATGACATTCCTTAAACTCTTAAGTCAAAAGTTTGGGTGGAAATCTATTCTCAAAACCCAAGTACTTTACCATTGCTAACTCATTGTTTTTAACCATCCCCTTAAGGGTATTTCACTCGCGCAACTTTGATTCTCGCATTTTTATGAAATTGAAAAATCATCTTTTTAACACGAAACGTTCTCGGTTCCCTTCCTAACTGTCCATACTAGTATCCACATTAATTTCATGACCTATGTCCATTTTTTAAGAGGTTTGATCACAAGCTCAAAGTTCATATAGTGAACTACTTAGTTATCCGAAACCGCTTTCACGAAAACGGATGTTTCTCCTACACCGTAAATCGAAACGATACGATTATTTCGCTAAAACAAACTACAAAACAGAGTCTACATGATCATGGTCAGAAAGCCTTATGGTTATGCCTAGAAGGTAACTGTGGTCTCTGTCCAAACTTCCTAAGTGAAATCTGACATGGTAACGACGCTTAAACGTGATTCCCGTGTTTAAAACACTCAAATTCATTCATCAACCAATACCCAAGCAATCATAACTCAAGGATCTCATCTAACCCAACTTATTTCTGTCTAAAAATGCTCATAACACTAATCACTAGTTCAACCATCAATCAATCCACTAAACATCATATTTATCATGCAAATCATCTCTACATCACACTATCACTAATCATTCTCAATATAATCACTAATAACAAAATATAATGTTAGATATAATTGCTGATGTTTGTTTATCAGTGTTTAAAGTATTAGGTAAATATTAGAGTTTAGCTGGAAGACTGGTCAGAGTTTGTTAAACTCTGACAGTCAGAGTTTACTTAGCTGTCACTGTTATATTCAATGAAGATTCTAGAAGCGATATACTTTGAAGAAGGAAAGAAGCAAAGAGATATCGTGATGGCTAAGGAAACGAAACAGAAGACAGAAGCAATTCTTAATTGATATTAATTGTATAGCTGATTTATAGGAATATCAATTAAAGATTGTATGTAGTTGTGTACTATATAAACACGGATAGGTTTACCCTAAAAGGGAAGCGAATACTTGAAATATTATTCTTGTAACCTAACAGCTCTCTGTGATATTTTACATCGCCGAGAGAGGAGTTATTAATTCCATACAGTTTATTATTCATAAACAGTGTTCTTATTGTTATTCTCATACATATATTTGATTATATATTGTGTATTCGGCCTAACATACTATATAAACACATATAGGTTAACCCTAAAAGGGAAGCGAATATTTGAAATATTATTCTTGTAACCTAGTAGCTCTCTGTGATATTTTACATCACCGAGAGAGGAGTTATTAATTCCATACAGTTTATTATTCATAAACAGTGTTCTTATTGTTATTCTCATACATATATTTGATTATATATTGTGTATTCGGCCTAACATATAAACACAAGTGTGAGAGGGTTTATACCTTCCTTGGTACTTAATATAGCCTAGCAATGGTTAGTATGCCCTTCCTTGCTCCTTGATTATCATTTACAAGCTTAAAACTTCAAGATCAAACAAGAAATTCAAACATTACTATTCATTTCTATTATTCATCATCAACTTTGATTCAACTTTTGAGCATGATAACAACCATGGATGAAGCTAAGATCAAGGATTTACCTTAGTCTATGGATGAGGGTGATTTAGAGCCCAAGAACTTGAATTATGGTTGAGTAGAACTTGTAGAAAAATTTCTTAACTTTTGTGGAAGAAGAAATAGCCGAATGTTTCATGGAGTTAGATGCATCTTCTTTGATTTTCTTTTCTTTTTTCTTTTGTCTAATTAACACTTAATACATCCCTTTTTAATTGTGTGGCCATAAGTAGGTTTTGTCATCCAAGACACATGTCATTTAGCTTGTGGTTTTGTGGTGAAAGTGGTGACAAGGTGGTGATTCATCACCTTGTCATCACTTTGTCACACCTATGTCATCCTCCTACATCATGCTTATGTCATAATTTGTATCATCAATCCTCTTATATATTGCACTTGATGATCTTATATGATACTTCCCCTTCGGTTAGGGTTTAATCCATAATTCTTTACTCTTCTGTTTCGTGATAGGTTCCAGTGATTTTAAAAACGTTTCTCTGTACCAATGTTAGGAGATACTTCCTTGATCTTTCCATTACCTTGGCTTAACGTATGATCATAGATTTCTCACCTTGGTTTAAGATAAGATCATGGATTTCTCATTCTACATACTTTCTCAAAACGATCAAATCAATACATCCTTGATTGTCTGATGAATAGTGATCAAAATTTAAAGTTGGAATCTCCCGATTCTGATCGCGTTTACATTCACTTATTCTCCTTATACATCAATAATAAAACTTCGAAACATTCATTCCATGTCTTCCATATAGTGTGGTCTGAAAATATTTTTCATCAGCAAATTCACTATTCATCAACATTTACTATTCATCAATTTTTTTTTAACTAAGTCCAAAATTTGGGGTTATTACATAGCTGCTCTGAGATTTTGAATTGAACTTCTTGGTAGACTATGATCTTCAAACAGGAGGTAAGCAATTTCCTTCCCATCAGGATTAAGAGTCAGTTGCTTCATGCCAAGAGACATTTCTTTAACAACAGTGCCTCTTTGCATTTCCACATCCTGATCTTTTAGATTTAAGTACATGGGAGTATAATCACCATTGTAATTTCTTCCTTCATCAAATCTTCTCCTTATGGTTGACAGAATCATATCTGACCATTCCTTGCACACTTTATTTTTCCATTTAAGCAGATAGTGAACATATTTCAGTTCCTTTGTCGATTTAACCAACGGCTCTTGAATGTACATAATCTTCACACTTTCATCTTTCATGAAGTACAAAAGCTTCTCTTTCTTTTCAGTACCATCATGACAATCTATAACTATATCAACAGCTAATAAATTGTTTAGGTATTCAGAAGTTAAATTACCTCCAATTTCAGTCAGTGAGTGAGGATCAACATGTGGCATGTTCAGAAACTCAGCATCTTTGTGTCCTATTCCTCCTCTTGAGTTGTGTGGCATTTGCTTTAAGCTTGAAAACATTTGTAACTAGAGTGCTTTTGATTTAGATAAACCAGAAAAGTCTGCAACACTGGAGACATTTGTTATAATTCCACATGACTGATAATTGATAGGTCTATTACACCTTAGTGTGTTAATATGTTTCCACTTCTTGTCCTTCTCCTTTTCAAGAACATATCTCTTTTCTAGCTGAGGTTGTTATCTTCTTGCATTTCTCCACAACAATTTGTTTGAACTTTTGAGCTTTTCCACATAGAGCTTAAAATCTCTATTTGTTGTGCTTGTAACTTCTCTTCTTCTAACTTCTTCTTCTTCATCCACTTCTTTATTATGAGAGTTGATTGTCTTGGTCTTCTTCTCAATTATGGTCCCTCATCTATTTCTTGATCTTCTTCTTGAATGATAGTCCTGATATCTAGTGTGACAACCCGGGTCAAATCCCGAGCCTTTTTCGAAAATCGGGTCAAGTCCCGATTCCGAGTCCGAATAAGCTGAAGCCTACTGGCCCAAACGCAGCCAACTTGGGTAACGACTAGCCCACCACAGGCCCCCAAAAGATCATGATTTGTTGGTGCTAATTAGTAGTAGTACTTTGCCTTATAAACTGAACAGAAGTCCCAAATCTCCTCGATGTGGGACAGGGGTGTTACAAACTTCCCCACTTAAACTCTTGACGTCCTCGTCAAGCCTGAACAGATAGCCCATAGGTTCCAAGATCGTTCCTCCCTAGCCATTGTGGGATAATACCGGTTGGCTTCGTGTCCCCACCTCCGGATCTCTGTCCATTGTGGGATAATACCACCAGCCTTCGTGTCCCCACCTCCGGCAACTTGACGAATCAAGCTTTCGAGAGTCGGCTCTGATACCATATGTGACAACCCGGGTCAAATCCCGAGCCTTTTTCGAAAATCGGGTCAAGTCCCGATTCCGAGTCCGAATAAGCCGAAGCCCACTGGCCCAAACGCAGCCAACTTGGGTAACGACTAGCCCACCACAGGCCCCCAAAAGATCATGATTTGTTGGTGCTAATTAGTAGTAGTACTTTGCCTTATAAACTGAACAGAAGTCCCAAATCTCCTCGATGTGGGATAGGGGTGTTACAGCTAGAGTATCAGGAGCTATTTGAATTTGAGAAGCCTCGGGAAATTCTTCTATTCTAACTCCTCTAGACCTTGTCTGTCTAGGCATATTTTGATTTGATGAGCTTCTCCCTCTTCTTGCACCCCTTCTGACACTTCTTCTACCTCTGCCTCCTCTACCTCTAGCAGGAGCAGAATTATTAAAGCTTTCCATGATTTCTCTTTGTTGAATTAGAAATTCTTCATGTGAGAGATCAGGATATTCTTCACTAGCTATAGAAAGTGCTTTTCTTGCAAATAATTGTTGAACTCTCTTATCAGTGTGATAAAGAGTAACAACATTACCATCTCTTGTCTTGAACTTCTGGAATAGATTTGTAGCATCTTCAGGATTTTCAATGAGAACATATTCATCACCTTCAGGAATTGTAGATAATGTTCCATGACCAGGTGTCAGGATTTGATCAGACGTCGGGATTTGATCACCTATCAAGATTTGCTCTTCCGCCAGGATCTGAGATTTCATCAATGTCCTTACTGTTCTAACTCCAGAATCAGAAACATGAGTTGATTGCGTGGATTGACTTTGAAAAGTTTGAATTGTCGACTTCACCATAGCAGCATCAGAGGTTCCTCCTTGTAATACCATGTGATCACCATCACTTCCAGTATGATTATCATCATTATCTTTTCTCAATACTAGATCATGTGTACATTTTGACTGACTTACCTTCTCCCCCTTTTTGGCATCAGGATTTGATAAAAGATTTAAAATCAAGGAAAGAGAGGCTTGAATGTCAGTTACCTTAGAATCTAATGAATCAATTCTGGTGTTGATGTGAGCCTGTTCAGAAATTATTTACTTAACTTGGGATTCCACTACTCTTAGTTGAAAAGCAGTAGGAGCCTTTGTCAAGCTATTGGAAATATCAGTCCTCACAAGTTCAGTAGCAACTTTCACAGAATCGATTTCATTGTTCGCACAAAACCACGCAAGCGTACGCGGTCACAAGTAATATAAGAATAAGTAGAGTTCGTTCCCACAGAGACTGCTTTGGTTATTATAGTTATGCACTTATGCAACAATGTATGGCTATCGTTCAATGCTAAGACAAGTATCAAAGTTGTGTTTGATTAACTAAATTAACTAAACAAAATACCAAGACAATATTAAACTAAAGATTGTTGTTGAATTACTTATGAGAATAAAACATGGGATCCTAACTTCATTAAATACTTCATCTATAGTCTTTTGTCTTTAATCAATGCATGTGACGGTTGTGATAACTAATCGGACAACACGAAATCAGTACACGCTACCTTTCAGTATACGTATACCAAACCACTCAAACATTCACAAAAGAGATAGAAGTTGGGCAGACACCAATTATGCTTAGACCCTATATGTCTATAAGATTTGAAAACATAACGGTTTAACGAGCAAGTTATCCATTCAGATTACATAGGGCAGGTAAGATGGTTAAAATCACCTACGAATCATGCATGACAAATATACATAAACCTATGCTAGCATGACAAGTTCTAAACCTCTATATCCACTTTCGCAATCAATAGAGATTAACGAACAACTTAGATGTTAGCTACGCATCCAAGAAGAATAAGCACAACCAAACTAGGATATCAATTAGCCATCACACACACTTCTTTAAAACAATTAACTACTAAAATCCATAAATAAATCCGTTAGAATCCCACGACAACGATTAGTTCATAATCGAACCGTTCATCATCGTGGGTTCTGATGAAAACATGATAATAATAAGTCTAGAATACTGAATAAAAGTGCTAGGGTTTAAGAAAGAACAAACGAGAATCCAAAGTATCGCCTAATTAGAAGAATACAAAGAAAAGATGAAAAGTAGATCTTCGTAATCAGCCATCTTCTTGTTCTCCTTGATGGTGGATGAATATGTATGATTGTATGTCAATGTATATCTCAGAATTCGTCCACCAATAGTTTATATAGGCTGCAGGGCTGACTGGTCTTATGGCAACTTTTCGTTTCTGACTCAGAATTGTATTCTACAGCATTACTAGGGCGCGGGCGCACCTATAAGGGCGCGGGGGCGCTTGGTTACTATTCACAATCTGACATTTTGCTTTTCTTTGTCTTCTCCTTGCGCTCTCTCGCTCCGCATCCACTTGACCTTCACAGAAATGCTCAAAACACCATTGCAATCCATAGGAACTCCACATCTCTGCTGACAACTCAACTCTGCAAATACTAACACCAAATATATCACAAATACCACAAACTTGAGAACAAAACAACCAATTTAAGCCAATTTAGGACGATCCTAGTGGATATGAAATCCACTTATCACACCCCCAAACTTAAACCGATGCTTGTCCTCAAGCATAAACAGACTCTACTAACTAAAATGCAATGCATGAATGCAACTAATATGCTAATGAAAGTGATCCCCTCAGACTAACCAAAACCAATCAACAAGACAATATCTCAAGGAATGCAATCTTTCAAACAGAGTTCGACCAAATCCCCTTATACTAACCATACAAACACAGAAACGTGCGTGTGTGCATTGCTCATCAATATACTCCCAAACTAAACCAAGACCATATCCTATTCTTCATCAAAACAACCACAAGCTTATAAACAGAATGAACTCTAGACACAAGAAACCACTTAAAGACACCTCAACCTCGACTTGAGCTAGACAGGAATTCATGCTTTATTACTACACACATGCTTATTTGATCGTGCAATGGATGAGACCCCAAAAGGCTTATACAATAATATCCATGTAGCGAGCTTTAGGTTAGTGGATCCCAGACCGGAAAAGTCTTAGGTCACTAGGCACAAATTCCCCTAGAACTTAATTGCTCGAGTATTAAAGAGCTCAACCTGATCAATTCTGCATATAAACAACTTTTTTTTTCTTTCTTTTTTCTTTCTTTTTTCAACAATTTCGGAATGAGTGCGCTTTGCCTTTTTCTCATCCCACCCTAGACTACCCATCTTTTCAATGAGCCGGCTACTAGCCATTTGACACCTAGCCTTATTAACAACTAGCATGAAATCCCTTTTTCTCCCAAACTTAGACTTTAGTGCTTCTTTCAATTTCAAGAGAATAGAAGAAAATTCTAAATATAAGCAAGTGGTTAAATTCTAACATCCAAACAAAACATGGTCTGATCAAATCTAAAAGCAACCAATGAGACTTGTGAAATTATTTTGTTTCTGGCATGCAAGTCAATTCATAGGAACTTATTCAACCCTCTATTCATCATTATCACACTCCCATCAACATCGACTCATCAACCAAGAAATAGCCAAATCCTACGGGATCATGAAATATGCATGCTATGCAAATGCAACTAAATGGACTCACATAATAGATAAAACACAAATGCAAACAGAATGCTCTATATGACATACAAAGATATGAATGAACTAACTACATATGCAATATGAATCCTAAATGACACACACACTAATCTTCCCTAATTACCACCCCCAAACTTACAATATTCAATGTCCTCATTGAAGGTAATAACAAGGAAAGATGCAGAGAATACCTAATCATCAGCAGGACCACCCTCCTCAGGTGGTGTATCAAGAGGTGGATAAACAGAATCAGCTCCAAAGGTAGGCCAAGCGATATCAACTCCAGTGGCTCTAAATGCAGCACTCAAAGCCTGAGTCAAATCTTGAGCAAAGCGGCTCTGACTATCATGAATCGCATCAATGCGCCGTGTCAGCTGCCTATACTGAGCATCACCAAAACCAAACCTATCAACCTCTCGCTGAATCCTAGACGGATCCTAGGGGGAAACAAAGCAAACTCTTTTTTGTCTTTTTTTTTTTTACACAGAATACTAATACTACATATTCGCGTGGATTGCCTCCCACGAAGCGCTTGTTTTACGTCAATAGCTTGACGTGAATCCTTCTTCATCCAGTCTCAAAAACGGTGAACTTCGACTCACGGTTCACCGTATTACCAACGTCATGCTTCACCCACTGACCATTAACCTTGAACGCTTCTTATGGAAAATCTCTACTGCATCATGCGGAAATGTTGATTTAACCGTGATAGGCTCCGACCACCTCGACTTACGCTTTCCTGGAAAAAATCTGAAGCGGGACTTGAAACGCAGAACTAGCTGACCAAGCAAAAATGAATGTTTCACCACCCCTCTTTCATGCCAATCCTTAACCTTCTCCTTATATAACCTGTTGCTCTTGTAGACTTTACAATACCTCAATTGATCCTGCAGTGGTTGGAGTTCAAATGTAGGAGCTTCTTCCATAGATGGTTTAAGTCGCTCTTGAGAATTGTTCAGCTCTGCTAATCCAAGAGATTCGAATGGCGCATCAATTTTTCTTTTCCACGGAGGTGCATTCAACAACTGAAGTTGCTCTGATCTTTCTTCGTCTTCGATATCAAAATTCCCTATCAAGACTTTCTCCACTGTATCTGACTTCAGCGGTTGTTCAACCTCTGTATTGACGACAGAATCGACCATCTCCAATTTAAAGCACTCTTCTTCCTCAGTTGGAAATTTCATTGCATTGAACACACTAAAGGTGACATTCTGATTTTGAACCCTCATTGTAAGCTCTCCTTTCTGCACATCGATCAAAGTACGGCCTGTAGCTAAGAACGGCCTTCCCAAGATTATCGGAATCTTCTTGTCTTCCTCATAGTCCAGAATAACAAAATCAGCATGAAAAATGAGCTTATCCACTTTAACCAAAACATCCTCCACTATACCCCTTGGATATGTGATCGACCGATCAGCCAACTGCAAAGACATGTTTGTAGGTTTCGGTTCAGGAAGTCCAAGTTGCATGAAGACAGACAACGACATCAGATTAATACTAGCTCCCCAAGTCACACAAGCACTTGTTGAAAGATAGATTGCCGATAGTGCATGGTATGGTGAAACTCCCTGGATCTTTGAGTTTTGGAGGTAACTTCTGCTGTAGAATAGCATTGCACTCTTCAATTAAAGCCACGGTCTCCAAGTCTTCGAGTTTCAACTTCCGAGATAGAATACCATTCATGAACTTTGCGTAGCTCGGCATCTGTTCAAGAGCTTCCGCAAAAGGTATATTGATATGCAACTTCTTGAAAACCTCCAGAAACTTAGCGAACTGCTTATCCAACTTCTGCTTCTGAAGACGTTTAGGGAATGGCGGAGGAGGATAGACCTCCTTGATCTCTGTATTCTGCTTCAGAACAGATTTCTCAGTCGAATTGTCACGCTTTTCCGCTTCGTTTCCCCCCAAACTTGATTTTTCCACTTTTTCTTCACTTTCTGGCAGAACCTTAGGCGCGGGCGCGCTTCCTAGGGCGCGGGCGCGCCCACCTTCTGTCGGGAATCCATAAATTTCTTCGTTTTGCTCTTTTTCTGAGTTTTGGTCCCCTGTAACTTTTCCAGATCTCAAGGTAACTGCTTTTACATGTTCCTTGACCTCTCTTTTGCCAGGATTAGCTTCTGTATCACTAGGGAGAGTTCCTTGTGGTCTATTCAGCAAGGCGTTGGCAATCTGACCGATTCGATTCTCCAGAGTCTTGATCGAAACAGCTTGGCTCTTGCACATTAGCCTCAATTCCTCCAATTTAGACTTTTCATTAGATGACTGACCAGCATTGCCTTGAGACGGTTGAAAACTTGGTGGTTGATATGGTTGCCTTGGAGCATACTGCTGCTGAAAACCAGAAGAGTTGAATGGTTTAGCTCCAAATTGTTGACCTTGATACTGCTGATACGGCTATTGTGGCTGATTCTGACCACCCTGATTGTTACTCCAACTGAAATTCGGATGGTTCCGGTTATTCGGATGATAGGCATTAGGCACTGGCTGTTGTGATCTCTGAAAATTGCTCACGAACTGCGTCGATTCACTAGATATGGCACATTGATTCGTGTCATGTGCACCTGCACATAGCTCACACACACTAGCCACCTGCTGAACTCCATAGTTAGACAGAGAATCCACCTTCATAGACAAAGCCTTTAGCTGAGCTGCTATTGCCGTAGCTGCATCCACTTCCAGAACCCCTGCTACCTTGCCTTGTGATAACCTCTAAGTTGGATTCTGGTATACATTAGCAGCCATCATCTCAATTAGTTCCTAAGCTTCATCGTAGCTTTTAGCCCAAAGAGATCCACCTGATGCCGCATCAAGCATTGGACGAGATTGACCTCCCAGTCCATTGTAGAAACAATTGATCACCATCCAATCAGGCATTCCATGATGAGGACACTTCCTAAGCATCTCCTTGTAACGCTCCCAAGCTTCACATAAAGTTTCTCCTGAATGTTGTGCAAACTGAGTAAGAGCATTCCCGATTGCTGCTGTTTTAGCCATCGGGAAGAATTTAGTGAGAAATTGTAAAGCATAATGTAACATAAGATGTAAAAGAGATAACTACAACTCAACAAAGGACAAGACAGACAATAATATTAACCGAAGCACAGGAATCCAGAATCAAAGAAGAAAAGGTAAACTCAAAAAATCAAAATACGTTATGTATTCTTGAAGTCCGTAAACAGGTCACGGAAAGAAGTTCATGAAAATGTTCAAGCCTCAGTGACAGCAAAAGAAACAAGACTTTCAAGACGACAGAAGTATGTGAATGATTTAGGGTTCAGTACCACGGGATTCCAGTGATGAAGCAACCAGAACGACAAGGGACTTATCAGCAGCACTATATTGAAGACATAAAATAAGAATTGATCAAGTGTTATTCATCTGTGAACTAGACCAGTTGCACTAGGTGACGGCACTAAAAAAAGGATCAAGTTGTTTTATCGTCTCAGAAGAAATTGATACAGTCTAAAACTTAAACACCCAGGAGCTCAGGAGTAATTACTAAAGGACAAAAGACAAGAAAAAGTTTCTATTGAAAAAACTATCGAATGGTGGTTGAAGTGATTCATTGAAAAACAAAGTAAATTAATTTGGCATTCGATAGTTTTGATTTAAAATCTATCGAATGGCAAATTGATTTAATCCATTCGATGGTTTTTTTAATCCATTCGATGGTTTTTCAATTCATGGAGCAGGTGAAAAGTTGTGCTTGTCTGACAGGTTGATGAAGATCCAACGGCCAAGAATATTCTATTCTAAATGGTTCGATGGTTTTTCAATTCAAGTCTACAATTAACTCGAGAGAAGATAGTGTCTTCTTCAGTTAAGGCATTCAACACAGAGACATTACTGAGAGAGAGAAGAGCCGGAGAAAATTATCAGAGAAATTAATAGTGCCCAGAACTTGATCATTGTTTTGTATTTGTGTAACCTTAAACTCATTGAAGCTAATCTACGGATTAGAAATTGTAGCACCCCTCGAGGTTTATATTTATAAAAAGATATATTCCCCGAAACTTGATTTGGTTTGGTGTGTTTGATTTCGTTATAGAACTGAAAGATTATTCCGCGAACGAAATTAAATTATTTGTGAGTATCGTATTCAACCCCCCCCCCCCCATTCTACGATACTTTAGACCTAACAATTGGTATCAGAGCTTCTTGATTGATATACAAATCAGATCCGGTGAATGAGACCAAAATCAAACGTAGCGTGAAAATTCGAAGCAAATTTTTTAACTTTCAAAATTTTTCATTTAATTGGAATTTTTTGAATTTTAAACAATTTGAAATTTTCAGAAACCATGAGTGCTCCAAAGACAACCGCTGGTATTAAAGTTCCCCCGTTTACTAGTGATGATTTCGGTTTGTGGAAGATGAAGATGCTGTTATTTATCAAGGCATCTAACCCGTTGTATATTGGCATATTAGATAACGGACCGTTTGTACCAATGAAACCAGTTAGTGAATCTACAGCTCCTGATGGTAGCAGGATTCCTCAAGGCACCCAACCTAAGGATATTACTGAATATACAGATTCTGACAAAGAACTGATTCGATTGGACACCGGTTTAATGTTGATATTGGCAG
The DNA here is from genome assembly GCA_030848705.1 of Heracleum sosnowskyi. Taxonomy (NCBI): domain Eukaryota; kingdom Viridiplantae; phylum Streptophyta; class Magnoliopsida; order Apiales; family Apiaceae; genus Heracleum; species Heracleum sosnowskyi. The sequence continues at coordinate 74,484,423 of CM061235.1, forward strand.
ACTCCGCAGACAAGGAAATGAGCTATCAGTTGATAAACTGTACAAGCGGGAAACATATTTGGGATACCATTAACTTGATAATGGAAGGAACTGAAGACGTTCAGGAAAACAGATTGGACATCCTGACTTCTCAATATGAAGCGTTTAGGTCTCTGCCAGGAGAAAGTATAACTCAGGTCTTTGAGAAATATACTAAGTTTCTCAATGAATTGGCAATGAAAGGAAAGACCTATCCACTGAGAGAATCAAACAGGAAGTTCATGATGACGCTGCCCCATCATGTAGAACACAAGTCATCATCCATTAGGGAAAGAATTGACTTCACAAAGATGTCATTAGAGATGATCTATGGCAAGTTGAAGACCTATGAGATGGAACATGAACAAAGGGTGATAATCTACGGATCAGGGACAGTGGAGAACAAGCACAATGCACTTGTGAGATCAGCAGCACTTGTAGTGGATGAACCAATAACTTCCGAGATTCAGGTTCAAACCCCTAGAGCTGGAAAGGAGGTGATAATACAAGCAGAAATGGATTCTGTGAATCTGGGTGTTGATGAAAGTGATTACTACACCCTAGAAGAGCTTGAGCAAATGGAAGACAAAACCATGGCGTACTTAGCTGCAAAATTTAGTCACATTCGTTTCAAAAGAAACCCTAAGTACAAGTTCAAGGGCTCAACCAACAGATTCCAGAAGAGCAATTATACACCTAGTACAGGCTTTAAGGGAGGCTACAAGACTGGCATGATTGATAGAAGCAAATCAAGATGCTACAACTGCAATGAGTTAGGGCATTTCGCCACTGAATGCCGGAAGCCTCGTCAAGCAAGAGACATGAAAGATGTCTATGGAAAGAAGGATTCTTATGATGAGTTGAAGAAGGAGAATGCCAAGCTTAAACAGCAACTGGAGGCATTGTCTGGAAAGCAGAAAGGGAAAGCTTATATAGCAGAGGGAAAGCACTGGGATGATACTGATTCGGATGAAGAGGAGGAATATGTAAATGTTGCTCTAATGGCTGACTCTTCAGAGGAATCACCACAATCATCTCAGGTACCTATCTTAACTACAATTGATATGTCTAATTCTGAGTACAAGAAAACTATGCAAGATCTTAGTGTAGAATTGTTTAATGTACACACAAGCATGCTAGCATCAGAAATGGAAAATGCTAAACTAGTTCTTAAGATTAAAAAGCTAGAATCTAAAAATGAAGAACTAGAGCTTGTAGCTGTAACATTAGAAGATCTTAAGCAAAAGAATGTGTACTTAGAGAACAAGGTCAAGTGTAATGATGAGATAGAGACTATCCTCAGGAAGCAGATTTCAGATCTAGATTTGAAGCTGAATGCTTTTAAGAATTCCGCTCTAGTGGGTAAGAAAATCATTGATACTCAGGCCATAGAGAATAAAACTGCTATAGGATTTGACTATAACAAGAAAGCTGGTAAGAAGATTGTGGAATTCCCTGTGACATCTTCAGTTGTCAAAAGGAATACTCCACATGTTCTTAAGAATGTTGATTGTCCAGTTTTTGTTAAGCCATTTCCACCACTCTTTCATGAGGATGACCTTTTCATAAGACAAGAATTGCTTGAGGAGGATTTGTTGAAGGAAAAAGAGGTAAAAACTAAGTTGCCTAGGAAATCAGTAAAAAATGAATTACCTAAACCTGATTTACCTAAAACTGAAGTAGGTGACGTAGTTGGTAATGTTAAAAAGAACAGGAATGGGAAGAAGAAGATTGTTAATCAGGAAATGGTTCCATTTTCTCCCATTGCATCTAGGAAGTTGTGCACTATTTGTAACTCTGCTGAACACCTTACACATGCATGTAAAAAGGTTAAAGTAGAAACTGCTAATGCTTCTGAAATGCATAACATGTCTGACATGCCTGATAATCATGAGCCCTGTGGGAAGAAAGAGTGTTTACTATGTAATTACAACATCATGCATGCTTATTTTAAGTTGATGAATGATAGTAGCAATAGCACTAGTAATGTTAAATCCACAGATACTATGAATATCAAACAGGGTAAGACTAAATTGAATGTTACTCCTGTTAAATCATCTAAACCTTCAGGACCCAAACAATTTTGGGTACCAAAGTCCGCTTAATCAATCTGTGATTGCAGGGTAAGGTTAAAAGCTCAAAGGTTGTGTGGATTCTGGATAGTGGTTGTTCTAGACACATGACAGGTGAAGAGTCCCTGCTTACAGAGGTGGTTAAGAAGACCGGCCCGATTGTAACCTTTGGAGATGACAGCAAAGGATACACTACGGGATATGGTAAATTGAAAGCTGGAAATGTCATCATTGAAAACATCTCTCTTGTTGAAGGATTAAAGCACAATCTTCTAAGTATCAGTCAATTCTGTGATAAAGGCTACAATGTAGATTTCAGAAAGGACAAGTGCTTAATCACCAACAGGAAGGATGAGAAGCTTACTCTACTGGGAGTGAGAAAAGGAAATTTGTTTATAGTTGACTTAAGTTCTACCAGTGAAGGAGAAGTTACATGTTTCTATGCAAAGGCATCTTCAGAACAAAGTTGGCTATGGCACAAGAAGCTCTCACATCTGAACTTCAAAACTATGAACTCTTTGGTAAAGAGAGAGTTAGTGAGAGGGTTGCCCCTGATGGAATTCAATCAGGAGGGACTATGTGAAGCATGTGAAAAAGGGAAGTCGAAGAAAGCATCACATGGAAGCAAAGGAATGACAAGCATTACTGAACCATTACAGCTGATTCATATGGATTTATTTGGTCCAGTTAATGTTAAGTCACTTTCAAGAAACAGATATGCATTGGTGATGGTGGATGACTACTCCAAGTACACGTGGGTGTTGTTCATACAGACAAAGGATGAAGCAACACAACTAATCATTGATCACATCAAGAAGATAGAAGTGGAAGCTAAGCTACCTGTGCGGACAATCAGATCAGACAATGGAACTGAATTCAAGAATGCAGTTCTAAATGATTTCTGCTCAGAGAAAGGAATATCAAGACAGTTTTCAGCACCAAGAACTCCTCAACAGAATGGAGTAGTGGAAAGGAAGAACAGGACCTTGGTTGAAGCAGCAAGGACCATGTTGAGTGAATCAAAACTTCCCACTTACTTTTGGGCTGAAGCAGTGAATACAGCTTGCTACACTCAGAATCGAACCCTGATCAACAAAGATCATGAAAAGACTCCGTATGAGTTAATGGCCAACAAGAAGCCAACACTGAAGTACTTTCATGTGTTTGGTGCAAAGTGCTTTGTACTTAAAGATGGAGAACATCTTGGCAAGTTTGATGCCAAAGCAGATGAAGGCATTTTTCTGGGCTATTCTCTGGAATCTAAGGCTTTCAGGGTATATGTGATTGAAGATAAGAAGGTGTTGGAAAGCTTTAATGTAACATTTGACGACACCAAAAGACCAGGCCTGCAAACTGGAGAGAACTCTGAATCTTTGGTATTTGAAAATCTATCAGGAGATCTCTCTGACAATGAAGAAGTACCTGAAGTTGTTACAGTCATTAATAATAATCATAATGATAATGATTCTGGACAAAGTGGTGACCAAAGTGGAGATCCTCAACATACAGGCTCCACTAGTCAGTCTTCAGAATCAACAGATCAAACCGTCAACAACTCAGGGGGAGCAGGAGAAGGATCAACTAGTCACACTCCACAACATCTAGAACAAGGAGAATCATCAAGATCGCATCTGCCAAGACAAAGGGTATGGAATAGAGATCATCCCTTTCACTTGATCATTGGTGATCCGGACACAGGAGTGAGAACTAGGAGAACATCACAAAATGAATGTCACTATTCTGGGTTTCTTTCAGAAACAGAACCTAAAAAAGTTGAAGATGCTCTAGATGATCCAGATTGGGTGATTGCTATGCAAGAAGAACTCAATCAGTTTGAAAGGCAGAAAGTTTGGAAGCTGGTACCCAGGCCTAAGGGAAAATCTGTTATTGGAACACGATGGGTATTCAGAAATAAGTTGGACGAAGATGGCATTGTAACGAGAAACAAAGCCAGACTGGTTGCTAAAGGTTACTCTCAAGAAGAGGGTATAGATTATGATGAAACCTATGCACCAGTAGCAAGACTTGAGGCCATCAGAATGTTTCTGGCATTTGCTGCACATTCCAATTACAAGGTATATCAAATGGATGTGAAGAGTGCTTTTCTGAACGGGGAGTTAGAAGAAGAAGTGTATGTGGAACAACCTCCAGGTTTTGAGGATTCAAAACTGGCAGACTTTGTGTACTTTCTATTCAAAGCTCTCTATGGACTCAAACAAGCTCCGAGGACATGGTATGACACTCTCTCTGAATTCTTACTTGAAAATGATTTTACAAGAGGTGTTGTAGACAAAACTCTCTTTGTCAAAAAGCATAAAAATGATTTGATATTGGTGCAAGTATATGTTGATGACATAATATTTGATTCTACTAATGATGATCTATGCAAGAGATTTGCTAAGTTAATGCAGAGTCGTTATGAAATGAGCATGATGGGTGAATTGTCATTCTTTCTTGGACTGCAAGTATACCAAAGACAAGATGGTATATTCATTTGTCAGTCCAAGTACATCAAGGATCTTCTTAAGAAGTATCAAATGGAAGACTCATCTACAGCAAAGACTCCTATGCCAACTGCCACTAAGCTTGATCATGATGAAACTGGTAAGAAGGTTGACATCACAGGCTACAGAGGTATGATAGGCTCATTACTTTATCTCACTGCAAGTAGACCAGATATAATGTTTGCAACATGCTTGTGTGCTAGATTTCAGTCTGATCCTAAAGAATCTCATCTAATAGCTGTTAAGCGAATATTTAGATATCTCAAGGGGACCCCAAATCTTGGAATTTGGTACCCTAAAGATACAGGATTTGATCTTATTGGATACACAGACTCTGATTTTGCAGGTTGTAAGATTGATCGGAAGAGTACTTCAGGAAGCTGTCAGTTTCTTGGAAGAAGATTAGTTTCTTGGTATAGCAAGAAGCAGCATTCAGTTTCCACATCAACAGCTGAGGCTGAATATATTGCTGCTGGTAGCTGTTGTGCTCAGATATTGTGGATGAGAAACCAACTCCGTGACTATGGGCTTTTGTTGACAAAGATTCCTATATTTTGCGACAACACAAGTGCCATAGCAATCTCAAACAACCCAGTGCAACACTCGAGGACGAAGCACATCGACATCAGGTATCATTTTATCCGAGAGCATGTCATGAATGGAACTGTGGAGTTACATTTTGTACCCACAGAGGATCAAATTGCAGACATCTTTACTAAACCGCTTGATGAATCCACTTTCAATAAGCTGGTTGGTGAACTTGGGATGTTAAATCTTTCTAATTGATTTTGATTAGAAGTCAGTAACTGCAGATAGTCCTGGTGAATACATGAGTTTAAGAATTGCTATATCCTTAGGACTCGTGAATTTATTTTCTGAAGCAATTCTCGTAGTTAGGATTTTTGTACTAATTTTATGTCATAATTATGGATGATATATCTTCTGGCATTTAATTGGTTATTAATTCTAAAATTATTTAAGTGCTAATATTTGTTCTAAATATTCAAGCATTTATTTAATTTGAATTAATTTACTTTGTTTTTAACATTGTAGATTAATGCAGCATAATTTATTGGATTTTAATTGATTAATATCATTTGATGATATTTAGTTGATTTTATTCTAAGAAAATTGTGAATTTTCTGTTAAGAATTGATTTTGGTAAATTTGAAAAGATTTATTAGAATTAAAACTAGGCAGGAAATAAAAATTCTGATTTTTAAAACATGAACAGGTTTTAAAATGAAGACAGAAGCAAAAATATCGAATTTAGGAAATTCGATAGTTTTTCAAGTACATAGATAATTCAATCGAAATTTATTTTCGATGGTTTTTGAAAAGGAAAAGCAAAAACTATCGAAAACATTTCTCGATAGTTTTTGAGATTTAATTTAAAATATATCAAAGGAATTTACCTAATTTAATATTTAAATTCTCGATGTATTTTAAAAATCAGTAGAAAAATTTATCGAAGTGAATTAATTAATTCAATAATCTAATTCTCGATAGATTTTCATAAATTAGTTCGATAGTTTTGGTTTTCAAAAGACAGAGACTTCGATACTTTTCTGAAAAGCGTTTCAAATTCAAATTTTTTAACTCTTCGATAGTTTTTGGAAAAACTATCGAAGTGCAATTGACTCTTTTGCCCTCACAGAAAACTATCGTTAGTTCAATTAAAAAACTATCGAACCAGGATTGACAAGTTTACCCCTATAAGTTTTAAAAGGTATAAAATCGTGCCTTGTCTTTTTCTTTCTCATTTTTACAGATCTGAGAATTTGCAAGTGGCCGATTATATATACTTACACATATTCTACAGCTTCAAGAACATCTCGATAGTTTCTTCAATTTTTAAACCGAGTAAAATTCAAAAGTGTTACTGTTCTTCATTGTTGATTCTCTTTTGACAGTGAATACTTGTTTATTTTTGAGTTTTGGAACATAGTGAAGGAGAAACCATCGAAACAAAACTTCGAACCTCAAAGAAATTGTTAACAGAACACCTCTTAGAATTTAATTGGTTAATCAATTGAGTTCTTTTGATTTTATTGGATAGTTGTTTTTAAAAATTAGGGTTCTTAATTTTGATCGTTTTCGAAGTTGTGTTTAGAGATAAAAGGGGTAATTTTGTTAGAGTTTGATTAATTAGTAATAATTAATTAAATTTAAAGGAAAAATAGTTTTGGTTTGTTTAAATTTTCTGGAAATTTTAAAATGGCTGGAGAATTTATTATTACCAAGACTAATCATGTCTCGTTTCAAAACTTGCAATCCATAACGAACTTACAGTTTCGTGCATGGGCAGAGTTTTTGAACACACGTTCATTAGTGGCATATGATGTGAGTACTCCCATGGTCCTTTGCATCGATCAATTGACTGCGTTGTACACAACCGCCACGGATACAAGTGAGAATAACGGAAGGTCCTTCAGTTTTGTTGTGCCAGGGGGCAGAACAATAAGGGTGACGGAACATGATTTTAATCGAATCTTACATTTTCCTACAGAAAACCTTGTTCCGGATCCCACGACTGAGGAGATACATGCTTTCTTCACTCTCATTAGAAGTCAACAACCTAACTTCTTTGTGGGAGAGTTTCTGAAGCATTACTTGCCAAAAGCATGGAACTTTTTCTTTCATACCCTAATCCATGTTTTTACTGCCAAGCTAACAAATCTGCATGGTATTCCCTTATTCCTTCAAAAGATAGGGTTTGCCATTGCCAACAATAGGCATATTAACATTGGACGGTTACTGATTGATCAAGTAATCATATGCATGGGACCACTGGATGAAAGAACGGGCATAGATGAAGATGTGCTTTGTTTCTATCCTAGGTTCCTACAGCTAATTCTCAATGATATCTTAACAGATGATGAGTGCGAGACATTCGCCGAAGAGGAGACCATGGAGTGTATGAAGATGAAGAGCAATGCCATAACCGCTCTGATAAGGAAGAACAACTATCTTCCAGGGGTACCCACTGTTCTCACTGAATATCTAAGAACGGTGCCCCTACCACTTCTACCCCCAGGGGAACAGGTAATTCAAGGTAACATTCCTGAACCTGAACTGGCTCCTGAACCACAACCCATGGATGTTGATCCAGAGCCCTTACTGGCCATTCCTGACCAGGAGGTTGCAAACCCACAACCTCTAACCACGGTCGAAGAGCCTTTGGAAGAGCCAAATGAAAACATAAACGAACCTCCTTCCCCTCCTATACCCAGTAAAGAAGCATCCATGAGTGTAGAGGGAGATAGTGCCAAAGCAGCACCACATAAGGAGATACACCCTTCAACAGCAGCTCTGCCTTCCTCTAAAAGGAGAAGAACAGAAACTGAGGCAACTGTTGATACTTCATTTCTCTCATCCAAAGCGCCCTTTATTGATTTTTCTGAGGCTGATTGGGCTACGCTAACGAAAGAAATATCTGAACCAATAGCTCACTCAAGTAAGGAAGAGTTGACGGAAGCAACTGGTGTTCCGACCATATTACGGTCAGGTTCACTGGTTGAAGGTTCTAAGAACCAAGGGTCTTCACAGACGTCGAGAGAAGGCTTTGACCTAAATGCATAATCTAAAAGGTCATTGTCTACCTCCCCAGATGGAACCACTACACCATAAATGGCCTACGGCAAGCCCTGAAAACTGTTGGCGTATGTCCAAAATATGTTGCTGTAGGCCCAAAAATTGCAAAGCCAACACTTTTTTTGTGTTGGTTTTTTTGATGTTAGCTTTGGGGTCTATGCCAACATTATCCTCCTCTATGGCAACATGAGTTTTGGTGTTGTAATAGACTGCTATGGCAACAATATTTTTACCCTATACCAACAAAATATCTATGTTGCCTTTGTGTTATATTTTCAGTAAAATGAAGTGGGAACCACCATTGGCCCACAAAGTGGGCCCCACCTGTGGGGTCCAATGTGGGTACAATTTGGGATCCAGTGTGGGTCCCACATTTATGCCAACACAATTTTTAGCTCTAGCAACATTTTGTTATACATTATTTGTTCTATTTTCCAACACTTTATAGCATCAATAGCAACAGTTTTCTATTTACAATAGAAAACACACAATCTGTATATATAAATACCATACCCAACCAAATCAACAACACATCCTGTTTTTTCATTCCCACCAGATAACATCAGACTACATAATAATCCAAACTTACAATCTAGATTCAACCACAAATTCAACTAACTAGAAAAGTATCTCCAAACACAATCTTCAACCAACTAGATGAGTATCTCCAAACACAGTATTACAATAAAAATAAACTCATTTTTGTCATTAACTGAAAGCCTCTCTTATATCTCTCCATGAGTCTCATTTTTTGTCATGATAGACCTGCAACACAACAGAAAATATTGCGAGAGAACCTGAGGATAGAGTTAATATTCAAAGTTTAAATGCAGCATATAATACAAATCACTTATAGCATAATTATCATCTTAGCCTAAAGATAAAAACTTTGAGCATCACGATGAATATTGCTGTCCAATGTGTGCCAGAAACTAATGTTTTGATCTGCTTCCATAGGTTTAGTGATAAGTTTGTAGAAATCAGTTGCTCATTGGAAAAAAAGTTTGACTAAAGTCTCCCTGATCTGATGCTACAATAAAATCAAACTTACATATGATATGCATCTATTGATCTTATATATGTACAAACAAATGTCAAATTTTGTGCATGCATATTGGTGAGAAATTAGAAACTCCTATTGAATTTGTAACTACTTTTGAGCTGGAACTTCATTAGTGTTATCTGGAACAATACATTTACCTCTGTACTACAAATTATTAGGATAGTTATTGCTGCTTCCGTTGCAAACTGATACAACGAGAAACACCAAAATGGTTCAGATACTTTTGGTTAAAATCAGATAAAATACTAGCATAATGTAAAACCAAGTCATTCAGTTACACCAGGGCCCTTTACCTGTAATATCTTTACTTTGCTCATTGCAGGTTCAATAACACCAGCTTCTAAGTTGTTACGCACTGTTCCCTTCACCAGGTCCAACCCCATGCTACAGGTATAAAAAGATGAATTAGGGAATAAATATAATGCTGTAAAATATGGCGGAGAAGAAGTTGCACAAATACAATAACATAATCTGTATGTAACACTATTAGCCTATCAGAAAATGTCAAGGATCCATCTGTAAAAATATAAGTATCTAATATCTTTCTCATTTTGCTTAACCATGAACTTTAGCTTTTTCTTCTACTCCATTTTTGTGAGCTGTAGGTATAAAAAACAATACAATTTCTTTACAATTTAGAGTACTGTATATGGGACAGAACTATACCGAGATGCATCATTCTTAGAATTAAACAAAAAACATTTTGTTCATCAGGGACATATAAGAGATTTCTGAAAAAATAAAAAATTAAACTATAATTTTGTTCCGCATATACAACATTTTACATTTTTCATTGTGCTTGATAATGCGTATCCATATTATAGTTAATAATCTAAATGATTCATTAAGCTAATTATTGTTTTTTTTCTTCAATTTGGAACCATCACAACATTTACATATTAATTAATTAAATTTATCAAAGATAATACATGAATTTGGCTCTAAAAAGATTTATGCGAAAGCTGTGGAAGATTCAAGGACATATACAGAGATTTAAAATATAGAAATCAACTTTTGGAGCTAGCATCTGTTCAAAAGAAAATAATTCCAGCACCTTTGACGCAATAACGAAAAGTGTACACTGGAAAGCCAACAAACCTGATTCAAAATGCAGGTCTGAACTTATTCTGCCTCTTCCACTGCCAGGCTGAGGTCCACAACAAGGGGCTCTCCTGGTGTGGTAACTGGACGACTACCTAAACTATCAAGTATAAATAATTATTGTGAACCGCTAATAAACATTAAGATAGGTAACATGTTAAGCAATAATTCTTAATTTATACAGTTTAAAGACTGATGATACAATATCCCCTCTAAATGTTGCATTTTGGAAGTCAAGTTACAATTTACATCAGACTTGTGATAACTCTAAAAAAGAGCATCTACGTATTACAAACCCCCAGCAGACTTCACACTCGGTGTGTGTTTCCGGTGATACAAAGTCCAAAACGCAGCCAAGTATACAGCCTATTCTCAGTTCCAGCCAAGTGTACAGCCTAATCTCAGTCGCAGTCATGTATACACCCTATTCTCAGTCCTCATAAGGCATTTGAAATAAGGATACACCTTCCAAAACTAGATGCTACACATACATCGTGCAGATTATTCTGTACATCAAATCTATTGTCCATTGTCTTGCACCATATTGAGTTTATTTCCGAAAATAAGAGATAACTTGGAAATTCTTAGCCTTGTCTATTTAAGTCTTAGGCTGGTACCCAGAATTTATAAAAGATTCAAAAGAAAATACTGTGCTTCATAACAAGTAGGTCTTCTTAATTACTTAATATATTTAATATATAGCCATGAATAAAGGTCAGGTTTGTAGCCTACAACTAAGATCATGACATTCACATACTATCATTCACACACTATTTTTATTTTACTAGAAATGAATCATATTCCATCACCAAAAGTCCCTGCTAACAATTGATTATAAATACCTGGAATATGTCAAAAAGCATATAAGCTTGTTAGCATGCATGGATATGTTTAAAAGGCACAGAAGTATGGATGAGCCCAGCAAATAGCTTCTAATAATTCTTGTTTAGTTTACAACCCAGACAATCAACTGAATATTCTGTTTCAAGTTTGATAAAGCAGCTACACTAGCTACTGTTGCATCAATTCATCGTGTCAGGAAACAATCAACTGCATAACCATAAAAGCTTACATAAGTTCAGATATACTTGAGCGCAGAACAAATTGATCATGTTTAAAATGAATTATAAATATGAACAGGATCATAAGGTGATATAAACGGGATCACAAGAAGATATAAACTTTAGCATACTCCATCCGATCCAAATTATAGATATGTGCTAAAATAGCCTACTTGAACTGAAATTACTGATTTGGCATGTGTGGTGTACAACAACATAATTCTTACAGGCTGATACTCTGTTAAGATCATTAGACGAAATCCTGGTATGCCTGTTACGAATTGCTTAGTGTGAGACGGGGCATCCTTTAACGTTTAGCAGTAATCATCATCATAATCTTAACTGCATAACCATTTGACCACCATGGTTCTTATGGCTAGACAATCTCCCACCCTACAAGCCACAAGAGTTGTACATTACACAATTATAAGCTCAAGAGATCAAAAAGGAGAAATTTGGTAGGTAGAGGCACAAATAATTAGAAATGTAATACAGTAGTGTGTATTGAACTTAAAGGGTATCAATAACTTAAAGGGTATCAATACAGTAGTGTGTATCACAGATGTTCTACGACAAAATATGGGATTGTAACACATACTATCATTCCACAGGTTTGGGGAACACTTGCTTCATTTCCCCTAAAGACAAATACTATCACAGATGTTCTACGACAATATATGGGATTATAACACATATTTATTATGCTTAAACAATAAAAACATCTTTTGAAATGAACTAACAATGAAATTAAACAACTTACCTGTAAAAGCCAAGAGGTAACTTGCCATGATGCATAGCGCATACTACATACGTGTACACAAGTAGATACAGTAGATACACAACTTACCCTGTGCCTTGGTCATCCCACTTCCCATTAGAATTTAGATGCACCTTAACACGCTCAATTAATGAACAAGTAGATACAGTAAACCCATCGCGAGAAGAAGCAACTAAAAAAAAACAAAATACGTATAATCCACATATCAAATAGAAAGAGATAGAATTACCTTAAACTCGAAGCCCCAAATTAAACCCAATTGAAACCCTAATTTTGAAATCCAAAATTGAACCCGATTGAAGCCCTGATTTCATAAATCAACCATGTACACAAAGAAAGCCTAAATCAACTGTAATATAGTAAAAACACCCTAAAATAAAAGCAAATTGAAAAGCTCTGATTTGAAGAACCCTACAATAGCGAAGAAAAAAAATCTTAATTGAGTGTATGTGCGTAAAGAAGAGAGTAGTGGGTAGTCGTACGCAGCGGTGTGAATAGTAATAGTGCACAACCGTGTGAGTAGTAGTATGAGTAGTTTGCAGAGAGAGAGAGAGAGGAGATCGAGAGAGGAGAACAAAAGAAAGTGAAGTGTGAAGTGTAGGCAATTTCTGTTTTGGCAATTTTGTGAGCGGGTCTAAATTTTGGTTGGGCGGTCTTTTTACCGCTCAACAAATTCTCACAAATTGTTCATGTCTTTCTAAATATATATGTTACTTTGTATATCTAAGTTCTAAATGGATTTTTTTTAATTTTAAAAAAATGTTTTAACTTTTTAATTTATTGTTCAATTTCTTTGTACATATTTATACTAATATATTCAAATACTTTTTATCACTCACAAAAAAATTATTAGTATATTAAAATACATTTAGAAACTAAATTATTTACTTAAATTTCTTGAATAATAATTTAATAATTATAAAATAAAAAATTCATCTCAAAAAAATCATTTTTGGCATTTTTCATTTCGTTGTTCACTTTTGTCATATTCTTAATTTTTATGAAAATTATAAATTATCCAATTAAATCTATTAATTTTAATGTCAAATAAAAATAAATATTTTTACATTTAGTTAAAAGAAAAAAAATATGTTTATTATAAAATTATGGCAACACAATTTCATACCTACGCCAACATACCAACACTTTATACCTACAGCAACATTTTTCTGATGCCTGAGCCAACACCAAATTGATAATGTTGTAGTAGTCAAAAATATGCATGGCAAAGCCAACAAAATCAAAGGCAACATCACCTCTAAATGTTGTAGTAGGCCATTTATGGTGTAGTGAACATATCTGGATCCTGCGGGTAAAGGGTCTGACGTAGGTGCAGATCGGCAACTCGGTGACGATGAATCAATTACTATTGACAAGTCAACTGAGGTAAAGTCTTTACAGACTCACGGGGAAGATTCGGGATCTCTGCTGTTAAAAGAGCCTGTTTCTAACCCCCTAGAGATTCAAACTCTAGATCCTTTAAAGGATACATCATCCACGGATGATCAGCAACTTGGTTTAACCAAGGATGGGGACTTGCGAAGCCCCATTGCACCACCGGTGACCTCCTTAAGGACGGCTACGGTGATTTCTTCTGCAGGTACAATCAGCACTAAGGATTTGAGTGAAACAAAAACACTTACACCTGGCCTGAGTGGGAAATGAAAAATGATTCAAACACCGACAGAAACGTTGAGTGTACACCCAGAGCCAAATGTGAGGAGTGACACCTAACCCTACCTAATATTCATGATTTGCTGTTACCGACAAAAAGAGAGCTACAAGTTCAATCCACTCTCAAGGAGATGACAGTTCGAGACAAAGAAGGAAATCCATTATTCAAGGTTCCTCTGCGACCTTCCTTTGACCAGGGGATCTCCTCTAGTCAGGCCAATGCTTCTTTAAAGACTATTCAAGAGAAGGTTGACTTGGCTGCAGCTGATTCCAGAAGAACATTCAGGGTCATTGGCAGTGCATCTGGCACTATAACAGGTACGAAGCAGGCAGTGGACTCCTTAAAGAAGGAATCTATGGAAGAACTAGTCGAATTGAGAATGGACGTCAGGGAACTTAAAGATGGATTCATGAATGAAGTAACTGCACTGTCACAGGGACATGAAGCTTTGAGAGAAGACGTTCTGGTTATCCGGGATGGTCAATCGCGAGTGAAAGATGCAATGAATTCCCTTTCAAGAGTGGAGTCTAAGCTCAACAAGAGGCTGGATCATATGGAAAAGACTACCAACTCAAGATTGGAGAACATTGACCGGTCGCTAGCTTCTATAAATGAGTTTAATAAGCAGCTTATGGATTTCTTGGAGAATCAAGGTGACGGAGTAGAGTCTATTTGGAGTATGCTGAAGAACCAACAATCTGGACAACCTGGTCCTTCAAATCAGCAACCTGATCCTTCTACTACCTTTTATGCTGAGGATGCTTTTATCGAGGATTCCTCGACTAAGGGGGAGAAAGTTGGAGAAGGGGAGAAAGAGAAGCCTAAGGATGGATGGGGAGTTTGGGAGACAGTTGAAGCTATTCCTATCAGACAATACTGGATAGAGGAACTTGTAGAATAAGAGAAGGAGAGTGAAGAGGAATTTGAGGTCATGCATGAGCAACCTAATCAAGAGGAGCATGAGCCATATTATCCAGAGCCCGTTGAACATCCAATCTGGGAGGATATTATGGAAGAAGAAGAAAATTCTCTATCACCTGAAGAAGAAGCTGCCTTGGAAGCAATAAGAGCTCAGAGAGCTGCAATAGATGCCAGGCAAGCTGAGAAAGAGAAACAGCAAGCAATTCTAAGGAGTGAAAAACTGAAGAGATTCAAAGTGTATAATGAAGTGAGGAAGAAGAAGATGATAGATCTGGCAAAGAAAGATGGTACTGAATGGGAAATGGCTTATAAAACCTTTTGCGGAGTTGAAGACGGATTAGAAGTCAACGACAATGCTGAGGTGGAAGTTATTATTCAGGACATCAGAAGTGGTAATATTGAAGATCAGACTTACTTTAAAGCACTGAGAATCTCTATAATCTGTCTGAATGCTGGGGTTAAAGCAAATGGTGCATGGAGCTTATTAATTAGTTTTCTGGAGAAAGGTACATTTGTGATTTCCACTAAGTTTTTAGAACAGAGGACATATACAGAATTGCAGGCTATACTCATCAAGATCCAAAGAACTACAAGGCTAAATGAACTGCTCCGTGAACACGTTAAGGAGATCCTGATGAAAGTCAGTCCAGAGATTACTGAAGATCCTCCAATGGTTAGATTCATGACGAATGACTTGTTCAGAATCTGCTATTTGGCTTAGGACAAACTGAGAGACTACCCAAGCAACTATCTAATCTCAGTTGAGAAGTATCTTAGATCCACTGGATTCTCATCAACGGAGAAGGACAAAGCAGCAGACACTCTTAGAAGATTTCTAATGGAGAATGTTCCTTACTATAGGAAAAGAGTGGAAAGAGGATTGGAAGTGCATACCAGACTGCCAAACATGCCAAAGCTAAACAAGAAAGATGTTAACATTGCATGGTTATGGGCTGGAGTGGGTCAAGAGGTTGAATATATTGGAAGACACATCCAAGGAGCAATCCTTAAACCTGGAGAACCACTGCACTATCTATCTGTGATTGATTATCAAGCTGCTAACTCCGATCCAATGATTGAAGAAGGTGAGATTGGAATGGACTGAAGATTGAAGCAAAGAACAAAAGAACTATCAGCTCAGACTAGAGGAGCAACTTCATTGTATAAAGTTTAATTGTTCTTTGATTTATGAAATCTGGGAATGTATATATATCTGATCCAGAATGCATTAATATTATTACGCTGTCTTACTTTAAGTAGTTTAATGTTTCCTTAGTTAGTTGAGTTATCCTCGAAGTATTTGCTTGTCGAACTCTATCCAATCAAATAGGGGGAGATTGTAAAGCATAATGTAACATAAGATGTAAAAGAGATAACTACAACTCAACAAAGGACAAGACAGACAATAATATTAACCGAAGCACAGGAATCCAGAATCAAAGAAGAAAAGGTAAACTCAAAAAATCAAAATACGTTATGTATTCTTGAAGTCCGTAAACAGGTCACGGAAAGAAGTTCATGAAAATGTTCAAGCCCCAGTGATAGCAAAAGAAATAAGACTTTCAAGACGACAGAAGTATGTGAATGATTTAGGGTTCAGTACCACGGGATTCCAGTGATGAAGCAACCAGAACGACAAGGGACTTATCAGCAGCACTATATTGAAGACATAAAATAAGAATTGATCAAGTGTTATTCATCTGTGAACCAGAACAGTTGCACTAGGTGACGGCACTAAAAAAAGGATCAAGTTGTTTTATCGTCTCAGAAGAAATTGATACAGTCTAAAACTTAAACACCCAGGAGCTCAGGAGTAATTACTAAAGGACAAAAGACAAGAAAAAGAATTCGATAGTTTTTCTATTGAAAAAACTATCGAATGGTGGTTGAAGTGATTCATTGAAAAACAAAGTAAATTAATTTGGCATTCGATAGTTTTGATTTAAAAACTATCGAATGGCAAATTGATTTAATCCATTCGATGGTTTTTTTAATCCATTCGGTGGTTTTTTAATTCATGGAGCAGGTGAAAAGTTGTGCTTGTCTGACAGGTTGATGAAGATCCAACGGCCAAGAATATTCTATTCTAAATGGTTCGATGGTTTTTCAATTCAAGTCTACAATTAACTCGAGAGAAGATAGTGTCTTCTTCAGTTAAGGCATTCAACACAGAGACATTACTGAGAGAGAGAAGAGCCGGAGAAAATTATCAGAGAAATTAATAGTGCTCAGAACTTGATCATTGTTTTGTATTTGTGTAACCTTAAACTCATTGAAGCTAATCTACGGATTAGAAATTGTAGCACCCCTCGAGGTTTATATTTATAAAAAGATATATTCCCCGAAACTTGATTTGGTTTGGTGTGTTTGATTTCGTTATAGAACTGAAAGATTAATCCGCGAACGAAATTAAATTATTTGTGAGTATCGTATTCAACCCCCCCCCCCCCCTCCCCCTTCTACGATACTTTGGACCAAACAGAAACTTCTGAGAAAGATCCTCCCATGTAGTAATAGAACCCGCTGGTAAAGAATGCAACCAGCCCTTAGCCTTATCCCTCAGAGAGAATGGGAAAAGTCTCAGCTTCACAGCATCTTCCGACACTCTGTTGAACTTGAAGGTGTCGCAAATCTCGATGAAATCCCTAATATGCATATTAGGATCTTCCGTTGGAGCACCCCCAAACTGAACTGAGTTCTGAACCATCTGAATCGTGCCAGGCTTGATTTCAAACGTATTAGCTGCAATAGCCGGCCTGAAAATACTAGATTGAATGTCATTGATCTTAGGCTGAGAATAGTCCTTCAAAGCCTCCGTTTCTGCTGCTGCTGGTTCTCCCATAACTAGACTTAATTCAAGTTCTTCTTTCCGAGATTGAGAACGTGTTCGCATACACGCTCACTAAAGTATCTGAAACACACCAAACAAAGTAAAATTGATGAGTATAATCCGAAACATGAGTTGATTGCGTGGATTGACTTTGAAAAGTTTGAATTGTCGACTTCACCATAGCAGCATCAGAGGTTCCTCCTTGTAATACCATGTGATCACCATCACTTCCAGTATGATTATCATCATTATCTTTTCTCAATACTAGATCAGGTGTACATTTTGACTAACTTACCTTCTCCCCCTTTTTGGCATCAGGATTTGATAAAAGATTTAAAATCAAGAAAAGAGAGGCTTGAATGTCAGTTACCTTAGAATCTAATGAATCAATTCTGGTGTTGATGTGAGACTGTTCAGAAATTATTTACTTAACTTGGGATTCCACTACTCTTAGTTGAAAAGCAGTAGGAGCCTTTGTCAAGCTATTGGAAATATCAGTCCTCGCAAGTTCAGTAGCAACTTTCACAGAATCGATTTCATTGTTCGCACAAAACCACGCAAGCGTACGCGGTCACAAGTAATATAAGAATAAGTAGAGTTCGTTCCCACAGAGACTGCTTTGGTTATTATAGTTATGCACTTATGCAACAATGTATGGCTATCGTTCAATGCTAAGACAAGTATCAAAGTTGTGTTTGATTAACTAAATTAACTAAACAAAATACCAAGACAATATTAAACTAAAGATTGTTGTTGAATTACTTATGAGAATAAAACATGGGATCCTAACTTCATTAAATACTTCATCTATAGTCTTTTGTCTTTAATCAATGCATGTGACGGTTTTGATAACTAATCGGACAACACGAAATCAGTACACGCTACCTTTCAGTATACGTATACCAAACCACTCAAACATCCACAAAAGAGATAGAAGTTGGGCAGACACCAATTATGCTTAGACCCTATATGTCTATAAGATTTGAAAACATAACGGTTTAACGAGCAAGTTATCCATTCAGATTACATAGGGCAGGTAAGATGGTTAAAATCACCTACGAATCATGCATGACAAACATACATAAACCTATGCTAGCATGGCAAGTTCTAAACCTCTATATCCACTTTCGCAATCAATAGAGATTAACGAACAACTTAGATGTTAGCTACGCATCCAAGAAGAATAAGCACAACCAAACTATGATATCAATTAGCCATCACACACACTTCTTTAAAACAATTAACTACTAAAATCCATAAATAAATCCGTTAGAATCCCACGACAACGATTAGTTCATAATCGAACCGTTCATCATCGTGGGTTCTGATGAAAACATGATAATAATAAGTCTAGAATACTGAATAAAAGTGCTAGGGTTTAAGAAAGAACAAACGAGAATCCAAAGTATCGCCTAATTAGAAGAATACAAAGAAAAGATGAAAAGTAGATCTTCGTAATCAGCCGTCTTCTTGTTCTCCTTGATGGTGGATGAATAGTTATATAGGCTGCAGGGCTGACTGGTCTTATGGCAACTTTCCGTTTCTGACTCAGAATTGCATTCTACAGCATTACTAGGGCGCGGGCGCGCCTATAAGGGAGTGGGGGCGCTTGGTTACTCTTCACAATCTGACATTTTGCTTTTCTTTGTCTTCTCCTTGCGCTCTCTCGCTCCGCATCCACTTGACCTTCACAGAAATGCTCAAAACACCATTGCAATCCACAGGAACTCCACATCTCTGCTGACAACTCAACTCTGCAAATACTAACACCAAACATATCACAAATACAACAAACTTGAGAACAAAACAACCAATTTAAGCCAATTTAGGACGATCCTAGTGGATATGAAATCCACTTATCATTCATCCTTGAGGCTCTTGGATAAAAGAGTTGTAGCCTTCAAGTGATTCTTCACATCTTCATTTTCAATCAAGCTTGCAGCATAAGA
The DNA here is from genome assembly GCA_030848705.1 of Heracleum sosnowskyi. NCBI lineage: Eukaryota > Viridiplantae > Streptophyta > Magnoliopsida > Apiales > Apiaceae > Heracleum > Heracleum sosnowskyi. Next base: position 74,503,989 of record CM061235.1, read on the forward strand.
AGGATGGTCCAAAGCACATGGATAACTGATAGGATCATCATACCTGTACCAATCATTTTCCCATTCATGTCTTCTTATCTGTTCAGCAGGATCAATTGCAGAAGGACCAGAAAAGTCTTGTCTAGTATCCTTTCCTGTAGTAGCCTTGCCAGCCATGAAAGTGCTTTAAGAACCAAAGTTAGTTCCAAGACTAGATTTGAGTGCTGTAGCAAGCTGATCCTTCTCAACATCATTATCACTATCTCCAGAATCATCAGCATCAGCAGCATCAGGAACAACCCCTTTCAATTTATCTTTGGATTCTGAGATAGGATCTTTCATTGGTCTTGAGCTAAGTGGTTGAATCAGGATTGGCTCAGCATCAGGAGCACCACTAGCGTCAGGACCAACACTGTCAGGATTAGAAATGCTTGCATCAGTATTTTCTACTAATGGTTCTTGTGTAGCTTGAGGTTTAGAAGCTTCTTCAACACTTTGAGCTGAAGGTTCTTGTGTACATCCCTCATTGACAGTGCCCTCGACCAATCTCTCAAATTCATCTGCACCAGAAACCCCTTGAGCTTTGTCAGGAAATTCCTCAGAAACTGTTTCTGATTTGCCTACATCCTTACTTTGAAAGGATGGTTCTTGTGTGGCAGGAATATTGATGTCTTCATTCTCCCTTTGAGAAAATGGTTCTTGTGTGACCATTCCTTCAGCTTTGCCTTCACTCACACTTTGAGTAAGTGGTTCTTGTGGGGCTGGATCATCAATAGTTGCTGAACCACTTTGAGGTTCAGGTTCTTGTGGGCTTGATCCCTTCAGTTTCTTTTGTCTTTTGAAAACTTTATCTGCTGCCTTCCTTTTCTTTTGCATTGGAGGTGTAAACCCAATTCTGGAAGCAGTTTCAGCAACCTTCTCCCATGAAATTTCTAGAATCTTCTTGGATGGAGAGGCTGGAGAATCAGAGATTGAGACAACTTGACTTGGTGCAGCATCAGGATTACCAACGTCAGGATTTGCTTGAGCATCAGGATTTGACTGCTCATCAGGAATTGAAATGTCATGTCCATCAGTACCCTGTTTCTTCAATGGAATATGATACCTGCTTTTGATCAACTTTCTTTTCTTCTATGGCTTAGTAGATGGTGCCACAGCTTCACTAGCAGTATCAGCAACTTCCTTGTTCATCTTAAATTTGGAGGATATAAGCATGTCATCCTCAGAATCAGTCTCATCCCTTAAAACCAATTTTCTTTTAACATTAACAACCTCCTCAACCTTATCAGCCCTCTTCTTCACCAGGACCCCTTGTATACCCCCTTTTGACTTCTTTTGAGTGAGTGGTTTAGAGGAGAAATCCTTTGATCCTGATTGCCTTTCAGACACATCAGATCTAGCTGATTTCTTTGATTTTACAACTATAGTCTTTTGAGAGACAATAGAGGTGGTTGTAGAGTGTTTTGAGTGTTTGGGAGGGATGCTTCTATCAGGAACAAGGTGTGATTGTCCTTGCCCCATAGCATCATAAACTGATCCATAAAGAGTAGGCATTTTCTCTTTCAAGAAAAGCCTGACCTCATCAGGAATAAAGACATTGCCTATAAAACCATTTGTCTTATCAATGTTGACTAAGGACTTAATATTATTCTCTGTAATTCTACAAATGGGTAGAATCACATCCTCTTCAAAGGTAACATTAGAACATAAGTGATTAAAAATTAGCTGGAAAAATCTAAGAAAACAGACATAGCCTAATTTATCTGCTTTTCTATCACTCAAAGCTTTTAAAACAAAAGTACCATAATCAAACACTGTAGAATGGATTAGAAAATGCCCAATTTTGAGAGATCCTGATGGTAGAGCATCAAAATTTGATGTCTTGTTCAGGAAACAGCGACTGATGTTATCAAAGAAGAAATTCCACTCCTTTTTAAGCTTTGTCCTGAAGAGGTTTCCATACCTCTTAACTTCCCCATTGTAGCCAAACTTTGTAACAAACTCAAAAAGTGTCGAGTCTGTAACATTATCAGGAACAACATCACCCAGTACTGGCAAATGAAGAGCCTCTTCCACTATCGCAGGAGTTACATAGTGAGTAACCCCATTAAACTCAAAACTCATCAGGATTGAGCCTGAGTGACCTTTGTCAAAAGTAACTATGTTCCACACCCGCATCACCGACTTAAAAGAAATACTAGCAGGTTCTGTTAGAGCATACTTCAAATAACTAAAAGTAAGAAAATCATGGATAATATGGAACTCAGTGGGTAATTCCTAATGGTCCAAAACAGCTACAAAATTGTTAGTGGCAAAAGTAACACCACTAATTACTGTTTGTTTGTTCATGAAAGATGATGACGCCATTGATACAATACAGAAAGCTTGAGAATTGAGATTTAGAATTTAGGGTTCGTGAGCACAGAGAGAATATGAATAGCAAAAACTGATGATGAGAGAGTAAGCAAATAATTAGTGGACCAAATTACGTGCGTAAGTAAACATAACTGCACCGCTTTTTATGTGTATCTATGTGTGTATATATATATCAGTGTGACACACGCGCGTATACAGTTGTCCAACTAAAAATCAAACGTTTATCATCAGTTACTGACGAAAAATCAGGCACAAATTAAGCAATGAAATACTGACTTGTACATCAAGATTGACCAGTTGACTTCCTGTCAGGATTTTGTCCTATCAGGTTTTGATCAAAATTGCATACCTTACTGAATGACCATCAGGATTTGATAGTCATCATGATTTCTTCTCTGTAGCTTTCCTCAGAAATTCTCAAAGTTCATCATTCCAAGTTCATTCACCAATTTATTGAAAGTAGCTTCAGGTAGTGGCTTGTTGAATATATCAGCTAGTTGTTGATCAGTAGGAACAAAATGAATTTCAATTGTTCCTTCCAGAACCTGTTCTCTTATAAAATGATATCTAATACTGATGTGTTTAGTAAGAGACTGATGAACTGGATTTCCTGTCATTGCAATAGCACTTTGGTTATCACAATAAATAGGAATTTTGGAGTATGACAGACCATAATCTAACAACTGATTTCTCATCCACATTATCTGAGCACAGCAACTTCCTGCAGAAATGTACTCAGCTTCTGCAGTTGAAGTAGAGATAGACTTTTTCTTTTTACTGAACCATGAAACTAGTCTACCACCCAAAAACTGACAACTTCCTGAAGTACTTTTTTTGTCTATTTTGCATCCTGCAAAATCAGCATCTGAGTAACCACACAAACCAAAATTTGATTCCCTTGCATACCAAAGACCAAGAGAAGGAGTGCCTTTGAGATATCTGAAAGCAGATGAGGTTCCCTGGGATTTTCTTGAAATCTTGCACAAAGACAGGTTGCAAACATGATATCTGGTCTACTTGCCGTGAGATATAATAGAGAGCCAATCATTCCCCTGTAGTGAGTTACATCTACCTCAGCACCTTGATCCGGATCAAGTTTGGTAGCTGTAGCAATGGGAGTACTTGCAGTTGCACTATCTTGCATGTTAAACCTTTTCAATAAATTCCTGGTATATTTGGACTGATTGATAAAGATGCCATCATCAGTCTGTTTAACTTGGAGACCAAGAAAGTAACTCATTTCTCCCATCATGCTCATTTGATATCTAGACTGCATAAGCTTGGAAAACTTTTCACAGAGCTTATTGTTTGTTGACCCAAAGATGATATCATCAACATATATTTGAACTAATAGCAAATCCTTACCATGATTCAAATAAAACAGAGTTTTATCAATAGTACCTCTTTTGAATCCACTTTCCAGTAAGAATTGAGCTAAGGTTTCATACTAGGCTCTTGGTGCTTGCTTTAGTCCATAAAGTGCTTTATCCAATCTATAGACATGATTTGGATATTTTGGATCAATGAAGCCAGGAGGTTGTTCAACATAGACTTCTTCCTCCAGTTCACCATTTAAGAAATCACTTTTAACATTCATCTGGAAAACCTTGAATTTCTTGTGAGCTGCATATGCCAGAAAGATCCTGATGGCCTCTAGTCTTGCAACAGGAGCAAAAGTTTCATCATAGTCAATTCCTTCTTGTTGAGAATACCCCTTTGCAACTAGCTTTGATTTATTTCTGATAATTACACCATCTGAATCAGTCTTGTTTTTGAAAATCTATTTTGTACCAACAATTGACCTATTCTTTGGTCTTAGTACTAGTTTCCAGACTTTATTCCTTTCAAATTCATTCAATTCTTCTTGCATTGCAGTAACTCAATCAGCATCCTTAAGTGCATCTTCAACTTTCTTAGGCTCTTCCTTGGATAGAAAGTTATGATAAAGACATTCATTCTGAGTTGCACTTCTTGTTTTAACACCTGCATCAGGATCCCCAATTATCAAATCAGGAGTATGACTTCTTGTCCATTTCCTAGCTGGTGGTAAATCATTCCTTGTCGTAGATGCTCCCCCTGGATTGGCGTTGTCTTGATTAGAAGAATTTTCTTCATTAGAAGCTCCCCATGAATTGTTGTTGTCACCTTTTGATTGATTATCAGGATTGTCACTTGAATCAGTATCTGAAGAATTCTGTCCTGATGTTTGAGTAGATTCAGAACTAGTAGTTGTTTGTTGTTGCTCCCCCTCAACATTTGGACTGCTAGTAGTATCACCATTATTTGCATCATCAGTATTGGCTACATTAGAATTAGTACCATCAGTATCAGCACCATCAGTATTTAGTGCTCCATCAGGATTTGGTGACCCATCAGTATCTAATGAAGTGTCAATATCTGATTCTTGTTCTTCAGGATCCTTGGTAGCTTCATTTTCAAAAATCAACCTATCATGAGAGTCTTCAGTTATTCTAGTTATTTTCTTATCATCAAAAGATACATGAATTGACTCCATGACAGTTCTTGTTCTCAAGTTATAAACTCTAAAGGCTCTTGATGCGGGATAGCCAATAAAAAATCCCTCATCAGCCTTTGTTTCAAATTTCCCTAGCTGTTCAGGATGAGTTCTGAGAACACAACATTTACAGCCAAACACATGCAGATGCTTCAAACTAGGTTTCTTCTCCTTGAGCATTTGATAAGGAGTTACACCATGTTTGTTTATCAATGTGAGATTTTGAGTATAGCATGTTGTATTGACTGCTTCTGTCCAGAAATATGTAGGTAGCTTAGCTTCTTCTAACAAAGTTCTGCCAGCTTCAACAAGAGTTCTATTCTCTCTTTCAACTACTCCATTTTGCTGAGGTGTGCCAGGAGCAGAAAATTGTTGAATTATTCCTTTGTATTTGCAGAACTCTTCCATCTTTGAATTCTTGAATTCAGTACCATTATCACTTCTCAGAATCTTAACTTTGTACTTTGAGCCTGTCTCAATCATTCTCACATGGTCCAACAGTATCTCAGGAGTCTCATCTTTTCTGTGCAGAAAGTACACCCAGGTGAATCTAGAGTATTCATCAACAATTACAAGAGTGTACCTTTTCTTACTGATGGACATTAGGTTGACTGGTCCAAATAAGTCAAGGTGCAGCATGTGATATGGTTCACCAATAGAGGATTCAGATTTACTCTTAAATGATGTCCTCTGTTTTGTTTTCTAACATGCATCACAGAGTCCATCAGGAGTATACAAAGCTTTAGGTAGTCCTCTAACCAAATCTTTCTTAACCAACTCATTGATATTGCTGAAGTTGAGATGAGAAAGCTTCTTGTGCCAATTCCAAATTTCATCTACTGAAGCTTTACTGATGAGACAAGTAGGAGAGCCATCAGTATTGGTGTGAATGTTGGCTTCATAAATGTTACCATGCCTGTAGCCAGCGAGAGCAACCTTTCCTGAAGCTTTGCTGACTACTTCACAATGTGTGGAGTAGAAGTTGACATGATAACCTATGTCTGTGATTTGACTAATACTCAACAAGTTGTGTTTTAGTCCCTTCACAAGAGCTACTTTTTCAATGATGACATTTCCAATGATTATATTTCCATATCCCAAGGTTTGTCCAATGTTGCCATCTCCATAAGACACAATTGGGCCAACTTTCTCCTCATATTCTGATAACAGGGCTTTGGTTCCAGTCATGTGCACAGAACATCCACTATCCATGACTAACACATTTTTCTTTTTACCCTGCAATCAGAATAACAATTCACTAGTTTGAATATTTAGGAACCCACACTTGTTGGGTTCTTTTTCCATGCATTATATTACTTTTAGCACCAGGAGACTTTTTGACTTTGGCAGTCCTGACAGGATAAAATCCATCAGGATTTGCTTTGTCAGTATTAGTATTGATAGATGCATGCTTCATATTGACATTCTTAGATTTACCAGAATTTGCACTTTTATTAAACTTAGGTAAAGGATCATAAAAGTTATGGTACAAATTATGGTATTCTTCACAAGTATAAATAGAATGCCATTTATTGCCACAATAAAAACAAGACTTCTGTGGTTTATAAAATACTGATCTATTCCTAACATCAGACCTAGGAATCTCAGTAACCTTCTTTTTACTCTTCCTACAATCGATAGCAAGATGATTAGAGTTACCACAGGTATAGCAACACTTTCTTGGTGCATTTGGGATAAACTTATAATTATTCTCTTTATTAATCCCAACTTTACCATTCCTGTTTCTTTTGACAGTAGGTGACTTCTGTTTACCTGTTACCTCACACACTTTCTCCTTAAGTTGTTTCTGAGACAATAAACCTATATTCTTCTTAACAGATTTAGACTTAGAATTTGAAACTTGTTGAGCAGAAATAGATCCCTTTTCAAAAGTAGAATTGGGATCTTTACCAAATACAAATTTAATAGGTTTAAACTTTGTTTTGGTCTTGTCTATAACATGTCTATAGGTCATTGGGTTAACTGTCTCATTTATAACAACTTTCTCCTTCAATTTCTTATCTTCATCTGACTTATATCCTAGACATTCTTTCCAATTCTTAGAAGTATTAATCTCATGAAATTTCCTTCCAAAGTTTGTCCAGGTTCTGATTTTCTAATTAGCAAACTCAAGTTCTTTCTCAAGAGCAGTACATTTAAATTTCATCTCTAAGTGCATGTGTTTAGCATTATCACATTCTTTTTGTACTTCTTGCATAAAAGAAAATTCAGTTTCTAAATGCTCATTCCTTTTCCTAAGTTCAGACATCTCAGATAAGATCCTAGTATTTTCAACAGTTTAACTTCTAAAGATAATATGCAATGACTTTAGAAAACATCTTAACTCAGAGGCATTATCAGTATCAAAATCAAAAACAATATTTGGTATCTTTTCATCAGGAGCAGCAGTTTCATCAGTATTGGCCATTAGGGCATAGTTGACCACCTCAGTGTCAGATTCTGAGGAAGAGTTCATCCAATCCTTGCTTGATGTGATGAGTGCTTTAGCCTTCTTGCACTCAGTTGCAAAGTGCCCCATTCCATTACACTTGTAGCATCTTATCTTTGACTTGTCAAATTTTCTAGTTTTGCTGTCCTTCTTGATGTACTTGTCTTTGTCAGCATTGCAGGTCTTTTTCTGGAAGTTGCCTTGTCTTCTAGCCTTCCTGAACTTCATCTTCTTGAAGCCCCTGACTATCATATCAACCATCTCTTCCATGTCTGAATCAGTGGAATCATCATCAGTATTGGCATCAGGATTGCCATCAGTATCTGATGATGAGTCATCAGGATCTGACTCCACCACTCTTGATTTTCTTCTAGAGACCTCCACATCTTTTCCTTTTGATCTAGCCTCAACATTCAAGGCTATAGACTTTGCCTTGCTGCTCTTCTTGTTCTTTCTTTGTTGAACCTCAAGATCATAAGTTCTTAGCATTCCATAAACCTCATCAAGAGACACAGTGTTTAGATCATACTAGTGCCTAATAATTGAGGTTTGTGTGTCCCATTCTTCTGGTAAAGCCCTCGGAAATTTGGTGTTTGAGTCTTCAGTTACATACTCTTTGCCAACTAGAGATAGATTGTTCAGGAGTGTCAGGAATCTATCATACATGTCAGTAAGGCACTCATCAGGTCTAGCATCAAATTGTTCATACTCTTGTATAAGTAGAGCCCTTCTGTTTTTCTTGACAGATGCAAATCCTTGGCATTGAGTTTCCAAAGTGTCCCAAATTTCCTTTGCAGACTTGCATGCAATCACCCTGTTAGACATGACAACATCAAGACTGTTGTACATGATATTCTTTATCTTAGCATCCCTGAGAACGTCAGCTTTCTCTTCTGGAGTCCACTCACTTTTTACCTTGACCACGTAGTGTTCAGGTACAGTATCTGTTTGTCCAACAAGTCTCGTAGGGATATATTGTGGCGCCCTCCAAACCCGGGGTACAGGTTTGGGGAGTCACTCGACCAACAACTCACAATATACCTGAATAAAACACATGCATAATATAATAATAACATAAAATACCCCTTATCCAAGACCGCATCCAGATTATGGCATTGAACACAAGCTTCTACAATCTTTTATTATTACAAACCAGTTTTATCAGAGTTATTACATCACAACTTAAGTCCAGAGCTAGACGTCTAGTCACTACGCCATAAGTGGGCTATTGAAACACTTTTTGAAAAAGCGTTACATGTAAACTATTACAATAGCTAGAAAAATTTAGACATATGTAACACTGCTCAATTACTGTTACATTAGTAATAAACCTAGTGTTACGTGGGAGTGATGGTGTTACAGTAGTAAACGGTACTATTACAATACAAAAGTGTTACAGTAGTTAATTAATTTATTTTTAATTTCTTTAAATGCCATGAGTGGGCCCCACAAGTGGGCCCCACTAATTTGTCTAATTTTAAATTAAAAATTATTATTAGAAAAGGTGGGGCCAAAGAAAAAAGTGGGCCCCACGACTGGGCCCCACTAATTTTTCCCAATTTTAATTAATAATTAATTAATAATTAATTTTTATTTAAAAAAATGGGCTCCAAAAGTGGGCCCCACTAATTTTTCTAATTTTTATTTAAAAATTAATTAATAATTAATTTTAAATTAAAAATAATATTTAAAAAATGGGTCCCACAAGTGGGTCCTACAAGTGGGCCCCACAAGTGGGCCCCACTAATTTGCCTAATTTTTAATTAAAAATTAATTTTTAATTAAAAATATTATTAAAAAAGGTGGGCCATGCAGAAAAAAGTGGGCGGGATGTCCGACTTTATAGCAAAAATGTAGTATTAATACTGATTCGGGTAACGGAGGGCGTGTTGGATACACTGAATAATTTTTTTAAATGATTTCTTTGACGATCCAACCTTACGAATGTTAATAAATACTCATTATAGTCTTGGGAAAAAATAATCAAAAAATAGAAAGGCCGGGATGTCCGATTTTATAGCAAAAATGTAGTATTAATTCTTATTCGGGTAACGGAGCGCGTGCTGGATTCACTGAATAAGTTTTTTTAAATGATTTCTTTGACGATACAACCGTACGGATGTTAATAAATACTCATTATAGTATTGGGAAAAAATAATCAAAAAATATAAAGTTCGGTTTGTACGACATTATAATAAAAATGTAGTATTAATCTTGATTCGGGTAACGGGCTCCGTTTCAGATTTACTGAATAATTTTTTTAAATGATTTCTTTGACGTTCCAACCGTACGGATGTTAATAAATACTCATTATAGTCTTCGGAAAAAATAATCAAAAAATAAAAAGGTCGGGATGTCCGACTTTATAGCAAAAATGTAGAATTAATATTGATTCGGGTAACGGAGGGCGTGTTGGATTCACTGAATAATTTTTTTAAATGATTTCTTTGACGATCCAACCGTACGGATGTTAATAAATACTCATTATAGTCTTGGGAAAAAATAATCAAAAAATATAACGGACGGGATGTCCGATTTTATAGCAAAAATGTAGTATTAATTCTGATTCGGGTAACGGAGCCCATGCTGGATTCACTGAATAATTTTTTTAAATGATTTCTTTGACGATCCAACCGTACGGATCTTAATAAATACTCATTATAGTATTGGGAAAAAATAATCAAAAAATGATAAGGTCGGTTTGTATGACATTATAATAAAAATGTAGTATTAATCTTGATTCGGGTAACGGGCTCCGTTTCAGATTTACTGAATAATTTTTTTAAATGATTTCTTTGACGATCCAACCGTACGGATGTTAAGAAATACTCATTATAGTCTTGGGAAAAAATAATCCAAAAATAAAAAGGTCGGGATGTCCGACTTTATAGCAAAAATGTAGTTTTAATACTGATTCGAGTAATATAGGGCCTGTTGGATTCACTGAATAATTTTTTTAAATGATTTCTTTGACGATCCAACCGTACGGATGTTAATAAATACTCATTATAGTCTTGGGGAAAAATAATCAAAAAATATAAAAGCCGGGATGTCCGATTATATAGCAAAAATGTAGTATTAATTCTGATTCGGGTAACGGAGCGCGTGCTGGATTCGCTGAATAATTTTTTTAAATGATTTCTTTGATGATCTAACCGTACGGATGTTAAGAAATACTCATTATAGTATTGGAAAAAAATAATAAAAAAATATAAAGGTCGGTTTGTACGACATTGCCATAAAAATGTAGTATTAATCTTGATTCGGGTAACGGGATCCGTTTGAGATTTACTGAATAACTTTTTTAAATGATTTCTTTGACGATCCAACCGTGCGGATGTTAATAAATACTCACTATAGTCTTGGGAAAAAATAATCAAAAAATAAAAAGGTCGGGATGTCCGACTTTATAGCAAAAATGTAGTATTAATACTGATTCGCGTAACAGAGGGCGTGTTGGATTCACTGAATAATTTTTTTAAATGATTTCTTTGACGATCCAACCGTACGGATGTTAATAAATACTCAGTATAGTATTGGGAAAAAATAAACAAAAAATGATAAGGTCGGTTTGTATGACATTATAATAAAAATGTAGTATTAATCTTGATTCGGGTAACGGGCTCCGTTTCAGATTTACGGAATAATTTTTTTAAATGATTTCTTTGACGATCCAACCGTACGGAAGTTAAGAAATACTCATTATAGTCTTGGGAAAAAATAATCAAAAAATAAAAAGGTCGGGATGTCCGACTTTATAGCAAAAATGTAGTATTAATACTGATTCGAGTAATAGAGGGCGTGTTGGATTCACTGAATAATTTTTTTAAATGATTTCTTTGACGATCCAACCGTACGGATGTTAATAAATACTCATTATAGTCTTGGGGAAAAATAATAAAAAAATATAAAAGCCGGGATGTCCGATTTTATAGCAAAAATGTAGTATTAATTCTGATTCGGGTAACGGAGCGCGTGCTGGATTCGCTGAATAATTTTTTTAAATGATTTCTTTGACGATCTAACCGTAGGGATGTTAATAAATACTCATTATAGTATTGGAAAAAAATAAAAAAAAATATAAAGGTCGGTTTGTACGACATTGCCATAAAAATGTAGTATTAATCTTGATTCGGGTAACGGGATCCGTTTCAGATTTACTGAATAAATTTTTTAAATGATTTCTTTGACGATCCAACCGTACGGATGTTATTAAATACTCATTATAGTCTTGGAAAAAAATAAGCAAAAAATAAAAAGGTCGGGATGTCCGACTTTATAGCAAAACTGTAGTATTAATACTGATTCGCGTAATAGAGGGCGTGTTGGATTCACTGAATAATTTTTTTAAATGATTTCTTTGACGATCCAACCGTACGGATGTTAATAAATACTCATTATAGTATTGGGAAAAAATAAAAAAAAATGATAAGGTCGGTTTGTATGACATTATAATAAAAATGTAGTATTAATCTTGATTCGGGTAACGGGCTCCGTTTCAGATTTACTGAATAATTTTTTTAAATGATTTCTTTGACGATCCAACCGTACGGAAGTTAAGAAATACTCATTATAGTCTTGGGAAAAAATAATCAAAAAATAAAAAGGTCGGGATGTCCGACTTTATAGCAAAAATGTAGTATTAATACTGATTCGAGTAACAGAGGGCGTGTTGGATTCACTGAATAATTTTTTTAAATGATTTCTTTGACGATCCAACCGTACGGATGTTAATAAATACTCATTATAGTCTTGGGGAAAAATAATCAAAAAATATAAAAGCCGGGATGTCCGATTTTATAGCAAAAATGTAGTATTAATTCTGATTCGGGTAACGGAGAGCGTGCTGGATTCGCTGAATAATTTTTTTAAATGATTTCTTTGACGATCTAACCGTAGGGATGTTAATCAATACTCATTATAGTATTGGAAAAAAATTAAAAAAAAATATAAAGGTCGGTTTGTACGACATTGCCATAAAAATGTAGTATTAATCTTGATTCGGGTAACGGGATCCGTTTCAGATTTACTGAATAAATTTTTTAAATGATTTCTTTGACGATCCAACCGTACGGATGTTAATAAATACTCATTATAGTCTTGGAAAAAAATAATCAAAAAATAAAAAGCTCGGGATGTCCGACTTTATAGCAAAAATGAATAATTAATACTGATTCGCGTAATAGAGGGCGTGTTGGATTCACTGAATAATTTTTTTAAATGATTTCTTTGACGATCCAACTGTACGGATGTTAATAAATACTCATTATAGTCTTGAGAAAAAATAATCAAAAAATATAAAGGTCGGGATATCCGGTTTTATAGCAAAAATGTAGTATTAATTCTGATTCGGGTAACGGAGCGCGTGCCGGATTCACTGAATAATTTTTTTAAATGATTTCTTTGACGATCCAACCGTACGGATGTTAATAAATACTTATTATAGTATTGGGAAAAAATAATCAAAAAATGATAAGGTCGGTTTGTATGACATTATTATAAAAATGTAGTATTAATCTTGATTCGGGTAACGGGCTCCGTTTCAGATTTACTGAATAAATTATTTAAATGATTTCTTTGACGATCCAACCGTACGGATGTTAATAAATACTCATTATAGACTTGGGAAAAAATAATCAAAAAATAAAAAGGTCGGGATGTCCGACTTTATAGCAAAAATGTAGTATTAATACTAATTCGGGTAACGGAGGGCGTGTTGGATTCACTGAATAATTTTTTTAAATGATTTCTTTGATGATCCAACCGTACGGATGTTAATAAATACTCATTATAGTCTTGGGGAAAAATAATCAAAAAATATAAAAGCCGGAATGTCTGATTTTATAGCAACAATGTAGTATTAATTCTGATTCGGGTAACGGAGCGCGTGCTGGATTCGCTGAATAATTTTTTTAAATGATTTTTTTGACGATCTAACTGTACGGATGTTAATAAATACTTATTATAGTATTGGAAAAAAATAATAAAAAAATATAAAGGTCGGTTTGTACGACATTACAATAAAAATGTAGTATTATTCTTGATTCGGGTAACGGGCTCCGTTTCAGATTTACTGAATAAATTTTTTAAATGATTTCTTTGACGATCCAACCGTACGGATGTTAATAAATACTCATTATATTCTTGGGAAAAAATAATCAAAAAATAAAAAGTTCGGGATGTCCGACTTTATAGCAAAAATGTAGTATTAATTCTGATTCGGGTAACGGAGCGCGTGCTGGATTCACTGAATAATTATTTTAAATGATTTTTTTGACGATCCAACCGTACGGATGTTAATAAATACTCATTATAGTATTGGGAAAAAATAATCAAAAAATGATAAGGTAGGTTTGTATGACATTATAATAAAAATGTAGTATTAATCTTGATTCGGGTAACGGGCTCCGTTTCAGATTTACTGAATAATTTGTTTAAATGATTTCTTTGACGATCCAACCGTACGGATGTTAATAAATTCTCATTATAGTCTTGGGAAAAAATAATCAAAAAATAAAAAGGTCGGGATGTCCGACTTTATAGCAAAAATGTAGTATTAATACTGATTCGAGTAACAGAGGGCGTGTTGGATTCACTGAATAATTTTTTTAAATGATTTCTTTGACGATCCAACCGTACGGATGTTAATAAATACTCATTATAGTCTTGGGAAAAAATAATCAAAAAATAGAAAGGCCGGGATGTCCGATTTTATAGCAAAAATGTAGTATTAATTCTGATTCGGGTAACGGAGCGCGTGCTGGATTCACTGAATAAGTTTTTTTAAATGATTTCTTTGACGATACAACCGTACGGATGTTAATAAATACTCATTATAGTATTGGTAAACAATAATCAAAAAATATAAAGTTCGGTTTGTACGACATTATAATAAAAATGTAGTATTAATCTTGATTCGGGTAAGGGGCTCCGTTTCAGATTTACTGAATAATTTTTTTAAATGATTTCTTTGACGTTCCAACCGTACGGATGTTAATAAATACTCATTATAGTCTTGGGAAAAAATAATCAAAAAATAAAAAGGTCGGGATGTCCGACTTTATAGCAAAAATGTAGAATTAATATTGATTCGGGTAACGGAGGGCGTGTTGGATTCACTGAATAATTTTTTTAAATGATTTCTTTGACGATCCAACCGTACGGATGTTAATAAATACTCATTATAGTCTTGGGAAAAAATAATCAAAAAATATAACGGACGGGATGTCCGATTTTATAGCAAAAATGTGGTATTAATTCTGATTCGGGTAACGGAGCCCATGCTGGATTCACTGAATAATTTTTTTAAATGATTTCTTTGACGATCCAACCGTACGGATGTTAATAAATACTCATTATAGTATTGGGAAAAAATAATCAAAAAATGATAAGGTCGGTTTGTATGACATTATAATAAAAATGTAGTATTAATCTTGATACGGGTAACGGGCTCCGTTTCAGATTTACTGAATAATTTTTTTAAATGATTTCTTTGATGATCCAACCGTACGGATGTTAAGAAATACTCATTATAGTCTTGGGAAAAAATAATCAAAAAATAAAAAGGTCGGGATGTCCGACTTTATAGCAAAATTGTAGTATTAATACTGATTCGAGTAATAGAGGGCCTGTTGGATTCACTGAATAATTTTTTTAAATGATTTCTTTGACGATCCAACCGTACGGATGTTAATAAATACTCATTATAGTCTTGGGGAAAAATGATCAAAAAATATAAAAGCCGGGATGTCCGATTATATAGCAAAAATGTAGTATTAATTCTGATTCGGGTAACGGAGCGCGTGCTGGATTCGTTGAATAATTTTTTTAAATGATTTCTTTGACGATCTAACCGTACGGATGTTAAGAAATACTCATTATAGTATTGGAAAAAAATAATAAAAAAATATAAAGGTCGGTTTGTACGACATTGCCATAAAAATGTAGTATTAATCTTGATTCTGGTAACGGGATCCGTTTCAGATTTACTGAATAACTTTTTTAAATGATTTTTTTGACGATCCAACCGTACGGATGTTAATAAATACTCATTATAGTCTTGGAAAAAAATAATCAAAAAATAAAAAGGTCGGGATGTCCGACTTTATAGCAAAAATGTAGTATTAATACTGATTCGCGTAACAGAGGGCGTGTTGGATTCACTGAATAATTTTTTTAAATGATTTCTTTGACGATCCAACCGTACGGATGTTAATAAATACTCATTATAGTATTGGGAAAAAATAAACAAAAAATGATAAGGTCGGTTTGTATGACATTATAATAAAAATGTAGTATTAATCTTGATTCGGGTAACGGGCTCCGTTTCAGATTTACTGAATAATTTTTTTAAATGTTTTCTTTGACGATCCAACCGTACGGAAGTTAAGAAATACTCATTATAGTCTTGGGAAAAAATAATCAAAAAATAAAAAGGTCGGGATGTCCGACTTTATAGCAAAAATGTAGTATTAATACTGATTCGAGTAATAGAGGGCGTGTTGGATTCACTGAATAATTTTTTTAAATGATTTCTTTGACGATCCAACCGTACGGATGTTAATAAATACTCATTATAGTCTTGGGGAAAAATAATCAAAAAATATAAAAGCCGGGATGTCTGATTTTATAGCAAAAATGTAGTATTAATTCTGATTCGGGTAACGGAGCGCGTGCTGGATTCGCTGAATAATTTTTTTAAATGATTTCTTTGACGATCTAACCGTAGGGATGTTAATAAATACTCATTATAGTATTGGAAAAAAATAAAAAAAAAAATATAAAGGTCGGTTTGTACGACATTGCCATAAAAATGTAGTATTAATCTTGATTCGGGTAACGGGATCCGTTTCAGATTTACTGAATAACTTTTTTAAATGATTTTTTTGACGATCCAACCGTACGGATGTTAATAAATACTCATTATAGTCTTGGAAAAAAATAATCAAAAAATAAAAAGGTCGGGATGTCCGACTTTATAGCAAAAATGTAGTATTAATACTGATTCGCGTAACAGAGGGCGTGTTGGATTCACTGAATAATTTTTTTAAATGATTTCTTTGACGATCCAACCGTACGGATGTTAATAAATACTCATTATAGTATTGGGAAAAAATAAACAAAAAATGATAAGGTCGGTTTGTATGACATTATAATAAAAATGTAGTATTAATCTTGATTCGGGTAACGGGCTCCGTTTCAGATTTACTGAATAATTTTTTTAAATGTTTTCTTTGACGATCCAACCGTACGGAAGTTAAGAAATACTCATTATAGTCTTGGGAAAAAATAATCAAAAAATAAAAAGGTCGGGATGTCCGACTTTATAGCAAAAATGTAGTATTAATACTGATTCGAGTAATAGAGGGCGTGTTGGATTCACTGAATAATTTTTTTAAATGATTTCTTTGACGATCCAACCGTACGGATGTTAATAAATACTCATTATAGTCTTGGGGAAAAATAATCAAAAAATATAAAAGCCGGGATGTCTGATTTTATAGCAAAAATGTAGTATTAATTCTGATTCGGGTAACGGAGCGCGTGCTGGATTCGCTGAATAATTTTTTTAAATGATTTCTTTGACGATCTAACCGTAGGGATGTTAATAAATACTCATTATAGTATTGGAAAAAAATAAAAAAAAAAATATAAAGGTCGGTTTGTACGACATTGCCATAAAAATGTAGTATTAATCTTGATTCGGGTAACGGGATCCGTTTCAGATTTACTGAATAAATTTTTTAAATGATTTCTTTGACGATCCAACCGTACGGATGTTATTAAATACTCATTATAGTCTTGGAAAAAAATAATCAAAAAATAAAAAGGTCGGGATGTCCGACTTTATAGCAAAAATGTAGTATTAATACTGATTCGCGTAACAGAGGGCGTGTTGGATTCACTGAATAATTTTTTTAAATGATTTCTTTGACGATCCAACCGTACGGATGTTAATAAATACTCATTATAGTATTGGGAAAAAATAAACAAAAAATGATAAGGTCGGTTTGTATGACATTATAATAAAAATGTAGTATTAATCTTGATTCGGGTAACGGGCTCCGTTTCAGATTTACTGAATAATTTTTTTAAATGATTTCTTTGACGATCCAACCGTACGGAAGTTAAGAAATACTCATTATAGTCTTGGGAAAAAATAATCAAAAAATAAAAAGGTCGGGATGTCCGACTTTATAGCAAAAATGTAGTATTAATACTGATTCGAGTAACAGAGGGCGTGTTGGATTCACTGAATAATTTTTTTAAATGATTTCTTTGACGATCCAACCGTACGGATGTTAATAAATACTCATTATAGTCTTGGGGAAAAATAATCAAAAAATATAAAAGCCGGGATGTCTGATTTTATAGCAAAAATGTAGTATTAATTCTGATTCGGGTAACGGAGCGCGTGCTGGATTCGCTGAATAATTTTTTTAAATGATTTCTTTGACGATCTAACCGTAGGGATGTTAATAAATACTCATTATAGTATTGGAAAAAAATAAAAAAAAAATATAAAGGTCGGTTTGTACGACATTGCCATAAAAATGTAGTATTAATCTTGATTCGGGTAACGGGATCCGTTTCAGATTTACTGAATAAATTTTTTAAATGATTTCTTTGACGATCCAACCGTACGGATGTTATTAAATACTCATTATAGTCTTGGAAAAAAATAATCAAAAAATAAAAAGGTCGGGATGTCCGACTTTATAGCAAAAATGTAGTATTAATACTGATTCGCGTAACAGAGGGCGTGTTGGATTCACTGAATAATTTTTTTAAATGATTTCTTTGACGATCCAACCGTACGGATGTTAATAAATACTCATTATAGTATTGGGAAAAAATAAACAAAAAATGATAAGGTCGGTTTGTATGACATTATAATAAAAATGTAGTATTAATCTTGATTCGGGTAACGGGCTCCGTTTCAGATTTACTGAATAATTTTTTTAAATGATTTCTTTGACGATCCAACCGTACGGAAGTTAAGAAATACTCATTATAGTCTTGGGAAAAAATAATCAAAAAATAAAAAGGTCGGGATGTCCGACTTTATAGCAAAAATGTAGTATTAATACTGATTCGAGTAACAGAGGGCGTGTTGGATTCACTGAATAATTTTTTTAAATGATTTCTTTGACGATCCAACCGTACGGATGTTAATAAATACTCATTATAGTCTTGGGGAAAAATAATCAAAAAATATAAAAGCCGGGATGTCCGATTTTATAGCAAAAATGTAGTATTAATTCTGATTCGGGTAACGGAGCGTGTGCTGGATTCGCTGAATAATTTTTTTAAATGATTTTTTTGACGATCTAACCGTAGGGATGTTAATAAATACTCATTATAGTATTGGAAAAAAATTAAAAAAAAAAATATAAAGGTCGGTTTGTACGACATTGCCATAAAAATGTAGTATTAATCTTGATTCGGGTAACGGGATCCGTTTCAGATTTACTGAATAAATTTTTTAAATGATTTCATTGACGATCCAACCGTACGGATGTTAATAAATACTCATTATAGTCTTGGAAAAAAATAATCAAAAAATATAAAGGTCGGGATATCCGGTTTTATAGCAAAAATGTAGTATTAATTCTGATTCGGGTAACGGAGCGCGTGCCGGATTCACTGAATAATTTTTTTAAATGATTTCTTTGACGATCCAACCGTACGGATGTTAATAAATACTTATTATAGTATTGGGAAAAAATAATCAAAAAATGATAAGGTCGGTTTGTATGACATTATAATAAAAATGTAGTATTAATCTTGATTCGGCTAACGTGCTCCGTTTCAGATTTACTGAATAAATTATTTAAATGATTTCTTTGACGATCCAACCGTACGGATGTTAATAAATACTCATTATAGTCTTGGGAAAAAATAATCAAAAAATAAAAAGGTCGGGATGTCCGACTTTATAGCAAAAATGTAGTATTAATACTAATTCGGGTAACGGAGGGCGTGTTGGATTCACTGAATAATTTTTTTAAATGATTTCTTTGATGATCCAACCGTACGGATGTTAATAAATACTCATTATAGTCTTGGGGAAAAATAATCAATAAATATAAAAGCCGGGATGTCTGATTTTATAGCAAAAATGTAGTATTAATTCTGATTCGGGTAACGGAGCGCGTGCTGGATTCGCTGAATAATTTTTTTCAATGATTTTTTTGACGATCCAACCGTACGGATGTTAATAAATACTTATTATAGTATTGGAAAAAAATAATAAAAAAATATAAAGGTCGGTTTGTACGACATTACAATAAAAATGTAGTATTATTCTTGATTCGGGTAACGGGCTCCGTTTCAGATTTACTGAATAAATTTTTTAAATGATTTCTTTGACGATCCAACCGTACGGATGTTAATAAATATTCATTATAGTCTTGGGAAAAAATAATCAAAAAATAAAAAGTTCGGGATGTTCGACTTTATAGCAAAAATGTAGTATTAATTCTGATTCGGGTAACGGAGCGCGTGCTGGATTCACTGAATAATTATTTTAAATGATTTTTTTGACGATCCAACCGTACGGATGTTAATAAATACTCATTATAGTATTGGGAAAAAATAAACAAAAAATGATAAGGTCGGTTTGTATGACATTATAATAAAAATGTAGTATTAATCTTGATTCGGGTAACGGGCTCCGTTTCAGATTTACTGAATAATTTTTTTAAATGTTTTCTTTGACGATCCAACCGTACGGAAGTTAAGAAATACTCATTATAGTCTTGGGAAAAAATAATCAAAAAATAAAAAGGTCGGGATGTCCGACTTTATAGCAAAAATGTAGTATTAATACTGATTCGAGTAACAGAGGGCGTGTTGGATTCACTGAATAATTTTTTTAAATGATTTCTTTGACGATCCAACCGTACGGATGTTAATAAATACTCATTATAGTCTTGGGGAAAAATAATCAAAAAATATAAAAGCCGGGATGTCTGATTTTATAGCAAAAATGTAGTATTAATTCTGATTCGGGTAACGGAGCGCGTGCTGGATTCGCTGAATAATTTTTTTAAATGATTTCTTTGACGATCTAACCGTAGGGATGTTAATAAATACTCATTATAGTATTGGAAAAAAATAAAAAAAAAAATATAAAGGTCGGTTTGTACGACATTGCCATAAAAATGTAGTATTAATCTTGATTCGGGTAACGGGATCCGTTTCAGATTTACTGAATAAATTTTTTAAATGATTTCTTTGACGATCCAACCGTACGGATGTTATTAAATACTCATTATAGTCTTGGAAAAAAATAATCAAAAAATAAAAAGGTCGGGATGTCCGACTTTATAGCAAAAATGTAGTATTAATACTGATTCGCGTAACAGAGGGCGTGTTGGATTCACTGAATAATTTTTTTAAATGATTTCTTTGACGATACAACCGTACGGATGTTAATAAAGACTCATTATAGTATTGGGAAAAAATAAACAAAAAATGATAAGGTCGGTTTGTATGACATTATAATAAAAATGTAGTATTAATCTTGATTCGGGTAACGGGCTCCGTTTCAGATTTACTGAATAATTTTTTTAAATGATTTCTTTGACGATCCAACCGTACGGAAGTTAAGAAATACTCATTATAGTCTTGGGAAAAAATAATCAAAAAAAAAAAAGGTCGGGATGTCCGACTTTATAGCAAAAATGTAGTATTAATACTGATTCGAGTAACAGAGGGCGTGTTGGATTCACTGAATAATTTTTTTAAATGATTTCTTTGACGATCCAACCGTACGGATGTTAATAAATACTCATTATAGTCTTGGGGAAAAATAATCAAAAAATATAAAAGCCGGGATGTCTGATTTTATAGCAAAAATGTAGTATTAATTCTGATTCGGGTAACGGAGCGCGTGCTGGATTCGCTGAATAATTTTTTTAAATGATTTCTTTGACGATCTAACCGTAGGGATGTTAATAAATACTCATTATAGTATTGGAAAAAAATAAAAAAAAAAAAAATATAAAGGTCGGTTTGTACGACATTGCCATAAAAATGTAGTATTAATCTTGATTCGGGTAACGGGATCCGTTTCAGATTTACTGAATAAATTTTTTAAATGATTTCTTTGACGATCCAACCGTACGGATGTTATTAAATACTCATTATAGTCTTGGAAAAAAATAATCAAAAAATAAAAAGGTCGGGATGTCCGACTTTATAGCAAAAATGTAGTATTAATACTGATTCGCGTAACAGAGGGCGTGTTGGATTCACTGAATAATTTTTTTAAATGATTTCTTTGACGATCCAACCGTACGGATGTTAATAAATACTCATTATAGTATTGGGAAAAAATAAACAAAAAATGATAAGGTCGGTTTGTATGACATTATAATAAAAATGTAGTATTAATCTTGATTCGGGTAACGGGCTCCGTTTCAGATTTACTGAATAATTTTTTTAAATGATTTCTTTGACGATCCAACCGTACGGAAGTTAAGAAATACTCATTATAGTCTTGGGAAAAAATAATCAAAAAATAAAAAGGTCGGGATGTCCGACTTTATAGCAAAAATGTAGTATTAATACTGATTCGAGTAACAGAGGGCGTGTTGGATTCACTGAATAATTTTTTTAAATGATTTCTTTGACGATCCAACCGTACGGATGTTAATAAATACTCATTATAGTCTTGGGGACAAATAATCAAAAAATATAAAAGCCGGGATGTCCGATTTTATAGCAAAAATGTACTATTAATTCTGATTCGGGTAACGGAGCGCGTGCTGGATTCGCTGAATAATTTTTTTAAATGATTTCTTTGACGATCTAACCGTAGGGATGTTAATAAATACTCATTATAGTATTGGAAAAAAATTAAAAAAAAAAATATAAAGGTCGGTTTGTACGACATTGCCATAAAAATGTAGTATTAATCTTGATTCGGGTAACGGGATCCGTTTCAGATTTACTGAATAAATTTTTTAAATGATTTCTTTGACGATCCAACCGTACGGATGTTAATAAATACTCATTATAGTCTTGGAAAAAAATAATCAAAAAATATAAAGGTCGGGATATCCGGTTTTATAGCAAAAATGTAGTATTAATTCTGATTCGGGTAACGGAGCGCGTGCCGGATTCACTGAATAATTTTTTTAAATGATTTCTTTGACGATCCAACCGTACGGATGTTAATAAATACTTATTATAGTATTGGGAAAAAATAATCAAAAAATGATAAGGTCGGTTTGTATGACATTATAATAAAAATGTAGTATTAATCTTGATTCGGCTAACGTGCTCCGTTTCAGATTTACTGAATAAATTATTTAAATGATTTCTTTGACGATCCAACCGTACGGATGTTAATAAATACTCATTATAGTCTTGGGAAAAAATAATCAAAAAATAAAAAGGTCGGGATGTCCGACTTTATAGCAAAAATGTAGTATTAATACTAATTCGGGTAACGGAGGGCGTGTTGGATTCACTGAATAATTTTTTTAAATGATTTCTTTGATGATCCAACCGTACGGATGTTAATAAATACTCATTATAGTCTTGGGGAAAAATAATCAAAAAATATAAAAGCCGGGATGTCTAATTTTATAGCAAAAATGTAGTATTAATTCTGATTCGGGTAACGGAGCGCGTGCTGGATTCGCTGAATAATTTTTTTAAATGATTTCTTTGACGATCTAACCGTAGGGATGTTAATAAATACTCATTATAGTATTGGAAAAAAATAAAAAAAAAAATATAAAGGTCGGTTTGTACGACATTGCCATAAAAATGTAGTATTAATCTTGATTCGGGTAACGGGATCCGTTTCAGATTTACTGAATAAATTTTTTAAATGATTTCTTTGACGATCCAACCGTACGGATGTTATTAAATACTCATTATAGTCTTGGAAAAAAATAATCAAAAAATAAAAAGGTCGGGATGTCCGACTTTATAGCAAAAATGTAGTATTAATACTGATTCGCGTAACAGAGGGCGTGTTGGATTCACTGAATAATGTTTTTAAATGATTTCTTTGACGATCCAACCGTACGGATGTTAATAAATACTCATTATAGTATTGGGAAAAAATAAACAAAAAATGATAAGGTCGGTTTGTATGACATTATAATAAAAATGTAGTATTAATCTTGATTCGGGTAACGGGCTCCGTTTCAGATTTACTGAATAATTTTTTTAAATGATTTCTTTGACGATCCAACCGTACGGAAGTTAAGAAATACTCATTATAGTCTTGGGAAAAAATAATCAAAAAATAAAAAGGTCGGGATGTCCGACTTTATAGCAAAAATGTAGTATTAATACTGATTCGAGTAACAGAGGGCGTGTTGGATTCACTGAATAATTTTTTTAAATGATTTCTTTGACGATCCAACCGTACGGATGTTAATAAATACTCATTATAGTCTTGGGGAAAAATAATCAAAAAATATAAAAGCCGGGATGTCCGATTTTATAGCAAAAATGTAGTATTAATTCTGATTCGGGTAACGGAGCGCGTGCTGGATTCGCTGAATAATTTTTTTAAATGATTTCTTTGACGATCTAACCGTAGGGATGTTAATAAATACTCATTATAGTATTGGAAAAAAATTAAAAAAAAAAATATAAAGGTCGGTTTGTACGACATTGCCATAAAAATGTAGTATTAATCTTGATTCGGGTAACGGGATCCGTTTCAGATTTACTGAATAAATTTTTTAAATGATTTCTTTGACGATCCAACCGTACGGATGTTAATAAATACTCATTATAGTCTTGGAAAAAAATAATCAAAAAATATAAAGGTCGGGATATCTGGTTTTATAGCAAAAATGTAGTATTAATTCTGATTCGGGTAACGGAGCGCGTGCCGGATTCACTGAATAATTTTTTTAAATGATTTCTTTGACGATCCAACCGTACGGATGTTAATAAATACTTATTATAGTATTGGGAAAAAATAATCAAAAAATGATAAGGTCGGTTTGTATGACATTATAATAAAAATGTAGTATTAATCTTGATTCGGCTAACGTGCTCCGTTTCAGATTTACTGAATAAATTATTTAAATGATTTCTTTGACGATCCAACCGTACGGATGTTAATAAATACTCATTATAGTCTTGGGAAAAAATAATCAAAAAATAAAAAGGTCGGGATGTCCGACTTTATAGCAAAAATGTAGTATTAATACTAATTCGGGTAACGGAGGGCGTGTTGGATTCACTGAATAATTTTTTTAAATGATTTCTTTGATGATCCAACCGTACGGATGTTAATAAATACTCATTATAGTCTTGGGGAAAAATAATCAAAAAATATAAAAGCCGGGATGTCTGATTTTATAGCAAAAATGTAGTATTAATTCTGATTCGGGTAACGGAGCGCGTGCTGGATTCGCTGAATAATTTTTTTAAATGATTTTTTTGACGATCCAACCGTACGGATGTTAATAAATACTTATTATAGTATTGGAAAAAAATAATAAAAAAATATAAAGGTCGGTTTGTACGACATTACAATAAAAATGTAGTATTATTCTTGATTCGGGTAACGGGCTCCGTTTCAGATTTACTGAATAAATTTTTTAAATGATTTCTTTGACCATCCAACCGTACGGATGTTAATAAATATTCATTATAGTCTTGGGAAAAAATAATCAAAAAATAAAAAGTTCGGGATGTCCGACTTTATAGCAAAAATGTAGTATTAATTCTGATTCGGGTAACGGAGCGCGTGCTGGATTCACTGAATAATTATTTTAAATGATTTTTTTGACGATCCAACCGTACGGATGTTAATAAATACTCATTATAGTATTGGGAAAAAATAATCAAAAAATGATAAGGTAGGTTTGTATGACATTATAATAAAAATGTAGTATTAATCTTGATTCGGGTAACGGGCTCCGTTTCAGATTTACTGAATAATTTTTTTAAATGATTTTTTGACGATCCAACCGTACGGATGTTAATAAATACTCATTATAGTCTTGGGAAAAAATAATCAAAAAATAAAAAGTTCGGGATGTCCGACTTTATAGCAAAAATGTAGTATTAATATTGATTCGGGTAACGGAGGGCGTGTTGGATTCACTGAATAATTTTTTTAAATGATTTCTTTGACGATCCAACCATACGGATGTTAATAAATACTCATTATAGTCTTGGGAAAAAATAATCAAAAAATATAACGGACGGGATGTCTTATTTTATAGCAAAAATGTAGTATTAATTCTGATTCGGGTAACGGAGCGCGTGCTGGATTCACTGAATAATTTTTTTAAATGATTTCTTTGACGATCCAACCGTACGGATGTTAATAAATACTCATTATAGTATTGGGAAAAAATAATCAAAAAATGATAAGGTTGGTTTGTATGACATTATAATAAAAATGTAGTATTAATCTTGATACGGGTAACGGGCTCCGTTTCAGATTTACTAAATAATTTTTTTAAATGATTTCTTTGACGATCCAACCGTACGGATGTTAAGAAATACTCATTATAGTCTTGGGAAAAAATAATCAAAAAATAAAAAGGTCGGGATGTCCGACTTTATAGCAAAAATGTAGTATTAATACTGATTCGAGTAACAAAGGGCGTGTTGGTTTAACTGAATAATTTTTTTAAATGATTTCTTTGACGATCCAACCGTACGGATGTTAATAAATACTCAATACAGTCTTGAGGAAAAATAATCAAAAAATATAAAAGCCGGGATGTCCGATTTTATAGCAAAAATGTAGTATTAATTCTGATTCGGGTAACGGAGCGCGTGCCGGATTCGCTGAATAATTTTTTTAAATGATTTCTTTGACGATCTAACCGTACGGATGTTAATAAATACTCATTATAGTATTGGAAAAAAATAATAATAAAATATAAAGGTCGGTTTGTACGACATTGCCATAAAAATGTAGTATTAATCTTGATTCGGGTAACGGGCTCCGTTTCAGATTTACTGAATAAATTTTTTAAATGATTTCTTTGACGATCCAACTGTACAGATGTTAATAAATACTCATTATAGTCATGGGAACAAATAATCAAAAAATAAAAAGGTCGGGATGTCCGACTTTATAGCAAAAATGTAGTATTAATACAGATTCGGGTAACGGAGGGCGTGTTGGATTGACTGAATAATTTTTTTTAAATGATTTCTTTGATGATCCAATCGTACGGATGTTAATAAATACTCATTATAGTCTTGTGGAAAAATAATCAAAAAATATAAAAGCCGGGATGTCTGATTTTATAGCAAAAATGTAGTATTAATTCTGATTCGGGTAACAGACCGCGTGCTGGATTCGCTGAATAATTTTTTTAAATGATTTTTTTGACGATCTAACTGTACGGATGTTAATAAATACTCATTATAGTATTGGAAAAAAATAATAAAAAAATATAAAGGTCGGTTTGTACGACATTACAATAAAAATGTAGTATTATTCTTGATTCGGGTAACGGGCTCCGTTTCAGATTTACTGAATAAATTTTTTAAATGATTTCTTTGACGATCCAACCGTACGGATGTTAATAAATACTCATTATAGTCTTGGGAAAAAATAATCAAAAAATAAAAAGGTCGGGATGTCCGACTTTATAGCAAAAATGTAGTATTAATACTAATTCGGGTAACGGAGGGCGTGTTGGATTCACTGAATAATTTTTTTAAATGATTTCTTTGATGATCCAACTGTACGGATGTTAATAAATACTCATTATAGTCTTGGGAAAAAATAATCAAAAAATATAACGGACGGGATGTCTTATTTTATAGCAAAAATGTAGTATTAATTCTGATTCGGGTAACGGAGCGCGTGCTGGATTCGCTGAATAATTTTTTTAAATGATTTCTTTGACGATCCAACCGTACGGATGTTAATAAATACTCATTATAGTATTGGGAAAAAATAATCAAAAAATGATAAGGTCGGTTTGTACGACATTACAATAAAAATGTAGTATTAATCTTGATACGGGTAACGGGCTCCGTTTCAGATTTACTGAATAATTTTTTTAAATGATTTCTTTGACGATCCAACCGTACGGATGTTAAGAAATACTCATTATAGTCTTGGGAAAAAATAATCAAAAAATAAAAAGGTCGGGATGTCCGACTTTATAGCAAAAATGTAGTATTAATACTGACACTACACCATATATGACATTTGCCAACACCTAAAAAAAGTGTGAAAAATCAGGAATAGTGTTGCTGGAAGCCAAAAAATAGCCTACGCCAACACTTTTCCCAATTTTCGAAGTGTTGGACTTTGCACTGTGGCCGTAGGGGTCTATGCCAACACTTGATGAACATGCAGTAACATATAAAAAAACCGTTACTATATACCCTAATGACAATACTTTCTTGTCTTTACCAACACTAAGAAAAGCGTTGGAATAGACCCTATGCCAACGCAAGTACTTCATACTATGTTTTTAATTGGCAACACCCAATGCTCTATTCCAACACTTATTCGTGAAACACTTTTTTGTATTTGGCAACACCATTTAACTTTATTGCAACATTAATTTGTTCAACATATATTATTCATTTTTTGCCAACACATTTTCGTGTTTTTAGCAACTCTTTGTTACCTTGCAACATTTAAATTCCAATTCCAAAATCTGAATTCGAATGATACTTTTTAACTTTAAGAACTTGTCAAACAAATATCAACTGCATTTTTCTACATCACCATAGACAAATGTTCGAAGCTATCGTCATTAGACACAGACAAACTTCCAAAAGATACTAGAAAGACGACAAAAGCAAATCAAAATCTACTAAACATAACTTAGTTTTACATCAATGTATGCACAAACATGCTCTCAATGTATATTGTTGTATATGTCCTCTAAAATCTGCCTCATGCTTAACCCCACCAGGATAGATGTATTCCCCTAAAGTTGACATAATGAATGATGTTAAGGATATCTTTGCAACACCTGGTGGACAAACAAAACACAACACAGTCAGGCTCTCATATCTCGTTTAATCCGCAATATATAATTCATATTCCAAAACATAGAATATAATATTAATAAGAATATAAACTACACTGTATATCATATGCAGCACACTCAAGGGAACATTTCCAAATCTCAATTCACATACATATATCTCTTTTTAATTATATTCTCAGGCTGATTAGTTCCATGGACAAAGTACAAATTATAAACAAACTAAACTTTGCAAGATAACTTTGTGTTGACTGGGCTGAAAACACTTACCTGTATATGATGCAACTCATGAAAGACTAGCACAAGCAACGCTTACAAGAACAGAATTACTTGACCTATCATCAAAATAGAGGAACTGATTAAACTCATTATGTGATTATAAACATACGTGAGATCATCTCCGAGAATCTGAACTGAGAAATCTAGCTCTAGTCATTTTTTTATCTGTCAATGTATGTGGACAAGAAGGACATGTTAAAGTCAAACGACATATAAAAAGAAACGGAGGGAGTATAAAATAAATTTACATATATATGGACATGTCTTTAAGGAGACTCTAGGTTGACACTGGAGCTCTCTCTCCCTCAAGGCGAAACATCCTAAGGAATTCTGCTCATGTTGCCTCATCTCCACTCTACCTCTCGGTTTGTCCTCCTTTAAATGTGTAATTGATAAAGTGAATTAAATTGAATTTATACAAAATTGGAGTATCAGTATGAAAACTAGTTATGAACATTAAGCTTGAAATTTGAAATACTTAGGACAAAAAAAGCTTAAAATTTGAAAAATCTCAGCAACCCAAAAAATAATCTTGTGACAATAACAATTATAAATATAATTATAATCATAATAATAATTATTTGGAATAAAACAGTGTCATAGTCAACTTTGCATCACAATTTAGTGTCATGTCATCAAGTCTATAAGTTACAAGGACAAAAAAGACTTCAAATATATAAATTTTGTTAATATAATAAATAAATAAACTGCAGGAAATTAAAGAATTTACATTTAGTTGACAATTATTGCATTTAAAATTATTGTTTAATTAGTCACCCAAGTAGAAAGCAGGAAAAAACATATTCATGCAACATTTCTAATTTATGTGTGTACACTTTAACAAACTCTATCAAACTTGACGTCCAAGCAACCCATTTGTTTATTTAGAAGTATCCCTTTCCCTTTTCTCCATTTCTAACCCTATGAGTAAACTCTGGCTTTAGCCTCTCTTTCTCAATATCAACGGATTTAGTTCTGTACACCAACAACAACAAAATCACATAGATTTTTTAGCTAAAAACTGATCTATAGTAGGTGACAATATATAGCAACTTTCTTTAACTGTCTTTTATGCAACTCTTGTTAACTATTTACTGGTTAGTATGCAGAGGTGTATATTGATGGGCCAAAGATACAGATAACATGGCCTGGTGCAATGAATCTCCGAGCAGGGACGAACATGCGTAACAATGGAAAGAATTCGAACTTTAACATGTCCTTCTTGTAACCAACTTAAATACTTTGTATCTTATAAATCCGAGGATTTATATTTAGCTTAATTGCAAAACTTAATCGTCATTAAAAAACAAAACTTAATGTAAGAAACACATATGTTAGTCTTTCTGCAGTTCTTTGTTTGACAAGAACAGCTCTGTTTAGGCCAAAGATAAGTCAGGTAAACAATTAAAGTGCTTACCTTTAAGTAAAATAGAACATAATGTTATCAACACATGACTTGACTTGCAACATTAATACATTGAATGTTATCTCTTGATAGACACTATCAAAAATTCAAATGGTAAGACTTGCAACAGTAAACACAAAATTATCTGGAAGGAGCTTACTTTTTTGAAGGTTGATTAGAATTATCAACCAGGAGGTCCCATATCTTCTCATTGTAAACCTCTAACAGGCTTACAGATAGCTCGTATTTCATGGTACTGCCCCTATCCTTAGACATCTTGAAAAGCTGCTCTAAAGTACGGTAGTTGAAAACCTTCCATTATAAAAGTTTTTCCTGTGCCAGTTTGCCCATAGGAAGATATACACACATTATATCCATCCAAGACCGAAATCACTATTGGAAAGGTTTGATTAAAGACATCCTCTGGAGGTACCAAAATCAAGTGGTTAGCAATTTAGTTTAATATAAAAATATTTCAGAAAGAGGATGTTTATTAACTTAATAGTAGTCAAATTTACGTATAAGCTACAAATCAGGAAAATACAACAAGACTTTTTCTAGAAAAATCTGAGCAAATGATATGTAGATCATTCTCCTGAAAGGAGCTTAAATCAATCACCGAACAGTACCCTTAGCAATATCATCATGGTTTAAGGGACTACATCTACAAATTTTCATGTTCCACACCTTATCACAAAGGAAGAAATGAATTAGTTAAAAAAATGTAAATGATAAAACACTTGCTGGCACCAAAAAGAAATATATGTAGAGAGCGAGAATATGAAAAAAGTGAACATACTAAGACCCTGCAGGGCGCCAAAAACTTCTGTCCCAGGAAAAGTCTCCTTGGTGATACTTTTTACTTCATTGACACAAACCAGTGTGAAATAAAAGATCCTAGGTTATATTAAAGAAAATGTACCTATACTTTGCAGCTCAAATCATCAATTTTTTTTTAAATAGGAAGTGTTTGCTCTTGGTCTGAACATGTTTCTTGAAAATCATCAAACAAATTGTTCTCATCCATCAAATCACTAGAATGTTTGCTTTTTCCTGAATTAAGCACCCCAGCAGAGTCACACAAAGGTCATGTAATTTTTCAATATGTTTATGTACATATAAAATCCTAAATATTCAAGACATAAAATTATCCGCTCAAGACAGGCAAGCTTAAGACAACCAAGCCAATTTACACAAGAAATAATCATAACCAGTAGTTAAAGATATTTAAGAGGAGAATCAAAGAATTGACCATATACTAAAAAAAAAAAATACACCTGAGTCACTGATAGGAGTTTCTAGGGTTTGATCTGACACAAAAAATCAAGAAAAGTTTTAATCAAACAAAAGAATAGAAATTGAAAGACAAGCCTAATTTAAAAGCATTAAGAGCAACATGTAATTCGTATAACATATAATATCGTAAATACTCAAAACAAGAGAAAACGATTCACTAAAATACCCAAATTTACACAGAATTAAAAACACCACATCACAAACAGTCAACTAGAGTAAACACAAAATCGAAGCATAACTTAACAAAATTGAACACACCTGAGTCATTCATCTGAGATTTTAGGGTTTGATCTGAAATAAAAATCGCTTTAAATCAGACATCCAATGGTTCAATTAAAAAATCGAAGAACAATCCCTAATTAAAAGAATCAAAACAAACCTAATTCAACACGAAATTCAGAGAACTTCAAAGCTAGGGCTTTAAGCGTTTGTTCCGAAATAATAAATACATACAATACAAATTAACACATAAAACATCAATTCAAGAGTTACAACAAGTATTATATGTGTGTGTATAGTTACAAAACATGAATAAGATAGAGATTTGCGCACCTTCCATGATCTTCTGCTTGATTCTCCTCACAAAACGCTTTACAAATTTCAAGATCTACAAGAGAGAGAGAGAGAGAGAGAGAAAGTTATTGTAGAGAGATTGAGAGAAGCGGAAAGAGTGTTGAGATAGCTGTTTTGAGAGAGATAATGTTTTGGGAGTATTCGGGTGTTTTGACCCTTCAATTTGTTTTAGCGAGTTAAAATTTTAGAGTGGCCGCCTAAAATAATTGGCCCGCCTAGTTCTAAATTTTGCTAAGTTATTTTTGCCCGCCTATTTTGTGTATTTCAGTAACAATATTTTAGCAATCAATTGTAACACCAACAATTGTGTTACAATAGACTCTCATTTACATTTAAGGTAACACTAAATGGGAGCAACTCTAACACTAAAAATTGTATTGGCTTATATCAATTTTAAGTCACCTAAGCTAACATTTTAGCTAGTAACACTAAAAAAAATGTTGGTGAATCCCATATATGGTGTAGTGTGATTCGAGTAACAAAGGGCGTGTTGGATTAACTGAATAATTTTTTTAAATGATTTCTTTGACGATCCAACCGTACGGATGTTAATAAATACTCATTATAGTATTGGGAAAAAATAATCAAAAAATGATAAGGTAGGTTTGTATGACATTATAATAAAAATGTAGTATTAATCTTGATTCGGGTAACGGGCTCCGTTTCAGATTTACTGAATAATTTTTTTAAATGATTTCTTTGACGATCCAACCGTACGGATGTTAATAAATACTCATTATAGTCTTGGGAAAAAATAATCAAAAAATAAAAAGGTCGGGATGTCCGACTTTATAGCAAAAATGTAGTATTAATATTGATTCGGGTAACGGAGGGCGTGTTGGATTCACTGAATAATTTTTTTAAATGATTTCTTTGACGATCCAACCGTACGGATGTTAATAAATACTCATTATAGTCTTGGGAAAAAATAATCAAAAAATATAACGGACGGGATGTCTTATTTTATAGCAAACATGTAGTATTAATTCTGATTCGGGTAACGGAGCGCGTGCTGGATTCACTGAATAATTTTTTTAAATGATTTCTTTGACGATCCAACCGTACGGATGTTAATAAATACTCATTATAGTATTGGGAAAAAATAATCAAAAAATGATAAGGTTGGTTTGTATGACATTATAATAAAAATGTAGTATTAATCTTGATACGGGTAACGGGCTCCGTTTCAGATTTACTGAATAATTTTTTTAAATGATTTCTTTGACGATCCAACCGTACGGATGTTAAGAAATACTCATTATAGTCTTGGGAAAAAATAATCAAAAAATAAAAAGGTCGGGATGTCCGACTTTATAGCAAAAATGTAGTATTAATACTGATTCGAGTAACAAAGGGCGTGTTGGATTAACTGAATAATTTTTTTAAATGATTTCTTTGACGATCCAACCGTACGGATGTTAATAAATACTCAATATAGTCTTGAGGAAAAATAATCAAAAAATATAAAAGCCGTGATGTCCGATTTTATAGCAAAAATGTAGTATTAATTCTGATTCGGGTAACGGAGCGCGTGCCGGATTCGCTGAATAATTTTTTTAAATGATTTTTTTGACGATCTAACTGTACGGATGTTAATAAATACTCATTATAGTATTGGAAAAAAATAATAATAAAATATAAAGGTCGGTTTGTACGACATTGCCATAAAAATGTAGTATTAATCTTGATTCGGGTAACGGGCTCCGTTTCAGATTTACTGAATAAATTTTTTAAATGATTGTTAGGCTCAAGACATGTCTGAATACCACTATTAACAAGCCTAAACTATGTGACTATGTCACACTACATGACCTAGTGATTTCTATCACTGGGATAGAGTATAGGTCTCTAAATGTACTTGTCTTGTTCTCATGAACAATAGCTTTATCATGTATGCTCAGATTTATAATGAGCTTAGTAAAGTTTCTTGCATCTAGATTGTATATAGGCCATTGAATAATTATCCTGGTAGAAGTTCAGAAGTGTTCATGCAGCAGGATAGAGTTGAATAAGGCTATGAAGAAATAAGTTGCAGGAATTTGTCTAAGGCATTATATAGCAAAGTCAAAAGAAAGCTATGTCGTGAAGTCACCAATATCCATGTCGTGAAGTACTATATCGCATAGTCCATTTTGTACTATGTCGAGAAGTCCTCAAGACACATGTCGTGAAGTGTTGAAGTCAGCAAAGTCAAAAGAGCCTAGATCGTGAAGTCCTCAGAAGCCTTATGTCGCATATTCATCAAATGACCTATGTCGCATAGTCATCAAATGACCTATGTCGCATAGTCATCAAATGACCTATGTCGCAAAGTCTTCAAAGGCTATATCGCGTAGTCCTCACAAGGGAGATCGCGAAGTCAGGGATAAAGTGGAGTTCACGATATCAACACTTAGCCGTTTATAACAAGACAAATCAAGGTACAGAACCAAGAATCAAAGGAGACAAATACTGAAGCATTTGTTTTGGCAAGGTGGTCCAAAGAACAGATGGCAAATCTACAGCTAAACTTGGAGAGAAAGATAAGAGACAAGCAGCTACAGAAACGGGAAAGACTCCGAAAAGCAGGTGGTCCTTCCTGACACAGTGAACTTTTTATGGCAGGACAAGTTGGACTTTCAGAAGGGGTAGCTGTGTAATATTGTGTGTGCCTAGTTTGTATAGGTGAATATATATATCGTGCACACACAACTGTAAGCCGTAAGAGAGATACACATAGTTATTTGCTAAGCTCTTTTCTCTGTAAGCAAGCAAGTTCAAACTGTTCTTGTTTAGAAGCCAGAAATTCGATTGTGAATTTCCTGGAAAGCTGTAGTATTTAATTTGCTTATACAAAGTAGATTAAAGTGATTGTGTGTGTTATTTACTTTCTGCATATTACATATCATAATCACATACAGTTGTTTACTTAGTTTTCAAGAATCGAAAAATATATCAAACTATCCATTCACCCCCCCCTCTGTCTAGTTTCTAGTAGTATTCATTTCTAACAATGATTTCTTTGACGATCCAACTGTACGGATGTTAATAAATACTCATTATAGTATTGGAAAAAAATAATAATAAAATATAAAGGTCGGTTTGTACGACATTGCCATAAAAATGTAGTATTAATCTTGATTCGGGTAACGGGCTCCGTTTCAGATTTACTGAATAAATTTTTTAAATGATTGTTAGGCTCAAGACATGTCTGAATACCACTATTAACAAGCCTACACTATGTGACTATGTCACACTACATGACCTAGTGATTTCTATCACTGGGATAGAGTATAGGTCTCTAAATGTACTTGTCTTGTTCTCATGAACAATAGCTTTATCATGTATGCTCAGATTTATAATGAGCTTAGTAAAGTTTCTTGCATCTAGATTGTATATAGGCCATTGAATAATTATCCTGGTAGAAGTTCAGAAGTGTTCATGCAGCAGGATAGAGTTGAATAAGGCTATGAAGAAATAAGTTGCAGGAATTTGTCTAAGGCATTATATAGCAAAGTCAAAAGAAAGCTATGTCGTGAAGTCACCAATATCCATGTCGTGAAGTACTATATCGCATAGTCCATTTTGTACTATGTCGAGAAGTCCTCAAGACACATGTCGTGAAGTGTTGAAGTCAGCAAAGTCAAAAGAGCCTAGATCGTGAAGTCCTCAGAAGCCTTATGTCGCATAGTCATCAAATGACCTATGTCGCATAGTCATCAAATGACCTATGTCGCATAGTCATCAAATGACCTATGTCGCAAAGTCTTCAAAGGCTATATCGCGTAGTCCTCACAAGGGAGATCGCGAAGTCAGGGATAAAGTGGAGTTCACGATATCAACACTTAGCCGTTTATAACAAGACAAATCAAGGTACAGAACCAAGAATCAAAGGAGACAAATACTGAAGCATTTGTTTTGGCAAGGTGGTCCAAAGAACAGATGGCAAATCTACAGCTAAACTTGGAGAGAAAGATAAGAGACAAGCAGCTACAGAAACGGGAAAGACTCCGAAAAGCAGGTGGTCCTTCCTGACACAGTGAACTTCTTATGGCAGGACAAGTTGGACTTTCAGAAGGGGTAGCTGTGTAATATTGTGTGTGCCTAGTTTGTATAGGTGAATATATATATCGTGCACACACAACTGTAAGCCGTAAGAGAGATACACATAGTTATTTGCTAAGCTCTTTTCTCTGTAAGCAAGCAAGTTCAAACTGTTCTTGTTTAGAAGCCAGAAATTCGATTGTGAATTTCCTGGAAAGCTGTAGTATTTAATTTGCTTATACAAAGTAGATTAAAGTGATTGTGTGTGTTATTTACTTTCTGCATATTACATATCATAATCACATACAGTTGTTTACTTAGTTTTCAAGAATCGAAAAATATATCAAACTATCCATTCACCCCCCCTCTGTCTAGTTTCTAGTAGTATTCATTTCTAACAAGTGGTATCAGAGCGTAGGCTGTTAACGTACAAACAGGAAAAGATCAAGAATGAGTTCACAGAAACTAAGCAGTATCAAGATTCCTCCCTTTAACAAGGAGCACTACAGTTTATGGAAGAAGAAGATGTTGCTTTTCATCAAAGCTTCTAACCCCATGTATTTAGATATTCTAAAGCATGGTCCCTTCATTCCAATGATCGAGATTGGTGAAACAACCATTGGCACTGAGATTGTAC
Source organism: Heracleum sosnowskyi (assembly GCA_030848705.1). Taxonomy (NCBI): domain Eukaryota; kingdom Viridiplantae; phylum Streptophyta; class Magnoliopsida; order Apiales; family Apiaceae; genus Heracleum; species Heracleum sosnowskyi. Next base: position 74,540,487 of record CM061235.1, read on the forward strand.
CAGCAAAACATGTGCCCAAAGATCCCTTAAAATACACTGATCCTGAAAAGGAAAAAGTAGCATTGGATGGACATCTTCAACTTATCATTTGTGAATCTATGGACTTCAACATGTATGGCACTGTTGCTCATTGTACTAGTGCCAAGAAGATGTGGGATCTTATAGAAGTGCTCTGTGAAGGAACTACTGAAGTAAGAAAGAACAAGAAGCAGATTCTTGTTTCACAATATGAAGCCTTCATGGCTCAGCCAAAAGAGGGAATCACAGAAGTGTTTGAGAGATTCAACAAGCTGATAAACGAGCTCAAACTCTATGACAAACACTATGAAATAGAAGAGCTCAATATGAAGTTTCTACTAACTCTGCCAGATCACTTGGAACCAAGAATCTCTTCCCTTAAAGAAAGAGATCTGACAAAGATTGGTTTTGATGTGTTGTATGGTGTTTTAAAGACATATGAGTTAGAGCTGTTTCAAAAGAGATCTATTCAAGCAAAGCAAGGATTAGTGGCTAATACCTCCTGTGCACTTATTGCTGACAACCTAAGTCAAAGAATGGACTCTCTTAAAATCAGTCAGGTCAAGATTGAGGAACTGGAAGTTGAAGACACTGGTGATGAAACTCAGGTTGTGTATGATTTACCTGAAGAGGATGAGTTCTACAGTATAGATGAGCTGGACAAAATGGAAAACAAATCTTTTGCTTATATGGCTAGGAGGTATCCTAACATAAGGTTTAAAAGAAAGCAGCCATTTAGGTCCAAGTTCAATAATGGAAACACTGGTGGATCTAGTGGCTCAAACACCTTCAATAAAGGAAAAGGGATTGCTGGTGCTGCTAAAGGTGGATACAAGACAGGAAGTGTGGATAGGACCAAAATAAGGTGCTATAACTGCAATGAACTTGGGCATTTTGCCACTGAGTGCAAAAAGCCTAAACAAGTCAAGAAGGACAAAGCATACTTAGAGCTTGAAGCTAAGTATGAGGCTCTACTCAAGAAACAACAGGGCAAAGCTTTTATTGCTGAGGGAAAATGCTGGGATGACTCTGATGAAGAAGAAGAACAAGAGTACTCAAACTATGCCTTGATGGCATTTTCTGATGAAGGTGATTCAAGTCAGGTACCTATTCTTACTTCTCTTGATATGACTCCCCTTCAATATAAGCAAACTGTTGAAGATATGAGCACTGAGATGTTTAATATTCATACTAGCATGTTAGTAGCTAATGAAGAAATTGACAGACTAACTGCTAAGAATGTTGAGCTTACAGAAAAGAATGAGCAACTTGAGTTAATGGTTGTGAACCTGGATGGTTTGAAAAAGGAGGTTGAGTATCTTAAAAACAAAGTGATTTGTGCTGAGCAGATAGAGAAAGCCCTTAGAGAACAAATTGCTGAAACTGAACTGAAACTAAGAAGCTTCAAAAACTCCTCTGAACTTATTCAAACCTACCACAAGGAACACACTGAAGACTGCAAGGTTGGAGTTGGTTTTGACTATGATAATGACAAGGGAAGGAAGAAGGTCAAAGGCAAAGGAAAGGAAACTTTTACAAACAAAAATGCCCCAACCATACTGTCAAGTGTTGAACTGCCCATCTTCAGAAAGAGTGTTGTTGAGTTTGATGAGGAACTACTGATCATCAAGCAACAACTACTTGAAGAAGATGAGGCTGCTAAGAACACTTCTTCCTTTCCTGAACTTGTCAATCAGAAAGAGACCAAAGACAATCTTGTCAAGAGTCCTAAATCAAAGAAAGAAGTTGTTAAGAAAAGGAAACAAAACAGAAACGGTAAAGTTGGTGTTAACAAAGGAAACAACTATGCTTATGTGCCAAATGCTCCCAGGAAACAATGTCAAAAATGCCTATCTGTTAATCATTTGACTCATAAGTGTAGTAAGCCTGAAATTGTTGAAGTTGACAACCTAAGTAACCTTTCTGCAAGCATAAATTCTAGTCATGATTCTTTCTGTGGTAAGCCAAACTGCATGACATGCTATGTGACTGTGATTGCTAACTGTTTATCTCTTAAACATAAACTTGACTCTGCACAATCTGGTGAATCACACACACACATACATTCTCATAGGACAGGGTCCCCAATCAGGGTTGAGAGGGTGAAAACTTCATGTGAGCCTAAGAGTGTAAACTCCAAAGCCACAGAAAAAGTGAAGTCTCCTACTATGAGAAATGCAATTTATGACAGAAGAATTATTAATCAAAATGTTTCTAAATCATCTGGACCCTACCAAGTGTGGGTACCAAAAACAACTTAGTCACTTTGTGAATGCAGGGCAACATGAATAAAAGAGTCATATGGATCTTGGACAGTGGATGCTCAAGTCACATGACTGGTGATATGGCCCTGCTATCACATTTTGAGGAAAAGGCTGGCCCATCAGTAACCTTTGGAAATGACAACATTGGTTATACAATGGGATATGGCAGTGTTAAATCTGGAAATGTCATTATTGAAGATGTAGCATTTGTTGAAGGACTGAAGCATAATCTCTTGAGTATTGGACAGTTTACCAACAGAGGCTTCAAAGTGGAATTTGATGAAGACCTTTGTTCAATCTCAAAAAGGGAAAGTGGTGAAGTTGTTCTAACTGGTGTGAAGAAAGGAAGCTTGTTTGTAGCTAATCTCAAGGCTGCAGATAAGGGAGAAATTTGTTGTTTCTACACAAAAGCCACAAATGAGGAATTCTGGCTGTGGCACAAGAAACTGTCTCACTTGAATGTTCAGGCAATGAACTCTCTAACCAAGAGAGAACTCATCAGGGATTTGCCTGCCTTGGAGTTTGTGCAAGATGGAGCATGTGAAGCTTGTCAGAAAGGGAAGATTAAAAGATCAAGTCACAAGAACAAGTTGCTCAATACAAACTCAAAACCTCTGCAACTAATTCACATGGACTTATTTGGCCCTGTGAATGTAATGTCCCTCTCCAAAAAGAAATATGCTCTAGTGATGGTAGATGACTATTCAAGATATACTTGGGTGGAATTCCTATTCTCCAAGGATGAAGCACCCCAAGTCATAATAGAGCATATCAAGAGAGTTGATAAAGAAGCACAAAGCACTGGTTCCTCTGTAGTTGCTTTGAGAAGTGATAATGGGACTGAGTTCAGAAATTCAACATTGTATGAGTTTTGCAAAGATAAAGGAATTTCTCAACAATTCTCAGCTCCTAGAACACCTCAACAAAATGGAGTAGTTGAGAGAAAGAATAGAACTCTCATTGAAGCTGCAAGGACAATGCTGCTGGATGCAAAGCTACCCACTAGCTTTTGGGCTGATGCTGTTAACACAGCATGCTATGTGCAAAATAGAACATTAATCAATAAGAAGTCTGGCAAAACTCCTTACTCATTAATGACTGGAAAAAGAGCATCCTTCAAGCACCTGCATGTGTTTGGAAGCAAGTGCTTTGTGATGAAAGATACCTCTGAGCATGTTGGAAAATTTGATGCTAAGGCATTTGAAGGTATCTTCATTGGATACTCTCTGGAAAGGACAGCATACAGAGTGTTTGTACCTGAGCAACACAAAGTCATGGAAAGCATGGATGTTACCTTTGATGACAAGAAAACTCCAGGACTGAAAACAAGTGATCAAGACAGTGTGCCATTGAGATTTGAGAATCAAGGTTATCTTGAGGATTCTGAAAGTGAAGATGAACCCCCTGTTCAAACTGTTCTAGAAAATGAAATTCTTGAAGTTGACAATCTTCTTCAAACACCTGTGCAAGGATTCACAAACACAGGGGGAGAAGAAGAGAATGCAACTGTCAACCAAAATGAGATTGGAACAGATCAAGGAAATGAACAGGGGCACACAAGGAAATGGGACAGAGCCCACACTAGGGATCAAATCATTGGAGATCCTAGTGAGGGAGTTAGAACTAGAAGGGCAACATTAAATACATGTCTGTATAGCTGCTTTCTGTCACAAGAGGAACCTAAATTAATTGAAGAAGCTTTGAAGAATTCTGATTGGATTGTTGCCATGCAAGAAGAGTTGAATCAATTTGAGAAAAACAAAGTATGGGAACTAGTGCCACCTCCAAAAGGAAAGAATGTTATTGACACCAAATGGGTGTTCAGAAACAAGATGGATGAAGAAGGAGTGGTAGTTAGAAACAAAGCAAGGCTGGTTGCCAAAGGATATTGTCAGCAAGAAGGCATTGACTATGATGAGACATTTGCACCTGTAGCTAGACTGGAAGCCATAAGAATCTTCCTGGCTTTTGCAGCTCACTCAGATTTTAAGGTGTATCAAATGGATGTGAAAAGTGCATTTCTCAATGGTGATCTTGCTGAAGAAGTCTATGTGTCTCAACCACCTGGCTTTGAAAGTGAAGACTTCCCAAACTTTGTGTATAGACTGCTCAAGGCGCTCTATGGACTCAAAAGGCACCAAGAGCCTGGTATGAAACTCTATCTCAATTCCTTCTTGAGCATCAATTTACCAGGGGTACAATTGACAAAACCCTATTCTTCAAGAAGCATGGAAATGATATCATTCTTGTTCAAATCTATGTGGATGATATCATCTTTGGCTCTTCAAATGAAAAACTCTGTGAAAGGTTCTCTAAGTTGATGCAAAGTAAATATGAGATGAGTATGATGGGAGAGTTAACCTACTTCCTAGGCCTGCAAGTACATCAAAGGGAGGATGGCATCTTTATAAACCAATCTAAGTATGTCAAGGATCTTTTAAAGAAATATGGTTTAGAAGAGTCATCCCCAGCTAAAACTCCTATGTCTACTGCAATCAAGCTGGATGAAGACAAGAAAGGCAAGAGAGTTGATATCAAGGTCTATAGAGGAATGGTTGGATCCCTACTCTATCTCACAGCTAGCAGGCCAGACATCATGTTTGCCACATGCCTTTGTGCAAGGTTTCAGTCTGATCCTAAGGAATCTCACATGATGGCCATCAAAAGAATTTTCAAATATCTGAAGGGGACTCCTAATCTTGGGCTATGGTATCCAAAGGGCACTGGGCTCAACCTGGTTGGTTACACAGATTCTGATTATGCTGGATGCAGAATTGACAGGAAGAGCACCTCTGGAAGCTGTCAATTCCTAGGTCAAAGGTTAGTGTCCTGGTTTAGTAAGAAACAACAGTCCACAACAACATCCACAGCTGAGGCTGAATATATTGCTGCTGGAAGTTGCTGTGCTCAATTGCTTTGGATTAGAAATCAACTCATGGATTATGGGCTAGTGTTAGAACACATTCCTCTAATGTGTGATAATACTAGTGCAATATCCATAGTTGCCAATCCTGTTAATCATTCTACTACAAAGCACATTGAGATCAGGTACCATTTCATTAGGGAACATGCTGCAAATGGTACCATAGAAGTCTCTTATGTTCCAACTGAGAAACAACTAGCTGACATATTTACTAAACCTCTGAATGAAGCAGTCTTCAACAGACTTGTGAGTGAAATTGGAATGCTCAATCCTTCATTCAGTTGTTCTAAGTAAATATGCTGGTTAATAGTTGCAGCAGTAAATTTTCACTGTATTTAAATGATCTATTTGTTTGGAGTGAAAATTAGCTGAGATATGATTTATAAATATTTCAGTATTTTACTGCATATTTTTCAAAATCATATTTGTTAGTGGAGTTGTGAGCTTTTGAGACATCTCGATAAAGATGATTTTCAGAGTTCACGACATAGTTCAAATTAAACAGACTTATATCGCAAACTGTTGAGATTGTGAGACTTCGCGACATAGTTCATTTCATGAGTTTGCGACATAGTTAATTTTATGACTTCGCGACTTAGAATAACTATATCGACAAGTCTCCATAGTTGACAGAATTTTGATTTAAATTAATTTTATTTCAAAATTTGATAAAAGTCTGACAAATTGCTTAAAATTCCTAAAAGAGAGCTTTAGACAGGGTATTTCTACTATATCGCAAAGTCTCCCCGATCCTTTCATTTTGAAGACTTTGCGACATAGTTCATTGTTGAGACTATGCGATATATTTTGCAAGACTTTGCGGTACAGGCTATTATTGACTTCGCGACATACATATAGACTGTACATATTCATAACTCCATATCGCAGTGTCTCTATCATATAAATACCTTTTTCTAACCGTTCACAACTTTTCATCTTGTCTATTGCTCTCAAACTCTCAAACCCAAGCACAAATTCTCTACTCTCTTTCTTACTCTCTCTCTTGAAATGGCACCCAAATCTCAAACAGTATCATCCTCTATTCCTCTAACCATCCCCAAAGAAACCAATCTTCTCACCATTCCCTCTGAGGCTGAGGCTAAACCAAGGTACAAGTGTTTTGTACGGTTCTTGAACACTTCCTACCTCAGCCAAGCCCTAACCTTGAACCCTACACTATATGTCGATGTGTTGGAAGGATTTTGGCGAACGGCGTTGGTATCAACAATGGCAAGAGAAGATGGAACTTCATTCCAGGAGGTTACTTGTTCAATTGGAGGCAAACACTTCCAGTTTGGGGAAAAGGAAATAAATGAAGCATTGGGGTTCAAGGTGGCGGGTCATGACCAAGAAGCTACTGATGCTCAAATAGTAGACTTCATGACCCTCATTCGGTATGCAGATGAGATAGATACTGGAAAGCTGAACAAGAAATTTGTAAGAAGGGAGTGGTCATTTCTATTTGATGCACTCCAGAAGGTGTTTCTATGCAGGAAAACAGGATGGGACCATATCAGTCACATTGCTGTGAAGCTGGCCTATTCCCTAGCCTACAACCAAGAAATCAATGTTGGAGCAATCATCCTCAAGGAATTGGCTCAAAGGTTAGGGAGGACAGTTCGTGGGAGAGGTAATGACATCTTTTACCCTCGTTTCATTCAAGTTATTTTAAATTCTCTTGATGCAAATATCCATGAATTGGAGGGTATAGATAACACTAAAATGGCTTATTCCAAGTCCATGTCCAAAATACTATTTGGTTCATTGGACACAAGGAATCAAGTGGATGTGATTCTAAGTGTGACCAAGCATATGCAGGACACATTTGAGTCTTATCCACTTGATAAGCCCATATATCATGAACTTTCCTGGACAGGGAAGGCTAAGACTGAAGGAGCTGCACAGTCTATCCCCAGCCTTCCTATCCCATCCAGCAATCCTACTGAAAACACCACTGTAGAGGATAGGCAACCAAGTGCATCAATCTCTCAAAAGGTTGATGTTACTAAAAAGAAGTCAAAGAAGAGAGCCCTAGCAGTGATAAATGACTCTGTAGAGATAGGAAGTGAGGATCCTGAGTCACCCCTTACCAGACAAAGGAAGAAGTCAAAATCTAAACCTACCACTGAATCCTCCCAACAGGATTCAGATGTGGAAAAAGGGGTACACCTACTACTGTCAATGGCCTCCCAACAGGTTATTGGCATTGAAAAGAGTAGTCTCCCCACTACAACCTGTACTGAGTCTGCACAGGATCAAGAACTCACTCTTGACCCTAGGAGTGATAAGGCTGATAATACACAGAGTGGAGAGCACATCACTGTTGAAACTCCTCCTATTTCTCAGGGGGAGTTGCCACAATCTAATCTAAACCCCACTCCTCTCTCAGATTCTTCCATAAAAATTTCTTCTGAACAAGAAAGTCATTCCAATGACAATCTTGCCTTTGATCAATCACAATTCTCTCCTGTGATTGAGCCAATTTCAAGTGACATGGTGCATGACACTGTGCTCACCACCCAGGAACCACATCTAGTTGGTCAGGGAATGCATGCTGGGGCATATCCTAATGACACCAACACAAACATGGAGGATTCACCGGTTTTCACTGGAGACTCTGTGCCAAATTCTCCCATCCCTAGGGATGTGGAAATGTCTTCACAGACAAATAGGGCTGATGTTGTAACACATCCCATTTCAATGGAGACATCATCAGACCCTACAGCCATTCCAAGGCTGGAGGAGACTCCAATTCTCACATCTCATGAAGTGCCTAGCACTAGCTCTCACTTGGCTCAGGCCACAATGTCAGAATGGCTGAAGCCTGTGCACCATGACAGGCCTTCAGGATCATCATCTGTGCCTTCCAATATGACAGAAGAAGCCATACAAGATCTCCATGTGGCACAGATTGATGAGTTCTCCAAAATAGCTCAACATCTCCTCACCTCAAATCTTCCCAATGCTGATTATGAAGCTATCTTACTTTGCCACAAGGAGGATGTTGAAGCTCAGCAGGAGAAGATTGTGGATGCAGCTGAACCAGAGGGAAATGTGGATGCCTGGTTGGATGCTAAGAGGACTCTCAAGCTCAAGGATGCCCTAGCTTTTCTAAGAGAAGAATTCCTAACTTCTCTGGGCTCCAATGCAAAGGATCTCTCTCCTGCTGCCATCTATGATGCTGTGAATGATGTGTACAAGAACCAGCTGAAGGCTCTGCACTATCTTGGGAAAGGGCTTCAATCAGAGATTTCTTCAATCCAGGAGGAGACAGCCAGATCCCTCACTAAGCTCAGGAACTCTTATCTCTCTGATTTTCCCAAGGTGGATGGTATCCTCAAAGAAGTCCAGAAAACCTCCACAAATGTATCCATGATGGATGTGACTCTTGCCATGGTCACAGACAACATCAAGAAACTGGCTTCTTCACTGGAAACTCAAGCAAAAGCCACCATCACCTCAAATGCTATGATAAATGTCATGTGGAAAAATCAGTATGGTGACATGTTGGTGGATGAAGTCCCTCTGTCAGACATCTCCAAATATGACTTTGCCAGGGTCAAAGATCAATCCCTAAACTCATTTAGGTCTCAACAATTATTCTCTAAGGTGGATGGCTTAGAAAAAGAAGTGGCCTCTCTCAAGGATGAAAACCGAATGCTATCTACATCCTTAAGCCAACTCAATGACAAGCTGGATGACCAAGGCAACAACACCTCAAACATCTTACTGGTGCAGCAACAAATGATGACTTCAATGATGAGATCCATGAACCTGCCTATCCCTGGTGAAGCTCAAGACTTTTTGTCTGATCCCAAGCCTAAGGGGGAGAAAGTTAAGGAGGTCATTGTGAAAAAGAAAGGGGGAGTACCTACCAAGCAGTCAAAACTTAAGGGCAAGCTCATTGAAGAGACAATAAAGCCAATCAATCTTCCCCCTGTAGAGGTCATCAATGCACAAGGCCAGAAAAGCACAGTCACCACTACCTACTATCCCTCCACAATGCCAAAAGATATCTCCACTTCTCAACCTGCTCAACCTACTTCCAATGCTCAACCTGCCAAAGCTACAACAATCACAGAGGCCAAGCTACAGGAAGTTGCCAATTCTCACATCTATCATGATGAGGCCTTCCTGGAGTTTCTGAAAGCCACCTACAGAGATGCACAAGAAGATGCAAGGACTTACAGAATGAAGCTCAAGGAAAACATTAAGTACTTCACAGTTGCAGTAAGGAAAATCAAGGATGTCCATCTAAGAGAGATAATCATGGTGTGCAAGGACAACTGCTTGTGGCACCTAGCTTTTCAAACTCTAGAGAAACTGAGATTCACTGAGCTGTCAACAATAATGGACTTAATAGAAAAAGGTGGGGCTAACAACAAGAGACTGTTTGATGACTTGAAGATGGATCAAGATCAAAGACTGCCTGAGGTTATCTCAAAGCCAAAGACAATAATCTTCCAAAGTCTATCTCAAGACAGCAGCATTGACCAGTTGGTGATCCCTTCAGATTTGACAAGAAAGAATAATGCAAAGATCAACCAGGTGCTGCAAATGCTAAGAGCCAAGAGGGGAGTCAGGACAGCTGAGGAACTAGAGATGATTCACACTCTACAATCTTTTCTGATTCATGGAGTCATTCCTGAATCTGTCAAAGAAAAGAACAAAAAGAAGGATGGAGATGATGATGATGATGATGATAAGGAGAAAACCTATGAAAGGAGATCTCAGTCAAGGAGAGATAAGGAAAGGAGCAAATATTCAAAGAAATCAAAGGATGCTGATGATAGCAAGAGGGATGACAAGGGGGCAAAGGAATCAGTTAAGAAAACAAGAAGTGGAATTCAGCAAGTCAAGGACATTGCTAGTAGTACTTTAACCACAACACAAGACTCTAAGTCTAGGGTGGGTACTGTTAGCAATGATCCTCCAAAATCATTATCCATGACTTCTGAACCTGAATTGCCACAGAAGGAAGATGAAGCCACTAAAGTAATTTCAAGAAAACACTTCCACAAAGTTACAGCTAGTGGAGTGTTACAGTGGATGAAGGGGAAAGGAATGAAGCTACTTCCAAGTGATGTGGCACTGAAGACTAATTCTCCTTGTTCCAGAAAGGTATCTCTTGTGAAGCATTTGAAGATCAAGAGTGTACCCAAAAGGATAAGGATAACAAAGAAGACTGGAAAACTCACAAATGTTATTGGCATCAATGTGCTTCCACTAGACGAGGACTATGATGAAGATGCCCTAGCATTTTTGAGGGCTCAAAGGATCTTTGAAGTCAAAGTGAAGTTGGATCATCTAGAGATCAAGTACACTGATGGAAGAGAAAGGATAATGAAGCAAGGAAGCTGGCAATATTTCTATAAGTATGAGCTTGAAAGGATAAATGCCTTACTGAATTTTGAAGAAAAAGAAGAAAGGACATGGAAGATAGATATTGCCAGGTACTTGAAGATGCATGCTGATTATGAAGAAAACATGAGGAAAGAGAATGAAGAGAAAAACATACAGAGAGAGAAAGAAATGGCTGAGATGGAGGAGAGGGCTAAGGAGCTAAGGCAGAAAGGGATGTGCAGGGTCAAACAAAATCCTTACATTGTGGAGTACAAAAACTCACATGGAGGTCAAAGCAAGATAAGGATGGAGTTTCTTGATTCCTATGTAGAAAGTGCACTCAAGGCTGCAATTGATGACTTGAAAGGCTCACCTCTCATTGAAGAACTGATTGCAAGAGAAGAACTTCAAGAAGCCATCATAGACATGAAGAGAAAAGAAGAGATAAGGAAAAAGAAGATATATGATGATTTGCTAGAGAAGCAATTGGAAGCTGAAGCTGCTGAGCAACAAAAGTAATCTGTAAGCTTTCAATTTTTCTATGTAATCAAATTTCTGATCTCAATGTTCATGAATTGTCCTCTCTGTTACTAAATTTCCTTCTATGTAAGTTAGGCTTGTTATCAGACATGAAATTGTGCCTAAGGATCTTACTCACAATTTGGGGGAGATTGTTAGGCTCAAGACATGTCTGAATACCACTATTAACAAGCCTACACTATGTGACTATGTCACACTACATGACCTAGTGATTTCTATCACTGGGATAGAGTATAGGTCTCTAAATGTACTTGTCTTGTTCTCATGAACAATAGCTTTATCATGTATGCTCAGATTTATAATGAGCTTAGTAAAGTTTCTTGCATCTAGATTGTATATAGGCCATTGAATAATTATCCTGGTAGAAGTTCAGAAGTGTTCATGCAGCAGGATAGAGTTGAATAAGGCTATGAAGAAATAAGTTGCAGGAATTTGTCTAAGGCATTATATAGCAAAGTCAAAAGAAAGCTATGTCGTGAAGTCACCAATATCCATGTCGTGAAGTACTATATCGCATAGTCCATTTTGTACTATGTCGAGAAGTCCTCAAGACACATGTCGTGAAGTGTTGAAATCAGCAAAGTCAAAAGAGCCTAGATCGTGAAGTCCTCAGAAGCCTTATGTCGCATAGTCATCAAATGACCTATGTCATATAGTCATCAAATGACCTATGTCGCATAGTCATCAAATGACCTATGTCGCAAAGTCTTCAAAGGCTATATCGCGTAGTCCTCACAAGGGAGATCGCGAAGTCAGGGATAAAGTGGAGTTCACGATATCAACACTTAGCCGTTTATAACAAGACAAATCAAGGTACAGAACCAAGAATCAAAGGAGACAAATACTGAAGCATTTGTTTTGGCAAGGTGGTCCAAAGAACAGATGGCAAATCTACAGCTAAACTTGGAGAGAAAGATAAGAGACAAGCAGCTACAGAAACGGGAAAGACTCCGAAAAGCAGGTGGTCCTTCCTGACACAGTGAACTTCTTATGGCAGGACAAGTTGGACTTTCAGAAGGGGTAGCTGTGTAATATTGTGTGTGCCTAGTTTGTATAGGTGAATATATATATCGTGCACACACAACTGTAAGCCGTAAGAGAGATACACATAGTTATTTGCTAAGCTCTTTTCTCTGTAAGCAAGCAAGTTCAAACTGTTCTTGTTTAGAAGCCAGAAATTCGATTGTGAATTTCCTGGAAAGCTGTAGTATTTAATTTGCTTATACAAAGTAGATTAAAGTGATTGTGTGTGTTATTTACTTTCTGCATATTACATATCATAATCACATACAGTTGTTTACTTAGTTTTCAAGAATCGAAAAATATATCAAACTATCCATTCACCCCCCCCTCTGTCTAGTTTCTAGTAGTATTCATTTCTAACAATGATTTCTTTGACGATCCAACTGTACGGATGTTAATAAATACTCATTATAGTCTTGGGAACAAATAATCAAAAAATAAAAAGGTCGGGATGTCCGACTTTATAGCAAAAATGTAGTATTAATACAGATTCGGGTAACGGAGGGCGTGTTGGATTGACTGAATAATTTTTTTAAATGATTTCTTTGATGATCCAACCGTACGGATGTTAATAAATACTCATTATAGTCTTGGGGAAAAATAATCAAAAAATATAAAAGCCGGGATGTCTGATTTTATAGCAAAAATGTAGTATTAATTCTGATTCGGGTAACGGACCGCGTGCTGTATTCGCTGAATAATTTTTTTAAATGATTTTTTTGACGATCTAACTGGACGGATGTTAATAAATACTCATTATAGTATTGGAAAAAAATAATAAAAAAATATAAAGGTCGGTTTGTACGACATTACAATAAAAATGTAGTATTATTCTTGATTCGGGTAACGGGCTCCGTTTCAGATTTACTGAATAAATTTTTTAAATGATTTCTTTGACGATCCAACCGTACAGATGTTAATAAATACTCATTATAGTCTTGGGGAAAAATAATCAAAAAATAAAAAGTTCGGGATGTCCGACTTTATAGCAAAAATGTAGTATTAATTCTGATTCGGGTAACGGAGCGCGTGCTGGATTCACTGAATAATTGTTTTAAATGATTTCTTTGACGATCCAACCGTACGGATGTTAATAAATACTCATTAGAGTATTGGGAAAAAATAATCAAAAAATGATAAGGTAGGTTTGTATGACATTATAATAAAAATGTAGTATTAATTTTGATTCGGGTAACGGGCTCCGTTTCAGATTTACTGAATAATTTTTTAAATGATTTCTTTGACGATCCAACCGTACGGATGTTAATAAATACTCATTATAGTCTTGGGGAAAAATAATCAAAAAATATAAAAGCCGGGATGTCCGATTTTATAGCAAAAATGTAGTATTAATTCTGATTCGGGTAACGGAGCGCGTGCTGGATTCGCTGAATAATTTTTTTAAATGATTTCTTTGACGATCTAACCGTACGGATGTTAATAAATACTCATTATAGTATTGGAAAAAAATAATAATGAAATATAAAGGTCGGTTTGTACGACATTGCCATAAAAATGTAGTATTAATCTTGATTCGGGTAACGAGATCCGTTTCAGATTTACTGAATAAATGTTTTAAATGATTTCTTTGACGATCCAACCGTACGGATGTTAATAAATACTAATTATAGTCTTGGGAACAAATAATCAAAAAATAAAAAGGTCGGGATGTCCGACTTTATTGCAAAAATGTAGTATTAATATTGATTCGCGTAACAGAGGGCGTGTTGGATTCACTGAATAATTTTTTTAAATGATTTCTTTGACGATCCAACCGTACGGATGTTAATAAATACTCATTATAGTCTTGGGAAAAAATAATCAAAAAATATAAAGGTCGGGATATCCGGTTTTATAGCAAAAATGTAGTATTAATTCTGATTCGGGTAACGGAGCGCGTGCCGGATTCACTGAATAAATTTTTTAAATGATTTCTTTGACGATCCAACCGTACGGATGTTAATAAATACTTATTATAGTATTGGGAAAAAATAATCAAAAAATGATAAGGTCGGTTTGTATGACATTATAATAAAAATGTAGTATTAATCTTGATTCGGGTAACGGGCTCCGTTTCAGATTTACTGAATAAATTTTTTAAATGATTTCTTTGACGATCCAACCGTACGGATGTTAATAAATACTCATTATAATCTTGGGAAAAAATAATCAAAAAATAAAAAGGTCGGGATGTCCGACTTTATAGCAAACATGTAGTATTAATACTAATTCGGGTAACAGAGGGCGTGTTGGATTCACTGAATAATTTTTTTAAATGATTTCTTTGATGATCCAACCGTACGGATGTTAATAAATACTCATTATAGTCTTGGGGAAAAATAATCAAAAAATATAAAAGCCGGGATGTCTGATTTTATAGCAAAAAAGTAGTATTAATTCTGATTCGGGTAACGGAGCGCGTGCTGGATTCGCTGAATAATTTTTTTAAATGATTTATTTGACGATCTAACTGTACGGATGTTAATAAATACTCATTATAGTATTAGAAAAAAATAATAAAAAAATATAAAGGTCGGTTTGTACGACATTACAATAAAAATGTAGTATTATTCTTTATTCGGGTAACGGGCTCCGTTTCAGATTTACTGAATAAATTTTTTAAATGATTTCTTTGAAGATCCAACCGTACGGATGTTAATAAATAGGCTTTATGACCTTTTCGCCCTTCAAGTATGGACCAATGTACCCATCAGCCCTTCAAGTATTAAAGCGTATCTTTTCGCCCCTCGGGTATCCGAAGCGTACTCTTTCGCCACTCAACCGGTATAACGTTACAAACGACAGGGGTAATTCAGACATTACACAAGCCGATATTTCATTCTGTCCCGGTTGAGTGGCGGAAGAGTACGTTTCGGATACTCGAGGGGCGAAAAGATACGCTTTAATACTTGAAGGGCTGATGGGTACATTGGTCCATACTTGAAGGGCGAAAAGGTCATAAAGCGGTTCGAAATTAACAAACATGCAACACAAAGTACACGGGAATCAGGATCACTGTATAAACATAAAACATGAACAACAGAATCTGAACATATCTTGCAAAAATTAAAATTAGTTTTTGTTTGATTGCTGCGATTGCACGTAATGTACTACCTCAAATCATGGTAGTGCACCTAGCTTGGGGTGATCTGGTGCCAGTGGCGCAGGTGGTGCAGCAGGTCACGATGGCTTTGGGATATAAGGCATCAGAGGAGTGCCATGCTGGATAGGTCCACGTCGTATGGAAGCTTTTGAACTTGGAGCTGGATCATTAGGGCCGTAGTCGTCAAGATTCAAGTGAGCATTACTAATTTGGCCCCTACTATAACCAAGATCCTGATGATAATTGAGGTAAAAGAGAAAAATAAGTAGATACTCGATCTCAAGAAACTAAATTCTATTGAAAAAGTTGTGGCATTCTGTTTCAGTGAGGAGAGACAATCACTGGTAAACCAGGATTTTCATGTAACTAGGTATTTTTGGCTCGCGAACTTTGCACAACTAAGTAACCTGTAAATTACCATTAATTATTAAACGAATACATTAACCGTGGATGTACCTTCAAATTCCTGCTTGTTGCAGTCACAGTTATGCCTTGCTTATCCAGGTCGAAAGCAGTATCTGAGATCATTTTTCGAAAAACTAATTATCACTAGAGATAATAAGTAGGTAAATATCTTAACTTAAGACTATGAAAATGTTTAAATGAAAACTGTCTACAGGTTTTGACAGTCTAACACGCAATCAATTCCACGATTCATTTAAAAAAATATGATATTAAATGATCAGCGGTCTGATAATCGTGGGACTACATTTTCACAGGATAGAAGACAGAAAATGATTGGACCTGATGCTTTTCTTAGATGAGGTTGCACTACAAAACTGGACCCAGTTTCTTGCTTAAGATTCATGCATTTTAAAAGTTTAAGTGTTTTTTGGCAGTTCATACAAAGAGGTAACATCATCAACGAATAACATAATTAAGCTAAAAGTGATCAAATGTATGCCGAATTGCCGATCAATTCTGTACCTACATGTATTAGACACTAAGAATAAAGGGTAACTACAAAATACTTGATTACAGAAGTACAACATTAGTATGAGCATTAAAACCTATACAACAGTTATCAGACCAATCATTCTTCCATTTTGAAAGAGAAGAGAAGTAGTAAATGAGAGAATTGAATGCTGTGAAAGTAGTGAAAAAACCAAGACCAAATGTGCTGCAGCAGAGCAGACTCTTGAAGATTGGCCCTCCTGCCTTTGCATTAACTTTTTATTTGGGATTGACTCCAAAATTGAAAACATTAACTTTGTTTCCAGTTGTTCAGTTCTTGAACAATTCAGAAGCACATACTCGAACAACATGCACCAGACTCTAAGTACTGCCCGAAGGAAAATTCGATTATATGTTGAACTAATGTAGCAAGTACCAAAAGTCTAAAAACTTAAAACTGAACATTATGTGACAATACGTATATATGTTAACAATTAGGCTTTATGACCTTTTCGCCCTTCAAGTATGGACCAATGTACCCATCAGCCCTTCAAGTATTAAAGCGTATCTTTTCGCCCCTCGGGTATCCGAAACGTACTCTTTCGCCACTCAACCGGGACAGAATGAAATATCGGCTTGTGTAATGTCTGAATTACCCCTGTCGTTTGTAACGTTATACCGGTTGAGTGGCGAAAGAGTACGTTTCGGATACCCGAGGGGCGAAAAGATACGCTTTAATACTTGAAGGGCTGATGGGTACATTGGTCCATACTTGAAGGGCGAAAAGGTCATAAAGCCTAATAAATACTTATTATAGGATTGGGAAAAAATAATCAAAAAATGATAAGGTCGGTTTGTATGACATTATAATAAAAATGTAGTATTAATCTTGATTCGGGTAACGGGCTCCGTTTCAGATTTACTGAATAAATTTTTTAAATGATTTCTTTGACGATCCAACCGTACAGATGTTAATAAATACTCATTATAGTCTTGGAAAAAAATAATCAAAAAATAAAAAGGTCGGGATGTCCGACTTTATAGCAAAAATATAGTATTAATACTAATTCGAGTAACAGAGGGCGTGTTGGATTCACTGAATAATTTTTTTAAATGATTTCTTTGACGATCCAACCGTACGGATGTTAATAAATACTCATTATAGTCTTGGGGAAAAATAATCAAAAAATATAAAAGCCGGGATGTCCGATTTTATAGCAAAAATGTAGTATTAATTCTGATTCGGGTAACGGAGCGCGTGCTGGATTCGCTGAATAATTTTTTTAAATGATTTCTTTGACGATCTAACCGTACGAATGTTAATAAATACTCATTATCGTATTGGAAAAAAATAATAAAAACATATAGAGGTCGGTTTGTACGACGTTACAATAAAAATGTAGTATTAATCTTGATTCGGGTAACGGGCTCCGTTTCAGATTTACGGAATAAATTTTTTAAATGATTTCTTTGACGATCCAACCATACGGATGTTAATAAATACTCATTATAGTCTTGGGAAAAACTAATCAAAAAATAAAAAGGTCGGGATGTCCGACTTTATAGCAAAAATGTAGTATTAATTCTGATTCGGGTAACGGAGCGCGTGCCGGATTCTCTGAATAATTTTTTTAAATGATTTCTTTGACGATCCAACCGTACGGATGTTAATAAATACTCATTATAGTATTGGGAAAAAATAATCAAAAAATGATAAGGTCGGTTTGTACGACATTATAATAAAAATGTAGTATTAATCTTGATTCGGGTAACGGGCTCCGTTTCAAATTTACTGAATAATTTTTTTAAATGATTTCTTTGACGATCCAACCGTACGGATGTTAATAAATACTCATTATAGTCTTGGGAAAAAATAATCAAAAAATAAAAAGGCTGGGATGTCCGACTTTATAGCAAAAATGTAGTATTAATACTTATTCGGGTAACAGAGGGCGTGTTGGATTCACTGAATAAATTTTTTAAATGATTATTACAAATAAATTAAAATAATTTATTACAAAATAAATATTTTTTAAAAATAATTATTACAAATAATTAAAATATTGTAGTACACCCAGTCTTGCACGGAAACAAACGAAAAATAGTGTGAGCGGCAAAAATACCGCTCAACCCAATTTTTTCACAAAACAACATACCGCCCTTGCATCAAAACTTCAATATTTGTTCACTATCTCTTCCCCCGTTGCTTCTCTCTCAGTTATCCCCCCTCTCTCTCTCTATGTATACATAATATACACATACATAAACAATACTTCTATTTTGAGCTTTCTTTAATTTTGACCCAATTTGAATGCTTCTTCAATTTAGGGTTTTGTCAATTTAATGGTTCAAATTAATTTAGGGCTTTTTCGATACTCATGTCTTATCTGGAATTTGCAATTCAAATTTAGGGCTTCAGATTTCATTTTTGTGTTGAATTTAATTGATTTTCCACTCTCTATATTTCAGGGCTGATTTGGATTATTCAATTGGAGGTTCAAAATTAGGGCCTTAGTTCGAGTACAAAATCAGGGATCCTTCTTTTTGATTTCAGGGCTTCAATTCAAATTTAGTTTTAGGACTTCGATTCTATTTCAAATTTAGTTTTAGGGCTGATTTTCTGAATGTAATAAGTAACTGAGAATCTGAGACTATTGTAGTAGTTGAAGCAAGTTTCTAATTATTAGCAGTGTTTGAACCTTGATGACCTTATTTAAAGTGTTTGGTTGCGATTGCATATTTAATTCTATCCAATTATCGTATGATTTTGATTCGTAGTTGTGAGTGTGAAGTGGATCTTCACACAGTTAGGTTCTGTATTGAGCTGGGACTCGAGCTCTGTTTGTAAATCCCATACATTCTCTGTGTGTGAAGTTCATTTGTATGCTAGCTTAGTAGCTTGTATCTGTTCCTTTTAGTACTATGTGTCCAATATCTCCAGGCTTCAATGATTCCAGAGAATGCTTCTGAAACTGTGCCTGAAAACAACTCAGACAAGCTAAAAAGCTGAACTGTCTAGAAACTCGAGTAATGATTTTGGATGAAGCTGAATGTGCCATATACATGGCAAGGTACGTGCTTGAGAACCTTGTTTATACTTATATTTGTTGGGACTTGGGAGCCTGAATTGTTTGGACCTAAATTACCGTCTAACATTTCCTTTTACTGTTTCTTTTCTGCAGGCATTTTCATAGCCACCACGAGAATGGTATGAATATGGTAATGAGATAAGTGTAATGCGGTTATGCTAATTATTGCACATGAAGCATGCCATTCACTCTGCAGTTGCTCCAGCCCTAAACAAAATGTACATTAATCGATAAAATTTTTAGGAGCATTGAGAAACATTCACTCTGTTTCTAATCCTGCTTTTAAGTTTGGTCTAGAAGGTTAGCCTGCAAATAGTAGAGAACATAGTTACTGCAGTTTACAGAATGAGTTATTCAATGCTTTTTCAATTTTATATGCACCATGATAGTTGTTTGTTTAGGGAAATTAGAGAATACAAGAAACCTCTGAGCACTTAATCTTTGGTCTTACTTTTATGCCTAATAGGAGATCACTTATGGTGGACTACAGGTCAGATTACTTGTATGGAGCTAGCTAAGGTGGTGTTTAGTCCTTTCAGGTCAGTAAGATTTTGTTCAAGTTGATCAAACACTTTGAGTACTGGTATAGTTTTAACAACAGAAAGCATGGTTTAGTAGTTTAGATCTTGTTTTCGCATTTAACTATTACCATAGATGTATGTTATTTATATTCCAGTGGATGAATTTGAGTTTCCTAATCAGCACAAGCTTGGTCATATTTTTGAACTATAGTACTGTCAAAACTGAGTATAGGCCAAGGTCTTCTAAATTGGAGGTATTGTGCTCTTTCTATTTGGTTCTTTTTCTATTTCTATTTGAAGAGTGGCGATTCACTTCAGTTACACTATAGTTCAGCGATTAGGGATATAAGACATTTTTATATTTGGATGGAATCTCCTGTTACATGATGATGAAATAGAAACAACAGAGGTACATTGTTGAGCTATGCCTTTAGTTTCTAAATTGTGGGTTGGGGGGGGGGAGGGCATTCTTCTACCACTCATTATATGCTCAAAACTCCAAAACTGATCTTCAGTTGAGAAACCTTAAAAACATATTTCCTATGCCCTGAAAACGCAGTCTGATTGCTGAATTTACCAGTCTTCGCAAACGCGAGGAAAACTTGTGTTGTCCGTGGAAACGTATGTAAAATTGCGTTTAGGCTAAGAACGTTGCTTGTATCAGCATTTTATCTGATTGCTCAGGACCCTTGTTATGTTCTTTCTCATTAATTCACTCTCTTAATTATGTTTAGAGTAATTGTGATGCCCATCACTTGATTGGGATGAATGTGCATTTAGTCTACAAATATAGGCAAAACGGAAGCAATGGTCTATATTTACATCATTACATGTACTACTAGTTATATTCTGTTTGCTATAAGAAATGACCCCTGTTATATAAATGCAAATATCAAATTTTCTTATTCGAAATTATGAATGATCAAATGTTAAGAAGTGTTGATTATCCACATGAATTCCTTAATCACATTTAACTTTGAGTACTAGAAATATGCCTGCTAAAATCAAATGCAATTTTGATATCGATGTATGCATGTTTTACTGAAGCTATAGTTTTGCATAAATCACAAATAACTACTAGGGAACTCATATTCTTCCTAATTACAGGAGCAACAAAAGGCATTGGAAAAGAGACTACATGCGTCCTTGCTCTGCGCCATGTTCATGTAGTTATGGGAGTCAGAAATGTTATCACTGGAGAAAAACTCAGAGAAGAATTGCTCCAAAACCCAGACATAACTAAAGGATGTCGCAACAATACTAAAGTATTTCACTGGTTTCCTATCATTGTTTCAGCTATAGCAGCTCTGCTCTGGGAAGGTCAGCATATGGACTATCTAAGCTTTGTAACATATTGCACACTAATGAGTTTGATAGTAGAACAAGAAAAAGCGTGTCAACAAAATAGCTTAAATTGAAGAAAAATTTTGCGCCAACAAAGTTGATGTTGCAGACTTTTGTGCTACCTTTTTTAGTGAACATGATGATAGTGACACTCCTATCACTCCTTCCAGTCAAGGTGGTGCTACTTAAATATGATATTGTCTTTATTGTACTTAAGTGATTGTCTAGTACTTGGTTAATTGGATGATAGGGGTTGAAGGAGTTTGGAGGGGTTGAAGTAGTTTGGAGAATTGTAATGGTTTGAATGTTGATTTGAACTTCAATGGTGTTACTAATGGGAATGCTGCATATACAAAGCAGTTATTTTGGAAATTTTATATTCCATTGTTACATTTGCCATTGTAGTGTTGCATATATAAATTTATTTGGTGTTACATTATCCAAAATATAGTGTTACATTATTCACTATACTTAGTGTTACAATATAGATGGTGTAGTGTTACAATATGTGGGCCCCACAGCGGGTCCTATTTTTAAAAAGTTTGTGGGACCCACATTTGTTCTCTCTATTAAATTCTAATGTAACACTAAAAATCCATTACATTTGATGATGATAGTGTTACATTAGGTGGCTATTGTAATGCTTTACGAGTGTTACAGTAGATGGACAAAAGCGTTACAATATATAGCTATTGTAACGCCCGTATATGTAACGCCCCTCTGTGTTACAATAGATCTATTGTAAAGGATTTAGGGTCTCTTATAACACTAGGTGGTAGTTACAATAGCCCACTTATGGCGTAGTGAGTCTAACAAAACAAAAACAAACAACTACCCTGCCAAGGACAATCACTCGAGGAGCTCTCCTAGCTGTCGGTGAACTATCTGTCATGCTGTGCCGACTCATACTCTCGCTTCACTGGAATAGGGTTATAAAACAACAAGCAAGAGTGAGCCAAAAGTGCTCATCAAACATCATATATATATTCAATGCAGTTTCATAATGAAAAGGAATCACAAGAATTTGAATCATTGCACAATGCATGATTATATCAACCTTTTCTGATGAAAAGAGATTAGAATTGGATTTTAATTTATCTCATTCAAATCAAAGGTTGAGCTGCTGGCCAGCCACATATCAACCCCAGACCTGCTTATAGCAAAGCCCTCCACTGGATCCTTGGCCATTCTGGCCATAATTATCATCGACCAAAAATTTGGTCCGACCATTGCTGGTCTATTTTTCAAAACATTTCCAATTCTATCATAACACATAAGCAATACATGCTTCAATAACAATTACAACAAGAATAAAATAGTATGACAATATCAAGAGCTTTATCTGACAATCAATCACAATGAGGGTGAAATAACAATAGCAAAAGAGTTTCATCTGACAATCAATCACAACGAGGGTGAAATAGTATGATAAATTGCAAAAGAGCTTCAACTGATCAAGATCAAGTAAGGTCCGTGAAACAAGTTCGGAATGGTTTCAAAGAAGCAACACATCCATCTCAAGAAATATCAAGGTTATAATATACACAAGTGAATCGAAGGCGAGGATTTTCAATATTCAACAAGATTGTGGATAATCAAAGGAAAGGAATCAGGAATTTTTCATGGAAACAATGTTATTGGTTCAGATACAGGATAAGAATCAAATCATTGGGGTTGGTTTGATAACAACATACATATAATAACTCAGAGTAAGATTACTCAAGGATTTGTGAAAGAAATAGACACTTGCCTGGTTCGACGTAGTCAACTTCTACCGTTGCTATTCTACCTTCTCCTTTCCCTTGCCTCGGGAACTCGATTCTAAAATACATATCTCATATCAGTACATCTCATCATTAATACTAGCCTCGACATATCACTCGTAATCATTTTATAAGTCTAAACAGCCTATCGGGCCACTTCCGAGATTTATCGAACGCCCGACCTATTTTTCCGATAAGCAAACTCAGACACAATCTTTATATAAAACATTTACGGACACTAAACACATTATTCCACTTTATATAAACCATATAGCACTTATAAATATTTTTAAAACAATATCCGAGGCTTATTTGAATTTAAATAAGTCGGAAACAAATTTTTAAATCAAAAATCGGATTTTAAAATCCAATATAAGTATTTTAATGCAAATTAATCAATTAATAAAATTAATTGACACTCTTTAAATGCTCAAACTATTTTTAAATAATAAAACAGGTTTGAAAATAATTAAACTGAATTTTTAATTAATTAAAGATTTTAAACTATTTTCGAATTAATTTAAAAATAAAAATTCAAAAACAGTTTTCTAAAAATAATTTAGGGTTTCGAAGATTGAAACCGGGTCAAAATTTTCGGGTAAACTGGTCGTCAAGAACTGAAACGGGTCGCCAAGAACAGCCAGAATTTTCCAGAATCCAGCGACCTTTTCCAGAATCCGGCGAGCCAAAAACTGCACAGAATTTGGGGCTTTTTATCTCAAAACACTCCTGACAACCATACCAATACATTCCGATAAAAAACAAACCAAAAACATTGCCGAAATCAAAAACCCGACTATTTTCCGGCGAGCATAACAAATTTTCCGATCTACAAATTTCCTACATGAAACTCTACGTTCTTTATGTTAAAATGAAGCTAAGAACACATACAACAAAAGCCCTCTATCAAAAACAATGTCAGATCAAAAACAAGAACGAACTATTCAAAAGAAGAATTCGGGTCAAAACCCGAAAATCAAACCCGTAAAAATCGAACATAAACATGAAATTAAAACATGGGTTCCTGCTAATTAGAACCCTGGGAACATGTTAGAAGCAACCAATTGAACGGAGAATCAATAGAATGAAAATCCCCAATTCGAACATAAACCCTAATTTTAATTCGAATATTGAAAAATTCATAATAAATCGAAAAATTACCAGATGATGATGAGGTTGAAAGATTCTGAAACTAGAGCTCAAGATATTTGAATTGAGTACTTGAACTTTGGATTTGGATTTCAATAACCCCTTCAAAAGTTGGTTTGATTATTCAAGAACACGAAGAACACGGTTCTGGAATTTTGTATTTTTGTATATTTGCAATACAGATTATATGAGGTATAATGTACGATTCTCCTTTTTATACTTAGTGAAAAATAATACCCTAAACGACATTTTTGGATCTATATAGATCCACGGGATCGTTTAAAACCCTAATTAGGTTAAAAACATATTTTACGAAAAAGATAATTATCTACAAAGACTGATAATTATCCAAATCAATACATATCATTATATAACTAATGCTCAAGAATACCGGGGCTATAATAGATGAAATATTGATATAAACGACATATCCGTCACCTTGGACAATTAGGGTTTGGAACAATTTTTCCCTTTTTGAACCAAACAAATTACTCTGACAAGATCAAATAAATAGGGATGAAATGATACGAATAATTCTTTCAAAATCAATTCAAATAAGAAAGACGAAGGGATAATAATGATATACAAAATTTCAACGGGGCCCTTGAATTTTCAAAACGGGTGATAAGTGGATTTCATATCCACTTGGATCGTTCTAAATTGGCTTAAACTGGCTGTTTTGTTCTCAAGTTTGTAGTGTTTGTGATATGTTTGGTGTTAGAAAATGCAGAGTTTAGTTGTCAGTAGAGATGTGGAGTTCCTGTGGATTGCAATGGTGTTTTGAGCATTTCTGGGAAGGTCAAGTGGTTGCGGAGCGAGAGAGCGCAAGGAGAAGACAAAGAAAAGCAAAATGTCAGATTGTGAAGAGTAACCAAGCGCCCCCGCTCCCTTATAGGCGCGCCCGCGCCCTAGTAATGCTGTAGAATGCAATTCAGAGTCAGAAACGGAAAGTTGCCATAAGACCAGTCAGCCCTGCAGCCTATATAAACTATTGGTGGACGAATTCTGAGATATACATTGACATACAATCATACATATTCATCCACCATCAAGGAGAACAAGAAGACGGCTGATTACGAAGATCTACTTTTCATCTTTTCTTTGTATTCTTCTAATTAGGCGATACTTTGGATTCTCGTTGGTTTTGTTTTTCTTAAACCTTATCTCTAGTACTTTATTCAGTATTCCAGACATATTTATTATCATGTTTTCATCAGAACCCACGATGATGAACGGTTCGATTATGAACTAATTGTCGTCGTGGGATTCTAACGGATTTATTTATGGATTTTAGTAGTTAATTTTTTTAAAGATGTGTGTGTGATGGCTAGTTGATATCCTAGTTTGGTTGTGCTTATTCTTCTTGGATGCGTAGCTAACATCTAATATTGTTTGTTAATCTCTCTTAATCCCAAATGACCTAACAGAATTGTAGAAGGGGGGGGGGGGGGTTGAATACAATTCTTTGATATTTCTCAAACTTAAAAACAACTTACAAATTAAAACTGAACTTATAAAATAAAAACCACAAGCACTTAATAATTTCAGTTGGATTGTTTGATGATCCAACTGAAGTGATTTTTATTGCGGAAATAATATGTGATACAAAAGTACACAGCTGCTCAGTTACAATAATGTAGAGAAGAAAAATGCTCTCAAAAATAGCTAATACTATCTATTTGTTTTTCTTCACACTATCTAAAGTAACTGCTACACTTGGTTATATAAACCCAAGTTTACAACTCTATTTTTGGCTACACTAAAAGTACAATGAGTAACCGCCAATAGTTTGCTTTTCATCCCTTTGTCCAGTGGTCCTTGAAGATATTTGCTTTTGTCTTCATGCTTATTATGATCACTCCCAAGAGCCCAATTGGAAACTGGGATGTTTCCTTATTCCCCATGTCCATTTTAATGGTTTCCAATGCAAAGTACACTTCCACATCACCTTTAGATCTGTTCAGTAAACTGTCACTATCACTTTGTCAATTATTCAGAAAAGCAATAATGATTCGTTGATAGCAAGGAGATGTGTTTCGTTGATAGCTTTATTCTTCATTTCGTTGATGAGTAAACTCCATACCGTTGATAGGATAATCTTCATTCCGTTGATGAGTAAACTCCATACCGTTGATAGGATAATCTTCATTCCGTTGACAGGTCTTCACTTAGGCAAAATTACAAGGCATGAGATATTTACAATTAACCAACCTATTTTGCCTATCTAGTACTTAGTCAACATGACTTAGAAAACCTATCCAATATCTACAATGAAATGCATATCAAACTAGAAGTATTGTACAGTGCAATTGCTACATCACTCATTTCGTTGATGAGCTACCTGTCAACGGATTGCTGCAAAGCATACCATTCCGTTGACAGCTACAAAATGACTTTACACAAATTCTACTAAGTGTTTTATGTTTATCATCAAGAACAACATATTCCTAACAATCTCCCCCAATTTATGACTGATAGAATAACAGCCATAAATCAAGAGACTTGATGATTACAAAAACACTCAGATACATCATAAATTACAAAAGTAGAAAATGCATTAAGCTTCATAATATTTTAGACAAAATACAAGACTTACAAGACTAATGCCCAAGAGTGCTCCTCTAGACTGAACAAATGATTCATCTGTGTCTTCTTTGTGGCATAGTCTTCTTCCCTCTCTTAGAGTTGTTTTCCTCAATTTGGACCTGTAGCCTTCTGTAAAAGATCTTCTCTTCTTCATCTTGATCACCAAGCATGGATTGCATAAACTTTAGAGTTTGATTAGATGCCTTATCCAGCTGGTCTTCCATCCTGAAGAATCTTCTGTAATTGTCCTTGTCCTTAAATTCCATCATCCAGTATGGTTGAAGATGGATCTTCTTTCCTGTTGAGGGTACTCTAAGCATCCTGGGAAGAGCCTCAGGCTTGTTCCAGCTAGCCTTTATCTGACAAATTTTGGAGACCACCTCAGACTTGGCTGTTTTGGTGAAGCCAAAGTCTTTCTTCAAGCATCTAAACACTGAGAGTAGTGTTTGGTAGTCTTCTCCTAAAATTCTGTAGAGAGGCCACACCTCTTCTCTACCACCCTTGAATACAAAGACTAGTCTCTCAGGCAATTTTTGAGAAGCTGCAATGCCTCTTACTTCCACCAGGTTGTCTAAGTCAAGATGTAGACCAGATTCTTCCCTGATGTCAGCAATGTACATGCAGTCCTCTGGATTTGCAGGGGGTTTCTGAGGTTGTGGCTTTCTCATAAATACTGGCTTTGCTTTGACAGCCCTTTTCTTTGTCTTCATTGGTTGATCCTTCTCAAATAGAAACTTTGGAAAGTAGGCCTCATCAAATTCAAAAGGCTCCTCTTTTGGCATTATTGGTTGATCATGAAAGTTGACAGGATGTGCAGGATCACAGGCCAACTTTCCTTCATGAGGTTGATCAACAGGAATTTGATGTGCACTAGTTGTGGAAGAGTCTTGGGCAGTGTCCTGAGAATCATCTTTATCAAAGATTAGATTCCTTTTTTGCTCTAGCCTTTGGCTGCCTTACACTCTTCCTTTCCTTTCCAGCTTCCTCAGCTTCATCCTTGGCCTTTTCTTCCTTTAGGGTTTCTTCATCTTCAAGTGATTGAGCAACTGCAAGAGCTTGCATTGCTGCCCTTTCAGATTCTTCAGCTTTGGCCTTAGAAAAATTTGGGTGACCAACCCAAATGCAGATTTCCTTGCTATCCCTGTAGATGATGGCCCTTTGGTTCCTTATGCTTGGATGATTGCTTTCAATAATCAGCTTCCCTAGGATTTTGAACTCATCTGGCTTTGGTGGAGGATAAAATATCCTTGCAGTGTTCTTGCCCTTGGGTTTGACAGGTGATATTGGAGATATCCCTCTTGCATCCACATTCGTAAAGCATGAAGCTTGCCCTTTCTCATTTCTTGAATCTTGAAAGAGTCCATGCTGAAGGGGTTCTATTACATAAGAACTCTTGAACTGTGGCTCCCATTCCGTTGATGTTACAACCATGGCATTCATTGATGGTTGATCCGTTGATGGATTTGAATTCTTTGCAGTTTCAGCAATATTCTTGACCCTTGCTTCTATGTTGGACCAATGATCTTTAATCTGTTCTGCAAGTCTCATCCTCATAGAAGCTTCTTGAATCAGGTCAATACCATCCTTTTTCTTCTGTCCAAGCTCCCCCATTGCTAGTGGCTCATTTTGTAAGGAAATGGCTGAAACCAAAACCTTTGTGATTTGTATATCAAGCTCTTTAGATTTCGCTAGTTCCTTAGATTTCTCCCCCTTTTTGTTATCATCAAGTGAGATGATAGGGAGTCCTTGAGCTGTCAAAAGCTGGGTGAGTAGCTGTGTCTGTTTTTCCTGTTCCTTTTGCATGTGAGAAAGTGTAGCCTCAACTTTGTCCACTCTAGAGGAAAGAGTCTTCAAAGATGAGGACACTTCAGGTTCCTTGGAGAAAAACCTGTTCATCTTGGACACAGTTAGAAGATGAAGCTTTTCATCTAGCCTCCTGTCAGTAGCATCCCTGAGGTTGCTAATGGAATCCTTGATTTCTGTAGCTTCAATCCTTGTCTGTAGCATCTATAGTCTTTGGATTTCCAGAGAATCCATGATGGACTTGTAGAATTTCTTGTCCCTTGTATTTGCAGACTCATGAGCTAGATATGCCTCAGTGTACTGCCTTGAGATAGCAGCATCTAGAGTACATCTTCCTTGCATATCCTGAGAAAGCCAGTTTGGTCTAGGAGGCACCACAGAAGTCCCAGTCTGTGAAGTAGTGGCCACCTGTAGATTGTCACCAAAACTGTCCTCATCATCAGAAAAGTCAAAGTCTCCACTTGCTGCAGCTGTTGGAGATAGATTGGTCAAGGCATCCTTTGCTCTTTGCATTGATGCAGTTGTATGAATTAGGTTTAGTGACCTCTCTGCCTCCACATTGCCCTATTGAGCCATAATTTGATAGGCTGGCACAGGGTGAGTAAAGGTCTCAGGATCCAGGGAAATACTATCCAGAGTTTGTTGATAATGCTCGTGGAAAGTAAGTTCCCTTTCTCCATCATTGACCCTCATTAACTCACTAGCAATGGCTGCCTCCTCCCTTGCTGCTCCTGTAGTCCCTTCTCTCTCTCCTCTATTTTCTTGCATCATGGGCTCCCCATGGCTCTCACCTCTCACACCCTCACCTTCACCTACTAAGGTGGAACCCTCAGTCTCTCCTTTTGCCTGGCTGGAAGAAATAGCCAGCCTCTCACTCTCATTCTCTCCTTTTGCCTGGCTGCAAGCCAGCCTCTCAATTTCACTCCCTCTCAAACCTAAAAGTGTCTCAACTACCACTAGGTCATCTACACTAGTTGTGGAAACAACTTGATTTGCAATAAGGGGTGTAGAATGACCTATCAACGGAATGGTAGTTTGAACTGTCAACGGTATGGATACCGTTGATGGAGAAACACTTGTCAACGAAAGAGACTGTTTCGTTGATGAAGTCAATAAAGCACTTTGAGAAAGTGAAATTACAGTAGAATCTGTGGTGATTGATTTTAGAGATTGGTCCACAGATCCTCTTGCAACTTCAGAAAAAGTTGGTTGATGGCCCAACAAATCACTTAACAAGTGATGGCCACCAGCTTCAGAGTGGGGCTTCTCCAAGATAAGAGTTGGAGAATCAGGAATAGATGAATGGATCATGTCCACATCTAAAGACTGAGTTGGTGAATTTGATGGAGATAGTTCAAGTTTGATGTTTAGAGAATGGGACTGTAACCCCAGAGTAATAATAGGGGTTACATCAAACTGAATCTGTGAAACTGGAAGTGTTGCTTCCAGAGTGTGTGCACCCTGTGTACCCTTGGATTTTTGCTTCACTCTCCTTTGGTATTGGGAAAATGTAGATTGTGGGCTTGAAGTGTCCCTTACCCTCTTGGAGTGTGCTCTTGGAGGAGAGCTTGTTTCAATAATCACATCCTTTTGGGAGGATGCAACTAGACTTGTCTTTAAATCCATTTTACTCATTGTGCCTTGTTGGGAAGACACAATGGGGCTTGGTTGGGACACACTATCCTTTCCTTCCTTATTCTTGGGGTTTTTTTGATGTTCACCCCTTCCCTCACCTCTTACAGCTCCAGAATCACTCCCCTTAGGTTGTGAAGTAGTTTTTGCAACAGGTGCCTTTTGAGAAGCACCTGAGGTTGGCTTTGAGGAATTCTTAGATTTAGGTTTTGCTGCTTGGGCAGGAGCCTGTTGGGACATAGCTACAGACTCCATAGCAACATTGGTAGGAGAAACAATAGAAGTAGCAACTATACTAACAGGGTTAGAAGAAGTTACCTCAATGATGGGCAGATACACCACTGGGACATCACCATTGTGGTTAAGTCTCAGGATATCTGTCAAAACCCTCTTCTCTTGCACAAAACACTCAAACCTGGAAACAGGGTTAGAGATAACTAATGGTGCTGGACTAACATGGTTAGCCAACATCATCAGAAACCTAGCATAATAGATATTCTTTTTCCTATTTGCCTTATCACCCAACTTAGCACCAATTTCATACATAAGTTGGGTGCTAAAGTTATAATATCTATCCGTTAGGAGCATAGTTAAGAGAATTAACATGGAATTAGTTAATGCATCAAAATTACTAATTTTGCCAGAAAATACCTTTATGAATGCATCAGCTAAGTAACTGTATTCTCTAACCAAACCTCTCCTAATAATCTTACCCAAATTATCAGTAGGCAATGAGTAGTTTATAGAATTTAGCATGTTAACAATTTCAGTGTTTGTAGGCAAAGCATTACAGTTATTTTCAGGAATATGTAGACATGCTTGCAATACATCAGAATTAACTATATACTCATTACCTTGGATGGTGAATTGCAAAGTGCAATTTGTCCCATTATACTCACATGAGGTCCAAATCTCCTCGATTATCTCATTGTAGAGTGGTGTAGAGTGAAACATTGCATAGCTCAACTTGCAATTCTTCATGAAGTCCATCATCTTGAAAAAGATGCTGTTCGGGCTTTCCTTGACAACAAAGGGGATGGAGTTGTTTTTCTCATAGATAAACCCTCCAGCAGACATAAGCTTGACTATGGGTGCCATTGTTGAGTGTAGAAAAGCTTCGAACAGAATTGCTTGTTAGAGAGAAGAAGAAAGAAAAGCCTTTGGAATTTTTGAGAACAGGTAAAAAAGAATTAAAGAAAATAGAATTTCTTAAATACTCCCCCAAAAACCCTCAGAAAATAAATCCAACAATCAATGTAAATTACTGGATTGGCTTAAAAAATATAACCATTACCTTTAAAGTATTACCATGATTTATACTTACAGGGGTGTATGTATAGATCGTGGTAACGGACGTGTCAAATTTCAACGGTTCAGATTAATTGCGCTAAATCAACGAATCAGGATTGGGCGGTTAACGTCCCGTCTTATTTCGTTGATAAAGCTGCGTTTCGTTGATATAAAAGAGCTATCAACGAAACACCCAGAAAAATGCTAAGACTGTCAACGAAATGGTTCGTGTCAACCATTTCGTTGACATAGTAATTTTGACTTAGACAAAATTTTACTTTTTCCTGAGAAAATTAATTCACAGAAAAACATAGCAAATTTCTGGCTACATTTTAACTTGTAAACATCTCAAAAATAATTAAGAGAAATTTAGCATACCTAGCTCACTTACTAATCTTGAGAATGTTGATTCATCAAGTGGCTTGGTAAAGATGTCTGCAAGTTGTTGTTCACTTGGAACAAAATGTAACTCCACAGTACCATTCATAACATGTTCTCTAATGAAATGGTACTTGATGTCAATGTGCTTGGTCCTTGAATGCTGCACTGGATTCTCAGTAATGGCAATGGCACTAGTGTTGTCACAGAAAATAGGAATTTTCTCAACTCTTATTCCATAATCAAGTAGTTGATTTTTCATCCATAAAATCTGTGCACAACAACTTCCAGCTGCAATATACTCAGCCTCAGCTGTGGAGGTAGAAACTGAGTTTTGTTTCTTGCTGAACCATGAGACAAGCTTGTTTCCTAAGAATTGACAGGTGCCAGTTGTGCTTTTCCTGTCAATTTTACATCCTGCAAAATCTGCATTTGAATAACCAATTAGTTCAAAGCCAGATTCTCTAGGATACCAAATGCCAAGGTTTGGTGTTCCTTTGAGATATCTGAAAATTCTTTTAATAGCAACTAAATGGGATTCCCTAGGATCAGCCTGAAATCTAGCACATAGACATGTAGCAAACATAATATCAGGTCTACTAGCTGTTAAATATAGAAGTGAGCCTACCATGCCTCTGTAACTTGAAATGTCCACAGATTTTTTCTTAGTATTCAATTCAAGTTTGGTGGCAGTAGGCATGGGAGTTTTGGCAGGAGAGCATTCCATTAAGTTAAATTTCTTTAATAAATCATGAATATATTTTGTTTGACTAATGAAAATGCCTTCTTTAACTTGCTTCACTTGGAGACCAAGAAAGTAAGTTAATTCTCCCATCATGCTCATTTCATATTTACTTTGAATAAGCTTGGCAAACTTTTGACAAAGTTTCACATCTGTAGACCCAAAGATTATGTCATCTACATAAATTTGAACAAGTATAGTAGAGCCATTCACAACCCTGTGAAACAGAGTTTTATCTACAGTACCTCTAGTGAAGTGATTCTCAAGGAGGAACTGTGAAAGTGTGTCATACCAGGCTCTAGGTGCTTGTTTCAAACCATAGAGTGCTTTGAGGAGGAAGTATACATATTCTGGAAAATCATCATCTTCAAAACCAGGAGGTTGACTTACATACACCTCCTCTTCCAATTGCCCATTCAGAAAAGCACTCTTCACATCCATTTGATAGACCTTGAAATTGGCATGGGCTGCATAGGCTAGGAAAATCCTTATTGCTTCTAGTCTTGCAACAGGAGCAAAGGTTTCATCAAAATCAATTCCTTCTTCATGTGAATAGCCTTTTGCAACCAATCTAGCTTTGTTCCTTGTGACTATGCCATTATCATCCATCTTGTTTCTGAACACCCATTTTGTGCCTATGACACTCCTGTCCTTAGGCTTGGGCACCAGCTTCCAAACATTGTTCCTCTCAAATTGGTTTAACTCCTCTTGCATAGCTAAAACCCAATCTGGATCTAGAAGTGCATCCTCAACTTTCTTTGGCTCATCTTGAGACAGAAAGCTGCTATATAGACATTCCTCTTGAGTTGCTCTTCTAGTTTGAACTTTTGAAGAAACATCACCTATAATAAGTTCAAAGGGATGATCTTTAGTCCATTTCCTTGAGGGAGGAAGATTTGATCTTGACGAGGTAGCTTCATGATCATGATTGCCTTGATTGGATAATTGTCCTTGAGAAACTTCCCCTGAGTTTGTTGTCCCTAATTGATCACTTCTAGAAGCATTTCTGTGACTGTCAACGGTATGACCATTTTGGCTGTCAACGAAACGCTCATTTTGACTGTCAACGAAATGACCATTTGGTCTACTAGCAGCTATTCTTTTCAATCTCAATGCAGCAATTTCATCTTCACTGCTGCTTTCATCTGTGCTAGATACAACAACTTTAGGCGGTTTCTCAGTAGCCTTAACATGATTCACTTGATCTCCTTCCTCATTTTCAAAAGAAAGACTTTCATGGAAACCTTCATCACAGAGACCTTGAATTTTGAGATCATCAAAAACAACATGTACAGATTCCATAACAATGTTGGTTCTGAGGTTATAGACTCTGTAAGCTTTCCTTGCTGCATATCCCACAAATATTGCTTCATCTGCCTTTGCTTCAAATTTCCCCAAATGCTCAGCTTGATTCCCCAAAACAAAGCATTTGCATCCAAAGACATGAAGAAAATCCAATAGTGGCTTCTTTCCTTTGAGTAGTTGATAAGGGGTCATTCCCTTGGCCTGATAAATCAAAGAAATATTTTGAGTGAAACAAGCTGTGTTAACTACCTCAGCCCAAAAATAAGTTGGTAACTTTGATTCATCTAGCATTGTCCTTGCAGCTTCAATAAGTGTTCTGTTTTTCCTTTCAACTACACCATTTTGCTGTGGTGTCCTTGCTGCTGAAAACTCATGCAAAATACCATTTTCTTCACAGAACACCTTCATACTTGAATTCTTGAATTCTGTCCCATTGTCACTCCTAATCCTTCTTACTTTGAAATCAGAATGATTGTTTACCATCTTGATGTGATTGATAATGATTTCACTTGCCTCATCTTTTGAGTGTAAAAAGAAGGTCCATGTAAATCTAGAAAAAACATCAACAATCACAAGACAGTATTTCTTCTTTGAGATAGACATGACATTTACAGGGCCAAACAGATCCATATGAAGTAATTCAAGTTGATGGACAATTGATGACTCTGTCTTGCTTTTGAATGATGCCTTCTTTTGTTTCCCTTTTTGACAGGCATCACACAAACCATCCTTGGAGAACTCCACTTGTGGAATTCCTCTAGCAAGATCTTTCCTCACCAAATCATTCATAACTTTAAAATTCAGATGAGATAATTTCTTGTGCCATAGCCAACTTTCATCCTTGCTTGCCTTGCTGAAGAGACAAGTGATGGTGTCTGGACTTGTGCTACTAAAGTCAGCAATGTACACATTCCCTCTTCTGAATCCAGTCATTACCTCTACTAAAGGCATCTTTCCATTTAGCAATCACACTTTGTTCTATTTCAAGTTGTGTTTTAAGAATTTCTTCCCTTTCTAACACGTTCTCAAGTTCCTTCTTAGCATCCCTACTAACACACCTCATTTTCTCAAAATCAATGAGCTGTGCTTCTAACATTGCATTCCTATCACTTAAGAGCAAATTAGTCTCTTTTATTCTTGAATTCTCTTTGGTAAGTGATTTAAGAGTAACACGTAAATTATATAGTACAGTAGACATTTCATTTACTGCACTATCGCATTCCTCTTTAGAGAGCTCAGAAAGATTAGTAATTGTTACCTGGTTGCTTGAGGAGCTTGCTTCCTGCTCATGATTGTTAGCCATAAGAGCCAAGTTGACATACTCAACATCATCATCAGAATCTTCACCATTACCAGCCCAATCATACTCCTGAGACATGAAAGCCTTTTCTTTTTGCTTGAGAAGTTCAAAGTATTTCTTTTTATAATCAACAGGCTCAAATTTCCTGTTGCCCTTCTCAACCTTGGGCTTTCTGCAGTCCCCAGCAAAGTGACCAAGCATTCCATAATTGAAACATTTAGATTTAGACTTTTCAATCCAGTTACTTTTGCTGGGTTGAAAGTCTCTCCTTGGTGGCCTAGCTTCTGAGTTTCTCTTGAACTTGAACTTAGAGAATTTTCTTGACAGAAAGGCAATGTGTTCATCAATCTCATCTAAGTCATCCAAGTTGACTGGTTCTGGTTCTTCTTCTTCTGTCATCTTGCCTTTACCCTTGCTAACATCACTCCTACAACTAGCTCGACTAGTTGTTGCCTTTGCAGCTTCTTCATTGTCATCTTCCAGTTGGTTCACAGATGCAATCAATGCAATAGATCCACCTTTCTTCTGTACCTTTTCAATTTCTTCATCTTGCTCCATTTCCAACTCATATGTCTTCAAGGTTCCATAAAGCCTTTCAAGAGTGTAGTCTTTGTACTCTTGAGTGTTTCTGAGAGAAACAGTCATAGGCTTCCATTCTTTTGGAAGAACTCTAAGAAATTTAAGGTTTGAATCCTTGGTTTGATAGATCCTCCTATACAATTTTAATCCATTCAAAAGCTTCTGAAACCTACTAAACGTGTCATTTAGGGTTTCACCAGCTTTAAAATGAAAATGCTCATATTGTTGTATGAGGAGCTGCATTTTGTTTTCCCTAACTTGCTCAGTTCCTTCACAGAGAGTTCTAACAGTGTCCCATACTTCTTTGGAGGTTGTACAATTTATGACATTGTCAAACATCTCTTGCTCTAAACCATTAAACAGAATGTTCATGGTTCTTTTATCTTTATGGACTTCTGCAACATCTTCAATAGTCCATTCTAAGACAAGTTTTGGAATTTCCACATCAGGAGCATCATCTGGCACTCCAACTCTAGATGCAAACTTCATGGGAACGTGTGGACCTTTCTCAATGCAGTCTACATACCTCTCATCCATAGACATGAGATGTAAATGCATCTTTACTTTCCAGTGAAAGTAATTGTCCTTATCAAGAACTGGTATCTTTACACCTGCATCCTTCTTCACCATGGTTACTGTTTTTGGTCTTGATCTTTAAACTTCTTGTATGTTAGAAGCTCGCTCTGATACCAATTGTTAATCCCAAATGACCTAACAAAATTGTAGAAGAGGGGGGGGGGGGGGGGGTTGAATACAATTCTTTGATATTTCTCAAACTTAAAAACAACTTACAAATTAAAACTGAACTTATAAAATAAAAACCACAAGCACTTAATAATTTCAGTTGGATTGTTTGATGATCCAACTGAAGTGATTTTTATTGCGGAAATAATCTATGATACAAAAGTACACAGCTGTTCAGTTACAATAATGTAGAGAAGAAAAATGCTCTAAAAAATAGCTAATACTATCTATTTGTTTTTCTTCACACTATCTAAAGTAACTGCTACACTTGGTTATATAAACCCAAGTTTACAACTCTATTTTTGGCTACACTAAAAGTACAATGAGTAACCGCCAATAGTTTGCTTTTCATCCCTTTGTCCAGTGGTCCTTGAAGATATTTGCTTTTGTCTTCATGCTTATTATGATCACTCCCAAGAGCCCAATTGGAAACTGGGATGTTTCCTTATTCCCCATGTCCATTTTAATGGTTTCCAATGCAAAGTACACTTCCACATCACCTTTAGATCTGTTCAGTAAACTGTCACTATCACTTTGTCAATTATTCAGAAAAGCAATAATGATTCGTTGATAGCAGGGAGATGTGTTTCGTTGATAGCTTTATTCTTCATTTCGTTGATGAGTAAACTTCATACCGTTGATAGGATAATCTTCATTCCGTTGATGAGTAAACTCCATACCGTTGATAGGATAATCTTCATTCCGTTGACAGGTCTTCACTTAGGCAAAATTACAAGGCATGAGATATTTACAATTAACCAACCTATTTTTCCTATCTAGTACTTAGTCAACATGACTTAGAAAACCTATCCAATATCTACAATGAAATGCATATCAAACTAGAAGTATTGTACAGTGCAATTGCTACATCACTCATTTCGTTGATGAGCTACCTGTCAACGGATTGCTGCAAAGCATACCATTCCGTTGATAGCTACAAAATGACTTTACACAAATTCTACTAAGTGTTTTATGTTTATCATCAAGAACAACATATTCCTAACAATCTCTATTTATTGCGAAAGTGGATATAGAGGTTTAGAACTTGCCATGCTAGCATAGGTTTATGTATGTTTGTCATGCATGATTCATAGGTGATTTTAACCATCTTACCTGCCCTATGTAATCTGAATGGATAACTTGCTCGTTAAACCGTGATGTTTTCAAATCTTATAGACATATAGGGTCTAAGAATAATTGGTGTCTGCTTAACTTCTATCTCTTTTGTGGATGTTTGAGTGGTTTGGTATACGTATACTGAAAGGTAGCGTGTACTAATTTCGTGTTATCCGATTAGTTATCACAACCGTCACATGCATTGATTAAAGATAAAAGACTCTGAATGAAGTATTTAATGAAGTTAGGATCCCATGTTTATTCTCATAAGTAATATATCATCAATCTTTAGTTTAATATAGTCTTGGTAATTAGTTTTGTTAATCTAGATAATTAAAACCCAAATTGATACTTGTCTTAGCATTGAACGATAGCCATACATTGTTGCATAAGTGCAAAACTATAGTAACCAAAGCAGTCTCTGTGGGAACAAACTCTACTTATTCTTATATTACTTGTGACCGCGTATACTTGCGTGATATTGTGTGAACAAGTTTTTGGCGCCGTTGCCGGGGACTCGGTGTTATTTATTTAGTTTATGTGCTTGTCATCAGTGGTCGTTAAAGTTCACTGACTCGGATTATACTCATCAATTTTACTTTGTTTGGTGTGTTTCACATTCTTTAGTGAAAGTGTATGCGAACACGTTCTCAATCTCGGAAGGAACTTGAATTAAGTCTAGTTATGGGTGATCAACCAGCAGTAACGGAAACGAAGGCTTTGAAGGATTATTCTCAGCCAAAGATCAATGACATTCAATCTAGCATTGTCAGGCCGGCTATTGCAGCTAATACTTTCGAAATCAAGCCTGGCACGATTCAGATGGTGCAGAATTCAGTTCAGTTTGGGGGTGATCCAACGGAAGATCCTAATATGCATATTAGGGATTTCATTGAGATCTGCGACACCTTCAAATTCAACGGAGTGTCGGAAGATGCTGTGAAACTGAGACTTTTCCCGTTTTCTCTGAGGGATAAGGCTAAGGGCTGGTTGCATTCTCTACCAGCAGGTTCTATCACTACATGGGAGGATCTTGCTCAGAAGTTTCTCACTAAATTCTTCCCCATGGCTAAAATAGCTGCAATCAGGAATGCTCTTACTCAGTTTGCTCAGAATTCTAGAGAAACTTTATGTGAAGCTTGGGAGCGCTACAAGGAGATGCTTAGGAAGTGTCCTCATCATGGAATGCCTGATTGGATGGTGATCAATTACTTCTATAATGGACTGGGAGGTCAATCTCGAACAATACTTGATGCGGTATCAGGTGGAGCTCTGTGGGCTAAGAGCTACGATGAAGCTTATGAACTTATTGAGATGATGGCTGCTAATGAATACCAGAATCCAACTCAGAGGTTATCACAAGGCAAGTTAGCAGGGGTTCTGGAAGTGGATGCAGCTACGACAATAGTAGCTCATCTGAAGGCTTTATCAATGAAGGTGGATTCCTTGTCTAACTATGGAGTTCAGCAGGTGGCTAGTGTTTGCGAGCTTTGTGCAGGGGCACATGACACGAATCAGTGTGCCATATCTAGTGAATCGGTGCAGTTCGTGAGCAATTTTCAGAGATCACAGCAACCAGTGCCTAATGCCTATCATCCCAACAACAGGAACCATCCTAATTTCAGCTGGAGTAACAATCAGGGTGGCCAGAATCAACCTCAACAGCCATATCAGCATTATGGAGCAAGACCATTCAACCCTTCTGGTTTTCAGCAGCAGTATGCTCCAAGGCAACCATATCAACCACCAGGGTTTCAACAACCATCTCATGGAAATGCTGGTCAATCATCTAATGAAAAGTCTGAACTGGAGGAACTGAGGCTGATGTGCAAGAGTCAAGTTGTTTCTATCAAGACTCTGGAGAATCAAATCGGTCAGATTGCCAATGCCTTGTTGAATAGACCACATGGAACTCTCCCTAGTGATACAGAAGCTAACCCTGGCAAGGGAGAGGTCAAGGGACATGTAAAAGCAGTTACCTTGCGATCTGGAAAGGTTACGGGGGACCAGAACTCAGAAACTGAGCAAAACGAAAAAAGTTCTGATTTTTCAACAGAAAGTGGGCGCGCCCGCGCCCTAGGACGCGCGCCCGCGCCTGAGGTTCTGCCAGAAGATGAAGAAAAAGTGGAAAAATCAAGTTTGGGGGAAAATGAAGCGGAAAAGCGTGACCTTTTGACTGAGAAACCTATTCCTAAGCAAGCTACAGAGAGCGAGGAGGTCTATCCTCCTCCGCCATTCCCTAAACGTCTTCAGAAGCAGAAGTTGGATAAGCAGTTCGCTAAATTTCTGGAGGTTTTCAAGAAGTTGCATATCAACATACCTTTTGCGGAAGCTCTAGAACAAATGCCGAGCTACGCAAAGTTCATGAAGGGTATTCTATCTCGGAAGTTGAAACTCGAAGACTTGGAGACCGTTGCTTTAACTGAAGAGTGCAGTGCTATTCTACAGAAGAAGTTACCTCCTAAACTGAAGGATCCAGGGAGTTTCACCATACCGTGCACAATCGGCAATCTATCTTTCAACAAGTGCTTGTGTGACTTGGGAGCTAGTATTAACCTGATGCCGTTGTCTGTCTTCATGCAACTTGGGCTGCCTGAGCCTAAACCTACAAATATGTCCTTACAGCTGGCTGATCGGTCGATCACATATCCAAGAGGTATAGTGGAGGATGTGTTGGTTAGAGTGGATAAGCTTATCTTTCCTGCTAATTTTGTGATCCTGGACTTTGAGGAAGACAAGAAGATTCCTATTATCTTGGGAAGGTCGTTCTTAGCTACAGGCCGTACTTTGATCGATGTGCAGAAAGGGGAACTTACAATGAGGGTGCATGACCAGAATGTCACCTTCAGTGTGTTCAATGCAATGAAGTTCCCTACAGAGGAAGAAGAATGTTTTTCAGTAGACTTGGTTGAGTCTGCGGTGTACACGGAGAGTGAGCAATTGCTTAAGTCAGATACTTTGGAGAAGGTACTGATTGGGGATTCTGAGATGGAAGTCAAAGAAAGAGAAGAGCAACTGCAGTACTTGAATGCTTCTCCGTGGAAAAGAAATATTGATATGCCATTTGATTCTCTTGGCATAGCTGAGCTGAAAAATTCTCAGGAGTGTCTCAAGCCGTCTATTGAAGAAGCTCCTACTCTTGAACTTAAACCACTACCGGAGCACTTGAGGTATGCTTTCTTAGGTGACGCATCTACTTTACCTGTGATTATTGCATCTAACTTGTCAGGTAGTGAAGAAGAAAAACTCTTGAGAATTCTGAGAGAGTTCAAGTCAGCAATTGGTTGGACCATAGCGGATATCAAGGGAATCAGCCCTTCGTATTGCATGCATAAGATTCCACTTGAACCAGGAAGTAAACCAACAGTGGATCCTCAAAGGAGGCTCAATCCTATCATAAAAGAGGTGGTGAAGAAAGAAATTCTCAAGTGGATGGATGCAGGCATTATCTATCCTATTTCAGACAGTTCATGGGTGAGTCCAGTGCAATGTGTGCCTAAGAAAGGAGGCATGACAGTGGTTGCTAATGAGAAGAATGAGCTCATCCCTACTCGAACAGTTACTGGGTGGAGAATTTGCATGGACTACCGAAAGCTGAATAAAGCCACCAAAAAAGATCACTTCCCTCTTCCATTCATTGATCAGATGTTAGACAGGTTGGCTGGTCATGAGTTCTATTGCCTTCTGGATGGTTATTCAGGTTACAATCAGATTTGCATTGCTCCAGAAGATCAGGAGAAGACCACATTCACATGTCCATTTGGCACTTTTGCGTTCCGTCGCGTTTCTTTTGGACTCTGTGGTGCACCAACAACTTTTCAGAGGTGTATGATGGCCATTTTTTCAGATATGATTGGTATTAATGTGGAGGTGTTCATGGATGACTTCTCAGTATTTGGAACTTCATATGATCAGTGCCTACAGAATCTTGGCATGGTGCTGAAAAGGTGTGTTGAGACCAATTTGGTGCTCAATTGGGAGAAATGTCACTTCATGGTGCAAGAAGGAATCATTCTTGGGCATAAGGTTTCTAGCAAGGGGCTTGAAGTGGATAAGGCCAAGGTGGAGACAATTGAAAATCTTCCTCCACCAATCTCAGTTAAGGGAATCCGCAGTTTTCTTGGTCATGCTGGGTTTTATCGGCGATTCATTCAAGACTTTGCCAAAATCTCTAAACCTTTATGTAATTTGTTGGAGAAGGATGTTCCTTTCAAGTTTGATGAAGATTGCTTGGCAGCTTTCGAGCTTTTGAAGAAGAAGTTGACTACTACCCCCATTATCACTGCACCTGATTGGGGTGAACCTTTTGAGTTGATGTGTGATGCTAGTGACTATGCAGTGGGAGCTGTTCTTGGCCAAAGGAAGAACAAGGTGTTTCATGTGATTTACTATGCTAGCAAAACTCTCAACGATGCTCAGCTGAACTACACTACTACAGAAAAGGAACTTTTAGCCATTGTCTACAGTTTCGAGAAATTCAGGTCATATTTACTTGGAACTAAGGTAGTAGTTTATACTGATCATGCGGCCATTCGTTATCTGATTTCAAAGAAAGATTCAAAGCCTCGGTTGATTCGCTGGGTTCTTTTGCTGCAAGAGTTTGATTTGGAGATCAAAGATAGGAAAGGTACAGAAAACCAGGTAGCTGACCATTTATCTCGGTTGGAGGACCACGGTAAGAATGCAGGGGATAAAACTCTAATCAATGAATCTTTTCCTGATGAGCAACTTTTTGGGGTGCAAGATGAGGAACCATGGTTTGCAGACATTGTGAACTATCTTGTGAGTAATTTCATCCCTTCTGAATTCTCTTATGCTCAAAGGAAGAAGTTTCTGCATGATGTGAAGTGGTACCGTTGGGACGAGCCTTTCTTATTCAGACAGGGAGCTGACCAGGTGATAAGGAGATGCATTCCTTATAGTGAAACTGAGGGTGTTTTGCGAGATTACCATTCCACCACATATGGAGGTCATTATGGTGGAGAGAAGACAGCTACTCGAGTACTTCAGGCAGGATTCTATTGGCCAACTCTGTT
Source organism: Heracleum sosnowskyi (assembly GCA_030848705.1). Taxonomy (NCBI): domain Eukaryota; kingdom Viridiplantae; phylum Streptophyta; class Magnoliopsida; order Apiales; family Apiaceae; genus Heracleum; species Heracleum sosnowskyi. The sequence continues at coordinate 74,582,972 of CM061235.1, forward strand.
TAAAGACGCTCATCAGTTTGTGTTGAGGTGTGATCGATGCCAAAGGGTTGGTAATATCTCTAGGAGGAACGAGATGCCTCTTAATATGCTACTTGAAGTGGAGATTTTTGACGTGTGGGGAATCAATTTCATGGGACCGTTTGTTTCGTCCTGTAATAATCAGTACATACTGTTAGCTGTGGATTACGTGTCTAAATGGGTCGAGGTAAAGGCTTTACCGACCAATGATGGTAAGGTGGTGCTGAGTTTTCTTCATAAGCAAATCTTCACGCGTTTCGGAACTCCAAGGGTAATCATCACTGATGAGGGTACGCATTTTTGCAACCGTAAGTTTACAGCTTTGATGGCTAGGTATAATATCAATCATCTTGTTGCTACTGCCTATCATCCTCAGACAAATGGCCAAGCTGAAGTTTCTAATAGGGAGATCAAGCGGATTCTTGAAAAAGTTGTAAATCCTTCGAGGAAGGATTGGTCGTTGAAGCTTGATGAAGCTGTTTGGGCTTACAGGGCAGCTTACAAGACTCCTTTGGGTATGTCACCGTTTCAGCTGGTGTATGGTAAGGCTTGTCATTTGCCTGCCGAGCTAGAGCACAAGGCATATTGGGCGTTGAAGAAGTTAAACTTTGATTTGTCAGCTGCTGGTGAGAAAAGAATGCTTCAAATTAATGAGTTGGATGAGTTTCGGCTACAAGTTTATGAAAATCACAAGCTTTATAAGGAGAAGGTCAAGAGATGGCATGATAAGAAGTTGGTGCACAAGTCCTTTGTTCCTGGCCAACTTGTTTTGCTTTTCAACTCTCGTCTCAAGCTTTTTCCAGGAAAACTTAAGTCAAGGTGGTCGGGGCCGTTCACGGTCAAAACAGTGTTTCCACATGGTGCAGTGGAAGTTTTCGACAAGTCACCAGATGAAGCATTCAAGGTCAATGGTCAGATATTGAAACCATATTTTGGTGAACAGGTGAATCGCGAGGCGGGAACCGCGGTTCTTGTTTCAGCTGTTTAAGGAGTCTGGAATCACGTCAAGCTATTGACGTAAAACAAGCGCTTCGTGGGAGGCAACCCATGCTATGTTGTAAGTATTTTTCATTTGTTTGTTTTTTTTAAAAAAAAAAAAAATCAAAAAAATCAAAAAAATCAAAAAAATCAAAAAATTCTGGCAAAGGCCACGCGCGCCCGCGCCCTTACACGCGCGCCCGCGCCCAATCCCTGTCCAGGAAAAAATAAAACGGGGAAAAAAGGAAAAAATCTCCCCCAAATCAGTTTTTGTTTGTTTTCCCCCTATTTAAACAGTTTCCTACCCTCCCCAATCCCTCATATCAAAACCCTAGCCTCTAATCACATATCTCTCATTCTCTCTCAAATCTATACATACACATATCTATATACATCTCTTCATCAATTTAAATGGCTCCACCAAAGAGAGGTAGATTTGCAGGTAGTAGCAGCACTCGTCGTTCTTCTTCTGAGGAGGAGTCGAGTATTGGTAATGGGGGAGAAAAATTCACATCTCCAGAGGTTCAGGTTGAGTTTTCTCGTTTGTTGTCGAAGGCTGTGGCTAAAGAGAGGGGATTTTTGCCTCAACCTACTGATGGGCACTTGTTCGCCATGATTACGAAGAGGGGTTGGGAATCCTTTTGTGAAGCACCGGCTCCGGTCCCGTTATCTATTGTGCGAGAGTTCTATGCTAATGCTAAAGCTGACAAGAACGGGTATAGTGTGGTTCGGGGATTTACTATTGATTATACGGCTAGGGCAATTCATCGGGTTTTGAATTTGCCTAGGAGGAAGAGGGGTGAGGAAGACTGGTCTTTGAAGACTCGGGAGGATCTTGATCTCGAATATATTCTCGGGGAGATGACTGTTCCAGGCACGACTTGGAAGTACAGAGCTGGCACCACTGAGCCGATTACTTTTCCGGCTTCTGCTATGAACAGGTATGCGAGGGCTTGGAATTTGTTTATTTGTGCTAATATTGTGCCTTCTTCGCATCAGCATGAGGTTACGGTGGAAAGGGCTATTGTTCTTTTTGGTATTCTGAATGAAGAGTACATTGATCTTGGAGAGCTCCTTCATAGGAGTATTGTGAAGTTTTTGAAGGGTGGTACAACAGGGACGATTCCTCATGCCTCCATTGTTACTAAGTTGTGTGCTGCAGTTGGTGTTCGTTGGTCTGAGGAGGAGCAGGTTCAGTTACCGAGTGCTCCTATCGATCATTCGACGATAGATAGGATGGAGGATTGGGATGGTGGTGCCCCAGATTACTATGGTTTGGGCTATACTCATCTTGAGGATGCTGAGGAAGTAGAGGCTCCACCTCGTGAGCCTGCAGCTAGAAGGAGGCGTGCATCTCGGATTCAGCATGAGGTGGATAGTTCTGGTTTGGGGGATGTGAAGTATAGGCGGTTGACTCGGCGTATTGACGCCATTCATGATAGTCAGAGCCATTTTGCTCAGGATTTGACTTAGACTTTGAGTACTGCATTCAGAGCCACTGGAGTTGATATCACTTGGCCTACCTTTGGTATGGATTCTATTTATCCACCTCCTGATACACCACCTGAAGAGGGTGGTCCTGCTGATGGTTAGGTACTCTCTGCATCTTTCCTTGTTATTACCTTCAATGAGGACATTGAATATTGTAAGTTTGGGGGTGGTAATTAGGGAATGTTAGTGTGTGTTCATGTAGGATTCATATTGCATATTTAGTTAGTTTCATTCATATCTTTGCATGTTTTGTCATATAGAGCATTCTGTTTTGCATAGTTGTTTATCTATCATGTGAGTCCATTTAGTTGCATTTGCATAGCATGCATATTTCATGATCCCTTAGGATTTGACTATTTCCGTTAGTGAGTTGATGTTGATGGGAGTGTGATAGTGATAGTTAGAGGGCTGATTAAGTTTCTATGGAATTGACTTGCATGCCAGAAACAAAATAATTTCATAAGTCTCATTGGTTGCTTTTGAATTTGATCAGACCATGTTTGTTTGGATGTTAGAATTTAACCACTTGCTTATATTTAGAATGTTTTCTATTCTCTTGAAATTGAAAGAAGCACTTAAGTCTAAGTTTGGGGGAAAACAGGGATATCATGCTAGTTGTCAATAAAGGCTAGGCGTCAAATGGCTAGTAGCCGGCTCATTGAAAAGATGAGTAGTCTAGGGTGGATGAGAAAAAGGCAAAGCGCACTCATTCCGAAATTAAAAAAAAAAAGAAAAAAAAAGAAAAAGAGAAAAAAGAAAAAAGAAGAAGAAGTTGTGTATATGCATAATTGATCAGGTTGAGCTCTTTAATACTCGAGCAATTAAGTTCTAGGGGACTTTGTGCCTAGTGACCTAAGACTTTTCCGGTCTGGGATCTACTAACCTAACGCTCGCTACATGGGTATTATTGTATAAGCCTTTAGGGGTCTCAGCCATTGCACGGTCAAATAAGCATGTGTGTAGTAATAAAGCATGAATTCCTGTCTAGCTCAAGTCGAGGTTGAGGTGTCTTTAAGTGGTTTCTTGTGTCTAGAGTTCATTCTGTTTATAAGCTTGTGGTTGTTTTGGTGAAGAATAGGATATGGTCTTGGTTTAGTTTGGGAGTATATTGATGAGAATTACACACACGCACGTTTCTGTGTTTGTATGGTTAGTATACGGGAATTTGGTTGAACTCTGTTTGAAAGATTGAATTCCTTGAGATGTTGGCTTGTTGATTGGTTTTGGTTAGTCTGAGGGGATCACTTGCATTAGCATATTAGTTGCATTCATGCATTGCATTATAGTTAGTAGAGTCTGTTTATGCTTGAGGACAAGCATCGGTTTAAGTTTGGGGGTGTGATAAGTGGATTTCATATCCACTTGGATCGTTCTAAATTGGCTTAAACTGGCTGTTTTGTTCTCAAGTTTGTAGTGTTTGTGATATGTTTGGTGTTAGAAAATGCAGAGTTGAGTTGTCAGTAGAGATGTGGAGTTCCTGTGGATTGCAATGGTGTTTTGAGCATTTCTGGGAAGGTCAAGTGGTTGCGGAGCGAGAGAGCGCAAGGAAAAGACAAGAAAAGCAAAATGTCAGATTGCGAACAGTAACCAAGCGCCCCCGCGCCCTTATAGGAGCACCCGCGCCCTAAACATTCTGAAGAAGGCAATTTCAAGTCTGAAAAGGAAAGTTGCCAAAAGATCAGTCAGCCCTGCAGCCTATATAAACTATTGGTGGACGAATTCTGAGAGATACATTGAGATAGATACATACATATTCATCCACCGGTGAGGAGAACAAGAAGACGGCTGATTACGAAGATCTACTTTTCATCTTTTCTTTGTATTCTTCTAATTAGGCGATACTTTGGATTCTCGTTGGTTTTGTTTTTCTTAAACCTTATCTCTAGTACTTTATTCAGTATTCCAGACATATTTATTATCATGTTTTCATCAGAACCCACGATGATGAACGGTTCGATTATGAACTAATTATCGTCGTGGGATTCTAACGGATTTATTTATGGATTTTAGTAGTTAATTGTTTTAAAGATGTGTGTGTGATGGCTAGTTGATATCCTAGTTTGGTTGTGCTTATTCTTCTTGGATGCGTAGCTAACATCTAAGATTGTTTGTTAATCTCTATTGATTGCGAAAGTGGATATAGAGGTTTAGAACTTGCCATGCTAGCATAGGTTTATGTATGTTTGTCATGCATGATTCGTAGGTGATTTTAACCATCTTACCTGCCCTATGTAATCTGAATGGATAACTTGCTCGTTAAACCGTTATGTTTTCAAATCTTATAGACATATAGGGTCTAAGCATAATTGGTGTCTGCTTAACTTCTATCTCTTTTGTGGATGTTTGAGTGGTTTGGTATATGTATACTAAAAGGTAGCGTGTACTGATTTCGTGTTATCCGATTAGTTATCACAACCGTCACATGCATTGATTAAAGATAAAAGACTCTGAATGAAGTGTTTAATGAAGTTAGGATCCCATGTTTATTCTCATAAGTAATATATCAGCAATCTTTAGTTTAGTATAGTCTTGGTAATTAGTTTTGTTAATCTAGATAATTAAAACCCAAATTGATACTTGTCTTAGCATTGAACGATAGCCATACATTGTTGCATAAGTGCAAAACTATAGTAACCAAAGCAGTCTCTATGGGAACGAACTCTACTTATTCTTATATTACTTGTGACCGCGTATACTTGCGTGATATTGTGTGAACAACGGGGCTCAAAACTGAATAAGATTCCAAATGACGAAATATTTGAAAGGGGCTTTCGACTCACCAAATAACACATAATCACTTCATAATCGTAACTTATTAATATTCAAATTTTTCCACAAGAAATACTTTACACCAAATATATCATTTATATATATAAAAAAACACGGATATTACATAGATGGTCCATCACGAATCCTGTCAAGATATTCAGGATCCATTGCTTCTAGATACATTAACATCTTTACCCTCCATGTAGGGTATTCAGTTTTCTCCAGGATGGAAATCTTCATGCTTTCATACTTCGTTATCGACATCTTTAGATCGTTTCTGATTCAAATTAAATCAGTTTGCTCTGATACCAATTGTTGCCCAGTAATAAACAATTGTAGAAGGGGGGTTGAATACAATTGTGTAAGATTCTCGACTTAATGAAATATAAATCACAAATATGAAAGAATAACAGATTTATTAATTCTGATATATAAAACTGTTACAAACTCTCTCAAGAAATTCTGATGTTCTTGAGAGCTTCTAGGTTACAATATACTCGTGTATGTGATTGATTATAAAATCAAAACCTAAACTGTGTTTATATACTACACAGCTTCTCTATCGATTACAAGATAAGTCCAAATCAATTACCAACTATATTGAAACATATCCTAACCGACATCTACTTTCCTATAAACTAGGAACCGACAAAATAAACTTCCTTCTTTAACTGGATTCCTTAAATAACTCAAAGTTATAATCCTGATCAGCTTCCAGTCCTGATGATAAATCCTAATATCGGTCCTGATAGAAATCCTGACAGCAATCCTGATATTGACGCTCGTGCAATACTGATGATGTCAGCAATCCTGATCAGTTTAATCCAGATCCTGACGATCATTGAATCCTGATCTAACATGTCTGCAATCATCTGTATAATGACCAACCTCTTTGTGGAATCGACAGAATTGATTCTGATTCCTTTTTGTTAAGTCAGTCCTTAGTGGCTTCGACCATCGAAGATCTTCTTACTTCTCAATTTCCATCAGAATTTGGCTTCTTGGGGTATTCAACCTTGCATACTCCGTGAACCTTGGTCCAAGATTGTTCTTTTTAGGTGGAGAGTCAGAATCCTTTGTTGTCCTAGGATACTTAACTCTATCATCATATTTTTGAACCTCCTTTCTCATGCGGGTTCATAGTTTCTCATGCTTTCTTCAACCTTGATATACTTCCCAGCCCTGTCTGGTAGTGTAATAACCCGAATTTTTGGAAAAATTAAAACTTTTCTTATTATGATTAAGTGCATCAGTGAATAGTGAATTTGGTGAATGAATAGTGATTTTGAGGAGTAACAAAGTTTTTCATGCCACCTATGTACGAGACGTAGTATGGATATTCCGAAGTCATATTAGTGATCTACGGAGTAAATAAGTGAATGCAAAGACGATCGGAATTCAGAAATTCCAAATTTTATTTTGGTGTAATATTCGACCGGGCAGCGAATTATATATTATTATATTCAAGAAATGAGATATTAAAATTGAGGATTTGAGGATTTAATATTTTGGAATTTTATTATTTTATTAAAGTCGATTTAAGGATTCGATTGTTGGAATGAATAGTGAATAGTTACTATTCACTGCGAGAATCGCGTAAAGTTTTATTCGCTCTTTTTGGAAAATATTTCGAATCGTTTCAAGAGGAACAAGGCAACATCTACCGGATTAAATATGGACATGGAAGTAACATGTAACAAGATTAATTCGAGGAATGCAACATTTGGATCATCCATGTGAAAGGAAACGAACCAGTAAAGCGAACCAGTAAAACTACTTTATCTGGGCCAGTGCATGTGTGACATGTGTCGGAAGGAGAAGCAACCAAGGGTGATGACTCACCACTTTTGACATAAAAATCAGCATCCTTATCTAATTATCAAAACAAAAAGAAAAAGGAGAGGAAGAACTCTTCCCCCCATTTTCGGCTCAGCTTGTGCAAGGAGGAAAGAAAAATCCATAACTCCATTTCTATCCATCCTTAAATCACCAAATTTTAACCATAGCTTCTCCACTCCATGGGTAACATTCGTTCAAAATTTCATGGACAACAAAGGAGTGTAGCCTAGTCAAATCCCTTCCCCAAGTTGGAGAACCCAAACTGTGCAGTTTGTGTCCAGCGGAAAGATGGGACTCAAAACCCTAGCTAGGAAGATTTAAATGTGGCGATCTATAGCTCAAAAGAAAGCTTATGAAGAGTACAAGGTCTGGTAAAAATCTTAGAACCAAACTCTTGTTTTTCGATTTTATATGGATTTTACAAAGTGATGATGAATAGTAACTTTTCATGATTCTTGATTTTGTTTCTTAAGGATTAAGCTTGATAAGGTTTGTTCAAAGCTCAAGGAAAGATTATAAACCATTGTTAGTGTATATGAAGCACCAAGGAAGGTATAAAAACCCCTGCCCCTTTTTGTTTATATGAGTTTGAAGTGGTTTTGATGTTTATGTAAAGTTAAGATCATGATTAAGTAATTATATGAATTGTTGGTTGAGTTTGGAGGATGGGTTATGAATTTGTTTTGATTATTCATGGAGGATTTGACTGAGTGGAGGGTGTATAAGGTGGATGGTGAGTTTGGGATTAATTGGTATTGATTTGGTTGTGTTTTGGAAAAGGAAAACATTACGATTATAGCCGTCGTAATGCCCATTTGATTTAGGGCTGTTTTGAGCAAGAATTACGAACTGGTCTGGTAATATTTTTGAACAGAACTGACCATGAACATGTAGGTCTTGTTTTAAGGTTTGTTTTGGTATAAAGATCATGTCTATACGATTTACGGTTTAGGAGAAAAGTGAGTTTTAGTAAACGCCGTTCGGAAGAATGACTCATCTCTGTCCAGCAACTTTGAGGCTATATTTGGACCACTTCAGAGCCGTATTAAAATGTGAAATTTTGAGGAATAATACTAGAGACAGTTAGGAAGGCTCACGAAAAAGATTCGTATTAAAAAGATTATTTTTCGATTTTATAAAAATGTTTTAGCCGAGGTCGTGCAAGTGAAAATCCCTAAGAGCATGACTTAGAAACCGATGTTGTAAATGGTTAAGTATAACTTGGATTGGTGAATGGATTTCGAACCAAACTTGTGATATAAGTATTGGACGAATAACATGGACTTAGTATGAGCCTATAACGAGCTAGTAATGCCTTGGTTGTGTTTCGCTTACGTGTTTAAGCATTTAGTACAAGTGGATTATCCAGGGGATTAATCGTGCGTTTTCTTTGACTTTGTCTAGATTGTCCGGCATCGTCGCGAACCCCTATCACTTCTCGAGCATCAGGCAAGTTTTCTAAATCTATACTTTGAAGTATTGATTATATATTACTGCTTTTGCCATGTGTGGAGTTATACAGTTTTGCGATACATGTTATATATTGTATAAAATAGAGTTTGATTTTGGTTTATATATGAGCTTTGAGATAAAGTAGTTATAAACCGGTGTACCTTGTAGCTCTATAGATAAGAGCAGGTTTATTGTTTCGACTCTAGACCGGGAGTCGATATTTGTGTTATATAGATAGTCGTGGAGACCCGGAGGGATTCCAGCGGCAGAGTACTATTCATCTTGAGGAATATTATTATTAAACATTAATTATATTTCTAGAAAGTATTAGTTACCTGGAAATGATTTGAGGAATGTTATTTGAATATTACCTCATTCGAAGGTTATTATTTGAAAATGATTTGGTAATTGGCTTATATGTTAAATATGGGATATCAGTTATAAGCCAGTATTCTTATATATGCCCTAGGATAAGGGCGTGTGATTTTCATTAAGGATCAGAAGTGATTGTATTTCTGTATATGCTAAAGATTATTTTTCCGATAAAGACATCGGGTGACTGTTATTTGAGATTTATTAATTAATGAATATTATTTATGTATATTCATTTGAGGCTTACTTGTTCGAGGGTTAATTATGTATTTAATGAACATTATTTATGTAACTATTGACTTTAAGAATATTATTGTGAATATTCATCTGGGGATTATTTAATGAATATTAATGTCGAATATTCATTCGAGGATTATTTATTTATTTAATGAATATTAGTTTTGAATATTCATTCGAGGATTATTTATTTATTTAATGAATATTAGTTTTGAATATTCATTTGAGGATTAATTATTTATTTAATGAATATTGCTTTTGAATATTCATTTGAGGCTTATTTATTTAATGAATATTATTTCCTAATATTCATTTGAGGTTTATTTATTTAATGAATATTATTTTAGAATATTCATTTAAGAGTTATTTATTTAATGAATATTACCTTTGAATATTCATGTAATCTATATTTACTTAATGAATATTATTTTCGAATATTCATTTAATCAGTATTTACTTAAGGAATATTATTCCGAATATTCATCTAAGCTTTACTTACTTAATCAATGTCATTGATTATTTTTAAAATCAAAAGAGGTTCCCAAAACAATGTTTTCCATTTAAATCCGTCTTTTAAGAAGATTCAAATGCTCGCTCAACTATCAAAAATACGGGAAACCTGATTTAAGTGACTACTACTCTTTTTAAACTCTCAATTCAAAAACTGTCAAGGGACAGATATTTTCTTGGAGCAATTTAATTGCTGCCAGTCTAATGTTGTGTTACCACCTCAATGATCGAGGGGTAAATTCATGGAACAAGTCGATATCCATTAACAAGCATAGCTTGGGAAATATTGGAGAACCTTCCTTTCCAACCTAGATATAACTACTTAGTGGAGTCGTATCAACAAGTGTTACACTTGGGGAAAGGAGGACGATCTTTACGTTTCAGAGTCATGGATTTCATCTGAACTAGGAGTGGTGTAAGTGGTCAAGTTGCGTGGGCCCATCCAACTTTTATATTGCCCCAAATGGGCCGGGAGGTCATAGTAAGGCGGTAGACAATGTCAGGCCGTCGTGATACTTCCATCTACATGTAGAAAACTATTTGAGCGGTGCGACCTGCTACTGATCATAGTAAGGTTAGGCACAGCGGACGCGGTAGCAACTCCAGTATTAGTTCATCATCCAATTTGGATATTTCCTGCAACATGTATTGGGGTGAAGAACCAACCATGTTGGCAGGGGGTTGAAAAGTGTTTGTAAATGAAGTGACAATAAATTTGTGCAACTCCATCTTTTACTTTTGAGTTATGACTCTGATAAAACCTGATTAAAGATATATATGCATAAGTGGAGTTTGGGTTACGGAAATATTATATTAATTTTCCTCGTAACTTCATCGTTTATATTATACTAGTTTCTTATCCGCTTAAAGCATATCATATGACTCTGTGGATACCCTACATAACATGAGTTATGGTAAGGGAGTTGCTTATATTGAATTTTCCTTATAACTTCATCTTTTAAGTTATATGTTGATATTCTGCTTATATAGCAGATAATTTTTGGAAAGGTTATATTGGGTTTATTTTGAAACCTCATCTTGTATACAAGAACTTTGTTCATAATATAGCAAAAGAGTTGCAGAAATATTATGAAATGATATTTGAATTACAATAAAGGTACTATTTTTGGAATATCTTCCGATAAGGAAATAATTTCAGTATCGAGATATTTTGACAAATTATTGTCCTATACCCGCTTTATTCTGGGTTGAGTTAAAGGCAGAATTAGGCCATACTTTCATTACCTTGCTGAGCTATCGCTCACTCTTGCTATTGTTTTATATATATTATATAGCAGCGAAGCAGGATGCCAATGGGACGGCACATACCCCGCAAGGCGTTTCCACAAACAGTTTCTAGCAGTGATCCCGAGAATAGTACGAACCAATCGAATCAGGCTACAGCTTTTGGTATTCAACTTATGTATAGATATGAATGGTATGAGAGGATTGTGAGCATCAGAAGGCTAAGTTGGTAATGTAACCTTACTTAGAAATTGTATCAGTGACAGATTCAAAGACATTTGGGTATTGTAATAAAGATTATTTATTCCGCAGTTGTTGTATTGTGTCGTTTCTGAGACTCTAACCTGTGTGTGTGTGTGAGACATATATTGTGGGGTCATGAGCAGGTGAATTATGCACGGTGTGAGTAATACAGATAAGGCAAGGAGTAAATGGATCGTGACTACCCTAAATCCCTGACCCCGGATTTGGGGCTGTTACAGGTAGCTTCAACGTGCTTTCAGGTGGATGTTTTGCCAAAGACCTTTTAAAGTGGTCATTAGTGGTTCCTTGCTGTAGGGCTATCATAGCTACCTTATCCTCCAGATCCGGGACCTTAAAGGCCTCCCTAGTGAATCGATTTATGTAGTCCCTCAAGGATTCATTCTTACCCTGCTGGATTCCCATAAGGGATACATAACTCTTCTCATGAACTCTTCCACAAACAAACTGATTGATAAACACCTTGCTCAATTCCTTAAAAGACCCAATAGTATTAGGAGGGAGACGACTATACCAACGTTAAGCCATGCCCGCCAGGGTTTGTGGAAACGCTCTACATTTGACAGCATCGTTGGTAGGCTGCAACATCAGTGCATTAGAGAAAGTTCTCACATGGTTGGCAGGTTCTCCTACACCATCATAAGCCTTGATGGTTGGCATCTTAAACCTCTGGGATATCTGAACCATCATAGTATCCTCTGTAAAGGGGGGTGTAGGATCATTTGGATCTCCTAAGGGTAACAACTCAGTCGGGTCACCTTTTGGGACTTTAGTCCTCTTAGTTTTTCTCGGGGGTGGATCTAAGTTGATCAATGGGATTCTTCCAGTCCCAGTTGATTATGTTCGTGCTCTAGCTTCTTCTTCAGCCAATACCTTCTTGAGTCTTGCAGCCTTAGTTTCATATGTTGCAATTTTATCCTTGGTAGTCTGGAGTTGTTCTTGATTTCCTTGGGAGGAACGTTTCCTTCTTGGGGGAACATCCCTTTCACCATCAGTTGTGTAATTCTCATCCTCGGTATAGGGACCAGAGAAGTCTGGAATCAAAGGAGTTTGTTGAGTTCGAGTTTGAGCTTGTGGGTTAGAGGGCCCTAGGCCTTGAATGTAAGGGGGCACATTTGCTTCATGGTATGTTGGATTAATACCACTACTCCCAACTGTAGGTCGATGTAATAACCCCAAATTTTGGACTTAGTTAAAAAAAATAAAAAATTATTTGATGAATAGTAAAATCCTGATGAATAGTAAATTTCTGAACCGAAAATGATTTTCAGACCACCCTATGTACGAGTCGGGATAATTAACTTTCGAAGTCGTATTAGTGATCTACTTTGGAAATAAAGGAATGCAAAAGCTGTCAGAATCAGAAAAATAGCCTTTTCTGTTTTCTCCGAAATTTCACCAATAACGGACGGATTAATCATTATTTGAAAATATTGGAGGATTTAAATGATCAATTCCATGGATATTGATTTAATAAAAGAATTAGAGATATCAAGACCGTTTACGGTAAACTACTTCGATAGAACACTTAAGAAACCCTGCGAAAATTCTACGAGATTAAGCGGTGACGAAACGAACTAGTAAAGCTACTTTATTCCCCAACTCTTGCATGCTTGACACATGTCATGATATGAGGCAACAAGGGCTATGACTCATCACTTTATCAAAAAATATCAAGGAAAGCAAGCAAATACTCTCCCCCATTTTCTTTCCACATTTCTGCTCAGCTTGCACACGGAGAAAAGACAAATTCGTAACTCCAAATATACTTGTCCTAAAATCACCAAATTTTAACCATAGCTTCTCCACTCCATGGGTAACATTCCTTCAAAATTTCATGGTCAAAAAAGGAGTGTAGCCTAGCCAAATGTCTTCACCAAGTTTGAGAACCCAATCTGTCCAGTTTCTGTTCAGCGGAAAGATGGGGCTCAAACCCTGGCTAGGAAGCTTTAAATTTGACGACATATAACTCAAAAGAAATCTTATGAAGAGCACAAGGTCTGGTAAATATTTTAGCACCAAACTCTTATTTTTCGATTTGTTATGGATTTTACAAGATGAGGATGAATAGTAACTTCAAGTGGTTTCTTGTTTTGATCTTAAAGTTTAAGGCTTGTAAAGGATAATCAAGGAGCAAGGAAGGGTATACTAGCCATCTATAGTCTATATTAAGTACCAAGGAAGGTATAAACCCTCTCACACTTTTACTTATGATTTGATATTAGTGTGTAAATGGATGATTGTTAGTGATAGTATGATTTAGAGATGATTTACATGATATGTATGAGGTTTAATGGATTGATTGATGGTTGAACTAGTGAATAGTGTTATGAGTATGTTTAGACAGAAATAAAGTGATTTGGAGGAGATCCTTGGGTTGTGATTGTTGGTTGTGGATTGATGAATTGATTAGAGTGTTTAAAAACACGGGAATCGCGTATAAGCGCCGTTACCATGCCGAAATTTCCTTAGATAGTTTAGGCAGAAATCACGGTTACATTAAAGGGCATGAACATGAAGTTTCTGACCATGAAATTGTAGGCCTTGTTTCCTAGATTGTTTTAGCGAAAGAATCGTGTCGTTACGATTTACGGTTTAAGAGAAATGTCCGTTTCAGTGAAAGCGGTTTCGCGTAACTAAGTGGTTCAATGCATGAACTTTGAGATAGTGATCCAACCCCTTAAGCGACTTATTGGAATGTGAAACTTTGTGTTAACATGCTAGGTACGTTTAGGAAGACCCTCTAAAAGATTTCGTGCTAAAAGGATTAAATCTCAATTTTATAAAAATGCGTGAGCGAGCATGCTCGAGTAGAGGATCTTAAGGAGTTAACTTGAAAATGGACTTGTACTTGAGTTAGTATATACTTAGTGTGGTGAAAGCGTTTAAGTTATTAATCTTGAACCTTGTGTTGATTCTAGATTACTGGACCAACCTGAGACTTATTGCTACTTCGGGATTTCCAGGCAAGTTTTCTCATTCCATGCTGTATTTTAAAGTACCATATTCTGATGTATGCATATAATAGATGCAAGTTTCCAAATCTATACTTTGAAGTATTGACTATATAATACTGCTTTTGCCATGTATAACATTGGACAGTTTTGCGATATATCTTATTTCTTGTTGAAATGGATTTGACCTTTGGATTATATAAGATCTTTTGAGTTAAGTAGTTATGAACCGGTTTACCTGGTAGCTCTAAATATAAGAGCATATTCATTGTTTTCGACTCTAGATCGGGAGTCGGTATTTTGAAATATGTAGATAGCCGTGGAAACCCGGAGGGATTCCATCGGCAGAATACTATATCTTTCAAGGAATGTTATTTGAGTATTATCTCAGTCAAGAAAGACTATTTGAAGACTATTTCCGTTATATATGCTAATGGAAGGCATAACTGTTTTCGAAAGTATATTGTGATACTTGTTTTATGATTATTTATTCAATGAATATTATTTTGAATATTCATTTAATCCTTGTTTATTTAATGAATATGATTTTTGAATATTCATTTAAGGTTTATTTATTTAATGAATCTTATTTTGAATATTCATTTAATCTTTATTTATTTAATGAATATTATTTTGAATATTCATTCCGTCATTATTTATTTAATGAATATTATTTTTGAATATTCATTCAAGGTTATTTAATTAATGAATATTATTTTGGGATATTCATTTAATCTTTATTTATTTAATGAATATTATTTTGGAATATTCATTTAATCTTTATTTATTTAATGAATATTATTTTGGAATATTCATTTAAGGCTTATTTATTTAATGAATATTATTTTGAATATTCATTTAATCATTATTTACTTAATGAATATTATTTTCGAATATTCGTTTAAGGTTTACTTATTTAATAAATATTACTCGATTATTTATTAAATACTTTTAACACGTTTTAAAAAAAATGAGAAATGTTATTTAAAGTTTATCCTCGACCTTCAATAATTATGAAGGATATTCTAAGCTAGATTATTAATTATTTTTAAATCAAAAAGAGGTTCCCAAGACACTATTTTTCCATTTAAATCTGTCTTTTAAGAAGATTTAAATGCTCGCTCAACTATCAAAAATATGGGAAACCTGATTTAAGTGACTGCTACTCATTTTAAACTCTCAACTCAAAACTGTCAAGGGACAGATATTTTCTCGAAGCAATTTAGTTGTTGCGAGTCAAATATTGTGTTACCACCTCAACGCTCGAGGGGTAAATTCATGGAACAAGTCGATATCCATTAACAAGCAACAGCTTGGGAAATATTGGGGAATCTTCCTTTCCAACCTAGATATAACTACTTTGTGGAGTCGTATCAACAAGTATTACACTTGGGGAAAGGAGGACGATCTTTACGTTTTAGAGTCATGGATTTCATCAGAACTAGGAGTGGTGTAAGTGGTCCAGTTGCGCCGACCCATCCAAATTATTGCCCCAAATGGGCCGGGAGATCCAGAAAGGCGGTAGACAATGTCAGGCTGTCGTGATTCTTCCATCTACATGTAGAGAACATATTTTTGTTGTACGACCTGCTACTGATCATAGTAAGGTTGGTACGACGGGCGCGGTAGCAACTCCCGTATTAGTTCACCATCCATTTTGGATAATTCTGCAACATGTATTGAAAGGGACTACAGATGACATCCTTGGTACAGGTTTACCGATCATGTTGGTAGAGAGATTCTGCAGCATGTATTGAAAGGGACTAAGGATGACACCCGTGGTACAGGTTTACCGATCATGTTGGCAGAGGGTCGAAAAGTGTTTAACAAAAATGAAGTTACAATAAATCCTTGCAACTTCATCTCTTATTTTATGAGTATGACTCTGATAAAAACTTACTCAGATTATATATGCATAAGTGGATTTTGGGTTACGGAAACATTATATTAATTTTCCTCGTAACTTCATCCTTTATGTTATAATAGTCTCTTATCCGTTCAATGCATAGCATGTGGTTATAAAGATATTTTCAAACTATATAGTGTTTTGAATCAATGAATAGGCTTTAAGCCTTGATTCCAATATTTGATATCTATTTTAAAAAGATATGTTTTGAGTATTGGTTTATCATACTGATACCAAGGATTTCCAAATGATTACGAAGAGTATATGAGTATGATTATAAGTCATAAGGTATTTTAAACGGTATACTATTTTGGGGTTAGACCCTAGTAGTGTTAAAAACTTTGATCCCATATGGATTATCTTCCAAAAAGGTTTAAAGATTTAAACTGGGATAGATTTCTTGCTGAGCACTATTAGCTCATTCTTGCTTTATTAAATATTTCAGCATGAGGAAAACATTGCCGAATCCACCTCGTGTTACAGGAGCAAGGGAATGGAGAGACCACCCTGGAGTTAGTTGATGCAGGATGGATACTGTCGGTGTGAGCAGAATAGTTGCATCTTGAATTAGTGAGAATTATTTTGAGTGGGTTTGTATTACTAAACCTTGTATAGAATTGTGAGCTCTATTATTGTAACTTCAGGTAGATGTTGTAAATAATAGATGAGATCCGGGATAGTTCATTTGGATTGTAATAACAAATGTTGATTATTGTTGCTCATTTCCAAGGCTATAACTTGTGTGTGTGTGCGTAAGTGATTGGGGTCTTTGGAGTTGTATTATAAGAATGTTGTAAGTAATGGAGGTATTGTATCAGTGATGGAGCTTGGCAACCCAGATTCCTGACCCCGGATCTGGGGGTGTTACAGTCGAGGTGGCATACCATAGGTTGGCATCCCAAGAGTTTGAGTCGTGTATTGGGGAAGATCCGTGGTGTGGAGTTCAAGGCCACGTGGTGCGTTCAAAAGTAGTAGAGAGGTTGTGATTGGTTGCTGGAGAGTAGCATTTCTATCACAATTAGAACCCAAATCGGCTAAAGAAGCCTTACTAGACGAGGATTGGATTTTTGATATGCGAGATGAATTAAATCAATTTACTCGTATTAAAGTTTGGGAGCTAGTTCCACAACCACCCGACACTTCCATTATTGGAACTAAATGGGTCTTTCGAAATAAATTAGTCGAAAGTGGAACTGTGGTACAAAATAAAGCTAGACTAGTAGCACAAGGTTATACACAAATGGAAGGCATAGATTTTGATGTAAATTATGCTCCCGTAGCTAGAATCGAAGCAATTCAAATGTTTTTAGCTTACGCTTGTCATAAAGGATTTAAAGTCTATCAAATGGATGTGAAATTGGCCTTCCTAAATGGTGTCTTAGAAGAAGAGGTTTATGTAAGACATCCACCGGGATTCGAAGATTATATCCATCCTGAATATGTGTATAAACTATATAATGCCTTATACAGACTAAAACAAGATCCAAGAGCTTGGTATGAGCGGTTAAGCAAATTCTTGATTGAAAGTGGTTTCAAAATAGGAATTATGGATACTGTTGTGGAATAAAAAACGTACTTGTGTATTTAATGCTAAGGTTTAATGAGCTTCGAGCTTTAATGGATGCACTTGTGTTTCGAGACTAAATCGGTCCTCACAAGATGCCTACGTATCTCAAATCGTTATTCAGAATCAAGCCAAAAACATAGTTCTGATTGTAGGATCAGGGACCTTATATAGGCGTCTGGAGCCTAATATTTATGGTATGTTTAGGAGTCTTAGCGAATAAGTCTCCTTTTTGTTATTGGATAAACATTGTGTTGCTTGATGAATAAGTCTTTTCCTTGTTGATAAAGGCTATGACTCATTAATTGGGATTCTGGATCCTTCTTTGACTAATTTACCATATTTTGGTCTCTTTTGATGAGCTATATATTTTCCCTATTCTTTAATTACGAAATTAATGAATAATTAGGGTGTTGGGCCTTAAATATCGGCCTTTCCATTGAATAGTCAATTATATTTCTATAATTAATTTTCTGTCCATATCGTTTGCCCCCCAACTTCTGGGAAAATCTTCCGGGGTTTTCGTAGAAGTTATTGCGTGTTTTTTCTCGAACTCTTTTTATTTTTCTGAAAAAGGTAGGTAAATTGTGTTTTGGGTGTGGGTACCCCCGCCTAGGAGACATTCTAGGTTTCCACGCCTAGAAACTATGTCTCCTGGGTGTGGGTCTTGCAAAATTGGCTCAAAGAGCTTCTGGGCGTGGGTACCCCCGCCTAGGAGGCGTTCTAGGTTGCCACGCCTAGAAACTATGCCTCCTGGGCGTGCTTTATAGAAGCTTTCCTTAATTAGTCTCTTGGCGTTGATATCCCCGCCTAGGAGACGTTCTAGGTTGCCACGCCTAGAAACTATGTCTCCTGGGCGTGCTTTTTAGAAGCTTGCCTTAAATAGTTTCTTGGCGTTGGTATCCCCGCCTAGGAGACGTTCTAGGTTGCCACGCCTAGAAACTATGTCTCACTACAAGAAAAACTGAATCAGATGACTCAACCAGGCCCGTTGTCTATTACCCCTGAAAACCGATGACTATTGAGATGCCGTCAGATGGACCTCAGACAACGCTTAAAAAATGTTGTGCAAAATAACTGAAACGACAGTCACCGTTTAACAAAGTGTGGTGTAACAACCAGAAAGAACGACAGTTTCCTACCATACAACCCGTTGTATAAGTTGATGATCACAACATTCTGGTAAATCTAAAGTGTTGTATAACAGCTAGAAACAACAACAGTTTGCTTCTTAATAAGCCTTGTTTATATTTCTTTTTCACAATGGTTTAAGTTTTATCTACAATGGTTTTCTCCTCAGTACCTGCATTTACTCAACGGTTTTTATCTCTAAGTGTGTAGTAACAAGGCTTTTGAAGAACACTTCACATGTATTTACCTATTGTGCTTTGTTTTGTTAGACAACGGTTTTATTTTAAGAATGCGTTGTAAGAGATTATTTTTACAACGTTTTTGTTTGGTCAATCTTTTGTATTTAGTCTAAATAGACAACAGGTTTCTTTTATGAGTATGTTGTACGAAAAACATTTGCACAACAGTCTAAATAGACGGTGGCCATTGTTTGATACAGATAATAACAATAGTTCTTATAGATGCCCCACTAAACTAAAAACATAAGAGACAATGGTTTTATAACCAAATGAAACAGTGGTAGACATTGTAATTAAAAGCAACAAAAATACCAAACCAAATACTTCACATATTACCAACTAATATTCACCATTACAACCACTATTCACCAAATTCCCAAACTAAGATTTTGTAGTGACCATATGGAATTGTTTAGTAACTGAAGCCCAGGAATTGTATAAAATCTAAGACATCCTCAAACAAAGAACAGTGAAGTTGTGCTTCCCTTTTTCTGCCGATATTGATTTAATAGCCAGTTATTCCATATTTGAAGGTGCATATATTAGTGGAGTTCCGTTGGACTGAACAACTGAAGCTTCTTCTTTAGGTAGTCTGAATTCATGAAGGGGAACAGATATTGCTGAAACACTAGGCCTGCAAGAGGAACAATGAATAATACTCTGTCAAGGAATACTACTTTCATCACCCATTCCATGTAACATAACTATAACAAGGTTCAAAAGAGCATGAATTCACTACTACAGAATTTAACTTGCATAACATTTATTTTTGAGCTTACATAGCGCTTTTAAGTGCCATGCAAGCCGGTGCTATGCAAGCGAGTTTCACTTACATAGCACTTTTCGCAGGAGCTATACAAGTAAAGTAACAACTTAACAGATTGCTAAAAGAACACCAAAGTAGAGTCCACCAATAGCATCAAATAAACCTCATGAAGCCGCATCAGTAGTGGTCCAAACTCTGTATTATGCGACATCCTCCACTTTATCCACCTCCCTAAAGATCAATAACAAACAAAAATAAGATCAGAAGCATTGAATTAATATTTATCATTTACCAGACTAGCTCATATATCATAATTGCAATACAAATTATATATTACTATAAAAACCTACATTTGATATACTGTAGAAACATGCAACCAATGCATCAGTCCTGATAACACGTGCAATGGATAGGCCTGCAATCACTTCATCAGGTATTCCTGCCAAAATTGTCAGCGGACTATTATAAGATTATGACATACTGGAAAAAATGGAGAGTTAGATGCTCAAGACATACCCATATATACCCCAGAAAACAATTGGTGTAAACTTTATAGCTCTAGCAAGTTGGAAGATCAATTTTCCACCAGGCTTCCACCATTTGTAGATATTCGTCTGCAGCAGTTTGAGAAAACTTTGTAAATCTATTCATGTACACAAGGAGCACATGCGGTAGAAGACAAACTCTACAGGACAATTGCACATTGAAGATGAGAGAAGAAAAAGCTGTGAACAAGCAGTCAAGGTAAACAAGAAAACGAATTTCCAGTGTTTCACTACATATCATATACATTTTGGAGTGACAGAGTACATATATAAAAAAGGCTATTTTAACAATAAGAATGCTGCACCTGGCCAGTATAAGAAAAATACAAAAATAAGAAAGAGAAACCAGTACCTGACCAAAACAAAACACTGGAACTATTGGGCATCCATTCTCCATTGCTATTCGTACAAATCCTCTTCTTGATTTAAGAAAAGCGACCTACAAAATAAAACTAGCTCAAAAACTTTGAAATAAACAAAAAAAAGGTATTTAAGATTGTCAGTTATGCATGTGCGCAACTTTTCTTAAAACAGAATTCCAGTCATAATAGAACTGGGTTCTTCTTATATAAGATACCGACTGAACCCTATCGAAAGATGTAAAGCTCAACAAAGTAATCCAAAAAACCTTCACACTGTTTTGTCAAAGTAATTTTCTTTAAAGTTATTACATCTACCTTGATGGCAGTTTAGTAGGCATGAAGACAAAGTATACCATTAGCAATAAGTAGTGATCTAGATCGATGACAATTCTCAACTTTGACATAGTATGCGGATCATATTACGCATGATAGATGTGTAGATCATATAGTTTTGAAGTTAATTAGTGCATGACCTACCAATGCAACCTTGAAACCTAAACTAGGAAGGCTAAAAGGTATTCAAAGATTTTGTATGCCTAGATCTGTAATACATTATAGTGATAAGAAATGGACAAAAAGGACGTCAACCTCAGAACCATGTTCCATGTATAATGTCTCTTGGACTCCACCTGGCACAAGGGCTCGTTAACAAATGTCTTCAGCACTTTTTTTTTGCTAAGTATATCTTCAGCATATTTAACATTTAACACTGATAACATCAGAATCACTAGAAATTCAAAGAACAAGTTACCATAAGCCTGATCTGGGCTGAAAGCATTGATATCTTCAACATATAAAGTCAACGGGAAATATCTACAGACATGCTTGCATATGTACATGCATATGGTAAATTACTAGTACATAATCAAGACAAAATCTCATTACACACACAGACAAATATATAGATTTAAAGGTAGAATCTTTTTCTCAAAACCTTGCTAGATTACGGCCCCATGGGATGAGGGTTGAGTTTGAACCTTATCAAAAATAAGGTGAATGTATAAATTTGTTTAACTAGAAAAAAGTTGAACCAACCACCACAATATTGACAAACCATATACTACTATTCATTTACTACCCTCTGTCTCTAACCCTCATCCCATTATCATTTCCAAATTTCAAGCTAGTCCAGAAAATAGAGTTAAATTGTTTCCAACACGGCTTGCAGTAAGATCAAAAAACATACAGCACTATAACATATGACTCTTCTCAGGCCATAAGAAATTACCACAAGAGATGGAATCGCTGGTTCTGTAAACTCATAGCCTTTTTCAGAAAATACCATACTTGTGAGGATGATTGCAGTGTAAAACTGAAAAAAAACGAAAAAGTTATAGACACGAGCATTCAAAAGCAAACAAATCAACATTGAGAAAGCAAACAAACCTGAAATTTTCTGTTCTTTTTATCCTCAGGGTGAGTTATTCTCCAAATACTACCATTGCTGTCGGGGGGAGTTTTGATTTCTTTAACCTCCATGAACTTGTCAATATCCATGGAGAGTAAAAATCAACAAGCTGCAGGTCTATTTCAAGAAGTGAAATTAAAAATCAAAAAATTAAATTTGAAAATAAATCTAAAAATCACTTACTAATTTTAATAAGTAGAGGTTTCGAGCTATTTGCACAGAATCGAGCTAATTGCACACAAATAACAACACTGTGATATGGGACGTCACCTAATTGAAAATTGAGTTATCGATTTAGGGTTTCTCAATTTCAGAGAGAAGGGTTTTTGTGGTGTGTATGTTTTAGAGAGACGAGAGATAGGAGTGACGGCGGGAGAGGAACGAGGACATTTTGTGTTGGTGTGTATGTATGAGAGAGAGACAGAGAGAGAGAGGGGGGAGTGACGGGAGAAAGAGTAGATCTGAGTGAGAAAATGGGAGGGGAATAGAGAGGGGGAAGAATAAAATTTCAATCGAGGGGGAAGAATAAAATTTCAATTAAGGGGGAAACATTGGTGTCGAGGGGGAAGAATAAAATTTCAATTAAGGGGGAAACATTGGTGTAATAGGTCGGGAAGTAATATTGGCACGCATTTTTCATTTTTTTTAAAAATAGACGTTTTTTTGAAATCTTTTAAAAAAATAGACTTAGACAACCATTATTTTTATCAACCGATGTGAAAGAGGTGATTTTTGTTACAATTTTTTAGTAGGGTCATCGAAAAATATTTTATAAAAAATCAAAATACCAATCCGGGATGAAATACTAGTTAGAGATACTAGTCAAATCAGTAGTTGACTGTTAGAATCTCAAAGAAAATAAATTATTTGTATCCGGTTAATTTGGAATATCATTAAAATAGCTATCTAATCTACGACATGTATAACAAAATATATCTTGACATCCATACGATTGGATCGTCGAAAAATATTGATATGTAAAACAAGTAATTTGAATATGACAACATTGTTGTTAATAATATTGGTATGTCACTTATTCGCTAATAGTGTAGTTATTATATAATGTTTGTTTAACTTCGGAATTAGTAATGTTATAATTATTAATATTTTCCTAGCTAGCTAATATTTCCTTGTAAACAAATATCAAGGATCGTAAATCATACAATATATGATGTCCACATCTACAACGTGTATAACAAAATATCTGAAGTATGATCGTATTCTATCTATCAATGATATTATTATTATCATTAACCTTTACTTAAGTGTTTTTATATATTTAACAATTTTTTATACTAAATATCCAAATAAGAGATTTATACAATAACATTTTATGAAGTGTGTAACACTTATGTATGTATTAAGGGCAACAAATAAAGTATTTTTTTTAAAATCAACGCTTTTAATATAGACAACGGTTTAGCTAAACAAAACGTTGTAACGTAAATAATCACGCAAGGATTTTATAAAACGAAACCATTGTCTATAGCATACAACAGTTTAACAACATAAACAATTGTTACAGAGATTATTCAACAACGAACGGATCAAAACGAAAACCCTTGTGTATATTATACAAATATACAACGGGTTTTTGGAACAAAACCATTGTTAAGCAACATCCTAAATTGAATAAATAAAACAAAGTTAGTCAACATCCTAATATATAAAAATTATTATCCAATAATTTACTCACAATTTTATAATAAAATTATATCAAATTTACACAACGGTTTTTTTGCAACATTGTCTTATGTTTATTCACACAATACGACTAAGACAACCGTTGTCTCAATCCAACAACGGTTAAATTAAAACATTGTCTTAATATTATTTAGACAAGAGTTAAAAAAACTGTTGTCTAAACCCATTCATTTACGTAGTCTATATCCACTATTTTTCACTTTCTTAGACAACAGTTCGTAAACCGTTGTAATGTAATGGATTAGACAATACTTTTTCGAGCCAAAAAATAAACTGTCGTCTGTTAATTTTAGGCAACACTTTTTCGGTCATCCGTTGTCTGAAAGGTGTCGTCTGATTCAGTTTTCCTTGTAGTGTCTCCTGGGCGTACTTTTTAGAAGCTTGATTTAAACAGTTTCTTTGCGTTGGTATCCCCGCCTAGGAGACGTTCTAGGTTGCCACGCCTAGAAACTATGTCTCCTGGGCGTACTTTTTAGAAGCTTGCTTTAAACAGTTTCTTGGCGTTGGTATCCCCGCCTAGGAGACGTTCTAGGTTGCCACGCCTAGAAACTATGTCTCCTGGGCGTGCTTTTTAGAAGCTTGCCTGAAACAGTTTCTTGGCGTTGGTATCCCCGCCTAGGAGACGTTCTAAGTTGCCAGGCCTAGAAACTATGTCTCCTGGGCGTGCTTTTTAGAATCTTGCCTTAAACAGTTTCTTGGCGTTGGTATCCCCGCCTAGGAGACGTTCTAGGTTGCCACGCCTAGAAACTATGTCTCCTGGGCGTGCTTTTTAGAAGCTTGCCTTAAACAGTTTCTTGGCGTTGGTATCTCCACCTAGGAGACGTTCTAGGTTGCCACGCCTAGAAACTATGTCTCCTGGGCATGCTTTTTAGAAGCTGGGCCTTATGTCGGGCCTTTTTCCTTTGTTTGGTTAAATTTAACCCATATCTATTTTTTCATATGTTGAATATTCTAGACTCTTCTAGAACTTTCAATTCGAATTTATACGGGTCTCCCGCCTATCAATTTTCTAGGTTCTTCTAGAACTTGCAATTCAAAATTTGAATTTGTTTGGGCTTCCCGCTTGTAAGAGGCCCAATGACCTGTTCTTGGTCCATTTACCGTCTATAGACGGTTCATTTGCACGTTATCACCGGCTATAATTCCTATAAATTGAGTAGAGTAGAACTTCTGTTTTTCACACTTCAAAGTCGTTCTACTAAATTTTTCTCAGAAACTTTCCTTAAAAAAGCTCTGCTAGGGTTCTGCGGCAAAGCGATTTCCGGCGTCCAACCACCGTGCGTTTTTCCAGTTTCCGTTTAAATCTTTATCTTCTCCATCAAGATTTCTGGGTTCAAGCATTCTTTGGAAAGATTTTAATGGCGTATTCAAGCTCATCTCAATCCCAGCTATCTCAGCCCTCTCGCCCTGCTAGAGCAAACCGAGGTAATCCACCTCCAAAATCTCTAGTTCATGCAAACGTTTTTTCTCTTAGAGATTTACTTTCTGATTTTGGGGATGCTTTTCCCAATCTTCTTCATTTAGAGGCCCATAACATTCCATCTAAATACAAACAAAGTAGGGTTGATGATATTTCAGTTCTTTTTGGTATAAAGGCCCCTTATAGGGCCGTAGCTCCTGGCCCTAACGATAGGGCCTACTATCCTAAGCCTGGGGCCATTAGGATGTACAAAGAAACATTTTATTCAGGTTTTCGCCTTCCTCCTCACCCTTTTGTTCTTTGTTTATTAGCTGAGGTCCAAATTTGTCCCACTCAACTAATGCCCAATGGGTGGTGCTTCATTTATTGTTTTTTAGCCCAATGTATGAAACATAGGGTAGAGCCCAGCGTGTCAGTATTCCGATATCTCTTTAAATTTGTAAATGCTCCAGATGATATAGGTTGGGTTAAGATTCAATATCGAACTTTAAACCGTAGTTGCTTCGTTTCTGGTTCTTCTCCCGACTCTCTTCCCTTGTGGAAAAAAGAGTGGTTTTATATTTACTTAGATAGGGATGATTGGAACAATTATTTTTGTCCTCACTTCACAAGGGCTACGGATGGTTCTTTAAGGTCCCTCAAATTAGGGGTAGATGATCTTGCGACAATTCAACTCCTGACAGGTGATTGCCTGCATCATTGCAATCTCCTAATTTCCGAGGATAACCTTCAAGCAATGGGGCTTAGTACCCTTGAACCTCGGGGTACATAACTTTAACTTTCTTTCTTTTATTCCAACTTGTTATCATATAACGTGATAGTAACATTTGTCTTTTCCTTTCAGCCAAAGCTGCTTTGGGTGCTATTTTCAAGAGGAGGGAGGACCACGCATCTAAAGCTGTGGTGGTGGAAGTTGAAAGGGTTTCCAAACGGAAGAAGGCTGGAGATGGCTCCCCTGCTATGGAGAAGGTGCCGGCTTTTTTGACTGAGCAGCCTATCCCTATTGATGAGGATCCCAACCCATTTGTAGTTAAATGGGGTTTACTCAACAGGGATACCATAGTTGGTGATTCCAGGGCTGCGGCAGAGTTGTCCAGGAATGTGGTCACTCCAAGGGACATGGCCCACGTTGTGGAGTCCTCAGAGGATCTCCAAATCGAGCTTCTTGGGGCCCAAGCCCTTGCTTCTGTAAGTACTTTTCACTTTTGTTTATTCTTTCTTTTAGTTGTTCATTCTTTAAATATGTGCCCTTATTTTATAGGCTAATACCTATCATCAAGCTGCTCTTCACAACTTGAAGGCAGTTTGAGCTGAGAAGTTGATAGCCGAGAGAGACAGGGACATATATTTTTCTTCTTCTACCTCGAATTTCGAGAGGTTTAGAGAAGTCGAGAGGGAGTTTGTGGCTGAGAAGGAGAAGGTTCGGCAGCTGGAGGCCCAACTCCAAAGGGGTCGCGAGGATGTTATTGCTGAGTATAGAGCATCTAAGGAGTTTGATGACCTCCTTAATGCTGAGTATGATGCTAACTTTCCTAGCACCTTTAAGGACTGTTGGGAATCCATCATCGAGGAGCTGGGGACAAAGATTGAAGGAGTGTCCTTGGATAAGTTTCCTGTTCCTGATTTATCTGGGACATCCAAGGATACTATCCTGGACACTGCCAACCCCTCATCTCAGCCTATTGATGATCTTGAGCTCTTTCTGGATTCTGAGCCAGTTAGAGAGGAAGATTTAATGGATGCTGCTAAGGATGATGTTCCCCTTAACTTTGAGGAAGAGCCTCCTCAGGATGATATGTCTTAGTTTGGCCCTGCGTGGCTATTTCTTCTATTTATGTTTTATCTGAACTCACCCTTCGGGGTTTTAATTTGAATTGTAACTTAACTTTTAGTAAGTTTATCCCTGCTTTTCTTGATTTCGCATGCTTAGTTAACATGTCTATCAGAATGCATTGCTCGTATAATGAAAACATAAGAACATGGAATTCATAACTTTGAAAATGGGTTCAACCCTTACATAATATTCAAGCTTAAAAACTTGGGTTGGTTTTATCAAACCTTATTTCTAGTAGTGATTCCGCTTAGGAAACACCTTAAACATAATAAACTTTCAAATTGGAGGCATGCCAAGTCCTTGGCACCTCATGCCCTTCCAGGGTTTCCAACTTATATGAGCCTCGACCAAATACGTTCTTAACGCGATAAGGTCCTTCCCAATTTGGGGCCAACTTGCCTTTCTGTCCAACTCCAGATGCCTCAATTTTCCTGAGGAGTAAATCTCCTTATCGAAAAAACCTTTCTTAAACCCTTAGGTTGTAGTAGAAAGATGCTCGTTTCTGATGCTGAACTATCTTGGCAATTGCCTCGTCTCTAACTTCATCAATTAGATCTAAAGCTAGCTTCAAGCCTTCTTCATTTGTTTCTGGTTCATAAGCCTCAACTCTTGGAGACGTGTGCATAATTTCCACCGGAACCACTGCCTCTTCTCCATAAGCCAAAAGAAATGGAGTTGCTCCGGTGGTGACTTTGCAGGTAGTACGATATGCCCAAAGTATGGGGAGCAATTCGTCTACCCAAGTGTTTCTAGAGCGTTCAACTCTTTTCTTCAGTCCATCCAGGATAATTCGATTAGCAACCTCAGCCTGCCCATTTGCTTGAGGATGTGCAACAGAAGTGAAGCGTAACTTGATATCATTCTCATCACAATACTTCTTGAACTCATCGTTGTTAAATTGAGTTCCATTGTCCGTGACCAGGATTCGTGGAATCCCATATCTGCATATTACATTTTCCCAGAAGAAGTGCATCGTTTGTTTGGTGGTTATCTTGGCTAATGGCTTAGCCTCAATCCACTTGGTGAAGTAGTCGATCGCTACTATCAAGAATTTTCTTTGAGCACTTGCCATTGGAAATGGCCCAAGTATATCCATCCCCCACATGGCAAAGGGGATAGGTGAGTTAATGGACGTCATCATCTTTGGTGGTTGTCTAACCACTGGTGCATGCTTTTGGCACCGTTCACATTTCTTCACGTAGCTTTTAGCATCAACAAGTATGCTTGGCCAGTAAAAACCTAGACGAGTGACTTTATGAGCAAGGGCTCTGCCCCCCAAGTGCTGCCCACAAATTCCTTCATGTACTTCCTTCAGGGCCAATTCTGCCTCTTGAGGTCTCAAACATTTTAGATATAGAATGATGAAAGACTTTTTATATAGGATTCCCTCAATCAGGGTATACCTTAGTGCTCTGACGTATAGTTTTCGTGCTTCTAAAGTGTTGTTGGGTAACCACCCAGTTTCTAGATGAGATTTGATGGGATCCATCCAAAAACTGCCAACATCAATGGGTGCTACCAACTTTCCGTTGATGCTTGGGGTCTTCAAGACTTGGAAGTATACACTCTCTGCATAGTTTTCAATTTCGGAAGAAGCAAATTTAGACAAGGCATCAGCCTTCATGTTTTCTTCCCTTGGAATGTGCTCTACATAGCATTCATCAAACTGAGTCATGATGGCCTTGACAAGTTTCAAGTACTTGGCCATGACTTCATCTCTGGCCTCAAATTCCCCATTTACTTGGGAAACCACTAGCCTCGAATCTCCACATACTTTCAGAGTTTTGACCCTCAAGGCTCCAGCCAGCCCTAAACCAGCTATCAGAGCTTCATACTCAGCCTCATTGTTTGTCGTTGGGAAGTCAAGTTTTAGTGCATACTCTATGAGGAATCCATCAGGACTTTGTAGCACTAAACCGGATCCACTTGATTTTGTTTTTGATGCTCCATCAAAATAGAGCACCCATTATTCTTTGAAATCCATCTCTTGATCTTTCTCATCCTCCACTATTACTTCCTGCCCCCCGACTTCTTGTTTGTCAATGGTACATTCGACCATGAAGTCAGCGAGTGCTTCAACTTTTATGGCCGTTCGAGGCTTATACTTGATGTCGAATTCGCCCAATTCAATGGCCCATTTGATCAATCTTCCACTGACTTGAGGGCTATGTAAGATGTTTCTCAGAGGTTGATCAGTCAAGACCTCTATCTTGTGAGCCTGGAAGTACGGGCGTAGCTTTCTTGAGGCCATTATCAAGGCCAAGGCAAACTGCTCAATCGTTGAGTAGTTTATTTTTGCCCCATGTAGAATCTTACTCACATAGTAGATGGGTTTCTGAACCTTCAATTCTTCTTTTACCAAAACGGCTCCAAGGGCTGTGCTAGAAACCGCCAAGTACAAATAGAGAATTTCCCCTGGCTTGGGCTTTGCCAACAGTGGTGCCTCAGCCATGTATTTCTTCAGGGCCTCAAAGGCCTCTTGGCTTTCAGTTGTCCATTTATCTCCTGATTTGGAGATAAATCTTCCCAATGCTGCCACTTTTCCCGTTAGTTTTTGGACATCCGTGACAGTCTTTGGTGGTTCCATGTCTAGAATTGCTTTGATTTTGTCGGGATTGGCCTCGATTCCTCTCTTGGAAACCATTAGGCCTAAAAACTTTCCTGAGCCTACACCAAAGGCACACTTAGCTGGATTCAACATCATTTTGTGGTGCCTTAGCACTTCAAATGCCTCTTGGAGGTGCTCAATGTGATCGGCCTTATCGAGGCTCTTGACTAACATGTCATCTACGTAGACCTCCATGGTTTTTCCAATTAGGTGTCCAAAAATTTTGTTCACCAATCTTTGGTATGTTGCCCCTGCATTCTTAAGTCCAAATGCCATGACTAGATAACAGAAAACACCAAAGTCGGTGATGAATGATACCTTAGAGATGTCATCCTTGAACATTTTGATTTGGTTGTATCCACTGAAGCCATCCATGAAGCTAAGCATCTCGTGTCCAGCTGTAGCATCTATTAATGCATCAATCCTTGGTAAGGGAAAACAATCCTTAGGACATGCATCATTCAAGTCAGTGAAGTCCACACACATCCTCCATTTTCCATTGGCCTTTTTGACCATCACGGGGTTAGCCAACCATTCTGGGAATTGGATTTCCTCAATGAACCCGGCTTGCAAAAGCTTATCTACTTCTTGTTTAATGGCTTCGAGCCTTTCTGGAGCAAAACTTCTCTTTTTCTGTTTCACCGTCTTCCTTTCAGAATCCACATTCAATTTATGAGTTATCAATTGGGGATCAATCCCTGGCATGTCAGCCGCTGTCTAAGCTAAAACGTCATTATTCTTTTGAAGAAAAGATATGAGCTTGCTTTTCAATGGCTCAGGTAGTAGTGCTCCAACATATGTCACCTTCTCCGGTTCACCAGGGACTTAGGGAATGGGGATTAAATCCTCAGCTGGTTTCCCTCTTCGGTCCTCATTGTCACTAGTATCCATGTCTTCAATTGGGAGAACTTGCCCCCCGATTCCATCAGGCCTTAACGCGGCTACATAACAACTTCTAGCCATCTTTTGGTCTCCTTGTTCTTCACCAATCCCATTCCTCGTTGGGAACTTGATTTTTAGATGATAAGATGAGGCAACAGCCTTGACCGCATGAAGACGAGTCCTTCCCAGGATTGCATTGTAGGTTGAAGTTGCCTTTATAACTATGAAGTTCAACATTTGAGTAGACGTATTCATCCCTTGTCCCATGGTCATTGGGAGTTGGATAGTGGCTTCCACTTTCGATTCCACCCCATTGAATCCGTATATGGGCATATTTGAGGGTGTTAACTGAGAATCTGTGTAACCCATCTTGATAAAAGCATCGTGGAACAAGATATCCACTGAAGCTCCATTGTCGACTAGGACTCTCATTGTTTCAGAATTTCCAATCACAGGTATGATGACTAGAGGGTCATCATGCTTTCTTCCGCCTTGATATACTTTCCGGCTCTATCTTGGAGCTTCAACATGCTCTCAGGTGGATGTTTAGCTAACGACCTTTTGAAGTGGTCATCAGTAGTTCCTTGTTGCAGGGCTATCATAGCCACTCTATCCTCCAAGTCCGGGACTTTCAAAGCCTCCCGAGTGAATCGATTGATGTAGTTCCTTAGGGCTTCATTCTTTCCTTGCTGGATTGCCATGAGTGATGCAGAGCTTTTCTCATGCACCCTTCCACTAATGAACTGATTGATAAAAGCTTTGCTTAGTTCCTTGAAAGACCCAATTGAGTTGGGAGGAAGACGGCTATACCAGCGTTGGGCCATGCCTGCCAAGGTTTGTGGAAACGCCCTCCACTTGACAGCATCGTTGGTTGGCTGCAACAGCAGTGCATTGGAGAAGGTCCTTACATGATTTGCGGGATCTCCCGTTCCATCATAGGCTTTAATCGAAGGCATCTTGAATTTTCTGGATATAGCCGTTTCCATGATGTCTTGAGTAAACGGTGGTGTAGGATCATCAGGATCTCTTAGGGGCAACAGAATACTAGGATCACCCCTTGGGGCTTCGGCCCTCTTGGTTCTTCTTGCCGGTGGATCCAAGTTGATTATCGGGATCCCTTCAGTCGTTCGGCCTTGAGATTGAGCGGCCTCCTCCTCAGCAATGAGTTTCTTGAGTCTTGCAGTCTCTGCCTCATGGGCTGCAATTTTGTCCTTAGTAGTTTGGGGTTGATCCCGATTTGTCTGGGAAGAACGTCTCCTTCTTGGGGCGACATCCTCCCCAGTTGTATAACCCTCATCCTCGGTGTATGGGCCCGAGTAATCTTGAACGAAAGGGGTCTGGCGAGTTTGTTGATTTTGGGGTCCCAGACCTTGAATATAAGGGGGCACATATGCCTCATGGTAGATTGGATTAGTTCCACTACCGCCCGCCATGGGTCGAGGGGGCATGCCATAGCTTGGCATCCCCAAAGTCTGATTTACGTATTGAGGGAGATCAGTAGTATGGAGTTGAAGGCTTCTCAGTGCATTCATGATGAGTGGAGAAGTTGAGATTGGTTGCTGGTGAACGGTCTCTTGTGGATTAGATCCATGAATGACCATCTGCAGGGGATTCGTCCCTTCAACCGAAATCGGGATTTCCGGTCCTTGAGTGTTGGTGGGGATATTCGCCCCTTGAGTTCCAGTAGTCAGCGGTGGTTGATTTCCGTGACTATCAGCCTCAGAGGTGATTGGGCGATCCTCAGGAGTTTGAGTATCCCGAGCTGTTCTTCGTGTGTTTGCCATGGTTGATGTTGTTGTCCCACAGACGGCGCCAAATGTTGTGGAATAAAAAACGTACTTGTGTATTTAATGCTAAGGTTTAATGAGCTTCGAGCTTTAATGGCTGCACTTGTGTTTCGAGACTAAATCGGTCCTCACAAGATGCCTACATATCTCAAATCGTTATTGAGAATCAAGCCAAAAACGTAGTTCTGATTGTAGGATCAGGGACCTTATATAGGCGTCTGGAGCCTAATATTTATGGTATGTTTAGGAGTCTTAGCGAATAAGTCTCCTTTTTGTTATTGGATAAACATTGTGTTGTTTGCTGAATAAGTCTTTTCCTTGTTGATAAAGGCTATGACTCATTAATTGGGATTCTGGATCCTTCTTTGACTAATTTACCATATTTTGGTCTCTTTTGATGAGGTGTATATTTTCCCTATTCATTAATTACGAAATTAATGAATAATTAGGGTGTCAGGCCTTAAATATCGGCCTTTCCATTGAATAGTCAATTATATTTCTATAATTAATTTTCTGTCCATATCAGATACTAATCTATTTATGAAGTGTGAAGGTGAAGATATCTTGCTCATTCAAATTTTCGTAGATGATATTATTTTTTGTTCAGCCAAAGAATCACTATGTAAAGAATTCTCGGATAAAATGAGTAAATAATTCGAGATGAGCATGATGGGAGAATTAAATTTCTTTCTTGGATTACAAATAAAGCAATCTAATGATGGTATACATATTTCCCAGTCAAAATATTGAAAGGATATGCTAAAGAAATTCGAAATGGAAAATGTAAAACCTATTAGTACTCCCATGGCAACCACTGAAAAGTTAACTAAGGATTCTCTTGGTATCTCGGTTGATATTAAGAAATATCGAGGTATGATATGTAGTTTACTTTATATCACATCTAGTAGACCGGATATACAATATAGTGTTTGCAAATGTGCACGATTTTAATCGGACCCTAAAGAATCTCATTTATCGGCCGTTAAGCGGATATTTAGATATCTTAAAGGTGCGAATGAACTTAGTCTTTGTTATCCGAAAGGATTACCATCTGACTTAAGGTGTTTTTCTGATTCGGACTATGTCGGGCATTTAGTCTATAGAAAAAGCACTAGTGGCACATGTCAATTTCTCAGAGGATGCCTAGTTTCTTGGTTTTCAAAGAAACAAAACTCGATATCCATGTCCACCACGGAAGCGGAATATATAGCGGCTGCAAAATGTTGTGCGCAAATCTTGTGGATGAAGCAAACATTAGCCGACTATAATGTTAAATTTGATGCAATATCTATTTTGTGTGACAACACAAGTGCTATTGATTTAAGTAAAAATCCCGTATCTCATGCGAGAACCAAGCACATAGATATACGACATCATTTCATTCGTGATCATGTCAATAAAGGCAATATAAAAATGGATCATGTTGATAAGGAATTCAACATTGCCGACATTTTTACGAAACCTTTGAACTCCGATAGATTCGCTAAATTAAGATTGGATTTAGGAATGTTGGAAAGTTCAAGTGATAAAATATAGAAGTGATTCTATATTTTATTACAATATATTTATTAGAAATAATCTGAAAATATTTTTAATCAACCTCCGGTCAAGCGTATTATTTGAATGGGTCTTTCGACTCAGATTTTTCGGTAGTAAATTTTACCAAGTAAATATAATTGTTTATTTATATTTATGAGTTTGGTCATTAATAGGTTTGGAAATTTTCTAAAAAATATGAAATAAATTTTGATTAAAATTCACACATTGCATGGCCTTGAAATGGGAAAAATTAAATAACCGGTCCTTGAACTATTCGTGTTTTATTGTCTCCCTGAACAAAAGATTCCGTGTTTCGGATCCCTAAACTATTTCATTTTCTAATTCAAGTCCCTCCATTAAAAAAGATTCTAACGGACGTTAGAATTTTGATGACGTGTCACTGAGTAATGGCTAGTGATACGAAAACCACTCTATCTTTATATCTAGAAACTTAAACATGTTGAGCCTCAGTTTATTTCACTTGTTCCATCTAGCAAGCTTAATAAGACTAAAGTTCATTCTGGTTGCATTGTTCAGCTTAGTCCTGAGTCAGAGTTACTTACTATGTTTAAGAACCCTAAGTGGGATCCTATACTCTCTTATCCAACTAGGAAGGTTTTTCCAAACATGGTAACTGAGTTTTATTGTAACATGGCAGTAGGTAAGGGTCTTAATGACATTGTCTTTCTCACTAGTGTGGTTAATGGAGTCCCTATTATGTTAAATCACCTAGAGTTAGGAAGGGCACTTAAGTTAAAACCTAAAGCTATGGGAATTTCACCTAGGGATATCTAAAAGGATTTTATTTTTGATGTGCATGAAATGAGGTTGTTTTTAATTATCTTTTGTGGTGTTGACCACATTCCTGAAAACTTTTACACTACTGATGTATAAGATTGCTGCTAATAAAGTTGATTTCAATCTTGCTTACTTAATTATTCTCAAAATGATTGCTGCATCTAAATCTAGTTTTATGCCTTATGGAATGTTGTTGACACAAGTTTTTGAGTATCACAAGCTTGACACCTCCCATTTTCCCTTCTTTCATGTTACCTCCACCATTTCTGACCAGACTAGGAGAGTGTCTATCCCACTAGA
The DNA here is from genome assembly GCA_030848705.1 of Heracleum sosnowskyi. Lineage (NCBI taxonomy): Eukaryota > Viridiplantae > Streptophyta > Magnoliopsida > Apiales > Apiaceae > Heracleum > Heracleum sosnowskyi. The sequence continues at coordinate 74,617,891 of CM061235.1, forward strand.
AGGTCATAACATAGGTGACCCTGTTGTCTTAGTTTCTCCTGACTTGGTTCCTGGTAATTTGAATGCTCCCATTGAACTTGATGCTCCTATTTCCACTGCTGTTGTTGCTCATATCTTGCCTGTTATTGACTTGGTTGGTTTGGATAATGCTGTTAAGAGTCTGTCGGATAAACATGATGCTTGAGTTCTTGAGTTTGAAAATCTAAAAATCATGTATCAAACCTTGTCTCTTAATTATGATCAGTTAACAACTAGAGTGGAAATGCTTGTATTTGTTATCACTAATGTTGTGGGTAGGGCTAGTATTATTGAAGATGGTTAGGCACATGTCTTGAATGTGCAATTTGCTATGAATAATGGTCTTTCTGGTAATTCTAGTGCTTCTCCTGTGCCTTCCTCCTCTGTGATACTTGCTCCTACTGGTGATGCTCTTACTGATGTGAATTTGAATGAAGCTGTGGATAACTCAGTTCTTAACAATTAGGACTATAACAATGTTGATTAAGTTAATACTTGGGTTCTTGTTATTGTTGGTTGTGACGGTCTAGCACTATCTGTTAGTGTGCTATTATCTTTATGTTTTTTTATTTTCAGTTCATGTCCTGTAGTCCTGACCTATGTTGGTACTTGGAACCTTGTTGACTTTTGTTTCCAGCTTCTGGTTTGCTGTGTTGACTATTATGTTGTAGCCCTTGAGGCTTTTTCAGTTTTCTTATGAATGAATGAATGAATGAATGTTTTAGTTTAATTCTTAATTTTAGAATAATTCATTTGCATTTTAGGACACAACACACACAATCCACTGATCCTATGGACTGCATTGAGTTCCATGTACGAACTCCTTGATCTATACCCAGGGTGAACTGGCACTAGAGAATTTGCATATTTACTTGTGCTAGTTAGAATTTTTTGACAGGTTCTTGACTTCTTGAAGAATAAACAATGGTTGGTACTTAAGGAAATCTCTATATAAGCAGTGTTTGTATTCTCAAACTTTAACTCTGTCAAGTTCATTCCTCTAACTTTCCTCTAAGTGTTCAGTCTAATGTCTTTGCATTTTTTAGGAGAGTGATGATGACTTTGTTCTGATCTCAAAATATTTTTTAGTATTCTCTCCTTAAATACTTTTTTTTTCAGATTTGCAAGAGTACTAACACTTGAATTTTTAGCTTGCAGATTTCCTCATTCAAGTCAAGTCTCGAATATTTTATAAATTTTAGTAATTTAGATCACTTAGAATGGTGGAATATTGTATTAGGACTCTAAACCTTGTAATTTTACACCAACAAATAGAGTGTATTGGTGGCTGGTTTGGAGAAATAATGATGAGGAAGTTGGTTTTTTTTTTTGTAAAACTATTGCTAACAGTTTTCTCATATTCCCTATTTCCGTATACTTCATTTATTTTTGGCAATTTTTAGTCGAAAAGGGGAAGAGAAATGTGTGTGTATTACATTTACTTATTTATTCTTGTGTGTATTATTGCAGAAAATTCGTTTAAGGGGAAGAAAATTTCGAATACTTTAAGTTTTGGACTTTAAATTTATCATTCCAAAAGCCATGCCAATAGACCAAAAATGTATTTTATTCCGAAATACCTGTAAATCCTTATTTATCCGGATAAAATCATTTTTAAATCAAACTTATTTATTCCTTGGACTTCATGGTTATTATTTTACATGGAATATTATTTTTGAATAGTGTTCATGTCAAAACATTTGTCTATGTTGTCGGTAAAGTCAAATTGATTTTTCAGTCTCTCCGGAAGGCTGTTTTAGCATTCGAAAAATCCGAAATAATACTTTCACATATCTTTTTGACTTGAAACTTGAGATTTGTCAATAGTATCTCTTAATTAATTTTTATAATAAGTTTCATAATTTTTGGATGACTTTTTCCGGGACTCTTAAAATCGACACCTAAATGATTTACTGGTAGCTTAAAATTCATAGATTCTCAAAGAATTTCAAGGTGAAATTTTTACCATATTCCTCTGGGAACATTTCAAGAGGAATCCCAAAGTTTTATAATTTTTGGAATATTTTACGATTTATTTCAAGATATGGGTCATTACGTGTTTTTTGTGCTTATCGAGTAAATCGAACATGCTTTTAACTTGAAATTTGAATTGCAATACATATATGTGTATCCAAATTATCTGATGCAGGCTATGTGACATCACTCTTAGATATTTTTCTTGGCCCATGTGTTGCTTGCCACTTGTCATGTTTTGATTGGTTCACCTTTTTACCATTTTGGCTATAAATAGACTCATTCTCTTCACAATTTTCTCAAGCCTTTTTGAGCCAACTATATGCTGATGAAATAAGCCTAGAAACACTCTCAAGATCAGTATCTAATTTGTCAAAAACGTTTCTTCGTTATAGCCTTGTTTAAACCTTAGTTTTAATAGCATTTTGGCTTGATTTCTTCACTCTTTCTTGCTCAAACCCACACCCAACTTTGGTCATATTTTAGGCAGACCCCAAGACCATTTTAGGCAGCCTCTAGACCTTAGTTTAAGCTTGGGTTAGTCACCCTTGAGACCCACATTGGTTATAGCTTTCCGGTGACCTTTTCCGAGTAGTTTTGGTTTGTTAATTTGGCTTCTTTCTAGCTAGTTTCTCTTGTTTTCTTTTTAGATCTCAAGAGTTACCAAGTTAGTCATATCTTGTTGTTTACTTGTGTTGTGTTTAATTACAAATTCGTGTGTGTTTAGTTTAACGCACAATAGCATGGCGAAAGCCGAATAATATTATACTTGTTCGTTATTGCACTTGTTTACAACTTGACCACTAACAATTATTTATATACTTGTTCTTGAAATTAATTCGTGTAGTAGATAAATATTTACAAAGGAGAACGAAAAAGATCTATCCATCTCCTTTGTATACTTGTGGTTTGATTTAGTTAGTAACCATCTTGAAAAAGAGGCAACTTTGTTTTGTTTAACAAAGACCTTTCTTGAATTGTGAAAACTAGTTGATTTTGCTTAGCTTTGATTAAAAATAAGATAACCTTGTATAAGGTGAAACAAGATCTTGAATACTAAGCAAAACTTGGTCATATTGTCTTAAAGATACAAAAATCCATAAACTTTCAAGATTTACATCTTTAAGGATTTTTGAACGACAAGACCACTTGAACTTGAATCTTGAACTAGTCATCTCATTTCTTGGGCTAAAGTAGTTTATATACTTGTTGGTTTAGAAATATCTAAGTTCTTTGCTTAGCTTCTTTACTTAACAAATATATATATATATATTTATATTGTGTTAACACTTAACTAATTATATATTTGCTAAACTTGTTGCTATCTTGATATATAACTTGTGAGTTGTTAAGTGTTTATTTTTATCTTGTACTAACCGTACATCTACTTGGCGCATTTATATTTATTAACTTGTTAGACTTGTTAGTTTATATACTTGTGTTTTATTTTTGAGCTAGTACCGTAACATACTAGTTTACTTCTTTTATCTATCTTAAGGATTATTTGGTTCGTAGTGCTTGTTTTCTAAACTTGTAGTGAGGTGATCCTTGTTTTAAAACCCAAGTCCTAGGCGTACTAACGGGGAGTTAGTAGCCTTTGCACCGTGAGGAAAAGGAAAGATCCAAGACCTAAGATCTAAGACCCAAGACCGACAAGTTGTGGAAGAACATAGTCTAGAAAGGGTGCTACTTCGACTTTGAGGAGGTAACGGGGATTTGCGCTACAAGAGGAGTCTAGTAGTGTTAGCTATTTTATTTTGAGGAGTTTTACTTGTTGTTAGCTCTAAGATAAATAGATGGTGTGTTTGTGTGTGTAAAGGCTTCTTCGCCTACTATAAGGAGTGGTTCTTTATACTGATGAAAATCTCGAGTCTGGGAGGAGCTCGGGGACTGGAGTAGGGGTGAGCGAATCCGTTAAGGGTTGCGTCATCGTGAACCAGGATAAAATCTTGCGTGTGGTACTCTCTGTTCTTTCTTGCTTTACTTTCCGCATTTTAAATCATTTAAACTTTAGTAACGAATTTAAAATCAAGGAAGAAAGTTAAAATGTGAAGCTCTAAAATTTTAAAAAGGTAATAAGCTATTCAAACCCCCCCTCTTTCTAGCTTTTTATCCCCGCTTCGGGTTCTACATTCCCACTCTAAAAAATGACAAGACTTGTTTTTCCTGTTAGTGAATCACATGCATCTAAGGCCTTTGAATTATTACATGTGGATATATGGGGTCCGTATAAATTCAATATAAGAGGAAAGTTTAGATTTTTCTTAACATTGGTAGATGATTACAGAAGGATGACATGGGTAAATTTGTTGAAGAAAAAAAATCTGATTATTTGAGCACATTCATGAAGTTTGAAGAATATGTTGACACACAGTTTAAAGGAAAGATATGCACTACGCCATAAGTGGGCAATAATAACGCTTTTTTCAGTGTTACAAGCAAAAGTGTAACCATATATGTCTTAAAATTGATTTACGCCTACACTTTTTTTCTCTGTTAGCATTGCTATAAATAAGTGTTACGGTAGACGTCATTCAGTATCTATGCTAACGCCTAACTCGGTGTAGCCGTCGGTCTTTAAAAAATGTGTAACCGTTGGTCTTTAAAAATAAAAAAAAAAGCAGCTCTCAATATTTGTCCAAATATTTCATTTAAGCGGGTCAATTTAGACAATAAAAAAGGCGGCCAAATATTTGCCCAAATATTTCATTTAAGCGGGTCAATTTTCAGACATTCCCACTCTCTCACTTATTCACCGCACTTTCTCACTCACCAAAATCTCTCTCAACTCTCAACTCTCAACTCAACTCTCTCTCAACTCTCTCTCAAATCTCTCTCAAATTAGGGCTTGTAGATTAAGGGTTCAAATTAAGGGTTCTTCACAGATTCTCTCTCTACGGGTTCTCTATGGGCTTGTAAATTCGGGTTCAATTCAATTTCAATTCGGGTTCGATTACATTCTCTACTTGATAAGGTATTCATCTTGCTCTTCTTATTTGTGTTCAATTCGGGTTCAATTAGGGTTTATTTGCTTTATTTGGGTTCTGTTTATTTGTTCGATTCGGGTTCAATTAGCTAGGGTTTGTAAAAATTAGGGGGTTCTTTCGGGTAGAATTGGGGCTTGTAGATTATGAATGTTTGTTTGTGTATAACATGCTTATAACATGTTTTGATTGCTTGTTTTGGTTGCATGTTGCGATTATAATTGTTTCTATTGCTTTTTTTGTATTTTTTATTTGTTTCGATTTTAGTTACAGTTTTGAAAGATGTTTTGGAGCTTGATTATGGTTTTAACTATGAATTATAAATTTGATAAATAGTGTATTTGGATAATAATATTAACTTTTATTAAATAAATAACTAAAATAAAATAAGTTACTCAAAAAAATAATCTGATACTTGTGACTTTAAATTGCATTTTTAACTGTAAATCATTTTTTGATTTATTATATAAACAGACATTTAACTTAAATTTAAAAATCACTTGTAAGCCCGGGTGTAGTGTCGGAGTTATGAGATCAATAGCAGGATGCTTTCCACTAGTACCAATCCATGTACATTCAAATTAGATTCAAACATAAACTGTCTTTCATATGGTTATGATGTCGGGGGAATATTGGAGACACCAATGTGGACTCTGATCCTCCATATCTGCATTATTGGTGTTCGATTTCTACTCGTGGTCCTTGTCAAGTCAGGACATTGGTGAACAAGACGAGCGCTCTGAATCAAATCAAATCAAGCTTCTTGATTTCATTCAAGAGAACTAATGACTCTTAGCTTAGCTAGTTTTCCTGGGCCTGCCTATCAGTAAAACAAAGGGCTTGGACTGTGTAAAGCTAGCCGTCCCTGGAAGCCTATCAGTAAAACAAAGGGCTTGGGCTTAGCTAGTTACTAAAACTGAATATTGTAAAACCTGAACACATAGTTAGATTAGGTAGAATTTGCGGCTAATCGTAGTTGTTGTTGTTTAATAAGTGAAGTTAAATTTAAAAATAAAACTGAAAGAGATGAGTGAGGTTTGTAACTTCGCGCTAGTGCCATGAACCTCTTGCTGTTATGATTTCTTTGAGGGGCTAATCATAGGTTTTTTTTAACTGTAGTCATGACTGAGAAAGGTAATACTTGGTTGAATCCTCCCAAGTATACCAAGGATTATATTGAGGGAGTGGATTTGTTTGTGAAAATTGCGATGGCGAAATTTGCCGACGGAAACGAAATACAGTGTCCTTGTGATAAGTGTCAGAATTGTTTTTGGCGAAGTCCCGACACGGTTCGTGACCACCTCATTTGCCACGGACCTTGTGTAACCTTTGTAGAATGGATTTATGATGTTACGTCATTAAAAGACAGTAATATCATGGATCCTGAACTAGATAGTGAACTAGATACGGGATTTGAAGATAATTTTGATGAGATGTTGAACGTTATGTATGGCAAGGTGGGACCAAATGAAGATGCAAGGAGATTTTATCAGCTCGTCGAGGAAGGAAAACAACCCCTCTATCCTGGTTGTAAGAAATTTTCTCGTTTAAGTTTTTTAGTTAGGCTTTACCATTGGAAGTGCATTCATGGTGTAACCGAGTCTGCGTTCGGTGAGATATTACAGCTGATTAAAGAGGTTGATCCCGATATTAATGTGCCTGCCTCTTTCAATTCCGCCAAAAAGATCATCAAGAATTTAGGTCTGGACTATAAGAAAATACATGCATGTCCAAATGACTGCATGTTGTATTGGTGTGAGAATGAAAAGGCAGTTTCTTGCAAAACTTGTAGTGCTTCAAGGTGGAAAAACGGGGCACAAGAATCGGACAATGGCAATAATAGAATTCCTGCCAAAGTGATGAGGTATTTCCCGTTGACGCCAAGGCTCCAACGCATGTATATGTGTAAAGATTTTGCCAAACAAATGGTGTGGAATGCAGTGGAAAGAACAAAAGATGGGAAGTTACGGCATCCGGCTGATGGTGAAGCCTGGAAGACGATGGATGCCATGTATCCAGAATTTTCGTCAGATTATCGCAATGTGAGATTGGGGTTAGCTTCTGACGGGTTCAATCCATTTCGCACAATGAGTTCCACACACAGCACATGGCCAATTGTTGTCGTAAACTACAATCTGCCTCCTTGGTTAAACATGAAACCAGAAAACCTGATCCTTTCAACCCTTATACCTGGTCCAAATGATCCGAGAAATAATATTGATGTCTACATGCAACCGCTGATCGAGGAGCTAAAAGGGCTGTGGAATGCGGGAGCAGAAACGTATGATGCTTACACTGATCAAACCTTCACGTTACGTGCAAGTGTCCTATGGACCATTAGTGACTTCCCTGGCTATGCAATGTTGTCGGGGTGGAGCACAAAATGGAAACTTGCATGTCCAATATGTCATTATGAGACATCATCAATGTATTTGAAGCATAGCAAGAAAATGTGCTACATGAACCATCAGAAATTCTTAGACCCTGACCACAAATGGCGATCCGATAAGAGAAGATTTGATGGTAATGTAGAGGCTGGAACAAGTGCTCCAGTGTTAACTGGCAGGCAAATTGAATTAATGTTGGATGGTTACCAGAATGATTTTGGTGGAGTGGGCAAAACACGAAAAGTAAGTTGCGATGTCAACCCTTGGAATAAGAAGTATATATTTTTTAATCTGCCATATTGGGGGGACAACTTAACTCGACATAACCTTGATGTTATGCACATAGAAAAGAACATATGTGATAGTGTTTTGGGCACTTTGTTGAATATGGGTGGTAAGACGAAAGACCATCTAAATGCTCGATATGATTTGCAAGAATTGGGCATTAGGAAGGCCCTTCATCCCATCCCCTCCGCTGATGGAAAGCACGTCGAAATTAGAGCAGCAAACTTTGACATGACGAACAAAGAAAAAGATTTATTTTGTTCTGTGCTTCAAAATGCTAAGTTCCCGTACGGTTTTGATTCCAACATCAGCAGATGCGTACAAGATAGGAAAGTTTTTGGATATAAGAGTCATGATGCACATGTAATAATGCAATATTTTTGTTACAATTTGCTGTCAAAACAACATTGAAGCCCGAGGTTGCAGTTCCTTTAATCAGACTCAGTGAATTTTTAAGAGGTATCTGTGCCCGAGTTATTGAGGTGCATGAAATAAAGAAGCTACAAAAGGAGATAATCGAAATACTCTGTCAACTTGAGACGATATTTCTGAATAACTTCTTTGATATAATGGTTCACCTTCCGGTACATCTGTGCAAGGAAATTGAATATGGTGGACCAGTCCACCAAAGATGGATGTATTCAATCGAGCGGTACCTAGGTGTATTAAAAAAATATGTCCGCAATAAGAGCAGACCAGAAGGTTCCATCGCAGAAGGGTATCTTGCTGATGAATGTTTGACATTTTGTGCAAGATTCCTAAATGACGGCGAAGATCAGTCGTTGAATGAGTCTGCAACTCCAAATATAGAAATTGGTGGGTTTTTTATTGGGTCGGGGAAAAGCAAAAACGGGAAAGATATCCAATTATCCGAAGAAATGTGGATCGCAGCTCATCGATATATTTTATTTAACTACGATGACAAGGCAGTGGTAGAGCTAATTGAGTAAGTCCTTAAAACTTGTGTATAATTGAGTAAGTCCTTAAAATAATTTATCTAAGTTAGTACATTGACATACTATAGTTGTGTATAATTTCAGGAAACATCGTGCATTGGTGGACATTACCGTGAAGTCCAAACGGTATAAAAAGGAAAAAACACATACCGACGAAATATGTGTGTGGTTCAGGAATGAAATTAGGAAACAATTGGGGGTTTCAAGAGAATTACTTTCCTTAGCAAAAGGTCCACGACGAGCGGCTAATGGGTTTAGTGGGTATGTACAGAATGGATATAGGTTTCATACGAAACAAAGAGATCGTAAGTGTACAACGCAGAATAGTGGGGTGTTTTTGAAAGCCTTAACAACTAGTTTCGCAAGTTCTAAGGATTGTAATCCATTAGTTGGGAATGTTGGTTATTATGGATCAATAGAAGAAATAATAGAAGTTGACTACTGGGGAGCTTTTAGTATTGTTCTGTGTAGGTGTACTTGGTACAAAGATGAAAAAGATTCTTTTGGTTTGACTCGAGTTAACTTTAACAGAGTTTGTCAAAAAGACGATCCTTTTGTCATGGCAGCGCAAGTGCAGCAAGTGTTCTACATTGACGATCCCGTTGAAAAACATATTAAATATCCTATTAAAAGGCTATCAACGGAGTTCCATGAAACACAAAACTGCGATAATGTAGTTGCGGATGATATAAACGGGCAGTTTTCACATGATAAGATATTTCGTTCTGTAATTGAAGAACATGATCGTGAAGTTAGTTGTTTCAAAGAAGATATCCCTCCAACAGAAATTCCGATTCCATCACCTGACAGAATTGATCATCAACCAGACTTGGTATAAATTAAGTGCATAATTTAGATTAAGTGTGCAAAATAGATTTAATACTTTAGTTACTTAATTAGATTAATTGTATAAATTAGACTAAGTATTAAAATTAGGTTAAGCAGTCTAAAATCATATACAGGGGAATTTTTAAAATTTTAAATTTGTATACTTATATAGGATCTTTTTGTCTTGTATGTAGAATTTTCATGTTCATTATATCTTTTAGTGTTTTATACATAGAATTTTCACGTTCATTAAATTTACATGTTACTTAATTATCAATCATTTAGTTATTTAATTGTCATGTAATTTGACTGACCATTTTTTTCTTTTTATTCCAGGATGGAGGACGAGACTGTGATTATTCGATTGCATCACAAAGGACGTTTCACAAAGAATAAGTATGTTGGTGGCTCACATGATACATTTGAGGAAGACCCTGACAAGTTTTCCTACTCAGTACTGATGGAGTTTGTTAAAGAAATGAAATACAGGGAGATTGGAGGCTTATATGTCTATAAGGATGGCTGGAAACTCCTATCAGATGATCGAACTCTTAATGAATGTACTAACGGGAAATCTGAGCTTGATTTTTACATCGAGTGCAATGTCGACAAATCTATACCAGCAATGACACAAATGCAACCACATGTGGTTATAAGGGCAAGACCAAGCCCTCTTATCAGTAAAGGAAAGAAAGCTGAGAAGCGAACTTTTGTGACACTACAGAATATCAATGCTGAGAAAACAAAAAAGCTGAAAGATATGAATATAAATGCTGAGAAAACAAAAAAGCTGAAAGATATGAATATCAATGCTGAGAAAACAAAAAAGCTGAAAGATATGAATTACGAGAAGGAAATGATAAATAACACGAGGAAGAAGCTACAGTTCAGCAATGTTGATGATGGTACTCCTGGGGAGGAATTGATTGGTTTGTCAGATTATTTGAAAAGGTTTGAGTCACCTCGTCCAGAGACAAAGACATCAGGTGGAGAGACAAAAACAACTGTTGGTGAGAAATCGGGAAAAAATGCTGAAGGTCAAGGATGTAATGACTATGAAATAAAAAGGAATGATAACATAGAGAAAAATAAAGCAAAGCTAAAAGAACTTGGATTGGTACGTGATGAAGCTGCTAAGAGTTGTCAAAAGGATAAAGGCAAATACAAGGTAACAAATGATAATGCAAGTGAAAGTGAGTACTTCCCGAATAATGATGATGGTGAAGCTGAACGACAAAGTGACCATGGCGATGATAATGTCACTTCAAAGGTATTTTTTTACTACATTTAATTATCAATTTATATTTATAGTATTGCTTAAAAAGGTACTTACTTTTTGTAAAATATTAAAATTTCTAGAGAACAAAAAAGGTCAAGAGACAGAGAGTTGAGATCGGTGCTGGCCCAAGAACTCGTTCCCGAGCTACTAAACTTCCAGATTCATCTCAAATGAAGGAACCAGATGCAGGCGCATCTTTGCAGGTACCTGCAGAGGTATTATAATTATTTTAAAAATACTTGTTTAAGATACTTGTTTAAAAATAAAATATAACTGAGCTGATTAGTTTTTTTTTTGATATTTTTAATAATATTCCTTTGAAGGTCAATAAGGCACCAGTGGTTTCTCTAAAAGAGAAGCTAAACAATCTGAGAAATGGTCCTGGTTCAATGACTACATACCTGGCGTTACGCGAACAAGAAAAAGTTGATTCTCAAAAGGAAATCCCGAGGGTAGAGTCTGAAATGCAACATTTGTAGTCACAGTCCGGTAATTTTACTTGTTTAATGTCGCGTGTCCTTAATTTAAGTCAATTATTTTCTTTCAAGTCAATTTCTAAAGTGTCATAAACTGGTAGTAAACTGGTAGTATTACTTGTTTAATGTCGTGTGTCCTTAATTTAACTTGTTTAACTACAACAACTTCTTCTCTAACCTGGAGATTCATAACTCGCATAAAAAATTTGTTTATGCATGAATAAAAATTGTGAATTATTAGAAGTCGTAGTATTGTCACAAATCCATAACCAAGAGACGCTAGTTTAATTAGGATTTATATATTATCTTTGCAATCTTCTCAATGATGTTCTTTGGGTAGAAATTGTGAATTATTAGAAGTCGTAGTATTGTCATCAGTTTGTCAAGTTGATGGGAAAAGACAAACATTTTTTAGAAATAAAACCAGAAAATATGATGCAAATTAATCGATTAGACAAAGTCAGAAACTAGCAGTAAACGGGTATTTAACTGGTATTATTATTTCTTGTTATTATTTCAGTTGAAAAACCTGTTGATGAAGCTCCGAAAAGGAAAAGAGGAAAGACAAAAATGAATCATGTTCATAATAGAGCGGAGAAAAAAAGGATCACCCTCAATTATCTCAACCAACCTGTAGCGGATGACGGGAAGTTACTGTCTGAATTTACCAACTTTTTAGGGACAACAGTAAGGCAATTTGTGTCTCTTACTTGTGCCAGTTGGCATCAAGTTCCTGAAAAGCAACTGTTGTGGGAGTATGTCAAGGTATAACATACGTTCCATATGTGATATGTCGCCATATTTGGTTTATATGTTCCTTTTTATGCAATTTGTGTAATTTTTATGCAGGACAAGTACATTGTTCCCGATGATGCTAAACCGTGGGTTAATAAATCAATGAGTGATCATTTTAGGAGCTACAAAAGTCGGATTAAGAGAGACTATTACAATACTTATCCTACGGATGAGGATAGGTTGTCACACAGACCCGAAGAGGTTTCACTTTCAGACTGGAAGATTCTTCTGAATTATTGGGGTGATGAGAAGGTTCAGGTAATGGAAAAAAATTCATTGTATCTTCTAACTCTGAATAATTCACAAGATGAATAATTTAGAATAATACATAGGAACATAGGACAAGACACGAATTTAAAAATATTATGGACTGAAAAGTGATGATTATTATGGATAATTTAGTATGAAAAGCGATGATAAATGTTCCCTTTGTTATATAGGAAATTGCAAAAAAGAATTCAGAGGCACGACAGAAAATTACTGAAACACATACTACTGGATCCACGAGTTTCGCGCAAGTTGCCCACATGCTGGTAATGTAATTTGATGTTATTTCAAGTATATTTTGTAGAAATTTTATTAGTTTTTGTATTCCCCAATGTATTAGCAGGATAGTTCATATTTTTAATATGTAAATTTACTTCAGCGACTTGAAAAACTGGCCAAACTGGAAAAAGAAAAACAGGAGAAACTTGGGAAAATGCCTGTCAATGATGATGGCGAGGGTGAGGGTAATGGTGAGGAAGATCCGATTAAAGTATCAGATGCTGATATCTACTTAGCGACTCGCAAACGAGACGAGAAGCGTGAGTACAAGTTGCCTGAACAGGTGCTCAAAATGGTTAATGATAAAATTGTAAGTTCAAATAATTCAATTGACATTTTCCTCTACTAATTTATCTATTGTTGATTGTATTTGCGTTTTAAACGAATGCTCTGTTCTTTTACAGGTTGATGTTAAGAAAACTCTGGAAACCGAAGGTGTGGAAGCTGCTAATAAATTGGTTCGTGGTGACAAGGAACACAACCCATATTACCTAATTGGGAGGCTTATTCGGAAAAAGGAACCAAAGTCAACGTCTTCAACATCTTCAGGTACATCCTCCATTCCAGTTCCAAATCAGTTGGTGTCGGAGCTAACTGCTAAGATCATAGCTCAACTTCAGCAAGAGATGGATCATAAACTTGACCAAAAAATGCGAGAAATGATGAAAATGTTGGCTGAAAAGAATCCAGAATTAAAGTTAGACACTAATGAGGACTCTGAGAAATCTGCGAACTCTGAAAAATCTGTCGAAGTGTCTTATAAAGATGACAATGATGTCAATACTGACTGATCAGATCATTTATGCTATGCTAAGTAAAAACAGTGGTTATATGTACCTAACTTTTCAATGTTGGTATGGTTTATGTAGTAGATGGATGATTGGAATGGTTTGTGGATTTGTTGTTATTTTGGATGGTTTTTAATGTATTGAAATGGCTTCTGGACAGCCTATTTAGGTATTGGATTGTTTGGTAATATTTTGAATGGGAAGTTCTATATTTCAATGTCACATGTTGCTATTCTGTATTTAAAGTGTTGGTAAAAAGCATGCAAAGTGTAACCATTAACTCCAAAGTATTTAGTCTTTATGTGTTGGCAAAAGTATAGCAAAATGTTGGCACAAAATCTAAAAATGTTCAAGAAAAAGTGTAGGCATAGTGGTAAGGGTGTTGTTAAAAACATCTAAGTGTTTCATAATTTGGTGTTACCATAGTACTACAACTGTGTTGGCATAGGTCTATAGCAATACTATTAGTAGTGTTACTACAAAGATAACTGTGTTGGTATAGATCTATAGCAACAACTAATAATATGTAGCCACATAAATAAAAAGTGTTGGCGTAGGGGTCTATGCCTACACATTTCTCCCGTGTTACCAAAAACTACAAAAGTGTTGGCGTAGACCCCTATGGTAGCGGCCATTTTTCTAACACCCTCAAATTTGGTCAAAGTGTAGCCATAGCCTATTTTTTTCCTTTTACCAACAGTTTTTTGGGCTATAACCACACTTTTTCAGGTGTTGCTGTAGCCCACTTATGGCGTATTAATGTGTAGTGAGATCGGATAACGCATTAGATTTTATTGATAAAATGTGTGTTAAGCATTTTGCTAAACGAGGAATGGTGCATCAAAGATCATGTCCGTATACGCCTCAACAAAATGCAAGAGTCGAAAGAAAACACAAAAATGTTTTAAAAATGGCGCGAGCCTTGCGTTTTCAATCTGGTTTGGCATTATCTTTTTGGGGGGATTGCGTTTTAACTACAGTGGGCATAATGAATAGAATTCCTAGTGAAGCATTGAACTTCAAAGTACCTTATGAGGAAATGGTCAGTGAAAAGATGGATTATAATATTTTAAAAGTATTTGGGTGTCTTCCTATAGCCTACCTAGGCACTGACAAGTTTGCACCAAGAGGCATTCCAGGTATATTTGTGGGATATCCATCACTCACAAAGGGGTATAGACTGTTGGACATCAAAACTGTGCAGCCTTTTGTTTCTAGACATGTGATTTTTCACGAAAAAGTATTTCCTCTCAACAGTAACTCTACTAAAGCATATGTGCAACCCATTCCAGTCAAAATGCCAGAACCAAAAGGTGGATACTGTGATGATGAATTTTTCGAAGACACACCACAAGACCATAATATAGACACAGAAAATATAATTGATGAAGATGAGGTGAACACTGATGAAGAAATAGAGGAAGTCACTCAATTAATTCCTAGGAGATCAGGAAGATCTACTAGACAACCAGCATGGCTGAGACACTTTGTTACACCTTCTGCAAATGAAGCCATAAAAGTTGCAATGATTGCAACAGTAGTGACTACACAACAGATCAGTCCAACTTTCAGCTGTTTTCTTGCAACAATCATTCCCCAAACAGATCAACTACATTTTCAACAAGATGTCAAGATGCCATAGTGGTTAGATGCAATGAATGCGGAGCTCGAAGCTTTGGAGAAAACAAAACATGGGAAGTTATGCCACTACCTCCTCTAAACAGAAAATCTATAGGGTGCAAATGGATATACAAAACAAAATTCAAGCTGATGGATACAAACAAACATATGGAATAAACTTTGTGGAGACCTTCGCACCCGTGGCAAAAATGATGACAGTAAGGGCGTTGCTGGCAGTTGTAGCCTTGAAAGATTGGAATGTGGATCCATTAGATGTGTCAAACGCATTCCTAAATGGAGACCTTGAAGAAATAGTGTATATCACCATGCCTCAAGGGTATAGTGGATGTGGGAGCAGAATAATTCTGAATGGAAGAACTGAGTTGGGAAAAACTGATGAGAATGTGCAGATGGTGTGTAGGTTGAAAAAGGTGTTGCATGGACTGAGGCAGGCCTCAACGCAATGGCACCACAAAAACTCTGTCACCTTGATTTCTTTGGGGTTTCGACATTCAAAATAAGACTATAGCCTCTATTATAAGGTCACAGATGATACAATTACCCTGGTACTAATCTATGTAGATGATTTGTTAATATCAACTAATTTCAGAAAGTCTATCAATAAGTTAAATGTAACACCCCCAGATCCGGGGTCAGGAATCTGGGTTGTCACGCTCCATCAATGATACAATACCTGCATTACTTACAACATTCTCATAATACAACTCCAAAGACCCCAATCACTTACGCACACACACACAAGTTATAGCCTTGGAAATGAGCAACAATAATCAAAATTTGTTAGTACAAACCAAATGTACTATCCAGGACCTCATCTGTTATTTACAACCTCTACCTGAAGTTACAATAATAGACCTCACAATTCTATACAAGGTTTAGTAATACAAACCCACTCAAAATAATTCTCACTAATTCAAGCTGCAAACTCTCCATTCCCTTGCTCTCGTAACACGAGGTGGATTCGGCAATGTTTTCCTCATGCTGAAAGATTTAATAAAGCAAGAATGAGCTAATAGTGCTCAACAAGAAATCTATTCCAGTTTAAATCTTTAAACCTTTTAGGGAGATAATCCATATGGGATCAAAACTTTTATCATTACTAGGGTGTAACCCCAAAATAGTATATCGTTTAAAATACCGTATGAATTATAATCATACTCATATACTCATCGTAAATCCTTTAGGAATCCTGGGTATCAATATGATAAATCAAGTCTCAAACATATCTTTTTAAAATAGATATTAATATTGGAATCAAGGCTTAAAGCTTATCCATTGATTCAAAATACTATCCAGTTCAATATACTGTATATCTTAAATGCCTTCTCAACATATATACATGATTTAGATATCTCATATTGTTCAAAATACTGTAAAATATCAGTAATGAACACCTTTTATAAAAGAAGCAAGAATGAGCACTGGAGCACAACAGCAATATATACAGTTCAAAAATATCTTTATAACCACATGCTACACATTAAACGGATAAAATACTAGCATAACATAAAAGATGAAGTTACGAGGAAAATTAATATAATGATTCCGTAACTCAAAATCCACTTATGCATATATAATCTGAGTAAGGTTTTATCAGAGTCAAAACTCATAAAATAAAAGATGAAGTTGCAAGGATTTATTGTAACTTCATTTTGTTAAACACTTTTCGACCCTCTGCCAACATGATCGGTAAACCTGTACTAAGGGGGCTACCCTTTAGTCCCTTTCAATACATGTTGCAGTATTATCCAAGTTGGATGATGAACTAATACTGGAGTAATCTCCGCGCCAGTTGTCCAACCTAACTATGATCAGTAGCAGGTTGTACAACTAAAAAGGGTTTTCTACATGTAGATGGAAGAACACGACAGCCTGACATTGTCTACCGCCTTTCTGGATCCCCCCGGCCCATTTGGGGCAATAAAATGATGGATCGGCGCGACTCGACCTCTTACACTTGCTCCTAGTTCGGATGAAATCCATGACTCTGAAACGTAAAGATCGTCCTCCTTTCCCCAAGTGTAATACTTGTTGATACGACTCCACTCAGTAGTTATATCTAGGTTGGAAAGGAAGATTCCCCAATATTTTCCAAGCTATTGCTTGTTAATGGATATCGACTTGTTCCATCAATTTATTCCTCGATCGTTGAGGTACTAACACAACATTTGACTTGCAGCAATTAAATTGCTCCGAGAAAATATCTGTCCACTGACAGTTTTGAGTTGAGAGTTTAAAATGAGTAGCACTCACTTAAATCAGGTTTCCCATATTTTTGATAGTTGAGCGAGCATTTAAATCCTCTTAAAAGACAGATTTAAATGGAAAAACAGTGTTTTGGGAACCTCTTTTTGATTAAAGATAATTAATAATATAGCTTAGAGTATCTTTCGTAATTACTGAAGGTCGAGGATAAACTTTAAATAACATTTCTCATTTTTAAAACGTGTTAAAAGTATTTAATAAATAATCGAATAATATTTATTAAATAAGTAAACCTTAAACGAATATTCGAAAATAATATTCATTAAGTAAATAATGATTAAATGAATATTCAAAAAAATAATATTCATTAAATAAATAAGGATTAAATGAATATTCAAAATAATATTCATTAAGTAAATAAGGATTAAATGAATATTCAAAATAATATTCATTAAATAAATAAACCTTAAATGAATATTCAAAAATAATATTCTTTAAATAAATAATGATTGAATAAATATTCAGAATAATATTCATTAAATAAATAATGATTAAATGAATATTCAAAATAATATTCATTAAATAAATAATCATCGAATAACAGTTGCCCGATATCTTTATCGGAAAAATAATCTTTAATATATACAGAAAATATAATTACTTCTGGTCTACAGAATAAAATCATACGCCCTTTACCTAGGGCATTTATAAAAACCTGGCTTCTAACTAATATCCCATATTTAGCTTAGAAGCCCATAATTAAATCATAAAACAAGTATCACAATATACTTTCGAAAACACTTATGCCTTCCATTACCATATATAACGGAAATAGTATTCAAATAGTATTTTCGACTGAGATAATACTCAAATAACATTCCTTGAAAGATATAGTAAGCAAATATCATTCCTCGAATGATATCATACTCGAATAACAATCCTCAAAGTACATAGTATTCTGCCGATGGAATCCCTCCGGGTTTCCATGGCTATCTACATATCTCAAAATACCGACTCCCGATTTAGAGTCGAAAACAATGAATATGCTCTTATATTTAGAGCTACCAAGTAAACCGGTTCATAACTACTTAACTCAAAAGATTTTTATATAATCCAAAGGTCAAATCCATTTCAACAAGAAATAAGATATATCGCAAAACTGTCCAATTTTATACATGGCAAAAGCAGTATTATATCGTCAATACTTCAAAGTATAGATTTAGAAACTTGCATCTATTATACGCATACATCAGAATATGGTACTTTAAAATACAGCATGGAATGAGTAAACTTGCCTGGAAATCCCGAAGTAGCAATAAGTCTCAGGTTGGTCCAGTAATCTAGAATCAACACAAGGTTCAAGATTAATAACATAAACACTTTCACCATACTAAGTATATACTAACTCAAGTACAAGTCCATTTTCAAGATAACTCTTTAAGATCCTCTACTCGAGCATGCTCGCTCACGCATTTTTGTAAAATTGAAATATAATTCTTTTAACACGAAATCTTTTCGAAGGTCTTCCTAAACGTACCTAGCATGTTAACACAAAGTCTCACATTCCAATAAGTCGCTTAAGGGGTTTGACCACTATCTCAATGTTCATACAATGAACTACTTAGTTACGCGAAACCGCTTTCACTAAAACAGACGTTTCTCCTAAACCGTAAATTGAAACGATACGATTCTTTCACTAAAACAAACTAGGAAACATGGCCTACATGATCACGGTCAGAAACCTTATGTTTATGCCCTTTAAAGTATTCGGGATTTTTGTCCAAACTTCCTAAGTAAAATTTGACATGGTAACGACGCTTAAACGCGATTCCCGTGTTTAAAACACTCTAATCAATTCATCAATCCACAACCAACAATCACAACCCAAGGATCTCCTCCAAATCACTTTATTTCTGTCTAAACATACTCATAACACTAATCACTAGTTCAACCATCAATCAATCCATTAAACCTCATACATATCATGTAAATCATCTCTAAATCATACTATCACTAACAATCATCCATTAATACACTAATATCAAATCATAAGTAAAAGTGTGAGAGGGTTTATACCTTCCTTGGTACTTAATATAGACTATAGATGGCTAGTATACCCTTTCTTGCTCCTTGATTATCCTTTACAAGCCTTAAACTTCAAGATCAAAACAAGAAACCACTTGAAGTTACTATTCATCCTCATCTTGTAAAATCCATAACAAATCGAAAAATAAGAGTTTGGTGCTAAACATTTTACCAGACCTTTTTCTCTTGATAAAGTTTCTTTTATATCATCAAATTCTAAGCTTCCTAGCTAGGGTTTAGAGACCCATCTTTCCGCTGGACAGAAACTGGACAGATTGGGTTCTCCAACTTGGGGAAGAGATTTAGCTAGGCTAAACTCCTTTGTTGACCATGAAATTTTGAAATAATGTTACCCATGGAGTGGAGAAGCTATGGTTAAAATTTGGTGATTTAAGGATGGATAGAAGTGGAGATATGAATTTTTCTTTGAGCTTGGTTTCTGCTGGGCAGAATTGTTGAAGAAATGGGGTTTCTCTTTCTTGCTTTTTGCCTTGGTTACTTTTGGATAATTGTGATATTTTGTAGTTTAAATGGTGAGTCATTGCAATAAGCCTCATCATCGGACACATGTCAAGCAATGAGATGTCTGGGTGGCAAAGCAGCTTTACTAGTTTGTTTCCTTTCACATGGATGTTACAATTGTTGCATTCCTTGGATTATTCTTGTTACAGTTACTTCCATGCTTTTATTTAATCCACTAAGTGTCACGTTGTTCGGTTACGGCTTAACCTCGTTGAACGTTCACAGGGATTTCGTAAGTGTTCTATCGAAGTAGTTTACCGTAAACGTTCTTGATATCACTAATTCTTTTATTAAATCCATATCCATGGAATTGATAATTTAAATCCTCCAATATTTTCAAATAATGATTAATCCGTCCGTTATTGGTGAAATTTCGGAGAAAACAGCAAATGCTATTTTTCTGATTCTGACAGCTTTTGCATTCCTTCATTTACATCGTAGATCACTAATACGACTTTGAAAGTTCATTATCCCGACTCGTACATAGGGTGGTCTGAAAATCTTTTACACGACAAAAATTACTATTCATCAGGATTTTACTATTCATCAAAAAAAAAAAATTAAACTAAGTCCAAAATTTGGGGTTATTACAGTCTCCCCTACTTAAAAGGATTCCGTCCCGGAATCTAAGAAAATAGCCGAGGTTACTCTTCCAATATAGTAATCTCCAGTTTTCAGGTTGACTCTTCAACTCTCTGGTTTCATTACAACACTTTCTCATTCCGGTCTGTGATATCTATCAAACGCTTTATATAAGCCAATTCTGGCTATGCACATATACACCCATTTTCTATCAACATTCGATTATTCTTGCAATTGGCGGTACAATACTTACCGTAACTTCGGTTGTCTGAAATGTTTCTTTCGGTCGGTCCGTCGGTCTGCGGATCCTAAGTAGTAATCGCACTCAATCTCGTTTCCAAACATGTTTGGAAAACTCCTCCCGAATCGGGAGTTCAATCATTGGTTCTTATCTGACACGATGGTGACTGGAACTCCACGTCACCCAACTATCTCTTTCGTAACTCTTCTCGGTTAACGATCTCTTGCTGATAACAAAATATGAGTAGACTCATTTGATCCATCAATTATAGCTCAATTGACGTCATAGTCCGACTTGATTCTTGTTGATCCTATCACAGAATCCATTATATTAAAATTACATTCCTAATCAGGAATCTCTATTAACTGTGATAGTCTACTAGGTCTTTGTTCTGCCTTCATTTTCTGACATATCCAATATTTGTTTACCAATCGATAAATCCTTTTATTTATCCGACCACTTATAACATTTCCTTAACTTTCTTTACCTTTTTGTACTATCGGTGTAGCTGTCTCTTTATGACAGATCTTTATTCCTTAATTCATTCTGGCTCATTCAGGACTTTTAAATAATCCTTTATGTTCTCGTGACTTCAAACTTCATCCTTTCAGTTCTTCTTATTAGTCATTCCGAAGATTTAGCATCTTTCATTTCTTGAACATTTCGAATCCCAACTTGGTAAAATATACCTTATGATTCCTGGAAATTTTCTCACATTTCTCGATCCATTCAACTTTTTCAGTCTTTCGAGTAAGTCTGGTAAGTGGGGCTGCAATCTTAGCAAAATCTTGTACACATCTTCGGTAATATCCGACTAAATCCACAAAATTACTCACCTCGGTTGGTGTGGTTGGTCTTTCCTAGTTTGAAACGTCTCCTATCTTTGCAGGGTCAACCAGTACTCCTTTACTGTTGACCACATGTCCTAAAATTGTACTTCCTTTAGCCAAAACTCGTACTTTGAGAACTTGGCATATAACTTTTCTCTCCTCAGTGCTTCTAACACGATCCTCAAATGTTCTGCATGTTCTTCCTCGGTCTTTGAGGTAAACCTAAATATTGCCGATGTCACTATGACATACTTATCCAAATACTTCTTGAAAAGTTGATTCAGCACGTCCATGAAAACTGCAAGGCTATTCGTCAGCCCAAACGACATTACTAAAAACTCGTAGTGTCCATACCTGGTGCGAAACGCAGTCTTGGGTACGTCCTCGGGTTTAATATTCAATTGGTGGTATCCAGTTCTCAATCAATATTCGAGAATTTAACTGCATCATGCAGCCGATCGATCAAATCACCGATCCTTGGCAGGGGTATTCATTCTTAACAATTAGCCTATTTAGCTCTCGATACTCTATGCACAGCCTCATGCTGTCGTCCTTTTTCTTTACCAATAACACAGGTGCATCCCACGGTGACGCACTTGGTCTTATCATTTCTTCCCCTAACAATTTCTACAATTGAGCGACTAATTTCTTCATCTCAACTGGAACTAGTCGGTACGGGGCCTTCGAAACTGGCGCCGTTCTTGGAGCTAATTCTATACCTGACTTTATTTCTCTATCGGGTGGTAACCCCGGAAGATCTTCTGGAAATACATCCTCGAATTCGTTAACCACGGGGATATTCTATACACTAGGTACTTCCCATTTCATATCCATCACAGTCGCTAAACAAGTTTCATCTTCTTGGAGGTCAAACGTTTCCTCGTTCGACAATCTGAATTCTTACTTCCTTTCTTTCTCAATCTATTCACGTTTCATACTCTATTTTCTTTATGCCCATTTCTTTCTCGTCCACTTTGCTTCCATTTCTATCATAGTCGTTTCATTAACCAAGGTAACATAATCAGTCGTTTCGAACACTTCGTTATTCTGAATTCGCATCATGCGAAACAAACCTTGGCAATTTCCGTAAACTTCGATTCATAATTTGTCGTACTCATTTGTTTTAGCTCTAAGCTTCAACACTCTCTTTTTCCAAATACTAAGGAAAATACTTGCATGGTACCAAGAATACTTCAAGAAACAGAATGTTTTATATATATAAAAAAAAACTTCGTAAAAATTCTCGCTGAGGGGGCGACCTGGTTAGGTCTCAATCAAATTATCGTTTGAAAATCTTCCCACCATACTTCACTGCATACAAATGCATCGTGAATTCACTTATATAAATTTGACCGAAAGTTGAACTTAGTGATACAATAACTAGTTCATTTCAATAAACATTGACATCTAGCTGAACAAAATTTGCTAGTTCGATTATTTTGGGACGCAGCATCTAGCTAGGATAATTAGCTAGATTTTCATCATATCATTAAAATTTCAACTAGTTAGAACAATTAACTAGTCACTCATCATGGCACATATAATTAGTCAGTTTCAATCTACTAGTACAAAATCTCGACATCGTAGCCGAAGAAAGAAAGAAAACAAAATTTTGACTACTCGGATAATGATTTGAAAAAGAAGGATAAATAAGTTTGGGACAAACAAGGTAATTATAACCTTTGAATAGAGTATAAGGTTTGAATAGATGGTTCTTGGTATCGGAAAAATCGATAACCTTCCACCAAACATTTCTCATCAGTGAAACGGTCCACCCAATGGTGTCTCCGTACATAAACTTTGTCAAATTCCTCGATAGAATTAAATTCGGAATATCAATATCAAATTGATATCCTTTCCACGATTTCAACGTCTGAGGTGCAAATCTCTCCTTAATAGAAGAAAAGAATTTACGAGTAGTCTATGAAATATACATCATCTATGTTTTAGACACATAGCTAGATATTTATGAACTCGACTGAGGAGTCCAAGTATGAAAAAAAGAAGAAATCGAATATCAAAATAATCGTTAAAGAATATTCGTCAAATAATTAAGGAAGCATTAATTGAACATTCCTTAGATAATTGAAAGAATAAAGAATAAAATATAGACCTGGAAGGATAGATGAATAATGGTTCCCTCTTCCGGTCATCCTAGGGCACGAACAAAGCGCTCCGGTGAGTAATGGTAAGTTAACTCTGCGTATTTAAACCTCAAAGGTAATGAGAGGAGAAAAGAAAAGAAATAAAATGAATATAGCAATTGTTGGTTGCATCCCAAGTTGAAGTAGGAAACTAGAAGGGTTACCTGACATGAATTATTCAAGGTAACACGGGCATGAACAGTTTTAGATTGAGGAGTGTACCAACAAGTAGATACCAAGAAGTCAATGGTCATCATAATTTCTAACATCACCCGTACGAGGATGATCTTATCTTTCTGCCTTAATGGCTTATGGTACTAACCAACGGTACCTCAAAATCGTACAAGTCCTTAAATAGGTCGGGAGTTCGAAACATATTCGTCATTCCTCGATAATCGTTCAGAGATTGGGCCTCCTACAGCTGCATCAACACATCCTCAAAAGATGAAGGTCGATTAACGTATATGTAATTTCTTAACACTAGTCGTATCGAACGAATCCAACCCCAGGCCACCATAGGTCTCATCCCTCGTAGGTCCTGAGATTGTCGCATTGCTCGTCGCAACCATACGTGTCTTTATCAGAATCACACTATTCATTCTTCATATCTTTGATTTCTGAGTTGAGCCATCATGGCCTATCGTACAAAATGTACTCGCGATGCGATTTAGCACGTTCGTCTCACGATAACGTTCTGGTACTATACGTACGCAACAGTCTCCTTTTTAGGTAACAAAATACCTATCGACGGAAAAGACACCCACTCTTGTGGAATCGTTGTTCTCAAGGCTTGGACCTCATACACAAGATAATGCCCTAACTAGTCCACGCAATTTAGTAATTCGGATCGCGTAAAGGACTATAAACGTCTCAATCTTCACATGTACTGCCTTCTTGTGGCAAACTACGATGAACTTCAAACACTTAGGTTCTTACTAAGTCAAGTTATCCATTGGTATTGGCCATTCCGACCTTACCCCAACTGCAACCGAGACTCTGCTTCGCGTCTTATCTTAATGTTTTTGATAATCCATGTACAATTCTAAACGTCCTTCTCATCATTATGATGATCTTCAACGGTCCTATCGGTCCTTCGATAAGTCCTCAACTAAACTCTTTAACCTTAACATCCTCAGTGGCACTACTTCCGGTAGTCCACTTAACGAACTCTATATGAGTCCTCTCGTCATTCTCTTACTTCGATATAACTCTTAACACTCTCATATCCAAGTTTATAACTTAACGCTCTGATACCATTTCTGTAACACCCCCAGATCCGGGGTCAGGAATCTGGGTTGTCACGCTCCATCAATGATACAATACCTGCATTACTTACAACATTCTCATAATACAACTCCAAAGACCCCAATCACTTACGCACACACACACAAGTTATAGCCTTGGAAATGAGCAACAATAATCAACATTTGTTAGTACAAACCAAATGTACTATCCAGGACCTCATCTGTTATTTACAACCTCTACCTGAAGTTACAATAATAGACCTCACAATTCTATACAAGGTTTAGTAATACAAACCCACTCAAAATAATTCTCACTAATTCAAGCTGCAACTATTCTGCTCACACCGACAGTATCCATCATGCATCAATTAACTCCAGGGTGGTCTCTCCATTCCCTTCCTCTCGTAACACGAGGTGGATTCGGCAATGTTTTCCTCATGCTGAAAGATTTAATAAAGCAAGAATGAGCTAATAGTTCTCAGAAAGAAATCTATTCCAGTTTAAATCTTTAAACCTTTTAGGGAGATAATCCATATGGGATCAAAACTTTTATCATTACTAGGGTCTAACCCCAAAATAGTATATCGTTTAAAATACCGTATGACTTATAATCATACTCATATACTCTTCGTAAATCCTTTAGGAATCCTGGGTTCAATATGATAAACCAAGTCTCAAACATATCTTTTTAAAATAGATATTAATATTGGAATCAAGGCTTAAAGCTTATCCATTGATTCAAAATACTATCCAGTTCAATATACTGTATATCTTAAATGCCTTCTCAACATATATACATGAATATCTATTTAGATATCTCATATTGTTCAAAATACTGTAAAATATCAGTAATGAACACCTTTTATAAAAGAAGCAAGAATGAGCACTGGAGCTCAACAGCAATATAGACAGTTCGAAAATATCTTTATAACCACATGCTACGCATTAAAAAGATAAAATACTAGCATAACATAAAAGATGAAGTTACGAGGAAAATTAATATAATGATTCCGTAACTCAAAATCCACTTATGCATATATAATCTGAGTAAGGTTTTATCAGAGTCAAAACTCATAAAATAAAAGATGAAGTTGCAAGGATTTATTGTAACTTCATTTTGTTAAACACTTTTCGACCCTCTGCCAACATGATCGGTAAACCTGTACTAAGGGGGCTACCCTTTAGTCCCTTTCAATAGATGTTGCAGATTTATCCAAGTTGGATGATGAACTAATACTGGAGTAATCTCTGCGCCAGTTGTGCAACCTTACTATGATCAGTAGCAGGTTGTACAACTAAAAAGGGTTTTCTACATGTAGATGGAAGAACACGACAACCTGACATTGTCTACCGCCTTACTGGATCTCCCCGGCTCATTTGGGGCAATAAAATGATGGATCGGCGCGACTCGACCTCTTACACTTGCTCCTAGTTCGGATGAAATCCATGACTCTGAAACGTAAAGATCGTCCTCCTTTCCCCAAGTATAATACTTGTTGATACGACTCCACTCAGTAGTTATATCTAGGTTGGAAAGGAAGATTCTCCAATATTTCCCAAGCTATTGCTTGTTGATAAGTGTGTGCTTAATCTAAATATTGTCCCTATATTTAAGTTATTTTGTATTGATTTGGATTTTTATTTAATAAATTATAATGTTTTATTGTAGGTATCAAGGAGTTTTAATAAAGGAAGGCTTGGAGCTTAATTGGCAAGAGTTGGAGATTTATTTGATTAAAATTCGGATTTTATGACCCACTTGCGCAGTTCATACTGTTTGGGCCATAACTGGAGTTCTATAAGTCCGATTCAGACGATTCAACAGCCCACGGAAAGCTTATGAGAAGGGCTTTATTTCAGAAGTGGTCTTGATATCAAAGTCCAACCGTATCAGTCCAGAAGCAGGCCCCAACAGTCAGCTACGAATTTCTTTATTGGAATTCAATTTTGATTAGGAAACTCCTTGTATTTGCATTAAATTATTAAAAATACTTTTATTAGAGATATTATTATATACTATTCAGACCTAATCTGAATATAGATCGTAAGAGGAGAAGATTTTACGATACACACAACTTTGTAAACACTTTATTTTGGGGAGATTTTTCTGAGAACTTTTATTTTCCTTGAAGATAGAAGATTAAAGGTTCATCTCTATTCCTTATAATTATGTGTTCATCTTACAATTCATATATCTTTTGTTTAGTTAATTCAATTATGAGTGAGTAGATTATTAATCTAGGGTTAAGTTGAACCCTAGTTATGATTGATGTGTGAATTTCCCAATTCCCCCAATTTAATTGTTTAATTGCTCTTGCTTATTGAGTTGTTTAAATTAACAATTGCAAATCAGACGTGATTATGTGTTGTTTGAACCAATATCTAATTATCAACGAGAGTTGGAATTAGATGGTTGTGATTTATCCAAAAAGAACATGAAATTCTCCATGAGAATAGGTAGAATGGATTGTTAGGAAATTAGGGTGCCGTGATTAATGTCTCTAAATTACATGATACCATGAGAATAGGTTTGATTGTATTTTAAGAGAAGCCATTAATACATGAGAGGGGTTTTTGGTATTTATAGGGCGCATCTTTCCTTTTGAGTAGTTTATCTGATTAATTGGGGAGGGAATTCACGATTGCATTAATTCATGCTAGTGGGGATACTTAATTCTGGATGTTTTTAATATTTGATTTAATATAAACACAATTCGCTTTAGTATAAGATTAGTTTAATAAATTCTCAATATTTATTGTGATACTTGCTTAGCCGAATTAAATCAGAAACAACTAGTGATTGATACGTTTGTCTCTGTGGGATCGACTCTGACTTACCCTGCTACACAGTTAGAAGGATTAGTTAGATATTATAATTTGATAGGCACGCGACAGCCTTGTCAAATTTTTGGCGCCGCTGCCGGGGACAAAGCAGTGTTAGATTAGTTAATTTTGAATTGATTTAGCTAAGTATTTTAGTTGTGTTGCTTCGGCTATTATTCACTTGTTATTTGATCTTTGTTTCTAGTTTTCTTGTTGCATGCACACTCGAAGTTCAGGTACAAAAAATTTAATTGCTTTTGATCCTGAAATTGAAGCTACAGCAAGAAGACAAGCAGGACTACGAAGGAAAAACAAAGACAAGGTAGTTATGGGTGATGCACCTGCAGCTAAGGCTCTTAGGGAGCATGGTATGCCAGATGCTACAGGCGTACTCTCAAGCATTGTCAGACCAGCAATCACAGCTACTCACTTTGAATTGAAGCCTCAGTTTATCCAATTCATCTCTAATGACTCTTTCGCAGGATTGTCCAATGAAAATCCTGTTGATCATCTTGAGAGTTTTCTGGAGAAGTGTGATACAATAAAGATGACCAATGTAAGTGATGAAGCTGTTAAGCTGCGATTATTTCCATTCTCTCTTCGGGATGCAGCAAAAGATTGGTTGAAGGATGAAGGGCCAAATACATTCACTACTTGGGATAGTCTTGCGAAGGCTTTTCTACTTAAATTCTTCAGTCAGAAGAAGACCTCTAAGCTCCGGAATGAGATCTCTAATTTTCGTCAAGATGATGACGAGTCACTTCATGATGCCTGGAGAAAATTTAAGCGACTTCAGAGACAATGCCCTCACCATGGAATTCCTGACTGGTTGTTGATCCAAACATTCTACAATGGGTTGACACAAGAGTTCCGAAACTTTGTTGATGCTTCTTCTGGTGGTTCTATTATGAAGAAGAGTACTGAAGATGCGAAAGCTTTGTTAGACGAGATGGCGTCTAATGATAATTATCCATACAATGATCGAAATCATCCTAAAAAGGGTGGTAAGTATGATGTTGATGCTCTAACCATGATTAATACCACTATGCAGGCTATGGTCAAAAAGATTGAGCAATTGGATGCCAGAAGCACTCCATCTACTGTTGCTTCATGTGAGATATGTGGTGTTGTTGGACACACCAAACTTGCTTGTCAATACAATCCTTCTGGAATGGCAGTTGAGCAAGCTAATGCTCTTTACAATCAGAATCAGAGGCCGCAGTATAATCCTTACTCCAACACGTACAATCCAGGTTGGAGAGATCATCCAAATTTCTCCTACAGGAACAATCAGGGTCAAGGACAATCTTCACAAAATAATTTTTCTCAGCCTCCTGGTTTTCAGCAAGCTCAGCCGCAGAAATCTAACTTGGAAAGTCTTATGGAAGGATTTATCTCTACTCAATCGAAGAAGAATGAGCACTTCGATTCAAGCATCAATGAGATAAAGGCTCACAACAAAATGATGGAGAACACGATCACTCAAATTTCTCAACAGTTGAGCCAACTTAATAAGTCTTCGGGCCAACTTCCTGGTCAAACTGAGCAGCCGTCAAGGGGGCATATCAATGCTGTAACTTTGAGAAGTGGTAAAGAATTGAAAGAGCCGGAATTGAATGCGAGCAAAAATGTTGAGAATGCTAAAGAAAGTAAAGAGGAGATTGCAACTGAGAAACTGGTAGAACCAGAGATCGTGGAAAAAGAAAAGAAAGAATCAGTAGCTGTTCCTCTTAAACCATATGTGCCGCCTGTTCCTTTTCCACAAAGGTTGGCACAAGCGAAGCTAGAGAAGAAGTATGGTAAGTTCCTTGAAATTTTGCAGAAGCTACATATCAATATCCCATTCATGGATGCTATCACTGAGATGCCATCTTATGCAAAATTCCTGAAAGATATTTTGTCAAGAAAGAGAAAAATTGAAGAAAGCTCTACCATCTCATTAACGGCAGAGTGCAGTGCCATCTTGCAAAATGATCTTCCAAAGAAGTTAGCGGACCCAGGTAGCTACTCAATTCATGTTCAGCTTGGGGATGTCGAAATTAAAAGAGCTTTGTGTGATCTTGGAGCAAGTGTCAGTTTGATGCCTTTGTCGATTTGTAAAAAACTTCAGATGGGTGAACTGAAACCCACACGTATCTCTTTACAACTGGCAGACAGAAGTGTGAAGTTTCCATTGGGAATTCTTGAAGATGTGCCCCTTAAGGTAGGAAAGTTTTATATTCCATGTGATTTTGTTGTCATGGAAATGGAAGAAGATGCAAATATTCCTATCATTCTTGGGAGGCCTTTCTTAGCAACAGCTGGAGCTATCATTGACATGAAAAATGGAAGAATTTCTTTTGAAGTAGGCGAAGAGAAGATGGAATTCAAGCTGTAAAGTACAATGGGACATCCTTCTACGGATGAGTTTGTGAATAGGGTGGATGCACTAGAGGAAGTGATCGACATGAAAGCCAAAATTCTACTATCTGAGGATCCACTTCAAGCTGTTCTTGAGGGTAACGTTGATGAAGAAAATGGAGAGTGTCAGGGTTACGAGAAGCTTTTGGATGCAGCACCTACATATAAGCATGAACATTCTAATGTGCTACAGCATGAGGAAGTTAAGGAGAGTTCCACGCCTCCTAAGGTAGAACTGAAACCACTACCTGCATCTTTGAAATATGTGTTTATGGGCCCTAATGAAACATATCCTATCATTGTTAATTCTGAGCTTGATGAGCTTCGTTTTGAGGCTTATGAAAGTTCTAAGCTTTACAAGGAGAAAACAAAGAAGTGGCATGACAAAGGGCTGTTACGAAGAGAATTCAAGGAAGGGGAGTTAGTTCTTTTGTTCAATTCGAGGTTAAGACTTTTTCCCGGAAAATTGCGTTCTAGGTGGTCGGGTCCGTTCAAGGTACAAAAGGTTTTTCCATATGGTGCAGTTGAATTGTTGGATACTCATGGAGGATCATTTAACGTGAATGGGCAAAGAGTCAAACATTACAGAGTTGGTGAGCCAATCAATGAGAAAGTGGAGATTCCGCTTTCTACCCCTTCATCGAAATGATTGATAAGAAGGTCGAGCTAATGACCTTAAAAAAAAAAAGCGCTTCTTGGGAGGCAACCCATGATTGTGGATGTAATTCGTGTATGCGTAAAAAAAAATGAAGTCCAAAAAAAAAAGAAAAAAGAAAAACAAAAAGAAGGTTATACTGGTGGGGAAAACCAGAGTTTAATTTCTCTGGAGACAGGACTTGAATACCACGGTATTAATTTATCAAATTGGCGTTTAAAATCCCTGGACAACAATTTTTGTTTTTTGGCTGGCTCACATCACATTCACGCGTTGGTGCCAATCTTTCTGCCTGTAACACATTTACACAGGCCCAATTCAACTAAGCCCATGAATCTGATCCAGCCCAGCTGTGCTACGTCACCTGTCACGTCAGCGTCCAATCACTTGTCCATATCAGCGCCACGTCAGCTGCTTTGTAACAAAAATTATAAGGAAATGTAAGAGTGGGGAGTTGAACCCCTGACCTCTAGCATGCAGCACAAAGACTTCAACCGCTCCACCAACTTGTTATTGGTGTTAGAAGTTGATTTGTCTAATTAATAAGCAGACTTTGGAGCCGTAATTTCAGCATACTCAAAAGAGGGAGGAGCAAGCTTCAATAATAATTTCAACGGGCACTTACTCCGGAACTAGGGGAGTACTTTGAACCTTTCTTTGTATATATATTTTTTTTATTTATTTTTATTTTTGTATTTTTTTTTTAGAATCTTGTTAGTTTAATGTATATTTATTATTATTATTCATTGGGGACAATGAACCGCTTGAGTGTGGGGAGGGGTTTCCAATATAAAAAAATATTTAAAAAATTTAGTTTTTTTTTTCTTTTTAATTTGTTAGATTTTTTTTTTTTAGGTTAGTTTAAAAAATAGTAAAAACACAAAAAAATTAGAAAACCTTAAAAAATGATTGCCTTGTCAAAAAAAAAAAAGCATGTTAATAAGGATAAGTACACATCATGTAGACTTATTTTGCGAGTGTCATATATTTGTCTCCTTGGCGTAAAATACCTTATACATGATGATGTCTTGTATGTGTTTGCGAAAATTTCAAAACTTGAATGTACGTCATTGTCAATTTTGACGAGTTTAGCATGCTATCACCTGTGAGATTTTGAGCCTTAATGTGCGATTGATGCATCTTTTTATCAATCTATTTGTTTGTGGTGAGTTATTCGTCATTGTGCATGTTGCTCTAGAACTTGCTTTAAACCAGGTCGTGCGCATATTGATATCGTGTATTGTGTAAGAATGATAAAGGCACTAGGATTAACCGTATTGTCCCAAACAGTACCCTGAAAAATAATCCTTAGTGAGCCCCCTTGAGCCTATATCCTTTTTCTTCGTATATCACCATCTAAATCTTGAGCTTATTTATTTGTTCTTGTCTTGATTGACTAGTAGAGCATTGTGATATATACTTGAGATTGGTAAAATATTAAGTGTGGGATATCTTTGTTAATGTGTGAATTTTGGTGGGATTTGAATTGGTTTGGCTACTTCTTGTTGGTGATATTTCAAATAAAATCACCAAGGTCAAAAAGAAAAAAAAAAAAGGAAAAAAAAAGGAAATTGAAAAAAAAGTGAAAAAAGAAGAAGATCACTCTATGGAAAGAAAGAAAGAAATAAAAGTGAGTGTATGTTCATTGGTTCTTACAATGTGAAATTTACGGGTTTTATATTTTTATGTGAGATGATATCTCAAGATAGTTTCATGTTGAGTGCTTCAAGTGTATATGAACATTATGCTCTATTAGTTATCAAGTTTAGCCAACTGCAGCCTTTTCATTTTCCTACCCCTCACCTAAGCCTCGTTACAACCCTTGACAAAGACCTTTTGATTTATACAAGCACGAAGTCTAGAGATTTTGGTGGACAAGCAAGCTTATGGTAGCACATGTGCATTTGATTGAATTTGAGTGATACAGTTACACCTAAACACTTGTGTGCTTTGAGTGTTTGTGAGGTTATCTTTCCATCTAAAGCATGCTATTATCTTGTTGATTGAGACTTTGATGTTATTCATGACATATTTTAGTCTTTCAGACTATGTGCGCGTACTTGAATAGTTGTGTTGGTGTGTAAAGTTGAGAAATTGCATTATATGACATCTAAGAGTTATTACATGGTTAATTTTGCATGTGTGGTGTGCTATGATATATTTCATGTTTGAGACTTGGCAGTCAAACCAAATAAGATTTTGTGGGTAGATTTACTATAAACCCTCACGAGACCTTACTCGTCCACTAGGGCTGCCTAGGGGTTTAAAGGGCTTGTTGCATATGCCAAATGCAACCGTGATCACCTACGGAAGTGGTATTTATTAGTTAGGTTATAGTTTTTTCTTTATTTTTGCCCGAGGACGTGCAAAATGCTAAGTGTGGGGATGTGATAAGTGTGTGCTTAATCTAAATATTGTCCCTATATTTAAGTTATTTTGTATTGATTTGGATTTTTATTTAATAAATTATAATGTTTTATTGTAGGTATCAAGGAGTTTTAATAAAGGAAGGCTTGGAGCTTAATTGGCAAGAGTTGGAGATTTATTTGATTAAAATTCGGATTTTATGACCCACTTGCGCAGTTCATACTGTTTGGGCCATAACTGGAGTTCTATAAGTCCGATTCAGACGATTCAACAGCCCACGGAAAGCTTATGAGAAGGGCTTTATTTCAGAAGTGGTCTTGATATCAAAGTCCAACCGTATCAGTCCAGAAGCAGGCCCCAACAGTCAGCTACGAATTTCTTTATTGGAATTCAATTCTGATTAGGAAACTCCTTGTATTTGCATTAAATTATTAAAAATACTTTTATTAGAGATATTATTATATACTA
Source organism: Heracleum sosnowskyi (assembly GCA_030848705.1). Lineage (NCBI taxonomy): Eukaryota > Viridiplantae > Streptophyta > Magnoliopsida > Apiales > Apiaceae > Heracleum > Heracleum sosnowskyi. The sequence continues at coordinate 74,651,414 of CM061235.1, forward strand.
TTCAGACCTAATCTGAATATAGATCGTAAGAGGAGAAGATTTTACGATACACACAACTTTGTAAACACTTTATTTTGGGGAGATTTTTCTGAGAACTTTTATTTTCCTTGAAGATAGAAGATTAAAGGTTCATCTCTATTCCTTATAATTATGTGTTCATCTTACAATTCATATATCTTTTGTTTAGTTAATTCAATTATGAGTGAGTAGATTATTAATCTAGGGTTAAGTTGAACCCTAGTTATGATTGATGTGTGAATTTCCCAATTCCCCCAATTTAATTGTTTAATTGCTCTTGCTTATTGAGTTGTTTAAATTAACAATTGCAAATCAGACGTGATTATGTGTTGTTTGAACCAATATCTAATTATCAACGAGAGTTGGAATTAGATGGTTGTGATTTATCCAAAAAGAACATGAAATTCTCCATGAGAATAGGTAGAATGGATTGTTAGGAAATTAGGGTGCCGTGATTAATGTCTCTAAATTACATGATACCATGAGAATAGGTTTGATTGTATTTTAAGAGAAGCCATTAATACCTGAGAGGGGTTTTTGGTATTTATAGGGCGCATCTTTCCTTTTGAGTAGTTTATCTGATTAATTGGGGAGGGAATTCACGATTGCATTAATTCATGCTAGTGGGGATACTTAATTCTGGATGTTTTTAATATTTGATTTAATATAAACACAATTCGCTTTAGTATAAGATTAGTTTAATAAATTCTCAATATTTATTGTGATACTTGCTTAGCCGAATTAAATCAGAAACAACTAGTGATTGATACGTTTGTCTCTGTGGGATCGACTCTGACTTACCCTGCTACACAGTTAGAAGGATTAGTTAGATATTATAATTTGATAGGCACGCGACAGCCTTGTCACTTGTTAATGGATATCGACTTGTTCCATCAATTTATTCCTCGATCGTTGAGGTAGTAACACAACATTTGAATTGCAGCAATTAAATTGCTCCGAGAAAATATCTGTCCACTGACAGTTTTGAGTTGAGAGTTTAAAATGAGTAGCAGTCACTTAAATCAGGTTTCCCATATTTTTGATAGTTGAGCGAGCATTTAAATCCTCTTAAAAGACAGATTTAAATGGAAAAACAGTGTTTTGGGAACCGCTTTTTGATTAAATATAATTAATAATACAACTTAGAGTATCCTTCGTAATTACTGAAGGTCGAGGATAAACTTTAAATAACATTTCTCATTTTTAAAACGTGTTAAAAGTATTTAATAAATAATCGAATAATATTTATTAAATAAGTAAACCTTAAACGAATATTCGAAAATAATATTCATTAAGTAAATAATGATTAAATGAATATTCAAAAAAATAATATTCATTAAATAAATAAGGATTAAATGAATATTCAAAATAATATTCATTAAGTAAATAAGGATTAAATGAATATTCAAAATAATATTCATTAAATAAATAAACCTCAAATGAATATTCAAAAATAATATTCTTTAAATAAATAATGATTGAATGAATATTCAGAATAATATTCATTAAATAAATAATGATTAAATGAATATTCGAAATAATATTCATTAAATAAATAATCATCGAATAACAGTTGCCCGATATCTTTATCGGAAAAATAATCTTTAATATATACAGAAAATATAATTACTTCCGGTCTACAACATAAAATCATACGCCCTTTACCTAGGGCATTTATAAAAACCTGACTTCTAACTAATATCCCATATTGAGCTTAGAACCCCATAATTAAATCATAAAGCAAGTATCACAATATACTTTCGAAAACAGTTATGCCTTCCATTAGCATATATAACGGAAATAGTATTCAAATAGTATTTCTCGACTGAGATAATACTCAAATAACATTCCTTGAAAGATATAGTAAGCAAATATCATTCCTCGAATGATATCATACTCGAATAACAATCCTCAAAGTACATAGTATTCTGCCGATGGAATCCCTCCGGGTTTCCACGGCTATCTACATATCTCAAAATACCGACTCCCGATTTAGAGTCGAAAACAATGAATATGCTCTTATATTTAGAGCTACCAAGTAAACCGGTTCATAACTACTTAACTCAAAAGATTTTTATATAATCCAAAGGTCAAATCCATTTCAACAAGAAATAAGATATATCACAAAAATGTCCAATTTTATACATGGCAAAAGCAGTATTATATAGTCAATACTTTAAAGTATAGATTTAGAAACTTGCATCTATTATACGCATACATCATAATATGGTACTTTAAAATACAGCATGGAATGAGAAAACTTGCCTGGAAATCCCGAAGTAGCAATAAGTCTCAGGTTGGTCCAGTAATCTAGAATCAACACAAGGTTCAAGATTAATAACTTAAACGCTTTCACCATACTAAGTATATACTAACTCAAGTACAAGTCCATTTTCAAGTTAACTCTTTAAGATCCTCTATTCGAGCATGCTCGCTCACCCATTTTTGTAAAATTGAAATATAATTCTTTTAACACGAAATTTTTTCGAGGGTCTTCCTAAACGTACATATCATGTTAACACAAAGTCTCACATTCCAATAAGTCGCTTAAGGGTTTTGACCACTATCTCAAAGTTCATGCAATGAACTACTTAGTTACGCGAAACCCCTTTCACTAAAACGGACGTTTCTCCTAAACCGTAAATCGAAACGATACGATTTTTTCGCTAAAACAAACTAGGAAACAGGGCCTACATGATCATGGTCAGAAAACTTATGTTTATGCCCTTTAAAGTATTCGGGATTTCTGTCCAAACTTCCTAAGTAAAATTTGACATGGTAACGACGCTTAAACACGATTCCCGTGTTTAAAACACTCTAATCAATTCATCAATCCACAACCAACAATCACAACCCAAGGATCTCCTCCAAATCACTTTATTTCTGTCTAAACATACTCATAACACTAATCACTAGTTCAACCATCAATCAATCCATTAAACCTCATACATATCATGTAAATCATCTCTAAATCATACTATATATCACTAACAATCATCCATTAATACACTAATATCAAATCATAAGTAAAAGTGTGAGAGGGTTTATACCTTCCTTGGTACTTAATATAGACTATAGATGGCTAGTATACCGTTCCTTGCTCCTTGATTATCCTTTACAAGCCTTAAACTTCAAGATCAAAACAAGAAACCACTTGAAGTTACTATTCATCCTCATCTTGTAAACTCCATAACAAATCGAAAAATAAGAATTTGGTGCTAAAACTTTTACCAGACCTTGTGCTCTTCATACGGTTTCTTTTGAGTTATAGATCATCAAATTCTAAGCTTCCTAGCTAGGGTTTTGAGTCCCATCTTTCCGCTGTACAGAAACTGGACAGATTAGGTTCTCCAACTTGGGGAAGAGATTTAGCTAGGCTACACTCCTTTGTTGACCATGAAATTTTGAACGAATGTTACCCATGGAGTGGAGAAGCTATGGTTAGTATTTGGTGATTTAAGGATGGATAGAAGTGGAGATATGAATTTTTCTTTGAGCTTGGTTTCTGCTGGGCAGAATTGTTGAAGAAATGGGGTTTCTCTTTCTTGCTTTTTGCCTTGGTTACTTTTGGATAATTGTGATATTTTTTAGTTTAAATGGTGAGTCATTGCAATAAGCCTCATCATCGGACACATGTCAAACAATAGGATGTCTGGGTGGCAAAGCAGCTTTACTAGTTTGTTTCCTTTCACATGGATGCTACAATTGTTGCATTCCTTGGATTATTCTTGTTACAGTTACTTCCATGCTTTTATTTAATCCACTAAGTGTCACGTTGTTCGGTTACGGCTTAACCTCGTTGAACGTTCACAGGGATTTCTTAAGTGTTCTATCGAAGTAGTTTACCGTAAACGTTCTTGATATCACTAATTCTTTTATTAAATCCATATCCATGGAATTGATAATTTAAATCCTCCAATATTTTCAAATAATGATTAATCCGTCCGTTATTGGTGAAATTTCGGAGAAAACAGAAAATGCTATTTTTCTGATTCTGACAGCTTTTGCATTCCTTCATTTACATCGTAGATCACTAATACGACTTCGAAAGTTCATTATCCCGACTCGTACATAGGGTGGTCTGAAAATCTTTTAAACGACAAAAATTAATATTCATCAGGATTTTACTATTCATCAAAAAAAAAATACCCATATTTCCTTGGGTTATTACATTAAAGGTTGAGCTATCAACATATTTCAGCATGAGAGACATGGGACCAATAAGTTATTTCCTTGGGCTGGAAATTGATAGAAGTGAAGCAGGCTTTTTCATTTCTCAAAAAAATATGTACTTTGACTTGATTACAGAGTTTGGAATGATGAAAGCGAACCCTCTCAAAGTCCCTATGGATACTCATGTGAATCTCTCAAATGATAAGGGAGAAGTGCTCACGGATCCTAGCTAGCACGTACCAAAGATTGATGGGAAAGTTAATTTACATCACCATCACAAGGCCATATTTGTCATTTCCAGTACACAATTTAGCATAGTATATACAGAGGCCTACAACTACTCATATGTAGGCAGCTAAGAGAATATTAGGTATCTTCTACTAAATCCCAGTCAAGGTATGTTGTTAGCTTCTTCTTCAGCTGCTCAACTCACTGCATATTGCGACAGTGATTGGGCCCGCTGTCCATTGACTCGAAAGTCCACCACATGGTACTGTGTTTTTTGTTGGGTACTTCACCAATTTCGTGGAAGACCAATAAACAATCCATAGTAGCAAGGTCCACCGTTGAGGCGGAATATCGAGCAATGGCACTAACTTGCTGTGAGGTAACTTGGTTGTCATCACTGCTTAAAGACATGGGTCTACTTGACTTACCTCCTACAATCATCAAAAGCGACAATCAAGCAGCGCTGAGTATAGCAGCAAACCGGGTTCTACATGAGAGAACCAAGCACATAGAGATAGATTGCCACTACATAAGAGAAAAGATTGTGGAAGGAGCTATGGTTACTTCTCATGTGTCGTCTCATGCACAACTAGCAGATGTTCTAACAAAGCCATTGGGTGTGAAGGAGCACAACTCATTACTACGCAAGATTGGAGTCTCGGTGCCTACCTCCTCTCCTCTTGAGGGGGAGTACTGAAGTTATGGCAATGTTCTGTGTTACAGTCAATAAGTACCCTAACGTCCAGGTGTTGCTGAGTCAATAAATACATGTTGATTAGGTCTGATATAGGGTCCATCAATGATGTGGTAGGAAGAGTCTAGACTGTTAGGGTATTGTGGTCTTTCTGTGAAAGTTTGTTAGACGATTAAGGTTGTAGACAATATAAAGGACACAAGTTGTGTTTGTTGGGTTTTAATCAAAGCGTGCTTATTTTATTAGTGTTTTATTTTGTTTCATATGACTTGGTCATATAACCAGTAGAGATTATTTAGGAGCTTTTGAATAAACGTTATGTAGTGGAGTTAAAGTAGGGAGTTTGATCCTATTTTCTAGAAACACACCTATATACATGTGTATTTATCTTGTACTTTGCAGATTGAATAAACACGCGTTCAGATATAGACTTTTGCTTTACAAACATTCATTAAAATCTCAGTTTCTAGGCTTGTAATCACATATTTTTCAACATTCTGGTATCAGAGGTATGGTGACGTTAGTGTATGCCAAAGTTTATGCCAATGAGGGTGACGATAGAGAACAATAAAGCAAAAGATGGGGTGATCGGGCTTAGTTATCCCATGTTAAATAGGGGAAACTATACGGCCTGGTCGATCAAAATGCGAGTTTATATGCAGGCACAAGGTGTTTGGTCCACTGTGGACACTACAGACTCGAAGACAGTGGTCGAGGAAAAGACAGATAAAGTGGCCCTGACAGCTATTTATCAAGGCAGTCCGGAGGATATACTCATGTCTGTAGCAGAGAAGAAGACATCGAAAGAAGCGTGGGAAGCTGTCAAAACCTTGTGTTTAGGAGCTGAGCGGGTGAAGAAAGCACAGATACAAACTCTCAAGTCTGAGTTTGAATCATTAAGCATGAAGGAAACAGAGGTTCTTGACGATTTTTGTATGAAGCTCAACGGACTTGTGGCAACCATTCGAGCTCTCGGTGAAGAAATAAAGGAGGCCTATGTAATGAAGAAACTGCTACGGGCAGTACTGAGTAAATTTCTTCAAATTGCCTCCACTATCGAGCAATTTGGAGATTTGGAGTCCATGACCGTAGAAGAAACGGTTGGATCCCTCAAGGCTCACGAGGAACGTCTCAGAGGACAGAGCGAAACTGGGGGTGGACAACTGATACTAATGGCTGAAGAATGGTCCAAACGAGAAAATGATGATTCAAAGCTACTCCTCACGAGAGAAGAGTGGCTAAAACGGAGTAGGAAAAGTGGAACTGAGGGGAGTACAAACTAGAAAGGTTGAAACAACAAAGAAGTTGTTCGAGGAGCACGTGACAAGAGTAAAGTACGATGTTTTAATTGCCTTGGTTACGGCGGCCATTATGCTGCAGAGTGCAAGAAGTCGAAGCGTGAACAAAAGGAGGAGGTAAATTTGGCCCAAATACAGGATGACGAACCCGCATTACTGGTGTTAGAAAATGTATTACTGGTCAACGAAAACAAAGTGACACCCAGGTTGAATCAAGTCAGCAGAGAAAAGGGAAATGACTCAAATGTTTGGTACGTTGACAACGGGGCCAGTAATCATATAACAGGCTAGTTGTCGAAGTTCAATGAGCTGGATGAAATTGTCAAGGGACAGGTCAGATTTGGAGACGGATCCATGGTACAAATTGAAGGGATATGAACAGTTCGACTAAAGTGCAAAAGTGGAGAAGAAAGACTCTTGACAAAGGTATATTATATACAAGCATTATGTAGTAATATAATTTCTCTTGGACAACTAGCTGAAGAAGGAAACAGAGTCGTTCTAAACGGAGATTACCTTTGGGTTTATGAAGAAGATGGCAAGTTAATAATAAAAGTGAAGTGTTCGACAAATCGCCTGTACAAAATTCTTATTGACAGTGGGAGTGTGAACTGTTTGTTGTCAAAGATCGACGAGAACTCCTGGCTCTAGCACGCTCGTCTTGGGCACGTAAATTTCAAGGCCATGACATTGATGTCAGCTAGAAGAATGGTAACTGGTATGCCTGAAATTAAAAGTCAGAACGCGGTTTGCAAGGGGTGCCTTATGTCAAAGCAAGCAAGAAATTCTTTCCCAAGCCAGGCAACTTATAGTGCTAAGGAGGCATTGGAGATCGTCCACGGTGATTTATGTGGTCCTATCACACCTCAAACTACGGCAGGTAATAAGTATTTTCTCTTGCTAGTAGATGACTATACCAGAGTTATGTGGGTGTATTTTTTGAAAAACAAGGATGAGGCATTTGAGACATTCAAGAAATTCAGAGCAAAAGTCGAAAGAGGGACTGAGAAAAAAATCAAATGTTTTCGGACAGATAGGGGAGGTGAGTTTACATCTAAATTGTTTAACGATTATTGTAATGAAGCAGGAATCTCTAGACGACTTACAACTCCATATTCACCGCAACAAAACGACGTGGTGGAGAGGAGAAATCGCACTGTCACAGAAATGGCACATAGTTTCTTAAAAGATAAAGGCTTGCCATCCACGTTTTGGGCTGAAGCAGTGAGACATTCAGTGTATATTTTGAATCGTTTGCCCACTAGAGCTCTGTCAGGTGTGACACCGTATGAGGCATGGTGTGGAAGAAAGACAGACGTTGGGCATATCAGAGTTTTCGGTGGCATAACACATATGAAATTGCTAGCAAACCAAGTATCAAAGCTGAGTGATCGAAGCAGGATGGTGGTAAGCCTTGGCAAATAACCCGAGACAAAAGCTTATAGGGTGTATGATCCTGAAACTGGAAGTTTGTACGTAAGCCGTAATGTGGTATTTAAAGAAGAGAAGGGATGGGACTGGGAGCAAATGCAGACATTTGAAGGAGAACACCAAAGTACTTTCACTGTATACAATTTAAATACGGGGGTATCCAACAATGAAATTGAAAGTGAAGGTTATCGAAGCCCATTATCTGTATAGTCCAACATGGGTGAAGGAGATACAAACTCAGGTTATACACCTCACAGTGGAACAAACACACCACCATTGTTCACAGCTCAACACCACCGTCCACACATGTTTCGATAGTGAGTTCTGATACTGAAACAAGTAGCGAGCCACCCAGAAAACATAGACAGCTGTCAGAGATTTATGAAGAAACTGACGAAATCGAATTGGACGACGATGAACTCATGTTGATGGGAACGATTGAGCCAACAAGTTATAGTAAGGCTGCAACTGAGTACTGCTGGCAGCAAGCGATGCAAACTGAGATCGATTCTGTTGAAAAGAACAACACTTGGAGGTTGACAGAACTTCCCGTCGGGCAAAAGGCTATCGGATTGAAATGGGTTTTCAAGGTAAAGAAAGACGCAAACGGAGGTGATAAAATATAAAGCCCGTATTGTTGCAAAGGGCTATGTTCAGCAGCATGGAAGAGATTTTGATAAAGTATTCACGCCTGTAACGTGACTAGAAATCGTAAGACTTCTGCTGGCTCTTGCTGTGAAAAACTCATGGGAGGTGCTTCATTTAGATGTCAAGTCTGCATTTTTGAACGGAGAAATTCAAGAAGAGGTTTACGTCACTCAGCCTGAAGGTTTTGTGAAAAAAGGGAAGGAACATCTCGTCTATAGACTCGTAAAAGCTCTATACGGTTTGCGCCAAGCACCTCGTGCTTGGTATGCAAAATTAAGCAAGTGTCTAGAGGAGCTTGGATTTGCTCGATGCCCGTATGAACACGCTGTCTACACAAAGAAAATTGGAGAAGAAATGTTAATCATCGGAGTATATGTTGATGATTTATTGGTGACAGGTACGAAAGTAAGCGTTATCAAGGAATTCAAAGATCAAGTGAGCAAACGATTTGATATGAGCGATTTAGGAAAGCTGTCATATTACTTGGGGATAGAGGTAGAGTAAGGGAAGGACTACATCGAGCTGTGACAAACGGCGTATGCTAAGAAGGTTCTCGAAAGGGCTGGGATGTTGGGATGCAATCCCACTAAATATCCTATGGATCCAAAAGAAAATATAACCAAGGATGAAGGAGGAAAACTTGTTGATACCACTGGATTCAAGAGTATTGTCGGTGGCCTGCTTTACTTGGTGCATACTAGACCAGATATAGCTTATTCGGTGGGGATAATTAGTCGTTACATGGAGAAACCTACAGTAATGCATCAAAATGCTGGCAAACGAATATTGAGGTACATAAAGGGAACACTGGAATTCGGGATAGTGTACACGAAGAACAGCGACAACAACATTTTGAGTGGCTTCTCAGATAGTGATCTTGTGGGTAATATGGATGATCGAAGGAGTACGGGAGGCATGGCGTTTTACTTAAACGAGAATCTCGTGGCATGGGTCTCACAAAAACAACGTTGTGTAACACTTTCTTCCTGCGAGGCTGAGTTTATGGCGGCGACGGTTGTAGCGTGTCAAGCCATATGGCTAAGGAATCTACTAGGACAAATCACAGGGAAGCGTGTTGGTCCTGTTACACTCTATATTGATAACAAATCAGCCATAGATTTGGCAAGGAATCCAGTTTTCCCTGGCCGTAGTAAACACATAGACATTCGCTATCATTTTATTCGTGAATGTATTTAACGAGGAGAGATTGTTGTCGCACATATTAGCACGGATCTCCAAAGAGCTGATTCTTTGACAAAGGCTTTGGCGACTGTGAAATTCGAGATGATGAGAGCTTTGTTAGGTGTCAAGGATTTGCACAAGCCCGCTTAGATTTGGGAGTGAATGTTGGTTTTTGATCAAAGCGTGCTTATTATGACTTGGTCATATAACCAGTAGAGATTATTTAGGAGCTTTTGAATAAACGTTATGTAGTGGAGTTAAAGTAGGGAGTTTGATCCTATTTTGTAGCAACAAACCTGTATGCAGGTGTATTTATCTTGTACTTTGCAGATTGAATAAACACGCGTTCAGATATAGACTTTTGCTTTACAAACATTCATTAAACTCTCAGTTTCTAGGCTTGTAATCACATATTTTTCAATAGTGTTGTGGTCATGTATGTGTAATATTGCAAATAGTTTCTTGCATTAGTGAGTGGCACATCTTTGACTGCATTCTCTTTCTTGTTAAACTATCATTTGTATATTCAATTGTCTTTAGTGTGCCTATAGTGGAGGAGGGAAAAAACTAATAGAAATTTCTTATTTTAGACCCTGTTGAAATAAATTTATAGATGTATATTTCATTATTCAATTATTTTATTCTCCTCTGTTCTAGAATCTTAATTCGACCAATGTGCGAGTATGTGTATATTTATATATTACTTACTTGACTCATTGCTTTGTTTGTGAAAGCAAATATAAAAAAAAAGAAACCAAGAGAACAAGGAAGAAGTTAGCTTAAGATAAATTTTAAACGCACACACTTTTGCATTGCAAAGAATAAATTATGGAGGGGGGCTAATCCCAAAGTTTTTTCGGGCCCTGGCTGCACCACTACCCTTTGATAAATAAATTTGGTGCTGAGATTAGGTTATTTCACGAACTGATAATGTGCTAGCTTCCGAATTGAGGCAATTGCTCCTTAGAAGTCATATTTCAGGTAATTGAATTCATCTTATTTATTTATTTATTTATTCAATTTCAAATTTTACGGTATAGATATAAATATCACCAAAAAATAAGCAAATATATAAATTTTTAAATGATTTTGCAATTTGGATCAATACTTGTAACAACAAATGTACATTCAATCTATATTGGTTAAACTATAGAAGAGAGTAATATATTTATGAAAACAATACTACCCAACTGATATAGGCTGAAAATAACCCTAGAAGCATAATTAATGATGTATTAATTAGACCCAGACTGGTCCAAGAATATGGCCCAATAAACAAGGCCCGAAACCCTAATTACTTATTAATTTCGTAATTAATAAATAGGGAAAATATACAGCTCATAAAAAGAGTCCAAAGTGTGATAAATTCTTCAAAAAGTCTGCCTCCTACAAAGAAGGATCTAGAATCTCAATCAAAGGAAATAACTAGTCACAGTCCTTATCCTACGACAAGGAAAAGACTTGCTCACCAAGGAATACAATCCTTATCCACCGTCAAGAAGGAGACTTATTCGCTAAGTCTCCCAAACATACTCTAAATACAAGGCTCTTGACGCCTATATAAGGACCCTGATCCTTCACATTAGAACTGCGTTTTTTGGCTTGATTCTCAGCAATAGTTGAGATACGTAGGCATCTTGTGAGGACCGATTTAGTCACGAAACACGAGAACAACCATTAAAGCTCGAAAGCTCTTAAACCCTAGCAGTAAATTTACAAGTATGTTTTTTATTCCACAACATTTGGCGCCGTCTGTGGGAAGACAACATCAATCATGGCAAACACACGAAGAACGACTCGAGAAACTCAAACTTCTGAAGGACTTCCTCTTACCTCTGAGGCAGGTACTCAAGGAAGCCAACCACCGTCAACTACTAGCACTCAAGGGGCGAATATCCCCCTCACCACCACTCAAGGACCGGAAATCCCAATTTCGGTTGAAGGCACGAATCCCATGCAAATGGTCGTTCATGGACCTAATCCACAAGAAACCATTCTCCAGCAACCAATCACAACCTCTCCACTGCTCATGAATGCACCACGTAATCTTCAACTTCACACCACAGATCTTCCCCAATACGCAACTCAGACTCTTGGGATGCCAAATTATGGCATGCCCCCTCGACCCACATTGGGTAGCAGTGGTCTCAATCCAACTTACGACGAAGCATATGTCCCCCCTTACATTCAAGGTCTGGGACCCCAAAACCAACAAACTCAAACCCGGAAGACCCCTTTGATTCAAGATTACTCGGGACCCTATACCGAGGACGAGAATAACTCAACTGGAGAAGAGAGGGATCTTGCCCCAAGGAGAAGACGTTCTTCCCAAACGAACCGGGAGCAACCCCAAACTACTAAGGAAAAAATTGCAGCCCATGAGGCAGAGGCTGCAAGACTCAAAAAATTACTGGTAGAAGAGGAGGCTGCCAAAGCATAAAGAGAAGCAACTAGAAGAGTCCTGGTGATCAATTTAGATCCGATACCGAGATGAACCAAAAGAGCTGAAGCCCCACGGGGTGATCCTAGTGTTTTGTTACCTCTAGGAGATCCTGATGATCCTACACCACCTTTTACTCAGGACATCATGAAAGCTAATATATCCAGGAAATTCAAGATGCCAACAATCAAAGCTTATGATGGAACGGGAGATCCCGCGAATCACGTGAGAACTTTCTCTAATGCACTACTGCTGTAGCGAACCAATGATGTGGTCAAGTGCAGGGCGTTCCCTCAAACCTTAGCAGGCATGGCCCAACGTTGGTATAGCCGTCTACCTCCCAATTCTATTGGGTCTTTTAAGGAGCTGAGCAAGGCGTTTATCAACCAATTTGTTAGTGGAAGGGTGCATGAGAAAAGTTCTGCGTCTCTCATGGAAATCCAACAAGGAAGGAATGAAGCCTTGAGAGATTATATAAATCGATTCACTAGGGAGGCTTTGAAAGTCCCGGACTTGGAGGACAAAGTAGCTATGACAGCCCTGCAACAAGGAACTACTGATGATCATTTCAAGAGATCCTTGGCAAAGCATCCACCCGAAAGCATGTTGAAGCTCCAAGATAGAGCCGGAAAGTACATCAAGGCTGAAGAAAGCATGAGGAAGTATGAACCCGCTGCTGGTGGAAGTGGAAATTCAAAGAAAAGAAAGGAGACCCAGGAATATGATGTTAAAGAAAAGTTTCCTAGAACGTCAAAGGATTCTGATTCTCCACCTAAGAGGAACAATTTTGGGCCAAGGTTCACGGAGTATGCAAGATTAAACACTCCCAAGAGCCAAATTCTTCTGGAAATAGCAAAGGAAGAAGATCTCTGATGGCCGAAGCCACTGAGGACTGTCTTGTCTAAAAGGAATCAGAATCAATTCTGTCGATTCCACAAAGAAGTTGGTCATGACACGGATGATTGCAGACAGCTGAAAGATGAGATTGAGTTTTTGATTCGAAGAGGAAAACTTAATAAGTTCACTAAAGATGGGAATCAAGGGAGTCAAAGAGGAAACTATGAAAGGAAGGATTACGATAAAAGGGACAATGATCAAGATCGTAATCCCAAACCCCGAGGGCCTGTCATCAACATGATATTTGGAGGACCAACTGCTGTTGGGTCCTCCCGAAACTCAAGAAAAGCTTATGCCCGAGAAGTAATGATCGTGGTTGGAGAAGCACCGAAACGTGCCAGGACGGAAATAGCAATAAGTTTTGACGATTCTGACCTAGAGGGAGTGAAATTTCCCCATGATGATCCCCTAGTCATCGTACCTGTGATAGGCAATTCTGAGACGAAGAGGGTTTTGGTTGATAATGGAGCTTCGGTAGACATCTTGTTTCATGATGCTTTTATGAAGATGGGCTATACTGATTCTCAGTTGACACCTTCAAATATGCCCATATATGGATTCAATGGAGTGGAATCGAAGGTGGATGGTACAATCCAACTCCCTATGACAATGGGGCAAGATTCAAAAACGACTACTCAAATGTTGAACTTTATAGTTATAAACGCAACCTCGACCTATAATGTGATCCTAGGAAGGACGGGTCTTCATGCATTCAAGGCTGTTGCCTCGTCTTACCACTTGAAGATCAAGTTTCCAACGAGAAATGGGATTGGAGAGTAACGAGGTGATCAAAGGATGGCCCGAAGTTGTTATATAGCAGCGTTAAGGCCTGATGAAGTTGGGGGGCAGGTTCTTCCCATTGAAGACATGGACACTAGAGATAATGAAGATAGAAGAGGGAAACCAGCCGAGGATTTAATTCCCATTCCCTTAGTTCCCGGTGAACCAGAAAAAGTCACTTACATTGGAGCATTATTACCTGAACCACTGAAGAGTAAGGTCATATCATTTATTCAAGAAAATAATGAAGACATTGAAGCAAATTGAACGTAGATCCTGAAAGGAAGACAGTGAAGCAGAAGAAGAGAAATTTTGCTCCAGAGAGGCAAGAGGCCATCAAGCAGGAAGTACATAAGCTTTTGGAAGCCGGGTTCATTGAAAAAATTCAATTTCCAGAATGGTTGGCTAACCCAGTAATGGTCAAAAAAGCAAATGGAAAATGGAGGATGTGTGTGGACTTCACTGACTTGAACGATGCATGTCCTAAGGATTGTTTTCCCTTGCCAAGGATTGATACTCTAATAGATGCCACAGCTGGGCACGAGATGCTGAGCTTCATGGATGGCTTCAGTGGATTCAACCAAATTAAAATGCACAAAGATGACATCTCCAAGGTATCATTTATCACTGACTTTGGTGTTTACTGTTATTTGGTTATGGCATTTGGGCTTAAGAATGCAGGAGCAACTTATCAAAGGTTGGTGAACAAAATTTTTGAACACCTGATTGGAAAAACTATGGAAGTCTATGTGGATGACATGTTGATTAAAAGCCTCGATAAGGCTGATCATATAAACCATCTACGGAAAGAATTTGAAGTGCCGAGGCACCATAGGATGATGTTGAATCCAGCAATGTGTGCTTTTGGCGTTGGGTCAGGAAATTTTTTAGTTCTGATGGTTTTTAAACGAGGAATTGAGGCTAACCCCGATAAAATCAAAGCAATTCTGGACATGGAACCACCACGGTCTGTCAAGGATGTTCAGAAACTAACAGGAAGGGTAGCAGCATTGGGGAGATTCATCTCCAAATCAGGAGAGAAGTGCTTACCTTTCTTCAAAGCACTGAAAAATGTGAAATTTTTTGAGTGGACAACAGAAAGCCAGGAGGCATTTGACGCCTTGAAAAAATACATGGTTGAGGCACCATTGTTGGCAAAGCCAAAACCAGGAGAGATTCTCTACTTTAACTTGGCGGTTTCTAACACTGCTCTTGGAGCCGTTTTGGTTAAGGAAGAATTGAAAGTTCAGAAACCCATCTATTACGTAAGCAAGATTCTACATGGAGCAGAAATAAACTACTCTATGATAGAGAAGTTTGCTTAGCCCTGATCATGGCCTCGAGAAAACTACGCCCATACTTCCAGGCACACAAGATAGAGGTCTTGACCAATCAACCTCTAAGAAACATCTTGTACAGTTCTCAAGTTAGTGGAAGGTTGATCAAATGGGCTATTGAATTGAGAGAATTTGACATCAATTATAAGCCTCGAACGGCAATAAAATCTCAAGCACTCGATGACTTCATGGTTGAATGCACTATTGACAACCATGAAGTCGGGGGGCAGGAAGTAGTATTGGAAGGAAATGAAGAAGATAAGAAAGATAAAGACATGGTGTCCAAAGAATGTTGGGTACTCTATTTTGATGGGGCATCAAAAACAAAATCAAGTGGAGCAGGTTTGGTGCTACAAAGTCCTGATGGATTTCTCATAGAGTACGCACTAAAGCTGGATTTCCCAACGACAAACAATGAAGATGAGTATGAAGCTCTGATAGTTGGCTTAGGGCTGGCTGGATCCTTGAGAGTTAAGACTCTTAAAGTATGTGGAGACTTGAGGTTGGTAGTTTCCCAAGTGAATGGAGAGTTTGAGGCTAGAGATGAAGTCATGGCCATGTATCTGAAACTTGTCAAAGCCATTATGACTCAGTTTGATGAGTTTTATGTGGAACACATCCCGAGAGAAGAAAACATGAAGGCTGACGCCTTGTCCAAGTTTGCTTCTTCTGAAATTGAGAACTATGCAGGAAGTGTATACTTCCAAGTCTTGAAGGCCCCAAGCATCAATGGAAAGTTGATAGCACCCATTGGTGTTGCTAACTGTTGGATGGATCCCATCAAGTCTCATCTAGAAACCGGTTGGTTACCCAGTGATACTTCAGAGGCACGAAAGTTATATATGAGAGCACTAAGGTATACATTGATTGAAGGAATCTTGTATAAAAAGTCTTTCGTAGTCCCCTACTTGAAATGTTTGAGACCCCAGGAGGCAGAATTGGCCCTAAAGGAAGTGCATGAAGGAATTTGTGGGTAGCACTTGGGGGGTAGGGCCCTTGTTCATAAAATCACTCGTTTAGGTTTCTATTGGCCAAACGTGCTTGCAGATGCTAAAAATTATGTAAAGAGGTGTGAACGGTGCCAAAAGCATGCACCAGTGGTTAGACAACCACATGAGATGTTGACGTCTATAAATTCACCTATTCCATTTTCCATGTGGGGAATGGATATACTTGGACCATTTCCAATGGCAAGTGCACAGAGAAAATTCTTGATAGTGGCAATCGACTACTTCACCGAATGGATTGAGGCTAAACCTTTAGCCAAGATAACCACCAAGCAAGTAATGCACTTCTTCTAGGAGAATGTAATATGCAGATATGGGATTCCACGAATCTTGGCCACGGATAATGGAACTCAGTTTAATAATGAAGATTTCAAGAAGTATTGTGAGGAGAATGATATTGAGTTACATTTCACTTATGTTGCTCATCCTCAAGCTGAGGTCGCTAATCGAATTATCCTGGATGGATTGAAGAAAAGAGTTGAACGTTTTAGGAACACTTGGGTGGACGAATTGCTCCCCATACTGTGGGCATATCGTACTACTTATAAAGTCACCACAGGAGCAACCCCGTTTCTGTTAGCATATGGAGCAGAAGTAGTGGTTCCAGTGGAGATTACTCACACGTCTCCAACGGTTGAAGCCTATGAGCCAGAGGAAAATGAAGAAGGCATGAGGCTGGCCTTAGATCTAATTCATGAAGTTAGAGATGAGGCAAATGCTAAAGTAGTTAAACATCATGAAAGGGCATCTTTCTACTATAACTTAAGGGTTAAAGAGAGATTCTTCCGTCAATGAGATTTAGTCCTCCGAAAGAGTGAGGCATCCGGGGTTGGACAAAAAGGCAAGTTGGCTCCAAATTGGGAAGGGCCATACCGAGTTAAGAACGTATTTGGATGAGACTCATACAAATTGGAAACCCTCGAAGGGATTGAAGTGCCAAGAACTTGGCATGCTGCAAACTTGAAAGTCTATTATGTTTAGTGTTTCCTAACTAGACTCACTATTAGGACAAGTAGAAATAAGGTCGACGAAACCAATCCAAGTTTTTAACTTGAGGTAGAAAGTAGAGTATTATGTAAGGGTTGAACCCATTTTCAAAGTTATGATTTTATTCAACATTCTCATATTTTCTTGATTGCATTACATATTGATAGACATGCATAAAATGTTAATAAACATCCAAAGTCAAGAATTTGAAGAAACTGAAAGACATAAAATTAAACTTACTAAGAGTTTAAGTTATGCCCGAAGGCAGTGATTACATAAATAAACAAAAGCAACTTATGGCTATGAAAGAAAAACAACTAAAACTAGGCTTCCCCTCCTTTGCTTCCAGTATCAGTCTCCTCCCCTGAGTTGGAGCCAGAAGTGAGATCAGTGGCCTCAGGATCATTAACAGAAGTATCACCAAGAGGCGATGAATGCACATGATCCAAAATCTTGTCATCTTCCTCCATATCAGCTGTCCCGGCCAGAAGGCACTCTAGAGGAGTAGGAGGGTGAGGAGTTGGAAAATCAGTAGGATCAAAAGCTTCAGGATTCTTAGCTGAGACGGCCTTGATAGAATCCTCCCATCCTGCTGAATACTGGACTGGGAAAAGGATCTCATCATGCTTCTCTATCAGATCCTTGTACTCCTGAGAGTCAAGGTACTCATGAATGTAATCGTCCTTGCTCTTTCTCAACTCAACCAAATCAGCTTGAGCATCCACAAGCTCCTTCTCCTTCCTAGCTAGAGCCTCTTTCAGAGATTTCACTTCCTCCTCAGATTTTTCAAGCTTGCTCCTGTTGGCCTCAGAAGAGGTACGCTAAGCTTTATCTTGAAGAAGAGCCCCTTGGAAGTTGGCATTTCTCTAACAGAACAAAAGAAATTTAAAGTGAATAAAAATTAAATGAGAAGAATAAAGACTAAAAAGACTAAGGTAAGAAAAATACCGCAACTATGGCCTGAGCGCCCAAATGCTCAACTCCCTCGATAGTAGAATTTGCAACGAAATCTTTGTAGTCGTAGGGAATGAGTGAATGGTATGACCAATCAACAGCATACTTGGACACCCTAGTAATGGTGTCCCTCTTCCTAATACCCTAGTTGGGGCGCCAAACTGAGGACTTTGAAGACACAGGAGTGTCTGCCTCATCCACAGGAACCTGGGGAGGGATCAGGAAACCGGGAACATCAGGCTTTCCTCGGGGATCATTTCCTATCCTGGCCCTCTTCATCCTCGAAGTTTCATCATCCTTGGGCTCATTGGTTTCATTGATAATGTTGCCCGGTAATAATCAATTGTAGAAGGGGGGTTGAATACAATTGTATAAGATTCTCGACTTAATAAAATATAAATCACAAATATGATAGAATAACATCTTTATTAATTATGATATAAAACTGTTACAAAACTCTCTCAAGAAATTCTGATGTTCTTGAGAGCTTCAAGGTTACAATATACTCGTGTATGTGATTGATATAAAATCAAAACCTAAACTGTGTTTATATACTACACAGCTTCTCTATCCATTACAAGATAAGTCCAAATCAATTACCAACTATATTGAAACATATCCTAACCGAAAACTGCATTCCTATTTACTAGGAACCGACAAAATAAACTTCCTTCTTTAACTGGACTCTAAATCAAACTAGAAATAGTAATCTTGATCAGCTTCCAGTCCTGATGATACAACCTGATCACAGTCCTGATAGAAATCCTGACAGCAATCTTGATACTGACGCTCGTGCAATACTGATGACGTCAACAATCTTGATCAGTTTAGTCCAGATCCTGATGATCATTGAATCCTGATCTAACAGATAAAGGCCGTAGCTGCAAATACGAACAAAGAATGATTACAGAAAATCTCAAAAAGAAAGAAAGTAATAAGAAAAAAAGATAAGGAAAGTTACCCTTGTCTGAAACACTGGAAAGGTGAACAGACTTGAGGAGAAATTCGTTCAGAAGCTCCCAAGCCACAGTAGTCCCATTGTCTTTGACTAGCTCAGAGTAGGAACGGGACTCCTCGTCGTTCAAAATTATGTTGCTAGGACTACCATCCGCAACTCTACCAAATGATTTACGGAACAAAGTTCCCCAATCCCCACCTCCCCAAACACGGTACATAAATTCGTTCTTCCACCTAGGGTTGTTATCAGGGATAGACTTTGGGTGGAAATGAAGGGAAGGCCAACTCCTTGGCTAATATATACCCAACCCAAATTGTTGGCAGAACTATTCTTAAACTGAAAAAAATTTCTAAACAACGGAACAGAGAGAGGAAAGTTGTTACGCAAGCATAAAACCATAAAACAGTTAATTATTCTCCAGGCATTTGGGGGTAATTGGCAGGGGTTTACTTGAACATCGGCCAGTAGTCTGGGTATAAATTCGTGAAATGGGAACTTAAGGCCGGCAACTATGGCATCTCTGTAAATACATAAGGCGTTAGACCGCCAATGACAAGAACGATCGACGGCACCGGCATGAACTAATTTTAAGGGGGCCTTAACCCTATACATCTTATTATAATCCTTGATTTTATCTACATCATGGAATTTATTACTACAGTCGTATGAATCTAAGGCAGAAACAGACGGGTATTCATCCCCACGTTCGTTAATCATATCATGCAAAGACATGTATTTGGAACGAATAGGAATGGGGGTACCTCGTTTGGATGCGGAATTCATTTTCTGGATACATTGGGAAGCACGATCAGCCATTTCAAAGATAAACCCAGAAAAATCCCAGAATCTGCAAATCTTCAAACAAAAGCTTCAAATCTTCAAATCAAAATCCAAGAATCTTCAAAGCAAAAATCCCATAATCTTCAAATCTTCAAACAAAAAAACCCAGAAATCGGTGATTTCAATCGAAAAATCTCGTCGGGAATCGCCTTATCGCAAAACCCTAGCAGAGCTTCGCAGAGAAAATTTTGAGAGAAATTCTAGCAGAATAATTTTGAGAAATGAAATGTGAGAAGTGAGAAGTGTCGAGTAAAAGTCTACACTTAAATAGAAAGTATAACCGGTTACTGGGCCGGTAAAAAAGAAGGATAACCGGAATTAACCGGTAAATCCCAATAAACCTCGAGAAAAGCCCAAGCTAAGATGGCCTAAAGATGGATAAGAAAAAATATATAAATATTCCTACCCTACGACTTCAATTCTGGTCAATCCCTACGACCTCTTCCTGGTCGAAGTGTTCGACCATGAGCCAAAATGGGCGAAATATTCGACCTCAAATGAGGAGGTCGAACCCCATGACATCCATCCTGGTCGAAAGTGTTCGACCATGAGCCAAAATGAAGCAAATTTTTTACCACGGTCCTGGTCGAAACCCTACGACCTCATCCTGGTCGAAGGTGTTCGACCAGGAGCCAAAATGGAGCAGATATTCGACCAGAATCCTGGTCGAACCCTACGACCTCAATCCTGGTCGAAGGTGTTCAACCATGAGCCAAAGTGACGCAAAAATTCGACCAGAATCCTGGTCAAAATTATGCCAGATTTTTGAATTTTGGATTATTTTCCAGAAAATGAATAAAAAATCTTGATTCCCATTTTGGGAAAATTAAAGAAATTGGTTTAGAACTATATGTTCGTAGAACCAGACAATTACAAGAAATACGAGAGAAACTCTTTAAATCCCGAATAAAGTCAAAATAACTTCTACGATAATTTAGAGAAGATTTTCCCAGAAGTTGGGGTGCAAATGATATGGGTTGAAAATAACCCTAGAAGCATAATTAATGATGTATTAATTAGACCCAGACTAGTCCAAGAATATGGCCCAATAAACAAGGTCCGAAACCCTAATTATTTATTAATTTCGTAATTAATAAATATGGAAAATATACAGCTCATAAAAAAAGTCCAAAGTGTGATAAATTCTTCAAAAAGTCTGCTTCCTACAAAGAAGGATCTAGAATCTCAATCAAAGGAATTAACTAGTCACAGCCCTTATCCTACGATAAGGAAAAGACTTGCTCACCAAGGAATACAATCTTTATCCACCGTCAAGAAGGAGACTTATTCGCTAAGTCTCCCAAACATACTATAAATACAAGGCTCCTGACGCCTATATAAGGACTCTAATCCTTCACATTAGAACTACGTTTTTTGGTTTGATTCTCAGCAATAGTTGAGATACGTAGGCATCTTGTGAGGATCGATTTAGTCACGAAACACGAGAACAACCATTAAAGCTCGAAAGTTCTTAAACCCTAGCAGTAAATTTACAAGTACGTTTTTTATTTCACAACACCAACATAAAATTAAATAAGAATAATCATGAAATGATATGTTGACAAGATATTTGCCCGTAAAATTAATTTTGTAGCCTTTCGAAACTCCATGAAAAGAAATATATAAGAGGGAGATCCATTTACTACATTCCACATTTCTATATCTATTGTTATAATTAACGAAAAAATCAATTAACTTTCGGTAGTTGTTACAAATTCATCTCTAGTAGTTTTTTTAAACTCTGAAGGGTCACTTTCAAAGCCTTCTCATTAACACAAGGAGGTCTGGCAGAGAGCATTAGGGTCGTCTTCAAGATTAAAGATTTTCCTTATATTATAGTTCACTTGTTAAATCAAGGTACCATTTTGAATTATCTTTCTTTTGTTCTCGTGAGAAATCTTGAAGTATATCGAAAAATCAGATTATAAAACCAAGGGCATAACCTATTGGGAAACAAATCCCAAATCACATATATGGGCTAGGCTTATTCTAGTATTCTACCATCTTCATGGTTTGTAGACAAGGTCGGTTCTCGTAGGCCCAAAGTGGGTTATGTCATTTTTTGGATATAACAACTAGAAAATATTTTCAAACGGATTATAATTAATAAAGATGGCTTAAAGAGAGATTTAGCCATTGTACTCGTTGAAGAAGTGTTTATAAAGATAATACTGTAATAGTTATAAGCTTTGCTTTAATGTGCCGGTGATCCCCTTCATGCATCATCATGCATGGTGCTGTTTGTTTGGTATTACTATTATAAGCGCAGTTTTGCTTAAACAGGTGATAGTGCATATGCATTCAAGGAATTTTTGAGGAATTTTTGAGAAATTTCTAGAACTATAAATCTAAAGTAATAAACTCATCACAAATCTGAAATTTTATAAATAAGTAAAATTAATTAGCAAAAAAAGAAAATTCATAAATAAAATCACCGACTAACTTCATCGGAGTTCAAATCGAGTTCTTTTTTTTCTATTTCCCTCGTAGCTTCGTCAACCATCCCTCGTACAAAATAGTAGTTGTCATGAGTATTACATTATAAATTGGAATTCAAAGGAACAGCAACTCACAAGGGTTAACGGCTACGGCCTACGAGACAACCGATATCAGGGCTGCAAATATTATTAATCCTATAATACAAATTAAGAGCATAAGATGCATGGTCTCGAACACAATCAGGAGCGAAACAAAGTGCCCCCTGGCTTTATTTCAGCACAACTCAATCTGTAGCAGCAAAAAATCTAGGAACCCTGAAGTTGTGCATCACTTGCAGCATCATTAGCCACACACCAGAGCTTTTGCTGCAACAAAATTACATACCATTAGCTGAAAATCAATAAAAGAAATTTGGTTTTGTGTCTGTGCCTGCGGTGGAGGGGGTGAATTCAAAATGTACAAAAAACTTTGTATTATAAATGTAGATTTGGTTGTTCAATTATTTTATTCTCCACTGTTTCGGAATCCTCATTCCGCCAATGTGCATGATGTGTCTATTTA
The DNA here is from genome assembly GCA_030848705.1 of Heracleum sosnowskyi. Lineage (NCBI taxonomy): Eukaryota > Viridiplantae > Streptophyta > Magnoliopsida > Apiales > Apiaceae > Heracleum > Heracleum sosnowskyi. The sequence continues at coordinate 74,674,286 of CM061235.1, forward strand.
TTACTTACTTGACTCGATGCTTTGTTTGTATTGAATATACTATATGATCCAATTGAGACATTTCTCTGTCTTAGACGGACTGGTTACTCCACATGAGCGTCCTGATTACTGAACAGTTTGTAAAAGCAAACATACACAGGAAAAAACCTTGTCCATCTTATATAAAATATTCTTGCTAAATTTTCATGTAAAATTGTGAACAACATTTATGACCAAAAATCCAGAAGCATAAAAATCTTTAGTATCTAAATCTTTTTGTCAAATGAGTCCTATATTGAAAATGAAAATAGAGCCATAGTAATATCGTACTATATATATTTATATATATATTGATCACAAATTTCTTCTTAATTAATTCAATATCTCCACTACATTAATCATAATAAAATATTTAGAGCAAGAATTTTGTTTGGTGGACCTATTCACTGAATATGAGTGGCCTCATTTCTTAATCTATTTCTTAATTAACGAAAAAATTACTCAGCTTTCAGCGATTGTTACATGTTCATCACTCTTTCTCTTTTTCTAGCAGATGCTTACCATATTTCCAAAACTTCCTCATCATATATCAGATACCTTCGCAATGTGAAACCATGTCCAACAATTGCTCAAACCTATGAAGATTCCTTCTGTTGTTTAAGCGTTCAGGTTAGCACAAGGAGGCCTGGAAGAGATCACTCTGTCATCCCTAAGGTTGGTGATTTTGTTTCTCTTTCGTTTATTCTTATAAGGACGAGGAAATATTTCCTTATCATGCTTCTTTGAAGGATAAAATCCAAGACCTCGCGAAGAACATGTATAAAGTTAAAGATTAACTCAATAAATCGTCTTAAAGACATTGGCAGTAAAATTTAAAATAAGGTATTTAGCAAGAAAAGTAGAGAATTAGTAACTCCCCTCCTCCTTATTCTTAAAATTATAATTATTTAAAAGAAATTAAATGAGGAGAAACATGTCCCTGGTCTCGACATGACTCCATGTGTCAGCAGGAAATTACTGTACTGAATGAATCTCATTTGCGTTTAAAATTTAAATTTGTGTTGAGGATGCAGATTAGATGTGCTAATGTTTCGAAAAGGATTAATCGAAAGACCAGAATAAGTTCTACAGGAATACAACCAATCAAATTTCTAAAACAAAATGTAAATATGAATCTCTACTGTAATACAGAATAAACCCAATTTAAAGAATCTCAAAACATGAGTTGAAAAAGAGGATCAGAAAATTCTCGTTCCTCATGAGAGGCGACATTCATTCAACGATTAAATGGTGTTTTGGTAACTCAACTGACTAAAAATTTGCAATTGAGTCACCCAACTGAAAAAACTTTCAATCAGGTCATAGAACATTGTAATGCATTCATTTTAATCATCAAACACATTAAAATTTTCACGATCATTAAGTGGCATTGAATTTAGACGGAAGACCGTCAATTGGTGCCACTTCAGCGCGCTTAATCATCTGTCACATCAGTTAACCCGCCCAAATATAAACCCAATCTAATTAGATACAACCCCCCTTTTATAATACCCGATTCAATTAATTAACTCCCCCCCTTTTATTCATACTTGCAAATAATACATCCCGATTATCAACTCCCTAATTACACACTCCTAAATTCGAACCCTAATTGTAGAGATGGTGAGAATTATCGGGTATTGAGGTTCGTATAGCTGAGAAACACAATGTTGAAGGTGAAGGCATGATTGAAGATGATAACGTCGCTACTCCTTGAAGTAGACATTAAAGATGGGGTTGAAACTAAGAACCCTAATTGAGAATTGAGAATGAATATATAAGAGGAAAAGGGGTGGGTGAATACATGGGTTCAGATTTTATAAACTGATTTTGTAAAGGATTGGGTCGGGTCAACTAACAAGGAGCCAACTCAGCTTGCCGTGTCATCATTCTGTCAAGTATTTAACGCGTGTCACATTCAGTGACCTCAATGAAAATTTTAAATAGTGCACTGATTTGACTGAAAGTTTTTTCCGTTGAGTGACTCAATTGCAAGTTTGTAGTCAGTTGAGTGACCAAAACGCCATTTAACTCTACATTCAACTAAAAGGCTGATAATATAACAAGTTCTGCAGCATTACTGCTAACTGTGAGAGAGAAGAAAGCCACTGATTGTCAAAATCTGACTTACCTTGGGTTTATAATAACTACATTTCAATGACTACAATCACAGTTACTAATCAAACGCTTAATTAACACAACAAAAATAAACAAAGCATATAAATTTACAGTGTTCAGTTACTAAGCTTAACTTCCCCTGTAACACTAATTAAATGACTTCACAACAACATTTACCTTCTTTGAAAATTTAACTTCCCAATGCAATATGCAAATATAGAAGCAAAGATGATTGGGTATAACATCAAAACTACACCAACCATTGGCAAGCGATCGTAGTGAAATCCGAAATGATCCTTTACAAACACTGCAACTGTTTTTTTCTCCCCGAATACAATAATCTCCTTCTCTACATCTCCATATTGAGAGGAGAGCATGGCATTCAACGTCCATGATGATGGCATGAGGTAATAAAACCATAACCACCACCTTGGAATTCGCTGCAGGAAAAGAGAAAATGTCAAAAGATAGTACATCGCATTCTCATTCGACATAAGTCATAACTGATGACTATATTTATGTCTAAAAATTTGGGAAAAAGCTTACTGGTTGAGGAATTATAAATCCTGAGAACAGGCTAAACATAGTGTAGAAAGAAGACTGTAGAATTGCAGCTACCGGATACGTCGGAGTAATTGACACCATCATCATTCCCATATAAGTGTATTGCAACAATGTGATAAACATGGAGTAGAAGTACCAAAACACCTTGTATGCAGTCCAAGAATATCCAATCATTGGATATGTAATTATCACATATGCAAGTGCTTGTGTGAATAAATAAGGTACCTCAATGATCACCTAGAAGTGACGCACATATGTAATAAGTAAAATGCAAATCTTTGTCAATTATACAAATTCTTATATAACCCTTCTGAATGTCATACCTGTGCAAGTGCATAAGCCCAGGGAGCATACATCCCAGCAAATCGTTCCCGATACAAAACATTTCGTTCTGTTGAAATGTAAGGGAGAATTGTGGAGGCATTATTTATGCCAAAAAATGTACTAGCTGTAAACATCAGACCAAATATACTGAACACATTCTGTTGGTTATCTCTGTAAAACAAATATGATATCAATGTCGGTCATTTGAAGTTATATTATAGTTGATAAAAACTATTGGAAATGATAAAAGCTAGAGTCTGATTATTTGCAATGTTTACTACTTTGAGATAACATGATTTCATTTGAATTTCATGTACTTACAGTTTCTGCCCTTCATTCCAAAAGAGAATACCGAAGAGAAAAGATGCGAAGATCATATACATCAACCGATTGAAATTGTATGAAGGACTTCTCCAATAAGACCAATGTCGTTTCCATAGGCATGCTTTAAACTGTGCAATACCATTTTGTGAAAAGCGTGTGGGAAAATACAACTCCTTTGAACCTGGAGCTGGAGTAATCAAACTCTTGACTAGCTCTTTATTGCTCCTAAGATTACAACAAAAAAGAATAGCCAGACATAAGTGAGCTGCAGATATGTTTTAAAAAGCTATAAACCATGTCGTTATTTTATGTTATTTTACTTTTATCACAATATAAAAGCGAAAGATATTTACAAGATGTCATCATCCTAACTATTATTAGTGATAATTAAGTAACTGATCTAAAAAAATGGTAGAATTTAAACTTACTCGTGCAAGGTAGAACACGCATAAATCTGTGCAAAATCTAGACCAAGCTCAGATTCTGCAGATGTAGAAGTGACCTCTAGCATCCATGTTGCTGGGTTGTAGTTATTTCTGATCTTTGGCACTCCAGGGATGCACTGGTATATCAAACCAAAGAAAAATAATTTCAAGAGTGGAAAACTATAAGTATGTTGTGGAGAGAAGAACACTAGTCAAAATTATATTAGTACTTTGTGAAAAACTGACCTCAAAGTAATCAGTGATTCCACTTGAATGCAGTCCCAATTGTCCAGAGTATATAACACGTCCACCAGATTTCAACAAAATTAACTGCATCCAAAGCATGTAATAGGCAACATCATACAAAGTTTCTTGTTTCAAGAAGATTGTCACTACTTTGCTTTAAACTGTATATAAGTATTATACTAGATAGTGCATGGACTTTCATGATGATAGTAAAATGCTTGGTTTCTTGCCCGCTGCTCTCAGGGTTGACATAATTCTTACTGGAAACCCCGGAAAACATATCATGGTTGTTAGCAATTAGACCTGATAACGCAAGTTTATTATTCTTATGTTCAATTGTTCAAATGTTCTAGAAGTTCATGGCCATGTGTTTTAAGACTATATACATGTATTAATATCAGATCAGTGCTAAGGATGAATCGACATTATATTTGATAAGTAATTATGGTATACGATTCTTACTAACAAAAACCATGAGTCAAACATATTATGATTGTTAGCAGATAGAAATGACAGTGGTAGCATTATTAAAACAAAGTTTCTTATGTTTAAATGTCAAGGAGTTTCTCACTAAGTGGTTTGCATCGTATGTATTCTTAGGCTCAGGCAACATCAGTCAGATGCTAAAAGCTGGAGCAATTTCATTCAAATACCTAGAGATCCAGTCGACAAATCTTCGTTTAAATAGACTTTTATTCCGTTCACATAAAATTGCTCCATCATTTAATTCTTAGAGAATAATATATTCACAAATTATCTATAACAGTGGGAAGTTGTTCGCTACCTCATCAAATGCTTCAAATATGTCAATACTAGGTTGATGGATGGTGCAAACAATGGTTCTTCCGGTATCAGCCACATTCTTAACTGCCCGCATGACAATAGCTGCTGCTCGTGCATCCAGTCCAGTTGTAGGTTCATCCATGAATATGATTGAGGGGTTGGAAACAAGCTCCACAGCTATTGTGAGACGCTTACGTTGCTCGGTTGATAGACCACTAACACCTGGCGCACCAACTAAGGAATCCTTTAGTCCATCGAGTTCAACAGTCTCAAGGACATCCTTCACAAAATCCTATAATACATGCACCAAATAATAAGTTCAAGTAAAATTTCAATTACAAATAAAACAGTGTATTTCAAACTGGCTTGTACTCCCTCCGTCCCACTCAAACGGGTTTGTTTGACTTTTCTTGGTCAAATATGTACATATTTAGTGGGACGGAGGGAGTTTCAGTGGGACGGAGGGAGTACATATTTAGTTTTCAAATCAATCTGCGGGTGAAGACGGAGCCAAGCTGAGAAAATCACTGATTCTTCTACAGTAACTTGTGGAGAATGTATGTCAGATTGCTCACAGTAACCCGAAATCCTAGCAAAAGTATCTTGAACCTTTGGATATCCTCCGATCCTAATTTCTCCTTCAATGGTGCCACTGGTTTTTCTTCCAGCAAGAACATCAAGAAGTGTTGTTTTCCCAGCTCCACTGACACCCATCAATGCAGTAAGAATACCAGGTCTGAATGCACCAGTGATATCACATAAAAGTTGAAGCTTTTTCTGACTAGATCCACGTTCAATCATCTCCTGAAAACAGTAAGAGAACACAGCTGACCATTAAAATTCACCTGAATGACCCCTTTTACAGCACAGTCAAGTTCAACAATTACCAAAGGGGTTTCCACATAGTACTGGACATCTTGGAAGACAACACTAACAGGTTCAAAAGGTAGAACCATTCGTCCTGTAAAATTAGAGACAAATACTTGGTCTTTATTAGGGAAATATATAATAGAGCTTAGTTAGAGAAAAAATTAATAGAGGTTTCCCGAGAAGATTGGTTGATACAAAGTTAACGTAATTTTTGTACCTCTATCTTTGGACCTATCGTCAATAGATTCAGTATTCCTGAGTTTTTCACTTCCTTGTATTTCTGAAAGCTTTTCACTCGATATAATAGCACGAGAGCCAGGTGCTGATAATTCAAGGAGTACAAGATAATAAAAAACACTGAATTTTCAACTTGACATGATATTGACAAAGATGAACTTACCATTTAAGAAAGTTAAGGCCAAGATAAATCCAACGTTGAAAATCAATGTAAACCCAAATAAGGAACCAAGAGATATCCAGAAAAAGTACTCATTGAAGTCCAGTCCACGATCCACGAGAGTTTGATGCCCTATGGTTGTGTTTGTGGACAGCATCTACATAATAAAACTGAAAATCAGAGAATCCAGGTGTAAATTTTATGCTCCAGATTATCTGGTATAATGTTTCATTGCGCGCATCTCAACAGACTTTGGAAAGGAACAGAACATTTATAGTGTCAGTAAGTAAACAACCACTGTTACAAGATATTTGTCTCCTCAAATAAGATGACTGAACAGGAGATGGCCATTGTTGTGAACAGATTCATTTAAGTAGATGACATGATAGCATCCCATTCATATATCAAACAGAAACATTCACCTTTTGCCATCTTGGAGCATGGAACTCATTAACAGCGAGGCCTATCTGACCATATGTTATTGGGGAAACCCAAAATCCCCACTTTAGCAAAGTTGGCATTGAGGCTGCAAACCAACACAATCTTCACTTGATTCTTATACTCTTTTTACAAAACGAAACTCAGAACCTCACTTAACCCAAATTAAATAAAATAATAAAAATAGTTATATTATAAAACTATCAAATTCCTACGTCTTGGGATGATGAAGCCACCAAATAACAATCCCAATGGTATGGCCATGCTACCAGCTAATGTGGCAGCACCTGTAGTCCTACAGACAGATGCCAAGAACCGGAACATGGATATTGATGTCCAGTGCACAGCAAAAAATAGAATTAACTGTCGGAAAAACCTATAATATGAGAGATAATCAACTTTTAGATAACAGTTCAGTTAGTTGGAAGAGGCAGTCATGTAACGTCAAAGAAGATGATGACACTTATCTATAAATATGAGCCTTTTCATGTGACACTCACCTCCCCGGCTCTGGGCTGTACCCAATGACATAGTACGTCAGAGATACCCAAACTAAAGACTCCAGGAGAGAAATAGGAATTTTCAGAATTGCAGCCGGAATTGCATATGCCCAAGCCGGGTAAAAACACAATTCTCTCTGTTTGTAGAAAACTGAAAGTCGCGCTACAGTCATACTTAATTCCGGAAATCCGTCAACTAAAAGAATAATAAGAGAATAGAAGAGGGAACCCAAATATTCATTTGCATGAGTGGCATCAACTTCCATCCGAGTTCGTAAAAAGGCAGTCATTGTGATAGATGCAATTATGAAAAGCTGCACAAATGATTTTTTGGTTCTGTAAATTATCACAAATATCGTCTTGTTTAACTATCCTAATAGCTATTAGCAGAAGTTTTTATTGAGCTCTCTGTAAAAAGAACTTATGGAAGATAACCTGGATTGTTTTAAATTTGTAAACGAATGAATTCCTCCTCATCAGAATAATTTCTCTCGACATGCATGTCTTGAGCAAAGTCCATTTTGACAGAGAGTATACACTGTATGAAATAGATTTGTCATGGTTCTCCGACTTTGAAAAATCCTCAGAGATCTCCTCATCCAGCTTTTTGCGAAAAGTAGATTCTTTAAACATTTGAGATAGTCTTTCAACAGAAACATAATGGTGGGTTTGTTCAGTTTTATGCCAGTACTGTGCTTGATCTTTCTTAGAAATAACCTTGTGAACAGTCAAAAAGTTCAGTTATTTCACCACGGATATAATACACCAACTCCAAGAACTAGATGAGTTAAAAAGTTACCTCCTGCAGAAAATCAGCTACTCCTTTCCTTAAAGGGCACTTAAACCCACAACCTTCGAGGAATTCAAGAATATGAACACGTGGCCCATGATACACAATTTTTCCTTCTGCCATTAATATAATGTCATCAAACATATCGAAGGCTTCTGGTGCTGGCTGAAGAAGTGATACAATTATAGTTGCTTCTGCAATGTGAGCTAGATGCTGAAGACATGAAACAATTTGATATGTAGTGGAGCTGTCTAGGCCATTTGATATTTCGTCCATAAAGAGAGCTTTTGCGGGGCCAACGATCATTTCCCCTACAGATTATCAACCATATTATTTCTCATTGGGAAATTATGAACTATCATGAATTGGCTTTTCTTATGAAGTTGAAAGGCTTCAGTAAGGTAGTTCCATATGCTAATGCTGAAAACAGGCAGTGAAACAACCTGTAGTCAATCTTTTCTTTTCACCGCCAGATATGCCTCTTCTCATGGCGTCTCCAACAAGTATGTCCGCACATATATCGAGGCCAAGAATCTATAAAACCATATGAATACAAAGTATATCATTAATGGCACGGGTCAGTGAGACTCGCACATTATAAAAACAGGGTCAACTGAATATTACTTTCAGAATGTAGTCAGTCTGAAGGGATGAGCTTTGTCCTTCCACAGATAAAGCCTGAAACGTTAGCAGAATAGAAGCATCTGTTGAAACAAAATTTCAAACTGGAAAACTATGAAAGAGAAATTAAAATGAGCACCCTTAACATATAGAATATTATATCAATTTCAAATTCAATCAAATGGACTGCTATATCCCCTCAGGTATTGTTCCTGTGAAGCATGTTGGAGTTGGATGCCTAACAGGCTAAAATATGGATAAGTTTTTTGCACTGTCAGATACTTAAACAAGAAATCAAACTTCAGATGACATAAACCAGATGGTTTATTATTTGGCAGAAAAACAGATAGAATTTCATTTACTGGGAAAAATGTGCTAGAGCCTAGATGTCTCGCTTCCAAGAAACTTACGTAAATAATATTAGCAAAACCTTCACCATCTGAATGAATTGTAGTGTTTGAAAGTTAGATATCAGCGGAAGAATTGTAAGAAAGAGTGCCCTCTCGTGGAGCACACTTGAGAAATAGACTGCATAGAAACTCCTGAAAAGTCTATTAAAATTCAGCGATCATACTACCTTCATAAAGGTATCTATATCTGGATCTGGAATCACTCCTGCCTCTTTCTCCCTCCTACAGACCTCAATCATTAACTCTGGGCCGGACAGAAAACGAAGTACTGAATATGTGATATATTGGCAAGCAGTCACAAATTTACAGTGCAATTACAGTAAGCATACCTGCTCGACTTCCAATACCCTGACAGCAGGCTGAAAAATCAAGTGTTTCCCGTACAGTCATCTCAGGAATATGCAGATCATATTGGTTTATATAAGCAGAAGTTTTCTGAGGCACAAACTCTTCAAGTTTAAAGCCATTATAAGATATTTTCCCGCTACACTGTCAATATAAAGGTAGGTAGGTGTAGTTAAAGAAGTTGGATTTAATACAAAAGATGTGCATTATAATCAGAACCATTACCCGGTAAATGTACATCATTTCAAACTTTGTCGGTATTCCAATTGTATTCGATTTGAAATAAATTGTTTAAATTCAATATTTTCTTTTCTACAATCTCAAATGATCCGACAAGCATGTATACTGTACAGGTAATAGTAATCCACTATAGGTCTATAGCATTAGATCCCTTTGAGAATGTTAGGGAAGCAACTGATTATAATGGAGGTAAGAGCGAGTGCAGTAGAATATTATCACTTTTAAAATGCAGAGAACATCTAATAACCATGTACTAGAGGAATATTATCCTCGGGACAGATTCCAGGATAAGTTGCGTGAAAGCTACCCTCAAGCTAACTAAATCACCTGAAAACAGTATCCAGCACGGAGCTAGAAAGTCTATAGGAGAATGACATGCATGCAACAAATTATTATAAAGTTACCAAAATCATAAGAACTCTTAAGATTACTGCAGAGACCCGCATATGAATTATATTTACTAAACATCACCTAAAACAGAAACTTGATTCACTTTAGCTTTTCTGTAACTAGATTTTCCGATGCACAAATAAATTAATGAAAGTAAAATGAGCAACCTTCAGAGATTTGTCTAGGTTCCCTGAAAGTGCCTTTAAGAAAGATGTCTTCCCACATCCTGGAGGGCCAAGCAGTAGAGTGATTCTGCAAATGAAGTTCAGTACTTACATCTTTGAAATTATACTAGCTAAACTTTACAAAAATGTACGAATAATGATTAATCTCTGATAAAGGTGGGAAAATTTCAGATTATTCCAGAGGCCCGTATGTGAGAGTTAACTCAATACAGATATTATAAAGTTCAGAACCTCGAGACACAATATGTGCAACTCACTAGAGCTAATAAATTGAAAGTCTAAACCATAATGGTCATGAGGCTCATCCTGCTAATCTGCAATCATGAAAGTCAAAACCAAAACATAAATGCTAATCTGCAATTATGTTGAAGTTTGAACTTTTGAGTAAAAATGAATGATATGCTAATTAGGATGGAAGAAACAAGCAAGGTCTACATCCATGATCAAAGATTTCCTTATTCCTTTCACACTTCTACGATATAATGTATCTGACATGTAGATCAGGATTGGTTAAGGAACTTAGAGAGGTAGTATATAGGAATATCTGGGTACACCTACAAATAACTAGAGCCTGCATAACTCCCAGCAATTTCTTAATTTAGTTACAAAGAAGACACTACAGGAGGAAAACTTAAATTAATAGCTTAAGAAACATTTTGGTCTAGAAAGTCAATAGTAACTATTAAGTGGAAGGATTCTTTGCACGTATTTGAGCAACATTTGATGAAGTTCTAGTGTTACCTTCCAGGCTTGATGATACCACTGACTTCGTTAATAATGCATATTTTGGCCTTTGTCGACTTCAATCCACCAAGCTTAGACCATCTCCAACCAAGGACACCAAAATAGTGTCACTATAACACTATTTTGGTGTCAAAAAGACACCATCCATAAAATGAACTCCAACCAAGGGACACTATAATTGTCACTAAAAGGAATCTTTCACCTATAAAATAGAATATTCTAAAGAATCTTTCACCTATAAAATAGAATTTTCTAACTTTGTTCATTTTTTATATTATAAATAACTTCTTATTTATCATTATGAATTTATGATTTTATTTTTATAATTAAATCTAGTGTGTTGTTTATAATTCATGATTTAAAAAAAAATTGTGAAAGTTTAAAGTAAAAAAAATTTAAAAATAAAATTTAAAAAATTATAATAAAAAGATACAAAAAAATATTTTAGAATTAATATGAGTTAAGAAGAAAAGAAGTTTCAATTGATAAAATCTTAAGTTAAAATTTATAAAAACAATTAACTTTAGTAGGACATAGATGGAAGAAATTTGTTTTGTTAACAAACATAAGGGTATTGTTGGAATTTTGAAAGTCACCAAATTTGGTGTCCAAGGATCACCAAATGTACTTTTGTCACCAAATTTGGTGACCCAAAACTCATTTGGTGACCTTGGGTCACTATTTTAGTGTCCCATTGAAGTTGCTTTGACACTATACCTATCACTATTATAGTAATTTAGTGTCCCATTGGAGTTGCTCTTAGCAATATCCTAGTACAAAGGAAATATTTAATTACTCGTTTCTAAATTTACAGAAAATGAAGCAAGCCAGTTATTGGTGGATACCTTCCTGGAGGAAGTAATTTAATTGATGATTACAATATTCGTAGACTTAAAAAGCAGTCGCATGCTCGGTCTGAACAGGTTATTCATGTTTACTTTTTCAGATAAGAATATACCCGTACTGATTTGTGATAAAGTGGCTTAAACTGATAAATAACAGTAAAAGGCCTTTGCTCTAACCAATACGAATTCACCATTTAATCAGACACCAACCAGTGGCCCCGTAATCTACAGATACATGATCACGCCAACTACAAAAGCAATTTTCTTCTAATCTAATCTGATAATACTTCCTGCCCCTGGTAAAACTCGCTTTCGGTGACCAATCTCAACAATTTCGGCCTCTAACATCGAATCCATAGACAATGAAATGCGGAAATATGGATAAATCTCTTAATTGATTTCAAGGAGAAGTGGAAACTTACAAAAATCATGCTTTGCAGAGAATTCCATAGAGTTGGTAGGGGCTTGCCATGAACTACATCACACTCTGCTTCCACGCAAAGATTATTGTATCTCACTTCAACAGTGGGGAACTTCAAACCAACTCTACAAAAATTACTTGAAACTTATAGCCCAACTCACCATTTATTCATTCAAGTGAAGCTATAAACTGCTAGGGATCGAACTACGTACTACAGATAATTAGTATGAACAATGAGCATATGGGGGGTTTAAATTCAGTAGAGAGACCAAGGCCGTTGTAATTATTCATTAACCTATAAATATGATTGAAAACATTCAGTACGACAGGTACATACAGCCATACCCATACAGAAAACTGTATCTGAAGGTGTACTATTTTCCTAGATATTCTTTACCAAATATAGTCATGCATAAATATGTTCAGCACACCACACTGGTAGCTTTTCAAATTGTACTATACAATTTTGTTCCGTTGTACTCAGTTCACAAGTAGTCAAGTATACATTTAAATCAAGAGAAAGAGAGTATTACTTGTTTATTCTTTTTCGAAGTTTATGCAACAAACGTAGATTGTCATCCTCAATATGCTTGATGAGCTTCTTAATGAACATATGCCTTTCTAATGCACCAATACTAGAAACATCTATTATCCTCTTCCCTTGAGTACCAATAATCTCACCTTCATCATTAAAATCATCAACTAGTGATGACCTTAAACGCTCAAAAGTAGGCAATCTGTTGATATCTGCCCATTGTTTTGCATACTCATCATCAGTATTATCCTCCAAAGAAACTGAATCTCTACGAAAACTGGATGTGTGATTCCGAAAAGATGATCTCAAACTTCTTCCTAGCTCAGATAGCTCAGTTCCCACTGAAACAATATCACCTCCACCAACTAACTGAGCCATTGAGGACAATTTTCCAGAGCATCAAACTGGCAATAATAGGACGAGATGGAGTGGAAGTCAATAGATAGCTATGTTTTATGTTCATGTATCTCTGTAGTACAATATCAACGACACAAGGGAATACTTTGTCTTACTTATTCATTTACTAAATATACAAATATATTGTTAATCAGCTCACAGTTGATTTAGGAATGGATAGCTGATAGCCCAACTGCTCAATTGGCAACATTACCACTGATACCAACACAGTTTAACAATCTTAAGTTTTCTTATAATCTAGTTTAAAATAAATGGCAGAAGATCACTGAAAGCAGAAAGTCATAGCCTATATTATTTCTTTAAATATTTCAGTCTTTGTTTTTTATCAGCACCTAACATCTTGTCAGGTACCTAAGGAACTGCATTATGTAATTCAGAAGAATCATGATCAATCTTCAATTAGTTAAATAAAACTTCAGTTCTAACAACCATTTAGCATATTCCTTTATTTTATTGCCATTCAATATGCATTCTCCAGCTCTCACTGACACATTTTAAAAACGAAACTAATCTCCTAGTCGGTACTCAATCTTGATGCTTAAATCTTTTGGATAAATTTATGATCGGTACTACCTGTCGGATGGAGAATAGATTTTATGAAGTTTATCACTACCTGTTGGATGTTGTGGTTTAGAAGAAATAAATATTTTCATGGTCTATGTATCCTCCAGATGCCATGCTGATTAATATGGGACTTAGTTTTATTTCATGGCACCAGTCTACTCTTTCACCAAGCCGACTGAGTCATCATGGTTTTAAAGGTTGAGGAGAAATGTCTCCCACCTCCTCCTGATGTCATTCTTATTAATTATGATACTGCTGTCTTAGCAAGCTCAGATGGATGTGGTTTGGGGTTTGTTGTCAGGGACTATGCGGGGAAAGTTTTTGGAGCTCAGGCTAGCTATTTGAATGGGATTTCCTCAGTTGAGATTGTGGAAGCAATGGCTTTAAGGTGTGGCCTGTTCATGGCAAAAGAATTGAAATGTAAAAATTTCTGGGTATCTTCTGATTGCAGTAATGTTGTAAATTGTCTGAAAAACAAAGCGTTAGCTCTTGAGGACTGGCATATTATCATCGAGGATGTCACCTCAGAGGAGGCTTTGGCTACTGTCCTAATGTCTTTTACTCTCCTAGATCAGGTGCCTCATAGAATAGCACAGTTTAGCTTGATTCACCATATTTATGGATACTGGTATGGGGATGTTCCTTCATGTGTATTAGCAGATTTTCCAAATCCTATGTAATTGTGCTTTGTAAGAAAAGTTACATTCCAAAAAATATATATATGTAGAAAGATAACTGGTTGAGCTTATGTTTGTTTTGGGGATGTAAATTGGCTTTGTGCTTCCAGGACAAAAATCAAATAACTAAGAGAAAACATGAAATACGATATAGGAACCTACAATTTAACAGAATAAACTGGATCCTGGAGATCTAAGTACAATAGCAGGGTCAGATATTTGCTGATTCAAAGAAACGAAAGCTGCTGATTCAAAAAAAACGAAAGCTACTGAATTGTTTAAACAAACCATTGACACTAATTAATTTCAACTGATCAACCAATTACAAACTAATGCTTTCAAATATTATCCTTTTATATAACTAAAAAATTATTCATGCATTCATATATATATATGCGAGAACCTGCATTAATAACGGTAAAATGGCTCAGACATGGCTTTTTTGCATTTTCCAGAACCATTCAACATATGCGCCTTCGATGCACCCGAGGACCCAAAAATCAACTCCACGTTTTGGCATTTAAATACCCACAAATAGAGAGGCCATGAGTCTGTCCCCCAACCTTTATAAATCCGAATTACCGAAGCAGAAAGCTCAACATTGAAGTTTAAGGTGGTCGTGCTTGTGACGTTGCTACCCTGGACAATGTCACTGATTACAGAATCATCAATGTAACCAAGCAGTCTCGAAGAAAACTCTCCGCCAAAGTGCATGGGAGGATTCTTTGGACTTATATCCAACGGCATAAAATTTGTCACCCCTACTAACTTGTCACTGTAATATATTAAGATTTTGATGCTAGACAAGTTAAAGTACCCATGATTATCCAGGGTTTTAAAATTCATCTGGACGTTCCAGTCTGCGGAAATCTGGTTAGGGTGAAACGTGAGGTTCAAGTTTGACACTGACAATGAATCAATTTCAAGTCTTGGATCCTCAATTGTCGAGATGATCCGGTACACGAATGTGAGAATGATCTGTATAAATATTAAAATAATTAAAAAGTAGTAGAGACGTTCTAATATTTTCTCACGAGTTGTTGGGGAGATTTTAGGGATTAGGGACATTGTCAACAGCGGCTTCAGAGACGACAGATAATTAGGGTGGACAGGGGTCGTATTAATTCAATCAAGAGTGATCAGTGCGTGGGTGTTGGAATAAATATTATGGATGGCAAGCTCAAGTAGTGAATCTGAATTACATTATTATTACATAATATCCGTAATATATATTTTTTTTATATTTAATTTAAAATTAATAAATCAAAAAAATAAATTACGCTACTTATTCTTTAGAAAGTAAGTGATTCTATAGTAAAACCAAATTTATTTAAAATGATTCACGGTAGACTCCAATTCAAAATCAACTAGTTTATTAAGTCGCGTTTTGCAGCCGGTTTGTAATAATTTCTCTAAACTTTTTTAAATACATTTTTAGATAAAATAATATTTCTAACAAAAAATTAAGGTTTAATTTGAATTTTTTGTTTCGTCTTGGTCATTTACCGAAATTTTGAATCAATCAATACTATTATATAATAGACGAAACATTAAAAGTTTGGTTGGTCGGTATGGTACGTTGTGATTTTATTTAATTGCCCTTAATTAACTGTACTTCGTATTTTTACTTAATTAACCTGACTTATTTATAGAAATATATTATTAAATAATAATATTACCTATTTATAACCAATTACCTTTTCACCCTACTTTTTCAAATATATCACGGGCAATTACCTTTTTTAACTAAACTATGTTTGTTTTTCTATTTTTCTTTACTAAAACTCCTCCTTTTCCAAAAATATCACGGACAAACCTTTAGTTATTTATTTTTAAACCTATTTTAATATTATAATTATTTTTTAAAAGTTTACCTATTTTAACATGTCTACTTATTTTTCTTAACAAATGCAATTACTAAAAATATTAAAATATAAATAATCAAATATCTATTTATAATCAATTATCTTTTCAGCTAAAACATATTATATATATTTTTTAACAAAGTCCATCATTTTCTAAATATATCACGGGAAATTGACTTTTACAATTTACTTTTTCTATTTTTCTCACTAAAATCCATTCTTTTTCCAAAAATATCACAGGAAACTCTTTACTTATTTATTTTAAAACGTATTTAAATACATTTAATTATTAAATTTTAAAACCACATTTTCCAAAAATATCACGGGCATTTACCTTTCTAAACTAAATATCTGTTACATTTTTTATTTTTTCTTACTAAAATCCCTCATTTTCCAAAAATATAACGGGCAAACCCATACTTATTTATTTTAAAATATGTTTTAATGTTTTTAATTAATTAAAAGTGTTTAGCTATTTTAACATGCCTACTTATTTTTTGCACAACTACAATTAATAAATATTAAAATAATAATAATAATATAACAATTAACAATTTGTGCATCGCACGGGTTTTAAGCTAGTACTATTATATAATAGACGAAAATTAAAAGTTTGGTTGGTCGGTATGGTACGTTGTGATTTTACTTAATTGCCCTCAATTAATTGTACTTCGTGTTTTTACTTAATTAACCTTACTTATTTATAGAAATATATTATTAAATAATAATATTACCTATTTATAACCAATTACCTTTTTCACCTAAAATACATTATTTTTTCTAACAAATTCCCCTACTTTTTCAAATATATCACGGGCAATTACCTTTTTTAACTAAACTATGTTTGTTTTTCTATTTTTCTTTACTAAAACCCCTCCTTTTCCAAAAATATCACGGACAAACCTTTAGTTATTTATTTTTAAACCTATTTTAATATTATAATTATTTTTTTTAAAGTTTACCTATTTTAACATATCTACTTATTTTCTTAACAAATGCAATTACTAAAAATATTAAAATATAAATAATCAAATACCTATTTATAACCAATTATCTTTTCAGCTAAAACACATTATATATTTTTTCTAACAAAGTCCATCCTTTTCTAAATATATCACGAGAAATTGTCTTTTACAATTTATTTTTTCTATTTTTCTCACTAAAATCCATTCTTTTTCCAAAAATATCAGAGAAACCCCTTTACTTTTTATTTTAAATACTTTTAATTATTAAATTTTAAAACCTCATTTTTCAAAAATATCACGTGCATTTACCTTTTTAAACTAAATATATGTTATATTTTTTATTTTTTCTTACTAAAACCCCTCATTTTCCAAAAATATAACGGGCAAACCCATACTTATTTATTTTAAAATCTGTTTTAATTTTTTAATTAATTAAAAGTGTTTTGCTATTTTGTTAGGTCCTGATAAGTTTGTAGAAGGGGGGTTGAATACAAACTATACCGTTTTATCGAAATTTGTTCTTGAATAAATTAAACAATATAGAACAAATTAATGCGGAATATAAATGAAACAAGATTCAAGTTAAATATAACTTATATTAAACTTGAAGGGTGTTGCAAATACAATAAGGATTACAAAGTATTTATCTCAAACTAATTAATACAAATTTAGAATAAATTCGACATGAACTCTTCTAATATTTGTAATAAAAAGATCGAATGCTAAAAGCAAGTTCGAGATAAATTCTAGGGATAAAAATCCGCTAGATGATCAAAGCAATACAAGTAATCAACTTCTAGTGGTTTGGATTTAACAATACAAACTAGAATTAATTGCTTGAGAAGAAATGATATTAATGGCTTCTTGTGTTCTTGAGAGTAAATGCTTCAATCTCTTTCTTTTTGTTCAACTGCATTCTTCTGTCTGTTCTGCCATGTCTTTAATACAAAATCAATAAGCCTTGTATGACCTGTTTATTAAATCATAAAGATTTAATAAAACAATTCATACACTTGTATGACCTGCCAAAATGAGCTCGGTAGAACCTTGAATGAGCAGTATGACCTCAGAAACTGTCCGGTATGACCTTGCATAATTTCACCAACTCTCGGTATGACCAAGGGAAAGTAATCTGTATGACCTGACAGAATTGAATGGTATGACCTTAAATATAACTCGGTAGAACCTAGGGTATTAAAACAATAGGTCATACCGAGTTTTACTAAACAGGTCATACCGAGATTTTAAAAAGAAAATCCTTTTAATTTATTTAGATAGATTAAATTCTAGATTAAATTAATTCTTTTATAGAATTAATTTAATAAATAATTTAAACAACTAACATAACTAATTTAATAAATAAATTAATTTTAAATTATCTTCTTTAAATTAATAAATTTAAAGAAGATAATTTAAAATCCTTGCATTACTCTATCTTCTGAAAACCACTGAATATAGATGATTGAATTCCACTGATTGATGTCGTCATTCGATGCACTATCTGGTTTCATGAATAACTGACTTCAATGATAATTCTTCATCTTTAAAACATTTAAAGTTGTGGCTTCTTTTCTTTAGCTTTGACTAAACTCTGTATCCTGTACTTCTTCCGTCACCAACTGGAAATCTCTGTCACTGTAGTAAATCCACTTACTTGAATATTTCACTGAGGCTTGAACAATAAATTGAACTTCTTTCAATGTAGAATAACTTCAAGTCTGTAGATGACTTTGGTTCTTCATTCTCTTGACAGATTAAACTCTCTGAGATTCCTGTGACATATTAACTTATTATTTACTTATTACATACTTGTTTAAATTAAGTTGTTTCCTCGGAATATTAATAGGCCTAAACATATGCCTTTCAATCTCCCCCTATTTGTTTGTTAGAGAATAACAATCAAATACCTAGAGGATAACTCAACTAACTTAAACAAGAAATAGAAATGACTTTTAAGAGCCAAGTAAATAACAAGAAAAGTTCTGGATTTCATTTAACATTTTCCAGATTCAAACATTACAGGTAAGTACAAGATAGATGTTCCTCTAGACTGAACATATGAATACATTTATCCTATCTTGAATCACCTAAGCTCTAAACATTTAATATTTACAAACAGAGCTTCTTTAAATTTCAGACTCAATCATCTCTCCTTCTTCAAGTGCTTCAAGCAAATCCTTGTCCAGAATAAGATCAGATTCAGAAGTAATGCCACTAGGTCTGACAGGTTGAGCTGTGACTTTCTTCAGCCTATTCTTCATTTGATGATATCTCTTGATATTGGCAATGCAATAGTCTTGAATCAAATCAGCAACTTCTGTCTTTTCTTGTGTAGCAAACCCTGTTGTCCCAACATGTTCTCCATATAGACAAGATGCTTGGCAGGATAATCTTTCAAAGAGATGGGATCCACACCACAAGTTTGAAGTGCCCTTCCTTTATAAAATTTAACTTCATATGGCACATCCACAACTTGAGGACTAGCTTTCATGGCAAAATCTCTAAGCTGATCATGCAACAGCTCACATAGAGGTGAAGACCTTTTAACCTTTGTCATGAAAACCCAAAGCTCAGAGAGAGTTCTACCTTCCAGAAAATTAAGAGAAACTATGAAAGTTCCCTCATTATGAGTGTAGATGTAGATCTTCAACTCCTCTCTAACTCTGTCATATCCAGTAGTAATTCTTGAAATCTCCGCATGAAGAGCTTTCATATAGATTGTGTTGTCTGGATTGACCTTTCTGTACCTTTCCAACATGCTAAAGAACTTTCCATCATTGTCTGACCCTGTCGGGTGTGAGAACATCTCTCTAGCTCTATCCCATTCTTCTCCAAGCTTCAGCCTCACATATAACCTTCTGTCTTTGACTTTTAAATCATGAAGCCTTTGCTTTTCTTGATGTTCAGCTTTTTGGATAACTAGATGCTTTGAGATTATGTCAGACACTTTAGCATTCTCATCTTCTCTTCTCTTTAGATCAACTTTCTGTCTTAACAGCTCAGCTTCAAAGACAGGATCAACTTCAGATTCATCTTCCCAGTCAGCATAGTCAGCCTCTCCTTCAACCTCCACTTCACCAAAGATATCTTCAGGGTTTTCTTCAGATTCAGTACAGTCAAAATCTCCCTGTTCACCTTGATAGTAGTCAGCATCAGAAAAAGTTAACTTCTGCTTCCCTTTGTCCTTTACAGAACCAGAACCTCCAGCTTCTCCTCCTTGATCTCTCACTTCTTCTCCTCCTTGATCTCTCACTTCTTCTCCTCCTTGTATCTCCTTCTCCTTATTCTCCCCCTTAGTTGAGGTATCCTCTACAGATTTGAATTTATCAGTCTTAGGATCCTCATCTTTATTTCCTTCATCTCCATCCTTGTCATTATTGTCCTCTGCATCATCATCACCCTCAAAGAATTTCTTTTGCTCAGCATTGGGATGATGTGAACTCTTGATCATATTGTACAGATGTTTCATGCCTTCATTCAAATGTACCATTCCTCCTTCAAGATTTGTGAACCTCTGGTCATTGTACCACTGATTGTTATCAACAGTTTCTTGAATAGAGTTCACTTGTGTTGAAATGGAAGCAATCTGCTTGACACTCTCCCTGATCTCAGCATTTGAAACTATCAGCTCTGACATATCTGAAGCCATTAACACCTGTGATTCTTGAACAGCATTCATCTTGGGGATCAATGTGACCTTCACTCCTTCTATCTCATCTCTAATATGACCCAGCTGATTAGTGACAGAGGTGGAAGAAGAAGACTGTTCAACCACTTGTGCTTTGAGAATTTCCTTTTCAGCCTGGGTCTGTTGAAGTTGTTTCTGTAGACCAGCTATTTGAGCCAATAATGAAGCAGTGTATGTGTCATTGTGTGCACTCATCTCAATTTCTCTCGATGGTGTTTCACTCACCTCACGTGCTTGTGTATCGCTCTGTGTTTGTTTCTCAGAACTAACCACTAGCTGTCTATCCATGTTTGGAGTTGAAGTACTTGCAGGAAAAATCACCATAGCCCCTTCTAGAGAGGTCACTGGTGGTGCAATGGGAGTTCGCGAATCCCAGTCCCCGGTAAAGTCCAAAAAATAATCCGAGACGGAAAACTGAATTGCTTCAGTAATGGACTCACCAGGTTGCCCTTCACTTTCTCCAGTTAAAACTGCGAGTGAAGAATCCCTTAGGGGAGCCAGAGATGTTCCCTCTGGGAGGGGAGAAAATGATTCTGTTATAGTGGGTAAAGAACCAGATTTTCCCTCTGAAGCCTGTGAAGGCTCTTCTACCGTGACAATGGTAGGCACTGTTTCAGCAAGCATTCCTATGTGCTCTCCTCTCAGAGTGTCCTGTGCATGAGTCTCTACTATTGTTTCAGAAGTATTTGCTCCCATTGTGATTAATGGGAGAGTGCTTGACTCTGTACAGAATGCCATGGCCTGATGGCGAATTTCAATAGATTCATCCTGTTGAGAGGATGTCTCTAGTAACTGTTCATTGGCCTTTTGAGAATCCATATCCTTTTGGGAGGATACAGACTGGCTTACAGATGCCTCAAGGAGTGTTCTTCTCTTCTTTAGTGGTGGAGGCAGAGCTGTGGGATCACTCTCATTAATATCTACTTCAACTTGTTCTCTCAATCTTGTTGTAGCTGGTTGTTCTAGGGGAGCGATCAATGGATTTGACTCTGTGTGTGGCTCTATGACCGGGGACGGAGATTGTGGTTCTACAATCCCTTGATCAATCCTAAGAACCCCTTGGGTTGGTGGAGAAGTTGAGAGAGGATATATTACCTGAAGTGCCATGGTGTTAGGAGGCACCATTGAAGTTCCTGCTGACGAGGATCCAACCACTGGATGTTCAACAAAGAGTAGAGGTAACTGTGGTTGCAGAATCCTTCGCAGATATGATTGTGGAACTACGGGTCTCCTTCCAGACTTGGAACTGGTGGACAAGGTTGAATATATGAGAGGATTAGTGTGTGCAGGGACTTGAATAGGAGTGTTTTGAAAAAGTGTTTTATGTTCATCAGAAAGAACATGATTCAACACTAGAGAGAGGAAACGAGAATAAAAGCATTTAACTTTCTTTCCATTTTCAACATCTCTAGGGTAATTGAAAATCCTCCTTATCAAGAGATCCCACACAAGAGTTCCTATGTCCAATCTCAGGTTGAAAACAGCAGCATAGGCAATGTTTTGTAGAACAGAAGTGATGACTGGAAAGTTGTTTTTGGTACAATTACTAAAAACTTTAGCTAGACAGTCAAAGAACAAATCCCACTCACATGCTAGATTACCCTTATTCAGACGAGGAAGAACAATATTTCCTTGGTAATCAATACTAGAGAAAAATTGAACTAACTCGTCATCAGTAGGGAATCCAACAAAATTATCAAGTGGAAAATGAAGCACTTGACAAAAGATCTCCTTAGTTACTGTGTACTGACGATCAGAAATAGTGAATGTGAAAGATTGCATATCGTCAGCAACAACAGCAGTTAAACATAATAGACGAAGGGGTTCAATCTTTAAATCAATAAAAGTTGTGATAGCATAGCTAACAATTGATTGTTGATTTAAAAAATGAATCCACGGCCTAAAACGTTCAGCAGAACACTTAAGGGGATCACAATAGCCAACGTAATTATTAAAACGTTCAATAACAAACTCAGCAGCCATTTTTAACAAAAACAAAAAATAAGTAAATAAAATAAAATAATGCAGTAACTAATTATAATATTAAACAGAGAAGAGAAAAAAAAATCCCAAGTAATTCACAAGAAAAATTTGCAATAGTTCGTTGTTCTAGGAATAAAACACAAACTAGAGCAAAGTTAACTAAGTAAAAACTTGAGTTAGAAAGGAATGAGAGAAAAGAACCTGAGGTTATCAGCTATTTATAGGAAATAATCCTGATGGGCTCGGTATGACCTAAAGGCAGGTCATACCGAGTTTTGAAAGAGGTCATACCGAGAAATAGCCAACAGTGCTTCAGGTCATACCGAGAAAAAAGAATTAAAAACTGAATAATACTAATAAAAATAAATAAAAATAACAAACCAGTATGACCTTCAAGATAGGTCATACCGAGTTCTAATATGACCTGGGAGAAGGTCATACCGAAATCTAAAAAATAAACTATTAACAGAAAATAGAATAGCATGCCAATATGACCAAACTAAAAGGTCATACCGAATTTTAAACTAAAAGAAGCAACATAATCAGAAAATATTCACAGAACATTCTATAACACCTGAAACCTACTGCATAAAATTATAAAAGAACATTAAACTACTATAAACCTGCAGAAAAATCTGAACAACAATATTTACAATCTGAAAATAACTTAAATGATTCTAAATAAATATATTTTCAATAAAAATACATTTCTTCATGAAATGAGAAAAATATTTTTAAAGAAAATAAATTATTCAGAATATTTAAATTAACAAGCTTTACACAATAAACATGGATTGACAATATTTAACAACTTAAATCAACAAGAGAAAATGATTTAGTTAAGAACAAACCTACCGGAGATATTGTCAATCACTAAGACTGTTCAACATACCCAATTTACCAACTAACCTGATAAATGTGGATTCGTCAACAGATTTAGTGAAAATATCTGCAGTCTGTTCTTCAGTGGGCACAAAGTGTAACTCCACTGTTCCATCCATAACATGCTCTCTGATAAAATGATACCTGATATCAATGTGCTTCGTTCTCGAGTGCTGCACAGGGTTGTTGGAGATTGCTATGGCACTTGTATTATCACAAAAAATGGGAATTTTGTCTAATGCAAAGTCATAGTCCTTTAATTGATTCCTTATCCATAAGATCTGAGCACAACAGCTTCCAGCAGCAATATATTCAGCTTCTGCTGTTGAATTGGAAACTGTTTGCTGTTTCTTGCTATACCAAGAAATCAACCTACCTCCTAGGAATTGACAACTCCCAGAGGTACTCTTTCTATCCACAACACTACCTGCATAATCAGAATCTGTATATCCAACAAGATTAAAACCAGAATCTTTAGGGTACCAGATACCTCCATATGATACTTCTTGAGGAGTTCTTTGAGATACTTGGATTGACAAATAAATATACCATTTGTCCTTTGACTTACTTGCAATCCAAGAAAGAACTTCAGCTCACCCATCATACTCATTTCAAACTTACTCTGCATAAGCTCAACAAATCTCTTACAGAGATTATCATTAGTAGACCCAAATATGATGTCATCCACATAGACTTGGACTAATATCATATCACTTTTGTGTTTCTTTGAAAAAAGAGTTTTGTCTATGATACCTCTAACAAAACCATTTTCTAAAAGAAAACCAGAGAGAGTGTCATACCATTTTCTTGGGGCTTGTTTGAGACCATAGATAGCCTTGAAGAGAAAGTACACAAAGTCCAGCAGTTCCTGATTTTCAAAGCCAGGGGGCTGTTCCACATACACTTCTTCATCAAGCTCACCATTCAGGAATGCACTCTTAACATCCATTTGATAGACTTTAAAATTGGAGTAAGCAGCAAATGCTAAGAACATCCTGATGGCCTCAAGTCTAGCCACTGGTGCATAGGTTTCATCATAATCAATGCCTTCAGCTTGAGAATACCCTTGTGCAACCAGTCTTGCCTTGTTCCTTGTAACAATGCCATCCTCATCTAGCTTGTTCCTGTATACCCATCTAGTACCAACTACTTTCTTGTTCTTTGGCCTGGGTACCAGCTTCCAGACTTGCTGTTGTTCAAATTGATTGAGTTCATCTTGCATAACAATCACCCAATCTGGATCAGTCAGTGCTTCCTCAGTTTTCTTTGGCTCCATTTTAGATAAAAATGCTGAAAAATGACATTCATTCTGAGTTGCACTTCTAGTTTTAACTCCAACATCTGGATCACCAATGATCAGCTCAAAAGGATGAGCTTTATTCCATACAGTCTGTCTTGGAAGATTTGATCTTGATGATTCGCCTTGAGTTTCACTTTGATGTTGTGAGTGACTAGTTGATCCTTCATTTGCTCCCCCTGAGTTATTGCCTGATTGCCTTGATGACTCTTCTCCAGTGTTGGTGGTATCTCCATTGTTACCAGTGTTTCCACCACCATCACCATGATCATTATCATCATTGTTATTATCATTACCAACAATAACTTCAGGTGAGGCTTCATCATCTGAATCTGAGTCTGGCAAAGTTATCAAACTTCATTTTCTCAGATGAATCTGCTGTTTGGATATTAGGGAATGTAGTGTCATCAAAAGTAACATTGACACTTTCCTTTACCGTGTGACTGCCAACCAAGTAGACCCTGTAAGATCTTCTGGAATAACCAACAAAAATAGCTTCTTGTGCCTTTGCATCAAACTTGCCACGTTTCACATTGTCATCTATAAGCACAAAGCATTTTGCTCCAAATACATGAAAGTACTTGACAGTTGGTTTCTTGTTGTTCATGATCTCATACGGAGTCTTCATTAAGTCCTTGTTGATTAAAGTTCGATTCTGAGTATAACAAGTTGTATTCGCTGCTTCAGCCCAAAAGTACGTTGGAAGTTTGGACTCACTTAACATAGTCCTTGCAGCTTCAATCAATGTACGATTCTTTCTTTCCACTACTCCATTTTGTTGAGGAGTTCTAGGGGCAGAATACTGTCTTGTTATTCCTTTATCAGCACAAAAGTCATTTAGAATGGCATTCTTGAATTCAGTACCATTATCTGACCTTATGGCTCTAACAGGGAATCTAGAATCCAGCTCAATCAACTTCACATGGCCAATCACCAGGTATGGGGTCTCATCCTTGGAATGTAGGAATAAAACCCATGTATATTTTGAAAAGTCATCAACAATCACAAGTGCATATTGCTTCTTTGACATGGACATCACATTAACTGGACCAAACAAATCCATGTGCAGTAGCTGAAGAGGTTCAGTTATTGATGATGTGTCAGTGCCCTTGTGAGAAGCTTTCTTTGACTTTCCTTTCTGACATGCCTCACACAGTCCTTCCTGTGTAAATTCCATCTGAGGCAAACCTCTAACCAATTCCCTCTTGACTAAAGAGTTCATGGTTTTGAAGTTAAGGTGAGACATCTTCTTGTGCCATAGCCAACTATCATCTGATGAAGCTTTAGCATAAAAACAATTAACTTCATCTTTGAATCCAGAGTTCAGATCAGCTATGAACAAGTCACCTTTCCTTACTCCTTGAAGAGCAGGCTTTCCATTCTTCTTGTGAAGGATCTGACACTTCTCTCTTTCAAAGGAAACAGCATATCCTCTGTCACAGAAATGACTGATGCTGAGAAGATTGAACTTCAGACCTTCCACAAAAGAAACATCTTCAATGATAACATTTCCGTACTTCAAACAGCCATATCCTTTCGTAATACCCTTGCTGTTATCTCCAAAGGTAACTACTGGGCCAGCTTTCTCAACCAAATCTGATAGCAGGGCTCTATCTCCGGTCATATGCCTTGAACAGCCACTGTCAAGAATCCATATAACACGGTTTACCTGTTTAACTCCCTGCAATATCAAATTGATTAGTCCTTCTTCGGAGCCCAAAATTGATTGGGTCCGGCATACTTAAAGAACTGGCCTTTGTCAGGCAAAACAACATTTCTAACTAAAACTACTTCAACCTCTTTCACATAAGAGTGTTTCCATTTATAGCCAGCCTTAACACATTTCTGAGTAGGCTTAGGGATAAATGAATCCACTCTAGTATTAGAAGGACTAGCAGTCTTAGCATTAACATGCTTCTTACTATTAACATGTTGACGTGGAGCAGTCTTATCACTAGATACATGCTTACTATTAAAATAAGCATACATAACATTGAAAGCACAAGACATCCAATTAATCACACCACATGCTTTATGAGAAGAATTAACAACAGGCATGTTAGAACAGTTGTTTTGATCCAACTTATGGATATCTGATTTAGTCTTTTTAGTTGGAGCAACTTTGACTGGAATATCAGATATACACTTTTTGGACTGTTCATCTTCCAAAGCAATATCTTCTTCATGAATCTCCTCAGCAATAATGATAGAGTATTCATTCATAGGCTCTGCCTCAGACTCCTTACAGAAGGGTGTTTCAATACCCTTAAGTATATATGGAACGACCTTTCCTTCAGATTTGAATCTACAAGGGGAATTAATTCCAAGCAGTCCAATAGCCTCATTATAATCATACCCTATACTGACATGATTACCAACAACTTGCTTATTGAGAATTTCTTTAGCAGTCTTACAAGAACTGAAATAAGCATTAGCTTTGGTCTTAAGCTCACTAATCTGATCTTTGAGAATGGTTTCCAGTTGTTGATACAATTTAACCCTTTTCTCAAGAACTGCTACCTTATTAGTAAGTTCATCTTGATTGATATGCACTAGTTTTAATTCTTTTATTTCCTTTTCAAGATTTGTGTTTAAAAGAATTATTCTATCATTTTCAGTGCGTGCACAACTTAAGGTGCCACCAAGATGACGAATCATTTCAGTGTCAGTAAAGGTTACCTCTGACATGTATCTGGATGAAGTGCTTTCCTCTTTAGCCATTAAAGCAAGGTTCCCAATCTCACCTGCTTCTTCATCACTGTCAGTGTCATCCCAACTCTTTCCCTCAGCAACATAGGCTTTCCCAATCTTGTTCTTCTTGCTAGAATCAAATGTGTTTCTAGTCACTTGCTTTGGCTTTCTGCACTCAGTAGCAAAGTGACCCAACTCATTGCAATTGTAGCATCTGATTGTGCTCCTTTCCACAGTTCCAGTTTTGTAGCCACCCCTTGTGCCACTTGAAGAGGAAGATCCACCTCTCTGAAATCTGGGCCTGAACTTAAGATTGGGATTCCTCTTGAATCTGAACTTCCCAAACTTTCTGACTATCAAAGCCAAATCACCATCCTCCAGCTGATCAAGTTCTTCTAAAGAATAGAAGTCACCACCAGATTGATCAATGGATGTTAATCCATATTCAGCATCAATAACATTCATGTTAGAACTGGAAGGTTGAACATGCTTCACTTCCAGTTTCTGTGGGACTTCAGCAGCCAGTGCAGTAGAAGTACTAACAATCTTCCCAGTTCCATACAGCTCCCTTTGTTGAATCTGCTCCAGCTCATAGGTTTTCAGAACACCATACAATCTCTCCAAAGCAATCTCATTCATATCTCTTGCTTCTCTAATGGCAGATATTTTGTGCTCCAAATGAGGTGGAAGTGTAAGAAGGAACTTCTTGTTAATATCCTTGTTGGTGTAGTGCTTCCCATTGAGATTCAGATCATTGATTAATTTGTTGTATCTCTCAAAAACCTGAGAGATACCTTCACCAGGGTTTGATCTGAAATGCTCATATTGTGAAGTGAGAATTTCCAGCATATTCTCCCTAACTTCCTATGTCCCCTCATTGATTATTTCTATGGTTCCCCAAATGTGTTTGGCAGTATCACAATTTAGGACATGATTATGCATGATAGGATCAAGACTCTCAATAAGGATCAACTGAAGACAGGAATCCAAGGTAACGTCCTCTTTCTCATCAGGAGTGTACTCCTTGGGATCTTTAGGGTACATACTAGCAGCCCTAGTAACAATGTTATCCTCTTTTAATTCTTCCTCAATAATCATAGGAAGTCTGGGACCTTTCTTCAGCACATCAATGTATTTAGGATTTGCAACCTTAAGAAATAGGAGCATTTTCTTCTTCCACATAGAATAATGCTCCTTGTTGAACATTGGGATTTTGACAGTACCAACTTTCTGTGTAGTAGACATCTTTTGAGATTTTTAGGAATAAGATAAAAAATCAGTGTTTAAAAGAAAAATCTCAAAACAATTGGATCTTTGATTTGTATATCAATCAAAAGGCTCTGATGCCAATTGTTAGGTCCTGATAAGTTTATAGAAGGGGGGTTGAATACAAACTATACCGTTTTATCGAAATTTGTTCTTGAATAAATTAAACAATATAGAACAAATTAATGCGGAATATAAATGAAACAAGATTCAAGTTAAATATAACTTATATTAAACTTGAAGGGTGTTGCAAATACAATAAGGATTACAAAGTATTTATCTCAAACTAATTAATACAAATTTAGAATAAATTCGACATGAACTCTTCTAATATTTGTAATAAAAAGATCGAATGCTAAAAGCAAGTTCGAGATAAATTCTAGGGATAAAAATCCGCTAGATGATCAAAGCAATACAAGTAATCAACTTCTAGTGGTTTGGATTTAACAATACAAACTAGAATTAATTGCTTGAGAAGAAATGATATTAATGGCTTCTTGTGTTCTTGAGAGTAAATGCTTCAATCTCTTTCTTTTTGTTCAACTGCATTCTTCTGTCTGTTCTGCCATGTCTTTAATACAAAATCAATAAGCCTTGTATGACCTGTTTATTAAATCATAAAGATTTAATAAAACAATTCATACACTTGTATGACCTGCCAAAATGAGCTCGGTAGAACCTTGAATGAGCAGTATGACCTCAGAAACTGTCCGGTATGACCTTGCATAATTTCACCAACTCTCGGTATGACCAAGGGAAAGTAATCTGTATGACCTGACAGAATTGAATGGTATGACCTTAAATATAACTCGGTAGAACCTAGGGTATTAAAACAATAGGTCATACCGAGTTTTACTAAACAGGTCATACCGAGATTTTAAAAAGAAAATCCTTTTAATTTATTTAGATAGATTAACTTCTAGATTAAATTAATTCTTTTATAGAATTAATTTAATAAATAATTTAAACAACTAACATAACTAATTTAATAAATAAATTAATTCTGATAGAATTAATTTATTAATTAAATTGAATTAATAAATTTAAAGAAGATAATTTAAAATCCTTGCATTACTCTATCTTCTGAAAACCACTGAATATAGATGATTAAATTCCACTGATTGATGTCGTCATTCGATGCACTGTCTGGTTTCATGAATAACTGACTTCAATGATAATTCTTCATCTTTAAAACATTTAAAGTTGTGGCTTCTTTTCTTTAGCTTTGACTAAACTCTGTATCCTGTACTTCTTCCGTCACCAACTGGAAATCTTTGTCACTGTAGTAAATCCACTTACTTGAATATTTCACTGAGGCTTGAACAATAAATTGAACTTCTTTCAATGTAGAATAACTTCAAGTCTGTAGATGACTTTGGTTCTTCATTCTCTTGACAGATTAAACTCTCTGAGATTCCTGTGATATATTAACTTATTATTTACTTATTACATACTTGTTTAAATTAAGTTGTTTCCTCGGAATATTAATAGGCCTAAACATATGCCTTTCATATTTTAACAGGCCTACTTATTTTTTGCACAATTACAATTAATAAAATAATAATAAAATAATAATAAAATAACAATTAATAATCCGTGCATCGCACGGGTTTTAAGCTAGTAAATATTAAAAAGGGTACTTGTTTAATATTTTCCATTATATTAATATTATATGAAATATTAATATATTTATCACCATTTCTATTTTTCTCAAAATTAATATTTCAACTTCTAGTTTAAAATACATAACATAACATCACTATTAAATTCTAGCATATAATATGTTTTTCGTAATGAATCGCTCTCTCGTTAAACATGTTTTATCCCAATGACCCGCTTTCTCATAAATTACATAAATTTCTTTAAATAAAATATGTATCATATTAAAAAAACATTTATTAAAAGAAACAAACTTCAATTAAAACCTTCATTACAAAATATAATAAATCATACAAAGAGTTCGTTTAAGAATAACAAAATAAATGTTGGCATTTAAATAAAAGAACAAATAAAATTTACTTAAACAAGACATAAAAAAAAATGTTAAAAAATTTAAGGCATATTAAAAACCCTCTCTCGTCTCTCTTATTCATAAGATGCCTTCGTCCTTCCCTCTTCGGCGGTGGCTTCTTAACCGGCCGGAAGCCTTCTTTCTTGCTTTAATCTTGTTTTTCTTTCAATAATACTCATCCTTATGTGAGGTTTGTATCCAATTTTTTGGGTTGTTTGTTGTCTCTCTTATGAGAGTTTAGTTTGTTTTGGTATATTTTGAGTTGTTTTGTGTTGGTTATTTGTTGAGAATGATTTTTAATATATATGTAAAACATATATTATAAATTAAACGTGGGTTTTTTTTCAAAAAATGTGAGAACATAATTTTTAATAGTTTTTTAGGAAAATATTAAGATGATAATCTGATTTCAAGATAAAATTTATAAATTCAAGAAAAAAAATGTGAGAATATTAAGATGGTAACTTTGAGTTTAATAGAATATTAACATGGTAATTTGACTTGAAGATAAATTTTAGGAGAATATTAATATAGTAATTTACTTAAAAAAAAAGTTTAGGAGAATATAAGATAATTAAGATTTTCATTACTAAATATTTAAAAGACAATTTAGATAGTTTTTAACCTTTAATGTTATTAATTCAAAATTTTGCTAAAATTAGAAAATTAGATCGAGAATATTTTAGATGCGCCACCTCACTGTACTTTTACAAAGGAGGAGACGGGAGACAAGGTGGTGTCTCTCAAATCGTCTGAAATTGTCTCTTTTATTATTTTTATCGATTAAAAGATAATAAAAGAGAAATTAGTAAATAAATTGGATTCGTGGGATAAGTTTAGGAAATATCAATATAGTATAGTTAGTTTCCTGCATTAGAAGATAGTAAAATAATATATTTAGTTTCCAATGTTAATAAGTATATTCATAAATAAAAATTTAGAAAAATAATAATATTTTATATTTAATTTCCTCCATTATTAATGATTCTAAAGTCAAGAATATTAAAATTGTATATTTAGTTTCCTCTCTTAGTAAAAATTTAAAAGGCAATTGAGATATTTTCTGATAAAAAATTTAGGAAAATATTAAAATTTGTCAAGAATATTAAAATTGTATATTTAGTTTCTTTCATTAGTAAAGATTTTAAAAGCAATTGAGATATTTTCAAATTTTTAATATTAATAAATCAAAATTTTGAGAAAATTAGAAAAATTGATCAAAGCAATTTGAGAGTCGCCACCTCACATCACTCATCTTCTCCTTAATATAAGTATATTGATTTTTTTTTCAAATTTTAAATGTTAAACCTTTTATAAAATTTGTATATTAATAAATAATATATATATTAAAATCAAATTCTATACTTTGTGAGCAAAAAAGAATTATGTATGAGATTTTATACTAAAAGATATAATTTTCTCCAATTTTTTGTATAAGGAGTGTTCTCCTTGAAATAATGACTATTGTTAATATATATATATACTAGTCAGTAACCCGTGCAAGGCACGAGGCTTAGAAAATAATAAACTAAAATATTTAATTTGAACGGAAAATATTAAAATAAAAGTAAAAATTAATATGATAAATTATAAAATGAGAAACTTAAATATTAATTAAAACGTAAAAAAAATATTAAAAAATACAGATGGGCTGATGAAGATAAATGAGGTATTATTAATATTAATTTATAATAAAATAATATTAATAATAAGGAAATATAGAAAATATAACATGTTTTAATTAAAAAAAGTAATTGCCCGTGATATTTTTAGAAGTGTTTTAATTATATTACTTGTATTTATTAAAAAAATACGTTCACATGTTAAAATAAGTAAGTTTTTTTAATAACGACAAATAGGAAAGCTAACATGTTTAATTAAAATAAAGTAACTACCTATAATATTTTTAGATGTATTTTAATTATATTAATTGTATTTGTTAAAAAAATACGTTCACTTGTTAAAATAGGTAAGTTTTTTTAAATAATTAAAATTATTAAAATATGTTTTAAAATATATAAGTAAGGGTTGCACTTGATATTTTTGGAAAATAGAGATTTTAGTGATAAAAAATATAAAAGGTAATATATTTTAATTCAAAGGTAATTGCCCGTGATATTTTTGGAAAAGAAGAAGATTTTGTTAGAAAAAAAAATATTTTAATTATAAAAGGCAATCAGCTAGTTAATATTTTTATATTATTTTTATATTTATTAAATAGAGTATTAAAATAGATTTTAAAATAAATAAGTAAGGATTGCACCTCATATTTTTGGAAAATAGAGATTTTAGTGATAACAAATATAAAAGATATTATGTTTTAATTTAAAGGTAATTGTCGTGATATTTTTGGAAAATGAGTAGATTTTGTTAGATTTTTTTTAAATTATAAAATGCAATCAGTTAGTTATTATTTTTATATTATTTTATTATTTATTAAATAGAGTATTAAAATAGGTTTTAAAATAAATAAGTAAGGATTGCACCTCATATTTTTGGAAAACATAGATTTTAGTAATAACAAATATAAAAGGTAATATGTTTTAATTTAAAGATAATTGTAATGATACCAATCAGTTAGTTATTATTTTTATATTATTTATTAAATAGAGTATTAAAATATGTTTTAAAATAAATAAGTAAGGATTGCACCTCATATTTTTGGAAAACATAGATTTTAGTAATAACAAATATAAAAGGTAATATGTTTTAATTTAAAGATAATTGTAATGATATTTTTGGAAAAGGAGTAGATTTTGTTAGAAAAAAAATATTTTAATTATAAAAGCCAATCATCTAGTTACTATTTTGGTAACTTGACAATAATACAATTTCATAAAAGATTTGATTTGTAGTAGCTTTCGTTATCCTAAAAAGAAATAAGTATATTTGTAGCAGTATCCTAAATTTAAACAAATTAGATCCCACATTTTCATTTTTTTGATTAGATTTCAATATTATTTGATTTTTATGTAGTAAAATATAGTGAAATATTAATGTAGAATAAAACTTTCCCGAATTTTGATTATATTATTAATTTTTTAATTAGAAAAAGTACCGAAAACCAAAAACTAACCGAAAACCGAAAACCAAAACTTTCAATGTTTCGGCTTTAATAATATAGTATAGATATACTAGCTTATATCCCGTGCGATGCACGGTCTTCTTTAATATTTTATTATTTTTTATTTAGATTTTAGTTATTATATATAATTTGATAAAATTTCAATATATATTGGATTTATAAATCTAACAATATAATATTTAAATTTAATATATTATTGTCGTAATCTGTAGTAGTATTTTATATATTAAAATATAAAATATATTAAAATAACATATCTAAATATTCGTATTTTTTTGCTCTTAAAAATCTAAAAAATGGACTCAAGTGCAAATATCAAAATATGTACTCATGCAATATACCGAGTTTCTTTGAATATACTATTACTTTTATTTTCATTAATTATCTCGTTTAAATTGAATGTTAAAAAAAATTATAATAAACATAAATTCAGAAGTTTAATATAATAATATTACCAATATAACTATATTGCATGTATTATATTAAGATGATACGTTGTTTTAGTTAGAAAATATAAAACACATAATGTGTTTTAGCTGTTGGTTATAAATATATAATAATATTACCATTTTATATATATGTTGCATGTTTTATTTTTAGAAAATGAATTATTTTAGTTAAATAGATATATGAAATAGGTAATGTGTTTTAACTGAAAATGGTAATTGGTTACTGAAAAAGGTAATCGGTTATAAATATATAATAATATTACCATATTATATATATATATATATATATATATATATATATATATATATATATATATATATATATATATATATAGGCTTTTGTTCAACTAGAAACTAAAATTAAAATAGAAACTAAAAACTAATCTAAGCTCTTAGATTAATCTAATCTAATGGCCCTCTACTGCACCACACACAGTTAAAATACACCCTCACATACACAATCCCACTTAATTCCCTTCATTTTTAATTTGATTTTTCCCGTGAATCGGTGAACCTTTTTTGAAATCCGACTTCACTATAGTTTTCTCCATCTTCCAACGATCAATATGCATACCATATGTGCTATATTACGGAGTACTAAAATTTTAGTGGTTTCTGTAATAATAAATAGTGATTTCAGCATAGATCTAGCGATTTATTTTTATATACGTATAAATTTAGTGATTTTGCAGTACAAAATTTGTAATTTACGTATAGGTCTGGAGAAAAAATCACTACATTTACGCAGAAATCACTATTTATTCTTACATGAATCACCAACATTTTAGTGATTCTCGCAAGCATAAATAGTGATTTATCGTCGAAATATATCAAATATGGTATGCAAACTAATTGTTGCGAGATGAAAAAAATACAGTGAAGTCAGATTCAAAAAAAGATCACCAATTAACGGGAAAAATATAATTACGGATGGAGGGGATTAGGAGGGGTTGTATGTGAGAGGGTGTATTTAACTGTGTGTGGTGCAGTTTCTAGTTTTTAATTAGTACATATTTCTAGTTGAATAGGACCCTATATATATATATAGGCAAGTGCTCAAATGAGACCCTCACTTATAATGAGAATTGAGACCCAATCTCAGCCATTTATTTCTTTTAATCTGGACCACTCAATTTGAGTATACACACACGTGTATGTATTACCCTCTTCCTCCACTTTCTTTTGGTCCATCATCTCCATTCTCTCTCCCTCCGACAATCACTAACGTTCATAAATCGTCAGAATCTCAGATCTAGAGAAGCTCATCTCCCCCATTTCGTTCTCCTCTTCATTTTCTCTTTTTAGCCTCCATCTCCACCTTATATCATTACCTTTCTCCGGCCACAACTAACCTCTTCAGATCTAACTTCTTTCATCTCAAATCGGATTACATTTCACATCCTTTCTCATCTCTAATCAACTAAGGTTGTTTACTATCTCAACAATGTTATTGATTTTTTATCTAACAATTTCGTCGTCAAAAACGATGACGGACACCACCACGACATCACCTACTCGAATCTAATTGTTTTCTTTGAATGATTTTAGGTTCAGATTTTTTCATAATTTGTGTTTAAATTTTGGTGATTTTCTTTTAATTTTGGTGATTCTGCGTGAAATTTGGTATTTTTTATGTGGTGGTATTTATACTTTTAATGATTTTGATTTTAATTTAGTGATTTCATGGTGGTTATGGTTTAAATTTCAGTGATTTGATTCTAGATTCGGTGGTGGTTGTAATAATGTGATGGCATGAGGTGGTGGTAGTTGCGATGGTGTTGTTGATTTTGGTTGGGGCGGTGGTGATTCTGGTAATATTTTTGGTGATTGTGAAGGTTAATGGTGGTGGTGATGGCAGTGGTAGCAGTGTGATGATAGTCTTGGTGGGGGTGGTGGTGATTGTAATAATGTGTATGTATGTCCTGGTGGTATGTATGGTGATTTGGGATAAAATTTGGTGTCTTGTAGATTTTGAAGGTTGTAGATTTTGAAGGTGGTTGGGGTGGTTATATATTTGGTGATTTTGTTTTAATTTTAGTAAAATTTGGTTCATTAACTTTTTGGTGATTCATTTGTTATTTTAGCGACTTTCTTAGCAATTTTAATAATTTGTTAAGCATTTTAGTGACTCTGCAAAAAAAATATGATTCTGCATAAAAATT
The DNA here is from genome assembly GCA_030848705.1 of Heracleum sosnowskyi. Lineage (NCBI taxonomy): Eukaryota > Viridiplantae > Streptophyta > Magnoliopsida > Apiales > Apiaceae > Heracleum > Heracleum sosnowskyi. Next base: position 74,710,821 of record CM061235.1, read on the forward strand.
GGTGATTTCGTTCTTCTTATCTATTAGTTCCTGTTTGTGGTGATATGCTGAGTATTTTACTGATTTGTTTATTTTGTTGAATTCTGTGGATGTTCAGATGTAAAGCTATGATTTGATTTTTTCCTTTATTTTGGTGTTCTATATGTTTGTTATTTTTTGGATTTTGCATATTTGAGAAGTTATATCCAAATTGAAATCCACCGTCAAAACTGCCAATTATGCACCAGACATGCAAAAACACATCAGAAACCAACACCAAAACTTCCTGACTAGAAATATAGCACCGGAGATAGCCTAACCACACACACCTAAACATTACAGGCATTATTTTCAAAAAGAAAAAAACCATAGGCATTGTCAAAGATTGGCAAAGTACCAAAATTGCGTAAAAAGAAAAAAAAGGAATCTTTAACAAAGGATAGTGAACATTGTAGCATGGATCTTAAAGTAAATCGTCTGCCAAATATCAAGAGAATTTTCCTCGCAGAAATTCATATTATGATTAAATGAATCAAAATGTCACATGCATAACCCAAAAACACTAGTAGTGCAAATGTAGCTTCTATCAAATGAAAAGAGTACGCATACCAGATTATATCTCTAACACAATGCCACTGAATCACAATTTTGGTGCTCAAGCAATTAACAAAAAAAAATTACTATTTGGTAAACCCACCATATCTCTTCAATACTTATTTGGTAGAAAAATGACAAAACACTCCAATGGAATGAATTTGGCCAGATTGAAACCATGCGGGAGCATTATCATTAATGTCAGAATGCTTGTAAAGGCACCAACGCAGCTCAGGATCAAAGTTACTAATACTTGGAATTCAGAATTTCTGGGAAGTTTTGAAATTGCGAATCTAGTGATGCACGTTGAAGCACGGGACATAAACCTTCAGAACTTGTATTATGAGTGAAGTTTTAACAGTACGATCACGTCATAGTAGAAACCTGTACAATAAATTTGTAGTGATTGAGATATATAATATATTGCACGCACTCATGAAACACATAAATATATGGAACCATATCACTATTGCTGGCCACTGGCCACAAAAAGAAGAATGATTTATTCTTCCAGGCCTGAAAATTATGAAGAAAAAAAATGTTGAAATCTACTCCGCGACAGACCTTTGATTGAAAGTATCACCGCTCGCTAAACTAGTATCTTAAGTTCCAACATTTAAGATCAAAATTCATTAAGAAACTAATAAATGATATTAAACCAACATATATATACATGTACTACTTGGAATTAGAAATATATTAGTAGAAGTTTACAACCCAACTTTTCAACTGAAAAAATCACCCAAAAAACCTAGAAGTTTACATTCTATATTAGTAGAGAATGTTTGAGTGTGTGTTAATAAAGTCAATTTTGTTGACAATTTAATGATCGTAGTGTGTGCAATCAACTTATTTTGATTAGAAAAAAACAAAATACCTGAGTAATATTGGTGATTGATATGTTCTATATCTCTCCACCTATCCTTGAAATAGCAAGATCTAATAAGTATGATGATATGAAAAATCCGATATTGCTCCAGATTGATTGATAAACTTAAGGAGGATCTGTTCGATTTTGAACGGTGATTTTAGGTTGTGAGTAGCAGCAAAAGGGGAAGAGAAGGGCCGAGTCTCGTCGTGGTAGTGGAACAGAAATTAAAAAAATGATATATGAGTTTCTTTTTTTGCGCGTTGTAACTTGTAACTGCCCCGAGACTTTAATTATATTACAAAAATGCCACCGAGTTCTCAGTTCTCACTATAGTAGGGTTCTCATTAGAGTATCTCCCTATATATATATATATATAGAGAGCTATTCTAGTGAGACCCTGTTATTATGAGAACTGCATATTGGACCACAAAATTAGGCCCAATAACTAAACGGGCGCTCAGTCAAACATTCAATTTAATTTGAAATTAAAAAAAGCTGTTGATTCTTCTTTACTATTCCTAACTACCTTCTTATATATAGACCAGATGATAGTTACATATTACAATTTGTAAAAGAAAAAGCCGTGGAAGACGACATAGATCCACAATGCACTGAACAACCCCTTAATTCCCCCTTCTTCGCTCTTGCATCTATAACCCCTAAATCACTGTTCGAAACTTCTAAAAAAGCTCCATATCAACAGTTAGGAACCACCAATTTGAAGTTGTATATTATGTTATTATCACCACAACACACAATATCTTCCCCCAAATTTAGGCTGCAGGTATTCACATATCACCAAAAACTTAGGTATTTTCAATATCTTTTATCGAAAATGATATTAATTCACATACTATTATCACTGACTTTTCTCTGCCGTCATCACCACAACACGACCACCACAAGACAAGTATTACAATCTCCAATTTCACATAACCACCATCACCATAATCAGAATCACCGACTCTAAACTAAATCACCAAAATATAAAGCACCTCGTTACCATCATCACTTACATGGCTGCATCACATACGAAATCGTTAAATTCAAAAACACAAATCACCAAAATTTGAATTACCATCACTGATTTTTGTACACAAGTCACGAAATAAGCATAAAAAATCATCAAATAAAATGGTGATTTGTACTTTAAAAAGAGTGATTTGTATTAAAAATTAGTGATGTGTATATTAAAAAAAGTGATTTGTTTGCGAAATCAAATTGCACCAAAGATTACTCCGAACACCACTTCAACTATTTGTAAATTGTAATTTCACTCTTACTTGTGATTTCCTACTCATTGCACTCGATGATGTTATCTTCTTCGTATTCGACTCCCACAAACTTGTACTTGTGATTTGCATCTTCATTAGACCTAAAAATGGAGTTAAAGAAGAATCGACCTATAATAACACTAGACAAGCAGGTGCTAACAAAGAATCATGCTTTCGTAAAAAAAACAAAGAATCATTCTTGAGAGATAACAATTGTGAGGAATAAGGTGGAGAGGAAGTGTAGTGAAATTATTACGTGTAAATATAATATATGAGATGGAGAGAGATGATTGAGAAAGAGAGGACATATATATTTGTATCAACATTGTTGAAGATAGATCTGAAAAGGGTGAAGTGAAATTGAAGGCTGAAAAGAGCGACAGTATGGAGAGATGTAAATAGATTTTTTAGATCTAAAATATATGGCTGGGATTGAACGAAAGTATAAACTTTGTGGGGTTGAGATTAAGTCTCAGTTCTCATTCTAATAGGGGGTCTCATTTGAGCACTTGCCTATATATATATATATATGTTGCCCGTTTTATTTTTAGAAGATGAGTTGATTTAGTTTTCAAAAAATATAAAATAGGTAATGTACTGAAAAAGGTAATTGGTTATTAATAAATTGGTTATAGATAGGCCCGTGAATCGGCCCAAATACCGACCGACCGACCTACCAAAACTTTTAATCTTTCGTCTTTAATAATATAGTATAGATATAAACATTTGATAATTGTAATCTCCATCCGAATTTAAACTTAATAGCAGACATATTGAATTCGATAATTGTACAATTGTGGATATACTTTATTTTAGAAAACTATTACTTATATCTTTCAAAAAGTAGGTAAATTGATTCTTGATAAGTTACTCGCTTTACCTTACAATTACCACTTGACACAAATAATTTAATATTTTAATTCAAAAATTTTAAACAAACATTAGTTTATATTTGATGTAGTCGTACGATGACAACCTCAACTTTCTTCTAAAATTCTGCTACAAAAACTTTTTGATTATTATACAAAGAGAAAAATCTTTTCCAGTTTTCAGGTTCAATACTTTATAGACTAATATTGTAGTTTTCGAAAATAATCAACCTATAAATTTTATTTATTGAAGACTAAAATTTAAAAAATGAATCTGCAATTATAAGTTGTTAATGTCTAATAATAAAAAAGATTTAAATGTAAAATAATATATAAAATTTGTCTTATGTTTATTACATATGAGAATATAATTAGAAATGAGTAAATACGTTGATAGTTTTAAATTTAAATTAAATATTAAAGAAAAATATAGGAAGTGATATTTGGTTGACATTAAAAAATTTCAATATTGTAGTAGTGGCAGATGTTAATATCAAATTTGTATTATAAAGATTACTAGCTTATAACCCGTGCTTCGCACGGGATTTTTTTCATACTAATTTTTTTTTTATTATTGTTTTTATATTAATAATAGAAATATATAGAATATAGTATAATTGGCAACTATACTGTATTATAGTATTATTTATTAAATAGAATAAATGATCAAAAACAGAAAACCAAAATTTTCAATGTTTCGGTTATAGTATAGATTAATTGCATTTGCTAAAAAAAATAAGTAGACGTGTTAAACTTTTTTAAATAATTAAAAGTATTAAAATAAGTTTTAAAATAAATAAGCAACTGTTTGTCCATGATATTTTTAATTAAAATAAACTTTTAATTAAATAATATTAATTAATTATAACCTAAGATATTATAATTATTTATTTATCAGAAATATTTTAAATAATAAACTTAAAGCAAATGTATCAGAAATATTTTTATTTATTTATTTATTTAATAATTAAATAAAAATGGACGAATTCCTAAATTTTTTACATAATACTGTGTACATCAAATAATTTATTCCGAGACATATAGATAACATTGAAATATGTTTATTTTGCAAACTAAGCACCCTGAGTTTGAAAATTGGAATTTTTTTTTATATCGGAAACTAAGCACCCTGAGTTTGAAGATTGGAATTTGGAGTTTGAACAGATCTGTAGATCAAGGCATATCTGTGTGATTCAAGATGCTATACACAACAATGTCTCTACTCTCTCCCTTAACAAAGAAATATTTCCTTAGTATACCCTCCTTGTAAAACCCTGCTTTTTCCAAAACCTTTTGTGATGCTTTATTCACATGGAAAACAAAGGCTTCCACTCTATCTAGATAATTCAACTCCTTGAACACACATGAGCACACCATCTTCACAGCCTTGGTTGCAATACCACAGCCCCAATAATTTTCATTTATTGCATATCCAATCTCTCCTCTGCGTTCATCTTTCCCGGCACTGCTAGCAGGCATCACATAGATAGAACCAATCGGACGATCATTAATGCAAATGGCTCGGTACCAGGGATGGGACGTAATGATCCCATTTAAGAAGTTTAGAGCATCATCCTTTGAAATAAAAGTGTCCCATCGGCAGAATTGGGTAACATTTGGGTTTCCAGCCCACTCCATAAAAGAATCAACATCGGAGACTTTGAATTTCCTGAGAGTAATTTCTGCAGTACTTATCATGTTATCCATGTTGATGATAAGTTGAAAGAAGCTAAGGGTTCAAATATATAGTGAGTTGAAGGTAGAGGTGGCCAAAGAGTTGAAGGTATAGTTGAAAGTTGAAAAAGTTGGCGGGCTAAAGCGGGCCGGCCGAATAAAACGGAATACTATGGACCCATAATATCATTTATTCTTTTGTTCTCATAATTGTACTTTACAGAAAAGATAAATACTATTTCTGTGTTTATCTTATATACTACAGAATGAATCATGTATGAGATCAATCATGTGTTTAGAAAGACTAGTATTTTAATAAACGTGTAAAATTCTATAATAATATCACCATCGTTCTTTAAATATAGACCATCAAAATTAGTTGTGACACATTATTAATTATTATATCAATCAATTTTAAGGTGACATGTGACATAATGAAGACTTTTATGAATTTTTTTTATGATTTTTTAGTATTTTATTAATTATAATACTGTACTGTTTTCCGAGAAATCTATGAAAGAAAAAAAATCATTAAAAAATTGTTTCCGCACCCTTTTGAAAACATATTTCTCACATATGTATCTTCTGAATTTCTTCTCTTTTTTTTGAGATAATTTGCTCTTCAGCTAAGATTAAAAAAGGAAAATACTAATCAAAATTTACAATTTTTGTTCCTTAAATTCGGGAATACGGCGTAATATATCATCTTTTGACTCTGGATAAAAAAATGAGTCAGATCCGCACTACATAATTGAAAATCTGTGTTGATAAACAAAATAAAACCGGTGTAAAAACACGTGTATGTTTATATATTGAAATTATTTTTCGTATAAATATGTATATATATCGAATTAGTTTTGTGATTAAAATGTACTTATTTTAGTTGAAAAAGATAATTGTCAATTAAAAGTATTAAAATAGATTTTAAAGTAAATAAGTAAAGTTTGCCCGTGATATATTTGGAAAAGGAGGATTTTACTAAGGAAAATAGAAAATATAACATGTTTTAGCTCAAAAAGTAATTGCCCGTGATTTTTCTAGAAAAAAAGTGGAAAGATAATTGTCAATTAAAAGTATTAAAATAGGTTTTAAAATAAATAAGTAAGGGTTTGCTTTTGATATATTTGAAAAATGAGAGATTTTGGTAAGGGAAATAGAAAAAGTAACATGTTTTAGCTGAAAAGGAAATTGTCCGTGATTTTTTTAGAAAAAAATGGTAATATATTTTAACTGAAAGGGTAACTGATTATAATAATTTTTATAATAATTAAATAAACAATTAAATAAGGCAAGTATCGTACCAAAAAACAGGTACCAAAACTTTCAATGTTTCGTATTTAATAAATAGATAGATAGATAGATTTATAATATTAGTATTTTATGCTACAAAATGGAATAACCCGTGATATTTTTGAGGTTTAGTTAGGAAAAATATTAGTTAGAAAATATAAAAAAGAATATACGTTTTGGAAAAAAAAAAAACTAATCGGTTAATCATTAATAATTATAATATTATTATTTTATTTTATTAAATAGAACTGTTCGTGATATTTTTGAAAAATGAGAGGTTTTATTTAGGAAAAATAGAAAAGTAAAAATTTTAGTTATAAAATATAAAAAAGAATATACACTTTGGCTAAAAATGGTAATGAGTCAGTTATTAGCAATTATAATCTTATTATGTTATTTTATTAAATGAAACTGTCTGCGATATTTTTGGAAAATGAGATATTTTAGTTAGGAAAAATAAAAAAGATATTCTATATAATAATTTTAATATTTTATCTAACGGTTCTCATCGATTTGATCAGAAATATCTAACGGCTATGAGGGGAGTGACCAGACTACAAAAACTTTCACGAACAGACTACAAAACTTTCAATATTTCGTTTTTAATATAATAGTATAGATAGATATATGCAAAGAGAGAGATAGAGAGATCTTAAATAAGTTTCTTTCATAATCCCTAAAAATGAGAGAAGATTGTCGATTATAGAATAAACAGACCGTGTTACAGAAAAACTATAAATTAATTCACATTTTAATTTTACGATATTTTTTACTTTTAGAACTGTAAGTTTTATATTAGATGTCTCTCTTTTTTCACGTAATTTTAAATATTTAATCGCATATATATAATAAAGTATATTAATACTTTTTTATTCTCTTTTTTATAATAAAAAGTTAATATTTATATTTTTGTTTATTAAAAATAAAATCAAAAAGATTAAATGTAAATTACGGGATCAAAATATTTAAAAATTTACATGATCAAAATATTTAAAACACTACAAACACCTTATATAAAGGATTGTAAATTAAATGCTTTAAAAATATTTTTTTTCTTCATACAAAATTAACATGATATAATTATATTGGATTAAATCCAAAGATCATTGAATCATATCTTATATATGTTTTGTTTCTTTAGACAAATAGAGCTTACCAGGCTCTATCACACTCGTCAAGTATCTTTGAAAAATCTCTTATTTAAAATATGCAACATAAAAGATTAAAATTAAAAATTATATTATTTATATCACTATGTTAAAATTAAAATATGATAGAGTAACCCAGTAGTAGAATTATCGATTTATCGTCCACAGCGTTTATATCAAATCATATTAAACAAATACTATAAAGTAGCAATAGACTTAATAAAAAAAATTAAAACATTAAAAATTTGGATTTTCGGTTTGGTTTTCATACATTTTATTTAATAAATAGATAAGATAATACAAATCAATAGATAAGATAATACAAATAACAGTAACTAGTCGATTGCCATTTTAAATTAAAAAATATTATCATCTTATAAAATACTTTAGCATTTAAAAACACACAAAATCTAAAAAAATTGAAAGTAATCGAACAATTAAGAATTTGGGAATGATTTCTAGGACTATAATTGAGCCGAGCCGAGTCAAACTCTAGATTGATCATGTCTCATTCGTTAAAAAAGGTAACAACCTCGAGCTTGGACTTTAATCAAGTCAAAAACTATTACTTGAGCTTGGTTCATTAAGAAAACTAGCTTTATAACCCATGCAAGGCACGGGCATGTTCTAGACGCACTTCATTTTGCACACATTTGATTGCAGGTATGGTAATGCAATATATATTGCATTGTGGGTTGAGGTTTCTTTATTTCTTGTTGCTTAGTGTCATCTGTAGTAGGCACAAAGCAACACGGAGTGCATTTCAAGGGGTAGCACAACTATGATTCTTCTAAATTCTAATGTACCTTTGTAGTGGTAGTAAGATTGTAATTCTCCACGATCACCCATTCATGATATCTACACATTTGCAGATCCATGCAAGCAAATGATGGGAAAAGTTCCTAAATATTAAAAATTATCCAAGAACAACCTTTTTCTTAAGACATCCCCATATTAATTACATCTTCTGTCTCAATAAAGCAAAGATCTTGGGATGAACCTTGACATTATCTTCTCCTTCTTAAAAATTAAAGAAGGCCATAATTAGAGCACTTCTGTTGATATTTGTAGAAGGATCCTCAAGCATTTTTCTCGCAAAATTAATCACATGTGGTGGGATCACCTAAAATTCTCTACTGCAAATCACATGAAACAAATTATACAATGATAATTGAGAAAAATATAGAAAGAGCTTAAAAACTGGAGCATCGGCACTAAGCACGGCTAAACTCTCAGAAATGTATAGGTGTGAGTTCAATAAAATTTACATCTTAGCATATTGTATTAGAGTTGAAACAAATTTTAGTCTAAAAAGTCCACCAAGATAAATAGGTAGAGTATGCAAATCCTTTTAAACAAATATATAAAAGGTATACGTCAACAATCCACGATCCACATAATTCTTGAAGCAAAAATCTATGTGTCAGTGCACCCACAAAAAACATATACAGATAAGGAATAAAAACCACAGTATCCACATATACATTAGGGTTGGGCAAATCCAAGCAATGTCTTAAATTAGCTATCCTACGAACATGTACAGTAGAATTTTATGCATTCTTATCATTTAAGCTGGCTTGCACCTATAAAGAACCAAGCAGATATCATATTTACATGGATGAACTCTGGGGTATGGAAGAACTGAAATCAATCGAATTGCATATGCATCGTTACAACTTACAAATGTATGACAATGTACATGCCTTCCACGTTTTAAGGTGAGTAATGACTATTTAGGTGCTTCCAAGTTTAGCATTACATAGACTCCACCTGCAGCATAACTTATATGATCAGATTTGCATTTTCTCATGTTACTTCTTTTTCGAAATCTGAAACAAAAACCAAATAATGAAACCTCCTGAATTTGAGCCAGCTCAAGGATTCTCTTGAGATCTGCAATGAGAATAATACTCAATTCAGGTTAAACTATACTCAAGGCAATGTAGCACTTCATGGATATCAAGCTTGATATCGTTCAAATGGTATTTACTTGAGAAAATGTAATCATTATATTACCAATACTATAAGTTTCATCTACTCCTGTTATACTGGGCATATCACATCCTAACTGAGCGAGGGATGCTCTGACTCGATCTGAGTTCATAGTACGACCTTCTTCACTCCTTATCACTTCTTCCATAATGTCATCAATAGACAGAGGAACTGCAAATATACGGAAAAAATGATTAATTTAAGCATATCACATATGAATGGCACGCAGCATAAGGCAGCACTTTTGCTGTGAATACACCCCTAATCAAAAAAATAGGATGAACAATAAAGATTTCTCATACAAGGCTACTCACATCCCCACCAAACTCATTCACTTTCCGGATAAATTTTGTACTTGGCAACAATCATAGGCTGTCACATGATTAAACACAAGCATAAATCATTATTCATTATTGCTAATTAAAGTCTTTCCCAAATAGCAAACAACTTTGTTGTTCAGCAATTTCACAAAGTTCATTATTTGATTCACAAAAGTTAATTTTTTTCTGCACCGGATAGAAAGCTAAAATTACAGACTTTTTAATTAGATCAATATAACATACAGTAATTCTATGTTTCTGTATAGACTGTATGTAAATAAAATTGAATAATTGTATACTAAATAGAAGCAGAGGCACACGGTACCGAGCATACTCGACCAATTCTGAGAAAAAGAATACATTATCTTCTTGATTAGTTTGTCACAGTAGCATTTACTAAAATGACGTTTGTGTGACAAAACGTGTGCACCAACCTATTATTATCTTAGTAATTTGCATATAAATATTGAATGAAACGTGCGAGGTTTTAAGAAAACACGGAAGTTTGACATTTTTATTACTATATTTTTTGTCAAAAAAATTGCCATTTTCGCGAACCCTGGAACTGTAACCGGATTTACCACTGCCAGTAAAACCATGATCTAGTAGTTCCCATATCTCATTATAAGTTTATGCTAACATACACTGTCTTGCTCTTCTACTCAAAAACAATATCATGCGTTCAATTTTTAGTTTTGCTAAAATGAATGTCATAATTCTGTTGCCAAAAAAAAGAAGATTCATTAAAAAAATCAATATAAGGAAGCAGAAGAACATATAAGGTTTGTGTCAACTGTATCATAAATCTCAACTTTAATATCTTTCCTACAAATCGTGCTTCTGGAATTTTCTCTTGGATACAAAAATTAACAAAGTATTGCAAGCCAACTTGATTTTACATCATATAGTAAATTATCATACGCGTAGCGGAAAATTCAATTTTAAAAATTCAAATGCCGTGATAAATAATTGTATTACCTGAACTTTCCACTTTTACTTTAGTTTCTGTTCTTCTAGTTGCCTCCAGTACTGCACCCAAAACAGTTGCAGCTCCAGCATCAAGCCATGCTCGGACATTTTCAATGCAACTCTATAATGAAAAAGTTGATAAATACGAGGACATCAGCAACTTTGAAATCTTATGATCAAAACATCTTTACACGCATTCACCGAATGTTTCCGCAAAATTGAAGTGTGAATTACCTACTGATTCATCTGATCTACCATTCCCCTCTTTCGGGGTAGAAGTAAAACATATAGGGTTCCTTGGCGACTATCAATCATATACTTTCCAACATAAATGTAAATTTATAGGAAAACAAGGACTACAAGGTGACAGGGGATAGAATTGTGAAAGAGAAACAATAAAAAGATAATCTTGGTTGGATAAACCGCAAAATAACCATTAACCCATGGATTTATCAGTGTGGAAGGGAGAAAACTATGGATCATAAGAGAAATTTCAGATAGTCAATCATTAAAGTCTACCAGCAATGAATCTATGAAGTATAACAACACATATACAGGACTTAAACACTAGTGGATTACTAAAGCTAACAAACTAAGGCTCATGGGCTCATTTCAAATAGTTTATATACATATATGATAAAATACAGTATCTATATAGCTAGACCCCACAAAAAAAACCTAAACACATAAATAGATCAATAGATCAATTTTGTATACGGTAGACATGCTTCAATTATTTATGACAAACATCAAATCTTCTTAATATCTCAGCTTTCTTCAAATCATTTCGCAGAAAACTTAGAATATATTCATTAATTATTTTTTGATGGTTACAGGTACAAGGTTATCTTTTTCTAGTACAACCAAGCTTCTTTGAGAATTATCAACTATGGCCGCAACAAGTAAGCAATGCAAGACTCTTGGGAATTTGGTGGCCTGAAACTGGGTTAATGAAACTTAAATAGGCATTTCATAATGCATCCAACTACGAAGAATTGTGTAATAAAAATATATTCTAAACATATATCAGCAGTAATGCAAATGGCGTGTAGAAGAATGGCTAAAACAGGTGAGAACATACCTAGTTACACTCTTTCTAGTAAATGTTGTACGACCCGTAGAAAAGAAGGCTAAACTTCCGTATGCAAAAAATCTTGAACAAAAGAAAACAAGTCTAAGGATGTCGCAGTCAGAACTGAAGTTGTGACAGAACTAAAAAGAAAGAGTTCCCAGTCCCTACGAATAGAAACCTTACAAGTCCCTGTCATGGAAATGAAAGAGTTATGATAATAAAGTAACCTCAATTTCATATGAGAGTGAAAAAAAATTTAAATATTGAATCAGAGAAGACAATCTTGCAGGTCCAATAGTTAGCCAGTCATAATGTAATCCTAAATTTAACAACACATCATCAAATACATTTCGGGAAACCCCAAACCACTTAATATATATAAATAAGTAATTTAATGGAAGACATATCATACATAGCATGTTAGCTTGGAAAATCCTAAAAGGCCAAATCAGATACATTATATTCCTTTAGCTCTGCTACATTAAATGCGCTATAAAAATATTGAGCCTGCAACTTGGATTAAATCGCCCGGCAGGGAATCTTGTTTCCTTATTTTTCCAAATCAGGTACACAAATATAGTGAAATTGCGAGAGCCACAAATGTTAATACCATGCGTTAATACTAAAAGACATTGTTAGGAACACAATAGAAATGCCTAGACTACTTCCTTACCAGAATTTAGTACTAACTATTAACCATATACATAGTCAAAAAAAAATTTAAAAATCACCAGGAAAATATTAAAGTTTATACGGGAAATATAGCTAGGATCACCAAGAACATGAAGCACATCGGCAGATACATAGAAGGTACTTAATCGTTTTTCTTACTATATAGAAGGCACTCAATCGGTTTAGTTGAAATACCAAAACAAGCCATTGACACAGATTGTAGTGCTTTGCACATAGAATCATGAATTGCATAAACCTGTAATAAAATAGAATTACCAACAAAACTAACTACATAGTAAAACAAATTAGTGGACAATAAAGTAAAAAATAATAATTATCAAGATAACAAGAGATCAAACACATGGTGAACATTCGCGGAAGAAGTTGCAGAAAACAATTAACGGAACCAAAGAGCAGAGATGGAACACTAAATTGGGAACCAGCAAAACAATTAGAGAAAGCCTAAATCAACTAATACAAATACCAACTTGGTGCATCGCATAAGTTCCTCGAAGAAGGCAAAAATGTTATCGGAAGAATAATTAATTTTGCAAGAACGGTGTTGTATTGTGTAATAGGCAAAATTCGAAGGAGGTCAATCACAAAAAGTACAAAGAATTATCACCAAAATTATACCAGTAGATCATAAGTAAAATAGAGTTTATACCTTTTGTTGCTTTAGTCTTCTCATCAAAACTCTATGTTAATCACCTTGGTTTATACACATATCCTCGCCTTCTCCATGTTGGTATGTGACGGCGTTTAATTGCGCATTAGAGGAGGCATAAGTTGGATCAATGAATAACGGGATATATGTGCCGAGGCTTAATCAGCATAATCTACCCATGTTTCAAACATGATACATCCGACGAGATTCCCAGTGATGTGCGCGAAAGGCAAGGCGAGAGGTTAGAATAAACGAAAGAGCTCTTCTACGAGCATACATAACACTAGCTAATAGGGTTAAATTTGTAATTTTAAATGGAATAAAATCATTCCCAAAGTAGCATGTTGCGGTATAAGATATATAATAATAGATTTATAGTTCACAGAACGGTTCATCAACCATTCATAAACATGTCTTATAAGCTTGCTCACGAATTTTTATTTACCAACAACTCATTAATCTTGTTTGCAAAATTTTGGTTGCGATTTTAATATTATATGTGAGATACAATCTTTTTAATTAGGTTTTGGTTATTTTGTCTAAAACAATTAAGTGTAAATTAAATTAGTTAATCTAGGAAGCTTACTAAGTCAGATAGTAATCCTCCACTACGTTTTCTTTGTGGCATTTTCCGGGAATCAAGTCAGATATTTTATTTGACATTAATTTAGAGTTTGAATATCAACTCAATGATATCTTTAATTCTAAGTTATTTTTGTCAAAGAAAAATAGGCAATGACTAAAGGCACGAAAAATGAATAATTTCAAACACTGTTTTTACGAGTCAAAACTGTAAGATTTATGTAAAAGAGTTTTGTTCCTAAATGTTTTACTCTGAAATATTTTGAATATATTTGTTTTATATTTATATTCAATTTATCTTGCCAAAAGTCATGCCGACAGACCCAAAATGATTTTTATTCCAAAATACCCGAAAGTCCTTACTTATCTGGATAAAATCATTTTAAATTTAAACTTAAATATTTCTCGGATTTCATGGTCATTATATTTAAAGGAATATTATGCTTGAATATTTGTGAAGACAAAACATTTTTTTGAGTTGTCTGTAAAAACAAATCATTTTTTCGGTCGCTCCGTAAGGCTGTTTTGACATTCGAAAAAATCCAAAAAAATACTTTCACACATTTGTTTAACTTGAAACTTGTGTCATTAGTATCTTATATATTTCAATTGGTTTAAGTTTCGTAATTTTTGCATGACTTTTTCCGAGACCCTTAAAATCTGAAAAGTCATTGATGGACAATTAATTTCAAGGTGAAATTTTGACCATGATCATATGGGAACATTTCAAGAGGATACCCAAATTTTCATAATTGTTTATGCATTTTTCGATTTTATATAAAAATATGAATTATTCATCCGATACATGTTTATTCGCAAATTTGTGGGGCCATATTATTATAATACAAGTGGGGAACATTTTTGGGAACTTTAATTTGAATTAATACAGCTGTGGTTGAATGTTAGAAGTCAACTTACCTTTCCAATAAAATAAGGAAGTTTGTCTCCCATTTTTTATATCAAAAATACCTATTTTTTGGCTATAAAAAGACACCCCCCCCCCCCCCCCCACACTCATTTCTCAAGCCATTTTGAGCCAAAGAAATTCTGGAATCTTCTCTTCTCATACTCTCTTATTTCCAGTGGCTAAAAGCTCCAAAAATAATTATTGTTAAAACTCTTTTTAAACCTTAGTTTCATACCCTTTAAAGTTTGTTTTTACATCATTCTTGCTCATACAACACACCAACTTAACATGTTTGTTTAGGCAGCCCCAAGACCCATTTCTTGCAGCCTCTAACCTTTTTTTGTTGCCCTCAAAGTTATACTAAAAGTTTAGATTCCGGCCATTTTCCGACGACTTTTTCCGGCGACTTGTTTTTGTGTGTTTTGGCTTCTAAACTAGTTTTTTTCTTGATTTCTCTTTAGATCTCAAGGGTTATAAGTTGGATATATATATATATATATTGTGTTGGTTTGAATTTAGTAGTGTATAAATCTTACTTGTGAGTCCGATTTATTTCAATTTATACACGAACTTTCATTCCCGAACCTAACTCGTATCTGTTGATTTCAAAAGAAATTATTTATCTCTTCTCCAAGAGCAACAAGAGTTATAAGTGAGTTAATTTTTTCGCACTTAATATATATTTAACTTAGATCTATATTATTTGTGTGTGCTTGCTTTGTTAGGCCGAATACACAATATAATCAAGTATGTATGAGAATAACAATCAAGAACACAAGTTTGTAAATCAACAAACTGAATTATATTAAATAATTCTCTCTTAGTGATGTTAATGAATCACAAAGAGCTACTAGGTTACAAGAATAATATATCAATAATCGCATTCCTTCTAGGGATAACCTATCTGTGTTTATATAATACACAACTACATACAATCCATCTCTAATTGATATTCCTATAAGTTAGCTATACAATTCATATCAATTAAGGATTGCTTCTTATTTTCTATTCCGTTTCCTTAGCTGTATCAATATATTCTGCTTCTTTCCATCTTCAGAATATATTGCTTCTAGAATATTCAATTCAGCATCGACAGCTAATTCAACTATCACCACGTCAGACTTTAACAAACTCTGACTGGCTTCCATGTAAACTCTGATGATCACCTGTTGCTTAAACACTGATGAACAAACGTCAGCAATTATATCTAACAATCTCCCCCAACTTGTGCATAATAAAAATGTACAAGTTAAACAGATAATTGATGATTTCAAAACATATAACAAATGCAGTGTTTAAAATATATCAGAGTTTAACTTTAACTTAGAATAGAAAACTTTAAAAACTTACAGTCAGACTTTATTTGATTTCTTGAATATCAGGCACTGTTCTGAGATAGTCTGTAAGTAATCTTCTCTCAGCTCTTTCCAGTTCAGCAATCATAATCTCCTTCAGCTCCTTAAGCTCTGGATCTCCTTCACCAGTTTGATATATGGCAGCCCTCAGAGAATAGATACTGTTTTTCTTCATTTCATTTCCAAGTTTTATATAGAAAGGCTTGTCAGACTCTAGATTAAATTCTAGAACTTTCATTTCCAGTGCAGTCCTGAACCTAGCACTATTCCTCTTCATCTCCACAATCTTTCCATAAGCATCTCTATACTTAGGAATATATGCACTCGAGACTCCTCCTCCAAGCATTATCTTTGATTTCAGCATCCTTTCTCTGATAACTAAAGCAGCATCATGAGTACTTCTATTTTTGACTTTTAACAAATACATAACATACTCCAATTCTTCATAAGATTTGAGATTGATGTCAGACTCTGCAACCTTGTAAACTCTTCCATCAGTCATAAAATACAACAAAAACTCTTTCTTTAACACTTTATGAAATATCATCTGAACAGATTCTAGCATATCAAGACTCTCTTGAGTAATAATACCAGATACTGCCAGTGATGATTGATCTCCAGGTCTGTTGTTTATTCTCTTCTCCCTATGTGAACCTAAACCAGACTTATCAAAAGATTCTTTTCCAAGTACAGTCCTGGTTTGAGAAAAGTCTACAGGTTGAAGTGTCAGAGTTTCAGAGAGTACAGGTCTTCTAAAAGTACTTTGGAGTTGAGGTGCTAGTTGAGTTTGCACAACATGAGCATTGTCAGAGGTTGATCTAGCTTCAAAAACTTCAACTTGAGCTTTGTCAGAGGTTGAATAATTCTTCTTAGGTAACTGTTCTTCTTCTACCAGTTTACCCTTGCCTTTATCAGTATTTGCTATCATAGGCTTCCTTGAGTCTTGTATACTCTGTTGAGAAATTTCCTTGATGGAAATACCCTTTTCTTTCCTTCTAGGAACCTTGACAGCTTTCTTTTTGTAAGTACCATCCTTCAACTTCTTCTCATGCTCTTCAGCAAGACTCAGCATTTCAGCTTCCATGTCTTCAACTGTAGCTTCATTACCATGTTCTTCTAGAAACATTTTCATAGCAATTTCTTCATCAGTAGATGGATTGGCTGAAATAATTAAACTCTTAAGTCTTGAACCACTGGCAGAGTTTGAGATTTCTTTACCAGAGTTTGTCAACCTATTAGAATTTAATCTTGATCTTCTTTGCCATTGAGCAGAAATTAAATTCCTCTCAGATTCCTTGCTTCCACCATCAGCAGAATCATCCCTCCGTCTCAGAGATTGAGTGTCTTTGCATTTGTCATTAGGTACACTCTCCCCCTTTTTGACATCATCAGAAAGTAGTACTGATGTCAGCAATTCTAGAGCAGTAGAAATAGAATTCAATTATGCAGACATTGCAGTATGATTCTCCTCAACTTTCCCAAGCCTCTTCTTAATGTCATCAGAATCCTTGGCTTGCTGCTTGAACATGGCAGAATAATAAGATCTATCAGTCTTTAAGGTAAGATCCCTTAGACCAACTTCATTCCTAAGATTGGTAAACATCTGTTGATTCTCATCAAATCTATTATTAAGAGATTTGACTTGAACAACAGTTGCCTTTAAACTTTCAAGTACATCAGGAGAAGAAATCTTCTTAACAGAATCATCAAGAAAATCAGCAGCCCTCTGTGTAGGAAAAATACAATCTGCAGCTGCCCATCTTTTGTAGTACATATTCTGAAAATGCTCAGCAGTAGCTCGATTGACCTCTCTTTCCTCATCAGAGTTTGCTTGAATATCAGATAACTCCTCTTGTATATCAGGATGTGAATGAGCAGGACTATCTTCAAAATTGTCATCCTCTGCTGTATTCTCTGCAGGAACATTCTCAGCCATTCTTTCTGGATTATCAGAGTGTGCATTAGTATCAAACTCTGCTTCTTTTTGAACAATCTCAACAACAGATTGTTGCAAAGCTTCAAGAAAAATAATATCCTCGGAGTTTAGCTTATCAGCAGCCTCTTGTATATTCTCTGCTACAGCTTCATCAAGAATTGGCTCTGTAGCAACTTCTATCCTCTGATCAACCTCCTCACCTTTGTCAGAATTTAAATTGTGAACTGAAAGAATCTCTGTGTGAGAAACAACAGAGTCTTCAATGACCAAGGTGGCTTGATCAGCTGCCACATCCTCAGTATCACAAATACTGATACTAGGATGTGCATCTAGAATATCTTCATCAACAAATAAATCCATAGTCTCAAAAACTCTGCTGTCAGAATGATCAGCAGCTTCCTCAACTACATCATCAGCCTGTGATGTAGGAGCTTCTATTTCAAAATCCATCATGCCAGTATCAGCATTTACTCTGTCCTCAGTAGGCACAGGAGTGTCAAAAATCTCCTCTTGAAGAACAACTTCAGGAGCTACATCTTCAGTAGAAACTTTGTCCACATTGACAGCTTCATCCTCCTGAATCTCAACTTCAAGAGTTTCAACAACTTGTGAAGAAACATTCTCAGCACCAAATAAATGTGCTGCTACCAATCTTCTTTTTCTTTGATGAAGAGTTTCATCATCAGGTTCACCCTCCTCATCAACATCATCAGTCTTTGCCCTATTGGCTCTTCTTTTCTTTAATCTTTTCTCCTGAGGCATATCATCAGCAGTTGATATCCCAGCTTCAGTATTTGATGGCTTCACTCTAGCAGACTTAACAGCTCTCAATTTAGATTTCTTTGACCTCTGTGGTTGAGACACAGAAGGTCCAGCTTCAGTGTTTGCAAGTGGTTGTTGTTGTTGTGAATTGACCAGAAATTGTTGCACAGACTCAGGCAACATTAAACCACAAACATCTCCTTTCTTGTTATCTTTATTAGTGAGATCAGAGAATATGCGTTTATGCAATTTAAATGAGAGAATGACATCATCCTCTAAGATCTCAACATCAGGACAGCAAAAGTTGAATAACAATTGACAAAATCTAGAGAAATAAACAACATTCCTATTCTCTAGCATTTTCTCACCAATATTAGTTAAAACTAGCCTAGCAACATCAAAATTACTTCCATAAAGAAGATAATACCCGATTTGCAGACTATCAGTGGGAATTGCATCCCAGTTTGTACACTTCTTTCCAAAAGCCCTAGTGATGCAGTCGAAAAAGAAACTCCATTCCTTGCACAAAAACGGCCTTTTTAGTTGACCAATCTTTGTCAATGGTCCAGAGTAGCCTATTTCTCTCATCATTCTAACCAACTCAGAATCGCCAACAGAGATTGTGAAAGCATTGAAATCCTCAAGACCCAAAGCATCACGAACAGTCGTTGGAGTAACTGTAAACTCGTCTCCTTGAAATTCAAAGATAATAGACGGAGACCCAGTCTCTCCTCCATTATCATAAGTACCTGTCTGCCAAAAAGTCCTGATTTGAGATGCAGACAGCTTCAATGGTGCGGTGAGAGAAGTACCAATATCAGAGTTTGACAAGAAATTCTGAATCAAATGAAACGCCTCCGGTGCGTTCTCATTTTCCAAAGGAGCAGCATAGTTATTGGGGACAAATTCTAACCCAGAAGCAGTAAACATTGTAGTAGCCATTAGAAAAGTTTAGAAGAAAGCAAGAAATAAGACAGAGAAAAGTGTAGAATGTATGCAGTGAAAGTGTTTGAGACAGTGTTTATGAGTAAAAACTTATGAAAAGATGAAGTGTGTAAAAGAATGAACCGTTTATGTGTAGTAAGTTTAAATAATAACTGTGAAAATTAAAACCCAATCATTTTAATCATTACTACACACAGCAGGCATCTTTGAAAAGTGTGTGAGTGGGACAGATGTCAAACATGCATACGCTGACAGCTGTATGTAACAACTTCCAATACACACGCGCAGTAAAAATAGCCATAATTACCGCTTTTCACACTGTTCAAAACACTCAACCCCTCTCTACTCTGTTTAATACAAATATGAACCGTTTGTAAGCATACTCTTTCGAATTTCTAAACAAATGTCTAATCTCAAAATTATAAAATGTCTGAAACAAAGAAATCATTTTAACCATCAGAGATTAAAACAAAGTTACCTCGGCGTATTTCACACAATACATCAGTGTTTACCATTTGTCCTTCTTTGTCAATAAACTCTTTTCTTAAACTGTACAGGTGTGAAAATATGTGTGTGCAATAGCAGAGTTTACCGAAATCAAATATTTAGATCATCTCAAAGTGCATAAAATCCACAAACTAAATCAGTAAAGGCTGGTTGCTCAAACTCTCATATAACCTAAAATCTGATTTTTATATCTAAACTTTGTATTCTGATATCCTTTCATTTGGATATATCTTTTATTTTTCACCCCCTTTATATATATATATATATATATATATAATTTTTAATTAAATTTTTTTTTTTTTTTTAATTTATTTTTCCAGTAATCAGTGGTTGGCACTAGTCACCAAAAATCAAAGATTTTAGCCCTTATTTCATACAATAAGTTCCTGGATCTTCCTAGACACAACATGATCTCAAAGGAATTTGTGCTCTTTTGGCATCTTTTGATATGAGGGTGAAATATTTGCTATTAATTAGCAGAGTTTAGACTTTTCATCAGTTAATACAATTAATTTATGAGAGAAAGTGCAAACAGCTAATACAGATTCAGTGTATAGGATTAATAAACTAAGAGATGCTAGAAATATAGAGACAGTATCATGCTGTGTTAACTTACTGCACATATTTGAGATCAGAATCTATATGACTCTTAAGGATTCATAATTACTTACTGAGAATTATGCTTCATACAAATTTCTTCATTGGTCCATATGTTTCAGACAAAATTACAATCAGAGTATAGCATTAGACTGTAACTATCAGAGTATGACCAACACTTTATGACTAACAGAGTTTAGCATCAGAGTTTACTTTCAGAGTTTATGACACTGGTACTCATAACAGTTAATACATGCAAGGAATCATGAGCATAAAAATCAAACATTTATAGTTTTGAGTCTAACCCGTATCTCTAGTCAAAACCAGAGATCATTCCAAGTTCATTTACCAATCTTGTAAAAGTAGCTTCACTCAAAGGTTTGGTGAAGATATCTGCAAGTTGTTGGTCTGTAGACACAAAATGAAGCTCAATGTTTCCTTCTTCCACATGTTCCCTGATAAAATGATACCTTATGCTGATGTGCTTGGTCATGGAATGCTGTACTGGGTTACCTGTCATAGCAATAGCACTTTGGTTATCACAGTAAATAGGTATTTTAGAGTACCTTAACCCATAATCCAGCAACTGATTCTTCATCCACAGAATCTGTGCACAACAGCTACCAGCAGCTATATACTCTGCTTCTGCAGTGGATGTGGAAATTGACTTCTGTTTCTTGCTATACCAAGAAACCAATCTGTCACCTAAGAATTGACAGCTTCCACTTGTACTTTTTTTGTCTATCTTACAGCCTGCAAAATCTGCATCAGAGTAACCAATTAGCTTAAACTCTGATTCTCTAGGATACCACAAACCCAAGGTTATGGTTCCTTTGAGATATTTGAAAATCCTTTTTACAGCTGTTAGATGAGGCTCTCTGGGATCTGCTTGAAATCTGGCACAAAGACATGTGGCATACATGATATCAGGTCTACTTGCTGTGAGATACAGAAGAGACCCTATCATGCCTCTATAGGTTGTCATATCCACTGTAGCACCTGTGTCTTTGTCTAGCTTTGTTGCAGTAGCCATGGGAGTTGGAGCAGATGAACTATCAAGCATACCAAATTTCTTTAGAAGATTTCTGGTATACTTTGCTTGATTGATAAAAATCCCATCATCTGTTTGCTTGACCTGTAAGCCTAGAAAATAACTAAGCTCTCCCATCATGCTCATTTGGTACCTGGACTGCATAAGCTTTGCAAACTTCTTACAAAGTTTGTCATTAGTAGATCCAAAAATAATATCATCTACATAAATTTGAACTAAAAGCAAATCATCACCAGAATTGAAATAAAACAAGGTTTTATCAATTGTACCTCTTGTGAACCCACTTTCTAAAAGAAATTGAGCAAGAGTTTCATACCATGCTCTTGGTGCTTGCTTTAGTCCATATAATGCCTTGTCAAGCCTGTAGACATAATCTGGATGCTTGGGATCTACAAATCCTGGTGGTTGTTCAACAAACACTTCTTCTTCAAGCTTCCCATTGAGAAAAGCACTTTTCACATCCATCTGAAAGACTTTAAACTTCTTGTGTGCAGCATAGGCCAGAAAAATTCTTATGGCCTCCAATCTTGCAACTGGAGCAAAGGTTTCATCATAGTCAATTCCTTCCTGTTGTGAATAACCTTTAGCCACATGTCTAGCCTTGTTTCTTGTAATCACACCTTCACTGTCAGTCTTGTTTCTGAAAACCCACTTTGTACCTACAATTGATCTATTCTTTGGTCTAGGTACAAGTGTCCAGACTTTATTTCTTTCAAATTCATTTAACTCTTCTTGCATTGCTGTAATCCAATTAGCATCTTGAAGAGCTTCCTCCACTTTCTTTGGTTCTGTTTGAGACAAGAAAGCATGATACAGACACTCATTATTTGTTGCACTTCTAGTTCTCACACTAGCATCAGGATCTCCAATTATGAGATCAGGTGTGTGTGCCTGTGTCCACTTTCTTGCTGTTGGTAAGTGGTTTCTTGCATCATTATTGGATCCTCCCCTTGATCCATGCTCTCCTGATTCATATGTTGACTTTCTGCAGCATCTGAGGCTCCCCTGAATTGGATGGCTCAGAGTTTGAACTGTCAGAGTTTGAATCAGTTTCCTCAACTGACTCACTTGCTGTGTCTTGTTGAACTTCTTCACGCTCCCCCTCAACTGGTTCTCTATTTTGTTCAATTTGAGAATTTCCAGTTTCTCCAGTATTTACCAGTAGAGGTTCAGAGTATGCTTCGACAGAGTTTGTCAGACCAGCTTCATCAGAGTTTACATCATCAGAGAATAAATCTTCATTTTCAAAACGTAGTTGATCATATTCATTTTCATCTTCAAGTCCAATTATTTTCTTGTCATCAAATGACACATGTATGGATTCCATGATCACTTTAGTTCTCAGATTGTAGACTCTGAATGCTTTTGTTGACAATGGATAGCCAACAAAGATTCCTTCATCAGCTTTTAGCTCGAACTTGGTCAACTGTTCAGGATGAGTCTTCAACACAAAACATTTGCATCCAAATATATGAAAATATTTCAAATTTGGCTTCTTATTTTTCACCATCTCATATGGTGTTTTCCCATGCTTGTTGATTAGTGTAGCATTTTGAGTAAAACAAGCAGTTTGAACAGCTTCTGCCCAGAAATAAGTTGGCAATTTTGCTTCGTCAAGCATAGTTCTGGCTGCTTCAATTAAAGTTCTGTTCTTTCTTTCAACTACACCATTTTGCTGTGGAGTTCCAGGTGCAGAAAATTCTTGTTTCACTCCTCTTTCCTTGCAGAAAGCTTCCATGATTGAGTTTCTGAATTCAGTTCCATTATCACTCCTTATAATTTTGACTTTGTGCTGTGATCCTTTGTCCAGTAGATTTACATGATCCATCAGAGTTTGAGCAGTTTCATCCTTCTTTGATAAGAAATACACCCATGTATATCTAGTATATTCATCAACAATTACTAGAGCATATTTCTTTCTGCCCATAGACATCACATTAACTGGTCCAAAGAGATCAACATGTAGAAGATGATAAGGTTCCACTACTGAAGATTCAGATTTGCTCTTGAAAGATGACTTCCTTTGCTTGGCCTTTTGACACGAGTCACATAGGCCATCTAGACTGAGTATTGATTTTGGGAGTCCCTTTACAAGATCCTTTCTTATTAGCTCATTGATGTTGTTCAAATTGAGATGAGAGAGCTTCTTATGCCATTTCCAACTCTCTTCATTTGACATTCTTGCAGACAGACACACTGTTTTTCCATCAGAGTTTGTTACCAAACTTGCTTCATAAATGTTGTTGCGCCTGTGTCCAACTAGAACAACTTTTCCAGTAGATTTACTGATAACTTCACAGTGTTCAGTATGAAAATCTACATGGTTTCCTCTGTCACAGATTTGACTCACAGATAGCAGATTATGCTTGAGTCCTGAGACTAGAGCTACATTGGTGATGATGACACTTCCAATATTGATATTGCCATATCCCATAGTACGTCCTATGTTGCCATCTCCATAGGAAACCTTTGGGCCAGCCTTCTCCTCAAAATCTGATAGCAGGGCTTTATTTCCAGTCATGTGTCCTGAGCATCCACTGTCCAAGATAAGGGTGCTCTCTTTTATGCCCTGCAATCACAAACAAACACTAAGTGTTAGTTTTAAGGACCCAGACTTGCTTGGATCCTTTGTCTTTCTTAACAGTGTTAGCTTTTGCAGCGGAATCACTATCAACAGAGTTAAAACTAACATTGTCAGACTTTACACTTGCAGAGTTTGCTCTAACCCATTTCAAGTTGGGTTTTAGCTCATAATAGTTGTGATAAATAGCATGATAACTCTTGCAAGTATAAATGGAATGCCAAGTGCTCCCACAGTGTGTGCATAAAGTCTGTGGCCTAACCCTAACATAATCATTCTTTACCCCAGACTTGGAGGGTAAAGAATTAATATCTTTGTTTTTCCTGCAAAAACTAGCAAGATGGTTAGCACTACCACAGTTATAACATGTTTTTCTTGGAGCTACTGATGTAGGCAATTGAGTATTCCTTTTATTTATGCCTACTTTTCCATTCCTATTCTTCTTGGACCCTTTTGGTTTCATGGCAGACTTTACCTCTTTGAGCTTATGATTGAACTGTTTTCCTGTCATCAAACCAACATTAACCTGTTTTTCACAAGTTTTTACTGGCTTTCTAACAGCTTCTAATTCCATAAGATTTTCTGTTATAATATTTTCCTGTCTTTCACAGGTTTCATCTGATTCCATATCAGCTTCTCTTACTACAACAGATTTTAACTTATTGGTCTCTGGAACAAATTTCACAGGTTTAAGTTGTGGTTTAACCTTAACCTTGTCTTTAAACCTAAGTTCATCATTTTCACAATAGCCTAAACCTACAGAATCTGTCTGAAACACTTGATGAGTGTCTCTTCCAGAGTTTGTCCAAGTCTTGATTATTTTTCTTTCTTTTTCTAGATCAGATTCTAGCTGCTTATATCTCTTAAGCAATTCCTGTTCAACATAAACAGCATCATCTCTCTCCTTTTGAACTTGTTGCATGTTAACAAGCTTCTCTTCAAGAAATTTATTTCTTTCTTTGAGACCTAGATTCTCAGATTTTATTCTCTCATTCTCTAAAGTCTGATCCCTATAACTAACATGTATGCTTTTAAGATAAATTCTTAATTCAGATATATCATCAATATCATAAGCATAAGTTGTTAGAGGTACCTTATTTTCAGATGAGTCAGCTTCATCTCTACCAATTGCCATGAGAGCATAATTGATTCCCTCATCTGAGTCTGAAGTGTCTGCCCAGTCTTTGCCTTTTGAGATGAGTGCTTTTTCAGTTTTTCCTTTCTTGCACTCTGGAGCATAGTGACCCATCTCTTTGCACTTGTAGCACTGGATCTCAGATTTGTCCTTCTTTCCAGACTTGGTATCCCTTCTATCAGACTTTCTGAAATTCTTTCTTTCAAAATTTGAGTCTTTCCTAGAGAATCTTTTTCCTTTCTTGAAATTCTTGAATCCCATCTTTTTGAAGGTCTTCACCATCAAGGCAGCCATTTGCATCATATGTTCTTCATCATCCTCAGAGTCAGAGGCTTCATCAGAGTTTGAGTCATCATCAGAGTTTGATGACTCACTTTCAGATTTAATGGCTAAAGCCTTTCCTTTGGCTTTCTTCCTTGATGATTCCTTCTTGATGGGCTTCTCCTCAACTTTGAGAGCAACAGATTTTGTCTTCTTGCTTGATCTTCTGTTTCTTTGTTCTATCTCCAATTCATGAGTTTTCAGTAATCCATAAATCTCATCAAGTTCAGTTTCAGCAAGTTCATAATTATCTCTTATAGTTGTTGTCTTCAAATCCCATCTTTCAGGTAAAGATAAGAGAAATTTGAGATTTGATTCTTCAAGATCATATTCTTTATCAACTAGAGATAAATCATTCAACAGTTTACAGAATCTGTCATATGTCTCAGTCAAGGTTTCATTGGTTCTTGAATCAAAGTGCTCATATTCCTGAGTGAGTATAGTTTTCATGTTCTTCTTTATAGCAGAGGTTCCTTGACATCTAACTTCCAAAGCATCCCAGATCTCTTTTGCAGTTTTGCATCCAATAACTCTGTTAGACATAACATTATCTAAAGCACTATGCAGTAGATGTCTAACCTTTGCATCCTTTGCAAATGATGAGATGTCTTCAGGAGTGTAGTCCTTCTTCTCCTTTGGAAGTGTCTTTTGATCTTCACCAGCAACAACTGTTGACAACTTAGTTGGCTTATGAGGACCATCATAGATTCTATCAAGGTATTCTGGATCTGTGGCTTCCAGAAACATGGTCATCTTCACCTTCCAAATTGGATATTCTGCTGGCCTGAGAATTGGAACCCTGATTGACTCATATCGACTCACAGAAGCAGGTTTCACTTGTTCAGTCTTTGGAGCATCAGCTTGATTTTCCTCAGTCATGATTATACTTGTATTGTTGATCGAAAACTGTATATATTAAACAGCCTTGGCTCTGATACCAATTGTTAGGCCGAATACACAATATAATCAAGTATGTATGAGAATAACAATCAAGAACACAAGTTTGTAAATCAACAAACTGAATTATATTAAATAATTCTCTCTTAGTGATGTTAATGAATCACAAAGAGCTACTAGGTTACAAGAATAATATATCAATAATCGCATTCCTTCTAGGGATAACCTATCTGTGTTTATATAATACACAGCTACATACAATCCATCTCTAATTGATATTCCTATAAGTTAGCTATACAATTCATATCAATTAAGGATTGCTTCTTATTTTCTATTCCGTTTCCTTAGCTGTATCAATATATTCTGCTTCTTTCCATCTTCAGAATATATTGCTTCTAGAATATTCAATTCAGCACCGACAGCTAATTCAACTATCACCACGTCAGACTTTAACAAACTCTGACTGGCTTCCATGTAAACTCTGATGATCACCTGTTGCTTAAACACTGATGAACAAACGTCAGCAATTATATCTAACATGCTTGTTTTGATTTATTAGCACAAATATATAGTTCTTTAGTTTACGATTTTATATACACGAGCTTAAATCGATTCTCTCCTTCTCGTATATATAATTTGTAAACTTTTAAAGAGAGTTAGTTGGTTATCTACTCTCTCCCATTTTAGTTGTTTATATTCCTTGAATTAAGTTAAAAATAACGACTATTTACTTAAATTCGAACACGAAGCTACTTTGTATAAGTCAATTTATTTGACATAAACGAAAGGCTTCCAAAGTGAATTTTTGTATTTTATTCTAACTCATATTCCAAGTTAGAAGCTAGAGTTTTAATTTTGTTTACGAAATATAAACCAAGCCTCTCGGTTGAATATTTGAGTTAACTCACTTAATTTCCAAGTTCAAGTTAATTTGTATAAGTTGATATATATTCAACATAAACAAAAGACTTCTTCGTTTGAAATATAAAGTGAGAAAAACGAACTTATATTTCGAGACCAAGAACACTAGTATAAATCTCATATTATTATTTAGAGATATAGACGTAGTTCTCTCGTTAAATATTTTTTAGTTTATTTTTAACTTCAACTTTAAGTTGAAAGCTACTTGTATAAATCTCATACTATTATTTAGAGATATAAAGAAGGCTAACTTATCAAGAAAAAGAAGTTAAACCAAGTTATAAATGAGTCTTTCGAGTTTTGTTCTTGAATTTATTACTTCGGTTTTTCAAGACTAAGGCTTCTCGTATAAAACATATTAGTTATAAACGAGCCTTTAATTGTTAAGTAATTAAAGTAAAACCTCGCTTTATTTCTTTGTTAAAGAAATATTCGTATAAGACGATATACGACATAAACGAGTTATCTTTCTCGAAACTTAGTGGTTTGTCTTAGTTTGTTTTAAAAGCCTTTAATTGTTCTATTTCTAAGGCTTTATAAACTACTTAGACTTTGTGTTATATTCGGCCATTTATTTAGATATATCCGGCCTTATATAATTTATGTTAGTCTTTGGTCTAATACCGTAATATACTAGTCTGAATAAACTTTCTTTCTTAAATAGGGTTTAAGTTATAAGATTTATTATCTAGACTTTGTTGTGAGGTGAAGTGAAGTGAGGTGATCATTTTTCTAAGACCCGAGTATTTGACATATTAACGGGGAGTTAATTGTCATCGCACCGTGAAGAAAAGGAAATACCCAAGACCTAAGATCTAAGATCCAAGATCGACAAAGTTGTAGAGTAACATAATCTACGCAAGGGCTTACATAGTTATGAGGAGGTAGCGGGGAGTTACGCTCCAAGATAAACTTGTAATTGTTTTGTTATTGTATTTTGAGGGATTAACTTGTAGTTAAGGTCCGAGATAAATACTTAGTGTTTGTAAAGGCTTCTCCACCTATTTTAAGGAGTATTTTTATAGTTAAAAATCTTGAGTCCGAGGAGGAGCTCGGGGACTGGAGTAGGGGTGAGCGAATCCATTAGGGGTTGCGTCATCGCGAACCAGGATAAAATCGACCGTGTCGTACTCTATTTCTTATCTCTTTATTTTCCGCACTCGATTTACTTGTTGACAAGTAACCAATTTTTAAAAAAGGAAAGAAAGTTTTAAAACGCCAAACTCTAATTTTTAAAAAGTATAGATTGTCCATTTTATTTTTGGATGAGTTGTTTTAGTTTATATATATATGGTTAATGTATAATGTATTTTAATTAAAACAATAAGTGGTTATAAATATGCCCGCAAATCGGTCTGAATACCGACCGATTGATCAAAACTTTTAATGTTTCAACTTTATTTAATGGGTAATGTACTTTTGTTTAAAAAAATAAATAGTCATAATCAGGCCCGTAAATCGGCCCAAATACTGCCCGATCGACGTATTAAAACTTTTAATGTTTCGGTCTTAATATAACTAGTTTAAAACCCGTGCAATGCACGGATTATTTTTAATAATTTTTATTTTTATTATTTACATTGAATTATTTTATTAATTGCATTTGTTAAAAAAATAAGTAGGCGTGTTAAACTTTTTTAAAAAATTAAAAGTATTAAAATATGTTTTAAAATAAATAAGTAAAGATTTGCCCGTTATATTTTTGGAAAATGAGGTGGTTTAGTAAGGAAAAATATAAAAAGTAACATGTTTTTAATAATTATTATTTTATTATTTACATTTTAATATTTTATTAGTTACATTTGTTAAAAAAATAAGTACACGTGTTAAACTTTTTTAAATAACTAAAAGTATTGAAATAGGTTTTAAAATAAATAAATAAGGTTTTTCCCGTGATATATTTGGAAAAGGAAGGGGGTTTTGTGTAAAAAATAGAAAAGTAACATGTTTTAGTTGAAAAAGATAATTGCCTTCAAATAAATAAAGTAAGTAAGTAAGGGTTTGCACATGATGTTTTTGGAAAAAGAGGGGTTTTCGTAAGAAAAAAATAAAAAGTAAAATGTTTTAGTTGAAAAAGGTAATTGCTCGTGATATTTTTTTTGAAAATGAGGGAATTTTGTTAGAAAAATAAAAAAAATGATATATTTTAGTTGAATAAGGTAATTGGTTATAAATAAAAATAAATAAGTAAAAGTTTGCCTGTGATATTTTTGGAAAATGAGGGGCTTTTGTAGAAAAAAGTTACATGTTCTGGTTGAAAAATGTAATTGTCTTGCATTTGTTAAAAAAATAAGTATACATGTTAAAATATGTAAATTATTTTAAATAATTAAAAGTATTAAAATAGGTTTTAAAATGAATACAGTGTTTAAGGCTTTGCGCGTGATATTTTTGAAAAAAAAAAGGTTTTAGTAAGGAAAATATAAAAAATGAAATGTTATAGTTGAAAAAGGTAATTGCCCGTGATATTTTTGGAAAAATAGGGGATTTTTTTGGAAAAATAGAAAAGGTAATGTATTTTTGCTGAAAAAGGTAATCAACTATAAATAATTAATGTTATTATTTAATAATATTTTTTGTATTGATAAGTAAGGTAATTAAGTAAAATCACAAAGTACCATACCGACCAACAACCAGCCAAACTTTTAATGTTTAGCCTTTAATATAAAATAATTAAAAGTATCAACATAAATTTTAAAATAAATAAGTAAGGGGTGGCCCGTAATTTTTTTGGAAAAGGAGGATTTTAGTAAGGAAAAATAGAAAAACTAACATGTTTTAGTTGAAAAAGTTAATTGCTCGTAATTAAAAATATTAAAATAGATTTAAAATAAATAAGTAAGGGTTTGTCTGTGATATTTTTAGAAAATGAGGGGTTTTAGTAAATAAAAATAGAAAAACTAAGATTCTTTAGTTGAAAAAGGTAATTGTCCGTAATTAAATGTATTAAAATAGATTTAAAATAAATAAGTAAGGGTTTTCCCGTGATATTTTTGGAAAAAGAAGTGTTTTAGTAAGGAAAAATAGAAAAACTAACATGTTTTAGTTGAAAAAGGTAATTGCCTGTAATTTACAGAATTAAAATAAATTTTAAAATCAATAAGTAAGGATTTTCCCGTGATATTTTTGGAAAATGAGGGATTTTAGTAAGAAAAAATAGAAAAAGTAACATGTTTTAGTTGAAAAATGTAATTATCTGTGATTTTTTTAGAAAATGAGGGGATTTTGTTAGAAAAAAATAGAAAAATAATGTATTTTAGCAGGTAATTGGTTATATATGTTTTTGGAAAATGAGGGGATTTTCTTATAAAATTAGAAAAGGTTATATATTTTAATATATTTTAGCTGAAGAAGGTAATTGGTTTTAAATAAGTGATGTTATTATTTAATAATATTGTTGTATTGATAAGTAAGGGTAATTAAGTAAAATCACAAAGTACCATACCGACCAACAAAACTTTTAATGTTTCGTCTTCAATAATATTAGCTTAAAACACGTGCATCGCACGAATTATTAATTGTTGTTTTATTATTTATTTTTTATTATTTTATTTATTGTAATTGTTAAAAAAAATAAGTAGGTTTATTAAAATAGTTGAATGCTTTTAAATAACTAAAAATATTAGAATAGATTTTAAAATAAATAAGTAAGGGGTTTGCTCGTTATATTTTTGGAAAAGAATGAGTTTTAGTAAGGAAAAATAGAAAATGTAACATGTTTAGTTTTAAAAAGGTAATTGCCCGTGATATTTCTGAAAATTGAGATTTGAAAATCTAATAATTAAAAGCATTAAAATAAGTTTTAAAATAAATAAGTAAGGGTTTGTCTGTGATATTTTTGAAAAAGAAGGGTTCTAGTAAGAAAAATAGAAAAAATAACATGTTTTAGTTAAAAAATGTAATTACCCGTGATATTTTTTCAAAAGAAGGAAATTTTATTGGAAAAATAGAAAAAGTAATAAATAAATAGGCAGGTTAATATATGTAAATATTTTTAAATAATTAAAAGCATTAAAATTGTTTTTAAATAAATAAGTAAGGATTTGTCTGTGATAATATTTTCGAAAAAATAGGGGGTTTTAGTAAGAAAAATACAAAAAATAACATGTTTCAGTTAAAAAAAGGTAATTACCCCTGATATTTTTTCAAGAGGAGGAAGTTTTATTGAAAAAATAGAAAAAGTAATGAGTTTTAGCTGAAAAAGGTAATTAGTTATAAATATTATTTAACAATATTTTTTTAAGTAAGGGTATTTAGGTAAAATCACTTAGGACCGACCGACCAACCAAACTTTTAATGTTTCGTCGAAAAAGTAATTGGTTTTAGCTGAAAAAGGTAATTGGTTATAAATATTATTTAACAATATTTTTTAAAGTAAGGGTATTTATGTAAAATCACTTAGGACCAACCGACCAACCAAACTTTTAATGTTTCGTATATTATATTATAGTATAGTATATGGGTTAGGCTCAAGAGATAACCAATCACTAAAAAAGAACCTTAGAACTGTTATCAGCCGTTGGATTATTACTAGATCAACTGTTCAGATTCAACTCATTTTTATATACAAAATCGTATAAGGATATTATTGGAATAAAAGGATTCTAATGCCGAACCTGTTTTGTTTCATAGTATTTCTGCAACTGAATTTTAAAAGTTATGCATATGAAAGTTCTACAACTGAACTTACTTTTTTCCACGAAGTTCTACAAGTGAACTTGATTATTTTTATAATGTTCAGTTGTTGAACAATGTTATTCACATTATTTTCATATCATAACTTTCGTGTTCTACCGCTAAACATAAAAGTCATACAATCGAATTTGAAATCAAACACATAAATTTTAAAGTTCTGCAACTGAACTTACTTGTATTTAAATGTTCAGCTGCTGAATACTGTTATTTGATATTGTGTTTATACCATAAATTGAATATTTTCACAAAAATTGATAAAAATAATTGGGGGAATTTTATGATGATGATGGAGAATTTTATGATCGATATCGATGTACGATTATTATCGTTAATCAAATATTAATTAGCTCTAAATTATGTATTTTGTATTTTTGGACAACTTTACCCATGACCTACATATAATAAATACATATTATTTTAAAATATAAGATATAGTTCTAAGAGTTCTTAGGTTAAGGGTTTTACAAGGAACATGACCTGTATTATATATATTATATATATGTGTATATATATTATATACTAGCTCAAAACTCGTGCGATGCACGGATTTTTATTAATAATTATTATTTTTTATTATTTGTGTTTTAATATTTTATTAATTTGCATTTGCTAAAAAAATAAGTAGGCGTGTTAAACTTTTTTAAATAATTAAAAGTATTAAAATAAATTTTAAAATAAATTAATAACTGTTTATCCGTGATATTTTTGGAAAAGTAGGGGTCTTAGTAAGGAAAAATAGAAAAAGTAACATGTTTTATCTCCTTTTCACTCCTAAATGAAAGCAAAACTAAACGATAGAAAAGGTAAGTGCCCGTAATTAAAAGTACTTAAATAGGTTTCAAAATAAATAAGTAGGGATTTGCCCGGGATATTTTTGGAAAATGAGGATTTTTAGTAAGGAAAAATAGAAAGAGTAACATATTTTAGTTGAAAATGATAATTGTCGGTGATTGTTTTTAGAAAAAGAGAATTGCCGGTGATTGTTTTTAGAAAAAGAGAAGATTTTGTTAGAAAAAAAAATAAAAAAAAAAAAGCAATGTATTTTAGCTGAAAAGGTAATTGGTTATAAATAATGTTATTATTTAGTGATAGTTTTTAAAAAATAAGTAAGGGCAATTAAATAAAATCACTAAGTACCGACCGTCCATCCATCCGACTACCAAACTTTTAATGTTTCGTCTTTAATAATATAGCTTAAAACCCGTGCGATGCACGCATTGTTTTTAATAATTGTTAATTTTATTATTTATATTTTATTAATTGTAACGGTTTGCCCGTGATATTTTGGAAAAAGAGGGGTTTTAGTAAGAAAAATAGAAAGTAACATGTTTTTGTTGAATTTTAAAATATAAAAGTTACGATTTGCCCGTGATATTTTTGAAAAAAAGAGGGGTTTTAGTAAGAAAAATACAAAGGGTGACATGTTTTAGTTGAAAAAGATAGTTGCCAATTAAAATTATTAAAATAGATTTTAAAGTAAATAAGCAAGGGTTTGCCCGTGATATAATTGGAAAAGTAGATATTTTAGTAAGGAAAATAGAAAATATAACATGTTTTAACTGAAAAAGGTAATTGCCCGTGATTTTTCTAGAAAAGGAGGGGAAATGTAATTACTAATTAAAAGTATTAAAATATGTTTTAAAATAAATAAGTAAGGGTTTGCTCGTGATATATTTGGGAAATGAGGGATTTTAGTAAAGTAAATAGAAAAAGTAACATGTTTTAGCTTGAAAAGGAAATTGCTCGTGATTTTTTTAGAAAAGAATGATAATGCATTTTAACAGAAAGGGTAACTGATTATAATAATTAAATAAGGCAAGTACCGTACCAAAAAAACAGGTACCAAAACTTTCAATGTTTCGTCTTTAATAATATACAGTATAGATAGATAGATTTATAATATTAGTATTTTATGCTAATAAATGGAATAGTCCGTGATATTTTTTGAGGTCTTAGTTAAGAGAAATATTAGTTATGAAATTTAAAAATGAATATACGTTTTGGAAAAAAAGCTAATCGGTTAGTCATTAATAATTATAATATTATTATTTTATTTTATTAAATAGATCTGTTCGTGATATTTTTGGAAATAAGAGGTTTTAGTTAGGAAAAATAGAAAAGTAGAAATTTTAGTTAGAAAATATAAAAAAGAATATACAATTTGGCTAAAAAAGGTAATGAGTTAGTTATTAGCAATTATAACTTTATTATGTTATTTTAGTAAATGAAATTGTTTGCAATATTTTTGGAAAATGAGATGTTTTAGTTAGGAAAAATAGAAAAGATATTCTATATAATAATTTTAATATTTTATCTAACGTTTCTCATCGATTTGATCAAAAATATCTAACGGCTATGAATTGAGTGACCAGACTACAAAAACTTTCATGACCAGACTACAAAACTTTCAATGTTTCGTCTTTAATAATACTAGCTTATAGCCCGTGCGATGCACGGTTACTTAAATTTTATTTATAATTATTCTGTTTATAATTATATTTTTATTACGATGCAACACAATTGTTTTTTAATATTTATAATTATATTTATTTATGAATATTTTAATATTTAAAAGTTATTAGTTTACATGATTAAATTATTGTTAAAAAATATTTAGCCAAAAAAAAAATTATAGTTAAAAATTTGATATTTATTATATTTTACATGCTCAATTTAATATTTCTTTATATTGAGTTATAAAAGTTAGATTTGACCAATTTTACGGTTCACATGAAATTCACAAAATAATCTTTAATTTAGTTGTGGTTTAATAGTTATTTTTCAATTAAAAACTATTCTAAAACTAAAAAGAGAATAAAGTGACGAAATTTAATGTTGAGAATTCTATTCGATTTAGGAAATCTACTTAACTTATATGTAGTTTAGATTATTAGAATAACCTTTATTAACCAAATACAGGGTTTAATGTTAAATCTAACGGTTTTCGCCTATCTATTTAAGATTAAACGATTTTTATTATTTTGGTTATAAATGGGTTTCCTTATTTAATTACAACTATTTTTATGTTTTAACTTTTTGGAAAATCCAATCCTAATATAATATCTTTTAACTTATATCATTTTTAGATAATAATTTCTTTTTATATGATATAATCTTGATCATCTATTTTTAAAAGTATTGGATCTCACGGTTGAGAATGTTTTGGCGGTATTTAGGACCAAACTACCAGGATAACATCTTTAATTTTTCTTAATATTTATAATTTTTATAATTTTTAATTTTTTTAAATATTTATTGCTAAAATATAAGATACTCTTTTTTGTAATATGTTAATGATGCGGGAACTTTGAACTTTTGAGAAAATAAATTATCAATTAAAATATATTTTTTTTGTAATAGTTCTTCTTTTAAAGTAGTACACTGTTACGATCAAAATTCCGTATAAAATTCATTTTTTTTATAGTATATCCCGTAAATATCTATGTTATTATATTAAAGACTAAATAATGAAAGCTTTCTTATAAGTGTGGTCGCTTTGTTTGATCACTCAATCTATAATCGTTGGATCTTTCAAATTAAATTGTTGAGAAACGTTACATATAACAGTAAAATTATCATGTAGAATGATCTAAGATTTGAATCTACCAACAACATATTAAAATTTACAGGTTTTTTTTTTGAAAAAAAAGAATTTTTTTCATTTTTTTTCTTTCAGACATAGGTTATTTGATAATATTTTTTGTAAAGTACGATTTTTCAGAAAAGTACTATACTAATTGATTAACAAACTTTTAAAGTTTCGAATTTAATAATTTATAATGTATATAGGTTAAAAAAGTTAGGTCTGTTCTGTAGCTGAGTCTATAATTTCAAAATACGGTTTTTTTTAATATGAATATAGTCTTGCTAACAATGAACTTAGGTCTCTATGAGTGCTTATAAAACAAAATCACCATTTGCGTATAATTTATTATTTAATAATAAATTATATTTGATTAGTTATGATCTATAACTTAATAAAATAGTATAAAAAATATGCACAATTTTATAAAATTTTATCCTCTTATTATTATATTTTTTGTTGATTTGAATTTTTCTTAGATTGATTTTAATTTTTGAACATAGATTTCTAAATTTAAAATAGTTAGAAAAAAGTAATTAAATTGGCGTTAAAATAATGATGACATAATAATCATTATTAGAATTTAAATACTCACTTTACTGATTTGGGCTTTATCTTGTGTTTTAAAAATCAGATTTTGACGATTTTACACCCCACGTGAAGATAATTAAATTATTTTTAATTAAAAGATGGTTTAACAATTTTTATCTAACTGGAATTGTCCATGGAAGAGAAAAGAAAGTCACGAATTTTTTACATGGAGAATTCTATTCAATATAGAAAACTTATTTATATTTGGTATATTTGGTTTAAATTATCAAAATACACTTTTTAGAATTTAAATATAACCCTATTATAAATAAAATACACTTTTTTAATATTTGATCAAACGATTTTCATTTATCTAGTTAAGATCTAATAGTCCTTATTAATTTGGTTGTCACGATCAAAATTTTGGATAAATCCCTATTATGCTTATTATATAAAAGAGTTTAATATAATAAGGATATCAAGTATATACTCATATAAGTATCTTACTAACTACTTTTACTTTTAATGTTTCGGTTTTACTTATAGTGTATATAAAATTTTAAAATACATTATTACTTAAAATTATTAAACAGTATAAAAATTATGTTATGATTATGTGGGCGTTTGGGGTATCAAGCAAAAGTTGACTTATAGCTTAAAATGAGTAAGTGCTTTATAAGTGATAAGTAGAGCTGAGCTTATAAGTCCTAGAGTGTTTGGTAAATCAGAACTTATAAGCAGTAGAGTGTTTGGGTAAATCAGAACTTATAAGTTAACTTTTTTTTATTATTTTTAAAATATTTATTTTTTAATATATATAAATGGATATCAATGGATAGATCTCGATGAGTAGAGAAATTTGATATATACATATCAATTGTTTAATGAACGGATCAAAAGATATATGGTTTTGAAGATTTGAAGGATATTATATATTGCGTGTATCGAGAATAAGTTATAAGTTATAAGTTGAATGTTAAGGATTCTTAACATTCAACTTATCCATTTTAAGTAGCCATAAGTTGGTTTCACTTATTTTGGCAAACACCCACAATAAGTATTTTTGGATTTATAAGTCATAAGTTGCAACTTTAAGTTGCAGCCAAACAGGCCCTATATAAAATTTTATTCTCATATTATTATAGTCTTTATCGATTTGAATTTTTTCTTAATTTATTTTAATACTTTATTGAAAGAAAGATAAAATTTCTATATTTAAAATAATTAGTGGAAAAATAAATAAATTGGTGCTACAATTATAAAAAAATATTTATTATAATTTAGATACTCACTTTACTATTTGGGTTCTATCCTGAGTTTTAGAAATTGAATTTTGACGATTTTACAACCCATGTGAAACTAACGAAATTATCTTTAATTTAACGATGATTTAATAATTATTATCTAACTTGACCAGTGACCTACCCATAAACCGAAAAGAAAAGATGGTTAAGTATTATATTCAAAATTATTGTTTATGAATATGAAACCCTCAATATTTTGATATTATCCTTTTATATTTGTTATATGTAAAATAATATAATTATAATTTGGATTAATCAAATTGTTATGTTCCTTCAGAAAAAAATGTTTAAATTTATTCGTGTACGTCTCTTATAACGCAGGGTCCACATGTATTATTGTTATATGATATACACGAGCATTATATTGATAATTTTTAATATTGTAATTGATATGAATTGTTATCTGATATTTGGTTTAACAATTATTATCTAACTCGAACTATACATAAATTAAAGAGAAAAGATATTTAAGAATTTTTACATAGAAAAATTTTAAATTATCCAAATACACTTTTTAGTATTTAAATATAATTCTATTATTAATCGGATAAACTTTTTAATATTAGATCTAACAATTCTCATCGATCTATTTAAGATCTAACTGTAATAATTAATTTGGTCGTATAGTGGTCATACACGGACCAGATCGATTTTAATTTTTTCTTAAATTGATTTTAATATTTTATTGAAATAAACATAGAATTTATAAATTTAAAAGAATTAGGAAAAAAATTAAATTGGTGCTATAATAATAAAAAAAATTATTAAAATTTAAATAATCACTTTACTGTTTGGGCTCTATCTTGAGTTTTAGACAACAGATTTTAACAATTTTACGGCCCACGCGAAGTTAACAAAAATATCTTTAATTTAATGATGGTTTAATAATTATTATCTAACTGAAACTATCCATAAACTAAAGAGAAAAGATAATTACGATTTTTTACATAAAGATTTCTATTCAATATAGAAAACCTATTTATAATTGGTTTAAATTAAAAAAAAATTATTAAAATTTAGATAATCACTTTACTGTTTGGGCTCTATCTTGAGTTTTAGACAACAGATTTTAACAATTTTACAGCCCACACGAAACTAACAAAATTATCTTTAATTTAATGATGGTTTAATAATTATTATCTAACTGGAACTATCCATAAACTAAAGAGAAAAGATAATTACGATTTTTTACATAAAGATTTCTATTCAATATAGAAAACTTATTTATAATTGGTTTAAATTATCAAAATACACCTTTTAGTATTTAAATACTATCTTATTATTAATCAAATACAATTTTTAATATTATATCTAACGGTCCTCATCTATTTGAATATTTATAGTTTTATAATCCAACGGATCATATACTTTTGGTAGTACAGTGACCGACCAAAGTTTTGGATAAGATCTCCCTTACGCTTATTATATATAAGGAGTTAATAGTATAGATTGTAGTCTTAATTTATAATTATGTACTAGAATTTTTAACATATTAGTATATAAACGGTCCGGTTTGGTTTAACCGGTTTTAATATACTAGAAACCACAACCAAACCATATATGTGTAAACGGTTCGGTTAACCGAACCATTAGAAACGGTTTTTATGATTTTGGTTTTTGTTGATTCGGATTGTTGTGGTCCGGTCCGGATTCACGGTTTGACCAATTTTTCGAACCCCCTATTCAGGACAACCAGACTAAAGACCAGAATGAACTCAACTGGAAACACAACCAATTAGATAACTAAAACGAAGCATGAATGTGAACCTACAACTTTACAAAATTACCAGATCTTGGAAATTTCGAGTGCAATAGCAGGATCACGAAATTGTTGATTTAAGGAAAAGAAAGCTACTAAGTGTTCAAACAAAACACTGATACTAATTATTTTCCACTAATCAACTGAGAGTGAAGAAAGCTACTGATTCTCATTATAATTTCAACCACCAGTTCCACCACCATCAAGATCACTAACGAAGCACGTTATTAACACAGCAAAAATATATTTTATTAAGACATAAACTTACAAAGATCTTACAGCTAGATCCATCAAGGGTCGGATTTACTAAGCTCGACTTGTTGTTAAGTACTAAAATGGTTTTACAAGATTTATCTCCTTTGAAAATTGAACTTCCCAATACAATATGCAAATATCGAAGCAAAGATAATCGGGTATAACATCAAAATCACACCAACCACTGGTAAACGATCATGGTGAAATCCAAAGTAATCCTTAACGAAGGCTGCGACTGTTTTCTTTTCTCCAAACACCATAATCTCCTTCTCTACATCTCCATATTGAGAGGAGAGCATGGCATTCAATGTCCATGATGACGGTAAGAGGTAATATAACCATAACCACCACTTGGGAATTTGCTGCAGGAAAAAAAAAGACTAATAGCACATTCTCGATTAATAAAAAGAGTATATGACTGATGACTGAAAAGGAAATAGAGCTTACTGGTTGAGGAATAATAAATCCTGAAAAGAGGTTGAAAATAGTGTTGAAAGAAGACTGTAGAATCACAGCTGCCGTATATGTAGGCGTAAATGAAACAATCATCATCCCCATATATGTGAAATACAACAATGTGCAGAACATGGAATAGAAATACCAAAACACCTTGTAAGAAGTCCAAGAATATCCAATCATTGGATAGGTAATTACCACATATGCAAGTGATTGTGTGAATACATAAGGCACCTCAATTATCACCTACAAAGTCAATCACATACTCAGTAAGTCGAACAATTTGTCCTTTAAACACTCTTATATAACCATCATACCTGTGCAAGTGCATAAGCCCATGGTGCATACATCCCGGCAAATCTTTCCCTATACAAAACAGTTCTTTCTGTTGAAATGTATGGTTTAACAGCGGAGGCATTATTCATGCCAGAAAATATAGTTGTTGAAAACATCGAACCAAAAATGCTGAACAGATTTTGTTGATTATCTCTGTAAAACCAATATGAGATCAGTGTTAGCTATCCAAATGAAATTCTTCAAAATCACAAAATAATACGAAGCAAAAGATGAGAATATCATATGCCTTGAACTTACAGTTTCTGCCCTTGATCCCAAAAGAGAAACCCAAAAACAAAAGACGAGAATATCATATGCCTTAAGCGATGGAAATTGTATGAAGGACTTCTCCAGTAAGACAAATGGTGTTTCCATAGGCAGGACATAAATTGCCCAAAACCATTTTGCGCAAAACGGGTGGCAAAATACAACTCCTGGAAACCTGGAGGTGGAATGCTCAAGCTCTTGACTATCTCTTCATTGCTTCTAAGATTACAATTAATCGAACAAGGAGTTAGACACAAGTGAGCAGCATATATGATAAACAATTTGAGCTTATGATAGGGTGAGTGACCAACTTTACCCAAACATCAAGGTCTTTTGAGGGTGATAGGACCCAATAGGTATGTCAGAGTGTCACATTTTGTAAATTGTGTGTTTGAGAGAGAGAAATGATTGAAGAAAAGAGCATGTGTGTGTGCTGCGCTACTGCATAAAACAACGAAGAGCATGAGCTCTTTAAATAGGAAATTCTCTAATTTTCTTCTTATGCTTGCTACAATAACTTTGATATCATAGTCACCTAATAGTGTGGAGATGTCATGCTTGTGCTATACATCTGAAGACATGTACGTTAACATAATGCACCTCCAAAATAATTTGTAGTCGACGCACTTTGCATGTATAGTTCGATGTTGGTGGTAAATGTTTCTGAGCCATACTTACTTGTGCAAAGCAGAATTCTCATAGATGTGCGCAAAATCTAGGCCAAGCTCAGCTTCTGCAGATAAAGAAGTGACCTCTAGCATCCATGTTGCTGGATTGTAATTATTTTTAATCTTTGGTACTCCTGAGATGCTCTGGAATAGGGGAAAAAAGTATACATAAAAATGTTAGGAGTGCATCACGTGTTTTGGATATTGGGAGCACACAACACTAATCAGAATATACATATACTGACCTCAAAGTAATCTGTGATTCTACTTGAATGCAGACCCGATGGTCCTGAGTAAATAATGCGTCCACCAGATTTTAACAGAATCAACTGCATGCACAGCATGTAGAGAGGCCACATTACAAAATTTCTTATCAAATATTCGAAATGTTCAACACCAAGTTCTTTTAAATTGTATAATATGTAATACTAGATCAGTACAAACACTTAAATCAGACAGCACTAAAGGGTCTAGGAAGCACACAGTGCCATATACACAAACCTTGAGTTCATGATTCATGATATTCTATTCAAGTTAGTTTCCATGATTAAAAAAAATTATAGAGATCAATATAACAGTTAATTGTTTCTTACTTCATCGAATGCCTCAAATATATCAATACTCGGTTGATGAATGGTACAAACAATGGTTCTTCCAGTATCAACCACATTCCTCACAGCCCGCATGACAATAGCTGCTGCTCTGGCGTCTAGTCCGGTTGTAGGTTCATCCATAAAAATGATTGAGGGGTTAGAAACTAGCTCCACTGCTATGGTTAGACGCTTTCGTTGCTCAGTTGATAGACCACTAACACCTGGCTTGCCAACTAAGGAATCTTTTATTTCATCAAGTTCGACAATCTCTAGAACATCTTTCACGAAGTCCTACAAAACGATGCATGAAATTTACTATGAAGTGAAATATGTCCCTAGCTGAACAGAAGAACTAAATTCGACTTTTGTACAAAAACCACATACAGATTTAGTTTTCGAATCAATCTGTGGGTGAAGACGCAGCCAAGCAGAAAAAATCGCCGACTCTTCTACAGTAACTTGTGGAGAGTGTATGTCAGATTGCTCGCAGTATCCCGAGATTCTAGCAAATGTTTCTTGGACCTTAGGGTATCCTCCAATCTTAATTTCTCCTTTAATGGTGCCAATGGTTTTTCTTCCAGCAAGAACATCAAGAAGTGTTGTTTTCCCAGCTCCACTGACACCCATCAATGCAGTAAGAACACCGGGTCTGAATGCACCAGTGATATCATGAAGAAGTTGGAGCTTTTTCTGATTGAATCCACGTTCAATCATTTCCTGTAACAGAATAAATTTGGCCATATAAGTTCACCCGAACAAGCCCAGTTTACTGCAAAGACGTGAAGAGATACAACCAAGGCTTATTAAAACTATTACCATAGGGGTCTCCACGTAGTATTGAACATTTCGGAATACAAGACTAACAGGTTCAAAAGGTAGAACAATTCTTCCTGTAATATCATAGGCAGGCAGTAATTATTGAATGCAATATTGATTGAGCTTTGAAGAGAAGATTCTTGAACATTTTGTTCCATAAATTCTTGCCTCCTTTTTCGGAATTCTCTTCATGAGATGCGCTGTTTGTGATTTTTTCACTTCCATTATTTTCTGACAGCTTTTCTCTTGATATAACAGCACGAGAACAGGGAGCTGGACAAAATCAACGATTTTAGGCAAATACAGAACACTGAATTCTCAACTTGACGTCATATCAGGAAATACGAAATTACCATTCAAGAAGCTTAAGGCCAAGATGAATCCAAAGTTGAAAAACAATATGAATCCAAATAAGGAACCGAGAGATATCCAAAAAAAGTACTCATTGTAGTCCAGTCCGCGATCAATGAGAGCTTGATGCCCTATTGTTGTGTTCGTGGACGACATCTACATAATAAAAACTGAAAATCAGGAAAGATTATCTTTCATACATTATTCCTCTATAAAGTAATCACATGACCTGCATCTGTATATAACTATTAGCATGCCAGTATTTAAACACAACCATCTTTTGTGAATAAGAGCTGGACAAATATCATAGAAACTGATTGTCAAACAGAAAAACTAACCTTTTGCCATCTTGGAGAAAGAAACTCATTCACAGCAAGGCCTATCTGACCATATGTTATTGGGGAAACCCAAAATCCCCACTTCAACCAAGACGGCATTAAGGCTGCGACCCGAACATGGCTTAAATTGATTTAGTTACACTCTTTATGAATAGAACAAACTGTCAAACCTCATTTACCAAAAAAATAATTACAGAAACTGTCAAAAACTTACGTCCTGGGATGATGAAGCCCCCAAATAATAATACAAGTAGTAATGACATAATACCAGCTGTTGTGCTAGCACCTGCAGTCCTAAAAACAGATGCCAAGAACCGGAACATGGATATTGATGTCCAGTGTAGAAAGAAGATTAGAAGTAACTGTCGGAAAAACCTGCGATAAAATGAGAAGAGAATTTATTTTTTGGAAGAGTTAGTCTTTCATGTTGATGAAGATAACAACACTAATCTATTAAAGAACTACTGAGAATATCAGATAAAATTATCTAGGAACAACAAAACTCAGCGACTTGTTATGTAGTACCCACCTTTCCGGCTCTGGGCTGTACCCAATGACATAGTACGTCAGACA
Source organism: Heracleum sosnowskyi (assembly GCA_030848705.1). NCBI lineage: Eukaryota > Viridiplantae > Streptophyta > Magnoliopsida > Apiales > Apiaceae > Heracleum > Heracleum sosnowskyi. The sequence continues at coordinate 74,755,234 of CM061235.1, forward strand.
CACCCAAACTATAGATTCCATAATAGAAAGAGGAATCTTTAGAATGGCAGCTGGAATTGCGTATCCCCATGCTGGGTAGAAACACAAGTCTCTCTGTTTGTAGAAAACTGGAAGCCGGGCTACAGTCATTGTTAATTCTGGAAATCCATCAACTAAAAGAATAACGAGAGAGTAGAATAGGGAACCCAAGTATTTGTTTCCATGTGCAGCCAAAACTTCCATTCGAGTTCGCAAAAATACAGTCATTGTGACTGATGCAATTATGAAAAGCTGCACAAAGATGTTTTGCACTTTTTCTTCAGTTTATCATGATCTTTCTTTTCTTAAGTGTTACTTTTTTCTTTTCTTTTTTGTAATTGAACTCTCCAATAAACAAGAACTTGTGGTAGATTACCTGAATAATTTTGAATTTGTATATGAACGAATTCCTCCTCATCAGAATAATTTCTCTTGAAAAGCAGGCTTTAAATAGAGTCCATTTTGACAGAGAGAATTTGCCGTATGAAAGTGATTTGTCATGATTCTCTGACATCATAAATTCCTCAGATAACTCCTCGTCAAGGTTCTTACCAAAAGTTGATTCTTTAAACATTCTAGAAAGTGTATCAACAGAAACATAACGGTGAGTTTGTTCAGATTGGTTCCAGTACTGTGCTTGATCTTTGATGGAAATAACCTTGCAAATGGTAAAGAGTTTGTTTACTTCCACAATGAACATAATACAAGAACATGATGAACTATAAATTAGTAAGAAGTTACCTCCTGCAGAAAGTCCGCTACTCCTTTCCTTTCAGGGCACTTAAAGCCGCATCTCTCAAAATATTCTAGAATATGACTACGTGGTCCATGATACACAATTTTCCCTTCTGCCATCAATACAATGTCATCAAACATATTAAATACTTCTGGTGCTGGCTGAAGAAGCGACACAATTATCGTTGCTTCGGTGATGTGAGCCAGTTGCTGAAGACATGAAATGATCTGATATGCAGTGGAGCTGTCTAAGCCATTAGATATTTCGTCCATAAACAGAGCTTTTGTGGGGCCAACGATCATCTCCCCTACAGAATATCAATTGTGTTATCTATCACATTGTCATTTATGAACTAGCATGGACGGAGTTCATTGATGGATTTCCATCTTCTAATGTTGAAAGCATGTAGTCAAACTACCTGTAGTTAATCTTTTCTTCTGACCACCAGATATGCCTCTTCTCATGGCATCTCCAACTAGTATGTCCGCACATATGTCAAGACCAAGAATCTGTAGAACCATATAAATACAGTGTTTATCATCAGTGGAACTAGTTAATGGAACTCGCACGACCTAAGAACAGAATAAACAGAGCATCACTTTTAGAATGTAGTCAGTCTGAAGAGATAAGCTTTGTCCTTCAACAGAGATGGCCTGAAAAGTTACCAGAGTTGAAGCAATTATTAAAATAAAGGTTGAAAAAAGTGAAAATATGATGATAAAATGCCTGTGAGATAAAGACTAATATGAATTCTACTCGCAATCAAGTTGTAAATTTATTTTTCTTTATCGCAAAAAGACTGCTAGTTTCCTTTGAGCCTTCTTTCTGTGAACCATTTTGGGCCTGGTTGACGCTTCCTAACAAGCTAAAATATAGTATCTGTAGGTTTTTTAGACCAATGGTAGGAAATCGTATTGGGGAATGTTGTAGACCAGATGATATATTATAACACCAGAATCGTATTGGACCAAAAATGAGTTTTGCCTAAGTATGAGACAGGTCTTGGAGATCTGTCCGGACTATCCAGAAGCATGTTGTCCGGGTTGTGTATAAGCCAGGACTGAAAGTGAGCCTGGCTCCAAGTATGAGCCAGGATCAAGGTATGAGACAGATTCAAGCCTTAGCTCGGTTTTCCATGGAGCCGGGCTCGTCTATCAACTCGGGTTGTGGGTAAAATATGAGCCAGGATCAAGGTATGAGACAGGTCCAAGCCTTGGCTCGGTCTCCCAAGGAGCTGGTCTCGTCTATCAACTCGGGCTATGAATATAGCCTATCAATATATGTGGTACTGGGAACAATGTGCTAGAAGCCTGGATTAAAAGCAGAGCATGCAGATTGCACAATCTGATTGAAAAACCTGTACAATCTGACTAAAAGAACGTGTACCATCTAATTAGACCAAAAAATTAGAAAGAAAACATGTACAATCTGGAAAAAGGAAACCTGACCATTCAATTAGAAAACCTGTACATGTACCATATAGATATGTACAAGTGTCAATTTATTTCTGGTGATGTCTGATTAGTTATGTTTAAATGTTCGAAAGTCAGCTGCAAAATTGTAAGTTCTTTCTCATGTAGAAAACAAACTCGCATGCCAAGAATTAGACTAGACTATGAAAAATACGTTGATAGGATGAGATACTCCTTGGTAAAAAAGCAACCAAGAAACACCAAAACGATGTATAGGAAATCAGATTCTATAAAACCTTCATAAAGGTATCGATGTCTGGATCCGGAATAATTCCCGCCTCTTTTTCCCTCCTGAGGACCTCAATCATTAACTCTGTTTCGCATGGAAGAAAAAGTAGTGAATATTTAATAAATTTGCAAGCAGTCTAAACTCTAAACTACATTGAGTTACTGTGCAATTAAAGCAAGCATACCTGCTCTATTTCCAATACCCTGACAGCGGGCTGAAAAATCAAGTGTTTCCCTTACAGTCATGTCAGGGATATGCAGATCATATTGGTTTATGTAAGCAGAATTTTTCTGAGGTATAAGGCCTTCAAGTTTATAGCCATTGTAACATATATCACCAGTACACTGTCAACAGAAAGGTTGATAAGCGAAGTTAGAAAAGTTGGTTTTAATAACAAAAAATGTACACTGCAATCAGAAGTCAGAACCAACTATAGATTTAATAACAGAAAGGTATCGATTTAATGAATATTTTAACTGTATTTCCCTTGAAATACAGCTTAGGGTCCAACACTTAATCTTCGATAGATCTCAACAAAAATAATGGCAAGCACGCACAGGTAATAGCAATCTGTGGTAGGATTAGATCCCGATGAGAATCTCAAATAAAAAGAATTAACAGGTGGAGGTGACAGTGAATGCAGTAGTAGAGAATTACTTTGAATATGTCAAAAAATCGAATAATTGTCAATAACCTTGATACTTTCCGAGAGAGGGATTCAACTACATTATAAGTATTTAATCAACAGATCATAGTATTTACTACATATGTCACTTTACAGAGCTACTTCATTTAATTTACTTTTTCCATTACAAAATAAGAGCAAAATGAGGAACCTTCAGAGATTTGTCTAGGTTTCCAGAAAGTGCTTTCAATAAAGAGGACTTCCCACATCCCGGAGGGCCAAGCAGTAAAGTCATTCTGCAATTGAAGTGAAGCACTTGGAACATCGAAACTGAACATCGAAATTATAGTAGCCATAAAAGAACAAAACCTTTCGGTTTATGCAAACTTGCATATGAGAATTAATCGGTGATAAACTATTAGTGTTAAAAGCATTGCATAACACTTGGTAACCAAAAACATGATCTTCTATGTTAAAATCAGAAAGTTCTATCAATTAGCTTCCCTAATTTCGCTCTACACAATTCTACAGAACTCACTCAGTTATTATAAAACCAGTACTACAACTGTTTAGTCGAGTCAAGCAACTATTTACTACAACATAGACATCCTTCCCAATTATTCTTGCACTTTTACGGTGTTATGTACCTGCTGGATGTCAATCAGCACACGTGACGGTACTTAGGGAGGTAGTAGATAGAATTATGTGTAAACCTACAGTAAGTGGAGCACGCTGAATATATTGTGGCAGCATTTCTCGCATAGACTTTTGCAATTAAAATAGCTCAAGTAACTTTGTTAACCAGAAAGTCAAGAATATCTATTTTTGGGAAAAGATTCTTTTCACAGAATTGAGTAACAATTATGAAGTTCTGCTGCTACCTTCCAGGCTTGATAATACCACTGCCTTTTTCAATGATGCTTATTTTGGCCTTTCTCGACTTTAATCCACCAATCTTGGCAATATCCTATCACAAAGAAAATAATTAATTACCCTATAAGTTTTTAAATTAACAAAAAAGGAAGCAAGAGATGGGTGGCACTATGGCTCAGTAATTGTAGCTGATAGATTACTGGATATGTTTAAGCTAGACATGAAATGCAGGAAGGAGCTTTTAATCTGGTTTTAGAATAAATGCAGGAAGGAATACCTTTTGATCAGGCACCAATTAGTGGCTCTAGTCTACCGATCAAACCAACACATAATGAAGGCAATTCCAAAAGCAAATTACTATAATCTGATTTTTTGTACTGGCAAGTAAATATTGCCTTCGTCAACCATTCACAACATAGTTTTCTTTTTCTGTATTATTCTAACTTCTCAGCATAGTTTTTCCTAATATGTGGTCCTTGATAGAATGGGTTACAGATATTGAGATGCAGAGTAATAAACATCGATACTGATTTTAAGGATAAAGTGGCCACTTACAACAAACAAGCTTTGCAGAGAGTTCCAGAGAGTCGGTAGGGGCTTTCCATGAACTACATTGCACTGTGCTTCCACATGCAGATTAGTGTATCTCACTTCAACAGTGGGAAACTTCAGACCAACTCTACAAGAATTACTTGAAATTTTTAACCCAACTAGCCATTTTGTCATGCTTGTGAATTTAAAAACTGTCAAGGAACTACAAATTACAGAATTAAGATGAAGAACGAGTATTTTACACATGCAATCATACTGAACTCCATACTGCAGGTATCATTTTCTCCAATATTCTTTACTTTTTATAGTCATGCATAATTGGGTTCATCTATGTCCGCTCCATACGTTCAGCATACTACACTGGTAGCTTTCATATATTTTTTTGTTCATTGTACTGGTTTAAACAAAGAGAACTTCATTTAATTAATATCAGAAGGAAGAGAGTTTACTTGTTTAATCTTTCTTTAAGCTTGTGCAACAAGTGTAGATTGTCATCCTCAACATGCTTGATTAGCTTCTCAATGAACATATGCCGTTCTAATGCACCAAGAGTAGAAACATCAATTATCCTCTTCCCTTTAGCATCTAATATGTCTCCATTGTAATCATCAACTAGTGATGACCTCAAGCGTTCAAAAGTAGGCAATCTATTGATTTCAGCCCATTGTTCCACATACTCATCATCGGTATTCTTCTCCAGAGAAATTGAATCTGTACGAAAAATGGAGGCGTGATGTCGAGAAGATGATCTCAAATTTCTTCCTACCTCAGATGGCTCAGTTCTCGTTGAGTCAATATCACCTGCACCAGCTAACTGAGCCATCATGGATTACTCTGCAGAGCATCAACCTGGAAATGACAGCAAGAGATGGGATCTCTATCTCTCTCTCTCTCGACGTGCTACAATAGATGTCCACCTAAATTAGACTAGAATATAACGAGGCAAGGGAGTGCATCATCTTACAATACTTTTTGTAAGCTCACTCTTGATGTAAGTTGCTTTTAAATTTATTATTAATATTGATGGTATTGTCAGCTAGCTAACAGTTATAGTAAGCAGATTCTTTAGTCACTTAGGCTCAATAGTTAAGAATTTAACTAAAATAAATTGACGGACAAATTCCTACAGCGCTCTTTACACCTATCGTCTCATATGATCCTTTCTTCAACATGGACTACTTGTAGCCTACCTTCAATAGTGTTCAGTAAACAATATATTGAAGAGTCAAGTATCATATATCTACAGATTTCAATAAGATATTTAGGACACTTACCTGAAAATGCGGGTATTTAGGACAAGAATGCAGTAATTAAGCAATTACTATATTGGAAACATTACCCAATAATCGAGCATTGACTGATGTTTAAATATTACTTTGATTAAATTGTTCTTACAGGACAAGAATGCAGAAACTAAAAAACTACTAAATGGCAACATCACCTGACAATAAGTTTGATTCCTACACAGTGTTCATAAGTAACTTTTAGTTTTCTTATATTCTAATAGTAAATTAAAGAGCATGAGCAAAAACACTAAACACAGAAAGCTAAAGTCTGTTATTTCTTTATATAATTTGGTCTTTGTTTATTACCACCTAAGATTGAGTACAACAACTATTTTGTTGCGCGAGGCAGACATCTTGTCAGGAACCTCTGGAACTCCATGGTTTGATATTAAAATTTTATGATCAATCTTATAGCATTTCTTTTTTCTATCATCGCTATTCATTATGCATTATGCAGCTTTCAGAAACAAAAAATAGCGTTTCACATAAAATGACAAAGATGAGGAACAACATGTTCATTTCTTCTTGCAACTTGAGCTTGTGCGAAGAAGCTCAGTCCTAGTCCAGATTCTTTCAATTTTCATGTTCTGGAAAACAGAACATCTTGCAGTAGTAGGTCCTGAAAATCAGCACCAAGAGGTCCAAGATCGTAGCAGCTTAGCAATGGATTATTGCTTAAGGCTTCTTTCTGTATATGTTGATTTAGACTAAGACAGCCAATAAAATGATTAACAAATCACAAAGAAAGAACTATAATACCTTCTAGAGTCTGAAACAATATAACAGTATTTTGAACTTTTCAGAGATACTTCCCCAGATCACCAGGCTTCTGCTTATCTTCCAAAAACAAGATATATGGTACCTTCTTATATTAACAAAGAAGCTTATTTATTCAAACATGAGTAGGGAAACTGCAATCATGTCAGATAATGAAGAGTTAAAAATAATCACATTGGAGAACATACACCAGACTAGGGTGTGTGAACACATTTGTCTACTCTACAAGGTAAACTCTGAACTCAAAAGATGGTAAAGTGACTCTAAATAAAAATTCATAAATTGTCATCATTCATTAGTTTATTCACATGTAGAAATGGTGACTATTTATGTTAAAATAACAATATATGATCCTGAAAAGTGCCTTCCTCTAACACCTTAAGGTTTTAGAGCGATTGGTTACTTAACATGGTATTAGAGCTCAGGTACGACTGGTTAGAGCGACTGGTTACTCAACTATTTACATAAGATACCTGAGAGTCAGTGTCGAGGGAGAATCACTTTTACCATGAGAACCGAGATTGAAAACAGATTCTAGCAATTAGAAAAATATATTACCACATTTCATTTATTACTGTTTCTATTTAACCAATAGTTCAATTATTAATAAATTTCAAAAAAAAAAAAACAATTGTTCAAAAATTCTAAAAACATCTAACCAAGATTCTCAGACAGAATCCCAAATATTTTTGTAAAATACTGATACAACAAAAAATTGATGTATCAAGCTCAACTAAATTAAAACCTTGCTCAGGCAGGCCATATAAATTTCGAACAAATCGATTAATTTCCAGTCCGTTGTCCAATACATCATGAACTAAACTAAAACCTTTTCTTAGGCCATATTTCAGCTATAGTAAAAAAGAATGGCAGGCTTATATATCCCGTGTCAGCAAGGAATGGTGGAGGCTACATTGCTGGGCAGTGGTGATAGAATGCTGCTTAAGAGAGATTCGTGAAACTGGAACCAGTGGAGAAAGCATCACATACCTAAGAATTCTGCAAATCAACTAGCATGTCAGGATAGGAAGCCACAAAAAGAGAATACCAAACCATAAGTGACCAGCTCCGAGTTAGTGACTGACTGGACTTTATATGTGATCAAAGCGTTGAAGCTCTCCTTCTACACTCTATTTGTTCAAAAGTAGGTCATATCAAGCAGACTAAACCGGGCTATGTAACACAGAATCTAAAAGGATCTTGGCCAATTTCACTAGCTCAAGACATACGAAACTGTCAGGAACTAGTGAGTTCTTGACTGTTTTTGAGTCTATTTTTGGTATTTTCTGGTTTATAGATGCAGAAAGCAAAGGATAAACAGCTAAGATAGTAGAATCAGAGAGGGATTAGAGAGATTCAGAGAAGAAACAGAGAGATTCAGAGAGATTAGAACAGAAAAATAGAGAGAGATCAGATTAGAGACAGAAACTTGTAGAAGAAGATAGAAAACCTAGAGAGAGAAAGTTGTTATAGAGAGAGAAAGAGAAGTGGTGGAAACAATTTCCATTTCATATATCTGGTAACAGAACACAATCACAGTTACAAGTATTTATAGGCACAGCACATAACCTAACTAACAAGACAAACATGTATTTACTAAACTACCCTTACTACCCTTATACTATACTGACTTAGCCAACATCCAGCTACCATGACAATCCACCCTCCTTAAAATGGAACCAGGTCCTCATGGTTCTGCTCCTTAGACAGGTCACCCTCAATCAAAGCTGTAACCATATTTGAATAGGGAATAGAGTCAACTGAATCCTCATGCATCCTGGACAAAGCATCAGCTACAGTATTGTCCTTTCCCTTCCTATACAAGATAGTATAGTTGTAGCCCATGAGTTTGCTAATCCACTTCTGTTGTAGAAGATTACTTATCTTCTGCTCAGCCAAGAACTTCAAAGCCCAATGATCTGTCTTAATGAAGAAATGCTTGTCCATCAAGTAAGGAGTCCATTTCTTAACTGCTGCTACCACTGCCATCAGTTCTTTCTCATAAGTAGACATAGCCTGCCCTCTTAAGCCTAAAGCCTTGCTGAAATAAGCCAAAGGTTGACCTTCCTGAGTTAACACAGCACCAATACCAGTATTGCAAGCATCAGACTCCACAGTAAATTCCTTAGTAAAGTCTGGCAGCCTCAAAACAGGAGTGCTAGCCATAGCCTGCTTTAAAGCTAAGAAAGCTGTAGTGGCTTCCTCATCCCAATGAAAGTTATCTTTCTGCAACAAATTTGTTAAGGGTTTAGCAATAATACCATATCCTTTAACAAATTTCCTATAGTATCCACTCAAGCCCAGAAAACCTCTTAAAGCCTTGAGAGTTTGTGGTATAGGCCAAGCCATCATGTCTGCCACCTTAGATTGGTCCACTGCTACTCCCTGATCAGAAATAACATGACCCAAGTAGGCCACCTGAGCAGTCATAAATTCACATTTAGACTTCTTGGCAAAGAGTGAATGTTGTCTCATAAGATCAAAAATCTGCTCTAGCTGTTTTAAATGCTCTTCAGCAGTCTTAGAGTAGATAAGTATATCATCAAAGAAGACTAAAGTAAATTTTCTAAGGTGTGACTTGAAAACTTCATTCATTAGATTTTGGAAAGTCGCTGGGGCATTTGTGAGGCCAAATGGCATCACAGTGAACTCATAATGCCCCAAATGAGTCCTAAAAGCTGTCTTCTCCACATCCTTTTCCTTCATCCTCACCTGGTGATACCCAGCTCTAAGATCAAGTTTTGAAAAATATTCAGCCCCATGAAGTTCATCTAGCAATTCCTCAATCAAAGGAATTGGAAACTTGTTCTTAATAGTCAAAGAATTTAATTTTCTATAGTCAATACAGAATCTCCAAGTGCCATCCTTCTTCTTTACCAATAGGATTGGAGATGCAAAAGGTGAACAGCTGGGTCTGATTACACCAGATTCTAACATTTCAGCCACCAGTTTCTCAATTTCATTCTTTTGGTCAAATGAATTTCTGTAGGGCCTAATAGAGAAAGGCTGGGAACCCTCCTTCAATTCAATAGAATGTTCAATGTCTCTCTTTGGAGGCAACCCTACTGGTGGTTGGAAAATATCATCATATTCCTCTAACAGCCTTTGCAGCTGAACCTTTTCCTTAGACACCACAGCATTGGCATCCAACTGATGAGATAATAAAGATCCATCTAACTTCTTCACCACATTCAGTAAGAACATTAACCCATGCTCTTGTCTTTGACAACTTCTTACAAACTGATCAGCAGTCATCTGTTGTAATCTTGGCTTGTCTGGCTTCTGATTTCCTTGCAAAGTGATCATCTGATCCTGATGTTTGAATTGCATCTGTAGTAACTTGAAATCGAATGTGACTGGTCCAAGAGAACCTAACCAATCCACACCTAGCACCAGGTCATAGCTTCCCATTGGAAGGGTTCTCACTGGAGATTGAAAAGTGTGCTCACCTATCTGCCAAGAGAATTTTCCACACTCATATTGACTTACTAGTTGATTACCATTAACTACTAACACCTTCATTGGAGAAGTCTTAACCAACTCACATTTTAGTTGAATTGCTGTTTGCTCATCTATAAAACTGTGAGTACTACCTCCATCTACCAATATTGAGAAACTTTTACCTCTTTTCTTTCCAGTTAAGGTAATAGTTTGATTTCCTTTGACTCCTTCTATTGCATGAACTGAAACCTCCATTTGTTGACCAGGAGAAACCTCATGTTTTTCAAACTCTATTGTCTTTTCTTCTTTACTTTCCAGCTCCTGTGGACTTTCATCTTGTGACTGTAGTCCTTCCAAAGTTTGTAACCTGCTTTTATCAACAATTGTCTTGTTACCACAGATAGCCTTCTTGTCCCTTTTCATGACTTGCTCAACACCTCTGGCCTTCTTAAAAGCCTGGTCCACAGATATAGGATCAAGCAATTGAATAACCTACTGAACATCCCTCTGTAATCCACTGATAAAACTCTCTACAAAGTATTCCTCTGTTAGAGTTGGTATCTTTCCCTTTAATTGTTCCATATACTTTTCAAACTGGTTGTAATATTGTTCCACAGTAGCATCTTGTTTAAGTTGCTTGAAATTTTCAAGTAAAAGTTCTTGCTCTTTTGCACTGAATCTTACTATTATGGCCTTAGAGAAATTATGCCAGTTAGAGTGTGAATTCTCCAAAACATATACCTGGTACCAACTCTTGGCCACATCCTCCAATTGCATACCAGTTATAGCTACTTTCTTGTTCTCACTAACAGCAAAAATCTCAAAGTACTGATTACAATCACTTATCCAATCCTCCACAGCCTTTCCTTTCTCAAACTTAGGAAAACTCAACTTAAGATGTTGCAAATTTCCTGTCATCTGTTGTTCTTTATTCTTGTTGTATCTTCCCTTCCCTTCCTTCTTCCAACCAAACGGATTGACAAAACCTTCCTCCATTTTCTGAGCCCTTAACTGTGAAACATCTCTCATCATGTTCCTGGCTATCTCAATTGTAGCCTCTAATTTTTGTAGCTTCTTACTAGTACTTTCCTTATAATCCTTTATCTGCTGTTGCACCTTGATCACAGCATCCTCAAAAGCTGAGTCTCCAGATTCTACCACTACTAACTCCATTAATGTACTGTATTTACACAGAATAGCACTCCACAATTCTTCAAACACTTAGAGTACACTAAGTGATTTACAAGTAGATCACTAGAATTTATCTTAACAACTCCTCAAATCAGCAATTCAGTCTTATCAACTCAGTCTTACAACTCCTTAACAGTATTCAATCTCAATTCTACCACAACTTCAGAATTAACCTCAATTACTTCCCAAAACAGAGTAATTCTCAACTGCAAACTACAAACACAGAATTTAACCTAAATCGTTTGTGTTTTCTTCAATAACATCAACTGATTACACTAATTATATAGAAACGCCACTGAACAAGCCATCACAACACTAATCACAACTGAATTCAACATACTAAGGACAGATCTGTAAGTAAAATGAAGAACAGAGCACCTGAGATGAAAATTACTAAAGTTCTGAACTTTGATCTGCGATTACTATGATTCTAAGCTCGTTCAACTCGGATTGGAGTGCACAACATAATCGAAGCAGTAGTTGATCTAAAATAACGGCTCTGATACCAATTTGTCAAGAACTAGTGAGTTCTTGACTGTTTTTGAGTCTATTTTTGGTATTTTCTGGTTTATAGATGCAGAAAGCAAAGGATAAACAGCTAAGATAGTAGAATCAGAGAGGGATTAGAGAGATTCAGAGAAGAAACAGAGAGATTCAGAGAGATTAGAACAGAAAAATAGAGAGAGATCAGATTAGAGACAGAAACTTGTAGAAGAAGATAGAAAACCTAGAGAGAGAAAGTTGTTATAGAGAGAGAAAGAGAAGTGGTGGAAACAATTTCCATTTCATATATCTGGTAACAGAACACAATCACAGTTACAAGTATTTATAGGCACAGCACATAACCTAACTAACAAGACAAACATGTATTTACTAAACTACCCTTACTACCCTTATACTATACTGACTTAGCCAACATCCAGCTACCATGACAGAAACACATGAGCATCACATTCGAGTTTGGCTCTAACTGAGACCTGTCAAACTAAAGAGTCATTATGCCATTTTTCAGATTAAGTTCATAAGAAACAAGTTGTATTCCGGTTTCACTTTCACCGGTCCTCTTCGTGCGGGTGTGTTGTTTTAAAGATGATTAGACTAAAGACTAGAATGATTTCAGCCCGAAACATAACCAACAAAACATGCATATGAATCTACCAACTTTACAGAATAAACAGGATTTTAGAACTTTCAGAATTCAATGGCAACATCTATACACAGCAACGAGAGACAAGAAAGCTACTGATTCTCATTGTATGCCTTACCTTCAAATATCCTACAACAAAATTTCAACCACAATAGTCACCGTTACTAATCAAACATGTTATTGACACAGAAAAAACATACTAATTATACAAATAAATTTACACAGATCTCAGAATAAGATCCATAAAAGAATAACTTTTAAACTTACTTTCTGTTAAGTAGTAAAATAACTATACAACATTCACCTCCTTTGAAAATTTAACTTCCCGATACAATATGCAAAAATTGAAGCAAAGATAATTGGGTATAACATCAATACTACACCAACCATTGGCAAGCGATCATGGTGAAATCCAAAGTAATCCTTTACAAAGGCTGCAACTGTTTTCTTTTCTCCAAACACCATAATCTCCTTCTCTACATCTCCATATTGAGAGGTGAGCATGCCATTCAAAGTCCAAGAAGTTGGTATGAGATAATAAAGCCATAACCACCACTTGGGAATTTTCTACAGGTAAAAAGAATTGTTGATCACAATCTCATATGACATAACTGATGACCATATTTGTTGATGAAAAAAGTAGAAATTAAGCTTACTGGTTGAGGTATAATAAACCCAGAGAACAGGTTAAACATAGTGTAGAAGGAAGACTGTAGAATTGCAGCTACTGGATACGTAGGCGTGAATGAAACAATCATCATTCCCATATATGTGAAATACAACAAAGTGCAGAACATGGAGTAGAAGTACCAAAACACCTTGCAAGCAGTCCAAGAATATCCAATCATTGGATATGTGATTAACACATATACAACTGATTGTGCAAATAGATAAGGTACCTCAATTATCACCTAGAAGAGAAGCACAATCAGTGATAGAAATTGCGGATTTATCCTTTAAAAGAATTGTCAAAACTCAAAACACAAACTCTAATGTAACCCTTCTTATTTTTTTGTTATACCTGTGCAAGTGCATAAGCCCATGGAGCATACATCCCAGCAAATCTTTCGCGATACAAAACATTGCGTTCTGTTGAAATGTACGGTAGAACTGAGGAGGCATTATTTATCCCAGAAAATATAGTAGCTGAAAACATCGAACCAAATATGCTAAACAAATTTTGTTGGTTTTCTCTGTAAAACAAATGTAATTTCAATGTCAGTTATCAAAGTAAAGTCCTTTGAAATGACAACATTTCATCAAGTATCAAGCAAGAGAGGAAATATTAATATGACAGCCCTTAAATTTAAAGTACTTACAGTTTCTGCCCTTGATCCCAAAATAAAATCCCGAAAGTAACAGAGGAGAAGATCATATGAATAAAACGATTGAAATTGTATGAAGGACTTCTCCAATAAGACAAATGGTGTTTCCATAAGCAGGATTTAAACTGTCCAATACCATTTTGTGAAAAGCGCGTGGAAAAATGCAACTCCTCAGATCCCGGAGGTGGAGTACTCAAACTCATGACTAGCTCTGTATTTCTCCTAAGATCACATTGAAACAAAAGAAGTCAGACACAAGTGATCTGCAGAAATGCTCCAGAGGTAGTACAAACCATAACCTAAATTTATCTGGTTTCACTCTTATTATGATATAACAGGGAGAAAGAAATCATCATTTCAAGATGTAATTACTTTAACAAGAGCTACCTTGTATCAACAATAGCAGAATTTGAGATTTCTCTTTTCCAACTTGTGGGTGTGCGTCCGTTTTTTTTTGAGTATTTATGTAAATCCCACAATATAAAAATGGTGTAGCTTATACACAGTTTAAGCATATAATTTGTTGGCTGACCAACTCACTGAAGATATCAAGGTATTATGAGAGGAAAGGAGGCCTATACCTCAATAACATAATGCGCCTCTATTATTATTTGAACTTCACACTCTTCATAGAGAAACATACCATGCAAGCTTGTAGTAAAATTTTATGAGCCATAATAAATTAATCTAAATAAACTGGTAGGATTAAAACTCACTCGTGCAAGATAGAACTCTCATAAACCTGCGCAAAATCTAGACCAAGTTCAGCTTCGGCAGATATAGAAGTAACCTCCAACATCCATGTTGCTGGATTATAATTTTTTCTGATCTTTGGTACTCCTGAGATGCCCTGGTATAGCAAAAGAAAGAAAAATAAACTGAAACGTGAGGATGTCGGGGGCCAAACAACACTAGTAGGAAAGATAAATATCATTACTCCAGGGAAAACTGACCTCAAAGTAATCAGTGATTCTACTTGAATGCAGACCCAATGGTCCGGAGTAGATAACACGCCCACCAGATTTCAGCAAAATTAACTGCCAAGGAGGCAACATTATTCTAAGTTTGTTATGTTCAAATGTTCAGGAAGTTTATTACCAAGTTTTTAATAAATGTATTATACTTGATCAGTGCAAAGGATGAAGTTTCAACAAAAAAATTAAGAAAAATATGAGAATTTAAGGAATTGCTTTATTCATTTCGAGCATAATATGAGAATTTACGGAATTGCTTTACTAGTATCTTGCTTCCTTGTTATGTCTAAGATATGTTTATGCATTATATATCTACATATGAAAGTGGACACAGGGGACATCATGCATTGTTTACGGAATTGCACGTTAGTTTATGTCCACACCACAATTTGATTTTAAAACCATGACAAGACACCAGTTCTGTATAAACATCAAATTCTCAAACTACTGCAAAAAAAATGTAGACATACACCACCATGCGAAGACATTGATGGTAATTGGAAAGGACAGTAAAGAAAACTACTGTTGGTTGAGTGATGCTTAAGTCGCATGTGTTTTTGTTCTGCTAAGGCATTGTTTATCAGCCTCTAGATGTTAAAGAAATTTCAATCAGCACCAAGGGGTTCACAGGCCATTAGGAAAAATCTTGATTTCACAGAGTTCTTTTCCAATTAGATTCCATTAAAAAGATGGTATCATAAACTTCTCTATAACATATTCCCAGTTTTTCCTACCTCGTCAAATGCTTCAAATATGTCAATACTTGGCTGATGAATGGTGCAAACAATGGTTCTTCCAGTATCAACGACATTCTTTACAGCCCGCATAACAATAGCTGCTGCTCTTGCATCCAGTCCAGTAGTAGGTTCATCCATGAAGATGATAGACGGGTTAGAAACGAGCTCTACAGCTATAGTTAAACGCTTGCGTTGCTCAGTTGATAGACCACTAACACCTGGCATGCCAACTAAGGAATCTTTTATCCCATTTAGTTCAACAGTCTCCAGGACATCCCTCACGAAATCCTACAAGCACATGAATGAATTCTAAGATGAAGTATATTTTTTTTTTGCCAAATAAGTATATTTCAGTTATATTATAAATTAAACAGTAGAACTACACATAACTCTTATACATAAAACATACAGATTTAGTTTTCGAATCAATCTGTGGATGAAGACGCAGCCAAGCAGAAAAGATCACTGATTCTTCTACAGTAACTTGTGGAGAGTGAATGTCAGATTGCTCACAGTATCCCGAGATTCTAGCAAATGTTTCTTGAACCTTAGGGTATCCTCCAATCTTAATTTCTCCTTCAATGGTGCCATATGTTTTTCTTCCAGCAAGAACATCAAGAAGTGTTGTCTTACCAGCTCCACTGACACCCATCAATGCAGTAAGAACACCAGGCCTGAATGCACCAGTAATGTCATAAAGAAGTTGGAGCTTTTTCTGACTGAACCCATGTTCAATCATTTCCTGTAACAGTAACAGAACAGAACTGACCCCATTAATTCACCTGAACAACTCCAGATTACCACATAGTCATGTAGAGATACAATCGACGCTTATTTCAACTATTACCAAAGGGGTGTCGACGTAGTACTGAACATTTTGGAACACAACACTAACAGGTATAAAAGGTAGAACCATTCTTCCTGTAAAATCATAAGCAGGAACTTATTATTGTTAAGAATATACAGTATTTAATAGAGCTTTCAAGAGAATATTCTAAACTACCTCTATTTTTGGTCTGCTCTTCAACAGATACAGTTTTTGTGTTTTTTTCACTTCCCTTTATTTCTGACAGCTGCTCCCTTGATATAATAGCACGAGAGCTAGGAGCTGAATAGAGTTAAGGATTTCAAGAAAACACAAAACATTGAATTCTCAACCTGATGTAATATTAAGAAAGACGAACTTACCCTTCAAAAAATTCAAGGCCAAGATAAATCCAACGTTGAAAAACAATATGAACCCAAATAAGGCACCAAGAGACACCCAAAGAAAGTACCCACTAAAGTCCAGTCCACGATCCATGAGGGTTTGATGCCCTATTGTTGTGTTCATGGACAGCATCTACTTAATAAAAGTGAATATTAGGGAATCACCGAGTAGCTCACCATAGAAGATTAATGTCTAATAACAGATATAAATTTCACAAATCATTCCATTACTATCTGTTTGATTTAAGTGATCTGCATGGTATTAAAGCAGATGACCTCGTTCACATGTAAGGCTCGATTGCCCAAGTTTGACTCAGTATTTCTCATTCATGAGAGGTATATTGAGTATGTATGTACAATAAAGAACGATTTAATAAATAAAAGTTAGGCAGTAAGCTCTAAGTACGGTGGTCTAATGTTTCAATGTGCACAGCTCGACATACACTGAACTACAAACAGAATTTCCTGGTGTCACAAAGTAACTAATAGATCAAGTCAGGGTCGAGAAACAGATTTCCACTTTTAATACAATAGAAGTTGCACCTGAGAGACCTATTATGTAATAAACAAATAAATGATGATAGTATAAGAGTTTCAAGGGTTGTTTTGATACTGAGGGGGTCAGCTTTCCCACTACATTCCACCAAAATCTAAATGGCAATAACTATAGACAACCAATTTTTAAGAGCACGGGCTGAACAAATATCATGAAAATTAATGATTAAATTAAAACACTCACCTTTTGCCATCTCGGAGCATGAAACTCATTCAAAGTGAGGCCTATCTGACCATATGTTATTGGAGAAACCCAAAATCCCCACTTCAACCATGGTGGCATGGAAGCTGCAATCCAGATCATGTTTAACTATATTTATTTACTCCTTTTTCAATAAAAGAAACTGTCAAAACCTCACTTAAGAAATGTCAAACCCTTACGTCTTGGGATGATGAATCCACCAAATACTAATACACTTAGTATTGAGACGCTACCAGCAGTTGTAGTGGCACTTGAAGTCCTACAGACAGAAGCCAAGAACCGGAACATAGAGATTGATGCCCAGTGCACAGCAAATAACAAAAGTAGCTGTTGAAAAAATCTATTGAAATTATGAGAGAAGTTAGTAGTAGATATAAGTTTAATTGAGCTAGTTCGAATAGTCAATAATTGCATGTTGATTAATATAACAGCACTTATTCATAAGAAAAAACAGAGAATCCGAGAAGGAAATGTCTGTGAACAATATGACTAAGAGCCTTGTCATGTGATACTTACCTCCCCGGTTCTGGGCTGTACCCAATGACGTAGTAGGTCAGAGACACCCAAACTAAAGATTCCAACATAGAAAGAGGAATCTTCAGAATGGCAGCTGGAATGGCATATGCCCATGCCGGGTAAAAAAACAATTCTCTCTGTTTGTAGAAAACTGAAAGTCGTGCTACAGTCAAGGTTAATTCTGGAAATCCATCAACTAAAAGAATAATGAGAGAATAGAAGAGGGAACTCAAATATTGGTTTGCATGTGCAGAATCAACTTCCATCCGAGATCGCAAAAATACAGTCATTGTGATAGAGGCAATTATAAAAAGCTGCACAAAGATAAGATCGCAAAAATACAGTCATTGTGATAGAGGCAATTATAAAAAGCTGCACAAAGATAATTTGAACATTTCAGTCAATTTATCAAACATTTTTTCTACTGTTTAATAATTTTTAAGGAGTTTATTAGATAAAACTCGCTCTTGAAGAAGCAATTGTGGAAATTCACCTGAACTGTTTTGAATTTGTAAATGAACGAATTCCTCCTCATCAGAATAATTTCTCTTGACATGCAGGCTTTAAAAAGCGTCCATTTTGACAGAGAGTAAACACTATGCGAAATAGATCTCTTATGATTCTCCGACTTCATAACCTCCTCAGATATATCCTCATTCAGCTTCTTACCAAAATTAGACTCTTTAAACATTCTAGCAAGGGAATCGACAGAAACGTAATGGTAACTTTGTTCGGTTCTGTAATAGTACTGTGCTTGATCTTTCATGGAGATGACCTTGAAGACAGAAGAAAGTTTTGTTACTTTCACCGAGGACTTAATTGAAAGGCAGACTAAAATAAATAATCAGCTAAAAAAAGAGTTACCTCCTGTAGAAAGTCAGCTACTCCTTTCCTTTCAGGGCACCTAAACCCACATTCCTCAAAAAAATCTAAAATATGACTACGTGGTCCATGATACACAATCTTTCCTTCTGCCATCAATATAATGTCATCAAACATATCAAATGCTTCAGGTGCTGGCTGAAGAAGTGACACAATTATGGTTGCTTCTGTAATGTGAGCCACTTGCTGGAGACATGAAATAATCTGATATGTGGTGGAGCTGTCTAAGCCATTTGATATTTCGTCCATAAATAGAACCTTCGTGGGGCCAACGATCATCTCCCCTGAAGATTATCAATTATCTTATTTATCACTGGATATCATGAACTAGCATGTACATACTTAATTATGAAATATATAGGAATTAAATGAAAGTAGTTCCATCTGCTGTTGGTGAAAAATGTAGTGAAAATACCAGTAGTCAATCTTTTCTTCTGACCGCCAGATATGCCTCTTCTCATAGCATCTCCAACTAGTATGTCCGCACATAAGTCAAGGCCAAGAATCTACAGAACCATAAGGAAGCAGTTACATCAACAATGCCACAGGTAAAAGAGACTCACATGTTATAAGAACAGAATAAACAGAATACTTTTAGAATGTAGTCGGTCTGAAGAGTTGCGCTTTGTCCTTCAACAGATATTGCCTGTAGAATTAGTTGAGTTAAAGCTTCAATAGAATTAAGGTTACAAAGTGAAGAAAACAGTTAAAATATTCTAAACGAATACCGTTCAGAAATAATATGTATATAATTTTAGTTGCAATTACATATATCTCTTGTTCTCTATCTCAAAACGACCACTACATACCCTTGGGCCTTGTGTCTGTGATCTTGGTCGATTGATATTTGATACTAAAACAGAAACTCATTAGTCCTCCTAACTTGCTAAAATAGAGTTTGGACAGGTTTTTGTATAAAAAATATTAAATAATATTTGACCTTAGAAAATCATAACTGGGAACATGTCCTAGATGCCTGGATTACAGGCAGCCCATGGATATTCCTTGAGCAAAATCTGTACCATCTAATTTTAAAAACCTGTACCCTAACCATCTTGATCTGTGAATATTGATGAATAAAATCAATTTAGAAGTCTCACTTTAATTTTGGTGATGGCGTATTACTTATTTTGAGTGTTACAAATTCAATTCTAAAATCTTTAAAAAAAAAAAAAAAAAAAGGGTTCCATCTCCATGTAGCACACTAATCCCTTGCCAGGAATTACACTAGATTAAAAGATAGTATACTTTTGAAAGAAAAAGCAACATAGAAACTCCAGAAAATAAGATAAGAATTCAGGGATAAAAATACCTTCATATAGGTATCTATATCTGGATCCGGATTTACTCCGGCCTCTTTCTCCCTCCTGCTGACCTCAATCATTAACTCTGTCCGGACAGAAGAAAATGTGGAATATGTGATATGGTGAAAAGCGGTCTAAACTACATTGAGTTGTGTGCAAAGATAGCAAGCATACCTGCTCGCCTTCCAATACCCTGACAGCGGGCTGAAAAATCAAGTGTTTCCCTAACAGTCATCTCAGGAATATGCAGATCATATTGGTTTATATAAGCAGACGTTTTCTGAGGCACAAACTCTTCAAGTTTATAGCCATTATAAGATATCTCCCCACTACACTGTCAACGGAAAGGTAGATAAGCATAGTTAAAGAAGTAGGCTTTCAACACAACAGATGTGCATTACATTCAGAACCCATGGTACCATTTCCGCATACACATATTCAATATTTAATATGCATCCCACAGTGAAATACAGAGATTCTTTCCAACAGTTTCAATGTAATCACTGACAAGCATTACAGGTAAGAGTGATCCGCTTTAGCATTAAATCCCTTTTAAAAACTAAGGGTAACAACTAAAAATGGGGGTACAGGTGATCCGCATTAGCACTAGATCCCTTTTAGAATCTTTAAGGTAACAAATAAAATGGAGGTCACAGCCAGTTAATAATCACTTTTAAAATGTGAGGGACATAAATGTTAAAAACCTGATCCTAGACAAACAATTCCTTTTGGGAAAATGAATACTCGTGCACACATATGTCCCCTTTGGTTTTTGAACCCTAGAGCTCCAAGTGGGGGTATCCACTAGGCTAAGCATTGCAAACTACTGCAGAAACAATTTCCCAGGGACAGATTCCAGATTATATGAAGTGAACTATACATTCAGTCTAATTAAATCATATAAATACCATATCAGGTAGGGAGTTAGAAGGGACGTACGAGAATCACAAGCATCAAATTACATAATGTGGAAACAAGTAGAATACCATAACTATATTATACTGTCATACAGTAAGGGCAATGACCCCCGTCTGGGTTATTCTTTATTGTGAATCAAATATAGTACACGTCCATATATTTTTCTCCTTCATTCACCTAGTTTTTAAGTGACTACATTTTTGAAGTTACAATGTCACAATTTTTTTGTAAAGTAAGGAACCTTCAGAGATTGGTCTAGGTTTCCAGAAAGTGCTTTCAGTAAAGAGGTTTTCCCACATCCCGGAGGGCCAAGCAGCAAAGTCATTCTGCAAATAAAGTTAGGCACTTGATAATCAAATTTAAACTAGCCAAAAAGGAACAAAACCTTTCACTTAACAAAAATCTATTTGGGTAAACTAGCAATGAAAACATTGTTAAAAGCATTGCATAACCCCAATTTTAGGTAACTACAAAATGATCTGTAAATTTACATTTGAGAAAGTTCTCTTAACCAGCTTTCCATTTTTCACTTTATATATTGCTACAGAATACTCTATTATAAACCAAATACTACAACTATTAGTCAAGTAAAGCAACTACTGACTAAAACTGTAAGTATGGCAAACTTTCTAGTAAATATTTCTTGTTTAAAGTAGAAGATAGAAGTAAACTCTTGATTTATGGCACTTCTACGATATGTATCTACTTAATCTCAATCAGCACTGGTCAAAGGCACTTAAGGAGGTAGTAGACAAAAAAATTGTGTGCACCAACAAATAAGTAGGGCCTGCATAACACATTCTGGAACGCATAAAGTTTCTTTTAAAGACAGATAACTTATATCATCGGATAGTAAGGCCTTTCAGATTCTTAAGTAAGAGTTGATGTAAGCAAGGTTTCACAATTGCTACATGTAAAGTAAAAGCTTTTCAAACAGGACTCACAGTCTACATTAATTACTGAATTTAAAAAACTTAAGTAACTTTCTTTCCCAGTATGTCAATAGCTATGACTGTAAAAAAAATATTCTATGTACATATTTGAGCACCATGTGAATTTCTCCTGCTACCTTCCAGGCTTGATGATACCACTGACTTCATTTATGATGTTTATAGTGGCCTTTGTCGACTTCAAACCAGCAAGCTTGGCAGTATCCTATTACGAAGAATACAATTAATTACCCTTCAATTTTTTAAATTAACGAAAACTGAAGCAAGTTATAGTAGAACTGTTCCTAGAAGAACTGAGGTTTAGTCATTATATATTCTAGATGATAACCCGTGCGAAGCACGGGTTTGGTACCAAACTAACATTTAAAAGGGGTTTCGCTTATTAATAAAGGTTATAGATAACAACTCTTCTTTTGATAAATGATGAATCAAAATATATGATTCTGCTAGACATGAAATGTAGTTGCATGCTAGGCATGAAAGGTTATCTATCAATATGTTTGATTCTGATAGGATAATATATGTAACCAGAAATGATACCATAGCTTTCTGGAGTTAGAACCATTATACCCCCAATATTCTCGGGTACTTCATTCGGACACTAAGGTTTGAATATTTACCAAAAATGGGGTCGTCCCAGACTCCCAGTGATCCACTCTTCATTACAACGGGCTTGTAGGTGAGGGGGAATGTTAAGTTAGTAACAAATTCAACTTAATAATTTATGCAGGAAAGTATACCATCCTGACTTGAGCAGTTCAAACTTCAAACCTGGACTGAATTTGTTCCAGATTTGCTCGGACTGAGAATTAATAGAGAGGGTCATTCACTCCAACTAACATCAATTTTACCATTTAATCAGTCACCAACCAGTGGCCACTAATCTATTGATACATCAAACACTATATGAAGGCAATTTCAAAAGCAATTGCTTCTGTCAACAACTCTCAACATATTTTTTATGTATAATATCTATGCATTATGCAATGAAGTGCAGAAATAGTAATAAACCTTCTATCTTAAATTTAAGGGAACAGTATCCACTTACAAAAAACATGCTTTGCAGAGAATTCCATAAAGTTGGTAGAGGTTTCCCATTAACTACTTCACACTCTGCTTCCACATGCAGATTACTGTATCTCACTTCAACACTGGGTAACTTCAAACCAACTCTACAGGAAACACTTGAAATTTTTAGCTTCACTTACCATTTATCATACTTGTGAAGTTATAAACTGTTAGGGAACTGCAATTTACAGAGAGTTAAGATGAACAATGAGCATATGCAGCCTTAAGACTAAAGCAGAGAAACCTAGACCGTGGAATTCATTTGTTGAATGAAATAACTAATTGAATTAGAATGACACATTACATACAGTTATAAAGAACTCTATATCTACCCTGTGCAGTATCATTTCCCTAAATATTCTTTACCATCTATAATCATGCATAAGTGTGTCCAATGTCTGTGTACCACATGTTCAGCATACCACACTGTTAGCTTTTTATCTTGTATTTCATAATTTGGTTTTGTTGTACTCATCTACAAGTAGTCAACTACATTTTTATATCAGAAGGAAGGGAGCGTTACTTGTTTATTCGTTTTCTAAGCTTGTGCAACAAACGAAGATTGTCATTCTCAATATGCTTGATGAGCTTCTCAATGAACATATGTCTTTCTAATGCACCAATAGTAGAAACATCAATTATTCTTTTCCGTTTAGCATCAAATATGTCCCCTTCATCGTTATAATCATCGACTAGTGATGACCTCAAGCGTTTATAAGAAGGCAATCTATTGATTTCAGCCCATTGTTTCACATACTCATCATCAGTAATTTCATCCAGAGAAGTAGAATTTGTACGAAAACTGGAGGCATGATACCGAAAAGATGATCTCAGACTTCTTCCTATCTCAGATAGTTCAATTCTCAGTGACTCGATATCATCTGCACCAACTAACTGAGCCATCGTAGACAATGTTGCAAATCAGCAAACTGGCAATAACAAGAAGAGATGAGCCTCTCTCTCCTTGTGTGTGTCTGTGTGCGCACACACCTGTGCACACAATATGGTTTCAAGTATATAAGGCTACAATATCAATGAGGTAAGGGAATGCATCATCTTACATTTTTATATAAATAATTCATATATGATGTCACAGTTGAATGAAGCATTTCTAAAGGAAGGATAACTGAAGTAAATACAGTAACATGGTTGACTTTCATGTGAGCTTCCAATCATCCACGTTGTATCACAATTTCTCTTGTGTCCGATCAGATGATTTATTGTCAGCTAGCTATTATATTTAAATAAGATGGTTGTCAAACCACTAAAAAAGTAATTACTGTCCACAACATTACCCAATAATACATGTGCCAAATGTATTTAAACAGCATTATCTTGGGTTAAAAATTACTTGGGAGGCCAAGACAGTTTTAATAACCTTCTGTGTTATATTAATCTAAATTCTAATGTTTGAATACTGCTATTGGTAAGGCATGAAGGTTTAAAGTCAACGTGTGTGGTGTTTATTTAAATCAATTTGTCTTTGTTTATTAGCATGTACCAGTGACCACATCAAATGTGTTGCATGGAAGTGCATCCTCTGATTCATAAAAATCTCATAATCGATCTGCCTAAGATTAAATAAAACTGTCTGAAAGCCATTTAGCATACCTCTTTGTTCCATCAATTTTTTCTTCCAATAGAGATACCTTATCTTCCTGATGTTGGAGCATAATTAGCAAAGAAGACCAGTCCTAATCCAGATTCATTTATGTCTTACAAGATTAAGATATTGCAGTAGCACCTAGCACCAATAGCACCTTGATGATTATTTGCACCAGTATTTGCGACTTCTTTTTATAATATTCTTATATTCTGATGTGGACTACGACAGCCTTTTGAATAATTAAATCAAATCAGAACCAAGAACTATGATAGCTTCTTGGGTTTGAAAAGGTCGAATAGTAATCAATTTTAATAAATGAATCCCCAGCTCACCATGTTTCTGCTAAAACAAGAAACACGTTACCTACTACTAAAACCAGGAACCTTTTTATTCAAACTTGAATTAGGGGGAAAGTTGGTCATATCAGATAATGAAGTGTGACCAACGATCACTCGCAAACATACAGAAACTAGGATCTGATGGAGTGGCTGCCTTTACTCTGCAAGTACCCTAACATTTAAGCTGGTCTTTTAAATGCCTGATACAGTCTAATGGGACTTGGCTAGCTAATATTCAAGAAAACAGATTGTCTAATCACTGGGCTTGAGTCAAGAATCTGTTATTAAAATGCAAGGAGATGGGGTAAAATACACAAAACAAGAGAGGGCATAACAAATTATGTACAACTTCTTTAAGATACTTGAGATATCTGTATTCTACGGTTCCTGAACATGTGTATCTACAAGACGAGTACAAGACTCCA
This sequence comes from Heracleum sosnowskyi, assembly GCA_030848705.1. NCBI lineage: Eukaryota > Viridiplantae > Streptophyta > Magnoliopsida > Apiales > Apiaceae > Heracleum > Heracleum sosnowskyi. Next base: position 74,780,590 of record CM061235.1, read on the forward strand.
GTTAGAAAAGTAATTACTAAATACGCAACTTTACCCAATAATTGAGCATCATATAATGTTTGAATTATACTTGGATGACAAGACAGTTTTAGTAACCTTCAGATTTCAGATATTCTATTACAAAATGTAAGAGCATGAGGAATGCACTTGAGGCTCATAGTCATACTCTGTGGTGTGTATTTAACTTATTCTCTTTGTTTATTAGAACCTAACATGGACTCATGGAGTACATCTTCTTGTCAATTACTTATGGAACTGCAATCTTTGATTTAATAATCTCGCGATCAATCTGCATGAAATTAATTATAAAATCACTTGATTAAAATGAACGTGTAGAAAAAAAACTAATCTACTAGTTATATCTTTGCACATGACACATTGCAACTTTATATACATCAAACCTTATACATAGCAGTGATTCCATCATACCGAACATCAGCACAAAGGCTTCCTGACCTCATGGCATGCACCGACAATGTAATTTTGCAGCCCCGCCGTAAAATTGATTTTAAAAATCTGTCAGTATGAAATAGTAATGCGACAAACTTTCAGAAGCAAAAAGTCACATAAAATGAAAAAGATGAAAGATTACAAACTCTTTTGGTTCTTGAAACTAGAGCATGTGAAAAAGATCAGACCTGGAATTCTTCATGTCTTGGCAAGAAGAACATCTTGCACAAGGTCCTGCGAAATGGCACCAAGATAATAACAGCTCAATGTTTCTTTCTTATTATTTTTATTAATTTGCATATATGTTTATTTAGACCAAGACAGCCCTTAAAATAATCATAGAAAACAAAAAGGCACCATAATACCTACTAGTGTTTGGAAATGTACAATAGTGATAACCTTTTTGATGATAATTCCCCAGCTTACCATGTTCCTGCTAAAAGTTTGATATATGCTTACCTATTTTTCTAAAAAATTAATCTATTTTATTCAAACTTAGAAAAAGTTGGTCAAGTCGGATAATGAAGAGTGGCCCTCGATCACACTGGAGACATAAAACTCATGAGATTGCAAGATACAGGATACAGTAAAACTAGTTTATTCACATGAAAAGAAAAGGTGATTGTTTACACAAGATACAATATACAGACAAGGCAAGACATACGGCAATTATAACAAACGATTTAGCACCAACGAATCGAATAGCCTCTAATCCTCTATCCATAACCTCATCATGAACTAAATTAAAACCTCTTCTCAAACCAAATACGAGTTTTCTAAAGAAGAATGCCATGAAGGATCTAGTTGTCTCGTATGTCACCCTCCTTGTCATACCAAGAACAAATCTCCTATTGCTTGGAACTGACAACGTAGACGAAAAACTACTAACCCAATCACTATTCCGTATATCAAAGGACGATATCTGCTCTTGCAGGTTTCTCACATTCTGATCAAAAAGTGCATCAACAGTAGCCCTCGGAGAACCAATAGTTTCCACAACACTACTCGAAGGATCCGAACTCGGACTTGTCAAAACCTCATGGGTCGTCCTCACAAACGTTTCAACCGCACCATTACAAACCGAAACCAACACATCTCTCACTTTTCCTTGATGCTTCGGATTAGTCAATCCCGAAAACATATCATCATAAACATTAACACTCATCGTCCTATCTAAATAAACATCCACCGCATTACTAACAAACGCCTTAATATAATCCGCTACAACAACCTTACACCTCTCATCACACATTACCTCCACCAACCATTCCGGTACCCTTGATCCAACCGAAACAATCCCCTTCTTCGTCCGAAACCCCAAAACCAAATTCCTCGCAAAACTCCCAGCAACATTCGAAACAAACCCCGTCCCAGCTCTATTGGTCATTTTATCAAACACCTTATCAGCAAACCCAGAAACCCCACCATTCTCATCCTCAATTCCCACCCTATAACCCCTCAAAACCCCCAATGTCACCGCCTCAGAAACTCTCGATAACGACATCGAAAACTCCTCAGACCTCACAATTTTCGACAACTGGGTCAAACTATGAGGAATTTGATCACAATCAGATTGTAAAAACTGTTTCATATCTTTTGAAACAACCCCAATTACCTCAGCAGAATCAGAAACCGTTTCAATAACTGAAACAAGGGTGCCCATTAGTTTCGAAAGTTTCTTTCTTTTCTTGATTATACAAGGAAAGTTGTAAACTTTATAAAAACCATAGCTTGAAACACCAAGAACTGCTAGATAAATCAATAGTTTCTTCTGTTTTTGGGTGATTTGGTGACCCTTTTTGATGAATTGAAGATCCATGTCAAAATCTGGAGCCTAAATTGAGTTTGAAATTTTTCTTGTTGAGAGCGATGGGTTTGATAGATACATGTGTTTGAATGTATTTGTTTGGTTTTGTCTGATTCTGGTAGCAATTAATGCGTACGAGTCGTGAGTTTTTTACAAAATACGGTTAGAAACTTGGAATCGATGTAATGAACCTACTATCTGAAATTATTATAAACTAGGATACGGGTTAAATATTAAATTGGTCATCGAAGTGAAATCAGATATTCTTGTACCAAATTTTAAAATTTTAATATACGCATGTCAGACATATACAAAGTTTAATTTAATTGATCATTGGAGGCATGTCAAACATATACAAAATTTTAATATACGTATTAAGCTGTAACACGAATGAGGCAGAAATTATCTTGCTCTGAAGAAAAAGATAGAGTCTAGTACGAAAATAGTGAGTTTCATATTTGAACATATTGAACGAACAAACATAAACTTGATAAAAGATTGTTACTTGATCAAAAGTAGCAATGTAAGATAAATATGCATTAATTCTACAATCCTTTAGTAGGCAAACACGACATAAGCAGTACAGAACCGAATAGAAATAGATAAGCTCTATGAACAGATTAATATGTGAATGCGGGGAATAAATTACCCAGAATATTTTTCATAAAAAATTTCCGCAAAGGCCTTGAATTCTGTTCTGATTTTTTCGTCTTCAAGACCTAGAACATCAATGTAAAGGCCTTGAATTATCTGCTGATTTGATGAAGGATGAAGTCTTTCAATTCATGTCACTTTTTTCTTGTTGGTGAAATTCAGCAGAAGGTCAAGAGACTCAAGACATCTAATCTGATTTCAAGACCTAGAACACTACGATAAATGAAACATGTCAAACAATTGGGTATATCTCTTGCGGACTGATCATTTCTGCTATATGAACATGTTAAACATTACACCGCTCTTCACTACACCTCAATCATTGATGTATCGATAAATCATACACAAAACACTATGCATATTTTTAAAAATCTAGAGTTAAAGAACACAACAATTAAATTGTGAAAAAAGCTTCCTCATTTCGATCGTTACAATGAACTTTGGTTCTCAAATCTCTTCTTCTAGCCACAAAAAATACATGTTAAACCTGCACAAAACACCAACATACATATAATATATAAAATTTAACAGCACATCTCATCTGTACAACTAATTAATCTTAAATCTAAATCCTGCATAAATTATATACATATTCAACATGCACAATATGAATACATGGATAAATCCAGAAAAACAAACTTAGTACATCAAGCGAAATACTAAAGTAATTGAGAAAGATACCTCTTCAATGTTTTCCTTCATATATCCATGTTTAATTGTGAATTTTAATTCCTATAAATCGGAAATTTTAAAGCTACACAAAATGCAATCATAATTAATTTTGATTTCAATTTAAACAACATAATGAGGGATATGAGATGAGTGGAAATAGTTGAAAGAGATCATTAGAGAGAATTATTTGTTCCATGGATATCATAGTCACTAACCCACTGATAAAATTTATATCAAACAATGTCATATAGGTCACACAAATTAATATAGGACATATGATTAGTCATAGCTTTAAAATATTTAAAAGCAACTAAAACTCTTCAGAACTATAATCAAATACTTTGTGTGCATATAACATAGATGCTGTAAAAATGCAAACTTTAAAACCAAATAGACACATATCATGAACAAAATCATCTAAAAATTCTAACACAACTCTAATCACATAGTAATATGGCAACAAAGCAAAATCAAAACAAAGATGTAATATAAGAACAGACTTATCATTTGCATACCTTTATGTGTTATAATATAATCTTAAATCTAATCGTCGTATTTAGTATCACACCAGTAAATCTGGTACAACCTGCAAAATAAAAGAAATCATAATTACATTTAAAATTGAAAAGATTATACGCAAGATTAAGCAAATAGAAGTTCAACTAAAATATGAAAGAAATAAAGAAGTGCAATTAGATTTAGAAATTTAATTGGATTTCATGATGAAAGATAAGAGAGAAATAAATTTAAATTTCAAAATCCGAATTCAACGTAAACCAGTGGGGGAATATGATGTAGATGAAAATTTTGAATTCTTGAAAACTGCGTGGGTATGTGTTTGTAATGAAAAAGTGGGAGACTGATACATGTATATAGTGACAACCCGTGTGAGAGTAATTGAATTTGTATAAGTCGCAGTGGTCAAGTGACATTTCGGTGTAAATACGGCCACATATAGGAGGGTAGAATAGTAAAAGTGCAGCATAAATCCTTCAGCCTTTATAATTTAAATAGATAAACACATGAATTTATGTATTTTGATTTCATATAAAATATTATGTTTAATCAGGTGTTGAAAAAAATCATTGTTCAGTATATTACAAATTGTGCAAAAAATGTGAATAATTTATGAAAAGTTGATCCGCGAAATGCATGTCGGGCCGTGTGCCTGATTATTGACTGATTTTAGTATTCACGTGATAGAAAATTAAAAATTAAATTATAAAAAATTGATACGGAACATGTTTCGAGTTTAATGTAAGCTTTTTTCAAAAATACCTAAATTCGGAATTTTTTTACTAAAATAATGTTTTCTCAAAAAATATTTTGCAAAAATAACGAGTTTTTAAAAATATTTACAAAAATACGATCAATAATTTTTGCAACCATATTTGCAACCAAAATCAATTACTAATGCAAATTATACAAATTTAATAATTGAAACCTTTGATTGTGCGCTTAACAAATTGCACAGGTTAAATCAAATATAACCTCAAATATAAACAAAATCACCTTCAATTATTTTTTTAGAATAACGTAAAAATAAGTTGTATTTGATTAATTTAGTTGCACACCGTAGTTTTTTCAAATATTTTTAGAATATGGTAGAATAGCAAAAAAAACTTAGAAAAAAATAAAAATTTTATTATTTCTCTTTTTAATGAATAATAATGAGATTAAAAAAATTAAATTATCAGAAATATTAGTCATAAAAAGTTTATTAAAACATGAATTTTATTATTATCATTATTTAAATGCAAATTATATACTAAATTTCGCTCAGTATTTAATAATTAATATATTACAACACAATATAACTCACAGGATAATACACATGGACCCAATTTAAATTACAAACCATGAGTATTTACCGCGAAAACATGAATTTATACAACTTGTATATGAGGTGATACAACGAGGCGCGACAAATCGGTACAACATAAAGTTATAGAATTGACAATAATTAAAGAAAAGATTATTTACAACATAAAGTTATAGAAACGACAATAAATACAAGAAATATTTAACAAAATTACTCTTCGTAAATATATTTTTAATTTTATTTATCTATAAATATCTATGTGTATTTTCCTAAATGTATAACTTACTTTTAATTTTGACTTTATAAACTTTTTTAATAATAAATATTTTTTTTTCATATGTGTATTTTATTTGGGTTTATTTTGTATTTCTTGAAATGATAAAATTACTTATTTTTTATATTTTTAAAATCCTTAACAAATTGATTTTTTGTTTCTATATTCATTATTTTTTTAAATTTGAAACTAATAATTTTTAGTATGAATATCTACATTCTAAATTATTAAAATGTTAAACTTATATCACTTTTTTTTTCTTTTATACAATTATTACCTTTTTTCTAAATAAGAGTATGGTCAATAACTCCAATTTATGATAATGTTTTTATATGAGAGATTTTTTAGTTCTGAATTGGCAAACGACTATGCGAAACTATACCATTTAAGTATTTTACTCGAAAGAAAGGCTAGAGCTCTTAAAACTGTTTCCAAGTAATATGTGTTCATCTTTTGAAAAATTATCGTCCAAATATATTTTTCAAATCAAGTTCATTATACTAAAAATTTTAGTTTTCATTGTATTGTAGTTTTTATAATATAATACAGTTAAAAATACAATGCACTATTAAGATACATTATTTCAATAAAGTCATTGCGTTTTATGATTTAAAAGTTTATAAAATAATGTTTTTAAAGAACAAATTATGTAATATAAAATAGAGAAATGACTCCATATGGCACATTTATAAGATAAGTGGTCCCAAATTGTATTATTCAAAAAAATAAAAGTTTCAAAATAGCACATTAAAACAATACACCGTTAAACATTCCGAAAATGACCAAAAAACACCGCTTAAAATAACATTTTCACTGAAAAAATATAACTTTAAGTAGTGTTTTCAGTAAAAAAAACAACACTTGAAGTAAAATGTTCAATATATAACCTAACTTAAATTAGCGGTTTCTAATCTCATAATAACAATTGATTTAGCGTTTACTAAAAATAACATTAAAGCTGCATTTTGTAAAAACAATACTTTATCTTGCGTAAATATACTATTTGGGGTCATTTTTTTCAAATGTACTATTTAGAATATTAATATTATAATATGTGACATGAAGGGTTAACACTGTAACGCCCCAAATCCGGGGTCAAAGGATTTGGTCGTCACACTGCATCCTCAAATAAAACAACTTGTTTGTTAGGAATGAATATCACCTAGAAACTAGACAGAGGGGGGGTGAATGGATAGTTTGATGTATTTTTGCTTTCTTGAAACTAAATGTAAACTGTATATGATTATGCTATGTAATATGCAGAAAGTAAACAACACACACAATCACTTTAATTTACTTTGTATAAGCAAATTAAATACTACAGCTTTTCAAGAAATTCACAATCGAATTTCTGGCTTCTAAACAAGAACAGTTTGTACTTGCTTGCTTACAGAGAAAAGAGCTTAAGATAAAAACTATGTGTGTCTCTCTTACAGCTTATAGTTGTGTGTGCACGATATATATTCACCTATACAAACTAGGCACACACAATATTACACAGCTACCCCTTCTGAAAGTCCAACTTGTCCTGCCATAAGAAGTTCACTGTGTCAGGAAGGACCACTTGCTTTTCGGAGTCTTTCCCGTTTCTGTAGCTGCTTGTCTCTTATCTTTCTCTCCAAGTTTAGCTGTAGATTTGCCATCTGTTCTTTGGACCACCTTGCCAGAACAAATGCTTCAGTATTTGTCTCCTTTGATTCTTGGTTCTGTACCTTGATTTGTCTTGTTATAAACGGCTAAGTGTTGATATCGTGAACTGCACTTCATTCTGACTTCGCAATCTCCCTTGTGAGGACTACGCGATATAGGCTTTGAAGACTTTGCGACATAGGTTATTTGACGACTATGCGACATAAGTCATTTGACGACTATGCGACATAGGTCATTTGATGACTATGCGACATAGGTCATTAGATGACTATGCGACATAGGTCATTTGACGACTATGCGACATAAGTCATTTGACGACTATGCGACATAAGGCTTCTGAGGACTTCACGATCTAGGCTTCTTTGACTTTGCTGACTTCAACACTTCACGACATGTGTCTTGAAGACTTCTCGACATAGTACAAAATGGACTATGCGATGTAGCACTTCACGACATAGATATTGGTGACTTCACGACATAGCTTTCTTCTGACTTTTCTATATAATGCCTTAGTCAAATTTCTGCAACTTATTTCTTCATGGCCTTATTCATTTTTATCCTGCTGCATGAACACTTCTGAACTTCTACCAGGACAATTATTCAATGGCCTATATACAATCTAGTTGCAAGAAACTTTGCTAAGCTCATTATAACTTTGAGCATACAAGATCAAGCTCATGTTCATGAGAACAAGACAAGTACATTTAGAGACCTATACTATATCCCAGTGATAGAATTCACTAGGTCATGTAGTGTGACATAGTCACATAGTGTAGGCTTGTTAATAGTGGTATTCAGACATGTCTTGAGCCTAACAATCTCCCCCAAATTGTGAGTAAGATCCTTAGGCACAATTTCATGTCTGATAACAAGCCTAACTTACATAAAAGGAAATTAAGTAACAGAGAGGACAATTTATGAACATTGAGATCAGGAATTTGATTACATAGAAAACTTGAAAGCTTACAGATTATCTTTGTTGCTCAGCAGCTTCAGCTTCCAATTGCTTCTCTTGTAAATCATCATAAATCTTCTTTTTCCTTATCTCTTCACTTCTCTTCATGTCTATGATGGCTTCTTGAAGTTCTTCTCTTGCAATCAGTTCTTCAATGAGAGGAGAGTCTTTTAGATCATCAATTACAGCTTTAAGAGCACTTTCCACATATGAATTCAGAAACTCCATCCTTATCTTGCTTATGCCTCCATTAGAATTTTTGTATTCCACAACATAAGGATTTTGTTTTACCCTGCAAAGCCCTTTCTTTCTTAGCTCCTTTGTTCTTTCCTCCATTTCAGCCATTTCTTTCTCTTTCTGAATTATCTTCTCTTCATTTTCCTTTCTCAGGTTTTCTTCATAATCAGCATGCATTTTCAGGAACCTGGCAATATCTATCTTCCATGTCTTTTCTTCTTTTTCTTCAAAATTCAGTAAGGCATTTATCCTTTCAAGCTCATACATATAGAAATATTGTCAGCCTCCTTGCTTCATTATCCTTTCTCTTCCATTAGTGTACTTGATCTCTAGATGATCCAACTTCACTTTGACTTCAAAGATCCTTTGAGCCCTCAAAAATGCTAGGGCATCTTCATCATAGTCCTCATCTAGTGGAAGCACATTGATGCCAATAACATTTGTGAGTCTTCCAGTCTTCTTTGTTATCCTTATCCTTCTGGGTACACTCTTGATCTTCATATGTTTCACAAGAGACACCTTTCTGGAACAAGGAGAATCAGTCTTCAGTGCCACATCACTTGGAAGGAGCTTCATTCCTTTTCCCTTCATCCACTGTAACACTCCACTAGCTGTGACTTTATGGAAGTGTCTTCTTGAGGTTTCTTTTGTGGCTCCTTCTTTCTTCTGTGGCAATTCAGGTTCAGAAGTCTTAGGTAATGATTTTGGAGGATCATTACTAACAGTACCCACCCTAGACTTAGAGTCTTGTGTTGTGGTTAAAGTACTGCTAGCAATGTCCTTGACTTGCTGAATTCCACTCCTTGTTCTCTTGGTTGTTTCCTTTGTCCCCTTGGAGTCCCTCTTGTCATCATCAGCACCTTTTGTCTTCTTTGAGGATTGCTCCTGCTACTTTCACTTGGTTCAACCTTATCCCTCCTTGATTGAGATCTCCTTCTGTAGGTTTTCTCTTCATCATCATCCTCACCATCCTTCTTCTTGCTCTTTTCTTTGACAGATTCAGGAATGACTCCATGAATCAGAAAAGATTGTAGAGTGTGAATCATCTCCAATTCCTCAGCTGTCCTAACTCCTCTCTTGGCTCTCAGCATTTGCAGCACCTGGTTGATCTTTGCATTGTTCTTAATTGTTAGGTCTGAGGGAATTACTAGTTGGTCAATATTTCTGTCTTGAGATAGACTTTGGTAGATAATTGTCCTTGGCTTGGAGATAACCTCAGGCAATCTTTGATTTTGATCTATCTTCAAGTCATTGTATAGACTTTCATTGTTCACTCCATGTTTTTCAATCAACTCCAGAATGATTGACAGCTCAGTAAATCTCAGTCTCTCTAGAGTTTGAAATGATAGATGCCACAAGCAATTGTCCTTGCACACCATGATAAGCTCTCTTAGATGAACATCCCTGATTTTCTTTACTGCAACTGTAAAGTACTTTATGCTTTCCTTGAGCTTCTCTCTGTAGCTTCTTGCATCTTCATGAGCATTTCTGTAGATGGCTTTCAGAAACTCCAGGAAGGCCTCATCATGATAGATGTTTGAATTGGCAACTTCCTGTAGCTTGGCCTCTGTGATAACTGTAGCTTTGACAGGTTGAGCATTAGGAGTAGGTTGAGCAGGTTGAGTAGCTGAAGTGTCTTTGTGCATCGTGGATGGATAGTAGGTGGTTGTGACTGTGCTTTTCTGACCTTGTGCACTTATGACCTCTACAGGGGGTAGAATTATTGGTTTGATTGTTTCTTCAGAAATTTTACCCTTAAGCTTCTGTTGCTTGGCAGGTGCTCCCCCTTTCTTTTTCAGAATGACCTCCTTTTGTTTCTCCCCCTTAAGCTTGGAATCAGACAAGATGTCTTGAGCTTCCCCAGGGATAGGCAGGTTCATTTGTCTCATCATAGAAGTCAGCATTTGTTGTTGCACCAGCAGAATATTGGAGGTATTGTTGCCTTGGTCATCCAGCTTGTCATTGAGCTGGTTTAGAGATTGAGCAAGTATCCTGTTTTCATCTTTCAGAGAGGCCACTTCTCTTTCTAGACCATCCACCTTGGAGAATAGCTGTTGAGACTTGAAAGAATTTAGAGATTGATCCTTGATCTTGGCAAAGTCAAATTTGGAGATGTTTGACATAGGAACTTCATCCACCAATTTGTCACCATATTGATTCTTCCAAATAACATTCAGCATTGCATTAGAGTTGATGTTGGCCTTGACTTGATTTTCCAATGTTGTAGTCAGTTTCTTGATGTTGTCTGTGACCATGGCTAGAGAGATGTCCATCATGTTGACATTGGAATTGGTTTTCTGGATTTCTTTGAGGATGCCATCCACCTTGGGAAAATCAGAGAGATATGAGTTTCTTAACTTAGTGAGGGATCTTTCTGTCTCCTCCTGGATTGAATAAATCTCTGATTGAAGCCCTTTCCCAAGATAGTGCAGAGCCTTCAATTGATTCTTGTAGACATCATTGACAGCATCATAAACTGCAGCAGGAGAGAGATCTTTTGCATTGGAGCCTAGAGAGGTGAGGTAATTTTCTCTCAGAAAAGCTAGGGCCTCCTTGAGTTTGATAGATCTCTTAGCATCCAACCAGGCATCCACATTTCCCTCTGGTTCAGCTGCATCCACTATCTTCTCCTGCTGAGCTGCAACATCCTCCTTGTGGCAAAGTAGAATAGCTTCATAATCGGCATTTGGCAAGTTGGAGGTGAGGAGGTGTTGAGCTATTTTTGAGAACTCATCAATCTGTGCCACATGTAGATCTTGAATGGCTTCTTCTGTCATTTTAGAAGGCACAGTTGATGATCCTGAAGGCCTGTCATTTTGCACAGGCTTCAGCCATTCTGACAGAGTGGCCGGATCCAAGTGAGAGCTAGTGCTAGGCACTTCAAGGGATGAATGTTTTTGAGTCTCCTCCAGCCTTGGAATTGCTGTAGAGTCTGATGTTGTCTCCATTGAAATGGGATGTGTTACAACATCAGCCCTATTTGTCTGTGAAGACAGTTCCACATCCCTAAGGATGGGAGAATTTGGCATAGAGTCTCCAGTGAAAACTGGTGAATCCTCCATGTTTGTGTTGGTGTCATTAGGATATGCCCCAGCATGCATTCCCTGACCAACTAGATGTGGTTCATGGGTGGTGAGCACAGTGTCATGCACCATGTCACTTGAGGTTGGCTCAATCACAGTGTTGGATTGTGATTGATCAATTCCAGAAAAGTCATGTGAATGACTAATCTGTTGAGAAGAAATGTTAGATGTAGATTCTGGAAGAGAAGTGTGGTGTGGATTGAATTTTGGCAACTGCCCCTGAAAAATAGGAGGAGTTTCAAGTGTGATGTGCTCTCCACTCAATGTGTCAGCATCCTTATTTCTCCTAGGATCAAGAGTGAGTTCTTGATCCTGTGCAGACTCAGTACAGATTGTAGTGGGGAGACTACTCTTTTCAATGCCAATAACCTGTTGGGAGGCCATTGACAGTAATAGGTGTACCCTTTTTTCCACATCTGAATCCTGTTGGGAGGATCCAGTGGTAGGTTTGGATTTGGATTTCTTACTTTTTCTGGTGAGAGGTGACTCAGGATTCTCACTTTCTAACTCTACAGTTTCTTGAATTACTTTTAGGGGTCTCTTCTTAGTCTTCTTTTTAGTAACATCAGTCTTTTGGGAGACTGATGCACTTGGCTGCCTAGCTTCTACAGTGGTGTTTGCAATTGGGTTACTGGATGGGATGGGAAGGCTGGGGTTAGACTGTGTAGCTCCTTCAGTCTCAGCCTCCCCTGTCCAGGAAAGTGCATGGTATATGGGCTTATCAAGTGGATAAGACTCAAATGTGTCCTGCATATGCTTGGTCACACTTAGAATCACATCCACTTGATTCATTGTGTCCAATGAGCCAAATAGAACTTTGGACATGGACTTGGAATAAGCCATTTTAGTTTCATCTATACCCTCCAATTCATGGATATTTGCATCAAGATAATTTAAAATAACTTGAAGGAAACGAGGGTAAAAGATGTCATTACCTCTACCACGAACGGTCATGCCTAGCCTCTGAGCCAATTCCTTGAGAATTATGGCTCCCACATTGATCTCCTGGTTGTTGGCCAGGGAGTAGGCTAGCTTCACAGCAATGTGACTGATATGGTCTCATCCTGTCTTCCTGCATAGAAACACCTACTGGAGTGCGTCAAACGGAAATGACCACTCCCTTCTCACAAACTTCTTATTTAGCTTTCCAATATCTATCTCATCAGCATACAGAATGAAGGTCATGAAGTCTACGATTTGAGCATCTGTAGCTTCTTGGTCATGACCCTCCACTTGAACCCCAAAGCTTCATTGATTTCCTTTTCACCAAACTGGAAGTGTTTGCCTCCAATTGAACAACTAACCTCCTGGAATGAGGTTCCATCTTCCCTAGCCATTGTTGATACCAACGCCATTCTCCAGAATCCTTCCAACACATCGACATACAAGGTAGGGTTCTGGGTTAGGGCTTGGCGTAGGTAGGAAGTGTTCAAGAACCGTACAAAACACTTGTACCTTGGGTTAGCCTCAGCCTCAGAGGGAATGGTGAGAAGATTTGTTTCTTTGGGAATGGTTAAAGGGTTTGAAGAGAAAGCTGTTTGAGATTTGGGTGCCATTGAAATTGAAATTGAGATTGAAGAAGAGAGAGAAGAGTTTAGGTTTTAGAAATTGAGAGCAAATGACAAGATGAAAAGTTGTGAACGGTCGACAAAAAGTATTTATATGATAAAGACACTGCGATATGGAGTTATGAATATGTACAGACTAAATGTATGTCGCGAAGTCTCAAAATGGCCTATACCGCAAAGTCCTTGCAAAGTATATCGCAGAGTCCTGAATTAAACTATGTCGCAAAGTCTTGAGGATATCAGAATTTGGATGACTTTGCGATATAGTAAAAATACCTTGTCTAAAGCTCTCTTTTTGAAATTTTTAAGATTTTGTCAGACTTAAATCAAAAATTGAAATAAAGTAAATTTAAATCAAAATTCTGTCAAATATGGAGACTTGTCGATATAGTTATTCTAAGTCGCAATGTCATTAAAATGAACTATGTCGCAAACTCATGAAATGAACTATATCGCAAAGTCTCACAATTTTATCAGTTTACGATATAAGTCTGTTTGATTTGTACTATGTCGTGAACTCTCAAAATCATCTACATCGAGATGTCTCAAAAGCTCACAACTCCACAACCAAATATGATTTTGAAAAATATGCAGTAAAATACTGAAATATTTATAGATCATATCTCAGCTAATTTTCACTCCAAATAAATAGAGCATTTATATACAGTGAAAATTTACTGCTGCAATAATTAACTAGCATACTTACTTAGAACAACTAAATGAAGGATTGAGCATTCCAATTTCACTCACAAGTCTGTTGAAGACAGCTTCATTCAGAGGCTTAGTAAATATGTCAGCTAATTGTTTCTCAGTTGGAACATAAGAGACTTCTATGGTACCATTTGCAGCATGTTCCCTAATGAAATGGTACCTGATCTCAATGTGCTTTGTAGTAGAATGATTAACAGGATTGGCAACTATGGATATTGCACTAGTATTATCACACAACAGAGGAATGTGTTCTAACACTAGTCCATAATCCATGAGTTGATTTCTAATCCAAAGCAATTGAGCACAGCAACTACCAGCAGCAATATATTCAGCCTCAGCTGTGGATGTTGTTGTGGACTTTTGTTTCTTACTGAACCAGGACACTAACCTTTGGCCTAAGAATTGGCAGCTTCCAGAGGTACTCTTCCTGTCAATTCTGCATCCAGCATAATCAGAGTCTGTGTAACCAACCAGGTTGAACCCAGTTCCCTTTGGATACCATAGCCCAAGATTAGGAGTCCCTTTCAGATATTTGAAAATCCTTTTGATAGCCATCATGTGAGATTCCTTGGGATCAGATTGGAACCTTGCACAAAGGCATGTGGCAAACATGATATCAGGCCTGCTAGCTGTGAGATAGAGTAGTGATCCAACCATGCCTCTATAGACCTTGATGTCTACTCTTTTGCCTTTCTTGTCTTCATCAAGCTTGATTGCAGTGGACATAGGAGTTTTTGCAGGGGATGAGTCTTCTAAACCATATTTCTTCAAAAGATCTTTGACATACTTTGATTGGTTTATGAAGATGCCATCCTCCCTTTGATGTACTTGCAAACCTAGAAAGTAGGTTAATTCTCCCATCATACTCATCTCATATTTGCTTTGCATCAACTTAGAGAACCTTTCACAGAGTTTTTCATTTGAAGAGTCAAAGATGATATCATCCACATAGATTTGAACAAGAATGATATCATTTCCATGCTTCTTGAAGAATAGGGTTTTGTCAATTGTACCCCTGGTAAATTGATGCTCAAGTAGGAATTGAGATAGAGTCTCATACCAGGCTCTTGGTGCCTGTTTGAGTCCATAGAGTGCCTTAAGCAGTCTGTACACAAAGTCTGAGAATTTTTCATTTTCAAAGCCAGGTGGTTGAGATACATAAACTTCTTCAGCAAGATCACCATTGAGAAATGCACTTTTCACATCCATTTGATACACCTTGAAATTTGAGTGAGCTGCAAAAGCCAGGAAGATTCTGATGGCTTCCAGTCTAGCTACAGGTGCACATGTCTCATCATAATCAATGCCTTCTTGCTGACAGTATCCTTTGGCAACCAGCCTTGCTTTGTTTCTAATTACCACTCCTTCTTCATCCATCTTGTTTCTAAACACCCATTTGGTGTCAATAACATTCTTTCCTTCAGGAGGTGGCACTAGCTCCCATACTTTGTTTTTCTCAAATTGATTCAATTCTTCTTGCATGACAACAATCCAATCAGAAATCTTCAATGCTTCTTCAACTACCTTAGGTTCCTCTTGTGACAGAAAGCATCTATACAGACATGTATTCATAGTTGCTCTTCTTGTTCTAACTCCCTCACCAGGATCTCCAATGATTTGATCCCTAGTGTGGGCTCTGTCCCATTTCCTTGTGTGCCCCTGTTCATTTCCTTGATCTGTTCCAAGCTCATTTTGGTTGACAGTTGCATTCTCTTCTTCTCCCCCTGTGTTTGTGAACCCTTGCACAAGTGTCTGAAGAGGATTGTCAACTTCAAGAATTTCATTTTCTAGAATAGTTTGAACAGGTGGTTCATCTTCACTTTCAGAATCCTCAAGATAGCCTTGATTCTCAAATCCTAATGGCACACTGTCTTGATCACTTGTTTTAAGTCCAGGAGTTTTCTTGTCATCAAAGGTAACATCCATGCTTTCCATGACTTTGTGTTGCTCCGGTACAAACACTCTGTATGCTGTCCTTTCCAGAGAGTATCCAATAAAGATACCTTCAAATGCTTTTGCATCAAATTTTCCAACATGCTCAGAGGTATCTTTCATCACAAAACATTTGCTTCCAAAAACATGCAGATGCTTGAAGGATGCTCTTTTTCCAGTCATTAATGAGTAAGGAGTTTTGCCAGACTTCTTATTGATCAATGTTCTATTTTGCACATAGCATGCTGTGTTAACAGCATCAGCCCAAAAGCTAGTAGGTAACTTTGCATCCAACAGCATTGTCCTTGCAGCTTCAATGAGAGTTCTATTCTTTCTCTCAACTACTCCATTTTGTTGAGGTGTTCTAGGAGCTGAGAATTGTTGAGAAATTCCTTTATCTTGGCAAAACTCATATAATGTTGAATTTCTGAACTCAGTCCCATTATCACTTCTCAAAGCAACTACAGAGGAACCAGTGCTTTGTGCTTCTCTATCAACTCTCTTGATATGCTCTATTATGACTTGAGGTGCTTCATCCTTGGAGAATAGGAATTCCACCCAAGTGTATCTTGAATAATCATCAACCATTACTAGAGCATATTTCTTTTTGGAAAGGGACATTACATTCACAGGACCAAATAAATCCATGTGAATTAGCTGCAGAGGTTTTGAGTTTGTATTGAGCAACTTGTTCTTGTGACTAGATCTTTTAATCTTTCCTTTCTGACAAGCTTCACATGCTCCATCTTGCACGAACTCCAAGGCAGGCAAATCCCTGATGAGTTCTCTCTTGATTAGAGAGTTCATTGCCTGAACATTCAAGTGAGACAGTTTCTTGTGCCATAGCCAGAATTCCTCATTTGTGGCTTTAGTGTAGAAACAACAAATTTCTCCCTTGTCTGCAGCCTTGAGATCAGCTACAAACAGGCTTCCTTTCTTCACACCAGTTAGAACAACTTCACCACTTTCTCTTTTTGAGATTGAACAATGATCTTCATCAAATTCCACTTTGAAACCCCTGTTGGTAAATTGTCCAATGCTCAAGAGATTATGCTTCAGTCCTTCAACAAATGCTACATCTTCAATAATGACATTTCCAGATTTTATACTGCCATATCCCATTGTATAACCAATGTTGTCATTTCCAAAGGTTACTGATGGGCCAACCTTTTCCTCAAAATGTGATAGCAGGGCTATATCACCAGTCATGTGACTTGAGCATCCACTGTCCAAGATCCATATGACTCTTTTATTCCTGTTGTCCTGCATTCACAAAGTAACTAAGTTGTTTTTGGTACCCACACATGGTAGGGTCCAGTTGATTTAGAAACATTTTTGTTAACAATTCTTCTGTCATAAGTTGCATTCATCACAGTAGGATACTTCATATTGTTTGTGGCTTTGGAGTTCACACTCTTAGGCTCACATGAAGTGTTCACCCTCTCAACCCTGATTGGGGATCATGTCCTGTGAGTGTGCATGTGTGTGTGTGATTCACTAGATTGTGCAGAATCAAGTTTATGCTTTAGAGATAAACAGTTAGCAATCACAGTCACATAGCATGTCATGCAATTAGGCTTACCACAGAAGGAATCATGACTAGAGCTTATGCTAGCAGAATGGTTACTCAGGTTATCAACTTCAACATTCACTTGTTTGTTACACTTATGAGTCAAATGATTAACAGATAGACATTTCTGACATTGTTTCCTGGGAGCATTTGGCACATAAGCATAATTGTTACCCTTGTTGACACCTACCTTACCATTTCTGTTTTGTTTCTTTTTCTTAACAACTTCTTTCTTTGCTTTAGGACTCTTGACAAGATTGTCTTTGGTCTCTTTCTGACTGACAGATTCAGGAGAGGAAGAAGTGTCTTTAGCAGCCTCATCTTCTTCAAGAAGTTGTTGTTTGATGATCAATAGTTCTTCATCAAACTCAACAACACTCTTTTTGAAGATGGGCTGTTCAACACTAGACAGAATGGTTGGGGCATTTTTGTTTGTAAAAGATTCTTTTCCTTTTCCCTTTGCCTTCTTCCTTCCTTTATCATTCTCATAGTCAAAACCAACTCCAACCTTGCTATCTTCAGTGTGTTCCTTGTGATAGGTTTGAATAAGTTCAGAGGAGTTCTTAAAGCTTCTTAGTTTCAATTCAGTTTCAGCAATTTGTTCCCTAAGAGCTTTCTCTATTTGTTCAGCACAAATCACTTTGTTTTTAAGATACTCAACCTCCTTTTTCAAACCATCAAGGTTCACAACCATTAACTCAAGTTCCTCATTCTTTTCAGTAAGCTCAAGATTTCTAGCAGTTAGTCTATCAATTTCTTCATTTGCTACTAACATGCTAGTATGAATATTAAATATCTCAGTACTCATATCTTCAACAGTTTGCTTATATTGAAGGGGAGTCATATCAAGAGAAGTAAGAATAGGTACCTGGCTAGAATCACCATCATCAGAAAATGCCATCAATGCATAATTTGAGTACTCTTGTTCTTCTTCTTCATCAGAGTCATCCCAGCATTTTCCCTCAGCAATAAAAGCTTTACCCTGTTGTTTCTTGAGTAGAGCCTCATACTTAGCTTCAAGCTCTAAGTATGCTTTGTCCTTCTTGACCTGTTTAGGCTTTTTGCACTCAGTGGCAAAATGCCCAAGTTCATTGCAGTTATAGCATCTTATTTTGGACCTATCCACGCTCCCAGATTTGTATCCTCCTTTAACTGCAACAGCAATCCCTTTTCCTTTGTTGAAAGAGTTTGAGCTACCTGAACCACCAGCATTTCCATTATTGAATCTAGACTTGAATGGTTGTTTCCTCTTAAACCTGATGTTAGGGTATCTCCTAGCCATATAAGCAAAAGATTTGTTTTCCATCTTGTCCAGTTCATCTATGCTGTAGAACTCATCCTCTTCAGGTAAATCATACACAACCTGAGTTTCATCACTAGTGTCATCACTTTCCAGTTCCTCAATCTTGACATGACTGATTTTTAGAGAATCCATTCTTTGACCTAGATTGTTAGCAATAAGGGCACAAGAGGTATTGGCCACTAATCCTTGCTTTGCTTGAATAGATCTCTTTTGAAACAGCTCTAACTCATATGTCTTCAAAACACCATACAACACATCAAAACCAATTTTTGTTAGATCTCTTTCTTTAAGGGAAGAGATTCTTGGTTCCAAGTGATCTGGAAGAGTTAGTAAGAACTTCATATTGAGCTCTTCTGTCTCATAGTGTTTGTCATAGAGTTTGAGCTCGTTTATCAGCTTATTGAATCTCTCAAACACTTCTGTGATTCCCTATTTTGGCTGAGCCATGAAGGCTTCATATTGTGAGACAAGAATCTGCTTCTTGTTCTTTCTTACTTCAGTAGTTCCTTCACAGAGCACTTCTATAAGATCCCACATCTTCTTGGCACTAGTACAGTGAGCAACAGTGCCATACATGTTGAAATCCATAGATTCACAAATGATAAGTTGAAGATGTCCATCCAGTGCTACTTTCTCCTTTTCAGGATCAGTGTATTTTGAGGGGTCTTTGGGCACATGTTTTGCTGGTACAATCTTAGTGCCATTGGTTGTTTCACCAATCTCGATCATTGGAATAAAGGGACCATGCTTTAGAATATCTAAATACATGGGGTTAGAAGCTTTGATGAAAAGCAACATCTTCTTTTTCCATAAACTGTAGTGCTCCTTGTTAAAGGGAGGAATCTTGATACTGCTCAGTTTCTGTGAACTCATTCTTGATCTTTTCCTATTTGTACATTAACAGCCTACTCTCTGATACCACTTGTTAGGAATGAATATCACCTAGAAACTAGACAGAGGGGGGGGTGAATGGATAGTTTGATGTATTTTTGCTTTCTTGAAACTAAATGTAAACTGTATATGATTATGCTATGTAATATGCAGAAAGTAAACAACACACACAATCACTTTAATCTACTTTGTATAAGCAAATTAAATACTGCAGCTTTCCAAGAAATTCACAATCGAATTTCTGGCTTCTAAACAAGAACAGTTTGTACTTGCTTGCTTACAGAGAAAAGAGCTTAAGATAAAAACTATGTGTGTCTCTCTTACAGCTTATAGTTGTGTGTGCACGATATATATTCACCTATACAAACTAGGCACACACAATATTACACAGCTACCCCTTCTGAAAGTCCAACTTGTCCTGCCATAAGAAGTTCACTGTGTCAGGAAGGACCACTTGCTTTTCGGAGTCTTTCCCGTTTCTGTAGCTGCTTGTCTCTTATCTTTCTCTCCAAGTTTAGCTGTAGATTTGCCATCTGTTCTTTGGACCACCTTGCCAGAACAAATGCTTCAGTATTTGTCTCCTTTGATTCTTGGTTCTGTACCTTGATTTGTCTTGTTATAAACAGCTAAGTGTTGATATCGTGAACTGCACTTCATTCTGACTTCGCAATCTCCCTTGTGAGGACTACGCGATATAGGCTTTGAAGACTTTGCGACATAGGTTATTTGACGACTATGCGACATAAGTCATTTGACGACTATGCGACATAGGTCATTTGATGACTATGCGACATAGGTCATTAGATGACTATGCGACATAGGTCATTTGACGACTATGCGACATAAGTCATTTGACGACTATGCGACATAAGGCTTCTGAGGACTTCACGATCTAGGCTTCTTTGACTTTGCTGACTTCAACACTTCACGACATGTGTCTTGAGGACTTCTCGACATAGTAAAAAATGGACTATGCGATGTAGCACTTCACGACATAGATATTGGTGACTTCACGACATAGCTTTCTTCTGACTTTGCTATATAATGCCTTAGTCAAATTTCTGCAACTTATTTCTTCATGGCCTTATTCATTTTTATCCTGCTGCATGAACACTTCTGAACTTCTACCAGGACAATTATTCAATGGCCTATATACAATCTAGTTGCAAGAAACTTTGCTAAGCTCATTATAACTTTGAGCATACAAGATCAAGCTCATGTTCATGAGAACAAGACAAGTACATTTAGAGACCTATACTATATCCCAGTGATAGAATTCACTAGGTCATGTAGTGTGACATAGTCACATAGTGTAGGCTTGTTAATAGTGGTATTCAGACATGTCTTGAGCCTAACACTGTTCAACATTAAACCAATACAATAATAATATCTGCGACCCCAACTCTACCAAGAATCTTGAAAGGTTATAGTGCTAGAAACAAGAATCCAAAATTCCATTACACAAAATTTTTCTTCTTTACAACCATTCTCTTTACATAAATCCTATAACACTAGTATAACTTCGACAAGAAGTATACCAGGCAAATCTAATCTGATACAACATAGTACTTAATAAAAATTTACTTTATACAATAACCTTACACTAGTTCTAAATACTCTGCATCATAACGTCTTTACATTAACATCTTCTTCCTTCTCTGCCCAGCTACGCGGATAACTCCCGCCAATATGCCTTCTTACTGAAAGGCTAAAAATATAAAGAAAGCAAGTATGAGCGAAAGAATTGCTCAGCAGGTGCATTATCAAGTATAATAGGAAAAGTTTCCAAAATATTCTTTTTGGTTTAAACATTTGTAATCTCTAAAACTTTTGAATAAAGTTTGGTAATTCGCCATAATTTCTCATTCAGCTTCTAGCAACTGAATAGTTTTAAAACACGAAAGAATTTATATTGGTCGCCACGGTTACCCGAACCAAAATATCTACCATAGTACGTAGAAAATATGTAATAAATATAACTCATACGTCTTCAAGACCATAGTTTATACAAAAATACTATTCTTAAAGATAACAGTTCCATTCACAACATCTTCTGAAACCAACAACTCTGAACAACGAATCAACCTGAATATCAGGTTATAACTCACCAGTACAGAACATATGAATGAATTCAATCTCAGATATAAGAAGTGATATTAGAATTGGATTTTTATACTGTTATAAATCACAAAGGTTGAGCTGCTGATCAGTCACACATCAACCCCGGACTTGCTTATAGCAAAGTCCTCCACTAGGATCCTTGGCCATCTTGGCCTTAATTAATTCCGACCACGAATCTGGTCCGACCATTATTGGTCCAATTAAAAACATTCCAATTCTATATCCTATACGCCAGGTGTTGGTACAATCGACAACCTTGTTACGACAATTAGGTGTCGGAAGAATCGACAACCTTAATACAACAATCGCTGGAAAACTCACGTTCCAGGAAACAACTCAACTATGAAGAATCAATAAAGAATAACAATACAATCTAGTATCGACGAGATCGACACAATAATGGGAGGTGCACATGAAAAGTGACAATATCATAAACATCGACGAGATCGATGCAACAACTGGGATGATAATGAAGAATAAGCAATAACATGCTTAATAAAATTAAGTCTGATATGAAACAGGCATTATGAGTTCGAATCAAGGAATGGATCAGATAATCGCATCAACGAGAAATGATAATAATACTTGCATAGGTGCAAGATGGAACAATAGAATACTTGTAGAACGAGTACCACAACTTCAGAATTTAAAATAACATTTTTACCCTCATCGAGTTCACAAGTTCCCACTCATCTAGGGTTGGCAACATTCCAACCTAATTGTTGCCCAGTAATACTCTATTGTAGAAGGGGGGTTGAATACAATAGTATAAGATAATCGACTTCTTAATGTATATATCACAAATATGAAAGAAAGATAACAGCTTTATTAAATCTGATATAAAACTGTTACAAACTCTCTCAAGAAATTCTGATGTTCTTGAGAGCTGCTAGCTTACAAAAACTCTCTCAAGAAATTTTATGATCTTAAGAGCTTCTATCTTGATTCGCTTCTCTCTCTCTCTCGAATCCATAAATCGAAACCAAGACTGTGTTTATATACTACACAGCTTCTCTATCAATGATAAGTCCTAATCAATTACAAAGATTGAAACCTATCTATAATTGATAGCTACATACTACAAACCAGGAACCGACAGAATAAACTTCCATGTTTAACTAGACTCCAAATATAACTCGAAGTAGGAATCCTGATCAGCTTCCAGTCCTGATGATCAATCCTGATCCCAGTCCTGATATGCATTCTGATCCTGACGACCATGTAATCCTGATGACGTCAGCAATCCTGATCAGTTGAGTCTAGCTCCTGACGATCATTGAATTCTGAACTAACAATCTCCCCCAATCTCATACTTTGTGAAATAAAGTATAGATTCCTAAGATTCAATGATGTCAAAAACATATATACAAAATGTACAGAATCTTCAGCAACAACTTATCTGTTTAAATTCTTTGATAGAACAAATTCATCTTCAAGAAGTTGGATAACAAATTTTCTTCTTTTTCTTCAAGAATTTGAATCAGTCTTTCCTTAAGATTTCTGAGTTCTTCATCTTCCTCATTAATCTGGTAGATAGCTGCTCTGAGATTCAATATGGAGTTTCTCTGAAGACTATGCTCTTCTAGCATAAGATAAGCAATTTCCTTCCAACAGGATTGAGAGTAAGATGAGTCATGCCAAAATTTACTTCTTTAACAGCAGTACCCCTTTACATTTCCACATCCTGACCTCTTTGATTTAAGTACATGGGAGTATAATTACCATTGAAATTACTGTTTCCATCCAGTCTTCTTCTTATTGTTGACAAAATCATGTCACTCCATTCTTTGCATATTTGATTCTTCGATCTCAAAAGATAATGAACATATTTCAGTTCCTGTGTAGTTTTCATCAGCAGATCTTGAATAAATAAAATCTTCACACTACCATCTTTCATGAAGTACAGAAGCTTTTCTTTCTTGTCAAAACCATCATGACAATCTATAACTATATCAACAGCTAGTAAATTGTTCAGGTTTTCAGAAGTTAAAGTACCTCCAATTTCAGTTAAGGAGTAAGGATCAACATATGACATATTCAGATATTCAGCATCCCTGTGTCCAATACCTCCTCTTGAATTACTTGTCAATTGCTTCAGATTTGAAAACATCTTTAACCAGAGTGCTTTTGATCTAACCATCCCAGATAAATCAACAACACTTGAAGCGCTTGTAATAATTCCTCCAGACTGAAAATTGATAAGTGTATCACAACTTAATGTGCTAATATGTTTCCACTTCTTATCCTTTTCCTTTTCAAAGGCATAGCTTCTTTCCAGTGAAGATTCTTGTCTGCTTGGGTTCCTCCACTTTCTTTCATTCGAAAGTTTAAGCCTTTGTACATAGAGATTGAAATCTCTATTTGTTGATCTTGTAATTTCACTTCTTCTGGCTTCTTCTTCTTCATCTACTTCCTTGTTGTGAGAATCAACAACAGTAGATAAAATTATCAAGTCAATCTCTTGCAGAATTTCAGAATCATCAGGATCTTGAATATCATCAGGAACAACATCAGGATTAGATTCTTCAATTTGATTTGTATTGCAGAGAGTTGATTTTCTTGATTTTCTTCTCAATTCAGGTTCTTCTTCAATATTTCCATCATCACCAAAAGTAGATCTGTCAGGAACTACTAGAGTTTGAATAGGTTCAGGAATTTCTTCAATTCTTAACCCTCGAGACCTTGTCTGTCTAGGTATTGTTTGAGTTGAAGAACCTCTTCTACTTCTTCTAGCTCTTCTCATACCTCTGCCTCCTCTACCTCTAGCAGGAGCAGAGTTATTAAAGCTTTCCATCATTTCTCTCTGTTGTCTTAAGAATTCTTCATGTGAGAGATCGGGATATTCTTCACTTGCTGTAGAGAGTGTTTTTCTTGCATATAATTGTTGAACTCTTTTATCAGTGTGATATAGAGTAACAATTCTGCCATCTTTTGTAGAAAACTTCTGGAATAAATTTGATGCATCTTCAGGATTATCAATAATCACATCTTCATCACCTTCAGGAATTGTAGCAAGAATATGTCCATGACCAGGTGTCAGGATTTGTTCTTCCGTCAGGATCTGAGATTGCACCAACGTTCTTACTGTCTTAACTCCAGAATCAGAAACATGAGTTGACTGCGTTGTTTGACTTTGTGAAGTTTGAATTGTAGACTTCATAACAGCAGCATCAGAGGTTTCTCCTTGTATCACTTTGTCACAACCATCATCTCCAGTATCATCATCATTATTCCTTAATACTAGATCAGGTGTGCATTTTGTCCGACTAACCTTCTCCCCCTTTTTGACATCAGGATTTGACAATAAATTCAAAATTAAGGAAAGAGAGGCTTGAATGTCAGTTACCTTGGTATCCAGAGAATCAATCCGTCTGTTGATAGAGGTTTGTTCAGAAATAACAGATTTCACTTGGGATTCTACTACCCTTAGCTGAAAAGCAGTAGGCACCTTTGTAAAATTTTGAGAAATATCATTCCTCACCAACTCAGTTGAGGTCTTGATAGAATCAATCTCACTTTTTAGGCTTTTGGATAACAGAGTTGTAGCCTTCAGATGATTCTTCAAGTCTTGATTCTCTATAGATTTCACTGCATCATAGGCATGTTCCAAAGCAGATGAATAACTTACAGATTCAGCAGATCTGTGCCATGAATTGTTCCATTCATTCTGTCTAAGTGCCTCAGCAGGATTAAAGGAAGGAATAGAAAAATCTTGTCTCTGATCTTTCCCATTGGAAGCTTTGCCAGCCATATATGTACTTGATGAACCAAAATTAGTTCCAAGACTAATTTTGAGTGCTGTAGCAAGTTGTTCCTTCTCTTTTCGATTCTCATCATCATCACTATCATCAGAGTCATCATCATCAGTACTATGAGTATCATCAGGATCAGGAATAGCTATACCTTTCATTTTATCCTGTGAATCTATGATAGGATGATCCATTGGTCTTGAACGAAGTGGCTGTATCAGGATAGGTTCAACATCAGGAGCACCACTAGCGTCAGGATGAACACCGTCAGGATTTGATATGCTTGCATCAGTATTTGCTACCAATGGTTCTTGTGGAGCTTGAGGTTCAGAAGCTTCTTCAACACTTTGAGTCAAAGGTTCTTGTGTGCTTCCCTCATTGACAGTGTCCTCGACCAATCTTTGAACTTCATCTGCACCAGAAATCCCTTGAGCATTGTCAGGAAATTTCTCAGAAATTGTAGCTTGGCCTGCATCTTCACTTTGAGAAGATGGTTCTTGTGTAGCTGGAATATCGATGTCTACATTCTCCCTTTGAGAAAATGGTTCTTGTGGGACCATTCCATGAGCTAAGCCTTCACTCAAACTTTGATTGAGTGGTTCTTGTGTGGCTGGATCATCAGAAAGAGCTACTGAACCACTTTGAGGTTCAGGTTCTTGTGGGCTTGATCCTTTCAGTTTCTTCTGTCTCTGATAGACTAACTCTTCTGCCTTCCTTAGCTTTTCCTTGGATGTTTTATCCCAAGATTGGAAGCAGCAGCACCATACTTCTCCCATGAAATATCAACATGACTTTTTGTTGGAGAGTCCTGTGCTGGAGAGTCTGAAATATTAACCACTTGACTTGGTGCAGCATCAGGAATATTAACATCAGGATTTGCTTGAGCAGTTGAAACTGATTGCTCATTCAGAATAGAAGTGTCCTGTACATCAGTATCCTGCTTCTTTTCTAAAGGAATATGATACCTGCTTTTTGATAACTTCCTTTTCTTCTGTGGTGTAGACAATGGAACCACAGCTGCAGTAGCAGTATCAGCAACTTCCTTATTCACATTCATCACAGAGGATATAGGTAAATCATCCTCTGAGTCAGTCTCATCCCTGAGCACTAAATTTCTTTTAACAGAAACAGCCTGTAACAGCCCCAAATCCGGGGTCAGGGATTTAGAGTAGTCACGATCCATGTACTCCTTGCCTTACCTGTATCACTCACACCATTCATAATTCACCTGCTCATGACCCCACAATATATGTTTCACACACACACACACACACACAGGTTAGAGTCTCAGAAACGACACAATACAACAACTGCGGAATAAATAATTTTTATTACAACACCCAAATGTCTTTTGAATCTGTTACTGATACAATTTTCTAAGTATTGTTACATTACCAACTTAGCCTTCTGATGCTTACAATCCTCTAATACCATTCATGTCTATACATAAGTTAAATGCCAAAAGCCGTAGCCTGATTCGATTGGTTCGTACTACTCTTCGGGATCACTGCTAGAAACTGTTTATGGAAACGCCTTGCGGGGTATGTGTCATCCCATTGGCATCCTGCTTGGCTGCTATATAATATATATAAAACAATAGCAAGAGTGAGCGATAGCTCAGCAAGGTAATAAAAATATGGCATAATCCTGCCTTTAACTCAACCCAGAATAAAGCGGGTATAAGACAATAATTTGTCAAAATATCTCGATACTGAAATTATTTCCTTATCGGAATGTATTCCCAAAAACAGTACCATTATTGTACTTCAAATATCATTTTCATAATATTTCTGCAAACTTTTGCTATATTATGAACAAAGTTCTAGTATAATATAAAAGATGAGGTTTCAAAGTAAACCAATATAACCTTTCCAAAAATATCTGCTATGTAAGCAGAATATCAACACATAACTTAAAAGATGAAGTTATAAGGTGATTCAGTATAAACAACTCCCTTACCATAACTCATGTTATGTAAGGTATCCACAGAGTCATAACTCATAAAATAAAAGATGAAGTTGCATGAATTTATTGTCACTTCATTTTCAAACACTTTCGACCCCCTGACAACATAATTGGTTTTTCATCCCAATACATGTTGCAGGAATATCCAAATTGGATGATGAACTAATACTGGAGTTGCTACCGCGTCCGCTGTGCCTAACCTTACTATGATCAGTAGCAGGTCGCACCGCTCAAATAGTTTTCTACATGTAGATGGAAGTATCACGACGGCCTGACATTGTCTACCGCCTTACTATGACCTCCCGGCCCATTTGGGGCAATATAAAAGTTGGATGGGCCCACGCAACTTGACCACTTACACCACTCCTAGTTCAGATGAAATCCATGACTCTGAAACGTAAAGATCGTCCTCCTTTCCCCAAGTGTAACACTTGTTGATACGACTCCACTAAGTAGTTATATCTAGGTTGGAAAGGAAGATTCTCCAATATTTCCCAAGCTATGCTTGTTAATGGATATCGACTTGTTCCATGAATTTACCCCTCGATCATTGAGGTGGTAACACAACATTAGACTGGCAGCAATTAAATTGCTCCAAGAAAATATCTGTCCCTTGACAGTTTTTGAATTGAGAGTTTAAAAAAAAGAGTAGTAGTCACTTAAATCAGGCTTCCCATATTTTTGATAGTTGAGCGAGCATTTAAATCTTCTTAAAAGACAGATTCAAATGGAAAACAATGTTTTGGGAACCTCTTTTTGATTTGAAAATAACTAATCGTATTTATTAAATAAGTAAACCTCAAATGAATATTTGAAAATAATATTCATTAACTAAGTAATCCTTAAATGAATATTTGAAAATAATATTCATTAAATAAATAATCCTTAAATGAATATTTGAAAATAATATTCATTAAATAAATAATCCTTAAATGAATATTTGAAAATAATATTCATTAAATAAGTAATCCTTAAATGAATATTTGAAAATAATATTCATTAAATAAATAATCCTTAAATGAATATTTGAAAATAATATTCATTAAATAAGTAATCCTTAAATGAATATTTGAAAATAATATTCATTAAATAAGTAATCCTTAAATGAATATTTGAAAATAATATTCATTAAATAAATAATCCTCAAATGAATATTTGAAAATAATATTCATTAAATAAATAATCCTTAAATGAATATTTGAAAATAATATTCATTAAATAAATAATCCTCAAATGAATATAAATAATAACCCTTAAGTCAATAATCCTCAAATGAATATAAATAATAACCCTTAAGTCAATAATCCTCAAATGAATATAAATAATAACCCTTAAGTCAATAATCCTCAAATGAATATAAATAATAACCCTTAAGTCAATAATCCTCAATTAACAGTACCCGATGTCTTTATCGGAAAAATAACCTTTATCATACACAAACTATAATCACTACTAATCTTAAGAAATATCATACACCTTTAACCTAGGGCCTTTATAAAACCTGGCTTATAACTGATATCCCATATCTAGCTTATAAGCCAATTACCAAATCATTTCCAAGTAACAACCTTTGAATGAGGTAATATTCAAATAACATTCCTCAAATCATTTCCAGGTAATTAATACTTTCTAGAAATATAATTAATGTTTAATAATAGCAGTCCTCAAAATAATTAGTACACTGCCGCTGGAATCCCTCCGGGTTTCCACGGCTATCTCCATATCTCAAATACTGACTCCCGGTCTAGAGTCGAAAACAAGAAGTATGCTCTTATCTCTAGAGCTACAAGGTATACCGGTTTATAACTACTTTATCTCAAAGCTCATATATAAACCCAAATCAAACTCTATTTTATACAATATATAACAGGTATCGCACAACTGTATAACTCCACACATGGCAACAACAGTAATATATAATCAATACTTCAAAGTATAGATTTAGAAAACTTGCCACAATACTTGCAACAAAGATTTGGTATATAAATTGAGAATACACAAGTATTGAACATTGGAAAATATACCTACTCTGAATAATAGAGTAAGGTTTAGTAAACTTGCCTGATGCTCGAGAAGTGATAGGGGTTCGCGACGATGCTGGACAATCTAGACAAAGTCAAACGAAAACACACGGTTAATCCCCTCGATAAACCACTTATAACTCAATGCTTAAACACGTAAGCGAAACACAACCAAGGAATTACTAACTCGTTATAGGCTCATACTAAGTCCATGTTATTTGTCAAATTCTTATATCATAAGTTTGGTTCGAAATCCATTCTCAAATCCAAGTTATACTTAACCATTTGGAACCTTGGTTTCTAAGTCTCGTTTTCAGTGGTTTTCACTTGCGCGGCCTTGACTAAAACATTTTTATAAAATTGAACAATAATCTTTTTAATACGAATCCTTTTCGTGAGCCTTCCTAACTGTCTCTAGTATTATTCCTCAAAGTTTCACATTTTAATATGGCTCCGAAGTGGTCCAAATATAGACTCAAAGTTGCTGACCAGAGATGGGTCGTTCTTCCGAACGGCGTTTACTAAAACTCACTTTTCTCTTAAACCGTTCGGCCAAATTAGGCGAACCACATATCATTACGAAGATTATAACATAAACTACACAATCATGGGCAGTAGGACTCAAGGGTCGAGCTCTAACAGAGGAAAAACAGGGAACCAATCAGTAGGTAAAAATTTGGGCATTACGACGACTATAAATCGGACGTTCCAAAAATCATAATCATCAAACCAAGCCACACCGGGCATCCATACATCTTAAACACATGATTCACAAGTCCAGGGGTATCATACTTTAACATCTTAATCAACAAATGGCTAAACCAACTACAAGATCATGCTAACATGCTTATATTAACACTATAATCTCAACTAAGCTAACAATCATCAAGAACATCCACAAAACTCAAAGTCAACTAAGGGTTCATGGGGTTAATACCTTCCTTGGAGTGTATGATCACGTAGTAAGCCTTGTCTAGCCCTTAGATTTCCTTGGCCAAGCTTAGATTATCAAAAGAAGTCAAGAAATCAAAGTTAGTTATTGAAAGTTACTATTCATCTGTTCAAAGAACTGCCCAAACGAGGTCCTTACCCTGCTTTTCTGGGCGAGGTTTCTAAAGAGTAGTTGTAGAGCATCTCCATGGCTTTCCAACAAGCTATAGAACGCAAGATTTCATTTAGAAATGAGAGAGATACGGCCGTTTGAAAATCGGTGCAGAAACTGCCAAGATCATGGCAGTTTAGATTCTTCAACTTGGGGAGGATATTTGACTAGGCTAAACACCTTGGATTGCCATGAAATTTTGAACAGATGTTATACATGGAGTGTAGAAGCTGTGGTTAAAATTTGATGATTTTATCATGAGTAGATATCAAGTTACGAATTTTTCTTCATTTCTTGGTCCTGCTGGGCAGAAATCTGGAAAATGAGAGAGAGAGAGCTTTTCTTCTTTTCTTTTTGTTTTGTGTAATAATGATAAGAATGCTGATATTTGTATGCAATTGGTGAGTCATCACCCTTGGTTGCCTCTCCTTCTGACACTTGTCCAACATGCACTGGTCTAGATAAAGTAGCTTTAGTGGTTCGCTTTCCTTTCACATGGATGATCCAAATGTTGCATTCTCGAATTAATCTTGTTACATGTTACTTCCATGTCTATATTTAATCTTGTCATAATTTCAATCCTTAATCCATGATTTGTTCGCTTAATCGCTTAATCTCGTTATAAAGTATCAGCGGTTTCTAAAACATTCGTTTCACTGTCCCAGTGGTTTTCGTTCTAAATTCTCAAATCAAATATAATAAAATTCCAAAATATTAAATCCTCAAATCCTCCATTTTAATATCTCATTTCTTGAATATAATAATATATAATTCGCTGTCCGGTCAAATATTTCACCAAAATAAAATTTGGAATTTCTGAATTCCGATCGTCTTTGCATTCACTTATTTACTCCGTAGATCACTGATATGACTTCGGAATATCCACACTACGTCTCGTACATAGGTGGCATGAAAAACTTTGTTAATCCTCAAAATCACTATTCATCCACCAAATTCACTATTCACTGATGCACTTAATCATAATAAGAAAAGTTTTAATTAATCCAAAAATTCGGGTTATTACAGTCTCCCCTCCTTAAAAGGATTCCGTCCCGGAATCAACTTAGGCATAATTGGGGGTACTTCTCTCCCGTTGCACTTTCTAACTCCCAGGTGGATTCTTCCACCTCTTGTTTCTCCACAAACCTCTCACTAGCTTGGCAACCTCGTCTCTTAGCACTTGTTCTTTTCTATCCGTGATTTCCACAGGTTTCTCTTTGTAAGTCAGACCAGGTTGTATATCTACCTGCTCGTACTCTACATATGCCGGGCATCTATAGTATACTGACGTAGCATTGACACCTGAACCCCGTTATGACCATTCTACAAGTTTGGGGGGGTAAGGCTGGCTCGTAGGCCACCTTCCTGACGCATTTTAAAATCTCAGATGGCCCAATGAATCTCGGGCTCAACTTCCCTTTCTTTTCAAATCTCATTAATTCTTTCCATGGAGATACCTTTAGCATCACGAATCGCTAACCTCATATTCTCTATCTTGTTTGTACAGAAATACACCAGCATAAACTTGATTGTCATTCATCAACTTGCCATTTAGCTTATCAATAGCAGTACTATCTCTATACTCGCGGGCTTAGTCCGCATACTTTCTCTGTCTGTCTTGGTTGTCACTAGCCGTTTGTTGGTGAAATCTTTTGTCTTTCTAGTTTGTTGGACTAACTTGGGTTTTGTGTAAAATCTCATCCTTTAATTCTCGATCATTCGGAATCCATCTCTGTCTCATTTTAATTAAGGGTATCGGCCACCACATTGGCCTTCCCCGGATGGTAGTGTATCTCACAGTCATAATTCTAGGTCAATTCTAGCCATTTCTTCATCTCACGTTATCTACTATCACGGATAACTCAAAGTCCATTCATTACATTCCATAAAAAATTGTGGGTGCATTAGTCAATCCCAAAATAACCTCGCTGAAAACTCGAAGTGTCTATTCCCGGTACGAATCGCAGTCTTGGGTATATCCTCGGATTTAACTTCCAACTGGTGATACCCAGTTCTTAAATAAATTTGGAAATACACAACGTCTTTCAGCTGGTCAAACAACCATCTACCCTAGGTAACGAGCACCTATTCTTAATGGTAATGCTTGCTCA
This sequence comes from Heracleum sosnowskyi, assembly GCA_030848705.1. Taxonomy (NCBI): domain Eukaryota; kingdom Viridiplantae; phylum Streptophyta; class Magnoliopsida; order Apiales; family Apiaceae; genus Heracleum; species Heracleum sosnowskyi. The sequence continues at coordinate 74,813,238 of CM061235.1, forward strand.
ACTCTCTATAGTCGATACACAATCCCCTACTACCATCTTTCTTTTCTTCTGTGTTCACAAACTCCGGAACAAACCTCGATAATTCGGAAAACTTGGCCTCATACTCGGTCACAGTCATGGTTTCTTGTTTTAACTCTTTAACGTTCATTTTCATCCGGGTCTCCATATATCTCCGAAAATTATTCCCCTAAATCAACACACGCTGCACCTCTCCTAAGTCACAATACCAGCTCCCTCTGACTCCATCGTCAGTACTTATCTTACTAACCCAGAGGTAGTGTCCATGGGTACACAACTCCTCCAACATCTCAATTCCACTATAGGGCATCTATCTAACACCGTTGTCATTGGAGTTCACGGCACATTGCTATTTCTTTCACATATATCGATTGACACGCTTTCCATTATCATAATCCTTGGGAGAATAAACCAATTTCATTGATATGTCACTAACATTCTATTCGTCTTAGGGATTCGCTCCTGACATAGGTGATTTCGTCGCGAATCTCATTCCTATCAGCGAATTTTGACTTATTTGACCTGGTTGGCCTCCCCTTGAAATTCAATGAGGACAACAAAGATCATGGGGCCTTGAAAAGACAGCTCCCATATCAAGGAAAACGTCACACACTGGTGATCACAAGGTTATGAGTTTTAAGGTAACCTTATTGGAGGTAAAATAATTTTACCGAGAGATCAATATGATCATAAGAACTCAACGTTGTGTGCCTCGATTGAGACATTACTAAAGGTAATTAGCCTTCTTGTATTTCACAACTTACAAGTGATGGCGTCCCATCAGACTTCTATCACACAGACAGATAGTCCTTGTAGCCCCTATAGGTATAGGGTTGTTCGTCTCAGTGGAGGTTGAAAAATATGAAAGCAATTCGATATCAATTTAATGATTATCGTCTTTCGACAATATTTCTTAAAGGAACACCTTGGATTAAAATTGAACAGATTCCAAAGGTGCGGTTTCCAAAGAAAATACAAAGAAAAGAATAACCAAAAAGGACACTGGTACTTAACAAACAAGTGGTGAGGTATCACCATAGGGTCATTCATTATTTGAAGAAAAGTCAAAGCTTAAATAACATCATTTGACAGGGCTTCGAAAACCTGAAAGTAGGCATTGTGACAGCCTCTGGCACAAGTGAAACTGAATAGGGTTTTGCACAAGTGTTATAAAACAACTTCGAAGAGGGAATATACCCTTTATCAGAATTCTTTCTTGGAAAGAGGTCAAGATAGATCATAGATTGGGGAAATATCCCACATAATTTACAAATGGGGAGGGTACTACCAAGGTCTCTACAGATGCCTTTTACGTCGGCTCCTCTAATGGATAATCGTTCCATTCTAAAGCTTTTCTTCTTTAGGCACACCCTAAGGTACTCGATACTTACGTCATTGCCGACTTATAATAGTCGCTAAGAATTCAACCATCAACATTTGCAATCGCAGGGAATTCTATTCGACTAGGCGCAGACATCTCAAATAAGCGTTTTGTTCTATAAGAAGACTTCGATACCGCTGTCGCCCATAGCAATGACATTTCCTCATGTCGACTGGGCGGTACTCCACACTTTTGGCACAATAGCCTTTTCATTTAAGTCAATCCCGGAACTTCTTAGTCCGTCTTGGTCTTTAAATATATTTCGCCTTTACCGTCCAATCTCAACTTCATCATTTTATCTCTACATTCAATTATAGCAATCAGGGTCTGTCCACCAACTCATATAACGGCTATCTTACCCAATCCACAGGGTTCGCTCTAATTTCCACTCTCTTTGGTGACGTCCTCTGGTAATCAGAAAGACAAGGTTTGCCAAAATTTACTGAATTTCTTTCAAAAATCAGGGAAATTTGATCAATCTTATTACCTACTAGTAATGCTCGGATCTGATTTCCGACCTTTCTGTTCTATCCTCATAATTCCTTCCTGGTTTCCTGAGGGTGGTAAATCTCGTTCTCGATTCCGTCTTAGTGTGCTTGTCTTACAATAATGTTTGCATGGTACATATACCCAAAATTCTCCTTGAGATAATAAAATCCCTCAACGATGTAATAGACACTATTTCCAGTGGAATCGCTGGTCGTGGGGGATTGAAACCTCATAGCCAAAGCAATTCCTTTCACTATTATAGGCAACTAAGTACCCTTAATCGTTCGTGAAAATCTGAACATCTTGGTTCTTACGTATGCCGCCTCCTTATGGGCAACTATAACTGACTACGAGTAACAGGTTTCGTTCAAGTCGAATCAATCCACTGATACTGGCTATACTGCCTCTACCTCTTCTGCCTTGGAGACTCTACTCCATTTTCTTTGTCATACCTCTTGATGAATCATGAACGATCCTTAACCTCTCGTCTCGTCCCTTATTTATCCCTTGAAGGTTCGTCCGGTCTTATTATTAGACCTCAAGTAACACACCACATCTTTATCAATCAACACGTCCTCTACAAGATTCTTTCCTTGACCCACTATGGGGTCTTCCTCTAGATCCTCCTATGGATCTTCCTTTATCGGGTCTCCGTCCATTTCAAGGAACGCATCATCAAATGCCTACTCGAAGGCCTCGGGATCTGGTATCTCAGAATCCCATCCATCTATAACTCATACGAATCAAGGTGGCTAACCATGAAGTCCTAAGTACGGTTTCCCAAAAGAAGTCCCCTCTCGGGCTTCATCTTAAACAGCCAGGGTCATGTCCTCTAACCCGACTACGAACTCAATTTGACCTCTAAATGTCCTTATCATTATTAAGGGTATTGTAAGACTCGATCTCCTATCGTTTCTGAGGACTGTAACCTAACGCTCTGATACCATTTCTGTAACAGCCCCAAATCCGGGGTCAGGGATTTAGAGTAGTCACGATCCATGTACTCCTTGCCTTACCTGTATCACTCACACCATTCATAATTCACCTGCTCATGACCCCACAATATATGTTTCACACACACACACACACACACAGGTTAGAGTCTCAGAAATGACACAATACAACAACTGCGGAATAAATAATTTTTATTACAACACCCAAATGTCTTTTGAATCTGTTACTGATACAATTTTCTAAGTATTGTTACATTACCAACTTAGCCTTCTGATGCTTACAATCCTCTAATACCATTCATGTCTATACATAAGTTAAATGCCAAAAGCCGTAGCCTGATTCGATTGGTTCGTACTACTCTTCGGGATCACTGCTAGAAACTGTTTATGGAAACGCCTTGCGGGGTATGTGTCATCCCATTGGCATCCTGCTTGGCTGCTATATAATATATATAAAACAATAGCAAGAGTGAGCGATAGCTCAGCAAGGTAATAAAAATATGGCATAATCCTGCCTTTAACTCAACCCAGAATAAAGCGGGTATAAGACAATAATTTGTCAAAATATCTCGATACTGAAATTATTTCCTTATCGGAATGTATTCCCAAAAACAGTACCATTATTGTACTTCAAATATCATTTTCATAATATTTCTGCAAACTTTTGCTATATTATGAACAAAGTTCTAGTATAATATAAAAGATGAGGTTTCAAAGTAAACCAATATAACCTTTCCAAAAATATCTGCTATGTAAGCAGAATATCAACACATAACTTAAAAGATGAAGTTATAAGGTGATTCAGTATAAACAACTCCCTTACCATAACTCATGTTATGTAAGGTATCCACAGAGTCATAACTCATAAAATAAAAGATGAAGTTGCATGAATTTATTGTCACTTCATTTTCAAACACTTTCGACCCCCTGACAACATAATTGGTTTTTCATCCCAATACATGTTGCAGGAATATCCAAATTGGATGATGAACTAATACTGGAGTTGCTACCGCGTCCGCTGTGCCTAACCTTACTATGATCAGTAACAGGTCGCACCGCTCAAATAGTTTTCTACATGTAGATGGAAGTATCACGACGGCCTGACATTGTCTACCGCCTTACTATGACCTCCCGGCCCATTTGGGGCAATATAAAAGTTGGATGGGCCCACGCAACTTGACCACTTACACCACTCCTAGTTCAGATGAAATCCATGACTCTGAAACGTAAAGATCGTCCTCCTTTCCCCAAGTGTAACACTTGTTGATACGACTCCACTAAGTAGTTATATCTAGGTTGGAAAGGAAGATTCTCCAATATTTCCCAAGCTATGCTTGTTAATGGATATCGACTTGTTCCATGAATTTACCCCTCGATCATTGAGGTGGTAACACAACATTAGACTGGCAGCAATTAAATTGCTCCAAGAAAATATCTGTCCCTTGACAGTTTTTGAATTGAGAGTTTAAAAAAAAGAGTAGTAGTCACTTAAATCAGGCTTCCCATATTTTTGATAGTTGAGCGAGCATTTAAATCTTCTTAAAAGACAGATTCAAATGGAAAACAATGTTTTGGGAACCTCTTTTTGATTTGAAAATAACTAATCGTATTTATTAAATAAGTAAACCTCAAATGAATATTTGAAAATAATATTCATTAACTAAGTAATCCTTAAATGAATATTTGAAAATAATATTCATTAAATAAATAATCCTTAAATGAATATTTGAAAATAATATTCATTAAATAAATAATCCTTAAATGAATATTTGAAAATAATATTCATTAAATAAGTAATCCTTAAATGAATATTTGAAAATAATATTCATTAAATAAATAATCCTTAAATGAATATTTGAAAATAATATTCATTAAATAAGTAATCCTTAAATGAATATTTGAAAATAATATTCATTAAATAAGTAATCCTTAAATGAATATTTGAAAATAATATTCATTAAATAAATAATCCTCAAATGAATATTTGAAAATAATATTCATTAAATAAATAATCCTTAAATGAATATTTGAAAATAATATTCATTAAATAAATAATCCTCAAATGAATATAAATAATAACCCTTAAGTCAATAATCCTCAAATGAATATAAATAATAACCCTTAAGTCAATAATCCTCAAATGAATATAAATAATAACCCTTAAGTCAATAATCCTCAAATGAATATAAATAATAACCCTTAAGTCAATAATCCTCAATTAACAGTACCCGATGTCTTTATCGGAAAAATAACCTTTATCATACACAAACTATAATCACTACTAATCTTAAGAAATATCATACGCCTTTAACCTAGGGCCTTTATAAAACCTGGCTTATAACTGATATCCCATATCTAGCTTATAAGCCAATTACCAAATCATTTCCAAGTAACAACCTTTGAATGAGGTAATATTCAAATAACATTCCTCAAATCATTTCCAGGTAATTAATACTTTCTAGAAATATAATTAATGTTTAATAATAGCAGTCCTCAAAATAATTAGTACACTGCCGCTGGAATCCCTCCGGGTTTCCACGGCTATCTCCATATCTCAAATACTGACTCCCGGTCTAGAGTCGAAAACAAGAAGTATGCTCTTATCTCTAGAGCTACAAGGTATACCGGTTTATAACTACTTTATCTCAAAGCTCATATATAAACCCAAATCAAACTCTATTTTATACAATATATAACAGGTATCGCACAACTGTATAACTCCACACATGGCAACAACAGTAATATATAATCAATACTTCAAAGTATAGATTTAGAAAACTTGCCACAATACTTGCAACAAAGATTTGGTATATAAATTGAGAATACACAAGTATTGAACATTGGAAAATATACCTACTCTGAATAATAGAGTAAGGTTTAGTAAACTTGCCTGATGCTCGAGAAGTGATAGGGGTTCGCGACGATGCTGGACAATCTAGACAAAGTCAAACGAAAACACACGGTTAATCCCCTCGATAAACCACTTATAACTCAATGCTTAAACACGTAAGCGAAACACAACCAAGGAATTACTAACTCGTTATAGGCTCATACTAAGTCCATGTTATTTGTCAAATTCTTATATCATAAGTTTGGTTCGAAATCCATTCTCAAATCCAAGTTATACTTAACCATTTGGAACCTTGGTTTCTAAGTCTCGTTTTCAGTGGTTTTCACTTGCGCGGCCTTGACTAAAACATTTTTATAAAATTGAACAATAATCTTTTTAATACGAATCCTTTTCGTGAGCCTTCCTAACTGTCTCTAGTATTATTCCTCAAAGTTTCACATTTTAATATGGCTCCGAAGTGGTCCAAATATAGACTCAAAGTTGCTGACCAGAGATGGGTCGTTCTTCCGAACGGCGTTTACTAAAACTCACTTTTCTCTTAAACCGTTCGGCCAAATTAGGCGAACCACATATCATTACGAAGATTATAACATAAACTACACAATCATGGGCAGTAGGACTCAAGGGTCGAGCTCTAACAGAGGAAAAACAGGGAACCAATCAGTAGGTAAAAATTTGGGCATTACGACGACTATAAATCGGACGTTCCAAAAATCATAATCATCAAACCAAGCCACACCGGGCATCCATACATCTTAAACACATGATTCACAAGTCCAGGGGTATCATACTTTAACATCTTAATCAACAAATGGCTAAACCAACTACAAGATCATGCTAACATGCTTATATTAACACTATAATCTCAACTAAGCTAACAATCATCAAGAACATCCACAAAACTCAAAGTCAACTAAGGGTTCATGGGGTTAATACCTTCCTTGGAGTGTATGATCACGTAGTAAGCCTTGTCTAGCCCTTAGATTTCCTTGGCCAAGCTTAGATTATCAAAAGAAGTCAAGAAATCAAAGTTAGTTATTGAAAGTTACTATTCATCTGTTCAAAGAACTGCCCAAACGAGGTCCTTACCCTGCTTTTCTGGGCGAGGTTTCTAAAGAGTAGTTGTAGAGCATCTCCATGGCTTTCCAACAAGCTATAGAACGCAAGATTTCATTTAGAAATGAGAGAGATACGGCCGTTTGAAAATCGGTGCAGAAACTGCCAAGATCATGGCAGTTTAGATTCTTCAACTTGGGGAGGATATTTGACTAGGCTAAACACCTTGGATTGCCATGAAATTTTGAACAGATGTTATACATGGAGTGTAGAAGCTGTGGTTAAAATTTGATGATTTTATCATGAGTAGATATCAAGTTACGAATTTTTCTTCATTTCTTGGTCCTGCTGGGCAGAAATCTGGAAAATGAGAGAGAGAGAGCTTTTCTTCTTTTCTTTTTGTTTTGTGTAATAATGATAAGAATGCTGATATTTGTATGCAATTGGTGAGTCATCACCCTTGGTTGCCTCTCCTTCTGACACTTGTCCAACATGCACTGGTCTAGATAAAGTAGCTTTAGTGGTTCGCTTTCCTTTCACATGGATGATCCAAATGTTGCATTCTCGAATTAATCTTGTTACATGTTACTTCCATGTCTATATTTAATCTTGTCATAATTTCAATCCTTAATCCATGATTTGTTCGCTTAATCGCTTAATCTCGTTATAAAGTATCAGCGGTTTCTAAAACATTCGTTTCACTGTCCCAGTGGTTTTCGTTCTAAATTCTCAAATCAAATATAATAAAATTCCAAAATATTAAATCCTCAAATCCTCCATTTTAATATCTCATTTCTTGAATATAATAATATATAATTCGCTGTCCGGTCAAATATTTCACCAAAATAAAATTTGGAATTTCTGAATTCCGATCGTCTTTGCATTCACTTATTTACTCCGTAGATCACTGATATGACTTCGGAATATCCACACTACGTCTCGTACATAGGTGGCATGAAAAACTTTGTTAATCCTCAAAATCACTATTCATCCACCAAATTCACTATTCACTGATGCACTTAATCATAATAAGAAAAGTTTTAATTAATCCAAAAATTCGGGTTATTACACAGCCTCACCTCTCTTTGCAGCTTTCTTCACCAGGACCCCTTGTACACCCCTTTGTAACTTCTTTTTAGTGATAGGTGTAGAGGAAAAGTCCTTTGAACCTGATTGCCTTCCTGACACATCAGCTCTAGCTGACTTCTTTGCTTTTACAACTAAAGTCTTTTGAGAGACATTAGAGGTGGCAGTTGACTGTTTAGACTGTTTAGGATGAATGCTTGGGTCAGGAATAAAAGCATTTCCTATGAAACCATTTGCCTTATCACTATTGACTAAGGACTTAATATTATTCTCAGTAATTCTACAGATAGGTAGAATTACATCATTTTCAAAAACAACATTAGCACACAAGTGATTAAATATCAACTGTAAAAATCTAAGAAAACAGACAGAACCTAACTTATCTGATTTCCTATTACTTAAAGCTTTTAAGATAAACGACCCATAATCAAACACTGTAGAGTGGATAAGAGAGTACCCAATTTTAAGAGATCCTGATGGAAGAGCATCAAAATTTGATGTCTTGTTCAGGAAACAGCGGCTGATCGTATCAAAAAAGAAATTCCATTCCTTCTTAAGCTTTGTCCTAAAGAGATTGCCATATCTCTTTACTTCACCATTGTAGCCAAGTTTTGTGACAAACTCAAATACAGTAGAGTCTGAAATCACACTAGGAACATTATCACCCAGAATAGGCAAATGCAACACCTCTTCAATAACAGCAGGGGTGACATGATGAGTTACTCCATTTGATTCGAACTGCATCAGAATGGTTCCTGTAGTACTTTGACCAAAAACAACTGTGTTCCAAACCTGCATTACAAACTTAAAAGAAACAGTCGCAGGCTCTGTTAAAGCATACTTCAATGGGCTTGAAGTAAGAAAATCTTGAATTATATGGAACTCAGTAGGCAATTCCTGATGGTCTAATATGGCTACAAAGTTATTAGTGGCAAAAGTAATATCACGAATTACTGTTTGTTTGTTCATGAATGATGAAGACGCCATTGTAATGCTTTTGAAAACTTGAGAATTAAGATTTGAAGCAATTAGGGTATGAGAGTACAGAGAGAGATAGAAAACGAAAAACTGATGATGAGAGAGTAATGAAAGATGTAGAACAATGAAAAGGATTTTGTTAAAACAAAATATTACTCTCAATAACAGGTGGCAAAATATGATTTGTGCATAAATAATTAGTGGACAGATTACGTGTGTCATTAAATAAAACTGCACCGCTTTTTATGTGTATGTATAGATATATCTATAATAGTGCAACACACGCGCGCATACAGTTGTCCTACTAAAACTCAATCGTCCATTAGCAGATACGGACGAAAAATTAGGCACAAATTTAGTAATGAAAATACTGACCTGTACATCAGGATTGACCAGTTGACTTCCTGTCAGGATTGCATCCTATCAGGATTTGATCAAAGAAAACATACCTTTCTGAATAACCATCAGGATTTGACAGTTATCAGGATTTCCTCTCTGTAGCTTTTCTCAGAAATTCTCAAAGTTCATCATTCCAAGTTCATTCACCAATTTATTGAAAGTAGCTTCAGGTAGTGGCTTGGTGAATATATCAGCTAGTTGTTGATCAGTAGGAACAAAGTGAAGTTCAATTGTTCCTTCCAGAACTTGTTCTCTTATGAAGTGATATCGAATACTGATGTGTTTAGTAAGAGAATGTTGAACTGGATTTCCTGTCATTGCAATAGCACTTTGGTTATCACAATAAATAGGGATTTTCGAGTATGACAGGCCATAATCTAACAACTGATTTCTCATCCACATTATCTGAGCACAACAACTTCCTGCAGCAATGTACTCAGCTTCTGCAGTTGAAGTGGAAATGGATTTTTGCTTTTTACTGAACAATGAAACTAGTCTTCCACCCAAAAACTGACAGCTTCCTGAAGTACTTTTCCTGTCTATTTTGCATCCTGCAAAATCAGCATCTGAATAACCACACAACCCAAAATCTGATTCCCTTGCATACCAAAGGCCAAGTGAAGATGTGCCTTTGAGATATCTGAAAATTCTTTTGACTGCAATCAGATGGGGTTCTCTAGGTTTTGCTTGAAATCTTGCACACAGACAGGTTGCAAACATGATATCTGGTCTACTTGTAGTGAGATACAATAAAGAGCCAATCATTCCTCTGTAGTGAGTTACATCTACCTCAGTACCTTGATCGGGATCAAGTTTGGTAGTTGTAGCTATGGGAGTTGTAGCAGGAGAACTATCTTGCATGTTAAACCTTGTCAATAAATTCCTTGTATATTTAGACTGATTGATAAAAATCCCTTCATCAGTCTGTTTAACTTGAAGACCAAGAAAGTAACTCATTTCTCCCATCATGCTCATTTGATATCTTGACTGCATAAGCTTGGAAAACTTTTCACAAAGATTATTGTTTGTTGACCCAAAAATGATATCAACATAAATCTGAACTAACAACAAGTCCTTACCATGATTCAAATAAAATAGAGTTTTATCAATAGCACCTCTTTTGAATCCACTTTCCAGTAAGAATAGAGCTAAAGTTTCATACCATGCTCTTGGAGCTTGCTTTAGTCCATAAAGTGCCTTATCCAATATGTAGACATGATCTGGATAGTTAGGATCAATGAAACCAGGAGGTTGCTCAACATAGACTTCTTCCTCCAGTTCTCCATTTAAGAAAGCACTTTTAACATCCATCTGGAAAACCTTGAATTTCTTATGTGCTGCATAAGCAAGAAATATCCTGATGGCTTCTAGTCTTGCAACAGGAGCAAAAGTTTCATCATAATCAATTCCCTCTTGTTGAGAATACCCCTTTGCAACTAGTCTTGCTTTGTTTCTGATTATTACTCCATCAGAATCAGTCTTGTTCTTGAAAATCCATTTTGTACCAACAATTGATCTATTCTTTGGTCTTGGTACCAGTTTCCAGACTTCATTTCTTTCAAATTCATTCAGTTCCTCTTGCATTGCAGTAACCCAATCAGGATCTTTAAGTGCATCTTCAACTTTCTTTGGCTCCTCCTTGGATAGAAGTTATTGTATAGACATTCATTCTGAGTTGCACTTCTTGTTTGAACACCTGCATCAGGATCCCCAATGATCAAATCAGGAGTATGACTTGCAGTCCATTTCCTTGCTGGTGTTAAATTGTTTCTTGATGTAGATGCTCTCCATGGATTGGTGTTATCTTGATTTGAAGAACTTGCTTGTCTTGAAGCTCCCCCTGAATTATTGCTATTTCCTCCTGATAAGTTATCAGGATCATCACTTGAATCAGTATCTGAAGAATTTTGTCCTGATGATTGTGTTGACTCTGAACTTGTAGTAGAATGATGTTGCTCCCCCTCAACATTAGCACTACTAGAAGTATTACTATTGATTGCATCATCAGTATTTGCACCATCAGCATCTGGTGTGTCATCAGGATTTGGTGACCCATCAGGATCTGATGTATGGACAGGATCTGATTCACTTTCTTCAGGTTCCTTGGTAGCTTTATTTTCAAAAATCAATCTATCATGAGAGTCTTCATTGATTCCAGCTATCTTCTTGTCATCAAAAGATACATGTATTGACTCCATGACAGTCATTGTCCTCAAATTAAAAACTCTGAAGGCTCTTGATGCAGGATAGCCTATGAAAATTCCTTCATCAGCCTTTGTTTCAAATTTCCCTAGTTGTTCAGGATGAGTTCTGAGAACAAAACATTTACAGCCAAACACATGCAGATGCTTCAGACTTGGTTTCTTTTCCTTGAGTGACTGATAAGGAGTAACACCATGTCTGTTTATTAATGTGATATTTTGAGTGTAGAATGCTGTGTTGACTGCTTCTGCCCAGAAATATGTAGGTAATTTTGCTTCTTCCAACATAGTTCTGCCAGCTTCAATAAGAGTTCTATTTTTCCTTTCAACTACTCCATTTTGCTGAGGTGTGCCAGGAGCAGAGAATTGTTGAATGATTCCTTTGTATTTGCAGAACTCTTCCATCTTTGAATTCTTAAATTCAGTACCATTATCACTTCTCAGTATCTTGACTTTGTACTTTGTGGTTGTCTCAATCATTCTCACATGATCCAACAGAACTTCAGGAGTCTCATCTTTTCTGTGCAGAAAATACACCCAGGTGAATCTAGAATATTCATCAACAATTACAAGAGTGTACCTTTTCTTACTGATGGTTATGATGTTGACTGGACCGAATAGATCAAGATGTAGCATGTGATATGGTTCTTCAATAGAGGATTCTGATTTACTCTGGAATGATGTCCTTCTTTGTTTTGCTTTCTGACATGCATCACAGAGTCCATCAGGAGTATATAACACTTTTGGTAATCCTCTCACTAAATCTTTCTTAACCAACTCATTGATATTGCTGAAGTTGAGATGAGAAAGCTTCTTGTGCCAATTCCAGCTTTCATCTACTGAAGCTTTACTGATCAGACAGGTAGGGGAGTCATCAGTATTTGATTGAATGTTGGCTTCATATATGTTACCATGCCTGTAGCCAGTCAGTGCTATCTTTCCTGTTTCTTTGCTGACTACTTCACAATGTGTGGAATAGAAGTTGACATGATAACCTCTGTCAGTGATTTGACTAATACTCAACAGGTTGTGTTTTAGTCCCTTCACTAGAGCTACATTTTCAATGATGACATTTCCAATGATTATATTGCCATATCCCAAGGTTTGTCCAATGTTTCCATCTCCATAAGACACAGTTGGGCCAGCTTTTTCCTCATATTCTGATAACAGGGCTTTGTTTCCAGTCATGTGCACAGAACATCCACTATCCATGACTAACACATTTTTCTTTTTACCCTGCAATCAGAATAGAAACACACTTATCATCAGGAGCAGCAGTTACATCAGCATTGGCCATTAAAGCATAGTTGACCACCTCAGTATCAGATTCTGAGGAAGAGTCCATCCAATCCTTGCTTGATGTGATAAGTGCCTTTGTCTTCTTGTACTCAGAAGCAAAGTGACCCATACCATTGCACTTGTAGCATCTAACCTTTGACTTGTCAAATTTGCTACCCTTGCTGTCCTTTTTGATATACTTATCTTTGTTTGAATTGAAATCCTTTTTCTGAAAGTTGCCTTGTCTTCTATTCTTCCTGAACTTCATCCTTCTGAAGTTTCTGACAATCATAGCAACCATCTCTTCCATGTCTGAGTCAGAAGAATCATCATCAGTATTGGCATCAGCATTGCCATCAGTATCTGATGAAGAGTCATCAGGATCTGACTCAACTATTCTTGTTTTACTTCTAGAGACCTCCATAGATTTTCCTTTTGATTTAGCCTCTGCTTTCAAAGCAATTGATTTTGCCTTGCTGCTTTTCTTGTTCTTCCTCTGTTGAACTTCAAGATCATGAGTTATTAGCATCCCATAGACTTCATCAAGAGACACAGTGTTAAGATCATACTGATGTCTAATGATCGATGTCTGAGTGTCCCATTCTTCAGGTAAAGCTCTTAGAAACTTGGTGTTTGAATCTTCAGTTTCATATTCCTTGTCAACTAAAGATAAACTGTTCAATAGTGTCAGAAATCTATCATATAGATCAGTTAGGCTCTCATCGGGTCTTGCATCAAATTGTTCATATTCTTGAATCAAAAGAGCCCTTCTGTTTTTCTTGACAGATGCAGATCCCTGGCACTGAGTTTCCAAAGTATCCCAGATTTCTTTTGAAGACTTGCATGCAATCACTCTGTTTGACATGACAGCATCAAGACTACTGTGTAAGATATTCTTTATCTTCGGTTCCCTGAGTACATGAGCTTTTTCTTCTGGAGTCCATTCACTTTTAGCCTTGATCACATAATGTTCAGGTACTGTATCTGTTCGTTCTACAATTCGTGTAGGAATATATGGTCCATCACGAATCCTGTCCAAATAGTCAGGATCCATAGCCTCCAGGTACATCAGCATCTTTACCCTCCATGTTGGATATTCTGATTTCTTCAAGATGGGAATCTTCATGCTTTCATACTTGGTTGTCGACATCTTTAGATCGTATCTGATTCAGAATTAAATCAGTTTGCTCTGATACCAATTGTTGCCCAGTAATACTCTATTGTAGAAGGGGGGGTTGAATACAATAGTATAAGATAATCGACTTCTTAATGTATATATCACAAATATGAAAGAAAGATAACAGCTTTATTAAATCTGATATAAAACTATTACAAACTCTCTCAAGAAATTCTGATGTTCTTGAGAGCTGCTAGCTTACAAAAACTCTCTCAAGAAATTCTATGATCTTAAGAGCTTCTATCTTGATTCGCTTCTCTCTCTCTCTCGAATCCATAAATCGAAACCAAGACTGTGTTTATATACTACACAGCTTCTCTATCAATGATAAGTCCTAATCAATTACAAAGATTGAAACCTATCTATAATTGATAGCTACATACTACAAACCAGGAACCGACAGAATAAACTTCCATGTTTAACTAGACTCCAAATATAACTCGAAGTAGGAATCCTGATCAGCTTCCAGTCCTGATGATCAATCCTGATCCCAGTCCTGATATGCATTCTGATCCTGACGACCATGTAATCCTGATGACGTCAGCAATCCTGATCAGTTGAGTCTAGCTCCTGACGATCATTGAATTCTGAACTAACACTAATATTTTTAAATCAAGATTTTTGAAAAAAAGCCTTAGTATAAGGCCCATAACTATCTTTTAAATCGTTTCAACATAATAAATATACTTTTCCCAATTAATATGGAAATATAAATCTGACCTCAAAAGGTATGAAAGAATACTCGTCAATTTACGAGATTAAATAAAATACTTGCAATTCAATGCAAAAGAATCATCATTTAAAGTTTAGTGAAGAGTATGTCAATTGCATAATAATAAATCAACAGAATATCACTCAAATAATAAGCAAGGGTATAAACACTTGCCTCCGGTCCTTAGCTATTTCGTAAAGCTGAATCACATGACTTCCTCCTTAATCTGTCTCATAACACGATTCTCTATTTCCGTCCTTCTTTGATTTAACGCTCTTGTGAATACCACTAATCTGATCCTACCGTTTTGAATCCACGTGTCGACATCTCCGACTTCCTTCATTTAACATATTTCGATAATCTGACTCGTCTCGTCCAATAGCCTCTGTTACATAGATAACCATATTTCAATCGATAGAATAATCACGATTAACTAAATAAGTATCCCACGTATCACGTTCGTCGAAAATCTCTATACTATAAAAGTCAACATCTAAGTCAACGGTCTCGTAAATCTCGTTTTCTATCAATACTGATAAATTTCTATTTTAACTACCCCTCGTGATAATATTAGACACGACCAAAATATTTAAACAAGTCTCCAATCACTTATTCGTATTTATGACTCAATAAACAAATAATTCACATATTTCACGTAACACACATTGTCATTTAATTGTGATTAATAAATCACATAAGTCTCGTAACGTCCAAGAAATAATTTTAGAAAAATATTCGACTCTCGTTTCAAAGGAATTAATCCTCAAAATATTTTTAGATCAAAAATCGGATCATTTATCCCAATATACAGATTTAAAAACAATTTAATCAATTAATATAAAATTAATTGACTAATTCCAAACACTTTGTATGAATAAAACCTAGCCAAGAAAATAATTAAATCTAATTTAAATTAATTAGATTTAATTAATAATTATTTAATAGAATTAACTGATTATTAAAATTAATCAATTAATTAAATAAATAAATTATTAATAAAAAATAATTAAAATAATTAAATTTAATCAATTTTCGAATTTAAATAAATATTTATAAATTTATAAAATTTTCTGGATAATCAAATGTATTTCTAAATTTAAAAAAAAATGATTTTTAGAATTTTTAACTATTTTGGATTTATTTAAAAATAAATAAATCCAGAAACATCTTTCACAACACTGCTATCAGCAAAACGGATCAAACGACGGTCTCACCAAGAAACTCGCTGGAAATCTAAAGAACAGCCGCCAGAATCTGCAAAATTTCCAGAATCCGGCCGCCAACCCTACCGCCGGCGAGTTCTCCGGCGAATCCAAATCGCCTCAAAACAACCTCAAAACACATGGATTTTTATGGAGAAATCACAGGAACGTCCCGACAATAACAATACCAAGCCTAAATAACTGACATCACATCAAAATCGTTCGAAACGAACGGAAAAAAACAGCGGTGTCATATTCCGGCCAACCGAAATCGAACACCAAACTCAAAAATGTTGACACCTATAAATTCCTCATCTCACGATCTATCTAATGATGTAAACACAAGCAAAAACCAATCATCCTAACTAAAAATCCGGCCAAACCTAGAACTTTTCCGGTGAACTTTTAAAACCTGATCTACATCGATTCATAACTCAAACAATCACATATAAGGTGTCAAAACACTCCTTTTACATGTACAATCTATTCCAATCATCAATTAACAAGAACAATCAAGAACAAAGATTCCCCCAATTTAAACTAATAAATTCGAATTAATTAAAATAATTAAAAATAAGAAAAACTCAGAAATCATACCCACACGAATTTTGATGATGGATTTGGATAGAGGATGTTGAGAATTTCGATTCGACTACTAGAGCGTCGAAATCGGATTCCGATAACGTCTTCAAAAGTTGGTTTGATTCTCAAGAACACGAAGAACATGATTCAGAGATTTTTATATATTTAACAATAATTAAGCTTGATTATACGCAAAATAATACACGATACGCCTTTTTATATTAAACGGAAAATAATACCCCAAACAACATTTTTGGATCGATATTGATCCAATGGATCGTTTTAATATGAACAAATAGAATACACGTTTTACAAGACGATAATTATCCAGAATATATGGATAACTACAAGAATCGTTTAATAATAGATATACGAACCAAAATACCTATATTACGAATATTTCCCACTTTAACGAATGAAATATTGGTACGAACGATATACCAATTTCCCGAATAATTAGGGAACGAACTAAATTTTCTTTTTGATAAATAAAATAAAACGAAATAAAAATAACATTCTCTTAAAAAGAATTTTCCAATCACCACAAATATTCACATAGCATCTTAAGGTCACATATTCAACCATTTAACGAATAACTTAACACATTTAAACAGATAAAACATTTAATAAATTTTGATATGAAAATAAAATTTCATTTCACATCAAATATTAATACGTAATTTTCCCGGATCTTACAAACACCCTATGAAACCTCGTTTGTTATGTGTACAAATCTATACTATATTATTATATTATTAAAGACGAAATATTAAAAGTTTTGGTAGGTCAGCTCGGGCCTATTATAATTTGGGTCGCACGTATCTATAACCAATTTATTTATAATCAATTGCTTTTTTCAGCTAAAACACATTACCTATTTTATATATTTTTCTAACTAAAACAACTTATCTTCTAAAAATAAAATAGGTAACATATATATATAATGACAATATTATTACATATTTATAACCGATTACCTTTTTCAGCTAAAACACATTATCTGTTTTACATTTTCTAACTAAAACTACTCATCTTCTAAACATAACAAATACAAAATAAATATGTAATGGTAATATTGTTATATATAATTATTAATAAATAACCAATTACCCTTTCAACTAAACACATAATCTTTTTTATTTTTTCTAACATAAAAAACTAATTTTCTAAAAGTAACACGAACAACATATATATAGAAAGATAATATAATTTATATTTTCTAATTTCAAACAATTAATTTTCTAAAAGTAACACGGGCAATATATCAATACTATTATATAAAGAAGAAGACGGGGGCGGTGAGATGGCGCTCTCAGACCGCTTCGTTCTATTTTTCTAATTTTCTCAATTTTTTGAATTAATAATATTAAAAATTCGAAAAAATCTCAATTACCTTTTAAATCAATACTAATAGAGGAAACATATAATATTTTTGCATTTAAAATCCCTACTAATGGAGAAAATAAATATACAATAAATCTTTACTAACGGAGGAAACTAAATATCACTAATGGAAGAAACTAAATATTCAATTATAATATTCTTTCCTTCAAAATATCTAAATTAGCAAAAAAAATGTATTACCTTACATTATTTTGAACTTTCCTCTATTATTATATAAATATTCTCATAATATTTTTTTAATGAAATTACTATCTTAACATACTGTTGTCCTAAACTTTCTTTTTTTATGTAATATAATAGAAAATACATGAACGTTTTGGTAAATAAGAATTATTATATAAAGGAGAAGACGGGGGCGGTGAGGTGGCGCTCTCAGATCGTTTCGTTCTATTTTTCTAATTTTCTCAATTTTTTGAATTAATAATATTAAAAATTCGAAAAAATCTCAATTACCTTTTAAATCAATACTAATAGAGGAAACATATAATATTTTTGCATTTAAAATCCCTACTAATTGAGAAAGTAAATATACAATAAATCTTTACTAATAGAGGAAACTAAATATCACTAATGGAAGAAACTAAATATTCAAATATAATATTCTTGCCTTCAAAATATCTAAATTAGCAAAAAAAAATTGAACTTTCCTCTATTATTATCTAAATATTCTCATAATATTTTTTTAATGAAATTACTATCTTAACATACTGCTCTCCTAAACTTTCTTTTTTTATGTAATATAATAGAAAATACATGAACATTTTGGTAAATAAGAAGTTAATAAATTAGATCGGTCTTGCATAAGAAATTAAGTAATTAATACAAAAAACTAGAAAAAATCTCAATTGCCTTTTAAATATTTAATAATGGAGAAAACTAAATATACAATTTCAATATTCTTGCATTTAAAATTAATACTAATAAAGGAAAGTAAATATAATATTCTTGCATTTAAAATCTCTACTAATAGAGAAAGTAAATATATAATAGATCTTTACTAATGGAGGAAACTAAATATCACTAATGGAGGAAACTAAATATTCGATTATAATATTCTTGCCTTCAAAATATCTAAATTATAAAAAAAAAGTTTATTACCTTACATTATTTTAAACTTTCCTCTATTATTATCTAAATATTCTCATAATATTTATTTTCAAATGAAATTAACATCCTAACATTCTCTTCTCTTAAACTTTCTTCTTTTTTATGTGATATAATAGAAAATACAAGAACGTTTTGGTAAATAAAAAGTTAAGAAATTAGACCGGTCTTGCATAAGAAATTAAGTAATTAATACCAAAGATTAGAAAAAATCTCAATTGTCTTTTAAATATTTACTAATGGAGGAAACTAAATATACAATTTCAATATTCTTGCATTGAAAATCTCTACTAATGGAGGAATGTAAATATAATATTCTTGCATTTAAAATCTCTACTAATGGAGAAAAAAGTAAATATACAATAGATCTTTAATAATGGAGGAAACTAAATATTACAAATGGAGGAAACTAAATATTCAATTATAATATTCTTGCCTTCAAATATCTAAATTAAAAAAAATTGTATTACTTTACATTATTTTGAACTTCCCTTTATTATTATCTATATATTCTCATAATATTTCTTTTCAAATGAAATTACCATCTTAACATTCTGCTCTCCTAAACTTTCTTTTTTAATGTAATATATTAGAAAATACAAGAACATATTGGTAAATAAGAAGTTAAGAAATTAGATCGGTCTTGCATAAGAAATTAAGTAATTACTTGGTAAAAAATTAATTACCTTTAATACTTTCGTACAAATAGCTAATTAATAGTATAAATATACACCTAAACTCTGTAAATTGTCTACTGCAAGTTTTGTTGTCAACATTGTTCTTCTTTACTTTTTTGTTTGTTCATGTTATAAGTGTGTATATGAGTACATGAGTATGAGACTTTTTCCTTTATGTTATTTATCTTATTACGTTTGTTTGTATCCTAATGCAGGATCATATTAAAATCTTTGACAAGACAAGTTATTTGCTATTAGTGTTGATTGAGTTAAGACATGGATTAATAAGGAGGACGATTTATCAGTTAATCAATTAAAATAATAGGTCGAGCAAGGTGATTTTCATGTACATTCAGTTGTGAATTGATTTATATGTTTATGTGAGTACGTTATTAGTTTTGAATTTATAGTTAAAAGTTGATACACCTGGTAACTCGAAAGTGGAGAATTCATCATGTCTTCAAAAACAAATTTTATCATTGTTTTTTAACGTTTAGATAGTTATTGCTCTAATTTTTATGAGAAAAGATTATATCTTTTAGTAAAATATTTTCTGTAATTCATCCACGAAAATTCAAAGATAAAAATTATATATTAAGAAATTTATAGTGTATGTATTTCGAAAATATCATGTTAAGATTTATTCGACTAAAGAATTTATTTAGTGTGTGCACTTTTAACAAAATTCAATAAGTCGGTGCATCTATAACAAAAGTCATACAAGCATAAGAAACATTGAGAAGAGGTCATTAATTTTTTTTTAAAGGAAGAAGTTGTTGTTTTTTTTGTTATTTGTTTTGACAAAAAGAGATCATTATTATTAAAAAATTCTTCCAGCAACAAAAAAGATGTTTGTTCATATTTTTTGATTTTTTTTCTTACAGAGAGTAGATTTGAAGGTAGTGAATATTTTAATAGCTCTGAAGGTATAATTGTAGTTTTTAATTAAACGATCTAGAACTTTATATATACTAGCTTATAGCCCGTGCGATGCACGGTTATTTAAATTTTATTTATAATTATTATGTTTATCATTATATTTTTATTACGATGCAACACACGATTGTTTTTTTAATATTTATAATTTTATTTATTTATGAATATTTTAATATTTAAAAGTTATTAGTTTACATGATTAAATTATTGTTAAAAAATATTTAGCCAAAAAAATTATAGTTAAAAATTTGATATTTATTACATTTTACACGCTCAATTTAATATTTGTTTATATTGAGTTATAAAAGTTAGATTTGGCCAATTTTACGGTTCACATGAAATTCACAAAATAATCTTTAATTTAGTTGTGGTTTAATAATTTTTTTTTCAATTAAAAACTATTCTAAAACTAAAAAGAGAATAAAGTGACGAAATTTAATGTTGAGAATTCTATTCGATTTAGGAAATCTACTTAACTTATATGTAGTTTAGATTATTAGAATAATCTTTATTAACCAAATACAGGTTTTAATGTTAAATCTAACGGTTTTCACCTATCTATTTAAGATTAAACAATTTTTATTATTTTAGTTATAAATGGGTTTCCTTATTTAATTACAACTATTTTTATGTTTTAACTTTTTGGAAAATCTAATCCTAATAAAATATCTTTTAACTTATATCATTTTTAGATAATAATTTCTTTTTATATGATATAATCGTGATCATCTATTTTTAAAAGTATTGGATCTAACGGTTGAGAATGTTTTGGCGGTATTTAGGACCAAACTACCAGGATAACATCATTAATTTTTCTTAATATTTATAATTTTTTTAATTTTTAATTTTTTTAAATATTTATTGCTAAAATATAATATACTCTTTTTTATAATATGTTAATGATGCGGGAACTTTGAACTTTTGAGAAAATAAATTATCAATTAAAATATATTTTTTTTGTAATAGTTCTTCTTTTAAAGTAGTACACCGTGAAGATCAAAATTCTGTATAAAATTCATTTTTTTTATAGTATATCCCGTAAATATCTATGTTATTATATTAAAGACTAAATAATGAAAGCTTTCTTATAAGTGTGGTCGCTTTGTTTGATCACTCAATCCATAATCGTTGGATCTTTCAAATTAAATTGTTGAGAAACGTTACATATAACAGTAAAATTATCATGTAGAATGATCTAAGATTTGAATCTACCAACAACATATTAAAATTTACAGGTTTTTTTTTGAAAAAAAAGAATTTTTTTCATTTTTTTTCTTTCCGTCATAGGTTATTTGATAAATTTTTTTGTAAAGTACGATTTTTCAGAAAAGTACTATACTAATTGATTAACAAACTTTTAAAGTTTCGAATTTAATAATTTACAATGTAGGTTAAAAAAGTTAGGTTGTTCAGTAGCTGAGTCTACAATTTTAAAATACGGTTTTTTTTAATATGAATATAGTCCTGTTAACAATGAAATTAGGTCGCTTATAAAACAAAATCACCATTTGCGTATAATTTATTATTTAATAATAAATTATATTTGATTAGTTATGATCTATAACTTAATAAAATAGGATAAAAAATATGCACAATTTTATAAAATTTTATCATTATATTATTATATTCTTTGTTGATTTGAATTTTTCTTAGATTTTTAATTTTTGAACATAGATTTCTAAATTTAAAATAGTTAAAAAAAAGTAATTAAATTGGCGTTAAAATAATGATGACATAATAATCATTATTATAATTTAAATACTCACTTTACTGATTTGAGCTTTATCTTGTGTTTTAAAAATCAGATTTTGACGATTTTACACCCCACGTGAAGATAATTAAATTATTTTTAATTAAAAGATGGTTTAACAATTTTTATCTAACTGGAATTGTCAGAGAAAAGAAAGTCACGAATTTTTTACATGGAGAATTCTATTCAATATAGAAAACTTATTTATATTTGGTTTAAATTATCAAAATACATTTTTTAGAATTTAAATATAATCCACTTTTTTAATATTTGATCAAACGATTTTCATTTATCTAGTTAAGATCTAATAGTCCTTATTAATTTGGTTGTCACCATCAAAATTTTGGATAAATCCCTATTATGTTTATTATATAAAAGAGTTTAATATAATAAGGATATCAAGTATATACTGATATAAGTATCTTACTAACTGCTTTTACTTTTAATGTTTCGGTTTTATTTATAGTGTATATAAAATTTTAAAATACATTATTACTTTAAAATTATTAAACAGAATAAAAATTATGTTATGATTATATAAAATTTTATTCTCATATTATTATAGTATTTATCGATTTGAATTTGTTCTTAATTTATTTTAATACTTTATTGAAAGAAAGATAAAATTTCTATATTTAAAAGAATTAGTGGAAAAATAAATAAATTGGTGCTACAATTATAAAAAAATATTTATTAAAATTTAGATACTTACTTTACTATTTGGGTTCTATCCTGAGTTTTAGAAATTGAATTTTGACGATTTTACAACCCATGTGAAACTAACGAAAATATCTTTAATTTAATGATGATTTAATAATTATTATCTAACTTGGTCAGTTGACCTACCCATAAACCGAAAAGAAAAGATGGTTAAGTATTATATTCAAAATTATTGTTTATGAATATGAAACCCTCAATATTTTAATAATATTTTGATATTATCCTTTTATGTTTGTTATATGTAAAATAATATAATTATAATTTGGATTAATCAAATTGTTATGTTCCTTCAGAAAAAAAATGTTTAAATTTATTCATGTAATGAGTTCTCCTAAGTCTCTTATAAGTTATATGATATACATGAGCATTATATTGATAATTTTTAATATTGTAATGGATATGAATTGTTATCTGATATTTGGTTTAACAATTATTATCTAACTCGAACTATACATAAATTAAAGAGAAAAGATATTTAAGAATTTTTACATAGAAAAATTTTAAATTATCAAAATACACTTTTTATTATTTAAATATAATTCTATTATTAATCAGATACACTTTTTAATATTAGATCTACAATTCTCATCGATCTATTTAAGATCTAACTGTAATAATTTTAATTTTTTCTTAAATTGATTTTAATATTTTATTGAAATAAACATGGAATTTATAAATTAAAAAAGAATTAGGAAAAAAATTAAATTGGTGCTACAATAATAAAAAAAAATTATTAAAATTTAGATATTCACTTTACTGGGCTCTATCTTGAGTTTTAGACAACAGATTTTAACAATTTTACGACCCACGCGAAGCTAACAAACTTATCTTTAATTTAATGATGGTTTAATAATTATTATCTAACTGAAACTATCCATAAACTAAAGAGAAAGGATAATTACGATTTTTTACATAAAGATTTCTACTCAATATAGAAAACCTATTTATAATTGGTTTAAATTAAAAAAAAATTATTAAAATTTAGATAATCACTTTACTGTTTGGGCTCTATCTTGAGTTTTAGACAACAAATTTTAACAATTTTATAGCCCACGCGAAACTAACAAAATTATCTTTAATTTAATGATGGTTTAATAATTATTATCTAACTGGAACTATCCATAAACTAAAGAGAAAAGATAATTACGATTTTTTACATAAAGATTTCTATTCAATATATAAAACCTATTTATAATTGGTTTAAATTATCAAAATACACCTTTTAATATTTAAATACTATCATATTATTAATCAAATACAATTTTTAATATTATATCTAATGGTCTTCATCTATTTGAATATTTATAGTTTTATAATCCAACGGATCATATACTTTTGGTAGTACAGTGACCGACCAAAGTTTTGGATAATATCTCCCTTACTCTTATTATATATAAGGAGTTAATATATATAATTCAAAACAAAACTTAATTTTATATTAGAAATATTATTTTATTTAAAAACGTATTTTGTGGAATATTTTTTGAGAAAATTTAGAGATATTATTATAAAGCCGCTGCGAAACGCGGCTTAGTAAACTAGTTTATATAAATGTAATATAATTTTATATAATTATAAATAAGTAACTAACTATCTTTTTAAGGACACTGTCTGTTTTATATTTTTTAATTGAAACAACTCATTTTTGAATTAAAAATAACACGGGCAAAATATAGAAATAATGACAATATTATTATATTAAACTTATAAAATCCATGTTTTATCTAATTTTTTATAACATTCAATTTAAATAAGATAATTAATAAAAAATAAAAGTAATAGCATATGTTAAAAGAAACTCGGCATATTATATGACACATATTTTGTTATTTGCACTTTAGTCACTTTTAGATTTTTTAAGAGCAAATATTACGAACTGTTAGATCTATTATTTATAAATATTTTTAAATTTTAATTAATATCTAAAATACTACTAAAGATTATGTCAATAATTTATTAAAATAAAATATTTATATTGTTAGATATATAAATCCAATCTATTATATACACATGTAAATATATATTAATATTTTCATCAAAAAATATATAATTACAAAAATCTAAATAAAAAATAATAAAATATTAAAGAAGCATCTCATATAAGTTAGTATATTATATGGCTTAATTATAACATAAATCTTAAAGTATTATCATGTGTACACATAAAACCGTAAAGAAAAATATTGTACACATCAAACCAGTATCAATTATGTATATAAAAACCCTCTAAAAATCAGTAATGAACAGGAGAAGTGTAACTTTCTAGGTGGCCCTCTATTTGCTCAACCAAGTCAAGCACCTCATCAAAATGTGCAAACCGAAGCACCTATTGAAAATCAGCAAACTGAAGCAAATTTAGAGAATGTGAGTTTGGTTAAACAGCTTCTGTTCTGGTTATTGAAGATATTATGGAAGAGGGCCCTCTAGCAACTGCAGCAAGCAAAATTAAAAAATTGAAAGCACGAAGGCTTCGGGAGGTAAAGAAGGATGTCATTAAAAAAGAAATGCAAGATCATATTGATAAAGGTAAAAAAGAGAGAGATGTGATTGTCAAAGATTCTTGTAGAAGGGGTGCTAGAATGATGGGCAAAGCTGTCTTGAAAGCTCCGGCAAAAGAGAAGGAATGTCAAAACAAGCCTCGGTGGAATCCATGTGTACATAATTGATACTTCTCCTATTCATTACTGATTTTTAGAGGAAGGGTTTATATACATAATGTGTATAATATTTATTTTTTAAAATTTTATGTGTACATATGATAATACTTTAAGGTTTATGTTATAATTAAACCATATTATTAACTCCTTATATATAATAAGCGTAAGAGAGATCTTATCCAAAACTTTGGTTGGTCACTGTACTACCAAAAGTTACGATCCGTTGGATTATTAAACTATAAATCTTCAAATCAATGAGGACCGTCAGATATAATATTAAAAATTATATTTGATTATTAATAGGATAGTATTTAAATACTAAAAGATGTATTTTGATAATTTAAACCAATTATAAATAGGTTTTCTATATTGAATAGAAATCTTTATGTAAAAATTCGTAATTATCTTTTCTCTTCATTTTATGGATAGTTCCGGTTAGATAATAATTATTAAACCATCATTAAATTAAAGATAATTTTGTAAGCTTCGTGTGGGCTGTAAAATCGTTAAAATCTGTTGTCTAAAACTCATAGAGCCCAAACAGTAAAGTTATTATCTAAATTTTAATAAATTTATTTTTATTATTGTAGCACCAATTTAATTTTTTTTCCTAATTCTTTTAAATTTATAAATTATATGTTTATTTCAATAAAATATTAAAACCAATTTAAGAAAAAATTAAAATCGATCGTCCGTCTACGATTACGACCAAATTAATAATTATAGTTAGATCTTAAATAAATCGATGAGAATTGTTAGATCTAATATTAAAAAGTGTATCTGATTAATAATAGAATTATATCAATACTATTATATAAAGGAGAAGACGGGGGCGGTGAGGTGGCGCTCTCAGATCGCTTCGTTCTATTTTTCAAATTTTCTCAATTTTTTGAATTAATAATATTAAAAATTCAAAAAAATCTCAACTACCTTTTAAATACTTACTAATAGAGGAAACTAAAATCACTAACGGAAGAAACTAAATATTCAATTATAATATTCTTACCTTCAAAATATCTAAATTAGAAAAAAAGTGTATTACCTTACATTATTTTAAACTTTCCTCTATTATTATCTAAATATTCTCATAATATTTTTTTTAATGAAATTTTCATCTTAACATACTGCTCTGCTAAACTTTTTTTTAATGTAATATAATAGAAAATACGGGAACGTTTTGGTAAATAAGAAGTTAAAAATTAGATCGGTCTTGCATAAGAAATTAAGTAATTAATACCAAAAACTAGAAAAAATCTCAATTGTCTTTTAAATATTTACTAATGGAGAAAACTAAATATACAATTTCAATATTATTGCATTTAAAATCTCTACTAATAGAGGAAAGTAAATATAATATTCTTGCATTTAAAATCTCTACTAACAGATAAAATAAATATACAATAGATCTTTACTGATGGAGGAAACTAAATATTCGATTATAATATTCTTGCCTTCAAAATATCTAAATTAAAAAAAAAAGTGTATTACCTTACATTATTTTAAACTTTTCTCTATTATTATCTAAATATTCTCATAATATTTTTTTTCGAATGAAATTAACATATTAACATTCTCTTCTCCTAAACTTTTTTTATGTGATATAATAGAAAATCCAGGAACGTTTTGGTAAATAAGAAGTTAAGAAATTAGATTGGTCTTGCATAAGAAATTAAGTAATTACTTGGTAAATAATTAATTACCTTTAATACTTTCGTACAAACAGCTAATTAATAGTATAA
Organism: Heracleum sosnowskyi; assembly: GCA_030848705.1. Taxonomy (NCBI): domain Eukaryota; kingdom Viridiplantae; phylum Streptophyta; class Magnoliopsida; order Apiales; family Apiaceae; genus Heracleum; species Heracleum sosnowskyi. Next base: position 74,840,588 of record CM061235.1, read on the forward strand.
ATATACACCTAAACTCTGCAATTTTTGTTGTCCACATTGTTCTTCTTTACTTTTTTTGTTTGTTCATATTAAAAAGTGTGTATATGAGTACATGAGTATGAGATTTTTTCCTTTATGTTATTTATCTTATTACATTTGTTTGCATCCTAATGCAGCTCACATTAAAATCTTTGATAAGACAAGTTATTTGTTATTAGTGTTGATTGAGTTAAGACATGGATTAATAAGGAGGGGATTCATCAATTAATTAGATAAAATAATAGGCTGAGCAAGGTGATTTTCATGTACAGTTGTGAATTGATTTATATGTTTATGTGTGTACGTTATTAGTTTTGAATTTATAGTTAAAAGTTGATACACCTGTATACAAGGTAACTTGAAAGTGGAGAATTCATCATGTCTTCAAAAACAAATTTTATCATTGTTTTTTAACGTTGAGATATTTATTGCTCTAATTTTTATGAGAAAAGATTATATATTTTAGTAAAAACATTTATGTAATTCATACACGAAAATTCAAATATAAAAATTGTATATTAAGAAATTTATAGTGTATGTATTTCGAAAATATCATGTTAAGATTTATTCGACTGAAGAATTTATTTAGTGTGTTCATTTTTAACAAAATAAAATAAGTCGGTGCATCTATAACAAAAGTCATACAAGAATAAGAAACAAGAGGTCATTAATTTATTTATTTTTTAAAGGAAGAGGTTGTTGTTGTTATTTGTTTTGACAAAAAGATATCATTATTAATAAAAAATTCTCCGAGCAACAAAAAGGATGTTTGTTCATATTTTTTGATTTTTTTCTTACTGGGAGTAGATTTGGAGGTAGTGAAGATTTTAATAGCTCTGAAGTTATAATTGTAGTTTTTGATTGAACGATCTAGAACTTTATATATATATAATTCAAAACAAAACTTAATTTTATATTAGAAATATTATTTTATTTAAAAACGTATTTTGTAGAATATTTTTTGAGAAAATTTAGAGATATTATTATAAAACCGCTGCGAAGCGCGGCTTAGTAAACTAGTTTAAATACTAAAAAGTGTATTTTGATAATTTAAAATTTTTCTATGTAGAAATTCTTAAATATATTTTCTCTTGAATTTATGTATAGTTAATAATTATTAACCCAAATATCAAGATAACAATTCACATCGATTACAATGATACACGTGGACCCTACGTGGAGAACTCTTGAATAAATTTAAACACTTTTTTTTTCTGAAGGAACATAACAATTTGATTAATCTAAATTATAATTATATTATTTTAAATTTAACAAACATAAAAGGATAATATCAAAATATTATTAAAATATTGAGGGTTTCATATTCATAAACGATAATTTTGAATATAATACTTATATTAAAATGTGTATTTGATTAAAGGTAAGATTATATTTAAATACTAAGAAGCGTGCTTTGATAATTTAAACCAATTATGAATTGATTTTCTATATTGAATTGAATTCTTTATGTAAAACTTCTTAACCATCTTTTCATTTCGGTTTATTTTATGAGTAGGTCAACTGGTCAAGTTAGATAATAATTATTAAACCATCATTAAATTAGATAATTTCGTTAGTTTCGCATGGGTTGTAAAATCGTCAAAATTCAATTTCTAAAACTCAGGATATAACCCAAATAGTAAAGTTTGTATCTAAATTTTAATAAATATTTTATTTATTATTGCAGCACCAATTTATTTATTTTTCCACTAATTTTTTTAAATATAGAGAAATTTTATGTTTCTTTCAAAAAAAATATCAAAATTAATTAAGAACAAATTCAAATCGATAAAGAATATAATAATATGAGAATAAAATTTTATATAATCATAACATAATTTTTATTCTGTTTAATAATTTTTAAGTAATAATGTATTTTAAAATTTTATATACACTGTAAATAAAAGCGAAACATTAAAAGTAAAAGCAGTTACTAAGATACTTATATCATTATATACTTGATATACTTATTATATTAAATCCTTATATATAATAATCATAATAGGGATCTTATCCAAATTTTGTTCGTAGATAACCAAATTAATAAGGACCATTAGATCTTAACTAGATAAATGAAAATCGTTAGATCAAATATTTAAAAAGTGTATTTTATTAATAATAGGATTATATTTAAATTCTAAAAGGTGTATTTTGATAATTTAAACCAAATATACCAAATATAAATAAGTTTTCTATATTGAATAGAATTCTCCATGTAAAAAATTCGTGACTTTCTTTTCTCTTTCATGGATAATTCCAGTTAGATAAAAATTGTTAAAACATCTTTTAATTAAATATAATTTAATTATCTTCATGTGGGGTATAAAATCGTCAAAATCTGATTTTTAAAATACAAGATAAAGCCCAAATTAGTAAAATGAATATTTAAATTCTAATAATAATTATTATGTCATCATTATTTTAATACTAATTTAATTACTTTTTTCTAACTATTTTAAATTTAGAAATCTATGTTCAAAAATTAAAATCAATCTAAGAAAACTTCAAATCAACAAAGAATATAATAATACGAGGATAAAATTTTATAAAATTGTGCATATTTTTAATCCTATTTTATTAAGTTTTAGATCATAACTAATCAAATATTATTTATTATTAAATAATAAATTATATGATTTTGTTTTATAAGAACTCATAGATACCTAATTTCATTGTTAGCAAGACTATATTCACATTAAAAAAAAATCGTATTTTGAAATTTTACACTAGCTACAGAGGCCAAACTTTTTTAACATATATATATTGTAAATTATTAAATTCGAAACTTTAAAAGTTTCTTAATCAATTAGTATAGTACTTTTCTGAAAAATCGTATTTTACAAAAAATATTATCAAATAACCTATGTCTGCAAGAAAAAAAAATGAAAAAATTCTTTATTTAAAAAAAACCTATAAATTTTAATATGTTGTTGGTAGATTCAAACCTTAGATCATTCTACCTGATAATTTTACTGTTATATCTAACGTTTTTCAACAATTTAATTTGAAACATACAACGATTATGGATTGAGTGATCAAACAAAGCGACCAAACTTATAAGGAAGCTTTCATTATTTAGTCTTTAATATAATAACATAGATATTTATAGGATATACTATAAAAAAATGAATGTTATACAGATTTTTGATCGTCACGGTGTACTACTTTAAAAGAAGAACTATTACAAAAAAAATTATATTTTAATTGATAATTTATTTTCTCAAAAGTTCAAAGTTCCCGCATCTTTAACATATTACAAAAAAGAGTACATTATATTTTAGCAATAAATATTTAAAAAATTATAAATATTAAGAAAAATTAATGATGTTATCATGGTAGTTTGTTTCTAAATACCGCCAAAACATTCTCAACCGTTAGATCCAATACTTTTAAAAATAGATGATCAAGATTATATCATATAAAAAGAAGTTATTGTCTAAAAATGATATAAGTTAAAAGATATTATATTAGGATTGGATTTTCTAAAAAGTCAAAACATAAAAATAGTTGTAATTAAATAAGGAAACTCATTTAATACCAAAATATTCAAAATCGTTTAATGTTAAATAGATAGGTGAAAACCGTTAGATTTAACATTAAAAACTTTATTTGGTTAATAAATGGTATTCTAATAATCTAAACTACATATAAGTAGATTTCCTAAATCGAATAGAATTCTCAACATTAAATTTCGTCACTTTATTCTCTTTTTAGTTTTAAAATAGTTTAGCGTGAAAAATATAATAAATATCAAATTTTTAACTATAATTTTTTTGGCTAAATCTTTTTAACAATAATTTAATCATGTAAACTAATAACTTCTAAATATTAAAATATTCATAAATAAATATAATTATAAATATTTAAAAAACAATCGTGTGTTGCATGGATAATAAAAATATAATTATAATCAGAATAATTATAAATAAAATTTAAGTAACCGTGCATCGTACGGGCTATAAACTAGTATTTATAAACACACAGAAATGTGAAAGTGAGATATATAACATCGTTGAGAGACCGGAAAACTTAGAGCGCGACTCATTTTGAAGCCCACTTCCCACCTGGGAAAAATAAATGTGGACTTGCAAAGTAAAAGTTGGCCAGCAGCAATGGAGTTGATGAAAAACCCTGTCCCTCCCTGCCCTCTCTTCGGTGGCCAACGCCCAGCAGCATTTGTTTAATTATACTAACAAATGTTTTATGGAATTCAGATTATGAAAACGTAAGGTTAAAATATGAAAATCCGAACATCACAGCCGGAGAGAATTGGCCAACATTTACTCAAGGACAGCTTTTGTTTAGGTGGCATATTTGTGGGGCCATAAAATTGGAAAAATGGGTAATTGCGGTGGAGCTGCTCTAAGAGAACCTTTATTTTTTGTGTTAATTTAACGCTCTTTAGAATGGTCAACGAAGTTGGTAATGTTATTAGCCTTTAGAATTGTTTATGCCTTGTGGAATAATGGAAGAGAGTAATGAATAATGGAGTTGTTTTTGAAACACCAGAAGGTGATGAAATTCTAAAAATGTAGCAACACATAATTGTGAGAAAGGAAGAAAAGTTGCAAATTTTCTCATAAATTCATTTGGAGGGCATGGTTTTAGATTCTAGTTCTGATTCAGTACTGCTTCTAGACTGGGTAGCAAGCTGGAAGACTACTGAAGGTGGCCTAAACTACTGGGAGCTCAAACCTCAGATCAAACAGTATCAAAATCGCATAATTAATGAACGACTTTCAGGGTACAAATTATATGCACTCGCTACTACTATTACAATACCTGAAGAAATATACGATGACAATCAACTACAGGATCAGCAGCCAACCAGTATCATTAGCCGCGTATTCAGGAGTGGAGAACCTGAGATAAGTCCTGACATCTCTTTTTATTCTCAACATGAACACCCGCACAGGGATTTTGCCTTAAGCTGTGGGATCCGAGCTTCTTTCTGTTTACCTATCTTTCAAACTGTGGATGAAAATGATTATTACCCTGATAGTGTTTTAGAACTTGTCTCCACTTCTGACAAAGAGATTGAAAGTCTGCGACGACATTTCAACACCGACTATATGAAGGTCTATGATTCAATCTATTACCTTGGGTTTTGATATAATTTTTTTTACTTCATAGTCTAAATTACGTGCTAATTCTATTCTTACCTTGCAGAAATTGTATTTACTGGCCCATCAATTGCCACCGAAGATGACTGTAAGACTTTTGAAATAATGTTTATTTCTTTCGAAAAAAATATGTTCAAAAACAATTGTTTGATTTTATATCTTTATTTTCGCTATCAGAGCCTAGGACTAGGGGAAATGGATCATGTGCTGACTGTGGTGTGTGAAAAATTAACATTGCCTCTTGCTCAATGCTGGTTCCCGTCCGGGAGACACCAAGGAGGATTCAGAGTAATGTATCAGTCAAGTAACAGAGTTTTTCATAACAATAAACTGTTGTTTAATTTCAAAGACGCTTGTTCCCAGTTGATGTGGAAATTGAGCGACAGCCTTGTTGGCAAAACACATTCATCCCATAAATCCTTTTTCTGCCAGGATATAACAAAGATCAGCATTACTAAATACCCCTTTGCACACTATGCACGAAACTGTGAGTCATTTGCTTGTTTTACAATATTCTTGCGTAGCTCTTTCCCACAACATAGAGAATGTGTACTGGAGTTTTTTCTGCCCTCTCAAAAAATGGATGTTCATTACCCTCATACCTTGTTGAACTCTATATTTGCAATAATGAAGGAACATCTTCACTATTACACGTACGATTCAGGAGAAAATTTAACCCAAGTATTATCAGTTCAAGTTGTCAACCCTTCTATGCTTAATGAACCTGAGTCTTTCCAAATAGGTCAACCTGAGAGATCTCATCCTCACTTTAAAGGCTTAAAGGATGAAGGGGATTTGTCCCAACAAATTATTCGCAATGTCCTATTGTTGTTCCAAGATGGTATTGAGGAAGATGTGAGTGCCCAAAACATGAATTTATTTGAAGGAATTGCCAACGACGAAATGCCAAAAAGAACACCCTACATTGTCGATGAGATCAGTCCTTGTTAGTCTTTGTACCTTTTTGTTTTACTTGGTATTTCTTAACTTTCATCTGTTTTTTATCTGGTGGAAATATCTATCAATCTATAATTTGTTTCTTCGCAGTGAATGAATTGGAAAAAGAGTCACCTATGAAGTGTATCACGGATACATTCAAAATAGACAAGCAATCTAAAAAGTATATCAGTTATGAGAGTATTAGTGAGCATTTCGGAGGACCATTAGTTGATGCAGCAAAGAGCTTTGGTGGTATGTGTCCTTCTACCAAGTTTTTCCACTTTTATCTTTCAGCATACTCTACTTGTAATGCATTTCATTACTGTTAAATCATTTTACAAGTATTGTTGTGTATCTTACCTTAAAGTTTGCTCTTTTAGTTAGTCGATCGACATTCAAACGCATATGTAGAGATCTTGGTATCAAAAGGTGGCAAAATGGAAAAAGAAAGACGGAACACAACACTTCCTCTAACCTGAGGAGAAGAATAAATGATGAGGAACCAAGCAGAGGAAATGTTTCTTGTTCAGAAGTTCCTCCTGTGCAAGATAGGGTTGTTGATCATACTAGCCAAGACTTGAATAAGTTGACTGTCAAGGCCACATATAATGGTACTGTTGGGTTTTAGTTTCTATCTATGAGATTAAAAGCCCAATTGGATTACCCTTGTTTTGGCCCACAAGGAGATAAAAATAAGGGAACCCTATATATAATTATAGGAGGATTATAATAAAACAAGAGAGAAGAAAATTAGACACAAGAGAGATTTAGGGTGAAAAATTCGCAGGAATTTTTCTGCTTGCACAAGCTGCCTTGTATTTGCGATTCCCGGAGTTCTACCGGTCGGATCGTCCTGAATTTTGGACAGCAACTTCCTTACACCGATATCTAAATTCTGAACGGTGGAGATCGGATTCTGAGGTCCAGAGGTCAGTTTATTAAGGGGCTTAACAGAGCTGTTTGCACCACGGTGAGGGTAAACCTCCCCGCGGGTTTTTCTCATTGTTGTCTTTTTTTGATTTCATACTTTTGACGGCTTATTCCAAGAGTGTGAAGGTGTTTGTATTCCTCTAGTTTTGTCTAGAGAAGACTTGATGTATTCCCATATAATTTGTGATAGTGAATTGTTTGGGTGGACTACGGTCCCGTGGTTTTTTACTCCTTACCTTTGAGGGGGTTTTCCACGTATAACTTTTGGTGTCTTGTTTTTAGTTTTATTGCTTTACTTGTTTGTTTCATAGAAGGTTCATACAAGTAGGGATAAGTATTGTCCAACGAAGTTAATTCCGCACTTAGTTGTTACCGTTGTGGTCACTTTTTCCCATCATATTGGCATCAGAGCTTGGTTGTTATTGGACTTGTTTGAATGATGGAAACTAATACAAGTAGAATGATTAATTTGAATGGTTCTAATTATCATGTTTGGAAGGGGAAGATGGAGGATCTTCTTTATGTGAAGGAATATTATCTACCTGTGTTTGCTACGGAGAAGCCTGCAAATAAAACAGAGGCAGAATGGACTATTTTGCATCGACAAGTTTGTGGGTATATACGGCAATGGGTGGATGATAATGTTTTGAACCATATTAGTGGGGAGACACATGCGCGTACTTTGTGGAACAAGCTTGAGCAACTCTATGCTCGAAAGACAGGAAATAATAAACTGTATTTGATTAAACAGTTGATGTCTCTAAAATATCAGGATAACACTGCAATTTCTGATCACTTGAATGCATTCCAAGGAATTATGAATCAGCTTGCTGGAATGGGTATCAAGTTTGAGGATGAGATACAAGGGTTGTGTCTTTTGGGTACTTTACCAGATTCATGGGAGACATTCAGGATGTCTTTGTCGAACTCAGCTCCGGATGGTATTATCAGTATGGAATTAGCTAAGAGCGGTATTCTGAATGAAGAGATGAGAAGAAAGTCACAGGGTTCCTCTTCACAGTCAGAAGTCCTAGTCACTGAAAGAAAGGGAAGAGCTCAAAGCAGAGGTCCAACCAACAGAGGTAATCAACGGAGTAGTTCTAGAGGTAAGTATTCTAATGTTGAGTGTTATCATTGTGGTAAAAAGGGGCATACAAAGAAGTTCTGCAGAAAGTTGAAGCGAGAAAATAAAAAGGGTTCAGACAATGATCAGACGAAAACTGACGGTGGTAATGATAATTCTGTGGTGATTGCTACTACTGATGAGCACATGATCTGTTGTGATGGAGATATTTTTAACCTTGCACAAGATGATTTGAGTTGGGCAATTGATAGTGGTGCTTCGTGTCATGTTGCGTCACGGAGAGATTTCTTTACATCTTATACTACTGGTGATTTTGGAGATGTTAAGATGGGTAACAGTGACATAGCAAAAGTTGTTGGCGTTGGAGATGTATGTCTGAAGTTTGATACGGGCATGGAGTTATTTCTTCATGATGTGAAGCACGTTCCAGACATGAGAATGAATTTAATTTCTACTGGCCTTCTTGATGATGAAGGATATGTCAGCAGTTTTGGTAATGGTCAATGGAAGCTCACTCGGGGTTCTTTAATTGTTGCAAGAGGGAAGAAGTGTCCGAAATTATATATGACTCAGCCGCAAATCTCCAAGGACAGTGTTAATGCTGTTGAGAATGTTGATAAGGTTGAATTATGGCATAAGAGACTTGCTCACATGACTGAAAAAGGAATGAATATGCTGTCGAAGAAAAAGGTATTATCTGGTTTAACTGATATACATTTGAAAAGGTGTTCTCACTGTGTGGCAGGTAAGCAGAACAGAGTTTCTTTTAAGAGTCATCCTCCTTCTCGTAGAGAGCATATACTTGACTTGGTGCATTCCGATGTTTGTGGTCCTATGAAAACCAAAACTAATGGTGGCTCATTATATTTCGTTACATTCATCGATGATCATTCAAGGAAGTTATGGGTTTATACCTTGAAGACGAAAGACCAAGTGTTAGATGTGTTTAAGCATTTTCAGGCTTTAGTTGAGAGACAGACTGGGAAGAAACTGAAGTGTATCCGGACAGATAATGGAGGGGAGTATACAGGTCCCTTTGATGTGTATTGCAGACAGCAGGGTATTCGGCACCAAAGGACTCCACCAAAGACACCTCAGCTTAATGGTTTGGCAGAGAGAATGAACAGAACATTGGTGGAGAGAGTCAGATGTTTACTTTCACATGTTGAGTTGCCGATGTCTTTTTGGGGTGAGGCACTAAATACTGCGGTAAATGTGTTCAATCTCTCACCTTGTGTTCCTTTAAAGTTTGATATTCCAGATAAAGTTTGGAGTGGTAAAGATGTTTCTTATGATCATTTGCGTGTCTTTGGATGTAAGGCTTTTGTGCATATTCCCAAAGATGAGAGGTCTAAACTTGATGTGAAGACTAAAGAGTGTGTATTCCTTGGTTACAGCCAAGATGAATTCGGCTATAGGCTCTACGATCTAGTTTCAAAGAAGATTGTGAGAAGCCGAGATGTTATCTTTATTGAAGATCAGACTTTGAAAGATATTGGGAAGGCAGAAACAGTTCCTCAATATAACAATGATCTGGTTGATTTGGATCCGGTTCCTCCAAGACATGTGGATTCACAGTTTGGAGATGATGTTCATGATGATGACCAGCACGATACTAATACTGATACTCCAGAAAATAGTGACATGGATGATGATGCCCATGAGGAGTCACCAGTACCAAATGCTCCACCATTCGTTCCACTCAGGCGGTCTACCAGAGATCGTCATCCTTCTAACAGGTATTCTACTGATGAGTATGTTCTATTGACTGACAGTGGTGAACCTGAATCTTATACAGAAGCTATGAAAGATGAGCACAAGAAAGAGTGGGTTTATGCCATGCAAGATGAGATGAAATCCTTGTATGAGAATAATACTTTTGAGTTGGTGAAGCTACCTAAAGGAAAACGAGCTTTGAAAAACAGGTGGGTTTATAGAGTGAAGCAAGATGAGCATACTTCACAACCACGGTACAAAGCTAGGTTGGTCGTCAAGGGATTCAGTCAGAGAAAGGGTATTGATTTTGATGAGATCTTTTCTCCAGTTGTTAAGATGACATCAATTCGTGTGGTGCTTGGTTTAGCAGTTAGTCTTGATTTGGAGGTTGAACAAATGGATGTCAAGACAGCTTTTCTGCATGGTGACTTGGACAAAGAAATCTACATGGAGCAACCTGAAGGTTTTCATGTAAAAGGTAAAGAGGATTATGTTTGTAGACTTCTTAAGAGTCTATATGGTTTGAAGCAGGCACCTCGACGATGGTATAAAAAGTTCGAGTCATTTATGAAGGAGCAAGGCTACCGTAAGACTATTTCTGACCATTGTGTTTTTGTTCAGAAATTTGCAGATGATGATTTTATAATATTATTGCTTTATGTGGATGACATGCTTATTGTTGGCAAAAATGCTGGAAGAATTTCCCAGTTGAAGCAACAGTTAAGTAAGTCCTTTGCTATGAAGGACTTGGGGCCAGCGAAACAGATTCTTGGCATTCGTATTCATCGAGACAGAGTGGCCAAGAAGTTGCATATATCACAGGAGCAGTATATTGAGAAGGTGCTTTGCAGGTTCAACATGGATAAATCTAAAGTTGTTAGTTCTCCTCTTACTACCAACTTTAAGTTAACTGGAAATGATTCTCCTTCTACGAAGGAAGAAATTGCAGAGATGGATGGAGTTCCATATGCCTCAGCAGTAGGAAGTTTGATGTATGCTATGGTATCTACGAGACCTGATATAGCCTTTGCAGTTGGTGTTGTCAGTCGTTATCTAACAAATCCAGGTAAGAAGCATTGGGAAGCAGTTAAGTGGATTATGAGATATCTTAGAGGTACTTCCAAATTGGGTCTGACATTTGGGAATGGTAAACCAGTGCTTGTTGGATATACAGATTCTGACTTGGCAGGAGATAAGGATTCGTTGAAATCTACTTCTGGATATTTGATGACTTTGGCAGGGGGAGCGGTCTCATGGCAATCAAGGTTGCAAAAGGGTGTTTCACTTTCTACGGGGGAGGCAGAGTATGTAGCAGCAACTGAAGCTTGTAAAGAGTTGTTGTGGTTAAAGCGGTTGATGCAGGAACTTGGATTTCCGCAACAACGCTATGTGGTTTTTTGTGATAATCAAGCAGCTATTGACATAGCTAAACATCCTACATTTCATGCAAGAACGAAGCATATTGATATGAGATATCATTGGATTAGAGACGCTCTTGAAGAAGGGTTGTTTGAAGTGGACAAGGTACACACCGATGATAATGGTTCCGATATGTTGACAAAGTCTTTAGCTAAAGGAAAGTTGAAGGTATGTTGTTCAATCGCCGGAATGGCGAACTCTTTCTCATAGTTAGAAAGGGGGAGATTTGTTGGGTTTTAGTTTCTATCTATGAGATTAAAAGCCCAATTGGATTACCCTTGTTTTGGCCCACAAGGAGATAAAAATAAGGGAACCCTATATATAATTATAGGAGGATTATAATAAAACAAGAGAGAAGAAAATTAGACACAAGAGAGATTTAGGGTGAAAAATTCGCAGGAATTTTTCTGCTTGCACAAGCTGCCTTGTATTTGCGATTCCCGGAGTTCTACCGGTCGGATCGTCCTGAATTTTGGACAGCAACTTCCTTACACCGATATCTAAATTCTGAACGGTGGAGATCGGATTCTAAGGTCCAGAGGTCAGTTTATTAAGGGGCTTAACAGAGCTGTTTGCACCACGGTGAGGGTAAACCTCCCCGCGGGTTTTTCTCATTGTTGTCTTTTTTTGATTTCATACTTTTGACGGCTTATTCCAAGAGTGTGAAGGTGTTTGTATTCCTCTAGTTTTGTCTAGAGAAGACTTGATGTATTCCCATATAATTTGTGATAGTGAATTGTTTGGGTGGACTACGGTCCCGTGGTTTTTTACTCCTTACCTTTGAGGGGGTTTTCCACGTATAACTTTTGGTGTCTTGTTTTTAGTTTTATTGCTTTACTTGTTTGTTTCATAGAAGGTTCATACAAGTAGGGATAAGTATTGTCCAACGAAGTTAATTCCGCACTTAGTTGTTACCGTTGTGGTCACTTTTTCCCATCAGGTACTACCATAAGGTTTGGACTACCTGGTTCGGCAGGATTTGCAGAACTAGAAGAAAATGTGATTGAGAGGCTGCACTTGGAGAGAAACAGTTTCAGTATCAATTATCAAGATGATGAGGGTGATCAGGTTTTGATTGCTTGTGACATGGATGTGCGCGAATGTATGGAAATTACAAGATTTTTAGAGAAAACGACAATCAAATTGTTGCTTGATCCGCCAATCAATCAGATTGCACCTTGAATACGGGTGTCACCTTTCTTCTCCAACGTCCTTCGTTTTCACCTAAAAATGTGTTTGACTTGTGCACTGCATTTCTGTGATCATTTTCTTGCTGCCTTTGTATATCTCTGTCATTTGAAGGCACTGGTAGTTTGTTGTGATTTTTTGCTTTCGTCAGACCATCTATCCCCTCAGACCTCACACACGTGGAGACCGTTGAATAATAGAGTATAAGATCATGTTGAGACCTTCCTATTATTATAATATAATATATGATCCTGGAAAGTGTTTGTTAATTCTTGGTTTATGATGATCAGGCGCATTCAACAACATTGGACGGATTATGCAATGAAGTTAGAATAGGATAAGATAAGTTGTACATTCTAGTTTGACTGATTCTATACTTATCTTTCCTAAACAAACTTCTTGAGATAAACCTAGTTTGAACTTTTCAAAGACTTATCTTTTCAAAGGTTTATCTTTATAACAAAACTAACGGATTGTTTTCTAAAGACTTATTCAAATACTTTCAAACAAATCTTTTTAACAAATCTTATCTTGTTTATTGTTTGAAAGATTCTATCCGTTATATTGTTTCTATATATATCCAAACTCATTCTTTTCAGAAACACACACAACCTACTGTTTTCCGAAGCCGAATTTATACTCATCTTGCTTTCTGAAAAATACATTCTTGTTTCATAATCTTTCAAGATCATTCAGTCAAACAAGAATTAGTTTGAGTTGTAATCTTTTCTTTGTGTGTATTGTATTTATATCAACTTGTTGCCGGGTTGTGGCAAGGTATTGGTTTCAAAGGTTAGTCAAGGTAGCAAGTGTGCTAAGTAGCAAGTGTGCTAAAGGAAAGGGTTTCTTTCAAGGGACTATCCTGTTGTAATCAAGGAAAGATCGTAAGTTCTTTATTAAAGTTGATATAATACATTCTCTATGCTAGTTGGCATGGGGACTTGGATGTAGGCCATAGACTAGAGTTAAGGGCCGAACCAAGTGAAAACTTCTGGTGTTCTGCATTACATTTATTTTCATACTGCTTATAATTGAGACTGTCCCATTGTCTGTCTCAATTAGAAAGAGACCGTCTCATTTACTATCGTAATAGTAATTTTTTTAATATATAGATTGTGCCATTAAAATTTCATTTGGTATCAGAGCAGGTGCATTTAATTCTCTGTTTAGTGTTTATTTTGCTAGCGATCCATGGCTCAATCAGATAGGCATTCGAATAACATACCCCCAATGCTTCACGGTGCTGAAGATTACAATGACTGGAAATTTCGCATGAAAATATTTCTCCAGCGAGACATATTCGAATGGGATGCTGTTGAAAATGGTCTCGTAGTTCCGATGAAAGATGGAAAGCCAAAACCAGTCAAGGAACTTACCCCTGAGGAAGTGAATTCTCTTAACTATAATGCTAGAGCTATGAACTCATTGCTCAATGGAATGGTGGCTACTGAGTTACGAAAAGTATCAGCATGTACAACGGCAAAACAAATTTGGGATACAATCAAAGTCAGCCACGAAGGTACATCCAAGGTACGTGAAGTAAAACTAAGTATGCTAATGAGTGATTATGAAGCTTTCAGGTTGGAAAGAGATGAAAACATAAAGGATGCTCAAGGAAGATTCTTGACATTGATGAACTCAATAGCTCTTTTGGAAAGAGTCATTCCTCAAACTGAGATCAACAGGAAAATTCTCCGAGCTATGCCAAAGAAATTTGCTCCTAAGGTTACCATACTCCAGGATTCTGTCAGTCTTTCTACTATGGATACTCTTACTGTATTCAGTGAGTTGGAAGAATTCGAGAATCAACTACGTAGGTATGATGAAGAAGAGACCGCTCCTCGCAAAAAGACATTGGCACTTAATGCAGATGCTGATGAATCTCCTGAAGACTCTGATGAGGAAATAGCTCTCCTAACTAGGAAGTTTCACAAATTTCTAGCTAAAAGGAATACATCAAAGCAACCAATGAAGTCTCAGTTTCCAAAGAAAGATTTTAAATCCTCTTCAAATAAGGCCAACAAAGCAGATCCAAGCAAGGACGCATGCTTTGAATGTGGAAAGAAAGGACATTTCAAGAAGAATTGTTACAAACTCAAAGCTAAACAAAAAGCTTTACTTACATGGAGTGATGACGAATCAGATGTAGAAATTGACTCCGATGATGAAGTAGCTCAGTTGTGCTTTGCTGGATTTGAAGATAGTGCAAGTGATAACGATGAGGTACAAACTGTTCAAGATCACTTACATACGAAAATATCTCCTATTGTACTAACATTTCAGGCACAAAACAAGAAGCTTAAGGAAAAGAATGCCTACTTAAAACAAGCTTTAAGTGAAGTTCTAAATGAAATCGACGATTCACTTAAAGATGAAGCAGTAATGGCAGAAAATCGATCCTTAGTCGCAAAGGTGGCTAAACTCACGGAAGAAAACATCTACCTCAAAAATGAGATCGAAATGAGAGATGCATGTCTTGAAACTCTCAAGAAGGAACCAATGACAACTGCATCGGAAAGTGTCAAAGAAGAAAAAGTTTCTGATCCCTTAGTTCCTGAACTAAAACAGAAAGTGGCTCAGTTAGAGAAAGATCTAGCTAAATATTTCCATGGTGAAGGAACTCTAAATGCTCTACTTGCGGAACAGAAATCATCCCTGGACAAAGAAGGAATAGGTTGTGAATCAACCAAGAAAAGTGCATTTCAAAGTGGATACAAAAGAACACCAATGAAGTACAAAATGCCTTATGAAAAATGTCGAGATTGTGGCAAACCAGGTCACACCACATCAGAATCAAGATTGTGTGGTATCAAGGGCCACAATTCTAACTCATATTATAGACATTCTGTTCCTACATCTGTTAATGTTGTTCAAATGTGGATTAAGAAATCAGAAAGACATTTATATAAGATCTGTGATACTAACACATCAGGACCCAAAGTCAAATGGGGACCTAAGAGATAGAACGTTTTCTGCAGGTGTGTTTGAAAGTCCATGTTCCTAGTAACAAATGGATTATCGACAGTGGATGTTCGCGTCATATGACTGGGGACAAATCCAAGTTTCTCTCTCTCGAAGCTAAAGAAGGAGGTCTAGTTACACTTGGTGATTCAAATACTGTTCGCATCATTGGTAAAGGCACTATTGGTAACAACAGGTTTGCTATTACAAATGTTCGTTTAGTTGATGATTTAAAATATAATCTTATTAGTGTGAGTCAACTTACTGATGCGGGTCACGAGGTAAGTTTTGGTAAAGATGTATGTTATATTGGTATGAAATCTAACAAAGTTTCCTTAGTAGCCAAACGAAAAGGAAATATTTTTGTGTTAGATTTTGATGAACAACATTCAGATATTTGTCTCGCCTCTGTTCAAGAACAACAGACCTTGTGGCATCGACGTCTTGGACATGTTCACATGGATTTGATTCATAAGATATCTTCCCATGACTTAGTTCGAGGTTTACCAAAGCTTAAATATAAGAAGGTGGAACCATGCTCAGCTTGTCAACTGGGAAAACAGGTGAAGACATCTTTTACTAGTAAGAACAAAGTGTCAACAACAGTTCCCTTGCAACTTCTTCATTTAGATCTTTTTGGTCCAGAACGATATGTAAGTCTTGGTGGTAAGAATTATGCTTTTGTGATAGTAGATGATTATTCTCGATTTACTTGGGTATTATTCTTGCGTACTAAAGATGAAGCTTTTGTGGAGTTTAAGGATTTAATTACTAATCTGGAAACTAAGTATTCTTTCAAGCTCAACACTATTCGTAGTGATCATGGTGGTGAATTCGAGAAAGATTTCATAACTTACTGCAAATCTAGAGGAATCACACATGAATTCTCGGCTCCAAGGACTCCTCAGCAAAATGGAGTAGTTGAACGCAAAAACAGGACTTTACAGGAAACAGCTAGAACGTTACTTCATGAGAGTAAGCTTCCAAGAAAGTTTTGGGCTGAAGCGATACACACTTCCTGTTATGTTTTAAATAGAGTACTTATTCGTCCTATTTTACTTAAAACTCCTTATGAATTGCTTAATAAGAGAACTCCTAACATCAATTATTTTCGAGTTTTTGGTTCCAAATGCTTTATTTTAGATACACAAAATACTCGAGGTAAGTTTGATCCAAGATCAACAGAAGGAATCTTTTTGGGTTACTCTACTACAAGCAAGGCATACAGAGTGTATAATTCTCTCAAACACAAGGTGGAAGAATCTATCAACATCACCTTCAATGAATCTACTCGCAATATT
This sequence comes from Heracleum sosnowskyi, assembly GCA_030848705.1. Taxonomy (NCBI): domain Eukaryota; kingdom Viridiplantae; phylum Streptophyta; class Magnoliopsida; order Apiales; family Apiaceae; genus Heracleum; species Heracleum sosnowskyi. The sequence goes on from CM061235.1 coordinate 74,857,267, forward strand.
TCTCAACTTGAAGAAGATGCCCCATAAATACCGTCTCAATCCCAATTGAGGCAGTCTCAATCCCAAAAGAGTCAGTCTCTTTCTGGTCAATCAGGCAGTCAAGATACTCCTGGCTCATCTCGGTCACATATCTCCTCACCAGGTTCTTCTAATAATTCAGAATCATTGTCAGACTCTCCTCAGACACCTGCATCAAGCTCTCGTTTATACACTGAGTCTCATTCAAATGAGACACCTCTCAATCATTCTCAGACAGATAATTCCAATGAAGAAGAAATGAATAATATTCACCTTCCAAAGTCTTCCAGAACAGTGAAGAATCATCCTCCTGACAATCTTCTTACAGACTTAGATCAAGGTATTTCTACTCGAAGCAGACTTAGAAATTTCTGTGCTTTCAGTGCTTTTGTTGTTGAGTTCGAACCAAAGAATGCTCAAGAAGCTGTGGCAGATGAACACTGGTCAGTAGAAATGCAGGAAGAACTGAATCAGTTCGAACATTGTGATGTATGGGAACTTGTCCCACCTCCTAAAAATGTCAAAGTCATAGGCACTCGTTGGGTTTTCAAGAACAAACAAGATGAAGCTGGAAACATCATTCGAAATAAAGCTCGTTTGGTCGCACAAGGATACAATCAACAGGAAGGCATCGATTTTGATGAAACATACGCTCCTGTTGCTCGCTTAGAAGCTATTCGAATTCTGATGGCATTTGCAGCTCATAAGAACTTCAAATTGTATCAGATGGACGTTAAAAGTGCGTTCCTTAATGGTTATCTTAAGGAAGAAGTTTTTGTCAAGCAACCTCCAGGTTTTATTCATGAAAAATATCCTGACTATGTTTATCGACTCAAGAAATCAGTCTACGGTTTGAGACAATCTCCTAGATGCTGGTATGATCGTCTCAGTCAGTTTCTTGTTCAAAATGGCTTCATTCGTGGTACACTCGATCCAACTTTATTTATTTTTCATAAACGTGGTCATTTGTTATTAGTACAAGTTTATGTTGATGATATTGTGTTCGGATCTACTAACGAATCACTGTGTAAGTGGTTTTCTGATTGCATGCATAAAGAATTTGACATGAGCTTAATGGGCGAACTTCAATACTTTCTTGGTTTGAAAATAAATCAAACTGCGACAGGAATATTTATTCATCAAGGCAAGTACATTGCTGATCTTCTCAAAAGATTTGCTCTTGATCATGTTTCACCTAAGTCTACACCTATGAGTACATCTATCAAGCTCACTAAGGATGAACAAGGTATTTCTGTAGATATTACTAAATATCGAGGTATGATTGGTTCTCTGTTATACTTAACTGCCTCTCGTCCTGATATCATGTATAGTGTGTGCTTGTGTGCCCGGTTTCAATCTCAACCTAAAGAATCTCATTTAAATGTTGTTAAACGTATTTTTAAGTATTTGAAAGGTACTAGTGACTTGGGATTGTTTTATCCAAGCTCTTCTTCTTTTGACTTAATTGGTTTTTCAGATGCTGACTATGCAGGGTCACAGGTTGATCGAAAAAGTACTAGTGGTGCTTGTGAATTTTTAGGTGATTGTTTAGTTGCATGGCACAGTAAAAAACAAACATTTGTAGCTCTCTTTACTGCTGAGGGTGAATATATCGCAGCTGGTAGTTGCTGTGCTCAGATTTTATGGATGCAACAAACACTCCAAGATTTTGGTATTTCTGTATCTCATATTCCTATTTATTGTGATAATACCTCTGCCATTAATATCTCTAAAAATCCTGTCATGCATTCTCGTACTAAGCATATTGATGTTCGTCACCATTTTCTTCGAGATAATGTGTCTAAAGGTAATATTGAGCTTATATACATTCCTACTGAAAATCAGCGTGCTGATATTTTTACCAAACCCCTTGCCGAAGACAGGTTTTGTTTCCTTCGTCGTGAACTCGGTATGTGTTCTATGTGAAAGTCATTCAATGATTTTATGCTTAGCTGATTTTATGCATTTAATTGATTTGTTATTCAATTTTATATTGAATTGTATGTGCATTATATATATTTATTCCGTGTTTCTCTCTGGTGATATACATGCATTGTATTGTCAAATCGATTCATAAATCCTTACCTTGTTTCTCGCGCCTATATTCATTCTAGTTACATCTTTTCAGACTCTTCTACCTTCCCAACTTCTTCTACTTTATCTCTCTCTCTCTCTCTCTCTCTCTCTCTCTCTCTCTCTTTCTTCTTTCTACCTTTTATCTCTATTCCTTTACTTTCTCTCTCTCTCACCATATTCATGGCTCGTCGTAATACTAAATCTCGTGCTCCCGGATCGTCGTCAGCCTTCAACAAACGACGTCGTACAACGAAAACAGATTCCGAGCAATCTGCTGCTTCTCCAGAGTCTTTCCCACAACATGCAACTACTAGCACCAAGGCCTTGTCCAAGCAAATCCTGAAAGAAAGACTGGTGAATTTAGATGTTCTCACTCGTGCCGGGGTTGTCGATCTTTTCAAGACACAGGGCTGTTCACCTCTTCTATTTCCCTCAGAAATAATCTACCCAGATTTGGTCCGCGAGTTTTATTCGAATTTCAAGCTAATGGAAGACAATTTGGTATTCTCGACTGTTCGTGGCCATCCAATCGTTTTCAAAGCAGACATCTTGACAACAATTACTGGTATCTCGCACAGTGGTGTGTGTCCTCATTCAACGAATCAACCGTTCTTGGCAATTGAAGCTTTGAATTACGAAGCTCAATTAAAGACTATATTGGGTGATCATTTCATCTCCACTTCTATCAAACCACTGGTATCTGAACTTTCTCCACTCTCTTTGCTTCTTTACAAGTTATTTCATACCAATGTTTTGCCTCGCAAGAGTGGTCGTGATAGAGTCACTTATCAAGATACCATTTTATTATCAGTGTTTATAAATCGTATTCCTTGTGATATTGCTTCTTTGATCATTCTGTCTATGTCTCATTGCTCATCCCATGAGTCAATGCATTTGCCTTTTCCTGGTCTATTAACGTCGATTTTTCAATACTTTTCGGTCCCTTTAAAATCTGAAAAATCTGAGATATTGTCTACTGTGTTTGATCTTTCTGTTCTAAATGCTAATCATTTAGTGTTTACTGAATCTAATGCATTAGTTTTTGATGATGATCATCGGTCTTTTGGTGGTCTTCCTAACTCTCCAAACTATGCTTCTGATCCTCTAGATCAAAATACTTCTACTGTTCTTAATTCTTTGTTAGTCAAAACTCAATGAAAACTCTGCTGCTATTGAATCTCTTAATCGTAAGCTTTCTTCTGTTGAGTCTCTTGATTCACTGACTTCTCAAGTCAGTATGATTCGTGCTTCTTATGAGATGTTTAATAAACATGTTTCTAATTCTCTTGACAACATCAATGCCAAATTATCTGTGCTTTATACCCATGACAAACGTCTGGCCAAGACAGTTGATTTTGAGTTTAACACATTACAAGAAGGCATGACCTCAACAGCAAAGGCATGGGAGAAAGAGTTTGTCAAGCTTTTCTTCAAGCTCGGTTCGGAAACTCAATTTTTGTCTAAACAGCTTACTACAATGCAGCATAAGGGTTCAATGTCGTGGCATAAGAAGAAGGATTGGATTGGTGACTGTACTTTAGAAGAAATCACTGCACCTCTACCTCTTCCAGCAATCCCACCTCCGTCAGTTTTTGGTATGACCCGTGAAGAATACAAGGATAAAATCTTTGAGTGGCTAGAAGAACGTGATGGTAAGGCTCCTGACAAGACGACTTTGGACAAGATTTTCTCTGAATATGGTCAAGAACCGGTGTATCCGACATCCAAGCGTCAAGGCAAAAGGAAGGCACCAGTTGACGTCTCAGATTCTGATTAAACTTTACCCTTTTATGATGAAGGGGGGGGGGGAAGTTTATGATGAAATTATTATTTATGTATGTTTTGTTCAATAGTTAAACATTGTGTTGGTTTGACTGATGGTTTGTTTTTGATTTGGTGATCTAAACATTCATTTGGTTTATCCTTGGTTTATGGGATAATTGTTCGTAAGAGATGCATATGTTTATTTCCTGAATTTTGAAACTGTCTCATTATCATTCTATCAATGTTTATTGAACTGTTTCATTGCATAATGTTATATATTGCATATAGTTTGTTGTTGATTGAACAGGTATCAAAGTATCTTTGAAAGGGGGAGTTTCTATTCCTTTTCATCGGTATCATCATAAAAGGGGGAGAATGTTAATTCTTGGTTTATGATGATCAGGCGCATTCAACAACATTGGACATTGGATTATGCAATGAAGTTAGAATAGGATAAGATAAGTTGTACATTCTAGTTTGACTGATTCTATACTTATCTTTCCTAAACAAACTTCTTGAGATAAACCTAGTTTGAACTTTTCAAAGACTTATCTTTTCAAAGGTTTATCTTTATAACAAAACTAACGGATTGTTTTCTAAAGACTTATTCAAATACTTTCAAACAAATCTTTTTAACAAATCTTATCTTGTTTATTGTTTGAAAGATTCTATCCGTTATATTGTTTCTATATATATCCAAACTCATTCTTTTCAGAAACACACACAACCTACTGTTTTCCGAAGCCGAATTTATACTCATCTTGCTTTCTGAAAAATACATTCTTGTTTCATAATCTTTCAAGATCATTCAGTCAAACAAGAATTAGTTTGAGTTGTAATTTTTTCTTTGTGTGTATTGTATTTATATCAACTTGTTGCCGGGTTGTGGCAAGGTATTGGTTTCAAAGGTTAGTCAAGGTAGCAAGTGTGCTAAAGGATAGGGTTTCTTTTAAGGGACTATCCTGTTGTAATCAAGGAAAGATTGTAAGTTCTTTATTAAAGTTGATATAATACATTCTCTATGCTAGTTGGCATGGGGACTTGGATGTAGGTCATAGACTAGAGTTAAGGGCCGAACCAAGTGAAAACTTCTGGTGTTCTGCATTACATTTATTTTCATACTGCTTAGTATTCTGTAAGTCTGTTTATAATTGAGACTGTCCCATTGTCTGTCTCAATTAGAAAGAGACCGTCTCATTTACTATTGTAATAGTAATTTTTTTAATATATAGATTGTGCCATTAAAATTTCAGTGTTTTCCTCTATCACCTTAATGTTTTAGATGAGCCGATTACTTAACATGGTATGGTATCACAACTCAAAAATGAGTTTTCCAGTGAGAGGAAATGTTAGAATATAATATGATCCTGGAAATAGAGTTTTTGTTAAAGATTAAAAAGAAGCATCTTTAGTTTAAAATTGCAATTCATCACTTCTCCATTTAACACTTTTTTGTTAAATACTTTATTATAACTATTTTCAGTAAAAAGTTTGCCTACTTTTTCAAGTTTAATTTCTCTGTTCCTCGCTTTATTTTATTTGTATTTAATTTTATGACTATACAGAATGTAAGCAAGTCTCAATTCAAGTTTCAGACGATACAATTTCAAAATTAAAATTATGAATAAATTTATCTTTTACATACTGCACGAACCAGCCTTGATAAGTACGTTCAATATCATGCAAGATCTTGGTCCCTGTGAATGAAAAATTAAGATGAAGCAGAAGCACACTTGCATACCAAATAACGTTTGTACCTGTACATTAATTCGAAAAACTAACAGGATAGAACAAATCAGACTCATACATAATATGGTCGTCCTTCCCCCTAATAAAGTAACAATGATAACCGAGTAAGAAAGGAAAAGAAGGGGCAAGTGAAGCATGTCCAAGGATATTTACACACAAAAAGTTTCTACATAGCGTCATAGCATCACGCTGCTGCCCCAATTTTTCATTATCCAATCAATCAATTCATCTCATTGCATTCAAACTGTTGTCTGAAGGAAATCAGCTTAATCACACAGATGCCACTCTTTTGTAAGGTCAAAGACATTGCAAGGATTACTACTGATTTCATAAGATGTCCGGGGTGACGAGTAGACTTTCTTATGCTACATAACTCTTTTGCTAGCTGATCTTGGATCTGGATTGTCACTTCTGTCAGTGTCATAAGATTCAATCTCCGCACTACCTGCTTGACTTCTCCGGTGCCTTCGTTCCTAAAAAACCATCAAATTCCAAGTTAAACCATTGGATGACACCTAGTCACCTAGAGGCCTCAGTCAGAGTATAGCATATATGCAGCACGAAATATGCACTACATTCACTCGAGTAAAACTGTGACATTCTGCTACTTGGGCAGAAGAATGGAATAATAAGAATTGAATATATGTAATAAATGCAGATTCTATCAGGTGTCATAGAGCCCTATTCCATGTAGGGTGAGGACTCCCTTACACTTATTAACCACAAACAATGCAGAATAACCCAACAATCTTCCCTTCAAAGATCTGGGCTTGACACTCATCAATCTAAGACCACTGTCGGGTACTATTGGGTTTATCTCAGCCCCACAAACTAGCACTCTGCTCCTTCTACAACCGATATTGGATAGCCAACAGATTTAGCAACTAGGAGGTCAAATGCCTAACAAATTGCATAATAAGTTTCTTTTATACTAAAACTTAATAAATTGGTACAAGTGAACCAAAACAGACCTCTCTTGGTATTGGATATTCTTCTGATTCAAGCATACGAACAACTTGGCTCATCTTTGGTCTCTTGTTAGAATCTGGATCAACACACCGCAAAGCAGTTAAGAGAGCTCGTTTTAGGGCTCTTGTAGATGGCCTTGTTTCAATATTTGGATCCACGACTTCATCCGAACGCCTACTTCCAACCATCATTTTCAGCCACTCTACTAAATTAACCTGAAAGCAAAGTTGTAACGATTATTACGACTGCAGCCTTTGAAATTTAGGACTTACTGTGAACTGGAAAACAAACAAGATACATAAAGGTTTAGACTTGAACGAATAGGTACTCAATTCTCCGCCTATGAAAGGATAAGTACAATTAAGTTTTTTTGGTAAAGGTCAATTACAGAAAAACACACACATGCCCCCATTAGGGTTCAAATCGTCGTCCTCATATTACCAAGAGGAGAGGGTTTCTGCTAGGATAAGACTCGCAGATAGTACACATAAGTTATATGACTCAGCTATAAGATTAAAGGAAGAGACTACTAAATTTCCTTAACTAGGCAGAGTGATTCGCAAAAAGACAATGGTTCTTAATATGCTATTGAAAGTATATTTTCCAAAAAACGGCTTCTGGTACCATTAAAGTAAGATGATGCCATTTATTTCGCGAGACAAAGTACCCATCTACTTATAAGTTTAGTACTGTCAGAAAGTAGCGGTCATGCATACAACTCTGAACCAAAAAAACATGATTAATCAGATTTGCATATAGTCAGCAGTAGCATGCTCTTTTCCATCTATGGAGTGAATGTGACAGGTGGTAAGAATTTGTTTTCTACAAAGACAGAAGTTAGTTTCACTGATTACAGGGACGGCTTTTATAGATCTCAACATCTCGTATTAACCGCTGAACTGAATACGGAATATGTAACAAATAACAAATGAGCAGTTATCTACTTGTGAAATTAAAGCCATATTTCAAGTCAGAACTCTAGAATTTATCAATATTATCTGAATGCTTGATACCTCTTGAGCAGGACGGCCATAATCCACAGGGTCTCTGCCAGTGATTGCTTCTAAAAGCAATACCCCAAAGCTGTACACATCACTCTTTTCATTCAGAAGGCCCGTGTTTGCATATTCTGGAGCGACATACCTATTTAAATTGAAGGAAAGGCAATGATGACGAGGCTAAATATGCTAGCGATTTAACTTGGACGCTAATCCACCACTATCACCATCTTAGGCCGTGGTTTTTTTTTTTTGCTAAAGATCAATGAAATAAGAATAAATGAGGAACAATCACAAGATATACTGACCCAAATGTTCCCATGACCCGAGTTGTAACATGACTTTTTCCAGACCCAAGCAGCTTAGCCAGACCAAAATCAGAAACCTTGGCACTGAACTCATCATCAATCAATATATTGCTGGACTTTATATCTCGGTGCACCACTTTTGGCTCGATTGCTTCATGCAAGTATGCAAGACTGCATTTAATGTACCACGTAATGAGATCCGTAACATCAAGCAAAAGAAAGAGTTGAACAGACTTACGCTTTAGCTGTGCCAAGAAGAACCTTCATTCTAGCCTCCCAAGTAAGATATCCTTGCTGGTGCATAGCCCCACGTAACCATTGTTCTAAATTTCCATTGTTGACATATTCATAAACTAACATCCTGAGGTACTAAGAATAATTGAGATCAGAAAAGGTGTATTTAAAGTGTTTAAATAAAGAAAACTAGAGGAAGTGACAGCAACTTTGTGATCAAATGTTACAAGCATAAAACAGCATATTCACCAGAAGCAGTTAACTTTTGTTTAGAATAGATATATGAGTTTTTTTATGACAGCATGACAGCCTCATCCCCACATATACATAGTCAAAATGAAATTTACCTATGCGTTCCTTCAATGCAGTATCCCAATAATCGTACCAAATTTTTATGGCGCACATGGCCAATGGCTTCAACCTCCACACTGAATTCTTTCTCCGCTTGTCCCCTAGGTACAGAAATACAAGTTTAAGAGATGAGATAATAATAGGAAGCAAAATAGACAAATGAACAAAGTTGTGAAGCTGGGAAAAACATATGAAACATACAAGTTATTGAAGAGTTTTTTAATTGCCACCGAGCTCCCATTAACCAAATGACCTCTATAAACAACCCCATAGCCACCTTCACCAATAACATTATCCTTTGAAAATCGGTTTGTGGCAACTTCAAGGTCTCTTAATGTGAACCAGTGACCCCAACCCAAGTGAGAAAATTCAGGCAGACCGGTCAATGGAGAAGGGGCAGTTAGTTGATGCGAAGAAGATGGTTTATCTGCAGGAAATGTACCAGAACTTCCTTCTCCAGAATTTGATCCATAACCATCTTTATCGAGATGATTGACAGAACCTTGACTGCTGTTATTATCTCCATTCTTCTTTTTGCCCATTCCTACATGAACCAAAACTCTATCTGCTTCACTATCACTAGCTTTATCATGAATAGTGAGAAGAATCCCTTCACGTGGAACAAATTGATTCGAAGAAACTTGTTCGACTTTTACTTCTTTAATTTCCTTTGAAACAGGTGGAATTCGGCTAAGAGGAATAATTTCTGTTATTTTCCTAGGTTTCTTTCTCGATGTAAAAAGGAATACTGATACAAGTAGGATAATCACGATAAATAATCCCATTATGATCGCAATAAGTTCCCAGAGCTGGAGGCCAAAAACCGCTGTTTTCTTTGACAATTCCTCATTAAGATCCGCACCCATTTTGAATAGATGGACACCAGAGACCTAACAAAGCAAAACAAGGAACTCAAAACGCAACCCTGTCTATCACAATGACCATACGAGCAAGCTACATTTCCGATTTTGTCTACCATTACATGTTTAAGCAGAAATTCATTATCTCTGTACCCATTTTTACCATTTTCTCAATATCACTACTTTCTCAAGCCATCAAAACAACCAGAAATTAACAAACACATACAAACTACACAATGTGATTACCATATTCTAACAATAGGTCAAGACAAAGCAAATCAAATCATATCGTAATAACAATTCTTAAACATGAACACAAATTTCTTCAATAAAATATATAAATACAAACAATTTGTACCTTGTTTTCTGAGCTAGGATTCAAGACAGCAACTCAAAAAACACAAAACCCAGATCTCAATCTTCTTACCACCACACCACTAGTTAACCAATGTACCTAACACCACCATCAATGTATCTCTCAATCAAATAAACCAAATTAAATGCACATCCAAAAAAACCAAAATTTACCAAAATTTAAGCCCACCCCATCTTCAAAAAAATCACCTTTTTATAATCTTTACATCCAAAGAAACCAAAAATCTCCAAAATTTAAGCCCACCCAACTTAAAAAAAGTCACCTTTTTATAATCTTTACATCAAGTAACTCTAAATAGTACTAAATGGGTATCCAAATCTAAGCTAAAATGGACCTTTCTTGACACCACTCTCCAACCCACTTATTTTCAAGAACCCAAAACAATGCAGCATACACACAATATATATGTAAGTAATTATATGTACAGGAATGGTGGTGTTGTCAGTGTTAGGTGATAGAAAGATTGTGAATTTTCTTGTAAAATCAAGAAAATAAAAGGGTGGTCCTTTTTTTTATTTTCTTGGGATATTTTGTGAAGGGGACTCATTATCTCCAGGCTAGAAGTAATTAATCAGCAATGTGGATGTTAGTGGTGAGGTCAATTATATTTAAAAATTGACAGCTTTTTGGGTTTTAAGTCACTATAAAAGTACTCTTGTTTACCTCAAAGTTTTCTTACTTTGTTGCCCACACATTTTATTATCTTTTTCAATTTTTTTGACAATTAACTAATTTTTCTTATCAATAAATATAAAATTCTTGATATCAAAATAATAATAATAATAATAATAATAAATATAAAATTCTTTAATCTTTCGATAAATACGATGGTAATTTTAACTCTTTCGAATTAGTTATTTGGGCATTGTATTTTTTTTCCTAATTGTACTTAATACAGAAGTTCATGTAGTCTTAAGTCTCAGCATGCAATATGGTCAGTTTAGTATTCCCAATGATGCCAAATTGTGTGTGTATATTTAAAACATTGTGCATTGTCTTATTTTAATTCAATGGGAAGAAAGAAAAACCCAGTGTTTGTGTTTAAGTGGTGAAAGATTTTAGTGAAGTTACTTTTAGGAAATATCTTATAATGAGATGCATGCTCTGGTCCTCACAAAAAGGCCAGACACTAATGTGCTGGGCCTGCTGGCACATGCATGGCTGTATAGGCCTTGCTTGAAAACCAGTGGCTAAATTGCTGTTAAGTGCTCATCATACCATTAAAATTTTCTTTAAGCTACAGAACAGAGGTTGCTGAAACTTCAAAACTGGTATACTGGAGTTTGTTCTCTTAGGAACAATATATTTCGGAAGCTTCAAAGAGCACCTTCAGTTTACGTTCTGTGGCGAACAATTCATTAACTTGGAAAGACCTGGACCATAATTAATGATTGTAATTTTCTAAGAGCCAGAAAGTACGGAAATTCTACAGAATTTTAACGACAAAATGGGACTTCAGGCTAGGCTAGACTAGACCGCTCTTGTTTCAACATTAGCTTAACCCGCAACCAAGAAATGCAGACATGCAGTATAAAAAATTGAGTCACAGGATACTAAGTAACAAAACCTCAGCGCACACAAGTCAGATGTTTGTTTGTGTATGTGTGTCTGTATTGGAAACTGAAAAATTATCAGATTTAGCAGCTCATAAACAATGTAGTAGTTAAATTGATATGAAAATGGCTCACTTATTTAATTCATACTAAATTTTAAAACTTATCACTGAATCTTACATATAGTTACATGCCAGCAAGGTGCACCTGCTGACCTGCTTCTTATTTTAAAGGAACACAACAATAATTTCTAGGTCATCTAATATAACTAATCCCTCCATTGTTTAATTCTATATATTAAGCCAGCTATCTACAGCTTTGCTGAGTTGCCTAATGATTGACTTCTATCTCATAATGTATTTTCAGCAACTACACTAAAACAAACACTAATTACCGCTTGGAAAACAAGACCAAGATCAACATCGACATAGTAACTACAATCTTGAATCCGGGGCTTTCCCAAAAATTTTGTTTATCAACACCTGAAACCCTGTCTTGTTGCTTTGTTGACAACTGATCTCTCAATTCTTTTAGCGCTTTGTCTCGTCGTTCACCCATCTGTATATTAAAAACAAAATCAGAATTCAGACGCAAAGTTGGGAGCAGGATCCAGTTTATCATATTAATGTAACAACGATAACATTGTGCAACCACAATATATATGGTCTCTTTCATTATTCTTGATTATAACTGCCAGAGACAGAAAATTGCATATTTTCTAGCAGATTTCAGGTCATGATACATACACTAACAAGAAAGTAAAATAAAAGATTGTGAGTATTGATCACGGATTAAAATCTGGACAGTAGGATAGATTGCATTACTTTTTGAAGTCTGCGTGTTTGTGCACGAGCTTCCTGGAGACAAAATTCTAACTTTAGAACCCTTTTTTTCAGTTCCTGATCAGCCCTCCGATGTTTCTCTAACTGTCAAGCAAATGGTTAGTACTGTAGTTTGGTAAGGCAAGGGTAGTGGTAAAGTGAGGAGTGTCAAATTAGAGATGACCATACCTGTGATTCCAATTCCTTTGATTTGAGCTCCCAGTGAGTGGACATGATATGAATTTCACGCTTCAGGTTAGATATTTCTTCATCTTTAACACTCAAAAGCTTATTAATCTTGTCAAAATTTCTTGGTGCAACCTCATCCAGTATCCTCCTCAACTCACAATCACCACTTGTTCCAGCTTTAGCTACCGCTTGCATAATGTCCTGTTCCATTCTTAAGACTTCATCTTTCAGGTCTTTTTGCGAGGATTCCCTTGCTACAAGATCCTTCTGCAAAAGATTTAATTGCTCCGCCAAATTATTAACACGAATTTCATGCTCCTTTAAGGAGCTATTTTTCTCATCCAATTCCTTTAATAGAACCAGACATTGCAGCTGTGAAGATTGAGCCAACACAGCTTTTGCATCTGCAGTTTCTTGAGTATTTGCAAGCTGTAATCTAAGTTCATCCAAGTCTTTGAGATACTGCAGCATAGTAATAAAAATAATCAATATGGATTATTGCATGCTGGTATAAATGTATAATACGAGAGCATTAATGTATGCTGATAAGATACATTTGTAAAGATGCAACGATATGCATCATTTGACAAATGTCTATGCAAATAAACATTAAACAAGACAATGTAGAATTGTTTAGATTCACCAGTGAAGCCTCTCACTACTTTTTCACAACGAGCTACAAGTTTATTTTTGGTTAAAGTATAAACGGAAAATATAAAACAAACAGTGCCTCTTTTATTTGACTAGTTAAAAAAAATATAAACTGCCCTGCAATTCGGACACAATTTAACATCACTTCAATCTCACAAACTCTGTACTTTGTAGCGTAGAGAAATCTTTCCAAAACCAGCCTAACTATTTATATTATTGGTTGTTGTATCATGAAAATTACAGCATGGTAGGATCATCTCCAAATTCGAGCTATTGTGACATATGCTGGTATAGAGTCTCCCCACAACTTCAACACTTTAACTTAATGAAGCGCCTTTCTTGCTTCAACTACTTACAATAATATTACAAGTCCTTAAGTCTCTTATTCGGAGTGATACACAACACACATAATCTGATTGATATTCTCTGAGATGAATCATACTTCAAGTAATAAGCTAACTGAACCAATGAGTTCACTATGTTCAACAGAAATAGTAATTGAATTGTTTATCTAAAAGAAACTACAAGTAAAGAGGAAACTGGGGGCTAATTTATAGTTTCTTCACTACAGGAAAGGTAACTTTAAAGTACATACTTTAAGGCAAGGACATAGTGCAGCATTTAGAGAAAAAAAAACTATGAACAGAGAAATATATCAGGGTGACACTATAAGTAACATGATTTCTCGCTAAATATAAGTTGCAAAGACCTCGACCGTACAATAGGCAGCTTACATGCTAGAATCAAATATCAAAGCAGATAAGTAATATTCAGATGTTGGTACAAGGAAGTTCTGTGAATCCCTCATCTCTAAAGAGTTGATAGGAACCAAATAAAAGTTCTGGCTTGCAACAAAGAGAGCACTTTGTTGGCCAAAATTGGGCAAAACCGCCATGATATCAGTTCTCATGCTACAGTTTACATTCGTATCAAAACATTCTAGGATCTTAAATCTGGAATCCACAACTTCAGCATTACCATTTCTTTGAACATCAGTAATTTACCGGACTGCACAAGTTTTTCAAAAATTGAAAGGATTTAAAAGAAACTTTTGTCGAATATTTTCAAGACTCACAAAGATCACTAATATATCATATAAGTGGAGATCATTCAAGCTCCACACAAAAGCAAACACCAATTTCCCAAAAACAGTCAGAAACTCATATCAGACATACCAAGAAATAAGTTCCAATATCCAACACACTAAATTCAGAACTGCAGTACTTTGACCAGATCATATTAATGGATATAATTATAAACAAAAGAAGCCTAAATTACATAACTCAGTACTAAAAGTAATCAAGATCTCAAATAAACCAGTCATACACTCGTACATAATTCGTTTACTTTTTACCTTCTCGGCAGTAGAGGTTGTTGCTAGAAGCTGTCCATTTCTCTCATCCAAGCTCTGATGTAATCTATATATCTCTTCTTCCATACTTCTCGCTCTAATTTCCGCTTCCTGCAAAAACACAAAATCCACCCTTAAATTTCACTCACAAAAAGTCATCTCGAAAAACAAGCTTCAAAGTAGCAAAATATCATTGATTTACTTGTCTAGTCAAGGTTTCTCGAACAAAAGATTGTTCCTGAGTAGCAAGTCTGCTCCGAACATCCTTCAACTCAGTAGCCAACGACACAACATTACGTCGAAAACTCTGATTCTTCTCATTCAAATCCCTCAACAATGGATCTAATTCTCTACTACTAGCCATTAACACAACAAAAGCACTAAATCAACCCTCAAAACTATCAATATCTCCTCATCAAGTCACATATCTGCATGTCAAATCACCAAATATAGTTCAATTTCAACAACATTAAAAACCAAATGAAATTTAAACTCATTTCAAATTTGAACACATACATCAACGTCAACATAATAGATAAGTACTAATTATAGACAGAAGGACAAGTCATTAATATTTTTTTCGAAAAAAATATTTAAATAAATCTGAAATTATTTAAACCACAACTTTTTCAAATAAATGACAAAAAATTTGTGTTGATGTGCTAATATAATAATACGACGTACATCATATGCATGAATATGCACATGAGACAAAATAATGATAGTGGATCAACCAAAGGAAAAAAAAAGAATCAATAATTTAAAAGTAAAATATTAAAATATAATTACAGAAAATTTGGTATGTACCGGCGGTAACACGCCGGAACTGCATCGGCGGCGAGGGAGAATGTCGGCGTGTCCGTTTAAATTTAGTGCGTGTTGTGTGTGTGTGTTTTTTTGCAAGTTTGAGGTTTAATTTGCGTGATTGTAGTTGGGTGATCTACAAAGTAGTACTAGTCATACGTATGTAATGACAGAGTTTAAAACTGCTGACGTGGAGTGACCGCCGCAAATCTATACTTTTGATCCGTTGGTTACTTTCTCACCACGTGATCGCCTCTGCACAGTTGAGTTTTACTCCCTAGTCCTATTTCACATGTCTCGGTTAAGTTTGAAAAATTCAAATCTTACTAGCAATTAAATGTAGGAACAGGTTTGTACCTTAAATTTGTATCGGAAGAAGAGTGACATATAAAATGGGACAAATAAATTTTTCAAAAAAGACATGTATAATGGGACGGATGAAGATAGATTTTAAATTAAATAAGTAAGGGTTTGTCCGTGACATATTTGGAAAATGAAGGATTTTATTAAGTAAAATAGAAAATATAACATGTTTTAGCTGAAAAAAGTAATTGCCTGTGATTTTTCTAGAAAAAGAGGGGAAATATAATTGTCAATTAAAAGTATTAAAATAAGTTTTAAAATAAATAAGTAAGGGTCTGCTCGTGATATATTTGACAAATGAGAGATTTTAGTAAAGTAAATAGAAAAGGTAACATGTTTTAGCTAAAAAGGAAATTGCCCGTGATTTTTTTAGAAAAAAATGGTATTGTATTTTAACTAAAATGGTAACTGATTATAATAATTTTTATAATAATTAAATAAAAAATTAAATAAGGCAAGTACCGTACCAAAAAATAGGTACCAAAACTTTCAATGTTTCGTATTTAATAATATAGTATACATGGATAGATAAATTTATAATATTAGTATTTTATGCTACTAAATGGTATAGCCCGTGATATTTTTGAGATTTTAGTTAGGAGAAATATTAGTTAGAAAATATAAAAAATAATATACGTTTTGGAAAAAAAAGCTAATTGGTTAGTCAATAATAATTATAATATTATTATTTTATTTTATTAAATAGAACTGTTCGTGATATTTTTGGAAAATGAGAGGTTTTATTTAGGAAAAATAGAAAAGTAGAAATTTTAGTTAGAAAATATAAAAGAGAATCTAAACTTTGGCTAAAAATGGTAATGGGTTAGTTATTAGCAATTATAACCTTATTATGTTATTTTATTAAATGAATCTGCCTGCGATATTTTTGGAAAATGAGATGTTTTAGTTAGGAAAATAGAAAAGATATTCTATATAATAATTTTAATATTTTATGTGGACTACAAAAACTTTGAGAACCAGACTACAAAACTTTCAATATTTCGTCTTTAATATAATAGTAACTAGCTTATATCCCGTGCGATGCACAGTTTTCTTTAATATTTTATTATTTTTGATAGTATGTGATTTGTAAAAGGCCTATTCACAAATTAAAATCAAGTCCAAGTCCAGAAAAAGGCCTGCAAGGTCCACGATGCCAGCAAGGTCCGCAAAGCCTGCAAGGTCCAACAATGTTTTCAAGGTTAACATTGATTGCAAGGTTCATAATGTCTGCAAGGTCCGCAAAGCCTGCAACGTCCATATTACCTGCAAGGTTCACAATGGCTACAAGGTCCAACAATGTATGCAAGGTCCACATTGCATGCAAGGTTCACAATGCCTACAAGGTCCAACAATGTCTGCAATGTCCACAATGCCTGCAAGGTCCATATTTCCTGGAAGTTTGATAAATCCCACAAAGGTACGTGCAAGGTTCACAATATCTACAAGGTCCAACAATGCATGCAAGGTTCACATTGCCTGCAAGGTCCGCATTGCCTGCAAGGTCCACATTGCCTGCAAGCTTTACAAAGCCCATAAGGGTTGGACATGACATGTTATACAATGGGAAATGGATGTGCACTACAAAGCCAACGTCTAACATGCTCAAGTTATAAACAAAACCTACAATGTCCACAATGCCTACAAGATCCACAAAGCCTGCAAGGTCCACCAAGCCCACAAGGATTGGACATGACACGTAGCACAACAGACAAGTACATGGTCCCAGGACAAAATGCAACTGACACAAGGTTGACATTGACCCCTGACCCCTGACCCCTGACCAAGATCCTAATTTGTAGCCCGTGTCCCCCACATGGACACTCAGTCATGTGCATCGCATATGACATGAGCCTATATATACCCTATAGTCACTTCAATGCAGGGGGTGGACAACATTCATTACACTCACACCACATTCAATTTCTGATAGGTTTTGCTCTACCTTCTCTCTCTAGAAATTAATACACTTTATATACTTATATTATGTTTTCCGTCCACCGGATACTTATTCTCACATCGGAGGTGCTTATAGGGACACAACCCCCCGCGGGCATTTCCGTTTCAGGGAGCTTGGAGGCGGTTCCGGCGAAGTTCATACGAGACTAGCATTGCTCGACAAAGTCCAACAAGCCTGAAGAGTCAAACAAGCTCAACAAAGTTGGACAAAGCTCGACAAGCCTGACGAGTCAAACAAGCTCAACAAAGTCTGACAAGCTCGACAAGCCCAACATGGTCTGACAAGCCTAACAAGCCCAACAAGCCAAACAAACATCTATTCCAGCATAATACCAAGGAAGTAGAGTCTGACGGTTTCGGCGAAGTTCATACGAGACTAGCATTGCTCGACAAAGTCCAACAAGCCTGAAGAGTCAAACAAGCTCAACAAAGTTGGACAAAGCTCGACAAGCCTGCCGAGTCAAACAAGCTCAACAAAGTCCGACAAGCTCGACAAGCCCAACATGGCCCAACAAGCCCAACAAGCCAAACAAACCCAACAAGCCAAACAAGCATCTATTCCAGCATAATACCAAGGAAGTAGAGTCCGACGGTAGAACGACTTATCAATTTTTATTTAGATTTTTGTAATTATATCTTTTTTGATAAAATTTTAATATATATTTATATGTGTATATAATAAATTGGATTTATATATCTAACAATATAAGTATTTTAATTTAATAAATTGTTGACGTAATCTTTAGTAGTATTTTAGATATTAAAATAGAAAAATATTTTTAAATAATAAATCTAACGGTTCGTGTTTATTTGCTCTTAAAAAAACTAAGAGTGACTAAAGTGCAAATAACAAAATATGTGTCATGTAATGTGCCGAGTTTCTTTTAACATATGATATTACTTTTATTTTTTATTATTTATCTTACTTAAATTGAATATTATAAAAAATTATATTAAACATGGATTTTATAAGTTTAATATAATAATATTTTCATTATTTCTATATTTTGCCCGTGTTTTTTTAAATTCGAATATGAGTTGTTTCAATTAAAAAATATAAAACCGACAATGCACTTAAAAAGACAGTTAGTTACTTATTAATAATTATATAAAATTATATTACATTTATATATATATATATATATATATATATATATTACCCGTGTTACTTTTAAAAAATTAGTTGTTTAAATTAGAAAATAGAAAATTATATTACCTTTCTATATATATGTTGCTCGTGTTACTTTTAAAAAAATAGGTTGTTTAAGTTAGAAAAAATAAATAAGGTTATGTGTTTAGCTAAAAAGGGTAAGTGGTTATTTATTAATAATTATATATAACAATATTACCATTACATATTTATTTTACATGTGTTATGTTTAGAACATGAGTTGTTTTAGTTAGAAAATGTAAAATATATAATGTGTTTTAGCTGAAAAAGATAATTAGTTATAAATATGTAATAATATTACCATTATATATATATATATATATATATATATATATATATATATATATATTACCTATTTTATTTTTATTAGATGAGTTATTTTAGTTAGAAAAATAGATAAAATAGGTAATGTATTTTAGTTGAAAAAAATAATTAGTTATAAATAAATTGGTTATATATAGGCCCGACCCAAATTATAGATAGGCCCGGCCCAAATACCGACCGACCAAAACTTTTAATGTTTCATCTTTAATAATACTATAGCTTAAAACCCGTGCGATGCACGGATTGTTAATTGTTATTTTATTATTATTTTTTTAATATTTTATTAATTACAATTGTGCAAAAAATAAGTAGTCATGTTAAAAAAGCTAAACACTTTTAATTAATTAAAAACATTAAAACATATTTTAAAATAAATAAGTATGGATTTGCCTGTTATATTTTTGGAAATGAGGAGTTTTAGTAAGAAAAAATAAAAAATGTAACATATATTTAGTTTAAAAAGGTAAATGCCCGTGATATTTTTAGAAAATGAGGTTTTAAAATTTAATAATTAAAAGTATTTAAATACGTTTTAAAATAAATAAGTAAAGAGTTTCCTGTGATATTTTTGGAAAAAGAATGGATTTTAGTGAGAAAAATAGAAAAAGTATAATGTAAAAGGAAATTTAATTTTTTCTTAAATTGAATTTAATATTTTATTGAAATAAAAATAGAATTTATAAATTTAAAAGAATTAGGAAAAAAATTAAATTGGTGCTACAATAAAAAAAATATTTATTAAAATTTAGATAATCACTTTACTGTTTGGGCTCTATCTTGAGTTTTAGACAACAGAATTTAACGATTTTACAGCCCATGCGAAGCTAACAAAATTATATTTAATTTAATGATGGTTTAATAATTTTTATCTACCTGAAACTATCCATAAACTAAAGAGAAAAGGTAATTACGAATTTTTACATAAAGATTTCTATTCAATATAGAAAACCCATTTATAATTGGTTTAAATTATCAAAATACACCTTTTAGTATTTAAATACTATCCTATTATTAATCAAATACAATTTTTAATATTATATATAACGGTCCTCATCTATTTGAATATTTATAGTTTTATAATCCAACGGATCATATACTTTTGGTAGTACAGTGACCGACCAAAGTTTTGGATAAGATCTCCCTTACGCTTATTATATATAAGGAGTTAACTAGCCTATAACCCGTGCGATGCACGGATAAATTTTAGAACTTTTTTATTATCTGTATTTTGATTATATGATTTTATCAGAATTTTTTTTAAAAATTAATAATGTATGTATGATGTTATTGTAAGCATTTGTATGTATTTTGATGATAATTTTTTTTAATATATTGTCAACGGAAATAATATCTTGAACTTCTGAATGTAGCTTAGAAAAATAGATAATATAAATATTTAATAATAATATGTTGTTGACGGGATTCGAACCTTGAACTCGTGGGAGCATTTTGAATATCAAGAAATAAATATTCTTTTAACATTACAGCCAACGGTTCTCCTTTTATCTATCTTTCAATCTAACGGTTGTTATTTAAAGTACCAACGACCAACCAAATAGAGGTTAGTTTGCTTATAATAATATAATATAGATAGCTTAAAACCTGTGCGATGCACGGATTATTTTTAATAATTGTTAATTTTATTATTTATATTTTATATTTTATTAATTGCATTTATTAAAAAAATAAGTAGGCGTGTTAAACATTTTGAAATAATTAAAAGTATTAATATGGATTTTAAAATAAATAAGTAACGGTTTGCCCGTTATATTTTGGAAAAAGAGGGGTTTTAGTAAGAAAAATAGAAAGCAACATGTTTTCATTGAATTTTAAAATATAAAAGTAACGATTTGTCCGTGATATTTTTTAAAAAAGAGGGGTTTTAGTAAAAAAAAATAGAAAATGTGACATGTTTTAGTTGAAAAAGGTAATTGTCAATTAAAAGTATTAAAATAGATTTTAAAGTAAATAAGTAAGGGTTTGCCCGTGATATATTTGGAAAAAGAGGGATTTTACTAAGAAAAATAGAAAATATAACATGTTTTAGCTCAAAAAGGTAATTGTCCGTAATTTTTCTAGAAAAAGAGGGGAAAGGTAATTGCCAATTAAAAGTATTAAAATAAGTTTTAAAATAAATAAGTAAGGATTTGCTCGTGATATATTTGGAAAATGAGAGATTTTAGCAAGAGAAATAGAAAAAGTAGCATGTTTTAGCTGAAAAGGAAATTGTCCGTGATATTTTTAGAAAAAAATGATAATGTATTTTAACTGAAAGGGTAACTGATTATAATAATTTTATAATAATTAAATAAGGCAAGTGCCGTATTAAAAAACAGGAACAAAAACTTTCAATGTTTCGTCTTTAATAATATAATATAGATAGTATATATAGAGAGATAGATTTATAATATTAGTATTTTATGCTACTAAATGGAATAGCTCGTGATATTTTTGAGATTTTAGTTAGGAGAAATATTAGTTAGAAAATATAAAAAAGAATATACGTTTTGGAAAAAAAAGTTAATCGGTTAGTCATTAATAATTATAATATTATTATTTTATTTTATTAAATAGAATTGTTCGTGATATTTTTGGAAAATGAGAGGTTTTATTTAGGAAAAATAGAAAGTGGAAATTTTAGTTAAAAAGTTATAAAAAAAAATATACACTTTGGCTAAAAATGGTAATGTGTTAGTTATTAACAATTATTACCTTATTATATTATTTTATTAAATGAAACTGCATGCGATATTTTTGGAAAATGAGATGTTTTAGTCGGGAAAAATAGAAAAGATATTATATATAATAATTTTAATATTTTATCTAACGGTTCTCATCGATTTGATCACAAATATCTAACGGTTATGAATGGAGTGACCAGACTACAAAAATTTTCAGGACCAGACTACAAAACTTTCAATGTTTCGTCTTTAATATAATAGTATAGACTAGCTTAAAACCCGTGCGATTCACGGATTGTTAATTGTTATTTTATTATTTTTTTAAATATTTTTTTAATTGTATTTGTTAAAAAAATAAGTAGGCATATTAAAATAGCTAAATGATATGGACAGAAAAGTAATTATAGAAATATAATTGCCGATTCAATTAAAAGGCCGGTATTTAAGGACCGACACCCTAATTATTCATTAATTTCGTAATTAATGAATAGGGAAAATATACAGCTCATGAAAAGAGTCCAAATTATGGCAAATTGGTCAAAGAAGGATCCAGAATCCCAATTAAAGGCAATTAATGAGTCATAGCCTTTATCAACAAGGAAAAGACTTATCCTGCAAGCAATACAATGCTTATCCAATAACAAAAAGGAGACTTATTCGCTAAGACTCCTAAACATACCATAAATACTAGGTTCCAGACGCCTATATAAGGTCCCTGATCCTACAATCAGAACTACGTCTTTGGCTTGATTCTCAATAACGATTTGAGATACGTAGGCATCTTGTGAGGACCAATTTAGTCTGGATACACGAGTGCAACCATTAAAGCTCGAAGCTCATTAATCCTAGCATTAAATTCACAAAGCACGTTTTTTAATCCACAACATTTGGCGCCGTCTGTGGGAAGACAACATCAACCATGGCAAACACACGAAGAACAGCTCGGGATACTCAAACTCCCGATGATCGCCCTATCACCTCTGAGGCTGATCAGCCACCGCCGACTACTGGCACACAAGGGGCGAATATCCCCACCAACACTAAAGGACCGGAAATCCCGATTTCGGTTGAAGGGACGAATCCCCTGCAGATGGTCATTCATGGATCTAATCCACAAGAGACCGTTCACCAACAACTAATCACGACCTCCCCGCTTCTCATGAGTGCACCAAGGAGCCTTCAACTCCATACTACTGATCTCCCTCAATACGCGAATCAGACTTTGGGGATGCCAAGCTACAGCATGCCCCCTCGACCCATGGCGGGCGGTAGTGGAACTAATCCAATCTACCATGAGGCATATGTGCCCCCTTATATTCAAGGTCTGGGACCCCAACAACAACAAACTCGTCAGACCCCTCTCATTCAAGATTACTCTGGCCCATACACCGAGGATGAGGGTTATACAACTGGAGAGGATGTCGCCCCAAGAAAGAGACGTTCTTCCCAGACAAATAGGGAGCCACCCCAAACTACTAGGGAGAAACTTGTAGCCCATGAGGCAGAGACTGCAAGGCTCAAAAAACTCCTTGCTGAAGAAGAGGCCGCTCAATCTCGGGGCCGAACGACTGAAGGAATCCCGATAATCAACTTGGATCCACCAAGAAGGACCAAGAGGGCTGAAGCCCCAAAGGGTGATCCTAGTATTCTGTTGCCCCTAGGAGATCCTGATGATCCTACACCACCGTTTACTCAAGACATCATGAAAACGGCTATATCCAGAAAGTTTAAGATGCCTTCGATCAAAGCCTATGATGGAACGGGAGATCCCGCAAATCATGTAAGGACCTTCTCCAATGCACTGTTGTTGCAGCCAACCAACGATGCGGTCAAGTGTAGGGCGTTTCCACAAACCTTGGCAGGCATGGCCCAACATTGGTATAGCCGTCTACCTCCCAACTCTATTGGGTCCTTCAAGGAACTAAGCAAGGCTTTCATCAATCAGTTCATTAGTGGAAGGGTGCATGAGAAAAGTTCTGCATCACTCATGGCAATCCGTCAAGGGCAGAATGAGGCCCTAAGGGACTACATCAATCGATTCACTCGGGAGGCTTTAAAAGTCCTGGACTTAGAGGACAGAGTGGCTATGATAGCCCTATAACAAGGAACTACTGATGACCACTTCAAACGGTCGTTAGCTAAACATCCCCCCGAGAGCATGCTGAAGCTCCAAGATAGTGCCGGAAAGTATATCAAGGCTGAAGAAAGTATGAGAAAATATGAACCCACTACTGGCGGTAGTGGAAACTCAAAGAAAAGAAAAGAAACTCAGGAGTACGATGTCAAGGAAAAGTTTCCCCGAACATCAAAGAACTCCGATTCTCCCCCTAAGAGAAGCAATTTTGGACCAAAATTCACAGAATATGCAAGATTGAATACTCCCAGGAGTCAAATTCTGATGGAGATAGCCAAGGAAGAAGATATCAAATGGCCAAAGCCAATGAGGGCTGATTTGTCCAAACGGAACCAAAATCAGTTTTGTCGGTTCCACAAAGAAGTCGGTCATGACACCGATGATTGTAGACAATTGAAAGATGAGATTGAGTTTCTGATACGAAGGGGGAAACTCATCAAGTTCACTAAGGATGGAAGTCAAGGGAGCCAAAGGGGGAACTATGAAAGGAAGGATTATGATAGAAGGGACAACGATCAAGATCGGAATCCCAAGCCCTGAGGGCCAGTGATCAACATGATATTCGGAGGGCCAACTGCTGCTGGGTACTCCCGAAACTCAAGAAAGGCTTATGCCCGAGAGGTAATGACTGTGGTTGGAGAAGCACCGAAGCGTGCCAGAACAGAAGTGTCAATAGGTTTTGACGATTCAGACTTGGAAGGGGTGAAGTTCCCCCATGATGATCCTCTTGTCATAATACCTGTGATAGGCAACTCCGAAACAAAAAGAGTCTTGGTTGATAATGGAGCTTCAGTGGATATCTTGTTCCACGATGCCTTTATCAAGATGGGTTACACAGACTATCAGTTAACGCCCTCAAATATGCCTATATATGGGTTCAACGGGGTGGAATCAAAGGTGGAAGGCACTATCCAACTCCCAATGACTATGGGGCAAGGGATGAATACGTCTACTCAGATGTTGAACTTCATATTTATAAAGGCGACTTCAACCTACAATGCAATCCTGGGAAGGACTGGTCTTCATGCGTTCAAGGCTGTTGCCTCATCTTATCATCTAAAAATCAAGTTCCCAACGAGGAATGGGATTGGTGAAGAACGAGG
Source organism: Heracleum sosnowskyi (assembly GCA_030848705.1). Lineage (NCBI taxonomy): Eukaryota > Viridiplantae > Streptophyta > Magnoliopsida > Apiales > Apiaceae > Heracleum > Heracleum sosnowskyi. The sequence continues at coordinate 74,882,074 of CM061235.1, forward strand.
AGACCAAAAGATGGCTAGAAGTTGTTATGTAGCCGCGTTAAGGCCTGATGGAACCGGGGGCAAATTCTCCCAATTGAAGACATGAATATCAGCGACAACAAGGACAGAAGGGGGAAACCGGCTGAGGACTTGGTCCCAATTCCCCTAGTCCCAGGAGAACCAGAGAAGGTGACTTATATTGGGGCACTATTGCCCGAACCATTGAAGAGCAAACTCACGTCTTTTCTTCAAGAAAACAATGACGTTTTTGCTTGGACAGCGGCCGACATGCCAGGGATTGATCCCCAATTGATATCTCACAAATTGAATGTGGATCCAGAAAGGAAGACAGTGAAACAAAAGAAAAGAAATTTTGCTCCAGAGAGGCTTGAAGCCATTAAGCAAGAAGTGAATAAGCTTTTGGAAGCTGGGTTCATTGAGAAAATCCAATTCCCAGAATGGTTAGCTAACCCCGTGATGGTCAAAAAAGCTAACGGGAAGTGGAGGATGTGCGTCGACTTCACCGACTTGAATGATGCATGTCCTAAGGATTGTTTTCCCTTACCAAGGATTGATGCTCTAATAGATGCCACTGCTGGGCATGAGATGCTAAGTTTCATGGATGGCTTCAATGGATATAATCAAATCAAGATGCACAAAGATGACATCGCCAAGGTATCGTTCATCACTGACTTTGGTGTCTTCTGTTTCTTAGTCATGTCTTTTGGGCTTAAGAATGCAGGAGCGACCTATCAAAGGTTGGTAAACAAAATCTTTGAACACCTAATTGGAAAAACCATGGAGGTCTACGTGGATGACATGTTAGTCAAAAGCCTCGATAAGGCAATCACATTGAGCACCTCCGAGAGGCATTCGAAGTGCTAAGGCACCACAAGATGATGTTGAATCCAGCTAAGTGTGCCTTTGGTGTAGGCTCGGGAAAGTTCTTAGGCCTGATGGTTTCCAAGAGAGGAATCGAGGCTAATCCCGACAAAATCAAAGCGATCCTAGACATGGAACCACCGAAGACTGTCAAGGATGTCCAAAAACTAACAGGGAGAGTGGCAGCATTGGGAAGATTCATCTCCAAGTCAGGAGAGAAGTTCTTACCTTTCTTCAAAGCACTTAAGAATGTGAAATTTTTTGAATGGACAGCTGAAAGCCAAGAGGCCTTTGAGGCCTTGAAGAAATACATGGCTGAGCCACCACTATTGGCCAAACCAAAACCAGGAGAGGTTCTTTATCTATACTTGGCAGTATCCAACACTGTCCTTGGAGCTGTTTTGGTAAAAGAAGAGTTAAAGGTTCAGAAACCCATCTACTACGTGAGCAAGATCCTACATGGGGCAGAAATAAACTACTCTACCATAGAGAAGTTTGCCTTAGCCTTGATTATGGCCTCAAGAAAACTACGTCCATACTTCCAGGCACACAAGATAGAGGTCTTGACTAATCAGCCTCTAAGAAACATCTTGCACAGCCCTCAAGTAAGTGGAAGATTGATTAAATGGGCCATTGAACTAGGGGAATTTGACATCAAATACAAGCCTCGAACGGCCATAAAAGCACAAGCACTTGCTGACTTCATGGTTGAATGCATCATTGACAACCAAGAAGTCGGGGGGCAGGAAGTGACAGTGGTAGACAAGGAAACTGAAGACATAATCTCCAAAGAATGTTGGGTGCTCTATTTTGATGGAGCATCAAAAACAAAATCAAGTGGAGCCGGTTTAGTGCTACAAAGTCCTGATGGATTCCTCATAGAGTATGCACTAAAACTTGACTTCCCAACGACAAACAATGAGGCTGAGTATGAAGCTCTGATAGCTGGCTTAGGGCTGGCTGGAGCCTTGAGGGTCAAAACTCTGAAAGTATGTGGAGACTCGAGGTTAGTGGTTTCCCAAGTAAATGGGGAATTTGAGGCCAGAGATGAAGTCATGGCCAAGTACTTGAAACTTGTCAAGGCCATCATGACTCAGTTCGACGAATGCTATGTGGAACACATTCCAAGGGAAGAAAACATAAAGGCTGATGCCCTGTCTAAGTTTGCTTCTTCTGAAATTGAAAACTATGCAGGGAGTGTATACTTCCAAGTCTTGAAGACCCCAAGCATCAACGGAAAGTTGGTAGCACCCATTGATGTTGGCAGCTATTGGATGGATCCCATCAAAGCTCATCTGGAAACTGGATGGCTACCCAACGATACTTCAGAAGCACGAAAGCTATACGTCAGAGCACTAAGGTATACCCTGATTGAGGGACTCCTATACAAGAAGTCTTTCATCATTCCATATCTGAAATGTTTGAGACCCCAAGAGGCAGAATTGGCCCTAAAGGAAGTGCATGAAGGAATCTGTGGGCAACACTTGGGGGGCAGAGCCCTTGCTCATAAAGTCACTCGTCTAGGTTTCTATTGGCCAAGCATACTTGCTGATGCTAAAAGCTATGTGAAGAAATGTGAACGGTGCCAGAAACATGCACCAGTGGTTAGACAACCACCAGAGATGATGACATCCATTAACTCACCCATCCCCTTTGTCATGTGGGGAATGGATATACTTGGGCCATTTCCTATGGCAAGTGCTCAGAGAAAGTTCTTGATAGTGGCAATTGACTACTTCACCAAGTGGATTGAGGCTAAGCCATTAGCCAAGATAACCACCAAGCAAGTAATGCACTTCTTCTGGGAAAATGTGATATGCAGATACGGAATTCCACGAGTCCTGGTTACGGACAATGGGACTCAGTTTAACAATGATGAGTTCAAGAAATATTGTGATGAGAACGATATCAAGTTGCGCTTCACTTCTGTTGGCCATCCTCAAGCAAATGGGCAAGCTGAGGTTGCAAATCGAATAATCCTGGATGGACTAAAGAAAAGAGTTGAACGCTCCAGAAACACTTGGGTAGACGAATTGCTCCCCATACTTTGGGCATATCGTACTACCTGCAAAGTCACCACTGGAGCTACCCCCTTTCTGTTGGCATATGGGGCAGAGGCAGTGGTTCTAGTGGAAATTACTCACACGTCTCCAAGAGTTGAGTCTTATGAACCAGAAGAAAATGAAGAAGGCTTGAGGCTAGCTTTGGATCTAATTGATGAAGTTAGAGATGAAGCAAACGCCAAGATAGTTGAACATCAAAAGAAAGCCTCTTTCTACTACAACCTAAGGGTTAAAGAAAGGTTCTTTCGTCAAGGAGACTTGGTTCTCAGAAAGATTAAGCATCCGGAGTTGGACAAAAAGGGAAGTTGACCCCAAATTGGGAAGGACCATATCACGTCAAAAACGTATTTGGTCGAGGCTCATACAAGCTAGAAACCCTTGAAGGGCATGAGGTGCCAAGAACTTGGCATGCCTCCAACTTGAAAGTTTATTATGTTTAAGGTGTTTCCTAAGTGGATTCACTACTAGAAATAAGGTTTGATAAACCAAACCAAGTTTTTAAAACTTGAGTATTATGTAAGGGTTGAGCCCATTCTTCAAAGTTATGAATTATATACTCCTATTCATCATGTTTTGAATGCATTACATACTGATAGATATGTACAAAATGCTAACTAAACATGCAAAATCAAGAGGCAAGAAAACAACACAAGCCATGAATGGCCACAAAATATAAATAAAACTAAACTTACAAAAGTTTAAGTTAAGCCCAAAGGCTGGAAATACATAGAAAGAAAATACAAAGCCATGAATGGCCTGAGTAAACTACAAACTACGGTTGCGCTTCACCATCCTTGGCTCCCGCATTTGTCTCCTCCCCTGAACTAGAGCTGGAAGAATGCACATCAGCATCCTCAGCATCATCAGCAGAAGCGTCACTGAGGGGTGATAAATGCTCTGGATTTAAAATCCTAGCATCTTCCTCCACATCGTCAACTCCAGCCAAAATACGCTCCAAGGGAGTAGGAGGGTGAGGAGCAGAAAGTCAGCAGCATCAAAGACTCCAGGATGCTTGGCCAAGATAGCCTGAACAGCATCCTCCCATCCTGAAGTATGCTGGACTGGGAAAAGGATCTCGTCATGCTTCTCGATCAAGTCCTTGTACTCCTGAGAGTCAAGGTACTCATCGATGCAATCATCCTTGCCTTTCCTCAGCTCAACAATATCAGCCTGAGCGTCAGCGAGCTCCTTCTCCCTCCTGGCAAGAGTCTCCTTAAGAGACTTCACCTCCTCCTCGGACCTCTCCAGCTTGACTCTGTTGGCCTCAGAGGAGGTACGCCAAGCATTAGCTTGGAACAATACCCCCTGAAAGTTGGCATTGGTCTGCCAAAAGATAAAAGTTAGAAAAATATAAGCAGAAACTTCAAAGAAATAGCTAAGGTAAAGAAAATTACCGCAGCAATAGCTTGAGCCCCAAGATGCTCAGCACCCTCAAGGGTGGAATCTGCAACGAAATCCTTGTAATCACAAGGGGTAAGAGAGTGGTACGACCAGTCCACATCATGTTTGGACACCCCAGTAATGGTGTCCTTCTTCCTGATACCCCAGTTGGGGCGCCACACTGAGGACTTGGCAGACACAGGAATGTCCACCTCATCCACAGAAGGGATCAAGAAGCTGGGAACACTGGCCTTCCCCCTTGGATCATCCCCAATCCTAGCCCTTTTCATCCTGGATGTCTCTATATCCTTGGGCTCATTGGTCTTGTTGATAAAGGCCGCAGCTACAAGAAAAGCCAGAAAATGGTTAGCAGAAAATCACAAAGAAAGAAAAATAGACATAATGAAAAGGGATAAGCAAAAATACCCTTATCATGAACAGTAGAGAGCCCAACGGACTTGAGGACAAACTCATCCAGTAGCTCCCAAGCCACGGCAGTCCCATTATCCTTAATGAGCTCTGAGTAGGCATGAAGTTCCTCCTCATTCAAGACAATGTTACCGGGACTACCATCAGAGACTCTCCCAAAAGATGTACGGAACAGGGTTCCCCAGTCCCCTCCTTCCCATACAAGATACATGAACTCATTTTTCCATTTGGGGTTATTATCTGGGATTGATTTGGGGTGAAAAATGAAAGGGAAGCCTACCCTATGGCTTATATACACCCAACCCAAGTTGTTGGCTGAGCTATTCTTAAACTGAAAGATCTTTCTAAACAAAGGTACAGAAAGAGGAAAGTTTTTACGAAGGTATAAAACCATAAAACAATGGATTATCCTCCAAGCATTTGGGGGTAATTGGCAAGGATTAATTTGGACATCTGCCAAGAGTCTAGGGATGAACTCATGGAATGGGAACCTAAGGCCGGCAACTATGGCATCTTTATAAATACACAAAGCATTTGGCCTCCAGTGACATGAACGGTCACCGGCACCGGCGGGAACTAGCCTTAAAGGGGCCTTTACCCTATACATCTTATTATAATTTCTAATTAGATCTACTTCGTGAAACTTATTACTACAATCATACGAATCTAAAGCAGACACTGACGGATATTCATCCCCACATTCATTAATCATATCATGCAAAGACAAGTATTTTGAACGAATAGGAATGGGGGTACCTCTTTTTGAAGCGGAATTCATCTTTTGAAGGCGTTGGGAAGCTCGATCAGCCATTTCTAACCCAGAAAGTCTTTAAATCTTCAAGAAAATAGCCCAGAAATCTTCAACAAAAAACCCAGAATCTTCAAAGAATCCCAGAATCTTCAAATCTTCAAGCAAAAACCCAGAAAAACGGTGAGATTCAACGGAAAATCTCGCCGGGAATCTCTTTGTGGTGGAACCCTATCAGAGCAATTTGAAGAAAATTTTGGAGAGAATTTAGCAGAGTAACTTTGAGAAAATAGAATGTGAAGAATGAATGGAAACAATGAGAACTCACCCTTATATAGGGATGACAGCCGGTCACTGGGCCGGTTGAAGGAAGGGCAACCGGCATTAGCCGATACGGCCCATAAAAGGCTAAAGGCCCAAATTACTGAGTTTTAACAGTGAAAACCCTGGGCCCAACTAAGCCCATAACTAAAATGAACAAAATTTTCGATTGAAATCGAATAAAGTCGGATAAAAGCCCAAAATGGCTCTCGTATTCGACCAAAAATCTGGTCGACAGGCTAAAAGCCCAATTATTTAAGGCTAAAGGCCCAATAAAAAGTCTTAGGCCCAAATTGAAGCCCAATATATGTGGGCCTTATTAGTCTGAAACGAACCAAGTATTTGACCATGATCCTGGTCGAAATCATTCGACCAGGCATCAAAATTTAAGTCATGTTCGACCATGATCCTGGTCGAAATCATTCGACCAGGCATCAAAATTGAAGTCATGATTCGACCACAATCCTGGTCGAAATTATTTGACCAGGAGGGAAAATGAGGCTTTACTTCGACTAGAAACCTGGTCGAAAGCATTCGACCAGGAAGCAAAATGGGAATGAAATTCGACCAGAAACCTGGTCGAAAACATTCGACCAGGGGGTAAAACTGTGCCCATGTTCGACCAGAAACCTGGTCGAAACCATTCGACCAGGAGGAAAAAGCCAGCCAAAATTCGACCAGAATCCTGGTCGAAGGTGTTCGACCAGGACCCAAAAGTGAGGTCGAATTCGACTAGGATCCTGGTCAAAAATAAACTGAAAAATCAAAAAATTGATTTGTCTTCTATGGAATTGATGAAAAATCCCGATTCCTGTTTTGGGAAAATTACAAAATGGATTTAGAACTATATGTTCGTCAAACCAAGCCACAATACGGAAGAAAATTTCGTAACTCCCGAATAAGCTAACTTCTACGATAATCTAAAAGAGATTTTCCTAGAAGTTGGGGGGCAAATGATATGGACAGAAAAGTAATTATAGAAATATAATTGCTGATTCAATTAAAAGGCCGGTATTTAAGGACCGACACCCTAATTATTCATTAATTTCGTAATTAATGAATAGGGAAAATATACAGCTCATGAAAAGAGTCCAAATTATGGCAAATTGGTCAAAGAAGGATCCAGAATCCCAATTAAAGGCAATTAATGAGTCATAGCCTTTATCAACAAGGAAAAGACTTATCCTGCAAGCAATACAATGCTTATCCAATAACAAAAAGGAGACTTATTCGCTAAGACTCCTAAACATACCATAAATACTAGGCTCCAGACGCCTATATAAGGTCCCTGATCCTACAATCAGAACTACGTCTTTGGCTTGATTCTCAATAACGATTTGAGATACGTAGGCATCTTGTGAGGACCAATTTAGTTCGGATACACGAGTGCAACCATTAAAGCTCGAAGCTCATTAATCCTAGCATTAAATTCACAAAGCACGTTTTTTAATCCACAACACTAGACACTTTTTAATTAATTAAAAATATTAAAATAGATTTTAAAATAAATAAGTAATGGTTTGGCCGTTATATTTTTGGAAAATAAGAGATTTCAGTAAAGAAAAATAAAAAATTTAACATATATATTTAGTTTTAAAAAGGAAAATGCCTGTGATATTTTTGGAAAATTATATTTTAAAATTTAATAATTAAAAATATTTAAATACGTTTTAAAATATATACGTAAAGGGTTTGCCCGTGATATTTTTAGAAAAAAAATTGATTTTAGTGAGAAAAATAGAAAAAGTAAGTTGAAAAAGGTAATTTTCCGTGATATATATAGAAAAAGAGGGACTTTGTTAGAAAAAAATCTATAATATGTTTTAGCTGAAAAGGTAATCGGTTATAAATAGGTATTTGATTATTTATATTTTTTAATATTTTCAGTAATTACATTTGTTAAAAAAAATAAGTAAGCATGTTAAAATAGGTAAACTTTTAAAAAACAATTATAATATTAAACTAAGTTTAAAAATAAATAACTAAAGGTTGTCCGTGATATTTTTGGAAAAGTAGGGGGTTTAGTAAGGAAAAATAGAAAAACTAACACGTTTTAGTTAAAAAAAAGGTAATTGCCCGTGATATATTTGAAAAGGTAGGGGAATTTGTTAGAAAAAATAGAAAAAATAATGTATTTTTGGTGAAAAGGGTAATTGGTTATAAATAGGTAATATTATTATTTAATAATATATTTCTATAAATAAGTAAGATTAATTAAGTAAAAACACGAAGTAAAGTTCAGTAAGGGTAATTTAGTAAAATCACAATGTACCATACCGACCAAGCAAACTTTTAATATTTCGTCTATTATATAATAGTAGCTTAAAACCTGTGCGATGCACGGATTGTTAATTGTTATTTTATTATTATTTTTTAATATTTTATTAATTGTAATTGTGCAAAAAATAAGTAGACATGTTAAAATAGCTAAACACTTTTACTTAATTAAAAACATTAAAATAGATTTTAAAATAATTAAGTTTGGGTTTGACGATTATATTTTTGGAATGAGGGGTTTTAGTAAGAAAAAATAAAAAATGTAACATATATTTAGTTTAAAAAAGTAAATGCCCGTGATATTTTTGGAAAATGAGGTTTTAAAATTTAATAATTTAAAGTATTTAAATACGTTTTAAAATAAATAAGTAAAGGATATTCTGTGATATTTTTGGAAAAAGAATGGATTTTAGTGAGAAAAATAGAAAAAGTAAATTGTAAAAGGCAATTTCCCATTTGTTAGAAAAAATATATAATGTGTTTTAGTTGAAAAGGTAATTGGTTATAAATAGGTATTTGATTATTTATATATTAATATTTTTAGTAATTGCATTTGTTAAGAAAAATAAGTAGACATGTTAAAATAGGTAAACTTTTAAAAATTAATTATAATATTAAAATAGGTTTAAAAATAAATAACTAAATGTTTGTCCGTGATATTTTTGGAAAAAGAGGGGTTTTAGTAAGGAAAAATAGAAAAACTAACATGTTTTAGTTAAAAAAGGTAATTGCTCGTGATATATTTGAAAAAAATAGGGGAATATGTTAGAAAAAATAAAAAAAATAATGTATTTTAGGTGAAAAAGGTAATTGGATATAAATAGGTAATATTATTATTTAATAATATATTTTTATAAATAAGTAAGGTTAATTAAGTAAAAACACTAAGTACAGTTAATTAAGGGCAATTAAGTAAAATCACAACGTACCATACCGACCGACCAAACTTTTAATGTTTCGTCTATTATATAATAGGGTTAAATATCAAAGTGGTCATTGAAGTGAAGACCATATATCATTTTCATTGATCTCAACGGGGTATCGTTTCAATCACTAAAGTCTTCATAAACATCAAACAGATAACTCTAAATATGTGTTCGAAAAGTAAAAATGACTTGTCTCGAGTTCTACACATATTTGTTCAATACTACTGCAACCAAATGAAAAGTTATGAATTCTAGTATTTCGGAAAATTTATTTAGATTTTAAAAAATTCATTTACTATTTATTTTTTATTAAATCAAAGTAAATAACTATAAAATTAAAAATAAATAGTAAATAAATTTTTTTAAATTCTAAATATAATATCATAAATACTAGTGTTCATAACTTTTCATTTGGTTGCGGTAGAATTCAAGAAATATGTGTAGAACTCGATATAAATTATTTTTACTTTTCGAACACATATATAGAGGTATCCGTTTGATATTTATGACGACTTTAGTGATTAAAGTGATACCTAGTTGAGATCAGTGATGAAAGTGATATCTGGTATTCACTTTAGTGACCACTTTGATATTTAACCCTTATATAATAGTATTGATAGTATTGATTCTGTTGATACGGGGCGTAGATGAGGTCCTCAAAGTTCTATTTTAATTCAATTTAACCTCATTATTTTTACTCCCCAAAATCAAAATATTTGCAAGTATTTTGTACATAACATTTATTAAAACATAATATAAAGCTTATATAATTTTTTTATATCATGCATACCAATAACTTTTAAACAGCGAGCCTTTGTAATGTTTGAAATGTATTGTCAAAATAAAAATATTTGAAACGTAAAATGTAACTAGCATGATAGCCCGTGCAAAGCACGGGCACCATTTAAATTCATAAAATGTTGTTGTTTTGATTTTATTATATAGATGATTTATAATTTTTGAAATACTATACGTCGTTAATGTGGTATTTTTTATGAACATTGGCAATAACTCAAATTTCTTACTTGAATTTCATATATGATCGTAACAATAGAATCACATCTAGCCATTTAAAAAAATAACTTGGAATGATTAAAAAATATGTAATTTAAAAGTCTAATCATGAGTCAGTAGACTCACGTGTTTATATATAAAGAAGTGCTAAATAAGATAATTTACATAAATAAGAAGCGAAAACTAATTATGGTCACAAATTCAAATCTAATTTACATCTCAACCATCACCCATATTCACTCTTATGCCCTTCCATTACTTTACACCGCTGTTATCACCATCTCATTCCATTTGTCATCATCATTCATGACACACACACACACACACATATAAATATATATATATATATATATATATATATATATATATATATATATATATAATGCGTGTGAGTGGGCGAGAGAGAGAAATTGTGTGTATAATAAACCATAATCACTCTACAATCTTTTGTTGTCACCAAATCGACCACCACTCCGAAAGTAACTTATGAACATGTTTGTCGCAAATTCCAGTCTCATTCCTAACCACACCTCCAGTAATTCATTCAACCTTCTCTCAACATATCTAAGTTTACCGATCGATGTCATTTTCACTCACTCTACTACCGTCAACACTATTACCAACAACTTCGAACATTTACACAATTCCAAATTTGGAATATTCTTGTTATTTGCGTTCAAATTTTTTAGTGATTTACATTTAAATTTTGATAATTTTAGTTGAATTTCTAGTGACTTGCTTTGATGATGGTAATTTTGGTTGTGTAAGTGGTGGTGTTCACGTGGTTAGTGGTGGTGGCGTGGTAGTGGTCATGTGACAGTGATTTAATATTCTTGTAGTTCATATTAAAATTAGCTAAAATTTTGGTTTGTATTCATGTTCATTGTGATATATCATCTACTAAGTAGCATACTTGAATAATACAGTGAGACGTTTTAAATTATTTTTAATATAGTATCCATATTCTATTTTTTAATAAATATTTTTGAACTAACTATGTCTTTTATCTAAATATTCATCTAATAACTAATATGAATTCCAAATCTCATCTACAATAATTTTTTTCCTCTTAAATTATTTTTTTATAGACTATAAAAATATTTTTCATAATAGCAGTGAGAGTGGGGGTATAATCGAGTCGAACATTGCCGGACTCGAGTTCAAACTCGATAAAAAAATTATGTCAAACTTGAACTCGAGCTCAATTTTAATTGGTCCTCCAATTTTTACATTGAAACTTGACTCATAAAGCTTGAAATCTTGAATCGATTTAACTTGTTTTGAAAAAAGTTTAAATATAAACGGTTGGAGTTGGGTTCATCTCGATAAAATATATGAATTATGTAAAATGTTGAATATTTACTTTGAAATATATTTATAATTCTTAAAAAAATTAAATATTAAAAGTTCGATTAGTCTCGCGAACCTCAAGAATCGAGTTATTTAAAACTTGAACTTTGCTCGGTAAAGTAGTTAAATAGCAAAAGCTCGAGCTCAGCGCGAATACTATCAAACTGAATTCGAAAATCTTATTAGCTGAGATTGAGTAACTCAAAAACTCGAATTGAACTTATTTAAAAAAAATTGAATATGAACAATCCGACTCAGGTTTGACTCGATAAAACATATAAATTAATAAAAATATTGAAAAGTATAACAATAGCTAACTCGAGTTCAACTCGAATACTATCAAGCTGAATTTGAAAATTTTATTAGCCGAGATCAAGTAACTCGAAAACTCGAATTGAACCTATTTCAAAAAAAGTTTGAATATGAATAATTCAGCTCGGGTTTGACTCGATAAAATATATGAAAATAAAAATATAAAACATTATAATAAATGAGTTCTTGGTGTATGTAGTTAATGATTCATAAAAAAGTTTTAAGAATTTCTTTGGTGTAGTGGTTAGAGACGTGAATATAATTCATTTTTTTAATATTAATATGATGGAAGTGTAAATTAGTAAATTACTAAATAGTCTGGAAAGGACTTGTTGGTCTATAATATATATATGTAATATATATGAAAATAAGAATGTAAAACATTATAACAATGAGTTATTGGTGTATGTAGTTAAGAGCATCTCCAACCTTACTTAACCCTTAGGTTAAAAGTACAACCGGCAACTAAACAGTGTGATTTATAGCCAACCTCTGTGAATATGGTCACTCCAACCACTGACTGTTGTTGTTCAAAATTATAGCCATCAAGATATGGTTGATCATATTTGGCCAAGTCTTACAGATATGTAGAGACTTTCTCTACCTACTTTTTCTCTCCCTTGCTTTTTTCTTTCTTTTTCTTTTCAGCTGCAGCTTTGATTTGCACCGACCAAAATTTTCAATATCCTTTTTAATATTGTTTTTGTGTGAAATTAAAAATTATGGAGGCAACACAAATATTAGCTAGTATTAGTATTAAAAATAATGCTAGAGGTATTAAATTGGATATAAAAATAGATATAAAATGACATGTTTCATTATTTGATTATTTATAAATAAATGTATAATGTCATTTACATCATTTTCATAAATTAAAATATTTCAAATTGACATATTAGCAACTCCACATTATCTTGTACCCAATTTCGGCACCTCTAGCATTGATATTAATATATATAAATTATTTTTCAATAAAAAATTATATTTTCAAAATATATCCAACCATTATAATCAACCCATTGGAGTACAACGCCTTACAGATTCAGTAAATTTTACCCAAATATTACTTTATATTATTTTAGCCAACCATTTTAGCTAACTCTATTGGAGATGCTCCAATGATTCATAAAATGGTTCTCAAAATTTGTTTGGTGTAGGAGATGTGAATATAATTCATTTTTTTAATATTAATATGATGAAAGAGCGAATTAGTAAATTACTAAATAGTCTTAAAAGGGCTTGTTGGCCTTTAATATATGTAATATAATATAATATATACCGGATGGATGGATGAGTTTTAAAATAAAGTTTAAATAACATACAGATATTAAGAGTTATTTAAGTATGGGATAAATGAGCTTCAAAATCTTATCAAAATGGGCTATAAATTATTTTTCAATGAAAAAGTATTGTTTAAAATTATAAATATACTATTTTCAAAATATATCCAACCATTATAATCAACCTATTGGAGTACAACGCCTTACAGATTCAGTAAATTTTACCCAAATATTACTTTATATTATTTTAGCCAACCATTTTAGCTAACTCTATTGGAGATGCTCCAATGATTCATAAAATGGTTCTCAAAATTTGTTTGGTGTAGGAGATGTGAATATAATTCATTTTTTTAATATTAATATGATGAAAGAGCGAATTAGTAAATTACTAAATAGTCTTAAAAGGGCTTGTTGGCCTTTAATATATGTAATATAATATAATATATACCGGATGGATGGATGAGTTTTAAAATAAAGTTTAAATAACATACAGATATTAAGAGTTATTTAAGTATGGGATAAATGAGCTTCAAAATCTTATCAAAATGGGCTATAAATTATTTTTCAATGAAAAAGTATTGTTTAAAATTATAAATATACTATTTTCAAAATATATCCAACCATTATAATCAACCTATTGGAGTACAACGCCTTACAGATTCAGTAAATTTTACCCAAATATTACTTTATATTATTTTAGCCAACCATTTTAGCTAACTCCATTGGAGATGCTCCAATGATTCATAAAATGGTTCTCAAAATTTCTTTGGTGTAGGAGATGTGAATATAATTCATTTTTTTAATATTAATATGATGAAAGAGCGAATTAGTAAATTACTAAATAGTCTTCAAAAAGCTTGTTGGCCTTTAATATATGTGATAAGTGGATTTTACATCCACTATTTGCCTTCTGTTTGGACTTAAAACGTTTGCAAGTTCTCGAGTTTCGTTGCCATGTGATGTGTTTTTATGTAATTTGTGTAGGTTGTGTCGTCGAAGACATTATGGGCTAAAACAATGTTATGGTGGTGTGAAATTAATCTAAAAGCCTGTGCAAGAAAATCAGAGCAAGGCAACAAGTCAAGTTGTTGAAGTTTTGAAGTATCTCCAGGAGCTAGCAGGTGCAGCTGCGCAGCTCTAGGCGCTACAACGCGCAAAAGAGGGTTTTCCAGGGATGTCCGGGCGCTCCTGCGCGCGTTGGGGCGCAGTTGCGCGAAGGCTGTGTAGCATTGAGGCGCAAGGGCGCTTGCGATAGGCGCTATAGCGCGCCAGGTGAAGTTTCCAGGAGTCTGCGCGCGCTCCTGCGCGAATTAGAGCGCAGCTGCGCGGTTTGGGGGCCTCAACAAGGCGCTAGGGTTATGTAGGTTTTGGCAGAAGTTTGTTGTTTTATTTCGGATCAAGTCAATTTAGGCCCATGTATTTTAGGGCATCTATATATATGATGCGAACCTAAAAACACGGGGAAGGGTGAGCAGCTATTATTATGTTTCCTATCAACAATTATCTTAGAACATTTTTTTCATTCCAAAAACAAGAGATCAAATTTCTAGGGTTCTTCAAGCTAGTGACAAGCAAGGAGGCCTATTGATTCCATCTTTTGTATTTCTTCTCTACAATTTTCCAGAATTTATTTTGCTCTCAATTTCTCTTCTATTATTCATTATTAATTGTCTGTAGATTCATGTTGTCATTTAAACCCATGATGATGAGAAGTCCGATTATGGGCTAATCGTTATCATGGGGTTTTAATGGAGTTTTCCATGGATTCTAGTTATTAAATGTTTTTATGCCTTGGTGTGTGTTTGATATTTTGTTAACCTAGTTTGGTTGCGCTTATTCGTTATGGGTGCGTCGCGAACATCCGTAATTGTTTGTTGAATCCTAGTGATTGCGAAAGTGGATCTAGGGTTTAGAACATACCATGCTAGCGTAGGTTTTTGCATGTGAAGAGCATGTATTAATTTGTGGTGTAATTCTAACCGTCTTGCACCGACTATGTGATTATTTGGATGCTTGATTGTAAACCATTATGTTTTCAATCTCTATAGACATATAGGGACTAAGCATATTTGGTGACTACTTGACTTCTATCGATTGTGGATGATCAGTAGGATGATATATGTACAACGAAAGTTGGCGTGTGTCAGTTTAGTGCGTCTAATCAGTTATCATCGCTTGCACATGCTAGGTTGAAAAGGCATAAGATTCTAGATGAAGTGGTTAATGAAATTGGAACCCCATGTTTTCTCTTACATAAGTAATCTCGTTTGTTAATTCACTCTTAGTTGATAATTGTTTTATTAGTTAATTAGTAATCAACAACTCAATTTGATAATTGGTCAAGCATTAAGTAGTAACCATACACTGTTGCATAGGTATTAAATTGGCATTTACACCTAGTCTCTGCGGAACGAATTCTATTTATCACTTGCTATTTGTGATCGCGTATACTTGCGTGTTTACGAGTTAACAATATGTAATAGAATATAATATATACCGGATGGATGGATGAGTTTTAAAATAAAGTTTAAATAACATACACATATTAAGAGTTATTTAAGTACGGGGTAAATGAGCTTCAAAATTTTATCAAATGGGCTCCTAGCATGATGGTTGAGGTGGTAACATAAAATACCTTTGTTTCCAAAGGTCATGGGTTCAATTCTTTGTAGTAACAATATTTTTAATATATTTATACATTATAGGGGTATATAAGTAATTTAATAAATGGCATAGAAAGTCATGTTGGCCCATAATATAAATAATAGATTATCATCTATATATACAAAAGAAGCTTCTACAAAATGTGATATAATTAAATTTTTTTTAATGTGGTGATTACATTCATTCATAAATTGTGTGTACTTGTATATTGATTAAAAATTGTGTAATATTTAGCGTTTTTTTTTGAAACTTGAAAAGTACCCTTTTGCTAAATTATAGGGTTTCATCTGATTCAGCTGCCTGAATCACTGTCCTGTTTCTCAGCACTTGATTTTTACACAATCAGGTAAAAAGACTGAACCTTTCGTGAATTTATATATAAAGTTTATATCTGTATGTATATCTTGTGTTTATTCTATCTGCAAAATGTAAGAACAGTGTAGCTACTAATGAGCTCCTGTGATGGCTTTAAAGCTCTCACCTTTAAGAGTTTCCATTAAAATCTTGAGATGGGTCCCCTTAAATATTAACTATTCTTCACTATCTTGTGCAAGTGAACTGAAAATTTTAACTGAAATAGATGAGAAACAGCTTAGTTCTGTTGATTTTGATAGGTTCTTGAAAAATAAGATTAGCCCAGATGGCTTAATCAAGGTTTTGGATTCTACACATGATGTGAACTTTTCGGTGAAATTGTTTAAATGGGCGTCAGTTCAAAAAAGGTTTAAGCACAATGTAGATACGTATTTTCGGATAATTTTTAAGTTGGGAATGTCGGGGATGATTGAGGAAATGGAGGGGTTTTGTAAAGAATTGGTTAAGGAGAAATGCATAGGTTTTGAAGAAGGGCTTTTGAGATTGTTGGATTTGTTTGTTGAAGAACGTAGGTTGGATGAAGCTTTACGGGTTCTTGGCAGTCTTAGGTTTGGTTGTTGTAATGTTTCGATTGGTGTGTTTAATGCTTTGATGGGTTTGCTTGTGGAGGAGAAAAAAGATTTGAAATCTGTGTTGTTTGTGTATAAGGAAATGGTTAAAGCGGGGATTGTTCCGACTGTTGATACGTTGAATTTTTTGATAGAGGCTTTGTTTGAGGCCAATGAAATGGATATTGCTTTGAATCAATACAGAAGGATGAGGAAAAAAGGGTGCATTCCTAATAGCAGAACTTTCGAGATAGTTATAAGCAGTCTTATTGCTAGGAATCGGGAGGAAGAATCAATGGTTGTTTTGAGGGAAATGTCTGAACTTGGATGTGAACCAGATTTGAAGTTCTACACCCATATAATTCCCATATTTTGTAGGCTAAATGAATTGGAAGTTGGGATGAAGCTATTTAAAAAGATGAGAACTTCTAATATTGTGCCAGATGCATTCACTTATGGACTTTTGATACAGTGCCTATGTGAAAATGTCCGTGTTGAGGATGCAATAGTCCTTCTCGATGAGATGGAACATTTAAATTTGTTACCACCTGATCATGTGTTTGTCAACATAGTTGATGGGTTTTGTGCATCAAGAAAGCTGAACGAAGCTAAAATGTTTCTGCAAGATGGACATATATTGGACACATGTTCTTATAATGCACTTCTTAAAGGTTACTGCACTGCTGGTGACCTTTGTGGTGCAAAAAATGTATTTGATAGAATGGTAGAAATGAAAATAGATGACGATGAGTCATGGAACAACCTTCTCAGATGCCTTGCTCTGAGTCCAGGAGTCGACAAAAGTCTGGAATTTCTTGGTAGAATGATTGTTTCTTCTATTGTCCCTGAATGTGCCACCTACTCTGCTCTTGTTATTGCGAAATGCAAAGCAAATAAATTAGATGATGCTCTGAAGCTTTTCAGTCAGGTATGTGCCAGAAGTTGGTTTTTGGATGAGATCTCTTATGCTGAACTAGTACAATGTCTTTGCCAGAGGAAAAAGATTCAAGAGGCTGTTGAGGTTTTTTGCTATATGTCTGGTAAAAGATGCTCGCTGTTGATGTCTTCATTCAGTTTTCTAGTAGAAGGACTTTGTACAACTGGAGAGGTTGAGACTGCTGTCAGGTTGCTCTCATTGACCAACTATTCTGGCACATCTTGTTCTAGTGCTACTTACAGTTCTATCATGCTAGGTTTGTTTAAATGTAAGAAGCTTGATGATCTTTCCATAATAGTTGCGAGAATGTTTGTAGAAGGTTGTCCTCTTGATGTTGAAGCATATTGCATCCTCATTGAAAGCATGATTGCAGTTGGTCGAGCAAAGGATTGTGTTGTGTCTTTAAAGTTAATGTTAAGTGAGGGCTTGATACCGAATCAAGATACATTAGCTAATCTGATTTCCATTTTGGCGAAGCAGTCTCAGTTGCATAAGATTTTGCCTATAATCAGTAAATATATATTTAAGTATGAAATTCTTAGTCCAGCTATGTACTGTACGCTTATAAATGGTATTTGGAATGAGGGTTATAAAACTGAGGCTTCTCATCTATTGGATATCATGTTGGAAAAGGGCTGGATTCCAGATGCTAGTACCCATAAATTGTTGATAAGTTCCTCTGTTCCTGAGGAAAAAGATGAGAAAATGTCTGGATGTGAAAACGTTCATGTGCAAGATAAAGTAAGTAGCATACTTGCTGAGGGTCTAGCGTGAACTATAAAAGCTTTTCTACAAGAGGATGATACCTGAGCAGTTCCCGAATCCTTTCACTAGACGGAGAAATGCTTAAAGGCTGCAAGTTTAAAGTGTTAACAGCATTTATACAATTGGGGGCTGATTTTGTTAAGAACAACAAGGCTGCAGAAATCGTCTGTTCACTTCTGAAATGAGATAGGTTAGTTCATCAGTTTGTGTTTCAACAATCTGAAAATTTTCTGCAATTGCTATGAGTACTAAATTTTTTCTTGTCATGCTTGTCATCTGTTACATGTTTCGAATATTTCTTTTTCTTTGCTCTTCTTTTATGCTTCTTTCTGTTCTATTTATTCAAACTCCAGCTAGATACATGTTATGTTTTCTTCTGTATAATATACACCACGATAGGATATATACTCCATCTTAAGAGAGCAATAAAGATTGTATGCATATAACATTGATCATTGAGAATGATTTAAAGTTAGCGTTTTCATCCTCATTCTCCGTGTTTTTAAGTATAGATCCACATTAACGTATGAGGCAGGGTATCCACAATAACAAATTAACAATAAAAAAACTATTTTTTTACATCCTTAACTTTATCATTATTGGCAGAGTTTACTATGTTCTTCTACAAGAGGATTGATGTATTCTGTCTTTATTTGAATGAACGAGAGTCATTATGCAGACTGTGGGGTGTAATTGTAAATTAATATATAAATAAAATAAGGGGAAATAGTAGTTTGCTGACTACTCTTGCTATAGCTGGATTCTTAAAGGTTCGAATGCAACAATTATGGACCCTCTTTGTTTTCATAACTCACAATTCATTTAAGATGCTTTAATATATATATTTTTTTAAGCACGCTTTAATATTTGGCTGAACTTATGTTACTTTTTTGGATAGATTGACCTTGTAATTTTTACCGTTCCTTATAGTAGACTAGTTTACATTATATGAAAGGTCATGCTTTATACTGAGAATAAATGTTGAATATAGGGGAATAGAAGTAAATGAACAATTTTTTAAATTGGAGTAGAAAATCAAGTATTTCTCTATCTAAAATCAAACATTGATGTCTATCAAATATTACAGCTCCGGGGTTTGGGGGATAATAGGAAGTTTAAGTGTCTTGATAGCAAGTATAATCATTCTCTTGCATTTGCTTTTGCAGGAGTCTTTAATAAATAAAGTTGATGAGCAGGAGCAGTCAGTGGTACAAGGACACAAGTTCATCTCTCTTGTGGATTAGCAGCCTCAACGTCATTTTAGAGTGGATGTGTAATGCAAAACTTGTATATGTGTTTTTTGGTAAAAGGACACAAGTTCATCTGTCTTGTTGACCTGTTGTGTTCTATGGCAGGAGTCAAATAATGTCCAGGGGTACCCAGTTTTTGTGGCTTTGCTTACCATCACTACGCGGCGTATATATAAGTAATCGAGTCAGTTGTTTAAAGAATCTTATTTGGAAGGTTTTACGCTGTTTTGTTGTTCATACTGAACTTTCATCAATAAGATTGTTACTAGCATCAGTTTGTGTTTACCTTTGTCAAACTTGATTTTTTATTGATCACAAATTCACATTTATACTCACTGCAGATGGATAGTGTTATGTTGTATATTTATTAATAATTAATTTCCAAATTCAGGAATTATAAACAATCATCTTTACACGAACTTCAGTTACTATCTTGTGTTATAGTATTATTTTTCCTTCTAAGCTATATGGTGTTTTCCCAGTAACTTGTTTCAAATTAAAGTCTTTGCTTTCGTAATTTTACTCGCTTTTATTCTTCTGTTCCAATGTTAATCATGAACTCCCAGTATATTTTGGAAAACCAGTATAAGATCAATGTCCAAACCACTATAGGTTCTCGCAGAAACAATGGTGGTGTAGGAACTACCATTAAAGAAAAGACAGTACCACAACGAGCCCCTTGAACCTCACTTTTGGAAATACATATGTTGAAGCTCATTCTAGGATATAAAATGCTCGATTGGGAAAATGTTATAAAGGAAATTAACGGGAGGCTTTTCAAGAAGTAGCCAGGAAGAATAGGTAAGGACAGACAAGGCTCTAAAAAGAGGAAATATGTATTGGGAAATTAGGAAATTCAAAGAGAGGGAAAAGAAGTGGTAATACATCCTCTAATTTGTCTTCCCTTCCCACAAAGGAGTGGTCATATACCTCGCCAGGTTCGCATGCAAAAAATGTGCCTTCTATCATTCTTGCAAACACCTTTGGCGGTTCTAAAATGCTGAAATGGGAAGCTGTTGAATTCCTAATCGAAGGTGAAGAGGAAGATATACAGTGTGTCAGAGCATACATTCTTGTAGCAGGATACACCTCAAGGCACACATGGGACCGATGGAGTAAAACTTTGAGTTCGTGAAGGCAGCAATGCTAGTACAGGAGGTGAGTCCGAAAGCTTTTGATTATGGGTGGGTTTTCAATCTAAATTCATATTGGCATCCTTTGGTTTTGCTGGGATTTGAATGTCGGTGTTTCTTCTGGTCTGTTGGTTATAGGTAGTTTTTTTCTTGCTTTTCTTTCACCAGCTAATTTAACCAGCAATGAGTAGATGTATTCCCTTGGCTTTTTCATGCAGATGATTCGGGATATTAACAGCAGGGAGGGAGGTAGATTAGCTCTATCCTGTAAGAAGTTATGAACCGAAGTTATGAACTGTACTCGAACATGAGAGATGTTATGAAATAAAAGGAAGAAAGAAGACAATAGAGAAGCCCACCACAAAAATTAGTCAGCACGAAGGATGCATCCTTTCAGCACTTTAAATGTGAAAAGTTACACATGAAAGTAGCAAAATTTGGAGAGAAATCTAAAGCATATTTGCACTTAAGTTATCATAGTCAGTACCTTTAAGAAAATCATCCTGTGACATCATCGGGTTAACAAAGGTAACTACAATAGCAAAGATCTGTACCAAATTGTTAAACCACTAAATTGCTATTCTCTCCCGTCAAATCCAGAAAACAGAGTCCCTAGGTGTCCTAGCCATTATAAACATAGCAGATTGCCAGATGCCCTGTATCCCAGGGTGGACACTGAAACCAGCTACAAGAGGACCACACCTCCATGTCTACCATTTATATCCAACACAAACACAATATCAGCTACCACTGAACAGCTACCAAAGCCCTCTTCTTAAGTCACATTTGCAACTAAATAATTTTAGTGAAAGGGCGATAAATTGTAGACCAAAATTTCAATCTCCATACTCAAAAAAAATTCAACTAGTAATCTTTAATGTCCATGGTAGTACTTTAGGATTCAAAATTACATTCTTGATGTTGCTCTCGTCAATGCTGCTAATATCATATATCAACTTCACACAACAAATAATCGAACTTCGAAACTTTACGTTGTTACACAAAGCTAGCACACCAAAAATATCACACAAATTAGTTAATTCAACTAGATTAAAAAACTAAAAGATCCCAAGCATCCGGAAAACACCAGACCAACCCACCGAAAGGATCTAGTACTGTGAATCTGTTGATCACAAATTCACATTAAACCGGCAGAAATTATCTACGAAACTAAAGCCCGCTATAAGTAAACACATACGCTGTTAGAAACATGTACAATATAGCAATACCATCCTACAATCTCCTAAACCACTTGATAGGGTTTCAAAACACAAATCTAGGATCTCCATGCTATAAACACTGGTCTTTACACATTTGACTTAGTTTATAGTGATAAGCACTCACTGACAATGCATTAAAAATCAATGAAGCTTCAGCTTATTGTTTATAGTGATAAGCACTCACTGACAATGAATTAAAAATCAATGAAGCTTCAGCTTATTATTTTCCCTTCCAGCCTCTATCTCAAAAACACGTATATGTTGCAACTACAATCACACAGAACTGGTAAATGTATTAACATCAAACAGAATATCTTAGCAAATACCCTGTTTCAACCAGTATGGACCATAAGCCCAAGTTCTGGTATCAATAACAAGAGCACCAAACCTTCAGAATTACCATGTACATTGACCAAAACTAAAACTCCACTTCCAATTACGAGCAACCAGAATAAGTCATATTTACAATCTAAATTAAATGGGCAGTACATAGTAAAACCAAATATTAGCCTCTACTCTTAGTTTTTCAATGCATCATCTGTGGTACTGCGTTGCTGTGCCCTAGACTTGGGCTAAATAAGTATATAGCTTTGATAATGTGATTTCATATCAAAAATCCCAATAGCTACTTAAAACAAATCCGACATTTGACATTGTGTAACAAAGCTAATATACAAAAACATAACACAAGTTCCTTAATAAACTCCATAGATACTACACATTCGATTAGATCAAAACTAGATCTAACCATCTGCCAAAGACCAACCTACAGAACGAACCTAGTTCTTTGACACTGTTGATCACAGAAGCCAACTAGACCAGCAGAACTACCCTAAGAAACCAACGCTCACCTGCAATTAAACACATACATTGTCAGAAACATGCAACGGAGTAACACCGCCCCCACTATTACACTTTCTAGGGTTTTAACACAATGCTTGGCTTTGCATTTTATAACTTGACACAATGAAATTAGGTTCGACAAGCTACCATAGCAAAATTAATCATAATTCATTAGGCTTAACCTCCTTATTTTCTAAACTTCCCGCCTCTATATAACACACATATAGTGTTGTACTGTTGTAATACATATCACAAGTAATCAATAAAAACAAGATCTTGATCTTGATCTCTCTCTTTCGCGCGCCCACACACACACACACACACACACATGTTGTAATAGACATCAAAATGAACATAAACACACACTAGAAACATATAAAAGCTTACTTACCTACCCATAACATCCCAAGCATAGAAATCACTAAAACCTGCCACAATTCCTTCAAACTATAATTCCTATACAAGTGCCAGGGTTTCTAACTCTAATGCTTTCATACATTCTCTAAAAACTAGTCTTTACCCAATAAAATTAGGTTCTACAAGTTACCAGTGCTAAATTCATCATATATTGATTATGCTTCACCACCTTATTTACCGTTCTGTCTTTATATAACATACATGAATGTTGTAATACATATCACTAGGTAAAACGGAAAAAAAACACAATTTTCACACAGAACACACACACATCACACATGTTGTAATACATATCGCAAGGTAAGCATAAACAAATACAATCTTGATAAAAACATGAACACACAAGGTACATAAAAAGCTTAGTCACCTATCCCTTGACATTGGACGCAACAAAATGACTTAAAACTTGCCACCATTTCCTTCAAACTAATATTTCTATAATACAAACACTAGAGTGCAAAAGTAGAATGATAAAATTTCCAAACCCTAACTTTGTTTCCACAAGCAAAATTCATTTTAAAATGATTACAAAATTCATTATAAACCAATACACCTATCACTGCAAAATTGATTAGTCTATGCATAAAAATGTTGTACTAAATATCACAATCAAACAACAAAATTAAAACCTTGAAGACTCGCGAATGTGTTAACCAGACAGTAACAATAAAAAAAATACAATCTAGACCTTAATAAAAAACACTAACTATAAACACAGATAAACCGAAAGCTTAGTCACCTGCCTATTCACATCCTGCACATCAAATCACTGAAACGCACCACCATTCCCTTCTCTCGGATGACCATTCTGCACAAACGGATTCACAACAGCAAGAGGCCTAGCATCCACAACCGGAACAACCTCCCTACCATTCCCATTACTAAAACCATTCACACTCCCCCCAACTCCCATCGAAACCATCCCAACACCCAACATTCCATTCCCATTCCCATTCCCCCCACCATCTTGCCTCCCCTTCTCCCTCAACTCCACAGCATTAAACGCAGCCAAAACCGCACTCGAATTATCCACCCTATCAAATAAATTCCTCTCCCCCACATTCCCTCCAAACCCCATCATCCCTACATTCCCCACATTGCCCGCAATCTCCAATTTTTCCGACACATTGGCAACATGATCTAGAGCCTCTTTAGCCCTTTTTCGTGTAAAAGTGGCCTCCTTAACCTTCTTATCAGCTTCCAATTGAGCTACACAAGCTGCCTTACTCATCGAATCATACGAAATCTTAGCAGCAGCAAGCAATGCAGCTGCACTTTTCCTATCAATCTCTCCTTTACTCCCTCCACTCTTCCACCCGAAAATCGGAGAAAATTGAGCAGTGCAAAGGGGGCAAATGTAATTTTCCTTACTAGGGTTTTCTCCCACACACACACTGTGTGAAACAGACCCACATTTAGTACATGGGGTTGTGTTTAATTGGGCGCGTGCGGCGGCGCGTGGATCATGGAGGGTGAAACAAGTGGGGCAAAAGGCTTGAGAGTTGGCGCGTAGAAGACACGCGGTGCAGAGACGACGGAAGAGACCGTGGTGGTGGATGTGGTGGAGAAAGGGACGCGCGTCAAGGCCACATTGGCCACAGTTTGTGAGAGTGAAGGTGGGAATAGCGGTGGGGATAGGGGTGGGGGTGGGGGTGGGGGTGGGGGTGGGGGTGAGAGTGGGGGTGTTTGGTTGTTTCATCATGGGACTGAGTTTGAGGGAGTTTGTGTTTGGTTTCGGGAGTGAATTATAGACACAGATGAGTTGTATGTATATCTTGTGCAAGTGCACCTGTTATTGTTTTTATTTTTTTTGGTTTTAGATGTTGTGGGGTAGTCCTTTTTTTTTTTTAAACAAATAAACATCTTCATTAAATAGAAATACCACGCAAACTAGTCTTCAACAAATGTGTAGGAGAAGACGTAAAAACATTAAAACAATCTATCAAACAAGGAATTCTAGCTAAACCACTAGCCATTTACTTGTTTTCGAATATGTTGTACACATACCTCAGACATACTCTACAACGTGACTTTATAATGCTCTATAATGTGTCCAACCTCCAAAAGGTTCACATTACTACCAACAATTGCATGTACAGTAGTGAGTGAATCAGATTCAATAACTACTCTGTCATCTTATCTCGCCTGAAGAAAGAGCCTGTCTAATACCCATACTTTCTACCTCCAATACATTAGCATGAGACGCAAATGTCATAGACCGTCCTTCCAGGACAGTGCCATTATGATCACGAATCAACATACCAATGGTGAAAGTCTCTACAGCCTGAAATACGGAAGCATCCACATTCACCTTCAGAATACCAGTCTCTGGCCTTACCCACTTACCATTCGGTTTCTCTTGAACATTGTTGACAGGGTCCGTACTATCCTTCGTCGTATGTCTTGCCTTCTTCCATTCACTTACTGTGTGAAAGCTACCTTCCATAGCTGTTTCTGGATTTATGGACCTGTTTCTGGATTTATGGACCTATCTTCCCAAACTCTCTTGTTTCTCCAATACCAAATGCCCCACAAAAGCATACAAATTTTATTGAGCTCATCAGTAGTTGCCTCAGCAAATTTTTGTAATAACCATCCGGAGCAGATGTTGCACTTCTGTTAATCCCAAATGACCTAACAGAATTGTAGAGGGGGGGGGGGGGTTGAATACAATTCTAGATATTTTTAAACTTAAAACAACTTTTAAATAACTTAACACAGAAAATAAAAACACAAGCAAATATAAAATTTTAGTTGGATGTTTTGAGGATCCAACTGAGATGTTTTTATTGCGGAAATAATCTGTGTTACAAACGTAGCACAACTGCTTAGTTCTTAAAGTAGAGTGAGAGTGCTCTTGAAAGAAAGCTAATACAAAATTATTCTATCTCACTTCTTATAGTAAAATGAACTGCTACACTTGGTTATATATCCCAAGTTTACAATGCTATTTTTGGCTACTCTAAAATGTACAAAGGGTAACCGCCAGTAACTTGCTTTTCATTCCTTTTGTCCAATGGTCCTTGGAGATCTTGTCTTTTGTTTTCATGCTTATTATGATCACACTCAAGAACCTAATTGGAAATTGGAATGTTTCCTCATTCCCAGTGACCATTTTAATGGCTCCCAATGTAAAGTACACTTCTACATCACCTTTTGATCTGTCAGAAAACTGTCAATATCATTTTGTCAACTGTTCAGAAAAGTGATAGTGATTCGTTGATAGTAGTGAGATGTATTTCGTTGATGGCTTTATTCTTCATTCCGTTGATGGTACATTCTTCATTCCATTGATAGTGTAATCTCCATTCCGGTGACATGTCTTCACTTAGGCAAAATTACAAGGCACATAATATTTACAATTAACCAACCTATTTTGCCTATCTAGTACTTAGTCAACATGACTTAGAAAACCTATCTGATACCTACAACACATGCCTATCAAATAGTGAAGTATTGTACAGTGCAATTGCTACATTACTCATTTCGTTGATGAGCTACCTGTCAACGGAAGCTGCAAAGCATACCAATCCGTTGACAGTTACAAAAGTGACTTAACACAAAATCTACTAAGTGTTTTTATAATTATCATCAAGAATAACATATTCCTAACAATCTCCCCCAATTTATGACTGATAGAAAAACAACCATAAATCAAGAGCCTTGATGATAACAAAAACACTTAAACAAATTACAAATTACAAAAGTAGAAATTGTATTGAGTTTCATGATACTTTAAAATTTATTGAAAACAAAGTAGAAATTCTTACAACACAAGTGCACAGAGTTGCTCCTCTAGCCTGAGCAGATTTACCATCCTTTTCTCTGTGGCCTTGTTTTCTTCCCCTTCTTAGCATTGTTCTCCTCAATTTGAGCTTGGAGCCTCCTGTAGAAAATCTTCTCTTCTTCATCTTGATCACCCAACTTGGATTGTATAAATCTTAGAGTTTCATTAAATGCCTTTTCCAATTGGTCCTCTATTCTGAAGAATCTCCTACAGTTGTCCTTGTCTCTGAATTCCATCATCCAATAGGGTTGGAGATGAATTTTCTTTCCTGTTTGAGGGACCTTTAGAGTTCTGGGAAGTGCATTAGGCTTGTTCCAGCTAGCTTTTACTTGACAGATCTTGGAGACAACCTCAGACTTAGCAGTTTTGGTGAACCCAAAATCTTTCTTTAAGCACTTGAACACTACTAGCAATGTCTGATAATCCTCTCCTAGAATTCTGTGCAGAGGCCAAATCTGTTCCCTTCCACCCTTGTAGACAAACACTAATCTCTCTGGTAGTTTATGAGTAGCTCCTATTTCTCTCACTTCCACCAAGTCATCAATATATAGGTTTAAGTCAGACTCCTCCCTTATATCTGCAATGTAGATAAAGTCTTCTGGGTTTGTAGGTGGTTTCTCAACTTGTGGCCTTCTCACAAAAACTGGTTTAGCTTTAGTAGCCCTCTGCCTTGATTTCTTCTTTGAATCCATCTCAACCAAAAATTTGGGAAAATTAGCTTCATCAAACTCAAATGGCTCCTCCTTTGGCACAATTGGTTGATCATGAAAATTGACTAGATGTTCAGGGTCACAAGCTAATTTTGCTCCAAAACCTTGATCTGAAAAAGTTGGAGGCACAGCTGTTACAGGTGCATCTGTTACAGTGCATTGAGAATCATCCTCATCAAAAGCCAAGTTCCTTTTAGCTCTTGTTTTAGGTTGCCTTATACTTTTTCTTTTTCTTTGCACAGCTTCAGCTCTAGCTCTTTCTTCTTGCTGTCTTTCCTCTTCATCTAGAGCTTGGGCAACTGCAAGAGCTTGCATGTTTGCCCTAACTGATTCCTCAGCTTTAGCTTCAGCAAAATTTGGGTGACCAGCCCAAACACAGATTTATTGCCCATTCCTGTAGACTATTTCTCTTTGATTCCTGATCTCAGGCACATTGCTTTCCTTGAATTTTATAATAAGTTCACTCAGAATCTTGAGCTCATCTGGAAATGGAGGAGGATAGAAAGTCCTAGCAATATTTTTGCCCTTTGATTTAGCTGGGGAATTTGGAGATAAGCATCTCTGAAAGGTAGTTGGGTCCACATCTCTAATACATGAAGTTTGTCCCTTTTCTTTCCTTGGACCAGGAATCACTCCATGTAGAAGAGGCTTTAGATCATATGAGAGTTTAACTCGTGGCTCCAATTCCGTTGACACTAAGACCATGGCATTCGTTGATGTAGAAGTAGCTTGATCCGTTGATGGATGTTTATGTCTTGCACTTTTAGCTATCTTCTTAACCCGTGCATCTATATTAGACCATTTCTCTTTTATCTGTTCTGCAAGTTGTAGCCTCATAGATGTACGTTGAATCAGGTCAATTCCATCCAATTTATCCTTGATAGACTCCCCCATAGCTAGTGGCTCCTGTGGTAAAGAAATGGCTGGGACCATAACTTTTGTGATTTGAATATTGAGCTCCTTTGATTTCTCCCCCTTTTTGTTATCATCAAGAGTGATGAAAGGGAGACCTTGAGCTGCCACTAGCTGAGTCAGAAGTTGAGTTTGCTTCTCCTATGCCTGGTGCATATGAGTTAATGTAACTTCCACTTTGTCCACCCTATCAGTAAGGGTTTTCAAAGTGGTTGCCACCTCATGATCCCTTATGAAGAATTTGTCCATTTTGGTCACAGTGAGAAGTGGAAGTCTTTCATCAAACCTCCTATCATTGGAGTCCTTGAAGCTTGCAATTGTGTCCTTGATTTCCCTGGCCTCAATCCTTGTCTGTAGCATTCGGAGCCTCTGGATTTCTAGAGAGTCCAAAATGGCTTTGTAGAATTTCTTCTCATTTGGAGGTGCAGACTCATGATCCAAGTAAGCTTCATTATACTGCCTTGTAATTGCAGCATCCAACCCTTGATATCCAAGTGAATCTTGATAGAGCCATCTTGACTTAGGAGGCATCACAGATGTCCCAGTCTGTGTAGTGGTAGCCACCCCTTGGAAATCAGCATCAAGACTCTCATCATCACTTGAAAAATCAGCAAACTGATCACTTCCACCAGCTCCTGGAGACAAATTGACAAGTGCATCCTTAGCCCTCATCATGGATGCAGTTGTATGAATTAGATTTAAAGTCCTCTCTGCCTCCACATTGCCCTGTTGAGCCATGATTTGGTATGCTGGCACAGGGTGAGTAAAGGTTTCAGGATCCAGAGAAATGCTATCCAGAGTTTGTTGATAAAGCTCTTGGAAAGACAATTCTCTTTCTCCCTCATTAACCTCCATTAACTCACTTGCAATGGCCGTTTCCTCTCTGTGATCTGCTGTAGTCCCTTCTCTCTCTCCACTATTTTCTTGCATCATGGGCTCCCCATGGCTCACACCTCTCACACCGTCACCTTCACCTACTAAGGTGGAACTCTCAATCTCTCCTTTTGCATGGCTGGAAGAAATAGTCAGCCTCTCACTCTCATTCTCTCCTTTTGCCTGGCTGCAAGCCAGCCTCTCAGAATCACACCCTTTCAATCCTAAAAGTGTTTCAACTACCACTAGGTCATCTGCACTAGTTGTGTGAACAACTTGATTTTCAATAATTGGTGCAGAATGAGCTATCAACGGAATGGTAGTTTGAGCTGTCAACGGAATGGATACCGTTGATGGAGAAACACTTGTCAACGGAAGAAATAATACCGTTGATGAGGTCAATAAAGGGGTTTGAGAAATTGAAATTATAGTAGAGTCTGTGGTGATTGATTTGAAAGATGGTTCCACAGATCCTCTTGTAGTTTCAGAAAAAGATGATTGTTGGCCCAACAAATCACTTAACAAGTGATGACTACCAATTTCAGAGTGGGGCTTCTCCAAGAATAGAGTTGGAGAATCAGGAATAGATGAATGGATCATATCCACATCTAATAATTGTGTAAGAGAATTTTGTGGAGGTGTCTCAATATTAATATTGAGGGAGTGGGACTGTAACCCCAAAGTAAAAATTGGGGCTACATCAAACTGAATTTGAGAAACTGGAATTGTTGCTTCCAGTGTGTGTGCACCCTGTGTGACCTGGGATTTTTGTCTTACCCTTCTTTGGTATTGGGAGATAGATGTTTGTGGGCTAGGTGTGTCCCTTACCCTTTTGGAGTGTGCTCTTGGAGGAGAGCTTGTTTCAATAACTACATCCTTTTGAGAGGATGCAATTAGACGCTAAAATCCATGTTACTCATTGTGCCTTGTTGGGAAGACACAATGGGGCTAGTCTGGGCAACACTCACCTCTCCCACCTTATCCTTGGGGTTTCTTTGATTTTCACCCCTTCCCTCACCACTCACCACACCAGCAACACTCCCCTTAGGTTGTGTCGTGGATTTTACAACAGGTGCTTTTTGAGAAGCACCTGGGGTTGGCTTGGTAGATTTAGACTTTGTAGATTTAGGTCTAGTTGCAGGGGCAGGAGCCTGTTGGGTCACAGCTACAAACTCCATTGCAACAACAGTAGTAGTAGAAGCAGAAATTGAAGTAACATTTAAATTAACAAGTTGAGAAAGTGTTACCTCAATGACTGGCAGGTACACCATTGAGACATCACCATTGTGATTGAGCCTCAATATGTCTGTTAGCACCCTCTTTTCTTGAACAAAACAGTCAAACTTGGAATTGGGGTTAGAGATAACTAATGGTGTTGGAATAACATGGTTGGCCAACATCATTAGAAATCTAGCATAATAAATGTTCTTTTTCCTAAAATGCTTATCACCCAATTTAGCACCAAGTTCATACATTAATTGAGTGCTAAAGTTATAGTACTTATCAGTGAGAAGCATGGTAAGCAAAATTAGAATGGAGTTAGTTAAAGCATCAAAATTACTGATTTTTCCAGAAAACACTTTAATGAAAGCATCTGCTAAATAGCTCCATTCCCTTACCAAACCTCTCCTAATAATTTTACCTAAATTCTCAGTTGGCAAAGAGTAATTAATAGAATTAAGCATGTTAACAATTTCAACATTTGTGGGTAAAGCAAAACAATTATTCTCAGAAATATGAAGGCATGCTTGCAGAACATCTAAATTAACAACATACTCTTTACCTTGAATTTTGAATTGCAAAGTGCAGTTAGTTCCACTGTACTCACAGGAGGTCCACATCTCCTCTATGATTTCATTATAAAGCGGAGTGGAGTGAAACATAACATAACTGAGCTTGTAGTTCACTAATAAATCCATCATCTTGTGAAAGATTTTGTTCGGGCTTTCCTTGACAACAAATGGTATGGAGTTGTTCTTCTCATAAATGAACCCTCCAGAAGACATAAGTTTAACTATGGGCGCCATTGTTGAGTAAAGAAGAGTTCGAACTGTGTTTTGCTTTGAGAGAGAAAAAGTGAGAAAACCTTTGGAAATTTGGAGAATAAGATAAAAAGAATTAAAGAAAGCAAATATGCTTAAATACTCCCCCAAAATTTCTCAAAAATTAAGTCCAATAATAATTATAAATTACTGGATTGGCTTAAAATTTAACCGTTACAATTAAAATATGACCATGATTTATACTTATAGGGGTGTATATATAGATCGTGGTAAAAAGGCGTGCAAATTTCAACGGTTAGATTAACAGCGCTATATCAACGAATCAGAATTGGGCGTTTAAGGTCCAGCCTATTTCGTTGATAAAGCTGCATTCCATTGACATAAAAGAGCTGTCAACGGATTACCCAGAGAAATGCTAAGACTGGCAACGGAATAAGACATTCGTTGACATAGAAATTTTGACTTAGACAAAATTTCACTTTTTCCTGAGAAAATTAATTCACAGAAAATCATAGCAAATTCTCGGCTGCAATTTAACTTGCAAAAATCTCAAAAATAATTAAGAGAAATTTAGCATATCTAGCTCACTTACTAATCTTGAGAATGTTGATTCATCATGTGGCTTGGTAAAGATGTCTACAAGTTGTTGTTCACTTGGAACAAAATGTAACTCCACAGTACCATTCATAACATGTTCTCTAATGAAATGATACTTGATGTCAATGTGCTTGGTCCTTGAATGCTGCACTGGATTCTCAGTAATGGCAATGTCACTAGTGTTGTCACAGAAAATAGGAATTTTCTCAACTCTTGATCCATAATCAAGTAGTTGATTTTTCATCCATAAAATCTATGCACAACAACTTCCAGTTGCAATGTACTCAGCCTCAGTCGTGGAGGTAGAAACTGAGTTTTGTTTCTTGCTAAACCATGAAACAAGCTTATTTCCTAGGAATTGACAGGTGCCAGTTGTGCTTTTCCTGTCCATTTTACATCCTGCATAATCTGCATCTGAATAACCAATTAGTTCAAATCCAGATTCTCTAGGATACCAAATTCCAAGGTTTGGTGTTCCTTTGAGATATCTGAAAATTCTTTTAATATCAACTAAATGGGATTCCCTAGGATCAGCTTGAAATCTAGCACATAGACATGTAGCAAACATAATATCAGGTCTACTAGCTGTTAAATATAGAAGTGAGCCTACCATGCCTCTGTAACTTGAAATGTCCACAGATTTTTCCTTAGTATTCAATTCAAGTTTAGTAGCAGTAGGCATGGGAGTTTTGGAAGGAGAGCATTCCATTAAGTTAAATTTCTTTAACAAATCATGAATGTACTTTGTTTGACTAATGAAAATGCCTTCATTAACTTGTTTCACTTGGAGACCAAGGAAATAAGTTAATTCTCCCATCATGCTCATTTCATATTTATTTTGCATAAGCTTGGCAAACTTTTGAAAAAGTCTTTCATCTGTAGACCCAAAGATTATGTCATCTACATAAATTTGAGTAGGTATAGTAGAGCCATTCACAATCCAATGAAAAAGAGTTTTATCTACAGTACCTCTAGTGAATTGATTCTCAAGGAGGAACTGTGAAAGTGTGTCATACCAGGCTCTAGGTGCTTGTTTCAACCCATAGAGTGCTTTGAGGAGAAAGTACACATATTCTGGAAAATCATCATTTTAAAAATAAGGAGGTTGACTCACATATACCTCCTCTTCTGATTCCCCATTTAGAAAAGCACTCTTCACATCCATTTGATAGACTTTAAAATTGGCATGGGCTGCATAGGCTAGGAAAATTCTTATTGCTTCTAGTCTTGCAACAGGAGCAAAGGTTTCATCAAAATCAATTCCCTCTTCCTGTGAGTAGCCTTTAGCAACCAATCTAGCTTTGTTCCTTGTGACTATGCCATTTTCATCCATCTTGTTTCTGAACACCCATTTTGTGCCTATAACACTCCTGTTTTTAGGCATGGGTACCAGCTTCCAAACTTTGTTTCTCTCAAATTGGTTTAGCTCTTCTTGCATGGCTAAAACCCAATCTGGATCTAGAAGTGCATCCTCAACTTTCTTTGGCTCATCTTGAGACAGAAAGCTACTATATAGACATTCCTCTTGAGTTGTTCTTCTAGTTTGGACTTTTGAAGAAACATCACCTATGATAAGTTCAAAGGGATGATCTTTAGTCCATTTCCTTAAGGGAGGAAGATTAGCTCTAGAAGATGTAACTTCATGATCATGATTGCCATGATTAGATGTTTGTCCTTGAGAAACTCCCCCTGAGTTTGTCATCTCTAAGTGATCATTCCTAGAAGCATTTTTATGACTGTCAACGGAATGCCCATTTTGACTGTCAACGAATCCTTCGTTATGACTGTCAACGGAATGATCAATTTGACTGCTAGCATTTATTCTTTTCAATCTTAATGCAACAATTTCATCTTCACTACTGCTTTCATCTGTGCTAGACACAACAACTTTAGGCTGTTTCTCAATAGCCTTAACATGATTCACTTGATCTACTTCCTCATTCTCAAAAGAGAGACTTTCATGGAAACCTTCATCACAGAGACCTTGAATTTTGAGATCATCAAAAACAACATTTACAGATTCCATAACAATGTTGGTTCTGAGATTATAGACTCTGTAAGCTTTCCCTGCTGCA
This sequence comes from Heracleum sosnowskyi, assembly GCA_030848705.1. Classification (NCBI taxonomy): domain Eukaryota; kingdom Viridiplantae; phylum Streptophyta; class Magnoliopsida; order Apiales; family Apiaceae; genus Heracleum; species Heracleum sosnowskyi. Next base: position 74,916,144 of record CM061235.1, read on the forward strand.
TATCCCACACATATTACTTCATCTGCCTTTGCTTCAAATTTCCCCAAATGCTCAGCTTGATTTCTCAAAACAAAGCACTTGCATCCAAAGACATGAAGAAAATCCAATAGTGGCTTCTTTCTTTTGAGTAGTTGATAAGGGGTCATTCCTTTGGCTTGATTAATCAAAGAAATATTTTGAGTGAAGCAAGCTGTGTTAACTGCCTCATCCCAAAAATAAGTTGGTAACTTTGATTCATCTAGCATTGTCCTTGCAGCTTCAATGAGTGTTCTGTTTTTCCTTTCAACTACATCATTTTGTTGTGGTGTCCTTGCAGCTGAAAATTCATGCAAAATACCCTTTTCCTCACAGAACATCTTCATAGTTGAATTCTTGAACTCTGTCCCATTGTCACTCCTTATCCTTCTTACTTTGAAATCAGGATGATTGTTTACTATCTTGATGTGATTGATAATGATTTCACTTGCCTCATCTTTGGAGTGCAAAAAGAAAGTCCATGTAAATCTAGAAAAATCATCAACAATCACAAGACAGTATTTCTTCTTTGAAATGGACATGACATTTACAGGGCCAAATAGATCCATATGAAGCAACTCAAGCTGTTGGACAATTGATGACTCTGTCTTGCTTTTGAATGATGCCTTCTTTTGTTTCCCTTTCAAACCATCCTTGGATAATTCCACCTGTGGAATTCCTCTAGCAAGATCTTTCCTCACCAAGTCATTCATAACCTTGAAATTCAAATGAGACAATTTCTTATGCCATAGCCAACTTTCATCCTTGCTTGCCTTGCTGAAAAGACAAGTGATGGTATCTGGACTTGTGCTACTAAAGTCAGCAATGTACACATTCCCTCTTCTGAATCCAGTCATTACCACATTGTTGTCTCCACCTTTAGAAACAACACAGGCTTCTCTTGAAAAAGTAACTAAAAATCCTTTGTCACAAAGTTGGCTGATACTAAGCAAATTGTGCTTTAGACCATCCACCAATGCAACCTCATCAATGATGACATTTTCTCTTGAAATCAAGTCATATCCCTTAGTGTAGCCTTTGCTGTCATCTCCAAAAGCAATACAAGGGCCAGCTCTTTCCTGGAACTCTGTGAGCAGGGTAGAATCACCAGTCATGTGTCTTGAACAACCACTATCCAAGTACCAAAGATTCCTTTTGTCTCCCTGCACACAATAAAACCAAATCAAGTTGATTTTGGTACCCAAGTTTCCTTGGGTCCTGTTTTGTTAGCATTTGATTTACTCTTCACATCATTTTTCACCTTGGGCTCAGATTGAGTTAAATCAACCTTTACCTTTGGTGTTGATTTCTGAGGATTGCTCACATTTTCATTCATAGCATGCATATTTGGAGGAACAAACATGTTATTCACATTCCATGGCATTTGTGGCACATCAAACATATTCATGTATGGATTAGGCACAAATGGCATGCTAGCATATGGATTTTGAAATTGTGCATATGGAGCAAACATATTAGGCATAACAGGCATTGCAGGCATAGAGGCATTCATTGTAGGCTTAGGCATTTTCACATTAGTAGGCTTCTTAACAGATTTGCAATTAGCAGATAAATGACTAACACTACCATAATTAACACATGTTTTTCTAGGAGCATACTTATCAGGTGTGTAATTGTTATGTTTGTTAATCCCTACTTTGCCATTTCTGTTATTCTTTTTATTGCCCTTAACCTCAACTTGAATTTTCTCTAACTTGTCTTTCAATTGCTTGTTAGACAAGTGACCTACATTAGCTCTCTCAATAGGCTTCTCAACTTTCTTTGATTTACTAGACTCACCTTGAACAAAGTTCTTGGTAACAGGACCATACTTGTTGTTAAGTCTAGTGAGTTCTTCTTTCTTTTTCTCTGTCAACGAAACAGCATGATCAGTTGATGGTTCATCTGTCAACGAAAGCTTGTATTTTGTTGACGTATCAACCTTCAACAAATGATCATTGTTGTTTGTTGACTCTGATTCTGATTCTAAGGTTTCAACAGCATACCCTAGCTTCTCTTTGTTATTTTTCCATGATTGCTCACAGAAAGATTCCATACCTTGAACATTAATGATGTTGTTAGCAACATTCCTGGAATCTTTCCATTTTGCAATCAATCTCTGTTCTATTTCTAGTTGTGTTTTAAGAATCTCTTCCCTTTTTAACACTTTCTCAATTTCCAGCTTAGCATCCCTACTAACACACCTCATTTTCTCAATTTCAATGAGTTGTGCTTCTAACATGGCATTTCTATCACTTAAGAGCAAATTGGTCTCTTTAATTCTTGAGTTCTCTTTGGTAAGTGATTTAAGAGTAACACGCAAATTATACAGTACAATAGACATTTCATTAACTGTACTATCACATTCCTCTTTAGAAAGCTCAGAAAGATTAGTAATTGTTACCTGGTTGCTAGAGGAACTTGCTTCCTGCTCATGATTGTTAGCCATTAGAGCCAAGTTGACATACTCAACATCATCATCTGAATCTTCACCATTACCAGCCCAATCATACTCCTGAGACATGAAAGCCTTTTCTTTTTGCTTGAGAAGTTCAAAGTATTTCTTTTTATAATCAACAAACTCAAATTTCATGTTGCCCTTCTCAACTTTGGGCTTTCTGCAATCTCCAGCAAAGTGACCAATCATTCCACAGTTGAAACATTTAGACTTAGACTTTTCAACCCAATTATTTTTGCTAGGTTGAAAGTCTCTCCTTGGTGGCCTTGCTTCTGAGTTTCTCTTGAATTTGAACTTAGAAAATTTTCTTGAAAGAAAAGCAATGTGTTCATCAATCTCATCTAAGTCATCCAAGTTGGCTGGTTCTTCTTCTTCTTCTGTCATCTTGCCTTTACCCTTGCTAACATCACTCCTACAACTAGCTCGACTAGTTGTGGCTTTTGCAGCTTCTTCATTGTCATCTTCCAGTTGGTTCACAGATGCAATCAATGCAATATATCCACCTTTCTTTTGTACCTTCACAATTTCTTCATCTTGCTCCATTTCCAGCTCATATGTCTTTAAGGTTCCATAAAGCCTTTCAAGAGTATAGTCTTTGTACTCTTGAGTGTTTCTAAGAGAAACAGTCATAGGCTTCCACTCTTTTGGAAGAGCTCTAAGAAATTTGAGGTTTGAATCCTTGGTTTGGTAGATCCCCCCATACAACTTTAATCCATTCAAGAGCTTTTGAAACCTACTAAATGTATCGTTTAGGGTTTCACCAGCTTTAAAATGAAAGTGTTCATATTGTTGTATGAGGAGTTGCATTTTGTTCTCCTTTACCTGCTCAGTTCCTTCACAGAGTGTTCTAACAGTGTCCAATACTTCTTTAGAAGTTGTACAGTTGATAACATTGTCAAACATCTCTTGCTCCAAGCCATTGAACAGAATGTTCATGGTTCTTTTATCTTTATGGATTTCTGCAACATCTTCAATAGTCCATTCTGAGACAGGCTTTGGAATTTCCACATCTTCAGCATCATCTGGCAGTCCAACTCTAGATGCAAACTTCATGGGAACGTGTGGACCTTTCTCAATGCAGTCTACATATCTCTCATCCATAGACATGAGATGTAGATGCATTTTTACTTTCCAGTGAAAGTAATTGTCCTTATCTAGAACTGGTATCTTTACACCTGCATCCTTCTTCACCATGGTTTCTGTTTTGGCCTTGATCTTTAAACTCCTTGTATGTTAGAAGCTCGCTCTGATACCAATTGTTAATCCCAAATGACCTAACAGAATTGTAGAAGGGGGGGGGGGGGTTGAATACAATTCTAGATATTTTTAAACTTAAAACAACTTTTAAATAACTTAACACAGAAAATAAAAACACAAGCAAATATAAAATTTTAGTTGGATGTTTTGAGGATCCAACTGAGATGTTTTTATTACGGAAATAATCTGTGTTACAAACGTAGCACAGCTGCTCAGTTCTTAAAGTAGAGTGAGAGTGCTCTTGAAAGAAAGCTAATACAAAATTATTCTATCTCACTTCTTACAGTAAAATGAACTGCTACACTTGGTTATATATCCCAAGTTTACAATGCTATTTTTGGCTACTCTAAAATGTACAAAGGGTAACCGCCAGTAGCTTGCTTTTCATTCCTTTTGTCCAATGGTCCTTGGAGATCTTGTCTTTTGTCTTCATGCTTATTATGATCACACTCAAGAACCTAATTGGAAATTGGAATGTTTCCTCATTCCCAGTGACCATTTTAATGGCTCCCAATGAAAAGTACACTTCTACATCACCTTTTGATCTGTCAGAAAACTGTCACTATCATTTTGTCAACTGTTCAGAAAAGTGACAGTGATTCGTTGATAGTAGTGAAATGTATTCCGTTGATGGCTTTATTCTTCATTCCGTTGATGGTACATTCTTCATTCCGTTGATAGTGTAATCTCCATTCCGTTGACATGTCTTCACTTAGGCAAAATTACAAGGCACAGAATATTTACAATTAACCAACCTATTTTGCCTATCTAGTACTTAGTCAACATGACTTAGAAAACCTATCTGATACCTACAACACATGCCTATCAAATAGTGAAGTATTGTACAGTGCAATTGCTACATTACTCATTTCGTTGATGAGCTACTTGTCAACGGAAGCTGCAAATCATACCAATCCGTTGACAGTTACAAAAGTGACTTAACACAAAATCTACTAAGTGTTTTTATAATTATCATCAATAACAACATATTCCTAACAACTTCTCATGTCAAAAACTAAACCCACTGCATTCCAGCATCTTTCTGCAAAATGACAGTCAAAAAAATGTGCAAAAGATGTTCTATGTCGACATTACACATAGGACACATTTATTTTATAAATTATAATGAGTTTGTATATTAATTTTATGGAGTATATTATTTTATTTATTTGGAAAATAAGTTGACATGTACTTTAATAGAGATGTTAAACCGTACAGGTGCATGTTATTATAAGAAAAATGTTAAATTCATAGCTTAAATTTAACTTTGAGAGCAAAAAATTTTAAAATGACCAATTTACCCTTAATATAATAACATATGTATCCATATTTAAACACGTCTTTCGTCCCAATTCCTACTCTGATAGACCTAATTTGTATTCTCAATTGTTTTTACAATGATATGGAGGATACATCTCGAGCAACTACAATGTCTTCTAATGATCTTCAAATTTTTGAAAATTCACCCATTGAAGGTAATTTTACATCTTTCACTTTTTATACTCTAAAAAGAAGTTTGGATTGCTTTTGATATAGTGTAATGATTGCTTATTTTCCAAAATCTGATTCCAATGATCATGAAGAAATGCTTTTACAGTTACTTACTACATGTTACAAATCTCGGGAAGATCTTATTAGTTCTACCAAAGAAATTTACTTGGTACGAGGCTATGATATATCCATCAAGTGTTCATGAAAATAAAAGTATGTTGTTCTTGGTTGTGACAAGGGAGGTTGTTATCACAATAAGTTGAACATTGCTTTTAAGGATCGAAAGAGAAAATCAGCTTCTCGACTAATTGATTGTCCAAAGAAAATCATCAGATATGTCGGGTCATCCTTCGTGTCGTCAATTATCAGAAGAGCAAACTTTAGTTATTGAAAGAATGACAAGAGCTGGTGTGCATACTCGTCCAATTCTTTCGGCACTACGACAAGAGAATGTTAACACAAAAGTAGTTGCACAGACTATTGCAAATATGAAGTTCAAGATTAAAAAGAAAGAAAAAAGAAAAGTTGGCATACATTCTCAATGAAGGATTGATAATAGACAATTTATCATTCCTGGTGGTGATCATATTGATTCTAACGCTGCAAAACTAAAGGAATTACTTGGTACTTTTAAAGGAAAATACCAAGAATGGTCTTGTTGCGTAAAATATAGATGTGGAACTGTACACAATCGCAAGCAAGTAATATAGTAGTTAATACCAGATTTCATTCCTCAAGGACACAAGAATTAATTGATGGTTTTATAACTAAACTAATTATAATAACTACATTAACCAACTAAATTATACTAGCAAAGAGAGTTTAACGAGATTCAGATATGAGAAGATAAGCCAGGATAATTACCTCCTGAAAAGCATATGTATATGCCTATTTGTAAACATCGAGGATACAACTCAACTTAAACAAGTATGTAATAAGTAAATAATAATTCAATTGTCACATGAATCTCAGAAGGTTATATCAGTCAAAAGAATGAAGATTAAAGTCAACCTACAGACTTGAAGTAATTCTACATTGAAAGAAGTTCAATTATTTGATCAAGCCTCAGTGAAGTATTCAATAAAGTGGATTTATTAAATTGACAGAGATTTCAGAAATGTGACAGCAAGTGTACAGATTACAGTGTTTGATTAAAATGAAAAGCAACAAATGGACCACAACTTAAAGTCAAAAGATGAAGAACCATCATTGCAGTTAGTCACTCATGAACCATACAGTACATCGAGTGTCAACATCAAACAGTGAAAGTTCGTCATTTATTTCAGTGATTATTGGTTCTACTATTATGAAATAGTATCTAATTCTCTTTTAATTAAAGAATTAATTGAAAGATTAATTAATTTAGAATTATTTATACTAGTATGACTTGTATTTTATACTAGTATGACGGTCATACAAGCTTGTATGACTTTCATACCGACAGTCATACTAGTTGTATGGTTGTCATACCGAGAGTCATACAGGTAGTATGACTGTTGGTTTTGTCAGTCATACTAGCTAAAAGATTAGTCATACAAGGCTATTTTGGAGAGTCATACAGGAATCATTCTAAAAAGGGAAAGGCGGCTGACAGCATGTGTGAATTGAATTCATACAAAAGAAAAGATGAAGATATTAAGACAGTAACAACACAGAACATAACATCTCAAAAAAAAAAAAAGACACTGCCTTAACTCAAGCTCAACTGCCGGAAATATTTTTGATCAGAGAATTAATTTCTTGTATTGATTGTTATATCCAAGCCACTAGAAATTAATTACTCGCGTTGCTTTGACTATCTAGCGGATCTTTATCCATAGAATTTATCTAGAACTATCATTTATCGTTCTATCTTTTTATTATAAAAATAAATAAGTTCATGTCGAATTTATTCTAAATTTGTTTGAATTAGTTTGAGATTCAATCTTTGTAATTCATACAATATTTGTAACACCTTTCAAGTTTAATATAAGTTATATTTAACTTGAATTTTGTTTCATTTAATTCCGCAATTATTTGTTCTTGGATTATAAAATCATAAGCCGAACAAATTCGATTAAACGGTACTGTTTGTATTCAACCCCCCTCCCTTCTACAAACTTATCAGGACCTAACACTTCCCCCTAACACATGAAAATTAGTCAAAGAGTTGCGTAACAATATAACAATTCCACAGTTCACTAGCTAGAATTCCATGGTCATAGGTTTCTCTCAAAATCACTATGGTATAATTCCTACCAAATAAACTAATCTATGCCAATTTACTCTTTAGAATACAATTAAGTACCAATTCACAAAGTTATGAATGGTCACTATATATGGCTATACCGTAACAATATTATAATCAAAAGATATAAGCATGCACCATCCAAGTTGTATGTCAATTAACTATAACTCTCTCGATATTATAAAAATCTCAACTTGATACAATTAGTTCAAAATTAAGATCTCAAAAGAATCCAAGTATTGATAGCACATATTCATGACAAAAGGATTTAAGGAGAGAATTATAAACACAAAGATGAAGAAATCAAATCCAAGTGAACGTCTTCAATGGTTGAATCTCCGTCTTCAAGCTTCTTCTTTCTCTTGTGAGGCTTCTTGTCTCCTGCGTTCGATATCTCTCCCTATTGTTGGGTCTGATCTATATCTAATAATAATCTCTAATAAAAGTATTTTTAATTATTTAATACAAATACAAGGAGATTTCCCAATTAGAATTGATTTTTAGTAATAAAAATTCGTAGCTGACTGTTGAGCTCTATTTTTGGACTGACTCGGCTAGATTTTGATATCAAGACCACTTCCAAGATAAAGCTCTTCTCATAAGCTTTACGTGGGCTATTGAATCATCTAAATCGGACTTCTAGAACTCCAGTTATTGCCCAAACAGTGTAGACTGCGCTAGCGGCCCATAAAATTCGAATTTCAATCAAATTAATCTCCAACTCTTGTCATTTAAGCTCCAATTCATATTTAATTAGAACTGCTTGATTCCTACAATAAAACATTATAATTTATCAAATTAAAATCCAAATCAATAAAAAATAACTAAAATATAGGGACAATATTAAGATAAAGCTCACGCTTATCACATCCCCACACTTAGCATTTTACACGTCCTCGGGCAAAGATGGAAAAAAAACTCTAAGTGTTGGGTATAATTCTAGACTACACAGCAACAATATGACAATTATATATATATATTTATATTAACAAGAACAGACAAATTAACCAATTAACAAAATAAACACGAAGGTCGAAACAAGAATACAATTAGAGACTGTAAATAACGAGAAAGGAAGAAACACTTATCTCTTTCGCTTTAACAAATGCTGAAAAAGAATAATAACAGAACAGCTGAGTCGCCAAGCCTTTCGAGAAGTCTTGACTGTTCTTGAAGATATTATTGCCCCACTTACGCTGTGTTGGGTTTCAGCAATATCACTTCCAGGATAAAACAACTCAGATCAATCCACTCACAGTAATGACAATGATCAACAACAACCCGCACCTCAGTTCGCCCAAGAACTATGTCTATATTCTGTATGTATGTTTTCAGAGAGAGCAGAGAAGAAGATAGCTGTTAGGGTTTTTGAGTTACGTATATCTCTCTCTATTTTTGTCAAACGTTTAGTTTTGTATATATAATACAAAATAAAACGTAACAGACCAAAATAAAATCGTAACTGCAGATATGACATTTAATACTAAATATTCGGATTTAATATCATTAACAACTGTCATCAGGATTTAATATCAGTTACAGCTACCAACATGATTTAATCCTATCAGGACTTGGAGCCATCAGGATTTAAACCTATCAGGACTTGGAGCCATCAGGATTTAGTCTAAGTACTGACCCATCAGTAGTTAACTCATGCCATCAAGACTTAACCCACGTATTGCTCCATCAGGATTTACATCCCATCACAGGCCATCAGGACTTAACCCATGTACTGGTCCATCAGGATTTATAGAGTAAATCCTGACCCAATTTGTTCAGTTGTTACAAATAAATTCTAACACTGTTAAATTAAATCAATAAATAATATTAAATAAATAGGTAATAAAATTCTTCGCCCAGGTCGCATCGCGTACGCGAGACGCCGAGACATTCGCCCAAATTGACCCGAGTCGAGTCGAGTCGTGGTGTGGCGTGGCGTGGCGTGGCGTGGCGTGGCGAGGCGGGCGGCGGTGGCACGCGCTTGTGTGTGTGCGCGTGTGTGAGGCACACAATAACACCATGCATACTCACATGCCTTAGTAGTTGTACACTACTGTTGCACATGTTCCTATATAAAGCCACCAACCTCTCATTACCAATTCTATGTGGGACAAAAGTTCTTTCAACTTAAACATCCCACATAACCCATTTCAAGCGACCTATTTCAACTCAATTTATTTATGGATTCCACTAAGAAAATGTCTTAGATCCAAACATGAAAGTTTAAGTCCTCATAACAAGGAACAACCTCCAATTGTTTGTTTTCAGAAATTCCATCAAGAACATATATAAAATATGCCTCAAACTTTCCATTTTCTAACAATCTCCCACAAATCCATACAGAAATGCATATCGGTCCTTATCATGACTTGTTTTTTCATAGTCGGTACCCTTCCGGGTTTGAACCCTCCTAAGTCCTCTAATTCGATGGCTACCGGATCTAGATGAAATGTTTCACCTTGAATCTTTATCCGTTTGGTGTAACCACACACCATAGACGACGACAAATCAAAGGCTATGGTGCTGATCTACGACCTTGAGACGTTAATGGTCCAGTCTCAATCCTGTTCATCGAATGCTTCAAGGAATAACCCTTTCCTTGAATTGCGATCACACAATTACATTCGCTTAGCTGGGCATCTCCAGAGATGTACTGCTATCATCTCGCCAAATGACTTGACCCCATTCAGAGTTCAAATAACTCTTGCTATACTAACAATATCAGTACCTTTTAGGTTTATAGGGGATAGACTCAGATACGTGAGTATCAAAGTAAATAGTTAAGGTACTACCAATTCACCCTCATAGCTTGTTATTACCACATTGAATACACTTCAATGGATCTCCTCTCAGGTGTATTGGGTTCCCGCTGTAGATGAATCATGATGGGCTATCAGTCCCATCCCCAACCTCGACTTAAGGACAACTGCATGCTCAAGTCCTTTAGTCAAAGTCTCAGCTATATTATCCTGAGTTCCAATGAACTCTATAGCAATAATCCTTTCAGACACTAGACCCCTTATAGACTTAAGTCTAACTTGGATGTGTCTCTTTGTCTTAGCATTATACTTTTCAATGTTGATCTTGTCGATAGTTGTACGACTATCACAATGAACAGCAATGGCTGGAAGCGGTCTGCTTACTACAGGTAACACTGACATAAGTCCATGTAACCATTTAGCCTCTGTAACACCTCCAGATCCGGGGTCAGGAATCTGGATTTTCACGCTCCATCAATTATACAATACCTGCATTACTTACAACATTCTAATAATACAACTCCAAAGACCCCAATCACTTACGCACACACACACAAGTTATAGCCTTGGAAATGAGCAACAATAAGTAACACTTGTTATTACAAGTCAAATGTACTATCCAGGATCTCATCTAATATTTACAACCTCTACATGAAGTTACAATAATAGACCTCACCGTTCTATACAAGGTTTAATAATACAAACCTACTCGAAAATAATTCTTACTAATTCAGTACGTAACTGTTCTGCTAACTCCGACAGTATCCATCTTGCTGAACTAACTCAAGGGTGGTCTCTCCATTCCATTGTTCTCGTAACACGAGGTGAATCAGCAATGTTTTCTTCATGCTGAAAGGTTTAATAAATCAAGAATGAGCTAATAGCGCTCAGGAAGAAATCTATCCCAGTTTAAATCTTTAAACCTTTCAGGTAGATAATCCATATAGGACCCATATTTAAAACTACTAGGGTTCGACCCCAAAATAGTATACCGTTCAAAATACCGTATGACTTATAATCATACTCAACTACTTTTCGTAATTCATTTAGAAATCCTTGGTATCGATATAATGAACCAAGATTCAAAACATATCTTTTAAAATAGATATCAAATAATGGAATCAAGGCTTAAAGCCTATCCATTGATTCAAAATACTATACAGTTCAACCTACTGTATCTCTTAAATATCTTCTCAACATGTATACACACATATCTATTTAGATATCTCATACGGTTCAAAATACTGTAAAAATATCAGTAATGCACACCTTTGAAACTCCGTTCATATACAGAACGATATGTTTAAACATTCTTTTCGTCAAAACATGCCATACAGTACCACTACTGTATGAGGAACATCATTACTCATCACTGCCACATTATCAGTAACTCAGCGCCTAGGCTTTCGTACAATGTGCAGCACAACTCCAATTGGAGGGAAGGGGATATACTGGAACACCCGATACACGGTGATCAGCCGTTGTATCGTAACGTAACTTTTCTACTAGTAGAAGGACGACTTCCTATTCGGTTATCACCCTGGCCGCATTCGGGCCCATTGTGCACCTGTTTCATTACCGTGTAAGCCTTTGCACGCAAGGTCACTATCTCGGCGCCTGTTTCATCACCGCGTAAGCCTTGATAATTATGGTCACTACCCCGACACCTGTTTCATTGTCGTGTAAGCTCTTCCAGTCCCAGATGAAAAATCAATGAAACGGGAATCGGAATTTAATCCAGATTCCCCCAAGTACAGAATACTTGTCAAAACCTTGCAACAGTTCAGATTTTCTTACTCCAGAATATTTGAAGGGAGTAAGTCACAGTGTGGGTTGACATCAATCAACGAAACTACGAATGATTACCACATATTTTGAAATTACGACCTGGGAGTTTTTGTAAAATACCTCTAGTTCTGATAAATCAGAACTCGAAAACATATTCACTTTTAATGAAAGAGGCAAGTGAAATCATATGTTCACTTCCTGAGATGGATTCCCAATTTTTGATAAGTTCAAATCAAAATCATCATTCGAGATAACTAATTAAAGTTGTTGGGAACTCCTATTATACTCTCATAAATCCTTTTGAGATCAGAAAATATTTGCGTAAATACTAGAACCTTAAATAATAATATAACAAGGTTCTATGATTTTTAAATCATTTTTGGAATATTTAATAAATATTCAAATAATAAATATTGAATTATTATTCAATATAATACCACTTAAGTGAATATTCACAATAATATTCACTTATTTAATAAATATTCAAAATAATATTTTTAACAATATTATTTAATACCTCACATTAAATATCCAATAATATATATATATTGGAATATTTAATCAACATATATAAAATACAACTGTCCCTGGACCCTCCAGTTTCTAATAGTATTATCAAGATAAAATAGTAATTTAACTCCCGGTCTATTATTTTAAAATCATCGTACAAGTGCTCTATCCTTAGAGCCTTTAAAACCTCAGTTTATATCTAGTATTTTCATAGCATATAAACCTTATATCTTATCAAAGCTTTTTTTATCAAAAACGTAAACAATTATAAATCTTCTCACAACATTAAAGCAGAATATATCACAATATTAATCACCACAGCATCACTTATATAATGTAGGGTTTGAAAACTTGCATCTATCATATGCATATTATCATCTCCATAGTTTAAAAAAAATCAACCACATCCATGTACGATGTACGGTTTGAGAGCATGCATAATATCATATGCATATATTACATTTGAAAGCATGCATCTATCATATGCATCATTAGTATAAGTAATTTAAAATTACAGCATGGAATGAGAAAACTTGCCTCAGATCCTTGGTTGTTAGGGGTTCAAGAACTTGCCGGGAAATCTATAAACAAAGAAATACTCGATCAGTCTCTAGCGTAATCATTTGCTCATAACAATTCACTCTAAGTCAACCATAAGTCAAACACATCATGTAGCCACGTTATTCCTCAACAATGTTCATGTTCTAATCGACTCGAAATAATCCTTTGTCTTAGTCACAACGATCGGTCAAAGTAGTACCCTAGAGTTGACTTTTCATAGAGTTACTATTACGCGACTCGTACTCTAACACTTTTAATAAATCGGAAAATTCGTATTTAAATGCGAAACCACTTCTAAAATCATCTTGAGTATTTTTAATATTTATCATAAAAGTTTTGATCTCAAAACGGGGGTTTAACTTGGTAAAATGTATTCTCAAACTTGGATGAGCTACGGATAGTTACTATTTGCACGCCTTTCACTAAAACGCTCATATCTCCTTAACCGTTAACCGAAATGACACACCGTTTTCGCGTGCGCAATCTAGAGAAAGAATAGAACAAAATTCTTGAAATTGTTTTTCTGGTTAAGGGGATGAAATCCCGAGAACAGCAGGTTCAAGGCAGTAGAGTGCAGAACCACTTACTCCTCGCGCAGCTTTGGTTCCGACAATTTTATAAAATCGAATAATTATCTTTTTAACCCGAAACCATCTCGATTCGCTTACTAACTATCCATGCTAGCATCAATTTTAATATCATGTCCTAATTCCATTTTTAAGGGGGTTTGATCACAAGCTCAAAGTTCATATAGTGGACTACTTGGTTTCCCGAAACCACTTTCACTAAAACGAGTGTTTCTCCTAAACCGTAAATCGAAACGATGCGATTCTTTCGCCAAAACAAACTACACAACAAGAACTACATGATCATGGTCAGTGTGTATTGCTTTCATGTCATGAAGTTACCCGAGGTTTCTGCCTAAATAATCTTATGAAAATCCGACATGGTAACGACGCTTAATCGTGATTCCCGTGTTTTAAACACTCAACTAATTACCAAACAACAACCAAACAACCATACACCAATTGTCTCATGTCAATACTCTAGGTTTCTGCCTAAATATGTTCATACCATTGTTCATAAGGTTAACCATAATTTAACCACTAAACATCATCATAATCATGTATTCATCTTTAATATCATACCATTACTAAACATCATCACATAATCATCATAATCAAAGCATAAATAAAAGGTGTGAGAGGTTTATACCTTCCTTGATATTCAATATGGACTAACAATAGCTTGTATGCTCTCCCTTGATCCTTAATCATCCTTAACAAACCTCAAAATCCAAGAACAAAACAAGAATTCATGAGTTTTACTATTCATGCCTCAACTTTGATCCAATATGTAAGCATGCTACACTTCTTTGATGGCCATGAAACTTTGAAAGTACCTTGGGTATATAGTGAGAGAGCTATGGTGCAAATTTGGTGATTTTAGGATGAGTAGAACTTGAGTTATGAATTTTGCTTTCCACCATGGTCAAGCTGGGCAGAATTTTGAAGAAAATGGAGAAGATGGTTATTTGCTTGGTTTTTCTTTTCATTTCTTTTGTCAAAACAATCCTAATGAACAGCTTCTCATTTGTGTGGTTTAGGATGTGTTTAGTCACCCCATGGACACATGTCATCTTGTTGTGGTGTTGTGGTGAAAGTGGTGACAAGGTGGTGATTCATCACCTTGTCATCACTTTGTCACACCTATGTCATCCTCCTGTGTCATGCTTATGTCATTTCTCGTATCATCAATCCTCTTATATGTTGCACTTGATGATCTTATATGATACTTCTCCTTTGGTTAGGGTTTAATCCATAATTCGTTACGCTTTTGTTTCACGATAGTTTCAAGTGATTTTAAAAACGTTTCTCTGTACCAATGCTAGGAGATACTTCCTTGATCTTTCCATTTCCTTGGTTTAATATATGATCCTGGATTTCTTACCTTGGTTTAAGATATGATCATGGATTTCTCATTCTACATACTTTCTCAAAACGATCAAATCAATACATCCTTGATTGTCCAGTGAATAGTGATTTAAAACTCGAATGGAAATCTTCTGATTCTGATCGCATTTACATTCACTTATTCTCCTTATACATCACTAATATAACTTCGAAACATTCATTCCATGTCTTCTATATAGTGTGGTCTGAAATATTTTTCATCAGCAAATTCAGTATTCATCAAAATTTTTTAACTAAGTCCAAAATTTGGGGTTATTACAGTCTCCCCTCCTTAAAAGGATTCCGTCCCGGAATCTAAGAAAATAGCCGAGATTACTTTTCCAATATAGAAATCTCCAGTTTCCAGGTTGACTCTTCAACCCTCTGGTTCATTACAACACTTACTCATTCCAGTATGTGATATCTACCGGGCGCTTTATATAAGACAATTCTTGTTGTATTCTTATACACCCATTTTCTATCAACATCCGATTATTCTTGCAATCGGCGGTACAATGCTTACCGTAACTTCGGTTGTCTGAAATGTTTCTTTCGGTCTGTCTGTCGGTCTGCGGATCCTACGTAGTGCTCGCACTCAATCTCGTCGCCAAACACGTTTGGAAAACTACTCCCGAATCTGGAGTTTAATCATTGGTCCTTATCTGACACGATGGTGACTGGAACTTCATGTCACCCAACTATCTCTTTCGTAACTCTTCGATTGAAGGTCTCTCGCTAATAATAAAATATGAGTAGACTCTTGTAATCCATCAATTATAACTCAATTGATGTCATAGTTCGACTTGATTCTTGTTGATCCTATCACAAAATCCATTACAGTAACATTACATTCCTAATCAGGAATCTCTACTAACTGTGATAGTCAACTAGGTCTGTGTTCTGCCTTCATTTTCTGACATATCCAATATTCGTTTACCAATCGATAAATCCTTTTATTTATCCGGCCACTTATAACATTTCCTTAACTTTCTTTAATTGTCTGGATGCATAAACAATTACCTTTCCGTGCTGTATAAGCACACACCCTAATCCTTTATGCGATGTGTCGTTATAGACACAAAATCTCCCTTCCCGTCTGGCAGTACCAACACAGGACGGTGACTTGTCTCTTCTGTAATTCCTGGAAACTTTTCTCACATTTCTCGGTCCATTCAACTTTTCAGTCTTTCGAGTAAGTCTGGTCAGTGGGGATGCTATTTTAGCGAAATCTTGTACACATCTTCGGTAATATCGGGCTAATCCCACAAAATTTCTCACCTCGGTTGAGGTGGTTGGTCTTTCCCAGTTCGAAACAGCTTTTATCGTAGCAGGGTCAACCAACACTCCATCACTGTTGACCACATGTCCTAAAATTGTACTTCCTTTAGCCAAAACTCGCACTTTGAGAACTTGGCATATAACTTTTCCCTCCTCAGTGCTTCTAACAATATCCTCCAACGTTCTACATGTTCTTCCTCGGTCTTTGAGGTAAACCAAAATATTAGCGATGTCACTATGACACACTTATCAAAATATTTCTTGAAAACTCGATTCATCAAGTCCATGGAAGCTGCAAGGGCATTTGTCAGCCCAAACGACATTACTAAAAACTCGTAGTGTCCAAACCTGGTGCGAAACGTAGTCTTGGGTCCGTCCTCAGGTTTAATATTCAACTGGTGGTATCCCGTTCTCAATCATTCTTCGAGAATTTAACTGCATCATGCAGCCGATCGATCCAATCACCGATCCTTGGCAGGGGTATTCATTCTTAACCGCTAGCCTATTCAGCTTTCGATAGTTTATGCACAGCCTCATGCTGCCGTCCTTTTTCTTCACCAATAACACGGGTGCATCCCACGGTGACACACTTGTTCTTATCATTCCTTTCCCTAACAATTCCTACAATTGAGCGACTAATTTCTTCATCTCGACTGGAGCTAGTCGGTACGGGGCCTTCAAAACTGGCGCCGTTCTTGGAGCTAATTCTATAGAAACTTTATTTCTCTATCGGGTGGTAACCCCGGAAGATCTTCTGGACATACATCCTCGAATTCGTTGACAACATGGATATTCTGTACACAAGGTACTTCCCATTTCGTATCTATCATAGAGGCTAAACAAGTTTCACCTCCTTGGAGGTCAATTGTTCCCTCGTCCGGCAATCTAAATTCTTACTTTCTTTCTTTCTTAATCTATTCGCGTTTCATGCTCAATTTTCTTTATACCCATTTCTTTCTCATCCACTTTGCTTCCATTTCTATCATAGTCGTTTCATTAACCAAGGTAACATAATCAGTTGTTTCGAACACTCCGTTATTCTGAATTCGCATCATGCGAAACAAACCTTGGCAATTTCCGTAACTTTAATTCATAATTTGTCGTACTCATTTACCTTAGTTCTCAGCTTCAACACTTTCTTTTTCCAAATACGAAGGAAAAATACTTGCATGGTACCAAGAATACTTCAAGCAACAGAATGCTTTATATAAAATCTTTTTAAGGATTCTCGTCGAATGGGTGACCTTGTTAGGTCTCAATCAATTATCATTTGGAAATTTCATCATCACAATTCACTGCATATAAAATGCATTGTGAACTGACTTAAGTAAATTCGACCGAAAGTGAAACTTAGTGAAACAATAACTAGTTCACTTCAAGAAAATTTTAACAACTAACTGAACAAAATTTGCTAGTTCGATTAGTTTGGGACGCAGCATCTAGCTAGGATGATTAGCTAGATTTTCATCATATCATTAAAATTTCAACTAGTTAGAACAATTAACTAGTCACTCATCATGGCACATGCAATTAGCCATTTTCAATCTACTAGTACCACAATCTCGACATCGTAGCCAAAGAAAGAAAGAAAACAAAATTTTGACTACTCGGATAATTAATTGAAAAGAAGAGTAAATAAGTTTGGGACGAACAAGGTAATTATAACCCTTGAATATAATATAAGGTCTGAAAAGAAAGTTCTTGGTATCGGAACAATCGATAACCTCCCACCAAACATTTCTCATCAGTGAAACGGTCCACCCAAAGGTGTCTCCGTACATAACTTTGTCAAATTCTCCGATAGAATTGAATTCGGACTACCAATATCAAATTGATATCCTTTCCACGATTCCAACGTCTGATGTGCAAATCTCTTTTTAATAGAAGAAAAGAATTCACGCGTGATCTCTGAAATACACATAATCTATATTTTAAAGAAATAGCTAGATATTTATGAACTCGACTGAGGAGTCCAAATATGAAGAAATAAAATGAATATTTAACGATTGTTGGTTGCATCCCAAGTTGAAGTAGGAAACTAGAAGGGTTACCTGACATGAATTATTCAAGGTAACACGAGCATGAACAGTTTTAGATTGAGTAGTGTACCAGCAAGTAGATACCAAAAATCAATGGTCATCATAAGTTCTATCATTACCCGTACGAGGATGATCTTATCTTTCTGCCTTTATGGCTTGGTGTTAGTATTAGTGCTCTAGAGACAATACTTACAATGTTTTAAAGAAAACATTTTATTATTATAAATTATGTTTTATTGATTATTGTTATTATTTTATTATGTCTTTATTTACTGCGTTATAAATGTTAGCATAATAAATGTCCTTGGAATTATGATACGTATTCGATATCTTTAAGTATGTGACTTAAAAATGAGATTATATGAATAGTATCTTTATTCCTAAATATCCCTAGTCGAGTGTTATTATTTAAGGACAATAATAATGCATAGAGACTAGTATGTTTGTTGACTGATGACCACATCTCATTGGTCATAGGTATGGTGATACTAAAGTCAAAACATAGGTGCTTGTAAGAGTATATGTCACTGGATTGACCCGCCGTGAGATTACACATGTTAATAGTGTCATAAGTAATTCTCACTGTGATAATGGTGTAATGATCCTTAGACCTGAAATCATTATATTTTTATACGAGAATTAATATACTTTGATTACATTAAAATTTACCTTTGATCGGGTGATGATAAAAGTGGACATTGGGTATATTATGAATCGTATGAGAAATATGAATGATCTAGATGGGATTTAACCCTCCTAATTTTAGGAGCGATATTATTGACCTCTTGTTTGAGTGAGACTAAGAAATGCACGGCCGTGCTCAAATGTTGATTTGATTTATTAGTCTACTCATCGATCAAGAAAACTAAGATTAAATCATGAAGAGGATGACACATTACATGCCTCGAGTTTAATCTATAATATTAAGGTTAAAGGGATTATATTAAATGGAACATTATTCACGAAAGCCTTAATCGAATCACCGATTTAATTATTATTACTTGGGTGTCAATGATGTATTACTAGATGCCGCTCATTGTTTACAATTTTAATTAGTTATTAAAATTGTTACCAACGTAATAATAACCTACAGGGTCACACACAAAGAATGCTTGAAGGAGAAATAATTTAAATTATGAATTTAAATTTAAATAAGTAATTTATTCTATTTATAATATTAATTAAGTATGACTTGATTAATTATTTAAATAGAAAATGGAATTACTTAAACTAATTCTGAAATTAGTTATTAATTAATTAAGTGTGACTTAATTAAATAATAAATTGGAATTTCGGATTAGTATTTTATTATAATTGGATTATAATTAGAAAACTTATTTTCCTCTCTATATAAACTCTCAAAGAGGGCTGATTTTAATGTGAAAAAAACGTTTTTATATTAAAAGCCTAGCCGCTTATGAGAGCAAGAAAAGAGAGAGAGAAAAAAGCAGTTTTCGGGTGCTAGTACACATCAATCCTTCAAGAAAATCGTTCGTGTGGATACCGTATAGCGTAGATCGCGAGAGCGGGATACGTGGTGATTGAACAAGTTTTGGATCTCCATTAATCTTCCATTAATGAACTGTTAAAGCTTCTTAAGGTATTTGTTCTTAATCTCCGAATTAAATCTTTTGTTTTTGCATGGATCCTGCGGATGGGTTTCGAATTTTGATTTATTTTTACGTTTGCCGTTGCGTTTATGTGCTCGAAACCCTTCAATGGTATCAGAGCTACTTGCGAAACGTTTTAATTCGGTTGTGTGTTTAACAATTTTCGATATATATGCATATTTGCGATCTACCATGTCTTTGTGTTGATTTATATATATGTATGTATATGTTTTTGAATATATGATATTCATAAGGATTTGATAATCATGAGATGATTGTGTATATTGTTGTATGTATATGATACATGTTAAATCGAATTATGAGAATCGTATTCGATACGATTTCTGATTACACTGCGCAGATTTGGTGAAATTTGCATACTGTGTCATATTTTCGCCGAAAATATCTTTTCGGAAAGGGAAACGGGCGTCTGAACAAAACTGACATAGTCACTCGTTCGTCTGTAAGGCGTTTGACGTCGTGTGCTGTCTACAAACAGCGATTTAATATTTTCAGAATTCTGATTTTGATTTTTTGATTTACACTTTATTTGATTTCTATGATTGGATCATGAGAAATATGATATGGTATGATATGTTAATGAAATATGAGATGTTCATAATTGTTATATGAACATGGTGATTGGTTATGGCCTAAAGACCAATAAGATAGTGGTTTTGTTTTAATGATTTGGTTTCTAAATACGACTTGCATGTCGTTATTCCTTGTAATATTTAAATCTCGAATGTAACTCGAGTTCTACTTGTAAGTTCAGTAGGATAGGTTATTTTATTTATGTAATATATATGAAAACATCCAAGATGGAGAACCAAGGAAGCATTACAAGGAGGCAAGCAATGAGGCAAGTTAAAGCTTGAAGACTTGTAACATTGTATTGTATTTTGATACCACCATAGATTGACCTTGATTTTTCCATTAGCTTGGAAAGATCACTTAGGTTGGGCCATAACCAAACACGTTTAATTTACGCACTTTACATATATGATGCATGTGATGATGATATGCATGCGTAGTTATAATGATGCATGCTTTAATTAGATTAAACATGTATGTATTAAATACGTCACCCTTGCCATGTTTGCTAAACAAGATAAAATCTGTAACGATTCAAGATTTTAAAATTGAACAAAAACGAACATGAGATTCCTGTGTTTATGAAACACGGAAATAAGTATGAATTTCAAATTTTGATATGGGGAAATTTTGACAAAAATACAAGCAGCGCTTGTACGAAAGGCGGGTTTTAAGTGAGACCACTGTGACTCCTCCGACGGACTGGAAATCAAACCATTGATGAATTTTGATTTCAAGTACTTAGTTCAAGGAAAAATTGGGAATCTCTTGATGATGGGATCATGGTCGTTTTAATAATAACAAATCCCTAAAGTTAAAATATTAAGTCAATTAGATGCCTTCCAATGGGCAACACTCGTCAAGACCTAGATCGAGAAAGAGTGGGTTCGCCAAAGCGAAGCACTCCAATCTATCGTGGTAAGACGCGATGAAGTAAATGTGATACTTAACTGTTAGACCATTGGGTTAGACTTAACTAAGTTACCACAATAGGATTGTGAACTTAGAGGCATGGAGCTTGGTATGATTTATTAGATAAATATGAACAAATGTTGTTCTACCAAACTTTCCAAGAGTTATATATGATATAATTAACAAGAGTTGTCTACCTAAATAAATCATGTTTTGGGAGTAAAGCCAAAGCTGACCTTAAGCATGACGAAATATGGATCTTGGATCACTAGAAAGATTTAAGAGAAATACTTTCCGAATTAATAGTTAGGGCTATTTATTTGATAAAAATAGTGGGAGGTATATAATGATATACCATAATCACTTAAACATAATAATTAATAAATTTGCAACCTAGATTAATTTTATGCACTTTAATATTGTAGCTATCAAATGACAAATAACACAAACAACTTCTCTATGCGATCAGTCCTTGAGAAGGACAAGCTGACATGAACAAATTTCCTCGACTGATATAGGAGCTTGAGGATCGTCCTCAGGCACCACGATGTTAGTCAAATTCTTCCCTTACCTTTTAGCTGAGAATGTAACATGTGCCGAACATAATGCTTATTGGAAGCAAATTGATGTTTCGACTGATGATGTTTCATGTCTCATGCTTGCAACTATGAGTGTTGAGCTTAAGAAATAATATGAGCATATGGATGCTTATGAGATATTTGAGCACCTTAAAAGATGTTTGAGGAAAAGGCTCGTCAAAAGGGATTTGACAATAGCAAGACACCATACACCTACAAGTAGGGAAAGTGAGATTCGGTTGGTCCAGATGTTCTAAAGATGATAGGCTATAATGAGTACCTTGATTATTATTTTTTGGGTTTCAAGATTGGTCTAGAGACTCAGAATGATTTGATCATACAAATCTTTGAACAATAACTATTCTCAATTAGTTAGTGAACGACGAAATAAATGAGATAGACATAGCACCCATTAAGTTGTGAAGCACGTTGAGAACTGCTGTAAGCAACATGATAAATGCATGGACTACTCCCATAATGATGGTGAATGTAGAAATGTTTTGGGAAAGGAAAATGGAATGGAAAGAAGAAGATTTGATCTAATTCTATAGCCATATTAAACTCCAATCCCAAAGAGGTTTTGTCGCCTAAAGGAGGTGTTGCTAATTAAAGAAGACGATTGTCGCTTCTGTGGAAAACCGAAAGACTGGAAGTTAAACTGTCATGCTTATTTGGAAGATCTAAGAAGAAGACCGGAGAGGGTCAATCTTCAGGTTTCGGGTTAGAATTGGAGCAAAAGTTGTTGCTCTAGTTGAAGTAACTCGTTACTTAATTTTGCCTATAAGGCTAAGTTTAGAACTTGATAATTGTAACTACGTGCCTCTAAGAGTAGAGACATTATATTGGTTTCTTGTATGGACAAGAAAGGTTTTTCATTTTAATTGGATATATAACAATTGTTGTTTATTACATTTCAATGAAAAGGTTAATGATGTTGCACAATTAGTTAATAATTTATATGTTCTAAAATGACTCAAATCAAACATTACCTTTGGCACTGTAATTAAGGCCATATTATAAGAAACACATTTCCAATTTACATAATGATGGATGATTGGATAAGTTTGATTATGAATCATACGAAGAATGTGAATCTTGGTTTATTTGGCAAAAGGACAAAAGCCCCTTTTACTGAAAATGGTGAAAGGGCCATCGAATGATTAGGAATTATACATGGTGATGTATGTGGTCATATATGTACGATGGTAGAAGGTTGGTTTTACTACTTCATAGCGGTTACTAATGATTTCAGTAGATACGAAAATGGATATCTTTTGAAGAACAAATCCGAATTGTTTGAAAAGTTCAAAGAATATTAAGCTGAAGTAAAAAGGTTCAAAGAAAGGAGTTTCTAAGAGCTGAAATCACATTATGTTGGACATAGTGCGATGGATGATGAGTCAAGTGGATCTTCCAATAAGTTTATGGGGTTATACCCTAGAGACAGGTGCATATACACTAAACCGTGTTCCTACTAAAATGGTTCAGGAGACACCATATAAGATGTGGACTGAGAAAAGTTATAGCATGTCATTTATGAAAATTAGGGGATGCAAAGCATTTGTGAAACGTTTAACCTTTGACAAGCTAAGACCAAATTAATCAGATAAATGTAATTTTGTGGGATAGCAAATTAAAACAAAAGGAGTATTACTTCTTTAATCCTCCAGAGAACAAAGTGTTTGTTGCTCAGACTTCTGTATTTCTTGAGAGAGAATTTCTTTCTAAAAGAAATAGTGGGAGGAAAATAGATCTCGATGAGGATCGAGAACCACGAGATAATTTTTGAACCGAAGTTGGAACAAGAGCAGAATGTACAATAAAATGTTAATGACAATACTGCTCAAGAAACACAGGTTGTTCGTAGGTCTGGTAGGATTCACCATGAGTCTGAGAGATATTATGAATTTCTCTTGACTCGGGATGGTGATGTAATGCTTGTTAATAATGATAATGAGCCTCTTACCTACCAAGACGCTATGAAAATTCCAAGATCTAAAAGTTGGCAGGAGGCCATGAAATCTAAGATGGATTCCATGTATGAAAAACCAAGTATGGACTTTGGTTGATCCACCTAAATGGGTAAAACCTATAAGGTGCAAGTGCGTTTTCAAGAAGAAAACTAACATGGATAGTAATGTACAGACCTATATGGCACGACTGGTGGCAAAAGGTTTCAAGTAAATTCCTGGTATTGACTATGATGAAACTTTCTCACCAGTGGCAATGGTCAAGTCCATCGGGATTTTGCTTGCTTACTATGACTACGAAATCTGGCAAATGGATGTCAAGACTACTTTCTTAAATGAGAGCGTAGAAGAGGTTGTGTACATGACACAACCTGAAGGTTTTGTAGATCCAAGTTTTGCTAGAATGGTTTATAAGATAAGTCGATCCATTTATGGATTAAAGTAAGCCTCGAGGAGATGGAATATACGTTTTTGATGAAACAGCCAAATAGTTTGGCTCTATTCAAAATGAAGATGAACCGTGTGTTTACAAGAAGGTTAGTGGGAGCCATGTGGCATTCCTAGTATCATATGTAGATGATATATTACAAATAAGGAATGACATACTTTCTCAACAAACTATTAAGACTTGGTAGAGAAATAGTTTCTTGATGAAAGACTTAGGAGATGTGTCCTATATCTTAGGGATCAGGATCTATAGAGATAGATCACGAAGATTTTTCGGCTTAAGTCAGAGTACATACATTGACAATGTATTGCACCAATTAGGGATGCAAAGAGGCTAAAAGGGAAATGTTCCCATGTCTATGAGATAATGATCTCAAAATAAATGGTCTAAAATCATTGGATGATACGGACCACATTAGTATAGTTCTATATGCTTCGGAAATTGGTTTCATAATGTATGTGATGATATGTACTCGTCATGATGTCTCATATGCTTTAATCATGACGAGCAGGTACCAGTCTAATCCAAGTGATGGTCACTTGATTGGAATCAAGAATATTCTTAAGTGCCTGAAAAGGACTAAAGACTCATTCTTGGTATATGGAGGAGATGGAAAGCTGGATGTAAAATGTTACACGGATGTTAGTTTCTAGACAGACATGACGGTTTTTGTGTCTTAGTCTGGATTTGTGTTTTGTCTAAATAGATGTGTTGTAAGCTAGAATAGTTCACAACAAGAACTGTAAATGATTCTACAATCGAGGCTTAGTATATTGATACTAGAGAAGTAGCCAAAAGGGATGTTTTGGGAATTTACCAAGGCGATATCACCTTATTAATGAGATTAATGATCAAGGAGATATACTTATATGTAAAGTGCATACTATTGATAATATTGCAGAACCACTGACTAAGGCTTTGTCGCAACAGAAGCAGGTAAGTCACACTAGTTCCAAATGTATTGGATACATGGGATATTGGCTCTAGTGCAAGTGGGAGATTGTTAGTATTAGTGTTCTAGAGACAATACTTACAATGTTTTAAAGAAAACATTTTATTATTATAAATTATGTTTTATTGATTATTGTTATTATTTTATTATGTCTTTATTTACTACGTTATAAATGTTAGCATAATAAATGTCCTTGGAATTATGATACGTATTCGATATCTTTAAGTATGTGACTTAAAAATGAGATTATATGAATAGTATCTTTATTCCTAAATATCCCTAGTCGAGTGTTATTATTTAAGGACAATAATAATGCATAGAGACTAGTATGTTTGTTGACTGATGACCACATCTCATTGGTCATAGGTATGGTGATACTAAAGTCAAAACATAGGTGCTTGTAAGAGTACATGTCACTGGATTGACCCGCCGTGAGATTACACATGTTAATAGTGTCATAAGTAATTCTCACTGTGATAATGGTGTAATGATCCTTAGACCTGAAATCATTATATTTTTATACGAGAATTAATATACTTTGATTACATTAAAATTTACCTTTGACCGGGTGATGATAAAAGTGGACATTGGGTATATTATGAATCGTATGAGAAATATGAATGATCTAGATGGGATTTAACCCTCCTAATTTTAGGAGCGATATTATTGGCCTCTTGTTTGAGTGAGACTAAGAAATGCACGGTCGTGCTCAAATGTTGATTTGATTTATTAGTCTACTCATCGATCAAGAAAACTAAGATTAAATCATGAAGAGGATGACACATTACATGCCTCGAGTTTAATCTATAATATTAAGGTTAAAGGGATTATATTACATGGAACATTATTCACGAAAGGCTTAATCGAATCACCGATTTAATTATTATTACTTGGGTGACAATGATGTATTACTAGATGCCGCTCATTGTTTACAATTTTAATTAGTTATTAAAATTGTTACCAACGTAATAATAACCTACAGGGTCACACACAAAGAACGCTTGAAGGAGAAATAATTTAAATTATGAATTTAAATTTAAATAAGTAATTTATTCTATTTATAATATTAATTAAGTATGACTTGATTAATTATTTAAATAGAAAATTGAATTACTTAAACTAATTCTGAAATTAGTTATTAATTAATTAAGTGCGACTTAATTAAATAATAAATTGGAATTTCGGATTAGTATTTTATTATAATTGGATTATAATTAGAAAACTTATTTTCCTCTCTATATAAACTCTCAAAGAGGGCTGATTTTAATGTGAAAAAAACGTTTTTATATTAAAAGCCTAGCCGCTTATGAGAGCAAGAAAAGAGAGAGAGAAAAAAGCAGTTTTCGGGTGCTAGTACACATCAATCCTTCAAGAAAATCATTCGTGTGGATACCGTAGAGCGTAGATCGTGAGAGCGGGATACGTGGTGATTGAACAAGCTTTGGATCTCCATTAATCTTCCATTAATGAACTGTTAAAGCTTCTTAAGGTATTTGTTCTTAATCTCCGAATTAAATCTTTTGTTTTCGCATGGATCCTGCGGATGGGTTTCAAATTTTGATTTATTTTTACGTTTTCCGTTGCGTTTATGTGCTCGAAACCCTTCACTTAGGGTACTAACCAATGGCACTTCAAAATCATACAAGTCCTTAGATAGGTCGGGAGTTCGAAACATATTCGCCATTCCCCGATAATCGTTCAGAGATTGGGCCTCCTACGGCCGCATCAACACATCCTCAAAAGATAGAGGTCCATTAACGTATATGTAATTTCTCAACACTAGTCTTATCGAATGAATCCAACCCCAGGCCACCATAGGTCTCGTTCCTCGTAGGTCCTGAGATTGTCGCATTGCTCGTTGTAACCATACGTGTCTTTATCAGAATCACACTATCCATTCTTCATATCTTTGATTTCCGAGTTGAGCCATCATGGCCTATCATACGAAATATACTCGCGATGCAATTTAGCACGTTCGTCTCACGATAACGTTCTGGTACTATATGTACGCAAAAGTCTTCCTCTTAGGTAACAAAATACCCATCGACAGAAAAGACACCAACTCTGGTGGAATCGTTGTTCTCAAGGCTTGGACCTCATACACAAGATAATGCCTTAACTAGACCATGCAATTTAGTAATTCAGATTGCGTAAAGGATTGTTAACGTCTCAATCTTCACATGTGCTGCCTTCCCGTGGGCAACTATGATGAACTACAAACACTTAGGTTCTTACTAAGTCAAGTTATCCATTGGTATTGGCCCTTCCGACCTTACCCCAACTGCAGCCGAGACTCTGCTCCGCGTCTTATCTTAATGTCCTTGATAATCCGGGTATAATTCTAGACAATCGTCTCATCATTATGATGGTCTTCAACGGTCCTATCGGTCCTTCGATAAGTTCCCAACTAAACTCTTTAATCTTAACATCCTCAATGGCACTACTTCCGGTAGTCCACTTAACGAGCTCTATATGAGTCTTCTCGTCATTCTCTTACTTCGATATAACTCTTAACACTCTCATATCCAAGTTTATAACTTAACGCTCTGATACCATTTCTGTAACACCCCCAGATCCGGGGTCAGGAATCTGGGTTGTCACGCTCCATCAATTATACAATACCTGCATTACTTACAACATTCTAATAATACAACTCCAAAGACCCCAATCACTTACGCGCACACACACAAGTTATAGCCTTGGAAATGAGCAACAATAAGTAACACTTGTTATTATAAGTCAAATGTATTATCCAGGATCTCATCTATTATTTACAACCTCTACCTGAAGTTACAATAATAGACCTCACCGTTCTATACAAGGTTTAATAATACAAACCTACTCGAAAACAATTCTTACTAATTCAGTCCGCAACTGTTCTGCTAACTCCGACAGTATCTGTAATATCCGTGAATTTTATTATTTGATTAAATGATATATTTAATCTAAAATATTTATGTTGGAATATTGGAATATTATTATATGATATTTAGTGTGTGATTATGTGCTAAATGGTGAGTCGGAAGCCCCTTTCAAAAATTTCGTCATTTGGAATTTTCTTCAAATTTGAGCCGTTTTGATAATTCAAGAGCCCCGTTGAAATTTCGTACATTCATTTTTAATTCTTCGTCTTTCGTATTCGAATCGTTATCGAAAGGGTTATGGGATTCTATTTAACCCTACCTATTTGATTCTGCAAATTAATTTCAATTTTTGATCCGAAAAAGGAAAAATCGTTCCGAACCCTAATTGCTTAAGGGGACGGATTTATCGTTCTATATCAATATTGAAGTTGTTATAGCCCTAGTATTCTTGAGCATTAGTTATATAATGATATATATCAATTTGGATAATCATCAACCTTTTTAACCCCTTATTTTTAGTAAAACGTGTTTTTGACCTAATTAGGGTTTTTAAACGATCTAACGAATCAATATCGATCCAAAAATGTTATTTGGGGTATTATTTTTCCAGAAATATAAAAAGACCAATCAGACTTCATAACCCTAGCAATTCTTCAGAAATTACTCAAAAATATTCGAAATTCCCAAAAAATTATTTTGTGTTCTTGATCTTCAATCAATTCGTTCTAAGGGTTATTGAAGTCCAAATTTGAAGTTCTTATACTCAAATCAAAGCCCCAAAAATCTAGTTTCAGAATCTTCCAACCTCATCATCATCTGGTAAGTATTCGATTTTATATTGATTTTACAAGTTTCGAATTAAAATTAGGGTTCTTAATTAATTTGGGGATTTTCATTCTGTTGATTCTCCGTTCAATTGGTTGCTTCTAACATGTTCCTAGGGTTCTAATTAGCAAGAATCCATGCTTTAATTTCATGTTTAAGTTCAATTTAGTCGGGTTTGATTTTCGGGTTTTGACCCGATTTCTTCTTTCGATTCGTACGTTCTTGATATTGATCTGACATTGTTTTTGATAAAGGGCTTTGATTGTATGAGTTATAAGCTTTATTTTGGTATATTAATCTTTGAGTTTCATGTAGGATTTAAGTAGATCGGGTTTCCGGCCGAGGTCGTCGCCGGCGAGTTCTTTGAATGAATTCTGGGCACGATTCCGGCATGGGACAGATGTGTGTGTATGTGGGTTGTGTTTGTCTTGCAAAAGCGAACAAAAGCCCTATGGTTTGGTTTTGTTTTGATCGGAAACGGCGAAGTCCGGCCACCGGACGCCGGCCGGATTCTGGAAAACCCAGATTCCGGCGGGTTGTTCTTGGTGACCCGGATTCGTTCTTCCCGACCCGTTTACCCGATTTTTCGACCCGGTTTCAATCTTCAAAACCCTAATTCATTTTCAGAAAACTGTTTTTGAATTTTATTTTTAAATTTAATTCGAAAATAGTTTAAAAACTTTAAAAATTCATATTTTTATTTTAAAAATATATTTTAATATCAGAAAAATTCTGATAAATTATATTTATTATTTTAAATCCGAAAATTGATTAAACTTAATTATTTTAATTATTTTTAATTAATAATTAATTTATTAATTAATTGGTTAATTCTTTTAATCAATTAATTCTTAAAAATTAATTATTAATTAGATTTAATTAATTAAAAATTCAGTTTAATTATTTTCAAGCCTATTTATTTATTTAAAAATAGTTTGAGCATTTAAAGAGTGTCAATTAATTTTATTAATTGATTTATTTTCATTTAAATGTTTATATTGGATTTAAAAATCCGATTTTTGATTTAAAAATTAGTAATGACTTATTAAAAATTCAAATGAGTTTCAGACGATGTTTTAAAAATATTTATAAGTGCAATATGGTTCATATTAATTGTGTGTTGTGTTTTATAGTCTGTATATGCCCGTGCTAGGGCAAATATCTGAGTTTTAAATATCGTAAATTATACCGGACGTCCGATACGTACCCGGTTACTTGTTTAAATGTGATTATTGATTGAATAAGTGTCGAGAGTAGAACGAGAATAGTTAGACTTATTGTAATGAGTTGTTTAATTATAGAATCGAGTTCCCGGAGCAAGGGAAAGGGGAAAGTAGAGTGAGCAGAGTCGATCCGACAGCAGCTTAGACCAGGCAAGTATCTGTGCCTTTACTTGTGATAAAAATTATTATTGTCTTGATTACTTGAATACCGTTATCCCCAGAACAATTCAAATTATCCATCTTTTAACCGCATTTGGACAACTGATTCCATTTCCTTAGAAATTCTTGATTCTTTGATTTGATCTGCATCGGAAACCCTTATTTCCAATTTACTTGATTATTGTTTACCACCTATTGTTGCTATTTATCATCCTTTGATTATCATTGACAACCTTTGATTATTTGACTTCCATCTTGACTACTAATTACGGTTATTGATTAACGATTACCAATATTGATTACCTTATTGAATGAGTACACTGTACCATTGAAACTACTCCATGATCCTTTCTCGATCTTCGTTGATATTGAACAGTTGAAGCTCTTTTGCAATTACTATACATTCAGTTTATCTTATTGAGCATGTTATTGTTTATACCCTATTATAGAATTGGCATGTGTTTTTAAAAATGGACCAGTAATTGGTCGGAATAACTTAAGGCCCAGATTGGCCTGGGATCCAGTAGAGGACTATGACATGAGCTAGTCCGGGGTTGATGCGTGGCTGGCCAGCAACAAAACCTTTGATTTGAATAAAATGTATAAGCCAAATTCTAATTCTTTACTTCAATCATTATTGATACAAAGCATGTGTTAGCTAAATATTGTTGATTCTGATATCTTAAATTCATATCCTTACAACTGTGATAGAAATGATTCGTTGATGTTTGCTGAGCAATTTTGGCTCACTCTTGCTTGTTGTTTTCTAACCCTATTCCAGTGAAGCGAGAGTATGAGTTGGCATAGCGTGACCGATAGTT
Organism: Heracleum sosnowskyi; assembly: GCA_030848705.1. Taxonomy (NCBI): domain Eukaryota; kingdom Viridiplantae; phylum Streptophyta; class Magnoliopsida; order Apiales; family Apiaceae; genus Heracleum; species Heracleum sosnowskyi. The sequence continues at coordinate 74,947,435 of CM061235.1, forward strand.
CACCAGCAGTCAGGAGAGCCCCTCGAGTCACTGTTATTGGCAGGGTAGTTGTTGTTTTGCTTTTCTAGATTTAATGTCTAGATTTGAACTTTAGTTGTGATGTAATAACTCTGATAAAACTGGTTTGTAATAATAAAAGATTGTAGTAGCTTGTGTTCATTGCCATAATCTGGATGCGGTCTTGGTCAAGGGGTAATTGTGTCTTTATATATATTATGCATGTGTTAAATAGTATTCCGTTGGTCGGATGACTCCTCAAATCTGTACCCCGGGTTTGGAGGGCGTCACAGTATCCATCTTGCTGAACTAACTCAAGGGTGGTCTCTCCATTCCCTTGTTCTCGTAACACGAGGTGAATCAGCAATGTTTTCTTCATGCTGAAAGGTTTAATAAAGCAAGAATGAGCTAATAGCGCTCAGCAAGAAATCTATCCCAGTTTAAATCTTTAAACATTTCATGTAGATAATCCATATAGGACCCATATTTAAAACTACTAGGGTTCGACCCCAAAATAGTATATCGTTCAAAATACCGTATGACTTATAATCATACTCAACTACTTTTCGTAATTCATTTAGAAATCCTTGGTATCGATATAATGAACCAAGATTCAAAACATATCTTTTAAAATAAATATCAAATAATGGAATCAAGGCTTAAAGCCTATCCATTGATTCAAAATACTATACAGTTCAACCTACTGTATCTCTTAAATATCTTCTCAACATGTATACACACATATCTATTTAGATATCTCATAAGGTTCAAAATACTGTAAAATATCAGTAACGAACACCTTTGAAACTCCGTTCATATACAGAACGATATGTTTAAACATTCTTTTCATCAAAACATGCCATACAGTACCACTACTGTATGAGGAACATCATTACTCATCACTGCAACATTATCTGTAACTCAGCGCCAAGGCTTTCATATAATGTGCAACACAACTCCAATTGGAGGGAAGGGGATATACTGGAACACCCGATACACGGTGATCAGCCGGTGTATCGTAACGTAACTTTTCTACTAGTAGAAGGACGACTTCCTATTCGGTTATCACCCTGGCCGCATTCGGGCCCATTGTGCTATAAGGTCACTACATCGGCACCTGTTTCATTACCGTGTAAGCCTTTGCACGCAAGGTCACTACCTCGGCGCCTGTTTCATCACCCGGTAAGCCTTGATAATTATGGTCACTACCCCGACACCTGTTTCATTGCCGTGTAAGCCCTTCCAGTCCCAGATGAAAAATCAATGAAACGGGAATCAGAATTTAATCCTGATTCCCCCAAGTACAGAATACTTGTCAAAACCTTGCAACAGTTCAGATTTTCTTACTCCAGAATATTTGAAGGGAGTAAGTCACAGTGTGGGTTGACATCAGTCAACGAAACTACGAATGATTACCACGTATTTTGAAATTACGACCTGGGAGTTTTTGTAAAATACCTCTAGTTCTGATAAATCAGAACTCGAAAACATATTTACTTTTAATGAAAGAGGCAAGTGAAATCATATGTTCACTTCCTGAGATGGATTCCCAATTTTTGATAAGTTCAAATCAAAATCATCATTCGAGATAACTAATTAAAGTAGTTGGGAACCCGTATTATACTCTCATAAATCCTTTTGAGATCAGAAAATATCTGCATAAATACTAGAACCTTAAATAATAATATAACAAGGTTCTATGATTTTTAAATCATTTTTGGAATATTTAATAAATATTCAAATAATAAATATTGAATTATTATTCAATATAATACCACTTAAGTGAATATTCACAATAATATTCACTTATTTAATAAATATTCAAAATAATATTTTTAACAATATTAATTAATACCTCACATTAAATATCCAATAATATATATATATTGGAATATTTAATCAACATATATAAAATACAACTGTCCCTGGACCCTCCAGTTTCTGACAGTGTTATCAAGATAAAATAGTAATTTAACTCCCGGTCTATTATTTTAAAATCATCGTACAAGTGCTCTATCCTTGGAGCCTTTAAAACCTCGGTTTATATCTAGTATTTACATAGCATATAAACCTTATATCTTATTAAAGCTTTTTTATCAAAAGCGTAAACAATTATAAATCTTCTCACAGCATTAAAGCAGAATATATCACAATATTAATCACCACAGCATCACTTATATGATGTAGGGTTTGAAAACTTGCATCTATCATATGCATATTATCATCTCCATAGTTTAAAAAAAAACCAACCACATCCATATACGATGTACGGTTTGAGAGCATGCATAATATCATATGCATATATTACATTTGAAAGCATGCATCTATCATATGCATCATTAGTATAAGTAATTTAAAATTACAGCATGGAATGAGAAAACTTGCCTCGGATCCTTGGTTCTTAAGGGTTCAAGAACTTGCCGGGAAATCTATAAACAAAGAAATACTCGATCAGTCCCTAGCGTAATCATTTGCTCATAACAATTCACTCTAAGTCAACCATAAGTCAAACACATCAGGTAGCCACGTTATTCCTCAACAATGTTCGTGTTCTAATCGACTCGAAATAATCCTTTATCTTAGTCACAACGATTGGTCAAAGTAGTACCCTAGAGTTGACTTTTCATAGAGTTACTATTACGCGACTCGTACTCTAACACTTTTAATAAATCGGAAAATTCGCATTTAAATGAGAAACCACTTCTAAAATCATCTTGAGTATTTGTAATATTTATCATAAAAGTTTTGATCTCAAAACAGGGGTTTAACTTGGTAAAATATATTCTCAAACTTGGATGAGCTACGGAAAGTTACTATTCGCACACTTTCACTAAAACGATCATATCTCCTTAACCGTAAACCGAAATGACACACCGTTTTCCCGTGAGAAATCTAGAGAAAGAATAGAACAAAATGCTTGAAATTGTTTTTCTGGTTAAGGGGATGAAATCCCGAGAACAGCAGGTTCAAGGCAATAGAGTGCAGAACCACTTACTCCTCGTGCAGCTTTGGTTCCGACAATTTTATAAAATCGAACAGTTATCTTTTTAACCCGAAACCATCTCGATTCGGTTACTAACTGTCCATGCTAGCATCCATTTTAATATAATGTCCTAATTCCATTTTTAAGGGGGTTTGATCACAAGCTCAAAGTTCATATAGTGGACTACTTGGTTTCCCGAAACCACTTTCACTAAAACGAGTGTTTCTCCTAAACCGTAAATCGAAACGATGCGATTCTTTCGCCAAAAAAAACTACACAGAAAGAACTACATGATCATGGTCAGTGTGTATTGCTTTCATGTCATGAAGTTACCCGAGGTTTCTGCCTAAATAATCTTATGAAAATCCGACATGGTAACGACGCTTAATCGTGATTCCCGTGTCATGTCAATCAACAACCAAACAACCATACACCAATTGTCTCATGTCAATGCTCTAGGTTTTTGCCTAAATATGTTCATACCATTGTTCATAAGTTTAACCATAATTTAACCACTAAACATCATCATAATCATGTATTCATCTTTAATATCATACCATGACTAAACATCATCACATAATCATTATAATCAAAGCATAAATAAAAGGTGTGAGAGGTTTATACCTTCATTGATATTCAATATGGACTAAAAATAGCTTGTATGCTCTCCCTTGATCCTTAATCATCCTTAACAAACCTCAAAATCCAAGAACAAAACAAGAATTCATGAGTTTTACTATTCATGCCTCAACTTTGATCCAATATGTAACCATGCTACACTTCTTTGATGGCCATGAAATTTTGAACGTACCTTGGGTATATAGTGAGAGAACTATGGTGCAAAGTTGGTGATTTTAGGATGAGTAGAACGTGAGTTATGAATTTTGCTTTCCACCATGGTCAAGCTGGGCAGAATTTTGAAGAAAATGGAGAAGATGGTTATTTGCTTGGTTTTTCTTTTCATTTCTTTTGTCAAAACAATCCTAATGACCAGCTTCTCATTTGTGTGGTTTAGGATGTGTTTAGTCATCCCATGGACACATGTCATCTTGTTGTGGTGGTGTGGTGTTGTGGTGAAAGTGGTGACAAGGTGGTGATTCATCACCTTGTCGTCACTTTGTCACACCTATGTCATCCTCCTGTGTCATGCTTATGTCATTTCTCGTATCATCAATCCTCTTATATGTTGCACTTGATGATCTTATATGATACTTCTCCTTTGGTTAGGATTTAATCCATAATTCGTTACGCTTTTGTTTCGCGATAGTTTCAAGTGATTTTAAAAACGTTTCTCTGTACCAATGCTAGGAGATACTTCCTTGATCTTTCCATTTCCTTGGTTTAATATATGATCCTAGATTTCTTACCTTGGTTTAAGATATGATCATGGATTTCTCATTCTACATACTTTCTCAAAACGATCAAATCAATACATCCGTGATTGTCCAGTGAATAGTGATTTAAAACTCGAATGTAAATCTTCTGATTCTGATCGCATTTACATTCACTTATTCTCCTTATACATCACTAATATAACTTCTAAACATTCATTCCATGTTTTCTATATAGTGTGGTCTGAAATATTTTTCATCAGCAAATTCACTATTCATCAAAAAATTTTAACTAAGTCCAAAATTTGGGGTTATTACAGCCTCCGTCCTCGTGGCATCTAGTGCACATAACTCAGCCTCAAAAGTAGACCGAGTAATCAAAGTCTGTGTAGTAGACTTCCAGGATATTGCTCCACCTGCTAGGGTAAAACAATATCCAGTTCCTCCATTGGTACCAGATTTCTTAGCTATCCAACTTGCATCACTGTATCCCTCGAGTACTCCAGGGAATCTCCGATAATGCAAACCAAGGGAAATAGTTCCCTTAAGATATCTAAGAACTCTATCCAGTGCCTCCCAATGAGTCTTGTTCGGACAGCTTGTATATCTAGCTATCTTAGACACAGAATAAGAAATGTCTGGTCTAGTCGTGTTAGCAAGCTATTGCAAACTCCCAATAATCTGAGAATACCTTAACTGAGACACAGGAATTCCTGAACTATTCTTGACAAGGGCAACTTTAGGATCGTACGGTGTGCTAGCGATTCTACAAGTTGAATGACCATACTTCTCAAGTATAGATTTCTCTATATAATGATATTGTGACAAGGTTATTCCATCAGCTGACTTTGTCAACTTCACCCCAAGAATCACACTAGCCTAACCCATATCCTTCATTTCAAAGTGCCTTTTCAAGAAACTTTTTGTCTCGTTAATAATCTTAATATTGGTTCCAAACAATAATATATCATCCAGATATAGGCACACGATAATAAATTCATTTCCTTTAACCATGTAGTAGACACACTTATCACTTTCATTAACTACAAACTCTGATTCTAAAATAGTCTCATCAAAGTTTTTATGTCAGTCTCTAGGAGCTTGTTTTAATCCATATATAGACTTGATCAACTTACAGATTTTCCTTTCGTTACCAGAAGGAACAAAACCCTCGGGCTGATCCATATAAATCTCTTCTTCAAGGTCACCATGAAGAAAAGTTGTCTTAACATCCATTTGATGGATGATGAGACCATGTATAGAAGCCAATGCTATAAGCATTCAGATTGTTGTCATTCTTGCAACATGAGAGTATGTATCGAAGTAGTCAATGCCTTTCTTTTGCCTAAAACCCTTAGCTATCAGCCTAGCCTTATACTTATCTATTGATCCATCCGGGTTCATCTTCCTTTTGAAGATCCACTTACATCCTATAGTAGTACACTCAGGAGGAAGATCAACCAACTCCCATGTTCCGTTAGAAACAATAGAGTCAATCTCACTCTAATTTATAGCGCATTTCAAGTGCCTAGACTCTAAAGAATCCATGGCTTGTCGGAAAGTTAAAGGCTCATCATCGACATTTTAAGTGACAAAATCACTTCCAAAGTCCTTGACTACCTTTGCACGCTTACTCCCTCGAGGTTCCTCTACTTCATCAGGAGTAGAACTACTAGCATGATCTGCCCCCACATTTGTCATCATTTCCACATGATCAGTAATAGAACTCGATGTGTGAGTGGTATCATCATTAGAAATACCTTGAGGTATGCTAGTCTTCATAGGGGGAACACATCCTCAAAGAATGTTGCATCATGAAACTCAACTATAGTGTTAGCCACTATACCATCTATGTCAGATTTTAACACTAAAAATCTCATAGCCGTAGTGGTTTCAATATAGCCCCAAAAGAGGCAATCAACATTTTTCGGACCTAGTTTCTTTCTCTTGTGTTCAGGGACAAGCACCTTATCAAGGTAGCCCCACACACGAAGATACTTTAAACTTGTCTTTCTACTTTTCCATAATTCATACGATGTCTTGTCCATATGTTTCAGAGGGACTATATTCAGAATATGGCAAGTCGTATTCAAAGCCTCTCCCCACATGTACTTAGGCAACCCAAAATTAAGAAGCATGATGTTAATCATATCTTTAAAAGTTCTGTTCTTTCATTCAGCCACCCCATTAGATTCAGGTGTGTATGGTGGAGTCACCTCATGAACTATACCATTTCTTACGCAAAATTCATTAAACGAGGTACTAGTATACTCACCACCTCTATCAGATCTCAAACGTTTAAGTACTTTACCAGTTTGTGTTTCAGCTTCAGTTTTGAACATAATGAATTTTTCCAGTGCTTCATCTTTATGTTTAAGTAAATAAACATTACAGTATCTACTACAATCATCTATAAAGGTAATAAAATATTGTTTATTATCCTTAGTCAATAAGCCACCAAATTCACATATGTTTGTGTGTACTAAATCTAATACTCCTGAATCCCTAAAAACATTATGAAAAGGTTTCCTAGTTTGTTTAGCAGTCACACATACTTGATATTTAGATTTCTTATCAATGGTATGTTTTAGAATCAAATCTAAATTCATCATATTATTTAGAGCACCAAAATTTAAGTGACCAAGTCTAGAATGCCACAAATCGGATGATTCAACACAATTAATAGAAGGTGCAACACTATCATTAATAAAACTGCCCAAAACAGGCTCAACATTTATTAAAAACAAACCATCAGACAAGTAACCTTTGCCAAAAAATACACCAGTATGTGTAATAACTATGTTATTACATTTCAAAGAAAGTTTAAACCATCAGACAAGTAACCTTTGCCAAAAAATACACCAGTATGTGTAATAACTACTTTATTACATTTCAAAGAAAGTTTAAATCCATTCTTAACTAAACAGCTTCCACCTATTATATTTCTACGAATATCAGAAACATGATGCACTCTAGTGAGGGATAGAACACGCCCAGAAGCAAACTTCAGGTCCACGGTTCCTATTCCAAGAACTTGAGCATCACTAGCATTCCCCATCGGCATTGTCAATCCATGAGTCTGTTGATAAGATACAAATAGAGTAATATCAACACAAACATGTACATTAGCTCCAGTATCAATCAACCATTCATGAGACAGATATGTGGAAAGAAGTAAAGGGTTGTAGGTAACATACCTGTCATTGGTTCCAAAGGCAACAATCTCACCAACAACCATGTTAACCATATGCCCATCAGTGGTTCCAAGCACAGTATTAGCTTGTGCTCCCACAACAGATTTCTTTGCTTTCTTTACAGGACAGTCTTTGCTCTAATGACCAACCCGTCCACAAGACCAACAAGGTTTGTTTGCCTTTGGTTTCTTAGCCTTGTTCTTATCATTTTTAGGCATAGTATTTTCCTTCTTAGTGACAGTCTTTCTTTTCTGTCCAACAGTCATTACATTCACCTTCGAACTCCCAAGTTCAGAAGGCATCACATGTCCCTGTTTGGACTTGTGTTGTTCCTGCACAAAGATGTCCAACATAAGGTTTGTCCAAGTGATCTCTCCCTTCTATCTTTTCAGAGATAGAGAAAACTCTTCCCAAGACTTAGGAAGCTTTTCAATCACTACTATAACCTGAAACTTCTCAGGAAGGTCCATTCCGGACTCCTTCAAAGCATGCACCAACATCTCAAACTCGTGCGCCTGCTCAGTCATGGATTTAGTATCCACCAGTTTAAAATCAAGGAACCTAGCCACGGAATACTTTTCCAACCCTTGCGAGTCAGTATTATGTGTCTAGTCCAGCTTCTCCCATAAGATCTTAGCAGTGAAGGAATCTGATGAGTAAACATCAAACAGAGTGTTCGCTAAAGCTGCCAATATTGCAGCCCTAGCCACCCCATCCTTTTCCTCCCACATAGCATAAGCCTTAACAATTTCAGCTTTTGCTTGATCAACCACTGGTTTCTCATACTGCACCACCGGCCATAGACCGTTTACCATTAGCCATAGTTTCATCTTTTTCTACCAATGAGAAAAACCAACACCCCCACCGAATTTATTAGGCATACCTGACAAATCGATAGGCTGTGGGAAATGGTACCACTACTACAAAAACAGGATTAGACATCACACATTTAACATCAGACACTAAAACCAGCGATGTTAAAACGTTTTTTAACATCGAATCTTTAAATATCGATGTTAATTAGATTTTAAGACATCATTAACCAAATTAGCTGTTGTCTAAAACTATTTTTGAAAAATTAAAAACAAATTTACCCAATTTCCCCTGTTTAAATAAAAGCAGTTCCTCCTTGCAAAATATTATTTCCTGGGTCAGATAAAATTTGTTCCCCCCACACCCAAATATATTTCCCTTTTTTCGCCTCTCTCACTCTCTCACATCTCTCTCTCACTCTCTCACATCTCTCTCTCTTCTCTATCTTCCTTCGGTATCTCTCTCTCCTCTCTCTCCTCTCTCTCCTCTTTCTCCTCTCTCTCATCTCTCTACTCTCGTTTCTCTACACAGGCTGATGAACCCTAACTTTTCTCTATAAACCCTAGAATTTCAATTACTTGCAAACTCACATGCAAAATCTCAAACTCTATCTAATTGAGCTTGAATCCAAGCCGTAATCGTGCTAATAAAGCTCGAATGAGCTCTATTTTTTTTTGCAATTAGCCATGTTTCTCTACGTATGCGAAGACAACGCCCCAATTTTTTTAGACATATGTTTCTAGCTGATGTCTATTTCAGTTTTTGTAGTAGTGTACGTGGTCCAATCAATGGTCGATGCAGTAACACCAGAACCAGAGGTAGTAGCACCAACAAGAGTTTTCTCTGTTTCGTTAACCATCTTGCTAATTAACAATATATAACACGGGTAATCTCTTCAAGATTGTTGGGTATAATTCTAGACTACACAGCAACAATAGGGCAGATATATGTGTGTGTATATATATATATATATATATATATATATATATATATTAACAAGAACAGACAAATTAACTGTAATAACCCGAATTTTTGGTAAAATTTAAAACTTTTCTTATTATGATTAAGTGCATCAGTGAATAGTAAATTTGGTGGATGAATAGTGATTTTGAGGATTAACAAAGTTTTTCATGCCACCTATGTACGAGACGTAGTGTGGATATTCCGAAGTCATATTAGTGATCTACGGAGTAAATAAGTGAATGCAAAGACGATCGGAATTCAGAAATTCCAAATTTTATTTTGGTACAGTATTTGACCGGGCAGCAAATTATATATTATTATATTCAAGAAATGAGATATTAAAATTGAGGATTTGAGGATTTAATATTTTGGAATTTTATTATTTATTAAAGTCGATTTAAGGATTCGATTGTGGAAGTGAATATTGAATAGTTACTATTCACTGCGAGAACCGCATAGAGTTTTATTCGCCCTTTAGAAAATATTTTGGAATCGTTTCAAGGGAAGCAAGACAATATTTACAGGATTAAATATAGACATGGAAGTAACATGTAACAAGATTAATTCGAGAATGCAACATTTGGATCATCCATGTGAAAGGAAACGAACCAGTAAAGCTACTTTAGCTAAACCAATGCATGTTGGACAAGTGTCACAAGCTAAGAGCTATGACTCACCACCTTTTTAAACACAAAAATCAGCATCCTTATCATTATTATCAAGACAAAGAAAAGAGAAATGGGAAGAAATTCGGGAGAGAAAAGAAGAAAGAAAAATGGGAGAGAAAGAAATGATCATAACTTGAGATTCCGTGGTCCGTTTTTGGCGTTCTACCACTCAAATCGAAGCTCTCGAGAAGCCCGACGTAACCATGGTAAGAAATCACCTCAACCCCGTGATTTACCCCTTCGATTCAGTGATTAACAGTTGGAGAAGATGATGAATAGTAACTTGTATCTTGTTTTGTTTTGTTTTGATAATGAGTTTGTAGCTTCCAAAGGTTGTATTAAGCAAGAATCTAAGGCTACATCAGGAATATGGCAGAAAGCAAGCTTGGGGGAGGTATAATTTTGAAACCCTTGAATTATTATAAGGATTATGGATGATTAATGGTGTTATGCATGATTATAGCCTTAGTTGTTATGATTGGGTTTTGATTTAAGTGATAATGAGTTATATGAACGGAAAGGCATTGCTTGGCCTCAGTTCTATGATATATAAGATGTATGTGTTATGTGGAGTGATCGATATGTATTTTGGATGATTTGAAATTTGGAAATATCCGAGTTATAGCCGTCGTAATGCCCAAATTTTCACCTACTGATTGGTTCTCTGTTTTTCCTCTGTTAGAGCTCGACCCTTGAGTCCTACTGCCCATGATTGTGTAGTTTATGTTATAAGCTTCGTAATGATATGTGATTCGCCTAATTTGGTCGAATGGTTTAAGAGTTATGCTAGTTTTAGTAATCGTGGTTCCAGAGGTTGCATCGCAGAAATGTAACTACTTTGATGCTAAGTCAAAGACCTCTAAGAGTCGAATCCAAATGTGAAACTTTGGGATATTATGCTAAGGACAATTAGAAAGCCTTGTGCGAAGATTTTGAATCAAAAAGATTATTAGTTGATTTTATAAAAATGTTTTAGTCGAGGTTGCGCAAGTGTAAATTCACTGAAAACGAGACTTAGAACCAAGGTTCCAAATGGTTAAGTATAACTTGGATTTGAGGATGGATTTTGAACCAAACTTATGATATAAGTATTTGATGAATAACATGGATTTAGTATGACGTTAGAGCAAGCAAGTAATGCCTTGGTTGTGTTTCGTTTATGTGTTTAAGCATTGAGTACAAGTGGATTATCCAGGGGATTAATCGTACGTTTTCTTTGACTTTGTCTAGATTGTCCGGCATCGTCGCGAACCCCTATCACTTCTCGAGCATCAGGCAAGTTTACTAAACCTTACTCTATTATTCAGAGTATGTATATTTTCCAATGTTCAATACTTGTGTATTCCCAATTTATATACCAAATCCTTGTTGCAAGTATTGTGGCAAGTTTTCTAAATCTATACTTTGAAGTATTGGTTATATATTACTGCTTTTGCCATGTGTGGAGTTATACAGTTTTGCGATGCATGTTATATATTGTATAAAATAGAGTTTGATTTTGGTTTATATATGAGCTTTGAGATAAAGTAGTTATAAACCGGTGTACCTTGTAGCTCTATAGATAAGAGCAGGTTTATTGTTTCGACTCTAGAACGGGAGTCGATATTTTGAGATATGTAGATAGACGTGGAAACCCGGAGGGATTCCATCGGCAGAATACTATGTGTTTTGAGGAATGTTATTTGAGTATTATCTCGGTCGAGAAATACTATTTGAATACTATTTCAGTTATATATGCAAATGAGAAGTATACATGTGTTATTGCATACTTGTCTTCGAATTGCTATGTATAGCAATACTTGAGGTTATGACTTGAAGTTGGGCTTATGAGTTAGATATGGGATATCAGCTATAAGCCATGATTTTATATTTGCCCTAGGATAAGGGCGGGTGATTTTCTTTAAGATCAGAAGTAATTATATGTCGGTATATGTTAAAGGTTATTTTCCGATAAAGATATCGGGTAACTGTTATTCGAGGGTTAATTATTTTATTTAAGGAATATTATTTTTGAATATTCATTCGAGGATTATTTAATTATTTAATGAATATTACTTTTGAATATTCATTCGAGGGTTATTTATTTATTTAATGAATATTATTTTTGAATATTCATTTGAGGATTATTTATTTAATGAATATTATTCATTTGAGGATTACTTACTTAATGAATATTATTTTCAAATATTCGTTTAAGGTTACTTATTCAATAAGTATCATTAATTATTTTCAAATCAAAAAGAGGTTCCCAAAACAATGTTTTTCCATTTAAATCTGTCTTTTAAAGGGGATTTAAATGCTCGCTCAATTATCAAAAATATGGGAAACCTGTTTTAAGTAACTGCAACTCTTTTTAAACTCTCAACTCAAAACTGTCAGGGGACAGATATTTTATCGAAGCAATTTAGTTGCTGCAAGTCAAATATTGTGTTACCACCTCAACGATCGAGGGGTAAATTCCTGGAACAAGTCGATATCCATTAACAAGCATCGCTTGGGAAATATTGGAGAATCTTCCTTTCCAACCTAGATATGACTACTGAGTGGAGTCGTATCAACAAGTATTACACTTGGGGAAAAGAAGACGATCTTTACGTTTCAGAGTCATGGATTTCATCTGAACTAGGAGCATGTGTAAGAGGTCGAGTCGCGCCGATCCATCACCTTATTGCCCCAAATGGGCCGGGAGATCCAGAAAGGCGGTAGACAATGTCAGGCTATCGTGATACTTCCATCTACATGTAGAAAAACATATTTTGTTGTACAACCTGCTACTGATCATAGTAAGGTTGGTACGACGGGCGCAGAGAAGGCTCCAGTATTGGTTCATCATCCATTTTGGATAATTCTGCAACATGTACTGAAAGGGACCACGGGTGGCTCCGTTGGTACAGGTTTACCGATCATGTTGGCAGAGGGATTCTGCAACATGTATTGAAAGGGACCAAGGATGACACCGTGGTACAGGTTTACCGGTCATGTTGGCAGGGGGTCGAAAAGTGTTCAAAAATAAAGTTACAATAAATTCATGCAACTCCATCTTTTATGAGTTATGACTCTGATAAAACCTGATTAAGGATATATATGCATAAGTGGATTATGGGTTACAGAAATATTATAATAATTTCCCTTGTAACTTCATCCTTTATATTAAACTAGTTTCTTATCTGTTTAAGGCATAACATGTGGCTACAGAAATATCTTTGAATTGTTATATATTGGTAATCTGTTATAAGTTCTATGTTGATAGTCTGCTTATATTTTACATAGCAGATATTTCACGAAAAGGATATACTGAGTTACCTTGTTATTTCATCTTTTATATTATACTAGAACTTTGTTCAGAGTATGAATATTGAAAGTTGCAGAAATACTATGAAAATGATATTTGAAGTACATTAATGGTACTGTTTTTGGGAATACATTCCGATAAGGGAATAATTTCAGTATCGAGATATTTTGACAAATTATTGTCTTATACCCGCCTTATTCTGGGTTGAGTTAAAGGCAGGATTATGCCATATTTTTATTACCTTGCTGAGCTATCGCTCACTCTTGCTATTGTTTTATATATTATATAGCAGCGAAGCAGGATGCCAATGGGACGGCACATACCCCGCAAGGCGTTTCCATAAACAGTTTCTAGCAGTGATCCCGAAGAGTAGTACGAACCAATCGAATCAGGCTACGGCTTTTGGTATTCAACTTATGTATAGACATGAATGGTATTAGAAGATTGTGAGCATCAGAAGGCTAAGTTGGTAATGTAACAATACTTAGAAATTGTATCAGTAACAGATTCAAAAGACATTTGGGTATTGTAATAAAAATTATTTATTCCGCAGTTGTTGTGTTGTGTCGTTTCTGAGACTCTAACCTGTGTGTGTGTGTGTGTGAGACAGATATTGTGGGGTCATGAGCAGGTGAATTATGAATGGTGTGAGTAATGCAGGTAAGGCAAGGAGTACGTGGATTGTGACTACCCTAAATCCCTGACCCCGGATTTGGGGTTGTTACAGAGATGGTATCAGAGAGTTAGGTTACAGTCCTCAGAAACGATAGGAGATCGAGTCTTACAATACCCTTAATAATGATAAGAACATCTAGAGCTCAAATTGAGTTCGTAGTCAGGTTAGAGGACATGACCCTGACTGTTTAAGATGAAGCCCGAGAGGGGACTTCTTTTGGGAAACCGTACTTAGGACTTCATGGTTAGTCACCTCGATTCGTATGAGTTATAGGTGGATGGGACTCTGAGATACCAGATTCCGAGGCCTTCGAGTAGGCATTTGATGATGCGCTCCTTGAAATGGTCGGAGACCCGATAAAGGAAGATCCATAGGAGGATCTAGAGGAAGACCCCATAGTGGGTCAAGGAAAGAATCTTGTAGAGGACATGTTGATTGATAAAGATGTAGTATGTTACTTGAGGTCGTACAATAGGACCGGACGAACCTTCAGAGGTCAAATAAGTGCCGATACGAGAATTTAGGATCGTTATGATTCATCAAGAGATATGACAAAGAAAATGGAGTGGAGTCTCCAAAGCAGAAGAGGTAGAGGCAGTATAGCCAGTATCAGTGGATTGATTCGACTTGAACGAAACCTGTTACTCGTAGTCGGTTATAGTTGCCCATAAGGAGGCGGCATACGTAAGAACCAAGGTGTTCAGATTTTCACGAACGATTAAGGGTACTTAGTTGCCTAAGAATAGTGAAAGGAATTGCTTTGGCTATGAGGTTTCAATCCCCCACGACCAGCGATTCCACTGGAATTAGTGTCTATTACATCATTGAGGAATTTTATTATCTCAAGGAAAATTTTGGTTATATGTACCATGAAAATGTCATTGTAAGACAAGCACGCTAAGACGGAATCGAGAACGAGATTTACCACCCTCAGGAAACCAGGAAGGAATTATGAGGATAGAACAGAAAGGTCGGAAATCAGATCCGAGCATTACTAGTAGGTAATAAGATTGATCAAATTAATTTCCCTGATTTTTGGAAGAAATTCAGCAAATTTTGGCAAACCTTGTCTTTCTGACTACCAGAGGATGTCACCAAAGAGAGTGGAAATTAGAGCGAACCCTGTGGATTGGGTAAGATAGCCGTTATATGAGTTGGTGGACAGACCCTGATTGCTATAATTGATTGTAGAGATAAAATGATGAAGTTGAGATTGGACGGTAAAGGCGAAATATATTTAAAGACCAAGACAGACTGAGAAGTTCCGGGATTGACTTAAATGAAAAGGCTATTGTGCCAAAAGTGTGGAGTACCGCCCAGTCGACATAAGGAAATGTCATTGCTATGGACGACAGCGGTATCGAAGTCTTCTTATAGAACAGAACGCTTATTTGAGATGTCTGCGCCTAGTCGAATAGAATTCCCTGCGATTGCAAAGGTTGATGGTTGAATTCTTAGCGACTATTATAAGTCGGCAATGACGTAAGTATCGAGTACCTTAGGGTGTGCCTGATGAAGAAAAGCTTTAGAATTGAACGATTATCCATTAGAGGAGCCGACGTAAAAGGCATCCGTAGAGACCTTGGTAGTACCCTCCCCATTTGCAAATTATGTGGGATATTTCCCCAATCTATGATCTATCTTGACCTCTTTCCAAGAAAGAATTCTGATAAAGGGTATATTCCCTCTTCGAAGTTGTTTTATAACACTTGTGCAAAACCCTATTCAGTTTCACTTGTGCCAGAGGCTGTCACAATGCCTACTTTCAGGTTTTCGAAGCCCTGCCAAATGATGTTATTTAAGCTTTCACTTTCCTTCAAATAATGGATGACCCTATGGTGATACATCACCACTTGTTTGTTAAGTACCAGTATCTTTATGGTTATTCTTTTCTTTGGAAACCGCACATTTGGAATCTGTTCAATTTTAATCCAAGGTGTTCCTTGAGAAATATTGTCGAAAGGCGATAATCATTAAATTGTTCTCGAATTGCTTTCATACTTTTCAACTTCCACTGAGACGAACAACCCTATACTTATAGGGGCTACAAGGACTATCTGTCTGTGTGATAGAAGTCGGATGGGACGCCATCACTTGTAAGTTGTGAAATACAAGAAGGCTAATTACCTTTAGTAATGTCTCAATTGAGGCACGCAACGTTGAGTTCTTATGGTCATATTGATCTCTCGGTAAAATTCTCTTACCTCCAATAAGGTTACCTTAAAACTCATAACCTTATGATCACTAGTGTGTGACATTTTCTTTGATATGGGAGCTATCTTTCAAGGCCCCATAATTTTTTTTATCCTCATTGAATTCTAAGGGGAGGCCAACCAGGTCAAATAAGTCAAAATTCGCTGATAGGAATTAGATTCGCAACGAAATCGCCTATGACAGGAGCGAATCCCTAAGATGAATAGAATGATTAGTGACATATCAATGAAATTGATTTATTCTCCCAAGGATGTTATGATAATGGAAAGCGTGTCAATCGATATATGGGAGAGGTGCAGCGTATGTGGTTTTAGAGGAATAATTTCCGGAAATATATGGAGACCCGGATGAAAATGAACGTTAAAGAGTTAAAACAAGAAACCATGACTGTGACCAAGTATGAGACCAAGTTTTCCGAATTATCGAGGTTTGTTCTGGAGCTTGTGAACACAGAAGAAAAGAAAGCCAGTAAGTTTCAACCAGGGCTACCTCCAATAAGCAGCCCACTGTCAGGACCTTTAAATAGCAGGTGCCCTTCTATACTGTTTAGACAGAGCTAATGTATCGTTGTATATCAAGAAATTGCATGACAATTAAACCTTAAGGCCGAGCTGCTAAGGGAATAATTACAAGTAGAAATAGTCAATCGAGGGATTTTCCCATAAGACTGGTACATCCAGGTTGTGAACTAGAAATATGAGGTCGACACTTTTGATAGACCTGATTCCTTTCAAGTTGGGAGAAGTTGATATTATAATAAGGATGGGTTGGTTGACACCCAATGGAGCCAATTGATTGCAAAGAAAAAGAGTAATGAATAAAGGACGGAGACAGATTCAGAGATTCTTGAATATAGTTCAGACTAAGAAACTATTACGTCAGAAATACGAGGCTTAATTAGCTCTTATGGTTGACGCCAAGAAAAGAGATACCAAGTATAAAGGGAACTACAATGGTTTTGGGAGATTGTACAAGGTTTTAATGAGCTACCAGCTATCGATTTGGATGACATGAGAATGAATACCGAGTATTCAGAGTATAGTGGGAATGAAAGAGTTAGTGACTCAGTTACAAGAATTATTGAGCAAGGATATGATAAGACCCAGTGCACCACCGTGCAGAGCCCGGTGTTGTTGTGAGAAAGAAAGATGTTAGCACAAGATTATGCATCGAACCTCGAGAGTTGTATGAGTCGACATGGAGAATAGGTACCCTTGTAGATGATTGTTTGATCAGCGGAAGAACGCTGTGTATTCCAAATTTATTTAAGAACTGGATATCAACAGTTGGAAGTTAAATCCGAGGATATACCCGAGACTGCGATTCGTACTAGGAATAGACACTTCGAGTTTTCAGCGAAGTTGTTTTGGGGTTGATTAGTGCACCCACAAATTTTGATGGAATGTAATGAAGTGGCTTTCAGTTATCCGTGATAGTAGATAACATGAGATGGAGAAATGGCTAGAATTGACCTAGAATTATGACTGTGAGATTCACTACCATCCGGGGAAGGCCAACGTGGTGGCCGATACCCTTGATTAAAATGAGACAGAGATGGATTCCGAATAATCAGGAATTAAAGGATGAGATTTTACACAAAACCCAAGTTAGCCCAACGAACTAGAAAGACAAAAGATTTCACCAACAAGCGGCTAGTGACAACCAAGACAGACAGAGAAAGCATGCGGACTAAGCCCGCGAGTATAGAGATAGTACTGCTATTGATAAGCTAAATGGCATGTTGATGGATGACAAGCAAGTTTATGTTGGTGTATTTTCTGTACAAACAAGATGGGGAATATGAGGTTAGAGATTCGTGATACTAAAAGATATCCATGGAAAGAATTAATGAGATTTGGAAAGAAAGGGAAGTGAGCCCGAGATTCATTGGGCCATCTGAGATTTTAAAACGCGTCAGGAAGGTGGCCTACGAGCCAGCCTTGCCCCCCAAACTTTTAGAATGGTCATAACGGGGTTCATGTGTCAATGCTACGTCAGTATACTATAGATGCCCGACATATGTAGAGTATGAACAGGTAGATATACAACCTAGTCTGACTTACAAAGAACAACCTGTGGAAATCACGGATAGAAAAGAGCAAGTGCTAAGTGACGAGGTTGCCAAGCTAGTAAGAGGTTGTGAAAAATCAAGAGGTGGAAGAATCCACCTGGGAGTTAGAAAGTGCAATGGGAGAGAAGTACCACAGTTATTCCTAAGCTGATTCCGGGACGGAATCCTTTTAAGGAGGGGAGAATGTAATAACCCGAATTTTTGGTAAAATTTAAAACTTTTCTTATTATGATTAAGTGCATCAGTGAATAGTAAATTTGGTGGATGAATAGTGATTTTGAGGATTAACAAAGTTTTTCATGCCACCTATGTACGAGACGTAGTGTGGATATTCCGAAGTCATATTAGTGATCTACGGAGTAAATAAGTGAATGCAAAGACGATCGGAATTCAGAAATTCCAAATTTTATTTTGGTACAGTATTTGACCGGGCAGCAAATTATATATTATTATATTCAAGAAATGAGATATTAAAATTGAGGATTTGAGGATTTAATATTATGGCATGCTAAACACATCAAAATTGACAATGACGAACATTCAAATTTTGAAATTTCGTAAGCACATACAAGACATCGTCATATATAAGGTATTTTACGCCAAGAAAACAAATACATGACACTCGGAAAATAAAGTCTACATGGTGTATACTTATCCTTATTAACATGCTATTTTGACAAGACACTCAATTTTTTTTAATTTTTTAATTTTTTTTTGTGTTTTTATAATTTTTAATCTATCCAAAAAAAAAACTAACAAATAAAAAAAGAAAAAAATTACTAATTTTTTTTAATGTTTTTATGTTAAAAATCCCTCCCCACACTTAAGCGGTTCATTTTCCCTAATGAATAAAATATATAAATATACACAACTAAAAAGATCCTAAAAAAATACATAAAAAAAATAAGAATAAAATTAATACACAGAAAGGTTTAAAATACTCCCCTAAGACTGCATGAAGTGCTCTTTGAAAAATATAGTTTAAGTTTTGCTCCTTCCTCCTATTAATATGCTGAAATTGCAAGTCCAATTGTTTGTTTATTAAATAAACAAACCAACTATCAACTCATTGAGTGTGCTTGTGCAGTGGCGGGTGAGTTTGGATGGCATGCTGGAGGTCAGGGGTTCAAATCCCCTTGTTCGAAATTTTCGCAAAAAATGCACTTCTTGACCACCACACACAGCAGGCTCAGATCAAGGTTCGGGACTTCTGAATCAAATATTGCATGGACCGGTGCTTGAAGAATGAGATGGGCCTGCAATTGGGCTTGTGCATTAATGTGGACTGGACTTAAACAAGAAAAGCTCCTAACAGGAGACACGCACTAGGTAAAAACTCTGGATGACGTACACGTGTGCACGCACTCAGCTTTCCATTTTACTTCCATGAAATTAAAGTGCCAGTTTAATAAAGAAATACCACGGGATTCAATCCCTGACTTCCACAGCCCCAAAGAAATTAAATCCCGATTTTCCTCAATAATATGTCATTATAACCAACTTTTTTTGACTTAGTTTTTTTCTGCCTTGGCCGGTCCATTCACACTAATTACATCCTGAAACACTTTCAACAAACTCATAAAGGCATCTTATGGGAGTAAGAAAATAAGAACAAAAACAAAAAAATTAAAAAATTAAAAAATTCTACATTTTAAAAAAAAATACAAAAATAACAAAAATTGATTTACCACAATCATGGGTTGCCTCCCAAGAGGCACCTTTCTTTCAAGTCTTTGGCTCGACATGAAACTAACTGTTTCACTTAAAAGATTTATACCATAGTTTAAAATACCACATTGCATTTTCTATTGGCCATTTAATTATTTTTCTCGGAGCCATGTCTTTGACGACAGATTTCAGCTTACCACGCTCATCAAAAGTGCCTTCAACATTGTACTCACGCCATATTTGCACACCCAAAGAATAGATGATATTCAGAAGATTTGAAATCATCCACCCACTACCAGATTTATGCTTTTGTAAAACCTCCAAAAAAATTCTTCCTTATCAGGAGCTAAATCTGCTGAGATAATGATGAACAAAGTTGGAGATGTCAACCTTCTCTGTTGCTCAAAAGAACCCATTGCAGTGTTCACTAACAAGATCTGCATGTCCAAAGTGCACATAATATCACAAAAATTTGAAATAACCCTACCAAAGACTATCGGGTTCTTCTGTAGAAAGACAATTGATTTTTTTTCTTGTCCGGAGGTAATTCTGCTGAGATGATGATAGAACATGTTGGAGATGAGCTCGAATAAACTTCTTGAGAATGAGAGGACATCAACTTCAGTTTCAAGCCAGGTGGTTCTTTAACAGATGCTTTTGGATGATTTATTTTTATAGACAGAACTTCCAGTGACTCGGAACAATGCACTGTTTCCACATCTTGTGAATTAAACTCCAAAAAAGTTAAATTCTTGTGAATCATGGGCTGCTGCAAATGATCTTCATAAGAATTTTTCTCTAGTTTATTAGAAACTAGAACATCCTCTACAGCTACTTTTGAAGAGTCATCTACATAGCCTTCATGATCAGATGTTGTGTGAGAGACCTCTACCTTTTTCTCGCTTTCAGAAAACACACCTTCAGAATGCTCTATCTGAACTTCTTCATAATTTCCAGTATCACATGGTAGAGAATCTAGCGTTTAATTTCTTATCTCATCAACTAGATCCCCAATTTTATTCCCTAAGTTCCTCATCAAATCTGATTGACTTTGGACAACATATAGATTTTCAATAGCTTTCTTCAACAAAGTTTTCAGAGAACTATAGTGATCTTCTTCTTCAGGTTCTTGTTGTTAAGGTTGCTTAAAACATGGATAGTTAGAGTTCATTGATGAAGTTCCAAGATAAGCTTCTTCATTGCTCCATGAATAATTTGGAGGTTGACTCCATGCCTGATTGCAAGAATTGGAATATGGGATACTCCAATTTTGATTACCAGCAAAGCAAATAGAGTCTGGATTGGAAGGACAATAGTCATAGGTATGAGCACCGCAACAATACACACATGAAACTCTGTCAGCTTGGCTCCATGGCGGACTCATTGGTTGCCACATAGGTTGATTAGTTCTCATGCTCAAATTCTTCACCATCTCCGACATATAAGATAATCTCCCCTACAAAGAAAGAAAATCTCGGTCTTGTGCAGCACACTCTTCGTCATACATCATATCCATAACTTGTGGAAAATACATAACTTTAAGTTGTTAAACCTGCCGAACAACTAGAATTATCCACGTAAGAACACAAAACAAACCAAACTGCAAGATGATTAAGGTTGCAATAAATACTATAACAGTCCCTGGTAGCGGCGCCAAAAACTTGTTGCATAAAATATAGATGTGCAAGTGTACACAATCGCAAGCAAGTAATATAGTAGTTAATACCATATTTCGTTCCTCAAGGACTGTATATTTGTATTAATCGAAAATTAATATCAGAAAATTCGGTGATCGAACACAAGAATTAATTGATGGTTTTATAACTAAACTAATTATAATAACTAAATCAACCAACTAAATTATACTAGCAAAGAGAGTTTAACGAGATTCATATATGAGAAGATAAGTCAGGATAATTACTTCCCCCTTGAAAAGCAGTAAAAGAGTTGCGTAGCACTATAACAATTCCACAGTTCACTAGCTAGAATTCTATGGTCATAGGTTTCTCTCGAAATCACTATGGTATAATTTCTACCAAATAAACTAACATATGTTTATGCCAATTTACTCTTCAGAATACAATTAAGTACCAATTCACAAAGTTATGCATGGTCACAATATATGTCTATACCATAACAATATTATAATCAAAAGATATAAGCATGCACCATCCAAGTTGTATGTCAATTAACTATAACTCTCTCGATATTATAATTAACTTGTTAACTCACTAAAGGTGATCATACAATAGCAAGTATTAGCATGAAAAATACTTGAATGAATAAACCGTAGAACTGCATACAACACTCTTTAACAAAACACCAATAATCCCATGCTAAGGTTCCATAAAAATCCCAACTTGATACAATTAGTTCATAATTAAGATCTCAAAAGAATTCAAGTATTGATAGCACATATTCATGACAAAAGATGAAGATGAAGAGTTGGAGAATTCTAAACACAAAGATGAAGAAATCAAATCCAAGTGAACGTCTTCAATGGCTGAATCTCCGTCTCCAAGCTTCTTCTTTCTCTTGTGAGGCTTCTTGTCTCCTGCGTTCGATGTATATCCCTATTAGGTCTGATATATATCTAATAACAATCTCTAAAAAAAATTATTATTTATTACAAATACAAAGAGATTTCCCAATCAGAATTGATTTCTAGTAATAAAAATTCGTAGCTGACTGTTGGGCTCTATTTCTGGACTGACTCGGCTGGATTTTGATATCAAGGCCACTTCTAAGATAAATCTCTTCTCATAAGCTTTATGTGGGCGGTTGAATCATCTGAATCGGACTTCTAGAACTCCGATTATGGCCCAAACAGTGTAGACTGCGCAAGTGGCCCATAAAATCCGAATTTTCAATCAAATTAATCTTCAACTCTTGCCATTTAAGCTCCAATCCATATTTAATTAGAACTCCTTAATTTCTACAATAAAACATTATAATTTATCAAATTAAAATCCAAATCAATACAAAATAACTAAAATATAGGGACAATAAAGCTCACGCTTATCAGGCCTCTTACTAAAAAAGATAATGCTTTGGATGTTATATCTCAGCTTGTTAATGGGCCTTCATCCAAACTTCTTGAGCCAGAAATCGTGCCTCATAAAGGAAGACCACAAGGATCAATGAACAAAAAGAATTCTTCTTCTACAAAACGGAATCTATTTGAATTTGAGATTGTTGAAAAAACAAGGAAATGTAGTGTTTGTGGATTTACCGGACACAATAGTCATTCCTGTCGAGGCAAAAATAAAACATCTGAATACATGGATTTTTACCCTCCACGTCCAGTAAAGGAGAGCAACACTATTTCATATCCTTTTAATTTATCTGGAGACTTCACGCAAATTTCTTATATTAATATTGTAAGTAACTTTTTATTGTATTATTTTGATGTATGCTTTGTATAATATTACTTTAAATTGTGTCTTACTTGTTTTTTTAATCTTGGTCCCATAATGAGGAGAAACTTGGCTTCTTCGATATTTAGAGACATGACATAGACTGGTTATGGAGATTGAAGCGTTGTGATATTACAGAAAAGTAGTACCTAAGCGTTGTGATTTGTCTAATATTTATCCAGTATCATTCTTGTAGAAAAAGATCATTTTTAATATATGTTACATGTTAGGTTAAAATTAGAACTTAGCACTAATTTTTGTCATATATAGATTTTTTTAACAACGATTGATATTTATTCATCCGAAAAAACGAAGAAATCAAGGCCATGATTTTTTAACAAAATAACACTTGGGGTAGGATAATAGTACTTCAAAAAACAAAAAAACCCCATTTGTTTTCAAAATTGAGTCAGGGACTATAATCCCGGGATAAAGAAAGGATAATAAAATAAGTTGTTACTCATGACAAAATAATACCACCACTCGACAGGTATTAAGGAGGACTACTTTAAATTTGGCAAGATTAATAAAATTCAAACACACAGTAAACATCAGAGGCTTGAATTAACAAACGGTATTCTATGGTTTCAGGATTTATTTCCGATTTCTGATTTACTAATTTGGTTTGGTATGTCTTGACTTATGTCATGGTGTGTATGTTATAAACGTATAATTGTGTTATCGTGTCGTTGAATTTGTTCTTATTCTTTGAGTCCTATGGCTAGTCATAACAGCACTTTGAAGGAAATGGAGGACAACTTTGCTTCTATCAGGCCGGAGGATGAAGATGAGGGAGGACTGATGTATGAAGGGGATATGACGGAGATCAGTTCCTAAATTGATGTAAGGTGGTGCCTGGTTGTCCAGTTCTTAACAGATTCTCCAATCGATTTCTAGGCAATGCAACACAAAATGGCATCGCTTTGGAAACCGGGTAAGGGGGTTTATGTGAAGGCTCTTGAGAGTAACAGATTTATATTTCAGTTCTATCACGAAGTTTGTAATAACCCGAATTTTTGGAAAAATTAAAACTTTTCTTATTATGATTAAGTGCATCAGTGAATAATGAATTTGGTGGATGAATAGTGATTTGAGGGTTAAGAAAATTTTTTCATGCCACCTATGTACGAGACGTAGTGTGGATATTCCAAAGTCATATATTAGTGATCTACGGAGTAAATAAGTGAATGCAAAGACGATCGGAATTCAGAAATTCCAAATTTTATTTTGGTGAAGTATTTGACCGGGCAGTGAATTATATGTTATTATATTCAAGAAATGAGATATTAAATTAAGGATTTGAGGATTTAATATTTTGGAATTTTATTATATTTGATTTGATAATTTAGAACGAAAACCGCTGAGACAGTGAAACGAAGGTTCTAGAAACCGCTGATACTTTATAACGAGATTAAGCGATTAAGCGAACGAATCTTGGATTAAGGATTGAAATTATGACAGGATTAAATATAGACATGGAAGTAACATGTAACAAGATTAATTCGAGAAATGCAACATTTGGATCATCCATGTGAAAAGAAACGAACTAGTAAAGCTGTTTTGCCACCATGACCCTCCAGTGCTTGACACGTGTCCTGCTTTGCCACCATGATATCTCATGGATCAACATGTGTCCTGATGATAAGGCTTAATGCTGATGACTCACCAAAACAAAGACTTGACCACAAAATATCATTTCAATTATCAAAACAACCAAAAGTAAAAACCATTCCATTTTTCTTCATTTTCGGCAAAAGTAAAACTGCCGAATTATAAATTTCATACCTCCTTCATTTCTTGGTGGAAAATGGCGATCTATAGCTCGTTGGAAAGGTCTTGAGATAACCTACATTTCCTATTTCACGAGTTGCTTCAATTTGAGCAAGGTAAGACCTTCATTGTTCCAGTTCTTTAAACTGGTGTATAGTAACTCCGAGAATTCATAACTTGTTCTTGATTTTCTTTTGCAAGTTTAAGGATGATAACCATGGATAAAGACTCTCTTAAGGCTTACCAGCTCTGGTTGTGTGTTTAAGGATTCAAGGAAGGTATAAAGACCTCTGCCCCCTTTTTGTTTATATGAGTTTTGAAGTGGTTTTGATGTTATGTAAAGTTAAGAGCATGATTAAGTAATTAGATGAATTGTTGGTTGAGTTTGGAGGATGGGTTATGAATTTATTGTGATTATTCATGGAGTATTTGACTGAGTGGAGGGTGTATAAGGTGGATGGTGAGTTTGGGATTGATTGGTATTGATTTGGTGGTGTTTTGGAAATGGAAAACGTTACGATTATAGCCGTCGTAATGCCCATTTGATTTAAGACTGTTTTGAGCAAGTATTACGAACTGGTCTTGGAATATTTTTGAACAACACTGCCCATGAACATGTAGGTCTCATTTTAAGGTTTGTTTTGGTATAAATATCATGTCTATACGATTTACGGTTTAGGAGAAAAGTGAGTTTTAGTAAACGTCGTTCGGAGGAACAACCCCTCTCTGGTCAGTCACTTTGAGGCTGTATTTGGATCACTTAAAAGCCACATTAAAATGTGACACTTTGAGGAATAATACTGGAGACAGTTAGGAAGGCTCACGAAAAAGATTCGGATTAAAAAGATTATGTTTCGATTTTATAAAAATGTTTTAGTCGAGGTCGCGCAAGTGAAAACCACTGAAAACGAGACTTAGAAACCAAGGTTCCAAATGGTTAGGTATAACTTGGATTTGAGGATGGATTTCGAACCAAACTTATGATATAAGTATTTGACGAATAACATGGACTTAGTGTGACGCTAGAGCGAGCAAGTAATGCCTTGGTTGTGTTTCGCTTACGTGTTTAAGCATTGAGTTATAAGTGGTTTATCGAGGGGATTAACCCTGTGTTTTCGTTTGACTATGTCTAGATTGTCCGGCATCGTCGCGAACCCCTATCACTTCTCGAGCATCAGGCAAGTTTTCTAAATCTATACTTTGAAGTATTGATTATATATTACTGCTTTTGCAATGTGTGGAGTTATACAGTTTTGCGATACATGTTATATATTGTATAAAATAGAGTTTGATTTTGGTTTATATATGAGCTTTGAGATAAAGTAGTTATAAACCGGCGTACCTTGTAGCTCTAGAGATAAGAGCATACTTCTTGTTTTCGACTCTAGACCGGGAGTCAGTATTTTGAGATATAGAGATAGCCGTGGAAACCCGGAGGGATTCCAGCGGCAGTGTACTAATTATCTTGAGGACTGCTATTATTAAACATTAATTATATTTCTAGAAAGTATTAATTACCTGGAAATGATTTGAGGAATGTTATTTGAATATTACCTCATTCGAAGGTTATTATTTGAAAATGATTTGATTATGGGCTTCTAAGCTAGATATGGGATATCAGCTATAAGCCAGGATTTTATATTTGCCATAGGATAAGGGCGGGTGATTTTCTCTAAGATCAGAAGTAATTATATTTCGGTATATGTTAAAGGTTATTTTCCGATAAAGATATCGGGTGACTGTTATTCGAGGATTAATTATTTTATTTAAGGAATATTATTTATTAATATTCATTTGAGGATTTTCGACTTACAGAATATTATTTATTAATATTCATTTGAGGATTATTGACTTTAAGAATATTATTTATTAATATTCATTTTAAGAATATTATTTATTAATATTCATTTGAGGATTTTCGACTTACAAAATATTATTTATTAATATTCATTTGAGGATTATTGACTTTAAGAATATTATTTATTAATATTCATTTTAAGAATATTATTTATTAATATTCATTTGAGGATTTTCGACGTACAGAATATTATTTCAGATATTCATTTGAGGTTTACTTAATCGAAGAATATTATTGTGAATATTATCTGAGGATTATTTAATGAATATTATTTTGAATATTCATTTAAAGATTATTTATTTATTTAATGAATATTATTTTTGAATATTCATTTGAGGATTATTTATTAATGAATATTATTTTTGAATATTCATTTGAAGATTATTTATTTATTAATGAATATTATTTTTGAATATTCATTTGAGGATTATTTATTTATGAATATTATTTTTGAATATTCATTTGAGGATTATTTATTAATGAATATTATTTCTAAATATTCATTCGAGGTTTGTTTATTTGATGAATATTATTTTCGAATATTCATTTGAAGGTTTACTTGTTTAATAAATGTTATTAATTGTTTTCCAATCAAAAAGAGGTTCCCAAAACAATGTTTTCCCATTTAAATCTGTCTTTTAAGAAGATTCAAATGCTCGCTCAACTATCAAAAATATGGGAAACCTGATTTAAGTAACTACTACTCTTTTTAAACTCTCAATTCAAAAACTGTCAAGGGACAGATATTTTCTTGGAGCAATTTAATTGCTGCCAGTCAAATATTGTGTTACCACCTCAACGATTGAGGGGTAAATTCATGGAACAAATCGATGTCCATTAACAAGCAATAGCTTGGGAAATATTGGAGAATCTTCCTTTCCGACCTAGATATAACTACTTAGTGGAGTCGTATCAACAAGTGTTACACTTGGGGAAAGGAGGACGATCTTTACGTTTCAGAGTCATGGATTTCATCTGAACTAGGAGTGGTGTAAGTGGTCTAGTTGCGCGGACCCATCCAACTTTTATTGGCCCAACCGTTGGCCGGGAGGTCACTGTAAGGCGGTAGACAATGTCAGGCTGTCGTGATTCTTCCATCTACATGTAGAAAACTATTTGAGCGGTGCGACCTGCTACTGATCATAGCAAGGTTAGGCACAGCGGGCGCGGTAGCAACTCCTGTATTGGTTCATCATCCAATTTGGATATTCCTGCAACATGTATTGGGGTGAAGAACCAATCATGTTGGGAGGAGGACGAAAAGTGTTTGGAAATGAAGTGTCAATAAATTCTTGTAACTTCATCTTTTATTTTATGAGTTATGACTCTGTGGATACCTTACATAACAGGGGTTATGGTAAGGGAGTTGTTTATACTGAATCATCTTATAACTTCATCTTTTAAGTTATATGTTGGTATTCTGCTTACATAGCAGATAATTTTTGGAAAGGTTATATTGGTTTACTTTGAAACCTCACCTTTTATATTATACTAGAACTTTGTTCATAGTATGAATACCGAAAGTTTGCAGAATATTATGGAAATGATATTTGAAGTACAATAATGGTACTGTTTTTGGGAATACATTCCGATAAGGATATAATTTCAGTATCGAGATATTTTGACAAATTATTGTCTTATACCCGCTTTATTCTAGGGTGAGTTAAAGGCAGAAATATGCCATACTTTCATTACCTTGCTGAGCTATCGCTCACTCTTGCTATTGTTATATATATATATTATATAGCAGCGAAGCAGGATGCCAATGGGTCGGCACATACCCCGCAAGGCGTTTCCATAAACAGTTTCCAGCAGTGATCCCGAGAGTAGTACGAACCAATCGAATCAGGCTATAGCTTTCGGTATTCGACTTATGTATAGATATGAATGGTATGAGAGGATTGTGAGCATCAGAAGGCTAAATTGGTAATGTGGCAATACTTAGAAATTGTATCAGTAACAGATTCAAAAGACATTTGGGTATTGTAATAAAAATTATTTATTCCGTAGTTGTTGTATCGTGTCGTTTCTGAGACTCTAACCTGTGTGTGTGTGTGTGTGAGGCATATGTATTGTGGGGTCATGAGCAGGTGAATTATGCACGGTGTGAGTAATACAGGTAAGGCAAGGAGTAAATGGATCGTGACTACCCTAAATCCCTGACCCCGGATTTGGGGCTGTTACAGAAATGGTATCAGAGCGTTAGGTTACAGTCCTCAGAAACGATAGGAGATCGAGTCTTACAATACCCGTAATAATGATAAGAGCATCTAGAGCTCAAATTGAGTTCGTAGTCGGGTTAGAGGACATAACCCTGACTGTTTGAGATGAAGCCCGAGAGGGGACTTCTTCTGGGAAACCGTACTTAGGACTTCATGGTTAGTCACCTCGAGTCATATGAGTTATAGATTGATGGGATTCTGAGATACCAGACCCCGAGGCCTTCGAGTAGGCAATTGATGATGCGTTCCTTGAAATGGACGGAGACCCGATAAAGGAAGATCCATAGGAGGATCTAGAGGAAGACCCCATGGTGGGTCAAGGAAAAATTCTTGTAGAGAACGTGTTGATTGATAAAGATGTGGTATGTTACTTGAGGTCGTATAATAGGACCAGACGAACCTTCAGAGGACAAATAAGTGACGAGACGAGAATTTAGGATCGTTATGATTCATCAAGAGATATGACAAAGAAAATGGAGTAGAGTCTCCAAAGCAGAAGAGGTAGAGGCAGTACAGTCAATATCAGTGGATTGATTCGACTTGAACGAAACCTGTTACTCGTAGTCGGTTATAGTTGCCCATAAGGAGACGACATACGTAAGAACCAAGATGTCCAGATTTTCACGAACGATTAAGGGTACTTAGTTGCCTAGTATAGTGAAGGGAATTACTTTGGCTATGAGGTTTCAATCCCCCACGACCAGCGATTCCACTAGAAAGAGTGTCTATTACATCATTGAGGGATTTTATTATCTCAAGGAAAATTTTGGGTATATGTACCATGCAAATGTTATTGTAAGACAAGCACGCTAAGACGGAATCGAGGACGAAATTTACCACCCTCAGGAAACCAGGAAGGAATTATGAGGATAGAACAGAAAGGTCGGAAATCAGATCCGAGTATTACTAGTAGGTAAATAAATTGATCAAATTTCCCTGAATTTTGGAAAGAAATTCAGCAAATTTTGGCAAACCTTGTCTTTCTGATTACCAGAGGATGTCACCAAAGAGAGTGGAAATTAGAGCGAACCTTGTGGATTGAGTAAGATAGCCGTTATATGGGTTGGTGGACAGACCCTGATTGCTATAATTGATTGTAGAGATAAAATGATGAAGTTGAGATTGGACGGTAAAGGCGAAATATATTTAAGGACCAAGACGGACTGAGAAATTCCGGGATTGACTTAAATGAAAAGGCTATTGTGCCAAAAGTGTTAAGCTTATGTAGCGCACAGGATTGATATGGGAGAAGGAATATTGGGTATAAGGATGATTGAAATAGAGACCAGATTTAAGCTTGTAGTTTCTAACGATCTTCCGAAGTACCGCCCAGTCGACATATGGAATTGTCATTGCTATGGGCGACAACGGTATCGAAGTCTTCTTATAGAACGGAATGCTTACTTGAGATGTTTGTGCCTAGTCGGATAGAATTCCCTGCGATTGCAAAGGTCGATGGTTGAATCCTTAGCGATTATTATGAGTCGGCAATAACGTAAGTATCGAGCACCTTAGGGTGTGCATGGAGAATAAAAGCTTTGGAATCGAACGATTATCCATTAGAGGAGCCGACATAAAAGGCATCCGTAGAGACCTTGGTAGTACCCTCCCCATTTGCAAATTATGTGGGATATTTCCCCAATCTATGATCTATCTTGACTCTTTCCAAGAAAGAATTCTGATAAAGGGTATATTCCCTCTTCGAAGTTGTTTTATAACACTTGTGATAAACCATATTCAGTTTCACTTGTGTCAGAGGCTGTCACAATGCCTACTTTCAGGTTTTCGAAGTCCTGTCAAATGATGTTATTTAAGCTTTGACTTTTCTTCAAATAATGAATGACCTTATGGTGATACCTCACCACTTGTTTGTTAAGTACCAGTATCTTTTTGGTTATTCTTTCTTTGTATTTTCTTTGGAAACCGCACCTTTGGAGTCTGTTCAATTTTTAATCCAAGGTGTTCCTTTAAGAAATATTGTCGAAAGACGATAATCATTAAATTGATCTCGAATTGCTTTCATACTTTTCAACTTCCACTGAGACGAACAACCCTATACTAATAGGGGCTACAAGGACTATCTGTCTGTGTGATAGAAGTCAGATGGGACGCCATCACTTGTAAGTTGTGAAATACAAGAAGGCTAATTACCTTTAGTAATGTCTCAATCGAGGCACACAACGTTGAGTTCTTGTGATCATGTTGATCTCTCGGTAAATTCTCTTACCTCCAATAAGGTTACCTTAAAACTCATAACCTTATGATCACCAGTGTGTGACGTTTTCCTTGATATGGGAGCTATCTTTTCAAGGCCCCATAATTTTTTTTTATCCTCATTGAATTCTAAGGGGAGGCCAACCAGGTCAAATAAGTCAAAATTCGCTGATAGGAATTAGATTCGCAACGAAATCGCCTATGACAGGAGCGAATCCCTAAGACGAATAGAATATTAGTGACATATCAATGAAATTGGTTTATTCTCCCAAGGATATTATGATAATGGAAAGCGTGTCAATCGATATAAATAGCGATGTGCCGTGAACTCCAGTGACAACGGTGATTAGATAGGTGCCCTATAGTGAGATTGAGATTTTGGAGGAGTTGTTTACGAATGGACACTACCTCTGGGTTAGAAAGATAAGTACTGACGATGGAGTCAGAGGGAGCTGGTATTGTGACTTGGGAGAGGTGCAGCGTGTGTGGTTCTAGAGGAATAATTCTCGGAAATATATGGGGACCCGGATGAAAATGAAAGTTAAAGAGTTAAAACAAGAAACCATGACTGTGACCAAGTATGAGTCCAAGTTTTCCGGATTATTTAGGTTTGTTCCGGAGTTTGTGAACACAGAAGGAAAGAAAGCCAGTAGGCTTTAACCATGGCTACCTCCAACAAGCAGCCCACTATCAGGACCTTTAAATAGCAGGTGCCCTGCTGCACTGTTTAGACAGAGCTAATATATCGTTGTATATCAAGAAGTTGAATGATAATTAAACCTTAAGGCCGAGCCGCTAAAGAGAATAATTACAAGTAGAAATAGTCAATCGAGGGATTTTCCCATAAGACTGGTACATCTAGGTTGTGAACTAGAAATATGAGGTCGACACTTTTGATAGACCTGATTCCTTTCAAGTTGGGAGAAGTTGATATTATAATAAGGATGGGTTGGTTGACACCCAATGGAGCCAATTGATTACAAAGAAAAAGAGTAATAAATAAAGGATGAAGGTAGGTTCAGAGATTCTTGAATATAGTTCAGACTAAGAAACTATTACGCCAGAGATACGAGGCTTAATTAGCTCTTATGGTTGACACCAAGAAAAGAGACACCAAGTACAAAGGGAACTACAATGGTTTTGGGAGATTGTACAAGGTTGTAATGAGCTACCAGATATCGAATTGGAT
Source organism: Heracleum sosnowskyi (assembly GCA_030848705.1). Classification (NCBI taxonomy): domain Eukaryota; kingdom Viridiplantae; phylum Streptophyta; class Magnoliopsida; order Apiales; family Apiaceae; genus Heracleum; species Heracleum sosnowskyi. The sequence continues at coordinate 74,979,974 of CM061235.1, forward strand.
GACATGAGAATGAATACTGAGTATTCAGGGTATAGTGGGAATGAAAGGGTTAGTGACTCAGTTACAAGAGTTGTTGTATAAAGATATGAAAAGACCCAGTGTACCACCGTGGAGAGCCCGGTGTTGTTGTAAGAGAGAAAAATTTTAGCACGAGATTATATATCGAACCTCGAAGAGTTGTATGAGTTCGACATGGAGAATAGGTACCCTTGTAAATGATTGTTTGATCAGCGGAAGAACGCTGTGTATTTCCAAATTTATGTAAGAACTGGGTATCACCAGTTGGAAGTTAAATCCGAGGATATACCCAAGACTGCGATTCGTACTTGGAATAGACACTTCGAGTTTTCGGCGAGGCTATTTTGGGTTGACTAATGCACCCACAAATTTTATGGAATGTAATGAATTGGCTTTGAGTTATCCGTGATAGTAGATAACATGAAATGGAGAAATGGCTAGAATTGACCTAGAATTATGACTGTGAGATACACTACCATCCGGGGAAGGCCAGTGTGGTGGCCGATACCTTTAATTAAAATGAGACAGAGATGGATTCCGAATGATCGGGAATTAAAGGATGAGATTTTACACAAAACCCAAGTTAGTCCAACAAACTAGAAAGACAAAAGATTTCACCAACAAGCGGCTAGTGACAACCAAGACAGGCAGAGAAAGTATGCGGACTAAGCCCGCGAGTATAAAGATAGTACTGCTATTGATAAGCTAAATGGCATGTTGATGGATGACAAGCAAGTTTATGTTGGTGTATTTTCTGTACAAACAAGATAGAGAATATGAGGTTAGAGATTCGTGATGCTAAAAGATATCCATGGAAAGAATTAATGAGATTTGGAAAGAAAGGGAAGTTGAGCCCGAGATTCATTGGGCCATCTGAGATTTTAAAACGCGTCAGGAAGGTGGCCTACGAGCCAGCCTTACCCCCCCCCCCCCAACTTGTAGAATGGTCATAACGGGGTTCATGTGTCAATGCTACGTCAGTATACTATAGATGCCCGACATATGTTAGAGTACGAGCAGGTAGATATACAACCTGGTCTGACTTACAAAGAACAACCTGTGGAAATCACGGATAGAAAAGAGCAAGTGTTAAGTGACGAGGTTTCCAAGCTAGTGAGAGGTTTGTGGAAAATCAAGAGGTGGAAGAATCCACCTGGGAGTTAGAAAGTGCAATGGAAGAGAAGTACCCCAGTTACTCCTAAGTTGATTCCGGGACGGAATCCTTTTAAGGAGGGGAGACTGTAATAACCCGAATTTTTGGAAAAATTAAAATTTTTCTTATTATGATTAAGTGCATCAGTGAATAGTGAATTTGGTGGATGAATAGTGATTTGAGGGTTAAGAAAATTTTTTCATGCCACCTATGTACGAGACGTAGTGTGGATATTCCAAAGTCATATTAGTGATCTACGGAGTAAATAAGTGAATGCAAAGACGATCGGAATTCAGAAATTCCAAATTTTATTTTGGTGAAGTATTTGACCGGGCAGTGAATTATATGTTATTATATTCAAGAAATGAGATATTAAATTAAGGATTTGAGGATTTAATATTTTGGAATTTTATTATATTTGATTTGAGAATTTAGAACGAAAACCGCTGAGACAGTGAAACGAAGGTTCTAGAAACCGCTGATACTTTATAACGAGATTAAGCGATTAAGCGAACGAATCATGGATTAAGGATTGAAATTATGACAGGATTAAATATAGACATGGAAGTAACATGTAACAAGATTAATTCGAGAAATGCAACATTTGGATCATCCATGTGAAAAGAAACGAACTAGTAAAGCTGCTTTGCCACCATGACCCTCCAGTGCTTGACACGTGTCCTGCTTTGCCACCATGATATCTCATGGATCAACATGTGTCCTGATGATAAGGCTTAATGCTGATGACTCACCAAAACAAAGACTTGACCACAAAATATCATTTCAATTATCAAAACAACCAAAAGTAAAAACCATTCCATTTTTCTTCATTTTCGGCAAAAGTAAAACTGCCGAATTATAAATTTCATACCTCCTTCATTTCTAGGTGGAAAATGGCGATCTATAGCTCGTTGGAAAGGTCTTGAGATAACCTACATTTCCTATTTCACGAGTTGCTTCAATTTGAGCAAGGTAAGACCTTCATTGTTCCAGTTCTTTAAACTGGTGTATAGTAACTCCGAGAATTCATAACTTGTTCTTGATTTTCTTTTGCAAGTTTAAGGATGATAACCATGGATAAAGACTCTCTTAAGGCTTACCAGCTCTGGTTGTGTGTTTAAGGATTCAAGGAAGGTATAAAGACCTCTGCCCCCTTTTTGTTTATATGAGTTTTGAAGTGGTTTTGATGTTATGTAAAGTTAAGAGCATGATTAAGTAATTAGATGAATTGTTGGTTGAGTTTGGAGGATGGGTTATGAATTTATTGTGATTATTCATGGAGGATTTGACTGAGTGGAGGGTGTATAAGGTGGATGGTGAGTTTGGGATTGATTGGTATTGATTTGGTGGTGTTTTGGAAATGGAAAACGTTACGATTATAGCCGTCGTAATGCCCATTTGATTTAAGACTGTTTTGAGCAAGTATTACGAACTGGTCTTGGAATATTTTTGAACAACACTGCCCATGAACATGTAGGTCTCGTTTTAAGGTTTGTTTTGGTATAAATATCATGTCTATATGATTTACGGTTTAGGAGAAAAGTGAGTTTTAGTAAACGTCGTTCGGAGGAACAACCCCTCTCTGGTCAGTCACTTTGAGGCTGTATTTGGATCACTTAAAAGCCACATTAAAATGTGACACTTTGAGGAATAATACTGGAGACAGTTAGGAAGGCTCACGAAAAAAGATTCGGATTAAAAAGATTATTTTTCGATTTTATAAAAATGTTTTAGTCGAGGTCGCGCAAGTGAAAACCACTGAAAACGAGACTTAGAAACCAAGGTTCCAAATGGTTAAGTATAACTTGGATTTGAGGATGGATTTCGAACCAAACTTATGATATAAGTATTTGACGAATAACATGGACTTAGTGTGACGCTAGAGCGAGCAAGTAATGCCTTGGTTGTGTTTCGCTTACGTGTTTAAGCATTGAGTTATAAGTGGTTTATCGAGGGGATTAACCCTGTGTTTTCGTTTGACTTTGTCTAGATTGTCCGGCATCGTCGCGAACCCCTATCACTTCTCGAGCATCAGGCAAGTTTTCTAAATCTATACTTTGAAGTATTGATTATATATTACTGCTTTTGCAATGTGTGGAGTTATACAGTTTTGCGATACATGTTATATATTGTATAAAATAGAGTTTGATTTTGGTTTATATATGAGCTTTGAGATAAAGTAGTTATAAACCGGCGTACCTTGTAGCTCTAGAGATAGGAGCATACTTCTTGTTTTCGACTCTAGGCCGGGAGTCAGTATTTTGAGATATAGAGATAGCCGTGGAAACCCGGAGGGATTCCAGCGGCAGTGTACTAATTATCTTGAGGACTGCTATTATTAAACATTAATTATATTTCTAGAAAGTATTAATTACCTGGAAATGATTTGAGGAATGTTATTTGAATATTACCTCATTCGAAGGTTATTATTTGAAAATGATTTGATTATGGGCTTCTAAGCTAGATATGGGATATCAGCTATAAGCCAGGATTTTATATTTGCCATAGGATAAGGGCGGGTGATTTTCTCTAAGATCAGAAGTAATTATATTTCGGTATATGTTAAAGGTTATTTTCCGATAAAGATATCGGGTGACTGTTATTCGAGGATTAATTATTTTATTTAAGGAATATTATTTATTAATATTCATTTGAGGATTTTCGACTTACAGAATATTATTTATTAATATTCATTTGAGAATTATTGACTTTAAGAATATTATTTATTAATATTCATTTTAAGAATATTATTTATTAATATTCATTTGAGGATTTTCGACTTACAGAATATTATTTATTAATATTCATTTGAGGATTATTGACTTTAAGAATATTATTTATTAATATTCATTTTAAGAATATTATTTATTAATATTCATTCGAGGATTTTCGACTTACAGAATATTATTTCAGATATTCATTTGAGGTTTACTTAATCGAAGAATATTATTGTGAATATTATCTGAGGATTATTTAATGAATATTATTTTGAATATTCATTTGAAGATTATTTATTTATTTAATGAATATTATTTTTGAATATTCATTTGAGGATTATTTATTAATGAATATTATTTTTGAATATTCATTTGAAGATTATTTATTTATTAATGAATATTATTTTTGAATATTCATTTGAGGATTATTTATTTATGAATATTATTTTTGAATATTCATTTGAGGATTATTTATTAATGAATATTATTTCTAAATATTCATTCGAGGTTTGTTTATTTGATGAATATTATTTTTGAATATTCATTTGAAGGTTTACTTGTTTAATAAATGTTATTAATTGTTTTCCAATCAAAAAGAGGTTCCCAAAACAATGTTTTCCCATTTTAATCTGTCTTTTAAGAAGATTCAAATGCTCGCTCAACTATCAAAAATATGGGAAACCTGATTTAAGTAACTACTACTCTTTTTAAACTCTCAATTCAAAAACTGTCAAGGGACAGATATTTTCTTGGAGCAATTTAATTGCTGCCAGTCAAATATTGTGTTACCACCTCAACGATCGAGGGGTAAATTCATGGAACAAATCGATGTCCATTAACAAGCAATAGCTTGGGAAATATTGGAGAATCTTCCTTTCCGACCTAGATATAACTACTTAGTGGAGTCGTATCAACAAGTGTTACACTTGGGGAAAGGAGGACGATCTTTACGTTTCAGAGTCATGGATTTCATCTGAACTAGGAGTGGTGTAAGTGGTCTAGTTGCGCGGACCCATCCAACTTTTATTGGCCCAACCGTTGGCCGGGAGGTCACTGTAAGGCGGTAGACAATGTCAGGCTGTCGTGATTCTTCCATCTACATGTAGAAAACTATTTGAGCGGTGCGACCTGCTACTGATCATAGCAAGGTTAGGCACAGCGGGCGCGGTAGCAACTCCTGTATTGGTTCATCATCCAATTTGGATATTCCTGCAACATGTATTGGGGTGAAGAACCAATCATGTTGGGAGGAGGACGAAAAGTGTTTGGAAATGAAGTGTCAATAAATTCTTGTAACTTCATCTTTTATTTTATGAGTTATGACTCTGTGGATACCTTACATAACAGGGGTTATGGTAAGGGAGTTGTTTATACTGAATCATCTTATAACTTCATCTTTTAAGTTATATGTTGGTATTCTGCTTACATAGCAGATAATTTTTGGAAAGTTTATATTGGTTTACTTTGAAACCTCACCTTTTATATTATACTAGAACTTTGTTCATAGTATGAATACCGAAAGTTTGCAGAATATTATGGAAATGATATTTGAAGTACAATAATGGTACTGTTTTTGGGAATACATTCCGATAAGGATATAATTTCAGTATCGAGATATTTTGACAAATTATTGTCTTATACCCGCTTTATTCTGGGGTGAGTTAAAGGCAGAAATATGCCATACTTTCATTACCTTGCTGAGCTATCGCTCACTCTTGCTATTGTTATATATATATATTATATAGCAGCGAAGTAGGATGCCAATGGGTCGGCACATACCCCGCAAGGTGTTTCCATAAACAGTTTCCAGCAGTGATCCCGAGAGTAGTACGAACCAATCGAATCAGGCTACAACTTTCGGTATTCGACTTATGTATAGATATGAATTGGTATGAGAGGATTGTGAGCATCAGAAGGCTAAATTGGTAATGTAGCAATACTTAGAAATTGTATCAGTAACAGATTCAAAAGACATTTGGGTATTGTAATAAAAATTATTTATTCCGTAGTTGTTGTATCGTGTCGTTTCTGAGACTCTAACCTGTGTGTGTGTGTGTGTGTGTGTGAGGCATATGTATTGTGGGGTCATGAGCAGGTGAATTATGCACGGTGTGAGTAATACAGGTAAGGCAAGGAGTAAATGGATCGTGACTACCCTAAATCCCTGACCTCGGATTTGGGGCTGTTACAAAGTTGATATCAGGAGGGTGATCGAGGGGAGTCCGTGGACCTTTGGAAGATTTCAGTTAGTGTTTGAAAGACTGAAACCAGGGGATGATCCTCGGTCTCTACCTATAAACAAGTTAGATTTATGGGTACAACTCCATAACATGAGTCCAGGATTTATGTCTCAGCGTGTGGTACAAGATATTGGAAATTATATTGGATGTTATGTTGAAGCAGATGGAAACAATTTTATAGGTGTGTGGAGGGAATATCTACGTGTTCGAGTCACGATACCATTGGATAAGCCCCTTAAGAGGAGAATGAAGCTCAAGAAATTAGAGGAAAGTTGGTGCTGGGTGAATTTCAAGTATGAATCAGTTCCTACTTTTTGTTTCATTTGTGGTTTAATGGGGCATAACGAAAAATTCTGCCATAAAATATTTGATACACCATTGGAGAAGATCGAGAAACCATACGGTATATGGATGAAGGCTGAACCACGAAGGAGGAATCATACGATAGGTTCGAAATGGTTACGACAGGGCATTCAATCTCCGGTAACAAACACGGCGAATGACATGGAGGTTGGGATCGGAAAAAATGGTGGCGAGATTGGTGTTGGAGCTAATTGCATGAATGAAGGGAGATGATATGCAGGAAGTGATAAAGCTGAAATCACGGGAGGTAGTTCAAATTTGGCTGGACATGGATTAAAAGAAAAGTTGGCGGCAAATATTTACGTGGATTCTGGGCTTAATGAAAATATAGATTATGGGCTCCAAGTTATAGACCCAAAAAGAAGAAGGATGGAAGACACGTTAATTGATGAGCCGATTTTAAAAAATGGAGAGTTGGATGTTACAATGTTGGACTCGCAGGAAACCAATAACTAGAACCAAAAAAACGCATTAAAGGCGGGTGCTGCAGTGCAGGCCCGCCTAGAATTATGAATGTTATAAGCTGGAACTGTCGAGGTATAGGTCTACCCTCGAACTTTCAGTTCCTTATAGACGTGGTTTGTCAGGAAAGACCTAATTTTATTTTCTTATGTGAAACTATGGATAATAAAGGTAAACTGGAGAGTGTGAGAAGAGCTTTGGGGTTTGATGGCTTAATAGCAGTTGATGCAATTGGTATAAGTGGAGGGCTGGCGTTTTTATGGAGGACAAAGGACCATGTTTTGCTTTATAGTATCTCTAAGAACCATATTGACGTTGAAATAAGTATGGATGATAAAGCGAAGTGGAGGTTAACTGGGTTGTATGGTGAGCCAGACAGACAACAAAGAAGAAACACATGGGACTTGTTACGAACCTTAGCTAGGGATTCAAATCTTCCTTGGTGTGTTGTGGGTGACTTAAATAATGTGCTATCTCAACAAGACAAGGTAGGTGGGGCTCCATATCCAAGTTGGCTGATAGAGGGTTTTAACGAAGTAGTGTTTGAGCTAGGACTGATTGATCTTGAGTTAGTTGGACATCAATTCACCTGGGAAAGGGGAAGAGGTACGGATGCATGGACTGAATTTAGGTTGGACAGAGCTTTGACTACAGCATCGTGGTTACATTTGTTTCCGGCGGTGAAGCTTTACAATTTAGAAGGGTCGACTTCGGACCATAACCCAATTTTATTGGTTCCTGAAACTGTAACAACGATGAGGGGTCATAGAAATTTCAGGTTTGAAAACGCGTGGTTAACTGAACCTATGTGTCGACAGGTGGTGATGGATAGTTGGGAGTCGATGGTTGCCAATGATATTCAGTCGAAGATTAGATATTGTGGGGAGAACCTGCAGCAGTGGGGGAAGGAAATAACTGGGAAGTTCAGCTCTCGAATCAAAGCTTGTAAGTTAGAGATGAAAAAGCTGAGAAAATGCAGAGATGTAACCTCAGTCCAGAAGTATAAGGAATTAAAGAGTATGCTGATTCGTATTCTTCAACAAAGAGATTTTTTTTTGGCGACAACGGTCTAAGCAACTTTGGTTGCATTCAGGAGACAAGAATAGCAGATATTTTCATGCTTATGCATCAGCTAGAAGAAGAACAAACCAAATCACTCGGTTAAAAATTAGTGAAGGGCAGTGGGTTAGTTGGGATGATGGTTTGGCTGATCATATTATGGAACAGTTCATGCACTTGTTCACAGCGACTCGTACGAACTGGCAAGATGTGGTGGAATGCATTGATCCTAAGATATCTGCTATCCAAAATGCAGATTTACTTCAGGAGGTGACAGAGGAAGAAATTAAAACTGTGCTTTTTCAAATGGACCCAGATAAATCTCCGGGTCCTGACGGCATGACGCCAGCCTTCTATCAAAGACATTGGTCGATTGTTGGCAAAGATGTGGTTCAGTTGGTAAGAAAAAATTTTCAAGAAGGAAGCTTGCCGGATGGTTTGAACGAAACAAATGTAGTTCTCATTCCGAAGAAAAAGAGCCCGATTTATGTTGGTGATTTAAGACCTATATCGTTATGTAACGTTTTGATCAAAATTATCACAAAAGTGTTGGCTAACCGTATGAAAAATATGTTGGATGGAGTAGTGGCTGAAAATCAGAGTGCTTTTATTCCGGGGAGACTGATCACGGACAATGTAATGGTTGGGTATGAAATGGTGCACTATTTGAAGACAAAGAGACGGGGGAAAAAAAGGGTTCATGGCACTTAAAATAGACATGAGTAAGGCGTACGATAGAATAAAGTGGGATTTTTTACGTGCTCTTCTTTGTAAAATGGGTTTTGCTGACTGGTGGGTGTAGCTAGTTCTTAGTTGTGTTACCTCAGTTAAGTTTCATATCGTGCATGGAGTCTATAAAATGGGGCCAGTAATTCCATCTCGGGGACTCAGACAAGGGGATCCCTTATCCCCTTATCTGTTTATTATATGTGCGGAGGGTCTCTCAGCTTTACTTCATAAGTATGAAAAGCAGCAGCTTATTCAAGGTGTGCAAGTGTGTCGTAATGCTCCTCGTATAAATCATCTTTTATTTGCGAATGATAGTTATCTGTTCAGTGCGGCCACAGAATCAGTTGCTTTGAACATGATGGATTTGTTGCAAAGTTACGAGGAAGCCTCAGGCCAACAGGTAAATCTTTCAAAATCCTCAATTATTTTCAGTGCTAATGTTGATCGGGGTAGTAGAGATAGAGTGTGTCAGGTTCTTCAGATGAAAGAGGTCGGGGAGGAGACTAAGTATTTAGGTTTGCCAAATATGATAGGGAGAAATAAAAGCAAGGCTTTTGCTTATCTCAAAGACAAAATGTTGCAACGCATGTACTCATGGAAGGAGTCTTGGATATCCCAAGCTGGTAGGGAAGTTCTGATAAAACATGTGGCTCAAGCAATTCCTATATATGCCATGAGCTTATTTTTACTTCCCACTGAAATAACAAAAGATTTTGAGCGTAAAATTTCGAGATACTGGTGGGGGTCTAAAGACACTGGAAAATCTGGTATTCATTGGATGAACTGGGAGAAGTTGAGCAAGCACAAGATGAATGGTGGGATAAGTTTTAGAGACTTTAACAGCTTTAATCTGGCACTTCTTGGAAAACAAGGTTGGAGATTCATGACTGAGCCTAATAGATTATCTAGTAAACTCTATAAAGCTAGATATTTTGCAGATTGTCATTTTCACGCTACGTTTGATTTTGGTCTCATTCACCGGATCTGATTTGTACGTCAATCAAGTAGCTTTGATACCAGTTGTTAGGTCCAAAGTATCGTAGAAGGGGGGGTTGAATACGATACTCACAAATAATTTAATTTCGTTCACGGATAATTCATTCAGTTCTATAACGAAATCAAACACACCAAACCAAACCAAGTTTCGGGGAATATATCTTTTTATAAATATAAACCTCGAGGGGTGCTACAATTTCTAATCCGTAGATTAGCTTCAATGAGTTCTAAGTTATTCACAATCAATACAATGATAGAGTTTAAGCAGAATTAATTTCTCTTGGTATTTTCTCTCTGGCTCAATCTCTCTCTTCGTAATTGCTTCTGTGTGAAAATAACTTCGACTGAAGAAGACACACTTCCTCTGTTGTAATTGTAGTCTTAGTTTTAGAAAACTATCGAACCTTAATTGTTGAAACAATCTTGGTCGTCCAATTCTCATCAACCTGTCCAACAAAACAAACTTTTCACCTGCTCCCATATTTGAAAACTATCGAATGAATAAATGAATTTACCATTCGATAGTTTTTAAATAAAAACTATCGAAAAGTAAATTCCTTTACTTTAGTTTTCAAATGGTTTTCTTAAATCCCATTCGATAGTTTTCTAAATAGAAAAACTATCGAATCTTTTTCTTGTCCTTGATCTTTTAGAAAAGCTTCTGAGCTTTAGGGTGTTTCTGTTTTAGACTGTATCAATTTCTTCTGAGACGATAAAACACCTTGATCTTTTAAGTGCCGTCACCTAGTGCAACTGGTCTGGTTCACAGATGAATAATCACTTGATCAATTCTTCTTTTATTTCTTCAATTCAATGCTTCTGATATTTCCTTTGTCGTTCTGGTTTCTTCGTTTAAATCACTGGAATCCCGTGGTACTTAACCCTAAATCATTCACATACTTCTGTCATCTTGAAAGTCTTGTTTCTTTTGCTGTCACTGAGGCTTGAACATTTTCATGAACTTCTTTCCGTGACCTGTTTACGGACTTCAAGAATACATAACGTATTTTGATTTTTTGAGTTTACCTTTTTTTCTTTGATTCTGGATTCCGGTGCTTCTGTTAATACTATTGTTTGTCTTGTCCTTTGTTGAGTTGTAGTTATCTCTTTTACATCTTCTGTTACATTATGCTTTACAATCTCCCCCTATTTGATTGGATAGAGTTCGACAAGCAAATACTTCGAGGATAACTAAACTAACTAAGGAAACATGAAACTACTTAAAGTAAGACAGCGTAATAATATTAAATGCATTCTGGATCAGATATATATACATTTCCAGATTTCATAAATCAAAAAACAATAAAACTTTATACAATGAAGTTGCTCCTCTAGTCTGAGCTGATAGTTCTTTTGTTCTTTGCTTCAATCTTCAGTCCATTCCGATCTCACCTTCTTCAATCATTGGATCGGAGTTAGCAGTTTGATAATCAATCACTGATAGATAGTGCAGTGGTTCTCCAGGTTTAAGGATTTCTCCTTGGATGTGTCTTCCAATATATTCAACCTCTTGACCCACTCCAGCCCATAACCATGCAATGTTAACATCTTCCTTGTTTAGCTTTGGCATGTTTGGTAATCTGGTATGCACTTCCAATCCTCTTTCCACTCTTTTCCTATAGTAAGGAACATTCTCCATTAGAAATCTTCTAAGAGTGTCTGCTGCTTTGTCCTTCTCCATTGATGTGAATCCAGTGGATCTAAGATACTTCTCAACTGATATTAGATAGTTGCTTGGATAGTCTCTCAGTTTGTCCTCAGCCAAATAGCAGATTCTGAACAAGTCATTCGTCATGAATCTATACATTGGAGGATCTTCAGTAATCTCTGGACCGACTTTCATCAAGATCTCTTTAACAAGCTCACGGAGCAGTTCATTTAGTCTTGTAGTTCTTTGGATCTTGATGAGTATCACCTGCAGTTCTGTGTAAATTCTCTGTTCTAAAAACTTAGTGGAAATCACAAATGTACCTTTCTCAAGAAAATTGATCAGGATGTTCCAGGCTCCATTTGCTTTAACCCCAGCTTTTAGAAAGATCACAGTATTCCTCAGTGCAGTGAAGTAAACATGATCATCAGGATTTGCACTTCTTATGTTCTGAATTATGACTTCCACTTCTGCATTGTCGTTGACTTCTAATCCATCTTCAACTCCATAAAAGGTTTTATAAGCCATCTCCCATTCACTTCCATGCTTTCTTGCCAAATCCATCATCTTTTTCTTCCTTACTTCAGCTTGCACCTTGGATCTTTTTAGCTTCTCAATCCTTAGAACTACTTGGTGTCTTTCTTTCTCAGCATGCCTGGCATCTATTGCAGCTCTTTGAGCTCTCATTGCTTCCAAGGCAGCTTCTTCTTCTTGTGATAGAGGATTTGCTTCTTCTTCCATAATATCCTCCCAGATTGGATGTTCAACGGGCTCTGGATAATATGGCTCATGCTCCTCCTGAATTGGTTGCTCTTGCATGACCTCAAATACCTCTTCACTCTTCTCTTCTTCTTGTACAAGTTCTTCTATCCAGTACTGTCTTATCGGAATAGCTTCAACCGTTTCCCAAACTCCCCATCCATCCTTACTTTTCTCCCCATCTCCAACTTCTCCCCCTTAGTTGAGGAATCCTCGATAAAAGCATCCTCAGCATAAAAGGCAGCAGAAAGATCAGGTTGTTGTTGAGAAGGTCCGGGTTGTCCAGTTTGTTGGTTCTTCAGCATAGTCCAGATTGACTGTACTCCTTCACTTTGATTTTCCATGAAATCCAATAGATCCTTATTCATCTGTTGCATAGAAGCCAGCTTCAGGTCAATGTCATCCAATCTGGAGTTGGTAGTCTTCTCAATCTTGTCCAGTCTCTGGTTCAGCTTAGACTCCACTCTAGAAAGGGTGTTCATTGCATCTTTTACCCTAGCTTGACCATCCCGGATAACCAGAACGTCTTCTTTCAAAGCTTCTTGTCCGTGTGACAAAGCATCTACTTCATTCATGAATCCATCTTTAAGTTCCTTGATGTCTGTCCTCAACTCGATCAGTTCCTCCAATGCTTCCTTCTTTAAGGAGTCCATTGCCTGCTTCGTACCTGTTATAGTGCCAGATGCACTGCCAATGACCCTGAATGTTCTTCTGGAATCAGCTGCAGCCAATTCAACCTTCTCTTGAATAGACTTTAAAGAAGCATTGGCTTGACTAAAGGAGATCCCTTGGTCAAAGGAAGGTCGCAGTGGAACCTTGAATAGTGGATTTCCTTCTTTGTCACGAACTGTCATCTCCTTGAGGGTAGATTGAACTTGTAACTCTCTTTCTGTCGGTAATAGCAAATCATCAATATTTGGAAGGGTTAGGGTGTCACTCCTCATGTTTGGCTCTGGGTGTAGACTCAACGTTTCTGTTAGTGTTTCACTCATTTTACCTTTCCCACTCAGGCCAGGTGTAAGTGTTTTTGTTTCACTCAATCCCTTTTTGCTCTTTGTACCTACAGAAGAAAACACCGTAGCCGTCCTTAAGCAGGTCACCGGTGGTGTAATGGGGCTTCACAAGTCCCCGTCCTTGGATAAACCAAGTTGCTGATCATCCGTAGATGATATATCCTTTGAAGGATCTAGAGTTTGAATCTCTAGGGGGTTAGAAACAGGCTCTATTATCAGCAGAGATCCCGAATCTTCCCCAATAGTCTGTGAAGACTTTACCTCAGTTGACTCCTCAATAGTAATTGATTCATTGTCACCGAGTTACCGATCTGCACCTACGTCAGACCCTTTACCCGCAGGATCCAGATATGTTCCATCTGGGGAGGTAGACAATGACCCTTTAGATTGTGCATTTAGGTCAAAGCCTTCTCTCGACGTCTGTGAAGACCCTTGGTTCTTAGAACCTTCAACCAGTGAACCTGCCCGTAAAATGGTCGGAACACCAGTTGCTTCCGTCAATTCTTCCTTACTTGATTGAGCTATTGGTTCAGATATAGCTTTCTTTAGCGTAGCCCAATCAGCATCAGAAAAATCAATAAATGGCGCTTTGGAAGTTTGAAATAAAGTATCAACAGTTGCCTCGATTTATGTTCTTCTCCTTTTAGAGGTAGGCAGAGCTGCTGTTGAAGGGTGTATCTCCTTATGTGGTGCTGCTAAGGCACTATCTCCCTCTACACTCACGGATGTTTGAATATTGGGTATAGGAGGGGAAGGAGGTTCGTTTATTGTTTCATTTGGCTCTTCCAAAGGCTCTTCGACCGTGGTTAGAGGTTGTGGGTTTGCAACCTCCTGGTCAGGAATGGCCACTGAGGGCTCTGGATCAACATCCATTGGTTCAGGTGCCATTTCAGGTTGAGGTGGAGGAAAATTACCTTCAATTACCTGTTCACCTGGGGGCAGAAGTGGTAGGGGCACCGTTCTTAGATAATCTGTGAGAATAGTGGGTACCCCTGGAAGATAGTTGTTCTTCCTTATCAGAGCTGTTATAGCATTGCTCTTCATTCTCATGCACTCCTGGTTGGATTCACCTTCAAATATCTCCCGTTCATCATCTGTTAAGATATCATTGAGAATTAGCTGTAGGAACCTAGGATAGAAACAAAGCACATCATCAGTTATGCCTGTTCTTTCATCCAGTGGTCCCATGCACAGAATGACTTGATCGATCAGTAGCCTTCCTATGTTAATATGTCTATTGTTCGCAATGGCAAACCCTATCTTTTGAAGGAATAAGGGAATACCATACAGATTTGTTAGCTTGGCAGTAAAAACATGGATTAGGGTATGAAAGAAAAAATTCCATGGCTTTGTCAAATAATGCTTAAGGAACTCTCCCACAAAGAAGTTAGGTTGTTGACTTCTTATGAGAGTGAAGAAAGCATGTATCTCCTCAGTCGTGGGATCCGGAACAAGGTTTTCTGTAGGAAAATGTAGGATTCTATTGAAATCATGTTCCGTCACCCTTATTGTTCTGCCCCCTGGCACAACAAAACTGAAGGACCTTACGTTATTCTCAGTTGTATCCGTGGCGGTTGTGTACAACGCAGTCAATTGATCAATACAAAGGACCACGGGAGTACTCAAAGAATATGCCACTAATGAACGTGTGTTCAGAAACTCTGCCCATGCACGAAACTATAAGTTCGTTATGGATTGCAAGTTCTGAAACGAGACATGATTAGTCTTGGTAATAATAAATTCTCCAGCCATATTAAATTTCCAGAAAATTTAAATAAACCAAAACTAAATTTCCACTTTAAATTTAATTAATTATTACTAATTAACTAAACCTTTGACAAAAACACCCTTTTATCACTTAACAATTTCGAACAAACAAAAACTCCCAACTTAAGAACCCTAAATTTTTTAACTCAAGAAAAGTAGTTTTAATTAAATTACACTTCTAAAGAGATGAAATTCAACTAAAATTCACTATCCAAGAACAGTATTCTGTTAAGGTTCGAAATGAAATGGCTTTCGATAGAATTCTTCAACCACAACCAAGATTTGAAAACACAGTACAGAGGTTTCACTGTTGAAAATGAAATTACTGTTACAACTGGAGTTACTGTGTGTAAATCTCTGTTGAAAATGAAAACTATCGAGTTCTTATTGTTCTTCTTGAAGAAAAATATGTAAATATATGTATCACACCTTAGATCTGAAAAAAATGACAAAAGAAAAACGTCTAAGGGCCATATAAATACTGACTGATCTTTCAGGGGTATTTTCATCCTTTCACGTTCGATAGTTTTAAAATGAACTGTCGATGGTTTTATTTTAGGGGTAAAATGGTCAATTTTACTTCGATAGTTAAAAATAAGAATTCAAACCGACCTTTTCAAAAACCATCGAAAGCTTTTTCTTTCTTTTAAAACAAAAAACTATCGAACATTTGTCTTTCTGAAAAACTATCGAGAATATAAAATATTAAAGAATTTATTTCTTTCGATAGATTTCATTTTATTCTCAAAAACTATCGAGATATGTTTTCGATAGATTTTCTTTTCCTTTTCAAAAACTATCGAAAATTAAATTCGATAGATTTATCTATGTACTTGAAAAACTATCGAATTTCCTAAATTCGATATTTTTTGCTTCTGTCCAAATTTTAAAACCTGTTCTTGTTTTAGAATTCAGACTTTTTATTTCCTGTCAAGTTTTATTTTGAATAAATCTTTTAAAATTCACCAAAATCAATTGTTAATAGAAAATTCACAATTTTCTTAGAATAAAATCAACTAAATATCATTAAATGATATTAATCAATTAAAATCCAATAAATTATGCTGCATTAATCTACAATGTTAAAAACAAAGCAAATTAATTCAAATTAAATAGATGCTTTAATATTTAGAACAAATATTAGCACCTAAATAATTTTTAGAATTAATAACCAACTAAATGCCAGAAGATATATAATCCATAATTATGACATAAAATTAGTACAATAATCCTAACTACGAGAATTGCTCCGGAAAATAAATTCACGAGTCCTAAGGATATGGAAATTCTTAAACTCATGTATTCACTAGGACTATCTGCAGTTACTGACTTCTAATCAAAATCAATTAGAAAGATTTAACATCCCAAGTTCACCAACCAGCTTATTGAAAGTGGATTCATCAAGCGGTTTAGTAAAGATGTCTGCAATTTGATCCTCTGTGGGTACAAAATGTAACTCCACAGTTCCATTCATGACATGCTCTCGGATAAAATGATACCTGATGTCGATGTGCTTCGTCCTCGAGTGTTGCACTGGGTTGTTTGAGATTGCTATGGCACTTGTGTTGTCGCAAAATATTGGAATCTTTGTCAACAAAAGCCCATAGTCACGGAGTTGGTTTCTCATCCACAAGATCTGAGCACAGCAGCTACCAGCAACAATGTATTCAGCCTCAGCTGTTGATGTGGACACTGAATGCTGCTTCTTGCTGTACCAGGAAACTAACCTTCTTCCAAGAAACTGACAGCTTCCTGAAGTACTCTTCCGATCAATCTTACAACCTGCAAAATCAGAGTCTGTGTATCCAATAAGATCAAATCTTGTATCTTTAGGGTACCAAATTCCAAGATTTGGAGTCCCCTTAAGATATCTAAATATTCGCTTAACAGCTATTAGATGAGATTCTTTAGGATCAGACTGAAACCTAGCACACAAGCATGTTGCAAACATTATATCTGGTCTAATTGTAGTGAGATAAAGTAATGAGCCTATCATACCTCTGTAGCCTGTGATGTCAACCTTCTTACCAGTTTCATCCTTATCAAGCTTAGTGGCAGTTGGCATAGGAGTCTTTGCTGTAGATGAGTCTTCCATTTGATACTTCTTCAGAAGATCTTTAATGTACTTGGACTGACAAATGAATATACCATCTTGTTTTTGGTATACTTGCAGTCCAAGAAAGAATGACAATTCACCCATCATGCTCATTTCATAACGACTCTGCATTAACTTAGCAAATCTCTTACATAGATCATCATTAGTAGAACCAAATATTATGTCATCAACATATACTTGCACCAATATCAAATCATTTTTATGCTTTTTGACAAAGAGAGTTTTGCCTACGACACCTCTTGTAAAATCATTTTCAAGTAAGAATTCAGAGAGAGTGTCATACCATGTCCTTGGAGCTTGTTTGAGTCCGTAGAGAGCTTTGAATAGAAAGTACACAAAGTCTACCAGTTTTGAATCCTCAAAACCTGGAGGTTGTTCCACATACACTTCTTCTTCTAACTCCCCGTTCAGAAAAGCACTCTTCACATCCATATGATATACCTTGTAATTGGAATGTGCAGGAAATGCCAGAAACATTCTGATGGCCTCAAGTCTTGCTACTGGTGCATAGGTTTCATCATAATCAATTCCCTCTTCTTGAGAGTAACCTTTAGCAACCAGTCTGGCTTTGTTTCTCGTTACAATGCCATCTTCGTCCAACTTATTTCTGAATACCCATCTTGTTCCAATAACAGATTTTCCCTTAGGCCTGGGTACCAGCTTCCAAACTTTCTGCCTTTCAAACTGATTGAGTTCCTCTTGCATAGAAATCACCTAATCTGGATCATCTAGAGCATCTTCAACTTTCTTAGGTTCTGTTTCTGAAAGAAACCCAGAATAGTGACATTCATTTTGTGATGTTCTCCTAGTTCTCACTCTTGTGTCCGGATCACCAATGATCAAGTGAAAGGGATGATCTCTATTCCATACCCTTTGTCTTGGCAGATGCGATCTTGATGATTCTCCTTGTTCTAGATGTTGTGGAGTGTGACTAGTTGATCCTTCTCCTGCTCCCCCTGAGTTGTTGACGGTTTGATCTGTTGATTCTGAAGACTGACTAGTGGATCCTGTAGAATTTTGAGGATCTTCACTTTGGTCATCACTTTGTCCAGAATCATTATCATTATGATTATTATTAATAACTATAACAACTTTAGGTACTTCTTCATTGTCAGAGAGATCTCCTGATAGATTTTCAAATATCAAGGATTCAGAGTTCTCTCCAGTTTGCAGGCCTGGTCTTTTGGTGTCGTCAAATGTTACATTAAAGCTTTCCAACACCTTCTTGTCTTCAATCACATATACCCTGAAAGCCTTAGATTCCAGAGAATAGCCCAGAAAAATGCCTTCATCTGCTTTGGCATCAAACTTGCCAAGATGTTCTCCATCTTTAAGTACAAAGCACTTTGCACCAAACACATAAAAGTACTTCAGTGTTGGTTTCTTGTTGGCCATTAACTCATACGGAGTCTTTTCATGATCTTTGTTGATCAGGGTTCGATTCTGAGTGTAACAAGCTGTGTTCACTGCTTCAGCCCAAAAGTAAGTGGGAAGTTTTGATTCACTCAACATGGTCCTTGCTGCTTCAACCAAGGTCCTGTTCTTCCTTTCCACTACTCCATTCTGTTGAGGAGTTCTTGGTGCTGAAAATTGTCTTGATATTCCTTTCTCTGAGCAGAAATCATTAAAAACTGCATTCTTGTATTCAATTCCATTGTCTGATCTGATTGTCCGCACAGGTAGCTTAGCTTCCCCTTCTATCTTCTTGATGTGATCAATGATTAGTTGTGTTGCTTCATCCTTTGTTTGTATGAACAACACCCACGTGTACTTGGAGTAGTCATCCACCATCACCAATGCATATCTATTTCTTGAAAGTGACATAACATTGACCGGACCAAATAAATCCATATGAATCAGTTGTAATGGTTCAGTAATGCTTGTCATTCCTTTGCTTCCATGTGATGCTTTCTTCGACTTCCCCTTTTCACATGCTTCACATAGTCCATCCTGATTGAATTCCATCAGGGGCAACCCTCTCACTAACTCTCTCTTTACCAAAGAGTTCATAGTTTTGAAGTTCAAGTGTGAGAGCTTCTTGTGCCATAGCCAACTTTGTTCTGAAGATGCCTTTGCATAGAAACATGTAACTTCTCCTTCACTGGTAGAACTTAAGTCAGCTATAAACAAATTTCCTTTTCTCACTCCCAGTAGAGTAAGCTTCTCATCCTTCCTGTTGGTGATCAAGCACTTGTTCTTTCTGAAATCTACATTGTAGCCCTTATCATAGAACTGACTGATACTTAGAAGATTGTGCTTTAATCCTTCAACAAGATAGATGTTCTCAATGATGACATTTCCAGCTTTCAATTTACCATATCCCGTAGTGAATCCTTTGCTGTCATCTCCAAAGGTTACAATCGGGCCGGTCTTCTTAACCACCTCTGTAAGCAGGGACTCTTCACCTGTCATGTGTCTTGAACAGCCACTATCCAGAATCCACACAACCTTTGAGCTTTTAACCTTACCCTGCAATCACAGATTGATTAAGCGGACTTTGGTACCCAAAATTGTTTGGGTCCTGAAGGTTTAGATGATTTAACATGAGTAACATTCAATTTAGTCTTACCCTATTTGATATTCATAGTATCTGTGGATTTAACATTAACAGTGCTATTGCTACTATCATTCATCAACTTAAAATAAGCATGCATGATGTTGTACTTACATAGCAAACACTCTTTCTTTCCACAGGGTTCATGAAGATCAGGCATGTCAGACATGTTATGCATTTCAGAAGTATTAGCAGTTTCTACTTTAACCTTTTTACATGCATGTGTAAGGTGTCCAGCAGAATTACAAATAGCGCACAACTTCCTAGATGCAATGGGAGAATATGGAACCATTTCCTGATTAACAATCTTCTTTTTCCCATTCCTGTTATTTTTAACATTACTAACTAAGTCACCTACTTCAGTTTTAGGTATCACAGTTTTTACTGATTTCCTAGGCGACTTAGTCTTTACCTCTTTTTCCTTCAACAAATCCTCCTCAAGCAATTCTTGTACTATGTAAAGGTCATCTTCATGAAAGAGTGGTGGAAAAGGCTTAACAAAAACTGGACAATCAACATTCTTAAGAACATGTGGAGTATTCCTTTTGACAACAGAAGGTGTCGTAGGGAATTCCACTATCTTCTTACCAGCTTTCTTGTCATAGTCAAATCCTATAGCAGTTTTATTCCCTATGGCCTGAGTATCAATGATCTCCTTAGCAATCAGGGCGGAATTCTTAAAAGCATTCAGCTTCAAATCTAAATCTGAAATCTGCTTCCTGAGGATAGTCTCTATCTCATCATTACACTTGACCTTGTTCTCTAAGTACGCATTCTTTTGCTTAAGATCTTCTAATGTTACAGCTACAAGCTCTAGTTCTTCATTTTTAGATTCTAACTTTTTAATCTTAAGAACTAGTTTAGCATTTTCCATTTCCGATGCTAGCATGCTTGTGTGTACATTAAACAATTCTACACTAAGATCTTGCACAGTTTTCTTGTACTCAGAATTAGAGATATCAATTGTAGTTAAGATAGGTACCTGAGATGATTGTGGTGATTCCTCTGAAGAGTCAGCCATTAGAGCAACATTTACATATTCCTCATCTTCATCTGAATCAGTATCATCCCAGTGCTTTCCCTCTGCTATATAAGCTTTCCCTTTCTGCTTTTCAGAGAGTGCCTCCAATTGCTGTTTAAGCTTGGCATTCTATTTCTTCAACTCATCATAAGAATCCTTCTTTCCATAGACATCTTTCATGTCTCTTGCTTGACGAGGCTTCCGGCATTAGTGGCGAAACGCCCTAACTCATTGCAGTTGTAGCATCTTGATTTGCTTCTATCAATCATGTCAATCTTGTAGCCTCCCTTAAAGCCTGTACTAGGTGTATAATTGCTCTTATGGAATCTGTTGGTTGAACCCTTGAACTTGTACTTAGGGTTTCTCTTGAAACGAATGTGACTAAACTTTGCAGCTAAGTACGCCATGGTTTTGTCTTCCATTTGCTCAAGCTCTTCTAGGGTGTAGTAATCACTTTCATCAACACCCAGATTCACAAAATCCATTTCTGCTTCTATTATCACCTCCTTTCCAGCTCTAGGGGTTTGAACCTGAATCTCAGAAGTTATTGGTTCATCCACTACAAGTGCTGCTGATCTCACAAATGCATTGTGATTGCTGTCCACTGTCCCTGGTCCGTAGATTATCACTCTTTGTTCCTGTTCCATCTCATAGGTCTTCAACTTCCCATAGATCATCTCTAATGACATCTTTGTGAAGTCAATTCTTTCCCTTATGGATGATGACTTGTGTTCTACATGATGGGGCAGCGTCATCATGAACTTCCTGTTTGATTCTCTCAATGGATAGGTCTTTCCTTTCATTGTCAATTCATTGAGGAGTTTAGTATATTTCTCAAACACCTGAGTTATACTTTCTCCTGGCAGAGACCTAAACGCTTCGTATTGAGAAGTCAGGATGTCCAATCTGTTTTCCTGCACGTCTTCAGTTCCTTCCATTATCAAGTTAATGGTATCCCACATATGTTTCCCGCTTAAGCAGTTCATTATTTGATAGCTCATTTCCTTGTCTGCGGAGTCCGTTAATATCAGCATTAAACCTGTATCCAATCGAATCAATTCCTTGTCTGAATCTGTGTACTCAGAGATATCCTTAGGTTGGGTGCCTTGAGGAATCCTGCTACCATCAGGAGCTATAGATTCACTAACTGGTTTCATTGGTACAAACGGTCTGTTCTCTAATATGCCAATATACAACGGATTAGATGCCTTGATAAATAACAGCATCTTCATCTTCCACAAACCGAAATCATCTCTAGTAAATGGGGGAACTTTAATACCAGCGGTTGTCTTTGGAGCACTCATGGTTTCTGAAAATTTTAAATTGTTTAAAATTCAAGAAATTCCAATTAAATGAAAAATTTTGAAAGTTAAAAAATTTGCTTCGAATTTTCACGCTACGTTTGATTTTGGTCTCATTCACCGGATCTGATTTGTACGTCAATCAAGTAGCTTTGATACCAATTGTTAGGTCCAAAGTATCGTAGAAGGGGGGGGGGGTTGAATACGATACTCACAAATAATTTAATTTCGTTCACGGATAATTCATTCAGTTCTATAACGAAATCAAACACACCAAACCAAACCAAGTTTCGGGGAATATATCTTTTTATAAATATAAACCTCGAGGGGTGCTACAATTTCTAATCCGTAGATTAGCTTCAATGAGTTCTAAGTTATTCACAATCAATACAATGATAAAGTTTAAGCATAATTAATTTCTCTAGGTATTTTCTCTCTGGCTCAATCTCTCTCTTCGTAATTGCTTCTGTGTGAAAATAACTTCGACTGAAGAAGACACGCTTCCTCTGTTGTAATTGTAGTCTTAGTTTTAGAAAACTATCGAACCTTAATTGTTGAAACAATCTTGGCCGTCCAATTCTCATCAACCTGTCCAACAAAACAAACTTTTCACCTGCTCCCATATATGAAAACTATCGAATGAATAAATGAATTTACCATTCGATAGTTTTTAAATAAAAACTATCGAAAAGTAAATTCCTTTACTTTAGTTTTCAAATGGTTTTCTTAAATCCCATTCGATAGTTTTCTAAATAGAAAAACTATCGAATCCTTTTCTTGTCCTTGATCTTTTAGAAAAGCTTCTGAGCTTTAGGGTGTTTTAGTTTTAGACTGTATCAATTTATTCTGAGACGATAAAACACCTTGATCTTTTAAGTGTCGTCACCTAGTGCAACTGGTCTGGTTCACAGATGAATAATCACTTGATCAATTCTTCTTTTATGTCTTCAATTCAATGCTTCTGATAAGTCCTTTGTCGTTCTGGTTGCCTTGGTCATCCAGCTTGTCATTGAGCTTGGTTAAGGATTGAGAAAGCATCATGTTTTCATCCTTTAGAGAGGCCACTTCTCTTTCTAGACCATCCACTTTAGAGAATAGTTGCTGAGATTTGAAAGAATTCAGAGATTGATCCTTGATCTTGGCAAAGTCAAATTTGGAGATGTTTGACATAGGGACCTCATCCACCAATTTGTCACCATAATGATTCTTCCACATTACATTTAGCATAGCATTAGAGGTTATGTTGGCTTTGACTTGATTGTCCAGTGGGGTAGCCAGTTTCTTGATGTTGTCTGTGACCATGGCAAGAGTAAGATCCATCATGTTGACATTAGAAGAGGTTTTCTGGACTTCTTTGAGGATGCCATCCACCTTGGGAAAATCAGAGAGATAGGAGTTTATTAGTTGAGTGAGGGATCTATCTGTCTCCTCCTTTATAGAATAGATCTCTGATTGAAGCCCTTTCCCAAGATAGTGCAGAGCCTTCAACTGATTCTTGTAAACATCATTAACAGCATCATAAATTGCAGCAGGAGAGAGATCCTTTGCATTGGAGCCCAGAGAAGTGAGGTATTCTTCTCTTAGAAAAGCCAGGGCATCCTTGAGTTTGAGAGTTCTCTTAGCATCCAACCAGGCATCCACATTTCCCTCTGGTTCAGCTTCATCCACTATCTTCTCCTGCTGAGCTTCAACATCCTCCTTGTGGCAAAGTAAAATAGCTTCATAATCAGCATTTGGTAGATTTGAGGTAAGGAGATGTTGAGCTATCTTTGAGAACTCATCAATCTGTGCCACATTAAGATGTAGAATGTCTTCTTCTGTCAATTTGGAAGGCACAGATGATGATCCTGAAGGCATGTCATTTTGCACAGGCTTCAGCCATTCTGACATGGTGGCCTGAGCCAAGTAAGAGCTAGTGCTAGGAACTTCATGAGATGTAAGATTTTGAGTCTCCTCCAGCCTTGGAATGGTTGTAGAGTCTGATGTTGTCTCCATTGAAATGGGATGTGTTACAACATCAGCCCTATTTGTCTGTGAAGACAGTTCCACATCCTTAAGGATGGGAGAATTTGTCACAGAGTCTCCAGTTAGAACTGGTGAAGCCTCTGTGTTTGTGTTGGTGTCATTAGAATATGCCCCAGCATGCATTTCCTGACCAACCAAATGTGGGTCCTGGGTGGTGAGCATAGTGTCAAGCACCATGTCACTTGAAAGGGGCTCACTCACAGAATCAAGAAGTGAGTGATCAAGATCAAGATTGTCATAAGAATGACTTTCTTGATTTGAAGAAATTTGAGATGCAGATTCTGGAAGAAAAGATGTGTTTAGAGTAGATTTGGGCAACTCCCCCTGAGAAATAGGAGGAGTTTCAACAGTGATGTGCTCTCCACTCTGTGTAGTACCACCCTTATTACCACTGGGGTCAAGAGTGAGTTCTTGACCCTGTGCAGACTCTGTACAGGTTGCAGTGGGGAGGCTGCTCTTTTCAATGCCAATGACCTGTTGAGAGGCCATTGACAGTAACAGGTGTACCCCTTTTGCCACATCTAAATCCTGTTGGAAGGATTCAGTGGTAGGTTTGGATTTTGATTTCTTACTGTGTCTGGTGAGAGGTGACTCAGGATTCTCACTTTCTATCTCTACAGATTCTTGTATCACTTCTAGGGCTCTCTTCTTTGTCTTCTTTTTAGTAACACCAATCTTTTGAGAGACTGATGCACTTGGCTTCCTAATTTCTACAGTTGTGTTTGCAGTAGGGTTACTAGATGGGATAGGGAGGCTAGGGTTAGACTGTGTAGCTCCTTCAGTCTCAGCCTCCCATGTCCAAGAAAGAGCATGGTATATTGGCTTAGCAAGTTGATATGATTCAAATGTGTCCTGCATATGCTGGGTCACACTTAGCCTCACATCAACATGATTCCTTGTGTCCAATGACCCAAATAGTATCTTGGACATGGACTTGGAATAAGCCATTTTATTTTTATCTATACCCTCAAGTTCATGTATATTTGCATCAAGGTAATTTAAAATACACTGAATAAAGCGAGGATAAAAGATGTCATTACCTCTACCACGAACTGTCCTGCCTAGCCTCTGAGCCAATTCCTTGAGAATTATGGCTCCCACATTGATCTCCTGGTTGTTGGCCAGGGAGTAGGCTAGCTTCACAGCAATGTGACTGATATGGTCCCATCCTGTCTTCCTGCATAGAAACACCTTCTGGAGTGCGTCAAACAGAAATGACCACTCCCTCCTCACAAACCTCTTATTGAGCTTTCCAGTATCTATCTCATCAGCATACAGAATGAAGGTCATGAAGTCTACAATTTGAGCATCAGTAGCTTCTTGGTCATGACCCTCCACCTTGAACCCCAAAGCTTCATTGATTTCCTTTTCCCCAAACTGGAAGTGTTTGCCTCCAATTGAACAATTAACCTCCTGGAATGAGGTTCCATCTTCCCTAGCCATTGTGGATACCAACGCCGTTCTCCAGAATCCTTCCAACACATCGACATACAAGGTAGGGTTCAGGGTTAGGGCTTGGCGTAGGTAGGACGTGTTCAAGAACCGTACAAAACATTTGTACCTTGGGTTAGCCTCAGCCTCAGAGGGAATGGTGAGAAGATTTGTTTCTTTGGGAATGGTTAAAGGGTTTGAAGAGGAAGCTGTTTGAGATTTGGGTGCCATTGAAATTGAGATTGAGATTGAAGAAGAGAGAGAAGAGTTTAGGTTTTAGAAATTGAGAGCAATAGACAGAGTGAGAAGTTGTGAACGGTCGACAAAAAGTATTTATATGATAGAGACACTACGATATAGAGTTATGAATATGTACAGACTAATTGTATGTCGCGAAGTCTCTAAATGGCCTGTACCGCAAAGTCTTGCAAAGTATATCGCAGAGTCCTGAATTGAACTATGTCGCAAATTCTTGAAGATAAAGGAATTTGGATGACTTTGCGATATAGTGAAAATACCCTGTCTTAAACTCACATTTTGGAATTTCAAGCATTTTTGTCAGACTTAAATCAAGAATTGAGATAAAATTAATTTAAATCAAAATTATGTCAAATATAGAGACTTGTCGATATAGTTATTCTAGATCGCGAAGTCATAAAATGAACTATGTCGAAAACTCATGAAATGAACTATATCGCGAAGTCTCACAATTTCAACAGTTTGCGATATAAGTCTGTTTGATTTGAACTAAGTCGTGAACTCTCAAGATCACCTAAGTAGAGATGTCTTAAAAACTCATAACTTAAAAAAAATATGATTTGAAAAATATGCAGTAAAATACTGAAATATTTATAAATCATATCTCAGCTAATTTTCACTCCAATTGAATAGAGCATTTAAATACAGTGAAAATTTACTGTTGCAACAATTAACTAGCATATTTACTTAGAACAGCTAAATGAAGGATTGAGCATTCTAATTTCACTCACAAGTCTGTTGAAAACAGCTTCATTTAGAGGTTTAGTGAATATGTCAGCTAATTGTTTCTCAGTTGGAACATAAGAGACTTCTATGGTACCATTTGCAGCATGTTCCCTAATGAAATGGTACCTGATCTCAATGTGCTTTGTAGTAGAGTGATTAACAGGATTGGCAACTATGGATATTGCACTAGTGTTGTCACACATCAGAGGTATGTGTTCCAATACCAGTCCATAATCCATAAGTTTATTTCTAATCCAAAGCAATTGAGCACAGCAACTTCCAGCAGCAATATATTCAGCCTCAGATGTGGATGTTGCTGTGGATTGTTGTTTCTTACTGAACGAGGACACTAACCTTTGGCCTAAGAATTGGCAGCTTCCAGAGGTGCTCTTCCTGTCAATTCTGCATCCAGCATAATCAGAGTCTGTGTAACCAACCAGGTTGAACCCAGTGCCTTTTGGATACCATAGCCCAAGATTAGGAGTCCCTTTCAGATACCTGAAGATTCTTTTGATAGCCATCATGTGAGATTCTTTGGGATCAGATTGAAATCTTGCACAAAGGCATGTGGCAAACATAATATCAGGCCTGCTAGTTGTGCGATAGAGCAATGATCCAACCATGCCTCTGTAAACCTTGATGTGTACTCTTTTGCCTTTCTTGTCTTCATCAAGCTTGACAACAGTGGACATTGGAGTTTTTGCAGGGGATGAGTCTTCTAAACCATATTTCTTCAAAAGATCTTTGACATAATTTGATTGGTTTATGAAGATGCCATCCTCCTTTTGATGTACTTGCAAACCTAGAAAGTAGGTTAACTCTCCCATCATACTCATCTCATATTTGCTCTGCATCAACTTAGAGAACTTTTCACAGAGTTTTTCATTTGAAGAGCCAAAGATGATATCATCCACATAGATTTGAACCAGAATGATATCATTTCCATGCTTCTTGAAGAATAGAGTTTTATCATACCAGGCTCTAGGTGCCTGTTTGAGTCCATAGAGTGCCTTGAGCAGTCTATATACAAAATCTGGGAAATCTTCATTCTCAAAACCAGGAGGTTGGGATACATAAACTTCTTCAGCTAGATCACCATTTAGGAAGGCACTTTTCACATCCATTTGATACACCTTGAAATCTGAGTGAGCTGCAAAAGCCAAGAATATTCTGATGGCTTCTAGTCTTGCTACAGGTGCAAATGTCTCATCATAATCAATACCTTCTTGCTGACAGTATCCTTTGGCAACCAACCTTGCTTTGTTTCTAATCACCACTCCTTCTTCATCCATCTTGTTTCTGAACACCCATTTGGTGTCAATAACATTCTTTCCTTCTGGAGGTGGCACTAGCTCCCAAACTTTGTTTTTCTCAAATTGATTCAACTCTTCTTGCATGGCAACAATCCAGTCAGAATTCTTCAAAGCTTCTTCTATTACTTTTGGTTCCTCTTGTGACAGAAAGCAGCTATACAGACATGTATTCAGTGTTGCCCTTCTTGTTCTAACTCCCTCACCAGGATCTCCAATGATTTGATCCCTAGTGTGGGCTCTGTCCCATTTCCTTGTGTGACCTTGTTCATTTCCTTGACCTGTTCCAAGCTCATTTTGATTGATAGTTGCATTCTCTTCTTCTCCCCCTGTGTTTGTGAACCCTTGCACATGTGTTTGAAGAAGATCATCAACTTCAAGAATTTCATTTTCTGGAACAGTTTGAACAGGTGGTTCATCCTCACTTTCAGAATCCTCAAGATATCCTTGATTTTCAAATCTTAATGGCACACTGTCTTGATCACTTGTTTTAAGTCCAGGAGTTTTCTTGTCATCAAAGGTAACATCCATGCTTTCCATGACTTTGTGTTACTCAGGTACAAACACCCTGTATGCTGTCCTTTCCAGAGAGTATCCAATGAAAATACCTTCAAATGCCTTAGCATCAAATTTTCCAACATGCTCAGAGGTATCTTTCATCACAAAGCACTTGCTTCCAAACACATGAAGATGCTTGAAGGATGCTCTTTTGCCAGTCATTAATGAATAAGGAGTTTTTCCAGACTTCTTATTGATCAATGTTCTATTTTGCACATAGCATGCTATGTTAACAGCATCAACCCAAAAGCTAGTAGGTAACTTTGCATCCAACAGCATTGTCCTTGCAGCTTCAATGAGAGTTCTATTCTTTCTCTCAACTACTCCATTTTGTTGAGGAGTTCTAGGAGCTGAAAATTGTTGAGAAATTCCTTTATCTTTGCAAAACTCATACAATGTTGAATTTCTGAACTCAGTCTCATTATCACTTCTCAAGGTAACTACAGAGGAACCAGTACTTTGTGCTTCTCTATCAACTCTCTTGATATGCTCTATAATAACTTGAGGTGCTTCATCCTTGGAGAATAAGAATTCCACCCAAGTGTATCTTGAATAATCATCAACCATCACTAGAGCATATTTCTTCTTGGAAAGAGACATTACATTCACAGGGCCAAACAGATCCATGTGAATTAACTGCAGAGGCTTTGAGTTTGTATTGAGCAATTTGTTCTTATGACTTGATCTTTTGATCTTCCCTTTTTGACAAGCTTCACATGCTCCATCTTGCACAAACTCCAAGGCAGGCATATCTCTTATGAGTTCTCTCTTTGTCAGAGAGTTCATTGCCTGAACATTCAAGTGAGACAGTTTCTTGTGCCATAGCCAGAATTCTTCATTTGTGGCCTTAGTGTAGAAACAAGAAATTTCTCCCTTGTCTGCAGCCTTGAGATTAGCTACAAACAAGCTTCCTTTCTTCACACCAGTTTAAACAACTTCACCACTTCCTCTTTTTGAGATTAGACAATGATCTTCATCAAATTCCACTTTGAAACCCCTGTTGGTGAATTGTCCAATACTCAAGAGGTTATGCTTCAGTCCTTCAACAAATGCTACATCTTCAATAATGACATTTCCAGATTTGACACTGCCATATCCCATGGTATAACCAATGTTGTCATTTCCAAAGGTTACTGATGGGCCAGCATTTTCCTCAAATTGTGATAGCAGGGCTATATCACCAGTCATGTGACTTGAGCATCCACTGTCCAAGATCCATATGACTCTTTTATTCCTGTTGCCCTGCATTCACAAAGTAACTAAGCTGTTTTTGGTACCCACACTTGGTAGGGTCCAGTTGATTTAGAAACATTTTTGTTAACAATTCTTCTGTCATAAATAGCATTCTTCACAGTAGGAGACTTCACTTTGTCTGTGGCTTTGGAGTTTACACTCTTGGGCTCACATGAAGTTTTCACCCTCTCAACCCTGATTGGGGATCCTATCCTGTGAGTGTGCATATGTGTGTGTGATTCACAAGATTGTGCAGAATCCAGTTTATGCTTCAGAGATAAACAATTAGCAATCACAGTCACATAGCATGTCATGTAGTTTGAATTACCACAGAAAGAATCATGAATAGAATTTAAACCTACAGAATGGTTACTTAGGTCATCAACTTCAACATTTACTGGTTTATTACACTTATGAGTCAAATGATTAAAAGATAGGCATTTCTGACACTGTTTCCTAGGAGCATTTGGCACATAAGCATAGTTGTTACTCTTGTTGACACCTATTTTACCATTTCTGTTTTGTTTCTTTTTCTTAACAACTTCTTTCTTGACTTTAGGACTCTTGACAAGGTTGTCTTTGGTCTCTTTCTGATCAACAGATTTAGGAGAGGAAGAAGTGTCTTTAGCAGCCTCATCTTCTTCAAGAAGTTGTTGTTTGATGATCAAAAGTTCTTCATCAAACTCAACAACACTCTTTTTGAAAATGGACTTTTCAACACTAGACAAAATGGTTGGGGCATTTTTGTTTGTAAAAGATTCTTTTCCTTTGCCCTTTGCCTTCTTCCTTCCTTTATCATTCTCATAGTCAAAACCAACTCCAACCTTACAGTCTTCAGTGTGTTCCTTGTAATAGGTTTGAATAAGCTCAGATGAGTTTTTGAAACTTCTTAGCTTTAATTCATTTTCAGCAATTTGCTCTCTAAGATCTTTTTCTATTTGTTCAGCACAAATTACTTTGTTTTTGAGATACTCAATCTCCTTATTCAAACCATCAAGGCTCACAACAATTAACTCAAGCTCCTCATTCTTTTCTGTAAGCTCAAGATTTTTAGCAGTTAGCCTATCAATTTCTTCATTAGCAACTAACATGCTGGTATGAATATTAAACATCTCAGTACTCATGTCTTCAACAGTTTGCTTATATTGAAAGGGAGTCATATCAAGAGAAGTAAGAATGGGTACCTGACTTGAAGAATCACCATCATCAGAAAATGCCATCAAGGCATAGTTTGAATACTCTTGTTCTTCCTCTTCATCAGAGTCATCCCAGCATTTTCCCTCAGCAATAAAAGCTTTACCCTGTTGTTTCTTGAGTAGAGCTTCATACTTGGCTTCAAGCTCTAAGTATGCTTTGTCCTTTTTGACCTGTTTAGGCTTCTTGCACTCTGTGGCAAAATGCCCAAGTTCATTGCAGTTATAGCATCTTATTTTGGACCTATCCACACTCCCAGATTTGTATCCTCCTTTAGCAGCACCATCAATCCCTTTTCCTTTGTTGAAAGAGTTTGAGCTACCTGAACCACCAGCATTTCCACTATTGAATTTAGACTTGAATGGCTGCTTCCTCTTAAACCTAATGTTAGGATATCTCCTAGCCATATAAGCAAAAGATTTGTTTTCCATCTTGTCCAGCTCATCTATGCTGTAGAACTCATCCTCCTCGGGCAAATCATAAACAACCTGAGTTTCATCACTAGTGTCATCACTT
The DNA here is from genome assembly GCA_030848705.1 of Heracleum sosnowskyi. Classification (NCBI taxonomy): domain Eukaryota; kingdom Viridiplantae; phylum Streptophyta; class Magnoliopsida; order Apiales; family Apiaceae; genus Heracleum; species Heracleum sosnowskyi. The sequence continues at coordinate 75,011,141 of CM061235.1, forward strand.
TCCAGTTCCTCAATCTTGACTTGACTGACTTTTAGAGATTCCATTCTTTGACCTAGATTGTCAGCAATAAGGGCACAAGAGGTATTGGCCATTAATCCTTGCTTTTCTTGAATAGATCTCTTCTGAAACAGCTCTAGCTCATATGTCTTCAAAACACCATACAACACATCAAAACCAATTTGTTAGATCTCTTTCTTTAAGGGAAGAGATTCTTGGTTCCAAGTGATCTGGAAGAGTTAGTAAGAACTTCATGTTGAGCTCTTCTGTCTCATAGTGTTTGTCATAGAGTTTGAGTTCATTTATCAGCTTGTTGAACCTCTCAAACACTTCTGTGATTCCCTCCTTTGGTTGAGCCATGAATGCTTCACACTGTGAGACCAGAATCTGCTTTTTGTTCTTCCTTACCTCAGGAGTTCCTTCACATAGCACTTCTATGAGATCCCACATTTTCTTTGCACTACTACAGTGAGCAACAGTGCCATACATGTTGAAATCCATAGATTCACAGATGATAAGTTGGAGATGTCCATCCAGTGCTATTTTCTCCTTTTCAGGATCAGTGTATTTTGAGGGGTCTTTAGGAACATGCCTTGTTGGTATTATCTCAGTGCCTACTGTTGTTTCAGCAATCTCGATCATTGGAATAAAAGTACCATGCTTTAGAATGTCTAAATACATGGGGTTAGAAGCTTTGATGAAAATCAACATCTTCTTTTTCCATAAACTGTAGTGCTCCTTGTTAAAGGGAGGAATCTTGATACTGCTTAGTTTCTGTGAACTCATTCTTAATCTTTTCCTGTTTGTACGTTAACAGCCTACGCTCTGATACCACTTGTTAGAAATAAATACCACTAGAAACTAGACAGGGGGGTGAATGGATAGTTTGATGTTTTTCGATTCTTGAATCACAAGATAAACTGTATATGATTATGCTATGTAATATGCTGAATATAAACAACACACACAATCACTTTAATCTACTTTGTATTGAGTAAATTAAATACTACAGCTTTCCGAAAATTCACAACGGAATTTCTGGCTTCTAAACAAGAACAGTTTGTAACTTGTTTGTGCTTACAGAGAAAAGAGTGCTTAAGATAAAACTATGTGTATCTCTCTTACAGCTTACAGTGGTGTGTGCTTGATATTTATATATTCATCTATACAAACTATGCAACCCACTATTTACATAGTTACCCCTAGCTGAAAGTCCAACTTGTCCTGCCATAAGAGGTTAACTGTGTCAAGAAGGACCACCTGCTTTTCGGAGTCTTTCCCGTTTCTGTAGCTGCTTGTCTCTTATCTTTCTCTCCAAGTTTAGCTGTAGATTTGTCATCTGTTCTTTGGACCACCTTGCCAGAACAAATGCTTCAGTATGTGTCTCTTTGGATTCTTGATTTTGTACCTTGATTTGTTTTGTTGTAAACGGCTAAGTGTTGATATCGTGAACTCCTCTTCATTCCAGACTTCGCGATGTCCCTTGTGAAGACTATGCGATATGACCTTTGAGGACTTTGCGACATAGGTCATTTTAGGACTTCACGATCTAGGCATCTTTGACCTTGTTGACTTCAACACTTCACGACATGAGTCTTGAGGACTTCACGACATAGTACAAAATGGACTATGCGATCTAGCACTTCTCGACATGGATATTGGTGACTTCACGACATAGCTTTATTCTGACTTTGCTATATAATGCCTTAGACAAATTTCTGCAACTTATTTCTTCAGGGCCTTATTCATCTCTATCATGCTGCATGAACAAAACTGAACTTCTACCAGGACAATTATTTAATGGCCTATATACATTCTAGTTGCAAGAAGCTTACTAAGCTCATTATAATTCTGAGCATACATGATCAAGCTGATGTTCATGAGAACAAGACAAGTACATTGAGAGACCTATACTATATCCCAGTGATAGAAATCACTAGGTCATGTAGTGTGACATAGTCACATAGCTTAGGCTTGTTAATGGTGGTATTCAGACATGTCTTGAGCCTAACAAAAATCTACTCATTTTCCAAAAATATCATGGCAATTATCTTTAAATTAAAACATATTATCTTTTATATTTGTTATCACTAAAATCTTTGTTTTCCAAAAATATGAGTTGCAATCCTTATTTATTTATTTTAAAACCTATTTTAATACTCTATTTAATAAATAATAAAATAATATAAAAATAGTAACTAGCTATTGCCTTTTATAATTATAAAAAAAAATGAACGTATTATTTTAACAAATACAATTAATATAATTAAAACACATCTAAAAATATTCCGGGCAGTTATTTTTTTAATTAAAACATGTTAGCTTTTCTATTTGTCCTTATTAAAAAAACTTACTTATTTTAATATGTCAACGTATTTTTTTAATAAATACAATTAATATAATTAAAACACTTCTAAAAATATCACGGTCAATTACTTTTTTAAATTAATACACATTAGATTTTCTATCTGTCATTATTATTAATATTATTTTATTATAAAATAATATTAATAATACCTCATTTATCTTCCTCAGCCCCATCTGTATTTTTTTATATTTTTTTTATATTCCAATTAATATTTAAGTTTCTGATTTAATAATTTATCATATTAATTTTTACTTTTATTTTAATATTTTTCGTTCACATTAAATTTTTTAGTTTATTATTTTTTAAGGTCTGTGCCGGGTTATAGGCTGGTATTAACTTATTAGAGCATCTCCAACGGTGTTGGCTAAAATCGTTAGCTAAAATAATATAAAATGCTGATTATGTAAAATTTGCTGAACCTGTAAGATATTGTGTTCCAATGGAGTTGGCTATACTAGTTGACTATATTTTAAAAATAGAATGTTATTATTATTTCAAGTTATTAAAAATAGAATATATGATTTGAATATGGTAATAATTGATGTGGAGTTTTACTACAGGTCCATAGGGGTTCGACAAAAATAGTCAACATGGAGAGGTTGGCTAAAATTTTAGCTAACAGTTTTATCTCATTGGAGCGGATTTTTTTTTACATATTATCTAAATTTTTTATTTATAGCAATCCACCTATGATTTTAGCTAATGGTTCTCCACCATTGGAGATGCTCTTAGGCAAACACCTCTTTATAGGCAAACACCTCTTTATTATTTGCCTAATTAGAGAAAAGTGGTCATAGGAATACCGCAGCAGAGGAACGTGTGCATGAACTAGACGATAGGGTAAATGACACCGTATTTAGCGCCGACGTTTGGAGTTACAATGTTACAAGCCCAAAGCTTATGATCTTCACTTCAGTTAGGACCCAATATCTCTCTTTTTTCAACCAAGGTTTATTTCTTTTCCAGGGTTTTATACTTATTATGTTTGTATATTATTATGATCTCTGAACTGTGATTTTTTGTTTTATGGATTCATCTTCTCTTTAGGCTCGTATTGCATGAACTGACTTCATCTGCATGCTTATACACTTGTGTCTTTATTTATTCCAAGGATTTCTGTTTTGTAGTTTTTCTTATTATATGGATTGATCTTTAGCTTGTACTTTATGAACTCTGCATGCTAACACAAACCTTGATAATTCAATACCCTCTAACCGGAAAATTTTATTCAGTTATCGAGGTTTAAAATACACTATCAATATTAAGTATTATTCATTTGACAAGGTTATTCCTTTAGAGAGGTTCTACTGTATACTTATTGTGTGTAATTATTTTTTCTGATTTCAAAAATGTAGTTCTTTAATTTTTTTTATTTGATCTTCTCTTCAGCTTGTAAAAAAACTACCTACCTGCTAATTGGTTTTTGTTTCGTAATTTGTTGATCTTAATATGCCAATTACGCAGATGCAGATATTCGTCAAATTCCTTACAGGCCGGACAATTACTTTTGTAGTTAAAAGCTCAGATACCGTAGACATTGTGAAGACTAAGATTTACGACAAGGTGGGGATCTCCGTGAATAAGCAAAGGCTGATCTTTTCGGGGAAACAACTAGAGGATGGCCGCACCTTGGCTGAGTATGGAATTCAGGAGTCGACATTCGACTTTATTCTCTGCCTCAGTGTGATGAATATTTTTGTGAAGACCCTTGCTGGCAAACTTATCGCCATTGAAGTCGAAAGGTCCGACACAATTGATATTTTGAAAGCTAAGATTCAGGGTGTGGAAGGAATTCCTCCTGATCATCAGAGGCTAATTTTTGCTGATCAAGAGCTTGAGAATGGTTATGCCTTGGCTGATTATAACATTGAGGATGACTCGATGATTCTATTAATTTGCTGTCCCTGTGGTAGGATGCAGATTTTTGTCAAGACCATGACAGGAAAGACCATTCCTCTTGAAGTTGAAAGTTTTGATACCATTCTCAGTGTTAAGTCAAAAATTCAGGATGTAGATGGTGTTTCACCACACCAACAGATGCTGATCTTTGCCGGTAATCAGCTGAAGGATGGTCTTACTCTGGTTGATTATGACATTCAGAAGGAGTCAACACTCCACTTGCTTCCCCGAGTTGATGTGATTCAGATTTTTGTGAAGTCCCTTTCTGGTAAAATCAGTACCCTTGAAGTCGAAAGATCTGACACAATTGATAACATTAAGTCTAAGATTCAGGATATAGAAGGAATTCATCCGGATCATCAGAGGCTCATATTTTCTGATAAACAGCTTGAGGATGGTCATACTTTGGAAGATTACAATATTCAGGAGGAGTCGATACTCCTCTTGGTTCCTTGCCTCTGTGGCAGGATGCAGATTTTTGTGAAGAACCTTGCTGGTAAAACCATCACCCTTCAAGTCGAAAGATCTGACAGAATTTATGATGTTAAGGCTAAAATTTATGATATGGAAAGAATTCCTATTAATCATCAGAGGCTTATCCTTTCTGACGAACAGCTAGAAGATCATCTTACCTTGACTGATTATAACACTAAGAAGAATTCAGTACTGCTCTTGGTTCAGTGCGTCTGTGAAAGGATGCAGATTTTTGTGAAGAACCTTGCTGGTAAAACCATCACCCTTGAAGTCGAACTATCTGAAAAAGTTCATGATGTTAAGGTTAAAATTCATGATAAGGAAGGATTTCCTATTGATCATCAGAGGCTAATCTTTGCTGATAAACGGCTTGAGGATGGACACACTTTGGCTGATTATAACATTCAGAAGAATTCTACACTCCTCTTGGTTCGCTGCGTCTGTAGTAGGATGCAGATTTTTGTGAGGAACCTTTCTGATAGAACAATCATCTTTGAAGTACTAAGATGTGACACGCTTGATATTCTTAAGGCTAAGATTCAAGATAGGGAAGGAATTCCTCCGCATCGTCAGAGACTAAATTTTCAAGGTAAACAGCTTGAAGGTTTCCGTACCATGGCTGATTACAACATCCAGGAGAATTCAACCCTTTTTTTTATGTTTTCAATCAGTGGTGGAATGCAAATATGTGTAAAAAAACTTATTGGTAAGACCATCACTTTGGATGTTGGGACCTGGGACACTATTGGTGATGTTAAGGCTAGGATCCAAGAAAAGGAAGGTATTCCCCCCGACCTGCAGAGGCTGTTCTTTGCTGGCAAAGTGCTCGAGGATGATCATACCTTGGCTGATTACAACATCGAGGAGGAATCAACTCTCTGGTTAATTAATAAACTCTGTGGTTGTTAGGTTTGAATCTATTTATTTTAGCCTGATTTTATGGGTTTTAGTTCATGGGGGTTCTTTATATGATTATGTGATCACTTTCAGATTATTATAAGTTCTGTTTTCTCTAAATTTGAGGTTTAGAAATCGATGTCTGTCTATTTTCTTCGACTGTTGACAACATCTTGGTATAGTTATTGTTCTGTGGTTCAGTTATTGTTTGTTCTATTATTCTCATTGTTGTCCTGCGTTAGCAGAGCCAAGCTGAATTACTGAAAATTCAAATGACTGTTCATTGCAGCAAGCTCAAAATCTGTTGAGTAAAAAGTATCATAATTTGTGTACTAGTTCTTTTTAATTTTAAATACTAGTTTTATAATATACTTTTATGCGTAAGAGTTGTGCAAACACAATAATACTACCTATAATCTATAATCTAGAAGACAAAGTTGAAGGGACTGTCGTTTTGGACATACTAGTTTCTTACCTGTGTATACGAACCAAGAACGGCAGAGAATGATCCAGAGAGGAGAGCCAGGGAAGAGGCAGTGCATGGAAGGAATGGCCACTGACAACATAAAACATGTGCTCAGCCATCCTTTTCAAGCGCTCCATCATCCCTGTCTATCCTCTTTTCTCGTTAACATTGAACCCATACTTATTCGCTAAAACAACTTTAGTTCTTTTTAAATATGTTTACGTGCCCTTGTCATTGATTGACATTCTAGAAATGCACTGATGATAGTAACCACAATGTCGTTTACATTGAGCTTGACACTTGTATGTCACATACGAAAGATACAAATCGATCATTTTATGTTGGTAACTAGTAAGATGAGTTCACTCTTGCGTAGAAGATTTTGTGGCTGGTAAACATGTTAGTACTTGGTACTTTTACTAGACGAAGTACTCCTTTCTTCATTTTCTGATAACAATATAATGTACATTATGTTTATGAACTACATATATCTTCTAAAAGTAGTAAATTAGCACAGCTAACACATAATTGTACTTGTGTACTACAAATCTTGTTGAAGTAACCTTTGTTAGTGTTTACGTGTGCACGTGTGAGGGGGAGCAAGAACACACACTAGAGGATAGTTGCATTTGCCGAGCAGACTGGCAAGGCGACATACAAACTGGAATTGGCTCCTAAAATCCAGATTAGTCAATAGGATAGTTGTTTTCTCAGGTGTAGAATTGTAAAAGGTGGCATGCAAGCTAAGATTGCGTCCTACAGCTCAAGTGCATTACACATGTTGCTATCATGGACAAGAGTTGTAATATGTTTGCGGTACGTGGTCTACCCGGAGGATGAAGCTGAGTTCTACTCAAATTTCTAGATTTTGCCTTAAGCAAAGACTTGAGGACAAGTCTTCTTGTAAGGTATATATTGGTAGCTTATTGATACAATCATACAATATATATAATACTACTCAAGGGCTATGCTAATGAACACTTAGAATTATGGTTTTCATATTTTGTTTTAAAAAAATAAAACACCTATTTCATGTTCCAATTCAAATTCATAATATTAATTTTTCGCATACCATCTCTGAATAGGACTTTGTACCGCCCTAGACCTTGTATATATAACTTGGTATTAGTTACAAATATTATTACAACAATGTTCCTGCGAGTTCCTCAGACTCTGAAATATTGCTACTCTCCTTTTCCAACCACGCAGATGCAGATATTGGTTAAATTTCTTACAGGCAATACTATTACTGTGGTAGTCGAAAGCTCGGATACCGTACACATTCTGAAGACTAAGATTCGGAACAAAGTGGGGATCTCTGTAGATAACCAAAGGCTGGTCTTGCCGGGGAAACAGCTAGAGGATGACTGCACATTGGCTGAATATGAAATTCAGGACTTTATTCTCTGCCTCAATGTCATGAATATTTTTGTGAAGACCCTTGCGGGAAAAACCATCCCCCTTGAAGTCGAAGAAACTGACAGAATTTATGAGATTAAGGCTAAAATTTATGATGAGGAAAGAGTTCCTATTCACCATCAGAAGCTTATCTTTGGTGATGAAGAGCTCGAAGATCACCTTACCTTGACTGATTATAAGACTAAGAAGAATTCAGTATTCCTCTTGGTTCCGTGTGTCTGTGAGAAGATGCAGATTTTTGTGAAGGAACTTGCTGGTAAAACTATCACCCTTGAAGTCGAACGATCTGCTAAGATTCATGATGTTAAGGCTAAAATTCATGATAAGGAAGGAATTCCTATTGATCATCAGAGGCTAGTCTTTGCTCATAAACGGCTTGATGATAGACGTATTTTGGCTGATTATAACATTCAGAAGAATTCAACACTCCTTTTGGTTCGCTGCCTCTGTGATAAGATACAGATTTTTGTCAAAAGCGTTAGAACAAAACTCTTTACAGTAGTAGGATGTGACACACTTGATATTCTTAAGGCTAAAATTCAGGAGCGGGAAGGAATTTCTCCACACCGGCAGAGACTAACTTATCGAGGTCAAGTGCTCGATGGCAACCGTACCATGGCTGATTACGACATCCAGGAGAATGCAACCCTTTTTTTGCATGTTTCAATCAGTGGTGGAATGCGAATCTGTGTAAAAGACCTTACTGGTAAGACCATCACTTTGGACGTTGGGACCTCGGACACCATTGGTGTTGTCAAGGCTAGGATCCAAGGTAGGGAAGGTACTCCCCCGCAATTGCAGAAGCTGATCTTTGCTGGTAAAGTGCTCGAGGATGATCGTACCTTAGATGATTACAACATCAAGGGGGACTCAACTCTCTTTTTAATCAGTAGACTCCTTGGTTGTTGGGGTGCATCGTATTTATATTAACCAGATTGTTACCAGTCTCGGTCCATGAGGGTGCTTTGGAATTATATTTTCACGCTTAGATTATTATACATTCTGTTCTGCTTTGAAGTTTAGGTTGAGTACTTGATAGCAGTTTATTTCCTTCTTCAGTTGACCACATCATTGATTTTGTTCTATTATTCTAATTGTTGTCCTGCATTGGCAGAGCCAAGCCGAATTCCAGAAAATTCAAATAACTGTTCATTGCAGCAAAGCTAAAAATCTCTGCTGCTTACAATTTGTCAAAATTTATGTACTACTTGTTAATTTACCAGACTAGTTTTATCATATACTTCTTACACTACTGAAGAGTCTACAAGACTAGAAGGCTAGAAGTTAAAGGGTCTGTCCATTTGGCCATAATAGTTTCTTACCTATGTACAAGGACCAAAAAAGGAAGACAACGATATAGAAGAGGATAACCAGGGAACGATATGTGCTCAGCCATTTATTTCAAGCTCTTCCGCATCCCCGTCTAAACTCTTTTGAGGTTACCATTGATGGACAGAGACTCGCACAATAAAACAACTATAGTTATTCACGAATCATGTTTACCTGATCACCACAATGTCATTGAATAGCATTCTAGCACATCGTTGATGACATTGGCAATCACCACAATGTAGTTTACATTGAGCTCGACACTTGTATGTCACAGACCACAGAAATAAACCCAATTTTGTATATTACTCAGAAATGGTTGGGACAGAGGGAGTAGTAACTAGAAAGACGAGTACAAAGATACATAGAAAGACGAGTACAAAGATACATACAGGGAATCATGGTACACATGTTAGGACACCAATACCTACATTTTCTGGTAAGAATACGAGGTACATTATGTACTACATACTCTTTTATACAAAATGTACCGCTGAATTTAAGCATTACTTGACAAGAAAACAAAAAAGAAGAAGAAGAAGAAGAATTTAAGCATGGGCAGCCTTCAACTATCAACTACAAAATATTTTTTGACACCTTTCACCTGCCTACTTTTGTTACACTAGTAGCAGCTATTTATTTAATATGTAATTAAATACAGAAGTGATGTAGCTATATGAATGTGCACATCATCAGCAAATGTGAGCGTGAGCACGAATACGCTACCAGAAATTTAGTCGATAAAATGGTAGCGTTGCCTCAGCTTAGAATAGTAAGGTGGCATTCAAGTTGAGATTGCCTCCTTACCAGAAATCTAGATTAGTCGATAGGAATTAGGGGATAGTTGCTTTCCCATGCATAGATTGGTAAAGTTGCATGTAAGCTGAAATTGTCTCGTACATATCAAATCCCCAAGATTTTGCCTTCCCTTCGGCAAAAACTCGAGAACAAGTCATCTTGAAACGGGGTACATAATGGTGCTAGTTTCATTTGCTTCCGGTGTACTTTGCAAATTGCAATGCACTTTGAAGAAAACAATTTGCTTTCAAAATATTTTAGCTCTGCGGACCCAAATATCTCAACAAAACAACTCATCCTTGCTTTCGTCAAGGCTGATTAATTTTTGTTCTCATTTACATTAAGTACATATGTGAACGTAAAGAGAAGGCAACGCTTTTATATTCTTGTGTGACTGAATGATTTCAATTGTTAGTTGACATTTCTAGTAGTGCCCAAGTTCAAAGAGTTTGTTTTCTAGATGAATATATGATACCAATAAGGTTAGACGACACGGAGAAAACATCTTTACAGGAGAACATCTAGTGACCAGAGATATAGGACAAACCAGAAGAAAATATGATCCTACTTGTTGAACATATAAATGTTTTTCATGAAAACATTGCTCTGTTGAAATATAAGTTAAATTAGAGCCATCGTAAAATTTTTAATGACATTTATGACTAAATGACTAAACAGTCTAACAAATGATAAACACAAAACACAAGCATATAAACATTTGTAAATTAAATAAAAACATTATAGCTTATTGTACATATTACCCAGAAGTTCCTTTTCAAAGAGAGAATACATCCAACAAAGAGAAAAATACGTCCAATGGCACAACACAGGCATTAGTATGTCTTGATTTTAAATACCATACAGATTTGTATCATTACTAGCAACTATTTCTTAGTGTCATAGGCAGCTATATTTTGGGGTTCACATTCAGGACTAAAAAGACGAACCAGCAAAGCTGTGCTTGAGCTTACAGAGACAGCGCCACAAGCAACCCACCTAAGACTCCGAGGAACGGTGATTCTAGGACCTACAAAGACATGCATAATAAACAAATCAATATAATTTCTGTATAATCCTGTGCAGAATTATTTGTTAACTCATTGAAGCTTCAAAACTTCCATGATAACAACGAAATATACCCACCACTTTTCCATTCGAGCAAATCATGTTTAAATTACATAGTTTAGATAATGAGTTCAAGCAACAAGTGTTAGTTTTATCAATAAACTTAGCCACCGTAAATTGAGTCCAATTTTATCAAGGCAATTTAAATGTATACATGTATACATAAGAATCATAAATTTCAGTGTGGATATGTCATACAAAATCTGATAGGAATTCCGAATCCCCAGTCCTAAATAAAACTCTAAACCGGACCAGATCATTCATCTGATATATCTGCCAAAGTAGGCCCAAGAAATGATTTAAGCATTGGTATGGCATACCCAAAAGACCTTGCATTGGAAATGTGAACTTCAAGACATAAAATGATAATTTGACAAGAACTTAAGCAGGAAAAAAGCGAGCAAAATAGATGTGATCCAAAGGGCTTCCTCCATTCAACAATAAAATCTCAGTTTGATTTTCTAGTAAATTCATGAAATTCTAAAATTTAAAACTAGTGAGAATCGATTTAGATATTAATTATTGCAAAAATAAAAACCGTAAACTACTTGAAAAGTATTACTCAATTAAATTCATTATTAAATTATAAAAAAGGGTATCACAGCTTAAATTTTGCGAGATTGCAAATTGAGTAATTGACTGAAGAAAGTAAGATGCAACTTTTTGATGAATGAAGCGAGAACTAGGTCAGAAAGATGAAACAAACCGTAGTGCAAGCGGCAGAGAATCCAAAACCCTAACCCTCCTCCAACAGTGAAAATCCCAGCAGTTTGCCTCATCAATCTTGTGCAAGGTTTGCAATCTGATCTCATCAGTTCACCATCAGAAAATCCACATGCACGTCTCAAGGCCATTGCTTGCTTTTACCGAAGTCTCTACAAAATAGTGCTGCAGATAATATCTTTAGAACATCACTTAGTTAAAGCTCATAATTGCAAAGCCTCTGCTGCGGGCATTGCCACAGTAGATATAATCTCATTCCAAGCCCAATCATATAAATAAATACAATAAAAAAATTTATTTTGGAACTGCTAGGGGGAGAGCATTTGTAAGACAATTGTACTGTTAGGTTCCGCATATGTTAAAAACAAATCCCTCCACATTATTTAGGTGCTTTCTCAATGATTAGCAAATTCCCCAGACAAAAGAGATAAGATATGTAGCCAATATATCACAGGAAGGAAATTTAGAAAAATACTTTTCTTTGCATTGCAGTACATCCTAATTTCTAGGGTCATTGCTTCTTATAATATCTCGGAGATAACTAATTTCAATTCCTACATGCATTTCATGATAAAATGTAGGATCTAACCAAGCATCTAATACGGTTTGAGACCTTTAAATTTTAAATAACAAGCACTTGAGCAGGCTATCATATAGTCAAATCCATTACGACTCTAAAATTACAGCTGCTATAACTTCAATATGGAAATTAACCACTTACAGCATTTATCCATGACACCATAGTTTGGTCTTAACATAATTTCATACAAATTATAATACATACTATCACATCAAAAGTCACCTCTACCACTGTTTATTTACCTGCAACATATTCTCTAAGCTTTACTAACAAACCTTATCAATTCTACTTAGTACGTCTGTCTTTCGCTTGTACGTGCTCATTTAATCGCTTCAATACATAAACACTAGAACGCCGAAACAATGATAATTAAGCACTTGGTTGCCTAAAAGGCTACAACCCACTTCAAAAGCCAGCTCGGATAACTAAACAACAACTTATTCTACTGAGGAAAGCAACCTACAAAACCCGGGTCTTCATTGCAAAAAAAAAAAAAGACTGACAATTCCACTCTCTACTTGTGACATTGTACTAGCACAAGTGAAGATGACATTAAAATTAATATTTAGCAATACCCATTTCATAATTTCAAACAAACAACAACAAATATAAAAACAAAAAAGTTACTAAATAAGCTTGAGTTTCACAGAGACATTTCGTCGAACAGTTGGACAGCAGAGCATGAACATAAACTACTTACACAAATTTGCATGAATAACATGTAAACATGATAGAGGCAAACACATCCCATATGTATGTATATATGTATGCATAGAAGCTAGATTAATGTACGCACCAGTGTTAGTAGTGGTTGGCCAAAGACGAAGAGAATACAGAGCAAAAATTAGTCTTAAAAAGTTTAAGAGACATGTAAAGTAAAATCATTTATTTTCTCTTCTCACTTTGTGTTATTCTTTAATTTTGATTTTAGTTTTCATTATATAAAACAAATCTAAAAATAGTCTCAAACCGTAACTGTGAAATGAGAGTCAGGTTTTATAAAAGAATAATTCTAGAGTTACCGAATTTTGGTACTAAATGATGTGTTATTGGTGATGTGGAAGTTTGGGATGATTTTATTGGGGGAATTAATGTGAATGCAGGGGTCCACTATTATTAATTAAGTTGTAGCCAATAAGAACATGACATGCGGCATTTGTGATCCAATTTGGTACCCTTAGCATTATTCTTTATAAAATTGAAAAGTTGCCTTATAATGAACGAATTTCGAAATCTTATAGAGCAATTTACATGATTTATTATTTATGAGCAATTTCAAAAATGTATATTTACAAAAAAATGTAATTTTAACAGAAAAGAATGTAATTCGATAAGCCAAACCGCAGGAAAGGACTCTTAACTTTAATTCATGTAAATATTAATACGCCACATTTTATTTTGTCAATGTCCATTTCCATTTGTAAGTGAAAATCTAAGGCTTTGTTTGGGATTGCTGTTAAAAATTGCTGTGTTGTTGAAAAAAGTGCTGTTAAAATAAGTGCTGTTGTGAAAATCAGATAACTGTTTAGTAATATTTTTGATATGTGTATGTTTTGGTGTATAATATAAAAAATTAATGTTTTTGGTGAGTTTTGATGTTGAAACCAGTAGCTGTTTCCCGAAAAAGCTGAAAAGCAGCTTTTTTCAAAAGCATAGGGGGACCTGCTTTCTCTATAAGCAGTTTTTTAGCCAAAAGTGCTTTTCAGAAAAGCAGCTTTTAAATTTTACCAAAAACTTTTTTAGCTGTTTTTCAGAAAAAAGATGATGTTGCTGTCTGCAACAGCAATGCCAAACGGAGCCTAAGAAAGTAAAATCAGCATCTACACTAGCAAAATTAGTAGAGTAAAGTGCAATATGTGTAACTACATTATGCGTGTCAGACCACTTTCAATACCATATTTCAGAAACTCTCACTTGCAATACTGGACAATAAAAAAACATTATACATTGTGTAATACCGTCAAATCTTGCTAACGCCGTCTGTTTTCTCAGGGGCATAATAGTCAACTCATTTCTCAGGGGCATAATTAGGTCTGAAATATGGCTAAAACTGGGTTGGCTTTTTTCCTGAATAAAACTGTATTAGCAATTTTTAACCGTAAAGCTTCATGCACTTGCTAGCTTTAGACATTGCAACATTGGCGAACACACGAATAAGAGACAATTTTGTCTTATAGAAGACAGTGAAACCATTTATTGCAGAATACTGTAAATAGCCAAAAGAAATCGAGGAAAGCTGAAACGATAAAGAAGACAACCAAATCAATATGACGAGTAAACCAAATAGGCTTACAACCATAATGAATCATAGTCCCGAATGTTGCTCCATTGGGCTTACAACCATTACCTTCCAATCCTTCATAGACCTTCTTCGCTTCATCCATCATCCCATTCCTACAATAACAACTTATCAAATAATTATAACTTATCGAATCTGGTTTAACTCCTCCCTCCTTCATTTCCTCAATCATCTTCACCACATCTTCAGCCTTCCCATTTTGAGCATTCATCACCCTCACATTATAAGCCCCAGCATCAGGCACAAACCCTTTCCCCGTCATCTCACTCCACAACCTCTCCGCCTCATCAACACTCCCTTTCTTATACAACGCATGTAAAATCATCGTAAACGTAATCACAGTAACCTCAATCCCTTTCTCCTCCATTTCCTTCAACTTCTCAACCCCCAATTCAGGCTTCCCATCATCGCAATACGCCTTAACCAACAACCCATACGAAACCTTATCCGGCAAAAACCCATGCCTCTGCGGCATTTCATCAAACAGTTGGCACACTTTATCAAACAACTTCGAATGATTACAAGCAGACAACAAAGCATTAAACGAAACCACACTCCGCGGCGCACCCAATTCACCCATTTGCTCATACACTCTCATGGAATGATCAAACATACCAGCAAGCCCATAAGACCTAATTTTTAGCCATATTTCGGACCTAATTATGCCCCTGCGAAATGAGCTGACTATTATGCCCCTGAGAAAACAGACGGCGTTAGCAAGATTTGACGGTAGTACACAATGTATAATTTTTTTTATTGTCCAGTATTGTAAGTGAGAGTTTCTGAAATATGGTATTGAAAGTGGTCTGACACGCATAATGTAGGTACACATATTGCACTTTACTCAAATTAGTACTAAATAGGGCTTTAATTCGGCAACTCGAGTTCAATTCGAGTTTTTCAGAGTCGATCCGAACTTTTTTTTGCCGAGTCTAAAACTAATTGAGCTTGAAAAGGATATTCGATTTCGGCTCTTAAATTAACCGAATCGAGTTCCAGCCGTTCACGAGTTTTCAAGTTTAACGAATTTTTTAATGAGATTATCGAGTTTTCGAGCTTATCAAGTTTATCGGGTTTTTATAGAGTTGTCAAGCCTATCGAGCTTTTAACTTGATTTTCAGAAAAAAAAATTCCTATTATTATATTTTTTGTCTTATTAAAAAAGACAAATAAACTTTAAAAATAACATTGTTTTATATTTAAATAATCTATAAATATTTTTTGTTTACAATATAAAGTACTTTTAGAATTACACACTTATGTATGTAAATAACTTTATTATATTTAAATAATCAAATATAATTTCAAAAATAAGGAGCAGATAATAATGAATTAAAAAATAATTTGTAATATATTTCATTAGCCCTTCATCAGAGAGGTAGGTCCAATGGTGCATCTAGGGATGGCAGAAAAATCCGACCCGATGGATACCCGATCCATTTCGATCCGATTGGATTTTACCGAACCCGATATTTTGTATTTGGATATGGATTTGGATCCAATTTTTAAACCCGAATGAGTTTGGATTTGGATTTGGATATTAGGTATTCCGATCCAAACCCGACCCGAAATCCAAAACTCGATCCAAACCCGGAAAAAAAATCCAATTATATATATATATATATATATATATATTATAAATTAATATTACTTTTTCAATTTTAAATTATACTTTTGTTATCTTATTTACTATACCCGTAACTCATTTTTATCCAGTACTCGACCCAATTATCTAATACTTACTTACATAACAGTAACACTCAAAGAGTCCTATCAATTAGTCTCGTTTTGCAGTCGGATAGCAATTTGCCTCATGCTTGGTTCTCCAGAACATTTAATGAATTTTTAAATTTCTATTCTAGAATCTCGTGTTTGTTTTAATTTGTGGATTAAAACTCTAAAGACTAAACTTTAATTGTATTTCATAAAAATTTGTAAAAAAAAATTTTGTACCCTAAAGTACTTTTTATTTGAAAGTAAAGTTTCATGAATTTTCGGTTCAAAGAAAAAGTTGGTACGAAGTTAATTTTTGTTTATTTGAAATTTGAAATTTGGATAAATCCGAACCCGATCCGAAACCCGATGGATTGGATTTGGATTTCAATTTTAAAATCCAATTGGATTTTGATTGGATTTGGATTTCAAAAAAATATTTGGATTTGAATTTGGATTTGGATATCTCATAAATCCAACCCGATCCGACCCGTTGTCATCCCTAGGTGCATCTTTGATGTGATAACGTGTCAGACATGGACTAAGAAATACTACGGAATAACCTGGACAGGGTTATGTTTATTTTTAAAAATTATACTAATTTAATGAAATAAAAACTAACATATCTATACTATTTATCTATCTATACTATTATATTAAAGACGAAACATTGAAAGTTTTGTAGTTTGGTCGTGAAAGTTTTTGTAGTCTGGTCACTCCATTCATAGCCGTTAGATATTTCTGATCAAATCGATGAGAACCGTTAGATAAAATATTAAAATTATTATATAGAATATCTTTTCTCTTTTTCCTAACTAAAACATCTCATTTTCCAAAAATATCACACACAGTTTCATTTAATAAAATAACATAATAATGTTATAATTGCTAATAACTAATTCATTACCATTTTTAGCCAAAGTGTATATTCTTTTTTATATTTTCTAACTAAAATTTATACTTTTCTAATTTTCCTAAATAAAACCTCTTATTTTCCAAAAATATCACGAACAGTTCTATTTAATAAAATAAAATAAAATATTATAATTTATTAATGACTAACCGATTAGTTTTTTTTCCCAAAACGTACATTCTTTTTTATATTTTCTAACTAATATTTCTCCTAACTAAAACCTCAAAAATATCACGGGCTATTCCATTTAGTAGCATAAAATACTAATATTATAAATTTATCTCTCTATCTATACTATATTATTAAAGACGAAACATTAAAAATTATGTTACCTATTTTTTGATACGGTACTTGCCTTATTTAATTGTTTATTTAATTATTATAAAATTAAACAGTTACCCTTTCAGTTAAAATACATTACCATTTTTTTCTAAAAAAATCACGGACAATTTCCTTTTCAGCTAAAACATGTTACTTTTTCTATTTCTCTTGCTAAAATCCCTCATTTTCCAAATATATCACGATCAAACCCTTACTTATCAATCAATACTATTATATAATAGACGAAACATTAAAAGTTTGGTCGGTCAGTATGGTACGTTGTGATTTTACTTAATTGTCCTTGGTTAACTGTACTTCGTGTTTTTACTTAATTAACCTTACTTATTTATAGAAATATATTATTAAATAATAATATTACCTATTTATAACCAATTACTTTTTTCACCTAAAATACATTATTTTTTTTAACAAATTCCGATACTTTTTCAAACATGACAATTACCTTTTTAAACTAAAACATGTTAGTTTTTTCTATTTTTTCTTACTAAAACCCCTCATTTTCCAAAAATATCACGAACAAACCTTTAGTTATTTATTTTTAAAACTATAATATTATAATTAATTTTTAAAAGTTTACCTATTTTAACATGTCTACTTATTGTTCTAGACAAATGCAATCACTAAGAATATTAAAATATAAATAATCAAATACCTATTTATAACCAATTATTCTAAAACACATTATATATTTTTTCCAACAAAGTCCCTTCTTTTCTAAATATATCACGAAAAATTGTATTTTTCAATTTAATTTTTCTATTTTTCTCACTAAAATTCATTTTTCTCCAAAAATATCATAGGAAACCCTTTACTTATTTATTTTAAAACGAATTTAAATAATTTAAATTATTAAATTTTAAAACCTCATTTTCCAAAAATATCACGGACATTTACCTTTTTAAACTAAATATATGTTACATTTTTTATTTTTTCTTACTAAAACCCCTCATTTTCCAAAAATATAACGGGCAAACCCTTACTTATTTATTTTAAAATCTGTATTAATGTTTTTAATTAATTAAAAGTATTTAGCTATTTTAATATGCCTACTTATTTTTTTAACAAATACAATTAATAAAATATTAAAAATAAAATAATAAAATAACAATTAACAATCTCTGCATCGCACGGGTTTTAAGCTAGTATATAATAAGCGTAAGGGAGATCTTATCCAAAACTTTGGTCAGTCACTGTACTACCAAAAGTATATGATCCGTTGGATTATAAAACTATAAACTAGCGTAGAAGCCCGTGCGATGCACGGGCCTGTTCATATACGAAAATAATTTTCGCACAAATTAGCATCTTCGAAATAATTTTATAATTAAATATATGGTAAATTATAGTATTTCAACTTTATTTTATATTTGTAAATTAATTTTATAATATTGTATGCTGTTTTCATGAACCAAATATTTTATAATTTGATCAGGTTTAAAAAGTTGGATCAATATATCTATACGATAATAATTACATGATGATTATTATTATTAATTTCTTAAATAATAATTAAATTTCCAATGTCGTGAAAAGAAATTTATTAAAATGACATGATTTTTATTATTATTAATTTCTTAAATAATAATTAAATTTACAATGTCGTGAAAAGAAATTTATTAAAATGATCAATTAAATGTAACATAAATAATTATTGTAGCATAATTGTTCGTGTATAACATAGATGTTTGTAAACTCATGTGATTTTAATGTAATAAAAGTATATTTGTAAAAAAGACAATCATGTATGTGAGATTATATATTAAGATATATTACAAATTTTCTTAATTTTTTATATTTTATACATAATTTTTTTTTATAATCAAGTAATTCATTAATAAACGGTCATACGACATCTACAAAAATAATCAAAATAGAACAAACACATAATAAAATATATCAAGTCATAATTTTCTTCACCCCGAACTATGATTGTTGAGCAAATCATTCATTGTAGCACATCACTCGTTCATATCGCTGAAGTTTGCAGCCTTTTTAGAGAGACAATCTAATAATCTGTTGTAGTCGTGCAATATATATATCTAATTCGTCCAAACGTATTCGAACAATTAATCGTAATTGCGACTCCATACAATCCAAATCAATGAACCACTATTATAAATCCTGCAGATCTACGATCTCGGATACTAAAACAAACCAAACTCTCACAAGGAAAGAGAACAAACCCGAAGAATGGGTAGAGAAAATCCACTAAACGGGGTACTAAAACTCTCAATAATGAGAGAGACCTATACAAATCGAAAACAAAATCAAAAGAAAACAGTAAAGAGAGGTCTTATCACCAACTTTTTGGTTAATGACAACCCCTTAAATAAAAATTGTGAGTTAAGATTTTTTTGGCGGAAGTATAGATAATATATATGAGCGGTTATTGTATAATCACAAAGTCTACAATACATGTCAATAAGACATTTTACGTTTTTATCATTTATTTTCGTGTTCCTGTAATTTCATGCATCAAAAATTAAATCAAACACTAAATTTTCGTGTCATAAATCAAATTTTTTTGAAAGATGTGAACGGTGAAGGAATGATAAAAAATGGACAAATTAGTGACATGTGAGATTTATTAAAGTTGTAAAGAATAATATGTCTTTTGGAAAGATAAAAATAAAGGAGTGTACATTTCGAAAATAAAACTGTTAACAAATGAATGAGACGAACAAATTGTATAATAATTATTTCATAATTTAATGAAAAATATCAACGCTAACTTTCTTAATTTAAAAAATATTAACTAACGAATAATGAGATCCTTGTATCTAATATGTAATTTATATTAGATCAAATATTATTATTATATTTTATGTATAAATACTTGACCAGTTCAAATAAATATAAATTATATCAATTAACAATATAATTGGTATTTTTTAATTGAAAAGAAACATGTATAATAAAAAATTTACAAACATGATCGGATATGTAGTTATATACAAAGTTACAAAAACAAACATAATGGTATATAAATAATATAAGTCAACGTTCTATATACTTAAAATTTAAATTATGAAAAGAATAAAAGGAGATAATGTGATTTACCTAATAGGAATTCTAAATTACAAATCAAAAGTTAACTTAGCATAGTGGTTAAGACATGAAATTGCTAAAATGAAGTTAAGGGTTCAATTCTTGATGAGAACACAAATTAATTAATTTTTAGCATAACTTATAGAAAGTGGCATTTTTGTGATTTTTCAACAAATAAGGGTAAAATTGTAATTTCACAGCCATTTTTTGGGCTCAATTTGCCCTTAGACGCCATTTAATATATATAAGTAGATAGATAGATTTACGTATATATATACATATATATATATATATATATATAATAACGTAAATAAAAAATACAAATTTATATAAATAATATGGACCAATATTTTATTTACTCAAAGGTTCAAAATAAAAAAAAAGAATATAGAATTAGAGAAAATAATGTGACTTATCTAATAAAATCTTTAAAATA
Source organism: Heracleum sosnowskyi (assembly GCA_030848705.1). Taxonomy (NCBI): domain Eukaryota; kingdom Viridiplantae; phylum Streptophyta; class Magnoliopsida; order Apiales; family Apiaceae; genus Heracleum; species Heracleum sosnowskyi. The sequence goes on from CM061235.1 coordinate 75,031,967, forward strand.
AACTCAAAAAGCAACTTAGCATAGTGGTTAGACTTTGGACTTATTAGAAGGAGGTTGGGGGTTCGATTCTCTACAATAACAAATATTAACATATTTTTGCATAATAATATAACAGTGGTATTTTTGTTATTTTTCAAAAAATAGGGGTAAAATCGTAACTTCACAAGCATTAAAATGGCAACACGGTATTCAACAGATCGGAACACCTTGGGCTGATGGAACTGAGGGTGTCACACAATGCCCTATTTTGGCTGGAGATACTTTTACTTATCAGTTTGTCGTTGACAGAGTAAGTTACTTAAAATTTTCTTGTAATTATAACATGATGTTATTAAGCATTTGAAGTGTTGGTAGCGTAGAAGCCCGTGCGATGCACGAGCCTGTTCATATAAGAAAATAATTTTCGCACAACTCAGCATCTTCGAAATAATTTTATAATTAAATATATGGTAAATTATAGTATTTCAACTTTATTTTATATTTGTAAATTAATTTTATAATATTGTATGTCGTTTTCATGAACCAAATATTTTATAATTTGATCAGGTTTAAAAAGTTGGATCAATATATCTATACGATAATAATTAAATGATTATTATTATTATTAATTTCTTAAATAATAATTAAATTTCCAATGTCGTGAAAAGAAATTTATTAAAATGACATGATTATTATTATTATTAATTTCTTAAATAATAATTAAATTTCCAATGTCGTGAAAAGAAATTTATTAAAATGATCAATTAAGTAACATAAATAATTATTGTAGCATAATTGTTCGTGTATAACATAGATGTTTGTAAACTCATGTGATTTTAATGTAATAAAAGTATATTTGTAAAAAAGATAATCATGTATGTGAGATTATATATTAAGATATATTACAAATTTTCTTAATTTTTTATATCTTATACATAATTTTTTTTTTTGATAATCAAGTAATTCATTAAATAAACGACCATACGACATCTACAAAAATAATCAAAATAGAACAAACACGTAATAAAATAGATCAAATAAGAATTTTCTTCACCCCGAACTATGATTGTTGAGCAAATCATTCATTGTAGCACATCACTGGTTCATATCGCTGAAGTTTGTAGCCTTTTTAGAGAGACAATCTAATAATCTGTTGTAGTCGTGCAATATATATATATATATATATATATATATATATATATATATATCTAATTCGTCCATATGTATTCGAACAATTAATCGTAATTGCGACTCCATACAATCCAAATCAATGAACCACTATTATAAATCATGCAGATCTACGATCTCGGATACTAAAACAAACCAAACTCTCACAAGAAAAGAGAACAAACCCGAAGAATGGGTAGAGAAAATCCACTAAACGGGGTACTAAAACTCTCAATAATGAGAGAGACCTATACAAATCGAAAACAAAATCAAAAGAAAACAGTAAAGAGGGGTCTTATCACCAACTTTTTTGTTAATGACAACCCCTTAAATAAAAATTGTGAGTTAAGATTTTTTTGGCGGAAGTATAGATAATATATATGAGCGGTTATTGTATAATCACAAAGTCTACAATACATGTCAATAAGACATTTTACTTTTTTATCATTTATTTTCGTGTTCGTGTAATTTCATGCATCAAAAATTAAATCAAACACTAAATTTTCGTGTCATAAATCAATTTTTTGTGAAAGATGTGAACGATGAAGGATTGATAAAAAAATGGACAAATTAGTGACATGTGAGATTTATTAAAGTTGTAAAGAATAATATTTCTTTTGGAAAGATAAAAATAAAGGAGTGTACATTTCGAAAATAAAACTGTTAACAAATGAAAGAGACGAACAAATTGTATAATAATTATTTCATAATTTAATGAAAAATATCAACGCTAACTTTCTTAATTTAAAAAATATTAACTAACGAATAATGAGATCCTTGTATCTAGTATGTAATTTATATTAGATCAAATATTATTATTATATTTTTTGTATAAATACTTGACCAGTTCAAATAAATATAAATTATATCAATTAACAATATAATTGATATTTTTTAATTGAAAAGAAACATGTATAATAAAAAATTTAAAAACATGATCGGATATGTAGTTATATACAAAGCTACAAAAACAAACATAATGGTATATAAATAATATAAGTCAACGTTCTATATATTTAAAATTTAAATTATGAAAAGAATAAAAGGAGATAATGTGATTTACCTAAAAGGAATTCTAAATTACAAATCAAAAGTTAACTTAACACAGTGGTTAAGACATGAAATTGCTAAAATGAAGTTAAGGGTTCGATTCTTAATGAGAACACAAATTAATTAATTTTTAGCATAACTTATAGAAAGTGGCATTTTTGTGATTTTTCAACAAATAAGGGTAAAATTGTAATTTCACAGCCATTTTTTGGGCTCAATTTGCCCTTACACGCCATTTAATATATGTATAAGTAGATAGATAGATATACCTATATAGATATTGTTAGGTCCTGATAAGTTTGTAGAAGGGGGGTTGAATACAAACTATACCGTTTTATCGAAATTTGCTCTTTGAATAATTTAACAATTAAGAACAAATTAATGCGGAATATAAATGAAACAAGATTCAAGTTAAATATAACTTTATTAAACTTGAAGGGTGTTACAAATGGTACTGAATACAAGATTGAATCTCAAATAAATTAAAACAAATCTAGAATAAATTCGACATGAATTTATCTATATTTGTAATAAAATGATATAACAATATTTGATAATTTGAGATTCGTTCTAGGGATAAAAATCCGCTAGATAATCAAAGCAATACAAGTAATCAACTTCTAGTGGTTTGGATTTAACAATACAAACTAGAATTAATTGCTTGAGAAGAAATGAAATCAAATGGCTTCTTCGTTCTTTTTGTAGAGAGAAATGTCTGTGCTTTGATAATACAATCTTCTTTTCTATCTCTTTTTGGCCGCCTGTTTATACAAAATACATTTGCCTTGTATGACCTGCAAAAGTGTCTTGTATGACCTCAAGTTCTTCCAACAACTCTTGGTAGAACCTTAGGAAATGAACTTGTATGACCTTAGAAAAGACTTGTATGACCTGTCAAAATAACCTTGTATGACCTGTTCATATAGAACCAGTATGACCTGAAAAGAACCTTGTATGACCTTATTAAATAGGTCATACCGTGTTTTTGCTTTTAATAAACTAGGTCATACCGGATTTTTTATTTTTAATACCCCAGGTCATACTAGTATTAAGACAGGTCATACTAGTACTTAAGTTACTTTCTTTTAATTAATTTTAGTTGAATTAAATTCTAAATTAAATTAATTCTTTTCTGGAATTAATTTAATAAATAATTCAAACAACTAAATTAATTAATTTAATAAATAAATTAATTCTGAAAGAATTAATTTATTAATTAAATTGATTAATAATTTAATTAATTAGAAGAAGATAACTTAAAAACATAGTATCTCTCTCTCTTCTGAAAACCACTGAAAATAGATGATTTAATTCTACTGATTGATGTCGTCATTCGATGCACTGTCTGGTTTCATGAATAACTGACTTCAATGATAATTCTTCATCTTTAAAACATTTAAAGTTGTGGCTTCTTTTCTTTAGCTTTGACTAAACTCTGTATCCTGTACTTCTTCTGTCACCACTGGAAATCTCTGTCACTGTAGTAAATCCACTTTCTTGAATACTTCACTGAGGCTTGAACAATAAATTGAACTTCTTTCAATGTAGAATAACTTCAAGTCTGTAGATGACTTTAATCTTCAATCTCTTGACAGATAAAACTCTCTGAGATTCCTGTGACCTTTAATCTAATATTTACTTATTACATTCTTGTTTAAGTTGAGTAGAATCCTCGAATTACAAATAGGCTGAAACATATGCCTTTCAATCTCCCCCTATTTGTTTGTTAGAGAATAACAACCAAATACGTAGAGGATCACTCAACTAAAACCAAGAAAAAGATAAGACTCTTAAGCCTAAGTAAATACTAGAAAGTTCTGGATCAAATATGACATTTCCAGATGTCACCAGTAAAGGTAAATACAAGACAGATGTTCCTCTAGACTGAACATATGATAACATTGAACCTGTCTTGATTTACCTAAGCTCTATACATATAACATTTACAAAACAGAGCTAACTTACCTTTACTCCCCTGAAACTCCCTCATTACCTTTTATATCTTTTTCAGCTCCCCCTTAGAAACTTCTAGAAACAGCTCCCCCTTAGAAACTTCTAGAAACTTCTCCCCCTTAGAAACTTCTCCCCCTTAGTTGAGGAATTCTCTACAGATTTAACTTTAAGAGTATCTGAAGCCAGTAGGAGTTGAGATAGATGATGGAGTTGATCTTGGAAGTAAATTTGTCTTCTAGATTTCCTTGAGCAGTCCCAGCTGATTGTTGACAGAGGTGGAAAAAGAAGACCGTTCAACCACTTGTGCTTGCAAAATTTCTTTATCAGCCTGGGTTTAGAATAGATGTTCCTGTAGATCAGCTATGTGAGCTAACTACATTGCAGTGTATGTGTCTGTGTGTGCACTCACTTGAATTTCTCTTGTAAGTGTATCACTCATCTCACGTGCATGTGTTTCACTCAGTGTTTGACTTTTATCACTCAATATTAGCTGTCTGTTTGCTCCTTTTTGATCAGTACCTGCATTGAAACTCACCCTAGCCTCTTCAAGAGAGGTCAGTGGTGGTGCAATGGGAGTTCGCAAATCCCGATCCTCAATCATGTCTATCAAATCACTTGGATTTGAAATCTGAATTGCTTCAGTGATAGACTGACCAAGTTGCCTTCCCCTATCTCCAGATAAATCTGCGAGTGGAAAATCCCTTTGGGAGCCAGAGGTGTTCACTCTGGGAGGGGAGAAAATGATTCTATTTAAATTTGGCAAAGAATCAAATTTTCCCTCAGATGCCTATGAAGGCACTTCTACCGTAACAATGGTAGGCACTGTAACCAGTTGCATGTGCTCTGCTTTCACTGTGTCCTGAGTTTAATCTAATGAAATTGTTTTCTCCCATTGTGAGTAATGAGAGTGTGCTTGACTCAGTACAAAGTGCCATGGCCCTATGGCGAATTTCAATAGATTCATCCTGTTGAGAGAATGTCTCTAGATACAGTTCATTGGCCATTTCAAAGTCCATATCCTATTGAGAGGATACAGATGGGCTGACAGATGCCTCAGTATATATAGAATTTCTTTAGAGGAGGCAGAGCTGTGGGATCACTCACTGTTTCAATCAAAATACTTCTTTATTTAACATTTGATTTCTGTTTAGGCTGAGAGGTCAAGTAATTAAGTTGTAGACTCATTGTTTGGCTCTAAGACCTGGGATAAAGATTGTGGATCTACAATCCCTTGGTCAGCCCTAACAACCACTTGGGTTCAGCAACAGTAAAAGAAGTGGATTGAGAGATAGAAAGTAATACCTGAATTGGATTTGGCACTGAATTTCCAGCTAAGCAAGAGCTAGATCAGAAATAATATAAAATATATACACTATATTTACACAACCGACTAAGTCAAATAGAAAATAAAAGATAATCAATAATAATCAATAAAAATAAAATACAATAAAATATATATATAAAAAATATTTACATGAGACTATTTACAGGCAACTACGAATATATTAAAATAAAAGATTTTCAATAAAAATGGATTTCTCTACAATTTTAACTTGTAAAATTTGAGAAAAATATTTTTAGAGAAAATAATTCATTCTAACTTACTCAAACAAAAGCTAAGCAGTTTACAACATAAAAATAATATAAACTTGCAGAAATATTTAAACAACAATATTTACAATCTGAAACTAACTTAAATGATTCTAAAATAAATAAATTTTCAATAAAAATAAATTTCTCCATTTTAAAAAAAATGAGAAAAATATTTTTAAAGAAAATAAATTATTCAGAATATTTAAATTAACAAGCTTTACTCTAAACAAGAATTAGCAAAATATATCATTCAATATTAGCAAGAGAAAATGATTTTGAAAGAACAAACATGACAGAGATATTGTTAATCACTAAGACTGTTTAACATACCCAATTTACCAACTAACTTGATAAATGTGGATTCGTCAACAGATTTAGTGAATATATCTGCAGTCTGTTCTTCTGTGGGTACAAAATGTAACTCCACAGTTCCATTCATAACATGCTCTCTGATAAAATGATACCTGATATCAATGTGCTTCGTTCTCGAGTGCTGCACAGGGTTGTTGGAGATTGCTATGGCACTTGTATTATCACAAAATATGGGAATTTTGTCTAATGCAAAGCCATAGTCCTTTAATTGATTCCTTATCCATAAGATCTGAGCACAACAGCTTCCAGCAGCAATATATTCAGCTTCTGCTGTTGAATTGGAAACTGTTTGCTGTTTCTTGCTATACCAGGAAATCAACCTACCTCCTAGGAATTGACAACTCCCAGAGGTACTCTTTCTATCCACAACACTACCTTCATAATCAGAATCTGTATATCCAACAAGATTAAAACCAGAATCTTTAGGGTACCAGATACCTAGATTAGGTGTACCCTTAAGATATCTCAAGATTCTTTTCACAGCAACGAGATGTACATCTCTAGGGTCCGCTTGGAACCTTGCACACAAGCATGTAGCATACATAATATCTGGTCTACTAGCAGTAAGATAGAGTAAGGAGCCAATCATACCTCTGTAGCTTTTAACATCTACCTTGATAGATTTGTCAGAAGCTCCAAGTTTGATGGCTGTTGAAGATGGAGTCCTTGCTGATGCTGAATCCTCCATGTGATACTTCTTGAGGAGTTCTTTGAGATACTTGGATTGACAAATAAATATACCATTTGACCTTTGACTTACTTGTAATCCAAGAAAGAACTTCAGCTCACCCATCATACTCATTTCAAACTTACTCTGCATAAGCTCAGCAAATCTCTTACAGAGATTATCATTAGTAGACCCAAATATGATGTCATCCACATAGACTTGGACTAATATCATATCACTTTTGTGTTTCTTTGAAAAAAAAGAGTTTTGTCTATGATACCTCTAACAAAACCATTTTCTAAAAGAAAACCAGAGAGAGTGTCATACCATTTTCTTGGGGCTTGTTTGAGACCATAGATAGCCTTGAAGAGAAAGTACACAAAGTCCAGCAGCTCCTGATTTTCAAAGCCAGGGGGCTGTTCCACATACACTTCTTCATCAAGTTCACCATTCAGGAATGCACTCTTAACATCCATTTGATAGACTTTAAAATTGGAATAAGCAGCAAATGCTAAGAACATCCTGATGGCCTCAAGTCTAGCCACTGGTGCATAGGTTTCATCATAGTCAATGCCTTCAGCTTGTGAATACCCTTGTGCAACCAGTCTTTCCTTGTTTCTTGTTACAATGCCATCCTCATCTAGCTTGTTCCTGTATACCCATCTAGTACCAACTACTTTCTTGTTCTTTGGCCTGGGTACCAGCTTCCAGACTTGCTGTTGTTCGAATTGATTGAGTTCATCTTGCATAGCAATCACCCAATCTGGATCAGTCAGTGCTTCCTCAGTTTTCTTTGGCTCCATTTTAGATAAAAATGCTGAAAAATGACATTCATTCTGAGTTGCACTTCTAGTTTTAACTCCAACATCTGGATCACCAATGATCAGCTCAAAGGGATGAGCTCTATTCCATACAGTCTGTCTTGGAAGATTTGATCTTGATGATTCACCTTGAATTTCACTTTGATGTTGTGAGTGACTAGTTGATCCTTCATTTGCTCCCCCTGAGTTGTTGCTTGATTGCCTTGATGATTCTTCTCCAGTGTTGGTGGTATCTCCATTGTTACCAGTGTTTCCACCACCATCACCATGATCAATATCATCATTATTATTATCATCACCAGCAATAACTTCAGGTGGGGCTTCATCATCTGATTCTGAGTCTGGCAAGTTATCAAACTTCAGCTTTTCAGATGAGTCTTCTTTTTGGATACTGGGGAATTTGGTGTCATCAAATGTAACATTGATGTTCTTATTGACTGATAACATTTCTTGATTTCAAACAGGCCATATCCTCAGTTATACCTTTGCTGTTATCTCCAAAGGTAACTACTGGGCCAGCTTTCTCAACCAAATCTGATAGCAGGGCTCTATCTCCGGTCATATGCCTTGAACAGCCACTGTCAAGAATCCATATAACACGGTTTACCTGTTTAACTCCCTGCAATATCAAATTGATTAGACCTTCTTCGGAGCCCAAAATTGATTGGGTCCGGCATACTTAAAGAACTGGCCTTTGTCAGGCAAAACAACATTTTTAGCTAAAACTACTTCAACCTCTTTCACATAAGAGCGTTTCCATTTATAACCAGCCTTAACACATTTCTGAGTAGGCTTAGGGATAAATGAATCCACTCTAGTATGAGGAGGACTAGTAGTCTTTGTTTTAACATGCTTCTTATTATTAACATGTTGACGTGGAGCAGTCTTATCACTAGATACATGTTTTTTATTAAAGAAAGCATACATAACATTAAAAGCACAAGACATGCAATTACTCACACCACATGCTTTATGAGAAGAATTAATAGCAGGCATGTTAGTTCTACAGTTGTTTTGATCCAACTTATGGATATCTGATTTAGTCTTTTTAGTTGTAGCAACTTTGACTGGAATATCAGATATACACTTTTTGGACTGTTCAGCTTCCAAAGCAATATCTTCTTCATGAATCTCCTCAGCAATAATGATAGAGTATTCATTCATAGGCTCTGCCTCAGACTCCCTACAGAAGGGTGTTTCAATACCCTTAAGTATATATGGAACAACCTTTCCTTCAGATTTGTATCTACAAGGAGAATTAATTCCAAGCAGTCCAATAGCCTCATTATAATCATACCCTATACTGACATGATTACCAACAGCTTGCTTATTGAGAATTTCTTTAGCAGTCTTACAAGAACTGAAATAAGCATTAGCTTTGGTCTTAAGCTCACTAATCTGATCTTTGAGAATGGTTTCCAGTTGAATATAACATTTAACCCTATTCTCAAGAAAAGCTACCTAATTAGTAAGTTCATCTTGATTGATATGCACTAGTTTTAAATCTTTTATTTCCTTTTCAAGATTTGTGTTTAAAAGATTTATTCTATCATTTTCAGTGCGTGCACAACTTATGGTGCCACCAAGATGATAAATCATTTCAGCGTCAGTAAGTTTTACCTTAGACATGTTGGGTGGAGATAACATGGACGCAAAGAGTTTGTCTCCTATTGCCATGAGTGCAAGATTTCCAACTTCTTCATCTTCACTGTCTGTATCATCCCAGCTCTTTTCTTCAGACTTGTTCTTCTCAACCATCCCTGTTTTATAGCCACCCCTTGTGCTATTTGAGGATGAAGAACCACCTTTCTGGTATTCGTCAGCATATGTCTTGAACTTGAAACTAGGATTTCTCCTGAACCTGAAGTTTCCAAACTTCTTCACTACCCAGGCCATAGACTCATCTTCTAACTGTTCAAGCTCCTCCATAGAATAAAAATCACCACCAGATTGACTTGTAGATGTAACACCATATTCAGCTACAATTACATCCTTGTTAGGACTGGAAGGTAGAACAACCTTCGCTTCCTGTTTCTGTGGGACTCCAGCTACCAGTGAAGTAGACATACTAACCACTCTTCCTTCCCTTGGATTTGATCTGAAGTACTCATATGAAGAGGTGAGAATTTCCATCTTATTCTCTCTAACTTCCTCTGTCCCTTCATTGATTATTTCAATCGTATCCCAAATGTGTTTGGCAGAGACACATTTTAAAATATGATTATGCATGATTGGATCAAGACAATCAATCAGTATCAACTGTAGACAGGCATCCAAGGCAACATCTTCTTTTTCTGCAGAAGTGTAGTCCTTGGGATCCTTAGGGTATATCCTAGTAACAACATCATTCTCTATTAGCTCTTTCTCAACAAACATAGGAATTCTTGGTCCATTCTTCAGCACTTCAAGATATTCAACATTAACCACTTGAAGAAACAAGAGCATCTTCTTCTTCCACATAGGATAGTGCTCCTTGCTGAACATTGGGATTTTTACTGTAGCCACTTTCTGTGTAGTAGACATCTTTTGAGATTTTTAGAAAAATAAAAATTTCAGAGTTAAAAAAAAATCTCAAACAATTGGATCTTTGATTTGTATATCAATCAAAAGGCTCTGATGCCAATTGTTAGGTCCTGATAAGTTTGTAGAAGGGGGGTTGAATACAAACTATACCGTTTTATCAAAATTTGCTCTTTGAATAATTTAACAATTAAGAACAAATTAATGCGGAATATAAATGAAACAAGATTCAAGTTAAATATAACTTTATTAAACTTGAAGGGTGTTACAAATGGAACTGAATACAAGATTGAATCTCAAATAAATTAAAACAAATCTAGAATAAATTCGACATGAATTTATCTATATTTGTAATAAAATGATATAACAATATTTGATAATTTGAGATTCGTTCTAGGGATAAAAATCCACTAGATAATCAAAGCAATACAAGTAATCAACTTCTAGTGGTTTGGATTTAACAATACAAACTAGAATTATTTGCTTGAGAAGAAATGAAATCAAATGGCTTCTTCGTTCTTTTTGTAGAGAGAAATGTCTGTGCTTTGATAATACAATCTTCTTTTCTATCTCTTTTTGGTCGCCTGTTTATACAAAATACATTTGCCTTGTATGACCTGCAAAAGTGTCTTGTATGACCTCAAGTTCTTCCAACAACTCTTGGTAGAACCTTAGGAAATGAACTTGTATGACCTTAGAAAAGACTTGTATGACCTGTCAAAATAACCTTGTATGACCTGTTCATATAGAACCAGTATGACCTGAAAAGAACCTTGTATGACCTTATTAAATAGGTCATACCGTGTTTTTGCTTTTAATAAACTAGGTCATACCGGATTTTTTATTTTTAATACCCCAGGTCATACTAGTATTAAGACAGGTCATACTAGTACTTAAGTTACTTTCTTTTAATTAATTTTAGTTGAATTAAATTCTAAATTAAATTAATTCTTTTCTGGAATTAATTTAATAAATAATTCAAACAACTAAATTAATTAATTTAATAAATAAATTAATTCTGAAAGAATTAATTTATTAATTAAATTGATTAATAATTTAATTAATTAGAAGAAGATAACTTAAAAACATAGTATCTCTCTCTCTTCTGAAAACCACTGAAAATAGATGATTTAATTCTACTGATTGATGTCGTCATTCGATGCACTGTCTGGTTTCATGAATAACTGACTTCAATGATAATTCTTCATCTTTAAAACATTTAAAGTTGTGGCTTCTTTTCTTTAGCTTTGACTAAACTCTGTATCCTGTACTTCTTCTGTCACCACTGGAAATCTCTGTCACTGTAGTAAATCCACTTTCTTGAATACTTCACTGAGGCTTGAACAATAAATTGAACTTCTTTCAATGTAGAATAACTTCAAGTCTGTAGATGACTTTAATCTTCAATCTCTTGACAGATAAAACTCTCTGAGATTCCTGTGACCTTTAATCTAATATTTACTTATTACATTCTTGTTTAAGTTGAGTAGAATCCTCGAATTACAAATAGGCTGAAACATATGCCTTTCAGATATAATAACGTAAATAAAAAATACAAATTTATATAAATAATATGGACCAATATTTTATTTACTCAAAGGTTCAAAATAAAAAAAAGAATATAGAATTAGAGAAAATAATGTGACTTATCTAATAAAATCTTTAAAGTAAACTCAAAAAGCAACTTAGCATAGTGGTTAGGCTTTGGACTTCTTAGAAGGAGGTTGGGGTTAGATTCTCTACAATAACAAATATTAACATATTTTTGCATAATAATATAACAGTGGTATTTTTGTTATTTTTCAAAAAATAGGGGTAAAATCGTAACTTCACAAGCATTAAAATGGCAAACTTTGCCCTTGTGTTGGCCTATTATATATAGTAATAGATATTCAAATAGATGAGGACCGTTAGATATAATATTAAAAATTGTATTTGATTAATAATAGGATAGTATTTAAATACTAAAAGCTGTATTTTGATAATTTAAACCAATTATAAATAGGTTTTCTATATTGAATAGAAATCTTTATGTAAAAAATCATAATTATCTTTTCTCTTTAGTTTATGGATAGTTCCAGTTAGATAATAATTATTAAACCATCATTAAATTAAAGATAATTTTGTTAGCTTCGCGTGGGCCGTAAAATTGTTAAAATCTGTTGTCTAAAACTCAAGATAGAGCCCAATCAGTAAAGTAAAGTGTGGTTATCTAAATTTTAATATTTTTTTTAATTTAAACCAATTATAAATAGGTTTTCTATATTAAATAGAAAAATCTTTATGTAAAAAATCGTAATTATATTTTCTCTTTAGTTTATGGATAGTTCTAGTTAGATAATAATTATTAAACCATCATTAAATTAAAGATAATTTTGTTAGCTTCTCGTGGGATGTAAAATTGTTAAAATCTGTTGTCTAAAACTCAAGATAGAGCCCAAACAGTAAAGTGATTATCTAAAATTTTAATAATTTTTTTATTATTGTAGCACCAATTTAATTTTTTTCCTAATTCTTTTAAATTTATAAATTCTATATTTATTTCAATAAAATATTAAAATCAATTTAAGAAAAAATTAAAATCGATATGGTCCGTGTACGACCACTATACGACCAAATTAATTATTACAGTTATATCTTAAATAGATCGATGAGAATTGTTAGATCTAATATTAAAAAGCGTATCTGATTAATAATAGAATTATATTTAAATACTAAAAAGTGTATTTTGATAATTTAAAATTTTTCTATGTAAAAATTCTGAAATATCTTTTCTCTTTTATTTATGTATAGTTCGAGTTAGATAATAATAGTTAAACCAAATATCAGATAACAATTCATATCGATTACAATATTAAAAATTATCATGCTCATGTATATCATATAACAATGATATATGTGGACCCTGTATTATAAATTATAAGAGAACATAACAATTTGATTAATCCAAATTATAATTATATTATTTTACATATAACAAACATAAAAGGATAATATCAAAATATTATTAAAATATTGAGGGTTTCATATTCATAAACAATAATTTTGAATATAATACTTAACCATCTTTTCTTTTCGGTTTATGGGTAGGTCAGTGGTCAAGTTAGATAATAATTATTAAATCATCATTATTAAAGATAATTTCGTTAGTTTCACATGGGTTGTAAAATCGTCAAAATTGAATTTCTAAAACTCAGGATAGAACCAAAATAGTAAAGTGAGTATCTAAATTTTAATAAATATTTTTTTTATAATTGTAGCACCAATTTATTTATTTTTCCACTAATTCTTTTAAATATAGAAATTTTATCTTTATTTCAATAAAGTATTAAAATAAATTAAGAACAAATTCAAATCGATAAAGACTATAATAATATGAGAATAAAATTTTATATAATCATAACATAATTTTTATACTGTTTAATAATTTTAAAGTAATAATGTATTTTAAAATTTTATATACAATATAAATAAAACCGAAACATTAAAAGTAAAAGTAGTTAGTAAGATACTTATATCAGTATGTACTTGATATCCTTATTATATTAAACTCTTTTATATAATAAGCATAATAGGGATTTATCCAAAATTTTGATCGTGACAACCAAATTAATAAGGACTATTAGATCTTAACTAGATAAATGAAAATCGTTTGATTAAATATTAAAAAAAAATGTATTTTATTTATAATAGGATTATATTTAAATTCTAAAAAGTGTATTTTGCTAATTTAAACCAAATATACCAAATATAAATAAGTTTTCTATATTGAATAGAATTTTTCATGTAAAAAATTCGTGACTTTCTTTTCTCTTCTTCCATGGACAATTCCAGTTAGATAAAAATTGTTAAACCATCTTTTAATTAAAAACAATTTAATTATCTTCACGTGGGGTGTAAAATCGTCAAAATCTGATTTTTAAAACACAAGATAAAGCCCAAATCAGTAAAGTGAGTATTTAAATTCTAATAATGATTATTATGTCATCATTATTTTAACGCCAATTTAATTACTTTTTTCTAACTATTTTAAATTTAGAAATCCAAGTTACATGTGGAGAAGTATTATGACTGGCCAAGAGGTGTTGAAAAAAGGGTGTCGACGGAGCATAGGTACAGGAGAGGATACGTTTGTATGGAAGGTACCGTGGCTCCCAAGTGCAGATAATGGATACGTAACAACAACCATGCCCTCGGAACTTAAAGACATAAAGGTGACAAATCTTATGCAAATGCAGGATAGGGGATGGGATGAGGAGGTCTTGAATGATATCTTTAATGATAGAGACGTTCGATTGATCAAGAATATTCCACTATCAAACAGCAACAAGAAAGATTCATGGCTCTGGTTGTTCGATGGTAAGGGAGTTTTTACTGTGAAAAGTGGTTACCGTAAATTGGCAGGGGAATGTGATACGGTGGATGCACCATTTTGGAAAAAAGTATGGAATCTAATGGTCCCTGGGAAGGTGAAAGTCTTACTATGGAGGGTCTGCAGATTGTGCTTACCCACTGCAACATCCTTGAATGATAAAAGAGTAGACATAGATCGTAAATGTACTTGGTGTCGAGTGGACGATGAAAGTACAAGGCATGTGTTGTTCGAATGTAGTTTTGCTAGACAAGTTTGGAACTCTTTTAACATGACACACTGGGTTCAAACGATACCAGGAGAAGAAATTTTCCATATGATCAAACTGTTGGGTTATTTATTTAATCTAAAAGTGATTATTTACTTAGGTGTTTACGTGTGTTTAATAAATCAGCTGTGTATAAGTATTTGTACGTGGCTAGACTAGGTCTTTGTGGTTAAGTTTATTTAGGAGAGTCGTGGAGATAAACCAGGTATATAGTTCCTGGTTTATAGCAGTTAGCTTTCCACCTTTATATTCAGTTGTGCATGTAGTCTCTTAGTGATCTCTTCAGTTTGAATAATACAACGTTAATTCAGAAAACATCAATACAAGTGCAATTCTTATTTACTTATCTTATATCTGGTATCAGAGCAGTTCTCAACACTGACCGTCGATGGAAGCTAGCAAAGGGAAAGAAAGTTTCGGTTTGAGCTATCCATTGCTCACGAAAACCAACTATACGGCTTGGGCAATGAAAATGCGGGTGTTTATGCAGGCTCATGGCGTATGGGAAGCCATAGAATCAAAGGATCCCAAGGTGGCTGTGGCTGTTGAAGAAAAAGTAGACAAGCGAGCGATGGCTATCATTTATCAGGGTATTGCAGAAGACCTGATGCTATCAATCGCCGAGAAGAAAACCGCAAAAGAGGCATGGAAGGCTATTAAGACGGTGCATTTGGGAGCAGATAAAGTGAAGAAAGCAAAAGCACAGACCCTCAAATCTGAATTCGAGACTCTCTTGATGAAGGATACTGAGCCGCTGGATGATTTTTGTATGAGGTTGAATGGCTTGGTTACTAATATCTGAGCCCTGGGTGAGAAAATTGAAGAAGCTTATGTGGTCAAGAAACTTCTCTGAGCTGTACCCACAAAATTCTTACAGATAGCCTCTGCCATTGAGCAGTTTGGTAACTTGGAAATGTCTGTTGAAGAAGTTATTGGATCCCTGAAGGCCCATGAAGAGCGTCTCCGTGGGCACATGGAGAGTGGTGAGCAACAGCTTCTTCTTACCGAAGAAGAATGGACGAAGCGGGAGAATCGTGACGCTGTCATGCAGAAGGATGGCCAACTGTTGTTTACACGGGAAGAATGGTTAAGAAGAGCCAATAAGGGAAGCAGCTCTCGTGGGACTGAGACCAGAGGTGGTCGAGAATTTGGACGAGGGGGTCGAGATCGTTCTAAAGTTCGTTGTTTTAATTGTAGTGTCTTTGGACACTATGCCGCTGAATGTCGTAAGCCTAGACGTGATCGAGAGCAAAAGAATGAAGCAAACCTGACTCAAATCACAGACGACGAACCTACACTTCTCCTTGCAAAATGTCATGACGTCAAAAGTGAAGTTATCTTGCTAAACGAAGGAGGGGTGAATCCAAGGCTCAACGTCACGGGACAAAACATAAATGGAACCTCTAATGTATGGTATCTTGACAACGGTGCCAGCAATCATATGACTGGGCAACGTTCAAAATTCACAGAGTTGGATGAAAGTGTTGTCGGAGAGGTTAAATTTGGTGATGGGTCTACTGTGAAGATACAAGGCAAAGGGTCTGTGGCATTCGAGATTCAGGACGGACGAAAATGTATTCTTCAGGAGGTATATTTCATTCCTAGCTTGTGTAATAACATAATTTCTTTGGGACAACTATCAGAAGGTGGAAGTCGAGTGATTATTAAAGGGGATCATTTATGGGTATATGATGAGGATAATACTTTGTTGATGAAAGTAAAGCGTTCTGCTAACAGATTGTATAAAGTAATAATTGAAGGTGTAAAGGACTCGTGTTTGTTAACAAAAGCAGAAGAAAGTACGTGGTTGTGGCACTCAAGGCTCGGCCACGTTAACTTTCAAGCAATGATACAGATGTCCAGGCATCGAATGGTAGATGGAATACCCGTTTTCCGACATCCAAGGAATGTGTGCGAAGGATGCTTAATGTCTAAGCAGGCCAGGAGACCATTTCCAACACAGACTCAGTTTAATGCAAAAGACCGTTTGGAACTAGTACATGGGGACATTTGCGGCCCAATCTCACCACCTACAAAGTCTGGAAACAGGTATTTCTTACTTCTTGTTGATGATTATAGTCACGCCATGTGGGTTTATATGCAGAAGACGAAGGATGAAGCTCTCACCAACTTTAAAAGGTTCAAGGCACTGGTTGAGAAGGAGTCAAATCGTTGTATTAAAGTTTTTCGAACAGACAATGGAGGTGAATTTTGCTCGGTTGCCTTCACAAAATTCTGCGATGACCATGGTATTGCACGGCACTTCACAGCACCATATACTCCACAACAAAATGGTGTTGTGGAGCGTCGGAATCGAACAGTGGTTGCCATGGGGAGAAGTTTACTAAAGGAGAAAAACATGCCATTGTATGTGTGGGGAGAGGCGATTCATCATGCTGTGTATTTGCTTAATCGATTGCCAACTAAGTCAGTTGAGGGAGCAACACCGTATGAATCCTGGTTGGGGAAAAGGCCACAAATTGACTATCTCAGGGTGTTCGGCTGCATTGCCTATATGAAGGTTCCAGGTGTGCACACACAAAAATTGGATAATCGCAGCACGTGTGTCGTGCATCTAGGCCGAGAAGTAGGAACGAAGGCCTATCGGCTAGTTGATCCACTCACGGGAAAGGTACATGTTAGTCGAGACGTAGTGTTCGACGAGACCAAGGGTTGGAACTGGAATGCCACAATGGAGACAGTTGCTGCAGAATCGTTGGCTGCATCGTTCGTGGTGGCAGGTGAACACTGCTCAGAAACTCAAATAGACGGGGACAACACTGTGTCTGATACATCTCATTCTGGAGCCAGCTCAAATGCAACAGACACGACAGATCAGAGTCAACTGTCATCACCTTCAACTGGGTCATCTACTCGTTCATTCTCTGTTCAAACGAGCTCTACCCATATGACAACACCACGAACTGTTGGTGATAGTTCAACTAATTCTAGTCTTGATGATTCTCCGGGATCGAGCATAAGTCGAGGCCAACACTTTACACTCGAAGATACAAATGATGGGAGTGAACCACCAAGGCGTGTCAGACGCATGAGTGATGTTCAAAAAGAAGCTGCACGAGTAGAACGTGATGAAGAATTGGCTGACGAAGAATTGGCTGATGAACTTCTTTTTGCTGGAATCGATGAACCAGTTACCTACAGACAGGCAACAAGGGAAGGCTGTTGGCAAGCAGCCATGGACTGCGAAATCAATTCCATTGAGCGAAACAAAACATGGGAGCTAACAGATTTACCTCCAGGACACAAAGCCATTGATTTGAAGTGGGTCTACAAGGTGAAAAGAGACACAGACGGCAAAATCTTGAAGCATAAAGCGAGGTTGGTAGCGAAAGGCTACGTGCAGAAGCATGGAATCGATTTCGACGAAGTATTCGCCCCGGTAACAAGAATGGAAATTGTACGGTTGTTATTAGCCTTAGCAGCAAAAAACTCATGGGCAGTGCATCATTTAGATGTAAAGTCTGCGTTTCTGAACGGGAAATTGTATGAAGAGGTGTATGTGAATCAGCCGGAAGGATATGTGCAGGAAGGACAGGAGCGAAAAGTCTACAGATTGTTTAAAGCTCTTTACGGATTGTGACAAGCTCCACGCGCATGGTATACTCAGTTGAATAAGTGCCTCGAGAAGCTGGGTTTTGTTAAGTGTCCATTGGAACATGCTGTATACACAAAGAGGGAAGGAAGTGAGTCATTGATAATAGGTGTGTATGTCGACGATCTCATCATTACGGGTACAAGTGTTCAAAGCATTGAAGTGTTCAAAAATCAAATGGGCAGCGAATTCGAAATGTCAGACCTGGGAAGACTAAGCTACTATCTCGGCATTGAAGTTGATCAACAGCAAGATGGAATTGAGTTGAAGCAAGTGGCCTATGCAAAGAAGGTGCTGGAGAAAGCAAATTTGTTGGACTGTAACCCAGTTAAATTTCCAATGGAGCCTAAAATTCTGCTGCACAAAGACGAAAGTGGTAAGCTAGTGGATTCAACAGCGTTCAAATCGATGGTGGGAGGCTTAAGATATCTGGTGCATACGCGCCCAGATATAGCATATGCAGTCGGGGTGGTGAGTAGGTTTATGGAACGTCCTACGACTCTGCATCTAAATGTTGTGAAACGAATCATGAGGTACGTTAAAGGCACATTGAACTACGGCTTGTTCTATGGAAAAGGTCACGGTGATTATATGCTTTCGGGATTTTCGGACAGTGATTTAGCAGGGGACGTAGGGGATAGGAAAAGCACAGGTGGTATGGCGTTTTACTTGGATGAATCGTTGATTACGTGGGTGTCCCAAAAACAAAGATGTGTGGCGTTATCATCCTGTGAGGCAGAGTTTATGGTTGCCACTGCTGCAGCATGTCAAGGGATTTGGTTACAAAGTTTGTTGAGTCAAATAACAAATATTAAGGCTGGTCCAGTGGTGATTTATATAGACAACCGTTCAGCGATTGATCTTGCCAAGAATCCAGTATTTCACGGACGCAGCAAACACATAGATGTGCGTTATCATTTTATTCGAGAATGTGTTGAGAAAGGTTCAATTATTATCAAACATGTGAGTACGGATATGCAGCGAGCAGACGTCTTAACCAAGCCTATGTCGATCACTAAGTTTGAGAAAATGAGAGCTTTGCTGGGGGTTAAAAGCTTGGATCATTTTTAGATTAAGGGGGAGCTTGTTGGGTTATTTATTTAATCTAAAAGTGATTATTTACTTAGGTGTTTACGTGTGTTTAATAAATCAGCTGTGTATAAGTATTTGTACGTGGCTAGACTAGGTCTTTGTGATTAAGTTTATTTAGGAGAGTCGTGGAGATAAACCAGGTATATAGTTCCTGGTTTATAGCAGTTAGCTTTCCACCTTTATATTCAGTTGTGCATGTAGTCTCTTAGTGATCTCTTCAGTTTGAATAATACAACGTTAATTCAGAAAACATCAATACAAGTGCAATTCTTATTTACTTATCTTATACAAACGTCTCTTTGCTACTGGGACACAGGAGCAGTGTGCATTATTAGCACTGGTATGCTGGAATATCTGGAACCGAAGGAATAAGTGGGTATGGAATAAGGTTGAGGTGTCTGTATTCGGAATAAAAAATGCTGTTTTGAATTTGCTTGCAGAGTGGAAGACAGCCCAGGCTCAAAATACTAGAAGTAACATTGCAACAAACTCAAGATCGAGCAGTTGGCAAAGGCCACAAGAAGGATGGGTAAAAGTTAACCTTGATGCTGCTGTATTTGAAAGCATATCCGCAATTGGTGTTGGAGGGGTGATTAGGGATGAATCAGGCCGGCTTCTGCGAGCAATGTGTACACAGATTCCGGGTGTATGGTCACCAAGAGAGGCAGAGGCACTGAGTCTCAAAGAGGTACTATCTTGGGTGAAAAATAATGGGTTTACTCGATGTATTTTCGAAACAGACTCGAAGTTATTAGCAGATGCTTGCCAAAATGGTTCAGGAAGGTCTTATTTTCATTCTATAGTCGATGATTGTGTAGCAGGATTAAAGCATTTTGATAGTATGCTAGTTCAGTTTGTGCACCGATCTGCGAATGGTGTTGCTCATGCCTTGGCTAGGGTTTCTCATTCTATGTCAGATTTTCATTTTCAGGAGTGGGAGCATGTTCCTAACTTCCTCATGGATGTAATCACATTTGATTTAATATAACGCAAGTACGTTTACCCTCAAAAAAAAAATTTAGAAATCTATGTTCAAAAATTAAAATCAATCTAAGAAAAATTCAAATCAACAAAGAATATAATAATAAGAGGATAAAATTTTATAAAAATTGTGCATATTTTTTATCCTATTTTATTAAGTTATAGATCATAACTAATCAAATATAATTTATTATTAAATAATAAATTATACGTAAATGATGATTTTGTTTTATAAGCACTTTCATTGTTAGCAGAACTATATTCATATTAAAAAAAACCGTATTTTGAAATTGTAGACTCAACTACAGAACAGGCCTAACTTTTTTAACCTATATACATTGTAAA
Organism: Heracleum sosnowskyi; assembly: GCA_030848705.1. NCBI lineage: Eukaryota > Viridiplantae > Streptophyta > Magnoliopsida > Apiales > Apiaceae > Heracleum > Heracleum sosnowskyi. Next base: position 75,052,760 of record CM061235.1, read on the forward strand.
TTATTAAATTCGAAACTTTAAAAGTTTGTTAATCAATTAGTATAGTACTTTTCTGAAAAATCGTACTTTACAAAAAATATTATCAAATAACCTATGTCTCAAATAAAAAAAATGAAAAAAAATCTTTTCAAAAATAAAACCGGTAAATTTTAATATGTTGTTGGTAGATTCAAATCTTAGATCATTCTACATGATAATTTTAGTGTTATATGTATCGTTTCTCAACAATTTATTTTGAAAGATCCAACGATTATGGATTGAGTGATCAAACAAAGCGACCACACTTTCATTATTTAGTCTTTAATATAATAACATAGATATTTACGGGATATACTATAAAAAATGAATTTTATACATAATTTTGATCGTCACGGTGTACTACTTTAAAAGAAGAACTATTACAAAAAATATATATATTTTAATTGATAATTTATTTTCTCAAAAGTTCAAAGTTCCCGCATCTTTAACATATTACAAAAAAGAGTATCTTATATTTTAGCAATAAATATTTAAAAAAATTAAAAATTAAAAAAATTATAAATATTAAGAAAAATTAATGATATTATCCTGGTAGTTTGGTCCTAAATACCGCCAAAACATTCTCAACCGTTAGATCCAATATTTTAAAAATAGATGATCAAGATTATATCATATAAAAAGAAATTTTTATCTAAAAATGATATAAGTTAAAAGATATTATATTATGATTGGATTTTCCAAAAAGTTAAAACATAAAAATAGTTGTAATTAAATAAGGAAACCCATTTATAACCAAAATAATAAAAATCGTTTAATCTTAAATAGATAGGTGAAAACAGTTAGATTTAACATTAAAACCTGTATTTGGTTAATAAAAGTTATTCTAATAATCTAAACTAAATATAAGTTAAGTAGATTTCCTAAATCGAATAGAATTCTCAACATTAAATTTCGTCAATTTATTCTCTTTTTAGTTTTAGAATAGTTTTTAATTGAAAAAGAACTATTAAACCACAACTAAATTAAAGATTATTTTTTGAATTTCATGTGAACCGTAAAATTGGCCAAATCTAACTTTTATAACTCAATATAAATAAATATTAAATTGAGCGTGTAAAATATAATGAATATCAAATTTTTAACTATAATTTTTTTTGGCTAAATCTTTTTTAACAATAATTTAATCATGTAAACTAATAACTTTTAAATATTAAAATATTCATAAATAAATATAATTATAAATATTAAAAAAACAATCGTGTGTTGCATCGTAATAAAAATATAATTATAAACAGAATAATTATAAATAAAATTTAAGTAACCGTGCATCGCACGGGCTATAAGCTAGTATTTATAATATTATAAGCAAACTACCCTCTATTTGGTTGGTAGTTGGTTGGTAGTCTGGTACTCGCGTCAACAACATATATTATTATAAAATATTTATATTATCTATTTTTTAAGTTATATTCAAAAGTTCAAAATATTATTATTATCGACAACATATTAAGAATTTTTATCAACAAAATACAAACAAATGCTTAGAATAACATTATACATATATTATTATATTTTATTATTTTTAAATTTTATTTTTATACTGATAAAATCATATAAATCAAAATATAGATAATAAGATAAAAAATATTAAAATTCATCAGTGTATCGCATAGACTAGTACCAAATTATGCAACGGGTTATAGGCTAGTACCAAATTATGCAAAAAACTATCTCAAATAAACTTCCGATGACAAACAGTTAGAAACACAACTAATCAACACAAAATTAATCAGTACGAATGATTAACAAATAATTATAACATTATTAAAACATCTCCGCTAAGGGTACTAACTTGTATAAAATTTCTCAAATTTACATGTATGAGAGGCATTCAACATCTGTCCCCTGGATGCATCTGCTGTGCCAAAAAACAACTCTACGTTTTCACAATTCATCATCCACCAGTACCCATCCAACAACAGGTTTCTCACCCAACCATTAACGTAAGTCGGTTTAACCCAAGCTGATAACACGACATTAAATTTTACTACTTTACCAGCATTAATATGCTGACGAATATCACTAATTGTTGAATCATCAACGTTACCCGACCACACCAAAAACTCTTTGCCAAAGTGCATGGGAGGATTCTTTGGACTAACGTGAAACGACGTAAGATATGTATTCCAGGTTATCTTGTCATTGTAAGATATCAAAAGACTAATGTTAGAAAACTTCAAGTATCCATGACTATCTACGGGTTTCAGACTCATCTGGACGTTCCAGTCTGCGGAAATCTGGTTAAGACGAGATGATACGCTCAAGTTTGAGAGTGTTAAAGAATCGATAGCAAGGTTTGGACTCTTGACATTCCTAGTGCCATAAAATATTAGAAAAACAAAACCCAATATAATTACCAACACAACCATTATGAGACGCCAGAATACGAGATCTCTTATTAGGTTGTGGCAGGAGTTGGGATCGTCAACATAATCTTGAGTTGGTCTGTCGATGGTAGTATTAACAGCACTAGAGGAAGGATCATGATTAGGGTAAAGCTTAATGATTACACCAGCAGTACTACTGGAGGAGAGATCATTAGGGTGGATTGCCATGATTAAATATTGAGAGAGCTGTTGGTGTTCTGTTTTTTTTGCAATAGTAATTTAGAAGATAGAGGCCAAATATATTATAGCTAAAAAGATAATGGACCCTAATACTATTCGGATGTCAAATCATCAATCAAGAAGAGTACAGTGATGTGGTAAAAGATTCGAAAATATCACAATCTTTACTAATAAACGAAGCTAAATATATAATTATAATATTCTTGTCTTCAAAATCTTTATTAATGAAGAAAACTAAATATAAAATTCTAATATTATTGCCTTTAAAATCTTTATTAATGGAAGAAACTAAATTTACAATTTTAATAGTCTCCTAAATTATTTTATTAGAAAATATCTTAATCGCCTTTTAAATTTTACTATTGAAGGAAAGTAAATAGAAAATTAAATATACAATTCTAATAACTTTTGTAACTATTGTATTATATGGCAATAATACAAAAAAATTTGGAAATCATGTAATTTATATATTAGATTAATGTGTCATATATTAAATTTGTTAATAACGACAAAGCGGCTCATTGGGAGGAAAAATCTTTAAAAGAGGGCGGTTTATTAGGAGTAGTGTATTATATACTAGAATTAAATATTGATATTGTATTATGTATTTTAAAATATAAGTTGGAATTTAGATTTAAAAAATATATAAATAGTAATCAGTATAATAATATTCAACATAAAATTTAAATAATGAATATATTAAATAATTGCCTTTTTCTATATTTATTCATAATTTTCGTGAATACTCAATACGATACGAAAAATCCAAAAGAAACCTTCTGTTATAAATATAATTATTTATTTCATTTGAAAAGAATGTTTGTATAATGTTTTTAAATTATTTTAGAGAAATTATTATAAGACCGTTGCGAAGTGCGGCTTAGTACACTAGTAATAAACTAAAATTCGAGCGAGGCAAGGTTTCGTATTTAACCGAATATCTCTTTTATTTCCTACTAGCTTATAACCCGTGCAATGCACGGTTATTTTTTTTAAATTTATAGTAATATTAATTATAGATATTATCTTTAATTTAATGATGATTTAGTCATTATTATTCAACTGAAATTACTATTTTCAATAACCAAATAGAAGAGAAAGTTATAAATTTTTACCTTGACAGTTCTATTCAACTTATAAAATCTACTCATATTTGGTTTATCAATACTATTATATAATAGACGAAACATTAAAAGTTTGGTTGGTCGGTATGGTACGTTGTGATTTTACTTAATTACCCTTAATTTTGGTTGGTCGGTATGGTACGTTGTGATTTTACTTAATTGCCCTTAATTATATACTTTGTGTTTTTACTTAATTAACCTTACTTATTTATAGAAATATATTATTAAATAATAATATTACATATTTATAACCAATTATCTTTTTCACCTAAAATATATTGTTTTTTCAAACAAATTCCCCTACTTTTTCAAATATATCACGGGCAATTACCTTTTTTTAACTAAAACATGTTAGTTTTTCTATTTTTTTCTTACTAAAACCCCTCCTTTTCCAAAAACATCACGGACGTTTAGTTATTTATTTTTAAAACTATTTTAATATTATAATTATTTTTTAAAAGTTTACCTATTTTAACATGTCTACCTATTTTTCTTAACAAATGCAATTACTACAAATATTAAAATATAAATAATCAAATACCTATTTATAACCAATTACCTTTTCAGCTAAAATACATTATATATTTTTTTCTAAAAAGTTCCTTCTTTTCTAAATATATCACGGGAAATTGCCTTTTACAATTTACTTTTTCTATTTTTCTCACTAAAATCCATTTTTTTCCAAAAATATCACAAGAAAACATTTACTTATTTATTTTAAAACGTATTTAAATACTTTTAATTATTAAATTTTAAAACCTCATTTTCCAAAAATATTACGGGCATTTACCTTTCTAAACTAAATATATGTTACATTTTTTATTTTTTCTAAATAAAACCCCTCATTTTCAAAAATATAATGGGCAACCCCATACTTATTTATTTTAAAATATGTTTTAATGTTTTTAATTAATTAAAAGTGTTTAGCTATTTTAACATGTCTACTTATTTTTTGCACAATTACAATTAATAAAATATTAAAAAAATAATAATAAAATAACAATTAACAATTCGTGCATCGCACGGGTTTTAAGCTAGTATTATTAAAATTCACTTGTTAGTATTTGAATATAATTCTAATAACAATCCAATACACTTTATAATATTAGATCTAACGATATTTATTTATTTATTTCAAAATCAACCGTATTTATTAGTTGCATGGTACATGTACCAAAGTTTTAGATAAGATCTCGTGCAACGGATGACTCTTTTTTAATATCTATAAATATATTATTTTTATTTTTTTTATATTTTTATGTTATTAATTTTTAGAAATTATTTATTAGATTTTAGATGCTCAATTAACTATTGAGTTATAAAAATCATATTTGAACGTTTTACGACACACACGAAACTCACAAAATAATATTTAATTTAGTAATGATTTAATAATTCTTTTCCAATTAAATATATCCTGAAACTGAATAAAAAAAATGACGAATTTTTACATTAATAATTCTTATTCAACTTAGGAAATTTATTTATATCTGGTTTAAACTATGAAACTACTTTTTTTAGTATTTGAATATAGTTATACTAACAATCAAAAACACTTTTAATATTATATCCAACGGTTTTCATCTATCTATATTTTAAAATCAAACAAAATAATCTTTAATTTAGTGATAGTTTAACAATTTTTTATAATTAAAACTATACCAAAACTAAAGATAGAAGAAAGTGGCAAATTTTTACGTTGAGAATTATAATCGATTTAAAAAAAATTCATGTATTTGGTTTAAATTATCAATATATATTTTTTAGTATTTTTAATATAATTAAACTAACAACCAAATACAATTTTTCATATTTGATTCAACTATTCTCATCTATCGATTTAAAAATCTAACAGTCCTTATTATTTTGATATGTAATATGAATTGAATATTAGTATTAATGGAACTGGGTTTTTTTTTATTAAGTTATAATTAATTCTAATCAAATTCAAATAATAATAATAATACTTTCACTTTTGATTTATATCCTTTTTAGATAATAATTTCTATTTTTATATGATATAATCTTGATCTTCTATTTTATTGAAAAATATTAGATCCAACGGTTGACATTGTTTTGATGAGACCAGAGTTTGGATAATATCTATTTTACTGTAATAAAAGGATTTAATTTAATTAGATGTCATATGTGTACGCACATCTAACCTAACCTTTATTAAATAGGAGTTCTGGGATGGGATTAAAATCTATACTATCTTTATAATTAATAACGAAACATCAAAAAATTTGGTCGTTCGGTTGATACTTCGTGATTTTATTTAATTACTCTTTTTTATTTTTTAAAAAAAAAACTATTATTAAATAATAGTGCTATTTATAACCAATTTAAATTTTCAGCTAACATATATTATCTTTTCTATTTTTTCTAACAAAATCCCCTCTTTTTCTAAAAAAAATCATGAGCAATTACCTTTTTCAACCAAAACATGTAATTATTTCTATTTTTCCTTACTAAAATCCCTCCTTTTCCAAATATAACACCGGCAAACCCTTACTTATTTATTTTAAAACCTATTTTAATATTTAATTACGTATATTTCCTTTTCACCTAAAACATATTACTTTTTCTATTTTTCCTTACTAAAACCACTCATTTTCCAAAAATATCAAACAGTTACTTATTGTTAGGTCCAAAGTATCGTAGAACGGGGGTTGAATACGATACTCACAATTTATTCGATTTCTTTTGCGGATAATTATATGTGTTAATCAAATCAACCAAATCAAAACACGAGTCAGGGAATATATCGTTTTATAAATATAAACCACGAGGGGTGCTACAAATCTAATCCGTAGGATTAGCTACAATGAGTTCAAGTTACAATAATCAATACAATTGATAGAATTTAAGGCACTAGAAATTACTCCTCTAAAATCTCAAGCTCTTAAACTCTCTCTATATTAATTCTTCTGCAACTCTACAACTGAAGAAGACAATGTCTTCTGTTAATTTTGTAGACTTAGGAAAATCTATTGAAGGCTTAGAACAATTCTCAGCCGTTCATTTTCCTCACCAACCTCCGACAGCCTTCAATGCAAAACCAACTGCATTTGTAAATCCATCGAAGACAAGATATTTATCTTATTCGATAGATTTCAATAAGAATCTATCGAAATAAGTATCTTGTTTTCCTTGTTTAACCCATATATATATATTAATTTTAAAGCTCCGACCTCATTTTCTAACAAAATGCAATTACATGCCCAAAATATAAGCAGACAGCTAATTGCCTCTCTTCCGTAACTTTAACACCAAGTAATTGTACAGTTAAGTCCATAAAATTTGTAACACCAACTAATGACAAGTTGTCGAGATCATCACAGAGGAGTTACAGAAGTATTTGGTACTCCCTCCGTCCCCCTCAATTCTTTACATTGAGGGGACGACACGGAGGTTAAGAAAAAGTGTAAATTAATAGGGAAAAGTAAGAAAAATGAGTAAAGTGGTGGGACCCATCAATATTTAATGTATAAAGTGGGTATAAAGTAGGTATAGTTGAGGAAAATAGTGAATGTGATTGGATTTTATATTATAAAATATTACTATTTTTGGTATGTAAAGAAATGAGAGGGACGTACCAATAAGGAAAGTATAAAGAAATGAGAGGGACAGAGGGAGTATTTCGTTGTGATTTTTAAAAAGTTTAAGTCTTTTATATCATACTATCATGGACATTGAATAATTGTATAATTTTTAAAGTCGTCGTTTTTTATGAAATAAACAAATAGGTTCAAATAATTCAGAAGTATTTATGTTGTGTTTGGTTGGGTTGATTGGAATGGAATAGAATAGAATGAGATTTAAAGTATAAAATAGTTAAATACTCACAACTTTCATTCTTTACCTCATTTCATTCTTAATCACCTACATTATAATTTAAACACCCCACTTTGAGATAGAATGCTTCATTCCTTAACTCATTCATTTTCTTCACAATTCTTCTCATAACAATTTTGCACTATCTCATTTTTTTTCAAATCTTCCCTCCAACTCCCATTATTTTCCTTTAATTTCATTCATTTCATTCCATTCCATTCCATTACATTCACCCCCAACCAAACACAACATTAGTGAATCAATTGTAACTCCGTCGCAAAGAAGTTACATTGTTGTCGATGACTTAGGTAAAATCACTATATCGACTACCATTGTCCAACATATACATTAAGTTGGGCTCCGTAGCATATTTGGTACATTTATGTACCATATTTGCGAAAATGGTACAGCTGGGTTCAACATTGCAAAAATGGTACAGGGCGCCACGGCCTGTGGCAACCCGAGCGCCTTACTTTTGGTTTGCCACAGTCTGTGGCGCCCTCTTACTAGTTTGCCACAGTCTGTGGCGCCCCTGCCCCACCTCAGAATAAACACAAAAAAACATACACAAACCGAACATAAACAAAAACACCACAACCAACAAAAACACCCCAGCCAATTTATTGGATCGCCATAGTCCCCGGCGCCCTCAACACAAAGTTGTCATAGTCCCCGGCGCCCTCAACACAAAGTTGCCATAGTCCCCGACGCCCTCTTCATTTCGGGTAAATCTCTTCCTTGCTTTTAATTTTGTAACCTGCTTTTAATTTTGTAATTTGTGAATCTCATTTTGGATTTGTTTTTGGTTCGATTGTTTTATGATTGTAGTAGAGAGCTTAGAGATGATCTTGTTTAGCATTTTGTTTGTGGACTTGATAATCTTCTTTAGCATTTTGTTTGTGGACTTGATAATCTTGTTTAGCATTTTGTTTGTGGACTTGATAATCTTGTTTAGCATTTTGTTTGTGGACTTGATAATCTTGTTTAGCATTTTCTAATAATCAAATTAAATTTTTGGTCAACTCATATAAGTACTAAAATAGAATTTCGTAATCTAAAATAGATAAAAACTTCAAAAAAATCAAATTAAATTTTATTTCAACTCATATAAGTACTAAAATAGAATTTCGTAAACTAAAATAGATAAAAACTTTAAAAATGCAAATTAAATTTTATTTCAACTCATATAAGTACTAAAATAGAATTTCGTAATCTAAAATACATAAAAACTTCAAAAAATCAATTTAAATATTATTTGAACTCATATAAGTACTAAAATAGAATTTCGTAATCTAAAATACATAAAAACTTCAAAAAATCAAATTAAATTTTATTTCAACTCATATAAGTACTAAAATAGAATTTCGTAATCTAAAATAGATAAAAACTTCAAAAAATCAATTTAAATATTATTTGAACTCATATAAGTACTAAAATAGAATTTCGTAATCTAAAATACATAAAAACTTCAAAAAATCAAATTAAATTTTATTTCAACTCATATAAGTACTAAAATAGAATTTCGTAAACTAAAATAGATAAAACTTTAAAAATGCAAATTAAATTTTATTTCAACTCATATAAGTACTAAAATAGAATTTCGTAATCTAAAATAGATAAAAACTTTAAAAATGCAAATTAAATATTTATTAAATATTTATTTTTAAATAAATGTTATTAATTTTTATCATCAATATTATAGAGATCTATGGAGCATGCTGTTTACCATCCCGGTCCTGTAGATTCATCATTGCTCACACGATAGGGGGATCATCGTTCAGAGTTCATATGGGATGGACAAGTATTAATTTTCATGTTTATATTCATTGCATTGTTTAAATACATATTTAATGATATAACGAATTAAATTTTTTTTCAGAAAAAAGATTTTCGTCTACGTACAAACTTCAGCAGTTACTGGGATATAGTGAGGACAGAGCCACCGCCACCAACTATTATTGAAGCCATTACGAGTGCTGGGTTACTAGGTGTTTTTCAGATAGGGATGATGATACATGATGTTGGACTGATTACTGCTTTTGTTGAGAGATGGCGTCCTGAGACTCACACGTTCCATTTCCGTTTCGGCGAGGCCACTATCACATTAGAGGATGTATATCACATTCTAGGTCTCCGGGTTACTGGATATCCAACCCGATTTGAGTTTGGTACATAAGCTCTTAGGGGTTCACCCAAATAGCGTTGATGAGGGGGGCACTCCCACTACCATTCAGAAGGAGGAGGGGGGCTTAATATTCTTTGGTTGATTAACAACTTTGCTAGGTGTGAACGTCTACAGTATGGTACAGATGATTACGAGAGACAACTTTTATTTCACAGGCGTGCACATATTTTGCTCGTACTTGGTTCTTTGTTCCCCCACTCCAGCGGGAACCGACTTCAGCTACGCCTCCTTCATTATGTCCGTGATATTGATCATGTTAATGAGTACAGTTGGGGTAGTGCTTGTCTTGCATACTTGTACAAGAACCTATGTGAAGCAAGTGTAGGCTGGAAGAAAGACCTTTGCGGTTCCATGACTCTATTGTAGGTACATGTCCCTTAACTTTTACCACCTTTTCGTTTACATGTTCTTATGTTGGTCATTTAATGACTTATTTTCTTACATTTGTGTTAGGTTTGGATATATGAGCGTTTCACAAATTTATGTCCCACACAGGGACAAAGTTATCTCATACAGTTACCACTTGGTCTCAGGTAATGAACATAAATACCCGAATCTTTGTCATTATGTACTTATAATATTCCTGACTTATTTATTTCATACGATGATTTTAGGTGGGTCAGGATCCCTTTGATTCATTATAAGGTACCATTCAACAGTTCACGGGGAACTCGTTTTGAGCTTGATAGCATGTATGAGCATGGCTTTAAGTGGAGGCCTTACCTAGACATTGCACGAGAGGCCATGTCCATTACTGATCGTGAAAAATCACTCATGACTGCACCATGCCCCTTGATATTTGAGCGAATTGTGGAGTGGTGTTATATAGATCGAGTTACACGGCAGTTTGGATTTCTTCAGGTGATTCCGACATCATCACCATTTCCTGACCACGGTTCTTTTCACGGTGCACCCGGTCGATGGACCAAATCACATGATCAGGTTGTTCAGCAGTGGTATTCACGACATGCTCATATGATGTCATCACCCACATACACCCGTACGAGAGAACCAACATGCTCCGATCAGTATCCCTCGTGGTATAAAAAAGTCACCTGTCGTTACATTATCAACCCTCGTATCTGGGCTACGCAATAGGGTTTGCAGGCAACACAGGGACACCTCCCTATAGCTGTAAGTTTTTCACTTTGAAAATTTCATATTATATATCATTGTCAAACCTTATATTTATTCACGATAGTTGTTACTGACCACATATTTATACAGGCTGAGGGGATTTCCCGTGCTTTCCACGGGATGTCGAGGACTGGCATTTCCAATGATGCTGATGTAGTGGATGAGGCACGACAGATTCTACATAGTACTTTGGATGTGACGGGTTTCCCTGGCCTTATTGACAAACCTCCTCCACCACCTGCCCCTACTAGGCGACGTAGTAGAGTACGTACGAGAGGTGGACATACACAGAAGTTCACCTCACATGGATGGGATGTTCCGTGGGCCGATGTTCCGTGGCCCAACCCAACAGTTGAGGAGGCAGGAGAGCGTTATTTAGGTCCTGGATGGGATGGTCCGCAGGTGTCTCTTAGTTCTCAAGGAGATCCATTCACGGCTACGCAGGTGTCTGAGAGTTCTCATGGACCTGCATTCACTGGTACACATACTTACCAGGGATCTCACATTTCTCAGACTTTCCCGGGATATGGATTTGCTAGTTTTGGAGATACCATTGTTATAGGTTCGCAGCAGTACATGTCCACACCAGAACAGTCATATTTCACATATGCAGGTGGATTAGGTAATGAACATAACGCCCTTTATTATTTTTCCATTATGTACTTGTCATGTAGTTAGCTTAATTATTCACATTCCATATACACAGGTGGATTAGGATTCTGTACGCCAGAAGAGGGTTTTCAGCCTTTTCAATCACATGCAGGTGGATCAGGTAATAAACATAACTCACATAATATATCTTATTAAGTACTTTTTATATTTGTAGTTTAATTATTCACATTCCACATATGTAGGCGAATCAAGTTTTATTACGCCATCTGGGGGTTTTCAACACTTCACATCACATGATACTTTGTCATCTATGCGTACCGCGCCTGTTGTAGAGGAGGATGAGGAGGACGAGGAGTTGGTGGATGAGGAGATCGAGGTGGAGGAGGCTCCTGCTGTGCAGTTGAGGAAGCAACCAGACAGACATGTCAAAGGAAAGGAGAGGCTTTGCATCACTGGTGGACCAATTTGTGATCACAACAACAACAAGAAAAAAAAGAATGGCAAGGGTCCTCGTTAGGTTTAGGCATCACTTTTATTATGTTGTAAGGATTATGCTATGAACTTAATATTTTTTACTTGGAATTTTCTAAATCATGTTTAACTGCATAATTTATGGTGGAATATTTGGTTTGTATTTGTTTGACAAACAACATTATTCTTTTACTAAAATAATCTGATTGCTAAAGAAAACATGAACACACAGGTTAAAGGAAATGGAATTGCAAACGGTTACAGAAAATTAAAAAGCACACAGTTACTGAAAATGAGTAAGGACACAGATACACAGTTACTAATCATCATCTTGGGCATATTCAGCTTCCTCAAGATCCTCAAGCTCTTTAATTTTAGCAGCGAACTCATCAGCATTCTTTTCCATTGCAGCTCGATACTCGCTCAGCGTGATCTGCCTCCTGTGAAAAGCATCATGTATTGGTTGATTCTTCTCAACATTGGCTTTACACAGGGCGTGGTTCACTCCATAAATATCCAAGTATTCCTCCTTACTTTCGACCCAATCTTTACCCTTTCTATCCTCTTTGTTCTTCCTTCTACGCAGCTGGCCACAGAATATCTCGTTCTCATATTGCTTTTCCATCTCTCGTTTCTCAGCTTCGTAATCCCTCTTACCAATTGGTCCAAGGCCAAACTCTTTTAGCTCAAGGAATTTTTGAAGATGAGACTTGTTACTTTCCGAACCCGAACTGACTGGCCTCTTTCCCTTATCCATTTGAAGCAAAATGACTTAAAGAAAATAGAGGAAAACTATGATTATGCATAAGAGAGAAGACCTATTTATAGGGAAAATGTATTGATTAATATTACACAACAGTAATACACGTCCATTATTTTGGCCTGCAAATTGTGAGATGTGAGGTGACAACTCAACTTTGTAACTTTATTTTAAAGTTGATTTGATCACTCATCCCTACTGTTTTGCAGTGTCAGCAATGTTGCTTTGCAGTGTCTGCAGATGTTAAAAAAGCACTATCAAGGTCTGAAAATTAAAAATGAGTAGTCTTGTAGTCACGAGATCAATTTCACAGTATGTAATAATTTACATGTTAAGCCTATATAAAGCCTCATGTATGCAATTACTTCTTCACTAAAATACTTCAAATATATCTACCACTGGTTTGTTATAATTAAGATGTCTAACGTTCCTGATCCGGATATTTGCTTTTGCAATAAGTTAATGGTTGAAAGGATGTGCTGGTACGGGGCCAATGCTGGAAGAAGGTCCGTGAACTGTCCAGATGGATCGAATGGATGTGGATACAGTCGTTGGATTGAAGACTCACTGGAGGAGCGTGCAGCAATTATCATTGAAGATCTTAAAAAGCAGATAACAAGGCAAAAAGATCACCATGAGTATGAGATGCAACAACTAATTCAAAGTTTCAACATACAACAGATAACTGACTCCGGGGATGAAGTCCAAAATGAGAATGACGATAAGGATGATGATGCTGATGATGAGAATCGTAACGAGTACAAGAATTACGATGATGATGAGAATGAGGACACAGATGAGGATGATGATGATTTTTAAAGTTGTTCATGATGTTTGTGTTTTTTAAGTTTTTCTTATTTGTTTTTCAAGAATGTACATTCTTTCTCGTAAAGAATGTCAGTTATGTTATTTTCATGTATTGTTATGTTGTTCTTATTTATGCATTGTCGTGGTGTATTATCATGAATCTTTCATCAAACTACTAATAGGGGACTCAAGATACAACAATAGAAATTTAGAACACTTGGTCATAATTAAAAGACAACAGTATAACAATACATAATACACATATCACTCTTCTTCCGTTTCGTCGGATATGGCTCCATCGGACACATAGTTCGGATTATGTTCAAGATGATATTGCTCGCGTTCTGTGAGCTCTCTGCCCATAGCACGAATGGAATCTGTGGCAAGTTGATACATATACTGACGACCTCTATGCACCAACATTAGATTATTTTCAAATCGTATCTGTGACACAGCACCAATGACTCTTTTCCTATACTTATTCCAATTGCCACATTCCCCGGGATCAGGATACATGATAAGCGAATCACGAGTGGGAACCCTTGCACCAATACGAATGAGGTCATTTTTCAATCTTTCAGATTCCTCGCGTCGATAGGCCCATTCTCGACGAATGCCTGCAAAATACTCTTTTGGATCGCTTTGTCTTAACCTACGGTAATCGTCATCTCTTTCAGCAAGCAACCAAACACGACACTCGTACTCACCCATTTTTTGTATTCCAAAGTGAACAATACATTACAAATTAATTTGTGAGGGACGGAATGAAGCTACATTCATTAAGTATATAACATACTTGAAAGTGGAGTTGTCATGTCTTATTGCTTGTGCAGGTCTTGAAGTTACCACTCATATTTTACAGAAATTTAATGCTTTGGTTTAATTGTCATCTTTTTCATAAATAATATCTCAAATGTATAGGAAAAAGATGTCTAGTCACGTCAAAATAAAAATTCAGCTTTCAACTGTCATGCTATCAGAATACAACTGTTGATATTATTATTATTGTTCTGAAAATGTAAAAGTGGTATAGTCACGTCAACAGTAACATAAAACTTGCATTATTATCATTTTTCTAGATGTTGAGTACTTGGTTTTGTTATATTCGTTTTCAGGCCTGAAAATATCATTATTCATAAACTCCAATTTTGTGTAGGTATCATTTTTGGACCTAAATTTTACATACTTACGCTTAATATTTTTTTTTCAAATTTTGGGTAGTAGCAAAGTACAACATTTCAAGTTTAATTTAAAACAAATAAAATGAAAATATATTTTTTGCAAGTACAATTTATAAACCTACAAAAGTGATTGTTCAAAAACAATTTTTACTAAGTAACCAACTTGTTTTACTAAGTAACCACGTCAGAACTGAAAATCAAAAAAAAAAATTAAAATGCTAGGGACACAGGCCGCGGCGAACTCTAGCTCGGGTTGCCACATGCCGTGGCGCCCTGTACCATTTTTGCAATGTTGAACCAAGCTGTACCATTTTCGCAAAAATGGCACATAAATGTACCAGATATGCTACGGAGCCCATTAAGTTGCATTTTATTTATTTTCTAATTATACTATTTTGATTATTATCAGACATGGAAACACAGTAATGTTACACCATTGCAAATGAGGAGATCTGTTGTAGGTTTGACATGTTGTAGGTTTGACAGGTGATCCGTGTTAATTTACATTATGTTGTAATCATTTTGTGCAATTTAGATTCTAAGGCATGTCAAAATTCAAAAAAAGGATTATCATAGAATTTAGAATGAACTAACATTTGCAATGGGGAAAATTCTGTCTTGGAAAATTCAATCCACTTGATACGGCTCTTACATCATCACAAACGAGACTATAAGTGGTGTCGATTTGTCGGTTATATTTTTTATTATCAATGTTCGAGACAGATTTCCTTAAAATGTGTTTATTATGGACAATGTGTATGTTTTCATTTTTTTTCATTCTGAGTAATGCTAGAGCAGCTAACAAAATCACCCAAAAATTGTACATAATGATGTGATAGACACATTACATATTTTAATTCGTGAATGCATATATATACATACGGGATCCCATTTTTTTATTAGAAATGTTAACAATTAAAGGAGAATTTTTGAAAATATTTGTTGGGTTCTCTAACATTTTTCATTCTTTTTTGCTAGTGCTTATTCAGATTTAAGTCAACAAAATCCACTTTTACGACTTTTAAACAGGAAACCTACCATGAACAACAGTGATACTCCTTTCCAATTACCAGCCCATTTGCTTAACTACACTCTATATTGCATAAAAAACAAGTTGCCTTTGTGATCTCATTTATTGTAGACAGAGGATTTGGTAATACAAAATCAGTCTACTTACTGAACTACTACTGGTTTGTTTCTACATCAACACAAATTTATTTTTGATCTAATCATGGAAGCTGGATTGGAAAATGCCAAATCATTGGCTTTACCAGTTGATTGCAATATGAAATTGTCAGTCACAGATGGTTCCCTCATTGATAATCCCAGTCTTTATAGGAAATTTGTTGGGAAATTGTTGTATTTGACTGTATCAAGGCCTGATATTGCCTACATTGTTAGTCATCTCAGTCAATTTCTTCACAGTCCCAGGGCTCCTCACTTGCTTGTTGTTCAGAGGCTGTTGAGATATCTCAAAGGCAGAGCTTATCATGGCATTTATTTTGCTGCTGATTCTGATTTGACACTTCAAGCTCTGTGATAGTGATTGGGGAGCATGTTCTGATTCTTATAGAAGCATCACAGGAATGTGTTTACTGCTAGGTTCTTGTCTGGTTACTTGGCAATCTCGAAAACAAAAGGTTGTTTCTCGTTCTACTGCAGAAGCTGAGCTTCGAGCAATAGCAGATACTAGTTGTGAAATTTCTTGGTTGACATTATTGCTCTCAGAGTTATTGGTTCCACAATGTCCACCAATCCTTATTCACTGTGACAATTCAGCTGCGTTGGATATTGCTGCAGATCCGGTTTTTCATACTAAAACCAAGCATTTTGCATTGGATTGTCATTTTGTTCGAGAACAAGTCCAGCTCAATCTTATTCATCCAGTCTATGTCTCTAGTTCCTGTCAACTTGCTGATTTACTGACTAAGGGTCTTCACAAACGAGCTCATTGGCCTCTTCTGTCCAGCTTGAATGTTCGATCTTCACATTCTATCTGAGGAGGGGATATTGATATATGCAATATGACATCATTGATGAGCTAAGCTTGATAAAAAGTAGTTTGTTATGATTAATTGTTGAATAGTTTGTTATGATTTTAGTAGTTGCTCTTATGAGTTATCCTGTATAAGTATCTTGTGGTGTAGATCATTGACTTCACTTTTACATTTTGTTGTTAGGAGAATTTCGTACAACAGTGTGTTGGAGGTTTATGGAAAGTTGTGGCTGGACTTGTATGATGACTCCTCAGAAATTGAATAGAGAATGGGTTTTTTTCTCTTGCTCTTGCCGAGTGTCAATTGTGTATCATACAAGGTGCCTACGTACCCCTTTATATAGGGATCAAGCCTCACGTAGTTCTTGGAAAACAAGTTATTGAATAAGCCCATTCAGTCCAAGCCTCAATAGTCAAGATTTATGTTCCCAAAAATAGCTCAAGGATTATCAATCCACCTCAAGTTCCCATAAATAGTCCAAGGATTATCAATCCTTTTCAAGTTCCCATAAATAGTTTAGTCTTCACACGTTTTCCTACAATCTCGCGGCATCTCCGCATTTCTTCCCATGATTGTAGGTCTGTCCCGTGTTAACCAAGAAACATTCCATAAATAAGAATTTCCATATGCTGGGCTTCACCCACGATGCGAGCTGGCCAGGCTCGCATCGCACAAAACATATAAAAATTACCCTTTCATAGTTTAAGTGGTGCGAGCTCACCTATGTTCAATTATTTTCATTTCTGATAAGTAATACGAGCCCATTACTTCATAATGGTGAGAGCCCATAAGCTTAGGGCGAGGGTTCATAAATAAGGACGCGAGCCCATCAAAGTGAACTCATAGCGAAACGAGCCCGATTATGATGCGACCCCTTGTCAAGGTGGGGACTCATAACGAAGCGAGCCCACCATACTTGGAAGGATTTTGGGCTCAACATAGCTTCATGATGCGAGCCCTAATTCCAGTCCACACCAATCTCTAAAATATAATTCATTCTCTAGGCCCAAATCATTTGGGGGACCTGTCTAGGGCCCATTACCAAAAATCCAGTATAACAACTACCCCCCAAAATTCCTTAGTAATCTTAGATAAGGAATTTTTCATTTGTTCCCAATGATGCGATGCGAGCCCAATTCCCAGCTCGCATGGCATCCAGCTCGCTCACTATTGACAGACGCGTGTTCACCCAACCGTTTTGACAACTGTTCATAAAAAGACGTGCCATCCATTCACATTTGGACACGTGTCTCTTGTATTCTCTCTCCTATCCTCTATAAATACCTTGAAATTTCAGTTCATAAGTTCATTTTATCAGAAACAGCAAAGAAACTCTGTCCAATTTGCTAAAGGATCAAACACGGCGAGAATTATCATAACTTCCCGGCGTTCGTCCGCATCTTCTTCAAATTCTTCAAGTTCATCAACCAGTTCTTCGCAAAGTAAGCCTTTTGATCTTTAAAATTACTTTCCTTTACGTTTTTCTGTGTTTCTGTAATATACGTTTGTTCGAACCTATACAGTTGCGAACTGAGTTCCCTCATCTAGGCGAACTCACAACCACGGTTCGAGCTGAACCTGGTAGCATATTAAAACGAGGCATCTGTTCGCATTGAACAGTAGCCCCAATTGTCGAGGCGAGAACACTTAGGATTCGTTAATACCTTTTTTCTTCTTATTTTTAGGGGCACACACTAATTTTCACCATCTTTTTCAGATGTCGAGTGCGACCCCATCTCCGTCTGTCGGTTCGCTCAAAACTCCGAGCCCGGCTCATTCTTCTGCGACCCCATCTCCCTTGAATCAGTATCCTCCCGAACTCAGGGGTTCCAAGGAGTTCCAACGCGAACTGACATCCATCTCAGGTCGTTTAAGTCAGCCCATCTCTCCCAATTCAGCCATCACTCCTGAAGGAGCTGCCAACATCGCACGGATAGAAAGTGCGATACGAGCTAGTGGCTCCAGTTCGTTGGGACTTTAGCTCGATCCCAACTCCACACCAGAAGATTATAATAGGGAGAAAAACCTATACTCATGGAGAAACAAGAAGACAGGGCCAAGTGTCCCCAGCTCGCTTGATCTAGATGATCTTTTCAATCGTCCATTACCGCCCATGAGCGAAGAGGAGGCCAATGCTCGCATCAATCAACTACTTCAAGAAAGAAGGGCAAAGCTTCGCCTTAATCCAGATTCTGCTCATATCCCTATCGAGATTTCGGAGTCGTCTACCGACAGTTCCCTAGGAAGCGCTTTCTATGCCAAACGTAAGGGCAAAGCTGTGGCACGCATCGCATCTCCTCAAGATGAGTTTGATCAAGATGACGAAGACGAGGACATCAGTTCACACTGGTCCTATGACAGCCCTGCTAGCGAGGAGGTGGCAGATGTATCAAAAGAGATTGATTTCTGTAATTACACCTACGTCCCCGAACCGTCCCCTATTCCATACGAACCTGTCAAACAACCCGATCTCGAAGGGGTGGTCTTTCTTAAGAAGCGAATAATTCCTGATGGCGATGAGAGCTCGTCTGCTTTCCACGAGGACGGTAAGATTTTAGCTTACCGGGACATGTCTACCTCGATGACTGAGGACTCTCTACGCGACCTCGTAGAGCAGTTTAGGCCAGAGGGTCGTATTATCCTGCCCGCACCGCATATGAGGTGCTATCATTTTAATCATCCAGAAAATGGAGGACGGGCACCTCGCATGGTTCTTTCAGCTTTCCTGCTGAAGCTGGGCATTTCTGCACCTCTTCACCCTTTTATTCAAGAGATTTTAGAGTACTACGGGCTCGCACCGCTACAAATCAACCCTAACGGGTACAGGTCTGCCATTGCTCTGTATATCCTTTACAAAAAACAAGGCTACCCAACTCTCACCGCCAGACAACTTGGGTATTTTTTGAACTTGAAGCATTCGGCTGAATTTGGGTATTTTTATCTTTCTGTATGGCCTTACTACAATAAGAAAAAATTAATCTATGGGGGCCCAAGCAACTCAGGCAAATGGAAGGATCCTTTCTTCTATGTCCACGAAGTTCCCCGAGTCCAAACTCATTTTTACTACGATCCTGGTAAGTACTTTATTTAAGCTCGCATCGTTTCTTCGTCGTCTCGCATCGTTCTTTTGAGCTCGCATCGTGATCATAGTTTATTTCTATTCGCAGAACCCCCCGTGAGAACGCCTTTGCAAGGTCAGGAGAAGGTTAATGCTGATAACCTTCTAAAGATCCCCGTTTCCGAACGCAACATTAGAAAATTGATTACAACTGCTAACCTTGTCGAGTATGGTTTTTTAAAAGAAGGGACTAGGTTGACCCCTAGTAAGAAATCTAAGAGAAAAGGAAAAGGTAAGTTCCATTCGATGCGAGCCCTCAGCTCGCATCGTGACTTTACTTTGGCACCTTTATTCTTGTACTTTCATTTAGCATGTGTATTGACTAACTCTTTTGTCTTCGTTTTATTTCAGGAATGGCAATTTCTCCTCCTCCCTTTCTGGACGAGCCAGAGGTTCAGGCTCGCACCGTTCCTTCTGTCAGCCAGGCCGGCTCTCACGCCGAGGGTTCGAACAAAGTGACTCCTCGAAAAGAGATCCCTCCCCAGAGGACTCTTACTGAATATTTGGCTACTGGGGGGGCTTCTCCTCACAAAAAGAAATCCAGGCATTCCAAGGATGTCCCTCATGAAGCTGAGGTAGTGAAGCGGGCTCGCAAAGACTTGCCCCCTAATCCTCAAGGAAGTACTGTGGCCAGCACTCTAGTTCGACTAGGAGCCCCACATATTACCGAGAGTGATTTGAGGGCATGGACTTCGAGCTCGTTCGAAGCCAACAATGATGCTCTTACCAAGGCCACAGCCGAGGTGTACATAAGGCAGATTCATAGACACAAGGAGCTTCGCTCGATGGGCCAGGCCTCTGCTCGTCTTGATAAGGATAACAAAATTTTGAAGTTTAAGCTTGACGAAGCGAGGAGAGCAAATGTGGCCTTGGTTGAGGAGTCCAAGCAGAGTATCCTTGATGCGACCACAAGTCTTGAGAAGGATTTGCGCGAGGCTAACGCACTTGTGGAGAAAATGAAGGGAGAACATTCTGTTGCTCTAACTGATGCTACCTCTGAGATCAATTCTCTAAAAGCCCAAGTTGCTGAGGCCGAAGCTAAAATGGCTGCCCAGGATGCTGAATTTGAGGCCAAGTTCTCAATGTTAGAGGCGAGCCGGGTTGAAGAGGTCAGGGATGCAAAGGCCCTAGGGTCCAAGAACTTCATGAAGGGCTTCATGTCGAAGATCCCTGAATTCGATTGGAGTCCTTTGGGTGCAGCCACTGTTGCCTATGCTGAAAAGCTGCGAAGAGAGATGGAGGAGGAGGCTACTGAGAGGGCTCGCATCGCAGACGAGGCCCAGCCCGAACCGGAAGCTCAACCTATCAATGAGGAGACTCCTCAAGCTTAATTTGATTATCTTTCTTTGGGGATGCGGGCACCCCGTTTGCCTCGCAAGTTTGTAAACATTGGTGGCCATGGCCAGTTGACATTTTAACAATTTCCAAGTACTTTGTGTTCGCACCCTATATATATTTGTCATTTATATCTTGCATCTTTCTATGGTTATTGTTTTGTATGCACCCTCTTTTCACCATGTTCCCCTCGTACAAAGTTTCACCTTGCACAAGATAGAGTTCACATACTTTAAATTTTCCAACCTGTTAGGGCTCGTTTTTTTTTACAGGCCTCGCACAGAGTTCCACCTCGCACAAGTTGATTCGCTTCGCATAAGATTGAATTCTCACATTGTTTATGGGCTCGCTTCGCACAAATACTCCACAAGCTTATAAGGCTCTCCTTATACAGGGGTCTCGCCTCGCACAAACTTGTCATGTAAGGAGGCCTCGCCTCACAAAAAATTTCCTTTATGCTTGATAGGCCAAGGCCCAATCAAAATATTTTCATGCCAACTTTCTTGAGCTCGTTTCTAAAGAGGACTCGCCTCGTACGAGCTACTTTTGCAAATTTGATGGGCCGAGGCCCAATCTAATGTACTTCTAGAAGGTAAAATTTGCACAATAAACTTCAATTTTATTTAGATAATAAAACTTCCATCTTCTTACATAATAACAGACCTAGACTTACTACATTGTATGCCAAGGGAAGGTTCCTATATGACACTACCCCCCGAGACTTAGGATAAATATCAATGCATGCTAAGTCTTAAATAGATAGAAACTACTGATAATATCTCCTCAAGTGCTCAGCATTCCAGGCCCTTGGTATGAGCTTTCCCCGTATGTCGCTGAGATGATAAGTTCCTTCCCATAAAACTGATTTGATCTGATATGGGCCTTCCCAATTTGCACCAAACACTCCATGATTAACTACCTTAGTGTTAGGCATGACTCGACGGAGAACCAAATCCCCTACCCGGAAAGGTCGGGCTCTCACCTTGCGGTTATAATGCCTGGCAGTCCTCTGGTGATATGCTAGCAGCCTTACTTGGGAATCAATCCTTGTTTCTTCAATCATGTCCAAGTAAAGACGATGATTCTTCTCACTATTCTCTGGGTCGTAATGAGCTCTCCTAAAAGATCCAGCCCCCACTTCCACCGGGACCATAGCCTCACATCCATACACCAAGGAGAAGGGGGTCTCGCCCGTTGTGGTTCGGGGAGTGGTGTTATAAGACCATAGAACTTGTGGAAGTTCCTCTGGCCAATTTCCCTTAGCATCTTCAAGCTTTGCTTTCAATGTGTGCTTCAAAATTTTGTTGATTGCCTCAGTCTGACCATTTGTCTGTGGATGGCTCACTGCACTGAAGCTCTTCAGCATTCCCAACCTGTCACAAAATTCTCTCATCTCCTTACTGTCAAACTGTTTACCATTATCTGAGATCAACTTGTAGGGTATTCCAAATCGACAAACAATAGCCCGATACACAAAATCAATGAGCTTCTTTGCAGTTATTGTGGCTAAGGGCTCAGCCTCTGCCCACTTAGTGAAATAATCCACCGCAACCACAGCATACTTCACACTTCCTTTAGCCTTAGGCAGTTCTCCAATCAAATCTATCCCCCACATGGCAAAGGGCCAAGGGCTCATGAGTGAGGTTAAAGGTGCTACTGGACTATTATGAAAATTTGCATACCTTTGGCACTTGTCACAAGCTCTAGCAAATTCGAAAGCATCTTTCTTGAGAGTCGGCCAGTAATATCCTTGACGAAGTATTTTTTGTGCCAATGAGCTACCCCCCGAGTGATTACCACATATGCCTTCATGAACTTCCCTTAGTATATAGTTACACTCGTCTCCATCAACACACTTGAGTAAGGGCACGTTGAAGCCTCTCCTGTATAAGTCTCCATCATATATTGCATACCTTGCAGCCATATATCGCATACGTCGTGCTTCATTCTTGTCATCTGGTAGCACACCATCTTTGATATACGTTAAGAGTGGAGACATCCATGTAACTTGTTCTGCCACAACCATTAGCTCTTCCTCTGGCACGCTAGGCCTCCTCTGTATTTCCAAGGGCGTTGACCCTAACAGAGTGGTCTCACGACGCGACCCGAACTTAGCAAGCTCGTCCGCCGTCTCATTCTGGCCTCGAGGGATGAGCTCCAAGCTGACTTCATTAAATAACTTGATTAACCTCTCTGCACAACACAAATACAACTCCGTTCTAGGCCCTCGTGCCTGATACCCCCCATTTATCTGGTATACTACAATCATGGAGTCACTAAAAGCGTTAAGGTTTTCCACCTTGAGTTCCAATGCCAACTTGAATCCGTTGATCAAGGCCTCGTACTCAGCATCATTGTTTTTTGCATGAAAGGTGAAGTGAATAGCCCTCTTCACCCTACATCCTTCTGGGCTCACCAACTCGAATCCCGCTCCGGCTCCATCTCCATTAGATGCCCCATCAACATATAAGCTCCACCAAGGGGCACTATTCTGATTTTCCTCCACTGGCCCTTCTGGACAAATTTGCAAGGCCCTAGGGTCCTCTTCTACTTGAGTTGGGAATTCCAACACAAAATCCGCCAGAGCTTGTCCTTTAATTGCGACCCGAGGCTTATACTCTACATCAAACTGCCCTAGCTCGACAGCCCATTTCAACATCCTTCCTGAAGTTTCTGGTTTGTGCAACACTTGCCTAAGAGGATAGGCTGTTCTCACCTCGATCTTATGAGCTTGGAAGTAGGGACGAAGCTTCCTTGAGGCGAGGATTAGAGCATACACCAGTTTTTCCATGTTCAAGTACCGAGTCTCTGCACCAACTAGCCTTTTGCTCATATAGTATACAGGTAGCTGAGCATCGCCTTCTTCTCGAACTAGCACCGCACTCACCGCATACTCCGACACAGCCAAATAAAGCACCAGTATCTCCCCTTGTTGTGGGTTAGACAATAGTGGTGGTGTGCTCAAATGTCTTTTGATATTTTGAAAGGCCTATTCGCATTCCTCTGTCCATTGAAAATTCTTGCCTACCTTCTTAATAGCCTTAAAGAACTCTTGCACTTGTCAGAAGATTTGGAGACAAATCTGTTCAGCGCCGCAATTCTGCCCGTAAGACTCTGCACATCCTTCACCCTACGTGGCGACCTCATCTCCATTAGAGCCTTGATCTTGGCCGGGTTAGCTTCAATTCCTCGATGGTTGACAATAAACCCTAGGAATTTCCCCGATTCTACCCCAAACACACATTTTTGGGGGTTGAGCTTCATTCTGTAGATACGCAAGATTGTGAACATCTCCGCCAAATGCTGAATGTGGTCCTTGGCCTCCTTAGATTTTACAAGCATGTCATCAACATATACCTCCATTGTCTTCCCGATGTGGTCTTTAAACATCTTATTCACCAATCGCTGATAAGTTGCTCCCGCATTAACCAACCCAAAAGGCATCCCAATATAACAGTATAGGCCTCGATCAGTGATGAACGAAGTGTGTTCTTGATCTGGTCCATACATAGGAATTTGATTATAGCCTGAGTAAGCATCCATGAAGCTTAACAATGCGTGTCCTGCAGTGGCATCTACAAGCTGATCGATACGAGGAAGTGGGAAGCTATCCTTTGGACAAGCCTTATTCAAATCGGTGAAATCAACGCAGGTTCTCCATTTCCCATTTGGCTTCTTCACGAGCACAGGATTAGCCAACCAAGTCGGGTAGAATGACTCCTTGATGAGCCCGACTTCCATTAATCTGTCCACTTCTTCTCTGAGGGCCTCGGCTCTCTCTCCGCTGATAGGTCTTCTCTTCTGCCTTATTCCCTTCTTGCTGGGGTCCAAGTTCAACCTGTGGCACATCACTTCTGGGTTGATTCCTACCATGTCAGCGTGAGACCATGCAAACACATCCAGGTTCTCCTTGAGGAATGAGACGAGGTTGTTTCTCATTTCGGGGCCGAGATTTGCTCCAATCCTCAAAACTTTAGTCGAGTCATTTGGGTCCACCAAGATAGGAATGATATCCTCGAAAGTTCCAGCTCCGTCTGGTAGGGGAGGCATTCTTGGGTCCAAATCAACATCAATGCTTCTATCCATGCTGGGCTCTCCTACTTCAGTAATACTAAGATGGTCTCCATTATTGATAGACAGCTCCGGTGTTTCTTGTTGAATGTTCCCTTCTGTTGTAATGGTGATCTCTCGAGAGACTCCAGTTGGCAAGTTTATCAGAATTGAGGTCTCTTTCTTCATCCATTTTCCTTTATTCAATCTGGAGGCTATCTGTTCCGGGCTCTCTTCGTCATCGCTGGCCTCCTCCACTATGCCTTCCTGCAATGTCATTATGGGTTGGGAGGGCTCCATCATTAAGGCTCCGGGCCTAGGCTCCACTTCAATTCCCAGGTTTTCGAAGTAATCTTCCGGGAGTTCTTCTATAGATATCATGTTACAGACATCCATCATGAGGGTGTCCACACGCTTCCTTTTCTTCTCTTCACTATCTTCCACAGGCTTTGGTTCTCTAAGGTCTACCACTTCTCGTTGAACATCTAACTTCTCAGCCCCTTTCACGGCTTGGTTGTAGCATACTCTTGAGTCATATTGGCATCCCTTCACTTGTCCGACACCTGTGGGAGTTGGGAACTTCATGGTTAAATGATAGACAGAGGTAACTACCCTCATCTCCTTAAGGAGTGGTCTCCCAATGATGGCGTTATAAGCAAACGGCTGGTCCACCACAGTAAAAGTGACAATTTGTGTGGCCACGTGGGGGTTGTCTCCTAAACTGACCGGTAGCTGGATTGTTCCCCGAATTCCTACTGAAGCCCCGGTGAACCCGTAGAGTTGGTTCCCGCTTGAGGCCAACTCTCTGTCCAGGAATCCAAGTCTTTTGTAAGTGTCGTAGGTTAAGACATTTACGGCGCTCCCATTGTCCACCAGCACCCGATATACATTAGTAGACCCGATTTTTATCCTCACCACAAGTGCATCAGCATGAGGATGGTGTACCCATTTGGCATCTTCTTCACTAAACATGATTTCATCCCTCTCCTTTGTGAACAGATAAGGAGGCCTTTGTTCAAGACGATGAACATTGGTTAAAGGGCGGTCCTTTGCTTCTCGAGCATATCTCTCCATGGCCTTCTTACTATCTCCTCCCACATGAGGTCCTCCCATTATAACATGAATGCTATCTGCCCTGTCAGTCCTCTCCTTGTCTCCATCTTTTGCTATTGGGGGTGGAGGAGGCACCTGATGGTACTCAGACTTATGCTTCCGTACTTCCTTCACGACCCATTCTGTTAGCTTTCCCTGTCGAATCAGATTCTCAATCTCATCCTTTAGCTGTCGGCAATCTGCCGTATGATGTCCCGTGGACTCATGGTAAGCACAATATTTAGAGGTGTCCCTTTTACTATATTCCGTCAGAGGGGTGGCTTTCTTGAATATCCCCTTCCCAGCATAAGTGGCATATATATGATCAATGGAAGCCACCAAAGGAGTATGATTCTGCCATTTGGTTGTGTAAGGCCTTCCAGTCTCCTTATTTTCCTTGGCCTTGTTAAACTTCTTTGGACTAGGGCTCCTTCTGAAAGTCTTTCTCCTTTCTTCTGGACTAGAAGACCTTCCTCTCTTTTCCATCCTTCGACCACTGCTTCTTATATAACGACTCAGAAAAATGCATGTACAGTATTAATATTTAATAATATTTGAGTTCTATGATATGTGAATATTGTGTGAAAGGTAGATATTTGAAAATGTGATGATTAGATGTTTACTTGGTGAATGGTATGGATTAAAATACTTGTGTATGCTTTTAAGTGCATTTTAAATGAATTTCTTATTAAAAATTAGTTCTTTTTGACCTTCCGGGAATTGTATAAAATCATAGGAGACTCTTTTTATTGTGAAATCTTTTTCACAACCTTTAGTTTATATTCTAGTATTTTCTAAAATTAGTGGAGGAATTTATTTTTGGCCTTAAGGATTTAAAACTGATTTTACGAGTTAAATGTCATTTAAGTGATCAAAACTTTGAAAATTCATATTTAATTCAATTTTGATCCTAAAAATATTTTAAAAATATGGGGGAGCTTGTAAATTCGTATTCTTTGTTTTAAAAATAAAATTGTGATTTTTAGATATTATCTTCATTTTATTTTGAATTATAGAAAGGTATTTATGTTGGTTTTGTTTATTAGAAATCAGAAATTTTAATTAGCAGATTACCCTTTTACCCCTGGGCTTATAAAACCCAGCACTCAGTTCTTTTCCCCTCTTCTTCACCCCCGGCTCAACTCTCATCTCTCTCTTTTCTCTCTTCTCTCTCTCGGTTATCTCTCCCTCTCAATTTTCTGTAAAAATCTCTCCCTCTCTCACATATGTTGATGATTATACATATATATATATATATATAATCGTGTGTGTATGTATGTGTATGGCCGTGTGTGCGTGTATATGTGTGTATCGGTTTATGCATGCAAGGGGTTTCGGCAATTTTTGATTTAATTCAAACCCGAAAGCTTGCTTGTGATGATTTTGTGATTAGTTGGTCGATTAATATTGCTTATTGGTGAGGTTGTGAAGGAAACCCGATTTTTCCGGGCACCTCCGACCATTGCCGCCGTCGGCAATGAGCTCCGGCGAGCCGACGGGGACGATGATGATGCTTTTGAGTCCGATTATTGTATTAATAGCTATGTTTAGTTAAGATTTTGATTGCATGTTGAGAAATCGAATTGCATGTGCCTATTTCGATTTTTCCCCTTTTTAGAATTCGGTTTGAAATTTGTTTATGTTGATGTTTGATTGTTAATCTCGGTTTATAGTGATTGCATGTTGATTAATTATGTTGGGTATAGATAGTTCAGAAATTTTGATGTTAAAAGTTTTGATTTGGAGATTTTAGTGAAGTCCCAAGTATTTGAATTGTTAATTTGGGTATTTGATAAATGCATGTAAAAGTTTTGAGTAATTTCTTGAGTACACCTCCTTAAGGTTCTGATTTGTTAGTGTTGAGTGTGATTACTTGATGATTATTTGTGGTAGAGTTTATAATGGTGGAATGGTTTTGTGTAGACATACATCATGCTGAAATTTCCAGAAAACTGTCTGCCCTGTTCTGTTTTGCTTTATTTCAAATTGTTGCTGCCTGTTTTAGACAGAGGACTTAGGATGTCAATGTTCTAAATTGAATCTAGTTTGTGCACGCGCTGATTTTGTATCGATAGGATTTACGAATAAAAAGTTATACTTGTTTTACTAAAAGTTGCGCAGCTGAGATTTTTCTGTGCTTAGTACCTACTTTATACAGTTCGTTTTTATACTAAATAAAGTGTTCTGAAGTTGAAACTTTTATGCTAAGTTGGTTTTGTAATCAGGAAGTAGCCTGTCAAATTTGGTAATTGTTTGATTAGTTTTGGAATTATGAAAAATGTTTTGGTAAAGTATACGCAGTTGATTTTCTGCTTTTTGAGATGAAACATTGTTGTAAAAGTGTTAAGGTTATGGATGGCATGATCAAATTGAGTTAAGGGATACCCAGTGTGGTATGATTTGGAAAGGTATATTATTATATGTATATATATATAAGGAACATGTTATGTGTATTTAAATGACGATGTGAGTTTATACGGATGATTGTCTATTACGTGGTTATAATTGTTTTATGGTATAACTATTATATGTTTACGCGCTAGGATGCGTTTGGGTAGTTTAGAATAAAGGATTGACATCTTAGAGAGGGAATTCTAAGATAGATTATATTCTTTTGTAGAGTCCAAGGAAGTGGAACTTAGAGAGTTCAAGGAAGTGGAACTTAGGGACAAGGGAAAGACTAAGGTGGAAAACCAGTGATTGCTCATTACCCTTTTTAGCTACTTAAGGCAAGTAATACAAACTTGCTTTCGTATTTCGATTCCATTGTTTCATTTTGACATATATGGATTGTTATCTTGCCTTGATATACCTTTATTTCTGCAAACACTTATTGTTCATTGATAACCTTTACCTTTGTTCATATATACCATGTTGAACTATATACCATGCTTTGTTAGCTCTTTATCCATGAACCTTTATATACCCTGTTCATATCCATGAATTGAAACCTGATGACCTATGATCCCATAACCTGAATTTGATCATATACTTATGCATACCCTTTTTATACTTGAAAGTGAATACACCTAACTTTTATTCTAGTGCATTCCCAGAATAGACCCGATGATAAATATTTCTTATATCCCCTAATAGAAATTCCAGATTGTTTTGATTGAACTTATCGGATTTCCAAAAGACTTGTTTATATCTGAAAATGTTTTGAAAAGGAATAAAGTTTGAACTCATTTAAATTCTGATTTATGGTTTCCACGGATTCCTAAGATTGGAGGCGTAAGAGGCCGAGTAACGCCGGTCCAGCACTTTTAATTATAATAAATGGACTAGGGATGGACTAGTCTAAAGGCCAATGTGTGCCTAATGGGACCCAATACAAGGACCAGAGGGACTGTGTGTCCGGTATGGGGACTTTACGTGGCTGATCACCCGTATTGTCCGGTGCGTTGTGAAAAATCTCCAAAATTACTTATTGTTTTTGAAACGGATATCTTGAAAATGAAATTGGTTTACCCTTTGAAATTGCATATTTATGCCATTGTTCTGATAAATCCTTAATGTGGATTCTGCTAAAACCATGCCATATATATTGATATTGGAAACTGTTTTGAAGCTATATATTCATTTCATTGTTTTGATAATCCCATTGATACGGATTTTGCTATACCCATGTCATACATATTGATATTGAAACTGTTTCCCCATGGATAACTGTATGGTCATTTTATTATTACTTGCTGGGCATTTGGCTCATTCTTTTTCCCTATTCTAACCCACAGTGAAACGAGAAGATGGTACGTACATTTCAGACAGCTAGGAAGTCTTCTCTTAGGGTTGTTTTTGGGATGCCAGCTCAGGTAGGTGATGACCACACCTAGAAGGTGTTTTGTAATAGAAGACATAGAACTTTTAAGACTGGGTTGTAATAACTTTTGAGACTTACGTTATGTATTAATGAATTAGATAGTGGATGCTTGTTTCATACCATCAATTGTTTAAAGATCCAGGGTAGAGTTGGGGTCGAGTCTGCATGCTTATATTATATTGTTTAAGGGTTTATTGTATAGAGTTTGTAGTGACTCCCCGATCATGACCCCAGATCGGGAGGGCGTCACAGGTTGGTATCAGAGCTATCAGTTTTTGGTCACTGAAACAAGCCAGGATTAGGATCCCTATTAATAAAAGATTAGGATCCCTATTGATAAAAGGTGATTAAGATAGTTATGTAAGGAGTAGGAATCTGTTAGAGTATTAGATGGATAGATGCTAAGTAGCAACGGTAGGCGTAAGTACTTTCTTTTAAGTTAAATCCTTAGGGTTAAGATAACCTGTTATTATATAAGGATCTATATCTATATTGTTATCGCAGGAGATGGACGTTGTTGGTGGAGACACACCCCCTCACCCCTCTATCACATTATCTGACCCAGTGGAGATAGGTAGTCTTAGTGTTCAACCCGTTGAGCCACTATTTGCACCTGTACCTGTTCAGACTACTATCCCTTGGAGAGCAGCATCTGTTGATTCTCGTGTTTCAGTCATGGGAGATCCTGCACCCATTTTTCTTCATGCACATGTAGATCTTGCTAGAGACCTAGAGACCCTTTCCGGACAGAATGCCGAGCTTCAGGCCCTTGTAGATCAGATGTCTGATGAGGCGGACCGTCGCGTTGCTGTTACTGAGGCGGAGTGGGAGGATAGGATTCGTACTGTAGAGGAGACAGCGAGAAAGCGCCTAGCCGAAGGACCAGTCACTGTTGATGCTTTAGAGGAGGCCAGGAGAATGACTAGGATTGTTAGCTGGATGTTGTGTGAGCTGAGAGCTGTTCGTGGTGGACGAGACTAGCTATGGTTGGATTCTGAGAGTGGGACATCTGTTAGAGCCCATTGGTTTTAGTATTGATTATTTGCACGTTTGACTACTCGCTATTAGGATATTTTCCCTTTTCCTAGTACTAGTAGACAGTATTATATTATCTGCTTTGACATTGGCTTTGCTTTGACTTTATGGGGTGATCATGTACCCTATCATCTATTGTACCTGACTCTTATCTTTACATTATGCATGTACTTTTCTTATACCTTGCTTTAAAACTGTTATACCATTTATTGTTAACCTGTTCCTATAATACCTATGTTTACCCTGTTTACCCTGGTACGGAGACGAGCAAATTATCTAACAATATGGCTAAAAGTTTTTAAAATTTTTTATGTACATACAGTTTTATAAACGTTTTCAAAAAGAGTTTACATTGCGATATAAATATGCATATTGTTTCATAAATTGCTTATCTCTTATCAGAAAAATGCCACCAAAGAAAAAGACTACTGCTTCTACTCAACAAACAACTGATACCGAGGCTCAGAACCCGGTAGACCCAACTATAACTCAGATACTTCAATTACTCCAACAACAAACTGCTGCCTTGACTCAACAACAACAACAACAAATTGTTCAACCTTTGACAACCTTTAAATCATTTCAAGCTGTCCACCCACCTGAATTTAAAGGCACTTTAAACCCTGTTAAGGCGAAATCATGGTTAATCGACATTGAGAAAGCTTTTGCGTTAGTTAAGGTTGGGGAAGATCAGAAAACTGAATTTGCTAGTTACTACTTGAAGGCAGAAGCTAATTTTTGGTGGGAATCTGTGAAGTTAGGAGAAGAAGAAATTACTTGGCAAAGATTTACGGAACTATTTCAGGAGAAGTATTTACCAAGGTACCTACAAGATCAGTTGGAAGTTCAATTCTTAGAATTAAAACAAGAAGGGATGAGTGTGGCAGATTACGAAGCCAAATTTACTGAATTGGCAAGATTTGCACCTAGATACGTAGGAGATGATGTCAGTAAGGCTAGAAAGTTTCAGCACGGATTAAAGCCATGGTTAAGGAGTAGAGTTGCAGCTTTTGAGTTGAGAAATTATACTGCGGTAGTACAGAAAGCGATGATCATTGAGGGCGAAAGCGAATTAGTTCAAAAGGAGAAATTTGGAAAGAAGCGAAAGTTTGGAGGATCTGAAAGAAGCCAAGGTGATGAAGGACAAGGAAGTTCTCAGAATAAGAAAAGGTTTGGAAATCAATCAGGAGGAGATAGGAATTTTCAGAAGCAGAGGAGTGGATTTGGAAGTTCAGACAGGAAACCTCAAGGAGGGAAGCCGCCAGCTATTGCGGGAAAGCCATCTATACCAGAGTGCAAGACGTGTGGTAAAAGACATTCGGGAATCTGTAACAAGTTGAATATCACATGTTTTAAATGCAACAAGAAGGGACACTATGCTGATGGATGTCCAAGTTCAAAACCAGGAGGACTAACATGTTTCAAATGTGGAAAAGCGGGACATTTTGCGCGGGAATGTAAGGAACCGGTCCAAACTGCTAATGTACTTAGACTCACTGCACCCCCAACACGGTCACAGTCATCTCAACCTCGAGCAAGAACTTTTAATATGTCAATCAATGAAGCGGTTCAGGACAGAGATGTAGTAGCAGGTACGCTTCCTGTGAATTCTGTTAAAGCTAAAGTGTTAATTGATTCTGGAGCAACTAGATCTTTTATATCTGAAAGATTCCTTGATAAATTGAAATGTGAGATAAAACCATTGGAAAAGACGTTAGTAATAGAAGTGGCTAACCAGGATAGAGTTCCCGTAGACCAAGTGTGTCCTAACTGTAAAATCGAGATCGGTGGATATCTTTTTCATGCGGATTTGATACCGTTCAAAATGGGAGAATTCGATGTTATCCTAGGAATGGATTGGTTGGTAGATTGCGATGCGCAGATTGAATGTAGGAAAAAGCAAGTGAGATTGCGTGTGGACGAGGATCAAGAAGTGGTGTTTCAAGGTCAAAGACAAACGAGGAAGTTCTTAACGTTTATGTAAACGACACGACTACTTCGACAAGGTTGCGAAGCTTATTTGGCTCATGTTGTGGATGTGGAGAAGCAAGTGTTGAAAATGGAGGAGATACCAGTTGTAAATGAGTTCCCTGAAGTTTTTCCTGACGAACTACCCGGATTACCTCCAGATCGAGAAGTAGAATTTACGATTGATTTGGCACCTGGAACGGAACCAGTGTCAAAGGCACCTTACAGAATGGCACCGGCAGAAATGAAGGAATTGGCTACGCAGCTACAAGATCTTTTGGATAAAGGAGTGATAAGGCCTAGTATATCGCCGTGGGGAGCGCCAGTTTTGTTTGTCAAAAAGAAAGACGGAAGCATGAGATTGTGTATAGATTATCGAGAACTTAACCGGTTGACGGTAAAGAATAAGTACCCGTTACCGCGAATCGATGATTTATTTGATCAACTCAAAGGAGCGGCCTATTTTTCAAAGATTGATTTAAGATCTGGATATCATCAACTGAAGATCAAACCTGAAGATGTTTCAAAAACTGCTTTTCGCACGAGATATGGACATTACGAATTTTTAGTGATGCCATTTGGATTAACAAACGCCCCGGCTGTGTTTATGGATTTGATGAACCGAGTTTTTCGAACGTATTTGGATAAGTTTGTGATTGTATTTATTGATGACATCTTGATATATTCAAAGTCTTCGGAAGATCACGCGGAACATCTAAGGATCACATTGGAAATCTTGAGGAAGGAAAAGTTATATGCGAAGTTTTCTAAGTGTGAATTCTGGTTGGAAGAAGTACAATTTCTTGGACACGTCATTAGTCGAGAAGGAGTGAGAGTAGACCCTGCCAAGATTGAAGCTGTGGTTAATTGGGAAAGACCAAGGACCCCTACTGAAGTGAGAAGTTTTCTCGGATTAGCTGGATATTACCGGAGATTTGTTCAAAAATTTTCAAAGATAGCTACGCCGTTAACTGCACTGACGCGGAAGAATGAGAAGTTTGTTTGGACTGAGAAATGTGAAGAAAGTTTCCAAGAGCTGAAAGGAAGATTAGTGACAGCACCAGTGTTAGTCTTACCAGATGATCAAGGAAATTTCGTTATCTATAGTGATGCTTCACACAAAGGATTAGGATGTGTTTTAATGCAACATGGAAAAGTGATCGCGTATGCTTCACGACTACTTAAACCGCACGAACGAAAGTACCCAACTCATGATTTGGAATTAGCAGCTATCGTGTTCGCACTAAAGATTTGGAGACATTACCTCTACGGAGAGAAGTGTGAAATCTACACGGATCATAAGAGCTTAAAGTATATATTCACTCAGAAGGAATTAAACATGAGGCAACGGAGATGGTTGGAGCTAATTAAGGACTATGATTGTAGTATTAACTATCACCCAGGAAAAGCGAATGTTGTGGCGGATGCGTTAAGTCGAAAGGAGAGATTGAATTTGTTCACGATACCTAAAGAATTGCTTCAATAATTTGAGAAGTTGAAACTAGAAGTTTGCGATTCGGAAGTTACCAATGAAGTTTTCCACGCTATGACGTTTCAACCGGAACTGTTGGAAAAGATACGAAGATGTCAGGAGGAGATTATGAATCAAGAGATGAACACATTGACTGGTGAAGAGATCTGCACCCAAAGGGATGACAAAGGAATTTTGAGATTTTCTACGAGGATATGGATTCCAAATGTGACGGAATTGAAGAATGAAATCTTGCGGGAAGCCCATAGTTCACAGTACTCAATTCACCCTGGTAGCACGAAAATGTATCGAGATTTGAAGGAACATTTCTGGTGGTCGGATATGAAAAGAGAAATTGCCGAATGGATAAGCAAGTGTTATACTTGTCAACGAGTCAAAGCCGAACATCAAAAGCCGAGCGGACTATTGCAGCCATTGGATATTCCTGAATGGAAGTGGGAACATCTTGCTATGGATTTTATTGTTGGATTACCAAGGACAAAAGCTAATCACGATGCCATATGGGTAATTATAGACCGTCTGACCAAGTCTGCACATTTTCTCCCAATCAATGAAAGATTTTCACTGGATAGATTAGTACAGCTATATCTGAAGGAAGTTGTGACACGCCACGGAGTTCCAGTAACCATTGTGTCGGACCGTGATCCAAGGTTTAACTCCCGATTTTGGAAACAATTCCAAGAATGTCTGGGTACCAAGCTTAAGATGAGTACCGCTTATCATCCACAAACTGATGGCCAAAGTGAACGAACAATTCAAACCATTGAAGACATGCTTAGAGCTTGTGCGCTGGATTTTAAAGGAAGTTGGGATGAGCATTTACCGTTGGTAGAATTTTCGTACAACAACAGTTATCACGCGAGTATTGGAATGCCACCGTATGAAGCTTTGTATGGAAGAAAATGTAGATCGCCTGTATATTGGGAAGAAGTTGGAGAACGAAAAGTTTTAGGACCCGAGCTAGTACAACAAACGAAGGAAAAGATTGAAATCATTCGGAAAAGACTAGTTACGGCACAAGACAGACAACGGAAGTACGCGGACCAAGACAGGAAGGATATAAGCTTTGAAGAAGGAGACCAAGTGTTGCTAAAAGTGTCGCCATGGAAAGGAGTTACGAGATTTGGCAAGAAAGGGAAACTTAGCCCGAGATATGTTGGACCGTTTGAAATACTAAGGCGTATTGGAAAAGTCGCATATGAGTTAGCGTTACCACCGCACATGGAGCACATTCATAACGTCTTTCATATTTCGATGCTTAAGAGATTTAATCCTGATACAAATCACGTGATCGAATATGAACCTTTTGAAATTCAACCTGATTTGTCATATGTAGAACAACCTGTAGAAATTCAGGATCATATGGATAGGAAATTAAGGAATAAGATTGTTAAGCTAGTTAAGGTTTTGTGGAGGAATCCTAAAGTTGAAGAATCAACTTGGGAACTTGAGAGCGAGATGCTTGAAAAGTATCCGCATCTATTTTCATAAGGTTAGATTCTGGGGACAGAATCTTTTTAAGGGGGGAAGGTTATAACGACTCAGAAAAACGCTTGTACAGTATTAATATTTAATAATATTTGAGTTCTATGATATGTGAATATTGTGTGAAAGGTAGATATTTGAAAATGTGATGATTAGATGTTTACTTGGTGAATGGTATGGATTAAAATACTTGTGTATGCTTTTAAGTGCATTTTAAATGAATTTCTTATTAAAAATTAGTTCTTTTTGACCTTCCGGGAATTGTATAAAATCATAGGAGACTCTTTTTATTGTGAAATCTTTTTCACAACCTTTAGTTTATATTCTAGTATTTTCTAAAATTAGTGGAGGAATTTATTTTTGGCCTTAAGGATTTAAAACTGATTTTACGAGTTAAATGTCATTTAAGTGATCAAAACTTTGAAAATTCATATTTAATTCAATTTTGATCCTAAAAATATTTTAAAAATATGGGGGAGCTTGTAAATTCGTATTCTTTGTTTTAAAAATAAAATTGTGATTTTTAGATATTATCTTCATTTTATTTTGAATTATAGAAAGGTATTTATGTTGGTTTTGTTTATTAGAAATCAGAAATTTTAATTAGCAGATTACCCTTTTACCCCTGGGCTTATAAAACCCAGCACTCAGTTCTTTTCCCCTCTTCTTCACCCCCGGCTCAACTCTCATCTCTCTCTTTTCTCTCTTCTCTCTCTCGGTTATCTCTCCCTCTCAATTTTCTGTAAAAATCTCTCCCTCTCTCACATATGTTGATGATTATACATATATATATATATGTAATCGTGTGTGTATGTATGTGTATGGCCGTGTGTGCGTGTATATGTGTGTATCGGTTTATGCATGCAAGGGGTTTCGGCAATTTTTGATTTAATTCAAACCCGAAAGCTTGCTTGTGATGATTTTGTGATTAGTTGGTCGATTAATATTGCTTATTGGTGAGGTTGTGAAGGAAACCCGATTTTTCCGGGCACCTCCGACCATTGCCGCCGTCGGCAATGAGCTCCGGCGAGCCGACGGGACGATGATGATGCTTTTGAGTCCGATTATTGTATTAATAGCTATGTTTAGTTAAGATTTTGATTGCATGTTGAGAAATCGAATTGCATGTGCCTATTTCGATTTTTCCCCTTTTTAGAATTCGGTTTGAAATTTGTTTATGTTGATGTTTGATTGTTAATCTCGGTTTATAGTGATTGCATGTTGATTAATTATGTTGGGTATAGATAGTTCAGAAATTTTGATGTTAAAAGTTTTGATTTGGAGATTTTAGTGAAGTCCCAAGTATTTGAATTGTTAATTTGGGTATTTGATAAATGCATGTAAAAGTTTTGAGTAATTTCTTGAGTACACCTCCTTAAGGTTCTGATTTGTTAGTGTTGAGTGTGATTACTTGATGATTATTTGTGGTAGAGTTTATAATGGTGGAATGGTTTTGTGTAGACATACATCATGCTGAAATTTCCAGAAAACTGTCTGCCCTGTTCTGTTTTGCTTTATTTCAAATTGTTGCTGCCTGTTTTAGACAGAGGGCTTAGGATGTCAATGTTCTAAATTGAATCTAGTTTGTGCACGCGCTGATTTTGTATCGATAGGATTTACGAATAAAAAGTTATACTTGTTTTACTAAAAGTTGCGCAGCTGAGATTTTTCTGTGCTTAGTACCTACTTTATACAGTTCGTTTTTATACTAAATAAAGTGTTCTGAAGTTGAAACTTTTATGCTAAGTTGGTTTTGTAATCAGGAAGTAGCCTGTCAAATTTGGTAATTGTTTGATTAGTTTTGGAATTATGAAAAATGTTTTGGTAAAGTATACGCAGTTGATTTTCTGCTTTTTGAGATGAAACATTGTTGTAAAAGTGTTAAGGTTATGGATGGCATGATCAAATTGAGTTAAGGGATACCCAGTGTGGTATGATTTGGAAAGGTATATTATTATATGTATATATATATAAGGAACATGTTATGTGTATTTAAATGACGATGTGAGTTTATACGGATGATTGTCTATTACGTGGTTATAATTGTTTTATGGTATAACTATTATATGTTTACGCGCTAGGATGCGTTTGGGTAGTTTAGAATAAAGGATTGACATCTTAGAGAGGGAATTCTAAGATAGATTATATTCTTTTGTAGAGTCCAAGGAAGTGGAACTTAGAGAGTTCAAGGAAGTGGAACTTAGGGACAAGGGAAAGACTAAGGTGGAAAACCAGTGATTGCTCATTACCCTTTTTAGCTACTTAAGGCAAGTAATACAAACTTGCTTTCGTATTTCGATTCCATTGTTTCATTTTGACATATATGGATTGTTATCTTGCCTTGATATACCTTTATTTCTGCAAACACTTATTGTTCATTGATAACCTTTACCTTTGTTCATATATACCATGTTGAACTATATACCATGCTTTGTTAGCTCTTTATCCATGAACCTTTATATACCCTGTTCATATCCATGAATTGAAACCTGATGACCTATGATCCCATAACCTGAATTTGATCATATACTTATGCATACCCTTTTTATACTTGAAAGTGAATACACCTAACTTTTATTCTAGTGCATTCCCAGAATAGACCCGATGATAAATATTTCTTATATCCCCTAATAGAAATTCCAGATTGTTTTGATTGAACTTATCGGATTTCCAAAAGACTTGTTTATATCTGAAAATGTTTTGAAAAGGAATAAAGTTTGAACTCATTTAAATTCTGATTTATGGTTTCCACGGATTCCTAAGATTGGAGGCGTAAGAGGCCGAGTAACGCCGGTCCAGCACTTTTAATTATAATAAATGGACTAGGGATGGACTAGTCTAAAGGCCAATGTGTGCCTAATGGGACCCAATACAAGGACCAGAGGGACTGTGTGTCCGGTATGGGGACTTTACGTGGCTGATCACCCGTATTGTCCGGTGCGTTGTGAAAAATCTCCAAAATTACTTATTGTTTTTGAAACGGATATCTTGAAAATGAAATTGGTTTACCCTTTGAAATTGCATATTTATGCCATTGTTCTGATAAATCCTTAATGTGGATTCTGCTAAAACCATGCCATATATATTGATATTGGAAACTGTTTTGAAGCTATATATTCATTTCATTGTTTTGATAATCCCATTGATACGGATTTTGCTATACCCATGTCATACATATTGATATTGAAACTGTTTCCCCATGGATAACTGTATGGTCATTTTATTATTACTTGCTGGGCATTTGGCTCATTCTTTTTCCCTATTCTAACCCACAGTGAAACGAGAAGATGGTACGTACATTTCAGACAGCTAGGAAGTCTTCTCTTAGGGTTGTTTTTGGGATGCCAGCTCAGGTAGGTGATGACCACACCTAGAAGGTGTTTTGTAATAGAAGACATAGAACTTTTAAGACTGGGTTGTAATAACTTTTGAGACTTACGTTATGTATTAATGAATTAGATAGTGGATGCTTGTTTCATACCATCAATTGTTTAAAGATCCAGGGTAGAGTTGGGGTCGAGTCTGCATGCTTATATTATATTGTTTAAGGGTTTATTGTATAGAGTTTGTAGTGACTCCCCGATCATGACCCCAGATCGGGAGGGCGTCACATCTTAGATCTCTCATAGATTTCTCTACCCTTTTGTGAGGCTCCGCTTGTTCATAAAATTCGGCCAAAGTTTCCGGTTCCCTAGCCTGTAGAGTCTTCCAGAATTTAGAGCCCTCCCTCAATCCGGCGATTAGGAAATTCTTCTGGGCTTCTTCAGTTGCTCCTCGGACTCTAGGAACTTCAGCATTAAATCGCATGAAATAATCCTGCAGGGACTCTGTGTCTCCCTGCTTAATGTTTGCAAGGGTAGCAACCGGGGGGGCATAGTGAAGAGTGGACTGAAATTGCCTTAAGAATAGATCTCCCAACTGTCTCCACGTGCTAACGCTAGCCGATCCTAACTTAGTAAACCACTATTGGGCACTCCCCCTTAACGAGGCAGCGAATAACCGACAACGAGTTAGGTCAGGCACCTGGTAGACCTCCATCTCGGTATTGAAACGGGCCAAGTATTCAGCAGGATCCGCATCTCCATTGAAGGCAAGCTCGAGGTTGCTTCTAAATGCCGGGGGCAGAGGGGACATCCTTATGGCAGTAGTGAAAGGAGATGGGGCCGTTGCAGGGGGTGGGGCTCTCTTCTCATGTTCCATCTGCGTCAGCAGGCGTCTCAAATCACCAACCCTTAGGTCTCCAATCCTCTCGTTAGACCCCTCCCCGCTAGAATGGTGGGGGGAAGCCCTCTCCCTTCGCTCCCTTCTATGAGTTCGAGGCGGAGTCCTCTCTCTTCTTTCTGTTCTAGGCGGAGTCCTCTCCCTTCGCTCTGTTCTAGGCGGAGTCCTTCGCTCTGTTCTAGGCGGAGTCCTTCGCTCTGTTCTAGGCGGAGTCCTTCGCTCTGTTCTAGGCGGAGTCCTCTCTGGTGCCTCTTTCCGAGATTTAGATTTTTCCAATCTAAGCCTTAGATCGTGCTCAGTTAGCTTCTTCCCAATTCGATCCAAGACACTAGTAGATCTAGCCTCGGAAACCTACCATGAACAACAGTGATACTCCTTTCCAATTACCAGCCCATTTGCTTAACTACACTCTATATTGCATAAAAAAACAAGTTGCCTTTGTGATCTCATTTATTGTAGACAGAGGATTTGGTAATACAAAATCAGTCTACTTACTGAACTACTACTGGTTTGTTTCTACATCAACACAAATTTATTTTTGATCTAATCATGGAAGCTGGATTGGAAAATGCCAAATCATTGGCTTTACCAGTTGATTGCAATATGAAATTGTCAGTCACAGATGGTTCCCTCATTGATAATCCCAGTCTTTATAGGAAATTTGTTGGGAAATTGTTGTATTTGACTGTATCAAGGCCTGATATTGCCTACATTGTTAGTCATCTCAGTCAATTTCTTCACAGTCCCAGGGCTCCTCACTTGCTTGTTGTTCAGAGGCTGTTGAGATATCTCAAAGGCAGAGCTTATCATGGCATTTATTTTGCTGCTGATTCTGATTTGACACTTCAAGCTCTGTGATAGTGATTGGGGAGCATGTTCTGATTCTTATAGAAGCATCACAGGAATGTGTTTACTGCTAGGTTCTTGTCTGGTTACTTGGCAATCTCGAAAACAAAAGGTTGTTTCTCGTTCTACTGCAGAAGCTGAGCTTCGAGCAATAGCAGATACTAGTTGTGAAATTTCTTGGTTGACATTATTGCTCTCAGAGTTATTGGTTCCACAATGTCCACCAATCCTTATTCACTGTGACAATTCAGCTGCGTTGGATATTGCTGCAGATCCGGTTTTTCATACTAAAACCAAGCATTTTGCATTGGATTGTCATTTTGTTCGAGAACAAGTCCAGCTCAATCTTATTCATCCAGTCTATGTCTCTAGTTCCTGTCAACTTGCTGATTTACTGACTAAGGGTCTTCACAAACGAGCTCATTGGCCTCTTCTGTCCAGCTTGAATGTTCGATCTTCACATTCTATCTGAGGAGGGGATATTGATATATGCAATATGACATCATTGCTGAGCTAAGCTTGATAAAAAGTAGTTTGTTATGATTAATTGTTGAATAGTTTGTTATGATTTTAGTGGTTGCTCTTATGAGTTATCCTGTATAAGTATCTTGTGGTGTAGATCGTTGACTTCACTTTTACATTTTGTTGTTAGGAGAATTTCGTACAACAGTGTGTTGGAGGTTTATGGAAAGTTGTGGCTGGACTTGTATGATGACTCCTCAGAAATTGAATAGAGAATGGGTTTTTTTCTCTTGCTCTTGCCGAGTGTCAATTGTGTATCATACAAGGTGCCTACGTACCCCTTTATATAGGGATCAAGCCTCACGTAGTTCTTGGAAAACAAGTTATTGAATAAGCCCATTCAGTCCAAGCCCATACAATAGTCAAGATTTATGTTCCCAAAAATAGCTCAAGGATTATCAATCCACCTCAAGTTCCCATAAATAGTCCAAGGATTATCAATCCTTTTCAAGTTCCCATAAATAGTTTAGTCTTCACACGTTTTCCTACAATCTCGCGGCATCTCCGCATTTCTTCCCATGATTGTAGGTCTGTCCCGTGTTAACCAAGAAACATTCCATAAATAAGAATTTCCATATGCTGGGCTTCACCCACGATGCGAGCTGGCCAGGCTCGCATCGCACAAAACATATAAAAATTACCCTTTCATAGTTTAAGTGGTGCGAGCTCACCTATGTTCAATTATTTTCATTTCTGATAAGTAATACGAGCCCATTACTTCATAATGGTGAGAGCCCATAAGCTTAGGGCGAGGGTTCATAAATAAGGACGCGAGCCCATCAAAGTGAACTCATAGCGAAACGAGCCCGATTATGATGCGACCCCTTGTCAAGGTGGGGACTCATAACGAAGCGAGCCCACCATACTTGGAAGGATTTTGGGCTCAACATAGCTTCATGATGCGAGCCCTAATTCCAGTCCACACCAATCTCTAAAATATAATTCATTCTCTAGGCCCAAATCATTTGGGGGACCTGTCTAGGGCCCATTACCGAAAATCCAGTATAACACATTTCTAAAATTCTGTTACACAATAATGTGATCATCTTATTCTTCTTTCTCAGTTTTGTTACTTTCTGCAAATCTTAATACAGTCAATCTGTTAAACCGACGTTCATATGAAAATAGTGAACCTTTGTCGTCAGTTATCAATGCAACTATGTCAAATTCCAGAGAATGAGGTTGATCAAATTCAAAAATTACTGTTATGGTTACAGAATTACAGAGGCGATTTACCTTTCAATTGTGTGAAATTTATCCTTGACACAAGGATGAGCCATGATATGAGTGAGTCCATAAGCACGAGATGGACAAATCCAAGATTCCTCGGGGATTTGTCTATGTCAAGTTTCGTATACCAGGATTTCTTGGCAAGTGTACTACTCTCTGACAGTTTATACTAATTGCTCGTGTATTTTAAAATATCTTCTCACATATAGTGTGTTAATCACTTACGGGCTGATCACTTTTAGTAAAAATATAACAAGTTCGACTCAGTTATTTCTATTCCCATTTATGAATTTTTTTTCTATTTTGTTATGCCTCATTGTGTTAAGGATACATTATTGGTTTTTTTATATTATGTAAATATTAAAAAAAATTAAAAAAATTAGTTTAATTGGGAAAAATACCAACGAGGATTTTTTTTACAATGTGAAATCCATTTAATAATTAAATTTGTTTTTACATTTGTGGAATCCATTCAATGTACGTGTTGCTGATACATTTGAGGACTCAAAAGTTAACTCCACATTTTCGCAATTCTCTACCCAATAAATCGAATCTTTGCGGTTAACAAAAAAAAATCGAATCTTTGCCCATCAACCAAGCATCCCAAATCTTTTCCACAGAAGCTGCAAACTCAGTACTAAACTTAAGAGTTCCAGCGTTTATGCCCCGTGATATGTCGCGGATTGTGGAAACATTAACGTAACCCTATAATCCTACAAACTCTCCACCAATGTGCACAAGATTATTCATTGAAGATAAATCAAACGACATAAGGTTTGCTACCCCAATTATCAAATTAATCTGTCAAGAAATTCTTTAGTATAGCATTTCTTTGATTTCAGGAAGGATCACTATGGACTATGGTTGCTTGAATGCTTGCTCCCGTTGACACTGCCCGGAAGGCATTTTTTCAATACAATTACAGAAACAGAGTGGTGCACTTTTTGGAAATTGAAGGTGGATTGGTGTTTGGGTTACATCCATGTTTGTTACGCACACCACTACGAAAAAATTAGAACTTTCTTTGCTATCACACGCAATGGTCAAAACTTGGTGCTCTCACAAAATTTTGTCCGACAACATGTTCGCTATATTGATACAACAATAAGAATATAAAAAGCCAATAATAACTAAACACGAGAATACCGCCTATGAAAATATAATAACTCTGTATGGAGCAAGTTTAGCAGCCTTGCACCTTGTTCATAAAAGCAGGAACAAACCCATCACGCAAAACTTGCAACGCCAGAAGCCTCAGGCTGACAGGTTGGATTTAGACTTTGTTGTAAACGCCCATAATAATCATTTTGCTGCACAAAAGATAATTGAAATCATAAAATAACGTTGCTAATAAA
Organism: Heracleum sosnowskyi; assembly: GCA_030848705.1. Classification (NCBI taxonomy): domain Eukaryota; kingdom Viridiplantae; phylum Streptophyta; class Magnoliopsida; order Apiales; family Apiaceae; genus Heracleum; species Heracleum sosnowskyi. The sequence continues at coordinate 75,097,049 of CM061235.1, forward strand.
TAGACATTAAATTAAACCCAACAAAAGAATGAATAAATTCTATATATTAAAAAAGATGTATTAAAAAAAAAACACTTGTATACATCTATTATGATCTATACAGATATCAGTCTGAGATATATCATTAATAAAGAGAAGCGATACAAGTTTCCGACAACATCAGATATGGGTGGAGATTTCTAGCTAGCTGTATAAACATTCTCAAGCCAGAGATCTATTGTTACTCTGTATTACATACACTTGGTGTCTCTTAACTTCTAATGATATTTGTATTTCATCTTAAAGAAATTCAGACACGACAATTAATCACATGTTCAAGCATAGCTGCATGGCTGGCATCACTTCTACAAGTTCACAAACATGCACAGTATCTTTAGCAACCATGCCATTCAAAATATTAAAGAGGAATACCTTGATTGAGACAGATGGGGGAACTTTTTTAAGTGCCTCGTCAAAATGCTTAGTTTTTATAGTATATCGTGTGCCATCTGAACTTTTTGGTTCCTGCAGTTTGTCTTCTAGTGCAACCATTGCAGCTTCGTCCATCTAGGCAGCAAATGCATCAATTAAACAGTTAACTACTTGAGGAAATAACATAAGCATACCAGTTATAACCAAAGGGCATACACATGGGAGGAAATTTAACTACATTAGAATTTCTATTATAATGATGTGACATACTAGTGCAGCCAGATCAGCTCCACTTAAGTAACTGCAAGAATCATTCTTCCCAAAGGCGACCAAATCTACTGTGGCATCAATTGGTTTCTTCTTAGCCAGTGTTTTTAATATTAATCCTCTCTCATCTGGACTTGGAAGAGGGACATACAGAAGTTTTCCCAATCTTCCCGGCCGCAAGAGAGCACGGTCCATAACCTCGGGCCTGAAATGTGTTAAAAAGATCAGCGATTGTCATCTTACACTTTACATTACTACACAATTCAAGTAAACAAATAGACAAATATATGCACCTATTTGTGGCACCAATAACATAAACACCACGTCGCTGGTCTGCACCATCAAGCTCTATCAGTAACTGCAACAATGTATACACATCTTATTCACTTAAATAATAATAACAAAATTGATAAATGAACTACAATCAGCTATCAACTCTTTCAACAATTCTTGTAGCTATTTGACCTGGTTCAAAAGACGTTCTACAACCCATCCACCTTCTTTTCCTCGTTTCGTTGTCAAAGCGTCCACCTGCAAATATGAATTATCTTCAGTAAATATTTGAAAAACATTGGCCTCCCTTGCATAAGCATAACCCTAGATTTGTGCCTATGTAGAACACCCTGTATAATGATTCCTAACAAGTTCTCATACAAACAAAAGGTAAAAAGAAAAGAATAGAAACTGAAGCTTCTCTTTCAGTTCTCGTTATTGACTTTCTAATGCACAGAAAAGAATATCAGGCATCTTTTTGATAAAATTGGCAGTCAACTTTTTGATAAAATTTTCTGTCGAAAACGGATAGAACTGAGAACTACAGGCATCTTTAATGAAAAAGAATATCTATTTTAAGACAATTTCGTTATATTCCATGTGAGACAAAATTATGTACTTCCGTACTCTAATGTCGAAATATAAAATTTTCCAGTGCTACTATTTACTTGTCCTATTTAATATTTTTAGGGGACACTAAGTCACTGAAGCTCATATCTTTCTGGCTAGGCTAAGCCTTTCCATTGCCTTCCCCTACTTTCTTACAGGCTTCTAAAAAAAGTGCCACCACATAACATTCTTTTATAAAATAGGGATATTCTCAATGGTAGCATCATGGTATTGACTTTTTCCAGTGGTACCATCTCGTATTTTTGACTTACTCATGACGCACCTAAACTTATGACTTGTAAGTCTTATACTCTTATAATTGGTCAAAGTAAGAAACTCCCTTAACTATGATTTAATATTTTAAAATAAAGATCAAGATAAATTTAGTTTGATATTCTTTCTTTCCTCAATCAACAAGAAATTTAGTATATTCATCTTCACTATATTTTCTCTAACCGTCTTTATTTCACTATTCTTTTCCTAGTGTTAATCTGCAATTAAAGGATTCTCAATTGTACCAATGGTACCATATGGAGAAGCCAATACTATGGGAAAGTGGTACCGACAGGAAAAGTCAACATTACAATGGTACCATTAGGAATTTCACTATAAAATATAATTAATTTTATCATTATTTTAGCCGGAACTCATTGGAAAATTATTACTTATGCATAGAAATTTTACTCCGACAATCTGAATTCGACAACCCGTGTCAGTAACTAATTGTAGTGATTTTACTCCGTCAATCTTCAATTTTGATTTTCCCGGCCACTTTCAATTTTTCCGGCGATGAAAAAGAAGTGTCAGGTTTTCATGGACGAATCAGGCACGTATCCCATGTCGTGTCGACAAGGGTACAGCCACTGGAATAGGCGAGTCGGAGTAACATAGTGCATAAGTACCTGTTTTAAAAACCTTATAGTATTTCCTTCAACGTCAAAGGGGACAGGAAAACAGTAATAGAGGGAGTATATCATATTGGTTAAGATATACTATTATAATTAAGTATATTAGTGATCATGTATTTCCCTCATTCCCTGGATAAAATTAGGTCTTCGATATCCATAGAAAGCGATGCAATCCTAACCTTTTTTATGGCGATTAATTAAGATGACAATAAATTTTCTGTCAAATGATAACTCATTCTTATTCACACCTGTGAGAGGATCCTAGAGGAAAATAATGCCTCACTCTAATTTTGGTTCTTGAGTTATGCTCACTATAACATTCTTTGTCAAATGTCAAGAATATCTAACAGTGAATGAATGATGAAAAATACATGTAAGCACCAGATTCCCCTTTTTATATCAAATCCACCAACTGAATAGACATTAAACTTCAATAACGTTTTTAATGGCTTTCTAAGGTTAAATCCATATTTCACTGTGGTGAACAGATGCTTTTAACTTGAAGCTACGAACATCTATTTATAAACATTCAGACAATTTGTAGGTGGCTACATATATAGTAAAGAAAACAAATACTCCTCAGATACAACATATAATCTTATGTGTCAAAACTGAATATACTAAAGATGCAATTTTTTGTCCCACAAAATAAACTAAAAAATTGCATCATTTTATAGCTCTGATTCATGACAAGTGCATTTTTTGTACAGAACATAAACTTCCACGTCTTATTTGTTAATCGGACTACGTATTATACGTCAGTTTGGTAAAAGTACTGATATCATACATTATTATTATAAAACAACTACTGTGGATAATATAATTACAAAACTATAAAAAAAAATTAGCTACAAGAGCAAGGAATAGCACCTCATCAAAGAAAAGTATGCATGGAGAACATGTCCTCGCACGACTGAATATTGTTCGGACAGCTAACTCACTTTCACCAACATATTTATTCAATAGTTCAGGACCCTTCACAGAGACAAAAAAAAGGCAGAGATGAGAGGACATTTAAAATCTAGCAAACTGGAAAAAGAAGCACTACAATGAAAGGCAGTTATGAGTCAGAATGCATATCAAAGACCTTAATGTGTATGAAGTTCGCTCCTGCTTCATTAGCAACAGCCTTTGCTATTAAAGTTTTACCACAACCTGGAGGCCCATATAATAAAAATCCTGTCTCCAAATGCACTCCAAATTCCTGAAAGTCGGGCATTTCATTAGCTACATTACAAGTCTAAATGAAAATGTTTCTAGTCAACAAACACTGCTCTGCCATTTAACATGAAAGAAAGACATAACAAGTAGCAATTACCTCATAATCTTCTGGACTTTTTATTCGCCTAACTATATATCGTTCAAACTCCTTCCTCAATGAATCAAGTCCTCCAACATCTTCCCATTTCACATTGGGAATACTATTAAATCCTTCTCTTCTGGAAGACGGTTGAACCATCTTAGCTGCTTCCTGAAAATAGCAATAATGCACCATCAAATCAGCAAAGCAATGCCAACTAATCTTTCAATCATATGCAGGTATTTAAAAGACGTCTTAGAAGATAGTTACTAAAAATGTAAGATATTGATTACTAAACACTGTCACAGCTCACATACCATCACAAAACCAACCAGATCAATTACACACCAAACCAAAAAAAGCACACACATGTCTGGGATTATAAAGAGAGGACTTTTCCGCAAAAAAAAAAAAAAAAACAGAACAGGAGATCTTAATAAAAAGCTACATAGACACTAACATGAAAGGATTAATCTACAGTAGACTCTATGCTATAGAGAATCAAGCCACAGTGGGCGGATGATACAAAAAAAACAAACTATTTCATAGGGAAAAATCAAAACAAGAGTCAATTTCAGTTTTGCACCAAGATGCAAAGAAGATGTAACCGCTGTAAATTACTAAATAAGATGAAGCTAAAGTACCAACAATAGGCATCTTAATGGAATTTTATTAATTTAAAGATACTATCACTGTGGATGTCTAGAATGATATAAAAAAATATAGAATGGTATTTTAATGTTAAAGAGAAAACTTTGAATTCTCCAGCTCACCTCAAAATCACCCATAGTAATGCGAAGCTTCTCCATCTCTTCAGGGGTCCATGGGCGTCTCCACCACTCTTCAGCATTTTCTTCAACCAAAGGTTCTATAGACAACTCAGACTTTCTTTGGTCTATAATTCTCTTCATAGCAAGATTCCCAGCTTTGTTAGCCAGTGCGGCCAAATCAGCTCCAACAAATCCTGGAGTGCACCTAGCTATTTTTAAGAGATCAAAATCACCTTCAACTTTAAGTTTACTTGTAAGCACTGAAAGGATCTCGACCCTTGCAGTTTCATCTGGAACACCTAATACAATCTCGCGATCAAATCGCCCTGGCCGCCTCAACGCAGCATCTACAGCATCAGGCCTATTGGTGGCACCGATTACCAAAACATAACCAGGCCTGGAATTAGAATCTTCTGAACTGCCATCTTTCTCATTTTGTGATACAATTCTAAGTGATTCATCCATGCACGCCATTAGTTGTGTCACAATACGGCGTTCCATTTCCCTCTGTAAATTTTCCCTTTTAGAAGCAATTGCATCGATCTCATCAATGAAAACTATAGATGGTGCCGTCCTGTAAGCTTTTGAGAACAACTCCCGAATGTTCTCTTCTGATGCACCTGTTATTTTATCCATTTAATCATCAATACATTTTCTATTAAAAGGATGAGTTGTTGGGAAATTCTGTTAATTTATTATTACCAATGAGAATTTTCCACTTCTTCATTTTGTAAACAGTAAGTGGTGAACCACCAAGGCATTTATCTATATTCACTCCAAGACTTTATAGGTATCACCAACACCTAATAGTTCACCCTTTTTATATTAGCTTAAAGGAAGTTATGCATCTATCAGACTAGATACAAAGGATTTCTCAGATAAAAAACTATACAGCTTTTGGCAGCTATAAATTTCAATGGGGAAAACAAGAAGCAGAAAAATCAGCAAGATAATCAATTAGTTCCGATGGATCAGAGATGACTAACGTTTTGACCGTTTAAAATGATAGACCAAAACTGCTTCTAGACTTTTAGGTGAGATACAACATAAACTATTGAATTCTATCAAATATTTCTAATGCCCTAAATTTACTGAGTTTAGTTAATGACTCGTAAATATTAAAATGAAGCACCGTGGTTATAGAATAGTGGAAATTTTCAGACATGCCGCAGTGAATCCTCAACTGCGGGATTCACGGAAAATTTAACTTGAAACTAGGTTATAATTAACTTTGTCAGCTGATAGTACCAGAATATACAAAAATAATTGCACAAGTGAATGCTAAACATAACATAGCAGATTTTGCAGGCAATGGAAAAAGGATATCTCATACACCATTCACACTTGTTGTCAAGAAGAATGGTGTTCCTGATCTCACCATGGCTGATTTGCTAATGTAAAAACAACAAATGTCCTATCCAAATTTAGATTAGATTTATGTTGGTCAACAATAAATGTCCTATCCAAATTTAGATTAGATTTAAGTTTAGTTAACAACAAATGTCCTATCCAAACAACCCCCGAGCCATGATTAGATGCACTTCACTCAATTTTTAATGTAGCAAACAATTCTATTGAGCTAAGCAACGGGATAAATCTAATTTCACACCTACAACTCAAAAATTAACTACAAAAGAATGCTCAATCCTACCTAAACAGATAGCGTACAAGATTATAACACAAGCACATTAACAAAACAGACAACTAACAACATTAACAATCAAGACAAAAAGTCCATATTAAACTACCTGACACCCCAGACACCAACTCCGTAGCTGAAATCTTATAAAAAGGAACACCCGTCTCATTAGCAATAGCATGTGCAAGCTTAGTCTTCCCACACCCCGGTGGACCATGTAACAAAATCCCACTCATCGGCCTCACTCCTAACCACTGAGGCAACTGCGGATGATACAATGGAACAATAACCTCCATCTTCAACTCCTCCACAACTTCATTCATTCCACCTAAATCCTTAAACATCGGTCCGTCTTTCCTCTTAACCACTTCCTCCTCACCACTCCCTCCACATTTCCCTTTACGTACCTTGGCAACTCCTCCACTCCTCTCTCCCTCCCCAAAATCAATCTTCTTACTCACTTTCTCATTCGTAACCTCCAATTCCACATTCCTCTCCTCTAACCTAACCGACTTGGCCTTTTTCAATTTCCTCGAATTCTCTACATTCTCGCCTTTCTTACTTCCACTATAACCACTCCGAAGCATCGACTTCATCAAATCAATCTCCGGGTCAAACTTCTCACTATAAATATTATCCGAAGACGTCGATGTCGAATCCTCCTCATCTTCGCCATCCGAAGACGTAATCGAAGATGAATTCCTATTCCTCTGCCTAATCACATGACTCTTCTCCATCTCTCTCAATCTCTCCTCACTCTTATCACCACTCTTAAGTCTCTTTTTCACCGGAGAAGCCTCAATAGCGTCTTCAGAGTCAAATAACGCGTTTCTTCTCTCGGAGAGAATGTTGGAGAGAGATCGATCGACGTTACGAGTGAAAGGTTGGAGCTTTTGGCGACTGTATTGAGGAAAAGAGGAGCGGAGATGATCGACAATCTCGTGGACAGTAGTGATGTTGTTGTTGTAGGATTGTTCCACGTGGCCGCGTAGGATTCGCTCGAAGCCGCCGTTGCTTCCACCGCCGCCGGAACGGCGTTTTGAGAAGCTGCGCATTGTGTCGCCGGCGGTTTAGTGGGAATTAGGGTTTTAGAAGAGGCTACGAGGGGAAGTTGTTAGATAATAAAATAAGAAATATTAAGGTCCAAAACAAATTCGAGTAATTTTTCTACGCTTCTAGTCCGGATTTTAAAACATTAATTTTCTATATTTTTTTTCTTCAACTTTGGAAAATCAGATTTCTTGAATAAATCAGATTCGGTAGAAATTAAAATGATGATTTGATTTAATATTTGTCGTGAAATGGCAAATAGTCATTTGGTGTGTAACATAAAAGTTAGGGATTTATAAGGGCTTTAATAGAAACTAGTTGAAAAAATCGCGGCGGCGTAATAATTTTTAAAAAAAATATTCTATTAATTAAATTACGAAAATTAATCGGTCCTTATTAACAAGTCATCCTCCCGTGAAATACGTTTTCCTTTTTAATATTAAAATCTAAAATTTAATATATTGAATATATACTTGTCTTATATATTAATTTTTATGTTACTATACTACTTTCTAATAAGTCACTCTTTCGTTGAAAAAACACTTATATAAATTCACAATCCTATTTTACTTCAGGTATAACTTTTAACTATATGTTTTTCATATAACTCGAACTCTTCTTCTTTATAAATTCGCACACCTATTCTACTTCGAATAAATTTTTTTAATTATGTCTACAAACACCTCATTTACTTTAAATAAAACTTTTAATTGTTTGTATTTTTTATAAATTCGAACTCTTCTTCTTTATAAATTAGAACATCTATTCTACTTTCAATATAACTTTTAATTCAATGCATTACCTACAAATTCGAATTATTCTCCTTTATAAATTCGAAAACCTACTCTACTTCAAATAATTTTTTTTATATGTTTTCTCTATAAATTCGAACTCTTCTCATCTATTTATAATATGATAAAGAATATTTTTTAATTTATTTATTTATAATATTTATAATATTATAATATTTATAATATTTATAAATCCTCTATTTATTTGAACACATATTCTACTTCTAATATGCTAAAGAATATTTTTTTAATTTATTAGTATTTAAAATTGTAAATTCGAACTCTTCTCCTCTATAAATTCGAACACATATTTGAAGGGTTTCGAGCACATAAACGCAACGGAAAACGTGAAAATAAACCAAAATGCGAAACCCCTCCTCAGGATCCATGCGAAAACAAAAGATTTAACTCAAAGATTAAGAACAAATACCTTAAGAAGTTTTAACAGTTCATTAATGGAAGATTAATAGAGATCCAAAGCTTGTTCAATCACCATGTATCCCGCTCTCGCGATCTACACTCTACATTATCCACACGAACGCTTTTCTTGAAGGATTGATCTGTACTAGCACCCAAAACTGCTTCTTTCTCTCTTTCTTTTCTTGCTCTCATAAGCGGCTAGGGTTTTTAATTTAAAAACGTTTTCCCCCATTAAAATCAGTCCTCTTTAAGAGTTTATATAGAGAGGAAAATAAGTTTTCTAATTATAATCCAATTATAATAAAATACTAATCCGAAATTCCAATTTATTATTTAATTAAGTCGCACTTAATTAATTAATAACTAATTTTAGAATTAGTTTAAGTAATTCCATTTTCTATTTAAATAATTAATCCAGTCATACTTAATTAATATTATAAATAGAATAAATTACTTATTTAAATTTAAATTCATAATTTAAATTATTTCTCCTTCAAACGTTCTTTGTGTGTGACTCTGTACTTATTATTACGTTGGTAACAATTTTAATAACTAATTAAAATTGTAAACAATGAGCGACATCTAGTAATACATCATTGTCACCCAAGTAATAATAATTAAATCGGTGATTCGATTAAGCCTTTCGTGAATAATGTTCCATGTAATATAATCCCTTTAACCTTAATATTATAGATTAAACTCGAGGCATGTAATGTGTCATCCTCTTCATAAATATTTAATCTTAGTTTTCTGGATCGATGAGTAGACTAATAAATCAAATCAACATTTGAGCACAGCCGTGCATTTCTTAGTCTCACTCAAACAAGAGGCCAATAATATCGCTCTTAAAATTAGGAGGGTTAAATCTCATCTAGATCATTCATATTTCTCATACGATTCATAATATACCCAATGTCCACTTTTATCATCACCCGGTCAAAGGTAACTTTTAATGTAATCAAAGTATATTAATTCTCGTATAAAAATATAATGATTTCAGGTCTAAGGATCATTACACCATAATCATAGTGAGAATTACTTATGACACTATTAACATGTGTAATCTCACGGCGGGTCAATCCAGTGTCATGTACTCTTACATGCACTTATGTTTTGACTTTAGTATCACCATACCTGTGACCAATGAGATGTGGTCATCAGTCAACAAACATACCAGTCTCTGTGCATTATTATTGTCCTTAAATAATAACACTCAACTAGGGATATTTAGGAATAAAGATACTATTCATATAATCTCATTTTTAAGTCACATACTTAAAGATATCGAATACGTATCATAATTCCAAGGACATTTATTATGCTAACATTTATAACGCAGTAAATAAAGACATAATAAAATAATAACAATAATCAATAAAACATAATTTATAATAATAAAATGTTTTCTTTAAAACATAAAAGTATTGTCTCTAGAGCACTAATACTAACAATCTCCCACTTGCACTAGAGCCAATATCCCATGTATCCAATACATTTGGAACTAGTGTGACTTACATGCTTCTGCTGCGACAAAGCCTTAGTCAGTGGTTCTGCAATATTATCAATAGTATGCACTTTACATATAAGTATATCTCCTTGATCATTAATCTCATTAATAAGGTGATATCGCCTTAGTAAATTCCCAAAACATCCTCTTTGGCTACTTCTCTAGTATCAATATACTAAGCCTCGATTGTAGAATCATTTACGGTTATTGCTGTGAACTATTCTAGCTTACAACAAATCTATTTAGATAAAACACAAATCCAGACTAAGACACAAAACCGTCCTGTCTGTCTAGAAACTAACATCCGTGTAACATTTTACATCCAGCTTCCCATCTCCTCCATATACCAAGAATGAGTCTTTAGTCCTCTTCAGACACTTAAGAATATTCTTGATTCCAATCAAGTGACCATCACTTGGATTAGACTGGTACCTGCTCGTCATGCTTAAAGCATATGAGACATCGTGACTAGTACATATCATCACATACATTATAAAACCAATTTCCGAAGCATATAAAACTATACTAATGTGGTCCATATCATCCAATGATTTTAGACCATTTATTTTGAGATCACTATCTCATAGACATGTGAACATTTCCCTTTTAGCCTCTTTGCATCCCTAATTGGTGCAATACATTGTCAATGTATGTACTCTGACTTAAGCCGAAAAATCTTCGTGATCTATCTCTATAGATTCTGATCCCTAAGATATTGGACACATCTCCTAAGTCTTTCATTAAGAAACTATTTCTCTGCCAAGTCTTAACAGTCTGTTGAGAAAGAATGTCATTCCTTATTTGTAATATATCATCTACATATGATACTAGGAATGTCACATGGCTCCCACTAACCTTCTTGTAAACACACGGTTCATCTTCATTTTGAATAGAGCCAAACTATTTGACTGTTTCATCAAAAACGTATATTCCATCTCCTCGAGGCTTACTTTAATCCATAAATGGATCGACTTATCTTATAAACTATTCTAGCAAAACTTGGATCTATAAAACCTTCAGGTTGTGTCATGTACACAACCTCTTCAACGCTCCCATTTAAGAAAGTAGTCTTGACATCCATTTGCCAGATTTCGTAGTCATAGTAAGCAAGCAAAATCCCGATGGACTTGACCATTGCCACTGGTGAGAAAGTTTCATCATAGTCAATACCATGAATTTACTTGAAACCTTTTGCCACCAGTCATGCCTTATAGGTCTGTACATTACTATCCATGTCAGTTTTCTTCTTGAAAACACACTTGCACCTTTTAGGTTTTACCCCTTTAGGTGGATCAACCAAAGTTCATACTTGGTTATTCATACATGGAATCTATATTAGATTTCATGGCCTCCTGCCAACTTTTAGATCTTGGAATTTTCATAGCGTCTTGGTAGGTAAGAGGCTCATTATCATTATTCACAAGCATTACATCACCATCCTGAGTCAAGAGAAATTCATAATATCTCTCGGACTCATGGTGAATCCTACTAGACCTACGAATAACATGTGTTTCTTGAGAAGTATTGTCATTAACATTTTCTTGTACATTCTGCTCTTGTTCCAACTTCGGTTCAATGTTATCTCGTGGTTCTCGATCCTCATCTAGATCTATTTTCCTCCCACTATTTCTTTTAGAAAGAAATTCTCTCTCAAGAAATACAACAATCCGAGCAACAAACACTTTGTTCTCTGGAGGATTAAAGAAGTAATACTCCTTTTGTTTTAATTTGCTATCCCACAAAATTACATTTATCTGATTTTGGTCTTAGCTTGTCAGAGGTTACACGTTTCACAAAAGTTTTGCATCCCCTAATTTTCATAAATGACATGCTATAACTTTTCTCAGTCCACATCTTATATGGTGTCTCCTGAACCATTTTAGTAGGGACACGGTTTAGTGTATATGCACCTGTCTCTGGGGTATAACCCCAGAAACTTATTGGAAGATTCACTTGACTCATCATCCATCGCACTATGTCCAACATAATGTGATTTCAGCTCTTAGAAACTCCTTTCTTTGAACCTTTTTACTTCAGCTTAATATTCTTTGAACTTTTCAAACAATTCGAATTTGTTCTTCAAAAGATATCCATTTTCGTATCTACTGAAATCATCAGTAACCGCTATGAAGTAGTAAAACCTACCTTCTACCATTATACATATATGACCACATACATCACCATGTATAAGTCCTAATCGTTCGATGGCCCTTTCACCATTTTCAGTAAAAAAAAGGGCTTTTGTCCTTTTGCCAAATAAACCAAGATTCACATTCTTCGTATGATTCATTATCAAACTTATCCAATCATCCATCATTATGTAAATTGGAAATGCGTTTCTTATAATATGGCCTTAATTACAGTGCCAAAGGTAATGTTTGATTTGAGTCATTTTAGAACATATAAATTGTTAACTAATTGTGCAACATCATTAACCTTTTCATTGAAATGTAATAAACAACAATTGTTATATATCTAATTAAAATGAAAAAACCTTTCTTGTCCATACAAGAAACCAATATAATGTCTCTACTCTTAGAGGCACATAGTTACAATTATCAATTTCTAAACTCAGCCTTATAGGCAAAATTAAGTAACGAGTTATTTCAACTAGAGCAACAACTTTTGCTCCAATTCTAACCTGAAACCTGAAGCTTGACCCTCACCGGTCTTCTTCTTAGATCTTCCAAATAAGCATGACAGTTTAACTTCCAGTCTTTCGGTTTTCCACAGAAGCGACAATCGTCTTCTTTAATTAGCAACACCTCCTTTAGGCGACAAAACCTATTTGGGATTGGACTTTAATATGGCTATAGAATTAGATCAAATCTTCTTCTTTCCATTCCATTTTCCTTTCCCATTCACATTCCTACATTCACCATCATTATGGGAGTAGTCCATGCATTTATCATGTTGCTTACAACAGTTTTCAACGTGCTTCACAACTTAGAGGGTGTTATGTCTATCTCATTTATTTCATTGTTCACTAACTAATTGAGAATAGTTATTGTTTAAAGATTTGTATGATCAAATCATGCTGAGTCTCTAGACCAATCTTGAAACCCAAAAAAATAATAATCCAGGTATTCATTATACCCTATCATCTTTAGAACATTTGGTCCAACCGAATCTCACTTTGCCTACTTGTAGGTGTATGGTGCCTTGCTATTGTCAAATCCCTTTTGACGAGTCTTTTCCTCAAACATCTTTTAAGGTGCTCAAATATCTCATAAGCATCCATATGCTCATATTGTTTCTTAAGCTCAGCACTCATAGTTTCAAGCATGAGACATGAAACATCATCAGTCGAATCATCAATTTGCTTCCAATAAGCATTATGTTCGGCACATGTTACATTCTCAGCTAAAAGGTAAGGGAAGAATTTGACTAACATCGTGGTGCCTGAGGACGATCCTCAAGCTCCTATATTAGTCGAGGAAATTTGTTCATGTCAGCTTGTCCTTCTCAAGGACTGATCACATAGAGAAGTTGTTTGTGTTATTTGTCATTTGATACCTACAATATTAAAGTGCATAAAATTAATCTAGGTTGCAAATTTATTAATTATTATGTTTAAGCGATTATGGTATATCATTATATACCTCCCACTATTTTTATCAAATAAATAGCCCTAACTATTAATTCGGAAAGTATTTCTCTTAAATCTTTCTAGTGAGCCAAGATCCATATTTCGTCATGCTTAAGGTCAACTTTGGCTTTACTCCCAAAACATGATTTATTTAGGTAGACAACTCTTGTCAATTATATCATATATAACTCTTGGAAAGTTTGGTAGAATAACATTTGTTCACATTGTTAGGTCCTGATAAGTTTGTAGAAGGGGGGTTGAATACAAACTATACCATTTTATCGAATTTGTTCTGTTTAGAATAAAATAATTTAAGAACAAATAATGGTGGAATTAAATGAAACAGAATTCAAGTTAAATATAACTTATATTAAACTTGAAAGGTGTTACAAATGAGGTACTGATTACAAGATTGAATCTCAAACTAATTAAAACAAATCTAGAATAAATTCGACATGAATTTATCTATTTTTGTAATAAAAAGATATAACAATATTTGATAATTTGAGATACGTTCTAGGGATAAAAATCCGCTAGATAGTCAAAGCAGTACAAGTAAATGAATTCTAGTGGTTTAGATTTAACACAATGATTTACTAGAATTAATCCACTGAAGAAATGAATCGGCAGTTCTTGACAGAAGCTTTTCTTTTGAATGTAATGTTCTTGATCTGTTTGCTTCTGTCTGATTACTTTTCTTATTAATACTAATCCACTTGACTAAAAAGTAATCTGCACGTTTCTTGCTTTTCATTCCACTAGGAATGACTATCAAAATAGTCTTGGAATGACTATCTTAAAAGCCTGGAATGACTATCAAAAGAACTGGAATGACTATGAGAATTTACATAAATTAAATCAGAATTTCTAGAAATGTACTAGGATGACTATCGGGATGACTATCCCTTGATAGTCATTCCAGTACATTTTTAATATAAATAAACTTGGAATGACTATCGGGATGACTATCCTGGATAGTCATTCCAGTTCATTTTAATTAAGAAATTCTAAATTAATTCTAATTCTAATTTAAATTAATTCTGATAATTAATTTATTTCATAAATTAAATTCTGAAATCTCCGCATGAAGAGCTTTCATATAGATTGTGTTGTTTGGATTGACCTTTCTGTACATTTCCAACATGCTAAAGAACTTTCCATCATTGTCTGACCCTGTCGGATGTGAGAACATCTCTCTAGCTCTATCCCATTCTTCTCCAAGCTTCGGCCTCACATATAACTTCTTGTCCTTGACCTTTATATCATGAAGCCGTTGCTTTTCTTGATGTTCAGCTTTTTGGATAACTAGATGCTTTGAGATGATGTCAGACACTTTAGCATTCTCCTCCTCTCTTCTCTTCAGATCAGCTTTCTGTCTTAACAGCTCAGCTTCAAAGGCAGGATCCACTTCAGGTTCATCTTCCCAGTCAGCAAAATCAGCCTCTCCTTCAACCTCCACTTCACCAAAGATATCTTCAGGGGTTTCTTCAGATTCAATATCATCAAACTCTCCCTGTTCATCTTGATAGTAGACATCATCAGAAAAAGTTAACTTTTGCTTCCCTTTGTCCTTTCCAGAACTAGAACCTTGAGCTTCACCTTCTTGATCTCTCACTTCTTCTCCTCCTTGTATCTCCTTCTCCTTATTCTCCCCCTTAGTTGAGGAATCCTCTACAGATTTAACTTTATCAGTCTTAGGATCCTCCTTCCTACTTCTTCCTTCTCCTTCTTCATCTCCTCCTTCATCCTTACCATCCTTATCCTCATCATCATCATCACCATCAAAGAATTTCTTCTGTTCAACATTCAGATGCTTCATGCCTTCATTCAGATGCTGCATCCCTCCTTCAATCCTTGCAAACCTTTCATCATTGAACCACTGATTTTCATCAACAGTCTCCTGAATGTAGTCCACCCGAGTTGAAATGGAAGCAATCTGCTTGACACTCTCTGTTATCTCAGCATTTGACGTTATAATCTCAAAGATGTCTGAAGCCACTAACACCTGGGACTCCTGAATGGCATTCATCCTGGGGATAAGAGTAGTCTTCAATCCTTCAATTTCATCCTTGATAGTACCCAGCTGATTAGTTACAGAGGTGGAAGAAGAAGACCGTTCAACCACTTGTGCCTTGAGAATATCTTTTTCAGCCTGGGTTTGTTGAAGTTGTTTTTGTAGACCAGCTATTTGAACCAATAACGAAGCAATGTATGTGTCATTGTGTACACTCATCTCAATTTCTCTCGATGGTGTTTCACTCTGCTCACGTTCTTGTGTATCGCTCTGTGTTTGTCTCTCAGATCTAACCACTAGCTGTCTATCCATATTAGGAGTTGATGTACCTGCAGGAAAAATCACCCTAGCCCCTTCTTGAGAGGTCAGTGGTGGTGTAATGGGAGTTCGCGATTCCCAATCCCTAGAGAAATCCAATAGATCATCTGGAATTTGAAAATGAATTGCTTCAGTGTTGGATTCAATAGGTTGCCTTCCACTTTCTCCAGTAAAAACTGCGAGTGGAAAATCCCTTAAGGGAGTCAGAGATGTTCCCTCTGGGAGGGGAGAAAATGATTCTATTTGAGTTGGCAAAGAATCAAATTTTCCCTCAGATGCCTGTGAAGGCACTTCTACCGTTACAATGGTAGGCACTGTCTCATGTCCTAAGTGCTCTCCTAGCAAAGTGTCCCGAGTTGCATCTAAAGTTATGTTTTCTCCCATTGTGAGTAACGGGAGTGTGCTTGACTCGGTACAAGATGCCATGGCCCTATGGCGAACTTCAATAGATTCACCCTGTTGAGAGGATGTCTCCAGAGACTGTGTATTGGCCATTTCAAAATCCATATCCTGTTGGGAGGATACAGACGGACTTACAGATATCTCCCTATATGTTCTTCTTTTCTTAGGAGGTGGAGATAGAGCTACGGGATCACTCATTGTTTCTTCATCACTACTATTTATGTTTCTGGTATAGAGATAAGATTCAAGTTGATTTGGATATGACTCAGTGTTTGGCTCTATGATCGGGGATAGAGTTTGTGGTTCTACAAACTCTTGGTCAGCCCTATCAACCTCTTGGGTTTCAGAAACAGTACCAGAAGAACCAAGGATAGAAGTCCTTACCTGTGGTTGTATGACTTCTTCAGTTCCTGCTGATGTAACTATCCTTTGCTCGGGAACTGGTGGTTCAAATGATGGTAGGTTGATGAAGTTTGTCATGAAGTTGGATATGAGAACTGGAACATTGCTATACCTGAAGGATGTTTACAATCTTTGATAGAACTTTTTGTCAGTGGTCGGAGAAATGAAAAAACGACCATTCCTGAACAGTTCTTGATGCTTATTAGAAAGTAAGGAATTAAGAACAAGTGATAGAAAACGAGGATAAAAACATTTTATCTTTCTACCATGATCAAATTCCTTTCTAGCATTAAACACCCTCCTAACAACAATTTCCCATAGAAGGTGGCCAAAATTGAGTCTTTTGTTGAAGACAATTGCATAACCAATAACTTGTAAAAGATAAGGAATATTCTGAAAGTTATTTTTCGTGCAATTGCCAAAGACCTTAGCCAAGGTATCAAAGAATAAATCCCATTCACACACAAGATTCCCCTTAAGTAATTTAGTCATATTTAGGGGACCTTGATAGTGAATACTGATGAAAAACCTAGTTAATTCTTCTTCAGTGGGGAGTCTGTCAAAATTATCTCGAGGAAACTGCAAGGCATTACAAAATGTTTCCTCAGTGATAATGTACTGTGTGTCCTGAATATTGAAAGAGATAGTTGAGAAATCATCAGAGACAACAGCAGTTGAGCAAAGTAAATATAAAGGATCAACTTTCAAATCAACATTAGAATAAATAGCATAATTAACACAAGAATGTTGATTAAGAAAGGAGATCCAAGGCCTAAAACGTTCAAATGAACATTTCAGGGTATCAAAATAGCCATGGTAATTAGTAAGAACAATCTCAAGTTGCTGGGCCATTTTAACACAAATTAATAGAGTTAATTTTAGATTAATTCTAATTTAGGGAATAAATTCCAAGAAATAAGAATTATATCAGAAATTAATTAAATCAGTTTATGTCGATCCAAGTAAATAAAATTAAAAAAAATTGACAGCAGTTCTTCACTTTAGAGAATAAAGAACCAAACTAGAGAGAAAAGAAACTTTGTAAAAACAAGAGTTTGTGAGGAATGAGAAGAAATGACTAACAGTTTAGTATTTATAGGCAGTCCTCGGAATAGCCTGGGATGACTATCGGGTAGTCATACCGATAGTCATTCCAGTATTAAAACTGAGAATGACTTAAAATATAAACAGAAAATCAGAGAAAATAATCATAATCATAATAATTAAATGCATATAATTAGAATGACTTCCGGGATGACTATGGGATAGTCATACCGATAGTCATTCCAGTACAAAAATAAAAGTACTGAAATAAAAGGCAGAAAAATATAATTAAAACGAATTAAAACTAAACTAAACTATAATGACTACTGGAATGACTATGTGCGATAGTCATTCCGATAGTCATTCTAGTACAAAAACAAAATAAACAAACCTGTTAACAAAAACTAGTAGAATTAATTAAAATAAATACAGAAAAATGCATAAAACTTATAGAAATGCATGAAATATTTATAAAAGTCTAGAAAAATTCACAGAAAATTCCATAAATCCTAGAAAAATATGCAGAATAATATTGAATTGCATAAAAATAATATAAACTTGCAGAACTATTTACACAACTATATTTACAATCTGAAAATAACTTAAATGATTCTAAATAAATATATTTTCAATAAAAATACATTTCTCCGCTTAAAAAATATGAGAAAAATATTTTTAAAGAAAATAAGTTATTCAGAATATTTAAATTAACAAGCTTTACACAATAAACATTGATTGGCAATATTTAACATCTAAAATCAACAAGAGAAAATGATTTAGATAAGAACAAACCTACCAGAGACATTGTCAATCACTAAGACTGTTCAACATACCCAATTTACCAACTAACCTGGTAAATGTGGATTCGTCAACAGATTTAGTGAATATATATGCAGTCTGTTCTTCAGTGGGTACAAAGTGTAACTCCACAGTTCCATTCATAACATGCTCTCTAATAAAATGATACCTGATATCAATGTGCTTTGTTCTCGAGTGCTGAACAGGGTTGTTGGAGATTGCTATGGCACTTGTATTATCACATAAGATAGGAATTTTGTCTAATGCAAAGCCATAGTCTTTCAATTGATTCCTTATCCATAGGATCTGAGCACAACAGCTTCCAGCAGCAATATATTCAGCTTCTGCTGTTGAATTGGAAACTGTTTGTTGTTTCTTGCTATACCAGGAAATCAATCTACCTCCTAGGAATTGACAACTCCCAGAGGTACTCTTTCTATCCACAACACTACCTGCATAGTCAAAATCTGTATATCCAACAAGGTTAAAACCAGAATCTTTAGGGTACCAGATACCTAAATTAGGTGTACCCTTAAGATATCTCAAGATTCTTTTAACAGCAACGAGATGTAAATCTCTAGGGTCCGCTTGGAACCTTGCACACAAGCATGTAGCATACATAATATCTGGTCTACTTGAAGTAAGATAGAGTAAGGAGCCAATCATACCTCTGTAGCTTGTAACATCTACCTTGATAGAATTGTCAGAAGCTCCAAGTTTGATTGCTG
Source organism: Heracleum sosnowskyi (assembly GCA_030848705.1). Lineage (NCBI taxonomy): Eukaryota > Viridiplantae > Streptophyta > Magnoliopsida > Apiales > Apiaceae > Heracleum > Heracleum sosnowskyi. Next base: position 75,116,289 of record CM061235.1, read on the forward strand.
TTGAAGATGGAGTCCTTGCTGATGCTGAATCCTCCATGTGATATTTCTTGAGGAGTTCTTTGAGATACTTGGATTGACAAATAAATATACCATTTGACCTTTGACTTACTTGCAATCCAAGAAAGAACTTTAGCTCACCCATCATACTCATTTCAAACTTACTCTGCATTAGCTTAGCAAATCTCTTACAGAGATCATCATTAGTAGACCCAAATATGATGTCATCCACATAGACTTGGACTAATATCATATCACTTTTGTGTTTCTTTGAAAAAAGAGTTTTGTCTATGATACCTCTAACAAAACCATTTTCTAAAAGAAAACCAGAGAGAGTGTCATACCATTTTCTTGGAGCTTGTTCGAGACCATAGATAGCCTTGAAGAGAAAGTACACAAAGTCTAGCAGTTCCTGATTTTCAAAACCAGGGGGCTGTTCCACATAAACTTCTTCATCAAGCTCACCATTCAGGAATGCACTCTTAACATCCATTTGATAGACTTTAAAATTGGAGTAAGCTGCAAATGCTAAGAACATCCTGATGGCCTCAAGTCTAGCCACTGGTGCATAGGTTTCATCATAATCAATGCCTTCAGCTTGTGAATACCCTTGTGCAACCAGTCTTGCCTTGTTCCTTGTAACAATGCCATCATCATCTAGCTTGTTCCTGTATACCCATCTAGTACCAACTACTTTCTTGTTCTTTGGCCTGGGTACCAGCTTCCAGACTTGCTGTTGTTCAAACTGATTGAGTTCATCTTGCATAACAATCACCCAATCTGGATCAGTCAGTGCTTCCTCAGTTTTCTTTGGCTCCATTTCAGATAGAAATGCTGAATAATGACATTCATTCTGAGTTGCACTTCTAGTTTTAACTCCAACATCTGGATCACCAATGATCAGCTCAAAAGGATGAGCTCTATTCCATACAGACTGTCTTGGAAGATTTGATCTTGATGATTCGCCTTGAAATTCACTTTGATGTTGTGAGTGACTAGATGATCCTACATTTGCTCCCCCTGAGTTGTTGCTTGATTGCCTTGATGATTCTTCTCCAGTGTTGGTGGTATCTCCATTGTTACCTGTGTTTCCACCACCACCACCATGATCATTATCATCATTGTTATTATCATTACCATCAATAACTTCAGGTGGGGCTGCATCATCTGATTCTGAGTCTGGCAAGTTATCAAACTTCAGATTTTCAGATGAGTCTTCTTTTTGGATATTAGGGAGCTTAGTGTCATCAAAAGTAACATTGACACTTTCTTTTACTGTGTGACTGCCAACCAAGTAGACCCTGTAAGATCTTCTAGAATAGCCAACAAAAATAGCTTCTTGTGCCTTTTCCTCAAACTTGCCACGTTTAACATTGTCATCTATAAGCACAAAGCATTTTGCTCCAAATACATGAAAGTACTTGACAGTTGGTTTCTTGTTGTTCATGATCTCATAAGGAGCCTTCATTAAGTCCTTGTTTATTAAAGTTCGATTCTGAGTATAACAAGCTGTATTTGCTGCTTCAGCCCAAAAGTACGTTGGAAGTTTAGACTCACTTAACATAGTCCTGGCAGCTTCAATCAATGTACGATTCTTTCTTTCCACTACTCCATTTTGTTGAGGAGTTCTAGGGGTAGATTATTGTCTTGTTATTCCTTTATCCGCACAAAAGTCATTTAGGACTGCATTCTTGAATTCAGTTCCATTATCTGACCTTATGGCTCTAACAAGGAATCTAGAATCCAGCTCAATCAACTTTATATGGTCAATCACCAGGTGTGGGGTCTCATCCTTGGAATGTAGGAATAAAACCCATGTATATTTAGAAAAGTCATCAACAATCACAAGTGCATATTGTTTCTTTGACATGGACATCACATTAATTGGACCAAACAAATCCATGTGCAGTAGCTGAAGTGGTTCAGTTATTGATGATGTGTCAGTGACCTTGTGAGAAGCTTTCTTTGACTTTTCTTTCTGACATGCCTCACACAGTCCTTCCTGTGTAAATTCCATCTGAGGCAAACCTCTAACCAATTCCCTCTTAACTAAAGAGTTCATGGTTTTGAAGTTAAGGCGAGACATCTTCTTGTGCCATAGCCAACTTTCATCTGATGAAGCTTTAGCATAAAAACAATAAATTCATCTTGGGATCCGGAGTGTAGATCAGCTATGAACAAGTCACCTTTCCTTACTCCTTGAAGAGCAGGCTTTCCATTCTTCTTGTGAAGGATCTGACACTTCTCTCTTTCAAAGGAAACATCATATCCTCTGTCACAGAAATGACTGATGCTGAGAAGATTGAACCTCAGACCTTCCACAAATGATACATCTTCAATGATAACATTTCCAAACTTCAAACAACCATATCCTTTCGTAATACCCTTGCTGTTATCTCCAAAGGTAACTACTGGGCCAACTTTCACAACCAAATCTGATACCAGGGCTCTATCTCCGGTCATATACCTTGAACATCCACTGTCAAGAATCCACATAACACGGTTTACCTGTTTAACTCCCTGCAATATCAAATTGATTAGTCCTTCCTCGGAACCCAAACTTGATTGGGTCCGGCATACTTAAAGAACTGGCCTTTGTCGGGCAAAACAACATATTTAACCTTAACTACATAAACCTCTTTAACAAAAGAGTGTTTCCATTTATAGCCAGCCTTAACACATTTCTGAGTAGGCTTAGGGATAAATGGATCCATTCTAGTCTTCAGAGGACTAGTAGTCTTAGCTTTAACATGCTTCTTATTATTAACATGTTGACGTGGAGCAGTCTTATTATCAGATACATGCTTACTATTAAAATAAGCATACATAACATTGAAAGCACAAGACATGCACTTAACCACACCACATGCTTTATGAGAAAGATTAATAGCAGGCATGTTGGTTCTACAGTTGTTTTGATCCAACTTATGGATATCTGATTTAGTCTCTGTTGTTGAAACAACTTTGACTGTTTTGTCAGATACACACTTGTTGGACTGTTCAACTTCAAAAGCAAGATCTTCTTCACGAATCTCCTCTGCAATGATAATAGAGTATTCATTTATAGGTCCTGCTTGAGATTCTCTAAAGAAGGGTTTATCAATACCCTTAAGCACATCTGGAATACCCCTTTCTTTAGCACTGACTCTATTAGGGGTATTTATGCTTAATTTACCAATAGACTCATTATAGTCATACCCTATTCCTATAGTCTGACTAATACTTTGTTTATTGATAATTTCTTTAGCAGTCTTACAAGAGTTGAAATAGGCATTAGCTTTGGTCTTAAGCTCACTAATATGATCCTTGAGAATGGTTTCCAGTTGAATATAACATTTAACCCTATTCTTATGAAATGCTATTTTCTCAGTAAGTTCATCCTGATTAACATGCACAAGTTTTAATTCTTTTATCTCCTTTTCAAGAGCTGTGTTCAAAAGAATTATTCTATCATTTTCAGTGCGTGCACAAGAAATAGTACCACTAAGATGACGAATTATTTCAGTGTCAATGAACTTTACCTCTGACATGTATGCAGATGAAGTGTTTGCCTCTTTAGCCACTAAAGCAAGGTTCCCAATCTCACCTGCTTCTTCATCACTGTCAGTGTCATCCTAACTCTTTCCTTCAGCAACATAGGCTTTCCCAATCTTGTTCTTCTTGCTAGAATCAAATGTGTTTCTTGTCACTTGCTTTGGCTTTCTGCATTCAGTAGCAAAGTGACCCAACTCATTGCAATTGTAGCATCTGATTGTGCTCCTATCCACAGTTCCAGTTTTGTAGCCACCCCTTGTGCTACTTGAAGAGGAAGATCCACCTCTCTGAAATCTGGGCCTGAACTTAAGATTGGGATTCCTTTTGAATCTGAACTTCCCAAACTTCCTGACTATCAAAGCCAAATCACCATCCTCCAGCTGATCAAGTTCCTCTAAAGAATAGAAGTCACCACCAGATTGATCAATGCATGTTAATCCATATTCAACATCAATAACATTCATGTTAGAACTGGAAGGTTGAACAGCCTTCACTTCCAGTTTCTGTGGGACTTCAGCAGCCAATGCAGTAGAAGTACTAACTATCTTCCCAGTTCCATATAACTCATGTTGTTGAATATGCTCCAGCTCATAGGTCTTCAGAACACCATACAGTCTTTCCAAAGCAATCTCTCCCAGATCTCTTGCTTCTCTAATGGCAGATATTCTGTGCTTCAAATGACGTGGAAGTGTAAGTAGGAACTTCTTGTTAATTTCCTTGATAGTGTAGCGCTTCCCATTGAGATTCAGATCATTGATTAATTTGTTGTATCTCTCAAAAACCTCAGAGATACCTTCACCAGGGTTTGATCTGAAATGGTCATATTGAGAGGTGAGAATTTCCAGCTTATTCTCTCTAACTTCCTCTGTCCCCTCATTGATTATCTCTATGGTTTCCCAAATGTGTTTGGCAGTATCACAGTTTAGGACATGATTATGCATGATAGGATCAAGACAATCAACAAGGATCAACTGTAGACAGGCATCCAAGGTAACATCCTCTTTTTCATCAGGAGTGTAGTCCTTGGGATCCTTAGGGTACATCCTAGCAGCCCTAGTAACAACCTGATTCTCTATTAGTTCTCCCTCAATAATCATAGGGACTTTGGGACCATTCTTCAGCACATCAATGTATTTAACATTAGCAACTTTAAGAAATATGAGCATTTTCTTCTTCCACATAGGATAATGCTCCTTGCTGAACATGGGGATTTTGACTGTACCCACTTTCTGTGTAGTAGACATCTTTTGAGATATTTAGGAATAATAAAAATTTCAGAGTTTAAGAAAAAAATCTCAAAACAATTGGATCTTTGATTTGTATATCAATCAAAAGGCTCTGATGCTAATTGTTAGGTCCTGATAAGTTTGTAGAAGGGGGGTTGAATACAAACTATACCGTTTTATCGAATTTGTTCTGTTTAGAATAAAACAATTTAAGAACAAATAATGGCGGAATTAAATGAAACAGAATTCAAGTTAAATATAACTTATATTAAACTTGAAAGGTGTTACAAATGAGGTACTGATTACAAGATTGAATCTCAAACTAATTAAAACAAATCTAGAATAAATTCGACATGAATTTATCTATTTTTGTAATAAAAAGATATAATAATATTTGATAATTTGAGATATGTTCTAGGGATAAAAATCCGCTAGATAGTCAAAGAAGTACAAGTAAATGAATTCTAGTGGTTTAGATTTAACACAATGATTTACTAGAATTAATCCACTGAAGAAATGAATCGGCAGTTCTTGACAGAAGCTTTTCTTTTGAATGTAATCTTCTTGATCTGTTTGCTTCTGTCTGATTACTTTTCTTATTAATACTAATCCACTTGACTAAAAAGTAACCTGCACGTTTCTTGCTTTTCATTCCACTAGGAATGACTATCAAAATAGTCTTGGATTGACTATCTTAAAAGCCTGGAATGACTATCAAAAGAACTGGAATGACCATGAGAATTTACATAAATTAAATCAGAATTTCTAGAAATGTACTAGGATGACTATCAGGATGACTATCCCTTGATAGTCATTCCAGTACATTTTTAATATAAATAAACTTAGAATGACTATCGGGATGACTATCCTGGATAGTCATTCCAGTTCATTTTAATTAAGAAATTCTAAATTAATTCTAATTCTAATTTAAATTAATTCTGATAATTAATTTATTTCATAAATTAAATTCTGATGAATTTAATTTATTCAATAAATTAATTACTTAATGTTTTTGTTAAATTAATTCAGAAGAATTAATTTAATAAAGAAATTAATAACTAATTTAAAAGACAATGTAAATTCTTATAACATAGTAAAACCAGTTCTTGAACCACTTGAACTGCTAAAGAGTATCCATTGTCTGAGGTTGTCATTTGATGCACGGTCTGGTTCATAAATGACTAACTTCAATGTATGTTCTTCATCTTGACTTTTAGCTGTGGTCCATTGTCTGCTTTTGACTGTTGATCAATCTTTGTAACCTGTACATTTGCTGTCACAAATCTGAAACCTCTGTCACTTTAATAAATCCACTTCTTTGAAGACTTCACCGAGGCTTGAACAAATAATTGAACTTCTTTCAATGTAGTATTTCTTCAAATCTGTAGGATGACTTTAATCTGTATTCTTCTGACAGATATGATCTTCTGAGATTCATGTGACTGTGACAATTGAATTATTACTTACTTATTACAAACTTGTTTAAGTTGAGTTGAAGCCTCGATGTAAACAAATAGGCTAAAACATATGCCTTTCACACATTTATCTAATAAATCATACCAAGCTCCATGTCTCTAAGTTCACAATCCTATTGTGGTAACTTAGTTAAGTCTAACCCAATGGTCTAACAGTTAAGTATCACATTTACTTCATCGCGTCTTACCACGATAGATTGGAGTGCTTCGCTTTGGCGAACCCACTCTTTCTCGATCTAGGTCTTGACGAGTGTTGCCAATTGGAAGGCATCTAATTGACTTAATATTTTAACTTTAGGGATTTGTTATTATTAAAACGACCATGATCCCATCATCAAGAGATTCCCAATTTTTCCTTGAACTAAGTACTTCAAATCAAAATTCATCAATGGTTTGATTTCCAGTCCGTCGGAGGAGTCACAGTGGTCTCACTTAAAACCCGCCTTTCTTACAAGCGCTGCTTGTATTTTTGTCAAAATCTCCCCATATCAAAATTTGAAATTCATACTTATTTCCGTGTTTCATAAACACAGGAATCTCATGTTCGTTTTGTTCAATTTTAAAATCTTGAATCGTTACAGATTTTATCTTGTTTAGCAAACATGGCATGGGTGACGTATCTAATACATACATGTTTAATCTAATTAAAGCATGCATCATTATCTACGCATACATATCATCACATGCAATCATAATATATGTAAAGTGCGTAAATAAACGTGTTTGGTTATGGCCCAACCTAAGTGATCTTTCCAAGTTAATGGAAAGATCAAGGTCAATCTATGGTGGTATCAAAATACAATACAATGGTACAAATCTTCAAGCTTTAACTTGCCTCCTTGCTTGCCTCCTTGTAATGCTTCCTCGGTTCTCCATCTTGGATGACTTCATATATATTACATAAATAAAACAACCTATCCTACTGAACTTACAACAAGAAATCGAGTTACATTCGAGATTTAAACATTACAAGGAATAACGACATGCAAGTCGTATTTAGAAACCAAACCATTAAAACAAAATCACTATCTTATGGGTCTTTAGGTCATAACCAATCACCATGCTCATATAACAATTAAGAACATCTCATATTGCATTAAAATATCATACCATATCATATTTCTCATTATCCAATCACAGAAATCAAATAAAGTGTAAATCAGAAAATCAAAATTCTGAAAACATTAAATCGCTGTTTACAGACAGTAAACGACGTCAAACGCCTTACACACGAACGAATGACTTTGTCAGTTTTGTTCATACGCCCGTTTACCTTTCCGAAAAGGTATTTTAGGCAAAAATCTGACACAGTATGCAAATTTCACCAAATCTGCGCAGCGTATTCAGAAATCGTATCGAATACGATTCTCATAATTTGATCTAACATGTATCATATACATACAACAGTATACACAATCATCTCATGATTATCCAATCCTCATGAATATCATATATTCAAAAATATATACATACATATATATAAATCAACACAAAAACATGGTAGATCGCAAACATGCATATATATCGAAAACTGTTAAACACACTACTGAATTAAAATGTTTCGCAAGTAGATCTGATACCATTGAAGGGTTTCGAGCACATAAACACAACGGAAAACGTGAAAATAAACCAAAATTTGGAACCCCTCCGCAGGATACATGCGAAAACAAACGATTTAATTCGGAGATTAAGAACAAATACCTTAAGAAGCTTTAACAGTTCATTAATGGAAGATTAATGGAGATCCAAAGCTTGTTCAATCACCATGTATCCCGCTCTCGTGATCTACACTCTACATTATCCACACGAACGTTTTTCTTGAAGGATTGATGTGTACTAGCACCCAAAAACTGCTTCTTTCTCTCTTTCTTTTCTTGCTCTCATAAGTGGCTAGAGTTTTTAATATAAAAACGTTTTCCCCCATTAAAATCAGCCCTCTTTGAGAGTTTATATAGAGAGGAAAATAAGTTTTCTAATTATAATACAATTATAATAAAATACTAATCCGAAATTCTAATTTATTATTTAACTAAGTCGCACTTAATTAATTAATAACTAATTTCAGAATTAGTTTAAGTAATTCCATTTTCTATTTAAATAATTAGTCAAGTCATACTTAATTAATATTATAAATAGAATAAATTACTTATTTAAATTTAAATTCATAATTTAAATTATTTCTCCTTCAAACGTTCTTTGTGTGTGACCCTGTAGGTTATTATTACGTTGGTAACAATTTTAATAACTAATTAAAATTGTAAAAAATGAGCGACATCTAATAATACATCATTGTCACCCAAGTAATAATAATTAAATCGGTGATTCGATTAAGCCTTTCGTGAATAATGTTCCATGTAATATAATCCCTTTAACCTTAATATTATAGATTAAACTCGAGGCATGTAATGTGTCATCCTCTTCATAATTTAATCTTAGTTTTCTTGATCGATGAGTAGACTAATAAATCAAATCAACATTTGAGCACAACCGTGCATTTCTTAGTCTCACTCAAACAAGAGGCCAATAATATCGCTCCTAAAATTAGGAGGGTTAAATCTCATCTAGATCATTCATATTTCTCATACGATTCATAATATACCCAATGTCCACTTTTATCATCACCCGGTCAAAGGTAACTTTTAATGTAATAAAAGTATATTAATTCTCGTATAAAAATATAATGATTTCAGGTCTAAGGATCATTACACCATAATCACAGTGAGAATTACTTATGACACTATTAACATGTGTAATCTCACGGCGGGTCAATCCAGTGTCATGTACTCTTACATGCACCTATGTTTTGACTTTAGTATCACCATACCTGTGACCAATGAGATGTGGTCATCAGTCAACAAACATACCAGTCTCTGTGCATTATTATTGTCCTTAAATAATAACACTCAACTAGGGATATTTAGGAATAAAGATACTATTCATATAATCTCATTTTTAAGTCACATACTTAAAGATATCAAATACGTATTATAATTCCAAGGACATTTGTTATGCTAACATTTATAACGCAGTAAATAAAGACATAATAACAATAGTAACAATATTCAATAAAACATAATTTATAATAATAAAATGTTTTCTTTAAAACATAAAAGTATTGTCTCTAGAGCACTAATACTAACAATATTCTACTTCTAATATGTTAAAGAATATTTTTTAATTTATTAGTATTTAAAATTGTAAACCTCTAGAAAAGTGAGAAAAATAGATTGAGACGATCTCAGAGGCGCCACATAACCTCCCGCGTATCCTCCTTTATATATATATATATATTGATGATTGATTTTGATAAATTCCTCTAAAAATTGTTTGTTTATAAGTTGGTTGGACTAAGTTAGGGATTCCAGGGCTTTAACAAAATTTGATAAAAAAAATTTTAATTTGTTAGTTTGATATGTATATACTAGATTTTCATCTAACAATAACTTTTAAATTTTATTATAATTGTTAGAGGTATATGTATATTGTTTGATCTTGATCCGTTTATATGTAAATATATATTGCACACTATTTTATATTATACTAAATCAGAGGTTTTCAGGAAAATAATTTTCGTACACTATAGTAAGGGCATCATTTGCGTAAATTGTATCCCGGAGTAGAGATGAACAAAAAGCCCATCGGATCGGGCTTTGGCAGGACCTTAAAAACACCGAGCTTTTCGGTCAAAGCCCGACCCGAGTTTGACTTTGACTGAGTCGGGCTGGGCTGGGCTTTCGAAAAATATCTTGGCCTTTTTAGGCCTTCGAGGCGGGCCACGTCGAACTTTTGTTCGGGCTGAACCGGGCCGGACTTTTAGTTCAGGCCCGAACCGGACCGGGTTGGACTTTTTCAAATTCAATTATTTTTATATATTATTAGTAATATAAATTAAATATTAAAACATATATTTTAAATGATTTATGATTCACCCACATGAATATTGACAATCTTTCCTTCGTTTAATTATTTATGCTAAATCAATAGATTATCCGCGTACTTGATATACATATAATTCATGTATGATTAATTTAAGTATATAAAAAATATATTTAGTCATGAACATGTAAATATGTATATGTTGAAAGTATTTTTTATGTAAATACATGAATATATATGTAAATATATATTAAAAATTATAATTTACGGGGCCTAAATCGGGCTTTAATCGGGTTTTTATCCGGATCGGGCCAAAGACTGGGCTAAGCCCGGGCTTTTATCGGGCCAAGCGGTGTCGGGCTTTGCCCAAAAATATAAGGTCCGTTGAGGCCCTAAGCCTGGGCTCGGGCCGAGACGTGATTTTTTGAGTCGGGTTTTGACCAGATCAGGACGGTCCAGATTTTCGAGTCCAGGCTCTTTGTGCATCTCTATCCCCGAGCTCTAAACAAAATATACTGGTATGTATTGTTTTATTGTTTAGTTAATTCTAATGTGCATCACAAGCTATTTTATACAGTACGTTGGGGTCTTCAGGGAAATAGTATTTTTATTATTAGGGCCATCGGGGTCTTCAGGGAAATAGTATTTTTATTATTAGGGGCATCATCTGCGTACAACGTCTCACACATGTTATTTTTAATAATTGTTACTCCCTCCGTCCCTAATTACATGTTCATTTTAACTTTTGACCAGTCAAATTAACCAAACTTTTAATGAATTTTACATGTCTTAGATAATTGAAAAAAAAAATTGTTAGGTCTCGATAAGTTTGTAGAAAGGGGGGTTGAATACAAACTTTACCGTTTTATCGAATTTGTTCGTTTTAGAATAAAACAATTTAAGAACAAATGAATGCGGAATTAAATGAAACAAAATTCAAGTTAAATATAACTTATATTAAACTTGAAAGGTGTTACAAATATGGTACTGATTACAAGATTGAATCTCAGACTAATTAAAACAAATCTAGAATAAATTCGACATGAATTTATCTATTTTTGTAATAAAAAGATATAACAATGAACGATAGTTCGAGATACGTTCTAGGGATAAAAATCCGCTAGATAGTTAAAGCAGTACAAATGAATGAATTCTAGTGGTTTAGATTTAACACTTTGATTACTAGAAAATGATTCACTGAAGAAAAATGTCCACGACAGAGTTCTTGAGTTCTTGACAGAAACTTTTTGTTTGATAATATGTTAAGTGTTCTGTTTCTATCTTGATCTCTTTTCTTAAATCTAATCCACTTGATCAATAATCTGCACGTGCATTGCTTTTCTTTCCATTTGGAATGATTATCCAAATAGTCATGAAAGACTACCAAAAATAGCCTGGAATGGCTATGGAAAGTACTGGAATGACTATCCAAATTTACATGAATTAATTTAGAATAAACAGAAATGTACTGGGATGACTATCTCTTGATAGTCATTCTAGTTCATTTTTAATCAAAAATGACTTGGAATGACTACCGGGATGACTATCCATGATAGTCATTCCAGTTCATTTTATTTAAGTAATTCTAATTTAATTCTAATTCTATTTTAAATTAATTCTAATAATTAATTTATTTCATAAATTAATTCTGATGAATTAATTTATTCAATAAATTAATTACTTAATTTATTTGTTAAATTAATTCTGAAGAATTAATTTAATAAATAAATTAATAACTAATTTAAAAGAGAACTTTAAATTCTTACAAGATAGCATAACCAATCCTTGAACCACTGGAACTTGATGTACTGTCTAGTTCATAAATGACTAATTCCAATGTCTGTTCTTCATCTTGACTTTAAGTTGTGGTCTATTAGATGCTTTTAACATTTGTTCAACCTTTGTAACATGTACATTTGCTGTCACACATCTGAAATCTCTGTCACTTTAATAAATCCACTTCCTTGAATACTTCACTGAGGCTTGATCAAATAATTGAACTTCTTTCAATGCAGTATTTCTTCAAGTCTGTAGGATAACTTTAATCTATATTTTTTTGACTGATATGATCTTCTGAGATTCTTGTGATATTGTGACAATTGAATTATTACTTACTTATTACAAACTTGTTTAAGTTGAGTTGTATCCTCGATGTTAACAAATAGGCTTATACATATGCCTTTCAATCTCCCCCTATTTGTTTGTTAGAGAATAACAAGCAAATACCTAGAGGATAACTCAACTAAATAAACAAGTAAAAATAAGACTTTAAAAACTAAGTAAATAATAAGACAAAGTTTTGGATTTTATTAAACATTTTCCAGATTCAAACATTAAAGATAAATACAAGATAGATGTTCCTCTAGACTGAACATGTGTATACATTGATCCTATCTTGATTTACCTAAACTCTATGCATATAACATTTACAAAACAGAGCTAGTGATCACAATTCTTGATCACTCATTTCACCTTCCTCCATAGCATCTAGCAAGTCTTTATCTAGGACACGATCACTTTCAGTTGTGAGATTTGTTGGTCTGACTGGCAAAGTTGTGACTTTCTTCAATCTATTCTTCAACTGATGATACCTTTTGATGTTGGCAATACAATAGTCTTGAATGATGTCAGCAACTTCAGTCTTCTCTTCTGAAGTAAATCCAGTAGTCCTAAGCATGTTCTCCAGCTTGATCAGATGCATTGCAGGATAGATCTTTAAAGAAACAAGATCCATTCCACAGGTTTGTAGTGCTCTTCCCTTGTAAAATTTAACTTCAAATGGAACACTAACAACCTGAGGACTGACCCTTATAGAAAAATCCTTGAGCTGTTCATGCAGCAGTACATTCAAATAAGAATCTCCTTTCACTCTGCTCATGAGAATCCACAGCTCTGACAATGATCTACTTGCAAAGCAATCCAGAGAAACATTGATAGTTCCTATGCTTTGGCAAGATACATAGATGATCATTTCACTTCTCACCCTGTCAAATCCAACAGTAATCCTTAAGATTTCTTCTTGTAAGGCCTTCACGTACACTGGGGGAGAGCATGGTTCGGTTCGGGGCGGTTTTGCCCCGAAACCGCTTGTCTTCGATTTTAAAAATTGAAAACCGCAACCGCAATCGAACCGTCGGTTTCGGTTTTAAAAAGCTCGATTTCGGTTTTTAACGGTTCGGTTTCGGTTATAAAACCGAACGAAAAAATCATAAATATATTACAAGACTTTAAATTTATAAATTATAAACGTTCTCGACTTTTAAACAAAGTGACTGAGCTGTTGAATGAGTACACTATGTGTATATGTTAGTGCGAATGTTAGATGTGCAGATTAATGGCATTGCATTGTAGCATTTATATACAGGTGGTCTGACAATTATCTAAATTTTCTTATAGGGGTATATAAAATAGCCAGCTTTTGTGAACGTTATTCAAGATTTGAGGAAATTGCATAGCAAATCTACTCTATTTTCTTAAAACCACACATTATTAATATTATTTCTTGTTTACGAAGCAAAGGAGAAGTCTACAGTCTCTGTTTTCTATGATGAAATCAACACTCCCTTTGGATTTGGGTGCTACTAAAATCTTAGACGTTTGTAATCTACTCAGATATTTATTTAATGTGAGCTAATAACTTTTATTGTATTTACGCTCTTATGAAGTTCATCTGCTGCTGTTTTTTTTTCAAAAAAAAAAACTAATGTTTAGGTTGCTAAAACTCGGACACTCAACCTCTCCCGCTATGAAGAATCTGTATTCCAATACATAATTAAGAATTTAAGATAAAGAATTTTATTACATATATCCAGCTCCGACATCTTCCCTTTCCTCATCCAATATCGTTTTGAAACTTAATTATAATTCAAGATATAATATATTTATTAATTTTAAGAATACGTATAAATTTTATAAATTTATATAAATTATATATATATTTATTTATTTTAATAATCGGTTCGGTTCGGTTTTAGCCGGTTCGGTTTTAACCTATAACCGGAACCGGAACCGAAAGTCTCGGTTTTTAAAAATCAAAAATCGCAACCGCCGGTTCGGTTTCGATTTCGGTTTTTTCGGTTCGGTTTTGGCCGGTTTCGGTTTGGTTTTGGCCGGTTTCGGTTCGGTTTCGGTTTCAATTCGGTTTTTTGCTCACCCCTAATGTACACTGAATTATATTCGGTTTGGAACAAAGGAAGTATATTTTATCCATTATTTTGGTCGTCACGGTACAATAACATAAAAAATAAAATAAGAATAGTTAAACTTAAAAATTAATAGATGATAATCGTGAGATGTTCGAACTCCATCAACGACTTATGAAATATAAAAATTAATATTTTTATCTCTAAATATATTTTAAAAAAAGTCCAGACTTTTGATCGTTAATGGACAATAATACTACAAAAAAGTAAGCATCATTGGATTTTAAAATAAATAGATTAGAACCGTTTAATATAATGTCAAGTAATATTTTATACATTAATATTAAAAAGTCCAAGGTTCGAAATTCGCCAACAATATATTAAAAAAATTATATTTTAGTATTATAAATATTAAAAAAATTTAAAATTTAAAAAAAATATAAATACTACTAAAATTGTGAATTAATATAATAAAAATTATTAAAAAAAATAGCCGTTAACAAATAAAGGATCACTGAAACCTAATAAAAGAATATAGTAATAATTAATGGAATAAAACAACATGAAAAAATATTTGGGCCGAAAAATTGGGCACCAAGTAACATTTAATTAGAACATGAATGTGACAGCTGTGTTTTCGAAAAAATCGGGCATAAACATCCGGGCAATCTCTTAGAAAGTTCATACTGAATAATACTTACATTACACACAAATTCACAACACAACCCCCCTAATCTAAGAACCCTAGATAATTGCGTGGGCTTATATAAACAACGAGGGTTAAACTGATATCATATCATATCATATATTGGGAGTTTAGAGAGAGAAAGTAGAGAGTTTAGAGATAGAAAAGGAGGGTGTTGAGAGTTATAGTTTAGAGAGAGAGAGAGAGGAGGATGGATGATGGATTGGCATGTCCGCCTCTTGAAGACTTCGACTTGGACTTCAATTTCAACGAGACTTATAAGCTAGATGGTTTTTTTGATGATTTGTTATTTGAAGATGAATCACAAGAAGGGTCAATTGATGTTGGTGCTCATTGTTTGGAAACGAATTTAGGAGAGGCAGCCGATAGGCAAGTTATGCACGAGGAGAAGAGTAATGCTGGGACTAATCAAGTTGTTGGTGGGATTAAAAAGAGGACTTACAAAGTTACTTTGGTGAATAAAAAGAGTAATCATTGTTATGGAAATTTTGGCAAAGGAAAGGAGTTGAAACTGAATTTAGATAAGAAGAGAAAAATCATGCAAGATGATTATGATTTGAGATTCGAAGCTACGACCCATAATTTGCGCGCGTCATATGATCGATTGAGAGAAGCTAAGCAACAAAAACGGATTCAAGTCATTGATTTTAGAAAGGTAGTAATGGAACAGCCAAGAAAGTACTCAAGTTGCAAGGCTCCATCAAAACGGCAAAGGCTCATGGCAATGGGGACTCGCAAAACAAACAACAAGTTCCATCCGGCCATTTATTAGCCTCCATGTACTAAAAGTAGGGCACTCTTTTTTCCCACGAGGCCCTTCTTCTATAAAAAACAAACTGTGAATGTAATAGGTTATCGATCAAGTGTATGTACATTTACCTGGATCTTCTCTTCTCCACTTGTCAGGAAAATAAGACCATCTTTCCAAATTATGTGTTAGTTTTCAGTTCATTTAAGATGTTCAATTGCTACAGTGTCTCTGTTATCCAGATATGGCTTGATGTACTATATTTCTTTAGATAAATGTTTTTGCCTCATTTTAATACTACATTGCAATCAACATTATATTAAGAGTAATTTCTTTTCTGTTTACCCGTTATTAGAAATTAAATAGTTTCAAGGTAAATGGGACAGACATAAGCTATTTTCGGAACCCTCTGTACCTTGTTTGCAGGTGGAGGTTTTAATATTTCCCCACTGAAACCTCGGAATGGCAGGCCAACAACACAAGTGCAGCATCTTATGCAAATTGATCTAAAAGGGTGGGGAGGAGGTTATGCATCATCATTTCAGAAAAATTGTCTGTTTCAGATGTTAAATAGTGTTGCTGGTAAGTCTTCATAGTATGCTCAACTTTAAGTTGTCAAGAATCGGAATGTAACTTATGGTAGTTCTTCTGTTTAGTCCAGTAAGACTTTTGTTTTGGAATATCTATTAATTATACCAATATAGTAACTTTTTTATGTGGGTTTTCATATATCTGCTCCTCTTAATAAGATTTGTCGCATGTCTACATTAACTGAAGAGTATAATTTATATGTTGAATTAATTACCAAGAAAATCAATAATGTACCCAACAGATATTTTGTTGTCTTTTTCTAAGCATAAAACCTGTGAACTTAAGAAAATGGAATTGACTTCTTAAAATTTCACCCTATCTTAAAACTGTCAAGTGATGCTGATGTTGCACCCACTTATAGTCTTTGAGGCCAATGGTTTGATACATTAGTAATCAGATTCTTAAATTCTTTTACATGTGCTCTTTCCTAGGTTTTCCTTCCTCGATACTACTAGGCCATCACTATCCACTATCACGAGATCTATTTATACCAGCCTTATATCTTCTTGTTCTGCTAGTTTTTAAGTCTCTTTAGGAAGGGAAATGGGGAAGGGTTCTTAAAACACGAAGAATCATGAAAGAAAGAGGAGTACAAAAAATACCAGGATACAGCTGGGTTGAAGTGAACAATTACAACCACATCTTTGTTTCTGCAGACACTAGCCATTCTTACGTTGCCGAGATCTATTTCACACTGAATCATCTTCCTCTAGAATTGAGAAAAGAGGAATATGTTCCTCAGCCTTACCTACCACTACATATGGAATGCAGTAAACTAACTTCCTTGCATATTGATACTTGAGCACTTGACGATTTCCTGGGCGGCAAATACCTCAAATTTGGTAATATTATGCTCCTCAACTTATACTATTTTTCTCTATAATTGTGGTCTTGTTGAGTCTTAAGGTTTCACTATTTGATGGATCCTTAATCAGTATTAACATTGTAAAAATACAAGATCTTTGTGCTTGCCACATATTCGTTATTTCTACTTATGTAGAGAAATGAGATCATAGAAACGGGTGTAGACTAATTTTAAACATATATCTTAGTTCTGTTGCAGTAATAAGGATTTAAATTTTTATGATTTTTTTTTGGCTTCCTTTAGCCAGTGTTGACTTTTTAGGTTTTGTGCAGTTATACCCCGTCTTTGGATTCTTAGGTTCCTTTCTTGCATAGCTTGTTTATATGTTTGTACTTGAATCTTTGTTTTCTTTGCAGTTCGCCGGATCAATATCACTCTAGTGAGATTACTGGTTAGTTTTATGCAGTATCTCAATTAATACTCTTATTGCTCATGGGTCTTGATTGGAATCACCTTTTTCTAATTATATACTGTAATTTGTGGATCAAGGGATAATTCTCTTGCAATATCAGCTATTGCTATGAGGATAATTTAGTGTCTTCATATTGTTTCCTTTTTTTTTTTCTAGAAAGGATCACTTATGCATAATATTGTTTTTTTCATATGAAGTCATTCTAGTGTCTTGAATGTTTGGAAGATGTTAATATATTTTTATTTACAAATCTGTAGCTTCTCTGGATTCCACAGATCAGACCAGAAATGCAGATGGTGGAGATTGGCAGGAGGAGATTATTCAAATGGTAATGTATAGATGTTATTTTGTAGTGCTGAACTCGCTAGTCATACATTTAGTTAACATTGTAGTCATAAGTATGGTTCAAATTATCGAAGAGGATAAACTTCTATCTGTGTGGTAATAGTTTGTTTATAGAGATATAAAAAATCTCTCTATTTCTCTCTCTGCATATTTATGTATATCTATAGTATTGTGTTGATGATGACTGACTAGTCAAATACACTGCCATCCAGTTTAGCTTATTGATCTATTAGTTTTTTACACTGCCTTCTCCTTATTAGAGCACGAATCTCTTCTACTACAACAGCCACTGTTGCAGCAAGAAAAGAACCCGCAACTTGAGAAGCTTGAAGCTTTTAAGAGTATGCTCGAGCGTTTATATCAATATTACAAATTTCAAAGAGCAATATACAAATCGGATACAAGGATGAATTGGGTTCTTAGCAAATCCGAGCATTCTTAACTCAAACAGGCCTCAGAAGCCTATTGCTCCCATACAGCAAGAGCAGTCACTTCCCCCACCACATGCACTCCATGCAGCAGTCACAACCAGCAAAGTCTCAAATGACTCAACTGCAGCACCATGAAATCAAATGAATTCCCAGATGCAATCACGGAATCTACAAGGCTCAGGGGTAACAATGCAGCAGAATGTGGCCCTGGCCAATCTGCAGAACAATCCATCTTCTCCTTTATCCAGGCTTTCCAGTACACAAAGCTGTATGATGAATTCACTACAGCCAAGTTCTTCTTTGGGTCCAGGACAGAGTGACTCTGTGAATTCAGTGCAGCAAGTTGCTACCGGGCCTCTCCAACAAAATCCCATGAGTGTTCCTCAACAGGCATATGTAGATCTCATTTCATCACAAAGTGGAATGAATTGTCCACAGGCGAACCTTAATTTCCGCAGCAGCATCTGAAGCAGCAAGAAAAGTTGGTGCAGAACCAGCTTAAAGCTATTTTAGCACCGCCAAATGCAACAAAAAAATCAGCAGCAATTTAAGAAAACAAAGCTGCAGCAGCCAGCACAGATGCAGTCAAACTACTCACCAGTAGTTGATCATAATGTCTGATTCTACTGACTTGAAGACGAGATACAACTGGCTGTTAATCCTGCACTTTTCAACAACTTCCCTCAGAAAGTCAGCGGTTAGCTTATCGTCAATAGTTGAATCCAGGAAATCAGTTACCAATTTCTTTACCGCAACTACTACGGCCTGCATCATGACAAATTTCTCATCATGGATCTCCTCAGGTTGATCAACAAAGTACGCTCAATTCTCTCAATAAAGGCGATATTCCTTTGCATGCAAATTCACCTTCTATTGTGCCATCTCCTTTAACTCAAGCTGTTCCCTCACCCGTGTTAGGAGAATCAGAAAAGGTTATTTCTGTCGTTTCATCTTTGTCCTAAGATGGTTATGGTGGACACCAAACAACAGGTACATTGGCCCAATTTCTTGTTATAGGGACTCCTGGGATATCAGTGTCACTGTTGCTGGATGAGTTTACTAGTCCAGAAGCCCATCGTGCCATCCCAGCCATAGTTGTCTCTGGCATGTCAAATGCTACAAATGAGCATCTTGAATGTTTGATTAAAGTGGCATGTCCAATTCTTACAATTTTAATAGTTTCATAAATTATTTTATTAGAAAATATCTTAATTGCCTTTTAAATTTTTACTATTGGAGAAAAGTAAATATACAATTTTAATATTCTTACCTTTATAATATAATATTAGATAAATTCTGAATTTCTTTCTTACTATTTTCTGACGGAGGAAACTAAATATATTATGTTAATATTCTCATAAACTCCCTCTACTGATCCAATCAATCAATATACAGATCGCTTCTATCTATTTTTCTAATTATCTCAATTTTTTGAATAACTAATGTTAAAAATTCAAAAATATCTCAATTGACTTTAAAATCTTTACTAATGGAGGAAACTAAATATACAATTATAATATTCTTGCCTTCAAGATCTTTATTAATGGAGTAAACTAAATATACAATTCTAATATTCTTGCCTTTAAAATCTTTACTAATGGAAGAAACTAAATTTACAATTTAATAGTCTCCTAAATTATTGAAAGACATATGTCTAGGCCTATTTGTAAACACCGAGGATTCTACTCAAATTTAATTAAGATGTAATAAGTAAATAATAAAAATCAAATGTCATAGGAATATCAGAATATTATATCTGTCAAAGAATGAAGATTAAAGTCATCTACAGACTTGAAGTGATTCTACATTGAAAGAAGCTCAATTTATTGATCAAGCCTCAGTGAAGTATTCAAGCTCAGTGGATTTATTAAAGTGACGGAGATTTCAAGTAATGACAGCAAAAGATACTGGTTACAGAGTTCTTGAATGAAAAGGAAGTGAATCACTGCTTAAAGTCAAACAGATAAAGAACAGACATTGTCGTTAGTCACTCATGAACCAGACAGTGCATTGAGTGTCAACGTACTAATATGTTTATTCTTTATCTACGTTTTAGTGATTCAGAAATTAATTGAGAAGTCAACTAATTCTATTTATTCTCTTATAAATAATTATTACTATTAAGTAAATTAACATAATTTATTTAGTTAATTATTTAAATTAGAATAAAAATGAACTAGGAAGACTTAGGTTTAAACTAGGAAGACTCTGTTTTTTAAACTAGGAAGACTCACAAGTGAGTCTTCCCGATTGTCTTCCTTGAGTAAACTCAAGTCTTCCCGATTGTCTTCCCTATTCATTTCTTGTCTTCCCGATTGTCTTCCAAGGGTAAATTGGTTGTTTTTCTGCAAGTCTTCCAAAGGCAATTCTATTCTGTCAAGTGGCTTGCACGTGGGTTGACAAAAGGAAAGCTATAATATAAAAGACAACAATTCGAAGACAAACAACACATTACAACACAGAAAGAAAACAAGACAGAACCTTCAATATTTCATTCAAAGCTGGTCTTTACTTCTTCAACTGCAAAGCATATTAACTCCTGCCAGAGAATTAATTCTTGTTTAGTTCTTAACATTTAATTCATAAGAACTGATTCTCTTGTACTGCTTTGACTTTCTAGCGGATCATAATCCCTAGATTTTATATCGAACTACTTTTTAGTATTCGATCCTTTTTATTACAAAAATAGATAAATTCATGTCGAATTTATTCTAGGTTTATTTTATCAAGAAACTTGTAATCAGTGATCAAATTGTAACACTCGTCAAGTTTAATATAAGTTATATTTAACTTGAATATTGTTTCAGTTTTATTCCGCATTAATTTGTTCTAAATTGTTAAATCTTTAAAAGGACAAATTCGATTAAACGGTATAGTTTGTATTCAACCCCCCTTCTACAAACTTATCAGGACCTAACAATTGACATCAGAGCCTTTTGATTGATATACAAATCAAAGATCCAATTATTTTGAGATTTTTTCTTAAACTCTGAAATTTTTAATTCTTCAAAAATCTCAAAAATGTCTACAACTCAGAAAGTTGGTACTGTCAAAATCCCCATGTTCAGCAAGGAGCATTATCCTATGTGGAAGAAGAAAATGCTCCTATTTCTTCAAGTTGCTAATGTTAAATATTTAGGAGTGCTGAAGAATGGTCCTAAAATCCCTATGATTGTTGAGGGAAAGCAGATAGAGAATGATGTGGTTACTAGGGCTGCTAGGATGTACCCTAAGGATCCCAAGGACTACACTCCTGATGAGAAAGAGGATGCTACACTGGATGCCTGTCTACATTTGATACTGGTTGATTGTCTTGATCCTATCATGCATAATCATGTCCTAAACTGTGCTGGAAGTAATCGATCAAACCCTGGTGAATGTATCTATTTTGGGACACAATAGAGATAATCAATGAGGGGACAGAGGAAGTAAGAGAGAATAAGCTGGAAATTCTCACCTCTTCATATGAGCATTTCAGATCAAACCCTGGTGAAGGTATCTCTAAGGTTTTTGAGAGATACAACAAATTAATCAATGATCTGAACCTCAATGGGAAGCACTACACTATCAAGGAGATTAACAAGAAGTTCCTCCTGACACTTCCAATTCATCTGGATCATAGAATATCTGCAATCAGAGAAGTAAGAGATCTGGGAGAGATTTCTCTGGAAAGACTGTATGGTGTTCTGAAGACCTATGAGCTGGAGCAGATTCAACAAAAGGAGTTATATGGAACTGGAAAGATAGTTGGTACTTCTACTACATTGACTACTGAAGTCCCACAGAAACTGGAAGTGAAGGCTGTTCAACCTTCCAGTTCTAACTTGGATGTTATTGATGCTGAATATGGCTTAACATCCATTGATCAATCTGGTGGCGAGTTCTACTCTTTGGAAGAACTTGATCAGCTGGAGGATGGTGATTTGGCAATGATAGTGAGGAAATTTGGCAAGTTCAGATTCAGGAGAAATTCCAATCTTAAGTTCAAGCCCAGGTTTCAGAGAGGTGGTTCCTCATCTACAAATAGCACAAGGGGTGGCTATAAAACTGGAACTGTGGAAAGAAGCACAATCAGGTGCTACAATTGTAATGAGTTGGGTCACTTTGCTACTGAATGTAAAAAGCCAAAGCAAGTGAGAAGGAACTCATTTGATTCTAGCAAGAAGAATAAGATTGGGAAAGCTTATGTTGCTGAAGGAAAGAGTTGGGATGATACTGATAGTGATGAAGAAGCAGGTGAAATAGGAAACCTTGCTTTAATGGCTAATGAGGCAAGCACTTCATCAACATTCATGTCAGAGGTAAAGTTTACTGATACTGAAATGATCTATCATCTTAGTACTACTGTTTCATGTGCATGTAGAGAAAATGATAGAATAATTCTTTTGAACACAGCTCTTGAAAAGGAGATAAAAGAATTAAAACTTGTGCATGTTAATCAGGATGAACTAACTGAAAAAATAGCATTTCTTGAGAATAGGGTTAAATGTTATATTCAACTGGAAACCATTCTTAAGGATCAGATTAGTGAACTTAAGGTTAAGGCTAATGCTTACTATAACTCTTGTAAGACTGCTAAAGAAATCATCAATAAACAAGTTATTGGTCAATTTGTTGGCATAGGCTATGACTATAATGAGTCTATTGATGAATTAAGCATAAATACCCCTAATAGAGTCAGTGCTAAAGAAAGGGGTATACCAGATGTGCTTAAGGGTATTGATAAACCTTTCTTTAGAGAGTCCCAAGCAGATCCTCTGAATGAATACTCTATCATTATTGAAGAGGAGATACTTATGGAGGATCGTGCTTTTGATCTTGAACAGTCCAAAAAGTGTAAGTCTGACAAACCAGTCAAAGTTGTTTCTGCAACGAAGACTAAGTCAGACATTCATAAAGTGGATCAAAACAACTGCAAAACTGACATGCCTGCTATTAATCTTTCTCATAAAGCATGTGGTGTGGTTAATTGCATGTCTTGTGCTTTCAATGTTATGTATTCTTATTTTAATAGTAAGCATGTATCTGATAATAAGACTGCTCCACGTCAACATGTTAATAATAAGAAGCATGTTAGATCTAAGACTACTAGTCCTCCAAAGACTAGAGTGGATCCATTTATCCCTAAGCCTACTCAGAAATGTGTTAAGGCTGGCTATAAATGGAAACGCTCTTTTGTTAAAGAGGTTTATGTAGTTAAAGTTAAACATGTTGTTTTACCTGACAAAGGCCAGTTCTTTAAGTATGCCGGACCCAATCAAGTTTGGGCTCCGAGGAAGGACTAATCAATTTGATATTGCAGGGTGTGGAACAGGTAAACCGTGTTATGTGGGTTCTGGACAGTGGTTGTTCAAGGCAAATGACCGGAGATAGAGCCCTGCTATCAAATGTGGTTGAGAAAACTGGCCCAGGAGTTACCTTTGGAGATAAATGCAAGGGTATTACCAGAGGATATGGCTGTTTGAAGTTTGGAAATGTTATCATTCAAGATATATCTATTGTGGAAGGTCTGAAGTTCAATCTTCTCAGCATCAGTCATTTCTGTGACAGAGGATATGTTGTTTCCTTTGAGAAAGATAGATGTCAGGTCCTTCACAAGAAAAATGGAAAGCCTGCTCTTCAAGGAGTAAGGAAAGGTGATTTTTTAATAGCTGATCTGCACTCTGGATCCAAAGATGAAGTTACTTGTTTTTATGCTAAAGCTTCATTAGATGAAAGTTGGCTATGGCACAAGAAGATGTCTCACCTTAACTTCAAAACCATGAACTCTTTAGTCAAGAGGGAATTGGTTAGAGGTTTGCCTCAGATGGAATTTACACAGGAAGGACTGTGTGAGGCTTGTCGGAAAGGAAAGTCAAAGAAAGCTTCTCACAAGGGCACTGAAACATCATCTATAACTGAACCACTTCAACTACTTCACATGGATTTGTTTGGTCCAGTTAGTGTGATGTCCATGTCAAAGAAACAGTATGCACTTGTGATTGTTGATGACTATTCCAAATATACTTGGGTTTTATTCCTACATTCCAAGGATGAGACCCCACAGATGGTGATTGATCATATAAAGTTGATTGAGCTGGATTCTAGATTCCCTGTTAGAGCTATAAGGTCAGATAATGGAACTGAATTCAAGAATACAGTCCTAAATGACTTTTTTGTAGATAAAGGAATAACAAGACAGTATTCTGCCCCTAGAACTCCTCAACAGAATGGAGTGGTGGAAAGGAAGAATCGTACATTGATTGAAGCTGCTCGGACTATGTTAAGTGAATCAAGACTTCCAATGTACTTTTGGGCTGAAGCTGTGAACACTGCTTGTTATACTCAGAATCGAACTTTAATCAACAAGGATTTAATGAAGACTCCTTATGAGATCATGAACAACAAGAAATCAACTCTCAAATACTTTCATGTATTTGGTGCAAAATGCTTTGTGCTTAAGGATGACAATGTGAAACGTGGCAAGTTTGAGGCTAAGGCACAAGAAGCTATTTTTATTGGTTATTCCAGAAGATCTTACAGGGTGTACTTGATTGATGGTCACCATGTGAAAGAAAGTGTCAATGTAACATTTGATGACACTAAGCTCCCTAGTATCCAAACAGAAGACTCATCTGAGAAACTGAAGTTTGATAACTTGCCAGACTCAGATTCAGATGATGAAGCCCCACCTGAGAATGTTGCTGGTAATGACAATAATAATGATGATAATAATCCTGGTGGTGGTGGTGGAAACATTGGTAACAATGGAGATACCACCAACACTGGAGAAGAATCATCAAGGCAATCAAGCAACAACTCAGGGGGAGGAAATGAAGGATCTACTAGTCATTCACAACACCACAATGAATTTCAAGGCGAATCATCAAGATCAAATCTTCCAAGACAGACTGTATGGAATAAAGCTCATCCTTTTGAGCTGATCATTCGTGATCCAAGTGTTGGAGTTAAAACTAGAAGTGCTACTCAGAATGAATGTCATTATTCAGGGTTTCTATCTGAGATGGAGCCAAAGAAGACTGAGGAAGTACTGACAGATCCTGATTGGGTGATTGCTATGCAAGATGAACTCAATCAATTTGAACAACAGCAAGTCTGGAAGCTGGTACCCAGACCAAAGAACAAGAAAGTAGTTGGTACTAGATGGGTATACAAAAACAAGCTGGATGAGGATGGCATTGTTACAAGGAACAAGGCAAGACTGGTTGCACAAGGGTATTCACAAGCTGAAGGCATTGATTATGATGAAACCTATGCACCAGTGGCTAGGCTTGAGGCCATCAGGATGTTCTTAGCATTCGCAACTTATTCCAATTTTAAAGTCTATCAAATGGATGTTAAGAGTGCATTCCTGAATGGTGAGTTGGATGAAGAAGTGTATGTGGAACAACCCCTGGCTTTGAAAATCAGGAGCTGCTGGACTTTGTGTACTTTCTCTTCAAGGCTATCTATGGTCTCAAACAAGCCCCAAGAAAATGGTATGACACTCTCTCTGGTTTTTTTTAGAAAATGGTTTTGTTAGAGGTATCATAGACAAAACTCTTTTTTCAAAGAAACACAAAAGTGATATGATATTAGTCCAAGTCTATGTGGATGACATCATATTTGGGTCTACTAATGATGATCTCTGTAAGAGATTTCCTAAGCTAATGCAGAGTAAGTTTGAAATGAGTATGATGGGTGAGCTGAAGTTCTTTCTTGGATTACAAGTAAGTCAAAGGTCAAATGGTATATTTATTTGTCAATCCAAGTATCTCAAAGAACTCCTCAAGAAGTATCACATGGAGGATTCAGCATCAGCAAGGACTCCATCTTCAACAGCAGTAAAACTTGGAGCTTGTGATAACTCTATCAAGGTAGATATTACAAGCTATAGAGGTATGATTGGCTCCTTACTCTATCTTACTGCAAATAGACCAGATATTATGTATGCTACATGCTTGTGTGCAAGGTTCCAAGCGGACCCTAGAGATTTACATCTCGTTGCTGTTAAAAGAATCTTGAGATATCTTAAGGGTACACCTAATTTAGGTATTTGGTACCCTAAAGATTCTGGTTTTAACCTTGTTGGATATACAGATTCTGATTTTGCAGGTAGTGTTGTGGATAGAAAGAGTACCTCTGGGAGTTGTCAATTCCTAGGAGGTAGATTGATTTCCTGGTATAGCAAGAAACAGCAAACAGTTTCCAATTCAACAGCAGAAGCTGAATATATTGATGCTGGAAGCTGTTGTGCTCAGATCCTATGGATAATGAATCAATTAAAGGACTATGACTTTGTATTAGACAAAATCCCTATTTTATGTGATAATACAAGTGCCATAGCAATCTCCAACAACCCTGTGCAGTACTCGAGAACGAAGCACATTGATATCAGGTATCATTTTATCAGAGAGCATGTCATGAATGGTACTGTGGAGTTACACTTTGTACCCACAGAAGATCAAACTGCAGATATATTCACTAAATCTGTTGACGAATCCACATTTATCAAGTTTGTTGGTAAATTGGGTATGTTAAACAGTCTTAGTGATTAACAGTATCTCTGTCATGTTTGTTATTGTCAAAAATCAGTCTTTTCTCATTGTTAGTAAGTGATATTACTGCCAATTCTTGTTTGTAATAACATGCTTGTTAGTTTAAATATTTCTGAATATTATATTTACTCTAAAAATATTTTTCTCATATTTTTTTAGTGGAGAAATGTATTTTTATTGAAAATATATTTATTTAGAATTATTTAGATATTTTTCAGATTGTAAATATTGTTGTTTAAATTTTTCTGCAGGTTTATATTAGTTTAATGCACTTCTATATTTTTCTGCATATTTTTCTAGGATTTATGGAATTTTCTGTGAATTTTTCTAGACTTTTATATATTTTTTCATGCATTTTTATTATTTTTCTGCATTTTTCTGTAAAATTTTTAATTTATTCTAAGTTTTTCCTAAGTCTTCCCAGTTTTATACTAGGAAGACTACCGGGAAGACAAGGAATATTTTACTTTTGTTTTTTTGTTTTTTCTATTTAATTTTAAGTCTTTTCCTAAGTCTTCCCAGTTTTTGAACTAGGAAGACTATCGGGAAGACTTAGAATTAATTAGTTTATTTTCTGCCTTTTCTTTTATTATTTTTTCCGAAGACTCTCTAATTTGTATTAGGAAGACTACCGGGAAGACAATCCTAAGTCTTCCCGATTGTCTTCCTAGTACAAATTTTAAAAAAAAAACGTTCAAGTCATTTTTTTACAGTTATTGTTTTTCTTTTTTATATATACACACACAGTACATACGCACCTTGCCTTATCAGTTTTCTAGTTTTTCAAAACCCCTTTCGAATTCTTCTCAATCATTTCTGCAGAAACTGTGATCATTCTTCATACTTGCTCAAGTCTTTACTTAGCAAAACTCACTTTGTTCTTAAAATCATGCTTACTAAGTCGAATTGCTGTCCAAAATTCTGTTCTTTCTTTCATTTCCTTTCAACTTTTGTGTTTGAATTGCTAAGTACTTCTTGTTTTTGTGATCATATTTGGTTTCTGTTATTGTAGAACTGTGTGTGTGGTTAAAATCAAATGCCCAGTCATTTTGCATTTCAAAGTTTGAAGTTCGAAATTTTTAGGATTAAAAATTTTAATTTTGGTTAATTTTAATAGAATTGTGATTTTGTGGATTTTAAGTAATTTTAATTAATTCTAAAAATCCCTAAAATTCTAATTTTATTTTTAAGTTAATTAAAATTTTTTGTTTTATCAAATGGATCCTAATTTCGAACTTGTGTTAAATAATTATGTTGGGTATTTTGATCCGTCTAAATGTAAGGTGGAACGATTTAAATCTTGGATTCAATTTTTAAATAGTGAGACTTGTGTCAGTCATGCTATTTGTGCCTCTGCACTTCTGAAAATTGATCCTTTAAGGTTTTTATGTTCAAGTGCTGTTATTGCTGAGGATTCAAAATCTTTTACGTTCAATATTTTAAACCAGCAATATACAGTCACCTTAGAGTTATTTTGTGATGTGTTGCAGTTTCCTAAGGACAGGTTTGATCCTTTACCCACGGATGATGAGTTATCACAATTCTTTGTGAATATTCATTATCAGGGTCCCTTACAAATGGTTAAATTGTCCAAGAGTTTTCTTGTAAGGGAATGGGATCTGTTCTTTGATACAATAGCAAGAGTATTTGGTAATTGCACAAAAACCAATTTTCATGGCATTACCAGTCTAAATCAGTATATTGCTTATGCTATTGTATTTGGTCGTAGATTAAATTTTGCTGAAATTCTGTGGAACTTAATGATTAACAGGCTTGCTCACTCTAGGAGAGATTCTGATAATCATGTGAAAGTGAAGTGTTGGTACCCTCGCTTTCTCACTCTTATCATTAATCATCTTCTCACTGCTGAGCAGGTAGAACTGTTTAGGGAAACCAGATTTGAAACCTCTCCAACCACATATACTAAATTCTACACCAGGCTTGATGTTTCATCCAAATTCCTCAACACACATGTTCTTGTTTCACCATTGATGAGTCAATTCATTAATCTTCCTATCTTTGGTGAAAAAGTTCCTCAGCCACATCCAGTTCCACTACAGGTAGTTATTCCTAACCCTGGATCTTCTTCTGGTACATTAATTGAAACCCAAGTGGTTGTTAGGGCTGACCCAGAGATTGTAGAACCACAATTTCTGACCCAGGTCATAGAGCCAAACAGAGAGTCAAACACTTCTGACCAACAACCTAAGCCAAATGTTCAATCCAGTTCAAGAAGAGTTAGTGAAATAGCTTCAATGAGTGTTCCCACAGCTCTGTCTCCACCTCTAAAGAAAGGAAAAACCTATAGGGAGGCATCTGTAAGCCCATCTGTATCCTCTCAAAAGGATATGGACATTGATATGGCCACTGAACAGTCTCTGGAGACATCCTCTCAACAGGATGAATCTATTGAAATTCGCCATCGGGCCATGGCATCTTGTACTGAGTCAAGCACTCTCCCATTACTCACAATGGGAGAAGATATCCAAATAGATGATTCTCAGGACACTATGCAAGGAGAGCACTTTACTTTTGATTTTGAAACAGTGCCTACCATAGGTATCAGAGGGAAAATCTGATTCTTCGCCACCAATAATAGAATCATTTTCTCCCCTCCCAGAGGGAACATCTCTGGCTCCCCTAAGGTATTTTTCACTCGCAGTTTATACTGGAGAAAGTGAAAGGCTACCAGGTGAGTCTGTCACTGAAGCAATTCAGTTTACAATGTCAAATATTTTGACAGACTCAACCAGGGATTGGGATTTGCGAACTCCCATTGCACCACCAATGACCTCTCTTGAAGGGGCTAGGGTGATTTCTTATGCAGGTACATCCTCTGAAAACATGGACAGACAGTTAGTTGTGAGAGAAGAGAGACAAACACCGAGTGATACACAAGCACGTGAGTTGAGTGAAACACCACTGAGAGAAATTGAAGTGAGTGCACACACAGACACAAACACTGCTTTGTTGTTGAACCAGCTAGCTGCTCTACAGAAAAAGTTACAAGAAACCCAGGCTGAAAACAATGTTCTTAAAGTACAAGTGGTTGCACAATCTTCCACCTCTGTATCTAATCAGCTGGGTACTGTTAAGGATGATCTAGAAGGATTGAAGAATACTCTGCTCCCGAAGCTGAATTCAATCCAACAATCTCAAGTACTGGTGGCTTCAGACATTTCTGATTTAGCAACGTCAAATGCTCAGATTTCAGAAAGTGTTAAGGAGATTGCTGCCATTTCTACCAAGGTGGACTTTATTCTGCAAACAGCTGATGAAAATCAAACGTTTAATGAAGAAAGGATTTCAAGGATAGAAGGAGGAATGGAGCATCTAAATGAAGGAATGAAACACTTGTACAATATTTTAAAGAACTCACATCAACCTACAGCACAACAAAGAACATTCTTTGAGGGAGATGGTGATGATAATGAGGATGATGATGCTAATGAAGGAGGAAATAGAGGAGAAAGGAGAGAAGAATGAGAGATAAGGAGAACTTATGAGGTGAATCCTAGGGCTTCCAAAGCTCAATTTGTAGAGGATTCCTCAACTAAGGGGGAGAAGGAGAAGAAAGGAGAAAGAAAAGCTGGAGGAGCTTCTGGAGTTGGAAAAGATAAAGGGAAAGGTAAACAATCAATGGAGGAGCCTGTCTTTGATGATGCCTACTACTATCATGGTGAACAGGATGATTTTCAATTTGATGCATCTGGTAATCTGGAGAAGACCATACCTGAAGAACCTATTGGTGAGGAGGAGGTTGAAGAGGTAGCTAACTTTGATGATTGGGATGATGAAGCTGATTTATACACACCTGACCCTTTGTTTCAAAAGGAGTTGAAGAAGCAGCATGCAGATTTAAGGAGAAAGGAGGATGAAAATGCAAAGGTCTCAGACATCATATCTCAAAGGCTAAAGATTCAAAAGGCTGAACATGAAGACAAACAACGTCTTCATAGTATTCATGTCAAAGAAATGAGATTGGATGTGAGGATGAAGCAGGGAAGCAATTGGGATAAGGCAAGGGAGATGTTTGATATCCCTCAGAGAAGCACACACAATGATGGTACTTTTCTGAAGTTTCTTGAGAAGATCAGAACTGTTAATCCAGACAACTAATTATACATGAAGGCATTGAAGGAAGATATCCTAAGGATTACATCTGCATTTGATCAAGTGAGGCAAGAACTGTATATCTACGTGTCAAGTGCTCTTGAAGGGTCATTCACTGTTTCTCTTGAACTACTCCAAAGAAGATCTCTCTCTGAATTGTGGATTCTAATGAGTAAGGTAAAGAGATCTTCATGCTTGAATGAGCTTCTATATGACAGATTGAGAGACTCTGCAATGAAGGCCAGCCCTCAAGTTGTACACTTCCCGTATGAAGTCAAAATCTATAGAGGTACAACTTTGGAGACAGTAAGGATGGATCCTGATTCTTTGAATCTACAGACTGCTATGCAACTGGTGAAGTTGGAGAATCTTCTTAGAACTTCTGGGTTTACCACTGAAGAGAAGTCTGAAGTTGCTGATATGATTTTAGACTACTGCACAGAGAAAGTTCCAAGGTATGCTCAGATGAAGAACAGACTGAAGAAGATCACCACTCAACCAGTAATGCCAAGTAGAGTGGTTTCTGAAAGTGATCGTGTCCTTGACAAAGATCTTCTAGTCACCTTGCAAGAAGCTGAAGAAGGTGAAATTAGAGACTAAGACATGATAGGTTTAGCTCAATTTGTAAATGTTATATGTTTAGAGCTAGGTAAATCAAGATAGGAAAATGTATCATTTGTTCAGTCTAGAGGAACATCTATCTTGTATTTATCTTTATTGTTTGAATCTGGAAATTGTTATATTTAATCCAGAACTTTTTATTATTTGCTTGGCTCTTAAAAGTCTTATCTTTTCTTGTTTTAGTTGAGTTATCCTCTAGAGGTATTTGGTTGTTATTGTCTAACAAACAAATATGGGGAGATTGAAAGGCATATGTCTAGGCCTTTTTGTAAACACCGAGGATTCTACTCAACTTTAATTAAGATGTAATAAGTAAATAATAAAAATTAAATGTCACAGGAATCTCAGAATATTATATCTGTCAAAGAATGAATATTAAAGTCATCTACAGACTTGAAGTGATTCTACATTGAAAGAAGCTCAATTTATTGATCAAGCCTCAGTGAAGTATTCAAGCTCAGTGGATTTATTAAAGTGGCAGAGATTTCAAGTGGTGACAGCAAAAGATACTGGTTACAGAGTTCTTGAATGAAAAGGAAGTGAATCACTGCTTAAAGTCAAACAGATAAAGAACAGACATTGTCGTTAGTCACTCATGAACCAGACAGTGCATTAAGTGTCAACGTACTAATATGTTTATTCTTTATCTAAGTTTTAGTGATTCAGAAATTAATTGAGAAGTCAACTAATTCTATTTATTCTCTTATAAATAATTATTACTATTAAGTAAATTATTTATTAAATTAATTCTATAAAGAATTAATTTAATACATAATTTATTTAGTTAATTATTTAAATTAGAATAAAAATGAACTAGGAAGACTTAGGTTTAAACTAGGAAGACTCTGTTTTTTAAACTAGGAAGACTCACAAGTGAGTCCTCCCGATTGTCTTTCTTGAGTAAATTCTAGTCTTCCCGATTGTCTTCCCTATTCATTTCTTGTCTTCCCGATTGTCTTCCAAGGGTAAATTGGTTGTTTTCCTGCAAGTCTTCCAAAGGCAATTCTATTCTGTCAAGTGGCCTGCACGTGGGTTGACAAAAGGAAAGCTATAAAAAGACAACAATTCAAAGACAAACAACACATTACAACACAGAAAGAAAACAAGACAGAACCTTCAACATTTCATTCAAAGCTGGTCTTTACTTCTTCAACTGCAAAGCATATTAGCTCCTGCCAGAGAATTAATTCTTGTTTAGTTCTTAACATTTAATTCATAAGAACTGATTCTCTTGTACTGCTTTGACTTTCTAGCGGATCATAATCCCTAGATTTTATATCGAACTACTTTTTAGTATTCGATCCTTTTTATTACAAAAATAGATAAATTCATGTCGAATTTATTCTAGGTTTGTTTTATCAAGAAACTTGTAATCAGTGATCAAATTGTAACACTCGTCAAGTTTAATATAAGTTATATTTAACTTGAATATTGTTTCAGTTTTATTCCGCATTAATTTGTTCTAAATTGTTAAATCTTTAAAAGGACAAATTCGATTAAACGGTATAGTTTGTATTCAACCCCCCTTCTACAAACTTATCAGGACCTAACAATTATTTTATTAGAAAATATCTTAATTGTCTTTTAAATTTTTACTATTGTAGGAAAGTAAATATACAATTTTAATATTTTTGCCTTTATAATATTAGATAAATTCTCAATTTCCTTCTTACTATTTTTCTAACAATTTTTATAACAGGGAAAACTAAATATATTATGTTAATATTCTCCTACCCTCTACTGATCCAATCAATCAATCAATATCCTTATTATATATATAAAGGAAAACCCCAGGAGCTCTCAGATCGTCCGAAACTATTTATCTATTTTTCTAGAGCTTCTATATTTTAATTCAATAAAATTAAATTTCCTTTTTTAAATTCGAATTTATAGGATAAAAAAATAGCATTTGTCTTTTAAATTTTTACTGATGGAGGAAAATAAATATACAATTTTTATATTCTTTCCTTTAAAATCTTTAATAATGAAGGAAAGTAAATATACTATTTTAATATTCAACATCTTTATCTTTTTATCTTATCAATTTTTATTTTCTTTCTCCTTTTATTTATCTTCTTCTTTATATATATATATATATATATATATATATATATATATATATATATAAGGAAACTCTCAAGAGCTCTCAGATCGTCCAAAAAATATTTATTTATTTTTCTACGGCTCCACAACTTTACTTCATTAAAAAAAAATTCTTATTTATATTCAAATTATTAGAGAAGACAATAGAAATAAAAAAGTCAATCATATTATTGAATGTCATCTTTGTATATAGTTTTTGATATATTATTTTTCTGATGTTGCGAATTAATTAGAGTTATATTTAATACTATTATCTCATTAATTTTGTTATGAGAGACATGATAACTTTATAATTTTATATATTTGTTTCTGAATTAATCATGTTTAGGGAATTCAATTTCTTTATTTACATTCGAATTCATACTAAAAACAATAAATATATAAAAGTCAATCATCTTTAGAATTCAATTAAACAAATGTTAATTTTTTTCTTAACTAAAATAAAATTGAATTCCCTTATTTACATTCAAATTCATAGGGAAGACAATGATTAGATAATGTTAATCCCAAATGATCTAACAGAATTGTAGAAGGGGGGGTTGAATACAATTCTAGATATTTTTAAACTTAAAACAACTTTTAAATAACTTAACAGAGAAAATAAAATCACACAAGCAAATATAAAATTTCAGTTGGATGTTTTGAGGATCCAACTGAGGTGTTTTTATTGCGGGAATAATTTGTGTTACAAATGTAGCACAGCTGCTCAGTTCCTAATGTAGAGTGAGAGTGCTCTTAAAAGAAAGCTAATACAAAATTATTCTGTCTCACTTCTTCATTTCTAAAATGAACTGCTACACTTGGTTATATATCCCAAGTTTACAATGCTATTTTTGGCTACTCTAAAATGTACTAAAGGTAACCGCTAGTAGCTTGCTTTTCATTCCTTTTATCCAATGGTCCTTGGAGATCTTGTCCTTTATCTTCATGCTTATTATGATCCCACTCAAGAACTTAATTGGGAAATGGAATGTTTCCTCATTCCCAGTGACCATTTTAATGGCTCCCAATGCAAAGTACACTTCTACATCACCTTTTGATATGTCAGAAAACTGTCACTATCATTTTGTCAACTGTTCAGAAAAGTGATAGTGATTCGTTGAT
Organism: Heracleum sosnowskyi; assembly: GCA_030848705.1. NCBI lineage: Eukaryota > Viridiplantae > Streptophyta > Magnoliopsida > Apiales > Apiaceae > Heracleum > Heracleum sosnowskyi. The sequence goes on from CM061235.1 coordinate 75,151,115, forward strand.
AGTAGTGAGATGTATTCCGTTGATAGCTTTATTCTTCAATCCGTTGATGGTACATTCTTCATTCCGTTGATGGTACATTCTTCATTCCGTTGATAGTGTAATCTCCATTCCGTTGACAAGTCTTCACTTAGGCAAAATTACAAGGCACAGTATATTTACAATTAACCAACCTATTTTGCCTATCTAGTACTTAGTCAACATGACTTAGAAAACCTATCTAATACCTACAACAAATGTCTATCAAGTAGTGAAGTATTGTACAGTGCAATTGCTACATTACTCATTTCGTTGATGAGCTACCTGTCAACGAAAGCTGCAAAGCATACCATTCCGTTGACAGTTACAAAAGTGACTTAACACAAAATCTACTAAGTGTTTTTATAATTATCATCAAGAACAACATATTCCTAACAATCTCCCCCAATTTATGATTGATAGAATAACAGCCATAAATCAAGAGCCTTGATGATAACAAAAACAGTTAAACAAGTTACAAGTTACAAAAATAGAAATTGCATTGAGCTTCATGATACTTTAAAATTTATTGAAAACAAAGTAGAAATTCTTACAACACAAGTGCACAGAGTTGCTCCTCTAGTCTGAGCAGATTTACCATCTTTGTCTCTGTGGCCTTGTTTTCTTCCCCTTCTTAGCGTTGTTCTCCTCAATTTGAGCTTGGAGTCTCCTGTAGAAAATCTTCTCTTCTTCATCTTGTTCACCCAACTTGGATTGCATAAATCTTAGAGTTTCATTAGATGCCTTTTCCAGTTGGTCCTCTATTCTGAAGAATCTCCTACAGTTGTCCTTGTCTCTGAATTCCATCATCCAAAAGGGTTGGAGATGAATTTTCTTTCCTGTTTGAGGGACCTTTAGAATTCTGGGAAGTGCACCAGGCTTGTTCCAACTAGCTTTTATTTGACATATCTTGGAGACAACCTCAGACTTAGTAGTTTTGGTGAACCCAAAATCTTTCTTTAAGCACTTGAACACCACTAGCAATGTCTGATAATCCTCTCCTAGAATTCTGTGTAGAGGCCAAATCTGTTCCCTTCCACCCTTGTAGACAAACACTAATCTCTCTGGTAGTTTATGAGTAGCTCCTATTCCTCTCACTTCCACCAAGTCATCAATATATAGGTTTAAGTCTAACTCCTCCCTTATATCTGCAATGTAGATAAAGTCCTCTGGGTTTGTAGGTGGTTTTTCAACCTGTGGCCTTCTCACAAAAACTGGTTTAGCCTTAGTAGCCCTCTGCTTTGATTTCTTCTTTGATTCCATTTCAACCAGAAATTTGGGAAAACTAGCTTCATCAAACTCAAATGGCTCCTCCTTTGGCTCAATTGGTTGATCATGAAAATTGACTAGATGTTCAGAGTCACAAGCTAATTTTGCTCCAAAACCTGGATCAGAAAAAGTTGAAGGCACAGCTGTTACAGGTGCATCTGTTACAGTGCTTTGAGAATCATCCTTATCAAAAGCCAAGTTTCTTTTTGCTCTTGTTTTAGGTTGCCTTGTACTTTTTCTTTTTGCTTCCTCAGCTTCAGCTCTAGCTCTTTCTTCTTGCTGTCTTTCCTCTTCATCTAGAGCTTTGGCAACTGCAAGAGCTTGCATGTCTGCCCTAGCTGATTCCTCAGCTTTAGCTTCAGCAAAATTTGGGTGACCATCCCAAACACAGATCTCTTGCCCATTCCTGTAGACTATTGCTCTTTGATTCCTAATTTCAGGCTTATTGATTTCCTTGCATTTTATAATAAGTTCACTCAGAACCTTAAGCTCATCTGGAAATGGAGGAGGATAGAATGTCCTAACAATATTCTTGCCCTTTGGTTTATCTGGGGATTTTGGAGATAAGCATTTTTGAAAAGTAGCTGGGTCCACATCTCTAATACATGAAGTTTGTCCCTTTTCTTTCCTTGGACCAGGAACCACTCCATGTAGAAGAGGCTTTAGATCATATGAGAGTTTAGTCTGTGGCTCCAAATCCGTTGACACTAAGACCATGGCATTCGTTGATGATGGGATGGGCACATCCGTTGCTGTAGAAGTAGCTTGATCCGTTGATGGATGTTTATTTCTTGCATTTTCAGCTATCTTCTTAACCCGTGCATCTATATTAGACCATTTCTCTTTTATCTGTTTTGCAAGTTGTAGTCTCAGAGATGCACGTTGAATCAGGTCAATTCCATCCAATTTATCCTTGATAGACTCCCCATATCTAGTGGCTCCTGTGGTAAAGAAATGACCGGGACCATAACTTTTGTGACTTGAATATTAAGCTCCTTTGATTTCTCCCCCTTTTTGTTATCATCAAGAGTGATGAGAGGGAGACCTTGAGCTGCCACTAACTGAGTCCTTGAAGCTTGCAATGGTGTCCTTGATTTCCCTGGCCTCAGTCCTTGTCTGTAGCATTTGGAGCCTCTGGATTTCTAGAGAGTCCAAAATTGCCTTGTAGAATTTCTTTTCAGTTTGGGGTGCAGACTCATGAGCCAAGTAAGCTTCATTATACTGCCTTGTAATTGCAGTATCCAAACCATGATATCCAAGTGAATCTTGATAAAGCCATCTTGGCTTAGGAGGCATCACAGATGTCCCAGTCTGTGTAGTAGTAGCCACCCCTTGTAAATCAGCATCAAGACTATCATCATCACTTGAAAAATCAGCAAACTGATCACTTCCACCAGCTCCTGGAGACAGATTGGCAAGTGCATCCTTAGCCCTCATCATTGATGCAGTTGTATGAATTAGATTGAATGTCCTCTCTGCCTCCACATTGCCCTGTTGAGCCATGATTTGATATGCTGGCACAGGGTGAGTAAAGGTTTCAGGATCCAGAGAAATGCTATCCAGAGTTTGTTGATAATGCTCTTGGAAAGACAATTCTCTTTCTCCCTCACTAACCTCCATTAACTCACTTGCAATGGCTGTTGCATCCCTTAGAGCTTCTGTAGTCCCTTCTCTCTCTCCTCTATTTTCTTGCATCATGGGCTCCCCATGGCTCACACCTCTCACACCCTCACCTTCACCTAATAAGGTGGAACTCTCAATCTCTCCTTTTGCCTGGCTGGAAGAAATAGCCAGCCTTTCACTCTCTTTCTCTCCTTTTGCCTGGCTGCAATCCAGCCTCTCAGAATCACTCCCTTTCAATCCTAAAAGTGTTTCAACTACCACTAGGTCATCTGCACTAGTTGTGTGAACAACTGGATTTTCAATAATTGGTGCAGAATGAGCTAGCAACGGAATGGTAGTTTGAACTATCAACGGAATGGATTCCGTTGATGGAGAAACACTTGTCAACGGAAGAGATAATACCGTTGATGAAGTCAATAAAGGAGTTTGAGAAAGTGAAATTATAGTAGAATCTGTGGTGATTGATTTTAAAGATGGTTCCACAGATCCTCTTGTAGTTTCAGAAAAAGATGATTGGCGGCCCAACAAATCACTTAATAAGTGATGACCACCAATTTCAGAGTGGGGCTTCTCCAAGAATCGAGTTGGAGAATCAGGAATAGATGAATGGATCATATCCACATCTAATGAGTGTGAAGGAGAATTTTGTGGAGTTGTCTCAATATTAATATTGAGGAAGTGGGACTGTAACCCCAGAGTAATAATTTGGGCTACATCAAACTGAATTTAAGAAACTGGAATTGTTGCTTCCAGTGTGTGTGCACCCTGTGTGACCTGGGATTTCTGTTTCACCCTTCTTTGGTATTGGGAGATAGATGTTTGGGGGCTAGATGTGTCCTTTACCCTTTTGGTGTGTGCTCTTGGAGGAGAGCTTGTTTCAATAACTACACCCTTTTGAGAGGATGTAGTTAGACTTGAGCTAATATCCATGTTACTCATTATGCCTTGTTGGGAAGACACAATGGGGCTAGTCTGGGCAACACTCACCTCTCCCACCTTATCCTTGGGGTTTCTTTGATGTTCACCCCTTCCCTCACCACTCACCACACCTGCTTCACTCCCCTTAGGCTGTGTAGTGGATTTTACAACAGGTGCCTTTTGAGAAGCACCCGAGGTTGGCTTGGTAGATTTAGACTTTGTAGATTTAGGTCTAGTTGCAGGGGCAGGAGCCTGTTGGGTCACAGCTACAAACTCCATTGCAACAACAGTAGTTGCAGTAGCGGAAATTGAAGTAACATTTAAATTAACAGGTTGAGAAAGTGTTACCTCAATGACTGACAAGTACACCATTGGGACATCACCATTGTGATTGAGCCTCAAGATGTCTGTTAGCACCCTCTTCTCTTGAACAAAACAGTCAAACTTGGAATTGGGGTTAGAGATAACTAATGGTGTTGGACTAACATGGTTGGCCAACATCATTAGAAATCTAGCAGAATAAATGTTATTTTTCCTAGATTTCTTATCACCCAATTTAGCACCAAGTTCATACATTAATTGGGTGCTAAAGTTATAGTATTTATCAGTGAGAAGCATGGTAAACATGATTAGAATGGAGTTAGTTAAAGCATCAAAATTACTGATTTTTCCAGAAAACACTTTAATGAAAGCATCTGCTAAGTAGCTCCACTCCCTTACCAAACCTCTCCTAATAATCTTACCCAAATTCACAGTTGGCAAAGAGTAATTAATAGAGTTAAGCATGTTAACAATTTCAGTATTTATGGGTAAAGCTAAGCAATTATTCTCAGGAATATGAAGGCATGCTTGCAAAACATCTGAATTAACAACATACTCTTTACCTTGAATTGTGAATTGCAAAGTGCAGTTAGTTCCACTGTACTCACAGGAGGTCCAAATCTCCTCAATGATTTCATTATAAAGTGGAGTGGAGTGAAACATAGCATAACTGAGCTTGCAGTTCACCAAGAAATCCATCATCTTGTGAAAGATTTCGTTCGAGCTTTCCTTGGCAACAAATGGTATGGAGTTGTTCTTCTCATAAATGAACCCTCCAGAAGACATAAGTTTAACTATGGGCGCCATTGTTGAGTTGAGTTGAGTTCGAACTGTGTTTTGCTTTGAGAGAGAAGAAGAAGTGAGAAAGCCTTTGGAAATTTTGAGAGTAAGATAAAAAAGAATTAAAGAAAGCAAATTGCTTAAATACTCCCCCGAAATTTCTCAAAAATTAAGTCCAGTAATAATTGTAAATTACTGGATTGGCTTAAAATCTAACCGTTATAATTAAAACATGACCATGATTTATACTTATAGGGGTGTATGTATAGATCATGGTAAAAAGGCGTGCAAATTTCAACGGTTTAGATTAACAGCGCTATATCAACGGATTAGAATTGGGTGTTTAAGGTCCCGCCTATTCCATTGATAAACCTGCATTCCGTTGTCATAAAAGAGCTGGCAACGGAATACCCAGAAAAATGCTAAGACTGGCAACGGATTAAGACATTCGTTGACATAGTAATTTTGACTTAGACAAAATTTCACCTTTTTCTGAGAAAATTAATCCACAGAAAATCATATCAAATTTCTGGCTGCAAAAATTAAAATTTTAACTTGCAACAATCTCGTAAATAATTAAGAGAAATTTAGCATACCTAGCTCACTTACCAAAATTCAAATGAGACAATTTCTTGTGCCATAGCCAACTTTCATCCTTGCTTGCCTTGCTGAAAAGACAAGTGATGGTGTCTCGACTTGTGCTACTAAAGTCACCAATGTACACATTCCCTCTTCTGAATCCAGTCATTACCACATTGTTGTCTCCACCTTTAGAAACAATACATGCTTCTCTTGAAAAAGTAACTAAAAATCCTTTGTCACAAAGTTGGCTGATACTAAGCAAATTGTGCTTTAGACCATCCACCAATGTAACCTCAACAATGATGACATTTTCTCTTGAAATCAAGCCATATCCCTTAGTGTAGCCTTTGTTGTCATCTCCAAAAGCAATACAAGGGCCAGCTCTTTCCTGGAACTCTGTGAGCAGGGTAGAATCACCAGTCATGTGTCTTGAACAACCACTATCCAAGTACCAAAGATTCCTTTTGTCTCCCTGCACACAATAAAACCAAATCAAGTTGGTTTTGGTACCCAAGTTTCCTTGGGTCCTGTTTTGTCAGCCTTTGATTTTCTCTTCACATCATTGTTCACCTTGGGCTCAGATTGAGTTAAATCAACCTTTGCCTTTGGTGTTGATTTATGAGGGTTTCTCACATTTTCATTCATAGCATGTATATTTGGAGGAACAAACATGTTATTCACATTCCATGGCATTTGTGGCACATTAAACATATTCATGTATGGATTAGGCACAAATGGCATGCTAGCATATGCATTTTGAAATTGTGCATATGGAGAAAACATATTAGGCATAACAGGCATTACGGGCATAGAGACATTCATTGCAGGCTTAGGCATTTTCACATTAGTAGGCTTCTTAACAGATTTGCAATTAGCAGATAAATGACTAACACTACCACAATTAACACATGTTTTTCTAGGAGCATACTTATCAGGTGTGTAATTGTTATGTTTGTTAATCCCTACTTTGCCATTTATGTTATTCTTTTTATTGCCCTTAACCTCAACTTGAATTTTCTCTAACTTGTCTTTCAATTGCTTGTTAGACAAGTGACCTACATTAGCTCTTTCAACAAGCTTCTCAACTTTCTTTGATTTACTAGACTCACCTTGAACAAAGTTCTTGGTGACAGGACCATACTTGTTATTAAGTCTAGTGAGTTCTTCTTTCTTTTCCTTTGTCAACGAAACAACATGATCGGTTGATGGTTCATCTGTCAACGGAAGCTTGCATTCCGTTGACGTATCAACCTTCAACAAATGATCATTGTTGTTTGTTGACTCTGATTCTGATTCTAAGGTATCAACAACATACCCTAGCTTCTCTTTGTTCTTTTTCCATGATTGCTCACAGAAAGATTCCATACCTTGAACATTAATGATGTTGCTAGCAACATTCCTGGAATCTTTCCATTTTGCAATCAATCTCTGTTCTATTTCTAGTTGTGTTTTAAGAATCTCTTCCCTTTTTAACACTTTCTCAAGTTCCAACTTAGCATCCCTACTAACACACCTCATTTTCTCAAACTCAATGAGCTGTGCTTCTAACATGACATTTCTATCACTTAAGAGCAAATTAGTCTCTTTAATTCTTGAGTTCTCTTTGGTAAGTGATTTAAGAGTAACACGCAAATTATACAATACAGTAGACATTTCATTAACTGTACTATTGCATTCCTCTTTAGAAAGCTCAGAAAGATTAGTAATTGTTACCTGGTTGTTAGAGGAACTTGCTTCCTGCTCATGATTGTTAGCCATTAGAGCCAAGTTGACATACTCAACATCATCATCTGAATCTTCATCATTACCAGCCCAATCATACTCATGAGACATTAAAGCCTTTTCTTTTTGCTTGAGAAGTTCAAAGTATTTCTTTTTATAATCAATAGGCTCAATTTTCCTGTTGCCCTTCTCAGCTCTAGGCTTTCTGCAATCTCCAGCAAAGTGACCAATCATTCCACAGTTGAAACATTTAGACTTAGACTTTTCAACCCAATTATTTTTGCTAGGTTGAAAGTCTCTCCTTGGTGGCCTTGCTTCTGAGTTTCTCTTGAATTTGAACTTAGAAAATTTTCTTGAAAGAAAAGCAATGCGCTCATCAATCTCATCTAAGTCATCCAAGTTGGCTGGTTCTTCTTCTTCTTCTGTTATCTTGCCTTTACCCTTGCTAACATCACTCCTACAACTAGCTCGACTAGTTGTGGCTCTTGTAGCTTCTTCATTGTCATCTTCCAGTTGGTTCACAGATGCAACCAATGCAATAGATCCACCTTTCTTTTGCACCTTCTCAATTTCTTCATCTTGCTCCATTTCCAGCTCATATGTCTTTAAAGTTCCATAAAGCCTTTCAAGAGTATAGTCTTTGTACTCTTGAGTGTTTCTCAGAGAAACAGTCATAGGCTTCCACTCTTTTGGAAGAGCTCTAAGAAATTTGAGGTTTGAATCCTTGGTTTGGTAGATCCTCCCATACAACTTTAATCCATTCAAAAGCTTTTGAAACCTACTAAATGTATCATTTAGGGTTTCACCAGATTTAAAATAAAAGTGCTCATATTGTTGTATGAGGAGTTGCATTTTGTTCTCCCTTACCTGCTCAGTTCCTTCACAGAGTGTTCTAACAGTGTCCCATACTTCTTTAGAAGTTGTACAGTTGATAACATTGTCAAACATCTCTTGCTCCAAGCCATTGAACAGAATGTTCAAGGTTCTTTTATCTTTATGGACTTCAGCAACATCTTCAACAGTCCATTCTGAGACAGGCTTTGGAATTTCCACATCTTCAGCATCATCTGGCAGTCCAACTCTAGATGCAAACTTCATGGGAATGTGTGGACCTTTCTCAATGCAGCCTACATATCTCTCATCCATAGACATGAGATGAAGATGCATTTTTACTTTCCAGTGAAAGTAATTGTCCTTATCTAGAACTGGTATCTTTACACCTGGATCCTTCTTCACCATGGTTTCTGTTTTGGCCTTGATCTTTAAACTCCTTGTATGTTAGAAGCTTGCTCTGATACCAATTATTAATCCCAAATGACCTAACAGAATTGTAGAAGGGGGGGGGGGGGGTTGAATACAATTCTAGATAATTTTAAACTTAAAAAAACTTTTAAATAACTTGACAGAGAAAATAAAATCACACAAGCAAATATAAAATTTCAGTTGGATGTTTTGAGGATCCAACTGAGGTGTTTTTATTGCGGGAATAATCTGTGTTACAAATGTAGCACAACTGCTCAGTTCCTAATGTAGAGTGAGAGTGCTCTTAAAAGAAAGCTAATACAAAATTATTCTGTCTCACTTCTTCATTTCTAAAATGAACTGCTACACTTGGTTATATATCCCAAGTTTACAATGCTATTTTGGCTACTCTAAAATGTACTAAAGGTAACCGCCAGTAGCTTGCTTTTCATTCCTTTTGTCCAATGGTCCTTGGAGATCTTGTCTTTTATCTTCATGCTTATTATGATCCCACTCAAGAACTTAATTGGGAAATGGAATGTTTCCTCATTCCCAGTGACCATTTTAATGGCTCCCAATGCAAAGTACACTTCTACATCACCTTTTGATATGTCAGAAAACTGTCACTATCATTTTGTCAACTGTTCAAAAAAGTGATAGTGATTCGTTGATAGTAGTGAGATGTATTCCGTTGATAGCTTTATTCTTCAATCCGTTGATGGTACATTCTTCATTCCGTTGATGGTACATTCTTCATTCCGTTGATAGTGTAATCTCCATTCCGTTGACAAGTCTTCACTTAGGCAAAATTACAAGGCACAGTATATTTACAATTAACCAACCTATTTTGCCTATCTAGTACTTAGTTAACATGACTTAGAAAACCTATCTAATACCTACAACAAATGCCTATCAAGTAGTGAAGTATTGTACAGTGCAATTGCTACATTACTCATTTCGTTGATGAGCTACCTGTCAACGAAAGCTGCAAAGCATACCATTCCGTTGACAGTTACAAAAGTGACTTAACACAAAATCTACTAAGTGTTTTTATAATTATCATCAAGAACAACATATTCCTAACAGATAAAAATCAATTATGTTTCCATGATTAACCTTTTATATCATAACGATGCACATGTATGTACCCAAAAAAATTATTATAACGTCTAGGGATATTTAACAAATTTGTAATTTTTGTGATAATACGAATAGTTGAAGTTTGAAGCGGTGGTTAATACTTAAATTTTTATTATTGCTTATTTTTAGTATTTTCAATTTCTATGTAGTGCAACTAGCGTCGACTCAAGAAAATATGACACAAAATTGGCATATAAAGTATATGGATATTTAAGAAATTTGTAATTTATGTGATAATACAAATGGTTGAAGTTTGTCGCGGTAGTTAATACTTAAATTTTTATCATTGCTTATTTTTAGTATTTTTAATTTTTATGTATTTTGTGCAATGGTCATTGGCTCAAGAAAATATGACTTCGCAAATAAAGTATATTTAAGAAATGGTCGTGGGCTCAAGAAAATATGACACAAAATCGGCATATAAAGTACAACAATATTTAAGACATTTGTAATTTTTGTGATAATACTAATGGTTGAAGTTTGAAACGGTGGTTAATTATTAAATTTTTATTATTTAATATTTTTAGTATTTTTTATTTATATGTATTTAGTGCAACGGGCAGCGGCTGAAGTAAATATGACACAAAATCGTCATATGAAGTTGAGGGATATTTATGAAAATTTTAATTTGTGATCATCGAATGGTTGAAGTTTGAAGCGGTGGTTAATCTTTACTTTTTTTATTATTACATATTTTGAGTATTTTTTATTTATATGTATTTATTGCAACGGGTGTCAACTCAAGAAAATGACACAAAATCGGCACAAAATATATGTAAATAGTTTATTTTATTGTTATGTAAGTCTACTATGTAAAATATAGTGTTAACTATTTATATGATATTTATATATACTTTTCTCAATTTTTTTCTTAAATAGTAATATTTAAAATTTTACAAAAAAATATTATAGGGCCGCCGCGAAATGCGGCTTAGTCAACTAGTACTTATATAAAGGAGAAGACGGGGGCGGTGAGGTGGCGGCTCTCAAATCGCTTCGATCTACTTTTCTAATTTTCTCAAATTTTTGAATTTTTAATATTAAAGATTCAAAAATATCTCAATTGCCTTTAAAATCCTTACTAACGAATGAATAAAATCTTTACGGAGGAAACTAAATATACAATTTTAATAATCTTCTGAATTTTTTATTAGAAAATATCTCAATTGCTTTTTAAATATTTACAAATGAAAGAAACTAAATATACAATTTTAAAATTCTTACCTGTAAAATCTTTACTAATGGAGGAAATTAAATATATAATTTTTATATTTTCCTAAGTTTTTTATTTATAAATATACTTATTACATATATTTACTAAATATATTATTCTAATACTCTCCTAAATTTTCTATTTAAGTCAAAACTTAAAATCAGTATCAATATAGCCAACAAAGAAGGCAATTTCTAAAAATATGTGATAATATATTCATGGTAAATCTTTAGGTACAAATTTTAATAATTTATTATCATAGTTTCATTATTCCTTTATAAGGAGACTCGATCAAATAGCCAACAAAAAAGGCAATTTCTGAAAATATGTGATAATATACTCACGGTAAGTCTTGAGGAACAAGTTTTAATAACTATATATATTTGATGTCGTTTTGTTCATATTTGTCAAATATATTTTAGATCATGTTGTCTAATAAATTTTTTGTACTTCAGGGATTCTAGACCAATGCAGAAGCTGAAAATCAGAAAAGCAGCAACCAAGTTAGTATTAACATCAACCTTTTTTCATATGACATGAATTAGCTTATTTTGTTCATTGTGCCCATTTACAGTGCAGTTTAGTGCTTTTGAATGTGTTTTGGTCATGAAAACTGGGACTGTTTTTCTTATAGTAATTTTTTTTATCTTTCAATTTTGATGTAGACGTTTTTATCATCTATAAATTAGAGAGTTGTAAATATATGTTCCATGTTTTTATGTGTCTGATTCGATTCAATTATTGATGTGAAACAAGAAGGAATTGCAGTAGGAAGAATATTTGCAGTTTTAAAGAACTATCAGGTCGATGGTAACAAAGAGATGGTTGCAATTTGAATGTGGAGGGATCCTCTACTTCCTGATATGTTACAACCTGCTATGTTACAACCTGTATCTTGATAATTTATTCTGTCTAAACTTAGCCTCGAGTTCTTAAATTCTAACAGGACTACAATTATATTTCAGGGGAATAGGAGAAAATCCTCATGGAGTTATATAATCCTACAGGAGAGAAACCATTAGTGACTTGGTGTTCCAGGCCAATGGAGACGATGGAGTGAATGATGATTTTTTTACATAGGAGACTAATTTGTAGATAGGTGATTGAATTTTTTTATTTGGATTAACTGATTCAACTTCTTAATGGATGATAGTTATTATTTTTTATGTTAAGTTACTGAATGATGATTTTTACTTAATTGTTTATAAGACATATAATTTTTTTTAAAAGAATACAGAGAATGTAAAGAAAGAGTTTGATGACATACGTATAATAATTGATTGGTGTTGGTGAGATCACAAGGCAGTATGAACAGGAAGACATGATAACTCAACACTAGAACAGGACAGGTAAATAATACTACGCCTACACAGAAATCAGGAAGAAATGAATACAAGGCAAATACAAAGAATCAAAACATTAGATAGATCTTTGAAGTCTACTACTGGTCACTGAAAGAAGTTCATTAACATGTTCATGCCTTAGTGAAGAATAAGGTTTGAAGACTTTCAAGGTTTCAGAAGGTGTGTAGATTCAGTATAAGTGCCACAAGAAGATTTCAGTGTATTAGCATTGATTGTGTTATAGATAGTGTTCGAAGCATAGGAATCTGGTTTAATTTGAATTCAGGGTAAAGACAAAGGTTAAAGAAGATAGCTACAGTCTTGAAGTTATACTCACTGACAGAAGTTCATTTATATGTTCGAGCGTCAGTGAAGAACAGAGGATGAAGTATTCAAGATTGTAGTACCAATGAAGACGTTGTCTATGTACCAGGAAGGATTCCAGTGAAAGTGCGTTGTTTATTGACAATCTGTGTTTGAAGCAATTTGTACTGCTGCCGACTTATCAATTGGAATGCAATGAAGATGTGAAGATTCAATTCAGTGTTAGTCGTCTGTGAACTAGACCAGTTGCACTAGGCGTCAACACATACGAAGAAGATCAACATATTTATTCGACAAAAAGAATTGATGAAGTCCGACATGATAATTCCAGAAAATATCAAGCAGATTAACAAGAATTATCAGTGTTGAAGAAAACCGTGAGAAGCTAAATTGTCGAAAGGAGAATTGTACAGTCAAAAGGTGTTAAGTGTACAAAAGTTGAAACCTCAATAAAGAAACTGCAAGAAAGGAAACTTGAAGGTTTAAGTGCTGACCAACCAACCACTTCGATGGTTTTTGTTTGGTTCGATGGTTTTTTATTTAAAAGCTTCGATAGTTTTTTTGTGGGTTCACACTGGAACCAGTTCAGCTTTGTTGGGGCCGAGATTTTTGACTGCTGCGATACTTTTAATGCTCCGATAGTTTTTGAAATTTGTTAGGCTCAAGACATGTCTGAATACCACTATTAACAAGCCTACACTATGTGACTATGTCACATTACATGACCTAGTGAATTCTATCACTGGGGTATAGTATAGGTCTCTAAATATACTTGTCTTGTTCTCATGAACATTAGCTTGATCATGTATGCTCAAAGTTATAATGAGCTTAGTAAGGTTTCTTGCATCTAGATTGTATATAGGCCATTGAATAATTATCCTGGTAGAAGTTCAGAAGTGTTCATGCAGCAGGATAGAGATGAATAAGGCTATGAAGAAATAAGTTGCAGAAATTTGTCTAAGGCATTATATAACAAAGTCAGAAGAAAGCTATGTCGTGAAGTCACCAATATCTATGTCGTGAAGTGCTACATCGCATAGTCCATTTTGGTCTATGTCGAGAAGTCCTCAAGACACATGTCGTGAAGTGTTGAAGTCAGCACTTTACTGACTTATATGGAGTGAAAATTGGCTGAGATATGATTTATAAATATTTCAGTACTTTACTGCATATTTCTTAAAATGATTTGGTGATGAAGTTGTGAGGTTTTGAGACATCTCGATAAAGATGACTTTCAGAGTTCACGACATAGTTCAAATAAAACAGACTTATATCGCAAACTGTTGAGATTGTGAGACTTCGCGACATAGTTCATTTCATGAGTTTGCAACATAGTTCATTTTATGACTTCGCGACTTAGAATAACTATATCGACAAGTCTCCACATTTGACAGAATTTTGATTTAAATTAATTTTATTTCAAAATTTGACAAAAGTCTGACAATTTGCTTAAAATTCCTAAAAGAGAGCTTTAGACAGGGTATTTCTACTATATCGCAAAGTCTCCCCGATCCTTTCATCTTGACGACTTTGCGACATAGTTCATTTCTGAGACTATGCGATATACTGTGCAAGACTTTGCGGCACAGGCCATTTTTGACTTCGCGACATACAAATAGACTGTACAAATTCATAACTCCATATCGCAGTGTCTCTATCATATAAATACCCTTTTCTAACCGTTCACAACTTTTCATCTTGTCTATTGCTCTCAAACTCTCAAACTCTCAAACCTAAGCAAAGATTCTCTACTCTCTTCTTCACTCTCTCTTTTGAAATGGCACCCAAATCTCAAACAGTATCATCCTCAATTCCGTTAACCATTCCCAAAGAAACAAATCTTCTCACCATTCCCTCTGAGGCTGAGGCTAACCCAAGGTACAAGTGTTTTGTACGGTTCTTGAACACTTCCTACCTACGCCAAGCCCTAACCCTGAACCCTACCTTGTATGTCGATGTGTTGGAAGGATTCTGGAGAACGACGTTGGTATCAACAATGGCTAGGGAAGATGGAACCTCATTCCAGGAGGTTAGTTGTTCAATTGGAGGCAAACACTTTCAGTTTGGTGAAAGGGAAATCAATGAAGCTTTGGGGTTCAAGGTGGAGGGTCATGACCAAGAAGCTACTGATGCTCAAATTGTAGACTTCATGACCTTCATTCGGTATGCAGATGAGATAGATACTGGAAAGCTAAACAAGAAGTTTGTAAGAAGGGAGTGGTCATTTCTGTTTGACGCACACCAGAAGGTGTTTCTCTGCAGGAAGACAGGATGGGACCATATCAGTCACATTGCTGTGAAGCTACCCTACTCCCTGGCCAACAACCAGGAGATCAATGTGGGAGCCATAATTCTCAAAGAATTGGCTCAGAGGCTAGGCAGGACCGTTCGTGGTAGAGGTAATGACATCTTTTACCCTCGTTTCCTTCAAGTTATTTTAAATTTTCTTGATGCAAATATCCATGAATTGGAGGGTATAGATAAAACTAAAATGGCTTATTCCAAGTCCATGTCCAAAGTACTATTTGGTTCATTGGACACAAGGAATCAAGTGGATGTGATTCTAAGTGTGACCAAGCATATGCAGGACACATTTGAGTCTTATCCACTTGATAAGCCCATATACCATGAACTTTCCTGGACAGGGAAGGCTAAGACTGAAGGTGCTACACAGTCAAACCCCAGCCTTCCTATCCCATCCAGCAATCCTACTGAAAACACCACTGTAGAGGTTAGGCAGCCAAGTGTATCAATCTCTCAAAAGGTTGATGTTACTAAAAAGAAGACAAAGAAGAGAGCCCTAACAGTGATCAATGAATCTGTAGAGATAGAAAGTGAGAATCCTGAGTCACCCCTCACCAGACAAAAGAAGAAGTCAAAATCTATAGCCACCACTGCATCCTCCCAACAGGATTCAGATGTGGAAAAAGGGGTACACCTGTTACTGTCTATGGCCTCTCAACAGGTCATTGGCATTGAAAAGAGCAGCCTCCCCACTGCACCCTGTGCAGAGTCTGCACAGGGTCAAGACCTTACTCTTGACCCTAGGAGTGATAAGGCTGATCATACACAGAGTGGAGAGCACATCACTGTTGAAACTCCTCCTATTTCTCAGGGGGAGTTGCCAAACTCTAATCTAAACCCCACTTCTCTCTCAGATTCTTCCATTAAAATTTCTTCTGAACAAGAAAGTCATTCCAATGACAATCTTGCCTTTGATCAATCATAATTCTCTCCTGTGATTGAGCCAATTTCAAGTGACATGGTGCATGACACTATGCTCACCACCCAGGAACCACATCTAGTTGGTCAGGGAATGCATGCTGGGGCATATCCTAATGACACCAACACAAACATGGAGGATTCACCAGTTTTCACTGGAGACTCTATGCCAAATTCTCCCATCCTTCAGGATGTGGAACTGTCTTCACAGACAAATAGGGCTGATGTTGTAACACATCCCATTTCAATGGAGACAACATCAGACCCTACAACCATTCCAAGGCTGGAGGAGACTCAAAATCCTACATCTCATGAAGTGCCTAGCACTAGCTCTCACTTGGCTCAGGCCACTATGTCAGAATGGCTGAAGCCTGTGCACCATGACGGGCCTTCAGGATCATCATCTGTGCCTTCCAAAATGACAGAGGAAGCCATACAAGATCTCCATGTGGCACAGATTGATGAGTTCTCAAAGATAGCTCAACATCTCCTCACCTCAAATCTCCCAAATGCTGATTATGAAGCCATTTTACTCTGCCACAAGGAGGATGTTGAAGCTCAGCAGGAGAAGATAGTGGATGCAGCTGAACCAGAGGGAAATGTGGATGCCTGGTTGGATGCTAAGAGGACTCTCAAGCTCAAGGATGCCCTAGCTTTTCTAAGAGAAGACTACCTCACTTCTCTGGGCTCCAATGCAAAGGATCTTTCTCCTGCTGCCATCTATGATGCTGTTAATGATGTCTACAGGAATCAATTAAAGGCTCTGCACTATCTTGGGAAAGGGCTTCAATCAGAGATTTCTTCAATCCAGGAGGAGACAGACAGATCCCTCACTAAGCTCAGAAACTCATATCTCTCTGATTTTCCCAAGGTGGATGGCATCCTTAAAGAAATCCAGAAGACAAACTCTACTGTAAGCATGATGGACATCTCTCTGGCCATGGTCACAGACAACATCAGGAAGCTGGCTACAACCCTGGAAAATCAAATCAAGGCCAATATCAACTCAAATGCAATGCTGAATGTCATTTGGAAGAATCAATATGGTGACAAATTGGTGGATGAGGTCCCTCTGTCAAACATCTCCAAATTTGACTTTGCCAAGATCAAGGATCAATCTCTCAATTCTTTCAAGTCTCAACAGCTATTCTCAAAGGTGGATGGTCTTGAAAGAGAAGTGGCCTCTCTGAAAGATGAAAACAGGGTGCTTGTCAATTCCCTAAAACAGCTCAATGACAAGCTGGATGATCAAGGCAACAACACCTCCAATATCCTGCTGGTGCAACAACAGATGCTGACTTCAATGATGAAACAAATGAACCTGCCTATCCCTGGGGAAGCTCAAGACATCTTGTCTGATCCCAAGCCTAAGGGGGAGAAACAAAAGGAGGTCATTCTGAAACAGAGAGGGGGAGTACCTGCCAAGCAGCCAAAGCATAAGGGCAAGGGCAAACTCATTGAAGAAACCATAAAGCCAATCATTCTTCCCCCTGTAGAGGTCATAAGTGCAGAAGGTCAGAAGAGCACAATCTCATCCACCTACTATCCATCCACAATGCCTAAAGATATCTCAACTCCTCAACCTGCTCAACCTACTCCCAATGCTCAACCTGTCAAAGCTACAACAATCACAGAGGCCAAGCTACAGGAAGTTGCCAATTCAAACATCTATCATGATGAGGCCTTCCTGGAGTTTCTGAAAGCCATCTACAGTAGTGCTCAAGGAGATGCAAGGATGTACAGACAGAAGATCAAGGAAAGCATCAAATATTTCACAGTGGCAGTAAGGAAAATCAAGGATGTCCATCTAAGAGAGATAATCATGGTGTGCAAGGACAACTGCTTGTGGCACCTAGCTTTTCAAACTCTAGAGAAACTGAGATTTACTGAGCTGTCAATCATTCTGGATTTGATTGAAAAGCATGGGATAAACAATGAAAGTCTTTATAATGACTTGAAGATGGACCAGAATAAAAGATTGCCTGAGGTTATATCCAAGCCAAGGACAATAATTTACCAAAGCCTATCTCAAGACAGTATTATTGACCAACTAGTAATTCCCTCAGACCTTTTAATGAAGAACAATGCAAAGATCAACCAGGTGCTGCAAATGCTGAGAGTTAAGAGAGGAGCTAGGACAGCTGAGGAGCTAGAGATGATTCACACTCTACAATCTTTTCTGATTCATGGAGTTATTCCTGAATCTGTCAAAGAAAAGAGCAAGAAGAAGGATAGTGAGGATGATGATGAGGAGAAAACCTACAGAAGGAGATCTCTTTCTAGGAGTAATAAGGATGGACCAAGTGACAGCAGCAAAAGCAAATTCTCAAAGAAGACAAAAGATGCTGATGATAGCAAGAGGGATTACAAGGGGACAAAAGAATCAGCAAAGAGAACAAGAAGTGGAATTCAGCAAGTCAAGGACATTTCTAATAGTACTTTAACCAAAACACAAGACTCTAAGTCTAGGGTGGGTACTGTTAGTAATGATCCTCCAAAATCATTATCTAAGACTTCTGAACCTGAATTGCCACAGAAGAAAGATGAAGCCACAAAAGGAATATCAAGAAAACACTTCCACAAAGTTACAGCTAGTGGAGTGTTACAGTGGATGAAGGGGAAGGGAATGAAGCTACTTCCAAGTGATGTGGCACTGAAGACTAATTCTCCTTGTTCCAGAAAGGTATCTCTTGTGAAGCATTTGAAGATCAAGAGTGTACCCAGAAGGATAAGGATAACAAAGAAGACTGGAAAACTCACGAATGTTATTGGCATCAATGTGCTTCCAATAGATGAGGACTATGATGAAGATGCCCTAGCATTTTTGAGGGCTCAAAGGATCTTTGAAGTCAAAGTGAAGTTGGATCATCTAGAGATCAAGTACACTGATGGAAGAGAAAGGATAATGAAGCAAGGAAGCTGGCAATATTTCTATAAGTATGAGCTTGAAAGGATAAATGCCTTACTGAATTTTGAAGAAAAAGAAGAAAGAACCTGGAAGATAGATATTGCCAGGTACTTGAAGATGCATGCTGATTATGAAGAAAACATGAGGAAAGAGAATGAAGAGAAAAACATATAGAGGGAGAAAGAAATGGCTGAGATGGAGAAGAGGGCTAAGGAACTAAGGCAGAAAGGGATGTGCAGGGTCAAACAAAATCCTTACATTGTGGAGTACAAAAACTCAAATGGAGGTCAAAGCAAAATAAGGATGGAGTTTCTTGACTCCTATGTAGAAAGTGCACTCAAGGCTGCAATTGATGACTTGAAAGGCTCACCTCTCATTGAAGAACTGATTGCAAGAGAAGAACTTCAAGAAGCCATCATAGACATGAAGAGAAGAGAAGAGATAAGGAAAAAGAAGATATGATGATTTACTAGAGAAGCAATTGGAAGCTGAAGCTGCTGAGCAACAAAAGTAATCTGTAAGCTTTCAATTTTTCTATGTAATCAAATTTCTGATCTCAATGTTCATGAATTGTTCTCTCTGTTACTGAATTTCCTTTTATGTAAGTTAGGCTTGTTATCAGACATGAAATTGTGCCTAAGGGTCTTACTCACAATTTGGGGGAGATTGTTAGGCTCAAGACATGTCTGAATACCACTATTAACAAGCCTACACTATGTGACTATGTCACATTACATGACCTAGTGAATTCTATCACTGGGGTATAGTATAGGTCTCTAAATATACTTGTCTTGTTCTCATGAACATTAGCTTGATCATGTATGCTCAAAGTTATAATGAGCTTAGTAAGGTTTCTTGCATCTAGATTGTATATAGGCCATTGAATAATTATCCTGGTAGAAGTTCAGAAGTTTTCATGCAGCAGGATAGAGATGAATAAGGCTATGAAGAAATAAGTTGCAGAAATTTGTCTAAGGCATTATATAGCAAAGTCAGAAGAAAGCTATGTCGTGAAGTCACCAATATCTATGTCGTGAAGTGCTACATCGCATAGTCCATTTTGGTCTATGTCGAGAAGTCCTCAAGACACATGTCGTGAAGTGTTGAAGTCAGTAAAGTCAAAGAAGCCTAGATCGTGAAGTCCTCAGAATCCCTATGTCGCATATTCATCAAATGACCTATGTCGCATAGTCATCAAATGACCTATGTCGCATAGTCATCAAATGACCTATGTCGCATAGTCATCAAATGACCTATGTCGCATAGTCATCAAATGACCTATGTCGCAAAGTCTTTAAAGGCTATATCGCGTAGTCCTCACAAGGGAGATCGCGAAGTCAGGAATAAAGTGGAGTTCACGATATCAACACTTAGCCGTTTACAACAAGACAAATCAAGGTACAGAATCAAGAATCAAAAGAGACAAATACTGAAGCATTTGTTCTGGCAAGGTGGTCCAAAGAACAGATGGCAAATCTACAGCTAAACTTGAAGAGAAAGATAAGAGACAAGCAGCTACAGAAACGGGAAGGACTCCGAAAAGCAGGTGGTCCTTCCTGACACAGTTAACGTCTTATGGCAGGACAAGTTGGACTTTCAGCAAGGGGTAACTGTGTAAAAATAGGTGTGTGTGCTAGTTTGTATAGGGCTTATATATATATCATGCACATCCTATTGTTAGCTGTAAGAGAGATACACATAGTTTTTATCTTAAGCTCTTTTCTCTTTAAGCAAGCAAGTTCAAACTGTTCTTGTTTAGAAGCCGGAAATTCGTTTGTGAATTTCCTGGAAAGCTGTAGTATTTAATTTGCTTATACAAAGTAGATTAAAGTGATTGTGTGTGTTGTTTACTTTCCGCATATTGCATAGCATAATCATATACAGTCTTTTACTTAGTTTTCAAAAATCGAAAAATATATCAAACTATCCATTCACCCCCCCTCTGTCTAGTTTTTAGGTGATATTCATTGCTAACAAAATTTATTTTATAAACTTAAATAAATTTATTTTAAACTTATTAATTAAGTTTATTATAAATTTAAATAAGTTTATTTTATAAATTTATTAAAACGAAAAAGGAGTATTTCAATAGTTTCTTTATAAGAAACCATCGAAGTGGTTTTGAAAAAGGAAAGCTTCGATAGTTTTTTTTTCTACAGCATGGAGAATTGTGTGGACACAATTTAAAGTTGTGTTCGATAGTTTTTTTTTTAAAACTATACAAGACTACACATTTGAAGCAGAAGATTATTGAAGAGTACTTCTTCTGTTCTTCATCTTCTTCGACGAAGAGAAGAAAAACAGAGAGAGACAGAGAAGGAGACATTTATTTTATACCTGAACTTCTCACCGGGTAAACGTTATAATGCCCAAACTTTGTTTAATCTTAAGGGACATTATAAAGTTTCTCCGGTAATTAAATCCTTTAGACAAACAAATAGATACAAACATTGTTTAGGATTTAATTTGTACAATCTTTGTAGAAGCAAGAACAAATTGTTCTTGGAAGCCGGTAAATTTATTTACTGGGTGTAGCACCCCTTCAAGATTTATATATCGAATATAATTCTTGGAAAATCTTGTTAGCAATGAATAAAACCTAGAAACTAGACAGAGGGGGGGTGAATGGATAGTTTGATATATTTTTCGATTCTTGAAAACTAAGTAAAAGACTGTATATGATTATGCTATGCAATATGCGGAAAGTAAACAACACACACAATCACTTTAATCTACTTTGTATAAGCAAATTAAATACTACAGCTTTCCAGGAAATTCACAAACGAATTTCTGGCTTCTAAACAAGAACAGTTTGAACTTGCTTGCTTACAGAGAAAAGAGCTTAAGATAAAAACTATGTGTATCTCTCTTACAGCTAACAATAGGATGCGCATGATATATATAAGCCCTATACAAACTAGTGCACACACCTATTTTTACACAGTTACCCCTTGCTGAAAGTCCAACTTGTCCTGCCATAAGACGTTAACTGTGTCAGGAAGGACCACCTGCTTTTCGGAGTCTTTCCCGTTTCTGTAGCTGCTTGTCTCTTATCTTTCTCTCCAAGTTTAGCTGTAGATTTGCCATCTGTTCTTTGGACCACCTTGCCAGAACAAATGCTTCAGTATTTGTCTCTTTTGATTCTTGATTCTGTACCTTGATTTGTCTTGTTGTAAATGGCTAAGTGTTGATATCGTGAACTCCACTTTATTCCTGACTTCGCGATCTCCCTTATGAGGACTACGCGATATAGCCTTTAAAGACTTTGCGACATAGGTCATTTGATGACTATGCGACATAGGTCATTTGACGACTATGCGACATAGGTCATTTGATGACTATGCGACATAGGTCTTTTGACGACTATGCGACATAGGACTTCTGAGGACTTCACGATCTAGGCTTCTTTGACTTTGCTGACTTCAACACTTCACGACATGTGTCTTGAGGACTTCTCGACATAGTACAAAATGGACTATGCGATATAGTACTTCACGACATGGATATTGGTGACTTCACGACATAGCTTTCTTCTGACTTTGCTATATAATGCCTTAGACAGATTTCTGCAACTTATTTCTTCATAGCCTTATTCATCTCTATCCTGCTGCATGAACACTTCTGAACTTCTACCAGGATAATTATTCAATGGCCTATATACAATCTAGATGCAAGAAACCTTACTAAGCTCATTATAACTTTGAGCATACATGATCAAGCTAATGTTCATGAGAACAAGACAAGTACATTTAGAGACCTATACTATACCCCAGTGATAGAATTCACTAGGTCATGTAATGTGACATAGTCACATAGTGTAGGCTTGTTAATAGTGGTATTCAGACATGTCTTGAGCCTAACAATCTCCCCCAAATTGTGAGTAAGGACCTTAGGCACAATTTCATGTCTGATAACAAGCCTAACTTACATAAAAGGAAATTCAGTAACAGAGAGGACAATTCATGAACACTGAGATCAGAAATTTGATTACATAGAAAAATTGAAAGCTTACAGATTACTTTTGTTGCTCAGCAGCTTCAGCTTCTAATTGCTTCTCTAGTAAATCATCATATATCTTCTTTTTCCTTATCTCTTCTCTTCTCTTCATGTCTATGATGGCTTCTTGAAGTTCTTCTCTTGCAATCAGTTCTTCAATGAGAGGTGAGCCTTTCAAGTCATCAATTGTAGCCTTGAGTGCACTTTCTACATAGGAGTCAAGAAACTCCATCCTTATTTTGCTTTGACCTCCATGTGAGTTTTTGTACTCCACAATGTAAGGATTTTGTTTGACCCTGCACATCCCTTTCTGCCTTAGCTCCTTAGCCCTCTCCTCCATTTCAGCCATTTCTTTCTCTCTCTGTTTGTTTTTCTCTTCATTCTCTTTCCTCATGTTTTCTTCATAATCAGCATGCATCTTCAAGTACCTGGCAATATCTATCTTCCATGTTCTTTCTTCTTTTTCTTCAAAATTCAGTAAGGCATTTATCCTTTCAAGCTCATACTTATAGAAATATTGCCAGCTTCCTTGCTTCATTATCCTTTCTCTTCCATCAGTGTACTTGATCTCTAGATGATCCAACTTCACTTTGACTTCAAAGATCCTTTGAGCCCTCAAAAATGCTAGGGCATCTTCATCATAGTCCTCATCTATTGGAAGCACATTGATGCCAATAACATTTGTGAGTTTTCCAGTCTTCTTTGTTATCCTTATCCTTCTGGGTACACTCTTGATCTTCAAATGCTTCACAAGAGATACCTTTCTGGAAAAAGGAGAATTAGTCTTCAGTGCCACATCACTTGGAAGTAGCTTCATTCCCTTCCCCTTCTTCCACTGTAACACTCCACTAGCTGTAACTTTGTGGAAGTGTTTTCTTGATATTCCTTTTGTGGCTTCATCTTTCTTCTGTGGCAATTCAGGTTCAGAAGTCTTAGATAATGATTTTGGAGGATCATTACTAACAGTGCCCACCCTAGACTTAGAGTCCTGTGTTTTGGTTAAAGTACTATTAGAAATGTCCTTGACTTGCTGAATTCCACTTCTTGTTCTCTTTGCTGATTCTTTTGTCCCCTTGTAATCCCTCTTGCTATCATCAGCATCTTTTGTCTTCTTTGAGAATTTGCTTTTGCTGCTGTCACTTGGTCCATCCTTATTACTCCTAGAAAGAGATCTCCTTCTGTAGGTTTTCTCCTCATCATCATCCTCACTATCCTTCTTCTTGCTCTTTTCTTTGACAGATTCAGGAATAACTCCATGAATCAGAAAAGATTGTAGAGTGTGAATCATCTCTAGCTCCTCAGCTGTCCTAGCTCCTCTCTTAACTCTCAGCATTTGCAGCACCTGGTTGATCTTTGCATTGTTCTTCATTAAAAGGTCTGAGGGAATTACTAGTTGGTCAATAATACTGTCTTGAGATAGGCTTTGGTAAATTATTGTCCTTGGCTTGGATATAACCTCAGGCAATCTTTTATTCTGGTCCATCTTCAAGTCATTATAAAGACTTTCATTGTTCATCCCATGCTTTTCAATCAAATCCAGAATGATTGACAGCTCAGTAAATCTCAGTTTCTCTAGAGTTTGAAAAGCTAGGTGCCACAAGCAGTTGTCCTTGCACACCATGATTATCTCTCTTAGATGGACATTCTTGATTTTCCTTACTGCCACTGTGAAATATTTGATGCTTTCCTTGATCTTCTGTCTGTACATCCTTGCATCTCCTTGAGCACTACTGTAGATGGCTTTCAGAAACTCCAGGAAGGCCTCATCATGATAGATGTTTGAATTGGCAACTTCCTGTAGCTTGGCCTCTGTGATTGTTGTAGCTTTGACAGGTTGAGCATTGGGAGTAGGTTGAGCAGGTTGAGGAGTTGAGATATCTTTAGGCATTGTGGATGGATAGTAGGTGGATGAGATTGTGCTCTTCTGACCTTCTGCACTTATGACCTCTACAGGGGGAAGAATGATTGGCTTTATGGTTTCTTCAATGAGTTTGCCCTTGCCCTTATGCTTTGGCTGCTTGGCAGGTACTCCCCCTCTCTGTTTCAGAATGACCTCCTTTTGTTTCTCCCCCTTAGGCTTGGGATCAGACAAGATGTCTTGAGCTTCCCCAGGGATAGGCAGGTTCATTTGTTTCATCATTGAAGTCAGCATCTGTTGTTGCACCAGAAGGATATTGGAGGTGTTGTTGCCTTGATCATCCAGCTTGTCATTGAGCTGTTTTAGGGAATTGACAAGCACCCTGTTTTCATCTTTCAGAGAGGCCACTTCTCTTTCAAGACCATCCACCTTTGAGAATAGCTGTTGAGACTTGAAAGAATTGAGAGATTGATCCTTGATCTTGGCAAAGTCAAATTTGGAGATGTTTGACAGAGGGACCTCATCCACCAATTTGTCACCATATTGATTCTTCCAAATGACATTCAGCATTGCATTTGAGTTGATATTGGCCTTGATTTGATTTTCCAGGGTTGTAGCCAGCTTCCTGATGTTGTCTGTGACCATGGCCAGAGAGATGTCCATCATGCTTACAGTAGAGTTTGTCTTCTGGATTTCTTTAAGGATGCCATCCACCTTGGGAAAATCAGAGAGATATGAGTTTCTGAGCTTAGTGAGGGATCTGTCTGTCTCCTCCTGGATTGAAGAAATCTCTGATTGAAGCCCTTTCCCAAGATAGTGCAGAGCCTTTAATTGATTCCTGTAGACATCATTAACAGCATCATAGATGGCAGCAGGAGAAAGATCCTTTGCATTGGAGCCCAGAGAAGTGAGGTAGTCTTCTCTTAGAAAAGCTAGGGCATCCTTGAGCTTGAGAGTCCTCTTAGCATCCAACCAGGCATCCACATTTCCCTCTGGTTCAGCTGCATCCACTATCTTCTCCTGCTGAGCTTCAACATCCTCCTTGTGGCAGAGTAAAATGGCTTCATAATCAGCATTTGGGAGATTTGAGGTGAGGAGATGTTGAGCTATCTTTGAGAACTCATCAATCTGTGCCACATGGAGATCTTGTATGGCTTCCTCTGTCATTTTGGAAGGCACAGATGATGATCCTGAAGGCCCGTCATGGTGCACAGGCTTCAACCATTCTGACATAGTGGCCTGAGCCAAGTGAGAGCTAGTGCTAGGCACTTCATGAGATGTAGGATTTTGAGTCTCCTCCAGCCTTGGAATGGTTGTAGGGTCTGATGTTGTCTCCATTGAAATGGGATGTGTTACAACATCAGCCCTATTTGTCTGTGAAGACAGTTCCACATCCTGAAGGATGGGAGAATTTGGCATAGAGTCTCCAGTGAAAACTGGTGAATCCTGCATGTTTGTGTTGGTGTCATTAGGATATGCCCCAGCATGCATTCCCTGACCAACTAGATGTGGTTCCTGGGTGGTGAGCATAGTGTCATGCACCATGTCACTTGAAATTGGCTCAATCACAGGAGAGAATTGTGATTGATCAAAGGCAAGATTGTCATTGGAATGACTTTCTTGTTCAGAAGAAATTTTAATGGAAGAATCTGAGAGAGAAGTGGGGTTTAGATTAGAGTTTGGCAACTCCCCCTGAGAAATAGGAGGAGTTTCAACAGTGATGTGCTCTCCACTCTGTGTATGATCAGCCTTATCACTCCTAGGGTCAAGAGTGAGGTCTTGACCCTGTGCAGACTCTGTACAGGGTGCAGTGGGGAGGCTGCTCTTTTCAATGCCAATGACCTGTTGAGAGGCCATAGATAGTAACAGGTGTACCCCTTTTTCCACATCTGAATCCTGTTGGGAGGATGCAGTGGTGGCTATAGATTTTGACTTCTTCTTTTGTCTGGTGAGAGGTGACTCAGGATTCTCACTTTCTATCTCTACAGATTCATTGATCACTGTTAGGGCTATCTTCTTTGTCTTCTTTTTAGTAACATCAACCATTTGAGAGATTGATGCACTTGGCTGCCTAACCTCTACAGTGGTGTTTTCAGTAGGATTGCTGGATGGGATAGGAAGGCTGGGGTTAGACTGTGTAGCACCTTCAGTCTTAGCCTTCCCTGTCCAGGAAAGTTCATGATATATGGGCTTATCAAGTGGATAAGACTCAAATGTGTCCTGCATATGCTTGGTCACACTTAGAATCACATCCACTTGATTCCTTGTGTCCAATGAACCAAATAGTACTTTGGACATGGACTTGGAATAAGCCATTTTAGTTTTATCTATACCCTCCAATTCATGGATATTTGCATCAAGAAAATTTAAAATAACTTGAAGGAAACGAGGGTAAAAGATGTCATTACCTCTACCACGAACGGTCCTGCCTAGCCTCTGAGCCAATTCTTTGAGAATTATGGCTCCCACATTGATCTCCTGGTTGTTGGCCAGGGAGTAGGGTAGCTTCACAGCAATGTGACTGATATGGTCCCATCCTGTCTTCCTGCAGAGAAACACCTTCTGGAGTGCGTCAAACAGAAATGACCACTCCCTTCTTACAAACTTCTTGTTTAGCTTTCCAGTATCTATCTCATCTGCATACCGAATGAAGGTCATGAAGTCTACAATTTGAGCATCAGTAGCTTCTTGGTCATGACCCTCCACCTTGAACCCCAAAGCTTCATTGATTTCCCTTTCACCAAACTGAAAGTGTTTGCCTCCAATTGAACAACTAACCTCCTGGAATGAGGTTCCATCTTCCCTAGCCATTGTTGATACCAACGTCGTTCTCCAGAATCCTTCCAACACATCGACATACAAGGTAGGGTTCAGGGTTAGGGCTTGGCGTAGGTAGGAAGTGTTCAAGAACCGTACAAAACACTTGTACCTTGGGTTAGCCTCAGCCTCAGAGGGAATGGTGAGAAGATTTGTTTCTTTGGGAATGGTTAACGGAATTGAGGATGATACTGTTTGAGATTTGGGTGCCATTTCAAAAGAGAGAGTGAAGAAGAGAGTAGAGAATCTTTGCTTAGGTTTGAGAGTTTTGAGAGTTTGAGAGCAATAGACAAGATGAAAAGTTGTGAACGGTTAGAAAAGGGTATTTATATGATAGAGACACTGCGATATGGAGTTATGAATTTGTACAGTCTATTTGTATGTCGCGAAGTCAAAAATGGCCTGTACCGCAAAGTCTTGCACAGTATATCGCATAGTCTCAGAAATGAACTATGTCGCAAAGTCGTCAAGATGAAAGGATCGGGGAGACTTTGCGATATAGTAGAAATACCCTGTCTAAAGCTCTCTTTTAGGAATTTTAAGCAAATTGTCAGACTTTTGTCAAATTTTGAAATAAAATTAATTTAAATCAAAATTCTGTCAAATGTGGAGACTTGTCGATATAGTTATTCTAAGTCGCGAAGTCATAAAATGAACTATGTCGCAAACTCATGAAATGAACTATGTCGCGAAGTCTCACAATCTCAACAGTTTGCGATATAAGTCTGTTTTATTTGAACTATGTCGTGAACTCTGAAAGTCATCTATATGGAGATGTCTCAAAAGCTCACAACTTCATCACCAAATGATTTTAAGAAATATGCAGTAAAGTACTGAAATATTTATAAATCATATCTCAGCCAATTTTCACTCCATATGAATAGAGCATTTAAATACAGTGAAAATTTACTGCTGCAACAATTTACTGGAATACTTACTTAGAGCAACTAAATGAAGGATTGAGCATTCCAATTTCACTCACAAGTCTGTTGAAGACTGCTTCATTCAGAGGTTTAGTAAATATGTCAACTAGTTGTTTCTTAGTTGGAACATAAGAGACTTCTATGGTACCATTTGCAGCATGTTCCCTAATGAAATGGTACCTGATCTCAATGTGCTTTGTAGTAGAATGATTAACAGGATTGGCAACTATGGATATTGCACTAGTATTATCACACATTAGAGGAATGTGTTCTAACACTAGCCCATAATCCATGAGTTGATTTCTAATCCAAAGCAATTGAGCACAGCAACTTCCAGCAGCAATATATTCAGCCTCAGCTGTGGATGTTGCTGTGGACTGTTGTTTCTTACTAAACCAGGACACTAACCTTTGACCTAGGAATTGACAGCTTCCAGAGGTGCTCTTCCTGTCAATTCTGCATCCAGCATAATCAGAATCTGTGTAACCAACCAGGTTGAACCCAGTGCCCTTTGGATACCATAGCCCAAGATTAGGAGTCCCCTTCAGATATTTGAAAATCCTTTTGATGGCCATCATGTGAGATTCCTTGGGATCAGACTGGAACCTTGCACAGAGGCATGTGGCAAACATGATGTCTGGCCGGCTAGCTGTGAGATAGAGTAGGGATCCAACCATTCCTCTATAGACCTTGATATCAACTCTCTTGCCTTTCTTGTCTTCATCCAGCTTGATTGCAGTAGACATAGGAGTTTTAGCTGGGGATGACTCTTCTAAACCATATTTCTTTAAAAGATCCTTGACATACTTAGATTGGTTTATAAAGATGCCATCCTCCCTTTGATGTACTTGCAGGCCTAGAAAGTAGGTTAACTCTCCCATCATACTCATCTCATATTTGCTTTGCATCAACTTAGAGAACCTTTCACAGAGTTTTTCATTTGAAGAGCCAAAGATGATATCATCCACATAGATTTGAACAAGAATGATATCATTTCCATGCTTCTTGAAGAATAGGGTTTTGTCAATTGTACCCCTGGTAAATTGATGCTCAAGAAGGAATTGAGATAGAGTTTCATACCAGGCTCTTGGTGCCTGCTTGAGTCCATAGAGTGCCTTGAGCAGTCTATACACAAAGCTTGGGAAGTCTTCACTTTCAAAGCCAGGTGGTTGAGACACATAAACTTCTTCAGCAAGATCACCATTGAGAAATGCACTTTTCACATCCATTTGATACACCTTAAAATCTGAGTGAGCTGCAAAAGCCAGGAAGATTCTGATGGCTTCCAGTCTAGCTACAGGTACAAATGTCTCATCATAGTCAATGCCTTCTTGCTGACAATATCCTTTGGCAACCAGCCTTGCTTTGTTTCTAATTACCACTCCTTCTTCATCCATCTTGTTTCTGAACACCCATTTGGTGTCAATAACATTCTTTCCTTTTGGAGGAGGTACTAGTTCCCATACTTTGTTTTTCTCAAATTGATTCAACTCTTCTTGCATGACAACAATCCAATCAGAATTCTTCAAAGCTTCTTCAATTAATTTAGGTTCCTCTTGTGACAGAAAGCAGCTATACAGACATGTATTTAATGTTGCCCTTCTTGTTCTAACTCCCTCACTAGGATCTCCAATGATTTGATCCCTAGTGTGGGCTCTGTCCCATTTCCTTGTGTGCCTCTGTTCATTTCCTTGATCTGTTCCAAGCTCATATTGGTTGACAGGTGCATTCTCTTCTTCTCCCCCTGTGTTTGTGAACCCTTGCACAGGTGTTTGAAGAAGATTGTCAGCTTCAAGGATTTCATTCTCTAGAACAGTTTGAACAGGGGGTTCATCTTCACTTTCAGAATCCTCAAGATAACCTTGATTCTCAAATCTCAATGGCACACTGTCTTGATCACTTGTTTTCAGTCCAGGAGTCTTCTTGTCATCAAAAGTAACATCCATGCTTTCCATAACTTTGTGTTGCTCAGGTACAAACACTCTGTATGCTGTCCTTTCCAGAGAGTATCCAATGAAGATACCTTCAAATGCCTTAGCATCAAATTTTCCAACATGCTCAGAGGTATCTTTCATCACA
Organism: Heracleum sosnowskyi; assembly: GCA_030848705.1. Taxonomy (NCBI): domain Eukaryota; kingdom Viridiplantae; phylum Streptophyta; class Magnoliopsida; order Apiales; family Apiaceae; genus Heracleum; species Heracleum sosnowskyi. The sequence continues at coordinate 75,181,410 of CM061235.1, forward strand.
AAGCACTTGCTTCCAAACACATGCAGGTGCTTGAAGGATGCTCTTTTTCCAGTCATTAATGAGTAAGGAGTTTTGCCAGACTTCTTATTGATTAATGTTCTATTTTGCACATAGCATGCTGTGTTAACAGCATCAGCCCAAAAGCTAGTGGGTAGCTTTGCATCCAGCAGCATTGCCCTTGCAGCTTCAATGAGAGTTCTATTCTTTCTCTCAACTACTCCATTTTGTTGAGGTGTTCTAGGAGCTGAGAATTGTTGAGAAATTCCTTTATCTTTGCAAAACTCATACAATGTTGAATTTCTAAACTCAGTCCCATTATCACTTCTCAAAGCAACTACAGAGGAACCAGTGCTTTGTGCTTCTTTATCAACTCTCTTGATATGCTTTATTATGACTTGGGGTGCTTCATCCTTGGAGAATAGGAATTCCACCCAAGTATATCTTGAATAGTCATCTACCATCACTAGAGCATATTTCTTTTTGGAGAGGGACATTACATTCACAGGGCCAAATAAGTCCATGTGAATTAGCTGCAGAGGTTTTGAGTTTGTATTGAGCAACTTGTTCTTGTGACTGGATCTTTTAATTTTTCCTTTCTGACAAGCTTCACATGCTCCATCTTGCACAAACTCCAAGGCAGGCAAATCCCTGATAAGTTCTCTCTTGGTTAGAGAGTTCATTGCCTGAACATTCAAGTGAGACAGCTTCTTGTGCCATAGCCAGAATTCCTCATTCGTGGCTTTAGTGTAGAAACAGCAAATTTCTCCCTTATCTGCAGCCTTGAGATTAGCTACAAACAAGCTTCCTTTCTTCACACCAGTTAGAACAACTTCACCACTTTCCCTTTTTGAGATTGAACAAAGGTCTTCATCAAATTCCACTTTGAAACCTCTGTTGGTAAATTGTCCAATACTCAAGAGATTATGCTTCAGTCCATCAACAAATGCTACATCTTCAATAATGACATTTCCAGATTTAACACTGCCATATCCCATTGTATAACCAATGTTGTCATTTCCAAAGGTTACTGATGGGCCAGCCTTTTCCTCAAAATGTGATAGCAGGGCTATATCACCAGTCATGTGACTTGAGCATCCACTGTCCAAGATCCATATGACTCTTTTATTCATGTTGCCCTGCATTCACAAAATGACTAAGTTGTTTTTGGTACCCACACTTGGTAGGGTCCAGTTGATTTAGAAACATTTTGATTAACAATTCTTCTGTCATAAATTGCATTTCTCATAGTAGGAGACTTCACTTTTTCTGTGGCTTTGGAGTTTACACTCTTAGGCTCACATGAAGTTTTCACCTTCTCAACCTTGATTGGGGACCCTGTCCTGTGAGAATGTATATGTGTGTGTGATTCACCAGATTGTGCAGAGTCAAGTTTATGTTTAAGAGATAAACAATTACCAATCACAGTCACATAACATGTCATGCAGTTTGGCTTACCATAGAAAGAATCATGACTAGAATTTATGCTGGCAGAATGGTTACTCAGGTTGTCAACTTCAACAATTTCAGGCTTACTACACTTATGAGTCAAATGATTAACAGATAGGCATTTTTGACATTGTTTCCTGGGAGCATTTGGCACATAAGCATAGTTGTTTCCCTTGCTAACACCAACTTTACCATTTCTGTTTTGTTTCTTTTTCTTAACAGCTTCTTTCTTTGCTTTAGGACTCTTGACAAGATTGTCTTTGGTCTCTTTCTGATTGACAAGTTCAGGAAAAGAAGAAGTGTTTTTAGCAGCCTCATCTTCTTCAAGTAGCTGTTGCTTGATGATCAGTAGTTCCTCATCAAACTCAACAGCACTCTTTCTGAAGATGGGCTGTTCAACACTTGACAGAATGGTTGGGGCATTTTTGTTTGTAAAAGTTTCCTTTCCTTTGCCCTTGACCTTCTTCCTTCCCTTTTCATTTTCATAGTCAAAACCAACTCCAACCTTGCAGTCTTCAGTGTGTTCCTTGTGATAGGTTTGAATAAGTTCAGAGGAGTTTTTAAAGCTTCTTAGTTTCAGTTCAGTTTCAGCAATTTGTTCCCTAAGGGCTTTCTCTATCTGTTCAACACAAATCACTTTGTTTTTAAGATACTCAACCTCCTTTTTCAAACCATCCAGGTTCACAACCATTAACTCAAGTTTCTCATTCTTTTCTGTAAGCTCAACATTCTTAGCAGTTAGTCTATCAATTTCTTCATTAGCTACTAACATGCTAGTATGAATATTAAACATCTCAGTGCTCATATCTTCAACAGTTTGCTTATATTGAAGGGGAGTCATATCAAGAGAAGTAAGAATTGGTACCTGACTTGAATCACCATCATCAGAAAATGCCATCAAGGCATAATTTGAGTACTCTTGTTCTTCTTCTTCATCAGAGTCATCCCAGCATTTTCCCTCAGCAATAAAAGCTTTGCCCTGTTGTTTCTTGAGTAGAGCCTCATACTTAGCTTCAAGCTCTAAGTATGCTTTGTCCTTCTTGACTTGTTTAGGCTTTTTGCACTCAGTGGCAAAATGCCCAAGTTCATTGCAGATATAGCATCTTATTTTGGACCTATCCACACTCCCAGATTTGTATCCTCCTTTACCTGCACCAGCAATCCCTTTTCCCTTGTTGAAGGAGTTTGAGCTACCTGAACCACCAGCATTCCCACCATTGAATCTAGACTTGAATGGCTGCTTCCTCTTGAACCTAATGTTAGGATATCTCCTAGCCATATAAGCAAAAGATTTATTTTCCATCTTGTCCAGCTCATCTATGCTGTAGAACTCATCCTCCTCAGGCAAATCACAAACAATCTGAGTTTCATCACCAGTGTCATCATTTTCCAGTTCCTCAATTTTGACTTGACTGACTTTCAGAGATTCCATTCTTTGACCTAGATTGTCAGCAATAAGGGCACAAGAGGTATTGGCCATTAATCCTTGTTTTTCTTGAATAGATCTCTTTTGAAACAACTCTAGCTCATATGTCTTCAACACACCATACAAGACATCAAAACCAATCTTTGTTAGATCTCTTTCTTTGAGGGAAGAGATTCTTGGTTCTAAATGGTCTGGCAGAGTTAGTAAGAACTTCATGTTAAGCTCTTCTGTCTCATAGTGCTTGTCATAGAGTTTGAGCTCATTTATCAGCTTGTTGAACCTCTCAAACACTTCTGTGATTCCCTCCTTTGGCTGTGCCATGAAGGCTTCATATTGTGAGACAAGAATCTGCTTCTTGTTCTTTCTTACTTCAGTAGTTCCTTCACAGAGCACTTCTATGAGATCCCACATCTTCTTTGCACTACTATAGTGAGCAACAGTGCCATACATGTTGAAATCCATGGATTCACAGATGATAAGTTGGAGATGTCCATCCAGTGCTACTTTCTCCTTTTCAGGATCAGTGTATTTTGAGGGATCTTTAGGAACATGCCTTGCTGGTATTATCTCAGTGCCTACTGTTGTTTCACCAATCTCAATCAATGGAACAAAGGGACCATGCTTTAGTATGTCTAGATACATAGGATTAGAAGCTTTGATAAAAAGCAACATCTTCTTCTTCCATAAACTGTAGTGCTCCTTGTTAAAGGGAGGAATCTTGATACTGCTTAGTTTCTGTGAACTCATTCTTGATCTTTTCCTGTTTGTACGTTAACAGCCTACTCTCTGATACCACTTGTTAGCAATGAATATCACCTAGAAACTAGACAGAGGGGGGGGGGGTGAATGGATAGTTTGATATATTTTTCGATTCTTGAAAACTAAGTAAAAGACTGTATATGATTATGCTATGCAATATGCGGAAAGTAAACAACACACACAATCACTTTAATCTACTTTGTATAAGCAAATTAAATACTATAGCTTTCCAGGAAATTCACAAACGAATTTCTGGCTTCTAAACAAGAACAGTTTGAACTTGCTTGCTTACAGAGAAAAGAGCTTAAGATAAAAACTATGTGTATCTCTCTTACAGCTAACAATAGGATGTGCATGATATATATAAGCCCTATACAAACTAGTGCACACACCTATTTTTACACAGTTACCCCTTGCTGAAAGTCCAACTTGTCCTGCCATAAGACGTTAACTGTGTCAGGAAGGACCACCTGCTTTTCGGAGTCTTTCCCGTTTCTGTAGCTGCTTGTCTCTTATCTTTCTCTCCAAGTTTAGCTGTAGATTTGCCATCTGTTCTTTGGACCACCTTGCCAGAACAAATGCTTCAGTATTTGTCTCTTTTGATTCTTGATTCTGTACCTTGATTTGTCTTGTTGTAAACGGCTAAGTGTTGATATCGTGAACTCCACTTTATTCCTGACTTCGCGATCTCCCTTATGAGGACTACGCGATATAGCCTTTAAAGACTTTGCGACATAGGTCATTTGATGACTATGCGACATAAGTCATTTGACGACTATGCGACATAGGTCATTTGATGACTATGCGACATAGGTCTTTTGACGACTATGCGACATAGGACTTCTAAGGACTTCACGATCTAGGCTTCTTTGACTTTGCTGACTTCAACACTTCACGACATGTGTCTTGAGGACTTCTCGACATAGTACAAAATGGACTATGCGATATAGTACTTCACGACATGGATATTGGTGACTTCACGACATAGCTTTCTTCTGACTTTGCTATATAATGCCTTAGACAGATTTCTGTAACTTATTTCTTCATAGCCTTATTCATCTCTATCTTGCTGCATGAACACTTCTGAACTTCTACCAGGATAATTATTCAATGGCCTATATACAATCTAGATGCAAGAAACCTTACTAAGCTCATTATAACTTTGAGCATACATGATCAAGCTAATGTTCATGAGAACAAGACAAGTACATTTAGAGACCTATACTATAGCCCAGTGATAGAATTCACTAGGTCATGTAATGTGACATACTCACATAGTGTAGGCTTGTTAATAGTGGTATTCAGACATGTCTTGAGCCTAACAAATCTTGTGTCATTATTTTCATGTTCGAAATACTATTCACCCTCAAGAACACGAACCCACTACAAGAACACTAATTTAATTATCCGCAAAAGATTCGAAAGAATTTTTTTGTTAGAATTAGTGAGTATCGTATTCAACCCCCCTTCTACGATACTTTGGGACCTAACAATTGGTATCAGAGCTTTTTGATCGATATAGAGATCAGATTCGGTGTTTTAGACCAAACAGTCAAGTTCTCAGAATTTTCGGATTTTTTAATTTTCAAAATTTTCATTTCTTGAAATTTTTGAATTTTAAATAATTTGAATTTTATTCTTGAAATATTTTTATTTTTCAAAAAGTTCGAAATTCTTGGAATTTAAAATATATCATATCCTAAGCCAAGGGTTCTCAAAAGATTGTTAGATTCAAGATTCCTCCGAGCGGTACAGATGATTTTAATCTTTTGAAGAAAAAGTTGACCATGTGTTATTCTGACGGAAAATCCCTGAACACGGGAATTGAAGAAAATGGTTGTCTTAATTTAAAGAAGCTGATTTCAGAACCTACTGAAGAAAATTGTGGAATTTCCTCAAAGGCTTACTCCATAGGATCCCACTAGATTTTCAGATGCAGGAAAGGAAGAAGTTTCTACGGATACAATTTTTCAAGACATTTTTAATCAACTCTATTGATTCAGTGATACACAATCACAAAGTGGATTGTACCAATGCTACATTTATCTGCGAATCAAAAGAGAATATAAGGAAAGGAATTGAGGAGGTTAGAGACAATGGAATGGACATTAAAATATCTCAGTAACATACATTAATGTTGGAACCGCAGAACAGAATAGAAGAATTACTAGTAGCTGAATCAGAGGAAGCTCAGGTAGATGAAAGTGACTTGTACACTTGAGAAAACCTTGAGAGACTGGACTACAGATCAGTGCTTCACATGTCAAGGAAGTTTAGTCACATCAGACTCAGAAAGAGTATAAAAGCCACATCCATGGATCAGGCTTATTTATTCCGAAGCAAAGACTCTTCAGGATTCAGTTCAAGTGGTAGTTACAAGACTGAGATGGTGACAAAAACAAGATTGATAGTTTCAACTATGATAAGAACTATGTTACAAGAAACTATCAGGGTTTGCTACATAGTACAAAGAGCCTGACAAACAAAGAAGAATAGGGACTCAGTTAATGAGCTGAAACAAAAGTGGAATGCTTTGTTGAGGAAGCATCAGGACGAAACTTATATTTCTTAAGGAAAGAGTTGGGATGGATCAGATGACGAGAAGATCATGGATATCTTGCTTTCATAGCAATCTCTAAAGATGATTCACCTCACATATCTCAGGTATCATTTCCTTGAACTTCTGCAATATTTAATTCTCAATATTCAAAGCATGTTAAGATCTTTGTATTTAAATGTTAACACATGCACCAGCATGATAGCATCTCACCTGGATGGATTGTTGAATCAGTACTTGTGCGTGTACATAGAAGATCTTATATATATATGTATGTATGAATATTTGTAGAATAAGATTATTTGCAATAGTGAGATAAAAGCTTTCTTAAGAAACAACTCTTATTTTTAGGGGTTAGGTTTCTGGCATATAAGACCTTCGTTAATCTAAGTTTCAGTATCCCTAGTAGAACAAGATTTGATCATTTATTCTGAATTGTTTGTTAAGGGATAAACAGTTTAAAAGATGGAAGAATTACCTTTAGTGTCAGTAGAATCTGTAGAACACCAAGCTATATCTAAAACTGACTTAGGTAATAGAGAAAGTTAGATGACATACAACAACAGAATGGATTAGATAGAATTAGTGATCTAATTGTTAATTCTTTTATTCCATGTGTGTTTAGAAAATCATTGAATATCTGTAATCTACTTGCTACATGTTACACTTGTATATATTGGTTAAAGTAGAAGGTACTGAATCAATTACACACAATATTGAAATCAATTACACTTGATAAGTCCAAATCAATTACACTTGTTTATATACTACACAGCTTCTCTATCGATTACAAGATAAGTCCAAATCAATTACAAACAATTTTGAAACATATCCTAACCGACAGCTTCATTCCTATAAACTAGGAACCGACAAAATAAACTTCCTTCTTTAACTAGACTTCATAAATAACTCGAAGTTGTAATCCTGATCAGCTTCCAGTACTGATGATAAATCCTGATCATAGTCCTGATAGTAATCCTGACAGCAATCCTGATACTAACGCTCGTGCAATACTAATGACGTCAGCAATCCTGATCAGTTGAGTCTAGATCCTGACGATCATTGAATCCTGATCTAACAATCTCCCCCAATCTCATACTTTGTAAAATAAAGTATAGATTCCTAGATTCAATGATGCCAAAAACTTATTTACAAAATGTACAAGTATTTACAGCAGCAAACTTATCTTTTTAGATTTTTTGGTAGAACAAATTCATCTTCAAGAAGCTTGACAGTAGATTTTCTTCTTTGTCTTCAAGAATCTGAATTAGTCTTTCCTTAAGATCTTTGAGTTCTTCATTTCCTCATTCATCTGGTAGATAGCTGCTCTGAGATTCTGTATAGAACTTCTCTGTAAACTATGTTCTTCAAGCAGGAGATAAGCAATTTCCTTCCCATCAGGATTAAGAGTAAGTTGATTCATGCCAAAGGACATTTCTTTAACAGCAGTGCCCCTTTGCATTTCCACATCTTGACCTCTCAGATTTAAGTACATGGGAGTATAATCACCAGTGTAATTTCTTCCTTCATCAAATATTCTCCTAATTGTTGACAGAATCATATCACTCCATTCTTTGCACACTTTGTTTTTCCATCTAAGCAGATAGTGAACATATTTCAGTTCCTTTGTGGTTTTAACCAGCAGCTCTTGAATGGACATAATCTTCACACTTCCATCTCTCATGAAGTACATAAGTTTTTCTTTCTTTTCAATACCATCATGACAATCTATAACTATATCAACAGCTAATAAATTGGTCAGGTGTTCAGAAGTTAAGTTACCTCCAATATCAGTCAAAGAGTGAGGGTCAACATATGGAAAATTCAGAAACTCAGCATATCTGTGACCTATACCTCCTCTTGAATTATGTGGCATTTGCCTTAAGCTTGAAACATTTGTAACTAGAGTGCTTTGGATCTTTGTGAACCAGAAAAGTCAGCAACACTGGAGACATTTGTTATAATTCCACCAGACTGATAATTGATAGGTCTATCACACCTAAGTGTGTCAATATGTTTCCACTTCTTGTCTTTCTCCTTCTCAAGAACATAGCTTCTTTCTAGCTGAGGTTGTTGTCTTCTTGCATTTTTCCACAACCTTCTATTTGAATGTTTAAGCTTTTGTACATAGAGATTGAAATCTCTATTTGTTGTTCTTGTGATTTCTCTTCTTCTGACTTCTTCTTCTTCTACTTCTTCATTATGAGAGTCAACCACAGTAGATAAAATTAACAAACCAATCTCTTGTAAAATTTCAGATTCATCAGGATCTTGAACAATGCCAGGATTAGAATCTTCAATTTGAGTTGTATTACTGATGAGATTTGGTTGTCTTGGTCTTCTTCTCAATTGAGGTCCATCATCTCTTTCTAGATCTTCTTCCTGAATGATAGTCCTGATAGCCAGAGTATCAAGAGTTATTTGAGATTGAGTAGCATCAGGAATCTCTTCAATTCTTACACCTCTAGACCTTATTTGTCTAGGCACTGTTTGATTAGACCTCCTGCCTCTTCTTGCACCTCTTCTACCTCTGCCTCCTCTACCTCTAGAAGGAGCAGGATTATTAAAACTTTCCATCATTTCTCTTTGTTGATTTAGAAATTCTTCATGTGAGAGATCAGGATATTCTTCACTAGAAGTAGAAAGTGCCTTTCTTGCAAATAATTGTTGAACTCTCTTATCAGTGTGATAAAGAGTAACAACATTACCATCTCTTGTCTTGAACTTCTGGAATAAATTAGCAGCATCTTTAGGATTTTCAATGAGAACATCTTCATCATCTTCAGGAATTGTAGGAAGTGTTTGTCCATGACCAGGTGTCAGGATTTGATCAGACGTCAGGATTTGATCACCTGTCAGGATTTGTTCTTCCGTCAGGATTTGAGATTTCACCAATGTCCTTACTGTTCTAACTCCAGAATCAGAAACATGAGTTGACTGTGTTGATTGACTTTGAGAAGTTTGAATTGTAGACTTCACAATAGCAACATCAGAGGTTTTTCCTTGTAATACCATATCATCACCATCATGTCCAGTATGATCATCATCATTATTCTTTCTCAATACTAGATCAGGTGTGCATTTTGTCTGACTTACCTTCTCCCCCTTTTTGGCATCAGGATTAGATAAAAGATTTAAAATCAAGGAAAGAGAGGTTTGAATGTTAGTTACCTTAGAATCCAATGAGTCAATTCTTATGTTGATGTGAGACTGTTTAGAAATTATTGACTTAACTTGGGATTCCACAACTCTCAATTGAAAAGCAGTGGGAGCCTTTGTCAAGTTATTAGCAATATCAGACCTCACTAATGCAGTAGCAGTTTTAATAGAATCAATCTCATACTTGAGGCTCTTAGATAATAGAGTTGTAGCCTTCAAGTGATTCTTCACATCTTCATTTTCAATCAAGCTTGCAGCATAAGAAGCATGTAGTAAAGCACATGGATAGATAACAGAATCATCATACCTGTACCAATCATTATCCCATCATGTCTTCTAAGCTGCTCAGCTGGATCAAGTGCAGAAGGACCAGAAAAGTCTTGTCTTTGATCTTTTCCTGTAGTAGCATTGCCAGCCATGAAAGTGCTTGAAGAACCAAAGTTAGTTCCAAGACTAGATTTTAGTGCTGTAACAAGCTGATCCTTCTCACCATCATTATCATCATCAGAATCATCATCATCACTATCTCCAGAATCATCAACCTTATTATCATCAGGAATAACAACTCCTTTCAATTTATCTTTGGATTCTGAGATAGGATCTTTCATTGGCCTTAAGCTTAGTGGTTGAATCAGGATTGGCTCAGCATCAGGAGCACCACTAGCGTCAGGAGCAACACTATCAGGATTGGAAATGCTGGCATCAGTATTTTGTACCAATGGTTCTTGTGTAGCTTGAGGTTCAGAAGCTGCTTCAACACTTTGAGTTGGAGGTTCTTGTGTGCTTCCCTCAATGACAGTGTCCTCGACCAAAACTTCCATGTCAGGAATATCAGAAGCCCCTTGAGCATTGTCAGGAAACTTCTCAGAAACTGTAGCTGTCTTGCCTGCATCTTCACATTGAGAAGATGGTTCTTGTGTCGCTGGAATGTAGATGTCTTCATTCTCCCTTTGAGAAAATGGTTCTTGTGGGACCATTCCATCAGCTATGCCTTCACTCACACTTTGAGTGAGTGGTTCTTGTGTGGCAGGATCTCCAGTAGCTGCTGAACCACTTTGAGGTTCAGGTTCTTGTGGGCTAGATCCTTTCAGTTTCTTCTGTCTCTGAAAGACTTTCTCTTCTGCCTTCCTTTTCTTCTCCATTGGATGTGTAAACCCAAGTTTGGAAGCAGCAGCACCAAGCTTCTCCCATGAAATATCTACAATTCTTGAAGTTGGAGAGGCTTTGGCTGGAGAGTCTGAGATAGAGACAACTTTACTTGGTGTAGCATCAGGATTACTAACGTCAGGATTTGCTTGAGCATCAGGATTTGACTGCTCATCAGGAATTGAAATGTCATGTCCATCAGTATCCTGCTTCTTTAATGGAATATGATACCTGCTTTTTAACAACTTTCTTTTCTTCTGTGGTTTAGCACAGTAAGTGCCACAGCTTCACCAGCAATATCAGCAACTTCCTTGTTCATTGAGGATATAGGCATATCATCCTCAGAATCAGTTTCATCTCTTAAAACCAATTTTCTTTTCACATTAACAACCTCATCAACCTTGTCAGCCTTCTTCACCAGGACCCCTTGTACACCCCATTTTAATTTCTTTTGAGTGAGTGGTGTAGAGGAGAAATCCTTTGATCCTGATTGCCTTCCAGACACATCAGATCTAGCTGATTTCTTTGATTTTATAACTACAGTCTTTTGAGAGACAGTAGAGGTGGTTGTGGACTGTTTGGAGTGTTTGGGAGGGATGCTTGTGTCAGGAACAAGGTGTGTTTGGCCTTGCCCCATAGCATCAGAAACTGTTCCATAATTAGTAGGCATTTTCTCTTTCAAGAAAAGCCTGACCTCATCAGGAATAAAGGCATTGCCTTGAAAACCATTTGCCTTATCATTGTTGACTAAGGACTTAATATTATTCTCTGTAATTCTACAAATGGGTAGAATCACATCCTCATCAAAAGTGACATTAGGACATAAGTGATTAAAAATCAATTGGAAAAATCTAAGAAAATAGACAGAGCCTAACTTATCTGATTTCCTATCACTTAAAGCTTTTAAAACAAAACTACCATAATCAAACACTGTAGAATGAATTAGAGAGTACCCAATTTTGAGAGATCCTGATGGAAGAGCATCAAAGTTTGATGTCTTGTTCAGGAAACAGCGGCTGATGGTATCAAAGAAGAAATTCCATTCCTTCTTAGGCTTTGTCCTGAAGAGGTTTCCATACCTCTTAACTTCTCCATTGTAGCCCAATTTTGTAAGAAACTCAAAAAGTGTCGAGTCTGTAACATTATCAGGAACAACATCACCCACAACAGGAAAATGAAGAGCTTCTTCCACAATAGCAGGAGTCACATAGTGAGTGACCCCATCAAACTCGAAACTCATCAGGATTGAGCCTGAGTGACCTTAGTCAAAAACAACTGTGTTCCACACCTGCATAACTGACTTAAACGAAACACTAGCAAGTTCTGTTAGAGCAAACTTCAATGGACTTGAAGCTAAGAAATCTTGAATAACATGGAAATCATTTGGCAATTCCTGATGATCTAAAATAGCCACAAAATTATTAGTGGCAAAAGTAACACCACTAATGACTGTTTGTTTATTCATGAATGATGAAAACACCATTGATACTGTTTAGAAAGCTTGAGAATTGAGATTTAGAATTAGGGTTCGTGAGCACAGAGAGAAGATGAAAAGCAACAACTGATGTTGAGAGAGTAAACAATAATTTAGAAAATCAAATGTATTTTGTTAAAACAAAATATTACTCTCAGTGACAGGTGGCATGCTGTGATTTGTGCAATAATAATTAGTGGACCAAATTACGTGTGTAATTAAACATAACTGCACCGCTTTTGATGTATATCTATGTGTATGTATCTAAGAGTGAGACACACGCGCGCATACAGTTGTCCAACTAAAGACTCAAAAGTTTCTCATCAAATACTGACGAAAAATCAGGCACAATTTAAGCAATGAAATACTGACCTGTACAACAGGATTGACCAGTTGACTTCCTGTCAGGATTGTGTCCTATCAGGATTTGATCAAAATTACATACCTTACTGAATGACCATCAGGATGTGATAGTCATCAGGATTTCCTCTCTGTAGCTTTCCTCAGAAATTCTCAAAGTTCATCATTCCAAGTTCATTTACCAACTTGTTGAAAGTAGCTTCAGGTAGTGGCTTGGTGAATATATCAGTTAGTTGTTGATCAGTAGGAACAAAATGAAGTTCAATTGTTCCTTCTAGAACCTGTTCTCTTATAAAATGGTACCTGACACTAACGTGCTTAGTAAGAGAATGTTGGACTGGATTTCCTGTCACTGCAATAGCACTTTGGTTATCACAATAAATAGGGATTTTTGAATATGACAGGCCATAATCTAACAACTGATTTCTCATCAACATAATCTGAGCACAACAACTTCCTGCAGCAATGTACTCTGCTTCTGCTGTTGATGTAGAGATAGACTTTTGCTTTTTACTGAACCAAGAAACTAGTCTACCACCCAAAAACTGATAGCTTCCTGAAGTACTTTTCCTGTCTATCTTGCATCCTGCAAAATCAGCATCTGAATAACCACACAAACCAAAATCTGATTCCCTTGCATACCAAAGGCCAAGTGAAGGAGTGCCTTTGAGATATCTGAAAATTCTTTTAACTGCAATCAGATGAGGTTCCCTGGGATTTGCTTGAAATCTTGCACAAAGACAGGTTGCAAACATGATATATGGTCTACTTGCAGTGAGATACAATAAAGAGCCAATCATCCCTCTGTAGTGAGTTACATCTACCTCAGCACCTTGATCATGATCAAGTTTGGTAGCTGTAGCTATAGGAGTACTTACAGTAGCACAATCTTGCATGTTAAACCTTTTCAATAAATTCCTTGTATATTTTGACTGATTGATAAAAATGCCATCATCAGTCTGTTTAACTTGAAGACAAAGAAAGTAACTCATTTCTCCCATCATGCTCATTTGATATCATCAACATAAAACTGAACTAAAAGCAAATCCTTACCATGATTCAAATAAAATAGAGTTTTATCAATAGTACCACTTTTGAATCCACTTTCCAGTAAGAATTGAGCTAGAGTTTCATACCATGCTCTTGGAGCTTGCTTTAGTCCATAAAGTGCCTTATCCAATCTGTAAACATGATTTGGATATTTTGGATCAATGAAACCAGGAGGTTGTTCAACATAGACTTCTTCCTCCAGTTCACCATTTAAGAAAGCACTTTTTACATCCATCTGGAAAACCTTGAATTTCTTGGGGGCTGCATATGCCAGATGGATCCTGATGGCTTCTAGCCTTGCAACAGGAGCAAAAGTTTCATCATAGTCAATTCCTTCTTGTTGAGAATACCCCTTTGCAACTAACCTTGCTTTGTTTCTGATTATAACTCCATCAGAATCAGTCTTGTTCTTAAATATCCACTTTGTACCAACAATTGACCTGTTCTTTGGTCATGGCACCAGTTTCCAGACTTCATTCCTTTCAAATTTATTCAATTCTTCTTGCATTGCAGTAACCCAATCAGCATCTTTAAGTGCATCTTCAACTTTCTTAGGTTCCTCCTTGGATAGAAAGTTATGATATAAACATTCATTTTGAGTTGCACTTCTTGTTTTAACACCTGCATCAGGATCTCCAATTATTAAATCAGGAGTATGATCTCTTGTCCATTTCCTTGCTGGTGGTAAATTGTTCCTTGATGTAGATGCTCCCCCTGGATTGGTGTTATCTTGATTAGAAGAATTTGCTTCAGTAGAAGCTCCCCCTGAATTGTTGTTGTCACCTCCTGATGGATTATCAGGATTGTCACTTGAATTAGTATCTGATGAATTCTGTCCTGATGATTGTGTAGACTCAGAATTTGTAGCAGTTTGCTGTTGCTCCCCCTCAACATTTGCACTACTAGATGTGTCACCATTATTTGCATCATCAATATTAGGACCGTCAGTATTTGGTGCTCCACTAGGATTTTGTGTGTCATCAGGAATTGATGACCCATCAGTATCTGATGTATTGTCAGTATCTGATTCTTGTTCTTCAGGTTCCTTGGTAGCTTCATTTTCAAAGATCAAACTATCATGAGAGTCTTCAACTATTCCTGTTATCTTCTTATCATCAAAAGATACATGTATCGACTCCATGACAGTCCTTGTTCTCAAATGAAAAACTCTATAGGCTCTTGATGCAGGATAGCCAATAAAAATTCCCTCATCAGCCTTTGTTTCAAATTTCCCTAGCTGTTCAGGATGAGTTCTGAGAACAAAACATTTACAGCCAAACACATGCAGATGCTTCAAACTAGGTTTCTTCTCCTTGAGCATTTGATAGGGAGTTATACCATGCCTGTTTATCAGTGTGAGATTTTGTGTATAGCATGCTGTATTGACTGCTTCTGCCCAGAAATATGTAGGCAATTTAGCTTCTTCTAACATAGTTCTGCCAGCTTCAATAAGAGTTCTATTTTTCCTTTCAACTACTCCATTTTGTTGGGGTGTGCCAGGAGCAGAGAATTGTTGAATGATTCCTTTGTATTTGCAGAACTCTTCCATCTTTGAATTCTTGAACTCAGTACCATTATCACTTCTCGGAATCTTGACTTTATACTTTGTGCCTGTCTCAATCATTCTCACATGGTCCAAAAGTATTTCAGGAGTCTCATCTTTTCTGTGCAGAAAATACACCCAGGTGAATCTTGAGTATTCATCAACAATTACAAGAGTGTACCTTTTCTTACTGATGGACATTATGTTGACTGTTCCAAATATATCAAGATGTAACATGTGATATGGTTCACCAATAGAGGATTCAGATTTACTCTTGAATGATGTCCTTCTCTGTTTAGCTTTTTGACATGCATCACAAAGTCCATCAGGAGTATACAAAGCTTTAGGTAATCCTCTAACCAAATCTTTCTTAACCAACTCATTGATGTTGCTGAAGTTGAGATGAGAAAGCTTCTTGTGCTAATTCCAACTTTCATCTACTGATGCTTTACTGATGAGACAAGCATGAGAACCATCAGTATTTGATTGAATGTTGGCTTCATAAATGTTACCATGCCTGTAGCCAGTGAGTGCAACTTTTCCTGATTCTTTGTTGACTACTTCACAATGTGTGGAATAGAAGTTGACATGATAACCTCTGTCAGTGATTTGACTAATACTCAACAAGTTGTGTTTTCGTCCCTTCACTAGAGCTACTTTTTCAATGATGACATTGCCAATGATTATATTGCCATATCCCAATGTTTGTCCAATGTTGCCATCTCCATAAGACACAGTTGGGCCAGCTTTTTCTTCATATTCTGATAACTGGGCTTTGTTTCCAGTCATGTGCACAGGACATCCACTATCCATGACTAACACATTTTTCTTTTTTACCCTGCAATCAGACAAAAATACACTAGTTAGTATTTTTAAGAACCCACACTTGTTGGGTTCTCATTCCATGCATTTTATTAAATTTAGCAGCAAAAGATTTTTGACTTTAGCAATCCTGACAGGATAAAATCCATCAAGATTTGCTTTGTCAATATCAGTATTAAAAGATGCATGCTTCACTTTGACATACTTAGATTTACCAGAATTTGCACTTTTATTAAACTTAGGTAAGGATCATAAAACTTATGATACAAATTACGGTATTCTTCACAAGTATAAATAGAATTCCATTTACTGCCACAATAAAAACAAGACTTCTGTGGTTTATAAAATACTGATCTACTCCTAATATCAGACTTAGGAATCTCAATAACCTTCTTTTTACTCTTCCTGCAATCAATAGCAAGATGATTAGAGATACCACAGTTAAAGAAACATTTTCTAGGTGCATTTGGGATAAACTTATAATTATTCTCTTTATTAATCCCAACTTTACCATTCCTGTTTCTTTTGACAGTAAGTGTCTTTTCTTTACCAGTTACTTCATTAACTTTATCCCTAAGTTGTTTTTGTGACAATAAACCTTCATTCTTTTTGACAAGTTTAGACTTAGCATTTGAAACTGATTGAGCAGAAGTAGATCCCTTTTCAAAAGTAGAATTGGAATCATTACCAAATACAAATTTAACAGGCTTAATCTTTGATTTGGTCTTGTCTAAAACATGTCTATAGGTCATTGGATTTACTGTCTCATTTATAACAACTTTCTTTTTCATCTTCTTATCCTCATCTGACTTATAACCTAGACACTCTTTCCAATTCTTAGAAGTATTGATTTCATGAAATTTCCTTCCAGAATCTGTCCAGGTTCTGATTTTCTCATTAGCATTTTCAAGTTCTTTTTCAAGAGTAGTACATTTAAATTTCATCTCTAAATGCATATGTTTAGCATTATCACATTCTTTTTGTACTTCTTGCATAAAAGAAAATTCAGCTTCTAAATGCTCATTTATTTTCCTAAGTTCAGACATCTCAAATAAGATCCTCGTATTTTCAACAGTTTGACTTCTAAAGCTAATATGCAATGACTTTAGAAAACATCTTAACTTAGAGGCATTATCAGTATCAAAATCAAAAACAGTATTTGGTACCTTTTCATCAGGAACAACAGTTTCATCAGTATTGGCCATTAGGGCATAGTTGACTACCTCGGTGTCTGATTCTGAGGAAGAGTTCATCCAGTCCTTGCTTGAAGTGATAAGTGCTTTAGCTTTCTTGCACTCAGTTGCAAAGTGCCCCATTCCATTACACTTGTAGCACCTTATCTTTGACTTGTCAAATTTGCCACTCTTGCTGTCCTTCTTGATGTACTTGTCTTTGTCAGCATTGAAGGTCTTTTTCTGGAAGTTTCCTTGTCTTCTAGCCTTCATGAACTTCATCTTTTTGAAGCCCCTGACTATCATAACAACCATCTCTTCCATGTCTGAGTCAGTAGAATCATCATCAGTATTGGCATCAGGATATTGCCACCAGTATTTGATGATGAGTCATCAAGATCTGACTCCACTACTTTTGACTTTCTTCTAGAGACCTCCATAACTTTTCCTTTTGATTCAGCCTCAACATTCAAGGCTATGGACTTTGCCTTGCTGCTTTTCTTATTCTTCCTTTGTTGAACCTCAAGATCATAGGTTCTTAGCATCCCATAAACTTCATCAAGTGACACAGTGTTAAGATCATACTGATGTCTAATGATTGAGGTTTGTGTAATAGAAGTTGACATGATAACCTCTGTCAGTGATTTGACTAATACTCAACAAGTTGTGTTTTAGTCCCTTCACGAGAGATACTTTTTCAATGATGAGATTGCCAATGATTATATTGCCATATCCCAATGTTTGTCCAATGTTGCCATCTCCATAAGACACAGTTGGGCCATCTTTTGCTTCATATTCTGATAACAGGGCTTTGTTTCCAGTCATGTGCACAGAACACCCACTATCCATGACTAACACATTTTTCTTTTTACCCTGCAATTAGACAAAAACACACTAGTTAGTATTTTTAAGAACCCACACTTGTTGGGTTCTCATTCCATGCATTTTATTAAATTTAGCAGCAAAAGACTTTTTGACTTTAGCAATCCTGACAGGATACAATCCATCAGGATTTGATTTGTCAATATCAGTATTAAAAGATGCATGCTTCACTTTGACATTCTTAGATTTACCAGAATTTGCACTTTTATTAAACTTAGGTAAAGGATCATAAAAGTTATGATACAAATTACGGTATTCTTCACAAGTATAAATAGAATGCCATTTACTGCCACAATAAAAACAAGACTTCTGTGGTTTATAAAATACTGATCTACTCCTAATATCAGACTTAGGAATCTCAATAACCTTCTTTTTACTCTTCCTGCAATCAATAGCAAGATGATTAGAGTTACCACAGTTAAAGAAACATTTTCTAGGTGCATTTGGGATAAACTTATAATTATTCTCTTTATTAATCCCAACTTTACCATTCCTGTTTCTTTTGACAGTAAGTGTCTTTTCTTTACCAGTTACTTCATTAACTTTATCCCTAAGTTGTTTTTGTGACAATAAACCTTCATTCTTTTTGACAAGTTTAGACTTAGCATTTGAAACTGATTGAACAGAAGTAGATCCCTTTTCAAAAGTAGAATTGGAATCATTACCAAATACAAATTTAACAGGCTTAATCTTTGATTTGGTCTTGTCTAAAACATGTCTATAGGTCATTGGATTTACTGTCTCATTTATAACAACTTTCTTTTTCATCTTCTTATCCTCATCTGACTTATAACCTAGACACTCTTTCCAATTCTTAGAAGTATTGATTTCATGAAATTTCCTTCCAGAATCTGTCCAGGTTCTGATTTTCTCATTAGCATTTTCAAGTTCTTTTTCAAGAGTAGTACATTTAAATTTCATCTCTAAATGCATATGTTTAGCATTATCACATTCTTTTTGTACTTCTTGCATAAAAGAAAATTCAGCTTCTAAATGCTCATTCATTTTCCTAAGTTCAGACATCTCAGATAAGATCCTAGTATTTTCATCAGTTTGACTTCTAAAGCTAATATGCAATGACTTTAGAAAACGTCTTAACTTAGAGGCATTATCAGTATCAAAATCAAAAACAGTATTTGGTACCTTTTCATCAGGAACAACAGTTTCATCAGTATTGGTCATTAGGGCATAGTTGACTACCACAGTGTCTGATTCTGAGGAAGAGTCCATCCAGTCCTTGCTTGAAGTGATAAGTGCTTTAGCCTTCTTGCACTCAGTTGCAAAGTGCCCCATTCCATTACACTTGTAGCACCTTATCTTTGACTTGTCAAATTTGCCACTCTTGTTGTCCTTCTTGATGTACTTGTCTTTGTCAGCATTGAAGGTCTTTTTCTGGAAGTTGCCTTGTCTTCTAGCCTTCCTGAACTTCATCTTTTTGAAGCCCCTGACTATCATAACAACCATCTCTTCCATGTCTGAGTCAGTAGAATCATCATCAGTCTTGGCATCAGGATTGCCATCAGTATTTGATGATGAGTCATCAGGATCTGACTCCACTACTTTTGACTTTCTTCTAGAGACCTCCATAGCTTTTCCTTTTGATTCAGCCTCAACATTCAAGGCTATGGACTTTGCCTTGCTGCTTTTCTTATTCTTCCTTTGTTGAACCTCAAGATCATAGGTTCTTAGCATCCCATAAACTTCATCAAGTGACACAGTGTTAAGATCATACTGATGTCTAATGATTGAGGTTTGTGTATCCCATTCTTCAGGTAATGCTCTCAGAAACTTGGTGTTAGAATCTTCAGATACATACTCTTTGCCAACCAGAGATAGATTGTTCAGGAGTGTCAGGAATCTATCATATATGTCAATAAGGCTCTCATCAGGTCTAGCATCAAATTGTTCATACTCTTGAATCAAGAGAGCCCTTCTATTTTTCTTGACAGATGTAGATCCTTGGCATTGAGTTTCCAAAGTGTCCCAAATTTCTTTTGCAGACTTGCATGCAATCACCCTGTTAGACATGACAGCGTCAAGACTGTTGTGAAGAATATTCTTTATCTTGGCATCTCTGAGAACGTCAGCTTTTTCTTCTGGAGTCCACTCACTTTTTACCTTGACCACATAGTGTTCAGGTACAGTATCTGTTTGTCCAACTAGTCTTGTAGGGATATATGGTCCATCACGAATCCTGTCCAAATAGTCAGGATCCATAGCCTCCAGGTACATCAACATCTTTACCTTCCATGTTGGATATTCAGTTTTCTTCAGGATGGGAATCTTCATGCTTTCATACTTGGTTGTCGACATCTTAGATCGTATCTGATTCAAATTTAAATCAGTTTGCTCTGATACCAATTGTTGCCCAGTAAATAACAATTGTAGAAGGGGGGTTGAATACAATTGTATAAGATTCTCGACTTAATAAAATATAAAACACAAATATGAAAGAATAACAGCTTTATTAAATCTGATATAAAACTATTACAAACTCTCTCAAGAAATTCTGATGTTCTCGAGAGCTTCTAGGTTACAATATACTCGTGTATGCGATTGATTTAAAATCAAAACCTAAACTGTGTTTATATACTACACAGCTTCTCTATCGATTAAAAGATAAGTCCAAATCAATTACAAACAATATTGAAACATATCCTAACCGACAGCTTCATTCCTATAAACTAGGAACCGACAAAATAAAATTCCTTCTTTAACTAGACTCCATAAATAACTCAAAGTTGTAATCCTGATCAGCTTCCAGTACTGATGATAAATCCTGATCATAGTCCTGATAGTAATCCTGACAACAATCCTGATACTGACGCTCGTGCAATACTGATGACGTCAGCAATCCTGATCAGTTGAGTCTAGATCCTGATGATCATTGAATCCTGATCTAATATCTACTAAAATTTCTATTTTAGTCAAATTAACATTTTAATATTCTTTTAAATTCGCTCTTTTAACTAAAAGTTACAATCTTAATATTCTCCTAAATTTTTCTCTTCACGTTCTAAAATTTCTATTATCATCTTAAGATTATTCTAAACTTTCTTTTCAAGTCAAACCTACAATATTCTAAGCTTTTTCTTCCTGTCAATTTTTTTTTTTAAAAAAAATCTTTTAAATTTCAAAGAATAAATGAAACTAAATATATAATCTCACTTTTTTCCTAATTTGTTTGTTCAATCATATATAAAGATAATATTTATATGTTATCTTTTCAATCCATTTCTCTAATTATCTCAAAATTTGAACTTATAAATATAAAAAATCTTAATTACCTTATATTCTTCTAACCTTTTCCCCCAAGTTAAATTATCATATTAATATTCTCCTTAAATTTCTATTTAAGCCAAATTATCATATTTATGATATTTTAAATTCTCTCTTTTAACTGAAAGTTACCATCTTAATATTCTCTTAAATTTTTTTTTCAAGTTCTAAAATTTCTTTTATCATCTTAATATAATTCTAAACTTTCTTTTCAATTCAAACTTTTCATTTTCTAAACTTTTTCTTCAAGTCAAATTTTCTTTTTTTAAAAAAAAACATTTTATAATCTTTTCAATATTAATGAATAAAAAGAAGAGAAGAAAATATGTAATCTTAATATTTTTGTAATCTTAGTATTTTACTAAACTTTATCTTGAAGTCCAATTACCATTTGATATTCTCTTAAACTTTCTCTTGAATTCAAAGTTATCATATTATTATTCTCATATATTTGGTCTTGAATTTATAAAATTTATCTTGAAATCAGATTATCATCTTAATATTCTTCTAAAAAACTATTAGAAATTATGTTCTCATATTTTATTTTTTGTAAAAAAAATCCACATTTAATTTATCTATATGATTTACATTTGTATTAAAAATCATATTTTAAGTTTTACCTTCTAATTTATATAGAAGATAATAGTTACAAAAAATGCAAGCAACTGTAAAATAAAATAAATATAGAAGTCTTATTTTCTTTTCATTTATTTTCTTGAGTACCTATATTTTAAACAATAAAAATTAGAATTTTTATAAATATTTAAATTAAATTAAAATTATTTTTTATGATATAATAAAATTAATTAATAGATGATGTAATTTATTTAGTAAATTAGTTTGTTATCTGTTTCGATTTGGGAACAACGAGAAGCGGGTCATCGGGAGAAAACATGTTTAACGAGATAGAGATTCATTAGAGGATATCATATGCTCTAATTTAATATTGATGTTATATTATATATTATGTATTTTGAAATATAAGTTGAAATATGAATTTTGAGAAAAATAAAAATGGTGATAAATATCCTAATATTTGATAATATTAAAATAATAAAAAAATTAAATAATTGTCTTTTTCTATATTTATTCAAATTTTGGTAAATGACTAAAATGAAATGGAGAATTCAAAATAAACCTTAATTTTATGTTAGAAATATTATTCTATCTAAAACATATTTTATAGAAAAAATTTAAAAAATTATTACAAGCCGTTGCGAAGCGCGGCTTAGTAAACTAGTTTAATTTAAAAGATCTAACAGTTAGAGATTGGATGACCAAACTATGGAGGACCAGACTACAAACCGACTACAAAAACTTTTAATGTTTCGTCTTTAATATAGTGTATATATATATATGTATATATATATATATATTATTAACAAGTTAAGAGAACATGAGTACAGATAAAATCATGAATAATGAAGGAGGAGGAGGAGGAGGAGGAGGAGGAGGTGCACAAGTCTTACTTTCAGCAGCAGCAATGAGACTTTTGCAGTCTTGGACTATGATAATTTTTTCAATCAATGGTGAATCCTTCAAAGCTTCAATAAATCTTTTTAATGTAGGCACTTGATAGTTGTTGAGATATTGAATTCTGACTTTTTAAGTTCTACTAGCCCCATCCTTTAGATCAAGCATTGGAGGATCACCATAGATTTGAGTTTTGCCCTGTGCTTTGTATTCTTCAGACAACCTTTCCATTTCTTCCAATTCTTTCTCTCTCATTTCCCAATCTCTCTGTCTCTTCTCAGCCTTCTCAATCTTCTTCTTCTCCTTTGCTTTTATTAACTCAGCTAGACTTACTTTCCATAATTTGTGAATTGAATCAGAGTCATCTAGAAGACCGATAACTCTGATTAACTCATGTATATTTGCCCCTTTGTCATTGGAGAGTGTAATCTTATTTGATGTTCCATCCATGAATTCAGCAAAGAGTTCATACTTGATAATCTCAACTCCCCAGATTTTACTGGCTTCAATTCTCCTTGAGTCATCCTTTTAAATGTAGCTGTCTAGAGGTTCAATATCTAGTCCTTTTGGTTCTGAGCTACTTGAAGCACTTTTCTTTAACCCCTTTCTGTGTGCAGGAACCAACTTGACCCTCATAGAAGTTACAATGTTTTCAATTTCATTTTTAGACAACTTCAGCCCAACTTTAGATTTCTTACTTATCTTTCTCATTATTACTCCACTGGATGTAGCTTTCATAAAGACTCTAGAAGAAGACTTCTTCTTCCTCACTTATGTTGGACTTGTTTTCCTTGTAGTTGGAGGTGACTCAACAGTTTCAGAAATCATATGTATTGACTATTGAGGATCAGTATCAATGACATCCACCCTAGACACAGAGTCTTGTGTTATGGTAAAAGTGTCATCAATAATGTCCTTGGTTTGTTGTTGATCACCTCTTCTTTTATATTGCCTTGCTGATCTTGAGCTCCCTCTTCCATCATTACCACCTTTGTTAGGAATATGTTGTTCTTGATGATAATTATAAAAACACTTAGTAGATTTTGTATTAAGTTATTTTGTAACTGTCAACGAAATAGCATGCTTTGCAGTGTTTCGTTGACAGGAAGCTCATCAACGAAATGAGTGATGTAGCAATTGCACTGTACATTACTTCATAGTTTGATATGCAGTTTGTTGAGTACTAGATAGGTTTTCTAAGTCATGTTGACTAAATGGTTAGATAGGCAAAATAGGTTGGTTAATTGTAAATATTTAGTGCCTTGTAATTTTGCCTAAGTGAAGACATGTCAACGGAATGAAGATTACTCTATCAACGAAACAAGGAAGCTCATCAACGAAACAAAGAATAAAGCTATCAACGAAACACATCTCTATGCCATCAACGAATCATTATTGCTTTTCTATACAATTGACAAAGTGATAGTGACAGGTTCCTGACAGATCAAAAAGGAGATGTGGAAGTGTACTTTGCATTGGAAACCATTAAAATGGACATGGGGAATAAGGAAACATCCCAGTTTCCAATTGGGCTCTTGGGAGTGATCATAATAAGCATGAAGTCAAAAGCAAGGATCTCCAAGGACCACTGGACAAAGGGATGAAAAGCAAACTATTGGCGGTTACTCATTGTACTATTAGTGTAGCCAAAAATAGGGTTGTAAACTTGGGTTTATATAACCAAGTGTAGCAGTTACTTTATTAAGTGTGAAGAAAAACAAAGAGTTTGTATTAGCTATCTTTGAGAGCATTTTTCTTCTCTACAACCTTGTAACTGAGCAGCTGTGTACATTTGTATCACAGATTATTTCCGCAATAAAAACACTTCAGTTGGATCATCAAACAATCCAACTGAATTATTTATATCTTGTGTTTTTATTTATTCAGTTCAGTTTAATTTTATAAAGTATTTTCAAGTTAAAGAAATATCAAAATTGTATTCAACCCCCCCCCTTCTACAATTCTGTTAGGTCATTTGGGATTAACAATTGGTATCAGAGCAAGCTTCTAACATACAAGAAGTTTAAAGATCAAGACCAAAAACAGAAACCATGGTGAAGAAGGATGCAGGTGTGAAGATACCAGTTCTTGATAAGGACAATTACTTTCACTGGAAAGTAAAGATGCATTTACATCTCATGTCTATGGATGAGAGGTATGTAGACTGCATTGAGAAAGGTCCACACGTTCCCATGAAGCTTGATTCTAGAGTTGGATTGCCAGATAATGCTCCTGATGTAGAGATTCCAAAACTTGTCTCAGAATGGACTGTTGAAGATGTTGCAGAAGTCCATAAAGACAAAAGAACCATGAACATTCTGTTTAATGGTTTGGAGCAAGAGATGTTTGACAATGTTATCAACTGTACAACCTCTAAGGAAGTATGGGATACTGTTAGAACTCTCTGTGAAGGAACTGAGCAAGTCAGGGAAAATAAAATGCAACTCCTTATACAACAATATGAGCATTTTCATTTTAAAGCTGGTGAAACCCTAAATGACACGTTTAGTAGGTTTCAGAAGCTTTTGAATGGATTAAAGCTGTATGGGAGGATCTATCAAACTAAGGATTCAAACCTTAAATTTCTCAGAGCTCTTCCAAAAGAATGGAAGCCTATGACTGTTTCTCTTAGAAACACTCAAGAGTACAAAGACTACACTCTTGAAAGGCTTTATGGAACCTTGAAGACTTATGAGCTGGAAATGGAGCAAGATGAGGAAATTGAAAAGGTACAGAAGAAGGGTGGATCTATTGCATTAATTGCATCTGTGAACCAACTGGAAGATGACAACAAAGAAACTGCAAAGGCCACAACTAGTCGACCTAGTTGTAGGAGTGATGTTAGCAAGGGTAAAGACAAGATGACAGAAGAAGAAGAAGAATCAGAACCAGCCAACTTGAATGACTTAGATGAGATTGATGAGCATATTGCTTTTCTGTCTAGGAAATTCTCTAAGTTCAAGTTCAAAAGAAACTCAGAAGCAAGGCCACCAAGAAGAGACTTTCAACCTAGCAAAACAAACTGGATTGAAAAGTCTAAGTCAAAATGTTTCAATTGTGGAATGCTTGGTCACTTTGCTGGAGACTGCAGAAAGCCCAAGGTTGAGAAGGGCAACAGGAAATTTGAGCCTGTTGATTATAAAAAGAAATACTTTGAACTTCTCAAGGAAAAAGAAAAGGCTTTCATGTCTCAGGAGTATGACTGGGCTGGTAATGGTGAAGACTCTGATGATGATGTTGAATATGTCAACTTGGCTCTTATGGCTGACAATCATGAGCAGGAAGCAAGTTCCTCAAGCAACCAGGTAACAATTACTAATCTTTCTGAGCTTTCTAAAGAGGAATGCGATAGTGCAGTAAATGAAATGTCTACTGTACTATATAATTTGCGTGTTACTCTTAAATCACTTACCAAGGAGAATTCTAGAATAAAAGAGACTAATTTGCTCTTAAGTGATAGGAATGCAATGTTAGAAGCACAGCTCATTGAATTTGAGAAAATGAGATGTGTTAGTAGGGATGCTAAGAAGGAACTTGAGAACGTGTTACAAAGGGAAGAAATTCTTAAAACACAACTTGAAATAGAACAAGGTGTGATTGCAAAATGGAAAGATTCCAGGAATGTTGCTACCAACATCATTAATGTTCAAGGTATGGAATCTTTCTGTGAGGAATCATGGAAAAAGAACAAAGAGAAGCTAGGGTGTGTTGGTGAAACCTTAGAATCAGAAACAGAGTCAACAAACAACAATGATCATTTGTTGGAGGTTGATATGTCAACGAAATGCAATGTTTCGTTGACACATGAACCATCAACCGATCAGGCTGTTTCGTTGACAGACAAAAGAAAAGAGAAACTCACTAGACTTAATGACAAGTATGGTCCTGTCACCAAGAACTTTGTTCAAGGTGAGTCTAGTAATTCAAAGAAAGTTGAGAAGCCTGTTGAGAGAGCTAATGTAGGTCACTTGTCTAACAAGCAATTGAAAGACAAGGTAGAGAAAGTTCATAATGAGGCTAAGGGAAATAAAAAGAATAACAGGAATGGCAAAGTAGGAATTAACAAACACAACAATTACACACCTGATAAATATGCTCCTAGAAAGACATGTGTTAATTGTGGAAGTGTTAGTCATTTGTCTACTAACTGCAAATCTGTTAAGAAATCTGCTAATGTGAAAATGCCCAAGCCTGCAATGAACAGTTCCATGCCTACAATGCCTGTTATGCCTAACATGTTTGCTCCATATGCACAATTTCAGAATCCATATGCTAGCATGCCATTTGTGTCTAATCCTTACATGAATATGTTTAACATGCCACAAATGCCATGGAACATGAATAACATGATTGTTCCTCCAACTATGCATGCTATGAATGAAAATATGAGCAACCCTCAGAAATCAACACCAAGGGTAAAGATTGATTTGAATCAATCTGAGTCCAAAGTGAAAAATGGTACAAAAGGGAATGCAAAGGCTAACAAGACAGGACCCAAGGAAACTTGGGTACCAAAATCAACTTGATTTAGTTTTATTGTGTGCAGGGAGACAAAAGGAATCTTTGGTACTTGGATAGTGGTTGTTCAAGACACATGACTGGTGATTCTACCCTGCTCACAGAGTTTCAGGAAAGAGCTGGCCCTTGTATTGCTTTTGGAGATGACAGCAAAGGCTACACAAAGGGATATGGCTTGATTTCAAAAGAGAATGTCATCATAGATGAGGTTGCATTGGTGGATGGTCTTAAGCACAATTTGCTTAGTATCAGTCAACTCTGTGACAAAGGATTTTTAGTTACTTTTTCAAAAGAAGCCTGTGTTGTTTCTAAAGGAGGAAACAACAATGTGGTAATGACTGGATTCAGAAGAGGGAATGTGTACATTGCTGACTTTAGTAGCACAAGTTCAGACACCATCACTTGTCTTTTCAGCAAAGCAAGCAAGGATGAAAGTTGGCTATGGCACAAGAAATTATCTCATCTGAATTTCAAGGTTATGAATGATTTGGTGAGGAAAGATCTTGCTAGAGGAATTCCACAGGTGGAGTTTTCCAAGGATGGTTTGTGTGATGCCTGTCAAAAAGGGAAACAAAAGAAGGCATCATTCAAAAGCAAGACAGAGTCATCAATTGTTCATCAGCTTGAGTTACTTCATATGGATTTGTTTGGCCCTGTAAATGTCATGTCTATTTCAAAGAAGAAATACTGTCTTGTGATTGTTGATGATTTTTCTAGATTTACATGGACTTTCTTTTTGCCCTCTAAAGATGAGGCAAGTGAAATCATTATCAATCACATCAAGATGGTAAGCAATCATCCTGATTTCAAAGTAAGAAGGATTAGGAGTGACAATGGGACAGAATTCAAGAATTCAAGCATGAAGGTGTTCTGTGAAGAAAATGGTATTTTGCATGAGTTTTCAGCAGCAAGAACACCACAGCAAAATGGTGTAGTTGAAAGGAAAAACAGAACACTTATTGAAGCTGCAAGGACAATGCTAGATGAATCAAAGTTACCAACTTATTTTTGGGCTGAGGCAGTTAACACAGCTTGCTTCACTCAGAATATTTCTTTGATTAATCAGGCCAAAGGAATGACCCCTTATCAGTTACTCAAAAGAAAGAAGCCACTATTAGATTTTCTTCATGTCTTTGGATGCAAGTGCTTTGTTCTGAGAAATCAAGCTGAGCATTTGGGGAAATTTGAAGCAAAGGCAGATGAAGCAATATTTGTGGGATATGCAGCAGGGAAAGCTTACAGAGTCTTTAATCTCAGAATCAACATTGTTATGGAATCTGTACATGTTGTTTTTGATGATCTCAAAATACAAGGTCTCTGTGATGAAGGTTTCCATGAAAGTCTCTCTTTTGAGAATGAGGAAGGAGAACAAGTGAATCATGATAAGGCTACTGAGAAACAGCCTAAAGTTGTTGTATCTAGCACAGATGAAAGCAGCAGTGAAGATGAAGTTGCTGCATTAAGATTGAAAAGAATAGCTGCTAGTAGACCAAATGATCATTTCGTTGACAGTCAAAATGAGCGTTTCGTTGACAACCAAAATGGTCATACCGTTGACAGTCATAGAAATGGTTCTAGAAGTGATCATTTAGGGACAACAAACTCAGGGGGAGTTTCTCAAGGACAAATGTCCAATCAAGGCAATCATGATCATGAAGCTACCTCGTCTAGAGCAAATCTACCTCCCTCAAGAAAATGGACTAAAGATCATCCCTTTGAACTCATTATAGGTGATGTTTCTTCAAAAGTCCAAACTAGAAGAGCAACTCAAGAAGAATGTCTATATAGCAGCTTTCTGTCTCAAGATGAGCCAAAGAAAGTTGAGGATGCACTTCTAGATCCAGATTGGGTTTTGGCTATGCAAGAAGAGCTAAACCAATTTGAAAGGAACAATGTATGGAAGCTGGTGCCCAAGCCTAAGGACAGGAGTGTCATAGGCACAAAATGGGTGTTCAGAAACAAGATGGATGAAAATGGCATAGTCACAAGGAATAAAGCTAGATTGGTTGCAAAAGGTTATTCACAGGAAGAAGGAATCGATTATGATGAAACCTTTGCTCCTGTTGCAAGACTAGAAGCAATAAGGATTTTCCTAGCCTATGCAGCCCATGCCAATTTCAAGGTCTATCAAATGGATGTTAAGAGTGCTTTTCTAAATGGGGAACTGGAAGAGGAGGTGTATGTGAGTCAACCTCCTGGTTTTGAAGATGATGATTTTCCAGAGTATGTGTACTTTCTCCTCAAAGCACTCTATGGTTTGAAACAAGCACCTAGAGCCTGGTATGACACACTTTCACAGTTCCTTCTTGAGAATCACTTCACTAGAGGTACTGTAGATAATACCCTTTTTCATAGGATTGTGAATGGCTCTACAATACTTGTTCAAATTTATGTAGATGACATAATTTTTGGGTCTACAGATGAGAAACTTTGTCAAAAGTTTGCCAAGCTTATGCAAAGTAAGTATGAAATGAGCATGATGGGAGAATTAACTTACTTTCTTGGTCTTCAAGTAAAACAAGTTAATGAAGGCATTTTCATTAGTCAAACAAAATATATTTTTGATTTATTGAAGAAGTTTAACTTAATGGAATGCTCTCCTGCCAAAACACCCATGCCTACTGCCACCAAACTTGAATTGAATACTAAGGAAAAATCTGTGGACATTTCAAGCTACAGAGGCATGGTTGGCTCACTTTTATATTTAACAGCTAGTAGACCTGATATTATGTTTGCTACATGTTTATGTGCTAGATTTCAGGCTGATCCTAGGGAATCCCATTTAGTTGCTATTAAAAGGATTTTCAGATATCTCAAAGGAACATCAAACCTTGGCATTTGGTATCCTAGAGAATCTGGTTTTGAACTAATTGGTTATTCAGATGCAGATTATGCAGGATGTAAAATTGACAGGAAAAGCACAACAGGCACCTGTCAATTCTTAGGAAACAAGCTTGTGTCATGGTTCAGCAAGAAACAAAACTCAGTTTCCACCTCCACAGCTGAGGCTGAGTATATTGCAGCTGGAAGTTGTTGTGCACAGATTTTATGGATGAAAAATCAACTACTTGATTATGGATTAAGAGTTGAGAAAATTCCTATTTTCTGTGACAACACTAGTGCCATTGCCATTACTGAGAATCCAGTGCAGCATTCAAGAACCAAGCACATTGACATCAAGTACCATTTCATTAGAGAACATGTTATGAATGGTACTGTGGAGTTACATTTTGTTCCAAGTGAACAACAACTTGCAGACATCTTTACCAAGCCACTTGATGAATCAACATTCTCAAGATTAGTAAGTGAGCTAGGTATGCTAAATTTCTCTTAATTATTTTTGAGATATTTGCAAGTCATAATGCAGCCAGAAATTTGCTATGTTTTTTTTCTGTGAATAAATTTTCTCAGGAAAAGGTAAAATTTTGCCTAAGTCAAAATTACTATGCCAACGGAATGCACCATTTCGTTGACAGTCTTAGCAGTTTTCTGGGTGTTTCGTTGATAGCTCTTTTATATCAACGAAACGCAGCTTTATCAACGAAATAAGACGGGACTTTAACCGCCCAATCCTGATTCGTTGATTTAGCGCTTTTTATCTGAACCGTTGAAATGTGACACGTCTTTTACCACGATCTATGCATACACCCCTGTAAGTATAAATCATGGTAATACTTTAAGAGTAACGGTTATATTTTTAAGCCAATCCAGTAATTTACATTTATTATTGGATTCATTTTCTGAGAATTTTTGGGGGAGTATTTAAGAAATTTTAGTTTTATTATTTCTTTTTACCTGTTCTCAAAAATTTCAAAGGTTTTTTCTCTCTTCTTTTCTCTATCAATCAATTCAGTTCGAAGCTTTCCTTTAATCAACAATGGCACCCATAGTCAAGCTAATGTCTGCTGGAGGGTTCATCTATGAGAAGAACAACTCCATCCCTTTTGTTGTCAAGGAAAACCCGAACAGTCTGTTCTTCAAAATGATGGATTTCATGAAGAATTGCAAGTTGAGCTATGCAATGTTTCACTCTACACCACTCTACAATGAGATAATCGAGGAGATTTGGACCTCATGTGAGTATAGTGGAACAAACTGCACACTACAATTCACTCTTCAAGGTAATGAGTACATAGTTAATTCTGATGTTTTGCAAGCATGTTTACATATTCCTGATAATAACTGTGATGCTTTGCCTACTAACACTGAAATAACTACCATGTTAAATTCTATAAACTACTCTTTGCCTACTGATAATCTGGGTAGAATAATTAGGAGAGGTTTGGTTAGAGAATACAGTTATTTAGCTGATGCATTCATTAAGGTCTTTTCTGGAAAGATTAGTAATTTTGATGCATTAACTAACTCTATGTTAATTCTCCTAACCATGATTCTAAATGATAGATATCACAACTTTAGCACCCAACTTATGTATGAAATTGGTGCTAAGTTGGGTGACAAAGCGAATAGGAAGAAAAATATCTATTATGCTAGGTTTCTGATGATGTTGGCTAACCATGTTAGTCCAGCACCATTAGTTATCTCTAACCCTAATGCCAGGTTCGAGTGCTTTGTGCAAGAAAAGAGAGTATTGACAGACATACTCAGGCTGAACCACAATGGTGATGTTCCAGTGGTG
This sequence comes from Heracleum sosnowskyi, assembly GCA_030848705.1. Lineage (NCBI taxonomy): Eukaryota > Viridiplantae > Streptophyta > Magnoliopsida > Apiales > Apiaceae > Heracleum > Heracleum sosnowskyi. The sequence continues at coordinate 75,213,115 of CM061235.1, forward strand.
TATCTGCCAATCATTGAGGTAACTACTACTATCCCTGTTAGTGTAGCTAACTCCTCTACTGTTTTACCTTCCAATGTTGCTATGGAGTCTGTAGCTGTGACCCAACAGGCTCCTACCCTAGCAACAAAACCTAAATCAAAGAAATCCTCCAAGCCAACCTCAGGTGCTTCTCAAAAGGCACCTGTTGTAAAAACTACCACACAACCTAAGGGGAGTGAGTCTGGAGTTGTAAGAGGTGAGGGAAGGGGTGAACATCAAAGAAACCCCAAGGATAAGGAAGGACAGGTTAGTGTGTACCAGCCAAGCCCCATTGTGTCTTCCCAACAAGGCACAATGAGTAAAATGGATTTAAACACAAGTCTAATTGCATCCTCCCAAAAGGATGTGATTATTGAAACAAGCTCTCCACCAAGAGCACAGTCCAAGAGGGTAAGGGACACTTCAAGCCCAAAGTCTACATTTTCCCAATACCAAAGGAGAGTGAAGCAAAAGTCCAAGGGTACACAGGGTGCACACACACTGGAAGCAACACTTCCAGTTTCTCAAATTCAGTTTGATGTAACCCCTATCATTACTCTGGGGTTACAGTCCCATTCTCTAAACATCAATCTTGAATTATCTCCATCCAATTCACCAACTCAATCTTTAGATGTGGACATGATCCATACATCTATTCCTGATTCTCCAACTCTAATCTTGGAGAAGCCCCACTCTGAAGCTGGTGGCCATCACTTGTTAAGTGATTTGTTGGGCCATCAACCAATTTTTCCTGAAGTTGCAAGGGGATCTGTGGACCATTCTTTAAAATCAATCACCACAGACTCTACTGTAATTTCTCATTCTCAAAGTGCTTTCTTGACTTCATCAACGAAACAGTCTATTTCGTTGACAAGTGTTTCTCCATCAACGGTATCCATACCGTTGACAGTTCAAACTACCATTCCGTTGATAGTTCACTCTGCACCTTTAATTGAAAATCAAGTTGTTCCCACAACTAGTGCAGATGATCTAGTGGTAGTTGAGACACTTCTAGGACTGAGAGGGAGTGAAACTGAGAGGCTGGCTTGCAGTCAGGCAAAAGGAGAGAATGTGAGTGAGAGGCTGGCTATTTCTTCCAGCCAGGCAAAAGGAGAGATTGAGAGTTCCACCTTAGAAGGTGAAGGTGAGGGTGTGAGAGGTGTGAGCCATGGGGAGCCCATGATGCAAGAACAGAGTGGAGAGAGAGAAGGGACTACAGGAGAAATAAGGATGGAAGCAGCCATTGCTAATGAGTTAATGGAGGTCAGTGAGGGAGAAAGGGAACCTACTTTCCAAGAGGTTTATCAACAAACTCTGGATAGTATTTCCCTGGATCCTGAGACCTTTACTCATCCTGTGCCAGCCTATCAAATTATGGCTCAGCAGGGCAATGTGGAGGCAGAAAGGTCACTAAATCTAATTCATACAACTGCATCAATGCAAAGAGCAAAGGATGCCCTGACCAATCTACCTTCAGGAGCTGCAGCAAGTGGAGAATTTGAGTTTTCTGATGCTGAGGACAGCTATGGTGATAATCTACAGGTGGCCACCACTTCACAGACTGGGACTTCTGTGGTGCCTCCTACACCAGGCTGGCTTTCTCAAGGTATGCATGGTAGAGCCACTCTAGATGCTGCTATCTCCAGGCAGTACAATGAAGCCTACTTAGCTCATGAGTCTGCAAATGCAAGAGACAAGAAATTCTACAAGGCCATCATGGATTCTCTGGAAATTCAAAGGCTACAAATGATGCAGACAAGGATTGAGGCTACAGAAATCAAGGACTCTATTAGCAATTTCAGGGATGCTAACTACAGGATGATGGATGAAAAGCTCCCTCTTCTCACTATGTCCAAAATGAACAGGTTTTTCTCTAAGGAACCTGAAGTGGCTACCTCCTTGAAGACTCTCTCTTCTAGAGTGGACAAGGTGGAAGCTACTTTATCTCAAATGCAAAAGGAACAGGAGAAGCAGACTCAACTTTTGGCCCAGCTAGTGGCAGCTCAAGGACTCCCAGTTGTCTCTCTTGATGATAACAAAAAGGGGGAGAAATCTCAGGAGCTAACCATTCAAATCACAAAGGTGCTGGTCCCAACCATCACATTGCCACAGGAGCCACTAGCAATGGGGGAGTTTGGAAAGAAGAATAAGGATGGCATTGACTTGATCCAGGAAGCTTCTATGAGGATACAACTTGCAGCACAGATCAAAGATCATTGGTCCAACATAGAAGCAAGGTTCAAGAAAATTACTGAATCTTCAAAGACAGATCAGCCATCAACAAATGCAATGGTGACTGCACAAGTGGAGCCACAGTTCAAGAGCTCTTATGCTATAGAGCCCCTTCTACATGGAGTCATTCAAGGACCAAGAAAGGAGAAAGGACAAACTTCATGCATTAGGGATGTGGAAGAAGCTACATTACAAAGAAGCTTATCTCCCAAGTCTCCTGCTAAACCAAAAGGCAAAAACATAGCAAGGACTTTCTATCCTGCACCTTATCCAGATGAGCTCAAACTACTTGGACTTCTCATCACAAAAAGCAAGGAAAGTAATAATCATGAGATAAGGAAGCAAAGGGCAATTGTCTACAGGAATGGACAACAAATCTGTGTTTGGGCTGGTCATCCAAACTTTGCTGAAGCCAAGGCTGAGGAATCAGAAAGAGCAGCTATGCAAGCTCTTGCAGTAGCTCAAGCTCTAGATGAAGAAGAAAGACAGCAAGAAGAAAAAGCCCAAAAGGAAAGGAGTGAAAAGAAGAGTACAAGGCAACCAAAGGCAAGGGCTAGAAGAAACATAACCTTTGAAAATGATGACTCTCAGAGTATTGCATCAGACTCTTCTGTACCTCCAACAATTCCTGATCCATCTTTAAAGTTAGCCTGTGATCCCAAACATCTTGTTAATTATCATGATCAGCCAATTGAGCCAAAGGAAGAGCCAATTGAGTTTGATGAGGCTAACTTTCCTAAATTCCTTTTTGAGATGGATCCAAAGAAGAAATTGAAGCAAAGGGCTGTCAAGACAAAGCCAGTATTTGTGAGAAAGCCACAACCTCAAAAACCCCCTTCAAATCCAGAGGACTGCATGTACATTGCTGACATCAGGGAAGAATCCAGCTTGCATCTTGATTTAGACAACCTGGTGGAAGTAAGGGGCATTGCAGCTTCTCAGAAGCTACCTGAAAGATTGGTTTTCACATACAAGGGTGGTAGAGAACAAATTTGGCCTCTCTACAGAATTCTAGGAGAAGACTACCAAACACTACTCACAGTGTTTAGATGCTTGAAGAAAGACTTTGGCTTCACCAAAACAGCCAAGTCTGAGGTGGTCTCCAGAATATGTCAAATAAAGGCTAGCTGGAACAAGCCTGAGGCTCTTCCCAGGATGCTAAGAGTGCCCTCAACAGGAAAGAAGATCCATCTTCAACCTTTCTGGATGATGGAATTCAAGGACAAGGACAACTGCAGAAGGTTCTTCAGGATGGAAGACCAGCTGGACAAGGCATCTAATCAAACTCTAAGGTTTATGCAATCCAAGCTTGGTGATCAAGATGAAGAAGAGAAGATCTTTTACAGAAGGCTACAGGTCCAGATTGAGGAGAACAACTCTAGGAGAGGGAAGAAGACTATGCCCCAAAGAAGACAAAGATGAATTATTTGCTCAGTCTGGAGGAGCACATTTGGGCATTAGTTTTGTAAGTCTTGCATTTTTTTTCTAAAAACTTTATGAAGCTCAATACAACTTTTACTTTTATCATGTGTAATATGCCTGAGTGTTTTTGTTATCATCAAGGCTCTTGATTTATGGCTGTTATTCTATCAGTCATAAATTGGGGGAGATTGTTAGGAATATGTTGTTCTTGATGATAATTATAAAAACACTTAGTAGATTTTGTATTAAGTTATTTTGTAACTGTCAACGAAATAGCATGCTTTGCAGTGTTTCGTTGACAGGAAGCTCATCAACGAAATGAGTGATGTAGCAATTGCACTGTACATTACTTCATAGTTTGATATGCAGTTTGTTGAGTACTAGATAGGTTTTCTAAGTCATGTTGACTAAATGGTTAGATAGGCAAAATAGGTTGGTTAATTGTAAATATTTAGTGCCTTGTAATTTTGCCTAAGTGAAGACATGTCAACGGAATGAAGATTACTCTATCAACGAAACAAGGAAGCTCATCAACGAAACAAAGAATAAAGCTATCAACGAAACACATCTCTATGCCATCAACGAATCATTATTGCTTTTCTATACAATTGACAAAGTGATAGTGACAGGTTCCTGACAGATCAAAAAGGAGATGTGGAAGTGTACTTTGCATTGGAAACCATTAAAATGGACATGGGGAATAAGGAAACATCCCAGTTTCCAATTGGGCTCTTGGGAGTGATCATAATAAGCATGAAGTCAAAAGCAAGGATCTCCAAGGACCACTGGACAAAGGGATGAAAAGCAAACTATTGGCGGTTACTCATTGTACTATTAGTGTAGCCAAAAATAGGGTTGTAAACTTGGGTTTATATAACCAAGTGTAGCAGTTACTTTATTAAGTGTGAAGAAAAACAAAGAGTTTGTATTAGCTATCTTTGAGAGCATTTTTCTTCTCTACAACCTTGTAACTGAGCAGCTGTGTACATTTGTATCACAGATTATTTCCGCAATAAAAACACTTCAGTTGGATCATCAAACAATCCAACTGAATTATTTATATCTTGTGTTTTTATTTATTCAGTTCAGTTTAATTTTATAAAGTATTTTCAAGTTAAAGAAATATCAAAATTGTATTCAACCCCCCCCCCCCTTCTACAATTCTGTTAGGTCATTTGGGATTAACAACCTTTCTTATCATCTCCATCCTTTCTATCACTTTTTCCATCCTTATTACTCCTTGATGAACTTCCACCCTTATCACTCCCTTTGCCATGACCATCCTTATCACTCCTATCATCTCTGTCATTCCTCTTTGAAGCAATTGGAGGTGGCATATCAACTAAGCTAGAAATGAACCCTCTTAGTAATGATAACACCTATTTCTCACTTTCAGTAAGATTCTCCCTTTTTTATATGTGTTCTACCAGGTTGATGATGAGCGATCTTCTTTCAATTTGGAGGTGACCAGGGGCTCTCAAAGCAGCTATTCCACTCTTAGTTTGATACAGGATGCAAAGTGGATTTGAGAGCACTTCATTTAGGTGCTCTTGCTTTTGTTTCTCAATGGCATCATAGAGTTTCTTGTTTTCAATTGAACAACTTTCTCTATCTTGTCCTGAATGACTTCCATCTCCTTTGTGGCCAGGCTCTGAATAGTTTCAATGTGCAAGCGGAATAAGTAGAAAGGGGTTTGTAGGATAATCTGATTCTCTGAGGTGTTGATCACATCAAATGGATTTTCTTGAAATACTTGCCTAAATCTGATTGTGACACTCAAAATTGTCTTTTGAAAAGCTAGGATGTATTTGAAATGATTCGAGCCTTCTTGCATCTTGAGAGTCTCTAAGAACTCATAGAAAGAAAAATCATGAAATTCTTCTAGATTTGCAATCTCTTGAGCCTTTAGCAATGTGAGAACTCTCTTGAATTGAATAGCATCCTCTTGTCTTGCATTTCTGGTAATTTCTGGCCCATTGTAAGTAACTAGCAGTTCATGATCCAGTGTTTTCTTAGCAACATTTGTGTCTACTTTTACACTTTCAGCATTGCTACTTTCCACTTGCTTGCTTTTGCCTTTGTCATTGATTTTCTGATAAGAGGAGTGTCATCCTGAATTTCTTATTCAACAACAGTATCTTCTGTCTTCTCAACCACAACCTTAGCGATCTTCTTTGTTTAAGATGATGTTGCTTTCTTGACCACTTTTCTCTCACCCTTAGGCTTGTTAGCAGGAGCTTCAGGTGAGGAGGGTAAAAAAAGTGTCAACTGAGCTTGAAGGGCCTGAAGGGTGTGGTTGAGTTCTTTTGAGTTATGATCAGCCTTCTCACACATGAGAGTTACAGAAGTAGCTAGGTCTTGGTTAGCCTACTTTAGAGATTTCATTTCTTGTTGCAATGCTGCAATCTCAGGGTTCACGGAAGTGGATGTTGATGATGAAGTGGAAGATCTATAGAATTTGGAGTGAAAGGCATCTTTGGCCTATTGGAGAAGCAAATTATAGTCTGTGGTAGCCATTTCTCTTATTGGAGCTTCAGTAGGAATCTGATCACTATAAGCATTCTTGTACATAACTTTGATCATTGCCACATCATTATTGAATTTAAGCTGTCTATCAATAGCATCAGAGAGAGCCTTTTGAGTAGTCTTCATTGTCTACACCTCCACATCAATGGCACTTAGCTTCCTCTTGTTGGAGTCATTCTGAGAATTTAGAGTAGAGATCATAGCTAGGGAACTTCTTCATCAATTCTTCATAAGCTTTAGCCATTTCAGTTTTAACAGTCTCCTTGTGAGAAGTTAGAGATGAGAGAAGCCGCTTACCAACTTGATGTAGAGATCTGATATGAAACTTGTGATGCTGATTTAGAATTATATACATCTGTGTAGGAGAGATGTCTTTGTCATTGGAGCTCAGAGAGGTGAGATACTTTTGCCTGATATCTCTCAAACCCTCCTCTAGGTCAATATGAGCATCTTCACTCAGCCATGCATCTGTATTACCATGTTCTTCAGCTTCATCCACAATCTTTTCTCTTTTCTCTTTGATGTCCTCGTGATGAGCAAGTAAGATAGCTTTGTATTGATCATTGGGAAAAGAGGCTGTAGCATAATGTTGCACCACAGTTTGTATCCCATGCAACTGTTCCATGTAGAGATCATCCCAATCTTCAGGAGTTTGCACCGAAGGTTGAACAGTTGATGGTCCTGCATTGTCAGTGGGTTGACAAGTTATAACCATTCTTGAATAGGGATTGGTACAGAGTGGGACCTTGTGGCAATTTCAACATCTAACTGCTTAGATACATCTTTAATTTCCACATATGGAGTAGTGGTTATAATTGTATCTGTTTGATGACTCACATGTTGAATAGGTGTGACATGTGAACTCCATTGAAATGGGATGATTTTCCACCTCAATGTCAGAAATCTGTGAAGATATTCCTTCTAACACATTGTGAATAATGAGTGAAGGAGATTTAGGAGTTTCCTCATCCAAAGTGGCTGAAACAAAAACTTCTACATAAACTTTATACAATATCTCCTATCCTTGTCTAGCTAATCTCTCTCTTCAATCTTATCTAATATACTTATTACAAAGAGATGCCTTACTAAACCAGGACAAGTACTTGAATGCAAGTCATCAGAGGTGACATAGATAGAGCCAGAAGCTATTATGTGCTCTAACCTCTGATGACAACTACTTGTACGTTCAGTTGGAGAGAATACCAGATGAGATGTCAATCACTTGACATCCCCCTGATGTTGGGTCTTCATCTTCATCACGTCTTCTCTTTCTCGCTTGCAGCTTGCAGGGTTCAAGGGAAAACTCCTCCTCAGTACCCTCCAAGTAGCTTTTGCGGAGAAGTAAGAGACAGGCATCAACAGCAACCTCCTCTGACAGGATTGGTGCATCAAAAGGCCCATGTCGAATGATGTGGGCGTAAGGGTTTGATATTGGACCCTTAGATACCTCATCATCAGTGATAAGTCCCTCCTTATCAAGAAAGATCAGTGCAAGCAACTCATCAATAAGATAGTTTGCTTGTTGTTCCCACTCCATCTCAAGGAACTCTTCAATAGGCATAAACTCAAATAATCTTGCCATATAATTTGCAATTTGTGTGTTTGTGTATGATTTTTTTTAGGTCTCCACAAATGACAGGTCTTTATAGGATGAGCTTGGGAAACTGAAAGGTTTTAGCTATAGGGAATATGAAGCGTGTTGATGTGATGCCCTCCAAACCCGGGGTACAGATTTGGGGAGTCACTCGACCAACGAAACACAATATACCTGAATCTAACACATGCATAATAATATAATAACATAAAATACCCCTTATCCAAGACCGCATCCAGATTATGGCGTACAACAAGATTCTAAGTCATATTTATTACAAACCAGTTTTCAGAGTTATTACACACTTAATATACAAAGCTAGACATCTAGTCTAACTTCCAAAGTAAAACAACTACCCGTCCAATGACAATCACTCGGGGTGGTCTCCTAGCATCGGGAGAACTGTCACTAGCGCTGTGTCTGCTCATTCTCTCGCTTCACTGGAATAGGGTTAGAAACAAAACAAGTATGAGCCACATGTGCTCAGCAAGCATGATATATATATCAATCACAGTTCCATAATGAAAGGAAAGATTTCAATTATCTGAATCAACAATATACAAGTCAAACATAAGATTTTAACAATCTTTATTGAAGAAAGAGGAATTAGAATTGGACTTCTACATTTTTCAAATACAAAGGTTCAGCTGCTGATCAGTCACGCATCAACCCCGGACTAGCTTATAGCATAGTCCTCCACTAGGATCCATGGCCATCTAGGCCTTAAGTTATTACGACCATAAATATGGCCCGACCATTACTGGTCTCATTTTAAAACATGCCAATTCTATCACAAGGTATAAGCAATAACATGCATAACAAGATAAGTACACAATGACGGGGTGTAATAGTTACAAAAGAGCTCCAACTATTCAATATCAAATGAAGTCCGAGAAATAGATTCGAAATGGTTTCAATGGTACAACGTACCCAATTAAGAAATTCAACAATGGTTATCATCAATTATAAACTGAATTGAAGGTGAGGGTTTCTGATATCCAACACGATTGTGGATTAAATCAAAAGTTAGGAATATTCAAGGAAATAGCATCAAGTGCTCAATACGGGTGAAGATTGAATAATCTGAATCGTTCTGATGGTAACATACATTTAATTCTGAAGAATAATAACAATGGAATCAACAAGTAAAGGCACAGATACTTGCCTGGTCTAGTAGTTGACGGAATTCTACCGAGCTCACTCTACCTTCTCTTTTCCCTTGCTCCGGGAACTCGATTCTATAATAAACAACTCATTACAGTAAGTCTAACTATCCTCATTCTATCCTCGATATATACTCATTACCATTTTTACATTTAAACAAGTAATCGGGTTCCTATCGGATGCCCGGTCTATTTTACGGTAATTAAAACTCAGACATTAGCCCTCGTACGGGCATTTACGGACTATTAAAACACATTATTCGACTCATATAAACCATATAGCACTTATAAATATTTTTAAAATAATATTCGAGGCTCATTTGAATTTAAATAAGTCACAAATAATTTTTAAATCAAAAATCGGATTTTTAATCCCAATATAAGTAATTAAAAACAATTAATATAAAATTAATTGACAATTTCCAAATGCTCAAACTATTTTTAAATAATTAAATCAAGCTAGAAAATAATTAAACTTAATTTAAATTAATTAAATCTAATTAATAATTAATTATTAAGAATTAACTGATTAAAATAATTAATCAATTAATTAAATTAATTAATTATTAATTAAAAATATTAAAAATAATTAAATTTAATCAGTTTTCTAATTTAAATAATTAAATATAATTTTCCAAAATTTTCTGAATTTAAAAATGTATTTTTAAAATAAAAATATGATTTTTATAAATATTTAAACTATTTTCGAATTAAATTTAAAAATAAAATTCAAAAACAGTTTTCTGAAAATATTTTAGGGTTTCGAAGATTGAAACCGGGTCAGGAAACGGGTTACTGGATCGGGTCACGGGTCGCCAAGAACAATCCGGGTCACGAAGAACAGCCGAAAAATTCCAAGAATCCGGTGACCTTTTCCAGAATCTGGCGAGCCAAAAACACATCAAAAATTGGGGCTTTTGATACCAAAACACTCCTAATAACCATACCAATACATTCCGATCAAAAACAAACCAAAAACATCACCGGAATCCAAAACCCGACTATTTTCCGGCGAGCTCAAACAATTTTCCGATCTACTAAAATCGTATATGAAACTCTACGTTCTTTATGTTAAAATGAAGCTAAGAACACATATAACAAAAGCCCTCTATCAAAAACAATGTCAGATCATTCATATGAACGGACTATTAAAAAGAAAAATCGGGCAAAACCCTAGAAATCGGATTATTAAAAATTGAACATAAACATGAAATTAAAGCATGAATTCCTACTAATTAGAACCCTAGGAACATGTTGGAAGCAATCAATTGAACGGAGAATCAACAGAATGAAAATCCCCAATTCGAATATAAACCCTAATTTTAATTCAAAATTTGAAAAATTCATATAAAATCGAAAAAGTACCATGTTAGATCAGAATTCAATGATTGTCAGGATCTAGACTCAACTGATCAGGATTGCTGACGTCATCAGTATTGCATGGTTATCAGTATTTGATCAAGCGTCAGAATCAGGATGTATATCAGGACTGAGATCAGGATTGATCATCAGGACTGGAAGCTGATTAGGATTCCTACTTCGAGTTATATTTGGAGTCTAGTTAAACATGGAAGTTTATTTTGTCGGTTCCTGGTTTGTAGTGATGTAGCTATCGATTAAGGATAGGTTTCAATCTTTGTAATTGATTAGGACTTATCTTGTAATTGATAGAGAAGCTGTGTAGTATATAAACACAGTTTTAGATTTCAATTATTATCGATTGCATACACGAGTATTCTTGTAATCTAGCAGCTCTCAAGAACACAGAATTTCTTGAGAGAGTTTGTAACAGTTTTATATCAGATTTAATAAAGCTGTTATCTTTCTTTCATATTTGTGATATATACTTTACTAAGTCGAGAATCTTATACAATTGTATTCAACCCCCCTTCTACAATTGATCATTACTGGGCAACAATTGGTATCAGAGCTAACTGATTTAAATTTGAATCAGATACGATCTAAGATGTCGACAACAAAGTATGAAAGCATGAAAATTCTCATCCTGGAGATATCAGAATATCCAACATGGAGAGTAAAGATGCTGATGTACCTGGAGGCTATGGATCCTGACTATCTGGACAGGATTCGTGATGGACCATATGTTCCTACCAGAATCGTAGAACGAACAGATACAGTACCTGAACATTATGTGGTCAAGGCAAAGAGTGAATGGACTCCAGAAGAAAAAGCTCAGGTACTCAGAGAACCAAAGATAAAGAATATACTGCACAATAGTCTTGATGCTGTCATGTCAAATAGAGTGATTGCATGCAAGTCTGCAAAAGAGATCTGGGATACTTTGGAAACTCAGTGTCAGGGATCTGCATCTGTCAAGAAGAACAGAAGGGCTCTCTTGATTCAAGAATATGAACAATTCGATGCAAGACCAGATGAGAGCCTAACTGATTTATATGACAGATTTCTGACACTCCTCAACGATTTATCTTTAGTTGGCAAGGAATATGAAACTGAAGATTCAAACACCAAGTTTCTAAGAGCTTTACCTGAAGAATGGGATACTCAGACTTCGATCATTAGACATCAGTATGATCTCAACACTGTGTCTCTTGATGAAGTCTATGGAATGCTAAGAACTCATGATCTTGAAGTTCAACAGAGAAAGAATAAGAAAGGCAGCAAGGCAAAATCTATTGCTTTGAAAGCAGAGGCTAAATCAAAAGGAAAAGTTATGGAGGTCTCTAGAAGGAAAACAAAAGTAGCTGAGTCAGATCCTGATGACTCATCATCAGATACTGATGGTAATCCTGATGCCAATCCTGATGGTGATTCTTCTGACTCAGACATGGAAGAGATGGTTGCTATGATTGTCAGATGCTTCAAAAGGATGAAGTTCAGGAAGGCTAGAAGACAAGGCAACTTTTAGAAAAGGACTTTCAATGCAGACAAAGACAAGTTTTTAATCCCAAATGACCTAACAGAATTGTAGAAGGGGGGGTTGAATACAATTTTAGATATTCCTCAAACTTAAAAACAACTTTCAAACTAAAACTAAACTTATAAGATAAAAACACAAGCACTTAAATAATTTCAGTTGGATTGTTTGATGATCCAACTGAAGTGTTTTTATTGCGGAAATAATCTATGATACAAAATGTACACAGCTGCTCAGTTACAAGAATGTAGAGAAGTATGCTCTCAAAGATAGCTAATACAATCTGTTTGTTTTTCTTCTCACACACTTATTTTAACTGCTACACTTGGTTATATATATTCCCAAGTTTACAATGCTATTTTTGGCTACACTAAAGGTAACCGTTAGTAGCTTGCTTTTCATCCCTTTTGTCCAATGGTCCTTGGAGATCTTTGTCTTCTGTCTTCAGTCTTATAGTGATCCCACTCAAAAACCAGATTGGAAATTGGAATGTTTCCTTATTCCCTATGTCCATTTTGATGGCTTCCAATGCAAAGTACACTTTCAAATCTCCCTTTTGATCTGTCAGAAAACTGTCACTATCACTTTGTCAACTATTCAGAAAAGAAATAATGATTCGTTTATAGCAGGGAGATGTGTTTCGTTGATAGCTTTATTCTTCATTCCGTTGATGGTGTATTCCTCGTTTCGTTGATAGAGTAATCTTCATTCCGTTGACGTGTCTTCACTTAGGCAAACTTACATGGCATAATATATTTACAATTCACCAACCTATTTCGCCTATCTAGTACTAAGTCAACATGACTTAGAAAACCTATCTAATACATACAACAAAATGCATATCAAACTGTAAAGTATTGTACAGTGCAATTGCTACATCACTCATTTCGTTGATGAGCTTCCTGTCAACGAAACGCTGCAAAGCATGCCATTCCGTTGACAGTTACAAAATGACTTAATACAAAATCTACTAAGTGTTTTTATAATTATCATCAAGAACAACATATTCCTAACAATCTCCCCCAATTTATGACTGATAGAATAACAACCATAAATCAAGAGCCTTGATGATAACAAAAACACTCAGTCAAATTACACATGATAAAAATAGAAATTGCATTAAGCTTTATTGAATTTAATTGAAATACAGAGTAGAAAATCTTACAAAACAAGTGCACAGAGTTGGTCCTCTAGTCTGAGCAGATTTTTCATCTTTGCCTCTGTGGTCTTGTTTTCTTCCCTTTTCTTGCATTGTTCTCCTCAATCTGAGCTTGAAGTCTTCTGTAGAAAATCTTCTCTTCTTCTTCTTGATTCCCCAACCTGGATTGCATTAATCTGAGAGTTTCATTGGATGCCTTTTCCAGTTGGTCTTCTATTCTGAAGAATCTTCTACAGTTGTCCTTGTCTCTGAATTCCATCATCCAAAAAGGTTGGAGATGAATTTTCTTTTCTATTTGAGGGACCTTCAATACTCTGGGAAGTGCACCAGGCTTGTTCCAGCTTGCTTTGATTTGGCAAATTTTGGAGACAACCTCAGACTTGGCTGTTTTGGTAAAACCAAAATCTTTCTTCAGACATTTAAACACAGATAGTAGTGTCTGATAGTCTTCTCCCAGAATCCCGTGTAGAGGCCAAACCTGTTCTCTCCCACCCTTGTAGACAAACACCAATCTCTCTGGTAGTTTGTAAGAAGCTTCTATTCCTCTCACTTCAACCAGGTCATCAAGATTGATGTGTAGGTCAGACTCCTCCCTGATATCAGCAATGTAGATGAAGTCTTCTGGGTTGGTAGGGGGTTTCTCAGCTTGTGGTCCCCTTACAAGAATTGGCTTAGCCTTGGCAGCCCTCTGCTTATATTTCTTCTTTGGATCCATTTCAAATAGGAATTTTGGAAAGTTGGCCTCATCAAACTCAATTGGCTCTCCCTTTGGCTCAATTGGCTGATCATGGAAATTGACAGGATGTTTAGGGTCACAGGCTAACTTTACCTCAGAAACTGGATCAGGAATTGTTGGAGGTGCAATAGGTACAGAAGAGTCAGTTGCAATACTCTGAGAGTCATCATTCTCAAAGGCTATGTTTCTCCTAGCTCTTGCCTTTGGTTGCCTTATGCTCTTCTTTGTACTCCTTTCCTCTCTTGCTTTTTCTTCTAGCTGTCTTTCTTCTTCATCAAGAGATTGAGCAACTGCAAGAGCTTGCATTGCTTCTCTTTCTGATTCTTCAGCCTTAGCTTCAGCAAAGTTTGGGTGACCAACCCAAAAACAGATTTCTTGTCCATTCCTGTAGACAATTGCCCTTTGCTTCCTTATCTCAGGATCATGGCTTTCCTTGCATTTTGTGATAAGTAGTCCAAGAAGCTTGAGCTCATCTGGATAAGGTGCATGATAGAAAATCCTTGCTACGTTTTTGCCCTTTGGTTTAGCAGGAGACTTGGGAGATAAGCTTCTTTGAAATGTAGCTTGTTCCACATCCCTAATGCATGAAGTTTGTCCTTTCTCCTTCCTTGGACCTTGAGTGACTCCATGTAGAAGGGGCTTTACCTCATAGAAAGAATTGGTATGTGGCTCCCATTCCGTTGACACTAAAACCATGGCATTCGTTGATGGTGTTGTAGAAGTAGCTTGATCCGTTGATGAATTTGAATTCTTTGCAGTTTCAGCTATCTTCTTGACTCTTGCTTCTATGTTAGACCAGTGGTCTTTGATTTGTTCTGCAAGTCTTAGCCGCATAGAAGCATCCTGAATCAGGTCTATTGCATCCATTTTCTTCTTTCCTGACTCCCCCATTGCTAATGGCTCCTTTGGTAAGGAAATGGCTGGGACCATAACCTTTGTGATTTGAATGTCAAGCTCCTTAGATTTCTCCCCCTTTTTGTTAGCATCAAGAGAGATGATAGGGAGTCCCTGAGCTGCCAATAGCTGGGTTAGAAGTTGAGTTTGCTTCTCCTGTTCCTTTTGCATATGAGATAAAGTAGCTTCCACCTTGTCCACTCTAGAAGAGAGAGTTTTCAAGGAGGTAGCCACTTCAGGTTCCTTAGAGAAACACCTGTTCATCTTGGACACAGTGAGAAGAGGAAGCTTTTCATCTAGCCTCCTGTCAGTAGCATCCTTAAGATTGCTAATGGAGTCCTTGATTTCTGTAGCTTCAATCCTTGTCTGCAACATTTGTAGCCTTTGGACTTCCAGTGAATCCATAATTGCCTTGTAGAATTTCTTGTCCCTGGCATTTGCAGACTCATGAGCTAGATATGCCTCATTGTACTGCCTAGTAATAGCAGCATCCATGTTGCATCTTCCTTGCATATCCTGAGAAAGCCAGTTTGGTGTAGGAGGCACCACAGAAGTCCCAGTCTATGAAGAGATGGCCACCTGTAGATTGTCACCAAGACTATCATCATCATCAGAAACATCAAACTCATCACTTTATGCAGCTCCTGGAGACAAATTGGTCAATGCATCCTTTGCTCTTTGCATAGATGCAGTTGTATGAATTAAGTTGAATGACCTTTCTGCCTCCACATTGCCCTGTTGAGCCATAATTTGATAGGCTGGTACAGGATGAGTAAAGGTCTCAGGATCCAGGGAAATACTATCCAGAGTTTGTTGATAATGCTCTTGGAAAGTAAGTTCCATTTCTCCCTCATGGACCTCCATTAACTCATTAGCAATGGTTGCTTCCTCCCTTATAGCTCCTGTAGTCCCTTCTCTCTCTCCTCTATATTCTTGCATCATGGGCTCCCCATGGCTCACACCTCTCACACCCTCACCTTCACCTACTAAGGTGGAACCCTCAGCCTCTCCTTCTGCCTGACTGGAAGAAATAGTCAGCCTCTCACTCTCAGCCTCTCCTTTTGCCTGGCTGCAAGCCAGCCTCTCAGCTTCACTCCCTCTCAATCCTAGAAGTGTTTCAACTACCACTAGATCATCTGCACTAGTTGTGGAAACAACTTGATTTTCAATAAGAGGTGCAGAATGAACTATCAACGGTATGGTAGTTTGAACTGTCAACGGTATGGATACCGTTGATGGAGAAACACTTGTCAACGAAAGAGACTGTTTCGTTGATGAAGTCAAGAAAGCACTTTGAGAAAGTGAAATTACAATAGAATCTGTGGTGATTGGTTTGAGAGATTGTTCCACAGATCCTCTTGTAACTTCAGAAAAGGAAGATTGGTGGCCCAACAAATCACTTAACAAGTGATGGTCACCAATTTCAGAGTGGGGCTTCTCCAAGAAAAGAGTTGGAGAATCAGGGATAGATGTATGGATCATATCCACATCTAATGACTGAGTTGGTGAATTTTGTGGAGTTGGTTCAAGATTTATATTTAGAGAGTGGGACTATAACCCCAGAGTAATAATAGGGGTTACATCAAACTGAATTTGAGAAACTGGAAGTGTTGCTTATAGTGTGTGTGCACCCTGTGAAACCTGGGATTTTTGCTTCACTCTCCTTTGGTATTGGGAAATAGTAGACTGTGGGCTTGAAGTGTCCCTTACCCTCTTGGAGTGTGCTCTTGGAGGAGAGCTTGTTTCAATAATTACATCCTTTTGGGAGGATGCAACTAGACTTGTGCTTAAATCCATATTACTCATTGTGCCTTTTTGGGAAGACACAATGGGGCTTGGCTGGATCTCACTCATCTCTCCTTCCTTATCCTTAGGGTTTCTTTTATGTTCACCCCTTCCCTCACCTCTCACAGCACCTACACCACTCCCCTTTGGTTGTGTAATGGATTTTACAACAGGTGCCTTTTGAGAAACACCTGAGGTTGGCTTGGAAGATTTCTTTGATTTTGGTTTTGTTGCTGGGACAGGAGCCTGTTGGGTCATAGCTACAGACTCCATAGCAATAGGGTTGGGTGAAACAGTAGAAGTAATAGCTATACTAGGAGGGATAGCAGTAGTTACCTCAATTATTGGCAGATACACCACTGGAACATCACCATTGTGGTTCAGCCTCAGTATGTCTGTCAATACTCTCTTTTCTTGCACAAAGCAATCAAACCTAGAAACAGGGTTAGTGGTAACCAATGGTGCTGGACTAACATGGTTAGCCAACATCATCAGAAATCTAGCATAATAGATATTTTTCTTCCTATTTGCCTTATCACCCAACTTAGCACAAATTTCATACATAATTTGGGTGCTAAAGTTGTAATATCTATCAGTTAGGAGCATGGTAAATAGAATCAACATCGAATTAGTTAATGCATCAAAATTACTAATTTTACCAGAAAAGACCTTGATGAATGCATCAGCGAAATAACTGTATTCCCTAACCAAACCTCTCCTAATTATTTTACCCAGATTATCAGTAGGCAAAGAGTAGTTTATGGAATTTAGCATGTTAATCATTTCAGTATATGTGGGCAAAGCAGAGCAATTATTTTCAGTAAGGTGTAAGATTGCTTGCAACACATCAGAATTAACTATGTACTCATTACCTTGAATGGTGAATTGCAAAGTGCAATTTGTCCCACTGTACTCACATGAGGTCCAAATCTCCTCGATTATCTCATTTTAGAGTGGTGTAGAGTGAAACATTGTGTAGCTTAGCTTGCAATTCTTCATGAAATCCATCATCTTGAAAAGATGTTGTTCGGGCTTTCCTTGACAACAAAAGGGATGGAGTTGTTCTTTTCATAAATGAACCCTCCAACATACATGAGTTTCACGATGGGTGCCATTGTTGAGTAAAGAAAGCTTGAACTGTGATTTGCTTTGAGAGAGAAAGAGTAAGAAAGCTTTGGAATTTTTGAGAGCAGGTAGAAAAGAATTAAAGAAAATAAAATTTCTTAAATACTCCCCCAAAAATTCTCAAAAATTAAGTCCGATAATAAATATGAATTACTGGATTGGCTTAAAAATGTAACCGTTACAATTAAAATATTACCATGATTTATACTTACAGGGGTCTATGCATAGATCGTGGTAAATGACGTGACAATTTCAACGGTTGAGATTAACAGCGCTATATCAACGAATCAGAATTGGCCGTTTAAGGTCCCGTCTATTTCGTTGATAAAGCTGCGTTTCGTTGATATAAAAGATCTATCAACGAAACACCCAGAAAAATGCTAATACTGTCAACGAAATGGTGTGTTTCGTTGACATAGTAATTTTGACTTAGACAAAATTTCACTTTTTCCTGAGAAAATTAATTCACAGAAAAATCATAGCAAATTCCTGGCTACATAGTAACTTGCAAATATCTCAGAAATAATTAAGAGAAATTTAGCATACCTAGCTCACTTACTAATCTTGAGAATGTTGATTCATCATGTGGCTTGGTAAAGATGTCTGCAAGTTGTTGTTCACTTGGAACAAAATGTAACTCCACAGTACCATTCATAACATGTTCTCTAATGAAATGGTACTTGATGTCAATGTGCTTGGTCCTTGAGTGCTGTACTGGATTCTCAGTAATGGCAATGGCACTAGTGTTGTCACAGAAGATAAGAATTTTCTCAACTCTTAATCCATAATCAAGTAGTTGATTTTTCATCCATAAAATCTGTGCACAACAACTTCCAGCTGCAATATACTCAGCCTCAGCTGTGGAGGTAGAAACTGAGTTTTGTTTCTTGCTGAACCATAACACAAGCTTGTTTCCTAGGAATTGACAGGTGTCAGTTGTGCTTTTCCTGTCAATTTTACATCCTGCATAATCTGTATCTGAAGAACCAATTAGTTCAAAGCCGGATTCTCTAGGATACCAAATGCTAAGGTTTGGTGTTCCTTTGAGATATCTGAAAATTGTTTTAATAGCAACTAAATGGGATTCCCTAGGATCAACCTGAAATCTAGCACATAGACATGTAGCAAACATAATATCAGGTCTACTAGCTGTTAAATATAAAAGTGAGCCTACCATGCCTCTGTAACTTGAGATGTCCACAGATTTTTCCTTAGTATTCAATTCAAGTTTGGTGGCAGTAGGCATGGGAGTTTTGGCAGGAGAGCATTCCATTAAGTTAAATTTCATTAACAAATCATGAATATATTTTGTTTGACTAATGAAAATGCCTTCATTAACTTGCTTCACTTGGAGACCAAGAAAGTAAGTTAATTCTCCCATCATGCTCATTTCATATTTACTTTGCATAAGTTTGGCAAACTTTTGACAAAGTTTTTCATCTGTAGACCCAAAAATTATGTCATCTACATAAATTTGAACAAGTATAGTAGAGCCATTCACAACCCTATGAAAAAGAGTTTTATCAGCAGTACCTCTAGTGAAGTGATTCTCAAGGAGGAACTGTGAAAGTGTGTCATACCAGGCTCTAGGTGCTTGTTTCAAACCATAGAGTGCTTTGAGGAGGAAGTATACATATTCTGGAAAATCATCATCTTCAAAACCAGGAGGTTGACTTACATACACCTCCTCTTCCAATTCCCCATTCAGAAAAGCACTCTTCACATCCATTTGATAGACTTTGAAATTGGCATGGGCTGCATAGGCTAGGAAAATCCTTATTGCTTCTAGTCTTGCAACATGAGCAAAGGTTTCATCAAAATCAATTCCTTCTTCTTGTGAATAGCCTTTTGCAACCAATCTAGCTTTGTTCCTTGTGACTATGCCATTTTCATCCATCTTGTTTCTGAACACCCATTTTGTGCCTATGACACTCCTGTCCTTAGGCTTGGGCACCAGCTTCCAAACACTGTTTCTCTCAAATTGGTTTAGCTCCTCTTGCATAGCTAGAACCCAATCTGGATCTAGAAGTGCATCCTCAACTTTCTTTGTCTCATCTTGAGACAGAAAGCTACTATATAGACATTCCTCTTGAGTTGCTCTTCTAGTTTGGACTTTGGAAGAAACATCACCTATAATAAGTTCAAAGGGATGATCTTTAGTCCATTTCCTTGAGGGAGGTAGATTTGCTCTTGAAGAAGTAGCTTCATGATCATGGTTGCCTTGATTGGATATATGTCCTTGAGAAACTCCCCCTGAGTTTGTTGTCCCTAATTGATCACTTCTAGAGGCATTTCTGTGACTGTCAACGGTATGACCATTTTGACTGTCAACGAAACACTCATTTTGACTGTCAATGAATCCTTCATCATGACTGTCAACGAAATGACCATTTGGTCTGCTAGCAGCTATTCTTTTCAATCTCAATGCAGCAATTTCATCTTCACTACTGCTTTCATCTGTGCTAGATACAACAACTTTAGGCTGTTTCTCAATAGCCTTGACATGATTCACTTGATCTCCTTCCTCATTCTCAAAAGAAAGACTTTCATGGAAACCTTCGTCACAGAGACCTTGAATTTTGAGATCATCAAAAACAACATGTACAGATTCCATAACAATGTTGGTTCTGAGATTATAGACTCTGTAAGCTTTCCCTGCTGCATATCCCACAAATATAGCTTCATCTGCCTTTGCTTCAAATTTCCCCAAATGCTCAGCTTGATTTCTCAGAACAAAGCACTTGCATCCAAAGACATGAAGAAAGTCCAATAGTGGCTTCTTTCTTTTCAGTAGTTGATAAGGGGTCATTCCCTTGGCCTGATTAATCAAAGAAATATTTTGAGTGAAGCAAGTTGTGTTAACTGCCTCAGCCCAAAAATAAGTTGGTAACTTTGATTCATCTAGCATTGTCCTTGCAGCCTCAATAAGTGTTCTGTTTTTCCTTTCTACTACACCATTTTTCTGTGGTGTCCTTGCTGCAGAAAACTCATGCAAAATACCATTTTCTTCACAGAACACCTTTATGCTTGAATTCTTGAATTCTGTCCCATTGTCACTCCTAATCCTTCTTACTTTGAAATCAGGATGATTGTTTACCATCTTGATGTGATTGATAATGATTTCACTTGCCTCATCTTTGGAGTGCAAAAAGAAAGTCCATGTAAATCTAGAAAAATCATCAACAATCACAAGACAGTATTTCTTCTTTGAAATGGACATGACATTTACAGGGCCAAATAGATCCATATGAAGCAACTCAAGCTGTTGGACAATTGATGACTCTGTCTTGCTTTTGAATGATGCCTTCTTTTGTTTCCCTTTTTGACAGGCATCACACAAACCATCCTTGGAGAATTCCACCTGTGGAATTCCTCTAGCAAGATCTTTCCTTACCAAATCATTCATAACTTTGAAATTCAGATGAGATAATTTCTTGTGCCATAGCCAACTTTCATCCTTGCTTGCCTTGCTGAAAAGTCAAGTGATGGTGTCTGGACTTGTGCTACTAAAGTCAGCAATGTACACATTTCCTCTTCTGAATCCAGTCATGACCACATTGGTGTTTCCTACCTTAGAAACAACATAGGCTTCTTTTAAAAAAGTAACTAAAAATCCTTTGTCACAAAGTTGGCTGATACTAAGCAAGTTGTGCTTAAGACCATCCACCAATGCAACCTCATCTATGATGACATTCTCTTTTGAAATCAAGCCATATCCCTTAGTGTAGCCTTTGTTGTCATCTCCAAAAGCAATACAAGGGCCAGCACTTTCCTGAAACTCTGTGAGCAGGGTAGAATCACCAGTCATGTGTCTTGAACAACCACTATCCAAGTACCAAAGATTCCTTTTGTCTCCCTGCACACAATAAAACCAAATCAAGTTGATTTTGGTACCCAAGTTTCCTTGGGTCCTGTTTTGTTAGCCTTTGCTTTTCCTTTTATATCATTTTTCACTTGAGACTCAGATTGATTTAAATCAACCTTTATCTTTGGTGCTGATTTCTGAGGGTTGCTCACATTTTCATTCATAGCATGCATAGTTGGAGGAACAAACATGTTATTCACATTCCATGGCATTTGTGGCACATTAAACATATTCATGTATGGATTAGGCACAAATGACATACTAGCATATGGATTCTGAAATTGTGCATATGGAGCAAACATGTTAGGCATAACAGGCATTGTAGGCATATAACCATTCGTTGCAGGCTTAGGCATTTTCACATTAGCAGTCTTCTTAACAGATTTGCAGTTAGTAGATAAATGACTAACACTTCCACAATTAACACATGTCTTTCTAGGAGCATATTTATCAGGTGTGTAATTGTTATGTTTGTTAATCCCTACTTTGCCATTCCTGTTATTCTTTTTATTGCCCTTAGCCTCAACTTGAATTTTCTCTACCTTGTCTTTCAATTGCTTGTTAGACAAGTGACCTACATTAGCTCTTTCAACAGGCTTCTCAACTTTCTTTGATTTACTAGACTCACCTTGAACAAAGTTCTTGGTGACAGGACCATACTTGTTATTAAGTCTAGTGAGTTCTTCTTTTCTTTTCTCTGTCAACGAAACAGCCTGATCGGTTGATGGTTCATCTGTCAACGAAACTTTGTATTCCGTTGACATATCAACCTTCAACAAATGATCATTGTTGTTTGTTGACTCTGTTTCTGATTCTAAGGTTTCACCAGCATACCCTAGCTTCTCTTTGTTCTTTTTCCATGATTGCTCACAGAAAGATTCCATACCTTGAACATTAATGATGTTGGTAGCAACATTCCTGGAATCTTTCCATTTTGCAATCACACTTTGTTCTATTTCAAGTTGTGTTTTAAGAATTTCTTCCCTTTCTAACACGTTCTCAAGTTCCTTCTTAGCATCCCTACTAACACACCTCATTTTCTCAAATTCAATGAGCTGTGCTTCCAACATGGCATTCTTATCCCTTAAGAGCAAATTAGTCTCTTTTATTCTTGAATTCTCTTTGGTAAGTGATTTAAGAGTAACATGCAAATTATATAGTACAGTAGACATTTCATTTACTGCACTATCGCATTCCTCTTTAGAAAGCTCAGAAAGATTAGTAATTGTTACCTGGTTGCTTGAGGAGCTTGCTTCCTGCTCATGGTCGTTAGCCATAAGAGCCAAGTTGACATACTCAACATCATCATCAGAATCTTCACCATTACCAGCCCAATCATACTCCTGAGACATGAAAGCCTTTTCTTTTTGCTTGAGAAGTTCAAAGTATTTCTTTTTATAATCAACAGGCTCAAATTACCTGTTGCCCTTCTCAACCTTGGGCTTTCTGCAGTCTCCAGCAAAGTGACCAGTCATTCCACAATTGAAACATTTAGACTTTGACTTTTAAATCCAGTTATTTTTGCTAGGTTGAAAGTCTCTCCTTGGTGGTCTTGCTTCTGAGTTTCTCTTGAACTTGAACTTAGAGAATTTCCTTGAAAGAAAAGCAATGTGTTCATCAATCTCATCTAAGTCATCCAAGTTGGCTGGTTCTGGTTCTTCTTCTTCTGTCATCTTGCCTTTACCTTTGCTAACATCACTCCTACAACTAGCTCGACTAGTTGTGGCTTTTGCAGCTTCTTCATTGTCATCTTCCAGTTGGTTCACAGATGCAATCAATGCAATAGATCCACCTTTCTTCTGTACCTTTTCAATTTTTTCATCTTGCTCCATTTCCAAATCATATGTCTTTAAGGTTCCATAAAGCATTTCAAGAGTGTAGTCTTTGTACTCTTGAGTGTTTCTGAGAGAAACAGTCATTGGCTTCCATTCTTTTGGAAGAGCTCTAAGAAATTTAAGGTTTGAATCCTTGGTTTGATAGATCCTCCCATACAACTTTAATCCATTCAAGAGCTTTTGAAACCTACTAAACGTGTCATTTAGGGTTTCACCAGCTTTAAAATGAAAATGCTCATATTATTGTATAAGGAGTTGCATTTTGTTTTCCCTAACTTGCTCAGTTCCTTCACAGAGTGTTCTAACAGTATCCCATACTTCTTTAGAGGTTGTACAGTTTATGACATTGTCAAACATCTCTTGCTCCAAACCATTAAACAGAATGTTCATGGTTCTTTTATCTTTATGGATTTCTGCAACATCTTCAATAGTCCATTCTGAGACAGGTTTTGGAATTTCTACATCAGGAGCATCATCTGGCAGTCCAACTCTAGATGCAAACTTCATGGGAACGTGTGGACCTTTCTCAATGCAGTCTACATACCTCTCATCCGTAGACATGAGATGTAAATGCATCTTTACTTTCCAGTGAAAATAATTGTCCTTATCAAGAACTGGTATCTTTACTCCTGCATCCTTCTTCACCATGGTTACTGTTTTGGTCTTGATCTTTAAAATTCTTGTATGTTAGAAGCTTGCTCTGATACCAATTGTTAATCCCAAATGACCTAACAGAATTGTAGAAGGGGGGGTTGAATACAATTCTAGATATTCCTCAAACTTAAAAACAACTTTCAAACTAAAACTAAACTTATAAGATAAAAACACAAGCACTTAAATAATTTCAGTTGGACTGTTTGATGATCCAACTGAAGTGTTTTTATTGCGGAAATAATCTGTGATACAAAATGTACACAGCTGCTCAGTTACAAGAATGTAGAGAAGTATGCTCTCAAAGATAGCTAATACAATCTGTTTGTTTTTCTTCTCACACACTTATTTTAACTGCTACACTTGGTTATATATATTCCCAAGTTTACAATGCTATTTTTGGCTACACTAAAGGTAACCGTTAGTAGCTTGGTTTTCATCCCTTTTGTCCAATGGTCCTTGGAGATCTTTGTCTTCTGTCTTCAGTCTTATAGTGATCCCACTCAAAAACCAGATTGGAAATTGGAATGTTTCCTTATTCCCTATGTCCATTTTGATGGCTTCCAATGCAAAGTACACTTTCAAATCTCCCTTTTGATCTGTCAAAAAACTGTCACTATCACTTTGTCAACTATTCAGAAAAGCAATAATGATTCGTTGATAGCAGGGAGATGTGTTTCGTTGATAGATTTATTCTTCATTCCGTTGATGGTGTATTCCTCGTTTCGTTGATAGAGTAATCTTCATTCCGTTGACGTGTCTTCACTTAGGCAAAATTACATGGCATACTATATTTACAATTCACCAGCCTATTTTGCCTATCTAGTACTAAGTCAACATGACTTAGAAAACCTATCTAATACATACAACAAAATGCATATCAAACTGTAAAGTATTGTACATTGCAATTGCTACATCACTCATTTCGTTGATGAGCTTCCTGTCAACGAAACGCTGCAAAGCATGCCATTCCGTTGACAGTTACAAAATGACTTAATACAAAATCTACTAAGTGTTTTTATAATTATCATCAAGAACAACATATTCCTAACACAAGTATGTCAAAAAGGATAGCAAGGGTAGCAAATTTGACAAGTCAAAGGTTAGATGCTACAAGTGTAATGGTATGGGTCACTTTGCTTCTGAGTGCAAGAAGACAAAGGCACTCATCACATCAAGCAAGGAGTGGATGGACTCTTCCTCAGAATCTAATACTGAGGTGGTCAACTATGCTCTAATGGCCAATACTGATGATACTGCTATTCCTGATGATAAGGTACTAACTATTGTCTTTGATTTTGATACTGATAATGCTTCTGAGTTAAGACGTTTTCTAAAGTCATTGCATATTAGCTTTAGAAGTCAAACTATTGAGAATACTAGAATCTTATCTGAGATGTCTGAACTTAGGAAAAGGAATGAGCATTTAGAAGCTGAATTTTCTCTTATGCAAAAAGTACAGATAGAATGTGATAATGCTAAACACATGTACTTAGAGATGAAAGTTAAATGTACTACTCTTGAAAAAGAACTTGAGGATGCTAATGAGAAAATCAGAACTTGGACACACTCTGGTAGAAAATTTCATGAAATTAATACTTCTAAGAATTGGAAAGGGTGTCTAGGTTATAAGTCAGATGATGATAAGAAATTGAAAGAAAAGATTGTTATTGATGAGACAGTTAATCCAAAAACCTATAGACATGTTATAGACAAAACCAAATCTAAAATTACACCTGTTAATTTTGTGTTTGGTAAGGATTCCAATTCAACTATTGAAAAGGGATCTACCTCTGATCAATGTGTTAAAATTATTAAGTCTAAACATGTGATGAGTAAAGTTACTAAGAATGTAGGTTTACTGTCTCAGAAACAACTTAAGGATAAAATCTGTGAGGTTACAGATAGGAAAAAGGAAGCTACTGTCAAGAGAAACAGGAATGGTAAAATTGGGATTAATAAAGAGAATGGTTATAAGTATATCCCAAATGCACCTAGGAAATGTTGTTTTAACTGTGGGAACTCTAATCATCTTGCTATTGATTGTAAAAAGAGTTTAAAGAAAATTACTGAAATTCCTTTGTCTGATGCTAGGAATAGATCAGTATTTTATAAACCACAGAATTCCTCTTTTCATTGTGGTAGTAAATGGCATTCTATTTATACATGTGAAGAATATCATGATTTGTACTATAACTTCTATGATCCATTACCTAAGTTTAAGAATAGGGCAAATTCTGATAACCTTAAGAATGTCAATATGAAGCATGATTTTGTTAATACTGATACTGATAAAGCAAATCCTGATGGAGTAAATTTTGTCAAGACTGCTAAAATCAGAAAGTCTTCTGCTACTAAAATTAATAAAATGCATGGACAAGGAACCCAAAAAGTGTGGGTTCCTAAACATTCTGACTAGTGTTTTAACATTCTGATTGCAGGGTAAAAAGAAAAATGTGTTAGTCATGGATAGTGGATGTTCTGTGCACATGACTGGAAGCAAAGCCCTGTTATCAGAATATGAAGAAAAAGCTGGCCCAAATGTGTCTTATGGAGATGGCAACATTGGACAAACTTTGGGATATGGCAATATAATCATTGGAAATGTCATCATTGAAAAAGTAGCTCTAGTGAAGGGACTAAAACACAACCTGTTGAGTATTAGTCAAATCACTGACAGATGTTATCATGTCAACTTCTATTCCACACATTGTGAAGTAGTCAGCAAAGAAACAGGGAAGATTGCATTGACTGGCTACATGCATGGTAACATATATGAAGCCAACATTCAATCAAATACTGATGGCTCTCCTATTTGTTTCATCAGTAAAGCTTCAGTAGATGAAAGTTGGAATTGGCACAAGAAGCTTTCTCATCTCAACTTCAGCAATATCAATGAGTTGGTTAAGAAATATTTAGTCAGAGGATTGCCAAATGTGTTATATACTCCATATGGACTCTGTGATGCATGTAACACCCCCAGATCCGGGGTCAGGAATCTGGGATGTCACGCTCCATCAATTACACAATACCTGCATTCCTTACAACATTCTAATAATATAACTTCAACGACCCCAATCACTTACGCACACACACACAAGTTATAGCCTTGGAGATGAGCAACAAAAGTAACATTCGTTATTACAAATCAAATGTACAATCCAGGATCTCATCTATCATTTACAACCTCTACCTAAAGTTAAAATAATAGACCTCACAATTCTATACAAGGTTTAGTAATACAAACCTACTCAAAAATAATTCTCACTAATTCAAGCTGCAACTATTCTGCTCACACCGGCAGTATCCATCCTGCTGAACTAACTCAAGGGTGGTCTCTCCATTCCCTTGCTATCGTGACACGAGGTGAATCGGCAATGTTTTCTTCATGCTGAAAGATTTAATAAAGCAAGAATGAGCTAATAGCGCTCAGCAAGAAATCTATCCCAGTTTAAATCTTTAAACCTTTTAGGAAGATAATCCATATGGGATCAAAGCTTTTAACACTACTAGGGTCTATCCCCAAAATAGTACACCGTTCAAAATACCGTATGACTTACAATCATACTCAAATATTCTTCGTAAATCATTTGGAGATCCTTGGTATCAGTATGATAAACCAAGACTCAAAACATATCTTTTTAAAATAGATATCAAATGTTGGAATCAAGGCTTAAAGCCTATTCATTGATTCAAAACACTATACAGTTCAATGTACTGTATATCTTAAATACCCTTTCAACATATATACTCACATATCTATTTAAATATCTCATACTGTTCAAAATACTGTAAAATATCAGTAATGAACACCTTTTATAAAAGAAGCAAGAATGAGCACTATAGCTCAACAATCAGATATATCAGCTTAATCGTATATGTAAGCTTATATCATAAAGGAAAACCTTTAAAACTTCATTCGTATACAGAATGATATATTTGTTTTCTTTTCGTCCAAAACATGCCATACAGTGCAACTACTGTATGAGGACATCATTACTCTTCACTGTCACATTATCAGTAACTCAGCGCCTAGGCTTTTGTTACAATGTACAGTACAACTCCAATCGGAGGGAAGAAAGGGAATGTACTGGAACACCCGATACACGGTGATCAGCCGTTGTATCGTAACTTTTCTTTTCTTTTGTTTTGTCTAATTAATCCTCAATACTTTGTACTTTAATTGTGTGGCTAATATCTAGCCTTGTCACCAATGACAAGCCTCTCTTTATCTTGTGGTTGTGGTGAAAGTGGTGACAAGGTGGTGATTCATCACCTTGTCATCACTTTGTCATGCTTATGTCACTCCTCTGCATCATGCTTATGTCATCATTTGTATCCTCAATCCTCTTATATATTGCACTTGATGATCTCATATAATACTCCTCCTTTGGTTAGGGTTTAATCCACAATTTGTTACGCTTTTGTTTTGTGATAGTTTCAAGTGGTTTTAAAAACGTTTCTATGTACGAATGCTAGGGGATACTTCCTTGATCTTTCCATTACCTTGGTTTAATATATGATCCTAGATTTCTCACCTTGGTTTAAGGTATGATCATGGATTTCTCATTCTACATACTTTCTCAAAACGATCAAATCAATACATCCTCGATTGTCCGATGAATAGTGATCAAAATTTAAAGTTGGAATCTCCTGATTCTGATCGCGTTTACATTCTTTTATTCTTCCTATATATTAACAATATAACCTCGAAACATTCATTCCATATCATCCACATAGTGTGGTCTGAAAAAAATTTCCATCAGCAAATTTACTATTCATCACATTTACTATTCATCAAAAAATTTTAACTAAGTCCAAAATTTGGGGTTATTACAGTCTCCCCTCCTTAAAAGGATTCCGGCCCGGAATCTAAGAAAATAGCCGAGGTTACTCTTTCAATATAGGAATCTCCAGTTTCCAGGTTGACTCCACAACCCTCTGGTTTCATTACAACACTTACTCATTCCGGTCTGTGATATCTACCGGACGCTTTATATAAGCAAATTCTGGTTGTACTCTTATACACCCATTTTCTATCAACATCCGACTACTCTTGTAGTCGGTGGTACAACGCTTACCATAACTTCGGTTCTCTGAAAGGTTTCTTTCGGTCGGTCCGTCGGTCTGCGGGCCCTACGTAGTGTTCGCACTCACACTCGTCGCCAACATGTTTGGAAAACTCCTCCCGAATCAGGAGTTCAATCATTGGTTCTTATCTGACACGATGGTGACTGGAACTCCACGTCACCCAACTATCTCTTTCATAACTCTTCAGTTAAAGATCTCTTGCTGATAACAAAGTATGAGTAGACTCATTTAATCCATCAATTATAACTCAATTGATGTCATAGTCCGACTTGATTCTTGTTGATCCTATCACAGAATCCATTATAGTAAAATTACATTCCTTATCAGGAATCTCTACTAACTGTGATAGTCAACTAGGTCTTTGTTTTGCCTTCATTTTCTGACATATCCAATATTTGTTTTCCAATCGATAAATCCTTTTATTTATCCGTCCGACAATAACATTGCCTTAACTTTCTTTACTCTCGGTGTAGCTGTCTCTCTATGACAGATCTTTATTCCTTAATTTATTCAGGCTCAATCAGGACTTTTAAATAATCCTTGTTGTACTCTTAATACCATTTCCGGTTATCTTAACCTCAATTTCCATTTACTCAAATCCTTGGATTAACTTTATCCAACGATGTTATCATCTTAATTCTCTCTTTCCTACCAAGGGTATTGGCCACCACATTGGCCTTCCCTGGGTGGTAAAGAATCCCGCCATCATAATCGTTGATTAGCTTTAGCTATCTTTTCTATTATCACGGTACGTTCTTCCTGGGAAAACGTATCTAATGCTCTTATGATTGTGTAAATCTCGCCCTTCTTTCCATACAATTAGTGCCTCCAAATCATTAAAGCGAAAACTATCGCTGCCAATTCTAGGTCAAGCGTAGGGTATCTAAATTCATATTACTTTAATTGTCTGGATGCATACGTAATTAACTTTCCGTGCTGTATAAGCACACACCCTAATCCTTTATGCGATGCGTCGCTATAGATCACAAAATCTCCCTTCCCGTCTGGCAGTACCAGCACAGGACAGTGACTAGTCTCTTTGTTAGATCAGAATTCAATGATCGTCAGGAGCTAGACTCAACTGATCAGGATTGCTGACGTCATCAGGATTACATGGTCGTCAGGATCAGAATGCATATCAGGACTGGGATCAGGATTGATCGTCAAGACTGGAATCTGATCAGGATTCCTACTTCGAGTTATATTTGGAGTCTAGATAAACATGGAAGTTTATTCTGTCGGTTCCTGGTTTGTAGTATGTAGCTATCAATTATGGATAGGTTTCAATCTTTGTAATTGATTAGGACTTATCATTGATAGAGAAGCTGTGTAGTATATAAACACAGTTTTGGTTTTGGTTCTAAAGCGAATCAAGATAGAAGCTCTCGAGAACATAGAATTTCTTGGGAGAGTTTTTGTAAGCTAGCAGCTCTCAAGAACATCAGAATTTCTTGAGAGAGTTTGTAACAGTTTTATATCAGATTTAATAAAGCTGTTATCTTTCTTTTCATATTTGTGATATATACATTAAGAAGTCGATTATCTTACTCTATTGTATTCAACCCCCCTTCTACAATAGATTATTACTGGGCAACAATTGGTATCAAAGCAAACTGGTTTATTTGTGAATCAGAGACGATCTAAGATGTCGACAACCAAGTATGAAAGCATGAAGATTCCCATCTTAAAGATATCAGAATATCCTACATGGAGGGTAAAGATGCTGATGTACCTGGAGGCTATGGATCCTGATTACTTGGACAGGATTCGTGATGGACCATATATACCAACAAAGTTCGTAGAACGAACAGATACTGTACCAGAACATTATGTGGTCAAAGCTAAAACTGAATGCACTCCAGAAGAAAAAGCTCATGTACTCAGGGAACCAAAGATAAAGAATATCTTGCATAATAGTCTTGATGCTGTCATGTCAAACAGGGTGATTGCATGCAAGTCTTCAAAAGAAATCTGGGATACTTTGGAAACTCAGTGCCAGGGATCTGCATCTGTTAAGAAGAACAGAAGGGCTCTTTTGATTCAAGAATATGAACAATTCGATGCAAGACCTGAAGAGAGCCTGACTGATCTATATGATAGATTTCTGACACTATTGAATAGCTTATCTTTAGTTGACAAAGTATATGAAACTGAAGATTCGAATACCAAGTTTCTAAGAGCTTTACCTGAAGAATGGGATACTCAGACCTCAATCATCAGACACCAGTATGATCTAAACATTGTGTCTCTTGATGAGATCTATGGGATGCTAAGAACTCATGATCTTGAAGTTCAACAGAGAAAGAACAAGAAAAGCAGCAAGGCAAAATCAATTGCTTTGAAAGCAGAGGCTAAATCAAAAGGAAAAGCTATGGAGGTCTCTAGAAGTAAAGCAAGAGTAGCTGAGTCAGATCCTGACGACTCTTCATCAGATACTGATGGCAATCCTGATGCCAATATTGATGATGATTCTTCTGATTCAGACATGGAAGAGATGGTTGCTATGATTGTCAGAAACTTCAGAAGGATGAAGTTTAGGAAGAATAGAAGACAAGGCAACTTTCAGAAAAAGACCTTCAAAGCAGACAAAGACAAGTATATCAAAAAGGACAGCAAGGGTATCAAATTTGACAAGTCAAAGGTTAGATGCTACAAGTGTAATGGTATGGGTCACTTTACTTCTGAATGCAACAAGACAAAGGCACTCATCACATAAAGCAAGGATTGGATGGACTCTTCCTCAGAATCTGATACTGAGGTAGTCAACTATGCGTTAATGGCCAATGCTGATGTAATTGCTGCTCCTGATGATAAGGTACTAAATACTATCTTTGATTTTGATACTGACAATGCTTCTGAGTTAAGACGTTTTCTAAAGTCATTACATATTAGCTTTAGAAGTCAAACTGCTGAAAATACTAGGATCTTATCTGAGATGTCTGAACTTAGAAAAAGGAATGAGATATTAGAAGCTGAATTTTCTCGTATGCAAGAAGTACAAAAAGAATGTGATAATGCTAATCACATGCATTTAGAGATGAAATCCAAATGTACTGCTCTTGAAAAAGAACTTGAATATGCTAATGAGAAAATCAGAACCTGGACAGACTCAGGCAGGAAATTTCATGAGATTAATACCTCTAAGAATTGGAAAGAGTGTCTAGGATATAAGTCAGATGAAGATAAGAAATTGAAAGACAAAATTGTCATTGATGAGACAGTCAGTCCAAAGACCTATAGACATATTTTAGATGCAACCAAATCTAAGATTACTCCTGTTAATTTTGTTTTTGGTAAGGATTCCAATTCTACTTCAGAAAAGGGATCTACTTCTACTCAAGGAATTATAATCATAAAGTCTAAACCTGTCTTGAATAAAGTCATAAAGAATGTAGGTCTATTGTCTCAGAAACAACTTAAGGATAAAATCTGTGAGGTGACGGATAAGAAAAAGGAAGCTACTGTTAAGAGAAACAGGAATGGTAAAATTGGGATCAATAAAGAAAATGGTTATAAGTATATCCCAAATGCACCTAGAAAGAGTTGTTTTAACTGTGGTAACTCTAATCATCTTGCTATTGATTGTAAAAAGAGTAAGAAGAAAATTCCTGAAATTCCTAAGTCCGATGTTAGGAATAGATCAGTATATTATAAACCACAGAATTCCTGTTTTCATTGTGGTAGTCTATGACATTCTATTTATACCTGTAAAGAGTATCATGATTTGTACTATAACTTTTATGATCCACTGCCTAAGTTTGAAAGTAGTACAAAGTCTGATAGAACTAAAAATGTCATAGTGAAGCATGCTTTTGTTAATACTGATGCTGACAAAGCAAATCCTGATGGAGTAACACCTGTCAGGACTGCTAAGGTCAGAAAGTCTTCTGCTGTGAAAATTAATAAATTGCGTGAAAAAGGAACCCAACATGTATGGGTTCCTAAGTGTTCTAACTAGCGTGTTTCTATTATGATGCAGGGTAAAAAGAAAAATGTGTTAGTCATGGATAGTGGATGTTCTGTGCACATGACTGGAAACAAAGCCCTGTTATCAGAATATGAGGAAAAAGCTGGCCCAACAGTGTCTTATGGAGATGGCAACATTGGACAAACCTTGGGATATGGCAATATAATCATTGGAAATGTCATCATTGAAAAAGTAGCTCTAGTGAAGGGACTAAAACATAACTTGTTGAGTATTAGTCAAATCACTGACAGAGGTTATCATGTCAATTTCTATTCCACACATTGTGAAGTAGTCAGTAAAACAACAGGACAAATAGCTCTAACTGGCTACAGGCATGGTAACATATATGAAGCCAACATTCTTTCAAATTCTGATGGCTCCCCTACATGTCTCATCAGTAAAGCTTCAGTAGATGAAAGTTGGAATTGGCACAAGAAGCTTTCTCATCTCAACTTCAGCAACATCAATGAGTTGGTTAAGAAAGATTTAGTAAGAGGATTACCTAATGTCTTGTATACACCTGATGGACTTTGTGATGCATGTCAAAAAGCAAAACAAAGAAGGACATCATTCCAGAGTAAATCAGAATCCTCTATTGAAGAACCATATCACATGCTACATCTTGATCTATTTGGTCCAGTCAACATCATGACCATCAGTAAGAAAAGGTACACTCTTGTAATTGTTGATGAATATTCTAGATTCACCTGGGTGTATTTTCTGCACAGAAAAGATGAAACTCCTGAAGTTCTGTTGGATCATGTGAGAATGATTGAGACAACCACAAAGTACGAAGTCAAGATTCTAAGAAGTGATAATGGTACTGAATTTAAGAATTCAAAGATGGAAGAGTTCTGCAAGTACAAAGGAATTATTCAACAATTCTCTGCTCCTGGCATACCTCAGCAAAATGGAGTAGTAGAAAGGTGTTGGGTTTTATACTAAACTATTCATTAGTAGTATATAAACATTGTCCATTTTATTGAGAATCTTGATTGCATATTTTTACATTGTCTATTTATTATATATTGTGGATAATTTAGTATCAAATGGGATAACAGAAGATTAAATTATCAGTGTCTATATATAATATAAAGGGTTCACAGTTTAAGTGGAATTAGACAAACCACTGGAATAACTGAAGTATTATTTGGGAATAGTTTATCTTGACTATTAAATAATACTTGTATACTTTGTGTATATTGAACAGGATCAAATTTAGAATTGTTCCCTTAAACTGATTAAGAAGGTGAACTAAGATTCTATGTTATTATTAATGCTTAGGTTCTTAATCCGGATATAGTAATTGACACGTGTATATTATTTACATGCTTTGATTTATATATGAAATAATTCTTTTGAATTATATCATTATATTTTGGGTGATGGAATTGTTAGATCAGAATTCAATGATCGTCAGAAGCTAGACTCAACTGATCAGGATTGCTGACGTCATCAGTATTGCATGGTCATCAGTATTTGATCAAGCGTCAGTATCTTATTGATCATCAGGATTCCTACTCAGACTATGATCAGGTTTGATCATCAGGACTTGAAGCTGATCAGGATTCCTACTTCGAGTTATATTTGGAGTCTAGATAAACATGGAAGTTTGTTCCTGGTTTGTAGAATGCAGCTATCGATTAAAGATATGTTTCTATCTTTGTTATGATTAGGACTTATCTTGTTATTGATAGAGAAGCTGTGTGCACTATATAAACACAGTTTTGGTTTTGATTTATGAATTAATTCGAGAGCGAACATAATCGAGGGAATCAAGAGAGAAGCTCTTAAGAACAGAATTTCTTGAGAGAGTTTTTGTAAGCTAGCAGCTCTTAAGAACATCAGAATTTCTTAAGAGAGTTTGTAACAGTTTTATATCAAAGTTAATAAAGCTGTTATTGTTATTGTTATTGTTATTGATCTTTCATATTTGTGTTATATAAAGTCGAGAATCTTATACAATTGTATTCAACCCCCTTCTACAATTGTTATTTACTGGGCAACAATTGGTATCAGAGCAAACTGATTTAATTCTGAATCAGATACGATCTAAAGATGTCGACAACCAAGTATGAAAGCATGAAGATTCCCATCTTGAAGATATCAGAATATCCTACATGGAGGGTAAAGATGTTGATGTACCTGGAGGCTATGGATCCCGACTACTTGGACAGGATTCGTGATGGACCATATATACCAACAAAGTTCGTAGAACGAACAGATACAGTACCAGAACATTATGTGGTCAAAGCTAAAGCTGAATGGACTCCAGAAGAAAAAGCTCATGTACTCAGGGAACCAAAGATAAAGAATATCTTGCATAATAGCCTTGATGCTGTTATGTCAAACAGAGTGATTGCATGCAAGTCTTCAAAAGAAATCTGGGATACTTTGGAAACTCAGTGCCAGGGATCTGCATCTGTCAAGAAAAACAGAAGGGCTCTATTGATTCAAGAATATGAGCAATTCGATGCAAGACCTGAAGAGAGCCTGACTGATCTATATGATAGATTCCTGACACTATTGAACAGCTTATCCTTAGTTGACAAAGTATATGAAACTGAAGATTCAAACACCAAATTTCTTAGAGCTTTACCTGAAGAATGGGATACTCAGACCTCAATCATTAGACACCAGTATGATCTGAACATTGTGTCTCTTGATGAGATCTATGGGATGCTAAGAACTCATGATCTTGAAGTTCAACAGAGAAAGAACAAGAAAAGCAGCAAGGCAAAGTCAATTGCTTTGAATGTAGAAGCAAAATCAAAAGGGAAAGCTATGGAGGTCTCTAGAAGGAAAGCAAGAGTAGCTGAGTCAGATCCTGACGACTCTTCATCAGATACTGATGGCAATCCTGATGCCAATACTGGTGATGAATCTTCTGATTCAGACATGGAAGAGATGGTTGCTATGATTGTCAGAAACTTCAGAAGAATGAAGTTCAGGAAGAATAGAAGACAAGGCAACTTTCAGAAAAAGACCTTCAAAGCAGACAAAGACAAGTATATCAAGAAGGACAGCAAGGGTAGCAAATTTGACAAGTCAAAGGTTAGATGCTACAAGTGTAATGGTATGGGTCACTTTGCTTCTGAATGCAACAAGACAAAGGCACTCATCACATCAAGCAAGGATTGGATGGACTCTTCCTCAGAATCTGATACTGAGGTAGTCAACTATGCGTTAATGGCCAATGCTGATGTAACTGCTGGTCCTGATGATAAGGTACTAAATACTATCTTTGATTTTGATACTGATAATGCTTCTGAGTTAAGACGTTTTCTAAAGTCATTACATATTAGCTTTAGAAGTCAAACTGCTGAGAATACTAGAATCTTATCTGAGATGTCTGACCTTAGAAAGAGGAATGAGATATTAGAAGCTGAATTTTCTCGTATGCAAGGAGTACAAAAAGAATGTGATAATGCTAAACACATGCACTTAGAGATGACATCTAAATGTACTTCCCTTGAAAAAGAACTTGAATTTGCTAATGAGAAAATCAGAACCTGGACAGACTCTGGTAGGAAATTTCATGAGATTAATACCTCTAAGAATTGGAAAGAGTGTCTAGGATATAAGTCAGATGAAGATAAGAAATTAGCAGAGAAAATTGTCATTGATGAGACAGTCAGTCCAAAGACCTATAGACATGTTATAGACTCAACCAAATCTAAGATTACTCCTGTTAATTTTGTTTTTGGTAAGGATTCCAATTCTACTTTTGAAAAGGGATCTTCTTCTAGTCAAGGAATTAAAATTATAAAGTCTAAACCTGTCATGAACAAAGTCACTAAGAATGTAGGTCTATTGTCTCAGAAACAGCTTAAGGAGAAAATCTGTGAGGTCACAGATAAGAAAAAGGAAGCTACTGTTAAGAGAAACAGGAATGGTAAAGTTGGGATCAATAAATAGAATGGTTATAAATATATCCCAAATGCACCTAGAAAGTGTTGTTTTAACTGTGGTAACTCTAATCATCTTGCTATTGATTGTAAGAAGAGTAAGAAGAAGATTACTGATATTCCTAAGTCTGATGTTAGGAATAGATCAGTACTCTATAAACCGCAGAAGTCCTGTTTTCATTGTGGTAGTATATGGCATTCTATTTATACTTGTAAAGAGTATCATGATTTGTACTATAACTTTTATGATCCATTGCCTAAGTTTGAAAGTAGTACAAAGTCTGATAGAACTGAAAATGTCATAGTGAAGCATGCTTTTGTTAATACTGATATTGACAAAGCAAATCCTGATGGAGTAAATCCTGTCAGGACTGCTAAAGTCAAAAAGTCTTCTGCTGTTAAATTTAATAAAATGCATGAACAAGGAATCCAACAAGTGTGGGTTCCTAAACATTCTGACTAGTGTTTTACTATTCTGATGCAGGGTAAAAAGAAAAATGTGTTAGTCATGGATAGTGGATGTTCTGTGCACATGACTGGAAACAAAGCCCTGTTATCAGAATATGAGGAAAAAGCTGGCCCAACTGTGTCTTATGGAGATGGCAACATTGGACAAACCTTGGGATATGGCAATATAATCATTGGAAATGTCATCATTGAAAAAGTAGCTCTAGTGAAGGGACTAAAACACAATTTGTTGAGTATTAGTCAAATCACTGACAGAGGTTATCATGTCAATTTCTATTCCACACATTGTGAAGTAGTCAGTAAAGCAACAGGGAAAATAGCACTAACTGGCTACAGGCATGGTAACATATATGAAGCCAACATTCTCTCAGATACTGATGGCTCCCCTACATGTTTCATCAGTAAAGCTTCAGTAGATGAAAGTTGGAATTGGCACAAGAAGCTTTCTCATCTCAACTTCAGCAACATCAATGAGTTGGTTAAGAAAGAGTTAGTAAGAGGATTACCTAATGTCTTATATACACCTGATGGACTCTGTGATGCATGCCAAAAAGCAAAACAAAGAAGGACATCATTCCAGAGTAAATCAGAATCCTCTATTGAAGAACCATATCACATGCTACATCTTGATCTGTTTGGTCCAGTCAACATCATGTCCATCAGTAAGAAAAGGTACACTCTTGTAATTGTTGATGAATATTCTAGATTCACCTGGGTGTATTTTCTGCACAGAAAAGATGAAACTCTTGAAGTTCTGTTGGATCATGTGAGGATGATTGAGACAACCACAAAGTACAAAGTCAAGATTCTGAGAAGTGATAATGGTACTGAATTCAAGAATTCAAAGATGGAAGAGTTCTGTAAATACAAAGGAATCATTCAACAATTCTCTGCTCCTGGCACACCTCAGCAAAATGGAGTAGTAGAAAGGAAGAATAGAACTCTTATTGAAGCTGGCAGAACTATGTTGGAAGAAGCTAAATTACCTACATATTTCTGGGCAGAAGCAGTCAACACAGCATGCTATACACAAAATCTCACATTGATAAACAGGCATGGTGTCACTCCTTATCAGTCACTCAAAGAGAAGAAACCAAGTCTGAAGCATTTGCATGTGTTTGGCTGTAAATGTTTTGTTCTCAGAACTCATCCTGAACAACTAGGGAAATTTGAAACAAAGGCTGATGAAGGAATATTCATAGGTTATCCTACATCAAGAGTCTTCAGAGTTTTTAATTTGAGAACAAGAACTGTCATGGAGTCAATACATGTATCTTTTGATGATAAGAAGATAACTGGAATCATTGAAGACTCACATGATAGATTGTTATTTGAAAATGAAGCTTCCAAGGAACCTGAAGAAAGTGAATCAGAAGCTGTCGATTCATCAGATACTGATGGGTCACCAAATCCTGATGACTCACCAGGTACTGATGGTGCTAATACTGATGATGCAAACAACAGTGATACAACTAGTAGTGCTAATGTTGAGGGGGAGCAACGGCATTCAACTACAAGTTCAGAATCAACTCAATCATCAGGACAGAATTCTTCAGATACTGATTCAAGTGAAGATCCTGATAACACATCAGGAGGGCATAGCAATAATTCAGGGAGAGCTTCAAATCAATCAAATTCTTTCAATCAAGATAACACCAATCCAGGGGGAGCATCTACTTCAAGAAACAATTTGACACCAGCAAGGAAATGGACAAAAGATCATACTCCTGATTTGATAATTGGAGATCCTGATGCAGGTGTTCAAACAAGAAGTGCAACTCAGAATGAATGTTTATATAATAACTTTCTATCCAAGGAGGAGCCTAAGAAAGTTGAAGATGCACTTAAAGATGCTGATTGGGTTACTGCAATGCAAGAAGAACTGAATGAATTTGAAAGGAATGAAGTCTGGAAACTGGTACCAAGACCAAAGAATAGATCAATTGTTGGTACAAAGTGGATTTTCAAGAACAAGACTGATTCTGATGGAGTCATTATCAGAAATAAAGCTAGACTAGTTGCAAAGGGGTATTCCCAACAAGAAGGAATTGACTATGATGAAACTTTTGCTCCTGTTGCAAGACTAGAAGCCATCAGGATATTTCTTGCTTATGCAGCACATAAGAAATTCAAGGTTTTCCAGATGGATGTTAAAAGTGCTTTCTTAAATGGTGAACTGGAGGAAGAAGTTTATGTTGAACAACCTCCTGGTTTCATTGATCCTAAATATCCAGATTATGTCTACAGACTGGATAAGGCACTTTATGGACTAAAGCAAGCTCCAAGAGCATGGTATGAAACCTTAGCTCAATTCTTACTGGAAAGTGGATTCAAAAGAGGTGCAATTGATAAAACTCTATTTTATTTGAATCATGGTAAGGAGTTGCTGTTAGTTCAGATTTATGTTGATGATATCATTTTTGGGTCAACAAACAATAAGCTGTGTGAAAAGTTTTCCAAGCTTATGCAGTCAAGATATCAAATGAGCATGATGGGAGAAATGAGTTACTTTCTGGGTCTTCAAGTTAAACAGACTGATGAAGGGATTTTTATTAATCAGTCTAAATACACAAGGAATTTACTGACAAGGTTTAACATGCAAGACAGTACTCCTGCTTCAACTCCCATAGCTACAGCTACCAAACTTGATCCTGATCAAGGTGAAGAGGTAGATGTAACTCACTACAGAGGAATGATTGGCTCTTTATTGTATCTCATTGCCAGTAGACCAGATATCATGTTTGCAACCTGTCTATGTGCAAGATTTCAAGCAAAACCTAGAGAACCACATCTGATTGCAGTCAAAAGAATTTTCAGATATCTCAAAGGCACTCCTTCACTTGGCCTTTGGTATGCAAGGGAATCAGATTTTGGGTTGTGTGGTTATTCAGATGCTGATTTTGCAGGATGCAAAATAGACAGGAAAAGTACTTCAGGAAGTTGTCAGTTTTTGGGTGGAAGACTAGTTTCATGGTTCAGTAAAAAGCAGAAATCTATTTCCACTTCAACTGCAGAAGCTGAGTACATTGCTGCAGGAAGTTGTTGTGCTCAGATAATGTGGATGAGAAATCAGTTGTTAGATTATGGCCTGTCATACTCAAAAATCCCTATTTATTGTGATAACCAAAGTGCTATTGCAATGACAGGAAATCCAGTTCAGCATTCTCTTACTAAACACATAAGTATCAGATATCACTTTATAAGAGAACAGGTTCTGGAAGGAACAATTGAACTTCACTTTGTTCCTACTGATCAACAACTAGCTGATATATTCACCAAGCCACTACCTGAAGCTACTTTCAATAAGTTGGTGAATGAACTTGGAATGATGAATTTTGAGAATTTCTGAGGAAAAGCTACAGATAGGACTCAATCCTGACAGGAAGTCCACTGGTCAAATCCTGATGCTCAGATGTTTGAAGCTGGTATGAAAACCAGAGGTTCTATGCTAATTTGTCATCAACACTCCTGGTAAACTCTGGAAAATTAGATTATTACTTAGTCTTTGATTAAGTTTTCAGTCTTAATTATCAATTTCAATTTCATTATTAACAGAGTTTATTATTTATCATCTTTATATCACTTTGAGTGTTACTAACAAATTTTGCAGGAAAATAAAGGAAGCAAACAATTGAGAAAATAGACAAATTTCATTAATACTTGAAGATACATTACACATGAAATATGGAAATTACATATTTGTTTTCCTAGTCTATTTTCTACTCAGGAACTCGTGCTTTACAGATAAGCATGAACACGTGCCCGGCAAATTAGCATGAATGCTCCTGAGCAGCTTCACAGTTCATCAGAACTGGAAGGTCTCTTGTTCCATCCTTAAGAGACAAAAAGAGGAGCTGATGCACTTGAAGGCGGATCGTCACCATGACCACCGGGACGCCTCCGTGCCTCCAACTTGCATGACATACAAGCATCACGGACCCTCTTCTTACGTTTCTCAAGCTCTCGGACGAGCTCTTCATCATCTTCATCCTCATCCTCTTCATCATCCTCATCGTCTTCATCCTCTTCATAGATGAGATTCTCAAGAGGATTCCAGTCAGGATTGGCTTGCACAAAGTCGTGCCACACCACATCAACCATTGCGTTTATAAACGCTTCATGTTCCTGAGGGACAGGAACTGGTTGTGGCTCCATCTCAGCAAGAGCCTCATCCATTTGTTGCCAAATTCTATCAAGTTCTTCATCAGGTATGTTGTTTTGATTGTTGGCAGCCATTGAAAAACAAAGAAGGTGAAAGGTTTTCGTAAGTTTTTCTCTGGAGAGGGTTTGTGTTTTAATAGATATATGATGATTATGCTTAACAGTTCTCTTTTATAGAGAATGTGTCTTAAGGGTGCAGATCATTTCTACAATCTCGATGAGACGGTTCGGTTTTCCATAAATATTTTTGCCTCGTTTGCTGGTAAGCGTGTTTTAATTCTATGACCATTAATTTGGTTATTTTTCTTAAACCAAAACGCTATTCAGGATTGTTAAAATAAATTTTGTTTTCTTAAATAAAATTTTATTTTAATCTTATTTTTTTTTTTAATCCTGATATGGCAAAATATTTTGTGCGGAAATGCTTTTATTCCTGATGAGGTTAGGTTTTTCTTACATCAGAAAATGCCTACTCGTTATGGACTACTTTCTAATGCTATGGTACAAGGACCAACCCACCTTGTTCCTGACACAAGCATGCAACCTAAACAGTCTAAACAGTTAACAACCACCTCTACTGTCTCTCAAAAGACTTTAGTTGTAAAATCAAAGAAATCAGCTAGAACTGATGTGTCTGGAAGGCAATCAGGTTCAAAGGATTTTTCCTCTACACCACTCACTAAAATGCAGATACAAGGGGGTGTACAAGGGGTCCTGGTGAAGAAAGCTGATAAGGTTGTTAAGGATGTTCCTGTGAAAAGGAAGTTAAGGTTGATTGATGAAAGTGATTCAGAGGATGACTTACCTATATCCTCTGTGATGAATGTGAACAAGGAAGTTGCTGATACTGCTACTAAAGCTGTGGTACCTTTATTAAAACCACAAAAGACAAGGAAATTATCAAAGAGCAGGTATCATATTCCTTTGACAGTGCAAATGAAGGATACTGATATTCAGACATCAAATCCTGATGTTAGTATTCCTGATGCAACAACAAAAGTTGTCTCTATATCAGACTCTCCAGCCTCTCCATCTCAGATTCGAGGACATTCTTGGGAGAAGGTATCTACAACTGCTTCCTTGGTTGGTCTTACACCTACATCAAAGAAAAAGAGGAATGCAGAAGAGTTAGTCTATCAGAGACAGAAGAAGCTGAAAGGATCAAGCCCACAAGAACCTGAATTTCAGAGTAATTCAGCAGCTACTGTTGATCCTGCCACACAAGAACCACTCAATCAAAGTTTGGGTGAAGGCTTAGCTAGTGGAATGGTCACACAAGAACCATTTTCTCAAAGGGAGAATGAAGACATCAACATTCCAGCTACACAAGAACCATCTTCTCAAAGTGAAGATGCAGGCAAAGCTACAGCTTCTGTTGAAAGATTGGTCGAGAACATTGTCAATGAGGGAAGCACACAAGAACCTTTAGCTCATAGTGTTGAAGCAGCTTCTGAACCTCAAGCTCCACAAGAACCATTGGTAGCAAATACTGATGCACGCATATCAAATCCTGACGATGTTCATCCTGACGTTAGTGGTGCTCCTGATAATGAACCTATTTTGATACAGCCACTTCGTTCAAGACCAATAGATCATCCTATCTCAGAATCTCAGGATAAACTGAAAGGTATTGCAATTCCTGATCCTGATATATCTCATGGTTCTGATGATGATAATTCTGATGATGATAGTGATGATGATAATGAGCATAGAAAAGAGAAGGAACAGCTTGCTACAGCACTCAAGATTAGTCTTGGAACTAATTTTGGTTCATCAAGTACATATATGGCTAGCAATGCTTTCACTGGGAAAGATCAGAGACAAGATTTTTCTACTCCTTCCTTTGATCCTGCAGAGGCATTTAGACAGAATGAATGGAACAATTCATGGCA
Source organism: Heracleum sosnowskyi (assembly GCA_030848705.1). Lineage (NCBI taxonomy): Eukaryota > Viridiplantae > Streptophyta > Magnoliopsida > Apiales > Apiaceae > Heracleum > Heracleum sosnowskyi. Next base: position 75,256,503 of record CM061235.1, read on the forward strand.
CAATTCTGATGAATCTATCAGTTTTTCTTCTGCTATTGAACATGCCTATAATGCAGTGAAGTCTTTAGAGAATCAAGACTTGAAGAATCATCTGAAGGCTACTACTCTGTTATCCAAAAGCCTGAAAAGTGAGATTGATTCTATTGAGGGTTCAACTGAAAAAGTGAGGACTGATATCTTTAATAATTTTCCAAAGGTGCCTACTACTTTACAACTAAGGGTAGTGGAATCCCAAGTGAAATCTGTTGTTTCAGAACAAACCTCAATCAATCAAAGAATTGATTCTCTGGATACTAAGGTAACTGAAATTCAAGCCTCTCTTTCCTTAATTTTGCAATTATTGTCAAATCCTGATGTCAAAAAGGGGGAGAAGGTTATTCAGACAAAATGTACACCTGATCTAGTATTAAGAAATAATGATGATGATACTGGAGATGATGGTGGTAACAAAGTGATACAAGGAGAAACCTCTGATGCTGTTGTTATGAAGACAATCCAAACTTCTCAAAGTCAAACAACGCAGTCAACTCATGTTTCTGATTCTGGAGTTAAGACAGTAAGAACATTGGTGCAATCTCAGATCCTGACGGAAGATCAAATCCTGACACCTGGTCATGGACAAATTCTTGCTACAATTCCTGAAGGTGATGAAGATGTGATTATTGATAATCCTGAAGATGCATCAAATTTATTCCAGAAGTTTTCTACAAAAGACGGCAGAATTGTTACTCTATATCACACTGATAAAAGAGTTCAACAATTATATGCAAGAAAAGCACTCTCTACAGCAAGTGAAGAATATCCAGATCTCTCACATGAAGAATTCTTGAGACTACAAAGAGAGACAATGGAAAGCTATACTGCTCCTGCTAGAGGAAGAGGAAGCAGAGGTAGAAGAGGTGCTAGAAGAAGTAGAAGAGGTTCTTCAACTCAAACAGTACCTAGACAGACAAGGTCTAGAGGATTAAGAATTGAAGAAATTCCTGAACCTATTCAAACTCTAGTAGTTCCTGACAGATCTACTTTTGGTGATGATGGAATTGTTGAAGAAGAACCTGAATTGAGAAGAAAATCAAATAAATCAACTTTCAGCAATACAAATCAAATTGAAGATTCTAATCATGACAATATTCAAGATCCTGATGAATCTGAAATTCTGCAAGAGGTTGATTTGATAATCTTATCTACTGTTGTTGATTGTCACAACAAAGAAGTAGATGAAGAAGAAGAAGCCAGAAGAAGAGATATTACAAAAAGAACAAATGAAGATTTCAATCTCTATCTACAAAGGCTTAAAGTTTCAAATGAAAGAAAATGGAGAAATTCAAGCAGACAAGAATCTTTACTGGAAAGAAGCTACACTTTTGAAAAGGAAAAAGACAAGAAGTGGAAACATATTAGCACATTAAGTTGTGATACACCTATCAATTTTCAGTCTGGTGGAATTATTACAAGCGCTTCAAGTGTTGTTGATTTGTCTGATATGGCTAGATCAAAAGTACTCTGGTTAAAGATGTTTTCGAATCTGAAGCAATTGTCAAGTAATTCAAGAGGAGGTATTGGACACAGAGATGGTGAATATCTGAATATGTCATATGTTGATCCTTACTCCTTGACAGAAATTGGAGGTACTTTAACTTCTGAAAACCTGAACAATTTATTAGCTGTTGATATAGTTATAGATTGTCATGATGGTTTTGAAAAGAAAGAAAAGCTTCTGTACTTCATGAAAGATGGTAGTGTGAAGATTCTATCTATTCAAGATCTGCTGATAAAAACTACACAGGAACTGAAATATGTTCACTATCTGTTAAGATGGAAGAACCAAGTGTACAAAGAATGGAGTGACATGATTTTGTCAACTATAAGAAGAAGACTGGATGGAAACAGTAATTTCGATGGTAATTATATTCCCATGTACTTAAATCAAAGAGGTCAGGATGTGGAAATGCAAAGAGGTACTGCTGTTAAAGAAGTAACTTTTGGTATGACCCAACTTACTCTCAATCCTGATGGGAAGGAAATTGCTTATCTTTTGCTTGAAGAGCACAGTCTACAGAGAAACTCCATACAGAATCTCAGAGCAGCTATCTACCAGATTAATGAGGAAGATGAAGAACTCAGAAATCTTAAGGAAAGACTGATTCAAATTCTTGAAGAAAAAGAAGAAAGTTTATTATCCAATTTCTTGAAGATGAATCTGTTCTATCAAAAAGCTTAAAACAGATAAGTTGTTTCTGAAGATACTTGTACATTTTGATACATGTTTTTGACATCATTGAATATTTGGAATCTATACTTTATTTTACAAAGTATGAGATTGGGGGAGATTGTTAGATCAGAATTCAATGATCGTCAGAAGCTAGACTCAACTGATCAGGATTGCTGACGTCATCAGTATTGCATGGTCATCAGTATTTGATCAAGCGTCAGTATCTTATTGATCATCAGGATTCCTACTCAGACTATGATCAGGTTTGATCATCAGGACTTGAAGCTGATCAGGATTCCTACTTCGAGTTATATTTGGAGTCTAGATAAACATGGAAGTTTGTTCCTGGTTTGTAGAATGCAGCTATCGATTAAAGATATGTTTCTATCTTTGTTATGATTAGGACTTATCTTGTTATTGATAGAGAAGCTGTGTGCACTATATAAACACAGTTTTGGTTTCGATTTATGAATTAATTCGAGAGCGAACATAATCGAGGGAATCAAGAGAGAAGCTCTTAAGAACAGAATTTCTTGAGAGAGTTTTTGTAAGCTAGCAGCTCTTAAGAACATCAGAATTTCTTAAGAGAGTTTGTAACAGTTTTATATCAAAGTTAATAAAGCTGTTATTGTTATTGTTATTGTTATTGATCTTTCATATTTGTGTTATATAAAGTCGAGAATCTTATACAATTGTATTCAACCCCCTTCTACAATTGTTATTTACTGGGCAACAGGAATAATATATATGGTGAATATTATTTATTGAAGGAATCCGTGTCCTGATAATATTCGGGTTAATGATGTCCCCTTGAAAGCTCAAAAGGATTTAATTATTTGAAACCCTGTAGGTGGATTTATTCCGGCATAATTAAATAAAGGTAGAGTGGATGATCAAGGATATAAGATGTTAATTAAATGAATTATCAGTAATTTATTTAATTAATGGGCATGCGCTATTTTAAACATGGGGAATTTAATAAGCAAATAATATTGGAACCGAATTAATTAATTAAGTTGCGGTATTAGGAAAGGTAGTGCAAATATTAATTCTTTAGTGGATTGAATTAATATTTAATTACATTGGGAAAGGCCCAGGATGTAATTAAAAGGCCCAACCTAATTATCCATGATCCCTATTGTAGCCCTATATATATTCTTATTCTCTTCTTGCTAGGGTTGGTTAAGAAAAATATTGTAGCCACCTAGGAGCAAGAAGAGAGGTTAACTTGAGAAGACGGAGGCCACACTTCGCTCAAGGGAATTTGGGAATACAATAGAAGAGCGTGGAATCAACCGTTAACAAGGTGATTTTCTTTTCGCACTCCTTAATTGTGTATCATAAAATGTAGTAGAACCCCAAGTCCGTGGTTCCCAACAATTGGTATCAGAGAGCCTGGTTATGGGTTCTATGTTTTATGATATGATGTCCATGTCGTAATTAAAATTGGTTATGTATGTATAGTGGTATGCTTGGATAATAATCTTTTGCAGGTTGTTTAGTATCCACTATTATGGCCTCGTTTTATTTTAATTATGTGTTTGGATCCCACGTGGTTTAATCGTGGTTATTTTTTGTTTTGGTTTCCACGTGGTTTATCGTGGTTGTAAATCACGAGGGTTGATCGTGCTAGTTTTGTTTTCTATTATGATTTTGTAATCTTGTAATCATGATTTGTATTCATGTTAGATTATGATCTGATGTAATAGAATAGGTATGTTATGTTGTATGTAACTATTTGATCGACGGAGTTGCAAGAAAACAAAGTTCTTCCGCTGATGCTACAAGATTTCGCCTATGCAACTTCGAACTGTTGTAACTTTTGCATACGGTGTCGGATTTCGATGAGTAATACCTTTTCGGAAAGGGATTTCGATGTTCTACACGATTGAAAAGTGACATTGTCAAAGTTTCATGTGCGTCTGAGCTCGTTTAGACCCTCAAACAGGGAGTTGAAGTTTTCGCAGGATTTTCGGATGAAATTTTTTTTTTGCCATAATAGTGGATTTATTTTTTATTTTAATTTTTCTGCTATTTAATTTTAATTATTGCATTAAATAATTATTATGTGTGTTGTTAATTATGTGTGTAATTTTAATTGCATGGTTAACATAAATAGGACGACATGGACATAAATTTTCATTTATTGCTTTAATTAAATGTTTTATGTTATTAAATTATGTGTGTATTTGGAATGCATGTTAGACATAATTATAATGACATAGGCCCCATTTAATTATGTAGAGATGCATGCTATGCTATGTTATGTGTTCTTTGTATTGTTATTTTGATAACATGTGGACCTCGAAGAAATAACATAGGGCGATGCATCTAGATAAAATTACTCATGTTAAAATACTAAGTGGGAGAGGGAATTAATTTGATATTAGATCCCATGGTCATCCATTATTGGTTGTATGTAATTTAACACTAGGACGATTATGAATTGGATATATGTCACCCATCGTGGCGTATGATTTATGACGTCTAGGTAGTGTTAAGGATATTACTAGGACAATCTTCTTAAGTTAATCACGAATAATGAAAGGTAAGCTCACCCCATCGTGACATACCAAGTTTCATAGAATTCGAGAAAAAAGTTGGACATTCCTTGATTGATGTTGATAATGGATATTTCTGTCTTAGGGGTTGTGGTTTTTAAGCGAGTTCGTCTGTGACTTCACCGAAAACACCTGGGATTTATCCATTGATACATCGAACGGATGGGTCTGACTAAAGGCAACTTAAGATCTAAATAATGGTATACACTTAGCTATGAAAGATAATATATAGTCCACCCTAACGTGGCGTATTATTTAGTAGTAGGACCGAAGTAATATTTAAATTTAAATGGTATATATGTCATCCATCATGGTGTACCAGATATTTATGGAATTTAAATATTAGTGCATTAATTTTAATTAATTGTTAGAGGAAACAAATAGGTTTTAAGATATATGCAATTTTCTGATTAAGTGTTATATGCATGATTCTCAGGATAGAATGGGCTTTAATCCACTTTTCACCATACTTAAGGATAACAAACTTACCGGACCTAACTATATTGAATGGAAACGCAATTTGGACATAGTGTTGACTGCTGAAGAGTTTAAATTTTGTACTGTTGAACCCAAACCGGACCAGCCTGCTGCCGATGCTCCGGATGAGGATACAGAGTATTTTAAGAAGTGGACTAAGGCAGATGAGATGTCGCGATGTTACATTCTGGCAGCAATGTCGGGTGTTTTGCAACATCAGCATCAGGCCATGACCACTGCTGCAGATATGCTCTATAATCTCAAGGAGCTTTTCGGAGATCAGAATAGGGCTGCTAGGCAAGTAGCAATGAAGTCTCTAATGAACACTCAGATGGCTGAAAAAACACCTGTAAGGGACCATGTTCTTTTGATGATGTCTCATATAAATGAACTAGAGGTCCTTGGTGCTGATATTGATGCGGAAACGCAGGTCGATATCATACTTATGAGTTTGCCAAAAAGCTTTGAGCCGTTTCGCTTGAATTACAACATGAACAAGAAGTTGTATAGTCTTGCAGAACTTCTGACAGAGCTTCAGGCAGCGGAATCATTATTTCAGCAGCATGTTCAGGTAAATGTGGCTGAGAAAGTTTCTTCTTCAAAGCCGAAAGGAAAGAAGAAGAAGAAGGTTCAGACACAGAAAGTTGTGAAACCATTGGGAGTTCAGAATTCAGTGAAGAAGCCTAAGGGCAAGTGTTTCAAGTGCAAGCAGTCGGGTCACTGGAAAAAGGATTGTCCTCTGTCTAAGAAGAACAATGCTGGTATGTCTCTTTCTCTTGTTACGGAAACATATATAGCGGCTATGTCTACGAGCACTTGGTGTGTAGACACAGGAGCCACTGATCATGTTTGTAATTCCATGCAGGGGTTCCAGAAAACCAGACTGCTTAGAGATGGTGAGATATATGTGTTTATGGGAGATGCTACGAAAGTAGCAGTGGTTGCAGTTGGAGTTATTTCTTTATCTTTTGGTTATGATAGGATTTTGGTTTTGAATAATTGTCTTTATGTACCTTCATTTAGAAGGAATTTAATTTCGGTTTCTAAACTTGCTATGGATGGTTATAATGTTTGTTTGGATCGTAATGTTTCCATTATGATGAATAAACGAGTTATATGTTCTGGTACATTGCAAGACAATTTATATATTATTAATCCTATAGAACCAATGTTGCAACCAAGTGAAATTAATAATACACTTTCTACCTCTAGTAAAAGAAAGGAACCTTCTGGATTGAACCAAACATATCTTTGGCACTTGAGATTAGGTCATATTAACTTAAGGAGGATTCAAAGATTGGTAGTAGATGGGCCTTTAGGCTCGTTGGCAGTGGAGCCATTTCCAGTCTGTGAATCTTGCTTGGAAGGAAAAATGACCAGTAGACCTTTTAAGGCAAAAGGAAATAGAGCCAAAGATGTGTTAGAATTGGTTCATACTGATTTATGTGGACCTATGAATATCCAAGCGAGAGGTGGGTATGAATATTTTGTCACTTTCATTGATGATTATTCGAGATATGGATACATTTATCTGTTGCACCGCAAGTCTGAGTGCTTTGAAAAATTCAAAGAGTACAAAGCAAGTGCGGAAAAGCGACATTCAGGAAAATGTATCAAGTCACTACGATCAGATCGTGGGGGCGAATACCTGCTTGGAGAATTTAGAGAATATTTATCATAACATGGGATTTCATCCCAGTTGACTGCACCTGGCACACCTCAGCAGAATGGTGTAGCAGAAAGAAGGAACCGGACTCTTTTAGAGAGTGTTAGATCGATGATGAGTTATTCGAATTTACCCAAGTCGTTTTGGGGGCATGCTCTAGAAACAACGGCTTATCTTCTAAACTTGGTACCTTCTAAGTCAGTTCCAAAAACTCCAAAAGAATTGTGGACTAGTACCAAACCTAGTTTGAAACACATTCGGATTTGGGGTTGTCCAGCACATGTGCTGAACAAGAACGTGACTAAGTTAGATTCTCGTACAGAAGTGAGGCTGTTTGTGGGTTATCCCAAGGGAACAAAAGGGTATTTGTTTTATAGTCCTAAGGATCGGGATATCATTGTAAGCACCAATGCTAGATTCTTAGAGGAAGACTATATAATGAATCACAAACCCATGAGTACTGTTGTTTTAGAGGAACTAGTGGGAGGACAAGATAATTCTAATATGCCACCGGTACAAGTAGAACAACCACAAGTAAATGAACAACCTATCACTAATACCACTCCAATGCTTCGTCATAGTGGGAGGGTTGTTAAACAACCTGAGAGGTTCATGTTTTTGGGAGAGTCTTCGGACTTAGTCTCTGGTGAACATGATGAGGATCCCAGGACATACGAAGAAGCAATGCAAGATAAGGATGCAGATCTTTGGCAAAAGGCTATGCAATCTGAGATGGAATCTATGTATTCCAATAAAGTCTGGGATCTCGTGGAGCCACCCAGTGGTGTAAAACCCATTGGATGCAAGTGGATCTACAAAAGAAAAAGAGGATCTGACAAAAAGGTGAAAGCCTGGAAAGCAAGACTTGTTGCGAAAGGGTATACTCAGAAACAAGGAATTGATTATGAGGAAACCTTTTCTCCGGTAGTCATGCTTAAGTCAATCCGGATTCTTTTATCTATAGCAGCTCATCTCGATTATGAGATTTGGCAAATGGATGTCAAGATAGCTTTCCTAAATGGAAGTCTTGATGAAAACATCCATATGCAGCAACCAGAGGGATTCATCAAAGAGGGCCAAGAGCATCTAGTGTGTAAGCTTAAGAAGTCCATTTATGGACTGAAACAAGCTTCCAGGGAGTGGAACATTCGTTTTGATCAGGCCGTCCAGACAAATGGTTATGATCAGAGTCCAAGCGAAGCATGTGTGTATAGGAAAAGTGAAGGAAATGCAGTGGTTTTTCTAGTACTATATGTAGATGACATTTTGCTCATTGGAAACAATGTAGAGATGTTGTCATCTATTAAGGCATGGTTGTTCAAGCAATTTGAAATGAAAGACTTAGGTGAAGCCGCATACATTCTTGGGATCAAAGTTATAAGAGATCGCAAGAAAAGAACGTTGGCTTTATCTCAAGAACCGTACATTGATGAGGTATTGGCTCGTTTTAACATGCAGGACTCTAAGAAGGGTAATTTACCTTTTAGACATGGAGTCTCTCTATCAAAGGAGCAGTGTCCTAAGACACCTAAGGAGATAGAGAACATGAAAGTAGTTCCTTATGCTTCAGCATGTGGAAGCTTAATGTATGTCATGTTATGCACGAGACCTGATATTTGCTTTGCCGTAGGCATGGTCAGTAGATATCAGTCCAATCCAGGTCAGGAACATTGGAGTGCAGTAAAAACGATACTTAAGTACTTGCGAAGGACTAAGAAGTATATGTTAATTTACAAGGCTTCAGACTTGTTTCCTGTGGGTTATACCGATTCAGATTTCCAGACAGATAGGGATAAGAGGAAGTCAACCTCGGGGTGTGTTTTTACTTTAGGAGGTGGAGCTGTAATATGGAGGAGTGTGAAGCAAAAATGCATCGCAGACTCAACCATGGAAGCTGAATATGTGGCAGCCTCTGAGGCAGCCAAGGAGGCTATATGGTTCCGGAATTTCCTGCTGGATTTGAATGTAGTTCCTAATTTGCCACGGCAAATCACAATTTATTGTGATAATACTGGTGCTGTTGCAAATACAAAGGAACCACGAGAACATAAAGCAGCAAAACACATTGAGCGTAAGTATCACCTCATACGACAGTTCGTTAAGCGAGGAGATATTATTGTGACTGATATAGCATCAAAGGACAACCGGGCTGATCCTTTCACGAAGAGTTTACCAGCTAAGGTTTTTGAAGAACACGTGGAGGAGATAGGAGTCAGATGTCTGGTCACGGAATAGTTATTTAAACTGGTAGCGGATTATATTAATAAACACTGATATACTCAAAGAATAGCTTGAGTATAAGTGGGAGATTGTTGGGTTTTATACTAAACTATTCATTAGTAGTATATAAACATTGTCCATTTTATTGAGAATCTTGATTGCATATTTTTACATTGTCTATTTATTATATATTGTGGATAATTTAGTATCAAATGTGATAACAGAAGATTAAATTATCAGTGTCTATATATAATATAAAGGGTTCACAGTTTAAGTGGAATTAGACAAACCACTGGAATAACTGAAGTATTATTTGGGAATAGTTTATCTTGACTATTAAATAATACTTGTATACTTTGTGTATATTGAACAGGATCAAATTTAGAATTGTTCCCTTAAACTGATTAAGAAGGTGAACTAAGATTCTATGTTATTATTAATGCTTAGGTTCTTAATCCGGATATAGTAATTGACACGTGTATATTATTTACATGCTTTGATTTATATATGAAATAATTTTTTTGAATTATATCATTATATTTTGGGTGATGGAATAATATATATGGTGAATATTATTTATTGAAGGAATCCGTGTCCTGATAATATTCGGGTTAATGATGTCCCCTTGAAAGCTCAAAAGGATTTAATTATGTGAAACCCTGCAGGTGGATTTATTCCGGCATAATTAAATAAAGGTAGAGTGGATGATCAAGGATATAAGATGTTAATTAAATGAATTATCAGTAATTTATTTAATTAATGGGCATGCGCTATTTTAAACATGGGGAATTTAATAAGCAAATAATATTGGAACCGAATTAATTAATTAAGTTGCGGTATTAGGAAAGGTAGTGCAAATATTAATTCTTTAGTGGATTGAATTAATATTTAATTACATTGGGAAAGGCCCAGGATGTAATTAAAAGGCCCAACCTAATTATCCATGATCCCTATTGTAGCCCTATATATATTCTTATTCTCTTCTTGCTAGGGTTGGTTAAGAAAAATATTGTAGCCACCTAGGAGCAAGAAGAGAGGTTAACTTGAGAAGACGGAGGCCACACTTCGCTCAAGGGAATACAATAGAAGAGCGTGGAATCAACCGTTAACAAGGTGATTTTCTTTTCGCACTCCTTAATTGTGTATCATAAAATGTAGTAGAACCCCAAGTCCGTGGTTCCCAACAAAAGGAAGAATAGAACTCTTATTGAAGCTGGCAGAACTATGTTGGAAGAAGCTAAATTACCTACATATTTCTGGGCAGAAGCAGTCAACACAGCTTGCTATACACAGAATCTCACATTGATAAACCGACATGGTGTTACTCTTTATCAGTCACTCAAGGAGAAGAAACCTAGTCTGAAGCATCTGCATGTGTTTGGCTGTAAATGTTTTGTTCTCAGAACTCATCCTGAACAGCTAGGAAAATTTGAAACAAAGGCTGATGAAGGAATTTTCATAGGCTATCCTGCATCAAGAGCCTTCAGAGTTTTTAATTTGAGAACAAGGACTGTCATGGAGTCAATACATGTATCTTTTGATGATAAGAAGATAACAGGAATCAATGAAGACTCTCATGATAGATTGATTTTTGAAAATGAAGCTACCATGGAACCTGAAGAAAGTGAATCAGAAGCTATCAATACATCAGATCCTGATGGGTCACCAAATCCTGATGACACACCAGATACTGATGGTGCTAATACTGATGATGCAATTAATAGTAATACAACTAGTAGTGCTCATGTTGAGGGGGAGCAACAGCATTCAACTACAAGTTCAGAGTCAACTCAATCATCAAGACAGAATTCTTCAGATACTGATTCAAGTGATGATCCTGATAATACATCAGGAGGACTGAACAATAATTCAGGGAGAGCTTCAAATCAAGCAAATTCTTTCAATCAAAATAACACCAATCCAGGGGGAGCATCTACTTCAAGGAACAATTTGACACCAGTGAGGAAATGGACAAAAGATCATACTCCTGATTTGATAATTGGAGATCCTGATGCAGGTGTTCAAACAAGAAGTGCAACTCAGAATGAATGTCTATACAATAACTTTCTGTCCAAGGAGGAGCCAAAGAAAGTTGAAGATGCACTTAATGATGCTGATTAGGTAACTGCAATAAAAGAAGAATTGAATGAATTTGAAAGGAATGAAGTCTGGAAACTAGTACCAAGACCAAAGGATAGATCAATTGTTGGTACAAAGTGGATTTTCAAGAACAAGACTGATTCTGATGGTGTTATAATCAGAAACAAAGCAAGGCTAGTTTCAAAGGGGTATTCCCAACAAGAGGGAATTGACTATGATGAAACTTTTGCTCCTGTTGCAAGACTAGAAGCCATCAGGATATTTCTTGCTTATGCAGCTCATAAAAAATTCAAGGTTTTCCAGATGGATGTTAAAAGTGCTTTCTTAAATGGAGAACTGGAGGAAGAAGTCTATGTTGAGCAACCTCCTGGTTTCATTGATCCTAAATATCCAGATCATGTCTACAGACTAGATAAGGCACTTTATGGACTAAAGCAAACTCCAAGAGCATGGTATGAAACCTTAGCTCAATTCTTACTGGAAAGTGGATTCAAAAGAGGTGCTATTGATAAAACTCTATTTTATTTGAATCATGGTAAGGATTTGCTATTAGTTCAGATTTATGTTGATAATATCATATTTGGGTCAACAAACAATAAGCTATGTGAAAACTTTTCTAAGCTTATGCAGTCAAGATATCAAATGAGCATGATGGGAGAAATGAGTTACTTTCTTGGTCTTCAAGTTAAACAGACTGATGAAGGGATTTTTATCAATCAGTCTAAATATACAAGGAATTTATTGACAAGGTTTAACATGCAAGACAATACTCCTGCTTCAACTCCCATAGCTACAGCTACCAAACTTGATCCTGATCAAGGTGCTGAGGTAGATGTAACTCACTACAGAGGAATGATTGGCTCTTTATTGTATCTCACTGCAAGTAGACCAGATATCATGTTTGCAACCTGTCTGTGTGCAAGATTTCAAGCAAAACCTAGAGAACCCCATCTGATTGCAGTCAAAAGAATTTTCAGATATCTCAAAGACACTTCTTCACTTGGCCTTTGGTATACAAGGGAATCATATTTTGGGTTGTGTGGTTATTCAGATGCTGATTTTGCAGGATGCAAAATAGACAGGAAAAGTACTTCAGGAAGTTGTCAGTTTTTGGGTGGAAGACTAGTTTCATGGTTCAGTAAAAAGCAAAAATCTATTTCCACTTCAACTGCAGAAGCTGAGTACATTGCTGCAGGAAGTTGTTGTGCTCAGATAATGTGGATGAGAAATCAGTTGTTAGATTATGGCCTGACATACTCAAAAATCCCTATTTATTGTGATAACCAGAGTGCTATTGCAATGACAGGAAATCCAGTTCAGCATTCTCTTACTAAACACATCAGTATTCGATATCACTTCATAAGAGAACAGGTTCTGGAAGGAACAATTGAACTTCACTTTGTTCCTACTGATCAACAACTAGCTGATATATTCACCAAACCACTACCTGAAGCTACTTTCAATAAATTGGTGAATGAACTTGGAATGATGAACTTTGAGAATTTCTGAAGAAAGTTGCAGAGAGAAAATCCTGATAACTGTCAAATCCTGATGGTTATTCAGAAAGGTATGTTATCTTTGATCAAATCCTGATAGGATGGAATCCTGATAGGAAGTCAACTGGTCAAATCCTGATGCTCAGATGTTGAAGCTGGTATGAAAACCAGAAGTTCCAAGTCAATTTGTCAACAACACTCCTGGTAAACTCTGACAAATAAGATCATTACTTAGTCTTTGATTAAGTTATTAAGTCTTACTTTTCAATTACAGTTATATTTTTGTCAGAGATTACTATTCGTTATATTATGTATCAAATGCAGTGTTACTAACAAATTGTGCAGGAAAAGTAAGAAGGACAAGAACAATTGAGCAAATTGATAGTTTTCATTAAATCTTGAAGATTCTTTACAAATGAAAATGCAAATTACATATTCTTTTCCTAGTCTACTTTTCTACTCAGGAACACGTGCCCTACAGATTAGCATGAATTCTCCTGAGCAGCTTCACAGTCCATCAGGATTGGAAGATTTCTATGTCCATCCTTAAAGGACAAGAAGAGGAACTGATGCACTTGAAGGCGGATCGTCATCGTGATCACCGGGATGCTTCCTTGCCTCCACCGTGCATGAAGCACTTGCATCAAGCACTTTCTTTCTTCTCCTCTCTCGCTCTTCAACGAGGTCCTCATCCTCTTCATCATCCTCATCGTCTTCATCCTCTTCATAGATGAGATTCTCAAGAGGATTCCAGTCAGGATTGGCTTGCACAAAGTCGTGCCACACCACATCAACCATAGCGTTTATAAACGCTTCATATTCCTGAGGGTCAGGAACTGGTTGTGGCTCCATCTCAGCAAGAACCTCCTCCATCTCCTGCCAAATCAAGTCAAGCTCTTCATCAGGTATGTTGTTTTGATTGTTGGTAGCCATTGAAAAATGAAGAAGGTGAAAAGTTTTTGGTAAGTTTTTATTCTTTGGAGAGGGTTTTTGTTAGATAGATGCTGTTATGATTAACAGTTCTCTTTTATAGAGAATGTGTTTTAAGAATGCAGGTCATTTTTACAATCTCAAGGAGACGGTTCGGTTTTCCATAAATATTTTTGCCTCGTTTGCTGGTCACCGTGTTTGAATGATATCTATGCCATTAATTTGGTTATTTTTTTTTTAAAAAAACAAAAATCGTTATTCAGGATTGTTAACATAAATTTTGTTTTCTTAAATAAAATTTTATTTTAATCTTATTGACTATTTTTTTTACAATCCTGATAAGGCAAACGATTTTTAAGGCAAATGGTTTTATAGGAAATGCTTTTATTCCTGATGAGGTTAGGTTTTTCTTACATCAGAAAATGCCTACTTGTTATGGATTACTTTCTAATGCTATGGGGCAAGGCTCAACCCACCTTGTTCCTGACACAAGCATGCAATCTAAACAGTCTAAACAGTTAACAACCACCTCTAATGTCTCTCAACAGACTTTAGTTGTAAAATCAAAGAAATCAGCTAGAACTGATGTGTCTGGAAGGCAATCAGGTTCAAAGGATTTTTCCTCTACACCACTCACTAAAAAGAAGTTACAAGGGGGTGTACAAGGGGTCCTGGTGAAGAAAGATGGTAAGGTCATTAAGGATGTTTCTGTGAGAAGGAAGTTAAGGTTGATTGATGACAGTGATTCAGAGGATGATTTACCTATATCCTCTGTGATGAATGTGAACAAGGAAGTTGCTGATACTGCTACTAAAGCTGTGGTACCTTCATCAAAACCACAAAAGAAAAGGAAATTATCAAAAAGCAGGTATCATATTCCTTTGACAGTGCAAATGAAGGATACTGATATTCAGACATCAAATCCTGATGAGTCATCTACTCCTGATGCTCTAGTAAATACTGATGTTAGTATTCCTGATGCAACAACAAAAGTGGTCTCTATATCAGACTCTCCAGCCTCTCCATCTCAGTTTAGAGAAATTTCTTGGGAGAAGGTTTCTAAAATTGCTTCCTTGGTTGGTCTTACACCAAACTCAAAGAAAAAGAGGAATGCAGAGGAGTTAGTCTATCAGAGACAAAAGAAGCTGAAAGGATCAAGCCCACAAGAACCTGAATTTCAGAGTAATTCAGAAGCTACTGTTGATCCTGCCACACAAGAACCACTCAATCAAAGTTTGGGTGAAGGCTTAGCTAGTGGAATGGTCACACAAGAACCATTTTCTCAAAGGGAGAATGAAGACATCAACATTCCAGCTACACAAGAACCATCTTCTCAAAGTGAAGATGCAGGCAAAGCTACAGCTTCTGTTGAAAGATTGGTCGAGAACATTGTCAATGAGGGAAGCACACAAGAACCTTTAGCTCAAAGTGTTGAAGCAGCTTCTGAACCTCAAGCTCCACAAGAACCATTGGTAGAAAATACTGATGCAAGCATATCAAAACCTGACGATGTTCATCCTGACGCTAGTGGTGCTCCTGATACTGAGCCTATTTTGATACAGCCACTTCGTTCCAGACCAATGGATCATCCTATCTCAGAATCACAGGATAAATTGAAAGGTATTGCAATTCCTGATCCTGATGTTACTCATAGTACTGATGATGATGACTCTGATGATAGTGATGATGATGAAAATTAGTCTTGGAACTAATTTTGGTTCATCGAGTACATATATGGCTGGCAATGCTTATACTGGGAAAGATCAGAGACAAGATTTTTCTATTCCTTCCTTTGATCCTGCTGAGGCATTTAGACAGAATGAATGGAACAATTCATGGCACAATTCTGATGAATCTATCAGTTTTTCTTCTGCTATTGGACATGCCTATCATGCAGTTAAATCTATAGAGAATCAAGACTTGAAGAATCATCTAAAGGCTACAACTCTATTATCCAAGAGCCTGAAAAGTGAGATTGATTCTATTAAGAGTTCAACTGATAAAGTGAGGACTGATATCTTTAATAATTTTACAAAGGTGCCTACTGCTTTACAATTGAGGGTAGTGGAATCCCAAGTGAAATCTGTTGTTTCAGAACAAACCTCAATCAATCAAAGAATTGATTCTCTGGATAGTAAGGTAACTGACATTCAAGCCTCTCTTTCCTTAATTTTGAATTTATTGTCAAATCCTGATGTCAAAAAGGGGGAGAAGGTTAGTCGGACAAAATGTACACCTGATCTAGTATTAAGGAATAATGATGATGATACTGGAGATGATGGTAGTGACAAAGTGATACAAGGAGAAACCTCTGATGCTGTTGTTATGAGAAACCTCTGATGTTGTTGTTATGAAGTCTACAATTCAAACTTCACAAAGTCAAACAACACAGTCAACTCATGTTTCTGATTCTGGAGTTAAGACAGTAAGAACGTTGATGCAGTCTCAGATCCTGACGGAAGAACAAATCCTGACACCTGGTCATGGACACACTCTTGCTACAATTCCTGAAGGTGATGAAGATGTGATTATTTATAATCCTGAAGAAGCATCAAATTTATTCCAGAAGTTTTCTACAAAAGATGGCAGAATTGTTACTCTATATCACACTGATAAAAGAGTTCAACAATTATATGCAAGAAAAGCACTCTCTACAGCAAGTGAAGAATATCCAGATCTCTCACATGAAGAATTTTTGAGACTACAAATAGAGACAATGGAAAGCTATACTGCTCCTGCTAGAGGTAGAGGAAGCAGAGGTAGGAGAGGTGCTAGAAGAAGTAGAAGAGGTTCTTCAACTCAAACAGTACCTAGACAGACAAGGTCTACAGGGTTAAAAATTGAAGAAATTCCTGAACCTACTCAAACTCTAGTAGTTCCTGACAGATCTACTTTTGGTGATGATGGAAATATTGAAGAAGAACCTGAATTGAGAAGAAATTCAAGAAAATTAAATCTCTGCTGCAATACAAATCAAATTGAAGAATCTAATCCTGATGTTGTTCCTGATAATATTCAAGATCCTGATGATTCTGAAATTCTGCAAGAGATTGATTTGATAATCTTATCTACTGTGGTTGATTCTTACAACAAAGAAGTAGAAGAAGAAGAAGAAGCCAGAAGAAAAGAAATTACAAGAAGAACAAGTAGAGATTTCAATCTCTATTTACAAAGGCTTAAACTTTCGAATGAAAGAAAGTGGAAGAACCCAAGCAGACAAGAATCTTCACTAAAAAGAAGCTATGCCTTTGAAAAGGAAAAAGACAAGAAATGGAAACACATAAGTACACTGAGGTGTGATACACCTATCAATTTTCAGTATGGTGGAATTATTACAAGCGCTTCAAGTGTTGTTGATTTATCTGATATGGTTAGATCAAAAGCACTATGGTTAAGGATGTTTTCAAATCTGAAGCAATTGTCAAGCAATTCAAGAGGAGGTATTGGACACAGAGATGCTGAATATCTAAATATGTCATATGTTGATCCTTACTCCTTGACTGAAATTGGAGGTACTTTAACTTCTGAAAATCTGAACAATTTAATAGCTGTTGATATAGTTATAGATTGTCATGATGGTTTTGACAAGAAAGAAAAGCTTCTGTACTTCATGAAAGATGGTAGTGTGAAGATTTTATCTATTCAAGATCTGCTGATGAAAACTACACAGGAACTGAAATATGTTCATTATCTTTTGAGATCGAAGAATCAAATATGCAAAGAATGGAGTGACATGATTTTGTCAACAATAAGAAGAAGACTGGATGGAAACAGTAATTTCAATGGTAATTACATTCCCATGTACTTAAATCAAAGAGGTCAGGATGTGGAAATGCAAAGGGGTACTGCTATTAAAGAAGTAAATTTTGGCATGACTCATCTTTCTCTCAGTCCTGATGGGAAGGAAATTGCTTATCTTATGCTAGAAGAGCATAGTCTTCAAAGGAACTCCATATTGAATCTCAGAGCAGCTATCTACCAGATTAATGAGGAAGATGAAGAACTCAGAAATCTTAAGGAAAGACTGATTCAAATTCTTGAAGAAAAAGAAGAAAATCTGTTATCCAACTTCTTGAAGATGAATTTGTTCTATCAAAGAGTCTAAACAGATAAGTTGTTGATGTAGATTCTGTACATTTTGTATATATGTTTTGACATCATTGGATCTTAAGAATCTATACTTTATTTCACAAAGTATGAGATTGGGGGAGATTGTTAGATCAGAATTCAATGATCGTCAAGAGCTAGACTCAACTGATCATGATTGCTGACGTCATCAGGATTACATGGTCGTCAGGATCAGAATGCATATCAGGACTGGGATCAGGATTGATCGTCAGGACTGGAAGCTGATCAGGATTCCTACTTCGAGTTATAATTGGAGTCTAGATAAACATGGAAGTTTATTCTATCGGTTCCTGGTTTGTAGTATGTAGCTATCAATTATGGATAGGTTTCAATCTTTGTAATTGATTAGGACTTATCATTGATAGAGAAGCTGTGTAGTATATAAACACAGTTTTGGTTTTGGTTCTAAAGCGAATCAAGATAGAAGCTCTCGAGAACATAGAAATTCTTGAGAGAGTTTTTGTAAGCTAGCAGCTCTCAAGAACATCAGAATTTCTTGAGAGAGTTTGTAACAGTTTTATATCAGATTTAATAAAGCTGTTATCTTTCTTTTCATATTTGTGATATATACATTAAGAAGTCGATTATCTTACTCTATTGTATTCAACCCCCCTTCTACAATAGATTATTACTGGGCAACACTCTTCTTTAATTCCCGGAAACTTTTCTCACATTTCTCGGTCCATTCAACTTTTCAGTCTTTCGGGTAAGTCTGGTCAGCGGGTCTGCTATTTTAGCAAAATTTGGTACACATCTTCGGTAATATCCGGCTAAATCCACAAAATTTCTCACCTCGGTTGGTGTGGTTGGTCTTTCCCAGTTCGAAACAACTTTTATCTTAGCGGGGTTAACCAGCACTTCTTCACTGTTGACCACATGTCCAAAAAACTGTACTTCCCTTAGCCAAAACTCGCACTTTGAGAACTTGGCATAGAACTTTTCTCTCCTCAGTTCTTCTAACACTATCCTCAAACGTTCTACATGTTCTTCCTCGGTCCTTGAGGTAAACCAAAATATTGTCGATGTCACTATGACACACTTATCCAAATACTTCTTGAAAACTCGATTCGTCAAGTCCATGAAAGTTGCAGGGGCATTCGTTAGCCCAACGACATCACTAAAACTCGTAGTGTCCATACTTGGTGCGAATCGTAGTCTTGGGTACGTCCTCAGGTTTAATATTCAACTGGTGGTATCCCGTTCTCAAATCAATCTTCGAGAATTTAACTGCACCATGCAGCCGATCGAACAAATCACGGATCCTTGGCAGGGGTATTCATTCTTAACAGTTAGCCTATTCAGCTTTCGATAGTTTATGCATAGCCTCATGCTGCCGTCCTTTTTCTTCACCAATAACACGGGTGCATCCCACGGTGACGCACTTGGTCTTATCATTCCTTCCCCTAACAATTTCTACAATTGAGCGACTAATTTTTTCATCTCGACTGGAGCTAGTCGGTACGGGGCCTTCGAAACTGGCGCCGTTCTTGAAGCTAATTCTATAGCAAACTTTATTTCTCTATCGGGTGGTAAACCCGGAAGATCTTCTTGGAAATACATCTTCGAATTCGTTGACAACAGGGATATTTTGTACACTAGGTACTTCCCGTTTCGTATCTATCACAGAGGCTAAACAAGTTTCACATCCTTGGAGGTCAAACATTCCCTCGTCCGATAATCTGAATTCTTACTTTCTTTCTTTCTCAATCTATTCGTGTTTCATACTCTACTTTCTTTATGCCCATTTCTTTCTCGTCCACTTTGATTCCATTTCTATCACAGTCGTTTCATTAACCAAGTAACATAATCATTCGTTTCGAACACTCCGTTATTCTGAATTCGCATCATGTGAAACAAACCTTGGCAATTTCCGTAAACCTCGATTCATAACTTATCAGACGCATTTGTTTTAACTCTAAGCTTCAACACTCTCTTTTTTCCAAATACTAAGGAAAATACTTGCATGGTACCAAGAATACTTCAAGTAACAGAATGTTTTATAAAATCTTTGTAAGAATTCTCATCGAATGGATGACCTTATTAGGTCTCAATCAATTATGTAACACCCCCAGATCCGGGGTCAGGAATCTGGGTTGTCACGCTCAACTTTACAAGTCCTTTTTAAAACATCTCCTTGATATTTCTCATCCACATACAATTACTCATACCTCGACCCCTACCTTTCATACACACACAGGTTATAGTCTCAAAGGACGCACCGATACAATACTGAACCATAATATATAATGATTCAACCAATATTACATTCTTACAAATATCTCTTCTAGGTGAGCTACTGATTATCACTTCTAGTTGAGGTATGATCAGCAGTCAAATATAAACTTAATCCAATGGTTACGACAACTTACATAATTTAACTTAAGCAAAACATGCTAGCATAACTAGCCGCCTACCAGCTTAATCCTCTACCTCAAGATGAGCAGTTGGACTAATAGATATCGCCAACCTCCCTGCTATTCGTAGATGGTATGGCCCCATAGCTATCTGTGGGGTTGGAAGATGAAACAACAAGAATGAGCAAATAATGCCCAGCAAGTTCTACCGATAACTATCAACTATAAAAGCGGAATATATTTCAATATAAAAAAAAAAAATAGGGAAAAGAATCAATAGCCTTTCTTGTCATAACACTAGAATCTTTGCAATATAACATTAAGGTAAAAAAAAAATACCATACCGTTCAAAATACTGTATAAGAGGAAGCATTTAAGCTCCAATATATAATATGAACAAGTTCCAATATAATCTGAAAGATGAAGTTACAAGGTACTTCAATAAAACATTTTCGTAAATACCTCTGTTCTGCAAAATATAACAGACTCTCAACATCCTTTATAAAGCTCAAGTATTGTTATAATTCCATCACATTATAAGCCTCAACAGTTCAAGATACTGTTAGATATATATATCATTAGATTTGTAACCTTAGTCATATACTAGCACTTGAGCTGTAATTAATCAACCTTAACACAGTTTGAAATCCTCAACATTTGATAATCCTCTCATAGTTCAAGTTACTATGGGATATACTTCTCATTCAATTAATCAGAAATAATTTATTTCCCAGCACTTAAGCTGTACTACAGTTTAATAACAACAATTACCCAATCACTCTTTCAACAATCAACATCAGCCTCCAAGCTGTTTCAATATCAATCAATCTTAACAGTTCAATCTGTTGTAGAGATAACACAATTAGTTACTCTATTTATTAACAGCATTTATCTAAAACAATTCACTTTTAAAACATTTTCATTATTATCTTATCCGAGGGACTGGGACTTTCAAGCCACTGGATATGATTAAACGATGATCAGTCACTTCAATCATGTCCTTCCGAGAGACCTTTTTACTACTAGTAGATGGACAAGAACACTTTCCGAACTTGACCAGGACAAGAACACTTTTCGAACCTGACCATGACAAGAATGACTTTTCAAACTTGTCTTGATGATGCAAGAACACTTTTCGAACTTGTCAATCATCCTTTGGCAGCACATGGCCAGAAATAAAATGGCTGGACCGACTAGATACGGTCACTTACACAGGATTACCGCATATCCGGTATTCTCAATCCGCAGTAACGACATTCAAGTCGACCGCAATCTAGTTGCAATAGTACACTGACCAATCCGGTCACATCTGTTAGGGCATCATATACAATGATCCCTGCACTAACAAGTCCCCTTAATAACAGGAAAAATCTTTACTCATATAATGTTCGAAGGAACAATCTTCGAACTATGATAACTATTACCAACAAAATACTTAGTTCATCTCCGTATCATTCATTTGAGTCCACTTCACTTAATTACACTTCCCTATTCTAGGGATTCACAAGTCCTTATACATATATATTACTTAGGGTAGCCATGCCTACCTCAAAATATTCCTCAACTCATATTTAGTTTATGCATATATATATATATATAAGTATATACACTTTATCACGAGCAATAACATAAGGTCAAGAAGTCAACAGTTAAGGATAGAAATCTTGCCTCAACGATGCGAATGCAAATGCGACTGTAAATGCCAAAGCTACTGCGAATGTCCTGGGTTATATCGAGGTGCTATAACATCGAAAACAAAGTAGGGTTAGCAACTAGTGCTAACCAATACCATTTAAACTACCACACATAATCCAGTGCATACTCGTATGCACCTATTCCATTTCCACTGGCCTATGCCACACATATATACTAAATGACATATAAACATGTTACTTCTACTCACATTGCACCCTAGGACTTAGCGAAATTTCAAGTTCTAACACCACTTACATTCCTCCACGTTCTGCGTTGTTGCGCATAAGATGTTTTACGAACACCACTTATTCCAACATTTTTGTAAAATCGAAAAATAACCATTTTAATACGAAACCTTCGCAAGGGAATTCCTAACTGTCTTCACCATGTTACATAAAATTTTCATATTTTTAACAGTCCTTTAAAGGGGTCAAAAACAGTCTCAAGTAGCATACCATGCAAAGTTGGTTTCGCTAAACATCGTTTATTAAAATGACCGTTTCTCCTAAACCGTGTATCCGTTAAATACGATCTTTATATAAAAACGAAGCTTAAAATATTCTCTAACTTATCATGGCAGAGGTGGGTTTAGCCAGCGGGGTTATTGAGTCCGAATGTTATGCACAAAACAGAGCAGTGAAAAATCGGGCATTATGACGGCTATAAGCTAACGATTTCCAAAATTTTAATACAACCAACATCAACCAACAACCAATATATCAAGATCTCATGTTCTTCATCTCAACTAAATCATAATATCTCAAGAACAACTCAACCCACAAGCACTTGAATATGGCTCAATCAATCAACAACAAATAAATATACATAATGGATTTATACATGTATTAACACATACTCCTCATACATCATCCAAACCCATCAAAATCACAAAGTAAGAACTAGGGTCCTGGAGCTCCATACCTTCCTTGAAGAGTATACAACACTTATCAAGCCTTGAATGATCCTCTATTAGCCTCGAGAACACTTGAATCATCCAAAGAAATCAAGAACACAAATTTAGATTTTCGGAGTTATCATACACCTCTGGAAAGAACTGGAAAAACGAGGACCTTACCGTGATTAAATGGAAATATCTTGTGAAATAAGAAAGGTATATTATCTCAAGACCTTTCTAAAGAGCTATAGATCGTAATTGTTGAATGCGAAATGAAGGAGATACAGCGTTTCTAATCTGCTGTTCTCTGTTTAGCCGAGGTGAAGAAATGAAATGGGGGAGAGAGAAGCTTGGTTGTTTTGTTTTGTTGATAATGTTAAAGCTTATGTTTGTGGTTTAACTAGTATCTGATTTACTTGGCTAAAACAAAGGCCACATCTCCACCACAAACTCATGACATGTGTCCCTCAAAGCTTGCTTAATACCAGAATCCCACTTTATCTTTAAATGTCCGATCGTTATCCTTCAATTCCAAATTCCGTTTGCGTATTAGTTCACCATTAAATCATACTAAGAATCCCCTAAATTTTCGAAATTTTCGGAGTCCGAAAGATTTACACCATTGTTATTGTATCGCTGTTGCCCGTTAAATCATCAAACTTTTTATTTTCTAATTTCTCATTTCTGATGAAACGATCAATCGTTTATATATTCCATAGGTCACAAATATGTCCTTGAAACTCTTTTCTGAACAATTAAGAATCCCGGCTCATATCTGGCTTAATATATCCGTTTTAGGGCAAAACAAATTTTACGAATTTCTGAATTCTGACCTCATTTGCATTCACTTATTTTCATCCCAGATCACTGATACGAACTCCGAATTTCAATAAAAGAACTTCTATATATGGTCGCCTGTCGCCTGACAATATCTCATAATCAACAAAAGTACTATCCATTGGAAATTCTTTTTTTTTCCCAAAAATTTGGGGTTATTACAAATTATCATTTGGATATTTCATCATCCCAATTCACTGCATATAAAATGCATCGTGAAATCACTTAAATAAATTTGACCGAAGTTGAACTTATTGAAACAATAACTAGTTCACTTCAAGAAACATTTACAACTAGCTGAACAAAATTTACTAGTTCGATTAGTTTGGGACGCAGCATCTAGTTTGGATAATTAGCTAGATTTTCATCATATCATTAAAATTTCGACTAGTTAGAATAATTAACTAGTCACTCATTATGGCACATGCAATTAGCCATTTTCAATCTACTAGTACAAAATCTCGACATCGTAGTCGAAGAAAGAAAGAAATCAAAATTTTGATTACTCGGATAATGAATTAAAAAGAAGAAGAATAAGTTTGGGACGAACAAGGTAATTACAACCCTTGAATAGAATATAAGGTCTGAATAGATGGTTCTTAGTATCGGAACAATCGATAACCTTCCACCAAACATTTCTCATTAATGAAACGGTTCACCCAAAGGTGTCTCCGTACATAAACTTTGTCAAATTCTCCGATAGAATTGAATTCGGAATATCAATATCAAATTGATATCCTTTCTACGATTTCAACGTCTGATGTGCAAATCTCTCATTAATAGAAGAAAAGAATTCACGAGTAGTCTCTGAAATATATATCATCTATGTTTTAAACACATAGCTAGATATTTATGAACTCGACTGAGGAGTCCAAGTATGAAGAAAGAAAATAAAATGAATATTTAACAGTTGTTGGTTGCATCCCAAGTTGAAGTAGGAAACTAGAAGGGTTACCTGACATGAATTATTCAAGGTAACACGGGCGTGAACAGTTTTGGATTGAGGAGTGTACCAGCAAGTAGATACCAAGAAGTCAATGGTCATCGTAATTTCTAACATCACCCGTACGAGGATGATCTTATCCTTCTGCCTTTATGGCTAAGGGTACTAACCAACGGTACCTCAAAATTGTACAAGTCCTTAGATAGGTCAGGAGTTCGAACATATTCATCATTCCCCAATAGTCGTCCAAAGATTGGGCCTCTTACGGCCGCATCAACACATCCTCAAAAAGATGGAGGTCCATTAACGTATACGTAATTTCTTAACACTAGTCGTATCAAATGAATCCAACCCCAGGCCACCATAAGTCTCATTCCTCGTAGGTCCTGAGATTGTCGCATTGCTTGTTGCAACCATACGTGTCTTTATCAGAATCACGCTATCCATTCTTCATATCTTTGATTTCTAAGTTGAGCCATCATGGCCTATCGTACGAAATATACTCGCGATACGATTGGGCACATTCGTCTCACGATAACGTTCTGGTACTACATGTACGCAACAGTCTTCTTCTTAGGTAACACAATACCCATCGACGGAAAAGACACCAACTCTGGTGGAATCGTTGTTCTCAAGGTTTGGACCTCATACACAAGATAATGCCTTAACTAGTCCACGCAATTTAGTAATTCGGACTGCATAAAGGACTGTAAACGTCTCAGTCTTCACATGTGCTGCCTTCTCGTGGCAAACTACGATGAACTACAAACACTTAGGTTCTTACTAAGTCAAGTTATCCATTGGTATTGGCCATTCCGACCTTACCCCAACTGCAACCGAGACTCTGCTCCGCGTCTTATCTAAATCTTTTTGATAATCCGTGTACAATTCTAAACGTCCTTCTCATCATTATGATGGTTTCCAATGGTCCTATCGGTCCTCCGATAAGTCCCTAACTAAACTCTTTAATCTTAACATCCTCAATGGCACTACTTCCGGTAGTCCACTTAACGAGCTCTATATGAGTCCTCTCATCATTCTCTTACTTCGATATAACTCTTAACACTCTCATATCCAAGTTTATAACTTAACGCTCTGATACCATTTCTGTAACACCCCCAGATCCGGGGTCAGGAATCTGGGTTGTCACGCTCCATCAATTACACAATACCTGCATTCCTTACAACATTCTAATAATATAACTCCAACGACCCCAATCACTTACGCACACACACACAAGTTATAGCCTTGGAGATGAGCAACAAAAGTAACATTCGTTATTACAAATCAAATGTACTATCCAGGATCTCATCTATCATTTACAACCTCTACTTGAAGTTAAAATAATAGACCTCACAATTCTATACAAGGTTTAGTAATACAAACCTACTCAAAAATAATTCTCACTAAATCGAGCTGCAATTCTTCTGCTCACACCGGCAATATCCATCCTGCTGAACTAACTCAAGGGTGGTCTCTCCATTCCCTTGCTCTCGTGACACGAGGTGAATCGGCAATGTTTTCTTCATGCTGAAAGAGCTAATAGCGCTCAGCAAGAAATCTATCCCAGTTTAAATCTTTAAACCTTTTAGGAAGATAATCCATATGGGATCAAAGCTTTTAACACTACTAGAGTCTATCCC
The DNA here is from genome assembly GCA_030848705.1 of Heracleum sosnowskyi. Lineage (NCBI taxonomy): Eukaryota > Viridiplantae > Streptophyta > Magnoliopsida > Apiales > Apiaceae > Heracleum > Heracleum sosnowskyi. Next base: position 75,282,660 of record CM061235.1, read on the forward strand.
CAAAATAGTACACCGTTCAAAATACCGTATGACTTACAATCATACTCAAATATTCTTCGTAAATCATTTGGAGATCCTTGGTATCAGTATGATAAACCAAGACTCAAAACATATCTTTTTAAAATAGATATCAAATGTTGGAATCAAGGCTTAAAGCCTATTCATTGATTCAAAACACTATACAGTTCAATGTACTGTATATCTTAAATACCCTTTCAACATATATACTCACATATCTATTTAAATATCTCATACTGTTCAAAATACTGTAAAATATCAATAATGAACACCTTTTATAAAAGAAGCAAGAATGAGCACTATAGTTCAACAATCAGATATAGCAGCTTAACTGTATATGTAAGCTTATATCATAAAGGAAAACCTTTAAAACTTCATTCGTATACAGAATGATATATTTGTTTTCTTTTCGTCCAAAACATGCCATACAGTGCAACTACTGTATGAGGAACATCATTACTCTTCACTGTCACATTATCAGTAACTCAGCGCCTAGGCTTTTGTTACAATGTACAGTACAACTCCAATCGGAGGGAAGAAAGGGAATGTACTGGAACACCCGATACACGGTGATCAGCCGTTGTATCGTAACTTTTCTTTTCTTTTGTTTTGTCTAATTAATCCTCAATACTTTGTACTTTAATTGTGTGGCTAATATCTAGCCTTGTCACCAATGACAAGCCTCTTTTTATCTTGTGGTTGTGGTGAAACTGGTGACAAGGTGGTGATTCATCACTTTGTCATGCTTATGTCACTCCTCTGCATCATGCTTATGTCATCATTTGTATCCTCAATCCTCTTATATATTGCACTTGATGATCTCATATAATACTCCTCCTTTGGTTAGGGTTTAATCCACAATTTGTTACGCTTTTGTTTTGCGATAGTTTCAAGTGGTTTTAAAAACGTTTCTATGTACGAATGCTAGGGGATACTTCCTTGATCTTTCCATTACCTTGGTTTAATATATGATCCTAGATTTCTCACCTTGGTTTAAGGTATGATCATGGATTTCTCATTCTACATACTTTCTCAAAACGATCAAATCAATACATCCTCGATTGTCTGATGAATAGTGATCAAAATTTAAAGTTGGAATCTCCTGATTCTGATCGCGTTTACATTCTTTTATTCTTCCTATATATTAACAATATAACCTCGAAACATTCATTCCATATCATCCACATAGTGTGGTCTGAAAAAAATTTCCATCAGCAAATTTACTATTCATCACATTTACTATTCATCAAAATTTTTTAACTAAGTCCATAATTTGGGGTTATTACAATGCATGTCAAAAGGCTAAACAAAGAAGGACATCATTCAAGAGTAAATCTGAATCCTCTATTGAAGAACCATATCACATGCTGCATCTTGATCTATTTGGACCAGTCAACATCATGTCCATCAGTAAGAAGAGGTACACTCTTGTAATTGTTGATGAATATTCTAGATTCACCTGGGTGTACTTTATGCATAGAAAAGATGAGACTCCTGAAATACTGTTGGATCATGTGAGAATGATTGAGACAACTTCAAAGTACAAAGTCAAGATACTGAGGAGTGATAATGGTACTGATATCAAGAATTCAAAGATGGAAGAGTTCTGCAAATATAAAGGAATAATTCAACAATTCTCTGCTCCTGGCACACCTCAGCAAAATGGAGTAGTTGAAAGGAAAAATAGAACTCTTATAGAAGCTGGCAGAACTATGTTGGGAGAAGCAAAATTACCTACATATTTCTGGGCAGAAGCAGTCACAGCATGCTATACACAGAATCTTACATTGATAAACAGACATGGTGTTACTCCTTATCAATCTCTCAAGGAGAAGAAACCAAGTTTGAAGCATCTGCATGTGTTTGGCTGTAAATGTTTTGTTCTCAGAACTCATCCTGAACTGCTAGGAAAATTTGAAACTAAGGCTGATGAAGGAATTTTCATAGGTTATCCTGCATCAAGAGCCTTCAGAGTTTTTAATTTGAGGACAAGGACTGTCATGGAGTCAATACATGTATCTTTTGATGATAAAAAGATAATTGGCTTGAATGAAGACTCACATGATAGACTAATTTTTGAAAATGAAGCTACCAAGGAACCTGAAGAAACTGAATCAGATACTATCAGTTCATCAAATCCTGATGTCACACCAAATACTGATGGTGCTAACTCTGATGATGCAAATAATGGAGATACATCTAGTAATGCAAATGTTGAGGGGGAGCAACAGCATTCGACTACAAGTTCAGAGTCAACTCAATCATCAGGACAAAATTCTTCAGATACTGATTCAAGTGATGATCCTGATAATTCATCAGGAGGAGCTTCATCTGAAGCAAATTCATCAATTCAAAATAAAACCAATCCAGGGGGAGCATCTACACCAAGAAATGACTTTACACCAGCAAGGAAATGGACTGCAAGTCATACTCCTGATTTAATCATTGGAGATCCTGATGCAGGTGTTCAGACAAGAAGTGCAACTGAGAATGAATGTCTATATCATAACTTTCTATCCAAGGAGGAACCAAAGAAAGTTGAGGATACACTCAAAGATGCTGATTGGGTTACTGCAATGCAAGAAGAATTGAATGAATTTGAAAGAACTGAAGTCTGGAAACTGGTACCAAGACCAAAGAACAGGTCCATTGTTGGTACAAAGTGGATTTTCAAGAACAAGACTGATTCTGATGGAGTTATGATCAGAAACTGATGTGAAAATCAGAAGTGCAAAAACAATCTGACAACAACACTACTGGTATTCTCTGAAAAGTAAAATTTATGCTTAGTCTCTGATTAAGTATTAAGTTTTAATTTTTAAATTTCTATTCAACTTTTATCAGAGATTATTAATCATTCTTTTTAATATCATTGTAGTGTTACTAACAATTTGCACAGGAAAATAAAGAAGGAGATCAATTGAGAAATCTGATACATTTCATTAATACTTGAAGATATTTTACAATTGAAAAAGAAATTACATATTTTTTCCTAGTCTATTTTCCTACTCAGGAATACGTGCCCTGCAAATAAGCATGAACGCTCCTGAGCAGCTTCACAGTCCATCAGGATTGGAAGATCTCTTGTTCCATCCTTAAAGGACAAGGAGAGGAGCAGATGCACTTGAAGGCGGATCGTCACCGTGACCACCGGGACTCTTCCATGCCTCCAACTTGCATGACATACAAGCATCTAAGATCTTCTTTCTTCTTCTCTCAAGCTCTCGTTCGAGCTCCTCATCCTCATCGTCTTCATCATCTTCATCGTCTTCATCCTCTTCTTCATTGACAATAATGAGATTGTCAAGAGGATTCCAGTCAGGATTGGCCTGCTGAAAGTTGTGCCAAAGCACATCAGCCATTACATTGACAAAGGCTTCGTGTTCCTGAGGGTCAGGAACAGGTTGAGGCTCTTCATTTTCTACAATTTCTGCAAGAACCTGATCCAACTCCTGCCAGATTAACTCTAAGTCATCAAGTTCTTGATCAGGTAAAGCATTTTGTTGATGGTTGGCAGCCATGGAGAACAGAAGAAGGTGAAAGGTTTTCGTAAAGTTTTTTTTTGAGGAGAGGGTTTTGTGTTTTTGTTGGTAAATGAGTATTATGATTGACAATCTCTATTCTTTATAGAGATTATATACTGAAAATGCAGGTCATTTTTTTATCTCGAGGAGACGGTTCGGTTTTCCATAACTATTTTGCCTCGTTTGCTGGTAAGCGTGTTTTAATGATCCCTATGCCATTAATTTGGTTAATTTTTAAAAAAAAAAACGTTATTCTGGATTTTTGAAATAAATTTTGTTTTCTTAAATAAAATTTTATTTTAATCTTATCGAAAATATTTTTCAATCCTGATAAGGCAAATGGTTTTAGAGGCAATGCCTTTATTCCTGATGAGGTCAGACTTTTCTTGAAAGAGAAAATGCCTACTCAATATGGATCAGTTTCTGATGCTATGGGGCAAGGCCAATCACGCCTTGTTCCTGACCAAAGCATCCATCCCAAACAGTCTAAACAGTCATCAGCCACCTCTATTGTCTCTCAACAGACATTAGTTGCAAAATCAAAGAAATCAGCTAGAACTGATGTGTCTGGAAGGCAATCAGGTTCAAAGGATTTTTCTTCTACACCATTCACTAAAAAGAAGGTACAAGGGGGTGTACAAGGGGTCCTGGTTAAGAAAGCTGTCAAAGGTGTTGAGTCTGTTTCTGTTAAAAGGAAGTTAAAACTCAGGGATGAGACTGATTCTGAGGATGATTTACCTATATCCTCTGTGATGAATGTACAGAAAGCAGTTGCTGATACTGCTATTGCAGCTGTGGTTCCATTGTCTAAACCACAGAAGAAAAGAAGATTATCAAAGAAGCAGGATACTGATGGTCAGGACATATCTGTTACTGATGAGCAGTCGAATCCTGATGCTCAAGGAAATCCTGATGTTAGTTTTCCTGAAGCTGCACCAAGTCAAGAGATAACTATTTCAGACTCTCCAGCACAAGACTCTTCAACAAAAAGACATGTTGATATTTCAATGGAGAGGTATGGTGCTGCTGCTTCCAATCTAGGGATCAAACATCCAATCGAAAAGCTAAGGAAGTCAGCAGAGTTAATGTTCTCTAGACAGAAGAAACTGAAGGGATCAAGCCCCCACAAGAACCTGAACCTGAACGTGGTTCAGCAGCTAGTACTGATGATCCAGCCACACAAGAACCACTCAATCAAAGTTTGAGTGAAGGCATAGCAATTGGAATGGTCACACAAGAACCATTTTCTCAAAGGGAGAATGAAGACATTTCTATTCCAGCCACACAAGAACCATCTTCTCAATGTGAAGATGCAGGCAAAGCTACAGTTTCTGAGGAATTTCCTGACAAAGCTCAAGGGATTTCTGGTGCAGATAAAGTTGAAAGATTGGTCGAAGACACTGTCAATGAGGGAAGCACACAAGAACCTTTAGCTCAAAGTGTTGAAGAAGCTTCTGAACCTCAAGCTCCACAAGAATCATTGGTAGAAAATACTGATGCAAGCATATCAAATCCTGACAGTGTTATTCCTGATGCTAGTGGTGCTCCTGATTCTGAGCCTATCCTGATACAACCACTACAATCAAGACCAATGGATCATCCTATCACAAAATCACAGGATAAACTGAAAGGTATAGTTATTCCTGATCCTGATGTTTCTAATGATTCTGATGCTGATGATAGTGGTGATAGTGATGATGATAATAATGAAGAAAAGGAACAGCTTGCCAGAGTTTTAAAATCTAGTCTTGGAACTAACTATGGTTCGTCAAGCACCTTCATGACTGGCAAGGCATCTACTAGAAAAAATTTTAGACAAGACTTTTATGTTCCTTCTAAAACTCCTGCTGAGGCAATTAGACATCATGAATGGACAAATTCATGGTATAAATCTGCTGATTCGGTAAGTTATCCATATGCATTGGATCATGCCTATGATGCAGAGAAGTTAATAGAGAATCAAGACTTAAAGAATCATTTGAAGGCTACTAATCTGTTATCCAAAAGCCTCAAAAATGAAATTGATTCTGTCAAAGCTGCAACTGAATTGATACGGGGAGATATTTCTCATAACTTTACAAAGGTGCCTACTGCTCGTCAACTGTGGGTAGTGGAATCTCAAGTACAGACAGTTCTTTCTGAACAACTCTCCATCAATAACAGAATTGATTATCTTGATTCTAAGGTAACTGACATTAAACCTCTCTTGCCTTAATTTTGAATATATTGTCAAATGCTGATGTCAAAAAGGGGGGAGAAGGTAAGTCAGACTAAATGTACACCTGATCTAGTATTGAGAAATAACGATGATGATGATAATACTGGAAATGATGGTGGTGACAAAGTGTTACAAGGAGAAACCTCTGATGCTGCTGTTATGAAGTCTACAATTCAAACTTCTCAAAGTCAAACAACGCAGTCTACTCATGTTTCTGATTCGGGAATAAGAACAGTAAGGACACTGGTGCAATCTCAGATCTTGACGGAAGAACAAATCCTGACAGGTGATCAAATCCTGATGAATGATCAAATCCTGATACCTGGTCATGAACAAACACTTTCTACAATTCCTGAAGGAGATGAAGATATGATTATTGACAATACTGAAGATGCATCAAATTTATTCCAGAAGTTCACAACAAGGGATGGTAGAAGAAGTTCATCAACTCCAACAATTCCTAGACAGACAAGGTCTAAAATTTTAAGAATTGAAGAAATTCCTGAAACTTCACAAAATCCAATAGATCCTGTTGTAAGGGATATTATTGAGAAGGAAAATAAAGATGTTAGTGAAGAGGAATCTGAACTGAGAAGAAGACCAAAACAACCAACACTCATCAGCAATACAGTTCAAATTTCAGACTCAAATCCTGACATTGCTCAAGGTCCTGATGAATCTGAAATTCTGCAAGAGATTGAATTGTTAATCTTGTCTACTGTGGATGATTCTCATAATAGGGAAGTTGATGAAGAAGAAGAAGTCAGAAGAAGAAGAATAACAAAGTCATCAGATAAAGACTTTCAGCTCTATAAGCAAAGACTCAAAGCTTCAAATGAAGGGTTGTGGAGAAATGCAAGAAGACCACAATCTTATCTACAGAAGAGTTATGCTTATGAGAAAGAAAAAGATAAGATGTGGAAACACATTGACACACTTAGGTGTGATACACCTATCAATTTTCGGTCTGGTGAAATTGCTTCAAGTGTTGTTGATTTATCTGGTTTAGTTGAATCAAAAACACTCTGGCTACAAATACTTTCAAATCTGAAGCAATTGGCAAATAATTCAAGAGGAGGTATTGGACACAGGGATGCTGAATATCTGAACATGCCTTATCTTGATCCTTATTCTTTGACTAAAATTGGAGGTACTTTAACTTCTGAACACCTGAACAATTTATTAGCTGTTGATATAGTTATAGATTGTCATGATGGTTTTGAAAAGAAAGAGAAGCTTCTGTACTTCATGAAGGATGGTAGTGTGAAGATCCTATCCATTCAAGACTTGTTGATGAAAACTACAAAGGAACTGAAATATATCCATTATCTGTTAAAATGGAAGAATGAAGTGTGCAAAGTATGGAGTGAGATGATTCTGTCAACAATAAGAAGAAGATTTCTTGAAGGAAAGAATTACACTGGTGATTATACTCCTATGTATTTAAATCTAAGAGATCAAGATGTGGAAATGCACAACTTTTGGCATGACACAACTTACTCTCAATCCTGATAGGAAGGAAATTACTTATCTTCTTCTTGAAGAACATAGTCTACAAAGAAGCGCCATTCAAAATCTCAGAGCAGCTATTTACCAGATTAATGAGAAAGATGAAGATCTCAGAAATCTGAAGGAAAGATTGATTCAAATTCTTGAACAAAAAGAAGAAAATTTGTTATCCAACTTCTTGAAGATGAATCTGTTCTATCAAAGAATTTAAACAGATAAGTTGCTGCTGCAGATACTTGTACATTTTGGTTATATGTTTTTGACATCATTGAATCTTAGGAATCTATACTTTATTTCACAAAGTATGAGATTGGGGGAGATTGTTAGATCAGAATTCAATGATTGTCAGGATCTAGACTCAACTGATCAGGATTGCTGACGTCATCAGTATTGCATGGTTATCAGTATTTGATCAAGCGTCAGAATCAGGATGTATATCAGGACTGAGATCAGGATGGATCATCAGGACTGGAAGCTGATCAGGATTCCTACTTCGAGTTATATTTGGAGTCTAGTTAAACATGGAAGTTTATTTTGTCGGTTCCTGGTTTGTAGTGATGTAGCTATCGATTAAGGATAGGTTTCAATCTTTGTAATTGATTAGGACTTATCTTGTAATTGATAGAGAAGCTGTGTAGTATATAAACACAGTTTTAGATTTCGATTATTATCGATTGCATACACGAGTATTCTTGTAATCTAGCAGCTCTCAAGAACACAGAATTTCTTGAGAGAGTTTGTAACAGTTTTATATCAGATTTAATAAAGCTGTTATCTTTCTTTCATATTTGTGATATATACTTTACTAAGTCGAGAATCTTATACAATTGTATTCAACCCCCCTTCTACAATTGATCATTACTGGGCAACATACCAGATGATGATGAGGTTGGAAGATTCTGAAACTAGAGCTCAAGATCTTTGATTTGAGTACTTGAACTTTGGATTTGGATTTCAATAACACCTTCGAAATTGATTTTGATTTTCAAGAACACGAAGAACACGGTTCGGGAATTTTATATTTTTGTATATTTTTAATACGGATTATATGAAGTATAATGTATGATTCTCCTTTTTATACTTAGTGGAAAATAATACCCTAAACGACATTTTTGGATCGATATTGATCCACTGGTTCGCTTTAAAACCCTAATAATGTAAAATACACGTTTTACGAGGTGATAGCTATCCACAAAGATTGATAGTTATCCAAATCAATACATATCATTTATATAACTAATGCTCAAGAATACTGGGGCTATAACATATGTATTTATTGATACAGACGATATATCAATTACCCTAGAAAAATTAGGGTTAGGGTTAGGGTTTGGAATAATTTTCTTCCTTTGAATAAAACAAATACTATTGATAGTATCGACTAATAAGGGATAGAATAATATGAAGAAATCCTCCGATAATGATTCGGATACGAATGACGAAGGAATAATAATGATGTACAAAATTTCAACGGGGCCCTTGAATTTTCAAAACGGGGCTCAAAATTGAAGATATTTTCAAATGACAAGATATTTGAACGGGGCTTTCGACACACCAATTTAGCACATAATCACTTAACAACCATTATCATTAAAACTCAAAATACTTCATAATAAGTATTCTACACATATAATACAATTTATATTATTAATAAAGTTCACGGATCTTACAGTTGAGTTCCAAGACAGTATTTAATCGACTGTTGGACTCTTCCACTCTCCTATGTTCTCTCTCTGAGCAAGATTTTTAATCGATAAAATTTCTTTTATTTTATTGATTTTATTCTAATAGCTAAATGCATGGACATATCTAAAAAAAATGACTGATTGACAGGTGTCAACTCGCGTGACTTTCACGCGCTATACTATACAACCGTTGTGTATAGCGCCCTAATCACGCGTCCTCAAAAATCACTCGTCGTCATTCTTTACACGATAAGTGTTCCAGTATCATCATTACTCTTGTTTTTCGGAAAAATTTACTGCTAACTATACTCACAAAAGATTGTCCACTTCACAACTTATCATATAATATTTTTTTTTGTGTGATAATATATCTCTCTCTCCAAGCTTTTTCACTATCAACAATAGCAGCAATTCACTTTCCAACTTCCACAAACAAGAATCTCACGAATGATGGTATCCTATTTGTCACGAACAATTACTCTGCTATCCTGGATAAGACAAAAGCCCCATCCGAATTTCATCTAATCCAGGATTTTCTAGCTTCTAGCTCAATTGGGTTTGCTCTGACAGAACCCAAGGCAATTTCTGCACAAGCAGTGATGCAGATTTGGAGTACTGCAACCTATACTCAACCTAGTCTCACCTTCTCCTATAGGAATGATCTGTATGAGGTCACTCCTACTATTGTTCAAAGAGCTCTGCACTTGGGTAGCCCCACATCCTTTACTCCCTTCTTTTTGGAGGTGGTGCTTCGGGAGTTTTTCATCAAAATTGGTTATAATGGTGATATGACTCGAATGGGAAGGCTGGGGAAATTTTTCTTTGATTCCATTGGCAAGTGCTTCATGAACAAGAGTTCAAACTTTGATGCTCTCACTCAAGCCACACAAAACATTGGGTACTCTCTAATCTATGGTTATGACTTTAATATAGCTAGCATGCTTATTGATTCCATAGGCAGTAGAATAAATGAGAATCGGGAAATTGTCTACTTTGGTCATTTCCTGCATTTGATTTTTAAGTACTTATGCCCTAATGTTGCTTTTCAAAATGAGAGTTTGTTACCTGTTTTTCAGAATACTCCTCGCTCCTTTCAGGAGTACATGTTAAAAGGTAAACAAATGTTTCAGGGTGATGTTGTGTATCCTGAACAGGTCAGGCAGCTTCTGAGACAGAAATTGCCTACTGTTTATGGATTGGTTCCTAGTACCATGATTCAGAGGTCTGATGTTGCTACCCCCTCTGGATCTAACCCACGTACACAACTTAAACAGCTTTCCAAACACTCAAATCCCACCTCTGATGGCTCTCGACAGCAATCAGTTGTAAGACACACAAGGTTAGCCAAATCTGTACGACACTCTCAGTCGTCAGGATCAAGGACCTTGTTACCTCACCCCACTGATACTCTGGAGAAACAAGGTGATCAACCAGTTGGTATGGAATCCAAAATATTGGCCTCACGAAGAAAGCATACAACTGTTGTTGATACTGATGATGATACTGATGATGATGATGTACCTCTGTCATCAATATTTAAGATATCATCTGTGGATGTGGCACATGACATTCCTCCTTCACCACCGTCTCCCAAAAGACGCAGATTGAGGAAATCTAGTCTCTACTCTCACTTTGATGTTGTTGATGCTCTCCACAAATCTCTTCATGACAATACTGCTACTGATGTTCCTATCATTCATACATCGGATAGTATCTTGTCTTCTGATACAGGGATTGATCCTGATGCAGTACTTGCTCCTGATGCTGACACATCTGATGTGCGTCCTTCACCTGAAAAAGTGGTGATTTCTGACTCCAGTCCAACTGTATCTCCACAGGTACGAAAGGTTGACATGTCCTATGATCAAATCAAAAGACTGGAAGATATAGCCAGAAAAGAAATTGTTGTGGCTACTGGTTCCAAAAGGAAAATTTGTTTTGAGAGAACAAAGAAAAGGAATGTGAAGGCACGGACATCCTCTGCTATTGTTGTTGATCTGGATACACAAGAACCTGGTTCTCAAAGTGAACTAGTGGTCCAAATAGATCAAGCCCCATAAGAACCATCTACTCAAAGGGTGGATGAAGGCATGGAGGAGTTACATCAGGTTTCTCAACTTTCTTTTGCATCACTTCCTGAAAGTGATCAAGGCACTATAGAAGAGGAAATCATTGCTTATTTTGATGAGGACAATTCTCAAGGACAGGACACACAAGAACCTCCAGTACACTTTACTGAAGCAGTCCCAATTGTCCAGGCTTCACAAGAACCTTTCATTCAAAGTATGGAAGCATGCCAGACTGATGATAGTCAAGCTCTTATGATTCAACCATTGTCCTCTTTTCCTTTGGATATTGAAGAATCAGGTAATATCATTAATCCTGATTCTGCTATGGTTGTTTATTCTCCTGGTGTCAGGATGACTACTGACAGACCCTTAATTGAAGGAACCCCTATCAGTATGACTGCACTCTACCCTTCTCTGCCATCTCTTATTTCTTCGTTTCTGAGTGCTCTGAGCCTTTCTCGTGAGAATGAGAGAAAAGATTTAGAGAAAAACAGAATTATAGAGAGGCAGTCTCCTGAACTGGCAAAAGGAGAGGTAGAATTGAGTGAGAATGTTGTGCATTCAAGTGAGGAAAATCTGACTCTCAAAAGTTCAGATATTGTGTTGGTGAGCAGTGATGAGATCACTGAAAAAGAAAAGAGAGATCTAGGGATCACTGATTTTTCTGCAGGCACATCTTCTAATCCTGCAGGTTCTCCTTCTCCTAGTACTCAGGATCAGTCTCACAGCTCTCATTCCAGTTCTGATGATTCTGATCCTGATGACTCTTCCACTGGTATACTGACAAGTCACAGGCGAGCTCAGTGGAGTCATTCATGGACAGATCCTGCTACTCCTGTTGGGATCAGTAATGCTCATCATCATTTGGCTACTGCTTACAAGCAGATTACAAATTCCGATCTTCAAACTCATCTCAAAGGTACTTCTCTCATGCTTAAAGCTATCTTTGAAGAGATTGTTGATGTCAGGACTTCGAATGCCAAGAGTATTGCTGCTGTTGTGGATGATCATATTCAATCAGTTGCTCATCATTCAAGGGACTTCTCGTCTGTTCACATAGATCATGTCTCTCTTGAACAAAGAATTGCAGTTCTGGAGAAGAAAGCTGATTCTATGGATGCTAAGCTGGATTTACTTGTCTCTGGTCTTGTTCCTGATGCTGGTACTGATGCCAAAAAGGGGGAGAAAGTAGTGTCAACCAAATGCTCTCCGGAGTTAGTAGTTCGAAAGATGATGCTCCTGATGGTGGTTCTGGTCAGAAGCAGGCAACTACTGATGGTATTACAAGGACACGAACATCAGTGTCTAAAAAAAGTCAAAGAGTGCAATCAACTCAAGTCTCTGGGTCTGGCTCTAGAAAGCAATATCATGATGTTATAGTGACAACGACTGAGCAAGCAAAGAAGTTTCATCAAACTGTGAATATTGATGGAACAGAATATACTGTGCACTATAAAGATCCCAGACTTGAAGCATTTAATGAGCAGCAAGCAAAGAAACTTCTTCAAGAAATGTATCCTGATGAGGATGTAGAAGAAATGGTTGAAGCTCAAAGGATAGAGTATGAAATGTTGAATTCACGGAAATGAGCTGTCAGAAGTGGAAAGAGAGGTAACAAGTCTAGAGGTAGAACTCATGATAGAGGAAGAGGAAGGACTACCAACCCGTTTTCAGAATCTCAAAAAGGTATTGTGATCAAAGAAGGATCAAATACTAGTACAAATACATCATCTGGGTTACCTACTAGTTCTGTGAAAGGGAAAGGAAAAGAAGTTCTTGAAGGTCCATCTCAAGTGACAGTTGATGCAGAATCACAAGATGAAGAAGAAAAGAATGATGATGTTCCGTTGATACAAAGAAGGAGAAGAATAGGAAATTCAGGAAATGATAGACAGATATTTCTTGTAAGAATGTCATTGAATGTAGAAGCAGCTAAGCAAGCAAAAAAAGACTATCTTGAGTCTCTACAACGACGGAGTTTCACTAAGTCAGGAGCCATGCTACAAGAATATCTGAGAAAGAAGGAAGATGTTGCAAGAAGCTCAAGGAATGCTTACGGATTCAAAAAGCTTAAAGGTTACAAAGGAAGAGGCTATGATGTCAGGGAACATAAATCTAATCTTCATATCAATGAAATATTCAAGTCAAGTGGACATCTCAAAAGCCTTTCTGAAATTCCTGGTATTGGTGGATCTGGAAGATTCAAGAGATCTTATGAAGAATTTGTGAAAAAGAAGAATGAATGTCGAAGTACAGGAACTCATGGAGGTATTGGACATCCCGATCCAGAGATAACTCCTCAAGCAACGTCATATGATCAAGCGTGCTTAACAGAAAATCTGAGTGACAAGTTGACTCAAAAACATCTTGACAAACTGATATCTGTTCAAATGATCTATGATGTCTACGATGGAAATCTGCCTCAAGAAAAGTTGATATATTTTCTCAAGGATGGAACCACTTTTTTATTAACATCTTTAGACATCTCAATGAAGAATCTGGAAGAATTAAGGTATGTGCTATATCTGTTTGTTCATAAAGACGATCTATGTGTTAAGTGGAGAAAGAAGATTCAATCCAGTATTGATTTACAATTGATGGCACTGAAATCTAAAAATACTGGATATGTTCCCAAGTACATTGACATGGATGGACATGAAGTGGAAATGAAGAAGGGCAGTGCTTTTATTGAAACTTCTCTAGGTATTACACATTTGACCTTTAGTCCTGACAGTGAGAGGTTTAAATGTATATATTTAGATGAAAGAATGCTGAAAAGTCCTATTGAAGATCTGAGAGCTGCAATTTATCAGACAGATAAAGGTAATGAAAGGTTGAAGAAACTTAGAAGAAAGATGATCGACTTATTGTTGAAGGAAGAAGATGAGTTGATGAAGAAGTTTCTTCAGAAGAACAAAGGGTTTGTAAGAGTGTCTGATTTTGAAGAATATCTAAAGCAGAATTCTCATCTTTATCCTGCGAGCATTTGATAAAGGTTTTGGCATCATTAAATCAAGGAAATTTATGCTTTATTTCAGAAAGTATAAATTGGGGGAGATTGTTGGAAAATGTTGATTTAATGAAGTGCGTCAGGATCAGGTAGCATCAGTACTCACATCATCAGAAGCTGATGATTGATGACGTCATCATCAGTAGCGAATTAAATCAGGAGTTATGATGATTGATACTGTTCCACAATTTCAGGAAAAGATTGATTTGCCAGGATAGGTATCACCGAAGCTGTTACAGAAGATAAGCGACAAGAAGATCAATCTAATTAAATAGAGATTATCTTTTGTAACAGAATGTGTAGCTGTGTATATATAAACACAGAATAGGTTTTACGAGAGTAACAACTTACACGAGTATTTTGTAAACCTAGCAGCTCTTAAGAACTCATAGTTTCTTGAGAGAGTTTGTATCAGTTTTTATAAAGATTAATAAAGGCTAGTATTGATTGTTTTATATATCTGTTTTATTCGATTATTTAGTAGATTATATTCAACCCCCCCCCCCCTTCTATAATCGATAGATCTCAACACTTCATGACATGGCCTTTGAGGACTTCAAGACATAGTACATTTCAGACTATGCGATCTCAACACTTCACGACATAGCCCTTTAAGGACTTCACGACATAGTTCATTCCGACTTCACGATCTAGGGACTTAGACAAATTTCTGCAACTTATTTCTTCATGGCCTTATTCACTCTTGTCCTGCTGCATGAACAAATTGAACTTCTTCCAGGATGATTATTTCATGGCCTATATACATTCTAGTTGCTAGAGATCCACTAAGCTCATCATAGAACTGAGCATACAGAATAAAACTAAGTACATGATTACAAGACAAGTACAATAGAGACTTATACTATATCCCAGTGATAAACTTCAATAGGTCATGTAGAGTGACACAGTCACAAGATGTAGTCTTGTTAATAGTGGTATTCAGACATGCCTCGAGCCTAACAATAATGATTCTGGACCAAGTGATGACAGTGGTGGAAACCCTCAAACTAATATTACAGGAATTGGCTTTTAAACGGTTCTATAACATTTCAATGAACGGAGGGTTATAATCAACTTAAAAACATAAATTTAGGGATACCACATAGAGGAGCAAATAATGTAGTGGTACCATATAGAAAAACCAAAACTACATTGGTACCATATAGAATTTCCCATAATTTTATGAATTTTTATTAATAAATTAAAAATATTTTTCCTTTTAATATTCGTGAAATAAATTATATCTTTATATTATTTAAATATATGATTTTTCATGAAAAATTTCAAAATAATATTTAGAAATTTTATTCATTATTTTGCAACAAAGTGTACAAAGTGTACAATTTGATCATTTATATTTTTTATTTAATATATAAAAAGATTACAATTAGTAATAACACTAAAATGACAGATCTATCCAAATTAACTCCTTTACTCCAATCTATACTAAACTATAATAGCCAAACCATAGGATAATTGGTAGTTTGGTTAGCACCTTCCTTTTTAGTCACCTGTTTCCTTTCTGATTTTTCTTAATATTAGTTAATTCAAAAAAAAAATAGATAAATACTAAACTATAATAGCCAAATCATAGGATAATTGATAGTTTGGTTAGCATCTCTATACTAAACTATAATAGCCAAACCATAGGATAATTGGTAGTTTGGTTAGCACCTTCCTTTTTAGTCACCTGTTTCCTTTCTGATTTTTTTTAATATTAGTTAATTCAAAAAAAAAATAGATAAATCTATACTAAACTATAATAGCCAAACCATAGGATAATTGGTAGTTTGGTTAGTACCTTCCTATTTTGATTATATCCACTTTTAAGTTAATTAAAATTTTAAAATATATAATATAATATAATTTTATAATTTATTGTTAAACAATTGACTATAATAGTTGTTTATTGAACTTCAAATGCTTACCCTTCCCCAGAACCACTACAGGAGACTCTCCTACTTCGAAACACTGCAAATTCAAACTCTGTTCACACCTCCATCAACTCGGGTAGGAATCTCCATCCATCTCTCTACCTCTCGATCTATATCTGTATTTATCTGAATTAAGTTCTCCTAATCTCCTCTCCCTTAAAAGCAAAGCATATGTATGAATTATAAGTTTTTATTTATGTTTTGTGTTTGTTTAGTTAAAATTAACATGCTTGTGTGTGTTTTTAGTTTATATTTGTGTGTAGTAATTTAGATTGACGGATTTGCCTTGACCAATATATCTCTATTGGCTTTGAATGTCTATGTTGAGATCTTGGGTTTGAACTGGTGATTGTTTAAGTTTCTTTCTTGCAATTCCATGCCATTGTAATAAATAATTAATCATGATAATTTGTTTATCTTGGCTTGCTTTTTGTTCAATTTTCTATGACGGGTTGTTTATGTTTTTTTGCTAATAGTTGGAATTCAAACATTTTACCTCTCCCACTATCTATATTATTTGTTTCTATTTCTTTGTAGTTTTTTGGTTTATTAGTTTTCCTAATTATTTGGTTTATTTCAATTATTTGTTTACTGCACCAGGTTACATCAAATTTGAAGTCAATAATGGGTCTTTATTGTTGATTTAGAAGACGCTCTTTTCTAATCTTAAATTCAACATTTATTCTACAAATGCTAAATTTAATAGGTCTAGAAGTCAGGAAAGAACTAAAAGTTCCATGTCTTTAGAAGGTAATTTACAATTCCTACGTTTCCGGTCTGTATCTGACTTGAGTTGTATTCGAGGAAATATTCAATCAGTCCTGACTTCATAAAGTGTCTCACATTTGCATCATATATTATTGATAGGCTTTACTATTGTTACCACTTCTGGCTTTATTTTTTTCAGGTAACTGTTTCGAACTCAGACCCTGACAGTCATGGTCGGGTTTGGTGTGCACGTGGGAAACACGTCAGCAAATCACCTACCTTCTAATATAATTATTTTCCGGAGATTAATAGAATTAGATGAAGGCGTGTGTTCATGCTATGACATTCCATTTACAATTGTCGAAATCTCTTCTTGCTCATGAGGAATCCACAGTTTGTACTGCTGAGAATAGATTCATTTGAAGTTCATGGCCGGGCTAAGGATGAGTTTGGTTGAAGCATAAGATGGATGCAGTACTGTACATGGAAGCCTGTGTTCTTGGGCTTAATTCTTAGGTTGCGGGATCTGGTAAAAAGAGTTGGGATGCTCAATTCGCATCTGTTCAGGAGCAGGTAGTTACAGATGGCCTTAAGCTTTTGTCTAGATTCTATTCACTGTGAAGGCCACCAATCAGGTGCTTAGGAGTCGAGGAAGTAAAACCTGAGCTGAGCAAGTTGAGGTGCAAACATCTGTTAGAAACCATATGTGAGAGTGCAACTAAGGCTTATAACATTTTTATTTCTGCAATATATATGTAAGTGTACAATAATATATAATGGATGCTCATATAACTAAATGAACACCCTATGGAGTCGTGGTGTTCCTAAAAATGCACTCTTAAGAATGACATAATCAAATGGCGCGGTAACAACAACGCTGGCTTTTCTCTTAAGCCGCTTCCAAGTAAATGGATTTGAGATGTGATTTTCTTAGAACCTTTAGAATAGTGATGTTTCTGTGAATTTTGTTTTATTTACCATGTTGCAGCTCTAGCCAGGGTCTTTTCATTTAGGAACTAGAATTAATAGAAGAGATTAGGTGATTCAGAATGAGCTTTTACTGAGCCTTCTTTTGGTATGTTAAGTTGATTTGGTAGCTTTGTTGATTTTTTGGTCTGATTCACACTCAATTTTGGTTATCCCCTCATTTTAATTAATTTAATTTAAAAAGTAAAATGTATTATATACTACTAATAGTGTTGTATTCTGCTTCAAATTGAAGCATAAAAACTACACTAGAGAACTCTTTGAAATACAATTTGCTCACGATCAGAATACCAGCGCCAACATCAATTCAACCATGATATTCTTCGGCTTTTCTTTTTCTTTTGTAACACTGTATGTATCGCATATTAGTCTTACAATTCAAATTTAAGTACAATGATTGTTTATTATTACTTTTTTACGGGTATTGTCTTTTTGCATTATCTTCATCTTATAATTATTTTACAGGAAAATTTAATGTATTGGTGTTTGTCAGGGTGAGTTACTTCAAATTTTAGATATACAGTGTTTGTGCATATGCCTAATTTGTGGATGTTTTTTTGTGTTTTGTTTTAGGATTTGTATGACTGGTCTTTTACTTTCCCTAAGGCTCGAATAGGCACGCTTACTCTACGTTTAAAGACAACACAACTGATGAGCTGGGTTGTGAAAACAGATGGATTTCTTTTGCTATTGCTGATAAGTGGGCTATTTCAAAGGTCTGCAATTCTTCCTATCGCACTATTTCTGAGTTTATGCCACTTTTTTTCTATTTTGATTTTTCATCACTATCATTCTACAATTGAAGCAATACTTCTGCTATTATATGCCATTTTAAAGCATAAATTTTATTAATTATTTATTACTTTTAAGTCATTAATTGTCAAGACTTTTAGACCAGAGCAAAAAAATATGATTATAGTTTGATTTTATTTAGTGGGAAATTTCAGATGTATGTATTTTGTGTAGTGCAAATAGTGTAGTCTTGCTATTGAGTCCTCTTCTTACTAAAATGTCAGTTTGGGCATTTTGTGATAAGAAAACACGCTGCAATACCATTATCTAACCGCATACATTTAATTTACAGGTTTTACTAATGTGGAGTATAATTACTAACAAATATCTATATATTTTGTAGATTTTCTCTAAAACCATTGATTGGATTATACTTAACTGTAATAACCGAAAAGGGGTATATTTTGTAGTTTGGTTAACCCATATTTTTTTGGTTATCCCTATATTATTACTAATTTAGAAAAAAACAAATACTAAAAAAACAATATACAAATCTATACTAAACTATAATAACTGAAAAAGGGTATATTTTGTAGTTTGGTTAACCAATTTTTTTTTGGTTATCCCTCTATTATTACTAATTTAGAAAAAAAACAAATACTAAAAACAAAAATATACAAATCTGAGGACAGTATACATGCAACAATATACCCTTTAATAGCTTTCTACAGGCTTTCTACAGAAATTCAATAACTTGCTCCTAAGCTCTCTCGGACTCTCTGCTTTCTCTTCGCTCTGCTTGGATTCTACACAGGTCCCTCCATCCACACTTGTGCTCCTCTCTTGCTTCCGTTCTTCATCTACTCAGGTAAGTCAAGGTTTACCTTATCTATGTTTTTGAATTGAATTCACCAAAATTTAATTGATATTATTTGTTTTTAGTTGATTGGTGATTGCTGGTTGTACAATTAGTGATTGTTTTATGTTTCTCCTGTTTAATGTAAAGAATATGAGTATTTAATATCGAGTTTTGAAAGAGAATGTTTAATTTACTTTGTAAAATAGCAGACTATTTATCGGAGAGAATAATACATCTGTTGAGTTTTTTGTGAGCATGAATGTATTTTAATTCGTCTTAATTGAATAAACGGCTAACTATTTATTCTTTAGAGAGGAATTACATCACTCTGTATTCTTGCAGTAGTGTATATTTACTTTCTTCCTAAAAGCTTCCGTTTGTCTGCCTGCTCTATAGGTTGGCTTTTGAAGGCATTTACTTCACCGATGAACTATATATTGTGCACTTTATTGGCACTATATATTGTGCACTTTATTGACCAAATTCCCAAAATCTGAAAATTGGATCCTTTTTCTTCTAACCGCTGTAATAAACTGCATTTATCTATTTCACAGTGTTCTTATGACCTGTTGACATTTTTGTCTTTGATGTCAAGAAATGTTCTGAACTGAGGCCACAAAGACATTAAACTTAATACATGTTTGCTTCTCATGTAAATAATCCTATTTCTAGACAAAGCTTGATTATTCGACTTTTAGTAAATGGCTTTCCTTCCATGTCATATATTTAGAAAACATAAGATGTCTTTTGTGTCCATGCATATATTGTCCATTCTTCTTCGGATACGATGTAATATTTATTCTACACGGATAAACAATATTTCTCAGATGTAAACTCATTCCCCCCCCCCCCAAGAAATTATTTACATTAAAGTAGCACTTCCTCCACAGTTAGGCAGCCTTCACCACTATCATAGAAGGACAACTAAATGAAGCGAGATCCCTGCTCTTTATTAGATATCCAGTCATATACTGTGACATTTATATGTAGAAATAGAACAAAGAAACATAGAATTATGCATCTTTGTTGACATATACAATATATATTACAACTTTTACCAGTGAAGATACTATTTCTGAAGCTCTATTTATATGATCCAGAAATTCACAGCCTTTTCTTCTAATGCCAGGGTCTAAGCCCCAAGGCAGTCACAAATTTGGTGCCTTAACTGATTCGGATTCATGACTACGAGATTCAACCAAGGTATATAAGAATTTCACAAACTAAAACATTAAACATTACATTTTTGTTTGTAAAAATGTGAAATTGACAAGACCGCTAATGTAGTAAGGCTTAAATATATTGTTCTACAGTACCTTACTTTTGGAGTAGTGATCCTGAATGAAATCACAGAAACCCTGGGTTGATTAGATAACTAATATGTAGCATTTTGTGATGTAATTTTAAAATTAAATCTTCAATTATTGCGGATTAATGTAGATGGTATCGCTGCCTAAGTAAGAGCGGCAAACCGTGCTACAGGTTAATAAGTTGGCTACTTTCTGATCTTCATTCGTGTATTTTAACACATTTGCAGGAATATGTGTTACTCTACTTCTAAACAAGAGTTGGTAATAAATATTTCCTGTTCCTGACAAACATGAAGGATCAGCATTACGTGTTCATGGCTATCTACATTACAAGATTGAAGGTAAGGATCAAGGGTTGTATTAATATAATGACTTCTTTTAATGGTCATTGTTTTGTCTACGCTTAGTAATACTCTCTTATGTATTCTACAGTATCACATTTTGCCTCAATTTGGATCGCCTCTGAGGCTTTGATTCAAGTCAATTTCTCTAATTTTGTGATTACCTAATAGGATAAAATATAGTGATGCAGTTGGTAATAGAACAGCAGAAGAACTTAATTTGGCATGCTTAAGAATATACCAATGACTCGATAAAACAATGATGTAAAGGAGCAGTTTTATTAACTTTAAGGGGCACAAATATGGTGCACGTATTTACATCTTCCAAACTCTTATTCTGATACTCCCAACCTCGCTTTTCTCCTAATAATCTACTCATCTCCACTTCTGTTGGTATTGTTGCAGCTTTTCTCGCCTCAGCAGCTGCTATTGCAGCAGCATAAACTTTCACTATTTTCGTCATCGAAGCTTTCGTTGTTGCTTTCGCTACAGTATAAGCTTCCACTATTTTCGTCACCAAAGCTTTCATTGTCGCTTTTGCTACAACAAGCTTCCACTATTTTCGTCACCAAAGCTTTCATTGTCGCTTTTGCTACAACAATTGCTAAATCTGCTTCCAGTATTGCTACCAAGTCCATAGGTGCACCTTAGCTGCTGCAATTTTTGCGTCATTTTATTTACGTACCAAAACTCATGGATATTTATAACACATAGATTGGTAAAGTAAGTTACAGAATTGAACTTAAATTTACATGTATATGCATATAATATTCTCATGTTGTGGAATACATAGCAATATATGTGTTCGAGATGCTTACAGACAACCATTTTGTTGGAATCTCAGATGAGCATTTTCATGGAAGCACTTAGTTTTCTTATTTGATTATGTTTAATTCTTATTTTAATATGTAGTATAAGCTATTGTCTTATATATTGTTACATTAGGTCTTTAAAATATTGATAATATCTATGCCTGACATGTATTTTTTGATCATTGCTTAGGTAGGTGTGGTAATATTTCAAGTCGAATGTTTGAATGCACCATCTATCTCACTACAAGAAAAACGGGTAAATTCGACTGGTCTAAAGCAGTCGAATTTAGCTAAATTCCACTGTTTCCAGTCGAATTTAGCTAAATTCGACTGCTTTTTTCTCGTCGATTTTAACCGAGTGGAATTTAGTATATGCAGTCGAATTTAGCTAAATTCGACCGCATAAATTCGACTGGTTAAATTCGACCGCTTAAATTCGACTGCTTAAAATCGACCGCTTCCAGTCGCTTCAATTTTTGGTCAAAAAATTTGAATTTTTGGTGAAAATTTAAATTTCCCGCCTAATGAACTTACTTTCGACAGTTTCCAGTCGAATTTATAAATTTGACTAGAAGCTGTCGAATTTATAAATTCGACCGAAACCAGTCAATTTTAGAGTACCAGATCTTGAAAATTCAGCAGCTTTCTGATGCTCTCAAATTCAAAATTTTGAATGTATTTTGCTGCTATTGCTGATATATTGCAATGAACTAATCAACATAAATATAACATAATTCATATTAAGTAACTAATTCAAAGACAACAATAAATTGATATCAAATATAATAACATTCATTGAAAGAAACTTTTATTACAAATTGAGTTTTACAAATTCAACTCAAGGATCCTAATCGGATTTAACAATATTACGACTTTGCTCCTCGTTTAGTTTGACGGAAAAAAATTTCGGAGATATTTGGGTTGTTGGAATTGTTTTATTTTTCGGAATTACTTTGGTCGCCGGATTTACTTCGATCGCCGGAATTGCTTCGTTTGCCGGAATTGTTTTGGTCACCGAAGTTGCCATTGCACGGGTTGATTTTCTTGGTGTAATTCTTGTTCGAACAATTGATTTCTACAAAAATTTAGAGATTAATATATAATATATTTTTGTATTTGTGTATGTATATATATGTATATATGTGTGGGTATATGTAAGAGAAGGGTGGTGAAGATGAGAGTGGATGAAGAATGTAGGTATGTATATATATAGATATATCTAATTTACTGGGATGAATACTGACCGTTGGATTATTGTGTTGATATGTTAATCTGGATCGTTGGATGAGTTTCACGTGGATCAGTGACATGGCACTAAATTCGACTGTCTCCAGTCAAATTTATAAATTCGACTGGTTGCAATAGAATTTATAAATTCGACTTACTAGGGTTTTCCGTCAAATTTATGATTATATTTGACAGCCAGCAGTCGAATTTATAAATTTGATTGGCAACAGTCATATATATACATCAAGTAAAATTTAAACTTGCTATAATAATTAATGTGCAATATTTTTCATGTATTGATTTTTTGCATAAACTTTTAAAATATAACAAACTTAGAATCCGTACGGTTGGATCGTTCAAATTTTAATTCAAATAACTCGAAATTACTAACCCTTGATACTAAATCACTAACCCCTAAATACAAACATTAAACCTTAAATTTCAATCATCCAATTTAACAAAGGCATCGTATTACTAAGATTTTTTTTACCCATGCTATTATGATCTCTAATAATTTTTATTAGATATGATATGTTATAAAACGATACTATACAAAAATTCATAATTGTTTAAACTTCGTTAGTATTTTTAAAAAAAATTCAAACTTCTTCAACCAATACAAAATGAACAATTTCTTACTTCTGTTAAAATATAATTATCGTAAGTGGCTAAACTAAATTTTAATATGTAATTCATCTTACCACGATGTTGTGGTAAATTTTTTATTAATTTATTTGTTAATCAAATATTTTTTAAAATTTTTGAAAATTAATTATTATAATTAATATGACTGGGTGCAGTCAAATTTATAAATATGACTGGTTCTAGTCAAATTTAAATTTAAAAATTTTGAAAAATTTGAGGCGGGAATTTTCAAATTTATAAATTCGACTGCCTCCAGTCAAATTTATAAATTCGACTGGTTGCAATAGAATTTATAAATTCGACTTACTAGGGTTTGCCGTCAAATTTATGATTAAATTTGACAGCCAGCAGTCGAATTTATAAATTTGATTGGCAACAGTCATATATATACATCAAGTAAAATTTAAACTTGCTATAATAATTAATGTGCAATATTTTTCATGTATTGATTTTTTGCATAAACTTTTAAAATATAACAAACTTAGAATCCGTACGGTTGGATCGTTCAAATTTTAATTCAAATAACTCGAAATTACTAACCCTTGATACTAAATCACTAACCCCTAAATACAAACCTTAAACCCTACATTTCAATCATCCAATTTAATAAAGGCATCATATTACTAAGATTTTTTTTCACCCATGCTATTATGATCTCTAATAATTTTTATTAGATATGATATGTTATAAAACGATATTATACAAAAATTCATAATTTTTTGAACTTCGTTAGTATTTTTTAAAAAAATTCAAACTTCTTCAACCAATACAAAATGAACAATTTCTTACTTCTGTTAAAATATAATTATCGTAAGTGGCTAAACTAAATTTTAATATGTAATTCATCTTACCACGATGTTGTGGTAAATTTTTTATTAATTTATATGTTAATCAAATATTTTTTAAAATTTTTGAAAATTAATTATTATAATTAATATGACTGGGTGCAGTCAAATTTATAAATATGACTGGTTCTAGTCAAATTTAAATTTAAAAATTTTGAAAAATTTGAGGCGGGAATTTTCCCACCAAGACATAAATTCGACCGACTTTAAATTCGACTGGATCCGGTCGAATTTAATGCAGTCCAATAATTTTATCGGGCGGGAAATTTCCCGCCTTCCCTGAAAAATAATTTCGACCGATTAAATTCGACCGGAAGTATAAATTCGACCGCTTAAATTCGACCGCTATTAAAATTGACCGCGGCCAGTCAATTTTAAGTTTGACCATCAATTTGTTTAAGTTGACTCTAAATTCGACTGGAAGCAGTCGAATTTAAGCCAGTCGAATTTATGCAGTGGAATTTAGCCGAATTTTTTTGTAGTGTCTCTTTCAATGAAAATTGTAGCTCAATATTTCTTATTATCACCTACAATAACATCACAAATGATAAAATCGGTCCGAAGAATCAAATTAATCAACATGGGCACTGTCCTTGGGTTGGAGTTTTATATTTTGGCGACTATTTCCTGTGAACCATGACTCCTTTTAAGTGGAGAATCACTATCTATGTTCGTCTTTGTTGGATTTTCTAGAACATATAGCATTAAATGGTTTAGGCACATGCATTTTATAACTAACTAATAGTATTGGTACCAAAAAATTAATGACACAACCAGACCCTTTATAACAATTACAATACCTACTTAAAACAAAAAAAACACATAAAGTTAATGTTAGATTTACTTTAGTGATAGCCTTTTATAAAACTTATATTTACTTCAAAAAATAGACTATTAAAATAGTAATCCTATAATTTCCCAAAAAAGTATTTTATAAATTCATTAAAATCTCTAAATGTTTAACTATAAAATTGAAAAAAAAAACTTTAAACACTTGATATTCAATTACTTCATTCCCCGTGATAATTTACAAACTTTAATAATTATATAATTTTAGGTTTATTACACAAAATGAAATAAAGAAATCAAACTCAGAATATACACATCCCAATTCTTCCATTTTCTACCAATTTAAATTTAATAATCATTAAATTTAAAATTCAATTTACAAAAAGAAATAAAGAAATGTTTAAACTTTCCGTCACAATTTGTTATTCAATATTTCTGTCTACATAAAATGTGTAATACTATATAAGCTTAAGAAATCATAATACCATTCTAATTTTGCATCAACTAATTATCAAGACTATGATCATATTGATAAGCAGAAAGAAATAGAATCCCCAGAAAATCTACATAAAAACAAGAAAAAAAAAGTAAGAAAAAATGCATAAAGAATTTGCATAAATCTGAAAACAAAATTTTATTAAAAAAATGAACAAAAGACTACATTCACTATTTGTTATTTTGATAAAATGCTATAAAGACCTGGTGTGTCTAATATTCCTTATTCCTTGATTTAACCATGATTCAGTAACTTAAAAATCCCTATTCAATTATAGTATCTAAACTTAATACACTGCCATCTATGTTGATTTTAAAAAAATTTCTAAATCTTCTACTACTACAATCCCACCTATTTATGTTTCATCTTCAAAATGTTTTAGTAGTCCCTGCAATGATTAAAACATATGCAAATGCATAGAGTCTGCAAGTTTAAATGCAAATATAATTATTATCAAGAAAAACTTTAAGTTTTACCATAAGATCAGCTCATACTTCAGAAAACATACATAAAAATTTCAAAATATACTAAGCTCGCCCGTGCTTCGCACGGGTTATAAGCTAGTACTAAACTATAATAGCCAAATCATAGGATAATTGATAGTTTGGTTAGCATCTTCCTTTTTAGTCACCCCTTTCATTTGTGATTTTTTTTAATATTAGTTAATTCAAAATAAAAAAATTAAAAATAGATAAATACTAAACTATAATAGCCAAATCATAGGATAATTGATAGTTTGGTTAACACCTTCCTTTTTAGTCACCCCTTTCCTTTGTGATTTTTTTTAAATATTAGTTGGTTCAAAATAAAAAAAATAAAAATAGATAAATTGCGATATATTCCAACTAATTTATACTAAATCTATACTAAACAATAATAAGCAAAATAGGGTATAATTTGTAGTTTTGTACATAAAAAATAATAATAGATAAATTGCAATATATCCGACCAACAACATATTAAATTTTATTCTAAAAATATAAATAAAGTTAAAATTACATCAATTATTGTATTTTATTTTATAAACAAAAAAATCATATTTAAAATTAATATATTTAAAGGATCCCGTGCTTTGCACGGGTTATAAGCTAGTATATAATAAGCGTAAGGTAGATCTTATCCAAAACTTTGGTCGGTCACTGTACTACCAAAAGTATATGATCCGTTGGATTATAAAACTATAAATATTCAAATAGATGAGGACCGTTAGATATAATATTAAAAATTGTATTTGATTAATAATAGGATAGTATTTAAATACTAAAATGTGTATTTTGATAATTTAAGCCAATTGTTAGGTCCTGATATGTTTGTAGAAGGGGGGTTGAATACAAACAGTACCGTTTAATCGAATTTGTATTGTTGAATTTAACAATTACAATACCAAATTTAATGCGGAATAAAATGAAACAAGATTCAAGTTAAATAAAACTCTATTGAACTTGAAGGGTGTTACAAATCAGTGTACAGATTACAAGGTTCTTGTTAAAACAAATCTAGAATAAATTCGACATGAATTTATCTATATTTGTAATAAAAGGATCGAATACTAAAAAGTAGTTCGATAGTAATTCTAGGGATTATGATCCGCTAGATTGTCAAAGCAGTACAAGTAATTGAATTCTAGTTGATTGGATATAACTTTGATGGCTAGAATTTATTACAAGAATTAAATGAAGCTTTGCAGTTGGCTTGCGTTTAATGGCAGAAGAAATGAAAATGAGAAGCTTTTGTTCTTTCTGTCTTGATATTCAATTGTGTTGTGCTGAATGACCACACTTGTATTTAACAAGTCAATGCTGCATTCCTTTTCACGCGCCAATCAATCATTTGATTTAATACTAATAGTACTAACCAATATAACTTACTAGTACTCTCGGTAGTACTAAAATTTGGCTTGGTAGTACTGTTCATTGGCCTGGCAGTACTATCAATAGTACTGTTCATTGGCCTGGAAGTACTATCGATAGTACTGTTCATTTGCCTGGCAGTACTATGAATAGTACTATTCACTGAAATAGTATTTTCAGCTTTTTAATTTTAATTTATTTAATTAATTGATTTAACAAAGAAATTAATTCTGAGTGAATTAATTTATAGATTAAATTAATTAATTTCTAGTTTAATTAATTTAAGGAATAAATTAATTCTGATGGAATTAATTTATAGTTTAAATTAATTAACTTCTAGTTTAATTAATTTAAGTAATAAATTAATTTTGAAGGAATTAATTTATAGATTAAATTAATTAACTTCTAGTTTAATTAATTTAAGGAATAAATTAATTCGAATGGAATTAATTTATAGATTAAATTAATTAACTTATAGAATAAATTAAAATAGATTTAATACTAAATCTGAAAACCACTGAAACTGATGACGAACTTCCACTGACTGATGTTGACACTCGATGTACTGTCTGGTTCATGAGCGGTTATGTAACAGCCCCAGATCCGGGGTCGGGGATCCGGTCTCAATTCCCATCAATAATGCTTGCACTTGAATCAAAACAATTAAATCACATGCTGTGACCCCACAACAACAACACCACACACACAACAAGTTATAATCCCAGAGATGAAATTGGAATAAGTATCTAGTCATATGATCCACAAGTTATAAATTATTACAAACCCAAAAGATTACAGAGTACGCTTAATAATTCTTGCCGTTGCTTACATTAATCATAATATAAATAAGTCTGATACATAAAAGCTGAAGCTTAAAACACTGGTGGTTACTACCTCAGCTATGGCGGCTACAACATCAACGGGTAAATCTCTGACGACTGCTACCCGCTTTCGCAGGGTGTGACTGTTGCGGGCCATCTGCTCTAGCTGTTGTTGTGATATCATAAATAAGCAAGGGTGAGCAATAATGCCCACCAAAAAAAATTTATAACAAATAACAGTTCAAAAATATCCTTGCAACCACATGTTATGCCTTAAACGGATAAGAAACTAGTATAATATAAAAGATGACGTTACAAGGAAAATCAATATAATGTTTTCGTAACCCAAATTCCGCTTATGCGTATATATCCTTAGTCAGGTTTTATCAGAGTCATACTTCATAAAATAATAGATGAAGTTGCATGAATTTATTGTCACTTCATTTCCAAACACTTTTCGACCCCCTGCCAACACGATTGGTTCATCACCCCAAAACATGTTGCAGGAATATCCAAATTGGATGATGAACTAATACTGGAGTTGCTACCGCGTCCGCTGTGCCTAACCTTGCTATGATCAGTAGCAGGTCGCACCGCTCAAATAGTTTTCTACATGTAGATGGAAGTATCACGACGGCCTGACATTGTCTACCGCCTTACTATGACCTCCCGGCCCATTTGGGGCAATAAAAAAAAGTCGGATGGGCCCACGCAACTTGGCCACTTACACCACTCCTAGTTCAGATGAAATCCATGACTCTGAAACGTAAAGATCGTCCTCCTTTTCCCAAGTGTAACACTTGTTGATATGACTCCACTAAGTAGTTATATCTAGGTTGGAAAGGAAGATTCTCCAATATTTCCCAAGTTGTTGTTTGTTAATGGATATCGACTTGTTCCATGAATTTACCCCTCGAGCGTTGAGGTGGTAATGCAATATTAGACTTGCAGCAACTAAATTGCTTCGAGAAAATATCTGTCCCCTGACAGTTTTGAGTTGAGTGTTTAAAATGAGTAGCAGTCACTTAAATCAGGTTTCCCATATTTTTGATAGTTGAGCGAGCATTTAAATCCCCTTTAAAAGACAGATTTAAATGGAAAAACATTGTTTTGGGAACCTCTTTTTGATTTAAAAATACTTAACAATATTTATTAAATAAGTAAATCTTAAATGAATATTTGAAAATAATATTCATTAAGTAAGTAATCCTCAAATGAATATCCGAAATAATATTCCTTAATTAATAAATCTTATTTGAATATTCGAAAATAATATTCATTAAATAAACAATCCTTAAATGAATATTTGAAAATAATATTCATTAAATAAATAATCCTTCAATGAATATTTGAAAATAATATTCATTAAATAAATAATCCTTAAATAAATATAAATAATATTCTTTAAGTCAATAATCCTCAAATGATATAATTAATATTCTTTAAGTCAATAATTAATCCTCGAATGACAGTACCCGATGTCTTTATCGGAAATAACCTTTATCATATACAAAATATAATCACTACTGGTCTTTCAAGAAATCACACGCCCTTATCCTAGGGCAATTATAAACCCTGGCTTATAGCTGATATCCCATATCTAACTCATAAGCCCCAACTTCAAGTCATAATCCTCAAGTATTGCTATACATAGCAATTCAAAAACAAGTATGCAATTTATATATATCGCAATCGCATATCATAATTGAAAATAGTTATTATCACAACAACAGTAGTATAGGTTTAGAAAACTTGCCTGGTGGTGAGGTAGGGGTAGTGTGCCTCGAGTCAATCCGGCGATCTATACATAATCAAAAGATCCAAGGTTAATCACTTGAATACTTGCACGAGACTAAGTATGTACTTTATTTAAACCAAAACATGGTTTCTAGTTAACTCCTTAAGAATCCTCTTGCGCACGCTCGACTCGAACATTTTTATAAAATAGAGATTAAATCCTTTTTACACGAAATCTTCTCGAGGATTCTCCTAAACGTACCTAGTATGTTAACACAAAGTTTCATATTCTGATTAGTCACTTAAGGGGTTTGATCATTGCCTCAAAGTTGGCTAAGTGGTATAGTTCGGTTCCTCGAAACATCCTTAACCAAAACATCCGCTTCTCCTAAACCGTAAATCCGATTCACATGATCTTTATACCAAAACGAACCTTGAAACAAGACCTACACAATACTAGGCAGTGGTGACTCTGGACAGAAGTCCTTATGTCCGAACATCACAGACAAAACAATGGTTAAGGAAAATCGGGCATTATAACGGCTATGTTTTAACGATTCCAAAGTTTAATCATAAACTTTATATACACAACCAAACCAAATCACCAAGTCAAATCTTTAACATCAATACTAATCCATAATCATCACAAATCAGTCAAAACCAACATCTACTTGTTATCATCAAAACAACCTCAAACTCTCATCAAACATTCGTCAAAACCACTCGATCATCCTTATGATCATACCAACTAAACTATACTTAAAACTAACCATATAAATCGAATTATAACTAAGGGTTCAAGAGTTTTATACCTTCCTTGGAGTGTATATGATCCTAACAAGCCTTGTATAGTCCTTATATAACCTTAAGATAACTTGAATCAACAAAAGAAATCAAGAATCAAAAGTTAGTTCTTGAAATCACTATTCATTTCACTATTCATCCTCATCTTTAATCAAGGATTTGAACATGATAACCTTAATAGATGGTTCTAGGATTTAGAGAATACCTTAGTTTGGAAATATGGAAGCTTTTGAATCCAAGAACATGAATTATGGATGCTTGGAAGTTGATCTTTGAAAAATCTATCCCTTGGTTACTATTTGGGCCGAATATTGATGTTCTTCAAGGTGGGGAGTTTTCTTGCCTTGGTGAATTGATAAAGTGTGATATTTTGTTAGCCAAAATGGTGAGTCATCAAGTTTTGGCTTGTCACAGGGGCACGTGTCGCACATGCACGCGTCTGGATAAAGTAGCTTTACTTGTTTGCTTTACTGGTTTGTTTCCTTTCACATGGATGATCCAAATGTTGCATTCCTCGAATTAATTCTTGTTACATGTTACTTCCATGTCTATATTTAATCTCGTAAGTGTTCCGTTGTTCCGCCTTCGTTTAATCTCGTAGAAAGTTCGCAGGGTTTCTTAAGTGTTCTATCGAAGTAGATTATCGTATTCGTTCTTGATATCTCTAATTCTTTTATTAAATCCATATCCATGGAATTGATAATCTAAATCCTTCAATATTCCCAAATAATGATTAATCCGTCCGTTAATGGTGAAATTTCGGAGAAAACAGAAATGCTATTTTTCCGATTCTGACAGCTTTTGCATTCCTTTATTTTCATCGTAGATCACTAATACAGCTTTGAAAGTTCATTATATCGTTCCGTATATAGGGTGGTCTGAAAAACTTTTTAAATGAAAAAGTTACTATTCATCAGTGGTTTTTAACAAAAGTCACTATTCATCCATAATTCTTTTGGATCATTATCCGTTCCAATATTCCTGCTTTATTTCTTGTACTTAGGCAATGTTCTAGGGCTTTCTCGGGCATACCCTATCTTGTTTACGGAGTTGTCGGATACATACCAGATATCGATTTGGATGACATAAAATACTTTTCTTCCTTGGGGTGTTATATTTTTATTTTTCCAGAGAGATTATTCTTATCTAAATGGTCAGTCCATTCTCACTATTCACAGAATACTTGAAAACTGAAATCCATATTCATTTCATAACTTGATTCTCAATTCGTTACTACTATTCGTATATACATCAACATAAAATAAAAGTTTTTAATTCTACCCAAAATCTGGGGTCTTACAGTCTCCCCTCCTTAAAAGGATTCCGTCCCGGAATCAGTTTGAAAACAAATGGGGATATTTTTCCAGCATTTCGCTTTCTAGCTCCCAAGTTGATTCTTCTACATTGTGGTTTTGCCACAAAACTCTGACTAGCTTGATGACCTTGTTTCGGAGCACTTGTTCCTTTTGATCTATGATTTCCACTGGTTGCTCCACATAGGTTAGGTCTGGCTGCATGTCCACGTGTTCGTATTCCACTATGTGCTTAGCATCCGGGTTGTACTTCCTCAGCATTGAAACATGAAACACATTGTGCACTTGTTGCAGGTTTGGGGGTAATGCTAGCTCATATGCTAAGTTCCCAATACGTCTTAAGATCTCAAATGGTCCAATATATCTGGGGCTCAGTTTTCCTTTCTTTCCAAACCTCATCAAACCTTTCCAAGGAGATACCTTTAAGAACACTAGGTCTGCCACTTCATATTCCTTGTCTTTCCGGGCCAAATCAGCATACTTCTTTTGTCTATCTTGGGCTGCTACCAGCCGTCCTTTGATTAGATCTACTATGTCCTTAGTCCGTTGGACCACTTCGGGCCCAAGCATCTTTCGCTCCCCAACCTCATCCCAATACAAGGGGGATCGACATATTCTTCCATAAAGGGCCTCGTAAGGCGGCATTCCTATGCTTGAATGAAAACTATTGTTGTAGGAGAACTCAATCAGTGGCAGGTGATCATCCCAACTTCCTTTAAAATCTATAGAGCAGACCCTTAACATATCCTCTAGTGTTTGGATGGTCCTCTCACTTTGTCCGTCTGTTTGGGGGTGATAGGCAGTACTCATGTTCAGTCGGGTTCCTACACATTCTTGGAAGCTCCTCTAAAATCTGGAGTTAAATCTGGGATCTCGGTCAGATACTATGGCGACTGGGACTCCGTGTCGTACCACTATCTCTTTCAAATAAATATCCACTAGTCTGTCGACAGTGTATCTTTCGTTGATCGGAAGAAAGTGGGCTGACTTCGTTAATCGGTCTATGATTACCCATATGGCATCGTGATTGGCCTTGGTCCTTGGTAAACCTACTACGAAATCCATGGCTAAATGTTCCCATTTCCATTCGGGAATTTCTAGGGGTTGCAAAAGCCCACTGGGTCTCTGGTGTTCTGCCTTCACTCGTTGGCAGGTCAAGCATCTGTTTACCCACTCTGCTACGTCCTTTTTCATGTTAGGCCACCAGTAGTATTGTTTCAAATCTCCATACATCTTGGTGCTTCCTGGGTGAATTGAATACCTAGAACTGTGACTCTCGTGAAAAATCTCGTCCTTTAGTTCTCGAACATTCGGAACCCAAATTCGGTAGGTGTGCCTCATTATTCCTTTATCATCCTCGATAGAGTGGATCTCTTCTCCGGTCATTGATTGTCTGCCTTCACTCATCATTCTCTTTTGACACCTTCTTATCTTTTCTAACAACTCTGGCTGTAGTGAAATCTCAAATAGCTTCTCGGTACCGTCTCCGGTCACCTTCACTTCTATTTCCATCTTTTCAAATTTTCTAATCAGCTCTTCTGACGACATTATCGTCTTGAGTCTCTCTTTCCTACTAAGGGCATCAGCCACCACATTGGCTTTCCCTGGGTGATAAATAATTTCACAGTCATAATCCTTAATCAACTCTAACCATCTTCTTTGGCGCATGTTAAGCTCCTTCTGGGTGAAAATATATTTGAGGCTCTTATGGTCAGTGTAAATCTCGCACTTTTCTCCATACAAGTAGTGCCTCCAAATCTTTAAGGCGAAAACTACTGCTGCTAGTTCTAGATCATGAGTAGGATATCGAATTTCATATTCCTTCAATTGTCTTGACGCATATGCGATTACCTTACCGTGCTGCATCAGCACGCACCCTAATCCCTTATGCGAAGCATCACTGTAAATCACAAAATCTCCTTTTCCATCTGGTAATGCCAATACGGGGGCAGTTACCAACCTCTTCTTTAACTCTTGGAAACTCTTCTCGCATTTTTCCGTCCATTCAAATTTCTCAGTTTTACGGGTAAGTCGGGTTAACGGGGCTGCGATTTTCGCAAAATCCTTAACGAATCTTCTATAATACCCTGCTAATCCTATGAAATTTCTCACCTCTGTTGGTGTGGTTGGTCGTTCCCAATTTGAAACTGCCTCTATCTTGGAGGGGTCAACCAACACTCCCTCCTTATTGATCACATGTCCTAAAAACTGAACCTCATTTCGCCAGAATTCGCACTTTGCGAATTTGGCATACAATTGTTCCTTCCTGAGTATTTCTAGGGTTATCCTCAAATGTTCAGCATGTTCTGCCTCTGTCTTTGAGTAGATAAGAATATCATCTATGAAAACTATAACAAACTCGTCCAAATACTTCTTGAACACCCTATTCATTAAATCCATGAAAGCTGTTGGGGCATTGGTCAATCCAAATGACATCACCAAGAACTCATAATGTCCATATCTGGTACGGAATGCAGTCTTTGGAATATCTTCGGGTTTAATCTTTAATTGGTGATATCCGGTTCTCAAGTCAATCTTAGAGAAGTACACAGCATCCTTTAGCTGGTCAAACAAATCGTCTATTCTGGGTAATGGGTACTTATTCTTTATAGTTAATTTGTTCAACTCTCGGTAGTCGATGCATAACCTCATACTCCCATCCTTCTTAACAAACAACACGGGTGCCCTCCACGGCGACACACTGGGTCTTATCATACCCTTCTCCAACAGTTCCTTTAACTGGGTAGCTAGTTCTTTCATTTCTACTGGGGCTAACCGGTACAGGGCCTTCGAAACTGGCGCCGTCCTCGGGGCTAATTCAATAGCAAACTCAATTACCCTATCGGGTGGTAATCCTGGAAGATCTTGTGGAAACACATCTTCGAACTCATTGACTACTGGGATGTCCTGTACCCTAGGCACCTCCCTCTAGGTGTCTACAACATAAGCTAAGTAAGCCTCGTTTCCCTTTCGTAACAACCTCTTGGTTTGCGCCATGGTTAGAAATTTCTGCGTCTGTTTCATTCCCTTAAATACTACCTCCTTCTTTCCTGGGGTATTTAATCTAACCTTTTTCCCTTTACAATCTATCTGGGCGTTATTGCGAGACAACCAATCCATCCCCAAAATGACATCGAATTCTCCTTGCTTAAAAGGAATCAAATCCACACAAAAAGACTGTTCCCCTATTTCCAATTTGCAGTTGGGGTGAATCTGATTAACTGGGACTATTTCGTGGTTAGCTATCTCTACTTGTAGGGAATCCTTTAATGGTTGGGCTTTAAGTTTCAATTTATGGGCAAAATCCCTCGATATAAAAGACTTAGTTGCTCCAGAATCAAATAGAACATTTGCGCTAACTGAATTTAGAGAAAAGGTACCTGCTATCACATCCGTGTTCCTCACGGCATCCTGCACTGTCATGTTGAAAGTCCTAGCAGTCGGTGTTTTTTTGGAGGCAGCCCTGCTTGCCCCTGATGCTGCTGGTCGGTTCATGGGACAATCCCTCTTCATATGACCTCGACGTCCACACTGGAAACAAGTGAGGCTTTGGCTGACACTAGGGTTAGCGGTGGTACAAGCGCTAGCATAATGGCCCCCTCGCCCACACTTAAAACAGATTACCGGTTCCTGGTTGCACACACCGAGATGTTTCCTTCCACAAGTTGTACATGTTGGTAATGGAGGTCGAGATTGGTAGGAGCGGGACACTCCTGACGGTTTGCCGCCCTGGTTTACGCTTGTGCTCACGGATCGCTTGAACCCCGTATTCCTCTCAGGTAGGGAGACTGCTCCGCGGTTAAACCTATTTTGGGGGTTTCCTCCTGCAAAACCTCCACCCATACTTGCATGCTTCCTTTTTATCCCCCCTTTCTCTCTTTCCTTATGCATCTGATCACTCCCTGCCTCCACAATTGAAGCCTTTTGCACCAATGTGGCATAGTCTGTAATCTCCAGAACTGCTACGCGATTCTGAATCCACTGCTTCAATCCCTGTTGAAACCTATTAGCTTTCTTCTCTTCGGTATCTACAAACTCTGGCACAAACCTTGATAGCTCGGTAAATTTTTCCTCATAGTCAGCCACTGTCAAATTATTCTGCTTTAGTTCCAAAAACTTGAGTTCCATTTGAGTCTTCATAAACCTTGGGAAATACTTCTCTAGAAACAATTGTTTGAACCTTTCCCAAGTTATGATAGCATCCGTTTTCATGTTCTTCTTGGCCTCCCACCAATAGTTGGCCTCTCCCTTTAAAAGGTAAGTGGCAAAAACGGTCTTCTGTGCCTCCTCAATACTTAAAATCTCGAAGGACTTTTCCATCTCTTTTATCCAGGCTCTTGCCTCTACCGGGTGAGCCGATCCTTGGAATTCTGGGGGCTTGAGTGACTTAAAAGCCCTGAAAGAGTTTGCTATGGCATTGTTGTTCCCTTGGGGTGGTTGGGGATAACGGTCCAAATTTTGCCTAAGTAGATTCATGAACTGACCCATGGGGTCTCCACCCTGGTTCTCTATTCTTTGTTCCTCTTCAACTTCCTCTTCCTCATCCTCAAATTCTGCAGTGAAAAAGGATTCATCTGCCTCCCCGTACTGGGAGTCGTCCTGTTCATTATAATCCTCATCCATTTCTTCATTATACTCAGGGTTGTCCCTATTTTGATTGTGGCTTTCTTGATCATCAGATTCAGGGGGATTAGCCCTAGTTCCCACTCTTCGTGGAGGCATCTTACTGAAATTTGGAAAATTCATATTAGGCTCGTTTACTGGGTTACAGATATAGTCGTTACATAATTGGAAGTAGACTTCCGCAGTTCTATATTTCATCATAATTTAATCATACGGTGCAGGCAACAGTATAATAAACTTGTGATCTCGTCACAACAGTACTGGATTCAACTGAAAGGAAACAAATATATACATGGTACCAAAGATACAAAGTCTGAGTCAACATCGACAGTTTACAAGTACAACCGTCCTAACATCATCTAGTCAAAAGTGAAATACATGGTCTATCCTTCTAGTCAGAAAAAGGGATAATATATACAATGGAACAATCCCACAAAAGTCGGCACTACTACGTCCGTACGTGACTAGAAGACTAGACTACTATATCACCAACTCTGAAATCAGCCACTGGTGCGGTGCCATGCCCTCACCCTCGCCATGGCTATGCGGAAAATCTCCTCAGCATCAACCCTGGATACCCTGCCATTCCCATCAGTAGGCAAAGCTCGAATCCTCATCCGTGCCCTCAGCTCAATGCGAGTCATCGCCCTCCGGGCAACCCGATGGGGCACAGACCCCCCGCCGCCCTGGCGCACCATCCTGGCATCTCTCTCTGCTGCTAGCTGCATCCGTGACTCTGCCAATCTAGCCTCAGCCACTACCAAATCTGACTGAACTCTATTCACGGTCCAGTTATGCACACATACTGGTATCCCCTCTAACGGAACATGGGGTGGGGTAACCGGGTCTGCTGGTGGTGCATCCTCTGTCTTCTGTGGCTCAGGGGTAAGCTCCTCAAACTCATCAGGGGAAGGGCTCAAAGGCAGTGGTGGAGGGGTAGGGGCTCTCTCGATAGGAAGTGGAGTCTGGTCCTCAGCATCCCCCTCCATATCCTCAGTATCAGCTAGGGTCGGGTCCTCCTCGGGATCCTCATCGTCAGAATCCTCAACAACCTCGGTGTCCGCATCCGCCTGGACCTCCTCCGGGTCCTCCTCCAGGTCCTCCTCCGGGTCCTCCTCCTCAACACCCTCATAGTATGGATCCGTTGTCCGAAGCAAGTCCTCATCATGCTGTCTCTCGTAAGCCTCAGGGTCAGAGATGTCGCTCGCCTACACAATAACGAACTATGTTACTATCATGATATTAAAGTTCCCATAAGGGTTTTAATCGAACTTGGCAAGAGTTCTTATTATCTTAGTGAATTTATTATTGTACGTCGCATCATCTCTGGGGTGTATAACTCTATAGCTCTGATACCATTTCTGTAACAGCCCCAGATCCGGGGTCGGGGATCCGGTCTCAATTCCCATCAATAATGCTTGCACTTGAATCAAAACAATTAAATCACATGCAGTGACCCCACAATAACAACACCACACACACAACAAGTTATAGTCCCAGAGATGAAATTGGAATAAGTATCTAGTCATATGATCCACAAGTTATAAATTATTACAAACCCAAAAGATTACAGAGTACGCTTAATAATTCTTGCCGTTGCTTACATTAATCATAATATAAATAAGTCTGATACATAAAAGCTGAAGCTTAAAACACTGGTGGTTACTACCTCAGCTATGGTGGCTACAACATCAACGGGTAAATCTCTGACGACTGCTACCCGCTTTCGCAGGGTGTGACTGTTGCGGGCCATCTGTTCTAGCTGTTGTTGTGATATAATAAATAAGCAAGGGTGAGCAATAATGCCCACCAAAAATAATTTATAACAAATAACAGTTCAAAAATATCCTTGCAACCACATGTTATGGCTTAAACGGATAAGAAACTAGTATAATATAAAAGATGACGTTACAAGGAAAATCAATATAATGTTTTCGTAACCCAAATTCCACTTATGCGTATATATCCTTAGTCAGGTTTTATCAGAGTCATACTTCATAAAATAATAGATGAAGTTGCATGAATTTATTGTCACTTCATTTCCAAACACTTTTCGACCCCCTGCCAACACGATTGGTTCATCACCCCAATACATGTTGCAGGAATATCCAAATTGGATGATGAACTAATACTGGAGTTGCTACCGCGTCCGCTGTGCCTAACCTTGCTATGATCAGTAGCAGGTCGCACCGCTCAAATAGTTTTCTACATGTAGATGGAAGTATCACGACGGCTTGACATTGTCTACCGCCTTACTATGACCTCCCGGCCCATTTGGGGCAATAAAAAAAAGTCGGATGGGCCCACGCAACTTGGCCACTTACACCACTCCTAGTTCAGATGAAATCCATGACTCTGAAACGTAAAGATCGTCCTCCTTTCCCCAAGTGTAACACTTGTTGATATGACTCCACTAAGTAGTTATATCTAGGTTGGAAAGGAAGATTCTCCAATATTTCCCAAGTTGTTGCTTGTTAATGGATATCGACTTGTTCCATGAATTTACCCCTCGAGCGTTGAGGTGGTAATGAAATATTAGACTTGTAGCAACTAAATTGCTTCGAGAAAATATTTGTCCCCTGACAGTTTTGAGTTGAGAGTTTAAAATGAGTAGTAGTCACTTAAATCAGGTTTCCCATATTTTTGATAGTTGAGCGAGCATTTAAATCCCCTTTAAAAGACAGATTTAAATGGAAAAACATTGTTTTGGGAACCTCTTTTTGATTTAAAAATACTTAACAATATTTATTAAATCAGTAAATCTTAAATGAATATTTGAAAATAATATTCATTAAGTAAGTAATCCTCAAATGAATATCCGAAATAATATTCCTTAATTAATAAATCTTATTTGAATATTCGAAAATAATATTCATTAAATAAACAATCCTTAAATGAATATTTGAAAATAATATTCATTATATAAATAATCCTTAAATGAATATTTGAAAATAATGTTCATTAAATAAATAATCCTTAAATAAATATAAATAATATTCTTTAAGTCAATAATCCTCAAATGATATAATTAATATTCTTTAAGTCAATAATTAATCCTCGAATGACAGTACCCGATATCTTTATCGGAAATAACCTTTATCATATACAAAATATAATCACTACTGGTCTTTCAAGAAATCACACGCCCTTATCCTAGGGCAATTATAAACCCTGGCTTATAGCTGATATCCCATATCTAACTCATAAGCCCCAACTTCAAGTCATAATCCTCAAGTATTGCTATACATAGCAATTCGAAAACAAGTATGCAATTTATATATATCGCAATCGCATATCATAATTGAAAACAGTTATTATCACAACAACAGTAGTATAGGTTTAGAAAACTTGCCTGGTGGTGAGGTAGGGGTAGTGTGCCTCGAGTCAATCCGGCGATCTATACATAATCAAAAGATCCAAGGTTAATCACTTGAATACTTGCACGAGACTAAGTATGTACTTTATTTAAACCAAAACATGGTTTCTAGTTAACTCCTTAAGAATCCTCTTGCGCACGCTCGACTCGAACATTTTTATAAAATAGAGATTAAATCCTTTTTACACGAAATCTTCTCGAGGATTCTCCTAAACGTACCTAGTATGTTAACACAAAGTTTCATATTCTGATTAGTCACTTAAGGGGTTTGATCATTGCCTCAAAGTTGGCTAAGTGGTATAGTTCGGTTCCTCGAAACATCCTTAACCAAAACATCCGCTTCTCCTAAACCGTAAATCCGATTCACATGATCTTTATACCAAAACGAACCTTGAAACAAGACCTACACAATACTAGGCAGTGGTGACTCTGGACAGAAGTCCTTATGTCCGAACATCACAGACAAAACAATGGTTAAGGAAAATCGGGCATTATAACGGCTATGTTTTAACGATTCCAAAGTTTAATCATAAACTTTATATACACAACCAAACCAAATCACCAAGTCAAATCTTTAACATCAATACTAATCCATAATCATCACAAATCAGTCAAAACCAACATCTACTTGCTTATCATCAAAACAACCTCAAACTCTCATCAAACATTCGTCAAAACCACTCGATCATCCTTATGATCATACCAACTAAACTATACTTAAAACTAACCATATAAATCGAATTATAACTAAGGTTTCAAGAGTTTTATACCTTTCTTGGAGTGTATATGAGCCTAACAAGCCTTGTATAGTCCTTATATAACCTTAAGATAGCTTGAATCAACAAAAGAAATCAAGAATCAAAAGTTAGTTCTTGAAATCACTATTCATTTCACTATTCATCCTCATCTTTAATCAAGGATTTGAACATGATAACCTTAATAGATGGTTCTAGGATTTAGAGAATACCTTAGTTTGGAAATATGGAAGCTTTTGAATCCAAGAACATGAATTATGGATGCTTGGAAGTTGATCTTTGAAAAATCTATCCCTTGGTTACTATTTGGGCCGAATATTGATGTTCTTCAAGGTGGGGAGTTTTCTTGCCTTGGTGAATTGATAAAGTGTGATATTTTGTTAGCCAAAATGGTGAGTCATCAAGTTTTGGCTTGTCACAGGGGCACGTGTCGCACATGCACGCGTCTGGATAAAGTAGCTTTACTGGTTTGCTTTACTGGTTTGTTTCCTTTCACATGGATGATCCAAATGTTGCATTCCTCGAATTAATTCTTGTTACATGTTACTTCCATGTCTATATTTAATCTCGTAAGTGTTCCGTTGTTCCGCCTTCGTTTAATCTCGTAGAAAGTTCGCAGGGTTTCTTAAGTGTTCTATCGAAGTAGATTATCGTATTCGTTCTTGATATCTCTAATTCTTTTATTAAATCCATATCCATGGAATTGATAATCTAAATCCTTCAATATTCCCAAATAATGATTAATCCGTCCGTTAATGGTGAAATTTCGGAGAAAACAGAAATGCTATTTTTCCGATTCTGACAGCTTTTGCATTCCTTTATTTTCATCGTAGATCACTAATACAGCTTTGAAAGTTCATTATATCGTTCCGTATATAGGGTGGTCTAAAAAACTTTTTAAATGAAAAAGTTACTATTCATCAGTGGTTTTTAACAAAAGTCACTATTCATCCATAATTCTTTTGGATCATTATCCGTTCCAATATTCTTGCTTTATTTCTTGTACTTAGGCAATGTTCTAGGGCTTTCTCGGGCATACCCTATCTTGTTTACGGAGTTGTCGGATGCATACCAGATATCGATTTAGATGACATAAAATACTTTTCTTCCTTGGGGTGTTATATTCTTATTTTTCCAGAGAGATTATTCTTATCTAAATGGTCAGTCCATTCTCACTATTCACAGAATACTTGAAAACTGAAATCCATATTCATTTCATAACTTGATTCTCAATTCGTTACTACTATTCGTATATACATCAACATAAAATAAAAGTTTTTAATTCTACCCAAAATCTGGGGTCTTATAGATTAACTTCAATGACGTTCTTCATCTTTTGACTTTAAGTCGTGGTCCATCTTCTTTTCCCTTTTAACAAACTCTGTAACCTGTACGCTTCCTGTCACACTTCTGAAATCTCTGTCACTTTAAATAGATCCACTTTCTTGAATACTTCACTGAGGCTTGATCAAATAAATGAACTTCTTCCAGTGTAGAATTACTCCAAGTCAGTAAATGACTTTAAACTTTATTCTCTTGACTGATAAAACCTTCTGAGATTCCTATGACATCTAATCTAATATTTACTTATTACATTCTTGTTTAAGTTGAGTAAAATCCTCGAATTACAAATAGGCTATTGCATATGCCTTTCAATCTCCCCCTATTTGTTTGTTAGAGAATAACAACCAAATACCTAGAGGATCACTCAACTAAAACCAAGAAAAAGCTAAGACTCTTAAGCCTAAGTAAATACTAGAAAGTTCTGGATCAAATATGACATTTCCAGATTTCACCAGTAAAGATAAATGCAAGACAGGTGTTCCTCTAGACTGAACATATGATAACATTTAACCTGTCTTGATTTACCTAAGCTCTATACATATAACAATTACAAAACAGAGCTAATTATCCTTTACTCCCCTGAAATTCCTCATGTTCCTTTTATATCTTTTTCAGCTCCCTCTTCCTAGCTTCTCCAAATTTCTCCCCCTTAGTTGAGGAATTCTCTACAGATTTAACGTTATGAGTATCTGAAGCCAGTAGGAGTTGAGATAGTTGATGGAGCTGATCTTGGGAAATAAATTTGTCTTCAAGATTTTCTTGAGCAGTCCCAGGGGAATTAATGCCAAGCAATCCAATAGCACTGACATGATTACCAATAGCTTGTTTATTGAGAATCTCTTTAGCCGTCTTACAAGAGTTGTAATAGGCATTAGCTTTAGTCTTAAGCTCACTATTCTCTTCCTTGAGAATGGTTTCCAGTTGAATATAACATTTAACCCTATTCTCAAGAAATGCTATTTTTTCAGTAAGTTCATCCTGATTAACATGCACTAGTTTTAATTCTTTTACCTCCTGTTCAAGAGCTGTGTTCAAAAGAATTATTCTATCATTTTCAGTGCGTGCACAAGAAAGAGTACCACCAAGATGACGAATCATTTCAGTGTCAGTGAACTTTACCTCTAACATGTATGCAGATGAAGTGCTTGCCTCTTTAGCCACTAAAGCAAGATTCCCAATCTCACCTGCGTCTTCATCACTGTCAGTGTCATCCCAACTCTTACCTTCAGCAACATAGGCTTTCCCAATCTTGTTCTTCTTGCTAGAATCAAATGTGTTTCATGTCACTTGCTTTGGCTTTCTGCATTCAGTAGCAAAGTGACCCAACTCATTGCAATTGTAGCATCTGATTGTGCTCCTATCCACAGTTCCAGTTTTGTAGCCACCCCTTGTGCTACTTGAAGAGGAAGATCCACCTCTCTGAAATCTGGGCCTGAACTTAAGATTGGGATTCCTCTTGAATATGAACTTCCCAAACTTCCTGACTATCAAAGCCAAATCACCATCTTCCAGCTGATCAAGTTCCTCTAAAGAATAGAAGTCACCGCCAGATTGATCAATGGATGTTAATCCATATTCAGCATCAATAACATTCATGTTAGAACTGGAAGGTTGAACAGCCTTCACTTCCAGTTTCCGTGGGACTTCAGTAGCCAATGCAGTAGAAGTACTAACTATCCTCCCAGTTCCATATAACTCATCCTGTTGAATCTGCTCCAGCTCATAGGTCTTCAGAACACCATACAGTCTTTCCAAAGCAATCTCTCCCAGATCTCTTGCTTCTCTAATGGCAGATATTCTGTGCTCCAAATGACGTGGAAGTGTAAGTAGGAACTTCTTGTTAATTTCCTTGATAGTGTAGCGCTTCCCATTCAGATCATTGATTAATTTGTTGTATCTCTCAAAAACCTCAGAGATACCTTCACCAGGGTTTGATCTGAAATGCTCATATTGAGAGGTGAGAATTTCCAGCTTATTCTCTCTAACTTCCTCTGTCCCCTCATTGATTATCTCTATGGTTTCCCAAATGTGTTTGGCAGTATCATAGTTTAGGACATGATTATGCATGATAGGATCAAGACAATCAACAAGGATCAACTGAAGACAGGCATCCAAGGTCACATTCTCTTTTTCACCAGGAGTGAAATCCTTGGGATCCTTAGGGTACATCCTAGCAGCCCTAGTAACAATCTGATTCTCTATAACTTCTCCCTCAATAATCATAGGGACTTTGGGACCATTCTTCAGCACATCAAAGTATTTAGGATTAGCAACTTTAAGAAATAGGAGCATTTTCTTCTTCCACGTAGAATAATGCTCCTTGCTGAACATTGGGATTTTGACTGCACCCACTTTTTGTGTAGTAGACATCTTTTGAGATTTTTAGGAATAATAAAAATTTTAGAGTTTAAGAAAAAAATCTCAAAACAATTGGATCTT
Source organism: Heracleum sosnowskyi (assembly GCA_030848705.1). Classification (NCBI taxonomy): domain Eukaryota; kingdom Viridiplantae; phylum Streptophyta; class Magnoliopsida; order Apiales; family Apiaceae; genus Heracleum; species Heracleum sosnowskyi. Next base: position 75,327,440 of record CM061235.1, read on the forward strand.
TGATTTGTATATCAATCAAAAGGCTCTGATGCCAATTGTTAGGTCCTGATATGTTTGTAGAATGGGGGTTGAATACAAACAGTACCGTTTAATCGAATTTGTATTGTTGAATTTAACAATTACAATACCAAATTTAATGCGGAATAAAATGAAACAAGATTCAAGTTAAATAAAACTCTATTGAACTTGAAGGGTGTTACAAATCAGTGTACAGATTACAAGGTTCTTGTTAAAACAAATCTAGAATAAATTCGACATGAATTTATCTATATTTGTAATAAAAGGATCGAATACTAAAAAGTAGTTCGATAGTAATTCTAGGGATTATGATCCGCTAGATTGTCAAAGCAGTACAAGTAATTGAATTCTAGTTGATTGGATATAACTTTGATGGCTAGAATTTATTACAAGAATTAAATGAAGCTTTGCAGTTGGCTTGCGTTTAATGGCAGAAGAAATGAAAATGAGAAGCTTTTGTTCTTTCTGTCTTGATATTCAATTGTGTTGTGCTGAATGACCACACTTGTATTTAACAAGTCAATGCTGCATTCCTTTTCACGCGCCAATCAATCATTTGATTTAATATTAATAGTACTAACCAATATAACTTACTAGTACTCTCGGTAGTACTAAAATTTGGCTTGGTAGTACTGTTCATTGGCCTGGCAGTACTATCAATAGTACTGTTCATTGGCCTAGCAGTACTATCGGTAGTACTGTTCATTTGTCTGGCAGTACTATCGGTAGTACTGTTCATTTGCTTGGCAATACTATGAATAGTACTATTCACTGAAATAGTATTTTCAGCTTTTTAATTTTAATTTTAATTTTAATTTATTTAATTAATTGATTTAACAAATAAATTAATTCTGAGTGAATTAATTTATAGATTAAATTAATTAATTTCTAGTTTAATTAATTTAAGGAATAAATTAATTCTGATGGAATTAATTTATAGTTTAAATTAATTAACTTCTAGTTTAATTAATTTAAGGAATAAATTAATTTTGAAGGAATTAATTTATAGATTAAATTAATTAACTTCTAGTTTAATTAATTTAAGGAATAAATTAATTCGGATGGAATTAATTTATAGATTAAATTAATTAACTTATAGAATAAATTAAAATAGATTTAATACTAAATCTGAAAACCACTGAAACTGATGACGAACTTCCACTGACTGATGTTGACACTCGATGTACTGTCTGGTTCATGAGCGACTAACTTCAATGACGTTCTTCATCTTTTGACTTTAAGTCGTGGTCCATCTTCTTTTCCCTTTTAACAAACTATGTAACCTGTACGCTTCCTGTCACACTTCTGAAATCTCTGTCACTTTAAATAGATCCACTTTCTTGAATACTTCACTGAGGCTTGATCAAATAAATGAACTTCTTCCAGTGTAGAATTACTCCAAGTCAGTAAATAACTTTAAACTTTATTCTCATGACTGATAAAACCTTCTGAGATTCCTGTGACATCTAATCTAATATTTACTTATTACATTCTTGTTTAAGTTGAGTAAAATCCTCGAATTACAAATAGGCTATTGCATATGCCTTTCAATCTCCCCATATTTGTTTGTTAGAGAATAACAACCAAATACCTAGAGGATCACTCAACTAAAACCAAGAAAAAGATAAGACTCTTAAGCCTAAGTAAATACTAGAAAGTTCTGGATCAAATATGACATTTCCAGATTTCACCAGTAAAGATAAATGCAAGACAGGTGTTCCTCTAGACCGAACATATGATAACATTTAACCTGTCTTGATTTACCTAAGCTCTATACATATAACAATTACAAAACAGAGCTAATTATCCTTTACTCCCCTGAAACTCCTCATGTTCCTTTTATATCTTTTTCAGCTCCCTCTTCCTAGCTTCTCCAAATTTCTCCCCCTTATTTGAGGAATTCTCTACAGATTTAACTTTATGAGTATCTGAAGCCAGTAGGAGTTGAGATAGTTGATGGAGTTGATCTTGGGAAGTAAATTTGTCTTCAAGATAAATAAATATTTACCCAAATAGTAAAGTGAGTATCTAAATTTTAATAAATATTTTTTTATAATTATAGCACCAATTTATTTATTTTTCCACTAATTCTTTTAAATATAGAAATTTTATCTTTTTTTCAATAAAGTATTAAAATAAATTAAGAACAAATTCAAATCGATAAAGACTATAATAATATGAGAATAAAATTTTATATAATCATAACATAATTTTTATTCTGTTTAATAATTTTAAAGTAATAATGTATTTTAAAATTTTATATACACTATAAATAAAACCGAAACATTAAAAGTAAAAGTAGTTAGTAATATACTTATATCAGTATTTACTTAATATCCTTATTATATTAAACTCTTTTATAAAATAAGCATAATAGGGATTTATCCAAAATTTTGATCGTGACAACCAAATTAATAAGGACTATTAGATCTTAACTAGATAAATGAAAATCGTTTGATCAAATATTAAAAAAGTGTATTTTATTTAAATAGGATTATATTTAAATTCTAAAAAGTGTATTTTGATAATTTAAACAAAATATACCAAACATAAATAAGTTTTCTATATTGAATAAAATTCTCCATGTAAAAAATTCGTGACTTTCTTTTCTCTTCCATGGACAATTCCAGTTAGATAAAAATTGTTAAACCATCTTTTAATTAAAAATAATTTAATTATCTTCACGTGGGGTGTAAAATCGTCAAAATCTGATTTTTAAAATACAAGATAAAGCCCAAATCAGTAAAGTGAGTATTTAAATTCTAATAATGATTATTATGTCATCATTATTTTAACGCCAATTTAATTACTTTTTTCTAACTATTTTAAATTTAGAAATCTATGATCAAAAATTAAAATCAATCTAAGAAAATTCAAATCAACAAAGAATATAATAATACGAGGATAAAATTTTATAAAATTGTGCATATTTTTTTATCCTATTTTATTAAGTTATAGATCATAACTAATCAAATATAATTTATTGTTAAATAATAAATTATACTCAAATGGTGATTTTGTTTTATAAGCACTCATAGAGACCTAATTTCATTGTTAGCAGGACTATATTCATATTAAAAAAAACCGTATTTTGAAATTGTAGACTCAGCTACGGAACAGACCTAACTTTTTTAACCTACATACATTGTAAATTATTAAATTCGAAACTTTAAAAGTTTGTTAATCAATTAGTATAGTACTTTTCTGAAAAATCGTACTTTATAAAAAATATTATCAAATAACCTATGTCTGAAAGAAAAAAAATGAAAAAAATTCTTTTTTTTTTAAAAAAAACCTGTAAATTTTAATATGTTGTTGGTAGATTCAAATCCTAGATCATTCTACATGATAATTTTACTGTTATATGTAACGTTTCTCAACAATTTAATTTGAAAGATCCAACGATTATGGATTGAGTGATCAAACAAAGCGACCACACTTATAAGAAAACTTTCATTATTTAGTCTTTAATATAATAACATAGATATTTACGGGATATACTATAAAAAAAATGAATTTTATACAGAATTTTGATCGTCACAGTGTACTACTTTAAAAGAAGAACTATTACAAAAAAAATATATTTTAATTGATAATTTATTATCTCAAAAGTTCAAAGTTCCCGCATCATTAACATATTACAAAAAAGAGTATATTATATTTTAGCAATAAATATTTAAAAAAACAATAAAATTATAAATATTAAGAAAAATTAATGATGTTATCCTGGTAGTTTGGTCCTAAATACCGCCAAAACATTCTCAACCGTTAGATCCAATACTTTTAAAAATAGATGATCAAGATTATATCATATAAAAAGAAATTATTATCTAAAAATGATATAAGTTAAAAGATATTATATTAGGATTGGATTTTCCAAAAAGTTAAAACATACAAATAGTTGTAATTAAATAAGGAAACCCATTTATAACCAAAATAATAAAAATCGTTTAATCTTAAATAGATAGGTGAAAACCGTTAGATTTAACATTAAAACCTGTATTTGGTTAATAAAGGTTATTCTAATAATCTAAACTACATATAAGTTAGGTAGATTTCCTAAATCGAATAGAATTCTCAATATTAAATTTCGTCACTTTATTCTCTTTTTAGTTTTAGAATAGTTTTTAATTGAAAAAGAACTATTAAATCACAACTAAATTAAAGATTATTTTGTGAATGTCATGTGAACCGTAAAATTGGCCAAATCTAACTTTTATAACTCAATATAAACAAATATTAAATTGAGCGTGTAAAATATAATAAATATCAAATTTTTAACTATAATTTTTTTTGGCTAAATCTTTTTTAACAATAATTTAATCATTTAACTAATAACTTTGAAATATTAAAATATTCATAAATAAATATAATTATAAAAATTAAAAGAAACAATCGTGTGTTGCATCGTAATAAAAATATAATCATAAACAAAATAATTATAAATAAAATTTAAGTAACCGTGCGCACGGCCAATAAGGTAGTTATATATAAAGATATAATTGTATCTTGTTCCCTTTTTTTTTTCTACTCCCACACATCCCCGTAAGTTCTCTTTTGTTATCAAAAAATATTTTAATTGAACCTCTCTCCGCTCTCCAAACCCTAACCAGCGAGCAGCGACAGATACACATCCAACGTATCCATACGATCACGAACATACGTGTTCGTAGTACACACAAGATCTGAGGTTTGAAGGTTTTCAACTTGTTTAGAACTATGTGGAACAATACTGGACAGGACATTATGTGGAACAACGGGGCGTCGGATACTGTGGAAAAACCTGAAGCTAGTTTAGAAGAAAAGGCTAGGAAGTGGATGCAGTTAAAGTCGAAGAGATACGGAGATATGCGAAAGTTTGGATTAGTGAAGCCACAGAAGGAGGATTTGCCTCCGGAGCATGTTAGGAAGACTATGAGAGAGCGCGGTGACATGTCATGTAAAAAATATGTGCGTGACAAACGTGTGTATCTTGGTGCTCTTAGATTTGTTCCCCATGCAGTGTACAAGCTTCTCGAAAACATGCCAATGCCTTGGGAGCAAGTGCGTGATGTGAAGGTTTTGTACCATATTAGTGGAGCTATTACGTTTGTGAATGAAATTCCGTGGGTGGTTGAACCTGTTTATTTAGCTCAGTGGAGTACAATGTGGATGATGATGAGAAGGGAGAAGAAGGATCGTCGGAATTTTAAGAGAATGCGGTTTCCTCCTTTTGATGATGAGGAGCCTTTGCTGGATTATGCTGACAATGTTCTTGATTTGGAGCCTCTGGAGCCTATTCAGATGGAGTTGGATGAGGAAGAGGATTCGGCTGTGCTTTCGTGGTTTTATGACCACAAGCCTAAGCTTGTGAAAACCCCGAATAAGCAATGGCATCTATCACTTCCTATAATGGCTACACTCCATAGACTATCGGGGCAGTTATTGTCTGATTTGGTTGATCGTAATTACTTCTACTTGTTTGATATGAAGTCGTTCATTACAGCCAAAGCGCTTAATATGTGCATTCCTGGTGGGCCTAAATTTGAACCTCTATACCGTGACATGGAGAAAGGGGATGAGGATTGGAATGAATTCAATGACATTAATAAAATTATAATTAGATCGCCTCTTAGGACGGAGTACAGGATTGCTTTCCCTCATCTATACAACAATAGACCGCGTAAAGTAAAGCTTTCTGTATACCACACCCCAATAGTAATGTACATAAAAACAGAGGATCCAGATTCACCACCGTTCCACTTTGACAAGCTGCTTCACCCAATAAGTTTCACAAATCATAGGAAAGTTTCTGAAGAGGATGATGATTTCTGTTTGCCAGAGGGAATTGAACCATTGCTCAGAAGCACCCGAATTTTCACCAACACCACTGCTGATGGTATCTCACTATTGTTTGCTCCTCGCCCTTTTAACATGAGATCTGGTAAGATGAGACGCGCTGAAGATATACCCTTGGTGTCAGAGTGGTTCAAGGAGCACTGCCCTCCAACGTATCCTGTTAAAGTTCGTGTTAGCTATCAGAAGTTGTTGAAATGCTTTGTATTAAACGAGCTGCATCATCGACCACCTAAAGCTCAGAAGAAAAAACACTTGTTCAGGTCACTCCAAGCAACTAAATTTTTTCAAACCACACAGCTTGATTGGGCTGAAGCTGGGCTTCAAGTTTGTAAGCAAGGGCACAACATGCTAAATCTGTTGATACACAGGAAGAATTTAAATTTTCTTCACCTTGATTATAACTTCAACTTGAAGCCTGTGAAGACTCTTACGACCAAAGAACGAAAAAAGTCTCGGTTTGGTAATGCTTTTCATTTGTGCCGTGAGATCCTGCGCTTGACAAAGCTAGTTGTTGATGCTCATATCCAGTTTCGCCTGGGGAATGTTGATTCGTTTCAATTGGCAGATGGCCTGCAGTATACATTCTCACATGTTGGCCAGTTGACAGGGATGTATCGTTACAAGTACAGGCTGATGCGACAAATTAGAATGTGCAAAGATTTGAAGCACTTAATTTATTACCGATTTAATACAGGGCCAGTTGGGAAGGGACCTGGATGTGGTTTTTGGGCGCCTATGTGGAGGGTGTGGTTGTTCTTCCTACGTGGAATAGTTCCTCTTCTGGAACGATGGCTGGGAAATTTACTTGCTCGTCAGTTTGAGGGGCGTCATTCAAAAGGTGTGGCGAAGACAGTTACTAAGCAGAGAGTTGAAAGCAATTTTGACTTGGAGCTTCGAGCTTCTGTCATGCATGATGTTCTTGATGCTATGCCAGAGGGTATTAAGCAAAACAAAGCAAAAACCATTCTGCAGCATCTAAGTGAAGCGTGGCGTTGCTGGAAGGCAAATATTCCTTGGAAGGTACCTGGATTGCCAGTTCCAATTGAGAACATGATTCTTCGGTATGTCAAGTCAAAAGCTGATTGGTGGACGAATGTAGCCCATTATAACCGTGAACGCATAAGACGGGGGGCTACTGTCGACAAGACAGTCTGCAGGAAAAATTTGGGTAGGTTGACTCGTCTTTGGCTCAAGGCAGAACAGGAGCGACAACACAATTATTTGAAAGATGGGCCATATGTCACTCCAGAGGAAGCTGTGGCTATATACACTACTACTGTGCACTGGTTGGAATCAAGAAAATTTTCACCTATACAGTTCCCACCTTTGTCTTACAAGCATGACACGAAGCTTCTTATTCTCGCTCTTGAAAGATTAAAAGAATCTTATAGTGCATCTGTGAAGTTGAATCAGCTGCAGAGGGAAGAGCTGGGCCTGATTGAGCAGGCCTATGATAATCCACACGAGACTTTAACAAGGATAAAGCGTCATCTACTTACCCAGCGTGCTTTCAAAGAGGTGGGTATTGAGTATATGGATCTGTACAGTCACTTGATCCCAGTTTATGAGATCGAACCTCTGGAGAAGATCACTGATGCCTATCTTGATCAGTATCTGTGGTATGAAGGTGATAAGCGCCATCTCTTTCCTAACTGGATTAAACCAGCTGATTCAGAGCCACCACCGCTGCTTGTCTACAAATGGTGTCAGGGAATAAACAATTTACAAGGTATATGGGACACTGGTGATGGGCAATGTGTAGTTATGCTTCAGACCAAGTTTGAGAAATTGTTTGAGAAGATTGATCTGACAATGATGAACAGGCTTCTGAGATTGGTTCTTGATCATAATATTGCTGATTATGTCACCGCGAAGAACAATGTTGTGCTGTCTTACAAAGATATGAGTCACACAAACTCCTATGGTCTTATCCGTGGTCTTCAATTTGCCTCATTTGTTGTTCAGTACTATGGGTTGGTCTTGGATCTTTTGCTGCTTGGTTTAACCCGTGCAAGTGAAATTGCGGGACCGCCTCAGATGCCCAATGAATTCATTACTTACTCTGACTCTAATGTCGAAACAAGACACCCAATACGATTTTACTCAAGGTACATTGACAAGGTGCATATATTGTTCAGGTTTACTCATGAAGAGGCTCGAGACATTATCCAGAGATATCTGACTGAGCATCCTGATCCCAACAATGAAAATATGGTAGGGTATAACAATAAGAAGTGTTGGCCAAGGGATGCAAGAATGAGGCTTATGAAGCATGATGTGAATCTGGGGAGAAGTGTCTTTTGGGACATGAAGAATCGACTTCCACGAAGTATCACCACGCTGGAGTGGGAGAATGGTTTTGTTTCTGTGTACAGCAAAGACAATCCCAATTTGCTTTTCAGCATGTGCGGATTTGAAGTCCGTATTCTTCCAAAAATTAGAATGACTCAAGAGGCATTCAGTAATACGCAGGATGGAGTTTGGAACTTGCAAAATGAACAAACCAAAGAGCGTACAGCCGTTGCTTTCTTACGCGTAGATGATGAACATATGAAGATATTTGAGAATCGTGTGAGGCAAATCCTTATGTCGTCAGGTTCAACAACATTTACAAAGATTGTAAACAAGTGGAACACAGCTCTGATAGGTCTCATGACATACTTCCGTGAAGCAACAGTTCATACTCAAGAATTATTAGATCTGCTGGTTAAGTGTGAAAATAAAATCCAGACTCGAATAAAAATTGGCTTGAACTCAAAGATGCCTAGCAGATTCCCTCCAGTTATTTTTTATACACCAAAGGAAATTGGAGGTTTGGGTATGTTATCTATGGGTCAAATTTTGATTCCTCAGAGTGATCTTCGTTATAGTCAGCAAATGGATGTTGGTGTCACACACTTTAGGAGTGGGATGAGTCATGAAGAAGGCCAGCTGATTCCAAATCTCTATCGTTACATACAGCCTTGGGAGAGTGAATTTATCGACTCACAGCGTGTTTGGGCAGAGTACGCACTGAAGAGGCAAGAAGCTCAATCACAAAACAGGCGTTTGACTCTTGAAGATCTGGAAGACTCTTGGGATCGTGGTATCCCTCGTATCAATACTTTGTTTCAGAAGGACAGGCACACTCTGGCTTATGATAAGGGATGGAGAGTTAGGACAGATTTCAAGCAGTATCAGGTTCTTAAACAGAACCCGTTTTGGTGGACACACCAGAGACATGATGGTAAACTTTGGAACTTGAACAACTACCGAACTGATGTTATTCAAGCACTTGGTGGTGTTGAAGGAATCCTTCAACATACATTGTTCAAAGGGACATACTTCCCAACTTGGGAAGGTCTTTTTTGGGAGAAGGCCTCAGGTTTTGAGGAGTCGATGAAGTATAAAAAGCTGACAAATGCTCAGAGATCCGGTCTCAGTCAAATCCCTAACCGTAGGTTCACCCTTTGGTGGTCGCCCACCATCAATAGAGCCAACGTATATGTTGGTTTCCAAGTGCAGCTCGATTTGACTGGGATTTTCATGCACGGGAAAATTGCGCAACTTAAGATCTCTCTTATTCAGATATTCCGTGCTCATTTGTGGCAAAAGATTCATGAGAGTGTTGTTATGGACCTCTGCCAGGTTTTGGATCAACAGCTAGATGCATTGGAAATTGAGGTGGTGCAAAAAGAGACAATACATCCGAGAAAGAGTTACAAAATGAACAGCTCCTGTGCAGATATCCTCTTATTTGCTGCACATAGGTGGCCAATGTCAAAGCCCAGTTTGGTTGCTGAGTCAAAGGACGTGTTTGATCAAAAATCGAGCAACAAATATTGGATAGATGTGCAGCTCCGTTGGGGAGATTACGACTCTCATGATATTGAGCGCTATACCAGGGCAAAGTTTATGGATTACACAACAGATAATATGTCTATCTATCCATCCCCCACTGGGGTGATGATTGGCCTTGATCTTGCATACAACTTGCATTCTGCTTTTGGAAATTGGTTTCCTGGCTCAAAACCACTGCTTGCTGAGGCAATGAATAAGATTATGAAGTCAAATCCAGCTTTGTATGTTCTGCGGGAGCGAATAAGGAAAGGATTGCAATTGTATTCTTCAGAGCCTACAGAGCCATATTTGTCATCTCAGAATTATGGGGAGATATTTAGTAATAAACTTATTTGGTTTGTTGATGACACAAATGTGTATCGCGTCACAATCCATAAGACATTTGAGGGAAATTTGACAACAAAACCAATCAATGGTGCCATATTCGTATTCAACCCAAGGACAGGGCAGCTGTTTTTAAAGGTAATTCACACTAGTGTATGGGCGGGGCAAAAACGTCTTGGTCAGCTAGCCAAGTGGAAAACAGCAGAGGAAGTAGCTGCACTTGTGCGATCCTTGCCTGTGGAAGAACAGCCCAAACAAATCATTGTGACACGTAAAGGTATGATGGATCCTTTGGAAGTTCACTTGCTAGATTTCCCTAATATTGTCATTAAAGGAAGTGAACTGCAGCTTCCTTTCCAAGCCTGTTTAAAGATCGAGAAGTTTGGCGATCTTATCTTGAAAGCTACAGAACCACATATGGTTTTGTTCAATATATATGATGACTGGTTGAATAGTATTTCGTCATATACTGCATTTTCCAGGCTTATACTGATCTTGCGTGCCCTTCATGTGAATAATGAGAAGGCAAAAATGTTACTAAGGCCTGATACGACTATCATCACTCAACCTCATCATATTTGGCCTTCCCTTACGGACGATCAGTGGAAGAAGGTTGAGGTTGCTTTGTGCGATCTTATACTATCCGATTATGCCAAAAAGAACAATGTCAACACTTCAGCATTGACGCAATCGGAAATTCGTGATATTATTCTTGGAGCTGAGATTACTCCACCCTCGCAACAGCGGCAACAAATAGCTGAGATTCAGAAGCAGGCAAAACAAGTCAGTCAGCTAACAGAAGTCACCACAAAGACTACAAATGTCCATGGCGATGCACTAATTGTCACTACCATAACTCCTTACGAACAGGCTGCATTTGGGTCTAAAACTGATTGGCGTGTGAGAGCAATTTCAGCAACAAATCTTCATCTTAGAGTGAATCATATATATGTTAATTCAGAGGACACAAGGGAAACGGGCTACACGTATATTATGCCAAAAAATGTATTGAAAAAATTCATATGCATTGCAGATCTAAGGACTCAAATTGCAGGATATATGTATGGCATTAGTCCTCCTGATAACCCTCAGGTGAAGGAGATTCGATGTATTACCATGCCCCCACAGTGGGGGACACATCAGCAGGTTCATCTTCCATCAGCTCTTCCTGAGCATGAATTTCTTAATGATCTGGAGCCATTGGGATGGATGCACACACAACCGAACGAGCTTCCACAGTTGTCGCCTCAGGATCTCACATCTCATGCCCACATCCTAGAGAACAACAAACAATGGGATGGAGACAAGTGCATTATACTGACTTGTAGCTTTACTCCTGGTTCCTGCTCTTTAGCTGCATATAAGCCTACGCCAACAGGTTATGAATGGGGACGAGCGAATAAAGATACTGGAAGTAATCCTCATGGGTATTTACCTACTCACTGTGAGAAAGTCCAAATGCTGCTCAGTGACCGTTTTCTTGGTTTTTATATGGTTCCGGATAATGGTCCATGGAACTATAACTTGATGGGGGTAAAGCACACAAGGAATATCAAGTATGGAATTAAGCTTGGGACTCCTCACGAGTTCTATCATCAGGATCACAGACCCACTCATTTCTTAGAGTTCAGTAACATGGAGGAGGGTGAAAGCACTGCTGAGGGTGACCGCGAGGATACATTTTCATAAAACCATTTAGCCATAGTTGGGTAACACATAATTTTTCTAATAGCTTACAGTCTATATGTTCTTGTAATTTCCTTTTGAAGGGACTAGGATTTAATCGTTAAGGCCAGGAAGGCTCTTTGTAATTCCTTTTTCTAATATACTCTGTGTTAAAAATATTTAGCTATATGAGTAGTTTTTTGAAAGATGTATCTTTAAAGATTTTATTGCATTAAGCACCCTTTTTTTGCTAAACTACATTAAGCATCTTTCAAGTATTTTATTGTAATTTTCAGGATTTGTGTGTTTCTGCTTTAGCTATGTTTGTTTTTGCCTAATTCATATGCTACTCTTTTGGAGAAGAATCAGGAGAGGACTGACTAGCTAGATGGCAGATGGTTACAATTTGATTACGTTCGTAGTTACATGAATAATTTGGAAAATGTAATAGAGTAAGGGTGCTTGAGATCGTTTCAGAAAGGGTTTTATAAGCATGTTTGTAATAGAAAGGGTTTTGTGTGCTCAGAATTCAGAATATTTTCAAAAATATTCAGAATTCCTACAGTCTTTCTGCTTGGACAAGATCGCAAAAGTGGTTCATGTCATTCTTATCAATGTATAAAACAGAAAGACTTTACTATGTCTTAAAGAACCGTCCATTGTCATAAGTTCAGCTGCTCTGTTTTCTTCTTTCTACTTGGTTCTTTAAGTTGCAATCGTAAATATTTTATTCTCTTTTGCAACATCCTCATAATATGTTGAAAAAAGACCTACTTATATTTTTTATATAAAATAAAATTAAACCTTCCATCCTGCAAGTATAAACACATTTACTATACAAAGAAATACACTAATTTACAAGGACACCTAAATGGTCATCCCTCTAAACAGATTGAGTTTCTCAGCAGCTTGCTTCAAAAGAAATCCAGGTAAAATTTAATGGGAAGCCATGCTCTGCCTGCCAAATAAAACAGTGATGTAGTGAAAAAACAACAAAAAAATTGTAAGAAGAAACGGAGAGTACCCGCAGCATGGAAGGGTGCTTTGCCGGAATATCACTTAGTAATGGCATAAACTGCGTAAAGAATTCCAGGTAGATATCCAAAAAAGGTAAGCAGCAAACAGATCCAGAACTCCAACTTGCAACCACCAAAAAAACCCATCAAATTTTATTATCCATTTTACAACCATAATTTATTTATTTTCGAGAAAAGATTATATACAAGTTTAATTATAGTAAACACATATAGAATAAGCACAAATTTTAAGATAAATACAATGGAAGACACAAATTTAAACTGATTCCATGGGTTTTGAGTTTGAGAAATATAACAAAAGAAGTTGAAGTCGGAAACCAAAAAGGCCTAAACATACTCATGAAATAATTCATACATCTCATAAAAACGACACGTGAGCTGGGTTCGGAACATCGTCCGTATCACACAATGGTACATGGTCCATATCTAATGTGGACGGTAGAGCATGATCGGGGGGTTATAACGATTACACAGAAGAATTATAGCCTTAACATCAAATAAATAAACGGAAATGAGAAAAATACCTCGCAACCAAACTTGAGGAAAACACCAAGAGGAGGGAGGAAAATGGCCAAAATAATCTCGATAAATGTGGCTGAACCTTCCTTCATCTTAAATTTCTTCTGACAAAAAAAAATGTACTTTTTCAGAGATTTTTAGAATGGAGGAATTTGAATGATATGTGGATCACGAATGCATGGGATATTTTCCTCTTTTTCTTCGAGTAGACGAATGCATGAGAATCTCGCGATTTTCATATCCTTTAGACGCACGGGTACCCCTGTGTTATTACCCAAAATTCCCCCATTTTTATTACAAATTTATTGTGTTTTTTTTTATAACGGGAGAACTGCCTTTATCCTTTAAAATATTATATAAATACTGCTTTTATCCTTCAAAAGAATTAATCCAGCGAAATAATTATAGTTGTTTCAAGTGAAATCGTGATCACCAAAAATACAAAGAATAAAATTTAGCTATTTATTTGTAATTAATCGTCACAAATCTCGTACACAAATAATTTTCTTTTCTTTTATTGATTCACAATTCACAAACACAACAGCATTAACGTGGTTGAGGTGAAAGGCATATCCATTATTCGTTATCAAGCAATACTGTTACATGACTTCCACATGATCTTCTACATATCAACTCCAAAAAGAATAAAATAAAATATTTTACAAAAAAATTAAATCGTAAAATTGCTTCCAGTGCAAACTGACTACACCATTATCTCGCATGACCAAAATTTTGTTTTCCTCAAATTATTTTACAATAACATTTTTTAAAAAAGAGTAATACTAGACGGTATCGAAATTTGATACCGGATAATATGGTATTGATGATTTGATAATTTGCAATGATTTCATTGATGAAATTAATGAGAATGCAGTAGGATACATTATTTTTAATTGAGTTAAAACCAATCAAAGCATGACACATGGCATTCAGAATTCATTTCATATTTATATATTTCCTGAATTATCTTGTTAAGCTGTTTTCTAAGAGTATCTTCGATGAGAGAAAATTCTTAGAGGTGGTATTGTATTACAACTTCAAATAAAATTCTAACCTCCAACATCAATACAATTTAATAAAATCAAAGAGATAATATTTGACAAAAAAATAAAATTAAAGGGATAATAAGTTAATAACCATCCTTTTAAGAGAGAAGATATTCTATTTATGAAAGAGAAATGACAAAATTTTGAAATAAATGAGAATTGAAGAAAATAAAATAATAATTTAAAAGTCATGTGAAATCTTACCTCAAATCTCAAGACTTTTCAAATTATATTTCTAGTTATATTTTAAGTTAAAAGTCATTAAAAGTAATTGTCATTCAAAATCCATGACTTTTTGAATAAAAGATTACTTCTAAAGAGTTGTTAAAAGTTTAAATTCAATAACACCTTACTTTTAATGACTTTTTAAAAGTTGTTAAAAGTATTAATTCAATAACACCATACTTTTAGATACTCTTTAAAAGTTAAAAATGAATAACACATAACTTTTAAAATCCTTAAAAGCCAATAAAAATTCATATTGAATACCACCCCCTTAGTTAAAAATCCACGTGACATGTTATAAACAAAATTTTGTCAATTTTATTGAAAAACAATACCTTACTACAAATTTTAGATAATCACAATTTTATACTCTCTCCGTCCCATTCATTTATTTACACTTTTCTTTTTTGGGATGTCCCTCCCAATTCTTTACATTCCAATTTTTTTCTAAAATAGTAAAGTTTTACAATATAAAAATTAACTACTCCTGCTATTTTCTTCCACTATACTTACTTTATACACTAAATATTAATAGGTCTCACTACTTTAGCTGAGATACATGTAGTTTACGTAATATCTAGCATCACTGATCAGTAACTTTGATGTTAAGCTGAAAGGCTCATGCAAAGTAGTTCTGAGGAGATAAGTGAGTATTCTTTTAAGAATTCTCATACCTATTAATGATACAACTGAATTGAATACCTTGGTAGAAAATTCATATTTTGTAAAGTTAATTGGTGATCTCCCTCATGACTAAGTAACAGAATGCTAGAAATTATTTTAACCACTTGTTTATGTACTAGTACCTTAACTTTTCCTGAAATCTTTGTTGTATCTCAAAAGATTATCAACCATTCGGTACTTGATAATCCAAGAGATACTTGCTATGCTCTAATTGGTTGTCTAGATGTTGATACTTGCAAGATAATCTCCTAATCAAGAAGACATAGCACAATTTATGCCAACCCCAATGAAATGAGTTCAGGTCATGACTCAGAAGAAATGCTTAGCTTAATGACAAATCAAAAGATGCAGCTGAAGCATCCAAGCATTTCTCAAAAGAGTCAAGTACACAAACCTCATGCACCATGCTATAGGAAGAAGTGATGTGCATGTTGTAGTGGAACTACACTGTGTTCCAAGGGAACAACATTTAACCAGATATCTTGCCAATGCTCTAAATGCAGCAACTCACTTGAGTTGACAAATGAGTTTGGTAGGTAATGATTTATTATTCTTTTAAATATTTGTGTTAAATGCATGCAGCCAGTGATTTCGATCTCTGGAATTATTTGTTTATTTTGTGTGTTTTATTTGTTTGTTTTTATTTTGGTTATCATGACAAGTCAATACAGTTGAATGATGTTATGCACTAAGTAATGTTGTCTAGAAATGATCTTCCGAGTAATATTCAATGAGATAGCAAGCTACTTTTCTCACTGATATTAAATAGTTGATCATCTCCAGACATTAACAAGCTAAGTGCATTGCAGTTCTTTGATTTTTCCATGGATAAATATTCAGGGATATCATTTGTCAAATGTCTTACATTTAATGAATGATGTCAGCTGAATAAGTGTCTCGAAAATTCAAATAACTTGCTTGTTACATTATTCAAAAGATATTGATTTTCTTTTTGTCTCTTGTCTAGAGATTTGTTTAATATTATTTAGCTGAACATATATATATATATATATATATATATATATATATATATATATATATATATATATATATATATATATGACCAGCTATTTAGTTTTATTCTTATCTTTATTCAAAATATCTTTGTCATGATAATCATTGTAATCTGAGTTGAGGCACATTTTTCACTCTAGATACTCGAGTAGTCTCTTCGTTTACACTAGAGCGATTTAATGCATGTCTCTTCAGCTTTCCTAACCCCCGTTTAATCCTAGTTGAACACAAGGGTTATCTTGTAGCTCCCTGCATATTTAAAGGCAAAGGTTGAGCTCTCTTCCTCATCTTAATCTCTAAATACTTCTCTAAAATGGCTTCTACAATTCTCGACATCAACCCTGAGGAGTTCACTGCACCGTCCATAGTGGACAAGATCTTTCTTCTGCAAGAGAAGATTGATCTCCTCATCCAAGAGGATAAGGATGAGATCAGAAGGATGAGAGTTGCGCTAGATGCCTTAATGGCTCGCAACCACTGGGGAGGTCCTGATGGAGGCCCTGAAGGAGCCTCTGGGGAGGCGGCAGCAACAGCTTAACTGCTGTTTGTCTGTCTCTCCGGGGGAGAGGGCATGGGACTGGGGGCTGGGATGTTTTGTTCCAGTTTTTGTTTTTAAGTTTTTTTTTATATGATGTAATAGTTTTTTTTAATAAATATAGGGGTTTCCCCTAGTTTGTTATATTGTTGTGTGATGCGCTTGTTTAGTTTCTTTCTTTCTGCATTTGAACTCATTTAACTTGTTTATCCTCTTAAAAATGGCTTGCAAGTTAACTGGATTCATTTTCTAACAAAAAGAAACCCTTAACAAACGTCTCAAATACACAAACAACAACAAAAAAGGAGACTAATTACACATTTTTTCTTTTCGATAAATTGATCAAAGGTTGAATCATAAAATCTATTTGTTTAAGGATCAACTTTGATTAACTTATCAAGGAGCCCTAATTGTTCAACTAACAGACTAGTGAGCTCTCTGAGCTACACAAAAATTGTTTCATCTGTTTTGCATGAACTCAATGAAGAAACATCAGAAGAAAACTTGAAGGAATTTGAAAAAAATTGACAATCTAATCAAGTTAGGTACTTGCAGCTTCTGATGGTCTTTATGAGGTGGTTGTAACAATTAACGGGAAAACTGGTAATCTTGAACTTTGAGAGAATAAACCTTCAATGGACAAGGCTCTTAAAAGTTCATCACAGGTAAAGAGAAGGTATTCATCCAATCTTTATCAAACTCTCACTTGCTAAAATCTATATATTTTTTCTTTGCATTTTCAAAACTGAGATGAGAACTGATTGGAATGACCCCCAAGTTCTTTACCCTATCAGTTGCACCCTAAATGTAATAAACAACTCCTAGCCCCCTCTACAGTTTTTTAACAAACTGTAGTTGCAAAATTCTAGCAAATCTCAACTAGTGGGGAGTGATAAAGGAGTTAAGTGAGGGTGAGGGCAGTGGTGAATATCAAGAAACCACTAGAAGAAATGTGAGGGTGAGATTACCAGCCAAACTACCTTACGTCTTCTCAAAAAGGCATAATGGTTAAAAAGGATTAGCTCTTTTCTGGTTGTAGTCTCTCAAAAGACTATGATCATTGAAAAATGCTCATATCCAGGAGCACTAATGAGGGATTGGGACACTGTGTGCAAAATGTGACTTATTAACCATTTATGTTTAACACGTTATTCTTAAATTCAGTTTGATGCATCTTCTTTAAATGTGACGATGCAGTCCCCAGTCCATTTCATCTCATTAAGTGATAACTGCAGCATTCAACTCATCAGTACTTGATTCTCCATTTTTTGAACTCTTGGAGAAGCTCCATTCACCTAGTGATCATTCTCTTTCAGAGAATTCGTTGGATCACTAGTCTCTTTTTGATGATCTTGATGTAAGCACTGTGCACTTAAATGTCACATTCAGTCTTCACAGAACTTACATCAATTTCTACTTCACAAGCTCATTCTTCAAAATCCTCTACGGATATCCTTCATCCATAGAAAGGTGTCTCTCAATCTATGGATAAGCCTAACCAGCGATTATCCGTAGACCAACAATATTGATTTCCATGACTCTTTCTTGAAAAATCATTCGGCGCATTCCAACTGAGTATCAAGGATTTCAATATAGTTGAGACATCTATAGGTTTGTGGGAAGGAAGAGAGTGGAGTGGCTGGCTTGAGACCAGGCAAAAGGAGAGGGAGAGAATGAGAGGCGTGCTAATTCTTCCAGCATGGCAAAAGGAGAGTTTTTGAGTACCCCTTTAGTAAGGGAAGGTGAGTTATGTGAAGTGAGCCAGGATGAGATCCTGATGCAAGAATAGAGAGATTCCTGAGAGAAATCTTTCAATACTTGAAGTGTTGGATTCCAGTACCCAAATATCTTATTCAGTAACTAAGTTAATGCCTCTTCTATCCTACTTGCTGATAACAAAAGGGGGAGAAGTTAGAGAAGATAGGTTGTTCTCAAGGGGGGTTAGAAGGAGATCTCAGACTTCAGAATTTCTCTACTCTCGATTACAATCAATTGGAACCCCTTAGAAGAAGGTATAGACTAAGTTACAGGAAAGTATATGGAATCTGACAGGTTCAAGTTGTTTGTTTTTCTTTTTGCAGCATCATCAAATTATGTCCAGTATTAATCTCTATCTGAAGATCACTGAGAACATTGAAGGGTTTTGTTATCAACTTAAGGATTTATGCCAGTTCTAACAGTCATAAATAAGGGGAGATTGTTAGGGTTCACATTTAGAATGATGATAACAAAATGCTCAAGACAAGAATTTGATCTTGATACCGAAGTTGATTGTCAAAAAGCTAGTTCACAGAAGCTGATAAATCAGGAAGCTAACTAGAAGGCATTTTATCTATCCAAGGTCTAAAAGCCACATCAAATGAATGGAAGATATTTTGTCATCAAGTTAGGAAGCAATTCAGAAGCAAGCCAACATACGTCTAATCAAGCACCAAGTGTTTCAGTGGCAAGTCTGCCTAAACAACTCAGTAATGGTGAATCAATAAAGATGACAAGATGTTTTATCGAAAGATGAAGCTAAGGGTATCCGTTCTAAGGATAAAGTTATGGAAATCTTATTTCATCTATGAATACGAGCTGAAAACATCAAATGCCATCTACGGATAGAAGCTGAGAACATCTTATCTCATCAACGGATAGAAGCTGAGAACATCTCATCTCATCTACGGATAAAAGACGGGGACATCATATCTACGGATGAAAGCTGAAGGAAGTTGATCTACAGATACAGCTGAGGATGTCATTTTTTATCTATGGATGTAGTTAAGGAGGTCATGGTCTATCTATGGATGCTGCCAAGAATGTCACCTCCCATCTATGGATACAGTTATGGAATATTACTTCTACTGATATTCTGATATTACCTTTCTACAGATAATTGACGTAGAATGGTAGTCTACGGATAAGGAATTAATATGCCTACTGATGTTCATCTCATTCAACATGAAAAAAACAAATCTGTGTAACGGAATCTTTTGAAGGTTTCTTTATTTAACAGGTTGAATGGAGGACAGTCTCAGAGATCATCATTACACACCCGTGACTAAAAGATGTTGGATAACGACGCAAAAGATGTACGGAATAGGGAGTTAAAATTGTAAATATTCGAAGGCTCAAATTCCTACAAGTGAAATGTGAAGTCATCTATTGTCTTTTATGTCTCGATGGATAAATAAGAGTTAAAGCAGCTACCTAGAAGTTTATCTTCTAACTGGACACAAAGGAAAAGCTTGACAAGCATGAAGACCTATATGCAATACTACATGTTCACTTATCTCAGCTGATAGTTGTAACGCCCCCAAAACACCGACACCTGGCCGGGGCGCCACGACCCAAAAACGCAATAATAAAAACAATTTTTATAAAACTACACAGTCCTAGATAAACAAATATATTTAAGAAAAGAAAAACAACCCAAGCATCGACAACAGGCTAGAGTCTGAAACAAGCACTATCCAAATAAAATATTACAACCTTATATCGCTTGAATAACTTCGAAAAGAAGCTAAGCTAGCAAACAACGGTCTACTACAGTTTTAAATTATTATCAGTTTTACAATTACTACACAAACTAACTAAACAACACTAACTCCAAAATAACCTCTAAACCGCACCACTGGAAAGCTACCCGCTCACGGCCGGTAGTCCCCAACAAAGCCACCCCAACAATCTGAAAGGTTAGAAGGAAACAAAGCAAGAGTGAGCCAAAAATGCTCAGCAAATGAAAAGTCAACAAGGACTCAACAATAACAATACTAATCTGGAAATATAACACTAAAAAGAACTAACAACACTAACTCAAATTTAAAACAATTCTAATATATATAGTATAGAAAGAACACGACAACCAGCACACTCAGACAACACAATCTCATCCCAAACCACACCCACATACACACACCCCACACACACATGCACACACACACACACATGCACCCATACACACACACATGCACCCACCCACACATACGAATCTCAGATGAAAACTAATTCCAATCTATAATATTGGGAGTTTAAAATCATACGCACGCCATAAGCTGACGCTAGCTAACCATACGCGCGCCATAATGCCGACGCTAGCAAACCATACGCGCGCCATAATGCCGACGCTAGCAACACGAAAATATCTTTAGGCTATGTTGTACGCTTCAACAAGACGGAACCTCACTATCAATCACTACTCTACAATCAAGACCTTATTCTAACACAATATATCACATTTTGAACCATTCGAAAACCTTTTCTGAAAATCAACAATTAGATTTTTCTAACAGAGAAACCTTCTAATTGTCATTTTAAACAAATTTTAAAACATTTTTATAAAATCATTTTGAGCGAAGGTAAACATTTTATTAAGCATTTAAGGATTTAACAAACCATTTTATTTTCGCAAGGAAAGGGGAACATAGGTATTATCAAGGGTGCGGAAATGAAATAAATTATACCTATTCAACAGAACAGTAAAGTAATGACAACCATAGAAGATATGTCAAATGACTGAACTTAAATCAAGGGGATACTTGTGAGAATACAAGTTCCGGATAAAACAATTGCATAAATCTAAAGTGGAAATATAGACTTGCATAAGAATAAGTAAATAAAGAAACGCGTACATAATAATTGAAGAAGCGTATCACTTGAACAATAAGTGAAGGGAAAGAGGAAACTTGCAAAAGTACAAAGAGAGTTTAGATCACTTGCAATAATACAAAAAGGAATAATAGGAACACTTGCCTCAGGTCCTGCTACACACGTCTAATCACAGCTGTCTCACACTAACTTGGCTTTTCCCTTAGCCGCCCGACTCGACTCTAGAATAACCAACTCAGGGTTAAACACTAACATACCACTAACTCACGCTCATACAATCCACATAAACACATACGCATATTATCATTTAACAATTAGGCACAAAGCATATATACAACATAGATACACTAGCGACTCTTATCGAAACGTTTTGAAAATCGTTTTATAAGTTTTCAGAAATTTCGGCAGCACCTCCTTTTAAAAACCACTAACCCGTCGGAATACAACCGACCCAAACAGTCAATCAAACAATCCTACACTCCACTACTAACTCTCAAGGCTTACAATTATCCTCTACGACTCACTAACATGTACGCACGTGATCCATATAGCACAAAATCACTTTATTGACTCAAAACCACACTCTAAGGACACACAAACCACACACCGACTCCATAACTATTTTTAAAACATCTCTAATCTATGCCACAATTTAAATCACGCTTCGAAATATTTTTAAAACAATTTTTGGAATTTTTGGAATTTTTCTAATATTTTTAAAGCATTTAAAACTGAAAACGGGATAATTTGGAATTAAATAACCCCAATTAAATTAATTAAATCAAATAATAATTAATGAATAAAATTATTCGATAAATGATCCCATTTATCGAATAATTAGTTCGATTTAAATTATTATTTGAAAGAATTAATCGTAATTAAAGTATTTGATTCTACTTTTAAATAAATAAAGAAATGGTTCCAAAATTCTAAAATAATAATAATTTCGGAATAAATCTGATTTTTATTTGAAAATAAGATAGAAAATATTTTTCTGAAAATTTAGAAACTAATTTCACATTTTTCTGATTAATATTGAATTAACTATGAATTTTTAAAGATTAAATAATTAAAACAAAATACATAAAATACTTTTACTATTCATCATCTCCTCACTATTCATCCCGCTGTCACTATTCATCCGGCAAAATCCGGCCAAAAATCGTTTTGGCATGATTCCTTAACGAAACTCAACAATATATACACCAAAACGAAGCTTAGAACATGTACAATCTAGTTCCCAACCGAAAAATCACGAACAAAGCTTAAATCAAAAAGTCTCAATTCAAGAACATTACCCCAAATTCGATTTACACAATCTAGAACATAAACAATGAAATTGAACACATAATTCGACTCTAGACAATCATACGACGCTAATGGAACCAACAAAATCAACGAACAAACACTACAACAAAAAAACCCCCAAATTCAACCAAGAACCCTAATTTCGAATTTGACAAAATTGAACATAAACGATGCAATTGATGGTATGAATCGACTCTAAAGGATGATATGAAGCTAATGGAAGCATCAAAATCAAAGAACAATCAACACAACAAAAAAATCCCCAAATTTAATCATATAAACCTTAAAATTCGAATTTAAAGAAAACTTCATATAAAATCGAGATGTTACCTCACACGAATTCTGAAGGTGGATTTAGAAACTATATTTTGAGATCTTCGTTTCGAGTACTAGAACGCTAGATTTCGATTTCGTTAAGACCTTCAAAATTGAATTTGAAATCAAGAACACTTTAGAATTAAAATATAATTTGGATTTTGATTTTGTGAAATAATTGTGGATAATGATTAAGGATAATGCTGATCACAAGTGTATAAAGGAAGTTATCAAAAAGTGTTAGGAACGATTTACGAGACGAACGGAATCCCGAATGAAGATTAATCGGCCCCGAAAATGCCGATTAACCGAAATACGGTAAAAACCGAAAACGTTCAGATTTCGAACACAACGATCATGATACGAACGATCTTGGCATTATAGAACGAGAAAAAAAATGAAATTAGAATTTCAACGGATCGATTTCGATATAAAAAGGATCGAAAACCGAAACTTCGAGGTTAAGGAAATGCGGTCCGCCGAAAAACGCAACCACCAATGCAGATTTCGAGAAAAGTCAAAGATAGACTCAAATAGCCCCTAACACCTATTAAACACACATGGGGACTCTTTTAACCACTTCTAACACACATAACGACTCCAAATTAAACAACTGACACTGCCAATTAACAATTAACGCTTTGACTCATCAAACTGGAACAAAATCAAATAAAACACTATAATCCCCATTAAACACATAATTCTAATTTCTACGGATCTTACAATAGTGACTTGACAGTCAGGTAACCAAGTAAAGGTCTCTTTAATGCAGATGTCACATGGGCTTGGAAGCTAGGTCAATTGCATGGACTTAGTAATTTTTGAAGAGAGAAGCACACTCAATCAAAAAGCACCATTTGGGACTATACAAGTTGATCTGTGATGCCAGCAAAGACATTTCCCGAATAGGATAGTTTCTGAGACGAGCATGTGAACAAGCAGAACCAAAAATGTAATATTTTATTATGTTGTAGGTTTTTTTTGTAACACACAGTCGATGTATATAAGACTGTGTGGAGTAGCATAGATTATGTATGTGAAAAGAGCACAAAGCTGAAAGAAAAACACTTAGGCTCTCTTCCATCATCTATGTAAGCAGCTGGAGTTTGTTGAAAAACAAAACCAGAGAATTCTTCCAATATACACCTCATGTGGGTTTTTTCCAAGAAATCCACCTGAAAAGTTTAAAAAGTTTGCTTGTCTCCTGCATTTCTTTTTAACTCGAATAATTCATTTATGTTCAAGGCTTGACACTACTTTTAGTTAATTTACAAGCACATATGTTCATACTGTAAAAAGTTTCAAAAAGTTTTGTAAAATTAATTAGATTGTATTCAAACCCCCCCTACCTTCTACAATCTAGGTTGCATTGTTCTGGGAATAACATATATATATATATATATATATATATATATATATATATATATATATAGTTAAGTTCTATGGAGACCACCTTTTTTGTGGAGACTTGGAGACTACATACATTCTGCAATCTAAATTTGGCAAAACAGATCATATTTTGTAATAAAAAATTTACAAAACGTACTGTTTTTCAAAGTATATTCTATGAAAATCACTATTTCATTGAAAATGTTGAAAATCATGTAACTTATGCAAACTAAATATGAATGTTCTGCAAACCGAACATGTTTTGCAAAACAATATGTTTTGCTATGTTTTAGTTGCAAAACATATATAATTTTAAATATTTTAAATGAAAATAGTTATTTTAATAGAACATAATTTATAAAATATTATATTTTACTAAATTTAGATTGCAGAACGTATGTGGTCTCCAGGTCTTCACAAAAAAGGTGATCTCCATAAAACTTAACTCTCTATATATATATATATATATATATATATATATTCTCTATTATAATACCTGAGTCTACCACATATCAGTTAACCAATCAGAAAATTTTGAATTATTTTAGGAACAATCAGATGTCAATCCTAAATTTTAGACCAATCAGGAGAACCTAAAAATTTTCTTATATAATTTATTAACCAAAAACTTTTCTCATATAATTTATTAACCAAGGGTAGTTAAACTATCCATACAATATGATTAACCAATCAAAATTCAATAATTATTTTGTTTTTTAGTTAGATTTTAAATTAATTATAACTTTCTTCATATTTAGATTTTTAGATTTTTTATATTTTAAAAAATCCATTCACCATTATATTTTTATATTTCGAGAATTTAGTTATCGATTAAAATAATTTTATTTTTAATAATAATTTAATAATTTATTATATTTATAGATAAATTTCTAATACCACTCCATGATCTAACACACTTAATAAGGATGTATTATGAGTATATGTATAATTTTTACAACTTTAACCTCTAATTTATATTTTTGATTAATTTAATTATTAAAGTTCGTAATTTATGGTTTTCACATAGAGATGTGAGAGTAATTATCCGATATTACTATTATTTATTTTAACTAAAAAAACTTTGAAGTTAATTGATTTTTTTTAAAAAAAATTAAAGAAAATGTTACTTAATATATTAATACATACTTGAAACGCTTGATTTTTTTTTTGTGAATCTTTTATTATAATACTTGAGCCTAGATGTTATATAGTTAATAAATCAGAAAATATTAATTATTTTAAAAGTAATCAAAGACCACTCCTATATTCTATACCAAACATATCATAGAAATGTTTTTCCTTATTTATCTTTTCATCCAATTTTAATAATCATGATTAGTTGACAATTCTAATTTAAATACAGTAATGATTTGATTTAAAATATACATGTACTACATATTTGTTTTAGTCACAATTGTACTACATATTTATAATTAAATTTTCATTAATATTTATTTATCAAATAGTTTGATTGCTATTTTACATTTAGTACGATATTAATAATTCAATTTCAAGTATATAATTTATAATAGATAATTTCAATACTATTTGTTATTTATATATAAACATCCAAATTACATAAATTAAGAGATTAATAGTTACATTATCGTATGATTTAAAGAAATATTAAAATTTTAAAAGTGAAAAAACCATTTTAATACAATGTTCGCCTCAATTACATTTGGTTGGTATCTAAACTGTCTTTTTACGCCAATTTAAAATAATAAAATATTTAAATTAAATTAAATTTTGAATTGTTATAATTCACATGTAATTTCTAAAATCATACTTGAACGAATATATCATCTTCGTAAGTATAAATTTTTGAATTTAAACAAATTTAAAAGTTAAAAGAAATTAATTTTTTTATAAAGCACATTGATGAAATATTAAAAATTCACTAAAATTAAAGCGATATAAATTTTATGATATATGCCATCTAGTCAAAAAATTCATATATATTTTAATAGACTCTTAAGTATATTAATATTGGATGATATTCAAGAGAGAACTTCTTATATAGAGTCCGGCAAAGAACCATTACATAAATATTAATAATACATATTTTTATCACATTTTTTATTAGATATGATTATACATTTCAATTATTAAATCAAAAAATGAAATTAAACTACTTTTGAAAAAAAAAATTGAAAATTATTCAAATACTCCAAGGTGATTTTACAGCATAATCAAATATATCCAAAAACAATTCTACAGTAGAATCAAATTTAAAATCAATATTTTTATTCAAATTTTAAATGTTAATTTTTTTATAAAGTTTGTATATGCTAATATTCTTTCTCTCTAGAACAATGACCTACAATCTTATGAATAGTCTCAAGGTTAAAATAGTTCAAGTAAACTATAGTTAATTTATATGTATAATTCATGTATGCATATTATTGAGTGTGAAGATAATATATAATAAAAAAATTATGTTTTAAATATTATCTTTTAGATACATTTGTATATTAAATTTTAAAACATCATTATCATAATAAAATAAAATAAAAATATTGTCTAAATGAATAAATATTCATTTATCGATAATTGAATAAAATATTCATTAATCGATAAGGTATGATATAAAACTGAATTTTTTTGATCGAATTGGTTCTATGCGGTTCAGTACAATTTACAGGTCCGGACTGGATTGTTATTTAGGCCTATATGTATATGCAAAAAATTTAAGCACACGTCTATAAATGAGGTATGATATATCACATAACGTGTAGTTGTATACCGTATAATGATATATATTTAAATTATTAAACAAAATTTGTAACTTAAATCGGGTTGGGTAGGATTGGTCGGAGAAATATAAAACTGATAGCTGATAAAATATATACTCAATTGGGTTGAAAAAATTTCAAACTGACAAAATAGGTTGGGTTGTGTATGAGTTTATATTATATTCGGCCAACCCTACCCAACCCGATTTAAGTTACAATTTTTTTCAATAATTTAAATATATATCTCTATATTATATAGATAATTAAGTTTAAAAGTGTACAAATATGTATATATAAATAATAGACCGACAACTTCGGGATCGACCTTTACATAAAATGTAGAGATGCTATAATATCTTAATGGTATAGCCTTACAATAATGGTGAAATTTATATATTATAAATATCCTGTATATTCATCAAAATTATATTAATTTACATACTTTCATGTTAAATAATATATGGACTTAAAACTAAGAGATTTTATGATGTATTTACGGTTTATTCTTACATACGTGACCAATTTTGTATTTTAAAAATACAATGTTATTTCATTAAGAACACATGAGTTTACATACGTACATGTTATATACGAACAACTATATTAAAATAATTAATTGTAGAATTTGATAAAATTCTTTTCATATCATTTAAAACTAAATTAATATTTTGACAATTAAAAATAGTCATTTGATCGTTATATTATAGAAATTTATCCAAATGAATCTTATTAAA
Organism: Heracleum sosnowskyi; assembly: GCA_030848705.1. NCBI lineage: Eukaryota > Viridiplantae > Streptophyta > Magnoliopsida > Apiales > Apiaceae > Heracleum > Heracleum sosnowskyi. The sequence goes on from CM061235.1 coordinate 75,355,256, forward strand.
TTAAATTTTTTTTAGAAAAATATTATATAAGTATAAGATAAATTCAAAATATTTTATCTTTAACTACATTTTAATCACAAAATTATTTTGATATATATACATATTTATGCGAAAAATAATTTCAATATATAAATAGGCCACGCTGGCTAATCTATCTATACTATACTATTATAAGCAAACCACCCTCTATTTTGGTTGGTAGTTTGGTCATCTGTAGTTTGGTCATCTAAATAATAACTGTTAGATGTAAATATAGATAAATGAGAACCGTTGGATGTAATATTAAAAAAATATTCTTTTCTTGATATCTAAAATGCTCCCACGAGTTCAAGGTTCGAATCCCGTCAACAACATATTATTATTAAATATTTATATCATCTATTTTTCTAAGCTACATTCAAAAGATTAACAACATATTAAGAATTTTTAAGATCAAAATACAAATAAATGCTAATAAAATAAGATAAAAAATACTAAAAAATTATATAAAAAAAACTAAAATAATAAATCAAAAATACTAAAATTCATCCGTGCATCGCACAACTTATAGACTAAAAAAAAACTTAGAATAACATCATACATATATTATTATATTTGATTACTTTTTAAAATCATATAAATCAAAATATAGATAATAAAATAAAAAATACTAAAATTCATCCGTGCATCGCACGGGTATCCTATATATAATTTGTATAAGGGAGTTTAGGTGGTATGATCGTCAGGGTTAACATTATAAAGTACTAATTACTAATTATTGTTAAAATGAAAAAGAAATAGCGTAACAATTATACATGAAATTTAACTATCAGATGGCCGGGAGATACAACCAGCAATAGACCCGAGCATAAGAAGACATTAAAGCATAAAAAACAAATAAATAAATTTTCATTAGTAATATACAATATAAATTAAATTAATAAAATATAGTACTAAATCGATTTCATAAATAAATTATTATTTGAAAGTACCATATTTCTCACCATTATCTTAACACATATACAATTAAAAATTACATATTTATTATTATTATTGAAAATAAATAAATTAAAATTTCATATTACAACGTTCTTTTGAGGATAAATATTGATATTAAAATATACATAAAATAGATAGTATTTCGAGAAAAAGCATTACTCACTCTATTTCATAAATTGACTTTTCAAAGTAACCAACAAATTAAATAAATTATATAATAAAATTTATATTTTCAAAAAATTTCATCATAAAGTTTAAATATTTTGTATGAATAAATTTGTAAATTTATAAAATTATAAATGAATATTTTTAAATTATGTAAAAAGTAAATATATAAATAAATTAATGTAAAATTACGAGTCAAGAATTATAGCAAAAAATAAAAATAAAAATATATAAAATAAATAAATTAATATAAATTTTTTTTTGATAAATCATCCCGTGATCGTACGGGTATAAAGCTAGTATATATATATCAGAGGCGGACAGAAGGGCAAAAAGTGGCTGAATATTAGTAGTGAAAGGACTCATCTAGCTTTATTGCACAAGAAATAACAAAATGCCATGATACGAAGAAAACCCATTTGGTTGCGCTGCGTCTCCTACACAATTTCATCCATCCGAAATTGATCGTTGTCCGCCCATATGGCGATCTTTGCTTGTGCAAAATAATCCCCAGATTCATCGGAATTGGATCAAAAGGTTTGGAAAATAATCAGGGAGGATTTCAAGGCATTTACTCACCAATTGTGATAGTACCAGGTTATGTATTATATTCATTCTAATTAACAAACTGAGGTCCATATTATTAGTTTAATTTTTGAATTTAAGCTAGGAGGCCTACTGTAATTTTCCATTAGTATGTTAGGGTACAATTATCCTGCTCCTCAAATTTATTAACAACTCTCATTTTCTGTTGAGAAATTGAATCTAGTTTTTGTAATGCTTTTTATTTTCAAGGTTTCAGGCTTATTTTAAACATGGCGGTGCATAAACTCAATATATATAATCCTGGCCATTCTTTGTTTCTCATAAAACATACTCTGTGTTTAGTACTGCAACTCGAACAGCCCTCGGACATGTAACTAGCCACAACTAATACCAATAAATTTAATATTTGATACACCAAACTTCATTAAAAACAATAATCTAAAAAGCTCGTGATGCTCGCGCCTCATTAGGAGTATACATAAAGTTTGTTAATCTCGCACCTCTTCTAGGCCCGGACCCTAGGATAAATATTTTCAAATAACATAGGAGGCAGGCTGTCTCAGTCATTCTGGAGGCTATGTTCTAAATTTATATCTATACTTCTTTTCAGGGTATTGATTGGTACGTTCTATTTTCCATAATTGGGATAGGTTATTTTTGTGTGGTCATTTTAATTAGCTCTCTTCACTATTCAATAGCTTGGTCCGGAAATATGTTTGTAAAGTTTACATGAGTGTTGGTGTGTGATTTTATATTGGATAGGTGATTTACAAATAAACAAAGTATAACATACGCCTCATTTTGAGCAATTATGAATGGTTAATCATCGTGTTATTTGTGTTTTGTTTACCTTCCTGCCTCATCTTACACAAGATCAAGGTGTGTTATGAATTGTTAATCCTCGTGTTATCTGTGCTTTGTTTTTCTTCCTGCCTCAGTTTACACAAGATCAATGTGTGTATAGTAAATGTTGTGGAGGATTATATACTAGAGATTTTTTAAGTATCATAGTTAGGGGTCCTTTGGTTTGTCAAAATATGGTATCGGTTCGGATTGAACTAAACTCATAACAAATGTGGAAGTGGATATTTTAAAATCCGTGATGTGTAGGTTTTGCAGACCCATAATAAGCGAAACACAATCGAACTAAGATAGGTTAATGAGTAGAGTTAAACAAAATAAATTTAAGCTTAATTAACGGTGTGTGCTGTACAGTGCAACCAGCTAGCAAACCCATTCCAACGGACACCTGAGCCTCAGCAGTTTCCGTAGTTCCCAAAAACCCGTGCACCGAAAAAAGAAAAAAATAGCAGAAAGGAATTTTGACCAAGTAAAGAAGAAAAAAAATAGCACATAGAAACTATGACCAAGTTAAGATATATGCAACCCAATAAAATTTAAAGTTAGAGGGTTGCTGGAGTGTTGGATAATAATACTCCCAACTTCCTAACCTTCACTAGCATGTTTGCTTCAGGTAGCATGTTTGCAGGGTAGTTGTTCTGGTGCTAGCATATATTATTTAATGTATAGTTGATAAATGTGTTTGTCATGTTTTGAATCTGATAATTCCCACCTCTTCTGTTTATAGGCACTCCACATATCATATAGTTTGGACGTATTTCCATGTTTTAGGTACCTCTAAAGTTATTCCGTGACGTTCCTTCTCGGGTAAGAACTTCAAACAACAGGCATATTTGAGGGGTAGTAGTTCTGGTACTGGCTGTTTGGTCGTGGGTCAGAGCCCTTTTTTGGTTTTCATGTTCGGTGGCTAAAAAAAGTGGAATTAAGCGGAGATATGTATTATATATTCCACAAAGCAAACACTTGAAATGCTAAGAAAACAATGCTTGAGCAAACTTTAAGCTCTGCTTGCATGACTATGCTAATATAGTAGTATCCTTACCTTGTTACATTTGGTTTTAGTGCCAATAGGTGATTGTGCACATCTTATGCTATCAAATATGTTTATGTTAGCCACATGTTTCCGAAATGTTAACATGTTCTTTTGCATTAAAATGTGCAATTTTGATGAATAAAATATGCAGAAAATGCGAATTGTGGCTCACATATGACCGTTTTAGATATATTTAATTACGTTTTCCTTGAAATGGTTCATTTGCCCCAAAGTATTATCCTAATACCAGTCTGTTTAGCTACATTCCATTACATCTTCCTCGAAATGGTTTGTAGGCCCCAAGGAAAAATCACTAACTCAGGGTGTTACATTGTGCAATTTCAGCAATGCAGTTTGTAGTACCTTTCTTCAATGGAACAAACGCCTAGGAAGAGAGGGTGGCCTAAACTTTTTCTGACCAAAGAGATGGTGGAAGAGCGGAGACTGTTGAAGCGTCTCTGTAAAATTTCTCACCGAATTTACAAGGTATATTTATGAGTAATATAAATTTAATTGTGTACAAGATAACCTGTTTTAACACTTAGTGCCATTGCTGTTGTTGAATGTCACTTTAGTTGCATTTATAAACCTATTTATTTGAACAAAATTTTCTTTGATTTTTATGAGTTTTTTGACTGATATTACCCTCGCTATTTGTAATATCTGCTACCTCAATGTTTTTTTACCATAACCTGTTCGCACTCCCTGGCTCTACAAATGGCATGCACATTATAGATTTATTTTGATTTGGTTATTTTAATGTGCATCCAGTCAATGTCTATAACAACTAAAAACATGTGATCTGGTCTTAAATTATGAGTTCATGTACTTTCAGCACTTATCTTAACTTCTATTATTTCTTTCAGCATAATATGTTGACACTGAAGCACATGGTTGAAACCACATGGTTTAAAGTCCAAGCTGCTTAGTAGTTTTGATATTTGATATATCTAGCAACTTCAGTTCTGGGATTGTATATTTAGTTTACTAAAAAGAATATGCATCCGTGAATTTGTTTGTAATGCGTATGAGTGGTATGTTATTGTTAACTTTCTTAGACAGCTCTCAAGTGTCATCCTCAGAAAACATAGGCTCTAAATAAAGCTATATATAGGAAACATATATTCCTGTTGTTTTATAAAGATTTCTTGGAATAGAAGATATTTATTTGTAGCCAAAATCAAAATTTGATTTAGCCATGGTTGTTATATGGTTGTTTTCTCTTAGAAGCTGCTTAGTTCTATTTTGTTCTCGATATTAAAATTTTAAAGCGACTTCAACTTCATCTAACGTGTTACCCCTCTCTTCTAGGGAGCAAAGATGATCTTGAGGCTTCGTCCATAGGAATAGATGGCAGTGATGATAATGACTGAAATTCTTGTAAATATAAAACTTGCAATGTATCAGATTTTAACATTTCTGACATGATCTTTTCGGAAATCCCCATCAAAGCTCACTTATCTGATTTTAACAAGACTGCTTCCTTCCCTAACTACAAATGTGATGAGCTAAGTGTAGTTTTGGATCAGAAAGTCATGAGTATGACTTTCCTTGAGGATTCTTTTCCAACAAGCAATAATTGCAACGGCACACTATAAGTGATTCTATTGATTCAAGCCTGGGAACACAAATTTGTTTAAAATTAATTGATTTTTGTCTCATCTTCTGAACCTAGATTTCTTTTCGCTTTTATGGTAATGGTAAATCTGAAGTTGTGGCGAACTGTTCCATTTTTGAGATGAAAATGAAAATTTTACATTTTTTAAAGGTCCTTGAACATATGTCAAGAAAAAAGGTAATGTCAGACTTTTTCCTTTTGTAATAGTATGTTAGTACTCAGTAGTTTATCAATTATCATAGTTTTCGCTAAAAAATCAAATCATTTATGAAGTTGGTGGGGTATCTGATACAGTACATTTCATGTCAAATATTTTAAATTCATCATATTTAATAATATGAAAGAAAGAGGATAAGTATATGCTTGAGTCGCGCCAAGAAAATATATGTTGTTATCCTTATGTATTTATACTCTGTCGATTGCTTATGTGTAATCTTGTATTCTTGACACAGGAATCTTTTAAGGGGCAGCAAATCCGAGCGCACAGTACGGTGTCTTTGTTCGATGGAGCAGACTCAGAAAAAGAAAAAGAGAGGAAGAGCGGAACTAATTCTCCCTAAAGAGATGGTGTAAGAGCGTAGGATTGAAACGTCTGCGTTAACTCTTGCAGAAATTAATATTGTATATCCTGTGAATACCGTATTTTGTACTTCTGTTAACTTTTTTTCTGTCTCTTACTTAGTGTGCTGCCTGTTGTTGGAATTTCTTCGCTGTGGACGCTCCAAAGGAGTGGGCACATCAGCAGCAGAGCATGATAGAGGTAAAATTATGTATTGTCCACATCATTGGTTATTCTTCGTAATTCTATTGTTGACTTTTTATAAATAGTTTGATGTTGTTTAGTTGTCTTTTTGTATTATATTATAATGGTTGAACTCTTTATTCCCTTCAGATTAGTTAATTGCAGAATTTTAATAAGAATTTCACTACTTGTGTAATTAGAGATAGTATCCGGGAGCATATTGTGTTTGCCATATGTGTCAATTATGATCTAGGACTGAGAAAGGATTGTATTTTGCTTCTCACAATAATTGGCGACAGTTTAAAATGTCGTTGGCAAGCCCTATTTTAAAGACCTTTGTCTTATTTAGATAAAGGTAGATTGCTATAAGATTAGATATCGTGATTGCTGACAGCCAGGAAAGTCCCTGGTTATTTACTTAAAAAGAATTAAGATAACAATAAAGCACGACATTACCCTATTATTATATTTTATACACCTGCTCTTCTAAAAAGGGTGGTTTCTCCAACATTCTGGCCTGAGCAGTGGTGTGCATACAATGTGCACCAAATATATTGTTCTCATGCACAGTGTTTGAATGCTTCAAAAATGAAAGCTTCCAGAGAGTTCATCAAAATTCTCGCAGTTGCGAGTTAAATATGGTACACTGAAATTTTAGTCTTGCTGTGTTACACATTTTCGTTTTTAAACTTTAAGCCAATTTAGAATAATTTATATCTATTACTATATATTAAACCTCAATCCAAGGGCAAAAAGTGTTATTTTAATGGCTGTGAAATTACGATTTTGCCCCTATTTTTTAAAAAATTACAAAAACGTCGCCACTCAATTATTATGCAAAAATTTATTTGAATTTGATAGTAAAGAGAATTGAACCCCCAACCTCCTTCTAACAAATTCATGTCATTGCCACTATGCTACATTCCTTTTGGAGCTTGTTCTAAAAACCTTATTAGATAAATCTCATATTTTCCTCTTATCTTATTTTCTTTTTTATTTTAATCGTTGAGTAAATAAAAATTGGTTTAGATTATTTATAAAATTCTTTCTTTATTTTTGTAGTTTTATATACCTATATATTCAACCATTTTCGCAAAAATAGATTGTTAATTGTTCATATTTTTGTAGTACTTATACTGTATCTCTTATTATACTTTATTTGAATTAGTTTATTATCGATACATAAAATATAATATCGAAATTTACTTCATATTAAAAGTCAACTACGGGCAAAAAGTATTCAATTTTTTTTTGTGAAATTACAATTTTATCCTTATATTTTTAAAAATTATAAAAATGCCACTCTTTTATTATTTAACCTAAAAATGGTTGAATTTGGGTAAACAATGAGAATTGGAAGCGCAAAAGGTTTTGCTTGTCAAATGTCGAATATACTCTAATTTATCACATAATTACAAATATGCCACTAAGAAACTTATTTTCTTAAAAAAAATAGTATTATCACATAATTACAAATGTGCTATTATGTAGTGGGTGTTGGAATCGAAAAAAATAATTTAAAATTGTAAATGCGCATTGATATTCCAAATGTTCTCTAATCTATTATATAACACATTTTTAAAGCATTTGCTTAGTGTTTTCATATAACTTAATACCCCATGTGATCCGTGTGGGGAATGCAAAATTAGTTCCTACGTAAAAAAAGGTAAAAAAAGGTAAATAGGAGACATGAATACTTCGTACTACAATAGTTGCTAATTTTTCACGGTGTTTATCCTAATTTCGGGTCGAGTGAATGTTCGATTCTACTACATACAACAATATTGTGTACATTTAACGATTCATAATTTTGCTGCTACTAAAACAAATAACCAAATCAAGTTGGTCGCTGAAAACAAACACCAACAGGTTTTCAAGACAAAATACCTATCTACAAATTAAACTTTCTCCAACATGCAAAATTCTGGAAAACCTGCTTATAATCATATAATCAAAAGGGAACACAATGCTTCATTCGTGTTCCAAATCCTACATGATTTCAAATTGATTTCAAAATTTGTAATACTTATTATAAACAAGTCTCAAACGTTAGCATAGCTACGTTCATAATTCAAAGTAGTAACATCATTTGTCAACAAAGTTCTACTCTTCAGTATGCACAAATCACGCATCTCATCTAAGTGTCTCGAACTTATGAATACAAAATCCTTATGTTAATAATCAATCTCGACCCTCTTCCTTATAAAAAAAATTATAGACGTTCTTATGCAGGCCCGTGCAAGGCACGGGCTGTTACGCTAGTTAAAAGCTTATTAGGCAACATCTTTATTAATATAATACTAATTTGTACAAGCGTGTTACATACTACAATAGACGGCTCCTTCATCCAGTATTACAACTGTGTCTAATTTGTGATATCGATATCGATAACCTAGCATGTCTCATCCTCATCCATCCGTTACAGTTGTAATACTGTATGAAGGAGCCGTCTATTGTACTATGTAGCACGCTTGTACAAATTAGTATTATATTAATAAAGATGTTGCCTAATAAGCTTTTTGCCAGTGATGTGACTATAATAGTAATTAAACAATTTTACAAAAGAGAATAAAGAAAAATCAAAAACTAAAATTTTAATTACGAAGTTAGTAGTCGTGAATCATGATTCATGTCAAATTTGATGTACCTCGGTTCTGTTTTTAAGTTAATTCGAATTCGACATGTTGATCGACTCCGAAAAGATTTTTTTTAATGTGAAATTAACTAAATTAATTCTTTTATTATTCTTCAACTAATATTTAAGTAATTAAATGAAAATAGGTATAAAATTTATTCATTAATCTTTAAATTTTAATATAAACTCGATTATTTATAAATGTGTGTCGCTCTCACTTTTGCTATATAACAATAACATGACATCTATCTATTTATATTTATACTGTATTATTATAAGCAAACTAGCCTCTATTTGGTTGGTCGTTGGTAATTTAAATAACAACCGTTAGATTGAAATATAGATAAAAGGAGAACCGTTGGATGTAATGTTAAAAAAAAATGTATTTCTTGATATTCAAAATGCTCCCACGGGTTCAAGGTTGGAATCCCGTCAACAACATATTATTATCAAATATTTATATTACCTATTTTTCTAAGCTACATTTAGAAGTTTAAGATATCTATACTATATTATTATAAGCAAACTAGCCTCTATTTGGTTGGTCGTTGGAATAACAACCGTTAGATTGAAAGATAGATAAAAGGAGATCCGTTGGATGTAATGTTAAAAGAATATGCATCCGTGAATATGTTTGTAATGCGTATGAGTGGTATGTTATTGTTAACTTTCTTAGACAAAGCTGTCAAGTGTCATCCTCAGAAAACATAGGCTCTAAATAAAGCTACTTATAGGAAACATATATTCCTGTTGTTTTATAAAGATTTCTTGGAATAGAAGATATTTATTTGTAGCCAAAATCAAAATTTGTTTTAGCCATGGTTATACGGTTGTTTTCTCTTAGAAGCTGCTTAGTTCTATTTTGTTCTGGATATTAAAATTTTAAAGCGACTTCAACTTCATCTAACGTGTTACCCGTCTCTTCTAGGGAGCAAAGTTGATCTTGAGGCTTCGTCCATAGGAATAGATGGCAGTGATGATAATGACTGAAATTCTTGTAAATATAAAACTTGCAATGTATCAGATTTTAACATTTCTGACATGATCTTTTCGGAAATCCCCATCAAAGCTCACTTATCTGATTTTAACAAGACTGCTTCCTTCCCTAACTACAAATGTGATGAGCTAAGTGTAGTTTTGGATCAGAAAGTCATGAGTATGCCTTTCCTTGAGGATTCTTTTGCAACAAGCAATAATTGCAATGGCACACTACAAGTGATTCTCTTGATTCAAGCCTGGGAACACAAATTTGTTTAAAATTAATTGATTTTTGTCTCATCTTCTGAACCTAGATTTCTTTTCGCTTTTATGGTAATGGTAAATCTGAAGTTGTGGCGAACTGTTCCATTTTTGAGATGAAAATGAAAATTTTACTTTTATTAAAGGTCCTTGAACATATGTCAAGAAAAAAGGTCATGTCAGACTTTTTCCTTTTGTAATAGTATGTTAGTACTCAGTAGTTTATCATAGTTTTCGCTAAAAAATCAAATCATTTATGAAGTTGGTGGCGTATCTGATACAGTACATTCCATGTCAAATATTTTAAATTCATCATATTTAATAATATTAAAGAAAGAGGATAAGTATATGCTTGAGTCGCGCCAGGAAAATATATGTTGTTATCCTTATGTATTTATACTCTGTCGATTGCTTATGTGTAATCTTGTATTCTTGACACAGGAATCTGTCAAGGGGCAGCAAATCCGAGCGCACAGTACGGTGTCTTTGTTCGATGGAGCAGAGTCAGAAAAAGAAGAAGAGAGGAAGAACGGAACTAATTCTCCCTAAAGAGATGGTGTAAGAGCGTAGGATTGAAACGTCTGCGTTAATTCTTGCAGAAATTAACATGGTATATCCTGTGAATACCGTATTTTGTACTTCTGTTAACTTTTTTTCTGTCTCTACTTAGTGTCCTGCCTGTTGTTGGAATTTCTTCGCTGCGGACTCTCCAAAGGAGTGGGCACATCAGCAGCAGAGCATGATAGAGGTAAAATTATGTATTGTCCACATCATTGGTTATTCTTCGTAATTCTATTGTTGACTTTTTATAAATAGTTTGATGTTGTTTAGTTGTCTTTTTGTATTATATTATAATGGTTGAACTCTTTATTCCCTTCAGATTAGTTAATTGCAGAATGTTAATAAGAATTTCACTACTTGTGTAATTAGAGATAGTATCCGGGAGCATATTGTGTTTGCCATGTGTCAATTATGATCTAGGAATGAGAAAGGATTGTATTTTGCTTCTCACAATAATTGGTGATAGTTTAAAATGTTGTTGGCAAGCCCTATTTTAAAGACCTTTGTCTTATTTAGATAAAGTTAGATTGCTATAAGATTAGATATCGTGATTGCTGACAGCCAGGAAAGTCCCTGGTTATTTACTTAAAAAGAATTAAGATAACAATAAAGCACGACATTACCCTATTATTATATTTATACACTTGCTCTTCTAAAAAGGGTGGTTTCTCCAACATTCTGGCCTGAGCAGTGGTGTCTGCATACAATGTGCACCAAATATATTGTTCTCATGCACAGTGTTTGAATGCTTCAAAAATGAAAGCTTCCAGAGAGTTCATCAAAATTCTCGCAGTTGCGAGTTAAATATGGTACCGTGAAATTTTAGTCTTGCTGTGTTACACATTTTCGTTTTTAAAGTTTAAGCCAATTTAGAATAATTTATATCTATTACTATATATTAAACCTCAATCCAATTGCAAAAAGTGTTATTTTAATGGCTGTGAAATTACGATTTTGCCCCTATTTTTTAAAAAATTACAAAAACGTCGCCCCTCAATTATTATGCAAAAATGTATTTGAATTTGTTAGTAAAGAGAATTGAACCCCCAACCTCCTTCTAACAAATTCATGTCATTGCAACTATGCTACATTCCTTTCGGAGCTTGTTCTAAAAACCTTATTAGATAAATCACATATTTTCCACTTATCTTATTTTCTTTTTTATTTTAATCTTTGAGTAAATAAAAATTGGTTTAGATTATTTATATAATTCTTCCTATATTTTTGTAGTTTTATATACCTATATATTCAATCATTTTCGCAAAAATAGATTGTTAATTGTTCATGTTTTTATTTTTGTAGTACATATACTGTATCTCTTATTATACTTTATTTGAATTAGTTTATTATCGATACATAAAATATAATATTGAAATTTAGTTCATATTAAAAGTCAATTACGGGCAAAAAGTATTCAATTTTTTTGTGAAATTACAATTTTATCCTTATATTTTTAAAAATTATAAAAATGCCACCCTTTTATTATTTAACCTAAAAATGGTTGAATTTGGGTAAACAATGAGAATCGGAAGCGCAAAAGGTTTTGCTTGTCAAATGTCGAATATACTCTAATTTATCACATAATTACAAATATGCCACTAAGAAACTTATTTTCTTAAAAAAAATAGTATTATCACATAATTACAAATGTGCTATTATGTAGTGGGTGTTGGAATCGAACTTATGACCTCAACTAGTTAAGAAGAAAATTTCAACCCTTGTGCTCCCACACGTTGTATTCTATCATATTAATTATTTTTTGGATTTTTTCCTATTGTAATAGACAAAATAGGAAACTTATATACACAAGTGTTTTAAAGTCATGTTTTTGTATCAAATATTTGCAAATCTAACCATACTAGAAAAAAGATCGAGTAGAAATAAGAATATGTACGCAATTTTATATATTTGAACCATAAAAAATAGGATTATTTTAATTTTAAATTATATTTATTTGCATCAAGTAGATTAATAGTCAAATTTTATATCCTATAAATTATAAATTGCATCATCTGTCATACCAACTTGCACGTAACTTAAAGTATTTAATATTTTTACGTAATATTTTTTAATCTCTATGGTTTGATCTACGATTTTAGCGGATGTGCAAAATATTGTAAAATTGACCCGTAACAACTAAGATTATTTTAACATTGTAAATCATATTTATTTGTATCAAGTAGATAATTGTTCAGATTTTATATTTTATAATTGCATCTTACATACCAATTTCTATGTAACTTTATATATTTAACAATTTTTACATAATATTTTAATTTATGTATTATTAGATCTATGATTTTAAAATAATATATATACAACACATTTTTAAAGCATTTGCTTAGTGTTTTCATATAACTTAATACCCCATGTGGTCCGTGTGGGGAATGCAAAATTAGTTCCTACGTAAAAAAAGGTAAAAAAGGTAAATAGGAGACATGAATACTTCGTACTACAATAGTTGCTAATTTTTCACGGTGCTTATCCTAATTTCGGGTCGAGTGAATGTTCGATTCTACTACGTACAACAATATTGTGTACATTTAACGATTCATAATTTGGCTGCTACTAAAACAAATAACCAAATCAAGTTGATCGCTGAAAACAAACACCAAAAGCTTTTCAAGACAAAATACCTATCTACAAATTAAACTTTCTCCAACATGCAAAATTCTGGCAAACGTGCTTATAATCAAAAGGGAACACAATGCTTCATTCGTGTTCCAAATCCTACATGATTTCAATTTGATTTCAAAATTTGTAATACTTATTATAAACAAGTCTCAAACGTTAGCATAGCTACGTTCATAATTCAAAGTAGTAACATCATTTCTCAACAAAGTTCTACTCTTCAGTATGCACAAATCACGCATCTCATCTTACTGTCTCTTATGAATACAAAATCCTTATGTTAATAATCAATCTCGACCTTCTTCGTTATAAAAAAATTATTGACGTTCTTATGCAGGCCCGTGCAAGGCACGGGCTGTTACGCTAGTTAAAAGCTTATTAGGCAACATCTTTATTAATATAATACTAATTTGTACAAGCGTGTTACATAGTACAATAGACGGCTCCTTCATCCAGTATTACAACTGTGTCTAATTTGTGATATCGATATCGATAACCTAGCATGTCTCATCCTCATCCATCCGTCACAGTTGTAATACTGTATGAAGGAGCCGTCTATTGTACTATGTAGCACGCTTGTACAAATTAGTATTATATTAATAAAGATGTTGCCTAATAAGCTTTTTGCCAGTGATGTGACTATAATAGTAATTAAACAATTTTACAAAAGAGAATAAAGAAAAATCAAAAACTAAAATTTTAATTACGAAGTTAGTAGTCGTGAATCATGATTCATGTCAAATTTGATGTACCTCGGTTTTGTTTTTAAGTTAATTCGAATTCGACATGTTGATCGACTCCGAAAAGATTTTTTTTAATGTGAAATTAACTAAATTAATTCTTTTATTATTCTTCAACTAATATTTAAGTAATTAAATGAAAATAGGTATAAAATTTATTCATTAATCTTTAAATTTTAATATAAACTCGATTATTTATAAATGTGTGTCGCTCTCACTTTTGCTATATAAAAATAACATGACATCTATCTATTTATACTATATTATTATAAGCAAACTAGCCTCTATTTAGTTAGTCGTTGGTAATTTAAATAACAACCGTTAGATTGAAAGATAGATAAAAGGAGAACCCTTGGATGTAATGTTAAAAAAAAATGTATTTCTTGATATTCAAAATGCTCCCACGGGTTCAAGGTTGGAATCCCGTCAACAACATATTATTATCAAATATTTATATTACCTATTTTTCTAAGCTACATTTAGAAGTTTAAGATATCTATACTATATTATTATAAGCAAACTAGCCTCTATTTGGTTGATCGTTGGAATAACAACCGTTAGATTGAAAAATAGATAAAAGGAGATCCGTTGGATGTAATGTTAAAAGAATATGCATCCGTGAATATGTTTGTAATGCGTATGAGTGGTATGTTATTGTTAACTTTCTTAGACAAAGCTGTCAAGTGTCATCCTCAGAAAACATAGGCTCTAAATAAAGCTACATATAGGAAACATATATTCCTGTTGTTTTATAAAGATTTCTTGGAATAGAAGATATTTATTTGTAGCCAAAATCAAAATTTGTTTTAGCCATGTACGGTTGTTTTCTCCTAGAAGCTGCTTAGTTCTATTTTGTTCTGGATATTAAAATTTTAAAGCGACTTCAACTTCATCTAACGTGTTACCCCTCTCTTCTAGGGAGCAAAGTTGATCTTGAGGCTTCGTCCATAGGAATAGATGGCAGTGATGATAATGACTGAAATTCTTGTAAATATAAAACTTGCAATGTATCAGATTTTAACATTTCTGACATGATCTTTTCGGAAATCCCCATCAAAGCTCACTTATCTGATTTTAACAAGACTGCTTCCTTCCCCAACTACAAATGTGATGAGCTAAGTGTAGTTTTGGATCAGAAAGTCATGAGTATGCCTTTCCTTGAGGATTCTTTTGCAACAAGCAATAATTGCAATGGCACACTACAAGTGATTCTCTTGATTCAAGCCTGGGAACACAAATTTGTTTAAAATTAATTGATTTTTGTCTCATCTTCTGAACCTAGATTTCTTTTCGCTTTTATGGTAATGGTAAATCTGAAGTTGTGGCGAACTGTTCCATTTTTGAGATGAAAATGAAAATTTTACTTTTATTAAAGGTCCTTGAACATATGTCAAGAAAAAAGGTCATGTTAGACTTTTTCCTTTTGTAATAGTATGTTAGTACTCAGTAGTTTATCATAGTTTTCGCTAAAAAATCAAATCATTTATGAAGTTGGTGGCGTATCTGAGTACATTCCATGTCAAATATTTTAAATTCATCATATTTAATAATATTAAAGAAAGAGGATAAGTATATGCTTGAGTCGCGCCAAGAAAATATATGTTGTTATCCTTATGTATTTATACTCTGTCGATTGCTTATGTGTAATCTTGTATTCTTGACACAGGAATCTGTCAAGGGGCAGCAAATCCGAGCGCACAGTACGGTGTCTTTGTTCGATGGAGCAGACTCAGAAAAAGAAAAAGAGAGGAAGAACGGAACTAATTCTCCCTAAAGAGATGGTGTAAGAGCGTAGGATTGAAACGTCTGCGTTAATTCTTGCAGAAATTAACATGGTATATCCTGTGAATACCGTATTTTGTACTTCTGTTAACTTTTTTTCTGTCTCTACTTGGTGTCCTGCCTGTTGTTGGAATTTCTTCGCTGCGGACGCTCCAAAGGAGTGGGCACATCAGCAGCAGAGCATGATAGAGGTAAAATTATGTATTGTCCACATCATTGGTTATTCTTCGTAATTCTATTGTTGACTTTTTATAAATAGTTTGATGTTGTTTAGTTGTCTTTTTGTATTATATTATAATGGTTGAACTCTTTATTCCCTTCAGATTAGTTAATTGCAGAATGTTAATAAGAATTTCACTACTTGTGTAATTAGAGATAGTATCCGGGAGCATATTGTGTTTGCCATGTGTCAATTATGATCTAGGAATGAGAAAGGATTGTATTTTGCTTCTCACAATAATTGGTGATAGTTTAAAATGTTGTTGGCAAGCCCTATTTTAAAGACCTTTGTCTTATTTAGATAAAGTTAGATTGCTATAAGATTAGATATCGTGATTGCTGACAGCCAGGAAAGTCCCTGGTTATTTACTTAAAAAGAATTAAGATAACAATAAAGCACGACATTACCCTATTATTATATTTATACACTTGCTCTTCTAAAAAGGGTGGTTTCTCCAACATTCTGGCCTGAGCAGTGGTGTCTGCATACAATGTGCACCAAATATATTGTTCTCATGCACAGTGTTTGAATGCTTCAAAAATGAAAGCTTCCAGAGAGTTCATCAAAATTCTCGCAGTTGCGAGTTAAATATGGTACCGTGAAATTTTAGTCTTGCTGTGTTACACATTTTCGTTTTTAAAGTTTAAGCCAATTTAGAATAATTTATATCTATTACTATATATTAAACCTCAATCCAATTGCAAAAAGTGTTATTTTAATGGCTGTGAAATTACGATTTTGCCCCTATTTTTTAAAAAATTACAAAAACGTCGCCCCTCAATTATTATGCAAAAATGTATTTGAATTTGTTAGTAAAGAGAATTGAACCCCCAACCTCCTTCTAACAAATTCATGTCATTGCAACTATGCTACATTCCTTTCGGAGCTTGTTCTAAAAACCTTATTAGATAAATCACATATTTTCCACTTATCTTATTTTCTTTTTTATTTTAATCTTTGAGTAAATAAAAATTGGTTTAGATTATTTATATAATTCTTCCTATATTTTTGTAGTTTTATATACCTATATATTCAATCATTTTCGCAAAAATAGATTGTTAATTGTTCATGTTTTTATTTTTGTAGTACATATACTGTATCTCTTATTATACTTTATTTGAATTAGTTTATTATCGATACATAAAATATAATATTGAAATTTAGTTCATATTAAAAGTCAATTACGGGCAAAAAGTATTCAATTTTTTTGTGAAATTACAATTTTATCCTTATATTTTTAAAAATTATAAAAATGCCACCCTTTTATTATTTAACCTAAAAATGGTTGAATTTGGGTAAACAATGAGAATCGGAAGCGCAAAAGGTTTTGCTTGTCAAATGTCGAATATACTCTAATTTATCACATAATTACAAATATGCCACTAAGAAACTTATTTTCTTAAAAAAAATAGTATTATCACATAATTACAAATGTGCTATTATGTAGTGGGTGTTGGAATCGAACTTATGACCTCAACTAGTTAAGAAGAAAATTTCAACCCTTGTGCTCCCACACGTTGTATTCTATCATATTAATTATTTTTTGGATTTTTTCCTATTGTAATAGACAAAATAGGAAACTTATATACACAAGTGTTTTAAAGTCATGTTTTTGTATCAAATATTTGCAAATCTAACCATACTAGAAAAAAGATCGAGTAGAAATAAGAATATGTACGCAATTTTATATATTTGAACCATAAAAAATAGGATTATTTTAATTTTAAATTATATTTATTTGCATCAAGTAGATTAATAGTCAAATTTTATATCCTATAAATTATAAATTGCATCATCTGTCATACCAACTTGCACGTAACTTAAAGTATTTAATATTTTTACGTAATATTTTTTAATCTCTATGGTTTGATCTACGATTTTAGCGGATGTGCAAAATATTGTAAAATTGACCCGTAACAACTAAGATTATTTTAACATTGTAAATCATATTTATTTGTATCAAGTAGATAATTGTTCAGATTTTATATTTTATAATTGCATCTTACATACCAATTTCTATGTAACTTTATATATTTAACAATTTTTACATAATATTTTAATTTATGTATTATTAGATCTATGATTTTAAAATAATATATATACAACACATTTTTAAAGCATTTGCTTAGTGTTTTCATATAACTTAATACCCCATGTGGTCCGTGTGGGGAATGCAAAATTAGTTCCTACGTAAAAAAAGGTAAAAAAGGTAAATAGGAGACATGAATACTTCGTACTACAATAGTTGCTAATTTTTCACGGTGCTTATCCTAATTTCGGGTCGAGTGAATGTTCGATTCTACTACGTACAACAATATTGTGTACATTTAACGATTCATAATTTGGCTGCTACTAAAACAAATAACCAAATCAAGTTGGTCGCTGAAAACAAACACCAACAGGTTTTCAAGACAAAATACCTATCTACAAATTAAACTTTCTCCAACATGCAAAATTCCGGCAAACCTGCTTATAATCAAAAGGGAACACAATGCTTCATTCGTGTTCCAAATCCTACATGATTTCAATTTGATTTCAAAATTTGTAATACTTATTATAAACAAGTCTCAAACGTTAGCATAGCTACGTTCATAATTCAAAGTAGTAACATCATTTCTCAACAAAGTTCTACTCTTCAGTATGCACAAATCACGCATCTCATCTTAGTGTCTCGAACTTATGAATACAAAATCCTCATGTTAATAATCAATCTCGAACTTCTTCGTTATAAAAAAAATTATAGACGTTCTTATGCAGGCCCGTGCAAGGCACGGGCTATTACGCTAGTTAAAAGCTTATTAGGCAACATCTTTATTAATATAATACTAATTTGTACAAGCGTGTTACATAGTACAATAGACGGCTCCTTCATCCAGTATTACAACTGTGTCTAATTTGTGATATCGATATCGATAACCTAGCATGTCTCATCCTCATCCATCCGTCACAGTTGTAATACTGTATGAAGGAGCCATCTATTGTACTATGTAGCACGCTTGTACAAATTAGTATTATATTAATAAAGATGTTGCCTAATAAGCTTTTTGCCAGTGATGTGACTATAATAGTAATTAAACAATTTTACAAAAGAAAATAAAGAAAAATCAAAAACTAAAATTTTAATTACGAAGTTAGTAGTCGTGAATCATGATTCATGTCAAATTTGATATACCTCGGTTTTGTTTTTAAGTTAATTCGAATTCGACATGTTGATCGACTCTGAAAAGATTTTTTTTAATGTGAAATTAACTAAATTAATTCTTTTATTATTCTTCAACTAATATTTAAGTAATTAAATGAAAATAGGTATAAAATTTATTCATTAATCTTTAAATTTTAATATAAACTCGATTATTTATAAATGTGTGTCGCTCTCACTTTTGCTATATAACAATAACATGACATCTATCTATTTATACTATATTATTATAAGCAAATTAGCCTCTATTTGGTTGGTCCTTGGTAATTTAAATAACAACCGTTAGATTGAAAGATAGATAAAAGGAGAACCGTTGGATGTAATGTTAAAAAAAAATGTATTTCTTGATATTCAAAATGCTTCCACGGGTTCAAGGTTGGAATCCCGTCAACAACATATTATTATCAAATATTTATATTACCTATTTTTCTAAGCTACATTTAGAAGTTTAAGATATCTATACTATATTATTATAAGCAAACTAGCCTCTATTTGGTTGGTCGTTGGAATAACAACCGTTAGATTGAAAGATAGATAAAAGGAGATCCGTTGGATGTAATGTTAAAAGAATATGCATCCGTGAATATGTTTGTAATGCGTATGAGTGGTATGTTATTGTTAACTTTCTTAGACAAAGCTGTCAAGTGTCATCCTCAGAAAACATAGGCTCTAAATAAAGCTACATATAGGAAACATATATTCCTGTTGTTTTATAAAGATTTCTTGGAATAGAAGATATTTATTTGTAGCCAAAATCAAAATTTGTTTTAGCCATGGTTGTTATACGGTTGTTTTGTCTTAGAAGCTGCTTTGTTCTATTTTGTTCTGGATATTAAAATTTTAAAGCGACTTCAACTTCATCTAACGTGTTACGCCTCTCTTCTAGGGAGCAAAGTTGATCTTGAGGCTTCGTCCATAGGAATAGATGGCAGTGATGATAATGACTGAAATTCTTGTAAATATAAAACTTGCAATGTATCAGATTTTAACATTTCTGACATGATCTTTTCGGAAATCCCCATCAAAGCTCACTTATCTGATTTTAACAAGACTGCTTCCTTCCCTAACTACAAATGTGATGAGCTAAATGTAGTTTTGGATCAGAAAGTCATGAGTATGCCTTTCCTTGAGGATTCTTTTGCAACAAGCAATAATTGCAATGGCACACTACAAGTGATTCTCTTGATTCAAGCCTGGGAACACAAATTTGTTTAAAATTAATTGATTTTTGTCTCATCTTCTGAACCTATATTTCTTTTCGCTTTTATGGTAATGGTAAATCTGAAGTTGTGGTGAACTGTTCCATTTTTGAGATGATAATTAAAATTTTACCTTTTTTAAAGGTCCTTGAACATGTCAAGAAAAAAGGTCATGTCAGACTTTTTCCTTTTGTAATAGTATGTTAGTACTCAGTAGTTTATCATAGTTTTCGCTAAAAAATCAAATCATTTATGAAGTTGGTGGCGTATCTGATACATGATACAGTACATTCCATGTCAAATATTTTAAATTCATCATATTTAATAATATTAAAGAAAGAGGATAAGTATATGCTTGAGTCGCACCAAGAAAATATATGTTGTTATCCTTATGTATTTATACTCTGTCGATTGCTTATATGTAATCTTGTATTCTTGACACAGGAATCTGTTAAGGGGCAGCAAATCCGAGCGCACAGTACGGTGTCTTTGTTCGATGGAGCAGACTCAGAAAAAGAAAAAGAGAGGAAGAACGGAACTAATTCTCCCTAAAGAGATGGTGTAAGAGCGTAGGATTGAAACGTCTGCGTTAATTCTTGCAGAAATTAACATGGTATATCCTGTGAATACCGTATTTTGTACTTCTGTTAACTTTTTTTCTGTCTCTACTTAGTGTCCTGCCTGTTGTTGGAATTTCTTCGCTGCGGACGCTCCAAAGGAGTGGGCACATCAACAGCAGAGCATGAGAGGTAAAATTATGTATTGTCCACATCATTGGTTATTCTTCGTAATTCTATTGTTGACTTTTTATAAATAGTTTGATGTTGTTTAGTTGTCTTTTTGTATTATATTATAATGGTTGAACTCTTTATTCCCTTCAGATTAGTTAATTGCAGAATGTTAATAAGAATTTCACTACTTGTGTAATTAGAGATAGTATCCGGGAGCATATTGTGTTTGCCATGTGTCAATTATGATCTAGGACTGAGAAAGTATTGTATTTTGCTTCTCACAATAATTGGTGACAGTTTAAAATGTCGTTGGCAAGCCCTATTTTAAAGACCTTTGTCTTATTTAGATAAAGGTAGATTGCTATAAGATTAGATATCGTGATTGCTGACAGCCAGGAAAGTCCCCTGGTTATTTACGTAAAAAGAATCAAGATAACAATAAAGCACCACATTACCCTATTATTATATTTTAATACACCTGCTCTTCTAAAAATGATGGTTTCTCCAACATTCTGGCCTGAGCAGTTGTGTCTGCATACAATGTGCACCAAATATATTGTTCTCATGCACAGTGTTTGAATGCTTTAAAAATGAAAGCTTCCAGAGAGTTCATCAAAATTCTCGCAGTTGCGAGTTAAATATGGTACCGTGAAATTTTAGTCTTGATGTGTTGCACATTTTTGTTTTTAAACTTTATGCCAATTTAGAATAATTTATGTCTATTACTATATATTAAACCTCAATCGAATCCTTGCAGCTACGTAATCATACAAGATTTATTTATTTACTTTAATTTCTTTAGTTTTACAAACGGTTCGATTGTCTATAACTACATAATTAAATAGTGATTTATTTATTTTATATTTTTATCATTCAATTTTCGACAAATACATTTTTTAAAAATATTTATTAATATTTATGAATATTAATATGTTGATGTCGACTCATGCTCGGCCCGTGCTTGGTACGGGTTATCGGCTAGTATATAAAATACTAAATAGAACCAACTATGTTTCATACACAAAAAATATTTAAGATGAAATATTAATAAAAAATTCCAACATAAAACAATAAATAGACTACCAATAAAAAATATTTAAGATAAAAGATTGACAAAAGAAATTAATATAAATTACTATTTAATTATAAAGACGATTGTTTAAGAAGTTCAGGACGGTTAACTACAAATAAATAGGCTAATTTCACTTTTTTTTAATTTGGTGATCACGATTTCACTTTAAACAACTATTAAGTATTTTTCTTAATTACCTATACATCAAGCTCTTGGAAGCAGAAAGGTGTGGAATCGGCTCTTGGTTTGGCTTACAATAAGAGTGTTCTAAAGTAATTTAAGTTTTTTTTCCTAAGCTCTAATTTCATGTAAAATATCTATACATGGTATTATCATCAATAACTATGCAAAGAAATTTAATGAAGCAATTAATTAGTCCTGTAATTATCTTTATGGGTAGAACTCTTAAATTTTACCCATCTTAATTAGTTAGCTATTACTATAATTGAAAAATATACTTGCTTAAAAACTTCATAATTTATCATAATCTTCACTACATTCATACATCATTTCAAATTCAAGATCTTAGAGCTAATTAATCACAAAAATAGCGGCCAAAATGCTTAAACAAAAAATTATATCCAATAATCCATGCAGCCCTTGCTACTGCTAGTAAAGCATTAGAAGTCATATGCTCCATAAAACGCCAGAGTTATGATAAAGCAGTTGGTGGAAATCACGCTCCAGAATTGTCTGTTGTCCGGCTAGCTTCACAAAAAAATAGTCATCCATGTTTCTTTGCTTGTTTTAAAGAATTATAGAAGAAAAAAAAGTGTATTAGTTTCATGCATGCAAAACTAGGGTAAGAATTTAACAAGAAATAAATATACAAATTTCAAAATAATCACTAACCCAAATATTTAATTGCCACAACTACGATTATAGGCTTCAGTAAGATTAAGGGTACTACTGCCACGATATTTGCCGTTCAACAACGTACCATATAACTCATGGGTACCTTGTAATCCAATGTGTTGTTCATCCGTATCCCAAATGAATTGTAAGGAATCGAGAAATTCAGTCTTTTGGTCCCGATCACATCTGTGATACAATGAGGCCACTTGCCAGCCTTGTTGAGCTTTGAGGCAAACACCAGTTAATTTAACTCCCACTGGAAAATGTTGCAGAATGAGGGTTTTCTGAATCCTAACTCAAATCGACTCAATAAAAAACTGGGCAAAGAACATAATCGCCCTAGCAGCAGGACCCTGGACAGAAGGACTAAAAGTGGATATTGCAACAAAAGATCCCAATAATTCATCCCAGCCGTGTATAAGATCTTCCCTTTTGCACTCAGCTACAGCCTCCATCTTCTTATAACCATCACCAAAGGAAAAATCATGTTGTCTTTCAAACCCTAACTTCCTTAATCGCCTTAGCAGTTTGGCGGATCTTGTTTCTTTTTCTTCTTTTGTTTCCTGTACAGTATATTTTTGAGGAATATTAAACTTTCTAGGTTCAATGAGATATGCAATATGTTCATCATCCTCATAATTCTGTTAGAATACACTATATGATCCTGGAAAGTGTCTTCCTCTAAAACTTTAAGGTTTTAGAGTGTTATAAGGAGAATTTTGTATAACAGTGTTTTGGAGGTTTATGGTAAGTGGTGGCTGAACTTGTATGATAGACTCCTCAGAAATTGAATAGAGAATGGGTTCTTTTTCTTGCTCTTGCCGAGTGTCAATTGTGTATCATACAAGGTACCTACGTACCCCTTTATATAGGGATCAAGTCTCAAATAGTTATTGGGAAACAAGTTATCGGATAAGCCCATTCAGTCCAAGCCCATAAATAGTCCGGATTTATCCATCCACGTCACGTCCGTATTTATTTCCGTGATTGTAGGTCTGCCCCATGTCAACCAAGAAACATTAATTCCATAAAAAGGAATTTCCATATTTGGGCTTCACTTATGGTGCGAGCTGACCAGGCTCGCACCGCACAAGTAAATATATACAAAAATGTTTAAGTTAGATTTTACCTTTCCATAACCAAGTGGTGTGAGCTCACTTATGTTCAATCATTCTTATTTCTGATAAGTAGTGCGAGCCTATGAGATTATGGTGAGAGCCCATAAATCATAATGCGAACTCATCAAGGCGAGAGCTCGTGCGAGCTCATCAAGGCGAGAGCTCGTGCGAGCTCATCAAGGCGAGAGCTCGTGCGAGCTCATCATGGCGAGAGCTCGTGCGAGCTCATCAGTTCATAATGAGAGGAGCCCAACATACATGTGAGTCCATTATACTTGGAGGAATCATCTTAGTTCAACATAAGACTTATGGTGCGAGCCGAAGCCCAGGTCGCACCAATCTCTCTAAAACATGACTCATTCTTAGGCCCAAACCACTTATGCCCAAACCACTTATGGACCTGTTTAGGGCCCATTATCGAAAATCCAGTATAACATAAAGCGACTGGTTACTCAACATGGTATTAGAGCTCAGGCTAGCGGGAGGACTCATGTTCGACTCCCTGCCATCCCCAATATTCTCACAATTTATTATGGACACGAAAGGCAAAAATTATGCCCCAAAGATGGGCGCCCGTGATCCACTTTTCGACTCAAAAATGGGCTCTCGAGTGAGGGTAGTGTTAGAATACACTATATGATCCTGGAAAGTGCCTTACCCCTGATATGAATCCATCATTGGATCTAACAAGTAGCACCCCAACATTCTGATAGTTGAGCTTTCTAAATTTCACAAAACCTTCTTCTGCATTAACTTCTTCTTTGAAGAATCTTCGTCCTAAAATATCATTTTTGTCTGGAGGCAAGCAAAAGAAATCAATCATATCTTCAAATACTTTGTCCAGATTTTTGGATGATTTTTGAAATACTTCAAGATTTACATGAAATGTTAGATCGTCAACACTAGGTTTTGTTTGGGACATGGTGATGATACTGAGTTGTTTTTTAAAATTGTTAGAGTGGATCGAAGGAGTAAAAGGAGTGGGTGAGGTGAGGGCATTCAGTGTACAGTGTACATAGAGGATAGAAACAAAGAAGACCGAGTGATCATAAGTGCACCTATAGTGTAAAGGGCTCAGCTCAAATCTAAGTCCAATTACAAACTTCACACGTCATCTCAATCTAAAATATGCAATCACCAAGGCACCTACGTGCGGCGTCATTTTTTCTTCTGGAAGTTTTAACGTTGGAAGTTTTAACGTTATGTTGTTTGTACCAATTAAAATGTGAAGATGAGGATGACTCAAGGCTTCCAATTTTTAAAGGTCCCAAGAATTTAGTATTCATCTATAAATATATAATTTTAGAACTAATAATTACTAACTGTAAACAAAAATTTGCTTTAATGTTTACTTTTTAAGACTCCAAAAATATTATTTTACTTATCGTAAAATATTTATACTTTTTTCTATAAAAATGTAAATAATTTATTACATGAAAGTAATTTACAATGCTATAATCCTATGTTCATTTGATTTTAGTGCATATTTGTGTATTTTATTATTTTTGTTTTATGTTGCACTCCTCAGTTCAAGTACTTCCGATAATAAGTAAGTTGTGTTCTACTTTATTATATTAATTTAATAATACATTAACAGTTAAAATCTTAAATTATGAACTTATTTAAAAAAGTGGCCAGTATCTACTTGGATATATTAATATCTTTGTTCATATATTTGGACTCTGAAAAATTAGAAAAAACGTATGCAAAAATAAAAATATATGTAAGAAATTTGTGTGAGTAAATTACATAATAGTTAATATTGTTTTAAATTAAAATAATGAAATCACCTATCCCAATTTATATGTATAAAATTATTAATTTTAATATTTTTTGAATACTAATCTTATTTGTATAATTACATAATATGTACAATCGACGGCTTCCTATAAAACCGATGCTGAAAGCAACTTTTTTTCAAAAGTATGAGTCTCTACTTTCTCTAAAAACAACTTTTAAACCAAAAGCAATTTTCACAAACACAAAATTCAATGGATATTATATACTTTTTTAATACAAATTTTAATTTTTATAATAATATAAAAATAATTCAATTTCTTTAAAACTTCTAACAACATTATTATAGAGATGACATCTCCACACTTGAAATAGTTCGGTGTTTTTAATTAAAAAAATATATAATAAAAAATATACAAATAAAAATCCATTAAATTTGGCTTACTAAAAAAATTATTATACAAAGACAAGTTGAATATAATAACTTAATATCAATATTACGGAGAAGCTCCGAAAGAATCATGAAATTAATGTTTTCAAATTATTAAGTATCATGACTGATCTTTACTAGATAAGAAATTTAGTCCATATTAAAAAATCAAAACAACTCTATATTGGTCAGGAGAGGATAATAGAAATCTTAGCTACAGCGTCGGTTGATATAAAAGGCCGACACTAAAACTCAATATAAGCGTCGGTTCTATTCTACCGACGCATAAGAGCACTTTTAATAGCGTCGGTTCCACCAAGGACCGACACTATAAGTCATTGGCGTCGACATTCACAAGACCGACGCCAAAGGTCATCTACTAGCGTCGGTTAAGTGAAAGAACGACGCCAAAGGACATGTACTAGCGCCGGTTAAGTGAAAGACCGACGCCAAAAGTCCTTCACAAACACCTACAACGTCGGTTAAGTTGGAAACCGATGCCAAAAACATGAAAAAGCGACGGTTCTCTAAAGAACCGACGCTATAGGTGCGACGTTGTAGGTCCATTTTGTACTAGTGATGATGAACACACACCCGACAATGGCGTGCGAACTGGACATCGGGCTCGCACCGCGTTATTGGAAGAAAATAAAAATTCCTTATTTGAGATTATTAAGGAATTTTGGGGGTAGTTATACTGGATTTTCGATAATGGACCCTAAACATGTCCATAAGTGATTTGGGCCTAAGAATGAGTCATGTTTTAGAGAGATTGGTGTGACCTGGGCTTCGGCTCGCACCATAAGTCTTATGTTGAACTAAGATGATTCCTCCAAGTATAATGGGCTCGCATGCATGTTGGACTCCTCTCATTATGAGCTCTCACCATGATGAGTTCGCACGAGCTCTCGCCTTGATGAGCTCGCACGAGCTATCACCTTGATGAGCTCGCATTATGATTTATGGACTCTCACCATAATCTCATGGGCTAAATAATGGGCTCGCACTACTTATCAGAAATAAGAATGATTGAACATAAGTGAGCTCACACCACTTGTTATGGAAAGGTAAAATTTAACTTAATCATTTTTGTATATATTTACTTGTGCGGTGCGAGCCTGGCCAGCTCGCGCACCATGGGTGAAGCCCAAATATGGAAATTCTTTTTTATGGAATTAATGTTTCTTGGTTGACATGGGACAAACCTAAAATCACGGAAATAAATACGGAGATGCCGCGAGATTGTAGGAAAACGTGTGAAAACCGGACGTGACGTGGGTGGATAAATCCGGACTATTTATGGGCTCAGACTGAATGGGCTTATCCGATAACTTGTTTCCCAATAACTATTTGAGGCTTGATCCCTATATAAAGGGGTACGTAGGCACCTTGTATGATACACAATTGACACTCGGCAAAAGCAAGAAAAAGAACCCATTCTCTATTCAATTTCTGAGGAGTCTATCATACAAATTCAGCCACCACTTACCATAAACCTCCAAAACACTGTTATACGAAATTCTCCTTATAACACTCTAAAACCTTAAAGTTTTAGAGGAAGACACTTTCCAGGATCATATAGTGTATTCTAACAGAATTCTGAGGATGATGAACATATTGCATATCTCACTGAACCTAGAAAGTTCAATATTCCTCAAAAATATGCTGTACAGGAAGCAAAAGAAGAAAAAAAAACAAGATCCGCCAAACTGCGAAGGCGACTAAGGAAGTTAGGGTTTGAAAGACAATATGATCTTGTCTTTGGTGATGGTTATAAGAAGATGGAGGCTGTAGCTGAGTGCAAAATGCAAAAGGGAAGATCTTATACATGGCTGGGATGAATTATTGGGATCTTTTTTTGCAATATCCACTTTTAGTCCTTCTGTCTAGGGTCCTGTTGCTAGGGCGATTATGTTCTTTGCCCAGTTTTTTATTGAGTTAGTTTGAGTTGGGATTCAGAAAACCCTCATTCTGCAACATTTTCCAGTGGGAGTTAAATTAACTGATGTTTGTCTCAAAGTTCAACAAGGCCGGCAAGTGGCCTCATTGTATCACAGATGTGATCGGGACCAAAAAACCGAATTTCTCGATTCCTTTCAATTCATTTGGGATACGGATGAACAACACATTGGATTACAAGGTACTCATGAGTTATATGGCACGTTGTTGAACGACAAATATCGTGGCAGTAGGACGGTTAATCTTACCGAATCCTATAATCGTAGTTGTGGTAATTAAATATTTGGGTTAGTGATTATTTTGGAATTTGTATATTTACTTCTTGTTAAATTCTTACCCTAGTTTTGCATGCATGAAACTAATACACTTTTTTTTCTTCTATAATTCTTTAAAACAAGCAAAGAAACATGGATGACTATTTTTTTGTGAAGCTAGCCGGACAACAGACAATTCTGGAGTGTGATTTCCACCAACTGCTATATCATAACTCTGGCGTTTTATGGAGCATATGACTTCTAATGCTTTACTAGCAGTAGCAAGGGCTGCATGGATTATTGGATATAATTTTTTGTTTAAGCATTTTGGCCGCTATTTTTGTGATTAATTAGCTCTAAGATCTTGAATTTGAAATGATGCATGAATGTAGTGAAGATTATGATAAATTATGAAGTTTTTAAGCAAGTATATTTTTCAATTATAGTAATAGCTAACTAATTAAGAGGGGTAAAATTTAAGAGTTCTACACATAAAGATAATTACATGACTAATTAATTGCTTCATTAAATTTCTTTGCATAGTTATTGATGATAATACCATGTATAGATATTTTACATGAAATTAAAGCTTAGGAAAAAGAAACTTAAATTATTTTAGAACACTCTTATTATAAGCCAAGAGCCGATTCCACACCTTTTTGCTTTCAAGAGATTGATGTATAGGTAATTAAGAAAAATACTTAATAGTTGTTTAAAGTGAAATCGTGATCACCAAATTAAAAAAAAAAGTGAAATTAGCCTATGTATTTGTAGTTAACCGTCATTAACTTCTTAAGCAATCGTCTTTATAATTAAATAGTAATTTATATTAATTTCTTTTGTCAATCTTTTATCTTAAATATTTTTTATTGGTAGTCTATTTATTGTTTTATATTGGAATTTTATCTTAAATATTTTTTGTGTATGAAACATAGTTGGTTCTATTTAGTATTTTATATACTAGTCGATAACCCGTGCCAAGCACGGGACGAGCATGAGTCGACATCAACATATTAATATTAATAAATATTTTTAAAAAATGTATTTGTCGAAAATTGAATGATAAAAATATATAATAAATAAATCACTATTTAATTATGTAGTTTTAGACAATCGAACCGTTTGTAAAACTAAAGTAAATAAATAAATCTTGTATGATTACGTAGCTGCAAGGAATCGAATCCTCGATTTAGCTAATAAATTTAAAGTAAATAAATCTTGTATAATTAGTAGTTGCAAAGAATCAAACCCTGGACGAAATTAAAGATTTTAAAGTAAATAAATCTTGTATAATTACGTAGTTGCAATGAATCGAATCCGAATTTCGTGATAATCAAATTTGATAGTTTGGTACCGCGCGTCATTTTCACATGGTTTTGCTTATTAATATTAATTTTAATTATTAATTTTTTTTTATTAAAAAAATACTTATATATATTTGAATGATATAAATATATAATAAATAAATACTATTTAATTATGTGCTTATTGGCAATTAATCTTGAATTTGGTATCGCGCGATATTTTAACATTATTTTCTTTATTAAAAAAGAGTATAGAAGTTATAGATAATTGAACTTTGAATGAAATTAAAGTAAATAAATAAATCTTGTATAATAATGTAGTTGTAAGGAATCGAACTCTGAATTAAGCTAAAGAATTTAAATTAATAAATCTTGTACGTAGTTGCGAGGAATCGAACCCGGATCTCGTGATAACCAAATTTGGTACTTTGGTACTTTTGGTACCGCGCGCCATTTTCACGTTTTTCTTATTAATAAAGAGTATAGATTAACATAGTTGTTTGGCGATAGATCGGCTCCTTCGTATTATTGAAATTATTATTTTTTATTTATATCGATTTACGTTATTTTGAAATATTACTAATTATTTTAAAGAATTACATTATTATGTAGTTCTTGAATTGTTGAAAGCTTTAGGTATATTACAACTTGTAAGTTGTACTAACCTAAGTTTTTTCCCCGAGAACTCTTTCCAGTGACATAGATGGACTAAACAAGTCTATTTACTGTTTTACTTATCACACTCTCATTAATATGGTCTAGGCTATCTACTTGAAGCAGAAGGCACAGTGGGGGACTTATGAGTAAGCGGGCCCAGCTTGTGCTGGTGAAATTTTATAGGTTTTATTGATTTTTTTTTACTGCTGGGTAAAAAATGTGAAGTGAAAAAATAAATATAATAAATGAATATATTCTAAAAATCAGTTTACACAACACAACCCAACTAGCAAGTCCCAACTGGCAACTGCGGAACACTCTCATTGCTCTGCAAGACCGCAACTTACAATTTAGAAATTACAAATCTACAATCTCTTCACTATCGCTGGAATTTCCAAGGACAATATTGATATTTGTATTGATATTTAATTCACCACTATTGTCTATTGAGGTAATTTTTATCTCTTTTTACTTGTTTCAATCAAGCAATTATAGAATGCACATTAACTGTTTGGTGGAATGCATATATGAAAATTGAAATTTCTTAGATTATGTAAATGCTTTATACTTATGTTAAATGTTAAATGTTTAACTTCTTGCATCATTAGCTCAAGTATTAGTAATTTAGTATTTTAGTATATTCATATTAATCTCTCTTGAGTCTTGATTCTTGAATAATATATAGGAATATAGGATGTCTGATCAACATTCAGGAAACGAATGAAGTCTCTTTTTTCTTTTTATAAAAGAGATGGCAGTGATAGTACTCGAACCCCTGCCCCAGCATCAAGTAATTCTGTGCCTGTGACTCCCCATCAGCCTAATCATTTGCCTATAGATGAGATGGAAGTCATAGTTGAGACTCCAAATAAGCCAGCTAATCAAACTGATCCTGGATTGCGTGATCCAATTTGTACATTTCCCGTGAACCAGCAAGATCTTATACGAATGGAGTATGTGAAATTGGGGCCTTGTCAACCGAAGTTACAAAATTATCCAACAACTTTTGATGGCCGTGATAACCGTCGTGTTCAATATAGATGGTTTGAGTTATTTCCTTGATTGGAGTATTCAGTAGCTAAAGATAAGGCATTCTGCTTTCCTTGTTTTCTTTTTGAAAAAGATCCACCAAGATTTCCTTTGTTCACTACTGTAGGGTGTTGCAATTGGAGTAGAATGTTGGCTGGAAAGAAAGGTGTTTGTGAATCACACGTTGGACATACAAATTCTTTTCATCTAAAGAATGTTCAGAGTTGGGCTAATTTACAAACATGCCATGTACATTGCGCCATAAATTTAGAAGGAAATTTTAGATATCATTGCAACTAAAATTCGAAATCAGATTCGTCGAGAAGTGGGAGATGCCAAGTTTTGTATCCTAGTTGATGAATCACTTGATGTATCTCACAAGGAGCAAATGGCTATTATTCTTAGATTTGTTGATGAAGAAGGATATGTTCGAGAAAGGTTCTTCGAAATTGTTAGTGTTAAAGACACTACTTCTATTAATCTCAAGGAACAGATTTGTCTCGTGCTTTCTACAAACAAACTCCAAGTGCAAAACATTCGAGGTCAGGGATATGATGGAGCTAGCAATATGCGTGGTCAGTTTCATGGATTAAAAACATTATTCCTTCAAGAATGTCCTTATGCATATTACGTTCATTGCTTTGCTCATCGATTACAATTAGCCTTGAATGCATGTGCTAGAGATGTTCCTGATATGCAATTATTTTTTCAAATGCTAAGCTCTATCGTTACTTTTGTTGGATCTTCATCAAAGCGTACAAATATGCCAAAGGATATTCAACAAGCAGAAATTGCAGAAAGTTTAGCAGGTGGAGATCTTGAAACTGGAAAGGGTCTTAATCAAATTCGTAGTTTGAAAAGGGCGGGTATGACTCGATGGGGATCTCACTTTGCTTCAGTCAATAACTTGGTTCATATGTTCAAAGAATTACTCAGCTTCTTCAAGGTATGATGATTGATAAAGAACTTGCTGGAAGTATAAGAGGTGATGCAAAAGGTTTTCTTAAGGCATTAAGGGCATTGGACTTTGTTTTTTGTTTGTTGCTCACTAACAAAATAATGGGCAGTCACAAGACATTGTTAATGCTATGAATTTAGTTTCGAGTACCAAGACACTTCTTCAGGCACTACGCGATGATGGTTGGGCTAATTTTTTGCAAAGTGTCCAACAATTTGTTGATGATCATGGTCTTGAAATGCCTAATATGGGTGCCGCTTATTCAATGGGTACTGGTCGTGGTTGTGAGCAACATGTTGTTACAAATAAACATCATTATCATTTTAACATATTTAATGTGATTTTTGATGTTCAAATGATGGAGCTGAATGACAGGTTCACCGAGCAAAGCATCGAACTTCTTGTTTTGAGTTCTGCATTGGATCCTAAAAATCAGTTTAAGAAGTTTGATATTGACAACATTTGCGAACTTGCAGAAAAGTTCTATCCAGGAGACTTTAATGCATCAGAGGTAAGAGCTTTAAGGTTACAATTAGAGCATTTTAACCCTCTAGTGAAGATGGTACGTTCCAAGTTAAAAATTGATTCCGACATCTCTTGTATATGTAATAGGAGAACAGGGGTAATTTGAGCAAGAAAATCCTCTGTGAAATTACTGATATACCCTTTCATGTTACAAAATTACATGCATATGTCACTCACTTATTTAATTTGAAAAAAAGAAGTTAATTTTGTTTAAGTGGTGATTTGAACCACCAACTTCCTCTAAACAATTCATCATTCCAACCATTATGCTACATTGTCATTTGATTTCTATTTTAAAATCTTTTTAGATAAACCTGATCTCTTATTTGTCATATACTTTAAAGTAAAAATAATGGTGATTCACATTATTTTGAGAAAATGACATAAATACCACTTTTTTTACACTAAGTGACAAGAATATCATTTTTAATTTTTTTGGCCAAAAATACCATTTTATTACGCATTTTAAAATTGGGTAACACTATTACGCATTTTAGAAATGGGTAACATGTAATTATTCAAAAATATTTGCAAAAAAAAAATTAAAAAAAAAAATTAAAAAAGTGTTACGCATTTTGGAAATGCGTAACATCTTTGATTAAAGAGGTGTTACGCATTTCCAACATGCGTAACCCTTTTTCAGTTTTTTTTTTTTTTTTTTTTGCAAATTTTTTTGAAAAAATATGTGTTACCCATTTTTCAAATGCGTAATAGTGTTACCCATTTTCTAAATGCGTAATAGATCGGTATTTTTGGCCAACATATACGAAAATGGATATTCTTGTCACCAATTTTAAAAAAAATGGTATTTTTGGCCATCACCCCATTATTTTTAAAATTTTGTATATTAATTTTCTAATATGGTACGTAAAACCAATTTTGAAAACAAATTATCACTCTCTTACTTAATGGAAAAAATGAGTTAATTTACTTCTTGTGGTGAACTAAACCGCTAATCTCATTTAAATAATTCATCCTTATAATCATTGTGTTACATAATTTTCTAATTTTGAATTAAAAATTCTTTTACATAAACCCAACATGTATCTTGTTTTTACTATTACTTTAACATTTGAGTAAAATGATGTTATGTTTAAAATATTCTATTTTTAAAAGAAATATGGTTCGTGATTATGTATTCTACCAAATTCAAAAATATTGATAATAATATCACGTAATGTAAATTTGTCTTACCATATTTTTAGTTAATATTAATATGAATTTATATAGTAAATTTATCAAAGAAAAATAGATTGATTAGTCAGAATCGAATTAATCAATAAATGTAACTATGTTTGAAAAAGATATTTGGTCATGAGGTAAAATAATTAAAAGATTAGATTCTTAAAAATATTAAATAATAACAAAAAAGGTCGTTAAATGAATCTTATATAAATAAAAAAATGATCATATATAATATATAGTAGGACAAAATATAAAAAATAATCTATATGTACATCGATTATAATGTCGGATAATATGCACTTAGAAATTTCGGTCGGAAATTAAAGATAATAAACTTTGAAAAAATTGGATTAAAATAGTCAAGTTAACAAGAATCAATATATTTTAGAAAATAGGATAATGCATGGCAGATATACCTATAAGTAAGTTAAATTATTAATAATTTAAAATATATTATTAATTTTTCACATTTTGATTCAAAGACATATCAACCGTTTCTCAACATTATATTGATAAATAGTCTGTTTCTTGAGGTGTCAAAATTATAACTGATATAAGATCAAAATATGTCCAACTCATTTATATTGTAACTGTGTTTTCAGATATACCTTGGAAAAGAAATAAATTAAAATATTAAATAACTTCATTCCAAAATTTAATTTGTGTCGATGAAAAACTCTAAGAAGAACAAAAAAGAAAAACACTCTTATTTTTAAACTTTATGTTTTTTTGCCCAGAGTTCGGAGTTATTATATGATCAAATTACTAGATGTTTTCTACTTATGACGTAAATTCGAACATATTAAAAGAATCGGTCTATTTGTGTTAGTTTGTACAATAAGCTATAAAATATCTTATTTTTAATGCTTATATGAACAAGTAAGACAAATTATATGTAAATTAAAACACGGACATTATAACTAACATGTATAAACGAAAAATATATAATTACACTCAAATATATCTTTTAAGTCGCAAAAGTAAACGAATTATGTCAATTGTTACTGTTCCACATAGAAGAGATGGGTATCAAACAAATATCAAGCACCGTGATGTGGAAAGTTCACAACATCGGAGGAATAATACAATTAGTATTCATGAATTTTATATAGTTAGGACACACTACTGCACTGTTGAGGGACATGCTTTATTGCTTGGGGCAGACTATTTCAACATATGTGGTTGACGCTTGGTGCTTTATAAAGCGCACCATGTTACTCTGGGTTGAAAAATATCGGTCTTCAAACCGTTTAAAATTAATAATGATATTAAAAAGTGTGAATAGAGTTAGGGGTGTTTATGTGTTGTATTTGCCGAGTTGAAAGCATTTTTGCAATCCGACCCAATTAAATCGGTTTGAAAAAATTACATTCCACCACACAAAATCTTAAATTATATATATATATATATATATATATATATATATAAATATTGAAATATTATGTAATATCTTTCGAAAATATAAGTGAAACGAAAATAACAATGTTCATCATATTATATATTGTTGGAATTAGAGTAATTATGGAGGATATGAATTGATTCAGCTAATCAGTGTTGATATCAGATCCCAGAATTACAGGGATCAGATTTGTAGATCTGTACAGTTGTTATTATTCTAGAATAGTCTTCTGTATGGTTATATATATGTACATTTTGTAATCCTAAAGATAATAATACAGTTCATTGTAATTCACTTATTCTCATGGTATCAGAGCCTAAACAATAAAACCCTAACCGATGTTTACCATCCTCTCTACCTAAACACAGCCACCATGTCTGATATTACTTCTGATTCCACAAGCTCTTCCACAAAGACCCAAAACCCTACATCAGAATCTCACTCCATTCAGATCACTACTATACGACTGAATGGAGAAAACTTCCTACGCTGGTCCCAGTCCGTTCGCATGTACATCCGTGGCAGGGGTAAAATTGGTTACTTGACGGGGGATAAGAAAGAGCCTGATGCTAAAGATGCTGCCCATCCAACATGGGATGCTGAGAACTCTATGGTTATGACTTGGCTGGTGAATTCAATGGAGGAGGATATAAGCTCCAACTATATGTGCTACCACACTGCAAAGGAGCTTTGGGATAATGTCAATCAGATGTACTCTGATTTAGAAAATCAGTCTCAGGTGTATGAGCTGACTTTGAAGCTCGGAGAAATCCGCCAAGGTGAGGATAATGTTACTAAGTATTTTAATTCCTTAAAACGTCTTTGGCAAGATTTAGATCTATACAATAATTATGAGTGGAAATCCCCAGAGGATTGTAATCACTATAAGAAAACGGTGGAGGACAATCGTATTTTTAAATTTCTCATTGGTCTTAATGTTGAGTTCGATGAAGTTAGAGGCAGGATAATTGCTAGGAAGCCTCTTCCATCTATTGGCGAAGTGTTTGCAGAGGTCCGTCGAGAGGAAAGTCGTCGCCTAGTAATGCTTGGAAAAAAGAATCTCATCAGTACTGTTGAGAATTCTGCTCTTGTAGTTGGTAATAATATTGGCCGAATTACTTCCAAACGGACTGATGAGAAGTCTCGTATTTGGTGCGATCATTGCAACAAACCACGTCATACACGTGAAACTTGTTGGAAGATTCATGGAAAACCAACAAACTGGAAGGGTTCTCATGAAGGTCGATTCAACCGTTCTCCTACTGCACATGAGGCAAAATCTGTTACACTTAATGAAGAGCATGTCACTAATCTTTTAAAGCTGTTAAACTCTAATCCAGGCTTATTAAGTGCTCCTAATGCTTCCGTTGCGCAAACAGGTAGTGAAATAAAAGCCTTATCTTGTTATTTCCTTCATAATTCTACCCCCTGGATCATTGACTCCGGGGCTTCAGATCACATGACCAATTCTTCTTACTTATTTCATACTTATAATCCTTGCTCTGGTCATGAAAAAATTCGTATAGCAGATGGCTCATATTCTGCAATAGCCGGGAAAGGTTTGATTAATTTGTCTAAAACCATTTCCTTGAAATCTGTTCTCCATGTCCCAAAACTTGCATGTAATCTCTTGTCAGTTAGTAGATTATCCAGAGATTCTAATTGTCGTGTTATCTTCTGTGAAACTCATTGTATATTTCAGGAACAGAGTTCGGGGAAGATGATTGGCAGTGCTAAGTTGATAGATGGTCTCTACTATTTTGAAGATGACTCCAAGAATAAAGAAGCTCGAGGTTTCAGTAGTATCAGTTCTATCCCTAATAAAGATCAGATTATGCTTTGGCATTACCGACTAGGACACCCTAGTTTTTTATATCTTAAAAAATTATTTCCCAGCTTATTCAAGGGAGTAGATTGCTCTAAGTTTTATTGTGAAAACTGCATTTTATCTAAAAGTCAGAGAACTTTTTATCCTTCTAGGCCTTATCAAGCCTCAAAACCATTTTACTTGATACATAGTGATGTTTGGGGTCCCTCTAGAATTAAAACTTACACTGGTAGGAGATGGTTTGTCACGTTTATTGACGATCATACTCGTTTATGTTGGGTTTATTTGATGAGTGAAAAATCTGAAGTTGCAGACTTGTTCAAGAATTTTTACTCAATGGTTGAAACCCAATTTCAAACTAAAATCGGAGTTCTTCGTACTGATAACGGAACCGAGTATTTTAAAGGAGTTCTTACAAATTTTTTGAAAGAAAAAGGCATTCAACATCAATCTACTTGTGTTGATACACCTCAACAAAATGGCATCGCAGAGCGGAAAAATAAACATTTACTTGAAGTTGCACGTGCGATTATGTTTTCTATGCACGTTCCTAAATATCTTTGGGGAGAAGCTATTTTAACTGCATCCTACTTGATTAACCGCATGCCTAGTCGTGTTTTAAACTATGTTACTCCCCTTGAACATTTCAAAAAGTATTTTCCCGAGTCACGTATATTGTCAAACATTCCTCTCAAAACATTCGGGTGCACTGTTTATGTTCATCTATCCACTAAAGAAAGGTCAAAACTTGATCCTAGGGCTGAAAAATGTGTTTTTACTGGTTATGCTCCAAATAAAATAGGATATAAGTGTTTTAACCCAAAATCAAGGAAAACCACTATATCTATGGATGTCATATTTCTTGAACATCAACCCTTTTTTCAACAAAATTTTCTTCAGGGGGAGGAAAAACAGCAGACAAAAGAAAATTTCTGGGATATGATACCCACACCTTTACCTAAATTTTTTGATAATGACATGTTATCATTTAAAGAGGAAACTGTTATGCCTCTTGCTACTAGTAAAACTGGAAATCCTGGCAGCGATATTCCAAGTATTAATGATTCTTTAACAGGGGGAGAAATACTACCTTCGATTCCTGAGGAACGGCGTACAGAGCTTCGTGTTTATACAAGGAGGAAAAATTGTCAAAAAAGTAGAGAACCTGATATCCCTTCTGCACAAGTCCAATCAGAAACCCCGAGTAATGAATCTGAAAATGCAGGTACTTCACATATACCTTTACCTTTACCTGACCTTCATTGTCCAAATAATTTTTCTCCAACTTCTAATAATTTGTCTGACCCAAACATTGCTTCTGATGATCATGATATTCCAATAGCAATCAGGAAAGGAAAGCGTTCATGTACTAATCACCCTTTGTCCAAATATTTGTCGTATAGTAAACTCTCAAAAAAACACAGTTCTTTTACATCAAAAATTTCTAACTTGTTTGTGCCCAGAAATATTCAGGAAGCACTTAATGATCCTGATTGGAGACTGGCAGTGATGGAAGAAATGAATGCTCTACGAAAAAATGGGACTTGGGAAATTGTTGATCCACCGAAAGATCATAAAATAGTTGGATGTAAATGGGTGTTTACAGTGAAATGTAAAGCAGATGGAAGTATAGAGAGATACAAGGCAAGGTTGGTTGCCAAAGGATTTACTCAAACATATGGAGTGGACTATCAAGAGACTTTTGCCCCAGTCGCTAAAATAAACTCTATCCGAATACTATTGTCTCTGGCAGCTAATTTCAATTGGCCTTTACATCAGTTAGACGTCAAGAACGCCTTTCTCAATGGAGATTTAGAAGAAAAGGTGTTCATGCGTTTACCTCCTGGATTTGAACAGGTATTTGGTCATGATAAGGTACTAAGATTAAAAAAGTCCTTATATGGCCTTAAACAATCTCCGCGATCATGGTTTAAACGCTTTGCCAAGGCCGTAAAGGGCTACGGTTACCTTCAAAGTCAAGCTGACCATACATTGTTCTATAAACGGTCTAGAGATGGTAAAATTTCTATTTTAATTGTTTATGTGGACGACATAATTTTAACCGGTGATGATCTTGAAGGAATAGCAGGTTTAAGGAAACGATTGTCACAAGACTTTGAGATAAAGGACCTAGGAGAGCTAAAATACTTCCTTGGAATGGAGTTTGCAAGGTCAAGAGAAGGCATCTTTGTCAATCAAAGAAAATATATACTTGATTTACTCAAGGAGACAGGACTACTAGGTTGCAAAGCTGCTGAGACTCCAGTTGAAACTAATGTAAAACTTACACCTGCTGAGCCTGAAGACGTAATCAACAGAGAACAATATCAACGTCTTGTAGGAAGGCTTATCTACCTATCACATACTCGTCCTGATATAGCTTTTGCTGTGAGCATGGTGAGCCAATTTATGCACTCACCTGGAAAAGAGCACTTTAATGCAGCCTACCGAATATTAAGATACTTGAAGGGAACACCTGGAAAAGGTCTTATGTTTAAGAAGCGTGATAATTTAAAAATTGAGGTTTACACGGATGCAGATTGGGCCGGAAGTATTAGTGATGCACGTTCAACATCAGGGTACTGCACCTTTATTGGAGGAAACCTTGTCACATGGAGAAGCAAAAAACAAAGTGTTGTAGCTCGAAGTAGTGCTGAGGCTGAATTAAGATCTCTCGCAAATGGAATTTGTGAAGCTATATGGATAAAAAGATTATTGGAGGAGTTGAAAATTCCCATTTCATTTCCTATAAAAATCTATTGTGATAATAAAGCTGCCATTTCGATTGCTCATAATCCAGTTCTACACGATAGAACAAAGCATATTGAAGTTGACAAGCATTTCATCAAAGAGAAGATTGAAAGTGGTCTGATATGTATTTCATACGTTCCAACGACTCAGCAGACAGCTGATATACTCACCAAGGGATTAGTAAAAAGACAGTTCGAACTACTTGTTAGCAAGCTAGCTATGGAAGACATCTACAAGCCAGCTTGAGGGGGAGTGTTGGAATTAGAGTAATTATGGAGGATATGAATTGATTCAGCTAATCAGTGTTGATATCAGATCCCAGAATTACAGGGATCAGATTTGTAGATCTGTACAGTTGTTATTATTCTAGAATAGTCTTCTGTATGGTTATATATATGTACATTTTGTAATCCTAAAGATAATAATACAGTTCATTGTAATTCACTTATTCTCATATATATATATACATAAATATATATATAATGTTAAACAAAAATCAAGTTTAAAAGCTGTTTTTAAAAAAATTAGTCAAAAGTCGGGCGAGACAGAATTAATCGGTCGAGACGGTAAAAATCGGTTTTAATCGGTCAAAATTGAAAAAAATAATTTTTTTA
Source organism: Heracleum sosnowskyi (assembly GCA_030848705.1). Lineage (NCBI taxonomy): Eukaryota > Viridiplantae > Streptophyta > Magnoliopsida > Apiales > Apiaceae > Heracleum > Heracleum sosnowskyi. Next base: position 75,395,811 of record CM061235.1, read on the forward strand.
AAAAAGAAGTTACTTTTTTAAAAAAAATAAACAATATATTTACAATTATATGGGTATGAGCTATTAATTTATTGACTGAATCTTTAATATACAGTTGTTCTTTAATATATTTACAATTGGTTGGGTAGGCTTGGCTTGGTCGGTCGAAAAGATAACGAGCGGGTTGATTCAGTTTGATCAGGTTGGTATATTATGAACAATCATAATTGGAGTAATATGTGGATGTATTAATTATGGATTAAATCGAATAATTAGAGATTATTAGAATGATTAGTGGGGATCAATTTAATATTTTCTATATATATATATATAGTGTAATAATTTGAATTATATGTATATTATCACATAATATAAATTTATTTAAAAAAACATATTATGATTGAAATAAATAAAATTTATAGATTTAAATTTTTGATTAGTGATCAAGTTGTGAGATAAAATTAAGAGAATTCGTGATTTGACCGTCTAAAATAAAAACTACGTACACAAAAAAAATGTTATTATTTTTTATTCAAATTTTAACCTTTCAATTTTGGAATTTTACCTATAAATTTCCTAAAATTTACAAATCAGACCAATATTGGAAGGATTAGACTGAATTTTATGACCTCTTCACTAACTTTTATCAAAACCGATTTTAACATAATCAAAGCGATTAGTTACCGTCTAACGATTATCGAGATTATTAAACACCAACTTTTATAACATAGATTATGCATTAAAATATAATTGAGTACGGATAAAAAAATAAATTGTTTAATTATTTTTATTATATTCAATTGTTGAATTTGATAAAAATTCATTATACATCATTTAAAACTAAATATATATTTTGGTAATTTAAAATAATCATTTGATCTTTATCTTTTAGAAATTAATTCAAATTTTATGAAATTCAAAAAGATTTAAAAAAATACTAAACAAATAAAAGGTAAATTCGAAATATTATTTCTTACCTCATTTCTAATTAAAAAAATTATTTCAATATATATACATGTTCGTGTGAGAAATTATTCGAGTGTATAAACATGCCCGTGCTTCGTTAGTTTAAAATTAAAAATGATATGTATTTTGGTACAATGCTAGAGAATGGCCCGTGCGGGCTATTATGCTAGTACTAACTAAAGCTGCAACAGATTCTGGAAGTAGGGATTGAGATGGGAAAGACCAAGCTGTAGTTTGTATCAAATTTGTCGTTGGTAACTTTAAGAAGAAAAGTAAGAAAGATAAAAAACTAGAACTTCATGAAAAAAAGAAAAATTGGAGAATGAGTCGTATGAAGTACCAGCTGTGCTAGAGAGAAAATGTTGCTTCTCATTTTGTGCGTCTATAAAAGAAGACAAAGATGAACAGTTTGCTGACAATATTCTTGAAGGGTGTCATTCCATAGACCATGTAATACTTGATATTGCTGAGTCCATGGGCAAAGGGAAGCAGACAAAAGGTTCATTTCTGTTGTTTTTATGTTCTGCTTTTTGTTATTGACCTTGAACTATTAAAACATAATATTGTGTGACAACCTATCTTTGCATTCCTGTCACAGAAAAAAGATCCAGGTAACTGGCCACTTATGTGCAGTCAAGCCCTAAACCAACAACCTGTACTATCTGGATTAACAACATTCAACAAGATTATTATTACAGAGTCCTTAGATCCTCTAGCCGGTAGTATGCAAGATGATTTTTTTTTTGTTTTTTTAACTTCAATTACTACTTGTTTAAGATGTGTGTTATTTACTTATAACTAGATTGCTTTTACTTTCTTAGGACTGTATACTTCCTCAAACGGTTACCTTGTTACGGAATTTATTCGTTTCACACGAAAGTTCGGGGAGTGGCAAGAAAATGGTGAAAAACAGGAAGGTCCTTCAGAGATTGAGCCTTACGATTATGTTGAAGCTGTGAAATTGACTGGTGATCCTGTTTTGTCAGCTGGACAGGCAAGTGTTTCCTTGTATAAACACAAATCTTAATTGTTCTTAGCATTTTGACTAAGATTCTTCATTTTCTTCAATACTTTATCTAAATCAGGAATCGATGGAAACACTTGTGTGAAACATAGAAAGGATCTTTTAAGATGATATATATGCAAAAGACTTCAATCATCTGTTTTTTTTTTTTTTTTGACAACTTAAACTGTTGTTTGTAGGTGTATAAGTGGCCAAATATTTCTGTCTTTAGTTAGATTTTATATGTAATACTCCGAGGATTAAATACGTCAAGCTGTAAGGTACAAATTTGATACTGGCAATGTTTGATAGATCTAGTTTCTCCCCGAGAGCTGAACTGAAAGTACATGTACAAATGAATCCAGTGATGAGGTTACATAGTCCTAGGTATTCTACCATGATTAGACTTGGGCTTCTATTCTAATTGCTTAAAATTTAAATTTTAATGTTCATTGTGATATTCCGGTCAATATAGTTCCCAGAAGTGTGTCAGTCGGGTTTTTTCTTCCTTATGTTATCTTTCAGGGGCATTAACAAAGAGTATCTATATTCTACAGGTAACACTCAGGGCAAAAGTTGGGGAAAAATATAAGCTTCCTCCAGGACCTGTTCTAATAAAAGAATTTGGAGCGGTATATTTTCACATTTGTGCATTCTTCTTTCTATATTGCGTCATCTATCTCCTTTACTATATCAATTGATCCTTGTTATCAGGTGCACAACGAAGATTAGCATTCATCACAGAACAATAGCAAAGCAGTAATGGAAATGATTCATCACTAACTGTATATTCAATACACTGTCTTTGAAAAGAACAAGAAGAAGAGAGATTACTCGGGAGAGAAGAAGAGTTCTAAGAGAGAAAGATTTTTGTTTTTGTTACAGAAAAAATGAATCTACCAAAACTAAATAAAGGAAAACAACTTTAACAAACTTTCGCGCCAATCACTTCTGATGTGGATTGATTTGCTGACTTGGAAACTCTAGCTGTACTATTAGTGTCATGTTCAATAACCCCCCCCCCCCCCCCCCCCGCGCAAGCTAGAGAGGGGAAGAACCATCCCCATCCCTTGCTTGGACTTGAGATCGTAGAAATGAGAAGGAAGAACTTTAGTTAAAATATCAGCAAGTTGAGAGGTCGTGGGAAGATAGGAGAGTTCAATCAAACCATCGAGAACCTTCTCACGAGTAAAGTGACAATCAATGGCAATGTGCTTAGTCTGTTATGGAAAACTGGGTTTTTCGCTATGTATGAATCACTACCCGTCAGAATTATGTCATCGACATAGACTGCAGCTATAGTTAAATCAGAACCAACCCGCTTTGTAAACAAGGAATAATCGTTTTTGGACTAAACGAAACCTTGAAATCGTAGCTCAGTTAACAGTTTAGCGAACCACTCCCGACTGGCTTGGCGTAAACCATATAAAGATTTTTTAAGACGACAAACCTTGTTCTCAGCAACAAGACCAGGAGGAAGTTTCATATACACCTCCTCATGTAAATCACCATGAAGGAAGGCGTTATTAACAACAAGCTGAAACAGCTTCCAGCCTTTACCAGCAGCTAAGGAAATGATACTAGGAACAATTGTCATTTTGACAACCGGGGAGAGAGTTTCGTGAAAGTCGATACCATATTTCTGAGTAAACCCTTTCGCTACGAGACGAGCCTTGTAACGTTCAATGGTGCTGTCTGATTTAAGTTTAATCTTATAAACCCATTTGCAGCCAATTGTCCGTTTGCCCTTTGGTAATTCAACAAGGTCCCTTGTGTTGTTATGAGCAAGCGCTTGAAGTTCAAGGTTCATAGCATTAACCCAATTCTTATCTGTGACAGCCTCCTCATAAGACACAGGTTCAATGATTTGAGAAGTACGAGCTATAAAAGCTTTGTGAACTGTTGGTAAAAGATTGTAAGACACTAGATTGCACCAATGGGAAATGGGTAAAGAATTAAAAGTAACATTGGTACAAACATAGTCATCAAAATGAGGAGGTCTGTGAGAAGATCTTCCAGATCTTCGAGGTGGATCATTGATAATGGTGGTACTATGATCAGGAGACTCATCCAAGTCAACTGATGGAGTAGAAGAATGTGGTGTACTGAACACATCAATATTGACATAATCAGTAAATGGAGGAAGGTCAGTGTGAATAGGGAGAAAGAAAGGAGGAGGTTGTGTAGGAAAATTAGAGGATATATGAAATGGGAAATGATTCTCAAAGAACCAAACATCTCAAGAAACAGAAATCTTCTTAGTAAACAAATTTAGAACACAATAACCCTTTTGAGAAACAGGATACCCAATGAAAACACAAGTATTAGCCCGAGGATCAAGCTTACTACGATCATGTTTGAGAGTAGACACGAAACAAAGACAACCAAAAGCTTTAAGTATAGAATAATCTGGCTTATGACAAAATAATATTTCAAAAGGAGAAACATTGTTAAGTTTTCTGGAAGGCATTCTATTAATGAGATAAGCAGCAGTTTTAACACGTTCCCCCAGTAAGAAATTGGTACCTTAGATTGAAGGTAAAGTGCGCGAGCTGTTTCCATTAAATGTTTGTGCTTACGCTCCACAACACCATTTTGTTATGGAGTTTCAGTGCAACTAGTCTGATGCAGAATTCCATGAGAACTGTAGAAAGAACTAATAGAACCATGACACAACTCCTGGGCAATATCAGTTCGAATAATCTGAACAACAGCAGAAAATTGAGTTTTGACAAACTTCACAAAAAAAGTCAAAATCTGTACAACATCAGATTTATTGTGCATCAAATGAATCCAAGTAAGTCTGGAAAAATCATCAACTATGGTTAAGTATAAGTGGCAACCATCATGAGTAGCAGATTTGAAAGGCCCCCAACTATCTACATGCAATAACTCGAAGCATTTAGTTGTCTTAATATCACTATGACCAAATGGTAATCGTTGTTGACGTGCTTGAGGACACACAGTGCCTAGCACATGATCAGACAACTCATGACCAAGCATACCATCTTCAAAAGGGAACATGTCTCATTCGTAAATGCAGCAATTTGGCCCTTTCAAGCTTTGAAGATATCACATTATTAGCAAAATGAGTAGAAGATGTACCAAAACCTGTACACAAAGTTGAGTCTGCAGTAACCAGTTTGCCATCATTCAGATACAAACCATGTTTGACAGTACCAAGAAGTAATGGTACCTCCAACTTATCACTCTGAAGCAGACAACCATTGGAGCTAAACTGAATGGTGCAATTACCATCCGTACACAGTTTGAGAACAGAAATCAAATTAAAATTTGAACGCTGGCACAAAAAGCACATTTCTAAGTGTAATGTGGTCATTAACCTTGATAGTACCCATATGTGTCACCCGTATCCTTGTACCATCAGGTATTGTAATGTAACTATTGTCATCATGAATTTCAACATAATCATCAGATAAAGCCAAATCATGACACGTGGTCCGAAGCACCACTATCCAAAATCCAGCCATTACTAGAATGATAAGATAACAAACAGTGAGTACCTGCAAAGAGCCCACTACAACCAATTTCACTTCCACTCCCAAAATATGAATTGTCCAGATCCTTTTGTTTGAGATTAATCATAGAAAGTAAATGATTATATTGGTCTAAAGTAATATGTGGAGCTGAAGAATTATTCTCAATACAACTACCATTTTTCAGTTGATTAGAATCAGTAGACTCTTCACCAGCAGCATATGCAGCATATCTTTTTGGATAAGGACTTTGCTTAAATCCAGGTGGATATCCGTGAATCTTAAAGCATCTTTCTACACTATGACCCGGTACTTTGCAATGATCACAGAAATACCTCTTAGCAGTAAACATTTTCTGACTAGAATTATCCTGATGATCAATCCTGATCACAGTCCTGATATTAATCCTGATGGCAATCCTGATACTGACGCTTGAGCAATACTGATCAGTTGAGTCTAGATCCTGACGATCATTGAATCCTGATCTAACAATTACAAGTGCAATTAGCACATTCACACGCATGAAGAGGTTGCAAGTTATCCAGTTCATCCTAGACCTTTTTCAATTGTGTGTAATATTCAGCAATTGGTACATTATCTTGACTAGTCTGATAAACATCTTGTTGTAGTGCATAAATATGAGCAGATGTCACTTGGCCAAATCTATCTTCTAAATCAACCCAAACATCTCTGGCCGTATCAATATAGAGTATACTAGCAGCAATTGACGGATCGAGAGCAGTTATTATCCAACCAGTAACCATAGAATTACATCTACTCCATGACTTAAAGTTTTCAGCCGTTGTTTCAGGTTTAGTTAACGTTCCATCAACAGAGGACATGTTGTTCTTAGCAATTAAACCTATCGACATCGATCTTTTCCAGTTTGCAAAGTTTGAACCGGTGAAGATAACATATACTAATTTCATTCCTGTGTGATCTGAAGGATGCAAATAATAGATACTGCTTGGATCTTGATTCAACTCCATCTTTTAGATTTTAGCACAAATTTTCGATCAATTTTAAGACGAAACTTCTTCTAATCAACAATACAGATTATACACACATCGACGATCAGAATAACTGAGTGATTCAACATCGGAAATATCAGACAAAGAAATCATACCAAATCTTTGCAGGAAATCAGAAACCAGATTTTCACGGCGAAAATTACAGATCAAAGCTCATAGCAGGCTCTGATACCATGTTATCAGGTGCACAACGAAGATTAGCATTCATCACAGAACAATAGCAAAGCAGTAATTGAAATGATTCATCACTAACTGTATATTCAATACATTGTCTTTTATATTCAATACATTGTCTTTGAAAAGAACAAGAAGAAGAGAGATTACTCGAGAGAGAAAGAGAGTTCTAAGAGAGAGAGATTTTTGTTTTTGTTACAGAAAAAATGAATCTACCAAAACTAAATAAAGGAAAACAACTCTAACAACTTTAACAAACTTTCGCGCCATTCACTTCTGATGTGGATTGATTTGCTGACTTGGAAACTCCAGCTGTACTCATGTTCAATAATCCTCATTCCTCACGAGAGTATAGCTTGCTCGCTATCTGGGACGGGGAAGGCTAACTGGTTTTCAGAAGTCCAGATGGGTGGATGTTGAAGTCCTTATTCTTGGGGAAAAGGTGTTGGTTTCTGATTAGTTGAATTTAGAATTATCTTTTTGTTTCAATTATTAAAACCAATTACTTACGATGTGTAACTAACTTTGTGTCAACTCAGTCCCGTAAGGAAGGATTTTCCAGGCTCCCAAAAATCTGAGTGATTGAGATATTTACATAGCCCTGTGCCCTTGTCAACCTAGTTTATGTCATTGCAATGAAACTATATTTGGACCAGGTAAAGGAATACTTATGATATCTTGGGTAATTTGTGTAGAAGCTTGTATATATAACAATTTTTCAATTTTCAACTTTTGCGGTTTGTTTTTGCAGCTCATGTTCTTTTTGCACTGATGCCACTGAAGTAGCAGTAGAGTGGAACTGCCAAAACTACAAAACTATGATGTGTAACTTTGGAAGATGTTAAGAGTTGGGTATTTGGAACTGTTAAACTTTTGTGATCATGATGTGATCTTATTGTGCTACTTCATATACACTGTAATTAATCTCTTAATATTGGCTGCATTCAGAAAAGAAATCAAAACAGGAAACAGATTATGCATGTTACAAACTTACAATCATCCTCACAAAAGTCAATCGTGTGTAATGTTTACATACAACAATCTAACAATTGCAAAAGAATATTAATAAAAACTGAACCACCTAAATCTGGGCAACCATTGCAAGAACTTCTTCCGCAAACCATGAAGAGAGCACGATTGGTCCAGAAACATGGAGTTCGTAGAAGCATCTGCAGTAGAAACCACGAGCACACATCTCGACTCTAAGTACGCCTCCTTCATGATTTCATATTCCGAAAATGGATAGTAAAATCAATAGGGACATTTTCTTTTGAGCATTTACAGAACAAAACAATGAAAATTTGACCAAAAAGAAAAGAGAGATTTGGAGAACAGAAAATGTAAATGAAATTCAAACAATGTTTAACAAGTATTACCTGCATCAACTACTAAAACAAGGTGATATCAAAACAGAACTGTTAAAACAGGTATTACCTGCTAAATGTCGTAGAAATGAAGGTCACATTGATCTAACAAAGTAGTACAAGCTCTTCTCATTTTCTCTGTGTCTGCAAACTCTTGTTACAGTACTATACTTTTTATTTGCTGAATTAGAGTACTCCACTCTACCTACCTGCATTTATCTGCTTCAACTTATATTTGTCAAAACATCAAATTATATTAGTAAATTAGTAAAAGTACTTGTGTATTTTCCCCGGCTCCATGCAACAATGCTGAACGTTTGCCAATTTTCTGAAAAGATATAGTTATGTATGTTTTAGCTTTTATTTGTAACCAGCTTAACCCGTGATTGTTTTTAATACGTAAATTATATTCAATTTATATTTTATACCAAAATAATAAGAATCATTAGATCTTAAAATAGATATATGAGAACCGTTAGATCTAATATTAAATAAAAACTGTATTTTGTTGTTAGTATAACTATATTCCAACAGTAAAAATGGTATTTTCATAATGACTTAATTGCATATTGGATCCCTCTGGTTTTGGCTTATTTGGCTTATTGCACTTAAGGTTCATTTGTTTTAATTTATGCACTTTGCATCCCGCAATTTTGAGTTTTCTCGCAGTTTTCACCCCACCCCTTTACTAGTTTTCCGTTAAATTTGACTGTTACCGTTGGTCAAAATGAGGGTATTTTAGTCATTTATTACTATATTAAATTAAAAAGAATTTAAAAAAGAAAAGAATAAAATTTAAAAATTAGAAAAAAATGAAAATTGAAATGAAACATATTTAAAAAATCTTAAATTTGTAATACATATTTTATAAAAATATTTTAAAAATTAAATTATAAATTATGTTTCAAATAATAATTTACGAAAGTTTTAGTAATATATATATATATTTTGAAAAATCTTAATATTATAAATTATAGTTTGAAAAATCTAGAAATTACAAACAAAATTTGGTATATATAAAAATCTTAAAATAATGATAATAACTCAAATAGTTCATTTTTTAAAATTATTATTGATTATATTAACAAAAATACCCTCAAATTGACTAACGGTAACAATCAAATTTAATTGAAAAACATCAAATGGATGGAAATTATAGCGAGTTTTAAAGTATGAGGATGAAAACTGATTTATGTCAAAGAATTTAACCCAAAGTGTAATAAGCTAAAACCAAGGGGATGCAATATGCAATTTAGTCTTTGATAATTTAAACAAAGTCTAAGTAGATGTACTAAATATAATGAAATTCTCAATGTAAAAATTCGTCAGATTCTTCTATTTTGGGTTTCAGAGTACTTTTAATTAAAAAAGTACTATTAAACTATCACTAAATTAAAAATTATTTTGAGAGTTTCTCGTTTGCTATAAATTATATAAGTTTAATTTTTAGAACTAACAGATAGTAAATTAGGTATGTAAGTCTTAATAAATATTAAAGTATAAGTGTATTTATAAATAAATACAATTTTAAAAATAAAAAAATTGTTAATCACACAAATTATTATAAATTAATATTAAATAAGTTCTTTAAAAAAATCTGGTACCAACTTTTTTAAACTTTAAGACATTTTATACCATTACATTTTTAGCTTAAAGTCCAATAAAACTTAGGACACGTTTGGGGAATCACAAAAAAGTTAATTTATATCTTAAAATGAGTAAGTACTTTATAAGTGATAAGTCGATGGATTCTTATAAAGTATACGGGTGTTAGGATAAATTTACTTATAAGTTAGTGAAGAATTTGCTAAATTAAATTTGAAAAAATAATTATTAAATACAATGATTTCAACACTTACATTTTAAATTAAAAAAAATATTTAAAAACACAAAGATAAAAATTTAAAGTATTAAAAAAAATAAAGAAATCAAAAAATAAATTAATAAGTTAAGTAAAATGTTAGTGATTTCTAACATTCAACTTATCGATTTATAAGTTATATATAAGTCGGCTTATTTTACCATTGTCAAACAGGCCCTTAGTCACGGAAGCTCAGGGCTGAACCAAAATTTTCGCCATTTTTTCCGGTATGAATTCATGCAAAAGCTTTTTGAACCCAAACTATAATGTCTTCCTCAAATTATCTCAATTATTTCACAACCAAGTCCAAATCACACCAGCTTATCTCAATTCACTGATTAACAAATCTTTTAATTACAAACATGCCACCCAAATTCATTCAAAAATCATCACTAACAACTTTATTTCTCTATCTTTTATCTTTAATAACCTACTCAACTTGTATGCTAAAAGTGGTCATTTTAATAAAAGTCTCACATTGTTTAAAAACACCCAAGATGAATATAAAGATGTTATTACATTTACTTCAGTTATTACCCATTTGTCTAAATGTAATGACTGTTATAAAGGTCTCATCTTTTTCAAGAAAATGATGAGTTGTTGTGTTTTGCCTAATGAGTACACATTTTCTGCTGTTTTGCCTATTTGTGGTGAAATTGGGGTTGTTTGTAATGGGGAACAGGTTCATTGTTTGATTTTGAAACATGGGTTTGTGTTGGATTTGTTTGTGGGGAGTGCATTGGTTTATATGTATGGTAAGTGTGGTGATATGAGGTTGGCAATGAAGGTGTTTGATGAAATGCCTGAGAGAGATCTTGTTTCGTGGAATTCGATGATTAATGGGTTTTTGGGGAATAAGATGTATGGTGATGCAGTTGGGGTGTTTAAGGAAGTGGTTGGGGTGAAATGTGTTGGGATGAATGAAGTTGCATTTTCGAGTGTTTTGAGTGCTTGTGGGAATTTGGGTGGTTTGGATATTGGGAGGCAAGTTCATGGATTGGTTTTGAAGTATGGATTGGTTTCGTTAGGTTATGTGAAGAATTCTGTTATGGACATGTATGTTAAATGTGGGTTTCTTGAAGATGCGTATAAGTTGTTTCGAACGATTGAGGATAGAGATGTTGCCATGTGGAATGTTATTGCGATGGGATGTGTTCAAAAGGGTAACTTTGGAGAGGCTTGCAAGTTTTTTTGGGACATGAGATGTGAAGGGATATCCCCTGATGAGGCGTCGTTTTCTACCGTCCTACATGCTGCTGCTAGTATTGCAGCATTGGAACAGGGTTCTATGGTCCATAATCAGGTAATTAAAACTGGTTTTGGGTGTAATTTATGCACTGTAAATTCATTAATTAAAATGTATGCAAAATGTGGTTGTTTGGATGATGCTCATCGAGTCTTTGATGAATGTGAGGGTAAAAATGTGGTAACTTGGACAACCATGATATCTGCCTTCCAACAACATGGTTGTGCAAATCAGGCTTTAGAATTGTTTAAAAACACCCAAGATGAATATAAAAATGTTATTACATTTACTTCAGTTATTACCCATTTGTCTAAATGTAATGAGTGTTATAAAGGTCTCATCTTTTTCAAGAAAATGATGAGTTGTTGTGTTTTGCCTAATGAGTATACATTTTCTGCTGTTTTGCCTATTTGTGGTGGAATTGGGGTTGTTTGTAATGGGGAACAGGTTCATTGTTTGATTTTGAAACATGGGTTTGTGTTGGATTTGTTTGTGGGGAATGCATTGGTTGGTATGTATGGTAAGTGTGGTGATATGAGGTTGGCAATGAAGGTGTTTGATGAAATGCCTGAGAGAAATCTTGTTTCGTGGAATTCGATGATTAATGGGTTTTTGTGGAATAAGATGTATGGTGATGCAGTTGGGGTGTTTAAGGAAGTTGTTGGGGTGAAATGTGTTGGGATGAATGAAGTTGCGTTTTCGAGTGTTTTGAGTGCTTGTGGGAATTTGGGTGGTTTGGATATTGGGAGGCAAGTTCATGGATTTGTTTTGAAGTATGGATTGGTTTCGTTAGGTTATGTGAAGAATTCTGTTATGGACATGTATGTTAAATGTGGGTTTCTTGAAGATGCGAATAAGTTGTTTCGAACGATTGAGGATAGAGATGTTGGCATGTGGAATGTTATTGCGATGGGATGTGTTCAAAAGGGAAACTTTGGAGAGGCTTGCAAGTTTTTTTGGGACATGAGATGTGAAGGGATATCCCCTGATGAGGCGTCGTTTTCTACTGTCCTACATGCTGCTGCTAGTATTGCAGCATTGGAACAGGGTTCTCTGGTCCATAATCAGGTCATTAAAACTGGTTTTGGGTGTAATTTATGCATTGTAAATTCATTAATTAAAATGTATGCAAAATGTGGTTGTTTGGCTGATGCTCATCGAGTCTTTGATGAATGTGAGGGTAAAAATGTGGTAACTTGGACAACCATGATATCTGCCTTCCAACAACATGGTTGTGCATATCAGGCTTTAGAATTGTTTAAAAACACCCAAGATGAATATAAAAATGTTATTACATCCCATTTGTCTAAATGTAATGAGTGTTATAAAGGTCTCATCTTTTTCAAGAAAATGATGAGTTGTTGTGTTTTGCCTAATGAGTATACATTTTCTGCTGTTTTGCCTATTTGTGGTGGAATTGGGGTTGTTTGTAATGGGGAACAGGTTCATTGTTTGATTTTGAAACATGGGTTTGTGTTGGATTTGTTTGTGGGGAATGCATTGGTTGGTATGTATGGTAAGTGTGGTGATATGAGGTTGGCAATGAAGGTGTTTGATGAAATGCCTGAGAGAAATCTTGTTTCGTGGAATTCGATGATTAATGGGTTTTTGTGGAATAAGATGTATGGTGATGCAGTTGGGGTGTTTAAGGAAGTGGTTGGGGTGAAATGTGTTGGGATGAATGAAGTTGCGTTTTCGAGTGTTTTGAGTGCTTGTGGGAATTTGGGTGGTTTGGATATTGGGAGGCAAGTTCATGGATTTGTTTTGAAGTATGGATTGGTTTCGTTAGGTTATGTGAAGAATTCTGTTATGGACATGTATGTTAAATGTGGGTTTCTTGAAGATGCGAATAAGTTGTTTCGAACGATTGAGGATAGAGATGTTGGCATGTGGAATGTTATTGCGATGGGATGTGTTCAAAAGGGTAACTTTGGAGAGGCTTGCAAGTTTTTTTGGGACATGAGATGTGAAGGGATATCCCCTGATGAGGCGTCGTTTTCTACTGTCCTACATGCTGCTGCTAGTATTGCAGCATTGGAACAGGGTTCTATGGTCCATAATCAGGTAATTAAAACTGGTTTTGGGTGTAATTTACGCACTGTAAATTCATTAATTAAAATGTATGCAAAATGTGGTTGTTTGGCTGATGCTCATCGAGTCTTTGATGAATGTGAGGGTAAAAATGAGGTAACTTGGACAACCATGATATCTGCCTTCCAACAACATGGTTGTGCATATGAGGCTATAGAATTGTTTAAGAATATGCTCGATGAGGGGATTAAACCATGTTATTTTACATTTGTTAGCGTTTTATCTGCTTGTAGCCATACCGGACGAGTTGATGAAGGATTCTATTACTTCAATGCCATGAGTGAGCAACACAATGTAAATCCTGGCCTTGAGCACTATGGTTGCATGGTCGACTTGCTTAGTCGTGCAGGTCGATTGGGTGAAGCAAAAAACTTTGCACAGTCAATGCCAATCGAACCAGTTGCAGCAGTCTGGGGAGCTCTACTCGGGGCTTGTAATAGATTTGGGAATCTTGAAATGGGTGTAGAAGTTGCTAAGAGGCTCTTTGAGATTGAACCTGATAATCCAGTAAATTATGTACTGCTTTCTAATATCTACACACGTAACGGCCGGGTAAAGGAAGCTAGTGAAGTGAGAAGACTAATGGCAGTCAAACGAGTTAACAAAAAAACTGGGTACAGCTGGATTTACTTTAAGAACAAATAGATATGTTTACAGCAAATGAAAGAACACATAATAGGACCAAATAGATATTTCATATATGAGATATTGAGATGTTAACAAGGATAGGGAAGTTAGTAAAGAAGAAAGGTTATGTGGCTCAAACTGAATATGCAGTTAATATTGTGGAAATCGACAATCGGAGCTTGTGGCATTACAGCGAGAGACTGACCCTTGCATTTGGGCTTCTGACATTCCCTTGGGGGCTCTAATTAGGATTAAAAAGAAATCTTTTTACTTTGTGGTGATTGTCACAGTCTTATTGTTTTTTTCCTGAAAATTTTGAAATGGGGATCATAGTAAGAAATATTAAGCGTTTTCATCATTTCCAGAAAGGATTGCGTTCATGTAGGGATGACTGGTAACATGTGACTTCGACTTTTTTTTCAGCCCCTAGTCTCCCTTCCAATTTTTTCTCCTTATCGGTGTTTTCTACTGGTTGCTTACATTGTTCCACGTTTCATACTAAGAACAAGATGTACTTGCTTGATATGATTAATATTTAATTAGTCTCATACAAGTTTGACGTCCACAAGTCCTTACAGCTGCTTAAACTACAGAGGGCTACGTACTCGGTACTAAAGTTTGACGTCCTCAAATCCTTACAGCTGCGTAAACTACAGAGGGCTACCTACTCGGTACTAGTTTATTTTTTTGTAACGTAAATTAATCTTTCCTCCATATCAAGATTCTGCTCCATCTATTCTTTTAAAAGACTTGGGATTGCAATGAATAGTCATTACATGCTAAACGAGAAAGAGCTTTCATTGTCTAATTTATCTGGTGGTCTAATTTTGTTATGGGCTATATCAATTTAATGCACACAAGCAATGAGTATGAAGTTTATCAAGACAACTGACATCTGTAGTTTCTAGTCTTATATGATCACTGAACACAGTCGGCAACACCTGACCCCATGAGAAGTCTTCAACAAGCACATGGTTATGACATCCGGTTAGTTTGTGTTTTCATACTTCCTGTAAAAATATAATTTTCTGCACCTTTTAAGATGCCTAGGGACCAACATAATCTCCTACAGTATAGGAACTATAGTAATGGCACAGACTTATATTCTGGGCTAATAAACTTCGTGGTGCTAACTGATCATTCTTGGTTTTTGTTTCTTTGTTTCTTTGAAATAAACGTGCTGCTTTCAGAAGTACCTGCGTTACTGATATGTTTCTCTTCCCCCCCCCCCCCCCCCCCCAGCTATTTTATTCTGGCGGTGATACTCAATGCTGAAAGAAATTTTAGTGTTGTATTTAGTGTAGTTACGCTTGTGTGTTTTATTTTCCGAGTAAGATACTTCTTTCAGATTAAGTAAAGCGGTTGCCTTTTTCTCCTTACCAATGCGAAGCTCGCTAGATCTTAAATGATCTTAAATGAATGGGTCGTACCCTTTCTGATGATTTTATGTATCCTTCCTTTTGATTTGCCTGCTTGGTTTAACAGATACTAAAGCATACTATCTTGCGGTCCGCTTCCACCTGGTTGTACATAATCTTGACTTTTGTCTTTCGCTATCTTCAAGTTTCTTTGTTTTGCTAAGCTGTCTCTATGTTTCTAGTTATCTCCTGTTCATTCATTAGAGCTAATTATCAGAGTCAAGCTGAATCACAAAGTTTATTGGATATCAATTTTCGAATATTTTGTTTCCAACAATGTAAATAAATTTTGTTCATATATTAAATCTTTTGGCTTTAGGTCAATCGTTTGACTGGCCACTGGCACCTACTCTCTCTCTCTCTCTCTCTCTCTCTCTCTCTCTCACACACACACACACACACACACACACACACACACACACACAGGTTATATTTGAATATATTTGTTTTCCTAATTTTAGCAATTGTATTTTTTCCCACTGTTTTTTCCGTTGACGTGACTCCTTACACTCTTCTTTGATTTATTCATCAATTATTATACATCTGATTGAACCTATTAGTATCATATAGATGCTCATGATTAATACGGGATAGGTTCACTAAATAATGGTGAATGATTGGATCAGTATTATTACTTGATTTAGATATATTTCAGTTTTGTGGTGATGCTTATGTGCTTTTACTACTTTACATCTGTTTGTTTCCTGAAAGTAATGAAATACATGTCAATCATAGGTAATATATGAGGCTAACTACTTTTTTCTTGCAGACCCATGCGGCCATACAGATACATGCATCTATCCTAAAATTAGTTGTTATTACGCTGTCCTGGCCCACCAGAACCTCTAATATATCTGTTACTTTTTGTAGTACATATTTGAATTTGTTATATGATAAGTAGAGAATTGATTCAAGTAGCAAGAGATTTACGCCTAAATGTATCCTTACAGATCCAATTTATCCAAGTAAATATACAAAAAAGGAAAATAAGTTTGTTTTGCCTTGATAAATATAGTGATATCTGTTGCCTTGGCAGAAAACGTACAGAAAGTATGTTGCATACTTAAAAGAGAAGATCACTTATGAACAAATTCAAGACGAATGCTGCAATCTGACTATAAATTCGGATAAAGTTTGATTTCTGTAAGAGTTTTGGTGCAGATTCCCAATAATTTGCACTTCCCTCATATATAAGTGTAAAAACTTTTGTAGCCTGCTGATTTTGTTAATTGTTTTTTTTCTTAGGATTTTTTTATTATTATCGGCAGCAATGCAAATGATTAGTACAGTTTGATCTAATGGTGATGTGCGAATAATTTTGTATTAGGATGTTTTGGGATATATAGCTGTTTTCTTCTTTCTCCTTTATCCTTCCCTTGGATGGATTTTCCAGGGAGCTGAAGAATATAGCCCATATAAAAACAGTTGTATCTTGTAAAGTAAAAATTCAGAAGAGGTGAAAGACTTCGATTAAGATATTTTTAAGAATGATCCTATTAAATAAGGTTATCGTTTGTTTCCTATGATGAATATAGAAACATGTCCCCATTCTGCTGATATACATGCTTATTAGTTTCATCTTGCATACTGCCAAATCTATAGAAAGTCCTTTGTAGATATGCTGGATTAGCAAATGCTATCTTGGTTCTTAGTTGGTGCAGTAAATCTATTTGTTTTCTTGCCTTTGCATCATGTGTCAAGTTGGGCAAAGTGTTTGTTCTTTTACATCATATACTAGTCTCATCTTTCTATGTTTCGTTTCTTTAATTATTTAAAGAATCTGTTGCCTCGGCTCAATATACCAAAGTACAGGTGTTCGGTGCAAAGATTTTTAAAACCAAACTTGCTCTTAAAAATTATGAGGAGCGAATCCTTTTCGTGATCAAACTCATAGAGGTAACAAGGCTTTTGTGATTATATTATCTTTGAATAAGGATTGTCCAGTTGTGTTTATAGAAGGCCATATGGTATAGTTGCTGCACAGAGAAAAAAATGAGTCCTATATCTTTAATATGCACTAACACTGGTACTTACATGACAGGACAAGAAAATATAATGGAAGAAAGAAACATTAGCAAGGAGAAGTTTTTGACAAGAGCAATGACAGGTAAACTTAATTGGTATCCAAGGACCAAAAAGTAAAACTAACATTTTTATTTTTTTTTGATAATCAAGTAAACTAACATTTTGAATAATAGTTTATTCCAAAATTAAGAGCAAATGTAAACTTTAGAGCATAAAGTGATATGAAGCTTTTAATATGTCATTCTATTACTACCTCTAATAATAATCTACACTATAAAGATTTCCTCTATTGTATTAGAAACCGTCAAACCGAATATGCATTTAGAATGGAGAAATACTCCGCAGTCTGCATTTTCATTTTAGGCATTGCATTAACATTTCGTCAATTTGTATACCCATACTTGGTAAGGACAATGAAGTTCACATCCCAATAGTCCTTGGTCTTTCATGTCATATGATCTGGAAATATACATGCACACAGCACCAGTAATCGTTGCAGCTGAAACCATCTTTATTTGATGCATTACCTTCCACACATATCCTTAACATATTTATTGCTGCTCTACCTGGATCTCTGTCATTTTGAGTTGTGTAAATTTCATTATCTTTAGTTTAAGAAAATCATGGAGAAATTTAATACAATTCAATGATGTGGGGACCTTCATCAAGTAGTATCGTTATAGTATTATTTCTTTACTATATCATGAACAATAATGGCAGCACCCACTTTATTTGATATCTTTTATTTAATTCCTGTATCAAGCCCACGTTAATTGTGTTATGGGTAGGCATACATAACTAAATGGAACAAAAATGCCACACTAAATCATATTTACATGATTTGGAACTTGATTAGATGCTGGAGACGCAGAATTAAGGTAGCAAATCAGTTGTAGTGATTGAAAGTTAGTGTAGTTTTGGTGTTGGGGGTATAGGGAGGCTAGGAAGCAAGCAACCACTATATTTTTGTAGCGGCGTTTTTAGGAATATCAAAGGGGGATGACGGTCCCCTAGCCCTTGTAATTAGGTCGCTTTTTATGTTATTGTTTCTTCTAATGCTCTTTACTGCATACCTTATTTTATGCAGACTTGCTTTATTATCATCCACATTTTTATTTTTATTGTGCATTTTAACATCATATTTTTCTTCTTCTTATTCATCTTCTTATTCATCTTCTTCTTGGTTTTTTTAACTTCTCAAGATTTTTTTCACAAGTCGCGAATCTTTGCCAAAATAGCCTCTCCAATCTCCATGTAGAGGTAAGGTTTGTGTACATCTCATCCTCTGAGTCTCTACTTCCAAGTAACACAAACTGAGTATGTTTGGTTTGCTTTTTAGAACTTTGATTGAAGTTGTGTTGACAAGTATGTCAACTGCATAGTTCATTTAATTGTATATTACATTATTTAATCATTTTTTAAACCATTGAAATCAAGAATATTAGTTCCTAAAGACATGATAAAAGATAAGCACAAATTGGTTGGTGTGCACAGAAGCTTGGCAGTATGCTATTCACATTCTTACACACTTGCCATATTAAAAATTAAGATTTCATACTCTCAAGGTCAATTATATTTCTTGTTTTAATAGTGGTCATGTGAAGTTTACAGAGCAACAGTCGCAGTTGCCTCTCCAGATGCATTTAGGACCAAGAAAGGAGCAACTTATGCCTGGGTCCAACTGTTGAGGCTCCCGCAGCCAAGAAGAGGGCAATAAAGACAATGTCAGGACTTCATCTATTCCAGGGGGGCTCACTGGTAATAATCTAACCATATCCTCTGTTCTTCCCATATCTCTTCGTCGGTTTGTCAAATGTTTATTATTATTGTTCTTGCTTGCCATTTTTTAAATGCACTCCAGGTCAATAAACGCGTTGTTATTTCCAAAAAAATACGAGAACCATTCATATTATACCATGTTATACTGTATGCTTATCGATTGATAAAATGTGTTCATCGAGATTTTTTTTTTCCATATGCTATCGACTTTATTAGAATCAATCAAAGTGGGGTGGCTTTCTAATGTGATTGCTGCAGTCCGACAAGTGCTAGAGGCATATATCCTTCTTGTGGCAAAAGAAGAAAAGTTGTATAGACCATGGGAGTGGCATCTGAAGTTCCCAACCGTCTAGTAGATGATATTCTGTCATTTCATGATTATAGAGGGCAATTTAACCTGGACATGGACATCACACATGCAGGCAGCAAAGAGGAAAGACAAATGTGTGTTGGAAGTACATTGGAACCCATCTAGATAGCAGAGAATCCCTTACTGGTTCAATGGTGGCTCCATGTGGCATCTACCCATTACTCTTGGATTAGGTGATTTGAAACCTCCCCATTTCAAAGCTAATCACCCAATAAAACCAATCATGTCTCACTCGAAAGTAAGTAAGTCGACCTAATCCATATATTATAAATTTTTGCATAATCCATACCTCATGTTTGATATCCAGATTTTGGTTTGGATAAAATTTTAACTTTATTTTGATCAATGGACTATCCATGTTTTAGGTTTGATACTCATTTTAGCTTTGTATAAGATCCATATTAATATTTGACCCATGTTCATTTATAGAAATACCATTAATGTATTATATTATATTTTTGGTAGCCTCATTAATATAAATATATACTAATCTTTCGATTTTGGTAATGTTATCAATACATATCATTACATAATATATATAATAAAAATTCTACTAAATGAATTCTTAATATAGGGCATGTTTGACAAACATAATTTAAGTTGGCTTATTATAAGTCTATAAGAACTCATGAGGGGTGTTTGCCTAACCCAACTTATAACTTATATGTTTATAAGTTGAATGTTAGTAACAACGTACATTGTCCTTAACTTATTTACTTATTACTAGCTTATAGCCCGTGCGATGCACGGACAGGGGTGTGCATTCGGTTAACCGAAACCGAAACCGAAATTTAATTCGGTTAACCGAAACCGAAATGTATCTAAAATGGCTACCGAAAACCGAACCGATATTTTTTCGGTTATAAAACCGAACCGAAATATATTTTTCGGTTATTACCGAAAACCGAAGTTAATAACCGAATTATTTTTAAAGAATAAAAAATTCGAAAAAGTAAAACAAATTTTTTTTGACCAATGTTTAGAAACAAGAAAAAAATTGATAATGATAAATAAGGAAGGATATGAAAATAACAGACATTTAAAACTTGCACATGTACATGAGTGGATGATATTTGATGATACAGACTTAGAGACCCAGTGCCTTGCAAAATAACAAGTTCTTTTGAAGTTTAAACAAGTAAGTGTTGGTAGTTTTTTACATCAAGCACATTATAGTTGATAAGAATCATATGCATACAGTACACGAGAGTTTGCAACTATACATGTACAATTATAAATGTAAATATATATATGCTAATATTAATATCAATATTTATTACTACTATTATTATATTTCGGTTATTTATTTCGGTTTTTCGGTTAACCGCGGTTAATAACCGAATAACCGAATAACCGAATAGTAGAAAAAATGCTACCGAAAACCGAACCGAAATTAATAATTTGGTTAACCGAACCGAAATTATTTCGGTTATTCGGTTCGGTTTTCGGTTAACCGAACCGAATGCACACCCCTATGCACGGTTACTTAAATTTTATTTATAATTATATTTTAATTACCCATGGAACACACGATTGTTTTTTTAATATTTTATAATTATATTTATTTATGAATATTTTAATATTTAAAAGTTATTAGTTTACATGATTAAATTATTGTTAAAAAAGATTTAGCCAAAAAATATTATAGTTAAAAATTTGATATTTATTATATTTTACACGCTCAATTTAATATTTGTTTATATTGAGTTATAAAAGTTAGATTTTGCCAATTTTATGGTCCACATGAAATTCACAAAATAATCTTTAATTTAGTTGTGGTTTAATAGTTCTTTTTCAATTAAAAACTATTCTAAAATTAAAAAGAAAATAAAGTGACGAAATTTAATATTGAGAATTCTATTCGATTTAGAAAATCTACTTATATGTAGTTTAGATTATTATAATACCATTTATTAACCAAATACAGTTTTTAATGTTAAATCTAACGGTTTTCACCTATCTATTTAAGATTAAACGATTTTTATTATTTTGATATTAAATGGGTTTCCTTATTTAATTACAACTATTTTTATGTTTTAACTTTTTGGAAAATCCAATCCTAATATAATATCTTTTAACTTATATCATTTTTAGATAATAACTTCTTTTTATATGATATAATCTTGATCGTCTATTTTTAAAAGTATTGGATCTAACGGTTGAGAATGTTTTGGCGGTATTTATGACCAAACTACCATGATAACATCATTAATGTTTTTAATATTTATTGCTAAAATATAATATACTTTTTTTTGTAATATGTTAATGATGTGGGAACTTTGAACTTTTGAGAAAATAAATTATCAATTAAAATATATATTTTTTTGTAATAGTTCTTATTTTAAAGTAGTACACCGTGATGATCAAAATTCTGTATAAAATTCATTTTTTTATATTATATCCCGTAAATATCTATGTTATTATATTAAAAACTAAATAATGAAAGTTTTCTTATGAGTCTGGTCGCTTGATCACTCCATCCATAATCGTTGGATCTTTCAAATTAAATTGTTGAGAAACGTTAGATATAACAGTAAAATTATCGCGTAGAATGATCTAAGGTTTGAATCTACCAACAACATATTAAAATTTACAGATTTTTTTGAAAAATAAGAATTTTTTCATTTTTTTCTTGCAGACATGGGTTATTTGATAATATTTTTTATAAAGTACGATTTTTCAAAAAAGTACTATACTAATTGATTAACAAACTTTTAAAGTTTCGAATTTAATAATTTACAATGTATATAGGTTAAAAAAGTTAGGCACATTCTGTAGCTGAGTCTAAAATTTCAAAATACGGTATTTTTAAATATGAATATAGACATATAGTCTTGCTAACAATGAAATTAGGTCTCTATGAGTTCCTATAAAACAAAATCATCATTTGCGTATAATTTATTATTTAATAATAAATAATATTTAATTAGTTATGATATAAAATTTAATAAAATAGGATAAAAAATATGCACAAATTTATAAAATTTTATCCTCGTATTATTATATTCTTTGTTGATTTGAATTTTTCTTAGATTGATTTGAATTTTTGAACATAGATTTCTAAATTTAAAATAGTTATAAAAAAGTAATTAAATTGGCATTAAAATAATGATGACGTAATAATTATTATTAGAATTTAAATACCCGCTTTACTAATTTGGGCTTTATCTTGTGTTTTAAAAATTAGATTTTAACGATTTTACACCCCACATGAAGATAACTAAATTATCTTTAATTAAAAGATGGTTTAACAATTTTTATCTAACTCGAATTGTCCATGAAAGAGAAAAGAAAGTCACGAATTTTTTACATGGAGAATTCTATTCAGTTTAGAAAACTTATTTATATTTGGTATATTTGGTTTAAATTATCAAAATACACTTTTTAGAATTTAAATATAATCCTATTATTAATAAAATACACTTTTTTAATATTTGATCTAACGATTTTCATTTATCTAGTTAAGATCTAATGGTCCTTATTAGTTTGGTTGTCCAAGACCGTACGATCAAAATTTTGGATAAGATCCCTATTATGTTTATTATATGGGTTGAGCGGAGACTAACAAAAAGGTGGAGACCAATTCTACACCCTTAGATTAACTTGAATTCAATGATCATCATTTTTTATTATACTTCATAAAATTAAACATAACAAAATTATATTATTATACACAATTACACATGTTGTTCTTTTTAACCATTCACGTTCTTAAAACCTACAACATCCGACATTTTATTTAGCAAGTTGGGAGGATTTGGGAGGACCTATATCACTAAACATCGTACTGCAAATATTATAAACAAAAAGTTCTGCATATAAAAAATATGTTTTACAATTAAAAAAAAACCAATGCTTACTGCATAACAATGAAAAAAATGTGTAAAAAATTAAATTATGCAAAAATAAAGAATAAAATAGTAAAATAATAATGTTTTGCAACTAAAGTAATGCACTAAATTAAAATAATAATATATTGCACTAAAAAATTATGAATACAATAATTGAAAGTAAAAAGTTTTGCAAACAAAATAACATAGAATATTTAAATTATGCAAATTTTTTGAATAAAAAAAATGGAAGACGTGAGAATGAATGTAAGGCATATTGTAGTTAACGTTGTTGGTAACGTATAAGCTGTATATGCCTACATACAACCAATTTATAAGTGTGTAAAACAAAATAACATGTACCATTGGATTAGATTTCGAATGGTGTAAGATGTGGTCTCCAGGGTCTTCAGTTCAGTTTAGGTCTCCATAGAACTTTTCTCTAACGATTTAATATAATAAGGATATCAAGTATATACTGATATCTTACTAACTGCTTTTACTTTTAATGTTTTGGTTTTATTTACATTGTATATAAAATTTTAAAATACATTATTACTTAAAAATTATTAAACAGAATAAAAATTATGTTATGATTATATAAAATTTTATTCTCATATTATTATATTTTTTATCGATTTGAATTTGTTCTTAATTAATTTTAATACTTTATTGAAAGAAACATAAAATTTCTATATTTAAAACAATTAGTGGAAAAATAAATAAATTGGTGCTACAAAAATAAAAAAAATATTTATTAAAATTTAGATACTCACTTTACTATTTAGGTTCTATCATGAGTTTTATAAATTGAATTTTGACGATTTTACAACTCATGCGAAACTAACGAAATTATCTTTAATTTAATGATGGTTTAATAATTATTATATAACTTGACGAATTTTTACATAAAGAATTCAATTCAATATAGAAAACCAATTTATAATTGGTTTAAATTATCAAAACACACTTCTTAGTATTTAAATATAATCCTACATTTAATCAAATACACATTTTAATATAAGTATTATATTCAAAATTATCGTTTATGAATATGAAACCCTCAATATTTTAATAATATTTTGATATTATCATTTTTTGTTTGTTATATGTAAAATAATATAATTATAATTTGGATTAATCAAATTGTTATGTTCCTTCAAAAAAAAAAAGTGTTTAAATTTATTTATGTATAGGAGTTCTCGTAAGTCTCTGTAGACGTGTATCATTGTTAGTATGATATACATGAGCATTATATTGATATTTTTTAATATTGTAATCAATATGAATTGTTATCTTGATATTTGGTTTAACAATTATTATCTAATTGGAACTATACATAAATTCAAGAGAAAATATATTTAAGAATTTTTACATAGAAAACTTTTAAATTATCAAAATACACTTTTTAGTATTTAAATATAATTCTATTATTAATCAGATACACGTTTTAATATTAGATCTAACCATTCTCATCGATTTATTTAAGATCTAACTGTAATTATTAATTTGGTCGTATAGTGATCGTACACGGACCAGATCGATTTTAATTTTTTCTTAAATTGATTTTAATATTTTATTGAAATAAAAATAGAATTTATAAATTTAAAAGAATTAGGAAAAAAATTAAATTGGTGCTACAATAAAAAAAAATATTTATTAAAATTTACATAATCACTTTACTGTTTGGGCTCTATCTTGAGTTTTAGACAATAGATTTTAACGATTTTACAGCCCAAGCGAAGCTAACAAAATTATCTTTAATTTAATGATGGTTTAATAATTTTTATCTAACCGGAACTATCCATAAACTAAAGAGAAAAGATAATTACGAATTTTTACATAAAGATTTCTATTCAATATAGAAAACCCATTTATAATTGGTTTAAATTATTAAAATATACATTTTAGTATTTAAATACTATCCTATTATTAATCAAATATAATTTTTAATATTATATCTAACGGTCCTCATCTATTTGAATATTTATAGTTTTATAATCCAATGGATCATATACTTTTGGTAGTAGAGTGACCGGCCAAAGTTTTGGATAAGATCTCCCTTACGCTTATTATATATAAGGAGTTAATTTGATTTATTTGTATTTTAATACTTCATATTTTTACATTTGTGTTTTTAAATGTTTTTTTAATTTAAAACGCATGTCTTTAGCTCATTTTATTTAATAATTATTTTTAAAATGTAAATTAGCAAATTTGTAACTAACTTATAAGTAAATTTATCCAAACACCAATACAACTTATAAGAATTCATCCAATTACCACTTATATGACACTTATTCATTTTAAGGTATAAGTCAACTTTTTTAAGATACCCAAACACGCACATACTTATCACATATTTACATTATTCAATATAATATTAAACGATAAATTTATTTTATGTAATTTATCATTATATTATGTATAAATTATTTTTATTAAATAATATAATAATATTTTGAAGTTCAGTGTGCGTAGCACGAACTATAACCTAGTTATAGTATAATAACCGGAGATCTATTACTATATATAATAGGCCAACACAAGGGCAAAAGTTGCCAATTAAATGGTCGCGAAATTACCGTTTTACCCTTTTTTTTTGAAAAATAACAAAAATGCCACTCGTATATTATTATATAAAAATGTTTTAATAGATGTGTTACTACATAGATTCGAACCTCCAACCTCCTTCCAAGATATCCACGGGCTTAACCACTATGCTACATGCCTTTTTGAGTTTATTTCAAAAAACTTATTAAATAACCCACGTCTTTTATCTCTTATATTATTTTTTGCCGCGAAATTACTGTTTTACCCTTTTTTTTTGAAAAATAACAAAAATGCCACTCGTATATTATTATACAAAAATGTTTTAATAGATGTGTTACTACAAAGAATTAAACCTCAAACCTCCTTCTAGGATATCCATGGGCTTAACCACTATACAAATGCCTTTTTGAGTTTATTTCAAAAAACTTATTAGATAACCCACGTCTTTTATCTCTTATATTTTTTTTTACTTTGATGTTTGAAAAAATAAAATATTGGTTTGAATTATTTATATAAATTTGTTTTTCTTTTTTCCTTTTCGTAATTTTATATATCAATATATTCAATCACTATATATTAATACAATTGTATGTTTTCAATTTAATATATATTAATTATGTTGATTATTTTTACCCTTTTTTTTTTGAAAAATAACAAAAATGTCACTCGTATATTATTATACAAAAATGTTTTAATAGATGTGTTACTACAAAGAATGGAACCTCCAACCTCCTTCCAAGATATCAATGGGCTTAACCACTATGCTACATGCCTTTTTGAATTTATTTCAAAAAACTTATTAGATAACCCACGTCTTTTATCTCTTATATTATTTTTTTTACTTTGATGTTTGAATAAATAAAATATTGGTTTGAATTATTTATAAAATTTTGTTTTTCTTTTTTCCTTTTCGTAATTTTATATATCTATATATTCAATCACTATATATTAATACAGTTGTATGTTTTCAATTTAATATATATTAATTATGTTGATTATAATTCATAATTTATATTATATATTTATATTATACTTTATTTGAATTAAATTAATTATTCATGCATAAAATATACTATTAAAATTCGATCTAATATAAGAAGTATTATACACATTATATCTCTCATTATTAGTTATTTCTATAATTTTTAAATTAAGAACATTAGCATTCAAATTATACAAAAAAATTGTCTACCTACTCTGTTCGTCACATCCATTTCTTAACAATTTTCTTTTCCAAAATGTATTGTTCATTTGTTAACATTTTCTAAAGTAACATGTCATTCTTTATTAACTTATCTATATCTTTTTCCACCTTTCTAACCCCTCCCCTTCAACCCCAGTGACGTTCGTGTCAAAAATCGGGATGAGTTTTTAAAATATAGGATATTACATAGTATATAATTACATAATGACCAGTCAGACTGTTAGTAGACGATTAAGTTTGGGAAAATTGAAAATTACAAGTTTTGAAAATAGAATTTCAAATTGTATTCCAAAAATTATTGTACGATGTTAAAAAAAGTGTAATCTTTCATAATAATAATAGAACTTTATAGAATGCATTAAATTGATTCGTAATGTCATATAATCATTTTAATAAAATGAAATTCTAAATAGGGTTTGTGGGTCCTTGACGACATCCTCTACAACATATACAATATTTCTTATATTCGGTCGAATTTCAATAGTATATTTTATGTATGAATAATTAATTTAATTCAAATAAAGTATAATAAAGATATATAATATAAAAGTATGAATTTTAAACAACATAATTAATATATATTTAATCGAAAACATACAATTGTAATAAAATTCAGTGATTGAATATATAGGTATATAAAATTACAAAAAGAAGACTCCGGGCCTGTAGATGAGTTGGTGAAAGCACTGGTTATTGACCAAAGCATTCAAGGTTCGATTCATGGGAGCGTGGGGAATTCTTCCTGCACTCTAGGGTCTGGCGTGATACCGGTTGGGGTGTCCGGAAAATACACTTTTTGACCAAAATTACGAAAAGATGAAAAGAAAAACTGATTTATATAAATAATACAAACCAATATTTTATTTATTTAAAAATCAAAGTAAAAATAATATAAGATAAGAGAGGAAAGACGTGGATTATCAAATAATTGTTTTGAAATAAACTCAAACAGGCATGTAGAATAGTGGTTAAACCCCATGAACATCTTAGAAGGAGGTTGGAGGTTTGTTTCTTTGTATAAAAACTATTAATATATCTTTGCATAATAATATATGAGTGACATTTTTGTGACGGTCATTTAATTAGAAACTTTTGCCCTTGTGTTGAGGTTTAATATATAGTAATAAATTGGATTAAAATTTGTAACTGTAAAACGATATTCCAAACACATTATTAATGCATTTACTAAGCGTGTCAATATAATTTAATATAAAGACGAACACATGAGAGGAGTGCAGAATCAGTTCCCAAGTAAAAAACTAAAAACAAATAGGTGACATGAATACTCCAAACTGTAATAGGTGTTCATCTCCCAAAGTGTTTATCACAAACTTGAGTGATGTGAGAGTGTGCAAAGATTCGTCGGCCTTCAGCTTCGTTTTAAAATCCTATATCTCATTCATGCATGTTCGATTATATTACAACAACATTGCATGCATATAACCTATTCATAATCTAGATTGCAAAAAAAAAAAAAAAACCAATTGATTCCCGAAAAACAGATAACAACCGCTCTCTAGCGCAAATTACCAATCTACAAACTATCCTTTCTCTGACACACAAAACTCAAGTAAACCTGCTTATAATCGCAAGAAGAACAATAGTACACTCGTGCTTCAAATTCTAAACTATTTCAATCTGGTCTCAAAATCAATAATAGTCATTTTAAACAAGTCTTAGAACCTTGGCATAGTTACGTTTGTGATTCAAAGTAATTACACTATTCGACAACAAAATTCTTTACTCCTCACTATGCATGAACCATACTTCTCATTTTACGCTCTCAAACTTAAGACTACACAATCCTTAAGCTAATAAATCGATCACGACCAACTTTTTCACAATAAAAATTATTGACATCTCTATGCAGGCCCGTGCCTTGCACGGGCTGTTACTGTTAATCCCAAATGACCTAACAGAATTGTAGAAGGGGGGGGGGGGGGTTGAATACAATTCTTGATATTTCTTAAACTTAAAACAACTTACAAATAAAAACTGAACTTAAAGTAAAAATCACAAGCACATAAATAATTTCAGTTGGATTGTTTGATGATCCAACTGAAGTGATTTTTATTGCGGAAATAATCTGTGATACAAAAGTACACAACTGCTCAGTTACAAGGTTGTAGAGAAGAATGCTCTCAAGGATAGCTAATACAAACTATTTGTTTTTCTTCTCTCCTTTTAAAGTAACTGCTACACTTGGTTATATATCCCCAAGTTTACAAGCCTATTTTTGGCTACACTAAAAGTACAATGAGTAACCGCCAATAGTTTGCTTTTCATCCCTTTGTCCAGTGGTCCTTGGAGATCCTTGCTCTTGTCTTCATGCTTATTATGATCACTCCCAAGACCCAATTGGAAACTGGGATGTTTCCTTATTCCCCATGTCCATTTTAATGGTTTCCAATGCAAAGTACACTTCCACATCACCTTTAGATCTGTTCAGTAAACTGTCACTATCACTTTGTCAACTATTCAGAAAAGCAATAATGATTCGTTGATAGCAGGGAGATGTGTTTCGTTGATAGCTTTATTCTTCATTCCGTTGATGGTGTTTCCCTCATTTCGTTGATGAGTAAACTCCATACCGTTGACAGAGTAATCTTCATACCGTTGACATGTCTTCACTTAGGCAAAATTACAAGGCATAATATATTTACAATTAACCAACCTATTTTGCCTATCTAGTACTTAGTCAACATGACTTAGAAAACCTATCTAGTACATATAACAGAATGCCTATCATTTGAGAAGTATTGTACAATGCAATTGCTACAACACTCATTTCGTTGATGAGCTTCCTGTCGACGGAATGCTGCAAAGCATGCCATTTCGTTGACAGCTACAAAGTGACTTTACACAAATTCTACTAAGTGTTTTATGTTTATCATCAAGAACAACATATTCCTAACAATCTCCCCCAATTTATGACTGATAGAATAACAGCCATAAATCAAGAGACTTGATGATAACAAAAACACTCATATACATTCTAAATTACAAAAGTAGAAAATGCATTAAGCTTCATAATATTTTGAATAAAATACAAGACTTACAAGACTAATGCCAAGAAGTGCTCCTCTAGACTGAGCAAATGATTCATCTTTGTCTTCTTTGTGGCAAAGTCTTCTTCCCTCTCTTAGAGTTGTTTTCCTCAATCTGAACCTGTAGCCTTCTGTAGAAGATCTTCTCTTCCTCATCTTGATCACCAAGCTTGGATTGCATAAGCTTTAGAGTTTGATTAGATGCCTTATCCAGCTGGTTTTCCATTCTGAAGAACCTTCTGCAGTTGTCCTTGTCCTTAAATTCCATCATCCAGTAGGGTTGAAGATGGATCTTCTTTCCTGTTGAGGGCACTCTAAGCATCCTGGGAAGAGCCTCAGGCTTGTTCCAGCTAGCCTTTATTTGACATATTTTGGAGACCACCTCAGACTTGGCTGTTTTGGTGAAGCCAAAGTCTTTCTTCAAGCATCTAAACACTGTGAGTAGTGTTTGGTAGTCTTCTCCTAAAATTCTGTAGAGAGGCCATGTTTGTTCTCTACCACCCTTGAATGTGAAAACTAATCTTTCAGGCATCTTTTGAGAAGCTGCAATGCCCCTTACTTCCACCAGGTTGTCTAAATCAAGATGTAAGCTAGATTCTTCCCTGATGTCAGCAATGTACATGCAGTCCTCTGGATTTGTAGGGGGTTTCTGAGGTTGTGGCTTTCTCACAAATACTGGCTTTGCCTTGACAGCCCTTTTCTTTGACTTTGTTGGCTGATCCTTTTCAAATAGGAATTTTGGAAAATAGGCTTCATCAAATTCAATAGGCTCCTCCTTTGGCATGATTGGTTGATCATGATAGTTGACAGGGTGTGCAGGATCACAGGCCAACTTTCCTTCAATAGGTAGACCAGTAGGAATTTGATGTGCACTTGTTGTGGAAGAGGCTTGAGCAGTGTCCTGAGAGTCCTCTTTATCAAAGTCCAGATTCCTCTTAGCTCTAGCCTTTGGTTGCCTTATACTTTTCCTTGCTTCCTTAGCTCCATCCTTGGCTTTATCTTCCTGTAGAGTTTCTTCATCTTCAAGTGCTTGAGCAACTGCCAAAGCTTGCATTTCTGCCCTTTCAGATTCTTCAGCTTTGGCCTTAGCAAAATTTGGGTGACCAACCCAAATGCAGATTTCCTTGCTGTCCCTGTAGATGATGGCCCTTTGATTCCTTATGCTTGGATGATTGCTTTCCTTGCACTTAGTGATCAGCTTCCCTAGGACTTTGAACTCATCTGGCTTTGGTGGAGGATAGAATGTCCTTTCAGTGTTCTTGCCTTTGGGTTTGATAGGTGATACTGGAGAAATCCCTCTTGCATCCACATTCCTAAAGCATGAAGATTGGCCTTTCTCATTTCTTGAATCTTGAAGGATTCCATGCTGAAGGGGCTCTATAGCATAAGAGCTCTTGAACTGTGGCTCCATTTGTACTATCACCATTGCATTTGTTGATGGCTGCTCTGTCTTTGAAGAATCAGTAATTTTCTTGAACCTTGCTTCTATGTTGGACCAGTGATCTTTGATCTGTTCTGCAAGTTTCATCCTCATAGAAGCTTCCTTAATTAGATCAATACCATCCTTTTGCTTCTTTCCAAACTCCCCCATTGCTAATGGCTCTTCTGGTAAGGAGATGGCTGTGACCAAAACCTTTGTGATTTGTATCTCTAGCTCCTTAGTTTCCTTAGTTTTCTCCCCCTTTTTGTTATCATCAAGTGAGATGATAGGGAGTCCTTGAGCTGCCAGAAGCTGGGTAAGTAGCTGAGTTTGCTTCTCCTGTTCCTTCTGCATGTGAGAAAGTGTAGCCTCAACTTTGTCCACTCTAGAGGAGAGAGTTTTCAAAGATGAGGACACTTCAGGTTCCTTGGTGAAAAACCTTGACATCTTGGAGACAGTGTGAAGAGGAAGCTTTTCATCTAGCCTCCTGTCAGTAGCATCCCTAAGGTTGCTAATTGAATCCTTTATTTCTGTAGCTTCAATCCTTGTCTGCAACATTTGTAGCCTTTGAATTTCCAGAGAATCCATTATGGCCTTATAGAATTTCTTGTCCCTTGCAGTTGCTGACTCATGAGCTAGATATGCCTCATTGTATTGCCTTGTAATAGCAGCATCCAAGTTGGATCTACCATGCATATCTTGAGAAAGCCAGTTTGGTGTAGGAGGCACCACAGAAGTCCCAATCTGTGTAGTAGTGGCCACCTGTAGATTGTCACCAAAGTTGTCTTCATCATCAGAAAACTCAAATTCTCCACTTGCTGCAGCTCCTGGAGGTAGATTGGTCAAGGCATCCTTTGCTCTTTGCATTGATGCAGTAGTATGAATTAAGTTGAGTGACCTTTCTGCCTCCACATTGCCCTGTTGAGCCATAACTTGATAGGCTGACACAGGATGAGTAAAGGTCTCAGGATCCAGAGAAATACTATCCAGAGTTTGTTGATAATGCTCTTGGAAGGTAAGTTCCCTTTCTCCCTCACTGACCCCCATTAACTCACTTGCAATGGCTGCTTCCATCCTTATTGCTCCTGTAGTCCCTTCTCTCTCTCCACTCTTTTCTTGCATCATGGGCTCCCCATGGCTCACACCTCTCACACCCTCACCTTCACCTACTAAGGTGGTACTCTCAATCTCTCCTTTTGCCTGGCTGGAAGAAATAGCCAGCCTCTCACTCTCAGACTCTCCTTTTGCCTGGCTGCAAGCCAGCCTCTCAGTTTCACTCCCTCTCAAACCTAAAAGTGTCTCAACTACCACCAGGTCATCTACACTAGTTGTGGAAACAACTGGGTTTTCAATAAGGGGTGTAGATTGACCTATCAACGGAATGGTAGTTTGAACTGTCAACAGTATGGATACCGTTGATGGAGAAACACTTGTCAACGAAAGAAGCTGTTTCGTTGATGAAGTCAATAAAGCACTTTGAGAAAGTGAAATTACAGTAGAATCTGTGGTGATTGATTTTAGAGATTTGTCCACAGATCCTCTTGCAACTTCAGAAAAAAATTGATTGATGGCCCAACAAATCACTTAACAAGTGATGGCCACCAGCTTCAGAGTGGGGCTTCTCCAAGATCAGAGTTGGAGAATCAGGAATAGATGTATGGATCATGTCTACATCTAGAGATAAAGTTGGTGAATTTGATGGAGATAGTTCAAGGTTGATGTTTAGAGAATGGGACTGTAACCCCAGAGTAATGATAGGGGTTACATCAAACTGAATTTGTGAAACTGGAAGTGTAGCTTCCAGAGTGTGTGCACCCTGTGAACCCTTGGACTTTTGTTTCACCCTCCTTTGGTATTGGGAAAAAGTAGACTGTGGGCTTGAAGTGTCCCTTACCCTCTTGGAGTGTGCTCTTGGAGAAGAGCTTGTTTCAATAATTACATCCTTTTGGGAGGATGCAATTAGACTTGTGTTTAAATCCATATTACTCATTGTGCCTTGTTGGGAAGACACAATGGGGCTTGGCTGGATTTCACTCATCTGTCCTTCCTTATCCTTAGGGTTTCTTTTATGTTCACCCCTTCCCTCACCTCTCACAGCACCTACAACACTCCCCTTAGGTTGTGTAGTGGATTTTACAACAGGTGCCTTTTGGGAAGCACCTGAGGTTGGCTTGGAGGATTTCTTTGAGTTTGGTCTTGTTGCTGGGGTAGGAGCCTGTTGGGTCACAACTACAGACTCCACAGCAACAGTACTGGGTGATATAGTTGAAGTAACAATTATACTAGAAGGGATAGCAGTAGTTACCTCAATTACTGGCAGATACACCACTGGAACCTCACCATTGTGGTTCAGCCTCAGTATGTTTGTCAGTACTCTCTTTTCTTGCACAAAACACTCAAACTTGGAAACAGGGTTAGAAATAACTAATGGTGTTGGACTAACATGATTAGCCAACATCATCAGAAACCTAGCATAATAGATATTCTTTTTCCTATTAGCCTTATCACCCAACTTAGCACCAATTTCATACATAAGTTGGGTGCTAAAGTTGTAATATCTATCAGTTAGGAGCATGGTAAAAAGAATCAACATGGAATTAGTTAATGCATCAAAATTACTAATCTTACCAGAAAAGACCTTGATAAATGCATCAGCTAAATAACTATATTCCCTAATCAAACCTCTCCTAATTATTCTACCCAGATTATCAGTAGGCAAAGAGTAGTTTATTGAATTTAGCAAGTTAACCATTTCAGTGATTGTAGGCAAAGCATCACAGTTATTTTCAGGAATATGTAAACATGCTTGCAATACATCAGAATTAACTATGTACTCTTTACCTTGTATGGTGAATTGCAGTGTGCAGTTTGTTCCACTATACTCACACGAGGTCCAAATCTCCTCGATTATCTCATTATAGAGAGGAGTTGAGTGAAACATTGCATAGCTCAATTTGCAGTTCTTCATGAAGTCCATCATCTTGAAAAAGATACTGTTTGGACCCTCCTTGACAACAAATGGGATTGAGTTGTTCTTTTCGTAAATGAACCCTCCAGCAGACATAAGCCTGACTATGGGTGCCATTGTTGTGTGAAGAAAAGCTTCGAGCTAAATTGCTTGTTAGAGAGAAGAAGAGAGAAAAGCCTTTGGAATTTTTGAGAACAGGTAAAAATAAAATAAAGAAAATAGAATTTCTTAAATACTCCCCCAAAAATTCTCAGAAAAAGAGTCCAATAATAAATGTAAATTACTGGATTGGCTTAAAAATATAACCGTTACTTTTAAAGAATTACCATGATTTATACTTACAGGGGTGTATGCACAGATCGTGGTAACGGACGTGTCAAATATCAACGGTTCAGATTAAAAGCGCTAAATCAACGAATCAGGATTGGGCGGTTAAAGTCCCGTCTTATTTCGTTGATAAAGCTGTGTTTCGTTGATATAAAAGAGCTATCAACGAAACACCCAGAAAAATGCTAAGACTGTCAACGAAATGGTTCGTTTCGTTGACATAGTAATTTTGACTTAGACAAAATTTCACTTTTTCCTGAGAAAATTAATTCACAGAAAAACATAGCAAGTTTCTGGCTGCATTTTAACTTGCAAAAATCTCAAAATAATTAAGAGAAATTTAGCATACCTAGCTCACTTACTAATCTTGAGAATGTGGATTCATCAAGTGGCTTGGTAAAGATGTCTGCAAGTTGTTGTTCACTTTGAACAAAATGTAACTCCACAGTACCATTCATAACATGTTCTCTAATGAAATGGTACTTGATGTCAATGTGCTTGGTCCTTGAATGCTGCACTGGATTCTCAGTAATGGCAATGGCACTAGTGTTGTCACAGAAAATAGGAATTTTCTCAACTCTTAATCCATAATCAAGTAGTTGATTTTTCATCCATAAAATCTGTGCACAACAACTTCCAGCTGCAATATACTCAGCCTCAGTTGTGGAGGTAGAAACTGAGTTTTGTTTCTTGCTGAACCATGAGACAAGCTTGTTTCCTAAGAATTGACACGTGCCTGTTGTGCTTTTCCTGTCAATTTTACATCCTGCAAAATCTGCATCTGAATAACCAATTAGTTCAAAGCCAGATTCTCTAGGATACCAAATGCCAAGGTTTGGTGTTCCTTTGAGATATCTGAAAATTCTTTTAATAGCAACTAAATGGGATTCCCTAGGATCAGCCTGAAATCTAGCACATAGACATGTAGCAAACATAATAGTCTACTAGCTGTTAAATATAAAAGTGAGCCTACCATGCCTCTGTAACCTGAAATGTCCACAGATTTTTCCTTAGTATTCAATTCAAGTTTGGTGGCAGTAGGCATGGGAGTTTTGGCAGGAGAGCATTCCATTAAATTAAACTTCTTTAATAAATCATGAATATATTTTGTTTGACTAATGAAAATGCCTTCATTAACTTGCTTCACTTGTAGCCCAAGAAAGTAAGTTAATTCTCCCATCATGCTCATTTCATATTTACTTTGCATAAGCTTGGCAAACTTTTGACAAAGTTTCACATCTGTAGACCCAAAGATTATGTCATCTACATAAATTTGAACAAGTATAGTAGAGCCATTCACAACCATGTGAAAAAGAGTTTTATCTACAGTACCTCTAGTGAAGTGATTCTCAAGGAGGAACTGTGAAAGTGTGTCATACCAGGCTCTAGGTGCTTGTTTCAAACCATAGAGTTCTTTGAGGAGGAAGTATACATATTCTGGAAAATCATCATCTTCAAAACCAGGAGGTTGACTTACATACACCTCCTCTTCCAATTCCCCATTCAGAAAAGCACTCTTCACATCCATTTGATAGACTTTGAAATTGGCATGGGCTGCATAGGCTAGGAAAATCCTTATTGCTTCTAGTCTTGCAATAGGAGCAAATGTTTCATCAAAATCAATTCCTTCTTCCTGTGAATAGCCTTTTGCAACCAGTCTTGCTTTGTTCCTTGTGACTATGCCATTTTCATCCATCTTGTTTCTGAACACCCATTTTGTGCCTATGACACTCCTGTCATTAGGCTTGGGCACCAGCTTCCAAACATTGTTCCTTTCAAATTGTGTTAGGCCGAATACACAATATAATCAAGTATGTATGAGAATAACAATAATTAAGAACACTGTTTATGAATCAATAAAACTGTAATCTTATTAACAGCTTCTCTCTTTATGATGTTAACGAATCACAAAGAGCTTCTAGGTTACAAGAATAATATATCAATATTCGCGTCCCTTCTAGGGATAACCTATCTGTGTTTATATAGTACACAGCTACATACAATCCTTATCTAATTGATATTCCTACAAGTTAGCTATACAAAACTTATCAATTAAGGATTGCTTCTTATCTTCCATTCTGTTTCCTTAGCTGTATCAATATATTCTGCTTCTTTCCATCTTCAGAATATATTGCTTCTAGAATCTTCAATTCTGCACCGACAGCTAATTCAACTATCACCCTGTCAGACTTTAAATAAACTCTGACCGGCTTCCATTAAACTCTTCACCCTGTCAGAGTTTAACTAAACTCTGACTGGCTTCTGATAAACTCTTGTCAGTACCTGTTGCTTAAACACTGATAAACAAACATTAGCAATTATATCTAACAATCTCCCCCAACTTGTTCATAATAAAATGTACAAGTTAAACATATAATTGATGATGTCAAAACCATTTAACAAATGCAGTGTTTAACATATAACAGAGTTTAATTTAAAACAGAGTTTAAATTTGACTTATAATAGAAAATATTAAAAACTTACAGTCAGACTTTACTTGACTTCTTCAATATCAGGTACAGTCCTGAGATAATCAATCAGCAATCTTCTCTCAGCATTCTCAAGTTCAGCTATCATAATCTCTTTCAGCTCCTTATACTCTGGATCTCCTTCACCAGTTTGATATATGGCAGCCCTCAGAGAATAGATACTGTTCTTCTTCATGTCATTCCCTAACCGAATGTACTGAGCTTTATCTGACTCTAAGTTGAAATCTAAGACTTTTATTCCAAGTGCAGTTTTAAATCTAGCACTGTTTCTTTTCATCTCCACCAACTTTCCAGCATGATCTCTATACTTTGGAATATAAGCATTTGAGACTCCTCCTCCTCTAAGCATCACTTTTGATTTCAGCATCTTTTCTCTTAAGATTTGAGCAACATTATGGGTGTGTCTGTTCTTAACTTTCAACAGATAAAGTACATATTCAAGTTCTTCCCATGATTTGAGATTGACATCAGATTCTCCAACTCTATAAACACTTCCATCACTCATGAAGTATAACAGAAACTGCTTCTTCAAGACTCTGTGAAAAATCAACTGAACAGATTCTAACTTATCAAGATTTTCTTGTGTATCCCCAATACCAGATCCTGCCAGTGAAATATTGTCTTGAGATCTGTTATTTATTCTCTTCTCCCTATGTGAACCTAAACCAGACTTATCAGAAAATTCTTTTCCAAGTACAGTCCTGGTTTGAGAAAAATCCACAGGTTGAAGTGTCAAAGTTTCAGAGAGTACAGATCTTAAGAAACCTTTGAGTTGAGGAGCTAGCTGAGTTTGCACAGCTTGAGCCTTGTCAGAGGCTGGCTTAACTTCAATAGTATCATCAACTTGAGCAGCGTCAGAGGTTGATTTTTCTAATCTTGTTTCAACTTGAGCAATGTCAGAGGTTGAATTATCTTTCTTTTCCAGGTTAGGCTCTTCAATCATTTTGCCTTTACCCTTATCAGAGTTTCTAATCACAGGTCTCCTTGTATATTGTATACTCTGTTGTGTATTCTCTTTGATAGAAATACCAACTTCTTTCTTCCTAGGAGCCTTGATTTCCTGTTTCTTGTAGATTCCAGCTTCAAGATTTTTCTTGTGTTCTTCAGCAAGCATCTGTTCTTCAGCTTGGATATCTTCAATAGTAACTTCCTTTCCATGCTCTTTAATAAAGATCCTAGCAGCAATCTCTTCATCAGTAGATGGGTTAGCTGAAACAACTAAACTTTTGTTGAGTTTTGAAGTAGATTGACCACCAGAGTTTATTACACTTCTTTGCCTTTGAGCAGAAATCCTTCTTTCATTTCCTCTGCTTCCCCCATCAGTAGAATCATCCTTCCGTCTCAGAGTTTGAGTATCTTTGCATTTGTCTTTAGGTATACTCTCCCCCTTTTTGACATCATCAGAAAGTAGTACTGATGTCAGCAATTCAAGCGCAGTAGAAATGGAAGTCAGTTGAGCAGACATAGCATTCTGGTTTTCCTCAACTGTCCCAAGCCTCTTCTTTATTTCTTCAGAATCCCTGGCTTGCTGCTTGAACATGGCATAGTAATAAGTTCTGTCAGCCTTTAAAGTAAGATCCCTCAGACTTACTTCATTCCTCAGATTTGTAAGCATTTGTTGATTCTCATCAAATCTATTATTGAGAGATTTGACTTGAACAACAGTTGCCTGTAAGCTCGTAAGGACATCAGGATTTGAAATCTTCTTGACAGAATCAGATAGAAAATCTGCAGCCCTTTGTGCTGGAAAGACACAATCTGCATTAGCCCATGTATTGTAATACATATTCTGAAAATGCTCAGAAGCATTGTCATCAATAGAATCAGCTTGAAGATCAGAAATTTCCACCTGAACATCAGAGTTTGAATGAGCAGGACTAGCTTCAGCATTGTCATCCTCTCTGTGAATATCTTCAAGCACATTTTCAGCAGTGATTTCATCAATTAACTATGCAGTTGCATCAGGTACTTGGTCTGCTACAGTTTGAGGAACATCAGAGTTTGCTGGAGCAGTAACCTCTGCTTCTCTGTGAACAATCTCAACAACTGATTGTTGCAAAGCTTCAAGTAAAACAATATCCTCATGATCATTATCTGTTGCATCAGCATGTACGGCAACAGCTTCTGTAACTGGATCAACTCTAATCTGATCAACTTCCTCACCTTTCTCAAAATCAAGAGAAATGATTTCTGTGTGAGAAGCAATAGGTTCTACTAATTCAGTAGTAGCTTGATCAGCTTCTAGTACAGTATCTTCATGATTGACAATTCTGCTGTCAGAGTATGCAGCAGCTTCCTCAACTACATCATCAGCTTTTGATGTAGGAGCTTCTGTTTCAAAATCCATCAGAATAGCTTCAGGATTTGCAGCATCCTCAGCAGGTAGAATATTCTCCTCAACAACAATTGCAGGAGTACTTGGAGGAACAGTTGTAGTCACAATCTCCTCATTCTCTGATGTAGGAGCTTCAGTTTCCTCAGGTTCTTTGTCCATATTTGCAATGATATCACCAAAAAGTTGTTCAGCAACTAGTCTTCTCTTTCTCTGATGAAGAGTTTCTTCATCAGCTTCAGTTTCTGAGTCTGCAATAGAATCAGCAGCAACAGACTTTGCCCTTTGGGCTCGCCTTTTCTTCATTCTTTTTCTCTGAGGCACAGCATCAACATTTGATGCCTCAGCTTCAGTGTGTTGCAAACCAGACTTAACTGATCGAACTTTAGATCTCTTTGACCTCTGTGGTTGAGACACAGAAGGTCCAGCTTCAATGTTTGCCAGCTGTTGTTGTTGTAAAGTGACTAGGAATTGTTGCACAGACTCAGGCAATAGCAAGCAACCAACATCACCTTTCTTGTTGTCATTGTTGATAAGATCATTGAAAATACGTTTGTGCAATTTAAATGAGAGGATAACATCATCCTCTACTATCTCAACATTAGGACAGCAAAGATTGAATATTAACTGACAAAACCTAGAGAAATAAACAACATTTCTATTCTCTAGCATTTTCTCACCAATATTATGCAAAACTAATCTAGCAATATCAAAATTACTGCCATAAAGAAGAGAATACCCGATCTGTAGACTATCAGTGGGAATTGCATCCCAGTTTGTGCACTTTTTCCCGAACGCTCTTGTTATGCAGTCGAAAAAGAAACTCCATTCCTTTCTCAAGAGCGGTCGCTTCAATTGACCAATCTTTGTCAGTGGTCCAGAGTAGCCTATTTCTTGCATCATTCTAACTAACTCAGAATCTCCAACAGCAACTGTGAACGAATTGAAATCTTCAAGATCCAAAGCATCACGAACAGTTCTGGGAGTTACAGTATAGTCATTGTCTTGAAATTGAAAAATGATAGAAGGAGACCCATTTCCTCCTCCATTATCATAAGCACCTGTCTGCCAGAAAGCTTTAATTTGTGTTGCAGACAGCTTCAATGGTGCGGTTAGAGCAGTACCGATATCAGAGTTTAACAAGAACCTCTGAATCAAATGAAACGCCTCCGGTGCGTTCTCATTTGCTACAGGAGCAGAATAATTGTTGGGAACAAATTCTAATTCAGAAGCAATAAACGCTGTAGTTGCCATTAGTAAGATTTGAAAACAAGAAGAACTGGGCTTTGAAAGTGTTTGAGTGTTTGTGTGTGAGTAAAAGCTTATGAAAAGATGAGGTGCGTAAAAGATTGAATCGTGTGTATGTAGTGTATTTAAATAATAACTGTAAAGATTAAAAGTATGTTAGTGGGACAGATGTCAAACGTGCATACGCTGACAGCTGTATCTAACAACTTCCAATACACACGTGCAGACGTGGAGACACCTGGCATCACATAAAACACTCAAAATATCCGCTTAAAAGAAAAAAAATCAATAATAATAAAATTATCAATTTTAATAATAAAGTACAAAGGAGCTCAACAGTCAGAATAATAATGACTGTCTTGAAACTCCGCACCTTATTATCCCAAGCGCTTCGAGTCAAGTAAAAACCTTTCAGTTACCCTGTTGAATGCTTTAAAAACTGAAGCATTTTAACAACAGGCTTCATATCTTAAAATTACCATACACCAAATGGCAGGAACCTTTGAATTCATGGATGTAGAATCATTCTTGAACATGAACTGGCATCAACAAGCAAACTATATCATCGATGAGTTTCTTGTTCTGTCTTTTCTGAATGATGAAGGTCTTATAGCAGATGATGAAATAGTGGAAGGACCGATCTCCAATCCTTATGTGCACATCATCCGTCCCGGTCCATATGATGTGCCCATCCTGGCAGACGATCATACTATGGAGATTTGCATGATGCTCTTCCAGCAGAGCTTCCTGATGGGTACTGAGGAGACAATCTTCTTGGAATCCTGCAAGCTGCAAAGCAGAAAGAGAATCCGAGAAGATGATGATGATGATTCATCTTCAGGATGTTGTCAAGCAATCCCAGATGGTATAATGATCAGTTGAACAACTGGGTAGCGATCATCAGAAGTAATAGAGCACAATAGCTTCTGGCTCTAACTCTTCTGCTTCAGATGTAGCATTCAAATACTTGTCCTGGTTAAATAGATCTTCCCTTTTGTAACCATAGTGATTAGTATTTACCAGAAAGATTAGCTAAACATGAGTATGAAATTGTCTGAATGTAAATTTGAATCAATTAATGAAAAAAAATTTTGTTTCTTTACATATCAGTATTATCAATATTGC
The DNA here is from genome assembly GCA_030848705.1 of Heracleum sosnowskyi. NCBI lineage: Eukaryota > Viridiplantae > Streptophyta > Magnoliopsida > Apiales > Apiaceae > Heracleum > Heracleum sosnowskyi. The sequence goes on from CM061235.1 coordinate 75,437,785, forward strand.
ATAGTAATTGTAAAGTGAAAGAAATGATATCACTTTAAACAATAAACTAACATACTCAGCAGCATTACGAATCACTATCAGGACTTATCAAACACACTCTTTCTTTTCTCCGTTCAATCATACTTTTTCGAAAAACAAATGACTAATCTCAAAATTATAAAATTTCTGAAACAAAGAAATTATTTTAACCATCAGAGATTAAAACAAAGTAACCTCGGCGTATTTCACACAATACATCAGTGTTTACCATTTGTCCTTCTTTGTCAATAAACTCTTTTCTCAATCTGTACAGTTGTGAAAATATGTGTGTGTAGTAGCAGAGTTTACCGAAATCAGTATTTAGATCATCTCAAAGTGCATAAAATCCACAATCTAAAGTAGTAAAAACTGGTTGCCTAAACTCTCATGTTTAACATAAAATCTGATTTTATATCTAAACTCTGTATTACTGATATCCTTTCATTTGAATATGTCTTTTATTTTTCACCCCCTTTATTTGTTTTTTTTTTTTTTATATTTTATTTTTCCAGTAATCAGTGGTTGGCACTAGTCACCAAAAATCAAAGATTTTAGCCCTTATTTCATACAATAAGTTCCTGGATCTTCCTAGGCACAACATGATCTCAAAGGAATTTGTGCTCTTTTTGGCATCTTTTGATTTGAGGGTGAATTATTTGCAATTAATAATCAGAGTTTAGACTTTTCATCAGTAAATATAATTAACTTATGAGAGAAAATGCAAACAGCTAATACAGACTCAGTGTATAGGATCAATAAACTAAGAGATGCTATAAATATAGAGACAGTATCATGCTGTGTTAGCTTACTGCACATTTTTGAGATCAGAATCTATACAACTCTTAAGGATTCACAATTACTTACTGAGAATTATGCTTCATACAAATTTCTTCATTGGTCCATATGTTTCAGACAAAATTACAATCAGAGTATAGCATTAAACTGTAACAAACAGAGTATGACCAACTTTTTATGACTCACAGAGTTTAGCATCAGAGTTTAACAGACAGAGTTTATGACACTGGTACTCATAACAGTTAATACATGCAAGGAATCATGAGCATTAAACAATCAAACATGGATAGATTTTGAGTCTAACCCGTATCTCTAGTCAGAACCAGAGATCATGCCAAGTTCATTTACCAATCTTGTAAAAGTAGCTTCACTCAAAGGTTTGGTGAAGATATCTGCAAGTTGTTGGTCTGTAGACACAAAATGAAGCTCAATGTTCCCTTCTTCCACATGTTCTCTGATAAAATGATATCTTATGCTGATGTGCTTGGTCATGGAGTGTTGTACTGGATTACCTGTCATAGCAATAGCACTTTGGTTATCACAGAAAATAGGTATTTTAGAGTACCTTAACCCATAATCCAGCAGTTGATTCTTCATCCATAAAATCTGTGCACAACAGCTACCAGCTGCTATATACTCTGCTTCAGCTGTGGATGTGGAGATTGACTTTTGTTTCTTGCTATACCAAGAAACCAATCTGTCACCTAAAAATTGACAGCTTCCACTTGTACTTTTTCTGTCTATCTTACAGCCTGCAAAATCTGCATCAGAGTAACCAATTAACTTAAACTCTGATTCTCTAGGATACCACAAACCCAAGGTTATGGTGCCTTTGAGATATTTGAAAATCCTTTTTACAGCTGTTAGATGAGGCTCTCTGGGATCTGCTTGAAATCTTGCACAAAGACATGTTGCATACATGATATCAGGTCTACTTGCAGTAAGATACAGTAAAGACCCTATCATTCCTCTGTAGTTTGTCATATCTACTGAGGCTCCTGTGTCTTTGTCTAGCTTTGTTGCTGTAGCCATGGGAGTTGTAGCAGATGAACTATCAAGCATACCAAATTTCTTGAGAAGATTTCTGGTATATTTTGCTTGATTGATAAAAATACCATCATCTGTTTGCTTTACTTGTAAGCCTAGAAAGTAACTAAGCTCTCCCATCATGCTCATTTGATACCTGGATTGCATAAGCTTTGCAAACTTCTTACAAAGTTTGTCATTAGTAGATCCAAAAATAATATCATCTACATAAATTTGAACTAAAAGCAAATCATCACCAGAATTGAAATAAAACAAGGTTTTATCAATTGTACCTCTTGTGAACCCACTTTCTAAAAGAAATTGAGCAAGAGTTTCATACCATGCTCTTGGTGCTTGCTTTAGTCCATATAATGCCTTGTCAAGCCTGTAGACATAATCTGGATGCTTGGAATCTACAAATCCTGGTGGTTGTTCAACAAACACTTCTTCTTCAAGCTTCCCATTGAGAAAAGCACTTTTCACATCCATCTGAAAGACTTTAAACTTCTTGTGTGCAGCATAGGCCAGAAAAATTCTTATGGCCTCCAATCTTGCAACTGGAGCAAAGGTTTCATCATAGTCAATTCCTTCCTGTTGTGAATAACCTTTGGCCACAAGTCTAGCTTTATTTCTTGTAATCACACCTTCACTATCAGTCTTGTTTCTGAAAACCCACTTTGTACCTACAATTGATCTATTCTTTGGTCTAGGTACAAGTGTCCAGACTTCATTTCTTTCAAATTCATTTAACTCTTCTTGCATTGCTGTAATCCAATTTGCATCTTGAAGAGCTTCCTCCACTTTCTTTGGTTCTGTTTGAGACAAGAAAGCATGATACAGACACTCATTATTTGTTGCACTTCTAGTTCTTACACTAGCATCAGGATCTCCAATTATGAGATCAGGTGTGTGTGCCTGTGTCCACTTTCTTGCTGTTGGTAAGTGGTTTCTTTCATCATTATTGAATCCTCCCCCTTGATCCATGCTCTCCTGATTCATATGTTGACTTTCTGCAGCTTCTGAGGCTCCCCCTGAATTGGATGGCTCAGAGTTTGAACTGTCAGAGTTTGAATCAGTTTCCTCAACTGACTCACTTGCTGTGTCTTGTTGAGCTTCTTCACGCTCCCCCTCAACTGGTTCTCTATTTTGTTCAATTTGAGAATTTCCAGTTTCTCCAGTATTAACCAGTAGAGGTTCAGAGTATGCTTCGTCAGAGTTTGTCAAACCTGCTTCATCAGAGTTTATATCATCAGAGAATAGATCTTCATTTTCAAAACGTAGTTGATCATATCCATCCTTGTCTTCAAGTCCAATTATTTTCTTGTCATCAAATGACGCATGTATGGATTCCATGATCACCTTAGTTCTCAGATTGTAAATTCTGAATGCTTTTGTTGACAATGGATAGCCAACAAAGATTCCTTCATCAGCTTTTAACTCGAACTTGGTCAACTGTTCAGGATGAGTCTTCAACACAAAGCATTTGCATCCAAATATATGAAAATATTTCAAATTTGGCTTCTTATTTTTCACCATCTCATATGGTGTTTTCCCATGCTTGTTGATCAGTGTAGCATTTTGAGTAAAACAAGCAGTTTGAACAGCTTCTGCCCAGAAATAAGTTGGCAATTTTGCTTCATCAAGCATAGTTCTGGCAGCTTCAATTAAGGTTCTGTTCTTCCTTTCAACTACACCATTTTGCTGTTGAGTTCCAGGTGCAGAAAATTCTTGTTTCACTCCTCTTTCCTTGCAGAAAGCTTCCATGATTGAGTTTCTGAATTCAGTTCCATTATCACTCCTTATAATTTTGACTTTGTGCTGTGATCCTTTGTCCAGTAGATTTACATGATCCATCAGAATTTGAGCAGTTTCATCCTTCTTTGATAAGAAATACACCCATGTATATCTAGTATATTCATCAACAATTACTAGAGCATATTTCTTTCTGCCCATTGACATCACATTCACTGGTCCAAAGAGATCAACATGTAGAAGATGATAAGGTTCCACTACTGAAGATTCAGATTTGCTCTTGAAAGATGTCTTCCTTTGCTTGGCCTTTTGACAAGAATCACATAGACCATCTAGATTGAGTATTGACTTTGGAAGTCCTCTTACAAGATCCTTTCTAATTAGCTCATTGATGTTGTTCAAATTGAGATGAGAGAGCTTCTTGTGCCAATTCCAACTCTCTTCATTTGACATTCTTGCTGTCAGACACACTGTTTTTCCATCAGAGTTTGTTACCAAACTTGCTTCATAAATATTGTTGCGCCTGTGTCCAACTAGAACAACTTTTCCAGTAGATTTACTGATAACTTCACAGTATTCACTATGAAAATCTACATGGTTTTCTCTGTCACAGATTTGACTCACAGATAACAGATTATGCTTGAGTCCTGAGACTAGAGCTACATTTGTGATGATGACACTTCCAAGATTAATATTGCCATATCCCAGAGTGTGTCCTATGTTGCCATCTCCATAGGAAACTTTTGGGCCAGCCTTCTCCTGAAAGTCTGATAGCAGGGCTTTATTTCCAGTCATATGTCCTGAGCATCCGCTGTCCAAGATAAGGGTGCTCTCTATTATGCCCTGCAATCACAAACAAACACTAAGTGTTAGTTTTAAGGATCCAGACTTGCTTGGATCCTTTGTCTTTCTTAACAGTGTTAGCTTTTGCAGCGGAATCAGCATTATCAGAGTTTAAACTAACATTGTCAGATTTTACACTAGCAGAGTTTGCTCTAACCCATTTCAAGTTGGGTTTTAGCTCATAATAATTATGATAAATTGCATGATAACTCTTACATGTGTAAATTGAATGCCAAGTGCTCCCATAATGTTTGCATAAAGTCTGTGGTCTTACTCTAACATAATCATTCTTTACTTCTGAAGTAGAAGGTAAAGAATTAATATGTTTGTTCTTATTGCAGAATCTAGCAAGATGATTAGAACTACCACAATTGTAACATGTTTTCCTTGAAGCACCAGCATTAGGCATATGATTATTTCTATTATTTATGCCTATTTTTCCATTCCTATTTCTCTTGGACCCTTTAGGTTTCATGGCAGACTTCACCTCTTTGAGCTTATGATTAAACTGTTTTCCTGTCATTAAACCAACATTAACCTGTTTTTCACAGACTCTAATTGGCTCTTTAACAGCTTCTAGCTCAACAAGCTTCTCTGTTTTAGATTCAATATCCACTTGTTCAACACAAGCTTCAACTGGCTCCAAAACAGCTTCTTTCACAACTACAGATTTTAGGTTGGTGGACTCTGGAACAAATATCACAGGTTTAAGTTGTGGTTTAACCTTAACCTTGTCTTTAAACCTAAGTTCATCGTTTTCACAATAGCCTAAACCTACAGAATCTGTTTGAAACACTTGATGAGTGTCTCTTCCAGAGTTTGTCCAAGTCTTAATTATTTTTCTTAATAGCACCTGTTCCCTGGCATCTGACTTCTAAAGCATCCCATATCTCTTTGGCAGTTTTGCAGCCAATTACTCTGTTAGACATAACGTTATCTAACGCACTGTGGAGAAGATGTCTAACCTTTGCATCCTTTGCAATTGATGAGATGTCCTCAGGAGTCAAATCTTTCTTTTCCTTTGGAACAGTCTTTTGTTCTTGTCCATCAACAACAGGGGCTAGTTTGGTTGGATTATGAGGACCATCATAAATTCTGTCAAGATATTCTGGATCTGTAGCCTCCAGAAACATGGTCATCTTCAACTTCCAAATTGGATACTCTACAGGCCTGAGAATTGGAACCCTGATTGTTTCATATCGACTCACAGAATTAGGCTTAACCTGTTCAGCCTTGGGAGCAGTTTGATTTTCTTCAGACATGATTATTACTATGTTTAAATCGTAAAACTGTATATATTAAACAGCCTTGGCTCTGATACCAATTGTTAGGCCGAATACACAATATAATCAAGTATGTATGAGAATAACAATAATTAAGAACACTGTTTATGAATCAATAAAACTGTAATCTTATTAACAGCTTCTCTCTTTATGATGTTAACGAATCACAAAGAGCTTCTAGGTTACAAGAATAATATATCAATATTCGCGTCCCTTCTAGGGATAACCTATCTGTGTTTATATAGTACACAGCTACATACAATCCTTATCTAATTGATATTCCTACAAGTTAGCTATACAAAACTTATCAATTAAGGATTGCTTCTTATCTTCCATTCTGTTTCCTTAGCTGTATCAATATATTCTGCTTCTTTCCATCTTCAGAATATATTGCTTCTAGAATCTTCAATTCTGCACCGACAGCTAATTCAACTATCACCCTGTCAGACTTTAAATAAACTCTGACCGGCTTCCATTAAACTCTTCACCCTGTCAGAGTTTAACTAAACTCTGACTGGCTTCTGATAAACTCTTGTCAGTACCTGTTGCTTAAACACTGATAAACAAACATTAGCAATTATATCTAACAAATTGGTTTAGCTCTTCTTGCATAGCCAAAACCCAATTTGGATCTAGAAGTGCATCCTCAACTTTCTTTGGCTCATCTTGAGACAGAAAGCTGCTATATAGACATTCTTCTTGAGTTGCTCTTCTAGTTTGGACTTTTGAAGAAACATCACCTATAATAAGTTCAAAGGGATGATCTTTAGTCCATTTCCTTGAGGGAGGTAGATTTGCTCTTGAAGAGGTAGCTTCATGATCATGATTGCCTTGATTGGATATTTGTCCTTGAGAAACTCCCCCTGAGTTTGTTGTCCCTAAATGATTACTTCTAGAAGCATTTCTATGACTGTCAACAGTATTACCATTTTGGCGGTCAACGAAACGCTCATTTTGACTGTCAACGAATCCACCATCATGACTGTCAACGAAATGACCATTTGGTCTGCTAGCAGCTATTCTTTTCAATCTTAATGCAACAATTTCATCTTCACTGCTGCTTTCATCTGTGCTAGATACAACAACTTTAGGCTGTTTCTCAGTAGCCTTAACATGATTCACTTGATCTCCTTCCTCATTTTCAAAAGAAAGACTTTCATGGAAACCTTCATCACAGAGACCTTGAATTTTGAGATCATCAAAAACAACATGTACAGATTCCATAACAATGTTGGTTCTGAGATTATAGACTCTGTAGGCTTTCCCTGCTGCATATCCCACAAATATTGCTTCATCTGCCTTTGCTTCAAATTTCCCCAAATGCCCAGCTTGATTTCTCAGAACAAAGCACTTGCATCCAAAGACATGAAGAAAATCCAATAGTGGCTTCTTTCTTTTGAGTAGCTGATAAGGGGTCATTCCTTTGGCCTGATTAATCAAAGAAATATTCTGAGTGAAGCAAGCTGTATTAACTGTCTCAGCCCAAAAATAAGTTGGTAACTTTGATTCATCTAGCATTGTCCTTGCAGCTTCAATAAGTGTTCTGTTTTTCCTTTCAACTACACCATTTTTCTGTGGTGTCCTTGCTGCTGAAAACTCATGCAAAATACCATTTTCTTCACAGAACACCTTCATGCTTGAATTCTTGAATTATGTCTCATTGTCACTCCTAATCCTTCTTACTTTCAAGTCAGGATGATTGTTTACCATCTTGATGTGATTGATAATGATTTCACTTGCCTCATCTTTGGAGAGCAAAAAGAAAGTCCATGTAAATCTAGAAAAATCATCAACAATCACAAGACAATATTTCTTCTTTGAAATAGACATGACATTTACAGGGCCAAACAAATCCATATGAAGCAACTCAAGCTGATGGACAATTGATGACTCTGTCTTGCTTTTGAATGATGCCTTCTTTTGTTTCCCTTTTTGACAGGCATCACACAAACCATCCTTGGAAAACTCCACCTGTGGAATTCCTCTAGCAAGATCTTTCCTCACCAAGTCATTCATAACTTTAAAATTCAGATGAGATAATTTCTTGTGCCATAGCCAACTTTCATCCTTGCTTGCCTTGCTGAAAAGACAAGTGATGGTTTCTGGACTTGTGCTACTAAAGTCAGCAATGTACACATTCCCTCTTCTGAATCCAGTCATTACCACATTGTTGTTTCCTCCTTTAGAAACAACACAGGCTTCTCTAGAAAAAGTAACTAAAAATCCTTTGTCACAAAGTTGACTGATGCTAAGCAAATTGTGCTTAAGACCATCCACCAATGCAACCTCATCTATGATGACATTCTCTTTTGAAATCAAGCCATATCCCTTTGTGTAGCCTTTGCTGTCATCTCCAAAAGCAATACAAGGGCCAGCTTTTTCCTGAAACTCTGTGAGCAGGGTAGAATCACCAGTCATGTGTCTTGAACAACCACTATCCAAGTACCAAAGATTCCTTTTGTCTCCCTGCACACAATAAAATCAAATCAAGTTGATTTTGGTACCCAAGTTTCCTTGGGTCCTGTTTTGTTAGCCTTTGCTTTCCCTTTTACATTATTTTTCACCTTGGGCTCAGATTGATTTAAATCAATCTTTACCCTTGGTGTTGATTTCTGAGGGTTGCTCACATTTTCATTCACAGCATGCATAGTTGGAGGAATAAACATGTTATTCATATTCCATGGCATCTGTGGCACATTAAACATATTCATGTATGGATTAGACACAAATGGCATGCTGGCATATGGATTTTGAAATTGTGCATATGGAGCAAACATGTTAGGCATAACAGGCATTGTAGGCATAGAACTATTCATTGCAGGCTTGGGAATTTTCACTTTAACAGTCTTCTTAACAGATTTGCAGTTAGTAGATAAATGACTAACACTTCCACAATTAACACATGTCTTTCTAGGAGCATATTTATCAGGTGTGTAATTGTTGTGTTTGTTAATTCCTACTTTGCCATTCCTGTTATTCTTTTTATTTCCCTTAGCCTCAACTTGAACATTCTCTAACTTATCTTTCAATTGCTTGTTGGACAAGTGACCTACATTAGCTCTCTCAACAGGCTTCTCAACTTTCTTTGATTTACTAGACTCACCTTGAACAAAGTTCTTGGTGACAGGACCATACTTATTATTAAGTCTAGTGAGTTCATCTTTTCTTTTCTCTGTCAACGAAACACCCTGATCGGTTGATGGTTCATCTGTCAACGAAACATTGCATTCCGTTGACATATCAACCTTCAACAAATGATCATTGTTGTTTGTTGACTCTGTTTCTGATTCTAAGGTTTCACAAACATACCCTAGTTTCTCTTTGTTCTTTTTCCATGATTGTTCACAGAAAGATTCCATACCTTGAACATTAATGATGTTGGTAGCAACATTCCTGGCATCTTTCCATTTAGCAATCACACTTTGTTCTATTTCAAGTTGTGTCTTAAGAATTTCTTCCCTTTGTAACACGTTCTCAAGTTCCTTCTTAGCATCCCTACTAACACATCTCATTTTCTCAAATTCAATGAGCTGTGCTTCTAACATTGCATTCCTATCACTTAAGAGCAAATTAGTCTCTTTTATTCTTGAATTCTCTTTGGTAAGTGACTTAAGAGTAACGCGTAAATTATATAATACAGTAGACATTTCATTTACTGCACTATCGCATTCCTCTTTAGAAAGCTCAGAAAGATTAGTAATTGTTACCTGGTTGCTTGAGGAGCTTGCTTCCTGCTCATGATTGTTAGCCATAAGAGCCAGGTTGACATATTCAACATCATCATCAGAATCTTCACCATTACCAGCCCAATCATACTCCTGAGACATGAAAGCCTTTTCTTTTTGCTTGAGAAGTTCAAAGTATTTCTTTTTATAATCAACAGGCTCAAATTTCCTGTTGCCCTTCTCAATCTTGGGCTTTCTGCAGTCTCCAGCAAAGTGACCAAGCATTCCACAATTGAAACATTTAGATTTAGACTTTTCAATCCAGTTACTTTTGTTAGATTGAAAGTCTCTCCTTGGTGGCCTTGCTTCTGAGTTTCTCTTGAACTTGAACTTAGAGAATTTTCTTGACAGAAAAGCAATGTGTTCATCAATCTCATCTAAGTCATCCAAGTTGGCTGGTTCTGGTTCTTCTTCTTCTGTCATCTTGCCTTTACCCTTGCTAACATCACTTCTACAACTAGCTCGACTAGTTGTTGCCTTTGCAGCTTCTTCGGTGTCATCTTCCAGTTGGTTCACAGATGCAATCAATGCAATAGATCCACCCTTCTTCTGTACCTTTTCAATTTCTTCATCTTGCTCCATTTCCAACTCATATGTCTTCAAGGTTCCATAAAGCCTTTCAAGAGTGTAGTCTTTGTACTCTTGAGTGTTTATGAGAGAAACAGTCATAGGCTTCCATTCTTTTGGAAGAGCTCTAAGAAATTTAAGGTTTGAATCCTTGGTTTGATAGATCCTCCCATACAGCTTTAATCCATTCAAAAGCTTCTGAAACCTACTAAACGTGTCATTTAGGGTTTCACCAGCTTTAAAATGAAAATGCTCATATTGTTGTATAAGGAGTTGCATTTTATTTTCCCTGACTTGCTCAGTTCCTTCACAGAGAGTTCTAACAGTGTCCCATACTTCTTTGGAGGTTGTACAGTTTATGACATTGTCAAACATCTCTTGCTCCAAACCATTAAACAGAATGTTCATGGTTCTTTTGTCTTTATGGACTTCTGCAACATCTTCAACAGTCCATTCTGAGACAGGTTTTGGAATCTCTACATCAGGAGCATCATCTGGCAGTCCAACTCTAGAATCAAGCTTCATGGGAACGTGTGGACCTTTCTCAATGCAGTCTACATACCTCTCATCCATAGACATGAGATGTAAATGCATCTTTACTTTCCAGTGAAAGTAATTGTCCTTATCAAGAACTGGTATCTTCACACCTGCATCCTTCTTCACCATGGTTTCTGTTTTTGGTCTTGATCTTTAAACTTCTTGTATGTTAGAAGCTTGCTCTGATACCAATTGTTAATCCCAAATGACCTAACAGAATTGTAGAAGGGGGGGGGGGGTTGAATACAATTCTTGATATTTCTTAAACTTAAAACAACTTACAAATAAAAACTGAACTTAAAGTAAAAATCACAAGCACATAAATAATTTCAGTTGGATTGTTTGATGATCCAACTGAAGTGATTTTTATTGCGGAAATAATCTGTGATACAAAAGTACACAGCTGCTCAGTTACAAGGTTGTAGAGAAGAATGCTCTCAAGGATAGCTAATACAAACTATTTGTTTTTCTTCTCTCCTTTTAAAGTAACTGCTACACTTGGTTATATATCCCCAAGTTTACAAGCCTATTTTTGGCTACACTAAAAGTACAATGAGTAACCGCCAATAGTTTGCTTTTCATCCCTTTGTCCAGTGGTCCTTGGAGATCCTTGTTCTTGTCTTCATGCTTATTATGATCACTCCCAAGACCCAATTGGAAACTGGGATGTTTCCTTATTCCCCATGTCCATTTTAATGGTTTTCAATGCAAAGTACACTTCCACATCACCTTTAGATCTGTTCAGTAAACTGTCACTATCATTTTGTCAACTATTCAGAAAAGCAATAATGATTCGTTGATAGCAGGGAGATGTGTTTCGTTGATAGCTTTATTCTTCATTCCGTTGATGGTGTTTCCCTCGTTTCGTTGATGAGTAAACTCCATACCGTTGACAGAGTAATCTTCATACCGTTGACATGTCTTCACTTAGGCAAAATTACAAGGCATAATATATTTACAATTAACCAACCTATTTTGCCTATCTAGTACTTAGTCAACATGACTTAGAAAACCTATCTAGTACATATAACAGAATGCCTATCATTTGAGAAGTATTGTACAATGCAATTGCTACAACACTCATTTCGTTGATGAGCTTCCTGTCAACGGAATGCTGCAAAGCATGCCATTTCGTTGACAGCTACAAAGTGACTTTACACAAATTCTACTAAGTGTTTTATGTTTATCATCAAGAACAACATATTCCTAACAGTTACGCTAGTTACATATAATTGTTTATCAAAATACGATAAAAATGCCATTAGAAAAGTTAAAATAAAATAGCAATGTTAGAGTCCCAAAATTGTTACCAAATTACGCATAACACTTTTTGATTTGCGGTGCACATAGTAAAGCACAATTTATTTTTATTTTTTTGCTAAGTTAATGCACAATATTACTTGTAAGTAAATAATCAATAACTGAATGATACATCGTCATTTGAGAATTGTTTTGATAATAAATTTGAGAGTTTTAACATTTTCTAAAATAAATTTATGTACGAGAAGTTGACAACCATCAATACTATTATATAATAGACGAAACATTAAAAGTTTGGTTGGTCGGTATGGTACGTTCTGATTTTACTTAATTGCCCTTAACATTAAAAGTTTGGTTGGTCGGTATGGTACGTTGTGATTTTACTTAATTGCCCTTAACTGTATTTCGTGTTTTTACTTAATTAACCTTACTTATTTATAGAAATATATTATTAAATAATAATATTACCTATTTATAACCAATTACCTTTTTCCCTTGAAACACATTATTTTTTCCTAACAAATTCTCATACTTGCAATTATCCTTTTTAACTAAAACATGTCAGTTTTTCTATTTTTCCTTACTAAAACCCCTCATTTTCCAAAAATATCACGGACAAACTTTTAGTTATTTATATTTAAACCTATAATATTATAATTATTTTTTAAAAGTTTACCTATTTTAACATGTCTACTTATTTTTCTTAACAAATACAAACACTAAGAATATTAAAATATAAATAATCAAATACCTATTTATAACCAATTACCTTTTCAGCTAAAACACATTATAGATTTTTTCTAACAAAATCCCTCCTTTTCTAAATATATCACGGGAAATTGTCTTTTTCAATTTATTTTTTCTAATTTTCTCAAATAAATTCATTTTTTTTAAAAAAATATCAGAGGAAACCCTTTACTTATTTATTTGAAAACGTATTAAAATACTTTTAATTATTAAATTTTAAAACCTCATTTTCCAAAAATGTCACGGGCATTTACCTTTTTTAACTAAATATATGTTACATTTTTTAGTTTTTCTTACTAAAACCACTCATTTTCCAAAAATATAACGGGCAAATCCTTACTTATTTATTTTAAAATATGTTTTAATGTTATTAACTAATTAAAAGTATTTAGCTATTTTAACATATCTACTTATTTTTTTAACAAATACAAGTAATAAAATATTAAAAATATAATAATAAAATAATAATTAACAATCCGTGCATGAGTTTTAAGCTAGTATCTTTAATAATGAACATGCCTTTTTAGAAGAATCATTACTTGAATTGAAGCAGTATCTATGGTTGTATTAATAGTGAGTTTTGCTTTTGGGGTAAAAGAACAGTCCACTTCTGTAGAATTCAGTAAATATTTAATGATTTGATGTGGTTTAGCGTAGAACGCAGATGGTGAAAATTAGATTGCAATTAGCATATTAAAAACATGGTTTACACTTGTAGTGATGTTATAAGTCGTTCGATTTGTCTTTTGGGTTTAGGACTCAAACGGATGGCGATGTGCATTTAATATGACCACATGAAGGTACATGAAGGTACAGTTAAGGTAAATACAGACGCGGCTATCTTTGAAGACTCTAGTTGCTATAGTTACGCTATGGTAACTCGTGATCACGAAGGCAACATGCTGGAGGCTGCTTCCAGTTGCAGACAAGGGAGTATGGTACCAGAACTTGCAGAGGTCATAGGAATCAGAGAAGCGCTCAGTTGGGTTAAAAACAAAGACTGGCCAATGGTGATTGTTGAAACAGATTGCTTGGTTGTAACACAGGCGATTCGATGCTCATCTGTAACTCTTTCATATCTTGGAAGGGTTGTAAATGAATGCAGACAACTTCTATCTGATTTAAGAGATCATAAGGTGATTCTAAAGTTTGTTAAACGATCCGCGAACAAGGTGGCTCAATTCATAGCGAGACACAATAGTTCTTTAGTTAATCGTATTTGGCGAGGGGGAAATACTCACTCAGATCTTTTTCATGTACTGTCAGATGACTTGAAGTTTTAATAAAAAGCTTTCTTTGTTGGCAAAAAAAAATAAAATATGTATCATATTCTTTGTACTTAATTCTTTTATCACAATTACTATAATCTGACGGACACAGTAGAAAAGAGTCGCGCACTAATATTACGAAAAATGCTAGGAAATCAAACAAATAATTTCTCGAATATATATATTGATTATAAAAATAATAAATGAGATGATTTAACAAGCGGTAATCTTTGTCATAATTTATCCGCTCAAAAGATTAATGTGATACAAGGCAAGAGACAAAAGTCACCATCAAAATAATTCGGGATCAAAAGCAAAGCGGTCCACATTTTTTGCAAGCAAATAAGTTTCATTTTTAGAGGATTACATAAAATTAGTTTTATGTGCACCGTTGAAAATAAAATCTAAACTCATATTTTATTCATTTAATAAATTGCATCTATTACAAAATCTTGGTTTACTCGAAAATGGAAAATAAAAAAATAGTTATCTCCCTCGTATCACAACGTCCGATTAAGTAAGGATACTAGGATGATGATAAATTATGCAAGGTGACAAAGCAGACAAGTCCAAAACTATGAAAGTTTGAGAAGGACCTTAACTATGGTTAAGTAACGGGTGCAGTTTCGGGCTACAGTTAATTAAAACACGATATTTTCATTTAAATTTTATTGTATTATGTGCTGCATTTCAAATAAATTTATGTGTAATACAACTCTTTTTTAATAATTACTTATATATCTTCTAAACGAGTATTTGTTCTAATAATTTTGCACAAAATTTTTTTGGATGTCTCGTATTAATAAAATTAATTGTCATATGTGACAAATTTTAAATCGTATAGATATCTGTCAATCTGCCATTATTTTGTGTGACCCGACTCTCTCTTGATTTATACCGAACGGCTTTCTAACTCCTTCTATGCCCTGTATTAAAAGGTCCACCTGTTTCTTTATAGGCCAATTCTAGTAGTTGATCAAGATTGTAATCAATAGTGATATTTAAAATTTTGATACTATTTATTGGCCGCTAAGAGCATCTCCAACCGCTCTTCCCTGTTAGCTAAAAGAGCCCAGCTAGCAATAAACAGTATCAATTATAGCTAACCCCTCTCATATACACCACTCCAACCACACAAACCTGTTAGGCAAAATTTTACATATCCAAGTTTCATACGCTATATCTGTTGATTGCAAACCCATCTTCTATATTCTGCCACTTCATCTCTCGCTCAATTCATCATCTCTCCCGCTCTTTCTTTTCTCTCCCGCTACATCAGTTTCATTTGCAAAGGTATGACCATTTTTGAAAATTGAAACCCCAAGCTTGTGACACATAACCGAGTATAATCATTTTTGAAAACACACCAAAAATCAAAACTAAATACAGGGGGTTGTAGAGGACGAAGAGGAGAGTGTTTTGAGTATTCACACTTACGATTTGGAGGTCGGTGTCAATTAGCTTTAGCTTTGATTTGGATGAGCCAGAAAGAGAATTTAGAGAGAGAGTAGAGACCACGGGGAAGATGAGAGAACAGGGGAATGAAAAAAAAATGAAAAGAATAATAAAATACTGTTTTTGGGAAATTAATAAAAAATGAAGTTAAAGGTATTTTTATTTTTAAAACAATTTTTTGAAAATTTTATAAATATAAAGTACAACTTTTGAATTATAGCTAACCATTATAGCTAACCCCATTGGAGCACAACCCCTTACAGGTTCAGCAAATTTTAGCTAACAATTATTATATATTATTTTAACTAACCAATTTAGCTACTCCCCTTGGAGATGCTCTAACAAACCATTATCCCACCATAACATGATATTATCTTGTTTGGGGGCGAGTCTTCACGAATTGAGCATATTTCAAAAGTATAGAGATTTCTTATCTTTACTTGGTCAATATTATAGATGCACCGAATTATTATGATTTTTGTTATAGATGCACCGACTTATTGAATTTTGTTAAAAATGCACACACTAAATAAATTCTTCAGTCGAATAAATCTTAACATGATATTTTCGAAATACATACACTATAAATTTCTTAATATACAATTTTTATCTTTGAATTTTTGTGTATGAATTACAGAAAATATTTTACTAAAAGATATAATCTTTTCTCATAAAAATTAGAGCAATAACTATCTAAACGTTAAAAAACAATGATAAAATTTGTTTTTGAAGACATGATGAATTCTCCACTTTCGAGTTACCTTGTATATAAGTGTATCAATTTTTAACTATAAATTCAAAACTAATAATGTACACACATAAACATAAAAATCAATTCACAACTGAATGTACATGAAAATCACCTTGCTCGGCCTATTATTTTAACTGAAGAATCCCCCTCCTTATTAATCCATATCTTAACTCAATCAACACTAATAACAAATAACTTGTCTTGTCAAAGATTTTAATATGATTCTGCATTAGAATACAAACAAACGTAATAAGATAAATAACATAAAGGAAAAAGTCTCATACCCATGTACTCATATACACAATTTTAACATGAACAAACAAAAAAGTAAAGAAGAACAATGTTGACAACGAAAATTGCAGTAGACAATTAACAGAGTTTAGGTGTATATTTATACTATTAATTAGCTGTTTGTACGAAAGTATTAAATGTAATTAATTATTTACCAAGTAATTACTTAATTTCTTATGCAAGACCGATCTAATTTCTTAACTTCTTATTTACCAATATGTTCTTGTATTTTCTATTATATTACATTAAAAAGAAAGTTTAGGAGAGAATAATGTTAAGATGGTAATTTCATTTGAAAAGAAATATTATGAGAATATCTAGACAATAATAAAGGGAAGTTCAAAATAATGTAAATTAATACACTTTTTTTTAATTTAGTTATTTGAAGGCAAGAATATTATAATTGAATATTTAGTTTCCTCCATTAGTAAAGATCTATTGTATATTTACTTTCTTCATTAGTCGAGATTTTAAATGCAAGAATATTATATTTATTTT
The DNA here is from genome assembly GCA_030848705.1 of Heracleum sosnowskyi. Classification (NCBI taxonomy): domain Eukaryota; kingdom Viridiplantae; phylum Streptophyta; class Magnoliopsida; order Apiales; family Apiaceae; genus Heracleum; species Heracleum sosnowskyi. The sequence continues at coordinate 75,454,601 of CM061235.1, forward strand.
CCTCCATTAGTAGAGATTTTAAATGCAAGAATATTATATTTATTTTCCTCCATTAGTAGAGATTTTAAATGCAAGAATATTAAAATTGTATATTTAGTTTCCTCCATTAGTAAATATTTAAAAGGCAATTGAGATTTTTTCTAATATTTGGTATTAATTACTTAATTTCTTATGCAAGACCGGTCTAATTTCTTAACTTCTTTTTTACCAAAACGTTCCTGTATTTTCTATTATATCACATAAAAGAAGAAGAAAGTTTAAGAGAAGAGAATGTTAAGATGTTAATTTCATTTGAAAAGAAATATTATGAGAATATTTAATAGAGGAAAGTTTAAAATAATGTAAATGATATGGTCAGAAAAGTAATTATAGAAATATAATTAATGATTCATTGGAAATGCCCAATATTTAAGGCCCAGAACCCAGATTATTTATTAATTTCGTAATTAATAAATATGGAAAATATACAGCTCATGAAAAGAGTCCAAAATATGGTAAATTCATCAAAAAAAAATCCAGAATCCCAATTAATGAGTCATAGCCTTTATCAATAAGGAAAAGACTTATTCAGCAAGAAATACGATGTTTATCCATTATAAAAAAGGAGACTTATTAGCTAAGACTCCTAAACCTACCATAAATACGAGACTCCAGACGCCTATATAAAGGACTTGATCTTACAATCAGAACTACGTCTTTTGCTTGATTCTCAATTACGAATTGAGATACGTAGGCATCTTGTGAGGACCGATTTAGTCTCGAAACACAAGTGCAGCCATTAAAGCTCGAATCTCATTAAACCTTAGTATTAAATTCACAAGCTCAGTTTTTATTCCATAACATTTGGCGCCGTCTGTGGGAAGACAACATCAACCATGGAAAACACACGAAGAACAACTCGAGATACTCAAACTCCTGAGGATCGCCCTGTCACCTCTGAGGCTGATACTCACGGAAATCAACCACCGCCAACTACTGGCATTCAAGGGGCGAATATCCCCCTCACCACCACTCAAGGACCGGAGATCCCAATTTCGGTTGAAGGGACGAATCCCCTGCAGATGGTCATTCATGGATCTAATCCACAAGAGACCGCTCACCAACAACCAATCACGACCTCCCCACTGCTCATGAATGCACCAAGTGCTCTCCAATTCCATACTACTGATCTCCCCCAATATGCAAATCAGACTTTGGGGATGCCAAGCTATGGCATGCCCCCCCCCCCCCGACCCATGGCGGGCGGTAGTGGTCTCAATCTCACTTACCATGAGGCATATGTCCCCCCTTATATACAAGGTCTGGGACCCCAAAATCAACAGACTCGACGGACCCCCTTGATTCAAGATTACTCGGGTCCCTATACTGAGGACGAAAATTACACATCTGGAGAAGAGAGGGATGTCGCCCCAAGGAGGAAGCGTTCTTCCCAAACAAATCGGGAACATCCCCAAACTACTAAGGAGAAAATTGTGGCTCATGAGGCGGAGACTGCGAGACTCAAGAAACTCCTTGCAGAGGAGGAGGCCGCCAAATCTCAAGGCCGAGCAACTGGAAGAGTCCCGATAATCAACCTGGACCCAACACCAAGAAGAACCAAGAGGGCTGAAGCCCCAAGAGGTGATCCTAGTGTTTTGTTGCCCCTAGGAGATCCTGATGATCCTACACCTCCGTTCACTCAAGACATCATGAAATCCACCATATCTAGAAAATTCAAGATGCCAACTATCAAGTCTTATGATGGAACGGGGGATCCCGCAAATCATGTAAGGACCTTCTCCAGTGCACTGCTGTTGCAACCAACCAACGATGCGGTCAAGTGTAGGGCGTTTCCACAAACCTTGGCAGACATGGCCCAACGCTGGTATAGCCGCCTTCTTCCCAACTCTATTGGGTCTTTTAAGGAACTGAGCAAGGCGTTTATCAATCAGTTTGTTAGTGGGAGGGTGCATGAGAAGAGTTCTGCATCTCTTATGGGAATCCAGCAAGGAAAGAATGAATCCTTGAGGGAATACATAAATCGATTCACTAGGGAGGCTCTGAAAGTCCCGGACTTGGAGGACAAAGTAGCTATGATAGCCCTGCAACAAGGAACTACCGATGATCACTTCAAGAGATCCTTGGCAAAGCATCCACCTGAAAACATGTTGAAGCTCCAAGATAGAGCTGGAAAGTATATCAAGGCCGAGGAAAGTATGAAGAAATATGAACCCACTGTTGAGGGAAGTGGAAACGGAAAAAAGAGAAAGGAGACTCAAGAGTATGACGCTAGAGACAAATATCCCAGGACAGCGAATGATTCTGACTCTCCACCTAAAAGGAACAACTTTGGACCCAGGTGCAATGAGTATGCAAGGTTGAACACCTCAAGAAGTCAAATTCTGATGGATATTGAGAAGGAAGAAGATCTACGATGGCCAAAGCCGCTAAGATCCGACTTGGAGAAACGGAACAAGAATCAATTCTGCCGTTTCCATAAAGAAATTGGTCATGACAACGACGATTGTAGACAACTGAAAGATGAGATCGAGTTCTTAATCCGAAGAGGAAAACTCGATAAGTTCACTAAGGATGGGAGCCGAGGAAATCAACAAGGAAACTATGAAAGGAAAGACTATGATAGGAGGGACAACGACCAAGATCGTAATCCTAAGCCCCGAGGGCCTGTCATCAACATGATATTTGGAGGACCAACTGTTGTTGGGTCCTCCCGAAACTCAAGGAAAGCTTATGCCCGAGAGGTAATGACTGTTGTAGGAGAAGCACCGAAACGTGCCAAGACAGAAGTGGCTATTAGCTTTGATGATTCTGATCTTGAAGGGGTGAAGTTCCCCCATGACGACCCATTGGTCATTATACCTGTAATAGGCAACTCTAAAACCAAGAGGGTTCTGGTAGATAACGGAGCTTCCGTGGACATCTTGTTCCATGATGCCTTCATCAAGATGGGATATACCGATTCACAACTGACTCCTTCAAACATGCCCATATACGGGTTCAATGGGGTTGAATCTAAAGTAGAGGGAACTATTCAGCTCCCTATGACAATAGGGCAAGGTTCACAAACAACAACTCAAATGCTGAACTTCGTGGTGATAAAGGCAACCTCGACTTATAATGCAATCCTTGGGAGAACATGCCTTCATGCATTCAAGGCTGTTGCCTCAACTTACCATTTGAAAATCAAGTTCCCAACAAGGAACGGAGTTGGTGAAGAACAAGGAAATCAAAAAATGGCTAGGAGTTGCTATATAGCCGCGTTAAGGCCTGATGGAGTCGGGGGGCAGGTTCTCCCAATCAAGGTTATGGATTCGAGAGACGATGAAGAAAGAAGGGACTGAGATGCCAACAACATGGCATGCCTCAAATTTGAAAGTTTATCATGTTTAAGTGTTTCCTAAAAGGATCCACAAATAGGACAAATAACAACAAGGTCGACGAAACCATTCTAAGCTCTTAAGCTCTTAGTAGGAAGTAAAGTACTATGTAAGGGTCGAACCCTCTTTTCAAAAAATACTTCAAGTTCTTTTTCACTATTTTATTACTTATCTTTGTTTGGGCATTTCCTTATTGTTTTACTAAAGAGCAAGTTGTACCAATAGCAATTGATCAAAGTGACAGCCCATTTAAGAGGCTAAGTACTAGGAATTGCCTTACAAAAGATAAGCTAAATAAATATAAGTGAATGAAAGAACGAAGAAACAGAATATGCATGAATAAGTTGCATAAACCCTGAAGAAGAAGTATCGAAAAATAAGACTACAAGATTGAAAAAATAGCATGCATGGATAGAAGATCCCGAAGGATCAAAGAGTTATGTTACAAGCATCAAATAAATCTTAAAGTCCATGAAAGGGCCCTGAATAAAAGCAAGATATAGAGCCACGCATGGCCAATAAAATCTGATCTAAGTCATCAAACGAGTCCTTGTCAAGGACAGGGACATCTAAGTCCTCTATGAAGTTATCAGTAGGCTCGGACTCCTCCATTGGCAAGAAGAATGTTAATATATGGATTGAAACCCCTGAAAATTGAGGAAGTAGAGCTCAGAACGAGCTTCGATTCGATATACTGCAAGCTCAAGTTAAAGAAATGAGTGAAACGTTATGTCTGTCTTCGTTCATGAAGACCTCTCGATGTGAAACTTAAGGTATTAGAACTCAAGTTAGTTCTTGTATCTGTAAGCCTCGTTTGGCATTGTTGAAACCTCAAATGAGGTCTAAGGTGTTAGAACTCAAGTTGGTTCTTGTATCTGTAAATCACGTTTGGCGTTGTTAAAACCTCAAATGAGGTCTAAGATGTTAAAACTCAAGTTAGTTCTTGTGTCTGTAAGCCACGTTTGGCGTTGTTGAAACCTTAAACGAGGTTTAAACGAGGTCGAAAGACCGAGTCCGAAAATACATGAAAAGCTGAGGTCGTTTTGTTCGACCTAGGACCAAATCGAGGTCGGAAATTGAGGTCGAAAACACCTCAAAAAACGCCTAGGAGGCAAAGACGTCCAGGAGACCGTCTCGGGCGCGTGGCTCACAACCCCGTCTTGTACACGGGGGTGACCAACGTCCAAAACACATTTGAAAAATAAAGGGTTGAAAAACGCCCAGAAAGCTACGAACGCCTAGGAAACAGCCTCGGAGGCGTGGTTCCCAACCCTGCCTTGTACGCGGGGGTGAACACAGCCCAGGAGACAAAGAAAATTCAGCTAAAAAGAAGGGCAAAGAACGTCCAGGAAGCATTCTTACAAGCGTGGTTCACGACCCCGCCTTGTACGCGGGGGTGAACGCCGCCCAGGAGATAAAAGCAAAGCGAACAAAAAAAAAATTTGAAAAACGCCCGGGAAGCTGTCTTGTAGACGGGGTTGAAAACACTGCCTTGTGGGCGAGTGTCACCCACGCCCGGGAAACAAAACAAACTGGCCATCTTCAAAAAAAAAAAAAAATAATTCTCGAACAGCGCCCAGGCCCAGGAAGCAACCTGAGACGCGTGGTTTATTTGTCTGCCTTATACGCGGGGCTTATAGCCGCCTCCCACACATTTCACTTACAACACCAAATGACCAAATCTGCTCACAACTATTGCCGCTCCCCCACAGGAAACAGGTGGGGGAACAATGTCAATTGTTGCTATGTAAGAAAGGAGACAAGGAAAACAAAAACAAAAGAAAAATTAAGAAATTTCCAATAAATAGCCAAAAGCTATTTAAAATTTTTAGAAAATTTCTAAAAATTCAGAAAATACATGTGGGTACAAGAAAATACACTTTTGAAATATTTCAAGAAATATTTCTAAAAATACCTGTGGGTACAAGAAAAATTCCTAAAATATTAGGAAAATTACGGAAAAATACAAGGGGAATTATTTAAATATTCCCTTGATAAAGAATGACAATAAAAAGACCCCGAACCTTGAAAAAGGTCAATATAATTTCTACGAAAGCTTAAAAAGTTTTCCTAGAAATTGGGGGGCAAATGATATGGTCAGAAAAGTAATTATAGAAATATAATTAATGATTCATTGGAAAGGCCCAATATTTAAGGCCCAGAACCCAGATTATTTATTAATTTCGTAATTAATAAATATGAAAAATATACAGCTCATGAAAAGAGTCCAAAATATGGTAAATTCATCAAAGAAGGATCCAGAATCCCAATTAATGAGTCATAGCCTTTATCAACAAGGAAAAAACTTATTCAGCAAGAAATACGATGTTTATCCATTATCAAAAAGGAGACTTATTAGCTAAGACTCCTAAACCTACCATAAATACGAGGCTCCAGACGCCTATATAAAGGACCTGATCTTACAATCAGAACTACGTCTTTGGCTTGATTTTCAATTACGAATTGAGATACGTAGGCATCTTGTGAGGACCGATTTAGTCTCGAAACACAAGTGCAGCCATTAAAGCTCGAAGCTCATTAAACCTTAGCCTTAAATTCACAAGCTCGGTTTTTATTCCATTACAGTAAGGTAATACACTTTTTTTATAATATAGATATTTTGAAGGTAAGAATATTATAATCGAATATTTAGTTTCCTCCATTAGTGATATTTAGTTTCCTCCATTAGTAAAGATCTATTGTATATTTACTTTCTCTATTAGTAGAGATTTTAAATGCAAAAATATTATATTTACTTTCCTCTACAAGAATAGTGAAATTGTATATTTAGTTTTCTCCATTATTAAATATTTAAAAGGCAATTGAGATTTTTTCTAGTTTTTTGTATTAATTACTAAATTTCTTATGCAAGACCAAACTAATTTATTAACTTCTTATTTATCAAAATGTTCCTATATTTTCTATTATATTACATAAAAAAAGAAAGTTTAGGAGAGCAGTATATTAAGATAATAATTTCATTAAAAAAATATTATGAGAATATTTAGATAATAATAGAGGAAAGTTCAAAATAATGTAAGGTAATACACTTTTTTGCTAATTTAGATATTTTGAAGGCAAGAATATTATAATTGAATATTTAGTTTCTTCCATTAGTGATATTTAGTTTTCTGCATTAGTAAAGATATATTGTATATTTATTTTCTCCATTAGTAGGGATTTTAAATTTAAATACAAAAATATTATATGTTTCCTCTATTAGCAAACATTTAAAAGGTAATTGAGATTTTTTCGAATATTTAATATTATTAATTCAAAAAATTGAGAAAAATAGAAAAATAGAACGAAGCGATCTGAGAGCGCCACCTCACCGCCCCCGTCTTCTTCTTTATATAATAGTATTGATTATTATAACATACATTTTTTAGATTTGAAGAAATGTAAATCAATAATTTTTAAAAGTTAGTCAAAGTTTGGTCAATTTAACCAAAAAAAGTTAAACAAACCAATTTGAATGGGATGGAGAGAGTATTATAGTTCATTTTCAATCATGTTTGCACAAAAAAATTTTGGGCACATCCCAAAATGTCTCGTATTAATAAAATTAATTGTCATATGTGACAAATCTTAAATCGTGTAATATCTGACAATCTGCCATTATTTTGGGTGACCTGGTTCTCTCTTGACTCGTACTGGACGGCTTTCTAACTCCTTCTATGCCCTGTATTAAAAGGCCCGCCTGTTTCTTTATAGGCAATTCTAGTAGTTGATCAAGATTGTAATCAATCGTGATATTTAAAATTTTGATACTATTTATTGGCCGATAACAAACCATTATCCCACCATAACATGATATTATCTTCGTTTGGGGGCGAGTCAGAAAAAAAAAAAAAAATTGCTTTATATACAAAAGGATTTTATCTTGTCCTCTCGATGGTATCGAATTTGACAATATTCAATAATTATCTTAATTTGAATTTGGTTACATTTATGAATAATTTATAATTTTTTTATAAGAAATATAAACCAACAATATATTTAATCAAAAAGTAAAGTAAAAAAGAGAAAATATGATTATAAGGGAACCTAGCTTATCTAATAAGATTTTTAAAATTTACTCAAAAATTGATATACCACAATGGTTATGATAATTTATACTATTATTTTAAAGACGAAACATTGAAAGTTTTGTAGTCTGGTCATGAAAGTTTTTTGTAGTCTGGTCACTCAATTCATAACCGTTAGATATTTTTTATCAAATCGATGAGAACCGTTAAATAAAATATTAAAATTATTATATATAATATCTTTTCTATTTTTCCTAACTAAAACATCTCATTTTCCAAAAATATCGCAAACAGTTTCATTTAATAAAATAACATAATAAAGTTATAATTGTTAATAACTAACTCATTACCTTTTTTAGCCAAAGTTTATATTCTTTTTTATATTTTCTAACTAAAATTTCTAATTTTCTATTTTTCCTAACTAAAACCTCTCATTTTCCAAAAATAAACCGCTCATTTTCCAAAAATATCACGGACAATTCTATTTAATAAAATAAAATAATAATATTATAATTAATAATGTCTAACCGATTAATTTTTTTCCCCCAAAACTTATATTCTTTTTTATATTTTCTAACTAAATTTTCTCCTAACTAAAATCTCAAAAATATCAGGGACAATTTAATTTAGTAACATAAAATACTAATAATTAACCAATTACTTTTATTAGCCAAAACATATATTCTTTTTTATAACTAAAATTTCCACTTTTTTATTTATCCTAACTAAAACCTCTTATTTTTCTAAAAATATCACGAGCATTTCTATTTAATAGAATAAAATAATAATATTCTAATTACTAATAACTAATCGATAATTTTTTTTTGTCAAAGTGTATATATTTTTTATATTTTCTAACTAATATGTCTCATAACTAAAACCTCAAAAAAAATATACACGGGCTATTCCGTTTAGTAGCATAAAATAATAATATTATAAATACTAATAATTAACCGATCCCCTTTATTAGCTCGTTTTTTAACCGACTACCCCTTGTGTGCCGGTAGTCGGCGGTGGCTGATCAGCCTCAGAGGTGAGGGGGCGATCGTCGGGAGTCTGAGTATCCCGAGCTGTTCTTCGTGTGTTTGCCATGGTTGATGTTGTCTTCCCACAGACGGCGCCAAATGTTATGGATTAAAAAACGTGCTTTGTGAATTTAATGCTAGGATTAATGAGCTTCGAGCTTTAATGGCTGCACTCGTGTATCCGGACTAAATTGGTCCTCACAAGATGCCTACGTATCTCAAATTGTTATTGAGAATCAAGCCAAAGACGTAGTTCTTGGTGTTGCCCTCGGGGCTATGGTGGCAGGGGCACACCAAGGACGTAGTGACTTGTATGTCCTTATTCGAGGATTAAGTCTAAAACGTAGTTCTAGGGGTGCCTTTGTGGCTTGTTGCGCCTTCGAGGCGTTGTGACGTATGGAGCTGTGCCCAAAACGTAGTAGATGACGTATGGAGCTGTGCCCAAAACGTAGTAGATGACGTATGGAGCTGTGCCCAAAACGTAGTTCTGATTGTAGGATCAGGGTCCTTATATAGGCGTCTAGAGCATAGTATTTATGGTATGTTTAGGAGTCTTAGCGAATAAGTCTCCTTTTTGATATTGGATAAACATTGTATTTCTTGCTGGAGAATTCGTTTCCTTGTTGATAAATGCTATGACTCATTAATTGCCTTTAATTGGGATTCGGGATCCTTCTTTGATGAATTTACCATATTTTGGACTCTTTTTATGAGCTGTATATTTTCCCTATTCATTAATTACGAAATTAATGAATAATTAGGGTGTTGGTCCTTAAATACCGGCCTTTTAATTGAATCAGCAATTATATTTCTATAATTACTTTTCTGTCCATATCATTTGCCCCCCAACTTCTAGGAAAATCTCTTTTAGATTATCGTAGAAGTTAGCTTATTCGGGAGTTACGAAATTTTTCTTCCGTATTGTGGCTTGGTTTGACGAACATATAGTTCTAAATCCATTTTGTAATTTTCCCAAAACAGGAATCGGGATTTTTCATCAATTCCATAGAAGACAAATCAATTTTTTGATTTTTCAGTTTATTTTCGACCAGGATCCTGGTCGAATTCGACCTCACTTTTGGGTCCTGGTCGAACACCTTCGACCAGGATTCTGGTCGAATTTTGGCTGGCTTTTTCCTCCTGGTCGAATGGTTTCGACCAGGTTTCTGGTCGAATCTTGACTTGATTTTACCTCCTGGTCGAATGATTTCGACCAGGTTTCTGGTCGAATCTTGACTTGATTTTACCTCCTGGTCGAATGATTTCGACCAGGTTGCTAGTCGAATTCTGGCGTTGTTTCAGGCCCTGGTCGAATACTTTCGACCAGGATTTTAGTCGAAGATGTGCTCCATTTTGAGCCCCGTTCGAACTCATTCGACCAGGATTCTGGTCGAATATTTGGTTCATTTCGAGCTTTTAAGGCCCACATATATTAGGCTCAATTTGGGTCTAAGGCCTTTATTTAGCAATTGGGCCTTTAGCTTTTTTATTGGGCCTCTAGCCTTTATTGGGCTTTTAGCCTTTTTATTGGGCCTTTAGCCTTTATTGGGCTTTTAGCCTTTATTGGGCCTTTAGCCTTTTTTATTGGGCCTTTAGTCTTTATTGGGCATTTAGCCTTTTATTGGGCCTTTAGTCTTTATTGGGCCTTTAGCCTTTATTAGGCCTTTAGCCTTTATTGGGCCTTTAGCCTTTATGACTATACCGGCTAATGCTGGTTGTCCTTCCTTCAACCGGCCCATTGACCGGCTATCATCCCTATAAAAGGGTGAACTCTCAGTTGTTTCCATTCATTCCTCACTTTCTATTTCTCAAAGTTACTCTGCTAAATTTTCTCCAAAATCTTCTCTAAATTGCTCTGCTAGGGTTCTGTCACAAAGTGATTCCCGACGAGATTTTACGTTGAATCTCACCGTTTTTCTGGGTTTCTTGCTTGAAGATTTGAAGAAATCTTTGAAGATTCTGGGTTTTCTTTGAAGATTCTGAGTTTTCTTTGAAGATTTCTGGGATTTTGCTTTGAAGACTTGAAGATTTCTGGGATTTTAGATCCTGTGCATTCGTCCCCCTTGGCGACACTTCTGCCGATGACCAAGATGCTGATGAGCATTCCTCTGGATCTAGCTCAGGGGATGAGGCAGAAGCTGGTGGCAAGGGGGAAGATGCTTAGTTAGTTTTTTATTTGTGGCCATTCATGGCTTGTACTTTCTTTATGTATTTCCAGCCTTCGGGCTTAACTTAAACTTTTAACAAGTTTAGTTTTATTTGTATCCATTGGCCCTTCATGGCTTGTTGTTGAGGATTTGAAGATTTTCTGGGATTCTTCTTTGAAGTTTAAAATGGCTGATCACGCTTCCCAACGTCTATGATAATGCACTAGGATTTCATAGGAGTTATGTAATATCCGTGAATTTTATTATTTGATTAAATGATATATTTAATCTAAAATATTTATTTTGGAATATTGGAATATTATTATATGATATTTAGTGTGTGATTATGTGCTAAATGGTGAGTCAGAAGCCCCTTTCAAAAATTTCGTCATTTGGAATTTTCTTCAAATTTGAGCCGTTTTGATAATTCAAGGCCCCGTTGAAATTCCGTACATTCATTTTTAATTCTTCGTCTTTCGTATTCGAATCGTTATCGAAAGGGTTATGGGATTCTATTTAACCCTACCTATTTGATTCTGCAAATCAATTTCAATTTTTGATCCGAAAAAGGAAAAATCGTTCCGAACCCTAATTGCTTAAGGGGACGGATTTATCGTTCTATATCAATATTGAAGTTGTTATAGCCCTGGTATTCTTGAGCATTAGTTATATAATGATATATATCAATTTGGATAATCATCAACCTTTTTAACCCCTTATTTTTCGTAAAACGTGTTTTTGACCTAATTAGGGTTTTTAAACGATCTAACGAATCAATATCGATCCAAAAATGTTATTTGGGGTATTATTTTTCCAGAAATATAAAAAGACAAATCAGACTTCATAACTCATAGCAAATCTTCAGCAATTACTCAAAAAATCCGAAATTCCCAAAAATTATTTTTGTGTTCTTGATCTTCAATCAATTCGTTCTAAGTGTTATTGAAGTCCAAATTTGAAGTTCTTATACTCAAATCAAAGCTCCAAAAATCTAGTTTCAGAATCTTCCAACCTCATCATCATCTGGTAAGTATTAGATTTTATATTGATTTTACAAGTTTCGAATTATAACTAGGGTTCTTGATTCGATTTGGGGATTTTCATTCTGTTGATTCTCCGTTCAATTGGTTGCTTCTAACATGTTCCTAGGGTTCTAATTAGCAAGAATCCATGCTTTAATTTCATGTTTATGTTCAATTTAGTCGGGTTTTGATTTCGGGTTTTGACCCGATTTCTTCTTTCGATTCGTACGTTCTTGATATTGATCTGACATTGTTTTTGATAAAGGGCTTTTATTGTATGAGTTATAAGCTTCATTTTGGTATATTAATCTTTGAGTTTCATGTACGGAATAGGTAGATCGGGTTTCCGGCCGAGGTCGTTGCCGGAGAATTCTTTGAACGGATTCTGGGCACGATTCCGGCTAGGGACAGATGTTTTGATGTGTGGGTTTTGTTTGGCTTGAAAAGGCGAACAAAAGCCCTCTGGTTTGATTTGTGTTTGGACGGAATCGAAGAATTCCGGCGGCCGGAGACCGGCCGAATTCTGGAAAACCCAGAATCCGGTGGGTTGTTCTTGGCGACCCGGAATTGTTCTTCCCGACCCGTTTACCCGATTTTTCGACCCGGTTTCAATCTTCAAAACCCTAATTCATTTTCAGAAAACTGTTTTTGAATTTTATTTTTAAATTTAATTCGAAAATAGTTTAAAAACTTTAAAAATTCATATTTTTATTTTAAAAATATATTTTAATATCAGAAAAATTCTGATAAATTATATTTATTATTTTAAATCCGAAAATTGATTAAACTTAATTATTTTAATTATTTTTAATTAATAATTAATTTATTAATTAATTGGTTAATTCTTTTAATCAATTAATTCTTAAAAATTAATTATTAATTAGATTTAATTAATTAAAAATTCAGTTTAATTATTTTCAAGCCTATTTAATTATTTAAAAATAGCTTGAGTATTTAAAGAGTGTTAATTAATTTTATTAATTGATTTATTTTCATTTAAATGTTTATATTGGATTTAAAAATCCGATTTTTGATTTAAAAATTAGTAATGACTTATTAAAATTCGAATAAGTTCCGTATGATGTTTTAAAAATGTTTATAAGTGCTATATGGTTCATATTAATTGTGTGTTGTGTTTTATAGTCTGTATATGCCCGTACTAGGGCAAATATCTGAGTTTTAAATATCGTAAACTATACCGGACGTCCGATACGTAACCGGTTACTTGTTTAAATGTGATTATTGGTTGAATAAGTGTCGAGAGTAGAACGAGAATAGTTAGACTTATTGTGATGAGTTGTTTAATTATAGAATCGAGTTCCCGGAGCAAGGGAAATGGGAAAGTAGAGTGAGCAGAGTCGATCCGACAGCAGCTTAGACCAGGCAAGTATCTGTGCCCTTACTTGTGATAAAATTTATTATTGTCTTGATTACTTGAATACCGTTATCCCCAGAACAATTCAAATTATCAATCTTTTAACCGCATTTGGACAACTGATTCCATTTCCTTAGAGATTCTCGATTCTTTGATTTGATCTGCATCGGAAACCCTTATTTCCAATTCACTTGATTATTGTTTACCACCTATTGTTGTTATTTATCATCCTTTGATTATCATTGACAACCATTGATTATTTGACTTCCATCTTGACTACCGATTACGGTCATTGATTAACGATTACCAATATTGATTTCCTTATTGAATGAGTACACTGTACCATTGAAATTACTCCATGATTCTTTCTCGATCTTCGTTGATACTGAACAGTTGAAGCTCTTTTGCAATTACTATACATTCAGTTTATCTTATTGAGCATGTTATTGTTTATACCCTATTATAGATTTGGCATGTGTTTTTAAAAATGGACCAGTAATTGGTCGGGCCATATTTATGGTCGGAATAACTTAAGGCCCAGATTGGCCTGGGATCCAGTAGAGGACTATGACATGAGCTAGTCCGGGGTTGATGCGTGGCTGGCCAGCAGCACAACCTTTGATTTGAATAAAATGTATAAGCCAAATTCTAATTCTTTACTTCAATCATTATTGATACAAAGCATGTGTTAGCTAAATATTGTTGATTCTGATATCATAAATTCATATCCTTACAACTGTGATAGAAATGATTCGTTGATGTTTGTTGAGCAATTTTGGCTCACTCTTGCTTGTTGTTTTCTAACCCTATTCCAGTGAAGCGAGAGTATGAGTTGGCATAGCGTGACCGATAGTTCACCAGCAGCCAGGAGAGCCCCTCGAGTCATTGTTATTGGCAGGGTAGTTGTTGTTTTGCCTTTCTAGATTAATGTCTAGATTTGAACTTTAGTTGTGATGTAATAACTCTGATAAAACTGGTATTGTAATAATAAAAGATTGTAGTAGCTTGTGTTCATTGCCATAATCTGGATGCGGTCTTGGTCAAGGGGTAATTGTGTCTTTATATATATTATGCATGTGTTAAATAGTGTTCCGTTGGTCGGATGACTCCTCAAATCTGTACCCCGGGTTTGGAGGGCGTCACAGTTGGTATCAGAGCAACAGGTTATGGCATTTGAAACAAGTTAGGACTTAGGGTCCAGGATAACATAGAGAGTTAGGAATTCACGTAAGGATATTAGGAGGTCAACTAGGGATATTACGCGTAGTAATTAAATGTGGTTATAATTGCAGCCCCCTAGTTCTAGTTCAGACTCAGACCCTTCCGAGGATACGATAGCAGAGATACCTACACTCGTTGAGAGAGCAGGACCGTCTCAGCCAGTGCGATATCAGCCTATGCATCAGGACCCAGTAGTCAGGAGATATCAGATACCTTGTCCTATTCCACTCCGACAAGTAGCCCCAGCACCAGTGTCTCAGGCATCAGTTTGTGGGCCTTTGTATCAGTTATGTGAGCCACCAGTTCCACACCATGTGTATCAGAGGGTGAGTAGAGAGAAGGAGTACCTTTATGGACAGGTTATGGAGATGGGTAGGATTCGTTCGATCGAGGCAGCCGCTGTCAGAGAGAGAGACAGACTTAGAGATCAGATGAGAGACATTCAGATGAGGTTTAGGGTTACGAGGACTTTGGTTGAGACTCGATTGCACGGATTAGCTTCTAGTCGAGAGGGAGAGACAGTAGCAGGGATGAGACAGATTTTGGATTATGCGATGAGTGAGATTGCAGAGATTTCAGGACCCCCGTTATGGCCGGCAGGAGCAGGTGATCTGTAAGCAGGTATTAGTAGCAGACAGATGTGACATGGATGTATGGTTTCTAGATAGTTAGTATATAGATGCATATTGTAGAATCAGCAGTGCACCGGGCTTATAGGAACGCCTCGGGTTGTTGTTGCATTTTTGTTGTTGTATTGCTGGTCGGCAGTTATGGTTCAGCCATGATATATTTTCTTTTGAAGCGTTCTACGCTTGTACTAACTCTATCTATATATATATGATAAACCTCTTTTATAGAACTATATTTATTCCCCTGTCATTCATTTCCAGCATCATAACTGTTATTCTACTTATTGCAACGAGTGTATCCATACACCGTTGAGAAGATCTGTAAACCTTCGAGATATCAATTGTGATCCTTCCTTCTCTTATATGAACTGTTTGATTAAGCCAATTATTGTTTATTCATCAGCGATGTGGCTCCTAGACGACAAACCCGTTCAACTGATACCTCTGACCAAGAAGGTCAACAAAATACACCTCCCACGGGCCGCGTGGACCCGATGGTAATCCAGTTGTTAAATACCCTTACTCAACAGACTGCCGCATTAGCACAGCAGCAACGTGCATTTCAGCAACAGCTCTTAGAACAGCAGCAACAGCATCAGCAACATCAGCATCAGCAGCATCAACAACAGCACCAGCAAGCAGCACCGGCAGTTACGTTCAAATCTTTCCAGGCAGCAAAACCTCCGGAATTTAAAGGATCAGCAGACCCTGTAGAGGCTAAGGCATGGTTGAAAGAGATGGAAAAGGCTTTTACCTTGATAGAGGTGACAGAGGATAAGAAGACAGAATATGCAAGCTATTTTCTGAAGAATGAGGCTAGTTATTGGTGGGAAACGAGTAGGGCTATGGAGCCCGAGGGATTGATTACGTGGGCAAGATTTACAGAGTTGTTTTTGGAAAGATATTTTCCGGACTATATGAGAGATCAGATGGAATTGAAGTTTTTGGAATTAAAGCAGGGAAGCATGACAGTGCCCCAATATGAAACAAGGTTTACGGAGTTGTCAAGGTTTGTTCCAACCTATGTGGATACGGAAAAGAAGAAGGCCAAGAGGTTCCAGCAGGGACTGAGGTCTTGGATTCGTAGTAAGTTAGCTGTATTGGAGTTGGACACCTATGCAGCGGTGGTCCAAAAGGCAATGATTGCGGAGACAGAGAGTGATTCTTACATGAAAGAGAGGGAGAACAAGAAAAGGAAAGCAGGGATACCCGATAAGGGACATCAGCAGGGAAGTTTTCAAGGGCAAGCAAATAAGAAACTGGGATTTCAGCACGGAAGGAATACAAGTTTTAGGAAACCAGACACCGGAAACGTAGGACAAGATAACCGTCTACTAACCGGCAGTCAGCAGGGACTTTCTAGACCCCCACTACCAGAATGCAAGACATGCGGGAAGCGACATCTAGGGATATGTCATCGATTGAATGTCACATGCTTTAAATGCAATCAGAAGGGACATTATTCCCGGGATTGCAAGATAGGCATCGTGTGTCATCGGTGTAAGAAACCAGGTCACATGATTAAGGACTGCAGAGCACCAGCAACCGTGAACAATATGATTCGGGCAATTGAAGCACTCCCAGTTGTTAACGTCCAGCCGTTAGCCAGGACCTACAATATGTCAATGGGAGAAGCAGTGAGAGATTCCGACGTGGTGGCAGGTACACTTCTAGTAAATTCTATTCCTGCACAAGTGTTAATAGATTCGGGAGCGACGAAGTCTTTTATTTCTGAAACGTTTGCTCGTAGATTGAATTGCGTAATGAAACCTTTAAGTGGAGTGTTGACTATAGAGATAGCTAATCAGGATCGTATCGCGGTCAGTTCATATTATCCCCGTTGTGAGATAGAGATTTTGGGAAATCGTTTTTATGTTGACTTGTTACCTTTTAAGTTAGGTGAATTTGATGTGATATTAGGGATGGATTGGTTGACTGAGCATGATGCAAGTATTGATTGTAAGAATAAGAGGGTTACTTTGATTACCCTAGAAAAGAAAGAGATAATATTTAGAGGAGAGAAACAAAGAAAGAGGTTCCTGACGATGATTCAGGCTAAGAGGTTATTAAGGCAAGGTTGTGAGGCGTATCTAGCTTATGTGATAGATATAGATAAGGAAGTTTCTAAGTTAGAAGATATTCCAGTCGTAAATGAGTTTCCAGATGTTTTTCCGGAAGAATTACCAGGTTTACCTCCAGATAGAGAGATTGAATTTGCGATAGACTTAGTACCAGGCGCGGAGCCAGTATCTAAGGCCCCTTACAGAATGGCACCAGTGGAGATGAAGGAATTGGCTGATCAACTGCAAGATTTGCTAGAAAAAGGAATTATTAGACCCAGCGTTTCACCGTGGGGAGCACCAGTACTGTTTGTCAAGAAAAAGGATGGAAGCATGAGATTGTGTATAGACTATCGGGAGTTGAACAAGCTGACCATTAAGAACAAGTATCCGTTACCTCGAATAGATGATCTGTTTGACCAGCTGAAGGGAGCGGTACATTTTTCAAAGATCGACCTACGGTCAGGATATCACCAATTGAAGATTAGACCAGACGACATACCGAAGACAGCCTTTCGAACAAGGTATGGGCACTATGAATTCTTAGTAATGGCGTTTGGACTAACGAATGCACCCGCAGCTTTTATGGACCTAATGAACAGGATTTTCAAGAGATATTTGGACAAGTTTGTAGTGGTATTCATCGACGACATCTTGATATACTCAAGGACAGAAGAAAAGCATGCAGACCAGTTGCGAATTGTGTTAGAAACGTTAAGACAAGAAAGACTATACGCGAAGTTTTCCAAGTGTGAATTCTGGTTGAAAGAAGTTCATTTCTTAGGACACGTGGTGAGCAGCGAAGGCATCAAAGTGGACCCAGCAAAGATAGAGGCAGTAAAAGATTGGGAGAGACCAAGGACACCGACTGAAGTCAGAAGTTTCTTGGGATTAGCCGGATACTACCGGAGATTTGTGCAAGATTTTGCGAAGATAGCTACTCCAATGACCAAGCTGACAAGGAAAAGCGAGCGATTCATATGGAACGATAAATGCGAAGAAGGCTTCCAAGAGTTAAAGAAAAGACTAACTACGGCACCGGTATTGATGTTACCAGACGATCAAGGTCATTTCGTAATCTATAGTGATGCGTCGTACAAAGGATTAGGATGCGTACTTATGCAACATGACAAGGTGATTGCTTATGCGTCAAGATAGTTGAGACCCCACGAACAGAAGTACCCTACACACGATTTGGAGTTAGCAGCTATTGTGTTTGCTTTGAAGATATGGAGACACTACTTGTATGGAGAGAGATGTGAAATTTACACCGATCACAAAAGTTTGAAGTATATCTTTACTCAGAAAGAGCTGAACATGAGGCAACGAAGATGGTTAGAACTAATCAAGGACTACGACGTTTCTATCAACTATCATCCCGGCAAGGCAAATGTGGTAGCAGATGCATTGAGCAGAAAAGAGAGATTAAATACACTAATGATGACCAAAGAGTTATACAAGGAATTTGAGAAGTTAGAAATCGAAGTAATTAATCCGAAGGACGCGACGGAAATGATTTATACCATGGTGTTTCAACCTGAATTGTTGGAGAAGATACGGAAGTGCCAAGAGCGAGTTATGAATGATGATGTGAGTAAAATGACAGGTGAGGAAATATGTAGCCAACCGGACGACAAAGGGATCTTGAGATTTGCTTCTCGGATATGGATACCTAACGTAACGGAACTGAAAAGTGAGATTTTGCACGAAGCACATAACTCGAAGTATTCAATTCATCCAGGGAGTACGAAAATGTATCGAGATCTTAAGACGAACTTTTGGTGGCCAGATATGAAGAGAGAGATTGCGGAATGGGTAAGTAAATGCTTTACGTGTCAAAGAGTTAAGGCGGAACATCAGAGACCAAGTGGATTACTTCAACCATTGGAAATTCCCGAATGGAAGTGGGAACACATTGCGATGGACTTTGTAGTAGGATTGCCTAGAACAAAAGCTAACCATGATGCCATCTGGGTTATCGTGGATCGATTGACGAAATCTGCGCATTTTCTTCCGATTAACGAGAGATTCTCGCTGGATAAGTTAGTTCATATTTACATAAAAGAAATCGTAGTACGACATGGAGTTCCAGTATCGATAGTGTCTGATAGAGACCCTCGATTCAATTCAAGATTTTGGAGGAGTTTTCAAGAGTGTTTAGGCACCGAGTTGAGAATGAGTACGGCTTATCATCCGCAGACGGACGGTCAAAGCGAAAGGACAATTCAGACTATTGAAGATATGCTTAGGACATGTGCACTTGACTTTGAAGGCAGTTGGGACGATCATCTACCCTTGGTGGAATTTTCATATAATAATAGTTTTCACGCGAGCATCGGAATGCCACCTTACGAAGCTCTGTATGGACGAAAGTGTCGATCTCCGGTATATTGGGAAGAAGTTGGTGAACGGAAAATGATAGGACCAGAACTAGTACAACGAACAAAAGAAGTGGTTCAATTGATTCAGAGAAGATTGATAACAGCTCAAGACCGACAGAAAAAGTATGCGGATCTAGCCAGAAAGGACGTGGGATTCGAAGAAGGAGAGCAAGTGTTACTAAAAGTTTCACCATGGAAAGGATTAGTTAGGTTTGGAAAGAAAGGGAAGTTGAGTCCGAGATATGTTGGGCCGTTTGAGATTTTGAAGAAAGTGGGCGAAGTAGCTTACGAGTTGGCATTGCCACCGCACATGCAGCACGTTCATAATGTATTTCATGTATCTATGCTTAAGAAGTATCGACCAGATTCGAATCATGTAATAGAGTATGAACCCATAGAGGTCCAGGCAGATTTATCATATGTAGAACGACCGATTCAGATATTGGATCGTAAGGAGAAAGTACTAAGGAATAAGACAGTAGCGTTAGTGAGAGTTTTGTGGAGGAATCCTAAAGTAGAAGAGTCTACCTGGGAGTTAGAGAGTGAGATGTTAGAGAAGTATCCCCAGTTGTTTCCTTGATCTGATTCTGAGGACAGAATCCTATTAAGGGGGGAAGGATGTAATATCCGTGAATTTTATTATTTGATTAAATGATATATTTAATCTAAAATATTTATTTTGTAATATTGGAATATTATTATATGATATTTAGTGTGTGATTATGTGCTAAATGGTGAGTCAGAAGCCCCTTTCAAAAATTTCGTCATTTGGAATTTTCTTCAAATTTGAGCCGTTTTGATAATTCAAGGCCCCGTTGAAATTTCGTACATTCATTTTTAATTCTTCGTCTTTCGTATTCGAATCGTTATCGAAAGGGTTATGGGATTCTATTTAACCCTACCTATTTGATTCTGCAAATCAATTTCAATTTTTGATCCGAAAAAGGAAAAATCGTTCCGAACCCTAATTGCTTAAGGGGACGGATTTATCGTTCTATATCAATATTGAAGTTGTTATAGCCCTGGTATTCTTGAGCATTAGTTATATAATGATATATATCAATTTGTATAATCATCAACCTTTTTAACCCCTTATTTTTCGTAAAACGTGTTTTTGACCTAATTAGGGTTTTTAAACGATCTAACGAATCAATATCGATCCAAAAATGTTATTTGGGGTATTATTTTTCCAGAAATATAAAAAGACAAATCAGACTTCATAACTCATAGCAAATCTTCAGCAATTACTCAAAAAATCCGAAATTCCCAAAAATTATTTTTGTGTTCTTGATCTTCAATCAATTCGTTCTAAGTGTTATTGAAGTCCAAATTTGAAGTTCTTATACTCAAATCAAAGCTCCAAAAATCTAGTTTCAGAATCTTCCAACCTCATCATCATCTGGTAAGTATTAGATTTTATATTGATTTTACAAGTTTCGAATTATAACTAGGGTTCTTGATTCGATTTGGGGATTTTCATTCTGTTGATTCTCCGTTCAATTGGTTGCTTCTAACATGTTCCTAGGGTTCTAATTAGCAAGAATCCATGCTTTAATTTCATGTTTATGTTCAATTTAGTCGGGTTTTGATTTCGGGTTTTGACCCGATTTCTTCTTTCGATTCGTACGTTCTTGATATTGATCTGACATTGTTTTTTATAAAGGGCTTTTATTGTATGAGTTATAAGCTTCATTTTGGTATATTAATCTTTGAGTTTCATGTACGGAATAGGTAGATCGGGTTTCCGGCCGAGGTCGTTGCCGGAGAATTCTTTGAACGGATTCTGGGCACGATTCCGGCTAGGGACAGATGTTTTGATGTGTGGGTTTTGTTTGGCTTGAAAAGGCGAACAAAAGCCCTCTGGTTTGATTTGTGTTTGGACGGAATCGAAGAATTCCGGCGGCCGGAGACCGGCCGAATTCTGGAAAACCCAGAATCCGGTGGGTTGTTCTTGGCGACCCGGAATTGTTCTTCCCGACCCGTTTACCCGATTTTTCGACCCGGTTTCAATCTTCAAAACCCTAATTCATTTTCAGAAAACTGTTTTTGAATTTTATTTTTAAATTTAATTCGAAAATAGTTTAAAAACTTTAAAAATTCATATTTTTATTTTAAAAATATATTTTAATATCAGAAAAATTCTGATAAATTATATTTATTATTTTAAATCCGAAAATTGATTAAACTTAATTATTTTAATTATTTTTAATTAATAATTAATTTATTAATTAATTGGTTAATTCTTTTAATCAATTAATTCTTAAAAATTAATTATTAATTAGATTTAATTAATTAAAAATTCAGTTTAATTATTTTCAAGCCTATTTAATTATTTAAAAATAGCTTGAGTATTTAAAGAGTGTCAATTAATTTTATTAATTGATTTATTTTCATTTAAATGTTTATATTGGATTTAAAAATCCGATTTTTGATTTAAAAATTAGTAATGACTTATTAAAATTCGAATAAGTTCCGTATGATGTTTTAAAAATGTTTATAAGTGCTATATGGTTCATATTAATTGTGTGTTGTGTTTTATAGTCTGTATATGCCCGTACTAGGGCAAATATCTGAGTTTTAAATATCGTAAACTATACCGGACGTCCGATACGTAACCGGTTACTTGTTTAAATGTGATTATTGGTTGAATAAGTGTCGAGAGTAGAACGAGAATAGTTAGACTTATTGTGATGAGTTGTTTAATTATAGAATCGAGTTCCCGGAGCAAGGGAAAGGGGAAAGTAGAGTGAGCAGAGTCGATCCGACAGCAGCTTAGACCAGGCAAGTATCTGTGCCCTTACTTGTGATAAAATTTATTATTGTCTTGATTACTTGAATACCGTTATCCCCAGAACAATTCAAATTATCAATCTTTTAACCGCATTTGGACAACTGATTCCATTTCCTTAGAGATTCTCGATTCTTTGATTTGATCTGCATCGGAAACCCTTATTTCCAATTCACTTGATTATTGTTTACCACCTATTGTTGTTATTTATCATCCTTTGATTATCATTGACAACCATTGATTATTTGACTTCCATCTTGACTACCGATTACGGTCATTGATTAACGATTACCAATATTGATTTCCTTATTGAATGAGTACACTGTACCATTGAAATTACTCCATGATTCTTTCTCGATCTTCGTTGATACTGAACAGTTGAAGCTCTTTTGCAATTACTATACATTCAGTTTATCTTATTGAGCATGTTATTGTTTATACCCTATTATAGATTTGGCATGTGTTTTTAAAAATGGACCAGTAATTGGTCGGGCCATATTTATGGTCGGAATAACTTAAGGCCCAGATTGGCCTGGGATCCAGTAGAGGACTATGACATGAGCTAGTCCGGGGTTGATGCGTGGCTGGCCAGCAGCACAACCTTTGATTTGAATAAAATGTATAAGCCAAATTCTAATTCTTTACTTCAATCATTATTGATATAAAGCATGTGTTAGCTAAATATTGTTGATTCTGATATCATAAATTCATATCCTTACAACTGTGATAGAAATGATTCGTTGATGTTTGCTGAGCAATTTTGGCTCACTCTTGCTTGTTGTTTTCTAACCCTATTCCAGTGAAGTGAGAGTATGAGTTGGCATAGCGTGACCGATAGTTCACCAGCAGCCAGGAGAACCCCTCGAGTCATTGTTATTGGCAGGGTAGTTGTTGTTTTGCCTTTCTAGATTAATGTCTAGATTTGAACTTTAGTTGTGATGTAATAACTCTGATAAAACTGGTATTGTAATAATAAAAGATTGTAGTAGCTTGTGTTCATTGCCATAATCTGGATGCGGTCTTGGTCAAGGGGTAATTGTGTCTTTATATATATTATGCATGTGTTAAATAGTGTTCCGTTGGTCGGATGACTCCTCAAATCTGTACCCCGGGTTTGGAGGGCGTCACAAGTTATACCGGTCTTTTTCGAGACTTGGGGTCTTTTTATCCCTTACCTGGGACTTACTACCCTTTTTTGAGGATTTTAATATACACTAGTGTTTCACGAGTATCGTCTTGGTGTAAAGTGTGGAGCGACCTACACATTTACGACGATTTTGCCTTATTCGAGGCTAACTTGACACTTGCATAAGCCTTTTATGTCTTATACCGTCTTGTTTTGGCTTCAAGCCTTTCATTGAGCATATCAAATGATGGGGTTTGGACTGAATATCTTAGGTTTCTGGGGTTTCAACCCTTCATTTGCTTTCTAGGAAGCTCATGATTTCATCGAACCTTATTTCTATTTGTCCTAGTAGTGAGTCCAATCAGGACACACTTTGAACATAATAGACTTTCAAATTGGAGGCATGCCAAGTCCTTGGCACCTCATGCCCTTCAAGGGTTTCTAGTTTGTACGAGCCTCGACCAAACACGTTCTTGACGCGATATGGACCTTCCCAATTTGGGGCCAGCTTGCCCTTTTGTCCAACTCTGGATGCTTCAATTTTCCTGAGAACCAAGTCTCCTTGACGAAAAAACCTTTCTTTAACCCATAGGTTGTAGTAGAAAGAGGCTTTCTTTTGATGTTCAACTATCTTGGCGTTTGCTTCATCCCTAACTTCATCAATTAGATCCAAAGCTAGCCTCAAGCCTTCTTCATTTTCTTCCGGTTCATAAGCCTCAACTCTTGGGGAGGTGTGAGTAATCTCCATCGGGACTACTGCCTCTGCTCCATAAGCCAATGGAAACGGAGTTGCCCCGGTGGTGACTTTACAAGTAGTACGATATGCCCAAAGTATGGGGAGTAATTCGTCTACCCAAGTGTTTCTGGAGCGTTCAACTCTTTTCTTTAGTCCATCCAGGATAATTCGATTTGCAACCTCAGCTTGCCCATTTGCTTGAGGATGGGCAACAGAAGTGAAGCGCAACTTGATATCATTCTCATCACAATATTTCTTGAACTCATCATTGTTAAACTGAGTTCCATTGTCCGTAACCAGGACTCGCGGAATTCCGTACCTGCATATCACATTTTCCCAGAAGAAATGCATTACTTGCTTGGTGGTTATCTTGGCTAAAGGTTTATCGTCAATCCACTTGGTGAAGTAGTCGATTGCTACTACCAAGAACTTCCTTTGTGCACTTGCCATTGGAAATGGTCCAAGTATGTCCATTCCCCACATTTCAAATGGGATTGGTGAGTTTATGGATGTCAACATCTCAGGTGGTTGCCTAACCACTAGTGCATGTTTCTGGCACCGTTCACACTTCTTCACATAGCTTTTAGCATCGGCTAGTATGCTTGGCCAATAGAAACCTAGACGGGTGATTTTATGAGCAAGGGCTCTGCCCCCCAATTGTTGCCCACAAATTCATTCATGTACTTCCTTTAGGGCCAATTCTGCCTCTTGAGGTCTCAAGCATTTCAGATAAGGAATGATGAAAGACTTCTTATATAGAATTCCCTCAATCAAGGCATACCTTAGTGCTCTCACATATAGCTTTCTTGCTTCTGAAGTGTCGTTGGGTAGCCACCCAGTTTCCAGATGGGCCTTGATGGGATCCATCCAACAACTAGCAACATCAATGGGTGCTACCAACTTTCCGTTGATGCTTGGGGTCTTCAAGACTTGGAAGTATACACTCCCTACATAGTTTTCAATTTCTGAAGAAGCAAACTTAGACAAGGCATCAACCTTCATGTTTTCTTCCCTTGGAATGTGCTCTACATAGCATTCGTCAAATTGAGTCATGATTGCTTTGACGAGCTTTAAGTACTTGGCCATGATTTCATCTCTGGCTTCAAACTCCCCATTTACTTGGGAAACCACTAGCCTCGAGTCTCCACATACTTTCAGAGTTTTGACTCTCAAGGCTCCAGCCAGCCCTAAGCCAGCTATCAGAGCTTCATATTCAGCTTCGTTGTTTGTCGTTGGGAAGTCCAGTTTTAGTGCGTACTCTATGAGGAACCCATCAGGACTTTGTAGCACTAAACCGTCTTCACTTGATTTTGTTTTTGATGCTCCATCAAAATAGAGCACCCAACATTCTTTGGAGACTATTTCTTCAACTTCCTTGTCTTCCATTATTACTTCACCCAACATTCTTTGGAGATTATGTCTTCAGTTTCCTTGTCTTCCATAGTTACTTCCTGCCCCCCGACTTCTTGGTTGTCAATGGTGCATTCAACCATGAAGTCAGCAAGTGCCTGAGCTTTTATGGCCGTTCGAGGCTTATACTTGATGTCGAATTCGCCCAATTCAATGGCCCATTTGATTAATCTTCCACTAACTTGAGGGCTATGCAAGATGTTTCTTAGAGGTTGATCAGTCAAGACCTCTATCTTGTGAGCCTGGAAGTAGGGGCGTAGCTTTCTTGAGGCCATTATCAAGGCTAAGGCAAACTTCTCAACCATTGAGTAGTTTATTTCTGCCCCATGTAGAATCTTGCTCACATAGTAGATGGGTTTCTGAACCTTTACTTCTTCCTTTACCAAAACAGCTCCAAGGGCTGTGTTGGAAACCGCCAAGTATAAATAGAGAATTTCTCCTGGCTTGGGTTTTGCCAACAGTGGTGCTTCAGCCATATATTTCTTCAGGGCCTCAAAGGCCTCTTGACTTTCAGTTGTCCATTCAAAATTCTTCACTTTTTTGAGTGCTTTGAAGAAGGGTAAACACTTCTCTCCAGACTTGGAGATGAATCTTCCCAAAGCAGCCACTCTTCCCGTCAGTTTCTGGACATCCTTGACAGTCTTTGGTGGTTCCATGTCTAGAATCGCTTTGATTTTGTCGGGATTAGCCTCGATTCCTCTCTTGGAAACCATCAGACCTAAAAACTTTCCCGAGCCTACACCAAAGGCACACTTAGCTGGATTCAGCATCATCTTGTGGTGTCTTAGCACTTCCAAAGCCTCTCGGAGGTGCTCAATGTGATTGGCCTTATCAAGGCTCTTGACTAACATGTCATCTACGTAGACCTCCATGGTTTTTCCAATCAGGTGCTCAAAGATTTTGTTCACCAACCTTTGATAGGTTGCTCCAGCATTCTTAAGCCCAAAAGCCATGACTAAGAAACAGAAGACACCAAAGTCAGTGATGAACGACACTTTGGCGATGTCATCTTTGTGCATCTTGATTTGATTATATCCGCTGAAGCCATCCATGAAACTTAGCATCTCATGCCCAGCAGTGGCATCTATCAAGGCATCAATCCTAGGTAAGGGAAAACAATCCTTAGGACATGCATCATTCAAATCGGTGAAGTCGACGCACATTCTCCACTTCCCGTTAGCTTTTTTGACCATCACAGGGTTAGCTAACCATTCTGGGAATTGGATTTCTTCAATAAACCCAGCTTCTAAAAGCTTATTTACTTCTTGCTTAATGGCTTCAAGCCTCTCTGGAGCAAAACTTCTTTTCTTTTGTTTCACTGCCTTCCTTTCTGGATCCACATTCAATTTGTGAGATATTAGTTGGGGATTAATCCCTGTCATGTCAGCCGCTGTCCAAGCAAAAACGTCATTGTTCTCTTGAAGAAAAGATGTGAGTTCGCCTTTCAATGGTTCGGGCAGTAGTGCCCCAACATAAGTCACCTTCTCTGGTTCATCCGGGACTAAGGGAATTGGGATTAAATCCTCAGCTGGTTTCCCTCTTCGGTCCTCATTGTCACTAGTGTCCATATCTTCAATGGGGAGAACCTGCCCCCCAACTCCATCAGGCCTCAATGCGGCTACATAACAGCTTCTAGCCATCTTTTGGTCTCCCCGTTCTTCACCAATCCCATTCCGAGTGGGGAATTTGAGTTTCAGGTGGTAAGATGAGGCAACAGCCTTAAACGCATGAAGACCCGTCCTCCCAAGGATCGCATTGTAGGTTGAGGTTGCCTTTATAACTATGAAGTTCAGCATCTGAGTGGATGTATTCGTTCCTTGTCCCATGGTCATTGGGAGTTGGATAGTGTCTTCCACCTTTGATTCCACTCCATTGAACCCATATATGGGCATATTAGAGGGTGTCAACTGAGAATCAGTGTAACCCATCTTGATAAAGGCATCGTGGAACAAGATATCTACTGAGGCTCCATTGTCGACTAGGACTCTCTTTGTTTCGGAGTTGCCTATCACAGGTACTATGACAAGAGGATCATCGTGGGGGAACTTCACCCCTTCCAAGTCTGAATCATCAAAACCTATTGACACTTCTGTTCGTGCACGCTTCGGTGCTTCTCCAACGACGGTCAGTACCTCTCGGGCATAAGCTTTTCTTGAGTTTCGGGAGGACCCAGCAGCAGTTGGCCCTCCGAATATCATGTTGATCACTGGCCCTCGGGGCTTGGGATTCCGATCTTGATCGTTGTCCCTTCTATCATAATCCTTTCTTTCATAGTTCCCCCTTTGGCTACCTTGGCTTCCATCCTTAGTGAACTTGCTGAGTTTTCCTCTTCGTATCAGAAACTCAATCTCATCTTTCAATTGCCTACAATCGTCGGTGTCATGACCGACTTCTTTGTGGAACCAACAAAACTGATTTTGGTTCCGTTTGGACAAATCAGCCCTCATTGGCTTTGGCCATTTGATATCTTCTTCCTTGGCTATCTCCATCAGAATTTGACTCCTGGGAGTATTCAATCTTGCATACTCCGTGAACTTTGGCCCAAAGTTATTTCTCTTGGGTGGAGAGTCAGAATTCTTTGATGTTCGGGGAAACTTTTCCTTGACGTCGTACTCCTGAGTTTCTTTTCTTTTCTTTGAGTTTCCACCGTCGCCAGCGGTGGGTTCATACTTTCTCATGCTTTCCTCAGCCTTGATGTACTTTCCGGCTCTATCTTGGAGCTTCAACATGCTCTCTGGTGGATGTTTAGCCAACAACCTCCTGAAGTGGTCATCAGTGGTTCCTTGTTGCAGGGCTATCATAGCCACTTTGTCGTCTAAATCCGGGACTTTCAAAGCCTCTCGAGTGAATCGATTAATGTAGTCCCTTAGGGCTTCATTCTTTCCTTGACGTATTGCCATGAGTGATGCAGAACTTTTCTCATGCACCCTTCCACTAATGAACTGGTTGATGAAAGCCTTGCTTAGCTCCTTAAAGGACCCAATAGAGTTGGGAGGTAGACGGCTGTACCAACGTTGAGCCATACCTGCAAGAGTTTGGGGAAACGCCCTACACTTGACTGCATCGTTGGCTGGCTGCAACAGCAGTGCATTGGAGAATGTCCTTACATGATTTGCGGGATCTCCCGTTCCATCATAGGCTTTGATCGAGGGCATCTTAAACTTTCTGGATATAGCCGTTTTCATGATGTCTTGAGTAAACGGTGGTGTAGGATCATCAGGATCTCCTAGGGGCAACAGATTACTAGGATCACCCCTTGGGGCTTCAGCCCTCTTGGTCCTTCTTGGTGGATCCAAGTTGATTATCGGGATTCCTTCAGTCGTTCGGCCCCGAGTTTGAGCGGCCTCTTCTTCAGCAAGGAGTTTTTTTAGCCTTGCAGTCTCTGCCTCATGGGCTGCAAGCTTCTCCCTAGTAGTTTGGGGTGGCTCCCGATTTGTCTGTGAAAAACGTCTCCTCCTTGGGGCGACATCCTCCCCAGTTGTATAACCCTCATCCTCAGTGTATGGGCCAGAGTAATCTTGAATGAGAGGGGTCTGACGAGTTTGTTGATTTTGGGGTCCCAGACCTTGAATATAAGGAGGCACATATGCCTCATGGTAGATTGGATTAGTTCCACTACCGCCCGCCATGGGTCGAGGGGGCATGCCATAGCTTGGCATCCCCAAAGTCTGATTCGCGTATTGAGGGAGATCAGTAGTATGGAGTTGAAGGCTCCTTGGTGCACTCATGAGCAGCGGGGAGGTCATGATTGGTTGCTGGTGAACGGTCTCTTGTGGATTAGATCCATGAATGACCATCTGCAGGGGATTCGTCCCTTCAACCGAAATCGGGATTTCCGGTCCTTGAGTACTGGTGGGGATATTCGCCCCTTGTGTGCC
Source organism: Heracleum sosnowskyi (assembly GCA_030848705.1). Classification (NCBI taxonomy): domain Eukaryota; kingdom Viridiplantae; phylum Streptophyta; class Magnoliopsida; order Apiales; family Apiaceae; genus Heracleum; species Heracleum sosnowskyi. The sequence continues at coordinate 75,483,804 of CM061235.1, forward strand.
GGTAGTCGGCGGTGGCTGATCAGCCTCAGAGGTGAGGGGGCGATCGTCGGGAGTCTGAGTATCCCGAGCTGTTCTTCGTGTGTTTGCCATGGTTGATGTTGTCTTCCCACAGACGGCGCCAAATGTTATGGATTAAAAAACGTGCTTTGTGAATTTAATGCTAGGATTAATGAGCTTCGAGCTTTAATGGCTGCACTCGTGTATCCGGACTAAATTGGTCCTCACAAGATGCCTACGTATCTCAAATTGTTATTGAGAATCAAGCCAAAGACGTAGTTCTTGGTGTTGCCCTCGGGGCTATGGTGGCAGGGGCACACCAAGGACGTAGTGACTTGTATGTCCTTATTCGAGGATTAAGTCTAAAACGTAGTTCTAGGGGTGCCTTTGTGGCTTGTTGCGCCTTCGAGGCGTTGTGACGTATGGAGCTGTGCCCAAAACGTAGTAGATGACGTATGGAGCTGTGCCCAAAACGTAGTAGATGACGTATGGAGCTGTGCCCAAAACGTAGTTCTGATTGTAGGATCAGGGTCCTTATATAGGCGTCTAGAGCATAGTATTTATGGTATGTTTAGGAGTCTTAGCGAATAAGTCTCCTTTTTGATATTGGATAAACATTGTATTTCTTGCTGGAGAATTCGTTTCCTTGTTGATAAATGCTATGACTCATTAATTGCCTTTAATTGGGATTCGGGATCCTTCTTTGATGAATTTACCATATTTTGGACTCTTTTTATGAGCTGTATATTTTCCCTATTCATTAATTACGAAATTAATGAATAATTAGGGTGTCGGTCCTTAAATACCGGCCTTTTAATTGAATCAGCAATTATATTTCTATAATTACTTTTCTGTCCATATCAAATATAAATAAAGATATTTTTTTGTCAAATATGTAGTATTATACCATTTTTTCATTAATATATAATAGATCAATCGTATCTTATATATAACTAACAAAAATTAAAATTAAAAAATTAAAAATTAATCAAGAAAATATTTAAAGGTAACACTTGCAAAAAAAATATTATTAGTAGTTTGGTTAGTCGTTCTTTAATTTGTTCATTCAATAGTTAACATATTTATATATAAAAAATTAACTATGCTAATTAGAACACATCTTTTAAACCTATTTATTTAGGTCCTGTGATGAGATTTTATAAGTCGATATACTTGGAACAACTTACGGGCTTATTTATTTAAAAATATTTTAGTACATCTTTAAAGATATTTATTTAAGCGTAATTATTACACATCAATTTAAAATAATATACTTTATAATATACTAATAAAGTATATTATTTTTAATTAGAATAATATATTATAATTAATTATCACAAATTACTCTAATTATTTTAAAAGTAGGCCTAATTATTTGAAAAACTTATTTAAATAGTCATATTTATTTTGAAAGGTTATTTATTATTTTTAACATGTTTTATTATTATAATTATAAATTGCAATAAAAATATATTTAAAGACCTACTTAGTTTTTTAACATATTCATTTAATATTCAACTAATAAAAATATTATACAGAAACACAAATAATAAATTAACAACTATTAAACAATTCGTGCATCGCACGGGTTATAGACTAGTTTATTTGTAAGTGGAAAGTTTGTGTTTGAATCCTGAAAGCAACAAAATTTTATATAATTTTTGCATAAACTATAGAGGGGTGGCATTTTTGTAATTATATGATAAATAAGGGTAAAACTTTAATTTCACAGTCATTTTATTGGTATATTTTGCTCTTGGTTGGTTTTTAATATATTGAAGTAGATTTAATTATAAATGATAAAAAGATTTCGTGTGTAAAACGGATCTTATCCAAAAGTTTAATAGTCTAAATTCAGTACCACCAAAACAATCTCAACCGTTAAATCCAAATTTTTTAAAATGGAAGATTAAAATAATATCATAAATAAAGAAGAATTATTATCAAAATGGATATAAGCTCAAATATGTTATATTAGAATTGGATTTTTTTCAAAAAATGTGAACTAACACGTAATCACAATTTAATAAGGAGACCAATTCAATTAATACGTAAATTATATTCAATTTATATTTTATACCAAAATAATAAGAATCGTTAGATTTTAAAATAGATATATGAGAACCGTTAGATCTAATATTAAAAACTGTATTTTGTTGTTAGTATAACTATATTCCAGCAGTAAAAATGGTATTTTGATAATTTAAACAAAGTATAAATAGATTTACTAAAAAAATGGAATTCTCAATGTAAAAATTCGTCAGGTTATTCTCTTTTGGGTTTCCGAGTAGTTTTAATTGAAAAAGTATTATTAAACCATCATTAAATTAAAAATTATTTTGAGAGTTTCCCGCTTACTATAAATCATATAAGTTTAATTTTTAGAACTAGCCGATAGTAAATTAGGTAGGTAAGCCCTAATAAATATTAAAGTATAATTATATTTATAAATAAATATAATTTTAAAAATTAAAAAAAATTGCACATCACACAAATGATTATAAATTAATATTAAATAAGTTATTTTCAAAAAATCTGGTACTAACTGTTTTAAACTTTAAGACATTTTCTACGGTGACATTTTTAGCTTAAAGTCAAATAAAACTTAGTCAACCAGGCTCAAGGCTAAACCAAAGTTTTGGCCATTTTTTCCCGTATGAATTCATGCAAAAGCTTTTTGAACCCAAACTATAATGTCTTCCTCAAATTATTTCACAACCAAGTCCAAATCACACCAACTTATCTGAATTCACTGATTAATAAATCTTTTAATTACAAACATGCCACCCAAATTCATTCAAAAATCATCACTAACAACTTTATTTCTATATCTTTTATCTTTAATAACCTACTCAACTTGTATGCTAAAAGTGGTCATTTTAATAAAAGTCTCACATTGTTTAAAAACACCCAAGATGAATATAAAGATGTTATTACATTTACTTCAGTTATTACCCATTTGTCTAAATGTAATGACTGTTATAAAGGTCTCATCTTTTTCAAGAAAATGATGAGTTGTTGTGTTTTGCCTAATGAGTACACATTTTCTGCTGTTTTGCCTATTTGTGGTGAAATTGGGGTTGTTTGTAATGGGGAACAGGTTCATTGTTTGATTTTGAAACATGGGTTTGTGTTGGATTTGTTTGTGGGGAGTGCATTGGTTGATATGTATGGTAAGTGTGGTGATATGAGGTTGGCAATGAAGGTGTTTGATGAAATGCCTGAGAGAAATCTTGTTTCGTGGAATTCGATGATTAATGGGTTTTTGGGGAATAAGATGTATGGTGATGCAGTTGGCGTGTTTAAGGAAGTGGTTGGGGTGAAATGTGTTGGGGTGAATGAAGTTACATTTTCGAGTGTTTTGAGTGCTTGTGGGAATTTGGGTGGTTTGGATATTGGGAGGCAAGTTCATGGATTGGTTTTGAAGTATGGATTGGTTTCGTTAGGTTATGTGAAGAATTCTGTTATGGACATGTATGTTAAATGTGGGTTTCTTGAAGATGCGTATAAGTTGTTTCGAACGATTGAGGATAGAGATGTTGTCACGTGGAATGTTATTGCGATGGGATGTGTTCAAAAGGGTAACTTTGGAGAGGCTTGCAAGTTTTTTTGGGACATGAGATGTGAAGGGATATCTCCGGATGAGGCGTCGTTTTCTACTGTCCTACATGCTGCTGCTAGTATTGCAGCATTGGAACAGGGTTCTCTGGTCCATAATCAGGTAATTAAAACTGGTTTTGGGTGTAATTTATGCACTGTAAATTCATTAATTAAAATGTATGCAAAATGTGGTAGTTTGGCTGATGCTCATCGAGTCTTTGATGAATGTGAGGGTAAAAATGTGGTAACTTGGACAACCATGATATCTGCCTTCCAACAACATGGTTGTGCATATCAGGCTATAGAATTGTTTAAGAATATGCTCGATGAGGGGATTAAACCATCTTATATTACATTTGTTAGCGTTTTATCTGCTTGTAGCCATACCGGCCGAGTTGATGAAGGATTCTATTACTTCAATGCCATGAGTGAGCAACACAATGTAAATCCTGGCCATGAGCACTATGCTTGCATGGTCGACTTGCTTAGTCGTGCTGGTCGATTGGGTGAAGCAAAAAACTTTGTACAGTCAATGCCAATCGAACCAGATGCATCAGTCTGGGGAGCTCTACTCGGGGCTTGTAATAGATTTGGGAATCTTGAAATGGGTGTAGAAGTTGCTAAGAGGCTCTTCGAGATTGAACCTGATAATCCAGGAAATTATGTACTGCTTTCTAATATCTACACACGTAACGGCCGGGTTAAGGAAGCTAGTGAAGTGAGAAGACTAATGGGAGTCAAACGAGTTAACAAAAAAACTGGGTACAGCTGGATTGACTTTAAGAACAAATAGATATGTTTTTACAGCAAATGACAGAACACATAATAGGACCAATTAGATATTTCATATATGAGATATTGAGATGTTAACAAGGATAGGGAAGTTAGTAAAGAAGAAAGGTTATGTGGCTCAAACTGAATATGCAGTTAATATTGTGGAAATTGACAATCGGAGCTTGTGGCATTACAGCGAGAGACTGACCCTTGCATTTGGGCTTCTGACAGTCCCTTGGGGGCTCTAATTAGGATTAAAAAGAAATCTTTTTACTTTGTGGTGATTGTCACAGTCTTATTGTTTTTTCCCTGAAAATTTTGAAATGGGGATCATAGTAAGAAATATTAAGCGTTTTCATCATTTCCAGAAAGGATTGCGTTCAAGTAGGGATGACTGGTAACATGTGGCTTCGTCTTTTTTTCAGCCCTGAGTCTCCCTTCCAATTTTTTCTCCTTATCGGTGTTTTCTACTGGTTGCTTACATTGTTCCACGTTTCATACTAAGAACAAGATGTACTTGCTTGATATGATTAATATTTAATTAGTATCATACAAGTTTGACGTCCACAAGTCCTTACAGCTGCTTAAACTACAGAGGGCTACATACTCGGTACTAAAGTTTGACGTCCTCAAGTCCTTACAGCTGCGTAAACTACAGAGGGCTACCTACTCGGTACTAGTTTGTTTTTTTGTAGCGTAAATTAATCTTCCTCCATATCAAGATTCTGCTCCATCTATTCTTTTAAAAGACATGGGATTGCAATGAATAGTCATTACATGCTAAACGAGAAAGAGCTTTCATTGTCTAATTTATCCGGTGGTCTAATTTTGTTATGGGCTATATCAATTTAATGCACACAAGCAATGAGTGTGAAGTTTATCAAGACAACTGACATCTGTAGTTTCTAGTCTTATATGATCACTGAACACAGTCGGCAACACCTAACCCCATGAGAAGTCTTCAACAAGCACATGGTTATAACATCCGGTTAGTTTGTGTTTTCATACTTCCTGTAAAAATATAATTTTCTGCACCTTTTAAGATGCCTAGGGACCTACATAATCTCCTACAGTATAGGAACTATAGTAATGGCACAGACTTATATTCTGGGCTAATAAACTTCGTGGTGCTAACTGATCATTCTTGGTTTTTGTTTCTTTGTTTCTGTGAAATAAACGTGCTGATTTCAGAAGTACCTGCGTTACTGATATGTTTCTCTTACCCCCCCCCCCCCCCAACTATTTTATTCTGGCGGTGATACTCAATGCTGAAAGAAATTTTAGTGTTGTATTTAGTGTGGTTATGCTTGTGTGTTTTATTTTCCGAGTAAGATACTTCTTTCAGATTAAGTAAAGTGGTTGCCTTTTTCTCCTTACCAATGCGATGCTCGCTAGATCTTAAATGATCTTAAATGAATGGGTCGTACCCTTTCTGATGATTTTATGTATCCTTCCTTTTGATTTGCCTGCTTGGTTTTACAGATACTAAAGCATACTATCTTGCGTTCCGCTACCACCTGGTTGTACATAATCTTGACTTTTGTCTTTCGCTATCTTCAAGTTTCTTTGTTTTGCTAAGCTATCTCTATGTTTCTAGTTATCTCCTGTTCATTCATTAGAGCTAATTATCAGAGTCAAGCTGAATCACAAAGTTTATTGGATATCAATTTTCGAATATTTTGTTTCCAACAATGTAAATAAATTTTGTTCATATATTAAATCTTTTGGCTTTAGGTCAATCGTTTGACTGGCCACTGACACCTACTCTCTCTCTCTCTCTCTCACACACACACACACACATGTTATATTTGAATATATTTGTTTTCCTAATTTTAGCAATTGTATTTTTTCCCACTGTTTTTTCCGTTGACGTGACTCCTTACACTCTTCTTTGATTTATTTATCAATTATTATACATCTGATTGAACCTATTAGTATCATATAGATGCTCATGATTAATACGGGATAGGTTCACTAAATAATGGTGAATGATTGGATCAGTATTATTACTTGATTTAGATATATTTCAGTTTTGTGGTGATGCTTATGTGCTTTTACTACTTTACATCTGTTTGTTTCCTGAAAGTAATGAAATACATGTCAATCATAGGTAATATATGAGGCTAACTACTTTTTTCTTGCTGACCCATGTGGCCATTCAGATACATGCATCTATCCTAAAATTAATTGTTATTACGCTGTCCTGGCCCACCAGAACCTCTGACATATCTGTTACTTTTTGTAGTAAATATTTGAATTTGTTATATGATAAGTAGAGAATTGATTCAAGTAGCAAGAGATTTACGCCTAAATGTATCCTTACAGATCCAATTTATCCAAGTACATATACAAAAAAGGAAAATAAGTTTGTTTTGCCTTGATAAATATAGTGATATCTGTTGCCTTGGCAGAAAACGTACAGAAAGTATGTTGCATACTTAAAAGAAAAGATCACTTATGAACAAATTCAAGATGAATGCTGCAATCTGACTATAAATTCAGCTAAAGTTTGATGTCTGTAAGAATTTTGGCGCAGATTCCCAATAATTTGCACTTCCCTCATATATAAGTGTAAAATCTTTTGTAGCCTGCTGATTTTGTTAATTGTTTTTTTTTCTTAGGATTTTTTTATTATTATCGGCAGCAATGCAAATGATTAGTACAGTTTGATCTAATGGTGATGTGCGAATAATTTTGTATTAGGATGTTTTGGGATATATAGCTGTTTTCTTCTTTCTCCTTTATCCTTCCCTTGGATGGATTTTCCAGGGAGCTGAAGAATATAAAAACAGTTGTATCTTGTAAAGTAAAAATGCAGAAGAGGTGAAAGACTGATATATAGCATCTGGGAATCGATTAAGATATTTTTAAGAATGATCCTATTAAATAAGGTTATCCCAATATAGAAATAAGGTTATCAATACACGCTTATTAGTTTCATCTTGCATACTGCCAAATCTATAGAAAGTCCTTTGTAGATATGCTGGATTAGCAAATGCTATCTTGGTTCTTAGTTGGTGCAGTAAATCTATTTGTTTTCTTGCCTTTGCATCATGTGTCAAGTTGGGCAAAGTGTTTGTTCTTTTACATCATATACTAGTCTCATCTTTCTATGTTTCCTTTCTTTAATTATTTAAAGAATCTGTTGCCTCAGCTCAATATACCAAAGTACAGGTGTTCGGTGCAAAGATTTTTAAAACCAAACTTGCTCTTAAAAATTATGAGTGAATCCTTTTCGTGATCAAACTCATAGAGGTAACAAGGCTTTTGTGGTTATATTATCTTTGAATAAGGATTTTCCAGTTGTGTTTATAGAAGGCCATATGGTGTATAGTTGCTGCACAGAAAAAAATGAGTCCTATATCTTTAATATGCACTAACACTGGTACTTACATGACAGGACAAGAAAATATAATGGAAGAAAGAAACATTAGCAAGGAGAAGTATTTGACAAGAGCAATGACAGGTAAACTTAATTGGTATCCAAGGACCAAAAAGTAAAACTAACATTTTTTTTTTTGATAATCAAGTAAACTAACATTTTGAATTATAGTTTATTCCAAAATTAAGAGCAAATGTAAACTTTAGAGCATAAAGTCATATGAAGCTTTTAATATGTCATTCTATTACTACCTCTATTCCTCTAATAATAATCTACACTATGAAGATTTCCTCTATTGTATTAGAAACCGAATATGCATTTAGAATGGAGAAATACTCCGCAGTCTGCATTTTCATTTTAGGCATTGCATTAACATTTCGTCAATTTGTATACCCATACTTGGTAAGGACAATGAAGTTCGCATCCCAATAGTCCTTGGTCTTTCATGTCATATGATCTGGAAATATACATGCACACAGCACCAGTAATCGTTGCAGCTGAAACCATCTTTATTTGATGCATTACCTTCCACACATATCCTTAACATATTTATTGCTGCTCTACCTGGATCTCTGTCATTTTGAGTTGTGTAAATTTCATTATCTTTAGTTTAAGAAAATCATGGAGAAATTTAATACAATTCAATGATGTGGGGACCTTCATCGAGTAGTATCGTTATAGTATTATTTCTTTACTATATCATGAACAATAATGGCAGCACCCACTTTATTCGTTATCTTTTATTTAATTTCTGTATCAAGCCCACGTTAATTGTGTGTCATGGGTAGGCATACATAACTAAATGGAACAAAAATGCCACACTAAATCATATTTACATGATTTGGAACTTGATTAGATGCTGGAGACGCAGAATTAAGGTAGCAAATCAGTTGTAGTGATTGAAAGTTAGTGTAGTTTTGGTGTTGGGGGTATAGGGAGGCTAGGAAGCAAGCAACCACTATATTAGTAGCGGCGTTTTTAGGAATATCAAAGGGGGATGACGGTCCCCCAGCCCTTGTAATTAGGTCGATTTTTATGCTCTTTACTGCATACCTTATTTTATGCAGACTTACTTTATTATCATCCACATTTTTATTTTTATTGTGCATTTTAACATCATATTTTTCTTCTTCTTATTCATCTTCTTCTTGGTTTTTTTAACTTCTCAAGATTTTTTTCGCAAGTCGCGAATCTTTGCCAAAATAGCCTCTCCAATCTCCATGTAGAGGTAAGGTTTGTGTACATCTCATCCTCTGAGTCTCTACTTCCAAGTAACACAAACTGAGTATGTTTGGTTTGCTTTTTAGAACTTTGATTGAAGTTGTGTTGACAAGTATGTCAACTGCATAGTTCATTTAATTGTATATTACATTATTTAATCATTTTTTAAACCATTGAAATCAAGAATATTAGTTCCTAAAGACATGATAAAAAATAAGCACAAATTGGTTGGTGTGCACAGAAGCTTGGCAGTATGCTATTCACATTCTTACACACTTGCCATATTAAAAATTAAGATTTCATACTCTCAAGGTCAATTATATTTCTTGTTTTCATAGTGGTCATGTGAAGTTTACAGAGCAACAGTTGCAGTTGCCTCCCCAGATACATTTAGGACCAAGAAAGGAGCAACTTATGCCTGGGTCCAACTGTTGAGGCTCCCGCAGCCAAGAAGAGGGTAATAAAGACAATGTCAGGACTTCATCTATTCCAGGGGGGCTCACTGGTATTAATCTAACCATATCCTCTGTTCTTCCCATATCTCTTCGTCGGTTTGTCAAATGTTTATTATTATTGTTCTTGCTTGCCATTGTTTAAATGCACTCCAGGTCAATAAACGCGTTGTTATTTCCCAAAAAATACCAGAACCATTCATATTATACCATGTTATACTGTATGCTTATCGATTGGTAAAATGTGTTAATCAAGATATATTTTTTTTTCCCATATGCTATGGGGTTGTTTTCATGCATGGCAATTTTTCAAGCAGGACTTTATTAGAATGAATCAAAGTGGGATGGCTTTCCAATGTGATTGCTGCAGTCCGACAAGTGCTAGAGGCATATATACCACAGTCCATAGCCATTTTTGGTGCAAGGATTCTTTTTTTTTGCTAAATAGGTGCAAGGATTCTTCTTGTGGCAAAAGAAGAAAAGTTGTATAGACCATGGGAGTGGCATCTGAAGTTCCCAACCGTCTAGTAGATGATATTCTGTCATTTCATGATTATAGAGGGCAATTTAACCTGGACATGGACATCACACATGCAGGCAGCAAAGAGGAAAGACAAATGTGTGTTGGAAGGACATTGGGACCCATCTAGATAGCAGAGAATCCCTTACTGGTTCAGTGGTGGCTCCATGTGGCATCTACCCATTACACTCTTGGATTAGGTGATTTGAAACCTCCCCATTTCAAAGCTAATCACCCAATAAAACCAATCATGTCTCACTCGAAAGTAAGTAAGTCGACCTAAGATGTCACAAAGCTTATATCTAATATAATGTATGAAAATGGGGAAATGTTTCAAGTGTTTTAAAATGTGTCATGACCCCCCACAACGAAAAAATATTGATATCCTCCCTACTCTTAAAAGTGTGTGAACAAACAGGCATCCAACCACTGTCCTCCTTCTCTTGCTCATCCACCCAAGCCCATTGGGAAGTACTTTTAATCATGTTCCTCATCAAAATGCTTAAATTAATTCTTCTTGGAAGCAGTTTCTTAGTGTAAGTTTCGTTGTATACAGGCCAGTGGGTCCCACACTCCTATCTATAGAATAAAGATGTCGATTTAGTTGTCCCCTTCTCCAATAATAAGATTATGCCATCCACACATAAACATAAAATTGCACTGCTGCTAAATTTGCTCTTCCTTCCGATGTTGGCTTGTGTTTCCTGAACGGTACGGCAGAGGAAACATGAAACCTATTTATTGGATAAATGAAAAGATTTCATTGCAATGTAGTAAAACATTTCATGTGATGAAGCCTCTTCATATGCTATTGCATTGTTTCAACTCTCGATCTCTTGGTAAAAGAATAAGTTTGATCTACAACATTACAAAGAAATTGTCTTCTATTAACAAGCAAAGTTAATTAAGAGATTGGAGTATAATCTTGATTACATTTTAGTTAACACATCATGCCCTTGTGGTCTCAATATCTTGTCGTCTCCAAAGGGGATTAGTGTACCCATAAGTGTACTTGAACTAAGACTAAATATCACATATTATTGTGCATAATCTTAGGTGTTTAAAAAGAGTAAAGTACATCTCCTTTTAGTCTTTCACATAATATAATCAAATTTAGTTAACCACCGTGGTCGTAGATTTCAGAAATCATAACAAATTGGTTGAGGTACAAAAAAATTGGGGATTTATCGAAATGATAAATCGGAACAAAAATCGGATAAATTATAATATTTTAAATATATTTAATATATTAGCCTTATATATAATATAATAAATCATTTAAAAATAATTCATAACGATATATCGGATTTCAAAAATTGAATCGGTCAAATATTTTTAAACGATAAATCGGCGATTTTTGAAAAATCAGACGATTTTTAGAACACTGTTGTATATTATTAGTATGTGTTATTGCACCTTTAATTATAGTATAATAACCGGAGATTACATATAATTGTTTATCAAAATACGGTAAAAATGTCATTAGAAAAGTTCAAATAAAAGAAATGTTAGAGTCTCAAAATTGTTACCAAATTACGCATAAACCGAATGATGATACAACGTCATTTGAGAATTGTTTTGATGATAAATTTGAGAGTTTTAACATTTTTCTAAAATAAATCTATGTACGAGAAGTTGACAACTATGTCTTTAATAATCAACATACCTTTTTAGAAGAATCATTACTTGAATTGAAGCAGTATCTATGGTTGTATTAATAGTGCGTTTTGGTTTTGGGGTAAAAAAACAGTCCACTTCTGTAGAATTCAGTAAATATTTAATGATTTGATGTGGTTTAGCGGAGAACGCAGATGGTGAAAATTAGATTGCAATTAGCATATTAAAAACATGATTTACACTTGTAGTGATGTTAAATATGTATCATATCCATTGTACCTGATTCTTTTATCACAAGTACTATAATCTGACTGAATAGAAAAGAGTCACGCACTAATATTACGGAAAATGCTAGGAAACCAAATAAATAATTTCTCGAATATACATATTGAATGTTAAAATAATTTCTCAAAAAATAATTTCTCGAAAAATAATTTCTCGAATAATTTAACGAACGGTCACTTTGTCATAATTTATCCACTCACAAGATTAATGTGATACAAGCAAGGGACAAACAAAGTCACCATCAAAATAATTCGGGATCAAAAGCAAAGCGGTCCACATTTTTTGTAAGCAATAGCTAATAGTAATCGACAAATTTGTCTCCTGTTGAAATACGTTTCATTTTTAGAGGATTACATAAAATTAGTTTTATGTGCACCGTTGAAAACAATCCTCATTAACTCCTTATATATAACTAGCTTATAGCATGTGCGATGCACGGTTACTTAAATTTTATTTATAATTATTCTGTTTATAATTATATTTTTATTACGATCCAACACACGATTGTTTTTTTAATATTTATAATTATATTTATTTATGAATATTTTAATATTTAAAAGTTATTAGTTTACATGATTAAATTATTGTTAAAAATATTTAGCCAAAAAAAATTATAGTTAAAAATTTGATATTTATTACATTTTACACACTCAATTTAATATTTGTTTATATTGAGTTATAAAAGTTAGATTTGACCAATTTTACGGTTCACATGAAATTCACAAAATAATCTTTAATTTAGTTGTGGTTTAATAGTTTTTTTTTCAATTAAAAACTATTCTAAAACTAAAAAGAGAATAAAGTGACGAAATTTAATGTTGAGAATTCTATTCGATTTAGGAAATATACTTAACTTATATGTAGTTTAGATTATTAGAATAACCTTTATTAACCAAATACCGGCTTTAATGTTAAATCTAACGGTTTTCACCTATCTATTTAAGATTAAACGATTTTAATTATTTTGGTTAGAAATGAGTTTCCTTATTTAATTACAACTATTTTTATGTTTTAACTTTTTAGAAAATCCAATCCTAATATAATATCTTTTAACTTATATCATTTTTAGATAATAATTTCTTTTTATATGATATAATCTTGATCATCTATTTTTAAAAGTATTGGATCTAACGGCTGAGAATGTTTTGGCGGTATTTAGGACCAAACTACCAGGATAACATCATTAATTTTTCTTAATATTTATAATATTTATAATTTTTAATTTTTTTAAATATTTATTGCTAAAATATAATATACACTTTTTTGTAATATGTTAATGATGCGGGAACTTTGAACTTTTGAGAAAATAAATTATCAATTAATATATATATTTTTTTGTAATAGTTCTTCTTTTAAAGTAGTACACCGTGACAATTAAAATTCTGTATAAAATTCATTTTTTTTATAGTATATCCCGTAAATATCTATGTTATTATATTAAAGACTAAATAATTAAAACTTTCTTATAAGTGTGGTCGCTTTGTTTGATCACTCAATCCATAATCGTTGGATCTTTCAAATTAAATTGTTGAGAAACGTTACATATAACAGTAAAATTATCATGTAGAATGATCTAAAATTTGAATCTACCAACAACATATTAAAATTTACAGGTTTTTTTTGTAAAAAGAATTTTTTTCATTTTTTTTCTTTCAGACATAGGTTATTTGATAATATTTTTTGTAAATTACGATTTTTCAGAAAAATACTATACTAATTGATTAACAAACTTTTAAAGTTTCGAATTTAATTATTTACAATGTATATATGTTAAAAAAGTTAGGTCTATTTTGTAGCTGAGCCTACAATTTCAAAATACGGTTTTTTTTTAATGTGAATATAGTCCTGCTAATAATGAAATTAGGTCTCTATGAGTGCTTATAAAACAAAATCACCATTTGCGTATAATTTATTATTTAATAATAAATTATATTTGATTAGTTGTGATCTATAACTTAATAAAATAGGATAAAAAATATGCACAATTTTATAAAATTTTATCCTCGTATTATTATATTCTTTGTTGATTTGAATTTTTCTTAGATTGATTTTAAATTTTGAACATAGATTTCTAAATTTAAAATAGTTAGAAAAAAGTAATTAAATTGGCATTAAAATAAGGGTGAGCTCCCAAAATACCCACTAAATCAGTTTTTTTGCCCAAAATACCCACTGACGGGATGCTCCGCCCTAAATACCACGGAATACGCATTACATACATGCGTATACTGTTTTTACAAAGAATGTGCATCTCAAACATGCGTATTCTTTGTAAATGTTTTACGGAATACGCATGTCAGACATGCGTATACACTTTTTGAAAAAACAAAGAATACGCATCTCACACATGCGCATCATTTGTAAAAATTGAATACGCATGTCTGACGTGCGTATTCAACGGGTATTTTGGGCGGAACATTCCGCTGGTGGTTATTTTGGGCAGTCCACCCCGTTTTGGTAGGTATTTTGGGCATTTTCTCTTAAAATAACGATGACATAATAATCATTATTAGAATTTAAATACTCACTTTACTGATTTGGGCTTTATTTTGTGTTTTAAAAATCAGATTTTGACGATTTTACACCCCACGTGAAGATAATTAAATTATTTTTAATTAAAAGATGGTTTAACAATTTTTATCTAACTGGAATTGTCCATGGAAGAGAAAAGAAAGTCACGAATTTTTTACATGGAGAATTCTATTCAATATAGAAAACTTATTTATATTTGGTATATTTGGTTTAAATTATCAAAATACACTTTTTTAGAATTTATATCACGGATATTTATTTTATTTTAAATTAAAACTTGTTGGTTTTTTTTATTTGTCCTTATTATTTGTCTTTTATAATTAAAACACTTTTTTCTAACAAAATCTACTCATTTTCCAAAAATATTATGGAATGAAAATAGTTATTTTCATAGAATATAATTTATAAAATATTATATTTTTCTAAATTTAGATCGAAGACTCCATAAAACTTAACTCACTTTATTTATATTTTTGTATATTTAGTTTTTTTTTAAATTTCATTTTAATTGATTTTGTATATTAGATCATCAATATTAAATTTATACAATATATCTTTTTTGTAGATTTCCCAAGTACTACTTTTTAGTTGAAATATTATTATAAAATTGATTAGTATTCATTTTTTATTAAAATAGTTTTGTATATTATTGATGAAATCTTTATTCCTTTGAATTTGAAATCACTGAATTTAAAATTTTTAATTTTTTTCACTCTAAAATATTTAGATACTATATAGTAGTAGTTCATTACTAACTGAGAGCTTATCTGCTTGTATTTCGAGTATATCTACCATTTTTCCTTTTTTTCACAATAATAATAATAATTACTAATTTACTATTTTAGCCCTGATGACCAAACCATCTAAACTCTCTTATACCAATTATATATAGGATATAATGATATAAAGGTCATTTTCTCAAAATTAAATTGGTGCTACAATAATAAAAAAAATTATTAAAATTTAGATAATCACTTTACTGTTTGGGCTCTATCTTGAGTTTTAGACAACAGATTTTAACAATTTTACAGCCCACGCGAAGCTAACAAAATTATCTTTAATTTAATGATGGTTTAATAATTATTATCTAACCGGAACTATCCATAAAATAAAGAGAAAAAATAATTACGATTTTTTACATAAAGATTTCTATTCAATATAGAAAATCTATTTATAATTGGTTTAAATTAAAAAAAAAATATTAAAATTTAGATAATCATTTTACTGTTTGGGCTCTATCTTGAGTTTTAGACAACAGATTTTAACAATTTTACAGCCCACTCGAAGCTAACAAAATTATCTTTAATTTAATGATGGTTTAATAATTATTATCTAACCGGAACTATCCATAAAATAAAGAGAAAAGATAATTACGATTTTTTACATAAAGATTTCTATTCAATATAGAAAACCTATTTATAATTGGTTTAAATTATCAAAATACACCTTTTAGTATTTAAATACTATCCTATTATTAATCAAATACAATTTTTAATATTATATCTAACGGTCCTCATCTATTTGAATATTTATAGTTTTATAATCCAACGGATCATATACTTTTGGTAGTACAGTGACCGACCAAAGTTTTGGATAAGATCTCCCTTACGCTTATTATATATAAGGAGTTAATAAGCGTAAGGGAGATCTTATCCAAAACTTTGGTCGGTCACTGTACTACCAAAAGTATATGATCCGTTGGATTATAAAACTATAAATATTCAAATAGATGAGGACCGTTAGATATAATATTAAAAATTGTATTTGATTAATAATAGGATAGTATTTAAATACTAAAAGGTGTATTTTGATAATTTAAACCAATTATAAATAGATTTTCTATATTGAATAGAAATCTTTATGTAAAAAATCGTAATTATTTTTTCTCTTTAGTTTATGGATAGTTCCAGTTAGATAATAATTATTAAACCATCATTAAATTAAAGATAATTTTGTTAGCTTCGCGTGGGCTGTAAAATTGTTAAAATCTGTTTTCTAAAACTCAAGATAGAGCCCAAACAATAAAGTGATTATCTAAATTTTAATTTTTTTTTTAATTTAAACCAATTATAAATAGGTTTTCTATATTGAATAGAAATCTTTATGTAAAAAATCGTAATTATCTTTTCTCTTTAGTTTATGGATAGTTCCGGTTAGATAATAATTATTAAACCATCATTAAATTAAAGATAATTTTGTTAGCTTCGCGTATGCCGTAAAATTGTTAAAATCTGTTGTCTAAAACTCAAGATAGAGCCCAAACAGTAAAGTGATTATCTAAATTTTAATATATTTTTTTATTGTAGCACCAATTTAATTTTTTTTCTAATTCTTTTAAATTTATAAATTCTATGTTTATTTCAATAAAATATTAAAATCAATTTAAGAAAAAATTAAAATCGACCTGGTCCGTTTACGACCACTATACGACCAAATTAATTATTACAGTTAGATTTTAAATAGATCGATGAGAATTGTTAGATCTAATATTTAAAAGTGTATCTGATTAATAATAAAATTATATTTAAATACTAAAAAGTGTATTTTGATATTTTAAAATTTTTCTATGTAAAAATTCTTAAATATCTTTTCTCTTTAATTTATGTATAGTTTGAGTTAGATAATAATTGTTAAACCAAATATCAGATAACAATTTATATCGATTACAATATTAAAAAATATCAATATAATGCTCATGTATATCATATAACAATGATACATGTGGACCCTGCGTTATAAGAGACTTAGGAGAACTCATGTACATGAATAAATTTAAACATTTTTTTTCTGAAGGAACATAACAATTTGATTAATCCAAATTATAATTATATTATTTTACATAGAACAAACATAAAAGGATAATATCAAAATATTATTAAAATATTGAGGGTTTCATATTCATAAACAATAATTTTGAATATAATACTTAACCATCTTTTCTTTTCGGTTTATGGGTAGGTCAACTGGTCAAGTTAGATAATAATTATTTAATCATCATTAAATTAAAGATAATTTCGTTAGTTTCACATGGGTCGTAAAATCGTCAAAATTCAATTTCTAAAACTCAGGATAGAACCCAAATAGTAAAGTGAGTATCTAAATTTTAATAAATATTTTTTTATAATTGTAGCACCAATTTATTTATTTTTTCAGTAATTCTTTTAAATATAGAAATTTTATCTTTCTTTCAATAAAGTATTAAAATAAATTAAGAACAAATTCAAATCGATAAAAACTATAATAATATGAGAACAAAATTTTATATAATCATAACATAATTTGTATTATGTTTAATAATTTTAAAGTAATAATGTATTTTAAAATTTTATATACACTATGAATAAAACCGAAACATTAAAAGTAAAAGCAGTTAGTAAGATACTTATATCAGTATGTACTTGATATCCTTATTATATTAAACTCTTTTATATAATAAGCATAATAGGGATTTATCCAAAATTTTGATTGTGCCAACCAAATTAAAAAGGACTATTAGATCTTAACTAGATAAATGAAAATCGTTTGATCAAATATTAAAAAAATGTATTTTATTTATAATAGGATTATATTTAAATTCTAAAAAGTGTATTTTGATAATTTAAACCAAATATACCAAATATAAATAAGTTTTCTATATATATTGAATAGAATTCTCCATGTAAAAAATTCGTGACTTTCTTTTCTCTTCCATGGACAATTCCAGTTAGATAAAAATTGTTAAACCATCTTTTAATTAAAAATAATTTAATTATCTTCATGTGGGGTGTAAAATCGTCAAAATCTGATTTTTAAAACACAAAATAAAGCCCAAATCAGTAACGTGAGTATTTAAATTCTAATAATGATTATTATGTCATCATTATTTTAAGAGAAAATGCCCAAAATATCTACCAAAACGGGGTGGAATGCCCAAAATACCCACCAGCGGAATGTTCCGCCCAAAATACCCGTTGAATACGCACGTTAGACATGCGTATTCAATTTTGACAAAAGATGCGCATGTCTGATATGCGTATTCTTTGTTTTTTCAAAAAGTGTATACGCATGTCTGACATGCGTATTTCGTAAAACATTTACAAAGAATACGCATGTCTGAGATGCACATTCTTCGTAAAAATAGTATACGCATGCTGTAATGCGTATTCCGTGGGTATTTAGGGCGGAACATCCCGCCGGTGGGTATTTTGGGCAAAAAAAACTGATTTGGTGGGTATTTTGGGAGCTCATCCTTATTTTAACGCCAATTTAATTACTTTTTTCTAACTATTTTAAATTTAGAAATCTATGTTCAAAATTTAAAATCAATCTAAGAAAAATTCAAATCAACAAAAAATATAATAATACGAGGATAAAATTTTATAAAATTGTGCATATTTTTTATCCTATTTTATTAAGTTATAGATCATAACTAATCAAATATAATTTATTATACGCAAATGGTGATTTTGTTTTATAAGCACTCATACAGACCTAATTTCATTGTTAGCAGCACTATATTCATATTAAAAAAACCCACTATATTCATATTAAAAAAAACCGTATTTTGAAATTGTAGACTCACCTACAAAACAGACCTAACTTTTTTTAACCTATATACATTGTAAATTATTAAATTCGAAACTTTAAAAGTTTGTTAATCAATTAGTATAGTACTTTTCTAAAAAAGCGTACTTTACAAAAAATATTATCAAATAACCTATGTCTGAAAGAAAAAAATGAAAAAAAATCTTAGATCATTCTACATGATAATTTTACTGTTATATGTAACGTTTCTCAACAATTTAATTTGAAAGATCCAACGATTATGGATTGAGTGATCAAACAAAGCGACCACACTTATAAGAAACCTTTCATTATTTAGTCTTTAATATAATAACATTGATATTTACGGGATATACTATAAAAAAATGAATTTTATACAGAATTTTGATTGTCACGGTGTACTACTTTAAAAGAAGAACTATTACAAAAAAAAAAATATTTTAATTGATAATTTATTTTCTCAAAAGTTCAAAGTTCCGGCATCATTAACATATTACAAAAAAGAGTATATTATATTTTAGCAATAAATATTTTAAAAAATTAAAAATTATAAATATTATAAATATTAAGAAAAAATAATGATGTTATCCTGATAGTTTTGTCATAAATACCGCCAAAACATTCTCAACCGTTAGATCCAATACTTTTAAAAATAGATGATCAAGATTATATCATATAAAAAGAAATTATTATCTAAAAATGATATAAGTTAAAAGATATTATATTAGGATTGGATTTTCCAAAAAGTTAAAACATAAAAATAGTTGTAATTAAATAAGGAAACCCATTTCTAACCAAAATAATAAAAATCGTTTAATCTTAAATAGATAGGTGAAAACCGTTAGATTTAACATTAAAACCTGTATTTGGTTAATAAATGTTATTCTAATAACTTTATTCTCTTTTTAGTTTTAGAATAGTTTTTAATTGAAAAAAAAACTATTAAACCACAACTAAATTAAAAATTATTTTGTGAATTTTATGTGAACCGTAAAATTGGCCAAATCTAACTTTTATAACTCAATGTAAACAAATATTAAATTGAGTGTGTAAAATGTAATAAATATCAAATTTTTAACTATAATTTTTTTTTGGCTAAATCTTTTTAAAAATAATTTAATCATGTAAACTAATAACTTTTAAATATTAAAATATTCAGAAATAAATATAATTATAAATATTAAAAAAACAATAGTGTGTTGCATCATAATCAAAATATAATTATAAACAGAATAATTATAAATAAAATTTAAGTAACCGTGCATCGAACGGGCTATAAGCTAGTATCTATTAAAATATTTTAAATATTTAATCCAAAATAAAAAACTAAACTCGTATTTTATTCATTTAATAAATTGCATCTATTAGAAAATCTTGGCTCAACTCGAAAATGAAAAATAAAAATACAGTTATCTCCCTCGTATCACAACGTCCGATTAAGGATAGGATGATAAAAAATTATGCAAGGTGACAAAGCAGACAAGTCCAAAACTATAAAAGTTTGAGAAGGACCTTAACTATGGTTAAGTAATGGGTGCAGTTTCGGGTTACAGTAATTAAAACACGATATTTTCATTTAAATGTTATTGTATTATGTGCTGCATTTAAAATAAATTTATGTGTAATACAACTCTTTTTTAATAATTACTTATATATCTTCTAAACGAGTATTTGTTCTAATAATTTTGCACAAAATTTTTTTGGGTGTCTCATATTAATAAAATTAATTGTCATATGTGATAAATTTTAAATCGTATAGATATCTGTCAATCTGCCATTATTTTGTGTGACCCGGCTCTCTCTTGATTTATACTGAACGGCTTTCTAACTCCTTTTATGTCCTGTATTAAAAGGTCCACCTGTTTCTTTATAGGCCAATTCTAGTAGTTGATCAAGATTGTAATCAATAGTGATATTTAAAATTTTGATACTATTTATTGGCCGCTAACAAACCATTATCCCACCATAACATGATATTGGACCTGTTTGGGGCGAGTCTTCACGAATTGAGCATATTTCAAAAGTATAGAGATTTCTTATCTTTACTTGGTCATATGGTACTTGAATTAACGTCTAACATAAATTACGCTCAAATGTATTTAAAATAAAAATTATTTTCTGTCAAAAAAGAGAAAAAGTATTAATTAATTTGTAAATCATATTAGAAAATGAGCGAGATTATTATGATTTATTCTGTAAGAAAACTTTAAAAAAACTATAACACTATAACAATTGGTTGGAGATTTTAAAAACGGGAAAAATATTAAAGTCTATCACTCATTTCATTCAAATATATCAAATAAGTCACTCATTATAAAAATATGACTCAATTTAGTCACTAATTATAAAATTTGTATCAAGAAGATCACCTGGGAATATAGATGTTCAAAAAGCCTGAAACCCGAAATCCGGCCTGACCCGATCCGGAAAAAAACCCGAAAAGCCCGGCCCGGTTCGGCCCGGCCCGAGGGCCTTAAACGGACCTACTATTTTCCGTCAAGCTCGGCCTGGTCCGAAGCCCAAAAAGCCCGGTTAGAAGCCCGGATAAAGCCCAGGCTTTCAAAAATCCCGGATAAAAGTCCGGTTCGGCCCAGATAAAAACCCGAGCTTTTTGAGAGATCCGAATAAAAACCTGATTTTTTATAGATAAAATTTGAAAATTTATAATAATTTAAATAAATTTCAAGAACATTAAACTTAGTATTAGAGAGAATATGAAGAATAATGAGGTTAAGAAGAATCAACAATGTGCAAGACAAACCTTTTTTTCCAGAAGATTTATTGAGTGTAGTGTATGTGATTCTTGAAATGGTCATGTACGAGGAGATTTGTATGGCTCACGGTTAGGTTAAGTTCAATAACGCATATTATGTGTAGAATGTTCTTGAGTTGCACTCATGTTTTATGATAAAACATTATGCTAATAGTATTTTAGTAGTAGTTATCGTGGTGTCTCTTTATATGTTTTCTGAATTTCAATAGTTCAGGGGTGTGTAGCTCTTTTAGGATCATTTTTTTCGAAAACTTTGCTTTTTCTGTATTTTAATATATTAACTTTGCAAAAAAAAATTTATATATATATTAAAAAAAAAGCCCGGATAAAAGCCCGGCCCCGTCCGATCTGGCCCGAGAGCCTAAAATGGACCTCATATTTTAGAGATTTTAGAGGAAGCCCGACCCGACCCGATTTTTGAAAAAGCCGGACCTGACTCGATTGTTAAAAAGACCGGGTTTTTTAAAAGCCCGGATAAAACCCGGTCCGAAGGGTTTTTTGTGCATCTCTACCTAGGAATAACTAGATTGATACAAATTTTCAACTTTTAAATGACTAAATTGATACAAATTTTCAAATTTGTGATTAAATTGAGTCATTTTTGTAATTAATGACTCAACTGATGTATTTGGATGAAACGATTGATGATATTTATCCCTTTTAAAAACATTGTTCACCGTGGATAATTTACCGTGCTAGATATAAAAAGAAGGCAATTTAGCAAAAATGAAAAGAAAAAAAGAATGAAGGCATAAAAATAGAAGAAATACATATACATGTATGTATGTATGTATAGCATTAGCTTCATCTTGAGCTTTGCTTGTAGTACTGCCTTCTGCACCTGCAAATTCCCATGCCTTTCGCCGTTTTATACGACTAGTAAGATCTTCTCCCTCCCCCCCCCCCTCTCTCTCTCCCCTCCACCCCTTTAATATCTCTCTCTCTCTCTCTCTTGGGAAATGAATTTCCATTCTTTGAGTGAGCTGTGAAGATTATACTTTTTGGGAAGCTAGTAATTACATGTGGATTATACATATATTGCTCAAAAACAAGATTTTATGATTGCCCACATGCTCAAAATTTGATCTTTACAACTTATTTGTATGTTTTTGAGGTGGGTTTTTACAGCTTCAGCTTCTTGAATTGAGTTTTGAGGTGGGTTTTGTGTTGTTTAGTGATAAATTTAATATGGGCTTATTATAAAATTACATGTTATTTAAAGATTATTATTGAATATTATTGTGTGGTTATCAGATTTCAACTTCTAATGATTGAATCTGGAAGAATATGATATGCTTAAATAATTACGTTAGATTGGGTTTTTGTTTAAGTATCTTTAAGATTTATCATTAAAGAATTGGTTTTGACTGATTTTTTATTGTCTTTAGGTACTGTTTGTGAATTATATATATGTTTGATTAAGACATTAGTATAACTAAGATTTTAATAATCACAGTCTTATACATACCTGTACTTGTCTTTATTTATAAGTTTAAAGAAACCCTTGATTTCAGCTGGATTTGTCTGGTATTAGTGACAGTTTAAGTCACTCTTCGACGCCATAGTTTACTTAATTTGTCAAGTCTTGGAATTTTTTGTGCGCTGATTGTGTTTTGTTTCGGATTTTAATACAGGTTAAGAGGTCTTCGATCTGTGATTTTGAAGTAAAGGGTATTAGCTTGGTGGGAAAAAAAGAATAGCCCTTTGAGCTCGATTTGACTGATTTTGTTGTAGTTGTTATTTGGACCTGCAGTCATGCCCCTCTCGGAGTTTTACGAAACATTGAACTCAAAGGGGAAGGTTGAGGGTTCACGTTCGACTGATCTTGCTTTTGTGTAAGTTTATTTGATATTTTTTTTTGTTCAAGCTGAGTTTTTTTGAGTGTTTTCAGTTCATGAACTTAACTTCTTTCTTTTTAAATTGTATTTATATTTGTATTGATGGATTTGAATGCAGACCTAACAATGGGCTTGTTGAGTTAGTATGCGAAAATGGTCAAATTATGGTGCAAGATCAGTCCATTAATAGAAAGGCTCCCAAGATCCTTACAACCAATTTCCATTTTCAGACACCTCGTTATCTTGATAAGGATATAGTGAATGAATCTGCCTCCAAGGTAGGAAAATATGGAACTATTGATTCCATATATAGTGAGATCACTACGTCTGCGCCATCTACTGAACCAGTTATGACTCAAGAGGATGAGATGGCACAGTGGTTTAACTATCCCATCGAGGATACTCTTCAACAGGATTACTGTTCTGATTTCCTACCTGAGCTATCTGGTGTTACTGTAAATGAATCCTCAGTGCGCAATAGTTTTGCTTCAATAGAGAAGAGAGATCGTTATAATCAGATAGTCAGGAATTCAAATAATGGCGCAGTACAAAGTAATGAGTTGGGTTCGGGACAAGGAAGTGGACCGAAGCCACCTCCTTCAAAATATGCACCATTATATCATTGGTCAGTGCCACAAGGGCAAGCATCAGTATCGTGTGTTGGATCAAGAGTTTCGGAGATGCAACATGATGTTTCTGGGAATCTAGTTTCTTCTCAAGCTCCCGCAAATCATCTCCCTCACACCAAGATGCAAAAGAAAGATTCTGGATTGCCTAGAAGTAACTCTAGCTTACTGAACTTCTCTCATTTCTCGAGACCTGCTGCCATGGCTAGAGCAAATATTCAAAATGCTTCTACTGTTTCCCCGTTGGTCTCATCAGCTGCAGATAGGATGATAGAGAATGATAAACTGCCTCTTGCTAGTGGTAGAAATCCGGCAGAATCTACACAACTCAACCAGAATTGTGTACCAAGGAAAGAAATGAACTATCATACTCAACCTACTTTTGTGTCCAGTAAGGTAGATTTAAAAAGAGCAGAGCCTATACAACTGGAGGAGTCACTTCTCCGTGGAAGATCTGATGCTGTATGCAGAGAAGATGCCAGTAATAATAACAATATTAAGGACAAGCCATCTAATCCAGATCTTGGTGGAAATACAGCCAAAAGAGTGCCAGAAAATGAAAAGGCTGGTGAGCCTGTAGGTGCTTCTTCATCTGTGTGCTCAGGCAATAGCGTAGATAAAACTTCTAATGACAGGAGAATAAATATGAAGAGGAAAAAATGCCGTGATGCCGAGGAGTCGGAAGGACAAAGTGAAGTAAGTTTTTACTGAACAAACCTCTCTCTCTCTCTCTCTCTCTCTCTCCCTCTCATATTGTGAGTTCTTTGTTTTTACATTTTACATCATAATAACAGGACTACCTTTTTCAGGATGTAGAAGAAGAATGTGTGGGTGCTAAAAAATTAGCTCCTGTTCGAGGAGGTTCGGGTTCCAAAAGAAGCCGAGCAGCAGAAGTGCATAATTTATCTGAAAGGGTTAGAGCCGTTTTGATGACTGCATTATACATATTATATCTTTTTTTGGTTCCTTAGAGCCATAATCAATCTCATGTATTATGCTTGCAGAGGCGTAGAGACAGAATTAATGAAAAGATGCGAGCACTACAAGAACTCATACCCAACTGCAACAAGGTAGATCACTCTTATTAATGTATTGTATAGTAATGTAATATTTTCATTTTTTTTTTTGTATAGTGTCGCATGTGCGGGGGTTACAGTTTGATCGTTCAGAAGTAAAATTAGCCAAGAAGCAGAACTAATGTGACTATAATGTATACTGTATGAGTTTTAACCTTCAATTGCCTCCTGAATGTTAAAAGTTCTTTCAGTTGCAGTATTAGCCTGTTTTCTAGTTTAAAAGTTGAAACTAAATCTCTCTTTTTGATATTACCTTACGATGACACCTTTGTTTCCAAAAATAAGGTGGACAAAGCATCAATGCTTGATGAGGCAATTGAGTATCTGAAGACTCTTCAACTTCAAGTACAGGTAGTGCTTCCCATCTTGTCTTCATTTATATTTTGAAATTAGGTAGTTTATACTTGCATGCTAGTAACATGTCAAAAAATTATTTGTTACAGATTATGTCAATGGGAGCTGGAATGTATATGCCACCAATGATGCTACCAGCTGGAATGCAACAATTTCATGCAGCGCATCTACCCCATTTCTCTCCCATGGGTGTTGGGATGGGAATGGGCATGGGAATGGGTTTTGGTATGAACATTCTTGACATGAATGGCGGACCTCGTGGATGCTCCATGATTCCGATGTCCACAATGCAAGGAGCGCATTTCCCCTCCCCACCTATGCCGGCATCTGCTAGTTTTCAAGGTGTGGCTGGAGGCAGCCTTCCAGTCTTTGGTCATCCTAGTCAGGGGTTTCCCATGTCAGCAGCAGGAGCACACTTGGCACCTGTGTCAGGACAGCTTCCTATTAACTCAACCAGCGGAATGATTGGATTAAAGATGGGGGGTTAATGTGGAAGTTTCGAATGCCGTTCCAGCTCCAACTATGGATTCCAAGAATTTGATAAAGAATGCCAACTTACAGGAGATGCAGAGTGCTGAAGCCAGGATTTCATTAAACCCGCAGTCTAGTCAGGTTTGTTATTATTTCCGTACAGACTCTTTCTAGTCAAGAAGTTACATATATCTGTCCAAGAGAAAAGGAATACAATCCTTATCTTGAATGTGTATTTATGAGTGTTTTTGGATCTCTGCTATCACCCAACAACGTGTCATAATTTATTTAATAATAAGTGTTCGTAATTAATATCTTTTCAATCTTCTTTGTGAGCAATTGAGCATATTGATTACTCTGTATGGCAGTAGTTCCACTTTAATTTAGGCTATAAAGTTGTTTATCGCCTCTAGATAACTATTTGTTTTGGTGGTTGTAGGATATTACAAATATTTAGTTGTGGGCCGAATTTTGTGAAGCTTGCTCGTAAAGGTTCATTGATAGGGTGCTGGGTTGATTGCATACTATATAAACCAGTTTTGTGAGAAGTGAACGAAATTTTTTGAGTGTTATTTTAAGTTTTTACTTAAGCAAGTTTAACTCGGGAATCACTCTTCCTTTTTTTCAATGTTATTTATAAGGTTTGGGTTTTGCTGAGTTAGGTTTTCAAATTAGGAACCTTTTCTTTGTCTTAAGTACTTTTTTATAAAAGGAAAACTGGGCCTGATCTATCTTTTTTCAAACAAATGTGGTACTTTTTCTCAATAGTACAGGAAATATAATCTTAGAATAGTTAACGTCCTGGCCTGGGTCAGAACAATTAAGTTTTTTTGATGATATTTATGTTACTATAACTAATCAAAAATTGTTTTCTTTTTTAATCAGTTCCATCCAACAAATAAAGAGTTTGACCAGTCTGCTTTGGCGCGGAAAACTGATCAAGGGCCGGATGGTGGCAGGCCAGATGTTGGTGGCAGTGCAGATGATAACCCGACCAGGAAAAATGATACATTACCTAGTAGAGACCCTAGTGAGTCAATATTATTCACCTTGATTAATATGTCTTATTTTCACGGTCACTAATCGAAGCACTTGACCTTTAAATGATATTATATTTTCTGTTCGCATAAACAGTGAACTTGCATTTCTATCTGCAGGTAGTGATTGATAGCAACAATTGAACTTATGTATCAGAAAACTTTTGCAGCCTCTTGAAGTTAAACATGTTGTATCACGAGTGTACATGCAATTCGGATATCAGAAGCACGAGATATAAGAATCATAGATGAGGTAAAAGGTTAAAAACCCATCTTGATTCTTAGCGAGGAGTATGCAACAAGAAGTTGCACAAGTTTTGATGTTCTAAAGAGAATTGCAAATTTTATCTTCCATGTATATATTATAATGTTGTTGTTTGTGGCACAGCTAAATTTCCAGTAGATGTAATCATAAGTATGTTTACACCATGTGTATCTTGGCAATTTTTATAATAAACAGAAGCATATAATTACATTGTTACACATTATCTGCAACGTCAATCTTTCCCCATTGATGTGTGATGATGGTCATTCAAAACATTCCACATTCGCTTTGTATCTCTTAAAGTTGGCAAAGACATTTTCTGTTACATTCTCAAAGAATCTGTTCTCTGACTTTCTATCTTTTACGCACTCACATAGGCAAACACAAGTGTACATGGTCCTACAGACATGCCAAACTACCTCTTGCATGCATTGAACAAATCTTGGTCTTGGATTTGAATGGTTGTTTCTTTTCTTTCCAGAGTAGAAGAAAAAGACATGAGCTTTTTATGACCTGTTTATAATCTTATCTGGTTATGATCATCTTATCTGGATAAGAACTAGGCACGGAGGATATGGTCCTGGGTTCTACGTTGCTTAATGACAGATAATTTTGCATCAATGCGTTTTCTGTGTTATCTACTATTTCTGATGTCTCGTATTGGGAACTTTTAATTTACCAAAATGCATTAATCTTCATGTCATGCTGCATTGTTCTACCCTTTCTTTTGTTGATATTATAGAGTAGTTTGATGCCTGCTGTTTACATTGCCTTGTGTATTTTGATTTCATGTGTGCTCTTCATTTTTCGAATTATTGTGATGTCTATGTATATTTTTATACCCCACGAACTCCACTTTTGGAGTTGATAATTGGTGTATATTGTGTCTGGTACTCTGGTTGGTTGATATTTCAGTGAGAAGCATCACTTTCAGTTTGTTATTTCTGTGCCTACAGAGCCCACTATTGCTTTCCTAATTAGCTGGAAGCATGAATTGATTTAGTTCAGATTGTTGTAGAGTCATGTGCAAAACATTTCCTTTTCTGCTTTTGATTCTGGTAGGGTTGAGCCCTTCTTTTTCTAGGCCTGATTTGTCTACTTACATTTTGTATAATTGTTCCTTGATCTTCAAAAAGTGTAAGAAGTAACCTCTCTCTCTTTTTTCTTCATTATGGGCAGTATAACAGTAATATCACAACTATATAACAAGCCTTTTACATTATCCTTTAAGCTTTGCACAAAATCATTATGATGCCTGTTGACCAACAGGCAACAATACATACACAAATGATACAACTCAAACTAATAGGATGGACAACATAAAAGCCTTCCTATTTGACCAGCTACTAATACAAATGATACAACTCAAACCAATAGGATGGACACAATAAAAGTCTTCCTATTTTACAAGCTACTAATGTTATAGACAAAACACTATGTATACTTTCTATCAACACTCAGGCCAGACATATTGAAACCAATACCGAAAAACAAACAGCAAACTGTATGACCACACTGGAAATAATATTGCGATAATGATTTAATCTTCAAATAATTTAAACTTTGATCTCACCTTTATGTTCAGAAGAAGGTGTCTTCGTGCTGGTAGACTTTCCAGTAATAGCTTTCTTTGCCTTAACAAGGGTGTTTTTCACCTTTGATAAGATGGTATTTGATTGCTTTGGAGTGGATTTAATGGTAACCACTTCCTGAGGGAGGTCTCGCGATGCTAACTTCTCATCAAGTTCATTTGTTTGATCTGTTGGAACAGTGTCTTCTTTCGCTTGTACGTCAGACTTCTCTTGTTTAGTATCATCAGGTTGCTCCGATGTTTTATCAGCAACTGCTCCATTACTATAGGTTTCAACTGGCAAAACAGTTTCGCTCTTCGTGTCTTCTTTCCCATTCTCAGCAACCAATTTTGCGTCTTTAGAAGTAACCACCTCTTCCAAGATGTTTTCAGCAGCTACAGGGGTTAAGATAGATTTGACAAATTCCTCAGCTTGTTTAGTCTCAGGCTGAGCTGAATCAGTTTTCACCTCCTTGACTTCAGTCTCTGCTTCGACCTTTACCGATTTAACAGCTTTCTCTTTCGGTAGCTCTTCAACTAGATCAGCATTGCCACCTGCAATCGCTTCTTTTGCATCAACTTGACCTTCCTTGGTTGGTAATGTAGCTTCAACAAAACTTGTGGTTTCCAGAGGAGTCTTTCCAGTAGATTCTTCTTCCTTTGACAACTTAACATCATCAACTTTATCAGCTGAATCGTAGACACTTTCCTTAGATTCAACTACTACATATTCCTGTGATTTCTCTACCACATCGGTTGATGATTCTAAAACTTCTTTCTTGATAGACTGTGGTTCGGGAATTCCTACATCTTGTACCAAAGCTTGTTCTGATTCTTTTACAGGCAAATCTACTTCTTCCTCCTTTTTATCAATAACCTCTGTTAATGATTCTGGAATGCCTGCTGCTTTTGGCTTCTCTATTGGCTTTTCTTCAACTGACTCCGCCTTTTGCACCTGTTCTTCTGGAATTTCAGAAGTCTCTGTCACCAGATGGTTTTCAACATTCTTTGCTTCTGGTTCTGTGACATCAGGCCTGTCTTGCTCAGAAGTGCACTCTTGTGCCACTACAGATTTGTCTTCAACTGAAGCATCTACAACAGGGGTATCATCAATGTTTTTCACTTCTTCAAATAGAGGAGACTCAGTTGTGTGCTTCACTTCTTCAATTACAGCAGGCTCAGAAATGTTCTTTACTTCTTCAGCTAGTGTAGGCACAGTGATGCCTTTCTCTTCTATGACTACAGGACTCTCAATTGTACTTTTCAATACTTCAACTATAGGTGTCTCAGTATTTATTTGTGCTTGTTCAACTGTAGGAATCTCAACTATCTTCTCTTCTCCTGAAGAAGGCTCAATCACTGTCTTCCCTTCTAGTAGAGGGTTCTCTATAGCGATCTTTGCTTCTTCAACTACAGGAATCTCAGCTGCGATTTTCTCTTCTACTACAAGTTGCTCCATGGTCTCCTTCATTTCTTCAAATGCAGGAGTTTGAAGAAGCTTCACTTCCACAGGAGGCTCATTCACGATATTCTCTTCTACTACAGGAGGCTCAGCAGCAATCTCTGGTTCTTCAATAACATGAGGATCACTTGCGATTTTCTCTTCCACAAGGGGCTCATCTGCGATCTTCACTTCTTCAACCAGAGAAGTTTGAAGAACCTTGACCTCCACAGGAGGTTCAATAACGATATTCTCTTTTACTACAGGAGGTTCAGCTTCAGCAGCAATCTCTGGTTCTTCAACATGAGTCGCACTTGCGATTTTCTCTTCCACAAGGGGCTCATCTGCGATCTTCACTTCTTCAACTACAGAAGTTTGAAGAAGCTTCAGTTCCACAGGAGGCTCATTCACGATATTCTCTTCTACTACAGGAGGCTCAGCAGCAATCTCTGGTTCTTCAATAACATGAGGATCACTTGCGATTTTCTTTTCCACAATGGGCTCATCTGAGATCTTCACTTCTTCAACCACAGGAGTTTGAAGAACCTTGACTTCCTCAGGAGGTTCAATCACAGTATTCTCTTTTACTAAAGAAGGTTCAGCAGCAACCTCTGGTTCTTCAACATGAGTAGCACTTGCGATTTTCTCTTCCACAAGGGGCTCATCCGCCATCTTCACTTCTTCAACTACAGGACTTTGAAGAAGCTCTACTTCCACAGGTGGTTCAGTCGCGATGTTCTCTTCTACTACAGGAGGCTCAGTAGCAATCTCTGGTTCTTCAACAGCATGAATATCATTTGCGATTTTCTCTTCCACAAGGGGCTCATCTGCGATCTTCACTTCTTCAACTACAGGAGTTTGAAGAAGCTTGACTTCCACAGGAGGTTCAATCACGATATTCTCTTCTACTATAGGAGGTTCAGCAGCAATCTCTGTATCTTCAACAACATGAGTATCACTTGCGATTTTATCTTCCACTAGGAGCTCATCTGCGATCTTCACTTCTTCAATCACAGGAGTTTGAAAAACCTTGACATCCTCAAGAGGTTCAATCACGATATTCTCTTTTACTACAGGAGGCTCAGCAGCAACCTCTGGTTCTTCAACATGAGTAGCACTTGCAATTTTCTCTTCCACAAGGGGCTCATCCGCCATCTTCACTTCTTCAACTACAGGACTTTGAAGAAGCTCTACTTCCACAGGTGGTTCAGTCACGATGTTCTCTTCTACTACAGGAGGCTCAGTAGCAATCTCTGGTTCTTCAACAGCATGAATATCATTTGCGATTTTCTCTTCCACAAGGGGCTCATCTGCGATCTTCACTTCTTCAACTACAGGAGTTTGAAGAAGCTTGACTTCCACAGGAGGTTCAATCACGATATTCTCTTCTACTATAGGAGGTTCAGCAGCAATCTCTGTATCTTCAACAACATGAGTATCACTTGCGATTTTCTCTTCCACTAGGAGCTCATCTGCGATCTTCACTTCTTCAATCACAGGAGTTTGAAAAACCTTGACATCCTCAGAAGGTTCAATCACGATATTCTCTTTTACTACAGGAGGCTCAGCAGCAACCCCTAGTTCTTCAACAACAGGAGTATCACTTGCGATCTTCTCTTCCACAGGGGTCTCATCTACACTCTTCACTTCTTCAACTACAGGAAGCTCAACATTCTTTTCTTCAACCTTTTGTTCTGGTTCAATCGAATGAACTACTTCAGCTTCTGAAACCTCAACTTCTTCAGTAGCTTGCTTTACATCAGTTACAGGGGGCTCAACCTCAACTTTTTCTGCTAATACAGCCAGAGGCTCAACATTCTTTTCTTCAACCTTTTGTTCTGGTTCAGTAGAATGAACTACCTCAGCTGCTGAAACCTCGACTTCTTCAGTA
Organism: Heracleum sosnowskyi; assembly: GCA_030848705.1. Lineage (NCBI taxonomy): Eukaryota > Viridiplantae > Streptophyta > Magnoliopsida > Apiales > Apiaceae > Heracleum > Heracleum sosnowskyi. The sequence continues at coordinate 75,516,068 of CM061235.1, forward strand.
GCTTTCTTTACATCAGTTACAGGGGGTTCAACCTCAACTTTGTTTTCTGATTCAGCCAAAACAACAGGTAGACTAGACGAGTCCTCATATTTTGGCTTTTCCTCAAATGTTGGCTCTACTGCTGCTATCGGTTTTTCTTCATCAACTGTTTTCTTTTTATCTTCAACCACTGAAGGCTCAATTTTATTGTCCTCAACTTCCTCAAATGTTGGTACTACTGCTGCTATTGGCTTTTCTTCATCAACTGTTTTCTTTTCATCTTCAACCACTGAAGGCTCAGTTTTATTGTCCTCAACTTCCTCAAATGTTGGCACTACTGCTGCTATCGTCTTTTCTTCATCAACTGTTTTCTTTTCATCTTCAACCACTGAAGGCTCAATTTTATTGTCCTCAACTTTGTCTTCGCCTTCAGCTAAAGGTGCTACTGGAGTAACCAATATCTCGGTTTTCAATTTTTCTTCCTCAACTATTTGCTTCAACTCCTCAACAATTGGAGTCTCAATTGGCTTGGCCTCGATCTTATCTTCAGATTCAGACAAAGGCATTGCAGCAGGAGGCGACGAGTCTTCAGTTTTTGGCTTCTCTACTTCCTTACTTGTTTCCTCTTCATGCACTTCCTCCTTGACATGCTGCAATAATGTAACAAATATTCATTTAATCTGAAGAATGGAAAGAAAGACTAAATTATTATACATCTCAAGCAGCCCCAGCCAGCTAATTACTAAAAAAGATAAAGCTAGAGAAAAGTGGAAGAAAGATATCAAGAAACGGAAAGTGAAAGTGAGAGTTTGAAAAAAATAAAGGTGACAGAGCAGCATCTTCTGACCATAACATGCTGTGATGTTATCGTCTTTATTCCTGGCACCATGTGGCTAACTGAGTAAACCCATCTGGCAAATTATCTCAAAAAAGCTCTTGAAAATTTGGAGATTAACATAAATTAATGACGAATTTCCATCAGCATTCCAAGAAAAACATCAGTTTCATTACGTGTCTTACAAAATGATTACTTGCATGTTATTTTCGCCGTTTTAGAAAATGGCTGCATTCAGTACAGATAGTTTTGGAAATGATTCCACATAAACAAGCATCACTGATATCAAATTTAAGATTGTACAAACCGGCAGAAATATAAATTTCTGGGGCCTAACTTTTCTGGTCATACTTCACTTGAAGATGTTTATGCAAATTTAAACAAAGCAATTTCCTCATCTCGTGCAAATTGCAATATCATATGCCCCTGGTACTGAACTAATCACAGTTAAGTTTCAGGTCTAAAACTCAGGTACTAATACTAATGTTAGCTTTATCACTAGAATTGCTCCATTATGCTCTGCATATTTCAGTCTTCTTCACATAAAGCTTCTCAGTTTTTCCGCTGCAGATATACGATACTAACATCACTAGCAAAGATTCTAGTACTTGAAAACAGAATCATCATCCTAGACCTAACCGTCTAATTTACGGTTATATGATTCCTTCTGCTTTTTTTCTTTCGCATATCAGAAAATTACTTGACAGAGAGTTTCTTAAGCCCCAAATCGACCTTCAGATTAATCTTACTAACAATCAAACTAAAACTCAACCTTTTATTTAGTGGCTAAATCTTAAGCTTAATTCTTTTCCTCTTTTGTTTTTTATTTTTCCGCTTCTGATTTCTATCATCAAACCAAACAAACCAAACATACAAGTATATCCCACTCAAAACAGAGGTACAACATGAGGGTAACATGGAGGATCATCTATGTGCCTATAAGTACATGTAAATATGTAGTAAGAGAGCAAAATACAGCTTGTTTTATCAAAAATTTCAACTTTTTCAGTTCAAGGTCTCAAAATCATTAGATAAACTTAACTCTTTTTGCAGCAACTTCAGTAAAAACAAAGCAGATCATGTCAGTAAAACTCACAAAAACATAAAAAATTAAAATTTAACATATGCAGACATGCAACATGACAAGTTAGCAAAGACTAAAACAAACTGAACACAAAAAGAAAAGAAGCTAAAACTAGAAGTATACCTCAGATATAACAGGATGATCTGCTACAACAGCTTCACTAGCCATAGATGGAAACTTTAGAATGAAAAAGTAGAGTGTTATACAAAGTGATCAATATATATATGTGTGATAAAGATGAACAAGAGGAAAGAATGGTATGGTTGGCAACAACCAAGAAAAGCTTAGAACAACACACTAAAAGAAAAAATAACATAAATTCTTCTAAGAATACAGTGTGTTTATATGATGACACTTTTTCATCACATGGATTGTGATCTGTCAAAAGATAATAAGTGGGGTTCTTTTAATCTTACCACTAAGTAGTAAGTACTACAAAATACTGTATTTTAATTTGTGTTTAATGCATATAAATATATATATATATGGGAAAAAAAAGAATCTAAAAATTATTTTAGAAAACCGTTTTATTAATGCACCTCAAATTTATAATATTTGAACGTTTAATTAAAACCATACGAATGTAAGTATCTAGCAAAAATAAATATATGTATAAATTTTCAAATGATTTAGTGATTTGGATCAATCACTTTTTTATAAAAAAAAACTATCAACCCCTATTATTAACGACGTTATATTAGAAATATCTACTATTAACAACTTTATATTAGAAAACAATATCATTCTAAAACTAGTACTCTACCAGTTTAATTTGTATAAAAAATATTAATAATATTTTGACATAATATTCACATCCGTACAGTTGGATTGTTAAAAAAAATATTTATTAAATATTGTTATGCCACATTTTGGCATAATTTCAAATTTCTCTTTTATTAATTATTAATTCAGATAATATTTAATTGCTTAAACACTAAGTTTTATCCTCTCTATCTAAAATGAGAAAATAATCAATATCAATCAATCAATAACGAAAAATATCTCCAAACAAAATGATATCCTTCAAATCAAAAAAATATCACAACGCCAAAATAATGCAATATAAAATTAGTAATTGCCCAAAATTTCTTAGGTCAAATTTCTCCAACAACAAATATAATTATAAACCGCATTAATAGAAAAAATCTATTATAACCTTCCAAAACATGTGCCCCGAACATATAGTGAATTTGTACAGGTGACTGGATACTAGATAGACATGTACTGATAGACATCCATGTAGTAATGTGTCGTAAAATTTAATTGAAATAGCAAATTTTATTATACGAAAGGAAAATATCAGGGGTATATATTAAACTAATTTTCAAAGTATTTGTCAAACGACACGTGATGAATTTATTGTAATAAATACAAAATGAACTTGAAATTTATACGTTCACACAAAAATCAACCAAAATAACAACACTTTATTCGAAATATGTTATTTTGGTCGAATTTATAATCATGTCGACCATTGTAGTTTATTGATCACCTTTTGCATTCTTCTAAAACAGCCATCAATAGCATTAAACGTCACAAAACTTGACGTTTATTATACTTTAGGTTCTGTTTTATACTATGTTAAACAGGATTTAGCACTTAACGGACAGTTTCGTGCTTGATTTTAATTTGTAGTGGACAATTAATTGAAGCAGAACGTTAGATAATTACTTAAGTGTTGGACGTTTAGTAACTTTCAAGGTAAGATGTTGAAAAAGCAAGCAAAAGCAAGTTGATTTATTAATCACAACCTAAATACTATACTTATTTAAGACTTTTATTTCTCTTTTGAATTTGGAAAATAAGATTAATAATGGTAGAAACTGCAGTTAATGATAATGCAATTTTTATGCATTTCACTTTTCTCATCGAGTGTGCTAGGTATTCCAAAACTCTTCTCAAAACTTTTTTCAAATGACGTATCATTATTAACATAACATGGTCTTATATTATTACTAGATAAGTGAACAAAAAGAAATCTTTGTCTTTAATTATTTTTTGCTGTTTTTCTTTAAAACTTCAGCAGCCTTTTCAGTGGGCGAAATAACTTCGGCGTTTAAGAGTCTGAATAGTCGTTCCAGGCAGAAATACTCAAACCTTAATTTAAAAATCTAAAATTCGATAGAGAAAAATCGAAGGATTTAAATACTGAAAATAATGACATGCAAAATTCTATTATTGCTGTATGAGATGGAGCTGTCGAAATGGGGCTTATGATTTGAACGGTTTGATTGGTCACAGTTGTCTGGCTTGTCGTCATCTGGACAGCCTAATTTTGGAATAATTAAATCTTAATTACCTAATTATCTCCTAATATGATCTGTACATAACCTTAATTACTGCCTTTATTCCATCTAACACTAATAGTCCACAGTCCATCAATTGGACGGTTTTTTATTGATAATATAAAAAGAAATATTGGAGGTTTTCTTGATTTATATAATGCACAGTCCATCAATTAATTTATGTTAACTGAATATTTTGTACTTAAATTAAAGATAAATTTTGGAATTTTGCACTTTTCATGGTTTGAATTTTATTTTAGCAATACACCGTCCATGTGCAAGGGAGTAGGGATGCTAATGAAAACTGAAATTGTGGCTGAAATGAAAATTTAATAATAGTCTTTTATAAATTACAATTTGATTAGATATTATTCCTTCTATTTCACTTATTTTGTCACTAATTATATTTTTTTTATTCAATTATATTAAATTTAACGTAATTAGTACATCATATTAACTAAAAATAAACAACTGTTTTGAAACAGAGAGTAAAATATGTGATCAAAATGAATGAACCGATATATTATTTTATGCTAACATTTAAAATTTAGTGAAGAAAAATGCTAAAAAACCTAAAATTTCTCCCAAATATGATGAAAGGAGAGAGTAGAGAGCAGTATATATTGTTTTATACTAACATTTAAAATTTAATGAAGAAAAATGTTAGAAAATTCAAAATTTCTCCACAATTTAATGAATTCATTTAGTGCCATGTCTGATGTCTCGCCTGTGTATGTATATGTAAAGTGACTCGTATTATTGGGGGGTTGCCTTATCTGAAACTGAGATGCAAGTTGTTAGTATCTTTTTTCTTTTGTTTTTGCCGTGTTGATTCCCGATTCTCTAATTTTCTAAATATTGGACGGCGATTAAAAAGTTGAAATAGTTGGTACTGTGAGCATCTCCGACCAAACCCTTAGCTAAAAATTCATATGGCATGCCTTAAAATAGAAATTAGTTGGCTAAAAATTTAGATAACCTCATCATATTGGCTATATATGCTGAACCTCTGGGACCTGTAGCAAAATTACACATCAATTGTTATCATATTAAAATAGTATATTATACTTGAAATAATAATAATATGTCATTTTTAAAATATAACCGATCAATATACCTTGTTGTATTTTTGACTTGTTTTGTCAAATAAAGAACAAAATACAGGATTAATGAGTTTATAAGTTATAGATATTGAATATGTGAATAGTAATTTTGTAAGTTACATATCAATATCTTAATAGTATTGATTGTCATCATTGCATATAGTTATTGTAAAAGGCAGTTACATTCTTGGGGTGAAGCACTCTAGTAAAAGAAGAGAAAAGCTTGTTAGATATACTTTCGGAACCCCAAATATCATTTTTCGCTATTGTTCTTTTTCACAAAACACAAATTTAGTTGTAGATTTTTTATCGAAATGTAACATATCTAACTCTATTGGAGTAAAATACCTTACAGGTTCAACAAATTTTACGTAATCAATATTTAGTGTTGTGCCCCAAATCTCACGTGGGCTCAATTTAAGGCCCATACTTGTTAAAAGTCCAGTAAGGATGAATGGGGTTAGTCTTGTGTGTGCTAGGCCGCAGGTTAAGAGTATCAAGGTACAGCTGAAGGCTACTGAAATATGATACCAGGACACTAAGGTGTAGGGGCAACATGCATGAACAGGTTCGGGGTGCTAAGCCAGGTGAAAGGTATGGAGTGTCAGGAAACAGGCGTTGAGGTTCAGGTGGTTTGAACCTCGATACTGGTCTAAGGTGACGAGTGGTCACGACCCCTGGAAGGCAGAGTACTAATAGGACACGGATGCAGCTGCCTATACTTTAGGGTCACGGAATTGTACTCGTAAAAGAACTTCAAGGCTTAGCTAAACAGGTTGGATGGAACAATTGCAATCAGTATGGGACTCATATTGATTATTCGGATATACTTTACCTGCATGAAGACCTCTAGGACTTAGAGTTGGATATGGATTAGGACACTGGAAAGCTCGGCAAAAGCTACTTTATTCGACTGAAACTCTAAGATGGATTATCTTAGGGAGGCCGAATTTGCAAGGATGGAGAAGTATAAACCTAATAGAACTACATGGGGCTTGATTCCTATAAATAGGATATGTAGGCACTTGACTAAAGGATTCGAATTTTCACTCTTGAGAAGCATAAGGCACGTGCACCTCAGTGATACATATTCCGGCGAATTTGCTGGTAGTGTAGGATTTACACTACTTATTTCGACCGGTGGTTTGTCAACTCAGCCCCCGGAAATCATACTTCAACCATTCTGTTCTAATTAATCAGCTTCAGGCTTCGTACTGTGAACCTGTAGCATTGTCCGACAACCAAGGACGCTTTTTACGAATATTCCAGCGAGATTATCTCAATTGTGTTGTACCAAATTTCTCTCACAACATTTAGCCAACCATTTTACAGAACACCGTTGGAGACGCTTTAACCATTTGCTTTTAAATATTATAAAGGTACAAGTGCAAATTTTCTCATACATATGTTAACATTTTTCGATGTTGCAATATTTTTCTCGTTCTTTTTAGAGTATGTCTAGAGAGTTCGAAGCTTATTTAAAATAAAGTGGCGTGTATAAATGTTAATTAACAAATTAATAAATTTTATTTAATATTAATAAAATTATAAATGCATGTGGACTCACCAGAATGGCAGAAAATGTTAGAAACAAACAAGACGATGAGTTGTTTTCACAACCATGCAAAAAAGGAAAATATTTCATAAATCCAAATTTAAGTAATTCAAAATAGGGTTTAAATTGGATCCAAATTAGGGTTTAATTATTTTCGGTTAATCAACAATAGATAAGTACGAGTTTCAAATTTCTATTCCAACTAATTACACAGGTACTAAAGAACAGTAAATTTTGCCTAGTTCAGAAACCTTTCTGTTAACGGAGGAATTTGTGATAACAAAATTTGAGGTTACGTGCTGAAATTAAGATCTACGACGGTGGTTCCACGACGGATTAATCGCCGGAGAACAGTGGTGATTGTGTATATAAGAAACTGAGATCAAAAGAGTTGTGGTGGTCTCCCTGAGCTCTCAACGTCCAACCCCTTTAATGTGCCTACGTACCCTATATTTATAGGGATCAAGCTTCACGTAGTTCTAATAGAATAAGGATACTAAGTCCAATAGAGATAGAACTCCTTGGTCGAACTACAAGGGTCCTAAGTCTACTAGAGATAGGTCTCCTTTAAGATAAATATCGAGCATAGTCCTTGTCGGACTAGAATTCTTATCTCAATGTAACTCCAAGCCCACTAAGGAGAACCCATACGATGAAGCCTAGCCCAATGACCCCAAGGCTCAACTATGACCGTGCCTTCACGGATACAACATTAATCCCAAACATCGGAGTTAACATCAACCGTTACCAACTACCACATCAGTGTTTTAGTTGCAGGGACAAGTCATGTCTTACTTCAAATGCACAAGCTGATCCTTACCCCCGATGAGGATAACCCACCAGACTACATGACAAGTTCTCCAAAGTTATCGTCACACCAGGTAAATCTTACTCCCCCAACAAGGGCAACTTGTCAGAATATAGGAGTAGACCCTTTGAGTGTATAGACAAGCTTGATCATACCTAAATTACCCAATAAGGATAACTTATTGGAATACAGAACCAGGCCTTCATTTGATAATCTTCTACAAATCTTCAAAGCTTGTTACTCATTGAAATATTTTGTTCAACCTCCGTGTCACCTTCAAGTTGGCGCTCCAACTTAGCCTTCCGTGGCACCCTGGCGCGCCAAATCATGTCTCACTCAAGGTTGGCGCTCCAAACGTAGTCCTGGACCTGGTTGGCGCTCCAACCTTAGTCCTGGGCCTGGTTGGCGCTCCAACTTGGTCTCGTTCTATTTTGGAGCTCCAATCTCACCTCCTGTTGCAAATTCATATTAAAATACCCTATAATTATGTTATCACAGTCATTGACCATCTTCAAATAGTCAATCCATTTCCTTGTGTAAATTTTAGGTATAACAACTACCCCCAAGTCTCTATTGTATTTGAAAAATACAAAGAAACTTTCATAAGCAACCAAAAATTTATAGACGAGCCCTCCAATGTTGGCGCTCCAAATTCCCTTGACGCGCCAATACAATTTTGGAGCGTCAATAGAACTTTTCAGTACAGATACGCATACGGATGTCTGTATTTTTATACGGTACATTCACAAAAGTATTTAAACCCCGCATTTCCCCCCTTTTCGTTTCATTCTTAGTTTCTCTCTCTTCAAGAACACTCTCAAGAAACCCAATCGTTTTTTTTCTTTGAAACTGCCTCAAATCTCTGCCATTCATCAAATCGATCGTGACCCATTAATCTCTATCACTCAAGGTACATTTCGAATCCTTTTTTGTAGATTTTCACCATGTATTCTGTTAGATCCAAGTATTTTAAGGTTATTATATAGAATATCTTTTCTATTTTTCCTAACTAAAACATCTCATTTTCCAAAAATATCGCAGACAGTTCCATTTAATAAAACTAGTCGTCTAAGCCGCGCTTCGCGGCGGCCCTATAATATTTTTTTATAAAATTTTATGTTACCTTTTTTTAGGTCGACAATCGTTGTAATAAATAAATATAAATAATAAAATTGTAAAAATATACAATAATAAAATTTTAAATATTAACCATTGTCTAAAATTTCAGTCATTTAAATTATCACAAAAATATTAATTTTTTTAATATTTGTGTAACAAATACATATAAATAATAAAATTATAAATATATGCTATAATAAAAAATTTGATATTAACCATTATCTCAAATTTCAAATCATTTAATTTTTTAAGTATTTTTAGACATAAAAATATTAGATATGTACATTTACATTATCATAATGATAAGAAAAAATCTCTTTCTTGAAAATGTAGTTGAGTGATAGTTATTTTTCGGATATTATTAGTATTTCAAATATGTTGAAGTAAGTTTTATTTACATATCTTGTCTTATAAATTTGAAATATTCTTATATATAATTCGGATTCTTTCTACTTCAAATATATAAGTTCTTCTTTTTAATTATAAAATATGAATTCTTTTTAATTATATATCATAGCTATAAATTTAAATTTTTCTTTCCTACAAATTCACATGTTTTTTAAACTTGCAAAAAATTGAACGAAGGGTTAGTCACTAATATTTATTTTCAATAAATTATCTTGGCCTTTCAAAAAATGAAAAATAATATTTATTTTACATTTAAAATATGTCTTAGATATGAATTTCATTTTTTTCTCTATAAATTTGTATTTTCTACTTTTCTATGAATACTTAATTTAATTGAAAAGAAATTTTAAGAAAATATTGAAGCTGCATTTCATTCTTTCTACTTTTTCATTCTTAAAATTCAATATTTCTAAACAATTAGGAGATCAAATATATATATTATTCTAAAACGTTGTATAAATGTTCAAAATTTTCCTTCATATAATATAAGTATATAATAAAGTTAAATAAGTTAAAATAAAATAATTTAACTGCACTGAAATGTCCGCAATTTTTCTTTATATAACATAAAAATCGTCTCTAATAGACAATTTTTTTTTACATTCTCATGTTTTGACCTTTTTGCTGTTCACTGTTGCTTGTTATATAGTAACTTGTATTAGATAAATTATTTTTAAAAAAAAGTTGTTAACTTGTTTTTAATTAATACTATCCTTATCTTATCTTGTCTCATGTGTACATCTAAAGTTTTATTAAAAGCCATACTCTTGATTAAATTTTAATATTTTAAACATAGATCCTTGAAAAAAATAATTTATAGAAAATTCAAATTTTACCATATATTATATAGCTTGAATTTATTGTAATTATTGTTTTCATTGTGTTGAATGCATTTTTTAAACAATAATTATGTTAGTAAAAGGAATATATATTGCATAAATTATTTATAAAATAAACATACTAATTATTTATGTAAAAAGATTTATATATATCTATGGGGCAACACTTTTATCTTGCTTAATTTGCTTGCGAAAATTTTTATTTGCACAAAAGTTTAATTGAGGTAGCATAACAAATAATATGAAAAATACTTTACTCATATTCTTGGAATTATTTGTTTACGTTAAGATTATTAATTTTTAAAGAGGTAAATCACCTGTCTAAAGTACTTAAATCAAAAGAACATCGCTATAGACATAGCTTATTGTGCTACAAAAATCAGATGTTTGGTAATATTTTTTGATATGTGCATGTTTTGAGGTATAACAGCTGAAAAACAGTTTTTTTTAAAAGCATGGGGAACATGCTTTCTGTAAAAACACTTTTGATATTTATCAGTATTATTTTACCTGTTTTTTAGAAAAAAAACTGTTTTGATGTCTCAACAGCAATGCCAAACAAACAGGGCCATAGTTTTGGATAAAGAATCTTCCACGAATGGGCCGTCACTTAAAACCCATTCATTTGTAATATATCAATATTTTTATAAATTCCTTTTTTTGGAAGTACAAATAGATAAAAATCACACATTCATCTAGAACAAATATAAAAGAAAATAAAAAATTAAGGCACAATAATTTATCCAAAAGATAATGTAAATTTAATGCTTTGCAATTTTAAACATCCCAAAATCTGTATAATACTTACGTTAAAAGTTAAAACTAAAAAGATAAACAATTTGTGTGCAAATATATACATGATAAATAATACATCAAATAGGTGTTTTACACTAAATATTCCTTAAGCTCTTGTTCTTTTTTTTCATCAAATTCAATTGCCCATCAATGTCATACTTTGTACAGAAAATTTTAATACCATCAATTTGATTCTGCAAGAAGTTACGGATGAAAAATATAAAGACTTTTACCTGCATTATCGGCATAACTACATGATGCACATGCATGTATAAATTAGAACAAACCTCCACAAATGTGTAGATGAGGAATTCAGAACACAATCATGATCATAAAATATTGGACTATGAACCCTTCTGCAAGCGAGAAACAAAAAAGAGTCGGCAAGAATAAACCTTAAAAAAAATATCATAAAGACAAAAGTAGAACTGTAATAAACATCGCGAATGATAATGGATTACAATATAAAACCTGGGTATATATAAGAGATTTGTCATTTAAAAAAGGTAATAAAAAAAATTCCAGTAGCTTCTTTTTTCATTACATATACCGACATGAAATTGATAAAACTTCAGTTCCCTAAATTATGATTTAATTTAACACCTGTTTGATTAAATTATGATTGTTTTTTTATATATTTATACTCTAAAGAGGATTTACTTTATATATTTATTATCTTTCCTGTAAATTTGAATATAAATAAGGAAAATTTAATTTTATTGAATTAAAATAGAGGACTTACCTTTTATACAAATGTTTCTTTTACACAATTTTTAAAAAGTTTCGATTTTCTTCTAAAAAATAGGACTTAAATAAGTAAGTTTTAATTTTAAGTTTTTTAAATAAAGAAGTTTTAATTTTAAGTTTTTAAATTGAGGAGCTTAGAAAATTAGATAAATATGAATCGAGCGATTCTGGAGCTCCTGGGGATTTTCCTTTATATATATAAAATAAAAGATATTGAAGATTTTGTAGGATTTGATATAACTTTCTTTGATTTTGAACATTTCTTTGATTTAGAAAATTACAACTTCCTTATTATTTTCGAATTTGTAGGACTTGATAGAACTTTCTTTGATTTAGAAAATTACAACTTCCTTATTATTTTCGAATTTATAGGCTTGATAGAACTTTTTGATAGAACTTTCTTTGATTTAGAAAATTACAACTTCCTTATTATTTTCGAATTTGTAGGCTTGATAGAACTTTCTTTGATTTAGAAAATTACAACTTCCTTATTATTTTAGAATTTGTAGGCTTGATAGAACTTTCTTTTATTTATTTTAAAAGTGTAATTTTCAATTTCCTTCCTACAAAATCGAAAATAATAAAGGAATTTGTAATTATTAAAATTAAAAATTGTGAAAAATTGAGAAAATTAGAAAAATAGAACGGAGCGATTCTAGAGCGCCACCTCACCGCCCCTGTCTTCTCCTTTATATAAGTATATTGATAACATAATAAGGTTATAATTGCTAATAACTAACATATTACCATTTTTAGCCAAAGTGTATATTCTTTTTTATATTTTCTAACTAAAAGTTCTACTTTTCTATTTTTCCTAAATAAAATGTCTCATTTTCCAAAAATATCACGAACAATTCTATTTAATAAAATAAAATAATAATATTATAATTATTAATGACTAACCGATTAGTTTTTTTTTTCCAAAACGTATATTCTTTTTTATATTTTCTAACTAATATTTCTCATAACTAAAAACTCAAAAATATCACGGGATATTCCATTTAGTAGCATTAAATACTAATATTATAAATCTATCTATCTATCTCTACTATCAATACTATTATATAATAGACGAAACATTAAAAGTTTGGTTGGTCGGTATGGTACGTTGTGATTTTACTTAATTGCCCTTAATTAACTGTACTTCATATTTTTACTTAATTAACCTTAATTATTTATAGAAATATATTATTAAATAACAATATTACATATTTATAATCAATTACCTTTTCACCTAAAATACATTATTGTTTCTAACAAATTCCCCTACTTTTCCAAATATATCACGGGCAATTACCTTTTTTAACTAAAACATGTTAGTTTTTCTATTTTTCCTTACTAAAACTCCTCCTTTTCCAAAAATATCACGGACAAACATTTAGTTAATTATTTTTAAACATATTTTAATATTATAATTATTTTTTAAAAGTTTACCTATTTTAATATGTCTAATTATTTTTCTTAACAAATGTAATTAATAAAAATATTAAAATAAAAATAATCAAATACCTATTTATAACCAATTACCTTTTCAGCTAAAACATATTATATATTTTTTCTAATAAAGTCCCTTCTTTTCTAAATATATCACGGGAAATTTCCTTTTACAATTGCCTTTTTCTATTTTTCTCACTAAAATCCATTCTTTTTCCAAAAATATCACAGGAAACCCTTTATTTATTTATTTTAAAAACGTATTTAAATACTTTTAATTATTAAATTTTAAAACCTCATTTTCCAAAAATATCACGGGCATTTACCTTTCTAAACTAAATATATGTTACATTTTTTATTTTTTCTTACTAAAACCCCTCATTTCTAAAAATATAACGCGCAAACCCATACTTATTTATTTTAAAATCTGCTTTAATGTTTTTAATTAATTAAAAGTGTTTAGCTATTTTAAAAGGTTTACTTATTTTTTGCACAATTACAATTAAAAAAATATTAAAAAAAAAATAATAAAATAACAATTAACAATCCCGCACGGGTTTTAAGCTAGTATTATTAAAGACGAAACATTGAAAGTTTTGGTACCTGTTTTTTGGTACCTATTTTTTGGTACGGTACTTGTCTTATTTAATTGTTTATTTAATTATTATAAAATTATTATAATCAGTTATCCTTTCAGTTAAAATATATTATCATTTGTTTCTAAAAAAATCACGGACAATTTCCTTTTCAGCTAAAATATGTTACTTTTTCTATTTCCTTTACTAAAATTCCTCATTTTCCAAATATATCACGAGCAAACCTTTACTTATTTAATTTAAAACCTATTTTAATACTTTTAATTGGCAATTACATTTCCCCTCTTTTTCTAAAAAAATCACGGATAATTAACTTTTTCAGCTAAAACATGTTATATTTTCTATTTTCCTTATTTAAACCCATCATTTTCCAAATATATCACGGGCAAACACTTATTTATTTACTTTAAAATCTATTTTAATACTTTTAATTGACAATTACCCTTTTCAACTAAAACATGTCACATTTTCTATATTTCTTACTAAAACTCCTCTTTTTTAAAAAATATCACATGCAAATCGTTACTTTTATACTTTTATATTTTAAAATTCAACGAAAATATGTTACTTTCTATTTTTCTTACTAAAACCCCTCTTTTTCCAAAATATCACGGGCAAACCGTTACTTATTTATTTTAAAATCTATTTTAATACTTTTAATTATTTAAAAATGTTTAACACACATACTTATTTTTTAATAAATGCAATTAATAAAATATAAATAATAAAATTAACAATTATTAAAAACAATCTGTGCATCGCACGAGTTTTAAGCTATATTATTAAAGATGAAACATTAAAAGTTTGGTAGTCGGACGGAGGGATGGTCGATACTCAGTGATTTTACTCAATTACCCTTTCTTATTTTTTTAAAAAACTATTACTAAATAATAACATTATTTATAACCAATTACCTTTTCAGCCAAAATACATTATTTTTTTCTAACAAAATCCTCTCTTTTTTCTAAAAAAACACCAGCAATTATCTTTTTTAACGAAAACATGTTATTCTTTCTATTTTTCGTTACTAAAATCCCTCATTTTTCAAAAATATCATGGGCAAACCCTTACTTATTTATTTTAAAATCTATTTTAATACTTTTAATTATGAGCACTTTTTCAGCTGAAACGTGTTAAATTTACTATTTTTTCATTTTCTAAAAAAATTATTATTAAAAATAACATTTATAACCAACTACCTTTTCAGCTAAAATACATTACCTTTTCTATTTTTTCTAACAAAATCCTCTCTTTTTCTAAAAAAATCATGGCATTACCTTTTTTCAACTAAAACATGTTACTCTTTCTATTTTTCTTTACTAAAACCCCTCATTTTCCAAAAATATCCCGAGAAAATCCTTACTTATTTATTTTGAAACCTATTTAAATACTTTTAATTACGGGCACTTACCTTTTTAGCTAAAACATGTTATTTTTTCTATTTTTCCTTACTAAGACCCCTCCTTTTCCAAAAATATCAGGGGTAAACAGTTATTAATTTATTTTAAAATTTATTTTAATACTTTTAATTATTTTAAAAAAATTAACACGCCTACTTATTTTTTTTAGCAAATGCAAATTAATAGAATATTAAAACATAAATAATAAAAAATAATAATTAGTAATAACAGTCCGTGCATCGCACGGATTTTAACTTAGTGTTAAGTATTATTAAAGCACTTGAATGAATAAAACATGCTCACTTTAATAGTATCAAAATTTTTTATTATACGGTCAAGGGCAATGTTATTATATAGTTGCGCATAAGTTCGGAGATTCTAAAATTTTTCTCAAAAATTCTTTCTAGTTGTCAATTTTTTAACTGACTGCTTTCTCACAAATGTGATAAACCCACGTATGGTGGTGATATAAATTTTACTGATAGAAATATGTATGTTATTTGAGATAATCTTTGGAATTCATATTAGAAAACTACTCAATAAAGAAATATGTTAGGGAACTAAAACAAATCTAAAAAAATGTTCAAAATATCATGTGTTTGTTTGTAATTGGTTGACATAATTATTAATGAGATGCATATTCATATGGATTCCCTAATTAAAACTTCTCATTCCACATCATTTTGGACATTTTCTTTTGGTTTTCTAGCATTACTCCTCAATAATTGTAGCCGGATAAACCATTGAGTTGCTTCCATATAGAGGATGTATAATGATCAGGATAAAATCGAACATCCCTTTGCTCTAGTATCATATTATTTTCCTTTTATTGTGCCTAGATTTGGGTGCAGAATCATTTTATCATGATCTAAACCAAACCCGTTTATTGAGGCTTGGATCTGAACAAGATATGAGTCAGTACCATATTTTCTTATTTTTAACGGGTTTGATTGTGATTCATCGAATATGAGTCAATTATGAACCACTAATATTTGATATCATTTTTATTTAAACTATATAAATATTTATTTATTCTAAAAGAAATAGAATATAATAAAAATACGAATTGAAAACTTAAATAAATGATCTATTAAGTATATAATGACTATTTTTTTTTGACAAATTTAAAACAAATTTTATTAACGTGAAAGAAACTCAGTCGTGACAAATTCTCAACCGGCTATGCAACTAGGTTGAAAAACAAATAAATGAGCTAAACAATTGGCCGCTTTGTTTCTTGATCGCTTAACATATTGAATACAAGTATTCTTGAACCTAAAAATGAATTCGATGGTCTCTCAAGCAATTCAACCTACACCGACTTTCGATGTCTTCATGAAAAGAGTAGCATGACAACTAACCTTCACATAATTAAATCTAGTTGTAGTCCATTGTTCAGATATTTCAGTTGCACTAACTGAGATCGGAGGAATAGATATCCTCATAGAATGTGAAAGGTGAGCTTTTGTGATTTCCACTACCATTCCATTCTATACCACTTTGATGCGAGAATTACAGATCCTCCAATACACCATATTAATAATTCTCAACGAAATAACTAACACAAAACATTTCAAAATATACCAAAACATAATAAACTCTCATAAGGAGATATAACAAACAACCCAAAAATTTGGATACATAAACATACCTCATCCAAAAATGAATATTATTGCAAAAACAAAAATGAAGATCAGAGCAAGAAAGAAGGCGACGAAGACGGCTAACGAGAGAGACTAGAGCTTTTTTAGGGGTTTTTTTTTTATTTTCTCTAGTATATAATGACTATTAAGTGCGTGGATAACTCGTATTTTATGAAAATTTATTGTTATGAATAATGTTTAAAAATTATAATATGCTATTTAATTAGAAATGTAATGAACTAAAAAAATATTTCATATACATTTAGGTTTGAACCGAATACGGATCATGAATCATATTTAGGTAAGATCATTTTATTAAGTATAATATGAGACTTAATCTGAGCGGGAAAAATATACGAGTGCTCATATTTTATCTAAATTTATTTTTTTCGTCAAATTTGGATCGTTTATAAAATGAATCTGAGACGTGTCGCATTTAGATGATTATGATTTTGGTTTAAATATATGTATTTTAGTTTCACTGAGTAGTAAATTTGTATTTTTTTCAAAAACTTTTAACCTTTCTGTTTTTTATAACAAAAATTTTAATATACATATATTGGGTAGCCTTCTATAGCATAGCTTCTTATATAGAGTCCCATAACACACTATTATAAAAATACATATAATACATATATTTATCATATTATTAATTAAATATAATTACAAACTTTAATTTAGTAAATCAAAAATGAATTCCTATAACTTTTTCCTTTCAAAAATCATTGAAAATTTTGAAATATTTTGGCATGATTCTACAACAGAATCAAAATTATCCAAAACGGTTCTATTGTAGAACCAAATTTAAAATCAAAATTTTTGCTCAAGTTTTAAGTGATATATATTTTATAATATATATATATCATAGTATTCTATATGAGATTCAAAATTTATATTTTGTGAAATTATAATAACAATATTTCATAATAGAATCAATAGTGTAATAGGAGACTCTATATAAAATGATTCTTTTTAGAAGAATGACCTACATATATTTGCAGTTTTCTTATAACACATGACACGAGGATATTGCACTGCATCGCATACGTAGCCGGAAGAGAAATTTACGATTATTAGTAAATAATAATATTTTACCATTGCAACTTACCTATAGTAGAATCTGTTAGGATTTTTGGATGATGGCTATGAGACAACTTAACTAAACATTTTACTTACTTAATTTTATTAAGTATGAACATACTGTCACAGCCAGAGTATGTCTTTGTAACCGTTTTTGTTTGCTGCAAATAAGATTCTAGTACATTTTGGTAGAAGTTCATTAGTTTGTTCAAGCCTCAAGAAGTACTCAAGATGAACAGCAAGAATAAAGATTACTGTCACAACACTAACAGTAAGGTTACTTGAAGACAACATGTTGCGAGTCACGACAGTACATTCACTCTGACAGAAACATTGGCGGGAGCCTTCTGACAGCAACTTTACCTTAGCCTGACAGCAAGATTGGAAATCCTGACAGCACCTTTAGCGGGGATTTCTTACTGTCACCAAAATCGCATTCCTGTGACAGCAAGCTTAGCCATCAGGATACTGTCATGAAGGGATAACATTTGTATTGGTAAACAATCCAGTCAAACTCGTGACATTTTGGATGTTCAAGAAATAGGCGTGTTGCAGCATCCCAACACTGTAACAGGTCTGCAAGACTACGACTGAAGCTTGAGAAATCATATGACAAAGCTCACAAATTCCAGAGTATGACAAATCTACATCTACTAAATTGTGTTAGCTTAAAATAGAAAGTTTCTAGATTGCTTTGTAATGTATTGATAAGCTGTCTATATAGCAATTTAGGAAAGAATCACGGGCAGACAAATTGTAAGAAGCTGCCACTTGAAAATGACAGAAGCTTCACAAAGACCCGTGATTGAAAGTGATAGGTTTAGCCTACTTAGTCTATCTCTCAATTCATTCTTTGTAATCACTCGAGAAATTGAAGCTCAAGAAAAGATACACTTTTTCTTGAGGTTGTAACAACCTATTGCAAAATAAATAAAACATTTATTTTGTGAGAATTACTTGAGTGTCTACTTGTGTTTGCAATTGTTAAACTGATAATCTTTAATCTTGATTTTAGTTGTTGAAACGTAGATTGAGCTTTATCAGTATTGCATTCAACCCCCCCTTCTGCAATATTCAAAGACCAATGGAATCTTTTATATGTTTGGTTTACTCTAATATTTCAAAATTTCTAGATTTTCATATGTTTCTTCCATAATATTAAAATTTAACAAACATAGTAATCCAAGTAGATGTATATATAACTTGCATGCACCCGAAATTCATGATTTTGCAAATTGCCATTTTGGTGTGCCAACAACAACTTCAATACTATAAGCCACCTTGTGAAATATTCACATGCTCTGAATTTTACTAGGAAACTATTTTTTTTGGAACTTAATTTCGAATTTAGAAATATTTGTGAAAAAGACAAAGAACGAACTGTGTTTTAAATCAATAATAATGTCTATAGCATTACACTTGTTACGAGTTTATATCAGGAACCAAATAGTGGATCAAACCACCTGTATAATTTTAAAAATATAAAATCTAGTTTATAAGTTTTTAAGGTCTAATTCTTAAATTCTTTTGCATGTTTTCTCAGTCGATTTGGATCAATCGGTGTAGTTTATTGGGCTGGACTTCTCATCAAGTCCCTTCTACAACTAAACGAGGCCGAATTGGTGTTTGCAGATCATCCGGTGATATTTGGGCTGCAAAAGGTCCTAGTAGAGCCTCGGCTCTCAAGTAGTCTAATTCTCTCCGGCTTTGGTCCGAATTTGAGAGACGGAATGAAAACTAGAAAGGAAAATAAGGAGAAATGAAATGAATGATACTGAATTGTTTTACCTCTTTGGCTATGATTCGGAAACGGAATGAAAAATTATATGATTATCTTTATAAATACTTTTTTCTAATATTATACATTTTACACAACAAAGATGCAGGATTGTTGCTTAAGGTTCATAGACTCATAGTAGTAGAATTGTAAATAACCTCGATATTAAGATACGATAATCAAAGTTTCAGAAAAAATTCCAATCCTAGCTAGTTTGAGTCGTGCAAATCTAATTCTCAACTCTTAATTTTGCAGCTGAGTAGATCATATGTGCAGCTTACGCCTTACCATGTTAGTACACTAGACTTGGTGTTGGCACAGCTGAGTAAATCATACACAAAACAAACACCAATTTTAGTGCCCGTTTCGATCATGGAATTCAAACCCGGGAATGAGAATGAGAATGAGATTTTAATACACAAATAAATTACAACCTCATTCCCATTCCCGTTAACCAAGTTGAAATACCATGATTCAAACAACCCCTCAAAGGTCACCAACTTTAACTACTCTCCAGAAATTTTTAAAAAAAAACATTTTCAATGTGCAGAGCAAAGAATAGAGTAGCATGTAGGGAATTTTGTGAGTTACAAGTTTGGCGACATTCCCTGCAGAATACAGACTTCCAGATAGTTTTCAGTTTTCACATGCTCGCAGAGTCGCAGAGTAGTTGTCATTCAAATACTTGTCGACCTGTCCATGTCTATTGGCATGAATGCCAGTATATATTGCCCACACTGTCTCCATCTTTAAATCAGACTGCCCCCTACAAGCAGGCTGCTCAGAGACTCTATCAAGTCGGCTGCACATTTATCCTGTGAATTCCAGTTACAAGATTAGATAGCTCCACCTAATTAAATACAGTAAGATTTAGATTTATAATTTGTACGTACAAGTCATTAAGGTAAGTTGCAACTTAAATCAGTGAATTCATAATACGTAAAACTCACTTTAATTGAAATGTAGGCTATGTTTCAAATTATCTGGCAAGCTTCCTTGGAGAGCATCTCAATTTTTCAAAGGAACACCATTATCGCAAGGTGACACAGAAGCTGACATTTAGAAGTCATATGCTGGAGGACCGAACTTAGTTCATTAGACATAATCCAGAAACCCTTAAACTATATATGAACTCCATAATCAAGTACGGTGACTATCATCTTGACCTAACAAGGATTTTTTTTTTTTTTGGATGACAATTCAACAAAGTTAGATATAAATTTAAATACTCACGCACATATGCCTCCACCATGGCTTGAACACTCGACCTTTTATTACCAAGATGAGAGGGGTATCCGCTAGGCTAAGTCTAGCAGATTCTATTCCTATCTTCATAACAGTGTTTTCCTAATTTAACTATCTAGTACTAGAATCACACATAGAACGGATATCAAAAAATCATTCACAGAATCACAGTTCGCAAACAATATAGTTTATCAGAGAAGACAAAAGAGCAAGCAAAGAACTTCAGGTAAACACACAACACATACTGCAGTAGGTAAAACCCAGCAGATCCATATGTATGAAAGCTCTAGAGCTTCTATTGTTTATTTTCAAAAGGTGTTAGGCCTGAATAAAAATAAATTATACAGAATGTCCATCGCTATCATACGTCAATCTGCTTAACATCTCCCCATACGGACATGCGGTAATATTTCCAATTAATCCGAGTGCAGATTCCTGAACAGATAAGCGCATTTTTATTTTTTGAACTGAAACACCAGTAATATAATGCAATGATTTTCTTTTGAAATGTGAACTTTTTTCTTCAAAAAATATGAGTGTGTAGCATGCTTGCACCTAATGGGAATAAGTCCCGGCCAAATTTATTAGAGGTAGGTCTCCAGAAATGGCAAAAGTCATTTGTCGCCCCTGTCACAGTAGACAGTTGCTCAACAATACACGTGCTTGTTGTAATTTGTAAATGACTGTACGAGGAAAACAGATGTCGGAAAATGGACCAGAAAATACCCTAATTATCAAGAAGAGGGCCTCTCTGTGACTGATTACTGTCAAAAACTTAGCTACACAAAGTAAAATCAAAGTCAAACCGAAAGAGCTAAATATCCTCCGTGCTTACCTTCAAAGCAGAGGAATGGAGGATGGTTTTTCAATAGTTTTGAAGAAGCATTAGCCAAACTCGTTAAAGCGTCCACAGCCTGCACATCAAGGAAGTATCAATCTAGTTCCAAATGCATTCAAAGTGCATATTGTCCCGTAGAGTACTGTTGAGACATAAGGTTCACAAGCACTGGAATTGCATCTCTTGTTACAAGAGGCCCACAAATATCATAAGTTGCTCCTGAGAGGGTGGAAACATCCTGACAGTGTGATAGAATTAGGAGTAAACTTGTTCAAGAGACGGGACCTTGAAATAGACAAAAATCCTAATTAGATTCAGAATTTAGACATTGCATTAACACAAAAACCTTTACCTCGATGTCCATCGTTTTACGATTCACAATCAGAAGAAAGCGCTGAAAAACAATACGGCTTAGATGATACGCCAATTCCGGGTAAGTACAGAATTTACTCAGTATATAACAATTAATAATTACTTAGTAGCTAAAAAGAATAGCAAAAAAACATTGTTTTACCTGAATCAATCATAGGATTTAGCTCCTTGGTGGCGTCGAGAAGCTGGAAAATACCTATGTGGCACACCGTCCACAAGTGACACCTTCATTTAGTCTTCAACAAATATGTAAGAGCCTAAAAAACAATGGCATAGCACTCGGAACATATCAATCAATCACATAAAAATGATCTGATTCAAGCTGCGGACATGAAAGAAAATCTAAGGATAGGACTTGGAAGGCTCATTATCTAAAAAATAAGACATACAAAACAGAAAAGACTGCAATTGCATCATATAGCAAACATAATATAGAAGGCAACATCATTTACAGCCAAAACTAACTGAAATACACAATCAAACAAAATCTTCTCTCAACAAAGTGCAGCTCATGGGCAACAAGGGTAGAAAACTCTTGAATGATTTTTTGCAGACAAATTCCCTGCACCTTATCTGCCAATGTTTGACATGTCAAAATTCACAAACTCTCGATCTTAAAAATGTAATAAAGCATTAATATGTAATAAACCCCTGTAGGAATCCATGGGAACCTAAAAATGTCACAGATTGCATCAATGATATTGTAGTTTGGTGGACGTTACTTCTGTACACAATAATTAACATTGAACACAAAGCAAATAAAGGAAGCAAAACAAGTACATGATTTAGAGAAGAAAAAAAAATCAAATTGAAGACATGTTTCAGTTAAGGTAACCGGACACCTCCAGCAGAATCTGTCCTCTAACGATTTGTTTCAGTTCAAGTACTGGGCATCAGCTTCATCCCATTTACATGTGCCTGCGTACGTGCAAGCAGCTCGACATGAAGCTCGGCATGTTAAAAAGATCCTAGAATAACCGTTTATCTTAAATATTGTCCAAATTCAGTCTGCAATTAAAATCAAAGCAGAAAACCAATTTGATAATAGGCGCCAACACTATAAATTCCCTTCATTTACTCTTTTTTGTCTATGAACACATTTCCTGACTGATTAATGGAGTATCGAAGCTGAAAATATAGAAACCAACTAAACAAAGAAGAACGAAAATAGAGAAAACCCTAGCTAGACGGTAGCTTGTAATAGGAGTAGAAATCTGGAGTGGTTCTCAACAAGTAAAATGCCTTCTACATGCATGAAATGGCAATTCAAAAACAATAGAATCACGAATTTGGTAATCATAAAGGACTACAAGGGGACATGACATATGCGAAAGAATAAATACAAAGAATATGCCGTAATACAAAGAATCTGTCACAATTGCCCCAGCTTGTGACATAAAAACGGTCACAAATGCTAGAGTTGTAAGTCCTTATTCCGTGAGAAATTATATATTCTATCGCAAGTTACTAGTGGGTTTCACTCTAAACAGAATCCGTCCTCAATATGGCCAGAATTACAACAGAATCCGTCCTAAATAAGCCCGACATCACGATGGAATCCGTTCTAAAGAAGCCAGAATTGTGACAAAATTAGTTCTAAATATGCCCACACTAGAGACAGAATACGTCCTAAATAACCCCAGAATTTTGACCGAAAACGTCAAACATGCTCAAATAACGACAAAATGAGTCGTAAACAAGCCCAAAATTACAACGAAATATGTCACAATTTGTGAACCGCGAGCATGATTTTGCCTTTTTTAATTACATATATAACTTCTATTAATACTAAATTTGGTTCACACTTTTTTTTTTATAAACACCTTATTACTGCTTTTTTATTTTTTATATTGACTTTTTCTTCATTGCAGATACAATCAATTAAATCACTAATAACTCTATGTCTTTACTATTATTTGAGTAAGAAAAGATTACTTTTCTCCTTGGTCATAAAACTGATATACATATGTTAATAACAATATTATCAATAACAATCATATCTCACAAAAAATTCTATATTGTTTTTTGTGTTTTTTAAAAAAATAAAATTTTATCTCATGCGGAAATCCAATCTAATCTTACATAAAATTCTATGTTGTTAAAAAAAATATTAATCTAAGCGAAACACCTCTTTAATGGTACTATATGTACCAAATTTGGTTCGCACCTTTTTTTTATTTCACCTATAAAATCTTATCTCACATAAAATTCTATGTTAAATTTTTGTTTTTTTTAAAAAAATAAAATCCTATCTAATGTAAAAATCAAATTTCACGTAGAATTCTATGTTGTTGTTAAACAAAATATTAATATAAAATTTATTATAATATTATTATTGTACTAAAATATATTATATTATTATACTCATCAGCATCACAATCAGATTACCCACCAAATCCAATTATAATCACTAAGTTATTCAATCAAGATACCAATCTCAATCTACTTTGTACCACATATTAATATTAATCTAAATATATTATAATATTATTATTTCAACAAATATATTATAGTATTATTATAACCATGAGCGTCACAGATCAACCACCAGATCCGATTATAATTACTTGTTAATTGTTTAAAAAAGATACTAATCTCAATCTATTTCATACCTCTCAATTGGTTATGTAATCTACCTTTGCACAAGTATCTACACACTCAAAATTCCATGTATCATTCTCCACAAATGACCTCTATTATCACTATTTGAATGTAAAATGTGCCCATTAGCACAATTAGAAAAGAATAATGCTAGGGGTACCAAATTTGATCGCAAATTGAATCCCAAATACCACATGTCATGTTCTTATTGGCTACAACTTAATTAATAATAGTGGACCCCCTGCATTCATATTAATTCCCCCAATAAAATCATCCCAAACTTCCATTTCATCAATGCCACATCATTTGATACCAAAATTCGATACCCAATTCGGTACCTTTAACATTACTCGGTAGAAAAAATGACCCTAATAGCACAAGAAAACGTTACATGCTTGCATTATATTGCGTTTTCTGGTCAGACAACCAACCCACTTGTATGTGGCCCAGTTAAAGCTG
Source organism: Heracleum sosnowskyi (assembly GCA_030848705.1). Classification (NCBI taxonomy): domain Eukaryota; kingdom Viridiplantae; phylum Streptophyta; class Magnoliopsida; order Apiales; family Apiaceae; genus Heracleum; species Heracleum sosnowskyi. Next base: position 75,541,070 of record CM061235.1, read on the forward strand.
ATTGAAGTCTGTTACTTCTTCGAAAATGTCATTACGTACTCCCTCTGTCCCATTCATTTTTATACACTTTTTATTTTGGGATGTTCCCCTCTCTCATTTCTGTACATTCCAAAAATAGTAACTTTTAATAATATAAAACACTATTACACTCACTACTTTCCCCACTATATCTATTCTATAATAATATAAAACACTATTACACCCACTATTTTTCTCTACTATCTCAAATCTTTATTAAATATTGATAGATCCCACCACTTTACCCACTTTTTATCTAATTTTACTCATTTTTTATATCTTTTTTTTGATCTCCGTGCCCAACCCCAATGTATATAAATCACTGGACAGATGGAGTAACGATTTTCAGAAATGCTAATTCATATACCGCGTTTTTAGTGTAACTTTTTGTAATAATGAAAACGCAAGACGATTTTGCGTTTTCTTGTGCTGTTAGAGGCCATTTTCCAGATAGTGTTATCTAGGACATTAAATCTTAAAATTGTGCCATAAAGAGCCAACATCCTCTTTCCTAAGTATATTTTGATTATAATTGTTAGTTTCATGCTTGATCAAGTTGAAAATATGTGCAATTTTTTTAAAATTCTTTTTTACTTCCACAATAATTTGTTCCCACAACATTTGATTTATTTACTTGATTACAGTAAAATCTCTATAAATTAATAACCTTGGTCTTAAAAAAATTAATTAATTTATTAATGAATATTTTATCAATAAATTAAAATTTATTAATTTATACAATATTTTATTTCAAATAATTCAATTATCCAATTTATTGTACAAGCAATCATAATAATTCAAATATGTATTGATACATGTATCAAAAATAATATATTCATTTATCAAAAAATAGTTAATTATGGGAGTTGGTATATGCACACCCTTGATTTATAGGTGCACACCCTTTGTTGAGATTTGACCATTCACATGCATATCTTTTAGATTTGAAAGGGGTAGTTCGGTCTCAACTCCAACAAAAGATGTCCACATAAATTAAAGGTGTGTACATATCAGCTCTCCTACTTAATTGGTTCATGTAGCAAAAACAATATTAATGTTCGTAAATTCCAACACATATGCACCAAATATGTTTTATGCCCTTCACAAAATTAGAGATAAAATTGTATTTGAATTTTATAAAAAGAGAGAGCGGTTAACTATTAAAACATAATTTAGCAAAGTTAACTAAAGAGTATCCAAGAATAATGTGTAGTGTATAAAAAATTATTACATTTAATGAATTATTGTTTTATACTTTTATGAATTTTTGTAAAGTTTATCATCTTATGCATTTATCAATAATATTAATTTATCATAATGGCCCAAGTCGAGAACAAAAATATTATTAATTTATCGAATATTCATTTATCGAAGTTTTACTGTATATCTTAATGGAGTCGGAATATGATAATTCAGGTTTAGCTTCTCATCAATACACGCAAAATTTATACTATTATAAGTGGGTAAATAGTATTATAGTATTATAAGCAAACTAATTAACTTTTTATATTCTTGGCCATCTAAAATTTGTATTGTAATCTAAATTATTTATTATAACTTAGTACCTTATTTATATTATATAAAAATTTAAATTTTTAAAGAAATTAACTAGGCTTGTGCTTCGCACGGGTTATCATCTAGTACAAACTAATAGCACAAATCAAATGTTACAAAACACAATGAGAAACAAACTACAAATCCATGCACATCAACATTGGGCATAAGGAAAATAACATCATACAATCCCAATCTGTCATGAAGTTATGATAACATTATCCCAAAGTTACATTAACGAAATAAAACATAATCCAGCCTAATGCCCATTAGCCAGCTAATATCTGGAAGTAGACATAAATCAACCATTAGCTATAATATACAAAAGTTAGTTGTAATATGCAAAAGTTAGCCACTAAGCTTCAGTGATGCCCTTCTTTGGCTGAGCCATAAAGGTTTCATACTAAGACACTAAGATTTGCTTCTTGTTTTCTCTAACTTCCTCAGTTCCTTCACATAACACTTCTATGTAATCCCAAACTCCTTTTATTGTTTTAAGTGAGGTAACATTTGAAAACATTGAGATGTCCATGAAAATCAATATCTCTCATATAACTGATTGATATCTTGATTTACTAACCAGCACAAGCTTGACTTCTCAAATCAGTATTTTCTTGACTTCTCGAATCAATGTTTTTGACTTCTGTAATCCAGACATCTCAAATCAGTATTCTTGACTTCACTAATTCAGACATCTGGAATCAGTATTCTTGACTTCACTAATTCAGACATCTCGAACCAGTGTTTTTGACTTCACTAATCCAGACATCTCGAGTCAGTGTTCTTGACTTCTCGAATCAATACATCCGACTTCACTAATCTTCAATTAAGCACTTCTCGAATGGTGACTTCTCTAATAGGCAATTCTTCATTTCTCGAATCATGACTTAGCATATTTTCCACTTTTTTTCTTCAACTCCTTTATTCTTCAATAGTTTTTTTTTTCATCTTGAGGCATAATCAAGTTGATTTTCTTTCAAGATTTATTCACTAGCTTATTTTACATAGAATTGAGCAAAACAAGAGACTATATGACTAAGTACAGATGTAGAAGTTTTGGAAGCAAATGGATCCCCTAACTAAGAGGTCAAGTAAGTAATGTAAGGTATTAGAATACTATTGACTTGTTATTAAATGATTACATGTATTCTTTTGTAACTAACAACATTTTGCAATGAACCATTCTAATTCATAGGCTGACACCTCAACTAGCAAAAGGAACTTGACTCGCAAGAGGAGGTTCGTCTCCGGTGAGAAAATGTAATCCAACAACGGCTATCAAGAGACAATGTAATTCCAAGAAGAATAATCTAGTAATAGATATTCTTCTCTTAATTTTCTTCTTATGTTACTCTAATTAACTTGAACAATAGCTTGAAATTGTCAATGTGAGGAATTTTTCCCACCATTTTTAAAAACAAATCAATTCCGCTCCAATCTATAGATCCATTTGAATCATCTTCCTTGTTGTGATCATTCTCTTTATCCTCGTTCTCATAATATCTTCGTCCCCAACGCACTTCTTTCGTCGTTTCATGATTCTCCTCAGAACTCCTCATATTGTCGTCGTTGGCTTGGGACAATCTCTTACAAGAATCCATCATCATCTTTGTTATGTTTCTATCATATTTTTTGAATTGTTTCACCCACGAACTCTCGCAAGTTTTTTTCTCACACCCACAAACTCTTGCGGGATTCTTCACACACCTACGAACTCTAGTAGGTTTAATTTTCACACTCGTGAACTCTTGCGGAGATAACCTAGGCTCTGATAGCATGATAAATTTGCTCTCAAGGTTATATTTCGTTCATTCCCCAAATCAATACTTAAATACATAATGATTGACTTGGAGCACAAGACATACCAACATCCATAAGGAAATTCCCTATTCTCAATAAGAAAAATAAAAGCAATATCTCAATATCTCATAATATATAATATATGTAAATATCTTTTAATAATAATAATACGCATATACGTTAGCATCCCCCCTCAAACTCATGATACTCAATCGAGAGTTTGCCAAGATTTAAAAAAAATCAAATCCGCTCCAATCTATAGATCCATTTGAATCATCTTGCTCGTTGTGATCATTCTTTTTATCTTCGTCCTCATCATATCTTTGTCCCCAACACACTTCTTTCGTCGTTTCATGATTCTCTTCAGAACTCCTCTTTTTGTCGTCGTTGGCTTGGGACAATCTCTTACAAGAATCCATCATCATCTTTGTTATGTTTCTGTCATATTTTTTGATTTGTTTCAACCACGAACTCTCACAAGTTTTTTTTTCTTACACCCACAAACTCTTGCGGGATTCTTCACGCACCACGAACTCTCTTAGTGTTAATTATCCTCGCACCTACTAACTCTAGTAGGTTTAATTTTTCTCGCACCCGCAAATTTTTCCGCGGATAACCTAGTCTTTGATACCATAATAAATATGCTCTCAAGGTTATATTTCATTCATTCACCAAATCAATACTTAAATACATAAAGATTGACTTGGAGCACAAGACATACCAACATCCATAAGGAAACTCCCTATTCTCAATCACATAAATAAAAGCAATATCTCAATCTCTAATAATATGTAATGTATGTAAATATATTTTAATAATAATAATACGCATATACGTTAACAAAAAAACTTAGTGTTATGTTCAATGAAAATATTTCCTTCATTTAAGAATTACATACATACTAGATGATAAACCATGCGAAGCACGAGCCTAGTTTTATTTAAGAATTTAAATTATTTATATAATGTAAATAAGGTACTAAGGTTATAATAAAATAATTAGAATTACAATACAAATTTTAGATGGCCAAGAGTATAAAAAGTTATTTAATTTTCTTTTAATAATATAACACTATTTGCCCACTTCTAATCGTGTAAATTCTGCGTGTATTGATGAAAAGCTAAACATGAATTGTCGCATTCATACTCCATTAAGATATACAGTAAAACTTTGATAAGTGAATAATATTTTCGTTCTCGACTTGGGCCAATATGATAAAATAATATTATTGCTAAACGCATAAGATGATAAACTTTACAAAAATCAAAAAGCCCACTAAAATTATAAAATAATAATTTATTAAATATAATAATTTTTTATACACTGCACATTATTCTTGGATAATCTTTAGTTAACTTTGCTAAATTATATTTTAATAGTTAACTACTTTCTCTTTTCGTAAAAAATCAAATACAGTTTCATCTTTAATTTTGTGAAGGGCATAAAACATATATAGTGCATATGTGTTGGAATTTACCAACATTAATTTTGTTTTTGCTACATGAACCAATTAAGTAGGAGAACTGATATGTGCACATTCTTTGTTGGAGTTGAGACCAAACTACCCCTTTCAAATCTAAAAATAGTTCTTTCAAAAAACAAAAAATCTAAAAATAGTTTTGAGTTGAAGATGTGCATGAGAATGGTCTAAATGTCAACAAAAGGTGTGCACCTATGAATCAAGAGTGTGCATATACCAGCTCCCTTAATTAACTATTTCTTGGTACATGAATATATTAATTTTGATACATATATCAATACATATTTGAATTATTGTTATTGATTGTACAATAAATTAGATAATAATTATTTGATATAAAATATTGTATAAATTAATAAATATGAAATTATTGATAAAATATTAATTAATTAATTAATTAATTATTTTAAGACCAAAGTTATTAATTTATAGAGATTTTACTGTAGTCAAGGAAATAAATCAAATGTTGTGGGAACAAATTATTCTGAGAGTAAAAAAGAATTTAAAACATATTTTCAACTTGATCAAACATGAAACTAACAATTATATTCAAAATATACTCAGGAGAGTTAGGAAGAGAATGATACATAGAGTATTGAGTTTTGAGTGTGTGTGCTCGTACAAAGGTAGATTAGATAACTAGTTTATGGGTATAAAATAGATTGAGATTAGTATCTTGATTTAACAACTAAGGGATTATGATCGGGCCTGGTGGCTATTCTGTGATGCTGATGGGTATAATAATAATATAATATATTTATTTCAATAATAATACTATAATATATTTTATATTAATATTATTATGTCGTATAAAGTAGATTGAGATTAGTATATTGATTCAACTACTTAGTGATTATAATTGGGTCTGGTGGGTGATCTGATTGTCACGCTGATGGGTATAATAATATAATATATTTTAGTACAATAATAATATTATAATAAATTTTATATTAATATTTTTTTAACAACAACATAGAATTCTACGTGAGATTTGACTTTTATGCTAGATAGGATTTTATTTAAAAACAAAAAAACAAAAATCTAACATAGAATTTTATGTGAGATATGATTTTAGAGGTAAAACAAAAAAAAAGGTGTGTTAGGAATATGTTGTTCTTGATGATAAACATAAAACACTTAGTAGAATTTGTGTAAAGTCATTTTGTAGCTGTCAACGAAATGGCATGCTTTGCAGCATTCCGTTGACAGGAAGCTCATCAACGAAATGAGTGATGTAGCAATTGCACTGTACAATACTTCTAGTTTGATATGCATTTCATTGTAGATATTGGATAGGTTTTCTAAGTCACGTTGACTAAGTACTAGATAGGCAAAATAGGTTGGTTAATTGTAAATATCTCATGCCTTGTAATTTTGCCTAAGTGAAGACATGTCAACGGAATGAAGATTACTCTGTCAACGGTATGGAGTTTACTCATCAACGAAATGAAGAATAAAGCTATCAACGAAACACATCTCCTTGCTATCAACGAATCATTATTGCTTTTCTGAATAGTTGACAAAGTGATGGTGACAGTTTACTGAACAGATCTAAAGGTGATGTGGAAGTGTACTTTGCATTGGAAACCATTAAAATGGACATGGGGAATAAGGAAACATCCCAGTTTCCAATTGGACTCTTGGGAGTGATCATAATAAGCATGAAGACAAAAGCAAATATCTCCAAGGACCACTGGAGAAAGGGATGAAAAGCAAACTATTGGCGGTTACTCATTGTACTTTTAGTGTAGCCAAAAATAGAGTTGTAAACTTGGGTTTATATAACCAAGTGTAGCAGTTACTTTAGAAAAAAAGAGAGAAGAAAAACAAATAGATTGTATTAGCTATTTTTGAGAGCATTTTTCTTCTCTACATTATTGTAACTGAGCAGCTGTATACTTTTGTATCACAAATTATTTCCGCAATAAAAATCACTTCAGTTGGATCATCAAACAATCCAACTGAAATTATTAAGTGCTTGTGATTTTTATTTTATAAGTTCAGTTTTAATTTGTAAGTTGTTTTAAGTTTGAGAAATATCAAGTAATTGTATTCAACCCCCCCTTCTACAATTCTGTTAGGTCATTTGGGATTAACAATTGGTATCAGAGCAAGCTTCTAACATACAAGAAGTTTAAAGATCAAGACCAAAAACAGTAACCATGGTGAAGAAGGATGCAGGTGTAAAGATACCAGTTCTTGATAAGGACAATTACTTTCACTGGAAAGTAAAGATGCATTTACATCTCATGTCTATGGATGAGAGGTATGTAGACTGCATTGAGAAAGGTCCACACGTTCCCATGAAGTTTGCATCTAGAATTGGAGTGCCAGATGATGCTCCTGATGTGGAAATTCCAAAACTTGTCTCAGAATGGACTATTGAAGATGTTGCAGAAATCCATAAAGATAAAAGAACCATGAACATTCTGTTTAATGGTTTGGAGCAAGAGATGTTTGACAATGTCATAAACTGTACATCCTCCAAAGAAGTATGGGACACTGTTAGAACTCTCTGTGAAGGAACTAAGAAAGTTAGGGAAAACAAAATGCAGCTCCTCATACAACAATATGAGCATTTTCATTTTAAAGCTGGTGAAACCCTAATTGACACGTTTAGTAGGTTTCAGAAGCTTTTGAATGGATTAAAGTTGTATGGGAGGATCTATCAAACCAAGGATTCAAACCTTAAATTTCTTAGAGCTCTTCCAAAAGAATGGAAGCCTATGACTGTTTCTCTCAGAAACACTCAAGAGTACAAAGACTACACTCTTGAAAGGCTTTATGGAACCTTGAAGACATATGAGTTGGAAATGGAGCAAGATGAAGAAATTGAAAAGGTACAGAAGAAAGGTGGATCTATTGCATTGATTGCATCTGTGAACCAACTGGAAGATGACAATGAAGAAGCTGCAAAGGCCACAACTAGTCGAGCTAGTTGTAGGAGTGATGTTAGCAAGGGTAAAGGCAAGATGACAGAAGAAGAAGAACCAGAACCAGTCAACTTGGATGACTTAGATGAGATTGATGAACACATTGCTTTTCTGTCAAGAAAATTCTCTAAGTTCAAGTTCAAGAGAAACTCAGAAGCTAGGCCACCAAGGAGAGACTTTCAACCCAGCAAAAGTAACTGGATTGAAAAGTCTAAATCTAAATGTTTCAATTGTGGAATGCTTGGTCACTTTACTGGGGACTGCAGAAAGCCCAAGGTTGAGAAGGGCAACAGGAAATTTGAGCCTGTTGATTATAAAAAGAAATACTTTGAACTTCTCAAGCAAAAAGAAAAGGCTTTCATGTCTCAGGAGTATGATTGGGCTGGTAATGGTGAAGATTCCGATGATGATGTTGAGTATGTCAACTTGGCTCTTATGGCTAACAATCATGAGCAGGAAGCAAGCTCCTCAAGCAACCAGGTAACAATTACTAATCTTTCTGAGATCTCTAAAGAGGAATGCGATAGTGCAGTAAATGAAATGTCTACTGTACTATATAATTTACGTGTTACTCTTAAATCACTTACCAAAGAGAATTCAAGAATAAAAGAGACTAATTTGCTCTTAAGTGATAGGAATGCAATGTTAGAAGCACAGCTCATTGATTTTGAGAAAATGAGGTGTGTTAGTAGGGATGCTAAGAAGGAACTTGAGAACGTGTTAGAAAGGGAAGAAATTCTTAAAACACAACTTGAAATAGAAGAAAGTGTGATTGCTAAATGGAAAGATGCCAGGAATGTTGCTAACAACATCATTAATGTTCAAGGTATGGAATCTTTCTGTGAACAATCATGGAAAAAGAACAAAGAGAAGCTAGGGTATGTTGGTGAAACCTTTGAATCAGAAACAGAGTCAACAAACAACAATGATCATTTGTTGAAGGTTGATATGTCAACGGAATGCAATGTTTCGTTGACAGATGAACCATCAACCGATCAGGCTGTTTCGTTGACAGAGAAAAGAAAAGAAGAACTCACTAGACTTAATAACAAGTATGGTCCTGTCACCAAGAACTTTGTTCAAGGTGAGTCTAGTAAATCAAAGAAAGTTGAGAAGCCTGTTGAGAGAGCTAATGTAGGTCACTTGTCCAACAAGCAATTGAAAGATAAGTTAGAGAATGTTCAAGTTGAGGCTAAGGGAAATAAAAAGAATAACAGGAATGGCAAAGTAGGGATTAACAAACACAACAATTACACACCTGATAAATATGCTCCTAGAAAGACATGTGTCAATTGTGGAAGTGTTAGTCATTTATCTACTAACTGCAAATCTGTTAAGAAGACTGCTAAAGTGAAAATGTCTAAGCCTGCAATGAATGGTTCTATGCCTACAATGCCTGTTATGCCTAACATGTTTGCTCCATATGCACAATTTCAAAATCCATATGCCAGCATGCCATTTGTGCCTAGTCCATACATGAATATGTTTAATGTGCCACAAATGCCATGGAATATGAATAACATGTTTGTTCCTCCAACTATGCATGCTGTGAATGAAAAAGTGAGCAACCCTCAGAAATCAACACCAAGGGTAAAGATTGATTTAAATCAATCTGAGCCCAAGGTGAAAAATGATATAAAAGGAAAAGCAAAGGCTAACAAAACAGGACCCAAAGAAACTTGGGTACCAAAATCAACTTGATTTGGTTTTGTTGTGTGCAGGGAGACAAAAGGAATCTTTGGTACTTGGATAGTGGTTGTTCAAGACACATGACTGGTGATTCTACCCTGCTCACAGAGTTTCAGGAAAGAGCTGGCCCTTGTATTGCTTTTGGAGATGACAACAAAGGCTACACTAAGGGATATGGCTTGATTTCAAAAGAGAATGTCATCATAGATGAGGTTGCATTGGTGGATGGTCTTAAGCACAATTTGCTTAGTATCAGCCAACTTTGTGACAAAGGATTTTTAGTTACTTTTTCTAAAGAAGCCTGTGTTGTTTCTAAAGGAGGAGACCACAATGTGGTAATGACTGGATTCAGAAGAGGGAATGTGTACATTGCTGACTTTAGTAGCACAAGTCCAGACACCATCACTTGTCTCTTCAGCAAGGCAAGCAAGGATGAAAGTTGGCTATGGCACAAGAAATTATCTCATCTGAATTTTAAAGTTATGAATGATTTGGTGAGGAAAGATCTTGCTAGAGGAATTCCACAAGTGGAGTTCTCCAAGGATGGTTTGTGTGATGCCCGTCAAAAAGGGAAACAAAAGAAGGCATCATTCAAAAGCAAGACAGAGTCATCAATTGTCCATCAGCTTGAATTACTTCATATGGATCTGTTTGGCCCTGTAAATGTCATGTCTATCTCAAAGAAGAAATACTGTCTTGTGATTGTTGATGATTTTTCTAGATTTACATGGACCTTCTTTTTACACTCAAAAGATGAGGCAAGTGAAATCATTATCAATCACATCAAGATGGTAAACAATCATCCTGATTTCAAAGTAAGAAGGATTAGGAGTGACAATGGGACAGAATTCAAGAATTCAAGTATGAAGGTGTTCTGTGAAGAAAATGGTATTTTGCATGAGTTTTCAGCAGCAAGGACACCACAGCAAAATGGTGTAGTTGAAAGGAAAAACAGAACACTTATTGAAGCTGCAAGGACAATGCTAGATGAATCAAAGTTACCAACTTATTTTTGGGCTGAGGCATTTAACACAGCTTGCTTCACTCAAAATATTTCTTTGATTAATCAGGCCAAGGGAATGACCCCTTATCAACTACTCAAAGGAAAGAAGCCACTATTGGATTTTCTTCATGTCTTCGGATGCAAATGCTTTGTTTTAAGGAATCAAGCTGAGCATTTGGGGAAATTTGAAGCAAAGGCAGATGAAGCAATATTTGTGGGATATGCAGCAGGGAAAGCTTACAGAGTCTATAACCTCAGAACCAACATTGTTATGGAATCTGTACATGTTGTTTTTGATGATCTCAAATTTCAAGGTCTCTGTGATGAAGGTTTCCATGAAAGTCTTTCTTTTGAAAATGAGGAAGGAGATCAAGTGAATCATGTTAAGGCTACTGAGAAACAGCCTAAAGTTTTTGTATCTAGCACAGATGAAAGCAGCAGTGAAGATGAAATTGCTGCATTGAGATTGAAAAGAATAGCTGCTAGCAGACCAAATGGTCATTTCGTTGACAGTCATAATGGAGGATTCGTTGACAGTCAAAATGAGCGTTTCGTTGACAGTCACAGAAATGCTTCTAGAAGTGATCAATTAGGGACAACAAACTCAGGGGGAGTTTCTCAAGGACAATTATCCAATCAAGGCAATCATGATCATGAAGCTACCTCGTCAAGAGAAAATCTTCCTCCCTCAAGCAAATGGACTAAAGATCATCCCTTTGAACTTATTATAGGTAATGTTTCTTCAAAAGTCCAAACTAGAAGAGCAATTCAAGAGGAATGTCTATATAGCAGCTTTCTGTCTCAAGATGAGCCAAAGAAAGTTGAGGATGCACTTCTAGATCCAGATTGGGTTTTAGCTATGCAAGAGGAGCTAAAACAATTTGAGAGGAACAATGTTTGGAAGCTGGTGCCCAAGCCTAAGGACAGGAGTGTCATAGGCACAAAATGGGTGTTCAGAAACAAGATGGATGAAAATGGCATAGTCACAAGGAACAAATCTAGATTGGTTGCAAAAGGCTATTCACAGGAAGAGGGAATTGATTTTGATGAAACCTTTGCTCCTGTTGCAAGACTAGAAGCAATAAGGATTTTCCTAGCCTATGCAGCCCATGCCAATTTCAAGGTCTATCAAATGGATGTGAAGAGTGCTTTTCTGAATGGGGAATTGGAAGAGGAGGTGTATGTAAGTCAACCTCCTGGTTTTAAAGATGATGATTTTCCAGAATATGTATACTTCCTCCTCAAAGCACTCTATGGTTTGAAACAAGCACCTAGAGCCTGGTATGACACACTTTCACAGTTCCTCCTTGAGAATCACTTCACTAGAGGTACTGTAGATAAAACTCTGTTTCACAGGGTTGTGAATGGCTCTACTATACTTGTTCAAATTTATGTAGATGACATAATCTTTGGGTCTACAGATGTGAAACTTTGTCAAAAGTTTTCCAAGCTTATGCAGAGTAAATATGAAATGAGCATGATGGGAGAATTAACTTACTTTCTTGGTCTCCAAGTGAAGCAAGTTAATGAAGGCATTTTCATTAGTCAAACAAAATATATTCATGATTTATTAAAGAAATTTAACTTAATGGAATGCTCTCCTGCCAAAACTCCCATGCCTACTGCCACCAAACTTGAATTGAATACTAAGGAAAAATCTGTGGACATTTCAAGTTACAGAGGCATGGTAGGCTCACTTCTATATTTAACAGCTAGTAGACCTGATATTATGTTTGCTACATGTCTATGTGCTAGATTTCAGGCTGATCCTAGGGAATCCCATTTAGTTGCTATTAAAAGAATTTTCAGATATCTGAAAGGAACACCAAACCTTGGCATTTGGTATCCTAGAGAATCTGGCTTTGAACTAATTGGTTATTCAGATGCAGATTTTGCAGGATGTAAAATTGACAGGAAAAACACAACTGGCACCTGTCAATTCTTAGGAAACAAGCTTGTCTCATGGTTCAGCAAGAAACAAAACTCAGTTTCTACCTCCACAGCTGAGGCTGAGTATATTGCAGCTGGAAGTTGTTGTGCACAGATTTTATGGATGAAAAATCAACTACTTGATAATGGAATAAGAGTTGAGAAAATTCCTATTTTCTGTGACAACACTAGTGCCATTGCCATTACTGAGAATCCAGTGCAGCATTCAAGGACCAAGCACATTGACATCAAGTACCATTTCATTAGAGAACATGTTATGAATGGTACTGTGGAGTTACATTTTGTTCCAAGTGAACAACAACTTGCAGACATCTTTACCAAGCCACTTGATGAATCAACATTCTCAAGATTAGTAAGTGAGCTAGGTATGCTAAATTTCTCTTAATTATTTCTGAGATGTTTACAAGTTAAAATGCAGCCACAAATTTGCTATGTTTTTCTGTGAATTAATTTTCTCAGGAAAAAGTAAAATTTTGTCTAAGTCAAAATTACTATGTCAACGAAACGAACCATTTCGTTGACAGTCTTAGCATTTTTCTGGGTGTTTCGTTGATAGCTCTTTTATATCAACGAAACGCAGCTTTATCAACGAAATAAGACGGGACGTTAACCGCCCAATCATGATTCGTTGATTTAGCGCAATTAATCTGAACCGTTGAAATTTGACACGTCCGTTACCACGATCTATACATACACCCCTGTAAGTATAAATCATGGTAATACTTTAAAGGTAACGGTTATATTTTTTAAGCCAATTCAGTAATTTACATTGATTGTTGGATTTAATTTCTGAGAATTTTTGGGCGAGTATTTAAGAAATTCTATTTTCTTTAATTCTTTTTTACCTGTTCTCAAAAATTCCAAAGGCTTTTCTTTCTTCTTCTCTCTAACAAGCAATTCAGTTCGAAGCTTTTCTACACTCAACAATGGCACCCATAGTCAAGCTTATGTCTGCTGGAGGGTTTATCTATGAGAAAAACAACTCCATCCCCTTTGTTGTCAAGGAAAGCCCGAACAACATCTTTTTCAAGATGATGGACTTCATGAAGAATTGCAAGTTGAGCTATGCAATGTTTCACTCTACACCACTCTACAATGAGATAATCGAGGAGATTTGGACCTCATGTGAGTATAGTGGGACAAATTGCACTTTGCAATTCACCATCCAAGGTAATGAGTATATAGTTAATTCTGATGTATTGCAAGCATGTCTACATATTCCTGAAAATAACTGTAATGCTTTTCCTACAAACACTGAAATTGTTAACATGCTAAATTCTATAAACTACTCATTGCCTACTGATAATTTGGGTAAGATTATTAGGAGAGGTTTGGTTAGAGAATACAGTTACTTAGCTGATGCATTCATAAAGGTATTTTCTGGCAAAATTAGTAATTTTGATGCATTAACTAATTCCATGTTAATTCTCTTAACCATGCTCCTAACTGATAGATATTATAACTTTATCACCCAACTTATGTATGAAATTGGTGCTAAGTTGGGTGATAAGGCAAATAGGAAAAAGAATATCTATTATGCTAGGTTTCTGATGATGTTGGCTAACCATGTTAGTCCAGCACCATTAGTTATCTCTAACCCTGTTTCCAGGTTTGAGTGTTTTGTGCAAGAGAAGAGGGTTTTGACAGATATCCTGAGACTTAACCACAATGGTGATGTCCCAGTGGTGTATCTGCCCATCATTGAGGTAACTTCTTCTAACCCTGTTAGTATAGTTGCTACTTCTATTGTTTCCCCTACCAATGTTGCTATGGAGTCTATAGCTGTGTCCCAACAGGCTCCTGCCCAAGCAGCAAAACCTAAATCTAAGAAATCCTCAAAGACAACCTCAGGTGCTTCTCAAAAGGCACCTGTTGCAAAAACTACTTCACAACCTAAGGGGAGTGATTCTGGAGATGTAAGAGGTGAGGGAAGGGGTGAACATCAAGGAAACCCCAAGAATAAGGAAGGAAATGATAGTGTGTCCCAACCAAGCCCCATTGTGTCTTCCCAACAAGGCACAATGAGTAAAATGGATTTAAACACAAGTCTAGTTGCATCCTCCCAAAATGATGTGATTATTGAAACAAGCTCTCCTCCAAGAGCACACTCCAAGAGGTAAGGGACACTTCAAGCCCACAGTCTACATTTTCCCAATACCAAAGGAGAGTGAAGCAAAAATCCAAGGGTACACAGGGTGCACACACTCTGGAAGCAACACTTCCAGTTTCACAAATTCAGTTTGATGTAACCCCTATTATTACTCTGGGGTTACAGTTCCATTCTCTAAATATCAACCTTGAACTATCTCCATCAAATTTACTAACTCAGTCTTTAGATGTGGACATGATCCATTCATCTATTCCTGATTCTCCAACTCTTATCTTGGAGAAGCCCCACTTTGAAGCTGGTGGCCATCACTTGTTAAGTGATTTGTTGGGCCATCAACCAACTTTTTCTGAAGTTGCAAGAGGATCTGTGGACCAATCTCTAAAATCAATCACCACAGATTCTACTGTAATTTCACTTTCTCAAAGTGTTTTATTGACTTCATCAACGAAACAGTCTCTTTCGTTGACAAGTGTTTCTCCATCAACGGTATCCATACCGTTAACAGTTCAAACTACCATTCTGTTGATAGGTCATTCTACACCCCTTATTGCAAATCAACTTGTTTCCACAACTAGTGTAGATGACCTGGTGGTAGTTGAGACACTTTTAGGTTTGAGAGGGAGTGAAATTGAGAGGCTGGCTTGCAGCCAGGCAAAAGGAGAGAATGAGAGTGAGAGGCTGGCTATTTCTTCCAGCCAGGCAAAAGGAGAGACTGAGGGTTCCACCTTAGTAGGTGAAGGTGAGGGTGTGAGAGGTGTGAGCCATGGGGAGCCCATGATGCAAGAAAATAGAGGAGAGAGAGAAGGGACTACAGGAGCAGCAAGGGAGGAGGCAGCCATTGCTAGTGAGTTAATGAGGGTCAATGAGGGAGAAAGGGAACTTACTTTCCAAGAGCATTATCAACAAACTCTGGATAATATTTCCCTGGATCCTGAGACCTTTACTCACCCTGTGCCAGCCTATCAAATTATGGCTCAGCAGGGCAATGTGGAGGCAGAGAGGTCACTAAACCTAATTCATACAACTGCATCAATGCAAAGAGCAAAGGATGCCTTGACCAATCTATCTCCAACAGCTGCAGCAAGTGGAGACTTTGACTTTTCTGATGATGAGGACAACTTTGGTGACAATCTACAGGTGGCCACTACTTCACAGACTGGGACTTCTGTGGTGCCTCCTAGACCAAACTGGCTTTCTCAGGATATGCAAGGAAGATGCACTCTAGATGCTGCTATCTCAAGGCAGTACACTGAGGCATATCTAGCTCATGAGTCTGCAAATGCAAGGGACAAGAAATTCTACAAGGCCATCATGGATTCTCTGGAAATCCAAAGACTACAGATGCTACAAACAAGGATTGAAGCTACAGAAATCAAGGATTCCATTAGCAACCTCAGGGATGCTACTGACAGGAGGCTAGATGAAAAGCTTCCTCTTCTAACTGTGTCCAAGATGAACAGGTTTTTCTCCAAGGAACCTGAAGTGTCCTCATCTTTGAAGACTCTTTCCTCTAGAGTGGACAAAGTTGAGGCTACACTTTCTCACATGCAAAAGGAATAGGAAAATCAGACACAGCTACTCACCCAGCTTTTGGCAGCTCAAGGACTCCCTATCATCTCACTTGATGATAACAAAAAGGGGGAGAAATCTAAGGAGCTAAAGAAATCTAAAGAGCTTGATATAAAAATCACAAAGGTTTTGGTTCCAGACATTTCCTTACCAAATGAGCCACTAGCAATGGGGGAGCTTGGACAGAAGAAAAAGGATGGTATTGACCTGATTCAGGAAGCTTCTATGAGGATGAGCCTTGCAGAACAGATTAAAGATCATTGGTCCAACATAGAAGCAAGGGTCAAGAAAATTGCTGAAACTGCAAAGAATTCAAATCCATCAACGGATCAACCATCAACGAATGCCATGGTTGTAACATCAACGGAATGGGAGCCACAGTTCAAGAGTTCTTATGTTATAGAACCCCTTCAGCATGGACTCTTTCAAGATTCAAGAAATGAGAAAGGGCAAGCTTCATGCTTTAGGAATGTGGATGCAAGAGGGATATCTCCAATATCACATGTCAAACCCAAGGGCAAGAACACTGCAAGGATATTTTATCCTCCACCAAAGCCAGATGAGTTCAAAATCCTAGGGAAGCTGATTATTGAAAGCAAAGAAAGTAATCATCCAAGCATAATGAACCAAAGGGCCATCATCTACAGGGATAGCAAGGAAATCTGCATTTGGGTTGGTCACCCAAATTTTGCTAAGGCCAAAGCTGAAGAATCTGAAAGGGTAGCAATGCAAGCTCTTGCAGTTGCTCAATCACTTGAAGATGAAGAAACCCTAAAGGAAGAAAAGGCCAAGGATGAAGCTGAGGAAGCTGGAAAGGAAAGGAAGAGTGTAAGGCATCCAAAGGCTAGAGCAAAAAGGAATCTAAACTTTGATAAAGATGATTCTCAGGACTCTGCCCAAGACTCTTCCACAACTTGTGCACATCAAATTCCTGTTGATCAACCTCATGAAGGAAAGTTGGCCTGTGATCCTGCACATCCTGTCAACTTTCATGATCAACCAATAATGCCAAAAGAGGAGCCTTTTGAATTTGATGAGGCCTACTTTCCAAAGTTTCTATTTGAGAAGGATCAACCAATGAAGACAAAGAAAAGGGCTGTCAAGGCAAAGCCAGTATTTATGAGAAAGCCACAACCTCAGAAACCCCCTGCAAATCCAGAGGACTGCATGTACATTGCTGACATCAGGGAAGAATCCAGTCTACATCTTGACTTAGACAACCTGGTGGAAGTAAGGGGCATTGCAGCTTCTCAAAAATTGCCTGAGAGACTGGTCTTTGTATTCAAGGGTGGTAGAGAACAGGTGTGGCCTCTCTACAGAATTTCAGGAGAAGACTACCAAACACTACTCTCAGTGTTTAGATGCTTGAAGAAAGACTTTGGCTTCACCAAAACAACCAAGTGGTCTCCAAAATTTGTCAGATAAAGGCTAGCTGGAACAAGCCTGAGTCTCTTCCCAGGATGCTTAGAGTGCCCTCAACAGGAAAGAAGATCCATCTTCAACCATACTGGATGATGGAATTTAAGGACAAGGACAATTGCAGAAGATTCTTCAGGATGGAAGACCAGCTGGATAAGGCATCTAATCAAACTCTAAAGTTTATGCAATCCATGCTTGGTGATCAAGATGAAGAAGAGAAGATCTTTTACAGAAGGCTACAGGTCCAAATTGAGGAAAACAACTCTAAGAGAGGGAAGAAGACTATGCCACAAAGAAGACACCGATGAATCATTTGTTCAGTCTAGAGGAGCACTTTTGGGCATTAGTCTTGTAAGTCTTGTATTTTGTCTAAAATATTATGAAGCTTAATGCATTTTCTACTTTTGTAATTTATGATGTATCTGAGTGTTTTTGTTATCATCAAGTCTCTTGATTTATGGCTGTTATTCTATCAGTCATAAATTGGGGGAGATTGTTAGGAATATGTTGTTCTTGATGATAAACATAAAACATTTAGTAGAATTTGTGTAAAGTCATTTTGTAGCTGCCAAAGAAATGGCATGCTTTGCAACATTCCGTTGACAGGAAGCTCATCAACGAAATGAGTGATGTAGCAATTGCACTGTACAATACTTCTAGTTTGATATGCATTTCATTGTAGATATTGGATAGGTTTTCTAAGTCACGTTGACTAAGTACTAGATAGGCAAAATAGGTTGGTTAATTGTAAATATCTCATGCCTTGTAATTTTGCCTAAGTGAAGACATGTCAACGGAATGAAGATTACTCTGTCAACGGTATGGAGTTTACTCATCAACGAAATGAAGAATAAAGCTATCAACGAAACACATCTCCTTGCTATCAACGAATCATTATTGCTTTTCTGAATAGTTGACAAAGTGATAGTGACAGTTTACTGAACAGATCTAAAGGTGATGTGGAAGTGTACTTTGCATTGGAAACCATTAAAATGGACATGGGGAGTAAGGAAACATCCCAGTTTCCAATTGGGCTCTTGGGAGTGATCATAATAAGCATGAAGACAAAAGCAAATATCTCCAAGGACCACTGGACAAAGGGATGAAAAGCAAACTATTGGCGGTTACTCATTGTACTTTTAGTGTAGCCAAAAATAGAGTTGTAAACTTGGGTTTATATAACCAAGTGTAGCAGTTACTTTAGAAAAAAAGAGAGAAGAAAAACAAATAGATTGTATTAGCTATTTTTGAGAGCATTTTTCTTCTCTACATTATTGTAACTGAGCAGCTGTGTACTTTTGTATCACAGATTATTTCCGCAATAAAAATCACTTCAGTTGGATCATCAAACAATCCAACTGAAATTATTAAGTGCTTGTGGTTTTTATTTTATAAGTTCAGTTTTAATTTGTAAGTTGTTTTAAGTTTGAGAAATATCAAGTAATTGTATTCAACTCCCCCCTTCTACAATTCTGTTAGGTCATTTGGGATTAACAAGGTGCGAACCAAATTTGGTACAAATAGTACCATTAAAGAGGTGTTTCGCTTAGATTAATATTTTTTTAACAACAATATAGAATTTTATGTAAGTTTGGATTGGATTTCTACATGAGATATGATTTTATTTTTTTGTGAGATATAATTTGTACGTAGGAAAGGATTCTAGGCACATATAATATTGTTATTGACATATGTATGTCTATAATAAAGAAGAGTTAGGACAAAGAAAAAAGTATGACATAGAGTGATTAATGATTTAATTGCTTGTATCTGCAAAGACGAAAAAGTTAAAAAAAAATAATAAAATTGTTTGAATAAGATAAAAAGTCAAAAATAATAATATAATTGTTAAAAGAACCATGAAAGTGAAAAAATTAAAAATAATCTTAAAACAACATGAAAGTAGGATATAATAATTCTACTACATGAACTATGAGTTTAGGGTATAATATAATTTATTTTAGATTAATATAATTATAGTTAAAAAATAAATTAAAAAACACAAATAAGGGGTGAAACTAAAGAAAATTGAGAACCAAAAAAAGTTATATATATGCGTGAAAACAAATGAGACAAAAAGTTAGCAACCATGTTCTTCCTAGCACGTGGGATTCAGCTTGGGCGAACAGTAATTCAGTAACTGTTTAACTAAAGTTGTGTATGAGTATTACTTATTTATTTTAAAATTAATTAATACTTTTATTAGTAAATAGTGATTGTTGTGAGAGGAATTTGGTACAACACCTGCGATGTAGGTTGCTGAAACAGCTGATGGATTCCTTGATTCTCGGCTTCAACAGCGGATGTGCGCGTCTTCAACCTAGGGTGCGACTACCGGAACAGGCGGTTGTTTGTGGTGATTTTGGGACTGAGTTTGCAGGGTTTCCGGGCGTGGAGGAAGAAGGATGCCCAGAAATGCGTATTGCTCAAGTGCTTCTACATAATCCTTGTAGAATGAGGTGAGATTCAACAAAACCCCCCTGCAAAGTGCCTACATATCCTATATTTATAGGAATCAAGTCCCATGTAGTTCTTAGGGTTTCGACTCTTTGCTTGATGAATAAGTCACGTCCTGATAAGCTTCATGCTTCCTAGCCATGTTGATCTTGTAGTATTTCAGTTGATTGATAGAGTCCTAGCATCCTTAGGACACTGTTGAACGCCAGTGTCCACTGTCCAGTCGCTTGTATGCATATATCATGTATATCTTCCATAATTATCCACGTATATTGTGTATATCTCTTGTATATTTAATGAATATCCATGTAATTGCTGTAATTATCACGTCTGGAGTGATAGAGATCGACTGAGAATCCATTCCTTGAAGATAGAAACGTGCTCCATAAGTTTAGGAGGTTTTAGTTGAGTAAAACACCACCTCTGGGGGTTCTGGCGATACCCTTATCTGGCTCAGACAGATGTACCCTGAGTATTGAGATCCATAAGTGGGGGTTCATTCATGAAGACCCCTCGAGGGTTGAACCCCTTGATAACACATAACTTGATAATGCTCACTATGTTGGCATCTTCATTGGGCCTCTTTGACCATCCTTGACCCAAGTAAAAGGGCTCATAACCTTCATGGACCGTTAATCAAGCCCAGGTATATTTAGAGTACAACAATGATATTTAAACATTTGACTTGAGTTATCTTTACATTATTTCAGTTTAGTTTCCTCAAATATTTTAAATTTACAAATTTTCATATGATTTTTTCGTATTATCAAAATTTAGTAAACATAGTAAAGCAGATCGCTGTTTATAACTTGCATGCACCCGACTATCATGATTTTGCAAATGCTGTTTTGGTGACAAATTTTTTAATATTATGAGCCACCCTTTTGGAAAAATCTGCATTTTCTGAACTTTACTAGGGAACTATATATTTTTCTCAGAACTTAATAGTGTATTCCTAGAAGAATAATATTTATGATAAAGACCAAGTAAAAACTGTCAGTATGAACTTGTAAAACAATAATCAATGTCTAATTTTTAAAAAATTTAATTCAGTTGTTCATTGGGCCACACTTTTCATCAAGTCCTTTCCTCAAGTAAACAAGGCCATACTATATGTTTGCAGATCATGTGGTAATCATTTGGGCTCCGAGAGGTCCAATGGAGGCTTAAGTAGTCTATTGCAGTATTTACCAGAGATGTTCAAAAAGCCTGAAGCCTGAAGCCCGAAATCCGGCCCGATCCGACCCGGAAAAAAGCCCAAAAAACCCGGGCCGGTTCAGCATGGCCTGAGGGCCTTAAATGGGCCTACTATTTTTCATCAAGCCCGCCCCGTCCTGAAGCCCGGTTAAAAGCCCGAATAAAGCCCGGGCTTTCAAAAAGCCCGGACAAAAGCCCGGGATTTTTGAAAGATCCGAATAAAAACCCAATTTTTAATGGATAAAATCTGAAAATTTATAATATTTTAAATAAATTTCAAGAATATTAAACTTAGAAATTGAGGGAATGTGAAGAATCACGAGCCTAGAAGAATCAACAATATGTTGGACAAACCCTTCTTTCCAGAAGATTTATTGAGGGTAGTGTATGTGCTTCTTGAAATGGCCATGTACGAGAAGATTTATATGGCTCACGGTCAGGTTAAATTCAATAACGCACATAATGAGTAGAAAGTTCTTGAGTTGCAATGATGTTTAATGATAAAACATTTGGCTAATAGTGTTTTAGTATTAGGTATCGTGGTGTCTTTTATTATATATTCTGGATTTTAATAGTTGAGGGGTGTAGCTCTTTAGGGGTTGTTTTTTTTTGTTGTAAAATTTTGCTTTTTATGTATACTAATATTTTAACTTTGTAAAAAAATATATATAAATTAAAAAAATCCCGGATAAAAGCCCGGTCTGGCCCGAGGGCCTAGTATTTTAGAGGAAGCTCGGCCCGCCCGATTTTTGAAACAGCCCAGCCCGACCCGATTGTTAAAAATCTCGGATAAAAGGCTTTTTGTGCATCTCTGGTATTTACAACCTGAAAAATGGTAGTTGTTTCAGTTGCTCCTCCATTAGGATTAGTAGTGCACTTTTTGGATACATGCAAAAGTACAATTAATTCAAAATTTTGTTATATATATGACAATGTTCTAAAAGACGGGAATCGGTATTAGTCGGTAGAGCTACCTTCTAGTGATTAATCGGATAATCGGTGATTAATCAGATTGATTAATCGGAGTATTAATCGGATATATTTTAATTAAATAAAAAATAATATATTATTTTATATTAGTACCATCAAGTTAGTCAAAATATTTACAAAAAAGATAATGTATCATTAGTCCAATGTTGATATTTAAGTATCGAAATTTACAAAAATAAATCACATATCGATATATCATTAGTGCATATCTAGTATGAACGAAGAAAGTAATACATTTTTAGAAAATAATTGGTGTATTAGAGATTTAGTCAATAAATCGATAGTCATGTATCTTTATTAACTATTTTTTAAAAAAATTAACTTTTTAAAAAAAAATTAAAAATTTTAATTTTTTTTAAACTTTGACCGATTTTTGACCAATTCAACCGATTAATCTTGTCTCGGCCGACTTTTGACCAATTTTTTAAAAAACCGCTCTTTGACCCAACTTCCGCTTAATCGAGACGGGACCCGTCCGACTACCGATTAATCGGTTAGTCGGCCGACTTTTAGAGCACTGATATATGATAACTTACGTAGTTTTTCATTTTTTAATTTTGTAAAATTGATAATGTTGTTCTAACTTAAAAATACGATACTTGATTAAGGTAGCAGGGATGAGGCCGCATTGTTTGAGAGATCAAATATTCTGGTTTCGATTTTTTTCACGTATCTACTTTAGGCTCACTTATTACGCAACCAAGATGCGAGATTGTTGATTAAGGTTCATAGTAGTAGCTATACGTACTTTCGTTTCTGGTCGTTTATAAGTCATATATAAGCCAAGCTAATGCTTTCGTTTTGTTCGCAGCTAAGAGTCTAGCTAAGAGTGATTGATGTAATACCGGAACAACTCCTTCCTCCCCTAGACCTATTGAATTAAGACCATTGTGCATATGAAAAAATTATATCAGTATCAAGAAGAGTTGTAAAGAACCTCAAAATTAAGATACGATTAGGAAAATCGGGGCTGAATTCGTGTTTAGAAACCTTCTTTAATAACCTTGAAGGCACTTCTGTCAAAGAAAGTTCCAACAATAGTTTGAGTCGTGAAGAAAATAAATTTTCCAACAATATATATGGAAGTAATATTCACATATATTAGTTTTTATTTTCTTTACACAAAATATGATATGTATTAATTTTATAAACCATGAAATTCTGAATATAAAAATTTAATTTTGCAGCTGAGTAAATCACATGCACAACTTATTAGTATTATGTAAGTACACAAGGCTTGGACACATGCACAACTTATTAGTATTATGAGTGTTACACCCAAAAATTTATACAGGGAAAGTATCGACTAATTAGTACAATCAACTGCTAAATTGACATGATTATGGAGATTACTAAAGGTAGCAGAGGAATAAGTTGGAGCACCAACTATAAACACACTCAAGTTGGAGCGCCAACTATAAGCAGGCCAAGGTTGGGGCACCAACCATGGTCGAGCCACATGTTTGCGCGCCAAAATGATATAAGAAGCCAAGTTGGGGCGCCAACTTGGAATTAGCATGGTGAAGATGCAAATTATATTCAATAGTTAATATACATTTGAAGAATTATAAAGGAAAACAAAATGAAGATTAAACATGATTGAAGACCTGATTCTGTATTCCAATAAGTTGTCCTTGTTGGGGAATTAAGTTGTAAATAAGTCTGTCTATACATTAAAAGGGTTCAATCTTGTATTCTAGCAAGTTACCCTTGTTGGGGGATTGAGATATGGCCAGTGTGACTGTAACTTTGGAGAACTTGCCCTGTAGTCTAGTGGGTTAGTCTCATCGTGGAGGGGTAACGATCAATTTGTGCATTTGGAAGAAGCCATGACTTGTCCCTGAAACTAAACGACTAATGTGGTAGTTGGTAGCGGTTGATGTTAGCTCCGATAGTTAGGGACTTGGAGTTAATGTTGTATTCGTGAAAGCACGGTCATAGTTGAGCCTTGGGTTCATTGTGCTAGGCTTCATCGTACGGGCTGTCCTAAGTGGGCTCAGATATTCTACACGTCATGGGCCGGGAATGATAGCCCAACCTGGGTGAAGTTTCTGGACCTTTCAAACTAGGAAACCTACTTCTAATAGACTTAGGTTACTTGTTCCCCAAGAACTACGTGAGGCTTGATCTCTATAAATACAAGGGTTCGTAGGCACATTAAAGAGATCGAACGTTGAGAGCTCAGAAAGACCACAATCATCCCTTTGATTTCAGCTTCTTATAAACACAATCACAACCATATTCTGACGATTTTTCCACCATTAAATCACCATCATAGATCTTAATTCCGGCGTGTAACCTCGAATTTTGTTATCACAAATTTCTCCGTTAACAATGAGTATAGTGTAAGTACTTCAAAATAAATTTTATTTTTAAGTACTAAAATCAATATCTTTAGCCTCCTCTGATGTCTCTGTAGTTTCCAGAAAGAGTACCGCCCGATTAGAATGGAAACAGCAAGATCATACTCTCTCACTTTCGAACAGATATCAGATTTATGACTTGGGCATGCATTCTAATATCATGATTTATAAGATGCCATGTTTGTATCACAACAATTTGAACATTGTAAGCGGCTCTGTGCATTTAAAAAAAAATTTAAGTTCCTTAATAAAATTTAAATATAAACTTATATTATAACCTCAATTGAAGTTCCATAATAGAAGTTGCACCATAATTACCACATTACAATTTTAATTTTTCGAACTTCGTGGTCTAAAATTCTCATTCTTCCTCAGAAAACGTAGGCCCAGACTTTTTTCTTGTAACTTTTCTTGTAAATCTGATTCTAGAAGATAATTGAGGAATATCATTCCTTGCGGAAGCTCCTCCAACTTGGGAAATTCTCTAATAAACAAGTACGAGAGATTGGACATGCTTCCTTCCTCCACACACAATGTTTTTAAGTTTCTGAGATTTTGCAGTACAAGACTTGTGAGTTTCGGAAAACCTATGGTTGAGCACATCATCGTCATCCCCCGAAATGCGTTATTCAGCTAAACGAGGTCACACAACGCTGGGAACATTTCCAGGATGCGCATTGGGTCATCTCTTAGCATCGACTCGGATAAACTTAAGCTGGTGATGCGCATTAAAGATACATGTTGATAGTGCTGCCCAAATAATTGAGCCAACCCTTGGAGGTTGCCAGTTAATGTTAATTCACGAAGTTTCTCAGTATGCACCAAACTGCACAACAACAAGATATCTACTCTACTATATGTCAGATGCCAAGTAGAAATATTAAGCACCAAGTAGCGGAAACATGGTGACCCGGTTATAGATCTTAAAGAATCATACACCTTTTGCACTTCACTGTTAGTACCTTCAACTTTCAGACATAGTTTCTGTTGACTGATTAATTTTGGTAGATCGTCAACCTCACACCAATTGGTATTAAAGTTCTCCAGTGTCTCTAACTTGCACAACCTGTCAAATCTTAATTTAAAATTACTGCTTAATCCGAAAGCTTCCTGATCTGGTAAATACAAATGCTGCAAATGTACCAACTTGCTTAGGACATTGCTTGACAGCCATGGTACATAACTTTTGTCCTTCTGTATGTCTAATTTAAAAGTTTGTAGCAGCGTCAGCTTTTGAATCGGTGGAAAACTCAACAAATTAGTGTTCCTTACACTAAGATATCGCAAGTAAACAAGGCCGCCTAACACTTTTCCAATATTAATACTAAAAAGGGTACGCGAAACAACTTGTTTATTAAACTGAACTTCTTCCAAAGAAAAAACTCTTAGCAACTTGAAATTGGCAACATGTGACCGTAGTCCTAGCGGCAAACCTCTCCTTCCAAACTCATTGAAAAGTAGCATGGATCGATACCGTTGTTTTTTGGTTTTCTTTAAGTAAAAGGGATTCACATTTTTTCTTATATATCCTTCATCCAAATAAACTACAAGTTACCGAATGTAAGTGGACTTGAAGTGCGTAGAAGGTTTGAGATGAAAATCATCTCATTCACGAAGATCAATCACTCTGAAAAATTCTTCATCTTTTGCTTGGGACAGAGATAACACTACTAGAAAAAGGTCAATAGACATCGCATATATAACATCAGTTTATAATTCCACTGATGTAAAAGATGTTAATTACGTCGATTTTAAAATAACTGATGTCTTGGTATTGTTATGTCATCAGATTACTTCCGAACTGATGTCTAAACGTTGTCTTAAAAAAAATATCGACCGCTTATACTTTTCTCCTCTTGTACAAAATGTTTCCCCATTTACCAAATATTTCCCCCCTTAGCCAATTTTCATTTCCCCCCCTTTTTTGAGCTTTCAGACAAAACTAAAAACTAATTAAAACAAAAACTATTTTTCACCTCACTCGACCTCACCCATCTCTCTCTGCCTCACCTCTCTCAAACTTACTCCTGAAGAACCCTAGCCTTCACTCTCAACTTTCAATTCATAACCAATCGACTGGGTTTGTGTAATATAGACCTCATCCCCTAGCCACATCTCCCTCCTTCATCTCTCTCTCTCTCTCTCCCGCTTCGTTAATCTATACATACACATATTCGTTTCTCATCGCCTCCATCTCTCTCGCTCAGGTATCTGACTCTCTCTCTCGCCCCCATCTCTCTCTCTCTCTCTGACTCTCTCTCTCTCTCTCTCTCCCTCAATTATAAATTATTGTTATTATTTATCTATGCTTGTATTATCAGTTTTGTAATCAGGTGTGTTCAATAGTATTAACTGTTAATTAATTGATTTAAGTGATTGAATTTTGTATATGTATGATACGGTGTCGTTTTGTAGATCTATGTTTTGATTTGATTAACTTTGTTGATGGATTGATTTGTGTATATGATGAACTGATTAATGTTTAGCTTCTGATTATTATGAACATCGGCGTATCGATTAGTATGGTAATTTAGTTTTGTTTTATCGAATGGATTGGATTACTGTTTTTTAGTTTTGTTCATTTAAATCTGCGAACGTGTATGTGTTTATCTTTATTGGTGTACTCTAGCCCACTAGACCTTGATATTGATGGATTGTTATCGATAAGTGTTATATTTTAGTTTGGTTTTACTGAATGAATTCGGTTATTGTGTTTTAGACAAGTTTGATGCAGTCAATAAAACTACTCTCCCGAGGGCCGTGCTGACACCTAGTGGAAATACAGAACTTATTGTTTGGAATGACCCAAAAGAAAGTTGGGTGCTTTACTTCAGTCAAGATGTAAGTGACTGTGATCGTTATGGAATGTGCGGTGCTAATGGATTATGTGACAATAAACCTTCAAGAATGTGAGAGGTTGTGCTTAAAAAATTGTTCTTGGATGTATGGAAATGCAGATTTCAGAACTTGGGGACATGGATGTATCTTATGGTTCAAAGACCTGATGGATATTACTGAATACACAGAAGATGGACAAGATTTATATGTAAGAATGCCAGCTTCTGAATTGGGTTTGTTGATTTAAATTACCTTCTTTTGCATTAAACCCCTTTTCCATGTCTCTATTATACAATTATATATACATAGTTTGTGTGTATCAGCAAGCATATAGTTGTTCTTTGTTTTAGTTTTGCATTTGGGTCTGTTTTGATTAAAAAGATCAGCTACTCTCTGATTTCAGGTACCTTTTATTTTTTTGCTAATTAATTTCAGGTACCCTTTTACTCCGTGTGTGTCAAGATTATGTCTTTTTTACTTCAAAGTTAGATTTTTATTTTTGGCTTATTTTTTTTAAGGTTGTGTCTTGTTTAATTATAGTATTTGCAGTTTATGTTTGGTTTTGGTATGGTTTGGTTCTTGTTTGTGATAGTGTGTGTTATAGACTGGTGAGGTTCTGTTATTGACAAGTTAAAGTTTTGTTTTTTTTTTTCATTTTCTTGATAGGTTTTTTTTTTGGTCTTTATTGCATGGTTTTGAATATCTTAGTTAATTTGCAGGTCTTTTTCGGTTTTATAAATTTAGACCAGGAATATGAGAATTGAGACAATATATGGTTTGATTGTTGCTATGTTGGAATTTTGATGTTGGTATGAATTAGACGATTGTGATTCGGGTTAGATAATGAATCCATTTAGGAATGTTTTTTTTTATGGTTTTATGATAATGAAAGCCTTGGACCTTTCTCTACACCGACAAAGACATCGGTTCAAAAGTTGCCAGACATCGGTTTTTACTCGATGTCTATTGACGTTTTTCTAGTAGTGTAGTTCTCTCATAAGGTCATGAAGAGAAAAAGATTCAAATTTAAAAAGCGATGATTCTACATTGCTAAATGTCACTTGAACCATACTCATATGGACAAGCTCCCCCATGTAAGATTCTGCCACTTGCATTATTGTTTCTCCTTCCCTTTTGTCACTCGACAGTACCATCCCTTCGGCGATCCATAATTGATATAACGTCTCCGCCTCTATCCATGCATTTTCACTAAATTTTCCTAAATATAGAAAACATGGCTTCAATTGAGGAGGTAAGTCATTGCAACTCCAAACTAAGATGTCAAATAATTCTCTTTGATAATCTTCTCCTAATCCTGTACCCCTCCTTAGAGATGATAAACTATAATTATATACCTTCTCCCACTCTATCAATAATGGTTTTTTACAAGAATTCCCCCTAAAATTATTATAGAAAGGGGAAGACCGGCACAACGTTTAACCATTTCTTCTCCTAACCTTCTCATCTTTGTTCCATATCTGGTATCATCTGTAGCAAAAACAAAAACCAGAATTAGAAACGTATATATATAAGCCAACATATAATGCAAATTAAAACTTTGAGATTGTTGAGTAACCAGTCGCTCCTCAAGATGTTAGAGGAAGGTACTTTCCAGGATCATATATTATATTCTAACACTCCCCCTCACCCGAGAGCCCATTTTTTGGGTCAGGCGCCCATCTTTGGGGCTTAGTTTTTGCCTTTTATGTCCATAATAAATTGTGAGAATATTGGGGGTGGCAGGGAGTCGAACCCGAGTCCTCCCGCCAGCCTGAACTCTGATACCATGTTGAGTAACCAGTCGTTCTAAAACCTCAAGGTTTTAGAGGAATACACTTTCCAGGATCATATATTATATTCTAACAGAGATGGATACGACACTATTCTGATTGAGATTGACTGTATAACATAATTTTGCATGTAACATGTCACTTCTATTCTAGTCAGTAGGCTAGCTAAAATGTTTGTGTTAACCTACATTTCAGATTATAATAACATATTTTACAAGTTTTGTTGAAATTATAATTTTAACTATTGGTACATGCATTAGAAGTTTCTAGATTTATCTAGATATTTGTGAGGAAATTCAAAGATACATGGATATGTATTTATTTCTAAATTAATTGTATAGAGTTTGGTACATGAGTCTTTTGAGTTGTTGAGATCATCTAGAAGTATCTTTTAAGTACTATATAAAACCATGTAATATGTCATTTGAAAATTGAGTAAGAATTATTCTTCTCCAAAATGTATGTGTGAGTAAGAACTATTCTTCTCCAAATGTGTGTGTGTGTAAGAATCAAAGATTCTTCTCCTATATCATTATGTTGTGTGAGTTTGAGTGAGATCCTTTATTCCAACAAGTTTTACCCAGACCTCCCATTCCACAAATCAGTGATCCTTCCAATAACTATAGTTACAACTGCTTCAGCCATTCAGCAATTCTTGTCTTTTATTAACTAAAAAAAAATGTAGTTGAAATGTAGTGGAGCACATTGATTAATTAAAATTATTTATTTTTAAAATTTTATTTTTGTTAATTATAATGATAATAACCTTGCACGCTAGTACATAATGCATGTCCGGCAGAGTGTTGAGACATAAGGTTCACAAGCATTGGAGCCAGGCCACAAATATCATAACTTGCGTGCGAGAGGGTGGAAACAGTCTGACACTGTATAGAATTAAGAGCAAAACTTGTTGAAGAGTCGGGACGCACTACACCAAAAATGACTTATTGCAACCCCAAAAAAGTGTATTGTTAGACCCCAAAAATGTTACAGTAGATGTTTATGTAACGTTTTGGCCAAAATTCGGCGTTACATTTACTGGCGTTGCCTATGGCCTCTATTGCAACATTATGTGTACTTGTTGCAACATTTTTTGAAATATTACAATAGCACTTTTTTGTAACACTTTTGTCTGTTTTAGTAACATTTTTAAGGTGTTACAATAGACTAATGCAACACTTGTTTGCAACATTTATTAAGTTAAAAAGTTACAAAGTCAGTTTATTGTAACATTTTAATGCAACATTTTGATGCATTTTGCAATACTTTTTGTTTTTTTGCAACAACTATCTGCAACATTTTGATGCCTGTTGCAATGCTTTTGGTTTTTTAGCAACATTTATCTGCAACTTTTTTATCCCTATTGTAATACTTTTAGATTTTATTGGCAATTGTTATTTGTAACACTTTTTATTGGTCCAATTGAAATGTCCAAAAGCATACCAAACCACAAATCACATTCCAAAATTTTCAAATGACAAATCAACAAAACATATGTCAATAAAGCCCAAAGTCGGGTTGTAGTACAATATCATCTTACATCTAGTACTTAAGTCAAATCGAAGTACATGGTCGACTTACACCAGAATTCTACATTAAACATAGTTTTTCATGTCAAATTACCAACCTATTAAAAATGTAGGCACATACAAAGTAAAAGAACTGAACTGATCATAAACCATCACTTTTGTCATCTCATGATTTTCGGCTCATGATCATTGTCTTCTAGATTGTCCTTCTGATCCATTGCAACATAGTAAACAACATCCTGTTTGGAACAATCCCTGTTTTTCAAAGCATTGGAGATCAGAGCTTGCAGATGTATATCATAATTAATATCAAAACAGAAAATAGTAAAACCCTTTTTTAGTACCTACCCGTGTTCATTTGCTGCAGAATTTTGACAAAAAGAAATAAAACAAACAACAAACTCAAAAACTCAATTGAATCAAAGAGTTGGCTGAGACAATGTCACATACTGACAATTTATGAACCGGCACACAAGTCATTTCCGTTCATTTTCTTTATATAGTGCTAGATAATTGCACTATCTCAACTAACATGTGAACATTATCACCAAAGAGATAAAATGTCTGTGATTTGTCAAAGAAAAAATAAGGAGAAGATATCCCCTGTACATCGCAGCAGAAGGGTTCCATTCTGCATTTAACTAAAGCATATAGTGGTAAAATATAATAGCTGCCAATGTCTTGGACCTTCTTTCGCCTCAAAGTACAACTGAGGACCTATTTGTTTGCCGGTTCTTAATTGTAGCCTCTAAGATGAATAGCTAGAATGTGCAGAATATATTAGTGGTTACATCTAGAACTTAGCTACTGGTCAGGCCCATATGTACAAAAGAGTGAGGGAGCACGCACAAGATAATCAAGGAAGAACGCATACACGCACACAAACCTCTGACCTCTTCCAAACATAAATTAAAGGCTGAGGCATACCTCGGGAGCCATCCAGAAAGCGAGTCCCTTGCAGGATTGCAAATCATTCAACTTGGTGGCCTGTACAACAGATTAGACAGAAGCAATATATCCAGAAAGTTTCACTGTTCCATTTGTATCAACCAATATATTCGCACATTTGATGTCCCTGGAAACCAAGCAACAGAACGTAGACAGTAGATACATTCCAACAAAAAAAACAGAATGATAACCTTAATATGTGTAGACAGTAGATACAGCAGTAGTCTTATTCACATTAATTTGCGTAAACCTGAAACAAATTAGGATCACCAATACAAGTAAGCACATAGTAAAAAATAATAGTGGACAAAAAAGTAAGCAAGAATAATAACCAAGCAACCAAAAGATCAAATGAGTACTCCTGCAAGAAGTCATAAACAATAAACATCCATTGCACTTCGTCCAAGCGCAGTCCACCAGTGCTTTCTGCTATAAGAAGACAATAGATCGTTTAGAGGAAAGGGAGACAGAGTGAGATAATCGAATCGAAAAAGAAGTGACGGAGCATTAACGAAGGAACCCGAGGTAATCATTCGATAAATTTGTATGGGGAAAAACACCAAAAGCCGAACAAGCTGGTAAAGTATATGATTTTGTGTGTATCGTACTCTAAGACCAAATTGACAATCAACAAATCATTAAATACAATTCGAGAAATCCCGAATCAACTAAGAGAAACACCAAACTGCTATAGTGTAAAAGTTCCACAAAGAAGGCAGAAGTTTTATTAGAAATCCAATTAATATTCAAAATTTGCACAATGCATTAATAAAAAAACCTATAGCTCGATGTCTATCCTTTTACGATTCACGATCTGAAGAAGGCGCTGGCCGCGCTGTACAACATAGGGCTTAGATGATCAGCTAATTCAAGGTCTGTTCGAAATTTTCCTTAGTTATACAATAAAAATATGAGTAAATTACAAAATGGTGGCTGTATTTTGTAGTTTACTCTAAAAATATAGGAGTATTACTTAGTAGCTACTAAAAATACATTCTTTTACCTGAATTAATCATAGCATTTAGCTCCTTGGTGGCGTTTGACCCCTTCACCAAGTCTTTTAGTGTCCAGTATCTCGCAAACATGATGCTTCCATAAAGATTTCTAGAATTTAGTATCAACAAATATGTAAGAGCCTTCAAAACAATGTTTATCTGATTCAAGCCGAGGACATGAAAGAAAATCTAAGGATAAGACTAATTAGAAGTCTCATTATTTCTAAAATAATACATACATAACAGAAACACTGCAATGCATCGTACAACAAACATAATATACAAGCCAACATCATTTCACAGGCAAAACTAACTAAAAATACACAATCAAACATATACAAGTAGGTATATAGATGGTAAAATATAACAGAACCTTCTCTCAACAAAGCGCTGCTCATGGGTAACAAGCGTAGAAAAGCTAGCCTTGAATATTTTTGCAGACAAATTCCCTGCACCGTATCTGCCAATGTTTGACATGTCAAAATTAACAAACTCTCGATCTTAAGGTAGTATGCTGCCTGGAATCACAAAAGATAAAGCATTAATAGTAATAAACCCCTAGGAATCCAATGGATCCTAAACATGTCAAGCCTGTTGTAGTTTGGTGGACATTACTTCTGAATACAAACTAACAGTGACACAAAGAAAACAAAGGAAGCAAACCAAGTACATGATTTAGATTTATAAAAAAAAACTGAATATGTGTTGCACTAGACGTAATCTGTCCAGAAGAATTCCATTTACATGTGCCTGCGTATGTGCTAATGATTTACGTATCTGTTCTCTAATGATTTGTTTCAGTTCAAGTAATGGGCATTGTTATACCCGAAATTTGACTAAGGGAGAATGTGTTTAACAATCCTAATGTCCAGATATTTCGGGATTTGATACCCATTTTGGGTGCATAATCACTATCAAGAATGAAGATCTATTGAAGACTTATCATAGAAGAACTGGTTTATCACTTGCCGCGCCAACAATGTTGTCGCGCCTACCTTATTCTAACATTGAAGGCCTCCAGGGGTTTTACCTAGTTAAAAGATATATTTCCCAGCTAGGTTGGTTCCCCAACTAAGTTGGCACTCTAACATCAATTATTGAATATTTGAAGGCCTCCAAGGGTTTGTTTAGTTGAAGACCTTCAGGGGTTTCCTGATCAGAAGGACGTAGTTGGCGCGCCAACCTCGTTGGCCCAGTCGGTAGGGTTGTTATTTGACTTGAAGACCTATTTAGCGTGCCAAAACCATTATGAATATTATTTGACTTGAAGACATATTTGGCGCGGCTACTATTGAAGAACTTGATTCTACATTCTGGTGAGTTAGCCTCATCAGGGAATCATCAACCTATATATTGAAGTCCCGATTCTGTATTCCAATAAGTTATCCTTATTGGGGAATCATGGATAATTAAGCTTGTCGATACGCTCTTGGGGTCTAGTCCTGTATTCTAGCAAGTTATCCTTGTTGGGGGATTATGATACACCATGTGTGACATTAACTTTGGAGAACTTGCCCTGTATTCTGATGGGTTATCCTCATCGGGGGGTAAGGATCCGCTCGTGCATTTGGAGTAAGACATGACTTTTCCTTACAAATAATGACTGATGTAATAGTTGGGAGCGGTTGATGTTAGCTCCAACAGTTAGGGCTAATGTTGTATCCGTGAAGTCACAGTCGTAGTTGAGCCTTGGGGTCATTGGGCTAGGCTACATCGCATGGGCTCTCCTAAGTGGGCTTTTGCACTTATCATGGGTTGGTAGCACCGACCTAACTTTGTGGGCTTTGGGCTTAGCAAGCGCAACCCTAGCCCATAAGGTTTCTTGTTCTCCAAGAACTACGTGAGGCTTGATCCCCAATAAATACGGGGTACGTAGGCACATTGTAGGGGAAAGAAGTGGAGATCTCTACCAACAACCCCATCCTTACAATCTCAGCCACAAAAAAACCCTAAAATCATCAACCCGCCTCTCAATTCCAGCAACAAACCTCCGAATTTTGTTATCACCAAATTCCTCCGTTAACAGGCATCAACTTCATCCCATTTAGAGCAACTCCAATGGGCTTCCTCATATTGAACCCCTAAAATATAGTATAATAATGGTTACCTAAAATATAGGGAATCAAAAAGATATTTTACTCCAATGGTATTCCCTATATTGGTTCTCTATATTTTCAAAAGTAATATTTAATTAGTATTTTGAAATTTGAAATGCCAACAGCTATATTTAAACGGTATAATTTAACAGCTATAATTTGAATCTTTTCGTAAAAGATTTCGGATGAATATTCCTAGGCATTCTTACGCACAAACCCAATTAATACACAAAAAAATAAAATTCAAATCTTTAACTCAAAAAAAAAAAACAATCCTGAAATTGAACAAAACAGAGTATATTCATACCTTAATCTCTAAAATTCTGATCTTTCTTCACAAATCAAGGCCTAAAAGAAGCAGTAATGGCAAATTTAGATATACCCATGAAAAAAGTGAATACATATATAGATATCAGATACAAATAAAAAACACCTTTAATCTGTTGTTAAAAGAAAAAAGATGTAAGCTACGTTTTTTTAATAACATACATACAAAAATTAGGATTTCACCCTTGTAAAGAAGCCGTCAATTGATGCAGAGAATTTGAAGAAGTGAAGAAGACCAAGAAGAATTGTAGAGATAATAGACGGGAGTGGAGAAATAGCAAGAGATAGGGGATTGCTTTTTGGTCCCTTCAATTATGGGGTTGAGTTTTCTCTCCCCAAAAATTTTTAGGGGATGGGGAGCAGCGTTGGAGGACTGTTTTTCAGTCTTAGGCTTTGTTTGGGATTTCTGTTGAAAATTGTCGTGCTGTTGAAAAAAGTGCTATTAAAATAAGTGCTGTTGTGAAAATCAGAGAAGTGTTTGGTAATATTTTTGATATGTGAATGTTTTGATGTATAATATAAAAAATTAATATTTTTGGTGAGTTTTGATGTTGAAACCAGTAGCTTCTTCTCGCAAAAACTGAAAACAGATTTTTTCAAAAGCATGGGGGGCATGTTTTCTCTAAAAACAGTTTTTCAGCCAAAAACGCTTTTCAGGAAAATAACTTTTAAATTTTACCAAACACTTTTTTAGCTGTTTTTCAGAAAAAAACTGATGTTGCTGTCTGCAACAGCAATGCCAAACAGAGCCTTAATCCCTAAATACTGTCCATCTAGATCAGATATGAGTAAGGGAGCTGTGCGTTGGAGTTGCTCTTACATGTGCCTGCGTACGTGCAAGCAACTCAAAATCTTAAAAAGATCCTAGAATAACCGTTTATCTTAAAAATAGTCCAAATTTAGTCTGGAATTAAGAATCAAAGCACAAAACCAATTTGATAATAGGCGTCAACTCTATAAATTCCCTTCATTTCGTCTTTTCTGTCTATGAACGCATTTCCTGACTGATTTAAGGGAGTATTGAAGCAGAAAATATAGAAAACAACTAAATAAAGAAGAACAATAATAGAGAAAACCCTAGCTAGACAGTAGAATGTAATAGGAGTAGAAATCTGGCGGGGTTCTCAACAAGAAAAATGCCTTGTACATGTAATTGCAATTCAAAAACAACAGAAATCACGAACTTGGTAATCATGATAAAACTCAGTGATATGGATCACTCCTTTACTAAAATTCAGACATGTTTATTCATTATTAGACTGGTTTGTTATTAAGTAAGTAGGCTTTTGTTATTTCATCCCGTTTATTTTGTGATGTAGCTAGCTTATTAGGGTTGTGATGCATGCTTGGACACTTTTGGAAGGATCTCACACGGACATGGTTTGCAGTTAGATGTTTTGAACTCCGTAATCAAAGACTCTTGGACAGCCTTATAACAGATATGAACAAAGAGAAATAAGAAAATATAAACAGAACAGAGCACATAACATGGAGAACTTTAGGTAGATAGAAAATAAGAACCTGAGTTCGATTAAACAGCGTCAAGGGTTCAGCTTTCTTCATGAATACATCATCTACACCAGTTTCAGATGGATTAACGAGATTCGTGCGATAATCAATCACCATCTGCAAAAGCTTTTTTGTGATACCGTGAAGAGGGTAAGTGGGATCCATAATGTTTCTTTTGATGACATTGTCCTTGAGAAAGTTAAGAGCCACCGCCTCTTCCACCTCAATAATATGTCCATCACCATACTGCACTAGCTGCAACGTGATTCAATTATCGAAAACAGGAGGATTTACTAGAGGTATATGTACTGAACCATACAGCAACATACTTCTAGCGAGAACTAATTAAATCCGAAGAACTAAATTGTAATATCAGTACTACATTTCAAATTGACAAGGCATGTCACGTGAGCAGATTCCTTTGGATTCAATAGTAGACGCAGATAAAAAGAACAGATCTAGCTTATCTAATAACAGAGCAAGCCAAAGCAATATACAATTTAAAAAGAGAAAAAAGATCTTAAAGTTACCTCAGGAAAATTATTTGAGATTATACCTTTTTTTAATTACAAAAAAAGATGACAGTTTTGTAAATATGTAAAATTATGAAATTACAATATCACCAAACATGTATTTATATGAAATTTTTTTAATTGCCTCACGACGTAACTTCCTGAGGTAATCTCAATTCCCATGAACATGATACTCATTTAAAAAATATTTAAATTAAAACAACAAGCCTCTTTACAACCCTAAAGTGAGATATACTCATTTCAAAAGTCTAGACTAAAAAATCAGCGTAAACTTATCTTAAATAAAACAAATTTAGGAAAAATACCTTCTCTTCAACAGGTGCTTTAGTTACCGCAACACAACCACCACTGGCCTGAGAATTAGTGCCAACAATAACTCCACCACCACCACCACTAAAAATAACAGCTAAGTGACTTTTACCAAGAACTTTGCTTTTATTGCTTTAAGGGCATAATTTTGAAATAACCCTTCTTTTCTGAAATCAAACCACAGAGAGGATATGCTGTTTTCACTATTAATATTTAGGTAATATCCAAGTTGAACCCGGGGCGGATGCAGGGGTGGCAGGTGGGGTCATGTGACCCCACTAGGATTGCTAGATTTTACTGATTATGTGTAATAGGTTGGGTTTTGTCAATTTGATATGCACAGGAGGCATCGTTATTTGGGAAAGAAAGGGTCTGTATGCTGAGCTGCTGTGTAATGAATTCAAGAAAATCAGTTTAATACACTTGTAATATATAAACGTTATGCATATTTGATAAAAAAAAAATTACTTCAATTGTGTGTAATTTTTTTTTGCCCCCACTTACCATAGAGGCTGGATCCGCCACACGTACATTAATGACACACCTACACACGATTTGGACAACGAAATTACACCCTCAAACCCTATTCCATAACCAGGCTTCCTTGCAAAGAGCACACTAGTACAATCAGGTATGTCCGAAAAGCTATTGTTGGCATTTTCAACTCCATAAACATCCGTGCAAGGAGTATTGTTGTCCTCACCGAGCAACATTTTAACCTCAACCTTGGCAATCGTGGCATTACCAAAGCAACCAAGAAGAAGAACGATCTCTCCGGTTTTATCAACTGATCCCTCTGCGGCAATTGAGCGGATCAAAAGGATACCGAGGTTCCAAGGTGATCGAACCGTAAAGTTCCCAAATGAGAACTTCACGACCCTTGTATGCATGGCAAAAGATATCATAATGTAAGTTAAAATAGTTTTTTGAATAAAAATAGAACGGACACTGCCCGACAACAAAGTCGCCTCGTATTCAAGTGACTATAAAAATCTGTTTTGAAAAATATGCAGGAATGATGGGTGTAACGTGTCAAAGAAGTTACTAAGTAAATTAGAAATCCCATTAACAAAAATAATAGTAACTCTGTTTTCTTCTTCAAATAGGTGAAAGTATGAAGTGTTTTAACTTAATCCCTCATGTGTGTGGAGACTTGAGAGATTAAAAATGTAATGATTATAAATTCTACTTCTTGTTTTCTAAAACCTGGAGTGTATGGGCCTTTGGCCCAATCGCGTTATAGTAACAAAAAACTAACACTCATAATTTCAATTTTATTCTACTCCCTCCCTCCCCTAATTGACTCCGGGCTCAACACGCATTTTAACACTCTTTTAATATATGTTTCGATAAATTATTTTAAATTTTTTTTTCTTTTGAATAAAAATATGATGTTTAAATTTTTATTTAGAAAAAGAAAATTTTAAAAATAAGTTCTAGAGCTATACTAACGAGAGGGACGATGGTAGTATTTAGTAAGAAATTTTTTGGCTGAAGAAGAAAAAAATTGAGTACGATTTAGAATAGATTACCCTAAAAGGCTAAAACTAATTCTTGTTGAGTACTAATAAAAAACTTCTATGAAAATTGATTTCGACAATATTATAAAGACTCTTATAAATGAACTTGCTTATGTAACTTTTAAGAATACTAATGCTTTAAAAAAATGCAAATACCAGAAAAAAAAGTTGTTGAAATGTTGATTTATAATTATTTTTAAACAACACAAAATAATTTTAGTTAGATACAGGCACAGCAAAACAAAAACTACAATTCAAGATCTTGTTTGTCCCGCTTATTGTATACTTTAACTTTGGACTGCAGGTGCCAGGTGGATTATTGATATCAAAATTCAGTAAAAATGACTAAACGAATTCTTTAATTTGGAATTCAAATAATATGACACAACTTATATTAAACATTTCTAACATCAATATCTTTATATCTTTATATATATATATATATAAAGGAAAACCCCCAGGAGCTCCAGAATCGCTCAATTCATATTTTTCTAATTTTCTACAGCTCCTCAATTTTAATTCAAAAAAATTAAATTTCCTCATTTACATTCGAATTTTTAGCGAAGATATTCCTTAGTTACACTCAAATTTTCAGGAAAGTCAATAAATACATAAAAGTCAATCATATTTGAATTTGAAATTTAAGTAAACATATTTATCTTTATATATCTTTTTATGAAGATCAAAACTTCCTAATTTAGCTCCTTTTTAGAGAAAAATCGAAATATTTTAATATTTTATTTCCTAACTCCTACTTATAAAAGATAAGTTCTCTAAAAATTATGAACCTAATCAAATTAAATAATTAGAACTCTTTCAATAAAATTGAATTTCCTTATTCGAGTTCATTGAAAAGAAAATAAATATAAAGAAAATCAAATCTTTAAAAAAAAATCCTTCTTTAAGTCTCAATTTCACAAATTTTCCAGTTTCATACGAGGATATTACTTATTTGAGAAAACATTACTATTTTTGAATCGATTTATGTGTATATATATCGGTCAGCTCTGCAAATTGGTCTGCACTTTTTTTCTCACATCTTTAATTTATTTTTTGTATAGTTTATACGTGTACAAGATTATGATTATCATGTTTTTTTTATTAAAAATATTCGAAACTAATTATGTTCATGTCAATATGCAAAGGATTGTACAAGTTATATTTAAAGTGATGGCATTCGGTGCTTACTAGAGTTTGCATTAAGTTTGCAGGGATTTTCTTTCAAACTCTCTGAGGTTCATCATATTAATAAATAATAAGGTCAATTTTGAATTTACATGCATATCTCAGTTTTTGTACTTGCACATGTTAAAATTTATAAGAGAGAAATTCTTCCCACATTTGCAGATACTATTAGTTGTTACTTTTATAAATTATTAATCTTTATATTCATGCACGTACAAGAAAATACCACAAAATCCTTTAATGATCTTTTCTCTGATTCCAATGTGACATTCCATATGTTAGTATATTATTTTTTATTGATTTTTGAGATTTTCACCATCTCATCCCTCTTTATCACTTCACCAATTCAATCATAGCCATGTCTATTGTATGTGATCTCCTCCAGCCATGTATATTGTATGTGATCTAGCATGAATCTGCATCTTATACCACTAATGTTTAATAAATTTTGTATTTTGGTTGCAGATTAAGATGGATAGATAACTAAGAAAGGCACTAGAAGAAAGAATGTCTTTACCATGTATCATTCTAATTTTTTAAAAATCTTATTTATTATCTGTTATTACACCTTTTATGTTACAAGATTTTTTTCGTGCCTTTTTTTATCTAAGAATTGTTGGATATGTCTTTATTTTAGAATGAACTAATAGGTTTATTCCCACTTCTAATTTGGTTTGATAGAATTTTGTTTTTCATTAAACTTTACTGTATCTTATTAATATTTATGTGACCTAAAGTTATTAACAATAATCAATTGTTTTGATCTTCTTCTTTAATTCTACACGATTTTGTTTGTTGGATTACGACAAACAACAATCATGGCTAAACAAAAGTAATTACTAGAACTTTATTTGTCTCCTTTTTTTTCTTAATATCAACTTTTTGATCCAATATTTCTATTACATTAACACTCGGTTGAGTAGTTGAATATGATTTTTCACAAGTTAGAGTGCGATCAATTTTTTTGATGGTGTTTAAAAAATTAAAAAGTTATTTGTATTTTTTTTTGATTTTAACACAAAAAATTGATATAAAAAATATGCATGTAATACTATCTTTTTCCTCAACTAACTGATCTTTCAAGTTCAGTTTTGAACATTGAAAATTGACTTTCTTGACGAATAGATTACAATTTATATACTTGAAGGCTTTGGTCATATTTTTTTAAATTACGTGGTCTTATAAGTTTTTCTCAAGGTCTAAAAAGTTTTTGCTACAACCTTTTCTGTTTTCCAGGGATTTTATGAAACAGGTTCAGATGCATGCAAGTTGGTGTTAACGGCTTTGTGTATCCATTAATTTATTTTAATGTTGTGTATAGTCATTTTTCATTCTCTTTTTGAAATAGATATTTTAATATTTTATTAATTATATTTATTAAAAAAATAAGTATATGTTCAATTTTTTTAGACAACTAAGAGTATTGAAATAGGTTTTAAAATAAATAAATATTTTTGAAAAAGGAGGGGGTTTTGAAATAAAGAATAGAAAAAATAACATAAGAATAGAAAAGAATTAAAAGTATTTAAATAGGTTTTAAAATAAATAAGTAAGAGTTTGTATGCGATACTTTTGGAAAAAAAGAGGGGTTTCAGTAAGGAAAAATAGAAAAAGTAACATATTTTAGTTGAAAAGTTAATTGTCCGTGATTTGTTTAGAAAAGAGAGGATTTTGGTAGAAAAAATAAAATAGGTAATGTATTTTAGCTAAAAAAGTAATTGGTTATAAATAATATTATTATTTAATAATAATTTAAAAAAAATAGAAAATAGAAAAAGTAACATGTTTTAGCTCAAAAGGTAAATTGCCCATAATTAAAATGATTAAAATAGATTTTAAATAAATAAGTAAGGGTTTACCCGTGATATTTTTGGAAAAAGAGTGGTTTTAGTAAGGAAAAATAGAAAGAGTAACGTGTTTGAGTTGAAAAATGTAATTGTCCGTATTTCTTTTTAGAAAAAGAGAGAATTTTGTTAGAAAAAAATAGAAAATGTAAGAAAATGTTATTGGTTATAAATAATGATATTAATTAGTTATATTTTTAAAAAAAAATAAGTAAATGTAATTAAGTAAAATCACTGAGTACCAACCGTCTGTTCGACTACCAAACTTTTAATGTTTCGTATTTAATAAATGTTTCATATTTAATAATACTACTAGCTCTAGAATCGCTCGATTCATATTTTTCTAATTTTCTAGAGCTTCTCAATTTTAAATACTTTAAATTAAATTTTCTTCTTTAAGTCCTATTTTTTTTAAAATAAAGTCAAAACGTTTTTTAAGTTGTGTGTAAGAAACCATTATATAAAAGGCAAGTATAACCTCTAATTTATATTGGATCATATTTTCCTATTTTTCCAGAACTCCTCTATTTCAAATTAGAATTTCAAATTTCATTTTACAACATCTAGAAATTTATTTTTATTTTTATAAATCCTAATATATAGAAAAAGTAATACTTATAAAAGATAAGTTGTCCAAAAATTATATATCAAATCAAGTCTTCTTTATATATATAAATATATCTATGTAAAGGAAAATTTCAGGAAGGTCTAATATCGTCGTCTGAAATACCTTTTTTAATAACTAACTTGAATCTTATTTAAATTTAAAGTTACTCTTAAATTGCCTAAATTAGACCTCTAATTTAATATTTTAAAATAAAATTTTCATTTTCCAGTCTTAAATATAAGAATAATGCTAGATGTACCAAATTGGGTATCAAAATTTGGTACCGAATTCCATGTGTTATATTCTGATTAGCTAATAATAATGGACCCCCTGCATTCACATTAATTTCATCAATAAAATTATTCTAAATTGTCACGTCCATGTATCAGATTTCGGTATCTTTAACATTACTCTAAATATAAACCTAATCATTTTCTAAAATCTCAGGAACAATCCTATATAAAGAGTTATTCCCCAGCAATATAATGCATGAGCACGTTTGTGTTCAATTCTATTATTGTGCGCATGTTTGCAATTTTCTGTGATGGCCTGATGGGTATGTTAATATCATTCTTTACGGACACTCTTACTCAAATACGTTAAATTTGATATTTTCATTATTGTTTTTAGTATAAGTTATTGTTCTGTTGTACCACTGTAACACCCCAGTCCCACATCGAGGAGATTTGGGACTTCTGTTCAGTTTATAAGGCAAAATACTACTACTAATTAGCACCAACAAATCATGATCTTTTGGGGGTCTGTGGTGGGCTAGTCGTTACCCAAGTTGGCTGCGTTTGGGCCAGTAGGCTTTCAGCTTATTCGGACTCGGAATCGGGACTTGACCCGATTTTCGAAAAAGGCTCGGGATTTGACCCGGGTTGTCACATATGGTATCAGAGCCGACTCTCGAAATCTTGTCGAGGCAAGTTGTCGGAGGTGGGGACACGAAGGCTGGTGGTATTATCCCACAATGGACAGAGGTTCGGAGGTGGGGACACGAAGCCAGCCGGTATTATCCCACAATGGCTAGGGAGGAACGATCTTGGAACCTATGGGCTATATCCGATCAGGCTTGACGAGGACGTCAAGAATTTAAGTGGGGGAGTTTGTAACACCCCAGTCCCACATCGAGGAGATTTGGGACTTCTGTTCAGTTTATAAGGCAAAATACTACTACTAATTAGCACCAACAAATCATGATCTTTTGGGGGCCTGTGGTGGGCTAGTCGTTACCCAAGTTGGCTGCGTTTGGGCCAGTAGGCTTTCAGCTTATTCGGACTCGGAATCGGGACTTGACCCGATTTTCGAAAAAGGCTCGGGATTTGACCCGGGTTGTCACAACCACAATATTTTATGACTGCTGAGTGATAACTCCAAATCCCGATCTAGTCCTTCCCGGCCGATCCCACGCCTGGAAGCGGTGTCGCTGCGGTTGGGACTCTGCAAAACAACACCGGAGGGGGGTTTGGACCCTGGCGGCGCCTCCGGCGTGAGAATGAGTAACGGCTTTGGAAAGGGAGATAGGATTATAGAAAAATCTCAATATGGAGGGTGTGTGTATAGGTTAGGTGTGTAAAAGAGAACGTAACCCCTACACCTTTCCTCCTTGGTCTATATATAGGCCCAGGATTAGGGTTTAGGGGTTGTACCTGCAATCATGAGCGTTGAATCCTAGGTAGGTAGGACACCTGGGTGATGTTGATGGATTGCACGTGTCCAGGTGAAGGATTGTGGCATCGTGTGCCAGGCTCCTGCTGGCGTGTGGTTTGAATAGGAAATAGTCATCCCAATCATTAGGAATCTCTACGTGTCGTCACCAGGTGTGGCCATCCGTCATGACCTAACCACGTCATGTACCAATGTGTAGCCTTCATGTGAGTTATTGCCTTTGTCACCAGGGATGGATTAAACTTTGAACTTAAGCCCAATCTGTGAGCTCGAGCTTTGTAGGTGAGCCCGGACTACAATATGAGCTCGGACT
Source organism: Heracleum sosnowskyi (assembly GCA_030848705.1). NCBI lineage: Eukaryota > Viridiplantae > Streptophyta > Magnoliopsida > Apiales > Apiaceae > Heracleum > Heracleum sosnowskyi. The sequence continues at coordinate 75,585,616 of CM061235.1, forward strand.
TATTGATGGACCCGGCTTCCGATACGCGTTCGGACTAGTAGATGAGCCAGGACTCCAATATGAGTTCGGATTTGTGGATGAGCTATGACTCCGATACGGGCTAGGACTTGTTGGTGAGTCATGACAAAATATGAATCCAGACTAGTTGGTGGACTCCGGGTTCATGACGGGTCCGGTCTATACATAGCCTATCATTTGCCCCCCACTCCCCTATGCAGATTTTCTGGATGGGGGAGTAGAAGCTCTTGAATAGGTAACGTGGAAAAAATTTCTGGCTTGATTGTTGCCCCCCAACCCGGATTGTTATCAAAGATGGCAACCCGGGGTTGAGAGTGAGTCTTTATTATTTCTCAAGTCCAAAGCTTTGGGGCTTCGGGTGACTTAGGAAAAATTTCTGGCTTGATTGTTGCCCCCCAACCCGGATTGTTATCAAAGATGGCAACCCGGGGTTGAGAGTGAGTCTTTATTATTTCTCAAGTCCAAAGCTTTGGGGCTTCGGGTGACTTAGGAAAAATTTCTGGCTTGATTGTTGCCCCCCCAACCCGGATTGTGTTCAAGAATGGCAACCCGGTGTTGAATTATGAACCTGATTGTGAGGGGAGGCAATGAAATGAACGAATCCGGACCGTATGACATTTTGGCCGTTCTGGAATATGAAAGGATTTCAATTTTTTCCCCCCTTTTGCTTTGAAAAGGTGTTGCCCTTTTCTACCTCGGGAACAGACGTAGCCTGCTGTCACAATTAATACTCCTGTCTTTTCTTCATTTTTGTATTTTTCTTTTTGTACTTTATTTTCTTGGCAGCCAATGGGATTCTGCCAGCTGTCCTTTTATGTGCTCTTTTCACTGCCTTCTATAAAAGCCTCATAACAGTTCATTTCTTCCTTTTACTTTTTTTTTCGAAAACCCTCTTCACTCTTTGCCTTTCCCGACGCCTCTGCAAACCGATTCTCCGGCGACATATCGATCGTTTGAAGCCATCTCTTGCTCTCTGCATCTTGTAAGTTTCTCGATTTCCTTCGCTCGTTTTTCCTCTTAACCTTTATTCTCTTTCTCCGATTTGCAATTTGACATTTTGTCCGACTGTTTATATTTCGGTTTTGGGGGTTTTGGGAAACTTTTGGTTCTGTTGGATAAAAATGTTTGTTTTTGGATATAATGTCTCTGTCTTCGCTTATTGATCTGTAAATACCCTTGCATGTGTTGGGTTTGTGATTTTCATTTCTGGGTTTGGTGGTTGTTCTTGATGTTCTTGGATTAGGCATGGTTGTATGTATTTGTATGTATATTTTGATCTTGTTTGTGTAGGATGTTTTGTGTTTAAGTGTTTCTGACTGTTTGTGTTCCCGTGTATGCGCAAGTAATCCGGATTGGCTTACGATCCGGGCCATCTTGTTTTATGATTTAGGATATTGATGGAAAATTTTTGGTTATAACCTGGCTAATATATGTATTCCGGATTTGGTAGAAATTAGGGTTTGAATGATAGCTGGCAGGGTAACATATATGTTTATGATTTGGAGCATATAATCCAGATTAAGATAGTAGAACTTACTTCAAATTGATCTTTCTAGGTTTATGGTTCGGACTAAGGCTCGTGCCCGTCGTGTACTTATTTCCCTCTCTGACCCTTCTTCCTGTAGTGAGCCTTCACCCTCTAGTAATCCGGAAGTAATAGAACTATATTGGTGTAAAATGGCTAAGAAGAAGAAACAATCCGGACCTCTAGTAACCCAACTGTTTGTTCATGAACCTCCCTCTGGCGGTGTGCTCAGTACTCCGGACGGGTTTTGGTCGGATACCAGCTACTTCTTCGTAAAGAAGGATCCGGACATAGAGGAGGAGTTTTATTATAGGGATCTTAGTATTTGTTACAGAAGCAGACAAGAATTCGGACGTCCAGGGCCATACAATGAATCCGAATTTGATGCTGCTTTTGCTAAAATGGGTATTAGTGAGGCTCCTTATCTTTTGAAAGAAAAATTTGCTAGTCTTCCGGGTGCTCAGATGGACAAACTGGTACGGGCCGCGTTTCATTTAGGGCCTGAAATTAGCTGGAGATGGCCTCAACCCGGGGAGAGGATTTACCATAGACCTGTAGATGGTTACGTTGGTGTCTGGTTGGAGACCCTTAGGTCCGGGTGGAACCCTCGATGCCATCAATTTATAAAACACCTTTGTAAGTATGTATATAAAATTTCAATAATGCAAATTACCCCCAACGGGGTTAAGTGGATGACCTGGTTCCTCTCTGCTTGTAATAAGATGGGGTATCAGCCCACATTGCGACTTTTCCACCAGCTTTTTAAGCTAGTGCAATCCAATAAAGAGCCTTTATATGAGATCCGGTTTCGCGCGGAAGAATGCGGTTACCCCTCGGGTACTGCCAAACCGGTTATTCAGCAGTCGACTTTAAAGTTCTGGAATGGTGAAGTTATTTTCTTGAAAGGCCTGGATTTGGAGTACATGCCCCATATTGTTTCTAGTGTGGAGGCTGAAGTTTTTGATGTGTTCACACTTGAGGGTGAAGCATTGGTTCAAATTCACCGATTCTGTGAATGCCTTGGTTTCCAAATGACCCGGGATAGCTTTATGAAACATGATTTGTTGTTTGAGCTTGGATGTAAGTTGTATTGTTTTTCTTCTTTTTGTAACCCGGGCTAATTCTTTTGTTTTGCTGATGTGGTTCTTCTTTCTGCAGGTTTGCCTTATTTCAAGCCCGAATTATACGCAATCATGTCTTCTAATGCTCTTGCTGCCTCTTTTAGAAAGCTCGGTGGTGTTCACAGCACAAAGAGTCCGGGGGATGTTGGAGGGTCCGGGTCTAGTGCGTTGAAGGAGGGTGGTGCCGAATCTGTTGCCCCGAATGCCCACCAACCCGAACCTGTGATTGATGCTGCTGAAGTGGAAGTAATAGATGGCCTGGAGCAGCGTTCTTCGAAGAAAAGAAAGACTCCTGGAGTAAAGAAGCCACCTGCTAAGGCTAAAGTCGTTGTCGAAAAGATTGTTTCTGATGATGCTGGGAAGGGTCCGGATAAAGAACCTGTCTGAATCGGGAATTTCACATTGGAGCAACTTGCTGGTATGTGCGCTGATATTCCTACTAACTCCGATTTTGAAGAAATGGAAGATGCTGGTAGCAATGCTTGCCTGAAACGCTTTGTTGGCCATTGGGCACATGTAAGTTGTTTGTTGTTGAAAGTTATCTGTATTCTGTTTTGTAACTCTGTCTTTTCATTCGTTGAATTTTGTTTTTTGTTTTGTAGACTGGTAGTTTAATCAGCGCACTTGCCAGTATTATTATCACCGAAAGGAAATCTGCACAGGAGTTCGGTAATCAAAAGGATGCCCGTCTCCGAGATTTAGAAATTGAAGTTGTTGCTTTGCAAGCCAAAAATGCCGAGCAGGAATCTGAGTTCACTTCCAAATTATCCGGGCTTCAAGCTGAGATGTCGAAGGTTGAGAAGAGAGCCGAGGACTTGGATGCAATCAACAAACAACTCCTTCTGGAAGACGCCAAGTCCCGTGAAGCTGCTATAGCCGAATTCAAAGAAGGTTCGGAATATGACCAATCTATTGCGGATGCTGCTGCCCCTGAGATTCTCCGGGCTTGGCTTGTTGCTGAACGGCATATCAAAACCGATCCTACTGCTGATTGGGACTCTTTTATTGGTGAATTCCTTGCTGCTAAGCTCTCAATCGAGCAAGGGAAAGGAGAGCCCCAGCCTTATGATGGCCCCAATCCGAGCTTTATTCCCAATTCCACCAATCCGGACAGCAATGGTGACCCATAATTGTTTAATGTATCTTCTTTTGAACGTTTGAACTTGCTTGATGTAACCGTAGACTGACTTTTGCTGTTTACTGCTCCAAACTTTTAGGGATGTTTCCGGGTTGTACGGACAACCCGGGTCCCTGTGCTTTGTTTTTGATGTCTTTAATATAATTGTCTTGTGATCCTGCTTTGTTGTTGCTCCGGTCTCATGGCTTGGTTCTGAGCCGTACTCTTTTTGTACTTAGAATAAAATCTAAGTAAATGATTTTATTGCATATTGCTCGTGAGTCCGGTCTCATAGCTTGATTCCGAGCCGGACTCTTTTTGTACTTAGAATAAAATCTAAGTAAATGGTTTTATCGCATATTGCTCGTGAGTCCGGTCTCATGGCTTGATTCTGAGCCGGACTCTTGATCTGCATATTTCTGGGGACCCTGGCTCCTCTGTATGCCTATGGCTCTGGGCCAGGGTTATAGAGTTGCATATTGCTCGTGAGTCCGGTCTCATGGCTTGATTCTGAGCCGGACTCTTGATCTGCATATTGCTGGGGACCCTGGCTCCTCTGTATGCCTATGGCTCTGAGCCAGGGTTATAGAGTTGCATATTGCTCGTGAGTCCGGTCTCATGGCTTGATTCTGAGCCGGACTCTTGATCTGCATATTGCTGGGGACCCTGGCTCCTCTGTATGCCTATGGCTCTGAGCCAGGGTTATAGAGTTGCATATTGCTCGTGAGTCCGGTCTCATGGCTTGGTTCTGAGCCGGACTCTTTCTTTTGTACTTAGAATATAATCTAAGATTTTTGAGTTGCATATTGCTCGTGAGTCCGGTCTCATAGCTTGATTCTGAGCCGGACTCTTGATCTGCATATTGCTGGGGACCCTGGCTCCGCTGTATGCCTATGGCTCTGAGCCGGGGTTAATAGAAGAAAAATGAAATACAGATAATGTGAAATACAATTTTGTGAGAAATAACATCGTGCCCTATTTTTATTCATAAATAAATCACGAGTACAAATTTTCTATTCTTCAATACAAATTGATCTTTATTTCTAGCCCGGGTTTTGAAATCTTCTACTCACCACCTTTTTGGCCGGGCTCTTTCCTTGGGTTGAATTTATGTTTCTTTTGGCTCATATTTTTCTGGTAAGGATTGGTTTTCCTTTTGTTTTTCGGGTCTGTTTCAGCCATGACTAACCCTTGCCCATAGCATCTACTAGCAATTTCATAATCTCCCCGGACTTCTCCAATGCCAGAAGGTGTGGGAAACTTGAACTTTAGGTGTGGGGTTGAGGTTATAGCTTGGATCTTAGTCAGGGCTGGTCTTCCCAGGATCACATTGTAAGAGGAAGGAGTGTTGATGACATAGAATTTAACAATGTTGGCGACTTGGTTCGGATAAGTCCCAAATAGTACTGGTAGATACAAGGTTCCTTGAATTGGGACCAAGTTGTTCCCAAAACCGTAGAGAGGATCTTCTTTGCAATCGTTCATCTTCACACTCCCCAGCTGCATTCGATCCACAGTATGTTTGAATATGATATTGACAGAAGAACCGTTGTCAATCAGTATTCTTTTAACCTCATTGTCAGCTATGTCTAGACTAACAACTAGAGCTTCATTATGATTTGGGTCGAGTCCTTCGAAATCATCTTTGTTGAAACTGATTATTTGTTCTGGACATGTTTGAACCATCATTATCTCATCTCCCGAGTCCGGACTTCGGGGTGGCGAGTTAGACCCACCCAATACGACATTCACAACATTTTTACCCTTCCCGGATCCTGCTCCCCTGTCATCAGTTTTCCGGGCTATGTATTGTCCCATGTTACCTTTCTTGATCTGTTCTTCCACAAAAAACTTTAGAGACAAGCAATTCTCGGTTGTGTGTCCATGTGTTTCATGATAGTCACAGTGTTTATGGACAGACCGATTTTCTGGTCCGGTCGCCATGGGTTTGGGAGGGTAGTAGAAAGGCTTGTCTCGTACTTCTTTCAAAATATCAGCTCGAGCCCGGTTGAGAGGAGTCCAGTTTGGTTCAGGCCTGGGCTCAAGTTTTTGTTTAGGTTGTCCGGGCTCCACACTTTGATTGGAGTTCGGGGTTGAGGTTGGCAAAGCGAGCTGAGAGCTCTGAATGTAGTTGCTTTGTCTATTGGGTTTGAATTTTTTGTCTTGATGATTGTAGTTGTTTTCAGGTGGATCTTGAATCCGAGTTGGAGATATGCCCTGCCTAGTCATCCTCATTGCTTGTAGGACATCGGTTTCTTTAATGAACCTGGCGGCCATTGCATAGGCTGCCGCCAGGCTCTGAGGCTCTTTATGGATGAGGTCCAGGACATACCTCTCATTGTTATCAGGATCCAGGTTTCTTCGAAAAACTGTCAGAGCCTCCCGCTCATCCAGGTTGGTTATGTTGTTAATAGCTTCTTGAAATCTTTTCATATAAGTAGAGAGGGCTTCACCCCGGGCTTGCCTGACTGTTTCAAGATGGCACATGTGCATCTCATGAGTCCTGTTTGCCCGGAAGCGTTTGAGAAATGTATCACGGAACTGCTTCCAGTTGTGGATGCTGCGAGATGGTATCCGGCTCAACCACCTCTGAGCTCCGGATTTGAGTGTGGAAGCGAAGAACCTGCACTTTGTTAGATCATTGTAATAATAAATCATGGCTATTTGTTCAAAATAATTCACATGTTCTTCAGGATCATCCAAACCATTGAAAGAATCGAAATTATAATGCTTAATGTTTCGCTGCCTTGGAGTTGCCTCCAAGGAGTAGCTGAATGGTGTAAGGGTGTCCCCAATATCGAGCCCAGAGTCTTGGCCAACTTTTCTTTGCAATTCATGTATCATGCTCATAAGGTCCTCCCTAGGTTCATCCTCATCTGATATTATTTCCGGACTTGGAGCCCGGGTTCTCCTCTTTTCAGAGGTTTTACCCAGAATCCGGGCCTCCTCCTCCAGGATTCTTTTCTGGACCCTTAGATCGAGTCTGGCTTGCTCTTCCGCTTGAATCTTTTCTCGCATCTCGGCTAGCCTTTTAAGCTTTTCGGCCTCCTCATCATTATTTCGGCTGCGAGTCCGGTGAGGCCTCCTTTCGGTGTCTTTGTCTTTGTCGCCAATTCGGTCAAAAACAGACCTAGAGCGGTGGGATCCTTCAGGGTGATGAGAGGTCTCACACTGGTCTTGCTCTTTGTTCCGGGTTTGATTGTATAGCCGAATTGCTTCTGCAACCTGTTCACCAGTTAAGTGCTCCATCTGTCCGGGCTCAATAGCAAGGTCAGTATATTTATATTTGTTTACTTCAATGTTTATTCGGGCATCTCCTGGCCGGACTACCTGAGAAGCCAAAGTCAGGACTGGAGGTAACTGGTGACCAGCCTGACCAGTGACCGGGATGTGGGTGTCCGGGGTTGGGTTACTTGGGGTATGTCTATTTGTGCTCTTACTACCACGAGCCATCATTCACACAAACAGATGTATATGGTATTATAGAACAAAAATTTGCAACAAATTCAACAGCGAAGAGTATCCTGGGTTTTACAACTAGATATCAGTGTATATGTGAAGGGATCAAAATGTATGCACCTATTTCTGGGTTCACAATCTCAATAATCAAGAAAGCTGGGTTTTTCGAATAGATCTAAGCAGGAGTAATATATATCTACAAAAGAACTAAAGCATGTAAGCAGGGCTAACAAGATCTGGGCTAAGTAAGGCTAAAAAACACGCATACATTGTAAAAATGGGCTAAAGAATTCATCTTTATGGTTGAAAAGAGAAAGTTGGTTTAGATCTTACTGGGTTTGAAGATGGTGAGTCTAGCGGCACCGTGACCACAAGACTGGGTTCCCCTCCTTCTAGCGCCAAATGATAACTCCAAATCCCGATCTAGTCCTTCCCGGCCGATCCCACGCCTGGAAGCGGTGTCGCTGCGGTTGGGACTCTGCAAAACAACACCGGAGGGGGGTTTGGACCCTGGCGGCGCCTCCGGTGTGAGAATGAGTAACGGCTTTGGAAAGGGAGATAGGATTATAGAGAAATCTCAATATGGAGGGTGTGTGTATAGGTTAGGTGTGTAAAAGAGAACGTAACCCCTACACCTTTCCTCCTTGGTCTATATATAGGCCCAGGATTAGGGTTTAGGGGTTGTACCTGCAATCATGAGCGTTGAATCCTAGGTAGGTAGGACACCTGGGTGATGTTGATGGATTGCACGTGTCCAGGTGAAGGATTGTGGCATCGTGTGCCAGGCTCCTGCTGGCGTGTGGTTTGAATAGGAAATAGTCATCCCAATCATTAGGAATCTCTACGTGTCGTCACCAGGTGTGGCCATCCGTCATGACCTAACCACGTCATGTACCAATGTGTAGCCTTCATGTGAGTTATTGCCTTTGTCACCAGGGATGGATTAAACTTTGAACTTAAGCCCAATCTGTGAGCTCGAGCTTTGTAGGTGAGCCCGGACTACAATATGAGCTCGGACTTATTGATGGACCCGGCTTCCGATACGCGTTCGGACTAGTAGATGAGCCAGGACTCCAATATGAGTTCGGATTTGTGGATGAGCTATGACTCCGATACGGGCTAGGACTTGTTGGTGAGTCATGACAAAATATGAATCCAGACTAGTTGGTGGACTCCGGGTTCATGACGGGTCCGGTCTATACATAGCCTATCACTGAGGTATTATTTTTTGTGCTGATATTGTCCGTGTTTCTTTAGCCAAGTTTTGTATTGATTATGCATGTATAAAATTTGGCAAAGGATTGCAGCCTTGCAGGTACCTCTACGGCTCTACCTGCTTCTCAAATAGGTACCTCAGCTAATGTACTCATCTTTACCATGCACTTAATTATCAATATTTAATAATTATGAAAAAGAAGCCCGGTCTTACGAGCATTTATTTTATTCAATAAAATTAAATTTGTACCTTAGCTAATGTACTCATCTTTACTATGCACTTAATTATCAATATTTAATAATTATGAAAAAGAAGCCCGGTCTTATGAGCATTTATTTTATTCAATAAAATTAAATTTGTTATTTTCATTCGAATTTACAGAATATATATATATATATATAGGGGAGGATTCTGTGGGTAACCAATTTAACGTGGTAACCTAGTAACTCTAACCTATCCGCTTATCATATTCAGTTATTAACAACACAACAACATGTAACTGCATTTTTATTAACAAAACTTTTACTTTTAACATCTTTAAAAAATTTTAACATACTAAATTATCACGTCTTTCACATAAAAAACAACAATATAAAAAATATTGATATTAGAAATACTTTGAAAAATACATAATATAAAAATACTCTGGACATAAGAAAATTATTTTTTTATAATTACCGAACACTAAAAAAAGATTACAAACACAAAGTACAAATAAATTTAACAAAATATAAGAAATTTACAGAACATTGAAAATTTTATACAGGACAAACGAAATACATAACACACAAACAATTTAGAACACAAAAAAAACTTGTAAAAATCCCAAGCATTTTATTTTAAATATTACATTTTTTTAAAATATTACAGAACACAAAAATATATTACAAATGCAAAATCCGAAAAAAATACGGAATACAAGAAATTTACATAACACAGAAAAATATTACATAACATAGAAAAATATACATAACAAACGAAATACAGGACATAAAATATTTTAAAAATACAAAAAATAAATAATAAAATGAAAACATTTGAAACATAAAATTGTAGAATTTAAAATGTTACAAAATAAAACTAGAAATGTTAAATACTTTACATCAATTAGTGTGTACTGTATAAAAAGTATGCACACAAAAAATATGTTAAAGTGATAAAAATTGATGAAAGTATCAAATAGAGGTCAGTTACTTTACATTCTGTTTTGTTGATAACCGGTGTTTTTATGATAAGTAGTTATGTTCACTAACTGATGGTTTGTGATTTGTACTAATTGAACGGCTAAGATTACAGTTCCTAGGTTACCATGTTAAATTGGTTCCTCATTAAACCTTCCTCTATATATATATATATATATATGTCATTACTGCACGAAGAACACTCTTATATAAAGAACAATAAAGAACACCATAGAATCTTACATAAATTGCATGTTAATTCTAATTTTCTCACCAAAAAAGGTTTATTACGAATAAAAATAGAATCTAACAAAAAATTAGAATCAAATAAAACATGATTACATGTAATTTCATTGTGATAAATATATATACAAGATTCTGTACTGGATTATATGTAATGTTTAATTTTTAAATTTAGAAGAGATTCTACGGTAAATTCGATATGTTAGGCTTAATTGTTGTTCAATTTTATGATTCTAATTTTAAAAAATTAATTTTTATGAAAAATAAAGTGTTTATGATGGTGTTCTTTATTGTTCTTTAGATAAGGTGTTCTTCCTAGAGTGCAACTATATATATATATATATATATATATATATATATATATATATATATTAAGTTAATCATATTTAGAGTATAAATATATATAATATTCAATTTTATTTAAAATTTAATAAACAAATATTACTAGCATCACTAAATTTAATAAAATTTATTTACATTGAAATTCATAGTACAAACAATAAATATCTATAAAAGTCAATCCTCTTCAGAATTTAATTAAACAAATGTTAATTTTTTTTTCTTAATTAAACTAAATTTAAAATCTCTTATCTACATTCAAATTCACACAAATGACAATGATTATATAAAAATCGTTTATATTTTCATGGTGAACCTTTTATATTATAATGATGCACATGTACACACTAAATTTTTTTATTATAATGTCTAAAAATATTTAAGAAATTTGTAATTTTTGAAAACCGATGGAAGTCTCGACGACTGCTATGAAAAGAAGAAAGAGAGAGGTTGTGACAGAGAGGAGAAACATAGCTTGAGGTGTTATTCAGTTTTTACCCTTGCAAAATTTGTGTTCACCATTTATATATATATATATATATATATATATATATATATATATATATATATATATATATATATATTCTGAAATAGTTAATATTTAAAATTTTACAAAAATATTATAGGGTCGCAGCGAATCGCGGCTTAGTCGACTAGTACTTATATAAAGGAGAAGACGGGGGCGGTGAGGTGACGTCTCTAGAATCGCTCCGTTCTATTTTTCTAATTTTCTCAATTTTTCACAATTTTTAATTTTAATAATTACAACTTCCTTTATTATTTTCGATTTTGTAGGAAGGAAATTGAAAATTACACTTTTATTATTTTCAAACTTGATAGAACTTTCTTTTATTATTTTCAAAGTTGATAGAACTTTCTTTAATTTAGAAAATTACAACTTCCTTATTATTTTCGAATTTGTAAGCTTGATAGAACTTTCTTTTATTATTTTCAAACTTGATAGAACTTTATTTGATTTAGAAAATTACAACTTCCTTATTATTTTAGAATTTGTAGCACTTGATATAACTTTCTTTGATTTAGAACATTTTTTTGATTTAGAAAATTACAACTTCCTTATTATTTTCGAATTTGTAGGACTTGATAGAACTTTTTTTGATTTAGAAAATTACAAATTCCTTATTATTTTCGAATTTGTAGGCTTGATATAACTTTCTTTTATTATTTTCAAACTTGATAGAACTTTCTTTGATTTAGAAAATTACAACTTCCTTATTATTTTCGAATTTGTAGGACTTGATAGAACTTTATTTGATTTAGAAAATTACAACTTCCTTATTATTTTCGAATTTGTAGGCTCTTATGTTAATAATTGCAATTTTCTCTTTTATTATTTTCAATCTTGATAGAACTTTCTTTTATTATTTTCAAACTTGATAAAACTTTCTTTTATTATTTTCAAACTTGATAGAACTTTCTTTTATTATTTTCATACTTTATAGAACTTTTCTTTTATAATACTTCTTGACTTTTAAACATAATGGATTTCCGTGTTATTCACCTTACAAACACCTATAAATTAAAGGTCAATCATAACAAAAAATCTACACCGAAACTTTTTTACATAGCTTCAAATTTTTACAACCATATTTACAATCAATACAACTATGACCTACACCATGTTGGATGTTTTGAACGACAACAGCTATACCTGGATGATAAGAGTACGTACGAGTGTGTAGAATGTGGGAATCTGTCAATCCAAATACTGAAGAACTGATCGGTCTTGACATGATTTTCATCGATGAAAAGGTTAATAAATCAATATACTAACCTAGAATTTTTTGAAGAGGAGTAGAATTTGTTAGAAAAAAGTGTTTTAATTATAGAATATATTTTATTTGATAATTTAAATAATTTTATAGATATTAATTTCACAATTTTTATTCTAATATTCTTTTTTTAAGAAATATATTATAATGTCGCTGTGAAGCGCGACTTACTAACCTAGTTTAAATAATACAACACAATTTATATTGAACATTTGTAACATGTAAATAATACAAATTATTCGGAAGTTCAGCCTGATTCACGTGTGTGCACAATCTAACACTATTTACTTTAGTTTCGTCTAAAATCTCTCTAATCTATGAATCAGAATCTCAAACACTACGCTAAACACTAATTTTAATAAAATTTTAAAATTTATTATTCACAAGTGCGAATATCCAAGATGTTATATCGTTATTATTTGATTTCTTCTTGTAATTTACTTGGCAAGATAGGAGATTGATCTACACAAAATCTTTAAACAAATGTTTTTAATAATTTTTTTGCAAATCAAACCATACTAAAAGAAAAGATCTCAGAAAAATAATCAGCTATACAAAATATTATAAATTTGATTCATAAAAAAATAAGACTATTTTAATATTGTAAATTATACTTATTTGCATTAAATATATAAAGGCTCGGACTTCAGATCGTATTAGATTACGAATTGCATTGTCTATTATACAAATTTCTCTATAAATTAATATAGTCGACAATTTTTTGTCATCTTTTCATCTATATGGTTGTATTTACGATTTTATTTAAAAATAATATGAATTTAAAGGCGTTTGGGTCGAAAAAAAATATATAATCAAATTAATCGATATGAGATTTGAATTTTGGACTCGATATCAATTATTGTGTAAATAATAACATAAAATACATACATATAGCCAAGTTAAAATACATTATTATAAGTAAACGATTATCATATATAAAATAAATTGGATTAAAATTTGTAACTGCAAACGATATTCAAAATACATTATTGAAGCATTTACTAAGTTTGTTCATGTAATTTAATATACCTGCGGATAGGTGAGTGCATGGTGCGGTTTGGTGCAGTTTTTAGGATTAACCGTTACCAAATCAATACATTCGGTTAATTGCTACTCCCTCCGTCCCACCCATTTCTTTACACTTTTCTTTTTGGGATGTCCCATCCATTTCTTTACATTCCAAAACTTTCCAAAAATAGTAAAGTTTTATAATATAAAAATCAACTACTTCCACTACTTTCTTCCACTTTACTTACTTTATACCTTAAATATTGTCAGGTCCCACCACTTTACTCAGTTTTCCTACTTTTTCCCCTACTTTACTTATATTCCTTGACCTCCGTGCCCAACCCAAATGTAAACAATTGGGCGGGACAGAGGGAGTATTAACCGCTACCAAACCGTATAGAGCGATTTTTTTGATTTTGGTTAACCGTTTATCAGTTTCAGTTTTTTTTCGGTTTTTTAATATTAAAATCTTCTTTTAACTTGTACAAAGTTTTCATTGGTAATGTATTTGGTAAAATAAATAGAGTCAAAGGACAATAACTATGTTATATTAGAAATTAAAAAATAGTCATTTTCAAATTCGTGAACCAAACTAAATTCATTTCATAAAATTATATTGTATATGTAATTCATATTATCACAAATAAAAATAACATATGTGACAAATATATATATGTCCATAATAATGGAAAACAAGATTATAACATGTGCGTATCAAACAATTGATACAAATTTAATATACAAAAATTTGAAAAATTATGATTCAAAAGTAATATAATATTGATCTGGTAGAGTTTATGGGGATATAATAATATAAAGTATATATTTATGTAATAAATATTAAAATCAATTTTTTCGTTGTTATCATAATAATATATACTATGTTAGATCAGGATTCAATGATCGTCAGGATCTAGACTTCAACTAATCAGGATTGCTGACATCATCAGGATTGCATGGTCGTCAGGATCAGAATGAATATCAGGACTGGGATCAGGATTGATCATCAGGACTGGAAGCTGATCAGGATTCCTACTTCGAGTTATATTTGGAGTCTAGTTAAATAAGGAAGGTTATTCTGTCGGTTCCTGGTTTGTAGTAATGTAGCTATCGATTAAGGATAGGTTTCAATCTTTGTAATTGATTAGGACTTATCATTGATAGAGAAGCTGTGTAGTATATAAACAGAATTTTAGGTTTCGATTTATGTGACAGAGAGACGAGAACATAATCGATCTCATACACGAGTATCTTTGTAACCTAGCAGCTCTCAAGAACTCAGAATTTCTTGAGAGAGTTTGTAACAGTTTTATATCAGATTTAATAAAACTGTTATCATTCTTTCATATCTGTGATTCATATCTTATTAAGTCGAGAATCTTATACAATTGTATTCAACCCCCCTTCTACAATTGTTTATTACTGGGCAACAATTGGTATCAGAGCAAACTGATTTAATTTGAATCAGATACGATCTAAGATGTCGACAACAAAGTATGAAAGCATGAAAATTCCCATCCTGAAGAAATCAGAATATCCAACATGGAAGGTAAAGATGTTAATGTACCTGGAGGCTATGGATCCTGACTATTTGGACAGGATTTGTGATGGACCATATATACCTACAAGGATTGTAGAACGAACAGACACTGTACCTGAACATTATGTGGTCAAGGCGAAGAGTGACTGGACTCCAGAAGAAAAAGCTCATGTACTCAGAGAACCAAAGATAAAGAACATCCTGCACAGTAGTCTTGATGCTATCATGTCCAACAGAGTGATTGCATGCAAGTCTGCTAAAGAAATCTGGGATACTTTGGAAACTCAGTGCCAGGGATCTGCATCTGTCAAGAAGAACAGAAGGGCTCTTTTGATTCAAGAATATGAACAATTCGATGCTAGACCTGATGAGAGCCTAACTGATTTATATGATAGATTTCTGACACTTCTGAACAGTTTTTCTCTAGTTGACAAGGAGTATGAAACTGCAGATTCAAACACCAAGTTTCTAAGAGCTTTACCTGAAGAATGGGATACTCAGACCTCGATCATTAGACATCAGTATGATCTCAACACTGTGTCTCTTGATGAAGTCTATGGAATGTTAAGAACTCATGATCTTGAAGTTCAACAGAGAAAGAATAAGAAAGGCAGCAAGGAAAAATCTATTGCTTTGAAAGCAGAGGCTAAATCAAAAGGAAAAGCTATGGAGGTCTCTAAAAGGAAATCAAGAATAGTTGAGTCAGATCCTGATGACTCATCATCAGATACTGATGGTAATCCTGATGCCAATATTGATGATGACTCTTCTGACTCGGACATTGAAGAGATGGTTGCGATGATAGTCAGAAGCTTAAAAAAGATGAAGTTCGGGAAGGCTAGGAGACAAGGCAACTTCCAGAAAAGGACCGTCAATGCAGACAAAGACAAGAATATCAAAAAGGATAGCAAGGGTAGCAAATTTGACAAGTCAAAGGTTAGATGCTACAAGTGTAATGGTATGGGTCACTTTGCTAGTGAGTGCAAGAAGACAAAGGCACTCATCACATCAAGCAAGGATTGGATGGACTCTTCCTCAGAATCTGATACTGAGGTGGTCCACTATGCACTAATGGCCAATACTGATGATACTGCTATTCCTGATGATAAGGTACTTAATACTGTCTTTGATTTTGATACTGATAATGCTTCTGAGTTAAGACGTTTTCTAAAGTCATTGCATATTAGATTTAGAAGTCAAACTGCTGAGAATACTAGGATCTTATCTGAGATGTCTGAACTTAAGAAAATGAATGAGCATTTAGAAGCTGAATTTTCTCTTATGCAAAAAGTACAGATAGAATGTGATAATGCTAAACACATGTACTTAGAGATTAAACTTAAATGTATTGCTTTTGAAAAGGAACTTGAGTATGCTAATGAGAAAATCAGAACCTGGACAAACTCTGGTAGAAAATTTCATGAGATTAATACCTCTAAGAATTGGAAAGAGTGTCTAGGGTATAAGTCAGTGAGGATAAGAAACTTAAGGAGAAAATTGTTGTTGATGAGACAGTTAATCCAAAAACCTGTAGACATGTTATAGACAACACCAAATCTAAGATTACTCCTGTTAATTTTGTTTTTGGTAAAGATTCCAATTCAACTTTTGAAAAGGGATCTACTTCTGTTCAAAATATCAAATTTATTAAGTCTAAACCTGTCTTGAATAAAGTCACTAAGAATGTAGGTTTACTGTCTCAGAAACAACTTAAGGATAAAATCTGTGAGGTTACAGATAGGAAAAAGGAAGCTACTGTTCAGAGAAACAGGAATGGTAAAATTGGGATCAATAAAGAAAATGGTTATAAGTATATCCCAAATGCACCTAGGAAATGTTGTTTTACCTGTGGTAACTCTAATCATCTTGCTATTGATTGTAAAAAGAGTTTAAAGAAAAGTACTGAAATTCCTATTTCTGATGTCAGGAGTAGATCAGTATTTTATAAACCATAGAAGTCCTGTTTTCATTGTGGTAGTATATGGCATTCTATTTATACTTGTAAAGATTGTCATGATTTGTACTATAACTTTTATGATCCATTGCCTAAGTTTGATAATAGTACAAAGTCTGGTAGAATTGATAATGTCATAGTGAAGCATGCTTTTGTTAATACTGAAACTGACAAAGCAAATCCTGATGGAGTAAATCCTGTCAGGACTGCTAAAGTCATAAAGTCTTCTGCTGCTAAAATTAATAAATTGCATGGAAAAGTAACCCAACATGTGTGGGTTCCTAAATGTTCTAACTAGAATGTTTCTATTCTGATTGCAGGGAAAAAGGAAAAATGTGTTAGTCATGGATAGTGGATGCTCTGTGCACATGACTGAAAACAAAGCCCTGTTATCAGAATATGAGGAAAAAGCTGGCCCAACTGTGTCTTATGGAGATGGCAACATTGGACAAACTTTGGGATATGGCAATATAATCATTGGAAATGTCATCATTGAAAAAGTAGCTCTAGTGAAGGGACTAAAACACAACCTGTTGAGTATTAGTCAAATCACTGACAGAGGTTATCATGTCAATTTCTATTCCACACATTGTGAAGTAGTCAGCAAAGAAACAGGAAAGATAGCACTGACTGGCTACATGCATGGTAACATTTATGAAGCCAACATTCTCTTAAATACTGATGTCTCCCCTACTTGTCTCATCAGTAAAGCATCAGTAGATGAAAGTTGGAATTGGCACAAGAAGCTTTCTCATCTCAACTTCAGCAATATCAATGAGTTGGTTAAGAAAGATTTAGTTAGAGGATTACCAAAAGTGTTATATACTCCTGATGGACTCTGTGATGCTTGTCAAAAGGCTAAACAGAGAAGGACATCATTCCAGAGTAAATCTGAATCCTCTATTGAAGAACCATATCACATGCTGCATCTTGATCTATTTGGTCCAGTCTACATTATGTCCATCAGTAAGAAAAGGTACACTCTTGTAATTATTGATGAATATTCTAGATTCACCTGGGTGTACTTTATGCACAGAAAAGATGAAACTCCTGAAATACTGTTGGATCACATGAGAATGATTGAGACAACCACAAAGTACAAAGTCAAGATACTGAGGAGTGATAATGGTACTGAATTCAAGAATTCAAAGATGGAAGAGTTCTGCAAATACAAAGGAATTATTCAACAATTCTCTGCTCCTGGCACACCTCAGCAAAATGGAGTAGTTGAAAGGAAAAATAGAACTCTTATTGAAGCTGGCTGAACTATGTTGGAAGAAGCTAAATTACCTACATATTTCTGGGTAGAAGCAGTCAACACAGTATTGCCGAAGAACATGTAACAACTTTTCTAGCTCATCATCACTAAGTAAAGCAGAAACGACCACAGGATATGTATCATTCGGACCAAGAAAAGCATACCTCAAATTATCAGGTAGAGGTTTAAGTTCAACCTGTGGTGCCTCTGACAGAGTAAAAACCATCTCAACTTCTTTATCTCGTACAACGAGTGCTTCTTCTTCCACTACATCTTCTAACACCTGTTCAGCTCCCATGAAGTGTTCATTTTCAAGATGCACAATATCATCCACTATGTCAACTATAAAACAAGTGGCTCCAAAAGGAGGCATCTTCATTGCTTTATTAAGATCAAATTCCACTTTGTCCTCGCCAACATTCAAAGTTAATTTCCCAGCTTTAACATCGATAGTAGTGCCAGCAATAGCCAAGAATGGCCTTCCCAAGATTATGGGTATCTCGACATCTTCATCCATCTCTAACACCACGAAATCGCAAGGTATGACAAACTTATCAACTTTGACAACCACATCTTCAATGACACCCAACGGATATTTGACAGAACGATCCGCCAACTGAAGTGAAATCCGTGTCTTTTTTAGCTCTCCAAAACCAAGCCGTTTACAAATTGAATAGGGCATCAAACTTACACTAGCCCCTAAATCACACAAAGCTTTCATGTTCTCCATCTTCCCAATAGTGCAAGGCAAAGAGAAACTTCCCGGATCTTTCAATTTCTGAGGAATAGCTTTTTGAATGACTGCACTGCATTCACCATTAAGAGTAATAGTTTCTGCATCTTCAAGTTTCCTCTTCTTTGTCAACATCTCCTTAAGAAATTTAGCATAAAGTGGCATTTGATTCAACGCCTCAGCCAAAGGAATATTAACATGCAACTGCCGGAACATAGTCAAGAACTTTTCATACTGCTTCTCTAGCTGCCTGTTGTGAAGTCTCTGTAGAAATGGAATAGGAGGAACATATGGTGGTGGAGGAACATATGGCTTTTCTGCTTCTTCTTCCTTCTTCTTCTCATCTTCTTTTTCTGACTTTTCTGCAGCAATCTCTACTTTATCATCTTCTTTCTCAGCATCATTCTCTTGAGGTTCAAGGACTTCAACATCTGGCAACTCTTTTCCGCTCCTCAAAGTAATTGCTTTGCACTGCTCTTTACTAGTCTGATCAGGTTGACTAGGAAGAGACCCTTGCTCACGAACACCCATCTTGGAGGCAATCTGTCCAATCTGTGTTTCTAGCATCTTTTGAGAAGATGCCATCTGATCTATCCTTGATTCCATATTAGCCAATGCACCAGAAGTTCCTTGCATGATTTTGTTTAGTGCAACCTCCCAATCGGCTGGTTCTTTCTTTGGCGGAGGTTGATACTGCTGCTGAGCTTGATATGGTGGTCGTGACTGAAAACCAGGAGGTTGATTCTGCCTTGGAATTTGATAAGAAGGATTTGCCGCATGATTGTTGCTGTAAGAGAGATTGTTATTTGGCCTTTGATTCGGATTGTAATAAGAATTATTCTGAACAGGCCATGGCTGTCTTCCCTGAATAAAGGATGCTTCTTCTGGAAATTGTTGCCCACAAGAGTTCTGACAAGTACCATAATCATGATACCCTTCCATAGGTGAAGAAATAACATTCACATTTACCCTTTGTCCTCGTACCTCCTGAGTTAGAGTATCCAACTTTTGAGCCAGCATGTTTATAATCTCAGATTCTTGTGCTGATTTTGCTGAGCTCTTCCCACTAGGTGCCCAAGAATAGTTATTAGATGCCAATTCCTCAAGAAGTGCTTTAGCTTGTGTAGTAGGTGCTTTCTTGAAATTTCCACCAGCAGCCACATCCAAGCTCAAACGAATATCTGCATTCATGGCCCCATAAAAAGTGCTAATAATCTGCCAATCTTCTAAACCATGATGTGGACACTTCCTCAATAGTGCCTTGAATCTCTCCCATGCCTGATATAGACCTTCACCCGGTTGTGCTTTAAAACTCATAATCATTGTCCTCAATTGTTGCGTCTTGTCAGAAGGATAGTATTTGGACAAGAATGCAGTAGAAAGACCCTCCCATGTAGCAACCGTAGCGTTTGGAAGTTGCTGAAACCATTCCAAAGCTCTTCCCTTAATAGAATAGGGAAACATATGAAGGCGAGCCTGATCGTTCGTAACACCATTAATTCTGAATGATCCACACATCTGCACGAAACGCTCAAGATGTCTGTGTGGGTCCTCTAGCTCAATATCACCTTCAAAAGCTTGATTGCTGATCATCTGAATTAAACTCGGATTAATGTTGAACTGGGCCGCACCAATCTGTGGAGTTTTATACATGCAATTAGCGGGATTTGGTGTCTCATGGTCCCAAATCGAAGTCTCATCCACATTAACAACTGCACGTGGTTCTGGCTCTCCCATCTTAGCTTTCTCTTTTCTTAGCTTTCTCAAAGTTCGCTCGATTTCAGGGTCAAATTCCAATTTTCTAACGCAAGTTGAACGTCGCATACACCTGAAAATCACTAACAAAACAACTTGTGGAAACAATTAAAATCTAAACAATAAGAAACAATTAACTTAAACTCAATTATACTGCCTTCCCCGGCAGCGGCGCCAATTTGTTGATGGTAATTTTGTAGAGTTTCGTTCGCAGGGAAGGACTGATTTGAATATAAGTTCAAGTTGTTATTCCTTAAAATTTAGAAGTGAGAAGAATAATTGGGTGTTTGTTTACCAACTAAAGTATAATAATGAGCAATTAAAAATTACGATTTAACGATGATTAAAAGCAATCCAGAAATCAGGGTTCTCCATTGGCATTAATGAATGTCAATTAATTTGTGATATTCAAGTCTCGTGCTCATGCTAAAAACATTCCTCTAATGTTTATATTATTCTCTCCCAAGATATAATATAATACCTACAACCATACCTTGAAGTCACTCCCATGATCAGTCAACATATAAATTGCAAGTGTTTAGCCCAAGGAATTTTAGTTTCGTAACTCGCTTATTAATCTCCCAATTAAATAAGTAAATTACGTCTGTCATATCATTAACTAGAATTATAACGCATCTCCCGATTTGTTACAATTCCTAAAGATACAATTAAGGGTTCACGACTCCCTCAATTGTGTTAAGCACTCAACAACAGATTAGCAAGGCCGAGAAATCACAATATAATCACACAATCATGTTTAACCAATGAATACTACCTAATTCCCGGATTAGGGAATTAGTTACCCATAATGAATGAAGAAATCAAACATATGCATATAACCAAAACCATGATTACAAGAGTATAGAGTTAAGAAAGATACAACTTGCTGAAATCTCTCAAACTTGGAGTATATGAATCCCTTCAATCCTCGCTCAAGTTTTCTCGATACTTTTCTCTCTATTCTTCTCTCTCAATTATCTCCTCTTTTTATGTCTGACTTTGACAATGTGTATATAAACCTAATATAAAAGAGTTTTTAATACTCTCTAGGAAAAATACAAGTAATTTCCCAAAATAAATTGGATTATGAATGTCAAATTCGTAATCTGTCTTTCAGGCCTGTTTCGGGTCTGCTCCATTTAGAATCCTGATGCTGGACCACCTTTGGGTTGTAGATAATTCTGTTATCTTCGCATGGGCTGTAAGACCGTCCAATTCTGATGTCTAGAACTCCAGTTAAGGCCCAAACATTGATGTAATCTCGTGTAGACCAATAAATCCGAATTTTCTTGTAATTTAAGTCCAAATAACTCCAATTCCTTCCAAGTTTTGGAATTCTTTATTTCCTGTCATACAACATTAAACTCTAATTAATAATAACCAATTATTAATAAAACACTATAAATATGAGAATAAAATCCTATAAAATATATATAAATATATACTCTATCACACAGCATGCTATACTCAAAATCTCACATTGATAAACAGACATGGTGTTACTCCTTATCAATCAATCAAGGAGAAGAAACCAAGTTTGAAGCATCTGCATGTGTTTGGCTATAAATGTTTTGTTCTCAGAACTCGTCCTAAAAGCTAGGAAAATTTGAAACAAAGGCTGATGAGGGAATTTTCATAGGCTATCCTGCATCAAGAGCCTTTAGAGTTTTTAACTTGAGAACAAGGACTGTCATGGAGTCAATACATGTATCTTTTGATGATAAGAAGATAATTGGATTGAATGAAGACTCACATGACAGATTGATTTTTGAAAATGAAGTTTCCAAGGAACCTGAAGAAAGTGAATCAGATCCTGAGGATCCATCAAATCCTGATGTCACACCAATTACTGATGGTGCTAACTCTGGTGATGCAAATAATAGTAATACATCAAGTAGTGCAAATGTTGAGGGGGAGCAACAACATTCTACTACAAGTTCAGAGTCAACTCAATCATCAGGACATAATTCTTTAGATGCTGATTCAAATGATGATCCTGTTAATTCATCAGGAGGAGATAGTGATACTTCGGGGGGACTTCTAATGAATCAAATTCTTCTACTCAAAATAACACCAATCCAGGGGGAGCATCTACATCAAGGAATGACTTACCACCAGCAAGGAAATGGACTGCAAGTCATATTCCTGATTTGATAATTGGAGATCCTGATGTAGGTGTTCAGACAAGAAGTGCAACTCAAAATGAATGTCTATATAATAACTTTCTGTCAAAGGAGGAGCCAAAGAAATTTGAAGATGCACTCAAAGATGCTGATTGGGTTACTGCAATGCAAGAAGAATTGAATGAATTTGAAAGGAATGAAGTCTGGAAACTGGTGCCAAGACCAAAGAATAGGTCAATTATTGGTACAAAATGGATTTTCAAAAATAAGACTGATTCAGATGGTGTAATTATCAGAAACAAAGCAAGACTAGTTGCAAAGGGGTATTCTCAACAAGAGGGAATTGACTATGATGAAACTTTTGCTCCTGTTGCAAGACTAGAAGCCATCAGGATCTTTCTGGCATTTGAAGCTCATAAGAAATTCAAGGTTTTCCAAATGGATGTGAAAAATGCTTTCTTAAATGGTGAACTGGAGGAAGAAGTATATGTTGAACAACCTCCTGGTTTCATTGATCCTAAATATCCAAATCATGTTTATAGATTGGATAAGGCACTTTATGGACTAAAGCAAGCTCCAAGAGCATGGTATGAAACCTTAGCTCAGTTCTTACTAGAAAGTGGATTCAAAAGAGGAACTATTGACAAAACTCTATTTTATTTGAATCATGGCAAGGATTTGCTTTTAGTTCAGATTTATGTTGATGATATCATTTTTGGGTCAACAAACAATAAGCTGTGTGAAAAGTTTTCTAAGCTTATGTAGTCAAGATATCAAATGAGCATGATGGGAGAAATGAGTTATTTTCTTGGTCTTCAAGTTAAACAGACTGATGATGGCATTTTTATCAATCAGTCCAAGTATACAAGGAATTTGTTGAAAAGGTTTAACATGGAAGATTGTGCTACTGCAAGTACTCCCATAGCTACAGCTACCAAACTTGATCCTGATCAAGGTGCTGAGGTAGATGTAACTCATTAGAGAGGGATGATTGGTTCTTTATTGTATCTCACTGCAAGTAGACCAGATATCATGTTTGCAACCTGTCTGTGTGCAAGATTTCAAGCAAAACCTAGGGAACCTCATCTGATTGCAGTTAAAAGAATTTTCAGATATCTCAAAGGCACACCTTCTCTTGGCCTTTGGTATGCAAGAGAATCAGATTTTGGTTTGTGTGGTTATTCAAATGCTGATTTTGCAGGATGCAAAATAGACAGGAAAAGTACTTCAAGAAGTTGTCAATTTTTGGGTGGAAGACTAGTTTCATGGTTTAGTAAGAAGAAAAAGTCTATCTCAACTTCAACAGCAGAAGCTGAGTACATTGCTGCAGGAAGCTGTTGTGCTCAGATATTGTGGATGAGAAATCAGTTGTTAGATTATGGCCTGTCATACTCAAAAATCCCTATTTATTATGATAACCAAAGTGCTATTGCAATGACAAGAAATCCAGTTCAGCATTCTCTTACTAAGCACATTAGTATTAGATATCATTTCATAAGAGAACAGGTTCTGGAAGGAACAATTGAACTTCACTTTGTTCCTACTGATCAACAATTAGCTGATATATTCACCAAGCCACTGCCTGAAGCTACTTTCAATAAGTTGGTGAATGAACTTGGGATGATGAACTTTGAGAATTTTTGAGAAGAGCTATAGAGAAGAAATCCTGATGACTATCAAATCCTGATGGTCATTCAGAAAGGTATATATTTTTGATCAAATCCTGATATGACAAAATCCTGACAGGAAGTCAACTGGTCAATCCTGATGCATAGTTACTGAAGCTGGTGTGAAAACCAGAGGTTTTAAGGTAATTTGACAACAACAGTGCTGGTATTCTCTGGAAAGTAAAAGTTATACTTAGTCTCTGATTAAGTATTGAGTTTTACTTATAGATCTCAATTTATTTTCTAAGGAATTACCATTCATCATTTTAAATGTCATATGCACCATTGCTAACAATTTGTACAGGAAATAAAAGAAGATGAACAATTGAGACAATTGATAAATTTCATTGATACTTGAAGTTGTTTACAAATTGAAAAGGAAAATTACATTATTTTCTAGTCTAGTTTTCTATTCAGGAACACGTGCCTTGCAAATAAGCATGAATGCTCCTGAGCAGCTTCACAGTCCATCAGGATTGGAAGGTCTCTTGTTCCATCCTTAAAGGACAAGAAGAGGAGTTGATGCATTTGAAGGCGGATCGTTACCGTGACACCGGGACTCTTCCGTGCCTCCAACTTGCATGACATACAAGCATCACGGATCCTCTTTCTTCTCTCAAGCTCGCGTTCGAGCTCCTCAGCGTCATCATCGTCTTCATCCTCTTCATCATTGACAATGATGAGATTGTCAAGAGGATTCCAGTCAAGATTTGCCTGCTGGAAGTTGTGCCAAAGCACATCAGCCATTGCATTAACAAAGGCCTCATGTTCCTGAGGATCAGGAACAGGTTGATGTTCTTCATTTTCTGCAATTTCTGCTAGAACCTGATCCATCTCCTGCCAGATTAACTCTATTTCGTCGAGTTCTTGATCAGGTAACGTATCTTGTTGGTTATTAGCAGCCATGGAGAAAAGAAGAAGATGAAAGGTTTTCGTAAGATTTTTCTCTGTGGAGAGGGTTTTCTTATTTTTAATGGTGAATGATATTACTATTTAACACTCTCTTTTCTTTTATAGAGATTATTTGATCAGACTGCAGGTCATTTGCTTATTCTCGAGGCGATAGTTCAGTTTTCTATGACTATTTTGCCTTGATAAATGGTAAGAATGTTTCAGTGGGTTCTACATCATTAATTTGGTGAATTTTTTTTAAAAAAAAACAAAAACATTCTTTCAGGATTAGTGAAATAAAATTTTGTTTTCTTAAATGAAATTTTATTCTCAATTCACATAGAATTTTTTTTTAATCTTGATAAGGCAAATGGTTTTCTTGGAAATGCTTTTATTCCTGATGAGGTTAGGTTTTTCTTACATCATAAAATGCCTACTTGTTATGGATTACTTTCTAATGCTATGGGGCAAGGTCAATCACATCTTGTTCCTAACCCAAGCATTCATCCTAAACAGTCTAAACAGTCAACAACCATCTCTAATGTCTCTCAAAAGACTTTAGTTGTAAAAGCAAAGAAATCAGCTAGAACTGATGTGTCTGGAAGGCAATCAGGTTCAAAGGATTTTTCCTCTACACCACTCACTAAAAAGAAGTTACAAGGGGGTGTACAAGGAATCCTGGTGAAGAAATCTGCTAAGGGTGTTGAGGCTGTTTCTGTTAAAAGGAAGTTAGTGCTCAGGGATGAGACTGATTCAGAGGATGATTTACCTATATCCTCTATAAGGAATGTGAATAAGGAAGTTGCTGATACTGCTATTGAAGCTGTGGCACCATCATCAAAGCCATAGAAGAAAAGGAAATTATCTAAGGGCAGGTATCATATTCCTTTTGAAAAGAAGCAGGATACTGATGTACATGACACTTCTATTCTTAATGAGCAATCAAGTTCAACTGCTCAGACAAATCCTGATGTTAGTATTCCTGATGCTGCACCAAGTCAAGTTGTTACTATTTCAGACTCTCCAGCACAGGACTCTCCAACAAAAAGACATGTTGATATTTCATGGGAGAAGTATGGTGCTGCTGCTTCCAATCTTGGGATTAAACATCCAATGGAAAAGCTAAGGAAAGCAGGAGAGTTAGTGTTTTCTAGACAGAAGAAACTGAAGGGATCAAGCCCACAAGAACCTGGACCTCAAAGTGGTTCATCAGCTCTTACTGATGATCCAGCCACACAAGAACCACTCAATCAAAGTTTGGGTGAAGGCTTAGCAATTGGAATGATCACACAAGAACCATCTTCTCAAAGTGAAGATGCAGGCCAAGCTACAGTTTCTGAGAAATTTCCTGAAAATGCTCAAGGGATTTCTGGTGCAGATGATGTTCAAAGATTGGTCGAGGAAACTGTCAATGAGGGAAGCACACAAGAACCTCCAACTCAAAGTGTTGAAGAAGCTTAAGAACCTCATGCTACACAAGAACCATCAGTATCATATCTGAAAGTGTTTGTCCTAAATCCAATCATGTATGATGAGTTTGGAAGAACTTTCTTGTATTCTTATTTTATTTCATTAATGTTAATAAAAGACTTGTTTTGTTTTTATTACGGGCTTTATCTATTTAAAGTGTTTTAAATAAGATGTTCCATAGTTTAGAGTAAAGCTTCTAGAATTATAATGAGATCTAGAAGATGATAACTCTAGACTTAAACAGTTCCTGATCATAGGATAACTAATCGGAAGTTGGTGAATCCGCAAAGATTGGTACATACTATGCTTGCTCCCGTCAGGAGGATGTCTGTTCTCATAGGCATTTGTGTGGTGACACTATAGCTAGTATGTAGGTGCTTGTTAGGGAATAAGTTTACTGAACATGACTCGATAAGTTGAATAGCTAATGGAGTTTACTCACGTGTCAATAGTTATTCACTGAGTGATAGTTGTACAAGTGTCCTTAGACTTGAGATCGTTAGAGTTATCTTGTATATAATGAACTATGCTTTGGATTAGTCCTTAGTCTCAAGGACATCCATTAGGTCTATTATGGGCATAGGGATTTGTGTATGGAGATAGTTAACGTCAATAGAGGATCTACACCTTCCAGTATAGGAAGAGAATATCCTATGTTATTCTTAGTATGCAAGTTCTGGAATCTCTGACCATAGTGTATGAAATTAGAAAGGATTTTCTAATTTGCATTAATATGAACTTAGCATTATGAATAAGAAATCATATGATTAAATTTGATAGGCCTGACACGAGATCCATGCCTTGTATTTAATCGGGATATTGTAGGGTAGAAGGAATTGATTGTACTGAAACTAGTCACTGACAGGTTCTTGGTATTCTAAGCAGTGAATTCATATTATCCGGATAGTCACGATATGTTGAGAAGCATCACTCACGATGTAGAATAAATATAATTAATTAGTTAATTATATTTAATGAATTATTAGAG
Source organism: Heracleum sosnowskyi (assembly GCA_030848705.1). Taxonomy (NCBI): domain Eukaryota; kingdom Viridiplantae; phylum Streptophyta; class Magnoliopsida; order Apiales; family Apiaceae; genus Heracleum; species Heracleum sosnowskyi. The sequence continues at coordinate 75,613,015 of CM061235.1, forward strand.
TTCATATAAATAATAAATAAAAGTTTATTATTATTTATTTCTACTACCGGCTTAATATTGAACCTACAGGTTCACACCATAAAAGAATATTTTCTTTGATGAAAAGATTTAAATTATGAGAGAGGAAGAATTATTTTCTAAATAGTTTAGAAAAAGAAATAATGATTAAAATAGTTTTAATCATTATTAAAGCATTTTAGAAATGTGGGGTTAATATATATATATATATATATATATATATATATATATATATATATATATATATATATATATTATTAAAAACCCTAAAAGAGCCCTATAAATAGAATGAGATAGTTCATTCTAAGGCTCATCATATTTTGTGAAAAAACCTAAAAAGGAGCTAGCCTCCATATATATATATATATCTCTCTCCCTTTTCTCTCTAAAAAGTGTTAGAGTTTTTTTGAAGAAATCATCGAAGAAAAATTCTTGGTGGATACCGGTAGAGTGCTTCACACTCTGAGGAGCAACTGCTTGCAACCATCGTTTTAAAGCTTCGATTCTCAAGGTATGATTACGATTCCCCTCGATCTAGATTTTATATGTTTTTCTATATGTGCGATACATGGTTTTTACGGAATAATTGTTATATCACGCTTCCGCTCATCTGTAAATTCCTTCAATGGTATCAGAGCCAGGTTTTGCATATAGAGATTCATATAAAAAAATTTCAGATTTTTTTATGCATGTATGGATTTATTATGATTTTTGCAAGTATATTTAGATTTAATTATGAATTAATTCGAAATATTATTTGCATGAGATTTTGACCATTGATCTGGGTTCTACAAGTGTTGTGGATCATCTAGGTATTTTTTTCATAATTTTGTGATGTGTAGATTAGTTGTTATGAATTTTTTAAAATTGTTTTAATTAAAATTCATAAAATAATTATGCATGTTGAAATATATGAATTAAAATTTTCACAAGGACCCCATAGATACTTGGTTATTTTTGCTTTTGTTTGATTTCAGAAATCATATTATTTTGATTTTTTATTAATTTATTAATTAATTGTTAATTAATTTATTAATATTAAAATAAAATAATAATAACAATAAAGGGCATTAATGGCTAGAGCAGTTTTTTTTTAAGTGTTATAAATACTAAGTAATTTACAAACATTAAAAAAAAAACTGCTGCTGCTGCTGTCCGCGCGCGTGGCGCGCAACCGCCGGGAAGGGCCTGTAACGCATGCCGGGAATGCGTGACAGGTCCTGTAACGCATGAAGGGAATGCGTGACAGGGCCTGTAACGCTTGAGCTACATGCGTTACGCATTCCAGTAATGCGTTACAGCCCCTTTATCCACATTAAATTTGATTTTTTGGAAGTTTGGTAACTCCATTTTGGGCGTGCAATATACCGTTGGATTCGTTTTTCCGAGACGGATCTAATGGAGTGGTCAAATATTTTTTATATAAAATTTTGGAACTGTTTATATTTCCGGATGTGTTTTAAAGCATGTATTAATTGTTTTAATTGCTTTTAAATACTATAATAAATCCGTACATCATTATATCATTGTATGACATGATATTACTTGCATGCTTACTTGTTTATTTATTTTTATATATGAGATATATGCCTATATTTACAATGCGATGATAGATTTAGGTGGACTTAAATCAAAATAAGGCGTGCTCTAGAAAATCTAGAATATGAATCGTTTCTTGCCTTAACAATAATATTATGAGTACAACCATGAGATTCTTATGTTTATGAAACATAGAGTGAAATACTCTTTTGATGTTGAAAATGAAAATTTCTGTCTAGGCCGTTGGGTTTTAAGCGGGACCGATGTGACCCCTCCAACACACTGGGAATTTTTCATTTAAATATCATAATTGTATTTTGTTCAAGAAAAAGAGAATCTCCTAGTAATATGATTATGGTTGTAACATAATATAATCCCTCTTAATTAAAATTTATATCAAGTAGTAAATGGCCAATGGCACAACGGGCTTGTGTCGATCATAGCCTTTCAACATGGTAGAAAGTAGTTCTTATTTTTGAATCATTGTCGTTTCATGCTACAGCCGAGGGCTTTGATTTCGAAGTAAGAAATACTTGTCTATTACATAGAGATGTGTACAATGAATTAGAATCTAATGGTCATTACGTGCTACAGCCGTGGGCTATTGGAGACTGATTCAATTGTATGAAATGTTGGGTTAGACTTGACTTAGAATATTGAGTTTGTCGTGCTATATTCGTGACTCAATTATTCAAGAGTCTAAAGTTTTATTAGGGAATAACATGAGATGTAATTGACAAGAGTTGTCTGCCTACTGAACATCACATGGCGTTTCGTGCTACAGCCGAGGTTGTGTGATGGAATGTGGGATCCAAATTCCCACTAGCATTATGAATGCTTAATTTTTCCACTTAGGGGGTTGTATAAATTAGATAAACTAGTGGGAGCCACTTATGAATAAAGACCCGATTCATATAGTGTTTTAAAATGAAATTGAATATTTGATAAGTGTTGTTATGTGTTTATCATTTACAGATTTACTATATACATTATGTCTTCTGCACTATCACTCCGGAGCATACTGGATGCTCATAAATTGACTGGTCCTAATTTTGCTGACTGGCTTCGAAACTTGAAAATTGTTCTCAGGGTTGAGAAGCTGGAATATGTTCTTAACTCACCTAAGCCTGCTGAACCTGCTGACGATGCACATGATGATGAACATGTTGTGTATCGTAAGTGGATAGATGATGCAAATGTTGCTCAATGTATCATGCTAGCTTCCATGAACATTGAGCTACAGAAGCAGCATGAGCATATGGATGCTCACACTATCCTAACGCATCTACAAGAGTTGTATGATGTGGCGGGGAGGACAGCTCGATATGAGATATCGAAGGAGCTGTTCCGCTGTAGGATGTCTGAGGGATCGTCTGTGAATGACCATGTACTTAAGATGATCAATTTGATTGAACGTCTTGGACAACTTGGTTTCAACATGGATGGGGAGCTGAGTCAAGACTTGGTCTTGCAATCACTTCCGGGTTCGTTTTCGCAGTTTGTTGTGAACTTTCATATGAATAAGTTGGACGTCAGCTTGGCTGAACTCCACAACATGTTGAAGACTGCGGAATCGAATTTTCCCTCTAAGAAGAGTTCTGTTCTTCTAATTGGTGAAGGTTCCAATCCTAAGAAAAGGAAGAAGAACCCTCCCAAGAAGAAGAAAGTAGGTGAAAAAAGGCCGGTTCCACCAAAAGCTGAAGACCCCAAAAGCAAAGCTGTTTTCTTCCACTGTAACAAGGTGGGGCACTGGAAGAGGAACTGCAAGGTTTACCTTGCAGAATTGAAGAAGAAGAAGGGTAGTGAGACTGCCGCTTCTGATTCAGGTATGTTCATGATTGAAGTGAATATGTCATTAAATCAAATTTCTACTTGGGTATTAGATACCGCTTGTGGTTCTCACATTTGCAATTCGTTGCAGGGACTAAGGAGAAGTAGGTCTCTTGAGGAAGAGGAAGTGATTCTACGGATGGGAAATAGAGCTAGAGTTGTTGTTGAAGCTGTAGGATCATTTGATTTACATATGCCTACGGGCAAGACTATTGTTTTAAATAATTGTTATTTTGTTCCCTCGATTGTGAGGAATATTATTTTTATTCCCATGTTAGACTTGGCTGGATTTTCGTTTGTTATTCAGAATAATAAATGTTCAATTCTTAGAGATAATGTTCTTTATGGTAGTGGTATTTTAAATAATGGTCTGTATGTATGTGACGTAGATCATAATTTACTACAAATTGAACGTACTAATAAAAGGAAAAGGGATGATGAAAATCTCACCTATTTGTGGCACTACAGACTTGGTCATATTAGTGAAAATAGACTTCGTACATTGCATAAGGAAGGGTTACTTGAACCCTTTGATTTTGAATCATATCCTACATGCGAGTCTTGTCTATTAGGTAAAATGACCAAATCTCCATTTAGTGGACATGGAGAGAGGGCTACAGATTTGCTAGGATTGGTACACACAGATGTATGTGGACCGATGTCTACGCAAGCCATGGGTGAATTTTCGTACTTCATTACTTTCATAGATGATCGATCTAGATTCAGATATGTGTATTTGATGAAACACAAGTCTGAAGCCTTTGAAAAGTTCAAAGAATACAAGTATGAAGTGGAGAAACAAACCAAACATAGTATTAAAACCCTTCGATCAGATCGAGGCGGTGAATACTTGAATGGCGAGTTTTTAGATTATCTCAAAGAAAATGGTATAGTCTCTTAGTGGACTCCTCCATATACTCCACAGTTGAATGGGGTATCTGAAAGGAGAAATCGAACTTTGTTAGACATGGTTCGATCCATGATGAGCTATGTAGATCTTCCAGTATTCCTTTGGGGTTATGCATTGGAAACCTCAGCATATTTACTGAATAAGGTGCCTTCCAAATCTGTTCCTCAAACTTCATATGAGATATGGAAAGAAAGGAAACCGAGTCTTAAACACGTTAAGATTTGGGGATGTCTAGCTTATGTTAAGAAAGTTGACCCTGATAAGCTGGAATCTCGATCCGTAAAATGTAAGTTTGTGGGATATCCTAAAGAGACTTTAGGGTATTACTTTTACACCGATCATAGGGTATTTGTCTCCAGCCATGCTACCTTCTTGGAAAAACAGTTTATCCTTGAAGGGAACAGTGGGATCAAAATAGAACTTAATGAAGTTCAAGAAGCACAAACTACCAAGGTTCAAGAGGAAACACATGTTCAGACTGAACAACCTTCTGTGGAACAGCCCATTTGTAGGTCAGAGAGAGTGTCTCGCCAACCTGAGAGGTATTATGGCCTTGTCATTGAGAATGACAATGAGTTGTCAATCATTGATGATGACGACCCTATGACCTATAATGAGGCTATGAGTAGTATTGACTCAGAGAAATGGCAGAGTGCCATGAAATCCGAAATGGATTCTATGTATACCAACCAAGTATGGACTTTGGTTGAAGCACCCAAAGATGTGAAGCCTATTGGGTGCAAATGGGTATACAAGAGAAAGATTGGAGTAGATGGCGAGGTGGAGACCTATAAGGCCAGGCTCGTGGCAAAAGGATTCAGACAAAGGCAAGGGATTGACTTTGATGAAACTTTTTCGCCTGTAGCCCTGTTAAAATCGATTCGGATTTTGCTTGCGATTGCTGCTTACTACGACTATGAGATCTGGCAAATGGACGTGAAAACAGCCTTCCTCAATGGGAAACTTGAAGAGGAAGTGTATATGACACAACCAGAGGGTTTTGTTTCCAAAGGGAATGAACACCTAGTGTGTAAGCTGCTACGAACCATATATGGATTAAGGCAAGTTTCTCGTAGATGGAACATCCGTTTTGATGAGACAATCAAAGAGTTTGATTTTATCAAAAACATAAATGAACCATGTGTCTACAAGAAGGTTAGAGGGAGCGTGGTAACATTTCTTGTGTTGTATGTGGATGACATACTTCTTATAGGAAATGATATACCGATGCTACAATCAGTCAAAGTGTGGCTATCAAAGAACTTCACTATGAAGGACATGGGAGAAGCATCTTACATTCTCGGTATGAAGATCTATAGAGAAAGATCTAGAAGAATGATAGGTCTTACCCAGGGTACATACATCGAGAAAGTGCTTAAAAGGTTCAGCATGGAAAACTCCAAGAGAGGTCTCATACCAATGAGCCATGGAGTATCCCTTTCTAAGAAGATGTCTCCTAAGACACCTGAAGAAAGGGAGAGTATGAGTAAGATTCCTTATGCTTCGGCAATAGGATCTATCATGTACGCGATGTTATGTATTAGGCCTGATGTTGCTCATTCAATTAGTGTGACGAGCAGATATTAGTCCAATCCAGGTGAAGACCGCTGGAAAGCAGTGAAGAACATCCTTAAGTATTTGCGAAGGACTAAGGATATTTTTCTTGTTTTTGGTGGATCTGAGTTGAAAATAGAGGGTTATTGTGACGCCCTCCAAACCCGGGGTACAGATTTGAAGAGTCATCCGACCAACGGAATACTCTTTAACACATGCATAATATATATAAAGACACAAATACCCCTTGACCAAGACCGCATCCAGATTATGGCAATGAACACAAGCTACTACAATCTTTTATTAATACAATACCAGTTTTATCAGAGTTATTACATCACAACTAAAGTTCAAATCTAGACATCTAATCCAGAAAAGCAAAACAACAACTACCCTGCCAATGACAATGACTCGAGGGGATCTCCTGGCTGCTGGTGAACTATCGGTCACGCTATGCTGACTCATACTCTCGCTTCACTGGAATAGGGTTAGAAAACAACAAGCAAGAGTGAGCCAAAATTGCTCAGCAAACATCAATGAATCATTTCTATCACAGTTGTAAGGATATGAATTTATGATATCAGAATCAACAATATTTAGCTAACACATGCTTTGTATCAATAACAATTGAAGAAAAAGAATTAGAATTTGGCTTATACATTTTATTCAAATCAAAGGTTGTGCTGCTGGCCAGCCACGCATCAACCCCGGACTAGCTCACAGCATAGTCCTCTACTGGATCCTAGGCCAAACTGGGCCTTAAGTTATTCCGACCATAAATATGGTCCGACCAATTACTGGTCCATTTTAAAAACATGCCAAATCTATCATAGGGTATAAACAATAACATGCTCAATAAGATAACTCAATGTATAGTAATTGCAAAAGAGCTTCAACTGCTCAGTATCAAATGAAGATCGAGAAACAATCATGAAGTAATTTCAACGGTACAGTGTACTCATTCAATAAGGAGATCAATATTGGTAATCGATAATCGATGACCGTAATCAATAGTCAACGATGGAAGTCAAATGATCAATGGTTGTCAATAATAATCAAAGGATGATAATCAATAATCAAATGGTGGTAAACAATAATCAAGTAAGTTGGAAATAAGGGTTTCCGATACAGATCAAATCAAAGAATAAAGAATCTCTAAGGAAATGGAATCAGTTGTCCAAATGCGGTTAAAAGATTTATAATTTGAATTGTTCTGGGGATAACGGTATTCAAGTAATCAAGACAATAATAAATTTTATCACAAGTAAAGGCACAGATACTTGCCTGGTCTACGCTACATTAGGTATCCATATCCGAGAAGCAAATCTCAAGATCCCTTTGTCGTCCGGTTGGCTACATATTTCCTCACCTATCATCTTACTCACATCATCATTCATAACTTGCTCTTGGCACTTCCGTATCTTCTCCAACAATTCAGGTTGAAACGTCATGGTATAAATCATTTCCGTCGCATCCTTCAGAATACTTACTTCGATCTCTAACTTCTCAAATTCCTTGTATAACTCTTTGGTCATCGTCAGTGTATTTAATCTCTCTTTTCTGCTCAGTGCATCTGCTACCACATTTGCCTTGCCGGGATGATAGTTGATAGAAACGTCGTAGTCCTTGATTAGTTCTAACCATCTTCGTTGCCTCATGTTCAGCTCTTTCTGAGTAAAGATATACTTCAAACTCTTATGATCGGTGTAAATTTCACATCTCTCTCCATACAAGTAGTGTCTCCATATCTTCAAAGCAAACACAATCGCTGCTAACTCCAAATCATGTGTAGGATACTTCTGTTCGTGGGGCCTCAACTGTCTTGACGCATAAGCAATAACCTTGTAATGTTGCATAAGTACGCAACCCAATCCTTTGTACGACGCATCACTATAGATTACGAATTGACCCTGATCGTCTGGTAACATCAATACCGGTGCCGTAGTTAGTCTCTTCTTTAGCTCTTGGAAGCTTTCTTCGCATTTATCGTTCCATATGAATCGCTCGCTTTTCCTTGTCAGCTTGGTCATTGGAGTAGCTATCTTCGCAAAATCTTGCACAAATCTCCGGTAGTATTCGGCTAATCCCAAGAAATTTCTGACTTCAGTCGGTGTCCTTGGTCTCTCCCAATCTTTCACTGCCTCTATCTTTGCTGGATCCACTTTGATTCCTTCGCTGCTCACCACGTGTCCTAAGAAATGAACTTCTCTTAACCAGAATTCACACTTGGAAAACTTCGCATATAGTCTTTCTTGTCTCAACGTTTCCAACACAATCCGCAAATGGTTTGCATGCTCTTCCTCTGTCTTTGAGTATATCAAGATGTCGTCGATGAATATCACTACAAACTTGTCCAAATATCTCTTGAAAATCCCGTTCATTAAGTCCATAAAAGCTGCGGGTGCATTTGTTAGTCCAAACGCCATTACTAAGAATTCATAGTGCCCACACCTTTTTCGAAAGGCTGTCTTCGGTATGTCGTCTGGATTAATCTTCAGTTGGTGATATCCTGATCGTAGGTCAGTCTTTGAAAAATGTACCGCTCCTTTCAGCTGGTCAAACAGATCATCTATTCGAGGTAACGGATACTTGTTCTTAATAGGCATCTTGTTCAATTCCCGATAGTCTATACACAATCTCATGCTTCCATCCTTTTTCTTGACAAACAATACTGGTGCTCCCCACGGCGAAACGTTGGGTCTAATAATTCCTTTTTCTAGCAAATCTTGCAGTTGAGTAGCCAATTCCTTCATCTCCACTGGTGCCATTCTGTATGGGGCCTTAGATATTGGCTCCACGCCTGGTGCTAAATCTATCGCAAATTCAATCTCTCTATCTGGAGGTAAACCTGGTAATTCTTCCGGAAAAACATCTGGAAACTCATTTACAACTGGAATATCTTCTAACTTAGAAACTTCCTTTTCTATATCTATCACATAAGCTAAATACACCTCACAACCTTGCTTTAATAATCTCTTAGCCTGAATCATCGTCAGGAACCTCTTTCTTTGTCTCTCTCCTCTAAATATTATTTCTTTCTTTTCTAGGGTAATCAAAGTAACCCTCTTATTCTTACAGTCAATACTCGCATTATACACAGTCAACCAATCCATCCCTTATATCACATCAAATTCACCTAACTTAAAAGGTAACAAGTCAACATAAAAATGATTTCCCAAAATCTCTATCTCACAACGAGGATAATATAAACTGACCGCTATACGATCCTGATTAGCTATCTCTATATTCAACACTCCACTTAAGGGTTTCATTACGCAATTCAATCTACGAGCAAACGTTTCAGAAATAAAAGACTTCGTCGCTCCCGAATCTATTAACACTTTAGCAGGAATAGAATTTACTAAAAGTGTACCTGCCACCACGTCGGAATCTCTCACTGCTTCTCCCATTGACATATTGTAGGTCCTGGCTAACGGCTGGACATTAACAACTGGGGGTGCTTCAATCGCCTGAATCATATTGTTCACGGTTGCTGGTGCTCTGCAGTCCTTAATCATGTGACCTGGTTTCTTACACCGATGACACACAATGCCTATCTTGAAATCCCGGGAATAATGTCCCTTCTGATTGCATTTAAAGCATGTGACATTCAATCGATGGCATATCCATGGATGTCGCTTCCCGCATGTCTTGCATTCTGGTAGTGGGGGTCTAGAAAGTCCTTGCTGACTGCCGGCTGGTAGACGGTTATCTTGTCCTACGCTCCCGGTATCTGGCTTCCTGAAACTTGAATTCCTTCCAGGCTGAAATCCTGGTTTCTTATTTGCTTGCCCTTGAAAACTTCCATGTTGTTGTCCCTTATCAGGTATCCCTGCTTTCCTTTTCTTGTTCTCCCTCTCTTTCATGTAAGAATCACTCTCTGTCTCCGTAATCATTGCCTTTTGGACCACCGCTGCATAGGTGTCCAACTCCAATATAGCTAACTTACTATGAATCCAAGACCTCAGTCCCTGCTGGAACCTCTTGGCCTTCTTCTTCTCCGTATCCACATAGGTTGGAACAAACCTTGACAACTCCGTAAACCTTGTTTCATATTGGGGCACTGTCATACTTCCCTGCTTTAACTCCAAAAACTTTAATTCCATCTGATCTCTCATATAGTCCGGAAAATACCTTTCCAAAAACAACTCTGTAAATCTTGCCCATGTAATCAATCCCTCGGGTTCCATAGCCCTACTCGTTTCCCACCAATAACTGGCCTTATTCTTCAGAAAATAGCTTGCATACTCCGTCTTCTTATCCTCTGCCACTTTTATCAAGGCAAAAGCCTTTTCCATCTCCTTTAACCATGCCTTAGCCTCTACAGGGTCTGCTGATCCTTTAAATTCTGGAGGTTTTGCTGCTTGGAAAGATTTGAACGTAATCGCCGGTGCTACTTGCTGGTGATACTGTTGATGCTGCTGATGCTGGTGTTGTTACTGCTGTTCTAAGAGCTGTTGCTGAAATGCTTGTTGCTGCTGTGCTAATGCGGCAGTCTGTTGAGTAAGAGTATTTAACAACTGGATTACCATCGGGTCCATGTGGCCCGTGGGAGGTGTATTTTGTTGACCTTCTTGGTCGGAGGTATCAGTCGCACGGGTTTGTCATCTAGGAGCCATATCGCTGATGAATAAACAATAATTGGCTTAATCAAACAGTCCATATAAGAGAAGGAAGGATTACAATTGATATCTCGAAGGTTTACAGGTTTTCTCAACGGTGTATGGATACACTCGTTGCAACAAGTAGAATAACAGTTATGATGCTGGAAGTGAATGACAAGGGAATAAATACAGTTCTATAAAAGAGGTTTATCATATATATATATAGATAGAGTTAGTACAAGCGTAGAACGCTTCAAAAGAAAATATATCATGGCTGAACCATAACTGCCGATCAGTAATACAACAAAAATGCAACAACAACCCGAGGCGTTCATATAAGCCCGGTGCACTGCAGATTCTACAATATGCATCTATATACTAACTATCTAGAAACCATACATCCATGTCACATCTGTCTGCTCCTAAAACCTGCTCACAGATCACCTGCTCCTGCCGGCCATAACGGGGGTCCTGAAATCTCTGCAATCTCACTCATCGCATAATCCAAAATCTGTCTCATCCCTGCTACTGTCTCTCCTTCTCGACTAGAAGCTAATCCGTGCAATCGATTCTCAACCAAGGTCCTCGTAACCCTAAACCTCATTTGAATGTCCCTCATCTGATCTCTAAGTCTGTCCCTCTCTCGGATAGCGACTGCTTCGATCGAACGAACCCTACCCATCTCCATAACCTGACCATAAAGGTACTCCTTCTCTCTGCTCACCCTCTGATACACATGGTGTGGAACTGGTGGCTCACCTAACTGATACAAAGGCCCACAAACTGATGCCTGAGACACTGGTGCTAGGGCTACCTGTCGGAGTGGAATATGACAAGGTATCTGATCTCTCCTGACTACCGGATGCTGATGCCTAGGCTGATATCGCATTGGCCGAGACGGTCCTGCTCTCTCAACGGGTGTAGGTATCTCTGCTATCGTATCCTCGGAAGGGTTTGAGTCTGAACTAGAACTAGGGGGCTGCAATTATAACCACATTTAATTACTACGCATAATATCCCTAGTTGACCTCCTAATATCCTTACGTGAATTCCTAACTTTCTATGTTATCCTGGACCCTAAGTCCTAACTTGTTTCAAATGCCATAACCTGTTGCTCTGATACCAACTGTGACGCCCTCCAAACCCGGGGTACAGATTTGAGGAGTCATCCGACCAACGGAATACTCTTTAACACATGCATAATATATATAAAGACACAATTACCCCTTGACCAAGACCGCATCCAGATTATGGCAATGAACACAAGCTACTACAATCTTTTATTAATACAATACCAGTTTTATCAGAGTTATTACATCACAACTAAAGTTCAAATCTAGACATCTAATCCAGAAAAGCAAAACAACAACTACCCTGCCAATGACAATGACTCGAGGGGCTCTCCTGGCTGCTGGTGAACTATCGGTCACGCTATGCTGACTCATACTCTCGCTTCACTGGAATAGAGTTAGAAAACAACAAGCAAGAGTGAGCCAAAATTGCTCAGCAAACATCAATGAATCATTTCTATCACAGTTGTAAGGATATGAATTTATGATATCATAATCAACAATATTTAGCTAACACATGCTTTGTATCAATAACAATTGAAGAAAAAGAATTAGAATTTGGCTTACACATTTTATTCAAATCAAAGGTTGTGCTGCTGGCCAGCCACGCATCAACCCCGGACTAGCTCACAGCATAGTCCTCTACTAGATCCTAGGCCAAACTGAGCCTTATGTTATTCCGACCATAAATATGGTCCGACCAATTACCGGTCCATTTTAAAAACATGCCAAATCTATCATAGGGTATAAACAATAACATGCTCAATAAGATAACTCAATGTATAGTAATTGCAAAAGAGCTTCAACTGCTCAGTATCAAATGAAGATCGAGAAACAATCATGAAGTAATTTCAACGGTACAGTGTACTCATTCAATAAGGAGATCAATATTGGTAATCGATAATCGATGACCGTAATCAATAGTCAACGATGGAAGTCAAATGATCAATGGTTGTCAATAATAATCAAAGGATGATAATCAATAATCAAATGGTGGTAAACAATAATCAAGTGAGTTGGAAATAAGGGTTTCCGATGCAGATCAAATCAAAGAATCAAGAATCTCTAAGGAAATGGAATCAGTTGTCCAAATGTGGTTAAAAGATTGATAATTTGAATTGTTCTGGGGATAACGGTATTCAAGTAATCAAGACAATAATAAATTTTATCACAAGTAAAGGCACAGATACTTGCCTAGTCTACGCTGCTGTCGGATCGACTCTGCTCACTCTACCTTTCCTTTTCCCTTGCTCCGGGAACTCGATTCTATAATTAAACAACTCATCACAATAAGTCTAACTATTCTCGTTCTACTCTCGACACTTATTCAATCAATAATCACATTTAAACAAGTAACCAGTTACGTATCAGACGTCCGGAATGATTTACGATATTTAAAACTTAGATATTTGCCCTAGTACGGGCATATACAGACTATAAAACACAACATACAATTAATATGAACCATATAGCACTTATAAATATTTTTAAAACATCATACGAAACTTATTTGAATTTTAGATAAGTCACGATTAATTTTTAAATCAAAACTCGGATTTTTAAATCCAATATAAACATTTAAATGCAAATAAATCAATTAATAAAATTAATTTACACTTTTTAAATGCTCAAAATATTTTTAAATAAATAAATAGGCTTGAAAATAATTAAACTGAATTTTAAATTAATTAAATCTAATTAATAATTGATTTTTAAGAATTAATCGATTAAAAGAAATAACCAATTAAATGATAAATTAATTATTAATTAAAAATAATTAAAATAATTAAGTTTAAGCAATTTTTGGGTTTAAAATAATAAATATAATTTTCCAGAATTTTTCTGATATTAAAAAATATTTTTAAAATAAAAATATGAATTTTTAAAGTTTTTAAACTATTTTCGAATTAAATTTAAAAATAAAATTCAAAAACAGTTTTCAGAAAATGAATTAGGGTTTTGAAGATTGAAACCGGGTCAAACTTCGGGTAAACGGGTCGGGAAGAACAATTCCGGGTCACCAAGAACAACCCACCGGATTCTGGGTTTTCCAGAATCCGGCCGGTGTCCGGCGGCCGGAATTCTTCGATTCCATCCAAACACAAACAATTCCAGAGGGCTTTTGTTCACTTTTTCAAGACAAACAAATCCCACACACAATCACATACGTCCCATGCCGGAATCGAGCCCAGAATTCGTTCAAAGAATTCACCGGCGACGACTTCGGCCAGAAACCCGATCTACTTTAATTCTACATGAAACTCAAAGATTAATATACCAAAATGAAGCTTATAACTCATACAATCAAAGCCCCATATCATAACTAATGTCAGATCAACAGAAAGAATGAACGAAGTAAAAGAAGATTTCAGGTCGAAAACCCGAAAATCAAACCCGACTAAATTGAACTTAAACACGAAATTAAATCATGGATTCTTGCTAATTAGAACCCTAGGAACATGTTAGAAGCAACCAATTGAACGGAGAATCAACAGAATGAAAATCCCCAAATTAATCAAGAACCCTAATTTAATTCGAATATTGAAAAATTCATAATAAATCGAAAAATTACCAGATGATGATGAGGTTGAAAGATTCTGAAACTAGAGATCAAGAGCTTTGATTTGAGTACTTGAACTTTGATTTCTGAAATCAATAACACCTTGAACGAATGGATTGAATATTCAAGAACACGAAGAACACGTTTCGGGAATTTTTACTTTTTGATTATACGCAATGCAGATTATGAAGGTTATAAGGTTCGATTCGTCTTTTTATATTTTTGGAAAAATAATACCCCAAGGAACACTTTTGGATCGTGATAGATCCACTGGATCGTTTAAAAACCCTAATTAGGTTAAAAATACGTTTTACGAGAAGATAATTATCTACAAGGGTTGATAATTATCCAAATCAATACATATCATTATATAACTAATGCTCAAGAATACTGGGGCTATAACAAAGGTAATATTGATATAAAACGATATATCCGTCCCCTTAAGCAATTAGGGTTCGGAACAATTTTTTTCCCTTTTTGAACAAAACGAATTATTCTTGCAGAATCAAATAGGTAGGAATGAAATGATACGAATATCTCTCCCGATAATGATTCGAATACGAAAGACGAAGAGATATTAATTAATGTACGAAATTCCAATGGGGCCCTTGAATTATCAAAACGGGGCTCAGATTTGAAGAAAATTCCAAATGACGAAATATTTGAAAGGAGCTTTCGACTCACCATTTAGCACATAATCACACAATAATTATCATTTAATAATATTCCAATACTCCACAATAAATATTTTTATATTAAATATATCATTTAATCAAATGATAATTTCACGGATATTACAGTTATACTGACTCTAGTTTTCAATCAGAAAGCGATGATAGCAAATCCATGTCAGGGTACTTGTTTACTCTGAATGGTGGTGCGATTAGTTGGAAGAGTTCCAAACAGTCTACAACGGCTGACTCCACAGCGGAAGCAGAGTATATAGCTGCAAGTGAGGCTGCAAAAGAAGCCGTTTGGATGAGGAAATTTGTTTCTGAGTTGGGAGTTGTTCCTAGCATTGAGGAGCCTATTGTGTTGTATTGTGATAACAACGCAACAATAGAACAAGCCAAGGAACCTAGGTCTCATAAAAATACCAAACATGTTTTGTGGCGCTTTCATTTGATTAGGGAGATCATTGAAAGAGGAGATGTCAAAATTGAGAGAGTTGACACACATAACAACGTAGCAGACCCACTCACAAAGACATTGTCTCAGATTCACTTTGATCGTCATAAAGAGAAGATGGGTATTAGATACCAGTGTGATTGGCTTTAGTTCAAGTGGGAGATTGAAAGTGTGTGTCCTAAATCCAATCATGTATGATGAGTTAGGAAGAACTTTCTTGTATTCTTATTTTATTTCATTAATGTTAATAAAAGACTTGTTTTGTTTTTATTACGGGCTTTATCTATTTAAAGTGTTTTAAATAAGATGTTCCATAGTTTAGAGTAAAGCTTCTAGAATTATAATGAGATTATAATAGTGAGATCTAGAAGATGATAACTCTAGACTTAAACAGTTCCTGATCATAGGATAACTAATCGGAAGTTGGTGAATCCGCAAAGATTGGTACATACTATGCTTGCTCCCGTCAGGAGGATGTCTGTTCTCATAGGCATTTGTGTGGTGACACTATAGCTAGTATGTAGGTGCTTGTTAGGGAATAAGTTTACTGAACATGACTCGATAAGTTGAATAGCTAATGGAGTTTACTCACGTGTCAATAGTTATTCACTGAGTGATAGTTGTACAAGTGTCCTTAGACTTGAGATCGTTAGAGTTATCTTGTATATAATGAACTATGCTTTGGATTAGTCCTTAGTCTCAAGGACATCCATTAGGTCTATTCTGGGCATAAGGATTTGTGTATGGAGATAGTTAACGTCAATAGAGGATCTACCCCTTCCAGTATAGGAAGAGAATATCCTATGTTATTCTTAGTATGCGAGTTCTGGAATCGCTGGCCAGAGTGTATGAAATGAGAAAGGAGTTTCTAATTTGCATTAATATGAACTTAGAATTATGAATAAAAAATCATATGATTAAATTTGATAGGCCTGACACGAGATCCATGCCTTGTATTTAATCGGGATATTGTAGGGTAGAAGGAATTGATTGTACTTAAACTAGTCACTGACAGGTTCTTGGTATTCTAAGCAGTGAATTCATATTATCCGGATAGTCACGATATGTTGAGAAGCATCACTCACGATGTAGAATAAATATAATTAATCAGTTACTTATATTTAATGAATTATAAAATTCATATAAATAATAAATAAAAGTTTATTATTATTTATTTCTACTACCGGCTTAATATTGAACCTACAGGGTCACACCATAAAAGAATATTTTCTTTGATGAAAAGATTTAAATTATGAGAGAGGAAGAATTATTTTCTAAATAGTCTAGAAAAAGAAATAATGATTAAAATAGTTTTAATCATTATTAAAGCATTTTAGAAATGCGGGGTTAATATATATATATATATATATATATATATAGATATATTATTAAAAACCCTAAAAGAGCCCTATAAATAGAATGAGATAGTTCATTCTAAGGCTCATCCTATTTTGTGAAAAAACCTAAAAAGGAGCTAGCCTCCATATCTCTCTCTCTCTCTCTCTCTCTCTCTCTCTCTCTCTCTCTCTCTCTCTCTCTTTCTCTCTCTCTCTCTCTCTCTTTTCTCTCTAAAAAGTGTTAGAGTTTTTTTGAAGAAATCATCGAAGAAAAATTCTTGGTGGATACCGGTAGAGTGCTTCACACTCTGAGGAGCAACTGCTTGCAACCATCATTTTAAAGCTTCGATTCTCAAGGTATGGTTACGATTCCCCTCGATCTAGATTTTATATGTTTTTCTATATGTGCGATACATGGTTTTTACGGAATAATTGTTATATCATGCTTCCGCTCATCTGTAAATTCCTTCAATATCCTGATGCAAGCTTATCAAATCCTGAGAATGTTACTCCTGATGCTAGTGGTGCTCCTGATGCTGAGCCAATTTTGATACAACCACTAAGAACACGACCAATGGACCATCCTATCATAGATTCACAGGATAAACTTAAAGGTATATCTATTCCTGATCCTGATGTTACTCATGATGATGATGATGATGATTCTGATGATAGTGATGATGATAATAATGACGAGAAGGAACAGCTTGCCAGAGTTCTAAAATCTAGTCTTGGAACTAATTATGGTTCGTCAAGCACCTTCATGACTGGCAAGGCTTCTACTGGAAAAGATCTCAGACAAGATTTTTCTAATCCTTCTGAAATCAATACTGCTGAAAAGCTGAGAAGGCATCAATGGGAAAACGAATGGTATAGGTCTGATGAATCTGTCAGCTATCCATATGCCTTGGATCATGAATGTCAGACAAGATTATGCAGTGAAGATGATTGAGAATCCAGACTTGAAGAATCATCTGAAGGCTACAACTCTTTTATTTAAAAGCCTGAAACATGAGATTGATTCTGTCAAAGCTGCAACTGAGTTGGTGAGGGAAGATATTTCTATGAGTTTTACAAAGGTGCCCACTGCTCTTCAACTAAGGATAGTGGAATCCCAAGTGAAATCTGTTGTTTCTGAACAAACCTCCATCAACAGAAGGATTGATTCTCTTGATACAAAGGTAACTGACATTCAAACCTCTCTTGCCTTAATTTTGAATATATTGTCAAATACTGATGTCAAAAAGGGGGAGAAGGTAAGTCAGACAAAATGTACACCTGATCTAGTATTGAGAAATAATGATGATGATGATGATCATACTGGAAATGATGGTGACAAAATTCTACAAGGAGAAACCTCTGATGCTGCTATTATGAAGACAATTCAAACTTCTCAAAGTCAAACAACGCAGTCAACTCATATTTCTGATTCTGGAGTAAGGACAGTAAGAACAATGGTGCAATCTCAGATCCTGACGAAAGAACAAATCCTAACAGGTGATCAAATCCTGATGTCTGGTCATGAACAAACTCTTGCTACAATTCCTGAAGGTGATGAAGATATGATTATTGATAATCCTGAAGATGCATCACATCTATTCCAGAAGTTCTCTACAAAAGATGGCAGAATTGTTACTCTATATCACACTGATAAAAGAGTTCAACAATTATTTGTAAGAAAAGCACTCTCTACAGCAAGTGAAGAATATCCTGATCTCTCACATGAAGAATTCTTAAGACAACAGAGAGAAATGATGGAAAGCTTTAATAATTCTGCTCCTACTACAGGTAGAGGAGGCAGAGGTAGGAGAGGTGCTAGAAGAGGTAGAAGAGGTTTTTCAACTCAAACAATGCCTAGACAGACAAGGTCTAGAGGTTTATTAATTGAAGAAATTCCTAAATCTTCACAAAATCTAATAGATCCTTTTATCAAGGATATCATTGAGAAGGAAGACAAAGAATTTATTGAAGAAGAACCTGAATTGAGAAGAAGGCCAAGACAATTAATTCTCTGCAATACAAATCAAATTAAAGATTCTAATCCTGATATTGTTCCTGACAATGTTCAAGATCCTGATGAATCTGAAATTCTGCAAGAAATTGATTTGTTAATCTTATCTATTGTGGTTGATTCTCACAACAAGGAAGTGGATGAAGAAGAAGAATCCAGAAGAAGAGAAATCACAAGAAGAACAAATAGAGATTTCAATATCTATGTACAAAGGCTTAAACTCTCAAACAGAAGATTGTGGAGAAATCCAAGAAGACAAGAATCTTTACTAGAAAGAAGCTATGCTTTTGAAAAAGAGAAAGATAAGAAGTGGAAACACATAAGTACACTGAGGTGTAACACACCTATCAATTTTCAGAATGGAGGAATTATAACAAGTGCTTCAAGTGTTGTTGATTTATCTGATTTGGTTAGATCAAAAGCACTCTGGCTACGAATGTTTTCAAATCTGAAGCAATTGACAAGTAATTCAAGAGGAGATATTGGACACAGGGATGCTGAATATGTCATATGTTGATCCTTACTCCTTGATTGAAATTGGAGGTACTTTAACTTCTGAAAACTTGAACAATTTATTAGCCGTTGATATAGTTATAGATTGTCATGATGGTATTGAAAAGAAAGAAAAGCTTCTGTACTTCATGAAAGATGGTAGTGTGAAGATTCTATCCATTCAAGATCTGCTGATGAAAACTACACAGGAACTGAAATATGTTCATTATCTGTTAAGATGGAAGAATAAAGTGTGCAAAGAAAGGAGTGACATGATCTTGTCAACAATAAGAAGAAGACTGGATGGAAACAGAAATTTCAATGGTAATTATACTCCCATGTACTTAAATCAAAGAGGTCAAGATGTGGAAATGCGAAGGGGTACTGCTGTTAAAGAAGTAACTTTTCGCATGACTCAACTTACTCTCAATCCTGATGGGAAGGAAATTGCTTATCTTTTGCTTGAAGAGCACATTCTACAAAGAAGCTCCATACAGAATCTCAGAGAAGCTATTTACCAGATTAATGAGGAAGATGAAGATCTCAGAAATCTTAAGGAAAGACTGATTCAAATTCTTGAAGAAAAAGAAGAAAATTTGTTATCCAACTTCTTGAAGATGAATATGTTCTATCAAAGAATTTAAACAGATAAGTTGCTACTGAAGATACTTGTACATTTTGTAAATATGTTTTTGACATCATTGAATCTTAGGAATCTATACTTTATTTCTGACGATTGTTAGATCAGGATTCAATGATCGTCAAGATCTAGACTTCAACTGATCAGGATTGCTGACGTCATCAGGATTGCATGGTCGTCAGGATCAGAATGAATATCAGGACTGGGATCAGGATTGATCATCAGGACTGGAAGCTGATCAGGATTCCTACTTCGAGTTATATTTGGAGTCTAGTTAAATAAGGAAGGTTATTCTGTCGGTTCCTGGTTTGTAGTAATGTAGCTATCGATTAAGGATAGGTTTCAATCTTTGTAATTGATTAGGACTTATCATTGATAGAGAAGTTGTGTAGTATATAAACACAGTTTTAGGTTTCGATTTATGTGACAGAGAGACGAGAACATAATCGATCTCATACACGAGTATCTTTGTAACCTAGCAGCTCTCAAGAACTCAAAATTTCTTGAGAGAGTTTGTAACAGTTTTATATCAGATTTAATAAAGCTGTTATCATTCTTTCATATCTGTGATTCATATCTTATTAAGTAGAGATTCTTATACAATTGTATTCAACCCCCCTTCTACAATTGTTTATTACTGGGCAACATACTATATATTATATATGAATTTAATATAGCGGTTCAGTTAATTTCGGTTCGTTTTTGGCTAAAAAACCGGAACCGAAACCGAACCATTAATTTCGGTTTTTTGGTACGATTTTTTTTTGTTTTTTCTTCGATTTAATATTTTTCGGTGTGGTTTATCAGTTTTTTCGGTTAATTTTTTGGTTTCGGTTTTTTCTGCTCACCCCTACCTACGGACACATGAGAGGAGTGCAATTAGTTCCTAAAAAAACAAATTAGTGACATGTATCCTCCAGACTGCAATATGTGCTCATCTGCCAAAATGATTATCACAAACTTGGGGCGTGCAAAGATGCGCCGACCATCATGCGTGTTTGATTATATTACAACAACATTGTGTGCTTTGACGATTCCATAATCTAGAATGCAAAAAAAAAAAAATCAATCGATCACTAAAATAGACAACAACCGCTTTTTAAGGCAAATTACCTATCAACAAATTGTATTTTCTCCAACATTCAATACTCTTGTAAATCTTATTATAATCACAAGGAGAATAGTAGTCCACTCGTGTTTGAAATTTTACATTGTTTCAATTTATTCTCAATATGAACAAGTCTCAAAGTTTTGACATAGTTGCGTTCGTAATTCAAATTAATTACACTATTCATCAACAATTCTTTATTCCCCATTATGCCCAAACCATAATTCTTATATTACATTTTCAAACTTAAAACTACACAATCCTAAAGTTAATAACTCAATCTCGACCATCTTCCTCACAACAAAATAATTGACATATCTATGCAGTCACGTGCCTTACACGGGATATTACGCTAGTTTATGTTTTCAAAAAGAAAACATATAAGTATATAACATTTCAATTAATACCCACTCAACCAATGGAAAATACATCGCCAATTAACATATAGTAGCCACTCCCTCCCCTCCCCCTCTCAAAACCTGATCTAAATCCGATCAAAACCTGATCTGAATCCGAAACCCAAAAAATATCTAATATATATAGGCTAATATATATATATATATATATATATATATAAATAAATATATATATATATATATTAGCCTATATATATAGACAAATGTTCAATGCAGACCACTTAAAGGTTAGACATGTTATACCAAAATTGCAATATAGTGTATTTTTTCTTATATACTAATACTGAAGTTGCAGTACAATAAATCTAAAAAATTGCAGTACAATGAATTTTGATTTAGAAAACAAGTTCATTTTGATTATGATTTTTTTTTTGAAATAAAGATTGTAGGCTGCCCATAAATATATTGCATAAAAATATATAAAAAATAATACTTAATAGTGTAGTACAATCTATTTAGCATATATGTGGTCTAAGATATCTAAATTTAAGTGGTCTACAATGAACATAACTATATATATATATATACATATACACACACACACACACACAGACACACACACACACACACACACACACACATATATATATATATATATATATATATATATATATTACACTATAACATATATTTTACGTATTTATACAATACAATTATAAGAAAATAATAGAATAATTAGTCGATTCTCAATTTGGTATGCTATTGTTCTTTAATTTAATTAATAAATTTATCAAATAAAAAAATTTGAACAACTTCAACCCACTGTCTTCTATACTTTCTATACGTTGTAGAAGTTTTTATCTTAATTCATGTACAAACACATTTTATATAAAACTTATTATAACCTTTAATTGTGTAAAATGGAACATATGGAACCCTGTCTTATATTCCTAATTTTTGAAATAAAATTCTTTAATTATCATATTTAGGATACGCATATAAATTTATTTATTATTTTATAGGTATCCGTGTGACGCCCTCCAAACCCGGGGTACAGATTTGGGGAGTCACCCGACCAACGGTACACAACATAAACATGAATATAACACATGCATAATATATAATAACATAAAATACCCCTTATCCAAGACCACATCCAGATTATGGCATGAAACAAGCTTCTAAGTCATTATTATTACAAACCAGTTTTCAGAGTTATTACACACTTAATATACAAAGCTAGACATCTAGTCTAACTTCCAAGATAAAACAACTACCCGTCCAATGACAATCACTCGGGGTGGTCTCCTAGCATCGGGAGAAATGTCACTAGCGTTGTGTCTACTCATTCTCTCGCTTCACTGGAATAGGGTTAGAAACAAAACAAGTATGAGCCACATGTGCTCAGCAAGCATGATATATGTATCAATCACAGTTCTATCATGAAAGGAAAGAATTCAATTATCTGAATCAACAATACACAAGTCAAACATATGCTTTTAACAATCTTTAATGAAGAAAGAGGAATACAAAGGTTGTGCTGCTGATCAGTCACGCAACAACCCCGGACTTGCTTATAGCAAAGTCCTCTACTGGATCCTAGGTCAATCTGGGCCTTAAATTATTCCGACCATAAGTATGGCCCGACCATTACTGGTCCTATTTAAAAACATGCCAATTCTATCACAAGGTATAAGCAATAATATGCATAACAAGATAAGTACACAATAACGGGGTGTAATAGTTGCAAAAGAGCTTCAACTATTCATTATCCAAGAAAGTCCGAGAAATAGATTCAGAATGGTTTTAACGGTGCGATGTACTCGTTCAAGAAGATAATCAGTAGTTGTAATCAATAATCAATGGCTGTAATCAATAGTCAATGATAGAATCAAACAATCAATGGTTGTAGGCAATAATCAAATGATGATAATCAACAATCAATGGTTGTAGACAAAATCAGATGAATTTGGAAATAAGGGTTTCCGATGCGGATCAAATCAAAGAGTAAATAAAATTTACGAAAATGGAATCAGTTGCCCAGGTACGGGTAAGGATTGATAATCTAAATTGTTCTGGGATAATAACATGTAAGTATTGAAGACAATATCAATTTATCACAAATAAAGGCACAGATACTTGCCTGGTCTACGTCGCTGTCGGTTTTCTATCTCGTTCACTCTACTTTCCCCTTTCCCTTGCTCCGGGAACTCGATTCTATAATAAACAACTTAGAACAGTAAGTCTAATTATCCTCATTCTATCCTCGACACATAATTAATGAATAACACATTTTAAACTAGTAACCGGTTACGTATCGGACGTCCGGTCTAATTTACGGTATTTAAAACTCAGACACTAGCCCTCGTACGGGCATTTACGGACCATTAAAACACATTAATCGACTCATATAAACCATATAGCACTTATAAATATTTTTAAAACAATATTCAAGGCTTATTTGAATTTAAATAAGTCACAAATAATTTTTAAATCAAAAATCGGATTTTTAATCCCATTATAAGTATTTAAAAGTAATTAAATCAATTAATATAAAATTAATTGACACTCTTTAAATGCTCAAACTATTTTTAAATAATAAATCAGGCTTGAAAATAATTAAACTGAATTTTAAATTAATTAAATCTAATTAATAATTAATTTTTAAGAATTAACTGATTAAAAGAATTAATCAATTAATTAAATTAATTAATTATTAATTAAAAATAATTAAAATAATTAAGTTTAATAAATTTTCGAATTTAAAATAATAAAATATGAATTTTTAAAGATTTTAAACTATTTTTGAATTAAATTTAAAAATAAAATTCAAAAACAGTTTTCTGAAAATATTTTAGGGTTTCGAAGATTGAAACCGGGTCAAGAAAACGGGTCAACGGGTCGGGAAGAACACAAACGGGTCGGGAAGAACAACTCGGAAAAATCCCAGAATCCGGTGACAATTCCAGATTCCGGCGAGCCAAAAACTTAACAGAAATTGGGGCTGTTTGTACCAAAACAATCCTCAACAACACAACAATCTATTCTGATCAAAAATAAACCAAAACAAAGCCGAAATCTCAATCCCGATCAAATTCCGGCGACCTTGAACAAATTTTCCGATCTACCAAAATCGTAAATGAAACTCTACGTTCTTTATGTTAAAATGAAGCTAAGAACACATACAACAAAAGCCCTCTATCAAAAACAATGTCAGATCATTCATATGAACGGACTATTAAAAAGAAAAATCGAGCAAAACCCTAGAAATCGGATTCTTAAAAATTGAACATAAACATGAAATTAAAGCATGAATTCCTACTAATTAGAACCCTAGGAACATGTTTGAAGCAATCAATTGAACGGAGAATCAACAGAATGAAAATCTCCAATTCGAACATAAACCCTAATTTAAATTCGAAATTTGTAAAATTCATATAAAATCGAAACATTACCAGATGATGATGAGGTTGGAAGATTCTGAAACTAGAGCTCAAGATCTTTGATTTGAGTACTTGAACTTTGAATTTGGATTTCAATAACACCTTCGAATTTGATTTTTATTTTCAAGAACACGAAAAACACGGTTCGGGAATTTTATATTTTTCTGTATTTTTAATACGGATTATATGAAGTATAATGTACGATTCTCCTTTTTATACTTAGTGAAAAATAATACCCTAAATGACATTTTTGGATCGATATTGATCCACTGGTTCGTTTAAAAACCCTAATTAGGTTAAAAACACGTTTTACGAAAAGATAATCATCTACAAAGACTGATAATTATCCAAATCAATACATATCATTATACAACTAATGCTCAAGAATACTGGGGCTATAACAGATGTTTTTATTGATACGGGCGATATATCAATTACCCTAGAAAAATTAGGGTTAGGGTTTAGAATAATTTTTCTTCCTTTGAATAAAACAATTACTAGTGATCATATCGGATAATAAGGGATATAATAATATGAAGAAATCCTCCGATAATGATTCGAACACAGATGACGAAGGAATAATAATGATGTACAAAATTTCAACGGGGCCCTTGAATTTTCAAAACGGGGCTCAAAATTGAATAAGATTTCAAATAACGAAATATTTGAAAGGGGCTTTCGACTCACCAAATAACACATAAAAACTTAACAATCCTTATCATTATAACTCAAAATACTTCATAATAAGTATTCCACACATATAATACAATTTATATTATTAATAAAGTTCACGGATCTTACATCCTTCCCCCCTTAATAGGATTTTGTCCTCAGAATCAGATCAAGGAAACAACTGGGGATACTTCTCTAACATATCACTCTCTAACTCCCAGGTAGACTCTTCCACCTTAGGATTCCTCCACAAAACTCTTACTATCACTACAGTCTTATTTCTTAATACTTTTTCCTTACGATCCAATATCTGAATTGGTCGCTCTACATAAGATAAATCTGACTGGAACTCTATGGGTTCATACTCTATTACATGGTTCGAATCTGGTCGATACTTCTTAAGCATGGATACGTGAAAAACATTATGAACGTGCTGCAAATGTGGGGGTAATGCTAACTCGTAAGCTACTTTCCCAATTTGTTTCAAAATCTCAAATGGTCCAACGTATCTCGGACTCAATTTCCCTTTCTTTCCAAACCTAACCAATCCTTTCCATGGTGAAACTTTTAGTAACACTTGTTCTCCGACTTCGAATCCCATATCCTTTCTTGCTAGGTCAGCATATTTCTTTTGCCGGTTCTGAGCTGTTATCAACCTTTTCTGAATCAATTCAATCACTTCATTTGTCTCCTGTACTAATTTTGGTCCTATCACTTTCCGTTCACCAACTTCTTCCCAATATACTGGAGATCGACACTTCCGTCCATATAAAGCTTCGTAAGGTGGCATCCCGATACTCGCGCGAAAACTGTTATTATATGAGAATTCCACTAAGGGTAGATGATCATCCCAATTAACTTTAAAATCAAGTGCACATGTTCTAAGCATGTCTTCGATGGTTTGAATTGTCCTTTCACTTTGACCGTCTGTCTGCGGTGATAAGCCGTACTCATTCTCAATTCGGTGCCTAAACATTCTTGAAAACTTCTCCAGAATCTTGAGTTGAATCGAGGGTCTCGATCAGATACTATTGACACTGGAACTCCATGCCGTACCACGATTTCTTTAACATATAAACGAACTAATTTATCCAGCGAGAATCTCTCGTTAATAGGAAGAAAATGTGCGGATTTCGTCAATCGATCTACAATAACCCAAATAGCATCATGGTTAGTCTTTATTCTAGGCAATCCTACCACAAAGTCCATTGCGATGTGTTCCCACTTCCATTCAGGAATTTCTAACGGCTGCAGTAATCCACTTGGTCTTTGATGTTCTGCCTTGACCTTTTGACATGTAAAACATTTACTCACCCATTCAGCAATTTCTCTTTTCATATCTGTCCACCAAAAGTTCATTTTAAGATCTCGATACATCTTCGTGCTTCCAGGATGAATTGAATACTTCGAGTTATGCGATTCGTGCAAAATTTCACTCTTTAGTTCTGCTACATTAGGTACCCATATTCGAGAAGCAAACCTTAAGATTCCTTTGTCGTCCAGTTGGCTACATATTTCCTCGCCTGTTAAACTATTTGCATTGTCGTTCATGACTTGCTCTTGGCATTTCCGTATCTTTTCCAACAATTCAGGTTGAAACGTTATGGCGTAAATCATTTCTGTCGCGTCCTTCGGAACACGTACTTCTATCTCTAACTTCTCAAACTCTCTGTACAATTCCTTGGTCATCGTCAGCATATTAAATCTTTCTTTTCTGCACAATGCATCTGCTACCACGTTTGCCTTGCCGGGGTGATAATTTATAGAAACGTCGTAATCCTTGATTAGCTCCAACCATCTTCTCTGTCTCATGTTCAGCTCCTTCTGAGTAAAGATATACTTCAGACTTTTGTGATCGGTGTAAATTTCACATCTCTCTCCGTACAAGTAATGTCTCCATACCTTCAGTGCAAATATGATCGCTGTTAATTCCAAATCATGTGTAGGATATTTCTGTTCGTGAGGTCTCAATTGTCTCGACGCATAAGCAATTACTTTGTCATGTTGCATAAGTACACAACCCAATCCTTTGTAAGACGCATCACTATAGATTACAAATTGACCTTGATCGTCTGGTAGCATTAACACTGGTGCCGTAGTTAGTCTCTTCTTTAACTCTTGGAAACTCTCTTCGCATTTGTCGTTCCATATGAATCGTTCGCTTTTCCTTGTCAGCTTGGTCATTGGAGTAGCTATCTTTGCAAAATTTTGTACAAATCTCCGATAATATCCGGCTAATCCCAAGAAACATCTGACTTCAATTGGTGTCCTTGGTCTTTCCCAATCCTTCACTGCTTCAATCTTGGCTGGATCTACTTTGATGCCTTCACTACTTACCACGTGCCCTAGTAAATGAACTCCCTTAACCAGAATTCACACTTTGAAAACTTTGCGTATAGTCTTTCTTGTCTTAAAATCTCCAACACAATCCATAAGTGATTCGCATGTTCTTCTTCCGTCTTAGAATATATCAAAATATCATCGATGAATACCACTACAAACTCATCCAAATACTTCTTAAAAATTCTGTTCATTAAATCCATAAAAGATGCTGGTGCATTCGTCAATCCAAACGCCATTACTAAAAACTCATAATGTCCATACCTTGTTCGAAAAGCTGTCTTCGGTATATCGTCTGGTTTAACCTTTAATTGGTGATATCCTGATCGTAGATCAATCTTAGAAAAATGAACCGCTCCTTTCAACTGGTCAAACATATCATCTATTCTGGGCAATGGATACTTGTTCTTGATGGTTAGTTTGTTTAACTCCAGATAATCTATACAAAGTCTCATACTCCCATCCTTCTTTTTGACAAACAACACTGGTGCTCCCCATGGTGAAACGCTAGGTCTGATAATTCCTTTGTCTAACAATTCCTGCAATTTCTTAGCTAACTCCTTCATCTCCACTGGTGCCATTATGTATGGTGCTTTGGATACTGGTTCCGCGCCTGGTGTTAAGTCTATCGCGAACTCAATCTCTCTATCCGGAGGTAGTCCTGGTAACTCTTCTGGAAAAACATCTGGAAACTCACTCACGACTGGAATATCTTCTAACTTAGAAACTTCCTTCTCTGTATCTATCACATATGCAAGATAAGCCTCACATCCTTGTTTTAATAATCTCTTACTCTGAATCATCGACAAAAATCTCTTCGTTTGTTTCTCTCCTTTAAATATCACTTCTTTCTTTTCTGGGGTAACTAAAGTAACCCTCTTATCCTTACAATCAATACGCGCATCATAATCAGTTAACCAATCCATTCATAAAATAACATCAAATTCTCCCAACTTGAAAGGTAATAAATCAGCATAAAAATGACTCCCTAAAATCTCAATTTCACAACGGGGACAATACGAGCTGACCGGTATACGATCCTGGTTAGCTATTTTTACACTCAACACTCCATTTAAGGGTTCCATTAAACAATTCAATTTACGAGCAAACGCTTCCGAAATAAACGACTTAGTAGCTCCTGAATCTATCAGCACTTTAGCATTAACAGAATTTACTAGAAGTGTACCTGCCACCATATCGGAGTCTCTCACCGCTTCCCTCATTGACATATTATAGGTTCTGGCTAACAGCTAAACATCAACAGCTGGAGGTGCCTCTATAGCTCGAATCATGTTGTTCACGGGTGCTGGCGCTCTACAATCCTTGATCATATGGCCTGGTCTCTTGCATCGATGGCACACAATACCTATCTTGCAATCCCTGGCATAATGCCCCTTCTGGTTACACTTAAAACATGTGACACTCAATCTGTGGCATATACTTGGATGTCTTTTCTCGCATGTCTTGCATTTTGGCAGTGGAGGTCTGGAAACTACTTGCTGATTATTTTTTGGTGGACGATTGATTGGTCCTGCATTTCCGGTGTCTAGTTTCTTAAAAGTTGTACCTCTGCTCGGCTGGAATCCTGGCTTCTTGTTTGGATGGTTCTGAATATCTCCCGGTGACTGGACCTTATCAGATGTCCCTACCTTTCTTTTCTTATTCTCTTTCTCTCTCATATATGAATCACTTTCTCCTTCCGCAATCATTGCCTTCTGTACCACGGCTGCATATGTATCTAATTCCAAAACTGCTAACTTACTACGAATCCATGACCTCAGTCCCTGTTGGAACCTCTGGGCCTTCTTCTTCTCCGTATCAACGTATGTTGGAACAAACCTAGACAACTCGGTAAACTTGGTCTCGTACTGCGAAACAGTCATACTACCTTGCTTCAATTCTAAAAATTTCAACTCCATTTGATCCCGCATAAAGTCAGGAAAATACTTCTCTAAAAACAATTCTGTAAATCTCTCCCACGTAATTAATCCTTCAGGTTCTAAAGCCTTACTAGTCTCCCACCAATAACTTGCCTCATTTTTCAGAAAATAACTAGCATACTCAGTTTTCTTTTCTCCCATTACCTCTATCAACGTAAAAGCTTTCTCCATTTCCTTCAACCATGCCTTTGCCTCAACTGGATCAGCAGATCCTTTGAACTCTGGAGGTTTTGCTGCTTGAAAAGATTTAAACGTAACCACGGGTACTACCTGCTGGTGCGGTTGTTGGTGATGCTGATGTTGCTGATGCTGCTGCTGTTGTTGTTGTTGCTGCTGCTGCTGTTGTTGTTGTTGCTGCTGCTGCTGTTGTAGTAACTGTTGTTGGATCTATTATTGTTGTTGAGCTAGAGCAGTAGTTTGTTGAGTGAGGGTGTTCAAAAGCTGTATTACAACCGGATCTAAATGACCCGTTGGGGGTGTATTCTGTTGACCTTCTTGGTCAGCTGAATTATTCGAGCGGGTATTTCGTCTAGGAGGCATATTGCTGATGAACAAACAATAACTGCTTTAATAATTCATAAATAGAAGAGAAAAGAACACAATTGGTAGAACCCTGATTTACGGATTTTCAACGGCGTAAGAGTACACTCGTTGCACAAGTAGATTAACAATTATAATAGTGAAAATGAATAACAAGAGAATAATAATAGTTCTATAAAGGATGATTATCATAAATATATACATAGATTCGATACAAGCGTAGAACGCTTTCAAAAGTAAAGTGTGTCATAGCTGAACTACAACTGCCGATCAACAGTACAACAACAAAATACAACAACAAATCCAAGGCGATACTATAAGCCTGGTGCACTGCTAGTACTATACTATGCATCTATGTACTATCTGACTGGAATCCACATAATATCCATCCTCGTCTCTACCGGCTCATGGATCATCATCTCTAGTATCCCATAGTGCTGGTCCGGAAATCTCTCCAATCTCCCTCATCACAAAGTCCAAAATCTCTCTCATCCCTGCTACAGTCTCTCCCTCTCTGCTAGTAGCTAGTCCATGCAACCTCGTCTCTACCAATTTCCTCACAACCCTGAGTCTCATCCATGTCTCTCCTATCTGATCTCTGAATCTATCTCTATATCTGGCTACACCTGCCTCCGCTGTACGCATCCCACACATCTCTAATACCTGTCTACGAAAATAATCCCTCTCCTCTCCCATCCTCTGATAACGGTGATGTGGAACTGGTGGCTCGGAGATCTGGAACAAAGGTCCGGATACTGAAGCCTGAGATCGCGGTGCTGCGGGTATGCGTCGAAGTGGAACGGGACAAGGTATAGGATCTCTCCTGACCACTATAGGTCCAGACTGAGGTGGTTCCGGTCGCGACGGTCCTGCTCTCATCTCTGGTACAGGTCTCTCCTCTATCGGGTGCTCTGACGGATCTGAATCGGAACTAGAGCTAGGTGGCTACAATTATAACCATACTCGATTACTACACATAATATCTCTAATCGACCTTCTATGACCATTAGGTGAATTCTTAACCCTCTATGTTATCCTCGACCCTAAATCCTAACTTGTTTCAAATGCCATAACATGTTGCTCTGATACCAACATGTGACGCCCTCCAAACCCGGGGTACAGATTTAGGGAGTCACCCGACCAACGGTACATAACATAAACCTGAATATAACACATGCATAATATATAATAACATAAAATACCCCTTATCCAAGACCGCGTCCAGATTATGGCATGAAACAAGCTTTTAAGTCATAATTATTACAAACCAGTTTTCAGAGTTATTACACACTTAATATACAAAGCTAGACATCTAGTCTAACTTCCAAGATAAAACAACTACCCGTCCAATGACAATCACTCGGGGTGGTCTCCTAGCATCGGGAGAACTGTCACTAGCGCTGTGTCTACTCATTCTCTCGCTTCACTGGAATAGGGTTAGAAACAAAACAAGTATGAGCCACATGTGCTCAGCAAGCATGATATATGTATCAATCACAGTTCTATAATGAAAGGAAAGAATTCAATTATCTGAATCAACAATACACAAGTCAAACATATGCTTTTAAAAATCTTTAATGAAGAAAGAGGAATTAGAATTGGACTTCTACATTTTTCAAATACAAAGGTTGTGCTGCTGATCAGTCACACAACAACCCCGGACTTGTTTATAGCAAAGTCCTCTACTGGATCCTAGGCCAATCTGGGCCTTAAATTATTCCGACCATAAGTATGGCCCGACCATTACTGGTCCTATTTAAAAACATGCCAATTCTATCACAAGGTATAAGCAATAATATGCATAACAAGATAAGTACACAATAACGGGGTGTAATAGTTGCAAAAGAGCTTCAACTATTCATTATCAAAGAAAGTCCGAGAAATAGATTCAGAATGGTTTCAACGGTGTGATGTACTCGTTCAAGAAGATAATCAGTAGTTGTAATCAATAATCAATGGCTGTAATCAATAGTCAATGATAGAATCAAACAATCAATGGTTGTAGGCAATAATCAAATGATGATAATCAACAATCAATGGTTGTAGACAAAATCAGATGAATTTGGAAATAAGGGTTTCCGATGCGGATCAAATCAAAGAGTTAAGAAAATTTACGAAAATGGAATCAGTTGCCCAGGTACGGGTAAGGATTGATAATCTAAATTGTTCTGGGATAATAACATGTAAGTATTGAAGACAATATCAATTTATCACAAATAAAGGCACAGATACTTGCCTGGTCTACGTCGCTGTCGGTTTTCTATCTCGTTCACTCTACTTTCCCCTTTCCCTTGCTCTGGGAACTCGATTCTATAATAAACAACTTAGAACAGTAAGTCTAACTATCCTCATTCTATCCTCGACACATAATTAATGAATAACACATTTTCAACTAGTAACCGGTTACGTATCGGACGTCCAGTCTAATTTACGGTATTTAAAACTCAGACACTAGCCCTCGTACGGGCATTTACGGACCATTAAAACACATTAATCGACTCATATAAACCATATAGCACTTATAAATATTTTTAAAACAATATTCAAGGCTTATTTGAATTTAAATAAGTCACAAATAATTTTTAAATCAAAAATCGGATTTTTAATCCCATTATAAGTATTTAAAAGTAATTATATCAATTAATATAAAATTAATTGACACTCTTTAAATGCTCAAACTATTTTTAAATAATAAATCAGGCTTGAAAATAATTAAACTGAATTTTAAATTAATTAAATCTAATTAATAATTAATTTTTAAGAATTAACTGATTAAAAGAATTAATCAATTAATTAAATAAATTAATTATTAATTAAAAATAATTAAAATAATTAAGTTTAATAAATTTTCGAATTTAAAATAATAAATATAATTTTCCAGAATTTTTCTGAATTAAAAATATATTTTTAAAATTAAAATATGAATTTTTAAAGATTTTAAACTATTTTCGAATTAAATTTAAAAATAAAATTCAAAAACAGTTTTCTGAAAATATTTTAGGGTTTCGAAGATTGAAACCGGGTCAAGAAAACGGGTCAACGGGTCGGGAAGAACACAAACTGGTCGGGAAGAACAACCCAGAAAAATCCCAGAATCCGGTGACAATTCCAGATTCCGGCGAGACAAAAACTTAACAGAAATTGGGGCTTTTTGTACCAAAACAATCCTCAACAACACAACAATCTATTCTGATCAAAAACAAACCAAAACAAAGCCGAAATCTCAATCCCGATCAAATTCCAGCGACCTTGAACAAATTTTCCGATCTACCAAAATCGTACATGAAACTCTACGTTCTTTATGTTAAAATGAAGCTAAGAACACATACAAAAAAAGCCCTCTATCAAAAACAATGTCAGATCATTCATATGAACGGACTATTAAAAAGAAAAATCGGGCAAAACCCTAGAAATCGGATTCTTAAAAATTGAACATAAACATGAAATTAAAGCATGAATTCCTACTAATTAGAACCCTAGGAACATGTTGGAAGCAATCAATTGAACGGAGAATCAACAGAATGAAAATCCCCAATTCGAACATAAACCCTAATTTAAATTCGAAATTTGTAAAATTAATATAAAATTGAAAAATTACCAGATGATGATGAGGTTGGAAGATTCTGAAACTAGAGCTCAAGATCTTTGATTTGAGTACTTGAACTTTGAATTTGGATTTCAATAACACCTTCGAATTTGATTTTGATTTTCAAGAACACGAAGAACACGGTTCAGGAATTTTATATTTTTCTGTATTTTTAATACGGATTATATGAAGTATAATGTACGATTCTCCTTTTTATACTTAGTGAAAAATAATACCCTAAATGACATTTTTGGATCGATATTGATCCACTGGTTCGTTTAAAAACTCTAATTAGGTTAAAAACACGTTTTACGAAAAGATAATCATCTACAAAGACTGATAATTATCCAAATCAATACATATCATTATACAACTAATGCTCAAGAATACTGGGGCTATAACAGATGTTTTTATTGATACGGACGATATATCAATTACCCTAGAAAAATTAGGGTTAGGGTTTAGAATAATTTTTCTTCCTTTGAATAAAACAATTACTAGTGATCATATCGGATAATAAGGGATATAATAATATGAAGAAATCCTCCGATAATAATTCGAACACAGATGACGAAGGAATAATAATGATGTACAAAATTTCAACGGGGCCCTTGAATTTTCAAAATGGGACTCAAAATTGAATAAGATTTCAAATGACGAAATATTTGAAAGGGGCTTTCGACTCACCAAATAACACATAAACACTTAACAATCCTTATCATTATAACTCAAAATACTTCATAATAAGTATTCCACACATATAATACAATTTATATTATTAATAAAGTTCACGGATCTTACAATCCGATTAAAACCCGAACTCGAACCGAAACCCGAAAAAATTCGACAGATCGGGTTTGGATTTACATTTTACATATTCGAACCCGAACCCGAACCGAACCGAAATATAACGAATCAAGTTTGGATTTTAAGAAACCCGAACCAATCCAACCCGATTGTCATCCCTACAGGGACTTTTTCCTGAGGCAATTAAGTAGCATAGTGTTGTTTTATAATGTCTCATTTTACTTTCATGCAACTGGTACGGTTTAGCAACGTACTAACATCAGTGTTCTAAAATTCGGAATTTGATTCGACTCGGTGAAGTGACGGAGTAATAAGTACTCGGAGTACTCGGTTCAAAAATCGGACGTGTTAAAATATTACTTTTTAAGTTTAGTACATATTTAACTTTTAATATTTCATACATGATATATAACATAATTAATAATGTTTTAATTTTATAAGTCTTTTACTTTTATTTCAACTTTTAAAATGCTTAGGAGTTGTTTTTTTTTGTTAAAAACTAGTACTCACTATGGATTTTTTTTTTGGATCATATCCTATTTTTCTGATTTTTTTTATTGAAATCCGAGTTCTTTCCGAGTAATTCGATTTTTATCCGAGTTCGATCCGAGTCAAATATAAAAACCGAGTTATGACCGAGTAGAGTAAAAACGGATCGATAATAGGGCCGAGTCCGAGTACTCGACCGAGTAATCCGAGTTTTAGAACACTGACTAACATGCATTTGTTGAGTATACAACAACGAAAGCAAAACTCAAAGCAAATAAACAAGAACAAGAAAATAAACGAAAATCACACAAAATAACGATTTACGTGGTTCAGAAATTCCTACTCCATAAGCCACACTAATTTTGTATTGATCTCTCACATTGTTGTGTTCTGTTGCGTTCTGCTGTGTTGGTGTATTACAATTACATGAGACTATTATAAGAGAATAAACTAGGCCTAAACTAATCAGAGTCTAATTCTGAAATTCTGAAATTACTAACTCTAATTAGAATTCAGATCTGGAAATTCTAACTCAAATTAGAAATCAATTCTGAAACCTGTTAGACTCCATAAACCCAACAATCTCCCACTTGGAGTCTGACCACATCTTCTCTTCGCTCTTGTAAATCTAGTAACACCCAATACTTCGATCAATAACTCTAACTAGTGCAGCGCCTTCTCATCAATCAATTCTGAAGGCCAGTTGAAGCTATGCAAAGCTTCAACTTTTCATTGGTAACCACCATAGTCAACATATCTTCAGGATTCTTTGAACCGAGGATTTTCTTCAAGGACAAAGTACCATTGTTAATCAACTCCCTCGTAAAGTGATATCTCAGCTGAATATGCTTTGTCCTAGAATGAAACATGGGATTCTTCGCAAGATGAATGACACTCTGACTGTCGCTATACGAAGCACTATTCGCCTGTTTCTTGCCCAACTCTTCAACCAAATCATCTCCTTGCTAGCTTCAGAGATAACCATATGTTCTGCTTCTGTAGTTGAAAGAGCAACACTATTTTGAAGTCTAGACATCCAACTAACTGTTGTGCCACCCAAAGTGAAAATATATCCCGTAGTACTTTTTCTTGTATCCAAGCATCCACCCAAATCTGCATCAGAGAACCCTTCAAAGATAACATCTTTCTTGCTGAAACATAATGCAACCTTGGACGTGCCTTTCAAGTAGTGTAATAACCACTTGAATGCTTCAATGCTCTTTTCCTGGATTAAACATGAACCTTCTAACAACTCCTACTACATGAGAAATGTCTGGCCTTGTACACACTATAACATACATCAAACTACCAACTTCAGATGCATACGGAACTTTAGCCATACCTTTCCTGCCTTCATCCATTTTAGGTGACAACTTCTTCGTGAGATTAAAGTGAGTTGCC
Organism: Heracleum sosnowskyi; assembly: GCA_030848705.1. Taxonomy (NCBI): domain Eukaryota; kingdom Viridiplantae; phylum Streptophyta; class Magnoliopsida; order Apiales; family Apiaceae; genus Heracleum; species Heracleum sosnowskyi. The sequence continues at coordinate 75,649,390 of CM061235.1, forward strand.
AACGGTGTAATTCTGGTCTTCACATCCTGGACACTGAATTTCTGCAATAATTTCTCAATATAATTCTCTTGAGATAATTTCAAAGTACCTTCATATATATCCCTTATGATGCTCATACCAAGTATCTGTTTTTCTGCACCCATAGCCTTCATCTCAAACTCTTCAGACATCTGTCTCTTTAGCCTATTGATTTCCCTCATATTTGATCATGCTATCAACATGTCATCAACATACAACAACAATATGATATACGATGAATCAAACTGTTTAAAGTAACAACAATGATCCATAGCACTCCTCGTGTACCCATTCTTCATTATAAAGCTGTCAAACTTCAAGTACAATTGTCTTGGTGCTTGCTTCAAACCATACAAGATTTTTCTAAGCTTGCAAACCAAGTTTTCTTTCCCAACTACCTGAAATCCCTCTGGCTGAACCATGTAGATGTCTTCCTCAAGATCACCATGTAAGAACCAGGTCTTAACATCTAGTTGCTCTAGATTTAACTCCTCTGCAGCCACAATGCTTAGCACAAGTCTAATAGTAGTCATCTTAACAACTGGAGAAAATATATCTGTATAGTCAATACCCTTTTTTCTGTTGATATCCCTTGACTACTAACCTTGCCTTGTACCATTTGCTACCATCAGGTTCTTCTTTGATCCAGAACACCCACTTATTCTTTAAAGCCTTCTTTCCTGCTGGTAATTCTGTTAAAGACCAAGTCTCATTCTTCTCAAGAGAATTCATCTCTTCTTCCATGGCTGATTTCCACTTAACTGAATCATCCACCTGAACTGCCTCTGAATAACACTGAGGCTCTCCGTCCTCGGTCAATAACATGTAATATGCTGAAGGAGAAAATCTTTGTGGAGGCCTCACAGTTCTGCTAGATTTTCTTACCTCAGCATGTAGAGTAACTGAACCTGTCTCATTAGCATTCCCAGAACTCCCATTATTTCCTGCAAGATTTTCTTCAGTAATATCTTCAAGCACTGTTTTCTCTTTTCAGGTTGTTCCTTTGCAAACTCAGAATCGACTGCAAGTTTATCCTTGCACACTGCATTTTCATTAAAAGTAACATCTCTACTTCTAACGACCTTCTTCGTCAGTTCATCCCATAAATGGTTACCCATATCATCTGAGCCATAACCAATGAAGATACACTTATTTCCTTTCGGATCAAGCTTGTCTCTGTCAGAATCTTTAACACACACATAAGAAACACAACCAAAAACTCGCAAGTATGAAAGATTTACCTCTTTTTTCTGCCACTCTTCTTCAGGAATCTTGAACCCCAAAGGAACTGAAGGTCCTCTGTTTATGAGATATGTTGTTGTGCTAACTGCATCTGCCCAAAAAGTCTTCGGCAACCCTGCATGTAACCTCACACTCTTAGCCCTCTCATTCAAGATTCTATTCATGCGCTCTACAACACTATTCTGCTACGGTGTCTCTGGAATAGTTTTAATCATTCTAATCCTGTATTCTGCGCAATAGCTTTTAAACTCATCACTACTGTACTCACCACCATTATCTGACATCAAACTCTTAACCTTCAAATCGGTCTTGTTTTCAACTTCAGTCTTCCACTTCTTGAAAGTATCAAACACATCTAATTTTTTCTTCAAAAAAATAATCCATACCTTTCTAGTGGAATCATCAATAAAATTGACATAGTAGCGAGATCCTCCCAGCGACGCAACTGTTGTTGGACCATATACATTTGTATGAACTAGCTCTAACTTCTTAGCTTTGGGGATCCTCCCCGATTTTGCAAAAGTAACTCGTTTCTACTTTCCAAGAACACATGGCTCACAGAATCCAACTTCCACATTCTCCAGCTCTGGAATCTTCCCCTTCGAAGTTAACAGGTTCATACCCTTTTCACTCATATGACCAAGTCTTTGGTGCCACAAAGTTAAAGACCCAATCTCATCAGCAACTGCATTTGCTTCATAGCTAGATTGTTCAACTATGTACAAAGTCTCATTCTTCTCTCCTCGAGCAACAACTAGAATCCCCTTTATAACCTTCCACTGTCTGTTTTCGAAAGAAACTCGATACACTTCCTTATCTAACTGACCCACATATATCAATATTTTCTTAAGTCCAGGAATGTACCTTACATCTTTCAACATCCAGCTAGTCCCCAAAGAGGTCTTGAGATTAATATCTCTCATGCCCACCATATCCAAAGTCTCATCATCAGCAAGATGGGCTTTACCAAAATTTCCAAGTCTAAAATTTAACATCAAATCCTTGCAAGGGGTCGCATGGAATGATACACCAAAATCCATGACCCATGATTCAACCGAACATTTAACACAACAAATCAAAGTATCGTCGCTCACCACTTCTTCAACTACATTAGCTAAATTATCCTCTTTCTTCTTTCCTTTAGGAGCTGCAGGAGCCGTACACTTATTTCTGAAGTGACCCTTCTTCTGACAATTCCAACAAACAATCTCCTTGCGATCTTTGGATTGTCCTCTTTTCCGTGACTTCGATTTACTACGCCCCTGATTATACCCCCTCTCGGACTTTCTGCCTCTGCTCTCAGTAATCAATAAGGAACCTGATGACTCTCCTGAGTTTCTCCTACGAATATCTTCTCCAAGAATCGAATCTCGAACTCCATTAAAAGTCATCTTACCGCTCCCAAATGAATTACTAATAGCAGTGACAAATCTTGACCAATTGTTAGTTAACGAGGATACCAACAACAAGGCTTGTAATTCATCATCGAGTTTAATATCCACCGATGCCAATCTTGATAGGATAGAATTAAATTTGTTCACATGATCAGCAACACAATCACCTTCATTCAATCTCGCGACAAACAACAAACGACACAAATACACCTTATTCGAAGTAGATGGCTTCTAATACATATTTGTTAACGCCTTGATCAATCCATGAGTTGTTGTTTCCATGATGATATTGTAAGCAACGTTCTTCGCCAAAGTCAATCTGACAACACCCAGAGCCTGCCTATCCAATAGCTTCCATTCAGTCTCATCCATTGAATCTGGCTTCTTCTCCTCTAGTGGTTGGTGTAGTTTTTTCTGATACAAATAATCTTCAATTTGCATCTTCCAATATCCAAAATCTTTGCCATCAAATTTGTCGATCTTTACTTTCCCTTCTTCTGTCATCGCTCTCACTCGCCTGAAAGCCTAGGCTCTTGATACCAGTTGTTCAATATACAACAACGAAAGCAAAACTCAAAGCGAATAAACAAGAACAAGAAAATAAACGACAATCACACAAAACAAAGATTTACGTGGTTCGGAAATTCCTACTCCACAAGCCGCACTAATTTTGTATCGATCTCTCACATTGTTGTGTTCTGCTGTGTTGGTGTTTTACAATTACATTAGACTATTTATAAGAGAAGAAAATGGGCCTAAACTAATCAGAGTCTAATTCCGAAATTACTAACTCTAATTAGAATTCAGATCTGGAAATTCTAACTCAAATCAGAAACCAATTCTGAAACCTGTTAGACTCCACAAACCTAACAACATTGTCATAGTTTTGAGTTCACATCTTATTTTGAGTGAGACCACAAAGGTAGTTTAAGTTTTTTTTTTGACAAACAGTTTAAGCTTAAGCTAACAATGTTATCTTTGCAACATTTATAATCGGAAAATGCTAGGCCCCAAATTAGGTACAAAAATATTTATAAAATGACATATGTTATACTTTAATTAGCTATGTAATAATGGGCTCGTGTGCATTCACACCGGTATCACCAATAAAATCATTCAATATTGTCACATTACACTTGCCACATCATTTTGTAACAATTATTGGTATCCAATTTGATACCTCCAGCATTACTCTTGCATGTGAGTTATCCAAAACATTTTTTTAATGGGCCTAGCAAGAACACATCACTTACATAATTTGTAAATTTTAGTTTTAATCCAGTTGACAGCTGAGTGCTCACAGACAAATACAATGGATGAAGTTTTTAGGTAATAAAGAAGACATATAATGAGTGCTTAAAAGGAAACAAGTGATTTTATACTCTGTATTTTAACGTGTGCAACTAATCACTCTCTCTTTTCGAATAAAAAATAAAATAAAAGGAAAAAACAGTGAAACGACGTGGGTTTATTTAATTGAGTCGGGAAATGTTAGTTCAGAATTCAATGATCGTCAGGAGCTAGACTCAACTGATCAGGATTGCTGACTTCATCAGGATTACATGGTTGTCAGGATTGAGATACATATCAGGACTGGGATCAGGATTGATCATCAGGACTGGAAGCTGATCAGGATTCCTACTTCGAGTTATATTTGGAGTCTAGTTTAACATGGAAGTTTATTCTGTCGGTTCCTGGTTTGTAGAACGTAGCTATCAATTATGGATAGGTTTCAATCTTTGTAATTGATTAGGACTTATCATTGATAGAGAAGCTGTGTAGTATATAAACACAATTTTGGTTTCGATTTATGTACAACACAGACGTGAACATAATCGAATAGAAGCTCTTAAGAACATAGAATTTCTTGAGAGAGTTTTCGTAAGCTAGCAGCTCTCAAGAACATCAGAATTTCTTGAGAGAGTTTGTAACAGTTTTATATCAGATTTAATAAAGCTGTTATCTTTCTTTCATATTTGTGATATATACATTAAGAAGTCGATTATCTTATACTATTGTATTCAACCCCCCTTCTACAATAGATTATTACTGGGCAACAATTGGTATCAGAGCAAACTGATTTAATTCTGAATCAGATACGATCTAAAGATGTCGACAACCAAGTATGAAAGCATGAAGATTCCCATCTTGAAGAAATCAGAATATCCAACATGGAGGGTAAAGATGCTGATGTACCTGGAGGTTATGGATCCTGACTATTTGGACAGGATTCGTGATGGACCATATATTCCTACACGGATTGTAGAACGAACAGATACAGTACCTGAACATTATGTGGTCAAGGCTAAAAGTGAATGGACTCCAGAAGAAAAAGCTCATGTACTCAGGGAACCAAAGATAAAGAATATCTTACACAGTAGTCTTGATGCTGTCATGTCAAACAGAGTGATTGCATGCAAGTCTTCAAAAGAAATCTGGGATACTTTGGAAACTCAGTGCCAGGGATCTGCATCTGTCAAGAAAAACAGAAGGGCTATTTTGATTCAAGAATATGAACAATTTGATGCAAGACCCGATGAAAGCCTAACTGATCTATATGATAGATTTCTGACACTATTGAACAGTTTATCTTTAGTTGACAAGGAATATGAAACTGAAGATTCAAACACCAAGTTTCTAAGAGCTTTACCTGAAGAATGGGACACTCAGACATCGATCATTAGACATCAGTATGATCTTAACACTGTGTCTCTTGATGAAGTCTATGGGATGCTAAGAACTCATGATCTTGAAGTTCAACAGAGGAAGAACAAGAAAAGCAGCAAGGCAAAATCAATTGCTTTGAAAGTAGAGGCTAAATCAAAAGGAAAAGCTATGGAGGTCTCTAGAAGTAAAACAAGAATAGTTGAGTCAGATCCTGATGACTCTTCATCAGATACTGATGGCAATGCTGATGCCAATACTGATGATGATTCTTCTGACTCAGACATGGAAGAGATGGTTGCTATGATTGTCAGAAACTTCAGAAGGATGAAGTTCAGGAAGAATAGAAGACAAGGCAACTTTCAGAAAAAGGCTTTCAATCCAAACAAAGATAAGTATATCAAAAAGGACAGCAAGGGTAGCAAATTTGACAAGTCAAAGGTTAGATGCTACAAGTGCAATGGTATGGGTCACTTTGCTTCTGAGTGCAAGAAGACGAAGGCACTTATCACATCAAGCAAGGATTGGATGGACTCTTCCTCAGAATCTGATACTGAGGTGGTCAACTATGCTCTAATGGCCAATGCTGATGTAACTGCTGCTCCTGATGATAAGGTACTAAATACTATCTTTGATTTTGATACTGATAATGCTTCTGAGTTAAGACGTTTTTTAAAGTCATTACATATTAGCTTTAGAAGTCAAACTACTGAAAATACTAGGATCTTATCTGAGATGTCTGAACTTAGAAAAAGGAATGATATATTAGAAGCTGAATTTTCTCGTATGCAAGAAGTACAAAAAGAATGTGATAATGTGAATCACATGTATGTAGAGATGAAATCCAAATGTACTGCTCTTGAAAAGGAACTTGAAAATGCTAATGAGAAAATCAGAACCTGGACAGACTCTGGTAGGAAATCTCATGAGATTAATACCTCTAAGAATTGGAAAGAGTGTCTAGGATATAAGTCAGATGAGGATAAGAAATTGAAAGAGAAAATTGTCATTGATGAGACAGTCAGTCCAAAGACCTATAGACATGTTATAGATGCAACCAAATCTAAGATTACTCCTGTTAAATTTGTTTTTGGTAAGGATTCCAATTCTACTTTTGAAAAGGGATCTACTTCTACTCAAGGAATTAAAATCATAAAGTCTAAACCTGTCTTGAATAAAGTCATTAAGAATGTAGGTTTATTGTCTCAGAAACAGCTTAAGGATAAAATCTGTGAGGTGATAGATAAGAAAAAGGAATCTACTGTTAAGAGAAACAGGAATGGTAAAGTTGGGATCAACAAAGAGAATGGTTACAAATATATCCCAAATGCACCTAGAAAGTGTTGTTTTAACTGTGGTAACTCTAATCATCTTGCTATTGATTGTAAGAAGAGTAAGAAGAAGATTACTGATATTCCTAAGTCTGATGTTAGGAATAGATCAGTATTTTATAAACCACAGAAGTCCTGTTTTCATTGTGGTAGTATATGGCATTCTATTTATACTTGTAAAGATTATCATGAGTTGTACTATAACTTTTATGATCCATTGCCTAAAGTTGATAAAAATAGTGCAAACTCTGGTAGCATTAAGAAAGTCAAGTTGGAACATGCTTTTGTTAATACTGATACTGACAAAGCAAATCCTGATGGAGTGAATCCTGTCAGGACTGCTAAAGTCAGAAAGTCTTCTGCTGTGAAATTTAATAAATTGCATGGAAAAGGAACCCAACAAGTATGGGTTCCTAAATGTTCTAACTAGTGTGTTTCTATTCTGATTGCAGGGTAAAAAGAAAGATGTGTTAGTCATGGATAGTGGATGTTCTGTGCACATGACTGGAAACAAAGCCCTGTTATCAGAATATGAGGAAAAAGCTGGCCCAACTGTGTCTTATGGAGATGGCAACATTGGACAAACCTTGGGATATGGCAATATAATCATTGGAAATGTCATCATTGAAAAAGTAGCTCTAGTGAAGGGACTAAAACACAACCTGTTGAGTATTAGTCAAATCACTGACAGAGGTTATCATGTCAACTTCTATGCCACTCATTGTGAAGTAGTCAGTAAGGCAACAAGCAAGATAGCACTGACTGGCTACAGGCATGGTAACATATATGAAGCCAACATTCAATCAAATACTGATGACTCCCCTACCTGTCTGATCAGTAAAGCTTCAGTAGATGAAAGTTGGAATTGGCACAAGAAGCTTTATCATCTCAACTTCAGCAATATCAATGAGTTGGTTAAGAAAGATTTAGTGAGAGGATTACCAAAAGTGTTATATACTCCTGATGGACTCTGTGATGCATGTCAGAAATCAAAACAAAGAAGGACATCATTCCAGAGTAAATCAGAATCCTCTATTGGAGAACCATATCACATGCTACATCTTGATCTATTTGGTCCAGTCAACATCATGACCATCAGTAAGAAAAGATACACTCTTGTAATTGTTGATGAATATTCTAGATTCACCTGGGTGTATTTTCTGCACAGAAAAGATGAGACTCCTGAAGTTCTGTTGGATCATGTGAGAATGATTGAGACAACCACAAAGTACAAAGTCAAGATACTGAGAAGTGATAATGGTACTGAATTTAAGAATTCAAAGATGGAAGAGTTCTGCAAATACAAAGGAATCATTCAACAATTCTCTGCTCCTGGCACACCTCAGCAAAATGGAGTAGTTGAAAGGAAAAATAGAAATCTTATTGAAGCTGGCAGAACTATGTTGGAAGAAGCAAAATTACCTACATATTTCTGGGCAGAAGCAGTCAACACAGCATGCTACACTCAAAATCTCACATTAATAAACAGACATGGTGTTACTCCTTATCAGTCACTCAAGGAAAAGAAACCAAGTCTGAAGCATCTGCATGTGTTTGGCTGTAAATGTTTTGTTCTCAGAACTCATCCTGAACAACTAGGGAAATTTGAAACAAAGGCTGATGAAGGAATTTTCATAGGCTATCCTGCATCAAGAGCCTTCAGAGTTTTTAATTTGAGGACAAGGACTGTCATGGAGTCAATACATGTATCTTTTGATGACAAGAAGATAGCTGGAATCAATGAAGACTCTCATGACAAATTGATTTTTGAAAATGAAGCTACCAAGGAACCTGAAGAAAGAGAATCAGATCCTGTCCATACATCAGATCCTGATGGGTCACCAAATCCTGATGACACACCAGATGCTGATGGTGCAAATACTGATGATGCAATCAATAGTAATACTTCTAGTAGTGCTAATGTTGAGGGGGAGCAACATCATTCTACTACAAGTTCAGAGTCAACACAATCATCAGGACAGAATTCTTCAGATACTGATTCAAGTGATGATCCTGATAACTTATCAGGAGGAAATAGCAATTATTCAGGGGGAGCTTCAAGACAAGCAAGTTCTTCAAATCAAGATAACACCAATCCAGGGAGAGCATCTACTTCAAGAAACAATTTAACACCAGCAAGGAAATGGACTGCAAGTCATACTCCTGATTTGATCATTGGCGATCCTGATGCAGGTGTTCAAACAAGAAGTGCAACTCAGAATGAATGTCTATACAATAACTTTCTATCCAAGGAGGAGCCAAAGAAAGTTGAAGATGCACTTAAAGATGCTGATTGGGTTACTGCAATGCAAGAGGAACTGAATGAATTTGAAAGAAATGAAGTCTGGAAACTGGTACCAAGACCAAAGAATAGATCAATTGTTAGTACAAAGTGGATTTTCAAGAACAAGACTGATTCTGATGGAGTAACAATCAGAAACAAAGCAAGACTAGTTGCAAATGGGTATTCTCAACAAGAGGGAATTGATTATGATGAAACTTTTGCTCCTGTTGCAAGACTAGAAGCCATCAGGATATTTCTTGCTTATGCAGCACATAAGAAATTCAAGGTTTTCCAGATGGATGTTAAAAGTGCTTTCTTAAATGGAGAACTGGAGGAAGAAGTCTATGTTGAGCAACCTCCTGGTTTCATTGATCCTAACTATCCAGATCATGTCTACAGATTGGATAAGGCACTTTATGGACTAAAGAAAGCTCCAAGAGCATGGTATGAAACTTTAGCTCTAGTCTTACTGGAAAGTGGATTCAAAAGAGGTGCTATTGATAAAACTCTATTTTATTTGAATCATGGTAAGGACTTGTTGTTAGTTCAGATTTATGTTGATGATATCATTTTTGGGTCAACAAACAATAAGCTTTGTGAAAAGTTTTCCAAGCTTATGCAGTCAAGATATCAAATGAGCATGATGGGAGAAATGAGTTACTTTCTTGGTCTTCAAGTTAAACAGACTGATGAAGGGATTTTTATCAATCAGTCTAAATATACAAAGAATTTATTGACAAGGTTTAACATGCAAGATAGTTCTCCTGCTACAACTCCCATAGCTACAGCTACCAAACTTGATCCTGATCAAGGTGCTGAGGTCGACCAGATATCATGTTTGCAACCTGTCTGTGTGCAAGATTTCAAGCAAAACCTAGAGAACCCCATCTGATTGCAGTCAAAAGAATTTTCAGATATCTCAAAGGCACTTCTTCACTTGGCCTTTGGTATGCATGGGAATCAGATTTTGGGTTGTGTGGTTATTCAGATGCTGATTTTGCAGGATGCAAAATAGACAGGAAAAGTACTTCAGGAAGCTGTCAGTTTTTTGGTGGAAGACTAGTTTCATGGTTCAGTAAAAAGCAAAAATCCATTTCCACTTCAACTGCAGAAGCTGAGTACATTGCTGCAGGAAGTTGTTGTGCTCAGATAATGTGGATGAGAAATCAGTTGTTAGATTATGGCCTGTCATACTCAAAGATCCCTATTTATTGTGATAACCAAAGTGCTATTGCAATGACAGGAAATCCAGTTCAACATTCTCTTACTAAACACATCAGTATTCGATATCACTTCATAAGAGAACAAGTTCTGGAAGGAACAATTGAACTTCACTTTGTTCCTACTGATCAACAACTAGCTGATATATTCACCAAGCCACTACCTGAAGCTACTTTCAATAAATTGGTGAATGAACTTGGAATGATGAACTTTGAGAATTTCTGAGGAAAACTACAGAGAGGAAATCCTGATAACTGTCAAATCCTGATGGTTATTCAGAAAGGTATGTTTTCTTTGATCAAATCCTGATAGGATGCAATCCTGACAGGAAGTCAACTGGTCAAATCCTGATGCTCAGATATTGAAGCTGGTATGAAAACCAGAAGTTCTAAGACAATTTGTCAACAACACTCCTGGTAAACTCTAACAAATAAGATCATTACTTAGTCTTTGATTAAGTTATTAAGTCTTAATTTTCAATTACAATTATATTTTTGTCAGTGATTACTATTCGTTATATTATGTATCAAATGCAGTGTTACTAACAAATTGTGCAGGAAAAGTAAGAAGGACAAGAACAATTGAGCAAATTGATAGTTTTCATTAAATCTTGAAGATTCTTTACAAATGAAAATGGAAATTACATATTCTTTTCCTAGTCTACTTTTATACTCAGGAACACGTGCCCTTCAAATAAGCATGAACGCTCCTGAGCAGCTTCACAGTCCATCAGCATTGGAAGATCTCTTGTTCCATCCTTAAAGGACAAGGAGGGGAGCTGATTTACTTGAAGGCGGATCGTCACCGTGACCACCGGGACGCTTCCGTGCCTCCAACTTGCATGACATACAAGCATCACGGATTCTCTTCTTTCTTTTCTCAAGCTCTCGGACGAGCTCTTCATCATCTTAATCCTCATCCTCTTCATCATCCTCATCCTCTTCATAGATGAGGTTATCAAGCGGATTCCAGTCAGGATTGGCCTGCTGGAAATTGTGCAACAGCACATCGGCCATTGCGTTAATAAACGCTTCATGTTCCTGAGGGTCAGGAACTGGTTGTGGCTCAATGTCAGCAAGAGCCTCTTCCATCTCTTGCCATATGATATCGAGCTCAGCATCAGGTATGTTGTTTTGTTGTTGATAGGCAACCATTGAAAAACAAAGAAGGTGAAAGGTTTTTCGTAAGTTTTTCTCTGGAGAGAGTTTGTGTTTTAATAGATATATGATGTTTATGCTTAACAGTTCTATTTTATAGAGAATGTGTGTTAAGGATGCAGGTCATTTTTTTATCGAGGCGCCTGTTCAGTTTCTCATAATTACTTTGCCTCGGTAATTGGTAAGAATGGTTACATGGGTATTATGCTATTTGTTCTGTAATCATTTTTAAAAAAAAACAGCATTTATCAGGATTGTCAAAATAAATTTTGTTTTCATAAATAAAATTTTATTTTACTTCATATTAAATTTTTTGCGTTTTTCAATCCTGATAAGGCAAATGGTTTCATAGGAAATGCTTTTATTCCTGATGAGGTTAGGTTTTTCTTGCATAGGAAAATGCCTACACGTTATGGTTTAATTTCTAATGATATGGGGCAAGGCCAATCACACCTTGTTCCTAACCCAAGCATTCATCCTAAACAGTCTAAACAGTCATCTGCCACCTCTAATGTCTCTCAAAAGACTTTAGTTGTAAAAGCAAAGAAGTCAGCTAGAACTGATGTGTCAGGAAGGCAATCAGGTTCAAAGGACTTTTCCTCTACACCTATCACTAAAAAGAAGTTACAAGGGGGTGTACAAGGGGTCCTGGTGAAGAAAGCTGCAAAGGGAGGTGAGGCAGTTTCTATTAAAAGAAAATTAGTTCTCAGGGATGAGACTGACTCAGAGGATGATTGACCTATATCCTCTGTGATGAATGTGAATAAGGAAGTTGCTGATACTGCTACTACAGATGTGGTTCCATTGTCTACACCACAGAAGAAAAGGAAGTTATCAAAAAGCAGGTATCATATTCCTTTAGAAAAGAAGCAGGATACTGATGTACAGGACACTTCTATTCTGAATGAGCAATCAGTTTCTACTGCTCAAGCAAATCCTGATGTTAGTATTCCTGAGACTGCACCAAGTCAAGTGGTTAATATTTCAGACTCTCCAGCACAGGACTCTCCAACAAAAAGACATGTTGATATTTCATGGGAGAAGTATGGTGCTGCTGCTTCCAATCTTGGGATAAAACATCCAATGGAAAAGCTAAGGAAGGCAGAAGAGTTAGTCTATCAGAGACAGAAGAAACTGAAAGGATCAAGCCCACAAGAACCTGAACCTCAAAGTGGTTCAGCAGCTCTTTCTGATGATCCAGCCACACAAGAACCACTCAATCAAAGTTTGAGTGAAGGCTTAGCTCGTGGAATGGTCCCACAAGAACCATTTTCTCAAAGGGAGAATGCAGACATCGACATTCCAGCTACACAAGAACCATCTTCTCAAAGTGAAGATGCAGGCCAAGCTACAGTTTCTGAGAAATTTCCTGACAATGCTCAAGGGATTTCTGGTGCAGATGAAGTTCAAAGATTGTTCGAGGACACTGTCAATGAGGGAAGCACACAAGAACCTTTGACTCAAAGTGTTGAAGAAGCTTCTGAACCTCAAGCTCCACAAGAACCATTGGTAGCAAATACTGATGCAAGCATATCAAATCCTGACGGTGTTCATCCTGACGCTAGTGGTGCTCCTGATGTTGAACCTATCCTGATACAGCCACTTCGTTCAAGACCAATGGATCATCCTATCACAGATTCATAGGATAAAATGAAAGGTATAGCTATTCCTGATCCTGATGATACTCATAGTACTGATGATAATGACTCTGATGATAGTGATGATGATGAGAATCGAAAAGAGAAGGAACAGCTTGCTACAGCACTCAAAATTAGTCTTGGAACTACTTTTGGTTCATCAAGTACATATATGGCTGGCAAAGCTTCCACTGGGAAATATCAGAGACAAGATTTTTCTATTCCTTCCTTTAATCCTGCTGAGGCACTTAGACAGAATGAATGGAACAATTCATGGCACAGATCTGCTGAATTTGTAAGTTATTCTTCTGCTTTGGAACATGCCTATGATGCAGTGAAATCTATAGAGAATCAAGACTTGAAGAATCATCTGAAGGCTACAACTCTGTTATCCAAAAGTCTAAAAAGTGAGATTGATTCTATCAGGAACTCAACTGAGTTGGTGAGGAATGATATTTCTCAAAATTTTACATAGGTGCCTACTGCTTTTCAGCTAAGGGTAGTAGAATCCCAAGTGAAATCTGTTATTTCTGAAAAAACCTCTATCAACAGACGGATTGATTCTCTAGATACCAAGGTAACTGACATTCAAGCCTCTATTTCCTTAATTTTGAATTTATTGTCAAATCCTGATGTCAAAAAGGGGGAGAAGGTTAGTCGGACAAAATGCACACCTGATCTAGTATTAAGGAATAATGATGATGATACTGGAGATGATGGTAGTGACAAAGTGATACAAGGAGAAACCTCTGATGCTGTTGTTATGAAGTCTACAATTCAAACTTCACAAAGTCAAACAACGCAGTCAACTCATGTTTCTGATTCTGGAGTTAAGACAGTAAGAACGTTGGTGCAATCTCAGATCCTGACGGAAGAACAAATCCTGACACCTGGTCATGGACATATTCTTGCTACAATTCCTGAAGGTGATGAAGATGTGATTGTTATTCCCAAATGACCTAACAGAATTGTAGAAGGGGGGGGGGTTGAATACAATTCTTGATATTTTCTTGAAACTAAACACTTTGTAAAATTAAAACTGAACTGAATAAATAAAAACACAAGATATAAATAATTCAGTTGGATTGTTTGATGATCCAACTGAAGTGTTTTTATTGCGGAAATAATCTGTGATACAAATGTACACAGCTGCTCAGTTACAATGTTGTAGAGAAGAATGCTCTCAAAAATAGCTAATACAATCTATTTGTTTTTCTTCTCTCTTTCTAAAGTAACTGCTACACTTGGTTATATAATCCCAAGTTTACAATTCTACATTTGGTTAAACTAAAGAATAATAGTAGTAACCATCAGTAGCTTGCTTTTCATTCCTTTTGTCCAATGGTCCTTGGAGATCTTTGCTTTTGTCTTTATGCTCATTATAATCATTCCCAAGAGCCTTATTGGAAATTGGAATGTTTCCTTATTTCCAGTAACCACTTTGATGGCTTCCAATGCAAAGTACACTTCCATATCTCCTTTTAGATCTGTTCAGTAAACTGTCACTATCACTTTGTCAACTGTTCAAAAAGCAACATTGATTCGTTGATAGCAAGGAGATGTGTTTCGTTGATAGCTTCATTCTTCATTCCGTTGATGGTGTTTCCCTCGTTTCGTTGATGGGTAAACTCCATACCGTTGACAGAGTAATCTTCATACCGTTGACATGTCTTCACTTAGGCAGAATTACAAGGCATAACATATTTACAATTAACCAACCTATTTTGCCTATCTAGTACATAGTCAACATGACTTAGAAAACCTATCTAAAACATATAATAGAATGCCTATCATACTGTGAAGTATTGTACAATGCAATTGCTACAACACTCATTTCGTTGATGAGCTTCCTGTCAACGAAACACTGCAAAGCATGCTATTTCGTTGACAGCTACAAAATTGACTTTACACAAATTCTACTAAGTGTTTTATGTTTATCATCAAGAACAACATATTCCTAACAATCTCCCCCAATTTATGACTGATAGAATAACAGCCATAAATCAAGAGACTTGATGATAACAAAAACACTCAGATACATCATAAATTACAAAAGTAGAAAATGTATTAAGCTTCAAAACTTTATAGACAAAATACAGGACTTACAAGACTAATGCCCACAAGTGCTCCTCTAGTCTGAGCAAATGTTTCATCTGTGACTTCTTTGTGGCATAGTCTTCTTCCCTCTCTTGGAGTTGTTTTCCTCAATCTGGACCTGTAGCCTTCTGTAGAAGATTTTCTCCTCTTCATCTTGATCACCAAGCTTGGATTGCATCAGCTTTAGAGTTTGATTAGATGCCTTCTCCAGCTGGTCTTCCATTCTGAAGAATCTTCTGCAATTGTCCTTGTCCTTAAACTCCATCATCCAATAAGGTTGAAGATGGACTTTCTTTCCTGTTGAGGGAACTCTAAGTATTCTGGGAAGAGCCTCAGGCTTGTTCCAGCTAGCCTTTAACTGACAGATTTTGGAGACCACCTCAGACTTGGCTGTTTTGGTGAAACCAAAGTCCTTTTTCAAGCATCTAAACACTGAGAGTAGTGTTTGATAGTCTTCTCCTAAAATTCTGTAGAGAGGCCACACTTGTTCTCTACCACCCTTGAATGTGAACACTAGTCTTTCAGGCAACTTTTGAGAAGCTGCAATTCCCCTTACTTCCACCAGGTTGTCTAGGTCAAGATGTAGACTGGATTCTTCCCTGATGTCAGCAATGTACATGCAGTCCTCTGGGTTTGCTGGGGGTTTCTGAGATTGTGGCTTTCTCACAAAAACAGGCTTTGCTTTGACAGACCTCTTCTTTGTCTTCATTGGTTGGTCCTTCTCTAACAGGAACTTTGGAAAGTATACCTCATCAAACTCAATTGGCTCTTCCTTTGGCTCAATTGGCTGATTGTGAAAATTGACAAGATGATCAGGATCACTGGCTAACTTTACCTCAAAAACTGGATTAGCAATTGTTGGAGGTGCAATAGGTATAGAAGAGTCTGATGCAGTACTCTGAGAATCAGCATTCTCAAAGGCTATGTTTCTCCTAGCTCTCTCTTTGGGTTGCCTTGTGCTCTTCTTTGAACTCCTTTCCTCTCTAGTGCTCTCCTCTTGCTTCCTTTCTTCTTCATCTAGAGCTTGAGCTACTGCAAGAGCTTGCATAGCTGCTTGTTCTGATTCCTCAGCCTTGGCTTCAGCAAAGTTTGGATGACCAGCCCAAACACAGATTTGTTGTCCATTCCTGTAGACAATTGCCCTTTGCTTCCTTATCTCATAATTATTGCTTTCCTTGCTTTTTGTGATGAGTGGACCAAGAAGCTTGTGCTCATCTGGATAAGGTGCAGGATAGAAAGTCCTTGCTATGTTTTTGCCCTTTGGTTTAGCAGGGGACTTGGGAGATAGGCTTCTTTGAATTGTAGCTTGTTCCACATCCCTAGTGCATGAAGTTTGTCCTCTTTCCTTCCTTGGTCCTTGAGTGACTCCATGTAGAAGGGGCTCTTGGTGATAGAAAGAATTTGTCTGTGGCTCCCATTCCGTTGATGCTAGTACCATGGCATTCGTTGATGGCTGTTCCGTTGATGGATTTGAGTCCTTATTTTCAGTAATCTTCTTGAACTTTGCTTCTATGTTGGACCAATGTTCTTTGATTTGTTCTGCAAGTCTCATCCTCATAGAAGCTTCTTGTATAAGGTCAATACCATCTTTTTGCTGCTTTCCAAGCTCCCCCATTGCTAATGGCTCCTTTGGTAGGGAAATGGCTGGGACCATAACCTTGGTAATCTGAATGTTTAGCTCCTTAGATTTCTCCCCCTTTTTGTTATCATCAAAAGAGATGGCTGGGAGTCCTTGAGCTGCCACTAGCTGGGCCAATAGTTGAGTTTGTTTCTCCTGTTCCTTTTGCATCTGTGATAGAGTAGCTTCCACCTTGTCCACTCTAGAAGAGAGAGTCTTCAAGGAGGAATCCACTTCAGGTTCTTTAGAGAAAAACCTGTTCATCCTGGACACAGTGAGAAGAGGAAGCTTTTCATCTAGCCTCCTATCATTAGCAGCCCTAAGGTTGCTGATTGAATCCTTGATCTCTGTAGCCTCAATCCTTGTCTGCAACATTTGTAGCCTTTGAATTTCCAGGGAATCCATTATGGCTTTGTAGAATTTCTTGTCCCTTTCTCCTGCAGACTCATGAGCTAGATATGCTTCATTGTACTGCCTTGTGATAGCAGCATCCAACTTGCTTCTACCATGCATATCTTGAGAAAGCCAGTTTGGTGTAGGAGGCACCACAGAAGTCCCAGTCTGTGCAGTAGTGGCCACCTGTAGAGTGTCACCAAAGCTATCCTCACTATCAGAAAAATCAAAGTCTCCACTTGCTTCAGCTCCTGGAGGTAGATTGGTCAGGGCATCCTTTGCTCTTTGCATTGATGCAGTTGTGTGAATTAGTTGTAGTGACCTCTCTGCCTCCACATTGCCCTGTTGAGCCAAAATTTGATAGGCTGACACAGGATGAGTAAAGGTCTCAGGATCCAGGGAAATACTATCCAGAGTTTGCTGATAAACCTCTTGGAAAGTAAGTTCCCTTTCTCCCTCACTGACCTCCATTAACTCATTAGCAATGGCTGCTTCCATCCTTATTTCTCCTGTAGTCCCTTCTCTCTCTCCACTCTGTTCTTGCATCATGGGCTCCCCATGGCTCACACCTCTCACACCCTCACCTTCACCTTCTAAGGTGGAACTCTCAATCTCTCCTTTTGCCTGGCTGGAAGAAATAGCCAGCCTCTCACTCACATTCTCTCCTTTTGCCTGGCTGCAAGCCAGCCTCTCAGTTTCACTCCCTCTCAGTCCTAGAAGTGTCTCAACTACCACTAGATCATCTGCACTAGTTGTGGGAACAACTTGATTTTTAATTAGAGGTGCAGAGTGAACTATCAACGGAATGGTAGTTTGAACTGTCAACGGTATGGATACCGTTGATGGAGAAACACTTGTCAACGAAATAGACTGTTTCGTTGATGAAGTCAAGAAAGCACTTTGAGAATGAGAAATTACAGTAGAGTCTGTGGTGATTGATTTTAGAGATTGTTCCACAGATCCCCTTGCAATTTCAGAAAAAATTGGTTGATGGCCCAACAAATCACTTAGCAAGTGATGGCCACCAGCTTCAGAGTGGGGCTTCTCCAAGATTAGAGTTGGAGAATCAGGAATAGATGTATGGATCATGTCCACATCCAAAGATTGAGTTGGTGAATTTGATGGAGATAATTCAAGATTGATGTTTAGAGAATGGGACTGTAACCCCAGAGTAATGGTAGGGGTTACATCAAACTGAATTTGAGAAACTGGAAGTGTTGCTTCCAGTGTGTGTGCACCCTGTGTACCCTTGGACTTTTGCTTCACTCTCCTTTGGTATTGGGAAAATGTAGACTGTGGGCTTGAAGTGTCCCTTACCCTTTTGGACTGTGCTCTAGGAGGAGAGCTTGTTTCAATAATCACATCCTTTTGGGAGGATGCAATTAGACTTGTGTTTAAATCCATGTTACTCATTGTGCCTTGTTGGGAAGACACAATGGGGCTTGGCTGGTACACACTAACCTGTCCTTCCTTATCCTTGGGGTTTCTTTGATGTTCACCCCTTCCCTCACCTCTCACAACTCCAGACTCACTCCCCTTAGGTTGTGTGGTAGTTTTTACAACAGGTGCCTTTTGAGAAGCACCTGAGGTTGGCTTGGAGGTTTTCTTTGATTTTGGTTTTGTTGCTAGGGTAGGAGCCTGTTGGGTTACAGCTACAGACTCCATAGCAACATTGGAAGGTAAAACAGTAGAGGTGTTAGCTACACTAACAGGGATAGTAGTAGTTACCTCAATGATTGGCAGATACACCACTGGAACATCACCATTGTGGTTCAGCCTCAGTATGTCTGTCAATACTCTCTTTTCTTGCACAAAGCACTCAAACCTGGCATTAGGGTTAGAGATAACTAATGGTGCTGGACTAACATGGTTAGCCAACATCATCAGAAACCTAGCATAATAGATATTTTTCTTCCTATTTGCTTTGTCACCCAACTTAGCACCAATTTCATACATAAGTTGGGTGCTAAAGTTGTGATATCTATCATTTAGAAGCATGGTTAGGAGAATTAACATAGAGTTAGTTAATGCATCAAAATTACTAATCTTTCCAGAAAAGACCTTAATGAATGCATCAGCTAAATAACTGTATTCCCTAACCAAACCTCTCCTAATTATTCTACCCAGATTATCAGTAGGCAAAGAGTAGTTTATAGAATTTAGCATGGTAGTTATTTCAGTGTTAGTAGGCAAAGCATCACAGTTATTATCAGGAATATGTAAACATGCTTGCAAAACATCAGAATTAACTATGTACTCATTACCTTGAAGAGTGAATTGTAGTGTGCAGTTTGTTCCACTATACTCACAAGAGGTCCAAATTTCCTCGATTATCTCATTGTAGAGTGGTGTAGAGTGAAACATTGCATAGCTCAACTTGCAATTCTTCATGAAATCCATCATTTTGAAGAACAGTTTGTTCGGGTTTTCCTTGACAACAAAAGGGATGGAGTTGTTCTTCTCATAGATGAACCCTCCAGCAGACATAAGCTTGACTATAGGTGCCATTGTTGATTAAAGGAAAGCTTCGAACTGAATTGCTTGTTAGAGAGAAGAAGAGAGAAAAAGCCTTTGGAATTTTTGAGAACAGGTAAAAAGAAATAATGAAAATAAAATTTCTTAAATACTCCCCCAAAAATTCTCAGAAAATGAATCCAATAATAAATGTAAATTACTGGATTGGCTTAAAAATATAACCGTTACTCTTAAAGTATTACCATGATTTATACTTACAGGGGTGTATGCATAGATCGTGGTAAAAGACGTGTTAAAATTTCAACGGTTCAGATTAAAAGCGCTTTATATCAACGAATCAGAATTGGGCGTTTAAGGTCCCGTCTATTTCGTTGATAAAGCTGCGTTTCGTTGATACAAAAGAACTATCAACGAAACACCCAGAAGAAGTGCTAAGACTGTCAACGAAATGGTGCATTCCGTTGGCATAGTAATTTTGACTTAGACAAAATTTTACCTTTTCCTGAGAAAATTAATTCACAGAAAAACATAGCAAATTTCTGGCTGCATTTTAACTTGCAAATATCTCAAAAATAATTAAGAGAAATTTAGCATACCTAGCTCACTTACTAATCTTGAGAATGTTGATTCATCAAGTGGCTTGGTAAAGATGTCTGCAAGTTGTTGTTCACTTGGAACAAAATGTAACTCCACAGTACCATTCATAACATGTTCTCTAATGAAATGGTACTTGATGTCAATGTGCTTGGTTCTTGAATGCTGCACTGGATTCTCAGTAATGGCAATGGCACTAGTGTTGTCACAGAAAATAGGAATTTTCTCAACTCTTAATCCATAATCAAGTAGTTGGTTTTTCATCCATAAAATCTGTGCACAACAACTTCCAGCTGCAATATACTCAGCCTCAGCTGTGGAGGTAGAAACTGAGTTTTGTTTCTTGCTGAACCATGACACAAGCTTGTTTCCTAGGAATTGACAGGTTCCAGTTGTACTTTTCCTGTCAATTTTACATCCTGCAAAATCTGCATCTGAATAACCAATTAGTTCAAAACTAGATTCTCTAGGATACCAAATGCCAAGGTTTGGTGTTCCTTTGAGATATCTGAAAATTCTTTTAATAGCAACTAAGTGGGATTCTCTAGGATCAGCCTGAAATCTAGCACATAGACATGTAGCAAACATAATATCAGGTCTACTAGCTGTTAAATATAAAAGTGAGCCTACCATGCCTCTGTAACTTGAAATGTCCACAGATTTTTCCTTAGTATTCAATTCAAGTTTGGTGGCAGTAGGCATGGGAGTTTTGGCAGGAGAGCATTCCATTAGGTTAAACTTCTTTAATAAATCATGAATGTATTTTGTTTGACTAATGAAAATGCCTTCATTAACTTGCTTTACTTGAAGACCAAGAAAGTAAGTTAATTCTCCCATCATGCTCATTTCATACTTACTTTGCATAAGCTTGGCAAACTTTTGACAAAGTTTCACATCTGTAGACCCAAAGATTATATCATCTACATAAATTTGAACAAGTAAAGTAGAGCCATTTACAACCCTGTGAAAAAGAGTTTTATCTACAGTACCTCTAGTGAAATGATTCTCAAGGAGGAACTGTGAGAGAGTGTCATACCAGGCTCTAGGTGCTTGTTTCAAACCATAGAGTGCTTTGAGAAGGAAGTACACATAGTCTGGAAAATCATCATCTTCAAAACCAGGAGGTTGACTTACATACACCTCCTCTTCCAATTCCCCATTCAGAAAAGCACTCTTCACATCCATTTGATAGACCTTGAAATTGGCATGGGCTGCATAGGCTAGGAAAATCCTTATTGCTTCTAGTCTTGCAACAGGAGCAAAGGTTTCATCAAAATCAATTCCCTCTTCCTGTGAGTAGCCTTTTGCAACCAGTCTAGCTTTGTTCCTTGTGACTATGCCATTTTCATCCATCTTGTTTCTGAACACCCACTTTGTGCCTATAACACTCCTGTCATTAGGCCTGGGCACCAGCTTCCAAACATTGTTTCTCTCAAATTGGTTTAGCTCTTCTTGCATGGCTAAAACCCAATCTGGATCTAGAAGTGCATCCTCAACTTTCTTTGGCTCATCTTGAGACAGAAAGCTACTATATAGACATTCTTCTTGAGTTGCTCTTCTAGTTTGGACTTTTGAAGAAACATCACCTATAATAAGTTCAAAGGGATGATCTTTAGTCCATTTTCTTGAGGGAGGTAGATTTGCTCTTGAAGACGTAGCTTCATGATCATGATTGCCTTGATTGGATATTTGTCCTTGAGAAACTCCCCCTGAGTTTGTTGTCCCTAAGTGATCACTTCTAGAAGTATTCCTATGACTATCAACGGTATGACCGTTTTGGCTGTCAACGAAACGCTCATTCTGACTGTCAACGAATCCACCATCATGACTGTCAACGAAATGACCATTTGGCCTACTAGCAGCTATTCTTTTCAATCTTAATGCAGCAATTTCATCTTCACTGCTACTTTCATCTGTGCTAGATACAACAACTTTAGGCTGTTTCTCAGTAGCCTTATCATGATTCACTTGATCTCCTTCCTCATTTTCAAAAGAAAGACTTTCATGGAAACCTTCATCACAGAGACCTTGGATTTTGAGATCATCAAAAACAACATGTACAGATTCCATAACAATGTTGATTCTGAGATTATAGACTCTGTAAGCTTTCCCTGCTGCATATCCCACAAATATTGCTTCATCTGCCTTTGCTTCAAATTTCCCCAAATGCTCAGCTTGATTTCTCAGAACAAAGCACTTGCATCCAAAGACATGAAGAA
The DNA here is from genome assembly GCA_030848705.1 of Heracleum sosnowskyi. NCBI lineage: Eukaryota > Viridiplantae > Streptophyta > Magnoliopsida > Apiales > Apiaceae > Heracleum > Heracleum sosnowskyi. The sequence continues at coordinate 75,671,734 of CM061235.1, forward strand.
AATCCAATAGTGGCTTCTTTCTTTTGAGTAACTGATAAGGGGTCATTCCTTTGGCCTGATTAATCAAAGAAATATTTTGAGTAAAGCAAGCTGTGTTAACTGCCTCAGCCCAAAAATATGTAGGTAACTTTGATTCATCTAGCATTGTCCTTGCAGCTTCAATAAGTGTTCTGTTTTTCCTTTCAACTACACCATTTTGCTGTGGTGTTCTTGCTGCTGAAAACTCATGCAAAATACCATTTTCTTCACAGAACACCTTCATGCTTGAATTCTTGAATTCTGTCCCATTGTCACTCCTAATCCTTCTTACTTTGAAATCAGGATGATTGCTTACCATCTTGATGTGATTGATAATGATTTCACTTGCCTCATCTTTAGAGTGCAAAAAGAAAGTCCATGTAAATCTAGAAAAATCATCAACAATCACAAGACAGTATTTCTTCTTTGAGATGGACATAACATTTACAGGGCCAAATAGGTCCATATGAAGCAATTCAAGCTGCTGGACGATTGATGACTCTGTCTTGCTTTTGAATGATGCCTTCTTCTGTTTTCCCTTTTGACAGGCATCACACAAACCATCCTTGGAGAACTCCACTTGTGGAATTCCTCTAGCAAGATCTTTCCTCACCAAATCATTCATAACTTTGAAATTCAGATGGGATAATTTCTTGTGCCATAACCAACTTTCATCCTTGCTTGCCTTGCTGAAAAGACAAGTGATGGTGTCTGAACTTGTGCTACTAAAGTCAGCAATGTACACATTCCCCCTTCTGAATCCAGTCATTACCACATTGTTGTTTCCTCCTTTAGAAACAACACAGGCTTCTCTAGAAAAAGTAACTAAAAATCCTTTGTCACAAAGTTGGCTGATACTAAGCAAGTTGTGCTTAAGACCATCCACCAATGCAACCTCATCTATGATGACATTCTCTTTTGAAATCAAGCCATATCCCTTTGTGTAGCCTTTGCTGTCATCTCCAAAAGCAATACAAGGGCCAGCTCTTTCCTGAAACTCTGTGAGCAGGGTAGAATCACCAGTCATGTGTCTTGAACAACCACTATCCAAGTACCAAAGATTCCTTTTGTCTCCCTGCACACAATAAAACCAAATCAAGTCGATTTTGGTACCCAAGTTTCCTTGGGTCCTGTCTTGTTAGCCTTTGCATTCCCTTTTGTACCATTTTTCACTTTGGGCTCAGATTGATTCAAATCAATCTTTACCCTTGTTGTTGATTTCTGAGGGTTGCTCATATTTTCATTCATAGCATGCATAGTTGGAGGAACAATCATGTTATTCATGTTCCATGGCATTTGTGGCATGTTAAACATATTCATGTAAGGATTAGGCACAAATGGCATGCTAGCATAAGGATTCTGAAATTGTGCGTATGGAGCAAACATGTTAGGCATAACAGGCATTGTAGGCATGGAACTGTTCATTGCAGGCTTGGGCATTTTCACATTAGGAATTTTCTTAACAGATTTGCAGTTAGTAGACAAATGACTAACACTTCCACAATTAACACATGTCTTTCTAGGAGCATATTTATCAGGTGTGTAATTGTTGTGTTTGTTAATTCCTACTTTGCCATTCCTGTTATTCTTTTTATTTCCCTTAGCCTCATTATGAACTTTCTCTACCTTGTCTTTCAATTGCTTGTTAGACAAGTGACCTACATTAGCTCTCTCAACAGGCTTCTCAATTTTCTTTAAAATACTAGACTCACCTTGAACAAAGTTCTTGGTGACAGGACCATACTTGTCATTAAGTCTAGTGAGTTTATCTTTTCTTTTGTCTGTCAACGAAACAGCCTGATCGGTTGATGGTTCATGTGTCAACGAAACATTGCATTCCGTTGACATATCAACCTTCAACAAATGATCATTGTTGTTTGTTGACTCTGTTTCTGATTCTAAGGTTTCACCAACATACCCTAGCTTCTCTTTGTTCCTTTTCCATGATTGCTCACAGAAGGATTCCACGCCTTGAACATTAATTATGTTGGCAGCAACATTCCTGGCATCCTTCCATTTTGCAATCACACCTTGTTCTATCTCAAGTTGTGTTTTAAGAATTTCTTCCCTTTGTAACACGTTCTCAAGTTCCTTCTTAGCATCCCTACTAACACATCTCATTTTCTCAAAATCAATGAGCTGTGCTTCTAACATTGCATTCCTATCACTTAAGAGCAGATTGGTCTCTTTTATTCTTGAATTCTCTTTAGTAAGTGATTTAAGAGTAACACGCAAATTATATAATACAGTAGACATTTCATTTACTGCACTGTCGCATTCCTCTTTAGAAAGCTCAGAAAGATTAGTAATTGTTACCTGGTTGCTTGAGGAACTTGCTTCCTGCTCATGATTGTCAGCCATAAGAGCCAAGTTGACATACTCAACATCATCATCAGAATCTTCACCATTACCAGCCCAATCATACTCCTGAGACATGAAAGCCTTTTCTTTTTGTTTGAGAAGTTCAAAGTATTTCTTTTTATAATCAACAGGCTCAAATTTCCTGTTGCCCTTCTCAACCTTGGGCTTTCTGCAGTCTCCAGCAAAGTGACCAAGCATTCCACAATTGAAACATTTTGACTTAGACTTTTCAATCCAGTTTGTTTTGCTAGGTTGAAAGTCTCTTCTTGGTGGCCTTGCTTCTGAGTTTCTTTTGAACTTGAACTTAGAGAATTTTCTAGACAGAAAAGCAATGTGTTCATCAATCTCATCTAAGTCCTCCAAGTTGGCTGGTTCTGATTCTTCTTCTTCTGTCATCTTGTCTTTACCCTTGCTAACATCACTCCTACAACTAGATCGACTAGTTGTGGCCTTTGCAGCTTCTTTATTGTCATCTTCAAGTTGGTTCACTGATGCAATCAATGCAATAGATCCACCCTTCTTCTGTACCTTTTCAATTTCTTCATCTTGCTCCATTTCCAGCTCATAAGTCTTCAAGGTTCCATAAAGCCTTTCAAGAGTGTAGTCTTTGTACTCTTGAGTGTTTCTGAGAGAAACAGTCATAGGCTTCCATTCTTTTGGAAGAGCTCTAAGAAATTTAAGGTTTGAATCCTTGGTTTGATAGATCCTCCCATACAACTTTAATCCATTCAAAAGCTTTTGAAACCTACTGAACGTGTCATTTAGGGTTTCACCAGCTTTAAAATGAAAATGCTCATATTGTTGTATAAGGAGTTGCATTTTATTTTCCCTGACTTGCTCAGTTCCTTCACAGAGTGTTCTAACAGTATCCCATACTTCCTTAGAGGTTGTACAGTTGATAACATTGTCAAACATCTCTTGCTCCAAACCATTAAACAGAATGTTCATGGTCCTTTTGTCTTTATGGACTTCTGCAACATCTTCAACAGTCCATTCTGAGACAGGTTTTGGAATCTCTACATCAGGTGCATCATCTGGCAGTCCAACTCTAGAATCAAGCTTCATGGGAACGTGTGGACCTTTCTCAATGCAGTCTACATACCTCTCATCCATAGACATGAGATGTAAATGCATCTTTACTTTCCAGTGAAAGTAATTGTCTTTATCAAGAACTGGTATCTTCACACCTGCATCCTTCTTCACCATGGTTTCTGTTTTTGGTCTTGATCTTTAAACTTCTTGTATGTTAGAAGCTCGCTCTGATACCAATTGTTATTCCCAAATGACCTAACAGAATTGTAGAAGGGGGGGGTTGAATACAATTCTTGATATTTTCTTGAAACTAAACACTTTGTAAAATTAAAACTGAACTGAATAAATAAAAACACAAGATATAAATAATTCAGTTGGATTGTTTGATGATCCAACTGAAGTGTTTTTATTGCGGAAATAATCTGTGATACAAATGTACACAGCTGCTCAGTTACAATGTTGTAGAGAAGAATGCTCTCAAAAATAGCTAATACAATCTATTTTTTTTTCTTCTCTCTTTCTAAAGTAACTGCTACACTTGGTTATATAATCCCAAGTTTACAATTCTACATTTGGTTAAACTAAAGAATAATAGTAGTAACCATCAGTAGCTTGCTTTTCATTCCTTTTGTCCAATGGTCCTTGGAGATCTTTGCTTTTGTCTTCATGCTCATTATAATCATTCCCAAGAGCCTTATTGGAAATTGGAATGTTTCCTTATTTCCAGTAACCACTTTGATGGCTTCCAATGTAAAGTACACTTCCATATCTCCTTTTAGATCTGTTCAGTAAACTGTCACTATCACTTTGTCAACTGTTCAAAAAGCAACATTGATTCGTTGATAGCAAGGAGATGTGTTTCGTTGATAGCTTCATTCTTCATTCCGTTGATGGTGTTTCCCTCGTTTCGTTGATGGGTAAACTCCATACCGTTGACAGAGTAATCTTCATACCGTTGACATGTCTTCACTTAGGCAGAATTACAAGGCATAACATATTTACAATTAACCAACCTATTTTGCCTATCTAGTACATAGTCAACATGACTTAGAAAACCTATCTAAAACATATAATAGAATGCCTATCATACTGTGAAGTATTGTACAATGCAATTGCTACAACACTCATTTCGTTGATGAGCTTCCTGTCAACGAAACACTGCAAAGCATGCTATTTCGTTGACAGCTACAAAATTGACTTTACACAAATTCTACTAAGTGTTTTATGTTTATCATCAAGAACAACATATTCCTAACAGTGATTATTGATAATCCTGAAGATGCATCAAATTTATTCCAGAAGTTTTCTACAAAAGATGGCAGAATTGTTACTCTATATCACACTGATAAAAGAGTTCAACAATTATATGCAAGAAAAGCACTCTCTACAGCAAGTGAAGAATATCCTGATCTCTCACATGAAGAATTCTTAAGACAATAAAGAGAAATGATGGAAAGCTTTAAGAATCCTGCTCCTGCTAGAGGTAGAGGAGGCAGAGGTAGGAGAGGAGCTAGAAGAAATAGAAGAGGTTCTTCAACTCAAACAATACCTAGACAGACAAGGTCTCGAGGGTTAAGAATTGAAGAAATTCCTGAACCTATTCAAACTCTAGTAGTTCCTGACAGATCTACTTTCGGTGATGATGGAAATATTGAAGAAGAACCTGAATTGAGAAGAAAATCAAGCAAATCAACTCTCTGCAATACAAATCAAATTGAAGAATCTAATCCTGATGTTGTTCCTGATAATATTCAAGATCTTGATGATTCTGAAATTATGCAAGAGATTGATTTGATAATTTTATCTACTGTGGTTGATTTTCACAACAAGGAAGTAGATGAAGAAGAAGAAGCCAGAAGAAGTGAAATTACAAGATCAACAAATAGAGATTTCAATCTCTATGTACAAAGGCTTAAACTCTCAAACAGAAGAGTGTGGAGGAACCCAATCAGACAAGAATCTTCACTGGAAAGAAGCTATGCCTTTGAAAAGGAAAAGGATAAGAAGTGGAAACATATTAGCACATTAAGTTGTGATACACTTATCAATTTTCAGTCTGGAGGAATTATTACAAGCGCTTCAAGTGTTGTTGATTTATCTGGGATGGACTGAAATATGTTCATTATCTTTCGAGATCGAAGAATCAAATATGCAAAGAATGGACTGACATGATTTTGTCAACAATAAGAAGAAGACTAGATGGAAACAGTAATTTCAATGGTAATTATACTCCCATGTACTTAAATCAAAGAGGTCAGGATGTGGAAATGCAAAGGGGTACTGCTGTTAAAGAAGTAAATTTTGGCATGACTCATCTTACTCTCAATCCGGATGGGAAGGAAATTACTTATCTTTTGCTTGAAGAGCATAGTCTTCAGAGAAACTCCATATTGAATCTCAGAGCAGCTATCTATCAGATTAATGAGGAAGATGAAGAACTCAGAAATCTTAAGGAAAGACTGATTCAAATTCTTGAAGAAAAATAAGAAAATTTGTTATCCAACTTCTTGAAGATGAATTTGTTCTATCAAAGAATTTAAACAGATAAGTTGTTGCTGCAGATTCTGTACATTTTGTATATATGTTTTTGACATCATTGAATCTTAGGAATCTATACTTTATTTCACAAAGTATGAGATTGGGGGAGATTGTTAGTTCAGAATTCAATGATCGTCAGGAGCTAGACTCAACTGATCAGGATTGCTGACGTCATCAGGATTACATGGTCGTCAGGATTGAGATACATATCAGGACTGGGATCAGGATTGATCATCAGGACTGGAAGCTGATCAGGATTCCTACTTCGAGTTATATTTGGAGTCTAGTTAAACATGGAAGTTTATTCTGTCGGTTCCTGGTTTGTAGAACGTAGCTATCAATTATGGATAGGTTTCAATCTTTGTAATTGATTAGGACTTATCATTGATAGAGAAGCTGTGTAGTATATAAACACAGTTTTGGTTTCGATTTATGTACAACACAGACGTGAACATAATCGAATAGAAGCTCTTAAGAACATAGAATTTCTTGAGAGAGTTTTTGTAAGCTAGCAGCTCTCAAGAACATCAGAATTTCTTGAGAGAGTTTGTAACAGTTTTATATCAGATTTAATAAAGCTGTTATCTTTCTTTCATATTTGTGATATATACATTAAGAAGTCGATTATCTTATACTATTGTATTCAACCCCCCTTCTACAATAGATTATTACTGGGCAACAGGAAAAGTCCCCTGAGATTATCTAAGGGGCTTTATTCTGATTATATATTACTTAGTAGCTGATAAAAATATCAAAAATACATTGTGTAACACCCCCAGATTCGGGGTCGGAGATCTGAGTTGTCACACTCTCAATTCCAACAATAATACATGTACTAGCTCAACAAATCCAATAATACAACACCAAAAGACCCCAACCTCTTACACACACTAGTTATAGCTTTAGAAACGAGTAACATAAGTAACATTAGTTATTACAACCAAATGTACTATCCAGGATCTCATACTATTAATCACAACCTGTACCTGAAGTTATATTAACAGCTAATCATAATTTACTAAGGTGTAGCTGTACAACTATACTTGTACACAAGTCTCACTAATAGCAGTTGAACGCATGCAACTTACTTCTGCATTAACCATTATGAACTGGACTACCTCAAGGTTGAATCTTCCACTTCCCTTTTCTCGTAGTACGCAATAACTGACTATGTTCTCTCTTCACTGAAAGTTTAATATAAAGTAAAGCAAGAATGAGCGAAAGAATGCTCAGCAAGTATCCCATAATAAAATAAATATTTTCACAACTATAAAGTCTGAAATCCAATAACTGTTAGGAACTATGTTGTTTCTTGATGATAACCAAATTAACTTAGTAAAAATTGTACAAGTAAATGTAGCTATCAACGGATAGTATGCTTATGCAGTATCCGTTGATGGGAAGCTTATCTACGGATAAGACTCAATGTAACATGTTAGTGTAATCCTGATGTACAATCATGAGATGCAATCCTGATATGCAATCCTGAGGAACAATCCTGATGAAATCCTGATGTGCAATCCTGATGTACAATCCTGATGTGCAGTCCTGATGTGTATTCCTGATTTGTAATCCTAATGTTGAAGTTGGGGTATTAGTTTTTAGGCTGAATAAGTCATGTTGACTATAAATAGATATGTAGAATAGGGAGGCTAATTGTAAATAGTTTATGCCTTGTAATTTTACATAAGTGAAATTGACTATCAACGGATAGCAACATTAGCCTTCAACGGATGTGGACAAATGTACTGTCTACGGATAACAGTACTAGCTGTCTACGGATGTGATCAAGATACTCTCAATGGATACAACTCAAATAGCTTTTACGGATACACACCTTGTGAAAGGGACAAGTCAGACATAGCACGGGGGTTGGCAGACAACACAATGCATGGAAGCCAGTTTTTCTGGAAAGGTCACGGGAAGAAAGTAGCATTCTGTTTATATGGTCTAAAGTAGCATTTCCATAAAAGGCAATCAGTCAAGAAGGGCAAGCTACCAACACATGGACCACTACCCAGAATGGAGAAACAAGGATCTTGAATAGATTTACTTTTTGTATTATTGACTGTTCAAGATATCTTGTAAACTTGGGATGTATATAACCAAGTGTAGCATAATTCTAGAACTAAGAAATCAATTAGGCAATTTAGAGAGCACAAAGCAATATCCTTTGTAAATTGCTGAAGCTAGAATTGTGTATTTGTAGCTGTGTGTTTATTCATAAACATCACAGAGATTTCTTCAAATAAAAATCTCTCAGGTGGACAAAAACAATCCACCTGAATTTTTAATTCTTGTGTTATCTTATTTGTTTTTCTGTTCTTGTTTTAATTTCATATCTTCACTATCAAGAATTAAAAGAAATTTTAAAGATTGTATTCAACCCTCCCCCCCCCCCCTCTTCTACAATCTTGATTCATTGTATGGGAATAACAATAACCTTTGTTGGTATAACAACCAAAACCTTTAAAGTATAACATTTGAGTTAAAATACCATACAGTTCAAAATACTGTACGAGGAATAGTAAGATTTCACAATATCTAAAAATAACATATATTTCGAGATACTATATAAGAAGTCTAAACACTTCCCACCAAAATATATAATCTGCAACTGATAATAATAAGTTTAAACATTTCTGCAAAGTTTAGAAATCCTTTGCTAGCAACATTATAAACAAAGGTTCAAAGTATAACTTTTAAATTGAAGTTATCAGGCAGTTCACTATAAAATATCAGTTCTGAACAATTCTCAAACACTGCCAACATTATCGGTAACTAAGCTCATAGGCCTTCGTTACAATGTTACAGACAAAATTCCAATTAGAAGATGAGGACTATACCGGACAACAACGATACACGATGATCAGTCGTTGTATTGCAAAATAACACTTTCCCTACTAGTAGAAGGACGACTTCCTATTTGGTTATCACCCTGGTCGCATTCGGGCCCTTTATGCTGGCCTGAGAATTGGAACCCTGATTGACTCATATCGACTTACAGAAGTTGGTTGAACCTTCTGAGCATTAGAACCTGCGTTTGAACCTTCCTGAGAGTTGTCAGCCATGATTATACTTGTGTTTGGATCGATAAACTGTATATACTAATCAGCCTTGGCTCTGATACCAATTGTTAGGCCGAATTACACAATATATAATCAATATAAATATGATAATAACACTTGAGAACACTGTTTATGATCAATAAACTGAATTATATATATAACTCTTCTCTTAGTGATGTAACATATCACAAAGAGCTGCTAGGTTACAAAGAATAATGTATTCAGTATTCGCATCCCTTTTAGGGTTAACCTATCTGTGTTTATATAGTACACAGCTACATAATCAATCTCTAATTGATATCCTATAAATCATCTATACAATTTATATCAATCTAGGATTGCTTCTGTCTTCTGTCCCGTTTATTTAGCTATCTCAATATATTCTGCTTCTTTCCATCTTCAGAATATATTGCTTCTAGAATCTTCATGTTAGCACCGACAGCTAAAATAAACTCTCATCCCGTCAGACTTTAAATAAACTCTGACTGGCTTCAAGTAAACTCTGATGAGTACCTAGTACTTAAACACTGATGAACAAACGTCAGCAATTATATCTAACACAATCTTTGCAGGTTTGAAAGCCCTGTGTTTGATTCTACCACCAGTACGAATTGGTTGGGTTGGAGAAACTTCAATATTTACTGGTTCTTGTTGTTGTTCTACTTGGATAGAATCATCCAAAAACTGTTGCACTAATGCAGGCAGTAAAAGATCACCTACATTACCCTTCTTTACATCCTTGTTTATAAGATCAGAGAATATACGTTTGTGCAATTTAAAACATGGAATCACATCTGCATCAATAATTTCTACCCCACTAACACAGGCAGAAAATAAAAGCTGACAGAATCTAGCAAAGTAAACTACTCCCCTATTCTCAGTCATCTTTTCACCCAAATTAATAAGAACTAGTCTACCAAAATCAAAATGAGTACCATAAAGAAGAGAATACCCAATTTGTAGACTATCAGTAGGTATGGCATCCCAATTTGTGCACTTCTTCCCGAATGTTCTAGTTATGCAATCGAAGAAAAAGCTCCACTCTTTCCTCAAGAACGGTCGCTTCAAGTTACCTGTCCTTGCCAAAGACCCAGAGTAACCTATCTCCCTCATCATCCTTTGAAGCTCAGCATCACCAACAGAAATAGTGTATGCATTAAAATCTTCAAACCCAAGAGCATCACGAACTGTGGTCGGAGTGACCACATACTCTTGTTCATCAAACTCAAAGATAATAGAAGGAGTTCCAGCCTCTCCTCCATCATCATAAACACCAGTTTCCCAGAATGCTTTGATTTGAAGTCTAGACAGCCTTGCTGGTTCCACAAGCGCTTGCCCAATATCTGATTGAGAAAGAAAATTCTGAAACAAGTGAAACGCCTCTGGTGCGTTCACAGTAGATAAGGGTGCTGCATAGTTGTTAGGAACAAAATCAAGACCAAAAGACTGAAACATGGTTGTTGCCATTAGAATATTCCACAAAATCAGAGTTTATGCTTCGAGAAAGTGTTCGAAAAAGTGATGCAGAAAAGTGTTTGTGAAAATGTGTAAGTGAAAATGTGTAAGTGAAACTGTGTTGTGAATAGAGTAAGTCTGTAAAAGATTTGAACGTTGTGTGTATAATGATTAAATATGAATTAAAACTGAAGAGTTTTAATCATTAAAACACACAGCAGGCTTACTCGAATAATGTGTGAGTGGGACAGTTGGCACATACGTATTAACTGACAGCAGTAAATCGTGGTTGTTTCCAACACGCATGCGCAGTAAAAGGCACTAATTTCTACTATTTTCTAGACACCTTTCTCCATTTTCAAAAACTCAAACAAACCGTTTCAATCATACTCTCTATTTTCCAAAAATAATGTTCCTCAATAATTATGAAATGTCTGAAACACCCTTATTTATTTTAATCATCAGAGATTAAAAATAAATTACCTCGGCGTAGAGTACACAGTTCATCAGTTTTTATCAATTCTCCTCCTTCATACCAATTGTTAGGCCGAATACACAATATATAATCAATATATGTATGAGAATAACAATCAAGAACTCGGTTTATGAACAATAAACTGAATTATATTAAATAACTCTTCTCTCAATGATGTAAATTATCACAGAGAGCTGATAGGTTACAAGAATAATGTATTCAGTATTCGCATCCCTTTTAGGGTTAACCTATCTGTGTTTATATAGAACACAGTTACATAATCAATCTCTAATTGATATTCCTATAAATTAGCTATACAATTTATATCAATTTAGGATTGCTTCTGTCTTCTGTTCCGTTTCCTTAGCTATCTCAATATATCTTGCTTCTTTCCATCTTCAAGATATATTGCTTCTAGAATCTTCATATTAGCACCGACAGCTTCAGCAAACTTTCACCCCGTCAGACTTTAACAAACTCTGACTGGCTTCTAGCATAAACTCTGATGAGTACCTGTTGTTTAAACACTGATAAATAATCATCAGCAATTATATCTAACAATCTCCCCCAACTTGTGCATGACAAAAATGTACAAGTTAAAAGATTGTTAATCCCAAATGACCTAACAGAATTGTAGAAGGGGGGGGGGGGGGGTTGAATACAATTCTTGATATTTCTTAAACTTAAAACAACTTACAAATAAAAACTGAACTTAAAGTAAAAATCACAAGCACATAAATAATTTCAGTTGGATTGTTTGATGATCCAACTGAAGTGATTTTTATTGCGGAAATAATCTGTGATACAAAAGTACACAGCTGCTCAGTTACAAGGTTGTAGAGAAGAATGCTCTCAAGGATAGCTAATACAAACTATTTGTTTTTCTTCTCTACTGTTAAAGTAACTGCTACACTTGGTTATATATCCCCAAGTTTACAACCCTATTTTTGGCTACACTAAAAGTACAATGAGTAACCGCCAATAGTTTGCTTTTCATCCCTTTGTCCAGTGGTCCTTGGAGATCCTTGCTTTTGTCTTCATGCTTATTATGATCACTCCCAAGACCCAATTGGAAACTGGGATGTTTCCTTATTCCCCATGTCCATTTTAATGGTTTCCAATGCAAAGTACACTTCCACATCACCTTTAGATCTGTTCAGTAAACTGTCACTATCACTTTGTCAACTATTCAGAAAAGTAATAATGATTCGTTGATAGCAGGGAGATGTGTTTCGTTGATAGCTTTATTCTTCATTCCGTTGATGGTGTTTCCCTCGTTTCGTTGATGAGTAAACTCCATACCGTTGACAGAGTAATCTTCATACCGTTGACATGTCTTCACTTAGGCAAAATTACAAGGCATAATATATTTATAATTAACCAACCTATTTTGCCTATCTAGTACTTACTCAACATGACTTAGAAAACCTATCTAGTACATACAACAAAATGCATATCAAACTGTGAAGTATTGTACAGTGCAATTGCTACATCACTCATTTCGTTGATGAGCTTCCTGTCAACGGAATGCTGCAAAGCATGCCATTTCGTTGACAGCTACAAAATAACTTTACACAAATTCTACTAAGTGTTTTATGTTTATCATCAAGAACAACATATTCCTAACAATCTCCCCCAATTTATGACTGATAGAATAACAGCCATAAATCAAGAGACTTGATGATAACAAAAACACTCAGATACATTATAAATTACAAAAGTAGAAAATGCATTTAAGCTTCATAATATTTTGAACAAAATACAAGACTTACAAGACTAATGCCCAGAAGTGCTCCTCTAGACTGAGCAAATGATTCATCTTTGTCTTCTTTGTGGCATAGTCTTCTTCCCTCTCTTAGAGTTGTTTTCCTCAATCTGGACCTGTAGCCTTCTGTAGAAGATCTTCTCTTCCTCATCTTGACCACCAATCTTGAATTGCATAAGCTTTAGAGTTTGATTAGATGCCTTATCCAGCTGGTCTTCCATTCTGAAGAACCTTCTGCAGTTGTCCTTGTCCTTAAATTCCATCATCCAGTAGGGTTGAAGATGGATCTTCTTTCCTGTTGAGGGCACTCTAAGCATCCTGGGAAGAGCCTCAGGCTTGTTCCAGCTAGCCTTTATTTGACATATTTTGGAGACCACCTCAGACTTGGCTGTTTTGGTGAAGCCAAAGTCTTTCTTCGAGCATCTAAACACTGTGAGTAGTGTTTGGTAGTCTTCTCCTAAAATTCTGTAGAGAGGCCATGTTTGTTCTCTACCACCCTTGAATATGAAAACTAATCTTTCAGGCATCTTTTGAGAAGCTGCAATGCCCCTTACTTCCACCAGGTTGTCTAAATCAAGATGTAAGCTAGATTCTTCCCTGATGTCAACAATGTACATGCAGTCCTCTGGATTTGTAGGGGGTTTTTGAGGTTGTGGCTTTCTTACAAATACTGGCTTTGCCTTGACAGCCCTTTTCTTGGTCTTCATTGGCTGATCCTTTTCAAATAGGAATTTTAGGAAGTTGGCCTCATCAAACTCAATTGGCTCTTCCTTTGGCTCAATTGGTTGATCATGGAAATTTACAGGATGATTGGGATCACAGGCTAACTTTACCTCTGAAACTGGATCAGGATTTGTTGGAGGTGCAATTGGTACAGAAGAGTCTGATGCAGTGTTCTGAAAGTCATCATTCTCAAAGGCTATGTTTCTCCTAGCTCTTGCCTTTGGTTGCCTTGTGCTCTTCTTTGCACTCCTTTCCTCTCTTGCTTTTTCTTCTTGCTGTCTTTCTTCTTCATCAAGAGACTGAGCAACAGCAAGGGCTTGCATTGCTGCTATTTCTGACTCTTCAGCTTTAGCTTCAGCAAAGTTTGGGTGACCATCCCAAACACAAATTTGTTGTCCATTCCTGTAGACAATTGCCCTTTGCTTCCTTATCTCATAATCATTGCTTTCCTTGCTTTTTGTGATAAGTAGACCAAGAAGCTTGAGCTCATCTGGATAAGGTGCAGGATAGAAAGTCCTTTCTGTATTTTTGCCCTTTGGTTTAGCAGGGGACTTGGGAGATAGGCTTCTTTGGAGTGTAGCTTGTTCCACATCCCTAATGCATGAAGTTTGTCCTTTTTCCTTCCTTGGACCTTGAGTGACTCCATGTAGAAGGGGCTCTACCTTATAGAAAGAATTGGTCTGTGGCTCCCATTCCGTTGACACTAGAACCATGGCATCCGTTGATGGTTGATCCGTTGATGGATTGGAGTCCTTTGTAGTTCCAGCAATTTTCTTGACCCTCGCTTCTATGTTGGACCAATGGTCTTTGATTTGTTCTGCAAGTCTCATCCTCATAGAAGCTTCCTGGATCAGGTCAATGCCATCCTTTTTCTGCTTTCCAAACTCCCCCATTGCTAATGGCTCTTCTGGCAAGGAGATGGCTGGGACCAAAACCTTTGTAATTTGTATCTCTAGCTCCTTAGTTTTCTCCCCCTTTTTGTTATCATCAAGGGAGATGATAGGGATTCCTTGAGCTGCCAGAAGCTGGGTGAGTAGGCTAGTTTGCTTCTCCTGTTCCTTCTGCATGTGAGAAAGTGTAGCCTCAACTTTGTCGACTCTAGAGGAGAGAGTTTTCAAAGATGAGGACACTTCAGGTTCCTTGGTGAAAAACCTTGACATCTTGGAGACAGTGTGAAGAGGAAGCTTTTCATCTAGCCTCCTGTCAGTAGCATCCCTAAGGTTGCTAATTGAATCCTTTAATTCTGTAGCTTCAATCCTTGTCTGCAACATTTGTAGCCTTTGAATTTCCAGAGAATCCATTATGGCCTTATAGAATTTCTTGTCCCTTGCAGTTGCTGACTCATGAGCTAGATATGCCTCAGTGTATTGCCTTGTAATAGCAGCATCCAAGTTGGATCTACCATGCATATCTTGAGAAAGCCAGTTTGGTGTAGGAGGCACCACAGAAGTCCCAGTCTGTGTAGTAGTGGCCACCTGTAGATTGTCACCAAAGCTGTCTTCATCATCAGAAAACTCAAATTCTCCACTTGCTGCAGCTCCTGGAGGTAGATTGGTCAAGGCATCCTTTGCTCTTTGCATTGATGCAGTAGTATGAATTAAGTTGAGTGACCTTTCTGCCTCCACATTGCCCTGTTGAGCCATAACTTGATAGGCTGACACAGGATGAGTAAAGGTCTCAGGATCCAGGGAAATACTATCCAGAGTTTGTTGATAATGCTCTTGGAAGGTAAGTTCCCTTTCTCCCTCACTGACCCCCATTAACTCACTTGCAATGGCTGCTTCCATCCTTATTGCTCCTGTAGTCCCTTCTCTCTCTCCACTCTTTTCTTGCATCATGGGCTCCCCATGGCTCACACCTCTCACACCCTCACCTTCACCTACTAAGGTGGTACTCTCAATCTCTCCTTTTGCCTGGCTGGAAGAAATAGCCAGCCTCTCACTCTCAGACTCTCCTTTTGCCTGGCTGCAAGCCAGCCTCTCAGTTTCACTCCCTTTCAAACCTAAAAGTGTCTCAACTACCACCAGGTCATCTACACTAGTTGTGGAAACAACTGGGTTTTCAATAAGGGGTGTAGATTGACCTATCAACGGAATGGTAGTTTGAACTGTCAATGGTATGGATACCGTTGATGGAGAAACACTTGTCAACGAAAGAAGCTGTTTCGTTGATGAAGTCAATAAAGCACTTTGAGAAAGTGAAATTACAGTAGAATCTGTGGTGATTGATTTTAGAGATTTGTCCACAGATCCGCTTGCAACTTCAGAAAAAATTGGTTGATGGCCCAACAAATCACTTAACAAGTGATGGCCACCAGCTTCAGAGTGGGGCTTCTCCAAGATTAGAGTTGGAGAATCAGGAATAGATGTATGGATCATGTCCACATCTAGAGATAAAGTTGGTGAATTCGATGGAGATAGTTCAAGGTTGATGTTTAGAGAATGGGATTGTAACCCCAGAGTGATAATAGGGGTTACATCAAACTGAATTTGAGAAACTAGAAGTGTAGCTTCCAGTGTGTGTGCACCCTGTGTACCCTTGGACTTTTGCTTCACTCTCCTTTGGTATTGGGAAAAAGTAGATTGTGGGCTTGAAGTGTCCCTTACCCTTTTGGACTGTGCTCTAGGTTGAGAGCTTGTTTCAATAATCACATCCTTTTGGGAGGATGCAATTAGACTTGTGTTTAAATCCATTTTACTCATTGTGCCTTGTTGGGAAGAAACAATGGGGCTTGGCTGGATTTCACTCACCTGTCCTTCCTTATCCTTAGGTTTTCTTTTATGTTCACTCCTTCCCTCACCTCTCACAGCACCTACAACACTCCCCTTAGGCTGTGTAGTGGATTTTACAACAGGTGCCTTTTGGGAAGCACCTGAGGTTGGCTTGGAGGATTTCTTTGATTTTGGTCTTGTTGCTGGGGCAGGAGCCTGTTGGGTCACAACTACAAACTCCACAGCAACAGTACTGGGTGATACAGTTGAAGTAACAATTATAGTAGAAGGGATAGCAGTAGTTACCTCAATTACTGGCAGATACACCACTGGAACCTCACCATTGTGGTTCAGCCTCAGTATGTCTGTCAGTACTCTCTTTTCTTGCACAAAACACTCAAACTTGGAAACAGGGTTAGAAATAACTAATGGTGTTGGACTAACATGATTAGCCAACATCATCAGAAACCTAGCATAATAGATATTCTTTTTCCTGTTAGCCTTATCACCCAACTTAGCACCAATTTCATACATAAGTTGGGTGCTAAAGTTGTAATATCTATCAGTTAGGAGCATGGTAAAAAGAATCAACATGGAATTAGTTAATGCATCAAAATTACTAATCTTACCAGAAAAGACCTTGATAAATGCATCAGCTAAATAACTATATTCCCTAACCAAACCTCTCCTAATTATTTTACCCAGATTATCAGTAGGCAAAGAGTAGTTTATGGAATTTAGCAAGTTAACCATTTCAGTGATTGTAGGCAAAGCATCACAGTTATTTTCAGGAATATGTAAACATGCTTGCAATACATCAGAATTAACTATGTACTCATTACCTTGAAGAGTGAATTGCAGTGTGCAGTTTGTTCCACTATACTCACACGAGGTCCAGATCTCCTCGATTATCTCATTATAGAGAGGAGTTGAGTGAAACATTGCATAGCTCAATTTGCAGTTCTTCATGAAGTCCATCATCTTGAAAAAGATACTGTTTGGACCTTCCTTGACAACAAATGGGATTGAGTTGTTCTTTTCGTAAATGAACCCTCCAGCAGACATAAGCTTGACTATGGGTGCCATTGTTGTGTGAAGAAAAGCTTCGAGCTAAATTGATTGTTAGAGAGAAGAAGAGAGAAAAGCCTTTGGAATTTTTGAGAACAGGTAAAAAGAAAATAAAGAAAATAGAATTTCTTAAATACTCCCCCAAAAATTCTCAGAAAAAGAGTCCAATAATAAATGTAAATTACTGGATTGGCTTAAAAATATAACCGTTACTTTTAAAGAATTACCATGATTTATACTTACAGGGGTGTATGCACAGATCGTGGTAACGGGCGTGTCAAATATCAACGGTTCAGATTAAAAGCGCTAAATCAACGAATCAGGATTGGGCGGTTAAAGTCCCGTCTTATTTCGTTGATAAAGCTGTGTTTCGTTGATATAAAAGAGCTATCAACGAAACACCCAGAAAAATGCTAAGACTGTCAACGAAATGGTTCGTTTCGTTGACATAGTAATTTTGACTTAGACAAAATTTCACTTTTTCCTGAGAAAATTAATTCACAGAAAAACATAGCAAGTTTCTGGCTGCATTTTAACTTGCAAAAATCTCAAAATAATTAAGAGAAATTTAGCATACCTAGCTCACTTACTAATCTTGAGAATGTGGATTCATCAAGTGGCTTGGTAAAGATGTCTGCAAGTTGTTGTTCACTTGGAACAAAATGTAACTCCACAGTACCATTCATAACATGTTCTCTAATGAAATGGTACTTGATGTCAATGTGCTTGGTCCTTGAATGCTGCACTGGATTCTCAGTAATGGCAATGGCACTAGTGTTGTCACAGAAAATAGGAATTTTCTCAACTCTCAATCCATAATCAAGTAGTTGATTTTTCATCCATAAGATCTGTGCACAACAACTTCCAGCTGCAATATACTCAGCCTCAGCTGTGGAGGTAGAAACTGAGTTTTGTTTCTTGCTGAACCATGAGACAAGCTTGTTTCCTAAGAATTGACAGGTGCCTGTTGTGCTTTTCCTGTCAATTTTACATCCTGCAAAATCTGCATCTGAATAACCAATTAGTTCAAAGCCAGATTCTCTAGGATACCAAATGCCAAGGTTTGGTGTTCCTTTGAGATATCTGAAAATTCTTTTAATAGCAACTAAATGGGATTCCCTAGGATCAGCCTGAAATCTAGCACATAGACATGTAGCAAACATAATATCAGGTCTACTAGCTGTTAAATATAAAAGTGAGCCTACCATGCCTCTGTAACCTGAAATGTCCACAGATTTTTCCTTAGTATTCAATTCAAGTTTGGTGGCAGTAGGCATGGGAGTTTTGGCAGGAGAGCATTCCATTAAATTAAACTTCTTTAATAAATCATGAATATATTTTGTTTGACTAATGAAAATGCCTTCATTAACTTGCTTCACTTGAAGCCCAAGAAAGTAAGTTAATTCTCCCATCATGCTCATTTCATATTTACTTTGCATAAGCTTGGCAAACTTTTGACAAAGTTTCACATTTGTAGACCCAAAGATTATGTCATCTACATAAATTTGAACAAGTATAGTAGAACCATTCACAACCCTGTGAAAAAGAGTTTTATCTACAGTACCTCTAGTGAAGTGATTCTCAAGGAGGAACTGTGAAAGTGTGTCATACCAGGCTCTAGGTGCTTGTTTCAAACCATAGAGTGCCTTGAGGAGGAAGTATACATATTCTGGAAAATCATCATCTTCAAAACCAGGAGGTTGACTTACATACACCTCCTCTTCCAATTCCCCATTCAGAAAAGCACTCTTCACATCCATTTGATAGACTTTGAAATTGGCATGGGCTGCATAGGCTAGGAAAATCCTTATTGCTTCTAGTCTTGCAATAGGAGCAAATGTTTCATCAAAATCAATTCCTTCTTCCTGTGAATAGCCTTTTGCAACCAGCCTTGCTTTGTTCCTTGTGACTATGCCATTTTCATCCATCTTGTTTCTGAACACCCATTTTGTGCCTATGACACTCCTGTCCTTAGGCTTGGGCACCAGCTTCCAAACATTGTTCCTTTCAAATTGGTTTAGCTCTTCTTGCATAGCCAAAACCCAATCTGGATCTAGAAGTGCATCCTCAACTTTCTTTGGCTCATCTTGAGACAGAAAGCTGCTATATAGACATTCTTCTTGAGTTGCTCTTCTAGTTTGGACTTTTGAAGAAACATCACCTATAATAAGTTCAAAGGGATGATCTTTAGTCCATTTCCTTGAGGGAGGTATATTTGCTCTTGAAGAGGTAGCTTCATGATCATGATTGCCTTGATTGGATATTTGTCCTTGAGAAACTCCCCCTGAGTTAGTTGTCCCTAAATGATCACTTCTAGAAGCATTTCTATGACTGTCAACGGTATTACCATTTTGGCGGTCAACGAAACGCTCATTTTGACTGTCAACGAATCCACCATCATGACTGTCAACGAAATGACCATTTGGTCTGCTAGCAGCTATTCTTTTCAATCTTAATGCAGCAATTTCATCTTCACTGCTGCTTTCATCTGTGCTAGATACAACAACTTTAGGCTGTTTCTCAGTAGCCTTAACATGATTCACTTGATCTCCTTCCTCATTTTCAAAAGAAAGACTTTCATGGAAACCTTCATCACAGAGACCTTGAATTTTGAGATCATCAAAAACGACATGTACAGATTCCATAACAATGTTGGTTCTGAGATTATAGACTCTGTAGGCTTTCCCTGCTGCATATCCCACAAATATTGCTTCATCTGCCTTTGCTTCAAATTTCCCCAAATGCTCAGCTTGATTTCTCAGAACAAAGCACTTGCATCCAAAGACATGAAGAAAATCCAATATTGGCTTCTTTCTTTTGAGTAGCTGATAAGGGGTCATTCCTTTGGCCTGATTAATCAAAGAAATATTCTGAGTGAAGCAAGCTGTATTAATTGCCTCAGCCCAAAAATAAGTTGGTAACTTTGATTCATCTAGCATTGTCCTTGCAGCTTCAATAAGTGTTCTGTTTTTCCTTTCAACTACACCATTTTGCTGTGGTGTCCTTGCTGCTGAAAACTCATGCAAAATACCATTTTCTTCACAGAACACCTTCATTCTTGAATTCTTGAATTTTGTCCCATTGTCACTCCTAATCCTTCTTACTTTCAAGTCAGGATGATTGTTTACCATCTTGATGTGATTGATAATGATTTCACTTGCCTCATCTTTGGAGAGCAAAAAGAAAGTCCATGTAAATCTAGAAAAATCATCAACAATCACAAGACAATATTTCTTCTTTGAAATAGACATGACATTTACAGGGCCAAACAAATCCATATGAAGCAACTCAAGCTGATGGACAATTGATGACTCTGTCTTTCTTTTGAATGATGCCTTCTTTTGTTTCCCTTTTTGACAGGCATCACACAAACCATCCTTGGAAAACTCCACCTGTGGAATTCCTCTAGCAAGATCTTTCCTCGCCAAGTCATTCATAACTTTAAAATTCAGATGAGATAATTTCTTGTGCCATAGCCAACTTTCATCCTTGCTTGCCTTGCTGAAAAGACAAGTGATGGTTTCTGGACTTGTGCTACTAAAGTCAGCAATGTACACATTCCCTCTTCTGAATCCAGTCATTACCACATTGTTGTTTCCTCCTTTAGAAACAACACAGGCTTCTTTAGAAAAAGTAACTAAAAATCCTTTGTCACAAAGTTGGCTGATACTAAGCAAATTGTGCTTAAGACCATCCACCAATGCAACTTCATCTATGATGACATTCTCTTTTGAAATCAAGCCATATCCCTTAGTGTAGCCTTTGCTGTCATCTCCAAAAGCAATACAAGGGCCAGCTCTTTCCTGAAACTCTGTGAGCAGGGTAGAATCACCAGTCATGTGTCTTGAACAACCACTATCCAAGTACCAAAGATTCCTTTTGTCTCCCTGCACACAATAAAATCAAATCAAGTTGATTTTGGTACCCAAGTTTCCTTGGGTCCTGTTTTGTTAGCCTTTGCTTTTCCTTTTATATCATTTTTCACCTTGGGCTCAGATTGATTTAAATCAATATTTATCCTTGGTGTTGATTTCTGAGGATTGCTCACATTTTCATTCACAGCATGCATAATTGGAGGAACAAACATGTTATTCATATTCCATGGCATTTGTGGCACATTAAACATATTCATGTATGGATTAGACACAAATGGCATGCTGGCATATGGATTTTGAAATTGTGCATATGGAGCAAACATGTTAGGCATAACAGGCATTGTAGGCATAGAACTATTCATTGCAGGCTTGGGAATTTTCACTTTAACAGTCTTCTTAACAGATTTGCAGTTAGTAGATAAATGACTAACACTTCCACAATTAACACATGTCTTTCTAGGAGCATATTTATCAGGTGTGTAATTGTTGTGTTTGTTAATTCCTACTTTGCCATTCTTGTTATTCTTTTTATTTCCCTTAGCCTCAACTTGAACATTCTCTAACTTATCTTTCAATTGCTTGTTGGACAAGTGACCTACATTAGCTCTCTCAACAGGCTTCTCAACTTTCTTTGATTTACTAGACTCACCTTGAACAAAATTCTTGGTGACAGGACCATACTTATTATTAAGTCTAGTGAGTTCATCTTTTCTTTTCTCTGTCAACGAAACACCCTGATCGGTTGATGGTTCATCTGTCAACGAAACATTGCATTCCGTTGACATATCAACCTTCAACAAATGATCATTGTTGTTTGTTGACTCTGTTTCTGATTCTAAGGTTTCACAAACATACCCTAGTTTCTCTTTGTTCTTTTTCCATGATTGTTCACAGAAAGATTCCATACCTTGAACATTAATGATGTTGGTAGCAACATTCCTGACATCTTTCCATTTAGCAATCACACTTTGTTCTATTTCAAGTTGTGTCTTAAGAATTTCTTCCCTTTGTAACACATTTTCAAGTTCCTTCTTAGCATCCCTACTAACACATCTCATTTTCTGAAATTCAATGAGCTGTGCTTCTAACATTGCATTCCTATCACTTAAGAGCAAATTAGTCTCTTTTATTCTTGAATTCTCTTTGGTAAGTGATTTAAGAGTAACACGTAAATTATATAATACAGTAGACATTTCATTTACTGCACTATCGCATTCCTCTTTAGAAAGCTCAGAAAGATTAGTAATTGTTACCTGGTTGCTTGAGGAGCTTGCTTCCTGCTCATGATTGTTAGCCATAAGAGCCAGGTTGACATATTCAACATCATCATCAGAATCTTCACCATTACCAGCCCAATCATACTCCTGAGACATGAAAGCCTTTTCTTTTTTCTTGAGAAGTTCAAAGTATTTCTTTTTATAATCAGCAGGCTCAAATTTCCTGTTGCCCTTCTCAATCTTGGGCTTTCTGCAGTCTCCAACAAAGTGACCAAGCATTCCACAATTGAAACATTTAGATTTAGACTTTTCAATCCAGTTACTTTTGTTAGGTTGAAAGTCTCTCCTTGGTGGCCTTGCTTCTGAGTTTCTCTTGAACTTGAACTTAGAGAATTTTCTTGACAGAAAAGCAATGTGTTCATCAATCTCATCTAAGTCATCCAAGTTGGCTGGTTCTGGTTCTTCTTCTTCTGTCATCTTACCTTTACCCTTGCTAACATCACTTCTACAACTAGCTCGACTAGTTGTGGCCTTTGCAGCTTCTTCAGTGTCATCTTCCAGTTGGTTCACAGATGCAATCAATGCAATAGATCCGCCCTTCTTCTGTACCTTTTCAATTTCTTCATCTTGCTCCATTTCCAACTCATATGTCTTCAAGGTTCCATAAAGCCTTTCAAGAGTGTAGTCTTTGTACTCTTGAGTGTTTCTGAGAGAAACAGTCATAGGCTTCCATTCTTTTGGAAGAGCTCTAAGAAATTTAAGGTTTGAATCCTTGATTTGATAGATCCTCCCATACAACTTTAATCCATTCAAAAGCTTCTGAAACCTACTAAACGTGTCATTTAGGGTTTCACCAGCTTTAAAATGAAAATGCTCATATTGTTGTATAAGGAGTTGCATTTTATTTTCCCTGACTTGCTCAGTTCCTTCACACAGAGTTCTAACAGTGTCCCATACTTCTTTGGAGGTTGTACAATTTATGACATTGTCAAACATCTCTTGTTCCAAACCATTAAACAGAATGTTCATGGTTCTTTTGTCTTTATGGACTTCTGCAACATCTTCAACAGTCCATTCTGAGACAGGTTTTGGAATCTCTACATCAGGAGCATCATCTGGCAGTCCAACTCTAGAATCAAGCTTCATGGGAACGTGTGGACCTTTCTCAATGCAGTCTACATACCTCTCATCCATAGACATGAGATGTAAATGCATCTTTACTTTCCAGTGAAAGTAATTGTCCTTATCAAGAACTGGTATCTTCACACCTGCATCCTTCTTCACCATGGTTTCTGTTTTTGGTCTTGATCTTTAAACTTCTTGTATGTTAGAAGCTTGCTCTGATACCAATTGTTAATCCCAAATGACCTAACAGAATTGTAGAAGGGGGGGAGGGGGGGGTTGAATACAATTCTTGATATTTCTTAAACTTAAAACAACTTACAAATAAAAACTGAACTTAAAGTAAAAATCAAAAGCACATAAATAATTTCAGTTGGATTGTTTGATGATCCAACTGAAGTGATTTTTATTGCGGAAATAATCTGTGATACAAAAGTACACAGTTGCTCAGTTACAAGGTTGTATAGAAGAATGCTCTCAAGGATAGCTAATACAAACTATTTGTTTTTCTTCTCTACTGTTAAAGTAACTGCTACACTTGGTTATATATCCCCAAGTTTACATCCCTATTTTTGGCTACACTAAAAGTACAATGAGTAACCATCAATAGTTTGCTTTTCATCCCTTTGTCCAGTGGTCCTTGGAGATCCTTGCTTTTGTCTTCATGCTTATTATGATCACTCCCAAGACCCAATTGGAAACTGGGATGTTTCCTTATTCCCCATGTCCATTTTAATGGTTTCCAATGCAAAGTACACTTCCACATCACCTTTAGATCTGTTCAGTAAACTGTCACTATCACTTTGTCAACTATTCAGAAAAGCAATAATGATTCGTTGATAGCAGGGAGATGTGTTTCGTTGATAGCTTTATTCTTCATTCCGTTGATGGTGTTTCCCTCGTTTCGTTGATGAGTAAACTCCATACCGTTGACAGAGTAATCTTCATACCGTTGACATGTCTTCACTTAGGCAAAATTACAAGGTATAATATATTTACAATTAACCAACCTATTTTGCCTATCCAGTACTTAGTCAACATGACTTAGAAAACCTATCTAGTACATACAACAAAATGCATATCAAACTGTGAAGTATTGTACAGTGCAATTGCTACATCACTCATTTCGTTGATGAGCTTCCTGTCAACGGAATGCTGCAAAGCATGCCATTTCGTTGACAGCTACAAAATAACTTTACACAAATTCTACTAAGTGTTTTATGTTTATCATCAAGAACAACATATTCCTAACAAAGATAATTGATGATGTCAAAACATACAACAAATGCAGTGTTTATAACATAACAGAGTTTAACTTTTACTTAGAACAGAAAACTTTAAAAACTTACAGTCAACCTTTACTTTATTTCTTCAATGTCAGGCACTGTTCTGAGATAATCAATGAGTAGTCTTCTTTCAGCCTTTTCTAGCTCATCTACCATGATTTTCTTCAATTCCTTTAATTCTGGATCACTCTCTCCAGTCTGGTAGATAGCAGCTCTCAGAGAATAGATGTTATTCCTCCTCATCTCATTCCCTAGCCTGATAAAATAAGACTTTTCTGACTCCAAGTTAAATTCCAACACTTTAATTCCAAGTGCTATATTGAATTTAGCACTGTTCCTTTTCATCTCTACAAGCTTTCCATGAGCATCTCTGTACTTAGGAACATAAGCACTTGAAATTCTGGCTCCACACAAGACTTTAGACTTCATCATTCTCTCTCTTAAAACTTGAGCAGCATTGTGAGTACTTTGATTTTTCACTCTTAGCAGATATAAAACATACTCCAGCTCTTCCCATAGTTTTAGATGAATATCAGCTTCTCCAACTCTATAAACTCTTCCATCAGCCATAAAATATAACAGAAACTCCTTTTTGATTCCTCTGTGATAGATCATCTGAACAGACTCTAACTTGTCAAGGTTTTCTTGAGTTACCCCAACACCAGATTCTGCCAGTGATGTATGATCTAAAGGACTGTTATTCTTTCTTTTCTCTAAGTGCACAGTTGTGAGAAATTGTGTGTGAATAGCAGAGTTTACTGAATATAAATATTTAGATCATCTCAAAGTGCATAAAATCCACAAAATAAATCAGTAAAAACTGGTTGCCCAAACTCTCATTTATAAACAAAATCTGATATTGTCTCAACTCTTTACGTATAAATTTATTATTTTCACCCCCTTCGATTTTTTTTTTTTTTTTTTTTCCAGTAATCAGTGGTTGGCACTAGTCACCAAAAATCAAAAATTTTAGCCCTTATTTCATACAATAAGTTCATGGGTCTTCCTAGGCACAACTTGATCTCAAAGGAATTTGTGCATATTTTTTCATCTTTTGATTTGAGGGTGAAATATGAGCAACTAATTATCAGAGTTTAGACTTTCATCAGTTAATACAATTAATTTATGAGAGAAAGTGCAAACAGCTAATACAGACTCAGTGTATAGGATCAATAAACTAAGAGATGCTATAAATACAGAGACAGTGTCATGCTGTGTAAAATTTCTGCACACATTTGAGATCAGAATTTATATCACTCAGAAGGATTCATGATTACTTACTGAGAATCATGCTTCATACAATTTTCTTCATCGGTCTATATGTTTCAGACAAAATCACAATCAGAGTTTAACATCAGAGTTTAGCATCAGAGTATAACTGACAGAGTATGACTGACAGAGTTTAACATTATGACAGAGTATGACTTCAGAATTTTGACAAACTGGTATGAATGACAGTTAACATATGCAAAGAATCATGAGCAACAAATCACAGAATGAGAAATTTTGAGTCTAACCAATATCTCTAGTCAAAACCAGAGATCATTCCAAGTTCATTTACCAGTCTTGTAAAGGTAGCTTCACTCAAAGGCTTGGTGAAGATATCTGCAAGCTGTTGTTCTGTAGACACAAAATGAAGCTCAATATCTCCTTCCTCCACATGTTCCCTGATAAAATGATACCTTATGCTGATGTGTTTGGTCATGGAATGCTGTACTGGATTACCTGTCATAGCAATAGCACTCTGATTATCACAGAAAATAGGTATTTTAGAGTACCTTAATCCATAATCCAGCAATTGATTCTTCATCCACAAAATCTGTGCACAACTGATACCAGCAGCAATATACTCTGCTTCTACTGTGGATGTGGAAATTGACTTTTGTTTCTTGCTGTACCAAGAAACTAATCTGTCACCTAAAAATTGACAGCTTCCACTTGTACTTTTTCTGTCTATCTTACAGCCTGCAAAATATGCATCAGAGTAACCAATTAATTTAAACTCTGATTCTCTAGGATACCACAAACCAAGAGTTATGGTTCCTTTGAGATATTTGAAAATTTTCTTCACAGCTGTTAGATGAGGCTCTCTGGGATCTGCTTGAAATCTTGCACAAAGACATGTTGCATACATGATGTCAGGTCTACTTGCAGTAAGATAAAGAAGAGACCCTATCATCCCTCTGTAGTTTGTCATATCTACTGAGGCTCCTGTGTCTTTGTCTAGCTTTGTTGCAGTAGCCATAGGAGTTGTTGCAGATGAACTATCAAGCATACCAAATTTCTTGAGAAGATTTCTGGTATATTTTGCTTGATTGATAAAAATCCCATCATCTGTTTGCTTTACTTGTAAGCCTAGAAAATAACTAAGCTCTTCCATCATGCTCATTTGGTATCTTGACTGCATAAGCTTTGCAAACTTCTTACAAAGTTTTTCATTTGTAGACCCAAAAATTATATCATCCACATAGATTTGAACTAACAGCAGATCATTACCAGTATTGAAATAGAACAAGGTTTTATCAATTGTACCTCTAGTGAACCCACTTTCTAAAAGAAATTGAGCCAGAGTTTCATACCATGCTCTAGGTGCTTGCTTTAGTCCATAAAGAGCTTTGTCAAGCCTGTAGACATAATCTGGATGTTTGGGATCCACAAATCCAGGTGGTTGTTCAACAAACACTTCTTCTTCAAGTTTCCCATTGAGAAAAGCACTTTTTACATCCATCTGAAAGACTTTAAACTTCTTGTGAGCAGCATATGCTAGAAAAATCCTTATGGCCTCCAATCTTGCAACCGGAGCAAAGGTTTCATCATAGTCAATTCCTTCCTGCTGTGAATAGCCTTTAGCCACAAGTCTAGCTTTATTCCTTGTAATCACTCCATCACTGTCTATTTTGTTTCTGAAAACCCACTTTGTACCAACAATAGATCTGTTTTTAGGTCTTGGTACAATAGTCCATACTTCATTCATTAGTTGCATCTTGAAGAGCTTCTTCCACTTTCTTGGGCTCAGTTTGAGACAAGAATGCATGAAACAGACATTCATTAGTTGTAGCACTTCTAG
This sequence comes from Heracleum sosnowskyi, assembly GCA_030848705.1. Classification (NCBI taxonomy): domain Eukaryota; kingdom Viridiplantae; phylum Streptophyta; class Magnoliopsida; order Apiales; family Apiaceae; genus Heracleum; species Heracleum sosnowskyi. The sequence continues at coordinate 75,699,515 of CM061235.1, forward strand.
TTCTCACACTAGCTTCTGGATCTCCAATTATCAAGTCAGGTGTGTGAGCTTGTGTCCACCTTCTTGCTGTAGGTAATTGGCTTCTATTTTCATTAGATCCTCCCCCTTGATCCATGTTTTCCTGATCTTCTTCTTGACCATTTGCATTCTCTGAGGCTCCCCCTGAATTGAACTGCTCAGAGTTTGGATTTTCAGTGTATGACTCAGAGTTTGGGATAGATTCTTCAGCTGACTCATTTTCAGAATTTGAGTCATCAATTTGAGATGTTGCTGAAGTATCTTCACGCTCCCCCTCAACTGGTTCTCTATTTTGTTCTGTCAGAGAAACTCCCTTAGTGTTTACCAGTAGAGGTTCAGAGTATGCTTCATCAGAGTTTGTTGGATTTGCTTCATTAGAGTTTACGTCATCAGAGTTTAGATCTACATTTTCAAAGCGAAGTTGATCATGATATTCTTCATCTTCTATTCCAGTTATTTTCTTGTCATCAGATGACACATGTATTGATTCCATGATCACTTTAGTTCTCAGATTGTAGACTCTGAATGCTTTAGTTGACAGCGGGTATCCAACAAAAATTCCTTCATCAGCTTTTAAGTCAAACTTGGTCAACTGTTCAGGATGAGTTTTCAGCACAAAGCATTTGCATCCAAAAATATGAAAATATTTCAAATTTGGCTTCTTTTCTTTCACCATCTCATATGGTGTTTTCCCATGCCTGTTGATCAGTGTTGCATTTTGAGTAAAACAAGCAGTTTGAACAGCTTCTGCCCAGAAATAAGTTGGCAATTTTGCTTCTTCAAGCATTGTTCTGGCAGCTTCGATTAAGGTTCTGTTCTTTCTTTCAACTACACCATTTTGCTGTGGAGTCCCTGGTGCAGAAAATTCTTGCTTCACTCCTCTTTCTTTGCAAAATTCTTCCATTATTGCATTTCAGAATTCAGTACCATTATCACTCCTGATAATTTTCACTTTATACTGTGATCCTTTGTCCAGTAGCTTTATATGATCCATCAGAGTTAAAGCAGTTTTATCCTTATTTGCTAAGAAATACACCCAAGTGTACCTAGTGTACTCATCAACAATGACAAGAGCATATTTCTTTCTTCCAAGAGACATTATATTGACTGGACCAAATAGATCAACATGAAGAAGATGATAAGGATCCACAACTGAAGATTCAGACTTACTCTTGAAAGATGACTTCCTTTGCTTGGCCTTTTGACAAGAATAACACAGACCATCTAAGCTGAGTAGTGACTTTGGAAGTCCCCTTACAAGATCTTTTCGAATTAGCTCATTGATGTTGTTCAAGTTTAGGTGAGAGAGCTTCTTATGCCATTTCCAACTCTCTTCATTTGACATTTTTGCAGACAGACACACAGCTTTTCCTTCAGAGTTTGTTACCAAACTTGCTTCATAGATATTGTTACGTCTGTGTCCAACTAGAACAACTTTCCCTGTAGATTTACAAACAACCTCACAGTATTCAGGTTGAAAATCTACATGATATCCTCTGTCACAGATTTGACTCACAGATAGCAGATCATGCTTGAGTCCTGGGACAAGAGCTACATTTGTGATGATGACACTTCCAAGATTGATATTGCCATATCCCATAGTACGTCCTATGTTGCCATCTCCATAGGAAACTTTTGGGCCAGCCTTCTCCTCATAGTCTGATAGCAGGGCTTTATTTCCAGTCATGTGTCCTGAACATCCATTATCCAAGACGAGGGTACTTTCCCTTATGCCCCGCAACCACAAACAATTACAAAGAGTTAGATTTAAGGATCCATACTTGCTTGGATCCTTTGGCTTTCTTAACATAGTTAGCTTTTTCAGCGGAAAAACTTTCAACAGAGTTTGAGCTAACTGTGTCAGACTTTACACTTTCAGAGTTTGCTCTCACCCATTTCAAGTTGGGTTTTAACTCATAATAGTTGTGATAAATGGCATGATAGCTCTTACAAGTATAAATGGAATGCCAAGTGCTCCCACAGTGTGTGCATAAAGTCTGTGGTCTAACCCTAACAAAATCATTCTTCACTCCAGACTTGGAGGGTAAAGAATTAATATCTTTGTTTTTCGTGTAGAAACTTGCCAGATGGTTAGTACTACCACAACTATGACATGTCTTTCTAGGAGCATCAGAATTAGGCAGATAATCATTTCTTTTATTAATGCCTACTTTTCCATTCCTATTCTTCCTGGACACTTTCTGTTTTTCAACAGACTTTACCTCTTTGAGCTTATACTTGAATTGTTTCTCTGTCATTAAACCAACATTCACCTGTTTAACACAAGTTTTTACTGATTCTTTAACAGCTTCTGTTTCAAGTACAGAGGTTTGCTTACTACATTCAGAAACAAATTTCACAGGTTTAAGTTGTGGTTTAACTTTAACTTTATCTTTAAACCTAAGTACATCTTCCTCACAGTAACCTAACCCAACTATATCTGTTTGAAAAACTTGATGTGTGTCTTTTCCAGAATTAGTCCAGGTTTTAATTACCTTCCTCTCTTTTTCCAAATCAGATTCTAGTTGTCTAAATCTCTTTAACAACTCTTGCTCAACATAAACAGCATCATCTCTTTCCTTTTGAACTTGTTGCATGTTAACAAGCTCTTCTTCAAGAAATTTATTTCTATCTTTAAGCTTAAGATTCTCAGTCTTAATTCTCTCATTTTCTAAAGTCTGATCTCTATAACTAACATGTATGCTTTTAAGATAAATTCTCAATTCAGATATATTATCAATATCATAAGCATAAGTTGTTAGAGGTACCTTTTTCTCAGATGTCTCAGATTTATCTTCAACAGTTGCCATAAGAGCATAGCTGACATCTTCATCAGAGTCTGAAGTGTCTGCCCAGTCTTTTCCTTAGTGATGAGTGCTTTCTCAGATTTTCCTTTCTTGCACTCTGGAGCATAATGACCCATCTCTTTACACTTGTAGCACTGGATCTCAGACTTGTCTTTCTTTCCATACTTGGTATCCCTTCCTTCAGACTTTCTGAAACTCTTTCTTTCAGAGTTTGAATCTTTCCTCGAGAATCTTTTTCCCTTCTTGAAGTTCTTAAAACCCATCTTCTTGAAGGTTTTCACCATCAAAGAAGCCATTTGCATCAGTTGTTCTTCATCATCCTCAGATTCAGAAGAAGCATCAGAGTTTGAATCACCATCAGAGTTTGATGACTCACTTTCAGAGTTTATGACCAAAGCTTTTCCTTTAGCTTTCTTCTTTGATGTTTCTTTCTTCATGAGTTTTTCTTCAACTTTGAGAGCTACAGATTTTGTCTTCTTTCCAGACCTTTTGTTTCTTTGTTCTATCTCAAGTTCATGAGTTTTAAGCAACCCATAAATTTCATCAAGATCTGTTTCTGCAAGCTCATAATTATCTCTTATTGATGTTGCCTTTAAATCCCATTTTTCAGGTAGAGATAGTAGAAACTTGAGATTTGACTCTTCAAGATCATATTCTTTATCAACAAGAGACAAATCATTCAACAATTTACAGAATCTGTCATATGTATCTGTCAAAGTTTCATCAGATCTAGAGTCAAAGTGTTCATATTCCTGTGTTAAAATAGTCTTCCTGTTCTTCTTTATAGCACTTGTTCCTTGACACCTGACTTCTAAAGCATCCCAGATTTCTTTGGCAGTCTTGCAACCAATAACTCTGTTAGACATGACATTATCTAAGGCACTATGAAGAAGATGTCTAACTTTTGCATCCTTCGCAATTGATGAGATGTCCTCAGGAGTCATATCTTTCTTTTCCTTCGGAACAGTCTTTTGTTCTTGACCAGCAACTACAGGAGACAGTTTAGTTGGCATATGAGGACCATCATAGATTCTATCAAGGTATTCTGGATCTGTGGCTTCTAGAAACATGGTCATCTTAACCTTCCATATTGGATATTCCACTGGTTTGAGCATTGGAACCCTGATTGATTCATATCGACTTACAGAAGCAGATTGAACCTTTTAAGCAATAGAACCTTCCTGAGAGTTTTCAGTCATGATTATACTTGTATTTTAGATCAATAAACTGTATATATTAAACAACCTTGGCTCTGATACCAATTGTTAGGCCGAATACACAAAATATAATCAATATATGTATGAGAATAACAATCAAGAACTCGGTTTATGAACAATAAACTGAATTATATTAAATAACTCTTCTATCAGTGATGTAAATTATCACAGAGAGCTGCTAGGTTACAAGAATAATGTATTCAATATTCGCATCCCTTTTAGGTTTAACCTATCTGTGTTTATATAGAACACAGTTACATAATCAATCTCTAATTGATATTCCTATAAATTAGCTATACAATTTATATCAATTTAGGATTGCTTCTGTCTTCTGTTCCGTTTCCTTAGCTATCTCAATATATCTTGCTTCTTCCCATCTTCAAGATATATTGCTTCTAGAATCTTCATATTAGCACCGACAGCTTCAGCAAACTTTCACCCCGTCAGACTTTAACAAACTCTGACTGGCTTCTAGCATAAACTCTGATGAGTATCTGTTTCATAAACACTGATAAATAATCATCAGCAATTATATCTAACAACATCCTTAGCTTTGGTTTTGCTACACTCTCCCTGAACAAAATTTTTGCTGGTTGGACCATACTTTTTGTTCAGCTTCTCAAGTTTTTCTTGACTAACATTAGATGCGCACTTCTTTAGACAAGTCACATCCGTAGATAAGTTGCCCATCAACGGATGTTTACTATCTGTAGAGGTATTGCTCTTCAACGGATGCTTACTATCCGTAGAGGTGTCATCTTCTAGATTCTCAACATCTAGTTTATTTTTATCTTTTCTTACTGATTCCTTGTAGAATGTATCCACACCTTGAGCCTTGATAATGTTTGTGGCAACATTCCTGGAATCAGTCCATCTAGCTATTGTTTCATATTCTCTAGCTAGATGTGCTTTGAGAATTTCTTCTCTTTTCAGCACAGTCAGCAAATCATCCTTGGCAACTTGACACTCTACTCTCATTTTCTCAAATTCAATAAATTGAGTTTCCAGAATTGCATTCCTATCACTTAGAAACTGATTAGCATTTTTAATCCTGGTGTTCTCATTTCTAAGTGATTTAAGAGAAATACGCATATGGTACAATTCAGTGGACATGTCATTAATTGCACTATTGCATTCCTCAGTAGAAAGCTCAGAGAGATTGGTGGTAATTACCTGATTGGATGATGAACTGACCTCCTGCTCACTTGAATCAGCCATCAGTGCAAGGTTCACAAATTCAGTGTCCTCCTCAGAATCATTCCCATCTTCAACCCAGTCAGAGTCTTGTGTTATGAATGCTCTACCCTTTTGCTTGAGAAGATCAAAGTATTTCTTCTTGTAATCAACAGGCTCAAACTTCCTGTCACTCTTCTCAGCTTTTGGTTTTCTGCATTCATTGGCAAAGTGACCTCCCATTCCACAATTGAAACATTTAAATTTAGACCTCTCAACAAAGTTCTTGTTTGATTGAGAGTCCTTTCTGAATGGTTTGGACACATCAGGGTTTCTCTTGAACTTGAGCTTTGAGAATTTTCTTGACAGAAAAGCTAAATGTTCATCTAGCTCATCCATTTCCTCTTGATTGGAGGGCTCACTTTCTTCAATCATCTTTCCTTTGCACTTTCTTGATTCAGCTCTACCTTCACAAGCACTTTGGCTTGGTGTAGTTTCAGCTTCTTCTTTCATGTCCTCGGCCTTTTCAACACTTGCTACTAAAGTAACAGATCCAGTTTTCTTTTGGACCTTCTCAATTTCTTCATCCTGCTCCATTTCCAGCTCATATGTTTTTAGGGTTCCATACAGCCTCTTAAGAGTAAAGTCCTTGTACTTTTGAGTGTTTCTCAAGGAAACAGTCATAGGCTTCCACTCTTTTGGCAAGGCTCTGAGAAATTTAAGATTTGAATCTTTAATTTGATACACTCTTCCATACAACTTCAATCCATTCAGCAATTTTTGAAATCTACTAAAAGTATCATTCAAAGATTCTCCACTCTTGAGTGAAAGTGTTCATATTGTTGTATGAGGAGCTGCATCTTGTTTTCCCTTACCTGCTCAGTCCCTTCACAGATGGTTTTGGACAGTGTCCCAAATCTCCTTTGCTGTAGAACAGTTAATAACATTGTCAAACATGTCAGAATCAAGACCATCGAACAAAATATTCATGGCCTTCTTTTCTTTATGAAATGCAATGTTGTCCTCAAGAGTCCATTTTGAAGGTAACTTTGGAATGGTACTTGGAGCTCCTGCAGGTGCTTGAGCTATTGAGGGGTTTGGCTTCATTGGTACATGAGGGCCATGATCTATGCACTCTACATATCCTTCATCAATGGACATTAGATGTAGACACATTTTTACTTTCCAGTGAAAGTAATTTTCTCTATCAAGAACTGGTATTTTAACTCCATAATCCTTCTGACCCATGATTCTGATGTCTTTAGATCTTTAAACTTCTTGTGTGTTAGAAGCTAGCTCTGATACCAATTATTATTCCCAGACAATGAATCAAGATTGTAGAAGGGGGGGGGGGGTTGAATACAATCTTTAAAATTTCTTTAGTTCTTGACAGTAAAGATAAGAAAGTAAAATCAAGAACAGAAAAACAAACAAGATAAATAGCACAAGAATTAAAAATTCAGGTGGATTTTTTATCCACCTAAGAGATTTTTATTTGAAGAAATCTCTGTGATGTTTATGAATAAACACACAGCTGCAAACACACAATTCTAGCTTCAGCAATTTAGAAAGGATATTGCTTTGTTCTCTCTAAATTACCTAACTGATTTCTTACTTCTAGAGTTATGCTACACTTGGTTATATATCCCAAGTTTACAAGATATTTTGAACAGTCAATAATACAAAAAGTAAATCTGTTCAAGATCCTTGTTTCTCCATTCTGAGTAGTGGTCCATGTGTTGGTAGTTTGCCCTTATTGGTTGATTGTCTTTTATGGAAATGCTACTTTTTGACCATACAAACAGAATGCTACTTTCTTCCCGTGAGTTTCCAGAAATACTGGCTTCCATGCTTTATGTAGTTTTTCAACCCATGTGCACTGTCTGACATGTCCCTTTCACAAGGTGTGTATCCGTAGAAGCTATTTGAGTTGTATCCGTTGACAGTATCTTGATCACATCCGTAGACAGCTAGTATTGTTATCCGTAGAAAGTATATTGTCCACATCCGTTGAAGGCTAGATATGTTATCCGTTGACAGTCTTATCCGTAGATAAGCTTCCCATCAACGGATACTGCATAAGCATGCTATCCGTTGATGGCTACATTTTACTTGTACAATTTTTACTAAGTTAATTTAGTTATCATCAAGAAACAACATAGTTCCTAACAGATGACATGCCTCATAAACATATTAGAGGATGGTATGCCTTGTCAGCACTACTATTCTGTAACCCAATCGAAGATAGAATTTTAGGTATAACATATGATATTAGAATCCTCTTTAATCATTAATCGGATAGTATTATCCTCCAAGAAGACAGTGTATCTAATATTATAAGAAAATTTAAATTATATTATATAAATCCATTATGACATGATATATATAGTAAAATACAACAAATCGTAGCTGAAACAAAACAAAAAAGTTAAAAAGAGAATCACACGCGCTTCGTTGTTGGCCCGTCAGAAATGTTCAAACAATTCAAGCCCTAATCTGATTTCTATTAGAATAAAACTCCAACCCTGCCCCAAGTCTCGAACGAAGGTCGTATTTTTCATCAATGTCGGGTATGTCCCAAAATCTAAAATTAAAAAAAAATCGCATGAAACCCGGTATTTTAAAAAGCAAGATATAAGCCCGGACAAAACCCAAACAACTTTTTAACCCACTATGTTTTGTAAATTTTTAAAATATACGATCTTATTGTTGAATTTTCAAATATATCATATATAATAAAGAATCTATGAATAAAAATATGATTTGTCGCAATAATATACAATATTATTAAGTATTTGAAATTTCTTTAAGAAATTGAAGTATTAATAAACTTTTAAGCTTAAATTTTTGACATGTTGGGAATATAATGTGTCGAGCAAGTAAATTTTGCTTGTTTTCTTTAAAGAAAATAAGAAATCTTTTTCCTTCATCAAACATGTACAAGTATGAAGTGTTTAAACTCCCATTTCAGTCAGGGAAAGCTTTAATCACGCTAGAGTTCATGTGTTTTAAAGATTCATAACTATCTTGAGAGATCATATAGTATTGATTTTAAATCTACTTTTTATTCAACTTAGTGTAACATCCTAGTTCTATATCGAGGAGTTATGGGATCTTAGTCCAGTTTATAAGACAAATTATTGCTACTAATTGCATCAACAAATCATGGCCTTTTGGGGGGCTGTGATAGCTTTTTGACTTACTCAAGTTGTATTTGGGCTAGTATGCTTTGATTTATTTGGATTCAGAATCGAGATTTGACCCGATTTTCAGAAAAAGACATGAAATTTGACCTGGGTTGTCATACCTAGAGTGCTTGATGGTCCTGAAATGAACATTGTGTTGTTAGTTATGGTTAAACATAGGTTCTTATATTTGGGCCAAAAAACATAAGATTTTTCTATTACAATATTAACACATCATAATTTTTTCTTATGTCAAAAAATAACTTGGCTAAAGAAAATAAAAGAGTATGATTTTGAATAGAATGACATATAACTAACTTTGATTGAGTATAATATTTGATTTAAAAAAATATATGAAAATTATTATTGTAAATTCTAATTTTAATATTTCCATTATGCAACTATAAAACTGTATACATTTTGGGAATGAAGTTGTTTATGCTAACGTCCAAATGTTTTTAAATGGCTTCGACGTGGTATCAGTCCCATATGAATCCGGCAAAATTAACTAAAAAAACATTTTATGAACGAAATAAATATTGTTTTCACAAAATGCATACTTTGTCTAACACAATTGATTCTAGTTTCCTCTAACATCTCTAAAATCTATTTCTGGATTAAAAAAAAGCATGTATATTATAGTTCATTAGTCCTCGCTCCAACAAATTTCACATCTATAACTTAAATGCATTCTAATATCGTGACCTACAAACTGTGGCAACACTTGTATGACAACAACTTATGAACATTTATATGATAAAATATGAATCGTGATTTAATATTTTATTGAGTATAATATTTGATTTTAAAAAAACTATAACTTTGATTGATTATAATATTTGAAAATTATTATTCTAAATTCTAATTTTAATATTTCCATTATGCAACTATAAAACTGTATACATTTTGGGAATGAAGTTGCTTATGCTAACGTCCAAATGTTTTTCAATGGCTTCGACGTGGTATCAGTCACATATGAATCCGGCAAAACTATCTAAAAAAAGATTTTATGAATGAAATAAATATTTTTTTCGCAAAATGCATACTTTGTCTACTACAATTGATTCTAGTTTCCTCTAACATCTCTAAAATCTATTTTTGGATAAAGAAAAGCATGTATATTATAGTTCATTAGTCCTCGCTCCAACAAATTTCACATTTATAACTTAAAAGCATTCAAATATCGTGACCTGCAAACTATGGCAACACTTGTATGACAATAGCTGATGAACATTTATATGATAAAATATGAATCATGATTAAAAAATTATACCAAATTACTCATTTTAACGCACTACATATATTTCATTTCATAGTAGAATTAAAGAATATGATTAAAAATGCATGGATGAATTAATTAGAAAAAGAAGACACAAATTATTGAGACAAGGGCTTTTTTCATTCACTACCCATAGCAATCTGGAAAATTAATATATTATACTGATTAATTATGGCACAAGCAATGACTTTATGCGCTCTTTAACTTTTTTCGCAACAAAAATTAAAAAAAATTCCATCACATTGAACTAAAAAGTGAAAAACTAAAGCGCATTGTTCATGTCGTTGCTTAGTTTGTGACAAAAACCATTATCTCTTTGAGAAAATATTTCAGTAAGAAACTATGAAAGTTAAATAGTTTTACAAAGCGAAATTCTTAAGTTTATATGTGTACTTATTTTAGATGATTCATCTCTAACATGTTTATCAGTGAACTTACTATTAAGACTAAACTACCAAAAGTAGGATTATGTTAGGAATTATGTTGATTCTTGATGATAACCAAATTAACTCAGTAAAATTTGTACAAGTAAAATGTAGCCTTCAACGGATAGCATGTGTATACAGTATCCGTTAAATGTGTATCAACATGTTGAATAAGTCATGTTGACTATCAATTGATATGTAGAATAAGAAGGCTAATTGTAAATATTTGATGCCTTGTAATTTTACATAAGTGAAATGTACTTCAACAGATACAATTCAGCCTTTAACGGATGCAGCCAATACACCTTCAATGGATGCAACCAAGATACTTTCAATGGATGCTGGACAAATCAACCTCAACTGATACAAGGCCAATAATTAGCAGTTGAAAGTGTAATACTGACCGTTCTGACAAGTCACATGGGTTGATGGAACAAAAAGGAGCATGGAAACCAGCATTTTGGGAAACCGTGAAGAAAAGGAAGCATTCTACTTTCATGTGGTCAATAGAGATGATTGAAGAAGGATATTCAGCTAAAAGGCAAATCATTTCAAGGACCATTGGACTTAGAGGGGAAAAGCAAGCTTTTGGACTTTACCTACTATACATTCCAAGTAGTTCAATTTAGCTTATAAACATGGGATATATAACCAAGTGTAACAATGTTTTTGAAGTTAAGAAATCTGTTTAGTAATCTAGAGCTTAAGCAAATATTCATACTTGTAATTTGCTGAAGCAAAAATATTGTAACTGCAGTTGTGTGTTTGTTCCAAACATCACAAAGATTTATTAAAATAAAATCTCTCAGGTGGAACAATCAATCCACCTGAATTTTTAATTCTTGTTTTTATTTACCACAATTTTAATTTCTGTTCTTAAGTCCTTTGTCTGTAAAAGAATTAGAAATTTTTAAAGGATTGTATTCAACCCCCCCCCCCCTTCTACAATCCTGTGATTACATTGTTTGGGAATAACAATTGGTATTAGAGAAAGCTTCTAACATACTAGAAGTTTAAAGATCGAAGACAATCAGAATCATGGGAAAGAAGGATAATGGAGTTAAGATACCAGTTCTTGACAAAGACAATTACTTTCACTGGAAAGTAAAGATGCATTTGCACCTCCTATCTATGGATGAAAGCTATGTGGATTGTATTGAGAAAGGTCCTCATGTGCCAATGAGGTTGCTACCAGTGTTGAAGAGATTGCACAAGCTGTGGATGGATCAATTCCCAAACTTGCCTCTGAGTGGACACTTGAAGATGCTACTGAAGTTCACAAAGATAAAAAAGGCCATGAACATTCTGTTTAATGGTCTAGAACATGACATGTTTGATAATGTCATTAACTGTACCTCTTCTAAAGAAGTATGGGACACCATTCAAACCCTTTGTTAAGGCACGGAGCAAGTAAGGGAAAACAAGATGCAACTTCTCATACAACAATATGAACACTTTTATTTCAAAAATGGTGAATCTCTGAATGACACTTTTAGTAGATTTCAGAAATTATTGAATGGCTTGAAATTGTATGAAAGGGTGTATCAAACCAAAGACTCAAGTTTCTTAGATCCTTTCCCAAAGAGTGGAAGCCTATGATTGTTTCTCTGAGAAATACTCAAGAGTACAAGAGTTTCACTCTTGAAAGGCTTTATGGAACGTTAAAGACTTATGAGCTGGAAATGGAGCAGGATGAAAAGATTGAGAAGAGTCAGAAAAAGGGTGGTTCTGTAGTACTTGTGGAAAGTATAAAAGGACATGAGGATGTGAAGGAAGAAACTGCTAAAGTTATACCAAGCTCAAGTGCTTGTGAAGGTAGAATTCAATCAAGCAAGGGAAAAGGAAAAATGGTTGATGAAGATGTCAACTCAAATCAGGATGAGATGGATGAGCTAGATGAACAACTTGCTTTTATGTCTAGAAAATTCTCAAAGCTCAAGTTAAAAAAGAACCCTGAGGCACAAAGACCATTCAGGAAAGACTTTCAACCTAACAAAACATTTGTTGAAAGGTCTAAATTTAAATGTTTCAACTCTGGATTGGGTGGTCATTTTGCCAATGAATGCAAAAAGCCTAAAACTGAGAAGAAGGAAAGGAAGTTTGAGCCTGTAGACTACAAAAAGAAATATTTTGAGCTTCTCAGATAAAAGGAAAGGGCATTCATAACTCACGACTATGATTGGGCTACAGATGGTAATGATTCTGAAGAGGACACGAAATATGTCAACCTAGCCTCATGGCTAATTCAATTGAGAAGGAAGCTAGTTCATCAAGTAATCATGTAATCACTACAAACCTAACTGAGCTATCCAAAGAGGAATGCAATAGTACTATTAATGAAATGTCTACTGAATTGTACCTGTTATGCCATAAATCTGTGTGGGCTTGATTTATAGCCCATTAAGCATTATGAGCCCATTTTGGTCTGGTCAAGGATGGTCAAAGAGGCCTAATGGAGATACTAATAAGGGAAATATGGTCAAGTCATGAGTTATTAGGGGGTTCAACCCTCACGGCAGCTTCACAGGTGAACCTCGTCTATAAGTCTACTGTCCAGGGTGCGTCTGTCTATGTCTGGCAGGGGTATCTCCAGAACACCCTAGAGGCAATGTCCTACTCAATTGCGTTCTCCTAAACTTAAGGAGCACGTCTCTAAAATCTCTATCTTCAAGGAGTCGATTCTAAGTCCATCTCTATCACCTGGTATGGGATAAATACATTAGTTACGAGGATATATATTAAATATACAAGATATATACATTCATGGGCCGAATATATCATTTCATGCATGGAATAGGAAGGCTTCTAGTGACCTACTAGGAGTAGGACTCTTGGATGCATGCTTAATAATTATCAAACCAGCTTATTGAGGAGGCAAATACTTACAAAACATGGGAAGGTCAGCTTAAAGGAGTCCAGCATTAAGAGAACTACATATGGACTCGATTCCTATAAATATAGGATATGTAGGCCATTTACAAGGATACACACTCACATTCTCTCTACTATTCTCGTGTAGGAGATTTTGTGATACTAATTTCCGGCAATTATTCTCTCTACATTGCCCGGAAACCTTGTGAATTCTGTCCAAATACAGCCACAAACACCTCTCGGTTTTAGGCAGTTGAACCCTGGCAGCAGCGTGCGAACCTGTTCTTGTTGCCTATTTCTACGCTCTTATTCCGTTATTCCAGCAAACCTCCGAATTTTTGTTGTACCAAATTCCCCTCACAACAGTACCATTTGCGTGTAACTCTTATATCACTCACAAAAGAGAATAATAGAATTAAAGATGTCAATCTATTTTTGAGTGATGGGAATGTTGTGTTAGAAACTCACTTCATTGAGTTTGAGAAGTTGAAAATTGATTGCCAAATTACTAAAAGTGAACTAGGGGCTGTGTTAAAAAGAGAAGAAAATCTTAAAAACCATCTAAAAAAAGAACATGAAGTAATTGAAAAATGGAATGATTCCAGGAATGTTGCCACTAACATTTTTAAGGTTCATGGTGTAGATATATTCTGTAAGGAATCATTGAACAAGGATAAAAAGAAACTAGATGTTGTAGTTGAAGATCTAGGAACTGACAATGCTTTAACAGATAGTGATCATCCGTTGAAAGATAACTCTTCAACGGATGACAGCCATTCGTTGAAACATACAACCAATATCAGTAAAGAAAAACTTGAAAAACTGAACAAAAAGTATGGTCCAACCAACAAGAATTTTGTTCAAGGAGAGTGCAGTAACACAAAGAACGTTGATAAGGTTAACATAAGCCACTTGTCCAACAAGCAATTGAAGGACAAGCTAGAAAACATTGAGGTTAAGGCTGAGGTTAAAAGGAAAAATAACAGAAATGGTAAGGTATGGATTAACAAATACAACAATTACACACCTGATAAATATGCTCCTAGGGAAACATGTGTTAATTGTGGTAGTTTTAATCATTTATCTACTAACTGCAAGTCAGTTAAAAATTCAAATGTTCAAATACCAATGCCTATGCCTAATGTTCTTATGCATGTCATGCCAAACATGTTTGCTCATAATGCTCATGCGTCCAATTTGTATGCTAACATATCATTTTTTTCTAATTCATACATGAATGGATTCAATATGCTACAAATGTCATGGAACATACCAAACTTGAGCACTATATATGCACAACACTCACAAATGCCTGCATCAAACATTTATGCACCTGAGAACATACATAGAAATATGCCTCAAAGGTCAACACCAAAGGTCAAAGTTGATTTAAATCAATCAAAACCTAAAGTGAAAAATGACTTGAGAGATAAGGTAAAGGCTAACAAGACAGGACCCAAGGAAACTTGGGTACCAAAATCAACTTGATTTGTTTGTGATGTGTGCAGGGAAACAGGAGGAATCTATGGTACTTAAACAGTGGTTGTTCTAGGCACATGACTGGAGATTCTACCTTGCTCACAAAGTTCAAGGAAAGAGCTGGCCCTAGCATTACCTTTGGAGATGACAACAAAGGATATACTAAGGGATATGTCTTGATAGCAAAAGAGAATGTCATCATTGATGAAGTAGCACTAGTTGATGGACTTAAGCATAACTTGTTAAGTATCAGTCAACTATGTGATAAAGGTTTTTCTGTTTCATTTTCACTAGAAGCCTGTGTTGTCTAAAGAAAAAAGGACAACAATGTGGTGTTGACAAGCTACAGAAAGGGAAATGTGTGCATAGATAATTTCAACTCAACAAATACAGATTCAATTACTTGTCTCTTCGGCAAAGCAAGTAAAGATGAAAGTTAGCGGTGACACAAAAGGCTGACACATTTAAATTTCAAGTCTATGAATGACTTGGTGAAGAAAGGTCTTGTAAGAGGCATTCCACAATTGGAGTTTTCCAAGGATGGATTATGTGATGCATGCCAGAAAGGGAAGCAAAAGAAGGCCTCTTTCAGAAGAAAGACAGAGTCATCAATTGATCAACCTTTACAACTTCTACACATTGATTTATTTGGACCATTAAATGTGATGTCAATCTCAAAGAAAAAATATTGTCTTGTGATTGTGGATGATTTCTCAAAATTTACATGGACCTACTTTCTGCACTCTAAGGATGAGGCAAGTGAAATCATAATCAATCACATCAAGATAGCAAACAATCATCCTGAATATCAAGTTAGAAGAATCAGGAGTGATAATGGCACTGAGTTCAAGAATTCAAGCATGAAGATGTTTTGTGAGGAGAATGGAATTGTTCATGAATTTTCTGCAGCTCGAACACCACAACAAAATGGGTAGAAAGGAAAAATAGAACACTTATTGAAGATGAAAGAAAAATGCTAGATAAATCAAGGTTACCTGCCTACTTTTGGGCTGAGGTAGTTAACACTGCATGTTTCACTCAGAACATTTCTTTGATAAATCAAGCAAAAGGAATGACTCCATATCAATTGCTCAAAAAGAAGAAACCAACATTAGATTTTCTACATGACTTTGGATGAAAGTGTTTTGTATTGAGAAACCAAGGTGAAAATCTTGGGAAGTTTAAAGCAAAGGTAGATGAAGCCAATTTTGTTGGATATGCAGCTGGTAAAGCCTATAGGGTTTAAAATCACAGAATCAACATTATTATGGAATCAGTACATGTTGTTTTTTATGATAAAAGGATTCAAGGGCTTACAGATGAGGGTTTTCATGAAACTCTCAAATTTGAGAATGAGGTTGAAGGTATAGAATGCAATGAAGAAGATGATGAAGCTAATGATCATGATCAATCAAGATTTAATGGTTCTTCAATAGATGGAATAAATGGTGAAAGAGAAAAAGAACTATTTATCAACAATGAAGCATCCTTTGAAGATCATTCTGATGCATCTGGTGATAGGGCATCCATTGAAAGTCATCATGATGCATCCGTTGAAAGTCATTTTGGGACATCCGTTGAAAGATCGGAAAATAGAATGACAAACTCAATTAACTCGGGGAGGGGGGGGGGGTTCTCAAGGAAACTATTCATCTCAACATGATCATGACAATGAGGCAACTTCATCAAGATCAAACCTACCACCTCAGAGAAAATGGACTAGAGATCACCCATTTGAACTAATAATTGGTGATGCCTCTACAAGAGTTCAGACTAGAAGAGCCACTCAAGAAGAATGTTTATACATTAGCTTTCTTTCACAAGATGAACCAAAGAAAGTTGAAGATGCATTTCTAGATCCAGATTGGGTATTAGCTATGCAAGAAGAGCTAAACTAATTTAAAAGAAATAAAGTATGGAAGTTGGTGCCTAAACCTAAAAACAGAAGTGTTATAGGTACAAAATGGGTATTCATAAACAAGATGGATGAAAATGGCATAGTTACAAGTGTTAATCCCAAATGACCTAACAGAATTGTAGAAGGGGGGGGTGAATACAATTCTAGATATTTTTAAACTTAAAACAACTTTTAAATAAATTAACACAGAAAATAAAAACACAAGCAAATATAAAATTTCAGTTGGATGTTTTGAGGATCCAACTGAGATGTTTTTATTGCGGGAATAATCTGTGTTACAAACGTAGCACAGCTGCTCAGTTCCTAATGTAGAGTGAGAGTGCTCTTGAAATAAGCAAGTACAAAGTTATTCTATCTCACTCACTTACAATAAAATGAACTGCTACACTTGGTTATATATCCCAAGTTTACAATGCTATTTTTGGCTACTTTAAAATGTACTAAGGGTAACCGCCAGTAGCTTGCTTTTCATTCCTTTTGTCCAATGGTCCTTGGAGATCTTGTCTTTTGTCTTCATGCTTATTATGATCACACTCAAGAACCTAATTGGAAATTGGAATGTTTCCTCATTCCCAGTGACCATTTTAATGGCTTCCAATGCAAAGTACACTTCTACATCACCTTTTGATCTGTCAGAAAACTGTCACTATCACTTTGTCAACTATTCAGAAAAGTGATAATGATTCGTTGATAGCAGTGGGATGTATTTCGTTGATAGCTTTATTCTCCATTTCGTTGATGGTGTAATCTTCATTCCGTTGATAGTGTAATCTTCATTCCGTTGACATGTCTTCACTTAGGCAAAATTACAAGGCACGTTATATTTACAATTAACCAACCTATTTTGCCTATCTAGTACTTAGTCAACATGACTTAGAAAACCTATCTAATACCTACAACAAATGCATATCAACCAGTGAAGTATTGTACAGTGCAATTGCTACATCACTCATTTCGTTGATGAGACTCATTTCGTTGATGAGCTACCTGTCAACGAAATCTGCAAAGCATACCGTTTCGTTGACAGTTACAAAAGTGACTTAACACAAAATCTACTAATTGTTTTTATAATTATCATCAAGAACAACATATTCCTAACAACAAGGAATAAAGCTAGATTGGTTGCTAAAGGCTATTCTCAAGAAAAATGAAATGACTATGATGAAACATTTGCTCCTGTTGCAAGCAATAAGGATATTTCTAGCCTATGCAGCTCATGCCAATTTCAAAGTCTATCAAATGGATGTCAAAAGTGCATTTTTGAATGGGGAACTGGAAGAGGAGGTGTATGTCAGTCAACCTCCTGGTTTTGAAGATCCAAATTATCCAGAGTTTGTTTATTTCCTACTCAAAGCACTTTATGGACTAAAGCAAGCACCTAGAGCCTAGTATGACACTCTATCACAGTTTCTTTTAGAGAATCACTTCACTAGAGGTATTGTGGATAAAACTCTTTTCTTTAGAAATGTAAATGGCTCTAGTATACTTGTTCAAATTTATGTGGATCACATAATCTTTGGGTCTACAGATGAGAAACTTTGCAAAAGGTTTGCCAAACTTATGCAAAGAAAATATGAAATGAGCATGATGGGAGAACTTACCTATTTCCTTGGTTTACAATTTAAACAAGTGAAAGAGGGAATCTTTTTAAGTCAAACAAAATATGGTTATGATCTTTCAAAGAAATTTGACTTAATGGATTGATATCCTGCAAAAACTCCCATGCCAACTGCAATTAAGCTTGAATTGAATACTAAGGAAAAATCTGTGGACATTACAATCTATAGAGGCATGGTAGGCTCACTTTTATATTTGACAACTAGTAGACCTGATATTATGTTTGCTACATGTTTATGTGCTAGATTTCAGGCTGATCCTAGGGAGTCTCATTTAATTGATATTAATAGGATTTTCAGATATCTCAAGGGGACACCAAACCTTGGCATTGGGTACCATAGAGAATCTGGTTTTGATCTATTTGGTTATTCAGATGAAGACTATGCATGTTGCAAAATTGACAGAAAAAGTACTACAGGCACTTGTCAATGTCTAGGAAACAAGAGCTTGTGTAATGGTTCGGCAAAAAGAAGAATTCAGTCTCTACTTCAACTCCTGAGGCTGAATACATTACAGCTGGAAGTTGTTGAGCACAAATTCTTTGGATGAAAAATAAACTAATTGATTATGGTTTAGGAGTTGATAAAATTCTAATTTTTTTGTGCCAACACTAGTGCAATTGCAATAACCGAGAATCCAGTTCAACACTCAAGGACCAAGCACATAGACATCAAGTATCACTTCATCAGGGAACATGTGACGAATGGTACTGTGGAACTACATTTTGTTCCAAGTGAAAAACAGCTTGTAGACATATTTACCAAGCCACTTGATGAATCAACATTCTCAAGGTTGGTAAGTGAGCTAGGTATGCTTAATTACTCTTAATCATTTTGAAAATTTACAAGTCTATAATGCAGTTAGTATCATGTTGATTTTCTTGAGAATTGTTACTCTAAAAAAAGTTAGAATTTTTTCCAAGTCAAAATTACTCTTTCAACCGATATCTCTATCAGTTGAAGGTCAAACATGTTACGAGATTTTTATTTTCAACGGATACCAGCTACTTGTAATTTCAATGGATAAGCTGAATCTCAAAAGGTTTATATCTCATCCGTTGATCAGTAGCGCCTTAATCTCAACCGTTAATGGTCACATCTCTATCCGCCGCTATATACATACACCTATGTGTACATAACTACAGTAAATTTGTGGCTATTTTCTTTCTCTTACTTTATTTTTAAATGGTTACTTTTTGCACTAATCAAGTAATTTCTTTTAATTATTTGATTAACTTTGTGGTTTATATGTGGGAAGTATAAATACATTTTTTCTTCTAACAGTTCATTTTTATCTTTCCCCAAATTCACTAAGGCAAAAATACTCTCTCCTCTTTCAAAGCAAAATCTCTATCTGCAACTAATTTTTTTCAGCAATAGCACCAACAAACAAGACTATGTCACTCACTAGTTTTACCTATGAGAAGAAAAACTTCACTGCTTTGGTGGATTTTGAAAATCACCCAGAAGCATACCACAAAATGATGAAGTTCATCAAGGGATGCAAGCTATCTCATGCAATGCTTGTTGCTCCAACCATCTACTGGGAAGTTGTGGAAGAGGTATGGACTTCTTCAGTATTTGATTCTGAGAACACCACACTCACCTTCAATCTCAAAGGTAAAGAACATGTTATCAATGCTGATGTTGTGACTACCTGTTTGAGTTTGCCTGAAAATAATTGTTTAGAAAAGCATACTAATAATGACATAGTTAGCATGCTTAATTCTATTAATTATGCTAAAGAGACTGCTAACTTAGGCAAAATCCAGAGAAAAGAATTGAGTTTCTTTTGTGATGCCTTTATTAAGGTATTTTCTGGTAAAATCAGTAATTAGTATGCTATCACAACTTCCATGCTTGACATGATTTATATGCTGGTAAATTATAGATATTTTAACTTAGGTTCCATGATTTTAATTGAACTAGCTGCCAAGTTAGTAAATAAAGAATCTAGGTCACAAAATATCTATTTTGCTAGATTTATCATGTTATTGGCTAACCATGTTGACAAGGACATGAAAATTGACTTTCCTGCCAACAAGATGGATTGTTGGGTTTAAAATAAGAGAGTCCTTGAGGACTTCAATAGGATGAACCTAAACAGCACTATGGAGCTACATTACTTGCCTATCATTGAGGCACTTCAGGTAACTTCTACTCCTACTGCAACTTCTCAACCCCATACTTTTTTGCCTTTAAGTGCTACAATGGAGACTGGCACTGTCCAACAGGTTCCTACCCATGTAGCCAAGACAAGAGTTTCCAAACCCAAGTCTAAGAGACCAACCTCAGGTGCTTCTCAAAAAGCCCCGTTGATAGAAAATACCTGATGTTAGAGGGGACTTTATGAATTATAGCGATGCGTCTAAGCAACTTAAGAAATATGAGATAAGATATCTTACACCTGACTTGGAGTTAGTCGAGATAGTGTTCACGATGAAAATTTGGAGACTTTACTTTATGGAGAAAAGTGTGAATTTTTTTTTTCCAGACCACGAGAGCCTTAGGCATATCTTCAAACGAAGGAAACTAAATACGTGGTAGGTAATATGGTTGGAACCGATCTAGAATCGTGATTATGAGATTCATTATCACCCCGGAAAGGCTAATATGGTGGTCGATACTATAAGTAGTAAAAATAAATTAAGATGCTAAGTTTTCGAACAACGGATATAAGAATTATAAAGGATGGAGCTTTAAGTGATTATTTCAGGAAAAGAACTAGAGGGATTAATTAGAATTAGGATTCAGTCAGAATTGACTGAAATAGATAAATTACATTAAAGAATGAATATTGAAAGGGGAAAATGGTTTAAGAACCAGGAAGAATAAAAGAGTATGAGAGATTAGAAAGGAATGCTAGGATATGCTTACAGAGTTCGGATTCCCAGCATTCCAAAATTAAAAGATGAGACCTTGCATGAAGCCCATAAGTATAGATATCATATTCACCAAGGGTACCACGACGAATAAAAATCTAACGAAATATTATTGGCGACCGAATATGATGAGTGATATTTGCAGTATTAAGTAGATGTTTGGCGCACATACAATGGAAGTAGAACAGCAGAAACCTAGTAGACTACTACATCAGTAGAGATTCCTAAATGAGAATGTGAGTGTATGACAATGAATTTCGTGGTAGGATTAACAAGGGTCAAGTCAAGCAATGACGAGTTGGGTTATAATTGATAGACTAACCAAGTCGACTTGTCAACGAGAGATCCAGAACGTTACTAATGCATATATGAATGATACAGTGATGCAACGTAGAGTGTCCGTAACAATTATGTCATATAGAGACCTGAGATTGAATTTCCAGATGCTGGAGTAGTTTTCAAAAATGTTGACGACAAGATCAAGCATGAGCACAGCTTACGACCCGTGGACCAATGGATAGAGCGAACGAACTATCTAGACCAGTAAAGTTATGTTACGCACCCGTGCATCGAATTTTCAGGGGCAGTTGGAGCGACTACTTATCACCGATAGAATTTTCATATAAGGGTAGTTACCGTGCAAACGTATGGATGCCATTCCGTGGAGCTTATCCCAAAAAGAAGTATCGAAATCCCTCGCGTTAAGAAGGCAACAAACGGATGATATTGGGAACCGTGCTAGTTCAACGAACAAAGAAGACAATGATGTTATCTTCGAATTTGAAACATGTCTACAATGTATTTTACGTGTTTATGATACGAAGGATCTACGTAGATACAAGGAGTGTGACCAAATATGAATGTATAGAAGTGCGGCCAGAATTGCCCTGCATTGAACAACCGATAGGAATTGCATACTATAAAGGAAACGCGTTGAGAAGCAACAACGTAGCACTAGTGAGAGTGTGGTGAAAGGACAAGAGGATTGAAGAGACAGCTTGGGAACTGGAGATGGTGATCTCGGAAAGTTACCTCGACTATTTCTTTAGATTCCGGAACAGAATCCTTTTAAGGAGAGGAGACTGTAATAACCCCAAATGTTGAATATTTTAAAAGACCATGATGAATAGTAAAGATGCGTTCGAGGAAAAACTTTTCAAACCACACTATGTACGTGTTGGAAATTTGAAATTTCAAAGATATAGTATTGTTGTATGAAGCAAATGAGTGAATGTAAAAGTAGTTAGTTTTCGAAGAATTCCATTTTATAAATTGCCATATTCCCATGGTATCGAAGAATACGAAAACTATAACATGACCGGGAGAATTATTAAAATAGGATTTCCATGGATATATTTTAAATTGGAGTACTTGGAAATATCAAGGATTTACGTTTAGGATTTCCTACGAAGAAACGCTTTCGAAAATTAATCAAACTTTGCATGATAGGTTAAGTGATAAGCATTGGATGACAAGTAATTAAGCAAAAAGCCATGCAATATATGCAAACTACAAGTGCTAGTATTTAGTTAAGCCAAACAAACTATGCAAGAACTAGTTAGAAACCAAGTTCCATGAATTAGGGAAAAGACAAGACCAAGATCCCTAATTTCATGAAAAAGAGTACCTAGCTAGGACTTGTAGGTTCAAAAGCAACCAAGGCTTGTATATACAAGTTATAAATCACTTTTATACACCACAAGTAGCAACAAGCCAAACAAAATACTCCCACCCACTCCATTTCTTCAAATTCGGCCAAACAAGAACAAGGAGGAAATAAAATTCATAACTCAAGTTCTACTCATCCATAAATTACCAAATCTGGACCATAGCTCATTCATGATATATATAAGGTACGTTAAAAATTTCAAGATCATCCAACAAATATTTTATGTTCAAATCTTTGGTCAAAGTTGAGGGTGAATAGTAACTCCAAAAATTACTAACTTGTGTTCTTGAAATTTCTTGAAAGATTAAGGCTCCTAAGGATAGATCAAGGCTCTACTAAGGCATACAAGTCATTATAAGTATTAACCAAACTCCAAGAAAGGTATAAAAATCCTCTACCCTTTAACTTAGTGTGATTTTAAAACTTGTTCTTGAGATGAGTTGGTTATAGTGTTGATTTTGGGAGTTTGAAGTGTAAATGGTTAAATCTTGGTGATTGGTTGTTGTGGATTGGTTTTAATGATGAGTTCTTGAAGTTATAACATGGTTGAGATGTTAAAAGTGTTATGTTGACGGTTGAGTTTGTTGTTGATGGATTTAACATAGTTACATTCGGGAATCGTTGCGTTTATAGCCGTTATAATGACTGTTCGATTTTAGGATTGTTTTAAACAAGATTTCTGAACTGTCAAAATACTTTTTTTAAACACCACTGCCCAGAAACCTGTAAATCTCATTTTTTTTTTAGTTTGTTTTGGTATAAAGATCGTGTCGAGACGATTTACGGTTAAGGAGATATGTTCATTTTAGTGGAAGCGATTCCAGAACACCAAACTGCTACTTTGTACCCACTTGCATGATATAAATGAACCACTTAATAGTTGATTAAAATTATGACACTTGGTTGATAAATACCTTGGGAATTTAGTAAGGTCACCAAAAAGGTTTCGTGCAAAAATGTTAATTTTTCGATTTTATAAAAATGTCAGAACCAAAGTTACGCAATGACACTATTCATTAGAGAAGCTACTGCCCTGTTCTGTAAATTCGGGAAAATGGGTCCTCTTTACAGGACCAAAATTCTGATGGATTATATTCTAGACATTCTCTAGATCGTGCACGCAAAAACGGTGCATCAATTGAGTTAACAGTTAATGAGTTATGAGCGTTTTAGTCAAACTAGCGCAGATAGTAGAACTTTGTAGTTAAGTCGACTTTTAAAATACATTTCGCCTATTTAAACTCGTGTTTTCCTACTCAATATATTTTTGATAAATGTTAAAAATACTCACGAAGCTCCTTGAGTTAGTTTCGTAATTAATTATTAATTTTCTGATTTGTTAAAAGTGTTGGATTGCGAGTTGCGAAATAGTGATTCTATGAAAAGTCAACTCTAGATGTACTACTTTGACCATCCGTTTTGGCTAAGTTAAAATGGTGATATCGAGTCGACTAAAACATGGAACTTGTTAACGATTATCAAGATAACATATTGGTGTGAGAATCGAGGTTAGAAATGGTTAGTAAACGGTGTAGAAGATTGTAAGTTAAGGGGACCGAGAGAGTGAAAGTCGGGTAAAATGGAGTTTACTTAGAATAAGTGAACTATCAATCAAGTGACTAATTAAGGTTATGTTATATCTTGGTAGAGGTTCCAGGACTAGAAGATAGACACCCAGTTAGATCTTGGACATCAGGCAAGTTTACTAACTCTTACTCTATTGTTTAGAGTAGGTGTATTTTCAAATGATTAAATACTTAGTTATTCAAATATATATATATATATATATATATATAATCTCTTGTTCCGAGTATCATGACAAGTTTTCAAAACCCGAAACTTAAGTATTCTATTATGATTTAAAACTGTTGTTGTGTTATAACTATTATCAAATGCATGAACTACTTTAATTATCGAATCAGCTTTCTTATGTTGAATGATTGGTTTATATGGTATATAGTGATATAGATATAAGTCGGTTTATACAAGGCTCTAGGTGGAGCATATTTTCGTATTTTAACTCGGACCAGGAGTCGGAGATATTTTATAAACGTTGTCCTAAAAATTCGGAGATTGTCGGGGACAAATTATTTTATATATTGATTAAATATTCCAATAAATATAATTTGGATATTTTAAAGGTAATAAATATTTTAAATAATATTGATAAATATTATTTGGATATTTATTAAATTAAATGAATATTATTTTGAATATTCATTTAAAAAGGATTATTTAATTGTTTATTATTTAATAAATATTTATTAATATCAAATTGTTTATTAATTAAAATATTATTTAAATATTTATTAAATATTCTAAAATGAGTTAAAAATCATAAAACCTTATTTAAAAATTATTTAAGGACTTTATTAATTATTTAAACTATTTTATGTCCTTCAAAAAAATTATTTAAATATAATAGGGGTTCCCAAATATTATTTCCGAGTTTATTAAATTACTTTAAGGGTGAACAAATATTCTCTGACTTATCAAAAACTGGGAATCTAATTTAAGAAGTAAACAAATGATTTTACTCTCCCTATTAATCGAAAATACTTATGTTTTGGGATCAGTGCCCTATCCTAATTAGGGATTCCAACTTAGGTAATTATAGAAAACTTTGACTAACTTCCAAGTCATGATTTTCAAAACAAACTTTCCTTGACAAATGAATCTGTTGACTGAAGTCTACCTACATTGCGATTTTACTTCCCCAAACACTTTTGGAAGTAAGGATATAATTGTTAATCAGACCTATCAACAAGCACTATGCTTGGGGAACTCGGATTAATTTTCGTTCCGGATATGGATAGAGTTCTTCAAGGGACTAGAGAAAAATTAGGGCCTTTGATGTCGCCCTGTTAGCGTAAGAGGTCGATTGACACCGGCCCGGCAGATAAATTAGGGCCTTTGATGTCGCCCTGTTAGCGTTAGAGGTCGATTGACACCGGTCCGGCAGATAAATTAGGGCATTTGATGTCGCCCTGTAGCGTAAGAGGTCGATTGACACCGGCCCAGCAGATAAATATTTTATGGCCAAAGTTGCCAGGGTGATGACCGGTTAGGATCATCCGTCTACTAGTAGAAAATTTCACAGTACTATACGACTAATCATCGTGTACTGTGGGTGTGCTCCAGTATAGTCCCCATTCTTCCAATTGGAATTGTACTATAACATTGTAACGAAAGCCTAGGTGATGAGTTACCGATAATGTTGACAATGATTGAAAAGTATATTCTCTGTTAGAATATCTTGAACTGTATGAAATGTTTTGATGAAAGGCAAACGATATTTTAAAACTTGTGAACTAGTGTTGTTCATCTCACAGTATCTAGAACTGCGTACTCGTTGATTTTAAAGATTGTGCTAAACCACAGATAGTGTCTTTCAAAATCATGAACTAAAATCGTTCATATGATGGTATTCTAAACTTCATATTAAGTATGAATACTTTAAATTATAAAAACATTGTACTACTATTATATTGTTGGAAAAACTTTATATTAGTAACTACTTAACTGGCTGAGCATTCTTTCGCTCATTCTTGCTTTGTTAAAAATTATATTTCAGTACAAGGAGAACATAGTCGATTTTCTCTGTATCATGAGAGAAGGGAAATGAAAGATACTCCTTGAGATAGTTCAGCTCAGGAAGGCTATTGCATGAGTAAGCTGGAAAGGTCTACCTATCATCAGCAAGTTTATTTATAGATATGGGTTGTGATAACTCCATGTAGAGGCTGTGGTTAATAGAGTGAGAACCTGGTTAGTACATTTGGTTTGTAATAACTAATGTTAATGTGTGTCGTTTCTAAGGCTATAACTTGTATGAGTAAAAGATTGGGGTCTATGATGTGTTTTGATTGGATTATTGAGTTAATACAGGTAATAGACGATTGAATGGTGACGTGACAACCTAGATTCCTGACCCCAGATCTGGATGTCAAAAGTGCATTTTTGAATGGGGAACTGGAAGATGAGGTGTATGTCAGTCAACCTCCTGGTTTTGAAGATCCAAATTATCCAGAGTTTGTTTATTTCCTACTCAAAGCACTTTATGGACTAAAGTAAGCACCTAAAGCCTGGTATGACACTCTATCACAGTTTATTTTAGAGAATCACTTCACTAGAGGTAATGTGGAGAAAACTCTTTTCTTTAGAAATGTAAATGGCTCTAGTATACTTGTTCAAATTGATGTGAATGACAAAATCTTTGGGCCTACAGATGAGAAACTTTGCAAAAGGTTTGCCAAACTTAGGCAAAACAAATATGAAATGAGCATGATAGGAGAACTTACCTATTTTTTGGCTTACAAGTTAAGCAAGTGAAAGAGGGAATCTTCTTAACTCAAATAAAATATGTTTATGATCTTCTAAAGAAATTTTACTTAATGGATTGTTCTCTTGCAAAAACCCCTACGCCAACTACCACTAAGCTTGATTTGAATACTAAGGAAACATCTGTGGACATTACAAGCTATAGAGGCATGGTAGGCTCAATTTTATATTTGACAGCTAGTAGACCTGATATTATGTTTGCTACATGTTTATGTGCTAGATTTCAGGTTGATCCTAGGGAGTCTCATTTAATTGTTATTAAGAGGATTTTCAGATATCTCAAGGGGACACCAAACCTTGGCATTTGGTACCCTGGAGAATCTAGTTTTGATCTAATTGGTTATTCAGATGAAGACTATGCAGGTTGCAAAATTGACAGAAAAAGTACTACGGGCACTTGTCAATTTCTAGGAAACAAGCTTGTGTCATGGTTCTGAAAAAAGCAAAATTTAGTCTCTACTTCAACTGTTGAGGCTGAATACATTGTAGCTGGAAGTTGTTCTGCACAGATTCTTTGCATTAAAAATCAAATAATTGATTATGGTTTAAGAGTTGATAAAATTCCAATTTTTTGTGACAACACTAGTGCAATTACAATAACCGAGAATCCAGTTCAACACTCAAGGACCAAGCACATAGACATCAAGTATCACTTCATCAGGGAACATATGATGAATGGTACTGTGGAACTACATTTTGTTCCAAGTGAAAAATAGCTTGCAGACATATTTACCAAGCCACTTGATGAATCAACATTTTCAATGTTGGTAAGTGAGCAAGGTATGCTTAATTACACTTCATCATTTTGAAAATTTTCAAGTCTGTAATGCAGCCAGTATCATGTTGACTTTCTTGAGAATTGTTATTGTCAGAAAAAGATAGAATTTTGTCTAAGTAAAAATTACTCTTTCAACCGATATCTCTATCAGTTGAAGGTCAAACATGTTACTGGATTTTTAATTTTCAATGGATACCAACTACTTGTTATTTTAATGGATAAGTTGAATCTCAAAAGGTTTATATCTCATCCATTGATCAGTAGCGCCTTAATCTCAACCATTAATGGTCACATCTCTATCCGCCGCTATATACATACACCTGTGTGTGTGTATATAACTGCAGTAAATTCGTGGCTAATTTCTTTCTCTTACTTACTTTTAAACGGTTACTTTTTGCACCAATCAGGTAATTTCTTTTAATTATTTGATTCACTTTGTAGTTGATGTGGGAAGTATAAATACATTTTTGCTTCTAACAGTTCATTTTTATCTCTCCCCAAATTCACTAATGCAAAAATACTCTCTTCTCTTTCAAAGCAAAACCTCTCTCTGCAACTAATTTCTCTTCAGCAATGGCACCAACAAACAAGACCATGTCACTCACTGGCTTTACCTATGAGAAGAACCAGGTCACTGCTTTGGTGGATTTTGAAAATCACACAGAAGCATACCACAAAATGATGAAGTTCATCAAGGGATGCAAGCTATCTCATGCAATGTTTGCTGCTTCAAACATCTACTATGAAGTTGTGGAAGAGGTATGGATTTCTTCAGTATTTGATTCTGAGAACACCACACTCACCTACAATCTCAAAGGTAAAGAACATGTTATCAATGCTGATGTTGTGACTACCTGTTTGAGTTTGCTTGAAAATAATTGTTTAGAAAAGCATATTGATAATGACATAGTTACCATGCTTAACTCTATTAATTATGCTAAAGAGACTGCTAACTTAGGCAAAATCCAGAGAAAAGGCATGAGAAAAGAATGGAGTTTCTTTTGTGATGCCTTTATTAAGGTCTTTTCTGGTAAAATCAGTAATTGGGATGTTGTCACAACTTCCATGTTTGACATGATTTATACGCTGCTAAATTATAGATATTTTAACTTAGGTTCCATGATTTTAATTGAACAAGCTGCCAAGTTAGGAAATAAAGAATCTAGGTCACAAAATATCTATTTTGCTAGATTTATCATGTTATTGGCTAACCATGTTGACAAGGACATGAAAATTGACTTTCCTGCCAACAAGATGGATTGTTGGGTTCAAAATAAGATGGATGGTTAGGGTATGAGCCAAGGGGAGCCCCTGATGCAAGAAAAGAGATATGAGAGAAATACAGGTAAAGGAGAGATAAGATTGGAAGCTACTACAGCCATTGCTAGTGAGTTAATGGATGTCAATGAGGGTGAAAGGGAAATATTGGCTCAGTTAGATTACCAAAATGCAATGTGTAAAATCAACCTGGATGCTGAGACATTTACTCATCCTGAACCAGCCTATCAAGTCTTGGCTGGACATGGCAATGTGGAGGCAGAGAGGATGTTGAACTTGGTGTACACTACTGATTCAATGTCAAAAGCTAAAGATGCAACCAAAAACTTGCCTCCAGGAGCTGGTGAAGACTTTGAATATGAGGATGAAATTGAAGGAGAAGTTGAAGAGGATAGTGATGTATCCATAGGTGGTGAAAGAGGAGAAGCAGGTCCTTCCACTCTCACGGAGTTGCCTTCTTGGTTGTTCTCCAACTCCTATGCTCATAATGACACCAAGGTAGTCATTCTCAAGA
This sequence comes from Heracleum sosnowskyi, assembly GCA_030848705.1. Taxonomy (NCBI): domain Eukaryota; kingdom Viridiplantae; phylum Streptophyta; class Magnoliopsida; order Apiales; family Apiaceae; genus Heracleum; species Heracleum sosnowskyi. Next base: position 75,728,965 of record CM061235.1, read on the forward strand.
ACTATCAAAGAGCCTATTCAGAGTCACACACCACTAACCCTCTTCATGCCACCATCATTCAGAATTTTGTGGCCTCCCTTCAACTCAATGAAACTCAACTTCTTCAATACAGAGCCAACACTGATGACATCAAGGTTCACATAGATGAAGCCAAGACTGCTCTAGAAAGAAGAATTTATGGAGTGGCTCCCACTAGAACTCAGAGATTCAAATAGGATAAATTGGTGAAGGATGTGGCAAATCTCACTGAGAGAATGGACAAGGTTGAGAAGCAAATAGACACCTTCTTGAACAATCAAAAGATGCAGAATCAACTCCTTCAACAGTTTTTGCAGGCTATTGGTGTCACTCCAACCCTTGATGATAACAAAAAGGGGGAGAGTGAACTAGTGGTCTCTGAACCAGCTACAACTCAAAAGATGTCAAGAGTTGAGGGGGAGTCTACATCATACACCATAGCTATCACCTTGACACCTCAAATCATTACAAATTCAAGTGAGTTTGAACTCAAGAAGCTACCACTGCCACCTCTTCGTAAAATTAGTCCTAGTGACTTAGATTTCAGTGGGTTGAGTGAAGAAGCATTAAAGGCCAAACAATTAGAAGTTGCACAATCTCTTGAAGCCATAAATGCAAGGAACTTGAATTCTGAAAGGCTCATCTTAGAGTCAATTTCTAGGTCTTTAAGCTCAACAACTGCCACTGTTAGTTCAACCTCAACTTCAGTATCTCTAGAACCAGTACATGTTCATACCACAATTCTAAGAGTCCTCACTCCAGAGATAGTTTGTCCTGAAAGGCTATTTGATGTGAAACCCTCATATCTCAAGGAGTTTGAACCTATTCTATGAAAAGGGACTGGTTCTCCACCTAAACATCATGACAAGAACAAGCTAGAGTTGAATTATCCCTTCTCCAAGCCTGATGAAAACAATGTTATGGGAAAACTGATTAAAAACTTAAAGGAGACCACTGATGTGAAGGCTAAAGAGGCTATGGAAGTTATATACATAAATGACAAGGCTCTGTTAATTACAAATAGAAATCCAAGGTTTACAGAGGCCAAGAGAGAGGAGACTTCTTGGCTGCTAAGAGAAGCTCGTCCTAATTCTTTTGAAACTACACCTGAAAAACAAGCTAGACTAGCAAAAGAATTATGGAATGAGTTAGAGATTGAGGAGAATGAGGCTGAAGAAGAAGTGGCCCCTCCTCCTAAAAAGAAAAATAAGGGAAAGACAGTGCCTAAGAGAAATCCTATCAGGAGGCAAAAGATAAAAGCCAGGAGGTCTGTCTCCCCTGAAAAAGAAGAAGCTGTGAAAAAAATCAGAGAGCAAATCTTTCACCCTTGATGACATCATTCAACCTGCACTTCATACAGACACTACTTTTCATGGACTCCTATTGAGCCTAAAGATGAGCCCATAGAATTTGACAACTTGGTATTCCCTAAGATTATACTGGAAGCTGAAAAAAAGAAAAATAGGGAGCCAAGGAAGAAAATTCTTAAGGGACCAGTTAAACTCCATTCTATTCCTCAGATTGTCAAACTAGTGGAAAATAAGGATGACTACTTGTATCAAGCTGGCATTCAAGAGTACTTAGACTTGGACCTCTTTCTAGATAAACTAGTAGAAGTCAGAGGCATTGATAAACATAAGAATCTTCCAGAAAGATTCATGTTTGTCTACAAAGGTGGAGTGGAGAGGCCATGGCCCCTGAAAAGAATTCTAGGAGAAGGATATCAAATTCTGGTTAAGGTATTCTTAAGCTTCAAAAGTTCTAGAGGATTCTCTCCAGTTGCAAGGGGCTTAGTGTTGAGAAAAATTGAATAAATCAGGGCTAGTTGGAACTCACCTGACAGTTTGCCTATAAAGATGAAGATCCCTTACAATGAACAGAAAATTCATCTCCAACCCTATTGGATGATGGAATTCAGGGATGAAGAGGGCTGTAGAAGGTTTTTCAGACTAGAGGACCAACTCTCTAAGGCAAGCACTAAATACCTTAGATGGTTGCAGTCTAAGCTTGATCCTAAACTAGAGGACCAACTATCTAAGGCAAGCACAATTTCTGCAGACAACTTCAACAGCAAATTGAGACCAACTATTCCAGGGAAGGGAAGAAAAAGATACAGCCTCTCAGAGAGAAGAAAAGGAATTAAATTTGCTCAGACTAGAGGAGCACTACTCTCTATAAAGTATTTCATACTTTACCTTCTCATATAATTACAATTCTTTAGCTCAATACAAATTTTGCATTTTTCTGTATATTCTTAATGAGTTTTTTGTTATCATCAAGCCCTGAATTTATGTCTGATTTTCAATCAGGCATAAATTGGGGAAGATTGTTAGGAATTATGTTGATTCTGTGTGTTTATTCCAAACATCACAGAAATTTCTTCAAATAAAATCTCTCAGGTGGAACAATCAATCCACCTGAATTTTTAATTCTTGTTTTTATTTAATGCAATTTTAATTTATATTCTTAAGTCATTTGTCTGCAAAAGAATTGGAAATTTTTAAAGGATTGTATTCAACCCTCCCTTCTACAATCATGTGATTACATTGTTTGGGAATAACTTATTACAATTTTGTGTAATTTTTAAAATGATCTATATGTATGTATAATGTTCAATATCATGAGATTTAATTGGGTTCTTCCAATGACATCTTAAAATTTTAGAGAAATTGGTTAATTTATCATGGTATCATAGTTTAGTTTAGGGAGGGTATTAGGTTCGAGTCGTACCACTCTCATTTATTTAATTAAATATTTGTTGTTTGTATATTGGTATACTGATAATTGATATTATTAATTGGAAATTAATGACATAAGATTATGTTGGGATCATCCTCTCACCTAGTCACTTTAAGGTTAGAGAAGTTAGTTACTTAACATATGAAACCTGAACTTAGCATAATCTCAACTTTTTACATTTAAAAAATTAAAAGTAGTAAACACTTATAATATAAAATTTAACGACATCTACTATTTTTCTACACTATAATCACTTTATATATTAAATATTGATCACTTTACTCATTATTTTACTTTTATTTATTATTTTACATATTTTTAAAACTTTAGTGCCTAATTCAAATGTAAAGAAATGAGAGATATGGTACTACTTCAATTTATACTGTTTAAAACCAAGAGTAATGCTAGAGGTACCGAATTGGTTATTAAATAGGTGAAAAATGACGTGGCGTTGATGATATGTTAATTTGGAATGTTTTAATTGGTGAAAATGATGTTAATGCAGGAGGTCCATTATATTTAATCCAATCAAATAACGACACATGTCATTTTGTAACTATTTTGGTACCCAATTCGGCACATATAGCATTATTCTAAAAACAATATCCAAATGCGTTATTGGCGTGGAGCTCGAGGTATTACTGATGGACGGGTCTTTAGGTTGATCATGAACCTGACCCATTATTCCAATAGATTAAATGGGCTTTTTTTTAAAAGGGAACATATGATATGGCCTTAAATGAATATATTGTTTTTATTTATATTGCTTAAAATATAGGATAATCGTAATCCTAAAAAAACTCTCGCTCATAATTGAATTTGAATTGTATTTTGTAAGAAAATGATTGGCTAAATTATATATTAAGAGAATGATTTTGAATAAAAATATCATAAAACTAAAACTAACTTTGATCGAGTATGAATAAAAAAATGTTATCATATAAGAATTGGTATTTTAAATTCTGACCATGATATTTCTGTAAAAAATAATCGATTTCAAAAATATTATAAACATCTTGCGTATGAACTTTGTTATCATTATTTCTTAAATAAATGTTCTAATATTTTGTATTTATAATTATTCTCAAACAACTTATACACAAATTAAAAAAATTTTGTTTCTTCCTCCTTTTCTTTAAAAATAAAAAATACATAGTATAAATGGAAGTAACCAGTTGAGACTAGTATCAAACGTGGTTCTCTTTAGTTTCTTCTAAGAGGATAGTTTTCACCTCAGACACATTTTTCCTGAGATTACTCAATATAACACTACCAAATCATAAGATACGATTTTTTAGACTAGAAGGGAAACTTAAAATTAATTACAAGCAATTAGCAATTAGATAAGTATCCTATATAAGACTCTACTTTAATTTAAGGAAAGTATCTCAGGAAATTTTCTGAGATAAGAACATAATTGTTTGAAGTATAGATGGAAGTAACTAGTTGAGACTACTATCAAACGTGCTTCGCTTTAGTTTCGTCTAATATCTCTAACATTTATGTTCAAAAATAAATGTTCAAAAATACTAAAATTCATATATTGCATCCTTCCCTCTTATAATTTTTTTGCATTCTTTGCATTCTGAATTTCTGATGTCATAAGACATGAGTCATATTGGCGTTACAACAGTTTAACATATATATGATAATACATTAATTATATGAATAAACAAAATTTACTATGAAGTTTGTTATCGTTATTTTCTTAAATAAATGTTATAATATTTTGTATTTATAATTATTCTCAAACTACTTGTACACAAATTAAAATTTCTTGTTTCTTCCTCCTTTTCTTAAAAAAAATGGAGTATAGATGGAAGTAACCAGTTGAGACTACTTTCAAACGTGGTTTGATTTAGTTTTGTCTAAGAAGATAGTTTTTTAGAGATGACCTCAATCACATTTTTTCTGAGGTTACTCAAAATAACACTACCAAATCATAAGATATGAATATTTAGCATGAGTAAAAGGGAAACTTAAAATTAATTACAAGCAGTTAGCAATCAGATAAGTATCTTATATAAGACTCTACTTTAATTTAAGGAAAGTATCTCAGGAACATAATTGCTTGGAGTATAGATGGAAGTAATCAGTTGAGACTACTATCAAACGTGATTCACTTTAGCTTCGTCTAATATCTCTAACATTTATGTTCAAAAATACTAAAAATTGTATATTACATCCTCATCTCTTACAAAATTTTATGCATTCTGAATTTCTGATGCCATAAGACATGAGTCATGACTCATGAGTAAATTGCAAGTAGCTGTATTGGCGTGACAACCCGGGTCAAATTCCGAGTCTTTTTCGAAATCGGTTCAAGTCCCGATTCCGAATCCGAATAAGCCGAAGCCTACTAGCCCAAATGCAACCAACTTGGGTAACGTAGTGCCCACCACAGGCCCCCAAAAGATCATGATTTGTTGGTGCATTTAATAATATTACTCTTGGTTATATACTGAACAAAGTTTGTCAATCTACTTGATGTGGGACGGGGTGTTACAAACTCCCCCACTTAAACTCCTGATGTCCTCGTCAAGCCTGAACGGATATCCCATAGGTCCAAGATTGTTTCTCCGTTTCCATTGTGGGATAATACCGGCTGCCTTCATGTCCCCACCTCCGGACCTCTGTCCATTGTAGGATAATACCACCAGTCTTCGTGTCCCCACCTCTGGCAACTTGACGCATCAAGCTTTCGAGAGTCGGCTCTGATACCATATGTGACAAGCCGGGTCAAATCCCAAGTCTTTTTTGAAATCAGGTCAAGTCCCGATTCCGATTCCGAATAAGCCGAAGCCTACTAGCCCAAATGCAACTAACTTGGGTAACGACCAGCCCACCACAGGCCCTCAAAAGATCATGATTTGTTGGTGCATTTAGTAGTATTACTCTTGCTTATATACTGAACAAAGTGTCTCAAATCTACTCGATGTGGGACGGGGTTTTATAAATTATTTTATAATATTCAATCCCACAACAGAATGCATACTGGACCCAATAACCCAACACATGTCGGTTCATAAAAGCTAGTGATTTGGTATATATTGATTGTTGACTTGTATCTATAAAGGCCTCAAACACTCTTATTCTAATTAATGTGAGATGTTACAACAACAGTTTAACATAGATATCATAATACATGAATTGTATGAATAAACAAAATTTACGTAACTACCCACTTAAAGCTGTTAAATTTAAAAACATGGTCAAACTTGTTGAAAAATGCTAAAAAAAATATTTATCACAAATATTTATATGTCATATGTTTAATTGATAATTTTTCTAATATAAATATGAAACTTTGTATGTATATATATATATATATATATATATATGTGTGTGTCTCAAATAAAAATGTGTCATGTCGTGCCACATTATTTGACAAATATTTTGAAAAATATTTATGTATTCCCTAACAATACTCAAACTTAATTTTGATTTTATATTTTTAACACCGTATTTGTTGTTTCAAAACTGACGGGACTGGTGACGCGGATGGTGGGGTACCATCACAAATAAAATCTATCAAATTTGGTAGATTTTACTTTCCTATCATCTGTGGTAAGAAATGACCTGGCAGAATAAAAATATTTCTTATTTCAAAAAAAATTTGTTGATTACTTTAAAAAAATGTGAGTGGATGGTGGATGGTATCATTGTATAAATGCAGGTAAAACCTATCGATGTTGGTAGATTTTTAATTTCCTACCAAACTTCAATAAGATTTGGTGCTTGGGCGTACAAAATTTGGGTCTCATTAGCACCATTTCCCGCCATATTCTACTGGGTAGAAAATAGGGAGTCATTTTCTACCAACTTTTTTTCGTAAGATTTATAAAGTAGGAAATAGGCATTTTTCTTGTAGTATAAGCTAGTTTATTTACTTATTCTTTTCTATTGAATTTGCAAAAAAAATATACAGCATCTATTCTAGATAAATTTAAAATCTTGAGTCCGTCCCTTGCACCCCATCATACATAGAATTTTAACAATAAATGATAAAGGATGAATAATAAATACAAACGAGACAAGGGCTTGTTTTTCATTCACTATTGGGATCAATCTGGAAAATGAAATCATACACAGGCAATGTTGTCATGTGCTCTTTAAATTTGTTGAACAACAGAGATTGAAAAACTTTTGCATCATATTGAACAGGAAAGTACGAAACGAAAGTGCACCATTTATTTTGTTGCTTAGGTTCAGACTAAGACTATTGTCTCTTTGAGAAAAGATTTCAGTAGCTAGTGAGAAACCTTGAAACTTAAATAGCTTTACAAAGCGCAAGTCCTCAGTTTATTGACTTGTTGATGTTGGTACTTGACTACTTGTACTAGATGATTCATCCCTAACATGATTATCCGTCAAATTACTCTCAAGCCTACACGTAGAGTCACAATGCTGGATAACTTTTCAAGTGATGATTCAGATGTATGAAACCTGGATTTGGCAAATCATTCAATTTTTTTGTTGGACCGTTGTTGATATCTCTTAATCTGTTCTGTTTAGAATCTTAAGGTAAGATACTGTCTTGCAAGAGTTAGAGAAGTTATATATGCACCAAGCAAATGTCGAAAATTTGTAGGAACAAGAAGACAAAGGTTGCTTCAAAAAACTGGTATTGTCCAACTAGTGTCTGTACTATCCAAATTAATTTCCAGAGGTTTCGTTCGTTTTAGCCCCATCTGATATTTTGTTTTTAATCTTCTTTTTTGTTGCAAAGTGAAGCTAAGCCTTGTTATAGAAATTGAAAAATAAGTTTTCGAGCCTGCAGACTGTGTTATGGAAAAATGTTTTAATCTGCCGTCTGAAAGTTTACAAATCATGACGCAGCAATGAAGGTGATGGTCTTGGTGCTTGCTGATTTTTCGCGGTGCTGATGGTGAATTTTACTTATCCTGCTGTCTATACATTGCACTTGATCACTATTTTGTGTGCTGCATAGTGAATATTGACACTGCAACAGATTATGCATCTTAGACATCATAATCCCTTGAATCTATGCAATATTAAGATAACATTGTGACCTACATAACTAGAAGAACAGAAACTTCGTAATTCAAGTCAATTCAATCAATGTAGAGTGCGGATCTGCATAATCTCTCCGTTGTTTTTCTTTACACCAAGCAAATGCTGAAAAGCAACAAGGAACATGAAGACAGAGGCTGCTTTTGACATGCACCAGTGGCTAAAAACTATGTAAACACTTGACCTTATAACACTGGTATTGTCCAACTAGTGTCGGTACTATCGCTTTTTCCTGGCCATAGAAATTTATATAGTACAAGTTCAAGAAGAATATTAACGTGCTTAGCATGATGGTCAAGTGTCTTTCGCTCTTTAGACCAAAAATATATCGATAAGATCAAAGGTATATTTTCCAAACACTGTTAACGGAATCTTGTGCAGCGATTTAAAGTGTAACAATGTCATAAAACTACTCTAATGAAAGTTTGACGCATAACTAAAATACTTTTGTCAATGACAAGACCCAACTCATTATTAAGAGCTAAGCCAATAGCTAGTGCATGTAATTAAAGGCAATAAGCTCTGTCCAGAAAAAGGTGTTAAACAGTTTTTGGGCTAATGCGGAAATCTTGTAAAAATTCACCACTTTCACCTGGTAGGAAAAAAATGATGGTAATTATTTTATGTTAGCGGACAAACAGAAGCAGTTCAAATATGGCAATACTTTTCTGATAAGAGTTGATTGGACTGAAAAGGTATTAATTTATTAATATAAGTCTCAGCCTGCAAAGTTTCAACTATTATATATATATTGAACTAATATAAAATTCAAATTCTACTTAAATACAACTTTGTACATTAATTTTTAGAGTTTCTTTCATAAATATGATTTTTTTTTTTTTTACAAAACTGCATTTTATTTAAAATTTTACAAAAATATGGATTTTTGATTTTCTTTTTGTAAAAAAATATGACTTTGCAACCAACAATGCAACCTCATATGCAACTTAAATTAACTTTAAATATTTTTTAGAAAAAATAAATATAAATTGCATCTGGTTGATTTTGATTACAAATCGTATATTTATAAATAGTTTTAAAAAATAGTAAAATTACAAAAAAAAAACTTAAAAAATAGTATTTTTGATAATTTCTCTGGTATTTATTGCCATGATATAGTCTGTAAACTGTAGGTAAATCTCTAAAAATCTTGTTAACATGGGTCATGTTTTGAGTCCTGATCACTTAGTTCTTGACACGACTAAAGTTAAACAAGTTTAGATATGATTAAACTATCACTTATGATATTTGCATGTGATTATGCTTCCTAGTTGTAGTGTAGTTAATGGTCCATGCTTAATAAGATGAGTTAAGGTCATCTCAGTTGGGTCCTAGCTAGTGAACTCTTATCTTCAGTTTGTCCCATGAACAATGTGGGATGTTTCTAAGCAAAATAAAATTATTACTTTTAATTATAATGATTGTTTGATTAAGCCCCTACTGATCATAATCTTTCCTCTTAAGATGGAATTTGTTTCTGAATTATTAATGTCTCTGCTAGGACAAAACTGAATTTGCGATGGCAGTTAGTCCACAACTATTAATGATTAGCAAATTGTGAGTGCAATTTTTTTTGCAAAAAATCAAAATATTAAACATAGATAGAGTGGTGTGACCCTATTTTTCCATGTTAAATTTATCTATAACAAATTTTTACAAACAAATAATTGCAGTCATCAATGATTATGGACCGAGACTCTATCTACGTATAGAACATGCATGCATTTCATAGACTGAATAGTAAACTGTAATTAACCAAGAAAGTTTGGAATTTCTTGGCAAGCAATGATAATTAATTATACCATTAAGGACTAAACAAAAGTAATTCTATAGCTCAAACTATAGTTGCCCTTTCATGTCAATTAGTTGTCTATCTTTACACTAAAAAATAAAGCTTTGATAGCAAGAAGCAAGCTTTTCCAAGGCAAAGAGATTATGCCCCCCTTGATCTTTCAAATAAGCAATGAACCATTTGGTAATTATGAACTTTGTAATCTTCTTAATCAATTCACTACAAGTCTAAGGATTATGTAAAGTATTTATTGTTTATGTACTTATCATATGTCGAAGCATAGGTTTTGCTCACCATATTATTGTGAAACTTCTGTCTGTCATGATGGACTCATGCTAATATGTGTGTTAGTAATTGTCACTTATCCACCTTTTGATTCACCCTTTCCGGTTTGATGAAACATCAAAGTTTGTTAATAATGTGTCATAATTTGTCGTATCAGGTTGTCTCAAATAATTTTAACATGGTAGGTGAAAATATCCACAAGTCCACAACGTTATTCTAAAAAAAGAACTCAGCTTGGAGCTGGAAAAAAATAAATACTAAACTTTTTATGAAATAATATTACATGATTTTTTTAATAAAAAAATTAGTTAGGCAGAACAAATCAAAATTATGCAAAATTATGTAAGGGTTCACTTGGAAAGTGCCAAAAGAAACGCTATGTAAGCGAGTTGAACTTGCATAGCACTTAAAAAAACGCTATGCAAACTCAAAAAAGACCGTTATGCAAATTGAATTTTGTAACAGTATTAAATGAGTTTCTTAATCAAAATATGACGAATTTATAACAAAAAATGTCTCCGACAAGCAAATACTCTCCCGCCAATTGTTTAGGAATTTTATATATTTACTTACTAGCAAGGATCACTACTAGAAAAAAGCTAATAGACATCGGTTTCTGGCCGATGTCTGTGTTTTTTTTGACCGATGTCTTTGTCGGTGATGTTAAAAGTCCCCCTCTTAGACATCGGTTTTTTACCGATGTCTAGAAAGCATTTAGACATCAGTAAAAAGTACATTTCTGATGTTTATGTCTAGTTTTTTTGCTAAAATTGCATGAGCCAAACTTTTATAATATTATATTACCAGTATTAGATTCCATTAAACATATGGCACACAGAATATAATTCGACATAGACATCATTATTTGACAACAAAATGATGTCTAATGAATTATGAACATCGGTACTTGTCAAGGAACTGATGTGTAATGTGTCATTAGACATCGCTTTTGAATTAAACTTTGTTGTCCAAGTAGTTATTAGAAATCGGTTTTGTACTACATTAATGTTGTATGTGTTTCTATTATACATCGATTTTTTATATGTTTTACATCTAAAACTGATGTTGTTTTCTATATTGTTACAAATAGAAACCATAAAAACTGATCATGCCCAGAAAAACAAAAATAACCATAATTACCCAATTTGTCATCGACAACATTCATACCAAACATTTATACATTGTCATTCAAACAAACATAATCCAAACATTCACACTTTAATTCAAAACATCATCCATAGCATAATCCAAATTAATCTATAATGTCTAAGGAACTAGCCAATTCTATAATGTTCACATTCACATCATCCATTCTGGTTTTGTTTTTGACACTGGTGGGAGCTTCAACCTTTCAACACCGACTTCTCTGTTTTTCTTTGCTTGCTTCTTTCTTTCTTTCTTTCTTTCTTCTGCATGACGGGAGAATAGTGAAGAAATAATTAATATATGTATACGAGCCTTAACAAGTAAAAATATACGATTTATAAAACTATTAATTTTCTGTAACATGCACTTGAATAAGGATCATATAGTGAATAGCAATATATAAAAAGATATTTACAAAAAAAAAATCAACTAATAGATATCATAGATATCACTGAACAAGTATACCTTTTTCTTAGCTTTTCCCTCCTCGCTGAGAACCCGTTTTCTATTCCTATCGTTCTGATCGGCAACCTACAAAAAAGTCTCAAAATTAGGCCAGATCAGATCCAGTAAATCTTGAAAAAAACAACACAACTAGTGATACCACAACAAGTGGTACAAAAAACAGGTTTTACAATACACTGTATCAAGACCCAAACTTTGCATGGTTTTTCTGACTAGCATTGTGAAAGTGACACGGTCAAATCTAAGTTTGATTGTATGGAGTCATATACTGATACAAGATACAACTAAAGAGGTTTATATTTCTATTATCCTGATTTGCTCTTATTCCAGTAATATGGACAAGCGGCTATAGTGATATTTCTACCACTATGTAAGTAAAACCTGAAAGGTTATTTATAGAAATATATAATAGGTTATTTGAAATGGTAGCATAATTATTGATATTCATTATACTCTTTAAAAGACACTAAAACAAAATCCTACCGGCATTAGCAAACTCTGCCACAGATATGGACGTATAAGGGGGATAACTGACAAAACCGCAGCAGACAATATTCCTTGATCAGATAAACAAATGAACAAATAAGCAAAAAGCATCTGAGATGCATTTAAAAGCATCAATTGTACTGAAAATAATACTTTATGTCTTTCTAGGTCAACCATTGCATTTTACAAATGAGATCACTATCTGCCACAACCAACCTTTTGGATGAAAAAGTGGTGTCACTGACTTGACATTAAAATATATCAGATGTTGGCAAAAAAAATATTATAAGATATCAGATGCAATGTCTTCAAAGAGCAACACATGAAATAAAAATCTCTGCCAAGTAAATCTTGTTAAGAACTTCGGGCAAGATTTCTTGAATAATGCTTGATATAGCTAAACAGACCCCTACTTCTATACAAGATTGAACCTAGGAAGTTCCAGCATGTTCAAAAATAAAACGGGACACCAGAATATATCAAATGGATAACCATTTCATAAATATCTTAGCCCTGGAAGAGTGCCACTCTATATGAGACATTGATTTATAACTAATATAGTAACGCCTACATACCAAATTAGAACAAACCACAATTTGCTTCTCCAGCAGAGCTCCTGCAAAAAATGTCAACACCTAAAAAATAGAAATGAAAATGTCAAATCATTAATGTAGGGTTTCCAACATCTGAACCAGAATGATGATCAATTATAAGTTAATATATCAAACTGTAGATTGAAGAACTTGCATGTTCAAGTCGCAACGATCCACATAGGCATGCAACCGCCCGTACCGACAAAGCATTTGCCTCCTCCTCTGCCATGAGTGCATGGTATGCCTAAAAGAACCATTAAATATGAAATAATTTAGAACAAATTACTAATTACCCAAAAAGTTTTGGTATATATTCTGTACAACCCTACCTTAACTTCATAAGTAGTCTCAAGTTCTACTTTTTGAAATACTGATACAGGTTAATCATTATTGTCAAATTGTATAACACTAAGAAACTTAATCAAAAGTGCATTGATGTGCTTGTATAACTACATTGTGATTACATCTAGTTCATTGTCAGTAAACAGTTTAGACATAAAAAAGACATAAAACACTACTAGAAAAAGTAGATACAACATCGGTGTTTTAACATCGGTTACAAAAGCCACCGATGTTAAATGGTATTTCAACATCGGTATTTTCTAAAGCGATGTTAAAGCGCGTTTTAGACATCGGTTCAAATAATAGCCGGTGTGGATTCTAGTTTTCAAAAAATTAAAAAATTCCCGTATACCACACTTTCCCCCTTTAATAAAATATGTTCCCTCTTATATCCCAAAATATTCCCCCGCCCCCCTTAACCAAATTTCTATCCCCCCAATTTCCCCCCTTTTCCCACACGGTCAACACTCCCCCTCTCTCACTTTTCACTCACTCCTCACTCTCTCTCGCAGCCGTCTCTCTCTCCATCACTCACCGTCTCTGTAACCACAAATTGATACCCTAATCCACAAATTGAAACCCTAATCCATAAATTGAAACCCTAATTGAAGAACCGAACCAAGGGAAAAAGGAATCGACCTAATTGGGTTAATTTCTTTTTCAATTTTTGATTTCTAATTGGGTTAATCGGGTTAATTTCTTTTACAGATCATCTGGAGCTTAGAGTTGGCTTTGACTTTCGATGTAAGCATCCTTGATTTTGCATGTATACTTACAGCTCTGTTAAGCGATGTTTTTTGTTTTTTGATTTTGATTTCGTTGTTTTTTGTTAAATGTATACTTTTATGTTTTGTATGCTTGTTTACTTTAACTGGATATTTTCTTTGTGTGATTCTTTTTTAATTTATGGCTGGTTTTTTTGTGTTTTTTTTGTTTTTGATTGTTAAACGTGGGTACTTTATTTGGTTATCTTACTAATTAAAGGATGAGAATGGAGTTGCGGTTGGAATTGCTGTTTATGATGCTGCGTTTTCGTGGATTAATCATAGCTGATGTCCTAATGCTTGTTATCGGTTTTCGGGATTTAATGATGAATTTGGAACTGGAATGCTCATTACTGCTGCTTCTGTGGATGGAGGAGGCTCTGGTGGCAGCGTATATGAAAGTGATGGTGGTTGGTGATTTTTTTTTTTAATTATAGAATTTGAATATTTGTGAATCAGTGAAATTTTTGTTGTTAGTGAAGAGTAATGACTGTTTTTCCATGTGTTATATGCAATGTAGGATGGGAAAGATATGGTCCGAGAATAGGTATTAGGAATAACAAGCCAATTAGAAAGGGTGAGGAGATAACCATTGCTTCATCTTCAATTTTTGTGTGGCCGTAGCCCTGTGTCATTGGAATGCCATGAAGGCCATCTTGACCATGAACCCGTTGTTGGTGGGAGTGGTGTTGACTTGGGTTATAAGGAAGAAGAACTTGAATGCAGGAATCTCGAAGTTGAAGCAGAAGTAAGAAAGCTCGAAGAAACTTTAGAGTATCAAAGGATGATAGAAAATCAGGCTAAGCAGAAACACCTTGCTGAGAGTATCTATTGGCAGGTGAGTGTTCTAATACTGCAAAATATGTTGGCCCTCTGTTTCTTTGAAGTATAGACAGATATGACTTGGTTCATAGTTACAATTAGAGTCTGCAGATAATTGCATGAGAATTTTCACTCTTAGAAGTAGACTTATGTACATGTATACAGGTTCCCTTGAGTCAGAGGCAGGGCAATGGATTTTGTAATGGTGCAGGACATGTGCCTGGAGAGACTGGTGATGAAGCATCCCAGAAGATTTCTGTCACCCACAGCAATTGTAATGATCACATAATTAAACTAAATGTGTCATCAGTTATGAGGATAATAAAATTATTGGATAGACAGTAACAGCATTAGAAGTTAATATATTCTTTTTGCTAGGCTTATCTATTGGAGTTGGAGATAATGGTTCCGAGGGTTTTAATCGAAGGACGGGAAGGAGAGGTAAACGCGAGAAATATCCGAACGAAGTAGTTGAGGGGAAGTATCAATATTTACAGTTTGGGCAAATTAAATTAGATGACATACTACATGGTGAGGACAGTTCTTATGGTTCACTATATTATTAATAGTGTCTTCCTTGTTTTTGACGCTTGTACCAACAAACATCTCCTTATAGCTGCATAGCCTGCGTGAAATGCTTAAGGCAGCGCTGCTATTTGCTTGATCTTCTGATTTATTTCAATTTATGTTCTCTTGTATTAGTACTGCATATCCCATTATCGAGCTGGTTTATCTTGTTTCCATCTACGCTTTTTAGCTTTACATTAATGTGCTCCAGGACATTGGATTCAGCTTGGAACATACAAATTCTTCTGGAGATAAAACTGTAAGTCTTGTTTCTTGAGTTCATTTATAGTTCTGACTTGTTTCGTCGTATCAATTCCGGTCTTTGAATCTTTCTATTATGCAGTTAATGTTCCCTTACCGGCGGTATGAATGTGACCAAGTGAGTTCTCAATTTGTTATTAGTTACAGGATTTGAATTGATATTGTAAATATCATATACGATGATCAATTATATATCTTTGCAGGGAAATTTCTCTACTTGCTTGGTTGGAACATACAAGCTTGTCTGGTTTCCATGCCATTTTCTATTTCACCTGTTGGTGTTATCAGTCGTATTGGTTTCAGTTTCTTTCTTTTCTGGTTACTATCAATTTACTATGATCACTATTGCTTCTGCTCTACTATTACTATATTTTTAATTGTTCTCACTTCAGTTGAGCTATGATTTTATGCTTGTGATTTGATTATGTTTCTTGGATTAGGTTCTTCGGTATAAGGTGGACTGTATATCATTCTGTTCACAGTATCCAAATATTCGAGCAAAAGTGTCTTGTCTCTTTGGGAATCATGAAATCCTAATATCACCTTCAATATGCCCTCCTGTTTTCCTTCCCGATAGAACATCCAGTAGTGTGGTTTTTCCGGCCCCAGTAACTCCCATTAGCGCTGTTAGAACTCCAGGCTTAAATGCACCAGTTACTTTCTCAAGTAATTTCTGTTAGCACTGAAGTCGAAAGTCTTTAACACTGCCACTCCCAAACTGGTAACATTATCTGAAGCCTGCATTGTACGCATGAGCTTAGGAGCTTAGCCTTTTTGTTTTCTTGTGTATTTGTTAGATTCCAACTCACAAATTTAAATGCTTCTCAGGGGAATGCGTCAGTTGATTCTAGGAGACAATCCTGTGTCATTAATCCAGAAAGAGATTCACATGTTCGTGTAGAAAGTAAAGTTCAGGAATTATGTTCTGATAAATTGTCACTGAAGATAGAAACTCAAGGACTACAGCACAGAGACACGGACTACAGAGAATTCTCACAATCCCATACTCCAACAAAAGCAGCATCCACCAGTAAGGATACTATTGCTCCAAGAGATCGGTCTGAATTCAGATTAGAGTCACAATTGCATGTAGTGGAAACTGATTCTTCTGAAGTTAAAAATGATTTACTATCATCTGACATCCAGAGTTTTCGGTACTTTTGATAATTTGGTTGGAATATCTGGTACTTTTGGCAATGTAGTTTATGGCTACTAGAATGTTTTTGGTTGCAACATGTTAGGTAACTTTGAATTGTTTGTGAATCCATTTTGAATTTGATAATTAGCTTTGCGATGCAAGTTTTGTTGCATTGGTAATTAGCTTTGCGATGCAATTTTTGTTGAATTGGTATTGAATTGGTAATCAGGGGCAATGTAAATTAACATCACAGCTATAATTTTGTACTGTTAAAACCGATGTGGAAACCAAACTTAACCAATTTCTAAAGTAACAAAGACATCAGTGTACACTCAAAAATCGATGTTAAATGAACTGTGTACGTAAAAATCAAACCAGAAAACCGAAATTAAATGGGACATATAACATTGCAACAACTTCAAAAACTGATGTTAAAAGGACCATTCAACATCGACAACAATTAAAGAAACCGATGTTAAATGGACACTCAAAAATTATACAGCAAAAAAACCGATGTCTTTAATATCTATTACATCAGTGTCTATACGAAATAGATGTCTTAAAGGCTTTTGACATCAGAGTAACATATCAAACCGATGTTAATTCCCTTATTAGACATCATTTTTAATACATCATTCGATGTCAATATTTATTTTTAACTTGTGTGTCGTTTGTTCAAGAGGATCTAACCTTGATAACAAATCAATATTGAAGTGTTAATAATATACGTTTGTGATGAATTTGTGCCAATGACATCAGAATTTGTTATGTAAACGATGTGGTTTTATCTAATAGACATCAGTCAAAAACCGATGTCTAAACACTGGGACATTTAACAACACCCGCGTAGACATCGGTTGGTTGTTTAGAAAGACATCGGTTTTTAGCCGATGTCTATTGCTATATTTCTAGTAGTGAAAGCTAGATACTTTTTGAGGTGTTGCAAAAACAAGGGAACCTTAAGGACCTGGAAAAGCCAACTTAATGTACAGGTCACAATAGTTGATTCTAATAAGGCCAAACCTGGACTGAATCAAACCTGCAAATCACACAACATATTACTATTAGCATTATCCCCTCGCTCAGGGGCAACACTATCCTGAGAAGGAATTTATTGTTGTTAAGGAACAAAAAAGTAGGGTATTAAGCTAATGTAATATCACCTAATTTGATCTATTTGTCAAACACCAACTTACTGCTTAAAAGTTGAAGTTCAAATAAAATCAGAGGAAGTTAGACAAGTGCATAAACATAGACAAATAATAAGTTTACCCATAAGAAAAAACACAACAAGAATTAAAAGTACACATAATTTTTGACAACATAAATACATGAGAGCAACTTTAAATTGGCGGGTTCATCAAGTACTAAATATTTAAAAAGAGGGAAGCAAACAGAGCACATAAATTACAACATCTAATATAAATCATATTAACCACAAGAAATGTCAAAAAACCACTATTAATGGCCAATCCTCGAAAAATTTCTCTTGCAAATCATAATAAAAAATTAAAAAAAAAACTAAAAATTAAACATACAATTGAAATCATATACATTGAAAACATAAATTTATAACTACAAACCTCAAGCAACTAACCCCAACCAATGCTCCTGCAAATTTACAATATGAAAAGTATATATTATAAAACACATATATTACAAATAAAACGAAGAATAACAAAATAGATTTGAAAATTAAAACATACTTACAAACTGAAGCTCTAGATCTGATGAACCATAGAAAGATAAATTTGGATTTGTTACCGTTTCGAACTTTAATAAACTAATTGAAGTTGTGACGATTGTGTTTGGGATGTGAACGGAGAGAGAGAGGCCATAGATGTGTAAGAATGATAGACCGTGAGAGATGAGAGGTTGGTTCATGGTATGTGACCATCGAGAGAGCTAGGTTAAACTTACCCAAATAGTGACCAATAATCATGCCCAAACCAATCCTCCTGCAAAATATAAGAAAAACAAAATTAAAAAAAAAACAAATTATACTATTGTTAAATTAAATCAGAAAAATTGAATTATTTACTTACTAATTGAATCAAAATAACTGAAACTAACTCAATTCACTTACCAAATCAATCAGACTCGATGTTTAAGATCTGATGAACAATTCTAGCTCTTGAGTTGTAGTTACAAACAAATCAACTTAGGTTTTTTAGTCTAGAATCAATCTATTGAGATTTGGTTTCAAGCTAATCGATAGATTGAATTGTGAGTGAGATTTGGATTTGTTACATTACTGAACAAATCGACATGATGTTAGACATGGTTTCAAATAATTAGGGTTCATATTTTTTGAGAGAGGCGAAAAATTGAGCGAGAGAGAGAGATAGATGAGTTTTTAGTTTTGTGTATTTTGTTAGTTTTTTATGTTTAACTACGAATGTAAGAAAGAGGGAAAGTAAAATTTGGTGAAGGGGGAAATAAATTTTGTAAAGTGGGAAAAGAAATTGGGAACGCGCCGATATTTGTTTTTTAAAATTGCATCTAACACATCAGTTGTACTATGAAATGATGTTTAAACAAATAAAAGACATCGCTTTTTATAAGGACGATGTCATTAAGTCATTTTACATCGGTGGCTTTTCCAACCGATGTTAAATCGGTGATGTCTATTCTACTTTTTCTAGTAGTGGATCTCTTAACATTTCGTCAATGATTTTACATTATAAAACATGGTCTTGTAATAGAATTTTAACACATGAGATCATCATTCAATTGAGGTAATTAAAATCGAGAGTGAATTTGAGAAGAATGGTTGGAGATAATGTGTATTTTTCTATCTTAAATAATTAAGAGGCTTTAATTATATTATTTTGGAAAAATGCTTAAGAATCTGTTGAAATTACTCTTATATACTTACCTAAGTTTATAATTGATAAAAGTAAATTTATCCATCCCGGACCAGCCTAGCAAATTTTACAAGAGATAACTCAAGTTGATAAGGCTTCAGAAATAAATACCTGATTTTTAATTAGAAATTAGAAATATAAAATGCATTTCAAAGTAGTATTATAGTTTGAAATCTATATATAAGCGACCAAAACTTTCATAGAGTAAAAGTGCCTCTACTCCGATATTTCCAAATTGGTGGTACCCAAATTCAAAAAATTGGTTATAATTAAAAATTTTAATAAACATACAAGTTTAGAATCCAATGAAATTAAATGGAAAATGTTATTTCTCTGTCCCTCTCATTTCTTTACAATTTCCTTTTTGATACGTTTCTCTCATTTCTTTACATACCAAAAATAGTAACATTTTATAATATAAAATCCAATCGCATTCACTATTTTCCTCCACTATACCTATTTTATACTCACTTTATACATTAAATATTGATTGGTCTCACCACTTTACTTATTTTTCTTACTTTTCTCTATTAATTTACATTTTTTTCTTAACCTCCAAATAGGGCGTGCGGGCCTGCCCCTTTTTTTAGTACCTCAATATAAATAATTGAGAGGAACGAAGGGAGTAGTTAATAATTAAAAATAATTTAGACGATACAAAATTATTTGTTGAAAGTGAATAAGATATCTAGTTCGAACAAAATTTGAACTTGATAAAGTTGAGTTGAGGTCGAGATTCTAAAACCTATCTCTACTCGAGCCTATTTTTGCGTTTAAAAACTTATTTAAAATTTGAGTTTATAATTGTTCTAGTTGAGTCCAAATCCATTTATCTGGTCAGTTTGAACTGCTCAATTCAATACATGTTATATTCATTCTACCATTACCTCGAATTTGGATCAAATTTGATACTTTTTATTTTATTAATACATTTATGTGCCATCAAAATTACGATTTGCTTATACCAATTACCACATAATATCGTTGAATTATAGTTTTTTTATGTGTTCAGTTATTAAAGTACATCTACATTATAGAAATTGAGGTAGATTATTGGATCAATTTTATATATCTTAAATTAGAGCCATTTTCTGAAATTCGTTAAAATTTTGATCAACGATTCGTAAATTGCAAATTCTAAGCATTATATTTAACTCTGGTGCAAATTTTTGACCATCCAAAATCTTGTCCGTTATTTTAGGAGCATTTCCTTAGGAAAGTTTAGGATAAATTTTAAACTTTGTTCAGGTGGTTTTATTACGTTTGATTCTTCTAAATCTTTAAAGGGTCATACAATCCTTTTAAGTAAGTCAACTACGGTAGAACCTCTGCCCGATTAATATAATTGGAACTAAAAAAATTCATTAATTTAAAAATGTATTATAAATTAAGAACTACTAATTTATAAAAATATATTAACAGATAAAATTTTAAGCAACCAAAAAAATATATATCCACAAGAAAATATTCATGAAATTGGAATCATGATTAACAGCACAGGTTTTCGTATTAAAATGAACTAGCGTAAAAGCCCGTGCGAGCCACGGGCCTGTTTATATACTGAAAAAATAAATTCGCACCAATATATATACATATCAAAATAATTTTGTAAATATGGTAAATGATAGTATTTTGAATTTATATATATATATTTTCTAATTGAATAATATTTCATAAAATTTGGATAAATTTCTATAAGATAAAGATCAAATGATTTTTTTTAATCTTCAAAATATTAGTTTAGTTTTGAATGTCGTGAAGTGAATTTTATCAAATTTAAAAATTCAAGATAATTTAAATGGTTATTTTATCAGAGTTCTCCGTATATAAAATGAATGTATGTAAACTCATGTATTGTTAATAAAATAACAATACATTTGTAATATAATATTAGTCACAAATGTACGAATATACTTTAAATACGTCATAAAATTTCTTACTTTTAATTTCGTGTATAAAACGTATGTAGAGTAATATAATTTTAATGAAATAAAAGTATATTTATAAAATATAAAATTGGTCATTCACGTAAGACTATAGAGTGAACACATTATAAAATTTCTTTATCTGTACCCTTTTAAACTTAATTGTATATGTTTAGTCTAGTATTAATTATAAAATATCTAAAATCGTAGTTTAAAAATTACACAAATTGAAAATTTATATATATATGATTTAGAATCTTTTTTTTAACACAACCATAAAATTCTATCCCATGCGATTTTAATATTTGAATTATAAATTATCTTGTGTTTGATCTTATATGAATCATAATATACCTAAATAATTTAACATCTGTGTAGACTCAGTTGTATTTATATGTATAATATATGTTCTAAACACTTGCGATTAACCGCTAGACGGTGACTTATCAATCTGAATGTGTTAAAATCGGATCGAAAAATTAATTTTTATAGAAATCGATCTAGAAATCATATAATTTGGATTAACTGGGCACAAATTGGTTAATCGGTCGAAAATTGGCTTACGAACTGATTAAAATGAACAAAATATACCCAGCCCCTTTTTCAACCAACCAAGACGACAAAGAAAACCTGATACTTAATTGGGTCTAAAAAAATTTCAAACCGATTTTAATGGTTGCATATCAGTTTTATATATTTCAGCCGACCTAACCCAACCCTATTTAAATTAAAAAAATTGTTCGATAATTTATATATATATATATATATATATTATATGTAATTGTACATTATATAATACAGTATATCATCTTATTTATAGACGTGTACATAACTAAAATTATTATGTTAATAAAAAAAATATTAGCACTAAAATCGTAAGTTATACTTATTTTAGCTTTACTTGAATTTTTGAAATGAGAACATTGTGTAATATTTATTTTTTATAAAAATTATTTAACACATTCAAACCAACCCAACCCGTCACAAACTTAAGGATGATAAGTATGGTTGGGCCATGAATTAATTTTTTGTGAGTTGGATTAAAAAATTTCAAACTTATTTAATTAGACTGGGTTGCAAAAATGCTTTCAACCCCCGACAACCTAACCCATCAACACCCCTAACTATGATTCCCATTTTTTACAGTTCTAAAATATAAAAGTTACGTATAATATGTTACTTATTTTAGATCAAATTTTGATTATAGATTTATTAATACTTGAATAATTCGTATAAAGCTAATAAGTGACATAGTATTGTATAAAAATATAAATTGTATAACAATTAACATTTAATCAAAAAAATTAAGGGTGAAATAATAAAATTTGTAAAGAAGTACATAATTATATATTAAAACTACGAAAACTTAAAAAAAATGGAGTTATATAATAATATAAACTAACATTTTTTTATTAAAAAAATGAATAAGCATGTTGTATAAATAATATAAAACAACATATTATTTACTCAAAAGTTGAAATAATAAAAGATAATATGATGAGTGAAACTGTTACGAGGAGACCAACATTTCGATTCTCGATGTTTACACACAAATTTGACATTTTCTATCTTCAATAATAAATGGGTGACATGTTTGTAATTTTAAAAATACAAGGGTAAAGTTGTTATTTCATGAACACTTTTTGGGTTCTTTTTGCCTCTGATGATCTTTTAATATATAAAAGTAGAATTTTTAAAAAATTGGTTATGTATGTAAAATTATACATTTAGATTGTCCTGTTCTTTTTTTTCATGTATATATATATTTTTTCGTATTTATATAATTTTAAATTCAACTATCTATTTTAAGTCTATTATTCATTACACACATTATCTAACAGCCTAGTTTAGAAATTAAGTAAATTGAAACATATTTTATATTATGATGTATAATTATTTTTTAACTCAACTTTAAATTTATATATCTAAAAATTATATGATGCAATTATATCCACACGTAAATGAAATATTTATCTTTCTTAAAATATTATCCTATTATTATCCAATAATCTAATATATACATAAAGACGGATTTTAACAAATTCATATTTTCCCAATTTGAATTTGGTTACATTTATGAATAATTTAGAATTTCTTTTTATAAGAAATATAAATCAACAATATATTTAATCAAAAAGTAAAGTAAAAAAGAGAAAAAAGGATTATAAGGGAACATGTAGCTTATCTAATTAGATTTTTAAAGTTAACTCAAAAATTGATGTAGCACAATGGTTATGATACTTTATTTGTAAGTGGAAGGTTTGTGTTCAAATCTTAAAAGCAACAAAATTTCATATAATTTTTGCATAAATTATAGAGGAGTTGCATTTTTGTAATTATATGATAAATAAGGGTAAAACTGTAATTTCACAGTCATTTTATTGACATATTTTGTTCTTGGTTGGCTTTTTAATATATGGAAGAAGATGTCAACAATTTGTTAAATCATTCAGAGTGAGAATGACACATGTTCAGAAGTTAGGAATTTTGAAGAAATTGCGAATACCCTTTTGAAAATAATATTCTAAGATTGTTAAGATTATCTGGGATGAGAGTGACACAAGTTTGAAAGTTATGAATTGCGAAGAAACTGCGAACACTCTTCTTGAAAATAATGTTCCAAGAGATGTTGAAAATCATACAATACTTTTGTAATCATTAACACGCCACTTAATGCATCAAAGACAATTGGAGCTAACAATGTCATGTGAATAGTAAGTAGATGAATTTCTACGAGTTATATAAGTATTTTAAATAAATTTGCTTATAAGTTATTGAACTATTTGTTAAATTAATTTAATATAAATAATTATTCAGTATAATAATTTAAATATATATACATTTTAAATTTAAAAGATATATTAAAACAAAAATGTGAAAATGAAAGTATTTGAAAAGCAAAGAAATTATACAATAGAGAAAATATACATTATTACTAACATTCAACTTATGAACTAAGATTAATGTTATAATAGTTAATCGCTAGACGGCGGGCCATCGAACTGATTAAGTAAAAATCGGTTGAAAATCGTTTTTCTGAAAGAAAAAAAAAACGTTCAAAAACAGCTAAAACGTTCAAAAATCGGGTTGGACGGAAAAAATCAATCAAATATCGGTTATATTTAAAAAATGAAAAAAATAAATAAAAGCAAAATCCAGCATTCATGTTTAGCCTTGATCTAAAGATCTCCCAAATTGTCACGGTTAGATACACTCATTTTGATTAAGTAGTATTATTAAAATCTCTAATTTGTTAGTGCTGAATTCTTGTTGTACCATTTTAAACATATCAACGTATACAAGTAAATTTAATTATTTAACCTGTAATTTTGTTCTCTCTCTTAATTTAAATTTCTATAAATTTTATTAAATAGTTATCTAAGTCTATAATATACATATAAATATTAATTATATTAATAAATAATAGTAAATTAGTTCCGATTAATCACTCTGATTAATCCCTAATTATCTGATTAATCCCTAGACGGTACCTCCATCGATTAAGTCTGATTCCCACTTTTTACAACAGATTATAAATTGTATTGACAAACACATTTCATAAGTATCTATCAACTTAAAAATAATTTAATATATAGTCTAATCATTTCATTTTATGTTTTGATTAGTTATATCAAATTGGTTAAATTTGGACCATGATTTATATATACTAACATAATTAAGAAACAATTTAAATTATATTATTAAAAAGATATATATATACTCCATTTTAAAATATATATTTCAATTTTTTAAGATAATTAATATTATGTTTATTAATCAAAATTTAATAGATCCATTACAGAATAATGAAAACAGGACAATGAGATAGGAAAGAGTCAAAAGAGTACATGTGCTCTCCACTTTGCCTTTATTTTTCTTCATCAAGGCATTAAGCATACGTGCAAATTTCGACATCTAATGTACATAGCATGTGGATATGCGAGCAAAGTCTTGGGTTCAGAATCTCCAAGATCTGAAAAATTCTAATTCTTTTTATATAAATTATAAAATATATTGTATACAATGTGGTTAGAATTCAAAAACTAATTTTAACTAAGGATTTATTTGTTAAAAGTGAACAATTACTCTGGATAGATATGGAAGAGCAATAAATCTGAACATTGAATGAATAAAATTATTGGTAAATAATTTTTCTGAACCACTATTTGGAATATAATAATTGAAATTTAACTTTTATATTTGCAACCTATCTAAAATTAATATGTAAGGTTTTAAAAATATGGTAAATTAAAATAAATAGGGAAATAATCCATGTAATTTAGAATATAAATTTAATTATGTATGGTTTAGTAAATTTTTGACTCGTTAAGAAGATTTATTCTATTCCGTTGGCCTAAGTCTTTGTTCGAGATTGGTGCTAAAATTGATGTATTGTTCAAAATATTAATGTTAGAATAAGTGTTATTACAAAAATCACATAAATATTTGATAAAATTTTTGATTTGTGCATATCTTGAAAATGAAATATAAATAATAATAATGTTTTTGATAATGTTTAATGTTGAACTAGTAATTGCTTTTCGCAAAACTTGAAAAACACTTTATTTCAAAAGTGCGTGGACTTGTTTTCTCTATAAAAAAAAAATTACCAAAATTTCTTTTTGAAAGTTAGCTTGTAAAATTTATCAAACAATTCTTACCTATTTTTTAGAATAATTGTTATTATTGCTATATGTAATAATAATACCAATCGTGGCTTAAAACTCCTCCAAATTCACGGCTATCGCTAGGGAATTTAGGGGATGTGTCCCTTATATTATCAAATAATTCTTATCTATTTTTTAGAATAATTGTTATTATTGTTATAGAATTGAGTTCTAGGAGATCACCTCTTTTGTGGAGACCTGGAAATGGAAATTACGTTATGTAATTTAAATTTAGCAAAATATAATATTTTATAAATTATGTTCTATGAAAATAAATATTTTCATTTAAAATTTTTAAAATTATATATGTTTTGCAACTAAAACATAACAAAACATATTGTTCTGCAAAACATGTTCGGTTTGCAGAACATTCATGTTTAGTTTACAGAACTTTCATGATTTTCAAGATTTTCAATGAAATAGTGATTTTAATAGAATATACTTTGCAAAACAATACGTTTACAAATTTTTTATTACAAAATATGATCTATTTTATCAAATTTAGATTGCAAACATACGTGTCTCCAAATCTTCACACAAAAAAGTTGGTCTTAGTAGAACTTAACTCTATTGCTATATACAATAACATGCCCCTTATAATTCATCGAAACATTAATAGAATGTATTCAAATATTATTTTTAATATATGATTTAAGTTTAAAATTTTTTATACAAGTAAAATTATAGATATTCTTACTTTTTATCAAATAAATTACGCAAATGCTCGATCCCATGTCAAAATTTATTAAATGTATCATTATTATTAGCACCATCATTTTTATTATGAATTCAAATTAAAGTATTTATACCCAAGCTATAAAACATGCAACATAGAAAGTAATGAAATATAATTAAACCAACTTATAGGTAATTTAAAATAATAAATATATTATATATCCCAAATATTATGATTTTTTTTTATTTAACAATTAAGATGAGCACGCAAATAAAACCCAAAACTCTAATCTATATTATAATATTTTGGAAATATAAAAAAAATCAAGTATTTAAGCAGTCAAGACCCCTGCAAAAGTATCCCTAAAAAAACACAGTTTCAAAACCAAAAGTATCATCTATCTATACTATCAATACTTCTGTACTATTATATTAAAGACGAAACAGTGAAAGTTTTGTAGTCTGGTCATGAAAGTTTTTGTAGTCTGGTCACTCCATTCATAGCCGTTAGATATCTCTGATCAAATCAATGAGAACCGTTAGATAAAATATTAAAATTATTATATAGAATATCTTTTCTATTTTTTCTAACTAAAACATCTCATTTTCCAAAAATATCGCAGACAGTTTCATTTAATAAAATAACATAATAAGGTTATAATTGATAATAACTAACTCATTACCACTTTTAGCCAAATTGTATATTCTTTTTTATATTTTCTAACTAAAATTTCTACTTTTCTATTTTTCCTAAATAAAACCTCTCATTTTCCAAAAATATTACGAATAGTTCTATTTAATAAAATAAAATATTAATATTATAATTATTAATCACATGGAAATCATTACTTTTATATTTTAAAATTCAACGAAAACATGTTACTCTCTATATTTCTTACTAAAGCCCCTCTTTTTCCAAAATATCACCGACAAACCGTTACTTATTTATTTTAAAATATATTTTAATACTTTTAATTATTTAAAAATGTTTAACACGCCAACTTATTTTTTTAATAAATACAATTAATAAAATATAAAATATAAATAATAAAATTAATAATTATTAAAAATAATCCGTGCATCGCACGGGTTTTAAGCTATATTATTAAAGACGAAACACTAAAATTTTGGTAGTCAGACGGACGGATGGTCAGTACTTGTGATTTTACTTAATTACCCTTACTTATTTTTTCTAAAAACTATCACTAGATAATAACATTATTTATAATCAATTACCTTTTCAGCTAAAATACATTATCTTTTTTATTTTTTTCTAATAAAATCCTCTCTTTTTCTAAAAAACACATGGGCGATTATCTTTTTTAACAAAAACATGTTACTCTTTCTATTTTCCTTACTAAAAACCCCTCATTTTCCAAAAATATCACGGCAAACCCTTAATTATTTATTTTAAAATCTATTTTAATATTTTTAATTATGAGCACTTTTTTAGCTGAAACGTGTTACTTTTTCTATATTTTTTTTCTAAAGAAATTATTATTAAATAATAACATTTTTATAACCAACTACCTTTTTCAGCTAAAATACATTGACTTTTCTATTTTTTCTAACAAAATCCTCTCCTTTTCTAAAATAAATCACGGGCAATTACCTTCTTCAACTAAAACATGCTACTATTTCTATTTTTCCTTACTAAAATCTCTCATTTTCCAAAAATATCCCGGGCAAATCCTTACTTATTTATTTTGAAACATATTTAAATACTTTTAATTACGGGCACTTACTTTAGTTATTTATTTTTAAACCTATTTTAATATTATAATTATTTTTTTAAAAGTTTACATATTTTAACATGTCTACTTATTTTTCTTAACAAATGCAATTACTAAAAATATTAAAATATAAATAATCAAATACCTATTTATAACCAATTATCTTTTCAACTAAAACACAATTTATATTTTTTCTAACAAAGTCCATCCTTTTCTAAATATATCACGGGAAATTGTCTTTTACAATTTACTTTTTCTATTTTTCTCACTAAAATCCTTCCTTTTCCAAATATCACAGGAAACCCTTTACTTATTTATTTTAAAACGTATTTAAATAATTTTAATTATTAAATTTTAAAACCTTATTTTTCAAAAATATCACGGGCATTTACCTTTTAAAACTAAATATATGTTACATTTTTTATTTTTTCTTAGTAAAACCTCTCATTTTCCAAAAATATAACGGACAAACCCATATTTATTTATTTTAAAATCCGTTTTAATGTTTTTAATTAATTAAAAGTGTTTAGCTATTTTAACACGCCTACTTATTTTTTGCACAATTACAATTAATAAAATATTAAAAAATAATAATAAAATAACAATTAACAATCCGTGCATCGCACAAGTTTTAAGCTAGTATTATTAAAGACGAAATATTATAAGTTTTGATATCTGTTTTTTGATACTTATTTTTTGTTACGGTACTTGCCTTATTTAATTACTCGTATTTATTTATAAAAACATATAATTAAATAATAAAATTATTTATTTGTAACAAATTACATTTTTCAGCTAAAACACATTGTTTTTTCTATTATTACTAAAAAAATCCTCTCATTTTCCAAAAATATCTTGGGCAATTATTTTTTTCAACTAAAACTTGTTAATTTTTCTATTTTTTCTTACCAAAACCCCTCATTTTCCAAAAATATCACCGGTAAACCCTTGCATATTTATTTTAAAATCTTTTTCAATGTTTTTAATTATTCAATTTTATATAATCTAATATATAAACCCTCCATTTTTCAAAAATATCACGGCTAATCCCTTACATATTTATTTTAAAACATTTTTAAATACATTTAATTATTTTAAAAAGTTTACCTATTTTAATATACATACTTATCTATCTATACTATAATATAATAGACGAAACATTAAAAGTTTGGTCAGTCGGTACAAAGTATTTTTATTTAATTACCCTTACTTATTTATGAAAAAATATTAAATAATAACATTATCTATTTATAACCAATTACCTTTTTAGCTAAAACACATTATAAATTTTTTCTAACAAAATTCCTCTTTTTCTAAAAATATCACGGGCAATTAACTTTTTCAACTTACTTTTTCTATTTTTCTTACTAAAATCTCTTATTTTTCTAAAATAAGACGGACAAACCTTTTACTTATTTATTTAAAAACCTATTTTAATACTTTTAATTATTAAATTTTAAAATCTCATTTTTCAAAAATATCACGGGCAATTACCCTTTTTAAACTAAACATGTTACATTTTCTATTTTTTCATACTAAAACCCCTCTTTTTCCAAAAATGTAACGGGCAAACCCTTACTTATTTATTTTAAAATTTATTTTAATTATTTAAAAGTGTTTAACTATTTTAACATGTTTACTTATTTTTTAACAATATAATTAATAAAATACTAAAAAATAAATAATAAAATAATAATTAACGATTCGTCTCCGGCACTAGTTTTAAGATAGTAATTAATTATTTGTCTTGCTATAGAAACCATAGTTTACCTGTACGGAAACACGGCCATCTTTGTCTAGGTTCTTCTGATCCTTTTCTCAACAAGGTACTCATTTTTTCAAAAGTTATCATTTGCACTCATTAAAACTACTTGAGTATATTTTGTCTACTTAACGATTTTTGTTGGATTTCACTTTCCCGATTTCTCCTCAACTCATATAATGACAATTCATTGTTTTAAAAATGAATGCATTTAATTAAGGGTTTGTATTCCTTTAAAAATTAATATTGTACTTTAATAGGAACTTTATTGTATACCCTTGTGGGAAAATTTAGAGGTTGTACTTATAAAATTTTATCACTAACTTTAAAATTATGTTTGAAAAAATTTTAAATTTTATTTATATAAATTTTTTTTAAAAAAATTAACCGAACAGAAAAGTAACAGTTCTCAAAAATTTAACCGCATGCATGATGATTGTATATTTAATACAACTAGCTCTTTAGCCTGCATACTCTAAATATGATTAAATTATTGATTTGTTCCGAATTTCTTTGCACATTTGCGTATTAGAGTAACAATTTATGAGTTATACGACAAGTAAAGTTAGTACAAGTTTGTATTACACTTATATACATGAATTTTTTTTTCTATTTTTATTATCTTGTGTTGGTTTGAACGTATTTGTACCCTATAAATATAATACTTAAAATATATCAGAGATTATATATAGTTTGATTTATTAGAGGTATGAATAACTACAATCCACACGCATGATTAATCTATAAATTTTACTCAAATAATATTTTTTACAATATTTAATTCATAAAAATTTACAATAAATATAAATGATAGTATAATGACAATGTAATTATATGTTAGCATATATGATCATATATGATCATATATTTATATAAATCTATGTACATGTGTATGCATGTATGTACGTATGTTTGTACAATTATGCAACAAAAAAATTAAAATTGTTTAGTGAAATATTCTCATATATTAACATAAATGTATGTATATATATATATCTATGTGTGTGTGTGTGTTGTGTGTGTAGGTATGTATATATGAATGTATGCATGTTAATATGTAAGTAAGTATGTATGTATGTGTAATATCTATTTATGTATGTATGTATGTATGATGTATGTATGTATGTGTGTATGTGTGTATATTAATTTTGTAGCATTTAATAATATGTATTATTAAATATTTTGATTTTAAAAGACCAAAATAGCCTTGAAAAGATATAATAGAAAGGAGGGTAAAATTGTCCAAAAGAATTAAATTGTTTGGTCAAACCCCCATGTTGTTGTATTAGATAGATAATAGATAATAGATTTAATAGTTAGTAATTGATAAGATAAAATAACTCTATGTTATATAATTATAAATATGAAATTATATTATGTATTGACAATAACGTTCGGGTTAAAAGAGGATGGGGTTACGATCAAAATTGAAAATTAATTCACAACGCCTGATTTTTTAAAATAACTGAATTAGAAAGTCAAACCGTATGTCGTATTCTATTCGAATCAGTTCAAAATAGATTATTTTGTTTAAATTATGTTAGGTCCCGATAAGTTTATAGAAGGGGGGGGGGTTGAATACAAACTATACCGTTTTATCGAATTTGTTCGTTTTAGGATTAAACAATACAAGAACAAATTATTGCTGAATTAAATGAAACAGAATTCAAGTTAAATATAACTTATATTAAAACTTGAAAGGTGTTAAAATTTTTGGTACTGATTACAAGATTGAATCTCAAACTAATTAAAACAAATCTAGAATAAATTCGATATGAATTTATCTATTTATGTAATAAAAAGATATAACGATAAATGATAGTTCAAGATACGTTCTAGGGATGAAGATCCGTTAGATAGTCAAAGCAATACAAGTAAATGATTTCTACTGGTTTGAATATAACAATAAATTCTAGAAATAATTTCTTGATCAAGAAAAATAGCTCTGGCAGTTTCTTGAGTTCTTGACAGAAGGTTTCTTGTTTGATGTAATGATAAGTGCTTTTCTGTTGGGATTTATGGGTGATAGCATAGAAACAACTTAACCTTGTATATACTTATTTTTTTAATTAAGTAGAACATACTATCACAGCCAAAGTATGTTCTTGTAATCAGTATGCAATGTCATTTTAGTTGTGTAATTTGGAAGAAGTTCATTCATTGTGTTCAAGCCTCAAAGAATGCATATTAGATGACAGCATGAATAAAGGTTACTGTCATAAGCATTGACAGTAAGATTACAAGAAGACAGAATGTTGCAAGTCACGACAGCATATTCACTCTGACAGCAACATTGGCGGAAGACTACGCGACATCAACTTTAGCCCTCGACAGCAAGTTTGGAAACCTCGACAGCACTCTGTGCGGGGAACTCATACTGTCACCAAAAGAACATTCCTGTGACAGCAAGCTTTGCGGCAAAAGTAACTGTCTCGAGAAAGATTCTTGTTCTAGGTATCTTCTCAGTCAAATCCCGTGATAGTTTCAATGTTCAAGAAACAGGCGTGTTGCAGTATCCCTAAACTGCACCAAGTCTGCAAGACTACGACAGAAGCTTCAAGCACTACAAAACAAAAGCGAATTAATTCAAGAGCAAGGTCAAGTCTCTATTTGCTGAATTGTTTTAGCTGGAAATAGAATGAATCTAGGTTGCTTTCTTTGTAATGTATATCTGACATGTTAGAAATTTAGGAAAGTCACATGGGTAGACATTTTGTAAGAAGCTGCCACTTGATAATGATAGCAGCTTCACAAACCCGTGTTGACAGTGATAGGATTAGTTTTATACTTAGACTATCAATTCATTCTAGAAAAGATGTGAATGCAAGCAAGTAAGTGTCTTGAAGAAAACTGAAGCTCAAGGATTCTCTCTTGAGGTTGTAGCAACACTTTGCAAAATAAATAAAAACATTTATTTTGTGAAACTTGTCTTTAGACCATACTGTTTGTGAATGCATACATATTACTGATAACGTTAAATCTTAGTTTTGGTTGTTGAAATTGAGATTGAATTTTATCAGTATTGCATTCATCCCCCCCCCCTTCTGCAATACACGAGGACCAACAACTGGTATCAGAGCGTACAGATTAACATACATATCTGAGATCACGACGACAATGCAGAAATCAAGCAGTATCAAGATCCCGGCTTTTGATAAAGAGAACTATAGCATTTGGAAAAGAAAGATCTTGTTGTTTATCAAAGCTGCGAATCCACTATACCAAGGTATTCTCGAGAATGGTCCTTTCATTCCAAGGAAGGAAATTGAAGCCACAACGGTAAATGGTGAAATCATTCCTGCACATTGGGTTCCCAAAGAGCCCTCGGAAATTTTGGAACCTGAGAAGGAGAAGATGGTGCTAGATGATCACTTGCAACTCATCTTGCTCGATTCTCTCACGTTGGATAAAGCCATGTGTGGAAGTGTGATAAGCTGCACATCTGCCAAGGAGATGTGGATCAGGTTAGCTTTACTATGTGAAGGAAGTGAAGAAGTTAAGGGCAACCAAAGGCAAATACTGATATCACAATATGAGGCTTTCATGGCCAAGCCTGGTGAAGACTTAACTTCCATGTTTGAAAGGTTCAGTAAGCTCTTAACTGAACTACAGATACATGGCAAGTACTATGACAGAAAAGAATTGAATGTCAAGTTCCTGCTTACACTGCCTGATCACCTTGAACACAAGACAACAGCCATACGAGAAGGAAGAGATCTCAACAATATAACCTTTGAGACACTTTATGGCATTCTGAAATCCTATGAACTTGAACTCTTTCGAAAGAGAGCCATACAGAGTGGAACAAGGAACAAGATGGCTAACATGTCAAGTGCCCTAGTAGCACATGTGCCAAGGATCACACAACCAAGTGAAGTACTACAAATCACACAATCAACCCCTGCACAATCCTTGAAGATATAAGAGGTTGTTGAAGATGATGAGAAAGTAGTACTGCAGCTCAAGGATGCGGAAGATGAAGACTTCTACACAATGGAGGAACTGGAAAGCATGGACAATCCTACTATGGCTTACATGGCCAAAAAGTTCAAGAACTTTAGGTTCAAGAAGGATAGGTCATACAAGCCCCAAGGCCAAGCATCCAAGTTCAACAGGGGAAGTTCATCAAAGGTTGATGTGGGAAGTTCAACCAAAGGAGGATACAAGACTGGATTTGTGGATAGGTCAAAATTCAAGTGTTACAACTGTGGTGAACCTGGTCATTTTGCTACTGAATGCAAAAGACCCAAATAGGTTCAGAGGTTTGAGAAAGGAACTAGTGGATACTCTAAGAAGAATCAAGGTAGAGCCTATGTGGCTGAAGGAAAGTGTTGGGATGAGTCTGATGAAGAAGAAGAAGAAGAATATGTCAACCTAGCTCTCATGGCTAGCACTGATGAAGTAACATCAACATCTTCAAGTCAGGTACCTTCACTTGTCTTACTTGATATGTCCACTGATGAGTATAAGAAAACCATTAAAGACTTAAGTGCTGAAATGTTCAATTTCTATACTAGTTTATCTGCTGCTAATGAGGAAATCACTAGGCTGAGTAAGCTAAATGAAACACTAAAGTCTGAAAATGAATCTCTTGTTCTCAAAACCAGTTCACTAGACTCTTTAGCTCAGGAGAATGCTAGACTTAAAAATGAATTAAAATGTGCTAAAGAGGTTGAGGAATTCCTGAGGAATGAGATTGCTGAAAATGAATTCAAGATTAAGGCTTATAAAAACTCATCAAAGATAGTTCAGGATTACAATGATAAGCATACAGAAAATCAGACAGTTGGTATAGGTTTTTCATATGGTAGAAGACCTGGAAAGGAAACTGTGATTCAAGATTGTTCTGGAAATGCTGTTGTCAAACCCACCATTCTCAAGAAGGTTAAAACTCCTATTTTCAAAGCTGCAGAAATTGAGTTTGATGAAGAAGCCATGCTCATCAAACAAGAAATTCTTGATGAGGATGAAGGTGTTGACAGCACATCCAAGGATGGAAAGGATACTGTCACAATCCCCAAGACAGTAAACTTACCAAGCAATCAGACAGTAAGTTCAAAAGATGCTCTCACAGTTGTTAAGACAGAATCTTCCAAAGATGCTGTCAAGAATGTTTCCAAGACAGTAACTTCCAAACCTTATGTCAAAACAGTTGGAATAAAAGGTACTGTCAAGGAAAGTTCGACAGCAACTTCTGAACACACTGTCAATCCAGTAACTCCCAAGTCTAAGAATAGGAATGGTAAGGTAGGTATCAATAAAGGAAATGGATACACTAATGTTGGAGGTGCTTCTAGGAAACCAATTGAGGATAAGATCAATGCTACTGAACTCAATGGTAACTTACACAGAACCCCCCTTATGCATAGAACTATGAGTGTCTGTAATAACATTGAATGTATGCCATGCAAGATCACTGCCATGAGTACATGCTTTAACTTACCTATTCTCACTACTGAAAAATGTTCATACATGCACACTGTTGAGACTTCTGAGCCTGCTGGCAACAACAAAAAGGCTTCATCCACTAAGAAAAGGATCAAGTCCAATTCTAAGCCTAAGTGGGTGAAAAGAGAAGTCAAACAAGAGGTTTTTGATGATGCTTGTGATTTTATGACTGGAAGAAACTCAGGAGACACTAAAACTGCAGGACCCAACAAGGATTGGGTACCATATGCAACTTAAACACATTCTGTTTTGCAGGGCAGGAAGAAAGATTAAGTCATGTGGATCATTGACAGTGGTTGCTCAAGACACATGACAGGTGATAAAGCCCTGCTATCACACTATGTAGAGAAAGCTGACCCAATCATAACCTTTGGAGACAACAGCAAGGGTTACACAGTGGGATATGGCTGTCTGGAAATTGGAAATGTTGTCATTGAAGACATTGCTCTTGTGGATGGATTGAAGCACAATCTACTCAGTGTCAGCCAATTCAGTGACAGGGGATTCAAGGTTGGTTTTGATATGATGATGTGTAACATCTATCACAAGAAGGATGGGAGCCTCTCTTTAAAAGGGGTCAGAAAAGGAAGCTTATTTGTTGCTGACTTAAACTCAACAAAGAAGGATAAAATTTACTATTTTTACAGTAAAGCAACTGTTGGTGACAGTATGCTTTGGCATAGGAAGCTCTCACATCTCAACTTCAAGACAATGAATATTTTGATGAAGAAGAAGTTAGTGAGAGGTTTGCCCCAACAGGAATTCTGTCAAGAAGGACTGTGTGAAGATTGTCAAATGGGCAAACTAAGGAGAGCTGTGCACAAGTCCAAGCAAATGAACACTAACATAGAAGCACTCACGTTGATTCACATGGATCTCTTTGGACCAGTCAATGTACCATCTATGGCCAAAAAGAGATATGCCTTAGTAATGGTGGATGATTACTCAAGGTACACTTGGGTGAAATTTCTTGAATCCAAAGATGAAGTTGCTCAAGTGATTATTGATCAAGTCAGAGTTCTTGATAGAACTCCAAACTCAAAAGTCCAAATCTTGAGGAGTGACAATGGTACAGAATTCAGAAATGCCACACTTGGAAATTTCTGTAAAGATGAAGGAATTGTACAACAATTCTCAGCTGCAAGGACTCCACAGCAGAATGGAGTTGTAGAAAGAAAGAACATGACTCTCATTGAAGCAGCTAGAACTATGTTGCATGATGCCAAACTGCCAACATATTTCTGGGCTGAAGCTATCAACACAACTTGTTATACTCAAAACAGAACCATGATTAACAAAACTCATGCAAGTACACCTTATTGTCTGCTAACTGGGAAGAAACCTACTGTCAAATACTTTCATGTGTTTGGGGGCAAATGCTTTATGATGAAGGATAACCATGAGAAGAAAGGAAAATTTGACACCAAGGCATTTGAAGGACTATTCATGGGTTTCAGCACAGAAAGGACTGCCTACAGAGTTTATGTTATGGAACACAGGATTATTGAAGAAAGTGTTAATGTCACATTTGATGAAACCAAGTTTCCAGGACTGCATGAAGAAGGAAAGATGCAGACATTCAGATTTGAGAATCAAGGATACTTGGAAGCTGAGGAAATTGTTGATGAAGAACCTAGCTTCACTCAAACTGTTGAAGTTGAAAAAGATACTGTCAATACCATTACTAACAACCAAACTCCAGCTCAGTCACAGACCATAACTTCTAACATTCATAACAGTGATGACTCTGGAGACAATGAAGAACATGGTGAAGACAATGGAATTGGTGAGCATTCAACTCAATAAACTGAAGCAAATGTTCCTGTACCATCAAGTAGCTTGCCCAGAATCACCAAGTGGAATAAGGATCACACAAATGACCTTATCATTGGTGACCCTACTTCTGGAGTGAGGACAAGGAACAAAGTCTCTGCTGACAGCATGTTTTCATGCTTCCTGTCTCAAATGGAACCCAAGACAACTGATGAAGCATTGTTGGATTCTGACTGGGTGATAGCCATGCAAGAAGAGCTAAATCAGTTTGAAAGAAACAATGTATGGAAGTTGGTTCCAAGACCTAAGGGAAAGTCAGTCATTGAGACCAAATGGGTTTTCAGAAACAAGCTTGATGAAAATGGATCAGTGACAAGAAACAAAGCAAGGCTAGTGGCTAAAGGTTACTGTCAACAGGAAGGAATAGATTATGATGAGACATTTGCACCTGTTGCAAGACTTGAAGCTATAAGAATCTTTCTAGCCTATGCTGCACACTGCAACTTCAAAGTATTTCAGATGGATGTCAAAAGTGCCTTCCTAAATGGAGAGTTGGAAGAAGAAGTGTATGTTGAACAGCCACCAGAGTTTGAGGATGCTGAAATGTATGATTTTGTGTACAAACTCTTCAAGGCTTTGTATGGACTAAAACAAGCACCCAGGGCTTGGTATGACACACTTTCCACAAACATCATGGTAAGGACAACATTCTGGTACAAATCTATGTGGATGACATCATTTTTGGTTCTACAAATGAGAAGCTGTGTGAGAAGTTTTCCTCTCTCATGAGTAACAAATATGAGATGAGTATGATGGGAGAATTGTCATTCTTTCTGGGATTACAAATTCTTCAACAACCTGATGGAATCTTCATTTGTCAAGCTAAATACATCAAGGAACTTCTCAAAAAGTTCAACTTGGAAGATTCATCACCTGTAAAGACACCAATGTCTACATCAACTAGTCTGGATCTTGACCCTAAAGGAAAGAAAGTTGTCTCAAGCACTTATAGAGGCATGGTAGGATCTCTCCTATACCTAACTGCTAGCAGACCTGACATCATGTTTGCTACATGTCTTTGTGCAAGGTTTCAAAGTGATCCAAAGGAGTCACACTTAGTAGCCATCAAGAGAATTTTTAGATACTTAAAAGGCACTCCTAATCTAGGCCTTTGGTATCCTAAGAACACGGGATTTGATCTAATTGGTTACTCAGACTCAGACTATGCTGGATGCAAGATTGACAGAAAGAGTACTACTGGTAGCTGTCAATTTCTTGGTGGAAAATTGGTCTCATGGTTTAGCAAGAAGCAGCATTCAGTTTCTACCTCAACTGCAGAAGCTGAATATATTGCTGCAGGCAGTTGCTGTGCACAAATTCTATGGATGAAGAATCAACTTCTGGATTATGGTCTAGTGTTAAGAGACATTCCTATTTACTGTGACAACACTAGTGCCATAGCCATCTCAGACAATCCAGTTCAACACTCTTGGAAAAAACACATTGATATAAGGCATCACTTTATCAGAGAGCATGTTGAACAAGGAACTGTGAAGCTGATCTATGTCCCAACTGACAAGCAACTAGCTGACATCTTCACTAAGCCATTGGATGAAGCAACCTTCAACAGGTTGGTAAGTGAATTGGGAATGCTGAATCTGGTATGTTGATTTACTAAGTTTTCTGAATTTCCAATTTTTTTTGAAGCTCATGACAGCACCTTCAAACCTGCTGTCAAGAGAAGTTACTGTCTACTTGGTCTATGTCTGTTATGTGACAGCATGTGTTGATTTGACTATACATGTCCGTATTCTGTGCCAGTCTCATACTTTTAGACCCTGTATGACATTAATGTGGTTATTTGCTTAGTTTGAGAGGTAAATATTTGTTCCATTGGACTTTCACACTTCTTTATGCATAAATCTGTAGGATTAAAGGAGGACACGACCATTAATTACTTTTGTGGTAGTTGTATGGGTACTCTAACTGTTGACCATTAGACTTTAATCCTTAGACGGTTTTGCCTATAAATTAATCTTAGGTTTCACCAGTCTGCTCTCAGTTTTAAAGTAAATCATGGAAAACAAAGTAGGAATAGAGTACAGGCCAAAAGTCTCGTGTGACTCTCCCCTTAGTGAAGAAATGGAAGCCCTGTTTGATGAACTTAACGACTTGCTTCATGAGGAAAATGAACAGTCTCAAGCCATTCAAGCACAGGAAGAAGAAAAATGGAAGATTGAAGAGGAAGAACTTCAGGCACTTCTCAAGGAAGAAGGTTGCACTGAAGAGGAGATTAAGAAAGAAGTCTTAGAATTAGTTAATAAAATCATAAACTGATGTACTCAATGCTATGTTTAAATGATTTTATTAATAAGAATAAAGTTTCTTGCTGTTGTGTTTACTAAGTCTTTGTTTCGTCTGTGTTAACTGTATAGTATCTGTGTTCAAAAGATTAAATTGATAAATCCATACTCTGTTAATGTTA
Source organism: Heracleum sosnowskyi (assembly GCA_030848705.1). Classification (NCBI taxonomy): domain Eukaryota; kingdom Viridiplantae; phylum Streptophyta; class Magnoliopsida; order Apiales; family Apiaceae; genus Heracleum; species Heracleum sosnowskyi. The sequence continues at coordinate 75,768,752 of CM061235.1, forward strand.
GATTAAGTTTATGAATAAAGCATTCTGGTAAGTTCATGACAGAAACAATTCCCTAACTAAGTTACTGTCATTAAGAAGGATACTGTCTTGTGTCTCTTGACAGAAAACTTCTTGACATCAGGGAAAGACTTTCTGTCAAGACTTCTAAAGAATACTGTCATTCAAATGCTTAACGGTGACAACAAGTTTTTGCGCAATAGTTGCTGTCGCGTACAACCTATTGTCACCACCGCTTATCACTGACAGATTGTTTCTAGCGCACAGGTTACTGTCAACAATAGTGGACCGTTGAAATTGGATATTCGTCCCACGTTTGACAGTGAATAATGGGTAGTAACTCACGTGTCATATGAGAGGGTTAAGACACGTTCTTTAAATCCACTTTTTGTGCACAAACGTTTGAGATACCCCTATTTATTCCCCGGTTACTCAAACATATCATTCTCATCAAACTCAAGGCAAAATACTTTTCTTCAAACAAAAAGCTACTTTCTTAATTTCTTCTTTTCTTGAATCTCCATGGCCCCCAAACAGACTCTCTCTCAAACAAACTTTGCTGGCATCATTTCCCCAAATGATGCTGGTGAAGGTTTCAAAGGACTAGTGTTTTTCTTGAACAAGTCCTATCTTGGTTCTGCCATTACCTCAACACCCATTCTCGACTTAGACAGAATTGAGGCATTTTGGCAAACTGCTGTTGCTCAAACAGAGGGTGAAAACCCATCTATTCGATTCACACTCAATGGGCAACACTACATTCTTACAGCTGAGGTCATCAACACTGCTCTTGGAATTACACTTCAAGCAGGCCAAAATTTTGCTAACATTGCTAATGATGACACTCTCAAGAAGCTCTTCTTGAAGACTGGGTATGCAGGCCCTATTCTCGAAGAGGGAACAACCAAATGGTATCCATCTGGTGAAATGGATAGGAAGCATCTGAGAAAGGAGTGGAGTATGATCTTTGATGTGATGGTCAAGGTGTTCTCTACCAAGTCCACAGGCTGGAACGGAATACCCTCCTACATCAAGAAACTGACACATTCTCTTGTCCATGGATACAAGGTGAATGTTGGAGCTCTCCTCATGGCACACCTCAGGGCTGCCATAGGTAAGAAGGTATCAATCTACCCTCGCTTTCTTATGTTGTGCATCAACTCATTCTGTGATTTTAATAATGATGCCCCTCGTTTAGAGGCTTGCTCTGTTTTGAAAAAGAACACACACACTCTATTATCATCACAGAATCTCAATGCACATATTCCACTTTGTTTCACTCAGCACATGGTTGATCAAGTGTCCAACCTTGATTTTCCATTACCCTCTGGTTATGGCTCTTTCACTCTTGCGAATGAAACTGAATTAGACCCAAATTCAGTTAACCCCCATTCAACAACATACACTCAGCCTAGGCTCTCTAGACTTCCCAAAGCCCAAAGAGAAGCCTTGCAAGAATCCAGGAAACGACCCTTAGAAGCTGATGTTGGTGGAAGCTCTGTTAGTCAAGAGGGAGACACTGCACCTAGTGCAGCAAATAAGGAATATAGTCAAACAGAACCCCCAGTGGTTTCCCCTGAGCCTAAGAAGAAGAGAGCTAGGAGGACCAAAACCACTGTTAGCCAAGCTGCAGTTTCTCAACAAACTGTGGTTACTGAAAGGGATTCAAACACCTCCCTAGATGTGCCTTCTCAACAAGGTGCATCTATTGAAATTGGCCTGTGTGACGCCCTCCAAACCCGGGGTACAGATTTGAGGAGTCATCCGACCAACGGAATACTATTTAACACATGCATAATATATATAAAGACACAAATAACCCTTAACCAAGACCGCATCCAGATTATGGCAATGAACACAAGCTACTACAATCTTTTATTAATACAATACCAGTTTTATAAGAGTTATTACATCACAACTAAAGTTCAAATCTAGACATCTAATCTAGAAAAGCAAAACAACAACTACCCTGCCAATGACAATGACTCGAGGGGCTCTCCTGGCTGCCAGTGAACTATCGGTCACGCTATACCGACTCATAATCTCGCTTCACTGGAATATGGTTAGAAAACAACAAGCAAGAGTGAGCCAAAATTGCTCAGCAAACATCATATGAATCATTTCTATCACAGTTGTAAGGATATGAATTTATGATATCAGAATCAACAACATTTAGCTAACACATGCTTTGTATCAATAACAATTGAAGAAAAAGAATTAGAATTTGGCTTATACATTTTATTCAAATCAAAGGTTGTGCTGCTGGCCAGCCACGCATCAACCCCGGACTAGCTCACAACATAGTCCTCTACTGGATCCTAGTCCAAACTGGGCCTTAAGTTATTCTGACCATAAATATGGCCCGACCAATTACTGGTCCATTTTAAAAACATGCCAAATCTATCGTAGGGTATAAACAATAACATGATCAATAATATAAACTCAATGTATAATAATTGCAAAAGAACTTCAACTGCTCAGTATCAAATGAAGATCGAGAAAGAATCATGGAATAATTTCAATGGTACAGTGTACTCATTCAATAAGGAAATCAAGATTGGTAATTGATAATCAATGACCGTAATCAACAGTCAAGATGGAAGTCAAATAATCAATGGTTGTCACTAATGATCAAAGGATGATAATCAATAACCAAATGGTGGTAAACAATAATCAAGTGAATTGGAAATAAGGGTTTCCGATGTAGATCAAATCAAAGAATCAAGAATCTCTAAGGAAATGGAATCAGTTGTCCAAATGCGGTTAAAAGATTGATAATTTGAATTGTTCTGGGGATAACGGTATTCAAGTAATCAAGATAATAATATTTTTTTATCACAAGTAAAGGCACAGATACTTGCCTGGTCTACGCTGCTGTCGGATCGACTCTGCTCACTCTACCTTTCCCTTTCCCTTGCTCCGGGAACTCGATTCTATAATTAAACAACTCATCAGAATAAGTCTAAATATTCTCGTTCTACTCTCGACACTTATTTAATCAATAATCACATTTAAACAAGTAACCGGTCACGTATCGGACGTCCGGTATGATTTACGATATTTAAAACTCAGATATTTGCCCTAGTACGGGCATATACAGACTATAAAACACAACACAAAATTAATATGAACCATATAGCACTTATAAACATTTTTAAAACATCATACGAAACTTATTTGAAATTCAAATAAGTCATTACTAATTTTTAAATCAAAAATCGGATTTTTAAATCCAATATAAACATTTAAATGCAAATAAATCAATTAATAAAATTCATTGACACTTTTTAAATGCTCAAACTATTTTTAAACAAATAAATAGGCTTGAAAATAATTAAACTGAATTTTAAATTAATTAAATCTAATTAATAATTAATTTTTAAGAATTAATTGATTAAAAGAAATAACCAATTAATTAATTAATTAATTATTAATTAAAAATAATTAAAATAATTAAGTTTAATCAATTTTCGGATTTAAAATAATACATATAATTTTCCAGAATTTTTCTGATATTAAAATATATTTTTAAAATAAAAATATGAATTTTTAAAGTTTTTAAACTATTCTCGAATTAATTTTAAAAGTAAAATTCAAAAACAGTTTTCATAAATCGAATTAGGGTTTTGAAGATTGAAACCGGGTCAAAATAACGGGTAAACGGGTCGGGAAGAACGAATTCGGGTCGCCAAGAACAACCCACCGGATTCTGGGTTTTCCATAATCCGGCCGGTGTCCGGCGGCCGGAATTCTTCGATTCCGTCCAAACATAAATAAACTCAGAGGGCTTTTGTTCGCCTTCTCAATACAAACACAACAACACACCATATCGACTGTCCCATGCCGGAATCATGCCCAGAATTCGTTCAAAGAACTCGTCGGCGACGACTTCGACCGGAAACCCGATCTACTTAATTTCTACATGAAACTCAAAGATTAATATACCAAAACGAAGCTTATAACTCATACAATCAAAGACCCATATCATAACTAATGTCAGATCAACAGAAAGAACGAACGAAGTAAAAGAAAATTTCGGGTCGAAAACCCGAAAATCAAACCCATCAAAATTGAACTCGAACATGAAATTAAATCATGGATTCTTGCTATTTAGAACCCTAGGAACAAGTTAGAAGCAACTAATTGAACGGAGAATCAACAGAATGAAAATCCCCAAATTAATCAAGAACCCTAATTTAATTCGAATATTGAAAAATTCATAATAAATCAAAAAATTACCAGATGATGATAAGGTTGGAAGATTCTGAAACTAGAGATCAAGAGCTTTGATTTGAGTACTTTAACTTTGATTTCTGAAATTAATAACACCTTGAACGAACGGATTGATTATTCAAGAACACGTTTCGGAAATTTTTACTTTTTGATTATACGCAATGCAGATTATGAAGGTTATAAGGTACGATTCGTCTTTATATATTTTTGGAAAAATAATACCCCAAGGAATACTTTTGAATCGTTATAGATCCACTGGATCGTTTAAAAACCCTAATTAGGTTAAAAATACGTTTTACGAGAAGATAATTATCTACAAGGATTGATAATTATCCAAATCAATACATATCATTATATAACTAATGCTCAAGAATACTGGGGCTATAACAAAGGTAATATTGATATAAAACGATATATCTGTCCCCTTAAGCAATTAGGGTTCGGAACAATTTTTCCCTTTTTGAACAAAACGAATTATTCTTGTAGAATCAAATAGGTAGGAATGAAATGATACGAATATCTCTCCCGATAATGATTCGAATACGAAAGACGAAGAGATAATAATTAATGTACGAAATTCCAATGGGGCCCTTGAATTATCAAAACGGGGCTCGGATTTGAAGAAAATTCCAAATGATGAAATATTTGAAAGGGGCTTTCGACTCACCATTTAGCACATAATCACACAATAATTATCATTTAATAATATTCCAATACTCCACAATAAATATTTTTATATTAAATATATCATTTATTTAAATAATAAAATTCACGGATATTACATCCTTCCCCCCTTAATAGGATTCTGTCCTCAGAATCAGATCAAGGAAACAACTGGGGATACTTCTCTATCATCTCACTCTCTAACTCCCAGGTAGACTCTTCTACTTTAGGATTCCTCCACAAAACTCTCACTAACGCTACTGTCTTATTCCTTAGTACTTTCTCCTTACAATCCAATATCTGAATCGGTCGTTCTACATAAGATAAATCTGCCTGGACCTCTATGGGTTCATACTCTATTACATGATTCGAATCTGGTCGATACCTCTTAAGCATAGATACATGAAATACATTATGAACGTGCTGCATATGCGGCGGCAATGCTAACTCGTAAGCTACCTTGCCCACCTTCTTCAAAATCTCAAACGGTCCAACATATCTCGGACTCAACTTCCCTTTCTTTCCAAACCTAACTAATCCTTTCCACGGTGAAACCTTTAGTAACACTTGCTCTCCTTCTTCGAATCCCACATCCTTTCTAGCTAGATCCGCATACTTTTTATGTCGGTCCTGAGCTGTTATCAATCTTCTTTGAATCAATTGAATCACTTCCTTTGTTTGTTGCACTAGTTCTGGTCCTATCATCTTCTGTTCACCAACTTCTTCCCAATACACTTTCGTCCATACAAAGCTTCGTAAGGTGGCATTCCGATGCTCGCGTGAAAACTATTATTATATGAAAATTCCACCAAGGGTAGATGATCGTCCCAACTGCCTTTAAAGTCAAGTGCACATGTCCTAAGCATATCTTCAATAGTCTGAATTGTTCTTTCGCTTTGGTCGTCCGTCTGCGGGTGATAAGTCGTACTCATTCTTAACTCAGTGCCCAAACACTCTTGAAAACTCTTCCAAAATCTTGAATTGAATCGAAGGTCTCGATCGGACACTATCGATACTGGAACTACATGTCGTACTACGATTTCTTTTATGTAAATATGAACTAACTTATCCAGCGAGAATCTCTCGTTAATCGGAAGAAAATGCGCAGATTTCGTCAATCGATCCACGATAACCCAGATGGCATCATGGTTAGCCTTCATTCTAGGTAATCCTACCACAAAGTCCATCGCAATGTGTTCCCACTTCCATTCAGGAATTTCCAATGGTTGAAGTAATCCACTTGGTCTCTGATTGTGACAACCCGGGTCAAATCCCGAGCCTTTTTCGAAAATCGGGTCAAGTCCCGATTCTGAGTCCGAATAAGCCAAAGCATACTGACCCAAACACAGCCAACTTGGGTATCAACTAGCCCACCACAGACCCCCAAAAGATCATGATTTGTTGGTGCTAATTAGTAGTAGTACTTTGCTTTCTAAACTGAACAGAAGTCCCAAATCTACTCGATGTGGGACTGGGGTGTTACAAACTCCCCCACTTAAACTCTTGACGTCCTCGTCAAGCCTGATCGGATAGCCCATAGGTTCCAAGATCGTTCCTCACTAGCCATTGTGGGATAATACCGGATGGCTTCGTGTCCCCACCTCCGGACCTCTGTCCATTGTGGGATAATACCACCAGGTTTCGTGTCCCCACCTCCGGCAACTCGACGAATCAAGCTTTCGAGAGTCGGCTCTGATACCAACTGTGACAACCCGGGTCAAATCCCGAGCCTTTTTCGAAAATCAGGTCAAGTCCCGATTCTGAGTCCGAATAAGCCAAAGCATACTGACCCAAACACAGCCAACTTGGGTAACAACTAGCCCACCACAGACCCCCAAAAGATCATGATTTGTTGGTGCTAATTAGTAGTAGTACTTTGCTTTATAAACTGAACAGAAGTCCCAAATCTACTCGATGTGGGACTGGGGTGTTACATTGATGTTCCGCCTTGACTCTTTGGCATGTAAAACATTTGCTCAATCATTCGGCAATCTCCCTTTTCATATCTGGCCACCTAAAGTTCGTCTTAAGATCTCGATACATCTTCGTACTCCCTGGATGAATTGAATACTTCGAGTTATGCGCTTCGTGCAAAATTTCATTTTTCAGTTCCGCTACATTAGGTACCCATATCCGAGAAGCAAATCTCAAGATCCCTTTGTCGTCCGGTTGGCTACATATTTCCTCACATGTCATCTTACTCACATCATCATTCATAACTTGCTCTTGGCACTTCCGTATCTTCTCCAACAATTCAGGTTGAAACGTCATGGTATAAATCATTTCCGTCGCATCCTTCGGAATACTTACTTCGATCTCTAACTTCTCAAATTCCTTGTATAGCTCTTTGGCCATCGTCAGTGTATTTAATCTCTCTTTTCTGCTCAGTGCATCTGCTACCACATTTGCCTTGCCGAGATGATAGTTGATAGAAACGTCGTAGTCCTTGATTAGTTCTAACCATCTTCGTTTCCTCATGTTCAGCTCTTTCTGAGTAAAGATATACTTCAAACTCTTATGATCGGTGTAAATTTCACATCTCTCTCCATACAAGTAGTGTCTCTATATCTTCAAAGCAAACACAATCGCCACTAACTCCAAATCATGTGTAGGATACTTCTGTTTGTGGGGCCTCAACTGTCTTGACGCAAAAGCAATCACCTTGTCATGTTGCATAACTACACAACCCAATCCTTTGTACGACGCATCACTATAGATTACGAATTGACCTTGATCGTCTGGTAACATCAATACCGGTGCCGTAGTTAGTCTCTTCTTTAACTCTTGGAAGCTTTCTTCGCATTTATCGTTCCATATGAATCCCTCGCTTTTCCTTGTCAGCTTGGTCATTGGAGTAGCTATCTTCGCAAAATCTTGCACAAATCTCCGGTAGTATCCGACTAATCCCAAGAAACTTCCGACTTCAGTCGGTGTCCTTGGTCTCTCCCAATCTTTCACTGCCTCTATCTTTGTTGGATCCACTTTGATGCCTTCGCTGCTCACCACGTGTCCTAAGAAATGAACTTCTCTCAACCAGAATTCACACTTGGAAAACTTCGCATATAGTCTTTCTTGTCTCAATGTTTCCAACACAATCCACAAATGGTCTGCATGCTCTTCTTCTGTCTTTGAGTATATCAAGATGTCGTCGATGAACACCACTACAAACTTGTCCAAATATCTCTTGAAGATCCTGTTCATTAAGTCCATAAAAGCTGTGGGTGCATTTGTTAGTCCAAACGCCATTAATAAAAATTCATAGTGCCCATACCTTGTTCGAAAGGCTGTTTTCGGTATGTCGTCTGGTTTAATCTTCAGTTGGTGATATCCTGACCGTAGGTCAATCTTTGAAAAATGTACCGCTCCTTTCAGCTGGTCAAACAGATCATCTATTCGAGGTAACAGATACTTGTGCTTAATGGTTAGCTTGTTAAATTCCCGATAGTCTATACACAATCTCATGCTTCCATCCTTTTTCTTGACAAACAATACTGGTGCTCCCCACGGCGAAACGCTGGGTCTAATAATTCCTTTTTCTAACAAATCTTGCAGTTGAGTAGCCAATTCCTTCATCTCCACTGGTGCCATTCTGTAAGGGGCCTTAGATACTGGCTCCGCGCCTGGTACTAAGTCTATCGCAAATTCAATCTCTCTATCTAGAGGTAAACCTGGTAATTCTTCCGGAAAAAACATCTGGAAACTCATTTACAACTGGGATATCTTCTAACTTAGAAACTTCCTTTTCTATATCTATCACATAAGCTAAATACGCCTCACAACCCTGCCTTAATAATCTCTTAGCCTGAATCATCGTCAGGAACCTTTTTCTTTGCCTCTCTCCTCTAAATATTATTTCCTTCTTTTCTAGGGTAATCAAAGTAACCCTCTTATTCTTACAGTCAATACTCGCATCATACTCAGTGAACCAATCCATCCCTAATATCACATCAAATTCACCTAACTTAAAAGGTAACAAGTCAACGTAAAAACGATTTCTCAAAATCTCTATCTCACAACGAGGATAATATGAACTGACCGCTATACGATCCTGATTAGCTATCTCTATATTCAACACTCCACTTAAGGGTTTCATTACGCAATTCAATCTACGAGCAAACGTTTCAGAAATAAAAGACTTCGTCGCTCCCGAATATATTAACCCTTTAGCAGGAAAAGAATTTACTAGAAGTGTACCTGCTACCACGTCGGAATCTCTCACTGCTTCTCCCATTGACATATTGTAGGTCCTGGCTAACGGCTGGACATTAACAACTGGGGGTGCTTCAATTGCCCGAATCATATTGTTCACGGTTGCTGGTGCTCTACAGTCCTTAATCATATGGCCTGGTTTCTTACACTGATGACACACAATGCCTATCTTGCAATCCCGGGAACAATGTCCCTTCTGATTGCATTTAAAGCATGTGACATTCAATCGATGGCATATCCCTGGATGTCGCTTCCCGTATGTCTTGCATTCTGGTAGTGGGGGGTCTAGAAAGTCCCTGCTGACTGCCGGCTGGTAGACGGTTATCTTGTCCTACGCTCCCAGTATCTGGTTTCCTGAAACTTGTATTCCTTCCGGGCTGGAATCCCGGTTTCTTATTTGCCTGCCCTTGAAAACTTCCATGTTGCTGTCTGTTAGATATAATTGCTGACGTTTGTTCATCAGTGTTTAAGTACCAGGTACATATCAGAGTTTGATAAAGTCTGACTGGGTGAAGAGTTTATATAGAAGCCGGTCAGAGTTTGATAAAGTCTGACAGGGTGATAGTTGACTTAGCTGTCGGTGCAAAGATAAAGATTCTAGAAGCAATATATTCTGAAGATGGAAAGAAGCAGAATATATTGATACAGCTAAGGAGACTGGACAGAAGACTGAAGCAATCCTTAATTGATAATAATTGTATAGCTAATTTATAGGAGTATCAATTAGATAAGGATTGTATGTAGCTGTGTACTATATAAACACAGATAGGTTATCCCTAGAAGGGATACGCGAACATTGAAAATATTATTCTTGTAACCTAGTAGCTCTTTGTGATTCATTAACATCACTAAGAGAGAAACTGTTAATATAATTACAGTTTGTTGATTTATAAAGTGTTCTTGATTGTTATTCTCATATACATACTTGATTATATTGTGTATTCGACCTAACAATTGGTATCAGAGCCAAGGCTGTTTAATATATACAGTTTTACGATTCAATCACAGTAATAATCATGTCTGAAGAAAATCAAACTGCTCCCAAGGCTGAACAGGTTAAGCCTAATTCTGTGAGTCGATATGAAACAATCAGGGTTCCAATACTCAGGCCAGTAGAGTATCCGATTTGGAAGGTGAAGATGACCATGTTTCTGGAGGCTACAGATCCAGAATACCTTGACAGAATTTATGATGGTCCTCATATGCCGACTAAATTGTCCCCTGTTGTTGATGGTCAAGAACAAAAGACTGTTCCAAAGGAAAAGAAAGATATGACTCCTGAGGACATCTCATCAATTGAAAAAGATGCAAAGGTTAGACATTTTCTCCACAATGCTTTAGATAATGTTATGTCTAACAGAGTAATTGGCTGCAAGACTACCAAAGAGATATGGGATGCTTTAGAAGTCAGATGCCAGGGAACAGGTGCTATTAAGAAGAACAGAAAGACAATACTCACACATGAGTATGAGCACTTTGATTCAAGACCTAATGAAACCTTGACTGAGACTTATGACAGATTTTGCAAACTATTGAATGATCTGTCTCTGGTTGATAAAGAATATGAGCTTGAAGAGTCTAATCTCAAGTTTCTGTTATCTCTACCTGAAAAGTGGGATTTAAAGACAACCACAATAAGAGATAATTATGAGCTTGCTGATACAGATCTTGATGAAATCTATGGGTTGTTGAAAACTCATGAACTGGAGATAGAACAAAGGAATAGAAGATTGAGTAAAAAGACAAAATCTGTTGCTCTCAAAGTTGAGGAGAAGCCCATTAAGAAGGAATCTTCAAGAAAGAAAGCCAAGGGAAAGACTTTAGTTATTAAATCTGAAAGTGAGTCATCAAACTCTGATGATGACTCAAACTCTAATGAAGCTTCTGATTCTGAGGATGATGAAGAAGAGATGATGAAGATGGCTGCTTTAATGGTGAAGACTTTCAAGAAGATGGGATTCAAGAACTTCAAGAAAGGAAAGAGATTCTCAAGGAAAGATTCAAACTCTGAAAGGAAAAGTTTTAGAAAGTCTGATGGAAGGGAGACCAAGTCTGGCAAGAAGGATAAATCTGAAATCCAGTGCTACATGTGTAAGGAGCTGGGTCACTATGCCCCAGAGTGCAAGAAAGGCAAATCTGAGAAAGCACTCATCTCTAAAGGCAAAGACTGGGCAGATACTTCAGACTCTGATGATGGAGAAAATTATGCTCTTATGGCAACTGTCAGAGATGAGACTGAATCATCTGAAAATAAGGTACCCCTAACTACTTATGCTTATGATACTGATAATATATCTGAGTTAAGAGTATATCTGAAAAGCGTACATGTTAGCTATAGGGATCAGACTTTAGAGAATGAGAGAATTAAAGCTGAGAATCTTAGTCTTAAAGATAGAAACAAGTTTCTTGAAGGAGAACTTGAAAATATGAAGCAGATTCAAAAAGAAAGAGATGATGCTGTTTATGTAGAACAGGAGTTGCTCAAAAGATATAAGCAATTAGAATCTGATCTAGAAAAAGAAAGAAAAATAATCAAGACTTGGACAGATTCTGGAAGAGACACTCATCAAGTGTTTCAGACAGATTCTGTAGGTTTAGGCTATTGTGAAAATGATGAACTTAGGTTTAAAGAAAAGGTTAAGGTTAAACCACAACTTAAACCTGTGATATTTGTTCCAGAAGCCAATAAGTTAAAATCTGTTGTAATAAGAGAAGCTGATATGGAATCAGATGAAGCCTGTGAAAGACAGGAAAATATTATAACAGAAAAACTTATGGAAAGAGAAGCTGTTAGAAAGCCAGTAAAAACTTGTGAAAACAGGTTAATGTTGGTTTGATGACAGGAAAACAGTTCAATCATAAGCTCAAAGAGGTAAAATCTGCCATGAAACCAAAAGGATCCAAGAAGAATAGGAATGGAAAGATAGGCATAAATAAAAGAAATAATCATTTGCCTAATTCTGCTGCTCCAAGGAAAACATGTTATAATTGTGGTAGTTCTAATCATCTTGCTAATTACTGCACAAAGAATAAAAATATCAATTCTTTACCTTCTACATCAGGAGTAAAGAATGATTATGTTAGGGTTAGACCACAGACTTTATGCACACACTGTGGGAGCACTTGGCATTCCATTTATACTTGCAAGAGTTATCATGCTATTTATCACAACTATTATGAGCTAAAACCCAATCTGAAATGGGTTAGAGCAAACTCTGCAAGTGTAAAGTCTGACAATGTTAGTTTAAACTCTGTTGATAGTAATTCCGCTGCAAAAACTAACACTGTTAAGAAAGACAAAGGATCCAAGCAAGTCTGGGTCCTTAAAACTAACACTTAGTGTTTGTTTGTGATTGCAGGGTATAAAAGAGAGCACACTTATCTTGGACAGTGGATGCTCAGGACATATGACTGGAAATAAAGCCCTGCTATCAGACTTTAAGGAGAAGGCTGGCCCAAAGGTTTCCTATGGAGATGGCAACATAGGACACACTCTGGGATATAGCAATATTAATCTTGGAAGTGTCATCATCACCAATGTAGCTCTAGTCTCAGGACTCAAGCATAATCTGCTATCTGTGAGTCAAATCTGTGACAGAGGAAACCATGTAGATTTTCATACTGAATACTGTGAAGTTATCAGTAAATCTACTGGAAAAGTAGTTCTAGTTGGACACAGGCGCAACAACATTTATGAAGCAAGTTTGGTAACAAACTCTGATGGAAAAACAGTGTGTCTGACTGCAAGAATGTCAAATGAAGAGAGTTGGAATTGGCATAAGAAGCTCTCTCATCTCAATTTGAACAACATAAATGAGCTTATAAGAAAGGATCTTGTAAGGGGACTCCCAAAATCAATACTCAGTCTAGATGGCCTATGTGATTCTTGTCAAAAGGCTAAACAAAGGAAGTCATCTTTCAAGAGCAAATCTGAATCTTCAGTAGTGGAACCTTATCATCTTCTACATGTTGATCTCTTTGGACCAGTGAATGTAATGTCCATGGGCAGAAAGAAATATGCTCTAGTAATTGTTGATGAATATACTAGATATACATGGGTGTATTTCTTATCAAAGAAGGATGAAACTGCTCAAACTCTGATGGATCATGTAAATCTACTGGACAAAGGATCACAGCACAAAGTCAAAATAATAAGGAGTGATAATGGAACTGAATTCAGAAACTCAATTATGGAAGCTTTCTGCAAGGAAAGAGGAGTGAAACAAGAATTTTCTGCACCTGGAACTCCACAGCAAAATGGTGTAGTTGAAAGAAAGAACAGAACTTTAATTGAAGCAGCCAGAACAATGCCTGATGAAGCACAGTTACCAACCTATTTCTGGGCAGAAGCTGTTCAAACTACTTGTTTTACTCAGAATGCAACATTGATCAACAAGCATGGGAAAACACCATATGAGATGGTGAAAAATAAGAAGCCAAATTTGAAATATTTTCATATATTTGGATGCAAATGCTTTGTGTTGAAGACTCATCCTGAACAGTTGACCAAGTTCGAGTTAAAAGCTGATGAAGGAATCTTTGTTGGTTATCCATTGTCAACAAAAGCATTCAGAGTCTACAATCTGAGAACTAAAGTGATCATGGAATCCATACATGTGTCATTTGATGACAAGAAAATAACTGGACTTGATGACTTAGATGGATATGATCAACTGCGTTTTGAAAATGAAGGTTTATTCTCTGATGATGTAAACTCTGATGAAGCAGTACCGACAAACTCTGATGAAGCGGTTCTGACAAACTCTGACGAAGCATACTCTGAACCTCTACTGGTAAATACTGGAGAAACTGGAAATTCTCAAATTGAACAAAATAGAGAACCAGTTGAGGGGGAGCATGAAGAAGCTCAACAAGACACATCAAGTGAGTCAGTTGAGGAAACTGATTCAAACTCTGACAGTTCAAACTCTGAGCCATCCAATTCAGGGGGAGCCTCAGATACTACAGAAAGTCAACATATGAATCAGGAGAGCATGGATCAAAGGGGAGGATCCAATAATGATGCAAGAAACCACTTACCAACAGCAAGAAAGTGGACACAGGCACACACACCTGATCTCATAATTGGAGATCCTGATGCTAGTGTGAGAACTAGAAGTGCAACAAATAATGAGTGTCTGTATCATGCTTTCTTGTCTCAAACAGAACCAAAGAAAGTGGAGGAAGCTCTTCAAGATGCTAATTGGATTACAGCAATGCAAGAAGAGTTAAATGAATTTGAAAGAAATGAAGTCTGGACACTTGTACCTAGACCAAAGAATAGATCAATAGTAGGTACAAAGTGGGTTTTCAGAAACAAGACTGACAGTGAAGGTGTGATTACAAGAAACAAGGCTAGACTTGTGGCTAAAGGTTATTCACAACAGGAAGGGATTGACTATGATGAAACCTTTGCTCCAGTTGCAAGATTGGAAGCCATAAGAATTTTTCTGGCCTATGCTGCACACAAGAAGTTTAAAGTCTTTCAGATGGATGTAAAAAGTGCTTTTCTCAATGGGAAGCTTGAAGAAGAAGTGTTTGTTGAACAACCACCAGGGTTTGTAGATCCCAAACATCCAGATTATGTCTACAGGCTTGACAAGGCATTATATGGACTAAAGCAAGCACCAAGAGCATGGTATGAAACTCTTGCTCAATTTCTTTTAGAAAGTGGGTTCACAAGAGTCAAGATATCAAATGAGCATGATGGGAGAGCTTAGTTATTTTCTAGGCTTACAAGTCAAGCAAACAGATGATGGGATTTTTATCAATCAAGCAAAGTATACCAGAAATCTTCTAAAGAAATTTGGTATGCTTGATAGTTCATCTGCTCCAACTCCCATGGCTACTGCAACAAAGCTAGACAAAGACACAGGTGCTAAAGTGGATATGACAAACTACAGAGGCATGATTGGGTCTTTACTGTATCTCACTGCAAGTAGACCTGATATCATGTATGCCACATGTCTTTGTGCAAGATTTCAAGCAGATCCCAGAGAGCCTCATCTAACAGCTGTAAAAAGGATTTTCAAATATCTCAAAGGAACCATAACCTTGGGTTTGTGGTATCCTAGAGAATCAGAGTTTAAGCTAATTGGTTACTCTGATGCAGATTTTGCAGGCTGTAAAATAGACAGAAAAAGTACAAGTGGAAGCTGTCAATTTTTAGGTGACAGATTGATTTCTTGGTATAGCAAGAAACAAAAGTCTATTTCCACATCCACTGCAGAAGCAGAGTATATAGCAGCTGGTAGCTGTTGTGCACAGATTCTATGGATGAAGAATCAGTTGCTGGATTATGGTTTGAGGTACTCTAAAATACCTATTTTCTGTGATAACCAAAGTGCTATTGCTATGACAGGTAATCCAGTACAACACTCAATGACCAAGCACATCAGCATAAGGTATCATTTTATCAGAGAACATGTGGAAGAAGGAAACATTGAGCTTCATTTTGTGTCTACAGACCAACAACTTGCAGATATCTTCACCAAACCTTTGAGTGAAGCTACTTTTACAAGATTGGTAAATGAACTTGGAATGATCTCTGGTTCTGACTAGAGATACGGGTCAGACTCAAAAACTATACTTGTTTGATTTTTATGCTCATGATTCCTTGCATGTATTAACTGTTATTTGTACCAGCATGTTATACTCTGATAAGTAAACTCTGTTAGTCATACTCTGACAGTCATACTCTGATAGTTACAGTCTAATGTTATACTCTGATTGTAATTTTGTCTGAAACACATGGACCGATGAAGAAAAATGTATGAAGCATGATTTTCAGTAAGTAATCATGAATCCTTCTAAGTATTATAAACTCTGATTACACAATGTGCAGAAATTTTACACAGCATGATACTGTCTCTATATTTATAGCATCTCTTAGTTTATTGATCCTATACACTGAGATTGTATTAGCTGTTTGCATTTTCTCTCATAAATTAATTGTATTAACTGATGAAAAGTCTAAACTCTGATTATTAATTGCAAATAATTCACCCTCAAATCAAAAGATGCCAAACAGAGCACAAATTCCTTTGAGATCATGTTGTGCCTAGGAAGATCCAGGAACTTATTGTATGAAATAAGGGCTAAAATCTTTGATTTTTGGTGACTAGTGCCAACCACTGATTACTGGAAAAATATAAAAAAAAAAAAAATTTAATATATATGAAAGCATATATAGAAAGGGGGTGAAAAATAAAAGATATATCCAAATGAAAGGATATCAGTATACAGAGTTTAGACATAAGAATCAGATTTTATTTTATAAATGAGAGTTTAGGCAACCAGTTATTACTGCTTTAGTTTGTGGATTTTATGCACTTTGAGATGGTCTAAATATTTATATTCAGTAAACTCTGCTAATTCACACACAAATACACACACCTGTACAGTTTGTGAAAAGAGTTTATGTATAAAGGAGGAGAATTGATAAACACTGATGATTTGTGTACTCTACGCCGAGGTAATTTAATTTTAATCTCTGATGGTTAAAATAAATTTTGTTGGTTTCAGACATATTATAATTTTGAGAAAAAGACATTTGTTTTGAAAATTTAAAAAGAGTATGATTGGACAGTTGTTCAAGGATGTTTTTGAACAGAGGAGAGAGGTTAATGCCTAGAAAAGTGTAACAGACGGTAATTATTGCTGTTTTTACTACGCATGCGCATTGAAAACTGTCAATTATTTGCTGTCAGACATTGCATGTATGCCACGTGTCCCACTAACACAGTTAACGGAGTAAGACAGTTGTGTATTAATGATTAAAAACTGTTCAGTTTTTAATTTTGAATTTTACATTTATACAATACACACACCTTCGTCAAAACTTTTCACATCTTACTCCAACACACATCAATTGTCACACAAGCATATTCACAAACACTTTTCTACACACAAACTCTTTTGAATCAGTTTCTTTTATTTTTCTTCTCGATTCGTACTAATGGCTACTACAGTTTTTGTTGCTTCTGGGTTAGAGTTTGTTCCTAATAATTATTCAGCCCCATTAAACACTGTCAATGCACCAGAGGTGTTTCATATCATACAAAACTTTCTTGCTCAGTCAGCGATTGGGCGTGCTTTGGTGGAACCTGAAAAACTTTCTAGTTCACAGATAAAGGCGTTCTGGGAAACAGGAGTGTATGATGATGGTGGTGAAACAGGTAACCCATCGATTATTTTTGAATATGAAGATACAGAGTATGTAATAACTGCTGGAACCATTCGCGCTGCAATGGGGTTTCCTGAATTTTCTTCGTATACAATTGGAATGGGTGATGAGGACTTGATAAGAATGATGCGAGAAATTGGGTATTCTGGACCCTTGTCGAAGATTGGACAGCTAAAACGACCATTCTTAAGGAAGGAGTGGAGCTTCTTCTTTGATTGCATCACAAGGACTTTTAGCAAGAAATGCACAAACTGGGATGCTATTCCCACAGACAGTCTGCAAATCGGGTATTCTCTTTTATTCGATAATCATTTTGATTTTGCACGACTTGTTTTGAATAATCTAGGAGAGAAAATGACAGAGAATAGAGGAGTAGTCTATTTCTCTAGATTCTGTCAGACTTTGTTCTCTTACTGTGTTGAAGGAGTGGAAGTCGGCGAAGAAGATGTTTCTTGTTTTAAATTACATAAGAGAATATTTTCTGATCTTATTAATAAAGATGTTAAGAAAGGGGTTGTTGGAGACTTGTTGCTACCTCAATCTGTGCAACAGTTTTTAAATGCTCAAGTCAATCCACCACCACAAGCTTCTTCTCCACCTGAGCCTCTACAACAAGAACTGCCTCCGTCAACTTCTGTTAAATCTAAAAGGGGTGGTAGGACTAAGCATGTTGGTACTAAACCTGCCAGGGTTGCTAAGTCAAATGCTGAAGCTGGGGCATCAAAACCTGATGGTATGCCTCAGGAGAAAAGGCTAAAGAAAAGAAGAGCCAACAGAGCACAGTCTGATGCTGCTGTTGAAGATAGTGAAACTGATGAAGAAACTCTTCATCAGAGAAAAAGAAGATTAGTAGCAGCACATCTATTTTGTGCTGAGAATATTTCTTCCAAAGCTGTAGAAAATCTTGAAGTTCAGATTCAAGAGGATGAAGCTGTCTTTGAGGACAGAGTTTCTATGGAGAATGTAACTCCTAAAGTACAAGAGGAAATTTTTGATACTACTATGCCTACTAAGGACAGAGTAAATACTGCAACAGAAGCTCCTACATCAAATGCTGATGATGTAGTTGAGGAAGCTGCTGATCACTCTGATAGCAGGATTTTTGAGCCTCAAGAATTTCATATGGAAGTTGAAGCAAACACCTCTTTAAACTCTGAACATTTCACAGAGGGTTTGGAAGCTGATCTAGATACTGTGAGAATTGAAGAATCTATGGCTTCTCACACAGAAATACTTACTTTTGAAGTTGAGAAAGGTGAGGAAGTCAATCAGACTTTAGCTGCTAATGCTACAGAAACTGTTGCTGCAAATCCTGATGTTGTTGACAAGGATGCAACAGAAAATGTTCCTTTTGAAGCAGAGTTTGTTGCAAACTCTGAGGATGCTCTTGTTCTTGAAGCTCTACAACAATCTGTTGTTGAGATTGTTCAAAGAGAAGCAGAGTATAGTAATAATGCACACTCTGATGATCCTGAAAAAGTGGCAGAGAATGTTATTACAGAGAATGAAGCAGAGGATGACAATGCTGAAGCTAGTCCTACTCATTCCAATCCTGATTTTCAAGTAGAGTTATCTGATACTCAAGCTAACTCTGATGAGGCAAGAGAAGTCAATCGTGCTACTGCAGAACATTTTCAGAATATGTACTTCTCAAATTGGTCAAGCAAGGATACTATCTTTTCCAATGAACGAGCTGCAGATTTTGTGACAAAGTCTTCCAAAGAGATTAAAAATCCAGAACTTCTCAGTCATCTCAAAGCAACTATTGTACAAATCAAATCATTAAACAATCGATTTGATGCTTCTGACAAGGTGATTGAAAGTTTGAGGAATGATATAGCTACAAGAGAGCTTACACACCAGAAGGATAAATCATTGTATATTTCTTTGTGTAAAGATCAGAAGAATTTTGATTCCAGGTTGTCCAAAGTTGAAGAAAATCAAGTCAACATGTCAACTAAGTTGGATGAAATTGCAAATTCCATTGAATTGCTCACATCAGTTTTGCTGTCTGATGATGTCAAAAAGGGGGAGAGAGTATCTAAAGACAAATGCAAGAGCTCTCAAACTCTGACTCAGAAGGATGATACTGCTGATGGTGGTGCAAGAGACAAACATCATCCAAGATCAAAGAATGTTCAAAGGCAAGGGAGGAGGTCAAACTCTGATGCTCAGACAAATGCTGATGGAAAAAGATTATATACTGGAGGGCAGTCTTCTTCAAGGGTTAGAAGTTTACTTCTTTCCTCTAAATCTCCAGTTACTGATGAAGAAGTTGCTACACAGTTATTCTTAGCAGAACATGGTAAAGATGTTACTATTGAAGATATCCAGGCAGAAGAGCAATTGCTTGTTGAAGAACACAGGAAAGATGTTGAAGCTGGAATTTACAAACAGAAGGTTATCAAGGCTCCGAGGAGAAAAGAAAAAGGAATTGTTATCAAAGAGAATGTAAACTCTGATCAGAGTTTACAGTACTCAAGGAGGCCTATTTGTTCAAATGCTGATAAAGGTAAAGGCGTGATGATTGAAGAGCCTAACCTGAATAAGAAGTTTAAATCAACCTCTGACATTGCTCAAGTTGAAACAAGATTAGCTAAATCAACCTCTGACGCTGCTCAAGTTGATGTTATTACCAAAGTTATGACAACCTCTGACGTTGCTCAAGTTGTACAGAAATCTACATTACTTCCAGGATTCAGCAAACCAAAAATTCTTGAAGACTTAAAGCTTGAAGCTGTGAATTTCTCAGAAACCAGAACAGTATTGGGAAAAGAAGCCTTTGATAAATCTGGACTGGGTTCACACAGAGAGAGAAGAACAAATAACAGATCTCAAGACAACATTTCACTGGCAGAATCTGGTATTGGGGTTACACAAGAAAACCTCGATAAGTTAGAGTCTGTTCAGTTGATTTTTCACAGAGTATTGAAGAAGCAATTTTTGTTATACTTCATGAGTGATGGAAGAGTTTATAAGGTTGGAGAATCTGATGTCAATCTCAAATCATGGGAAGAACTTGAATATGTACTTTATCTTTTGAAAGTCAAGAACAGACACACTCATGATGTTGCTCAAGTGTTGAGAGAAAAGATGCTGAGATCTAAAGCTATGCTTGGAGGAGGAGTGTCAAGTGTTTATATTCCAAAGTATAGGGATCATGCTGGAAAAATAGTGGAAATGAAAAGAAACAGTGCTAGATTTAAAACTTCACTTGGAATAAAGGTTTTAGAATTTAACCTAGAGTCAGACAAAGCTCATTACATTCGACTAGGGAATGACATGAAGAAAAACAGTATCTATTCTCTGAGGGCTGCCATATATCAAACTGGTGAAGGAGATTCAGAGTATAAGGAGCTGAAAGAGATTATGATAGCTGAACTTGAGAATGCTGAAAGAAGACTGTTGATTGATTATCTCAGGAGAGTACCTGATGTTCAAGAAGTCAAGTAAAGTCTGACTGTAAGTTTTTATGTTTTCTATTCTAAGTTAAAATTAAACTCTGTTATATTTTAAACACTGCATTTGTTATATGTTTTGACATCATCAATTATCTGTTTAACTTGTACATTTTGGTATGAACAAGTTGGGGGAGATTGTTAGATATAATTGCTGACGTTTGTTCATCAGTGTTTAAGTACCAGGTACATATCAGAGTTTATATAGAAGCCGGTCAGAGTTTGATAAAGTCTGACAGGGTGATAGTTGACTTAGCTGTCGGTGCAAAGATAAAGATTCTAGAAGCAATATATTCTGAAGATGGAAAGAAGCAGAATATATTGATACAGCTAAGGAGACTGGACAGAAGACTGAAGCAATCCTTAATTGATAATAATTGTATAGCTAATTTATAGGAGTATCAATTAGATAAGGATTGTATGTAGCTGTGTACTATATAAACACAGATAGGTTATCCCTAGAAGGGATACGCGAACATTGAAAATATTATTCTTGTAACCTAGTAGCTCTTTGTGATTCATTAACATCACTAAGAGAGAAACTGTTAATATAATTACAGTTTGTTGATTTATAAAGTGTTCTTGATTGTTATTCTCATATACATACTTGATTATATTGTGTATTCGACCTAACACTGTCCCTTATCGGGTATCCCTGCTTTCCTTTTCTTGTTCTCCCTCTCTTTCATGTAAGAATCACTCTCTGTCTCCGCAATCATTGCCTTTTGGACCACCGCTGCATAGGTGTCCAACTCCAATATAGCTAACTTACTACGAATCCAAGACCTCAGTCCCTGCTGGAACCTCTTGGCCTTCTTCTTCTCCGTATCCACATAGGTTGGAACAAACCTCGACAACTCCGTAAACCTTGTTTCATATTGGGGCACTGTCATACTTCCCTGCTTTAACTCCAAAAACTTTAATTCCATCTGATCTCTCATATAGTCCGGAAAATACCTTTCCAAAAACAACTCTGTAAATCTTGCCCACGTAATCAATCCATCGGGTTCCATAGCCCTACTCGTTTCCCATCAATAACTGGCCTCATTCTTCAGAAAATAGCTTGCATACTCCGTCTTCTTATCCTCTCCCACTTCTATCAAGGCAAAAGCCTTTTCCATCTCCTTCAACCATGCCTTAGCCTCTACAGGGTCTGCTGATCCTTTAAATTCTGGAGGTTTTGCTGCTTGGAAAGATTTGAACGTAACCGCCGGTGCTGCTTGCTGGTGATGCTGTTGATGCTGCTGATGCTGATGTTGTTGCTGCTGTTCTAAGAGCTGTTGCTGAAATGCTTGTTGCTGCTGTGCTAATGCGGCAGTCTGTTGAGTAAGAGTATTTAACAACTGGATTACCATCGGGTCCATGTGGCCCGTGGGAGGTGTATTCTGTTGACCTTCTTGGTCAGGGGTATCAGTCGAACGGGTTTGTCTTCTAGGAGCCATATCGCTGATGAATGAACAATAATTGGCTTAATCAAACAGTTCATATAATAGAAGGTAGGATCACAATTGATATCTCGAAGGTTTACAGATCTTCTCAACGGTGTATGAGTACACTCGTTGCAACAAGTAGAATAACAGTTATGATGCTGGAAATGAATGACAAGGGAATAAATACAGTTCTATAAAAAGAGGTTTATCATACATATATTTATAGATAGAGTTAGTACAAGCGTAGAATGCTTCAAAAGAAAATATATCATGGCTGAACCATAACTGCCGACCAGCAATAAAACAAAAATGCAACAACAACCTGAGGCGTTCCTATAAGCCCGGTGCACTGTTGATACTACAATATGCATCTATATACTAACTATCTAGAAACCATACATCCATGTCACACCTGTCTATTCCTAAACCTGCTCACAGATCACCTGCTCCTGTCTGCCATAACGGGGGTCCTGAAATCTCTGCAATCTCACTCATCGCATAATCCAAAATCTGTCTCATCCCTGCTACTGTCTCTCCCTCTTGACTAGAAGCTAATCTGTGCAATCGAGTCTCAACCAAGGTCCTCGTAACCCTAAACCTCATCTGAATGTCCCTTATCTGATCTCTAAGTCTGTCCCTCTCTCGGATAGCGGCTGCCTCAATCGAACGAATCTTCCCCATCTCCATAACCTGCCCATAAAGGTACTCCCTCTCTCTATTCACCCTCTGATACACATGGTGTGGAACTGGTGGCTCTCCTAACTGATACAAAGGCCCACAAACTGATGCCTGAGACACTGGTGCTGGGGCTACTTGTCGGAGTGGAATAGGACAAGGTACCTTGTTAGGCCGAATACACAATATAATCAAGTATGTATATGAGAATAACAATCAAGAACACTTTTTATAAATCAACAAACTGTAATTATATTAACAGTTTCTCTCTTTATGATGTTAATGAATCACAAAGAGCTACTAGGTTACAAGAATAATATTTCAATAATCGCATCCCTTCTAGGGATAACCTATCTGTGTTTATATAGTACACAGTTACACAATCCTTATCTAATTGATACTCCTATAAATTAGCTATACAATTCATATCAATTAAGGATTGCTTCAGTCTTCTATTCCGTTTCCTTAGCTGTATCAATATATTCTGCTTCTTTCCATCTTCAGAATATATTGCTTCTAGAATCTTTATCTTTGCACCGACAGCTAAGTCAACTATCATCACGTCAGACTTTATCAAACTCTGACTGGCTTCTAGATAAACTCTGATATGTACCTGGTACTTAAACACTGATGAACAAACGTCAGCAATTATATCTAACAATCTCCCCCAACTTGTGCATAATAAAAATGTACAAGTTAAACAGATAATTGATGATGTCAAAACATATAACAAATGCAGTGTTTAAAATATAGCAGAGTTTAATTTTAAAACAGAGTTTAAATTTAACTTAGAATAGAAAACATAAAAACTTACAGTCAGACTTTACTGAATTTCTTGGATATCAGGTACAGTCCTGATATAATCTGACAGTAACTTTCTCTCAGCTCGATCTAGTTCAGCAATCATATCCTTCTTCAGCTCCTTCAATTCTGGTTCATCTTCACTAATTTGATAAATGGCAGCCCTTAAAGAATAGATGCTGTTCTTGTTCATTTCATTGCCAAGTCTGATATAAAAAGCCTTATCAGACTCTAGATTGAACTCTAGAACTTTCTTATCTAGTGCAGTCCTGAATCTAGCACTATTTTTCTTCATTTCCACCAACTTTCCATGTGCATCTCTGTACTTAGGAATATAAGCACTGGAAACACTTCCTCCAAAAAGAACTTTCGATTTCATCATTCTGTCTTTTAAAACCAGAGCAGCATTATGAGTATTTCTATTTTTGATCTTCAGGAGATATAGAACATACTCTAGCTCTTCCCATAATTTCATACGAATATCATCTTCTCCAATTCTGTAAACTCTGCCATCAGCCATAAAGTATAATAAAAACTCCTTCTTCAAGCCTCTATGGTAAATCATCTGAACAGATTCTAGTTTATCAAGGTTTTCTTGAGTAACCCCAACACCAGGTTCTGCCAGTGATGTATGATCTAAAGGACTATTATTAACTCTTTTCTCTTGGTGGGAACCCAAACCAGATTTATCATAAGATTGTTTTCCAAGTACTGTTCTGGTTTGTAGAAAGTTCACCTGGCTAGGCTTCAGAGTTTCAGGTAATGAAGATCTTTTGAAACCTTGGAGTGGTGAAGATAGCTGTGTTTGCACAACTTGAGCATTGTCAGAGGTTGGCACATTCTTAACAATAACATCAACTTGAGCCTTGTCAGAGGTTGATTTAGCTTCAAAAACTTCAACTTGAGCTTTGTCAGAGGTTGAATAATTCTTCTTTGGTAACTGTTCTTCTTCTACCAGTATACCCTTTCCTTTATCAGCATTTGTAATCACAGGCCTCCTGGTGTATTGTTTACTCTGTTGAGTATTTTCTTTAATAGAAATTCCAGTTTCTTTCTTTCTAGGAGCCTTGATTTCCTTCTTCTTGTAGATTCCAGCTTCAAGATTCTTCTTGTGTTCTTCAGCAAGCATTTGCTCTTCAGCTTGGATATCTTCAATTGTAACATCTTTTCCATGTTCTGCCATAAACACCTTAGTAGCAATTTCCTCATCTGTGGTAGGCTTATCAGAGATTATCAAACTTTTGAATCTTGAACCACTGGCAGAGTTTGCATTTCCCTTTCCAGAGTTTGATCTTCTATCAGAGTTTGATCTTCTTGGAAGTAGTCTTCTATCAGAATTTAATCTTAAACTCTTTCCATCTCCTCCCTTGTTTCCACCATCATTACCATCATCCCTCCGTCTCAGAGTTTGAGTGTCTTTGCATTTGTCACTTGGTACACTCTCCCCCTTTTTGACATCATCAGAAAGTAGTACTGATGTCAACAACTCAATTGCATTAGAAATTGAAGTCAGTTGGGCAGACATAGCAGTCTGGTTGTCCTCAACTTTCCCAAGCCTCTTCTGAATTTCATCAAAGTCCTTAGCTTGCTTCTTGAACATGGAATTGTAGTAAGCTCTATCATTTTTCATAGTAAGATCTCTCAGACCAACTTCATTCCTCAAAGCAGTGACTTCCTTATGAGACTCATCAAATCTGTTGTGGAGAGATTTAATTTGAATCACAGTAGCCTTTAGATTTGTAAGAATATCAGGATTTGAAATTGTCTTCACAGAATCACCAAGAAAATCAGCAGCCCTTTGTGCTGAAAAGATACAATCTGCATCAGCCCATCTATTGTAGTACATATCCTGAAAATGCTCAGCCGTAGCTCGATTGACCTCTCTTTGCTCATCAGAGTTTGCTTGACTCTCAAATAACTCCTCTTGTGAATGATCAGAACTATCATCATCATTATCATTATCCGCTGTATTCTCTGCAGGTACATTCTCAGCAGCAGTTTCAAAATTACTCTATGCAGCTTCAACAATAACTTTCTCTGCAACAGGTTCTGGAATCTCAGAGTTTGCAACAAACTCTGTTTCAACAGGAACAGACTCTGCCATAGCTTCATCGAAATTCTCTACATCAGCTTCAGTAGTTATCTACTCAGCTTTATTAGTCTCAGAGTTTGTAACAAACTCTGCTTCTATGGGAACATTCTCTGTTGCATCCTTGTCAGCAACATCAGGATTTGCAGCAACAGTTTCTGTAGCATTAGCAGCTAAAGTCTGATCGACTTCCTCACCTTTCTCAAATTCAAAAGAAATTATTTCTGTGTGAGAAGCCATAGATTCTGCAATTTCAGCAGTATCTTGATCAACTTCCAAACCCTCTGTGAAATGTTCAGAGTTTACAGAGATGTTTGCTTCAACTTCCATATGAAATCCTTGTGACTCAAAAAACTCAGCCTCAATATTTTTTGTAGCCTCCTGAACAATAATTTCAGGAGCTTCATCTGCAATCTCAACATGTGCTCTATCCTCAACTACATCATCAGCCTTTGATGTAGGAGCTTCTACATCAGCACTTACCATTTCAGGCATAGATGCTGCTTCAGCAACATTTTCCTCAAAAACTCTGTCCAGATTGACAGCTTCAGCATTTACATTGGATGCACCAAAGAGATGTGCAGCCACCAATCTTCTTTTTCTCTGATGAAGAGTTTCATCATCAGTTTCACTCTCCTCATCAGCATTATCAGACTTTGCCCTGTTGGCCCTTCTTTTCTTTAACCTTTTCTTCTGAGGCATATCATCAGTATTTGATGCCCCAGCTTCAGTTTCTGATGGCTTCACTCTTGCAGACTTAACAGCCCTTACCTTTGACTTCTTTGACCTCTGTGATTGAGACACAGAAGGTCCAGCTTCAGCGTTTGCAAGTTGTTGTTGTTGTAAGTTGACCAGGAATTGTTGCACAGACTCAGGTAGCAACAAAACACCAACATCTCCTTTCTTGTTATCTTTATTGGTTAGATCAGAGAATATGTGTTTATGTAATTTAAAACAGGGAATCACATCATTCTCATCTATCTCTACGTCAGAAACACATTCAGAGAATATCAATTGACAAAATCTTGCAAAATAGACTACACCTCTATTTTCATTCATTTTCTCACCTATATTATTTAGAACTAGCCTAGCAACATCAAAATTACCTCCATAAAGAAGAGAATACCCGATTTGCAGACTATCCATGGGAATAGCATCCCAATTCGTGCATTTCTTGCCGAACGCCCTTGTTATGCAGTCGAAAAAGAAACTCCATTCTTTTCTCAAGAGCGGTCGCTTCAACTGACCAAGCTTTGTCAGTGACCCAGAGTATCCTATTTCCCTCATCATTCGAACTAACTCAAAATCTCCAACAGAGATTGTGAAAGCATTAAAGTCTTCAAGGCCCAGAGCATCACGAACAGTTGTAGGAGTAACTACAAACTCTTCTCCTTGAAATTCAAAGATAATAGATGGAGACCCAGACTCTCCTCCATTGTCATAAGTACCTGTCTGCCAAAAAGATCTGATTTGAGATGCAGACAGCTTCAATGGTGCTGTGAGAGCAGTTCCAACATCAGAGTTTGACAAGAAATCTTGAATCACATGATACGCCTCCGGTGCGTTCTCATTTGCCAAAGGAGCAGCATAGTTATTAGGAACGAATTCTAACCCAGAAGCCGTAAACATTGTAGTAGCCATTAGAAAAGTTTAGAAGAAAGATAGAGAAAAGTATCGAATGTATGCAGTGAAAGTGTTTGAGACAGTGTTTGTGAGTAAAAACTTATGAAAAGATGAAGTGTGTAAAAGAATGAACCGTTTATGTGTAGTAAGTTTAAATAATAACAGTGAAAATTAAAACCCAATCGTTTTAATCATTACTACACACAGCAGGCGTCTTTGAAAAATGTGTGAGTGGGACAGATGTCAAACATGTATACGCTGACAGCTGTATGTAACAACTTCCAATACACACGCGCAGTAAAAATAACCATAATTACTGCTTTCCACACTGTTCAAAACACTCAACCTCTCTCTCCTCTGTTTAATACAAATTTGAACCGTTTTTACTCATACTCTTTCGTATTTCTAAACAATTGTCTAATCTCAAAATTATAAAATGTCTGAAACAAAGAAATCATTTTAATCATCAGAGATTAAAACAAAATTACCTCGGCGAATTTCTCACAATACATCAGTGTTTACCATTTGTCCTTCTTTGTCAATAAACTCTTTTCTCAAACTGTACAGGTGTGAATAATTGTGTGTGCTATAGCAGAGTTTACTGAATTTGAATATTTAGACCATCTCAAAGTGCATAAAATCCACAAACTTAAGTAGTAAAAACTGGTTGCCTAAACTCTCATGTAAAACATAAAATCTGATTTTTATATCTAAACTCTGTATTTTGATATCCTTTCATTTGGATATATCTTTTATTCTTCACCCCCTTCATATATATATATATATATATATTATATATATATATATATATATATATATATATATATATATATATATATATATATTTTTTTTTTTAATTTTTCCAGTAATCAGTGGTTGGCACTAGTCACCAAAAATCAAAGATTTTAGCCCTTATTTCATACAATAAGTTCATGGATCTTCCTAGGCACAACATGATCTCAAAGGAATTTGTGCTCTTTTTGGCATCTTTTGATTTGAGGGTGAATTATTTATAATTAATAATCAGAGTTTAGACTTTTCATCAGTTAATGTAATTAATTTATGAGAGAAAATGCAAACAGCTAATACAACTTCAGTGTATAGAATCAATAAACTAAGAGATGCTATAAATATAGAGACAGTATCATGCTGTGTTAACTTACTGCACATATTTGAGATCAGAATCTAAACAACTCTTAAGGATTCACAATTACTTACTGAGAATTATGTTTCATACAAATTTCTTCATTGGTCCATATGTTTCAGACAAACTTACAATCAGAGTATAGCATTAGACTGTAACTATCAGAGTATGACCAACACTTTATGACTAACAGAGTTTAGCATCAGAGTTTACTTTCAGAGTTTATGACACTGGTACTCATAACAGTTAATACATGCAAAGAATCATGAGCATAAAAATTAAACATGTATAGTTTTTGAGTCTAACCCGTATCTCTAGTCGAAACCAGAGATCATTCCAAGTTCATTTACCAATCTTGTAAAAGTAGCTTCACTCAAAGGTTTGGTGAAGATATCTGCAAGTTGTTGGTCTGTAGACACAAAATGAAGCTCAATGTTTCCTTCTTCCACATGTTCTCTGATAAAATGATACCTTATGCTGATGTGCTTGGTCATGGAGTGCTGTACTGGATTTCCTGTCATAGCAATAGCACTTTGGTTATCACAGAAAATAGGTATTTTAGAGTACCTCAAACCATAATCCAGCAACTGATTCTTCATCCACAGAATCTGTGCACAACAGCTACCAGCAGCTATATACTCTGCTTCTGCTGTGGATGTGGAAATTGATTTCTGTTTCTTGCTGTACCAAGAAACCAATCTGTCACCTAAGAATTGACAGCTTCCACTTGTACTTTTTCTGTCTATCTTACAGCCTGCAAAATCTGCATCAGAGTAACCAATTAACTTAAACTCTGATTCTCTAGGATACCACAGACCCAAGGTTATGGTTCCTTTGAGATATTTGAAAATCCTTTTTACAGCTGTTAGATGAGGCTCTCTGGGATCTGCTTGAAATCTTGCACAAAGACATGTTGCATACATGATATCAGGTCTACTTACAGTAAGATACATTAAAGACCCTATCATTCCTCTGTAGTTTGTCATATCTACTGAGGCTCCTGTGTCTTTGTCTAGCTTTGTTGCAGTAGCCATGGGAGTTGTAGCAGATGAACTATCAAGCATACCAAATTTCTTGAGAAGATTTCTGGTATATTTTGCTTGATTGATAAAAATACCATCATCTGTTTGCTTGACCTGTAAGCCTAGAAAATAACTAAGCTCTCCCATCATGCTCATTTGGTACCTGGATTGCATAAGCTTTGCAAACTTCTTACAAAGTTTGTCATTAGTAGATCCAAAGATAATATCATCTACATAAATTTGAACTAAAAGCAAATCATCACCAGAATTGAAATAAAACAAGGTTTTATCAATTGTACCTCTTGTGAATCCACTTTCTAAAAGAAATTGAGCAAGAGTTTCATACCATGCTCTTGGTGCTTGCTTTAGTCCATATAATGCCTTGTCAAGCCTGTAGACATAATCTGGATGCTTGGGATCTACAAATCCTGGTGGTTGTTCAACAAACACTTCTTCTTCAATCTTCCCATTGAGAAAAGCACTTTTCACATCCATCTGAAAGACTTTAAATTTCTTGTGTGCAGCATAGGCCAGAAAAATTCTTATGGCTTCCAATCTTGCAACTGGAGCAAAGGTTTCATCATAGTCAATTCCTTCCTGTTGTGAATAACCTTTAGCCACAAGTCTAGCCTTGTTTCTTGTAATCACACCTTCACTGTCAGTCTTGTTTCTGAAAACCCACTTTGTACCTACAATTGATCTATTCTTTGGTCTAGGTACAAGTGTCCAGACTTCATTTCTTTCAAATTCATTTAACTCTTCTTGCATTGCTGTAATCCAATTAGCATCTTGAAGAGCTTCCTCCACCTTCTTTGGTTCTGTTTGAGACAAGAAAGCATGATACAGACACTCATTATTTGTTGCACTTCTAGTTCTCACACTAGCATCAGGATCTCCAATTATGAGATCAGGTGTGTGTGCCTGTGTCCACTTTCTTGCTGTTGGTAAGTGGTTTCTTGCATCATTATTGGATCCTCCCCTTTGATCCATGCTCTCCTGATTCATATGTTGACTTTCTGCAGCATCTGAGGCTCCCCCTGAATTGGATGGCTCAGAGTTTGAACTGTCAGAGTTTGAATCAGTTTCCTCAACTGACTCATTTTATGTGTCTTGTTGAGCTTCTTCACGCTCCCCCTCAACTGGTTCTCTATTTTGATCAATTTGAGAATTTCCAGTTTCTCCAGTATTTACCAGTAGAGGTTCAGAGTATGCTTCGTCAGAGTTTATCAGAACCGCTTCATCAGAGTTTGTCGGTACTGCTTCATCAGAGTTTACATCATCAGAAAATAAACCTTCATTTTCAAAGCGCAGTTGATCATGTTCAATTTCATCTTCAAGTCCAGTTATTTTCTTGTCATCAAATGACACATGTATGGATTCCATGATCACTTTAGTTCTCAGATTGTAAACTCTGAATGCTTTTGTTGATAATGGATAGCCAACAAAGATTCCTTCATCAGCTTTTAACTCGAACTTAGTCAACTGTTCAGGATGAGTCTTCAACACAAAGCATTTGCATCCAAATATATGAAAATATTTCAAATTTGGCTTCTTATTTTTCACCATTTCATATGGTGTTTTCCCATGCTTGTTAATCAGTGTAGCATTTTGAGTAAAACAAGCAGTTTGAACAGCTTCTGCCCAGAAATAAGTTGGTAATTTTGCTTCATCAAGCATAGTTCTGGCAGCTTCGATTAGAGTTCTGTTCTTTCTTTCAACTACACCATTCTGCTGTGGAGTTCCAGGTGCAGAAAACTCTTGTTTCACTCCTCTTTCCTTGCAGAAAGCTTCCATGATTGAGTTTCTGAATTCAGTTCCATTATCACTTCTTATAATTTTCACTTTGTGCTGTGATCCTTTGTCCAGTAGGTTTACATGATCCATCAGAGTTTGAGCAGTTTCATCCTTCTTTGATAAGAAATACACCCATGTATATCTAGTATATTCATCAACAATTACTAGAGCATATTTCTTTCTGCCCATAGACATCACATTCACTGGTCCAAAGAGATCAACATGTAGAAGATGATAAGGTTCCACTACTGAAGATTCAGATTTTCTCTTGAAAGATGACTTCCTTTGCTTGGCCTTTTGACAAGAATCACACAGACCATCTAAGCTTAGTATTGACTTTGGAAGTCCCCTTACAAGATCTTTTCGTATAAGTTCATTGATGTTGTTCAAGTTTAGATGAGAGAGCTTCTTATTCCATTTCCAACTCTCTTCATTTGACATTCTTGCTGACAGACACACTGTTTTTCCATCATAGTTTGTTACCAAACTTGCTTCATAAATATTGTTGCGCTTGTTTCCAACTAGAACAACTTTTCCAGTAGATCTACTGATAACTTCACAGTATTCAGTATGAAAATCTACATGGTTTCCTCTGTCACAGATTTGACTCACTGATAGCAGATTATGCTTGAGTCCTGAGACTAGAGCTACATTTGTGATGATGACACTTCCAAGATTAATATTGCCATATCCCAGAGTGTGTCCTATGTTGCCATTTCCATAGGAAACCTTTGGGCCAGCCTTCTCCTCAAAGTCTGATAGCAGGGCTTTATTTCCAGTCATATGTCCTGAGCATCCACTGTCCAAGATAAGTGTGCTCTCTTTTATACCCTGCAATCACAAACAAACACTAAGTGTTAGTTTTAAGGACCCAGACTTGCTTGGATCCTTTGTCTTTCTTAACAGTGTTAGCTTTTGCAGCGGAATCACTATCAACAGAGTTTAAACTAACATTGTCAGACTTTACACTTGCAGAGTTTGCCCTAACCCACTTCAAGTTGGGCTTTGGCTCATAATAGTTATGATAAATAGCATGATAACTCTTACAAGTATAAATAGAATGCCAAGTGCTCCCACAGTGTGTGCATAAAGTCTGTGGTTTAACCCTTACATAATCATTCTTTACTCCTGATGTAGAAGGTAAAGAATTAATATGTTTGTTCTTATTGCAAAATCTAGCAAGATGATTAGAACTACCACAATTATAACATGTTTTCCTTGGAGCAGCAGCAGTAGGCAAATAATTATTTCTTTTATTTATGCCTATCTTTCCATTCCTATTCTTCTTGGACCCTTTTGGTTTCATGGCAGATTTTACCTCTTTGAGCTTATGATTGAACTGTTTTCCTGTCATCAAACCAACATTAACCTGTTTTTCACAAGTTTTTACTGGCTTTCTAACAGCTTCTAATTCCATAAGATTTTCTGTTATAATATTTTCCTGTTTTTCACAGGTTTCATCTGATTCCATATCAGCTTCTCTTACTACAACAGATTTTAACTTATTGGTTTCTTGAACAAATTTCACAGGTTTAAGTTGTGGTTTAACCTTAACTTTGTCTTTAAACCTAAGTTCATCATTTTCACAATAGCCTAAACCTACAGAATCTGTCTGAAACACTTGATGAGTGTCTCTTCCAGAGTTTGTCCAAGTCTTGATTATTTTTCTTTCTTTTTCAAGATCAGATTCTAGTTGCTTATATCTTTTGAGCAACTCCTGTTCAACATAAACAACATCATCTCTTTCTTTTTGAATCTGCTTCATATTTTCAAGTTCTCCTTCAAGAAACTTGTTTCTATCTTTAAGACTAAGATTCTCAGATTTAATTCTCTCATTCTCTAAAGTCTGATCCCTATAACTAACATGTACGCTTTTCAGATATACTCTTAATTCAGATATATTATCAGTATCATAAGCATAAGTAGTTAGGGGTACCTTATTTTCAGATGATTCAGTCTCATCTTTGACAGTTGCCATGAGAGCATAATTTACTCCATCATCAGAGTCTGAAGTATCTGCCCAGTCTTTGCCTTTAGAGATGAGTGCCTTCTCAGATTTGCCTTTCTTGCACTCTGGGGCATAGTGACCCATCTCCTTACACTTGTAGCACTGGATTTCAGATTTATCTTTCTTGCCAGACTTGATCTCCCTTCCATCAGACTTTCTAAAACTTTTCCTTTCAGAGTTTGAATCTTTCCTTGAGAATCTCTTTCCTTTCTTGAAGTTCTTAAATCCCATCTTCTTGAAGGTTTTCACCATCAATGCAGCCATTTGCATCATCTGTTCTTCATCATCCTCAGAGTCAGAAGCTTCATCAGAGTTTGAGTCATCATCAGAGTTTGATGACTCACTTTCAGATTTAATGACTAAAGCCTTTCCCTTGGCTTTCTTCCTTGATGATTCCTTCTTGATGGGCTTCTCCTCAACTTTGAGAGCAACAAATTTTGTCTTCTTGCTTGATCTTCTGTTTCTTTGTTCTATTTCCAATTCATGAGTTTTCAGTAACCCATAAATCTCATCAAGTTCAGTTTCAGCAAGTTCGTAATTATCTCTTATAGTTGTTGTCTTCAAATCCCATCTTTCAGGTAAAGATAAGAGAAATTTGAGATTTGATTCTTCAAGATCATATTCTTTATCAACTAGAGATAAATCATTCAGTAGTTTACAGAATCTGTCATATGTCTCAGTCAAGGTTTCATTGGCTCTTGAATCAAAGTGCTCATACTCCTGAGTGAGTATAGTTTTCCTGTTCTTCTTTATAGCAGTGGTTCCTTGACACCTGACTTCCAAAGCATCCCAGATTTCTTTTGCAGTTTTGCAACCAATTACTCTGTTAGACATAACATTATCTAAGGCACTGTGTAGAAGATATCTAACTTTTGCATCTTTTGCAATTGATGAGATGTCCTCAGGAGGCATATCTTTCTTTTCCTTTGGAACAGTCTTTTGTTCTTGACCATCAACAACAGGAGACAATTTAGTCGGCATATGAGGACCATCATTGATTCTGTCAAGATATTCTGGATCTGTAGCCTCCAGAAACATGGTCATCTTCACCTTCCAAATTGGATACTCCACTGGCCTGAGAATTGGAACCCTGATTGTTTCATACCGACTCACAGAATTAGGTTTAACCTGTTCAATCTTGGGAGAAGTTTGATTTTCTTCAGACATGATTATTACTGTGTTTGAATCGAAAAACTGTATATATTAAACAGCCTTGGCTCTGATACCAATTGTTAGGCCGAATACACAATATAATCAAGTATGTATATGAGAATAACAATCAAGAACACTTTTTATAAATCAACAAACTGTAATTATTTTAACAGTTTCTTTCTTTATGATGTTAATGAATCACAAAGAGCTACTAGGTTACAAGAATAATATTTCAATAATCGCATCCCTTCTAGGGATAACCTATCTGTGTTTATATAGTACACAGTTACACAATCCTTATCTAATTGATACTCCTATAAATTAGCTATACAATTCATATCAATTAAGGATTGCTTCAGTCTTCTATTCCGTTTCCTTAGCTGTATCAATATATTCTGCTTCTTTCCATCTTCAGAATATATTGCTTCTAGAATCTTTATCTTTGCACCGACAGCTAAGTCAACTATCACCACGTCAGACTTTATCAAACTCTGACTGGCTTCTAGATAAACTCTGATATGTACCTGGTACTTAAACACTGATGAACAAACGTCAGCAATTATATCTAACATACCTGATCTCTCCTGACTATCGGATGCTGATGCCTAGGCTGGTATTGCATTGGCCGAGATGGTCATGCTCTCTCAACGGGTGTAGGTATCTCTGCTATCGTATCCTCGGAAGGGTCTGAGTCTGAACTAGAACTAGGAGGCTGCAATTATAACCACATTTAATTACTACACATAATATCCCTAGTCGATCTCCTAATATCCTTAAGTGAATTCCTAACTCTCTATGTCATCCTGGACCCTAAGTCCTAACTTGTTTCAATTGCCATAACCTGTTGCTTTAATACCAACTGTGACGCCCTCCAAACCCGGGGTACAGATTTGAGGAGTCATCCGACCAATGGAACACTATTTAACACATGCATAATATATATAAAGACACAAATACCCCTTAACCAAGACCGCATCCAGATTATGGCAATGAACACAAGCTACTACAATCTTTTATTAATACAATACCAGTTTTATCAGAGTTATTACATCACAACTAAAGTTCAAATCTAGACATCTAATCTAGAAAAGCAAAACAACAACTACCCTGACAATGACAATGACTCGAGGGGCTCTCCTGGCTGCTGGTGAACTATCGGTCACGCTATGCCGACTCATACTCTCGCTTCACTGGAATATGGTTAGAAAACAACAAGCAAGAGTGAGCCAAAATTGCTCAGCAAACATCATATGAATCATTTCTATCACAGTTGTAAGGATATGAATTTATGATATCAGAATCAACAACATTTAGCTAACACAGGCTTTGTATCAATAACAGTTGAAGAAAAAGAATTAAAATTTGGCTTATAAATTTTATTCAAATCAAAGGTTGTGCTGCTGGCCAGCCACGCATCAACCCCGGACTAGCTCACAGCATAGTCCTCTACTGGATCCTAGGCCAAACTGGGCCTTAAGTTATTCCGACCATAAATATGGCCCGACCAATTACTGGTCCATTTTAAAAACATGCCAAATCTATCATAGGGTATAAACAATAACATGATCAATAAGATAAACTCAATGTATAATAATTGCAAAAGAGATTCAACTGCTCAGTATCAAATGAAGATCGAGAAAGAATCATGGAATAATTTCAATGGTACAGTGTACTCATTCAATAGGGAAATCAAGATTGGTAATTGATAATCAATGACCGTAATCAACAGTCAAGATGGAAGTCAAATAATCAATGGTTGTCACTAATGATCAAAGGATGATAAACAATAACCAAATGGTGGTAAACAATAATCAAGTGAATTGGAAATAAGGGTTTCTGATGCAGATCAAATCAAAGAATCAAGAATCTCTAAGGAAATGGAATCAGTTGTCCAAATGCGGTTAAAAGATTGATAATTTGAATTGTTCTGGGGATAACGGTATTCAAGTAATCAAGACAATAATAATTTTTATCACAAGTAAAGGCACAGATACTTGCCTGGTCTACGCTGTTGTCGGATCGACTCTGCTCACTCTACCTTTCCCTTTCCCTTGCTCCGGGAACTCGATTCTATAATTAAACAACTCATCACAATAAGTCTAACTATTCTCGTTCTACTCTCGACACTTATTTAATCAATAATCACATTTAAACAAGTAACCGGTCACGTATCGGACGTCCGGTATGATTTACGATATTTAAAACTCAGATATTTGCCCTAGTACGGGCATATACAAACTATAAAACACAACACACAATTAATATGAACCATATAGCACTTATAAACATTTTTAAAACATCATACGAAACTTATTTGAAATTCAAATAAGTCATTACTAATTTTTAAATCAAAAATCGGATTTTTAAATCCAATATAAACATTTAAATGCAAATAAATCAATTAATAAAATTAATTGACACTTTTTAAATGCTCAAACTATTTTTAAATAAATAAATAGGCTTGAAAATAATTAAACTGAATTTTAAATTAATTAAATCTAATTAATAATTAATTTTTAAGAATTAATTGATTAAAAGAAATAACCAATTAATTAATAAATTAATTATTAATTAAAAATAATTAAAATAATTAAGTTTAATCAATTTTCGGATTTAAAATAATAAATATAATTTTCCAGAATTTTTCTGATATTAAAATATATTTTTAAAATAAAAATATGAATTTTTAAAGTTTTTAAACTATTTTCGAATTAATTTTAAAAATAAAATTCAAAAACAGTTTTCAGAAATTGAATTAGGGTTTTGAAGATTGAAACCGGGTCAAAATAACGGGTAAACGGGTTGGGAAGAACGAATTCGGGTCGCCAAGAACAACCCACCGGATTCTGGGTTTTCCAGAATTCGGCCGGTGTCCGGCGGCCGGAATTCTTTGATTCCGTCCAAACATAAACAAACTCAGAGGGCTTTTGTTCGCCTTCTCAATACAAACACAACCAACACACCATATAGACTGTCCCATGCCGGAATCGTGCCCAGAATTCGTTCAAAGAACTCGTCGGCGACGACTTCGGCCAGAAACCCGATCTACTTAATTTCTACATGAAACTCAAAGATTAATATACCAAAACGAAGCTTATAACTCATACAATCAAAGACCCATATCATAACTAATGTCAGATCAACAGAAAGAACGAACGAAGTAAAAGAAAATTTCGGGTCAAAAACCCGAAAATCAAACCCATCAAAATTGAACTCGAACATGAAATTAAATCATGGATTCTTGCTATTTTGAACCCTAGGAACAAGTTAGAAGCAACCAATTGAACGAAGAATCAACAGAATGAAAATCCCCAAATTAATCAAGAACCCTAATTTAATTCGAATATTGAAAAATTCATAATATATCGAAAAATTACCAGATGATGATGAGATTGGAAGATTCTGAAACTAGAGATCAAGAGCTTTGATTTGAGTACTTGAACTTTGCTTTCTGAAATCAATAACACCTTGAACGAACGGATTGATTATTCAAGAACACGAAGAACACGTTTCAGAAATTTTTACTTTTTGATTATACGCAATGCAGATTATGAAGGTTATAAGGTACGATTCGTCTTTATATATTTTTGGAAAAATAATACCCCAAGGAACACTTTTGGATCGTTATATATCCACTGGATCGTTTAAAAACCCTAATTAGGTTAAAAATACGTTTTACGAGAAGATAATTATCTACAAGGATTGATAATTATCCAAATCAATACATATCATTATATAACTAATGCCTAAGAATACCGGGGCTATAACAAAGGTAATATTGATATAAAACGATATATCCGTCCCCTTAAGGAATTAGGGTTGGGAACAATTTTTCCCTTTTTGAACAAAACGAATTATTCTTGAAGAATCAAATAGGTAGGAATGAAATGATACGAATATCTCTCCCGATAATGATTCGAATACGAAAGACGAAGAGATAATAATTAATGTACGAAATTCCAATGGGGCCCTTGAATTATCAAAACGGGGCTCGGATTTGAAGAAAATTCCAAATGACGAAATATTTGAAAGGGGCTTTCGACTCACCATTTAGCACATAATCACACAATAATTATCATTTAATAATATTCCAATACTCCACAATATATATTTTTATATTAAATATATCATTTATTTAAATAATAAAATTCACGGATATTACAGCCTGTCTCCCAAGGCACCCTGTACAGAGTCTGCACAAACTCATGGTTCACAACCTGAGGAACCCCCACTTGCAGAAACACACAGTGAGTTAGGGAACAGTGAGGATTTCTCTATTCCCATTGATGGTTCACATGTTTCTCCTGTGAATCAGCCCCCACTCTCTGCTACACTTTCACCTTCTTCTTCCTTCCCTATACATTCTTTTGTTTCTTCTCTACAACCTAGAGAAGGGTACAGTCCCAAACCTTCAGGTTTTGATCATCCATCTCCAATCATGGATGAACCCCCATCTAGTGGTCCACAAGAAACCATTTCTCAAAGTGAAATGGATACCACTCCTCTAAACACTGAGCAAGGGCAAAGTGGTATTTTTCCAGAAAATGAAACAGCCAACACTTTGTCTGAACTCCAAGGAGCATCTTACCTTCAGGAAGATGCTGTCACAGCCTCTGTTGCTGTCAAAGACACTGGAAATGTTGCTGTCTTGGACACAGCTGCTGTCATGGGTGGAGAGAAAGCTACTGTCAACACAGAACCTACTGTCACTCCACATCCCAAAGATGCTGTCATGACAGAACCTGCTGTCATCGCTCAAGCTGACAGTAACATTCTTGCCAAAGATGTTGTCCAGTCCTCTCAGCCAGATTTTGATGCTGTAACCATTGAGGATGCCTCTGATGATGACCTACCTCTTGCCAAACTCTTGAAGGTACATTCTAAATCTTCTACTTCCATGCATGTTAGTACTGCTCATACCCATGCATTTAGGTTGAGTGAGGGTGTGCAAAAGAAACGAGAGATAAAAGAAAAGAGAGGTGAGCATAAAAATGAGAGGCAGCCAAATGAGCTGGCAAAAAGGAGAGGGACTTGAGCATGTCCAGAGAGATCTTGAGGGAGCCCACACTATTCAGGCATTAGGCCTTGAGAGTCAAACAGTGAGGAGTGATTAGATCACTCAAAAACACCCTGAGAGTGTGAGAACCCCCATAGCCTCCAAGCCCCTTTCTTTTCCTTCCCCTCCAAGAAGGTTAAGGAATGGTGGCCCCTCTGCAAATTTTGGTAATAGGATTGAAGCTCTGGAAGGACAGTGTGCTACTTTGAAATCCAACCTGGACTCTCTCTCTCAACTGGTGGTTGATGGTTTTGCTGCTACTCAGCTCTCTATCCAGTTCCTTACTGACCTAGTAGCTGCCAACTCAACTAAGGGGGAGAAGGTAGCAAGATCAGAATCAATATCTATTCAGGAATCAGGTGGAACTCAGGGGGAGCCAGTAACTGTGAAGACCAAAGGGGGAGCAAAACAAGTTTCTGGAATCAAGAGTAAATAAATGACAAAGGGGGAGCAAGTCAAACCAAGCAGTGGACAACCAAAGGATAAAGCTGAAGATCTTGTTGAAGTTGATTTGGATGGTGAAAAGGTGTTAATGTCTAAGGCAACTCAAGATGCAATGCAAAGAAGACCTGCATCTAGACACCCAATTCTACCTCCTGTGACAATTAGAGAACCAACTTCAGCAACTCAAGAAACTGCTCTACAGAAAAGATGGAGAGAAATGGAGGAACAAAACAAGCTTGGGAAAGGTAAAGGGAAACTGCCTGAATCCATCCATAAGGGAAATACTTGGTCCAATGGTACTGAGTTTGATCAAGAAGAAGCCAACACTATAATGGTGGATTACAGGGAGAGCACATTACACAATCATGACACTGAATTTAGCAGTGTGGTGGAAAAATCAATGAATGCACCAAGCAACAGTCCAACCAACACCACAAAACTGTTAAAGGATCAAATCATTAGTGTCAGTGTAATGGTGAATGATGAGAAAAAATGGGCTGTAAGTATCTATTTCACTTCTGGCATATCTTATTTCATCACAATGAAGTTATTGCAGAGTCTGCCAGCAAAGGTGTTGTGTGCTATGAAGGGAAAGATCAAGGCAACTCAAACACCATTCAATGAAACACTGAATATGCAAATCCAGAACATGATCACACAGAAGCTACCTGAAGTCTACACAAATCCACCATGCGTTTTCTACAGATCTACTACAAAGGATGGCACAAGAAGGAACAGCTACATTAATTTGATCAGTCCATCTAGGATGCAAACTGAGACAATTATGAAAATGTTATATGGAATACTCAGCTCAAATGCCAATCCAGGAAGAGTCTTTGCTGTTCAAGAGATCTACAAAATGCTGGTGTTGAGAGACAAGGCACTGGGAGCTAGAGTGAAGGAGTTAATCACTAGAGCCAATGCCAAAAGAGCTGATCAAGGTGGAAGCTGCCTCTATGATATTCCTTTTCAAGATGATGATGATGATGAGATTGGAGGTGGTGAAGCTTCTGGAAATGCAGGTAATGCTGGTGTAAGTAATTCTGGGAATACTGGTATTCAATCTCAGAATGAAGGCAATGAAGAAACTCCTAGTCAAGAAAAGAAAGATGCTGATGCAACAGATGAAGAGGAGCTAAGAATACTGGAAGCTTTGGAGGCAATCATTCTTAGATGTGCTATTGACTGCATAAATGCAGAAAAAGATGTTGTCACCAAAGATACTGTCGACAAGGAAACTGTCATAGAAGATGCTGTCATGGAAGATACTGTCGACAAAGGTACTGTCAAGGAAGGTTCTGTCAAGGATGAAGCCAAAGCTACTGTCAAGCCCAAAAGACTGAAAGCTAAAGCAAAAGCATGGTTTTCTAGACAGAAACCTGAAGGAAAGCACAAATACTCAGGAAAGGAAAAGGCCACTGGATTTGGCAGGAATCTGAAGAAGCCAATTCAATCAGTACCTCCTAACAGTCTTAAGATACAACAGATGCAATCTAAAGAAATCAAGAGTGTTGAGGTTAAGCTGGATGCAAATCAAGAGGTCACTGAGTACATTCTGTGGTGGGAAGAATCAAGATCTGCCAAGGTTAATAAGGACTTCTATCTGGAAGCCACATCAACCAGTGGTAGAACGACAACCATAGATAAAAGGAGAATTGACTTCTTCTACCTGGAAAGAATGGTAGAGTTGTTGGAGAGCTATGAAAATGTCCTAGAGTCTGTCATGGAACATATTCTGAAATATCAGGCTGATAGGGATGCTGAGTTCTATCAGAAATTTGGCTACAGTTTTGTAGATTTTGATGATGCTGATATTTTAACTGATCTACCAGCTTCTCCTATGCCATATCACTGGTACTATGAGTTTGATGATTTACCCACAGAAGAAGGGCAAACCCAACCAACTCAGGAAGGGCAACCCAAGCCAAGCAAAAGACCTGACTCTTCTCAATATTCTCAATATCAGTCAGAACTTGATAAGAAGGAAGCTGAACTCCTGGAAAGATGCAAGATTGCCAACAAGGCAGAAAGTGAAGCTCCAAATTATCAAACACGTATGCTGGAAAATCCCTTAAGAATCAAGTACCTAAAAGAAGAAATCTACGTTTGCAGCTTGCACAAGCTAAAAACAACTATTATGAAGGATTTACAGTATATGGTAGCTGGATCAATTCATCCCTTGGAGCAGATTTGTTCTGATGCGATAGAGGAAATATTGGAAAGGAGAAAAGGAGAATGTTCAAAGCTGGACAAGCAAAGGAGGATGTCTCTCAATGCTTATCCTGGAAGTAGATTCAAGCTCATTCATGAAGAACTCCACTTCAGAAGCTATCCATATGATCAA
This sequence comes from Heracleum sosnowskyi, assembly GCA_030848705.1. Taxonomy (NCBI): domain Eukaryota; kingdom Viridiplantae; phylum Streptophyta; class Magnoliopsida; order Apiales; family Apiaceae; genus Heracleum; species Heracleum sosnowskyi. The sequence continues at coordinate 75,811,079 of CM061235.1, forward strand.
GAGCAATGGATGAATCTCAGGGATGCTAATTCTCTTATCTCTCCTACTATCAAGAGGATCATTGAAGAAATAGAAGATGCTGTAGTCACTCCTGCCGAAATCTCTCTTGTAGAAGGTCTAAGAGGCTGCTTGGTAGAAGCTCTCAAAAGAGAGGATGTAGCAAGACAGAAGAGGAAATCTCAAGCTAAGTAAAAATTCTTAATCCATTCTGATCTTGTTAGTTAAGTTGTCAGCATATATTGTAAATTTGTTGTTATTATCCATAAAAACAAATTGGGGGAGATTGTTGGGATTTATGGGTGATAGCATAGAAACAAATTAACCTTGTATATACTTAATTTTTTAATTAAGTAGAACATACTATCACAGCCAAAGTATGTTCTTGTAATCAGTATGCAATGTCATTTTAGTTGTGTAATTTGGAAGAAGTTCACTCGCTGTGTTCAAGCCTCAAAGAATGCATATTAGATGACAGCATGAATAAAGGTTACTGTCATAAGCATTGACAGTAAGATTACAAGAAGACAGAATGTTGCAAGTCACGACAGCATATTCACTCTGACAGCAACTTTGGCGGAAGACTACGCGACAACAACTTTAGCCCTCGACAGCAAGTTTGGAAACCTCGACAGCACTCTGTGCGGGGAACTCATACTGTCACCAAAAGAACATTCCTATGACAGCAAGCTTTGTGGCAAAAGTAACTGTCTCGAGAAAGATTCTTGTTCTAGGTATCTTCTCAGTCAAATCCCGTGATAGTTTCAATGTTCAAGAAACAGGCGTGTTGCAGTATCCCTAAACTGCACCAAGTCTGCAAGAATACGACAGAAGCTTCAAGCACTACAAAACAAAAGCGAATCAATTCAAGAGCAAGGTCAAGTCTCTATTTGCTGAATCGTTTTAGCTGGAAATAGAATGAATCTAGGTTGCTTTCTTTGTAATGTATATCTGATATGTTAGCAATTTAGGAAAGTCACATGGGTAGACATTTTGTAAGAAGCTGCCACTTGATAATGACAGCAGCTTCACAAACCCGTGTTGACAGTGATAGGATTAGTTTTATACTTAGACTATCAATTCATTCTAGAAAAGATGTGAATGCAAGCAAGTGTCTTGAAGAAAACTGAAGCTCAAGGATTCTCTCTTGAGGTTGTAGCAACACTTTGCAAAATAAATAAAAACATTTATTTTGTGAAACTTGTCTTTAGACCATACTGTTTGTGAATGCATACATATTACTGATAACGTTAAATCTTAGTTTTGGTTGTTAAAATTGAGATTGAATTTTATCAGTATTGCATTCATCCCCCCCCCTTCTGCAATACACGAGGACCAACATTTTCTTACTTTCCAGAACTTTGCTTTTGTTAATCTCTTTTGTTAAACTGCACGTGCAACTTTACTAAAGCAGAAAGACTATTTTTCTGAACTAGAAAGACTATTACTAATATTAGAAAGACTTTCCTTAAGTCTAAAAAGACTTTCAGAAAGACTATTCTAATTTCAGTTTGACTTTCGGAAAGACTAAAAAGAACTAGAAAGGCAATCAGTAAGACTATCAAGGATAGTCTTACCGGTTCTACTTTAGTCTTTTTGATATTAGAATTAATTATAATTTAATTACCTACTTAATTTAACTAATAAATTAATTCTTTCAGAATTAATTTATTTGTTAAATTAATTAAATAAAATAGTTAATTAAAGGAGAATAAAAACTAATTTCTTGTGCAAAGAAATTGTTCTGTGAACCACTTAAAATAATGACGAACTTCCACTGACTGTCGTTGACACTCGATGTATTGTCTGGTTCATGAGTGACTAACTTCAATTACTGTTCTTCATCTCTGACTTTAAGATGTGATTCTCTTTTTCTCTAAATCCCTTTAATTAATCACTGTAACATGTACCCTTGCTGTCACACTCCTGAAATCTCTGTCTTTATAATAAATCTACTTTCTTGAATACTTCACTGAGGCTTGATCAAATAAATGAACTTCTTTCAATGTAGAATAACTTCAAGTCTGTAGGATGACTTTAATCTTCATTCTTTTGACTGATATGATCTTTTGAGATTCTTGTGACAATTTGAATTATTACTTACTTATTACAAACTTGTTTAAGTTGAGTTAAATCCTCGATGTTAACAAATAGGCCTATACATATGTCTTTCAATCTCCCCATATTTGTTTGTTAGAGAATAACAAGCAAATACCTAGAGGATAACTCAATTAACTAAACAAGTAGAAATAAGACTTTAAAAGCTAAGTAATTAATAACACAAAGTTCTAGATTTCATTAAACATTTTTCAGATTCAAACATTAAAGGTAAATACAAGATAGATGTTCCTCTGGACTGAACATATGTATACATTGATCCTATCTTGATTCACCTAAGCTCTATACATATTACATTAAACATTGAGCTTTAGTTCACTTGTCTTCTTCAAGCATTTCTCCTTCCTCCAGAGCTTCAAGCAAATCCTTGTCCAGTACACGATAAGATTCAGATGTAATACCACTTGGTCTGACAAGTTGAGTTGTGACTTTCTTCAGCCTATTCTTCATTTGATGATATCTTGTGATATTAGCTATGCAATAGTCTTGAATCAAGTCAGCAACTTTTGTCTTTTCTTGAGTAGCAAACCCTGAAGTCCTTAACATATTCTCCAAGTAGACAAGATGTTTGGCAGGATAATCTTTCAACGAGAGATGATCTACATCACAATTCTGAAGTGCCCTTCCTTTATAGAATTTGATTTCATAAGGCACTTCTACCACTTGAGAACTGGCTTTCATAGCAAAATCTCTAAGCTGGTCATGCAACAACTCAGTCAATGGAGAAGTTCTTTTAATCTTGCTCATGAAGACCCAAAGTTCAGAAAGAGTTCTACTTTCAAGAAAATTGAGAGAAACTATGAAAGTTCCTTCATTGTGTGTGTAGATGTAGATCTTCATTTCCTCTCTAACCCTGTCAAATCCAGTAGTGATTCTTGAAATCTCTGCATGAAGAGCTTTCATATATACAGAGTTATCTGGATTGACCTTCTTATATCTTTCTAACATACCAAGAAACTTGCCATCATTGTTTGTTCCTGTCTGATGTGCAAACATCTCTCTTGCCTTATCCCATTCTTCTCCTAGTTTCAACCTCACATTCAACTTTTTGTCTTTGACCTTCAGATTGTGAAGCCGTTGCTTTTCTTCATGTTCAGACTTTTGGATAATAAGATGTTTAGAAATGATGTCAGACACTTTGGCATTCTCCTCTTCTCTTCTCTTGAGATCAGCTTTCTATTTTAGCAACTCAGCTTCAAAGGCAGGATCAACTGGAGTTTCTTCTTCCCAATCAGCATAGTCTGCTTCTTCTTCAACCTCCACATCACCAAAGGTATCTTCAGGGGCTTCTTCATATTATTCAAAGTCAAAATCACCCTGTTCGCCTTGATAGTAGACAGCATCAGAAAAAGTAAACTTCTGCTTTCCTTTATCTTTGCCTGATCCTCCAGTTTGTCCTCCTTGATCTCCTCCTTGTTTTTCCTCATTCTCCCCCTTAGTTGAGGAATCCTCTACATATTTAGATTTTGTAGCATCAGGATTAACCTCACTTCTTCCCCTTATAGCTCTTTCATCTCCTCCTTGATCATCATCCTCATCATCTTTATCTTCATCATCACCCTCAAAGAATTTCTTTTGTCCGGCAGTGGGTTGATGTGAATTCCTGATCATATAGTACAGATGCTTCATCCTTTCATTCAGATGCTCCATTCCACCTTCAATCTTTGTAAACCTTTGATCATTAAACCACTGATTTTCATCAATCGTTTGCTGAATGTAGTCCACTTGAGAAGAAATGGAAGCAATCTGCTTGAAACTCTCTGTTATCTGTGCATTTGAAGTTGTAAGATCAGAGATGTCCGAAGCCACAAGTACTTGAGATTGCTGGATTGCATTGACCTTTGAAAGGAGAGTAATCTTCAGACCTTCAATATCATCTTTTATAGTGCCCAACTGATTAGTTACATAGGTGGAAGAAGAAGACCGTTCAACCACTTGTGCTTTCAGAAGATCTTTCTCAGCCTGGGTTTCTTGGAGTTGTTTCTGTAGAGCAGCAATTTGAGCTAACAACGAAGCAGTGTTTGTGTCAATGTGTGCACTCACCTCAATTTCTCTCAGTGGTGTTTCACTCACCTCACGTGCTTGTATTTCACTCTTTGTTTGAGTTGGATTTCTAACCACTAGCTGTCTATCCAGATTTTCTGAAGATGTACCTGCAGTAAAAATCACCCTAGCCCCTTCTAGAGAGGTCAATGGTGGTGCAATGGGAGTTCGCAAATCCCAATCCCTAGTGAAGTCTAAAAAGTCATTTTGATTTTGAAACTGAATTGCTTCAGTGTTAGACTCACTAGGTTGCCTTCCACTTTCTCCAGTAAAAATTGCGAGTGGAAAATCCCTTTGGGGAGCCAGAGATGTTCCCTCTGGGAGGGGAGAAAATGATTTTATTATAGATGGCAAAGAATCAGATTTTCCCTCCGATGCCTGTGAAGGCACTTCTACCGTAACAATGGTAGGCAATGTATCAAATCATATGTTCTCTCCTGACCATGTGTCCTGAGTTTCATCTAATTGAATGTCTTCTCCCATTGTGAGTAATGGGAGTGTGCTTGACTCAGTACAGATTGACATGGCCCTATGGCTTTGTTCAATAGATTCACCCTGTTGAGAGGATGTCTCTAGATAATGTTTAGTGGCCATATCAAAATCCATATCATGTTGGGAGGATATAGATGGGCTAACAGTTGTCTCCCTGTATGTTCTTCTCTTCTTGGGTTGTGGAGACAGAAATGTGGGATCTCTCATTGTATCTTCTTCACTAGCACTTCTTTGTCTGACATTAACACTAAGTTCAGGTTGAGTGGTTAAAGGAGTTGACTCAGTGTTTGTCTCTATGACCGGGGATAGAGTTTGTGGTTCTACAAACTCATGGTCAGCCCTATCAACCTCTTGGGTTTCAATAATATTGTTAGAAGAAGAGCCAAGGTTAGGAAATACTACCTGTATTGGAGTGGCATCTGAAGTTCCAACAGGGGTGGAGTGATCCACTAAAGGTTGTTGTTCAGGAACTGGCAATCCATAAGCAGGAAGAGGAATGAATTGGGTCATATAAGGTGTAATGACCACGAGAACAGATAGATATTTGAAAGATGTGTTTAGTCTTTGAAAAAATTTGACATGAGTAGTCTGAGAATTTTCAGAAATACTATGACTAAACAACTGTTTGTGAGCATCAGAAAGAACATGGTTAATCATTAAATTGAGGAAACGAGGATAAAAACATTTGAATTTCCTTCCACTAGAATGATCACTCTTGGCCACTAAGACTCGTCTGACTAATTGATTCTAGACAAGATGCCCAAAATTGATACGAAGATTATGAGCAACTGCAAAACCAATGTTCTGAAGAAGTGAAGAAATATTATGAAAAATAGTTTTGGTGCAGTTGCTGAAAACTTTAGCCATGGTGTCAAAAAATACATCCCACTCACTGACTAGATTGCTTTTGGATAACTTTGTTAAATCTACCGGACCTTGATAGTTGATGCTGGTAAAAAATTGAACTAGGTCCACCTCAGAAGGTAAATTAACAAAGTTATCTCTGGGGAGTTGCAAAGCATCACAAAGAATATCTTTGTTTAGTGTATAGTGTGTGTCACTGATAGTGAATGTAAAAGAGGATAAATCAGTAGACACAATGGCAGTAGAACACAAAAGCCTCAAGGGTTCATGTTTTAAATCAGCATTAAGACAGATTACATGTCTAATGATAGAATGCTCATTTAAAAATTGAATCCAAGGCGTAAAACGTTCAAAGGAACATTTTAGAGGATCAAAATAACCAAGAAAATTGTTTTTGACAATCTCAAAGGCCATTTGTAAAAATAAAAAAAACAGACTTAAAAATAATTAATAAATAGAAACTAACAGAACACAGAACAAGAAATTAAAAACACAAAAGAATTGCCTTAAATTTAAAAAAAAAATCTGCAGCACTTCTTTTAGAAATGTTTTTAAAGAACTAGGAGAGAAAATATGCTAAGTAAAAACTTGAGCAAAAAGACTCAAGTGAATTATGAGAAAGAAATCAGCTAGTATTTATAGAAAACCTGGAAAGACTGTCAGATAGTCTTACCGATAGTCTTTCTAGAGTAAAAAGACTAAAAACAAAAATAATTAACATAAAAATAACAGTTAAATAAATAAAATTATACTAAAAAGACTGTCAGTAAGACTATCTGCAGGGATAGTCTTTCTAGTACAAAAACTAGAAAGACTAAAACAATTACAGTTAAAATCGAAAAAAGAAAAGAAAAATAAAATAAAATAAAACTAATATTCAAAAATACTATCAGAAAGACTATTGGATAGTCTTTCCTATAGTCGTTTTGGAACTAAAAACCATGAAACTATTAGATAAATCAAGTAAAAATGACAGAAATTAAAATAAATAACAGAAAAATCAAATAAAAGCAGAAAAATACAAGAAAATATTTTTAAAAAAGGCAATAAAAAATCTATAAACAGTTGAACAACTATTTAAATATTCTTAAATTCATAAATTTCCAGTAAAAATAAATTTTTCCATAGAAAAATCTGAGAAAAATATTTTTAGAGCAAATAAATTATTTAAAAATACTTAACCTAGAAAGCTTAATAAACTAGATAAAAGCATGGCATTTAAGAATAGTAAATTTATACAACAACAAAGAAAAAGTTTTGATAAACTAAAATACAAGTGAATTTTAAGAAAATATACAAGACAGAGCACTTGTATTCTAACTAAGAACAAATATCAATAGTTATCAATACTAATCACTAAAACTATTTAACATATTAAAACTATTTAACATACCCAATTTACCAACTAACCTGATAAAAGTGGATTCATCAAGAGATTTAGTGAAAATATCTGTTGTTTGTTCCTCTGTAGGTACAAAATGTAACTCCATAGTACCATTCATGTCATGTTCTCTGATAAAATGATACCTGATGTCAATGTGCTTGGTTCTCGAGTGCTGAACTGGGTTGTTGGAGATTGCTATGGCACTTGTATTGTCACATAAAATTGGAATTTTGTTCAATACAAAGCCATAGTCCTTCAATTGATTCCTTATCCATAAGATCTGAGCACAGCAGCTTCCAGAAGCAATATATTCAGCTTCTGCTATTGAATTGGAGACTGTTTGTTGTTTCTTGCTATACTAGGAAATCAATCTACCACCCAGGAATTGAAAACTCCCAGAGGTACTCTTTCTATCAACAACACTACCTGCATAATCAGAATCTGTATATCCAACAAGATTAAAGCCAGAATCTTTAGGGTACCAAATACCTAAACTAGGTGTACCCTTAAGATATCTCAAGATTCTTTTAACAGCAACGAGATGTAAATCTCTAGGATCCACTTGGAACCTTGCACATAAGCATGTAGCATGCATAATATCAAGTCTACTTGCAGTAAGATAGAGTAATGAGCCAATCATACCTCTGTAGCTTGTAACATCTACCTTGATAGAATTATCACAGGCTCCAAGTTTGATAGCTGTTGTTAGGAATATGTTGTTCTTGATGATAAACATAAAACACTTAGTAGAATTTGTGTAAAGTCATTTTGTAGCTGTCAACGGAATGGTATGCTTTGCAGCAATCCGTTGACAGGAAGCTCATCAACGAAATGAGTGATGTAGCAATTGCACTGTACAATACTTCTAGTTTGATATGCATTTCATTGTAGATATTGGATAGGTTTTCTAAGTCATGTTGACTAAGTACTAGATAGGCAAAATAGGTTGGTTAATTGTAAATATATTATACCTTGTAATTTTGCCTAAGTGAAGACATGTCAACGGTATGGAGTTTACTCATCAACGAAACAAAGTTTACTCATCAACGAAATGAAGAATAAAGCTATCAACGAAACACATCTCCCTGCTATCAACGAATCATTATTGCTTTTTGAATAGTTGACAAAGTGATAGTGACAGTTTACTGAACAGATCTAAAGGAGATATGGAAGTGTACTGTGCATTGGAAGCCATCAAAATGGTCACTGGAAATAAGGAAACATTCCAATTTCCAAGAAGGCTCTTGGGAGTGATCATAATAAGCGTGAAGACAAAAGTAAAGATCTCCAAGGACCATTGGACAAAAGGAATGAAAAGCAAGCTACTGATGGTTATTACTAGTGTACATTAGTGTAGCCAGAAATAGTATTGTAAACTTGGGAATGTATATAACCAAGTGTAGCAGTTAAAATAAGAGTAAGAGAAGAAAAACAAATAGATTGTATTAGCTACTTTTGAGAGCATTTTCTTCTCTACATTATTGTAACTGAGCAGCTGTGTACTTTTGTATCACAGATTATTTCCGTAATAAAAATCACTTCAGTTGGATCATCAAACAATCCAACTGAAATTATTAAGTGCTTGTGGTTTTTATTTTATAAGTTCAGTTTTAATTTTTAAGTTGTTTTTAAGTTTGAGAAATATCAAGTAATTGTATTCAACCCCCCCCCCTTCTACAATTTTGTTAGGTCATTTGGGATTAACAATTGGTATCAGAGCAAGCTTCTAACATACAAGAAGTTTAAAGATCAAGACCAAAAATAGTAACCATGGTGAAGAAGGATGCAGGTGTAAAGATACCAGTTCTTGATAAGGACAATTACTTTCACTGGAAAGTAAAGATGCATTTACATCTCATGTCTATGGATGAGAGGTATGTAGACTGCATTGAGAAAGGTCCACACGTTCCCATGAAGTTTGCATCTAGAGTTGGAGTGCCAGATGATGCTCCTGATGTGGAAATTCCAAAACTTGTCTCAGAATGGACTATTGAAGATGTTGCAGAAGTCCATAAAGATAAAAGAACCATGAACATTCTGTTTAATGGTTTGGAGCAAGAGATGTTTGACAATGTCATAAACTGTACAACCTCCAAAGAAGTATGGGACACTATTAGAACTCTCTGTGAAGGAACTGAGCAAGTTAGGGAAAACAAAATGTAGCTCCTCATACAACAATATGAGCATTTTCATTTTAAAGCTGGTGAAACCCTAAATGACACGTTTAGTAGGTTTCAAAAGCTTTTGAATGGATTAAAGTTGTATGGGAGGATCTATCAAACCAAGGATTCAAACCTTAAATTTCTTAGAGCTCTTCCAAAAGAATGGAAGCCTATGACTGTTTCTCTCAGAAGCACTCAAGAGTACAAAGACTACACTCTTGAAAGGCTTTATGGAACCTTGAAGACATATGAGTTGGAAATGGAGCAAGATGAAGAAATTGAAAAGTTACAAAAGAAGGGTGGATCTATTGCATTGATTGCATCTGTGAACCAACTGGAAGATGACAATGAAGAAGCTACAAAGGCCACAACTAGTCGAGCTAGTTGTAGGAGTGATGTTAGCAAGGGCAAAGGCAAGATGACAGAAGAAGAAGAATCAGAACCAGCCAACTTGGATGACTTAGATGAGATTGATGAACACATTGCTTTTCTGTCAAGAAAATTCTCTAAGTTCAAGTTTAAGAGAAACTCAGAAGCAAGGCCACCAAGAAGAGACTTTCAACCCAGCAAAACTAACTGGATTGAAAAGTCTAAGTCTAAATGTTTCAATTGTGGAATGCTTGGCCACTTTGCTGGAGACTGCAGAAAGCCCAAGGTTGAGAAGGGCAACAGGAAATTTGAGCCTGTTGATTATAAAAAGAAATACTTTGAACTTCTCAAGCAAAAAGAAAAGGCTTTCATGTCTCAGGAGTATGATTGGGCTGGTAGTGGTGAAGATTCTGATGATGATGTTGAGTATGTCAACTTGGCTCTTATGGCTAACAATCATGAGCAGGAAGCAAGCTCCTCAAGCAACCAGGTAACAATTACTAATCTTTCTGAGCTTTCTAAAGAGGAATGCGATAGTGCAGTAAATGAAATGTCTAATGTACTATATAATTTGCGTGTTACTCTTAAATCACTTACCAAAGAGAATTCAAGAATAAAAGAGACTAATCTGCTATTAAGTGATAGGAATGCAATGTTAGAAGCACAGCTCATTGAATTTGAGAAAATGAGGTGTGTTAGTAGGGATGCTAAGAAGGAACTTGAGAACGTGTTAGAAAGGGAAGAAATTCTTAAAACACAACTTGAAATAGAACAAAGTGTGATTGCTAAATGGAAAGATGCCAGGAATGTTGCTAACAACATCATTAATGTTCAAGGTATGGAATCTTTCTGTGAACAATCATGGAAAAAGAACAAAGAGAAGCTAGGGTATGTTGGTGAAACCTTAGAATCAGAAACAGAGTCAACAAACAACAATGATAATTTGTTGAAGGTTGATATGTCAACGGAATGCAATATTTCGTTGACAGATGAACCATCAACCGATCAGGCTGTTTCGTTGACAGAGAAAAGAAAAGATAAACTCACTAGACTTAATAACAAGTATGGTCCTGTCACCAAGAACTTTGTTCAAGGTGAGTCTAGTAATTCAAAGAAAGTTGAGAAGCCTGTTGAGAGAGCTAATGTAGGTCACTTGTCTAACAAGCAATTGAAGGACAAGTTAGAGAAAGTTCAAGTTGAGGCTAAGGGAAATAAAAAGAATAACAGGAATGGCAAAGTAGGGATTAACAAACACAACAATTACACACCTGATAAATATGCTCCTAGAAAGACATGTGTCAATTGTGGAAGTGTTAGTCATTTATCTACTAACTGCAAATCTGTCAAGAAGACTGCTAATGTGAAAATTCCCAAGCCTGCAATGAATATTTCTATGCCTACAATGCCTGTTATGCCTAACATATTTGCTCCATATGCACAATTTCAAAATCCATATGCCAGCATGCCATTTGTGCCTAGTCCATACATGAATATGTTTAATGTGCCACAAATGCCATGGAATGTGAATAACATGTTAGTTCCTCCAACTATGCATGCTGTGAATGAAAATGTGAGCAACCCTCAGAAATCAACACCAAAGGTAAAGATTGATTTAAATCAATCTGAGCCCAAGGTGAAAAATGATATAAAAGGAAAAGCAAAGGCTAACAAAATAGGACCCAAGGTAACCTGGGTACCAAAATCAACTTGATTTGATTTTATTGTGTGAAGGGAGACAAAAGGAATCTTTGGTACTTGGATAGTGGTTGTTCAAGACACATGACTGGTGATTCTACCCTGCTCACAGAGTTTCAGGAAAGAGCCGGCCCTTGTATTGCTTTTGGAGATGACAACAAAGGCTACACTAAGGGATATGGCTTGATTTCAAAAGAGAATGTCATCATAGATGAGGTTGCATTGGTGGATGGTCTTAAGCACAATTTGCTTAGTATCAGCCAACTTTGTGACAAAGGTTTTTTAGTTACTTTTTCTAGAGAAGCCTGTGTTGTTTCTAAAGGAGGAAACAACAGTGTGGTAATGACTGGATTCAGAAGAGGGAATGTGTACATTGCTGACTTTAGTAGCACAAGTCCAGATACCATCACTTGTCTCTTTAGCAAGGCAAGCAAGGATGAAAGTTGGCTATGGCACAATAAATTGTCTCATTTGAATTTTAAAGTTATGAATGATTTGGTGAGGAAAGATCTTGCTAGAGGAATTCCACAGGTGGAGTTTTCCAAAGATGGTTTGTGTGATGCATGTCAAAAAGGGAAACAAAAGAAGGCATCATTCAAAAGCAAGACAGAGTCATCAATTGTCCATCAGCTTGAGTTGCTTCATATGGATCTGTTTGGCCCTGTGAATGTCATGTCTATTTCAAAGAAGAAATACTGTCTTGTGATTGTTGATGATTTTTCTAGATTTATATGGACCTTCTTTTTGCACTCCAAAGATGAGGCAAGTGAAATCATTATCAATCACATCAAGATGGTAAACAATCATCATGACTTGAAAGTAAGAAGGATTAGGAGTGACAATGGGACAGAATTCAAGCATGAAGGTGTTCTGTGAAGAAAATGGTATTTTGCATGAGTTTTCAGCAACAAGGACACCACAGCAAAATGGTGTAGTTGAAAGGAAAAACAGAACACTTATTGAAGCTGCAAGGACAATGCTAGATGAATCAAAGTTACCAACTTATTTTTGGGCTGAGGCAGTTAACACAGCTTGCTTCACTCAAAATATTTCTTTGATTAATTAGGCCAAGGGAATGACCCCTTATCAACTACTCAAAGGAAAGAAGCCACTATTGGATTTTCTTCATGTCTTTGGATGCAAATGCTTTGTTTTGAGGAATCAAGCTGAGCATTTGGGGAAATTTGAAGCAAAGGCAGATGAAGCAATATTTGTGGGATATGCAGCAGGGAAAGCTTACAGAGTCTATAACCTCAGAACCAACATTGTTATGGAATCTGTACATGTTGTTTTTGATGATCTCAAAATTCAAGGTCTCTGTGATGAAGGTTTCCATGAAAGTCTTTCTTTTGAGAATGAGGAAGGAGATCAAGTGAATCATGTTAAGGCTACTGAGAAACAACCTAAAGTTGTTGTATCTAGCACAGATGAAAGCAGCAGTGAAGATGAAATTGCTGCATTAAGATTGAAAAGAATAGCTGCTAGCAGACCAAATGATCATTTCGTTGACAGTCATGATGGTGGATTCATTGACAGTCAAAATGAGCGTTTCGTTGACAGCCAAAATGCTCATACCGTTGACAGTCATAGAAATGCTTCTAGAAGTGATCAATTAGGGATAACAAACTCAGGGGGAGTTTCTCAAGGACAGATATCCAATCAAGGCAATCATGATCATGAAGCTACCTCGTTAAGAGCAAATCTACCTCCCTCAAGGAAATGGACTAAAGATCATCCATTTGAACTTATTATAGGTGATGTTTCTTCAAAAGTCCAAACTAGAAGAGCAACTCAAGAGGAATGTCTATATAGTAGCTTTCTGTCTCAAGATGAGCCAAAGAAAGTTGAGGATGCACTTCTAGATCCAGATTGGGTTTTATCATGCAAGAGGAGCTAAACCAATTTGAGAGGAACAATGTTTGGAAGCTGGTGCCCAAGCCTAAGGACATGAGTGTCATAGGCACAAAATGGGTGTTCAGAAACAAGATGGATAAAAATGGCATAGTCACAAGGAACAAAGCAAGATTGGTTGGAAAAGGCTATTCACAGGAAGAGGGAATTGATTTTGATGAAACCTTTGCTCCTGTTGCAAGACTAGAAGAAATAAGGATTTTCCTAGCCTATGCAGCCCATGCCAATTTCAAGGTATATCAAATGGATGTGAAGCTGAATGGGGAATTGGAAGAGGAGGTGTATATAAGTCAACCTCCTGGTTTTGAAGATGATGATTTTCCAGAATATGTATACTTCCTCCTCAAAGCACTCTATGGTTTGAAACAGGCACCTAGAGCCTGGTATGACACACTTTCACAGTTCCTCCTTGAGAATCACTTCACTAGAGGTAATGTAGATAAAACTCTGTTTCACAGGATTGTGAATGGCTCTACTATACTTGTTCAAATTTATGTAGATGACATAATCTTTCATAGGTACTGTGTTACTTAATCATGATATAGTCCTCAAGGATGTCCTGTATGTGCCAGAGTTTAAATTAAATTTGGTATCAATTCCAAAGATATGTAAGGACTTGAACTACAGTGTAACTTTCACTAATAGTGAATGTTTTCTACAAGGCCCTGCAATGAGGCCACAACTTCTTGGTAGTTTTTAAGATGGATTGTATTACCTGTAAGATAACACAATCAACAATACTCAAGCTTATGCTGCTAATTCCAGTTCAAGTTCTATTTCTACTAAGGTCGGCTCCTCCACTGAAGCAAATCTACTGGCTCTTCATTCTTCAGTTTCCAGTGTTGTTGATAAAACCAAAACAAAGCTTTGGCACCTTCGTTTTGGTCACACCAGTCAATATGTTATCTCATGTGAAGAATGTATTTGATCATAAACCTTGTTCTATAGATTCTATCTGTCAGATCTGTCCAATGTCAACACAAATAAGAATTCATTTTCATTCTAGTACCAGTAAAACCAAGAAGGCATTTGAACTACTTCAGGTTGATACTTGGGTCCTAATAAGTTTATTGATCACAATGGTTGTAAATATTTCATGACTATAATGGATGATTTTACAAGAATGACATGGGTGTTTTTAATGGAGTTTAAATCTGATGCAGTTTTTTATTCAAGAATTTTGCTTTATATATTGAGAATCAGTTCAGTACTGTCATTAATATTGTGAGAACTGATAATGTCATGGAGTTATGTGAAGGTGATCTCAAGTCTTTTTATCAGGCAAAGGGAATATTGCATCAGAAAACATGTGTTTACTCTCCACAAAAAAATGGTGTTGTGGAGAGAAAACATAGGCAACTATTGGAGAACTCAAGAGCTTTATTTTTTCAGTCAAAATTACCTCAGCAATTTTGCAGTGAATGTGTTCTTTGTGCAACACATCTCATAAATAGAATGCCATTACAAGTGTTGCAGAATGTCAGTCCATATGAGATTTTATATGGTGAGCCTCCAGATATAGATTACTTCAGAGTTTTTGGATATCTATGTTTTGTTTCAACAACTAAACAACACAGAACTAAGTTTGATGCAAGAGCAGAACCACGTGTTTTTATTGGATATCCCACTAGCCAGAAAGGGTATAAGGTACTAAATCCTATTACTCTTACTATTTCTCTTTCCAGAGATATTATTTTACATGAGCAACATTTTCCTTTCCATTTAACTCATCATACACGTCTTTTGCCTATTTTTTTACCAGTCTCTACTGAATAAATTCATTTTTATCATGATCCAGTTCCACCTATATTACTTTATACTTATACATCACATGATCATTCTGATACTACCGGTTCCTCTTCTGATGATATACCAGAAACTAGTATTTCCACTGATTCTACTATTCTTAGAAAAAGTACTAGACCAGTCAAAACACCTTCACATCTTAGTGATTATATTTGTCATGCTTCTCAGACAACTACACATTTGTGTAATCTTGTTTCCTACAACAAGATTTCTGATGTTGTTCAAAATTTTGTCACTACTTCACAATCTTTAGTGGAACCTATAACATATTTAGAAGCAAGTACAGATCCTAGATAGATAACTGACATGGATAAAGAGTTAGAGGCTTTACACAAAAATCATACTTGGAATCTTGTTCCTCTTCCAGCAGGAAAAAAGGCCGTAGGATGTAAATGGGTATACAAGATTAAACTTAAGGCAGATGGCTCAGTGAAAAGGTTTAAAGCCAGGTTGGTTGTCAAGGGCTACAATCAAAAATGGGAAATTGATTTTCTGGAAACCTTTTCTCCAGTTGTCAAAGTGACAACTGTTAGATGTTTAATTGTTGTTGATGCTCATAGAAAATGGACACTTTCCCAGTTACATGTCAATAATGCTTTCTTACATGGGGATTTAAGTGAAGAAGTGTATATGCAGGATCTTGATGGTTTTCTTAACCCTCATAATTTTGTCTGCAAACTTGTCAAATCATTGTATGGTTTAAAACAAGCTAGTAGACAATGGTTTGCCAAGTTAGTGGGGGCATTGAAGCATAAAGGTTTTGTTCAATCAAAAAATGATTACTCTTTGTTTCTGAATCATAATGTTGAAGGCAAAATGATCATAGTAGCAGTCTATGTGGATGACATAATATTGACAGGTGATAATGATGAAGGAATCAATAATTTAAAGAGACATTTGGATGAGATTTTCAGCATTAAAGATTTAGGAATATTGAGCTACTTTCTGGGAATTGAAGTTAGATATGTTGCTGATGGAATTACTCTAAGTCAAAGAAAGTTTTCAAAGGAATTGTTACATGATGCTGGTATTACAAATCACAAGGTTGTAGTCACTCCACTTCCCATAAATCTCAAATTGCAAGCAGATGAAGGAGAAAACTTTAAATCTCCAAGCTTGTACAGATGTTTAGTAGGAAAGTTAAATTTTCTGACACATACTAGACTAGACTTGGCATTCATAGTTGAGCATTTGAGTCAGTTCTTACAGCAGCCTAAAGTACCTCATTACAAAGCATTGATGCATGTACTGAATTATGTTGCATCAACTGTTGGGCAAGGAATTTTATTGAAAGCAGATGACCAGCTACCATTGCAGGCATATTCAGATTCAGACTATGGAGCATGTTTGAACACAAGAAGATCAATTATTGGATATGTTCTAATGCTTGGAAGTTCTCCAATAAGTTGGAAATCAAAGAAGCAAAACAATGTCTCTAAAAGCTCATCAGAAGCAGAGTACAGATCTATGTCTAGTGAAGCAGATGAAGTTGTCTGGATGGTTAGATTATTGGAAGAATTAGAGTTTACAAATGTGAAGCATGTTACACTCCACTGTGATAATCAAAGTGTCATTCATATAGCCAGAAATCCATTACAACATGAACGTACAAAACACATTGAGATTGATATTCATTTAACAAGAGACAAAGTAATGGAAGGGCTTCTTCAAATTTCTTATCTTTCAACTGAGCTACAAATTGCAGACACACTCACAAATTTTTTACCATCTGCACATTTTAATGAGCTTATTTCCAAACTAGGCATGACAGACAAGCAACAGCCTAGTTTGAGGGAGGATGATAAGATTACTAAAGGTGCAGATTAAAAGCGGTGGACCACAAAACATAGGATAGAGGACACATAGGCATAACAGAATTGACAGCTCAGCAAAGAAAATGATCAACTATTAATACTTCCAAATTAGGGATTGAAAGTTAGTTAGAGATGTCACAACTACTTTATCTCTCTCTGATCTCTCTAGATCTCTCACTCGTTCTTTATCTCTGGTTCATATCATTTCTTAGCTTCAAAGTAAATATAGTAAGACATAGTTGTGTAATATATATTCTTGATTTCCTTTTACAAAGTAAGCTAGTGGATTATTAAGTTTTCTCAATTATAATGGAGTTTGGATTGATTCTGTAGTGCTATATTGATTTTGATATTGATTCCTACACATTGTAAGACAACAAACGTTTGTTAGTGTTTGCTGTGAAAACTGGTACACCAGAAACTTTCAGCGGTACGTGTATAGTAGAGAAATTTTCCGTTGTACAGTGTTTTAACAGCAAACATTAACAACCTATTGGTGACTATCCTCCTATATATATAAATATAGAGTAACTGGGTCAGCCCAAAATGATCAATGAAATCCTGAATTTGTAAGAAAACAGTACATCCAAGTTTTCGATAATAACTTGTTTTACCATGCAATCGAAAAACGATATAATTCACAAGAAAAGGGTCACATGATATATAAATTAACAGCATTTTCAATTGGACAAATTTTCAGCTAAAAAAATTATAATATAATTTTTTAAAATTATAATATAATTTGTTAAAATTAAAAATAAAAGATAATTCATAAAAATTTATGCCTTTAATGGGACGTTTCTCTTGACTTAAATTTTAGCCAACTCAATATTATATATGTGGAATATTAACACACCTTTAACATATTTTTACATTATTTTATTGTCATATTTATATAATATTATCAATTTATAACATGTTCAAATAATAACAAAATATGAATTTCAAATATAGTCAATTCAACGTATTTTAAATTCAACAAATTTTAAAATATTATTATTCTAGACTATTTTAAGTAATAATTCTAGCCAGTTATATTTTAAGCAACTACTTAATTAATACCCCGATGCCAAAATAGATCTCAAGTTGTTTTTAAAATGAATTTTAAAACTATAACATTTCCGTTATTTTAAATAAAATTATTAGGAAATTCAAGAAATATATTTTTTTTTTCAAAAATGCAACATCTCTGCTTATCATTGGTTGTAACAATAATTAAATTGACTCTGGTACATTTACATCAACCACACCACGTAAAACATTTTATGTTGTAACGTCAACACTACGGTATCATTTGGAAGTTTTTTTTAAAAAAATATTTTTTTCATTCCCTACTCAAATTTAAAGCACTTGAAATATGCAGATTTTAGCAAAATCGTGAAGATTAATTAATTTTAGCAAGATCTAAAATACACCTCATATGTACAAGTCGTGGGATGCATGGATGAATTTTAGTATTTTTAATTTATTATTTTAGTATTTTTATATGATTTATTATTATTTTTTATCTTATTTTATTATCATTTATTTGTATTTTGATCTTAAAAAATTTTAATATGTTGTCGACGGAATAATATATTGAACTTTTGAATGTAGCTTAGAAAAATAGATGATATAAATATTTAATAATAATAATATGTTGTTGACGGGATTCGAATCTTGAACCCGTGGGAGTATTTTAGATACCAAGAAAATAATATTCTTTTAATATTGTATCAAACTGTTCTCATTTATCTATATTTATATCTAACGGTTATTAGTTAGAGAACCAAACTACCAACCAACCAAATAGATGGTAGTTTGCTTATAATAGTATTTTTTAATATGATTTTTTAGTATTTTTTATCTTATTTTATTAGCATTTATTTGTATTTTGATCTTAAAATTTTTTAATATGTTGTTGACGGAATTCGAACCTTGAACCGTGTGAGCATCTTAGATATCAAAAAAAGAATATTCTTTTAATATTACATCCAACAGTTCTCATTTACCTATATTTACATATAACGATTATTATTTAGAGGACCAAATTAAATGACCAAACAGAGGGTGGTTTGCTTATAATATTATAGTATAGATTACTTTATATTGTACTAATTAAATTATGTCATGTGTAAATCAAGATCACTTTTAGGATTTATATTTGTATCCTAGCATTGCTTTTCCATAAAAGTTTCATAAAATATAAAGGTGGGATTTGGTGGATTATAGGAAAATAGAATGATATTCACAAAGGGAAACGAGGAAGGTAGAAAGGAATGAACCTAAATCATTTTTACATACTTGATTTTGATCTCCAAGCTGTATGAAAATTTATATAATTACCACATAAAAATTAAATTATAAACTAGTATTTGTATTTACATGTTAATTTATTTTTTAAAATTTATATAATTACCACATAAAAATTAAATTATAAACTAGTTTTTATAATTACATGTTAATTTATTTTTTACTGGTTTAAAATATACTCTCTCCCTCCCCTCAATTCTTTACATTGAGGTTGGGCACATATATTAAAAAAGTGTAAGTTAGTAAAGAAAAGTAAGAAAAATGAGTAAAGTGGTGGAACCAATCAATATTTAATGTATAAAGTGGGGATAATGGGGGAAAATAGTGGATGTAGTTAATTTTTATATTATAAAACTTTACTATTTTAGGAAACTTTTGAAATGTAAATAATTGAGAGAGACATCACAAAAATAAAGTGTAAATAAATGAGAGGGACAGAGGTAGTAATTTATAACTGAAAATAGAAAATAAATTAGGAAAATGAAAGTAAATACCTAATGAGGATGGGTCGCAGCATCTTCAATGGGTATGTATTTTGGTTATGTAAAACAATATTTTGATTATTTAAATATGTGATTATGTAAAATTTGTTATCATTCCTTTCATAGTTTCCTCTTTGACTCCCTTGATTTACATACTTGATGAATTTATTGAGCTTTCCTCTCCGTATCAAAAAATCGATCTCATCTTTCAATAGTCTACAATCGTCGGTGTCGTGACCGATTTCCTTGTGGAACCGACAGAATTGGTTTTGATTCCGTTTAGACATATCAGTCCTTAGTGGCTTCGGCCATCGGAGATCCTCCTCCTTTGCTATTTCCATCAGAATTTGGCTTCTGGGAGTGTTCAATCTTGCATACTCCGTAAACTTTGGCCCAAAATTGTTCCTCTTGGGTGGAGAATCAGAATCCTTTAACGTTCTGGGAAACTTTTCCTTGACGTCGTACTCCTGAGTTTCCTTTCTTTTCTTTGAATTTCCACTGCCACCAACAGTGGGTTCATATTTTCTCATGCTTTCTTCAGCCTTGATGTACTTTCCGGCTCTATCTTGGAGCTTCAGCATGCTCTCGGGTGGATGTTTTGCCAATGATCTTTTGAAGTGATCATCAGTGGTTCCTTGCTGCAAGGCTATCATAGCTACTTTGTCCTCTAAATCCGGGACTTTCAGAGCCTCCCGGGTAAATCGGTTGATGTAATCCCTTAAAGCTTCATTCTTTCCTTGCTGGATTCCCTTGAGTGATGCAGAACTTTTCTCGTGCACCCTCCCACTAACAAATTGGTTGATGAACGCTTTGCTTAGTTCCTTAAAAGACCCAATGGAATTGGGAGGTAGACGGCTATACCAACGTTGGGCCATGCCCGCCAAGGTTTATGGAAACGCCCTACACTTGACCGCATCATTGGTTGGCTGCAACAACAGTGCATTAGAGAAGGTTCTTACATGATTCGCGGGATCTCCCGTTCCATCATAAGCTTTAATCGTTGGCATCTTGAATTTCCTGGATATGGTAGCTTTCATGATGTCTTGAGTGAATGGTGGTGTAGGATCATTAGGATCTCCTAGGGGCAACAAAACACTAGGATCACCCCTTGGGGCTTCAGCCCTCTTGGTTCTTCTTGGTGTTGGGTCCAGGTTGATTATCGGGACTCTTCCAGTTGCTTGGCTTTGTACTTTCGCGGCCTCCTGTTCTGCCAGTAATTTCTTGAGCCTTGCAGCCTCTTCCTCATGGGTCGCAATCTTTTCCTTAATAGTTTGAGGTTGTTCCCGATTTGTTTGGGAAGAACGCCTCCTCCTTGGGGCAACATCCCTCTCTTCTGCATATGTATAATTCTCGTCCTCAGTATAGGGACCCGAGTAGTCTTGAATCAAAGGGGTCCATCGAGTTTGAGTTTGTTGATTTTGGGGTCCCAGACCTTGTATGTAAGGAGGAACATATGCTTCGTGATAGGTTGGATTGATACCAATGCTGCCCATCGTGGGTCGAGGTGGCATACCATAGGTTGGCATCCCTAAAGTTTGAGTCGCGTATTGGGGAAGATCCGTAGTATGAAGTTGAAGACCACTTGGTGCATTCATGAGCAGTGGGGAGATTGGTTGCTGGAGAGTGGTCTCTTGTGGATTAGATCCATGAACGACCATTTGTAGGGGATTCGTCCCTTCAACCGAAATCGGGATTTTCGGTCCTTGAGTGTTGGTGGGGATATTCGTCCCTTGAGTTCCAGTAGTTGGCGGTGGTTGATTTCCGTGAGTATCAGCCTCAGAAGTGATAGGAAGCTCCTCAGAAGTTTGAGTATCTCGAGTTGTTCTTCGTGTGTTTGCCATGGTTAATGTTGTCTTCCCACAGACAGCTCCAAATTTTATGGATTAAAAATTTTACTTATAAATTAATTGCTAGGATTTAAGAGAGCTTCGAGCTTTAATGGTTGTTCTCGTGTTTCGTGACTAAATCGGTCCTCACAAGATGCCTACGTATCTCAATTCGTAACTGAGAATCAAGCCAAAAACGTAGTTCTTGGTGTTGCTGTGACGCCCTCCAAACCCGGGGTACAGATTTGGGGAGTCACCCGACCAACGGAACACAATATAAACCTGAATATAACACATGCATAATATATAATGACATAAAATACCCCTTATCCAAAACCACATCCAGATTATGGCATGAAACAAGCTTCTAAGTCATATTTATTACAAACCAGTTTTCAGAGTAATTACATCACAACTTAAGTTCAGAGCTAGACATCTGGTCTAACAGTACAAAACAAGCAACTACCCTACCAATGACAACCACTCGAGGGGCTCTCCTAGCTTTCGGTGAACTATCAGTCACGCTGCGCCGACTCATACTCTCGTTTCACTGGAATAGGGTTAGAAAACAACAAGCAAGAGTGAGCCAAAAGTGCTCAGCAAGCATCATATATATATATATTTCAATCACAGTTGTAAAGATATGAATTCACAATATCAGAATCAACAATATTCAGCTAAACACATGCTTTGTATCAAATTCAATTGAAGAAAGAAGATTAGAATTGGACTTCCATATTTTATTCAAATCAAAGGTTGTGCTGCTGATCAGTCACGCAACAACCCCGGACTTGCTTATAGCAAAGTCCTCTACTGGATCCTAGTCCAATCTGGGCCTTAAATTATTTCGACCATAAGTATGGCCCGACCATTACTGGTCCTATTTAAAAACATGCCAATTCTATCACAAGGTATAAGCAATAACATGCTCAATAAGATAATGCACAATGTCAAGATATAATAATTGCAAAAGAGCTTCAACTGCTCAGTATCAAATGAAGATTGAGAAATAATCATGGAATAATTTCAACGGTACAGTGTACTTGTTCAAGAAGATAATCAGTGGTTGTAATCAATAATCAATGACTGTAATCAATAGTCAATGATAGAAATCAAACAATCAATGGTTGTAAGCAATAATCAAATGATGATAATCAACAATCAATGGTGGTAGACAAACTCAGATGAATTTGGAAATAAGGGTTTCCGATGCGGATCAAATCAAAGAGTTGAGAAAATTTACGTAAATGGAATCAGTTGCCCAAGTACGGGTAAGGATTGATAATCTGAATTGTTCTGGGGTAATAACATGTAAATATTGAAGACAATAACAATTTATCACAAATAAAGGCACAGATACTTGCATGGTCTACGTCGCTGTCGGTTCTACTTTGATCACTCAACTTTCCCTTTTCCCTTGCTCCGGAAACTCGATTCTATAATATAAACAACTCATCACAGTAAGTCTAACTATCCTCATTCTATCCTTGACACACAATCAATCAATAACACATTTTAAACTAGAAACCGGTTACGTATCGGACGTCCGGTCTAATTTACGGTATTTAAAACTCAGACACTAGCCCTCGCACGGGCATATACGGACTATTAAAACATATTAATCGACTCATATAAACCATATGACACTTATAAATATTTTTAAAACAATATTCGAGGCTTATTTGAATTTAAATAAGTCACAAATAATTTTTAAATCTAAAATCGGATTTTTAATCCCAATATAAGTATTTAAAGTTAATTAAATCAATTAATAAAAATTAATTGACATTATTTAAATGCTCAAACTATTTTTAAATAATAAATCATGCTTGAAAATAATTAAACTGAATTTTAAATTAATTAAATCTAATTAATAATTAATTTTTAAGAATTAACTGATTAAAAGAATTAATCAATTAATTAAATAAATTATTTATTAGTTAAAAATAATTAAAATAATAAATTTTAATAAATTTTCGAATTTAAAATCATAAATATAATTTTTCAGAATTTTCTGAAATTAAAAATATATTTTTAAAATAAAAATATGAATTTTAAAAGATTTTAAACTATTTTCGAATTAAATTTAAAAATAAAATTCAAAAACAGTTTTCTGAAAATATTTTAGGGTTTCGAAGATTGAAACCAGGTCAAGGAAACGGGTTAACGGGTCGGGAAGAACACAAACCGGGTCACCAAGAACAAACCACCGGAATCTGGGTTTTCCAGAATCCGACCGGCGTCTGGTGGCCGGAATCTTTCATTCCCGATCAAAACTGTACCAAACCATAGGGCTTTTTTCGGTTTTTCATGACAAAGACAACCCACACAAACTCAACACTGTCCCATGCCGGAATCGAGCATAAAATCCGGTAAAAGAAAACCGGCGGCAACAACTCCGGCCGGAAACACGATCTCCTTTTTTTCTACATGAAAGTCGATGATCTTTATGTTAAAATGAAGCTTACAACTCACACAATGAAAGCCCTTTATCAGAATCAATGTCAGATCAACAACAAGAACGGACTATTCAAAAGAAGAATTCGGGTCAAAACACGAAAATCAAACCCGTAAAAATTGAACATAAACATGAAATTAAAACATGGATTCCTACTAATTAGAACCCTAGGAACATGTTAGAAGCAATCAATTGAACGGAGAATCAACAGAATGAAAATCCCCAATTCGAATATAAACCCTAATTTTAATTCGAAATTTGAAAAATTCATATAAAATCAAAAAATTACCAGATGATGATGAGGTTGGAAGATTATGAAACTAGAGCTCAAGATCTTTGATTTTAGTACTTGAACTTTGAATTTGGATTTCAATAACACCTTCAAAATTGATTTTGATTTTTCAAGAACACGAAGAACACGGTTCGGGAATTTTATATTTTTGTATATTTTTAATACGGATTATATGAAGTATAATGTACGATTCTCCTTTTTATACTTAGTGGAAAATAATACCCTAAACGACATTTTTGGATCGATATTGATCCACTAGTTCGCTTTAAAACCCTAATAATGTAAATTACACGTTTTACGAGGTGATAGCTATCCAAAAAGACTAATAGTTATCCAAATCAATACATATCATTTATATAACTAATGCTCAAGAATACTGGGGCTATAACAGATGTATTTATTGATACGGAAGATATATCAATTACCCTAGAAAAATTAGGGTTAGGGTTTAGAATAATTTTTCTTCCTTTGAATAAAACAATCACTATTGATCATATCGGATAATAAGGGATATAATAATATGAAGAAATCCTCCGATAATGATTCGAACACAAATGACGAAGGAATAATAATGATGAACAAAATTTCAACGGGGCCCTTGAATTATCAAAACGGGGCTCAAAATTGAAGATATTTTCAAATGACAAAATATTTGAACGGGGCTTTCGACACACCAATTTACACATAACACTTAACAATCCTTATCATTATAACTCAAAATACTTCATAATAAGTATTATATACATATAATACAATTTATATTATTAATAAAGTTCACGGATCTTACATCATTCCCCCCTTAATAGGATTCTGTCCTCAGAATCAGATCAAGGAAACAACTGGGGATACTTCTCCAACATATCACTCTCTAACTCCCATGTAGACTCTTCCACCTTAGGATTCCTCCACAAAACTCTTACTATCACTACAGTCTTATTTCTTAATACTTTTTCCTTACGATCCAATATCTGAATTGGTCGCTCTACATAAGATAAATCTGACTGGACCTCTATGGGTTCATACTCTATTACATGGTTCGAATCTGGTCGATACTTCTTAAGCATGGATACGTGAAACACATTATGAACGTTCTGCATATGCGGGGGTAATGCTAACTCGTAAGCTACTTTCCCAATTTGCTTCAAAATCTCAAATGGTCCAACGTATCTCGGACTCAATTTCCCTTTCTTTCCAAACCTAACTAATCATTTCCATGGTGAAACTTTTAGTAACACTTGTTCTCCGACTTCGAATCCCATATCCTTTCTTGCTAGGTCAGCATATTTCTTCTGCCGATTCTGAGCTGTTATCAACCTTTTCTGAATCAATTCAATCACTTCCTTTGTCTGTTGTACTAATTCTGGTCCTATCACTTTCCGTTCACCAACTTCTTCCCAATATACTGGAGATCGACACTTTCGTCCATATAAAGCTTCGTAAGGTGGCATCCCGACTCGCGTGAAAACTATTATTATATGAGAATTCTACTAAGGGTAGATGATCATCACAATTACCTTTAAAATCAAGTGCACACGTTCTAAGCATGTCTTTGATGGTTTGAATTGTCCTTTCACTTTGATCGTCTGTCTGCGGGTGATAAGCCGTACTCATTCTCAATTCGGTGCCTAAACATTCTTGAAAACTTCTCCAGAATCTTGAGTTGAATCGAGGGTCTCGATCAGATACTATTGACACTGGAACTCCATGTTGTACCACGATTTCTTTAACATATAAACGAACTAACTTATCCAGCGAGAATCTCTCGTTAATAGGAAGAAAATGTGCGGATTTCGTCAATCGATTTACAATAACCCAAATAGCATCATGGTTAGTCTTCGTTCTAGGCAATCCTACCACAAAGTTCATTGCGATGTGTTCCCATTTCCACTCAGGAATTTCTAACGGCTGCAGTAATCCACTTGGTCTTTGATGTTCCGCCTTGACCCTTTGACATGTAAAACATTTACTCACCCATTCAGCAATTTCTCTTTTCATATCTGGCCACCAAAAGTTCATTTTAAGATCTCGATACATCTTCGTGCTTCCAGGATGAATTGAATACTTCAAGTTATGCGCTTCGTGCAAAATTTCATTCTTTAGTTCTACTACATTAGGTACCCATATTCGAGAAGCAAACCTTAAGATTCCTTTGTCGTCCAGTTGGCTACATATTTCCTCGCCTGTTAAACTATTTGCATTGTCGTTCATGACTTGCTCTTGGCATTTCCGTATCTTTTCCAACAATTCAGGTTGAAACGTTATGGCGTAAATCATTTCTGTCGCGTCCTTCGGAACACGTACTTCTATCTCTAACTTTTCAAACTCTCTATACAATTCTTTGGTCATCGTCAGCATATTCAATCTTTCTTTTCTGCTCAATGCATCTGCTACCACGTTTGCCTTGTCGGGGTGATAATTTATAGAAACGTCGTAATCCTTGATTAGTTCCAACCATCTTTTCTGCCTCATGTTCAGCTCCTTCTGAGTAAAGGTATACTTCAGACTTTTGTGATCGGTGTAAATTTCACATCTCTCTCCGTACAAGTAATGTCTCCATATTTTCAGTGCAAATACGATCGCTGCTAATTCCAAATCATGTGTAGGATATTTCTGTTCGTGAGGTCTCAATTGTCTTGACGCATAAGCAATTACTTTGTCATGTTGCATAAGTACACAACCCAATCCTTTGTAAGCCGCGTCACTATAGATTACAAATTGACCTTGATCGTCTGGTAGCATTAATACTGGTGCCGTAGTTAGTCTCTTCTTTAACTCTTGGAAACTTTCTTCACATTTGTCGTTCCATATGAATCGTTCGCTTTTCCTTGTCAGCTTGGTCATTGGAGTAGCTATCTTTGCAAAATCCTATACAAATCTCCGATAATATCCGGCCAATCCCAAGAAACTTCTAACTTCAGTTGGTGTCCTTGGTCTTTCCCAATCCTTCACTGCTTCAATCTTGGCTGGATCTACTTTGATGCCTTCACTACTTACCACGTGCCCTAGGAAATGAACTTCCCTTAACCAGAATTCACACTTTGAAAACTTTGAGTATAGTTCTTCTTGTCTTAAAATCTCCAACACAATCCACAAGTGATTCGCATGTTCTTCTTCCGTCTTAGAATATATCAAAATATCATCGATGAATACCACTACAAACTCATCCAAATACTTCTTAAAAATCATGTTCATTAAATCCATAAAATCTGTTGGTGCATTTGTCAATCCAAACGCCATTACTAAAAACTCATAATGTCCATACCTTGTTCGAAAAGTTGTCTTCGGTATATCGTCTGGTTTAATCTTCAATTGGTGATATCCTGATCGTAGATCAATTTTAGAAAAATGAACCGCTCCTTTCAACTGGTCAAACAGATCATCTATTATGGGCAATGGATACTTGTTCTTGATGGTTAGTTTGTTTAACTCCTGATAATCTATACATAGTCTCATACTCACATCCTTCTTTTTGACAAACAAAACTGGTGCTCCCCACGGTGAAACGCTAGGTCTGATAATTCCTTTGTCTAACAATTCTTGCAATTGCTTAGCTAACTCCTTCATCTCCACTGGTGCCATTCTGTATGGTGCTTTGGATACTGGTTCCGTGCCTGGTGTTAAGTCTATCGCGGACTCAATCTCTCTATCCGGAGGTAGTCCTGGTAACTCTTCTGGAAAAACATCTGGAAATTCACTCACGACTGAAATATCTTCTAACTTATAAACTTCCTTCTATGTATCTATCACATATGCGAGATAAGCCTCACATCCTTGTTTTAATAATCTCTTAGTCTGAATCATCGACAAAAATTTCTTCGTTTGTTTCTCTCCTTTAAATATCACTTCTTTCTTTTCTGGGGTAACTAAAGTAACCCTCTTATCCTTACAATCAATACACGCATCATAATCAGTTAACCAATCCATTCCTAAAATAACATCAAATTATCCCAACTTGAAAGGTAATAAATCAGCATAAAAACGACTCCGTAAAATCTTAATTTCACAACGGGGACAATACGAGCTGACCGGTATACGATCCTGGTTAGCTATTTCTACACTCAACACTCCATTTAAGGGTTCCATTAAACAATTCAATTTACAAGCAAACGTTTCCGAAATAAACGACTTAGTAGCTCCTGAATCTATCAGCACTTTAGCATTAACAGGATTTACTAGAAGTGTACCTGCCACCACATCGGAGTCTCTCACTGCTTCCCTCATTGACATATTATAAGTTCTGGCTAACGGCTGAACATCAACAGCTGGAGGTGCCTCTATAGCTCGAATCATGTAGTTCACGGGTGCTGGCGCTCTACAATCCTTGATCATATGGCCTGGTCTCTTACATCGATGGCACACGATACATGTCTTGCAATCCTTGGAATAATGCCCCTTCTGGTTACACTTAAAACATGTGATACTCAATCTGTTGCATATACCTGGATGTCTCTTCCCGCATGTCTTGCATTCTGGCAGTGGAGGTCTGGAAACTACTTTCTGATTATTGTTTGGTGGACGATTGATTGGTCCTACGTTTCCGATGTCTGGTTTCTTGAAAGTTGTACCTCTGCTCGGTTGGAATCCTGGTTTCTTGTTTGGATGGTTCTGAATATCTCCCGGTGACTGGATCTTATCAGATGTCCCTACCTTTCTTTTCTTATTCTCTTTCTCCCTCATGTATGAATCACTTTCTCCTTCCGCAATCATTGCCTTCTGTACCACGGCTGCATATGTATCTAATTCCAAAACTGCTAACTTACTACGAATCCATGACCTCAGTCCCTGTTGGAACCTCTTGGCCTTCTTCTTCTCCGTATCAACGTATGTCGGAACAAACCTAGACAACTTAGTAAACTTGGTCTCGTACTCCGAAACAGTCATACTACCTTGCTTCAATTCTAAAAATTTCAACTCCATTTGATCTCGCATAAAGTCAGGAAAATACTTCTCTAAAAACAATTCTGTAAATCTCTCCCACGTAATTAATCCTTCAGGTTCTAAAGCCTTACTAGTTTCCCACTAATAACTTGCCTCATTTTTCAGAAAATAACTAGCATACTCAGTTTTCTTTTCTCTCGTTACCTCTATCAACGTAAAAGCTTTCTCCATTTCCTTCAACCATGACTTTGCCTCAACTGGATCAGCAGATCCTTTGAACTCTGGAGGTTTTGCTGCTTGAAAGGATTTAAACTTAACCACGGGTACTACCTGCTGGTGTGGCTGTTGGTGATGCTGATGTTGCTGATGCTGCTGCTGCTGCTGTAGTAACTGATGTTGGATCTGTTGTTGTTGTTGAGCTAGAGCAGTAGTTTGTTGAGTGAGGGTGTTCAAAAATTGTACTACAACCGGATCTAAATGACTCGTTGGGGGTGTATTCTGTTGACCTTCTCTCCTATCTGATCTCTGAATCTATCTCTATCTCTGGCTACTCCTGCCTCCGTTGTACGCATCCCACGCATCTCTAATACATGTCTACAAAAGTAATCCATCTCCTCTCTCATCCTCTGATAACGGTGATGTGGAACTGGTGGCTCGGAGATCTGTAACAAAGGTCCGGAAACTGAAGCCTTAGATCGCGGTGCTGCGGGTATGCGTCGAAGTGGAACGGGACAAGGTATAGGATCTCTCCTGACCACTATAGGTCCAGACTGAGGTAGTGTCGGTCGCAACGGTCCTGCTCTCATATCTGGTACAGGTCTCTCCTCTATCGGGTGTTCTGACGGATCTGAATCGGAACTAGAGCTAGGTGGCTGCAATTATGACCATACTCGATTACTATACATAATATCTCTAATCGACCTTCTATGACCATTAGGTGAAATCCTAACCCTCTATGTTATCCTGGACCCTAAATCCTAACTTGTTTCAAATGCCATAACCTGTTGCTCTGATACCAACCTGTGACGCCCTCCAAACCCGGGGTACAGATTTGGGGAGTCACCCGACCAACGGAACACAATATAAACCAGAATATAACACATGCATAATATATAATGAAATAAAATACCCCTTATCCAAGACTGCATCCATATTATGGCATGAAACAAGCTTCTAAGTCATATTTATTACAAACCAGTTTTCAGAGTTATTACATCACAACTTAAGTTCAGAGCTAGACATCTAGTCTAACAGTACAAAACAAACAACTACCCTGCCAATGACAACCACTCGAGGGGCTCTCCTAGCTGCCGATGAACTATCAGTCACGCTGCGCCGACTCATACTCTCGTTTCACTGGAATATGGTTAGAAAACAACAAGCAAGAGTGAGCCAAAAGTGCTCAGCAAGCATTATATATATATATTTCAATCACAGTTGTAAAGATATGAATTCACAATATCAGAATCAACAATATTCAGCTAAACACATGTTTTGTATCAAATTCAATTGAAGAAAGAGGATTAGAATTGGACTTCCACATTTTATTCAAATCAAAAGTTGTGCTGCTGATCAGTCACGCAACAACCCCGGACTTGCTTATAGCAAAGTCCTCTAATGGATCCTAGGCTAATCTGGGCCTTAAATTATTTCGACCATAAGTATGGCACGACCATTACTGGTCCTATTTAAAAACATGCCAATTCTATCACAAGGTATAAGCAATAACATGCTCAATAAGATAATGCATAATGTCAAGATATAATAATTGCAAAAGAGCTTCAACTGCTCAGTATCAAATGAAGATTGAGAAATAATCATGGAATAATTTCAACGGTATAGTGTACTTGTTCAAGAAGATAATCAGTGGTTGTAATCAATAGTCAATGATAGAAATCAAACAATCAATGGTTGTAAGCAATAATCAAATGATGATAATCAATAATCAATGGTGGTAGACAAACTCAGATGAATTTGGAAATAAGGGTTTCCGATGCGGATCAAATCAAAGAGTTGAGAAAATTTACGTAAATGGTATCAGTTTCCCAAGTATGGGTAAGGATTGATAATATGAATTGTTCTGGGGTAATAACATGTAAGTATTGAAGACAATAACAATTTATCACAAATAAAGGCATAGATACTTGCCTGGTCTACGTCGCTGTCGGTTCTACTTTGATCACTCAACTTTCCCATTTCCCTTGCTCCGGGAACTTGATTCTATAATATAAACAACTCATCACAGTAAGAATTTCAAATTAATTAAATCTAATTAATAATTAATTTTTAAGAATTAACTGATTAAAAGAATTAATCAATTAATTAAATTAATTAAAAATAATTAAAATAATTAAGTTTAATAAATTTTCGAATTTAAAAATAATAAATATAATTTTTCAGAATTTTCTGAAATTAAAAATATATTTTTAAAATAAAAATATGAATTTTAAAAGATTTAAACTATTTTCGAATTAAATTTAAAAATAAAATTCAAAAATAGTTTTCTGAAAATATTTTAGGGTTTCGAAGATTGAAACTGGGTCAAGAAAACGGGTTAACGGGTCGGGAAGAACACAAACCGGGTCACCAAGAACAACCCACAGGAATTTGGGTTTTCCAGAATCCGGCCGGCGTCCGGTGGCCGGAATCTTTCATTCCCGATCAAAACTGTACCAAACCATGGGGCTTTTGTTCAGTTTTTCATGAAAAACACAACCCACACAAACTCAACACTGTCCCATGCCGGAATCGAGCATAAAATCCGGTCATAAAAAACCGGCGACAACAAATCCGGCTGGAAACACGATCTCCCTTATTTCTACATGAAACTCGATGATCTTTATGTTAAAATGAAGCTTACAACTCACACAATGAAAGCCCTTTATCAGAATCAATGTCAGATCAACAACAAGAACGGACTATTCAAAAGAAGAATTCAGGTCAAAACCCGAAAATCAAACCAGTAAAAATTGAACATAAACATGAAATTAAAACATTGATTCCTACTAATTAGAACCCTAGGAACATGTTAGAAGCAATCAATTGAACGGAGAATCAACAGAATGAAAAATCTCCAATTCGAATATAAACCCTAATTTTAATTCGAAATTTGAAAAATTCATATAAAATCGAAATATTACCAGATGATGATGAGGTTGGAAGATTCTGAAACTAGAGCTCAAGATCTTTGATTTGAGTACTTGAACTTTGGATTTGGATTTCAATAACACCTTCGAAATTGATTTTGATTTTTCAAGAACACGAAGAACACAGTTCGGGAATTTTATATTTTTGTATATTTTTAATACGGATTATATGAAGTATAATGTACGATTCTCCTTTTTATACTTAGTGGAAAATAATTCCCTAAACGACATTTTTGGATCGATATTGATCCACTGGTTCGCTTTAAAACCCTAATAATGTAAAATACACATTTTACGAGGTGATAGCTATCCAAAAAGACTAATAGTTATCCAAATCAATACATATCATTTATATAACTAATACTCAAGAATACTGGGGCTATAACAGATGTATTTATTGATACGGAAGATATATCAATTAACCTAGAAAAATTAGGGTTAGGGTTTAGAATAATTTTTCTTCCTTTGAATAAAACAATTACTATTGATCATATCGGATAATAAGGGATATAATAATATGAAGAAATCCTCCGATAATGATTCGAACACAAATGATGAAGGAATAATAATGATGAACAAAATTTCAACGGGGCCCTTGAATTGTCAAAACGGGGCTCAAAATTCAAGATATTTTCAAATGACAAAATATTTGAACGGGGTTTTCGACACACCAATTTACACATAAACAATTAACAATCCTTATCATTATAACTCAAAATACTTCATAATAAGTATTCTATACATATAATTCAATTTATATTATTAATAAAGTTCACGGATCTTACAGTTGCCCTCGGGGGTATGGCAGCAGAGGCACACCAAGGACGTAGTGACTTGTATGTCCTTATTCGAGGATGAAGTCTAAAACGTTGTAGATGACGTATGGAGCTGTATCCAAAACGTAGTAGATGATGTATGGAGCTGTGTCCAAAACGTAGTAGATGACGTATGGAGCTGTGTCCAAAACGTAGTTCTATTGTGAAGGAGCAGGGTCCTTATATAGGCGTCTGGAGCCTCGTATTTAGAGTAAGTTTAGAAGACTTAGCGAATAAGTCTCCTTTTTGATAATAGATAAACATTGTATTTCTTGTTGATAAGGACTATGACTCATTATTTCTTTTAATTGGGATTCTGGATTCTGGATAAACATTGTATACTATTATTATTTTATAAATTAATTAATCTTTGATTGTTTTTAGTAAAAGAAATTAAAATTTTAATCTATAGTATACTTTGCATTCTAATCTATACATTGTAAATAAGGGTCAAAAAATATTTGTAGAAATCTTCAAAACTTTTAAGTTTATGACATTAGTTATGGATTTGTAAAACTAAATAAAAAATTAAAATGATCTCACACAAATTTTGACTTGCAAATTTGTAAAGGGCAAACTTGATGTGTCCATAAAAAGAAGATTGATCGGAAAAATTTCACATCAAGTTTTGACTTACAAATTCTGAATTTGTATCAATCTTACCCATCCATTCAATAAACACAAAATTAAAAAATAAAAAATATATTACAAATAACTCAGTAATTTTCAAAATTAAAATAATTGAATCATAATCAAAAAATATAACATAGCAATAAATCTCATCATAGAAGTAGTCACAATGATAGATTAGTAATAATAGTCACTATTATATAAAAAAATCTAATTATTAAAAACATATTTGAACATATCTTAATTATATTAAATTCTACACCAAATAAATATGTAGCTGTAATAATTTAACTCCCAACTATAAGTCTTACTTATTTTAAAAGCTTGTTTTAATGAGTCCGATTATTTTAACAATTTATTAGAATCAGAACATATAAATATTCGAATTGAAAATGATCTACCAAAAAATAAATTATAAAAACATAATGAAAATTTATAACTTGATAAAATAAATCAATATCTTTATATATATAAAGGAAAACCCCATAAGCTCTGGAATCGCTCGATTCATATTTATCTAATTTTCTAGAGCTCCTCAATTTTAATTCAATAAAATTAAATTTTCTTATTTACATTCAAATTTTTAGGGAAAACATTCCTTATTTACACTCGAATTTTCAGGAAAGACAATAAATATATAAAAGTCAATCCTATTTAAAATTTAATTAAACAAAAATTACCTTTTTTCTCAACTAACTTAAATCATATTTAAGTTTTAATCTATTTTTCTTTAGTTTCACTATTTTAATTCAATTCAAATTTTTAGGGAAGATAATAAATATATAAAAGTCGATCATATTTAAAATTTAATTAAACAAAAATAACTTCTTTTCTCAACTAAATTAAATCATATTTAAGTTTAATATTTTTTCTAGAGTTTCTCTATTTTTATTTAATAAAAATAAAAATTATCTTACTTAGATTCGAATTTATAGAGAAGACAATAAATATATAAAAATCAATATTTTTTTAGAATTAAATCTTTATTTTAACGTTATATTACAATCCTATTTGGGATTTAATCTTTATAAATCTTTATATTATAATCCTATTTCGAATTTAATCTTTATTTAATCTTTATATTATATCTTAAATTGCCTATAAAAGTATGACATAATAATTAGTTCTCCGTATGTCAAAAATTTGAGGATTTTATTATAATTTGTGTGCATTAATAACATTGCATATTGATGATAATTGTTTGTATATTTTAATTTATTTTCTTCTTTCTAACATCTGTAACTTGAGGTTTTGCAGGTTATATATGTGCATACTTAAAGACTATTGTAATCTACCTGGCACGGTAGGAAAATTCTATGCCTAAGCCGCTTAAAATCATGTATTTATCAATTTTTACGTAAATCTAACCATACTGATAAAATATTTATGCAAAAATAAGTAGATGTGCAAAATTTTATAAATTTTATCCTTTAAGAATACATTTAATTTAACATTGTATTTTATATATTGTTTACAATATGAATGTAACGGCTCAGATTTTGTATCATTTTTTGATTTAAAATTGCATCATATACAAAATCAATTTCTATGTAATTTTGTATACCCACTAATTTTTGCGTAATCTTTTAATTCGTACGGTTGCATTTTCGAAAAAAACTATTGAAAATATGAATTTGAAAACATTTAGGTAGAAAATTTTCTACCGTTGGATATGTTGGAACACAAAAAGAGACCTATTGTATATTGTAATACGCTGTACAAGAAGAGTTTGTGGATACAATTTTTTGTAATTTGTTTTAGTTGATTTCTATATTTAATAATAATTATACTGAATGTTATCTTTTTACGTAGTTTTTGATATATTCTTTTTGTGATTTTGGAAATTAATTAGTTATTCAATATTATTATCTCATATTTTTTTAATTAATCATATTTAGAGAATTGAATTTCTTTATTTAAATTTAAATTCATAGTAAAAACAATAAATATATAAAAATCAATCATGTTCAGGATTCAATTAAACAAATGTTAATTTTTTTTCTTAACTAAACTAAAATTGAAATCCCTTGCTTACATTCAAATTCACAAGAAAGACAATTATTATATAAAAATCAATTATATTTTCATGATTAACCTTTTATATTATAACATGTACGCACTAAAAAAGTTTTATATTATGACGTCTAAAAATATTTAAAAAATTTGTAATTTTTGTGATAATACAAATAGTTGAAGTTTGAAGCGGTGGTTAATAATTAATTTTTTATTATTGCTTAATTTTATTATTTTTAATTTATATGTATTTAGTGCAATGGGCGTCGGCTGAAAAAAGTATGACACAAAATCGTCTTATAAAGTCCAGGGATATTTAAGAAATTTGTAATTTTTGTTATGATACTAATAGTTGAAGTTTGAATCAGTGATTAGTACTTAAATTTTATTGTTGCATTTTTTAGTATTTTTTATTTGTTTGTACATATGCAACGCACGTCGCCTCAAAAAATATGACACAAAATCAGCATATAAAATCTAGAGATATTTAAGAAATTTGTAATTTTTGTGATTATACGAATGGTTGAAGTTTGAAGTGTTGATTAACACTTAAATTTTATTATTTGTATTTGATAAAAAATAAGTTGACATCTTAAAACATGTTAACTTTTTTAAATAATTAAAAGAATAAAAAATAGTTTTAAAATAAAGAATATTTAAACTTATTTTAATTATTATAACTTTTTAAAATAATTAGGACATTAAAATATGTTTAAAAATAAATAGGTCCGTTACTCGAACCAAGTACATGGTATTAATTGAATTTTGTTAAGAAAAAATAAGTTCATTTAGAAATTTTATTTATATATCCATCTATCTATCTATACCGTAAAATACGAAATATTAAAAGTTTTGATGCCTGTTTTTGGTACGGTACGGTACTTATATAGATTGATTGATTTTATATTTTTTTTTTCTTAAATAGTTAATATTTAAAATTTTACAAAAATATTATAGGGTCGCTGCGAAACGCGGCTTAGTCGACTAGTACTTATATAAAGGAGAAGACGGGGGCTACGAGGTGTCGCCTCTCAAATCGCTTCGATCTATTTTTCTAATTTTCTCAATTTTTTGAATTAATAATACCAAAGATTAGAAAAAATCTCATTTGCTTTTAACATATTTACTAATGGAGGAAACTAATGATTAGAATAAAATCTCAATTGCCTTTAAAGTTTTTACTAATGGAGAGAACTAAAAAAACTCAATTGCCTCAATCTACTGTTCTAATTTTCTCAATTTTTTGGATTAATAATACCAAAGATTAGAAAAAAATCTCATTTGCCTTAAAAATGTTTACTAATGGAGGAAACTAATGATTAGAAAAAATCTCAATTGCCTTTAAATTTTTTACTAATGGAGTAAACTAAAAACACTCAATAGCATCAATCTACTTTTTAAATTTTCTCAAAATTTTGAATTATTAATATTGAAGATTCGAAAATATCTCAATTGCTTTTAAAATCTTTACTAATAAAAGAAACTAAATATACAATTTTACTATTTTTGCTTTTCAAATCTTTACGAATGGTGGAAACTAAATATTTAGTAAGAAAGGTAAAGTTAGTTTGGTGGAAACTAAATATTTAGTAAGAAAGGTAAAGTTAGTTTATATGAAAAATGTTTTTGTTATAAGGTACCTTAAATATTACCTTTTCAATGCAAATATAATTATAGAAATTAAATTTGGTTACCAAAATTTACAAGAAAAAATTCTATAAAATCCCGGAACCGTCTTGCCACACAGTCACATATGTTGAATGAAAGTTTTTTGTATTCTTAGTGCTCATAATAATTTAGCTGTTTAGTTATAGTACATGTATATTTTGACGCTAATGATCGTGTATTTGAATCGATTTGCAGGGTGATGAACAAATATTATAGGAATGACGATGGATGTTCAACTCGCACCGTGGCACGGTAGAAAATGGGTTTCAAACATGACGGGTACAAGATTCCCTAGGCTTAAGTCTCGGGTGAGCATAATATTTTTTTATTAATTTTTTCTTCAGAAATCTCGATTTATAGTTGAAAATCAATATAAATTTTAATTCAACCCGACATTCAAAAATTAAATATATTCTATTTTATCTCCGACTGAATTTAAATCCTGGTTCTGCCACTTACGATTTTCTTCTCCACACGATGCAACATTCTTCTCCACACAATTCGTACATATTCATACATAAAATATATAAGATGGGCATTGAAGTCGTTTGTGACATAAAGTATTCATTAGGAAAGATGATATTATCACTATTTTTTTTTCAATATTACATGAATTACATTACTATTTTGACGGTTAGTATCTTAAGATAATTTTTGTGGATAATATTATGCATCAACCAAGTGAAACTGAGAAAGGAGGTGTATTTTAATAAATGTATGCAGAGGTGATTAACTTCATACTGATATGTCCAGTGTACTTTTATTTGTAGAACTTTAATTTTGGGGTAGTCAAAGAGAAGACACGCACTTGAATCTATACATGTTTCAATCGGGGTTAATTATCAAGTTGGTCACTAAAGTGGTCTTAAAGTATTAAGTTGGTCACTAAACTGAAAACGGTCTCAAATAGGTCATTGAAGTCAGCTATGGATACATTTTGTTATATAACTCACTCTTTTCTGGACGGAAAATACTAATATTAATGTTGATTTCTTCGATTTTATAATTTGAAATGGATATGTTAGCTTAACAAATAGATGTCACATCAAAAAAAATTTAATACATCGTCATTTTTCGTCTAAAAAAGTGAATTATTTGATGGAATGTACCTGTAGCCGACTTTAATGACCTATTTGAGACCGTTTTCAGTTTGGTGACCAGCTTGATACTTTAGGCCCATTTCAGTGACCAACTAGATAATTAACCCTTTGCAATTGCAAGGCTATTGCACATGAATTAAGATTTTTGCTGTGACCTCCAAAAATTATATTATACATTATCATGCCAATCACTCAAATAAAAAATGATCTTATATTTTTCTAATTTTCAGACTTTCTTATTTATCATTTCTACCCTGCTCACAGAGTTTCAGGAAAGAGTTGGCCCTTGTATTGCTTTTGGAGATGACAGCAAAGGCTACACTAAGGGATATGGCTTGATTTCAAAAGAGAATGTCATCATAGATGAAGTTGCATTGGTGGATGGTCTTAAGCACAATTTGCTTAGTATCAGTCAACTTTGTGACAAAGGATTTTTAGTTACTTTTTCTAAAGAAGCCTGTGTTGTTTCTAAAGGAGGAAACAACAATGTGGTAATGACTGGATTCAGAAGAGGGAATGTGTACATTGCTGACTTTAGTAGCACAAGTCCAGAAACCATCACTTGCCTTTTCAGCAAGGCAAGCAAGGATGAAAGTTGGCTATGGCACAAGAAATTATCTCATCTGAACTTTAAAGTTATGAATGATTTGGTGAGGAAAGATCTTGCTAGAGGAATTCCACAAGTGGAGTTTTCCAAGGATGGTTTGTGTGATGTCTGTCAAAAAGGGAAATAAAAGAAGGCATCATTCAAAAGCAAGACAGAGTCATCAATTGTCCATCAGCTTGAGTTGCTTCATATGGATTTGTTTGGCCCTGTAAATGTCATGTCTATTTCAAAGAAGAAATATTGTCTTGTGATTGTTGATGATTTTTCTAGATTTACATGGACTTTCTTTTTGCTCTCCAAAGATGAGGCAAGTGAAATCATTATCAATCACATCAAGATAGTAAACAATCATCCTGACTTGAAAGTGAGAAGGATTAGGAGTGACAATGAGACAGAATTCAAGAATTCAAGCATGAAGGTGTTCTGTGAAGAAAATGGTATTTTGCATGAGTTTTCAGCAGCAAGGACACCACAGCAAAATGGTGTAGTTGAAAGGAAAAACAGAACACTTATTGAAGCTGCAAGGACAATGCTAGATGAATCAAAGTTACCAACTTATTTTTGGGCTGAGGTAGTTAATACAGCTTGCTTCACTCAGAATATTTCTTTGATTAATCAGGCCAAAGGAATGACCCCTTATCAGCTACTCAAAAGAAAGAAGCCACTATTGGATTTTCTTCATGTCTTTGGATGCAAGTGTTTTGTTCTGAGAAATCAAGCTGAGCACTTGGGGAAATTTGAAGCAAAGGCAGATGAAGCAATATTTGTGGGTTATGCAGCAGGGAAAGCCTACAGAGTCTACAATCTCATAACCAACATTGTTATGGAATCTGTACATGTTGTTTTTGATGATCTCAAAATTCAGGGTCTCTGTGATGAAGGTTTCCATGAAAGTCTTTCTTTTGAAAATGAGGAAGGAGATCAAATGAATCATGTTAAGGCTACTGAGAAACAGCCTAAAGTTGTTGTATCTAGCACAGATGAAAGCAGCAGTGAAGATGAAATTGTTGCATTAAGATTGAAAAGAATAGCTGCTAGTAGACCAAATGGACATTCCGTTGACAGTCAGAATGAGCGTTTCGTTGACAGTCAGAATGAGCGTTTCGTTGACAGTCAAAATGGACAATCCGTTGACAGTCACAGAAATGCTTCCAGGAGTGATCATTTAGGGACAACAAACTCAGGGGGAGTTTCTCAAGGACAAATATCCAATCAATGCAATCATGATCATGAAGCTACCTCTTCAAGAGCAAATCTACCTCCCTCAAGGAAATGGACTAAAGATCATCCCTTCGAACTAATTATAGGTGATGTGTCTTCAAAAGTCCAAACTAGAAGAGCATCTCAAGAAGAATGTCTATATAGCAGCTTTCTGTCTCAAGATGAGCCAAAGAAAGTTGAGGATGCACTTCTAGATCCAGATTGGGTCTTGGCTATGCAAGAAGAGCTAAACCAATTTGAAAGGAACAATGTTTGGAAGCTGGTGCCCAAGCCTAAGGACAGGAGTGTCATAGGCACAAAATGGGTGTTCATAAACAAGATGGATGAAAATGGCATAGTCACAAGGAACAAAGCTAGATTGGTTGCAAAAGGCTATTCACAGGAAGAAGGAATTGATTTTGATGAAACCTTTGCTCCTGTTGCAAGACTAGAAGCAATAAGGATTTTCCTAGCCTATGCAGCCCATGCCAATTTCAAAGTCTATCAAATGGATGTGAAGAGTGCTTTTCTGAATGGGGAATTGGAAGAGGAGGTGTATGTAAGTCAACCTCCTGTTTTTGAAGATGATGATTTTCCAGAATATGTATACTTCCTCCTCAAAGCACTCTATGGTTTGAAACAAGCACCTAGAGCCTGGTATGACACACTTTCACAGTTCCTCCTTGAGAATCACTTCACTAGAGGTACTGTAGATAAAACTCTTTTTCACAGGGTTGTGAATGGTTCTACTATACTTGTTCAAATTTATGTAGATGACATAATCTTTGGGTCTACAGATGTGAAACTTTGTCAAAAGTTTGCCAAGCTTATGCAAAGTAAGTATGAAATGAGCATGATGGGAGAGTTAACTTATTTTCTTGGTCTTCAAGTAAAGCAAGTTAATGAAGGCATTTTCATTAGTCAAACCAAGTACATTAATGATTTGTTAAAGAGGTTTAACTTAATGGAATGCTCTCTTGCCAAAACACCCATGCCTACTGCCACCAAACTTGAATTGAATACTAAGGAAAAATCTGTGGACATTTCAA
This sequence comes from Heracleum sosnowskyi, assembly GCA_030848705.1. Taxonomy (NCBI): domain Eukaryota; kingdom Viridiplantae; phylum Streptophyta; class Magnoliopsida; order Apiales; family Apiaceae; genus Heracleum; species Heracleum sosnowskyi. The sequence goes on from CM061235.1 coordinate 75,852,190, forward strand.
GTTACAGAGGCATGGTTGGCTCACTTTTATATTTAACAGCTAGTAGACCTGATATTATGTTTGCTACATGTCTATGTGCTAGATTTCAGGCTGATCCTAGGGAATCCCATTTAGTTGCTATTAAAAGAATTTTTAGATATCTCAAAGGAACACCAAACCTTGGCATTTGGTATCCTAGAGAATCTGGTTTTGAACTAATTGGTTATTCAGATGCAGATTTTGCAGGATGTAAAATTGATAGGAAAAGCACAACAGGCACCTGTCAATTCTTAGGAAACAAGCTTGTCTCATGGTTCAGCAAGAAACAAAACTCAGTTTCTACCTCCACAGCTGAGGCTGAGTATATTGCTGCTGGAAGTTGTTGTGCACAGATTTTGTGGATGAAAAATCAACTACTTGATTATGGAATAAGAGTTGAGAAAATTCCTATTTTCTGTGACAACACTAGTGCCATTGCCATTACTGAGAATCCAGTGCAACATTCAAGGACCAAGCACATTGACATCAAGTACCACTTTATTAGAGAACATGTTATGAATGGTACTGTGGAGTTACATTTTGTTCCAAGTGAACAACAACTTGCAGACATCTTTACCAAGCCACTTGATGAATCCACATTCTCAAGATTAGTAAGTGAGCTAGGTATGCTAAATTTCTCTTAATTATTTTGAGATTTTTGCAAGTTAAAATGCAGCCAGAAACTTGCTATGTTTTTCTGTGAATTAATTTTCTTAGGAAAAAGTGAAATTTTGTCTAAGTCAAAATTTCTATGTCAACGAAACGCACCATTTCGTTGATAGTCTTAGCACTTTTCTAGGTGTTTCGTTGATAGCTCTTTTATATCAACGAAACGCAGCTTTATCAACGAAATAAGACGGGACTTTAACCGCCCAATCCTGATTCGTTGATATAGCGCTTTTTTAATCTGAACCGTTGAAATTGCACGTTCTTTATCACGATCTATGCATACACCCCTGTAAGTATAAATCGTGGTAATATTTAATTCTAACGGTTACTTTTTAAGCCAATCAGGTAATTTAGATTAATTATTGGACTTAATTTCTGAGAATTTTTGGGGGAGTATTTAAGAAATTTCAATTTCTTTATTTCATTTCTACCTGTTCTCAAAAATTCCAAAAGTTTTTCTATCTTCTTCTCTCTCACAAGAAATTCAGCTCGAAGCTTTTCCTCACTCAACAATGGCACCCATAGTCAAGCTTATGTCTACTGGCGGGTTCATCTATGAGAAGAACAATTCTATTCCATTTGTTGTTAAGGAGAGTCCAAACAGCATCTTTTTCAAGATGATGGACCTCATAAGGAACTGTAAGTTGGGCTATGCGATGTTTCACTCTACACCACTCTACAATGAAATAATCGAGGAGATTTGGACCTCATGTGAGTATAGTGGAACAAACTGCACACTGCAATTCACTCTTCAAGGTAATGAGTTAGTCCAGTTGGGTGATAAGGCAAATATGAAGAAAAATATCTATTATGCAAGGTTTCTGATGATGCTGGCTAATCATGTTAGTCCAGCACCATTAGTTATCTCTAACCCTTCTGCCAGGTTTGAGTGCTTTGTGCAAGAGAAGAGAGTATTGACAGACATACTGAGGCTGAACCACAATGGTGATGTTCTAGTGGTGTATCTGCCAATCATTGAGGTAACTACTGCTATCCCTGTTAGTATAGCTGTTACTTCCATTGTTTCATCCAACCCGGTTGCTATGGAGTCTGTAGTTGTGACCCAACAGGCTCCTGCCCCAGCAACAAAACCAAGATCAAAGAAATCCTCCAAGCCAACCTCAGGTGCTTCTCAAAAGGCACCTGTTGTAAAAACTACCACACAACCTAAGGGGAGTGAGTCTGGAGTTGTGAGAGGTGAGGGAAGGGGTGAACATAAAAGAAACCCCAAGAATAAGGAAGGTGAGGTAAGTGTTTCCCAGCCTAGCCCCATTGTGTCTTCCCAACAAGGCACAATGAGTAAAATGGATTTAAGCACAAGTCTAATTGCATCCTCCCAAAAGGATGTGATTATTGAAACAAGCTCTCAACCTAGAGCACAGTCCAAAAGGGTAAGGGACACTTCAAGCCCACAGTCTACATTTTCCCAATACCAAAGGAGAGTGAAGCAAAAGTCCAAGGGTTCACAGGGTGCACACACACTGGAAGCAACACTTCCAGTTTCTCAAATTCAGTTTGATGTAACCCCTATTATCACTCTGGGGTTACAGTCCCATTCTCTAAACATCAACCTTGAACTATCTCCTTCAAATTCACCAACTTTATCTCTAGATGTGGACATGATCCATACATCTATTCCTGATTCTCCAACTCTAATCTTGGAGAAGCCCCACTCTGAAGCTGGTGGCCATCACTTGTTAAGTGATTTGTTGGGCCATCAACCAATTTTTTCTGAAGTTGCAAGGGGATCTGTGGACCAAACTCTCAAATCAATCACCACAGACTCTACTGTAACTTCTCATTCTCAAAGTGCTTTCTTGACTTCATCAACGAAACAGTCTATTTCGTTGACAAGTGTTTCTCCATCAACGGTATCCATACCGTTGACAGTTCAAACTACCATTCCGTTGATAGGTCATTCTACACCCCTTATTGAAAATCTAGTTGCTTCCACAACTAGTGTAGATGACCTGGTGGTAGTTGAGACACTTTTAGGATTGAGAGGGAGTGAAACTGAGAGGCTGGCTTGCAGCCAGGCAAAAGGAGAGAATGAGAGTGAGAGGCTGGCTATTTCTTCCAGCCAGGCAAAAGGAGAGATTGAGAGTTCCACCTTAGTAGGTGAAGGTGAGGGTGTGAGAAGTGTGAGCCATGGGGAGCCCATGATGCAAGAAAATAGAGGAGAGCGAGAAGGGACTACAGGAGTCATAAGGGAGGAGGAAGCAGCCATTGCTAGTGAGTCAATGGAGGTCAATGAGGGAGAAAGGGAACTTACCTTCCAAGAGCATTATCAACAAACTCTGGATAGTATTTCCCTGGATCCTGAGACCTTTACTCATCCTGTGTCAGCCTATCAAGTTTTGGCTCAACAGGGCAATGTGGAGGCAGAGAGGTCACTACAACTAATTCATACAACTACATCAATGCAAAGAGCAAAGGATGCCTTGACCAATCTATCTCCAGGAGCTGCAGAAAGTGGTGAGTTTGATTTCTCTGATGATGAGGACAGCTTTGGTGACAATCAGGTGGCCACTACTTCACAGACTGGGACTTCTGTGGTGCCTCCTACACCAAACTGGCTTTCTCAAGATTTACAAGGAAGGGTCTCCCTGGATGCTGCAATCACAAGGCAGTACAATGAGGCCTATCTGGCTCATGAGTCTGCAAATGCCAATGACAAGAAATTCTACAAGGCTATTATGGATTCACTGGAAATCCAAAGGCTACAGATGATGCAGACAAGGATTGAGGCTAGAGAAATCAAGGACTCAATTAGCAATCTCAAGGATGCTAATGACAGGAGGCTAGATGAAAAGCTTCTTCTTCTCACTGTGTCCAAAATGAACAGGTTTTTCTCTAAGGAACCTGAGGTGGCTACCTCCTTGAAGACTCTCTCTTCTAGAGTGGACAAGGTGGAAGCTACTTTATCTCAGATGCAAAAGGAACAGGAGAAGCAGACACAACTGTTGGCCCAGCTAGTGGCAGCTCAAGGACTCCCAGTCATCTCTCTTGATGATAACAAAAAGGGGGAGAAATCTAAGGAGCTAGACATTCAAATCACAAAGGTTATGGTCCCAGCCATTTCCCTGCCAAAGGAGCCACTAGCTATGGGGGAGTCAGGAAAAGCTAAACTGGACAGCATTGACCTGATTCAGCAAGCATCTATGAAGCTACAGCTTGCTGAACAAATTAAAGACCACTGGTCCAGGATAGATGAAAGAATCAAGAAGTTAGCTGATTCTTCAAAGAATTCAGATCCATCAACGAATCAAGCTTCTTCTACAGAGCCATCAACGGATGCCATGGTTTTAGCATCAACGGAATGGGAGCCACAGACCAATTCTTTCTATAAGGTAGAGCCTCTTCTACATGGAGTCACTCAAGGATCAAGGAAGGAGAAAGGACAAACTTCATGCATTAGGGATGTGGAACAAGCTACATTGCAAAGAAGCTTATCTCCCAAGTCTCCTGATAAACCAAAGGGCAAAAATACAGAAAGGACTTTCTATCCTGCACCTTATCCAGATGAGCTCAATCTTCTTGGTCTACTCATCACAAAAAGCAAGGAAAGCAATGATTATGAGGTAAGGAAGCAAAGGGCAATTGTCTACAGGAATGGACAACAAATCTGTGTTTGGGCTGGTCACCCAAACTTTGCTGAAGCTAAGGCTGAAGAGTCAGAAAGAGCAGCAATGCAAGCACTTGCAGTTGCTCAATCTCTTGATGAAGAAGAAAGACGGCAAGAAGAAAAAGCCAGAGAGGAAAGGAGTGCAAAGAAGAGCACAAGGCAACCAAAGGCAAGAGCTAGGAGAAATATAGCCTTTGAGAATGATGACTCTCAGAGTATTGCATCAGACTCTTCTGTACCAACTGCACCTCCAACAATTCCTAATCCAGCTCTAGGGGTAAAGTTAGCCTTTGATCCTAAACATCCTGTTAATTTCCATGATCAGCCAATTGAGCCAAAGGAAGAGCCAATTGAGTTTGATGAGGCCAACTTTCCAAAATTCCTCTTTGAGATGGATCCAAAGAAGAAATCTAAGCAAAGGGCTACCAAGGCTAAGCCAATTCTTGTAAGGAGACCACAAGCTGAAAAACCTCCTACCAACCCAGAAGACTTCATCTACATTGCTGATATCAGGGAGGAGTCTGACCTACATATCAATCTGGATGACCTAGTTGAAGTGAGAGGAATAGCAGCTTCTTACAAACTACCAGAGAGATTGGTGTTTGTCTACAAAGGTGGGAGAGAACAGGTTTGGCCTCTACATAGAACTCTGGGAGAAGATTATCAGACACTGCTATCTGTGTTTAAATGCCTGAAGAAGGATTTTGGTTTTACCAAAACAGCTAAGTCTGAAGTTGTTTCCAAAATTTGCCAAATCAAAGCTAGCTGGAACAAGCCTGGTGCACTTCCCAGAGTATTGAAGGTCCCTCAAACAGGAAAGAAAATTCATCTCCAACCTTTTTGGATGATGGAATTCAGAGACAAGGACAATTGTAGAAGATTCTTTAGAATAGAAGACCAACTGGAGAAGGCATCCAATGAAACTCTAAGATTAATGCAATCCAAGTTGGGGAATCAAGATGAAGAAGAGAAGATTTTCTATAGAAGACTTCAAGCTCAGATTGAGGAGAACAATGCAAGAAAAGGGAAGAAAACAAGACCACAGAGGCAAAGATGAAAAATCTGCTCAGTCTAGAGGAGCAACTCTGTGCACTTGTTTTGTAAGATTTTCTACTTTGTATTTTAATTAAATTCAATGAAGCTCAATGCAATTTCTACTTTTATCATGTGTAATTTGACTGAGTGTTTTTGTTATCATCAAGGCTCTTGATTTATGGCTGTTATTCTATCAGTCATAAATTGGGGGAGATTGTTAGGAATATGTTGATCTTGATGATAATTATAAAAACACTTAGTAGATTTTGTATTAAGTCATTTTGTAACTGTCAACGGAATGGCATGCTTTGCAGTGTTTCGTTGACAGGAAGCTCATCAACGGAATGAGTGTTGTAGCAATTGCACTGTACAATACTTCACAGTTTGATATGCATTTGATGTATGTACTAGATAGGTTTTCTAAGTCATGTTGACTAAGTACTAGATAGGCAAAATAGGTTGGTTAATTGTAAGTATATCATGCCTTGTAATTTTGCCTAAGTGAAGACATGTCAACGGTATGAAGATTACTCTATCAACGGAACAAGGATACACCATCAACGGAATGAAGTTTACTCATCAACGAAATGGAGTTTACTCATCAACGAAATGGAGAATAAAGCTATCAACGAAACACATCTCCCTGCGATCAACGAATCATTATTGCTTTTCTGAATAGTTGACAAAGTGATAGTGACAGTTTACTGAACAGATCTAAAGGTGATGTGGAAGTGTACTTTGCATTGGAAACCATTAAAATGGACATGGGGAATAAGGAAACATCCCAGTTTCCAATTGGGCTCTTGGGAGTGATCATAATAAGCATGAAGACAAAAGCAAGGATCTCCAAGGACCACTGGACAAAGGGATGAAAAGCAAACTATTGGCGGTTACCTTTAGTGTACTTTAGTGTAGCCAAAAATAGCTTTGTAAACTTGGGAATATATAACCAAGTGTAGCAGTTAAAATAAGAGTGAGAGAAGAAAAACAAATAGTTTTGTATTAGCTATCTTTGAGAGCATTCTTCTCTACAACCTTGTAACTGAGCAGCTGTGTACTTTTGTATCACAGATTATTTCCGAAATAAAAACACTTCAGTTGGATCATCAAACAATCCAACTGAATTATTTATATCTTGTGTTTTTACTTATTCAGTTCAGTTTTATTTATAAGTGTTTTAAGTTTAAGAAAATATCAAGAATTGTATTCAACCCCCCCCCCCCCTTCTACAATTCTGTTAGGTCATTTGGGATTAACATAGACTCTGTAAGCTTTCCCTGCTGCATATCCCAAAAATATTGCTTCATATGCCTTTGCTTCAAATTTCCCCAAATGCTCAGCTTGATTTCTCAAAACAAAACACTTGCATCCAAAGACATGAAGAAAATCTAATAGTGGCTTCTTTCTTTTGAGTAGTTGATAAGGGGTCATTCCCTTGGCCTGATTAATCAAAGAAATATTTTGAGTGAAGCAAGCTGTGTTAACTGCCTCATCCCAGAATTAAGTAGGTAACTTTGATTCATCTAGCATTGTCCTTGCAGCTTCAATAAGTGTTCTGTTTTTCCTTTCAACTACACCATTTTGCTGTGGTGTTCTTGCTGCTGAGAATTCATGCAAAATTCCATTTTCTTCACAGAACATCTTCATAGTTGAATTCTTGAATTCTGTCCCATTGTCACTCCTAATCTTTCTTACTTTGAAATCAGGATGATTGTTTACCATCTTGATGTGATTGATAATGATTTCACTTGCCTCATCTTTGGAGTGCAAAAAGAAAGTCCATGTAAATCTAGAAAAATCATCAACAATCACAAGACAGTATTTCTTCTTTGAAATGGACATGACATTTACAGGGCCAAATAGATCCATATGAAGCAGCTCAAGATGTTGGACAATTGATGACTCTGTCTTGCTTTTGAATGATGCCTTCTTTTGTTTCCCTTTTTGACAGGCATCACACAAACCATCTTTGGAGAATTCCACCTGTGAAATTCCTCTAGAAAGATCTTTCCTTACCAAGTCATTCATAACTTTGAAATTCAGATGAGATAATTTCTTGTGCCATAGCCAACTTTCATCCTTGCTTGCCTTACTGAAAAGACAAGTGATGGTGTCTGAACTTGTGCTACTATAGTCAGCAATATACACATTCCCTCTTCTGAATCCAGTCATTACCACATTGTTGTCTCCTACCTTAGAAACAACACAGACTTCTTTTGAAAAAGTAACTAAAAATCCTTTGTCACAAAGTTGGCTGATACTAAGAAAATTGTGCTTAAGACCATCCACCAATGCAACCTCATCAATGATGACATTTTCTTTTGAAATCAAGCCATATCCCTTAGTGTAGCCTTTGCTGTCATCTCCAAAAGCAATACAAGGGCCAGCTCTTTCCTGAAACTCTGTGAGCAGGGTAGAATCACCAGTCATGTGTCTTGAACATCCACTATCCAAGTACCAAAGATTCCTTTTGTCTCCCTGCACACAATAAAATCAAATCAAGTTGATTTTGGTACCCAAGTTTCCTTGGGTCCTGTTTTGTTAGCCTTTGATTTACCTTTTATATCATTTTTCACCTTGGGCTCAGACTGATTTAAATCAACCTTTACCTTTGGTGTTGATTTCTGAGGATTGCTCACATTTTCATTCACAGCATGCATAGTTGGAGGAACAAACATGTTATTCATATTCCATGGCATTTGTGGCACATTAAACATATTCATGTATGGATTAGGCACAAATGGCATGCTAGCATATGGATTCTGAAATTGTGCATATGGAGCAAACATGTTAGGCATAACAGGCATTGTAGCCATAGAACCATTCATTGCAGGCTTAGGCATTTTCACATTAGCAGTCTTCTTGACAGATTTGCAGTTAGTAGATAAATGACTAACACTACCACAATTAACACATGTCTTTCTAGGAGCATATTTATCAGGTGTGTAATTGTTATGTTTGTTAATCCCTACTTTGCCATTCCTGTTATTCTTTTTATTGCCCTTAGTCTCAACTTGAATTTTCTCTAACTTGTCTTTCAATTGCTTGTTAGACAAGTGACCTACATTTGTTCTTTCAACAGGTTTCTCAACTTTCTTTGATTTACTAGACTCACCTTGAACAAAGTTCTTGGTGACAGGACCATACTTGTTATTAAGTCTAGTGAGTTCTTCTTTCATTTTCTCTGTCAACGAAACAGCCTGATCGGTTGATGGTTCATCTGTCAACGAAACTTTGCATTCCGTTGACATATCAACCTTCAACAAATGCTCATTGTTGTTTGTTGACTCTGTTTCTGATTCTAAGGTCTCACCAGCATACCCTAGCTTCTCTTTGTTCTTTTTCCATGATTGCTCACAGAAAGATTCCATACCTTGAACATTAATGATGTTGGTAGCAACATTCCTGGAATCTTTCCATTTTGCGATCACACTTTGTTCTATTTCAAGTTGTGTTTTAAGAATCTCTTCCCTTTCTAACACTTTCTCAAGTTCCTTCTTAGCATCCCTACTGACACACCTCATTTTCTCAAACTCAATGAGTTGTGCTTCTAACATGGCATTTCTATCACTTAAGAGCATATTAGACTCTTTGATTCTTGAGTTCTCTTTGGTAAGTGATTTAAGAGTAACACGCAAATTATATAGTACAGTAGACATTTCATTTACTACACTATCGCATTCCTCTTTAGAAAGCTCAGAAAGATTAGTAATTGTTACTTGATTGCTAGAGGAACTTGCTTCCTGTTCATGATTGTTAGCCATTAGAGCCAAGTTGACATACTCAACATCATCATCAGAATCTTCACCATTACCAGCCCAGTCATACTCCTGAGACATGAAAGCTTTTTATTTCTGCTTGAGAAGTTCAAAGTATTTCTTTTTATAATCAACAGGCTCAAATTTCCTGTTGCCCTTCTCAACTTTGGGCTTTCTGCAATCTCCAGCAAAGTGACCAATCATTCCACAGTTGAAACATTTAGACTTAGACTTTTCAATCCAGTTATTTTTGCTAGGTTGAAAGTCTCTCCTTGGTGGTCTTGCTTCTGAGTTTCTCTTGAATTTGAACTTAGAGAATTTCCCTGAAAGAAAAGCTATGTGTTCATCAATCTCATCTAAGTCATCCAAGTTGGCTGGTTCTGGTTCTTCTTCTTCTGTCATCTTACCTTTACCCTTGCTAACATCACTCCTACAACTAGCTCGACTAGTTGTGGCTTTTGCAGTTTCTTCATTGTCATCTTCTAGTTGGTTCACAGATGCAATCAATGCAATAGATCTACCTTTCTTTTGTACCTTCTCAATTTCTTCATCTTGCTCCATTTCCAACTCATATGTCTTTAAAGTTCCATAAAGCATCTCAAGAGTGTAGTCTTTGTACTCCTGAGTGTTTCTCAGGGAAACAGTCATAGGCTTCCATTCTTTTGGAAGAGCTCTAAGAAATTTGAGGTTTGAATCCTTGGTTTGGTAGATTCTCCCATACAACTTTAATCCATTCAAAAGCTTTTGAAACCTACTAAACGTGTCATTTAGGGTTTCACCAGCTTTAAAATGAAAGTGCTCATATTGTTGTATAAGGAGTTGCATTTTGTTCTCCCTAACTTGCTCAGTTCCTTCACAGAGTGTTCTAAAAGTGTCTCATACTTCTTTAGAGGTATAACATTAAACAGAATGTTCATGGTTCTTTTGTCTATGGATTTCTGCAACATCTTCAATAGTCCATTCTGAGGCAGGTTTTGGAATTTCCACATCTGGAGCATCATCTGACAGTCCAACTCTAGATGCAAACTTCATGGGAACGTGTGGACCTTTCTCAATGCAGTCTACATATCTCTCATCCATAGACATGAGATGTAGATGCATTTTTACTTTCCAGTGAAAGTAATTGTCCTTATCTAGAACTGGTATCTTTACACCTGCATCCTTCTTTACCATGGTTACTGTTTTGGCCTTGATCTTTAAACTTCTTGTATGTTAGAAGCTTGCTCTGATACCAATTGTTAATCTCAAATGACCTAACAGAATTGTAGGGGGGGGGGGGGGGGGGTTGAATACAATTCTAGATATTTCGAAACTTAAAACAACTTACAATTAAAACTTTACTGAAAATAAAAACACAAGCAAATATAAAATTTTATTTTATATTCACATTTTGTTTTTAAATTTTTCTGTTTTTTTAACGAGAACTGAATATTTTAGTTATCTTTTTATTTTGCAATTTGAATTTCATAAACATCCAGATTTTGTTTTCTTCTTAACTCAAAATTAAAATGAGAGGCACATTTGTAAATGAAACTAACTTACATTAAAGAAATAAATATACTAATATAGAGTATATATCTCATTTAAGAATTTATCTTTAATTTTTATTTTAGCAAAATTTCTATCATAATTTATTGACTATTAAATTTCAGATTTATCTTTATATTAATAATTTTTTTACTTTTTTAAGATCATTGCTTAATCTACATTATAAATATTTTATTATTTGTTTTAGTAATTTTTTATTTTAAAATATTAAATATGTTTAGGTTAAAACTATAGTTAAGGTCGTGTAAAATTAGGAAATGACGATTAATGTCATATCAAATAACCTCTTTACACTAAATATATATAAAAAGATATAATTATGGGTAGTATCATAGATAGAACTCCCGGAAAAAATTATTATCTAAATATACATATTAAATTTATTTATTTCATCTTTTATCAATTATAATTATTTAAATTTACAATGTTTTTTTTTTATGGAATAAATTTACAATGTTATTCTTTTAGCATTGTCGAACATCTCTTGCTCCAAACCATTAAACAGAATGTTCATGGTTCTTTTGTCTTTATGGATTTCTGCAACATCTTCAATAGTCCATTCTGAGGCAGGTTTTGGAATTTCCACATCTGGAGCATCATCTGGCAGTCCAACTCTAGATGCAAACTTCATAGGAACGTGTGGACCTTTCTCAATGCAGTCTACATATCTCTCATCCATAGACATGAGATGTAGATGCATTTTTACTTTCCAGTGAAAGTAATTGTCCTTATCTAGAACTGGTATCTTTACACCTGCATCCTTCTTTACCATGGTTACTGTTTTGGCCTTGATCTTTAAACTTCTTGTATGTTAGAAGCTTGCTCTGATACCAATTTTTAATCCCAAATGACCTAACAGAATTGTAGAGGGGGGGGGGGGGGGTTGAATACAATTCTAGATATTTCGAAACTTAAAACAACTTACAATTAAAACTTTACTGAAAATAAAAACACAAGCAAAAATAAAATTTCAGTTGGGTGTTTTGAGGATCCAACTGAGATGTTTTTATTGCGGAAATAATCTGTGTTACAAAATGTATCACAGCTACTCAGTTCTTGATACAAAGTGAGAGTGCTCTTGAGAAAGCTAATACAACTATTTTATCTCACTCACTTCTATAAAAAAATGAACTGTTACACTTGGTTATATAACCCAAGTTTTACAATGCTATTTTTGGCTACTCTAAAGTACACTAAAGGTAATCGCCAGTAGCTTGCTTTTCATCCCTTTTGTCCAATGGTCCTTGGAGATCTTTGTCTTCTGTCTTCAAGTTTATAATGATCCCACTCAAGAACCAGATTGGAAGTTGGAATGTTTTCTTATTCCCTATGTCCATTTTGATGGCTTCCAATGCAAAGTACACTTCCACATCTCCTTTTGATCTGTCAGAAAACTGTCACTATCACTTTGTCAACTATTCAGAAAAGTGATAATGATTCGTTGATAGCAGTAAGATGTGTTTCGTTGATAGCTTTATTCTTCGTTTCGTTGATGGTATAATCCTCGTTTCGTTGATAGAGTAATCTTCATTCCGTTGATAGAGTAATCTTCATACCGTTGACATGTCTTCACTTAGGCAAAATTACAAGGCATAATATATTTACAATTCACCAACCTATTTTGCCTATCTAGTACTTAGTCAATATGACTTAGAAAACCTATCTAATACCTACAACAAAATGCATATCAAACTATGAAGTATTGTACAATGCAATTGCTACATCACTCATTTCGTTGATGAGCTTCCTGTCAACGAAAGCTGCAAAGCATGTCATTCCGTTGACAGTTACAAAATGACTTAATACAAAATCTACTAAGTGTTTTATAATTATCATCAAGAACAACATATTCCTAACATACAGTGAGGTGACACCACGTTTAATTTATCTATATGTTTAATTTAGATATATAAAAAACCCCACATTTAATTTATCTATATGTTTTACATATATATTAAGAATCATTTTTTTTAAGTTTTACCTTCTAGTTTATAAAGAGAATAATACTTAAATAAAATGCAAGTTTTTATAAAATGAAATAAAATTTAGAAGTCTTATTTTCTTTTTATTTATTTTCTCGAGTACCTATATTTTAAACAATAAATTATATTTTTTTAAAAATAATTGAATTAAATTTTATGATATAATAAATTGATTAATATGTGATGTAATTTATTTAGTGAATTAGTTTGTTATCTGTTTAGATTTGATAACAACGAGAAATCGGCTTATTCGGATGAAACATATTTAACGAGATAGCGATTAATTATGATGAGCTGCTATAATTTAATATTTGTTGCCCAGTAATTAACAATTGTAGAAGGGGGGTTGAATACAATTGTATAAGATTCTTGACTTATTAAACACAAATATGAAATAATAACAGCTTTATTAATTCTGATATAAAACTGTTACAAAACTCTCTCAAGAAATTCTGATGTTCTTGAAAGCTGCTAGGTTACAATAATACTCGTGTAAGCGATTGATATAAAATCAAAACCTAAACTGTGTTTATACAGTACACACAGCTGCTCTATCGATTACAAGATAAGTCCAAATCAATTACAAACTATATTGATACATATCTTAACCGACAGTTGCATTCCTATAAACTAGAAACCGACAAATCAACCTTCCTTATATTTCTGGACTTCATAGTTATCTAGAAGTAATACTGATAAGCTTCCAATCCTAATGATATTCCCGATCACAGTCCTGATAGTAATCCGATACTGACGCTCGTGCAATACTGATGACGTCAGCACATCAATCCTGATCAGTAGTCTAGATACTGATGATCATTGAATCACGATCTAACAATATTGATGCTTAATTATGTATTATAAAATAAAAGTTGGAATATGAATTTTAAGAAAAATAAAAATGGTGATAAATAGACTAAAATTTGATATAATATTGAAGTAATAAAAGATATTAAACAATTGTCTTTTCTATATTTATTCAAAATTTTGTTAAATGACCAAGACGGAACGGAGAATTCAAAACAAACATTTTATGTTAGAAATATTAATATATCTAATAACATTTTTATAGAATATTTTTTAGAAAAATTTAGAAAAATTATTACTAAGCCGCTGCAAAGCGCGACTTAATAAACTAGTTGTAACAAAAGTTGCAGATTGTAACTTGACGTGTATATATATTTTTACATATGCAATAAAGACACCTATATTTAATGGGAAATATATTTAAAACATTAGTGGAAAAAAAAGAATATTCAAATTTCAAGTATGATGTTAAATTTAATAAAATAAATTATATTATGCTTATTGAATCTATTTTTAATTATAAATATTTATTGACAGCAAATTAAACTATATTATCTTGGCTAAGAGAAAGGATAAAGTGAATTGTTATATTTATGTTGGATACCATCTTGAAAATTTAAATTATGATTAACTACAATTATGTTACACGTAAAATAGATCTAGATAATTATGTCCATCTTCAGTAAATTAACGGCGAATCCAATTCGTGAACGGCATATCGAAAACCCATATTTCTTTTATAATAATCAACTACTAACAAAGTAATTAACGAAATGAGAAATCACATTATATCTTTATATATAATTAATGTAAAGCACTTAAATGGTATGATTTGGTTTGGTCGTTAGCGGGTCCTAATTAAAAATATAAAACGCTCATACATAGCTAAAAACTCTCTAAGTACTTTACATTAATTATATATAAAGATATAATTACACAATTAGAGTTATTAATAATGCTCTACTTTAGAGAAAAAGTAATATTTCTATAAAAGTAAATAATAATAGAATTAGTATAATTTTAATATTTTAAATATTTACACTAAAATTTATTAAAATTGAACTTATAAAAACAATGAATAAACATATAAATAATCATTATTTTAGTGAATTTGTATATATAAAAAATTCGTAATTTCAAGAAGTACAACATAAACCGAAATAATATATACATATGAAAAAACATATTATTAAATTAATGAATTTATATTTTTATAAAAATACACAAAGATATTAATAAATAAATAAAATTATAAAAATACTAAAATAAAATAATTTATTAAAAACTAGTATATGATATATCCCAAAAATGTGTAAAAGTACTATAGTCTGCCTAACATTGTTGTTTAGTTTAATGCATAACACAATATATATAATGTAGCACGTTTAGGTAGCTTATAAACTGTCTACGTAGTAATTAACTACTAAAAAAGTAATTAGTACATAAAAAAATATTATAGTCATATACATTTCATTTTAGTGTATTTTCAAGACACATTTAAATTGGCTCTTAACTTAAAATTTGAGGAGTGAGATGAAATTTTTTTAACTCCAAGAGACTTTTAGTGATTTGGTGAAATTTGAGGAGTAAGTGAATTTTTTTATTCCAAAAAACTTTTACTGACTCTTAAAATCACTAAAAATGTTAAGAGCTGTATTTTCACTACTAACTATTGTTATATATTATATTCTTCAAAACAATCTATTTCTCTCTCCATTAACTTTTGTCATTCATGAATTCAACTTATATTTAATAATATAATAATTAATAAAGAGTGATTATAAAAACTATTATTAGAGATAAACTCACATTAAATTACTAATGTGATTATAAAAGTTAATATTTTATATTATATTTAAGCGTGATTTAAGAGTATTTTGAAGATGAGTAATGCTAGGAAATCATAAAATATTCCCATAAAAATTATCATACGTTGGTGACATTACAAAATGAATTTTTTTAATTTGATAGAGTTATTGTGAAGACAGGTGAGGTCATGTCATATAATATTTATACAACCAATCAAATAATGACATATAGATTATGGTAATTTTTATGAACAAATTTTTATAGTCCGCATTTTTCTTTAAAGATACTCTTAAAACCACACAAGCCCTTTTTGGTCAATTGTTATTAACTAGACGTTTAATAAGTTATTTTATTTTAGTGTTTAAATAATTTTATTTATTTATTAATATCTTTATGTATTTTCATAAAAATATAAATTCATTAAGTTAATAATATGTTTTTTCATATGTATATATTATTTCGGTTTATGTTGTACTTCTTGAAATGATAAAAAAATACGAATTTTTTATATATACAAATTCACTAAAATAATGATTATTTATATGTTTTTTCATTGTTTTTATAAGTTCAATTTTAATAAATTTTAGTGTAAATATTTAAAATATTAAAATTATACTACTTCTATTATTTTTTACTTTTATAGAAATATCACTTTTTTCTCTAAAGTAGAGCATTATTAATAACTCTAATTGTGTAATTGTTTTATATTAGAGAGTTTTTAGCTTATAGTAGAGAGTTTTTAGCTATGTAGGACCCCGTTTTATAGTAGAGAGTTTTTAACTATGTAGGACCCGCTGACGACCAAACCAAACCATACCATTTAAGTGCTTGTTTGGTATACAATAGAAATTAACTTCCTAAAGTAAATTTAATTTCCCGTCTATAGTGAAAAATATTGTTTGATTAACATTGCAGAAACTTGTATTTGCAATAATATATACACACACCTATATATATATATATATATATATATATATATAGATGTATATGTGTCTATAACTATTTTTTAGGACGGGAAGTGTGGATAACCTAGGTGGAGGTGGGTAAGTGACTTTCCACTTTTTACAGATATTTACATTTCTTAAGTAATTTCTAATTATATCCTATATATAATTAGTCTAACGAGGTTAATGTGGTTTGGTCGTCGGGACTAAAAAAGTCATTTCAGAAATAGTATTATTGAGGGAAGGGATCAAGGTTTGATTCCTCATGACTACAAACTTTAACTTAATATAAATATTAAAGAAGTTAATATAATTCAGTCATAAAAAATTCTATGATTCGATCATCAAAAATTTTTATAAAAAAAATTAACTTAGATTAAAATATTTGTATAAATTTTTTTTAAAGAATGGTGTAGGGGAGTTTAGATGATTTGGTCGTCATGGTTAAAATAGTAAATTTTTAAGTGGGGCTAAAATAATAAATTTAGCTATTATTAAGAATTAAATAATAAGTCTAACTATTACTTAGAAGGAAAAACAAACTTAATATAAAATGTATATACGAGGATTAACAACAACATAAACTATAAACCCCACTACTTCAATAAACAATTTAACAAAGAGCATCACATTTTCTCGGATAGAGACATGAAATGAAAGAATTAGAAAATTATAGTATTTAAATAAACAGAGTGAGAAGTATAAAATTTTAATAACTTAATAATTTAAAAATTGGAAAACATAAATTTGATAAATTAAATTATTAAAAATCAATACTACTACAAAAAGTATTATAAATTTCATTAATCACATTTTATCGGACAGACATGAAATGAAAGAATTAGGAAAATATAGTGTTTAAATAAACAGAGTGAGAAGTATAAAATGTTAATAACTTAATAATTTAAAAATTGAAAAACATAAATGTGATAAACTAAATTATTAAAAATCAATACTACTAGAAAAAGTATTATAAATTTCATTAATTATTATTAGAAGTTACCATATTACCCACTATTATCTTAACTATATAATTATAAATTACACATAAAAAATTATCATTAGAAGTAACTAAAACAAAATTTCATATTATGATAACATATATGGCACTTTTGAGGAATAATATATTAAAAAATATTTAAATTATATAAATTCATAAAAATATTGTTAAATCGTTTCGTGCATCGGGTACAAAGCTAGTACCAATAGTTTATGCAACCAAACAACTTTGCTATTTTTAACTTCCCAGGTATTTCAAATACACACATAAGTATCTATCAACCAAACAAACTATATATATATAAAGATATAATGTGTGTATTTATAAAATGGGCTACTTACTAATTATGATTAGGGTTATCAACTTGGGACCACTGTCTCCTCTGTCATTAAGAGTTGAGAAATTATGTTCATCCTCCCTTATATTAAATCTAACTCAACAACTTGTTATACATGCATGATCCATGTACTTAAAGTTTAAGCAAATATAATCCTGATTTTGTATTTGATTCCTTCTAATTACATTCAATTATTTGAAAATTTGTTTAAACTTTCTTTATTTAGGCCATCTAACAATAATAGACCTGTCGAAGAATTAAGCCGTATTGGTAAATCGTAAACACAAATTTTCAACTGGAGATGTTGATAAATTTCTTATTGCAAGTAAATACAGGCTATGCGTGTATTTTTAAATTAGTGCTAGCAATGGAATTATATCGATACTTTTGACTTTCCGGTGTAAATTGTCGATACATCTTTTTCTTTCTGAAGTGGACATATTCAGGGCCAACATAATGCAAGTTGTGTCAAGATTCGAGGGAAAATGGATTTTGTGAGATCGCCACAAATTTCACAATAACATGCGTTCTGATATGTATTATCGGTTATTTGGGTTTTCACGGTTTAAAATTTTTGACCACGTAATTATCATTTTGCATATTCATGTTAAGAAAGTGAAATAAACTATTGACTTTTAGTTTTTGATAATACTACTTCTGTCCATTATACATGTTTTTTTTTATTTTTCAGCGATTAAATTAACTCATTTTTATCAAATATTAAAAATTGTTCAATTATTATTTTAAAAAACTAAAAGTTTCATTTAAAAATAGATTAGATATACTTTTTAATGGTATTGATATGCGTTTAAATAAGTCCTAAAAAATACAATTAATATTACATTAATTAGACCTAGTTGGTCCATAAATGAAGTCCATTAATGAGGCCCCGAAACCCTATTTAAATATTAATTTATTAATTAATATTTGGGCTGAAAATATAACCTGTACTAGGAAACGTCCAGTACAGGCTTGTTTCAATACAAGTCCGTTTTTAGACATCGATTCCAACATGGAAACAACCTCGGAAATATCTAGGATCAATCTTTATCCTATGATAACGATAAGGAAAAGACTTGTCCACGGAATACAATCCTTATCAACCAAGGAATACAATCCTTATCCACGGTCAAGGAGGAGACTTGTCCTCCAAGTCTCCTAACTCTACTCTAAATACAAGGCTTCTGACGCCTATATAAAAGGTCTGACCCCTCATCTCAGAACTACGTTTTGGATATAGCTCCTTACGTCACAACGCCGCGAGGGCGCAACAAGCCGCGTAGGCAACTCTAGAACTACGTTTTGGCTTGATTCTCATCAAGGTACGTAGGCATCTTGTTAGGACCGAGTTAGTCCCTGACAACAAGAGCAGCCACCATTAAAGCTTGAAGCTCATCAACCCTAGCATTAAATTCACGAAACCCTAGCCGCGATTTGAAGACCTAGTTTTTATTCCATAACATTTGGCGCTGTCTGTGGGAAGACAACATCAACCTTGGTAGATATACGGAAAACAACTCGAGAAACACAAACCTCTGAGGGACTGCCCTTAACTTCTGAAGCAGCGATCCATGGTTCGGGATCTCAACCTCCTCCCACTACGGGAGAAGAAGGGGCGAATATCCCCCTCATCACTACTGAAGGACCTGAAATCCCTATTTCGGTTCAAGGGATGAATCCCCTAGAGATGGTGTTTCATGGATCTAATCCTCATACTCAAGAGACTACCCATCAACAACCAATCACAACATCTCTAGTGGTTTTGAATGCACCACATGGTCTTCAACTCCATACCACTGATCTCCCTCAATACACGAATCAAACTCTTGGTATGCCACCTTATGGCATGCCTCCTCGACCACGATTGGGAGCAGTGGTCTCAATCCACTATGCCATGAGGCATATGTGCCCCCTTATATCCAAGGGATGAGACTCCAAAATCAACAAACTTGAACTCAACAAACCCCCTTGATTCGAGACTATTATGGTCCTCATACTGAGGACAAAGATTATACTTCTGATGATGAAAGGTGTAATATCCGTGAACTTTATTAATAATATAAATTATATTTTATGTGTAGAATAATTATTATGGAGTATTTGGAGTCTTAATGGTTAAGGTTATTGAGTAATAGTATGTTAATTGTTGTGTCGAAAGCCCCTTTCGAATATCTTTTCTTTTAGAAATATCTTCAGTTGTGAGCCTCGTTTTGAAAATTCAAGGGTCCCGTTAAAATTTTGTACATCATTATTATTCCTTCATCTTTCGTATCCGAATCATTATTGGAAGATTTCTTCGTATTATTATATTATTTATTATCCGATACTATCAATAGTATCTGTTTTGTTCAAAAAGGAAAAATTATTTCGTACCCTAATTGTTTAGGGCGATTGATATATCGTTCATATCAATAATACATTTGTTATAGCCCCAGTATTCTTGAGCAATCCTTATATAAATGATATGTATTGATATGGATAGTTATCAGTCCTTGTGGATAACTATCACCTCGTGAAACGTGAACTTTACTTTATTAAAGGTTTAAAGCGATCCAGTGGATCGATATCGATCCAAAAATGTTGTTTGGGGGTATTATTTTCCACTAAGTATAAAAAGAAGAATCGTACATTATCCTTCATATAATCCGTATTACATATATACAAAAATATAAAAATTCCTGAACTGTGTTCTTCGTGTTCTCGAAGATTAAACTTAATCTTGAAAGTGTTATTGGAATCCAAATCTCAAGTTCAAGTACTCAAATCAAAGCTCTTGATCTCTAGTTTCAGAATCTTCAAACCAGATCATCATCTGGTAATTTTTCAATTTATTATGAATTTTTCAATATTCGAATTAAATTAGGGTTCTTGTTCAAATTAGGGATTTCTTTTCTGTTGATTCTCCGTTCAATTGATTGCTTCTAGCATGTTCCTAGGGCTCTAATGAGTAGGAATTCATGCTTTAATTTCGTGTTTATGTTCAATTTTGAGATTTTCGATTTTAGGGTTTTTACCCGAAATTTCTTTTGAATAGTCCGTTCATATGAATGATCTGACATTATTTTTGATAGAGGGCTTTTGTTTTATGTGTTCTTAGCTTCATTTTAACATAAAGAATGTCGAGTTTCATGTACGATTTAGCTAGATCGGAAAATTGTTTAAGCTCGCCGGAATTTGGTCGGGTATTGGATACCGGTGATGTTTTTGGTTTGTTTTTGATCGGAATGTATTGGTATGGTTATTAGGAGTGTTTTGGTACCAAAAGCCCCAATTTTTGTTGTGTTTTTGAGTCGCCGGATTCTGGAAAACCCACCGGAATCTGGGAAATTTTCGGCAGTTCTTGGCGACCCGTTTCATTTCTTTCCGACCCGTTTACCCGAAATTTTGACCCGGTTTCAATCTTCGAAACCCTAATTCATTTTCAGAAAACTGTTTTTGGATTTTATTTTTAAAAATAATTCGAAAATAGTTTAAATATTTATAAAAATCATATTTTTATTTTAAAAATACATTTTTATATTCAGAAAATTTTGTAAAATTATATTTATTTATTTAAATTCGAAAAATGATTTAAATTTAATTGTTTTAATTATTTTTTATTAATAAATAATTTATTTGATTAATTTATTTAGTTTATTAATCAGTTAATTCTTATTAATTAATTATTAATTAGATATAATTAATTTAAATTAAGTTTAATTATTTTCTAGCTTGATTTAATTATTTAAAAATAGTTTGAGTGTTTGGAAATTGTTAATTAATTTTATATTAATTGATTAAATTATTTTTAAATACTTATATTGGGATTAATAATCCGATTTTTGATTTAAAAATTATTTGTGACTTATTTAAATTTAAATAAGCATCGGATATTGTTTTAAAAATGTTTATAAGTGCTATATGGTTTATATGAGTTGAATAATGTGTTTTATTGTCCGTAAATGCTTTGTATAAGGGCTAGTGTCTGAGTTTTTATTTTCTTAAAATAGAACGAGCGTCCGATAAATGCTATTAAGTACCCGATTACTTGTTTAGACTTAAAAATGGTTATGAGTATATTGTTAGTACTTGTGCCCTAGAGACAATACTATAATGTTCTTAGGGAAGACATTTTGATTATTAATAAATATGTTCTATGGATTTTCTTTCAATTATTTATTATGTCTTTATTTACTGCGATATTAATGTTAGAATAATAAAAGTCCTTGGAATATAAGCATGAATTCTATATCTCTAAGTATGTGACTTAGATATGAGATTATATGAATAGTGTTTATAATCCTAAAGAGATCCCTAATCGAGTATTATTATTTGAGGACAATAATAATGCATTAAGACTAGTATGTTTGTTGACTGATGACCACATCTCATTGGTCATAAGTATGGTGATACTAAAGTCAAAGACATAAGTGCATGTTAGCAGAACATGGCACTGGATAGACCCACCGTGTGAATTTTTCATGGTAAATGTTATCAAGTGTCATAAGCAATTCTCACAATGATAATGGTGTAATGATCCTTAGACTTGACATCATTATATTTCTATATGAGAATTAATATACTTTGATTCTACTCAAAGTTACCTTTGACCGGGTAATGATAAAGGTGGACATTGGGTATATCATGAATCATATGAGAAATATGAATGATAGATATAGGATTTAACCATCCTATTTTAGGAGTGATATTATTGGCCTCTTGATTGAGTGAGACTATGAAATGCATGGTCATGCTCAAATTGTGATTTGTTTAATAGTCTACTCATTGATCAAGTAAACCGGGATTAAATGTTGAAGAGGATGACATAAACCATGCCTCGAGTTTAATCTATAATATAAGGTTAAAAGGATTATATTACATGGAACATTATTCATTAAAGGTTTAATTGGATCACCAATTATTATTATTACTTGGGTAGCAATGATGTATTACTAGATGCCGCTCATTGTTTATAATTTTATTATGAGATATTAAAATTATTGCCAACGTAATAATAACCTAAAGGGTCACACACAAAGAACGTTTTAAACGGAGCATTAATTAAATTTAGAATTTAATTGAATTATTATTATATTGAATTATTGGATTAATTAAGTAGGACTTGATTAATTATATAATAATTCGAATATAATAAATAATACTACTAATAATCAGATTGGGTTTTGGAAGCCCAATCAGATTAGGTATAGGCCCAGAATTCTCTCCATATAAATACATTAAGATGTATTGTTTTAGGGTTAATTGAAAAATACATTTTTCTTAAAAACCCTAGCTGCTCTACATCTAAGAGAGGCTAGAGAGAGAGAGAGAGAGATTTCCGAGGGCAGTTTTTGGCAAGTACCAACTCTGGTGATCGTTGGACGATCGGACGTTCGTGTGCACTGATTAGAGACGTATATCGCAATGCGGGATACATGGTGATCATAGTAAAGGACCTCCATCTGTCAACCAAATCGTAAAGCTTCTTAAAGGTAAACAATTCTGTTCACGAATTAAATATCGCGTTCGCATGGATCCTGCGGAGGGTTTCGTTATTTTCTGTTTTTACGCGTTTTTCCGTTGCGTTTTCATGCCCGAACCCCTTCATATATGTCGAAGGTAGAACGAGGATAGTTAGACTTATTATTATGAGTTGTTTATTATAGAATCGAGTTCCCGAAGCAAGGGAAATGAGAAGGTAGAGTAAGCGAGATAGACCGAAGTCAGCTACTGTTGGGATTTATGGGTGATAGCATAGAAACATCTTAACTTTGATTGTACTTAATTTTTTAAATTAAGTAGAACATACTGTCATAGCCAAAGTATGTTCTTGTAATCAGTATGTAATGTTATTCTAGTTGTATTGTTTGAAAGAAGTTCACTTATGTGTTCAAGCCTCAAAGAATGCTTTTTGGATGACAACATGAATAAAGGTTACTGTCCTAAAGCTGTGACAGTAAGATTACAAGAAGACAGAATGTTGCAAGTCACGACAGCATATTCACTCTGACAGCAACATTGGCGGAAGACTACGCGACAGCAACTATTGCCCTCGACAGCAAGTTTGGGATCCTCGACAGCACTCTATGCGGGGAACTCATACTGTCACCAAAAGATCATTCCTGTGACAACAAGCTTTGCGGCAAAAGTAACTGTCTCAATAAAGATCCTTATGCTAGGTATCTTTCTCAGTCAAATCCCGTGACAGTTTAAATGTTCAAGAAACAGGCGTGATGCAGCATCCCTAAGCTGCACCAAGTCTGCAAGACTACGACAGAAGCTTCAAGGCACTACAAATCAAAAGCGAATCGATTCAAGAGCAAGGTCAAGTCTTTATCTGCTGAATTGGTTTAGCTGGAAATAGAATGAATCTAGGTTGCTTTCTTTGTAATGTATATCTGACATGTTAGCAATTTAGGAAAGTCACATGGGTAAGACAATCTGTAAGAAGCTGCCACTTGACAGTGACAGCAGCTTCACAAACCCGTGACTGATAGTGATAGGGTTAGTCCTATACCTTCTATCAACTCATTCTAGAATTGTAACGAAGACAAGCAAGTGTCTTTGAAGAAAACCCGAAGCTCGAGAATTCTTTCTTGAGGTTGTAGCAACACTTTGCAAAATAAATAAAACATTTATTTTGTGAATCTTGTTCTTACTAAATACTGTTCGTGATTGCATATATTGCTGATAACGTTTAATCTTGATTTTAGTTGTTGAAATTTAGATTGAATTTTATCAGTATTGCATTCATCCCCCCCCTTCTGCAATACACAAGGACTAACAACTGGTGTCAGAGCTTTCAGATTAACATACATATCTGAGATCCCGGAGAAAATGCAGAAATCAAACAGTATCAAGATCCCAGCTTTTGATAAAGAGAACTATAGCATTTGGAAAAGAAAAATCTTGTTGTTTATCAAAGCTGCAAATCCACTATACCCAGGTATACTCGAGAATGGTCCTTTCATTCCAAGAAAGGAAATTGAAGCCACAACAGTAAATGGTGAGATTATTCCTGCACATTGGGTTCCCAAAGATCCCTCAGAAATCTTGGAACCTGAAAAGGAGAAAATGGTGCTAGATGATCATTTGCAACTTATCTTGCTCGATTCTCTCACGCTGGATAAAGCCATGTGTGGAAGTGTAATAAGCTGCACATCAGCCAAGGAGATGTGGATCAGGTTAGCCTTACTCTGTGAAGGAAGTGAAGAGGTTAAGGGCAACCAAAGGCAAATTCTAATATCTCAATATGAGGCATTCATGGCCAAGCCTGGTGAAGACTTAACCTCCATGTTCGAAAGGTTCAGTAAGCTCTTAACTGAATTACAGATACATGGCAAGTACTATGACAGAAAAGAATTAAATGTCAAGTTCCTGCTCACACTGCCTGATCACCTTGAACACAAGACAACAGCCATACGAGAAGGAAGAGATCTCAACACTATAACCTTTGAGACACTTTATGGTATTCTGAAATCTTATGAACTCGAACTCTTTCAAAAGAGAGCCATACAAAGTGGAACAAGGAACAAGATGGCTAATATGTCAAGTGCCCTAGTAGCACATGTGCCAAGGATCACACAGCCAAGTGAAGTACTACAGATCACACAATCAACCCCAACACAAACCTTGAAGATAGAAGAGGTGGTTGAAGATGATGAGAAAGTGGTACTACAGCTTAAGGATGTGGAAGATGAAGACTTCTACACAATGGAGGAACTGGAAAGCATGGACAACCCTACTATGGCTTACATGGCCAAGAAGTTCAAGAACTTTAGGTTCAAGAAGGATAGGTCATACAAGCCTCAAGGCCAAGCATCCAAGTTCAGCAAAGGAAGCTCATCAAAGGCTGCTGTGGGAAGTTCAACCAAAGGAGGATACAAAACTGGATTTGTGGATAGATCAAAGTTCAAATGTTACAACTGTGGTGAACCTGGTCATTTTGCTACTGAATGCAAAAGACCCAAACAGGTTCAAAGATATGAGAAAGGAACTGGTGGATACTCCAAGAAAAATCAAGGTAGAGCCTATGTGGCTGAAGGAAAGTGTTGGGATGATTCTGATGATGAAGAAGAGGAAGAATACGTTAACCTAGCTCTCATGGCTAGTACTGATGAGGTAGCATCAACATCTTCAAGTCAGGTACCTTCGCTTGTCTTACTTGATATGTCTACCATGATGAGTATAAGAAAACCATTAAAGACTTAAGTGCTGAAATGTTCAATGTCTATACTAGCTTATCTGCTGCTAATGAGGAAATCTCTAGACTAAGTAAGCTAAATGAAACACTTCAGTCTGAAAATGATTCTCTTTTTCTCAAAACCAGTTCACTAGGCTCTTTAGCTCAAGAGAATGCTAAACTTAAAAATGAATTAAAATGTGCTAAGGAGGTTGAGGAATTCCTGAGGAATGAGATTGCTGAAAATGAATTTAAGATTAAGGCCTATAGAAACTCATCAAAGATAGTTCAGGATTACAATGATAAGCATACAGAAAATCAGTCTGTTGGTATAGGTTTTTCTTATGGTAGAAGACCTGGAAAGGAAACTGTGATTCAAGATTGTCCTGGAGTTGCTGCTGTCAAACCCACCATTCTCAAGAAAGTTAAAACTCCTATTTTCAAAACTGCTGAAATTGAGTTTGATGAAGAAGCCATGCTCATCAAACAAGAAATTCTTGATGAGGATGAAGGTGTTGACAGCACATTCAAGGAAGGAAAGGATACTGTCAGAATCCCCAAGACAGTAAACTTACCAAGCAATCAGACAGTAAGTTCAAAGGATGCTGTCATGATTGGCATGACAGAATCTTTCAAAGATACTGTCAAGAATGATTCCAAGACAGTAACTCTCAAACCTTCTGTCAAGACAGTAGGAATAAAAGATACTGTCAAGGATAGTTCGACAGCAACTTCTGAACATACTGTCAATCCAGTAACTCCCAAGTCTAGAAACAGGAATGGTAAGGTAGGTGTCAATAAAGGAAATGGATACACTAATGTTGGTGGTGCTTCTAGGAAACTATGCAATAACTGTGGATCTACACATCACTTAGCACATGTTTGTAAGAAACCAATTGAGGATAAGATCAATGCAACTGAACTCAATGGTAACTTACACAGAACCCCCCTTATGCATAGAACTATGAGTGTCTGTAATAACATTGATTGTATGCCATGCAAAATCACTGCCATGAGTACATGCTTTAACTTACCTGTTCTCTCTACTGAAAAATGCTCATACCTAAACATTGTTGAGACTTCTGAGCCTGCTGGCAACAGCAAAAAGGCTTCATCCACTAAGAAAAGGACCAAGTCCAATTCTAAACCTAAGTGGGTGAAAAGAGAAGTCAAACAGGAAGTCTTTGATAATGCTTGTGATGTTGTGACTGAAAGAAACTCAGGAAACACTGAAACTGCAGGACCCAACAAAGATTGGGTACCATATGCAACTTAGAAACATTCTGTTTTGCAGGGTAAGAAGAAAAATCAGGTCATGTGGATAATTGACAGTGGTTGCTCAAGACACATGACAGGTGATAAAGCCCTGTTATCACATTATGTAGAGAAAGCTGGCCCAATCATAACCTTTGGAGACAACAGCAAGGGTTACACAGTGGGATATGGCTGTCTGGAAATTGGAAATGTTGTCATTGAAGATATTGCTCTTGTGGATGGATTGAAGCACAACCTACTCAGTGTCAGCCAATTCAGTGATAGAGGATTTAAGGTTGACTTTGACATGATGGTTTGCAACATCTATCACAAGAAGGATGGAAGCCTCTCTCTAAAAGGGGTCAGAAAAGGAAGCTTGTTTGTTGCTGATCTAAGCTCGACAAAGAAGGATAAAGTTTACTGTTTTTACAGTAAAGCTACTGTTGGTGACAGTATGCTTTGGCACAGGAAGCTCTCACATCTCAACTTCAAGACAATGAATATTCTGATGAAGAAGGAGTTAGTGAGAGGTTTGCCCCAACAGGAATTCTGTCAAGAAGGACTGTGTGAAGATTGTCAAATGGGCAAACTGAGAAGAGCTGTGCACAAGTCCAAGCAAGTAAACACCAACACAGAAGCACTCAAGTTAATTCACATGGACCTCTTTGGACCAGTCAATGTACCATCTATGGCCAGAAAGAGGTATGCCTTGGTAATGGTGGATGATTACTCAAGGTACACTTGGGTGAAGTTTCTTGAATCCAAAGATGAAGCTGCTCAAGTGATTATTGATCAAATCAGAGTTCTTGATAGAACCCCAAACTCAAAAGTTCAAATCTTGAGGAGTGACAATGGTACAGAATTCAGAAATGCCACACTTGGAAATTTCTGTAAAGATGAAGGAATTGTACAACAATTCTCTGCTGCAAGAACTCCACAGCAGAATGGAGTTGTAGAAAGAAAGAACAGGACTCTCATTGAGGCAGCTAGAACTATGTTGCATGATGCTAAGTTGCCAACATATTTCTGGGCTGAAGCTATCAACACAGCCTGTTATACTCAGAACAGAACCATGATCAACAAAACTCATGCAAGTACTCCTTACTGTCTGTTAACTGGAAAGAAACCTACTGTCAAATATTTTCATGTGTTTGGGAGCAAATGCTTTATGATGAAAGACAACCATGAGAAGAAAGGAAAATTTGACACCAAGGCTTTTGAAGGATTATTCATGGGTTACAGCACAGAAAGGACTGCCTACAGAGTTTATGTTATGGAACACAGGATTATTGAAGAAAGTGTTAATGTCACATTTGATGAAACCAAGTTTCCAGGACTGCATGAAGAAGGAAAGATGCAGACATTCAGATTTGAGAATCAAGGATACCTGGAAGCTGAAGAGATTATAGATGAAGAACCTAGCTTCACTCAAATTGTTGAAGTTGACAAAGATGCTGTCAACACCACTACTGTCATTCAAACTCCAGCTCAATCACACACCATAACATCTAACATTCAGAACAGTGTTGACTCTGGAGACAATGAAGAACATGGTGGAGACAATGGAGTTGATGAGCATTCAACTCAACAAGCTGAAGCAAATGTTCCTGTTCAATCAAGTAGCTTGCCCAGAATCACCAGGTGGACCAAGGATCACACAAATGACCTTATAATTGGTGATCCTAATTCTGGAGTGAGGACAAGGAACAAAGCCTCTGCTGACAGCATGTTTTCATGCTTCCTGTCACAAATGGAACCCAAGACAATTGATGAAGCATTGTTGGATTCTGACTGGGTGATAGCCATGCAAGAAGAGCTAAATCAGTTTGAAAGAAACAATGTATGGAAATTGGTTCCAAGACCTAAGGGAAAGTCAGTGATTGAGACCAAATGGGTTTTCAGAAACAAACTTGATGAAAATGGATTGGTGACAAGGAACAAAGCAAGGCTAGTGGCTAAAGGTTACTGTCAACAGGAGGGAATAGATTATGATGAGACATTTGCTCCTGTTGCCAGACTTGAAGCTATAAGAATCTTTCTAGCTTATGCTGCACACTGCAACTTCAAAGTATTTCAGATGGATGTCAAAAGTGCCTTTCTAAATGGAGAGCTGGAAGAAGAAGTGTATATGGAACAGCCACCAGGGTTTGAGGATGCTAACATGCATAACTTTGTGTACAAACTCTTCAAAGCTTTGTATGGACTAAAGAAAGCACCCAGGGCATGGTATGACACACTTTCCACCTTTCTTCTGGAAAACCAGTTTACCAGAGGAGTTGTGGACAAGACACTTTTCTACAAGCATCATGGCAAGGACATTATTCTGGTACAAATCTATGTGGATGATATCATTTTTGGTTCTACAAATGAGAAGCTGTGTGAGAGGTTTTCCCATCTCATGAGTAACAAATATGAGATGAGCATGATGGGAGAATTGTCATTCTTTCTAGGGTTACAAATTCTTCAACAAACTGATGGAATCTTCATAAGTCAAGCTAAGTATATCAAGGAACTTCTCAAAAAGTTCAACTTGGAAGATTCATCTCCTGCAAGGACACCAATGTCCACAGCAACTAGTCTGGATCTTGATCCTAAAGGAAAGAAAGTTGACTCAAGCACTTATAGAGGCATGGTAGGATCCCTCCTATACCTAACAGCTAGCAGACCTGATATCATGTTTGCTACATGTCTTTGTGCAAGGTTCCAAAGTGATCCAAAGGAGTCACACTTGGTAGCCATCAAGAGAATCTTTAGATACTTAAAAGGCACTCCTAACCTAGGCCTTTGGTATCCTAAGAATACTGGATTTGATCTAATTGGTTACTCAGACTCAGACTATGCTGGATGCAAGATTGACAGAAAGAGTACTACTGGTAGCTGTCAATTTCTTGGTGGAAGATTGGTCTCATGGTTTAGCAAGAAGCAGCATTCAGTTTCTACCTCAACTGCAGAAGCTGAGTACATTGCTGCAGGCAGTTGCTGTGCACAAATTCTATGGATGAAAAGTCAACTTCTAGATTATGGTCTAGTGTTAAGAGAAATTCCTATTTACTGTGACAACACTAGTGCCATAGCCATCTCAGACAATCCGGTTCAACACTCTAGGACAAAGCACATTGATATAAGACATCACTTTATCAGAGAGCATGTTGAACAAGGAACTGTGAAGCTGATTTATGTCCCAACTGACAAGCAACTTGCTGACATCTTCACTAAGCCATTGGATGAAGCAACCTTCAACAGGTTGGTAAGTGAATTGGGAATGCTGAATCTGGTATGTTAATTTACTAAGGTTTCTGAATTTTCAATTCTTATTGAAGCTCATGACAGCAACTTCAAACCTGCTGTCAAGAGAAGTTACTGTCTACTTGGTTTATGTCTGTTATGTGACAGCATGTGTTGATTTGACTTCTCATGTCAGTATTTTTGTGCCAGTCTCATACTTTTAAACCGTGTATGACTTTAATGTGGTTATCTGTTAAGTTTGAGAGTTAAAAATCTGTTCCATTGGACTTTCACACTCTTTTGCTTTAATCTGTAGGATTAAAGGAGGACACGACCATTAATTACTTTTGTGGTAGTTGTATGGGTACTCTAACTGTTG
This sequence comes from Heracleum sosnowskyi, assembly GCA_030848705.1. Taxonomy (NCBI): domain Eukaryota; kingdom Viridiplantae; phylum Streptophyta; class Magnoliopsida; order Apiales; family Apiaceae; genus Heracleum; species Heracleum sosnowskyi. Next base: position 75,882,741 of record CM061235.1, read on the forward strand.
ACCATTAGACTTTAATCCTTAGACGGTTTTGCCTATAAATTAACCTTAGGTTTCACCAGTCTGCTCTCAGTTTTAAAGTAAATAATGGAAAACAAAGTAGGAATTGAAGTTGGTCTAAAGAAGTGTGATAGTGAACCCGACAATGAAGAGATCGACGAGCTCTTTGAAATATTGTTGGACGCCATGGATGAGATAGACGAGGAAAAGGAGGCCAAGGCTAAGGAAGAAGAAGCCAAGGCTGTGGAAGAAGAGAAGGAGCTTCAGGCACTTCTTGAAAAAGAAGGCCGCTCTGAAGAAGAGATTAAGGAAGAAGTCTTAGAACTAGTTGATAAAATCATAGAATGATGTACTCAATGCTCAATTTTAATGATTTTATTAATAATAATAAAAGTTCCTGTTTATGTGGTTATTGAGTTTATGATTTGTCTGTGTTAATTGCTTAATATCTGTGTTCAAAAGATTACATTGCTAAATCCATAATTTGTCAATATTAAGTTAAGTGTATGAATCAAGCATTCTAATAAGTTCATGACAGAACCATTTCCTAATCGAAGTTACTGTCGTTAAGAAGGATACTGTCATGTGTTTCTTGACAGCAACCTTCTTGACAGCAGGAAAAGACTTTCTGTCAAGACTTGTAAAGGACACTGTCATTCATATGCTTAACGGTGACAGCAAGTTTTTGCGCAATAGTTGCTGTCGCGCAAAACCTACTGTCACCACCATTTCTTACTGACAGATTGTTTCTAGCGCACAGGTTACTGTCAACAATAGTGGACCGTTGCAATTGGATATTCACCCCACGATTGACAGTGAATAACGGGCAGTAACTCACGTGTTAAGAGAGTGGGTTAAGACACGTCCTTTAACTCCACTTTTTGAGCAAACGTTTGAGAAACCCATATTTATTCTCCAGTTACTCAGACATATCACTCTCACAAAACTCAAGGCAAAATACTTTTCCTCAAGCAAAAAGCTACTTTCTCACTTTCTTCTTTTCTTGAAATCTCCATGGCCCCCAATCAGACTCTCTCTCAAACAAACTTTGCTGGCATCTTTTCCCCAAATGATGCTGGTGAAGATTTCAAAGGACTGGTGTTTTTCTTGAACAAGTCCTATCTTCGTTCAGCCATTACCTCAACTCCAATTCTCGACCTAGACAAACTTGAGGAATTTTGGCGAACTGCTGTTGCTCAAACTGAGGGTGAAAACCCAGCTATTCAATTCAAGATAAATGGGCAACAATACATTCTCACAGCTGAGGTCATCAATACTGCTCTTGGAATTACACTGGAACAAGGACAACACTTTTCTCCACTTGCTAATGATGACACTCTGAAGAAGCTCTTCTTGAAGATTGGGTATGCAGGCCCTATTCTCGAAGAGGGAACAACCAAGTGGTACCCGTCTGGTGAAATGGACAGAAAGTATCTAAGGAAGGAGTGGAGCATGATATTTGATGCAATGGTCAAGGTGTTCTCTACCAAGTCCACAGGCTGGAATGGGATACCTTCCTACATCAAGAAACTGACACGTTCTCTTGTCCATGGATACAAGGTGAATGTTGGAGCTCTCCTCATGGCACAACTCCGAGCTGCCATAGGTAAGAAGGTATCACTCTACCCTCGCTTTCTTATGATGTGTATCAATTCTTTCTGTGATTTTAATAATGATGCCCCTCGTCTAGAGGTTTGCTCTGTCTTGAAAAAGAACACACACACACTGTTATCTTCACAGGATCTAAATGCACATATTCCACTTTGCTTCACTCAGCACATGGTTGATCAAGTGTCCAACCTTGATTATCCATTACCTACTGGTTATGATTCGTTTTCTCTTGAGGATGAAGCTGGATTAGACCCAAATTCAGCTAACCCGCATTCAACACCATACACTCAGCCTAGGCCCTCTAGACTTCCCAAAGCCCAAAGAGAAGCCTTGCAAGAATCCAGAAAAAGATCCTTAGAAGCTGATGTTGGTGGTAGCTCTGTTAGTCAAGAGGGAGACACTGCACCTAGTGCAGCAAATAAGGAAGGTAGTCACACAGAACCCACAGTGGTTCCCCCTGAGCCTAAGAAGAAGAGAGCTAGGAGGACCAAAACCACTGTCAGCCATCCTGCAGTCTCCCAAAAGACTGTAGAGGAAACCAGGGAAATAAACTCCTCCCTAGATGTGCCTTCTCAACAAGGTGCTTCTATTGAAATTGGCCTGTCTCCCAAGGCACCCTGTACAGAGTCTGCACAAACTCATGGTTCCCAACCTGAGATACCCCCACTTGAAGAAACACACAGTGAGTTAGGGCACAGTGAGGATTTCTCTACTCCTATTGATGGTTCACATGTTTCATCTGTGAATCAGCCCCCACTCTCTACTACACTTTCACCTTCTTCCTTCCCTACACATTCATTTGTTTCTTCTCCACAACCTAGAGAAGGGGACAGTCCCAACCCTTCAGGTTTTGATCATCCATCTCCAATCATGGATGAGCCCCCATCTAGTGGTCCACAAGAACCCATTTCTCAAAGTGAGATGGACACCACTCCTCCAAACACTGAGCTAGGGCAAAGTGGTATTTTGTCAGAAAATGAAACAGCCAACACTTTGTCTGACCTCCAAGGAGCATCTTACCTTCAGGAAGATGCTGTCACAGCCTCTGTTGCTGTCAAAGACACTGGGGATGCTACTGTCCTGGGCACAGCTACTGTCAAAGGTGGAGAGAAAGATACTATCACTACAGAACATACTGTCACTCCACCTCCCAAAGATGCTGTCATGCCAGAACCTGCTGTCCAGCCTACAACTGACAGTAACATTCCTACTCAGTATGCTGTCAAGCCCTCCCAGCCTAATTTTGATGCTGTACTGGTTGAGGATGCCTCTGATGATGACCTACCTCTTGCTAAACTCCTAAAGGTACATTCTAAATCTTCTCCTTCCATGCATGTTAGTACTGCTCATACCCATGCATCTAGGTTGAGTGAGGGTGTGCAAAAGAAAAGAGAGATAAAAGAAAAGAGAGGTGAGCATAAAAATGAGAGGCAGCCAAATGAGCTGGCAAAAGGAGAGGGACTTGAGCATGTCCAGAGAGATATTGAGGGAGCCCACATTATTCAGGCACTAGGCCTTGAGAGTCAAACTGTGAGGGGTGATGAGATCACTCAAAAACACCCTGAGAGTGTGAGAACCCCCATAGCCTCCAAGCCCCTGTCTTTTCCTTCCCCTCCAAGAAGGTTAAGGTCTGGTGGCCCCTCTGCTACTTTTGGTGACAGGATTGCAGCTCTTGAAGGACAGTGTCTTACTTTGGACTCCAAACTGGACTCTCTCTCTCAACTGGTGGTTGATGGTTTTGCTGCTACTCAACTCTCTATTCAGTTCCTTACTGACCTGGTAGCTGCCAACTCAACTAAGGGGGAGAAGGTAGCAAGATCAGAATCTTTGCCTATTCAAGAATCAGGTGGAACTCAGGGGGAGCCTGTAGCTGTGAAGACCAGAGGGGGAGCTAAAAGGAAAGCAATGTCTAAGGGGGAGCAAGTCAAACCAAGCAGTGCAAAACCACAGGATAAAGCTGAACAGCCTGTTGAAATGGAAATGGATGGAGAAAGGGTGTTAATGTCAAAGGAAACTCAAGATGCATTGCAAAGAAGACCTGCATCTAGACATCCAATCTTGCCTCCTGTGGTGATTAGAGAACCTACTCAAGAAACTCAAGAAACTGCTCTACAGAAGAAATGGAGAGAAATGGAGGAACAAAACAAACTTGGGAAAGGTAAAGGGAAACTGCCTGAATCCATCCATAAAGGAACTACTTGGTCCAATGGTACTGAGTATGATCAAGAGGAAGCCAATGTCTTGATGGTGGATTACAGGGAGAGCACATTACACAACCATGACAGTGAGTTTAGCAGTTTGGTGGAAGAAGCAATGAATGCTCCTAGCAACCGTCCAACCAACACCACAACACTGTTAAAGGAACAAATTATCAGTGTCAGTGTAATGGTGAATGATGAGAAAAGATGGGCTGTAAGTATTTATCTAACTTCTGGCATATCTTATTTCATCACAATGCAACTATTGCAGAGTCTGCCAGCAAAGGTGTTGTGTGCTTTGAAGGGAAAGATCAGGGCAACTCAAACACCATTCAATGAAATATTGGATATGCAAATCCAGAACCTGATCATACAGAAGCTACCTGAAGTCTACTCAAATCCACCAAGTGTTTTCTACAGATCTGAAACTAAGGATGGCACAAGAAGGAACAGCTTCATGAATATTGGTAGCCCATCCAGAATGGAAACCAAGTCAATTCTGAAGGTACTAGATGGAATACTCAGTTCAAATGCCAATCCAGGAAGAGTTCATGCTGTTCAAGAAATCTACAAAATGCTGGTGTTGAGAGACAAGGCACTGGGAGCTAGAACAAAGGAGCTAATCACTAGAGCCAATGCCAAAAGAAATGATCAAGGTGGAAGCTGCTTCTATAACATTCCTCCCCATGATGATGATGATGATGATGATGATGAAGATGGTAAGGATGGAGGTGGTGAAGCTTCTGGAAATGCTGGAAATGCTGGTGGAAGTAATTCTGGGAATACTGGTATTCAATCTCAGAATGAAGGCAATGAAGAAACTCCTAGCCAGGAAAAGAAAGATGCTGGTGCAACAGATGAAGAGGAGTCAAGAATACTGGAAGCTTTGGAGGCAAGCATTCTTAGATGTGCTATTGATTGCATAAATGCTGAAAAAGATGCTGTCACCAAAGGTACTGTCGACAAAGATACTGTCATAGAAGATGCTGTCTTGGAAGATGCTGTCGACAAGGATACTGTCAAGGAAGGTTCTGTCAAGGATGAAACCAAAGCTGCTGTCAAGCCCAAGAGACTGAAAGCTAAAGCAAAGGCATGGTTTACTAGACAGAAACCAACAGGGAAGCACAAGTACTCAGGAAAGGAAAAGGCCACTGGATTTGGCAGGAATCTCAAAAAGCCAATTCAATCAATTCCTCCCAACAGTCTTAAGATTCAACAAATGAAATCAAAAGAAATTAAGAGTGTTGAGGTTAATCTGGATGCAAATCAAGAGGCCACTGAGTACATTCTGTGGTGGGAAGAATCAAGGTCTGCCAAGATTGACAAGGACTTCAATCTGGTAGCCACATCAACCAAGAACAGCACATCAACCATAGATAAAAGAAGAATTGATTTCTTCTACCTGGAAAGAATGGTAGAGTTGCTGGAGAGCTATGATAATGTTTCAGAGGCTGTCATGGAACATGTTCTAAAATATCAGGCAGATAGGGATGCTGAATTTTATCAGAAATTTGGCTATAACTTTGCAGATTTTGATGATGCTGATATTCTTACTGATCTCCCAGCCTCTCCTATACCATACCACTGGTACTATGAGTTTGATGACTTACCCACAGAAGAAGGGCAAGCCCAACCAACTCAGGAAGGGCAACCCAAGCCAAGCAAAGGACCTGAATCTTCTGCATATTCTCAAGCTCAGACAGAACTTGATAAGAAGGAAGCTGAATTACTAGAAATTCACAAGGCCTCTAACAAGGCAGAAAGTGAAGCTCCAAATTATCAACCATATATGCTGGAAAATCCCCTAAGAGTCAAGTTCCTAAAAGAAGAAATCTATGTTTGCAGCTTGCATAAGCTTAAAACATCCACTCTGAAGGATTTACAGTATATGGTAGCTGGTTCAATTCATCCCTTGGAACAGATTTGTTCTGATGAGATAGAGAAGTTATTGGAAGGGAGAAAAGGAGAAGACTCAAAGCTGGACAAGCAAAGAAGGAAGTCTCTCAATGCTTATCCTGGAAGAAGATTCAAGCTCATTAATGAAGAACTTCATTTCAGAACCTATCCATATGATATAGAGCAATGGTTGAATCTCAGGGATGTTAGCTCTCTCATATCCCCTTCCATAAAGAAGATCATTGATGAAGTAGAGGATGATGCAGTATCTGCTGCTGAAATTTCTCTTGTAGAAAGTCTAAGAAGCTGCTTGGCAGAAGCTCTCAAAAGAGAGGATGCAGCAAGACAGAAGAGGAAATCTCAAGCTAAGTGAAAATTCTTGAATTCTGATCTTGTTAGTTAAGTTGTCAGCACATATTGTAAATTTGCTGTTATTTTCCATAAAAACAAATTGGGGGAGATTGTTGGGATTTATGGGTGATAGCATAGAAACATCTTAACTTTGATTGTACTTAATTTTTTAAATTAAGTAGAACATACTGTCATAGCCAAAGTATGTTCTTGTAATCAGTATGTAATGTTATTCTAGTTGTATTGTTTGAAAGAAGTTCACTTATGTGTTCAAGCCTCAAAGAATGCTTTTTGGATGACAATATGAATAAAGGTTACTGTCCTAAAGCTGTGACAGTAAGATTACAAGAAGACAGAATGTTGCAAGTCACGACAGCATATTCACTCTGACAGCAACATTGGCGGAAGACTACGCGACAGCAACTATTGCCCTCGACAGCAAGTTTGGGATCCTCGACAGCACTCTATGCGGGGAACTCATACTGTCACCAAAAGATCATTCCTGTGACAGCAAGCTTTGCGGCAAAAGTAACTGTCTCAATAAAGATCCTTATGCTAGGTATCTTTCTCAGTCAAATCCCGTGACAGTTTAAATGTTCAAGAAACAGGCGTGATGCAGCATCCCTAAGCTGCACCAAGTCTGCAAGACTACGACAGAAGCTTCAAGGCACTACAAATCAAAAGCGAATCGATTCAAGAGCAAGGTCAAGTCTTTATCTGCTGAATTGGTTTAGCTGGAAATAGAATGAATCTAGGTTGCTTTCTTTGTAATGTATATCTGACATGTTAGCAATTTAGGAAAGTCACATGGGTAAGACAATCTGTAAGAAGCTGCCACTTGACAGTGACAGCAGCTTCACAAACCCGTGACTGATAGTGATAGGGTTAGTCCTATACCTTCTATCAACTCATTCTAGAATTGTAACGAAGACAAGCAAGTGTCTTTGAAGAAAACCCGAAGCTCGAGAATTCTTTCTTGAGGTTGTAGCAACACTTTGCAAAATAAATAAAACATTTATTTTGTGAATCTTGTTCTTACTAAATACTGTTCGTGATTGCATATATTGCTGATAACGTTTAATCTTGATTTTAGTTGTTGAAATTAAATTGAATTTTATCAGTATTGCATTCATCCCCCCCTTCTGCAATACACAAGGACTAACAGCTACGTAGACCAGGAAAGTATCTGTGCCTTTACTTGTTGATTCAATTGATATTGTTTCCAATGATTATGCATGTTACCATCAGAAAAATTCAGATTATTCAATCTTTACTCCGTATTTGAGAACCTGATGCTATTTCCTTGAATATTCCTAACTTTTGATTTAATCCACAATCGTGTTGTATATTAGAAACCTTCACCTTCAATTCAGTTTATATTGATGAAAACCATTGTTGACCTTCTTAAATGAGTACGTTGTACCATTGAAAGCATTCTGAATCTATTTCTCGGACTTCATTTGATATTCAGTAGTTGAAGCTCTTTTGCAACTATTATACCTTTTCATTGTGTACATTCTACCATTGAAACCATTCTGAATCTATTTCTCGGACTTCATTTGATATTGAGTAGTTGAAGCTCTTTTACAACTATTATACCTTGTTATTGTGTACTTATCTTGTGATGCATATTATTGTTTATACTCTGTGATAGAATTGGCATGTTTTTAAAAATGGGACCAATAATGGTCGGAATAATTTAAGGCCAAGATGGCCATGGATCCTAGTGGATGACTTTGCTATAAGCAAGTCCGGGGTTGATGCGTGACTGATCAGCAGCTCAACCTTTTGATTTGAAAAAAATGTAGAAGTCCAATTCTAATCCCTTTTACTCCCATTGAAATTGTTAAAAAGCATATGTTTGGCTTAAACCTTGTTGATTCAGATAATTGTGATCTTCCTTTCATTATGGAACTGTGATTGATATATATTATGCTTGCTGAGAACTTGTGGCTCATACTTGTTTTGTTTCTAATCCTATTACAGTGAAGCGAGAATATGAGCAGACACAACACGAGCGATAGTTCTCCAGCAGATAGGAGACCATCTCGAGTGGTTGTCATTAGCAGGGTAGTTGTCTATTTTGTTAGTTAGACTAGATGTCTAGCTTTGAACTTTAAGTTGTGTAATATTAATAACTCTGAAAACTGGTTTGTAATAACTTAGAAGCTTGTTCAATGCCATAATCTGAACGTGGTCTTGGTTAAGGGGTGTTTTATGTTATTATTATATTATGCATGTGTTATATCCAGGTATATTGTGTTTCGTTGGTCGAGTGACTCCCCAAACCTGTGCCACGGGTTTGGAAGACGTCACAAAAGGGAGGTAGCCCCACGAAGGATACGTTCTTCCAAAACAACCCAGGAGCAATCCCAAACCACCAAGGATAAGATTGCAGCACATGAAGCTTAGGTTACAAGACTCAAGAAGGTGTTGGCAGAGGAGGATGCTGCTAGAGCACAAAACCAATCAACCGGGAGGGTCCCAATAATAAATCTTGATCCCACGCCGAGAAGAACCAAAAGGGCTGAAGCCTCAAAGGGTGATCCTATTGTTTTGTTACCCTTAGGAGATCCTGATGATCCTACACCACCATTTACTCAGGATATCATGAAGGTTCATATATCCAGGAAATTCAAGATGTCAACCATCAAAGCTTATGATGGGACGGGAGATCCTGCAAATCATGTGATAACTTTCTCCAACACACTATTGTTGCAACCTACCAATGATGCAGTCAAGTGTAGGGCGTTTCCCCAAACTCTTGCGGGTATGGCTCAACGTTGGTATAGTCGTCTTTCTCCCAATTTAATTGGGTCCTTTAAGGAGTTGAGCAAGGCGTTTATCAACCAGTTTGTTAGTGGGAGAGTGCATGAGAAAAGTTCTGCATCTCTCATGAGTATTCAACAAGGTAAGAATGAATCCTTGAGGGACTATATAAATCGATTCACCAAAGAGGTTCTGAAAGTCCCAGATCTGGTGGACAAAGTAGCCATGATAGCTCTGCAACAAGGAACCACTGATGATCACTTCAAGAGATCCTTAGCAAAGCATCCGCCCGAAAGCATGAGGAAGTATGAACCCACTGTTGGGGGAAACGGAAATGAAAAAAAGAGAAAAGAAGCTCAAGAGTATGATGTAAGGGATAAGTATCCCAGAACAACTAAGGATTCTGATTCTCCACCAAAGAAGGGTAATCCCGGACAAAAAATCACGGAATATGCAAGATTAAATACTCCTAGAAGCCAAATCTTGATGGACATTGAGAAAGATAAGGATTTTTGATGACCGAAGCCACTAAGAACTGACATGGAGAAGAGAAACAAGAATCAATTTTGTCGGTTTCATAAGGAAATTGATCATGACACCGATGATTGCAGACAACTAAAAGATGAGATTGAGTTCTTAATCCGAAGAGGAAAACTTGAAAAGTTCATTAAGGATGGAAATCGAGGGAATCAACGAGGAAGTTACGAGAAGAGGGACTATGATAGAAGGGACAACGATCAAGATCGTAATCCTAAATCCCAAGGTCCTTTTATCAACATGATCTTTGGAGGAACAACTGCTGCTGGGTCCTCCCGAAACTCGAAAAAAGCTTATTATCAAGAAAAATATTTATCAAGAAAAACCTTTATTATAAACTTTAATTATTATTGAAAATCATAAAATTGAAATTAAATTAACATTTTAGGAAAATAAAACAATGATGTTAAAAACAATAAGTTAAAAAAATGTATTTTTTAAACTAATTTATAAAACACCCGTGCATTGCACGGATATAAAACTAGTATATTTGATTATATAGCAATAAGATTTCGAACTCGAATGAAGACAAATAAGTGAAATAATAGAAACAAATATTATTTAATTATGTAAAAATAGAGAATCGAACTCGGATAAAAACAATAACAGGAAATCGTTATAACCAAAATTTGAAGCATCCAAAATATGTTAAAAATAAATTAACAGAGTCTAAAAATATAGACGTAAATTTGTGTGCCATTTTTTATCAAAAAGATATAGTAATGAAAAAGCCAATAACTTTGGTGTCACTATCTTCCGTACGTAGTCAAGCAGGTACTACGAAATCTACTCAACATGACATTATGTGTGAAGTTCCGTGCACCATTTTAAGCTCAAACTCCCTTCATTTTCAAGTATGAACCGATTACAAATTTACAAGTATGTTCACGTTTAATTAGTTTTCTTAAATCATTTACGATGATGTTATTTAAAATGATTAGTTAAAATAATATAAAATATTAATGATATGAAATTTGCTGATTATTATCATTCAACTTATCATAAATAAAATATATTATTTTAATAAGACAAGTTTCACTACGTGTCTATTCTCTAGCGATTCCACGGATATAGCCAACAAAATGGGATTAGTTAAAATTTTACTTAAAAATAATGTATCATTGGAGTATAAAATACTTTACACATTCCTTCTAATTTTTATTTATGATAAATGATTTGTAAATTTAGCCAAGTGATTTCTCCCAGCGAAAATGTTCTTCATTCTTATACTTCCAACAAGAGTGATTTTACATTTAGCAAAAAAAAAAAAAACAAGAGTGATTTTATTTAAAAAAACCAGACATTTGTTAGTTGAGTTATAAACTTGTATTATTGAGTCGGTCTGAGTAGAATAAATGTCTTAATTAGACCCGGCACGTGTCATGTATTTTCGTGTCGTGTACTTTCGTGTTTCGTGTACCAAAATGTTAAACCCAAAACCACACGTTTAGGGTTCGTGTGATTTCGTGTACCTTCGTGTCATGTACTTTTCGTGTCGTGTTTTCGTGTAATTTTAATTAATAATAAAAATAAATAAATAAATAAATAGATATATTGAAATATTAAAATTTTCAGTAATATTTTTACAAATATGTATTTAAAATAGATATTTATATAGTATTTACCAATAATATTATAAATTTATGCATAATCACATAAATAAATGTTAAATATCTAATAAAAATATTAAAATATCTAATATAAATATTTATTTATAAATATTTATTTATTTATTTCGTGTACTTCATGCTATTTCGTGTACTTGAAGGGTAAACCTAAACCCGACACTAAATCTCGATCGTGTACTTACGTGTTCGTGTACTAAAAATACAAACTCAAATACTAAATTTTCGTGTCGTTTCATGTCGTGTCGAAAATTGTCGGGTCAAGTCTCAATACTTCAAGTATAACACACCATTGATTTTCAACTGTGCTCCAACGGATAAGAGAAAGTCCAACAGCTTTCTTAAATGAGTTTTTAAACTCAAATTTAGGGAATGTGACATTAAAATGGTGCTTCAATAGTATCTTAGTAATTCACTAAATTACTAACACAATTTCAAATTTATTAGCCATTACATATTTTTAAATAATCATTAGCCATCTTCTATTTCATTTTTAAGAATAAAAAATTCAATTTCATCTTATTGTACACATTTGGTTCCTACTACTTTTCACTTTCTAAATTTTTGATCTCACAAAATTTTTCACTTACTAGTTCAAATATATTAGTATTATAATAATAAGAAATGAATATAAAAATTGTTGTTAGAATTGACATACAAAATGATATTCTTAAATCACTAGAATTTCTTATTTTATAATATTTTTAGGAAATGTACTAAGATATCGTTGGACTTGCTTTAAGATGTGAAAACACATATAATAGGATAGACCATTTAGGGTCCGATCATTAAGCCAGGAAAATAATTAATAAGATTGTTAAAATCGAAAAGTTTGAGAAATATTAGGCTTAAGGTCTCCAAAAAGTTTGGACACAATTAAGAATTCTAATCACTACTAGTTGCAGGAGAGCTTGGTAGTATATAATTTGGAAGGGAAGGAGAATAGGGTCGATGGTTGACTTGAGGGGGATGAACAGCTCATTCTCACCTCAAAAAGATAAGCTCACGAGTGCATGATGAGGTATGGAGATTATATGTATCTCCCTTATGGGGTCCTATAAACATTAATTAATCTTCATTACTGATTGGATGTTTCCTGTATTTTTACATTTTTAAATTTCGGATATTATTCAGGGTCAAGGAATCTTCGTTATGTCACAAGAATGAGACAAGTTAATACAGAAGGGATTTTAATATGTTTGAATTAAATTATTAAGTATTTTGTTTATTTCATTACTTGGAATATTAGGGTATGATTTTCAAAGTTTAGAACGTGTTTATGGTGGTAATAGTATATTTAAGACCAAACACTTTTTGCTTGTATATGTTGATGTTTTTTCTACCAACTAACTGTAATTTTCATGGCATGTTGTTGTCGCCTAGATTAGGGTCAATTTCTAATGTTTTTCTTATATACGCATCAACCATTTACTTTTGTTTCTCATGCATGTTCCGTTTTTCTTTCGTTTTTATGTTATTTTGTTCGATTTTATTACTACACAGATGATATATGTTCCCAAGTACATTATATACTATCACTTACAAATTATTAAGTACGAGCAAGTTCGATAATAATGCTAAAATATACGTAATTATTATATTTTAAGGGGCGTTTGGATGTATTATTAGAATCAGAATTGAAATCCAAAATAGAAATGGAGGGTATGAAAATGAGAATTATTGATAATTAGAATGAAAGGAAAATTCAAGGGGTGAGATGCGTTTAATTTACGCGAGGAATTGGGATTCCCATTCCATATCACTAAATTGTTAATTCAACATTATTCTTGAATTTAAGGTTCAAATTCCCATTAACCGGACTTATTAACCTAGACACATCACCTATTTACTTTTGTTTTTCATGCATTTCCGTTTTTATGTTATTTTGTTCGATTTTATTACTACACAGAATCACAAATGATACATGTTCCCGAGCATATATATCACTCACTTAAATTATTTAGTCCGACTAAGAGCAAATCCGATATTAATGCTAATAAATATATATTTATTATTATTGTATTTTAAAATCAAAAAACAATTTTGGTTCACCAAACATTTTTTATATTTCAATTGCCTAATTTTTATTACATTTATTACTACTTTTTTAACAATTTATTTGAATCCATCTATCCTCTTACATGCTTATGATATGACAATAACATCAATATTTATATTTGACTATATATTTAGGGTCTGTTTGGCTAACATGTTTTAAGTTAGTTTATATCTTATAAATTCATAAGAGCTTATTAGGGGTGTTTGTGTACTCAGTTTATTTGATAACTTATAACTTATAAATTGATAAGTTGAATGTTAGAAATCACCAACATTTTACTTAACTTATCAACTTATTCTTTGATTTCTTTATTTTTCTAATATTTTATATTTTTACATTTGTGTTTTTAAATATTTTTGTAATTTAAAATACAAGTGTTGAAATCATTGTATTTAAAAATTATTTTTTCAAATTTAATTTAGCAAATTTTTCAATAACTTATAAGTAAATTTATCCAAACACCCGTATAACTTATAAGAATTCATCAACTTATCACTTATATTTATAATATGAATACCTTTACGCTTTGCAGAAATATAAGGGGCCATTTTAGGATTCCATTTCTCCTCCAATACGAAAAAAATTATGCATCATTCGCATACTGGTAGCAGCTTCAAATAGGTCATATATATTCAACCAAAACCGGGTTATCGCCCTATTTAAGCAGGTTGACCCTATCCTCTACGGAAGTCATTTTTTCATTTATTTCTTTCAGTTTCTGTGTCTATCGCTATCGCCCTATTATCTCTTAATGAATCGAATGGTCCTTCGACCCTCGTTTGATTCCGACGTGAACATCGTGAATATTTTTGGCATTGGGATAGCTATTCCGCCCATTTCGTCGAGATAAACAAGACGTATTCTATCATAACTCGTTCCTGTCAAGAAAACTTATATGACACTTACTCATTTTAAACTATAAATCAACTTTTTTGTGATATCTCAAACACGCACTTAATATCAACTATAACATTTTGCTAATTTTACAAATCTGTTTAATACTTCACTAAAGTGAATTATTCTTTCTATCTTTTAAAATATGTAAAACAATTTAAAACCCATCATTGAACTTGCTCTAAGGAATTAAGTTTTATGTTTCAATATCACTTGACTGTAGGATGTAAATAAGGCGAATCGAACCGAACTCTTGACAATTTATATATCAGCTTGTTATAAATATGTCGAACTCAAATTTTTATTAAGCCAATATTTTTGTTTACGTATCGACTCATTAGAAAAAATGTTATTCACAAGAATGTTCGCAAACAGTTTACGCACATGTTTCACGAGTTATTACTCACAAATATCTCATGAATATCAGCTCATAATATCGCCTATGATCTCATGTTCACGAGTAACTCTGTTTTACTTTTTAAAAAGTTTTAATACATAAAAGTTAAAAAAAAACAGGGGGATAAAATCTCAAAACCTAAAGACATGCTTTTTTAGATAGACTTATATATTAATGAGTCGAGTTTGGATCAGATTTAGTTAATACACAATCAATTAATCTTATAATTTACGATGTAACATATATTAAAACTTAATTATTTATAATAAAAATAAGTTATAAATTTATTAAAAGAATAATTAAAATGCAAAATAAACTAACATATCACTTCATAAACATGTACGCATACAATTATGTAGTAGTTATCTTGAATTCAAGAACTCGTGTGAAATATTAACGACATATACTCACGAGCATATATATCAAGTTTGTGCATAAACTTATTTATAAATCATTTTTACAAGTTTGTTCACGAACCTGATTTACAAACTATATAAACGAGTTTGTTCTCAAATTATATAATATTTAATATTTTTGTTACAATATTTAATTTTTGTGTCATGGAATGTAATGATCAGAATGCAACCGTGTTCGTCTTCTTGATGACAACATTTAACGATAATCTAGAATATCGGCGTTGAATTACAACACCTCATTATCTGTACATAAATTATGATCTTGTTAACATAATTATGAAGCATGCTAAACACATGCAATGGATGAAGCACCAAAGGGATTCGATGTTTTGAATTGATGTTTAAGTTGAAATAAGTACCTTTGGTGGTTGTTTTAACTTCAAATCTGGGAAACCATTAACCAACTAGTATACTTCTTGTAAAGTCCATTCTCGGATAATGATATTAGATGATGAACTAGTCGAAGAAGAAAGAATGACAAAAATACCACATTTTTTAACGTTAAGTAACAAAAGAAGAACATAGAGTAACTTAATCTCCATGGTAATTCCGTAAAATTATAATATTGTTCGGTTATTTTGGTTCAGCGAATATAATTACTCGATAAGTTTGATTCGGGCGGATATAGTGTTGCCTGCGATTTTTTCACAAATTATCAAAAATATTAATATTGTCGAAATGCAAAATGAATATGTGAGCGTTACAAAAGAAAAAAAAATTATTACTCCCTCGTCCCGTTTTTATTGTCCGCTATTTCCTTTTTGGCTTATCCCAAAATAATTGTCCAAAACTGATTAATATGGTAAATTGAATATTAATTATGTTAACTTTTATGAAAAACAATACAATTATTTGATAACTATCTGTTTATTTTACATGATTTAATAGAATGTGAATTTTTGATGATGGACAATTAAAATGGGACGGAGGGAGTATAAAGTTTAGAATTTATCTATAAGACCATGTATAGAGTATAATTTGGTTCCCAACTGATCCAAATCACAACTAGGAAATGCGCATTCAGAATATTTCTAATATTGGTAAATCAACATTAGTTTTTTTAAAACGCAATTAGTGGATAAGTGTAGCCGTCGGAATAATATAATCTATAAGAAAACTTGTCTTTATTCCGATTCTAGAAATACATAAATGGGTGCAATATAAGACAACTCTATAATGTGACTTCGTGGCTGTATTTTATACATGCATGTAATTTATTCTCTAGATTATATTATTTTTATGGTATTTGCTATGTTAGTTTATACATTTTTCCAAGAAGCAAAAAATATTAAAAATTCTCAAGTAAATTATCATGAATTATTTAATCATTGGAGGAGTTGGTAGAATTGAGGTCTTGGCCTCCAAAGTAAAGATGCCCTTGGAAACTAAACATAATTAACTAATGTTTGATGATTAATTAAAAATTGGACTAATAATTTTGTATACAGCTATGGCTCTAGGCTGGCAATTAGGGAGTTAATTACCGAAAGAAATCACAGGAAAAGACAAGATAATGTCTAATTGTATTTAATTGAATTTTCATTTCAAATATTTTATGCACATACCGTTCGCTATAATTGCAACTCTTCACTAATCATAGGCATTTCTTATCTCCAAGGACATCTTACTTTTTCCTAATCATTTAGCTGATTTTGTGTTTCGAATCTCATCAAATACCTTTGTTTTAACTTCCTTTAATTTATTAGAGGTTCACATGCATTACCCAAGCCAAATGTCCTCCCCTTATTCTCATATTTTTTGATTTTTTGAAATATTGTTCAAAATTTTCAATCTCATGTATGTTTAAATATGTTATTGGATAGCGATGAGATAGTCAATTGACAAGAGTTTATTATTTATTGTCTCAGATTAAAAATTTGTTCGAACTCGATTACTTTTTGACAAGAGAGTACATAAATCTGGAGTAAAAGTTGTCACAGATCCCATGTATGTTTAAATATGTTATCGGATAACGACGAGATAGTCAATTGAAAAAAGCTTATTACTTGTTGTCCCAGATTAAAAATTTGTTCGAACTCGATTACTTTCTGACAAGAGAGTACATAAATTTGGAATAAAAGTTGATAAATATGTTTAACTGCATTTGCCGGATTTAAATTACAGTGTGCAAGCAATTTACTGAAAGTTTGTATCTTGTACTGAACTGGAAAAATGCAGAAGGGATAAAAGTTGAAAACTCACAATCTTTATACCAATATATATATATATATATATATATATATATCTGTCAATAAACCCCACCAGTGCTGTCAAACTCATTAATTCTAAAAACTATAAGATGAGACATATGCAAGTCTCTTGAGAATTATTATTGGAGCTAACAAAAACACACACTTTATTTTCAAATAAAATTAAAAAATAGAAAACCAACAAAATCATCATCATATTAAATTTAGAACCACAAAAGTGGCCTTACTTTTCTCTCTTTCATAAGCTAGCCAGCTGCCCCTCCTTCCTATTAATTTGATTCACTTACCTATCACCCTCTCCATTTCATTTTCTAAACTCTCTCAATCTTCACTAACCTAAGAGTTTTTAAACACACACTGTATATAAATAGTTTTAGATACCCAAGAAAAGCTTTAAGGTTTTTATTGCCAGTTAGTTATTGCTTTCCACATGGGAAGGCACTCATCTTGTTACAAGCAGAAGCTTAGAAAAGGACTTTGGTCTCCTGAGGAAGATGATAAACTTATCAAACACATAACTAAACATGGTCATGGCTGTTGGAGCTCTGTCCCAAAGTTAGCAGGTACTGTATTTTTTCGAGTTTTCGTTCTACGTATAGTTTGGTATGATCAACATTAAACCAAATGCATTTTCAGGGCTTTTGTTGATTTTCTTGTTTTTATGTGTTATGATTGAGCAGGACTTCAAAGGTGTGGGAAAAGCTGTAGGTTAAGGTGGATTAATTATCTGAGGCCTGATCTTAAGAGAGGAACATTCTCAAGTCAAGAAGAGAATATGATTATTGAACTACATGCAGTTCTTGGAAACAAGTATGTAAACTTACACATAGCTAGACATATATGTTGCATGATACTTTTTGTTAGTACTTAATATGATTACTTTTTTGGGATTGTTTCAGATGGTCTCAGATTGCAGCTCAATTACCTGGGAGAACCGACAACGAAATCAAGAATCTATGGAACTCATCTATCAAGAAGAAGCTAAGGCAAAAAGGCATTGACCCCAACACACACAAACTTCTGTCTGAGGTTGAAAATGATAAAGATCAGAAAGCATCCGCAAGCAATAACAAAGCATCTGAACAAGACTCGTATGAACTCAATTACGAGACCTCGAATCAAGAATTGGCAGTGGAGAAGCCTAAAGCATCACAACCACCTTTAATTACATCTAACCATCCGTACACACTTATTGATAATTTGACATCACCTACTCATGAATTCTTCCTTAACAGGTTTGTTAGTTCACATGATCAAACTTCAACCTCTAAGCCTCAAGATTTAGGAAACTATCTATCTTTTGATTATGGTGGTTCGGATATAGGCCTTTCTGTGAACCAAAATACAAACAATCTCTTCTATATTCCAGCTTCGAAATCATCTGAAATGATATCTGAATTGATAGCTTCTTCATCACCCGCGATCATCCCATCACTATCAAACACATTTCTCTCCAGTCCATCAAGTATTAAGGCTTCCATTAGTCTCCCAGACTCTGATCCTCATATGGGATCTTTTCATCTTCTGAATAGGCTTCAGAACTGGGATACCAATACACTCACCAATAGTACCAACAATGATGATTCTTTTCGTTGGGGAGCTCAAGATGTCGGGAAATTAGAGAAAGATCAAGGCCATGACATTCATTCTGTGGATGGACCACACGACAACATTAAATGGAACGAATACCTTCAAACTCCTTTTTCACAATCTGCACTACAAAATCAAAATGATCAAGAGCTGTACAATGGTCATGAGACTAAACCAGAACCGCAGTTCATTGCGAATTTACCATGGCATCAAAGCCAGCAACAACAACAGCCTATGCAAGCTGCAGTCACAGACGTATACGGTAAGCATTTTCACAGATTGCCAGCCACCTTTGGACAATTTTCTTGATTATTAGCCTATATGGAAAGCTTCAATTTTTCAAAGGGTGTGTGCTATACAAGTTTTTGTTGTGGTCCTTTTCATTTCGAAACTATATTTTAATTGTGTAAATAGGCCTGATACAAGAATATCTCAGCATTTCTATACCTGAATACTATAGAAAATATTCTTATTACTGCTAGTCCTACTTGGCTTGTATTGGGGTAGGATTTCATAATAAGTATCAGCTGCTACAAATTCATGTTTTGGATTCTTTATTTGATTTGGAATATCAGGTCATATATCAAGATCAAATTACTATGTTTGCTAAACAAATTTATGTATTCAGTAAATGTGGTAGATTTCTTATGAAACATCACTCTGTGTTTCTTTGTATTTAGTTGCAATTTTCCTCCTTTTTCTTTCTTTTTCTCCCGCTAATTTAAATTTATTATATAAATTTGGATAGTAGGCAGTACAACGGCGAAGCCCTTAGACATCTCGGCAAGCCAGAAATCCAGAGGCTTTTCTTTCTTTTACTAGGAAAGGAATAGAGCTTTTGAATCTTAGAATACTGCAATTACTAAAGATATTTATTTAATTTAATTTCGGTTTTTTGACCTTTTAGTCCTTAAAGTTTGATGATTTATACACATCAGTCCTAAAACTTTGAAATTGTACCTTTTAGCCCCTAAGATACCTATTAAAGTCCAATTAACCCTTATACCGGTACCGATTAAAAAAAATTCAAATCGGTATAAATCGGATGTGTAAAACAGACATTTGACATTTAGTAGAGGTACCGGTATAAGGGTTAATTGGACCTCTACGAGTACTTCAGGGGCTAGAAGAATACTTTTGGTAACTTCAGGGGCTAAAAGGAATACTTTTGGTAAAAGAATATTTTTGGTTATATCACAATCTACTCAACTCATTTAATGAACTTTAGAAAATCTTGCAAAGATTTAAAGATATTATTTGGTCCTTGGTATATTGACTCTATCTTTTCACTCCAATAATCACAACATGAAACTTCAAATCACGATGTTCCCGGCACTTCGTAAGTGCACAAGAAACATCAAAAAATACAAGAGGATGCATAATAGTTTCTTCCAATATGTTAGTATGTAGAGAGAATTAGATATACAGGTACATCGTATATGCATATAAGATATGTGATGAGTCTATAGTTTGATGATTTTGGTTTGAATAGATGGTAAGTGTAAAATTGCATATTTGTAAAGAGGTAGATAGAAATCATAATTTACTCATTAGGCACCTACTACTTTAAATCATGATTTAACATATTGATTGTAAATTTGGTAACTCCTGCTTATTTATAAGAGATATTTGACCTAAGAGAGGCCGCCTGTGTAGTGTTCTGTTAGAGGCATAAAAAATAAGTGCAAATTTCATACTAGTTAGTGACGTTTAAACTTAAAACAGTGAAGAAAATGGAAATTTCGAATATTTACTTGGAACAGAAACCTGCCGGATGGTACTCTCATTAACATGAGCCATATTAGTGAAAAGAAACTGCCTATGATTGAATTTGACATGCCAAAAATCATGGATGCATCGTATCTAGTACTAATTTTCTTGTCTGCAGCACACAGAACAACTTTGTTCGTGTACTTGGAGAAATATGAGCTTTTAAATTCCGATTAACAATCAACAACTTAGATATCTTTCTTGAAACTTTGAAAAGCACAAAATAAAAGCAGGCACGGTAGATTTTAGAGGTGCAACTAATGACTAGAGTTGTCAAGATTGGACACGACCCGCGAACACGACACGAACCCGACACGGATTTTACGGGTTTGGGTTATAACTAAATGGGTCGGGTCAAAAACCAGACGGACCCGAAATTGACCCGCATAAAAAAGACGGGTTACGGGTCAACCCGCATAACCCGAACACGACCCGCATAACCCGTAAAAATATTTTTTTTTAAAAATTTATTTATTAAAATATATAACATACTAATAAATATAAATCATTTAAGCATGAACATTTTATGGTTCAATTTTTTTTTAATTATTTATTTCTATTTTATATATATATATATATACTAGCTTAAAACCCGTGCGATGCACGGATTGTTAATTGTTATTTTATTATTATATTTTAAATAATTTATTAATTGTATTTGTTAAAAATAATAAGTAGGCATGTTAAAATAGCTAAATACTTTTAATTAATTAAAAACATTAAAACATATTTTAAAATAAATAAAAATAAAAAATGTAACATATATTTAGTTTAAATAGATAAATGCCTGTGATATTTTTGAAAAATGAGGTTTTAAAATTTAAAAATTAAAAGTATTTAAATTCGTTTTAAAATAAATAAGTAAAGGGTTTCCTGTGATATTTTTGGGGAAAAAATGAATTTTAGTTAGAAAAATAGAAAAAGTAAATTGAAAAACACAATTTCCCGTGATATATTTAGAAAAGAAGGGACTTTGTTAGAAAAAATCTATAATGTGTTTTAGAGTAATTGGTTATAAATAGGTATTTGATTATTTATATTTTAATATTCTTAGTGATTGCATTTGTTAAGAAAAATAAGTAGACATGTTAAAATAGGTAAACTTTTAAAAAATAATTATAATATTATAGGTTTAAAAATAAATAACTAAAGGTTTGTCCGTAATATTTTTGGAAAATGAGGGGTTTTAGTATAGAAAAATAAAAAAACTAACATGTTTTAGTTAAAAAAGGTAATTGCCATGTTTGAAAAAGTAGGGGAATTTGTTAGAAAAAATAATGTATTTTAGGGAAAAAAGGTATTTGGTATAAATAGGCAATATTATTATTTAATAATATATTTCTATAAATAAGTAAGGTTAATTAAGTAAAAACACGAAATATAGTTAAGGGCAATTAAGTAAAATCACAACGTACCATACCGACCAACCAAACTTTTAATGTTTCGTCTATTATATAATAGTATTGATTGATAGTATAAATATACTAGCTTAAAACCCGTGCGATGCACGGATTGTTAATTGTTATTTTATTATTATTTTGTTTAATATTTTATTAATTGTAATTGTGCAAAAAATAAGTAGGCATGTTAAAATAGCTAAACACTTTTAATTAATTAAAAACATTAAAACAAATTTTAAAATAAATAAGTATGGGTTTGCCCGTTATATTTTTTGAAAAATGAGGGGTTTTAGTAAGAAAAAATAAAAAATGTAACATATATTTAGTTTAAAAAGGTAAATGCCCGTGATATTTTTGAAAAATGAGATTTTAAAATTTAATAATTAAAAGTATTTAAATACGTTTTAAAATAAATAAGTAAAGGGTTTCCTGTGATATTTTTGGAAAAAAACGGATTTTACTGAGAGCAATAGAAAAATTAAATTGTAAAAGATAATTTCCCGTGATATATTTAGAAAAGGAGCTTTGTTAGAAAAAATATATAATGTGTTTTAGCTGAAAAGTTAATTGGTTATAAATAGGTATTTGATTATTTATATTTTAATATTTTTAGTAATTGAATTTGTTAAGAAAAATAAGTAGACATGTTAAAATATGTAAACTTTTAAAAAATAATTATAATATTAAAATAGGTTCAAAAATAAATAACTAAAGGTTTATCCATGATATTTTTGGAAAAGGAGGGGGTTTAGTAAGGAAAAATAGAAAAATTAACATGTTTTAGTTAAAAAAGGTAATTGTCCGTGATATATTTGAAAAAGTAGGAGAATTTGTTAAAAAAAATAATGTATTTTAGGTGAAAAAGATAATTGGTTATAAATAGGTAATATTATTATTTAGTAATATATTTATATAAATAAGTAAGGTTAATTAAGTAAAAATACGAAGTACAATTAATTAAGGGCAATTAAGTAAAATCACAACGTACCATACTGACCAACCAAAATGCAGGCAATTAAGTAAAATCACAACGTACCATACCAACCAACCAAACTTTTAATGTTTCGTCTATTATATAATAGTATTGATATGTTGCCCGTGTTACTTTTAAAAAATTAGTTGTTTAAATTAGAAAATAGAAAATTATATTACCTTTTGATATATATGTTGCTCGTGTTACTTTTAGAAAAATTAGTTGTTTAAGTTAAAAAAAAATAAAAAAGGTTAAGTGTTTAGCTGAAAAGGGTAAGTGATTATTCATTAATAATTATATATAACAATATTATCATTACATATTTATTTTGCATGTGTTATATTTAGAACATGAGTTGTTTTAGTTAGAAAATGTAAAACATATAATGTGTTTTAGCTGAAAAAGGTAATCAATTATAAATATGTAATAATAGTACCATTTTATATATATATTACCTATTTTATTTTTAGAAGATAAGTTATTTTAGTTAGAAAAAAAGATAAAATAGGTAATGTATTTTAGCTGAAAAAAAGAATTTGTTATATATATGCCCGACCCAAATTATAGATAGGTCCGGCCCAAATACCGACCGACCGACCAAATCTTTTAATGTTTCGTCTTTAATAGTATAGTATAGATATATCAATTACTTAGTAAGCTATGTTGAATTTTGCAGCACGAACATAGTATTTTAAAACTAAAATATGTATTTTGTGCATTATGCTACATAAACTAAAAAATATCAAGTATAACTAAAAATATATATATTATATTCAATGAAATTTACTAGATAATTTAAATAATTACATAGTTAATTGATGAAATATTTGTTGAATAAACAGGTTAACGGGTCGGGTGACCCGTTTAATTATCGGATCGGGTTAGTGTCAAGGTTTTGCGGGTCAATATTTTAACGGGTCGGGTTAGTGTCGGACCTTAAATTAACATTTAGAATACGACCCAACACGAACATGACACGTAACCCGAAATTGACAACCCCACTAATGACTCTATAGAAAAATTACCATCTATAGTTTCGTTAAATATGTTTAACGTGGGATGCCTGGGAAAAAGTATCAAATCCTTTAATTTCTTCCTTGAACAATATATTTTGGAACAAACAGGTTGCAAAAACTTCTTTCAATCGGACACGTAATCGTTCTCAGTGATGACGACGATGAAGAGTAGATGATTAGAAAAATCAAATAATGATTTGATGTATTCATCACTACTATACATGAAAGAGACACGCGTGACTACTTAAAAGGAAAATACTCACTAATGTAACCAAAAATATTCCTTTTACCAAAAGTATTCCTTTTTAGCCCCTGAAATTACCAAAAGTATTCCTTCTAGCCCACGAAGTACCCGTAGAGGTCCAATTAACACTTATACTGGTACCTTTACTAAATGTCGAATGTCTGTTTTACCCATCCGATTTATACCGGTTTGAATTTTTTTTATAATCGGTACCAGTATAAGGGTTAATTGGACTTTAATGAGTAATTCAGGGACTAAAAGGTACGATTTCAAAATTTTAGGATTGATGGGTATAAATCGTCAAACTTTAAGGACTAAAAGTTTAAAAAGTCTTTAATTTCTGCAAAAGACGGTGACTATCTCCATATCCAAATATTTTTTATTTTGGCTCATTGGGAATTTTATTTTGTAAACCTTAGCGTCGCCTATCTCTTTCAGAAACAGACCCTTGAGAAATTTTAAAGGAGATAATAAAGCACATAAAATTCAAATACAACATTGAAGAAACAATTTTCTTTTCTTAAATGGGGGGTCTATCATTGTCTGCTAAAGATGCTGATAGTTTTAACTTTTTAACAGTCCAACTCACTCCCTATGGTTAATTAAGTAGTTTTTTTATCTTTTAGAAAAAAACCAGCCGCGCATGTTTAAAGTCCTTGGATGCATGTAAATTAGAATTTGGGTATGCTCTGCAAGTAAAAGATGGTTGCATGTTCTCTGTGAAACCCCACAAGACAGAAGAAAATTTTGTCATGGTAGAAGGAAATGTAACTCATTTTGAACGTTGATCAGAGCCACAAGTTCTTGACCCATATATGCTTCTCGTAAATTACTGAACTTTATTGTCGGTTAAATCAAACATATTCGATATGTGTCATTCGGAAGTAAGTATGCCAGGTAGGGCATTAGAGTATAGAGCCTATTTCCGAGATAATTATAGTTTTGAGTAAAAATCTGATTTTTTTTATTTTTAGAACAAGAATTGAACTTATGGGGAATAAATAAAAATACATTAGTAAAAGTGAATTTAGTGGGATCTGTGTGCACTGTGCAGTTTATGATGTGTGTCGTGTGATCACTTCATGAATCTGTCTGTCCTTTATGGGCCTCAAACTTCTACTAGTCGTGGAAAGAACAAAGTACAAGGGTCCCTTCTAGTGGACAAATTTAAATTGAGACATTTCATGATAAAGGAATTGATTTTTCTTGAAACATAATCCATCCGTCCCAGTCATTTCTATACACTTTCCATTTTGGGATGTCCCTCTCATTTCTATACATTTCAAAAATAATAACTTTTAATAATATAAAACACTATTACACCCACTACTTTCTCCACTATCTCTATTCTATAATAATATAAAACACTATTACACCCACTACTTTCCTCCACTATCTCAAATCTATTATTAAATATTGATAGGTCCCACCACTTTACTCACTTTTCATCTAATTTTACTCATTTTTTATATCTTTTCTTAATTTACGTGCTCAGTCCCAGTGTATAGTGATGTGTAAAAATAATGTAAACTGCAAGCGCACAGTGTTTAGTTGTAGCAATCACAGATCGATCCAGAGACTATGAATTTTCAAAACCCTAACAATTAACTCAGGCGAACTAGACAAATAAGATTTGAGTTGAGATTTGTTTAACCTAATTAACAATTAAAATCAGATATGGAAAACCTAGGAATCTGAATCCATTAATCAATCACAATTAATATCAACTCACCCTAAAATCAATTCTCTTTCTTCACAAATAAGATATATCAATTAACGAGACAAGCATATACTATGAAACTTGTTATCTAACAATAACCTATCAAAACTTCATTAGAGCAAGCATAGGCTATGAAAAATAAATCTGGTAACAATAATATATCAAAATCACTTTGTCAATTGAACAATTAAGCACCAAGAAAAATTACGAGAATCAATTAATAGGAACAAGAAGATATCAAAAATAATCAAATTAACTTCATCTTCATCCTAGGAGAATTAACTTAGCTAGACATGGTAGAAGAAACAAAACAATTAAATATAAAGAATGCAAGCAAAAGTGTTTGAATAGAATAAAGAACTTGTATCGAAAAACAATAATAAATCTATCCTACTCCTAATTATCAGATATAGTCTAAATTCTAGGTAAACAAAATTCTAGAGAAACAAAATTCTAGGTGTCTCAAATACAAGAGAGGAGATCTATATATATAGGAAAAATAATGGGCTTGGGTTCTTTGATTACAAATCGGATTCTGGAAATATTTCCTCAATTCCTTTTTCTTCTCCGATAAGTTTTCCAATTTTTCTCCAATTTCCTTTTGACTTCAAGTATTTCCATCTCCTTGCCTTTTTCACCTTTTTCTGCTTGAAATATGATTTTATTTATTTTTCTACAAAACAAAAGAAAACAATTTATTAAATAATAAAATTACGAAAACAAACATAAAATAGGTATTAAAATTGTATTAAATTATGGACCTATCATATAGAATTGACCGGGACGGAGGAAGTAAGTGAGAGTACATGATTGGAATTGGAAAGAGGTAAAGAATCTCTTGTTAAGGACCCTTGGGGTGACCGGTGAGTATTTCATCAGCAATAAGCATCTTCCTAGCTAATTTACTTGGACTTGTACATTATTTTTTCTATCAAAAGCCTAGGAAATTTTTCTCATGAAATTGGAATTTTGTCTAAAAAAAGAATCTGATACAAAATTTAGAGACTAATGAAGATAATTACATAGTTCAAATCGAGTTAATATTACATGAATTCGAATGTCACGTTAAATCACCAAATATTAGTAAGTATGCCTATATCTATACTGACCGACATGTATGCACATCGAAAACTATATTTTTCATTATACTGATATAGAAGTTGCTCTAGCAGCAGCGATAGTCCCTTCAGTGAAAAGAATTCAGATTTCAATCATGAAATGAAAAGATGTGTGGTATTTTTCAAGAGATCTACTGTGTAGCTACAGAGATTGTTTATGGTAAGCCACAAAAATGCAGGTACATACGTGCACGCCCACGTGTGTGTTCTGTGTTCATGATTTATGGATTTAAAAGAAATCTCCTTAAAGTTGTGTATGCAGATTATAGGGCCACTTCCACGGCCATGGCCAGACAAGAACTCAGTTTCATCAACTCGTCTGGCACCATTTTTTGGTAACTGTAGAATGAACGACAAAGATTAGAAGGCGGAATTAACCTTATCAAATGATACTCCGTCCGTTTCAAAATAATAGTCGTTTAATTTTGTAACTTTTTCTTTCATATAAGATTGTAAATTTCTGGTTTGTGTATTATTCTGGGCTATTCTATCTTTGCAAATCATAGGTTACTGCAGATCCATGTGAACTGAATTATTGAGTCTTTAAATTTGTGTTAGGCCCTACAATCTTCCATGCAGAAGAGTACAAAGAAAATGAGATGGAAATGAAGGGTAAATGATTGGATGCAAGTTTTGGTTGTATAGTATTTGTTCATGAACAATCAAATACCAAAACTTTGCAGAATCTTATTTTTATACTCCTCAGAAAATGTCAAAATAAAATGCAGTCAGACACACACACACATATGTGCTTAATCATTAAGTCATGGTTGGATTGGTGATATGGAGAGGTAAGAATAATGCCGGTGGCTAAGATATAATTTTTTTTGAGAAACTATATTTTCTTTGGAACTGAACGGCCATGATTGAGACATTAGTTGAATATGGCCCTTCTGTGACAATTTATAGGAAACTAGTTCCCTTTTTTAATTTTTTACTTATATAGTTCAAATTCACTCGAGCGCCTACTTTATTTGAATTCTCGACATCCGGTAGAAGGAGCGGGACAGATATCTATGGA
Organism: Heracleum sosnowskyi; assembly: GCA_030848705.1. NCBI lineage: Eukaryota > Viridiplantae > Streptophyta > Magnoliopsida > Apiales > Apiaceae > Heracleum > Heracleum sosnowskyi. The sequence goes on from CM061235.1 coordinate 75,910,553, forward strand.
CTACACACTATTATAATGCTAGATTTAAGATATAAATGCAAGTCAAGAGAAGAAACAAAGACAACACTCTGCAAGCTCACACACACCCTCATTATTTATTTCATATTTAACAGATTGAAGATGAGAATAGAGTTGAGCAGAGACCAAGTAAACTGTCGTTGTTCCAACTTCATTAACTAAGAACAGATCATTTTCTTGGGCTGATTATCGCAACTAACGCTAAGATTTCACTGTAACATAAATCAAAGTCGATGAAGTAACGCTTTGTAAATGATAACCAGCATTGAAGTTGCATATGTATCACTTTCATTCTGCGACTTCCCAAACAAGTGCTAATTTTTTTAGATAGCGACAATAATTTATATTTCTATACAACAAATTGTGTTTTGTTGTCACTGCTAATGAATGCGTTGACATTAATGATATAGAAGTAGCCAATTAGCAAAAAAATTAAAATATGAAAGTAGTCACCAGCTCATCTAAAGATCAGGTTGTGGCAAGTTTTATCGCATGGGTAAGCACAGTCGATTGCCTTGCATCCAGCTCGATCAAAATACCAATCTCCAACGGCGAGTGCAATGCCCTGCACACACAGGTGTTTAGAAAAAGGTGGTTTAACTAACGAAATAAAGATGGAACCAGATGCATTTTTATGTAAAGCTAAATATAGGTCAGCTTGCAAACGTGCAGCTTTCCGTATTTTCTTGAATGTGCGGATACAAATGGATCAAATACACGGATCAGTGTACCTTGTTGGCAATAAGGGGCGAATTATCTGAAAACCATGTATCCTGCCTCTCAGATTGGCAATGAGCAAAACATGAATTCAAAAATACACCATTCTTTGGGGAATTTGCGAAGCCTTTTACCACATTCACCATGTAATCTCTGAACCCTGTTCAAAGATCAAGCAGAAATGGAGAATAAGTTAACTAAATGATATATATTCTTAACATTTTAAACCAAGGAAACACAAATTTCTGAATTATTATGCTCACTCTGTAGAAACTGAATTTGTGATGTTGAACAATGGGCATGATTCATTTTGCATGCTCCCCAATGGTGATGAGGATCAGCCGCAGGCGGAGCTAAGCTGGCTGTTAACTGAACATAGAACAAAAAGAAGCTTAATATCAGATTTTCAATTTATGGAACTTCAATAGCTTTTCTATCAGATTATATTCAACTAGAAATACATGCATGGAATTCCAGGTAAGTGGTAACAGACATGCGATAGTACCTGCCATGAATCATAAGCTGCATTGAGAAGAAAGAGTGGGGTTTTTATGCTGGAAATCAAGTTCTGAGGGAAGAAGCACTGAAATGATAAAAATAGACAAACTAAGAGTTACGATATCAATGAGGATAAATATCATTTCAATTATCAGACTATATCATGAATTTACTTGGGTAAATAAAGGGGAAAAAATCTCACTGAAGTTGGATCAAGGTGGTTAGTGCAAGTGTGAGGCAAGTTCCTGTGCACCCCCTGTAAAAATTATGCCACAACTCATTTGTTAATCATCATCCAATCTTAAAGCTAATTAGATATAGATTGTGAAGGTTGCTTTTGGAAATATTCTGTCATCGAAATTTAGTTTACTGCAATAACAGCTGCAAATGCGATAAGTAAACTTCGAAGATGGCTTCAAGTTGATAATACCACACAGAAACTGTAACCTCCATCGATTTTTGATGACCCGCTAATAAAATTCAATATTAGAAGTACCAGTTTAATGAGACTTATTAACTTAAAACTATCTCTGTAGCTTCACGCTGCATACTTCCGAGACGCAAAAACTAACAAGCGTACAAGCACGTAGGACATGTGACTTTCAGTTAAAAGTGAGAATGTTCCATGTAAGTACCTGTAACTTAACTACACCATTAAAAAGGTTCCTAAGAGTGCGACCACCAGCAATATCAACCCTGCATGAGGTAGAAAGTACTTTAATTACTATACTCAAGACATATTAAAGCTACAAAGGTTAAGGTACTTACGCATCCAAGAATAGTCCACCGTCACTCAGGCATTTCACTTTAGTACTGCTTGGAAACAACTCACGGAATTCATCACACTTCAAAATTGAAGCTAGACCTCCAGCAGAGCATCCAGAAAGAAGTGCCTGAAACATGGTATGACAACATAAATAATAATTGAGAAAAAAAATGAATTAAAACAATTAAACAACTTGAAGTAAAAGAAAAACCTGTTTTGCGTGACTCATCCCCTTTGCTTTTAAATCTCGCATAGCAGCCCACCATATTCGTTGACCTCTAAAATGCAGTCCAGCAGCCTAAAGATAATACCAGTTTATTGTGTTTAGCACATATGAGTTCGGAGAAGCATTTATAAGGTTCAAAAGAAAGCTAAGTAAAACAATTTATTTAATATTTGTGGCGTGCTAACTGTGCATGCTACAGAACATACGTAAACAAAAAAACTTAAGAGTTCATCTATGATCGCTCTCCTTTAAGTAACACCTTAAAATAAGTTTGGAAAAAAAATTGACGCTTTGTGATAGGAGTTTATCATTCGGGACTAAGAGGTGGTCATAATTAGTGAAGGGTCCCAAAAAACTCCAGTCTCCTTCTTTTGATGCCGTTTAGTTTTCAAGTAAGAAGCACGGTAAATTTAGATCAAATACATATAATGAGAAGCCACCTACTACCACAAACCTTATCTTCACCGTCTCCTGCAAAAGAGGCACCATCACAATAACGTAGCTTTACTCTATTCCAATTGAAAAAATCTGCATGAGTAAACCAGGGGATTTTCAGTAAGGAGCATCAATTATTTACATCTGGTACTACTTAAAACGGGCAACTTAAAAATATACTGTTTCAAACCTCATAGACATGTTGTCCTTACCTGGATTTTGTTCCACCTTATTGCTCAGGATACCTGCAAAAACTACTTCTTTTTCCATATGATGTAATGATCCGCGCCTTGTCTTCTTACGGTAAACACAAGATCTAACAGTGTCACACCATCCTCCTCCCTGTCATAGAGCATTATGCAGAGTCGTGTTCTTGTTTAACAACAATGATAATTCAATTGTACACTCTGTGCAAATGAAGTTGGTATACACTTATTGTGATATTACTGGAATGCGGTGATCTGCCTAAAATAAGCATTATTTTAAAGAAAAAACTGGCATTTGATTGAGGTATGGATATCCTTTTTATGAAACGTCAAACAACTCCGGATAAGGCTTTTGACACATACCCCTTACGTCCCAATAATAATAAGTGTTGCAAATCAAAATGAAAGTGAAGAGAAATGCAGCTTATTGATATGCTAGTATAATCCATTGAAACCATCTACACTTCCTTCCATAGTTCTATGTGTGATATGTGATAAGCGGTTCAAAAGTTTTACTCTTTAGTACAATTTTGAGTTCAGAATACTAAATTTAGCAAGCGGAAGAAAAGGGGGGCAGAAACTGGACACATATGTAGTAAATTTGGGGAAATGAGAAAGGTGTATGCATCCGGTAATGAAGTCTCTACATATTACAGTTTTAGCTAGTTACAATAGGCATAAAGATACAAACCAGATATTGAGCAATTACATTATAAGCACCCTAGAGGAAGTTTTAGATGTCATCATTTAAAGAGAAGCCGCAAACCTCTAGTTGAATGAGCCAACTGTTCGCTCCTGAACCATACCCACGATGCAAATGATAACCGGGTAAAGTTCCGTCTAAACACACTGTAAAAGGATGCAAAATTTTATCAGGATATATACCTAATTTCATAACAGGATAGAGAACAACAAATTTGACCATCAAGGAGTTTCTATGTTAAACTATAAGGCTCTTTAAAAATGAAATTTTAATATACTTGATACTCGTTTTTTAAGTGAGATCTGCAGATGCAAATGCCTGATTCGGGTTATAAACTGATCACAAACAGTCCCTAGAACTACAAACTTAACAGTGCAGCTGAATCATATAGCATAAAAATACAAAAATATATCAAATTAAACACAATTTCATAATATCAAAGCGAACAATGAATCAGTTGATGAGCATTAAAAAGAAACTTGAAAATAATAAATAATTTCTAAATTGCATAAACTTACAAATGAGCAGCACATTAACACTAGCCTATCTAATACCAACAAACACATGTCAAAGAAAAATTATATTGCACTTGTAAAAGAATTACTTGTAAATGAATGCTAAATAGTACCAACACACACACACACACACAGACAGAGAGAGGGGGGGGGGGGAGAGAGAGAGAGAGAGAGAGAGAGAGAGAGAGAGAGAGAGAGAGAGAGACCTGCCCCTTGAGCACCAGCTCCATGAATAACAGTGAGACCCACAGTAAGAGGATTATACTTAGCAGAGACTCCAAACACAGAATCTTGAGCTAAAACCTCCTCTGTTCCATTCAAATATTCATCATACTCATACCCATTGCTCATTCCAAGAATTCCAAGAAAAATCAAACCCAATAACCCCAAAACCTTCCTCATTTCACCACAATAAAGACCCATTCTTTATGTGCGTGTGTGTAAAGAATTATGTATGTATTCTTGTCATCAAAATATAAACATGTATAAAGATGGGAAAAGATAGAGATACCTTTCCTCAAGCAAGAAGCTTAATGTTGAAAGGTTTTTTTTTTTGTATTTATAACTTACAACAACATTGTGTAGACAATGAAATGTGAATCTGGGGTTGCAGGTAAAGTGGAGTAAAAGACATTCTTAGATAAAGAGAGATGAAATGAGTGAGCTCACACACAGTGACAGTCTCACTCTCACAAGTTACAGTTGTGACTCTTGCCGGGTGTTTTTAAGACTTTTGTCTGAAATGTGAACATACATTTATTTCTCAATCTCGAAAAATATTGGATTTGAATCATACTGAACTGTTTTGCAACCATTAATTTTTAAGAAACTGAGTTTTTTTTTTTAAGAACAATGGAATCAATTTATTAATAAAAAACTATACGGCATCTACAAAGATAGTCAGTTGAACAAACATAAAATCGAAACAATTATGTATACTCGTGAAGAGATAGTCTAGCAATTTGTTGAAGATGATGTATTTACATATACCCGTTTTACTCCCTTCACCCGCTTCATCGTAACCTGTTTGAGCTAAAAATCCAAATAAAAAGATTTTAGATCCGAAAAAAAGATTATTAAAAAACAAATTAAAAAAAAAAGAAAAAAAGATTATTAAAAAATAAATTAAACAAATCAAGTATGACCGATCTTCAAGTTTCACGATCTTAATGATTCTACGAGTAACTCAACTTAAGTCGGCCATGAGTAGATGTTTTTACCGGTAGTTACCAATTATGAATGATTGCCGGCACTACCGGTAACTTTGTTATAAAGTTTGGAATCTTGCAACAAATTTACATGCGAAGAAATACTCGATTAAAGTTAAATAGGAAACGGTAAATATATATTACTCCTATGTGATCTGGATTTAGTTTGACTAATGAGGGTTGTGGGGTTTTGACTTACGTGGGTAACAGCTAAGAGAGAGATGGATGTGTTTGCGGCGGTAACTTTAATGTCAGTTATAGTACTAGTCCCATTTTGAGGACTATTTAATTATGTCATGATCGTCCCTTGTACTCTAAGTTGTCTATTCTCATTTTATATTACTAGCTTTATATAGGTGCATATAAAATATTTTTGGATATTTATCAAAAATACCATTTTTTTAAAGTTTTTTTTGCGATTTTATCATCTTCTCAAAATATTTGTAAAAATACTTTTTTTTTAAAAATAATTTGCGTAAATACCATCTTTTAAAAAGATTTTGCAAAAATACGTTCTGCAACTAAATGAAACCAAATGCAATCTGTTGATATAATTTAGTTGATTTTGATGGATTGTGAAAATTTTAAAATTGAATTTGCATATGTGCATACAGTTGCATAGTTGCATATGTGGTTGCAAACAGGTTCCTAGTTGCATCAGTTGATTTGGTTGCAGAAGGTATTTTTGCAAATAAGATGGTATTTTTGCAAATTATTCTTTTTTAAAAATGTATTTTTGCAAAAATATTTCTGGCATAGAGTTTTTATGAAAAAAACCTAATATTTTTTTACAATTTCTTTGATATATTAAGTATATCATTTTTAAAAAAATTTATAATAGTTGCGTAATAGTCTCTTCAAACTTTATTAAAGATGTTACTTACTTTATTAACATTAAATTTTAATTGTTATCGTATTTTTTTCCATTATATAATATAATTTTCTAAATTTTTGATAACATTTCTAATTTTTATTCAATATTAATAATTAATTATTTATATTAGTTATCAAATAACATGTTTGCACCTGACGACCAAACCATCACAACTCCCTTAGCCTAATTATATATAGGATATAATTTTTACTAACTTATAATCCCTGATAAATTTTTTTATATTTTTTTTTTATTTATTACTCGCTCACTTTCAACCGTTAACGTTTTTCTGTTTGAGATATAACATCCAATTATTAACATATTCTAAAATAGCATATATTTTTTCATAAATTTTAATAGGTGTTACCAACTTAACCACATTTTCTTTCCTTTTCTTTACCTTTCTTAATTTTCATGCCACATTCAAATGTTAACAATTGAAAGGAAATAATGGAGTAAAATTTATAAATTAATTACATAAAATGATTGGAAATCAAATTTAAAACAAATAGATATAAACAAATAAAAATAATAGAAAAAGTCAATTTACAATAGAAATTTTATTAAAAATAGAAAACTCATAAAAATAATGAAAAAATCCAATTTACAATAGGATTTCTATTAAAAATATAAAATTTATTTATATTTGATCTAAATCAATGAAATATACTTTTAATATTTAAATATATTTTTTAATTTATATATTAAAATATATAATGATATTTTATATTAGATTGAATGGGCATATATTTAATTTAAGATTTAATGATTCTTATTTGCTTAATTGTACTACCCGACTACCAATATTTTGGATAAAATTTCTTTTACGATTATTATATATAAAATATATAATTTTCTTCGTAGATTCTACTATAAAGATATAAATATTTATCCACCTATATAATATTTTATTACCATCAGAAAGAAAAAAGAATAATATAAAATTTTGACAAAGCCAATAAATAATGTGGAAATCAGTTGATCGATTGAATTTTGATTAGAGATAAATTAAATAAATAAATAATAATTGGAGAAGTAATTACATAAATTTTATTAAAATTTTAATAATTTTAATAAAATTATTAAGTTAGTTGAAAAAGTAGCTTCAACCAATTTTTGCTATGAACTTTTGGCATTAACTTGTTTTCTTTGATGTTAAATCATTTTTTAAATTATTATGAAAACACGTATTTTCAATTTAAAATTAAAAATCACTATAAATTCGACTTTAAAGCCTAGACAAACGGCTCTATAAATGCTTCTCCAGATGTATATTAACACGGGCACCGCAAAAAAAAAACATTTATTGAGCTTAACACGAGAATGTGAATTTCCTTATTTATTGGGTTGGGGATATCACATGGGGAGAATAGATGGGCGTTTAACACAGAGACGCGATTCATGCATTCAACAAATTGCAACTGGCTGAAAACTAATGCATGTGAAGTGAGCGTTACATCCTATGAATTCTATCCTCTTTAGTATCTTTTCTTGCAACAATGGTCTCCACCCTCGTCTCTATCCGCTTCGATTCTGCTAATTTTATTCTTTCTGTTTCGTCTATTTTTTTACACTTTTTTTTGGATTATTTCTTTCAATTATTTACATTTCAAAACTTTCTCAAAATCGTAAACTTTTATAATATAAAAACTAACGATTTCTCTTATTTTCCTCCACTTTACTTATTTTATACCTTAAATATTAATGGATTTCATCACTTTACTCATTTTACTCACTTTTTTTTCATTATTTTACTTATTTTCCTTAATCTCCGTGTCAAAATTCAATGTAAACTATTAGATAGACGAAGGGGTAGTATTTTTATGTACAAGAAATGGTCCATTTCGTATCGGATTGTTACTTACATCGTATCGTGACGAACGTGATTAATGGAATTGTTTTCCATACTGTGATGAGAAATTACGGTACGATATGCTAATCCGGACCTTTTATTCCCTTATCAATTATATCTTTATATATAATTGGTGTAAAGGGGTTTAAGTGATATGGTATGGCGTGGTCGTCAGATCGGTTTAGGTGGTACATTTTAGTAAACAACATAACTAAAAATAAAATAATTAAATATGTATATCAAAAAGTTAAAATCAATGAAACATATAAAATCTTTTATATGTATAATTTATGATTTTTGACTTTAAGCAATTTAAGTTATAAGCAATAATTTTAAATTTACCCAAACAAGCTCATATTCCCACATAGAAAAGGGAAAATAATTTAAAATAAGATTTAAATATAAAATAAAGGTTAGATATATTTAACATTATAATCACCATGCTCCAACAAATATTTAACATTTTGAACCAAAAAATCACTAAAACAAAGAATACAATTATAATTAATTATAATGAAGATCAAACAATGATCTTTAAAAACTAAAAAGTTATATAAATATTATCTATAATCAGAAAAGATAAATCTTGAAATTAATAATCAACAAATTATGATCACTATTTAGCTAAAAACAATTAAAGATAAATTTTTAAATGATATATATATTAGCATATGTATTACTTTAATGTAAATTAGTTTCATTTACAAATATGTCTCTTATTTTGAATTAAAAATAAAACAAAATCTCAATTTGTATGAAATTCAAATTATTAAATAGAAAGATAACTAAAATGTCTTATTCTCATTATAAATGAACAAGAAATTAAAGATAAAACTTAAATCTAAAATATGAATTAGATATGTTTAACCTTGTGATTACTAATATAACTAGCTTAGAATCCGTGTGACGCACGGATTGTTATTAATAATAATTATTTTTATTATTTATGTTTTAATATTCTATTAATTTGCATTTGCTAAAAAAAGTAGACGTGTTCAACTTTTTTAAATAATTAAAAGTATTAAAATGAATTTTAAAATAAATTAATAACTGTTTGTCCGTGATATTTTTGAAAAAGGAGAGGTCTTAGTAAAGAAAAATAGAAAAATTAACGTGTTTTAGCTGAAAAGGTAAGTGCCCGTAATTAAAAGTATTTAAATAGGTTTCAAAATAAATAAGTAATGATTTGCCCGGATATTTTTGGAAAATGAGAGATTTTAGTAAGGAAAAATAGAAAGAGTAGCATGTTTTAGTTGAAAAAGGTAATTACCCGTGATTGTTTTTAGAAAAAGAGAGGATTTTGTTAGAAAAAAATAGAAAAGTCAATGTATTTTAGCTGAAAAGGTAGTTGGTTATAAAAATGTTATTATTTAATAATAATTTTTTTAGAAAATAAAGAAATAGAAAAAGTAACACGTTTCAGCTAAAAAAGTGCTCATAATTAAAAATATTAAAATAGATTTTAAAATAAATAATTAAAGGTTTGCCGTGATATTTTTGGAAAATGGGGGGTTTTAGTAAGGAAAAATAGAAAGAGTAACATGTTTTTGTTAAAAAAGATAATCGTCCATGTATTTTTTGGAAAAAGAGAGGATTTTATTAGAAAAAAATAAAAAAATAATGTATTTTAGCTGAAAAGGTAATTGATTATAAATAATGTTATTATTTAGTGATAGTTTTTTTTAAAAAAATAAGTAAGGGTAATTAAGTAAAATCACAAGTACCGACCGTTCATCCGTCCGTCCGACTACCAAACTTTTAGTGTTTCATCTTTAATAATATAGCTTAAAACCCGTGCGATGCACAGATTATTTTTAATAATTATTAATTTTATTATTTATATTTTATTAATTGTATTTATTAAAAAAATAAGTAGGTGCGTTAAACATTTTTAAATAATTAAAAGTATTAAATAGATTTTAAAATAAATAAGTAACGACCCGTGATATTTTGGAAAAAGAGGGACTTTAGTAAGAAATATAGAGTAACATGTTTTCGTTGAATTTTAAAATATAAAAGTAATGATATGCATGTTGTTAGAAATGAATACCACAAGAAACTAGACAGAGGGGGGGTGAATGGATAGTTTGATATATTTTTCGATCTTGAAAACTAAGTAAACAACTGTATGTGATTATGATATGTAATATGCAGAAAGTAAATAACACACACAATCACTTTAATCTACTTTGTATAAGCAAATTAAATACTACAGCTTTCCAGGAAATTCACAATCGAATTTCTGGCTTCTAAACAAGAACAGTTTGAACTTGCTTGCTTACAGAGAAAAGAGCTTAGCAAATAACTATGTGTATCTCTCTTACTGCTTACAGTTGTGTGTGCACGATATATATATTCCCCTATACAAACTAGGCACACACAATATTACACAGCTACCCCTTCTGAAAGTCCAACTTGTCCTGCCATAAGAAGTTCACTGTGTCAGGAAGGACCACCTGCTTTTCGGAGTCTTTCCCGTTTCTGTAGCTGCTTGTCTCTTATCTTTCTCTCCAAGTTTAGCTGTAGATTTGCCATCTGTTCTTTGGACCACCTTGCCAGAACAAATGCTTCAGTATTTGTCTCCTTTGATTCTTGGTTCTGTACCTTGATTTGTCTTGTTATAAACGGCTAAGTGTTGATATCGTGAACTCCACTTTATCCCTGACTTCGCGATCTCCCTTGTGAGGACTATGCGATATAGCCTTTGAAGACTTTGCGACATAGGTCATTTGATGACTATGCGACATAGGTCATTTGATGACTATGCGACATAGGGCTTCTGAGGACTTCACGATCTAGGCTCCTTTGACTTTGCTGACTTCAACACTTCACGACATGTGTCTTGAGGACTTCTCGACATAGTACAAAATGGACTATGCGATATAGTACTTCACGACATGGATATTGGTGACTTCACGACATAGCTTTCTTTTGACTTTGCTATATAATGCCTTAGACAAATTCCTGCAACTTATTTCTTCATGGCCTTATTCAACTCTATCCTACTGCATGAACACTTCTGAACTTCTACCAGGATAATAATTCAATGGCCTATATACATTCTAGATGCAAGAACTTTACTAAGCTCATTATAAGTCTGAGCATACATGATAAAGCTATTGTCCATGAAAACAAGACAAGTACATTTAGAGACCTATACTATATCCCAGTGATAGAAATCACTAGGTCATGTAATGTAACATAGTCACATAGTGTAGGCTTGTTAATAGTGGTATTCAGACATGTCTTGAGCCTAACAATCTCCCCCAAATTGTGAGTAAGATCCTTAGGCACAATTTCATGTCTGATAACAAGCCTAACTTACATAAAAGGAAATTTAGTAACAGAGAGAACAATTCATGAACCTTGAGATCAGAAATTTGATTACATAGAAAAATTGAAAGCTTACAGATTACTTTTGTTGCTCAACAACTTCAGCTTCCAATTGCTTCTCTAGCAAATCATCATATATCTTCTTTTTCCTTATCTCTTCTTTTCTCTTCAAGTCTATGATGGCTTCTTGAAGTTCTTCTCTTGCAATCAGTTCTTCAATGAGAGGTGAGCCTTCCAAGTCATCAATTGCAGCCTTGAGTGCACTTTCTACATAGGAATCAAGAAACTCCATCCTTATTTTGCTTTGACCTCCATGTGAGTTTTTGTACTCCACAATGTAAGGATTTTGCTTGACCCTGCACAACCCTTTCTGCCTTAGCTCTTTAGCCCTCTCCTCCATCTCAGCCATTTCTTTTTCTCTCTGAATCTTCTTCTTTTCATTCTCTTTCCTCATGTTATCTTCATAATCAGCATGCATCTTCAAGTACCTGGCAATATCTATTTTCCATGTCCTTTCTTCTCTTTCTTCAAAATTCAGTAAGGCATTTATCCTTTCAAGCTCATACTTATAGAAATATTGCCAGCTTCCTTGCTTCATTATCCTTTCTCTTCCATCAGTGTACTTGATCTCTAGATGATCCAACTTCACTTTGACTTCAAAGATCCTTTGAGCCCTCAAAAATGCTAGGGCATCTTCATCATAGTCCTCATCTAGTGGAAGCACATTGATGCCAGTAACATTTGTGAGTTTTCCAGTCTTCTTTGTTATCCTTATCCTTTTGGGTACACTCTTGATCTTCAAATGCTTCACAAGAGATACCTTTCTTGAACAAGGAGAATTAGTCTTCAGTGCCACATCACTTGGAAGTAGCTTCATTCCTTTCCCCTTCATCCACTGTAACACTCCACTAGCTGTGACTTTGTGGAAGTGTTTTCTTGAGATTATTTTAGTGGCTTCATTTTTCATCTGTGGTAATTCAGGTTCAGAAGTCATGGATAATGATTTTGGAGGATCATTGCTAACAGTACCCACCCTAGACTTAGAGTCTTGTGTTGTGGTTAAAGTACTACTAGCAATGTCCTTGACTTGCTGAATTCCACTCCTAGTTCTCTTCACAGTCTCCTTTGCCCCCTTTGTGTCATCACCAGCATCTTTAGATTTCTTGGAAGATTTGCTCCTGCTGCTGTCACTTGGTCCATCCTTATTACTCCTTGAATGAGATCTCCTCCTGTAGGTTTTCTCCTCATCATCATCCTCCCCATCCTTCTTCTTGTTCTTTTCTGTGACAGATTCTGGCAAAACACCATGAATCAGAAAAGATTGTAGAATGTTAATCATCTCTAATTCCTCTGCTGTCTTGACTCCTTTCTTTGCTCTCAGCATTTGCAGCACCTGATTGATCTTTGTGTTATTCTTCATTTGCAGATCTTTGGGAATGACTAGTTGGTCAATACTTCTGACTTTGGATAGACTTTGAAAAATTACTGTCCTTGGCTTGGGTATGACCTTAGGCAGTCTTTGATTTTGGTCCATCTCCAAGTCATTATAAAGACTTTCATTGTTAGCCCCACTCTTTTCAATCAACTCCAGAATTATTGACACTTCAGTGAACTTCAGTTTCTCCAGAGTTTGAAATGCTAAGTGCCACAAGCAGTTGTCCTTGCATACCATGATTATTTCTCTCAGATAAACATCCCTGATTTTCCTTACTGCAACTGTGAAGTACTTGATGCTTTCCCTGAGCTTCTTTCTATATGCTTGTGCATCTCCTTGAGCATTCTTGTAGGTGGCTTTCAGAAACTCCAGGAATGCCTCATCATGATAGATGTTAGAGTTGGCAACTTCCTGTAGCTTGGCCTCAGTGATAAGTGTAGCTTGGGTAGGTTTAGCAATTGGAGTAGGTATAGCAGGTTGAGAGGTTGAGATGTCTTTAGGCATTATGGATGGATAGAATGTTGTGGTGACTGTGCTTTTCTGACCTTGTGCATTGATGACCTCTACAGGGGGAAGATTGATTGGCTTTATTGTCTCTTCAATGAGCTTGCCCTTAAGTTTTGACTGCTTGGTAGGTGCTCCCCCTGTCTTTTTCACATTGACCTCCTTTCCTTTCTCCCCCTTAGGCTTGGGATCAGACAAAATGTCTTGAGTTTCCCCAGGAATAGGCAGGTTCATAGATCTCATCATTGAGGTCATCATTTGTTGCTGCACCAGCAAAATGTTTGTTGTGTTGGTGCCTTGATCATCTAGTTTGTCATTGAGTTGGCTTAGAGATGTAGATAGCATTCTGTTTTCATCCTTGAGAGAGGCCACTTCTCTTTCTAAGCCATCCACCTTGGAGAATAATTGTTGAGACCTAAATGAGTTGAGGGATTGATCTTTGACCCTGGCAAAATCATATTTGGAGATGTCTGACAGAGGGACTTCATCCACCAGCTTATCACCATACTGGTTTTTCCACATGACATTCAACATAGCATTGGTGGTGATGGTAGATTTTGCTTGATTTTCCAGTGTAGAAGCCAGTTTCTTGATGTTGTCTGTGACCATTGCAAGAGTCACATCCATCATGGACACATTGGTGGAGGTTTTCTGGACTTCTTTGAGGATACCATCCACCTTGGGAAAATCTGAGAGATAAGAGTTTATGAGCTTAGTGAGGGATCTGTCTGTCTCCTCCTGAATTGAAGAAATCTCTGATTGAAGCCCTTTCCCAAGATAATGCAGAGCCTTCAACTGGTTCTTGTACACATCATTCACAGCATCATAGATGGCAACAGGAGAAAGATCCTTAGCATTGGAGCCCAGAGAGGTGAGGTATTCTTCTCTCACAAAAGCCAGGGCATCCTTGAGCTTGAGAGTCCTCTTAGCATCCAACCAGGCATCCACATTCCCCTCTGGTTCAGCTGTATCCACAATCTTCTCCTGTTGAGCTTCAACATCCTCCTTATGGCATAGCAGGATAGCTTCATAATCAGCATTTGGAAGGTTGGAGGTGAGGAGATGTTGAGCTATCTTTGAGAACTCATCAATCTGTGCCACATGGAGATCTTGTATGGCTTCTGCAGACATTTTGGAAGGCACAGATGACGATCCTGAAGGCCTGTCATGGTGCACAGGCTTCAGCCATTCTGACATTGTGGCCTGAGCCAAGTGAGAGCTAGTGCTAGGCACTTCATGAGATGTGTGAGTTTGAGTCTCCTCCAGCCTTGGAATGGCTGTAGGGTCTGATGTTGTCTCCATTGAAATGGGATGTGTTATAACATCAGCCCTATATGTCTGTGAAGACAGTTCCACATCCCTAAGGATGGGAGAATTTGGCACAGAGTCTCCAGTGAAAACTGGTGAATCCTCCATGTTTGTGTTGGTGTCATTAGGATATGCCTCAGCATGCATTCCCTGACCAACTGAATGTGGGTCCTGAGTGGTGAGCACAGTGTCAAGCACCATGTCACTTGAAGTTGGCTCAATCACAGGGCTGGATTGTGATTGATCAAGGGCAAGATTGTCATGAGTATGACTCTCTTGTTCAGAAGAAATTTTAGTGGAAGAATCTGAGAGAGAAGTGGGGTTCAGATTGGATTTTAGCAACTCCCCCTGAGAAATAGGAGGAGTTTCAACATTGATGTGCTCTCCACTTAGTGTTTGATCACCCTGATCACTCCTAGGGTCAAGAGTGAGGTCTTGACCCTGTGCAGACTCGTTACAACTTGCAGTGGGGAGGCTGCTCTTTTCAATACCCATGACCTGTTGAGAGGCCATAGACAGTAGCAGGTGTACCCCTTTTTCCACATCTGAATCCTGTTGGGAGGATTCAGTGGTAGTTTTTGATTTTGATTTCTTCTTTGGTCTGGTGAGAGGTGACTCAGGAATCTCACTTGCTAACTCTACAGATTCATGGATAATAGCTAGGGTTCTCTTCTTCTTCTTTTTAGTAACATCAACCTTTTGAGAGATTGATGCACTTGGCTGACTATCCTCTATGGTGGTGTTTACAGTGGGGTTGCTGGATGGGATAGGGAGGCTTGGGTTAGACTGTGATGCTCCTTCAGTCTCAGCCTCCCCTGTCCAGGAAAGAGCATGGTATATGGGCTTGTCAAGTGGATAAGACGCGAATGTGTCCTGCATATGCGGGGTCACACTCAAGATCACATCCACTTGATTCCTTGTGTCCAATGAACCAAACAGAATCTTGGACATGGACTTGGAATAAGCCATCTTTGATTTATCAATACCCTCCAAGTCATGAACATTAGCATCAAGATAATTTAAAATAACTTGAAGAAAGCGAGGGTAAAAGATGTCAGTACCTCTTCCACGGACTGTCCTCCCTAGCCTTTGAGTCAATTCCTTGAGGATTATTGCTCCAACATTGATTTCCTGATTGTAGGCTAGGGAATAGGCCAGCTTCACAGCAATGTGACTGATATGGTCCCATCTTGTCTTTCTGCAAAGGAACACCTTCTGGAGTGCATCAAATAGAAATGACCACTCCCTTCTTACAAACTTCTTATTCAGCTTTCCAGTATCTATCTCATCAGCATACTGAATGAAGGTCATGAAGTCTACTATTTGAGCATCAGTAGCTTCTTGGTCATGACCCTCCACCTTGAACCCTAATGCTTCATTTATCTCCTTCTCCCCAAACTGGAAGTGTTTGCCTCCAATTGAACAAGCTATCTCCTGGAACGAAGTTCCATCTTCCCTGGCCATTGTAGAAACCAACGCCGTTCGCCAAAATCCTTCCAATACATCAACATACAACGTGGGGTTCAAGGTTAGGGCTTGGCTGAGGTAGGAATCATTCAGGAACCGTACAAAACACTTGTACCTTGGTTTAGCCTCAGCTTCAGAGGGAATGGTGAGAAGATTTGTTTCTTTGGGGATGGTTAAAGGAATAGGGGATGATACTGTTTGAGATTTGGGTGCCATTTCAAGAGAGAGAGTAAGAAAGAGAGTAGAGAATTTGTGCTTAGGTTAGAAAGTTTGAGAGCAATAGACAAGATGAAAAGTTGCAAACGGTTAGAAAATGGTATTTATATGATAGAGACACTGCGATATTGAGTTATGAATGTGTACAGTCTATCTGTATGTCGTGAAGTCAGAAATGGCCTGTACCGCAAAGTCTTGCAAAGTATATCGCATAGTCTCAAGAATGAACTAAGTCGCAAAGTCTTCAAAATGAAAGGGTTGGGGAGACTTTGCGATATAGTAGAAATACCTTGTCTAAGGCTCTCTTTTAGGAATTTTAAGCAATTTGTCAGACTTTTATCAAATTTTGAAATAAAATTAATTTAAATCAAAATTCTGTCAACTATGGAGACTTGTCGACATAGTTATTCTAAGTCGCGAAGTCATAAAATTAACTATGTCGCAAACTCATGAAATGAACTATGTCGCGAAGTCTCACAATCTCAACAGTTTGCGATATAAGTCTGTTTTATTTGAACTATGTCGTGAACTCTGAAAATCATCTATATCGAGATGTCTCAAAAGCTCACAACTCCACTCACAAATATGATTTTGAAAAATATGCAGTAAAATACTGAAATATTTATAAATCATATCTCAGCTAATTTTCACTCCAAACAAATAGATCATTTAAATACAGTGAAAATTTACTGCTGCAACTATTACCTAGCATACTTACTTGGAACAACTAAATGAAGGATTGAGCATTCCAATTTCACTCATAAGTCTGTTGAAGACTGCTTCATTCAGAGGTTTAGTAAATATGTCAGCTAATTGTTTCTCAGTTGGAACATAAGAGACTTCTATGGTACCATTTGCAGCATGTTCCCTAATGAAATGGTACCTGATCTCAATGTGCTTTGTAGTAGAATGATTAACAGGATTGGCAACAATGGATATTGCACTAGTATTATCACACATCAGAGGAATGTGTTCTAACACTAGTCCATAATCCATGAGTTGATTTCTAATCCAAAGCAATTGAGCACAGCAACTTCCAGCAGCAATGTATTCAGCCTCAGCTGTGGATGTTGCTGTGGATTGTTGTTTCTTACTAAACCAGGACACTAACCTTTGACCTAGGAATTGACAGCTTCCAGAGGTGCTCTTCCTGTCAATTCTGCATCCAGCATAATCAGAATCTGTGTAACCAACCAGGTTGAACCCAGTGCCCTTTGGATACCATAGCCCAAGATTAGGAGTCCCCTTCAGATATTTGAAAATCCTTTTGATGGCCATCATGTGAGATTCCTTGGGATCAGACTGGAACCTTGCACAAAGGCATGTGGCAAACATGATGTCTGGCCTGCTAGCTGTGAGATAGAGCAGGGATCCAACCATTCCTCTATAGACCTTGATATCAACTCTCTTGCCTTTCTTGTCTTCATCCAGCTTGATTGCAGTAGACATAGGAGTTTTAGCTGGGGATGACTCTTCTAAACCATATTTCTTTAAAAGATCCTTGACATACTTAGATTGGTTTATAAAGATGCCATCCTCCCTTTGATGTACTTGCAGGCCTAGGAAGTAGGTTAACTCTCCCATCATACTCATCTCATATTTACTTTGCATCAACTTAGAGAACCTTTCACAGAGTTTTTCATTTGAAGAGCCAAAGATGATATCATCCACATAGATTTGAACAAGAATGATATCATTTCCATGCTTCTTGAAGAATAGGGTTTTGTCAATTGTACCCCTGGTAAATTGATGCTCAAGAAGGAATTGAGATAGAGTTTCATACCAGGCTCTTGGTGCCTGTTTGAGTCCATAGAGTGCCTTGAGCAGTCTATACACAAAGTTTGGGAAGTCTTCACTCTCAAAGCCAGGTGGTTGAGACACATAAACTTCTTCAGCAAGATCACCATTGAGAAATGCACTTTTCACATCCATTTGATACACCTTAAAATCTGAGTGAGCTGCAAAAGCCAGAAAGATTCTGATGGCTTCCAGTCTAGCTACAGGTGCAAATGTCTCATCATAGTCAATGCCTTCTTGCTGACAATATCCTTTGGCAACCAGCCTTGCTTTGTTTCTTACTACCACTCCTTCTTCATCCATCTTGTTTCTGAACACCCATTTGGTGTCAATAACATTCTTTCCTTTTGGAGGTGGCACTAGTTCCCATACCTTGTTTTTCTCAAATTGATTCAACTCTTCTTGCATGGCAACAATCCAATCAGAATTCTTCAAAGCTTCTTCAATTAATTTAGGTTCCTCTTGTGACAGAAAGCAGCTATACAGACAAGTATTTAATGTTGCCCTTCTTGTTCTAACTCCCTCACTAGGATCTCCAATGATTTGATCCCTAGTGTGGGCTCTGTCCCATTTCCTTGTGTGCCCCTGTTCATTTCCTTGATCTGTTCCAATCTCATTTTGGTTGACAGTTGCATTCTCTTCTTCTCCCCCTGTGTTTGTGAATCCTTGCACAGGTGTTTGAAGAAGATTGTCAACTTCAAGAGTTTCATTTTCTAGAATAGTTTGAACAGGGGGTTCATCTTCACTTTCAGAATCCTCAAGATAACCTTGATTCTCAAATCTCAATAGCACACTGTCTTGATCACTTGTTTTCAGTCCTGGAGTTTTCTTGTCATCAAAGGTAACATCCATGCTTTCCATGACTTTGTGTTGCTCAGGTACAAACACTCTGTATGCTGTCCTTTCCAGAGAGTATCCAATGAAGATACCTTCAAATGCCTTAGCATCAAATTTTCCAACATGCTCAGAGGTATCTTTCATCACAAAGCACTTGCTTCCAAACACATGCAGGTGCTTGAAGGATGCTCTTTTTCCAGTCATTAATGAGTAAGGAGTTTTGCCAGACTTCTTATTGATTAATGTTCTATTTTGCACATAGCACGCTGTGTTAACAGCATCAGCCCAAAAGCTAGTGGGTAGCTTTGCATCCAGTAGCATTGTCCTTGCAGCTTCAATGAGAGTTCTATTTTTTCTCTCAACTACTCCATTTTGTTGAGGTGTTCTAGGAGCTGAGAATTGTTGAGAAATTCCTTTATCTTTGCAAAACTCATACAATGTTGAATTTCTGAACTCAGTCCCATTATCACTTCTCAAAGCAACTACAGAGGCACCAGTGCTTTGTGCTTCTTTATCAACTCTCTTGATATGCTCTATTATGACTTGGGGTGCTTCATCCTTGGAGAATAGGAATTCCACCCAAGTATATCTTGAATAGTCATCTACCATCACTAGAGCATATTTCTTTTTGGAAAGGGACATTACATTCACAGGGCCAAATAAGTCCATGTGAATTAGTTGCAGAGGTTTTGAGTTTGTATTGAGCAACTTGTTCTTGTGACTTGATCTTTTAATCTTCCCTTTCTGACAAGCTTCACATGCTCCATCTTGCACAAACTCCAAGGCAGGCAAATCCCTGATGAGTTCTCTCTTGGTTAGAGAGTTCATTGCCTGAACATTCAAGTGAGACAGTTTCTTGTGCCACAGCCAGAATTCCTCATTTGTGGCTTTTGTGTAGAAACAACAAATTTCTCCCTTATCTGCAGCCTTAAGATTAGCTACAAACAAGCTTCCTTTCTTCACACCAGTTAGAACAACTTCACCACTTTCCCTTTTTGAGATTGAACAAAGGTCTTCATCAAATTCCACTTTGAAGCCTCTGTTGGTAAACTGTCCAATACTCAAGAGATTATGCTTCAGTCCTTCAACAAATGCTACATCTTCAATAATGACATTTCCAGATTTAACACTGCCATATCCCATTGTATAACCAATGTTGTCATTTCCAAAGGTTACTGATGGGCCAGCCTTTTCCTCAAAATGTGATAGCAGGGCCATATCACCAGTCATGTGACTTGAGCATCCACTGTCCAAGATCCATATGACTCTTTTATTCCTGTTGCCCTGCATTCACAAAGTGATTAAGTTGTTTTTGGTACCCACACTTGGTAGGGTCCAGATGATTTAGAAACATTTTGATTAATAATTCTTCTGTCATAAATTGCATTTCTCATAGTAGGAGACTTCACTTTTTCTGTGGCTTTGGAGTTTACACTCTTAGGCTCACATGAAGTTTTCACCCTCTCAACCCTGATTGGGGACCCTGTCCTATGAGAATGTATGTGTGTGTGTGATTCACCAGATTGTGCAGAGTCAAGTTTATGTTTAAGAGATAAACAGTTAGCAATCACAGTCACATAGCATGTCATGCAGTTTGGCTTCCCACAGAAAGAATCATGACTAGAATTTATGCTTGCAGAAAGGTTACTTAGGTTATCAACTTCAACAATTTCAGGCTTACTACACTTATGAGTCAAATGATTAACAGATAGGCATTTTTGACATTGTTTCCTGGGAGCATTTGGCACATAAGCATAGTTGTTTCCTTTGTTAACACCAACTTTACCATTTCTGTTTTGTTTCCTTTTCTTAACAACTTCTTTCTTTGCTTTAGGACTCTTGACAAGATTGTCTTTGGTCTCTTTCTGATTGACAAGATCAGGAAAGGAAGAAGTGTTCTTAGCAGCCTCATCTTCTTCAAGTAGTTGTTGCTTGATGATCAGTAGTTCCTCATCAAACTCAACATCACTCTTTCTGAAGATGGGCTGTTCAACACTTGACAGTATGGTTGGGACATTTTTGTTTGTAAAGGTTTCCTTTCCTTTGCCCTTGACCTTCTTCCTTCCTTTGTCATTATCATAGTCAAAACCAACTCCAACCTTGCAGTCTACAGTGTGTTCCTTGTGGTAGGTTTGAATAAGTTCAGAGGAGTTTTTGAAGCTTCTTAGTTTCAGTTCAGTTTCAGCAATTTGTTCTCTAAGGGCTTTCTCTATCTGCTCAGCACAAATCACTTTGTTTTTAAGATACTCAACCTCCTTTTTCAAACCATCCAGGTTCACAACCATTAACTCAAGTTTCTCATTCTTTTCTGTAAGCTCAACATTCTTAGCAGTTAGTCTATCAATTTCTTCATTAGCTACTAACATGCTAGTATGAATATTAAACATCTCAGTGCTCATATCTTCAACAGTTTGCTTATATTGAATGGGAGTCATATCAAGAGAAGTAAGAATGGGTACCTGACTTGAATCACCATCATCAGAAAGTGCCATCAAGGCATTGTTTGAGTACTCTTGTTCTTCTTCTTCATCAGAGTCATCCCAGCATTTTCCCTCAGCAATAAAAGCTTTGCCCTGTTGTTTCTTGAGTAGAGCTTCATACTTAGCTTCAAGCTCTAAGTATGCTTTGTCTTTCTTGACTTGTTTAGGCTTTTTGCACTCAGTGGCAAAATGCCCAAGTTCATTGCAGTTATAGCATCTTATTTTGGTCCTATCCACACTTCCTGTCTTGTATCCACCCTTAGCAGCACCAGCCATCCCTTTTCCTTTATTGAAGGTGTTTGAGCCACTAGATCCACCAGTGTTTCCAGTATTGAACTTGGACCTGAATGGCTGCTTTCTTTTAAACCTTATGTTAGGATATCTCCTAGCCATATAAGCAAAAGATTTGTTTTCCATTTTGTCCAGTTCCTCCATGCTGTAAAACTCATCTTCCTCAGGCAAATCATAGATGACCTGGACCTCATCACCAGTGTCTTCAACTTCCAGTTCCTCAATCTTCACTTGACTGACTTTAAGAGAGTCCATTCTTTGACTTAGGTTGTCAGCAATAAGTGCACAGGAGGTATTAGCCACTAATCCTTGCTTTGCTTGAATAGATCTCTTTTGAAACAGCTCCAACTCATATGTCTTCAAAACACCATATAACACATCAAAACCAATCTTTGTTAGATCTCTTTCTTTAAGGGAAGAGATTCTTGGTTCCAAGTGATCTGGAAGAGTTAGTAAAAACTTCATATTGAGCTCTTCTGTTTCATAGTGTTTGTCATAGAGTTTGAGCTCGTTTATCAGCTTGTTGAATCTCTCAAACACTTCTGTGATTCCCTCTTTTGGCTGAGCCATGAAGGCTTCATATTGTGAAACAAGAATCTGCTTCTTGTTCTTTCTTACTTCAGTAGTTCCTTCACAGAGCACTTCTATAAGATCCCACATCTTCTTGGCACTAGTACAATGAGCAACAGTGCCATACATGTTGAAGTCCATAGATTCACAAATGATAAGTTGAAGATGTCCATCCAGGGCAACTTTTTCCTTTTCAGGATCAGTGTATTTTAAGGGATCTTTGGGCACATGTTTTGCTGGTACAATCTCAGTGCCACTGGTTGATTCACCAATCTCGATCATTGGAATGAAGGGACCATGCTTTAGAATATCTAAATACATGGGGTTAGAAGCTTTGATAAAAAGCAACATCTTCTTCTTCCATAAACTGTAGTGCTCCTTGTTAAAGGGAGGAATCTTGATACTGCTTAGTTTCTGTGAACTCATTCTTGATCTTTTCCTGTTTGTACGTTAACAGCCTATGCTCTGATACCACTTGTTAGAAATGAATACCACAAGAAACTAGACAGAGGGGGGGTGAATGGATAGTTTGATATATTTTTCGATCTTGAAAACTAAGTAAACAACTGTATGTGATTATGATATGTAATATGCAGAAAGTAAATAACACACACAATCACTTTAATCTACTTTGTATAAGCAAATTAAATACTACAGCTTTCCAGGAAATTCACAATCGAATTTCTGGCTTCTAAACAAGAACAGTTTGAACTTGCTTGCTTACAGAGAAAAGAGCTTAGCAAATAACTATGTGTATCTCTCTTACTGCTTACAGTTGTGTGTGCACGATATATATATTCCCCTATACAAACTAGCCACACACAATATTACACAGCTACCCCTTCTGAAAGTCCAACTTGTCCTGCCATAAGAAGTTCACTGTGTCAGGAAGGACCACCTGCTTTTCGGAGTCTTTCCCGTTTCTGTAGCTGCTTGTCTCTTATCTTTCTCTCCAAGTTTAGCTGTAGATTTGCCATCTGTTCTTTGGACCACCTTGCCAGAACAAATGCTTCAGTATTTGTCTCCTTTGATTCTTGGTTCTGTACCTTGATTTGTCTTGTTATAAACGGCTAAGTGTTGATATCGTGAACTCCACTTTATCCCTGACTTCGCGATCTCCCTTGTGAGGACTATGCGATATAGCCTTTGAAGACTTTGCGACATAGGTCATTTGATGACTATGCGACATAGGTCATTTGATGACTATGCGACATAGGGCTTCTGAGGACTTCACGATCTAGGCTCCTTTGACTTTGCTGACTTCAACACTTCACGACATGTGTCTTGAGGACTTCTCGACATATTACAAAATGGACTATGCGATATAGTACTTCACGACATGGATATTGGTGACTTCACGACATAGCTTTCTTTTGACTTTGCTATATAATGCCTTAGACAAATTCCTGCAACTTATTTCTTCATGGCCTTATTCAACTCTATCCTGCTGCATGAACACTTCTGAACTTCTACCAGGATAATAATTCAATGGCCTATATACATTCTAGATGCAAGAACTTTACTAAGCTCATTATAAGTCTGAGCATACATGATAAAGCTATTGTCCATGAAAACAAGACAAGTACATTTAGAGACCTATACTATATCCCAGTGATAGAAATCACTAGGTCATGTAATGTAACATAGTCACATAGTGTAGGCTTGTTAATAGTGGTATTCAGACATGTCTTGAGCCTAACACATGTGATTAATAATTATAATATTATTATTTTATTTTATTAAATAGAACTATTCGTGATATTTTTGGAAAATGAGAGGTTTTATTTAGGAAAAATAGAAAAGTAGAAATTTTAGTTAGAAAATATAAAAAAGAATATACAATTTGGCTAAAAGTGGTAATGAGTTAGTTATTAGCAATTATAACCTTATTATGTTATTTTATTAAATGAAAATGTCTCCGATATTTTTGGAAAATGAGATGTTTTACTTAGAAAAAATAGAAAAGATATTCTATATAATAATTTTAATATTTTATCTAACGATTCTCATTGATTTGATCAGAGATATCTAACGGCAATGAATGGTGTGACCAGACTACAAAAACTTTCATGACCAGACTACAAAACTTTCAATGTTTCGTCTTTAATATAATAGTATAGATTACAACAAAAATAAAATTAAAATAATAACTATAATATAAAAAAATAATATTGGTGTTTATTTTTTTCAAAAAAATTAAGAAAATGATAACTATAATACAAAAATAATTAATTTATGACATGGTATGATCGGTATATCTTTAGCTATATAATATTTTAAGAAAAAAATAAGTATATAAATAAAATTATTAAAATTAAATTATTAAAGTAAACAAATAACAAACTAAATTAAATAAAAAATGTCAACTTATAACTTGATATAAGACAAACAAATAGCAAACTAAAATTATCAAAGTTAAATTTAGGAAAATAATAAATGATTACAAACAAATAATGATTTTAAAAATATAAAAATAAAAAACAAGTATCATTTCAAAAATACGACATAAACTTAAATAAAATATATGTGAAATTTATATGTTTTCAAGTTTGGTTATCATTAAAAATTTATAAAGTTGAAATTAAATTAGAATAATACTTTTAGAAAAATTAAAAATAACAATTTAAACAAAATTAAAATATATACAAATGATATATAAAGCATCCCGTGCATTGCACGAGTATAAATCTAGTATATATATATATATATATATATATATATATATATATATATATATATATATATATATATATATATATATATATATATAGGGGTTTACTCCAATACAAACCACTCTTAGACTACAAACTACAAACTAAATAATTTTAGTGATTTCTGTAAGAATAAATAGTGATTTCAGCATAGCTATTTATTTTTATATACGTATAAATTTAGTGATTTTACAGTACAAAATCTGTAATTTACGTATAGATCTGGAGAAAAAATCACTACATTTACGCAGAAATCACTAGTTATTCTTACAGGAATCACCAACATTTTAGTGATTCTCGCAAGCATAAATAGTGATTTATCGTCGGAATATATCAAATATGATATGCAAATTGATCGTTGGGAGATGGAGAAAAATACGGTGAAGTCAGATTTCAAATAAAACTCTTGGATTGACGGGAAAAGTCAAATTAAAAACGGAGGGGAGTAGCTGTGATTGTGTGTGGGAGGGTGTATTTTAGTTGTGTGTTGTGCATATAGGGGGACCATTAGATTAGATTAATCTAAGAGTTTAGATTGGTTATTAGTTTATATTTTAAAAAAAGGTTTGTATTTGATCACCAGCATATATATATATATATATATATATATATATATATATATATATATATAGTTGCAATCTAGAAAGAACACCTTATATAAAAAACAATAAAGAACACCATCATAAACACTTTATTTTTCATAAAAATTGATTTTTTAAAATTAGAATCATAAAATTGAACAACAATTAAGCTTAACATATCGAATTTAACGTAGAATCTCATCTAAATTTAAAAATTAAACATTACATATAATCCATTATAAAATCCAGTACAGAATCTTGTATATATATTTATCACAATGAAATTACATGTAATCATATTTTATTTGATTCTAATTTTATTCGTAATAAACCTTTTTTGGTGATAAAATTAGAATCAACATGTAATTTATGTAAGATTCTATGGTGTTCTTTATTGTTCTTTATAAAGTCACGTCAACAATATATTAAATTTAAATATTTATATTGTTAGATATATAAATCCAATTAATTATATATATGTAGATATCTATATTAAAATTTTATCAAATTATATATAATCACAAAAAAATTTTAAAAAATAAAATAAAATATTAAAAAAGAACGTGCATCGCACGGGATATAATCTAGCGTATATATATATATATATAAGGATACGCGAGATGTTAGGTGACACCTCTAAGATCACCTCAATCTATTTTTCTAATTTTCTAGAATTTTAAATACTTCTAAATAAAAAAATATCATTTAACATATTTGTTATGGAATAAAATCTAGGGTGTATTTAATACATATATTTATTGCTAGGGTTTGGGAGCTTCGAGCTTTAATGGTTGTTCTTGTTGTCGGGGACTAACTCGGTTCTAACAAGATGCCTACGTATCTCTAGTGTTTAGAGAATCAAGCCAATAAAATGTAGTTCTTGGTGTTGCCCTCAGGGTTATGGCGGCAGGGGCACACCAAGGACGTAGTGACTTGTATGTCCTTATTCGAGGATGAAGTCTAAAACGTAGTTCTGAGATGAGGGGTCAGACTCTTTATATAGGCGTTTAAAAGCCTAATGGATAAGTATTGATTTCTTTGAATGATAAATCTTATCCTTGACGGCGGATATGTATTGACTTTCTTGAAGGATAAGTCTTATCCTTGACGGTGGATAAGTATTGACTTTCTTGAAGGATAAGTCTTATCCTTGACTAGGGCTGTAAACGAACAGAGCCGAGCCGAGTTTTGTCCGAATCGAGCCGAGCTTGATTTTTTTTTAAAACGAACCGAGTCGAGCCGAGCTTTCTAATCGAACGAAAAGTGATGTTCAAGATCGGCTCATTAATAAACGAGCCGAACACGAGTTTGTTCACGAACATTTCGAGTCGAGCCGAACACAAACCGAACTCAAGTCGAGTCGAGTTGTTCATTTATAGTTCGTACTTTTATACTCAACCAAATCCATTTTTTAAAATTACTTACTCGATTTACAGTCTCACGCCTAAAATCACATCTTAAGAATACACGATTATGTTTGAATTTCAATACCAAAAGTTAATTTATTTTCTTCTAATAATCATATTAGAATTTATTTTCTTCTAATAATCATATTAGGTTAATATTTGTATTTATGAGTAATCAAACCTTACTCACTTCACCTAATAACAATAGTTAAAATAAAACAATTTTATCATTAACTTAGAGCCTCTTTATCTTGGCTCTTAACTTGAAATTTGAGGAGATTTACAACTTTTTTTCTCCAAGATACTCTTATTAACCTTAAATTCACTAAAATTCTTATCTTTCTCCTCAATTTTAAGAGGTACGAGCCAATTTTAAATAATATTATATAATAAATTAATAAGACAAACTCTCTTTCTCTATTCACTTTCTTTTGTAATTTTATGAATGCAACTTATAAATTTTAATAATGAAAAACTAATTTGGATTGGATATAAAGAGTTTAACTTTTGGTAGTACGTTGATGTTGTACCTTTTAGATATAACAAATAAAATTCACTATTCAACCACAAAATAACTAAAATAGATCGCAATTAAGTTTTATTTAACATATTCAAATTGTTAAGGATATTATGAAATTCACAAATTTATAATTAGTTAAACGAATCGAGCCGAGTTTAACGAGTTCGAGCCGAGCTCGAGCCGATCCCGAGCAAAACGAGCCGAGTTCGAGTCGAACAGGTGTAAAGCTCGGCTCGAGCTCATTTACTAACCGAACACATTTTCATGTTCAAGCTCGTGTTCATTTAGTAAACGAACCGAGCCGAGTCCATCTAAAACGAGCCGAGCTCGAGTTTTGTTCACGAACGGCTCTGTTCGCTTACAGCCCTATCCTTGACGGTGAATAAAGATAAATTCTAAATCCTTACTTGTAGGAGTTGTTTCCATATCATAATGGACTTGTATTGAAACAAGCCCACTCGTATTAGAACAAGCCTGTATTGGACGTCTATTAATACATGTTGTACTTCTAGCCCACATATTAATTACGAAATTAGAGTTTCAGGCCTTATTAATTGGCCTTATTTATGGACCAGCTAGGTTTAATTAATGCAATATTAATTATGTCTTTAGGGTTATTTTTAGCCCATGTCATTTGCCGCCCAACTTCTATGATAATGCACTAGGATTTCATAGAAGTTATACCGGTCTTTTTCGAGACTTGGGGTCTTTTTATCCCTTACCCGGGACTTACTACCTTTTTTTGGGGATTTTAATATACACTAGTGTTTCACGAGTATCGTCTTGGTGTAAAGTGTGGAGCGACCTACACATTTAAGACGATTTTGCCTTATTCGAGGCTAACTTGACATTTGCATAAGCCTTTTATGTCTTATGCCGTCTTGTTTTGGCTTCAAGCCTTTCATTGAGCATATCGAATGATGGGGTTTGGACTGAATGTCTTAGGTTTTTGGGGTTTCAACCCTTCACCCTTACGAGCTCTTACTGATGGCTTCACTCGTAGTGATTCATTCTCAAGTCTATAATATCAAACTTCTCCCGAGCTTGAAATTTTCGCTAATTAACAATAGGCATCTTAGGCTTTCTTTTGTATGTTTATTAGCAACATTCACCCTTCGGGGTTCGTTGTATTCAACTCTATTTGTGCAGTTGACATGCATATTTTGTATGTTTTCCTTTGCATTCATTTGTAGTTTGTCTTGGCAAAGCTTTGAGGATGTTTCTACCAATCAAAACGGGTTCAACCCTGCATCTGCTTTCTAGGAAGCTCATGATTTCATTGAACCTTATTTCTACTTAGTCCCGTTAGATATGTCCTACTAGGATATATTGTCTGTAATAAACCTCCAGGTTTAAAGTGCGCCATTTTCTAAGCATCTCCTTCAAGTCTTTCGAGCTTGTAGGAGCTTTGTCCTAACACGCTCTTAACTCGATATGCTTCTTCCCAATTAGGAGTCAAGTGCCCTTTTTGTCCAATCCCGGATGCTTTGACTTTCCTGAGAACAAGTCTCCTTATCAAAAGAATCTTTCCTTTACTTTTAGGTTGTAGTAAAACGAAGCTCATTTTTGATGCTCTACGATATTAGCATTGGATTCGTCTCTAACTTCTTCAATTAAGTCTAGAGTGAGCCTCATACTTTCTTTTCTTTTCACGGGCTCAAAGCCCTCAACCCTCGGGGATGCGTGAGTGACTTCTAAGGGCATCACAACCTCATCTTCTTAAGCTAACAAGACGTGTTTACTCATGTTTTAACTTTTTAAGTGGTACAATACGCGCAAATTATGGGGAGTAGCTCATCCATCCAACTGCTCCTTGAGCATTTAACTTGCTTCTTCAGTCCATCAAGGATGGCTCAGTTAGCCACTTTGGCTTGTCCATTTCCTTAAGGGTGTCCACGGAAGTAAAACGTAGCTCAATATCATTTACTATCTTCAACTCATCATTACTGATTTGTCGTCCATTATCAATCACAAGGATTCATGGAAGTCCATATACGCATATTACACTTTTTCATAAAAATCGTGTTACTTGCTTTGTGGTTATCTTGGTCGAAGGTTCCGCCTAGTAAAGTAGTCAATTGCTACTATCAAGAATTTCCTTTGGCCACTTGTCACCGGGAGTGGACCAAGTATACCCATTCCCCATATAGCAAAAGGGATGGGGGAGTTTATGGATGTAAACATCTCTAGTGGTTGTCTCACAACGGATGCATGCCTTTGGCATTTGTCACAGTTTTTCACATAGATTATTGGCATCAGCCAGCGTATCAGCTAGCAGATCAAGCC
This sequence comes from Heracleum sosnowskyi, assembly GCA_030848705.1. Classification (NCBI taxonomy): domain Eukaryota; kingdom Viridiplantae; phylum Streptophyta; class Magnoliopsida; order Apiales; family Apiaceae; genus Heracleum; species Heracleum sosnowskyi. The sequence goes on from CM061235.1 coordinate 75,940,313, forward strand.
AATAGAATCTTAAGCGGGTCATCTTGAATGGTCTTGCCCCCAAGGGTCGCCCACATATTTTCTCATGAACTTCATTTGGGGCTAACTCGGCCTCTTAGGGGACTTAGGCACTTCAAATAAGGGATAACAAAATACTTTTTGCATAGAATCAGAGCGTACCTATGCTTGTAAAGATAAATTTCGTGCCTCCAAGGCATTATTAGGAACCCATCCAGTTTTAAGATGGCTTTGATTGGATCTATCCAAAAGCTCTCCATGTTAATTGGTGAAACCAACTTTGAATTAATTCTTGGGGTCTTCAAAACTAAGAAGTAAACATTTCTCGCATAGTTCACTATCTTAGGAGAGGTAAACTTAGATAAGGCATCAGCCTTTGCATTTTCCTCTTGAGGAATGTGCTCTTCATAGCACTCATTAAATTGAGTCATTATAGCCTTCATAATCTTTAACTATTTTTCCATAGTTTCACCCTCAGGGTTCCGACCAAGCCAAATTCAGCTATCAAGGCTTTATATTTAACCTCAACACATATTCTATCGTAAATCAAAGAGGACTTTGCAAGACTAAACTTGCTCCTCTCGATCTTTTTTTTATGCTCTTTGTTTTTGATGCTCCATGCAAGAAGTATAATACCCCTTGAGTATCCAGTACTCCTTGAGTGTCATCTATTTATCTTGTTTTTCAACTTCTTTGCCCTCCAAAGGTACTACTTCCTGCCCCCCAACTTCTTGGTTGTCGATGGTACATTCAACCATGAAGTCAGCAAGTGTTTATGCTTTAATGGCCGTTCGAGGCTTATACTTGATGTCGAACTCTCCCAACTCAATCGCCTATTTGATCAGTCTTCCGCTGACCTTAGGACTATGCAGGATGTTTCTTAATGGTTGGTCAGTCAAGACTTCTATCTTATGCGCCTGAAAGTACGGGCGTAATTTTCTTGAGGCCATGATCAAGGCTAAAGCAAACTTTTCTATCAGAGAGTAGTTTATTTCTGCTCTGTGCAGAATTTTGCTCACATAGTAGATGGGTTTCTGAACCTTTGATTTTTCCTTCACCAAAACAGCTCCCAAGGCGGTGTTTGAAACTGCCAAGTATAGATTGAGCGTTTCTACAGGTTTTGGTTTTACCAACAATGGTGCTTCAGTCATGTATTTTTTCAAGGCCTCAAAGGCTTCTTGGCTTTCTGTTGTTCACTCAAAATTTTTCATGTTTTTCAATGCTTTGAAGAAGGGTAGACACTTTTCCCCTGACTTGGAGATGAACCTTCCCAATGCTGCTACTCTCCCAGTGAGTTTCTGAACATCTTTAACAGAGTGCGGTGGTTCCATATCCACAATTGATTTAATTTTTTCGGGGTTGGCTTCAATTCCTCGTTTAGAGACCATCAGACCCAAAAACTTGTCTGACCCTACGCCAAAGGCGCACTTGGCAAGATTGAACATCATTTTATAGTGTCTCAGCACTTAAAATGCCTCTCGAAGGTGCTTAATATGATCGGCCTTTTCGAGACTCTTGACTAAAATGTCATTCACTTAAACCTCCATGGTCTTTCCAATCAGATTCTTAAAAATCTTGGGATTTCATCCTTGTACATCTTATGTTCGTCAGTGACATCGATCAATGTATCAATTCTTGGTATAGGGGAAAACATTCCTTAGGATATGCATCGTGCAAGCCATTGAAGTCTACACATATCCTTCATTTGCCATTGAATTTCTAGACCATCAAGGGGTTAACTAACCATTGAGTTTCCTCGGTAAACCCAACTTTTAAGAGCTTGTCCACTTCTTGATTTATGGCTTCTTGCCTTTCGAGAGCAAAATTCCATTTCTTTTGTTTCACCTTCTTTTTCTCCGAATCCTCACTCAATTTATGTGAAATGAGTTTGAGGATCAATCCATGTAATATAAGTTATTGTCTAAGCAAGCACGTCACTATTCTCTTGTAGGAGCATGGTCAATTCGCTCTTCACGGATTCATTCAGTGATGCCTCAATGTATGTTTGTTGGGTTCTCGAAGAACTAAGGGAATAGGGATCAAGTCCTCAACGGGTTTCCCTCGTCGTTCCTCATCTTCGCTAAAATGCATGACTTTAATCAGGAGAACCTGCCACCCAACTCCATCAGGTCGTAGCGCGGCTACATAGCAACTTATTGCCTATTTTGTCTCATTTCTCTTTACCCACTTCATTTCTCGTAGGGAATTTGAAATTTATGTGATTAGTTGAGGCAACCGCCTTAAAGGTATGCAAGCTTGTCCTATCAAGGATCTTGTTGAAAGTGGAGGCTGATTTGATCCACAAAAATTTCAACATCTGAGTGGCCTTCTTAGGCTCTTGCCCAATCATCATGGGTAATTGAATTGTTTCCTTTACTTTTGACTCAATCCTTATCGAATCTGTACATAGGCATGTTTGAGGAGGTTAGATGAGAGTCGTTGTATCCACAGAAGATATCCATATAAGCTCTATTGTCCACTAGGACTCGCTTCACTTAAGAGTTGCCTTTTACATGTATAATGACCAATGAGTCGTCATGGGGGAACTTCACCCCTTCCAAATATGAATCATCAAAGACTATGGTCACTTCGGTTTGTTCCTTGAAGTCTCGACCACTGTTGGGCCTCCGAACGTCATATTTATAACTAGCCCTCGGGGTTGAGGGTTTTTGTAATCCCTTATCTCAATTTTCATAATTTTTTTGTGTTCTTCTTTTCATCCTTCGTGAATTTGTTAATGGCTTCGGCCATCGAAGATCATTCCTTATCATAAACTCTTGTTTTTTTTCTCGGGATTAGTCCTTGGTGGCTTCAGCCATCAAAGATCTTTATCCATCTCAATATTCATCAGGATCTGACTCATTGGCATATTCAGCCCTGCATACTACGTAAACCTTTTCCCTTGGGCGTTCTTCTTAAGAGGGGGATCATAGTCTTTGCTTAGTCGGGAAAACTTATCCTTAACATTGTGCTTTTGATCTATTTTCCCTGTTTTATTGCCTCCTACGGGGGTTGTCTTCTTCTTCCTATTCTATTCAAACTTGATATACATATCAGCGTCTCTCGCAACTTGTACATGCTTTTAGGTTTTCTTTCTAAAGACATCATGGAGTTGACATCCATAGTTCCTTGTTGGAGGGCTATCATATGTAATATCCGTGAAATTATTATTTGATTAAATGATATATTTAATATAAAAATATTTATTATGGAGTATTGGAATATTATTAAATGATAATTATTGTGTGATTATGTGCTAAATGGTGAGTCGAAAGCCCCTTTCAAATATTTCGTCATTTGGAATTTTCTTCAAATCTGAGCCCCATTTTGATAATTCAAGGGCCCCATTGGAATTTCGTACATTAATTAATATCTCTTCGTCTTTCGTATTCGAATCATTATCGAGAGAGATATTCGTATCATTTCATTCCTACCTATTTGATTCTGCAAGAATAATTCGTTATGTTCAAAAAGGGAAAAATTGTTCCGAACCCTAATTGCTTAAGGGGACGGATATATCGTTTTATATCAATATTACCTTTGTTATAGCCCCAATATTCTTGAGCATTAGTTATATAATGATATGTATTGATTTGGATAATTATCAACCCTTGTAGATAATTATCTTCTCGTAAAACGTATTTTTAACCTAATTAGGGTTTTTAAACGATCCAGTGGATCTATAACGATCCAAAAGTGTTCCTTGGGGTATTATTTTTCCAAAAATATAAAAATATGAATTGAACCTTATAACCTTCATAATCTGCATTGCGTATAATCAAAAAAGTAAAAATTCCCGAAACGTGTTCTTCATGTTCTTGAATATTCAATCCATTCGTTCAAGGTGTTATTGATTTCAGAAATCAAAGTTCAAGTACTCAAATCAAAGCTCTTGATCTCTAGTTTCAGAATCTTCCAACCTCATCATCATCTGGTAATTTTTCGATTTATTATGAATTTTTCAATATTCGAATTAAATTAGGGTTCTTGATTAATTTGGGGATTTTCATTCTGTTGATTCTTCGTTCAATTGGTTGCTTCTAACATGTTCCTAGGGTTCTAATTAGCAAGAATCCATGATTTAATTACGTGTTTAAGTTCAATTTAGTCGGGTTTGATTTTCGGGTTTTCGACCCGAAATCTTCTTTTACTTCGTTCGTTCTTTCTGTTGATCTGACATTAGTTATGATATGGGGCTTTGATTGTATGAGTTATAAGCTTCATTTTGGTATATTAATCTTTGAGTTTCATGTAGAATTAAAGTAGATCGGGTTTCCGGCCGAAGTCGTCGTCGACGAATTCTGGGCTCGATTCCGGCATGGGACGTATGTGATTGTGTGTGGGATTTGTTTGTCTTGAAAAAGCGAACAAAAGCCCTCTGGAATTATTTGTGTTTGGACGGAATCGAAGAATTCCGGCCGCCGGACACCGGCCGGATTCTGGAAAACCCAGAATCCGGTGGGTTGTTCTTGGTGACCCGGAATTGTTCTTCCCGACCCGTTTACCCGAAGTTTGACCCGGTTTCAATCTTCAAAACCCTAATTCATTTTCTGAAAATTGTTTTTGAATTTTATTTTTAAATTTAATTCGAAAATAGTTTAAAAACTTTAAAAATTCATATTTTTATTTTAAAAATATATTTTAATATCAGAAAAATTCTGGAAAATTATATTTATTATTTTAAATCCGAAAATTGATTAAAATTGATTAAACTTAATTATTTTAATTATTTTTAATTAATAATTAATTTATTAATTAATTGGTTATTTCTTTTAATCAATTAATTCTTAAAGATTAATTATTAATTAGATTTAATTAATTTAAAATTCAGTTTAATTATTTTCAAGCCTATTTATTTATTTAAAAATAGTTTGAGCATTTAAAAAGTGTCAATTAATTTTATTAATTGATTTATTTGCATTTAAATGTTTATATTGGATTTAAAAATCCGAGTTTTGATTTAAAAATTAATCGTGACTTATCTAAAATTCAAATAAGTTTCGTATGATGTTTTAAAAATATTTATAAGTGCTATATGGTTCATATTAATTGTATGTTGTGTTTTATAGTCTATATATGCCCGTACTAGGGCAAATATCTGAGTTTTAAATATCGTAAATCATTCCGGACGTCGAATACGTAACTGGTTACTTGTTTAAATGTGATTATTGATTGAATAAGTGTCGAGAGTAGAACGAGAATAGTTAGACTTATTGTGATGAGTTGTTTAATTATAGAATCGAGTTCCCGGAGCAAGGGAAAGGGAAAGGGAAAGGTAGAGTGAGCAGAGTCGATCCGACAGCAGCGTAGACCAGGCAAGTATCTGTGCCTTTACTTGTGATAAAATTTATTATTGTCTTGATTACTTGAATACTGTCACCCCCAGAACAATTCAAATTATCAATCTTTTAACCGCATTTGGACAACTGATTCCATTTCCTTAGAGATTCTTGATTCTTTGATTTGATCTCCATCGGAAACCCTTATTTCCAACTCACTTGATTATTGTTTACCACCATTTGATTATTGATTATCATCCTTTGATTATTATTGACAACCATTGATCATTTGACTTCCATCGTTGACTATTGATTACGGTCATCGATTATCGATTACCAATATTGATCTCCTTATTGAATGAGTACACTGTACCGTTGAAATTACTTCATGATTGTTTCTCGATCTTCATTTGATACTGAGCAGTTGAAGCTCTTTTGCAATTACTATACATTGAGTTATCTTATTGAGCATGTTATTGTTTATACCCTATGATAGATTTGGCATGTTTTTAAAATGGACCAGTAATTGGTCGGACCATATTTATGGTCGGAATAACTTAATGCCCAGTTTGGCCTAGGATCCAGTAGAGGACTATGTTGTGAGCTAGTCCGGGGTTGATGCGTGGCTGGCCAGCAGCACAACCTTTGATTTGAATAAAATGTATAAGCCAAATTCTAATTCTTTTTCTTCAATTGTTATTGATACAAAGCATGTGTTAGCTAAATATTGTTGATTCTGATATCATAAATTCATATCTTTACAACTGTGATAGAAATGATTCATTGATGTTTGCTGAGCAATTTTGGCTCACTCTTGCTTGTTGTTTTCTAACCCTATTCCAGTGAAGCGAGAGTATGAGTCAGCATAGCGTGACCGATAGTTCACCAGCAGCCAGGAGAGCCCCTCGAGTCATTGTCATTGGCAGGGTAGTTGTTGTTTTGCTTTTCTAGATTAGATGTCTAGATTTGAACTAGGTCTTATTAATTGGCCTTATTTATGGACCAGCTAGGTTTAATTAATGCAACATTAATTATGTCTTTAGGGTTATTTTTAGTCCATGTCAATATTACAAGTAGAATAGGTGTTCGAATTTATATAGGAGAAGAGTTCAAATTTATAGACAAAACATATAAATAAAATTTATATTTGAAGTATAATTATTGTTCGAGTTTTTAAAGGAGAATAGTTCAAATTTTTAGGTAAGACTTATAATTAAAAGTTCTATCGGAAGTAGAATAGATTTTTCGAATTTATAGAGTAGAAGAGTTCGAATTTATAAAAAATACATTAAAAAAAAAAGTTCTATCGGAAGTAGAATATTAGTTTGTAAGACATAGTTAAAAGTTCTATTAGAAGTAAAATAGGAACGCAGATTTATATAGGTATTTTTTCAACGAGAGAGCGGCTCATTAAAAATGAATATGTTGACATGAAAATTAATATATAAGACAAGTATTCAGTATATAAAATTTGGAATTTCGATCTTAATAATGAAAACGTCTTTAACGGGAGGAAGACTTATCGGGGAGAAATGAGTAATTGTGTAATTTAAAAAAAATATTCTTTTACATATTAGAAGTAGAAAATCTGTTCGAATTTATGGAGGAGAACGGTTTGAATTTATAGGGAAGACACATAATAAAAGTAAAATATTTGAAGTATAATAAGTGTTTGAATTTATAAAGGAGTATAGTTCAAATTTATAAGTTAGACATATAATTAAAAGTTCTATCGAAAGTAAAATTGGTTTTCGAATTAATGGAGGAGAAGAATTCGTATTTATGATAAAAAGATATAATTAAAAGTTATATTGGAAATAGAATATGTGTTTGTAAGACGTAATTAAAAATTCTATAAAAAGTAAAATAGAAGTGCGAATTTATGTAGGTGTTTTTTCAATGAAAGAGCGGCTCATTAGAAATGAATATGTTAACATGAAAATTAATATATAAAACAAGTATTCAATATATAAATTTTAAGATTTCGATCTTAACAAGAAAATAGTGTTTAACGGGAGGACGACTTATTAGTGAGGAATGGGTAATTATTGTAATTTTATAAATAGAGTTTTTTTTTAAAAAACAATTATGACGCCGCCGCGAAATGTGGCTTTCTAAACTAATAAAATATATATAAAGGAGGATACGCGGGAGGTTAGGTGGCGCTTCTAAGATCGTCTCAATCTATTTTTCTAATTTTCTAGAATTTTACAATTTTAAATACTAATAAATCAAAAAAAAAATATGCATTTACATATTAGAAGTAGAATAGGTGTACAAATTTATAGAGGAGAAGAGTTCCTTTAACATATTAGAAGTAGAATAGGTGTTCGAATTTATAGAGGAGAAGAGTTCAAATTTATAGGGAATACATATAAATAAAACTTTCATTTAAAGTAAAATAGGTGTTCAGATTTATAGAGGAGAATAGTTCAAATTTATAGGTAAGACATAAAATTAAAAGTTGTATTGACATGGAATAAAAAGTTCTATTAAAGTAGAAGTTCAAACTTATAGAGATGAAGAGTTCGAATTTATAAGAAATACAAAAAATTAAAAGTTTTATTGAAAGTAGAATATTTGTTTGTAAGACATAATTAAAAGTTATATTGCAAGTTGAATATGTTTTCGAATTTATAGAGGAGAGGAGTACGAACTTATAAGATATACAAATAATTAAAAAAATTGTTGAAAGTTGTATACGTATTTGTAATATGTAAATTGAATTAATAAGCGATAACATTTATTTAGTATGTTGTTAACGTTAGATATGAGAAGTAATGAGGAAGCAACCATTTAAGGAGAAATATGTTCGTTCGACGAGAGAGCCTTATTAGGAAAAAATGTGTTTAACGGGATAACGGCTTATTAAGGAGTTAAGAAGGAATGAGTAGTTAGAATTGAAGAATGTGTTTAACGGGAGGACGACTTATTAATGATGAATGAGTAATTGTTAGAATTGTATATATAAGTTTTAAGAAAAAATTATAACGTCGCTGCGAAGCGCGGTTTTTTCAACTAGTTTATATATAAAGGAGGATACACGGGAGGTGAGGTGGTGTCTCTACGATTGTCTCAATCTATTTTTCTAATTTTTTTAAAGCTTTACAATTTTAAATACTAAAAAATCAAAAAATGTTCTTTAGCATATTAGAAGTAGAATAGGTATACGAATTTATAAAGGAGAAGATTTTGAATTTATAGAGAAGACATATAAATAAAGTTTTATTTGAAGTAGAGTAGGTGTTCGAATTAAAAAAAGGAGAATAATTTGAATTTATAGATAAGTCATAGAATTGAGTGTTCTACTGAAAGTAGAATAGATATTCAAATTTATAGAGGAGATAATAGAATAGATGTTCGAATTTATAGAGGAGAAGAGTTCGAATTTATAAAAAATACATACAATTAAAAGTTTTATTAGAAGTTGTTGGATAAGTTTGTAGAAGGGGGGTTGAATACAAACTATACCGTTTTATCGAATTTGTTCATTTAAGGATTAAACAATTGAAGAACAAATTATTGCGGAATTAAATGAAATAGAATTCAAGTTAAATATAACTTATATTAAACTTGAAAGGTGTTACAAATTTTGGTACTGATTACAAGATTGAATCTTAAACTAATTAAAACAATTCTAGATTAAATTCGACATGAATTTATCTATTTTTGTAATAAAAAGATATAACGATAAATGATAGTTCGAGATATGTTCTAGGGATAAAGATCCGCTAGATAGTCAAAGCAATACAAGTAAATGATTTCTAGTGGTTTGAATATAACACTAAATTTCTAGAAATGATTTCTTCATCAGAAAATGAAGCTCGGCAGTGCTTTGAGTTTCTTGACAGAAAGTTGTTAAATATGTTATGTTCTTAGTAATGAGCTTACTGTCTGATCTTTTGTTATGTTAATCCCACTTGTAAATTGCACGTGCATTGGCTGATTAAAGCAGAAAGACTATCTCAATTGAATTAGAAAGACTATGATTAATATTAGAAAGACTATCCTTAAGCCTAAAAAGACTTTCGGAAAGACTATTCATTAAATACAAGATAGATGTTCCTCTGGACTAAACATATGTATACATTGATCCTATCTCGATTCACCTAAGCTCTATACATATTACATTAAACATTGAGCTTTAGTTCACTTGTCTTCTTCTATCATTTCTCCTTCCTCCAGAGCTTCAAGCAAATCCTTGTCCAGTACACGATCAGATTCAGATGTAATGCCACTTGGTCTTACAAGTTGAGTTGTGACTTTCTTCAGCCTATTCTTCATTTGATGATATCTAGTGATATTAGTTATGCAATAGTCTTGAATCAAGTCAGCAACTTCTGTCTTCTCTTGAGTAGCAAACCCTGAAGTCCTTAACATATTCTCCAAGTAGACAAGATGCTTGGCAGGATAATCTTTGATAAAGACATGATCCACACCACAAGTCTGAAGTGCCCTTCCTTTATAGAATTTGACTTCATAAGGCACTTCTACCACTTGAGGACTAGCTTTTATTGCAAAATCTCTAAGCTGGTCATGCAGCAACTCATTCAATAGAGAAGTTCTTTTAATCTTGCTCATGAAGACCTAGAGTTCTGAAAGAGTTCTACTTTCAAGAAGATTGAGAGAAACTATGAAAGTTCCTTCATTGTGTGTGTAGATGTAGATCTTCATTTCCTGTCTAACCCTGTCAAATCCAGTGGTGATTCTTGAAATCTCTGCATGAAGAGCTTTCATATATACAGATTTATCTGGATTGACTTTCTTATATCTTTCTAACACACCAAGAAAGTTTCCATCATTGTTTGTTCCTGTCTGATGAGTAAACATCTCCCTAGCCTTATCTTCTGCTTTCCTTTATCTTTGTCTGATCCTCCAGCTTGTCCTCCTTGATCTCCTCATTGTTTCTCCTCATTCTCCCCCTTAGTTAAGGAATCCTCTATAGATTTAGATTTTGTAGCATCAGGATTAACCTCACTTCTTCCCCTTATAGCTCCTCTATCTCCTCCTTGACCATCATCATCCTCATTATCTTCATCATCACCCTCAAAGAAAGTTTTATGTTCAGTAGTGGGTGGATGTGAATTCTTGATCATATAGTACAGATGCTTCATCCCTTCATTCAGGTGCTCCATTCCACCTTCAATCTTAGTAAACTTTTCTTTATTGAACATCTGATAATCATCAACTGTTTGCTGAATGAAGTCCACTTTGTTAGAAATAGAAGCAATCTCTTTGACACTCTCTGCTATTTGAGCATTTGAAGTTGTAAGATCAGAGATGTCCGAAGCCACAAGTACTTGAGATTACTGGATTGCATTGACCTTTGGTAGGAGAGTAACCTTCAAACCTTCAATATCATCCTTAATAGTACCCGGCTGATTAGTTACAGAGGTGGAAGAAGAAGACCGTTCAACCACTTGTGCTTTCAGAAGATCTTTCTCAGCCTGGGTTTCTTGGAGTTGTTTCTGTAGATCAACAATCTAAGCTAACAATAAAGCAGTGTTTGTGTTAGTGTGCACTCACCTCAATTTCTCTCAGTGGTGTTTCATTCACCTCACGTGCTTGTGTATCACTTTGTGTTTGATTTGGATTTCTAACCACTAGCTGTCTATCCAGATTCTCAGATGATGTACCTGCAGGAAAAATCACTCTAGCCCCTTCTAGAGAGGTCAATGGTGGTGCAATGGGAGTTCGCAAATCCCAATCCCTGGTGAAGTCCAAAAAGTCATTTTGATTTTGAAACTGAATTGCTTCAGTGTTAGACTCACTAGGTTGCCTTCCACTTTCTCCAGTAAAAACTGTGAGTGGAAAATCCCTTTGGGGAGCCAGAGATGTTCCCTCTGGGAGGGGAGAAAATGATTCTATTATAGATGGCAAAGAATCAGATTTTCCCTCTGATGCCTGTGAAGGCACTTCTACCGTAACTATGGTAGGCACTGTATCAAATCTTGTGTGCTCTCCTGACCACGTGTCCTGAGTTTCATCTAATTGAATGTCTTCTCCCATTGTGAGTAATGATAGTGTGCTTGACTCAGTACAGATTTCCATAGCCCTATGGCTTTGTTCAATAGATTCACCCTGTTGAGAGGATGTCTCTAGATACTGTTCATTGGCCATATTAAAATCCATATCCTGTTGGGAGGATACAGATGGGCTAATAGTTATCTCCATGTATGTTCTTCTCTTCTTTGGAGGTGGAGACAGAGCTGTGGGATCTCTCAGTGTATCTTCTCCACTAACACTTCTTTGTCTGACATAAACATTGAGTTCAGGTTGAGTGGTTATAGGAGTTGACTCAGTGTTTGGCTCTATGATCAGGGATAGAGTTTGTGGTTCTACAAACTCATGGTCAGCCCTATCAACCTCTTCGGTTTCAACAATATTATCAGAAGAAGAGCCAAGGTTAGGAAATACTACCTGTATTGGAGTGGCCTCTGAAGTTCCAGCAGGGGTGGATTGATCCACTAAAGGTTGTTGCTCAGGAACTGGCAATCCATAAGCAGGAAGAGGAATGAATTGGGTCATATAAGGTGTAATGACCACGGGAACAGGTAGATATTTGAAAGATGTGTTTAGTCTTTGAAAAAATTTGACATGAGTAGTCTGAGAATTTTCAGAAATACTATGACTAAACATCTGTTTGTGAGCATCAGAAAGAACATGGTTAATCATTAGAGTGAGGAAACGAGGATAAAAACATTTGACTTTCCTTCCACTAGAATGATCACTCTTGGCCACCAACTCGTCTGACCAATTGATTCCAGACAAGATGGCCAAAATTGATACGAAGATTATGAGCAACTGCAAAACCAATATTCTGAATAAGTGAAGAAATATTATGAAAATTAGTTTTGGTGTAGTTGCTGAAGACTTTAACCAGGGTGTCAAAGAATACATCCCACTCACTGACTAGGTTGCTTTTGGATAACTTTGTTAAATCTACCGGACCTTGATAGTTGATGTTGGTGAAAAATTGAATTAGGTCCGCCTCAGAAGGTAAATTAACAAAGTTATCTCTGGGGAGTTGCAAAACATCACAAAGAATATCTCTGTTTAGTGTATAGTATGTGTCACTGATAGTGAATATAAAAGAAGATAAATCAGTAGAACACAAAAGCCTCAAGGGTTCATGTTTTAAATCAGCATTAAGACAGATTGCATGTCTAATGATAGAATGCTCATTTAAAAATTGAATCCAAGGCCTAAAATGTTAATGTTCAAAAGAACATTTTAGAGGATCAAAATAACCAAGAAAATTGTTTTTGACAATCTCAAAGGCCATTTTTAGAAATAAACAAAAATAATTAACATATAAAAAACAGATAACTAAAATAAAATAAAAAGAATTATACTAAAAAGACTATCAGTAAGACTATCTGGGATAGTCTTACCGATAATCTTTCTAGTGTAAAAACTAGAAAGACTATAACAATTACTGTTAAAGTCGAATCAACAAAAAGAAAAAAATAAATAAATAAACAACTAAACTAAATACTGATATTCAAAAATACTATCAGAAAGACTATTTAATAGTCTTTCCGATAGTCTTTTTGGAACTAAAAAACTATTAAACTAACAGATAAATTGAAATAAAAATACAAAAACTTAAATAATTAACAGAAAAATACAAGAAAATATTTTAAAAATGCAATAAAAAATCTATAAACAGTTGAACAACTATTTAAATATTCTTAAATTCATAAATTTCCAGTAAAAATAAATTTCTCCATAGAAAAATATTTTTAGAGCAAATAAATTATTTAAAAATACTTAACCTAGAAAGCTTAATAAACTAGATAACATTATGGCTTTTAAGATTAGTAAATTTATACAACTAAGAAAATGTTTTGATAAACTAAAATACAAGTGAATTTTAAGAAAATATACAACACATATCACTTGTATTCTAACTAAGAACAAACATAAAAAATTATCAATACTAATCACTAAAACTATTTAACATACCCAATTTACCAACTAACCTGGTAAAAGTGGATTCATCAAGAGATTTAGTGAAAATATCTACTGTTTGTTCCTCTGTGGGTACAAAATGTAACTCCATAGTACCATTCATGACATGCTCTCTGATAAAATGATACCTGATGTCAATGTGCTTGGTTCTCGAGTGCTGAACAGGGTGCTTGTAGATTGCAATGGCACTTGTATTGTCACATAAAATTGGAATTTTGTTCAATACAAAGCCATAGTCCTTCAATTGATTCTTATCCATAAGATCTGAGCACAGCAGCTTCCAGCAACAATATATTCAGCTTCTGCTGTTGAATTGGAGACTGTTTGCTGTTTTTTGTTATACCAGGAAATCAATCTACCACCTAGGAATTGACAACTCGCAGAGGTACTCTTAATATCCACAACACTACCTGCATAATCAGAATCTGTATATCCAACAACATTAAAATCAGAATCTTTAGGGTACCAGATACCTAAATTAGGTGTACCCTTAAGATATCTCAAGATTCTTTTAACAGCAACGAGATGCAAATCTCTAGGATCTGCTTGGAACCTTGCACATAAGCATGTAGCATGCATAATATCAGGTTTAGCAAATCTCTTACAGAGATCATCATTAGTAGACCCAAATATGATGTCATCCACATAGACTTAGACTAATATCATATCATTTTTGTGTTTCTTAAAAAAAGAGTTTTGTCTATGATACCTCTTACAAAACCATTTTCTAAAAGAAAACCAGAGAGAGTGTCATACCGTTTTCTTGGGGCTTGTTTGAGACCATAGATAGCCTTGAAGAGAAAGTACACAAAGTCCAGCAACTCCTGATTTTCAAAGCCAGTGGATGTTCAACATACACTTCTTCATCCAGCTCACCATTCAGAAATGCACTCTTAACATCCATTTGATATACTTTAAAATTGGAGTAAGCTGCAAATGCTAAGAACATCCTGATAGCCTCAAGCCTAGCCACTGGTGCATAGGTTTCATTATAATCAATGCCTTCAGCTTGTGAATACCCTTGAGCAACCAGTCTTGCTTTATTCCTTGTTACTATGCCATCCTCATCTAACTTATTTCTGAATACCCATCTAGTACCAACTACTTTCTTATTCTTTGGTCTCGGTACCAGCTTCCAGACTTGTTGTTGTTCAAATTGATTGAGTTCATCTTGCATAGCAATCACCCAATCAGGATCACTCAGTGCTTCCTCAGTCTTCTTTGGTTCCATCTCAGACAAAAACCCTGAATAATGACATTCATTCTGAGTAGCACTTCTACTTCTAACTCCAACACCTGGATCACCAATGATCAACTCAAAAGGATGAGCTCTATTCCAAACAGTTTGTCTTGGAAGATTTGATCTTGATGATTCACCTTGAAATTCATTCTGGTGTTGTGAATGACTAGTTGACCCTTCATTTCCTCCCCCTGAGTTGTTGCTTGATTGCCTTGATGATTCTTCTCCAGTGTTGGTGGTATCTCCATTGTTACCAATGTTTCCACCACCACCACCATGATCATTATCATCATTATTATTATCATTGCTAACAACAATCTCAGGTGGAGCTTCATCATCTGATTCTGAGTCTGGCAATTTATCAAACTTCAGTTCTTCAGATGAATCTTCTTTTTGGATACTAGGGAGCTTAGTGTCATCAAATGTAACATTGACACTTTCTTTCACTTGGTGACTGTCAATCAAGTACACCATGTAAGATCTTCTGGAGTAACCAACAAAAATAGCTTCATATGCCTTGGCCTCAAACTTACCACGTTTAACATCTCCATCCTTAAGCACAAAGCATTTAGCACCAAATACATGAAGGTACTTGAGAGTTGGCTTCTTGTTGTTCATGATCTCATAAGGAGTCTTCATTAAGTCCTTGTTGATTAAAGTTCGACTCTGAGTATAACAAGCAGTATTTACAGCTTCAGCCCAGAAGTACATTGGAAGTCTTGATTCACTTAACAAAGTTCTTGCAGCTTCAATCAATGTACGATTCTTCCTTTCTACCACTCCATTCTGTTGAGGAGTTCTAGGGGCTGAATACTGTCTTGTTATTCCTTTATCTGCACAAAAGTCATTTAGGACTGCATTTTTGAATTCAGTTCCATTATCTGACCTTATAGATCTAACATGGAATCTAGAATCCAGCTCAATCAACTTCACATGATCAATCACCATCTGTGGGGTCTCATCCTTGGAATGTAGGAATAAAACCCATGTATATTTGGAATAGTCATCAATAATCACAAGTGCATATTGTTTCTTTGACATAGACATCACATTAACTGGACCAAACAAATCCATGTGTAGTAGCTGATGTGGTTCAGTTATTGATGGTGTGTCAGTGCCCTTGTGAGATGTTTTCTTTGACTTTCCTTTCTGACAAGCCTCACACAGTCCTTCCTCTGTAAATTCCATTTGAGGCAGACCTCTCACCAATTCCCTCTTGACTAGGGAGTTCATTGTTTTGAAGTTCAGGTGAGACATCTTCTTGTGTCATAGTCAACTTTCATCTGATGAAGCTTTGGCATAAAAACAATTAACTTCATCTTTACATCCAAAGTACAGATCGGCTATGAACAAGTTCCCTTTCCTTACTCCTTGAAGAGCGGGCTTTTCATTCTTCTCGTGAAGGATCTGGCACTTCTCTTTATCAAATGAAACAACATATCCTCTGTCACAGAATTGACTGATGCTGAGAAGATTGTTCTTCAGACCTTCAGTTAAACCTTTGCTGTTATCTCCAAAGGTAACCACTGGGCCAGCTTTCTCAACCACATTTGATAACAGGGCTCTATCTCCGGTCATATGCCTTGAACATCCACTGTCCAGAATCCACACAACACGATTTACTTGTACCACACCCTCTGACATGAATGATGAAGTGTTGCCTTCATTAGCCATTAGTGCTAGATTTCCAACTTCACCATCTTCTTCATCACTATCCGTATCATCCCAACTTTTTCCCTCGGCAAGATAAGCTTTCCCAATCTAGTTCTTCTTACTAGAATCATATGAGTTCCTCCTCACTTGCTTTGGCTTTCTGCATTCTGTAGCAAAGTGACCCAACTCATTACAATTGTAGCATCTAATTGTGCTTCTGTCCATTGTTCCAGTTTTATAGCCACCCCTTGTACTATTTGAGGAAGAAGAGCTACCTCTCTGGAACCTGTGCTTGAACTTAAGATTATGGTTTCTTCTGAATCTGAAGTTACCAAACTTCTTCACTATCATTGTCATTGACTCATCCTCCAGCTATTCAAGTTCTTCCATGGAATAGAAGTCACCACCAGATTGACTAGTGGATGTTAAGCCATATTCAGCTACAATAACATCCATGTCAGAACTGGAAGGTTGAACAACCTTCACTTCCAGTTGTTGTGGGACTTCTGCCACCAGTAGAAGTACTGACTATCTTCCCTGTTCCATATATTTCCTTCTGCTGAATCTGTTCCAGCTCATAAGTCTTCAGAACACCATAGAGTCTTTCCAAAGAAATCTCTCCAAGATCTCTTGCTTCTCTAATAGCTGATATTCTATGCTCCAGATGAGATGGAAGTGTCAAGAGGAACTTCTTGTTAATCTCCTTGATTGTGTAGTGCTTTCCATGGAGATTCAGATCATTTATCAATTTGTTATATCTCTCAAAAACATCAGAGATACCTTCACCAGGGTTTGATCTGAAGTGTTCATATGAAGATGTGAGAATTTCCATCTTATTCTCTCTGACTTCCTATGTCCCTTCATTGATTATCTCAATCGTATCCCAAATTTGTTTGGCAGTAACATAATTTAGAACATGATTATGCATGATTGGATCAAGACAATCAACCAGAATCAACTGTAGACAGGCATCCAGGGAAGCATCCTCTTTTTCATCAGCTGTGTAGTCCTTGGGATCCTTGGGGTACATCCTAGCAGCTTGAGTAATGACATTATTCTCAATCTGCTCTTCCTCAACAATCATGGGAAGTTTTAGTCCATTTTTCAGCACACCAAGATATTTAACATTAGCCACTTGAAGAAATAGGAGCATCTTCTTCTTCCACATTGGATAATGCTCCTTGCTGAACATGGGGATTTTAACTGTACCAACTTTCTGTGTAGTAGACATTTTGAGATTTTTGTAGAAGGATAAAAATTTGAGAGTTTAAAAAAAATCACAAAAATTGGATCTTTGATTAGTGTATCAATCAAAAGGCTATGATGCCAATTGTTAGGTCCCGATAAGGTTGTAGAAGGGGGGTTGAATACAAACTATACCGTTTTATCGAATTTGTTCATTTAAGGATTAAACAATTCAAGAACAAATTATTGCGGAATTAAATAAAACAGAATTCAAGTTAAATATAACTTATATTAAACTTGAAAGGTGTTACAAATTTTGGTACTGATTACAAGATTTAATCTCAAACTAATTAAAACAAATCTAGAATAAATTCGACATGAATTTATCTATTTTTGTAATAAAAAGATATAACGATAAATGATAGTTTGAGATACGTTTTAGGGATAAAGATCCGCTAGATAGTCAAAGCAATACAAGTAAATGATTTCTAGTGGTTTGAATATAACACTAAATTTCTAGAAATGATTTCTTCATCAGAAAATGAAGTTCGGCAGTGCTTTGAGTTTCTTGACAGAAAGTTGTTAAAGATGTTATGTTCTTAGTAATGAGCTTACTGTCATGATCTTTTGTTATGTTAATCCCACTTGTAAACTACACGTGTATTGGCTGATTAAAGCAGAAAGACTATCTCAATTGAATTAGAAAGACTATGATTAATATTAGAAAGACTATCCTTAAGCCTAAAAATACTTTCGGAAAGACTATTCTAATATTAAAAAGACTTTTAGAAAGACTAATTAAAACTAGCAAGACAATCGGTAAGACTATCAAAGATAGTATTACCAGTTCTACTTTAGTCTTTCTGTGAACCACTTAAAATAATGACGAACTTCCACTGACTGTCGTTGACACTCGATGTATTGTCTGGTTCATGAGTGACTAACTTCAATGACTATTCTTCATCTCTGACTTTAAGTTGTGATTCCCTTTTCTCTAAATCCCTTTAATTAATCACTGTAACATGTACCCTTGTTGTCACACTCCTAAAATCTTTGTCTTTATAATAAATCCACTTTCTTGAAAACTTCACTGAGGCTTGATCAAATAAATGAACTTCTTCCAATGTAAAATTACTTCAAGTCTGTAGATGACTTTTAATCTCATTTTTTGACTGATATGATCTTCTGAGATTCTTGTGACAATTGAATTATTACTTACTTATTACAAACTTGTTTAAGTTGAGTTATATCCTCGATGTTAACAAATAGGCCTATACATATGCCTTTCAATCACTTAGACAAACTTTATTCTTCAATATTGTAACATATTTATTTTTTATCTTGTCTTCAAATGTCTTGAGTCATAATCTTGTGATCTTCTTCCAAGTCATAATTATAACTTATTACATAGTTACATATATTGAGTTTACAGAGATGTAGAACCTTTAGGAACAAAGGGATCCCCTAGTTAAAGGGTCAAGTAAGTGACACAAAGTGAAACGTTACTATAGGCTTGTTATTTATGTTTTACAGGAATGCCTCTATGACTAACAGAAGTAAAATAAGTGTTTGTAGACATAATTAAAAGTTCTATTCGAAGTAGAATATGTATGCGAATTTATAGAGGAGAAGAGTTTGAATTATAGTAAAGACATATAGTTAAAATTTATATTGGAAGTAAAAGAGGATTGTGAATTTATATAGGTATTTTTTTAACGAAAGAGTGGCTCATTAGAAAGGAGCATGTTAACATGAAAATTAAAATATAAGACAAGTATTCAATATATTAAATTTGAGATTTTGATCTTAAAAAAGAAAGCGTGTTTCAACGGGAGGACAACTATTAGGGAGGAACAAGTTATTTTTGTAATTTAATTGATAGAGATATCTTTTCAACGAGAGAGCGGCTCATTAGAAAAAGATATGTTAACATGAAAATTAATATATAACACAAGTATTCAATATATTAAATTTGAGATTTTGATATTAAAAAGAAAAGCGTGTTTCACGGGAGGATGGCTTATTAGAGAGGACCGAGTAATTTTTTAATTTAAGTGATAGAGTTTTTAAAAAAAATTATGACGCCGCCGCGAAGTGCGGCTTTTTCAACTAGTTTTATAGTGATTTTATAATCGTACTATTTTTTCTATTGCATGTTCGTTTTACAATTTTTAAAAGTTTGGTTATATCGTTTCTTTTCAAAAAAAAAAAGACTTTGGTTATATCTTTGTTGTTTAACATAATTGTATTACATTCAATTAAAACAGTTACAAAATATCTCTTGCCAAAAAAAAAACCGTTACAAAATATCTAGCTTATGTGTTGTTTATACATTGTTGTGATATAAAATATTTAAACAACATGATATCTATCATTCTATATAATAATGTATGTTTCTATATAATAGTGTATGTTGCATGTTTTGTACAGTAACTCACCTCATTTTAGCTCTTTACCCTGACTTTTGTAGTTATTTACAAAAATACCACCCATTCAATTGATGCCACGTTACTGCCACCGGGTAATTCTATTCCACATGAAAGAATAGTCGGTAGATATTTCAATTTGGTTTTGAAATTGAACACACAAACCAAGATTACACTACTTTCTAAGGATTCAAATTGAAGTTTATTTATATATTTCTTTTCTTTTCTAAGAACTTTTTGATAGTTGGTCCAAGAGAAAAGTTGCAAATTTCTCATTTTAAATGTATATTAATTAATGTATTTTGAAAACTATTCTTTTTTGGGCAACAACTAATGCTTATAATTGTTGGATTATATATGTGAAACATGTATTCTACCAAAATAATTGTTAATGATTTTTGTTAGGAATGAATATCACCTAGAAACTAGACAGAGGGGGGGTGAATGGATAGTTTGATGAATTTTTGATTTCTTGAAACTAAATGTAAACTGTATATGATTATGCTATGTAATATGTAGAAAGTAAACAACATGCACAATCACTTTAATCTACTTTGTATAAGCAAATTAAATACTACAGCTTTCCAAGAAATTCACAATCGAATTTCTGGCTTCTAAACAAGAACAGTTTGTACTTGCTTGCTTACAGAGAAAAGAGCTTGAGATAAAAACTATGTGTATCTCTCTTACAGCTTACTGTGGTGTGTGCACAATATATATATTTACCTATACAAACTAGGTACCCACAATATTACACAGCTACCCCTTCTGAAAGTCCAACTTGTCCTGCCATAAGAAGTTCACTGTGTCAGGAAGGACCACCTGCTTTTCGGAATCTTTCCCGTTTCTGTAGCTGCTTGTCTCTTATCTTTCTCTCCAAGTTTAGCTGTAGATTTGCCATCTGTTCTTTGGACCACCTTGCCAGAACAAATGCTTCAGTATTTGTCTCTTTTGATTCTTGGTTATGTACCTTGATTTGTCTTGTTATAAACAGCTAAGTGTTGATATCGTGAACTCCACTTCATTCCTGACTTCGCGATCTCCCTTGTGAGGACTACGCGATATAGCCTTTGAAGACTTTGCGAC
Organism: Heracleum sosnowskyi; assembly: GCA_030848705.1. Taxonomy (NCBI): domain Eukaryota; kingdom Viridiplantae; phylum Streptophyta; class Magnoliopsida; order Apiales; family Apiaceae; genus Heracleum; species Heracleum sosnowskyi. Next base: position 75,961,153 of record CM061235.1, read on the forward strand.
ATAGGCCATAAGATGACTATGCGACATGGGTCATTTGACGACTATGCGACATAGGTCATTTGACGACTATGCGACATAGGTCATTTGACGACTATGCGACATAGGTCATTTGATGACTATGCGACATAAGGCTTCTGAGGACTTCACGATCTAGGCTTCTTTGACTTTGCTGACTTCAACACTTCACGACATGTGTCTTGAGGACTTCTCGACATATTACAAAATGAACTATGCGATGTAGCACTTCACGACATAGATATTGGTGACTTCACGACATAGCTTTCTTCTGACTTTGCTATATAATGCCTTAGACAAATTTCTGCAACTTATTTCTTCATGGCCTTATTCATTTCTATCCTGCTGCATGAACACTTCTGAACTTCTACCAGGACAATTATTCAATGGCCTATATACAATCTAGATGCAAGAAACTTTGCTAAGCTCATTATAACTTATTGCATACATGATCAAGCTAATGTTCATGAGAACAAGACAAGTACATATAGAGACCTATACTATATCCCAGTGATAGAACTCACTAGGTCATGTAATGTGACATAGTCACATAGTGTAGGCTTGTTAATAGTGGTATTCAGACATGTCTTGAGCCTAACAATCTCCCCCAAATTGTGAGTAAGATCCTTAGGCACAATTTCATGTCTGATAACAAGCCTAACTTACATAGAAGGAAATTAAGTAACAGAGAGGACAATTTATGAACATTGAGATCAGGAATTTGATTACATAGAAAAATTGAAAGCTTACATACTATCTTTGTTGCTCAGCAGCTTCAGCTTCCAATTGCTTCTCTTGTAAATCATCATAAATCTTCTTTTTCCTTATCTCTTCTCTTCTTTTCATGTCTATGATGGCTTCTTGAAGTTCTTCTCTTCCAATCAGTTCTTTAATGAGAGGGGAGTCTTTTAGATCATCAATTGCAGCTTTAAGAGCACTTTCCACATATGAATCCAGAAACTCCATCCTTATCTTGCTCATGCCTCCATAAGAATTTTTGTATTCCACAACATAAGGATTTTGTTTTACCCTGCAAAGCCCTTTCTTTCTCAGCTCCTTTGCTCTTTCCTATATTTCAGCCATTTCTTTCTCTTTCTGAATTATCTTCTCTTCACTTTCCTTTCTCAGGTTTTCTTCATAATCAGCATGCATTTTCAAGAACCTGGCAATATCTATCTTCCATGTCCTTTCTTCTTTTTCTTCAAAATTCAGTAAGGCATTTATCCTTTCAAGCTCATACATATAGAAATATTGCCAGCCTCCTTGCTTCATTATCCTTTCTCTTCCATCAGTGTACTTGATCTCTAGATGATCCAACTTCACTTTGACTTCAAAGATCCTTTGAGCCCTCAAAAATGCTAGGGCATCTTCATCATAGTCCTCATCTAGTGGAAGCACATTGATGCCAATAACATTTGTGAGTTTTCCAGTCTTCTTTGTTATCCTTATCCTTCTGGGTACACTCTTGATCTTTAAATGCTTCACAAGAGATACCTTTCTGGAACAAGGAGAATCAGTCTTCAGTGCCACATCACTTGAAAGTAGCTTCATTCCTTTTCCCTTCATCCACTGTAACACTCCACTAGCCGTGACTTTGTGGAAGTGTCTTTTTGATGTTTCTTTTGTGGCTCCTTCTTTCTTCTGTGGCAATTCAGGTTCAGAAGTCTTAGATAATGATTTTGGAGGATCATTACTAACAGTACCCACCCTAGACTTAGAGTCTTGTATTGTGGTTAAAGTATTGCTAGCAATGTCCTTGACTTGCTGAATTCCACTTCTTGTTCTTTTGGTTGTTTCTTTTGTCCCCTTAGAATCCCTCTTGTCATCATCAGCACCTTTTGTCTTCTTTGAGGATTTTCTCCTGCTACTTTCACTTGGTCCATCCTTATCACTCCTTGAATGAGATCTCCTTCTATAGGTTTTCTCCTCATCATCATCCTCACCATCCTTCTTCTTGCTCTGTTCTTTGACAGATTCAGGAATGACTCCATGAATCAGAAAAGATTGTAGAGTGTGAATCATTTCTAGTTCCTCAACTGTCCTAACTCCTTTCTTAGATCTCAGCATCTGCAGCACCTGGTTGATCTTTGCATTGTTTTTCATTTTCAGGTCTGAGGGAATGACAAGTTGGTCAATGTTGTTATCTTAAGATAAACTTTGGTAGATAATTGTCCTTGGCTTGGAGATAACCTCAGGCAATCTTTGATTTTGATCTATCTTCAAGTCATTGTATAGACTTTCATTGTTCACTCCATGCTTTTCAATCAACTCCAGAATGATTGACAGCTCAGTAAATCTCAGTCTCTCTAGAGTTTGAAATGATAGATGCCACAAGCAATTGTCCTTGCACACCATGATAACCTCTCTTAGATGAACATCCCTGATTTTCTTTACTGCAACTGTGAAGTACCTGATGCTTTCCTTGAGCTTCTCTCTGTAGTCTCTTACATCTTCATGAGCATTTCTGTAGATGGCTTTCAGAAACTCCAGGAAGGCCTCATCATGATAGATGTGAGAACTGGCAACTTCCTGTAGCTTGGCCTCTGTGATAATTGTAGCTTTGACAGGTTGAGCATTAGGAGTAGGTTGAGAAGGTTGAGTAGCTGAAGTGTCTTTGGGCATCGTGGATGGATAGTAGGTGGTTGTGACTATGCTTTTCTGACCGTGTGCACTTATGACCTCTACAGGGGGTAGGATTATTGGTTTGATTGTTTCTTCAGAAATTTTTCCCTTAAGCTTCTGTTGCTTGGCAGGTACTCCCCCTTTCTTTTTCAAACTGATCTCCTTTACTTTCTCCCCCTTAGGCTTGGAATCAGACAAGATGTCTTGAGCTTCCCCAGGGATAGGTAGGTTCATGTGTCTCATCATGGAAGTCATCATTTGCTGTTGTACCATCAGGATATTGGAGGTGTTGTTGCCTTGGTCATCCAGCTTGGCATTGAGCTGGTTTAAGGAGTGAGCAAGCATCCTGTTTTCATCTTTCAGAGAGGCCACTTCTCTTTCTAGACCATCCACCTTGGAGAATAGCTGTTGAGACTTGAAAGAATTGAGAGATTGATCTTTGAGCTTGGCAAAATCAAATTTGGAGATGTTTGACATAAGAATCTCATCTACCAATTTGTCACCATATTGATTCTTCCAAATAACATTCAGCATGGCATTAGAGTTGATGGTGGCCTTGACTTGATTTTCCAATGTAGTAGCCAGTGACCATGGCTAGAGAGATATCCATCCTGTTGACATTAGAATTTGTTTTCTGGATTTCTTTGAGGATGCCATCCACCTTGGGAAAATCAGAGAGATATGAGTTTCTTAGCTGAGTGAGGGATCTTTCTGTCTCCTCCTGGATAGAATAAATCTCTGATTGAAGCCCTTTCCCAAGATAGTGCAGAGACTTTAGCTGATTCTTGTAGACATCATTTATAGCATCATAAACTGCAGCAGGAGAGATCCTTTGCATTGGAGCCCAGAGAGGTGAGATAATTCTCTCTCAGAAAAGCTAGGGCCTCCTTGAGTTTGATAGATCTCTTAGCATCGAACCAGGCATCCACATTTCCCTCTGGTTCAGCTGCATCCACTATCTTCTCCTGCTGAGCTGCAACATCCTCCTTGTGGCAAAGTAGAATAGCTTCATAATCAGCATTTGGCAAGTTGGAGGTGAGGAGGTGTTGAGTTATTTTTGAGAACTCATCAATCTGTGCCACATGGAGATCTTGAATAGCTTCTTCTGTCATTTGGGAAGGCACAGTTGATGATCCTGAAGGCCTGTCATGTTGCACAGGCTTCAGCCATTCTGACAGAGTGGCCTGAGCCAAGTGAGAGCTAGTGCTAGGCACTTCATGAGATGTGAGTTTTTGAGTCTCCTCCAGCCTTGGAATGGCTGTAGAGTCTGATGTTGTCTCCATTGAAATGGGATGTGTTACAACATCAACCCTATTTGTCTGTGAAGACAGTTCCACATCCCTGAGGATGGGAGAATTTGGCATAGAGTCTCCAGTAAAAACTGGTGAATCCTCCATGTTTGTGTTGGTGTCATTAGGATATGCCCCATCATGCATTCCCTGACCAACTGGATGTGGTTCCTGGGTGGTGAGCACAGTGTCATGCACCATGTCACTTGAGTTTGGCTCAATCACAGTATTGGATTGTGATTGATCAATTTCAGAAAAGTCATGTGAATGACTAATCTGTTGAGAAGAAATGTTAGATGTAGATTCTGGAAGAGAAGTGTGGTGTAGATTGGATTGTGGCAACTCCCCCTGAGAAATAGGAGGAGTTTCAATAGTCATGTGCTCTTCACTCTGTGTATGATCATCCTTATTTCTCCTAGGGTCAAGAGTGAGTTCTTGACCCTGTGCAGACTCTGTACAGGTTACAGTGGGGAGGCTGCTCTTTTCAATGCCAATGACCTGGGGAGGATTCAGTGGAAGGTATTGGTTTTGACTTCTTCTTTTGTCTGGTGAGAGGTGACTCAGGAGTCTCACTTTCTATTTCTACAGATTCATTTATCACTTCTAGGGCTCTCTTCTTGGTCTTCTTTTTAGTAACACCAACCTTTTGAGAGATTGATGCACTTGGCTGCCTAGCTTCTAAAGTGGTGTTTGCAATTGGGTTACTGGATGGGATGGGAAGGCTGGGGTTAGATTGTGTAGCTCCTACAGTCTCAGCCTCCCCTGTCCAGGAAATTGCATGGTATATGGGCTTATCAAGTGGATAAGACTCAAATGTGTCCTGCATATGCTTGGTCACACTTAGAATCACATCCACTTGATTCCTTGTGTCTAATGAGCCAAATAGAACTTTGGACATGGACTTGGAATAAGCCATTTTAGTTTTATCTATACCCTCCAATTCATGGATATTTGCATCAAGATAATTTAAAATAACTTGAAGGAAACGAGGGTAAAAGATGTCATTACCTCTACCACGAACGGTCATGCCTAGCCTCTGAGCCAATTCCTTGAGAATTATGGCTCCCACATTGATCTCCTGGTTGTTGGCCAGGGAGTAGGCTAGCTTCACAGCAATGTGACTAATATGGTCCCATCCTGTCTTCCTGCATAGAAACACCTTCTGGAGTGCGTCAAACAGAAATGACCACTCCCTTCTCACAAACTTCTTATTGAGCTTTCCAGTATCTATCTCATCAGCATACAGAATGAAGGTCATGAAGTCTACGATTTGAGCATCTGTAGCTTCTTGGTCATGACCCTCCACCTTGAACCCCAAAGCTTCATTGATTTCCTTTTCACCAAACTGGAAGTGTTTGCCTCCAATTGAACAATTAACCTCCTGGAATGAGGTTCCATCTTCCCTAGCCATTGTTGATACCAACGCCGTTCTCCAGAATCCTTCCAACACATCGACATACAAGGTAGGGTTCAGGGTTAGGGCTTGGCTTAGGTAGGAAGTGTTCAAGAACCGTACAAAACACTTGTACCTTGGGTTAGCCTCAACCTCAGAGGGAATGGTGAGAAGATTTGTTTCTTTGGGAATGGTTAAAGGGTTTGAAGAGGAAGCTTTTTGAGATTTGGGTGCCATTGAAATTGAGATTGAGATTGAAGAAGAGAGAGAGAGTCAAGAGTTTAGGTTTTAGAAATTGAGAGCAATAGACAAGATGAAAAGTTGTGAACGGTCGACAAAAAGTATTTATATGATAGAGACACTGCGATATGGAGTTATGAATATGTACAGACTAATTGTATGTCGCGAAGTCTCAAAATGGCATGTACCGCAAAGTCCTTGCAAAGTATATCGCAGAGTCCTGAATTGAACTATGTCGCAAAGTCTAGAGGATATCAGAATTTGGATGACTTTGCGATATAGTGAAAATACCCTGTCTAAAACTCTCTTTTTGAAATTTTAAAATTTTGTCAGACTTAAATCAAAAATTGAAATAAAGTAAATTTAAATCAAAATTCTGTCAAATATGGAGACTTGTCGATATAGTTATTCTAAGTCGCAAAGTCATTAAAATGAACTATGTCGCAAACTCAAGAAATGAACTATATCGCAAAGTCTCACAATTTTAACAGTTTGCGATATAAGTCTGTTTGATTTGTACTATGTCGTGAACTCTCAAAATCATCTATATCGAGATGTCTCAAAAGCTCACAACTCCACAACCAAATATGATTTTGAAAAATATGCAGTAAAATACTAAAATATTTATAGATCATATCTCAGCTAATTTTCACTCCAAATAAATAGAGCATTTATATACAGTGAAAATTTACTGCTGCAACAATTAACTAGCATACTTACTTAGAACAACTAAATGAAGGATTGAGCATTCCAATTTCACTCACAAGTCTGTTGAAGATAGCTTCATTCAGAGGTTTAGTAAATATGTCAGCTAATTGTTTCTCAGTTGGAACATAAGAGACTTCTATGGTACCATTTGCATCATGTTCCCTAATGAAATGGTACCTGATCTCAATGTGCTTTGTAGTAGAATGACTAACAGGATTGGCAACTATGGATATTGCACTAGTATTATCACACATTAGAGGAATGTGTTCTAACACTAGTCCATAATCCATGAGTTGATTTCTAATCCAAAGCAATTGAGCACAGCAACTTCCAGCAGCAATATATTCAGCCTCAGCTGTGGATGTTGCTGTGGGCTGTTGTTTCTTACTGAACCATGACACTAACCTTTGACCTAAGAATTGGCAGCTTCCAGAGGTGCTCTTCCTGTCAATTCTGCATCCAGCATAATCAGAATCTGTGTAACCAACCAGGTTGAACCCAGTTCCCTTTGGATACCATAGCCCAAGATTAGGAGTCCCTTTCAGATATTTGAAAATCCTTTTGATAGCCATCATGTGAGATTCCTTGGGATCAGACTGGAACCATGCACAAAGGCATGTGGCAAACATGATATCAGGCCTGCTAGCAGTGAGATAGAGTAGTGATCCAACCATGCCTCTGTAAACCTTGATGTCTACTCTTTTGCCTTTCTTGTCTTCATCAAGCTTGATTGCAGTGGACATGGGAGTTTTTGCAGGGGATGAGTCTTCTAAACCATATTTCTTCAAAAGATCTTTGACATACTTTGATTGGTTTATGAAGATGCCATCCTCCCTTTGATGTACTTGCAAACTGTTAGGCTCAAGACATGTCTGAATACCACTATTAACAAGCCTACACTATGTGACTATGTCACACTACATGACCTAGTGATTTCTATCACTGGGATATAGTATAAGTCTCTAAATGTACTTGTCTTGTTCTCATGAACAATAGCTTTATCATGTATGCTCAGATCTATAATGAGCTTAGTAAAGTTTCTTGCATCTAGATTGTATATAGGCCATTGAATAATTGTCCTAGTAGAAGTTCAGTAATGCTCATGCAGCAGGATAGAAATGAATAAGGCCATGAAGAAATAAGTTGCAGAAATTTGTCTAAGGCATTATATAGCAAAGTCAGAAGAAAGCTATGTCGTGAAGTCACCAATATCTATGTCGTGAAGTGCTACATCGCATAGTCCATTTTGGTCTATGTCGAGAACTCCTCAAGACACATGTCGTGAAGTGTTGAAGTCAGCAAAGTCAAAGAAGCCTAGATCGTGAAGTCCTCAGAAGCCTTATGTCGCATAGTCATCAAAATGACCTATGTCGCATAGTCATCAAATGACCTATGTCGCATAGTCATCAAATGACCTATGTCGCATAGTCGTCAAATGACTTATGTCACATAGTCGTCAAATGACCTATGTCGTATAGTCATCAAATGACCTATGTCGCAAAGTCTTCAAAGGCTATATCGCGTAGTCCTCACAAGGGAGATCGCGAAGTCAGGAATGAAGTGGAGTTCACGATATCAACACTTAGCCGTTTACAACAAGACAAATCAAGGTACAGAATCAAGAATCAAAAGAGACGAATACTGAAGCATTTGTTCTGGCAAGGTGGTCCAAAGAACAGATGGCAAATCTACAGCTAAACTTGGAGAGAAAGATAAGAGACAAGCAGCTAAAGAAACGGGAAAGACTCTGAAAAGCAGGTGGTCCTTCCTGACACAGTTAGCTTCTTATGGCAGGACAAGTTGGACTTTCAGCAAGGGGTAACTGTGTAAAAATAGGTGTGTACACTAGTTTGTATAGGGCTTATATATATCATGCACATCCTATTGTAAGCTGTAAGAGAGATACACATAGTTTTTATCTTAAGCTCTTTTCTCTATAAGAAAGCAAGTGCAAACTGTTCTTGTTTAGAAGCCAGAAATTCGATTGTGAATTTCCTGGAAAGCTGTAGTATTTAATTTGCTTATACAAAGTAGATTAAAGTGATTGTGTGTGTTGTTTACTTTCCGCATATTGCATAGCATAATCATTTACAGTTTATATTTAGTTTCAAAAAAACCAAAATCCATCAAACTATCCATTCACCCCCCCTCTGTCTAGTTTCTAGGTTATATTCATTGCTAACAAGTGGTATCAGAGCAGGCTGTTAACATACAAACAGAAAAAGATCAAGAATGAGTTCACAAAAACTAAGCAGTATCAAGATTCCTCCCTTCAACAAGGAGCACTACAGCTTATGGAAGAAGAAGATGTTGTTGTTCATCAAAGCTTCTAATCCCATGTTTTTAGACATTCTAAAACATGGTCCCTTTGTTCCAATGATTGAGATTGGTGAGACAACAGTAGGCACTGAGATAATACCAGCAAAACATGTTCCCAAAGACCCCACAAAATACACTGATTCTGAAAAGGAGAAAATAGCACTGGATGGACATCTTCAACTTATAATCTGTGAATCTATGGATTTCAACATGTATGGCACTGTTGCTCACTGTACTAGTGCCAAGAAGATGTGGGATCTTATAGAAGTGCTCTGTGAAGGAACTACTGAAGTAAGAAAGAACAAGAAGCAGATTCTTGTTTCACAATATGAAGCCTTCATGGCTCAGCCGAAAGAGGGAATCACAGAAGTTTTTGAGAGGTTCAACAAGCTGGTAAATGAGCTCAAACTCTACGACAAACACTATGAGACAGAAGAGCTTAACATGAAGTTTTTTCTAACTCTTCCAGACCATTTAGAACCAAGAATCTCTTCCCTCAAAGAAAGAGATCTAACTAAGATTGGTTTTGATGTGTTGTATGGTGTTTTGAAAACCTATGAGCTGGAGTTGTTTCAAAAGAGATCCATTCAAGCTAAACAAGGGTTAATGGCAAATACTTCCTGTGCCCTTATTGTTGACAACCTAAGTCAAAGAATGGACTCTCTTAAAATCAGTCAGGTCAAGATTGAGGAACTGGAAGTTGAAGACACTGGTGATGAGGCCCAAGTTGTCTATGATTTGCCTAAGGATGATGAGTTTTACAGCATGGAAGAATTGGACAAAATGGAAAACAAATATTTTGCTTATATGGCTAGGAGGTATCCTAACATAAGGTTTAAAAGAAAGCATCCATTCAGGTCCAAGTTCAATACTGGAAACACTGGAGGATCTAGTGGCTCAAACACCTTCAATAAAGGAAAAGGGATTGTTGGTGCTGCTAAAGGTGGATACAAGACAGGAAGTGTGGATAGGACCAAAATAAGGTGCTATAACTGCAATGAACTTGGGCATTTTGCCACTGAGTGCAAAAAGCCTAAACAAGTCAAGAAGGACAAAGCATACTTAGAGCTTGAAGCTAAGTATGAGGCTCTACTCAAGAAACAACAGGGCAAAACTTTTATTGCTGAGGGAAAATGCTGGGATGACTCTGATGAAGAAGAAGAACAAGAGTACTCAAACTATGCCTTGATGGCATTTTCTGATGATGGTGATTCAAGTCAGGTACCTATTCTTACTTCTCTTGATATGACTCCCCTTCAATATAAGCAAACTGTTGAAGATATGAGCACTGAGATGTTTAATATTCATACTAGCATGTTAGTAGCTAGTGAAGAAATTGATAGACTAACTGCTAAGAATCTTGAGTTTACAGAAAAGAATGAGAAACTTGAGTTAATGGTTGTGAACCTGGATGGTTTGAAAAAGGAGGTTGAGTATCTTAAAAACAAAGTGATTTGTGCTGAACAGATAGAGAAAGCCCTTAGGGAACAAATTGCTGAAACTGAACTGAAACTAAGAAGCTTTAAAAACTCCTCTGAACTTATTCAAACCTATCACAAGGAACACACTGAAGATTGCAAGGTTGGAGTTGGTTTTGACTATGAAAATGACAAGGGAAGGAAGAAGGTCAAGGGCAAAGGAAAGGAAACTTTTACAAACAAAAATGCCCCAACCATACTGTCAAGTGTTGAACAGCCCATCTTCAGAAAGAGTGCTGTTGAGTTTGATGAGGAACTACTGATCATCAAGCAACAACTACTTGAAGAAGATGAGGCTGCTAAAAACACTTCTTCCTTTCCTGAACTTGTCAATCAGAAAGTGACCAAAGACAATCTTGTCAAGAGTCCTAAAGCAAAGAAAGAAGTTGTTCAGAAAAAGAAACAAAACAGAAATGGTAAAGTTGGTGTTAACAAGGGAAACAACTATGCTTATGTGCCAAATGCTCCCAGGAAACAATGTCAAAAATGCCTATCTGTTAATCATTTGACTCATAAGTGTAGTAAGCCTGAAATTGTTGAAGTTGACAACCTGAGTAACCATTCTGCCAGCATAAATTCTAGTCATGATTCTTTCTGTGGTAAGCCAAACTGCATGACATGCTATGTGACTGTGATTGCTAACTGTTTATCTCTTAAACATAAACTTGACTCTGCACAATCTGGTGAATCACACACACATATGCATTCTCACAGGACAGGGTCCCCAATCAAGGTTGAGAGGGTGAAAACTTCATGTGAGCCTAAGAGTGTAAACTCCAAATCCACAGAAAAAGTGAAGTCTCCTACAATGAGAAATGCAATTTATGACAGAAGAATTGTTAATCAAAATGTTTCTAAATCAACTGGACCCTACCAAGTGTGGGTACCAAAAATAACTTAGTCATTTTGTGAATGCAGGGCAACAGGAATAAAAGAGTCATATGGATCTTGGACAGTGGATGCTCAAGTCACATGACTGGTGTGAAGGAATTTACGGATGAGCGGAAGCGTGATATAACATTTATTCCGTAAAAACCATGTATCACACATATAGAAAAACATATAAAATGAAAGAGCGGAGGAATCGTAACCATACCTTGAAAATCGAAGCTTTATAAAAATGGATTTTAGCAGTTGCTCCTCAGAGTGTGAAGCACTCTACCGGTATCCACCAAGAATAATCCTTCGATGAAGCTTTTTATAAAACTAAGCTTTTATAAAAATGGAGTTTTTCTTCTTTTGAGAGAGAGAGAGAGATGAAGAAGAAGAGGGTGGCAACTAGGTTTTCACAAAAACTCAAGTGATTTAGAATGAAATGAACTATCTCATTCTATTTATAGGGCTCTCCTAGGGTTTTTTAATATATCTTTATATATATATATATTAACCCCACACTTTATCTTATAAAATGCTTTAATAATAATTAAAACTATTTGAATCATTATTTCCTTTTCTAAACTATTTAGAAAATAACTTGCTCTCTCAAAATACCTTCATCAATAAATTAATCTTTTATGGTGTGACCCTGTAGGTTCAATATTAAGCCGGTAGTAGAAATAAATAATAATAAACTTTTATTTATTATTTATATGAATTCTAATAATTCATTAAATATAATTAACTGATTAATTATATTTATTCTACATCGTGAGTGATGCTTCTCAACATATCGCGACTATCCGGATAATATGAATTCACTGCTTAGAATACCAAGAACCTGTCATTGACTAGTTTCAGTACAATCAATTCCTTCTACCCTACAATATCCCGATTAAATATAAGGCATGGATCTCGTGTCAGACCTTATCAAATTTAATCATATGATTTCTTATTCATAATGCTAAGTTCATATTAATGCAAATTAGAAACTCCTTTCTAATTTCATACACTCTGGCCAGAGATTCCAGAACTCGCATACTAAGAATAACATAGGATATTCTCTTCCTATACTGGAAGGGGTAGATCCTCTATTGACGTTAACTATCTCCATACACAAATCCCTATGCCCAGAATAGACCTAATGGATGTCCTTGAGACTAAGGACTAATCCAAAGCATAGTTCATTATATACAAGATAACTCTAACGATCTCAAGTCTAAGGACACTTGTACAACTATCACTCAGTGAATAACTATTGACACGTGAGTAAACTCCATTAGCTATTCAACTTATCGAGTCATGTTCAGTGAACTTATTCCCTAACAAGCACCTACATACTAGCTATAGTGTCACCACACAAATGCCTATGAGAACAGACATCCTCCTGACGGGAGCAAGCATAGTATGTACCAATCTTTGCGGATTCACCAACTTCCGATTAGTTATCCTTTGATCAGGAACTGTTTAAGTCTAGAGTTATCATCTTCTAGATCTCACTATTATAATCTCATTATAATTCTAGAAGCTTTACTCTAAACTATGGAACATCTTATTTAAAACACTTTAAATAGATAAGGCCCGTAATAAAAACAAAACAAGTCTTTTATTAACATTAATGAAATCAAATAAGAATACAAGAAAGTTCTTCCTAACTCATCATACATGATTGGATTTAGGACAAACACTTTCATGGTGATATAGCCCTGCTATCACATTTTGAGGAAAAGGCTGGCCCATCAGTAACCTTTGGAAATGACAACATTGGTTATACAATGGGATATGGCAGTGTTAAATCTGGAAATGTCATTATTGGAGATGTAGCATTTGTTGAAGGACTGAAGCATAATCTCTTGAGTATTGGACAATTTACCAACAGAGGTTTCAAAGTGGAATTTGATGAAGACCTTTGTTCAATCTCAAAAAGGGAGAGTGGTGAATTTGTTCTAACTGGAGTGAAGAAAGGAAGCTTGTTTGTAACTAATCTCAAGGCTGCAGATAAGGGAGAAATTTGTTGTTTCTACACTAAAGCCACAAATGAGGAATTCTGGCTATGGCACAGAAAGCTGTCTCACTTGAATGTTCAGGCAATGAACTCTCTAACCAAGAGAGAACTTATCAGGGATTTGCCTGCCTTGGAGTTTGTACAAGATGGAACATGTGAAGCTTGTCAGAAAGGAAAGATTAAAAGATCTAGTCACAAGAACAAGTTGCTCAATACAAACTCAAAACCTCTGCAGCTAATTCACATGGACTTATTTGGCCCTGTGAATGTAATGTCTCTTTCCAAAAAGAAATATGCTCTAGTGATGGTTGATGACTATTCAAGATATACTTGGGTGGAATTCCTATTCTCCAAGGATGAAGCTCCCCAAGTCATAATAGAGCATATCAAGAGAGTTGATAGAGAAGCTCAAAGCACTGGTTCCTCTGTAGTTGCTTTGAGAAGTGATAATAGAACTGAGTTTAGAAATTCCACATTGTATGAGTTTTGTAAAGATAAAGGAATTTCCCAACAATTTTCAGCTCCTAGGACTCCTCAACAAAATGGAGTAGTTGAGAGAAAGAATAGAACTCTCATTGAAGCTGCAAGGACAATGTTGTTGGATGCAAAGCTACCTACTAGCTTTTGGGCTGATGCTGTTAACACAGCATGCTATGTGCAGAATAGAACATTGATAAATAAGAAGTTTGGCAAAACTCCTTACTCATTAATGACTGGAAAAAGAGCATCCTTCAAGCATCTGCATGTGTTTGGCAGCAAGTGTTTTGTGATGAAAGATACCTCAGAACATATTGGAAAATTTGATGCTAAGGCATTTGAAGGTATCTTCATTGGATACTCTCTGGAAAGGACAGCATACAGAGTGTTTGTACCTGAGCAACACAAAGTTATGGAAAGCATGGATGTTACTTTTGATGACAAGAAGACTCCTGGACTTGAAACAAGTGAACAAGACAGTGTGCCATTAAGATTTGAGAACCAAGGATATTTAGAGGATTCTGATAATGAGGATGAACCCCCTGCTCAAACTGTCCCAGTAAATGAAGATCTTGAAGTTGATAATCCTCCTCAAACACCTGTGCAAGGATTCACAAACACAGGGGGAGAAGAAGATAATGCAACCTTCAATCGGAATGATCCTGATACTAGTCAAGAAAATGAACAGGGTCACACAAGGAAATGGGACAGAGCCCACACTAGGGATCAAATCATTGGAGATCCTAGTGAGGGAGTTAGAACAAGAAGGGCAACATTAAATACATGTCTGTATAGCTGCTTTCTGTCACAAGAGGAACCTAAATTAATTGAAGAAGCTTTCAAGAATTCTGATTGGATTGTTGCCATGCAAGAAGAGTTGAATCAATTTGAGAAAAACAAAGTATGGGAACTAGTGCCACCTCCAAAAGGAAAGAATGTTATTGACACCAAATGGGTGTTCAGGAACAAAATGGATGAAGAAGGAGTGGTAATTAGAAACAAAGCAAGGCTGGTTGCCAAAGGATACAGTCAGCAAGAAGGCATTGATTATGATGAGACATTTGCACCTGTAGCAAGACTGGAAGCCATCAGAATCTTCCTGGCTTTTGCAGCTCACTCAAATTTCAAGGTGTATCAAATGGATGTGAAAAGTGCATTTCTCAATGGTGATCTTGCTGAAGAAGTGTATGTATCTCAACCACCTGGCTTTGAAAATGAAAACTTTCCAGACTTTGTGTACAGACTGCTTAAGGCACTCTATGGACTCAAACAGGCACCAAGAGCCTGGTATGAGACTCTATCTCAATTCCTTCTTGAGCATCAATTTACCAGGGGTACAATTGACAAAACCCTATTCTTCAAGAAGCATGGAAATGATATCATTCTTGTTCAAATCTATGTGGATGATATCATCTTTGGCTCTTCAAACGAAAAACTCTGTGAAAGGTTCTCTAAGTTGATGCAAAGCAAATATGAGATGAGTATGATGGGAGAATTAACCTACTTTCTGGGCTTGCAAGTACATCAAAGGGAGGATGGCATCTTCATAAACCAATCAAAGTATGTCAAAGATCTTTTGAAGAAATATGGTTTAGAAGACTCATCCCCTGCAAAAACTCCCATGTCCACTGCAATCAAGCTTGATGAAGACAAGAAAGGCAAAAGAGTAGACATCGAGGTTTACAGAGGCATGGTTGGATCACTACTCTATCTCACTGCTAGCAGGCCTGATATCATGTTTGCCACATGCCTTTGTGCAAGGTTCCAGTCTGATCCCAAGGAATCTCACATGATGGCTATCAAAAGGATTTTCAAATATCTGAAAGGGACTCCTAATCTTGGGCTATGGTATCCAAAGGGCACTGGGTTCAATCTGGTTGGCTACACAGATTCTGATTATGCTGGATGCAGAATTGACAGGAAGAGCACATCTGGAAGCTGTCAGTTCTTAGGTCAAAGGTTACTGTCCTGGTTTAGTAAGAAACAACAGTCCACAGCAACATCCACAGCTGAGGCTGAATATATTGATGCTGGAAGTTGCTGTGCTCAATTGCTTTGGATTAGAAATCAACTCATGGATTATGGACTAGTGTTAGAACACATTCCTCTATTGTGTGATAATACTAGTGCAATATCCATAGTTTCCAATCCTGTTAATCATTCTACTACAAAGCACATTGAGATCAGGTACCATTTCATTAGGGAACATGCTGCAAATGGTACCATAGAAGTCTCTTATGTTCCAACTGAGAAACAATTAGCTGACATATTTACTAAGCCTCTGAATGAAGCTGTCTTCAACAGACTTGTGAGTGAAATTGGAATGCTCAATCCTTCATTTAGTTGTTCTAAGTAAGTATGCTAGTTAATTGTTGCAGCAGTAAATTTTCACTGTATTTAAATGCTCTATTCATATGGAGTGAAAATTAGCTGAGATATGATCTATAAATATTTCAGTATTTTACTGCATATTTTTCAAATCATATTTGGTTGAGGAGTTGTGAGCTTTTGAGACATCTCGATATAGATGATTTTGAGAGTTCACGACATAATACAAATCAAACAGACTTATATCGCAAACTGTTAAAATTGTGAGACTTTGCGATATAGTTCATTTCTTGAGTTTGCGACATAGTTCATTTTAATGACTTTGCGACTTAGAATAACTATATCGACAAGTCTCCATATTTGACAGAATTTTGATTTAAATTTACTTTATTTCAATTTTTGATTTAAGTCTGACAAAATCTTACTGACAAAAAGAGAGTTTTAGACAAGGTATTTTCACTATATCGCAAAGTCATCCAAATTCTGATATCCTCATTACTTTGCGACATAGTTTAATTCAGGACTCTGCGATATACTTTGCAAGGACTTTGCGGTACAGGCCATTTTAAGACTTCGCGACATACATTTAGTCTGTACATATTTATAACTCCATATCGCAGTGTCTCTATCATATAAATACTTTTTGTCGACCGTTCACAACTTTTCATCTTGTCATTTGCTCTAAATTTCTAAAACCTAAACTCTTCTCTCTCTTCTTCAATCTCAATCTCAATTTCAATGGCACCCAAATCTCAAACAGCTTCCTCTTCAAGCCCTTTAACCATTCCCAAAGAAACAAATCTTCTCACCATTCCCTCTGAGGCTGAGGCTAACCCAAGGTACAAGTGTTTTGTACGGTTCTCGAACACTTCCTACCTACGCCAAGCCCTAACCCTGAACCCTACCTTGTATGTCGATGTGTTGGAGGGATTCTGGAGAACGGCGTTGGTATCAACAATGGCTAGGGAAGATGGAACCTCATTCCAGGAGGTTAGTTGTTCAATTGGAGGCAAACACTTCCAGTTTGGTGAAAGGGAAATCAATGAAGCTTTGGGGTTCAAGGTGGAGGGTCATGACCAAGAAGCTACATATGCTCAAATCGTAGATTTCATGACCTTCATTATGTATGCTGATGAGATAGATACTGGAAAGCTAAATAAGAAGTTTGTGAGAAGGGAGTGGTCATTTCTGTTTGACGCACTCCAGAAGGTGTTTCTCTGCAGGAAGACAAGATGGGACCATATCAGTCACATTGCTGTGAAGCTAGCCTACTCCCTGGCCAACAACCAGGAGATCAATGTGGGAGCCATAATTCTCAAGGAATTGGCTCAGAGGCTAGGCAGGACCGTTCGTGGTAGAGGTAATGACATCTTTTACCCTCGCTTCCTTCAAGTTATTTTAAATTTTCTTGATGCAAATATCCATGAATTGGAGGGTATAGATAAAACTAAAATGGCTTATTCCAAGTCCATGTCCAAAGTACTATTTGGCTCATTGGACACAAGGAATCAAGTGGATGTGATTCTAAGTGTGACCAAGCATATGCAGGACACATTTGAGTCTTATCCACTTGATAAGCCCATATACCATGCACTTTCCTGGACAGGGGAGGCTGAGACTGGAGGAGCTACACAGTCTAACCCCAGCCTTCCCATCCCATCCAGCAACCCCACTGCAAACACATCTGTAGAAATTAGGGAGCCAAGTGCATCAGTCTCCCAAAAGACTGATGTTACTAAAAAGAGACCCCTAAAAGTGATTCAAGAAACTGTAGAGATAGAAAGTGAGAATCCTGAGTCACCTCTCACCAGACATAGTAAGAAATCCAAATCCAAACCTACCACTGGATCCTCCCAACAGGATTCAGATGTGGAAAAATGGGTACACCTATTACTGTCAATGGCCTCCCAACAGGTTATTGGCATTGAAAAGAGTAGTCTCCCCACTACAACCTGTACTGAGTCTGCACAGGATCAAGAACTCACTTTTGATCCTAGGAGAAATAAGGATGCTGACACATTGAGTGGAGAGCACATCACACTTGAAACTCCTCCTATTTCTCAGGGGGAGTTGACAAAATCTAATCTACACCACACTTCTCTTCCAGATTCTACATCTAACATTTCTTCTCAACAGATCAGTCATTCACATGATTTTTCTGCAATTGATCAATCACAATCCAACACTGTGATTGAGCCAACCTCAAGTGACATGGTGCATGACACTGTGCTCACCACCCAGGAACCACATCTAGTTGGTCAGGGAATGCATGCTGGGGCATATCCTAATGACACCAACACAAACATGGAGGATTCACCAGTTTTCACTGGAGACTCTATGCCAAATTCTCCCATCCTTAGGGATGTGGAACTGTCTTCACAGACAAATAGGGCTGATGTTGTAACACATCCCATTTCAATGGAGACAGCATCAGACTCTACAGTCATTCCAAGACTGGAGGAAACTCACTCAACCATTCCTCATGAAGTTCCAAGCACTAGCTCTCACTTGGCTCAGCCCACAATAACTGAATGGCTGAAACCTGTGCAACATGACAGGGCTTCAGGATCATCCTCTGTGCCACCACAATTGACGGAAGAAGAATTAAAAGATCTTCATGTGGCACAGATTGATGAGATCTCTAGGATTGCTCAACATCTCCTCACTGCAAATCTCCCAAATTCTGACTATGAGGCTATTCATCTCACTCACAAGGAGGATGTTGAAGCACAACAGGATAAAATTGTGGATGAAGCCCAGCAAGCTGGAAATGTGGATGCTTGGCTGGATGGCAAAAGGACAGTAAAGCTCAAGGAGGCTCTAGCTTTTCTCAGGGAGGACTATCTTACAGCCTTGGGGTCAAATGCCAAAGGTCTCTCTCCTGCTGAAATCTATGATGCAGTTAATGATGTCTACAAGAGCCAACTTAAAGCTATGCATTTTCTTGGGAAGGGTCTTCAGTCAGAAATCTCCACCATTCAGGAGGAAACGGCTCATTCTAATGCTCAACTAAAGAATTGTTTTCTTTCAGGCTTTCCCAAGGTAGATGGCATTCTTAAGGAAGTCCAGACAACTGCCTCCAATGTCACCAAGATGGACTGCACCCTAGCTATGGTTTCAGATAATATGAAGAAGCTCTCTACCAAGCTAGACAATCAGGTGCAGGCCAACATCAACTCAAACTCCATGCTTACAGTACTCTGGAAGAATCAGTATGGGAACAAGCTTGTTGATGAGGTTCCTATTTCTGATATCTCCAAGTTTGAATTCTCCAAACTCAAGGATCAATCCCTTAACTCCTTCAAATCTCAACAACTTTTCTCAAAAGTGGACAGCTTGGAAAGAGAGGTAGCTGATCTGAAAGCAGAAAACAAAGGACTATCTCACTCCTTGGAGCAGCTTAATGCAAAGATGGATGATCAAACCAACTCCACTTCTAATATTTTGTTGGTGCAACAACAAATGATGACCTCAATGATGAGACATATGAACCTGCCTATCCCTGGGGAAGCTCAAGACATCTTGTCTGATTCCAAGCCTAAGGGGGAGAAAGAAAAGGAGGTCATTCTGAAAAAGAAAGGAGGAGTACCTGCCAAGCAACAGAAGCTTAAGGGCAAAATTTCTGAAGAAACAATAAAGCCAATAACCCTCCCCCCTGTAGAGGTCATAAATGCACAAGGCCAGAAGAGCACAGTCACATCTACCTTCCATCCTTCTACAATGCCAAAGGACATTTCAGCTCCTGAACCTACTTCAAATGCCAAACCTATCAAAGCCACAATAATCACCCAGGCCAAGCTACAGGAAATTGCAAATTCAAACATCTATCATGATGAGGCCTTCCTGGAGCTTCTAAAAGCCATCTACAGCAATGCAAAAGGGGATGCAAGAGTCTACAGAGAGAAGATCAAGGAAAGCATCAAGTACTTCACTGTGGGAGTAAGGAAAATCAATGATGTCCATCTAAGAGAAGTTATCATGGTGTGCAAGGACAATTGCATGTGGCATCTGGCATTTCAAACTCTAGAGAAACTGAGATTTACTGAGCTGTCAATAATCCTGGACTTAATAGAAAAAGATGGGACCAACAACAGGAGACTGTTTGATGACTTGAAGATAGATCAACATCTAAGACTGCCTGAGGTTATCTCAAAGCCAAGGACAATAATCTTCCAAAGTCTATCTCAAGACAGCAGCATTGAACAGTTGGTGATTCCTTCAGATTTGACAAGAAAGAATAATGCAAAGATCAACCAGGTGCTGCAAATGCTAAGGGCCAAGAGGGGAGTCAGGACAGCTGAGGAACTAGAGATGATTCACACTCTACAATCTTTTCTGATTCATGGAGTCATTCCTGAATCTGTCAAAGAAAAGAGCAAAAAGAAGGATGGGGATGATGATGATGAGGAGAAAACCTATGAAAGGAGATCTCAGTCAAGGAGAAATAAGGATGGACCTAGTGAGAGCAGCAGGAGCAAATATTCAAAGAAATCAAAAGATGCTGGTGATGACAAGAGGGATTCAAAAGGAGGAAAGGAAACAGTCAAGAGAACAAGGAGTGGAATTCAGCAAGTCAAGGACATTGCTAGCAGTACTTTAACCACAACACAAGACTCTAAGTCTAGGGTGGGTACTGTTAGTAATGATCCTCCAAAATCATTATCTAAGACTTCTGAACCTGAATTGCCACAGAAGAAAGAAGGAGCCATAAAAGGAACATCAAAAAGACACTTCCACAAAGTCACAGCTGGTGGAGTGTTACAGTGGATGAAGGGAAAAGGAATGAAGCTACTTCCAAGTGATGTGGCACTGAAGACTAATTCTCCCTGCTCCACAAAGCTACCTCAAGTGAAGCACATGAAGATCAAGAGGGCAGCTAAGAGGACAAGGATAACAAAGAAGAATGAGATAATCACTAATGTTGTAGGGATCAAAGTGCTTCCTCTTGATGAAGACTATGATGAAGATGCCCTAGCATTCTTGAGAGCTCAAAGAATCTTTGAAGTCAAGGTGAAGCTAGATCATCTAGAGATCAAGTACACTGATGGAAGAGAAAGGATTATGAAGCAAGGGGGATGGCAATATTTCTATAAGTATGAGCTTGAGAGGATAAATGCCTTACTGAATTTTGAAGAAAAAGAAGAAAGGACTTGGAAGATAGATATTGCCAGGTACTTGAAAATGCATGCTGATTATGAAGAAAACATGAGGAAAGAGAATGAAGAGAAAAACATACAGAGAGAGAAAGAAATGGCTGAGATGGAGGAGAGGGCTAAAGAGCTAAGGCAGAAAGGGCTGTGCAGGGTCAAACAAAATCCTTACATTATGGAGTACAAAAACTCACATGGAGGCCAAAGCAAAATAAGGATGGAGTTTCTGGACTCCTATGTAGAAAGTGCACTCAAGGCTGCAATTGATGACATGGAAGGCTCACCTCTCATTGAAGAACTGATTGCAAGAGAAGAACTTCAAGAAGCCATCATAGACATGAAAAGAAGAGAAGAGATAAGGAAAAAGAAGATTTATGATGATTTTCAAGAGAAGCAATTGGAAGCTGAAGCTGTTGAGCAACAAAGATAGTCTGTAAGCTTTCAAATTTTTCTATGTAATCAAATTCCTAATCTCAATGTTCATAAATTGTCTTCTCTGTTACTTAATTTCCTTCTATGTAAGTTAGGCTTGTTATCAGACATGAAATTGTGCCTAAGGATCTTACTCACAATTTGGGGGAGATTGTTAGGCTCAAGACATGTCTGAATACCACTATTAACAAGCCTACACTATGTGACTATGTCACACTACATGACCTAGTGATTTCTATCACTGGGATATAGTATAAGTCTCTAAATGTACTTGTCTTGTTCTCATGAACAATAGCTTTATCATGTATGCTCAGATCTATAATGAGCTTAGTAAAGTTTCTTGCATCTAGATTGTATATAGGCCATTGAATAATTGTCCTGGTAGAAGTTCAGTAATGCTCATGCAGCAGGATAGAAATGAATAAGGCCATGAAGAAATAAGTTGCAGAAATTTGTCTAAGGCATTATATAGCAAAGTCAGAAGAAAGCTATGTCGTGAAGTCACCAATATCTATGTCGTGAAGTGCTACATCGCATAGTCCATTTTGGTCTATGTCGAGAACTCCTCAAGACACAGGTCGTGAAGTGTTGAAGTCAGCAAAGTCAAAGAAGCCTAGATCGTGAAGTCCTCAGAAGCCTTATGTCGCATAGTCATCAAAATGACCTATGTCGCATAGTCATCAAATGACCTATGTCGCATAGTCATCAAATGACCTATGTCGCATAGTCGTCAAATGACTTATGTCGCATAGTCATCAAATGACCTATGTCGCATAGTCATCAAATGACCTATGTTGCAAAGTCTTCAAAGGCTATATCGCGTAGTCCTCACAAGGGAGATCGCGAAGTCAGGAATGAAGTGGAGTTCACGATATCAACACTTAGCCGTTTACAACAAGACAAATCAAGGTACAGAATCAAGAATCAAAAGAGACAAATACTGAAGCATTTGTTCTGGCAAGGTGGTCCAAAGAACATATGGCAAATCTACAGCTAAACTTGGAGAGAAAGATAAGAGACAAGCAGCTAAAGAAACGGGAAAGACTCTGAAAAGCAGGTGATCCTTCCTGACACAGTTAGCTTCTTATGGCAGGACAAGTTGGACTTTCAGCAAGGGGTAACTGTGTAAAAATAGGTGTGTGCACTAGTTTGTATAGGGCTTATATATATCATGCACATCCTATTGTAAGCTGTAAGAGAGATACACATAGTTTTTATCTTAAGCTCCTTTCTCTGTAAGAAAGCAAGTTCAAACTGTTCTTGTTTAGAAGCCAGAAATTCGATTGTGAATTTCCTGGAAAGCTGTAGTATTTAATTTGCTTATACAAAGTAGATTAAAGTGATTGTGTGTGTTGTTTACTTTCCGCATATTGCATAGCATAATCATTTACAGTTTATATTTAGTTTCAAGAAAACCAAAATCCATCAAACTATCCATTCACCCCCCCCCCTCTGTCTAGTTTCTAGGTGATATTCATTGCTAACACAAACCTAGAAAGTAGGTTAATTCTCCCATCATACTCATCTCATATTTGCTTTGCATCAACTTAGAGAACCTTTCACAGAGTTTTTCATTTGAAGAGCCAAAGATGATATCATCCACATAGATTTGAACAAGAATGATATCATTTCCATGCTTCTTGAAGAATAGGGTTTTGTCAATTGTACCCCTGGTAAATTGATGCTCAAGAAGGAATTGAGATAGAGTCTCATACCAGGCCCTTGGTGCCTGTTTGAGTCCATAGAGTGCCTTAAGCAGTCTGTACACAAAGTCTGGGAAGTTTTCATTTTCAAAGCCAGGTGGTTGAGATACATAAACTTCTTCAGCAAGATCACCATTTGAGAAATGCACTTTTCACATCCATTTGATACACCTTGAAATTTGAGTGAGCTGCAAAAGCCAGGAAGATTCTGATGGCTTCCAGTCTAGCTACAGGTGCAAATGTCTCATCATAATCAATGCCTTCTTGCTGACAGTATCCTTTGTCAACCAGCCTTGCTTTGTTTCTTATTACCACTCCTTCTTTTTCCATAAATTGTAGTGCTCCTTGTTAAAGGGAGGAATCTTGATACTGCTCAGTTTCTGTGAACTCATTCTTGATCTTTTCCTATTTGTACGTTAACAGCCTTCGCTCTGATACCACATGTTAGGAATGAATATCACCTAGAAACTAGACAGAGGGGGGGTGAATGGATAGTTTGATGAATTTTTGCTTTCTTGAAACTAAATGTAAACTGTATATGATTATGCTATGTAATATGCAGAAAGTAAACAACACGCACAATCACTTTAATCTACTTTGTATAAGCAAATTAAATACTACAGCTTTCCAAGAAATTCACAATCGAATTTCTGGCTTCTAAACAAGAACAGTTTGTACTTGTTTGCTTACAGAGAAAAGAGCTTGAGATAAAAACTATGTGTATCTCTCTTACAGCTTACTGTGGTGTGTGCACAATATATATATTTACCTATACAAACTAGGTACACACAATATTACACAGCTACCCCTTCTGAAAGTCCAACTTGTCCTGCCATAAGAAGTTCACTGTGTCAGGAAGGACCACCTGCTTTTCGGAATCTTTCCCGTTTCTGTAGATGTTTGTCTCTTATCTTTCTCTCCAAGTTTAGCTGTAGATTTGCCATCTGTTCTTTGGACCACCTTGCCAGAACAAATGCTTCAGTATTTGTCTCTTTTGATTCTTGGTTCTGTACCTTGATTTGTCTTGTTATAAACGGCTAAGTGTTGATATCGTGAACTCCACTTCATTCCTGACTTCGCGATCTCCCTTGTAAGGACTACGCGATATAGCCTTTGAAGACTTTGCGACATAGGCCATAAGATGACTATGCGACATGGGTCATTTGACGACTATGCGACATAGGTCATTTGACGACTATGTGACATAGGTCATTTGACGACTATGCGACATAAGTCATTTGACGACTATGCGACATAGGTCATTTGATGACTATGCGACATAAGGCTTCTGAGGACTTCACGATCTAGGCTTCTTTGACTTTGCTGACTTCAACACTTCACGACATGTGTCTTGAGGACTTCTCGACATAGTACAAAATGGACTATGCGATGTAGCACTTCACGACATAGATATTGGTGACTTCACGACATAGCTTTCTTCTGACTTTGCTATATAATGCCTTAGACAAATTTCTGCAAATTATTTCTTCATGGCCTTATTCATTTCTATCCTGCTGCATGAACACTTCTGAACTTCTACCAGGACAATTATTCAATGGCCTATATACAATCTAGATGCAAGAAACTTTGCTAAGCTCATTATAACTTTGAGCATACATGATCAAGCTAATGTTCATGAGAACAAGACAAGTACATATAGAGACCTATATTATATCCCAGTGATAGAACTCACTAGGTCATGTAATGTGACATAGTCACATAGTGTAGGCTTGTTAATAGTGGTATTCAGACATGTCTTGAGCCTAACAATTTTGATATTTTGGATGTAGATACAAGCTTCTTTCAAGACTCTGAGGCATATGATGGTTAAACTTTGTTCATGAGGTGTTTGATAATTTGTGTCAAAGAAATAGTTGATAAAAATTGTCATTTTTTAGGTATTTTTTCATATGTTTTAATAAATACTCATTTTGTGACAGTTAATACCTACAATAGTTCGATTATATAATTATAATGGATAAATCATATAGCTCCTGATGGAATTACTCCTATAACTGATAACTAATAATTGATGAGTTGTTGTATAAATTGAAATTGTTACATATGCTACAAGAACTAACTTTAAACTCAGACTAAATCTTTCTTTGACTTGATATTGATATTGTAGTTTTGCTTGATTCTAGCATGTGAATCTACTATGTCCAAGATGTCGTCGTTGAATTGTAAATACTTTGTAAAAGGAAAGTTATATCATACAATTGTCTGGCAACTTCTACATGAGACTACTAAAAAAATGAACAAGCAACTTTCATTCAAGTCGACTTATGGTTACATGTAATGTTTTTATGCTATGGAGTAGCAATTTTATTTAACTACTGGTTATATGCAGGACGTCGAATCAATTCACCACTTCCACATTGATAGAATCAGTGCTGGAGCAGTTGAGGTATCATACCCTTGGTGGTTTTACATGTGAGCATTGTGATTATTTATTGGCTAATCGAAATACTTTGAAAATATTAGGTTGCTCTAAAATTTGAGCACAAGAGTAGCAAAGGATGTAATCACGGACCACCCTATGAGTGGAAAGTCTATGGGTGAGGAGTTCTTTATAATATTCTTATGTTTTGTTTTATGCAATACATTTATTAAATGATTGGAAAGTCTGTAAATTTTAATAAATTCGTTCATTTAGTACCCTTGGAGGAATTCATGGTGTTCCACGCGTGCACTACAAAGGCAGGCAAGGTGATTACTACATAATGGTATGTCAGTATTCTTATTTTTGTTATTTATAGTTGATGGCGCTACTCATAGACTAATTGCATCTCTCTTATTCTTTGAACAACTTCTGCAGGTTATTAGCTTTTGCAGGTTATTAGCGTGCAAGATGTCTGACCAACTTTGCAAGCCGCGTAAAAAACCTTTAAAGAAGAGAAGGTAAGAAAACAATATTTGCTCCTAATAGTCATCATTCTAGGAAGCAATCCAGAAATTAAAGCTAAAAACTCCTATCGATCTTCTAAGGCTACAGAGAAGTCTGCTGCTTTAGAATTTTCAACCATTGATTTTTAAGAGTCCCACACTTTATCATGCATCTGCTCAGTTTACAAGAGAGAAAATTTAATCATGAATTGGATATGTTCTCTCAAATATTTTTATTAATAACATTGTAATTTTGTTTTTGTTGAACTTCCTGGATTGCCTTATATTTTTTTGCTTGGAAGTGGAAATTGACAACTTATATTGAATTGAAATAGTTTATCATCTATGAACTCCAAGAACTATTGCTTACAAGTTTGAATTGGAGATGCCTAGATTTAGTAGCCAAGATAAACGATATCAAGAAAGTCACGAACAAACTTTGTAGACTTAAAGATAGTAGTTGTGAAAGATTTAAAGTCGGTCTAAATTTTGATATTGAAATATCTAAAATAGATGAAGGCCTCCAAAATTTATAGAAAAGATTAGAATAGAGATGAATTTTGTTGACGACCATAACAAGAAAGTTCTATTTCACCAGGCTGACTAAGTGTGAGTTCTTACGCTTTTGATTTACCTGTTCTCACGTAATTTACTATTGCAGCTAGACTTGAAATAGTTGTGTGTATCTCCAATGAGTGAAAACCCTTAGCTAAAAGTCTTATTGACATGCCTTAAATAAAAATTATACATAATCTCTAAATTTTTCATCACTCCAATGACACATAAGTGTTAGCTATAATTTTAGTCAACTATTAATTAATGTTATTATAGCCGACCAATTTAGTTAACGTCATTTAAGATGCTCTTACAGTTTATATGCTTTGATTTTGTTTTTTATGTTTCTCTTTCTCTGTAGCATACAAGTTGAGGTAATTGTTTAGGTTGTTCTAATTTTTGTAAGTTAACGTGTTTACATTTTTTACTTTAGAGAATTCAGATACAACCATTGCTTCCATCAGATGAATAATTAACTAGATGTTTATGGAGTCATGGTAATGAGAATGAATGATTTTAGATGAATTATCATGATTAATTATAATATTAGCCGAGTAATCAAATCAAAATTGTACATTTCTTATTAATTCTTAAAGGTAAGCTATTGTGTTCTGTTTGTAAAACTTTTTTTTAATATAAAGGGTTCGAGGTTCCGTCGACCGAGGAGTTTTCATTTAATTCTCAAACTTATTTATAGTGTTTTGTATTTATAACTTAATTTTTTGTAAATGCGTCTATAATCATTCAATCTACTTTAAGAACAAAAAATGTATTTCCTTATTATAAATAGTTTAAATTTCTAAAAATAGTTGTGTATATTCATTAAAAAAAAGATAAATTAAATTAGAATTTTTAAAAGTTAAAACACTTTTAAGTTGTATGAAATCAATACTATACTATTAAAAATGAAATATTAAAAGTTTGGTTAGTATGGTACCTGTTTTTTGATACTTCGTGATTTTACTTAATTACCCTTATGAATATTATTAAATAATAAAACATATTTATAACCAATTACCTTTTTCACCTCCTTTTCCAAAAATATCACGGGAAATTACCTTTTTTTTAACTAAAACATGTTATTTTTTCTATTTTTACTTAATAAAACCCATCATTTTTCAAAAATATCACAGGTAAACCCTTAATTATTTATTTTAAAACATACTCTAAATTATTTATTTTTAAAACCTATTCTAATGCTTTTAATTATTTTAAAAGTTAACATATTTTAACATGCATATTTATTTTTTTTATCAAATGCAATTAATTAAATATTATGATGTAAATAATCAAACAACAACTATTAAAAATCTCCCCTTTTCCCAAAAATATCACAAGAAATTACTTTTTTTTAACTAAAACATGTTACCTTTTCTATTTTTACTTACTAAAACCTCTCATTTTCCAAAAATATCATGGGTAAACTCTTAATTATTTGTTTTAAAACCTATTTTTATTTTATTTCTACTTATTAAACCCCCTCCTTTTTCAAAAATATCACATGTAAAACCTTTAATTAATTATTTAATTATATTTTTTTATACCTGTTTTTTGGTACATATTTTTCGGCACGGTACTTGCTTTATTTAATTATTATAAAAATATTACAATCAGTTACTCATTCAGTTAAAATACATTATTTTTCCGATTTTTTATAACAAAATCTCCTCTTTCTAAAATAGTCACGGGCAATTATCTTTTTCTGCTAAAACATATTACTTTTTCTATTTTCCATACTAAAATCCCTCTTTTTCCAAATATATCACGGACAAACCCTTACTTATTTATTTAAAAAATATATTTTAATACTTTTAATTGACAATTATCTTTTTCAACTAAAACATGTGACTTTTTTTTCTTACTAAAATCCCTCTTTTTCCAAAAATATCATGGACAAATCGTTACTTTTATATTTTAAAATTCAACGAAAACATGTTATTTTTTCTATTTTTCCTTACTAAAACCTCTTCTTTTCCAAAATATCATGGGCAACCCATTACTTATTTATTTTAAAATATATTTTAATCATTTTAATCATTTAAAAAAAATTAACATACCTACTTATTTTTTTTTAACAAACGTAATTAATAAAATATAAAATATAAATAATAAAATTAACAATTATTAAAAACAATCTGTGCATCGCACGAATTTTAAGCTAGTTTATTAATAACTAGTTTACTAAGCCGCGCTTCGCAGCGGTTTTATAATAATATCTCTAAATTTTCTCAAAATATATTCTACAAAATATGTTTTTAAATAAAATAATATTTCTAATATAAAATTAAATTTTGTTTTGAATTATATATATATATATATATATATAGAGTTAAGTTCTATGGAGACCACTTTTTTGTGGAGACCTGGAGATCACATACGTTTTGCAATCTAAATTTGACAAAATAGATCATATTTTGTAATCAAAAATTTGCAAAACGTACTGTTTTGCAAAGTATATTCTATGAAAATCACTATTTCATTGAAAATCTTGAAAATCATGTAAGTTCTGCAAACTAAACATGAATGTTCTGCAAACGGAACATGTTTATGTTTTGCAAAACAATATGTTTTGCTATGTTTTAGTTGCAAAACATATATAATTTTAAAGATTTTAAATGAAAATAGTTATTTTCATATAACATAATTTATAAAATATTATATTTTGCTAAATTTAGATTGCAGAACGTATGTGGTCTCCAGGTCTCCACAAAAAAGATGGTCTTCATATATATATATATATATATATATATATATATATATATATATATATATATCATTCCTCCATGAAAAACACTCTTATATAAAGAACAATAAAGAACACCATAGAATCTTACATAAATTACATGTTGATTCTAATTTTCTCACCAAAAAAGGTTTATTACGAATAAAAATAGAATCTAACAAAAAATTAGAATCAAATAAACCATGATTACATGTAATTTTATTGTGATAAATATATATACAAGATTCTGTACTGGATTCTATACTGGACTATATGTGATGTTTAATTTTTAAATTTAGATGAGATTCTACGTTAAATTTGATATGTTAGGCTTATTTGTTGTTCAATTTTATGATTCTAATTTTAAAAAATCAATTTTTATGAAAAATAAAGTGTTTATGATGGTGTTATTTATTGTTCTTTATATAAGTTGTTCTTCCTAGAGTGCAATTGCTTCATGAATAACACTCTTATATAAAGAACAATAAAGAACACCACAGAATCTTACATAAATTGCATGTTGATTCTAATTTTCTCACAAAAAAAGGTTTATTACGAATAAAAATAGAATCTAACAAAAAATTATAATCAAATAAACCATGATTACATGTAATTTCATTGTGATAAATATATATACAAGATTCTGTAATGGATTCTATACTGGATTATATGTGATGTTTAATTTTTAAATTTAGATGAGATTCTACGTTAAATTCGATATGTTAGACTTAATTGTTGTTCAATTTTATGATTCTAATTTTAAAAAATCAATTTTTATGAAAAATAAAGTTTTATGATGGTGTTCCTTATTGTTCTTTATATAAGGTGTTCTTCCCATAGTGCAACTATATATATATATATAGGGGAAAGATCCAGAGAGAACCTATCTTTTTGAGAGAACCGAGAGAACTAACCAATCACCCTTGATTTACCACACCATCCAACGGTTGATATGTTTTAAAAAAATTCTATTATACTTTTATTAGTATTTTTAAGATTCTTTTAAGTGTTTTAATACTTTTATAAGATTCTTTTAAGTGTTTTAATAATTATATTAAAATTAGGATTCTGTAAGTATTCTACAAAGTGTTTTATAATATATTTCAATATAAATTTATTTATAATAAATTTAATTGATAATTAAGATTCTTTTTAGTGTTTTATTAAGATTCATTAATTATATTATAGTATATCAACGGTCTTAGAAGGGTTCTCTCGGTTCTCTTAATATAATGGTTCTCTCTGGAACCTTATTATATATATATATATATATATATATATATATAAAGTTCTAGATCGTTTAATCAAAAACTACAATTATACCTTCAGAGCTATTAAAATTTTCACTACCTCCAAATCTACTCCCAGTAATAAAAAAATCAAAAAATATGAACAAACATCCTTTTTGTTGCTGTGAGAATTTTTTATTAATAATGATCTCTTTTTATCAAAACAAATAACAACAAAAACAACAACAACCTCTTCCTTTAAAAAAAAAATTTAATGACCTCTTCTCAATGTTTCTTATTCTTGTATGACTTTTGTTATAGATGCACCGACTTATTGAATTTTGTTAAAAATGTACACACTAAATAAATTCTTCAGTCGAATAAATCTTAACATGATATTTTCGAAATACATACACTATAAATTTTTTAATATATAATTTTTATCTTTGAATTTTTGTATATGAATTACATAAAATATTTTACTAAAAGATATAATCTTTTCTCATAAAAATTAGAGCAATAACTATCTAAACGTTAAAAAACAATGATAAAATTTGTTTTTGAAGACATGATGAATTCTCCACTTTCGAGTTACCTTGTATACAAGTGTATCAACTTTTAACTATAAATTCAAAACTAATAACGTACACACATAAACATTTAAATCAATTAAATCAATTCACAACTGAATGTACATGAAAATCACCTTGCTCGGCCTATTATTTTAACTGATGAATCCCCCTCCTTATTAATCCATGTTTTAACTCAATCAACACTAATAGAAAATAACTTATCTTGTCAAAGATTTTAATATGATCCTGCAAACAAACGTAATAAGATAAATAACATAAAGGAAAAGGTCTCATACTCATGTACTCATATACACACTTTCTGAACAAACAAAAAAGTAAAGAAGAACAATGTTGACAACAAAAATTGCAGTAGACAATTAACAGAGTTTAGGTGTATATTTATACTATTAATTAGCTATTTGTATGAAAGTATTAAAGGTAATTAATTATTTACAAAGTAATTTCTTAATTTCTTATGCAAGACCGATCTAATTTCTTAACTTTTTATTTACCAATATGTTCTTGTATTTTCTATTATATTACAGTAAAAAGGAAAGTTTAGCAGAGTAGAATGTTAAGATGGTAATTTCATTTGAAAAGAAATATTACGAGAATATCTAGATAATAATAAAGGGAAGTTCAAAATAATGTAAAGTAATACAATTTTTTTTTAATTTAGATATTTGAAGGCAAGAATATTATAATTGAATATTTAGTTTCCTCCATTTGTAATATTTAGTTTCCTCAATTAGTAAAGATCTATTGTATATTTACTTTCTCCATTAGTAGAGATTTTAAATGCAAGAATATTATATTTACTTTCCTCCATTAGTAGAGATTTTAAATGCAAGAATATTGAAATTGTATATTTAGTTTCCTCCATTAGTAAATATTTAAAAGGCAATTAAGTTTTTTTTTTTCTAATCTTTGGTATTAATTACTTAATTTCTTATACAAGCCCGATTTAATTTCTTAACTTCTTATTTACCAAAACGTTCATGTATTTTCTATTATATCACATAAAAAAAAAAAAAAGTTTAGGAGAAAAGAATGTTAAGATGTTAATTTTATTTGAAAAGAAATATTATGATAATATTTAGATAATAATAAAGGAAAGTTTAAATAATGTAGGGTAATACACTTTTTTTTATAATTTAGATATTTTGAAGACAAGAATATTATAATCGAATATTTAGTTTTTTTTTGTGTGTGATATTTAGTTTCCTCCATCAGTAAAAATCTATTGTATATTTACTTTCTCTATTATTAGAGATTTTAAATGCAAAAATATTGTATTTACTTTACTCTATTAGTAGAGATTTTAAATGCAAGAATATTGAAATTGTATATTTAGTTTTCTCCATTAGTAAATATTTAAAAGGCAATTGGGATTTTTTCTAGTTTTTGGTATTAATTACTTAATTTCTTATGCAAGACCGATCTAATTTATTAAATTCTTATGTACCAAAACGTTCATGTATTTTCTATTATATTACATAAAAAAGAAAATTTAGGAGAACAGTATGTTAAGATAGTAATTTCATTAAAAATGTATTATGAGAATATTTAGATAATAATAGAGGAAAGTTCAAAATAATGTAAGCTAATACACTTTTTTTTTCTAATTTAGATATTTTGAAGGTAATAATATTATATTTGAATATTTAGTTTCTTCCATTACTAATATTTAGTTTCCTTCATTAGTAAAGATCTATTGTATATTTACTTTCTCAATTAGTAGGGATTTTAAATGGAAAAATATTATATGTTTCCTCTATTAGTAAGTATTTAAAAAGTAATTGAGATTTTTTCGAATTTTTAATATTATTAATTCAAAAAATTGAGAAAATTAGAAAAATAGAACGAAGCAATCTAAGAGCGCCACCTCACCGCCCCATATTCTCCTTTATATAATAGTATTGAATGGAGAAGACACAATTTTCACTTTATTGATGGAATATGGATTAATAATTCTTACAGTCAACTTTGAATATCAAAAAGTCAAATCATACATTACATGTATATTGAAAATCCACAATTCATTTATTAATTATTATAATTTATTTGTAAAGGATATTTTTTCTTTTGATAATTTAAATGTTACACATATTACATACTCTCAAATTTAATGATACCAGGTTATTATTAAAATATTTTTTTTGAATTTAAAAATAAAGTTAAATAAATAATTATATTTGTGATTTGTTATCATTATTCCTTTTACAAAGAAATCGAGGTGTCCGCGGTGCCGAAAAGTATTATTTCTCATTTTAATGTGATTTAGTTGTTAAAAATATTATTATTTTTAACTATATAAGTTTTACGTTTTTTACTATTCCTTAAATATAATAATAACATTATAAGGACATGAAATTTTTAAAAATCTCTCTAAAAAAATTAGAAGAATTTTCTATTTATACCTCTCAAGTATTTATTATTTAATTAAAATCTAATATTGTAAAAAAGAAATATTATAATTATAAAGTTAGTAATCTATAACGAAGATTTAAACAAATTTCATTTACACCAACATTTTGACATAATTTTAACCACGCACAATTGAATTGTTTAAAAAGTATCATTAAAACAGTATTAAAAATCACACTAATAAATTATTAATCATTTTTGTTTTTTTAATTTAATTTAATTTATCTATTATACATCTATTTAATAATTATAAAATTGAAAACGCCCTGGCAGGCATAAATACTAGTCTATATATGGAATTATGAATTATTTTTTAATTCTAGCTTAGCAGATCACTTTACTCTTTACACAGATTAAGAGACCTGCATCATGTGCTCAATATAAACATATAGACGTCGTGCAATTTTCCTGCAGGCCCAGCCCATGAACTCAGATGCCCAATGTAAATGGGAAATTACATTTTCTAGGCCTTGCTATTATTTCTATTGAATAGAAAGGCTGCACTGTTGAATTTTAAAATGACGAAGTGTTACATCTAACTATCTTATATAATATCCAAAACCGCACAAGATCAGAAATTCGTGTTGCTTAAGTTCGAAATTTTCTCAATGATTTTTAACTTTTGATTTTTTCTCCCACATATATGGCCATAGTAAATACAGAACTAGATATCAAATCATGCCAGGAAATTTGGAACAATACTTCGCTTTCACCTTGACAGAGCACGAGGAAAAGGGTACAGATTTCAGTCTGACAGCACGAGGAAAAGGGTACAGATTTCAGTCTGCAAGAGTATACAAATCTCAAATCCAGTTATACATAATCCATTTCACTAAAACAGCATCCTACCACACCACAGCTACCGCGAGAAAAATAAAAGTGCCTTGCAAACTCTACCAACTGATCTGCAGTTAAACCAATATTTTTGGAGCTTAAATTTTAGGTATATTTGAAACTTTAATATTTTACTTTGTACATAACACACATTTCAAAAGAAAAAATAATAACAAAACTTGCAAGTCAAATGTAGATATATGCTACAGTCAACAGATAGGGAAATGAATCTACAAAGTCTGTAATCTGAGGGGACAGTACTTCAGATGAAGTGAATTTATCCATGAATATTTTGAGAAGTAAGGTTGAAACTTGTGGACACGACAAAATATGTACCACGTGACTTAACTTCAATGTATTTGGTTCGACATTGTTACTTTAAAAATATATGCAAGCGCATTTCATAAAATAATATTACTTCTCTGATTTATTATGCCAAAGAGATATCATTTTAATATAGTTCGACTTGTACAATTTTTGGACAAAGTTCCCACAAACTTAGACCTGATACGAAGCTAAAAGCTTGAAATAGACGTTTAGCAAAAGAAGTCTTTCTCAAGCTTAGTATTTTCTTGAGAGCTTAGTACAGTGATTCATGAACTGGCAACAATCAATTGACCACACTAGTCCACACGAAGCTGGTACACCTTACACCTATCATCCCAGCTGAACTCCAAATAAATAAATTACTATTTATATTGAATTGTTAACAGATTGAATCCGGCTGTACATCTCGCTGTTTACTCAATTCAGTCTGTTTCTTTAGACACGAATATAGCCGAAAATTGCCAAATGTGTAGAAACTATATCCAAATTATATCTCGACATTTCATTCTTAAGTTTGCTTAGTAGAACTTCACTACATGTGCTATATACATGAAGATAAAGACATCAAAATAACTATTACAACTCTGTATAAGAATAAGAAAATCATACCTGACATAGGTACGCCCGACTTTTCGATGTTAGAATCAACTATTTCTTTTTCTTAGCGCTACCAGGCTTTGACTTCTTATTACTAGTTTCCTTTGCAGCCTTTTCAGTTGTCTCCTGTCACAGTGAGCAGTGATGGATGAGATATTAATTGTAAACCAAATCACAGAAGCACAAAACCCAAAGTATAAAGAAAAAGAAATTAGTGTCAAAGTGTGTATGACATTAAGAGCATTCACTGAAAGTGATAGCAAAGACTACATACATCAAAACTCTGTATACCAAGACATATTACCACAAATAAAGCAAGGCATACGTGATACGAATGTTAATATCAGATCTTTCAAGATATAAAAGTCAGGTAGGTACGGGTTTTATCGCTAAACATGTCGTATACGGTATCTACAACTTTAGCACAAGATAATGTGCATCTCTAGGTCTTCACTGTCAAGCACACCATATAAAATGTACTAAGATGTGTACAACATACAGACATTATTCATTATAACCATTCCTATGACTATTCCCTTTTATTATAATATGTGAACAAAATATTACGATTCCAGATTAATTTTCTTCACATTGGGAGGAATACAGTTCTTCCAAGGAAATTTTGCCAATTAAGTACATATTAGTTTTAGCCATAAAAATACCAGGCACAACCTATCACAATTGTCCAGTAATGTTAATAATGTACAAGGATATACATCATATTAGAGATTTTCCAGATATAATAAAATGTAAGCTTCAGATTCGATTTTGATAAGAATAATAATTGCCTTGGGCAGTGGTAACTCTGGATTTCAGGTAACATAAGGATATATGAGTATAGAAAACAAGCACTTTCGTGGTGCTGATGCACAAAATATCAAGCATAAGCCCACATGCCATTGGCTCAGAAGAGAAAAGGAACACAAATTGCGTCCTTCAGGTTGAATTAATTATGAAAAACTGCAAGTATAAGGTTCAACTGAAGGTTCACCAGGGTTTTCAGCTTAACATGCAGAAGCAGACACCTCTGGAAAACATCATAGGTTTCTTGAAACTCAGAGATGGATTTGGCAGGCTTAAGCAACCCAAGAAAGTGGGTCTGCCCTTCATAGATGTTTGCAAAGATAAAGGCTGAAACTCATTTGAGGGCTTAGGAGATCCAAGTATGCATTTTGTTCCCTGAGAAAAAAAATATGATGGTAGCCTAGAAGATTTAATTTCAAAAGATCTTCACAAACTTCAATTAATGGGTTATTATTGTTGACTTTGCCTTTTTCTTTGTTTATCATCATGGCTAAAAAAGCAAGATCAGCTGATGGATATAACTTACAAGGGAAGACTGAAAGCTCAAAAGTGGACCTCAGATTCAAAGAGATAATTAGGAAACTTATATGAACCAAATCTGATTCACAAACTTTGGTGATAAAAAACCTAAAGTACATCTACCCACGGAGCAGAGAGTTAAATTGCAGAGTAGCACTAAAATGGAGTAATTTATGGATAGGATTCAGCAAAAAAACACTTATATATGCTGTCAATTTTTTAATATTTAATTATTTATAAGTTTTGCAATGATAAAAATCAAATTTCGCAAATTGCAGACATAAGTGCATACCTTTCTTTTAACAGGAGCAGAGGTTTTACTCATTGGTTTAAAGAAAGATTCTAGCCTGTTTAAGAAAATAGCAAACAGGATCAACAGATATCAGTACATCACAAGTTGATAGAACTTTTAGCAATTTCACTTTATTTATCTAACAGCTTCATACCGGCCTTGTGCAGACTTGTTCTTGGCTGCTTTGATTTTTTCTACTGCCTGATAATTTAGAATCCAGATCAGTAAACATGTAAACCTATTTACTTACAAAACAATAAGGCAGAAGTTACTCCAAAAAATCAATCAATGGCATACTTTTGTAACTCTGTCACTGTTGAACCCATTTTCATTCACGAGAAAGTTAATCAACCCCTAGAAAAGAAACAAGAAAAGATTGGAAACTTAAACCAAAGTACAAAGGAAAAAATTCATAAATAGTTTGGAAATTTCAAACTAGAAGCATCTACATCTTCATCTGGAGCACTCCATTTAATATCAAGTTGCTCCTCATCAGAAAGAACTGATGGTTCTTTGAAAAGACGTCGAGCCTCTTGATACGGCCAATCATCAGGTACTTGGTACCTGCACATAGAAAGACATATAATTAGGCTTCTACATGTACAGCACAAATTGAAAATTACTCAAAGTTCTCTGAAGGTCAGATTCATATGCATGGTGCATCCATTCACGACCAAAATTAAAACAATTTTTTACTGAAAACGACAATAATTATTGTGTACTATCTAAACTGATATGCATAATATATAGAAGACACATTGTATTATTTAAAAAAAAAAACTACAGAGCTATGCCTCCCTCTGCAGATTCAGATGACAGTGTTTAAGATAATTTTTGTAAGAAAACTAGGGGGAGGGGGGAGCTTCTAAAAAGAAAACTAAGGAACGAAAATGAACATGAACAATGTCTCCCTCGTCATTGCAAACCAATTCAAAGATGAAGAACCGATGGAAGGGATACCTTTCTTTGTTTAAGTTCTCCAATATACTCTCGATTGAACCATGTTGTCGGATGAGCTTCAAAGCAGTCAGACCACCAATACCTGATTACAAAGGTACATAACTTTCAAGACAAGCATTACACTGGTAGGGCGGGTTGCCACAAATAGAAAGACAGTGATATAATCCTCTTCCCTATAGGTAGAAGTAGATCTTTAGGATATTTGTAGACAAAATACATATATATGTATTAATTAAACAATAACAAGAATCATAGGCGATATGACTAATTACAAGAAAGATAATCTAAGGGTAGTCTTTGGAACCAACCAAGCATCCTCGGGTATAAAAAGGAAACCAAATTGCAAAAGTGGAATCCCAATGCACACAGCTTTACCCTTGTTTTTCATAAAGAGGCTTCTAGGGTTCGAACCCCTCAGTGGATGCTCGGCCACAGTGCCAAGCATTACCTTAATTCTCCGATATAAACATCATCACAATTATTGTTATAGCAGAAAGTAAAATGGAACTACCACCCAGATAGTCATTGAACTGCACTCTGACTATGCATCTGTTATATATTTTTAATTTGCAACACATTCTTTTAAATTTCATACATTTTAGTTTGACTTGTCTGATAAAGGTTTTCTACACAAAAAAGAGAAGACCATAAGAAAGGAAAATTAACTATCTAGTTATATTAAAAAGATAGCACTTGATATTCCCAGATACTTCATGTACTATAGAATAATTAAGACCCTTGATTTTAGCCAAAATAAGTTACTACTAACTGAAGGGCCGAACCAGATTGATACTCCCTCTGTATTTTTATATTTGTCGTTTGACTTTTTTGCACGTATTTTAAAGTGCTTTGACCGCATACTTAGGATTATAATTTAAAGAAAAATCTTTTTGTGAATTAAAGTTTAAGTTATATATTTTTACTCAAAAAAAGTAAATTTCAAAAATAAATATTTTAACTATGCGGTCAAAGCACTTTAAAATACGTGCAAAAAATCAAACGAAAAATATAAAAAAAACAGAGGGAGTATATTCAAAAACAGATGTGGGAGAACATTTATAAATAAAAGATTAATACCTCGAATACTGTCACAATAGTCACAGCCAGAGAGAATGCACAAATCGATGAACTGGTCCATGGTAAGATCCAACTCCTCCAACACCTGTAAATGATTAGCTAGAGACATCATTAAACTGTTAGGCAATTAACTAATCCATAAAACAAGACAAGAAGTACCTTCGAAACATCAAACTCCATTACTGGAATTTTTCTTGAGCTAGGATCCATCAAATGGCGAAGAAACCTAGGAGCTCCAAACGTTAGTGAATCCATATCTTCAGATGCCACAGCATAAACCTGAAAGATAAAAGTTCCCCAAGATTTTCCTCATATTCCTGATTTAGTACCAATATTTTCCGCTACATTGATTAAAGAGCAGTCTTGGTGCATACCATGCAAACATGACAGGTTTTAGGTCTATCATTTATGTTTCATGAATTTAGATATTGTTCAAGTACAAAGATTAAATGCATGCAGAAATACAATCGCTAGCAGTTAGCAGTCCTGCAGTTTCATTTGTCAATAGTACACTATGGCAAAAAATACGATAAGAACTCGAAAGTACCCTGGATATGACTGCAGTTTTACTCAGAGTCAGGGAATCAAAATTATTATCATATCATTTAACTTAAAAGTAAAGTGGATAGCCACCAAGGGATAGGCTGATACAATATATGCAAAATTATTAACATTAAGATGCTAACCTTATCTGATTTGCAAAGTGCAGCACACTGTGCCTCGGCTTCGGAAGGAGCCTGTCAGTTAAAAACATGTAAAACACTCAATTTAAAAAAAAATAAAAATAATTCATGATGTTATTTTTGTTAGTGATGTTGCGTTGACTGACAGGGGGGGGGGGAAGTGAATGGAAGGTACTATGCAAGTTTAAGAAGTTTTTGTATATATGCACAATGTTACAGCAGTTTTGATAAAGTTCTAGTGTCACCTCAATCACAGGAACTCCCATAAGTCTAAGAAGCTTTTTGCAGTCATCATTGTGTTGCTTTGTCACCTGAAAAACCCAGAATCGTTAGCCATAACAGAAAGAAAGTAAGCAAAAGCAAAAAGGATTTCCATAGAGAAATAAGCACCTCTGTTACCAACACGTGAATGTCTCAATAAAGACCATATAACTCCACATTAGCATTACTAAGCTCGTACAGTTCTGACCTTGCTTAGTATGTACTTGAGTTACAATATAAACCTACATGTTCTATTCGGTTCATCTAGATTATGTATACTTAAGGTTTCATTTTTTAGAGTAGAAATCTCCTTTACGTGGAACAGAAGAGTTGTTAGGCCCATATACGAGTATTAAAGCATCGTCAATATGATTAGACCTAGACTTATAAGTGTTCCAACTTTCTTTCTTCTTTTTTTTTGACCAAAAAACACATAAGTTGGAACACTTATAAGTAGGCTACAAAATTGTAAAGGTTTTAACATATGTATGTTATTACCTTCCTTCCATGTACTGACTAGTCTAACAAGCTAATAGAATAAATGAACAACACATAAGGCCATATATGGAGAAAACTAGTGGAGGTCTTTTCCTGCATTAACATTGACGGAAAGGAAAAGAACGATATTTCTAAAATCTTTACTTTAAGATGAATTTTTAGCTGGCATAACTGTCATGAAGATATGCTCTACTCTGCATCAACTCGACAGAACTGGAGAGACTAAAAACTATCAAAAGTGTACCTTCACAGTTCTTTTACTGAACTTCTCTATCTCCTCCTGATTCCCCGACTGCATTATAACAGACATTCTCATTATAAAGTATTCACGAAGATAACTACAAAAACCTTACATGAAAATACATTTAATACCAGAATAAAGAAAACAAAACTATTTCAAACACGGAAATATATAATATATGTATATATATATATAAAGTTTCATGAAATAAGCACCTCTATGGCCTTGTTTAAATCCTCAGTGGCATCCGCCCTTCTGGAATAACTGAATATAGAAGTTTAAAAACATAAGTAAAAAGAATCTAAACCACTTGGATACATTAAACATTTTAAAAAATAGATAAAGCAGCCATACCGCTTTGCGAGCTCTTGGCTTTTTAACAGCGGGGGCTTTCCGTCAAACACGTAACTAAAACAAAAACAATTTAAATCCTTATAATGTTAAGATGTTAAAACGTGAACAAATTGAGATACTCAACATTCAAAGAAACACTACAAAGGGCTTATTGGAGTAAATTACACTGGCTTCAATCCAGCTTCCAGAAGTCTAATTGTACGACTGAACATTCCCTGCAAATGACTAAAAACAAGAAACAACATATATGCTATAGATTAGTTCAACATTTCAACCAGCGAACAAATAAACACTGAAAGAAGTGAAAATAAAACACCAGTACTCATTCTCAAAACGCATCTTGGCACATTTCAAGTCAAGGGTCTTAAGAAAAAACCTCACTATTTTTAGGAGTAGGGTAAGTGTGGATACATTGCGCTTAACCAGACCCTACTTACAAGTGAGATCTACTGCCTATGTGTGGTTTGTTTCTTCTCATTTTTAAAACGCGTATACCTAACATTGTATCCTAGTGGATACTCATCTTCCCTTGATAAAAAGAGATCCAGGTTTCAAACCTCAGTGGAGGTTAGGTGGGCAAGTGTTATAATTTATGTAATTAATCATTAGTCATTACTAATTAAACACATTCTCCGTAGCTTTCAAGCTAGCAGTCTTAAAGCAAAAAGTCTCTCTACTTTAAAGTTTAGAGTTAACATCTCTGTACATCTCACTCTCCCTAGACCCTGCTTCCAACTTACAAGTGGGATATATCAACTATCACAAACAAAAAATGGAGGGGTATCACGGGACAATAGCCCTTGGATTGTTTAGTTTTCTCATTTTCAAAACACATATCCCTATCATTGTAGTGTAGTGGAAACCCCTCTTACCAAGGTAAAAAGAGATTCTGATTACCAACTTCAGTGAAGCTTGGGTGTGCGCATAATTAAATTTATGTAATCAACCATTACCAAAAAAACACATCTTCGTAACTTTTCAAGCAGGTAGTCATTACAGAAACAATGGCTTCACCTCTAAGTTTAAAGTTAACCATCACTGTACATCTCACTCTCCCCGGACCCTACTCCCAGCTTACGAGTGGAATACACAGTTTTTCTATTGTTAAATTCTACTTTCTACACATTTTCGAAACACAGAAGTAACTAAGTAAGTCAATAACATATACAAGTAATACCTAGTAACTTCACCAGCCTCATTCGTAAGCATCTCGGTCCCGGTTCGTCCCACAACAATCTACATTTTTCAACACCACAAAATCAAACACATAGTCAAAAGCCAACACTGAAAGGCATACTATAAAAATACACAGAAACATATAAAAATACATACAAGGAACTGATAAATGCTCATGCTAGCATCAATAGCAATTTTACGACCAAAATAGCTCTCAAATTTCTGTTCTTTCATGGCATTTGGAGCATTATCAGCAAGAAGCTTTGTTAAACCCTAAAAAAATCAAGAATCATAATTACTGTAAATCCACTCAATTAAAATACATATAATGTAAATTCTTGCAGTTAATTGTAAAATACCTTGATACCCATTTGAGAATTGAGTGAGAATCAGATGAATTGAAGAACAGATAGGATTTTATGGTCTAGGGTTTCTACTATTTCCCGCCTCTTCCGAGCTGTGTTTTTATATAAGAATGTTGATGTGCTTTATTTCAAAAAAAAAAAAAAAGAATGTTGATGTGCATCCTTAAAGAAAAAAGAAATGGGCCATTTTAACATAATTATCAACAAAAAGGAAACAAAAAAGAATTTGAACATAAGGCAGATATCAATGCATTCGTCAATTAGCTTTTCAAATCAATTAAATAAAGTTTTCAATCGCACCTATTCATAACTATTTTGTTGATGTATTTGACCATCTTTAAAAAATATATTATAATAATAATAATAATAATAATAATAATTACTACATGTAAATATTCTTTGATTATTTATCAAAAATACTGTGTTTTATACTTTGATTTGCAAAAATACGATCTTTTTATTTTAATTGCATATATACGATCTTTTCTTAATTTGTTTCTCTTTTTCCTTCTCACATCATCTTTATCTTCTTCACTCTCCGCCAATACATCTCCGCCACAGAACATTGGGTTTTTGCTTGTTAAGGACCTTTCTTTTGTGTTTATTTTAATTATGATGAAGTAAAATTCAGATATTTTTATTTGCACCTCTTGCAGGTTGCGTGAACTTGCTTCTTCGAGAACGGGATTTCTGTAATGAATTTTCATTATCTTTATATATTAGAGATTAAAGGCATATATCTATACTATATTATTAAAACCGAAACATTGAAAGTTTTGGTTTTCGGTTAACGGTCGGTTTTTGGTTTTCGGTACTTTTTCTAATTAATAAATTAATAATATAATCAAAATTCGGGAAAGTTTTATTCTACATTAATATTTCACTATATTTTACTACATAAAAATCAAATAATATTGAAATCTAATCAAAAAAATGGAAATGTGGGATC
Source organism: Heracleum sosnowskyi (assembly GCA_030848705.1). Taxonomy (NCBI): domain Eukaryota; kingdom Viridiplantae; phylum Streptophyta; class Magnoliopsida; order Apiales; family Apiaceae; genus Heracleum; species Heracleum sosnowskyi. Next base: position 76,004,516 of record CM061235.1, read on the forward strand.
TAATTTGTTTAAATTTAGGATACACTGCTACAAATATACTTTTTTCTTTTTAGGATAACGAAAGCTACTACAAATCAAATCTTTAATGGAATTGTATTATTGTCAAGTTACCAAAATAGTAACTAGATGATTGACTTTTATAATTAAAATATATTTTTTCTAACAAAATTTACTCCTTTTCCAAAAATATCATTACAATTATCTTTAAATTAAAACATATTACCTTTTATATTTGTTATTACGAAAATCTATGTTTTCCAAAAATATGAGGTGCAATCCTTACTTATTTATTTTAAAACTTATTTTAATACTCTATTTAATAAATAATAAAATAATATAAAAATAGTAACTAACTGATTGCATTTTATAATTAAAAAAAAATCTAACAAAATCTACTCATTTTCCAAAAATATCACGACAATTACCTTTAAATTAAAACATAATATCTTTTATATTTGTTATCACTAAAATCTCTATTTTCCAAAAATATGAGGTGCAATCCTTACTTATTTATTTTAAAATCTATTTTAATACTCTATTTAATAAATAATAAAATAATATTAAAATATTAACTAGCTGATTGCCTTTTATAATTAAAACATTTTTTTTCTAACAAAATCTATTTCTTTTCCAAAAATATCACGGGCCATTACCTTTAAATTAAAATATATTACATTTTATATTTGTTATCACTAAAATCTCTATTTTCCAAAAATATCAAGTGCAACTCTTACTTATATATTTTAAAACTTATTTTAATACTTTTAATTATTTAAAAAAAACTTACCTATTTTAACAAGTGAACGTATTTTTTTTAACAAATACAATTAATATAATTAAAACACATCATCACTAAAATCCCTATTTTCCAAAAATATGAGGTGCAATCCTTACTTATTTATTTTAAAACCTATTTTAATACTATATTTAATAAATAATAAAATAATATAAAAATAGTAACTAGCTGATTGCCTTTTATAGTTAAAATATTTTTTTTCTAACAAAATCTACTTCTTTTCCAATAATATCACCGGCAATTACCTTTAAATTAAAATATATTACCTTTTATATTTGTTATCATTAAAATATCTATTTTCCAAAAATATCAAGTGCAACTTATATATTTTAAAACCTATTTTAATACTTTTAATTATTTAAAAAAACTTACCTATTTTAACAAGTGAACGTAGTTTTTTAACACATAAATTTAATATAATTAAAACACATCTAAAAATATTACGTGCAGTTACTTTTTTTTAATTAAAACATGTTAACTTTTCTAATTGTCCTTATTTAAAAAAAACTTACTTATTTTAACATGTCAACATATTTTTTTTAATAAATACAATTAATATAATTAAAACACTTTTAAAAATATCACGGTCAATTACTTTTTTTAATTAAAACATGTTAGATTTTCTATCTGTCCTTATTATTATTATTATTTTATTATAAAATAATATTAATAATACCTCATTTATCTTCCTCGGCCTCATTTGTATTTTTTTTATATTTTTTTATGTTCCAATGAATATTTAAGTTTCTCATTTTATAATTTATCATATTAATTTTTACTTTTATTTTAATATTTTCTGTTCACATTAAATTTTTTAGTTTATTATTTTTAAGGCCCGTGCCTTGCACGGGTTATAGACTAGTATAGTTTAAAGGTATTATTGTAATATAAACCAAACATGTACGTTAAGTTTGTTAGGGTCCAGTTTTACTATATAATCAAAGTGTGGGTGTATTGCAAATCAACTTGAATGAAATAATTATCAGATTTGCTTTCTATTCTCTCTTCTCCCTGGCTCCATTGCATCTCACAAAAGTTATCATTATATTTATAAAATTAAAAATGGTTACAAAAACAAAAGTAAAATATGTTTAGAGTAGCGTTCCAGAGAGAACAGTCTTAAAGAGAGAACAAGAGAACCAGTCCTGGCCCACCATTATCTCTAAAGTTATGCTGATTAACCTAAGGTTAAAAACATACTGTTCTATCAAAGATGATTTATTAATCATCTGAAGATTGATGAAATACGAATTTCTCGTATTATTCATTATGTCTAATCCTATTAGGGTTTCTAATAAGATCATAACTGAGAATTCTTCTAAGAGAAGATATCTCTGTTTCTATCTGCATAGAAAACTTATGATAAAACCGAACTTGTTCAGTTTTAAATTCTTCCAAATCCCAGATAAGGAATTGAATTGCTCTATTGTCTTTGTTAGAGACAACTTTCCTAGATACCTGTAATAGATGCTCTAGATATTGATGGTTATCCATATAAATCATGGCATTACCTTCTATATTGACAAACCACGGGTGTGTATTAGTCATAATTTTAAGTTCTTAAAGAACTTTGGACGATAACTGTCAATCATAATAAATAGTGAATTTATATAAATCAGAAATAAATTTATAGATAGAGATTGTAAATGATCTTACCGGGTATTCTTCTTTAATGAACTTCATTTGTAGTAGTGATTGTAATGATGAATAGAACCTTAGTTAGAATTCTTCTTCTCATACTAATCTGCCCTGTGGTCGCTCAATCCTTGGTCGATGATTTCCCTAAACGGCCACCTGCCTAAAGCGGTACTTTCCTTAAGACCCAAGCGGACTCCAGAGTCTAAGACCAGACACTAAGCATGAAACAGATTTTGAATTCGAACTAAACTGTTTTATTCAATACAATATATTACAATGATTCATTATGAATCCCTAAGTCACACTTACAATCTCTAATGGGACTACTCACTCTTCATTCTTTTTCACTCTGTGTACAGGTTGCACGACTGAATTGATTTTCGAATATCTAAAACTGAAAATAACTCATCCTTTTATAGAGAAGGACTGAGGTTCTATTACAAGAATAACGTAAGTGCTTACGTATTTTCTTCAATTATTTGACAGCCAAAAGATTCCTGTCAAAAAGTAGTGCTCTACTTCCAAAAGTAGATTCTCCCTATCTCAATTATGAGCTTCTCTTATTGCTTGGACAGCTCCTTGACACTGACATACCATCATGGTGGGGTGTGTCTTTGTCGTGATACGTCGAATATCTCTGCAAATTTCAAAGATGTGATACCCAAACGTCTTTTTTGTGTCGGCAACTGTTTGAATACAGCTGTTTAGCACTTCCTGATCTACACTGCTGGTTGAGGTAGATGTCACAAAATATAATTGAGAGGCATAATTGATTCTCAATTTATCTGTATTTTTTATGCTCAATATTTTCTCTAATATTTGGGCATATTTATGGACCGCCATCTCTCTGAGATCCTTCTTTTCCAGCTTAACCTCCATCTCTTGACTTGGACTGTAGGTCATTTTGCTGACAATTCCCAATTGAATGAAATGAAATGGTTTGATCAAATCATCTTCAATCCAGAACGGGGTTGATGATTGTACTTTGATAAATATAGCTTTACCTTTAGCACAATTCTTCTTGAATGTCTTTACGGCTTCCCTGAATCCTTTTGGAAAGCTTTTTAATTCAAGAATGTTTTCTGAGGGGTAGATTAAACTTACTAATCCATTGCAGAATGTCTCGTAGATTAATTCATGATTGGCATTCGGATAGAAGTTGAATGTACTCAGATTCTTTTTGTCCGTGGTATAGAACTTGTGTTCCACGAACTTTTCTTCAGTAGCTCTTCTCCCAAACTCGTAGAGATAATAAAAGCTGTCGAAGATTGTTTCCCCGGAATCTTCATCAAGAGAAATGATAAGATTATCCGTTTTTACTGCTCCTAAATTTGTCATTTTTGGAGTAGTTTTCTTCAAAGCCTCTTTGTAGATAGGCTTAAGTGCTGCACTGCTGATGATTTCTAGCGGTGCCATCATCATTTCTTTGGAATAAAGATCCGCCGAAACTCGTGCTTCTTGAAGTGTTTTGAACTTTTTGTAAGAAACACCTTTAATTCCAGAAACTGCCTGTGAGACAATTCCCCAGTTGTTGTAAATGCCTTTTCCTGGACCATTATAAACAACATAATAATTTTTGGATTTTTGAAAATCCTGATAACCGTGAGGTTGTGCTGATATTTGACTATCAGTCTTATGTGGGATTGGAATTCCCCCGTTAGGCTCCAGTATTAAATCTGAAGTTTCTGCTAACGTTGTCGAGGTTTGAACCTCAGTTGTAGTTGTTGGCGAACTACCAGCCTTCAACGGGTTTGTTGAGTCTTTACCGGCAACCGTTTGCACCGGACTAGTTCCAATTTGTTTCATTTCTGAACAAGGTGATGGAATGACCTTTTGTTGAGTGTCCTCTGGATAAATCCTGAGAAACTCCATTTCAGCACGAACTATTTGAAGCTCATCCTGGATATTCTGTAGTTTTTTCAACAGAATAGTTTCTTTAAGGGACAATTTCTCCATTTTATAAGAAAAATGGGGTCTCAAAGAAAGAGATTGATATTAGGCAAGCGAAGCCTTTTGATCTTTTGAGAGATCTATAATAGTAGAGAGGTATTTGTGAAGGTGTGATCTTCATAGTTAACAATCCTGCTCTATTTATAGGACTCTTGGAATGATCCTCTGAATACCTGTCCATCATAAAATTCAAAAGTAGAAATTTTATTGGTTAGTATTAAATTCTCTAGTTAGGAAATCTGCTAGACAATTTTTTGTTCCTTCAATGTGTTCTACATCAAAAGAATATCTGGAAAGCCACTGTTGCCATCGCACTAGTCGACCTTGTTTGTTATCTCCTGCAAGCTTAATTCGCAAGAAATAAGTAAAGTTTTTATTATCAGTTCTTACTAAAAATTTAATAGGAGTAAGATAGATAGAAAACTTATTGATAACCCTAATTACTGCAAGGTACTCTTTCTCATTAGAGTGGTAATTCCTTTCAGCATTTTTGAAGCTACCTGAAGTGTATCTGCATATCAATTCTTGATTAGAATTAATTGCCTTGAGAACTCCTCCCCAGTATTCTCCTGAAGCGTCTGTCTCAATGATAAGCTTATCTTCTGGTTGCGGGTGATAGAGTTTTGGGAAACTCTTTAGATTCTTCTTGACTTTGCTGATATAGCTGGAGTCTGAATCTTCCCATTTCCATGGTATATCCTTTTTTAGCTTAGCCTGCAAAGGTGCACGTAAAGCTACAAGTTTTGGAATGTAATCAGATGCATAGGTTAATATTCCTAAAAACCTCTGTAACTGTTTTTTGTCTTCAAGTTTATCTGGGAACTTATGAATATGTTCTAAGATATGTGGTTGAGGACAATGCGTTCCTTGATCAATTTCTAATCCTAAGAAATTAATCTTTGTTTTGAAGAGTTGAGCTTTCTTCTTGGATAATATGATTCCAAGTTGTTGGCATTTCTTCAAAGTTGTTGCTAGATGTCTGAGATGATCCTGCTCATTATCACTAAAGATAAGAATATCATCTACATAAACACAACAAAATTTTTCAAAGGACCTGAATGCATTTTGCATATGTCTTTGAAATATGGAGGGTGCTTGCTTCAAACCGAAGGGAACAACGATCCATTGATAATATCCTTGGGGACATGTGAATGCAGTCAATAGCTGTGATTCTTTATCTAACAGTACCTGCCAGAATCCAGATTTGCAGTCTAATGAACTAAACATTTTCTTACCTCGAATAAGGGTGAGAAGTTCATCCTTGTTGGGTAAATTATGGCTGTCACCTATTGTCGCATCATTAATGGACTTGTAGTTGACTACCATTCTTTTCTTCCCACGTCTTCGTTCTGCTTCATTTTCTACTAAAAATGCCGGAGACATGTGTGGTGATTTGCTGGGTATGATGATCTTCATATCCAGAAGCTCTTGAATCTGTTTACCAAATTCTTCTCTGTCCTGAGGGCTGTATTTCATAGGTTTTACCTTAATCACAGTTCTGGGATCTTTGAGCTTGATTGTTGCTTTCATCCAACTCTTAGTCTTTTCAGGGTCTAAGGGATTTTCTGAGCAAACTGAATCTAGTAATTTTTCAATTATAGATTTCTTTTCTATTTCAAGAACTAAATTTTGTATAATAAAATTCGATTCTTTATATTTTTTAATACTATCCTTCCCCCGTTCTAAAAAGTGAATTTTATTAGAACTAATATTGATAGCATCGGGTTTTTGGATCTTTGATTTCTTCTTCATAGATTCAAGGAAACCTTTAACTCCAACTCTATAAGCTGTAGTTACCTTACTGATATATACTTCTTTTCCTGAAAGGGTTAGTATAATCATTTTTGTAAACTGAGTAAATGGTTCATATAGCTGACAAAAATTGTTACCTAATATGAAGTCAATATCAGATTCTTGTTGATAAACAGTTGGAATATGGAATATTTCTCCTGCTATCAAAACGTTAAGGTTTTTACATACCTTATTAATTGAAATGGTGCTTCCATTTGCAATTTTTACCTGTATAGGTCTTTCTGCGTTAACCCAATGTTCTTCTGGGATAACGTACTTGCTTGCCACACATAAGCTTGCGCCTGTATCAACGTAGCAATGCAATTCTATTTGTTTATATCCTGCAAATTTCAATTTTCCAGATATGTAAATAGAATTAGGGTTAGTAATATTTGACATTACTAATTCTCCAATTTCTTCAATCTGAAGAAGATGATTCATCGGATTCCGATTCTTCAGTCTCGGTTTCTATTTCTTCAATAGTATAGATTTTCTGTTCTTCTTCATACGGGTCTTCAATAGGATCATAACCCAAATAAAGAATTTGTTCAAGCATTTTGACTTTGTCATCATGCTTCTTTCTATTAGGGCATTCGTTTGCATAATGTCCTTCTTCGTTGCAGATCCAGCACCTGCAGTTTTTCTTGCCTTTTGGGCAAAACTTTTGTTTATCGTTGGACGATTTAAAAGATTTTTTCTTTACATATTTACCTGGCCTAAAGGGTTTCTTTTTCCTGGTAAACTTGTATTTTGAAGATATATCTTTCTTAGAATATTTCTTCTTTTTCTTATGCTTTTTGTTGTACATAGGATTACAACCAAAATTATAAGATTCTTCTGAAAGCTTAGCACAACAAATTTTGCTAAATTTTTTAAGCTTTTTCTGTGTCCGACTGAAATCACAATAACTAAGGATTTCATTCTTGACTATTCGTTGAGCAAAGGCTAAACTATGTTGTGTCAGGACTGTTTTTTCCTGCAAAAACTTAGTCATGGCTTTTTCTCCTACCAAAGGTATCTTACGTATGTATTCTTCGACATATACATGATACTGATTTTGGTCTCCTGTGTTTATCATATGCATTTCATATATACAAAAGAATTTATCTATGAGGCATATATATCACACAATTGCATTTTACTAAGGGCTAACTTAGCATTTTGCTTGATTTTATCTTTTTCTTGTTCCTTAGCATTGATGTAATCAACACCTAAAAACATGGTATAGATAGAATCTACTATAGTATTAAAGGCTTGTATTGGTTCGAACATGTCGAGATTCCAATTTACGTCTTTAACAAATCTATTAACAACTCCTGCTGTTTTATGATCAACTAATAACAAAACTGTACTAGCATCATCATAGGATATGGGGTTAGTTTGAATTATTAAACTAATTTCCTTTTCCCAACTATCGATTAGTGTTTTTCGCCCTGATTCACAATCGATATTAAGTACATTAGAACCGAATAGACTTTGACTCGTTCTAAATTCAGTAGTAGGGGGGTAAAAGTTACCTTTTCTCCTGTTTACTGGTCTTTTTGTTCCTGAAGTTGATGCTGCGAATGGATTTTCATCCTGATTCTGATTAACATCTTCTTCTTGTTTATTCACCCTGAATGTTTGTTGAGCAAACTCTTCTTCTGATGAATATTCTTCTTGAGAATTTGACTCTTGAGGATTATCTTCAGGTGAGCTAAATTCGTCAATAACATTTAGATAATTAGTAGAATTAAAACCAAATAAGGATTGTAATTCTGAATTATCTGATACTTTTTGATTAGCAAGCTCGTTGTCTTCCAATCCTAAAAGTTCTAATGCTTTCGCAAACTGTTTTTCTTGTTGGTCGTCCTGAATTTCTGACTCAAGTACTTCCCAAAAGAATTTTTCTATGTCTTGCATATAGTTCATGCCTTCTTTATAGATGGTGAACCGAATGGCCAAGTCATACTGTTCGGATTCTTTCCAGTTCCGAGTTCGTTGTTACCTACATCATGGTTAGGATAACTGTATCGATAACGGTTTTTACCTTTATCTTTGCTTCCTTGTTCTGTGGATGAAACAAGTTGTTTGTTCTCGGTAGCCTTCGATTGTTTGTTGATGGCTTCAAGAATTTCTTTATTGCAGTGACAATCCTGAATTGTTGCTTTCAATTCTGTAATTATCTTTGCTGCTGCGGCTTCAATAACATTGTTAGCACGCTGTTCTTTAAGCAACTTAAGAATTTCTTCTATCTGAGGCTTAATAATATCTTGGAATTCTTTAAGACTCATCCTAAGATTCTCTTAAGGTATTCTTCGATTTCATTTAACTTAGAAGTGAAGTCTAAAATTTCATTTCTATCGATAGGGATTTTTTCAAGATGGTCAATCTTTTTTTCTATTCTATCGATTTTTTCAATTAAAAGAGCTTTTAGGTCTTCTAATTTCTGGCTATCTCTCCCTCCTAAAAGAGTGGAGAATTTGTCATAAACATTTTTTGTTTTAGACAATTCTTCACTGGGATCTTTACTGAGTCCAAAATAACTCAATAGTTTATAACATCCTAGTAAAATTCTACCTGTAATCTGGTTAAGATTATTAGTAGAAGAAATAAGAGTTGTTAGACTCTGATTTCCAGTATATCCACTAAAGATATACTTTCTTTGCTGACTATTTGATCCTTCATTCAATTTCTTGATATTAAGGATTTTTCCTTTCTTACAGATGTATGGCTGTATCATAAAAGGGGTAGTCATAACTATTGTAAAAGTTCTAATCTTTGACATAGATTATCAACTTTTCTAGAGACACTTTTTAGCAAGTTGCTATCAGATGTCTCTCCAATTTCTAGACTGTTTCTTCTGAAACTCATTCTAGGTTGTTGTCCTAACAAAGGTTTATCTTTAGCAATATCAATTGCCCAAGAATTATCTAAGGGTCTGATATCAGAAAATTGTTTTTCTTCAACCGATCCTATTTCTGAGAAAACATCTTCTAATTCTATGTTTTCCTCTTTCCTATAGTCGATACTATGATGACTATTGGTTAATGCATAAGCTACCAGATAGGTTATGCTAAAGACTTTATCTCCTGGATTCATCAAATTTTCTCTTTCGAATTGATGTACAAAAGATAAGACTTGATCTATGTTCTTGGTGTCTTTACTAAATGCATATTTAGGATAAACTGTGAACATAAATTTTTGGTAAGCTAAGTTTCCTCTAGCTGCTCCCAAAATACAATCATTACGGTCATTGATTCTGTTGTCTATTAAGGCCATCTTAATAGGTGAATCTATACCTTCTTTGAATTCTGCTTTTAACAGAATTTTTATAGCTCCTAAATGAACTACGTTAATGGTGGCTCTAATCTTAGAGTCGATTTTCTGAAGGTTTCTATTGATCTCGTCCTTAGTGATAAGGGGTAGGAACACTGAACCTTTAGTATCTTTAATGTCTATATGCATTTCTTTTGTTTTAACAAAATAGAATATAGAATTTTTTCTTTTTAAGAAATTTAACATCGGGATGTTAAATATTTTTTCTTTTTTCAAATCAAGTTTTGTTTTCCTGATTTTAGAAAGAATGTCTTGCTTTACTAAAAAGCTACCTTGAAAACCTTTTTCATTTTCAGAAAATTCGATTTCAAAATTATTCTGAGTTTCCTCAGAGTTTTCTTCAATTTCAGACATATTTAAGCATAAATATTTCCTGTAATTGTAGATTTTACCATCTTAATATGGTTTTCAAGATTTCTAACCTGAGTTTGTAGATTAGTAATCTCAATCCAAGCGTTGATGATTTCCAAAGCTGTGTGGTCGTTGACCCATTGTGCTTCTAGATCTTCATCGTATTGGATCCTGAAGAAATGATCTAATTGTTCCTTTAAAGGAATTAGTTCACTTTCTTTTCTTTTTATGTACCTGAATTTCTCATAAAACCAAGTCATAATTATTCAAAGTATAAGTCCAAAAATACATTTAAGTACATGGCTTTGATACCAAGTTGGGGTTGTCCAGACAATATAAAAGTATAATTAAATACAAAAATATTTATAGGATTTTGCGGAAAAAGAATTAGATAAAAATCTAATTTTTTCAATTTGTTATCAATTTTACAAATCATAAAAGATTTTATAAAAGAAAGGTGTTCTCTCGTTCTCTTTATAAGGCTGTTCTCTTTTGAACCTTAGCCAATATGTTTATACTCCTCATAAATGCATTGGCTTTATAAGAATTTGAACTACTTATTACTCACTCGGTCACTCCTCATTTATTACTATACCATTTCCAATAAGGGTAATTTGGGAAAAATATTACATTTTTATATTAAAAATTGAAAATGAACATGTACTCTGGGATTTTTTTTTTATAAAAAAAACTACTATTGTGAGACGGAGTATTAATCCGGTAATTCTTATCGGTTTTTCCGGAAATAAAACGGCGTTGTGCTGTATGCACGTCAATAAACAGGGCCGTTGTGTTTAACCCTAATGGCAAGTTGGAAAGGCGAGGTAGGTAACACCAGCGGCAAAAGTGATATATCTGGAAGTTGTTGATGCCTATATTTGATTGATAATTTATTTGTAATTCCCTGCTATCAATTCATCACTCTGTTTTTTGCAGATAAAGGTCGAGCTGCAGACTGCCCATGGACATGACTTTACCATTGAAAAAAACTAAAGAAGTTTTGACAACTGAGCAAGTGCCGGATGAAATTACTGAGGAAGAATCTCAAGAAGAAAAGTCTCAAGATCCTGATGAAGAAACATTAAGATATCTTTGCAAATACAACAGGTATTTACGGGTCTATCTCAAACATATTTGATAAGCCTACAACAATTGTCTCATACCATCCACTGCTGGTTTTTTTCAAATCTCAACTCCCCAATGGAGAAGATATTACTGGATCCCAGTTGTGGGAAGAATTATCAAGGTTGAATATAAGATACAGGAACCTTAATTTCAATGCTGAGCTTAAGCTATATCGTAATTTCAATGCTGAGGAAACTGTCCAACAACTCGATCTCGTCACTCTGTTTAATGTCATTCAGGTGTTTAAGTTCTCTTGTTTTCCAAAAAAATATTCTAGAGTTAACAATATTTTCCATTTTGTTATACTATGATATTTGTTTGCCTATGTAATCAAATGCTTCTATCTTTTACGATATCCTTGTTATAGAAAAATGTGGTTGGATTCTTGCAACAAATATACTTACGTAGGAGTATGAATTAATGCCTTTATCTTTCGTCATTCAAGGCATCACACCACCTTGACATCCAGAGTTTGATGGATTTGTCATGTCGATCATTGGTCAAGAAAGTGGACGGCAAACGATATCAAGAAATCATAAACAAGATTGACTCCAATACAGAAAATGTCCAGAATTACAATGATACGGAATTAATTTCTAGGTATGGGTGTACATTGTTCACAACATTAAAAGTAATAATTAGTATTTTATTTTGTATATAAGTACATAATAAATGGACTTGGCAATTTTTTTGTTCACAGCATATTGAGAAAGCGGGGTGAAGAAGTACTTATAGATGTATCATCATTTTGGATTAATATGCCATGGTCTCCTTTTGTGGCTTCTTTTCTGAGCTTTGTTGAAAGAAGGGTCTGTATTTGCACAAGCCTTAATTTGGACAGTTTTGAAATGGAATATCTTTTGTTTTTTTCTTCACTTAGTTTTTGGGTGGAAGAGTTATATTTTTTGTTTGAGTGTCTTATATATTTGATACTAAATTCCAGAAAAGAATTGTCGACCAACTTGCTCTAAGGATGATGAATCTTGAGTTGGACATGGAGAACAAGGAGCTGGAAGAGATCGTTCACGATTTATACCTATGGATTGTTAACGGTAAAACAATGTCCATATCTTTGTTCTTTTCTTTTAGCTAATTAGTACGATTAAAATTTAGTATGCTGAAGAAATCCAACAAACAGAACCAGAATTAGCCAATCGTCTAGATGCTGCTGCATTTGTGCGTCTTCTTCACATTGTGAAAAGTGATATATCCTGCACTCAGCTAAAGGTTTGCTGTGTTGTACATTGTTTACGTACTAGATTCTTTTCTATTTTGAGGTCTCATTTGTGAAACAACTCTGCTCTTCAATAACAGTGTTGGGCTCTTAAACTACTCGGGTTTGCAGTTTCTGAAACATTCAAAGAAGTATTGGAAGAAATTTCATTCCTTGTGAAGCTTTTGATTAAACAGGATAATCTTTTAAGAGTTGCGGTAATGTTCACTAACTTAGTTACTTTCTCAAATTGGTAATAATTAAACTGAATGCTTGTGTAACTAGAGATACCATTTTACATGTGTAGACTTTGTACACACTAATGAGACTAGCTGTTGGTTCCTCTGATTATAAAAAAGCTATCATTGATAACTACGCTTTGGAAGAGGTGCTTAAAATTTCTAATGAAGGTTACCAACCTGAGATTCGATTTTATGCCGCTAAGTTTTTGGTAGTTGTTTGTCGTGGAAGCAGTCTTCCTTCTAAAAAGGTTAATTGCGGATCATTTATTTTTTATATGTTTTCTTACATGTAACGATCCCATGCATTGTTAAATGACTGTAATATTTTGGCAGGTAGAAGTAGCCCGTGACATCACAGTAAACATTTTAAAAAGTGAGATTGACCATTCTACACTGAACTACAAAATAGTGTTTCCATGTTACGCCCTCCAGTATCTTTCTTATAACGAACCTCTGGAAATGGGTGAAATCTTGTTGAGAATGCTTATTAAATTCCTCTGGTAGGTGTTTTTGGTCTATTTTCTCGTGGCTTAATATTCTCACGACTTGTAGTTAATATTTTCATGGTTATCGATATTTTAGGAGTAAATGTACTGGGATTTCTGGTTCTGCACTCGGAGTGGTTGGAAATATTGTGAGAGTAGGAAAGGATAGCGATATTGAGGTATGTTTAACATTTTGGATGTCATATTATGCACGCCCACAACCTTTTGGAACCAAAAAGCTACAGAGCTTGATTTGGCTCGAAATTTTCTGCCGTATTTTGATTTTTCTTTTTAGATGGAAACTATGATGGAATGTGTGTAGTTTGAAAGATGGTTTAAAATCTTCTCTTCAGCAATTTTGAGTTTGTGATATGCATTGATCTCTGATGGTGCTACTCGCTCGTGATACAATCTTGTTTACGAGTCCGGTGATTATGTCTAATACTCTAATTCACTCTTCCAGTTTTTGATATCTCATTGTAAGCTTCTAGAATGCCTTGGGACGATCTTGGTCACTTGTATATGCAAGAAGTTTCGGATGGAAGCTTGCCAGATATTTTCGAACATAGCTGCTCGAAATAAAACATCGAGAGAAGTTGGTTTCTTATTCTATGATTTTATTGGGAATTATTTGCAAGTTATCCCTTCTGCATGACTTTAATGAATAAATGTAGGTTTTATCGTACTTAGTTAATTGCAGCTATCTAAGTTTGCGACTGGAATTAACAGGAGATGGCTAAAGCCAACATGGTAACGACTCTATGCAGCCTGCTTGAAAAGGATGACTCTGATGTAAAGATGGAGGTTGCATGGGCAATCCTTAATGGCATCTATGGTAATAGAAAAAGACAGATTGACGTGTACCTCACAGCGGAGGATTACTATGAGAACATATGAAGGCTGGAATATATTCTCAGAACGCTGTTGTTATGTCCATGTTAATGTAGACATCTTTATTTTCCAATGAATTGGTAATGTTTTCGACTTTATCTTTTTATATTTTTTTGACAAAAGTGAATGGAGATTTTATGTTAGCTGCTAAATCATACATCAAACAAGACTGTAAATCAGTATGAACATTAGCAGACCGTTTAATGAAAAACAACAAAACCTTTTTTAAGGAATGAAGTGTTTTGTGAGATTCCTCAGTGACCACTCTGAATGGAGACACCATTGGAACCATGCTTCTAACTGCCTGGACAGCAACTAGACAATCAGATTCAAGTTCCATCAATGGACAGGACCGATCTTTAATCCAATTAAGCATCTCCTCGATAACCAAAGGTTGGCTGATCTCCGTTGGACCAATGCTTCTAAATGATTGGACAGCAACTAGACAATCAGATTCAAGTTCCACCAATATACAGGACTGATCTTTAATCCAACTAAGCGCCTCTCTGATAACCAAAACTTCAGCTGACTCTGGAGAAACGAAGCCCAAGTGTGTAATCGTTGGAGCTTGCACAAGATTTTGAGCCTGCACAAAGACCACCAGTAGAATATCGTTTGGGCGCGTCTCCATTGCACAAGTCAAGAACGTTCTCGTTTCCAAACTTAATCACATCTTTGTTTTAATTGTTTGCTTTGCAGTACAAGATGTTTATGATTTTCTTTGCATGAATGAAATCCAGAGTTAGGTTTACAAGATGTTTATGATTTCATGCGCCAAGGTAATAATCAACTGGGAAAACAAGAAACCTTTACCAGAGAAATATAGTGCATAATTATAAACTAAAGGCGAACAGTAAATAAAATGCTTAAAGTTTGTAGACAGCCCATCGTAACAAATTTAAGTACCTCGACCCAATATATAAATTGACTTGACAAATGATTTCAAATGAACAATTAACCCAACTTTGTATATGCAGTGATATCTCACTACTTCTTGGGGGCAAATCTTGACTTAATTTTGTCAACTTGTTTGGTGCCAATATGGAATGCTTGTGTCAACACATAATCTGGTACTTCTGGTGATGCGGCAAATAATGTGGCGCCAATGGACTGTGTACCAGGCAACTGACTATTGAATGCAACAAGGACTGCAGCAGGAACCTTCCCGTTGTTCTTTTGAAAGTGGACAAGGGCCTTAGGGAACACAAATATTTCACCTTTCTTGATGGTTTTGGTGTAGAGGGTATTTGTCGTGGTAATGAATCCAACCTCCAGCTCTCCTTCGAGCATGAACGCGATTTCAGTGGCACGAGGGTGGGTGTGAGGTGGGTTTAGGCCACCAGGGGCGTAGTCAATACGTGAGAATGAGACACCGAGTGTGTTTAGTCCGGGGATCTTTTGCACATTAGCTCCAGTCACCAATGAACCAAATGTGTTGTTGGTGAGTCCTGGCTTAGACAAGCCCGCAAAGAAGAAATCATCAGCCGTAAAATTCTCTTTGCAGGCATATCCATTCATCTTCACACCTGTTTCAACAAAAGAATGAATAACACGAGTATAACCAAAATCACATTTTAGCATCTCATTGACTATAATTCAGAAAAATGCACAAGTTTAAAGCATGATACTACTATTTAAATAGACAATTAGAGTATACAGTGTCTTTCGTGTGAATCAAAATTAAACTTTTAGTATTTGTTGCAATTTTACTAACAAGCCATTGTTATAACAACAATGTAAGTACATGATTTGCATATCAACTATGATTCTATAGGGTTCCAACTTTACTCAACGAAAAATTGACAATGTTCTGAAACCAGACAACCATACGCCCCATAGCACAGGGACCTCCAGCTTGATTATCTTTTTCTGTAAAGGCCACTTGCATACACACTTATGGATTACTAAAACTCGAGCCCCCCTTAGAACTACCGGCCCTGTACTAAGATATCAACTACCAGAAAGACAGAAACCAAAACGAGGGGGTATCACTGGACTATTAGCCTTTTCTACGAGTTTATGACTTGAATTTCGATTATACATATTCATCTGTTAAAGAATAGTTTCCAAGAAAATTAGGTATATCTAGCCATTGTGTCAACAATTTAAACATTATGCAAACATTGCAAGTGGTGAATAATGCATAAAACAATGAAGAAGAAACAAGTAAACTTAATCCAGCCCAACTGCCTAAAATGAGTTTTGTTGACTCACAATTAAACAATTCAGCTCAAGACATAGAGAAGTGACCAAATTCATATGTAATCATTTGGACAGGTAGATAGAGCTTAACCAACAACCAAGTACCAACTACTCATCAAGAGTAAAAATAAATGAGAATAATTAATATGCTCCGAGTAACAATTTAACAGACCTAATCTCATTACTCAAATTTGACAAACATTAATCATTGACTTCAGCCCTTCTCTTGGTTACCGGGATGTCGATGGTTCGAACATATTTAAGTTTCCGCAAATATTTATTTTCTTTAAAAAAAGACAAAAGCATAAGACTTTGACATGGATAAAACCCAAAATTCAGAAACCAACAGTATCAAGAAACTGCAAGAATCTGTCAACAGAGTAAAACATCATAACTCATTTTTCCAAATAGGACTTGAGAATTTTTTTTTTTAAAATATTGGGTAATGATGCAAAAATCTCATATTTCTAAAAATAAACAAACCAAGATGTGTAAATTCCCAGTTGGCTAATGTTGACTTCAAAGTCTTATGCTAACATATGTCTTCAATCATCAAACTATGATCATGGCCTATAGAAATGACTAAACTTTTCAAGAAACAATGTTCAAGTACAAGCAAGAATCAAGAATCATATACACAAACATATATATATAAATTATCTAAGCTTTTGGGTTGTAAACTGAACCTGAGGTAAGATCAGCCACACAAACATCTTGAAGCAAGTCAGGATCTGCAGAAACAGAGCTGAAACCAATGGCAGCTGCAACTAACATAACCACCATGAATTTTTCAAAACACCCCATGATTTTGTAAATTTTCTGTACAAATTTTTTTACCAGAGAAATGAAATGAGAAGGATGGAAGTGAAGAGATGTTTGTTATTGACTTATTGAAAGGTGGTGGCCGTGGGTGAGTTATTTATAAGGGCAAGACTGAACAGTTTTGAAAGATTATTGTTGTTATTAGTGTGGAGATAAGAATAATTAAGAGTTAATTAATGTTAAATATGTAGAACATGTATGATAATGCATGAAACATGACAGCCTGACTCACTGTCTTCTTTAGCTTAAAGTAAAGTTGCTTCAAAATTTTATGGATGGTCGACCAAACTTACTCCCTCATTTGTATTTAAAAATTTGAAATAATAATTTTTGAGCACAGAGAAATATCATTTTTTAAATTAAATTGTAGCTAAAATCCTTTTCTTTCCTATTTATAAATTATAATATAAATTCTCATCATTTAGTTGTGACTTATATCTCTGAGAAATTCATGAATTGAAAATTTACATAAGCTTTACATATATAATTTAATTATCAAAAACAGTTATTACTCACTCCATTTCTAAATATTAGTCTTTGACTGTTAAATTGACCACCCTAAACTATGATTTATCTATTTATAATTAGTAAAAATTTGAAAATGCATTTGAAAGAAAATTGTATATACTTTTCAATGATATAAGTTTCATAATTTTCTTAATTATATTTTTTACGTAAATTTCAGTCAAAATTCAATCAAATTAACCCAAAAATTAAAACAGGATAACTATTTGAAACGGAGAGAGTATTATACAAAGAGTACTACTTCTGACCTTGGTATAAAAAATGGAGGGAATATTTCTTGCGATCTCTTGTAATTTAATTTCTACTTTTAATTATTTTTTGTCTAAAATATATAGACGACCCTGTTTCATGATATCGTTAAAAATAAAAGCTGTGATTTGCTGTCCATAATCGTTTGACCACCCAACATATTTCACAATCCTCAACCAAAAAAAAGAAAAAAAAGAGATAGAAGTAAGTGTTTTTATATGCATATTTATATCAAAATAGAGTCATTTTTACTGAAAATAAAATATATGTTTTACAATTTTTTTCCCAATCTATACTTACTCATTAATAAGGACATTTCAGTGAAATACACAAAATATCAAATTTGACTGTCACAGTTCGATTTCATACATTATTAAATAAATTTTATTTATTTAACTTAATCATTTTGGTTTTACCGGAATTCAATTTCTTATAACTACATAATTAAATAATGTTTATTTATTATATGAGAATAATGTTCCTGAAATTATTTTCTAAAATACTTTTCCTTAAAGCAAAATATGAAATTAAATATGATATTTATCTAATTGCTAATTAGTTATACTTAATATTTAGTTTTCTTTCTGCTTAAAAATTGCTGCTGTTGAAAAAAGTGTTGTTAAAATAAGTGTTGTTAAGAAAATCAGATAATTGTTTGATAATATTTTTGATATGTGCATGTTTTCAGGTATAATATAAAAAATTAATGTTGTTGGTAAAGTTTGATGTTGAAATCAGTAACGGCTTCTAGTAACAACTGAAAATCAGCTTTTTTTTAAAACATGGAACATGCTTTCATATTTACCAAACAGTATTTTATCTGATTTTGAGAAAAAAGCTGATTTTGAGAAAAAAGCTGCTGTTGCTGTCTGCAACAGCAACGCCAAAGCCTTAATCTTGTGATTTGATTTAGAAAGATACGCTGGAGGTAGTCTCAGGAGAACTATAATATTATTAAATATATTAATCGTTCAATGTTTTATAAATTTATATTTAAATAATATTTATTAATTTAATATTTTAATAAAAATCCGTGTCTAGGCATTCCTTATTCCATTAATGCAATAAAAGAAGATAATATCACTTGAGGTTTTGACTTTATGTGTTTAAGCACTTCTACAACACCCGAAAAGGTGTTTTCATTTATATTCGGTATGAAAATTTTATGAACTCTCCATCTTAAAAATTAGAAATTAAAATACTATTGCTCAATATTGTATATATGTGGCGAGTATAATGCAACTGAAGACTTTGATAAAGTCAAAGGATCAGATTAAAAAATTAAATACATCACTCGTTTACGTGTAATATAATTTAGATTAGCGTTTAACTATAAGAAAATCAAACACAATTTAGTAATTAAATTTAATGACAAAAGATTATTATTAAACTTGTATTATAAGACAACAATAATTAAAAATGATTAGTGTAGGATGAAAGCCAAATTAGAGACGACACTGTGTGTTATTTCAGTTTTCAAGACTGGTTGGCACGTCTAAATCAGATAATCCATTTGATTGTTTTATACTTATGATTTGGCATATGTTTCTACAACATTTTGCCTAAAGGAATATTTTGAGTAAAGGTAGGGTAAATAAATATAGGACCAAAATCAAGAATTTTGCCAGCAATATCACTTGTATGCAACGGTTATGTCATTGTTTGTTTCCTACTTCTTGTAGGGTGTATTTATTTTAAACTTTGATGGATTATTTGTTTTTTTTTATAAATTTTGAAAGATTGATGTTGATTTTAATAAATTAATACTACTTTGCGAATTTGAAGAAATTTATGCAAAATCTTGCTCACTGATTTTAGAAGAATTTTTGTCAAATCTTTCAAAATTTTATGAATTTTAACAAGATTTCATTATATCTTTATATATAATTAGTGTAAAGCACTTAAATGGTATGGTAACAGGTCCTACATAGTTAAATTAAAAACTCTCTTACACAATTAGAGTTATTAATAATGCTCTACTTTAGAGAAAAAATAATATTTCTATAAAAGTAAATAATAATAGAAGTAGTATAATTTTACACTAAAATTTATTAAAATTGAACTTATAAAAATAATGAATAAACATATAAATAATCATTATTTTAGTGAATTTGTATATATAAAAAATTCGTAATTTTTATCATTTCAAGAAGTACAACATAAACCGAAATAATATATACATATGAAAAAACATATTATTAACTTAATGAATTTATATTTTTATGAAAATACATAAAAGATATTAATAAATAAATAAAATTATAAAAACACTAAAATAAAATAACTTATTAAACGTTGCATTGCACGTGTATAAAATTAGTAATATAAAAAATACACTAACAAATCCTTTTATTGTATCCAACAAAATTCACGGATTTTTGAATATCATGAGATTTTCATGAATTTCTAAAAATTCAAATTAAATACACCAAAATTTTAATAAACTTTTTAAAATTCAAATTGAATACACTTGATTTTTAAAAATCTCAATCCAATACAACCGGATTTTAATTAATTTTTTAAAATCCGAAATAAATACACCTGAATTTTCAAGATCCAAAAAAATTCTTTTAAATCTTGATTGAATATACCCGTATATAATGAAATTATCGTTGGACGGAAATTATTATAGATCACAGGTTCGATTCTTCTTCGACATTTAAAATCCGTAATGCTTTCGTTACTTGTTAATGTAAAATGTTTCACTAAAGCAATATCGAAAAAATTACTGATTTTCGGTCTGGAATCCCTCAACTGCTTATTGACTAAAAGTTATGATTTCTTTCTGTTTGGGAGAAATTTCTTTACATCTAGAACAAACATACAAGAAGACTATTTTACACGTAAAATGAGAGACTCATACTTGAGACATTTATTATGTTTTCTGGAAATTTCTTTACATCTAGAACAAATATACAAGAAGACTATTTATAGGTAAAATGAACGACACATAGTTCAGGAAATCAATATATATATATAAAGAAGGATACGCGGGAGGTTATGTGGCGCCCCTAAGATCGTCTCAATCTATTTTTCTAATTTTCTAAAATTTTAGAATTTTAAATTAGAAGTAGAATAGATGTTTGAATTTATTGAGAAGAAGAGTTCTAATTTATAGCGAAGACGAGGAAGAGTTCAAATATAAAAGAAGTACTTTGCTGTAAAGTATAGACTTATCTTATTTATTAACAAAGGAAATAAAATACATTTGCGTTTCAAGAATTAGTATTATATAAGCATGATATATTCTGAGTCCAAAATCTCATATAACGTGATTTCACCCTCGAGAAACAATACGTTTGAAAGCTTCTATTGCATAATTTAATATTTCAAATTTATATGTCGTCGTCTAATTTCATTATGAAGTTTACGAGTGTGCTAACACATATTTTTGGTTTGTGTAGGTACTTGAGTACATGTTATTCAATTTATTGGAGATTTTGAGTGTTGAACAGGTAAAGTATTCTATTATAATTTTAGTCAAATCTTATACATCTACAGATCTATTTTCATCTTTATGATGAAAATTGAATTCCGAATTTCTCAATATCTCAGGTTCCAGTTAGATCTGTTGATTAGATTAATTTTGACGTATTCTTTTCTTTTCAGCATGCTTCCAAATTGATGCAAATCGAAAACACGCCATGTATTATCTTTTTGTTTATATTATTTTTCAGAATTTGCTTCTTTTTCTTTAATTATTTGCCTATTCATAATCAGGTTGTATAATCGAAATCCGAAACAAAATGATGATGTTGTAAATTGTAGGTACAAAAGTTTTTCTCCTTTTTATGTTAAGATACATATATACACTTTTTTATAATAATACATAGTCATATATGATTAATTTTTGATTTTATACGACAATGTAAATTGATACGAACATTCTATGTTTTTTTATAAGACGATTTTGATTTGTTTGCCATCTTCTATGATAGATTTGGTACTTCAACGATAATGTTCAGTGTTAATACTCTCTGCATGATGGTTTAGTTCACCAGAATTGTCTCTATCCCTTTTACTTTTATTATTTACTTCAATATATATATATTATATATATATATATATATATATATATATCTATACTATTATATTAAAGACGAAACATTGAAAGTTTTGTAGTCTGGTCGTCCAAAATTTTTATAGTCTGGTCACTCAATTTCCAGCCGTCGAATCTTTTTAATCAAATTGATGAGAACCGTTGGATAAAATATTAAAAATTATTAAATATAATACATTTTATATTATAATTACTAAAAACTATCTAATTACCTGTTTTATATTCTCTAAATAAGACAACTCATTTTCTAAAAATAAAACAAGCAACTTTATATAAAAGTAATATAAATTTTATACAACTGCCTTTTCAGCACATTACCTATTTTATATTTTCTAAATAAAACAACTCATCTTCTAAAAATAACACAGACGCATTATCTGTTTTATATAATCTTACTTAAACAACTCATCATCTAAAAATAAGACGATCAATATATACATAAAAATGTAATATAATTTTATATAATTAATAATAAATGACTATCTTCTTTCTTGATCACATTACCTGTTTTATATTTTTTTAACTAAAACAATTAATCTGTCAAAAATAATACATGCAACGTATATATAATGGTGATATTATTATATATTTATAACCAATTACCTTTTTCATCTAAAACACATTATTTATTGTATATTTTCTAACTAAAACAACTCACATTCTAAAAATAATACAAATGACATATATACAGAATGATAATATATTATATATAATTATTAATAAAATAATCAGTTACCTATTTCAGGTAAAACATATTAGTTGTTTTATATTTTCTAACTTACTTTTCAAAATATAATACGGGTAACATTTATATAAAAAGATAATATAACTTTATATAATTATTAATAAATAACTAATTGTCTTTTCCAACACATTATCTGTTATATATTTTTTTTAACTAAAATAACTCATCTTCTAAAAATAACACAGGGAACATTTATATAAGACGATAATATTATTAAATTAAACTCATAAAATTTATTTTAATTATACTTCTTTTATAACTTTCAATTCACGTAAAATAATTAGTAAAAAATAAAATTAATATTGTAATTACTAATAACTACCTAATTATTAAAAACATCTATAAAATATTATTAAACACAAAATTCTTGAAATACAAAAACACAAACACCTACGTTAATTGAGTTCAACAACCAAATATAATTATAACTATTCAAATTTCAAAATCATATTCATAAAAAACAAATACAGAAATAAAGATATTTAAAATATTAAAATACAAAAAAATTTTTAAATTTCAACCGTGCATCGCACGGACGTGGGAGATTAGGTGGTGCCCCTAAGATCGTCTTAATCTATTTTTTTAATTTTCTAGAATTTTAGAATTTTAAATATTGATAAATAAAAAAAAATATTATTTAACATATTAGAAGTATAATAGATGTTCGAATTTATTGAGGAGAATAGTTCGAGTTTATAGCGAAGACATATAATTAAAAGTTCTATTTAAAGTAGAATAGGTGTTTGAATTTGTAGAGAGGAAGAGTTCAAATATAAAAGAAGTACTTGCAAAGTTCAATTTGAACTAGAATAGGTGTTTCGATTTATAGAGGAGAAGAGTTCAGATATAAAAGAAGTATTTGCAATTAAAAGTTTCATTGGAAGTAGAATAAGCGTTTGTAATACATAACTAAAATTTCTATTTGAAGTAGAATATATGTAAAGTTGTATATGTGTTTTTTCAACGAAAAGAGCATGGTAACATAAAAATTAATATATAAGACAAGTATATATTCAATATATTAAATTTGAGATTTTGATATTAAAAAGGAAAGCGTGTTTCACGGGAGGACGACTTATTAGCGAGGACCGAGTAATTTTCGTAATTTATTTGATAGAGTTTTTTAAAAAAATTATTACGCCGCCGCGAAGCGCGACTTTTTCAACTAGTTTGTAAATAAGCAAGGACGAAATTATAATGAAATTTGATGCTTATGTATTATTAATTTCTGATCTAGGCCTCGTTTGTTTAGATGTAACCAACTACGTAACTCAAAATTATTGGTTACAGTGTTTGGTTCGTTATAATTTAAATTGGACAAAATAACTCCAAGTTCCAAGGTTTTGGTAGTTATCACAAAACATGAGAACTTAGTTAACAAGGTCTACCATGGCTACTATAAGTTACATAGCTATCAAGTATATAATCATTAACTATTTACCAAAATTAATCATGTAATATGTAATATGTAGTTATATAGTAATAAATCAAACGCAAACATTTCAATTACCTTGGAACCTATAATTATAAATTAGTTATCGGGATATGTAAATATAAAATTGACGAAACAAATGAGACCTAGTGTCAGATTACTGGATCATCAGTTAGTGTCAGATTAAGAAGATGCAAGATTTTGCTGATGGCCTAGTGGCAAGACTTCTTCCCCTTCGGCATGGCCACACGTCACGGTGTGAGTCTTCACTTCCCATTTTCGCATACTAACAATACATGGAAACTGTGTGATCCACCAAATAGGTAGACGACAACCGATATCATGTCAAAAAGAAACACTTGGACAACCGAAAGACCTAGCGACTGCTGAATGCCTGAATCACACTATCATTCAGCAGTAAACATGATCACCCACCAGCATACTAACTTCAAGGAACCATGCAGTTATATAAGACACTATCTGGTAGCGCAAACATTAAAATGGGCAGAGACGAGTAGTGCAGTAACCTGAGATGAGAACACCAAATCTGCATCATATATATACATTTATAAAGCCATAATAACAATTAAAAAAAAAAAAAAAAACTTTGCAGGGACAATCACAAAGTGGAAGACAGCCATGAATACAATACCACAGTTTCGGTGCCACGTATGTTTACTATGTAAGTTCAGTTACGTTACAAAGGACAAGCACTTTGTTCACCGGAGGATTAACCTAGGATCAGGACAAACCGTAAAAGATGATGCCATAAGATTTGAACATGAACAGATACACAATAGTGATGCAAGATGAAGGAGAATGATGAATGCCATGACCACATATTTTAGGGTAACAATATCTTTCTCCAACATGTTTTAGGGAGCTATAAGATTTGTACAGGCCTCAATATATTACGGATAAGACCTATGTTTATTCTTAGTCAATAGAAATAGACCATCATGTGGAGCTCAAAAGACCATGTAACTCAAGCTACTGGCATCAAAGACTTGTATTATCCAACAAGATGCGACTATCCAACACTGACACCATTAGACACAGTAACTCGAAGAACTTCATATTATTCTATCAAAGATCTGCATATATAAAAAACTCACAAAAGACTTCAAGTCAAAAGTACAAAAAAAAGGTACATGTAGAGTAGCATCTGGTACAGCATTAAGCTACCAATACTACTCATTGCTGTTGGGATTAGATCCGGGGCTCATTTCTCCCATAACGATTTGGAACTCTGCGCTTACCGACTCCAGCAAGTTCAACAGAAATAATAAAAGTGGACTTGCCCGCCTCCCTCAGATAATGAACATCTCCATTCATGAGTTTCACTAATTTTCTGCTAATCAGCAAACTTACACCTTCGTCAGATGTTTCAGAATTACTTCCAAACATCTGGCTTAACAAGTCTTCTGGTACAGCTCCAGCATGTGTTATCCTGCATCCAAGAAAGAAAATGCTAGTAAGCAACACGGATGAATAGTTGTGGAAGAAGAATGATATACATATTTTCTAAGGCATAATTTTATAATTAATGACAGTAAATTTTGGAAGGAGAGGAAAAAGGGGAAGGTGGTTGTCAAAATACATTTAGAAACAAGAAAGGAGAAAGCTCAATTCGGAAGAAAAGCATCATTATATCATACACAATGAAATGTGGATTTTATGTTCATTCGTTATCAGATTTGCAGGAATTGACCGATATTTTAAATTATAGAGAACACAACCAATTGGCTTTTATTGTTCTGCATAGAATCGGGCTTAGTCAGAATTAGTAACTACAAACTGAATTTGCCGTGAATCTTTGCAACAAAGAAAGTCTCAAAGTTTATGCCTTCTTATTGGTAAAATCCAACTGCGGGATTCAATCCAAACCTTTTTCTCTATTTGAAACATTTACAATCATTTCCTATTGGATCAACATGCTTCTCTTTATCCAACAAATGTTTGTTGACATATTAACAACAAGAGACTTGAAAAATCTTCTATAATTAAGTACAAATTTTTAAAAAATTGAGAATGACTATTCGTTTTGAATTAATTTTATATTAATCATACTAAAAGACTGATCTGTAATAAAGAAAAATCCTTTTTATCTCAGAAATTATTAGAAAGCTCATTCTATTGTTATATTAAGAACTACATCATTATTATATTCTAATAGCACTACATCATTATATACGAATAGCAGTTATATGTATTATTGTACCTGAATTCCAAACGCACAAGTTGAACAGATTGTCCCAAATTATCCTTGGTTGAAGTAGCTGAAATGCCAAGCTGACCACCAACGGGAGTAAAGTTCACACAAATCATCAAGAAATCAGAAAGGACTTGCTGAAGTCTGAGACTATCTCCATACAAAGTTTCAGACATTATCTCTTTAGAAAACTTATCAAGAATTTGAATAGCCTTTTCACTGCTCTTCATAATGACTTGACTCCTAGATGCAATATATACATCTTGAAGCATGAACTCGGACATTTCCAGGTCCAAATACCTGTAGCAGTTGGGGCAGCAAAGTATAGGATAAGTACGATGACTATCATCAGATCTCATTACAATAATTTCTTTTCTACATCAAATCTTTATGTATAAGAAACCCAAATATAAACTAAGGAGTCCTGGAGTCTTTATAATATATGAACTCAATTTCAGCCATTTTAAATTCAGTGCATATGTAACAACATTTAGGATGGTATATGTCAGGTTCAGTTCATGCCACCATCGATGCATACTCTGCGAGGCAGGAAGCAAAGGAGTGTGCTTTATCTAGTGTTATATAATGTGTTTATTGTAATTAAGGGATATGCTCAAGGCAGAAAAAACAAATATATCATATATGCTAAGAAACATTGTGATCCTCCATAATATATACTGTTAGTTCTTATGAAGATAGGTCATATCCCCTCGTTTCTACCTAATCTTCACATCTGTCCTACTATATTAAATTAAAACCTTGGTTCTATTCAACTAAAACTAAAACTAAAACTAAAAGATTATAACGTCAACTTGCAGCCATAAGATTATAACGTCAACTTGCAGCCATTTTCATTCAGTTCATATAAGAACCTTTATGATGGTTACATGTTGGGTGGGTTCATGTCAATCCTATATATACATAGGGAACTCCCTCAGGCTGGAAGCAAAGGAGTGTGCAACACCAATGTTAGAGCCAAGAGGCCAGATATACTGTGCTTGTTACAAAGAAGGATATGTCTAAGTAGAAAATATCAAGATAAAAGAAATGTCGTGATGCATTATAATATAAATGTTCTGACCGGAAGCAAAGGAGTGTGCAACACCAATGATAGAGCCTAGAGGCTAGATACACGTGCTTGTTACAGATAAGGATATGTCTAAGTAGAAAATATCATGATAAAAGAAACATTTTGATGCATTATATATAAATGTTCTGAAAATTATATCTGCCCATTGCAAGAAAGTCAAACAGATGATACCCGTCAATGATGCTATCAAGATCCGTGTCATCGAGTATCTTGTTGAGCTGAAGCTGGCAGTGTCCACTTGTACGCAAAAGTTTCTTTTGTTCTTCTCCTAAGTTAGCCTCTTCCAACTTCTTTCGAATAAAATTGATTCCAGCGAGTGGATTTTTAGCTTGCCTTCTCAAATAAGCTAACACTTTCAGTCTCTTCACAGCAGTCTGCTCTGCTAAATGTTGTATATGTAGCGCTTGCTGAAGCTCTTGGCTTGCTAACTGTAAAAAGCAAAAGATTCCGGTAACTGTGCCATATCCATCTAGCTTTTTGCTTGCACAGAGCAGACACTCTACATACTTCCCATCTCGTGCAAAGAAGCCGAACCGTATATTTTCAGATATCTGACCGGTCATAGCATTATTCAATGCAACACCAAGATTAACAAAAGCCTCTTTGCTTTTCAGACGGCAACATGACGCTTGGACTCCAAAAATCTCCCCAAGAAGCATTTTATCTATAACCTCCTCTCTATGCCATCCAGATAACTCTGACATAGCTTGATTCCACTCGAAACACCATCCAAATTCATCTGTACCAAATATCGGTGGTATCAATGGGTTTGGGTTATGCACTATCGCTTTATAATCTCCTTCAACCCGTGTAAATTTATCCATGATGGTCTTCTGATCAGTAACATCTTGGGCCACAAAACATACACCAACAACATTGTCATGGAGACCCTTATTCGCACAAGCGTTAACAACTAAACTAATTGAACCTGCGTCTCCCCTAGATCCGTGGGTTTTGAATTCAAATTGAATGCCTTGCTCTTCTTTCCCTGAAAAATACAGAACAAGAAAAAACAGAATAACATCTAATCAGAAGGAAATATATGCATCATTTGACTTGAAAATGAGCAAAAAGATACAATCAGAAGGAAATAAGTGAAATTTTCACTTGCCTTCTACTAATTAAAGATACAATCATTTTATTATGTTCAATTGCGTTATTTGCATATCAGCTATGATATTGTGAAACAAGATGACAACGCTTTTCAATTTTCATATACTTTCTTAATTTGGTACAGCTTATACAGAGGTGCGCACAGACAGCTAGACACACGCACACACACACACACACATTTCAAATCTTCATACCTTGCAGAGCTAATGCCAGCATCTTTTCCACCGTATCTATTGAAGAATCTTCCACAAGAGTGAGTAAATGCTTTCCAATGGCTTTATCTACAGGAAGACCAGTTAACTCGCCAATTTTCGTATTCCACCCATTGACTATTTGATCTGCATCGACTGCGAATATCGGCACTGTAGCCGTTTCAATCAGCCGAACCATCTCACTTGTAACTGCTTCTAGCTCCTGTATCCCATCAATATTAAGGTCATTGAGCTTTGCATGGATTGCACTAGTGTTATTACGACTTTCATAGCCTTCTGGAACAATTGCTTTTTCATCGTTCAGTGCTTTCCTCAGGATTAGCTGCAAGGAATGGATTGCATCCATCTCAAAGTCCTTCCAAGTTGCACTCCTAGTCTTTACAACTTCCAGGAAAGCTTTAAAAGATGACCTCGGGTGCATCTTCCTACCATCATCCTTCTCATTAGGGTCATGCATTGCACCACCCCATCGGATATGACCAGCAGCTGGGGACCTGAACCAGAAGAGCATGTCGTGGGAAGTTATCTTCACAACTGCCATTCCGCATACAACATCCCCTAGAGCAAGAGCTCCAGGGAAACCAGCATCATACAGGCTATCTGTACTCAAACCTGTGGAATCCATATGGTACTCGGTGAGCCATGAAACGATATCCCTAAGCTGGTAGTCACGCAGAGTAGCACCCAATCTATAAACCGTATTTTTGAATAATAGGGCAGCCCCATCACATTTTACAAGATCCATCATGTTTGGACTCTGTGACACTATACTCCCACCAGATAAAGCCTGTAACCGGTTAACTGATTTGCTTGCTAGCTTATAAGACTGCAAGGCCCCTGCTGCAGTTATAGGGACTTCATAAGGCTTGACAGGCTCAAAGTCAATAATCAAACTTCCTGTTACTCTGTGGGCAATTGCATAATATGGTTTCCCTGAACTTTTACAGTGAACTAATATTGGATTTAACAAATTGATATCCGCAAATCCTACTGCCTTCTGCAAGGCAACTGCACTAGGGACCGTAAAGATTGTTCTCACATCAGTTTCAATTTCCAGAACTGGATGTTCACCGACAGTTGGAACAGCGTGATTAACCATCGTCAGCATTTCAGGAGCATTTTCACTATATGCCATAATTTTGAAAGATTTTTCATCTACTGCTAACAAACAGCCGAAGGACTGGATGAACTTTCCCTTTTGAATTTGATGGAGGTAAGCATTGGTTAACTGGTTGGATCGAGTTGATAAATTTTCAGCAGTGGTATCTCGCACTGAGCTTGAGTAGTCAAAAGAACTACCTGTCTCTTCATACTCTGCATGGAGCTTTGCATCCATTGTTGTCAGTACAACCCTCGAATTTTGTGTTGCTCTTGCTGAATTGGTAGAAGAGTTTGCAGGTCTTGAGGTTGACATTCTTGTCTAGATCAAATGGAATGTTAATAAGAAAAATGATTACCAACATAAACAAAGCACAAAGGCCTTATATGTAAAAATCTAAACATGTATAACTCCTTGATCAATTGCTATACTAGGCATAAAAACAAAAAATATTACCCATATGTATTTCATAATTGCCAGTTTAACAACAGGATTCACCCAACCGATTATCAATGAAAAGTTAAGAATCAAGAAATACCGAAATAGAGACTTAAAAAGCGAAAAACTATGAGGTAAACAACTCCAACAAAAAATATAGATATCTTCCAGATTCTACTGAATTGTAAGAATGGCACATAAATAGAGTTTCCTTTTTTGAGATAATCATCACAGGAACAAATTCAACATCATCCAGAAACCAAGAATCTGATCAAAAACCAGTAAGCATCTTTCTTTATTTTGGCAAAACCTAATACTGACATCAACCACACACTTTTTGCTCATTCAGCTCATACAACAATAAACCAGTAAAAATTCAAGATCACCACTTACTCAAAACTACTGGATACACAAAGCTTGTCTACACATTCAAGAATGACACCATCACATGAAAAATCAAACCAACATCATCATGCACAAATTAAAACATAAAATGATCACAATTTAAGTATCTAACAACATACCATATAAACAAAGCACAGCTGAAAGTTAACTATAAATTCCAAATTTTAGCTACAAAATAGAAAAGACCAGAAGCCTAACCTTGTTGAAGCTTGAAGAGGTAAATGAAAAGTGAAGATGATTGCAACAGCTTCAAGAAGTGCTTAAAAATAGAAAGCCCAGGTGGGACCCAAAATATATATTGGGAAAGCTCATATCCCCATTACAGAAAAACCATAAAATAAATTCCAAGATTGTAACTCAAATAATACAGTTAGAGGATATATTAAAATACGCAAAGGAGAGGGAAACTGGAGACAAAATCTTGAGAGTAGACACTTGTTTCTGTGTGGGCAGATTTTTATTTTCCACAATAGGTAATGGGTGATGTTGATATTTGGCCTAAAGTAGCACAAGTTACATTTGGATTAGTTGCAAGTACAGTAGAAGAATATTTAATGTACATATATGTTTGGGCTAAGCTTGTCCTAATCAAATGTCGATAACAATTTTAGCGTGAGAACATGAATTGTTCTCTTTGGAACAAGAACTAGCGTAAGACAATATTGACCATGCTAGAATAATAAATTTATTCTTACGAAAAAATTGAGAAATATTTTTGCAAAGAAATAGGAAAGGCCATTAGGGTTTTATTTAAGCTAGTGAGGAGGTCAGATATTTGGGTTGGAATAGATAAATATCTAAACTTTACAATGAAAAAGAAAAAAGAGGGGATGGGTGTAAAAGGAAAGTACGGGAGAATCATGTTTTATTCAACAGGAAAAGGAGAGGGAGAGTTATGGGGTTCACATGGAGACCTGTGTTTTTGTCAGGGGTTGTGAAAGATTGACATGAATATGTATGTGTTAGATTGTGGTGGGGGCAGATTCTCCTTTGTGCAGATTCATTTTTTTTAAGTGTGGAATACTTGTAAACTCATTCTTTGCACTGTTACAGGAAAACAAAAGTCCGACCTCTTTTTTTAGTTGTACAAATTTGACGCGGATATAAAGATTTGTACAGTTTCTATAAATCTAAATCAATCGAGATACTATTATATGATTACAAAAGTGTTGGATCTAGAATACACACGATTTTAAACACAAATATTCGTAATTCATTTTACTTTACATCGATAAGATATGTGTTAAGATGTGTTATATCAAATGAGGACGACATTCTACATTGTTAAATTAAAAGTTAATATTTAAAAATTAAAAGTTGGGTTGAGGACGGGTGGAGGCTGAAGAGGGAGGAGGGTGGCTGGACAAAGGAAACGCAGGCCGGAGATGGAGAAACGAAGATGTGATTAGGTCGAAGTTGAGGTTGAGGAGTAGAAGGGCGGCGACGATAGAGTGCAGGTGCGACGACGGTGGTGAAACGAAGGAGACTGGACGGAGAGGGTGGTGTGGTTGGGTGTGGTTAGAGATGATGGTGGAAGGAGGTGGAGTTGCGGCGGTGAAGATTGACTGGGGGACGAACGGTGAACGATGGACGTGAGTGGTAATGGTGGCTATATCATTGGTTTTTTTTCTAAGTTCGGCTATATCATTGTTGTGGGTAGGTTGTGAGTGTATTTGTATGCTTCTGCGCTAACTGCTGTGTTGAATGGTGAAGAAAAGGGAGTACCGCGGAAATTTTCTGCGATACGGGAGGAGGGGCAAAAAAGTAATTAGCCCGTACCGTGAAAAATTTCTACGGTATGGTTATTTTTTTTTTTAAATCACAGCAGTTGAATCATCCATGAATCCAGAAGTTGTTTGTTGTGAATATCATTACTAGCAAACGATTACTAGGGAACAAACTCTTTTTAAGTATTGATACAGGGAGTATGAGTAGAGTAGGGTACGATGGTTTCTCTCCATTTTCCACATCTCCCATCCCAATTATTGAGTTTCTACTCTCTACTCTCTACTCTCTGCTACATGTTTTATTCAACAATTATAGCACGTGATCATGTCCCCATCGCACGTGATTGTGGAACCATAACTTTGTCCTTGGAGTCTAGAGTTTAGACACAGGCACTGACTGGGACATGGATTTCAAAAGTTATCTGTTTACAGTCCTCAAGTAAAAAAATTAAAAACTAAAGGAAGAGAAAATATGGCAAAAATTATGTTTAACTCTTCTGCTAAACTACATGTTTTGGTAGACCATATGCTGTGGGGTAAATCATGATCACTGCAAGTTTGAAGAAAATGCACCCAAGAATCCCTTTATTTGTAGGTGCTTCAACAAATTTCAGCAAGTTCCAACAGCATGATCCTGGAGAAATTATCAGTCTTTAATCTTTTACCTGGAGTTTACCATTACTGACAAGTAGAAATACAGTTTAATATATCAACACATGATTTCCAAAACATTCCCAATCCAGAACTGTTGAGTAACAAGTCGCCATCCAATATCGATATCGTTTCCTGATTCTCATTGACTCGAGATTTGTTCAGATCTCATTTCAGAAATTCACCAAGTCCCGAAAATTTCTAACTAATCAACTAATCTGAGTTGGCCTATCAATTGTGTTATTTTGCTTCTTCCTCAGCTTTGGATTGCAACTTGCCCAGAAAAGAGAGCCAAACCTATGGCATTCACATAATATTTTCATGGGGTCAAATAAGATATCTACTTTCGTACCTAGACAAGGCCCTGGTAGCATTATTCCGTATACACCTAATGTCAGAAATACTCCTAAATTAGCACATTTTTGAAAGTATTTCTCCATTCTTTTTTCTTATCCTGCCCTTCACATCTCTCCAGTGTGAAGAAGTTTCTGGTCAAGAAGTCACTGGAGGGATGGCAGCACTCTAAAGCCTTCTGATAGTCCACAAACCCACACTATCATTTTTCCTATTACAATCCTATGCAGGCTGCCAGCCAGTCGATATTATCATCCACCTCACTTTACCAGGAAAAGTTTAATCCCTCAGATAAGCTAACTTGGATAACAAAGATATAAATCAGTCGGGTTTGCGATCTGTCAATGGCACCCTGGGGGTATCATCTACGAGCACTGTGTAACATCCATCACAGGAGAATTACATAGTGTAAACGTACTGACCTTTATGAGCACAAGCCTGGTATGAAACCTTACAAACCTCCTTATAAACAAATCCAATCCTCCAATAAAGAGGCAGGGACACATTATATAACTACTTATTTAAGGAAGTCATAGATCAAGCATCCTTAATGGCCCTTAATTTCTGACTCTAATTTTATGCTCTCTCTTCTTTTTCAGAACTTACAAAATACACATATTCGCCCTCCACTAAGTAACATTATTCAACTAAACCAATTAGTAGAACTTGGTTCTCATTATAAAATGCATCAAAACTTACGGGTGCATCGACTTAAGCCTAGTCTCGATAATTATATATTCTAAAGAAAATTTGCACCGAATGTTTAGCAAAAAAGAAAAAAAAAATTGCATAGAATGACGTAAACATTACAAGATCTATGAAGATTTTATGGGCAACATCAGCCCAGATTGTGTAAATTTTAGTGAAATGGTAATATATGAAATTGGGTTCACAAACAGGTTCAAAATTTAAATACATACCATGAAGCCATGTATGCTACCTCAAACTCTTTCAACTGATAATGCACTGAAGAGTGGCATAGCTGGAGACAGTAGGAATATCAGACTAATAAACTAGTGCCATTGCCAAGTGAACTACAAAACGATTTTGGAATTGCCATCACGTTTTTGCTGCACTCCCAGAATATGTTATCTAGAAGTGATATCAATAATCAAATTCAAGATTAAAATGTATTAATCACATTTGGTCATCTACAACCATCATAGCATATATTATATCACGTCAAGCTATCACTTAACAGTGTATAGTACATTGGATAGTTAAATCCTAATTCATTCATTGTAGCATAAACTTTTCTTTACGATTTCCGAAATTGCTGAAGCCTAGAAACAATATTATTAGTAACAACAAATTGTCGAGCTTAACTTTTGATATGCATAACTAGATAATTCATTTTACAAGTATACAAGAGTAGCGAACATTCACTTCATAAAAAAAATATACAGAATGAACAAACTTAACCCAGGTCTTCTTTTCTAGAGTTTCACAAATTCCATATTTCTTCGAGATTCCACTTCATGCTCCGAGATATTGGAACCCCATGATCCAACTAACATTTGCTGTCCACAACTATGAGGTAAAAAGTGCTGAGGTTGTTGACTTTACTTACAGAAAAACACAGTTCTAAGATCAATAAAGTGTCGAAAAAACTTTAGATTTTGACCTCATTACTGTCTCTACAGCATATGCATATATAACAATTGTCTTCTTGAATAGCTTCATATATAAAGCACTTCATGATAGGGCACAATCATTTCCTTGCAGACATCAACATCAACAAAATGCCACAACTAGTAGTCCTACTGCAAACTGAACTGGTCTTGCTTCCCTACCTTTCCTTAATAGTTATCATTACCTTAACTAATGGACAGTTCCTAATTACACTCTACACAGTTCCTAATTGCTATGTGGACAACACAACTAAATATAATTATCATCAAATCCAGATAGTATTCTTCCCAATGATGATTGACAAACGAATAATTATCTTGTAGATTAAAGTCGGGGGAAATAGTAATTTGTAAATATAACCTTCATCTCATTTAACAGTATACTGTTTTTACAGAAATAAATAGATAGTATACGAAAGAAAGATTCTCTTTCATAAGATACAAGATCCTGGAATTAACAATGTAATCCAAATGTGTAATAATCATGGTAAAATCTAAAAGCCTAAGACCAAATGATCTAAAGATGCATTTCCTTTGAACTATTATTAGACAGAGGGTTTTGTCAAGACCAATCAACTCATATGGTACTTACAAAACTCAGGAAATCTAGAATATTTCATATATAGTATCTTGTTAATATAAATTAAACAACAAATTATTTCATATAATGGTAAGGACAGACAAGTAAGTTCAAAAACTATTCCTGCCTAACTACCTTCAAAGTTTGGCAGGACTATTGAACAAAGCACACAAGTACCATCTATATAGCCTAGAAAGATTGAGCTCACTTTGTGTTCTTTGATATTTGGAAATTGTAGCCCTCACTCCCTCCCAGATGATGAGCTCTTTTTTTCCGGTTGTAAAAAGACATCATTGGGCAGCTTATTCAAGAGTCCGCCAAAATTTCTTCTGAGTTAGCTTTTCTCTTAATTACGTCAAGACTTCTCATAAAACCTACATTCCCTCTTATCTAGATTATATAAAATATTTGTTGTGTACGTGTATTTTTAAGCAAATTACTAAATATGTACGAAATCTACCTTTGCTGGGTTGTGAATCTTAGGTCTTTACAGAAGACTCCATTTTATCATATAGCTCTTAGAAATATGCTTCTTATTTGGTTGTAGAACTTCAAACTTTATTATAATTAGCAATTAATGATTAAACAAACATTTTTATTACATGCTGTTTATTTCCTGAGGAAATCTACTTTTTGTGTACCAAAAATTCATTGTTGTGAAGTAATATATCACTGAATGAGATGAGGCTGATAGAGTTACAAGTCCCCGTTGATCTGAAACAGGGCCGCTGCCAGAACCTTATTTCTGAAACTGAAATTGCGAACACACAGGTGATTCACAGAGGAGTCACAGAATATTCTGTCTGCTGTATAAAGTGTTCACCAGTGGATGTGAGAAAAAACTTTTACAAGCATCACTAAAGTGCTTGAGATGTATGTTTAGACAGATATAATGAGAGTGTAAGAAGTTTGGGTCTATGACTGCCTACAGAATAAGAATATATATATTTTTGTGACCCTTACTACCTTCAGTGTGACCCTTAATGGTAGACACTTCAGGTCCCAAGCTCAGTTATATTAGTAGATTTTTGGATGTGTGTAAGAGCAAGTCCAATGCATAGCTAAACATAGTTGTATAGCTATAACATAGAACGAAAATTACATAAACCTACTCCGGCCATTCTTGGCTAGATAAATGCAATACTGCATAAATGGATACTTGGTTGTATATTTAGAACCAAAGATGGCAATAGCCATCCTTGTCACATCATTAATTAACTAGAAATGGAGTGCAAGTTGGTCTAATTTACGTGGAAGTGAGAGTTAGATAAACGTTAGTTAAATTTGGAATTATTTTGTTACAATTTGCAACTAGCATTGGACTGCAAGTTCTGTTTTAGCACCAAAAAGTACAATCGCTATAGCCATTTTGCATTTAGCATTGGACTTGCTCTAAGGTGAGCTTCGGGCATGTCGAATACCACATCTGAGATCATGCTGATTTATGGGATATGATCCTCCATAGTGTCTGAGTCCGGACCAAAATTTTCTCAGAGGATGGTCAGGCCGGTATAGTTTTCAGAGGGTTCGACCTTATGCGTTTTAGTACATTCTGTCAAAGGTTTTACAGATATTCATTCTTCTCAATACTAACTCTCAAGTTATAATTAGCAAGTCAATCATTTTTGAAAGAATTTTTATCATCAGTTGACATTTAGCAGTAACTAATAACAATCAATGAGTTCCTGAGTTGCTAAATCTTAAAAATAATTTAAAGCATATTAACAAAATTGTCTGTTAATCTTAGTTACGCGTACATTCATATTACAAGTATACAAGAATATTTGACATTTAGTGCAGAAAATAATCTATACCATGAACAATGACTTAAAATAATTTACCAACCTGCTAGGTGCTCTCTTCTCGAGTTCAACATATTGCATTTGGTAATCACCAGAATCAATACCACTAGCCTTGAGATATTGGAACCTTGTGATTCCATTTGACGTTCATGATTCCAACTAAGAAGCAATCCAATCCTCAGGTGCTCTCTTCTCTATTACATAATCCAAATGCTAATCACCAGGATCTGTAGTACAAGTCCTAAGATTTTGAGACCTCGAGTTTTAGTTTGACATTTACATTACCAATTAAGAAGCAATCAAACCCTTGTTCTAATGGATTGTACAACTAGTATAACAGCATTTATTTTCACATCTTTATAATCTCTACAGAAAATATAAATGAAAACTTTCCGTTTATGCAAAAAAAATTACAATGTGGACAACACTTAATTCTATGATACATCAACCAATATCCAACCATTGATACTCTTCCATTCCAAAATTTCTTGATTCCCATTCTTCTCCCAGAATGATAATGATCATCACTCTTCACTAACCATTATGCCTATCAATACCGACAATGGACTATAAAAATCAGAATCCCAATTCTTAGAATTGATCAAATCACTAATCATCCCTACCCACTAGAACCAGACACAGTACCTAAATCGAAATGGGTATTACATTCCTGAGAAAAGAAATCATTTTTCTCCATCACAATTCTCAAAGACTCAACCTGGTTCCCAGAACAACAAAAATTTCTACTTGTATTCGAAACTGCAAAATCCTCATCTGGGTTCTTTCTAAAACACACTCCAAACTTGTCATTCTTACCTAAATAACAACAAGAAATTGAATTTGAAAACAACTTACTCCTCCAAATCTTTCTCAATTGAAACCAAAACCCCTTCTTGGCCTTTTCATCCTTGTTAAGGCCAGACATATCACATATATATTTATTTGGGCATATATGAAATGATTATATCAGCATGATCACAGTACAAAATGGGTAAAAATTCTTGAAAAAGATGAGATTTTGATAAGTGGGTAAAATCAAAGTAGCTGTGTTGAAGGCAGTACAGAAATGTTGGATTTACAATGTCAGCATCACATGACCTGTTCTAAACTTGTAATGTGTACTTTAAAGTCTTAACTTAAAAACTAATGGTTGATTATACTCCAGGTGTCATCAACTCATGAGACTACCTAAACAAATTGTGTACATTAGTAATTTGTTTTACAAAGTCCAACCAAATCAAGCAACCTTGATGGTGAATTTTCAGCAAGAAATAGGATATTCTTTACATAAAATTTCTTGGTGTAACAGTGCAATAACAATCATGGAATATATTTTGATGATATGAGATTTTTAAGATCAGGCTTACAATATATTGTTCTGTCCTATTTAATTAAATTTTTTAGGTAATAGGATGTTTTTTTTTGCAAATAAAGATTCAATTTTCTAATTAGTATACTTAAGGGCCATTTGTTAAATCTAAACGATATTTATGAATGATTGATATTTCTGAACGATTGATATTTCTGAATGACTCAAATAATATTCTTTTTTCTGAACGAACGAGAATGTGTTTTTAATTAGAATCATGTAACAAAGAAAAATGGAAAATTTACTTACAATTTAATTTTAAAATTTTTGTTTACCTTTTTATACATTCACTTTTTTTATGTTGTATTTTTTTCGTAGTTTATGTAAAGATTTTAAGATCAAATTATTTTAAGAAATTAATAGAAATCTTTTTTTTTTATTGTTGAATATCTACTATGTACTCACTTTGAAATAATGATAAATTTTTACGGATAATATGTAAATTAGTAGAAAATATTTGATATATTCTTGATCAAAATTAAATTATCAATGTCAATTATATACTAATTACATATTATAGTTAAAGTTTTGAACCATCCTGATAGAATTATTTTTTAGGTAGGTCGTCCAGACACTTTAGGGTTCAGATTTTTTAGGTGTCATTCACCTATTAACAAATGACCTCTTAGTATAAAATTCAAGTGACAAATTTATCTTATTTATGATTTATGAAGTTACATGGATGTTTAGTCAAATAAAATGATTGAACAAACGAGTTTGGTTGATGGTAATTGTTATGGATTAAAAAACGTGCTTGTTTAATTAATGCTAAGGTTTAATGAGCTTCGAGCTTTAATGACTGCACTCGTGTATCCGGACTAAATTGGTCCTCACAAGATGCCTACGTATCTCAAATCGTTATTGAGAATCAAGCCAAAGACGTAGTTCTGATTGTAGGATCAGGGACCTTTTATAGGCGTCTAGAGCCTAGTATTTATGGTATGTTTAGGAGTCTTAGCGAATAAGTCTCCTTTTTATTATTGGATAAGCATTGTATTGCTTGCAGGATAAGTCTTTTCCTTGTTGATAAAGGTTATGACTCATTAATTGCCTTTAATTGGGATTCTGGATCCTTCTTTGACCAATTTGCCATAACTGGGGCTCTTTTAATGAGCTGTATATTTTCCCTATTCATTAATTACGAAATTAATGAATAATTAAGGTGTCGGGCCTTAAATATCGGCCTTTCCATTGACTCGTCAATTATATTTCTATAATTACTTTTCTGTCCATATCATTTGCCCCCCCAACTTCTGGGAAATACCCTTGGGATTTTTGTAGAAGTTATCGCATTTTTTCCTGAATTTTTTCATTTTTTCAGAGCATTTTCGACCAGGAATCCATGCCATTTTCGACCAGAATTCTAGGTCGTTTTCGACCAGGATTCTAGGTCATTTTCGACCAGGACTGGGATGAGGTCGAACGTTTCGACCAGGAATTTTAGTACAAAATCGACCAGGATATTTCGACCTCACCCAGTTATATTTTCGACCTGATTTCTGGTTTGGGTTTTCGACCTCATTTTTATAGCCATTTTCGACTAGAAAGTGGGGTGAGGTCGGACACGTCGACCTCGACTTCCAGTGCAAATTCGACCTCGATTTTTCGAGCTCGTTTTAACTGTTTTTCGACCAGGATTTTTGTTTAGGATTTCGACCTCAATTGGTGCGAGATCGAACATTTCGACCTTGCCTTTTAGGTCGTTTTCGACCTCAATTCTTCGACTTCGAGCCATTGTATTTTCGTCCAGAATTTCCAAGCATTATTTCGACCAGAAGGTGTGATGAGGTCGAACATGACGATCTCAATTTTTTAGTATAGCTTCGAATTCATTCCTTAGTCATTCTTCGACCAGGTTTTTCGAACAGTACTCAGATCATTTTCGAACTCAAATCTGGTTTGGGATTTCGACCTCAAGTGGAATGAGGTCGAATCCCTCGACCAGGATTTTTAGTTCAATTTCGACCTCGTTTTTTCGAGCTCAAACCCAATCTTTTTCGACCTCAATTTTTCTGTTCGATTTCGACCTCAATTTATCACGAGATTAAATGGTTCGATTTCATTTTTCAGTTCATTTTCGAACTCAATTTTTTGAGCTCACCTTAGAGTTTATTTTCCAACTTAATTCTTCTTTTAGGGCCTTTAATTTTTGAGCTTTGGACACAAAATGTTTTGGGCCAAATCTCCTATTGGGCCTTGAATCTTCTTAGGATCACCTCCTGGGCCTTTACTTTTATTTGGGCCTTGAGCCTTAAATCAATTTGTACTGGGCCTTGATTTTTATTGGGCCTAGCTCTTTGGGCCTTAATTTCAGCAGCCCAAAGAATAATTATGGGCTTTGACTGGCTGTAACCGGTTAGACTTCCTTAACCGGTTGAGTTTCCAGTCAATTCGCCTATAAAAGAGTGAGATTTCATTTCTTACTCTTCATTCAAATCTTTCCAAAAATTATTTTCCTTAAATCTCTCTGTCTTTCTCTCTTTTTCTCCGTGGTAAAGCGATTCCCGGCGAGTTTTTACGGCGGTGTTCTTATTTTTCTGGGTTCAAATCTTCTTCCCAAGAAGGTTTCTGGGTTTTGATCTTCATAGGTTGAAGATTTTCTGGGTTTTGCATTGAAGATTTTCTGGGTTCTATCTTCAACTGTTGAAGATTTTCTGGAATTTCTTTGAATTTCTGGTCTTTCACCTTCATCCCTTGAAGGTTTTCTGAGTTTTTGTTGAAGATTTTCTGCATATTTTTTGAAGATTTGAAGATGGCCGATCGTTCTGCTCAACGTTTGCAGAAAATGAATCAAGCGTCAAAAAGAGGTATCACTATCCGTTCTTCTACTATGTCTTTGCAAGATATGATTATAGAACGTAGTGATGAGTATCCCTCTGTATCGCACTTAGATTCCTTCAATCATAGCAATAGATTTCATGATGCTGATAAAATTGCTGACTATAAAAACATGTATAAAATTAGGCCACCTTTTAGGTTAGTCCCAGCTGGTCCTGGGGATCGTTCCTGCCATTGGCGCCCAAATGCTTTTTGCATTTATAAGGGGGTCCTTGCTGCAGGAGTTCGATTCCCATTTCATCCTTTCATTCCCCAACTTTTACCTGACGT
Source organism: Heracleum sosnowskyi (assembly GCA_030848705.1). Taxonomy (NCBI): domain Eukaryota; kingdom Viridiplantae; phylum Streptophyta; class Magnoliopsida; order Apiales; family Apiaceae; genus Heracleum; species Heracleum sosnowskyi. Next base: position 76,046,142 of record CM061235.1, read on the forward strand.
AGGAATTAACCCTTGTCAGTTACCTCCAAATGCCTGGAGGTTGATTATGTGTTTCATTGTTTTATGTTTGAAAAACAAATTCCCCCTTTCTGTTGCTTTTTTTAGAAAGGTCTTTCAATTTAAGAATAGTTCTTCCAACACTTTGGGTTGGGTGTATATTAGTCACCGTTCTTCGACACCCCCCATTTTCCATCCAAAATCCATCCCTGACAATAACCCCAAATGGAAGGATGAGTTTATGTATTTGATGTGGGATGAAGGGGATTGGGGCACCCTTTTTCAGAGCTCGTTTAGTAGAGTGTCAGATGGTAGCCCAGATGACATAGTCCTGACTGAAGAGGAGACCCATGCTTATGCTGAACTCATCAAGAATGATTATGCCACCATGGCTTGGGAGCTTCTGGACGAGTTTGTACTTAAGTCTCTGAAACTTTCAAAAGTTTCTGATCATGGTAATTCCCTTTCTTCTATTTTATTGTATTTGTATTAAGACTGCCTTATACCGATTTTGTTTTCCTTGATTTTTTTACAGCTGCGGAGTTCATTAACAAGCAGAATGAGACTGAAGACGGGGAAACAACCAGAAACAAGAGGGCTTGTTTGAAGGACCCCAGGTTGGCTGCTAAAGGCCCTTCTATTCTGAGGCCTCATGTAGCTGAGGTTGAAGAGATCGAGGGCTCTTCCTCAGCTAAGAGCTCAGTCTGGCGCCCGGGGATTAGAAAGAAGGACACCATAGTAGGGGTGGCCAAGCATGCTGTTGAGTGGTCACATCATTCCTTAACTCCTTGTGACTACAAGGATTTTGTGGCCAACTCCACCATCGAGGGGGCTGAAAGTGCGGGCTCTCAAGCCTTTGCTGCTGTAAGTCATTATTCTCTTTTTCTTTGTAGTCCTTAGTATATACTTTAAGTTATCATTCTAACTTGTGATCTGTTCGTAGGCTAATGCCAGCTTTCAAGGGGCTTTATTCCAAGCCAAAGCCTGGTGTGCATCTTCTGAGGCCAACAAGGCTAAGTTTGATAAGGCTCAGTTGGAGATGGGTTCCCTTAGGGCCTCCTTGGATAGAAGGGAGAAGGAGTTATCTGATGCCCAGGCGGAGCTGGTGGAGCTCAGGAAGGGGAAGGAGCTCCACATTGATGAGTACCTTGACTCTGATGAGTACAAGGATTTGATTACTCAACACGACGATCTCCTCTTTCCTGTCCAGTACACAAAAGGATGGGATGATGCTTTGGCGGAGGTTTCGAGGAGACTTCCTGGATCCCTCACTATATCTGACTTTCCCAGTCCCCACGCTCCCACTCGTTTGGAGATGGCTTTGGCGGGGGAGGGTGATATGGATGAGGATGACAGGATTCTCAATCCCGAACATGCCTCTCATCCTGGTGAATCCAGTTCCGGTGAGGAAGAAGAGTCTGCGAAGGGAGATGGTTCTGGAGAGGAGTCTGGCTCTGAGGAAGAGGATGGAGGGGATGATGCTTAGTCGTAGCTAGTTGTAGATTTTTATGGCCAACTGTGGCTTTTATTTATTGATGTACTTTTGGCCTACGGGCTTAACTTAACTCGTTTTTATTTATATCTTGTGGCCATTCTTGGCTTTGTGTTGTTTTTCTTATTTCTTGAATGTTTGTGAACACTCATAGTAGATAAGCTTTAAAACATGAAAATGCTGAATTTATTCATAGATTAAAAATGGGATCAACCCTTACATAGTACCCAAGTTTAAGAACTCGGGTTGGTTTTATCAAACCTTATTCATAGTAGTGAATCCTCTTAGGAAACACTTTAAACATAATAAACTTTCAAATTGGAGGCATGCTAAGTCCTTGGCACCTCATGCCCTTCAAGGGTTTCTAGCTTGTATGAGCCTCGACCAAATACGTTCTTGACGCGATATGGTCCTTCCCAATTTGGGGTCAGTTTGCCTTTTTGTCCAACTTCGGATGCTTCAATCTTTCTGAGAACCAAGTCTCCTTGTCGAAAGAACCTTTCTTTAACCCGTAGGTTGTAGTAGAAAGAGGCTTTCTTTTGATGTTCAACTATCTTGGCGTTTGCTTCATCTCTAACTTCGTCAATTAGATCCAAAGCTAGCCTCAAGCCTTCTTCATTTTCTTCTGGTTCATAAGCCTCAACTCTTGGGGAGGTGTGAGTAATCTCCACCGGGACCACTGCCTCTGCTCCATAAGCCAATAGAAATGGAGTTGCCCCGGTGGTGACTTTACAAGTTGTACGATATGCCCAAAGTATGGGGAGTAATTCGTCTACCCAAGTGTTTCTGGAGCGTTCAACTCTTTTCTTTAGTCCATCCAGGATAATTCGATTTGCAACCTCAGCTTGCCCATTCGCTTGGGGATGGGCAACAGAAGTGAAGCGCAACTTGATATTGTTCTCATCACAATACTTCTTGAACTCATCGTTGTTAAACTGAGTTCCATTGTCCGTGACCAGAACTCGTGGAATTCCATATCGGCATATCACATTTTCCCATAAGAATTGCATTACTTGCTTGGTGGTTATCTTGGCTAAGGGCTTAGCCTCAATCCACTTGGTGAAGTAGTCGATTGCTACTATCAAGAACTTTCTTTGAGCACTTGCCATTGGAAATGGTCCGAGTATATCCATTCCCCACATAGCAAAGGGGATAGGTGAGTTAATGGATGTCATCATCTCTGGTGGTTGTCTAACCACAGGTGCATGTTTCTGGCACCGTTCACATTTCTTCACATAGCTTTTAGCATCAGCAAGTATGCTTGGCCAATAGAAACCTAGACGGGTGACTTTATGAGCAAGGGCTCTGCCCCCCAAGTGTTGCCCACAGATTCCTTCATGTACTTCCTTTAGGGCCAATTCTGCCTCTTGGGGTCTCAAACATTTCAGATATGGAATGATGAAAGACTTCTTGTATATGAGCCCCTCGATCAGGGTATACCTTAGTGCTCTGACGTATAGCTTTCGTGCTTCTGAAGTATCGTTGGGTAGCCATCCAGTTTCCAGATGAGCTTTGATGGGATCCATCCAACAGCTGCCAACATCAATGGGTGCTACCAACTTTCCGTTGATGTTTGGGGTCTTCAAGACTTGGAAGTATACACTCCCTGCATAGTTTTCAATTTCAGAAGAAGCAAACTTAGACAGGGTATCAGCCTTTATGTTTTCTTCCCTTGGAATGTGTTCCACATAGTATTCGTCGAACTGAGTCATGATGGCCTTGACAAGTTTCAAGTACTTGGCCATGACTTCATCTCTGGCCTCAAATTCCCCATTTACTTGGGAAACCACTAGCCTCGAGTCTCCACATACTTTCAGAGTTTTGACCCTTAAGGCTCCAGCCAGCCCTAAGCCAGCTATCAGAGCTTCATACTCAGCCTCATTGTTTGTCGTTGGGAAGTCAAGTTTTAGTGCATACTCAATGAGGAATCCATCAGGACTTTGTAGCACTAAACCAGCTCCACTTGATTTTGTTTTTGATGCTCCATCAAAATAGAGCACCCAACATTCTTTGAAGTCCATCTCTTGATCCTTCTTATCTTCCATTATTACTTCCTGCCCCCCGACTTCTTGGTTGTCAATGGTACATTCAACCATGAAGTCAGCAAGTGCTTGAGCTTTTATGGCCGTTCGAGGCTTATACTTGATGTCAAATTCGCCCAATTCAATGGCCCATTTGATCAATCTTCCACTAACTTGAGGGCTATGCAAGATGTTTCTTAGAGGTTGATCAGTCAAGACCTCTATCTTGTGAGCCTGGAAGTACGGGCGTAGCTTTCTTGAGGCCATTATCAAGGCTAAGGCAAACTTCTCAATCGTTGAGTAGTTTATTTCTGCCCCATGAAGAATCTTACTCACATAGTAGACGGGCTTCTGCACTTTCAATTCTTCCTTTATCAAAACAGCTCCAAGGGCTGTGTTAGAAACTGCCAAGTACAAGTAGAGAGTTTCCCCTGTCTTGGGTTTTGCCAATAGGGGTGCTTCAACCATGTATTTCTTCAGGGCCTCAAAGGCCTCTTGGCTTTCAGTTGTCCATTCAAAATTTTTCACTTTTTTGAGTGCTTTGAAGAAGGGTAAACACTTCTCTCCTGACTTGGAGATGAACCTTCCCAATGCTGCAACTCTTCCTGTCAATTTCTGCACATCCTTAACAGACTTGGGGGGTTCCATGTCTAGGATTGCTTTGATCTTGTCGGGGTTAGCTTCAATTCCTCTCTTGGAGACCATCAGGCCTAAGAACTTTCCCGAGTCTACACCAAAGGCACACTTAGCTGGATTCAACATCATCTTGTGGTGCCTTAGCACTTCGAATGCCTCTCGGAGGTGCTTAATGTGATCGGCCTTATCGAGACTTTTGACTAACATGTCATCCACGTAGACCTCCATGGTTTTTCCAATTAGGTGCTCAAAGATTTTGTTTACCAACCTTTGATAGGTCGCTCCTGCATTCTTAAGCCCAAAAGCCATGACTAAGAAACAGAAGACACCAAAGTCAGTGATGAATGATACCTTGGCGATGTCATCTTTGTGCATCTTGATTTGATTATATCCACTGAAGCCATCCATGAAACTTAGCATCTCATGCCCAACAGTGGCATCTATCAGAGCATCAATCCTTGGTAAGGGAAAAAAATCTTTAGGACATGCATCATTCAAGTCGGTGAAGTCGACGCACATCCTCCACTTCCCGTTAGCTTTTTTGACCATTACGGGGTTAGCTAACCATTCTGGGAATTGGATTTCCTCAATGAACCCAGCTTCCAAAAGCTTATTCACTTCTTGCTTAATGGCTTCAAGCCTCTCTGGAGCAAAATTTCTTTTCTTTTGTTTCATTGTCTTCCTTTCTGGATCCACATTCAATTTGTGAGATATCAATTGGGGGTCAATCCCTGGCATGTCGGCCGCTGTCAGGGAATTGGATTTCCTCAATGAACCCAGCTTCCAAAAGCTTATTCACTTCTTGCTTAATGGCTTCAAGCCTCTCTAGAGCAAAATTTCTTTTCTTTTGTTTCACTGTCTTCCTTTCTGGATCCACATTCAATTTGTGAGATATCAATTAGGGGTCAATCCCTGGCATGTCGGCCGCTGTCCAAGCAAAAACGTCATTGTTTTCTTGAAGAAAAGACGTGAGTTTGCTCTTCAATGGTTCGGGCAGTAGTGCCCCAATATAAGTCACCTTCTCTGGTTCACCCGGGACTAGGGGAATTGGGACCAAGTCCTCAACCGGTTTCCCCCTTCTGTCCTCGTTGTCGCTGATATTCATGTCTTCAATTGGGAGAACTTGCCCCCGATTCCATCAGGCCTTAACGCGGCTACATAACAACTTCTGGCCATCTTTTGGTCTCCTCGTTCTTCACCAATCCCATTCCTCGTTGGGAACTTGATTTTTAGATGATAAGATGAGGCAACAGCCTTGAACGCATGAAGACCAGTCCTTCCCATGATTGCATTGTAGGTTGAAGTCGCTTTTATAACTATGAAGTTCAACATCTGAGTAGACGTATTCATCCCTTGCCCCTTAGTCATTGGGAGTTGGATAGTGCCTTCCACTTTTGATTCCACCCCGTTGAATCCATATATAGGCATATTTGAGGGTGTTAATTGAGAGTCTGTGTAACCCATCTTGATAAAGGCATCGTGGAACAAGATATCCACTGAAGCTCCATTATCAACCAAGACTCTTTTTGTTTCGGAGTTGCCTATCACAGGTATTATGACAAGAGGATCATCATGGGGGAACTTCACCCCTTCCAAGTCTGAATCGTCAAAACCTATTGACACTTCTGTCCTGGAACGCTTCGGTGCTTCTCCAACCACATTCATTACCTCTCGGGCATAAGCCTTTCTTGAGTTTCGGGAGGACCCAGCAGCAGTTGGCCCTCCGAATATCATGTTGATCACTGGCCCTCGGGGCTTGGGATTCCGATCTTGATCGTTGTCCCTTCTATCATAATCCTTCCTTTCATAGTTCCCCCTTTGGCTCCCTTGGCTTCCATCCTTAGTGAACTTGCTGAGTTTTCCTCTTCGTATCAGAAACTCAATCTCATCTTTCAATTGTCTACAATCATCGGTGTCGTGACCGACTTCTTTGTGGAACCGACAAAACTGATTCTGGTTCCGTTTGGACAAATCAGCCCTCATCGGCTTTGGCCATTTGATATCTTCTTCCTTGGCTATCTCCATCAGAATTTGACTCCTGGGAGTATTCAATCGTGCATATTCTGTGAATTTTGGCCCAAAATTGCTTCTCTTGGGGGGAGAATCGGAGTTCTTTGATGTTCGGGGAAACTTTTCCTTGACATCGTACTCCTGAGTTTCTTTTCTTTTCTTTGAGTTTCCACTACTGCCAGTAGTGGGTTCATACTTTCTCATGCTTTCTTCGGCCTTGATATACTTTCCGGCTCTATCTTGGAGCTTCAACATGCTCTCTGGTGGGTGTTTAGCCAACGACCTCCTGAAGTGGTCGTCAGTGGTTCCTTGTTGCAAGGCTATCATAGCCACTTTGTCATCTAAGTCCGGGACTTTTAAAGCCTCTCGAGTGAATCGATTGATGTAGTCCCTTAGGGCCTCATTCTGCCCTTGCCGGATTGCCATGAGTGATGCAGAACTTTTCTCATGCACCCTTCCACTAATGAACTGATTGATGAAAGCCTTGCTTAGTTCCTTGAATGACCCAATAGAGTGGGGAGGTAGACGGCTATACCAACGTTGGGCCATGCCTGCCAAGGTTTGTGGAAACGCCCTACACTTGACCGCATCGTTGGCTGGCTGCAACAGCAGTGCATTGGAGAAGGTCCTTACATGATTTGCGGGATCTCCCGTTCCATCATAGGCTTTGATCGAAGGCATCTTAAACTTTTTGGATATAGCCGTTTTCATGATGTCTTGAGTAAACGGTGGTGTAGGATCATCAGGATCTCCCAGAGGCAACAGAATACTAGGATCACCCCTTGGGGCTTCAGCCCTCTTGGTCCTTCTTGGTGGATCCAAGTTGATTATCGGGATTCCTTCAGTCGTTCGGCCCCGAGATTGAGCGGCCTCTTCTTCAGCAAGGAGTTTTTTGAGCCTTGCAGTCTCTGCCTCATGGGCTGCAAGTTTCTCCCTAGTAGTTTGGGGTCGCTCCCGATTTGTCTGTGAAGAACGTCTCCTTCTTGGGGCGACATCCTCCCCAGTTGTATAACCCTCATCCTCAGTGTATGGGCCAGAGTAATCTTGAATGAGAGGGGTCTGACGAGTTTGTTGATTTTGGGGTCCCAGACCTTGAATATAAGGGGGCACATATGCCTCATGGTAGATTGGATTAGTTCCACTACCGCCCGCCATGGGTCGAGGGGGCATGCCATAGCTTGGCATCCCCAAAGTCTGATTCGCGTATTGAGGGAGATAAGTAGTATGGAGTTGAAGGCTCCTTGGTGCACTCATGAGCAGCGGGGAGGTCGTGATTGGTTGCTGGTGAACGGTCTCTTGTGGATTAGATCCATGAATGACCATCTGCAGGGGATTCGTCCCTTCAACCGAAATCGGGATTTCCGGTCCTGGAGTGTTGGTGGGGATATTCGCCCCTTGTGTGCCGGTAGTCGGCGGTGGCTGATCAGCCTCAGAGGTGATAGGGTGATCATCGGGAGTTTGAGTATCCCGAGCTGTTCTTCGTGTGTTTGCCATGGTTGATGTTGTCTTCCCACAGACGGCGCCAAATGTTATGGATTAAAAAACGTGCTTGTGTAATTAATGCTAAGGTTTAATGAGCTTCGAGCTTTAATGGCTGCACTCGTGTATCCGGACTAAATTGGTCCTCACAAGATGCCTACGTATCTCAAATCGTTATTGAGAATCAAGCCAAAGACGTAGTTCTGATTGTAGGATCAGGGACCTTTTATAGGCGTCTGGAGCCTAGTATTTATGATATGTTTAGGAGTCTTAGCGAATAAGTCTCCTTTTTATTATTGGATAAGCATTGTATTGCTTGCAGGATAAGTCTTTTCCTTGTTGATAAAGGTTATGACTCATTAATTGCCTTTAATTGGGATTCTGGATCCTTCTTTGACCAATTTGCCATAACTGGGGCTCTTTTAATGAGCTGTATATTTTCCCTATTAATTAATTACGAAATTAATGAATAATTAAGGTGTCGGACCTTAAATATCGGCCTTTCCATTTACTCGTCAATTATATTTCTATAATTACTTTTCTGTCTATATCAGTAATGAATTTGATTATTCATCCACATTGTACATTTCCGTTATCAATTCTCGTTCTCGATTCTCATTCGCATCAATAAATCATACGCTTCTGTCTAGCTTGTTTGCTCTAGCCTTCCTAAACTATGACAAATAATTAAACCAAAATTTAAAGTGTGAAGAAACTATGTGTCATAATATAGAGCCACATATTAAAACAAGACATGGGTCATCAAATAGAACAACATATTGGAAAAAAAAACTGGCTTTAAATTATTTATAGGGAGTATTATTATAGCACATTATTAAAAAAAATACAGTGCAAAGGTCTGAGTGGTGACAGTCATAAAACAAGAACTGGATGGTAGGTATCTGTTTGGATTATCATGCAATCACTAGTAAAGTAGTAGTTGGAAGAAAGAATCTCAATAATGGAATCCCCATAAAAAAACTTGCAGAAACTTTCTGAGAACACCAAAGTATGTATAATATATTATCCATGGTGTTGTTTGATATGGTTAGGTTCATAATTTAAAGCTTATCTGCTAATCAAAATCATTTCATGATCATTCCATGCTGTAAAGAAGAAAAGTACCATCTTTTTGAAACAAATATACTTTCCCCATCTCTCACCTTCTCAGCAGGTGCAACCTTATTTAGTTTCCAGTATAGTAAGTGTATAAATAAGGCCTTGGGGAATCTTATACATTTCAAGATGTTGTTACAATTTACTAGTTTGTGTCTTGTCAAAGTTTGATGTGAAGGCATTGCATTGGTATCAAATGAGAAGAGCAAGTCGAAAAATATGGTGGATAGTGCCTTGTACAAGCAGAAAAAGAAGTTTGTGCTGCGAGTCGAGGATGGACATTGATGAAATACTTAAGGCTAAGCTTGCTACAATTGCAGAAGAGCCAGAGATGTGGGAAGAAATGGGAAATGTATTGACAGAACACCGCCCTTTCGCTAAGAAGAGAACGGAGAAGATTTACGTGAAGGTTAAGCTGGGGAATTTTGAACGCCTTGTTGGTACAGCTTTAGGTGCTCTTATGTGCTTCTTATGACTGGCTTTGTGTCTAAACATGTTTTTAAAGTTAACTATGATGCCTAATTGACACCTTTGAATTCTCTGCATTTGGTGTCTCCTGTGAATATGATTTCGAAACGATGATAGGGCATTTGGTGTTGGATTGTATGTGTAAATCTTTGTATGGATATTGATATGTTGCCTACTCTCGTAATTAACATGTAACTGTAGGTAAGCTCCTCAATTTGTTAAGTACTCCAAGAAATTTCGCAAAATTTGTATGCTTCCAAGTTCCAAGTTCTTATTATGTTCAAACCAATTGCAGCTACGAGTGAATTGATCAATATTGTATGTTCTAAGTATTATCAGTTTGCGGAATATGCAAAACAAATATAGGCCTCTTCAGAATAAGCTTTATCATGAAATAACAAGTTTCTGGAACTTAACTGTTATCATAATTAAGCTTTGATGGATTTGAAAGCCTTGAACCCTGCTTATTTTCAAACTCATCTGAGATCAACATTTTATGTATCCATTTCCTTCCACGCAGAACTTATAGATGGCACAATGCGGCTAAATACTGTATTAATACCTGAGGAACAATAATTATGTGCTGTATTAACTAGTGTTTGATCGCAGCAGCTGAAGATATGCCATATAGCTATTGTAAGCTACTAAGAAAGACAGGGAAAGAAGGCTGAACAAGTACCAAAAATCAGATCTTTATTTAGTGAAATTAGTATAATTAAAAGAACGACTTTCAAAATTTAAAGCATCTCCTCTGCATTTAGCATTTGGATGAGAAAGAACCAGAAGTCCCAATAGAGAAAATATGCTCCCGGGACAGACGCTAAGAATATTCAGAATTGTCTTCACTAACTCAGCATAGACCCCTGCAATCTTCTTGAGCATAATCTTCTTGAGCATGTAACAACCAAAAATGCTTTCCAATTCAACTTTCTTAAGTGCGATACACTAAAGGAACATGATAGATTTGCTCTCACATTACCGTCTAGGTATATAGTGACTCAAGCCCCTGTAGCCTTCTGTTCAGTGTGATTTTCACCAAATTTATCATCATCGTAATCCATGATGCAAACTTCTGCCCCTTAAAGTGGACAATTGTCAGTTCTTTCAGATTTGCATGAGGTTTCAATCCTTTCATCACCTCCTCGTCATTGTATTCTCTGTTCTCTACTTCATCTTCATTTTTGCTCCATTCTAACTTCAAAAGCTCAATGTTAGATTTTGTACACAAACTTGCTTCTCTGGCTTCATCCATACTGTATCTGTTACCAAGGCCATAAAGCTCAAGTTTTCCTTTAAGATGTTTTAGCCCTCCTAGTTGTCCAACGATACAATTCTGAACTCTACTGACAACAAAATGAGGCAATGTTTGCAGACATGTTAACCTCTCTATCCCAACAAACATGCATCTTGATTTAGAATATGCCATCTTAATGAACAAATGCCTCAAGTTAATTAAGTTGCAAAACTTTTTAGGAACCTCGTCTAGTTTCCAAACTCTCAATGTCTGCAAGTTGCAAAATTCTGAGATGTAACTAGGCAATCTAGAGCAGAAACAAGAGATGTCGAGATATTTAAGATACTTCATCTTGCTTAGCGATCTTGGCAACTCTATATCTTCATTAGTATTCAAAACCAAAACAGTCAAATGTTTGAAATAAGGTAACACGTCACCAAGGATACGAGCTTTTGCATATAGTACTTGTACTCTCTCAAAGTTTTTCTTAAGAATTGTCGGTTTTATATTTGGAACCCCTGTATTAAGCCTCAGATATATAGACTTGGAAATATGGTTCAGCTCCTGAACTGCCTCCAAAGTTATAGAATGATGTTTAGACAACTCTTGTCCAAGATCATGCATCTTGAAAGTGGTGATATTTCCAAATTCATCCCTTTCTAGGTCTTGTAACAATGAATTCCACAATAGAATATTGAAGTAGTCATTGCCAATAGCTTCCATCAATGCATAGCTATCTTTAGGAGGTAGAAGAAATCCTAATGCCATCCATATTTGTATCAATTCATCTTTATAAATGACAGAATCCTTTGGCATGATAGAACAATATGTAAAACATCGTTTCAATGACGAACAAGGTAAATTCTCATATGACAACCTCAAGGAAGACAGTATACCTTTTGATTTCCATACATCACTGTTTTGGATCATCAACCACCCCCTAGTGTTTTTATTGCCAATGGCAGGCCACCGCATCTTTTCACCATACTTCTACCGAAAGCTGTAAATGCATGGGTCTCTACAACTCCTCCTTGTGAAAATGCTATTTTCTTGAACAACACCCAACTATCTTCCTCCAATATTTTTTCCACCCTATGAGGAACAGAACATCTTATGGCATCAATGACTTCCTGGTTACGAGTGGTAACTAAAATTTTGCTCCCTCTTGCACCATCAATTGCAAGTAAATAATTCCTCAAGTTATCCCACGCATCAGGTTTCTCATTCCATGAGCATGTGCGACATGTTCGACCGCACAGGGCAATCCAGAGAAAAGGGCCCATATGACACAATTATAAGACAATGGCCCAAAATGACACTATTGAAAAAAATGACCCAAAATAGCACGTTAAAACGCTACATCATCTAGCGTTTTGAAAATAGCGTCAAAACACAACTTAAAGTAACGTTTTCATCCAAAAACACCACTTAAAGTAGCGTTTTTACCCGAAAACACCACTTGAAGTAGCGTTTTCAGTGTCAAAACACCACTTCATCTAGCGTTTCCAGTATAAAACACAACTTAAATCAGCGTTTTCCAATCTCAGAACAAACAATACTTAAAGTTGATTTATTTTGGGGTTCAATAGTTAACCTTTGGGGTTCAATATTTCTATTTTAGGTTTTAGAAATATTAAGAATGACGAATAATTCGTATACAGACTTAAGGTTTAGGGTTTAGGGTTTAGGGTTATGTGTAACTGTAATTGTAATTGCAAGTAAATAATTCCTCAAGTAAACCCTAACCTACCCTGATTTTAGGGTTGTTTACAACCCTTGAGTACGCCGGAAAAACACCATTATTAATAAGTTGCATTTTTTGTAAATATTTTGGTATTTTTGCAAAAAAATTAAAAATCCACCAACACAACATTAAATTGTGTTTTTGATGCCTAACACAACATTAAGTTATGTTTTTCACCTGTAACACAAGTTGCGTTTTTGTTGTTAACACAACTTAATCTGGCATTTTCTGTTTAGAACACAACTTCATCTAGCGTTTTCAACGTTAAAAAAATGAACATGTAGTAACGCTACACGCCTTGGCGTTTTAGCATGCCATTTAGGGCCATATTTTCCAATTGTGTCATTTAGGGCATTATTGTTCAAAATTGTGTCATAGGACCAACACCGGGCAATCCACTTGGGACACATTTTTTTATGTAGGTGTACATATGTGTATATATTTTATTTGAAAAATAAAGAAAATTGAGTTTGATTTTAAGGTTAAAAAATTTGTAAACGGGGAAAAGGTTGAAAAACGGTTTCGTTAAATAATTAAAAAATTATTATATTGAGGAAAATAAGAAAATATTATATTAATATACTGTTTTGCTTTGAAATTTCTAGGGATACTAATAGCTTTTACTCTTATTGTTAACCGTGTATACTATTACACATAACTATATGCCTTTACAATTACGGTTTATCAATTATTCATTTTATAGGTGATTAAGTTATTTGAAATTATATCTATTTTTATTATTTACATATTAAATGAACCAAGTCAATTTAAAACTAAAAATAAATTAAATAAACACTTACATATGAATTTAAATACATACAAATTATAAGATTTTATATTTGAGTAGTGTCTTTGTTTTTATTTATTATTACTTTTTATTCTTTCACTTAAACATAATATATTAATGTAAAACATGTATAATTAATTTGTATTATTTATGTATTTTTGTTATAATTTTTTTTACAAATTTTAGTTAAATTTTTATTATATTCTAAAGTTATTTTATGAATTTGTCATGTTTTTTTTATAGGTTTCAGTTGTTTAATATTTTATGTAGTTGTTATAATTTTTTTTGTTTAATGTTAGGACACTTTTTTTTTATTTTGTACATGGCACATCAAATCTGAGGACCGGCTCTGTCCAGACATCATCCAATACGAGTAAAAACGTTTCCCCTTTAGATTCATCTTAAGACTGTTGATTAAATTCTCTTCATGATTATTGCACACCCTTTGAACTAATGACGATATATCATCCTCTCCTCCCACTATCAATGACTCATCTTCAAATGGCGGGGATCTCTCTTGGTTGCAAACTGGAATTTAAATGTGCTACAGGCTGCAGTCCAAGATCTCCCGCCCATTTAAAAATTTTGTCACAGGAAGTTTGAATAGACTTTATCTTATGAGCCACCAAGGAATTAAAAATCCTCGTACCTTACCACGATTCTCAACTTTTCTTCGAGTAAATTCATGTGCAAGTTCATCCATGAAAACATTAGCAACATTAAGCCGCTTCTTCAATATTATTGAGCCATTTTTGGACAGTAGACATGGTGAGTTTATTCGAAGCAGCAAGTGCCTCTAGATCTTCATGAAGATTCCAAGCCAGAATCACTTGTTCAGTTGCAAGTGAAACAAGCTTGAGAACTAATCTACTAGCTAGATCAGCTACAACTGCATCACCCATGTCCTCCTAATTTGCCTTGTCGGATTTTTCAATATATTTCTGGTTGAGATAATGAAAAATGAAAACTGCTGGCGTTTATTATCTTAATCAACTCACAGATGAAATGGCATATGGGATTATCTTACTTCATCTCAAGTCAACTTGTGTTTCTTACTGGATTTTTAGTGTGCATGGGTTTCCCCAACCACGTGCGGTAGTTGATAAGAGCCATAAAAACAGGGTTATATCAATATTTTCTTTCTGACATGTATAGCATTAGAAATTGAAGCAATAAAGCAGTAAAAACTAGAATTATTGATATAAGCTGGTAATCCATTATGAAGGTCTGAGTGGTGACTGTCATAAACAAGAACCGGATGGTAGGTATCTGTTTGGATTATCATACAATCACCGGTAGTGTAGTAGTTGGAGAAAAGATTCTCAAAAATGAAATCCCCATAAGTAAACGTTGTAGAAGATTTTTGATGTGGCTAGGCTCACAATTTAAAGCTTTCTGCTAATCCAAATCATTTTCGACTAATTCTGTTTAAATTACTATTATGTCATGTGTGTAGATTCTAATTCGGAGCAAAGAAAACGAATGCTAGCTAGGACTCGCATACAAAAGATCAAGTTGTGATTCATTCATGCAGGCAAGTTCCTGAACCGCTATTTTCCTGCTTCATATGGGGTGATTCCTGGAGCTTGATTATAAATTTATAATGCAGGCTGCAGCTGATGGGCTTTATAGCATTTAATCATGCTTTAATTTACATTCAGTTTGATTTATTCTTTCTGTGTGTCCATCTCCTTCCTTTCAGAAGTTATATGAAGCTGTAACAAGAAGTGTTATAATTACATCAGACCAAGATATGCAATTAATATAGCTAATTTTAAGCTACTAACAAAGACAGACTGAGCAGAGTGAAAAATACCAAAAAAATCAGATCTTTATTTAGTGAGAATAATATCATTAAAAGAATAATTTCTTTCAAATTTCAAAGCACTTCTTCGGCAATTAGCATTTGGATGAGAAAGAACTGGAAGTCCCCATTGACAAGAAAATATGATCCCCGGACACACACCTTGAATCTTCTGAATTCTGTTCAACAACTCGCCATAGATTCGTGCAACCTTTCTTGACCATAGAACAACCGAATATGCCTTCCAATTTAGTTTTCTTAAGCGCGATACTCTAAACCCCTTTAGCCTTCTGTTCATTTTCTTTGACCAGAACCTTCTACGTCGTTCCACATTCGTTAGAACCTCATAGCGAGTGCTCAAATGCCCTTCAAACATTTTCTGCAAAAGCATAGAGATAAATTTATTTTTTTTAAAGTTTTCAAACTTATGTAGTAGAGATAATGTGTAGGAATATTTGAAGAAACCATTATATATAGAAAGCCCTGCAGAAATGAGGAAATTAATCTGACACAAGTTGCAACATTCACATGGAGAATCTAGATACAAGATCAAACAAAACATATACTACTAACTGAAACAGCTGAGATTTGCACATTTCATATTCCTTCAACACATGCCTAGTGTCATATTTTTAACTGCAATGTGCATTGTATAATATAAGGAAAATATACACAAGGAACGAATTTAAAATGGTTAAATACTGCTCGGTGCGTTAGTCAAGTATGCAAGTGCCTACTTGCTATCCGCTTTTTCACGGAATACATATCTCTATATCATCTGATTTACAAGTACCGTGGCTTGCTGTAATAGCGTTAGTTAAGTGTTTACTTTTTATCCGCGTTTTATGCACTAAATACCATCTTTTTTTTAACAATAAAAGAGGCAGCACCCTATTATTGTAATGGCTAGCTAACATGCCAAGTAAATTAACAACCGACTGCTGTTTTTTCTGTCAATTTGAGGTTTGTCTCCTAGTAATAATGTGACTAATATATCATGAGAAAGAATATAGAGACATGTGCAATGATTGAAAGTCCATGTTAGGGATAAATTCTAACGGCCAATGATTTGTAAATGTGAAAGATCATGTTAAAGTAACGATCTTGTAATACTGTTTTTTTCTTCTACTTAATATTTGACAGAGATTTGATTTGAAAATTGAGTGAAGCTTAGGAATCATCAAGAGTTATTTGTCTGATTTTAAAGAAACACTTGCGCTCAAGTGTAGTTTAATGCACATTAATGCAACACTGTACTATCTCTTTTGAATCTGGTGCACCTTTCTAAAATTTCAGAAGTCTCCGAAAAGGAACTAAAATATTTGAAAGAAACATATTCGTAACCCTTGCATGAAGGAGTTACTAGCAGCAATACGAATTAAATTTTACAGGGCAGTTAATGTTGGATCTGCAGGTTTAAGAGAGAAGTAACACTGAATCTAGCGATTCTACAGGTTCAAGAGTACAAAATTTTACTCTTGTTTGAAGAAGACGCAATTACGTAGAGGACAGTTAATGTTGGATCTGCAGGTTTAAGAGCCCCTTCAGTATCTATAATTGTTTGAAATGAAATATTATGGGTACAGTTTTTTTGAATAATAATGCAAACTTCGTTAACTCGGATCATCCAAAACTATGGATGCAGTGTCAGGAGGTAGAATATCCTCTCTGAAGATACAACCAGCCTCAAAAAGAGAAGCCGGGCCAAAGAGTGTGCAACCATGTAATAACAGACAGATTTACAAGATGCAAAGAACTAAAGCACTTTGGAAAATTTTAAAACTTGACACGAATAGCGATCATACTGATGAATTTGATATCTGGCCATACCCAAAGGCCAGGTTCGTACTGCCTACTTGGTACAAAAAGAAGAATGAAGAAGTACTGGAATTGTTTCTTTTGACTTGAACAATGAGATAATCAGATCAGGGAAATAAATTTTCCTGATGGCCTTCAGCAGACTCAATAGCTATTATTCATAACACGTGTGGGAAGATGACATACATATTAATCCCAAGTATGAAGCTGGCCCATAATTATACGAGAATTGAGGATTATGATTGCAAGATGGCAGATATCTATACTGTTCACAACCTATATGCTTTGTGTGGAGTTATCACAATAATCATTATTACTACTCCACCATTATATATTTCATCATATTCATGCTTTTGCTTTTATGTAGTTCAATTTTTATTCAGGATTACTGCATTATATTCATTACGTGTTTAACTAAATATATATTACCCATTTCAAGATAGGCTTGTGCTCATAGGAGAACCCCACTACTTGTGAGAAATGAGATCTAAGCGCTCAGCCACACATTTTTAAAGTTATTTTAAATCTTGACCCTACATTTAAATCTAATATTTCATCGGGACTTTCTTTTTTCTACCTCATCTGCTGACCACCAACAATCTTGAGTTGCTTCCGTCACCAAGCTCCAGTTGCCGCCGCCATTGCCACCAAACTCCGGCTACCATCATCATCACTAACCTCCAATCATCACCTCCATTTTCTTATAATCCTAGCCTTCCAATTAAAACATATACATACATACATGTATGTATAACCCTCTCCCTATTCAAACCCATTTCTGTTCCGATCACCGCCTCGATCACCGCCTCTAGTGATAATTGTGCCACCAATCTCCGGTCAGTTTTAATGCCACCATACAATTCATTAACACTATGATTGCGGCTCTCTCTCCCCCCTTCTCTTCTCTCTTTTTCTCTGGCTCTCTCTAATTGACTCTATGCACTCTTAATTGTTGCTAATTTTATCCATTTTCTACTTAAATCTGAAAAAATTCGTCGTTGGTGATTTTGTGTAAAGTTCTGGTGATTTTTTCTTAATTGTTGCTACTTTTATCCATTTTCTGGTGATTTTTTTGCTGTAATTAGTGATTATTTAGATACTGGTGGTCTGTAGATGGTGACAGTGGTGGTGGTGATTGCGAGCGTGACGATGTGATGGCTTATTTTTGATATTTTGTTTTGTATTTTGTGATTTTGATGTTTTTTTCATGATTATTTTTTATTTTGGTGGTGATTTGACAGTGTATTGGTGGTGTTGGTGATTTGTTGGTGGTGGTCGGAGTTAACCGCCTAAGACAAGTACGGATACCAATCCGGTTATCATAGTTTTCATTTAATTAGCACTTATTATAATAAAATGTTGGTGATTTTTTGAGGTGGTCAGAGATGATCGCCTGAGATGATTGCCAAAGGTGATAGTATGGGGTGGTGATTTTGATAATAGATGGTGATTTGTGATGACAACAGGTGGTGATTTGTGTTTTTCGGTGGTGATTTTTTATTCTCCGGTGGTGGTCGGAGGTGACGGCAGTGTGGTGATTTTTTGTTTTCCGGTGGTGATTTTTTGGGTTGGTCGGAATTGGTTGCCGGAGATGGTGACCGGAGTTAGTGGTGGCCGGAAATCGAGGTTCCCGGTGGCTGGAGGTGGTTGATGGGCGGGGATGGTGAAATATTAAAATATTAATAAATTTAATATGTGGTGGGAGATTAATATAGAGTATATTAATGAATGACTCAGATTAGATCTCATATCTCACAATAGTGGGGGTTCTCAATAGAGCGCGACCCTTTCAAGATAATGGTTATAATAATAAGGGCTCATCATAATTGTCTGGTTCAAATTTATTTTGATTTTATAGTTATTTTCTTTGATTTAATTAAAAATAAATTGTAAATAAAATTTAAAAAATCTAAATATATTATCTAAAATACTAGAGTTCATGACTTTTTATTTGGTTATGATGGTATTGAAGAAAAATGTATAGAACTCAACAAAAATTTATTTTACTTCTCGATCACACATTTAGAGGTATATGTTTGATATTTATTATGACTTAAGTGATTGAAATGAGACCCCGTTAAAATTGATGAAGAAATTGATATATGGCCTCCACTTCAGTGACATATTTGATATTTAACCCATATCTAAATTGTGTATGTATATAAGTTAGGGTTCTTAATTACAAATCAATAGAACTCTAAAATTACCGAATAATAACCAAATTCCTTTCATATATTTCATGTTCATATAACGACATATCAAAGCCCCAACGGTAGAAGGTGTATGTAACACCCCAGTCCCACATCGAGAAGACTTGAGACTTCGTTTCAGTTTATAAGACAAAGTACTACTACTAATTAGCACCAACAAATCATGATCTTTTGGGGGCATGTGGTGGGCTAGTCGTTACCCAAGTTGGCTGCGTTTGGGCCAGTAGGCTTCGGCTTATTCGGACTCGGAATCGGGACTTGACCCGATTTTCGAAAAATACTCGGGATTTGACTCGGGTTGGTCTTTATTAGTACTTTATTAGTGTTTCTGATTTTGTGATGGTACTTTTGAAAATTTGTTTTTGATGGTACTTTTTTGAACAATATTGTGATGGTACTTTATTAGTGTGACCGTAAAACTAAGTTTTCTTGTCTAAGTACCTTTTGGTGTTTGTTTAATGACATGGAATATATGTTCATGGTGATGCTAATCCGATGCATTTGGTTTTTGTTGGTTATAAAATGTTACTAAGATACGAAAATGTGTTGGCAAAAAATTAATGATATTGTTGAACAATTAATGTTGCAATAAATTAAAATGGTGTTGCCAAAATACAAAAAAGTGTTTCACAAATAAGTGTTGGAATAGAATACTGAATGTTGGCATAGGGTCTATTCCAACGCTTTTCTTAGTGTTGGCAAAGACAAGAAAGTATTGCCATTGGGGTATACGGTAACAGTTTTTTCATGTGTTACTGCAGGTTCATCAAGTGTTGGCATAGACCCCTACGGCCACGGTGCAAAGCCCAACACTTCGAAAATTAGGAAAAGTGTTGGCGTAGGCTATTTTTTGGCTTCCAGCAACACTAATCATGATTTTTCACACTTTTTTTAGGTGTTGGCAAATGTCATATATGGTGTAGTGCATGTCTTTCATATCAAAATTAGATGACAAGAACTTCTTGGTTTTATCCACTTGATTTTGGTCAGTACCAAAAATCAACATGTCATCCACATATAAACAAATTATAACTCCTTTACCAGAAGCATCAAATTTGCTATATACACACTTGTCAGCTTGGATAAGAAAATAACCATTAGACAAAACCACATTATCAAATTTATCATGCCAATCCTTTGGTGCTTGTTTTAGACCATAAATTGATTTCTTCAATTTACACACCTGTTCTCACAACCAGGCATAACAAACCCTTCGGGTTGTTTCATATAAATCTCTTCATCTAATTCACCATTCAAGAATGCAGTTTTCAAATCCATTTGATGAATGACAAGGTTGTGTATAGCAGCAAGTGCTATTAACAACCTAATAGTGGAAGTCCTAGCAACAGGAGCATAAGTATCAAAATAATCAATCCCTTCTTTTTGTCTAAAGCCTTGGATTACCAATCTTTCTTTAAACTTATCTATTGTACCGTCCACCTTCATTTTCCTTTTGAAGATCCATCTGTTTCCCACTTTACAGCCAGGGGGCAGATCACTAAATTCCCATGTATTATTATTCATGATAGAATCCATTTCATCCTGGATAGCTTCTTTCCAGAATGCAACATCCCTCGATGTCATAGCTTCGATAAAAATATTTGGATCCTCCTCAATAATAAAACAATATTGGTATTGATATTCAATTTCATCTCTAGAACCCTCAACTAGATAAAGATGAAAATCATCTCCAAAAGACTTTGCTTTTCTAGCTCTAGTGCTTCTCCTTGGTTCAGACGGTCCATGAACATCTTCAGTAGAAACTGAGTTCCTACTAGAAGAATTCTGAAGTATGTCCCTTGGTCTAGGTATAGATGTAAATCTGTTTTCATCAAAGATAGCATCTCTTGACTCGATAATCGAGTTCACAGACACATAGTCATTAGATTCTAACACATAGAATCTATATGTGATGGAATGCTCAGCATAACCAACAAAGATACAATCTATACCTCGTTCACCCAAGTTTCTTCTTTTAGGTTCAGTGAGTCTTACAACTGCTCTACATCCCCAAACTCTCAGAAAACTCAATTTTGGTGACTCTTTATACCAAAGTTCATAAGGGGTAATCTTATTCCTCTTACTAGGAGTTCGATTCAATAAATAACAGGCTGTCAACATAGCCTCACCCCAAAAACCCTCACTCAAACCCGAGTAGGATAACAAGGAATTAACCATTTCTTTCAAAGTCCTATTCTTTCTTTCTGCCACACCATTTTGTTGTGGTGTATAAGGAGCGGTGGTTTGATGTATTATACCAGTAGATCAAAAGTATACCGGATCATAATACTCACCTCCTCTATCAGTACGTAGATTTTTAATCATGGTACTCTAATGTAGCTCTACTTCTTCTTTATATACTTTAAAGAAGTCAAGAGCTTCATCCTTTGCATGCAACAAATATACATAACAATATCTAGAAGCATCATCAATAAAAGTAACTACATACTTTTTTTTTCCTAATGATGGTGTAGAATGAAAATCACATAAATCACTATGTATTAGTTCTAATACATCAGACACCCTATTAGCAACTTTAAAGGGCATTCTAGTTATCTTTATTAACATGCATGTTTTACATTTTTCATTGTTTAAATCAATAGCAGGTATGAGACTCATTTTAGACATATCCTTTATTCTTTTATAATGTACATGTCCTAGTCTAGCATGCCATAATTCTGGTTTATTCAAATTATTGCTAGTACTAGTAGAAGCCATGCAAGCAGATTCATCATTAAATGGAGTATTTACATTCAACGTAAACATACCATTACATAAATAGCCAAAGCCAACAAAAGTGCCATGTTTTGACAAGATATACTTGTCACTTTCATAAACTTGCTTATATCCACAATTATTTAATACAACACCAGACAAGAGATTCTTTCGCTGACTCAACATTTTGATATACATCGAAAAGGGAATCAGACATACCGTTTAAGATGTGACCGCGTCAGACGTAGTCATCGTTTTCCCATTTCAGCGCTTCCTCGTCTGTTCAACAGTTTCATTCTCGATCACTTCTGGAATGGGGGTACTCAGAACATACACAACCTTCAGCGTGGTCAACAGAAAATGCATCTTCTTCTGCCATCTTCTAAAATCCTGACCCTCAAACCTGTCCAGTTTTGCAAACCTGCTTGTCATATCTTTTGCAGATTCTCCGTTCGTCATCTTCAGAATTAAACTAACTTCAATCTTTGTGTTAGATCAGGATTCAATGATCGTCAGGATCTAGACTCAACTGATCAGGATTGATGACGTCATCAGTATTGTATGGTCGTCAGTATCAGGATTGCCATCAGGACTCATATCAGGACTGGGATCAGGATTGATCATCAGGACTGGAAGCTGATCAAGATTCCTACTTCGAGTTATATTTGGAGTCTAGTTAAAGAAGGAAGTTTATTTTGACGGTTCCTAGTTTGTAGTAATGAAGCTGTCAATTTAGGATATGTTTCAATCTTTGTAATTGATTAGGACTTATCTTGTAAATTGATAGAGAAGCTGTGTAGTATATAAACACAGTTTAGGTTTCGATTTATATCGATCACATACACGAGTATTTTTGTAACCTAGAAGCTCTCAAGAACTCAGAATTTCTTGAGAGAGTTTTGTAACAATTTTATAATAGATTTAATAAAGCTGTTATTATTCATATTTGTGTTTTATATATTAAACTGTCGAGAATCTTATACAATTGTATTCAACCCCCTTCTACAATTGATTATTACTGGGCAACAATTGGTATCAGAGCAAACTGATTTATATTTAAATCAGAAATGATCTAAGATGTCGACAACCAAGTATGAAAGCATGAAGATTCCCATCCTGAAGAAATCTGAATATCCAACATGGAAGGTTAAGATGCTGATGTACCTGGAGGCTATGGATCCTGACTATCTGGACAGGATTCGTGATGGACCATATATCCCTACTAGATTAGTAGGACAGAAAGATACTGTACCTGAACACTATGTGGTAAAGGTAAAAAGTGAATGGACTCCAGAAGAAAAATCTGATGTTCTCAGAGATGAAAAGATAAAGAATATTCTACACAACAGTCTTGATGATGTCATGTCCAACATGGTGATTGCATGCAAATCTGCAAAGGAGATATGGGACACTTTAGAAGTTCAATGCCAAGGATTTGCATCTGTCAAGAAAAACAGAACGACTCTATTGATTCAAGAATATGAACAATTTGATGCTAGACCTGATGAGAGCCTGACTGATTTATATGATAGATTTATGACACTCCTGAATAATCTATCTTTAGTTGGCAAGGAATATGTTTCTGAAGATTCAAATACCAAGTTTCTGAGAGCTTTACCAGAAGAATGGGATACTCAAACTTCGATCATTAGACATCAGTATGATCTAATCACTGTATCTCTTGATGAAGTTTATGGGATGTTAAGAACCCATGATCTTGAGGTTCAACAGAGAAAGAATAAGAGAAGCAGCAAGGCAAAGTCTATTGCTTTGAATGTTGAGGCTAAATCAAAAGGAAAAGCTGTGGAGGTCTCTAGAAGAAAACCTAGAATGGTGGAGTCAGATCCTGATGATTCATCATCAGATACTGATGGCAATCCTGATGCCAATACTGATGATGATTCTACTAACTCAGACATGGAAGAGATGGTTGCTATGATAGTCAGGGGTTTCAAGAAGATGAAATTCAGGAAGGCTAGAAAACAAGGCAACTTTCAGAAAAGGACCTTCAATGCTGACAAAGACAAGTACAACAAAAAGGACAACAAGGGTAACAAATTTGACAAGTCAAAAGTTAGATGCTACAAGTGTAATGGAATGGGGCACTTTGCTACTGAGTGCAAGAAGGCTAAAGCACTCATTACTTCAAGCAAGGACTGGATGGACTCATCCTCAGAATCTGATAATGAGGTGGTCAACTATGCCCTAATGGCCGATACTTATGAAACTACTGTTCCTGATGAAAAGGTACCAAATATTGTTTTTGATTTTGATACTGATAATGCTTCTGAATTAAGACGTTTTCTAAAGTCATTGCATATTAGCTTTAGAAGTCAAACTGCTGAAAATGCTAGATTCTTATCTGAGATGTCGGAACTTAGGAAAAGGAATGAGCATCTAGAAGCTGAATTTTCTTTTATGCAAGAAGTACAGAAAGAATGTGATAATGCTAAACACATGCACTTAGAGATGAAATTTAAATGTGCTGCTCTTGAAAAGGAACTTGAACATGCTAATGAGAAAATCAGAACCTGGACAGACTCTGGTAGAAAATTTCATGAAATAAATACCTCTAAGAATTGGAAAGAGTGTCTAGGGTATAAGTCAGATGAAGATAAGAAATTGAGAGAGAAAATTGTTGTTGATGAGACAGTTAATCCAAAAACCTATAGACATGTGATAGATAAAACCAAATCTAAAATTAAACCTGTTGATTTTGTTTTTGGCAAAGATTCCAATTCAACTTATGAAAAGGGATCTTCTTCTGATCAAAGTGTTAAAATTCTAAAGTCTAAACCTGTCTTGAGTAAAACTACTAAAAATCTAGGTTTACTGTCTCAGAAACAACTAAATGATAAGATCTGTGAGGTTACAGATAAAAAGAGGGAAGCTACTGTCAAGAGAAACAGGAATGGTAAAATTGGGATTAATGAAGAAAATGGTTATAAATATGTCCCAAATGCACCTAGAAAGTGTTGTTTTACCTGTGGTAACTCTAATCATCTTGCCATTGATTGCAAGAAGAGTAAAAAGAAGATTACTGAAATTCCTAGGTCTGATGCTAGGAATAGATCAGTATTTTATAAACCACAGAAGTCCTGTTTTCATTGTGGTAGTAAATGGCATTTTATTTATACATGTGAAGAATACCATGATTTGTACTATAACTTTTAGGATCCATTGCCTAAGTTTAATAAAAGTACAATTCCTGGTAATCCTAAGAATGTCAATGTGAAACATGCATTTATTAATTCTGATATTGACATAGCAAATACTGATGGACACAATCCTGACAGAATTGCTAAAGTCAATAAGTCTTCTGCTGCTAAATCTAATAAGTTGCATGGAAAGAGAACCCAACAAGTGTGGGTTCTTAAATGTTCTAACTAGTATGTTGTTATTCTGATTACAGGGAAAAAGGAAAAATGTCTTAGTCATGGATAGTGGATGCTCTGTGCACATGACTGGAAACAAAGCCCTGTTATCAGAATATGATGTAAGAGCTGGCCCAAATGTGTCTTATGGAGATGGCAACATTGGACAAACTTTGGGATATGGCAATATAATCATTGGCAATGTCATCATTGAAAAAGTAGCTCTAGTGAAGGGACTAAAACACAACTTGTTGAGTATTAGTCAAATCACTGACAGAGGTTATCATGTCCACTTCTATTCCACACATTGTGAAGTAGTCAGCAAAACATCAGGAAAGACAGTTCTCACTGGCTACAGGCATGGTAACATTTATGAAGCCAACATTCACTCAAATACGGATGGCTCTCCTACCTGTCTCATCAGTAAAGCATCAGTAGATGAAAGTTGGAATTGGCACAAGAAGCTTTCTCATCTCAACTTCAGCAATATCAATGAGTTGGTTAAGAAAGATTTAGTGAGAGGATTACCCAAAGCATTATATACTCCTGATGGACTCTGTGATGCTTGTCAGAAGGCTAAACAGAAAAGGACATCATTCAAGAGTAAATCAAAATCCTCAATTGAAGAACCATATCACATGCTACATCTTGATTTATTTGGACCAGTCAACATTATGTCCATCAGTAAGAAAAGGTACACTCTTGTAATTGTTGATGAATATTCTAGATTCACCTGGGTGTATTTCCTTCACAAAAAAGATGAAACTCCTGAAATACTATTGGACCATGTGAGAATGATTGAGACAACCACAAAGTACAAAGTCAAGATATTGAGAAGTGATAATGGTACTGAATTCAAGAATTCAAAGATGGAAGAGTTCTGCAAATACAAAGGAATTATTCAACAATTCTCTGCTCCTGGCACACCCCAGCAAAATGGAGTAGTTGAAAGGAAAAATAGAACTCTTATTGAAGCTGGCAGAACTATGTTGGAAGAAGCTAAATTACCTACATATTTCTGGGCAGAAGTAGTCAATACAGCATGCTATACTCAAAATCTCACATTGATAAACAGGCATGGTGCTACTCCCTACCAATCACTCAAGGAGAAGAAACCAAGTTTGAAGCATTTGCATGTGTTTGGCTGCAAATGTTTTGTTCTCAGAACTCATCCTGAACAGCTAGGAAAGTTTGAAACCAAGGCTGATGAAGGAATTTTTATTGGCTATCCAGCCTCAAGAGCTTTCAGAGTTTTTAACTTGAGAACAAGGACTGTCATGGAGTCAATTCATGTATCTTTTGATGATAAGAAAATAATTGGATTAAATGAAGACTCTCATGATAGGCTGATATTTGAAAATGAAGCAACCAAGGAACCTGAAGAAATAGAATCAGATACTGATACATCATCAGATACTGATGGGCCATCAAATCCTGATGATCCATCAAATCCTGATGACTCACCAAATACTGATGGTGCTACTGATGGTGCTAATAATGATACTGACAGTTCACATGTTGAGGGGGAGCAACAACAAACTGTTACTGATACTGATAGTGATACTATTCAACCATCAGGAGGAGAACAATTGTCAGATACTGACTCAAGTGATGATCCTGATAATTCATCAGGAGGAAATAGCAACACTTCAGGGGGAGCTTCTACTGAGTCAAATTCTTCAAATGCTGATAATACCAATCCAGGGGGAGCATCTACATCAAGGAATGACTTACCACCAGCAAGGAAATGGACTGCAAGTCATACTCCTGATTTGATAATTGGGGATCCTGATGCAGGTGTTCAAACAAGAAGTGCAACTCAAAATGAATGTTTATATAACAACTTTCTGTCCAAGGAGGAACCAAAGAAAGTTGAAGATGCACTTAAAGATGCTGATTGGGTTACTGCTATGCAAGAAGACTTGAATGAATTTGAAAGGAATGAAGTCTGGAAACTGGTACCAAGACTAAAGAATAGGTCCATTGTTGGTACAAAATGGATTTTCAAAAATAAGACAGATTCAGATGGTGTGATTATTAGAAATAAAGCAAGATTAGTTGCAAAGGGGTATTCTCAACAAGAAGGAATTGACTATGATGAAACTTTTGCTCCTGTTGCAAGACTAGAGGCCATCAGGATCTTTCTGGCATATGCAGATCACAAGAAATTCAAGGTTTTCCAGATGGATGTGAAAAGTGCTTTCTTAAATGGTGAACTGGAGGAAGAAGTATATGTTGAACAACTTCCTGGTTTCATTGATCCAAAATATCCAAATAATGTTTACAGATTGGATAAGACACTTTATGGACTAAAGCAAGCACCAAGAGCCTGGTATGAAACCCTAGCTCAATTCTTACTGGAAAGTGGATTCAAAAGAGGTACCATTGATAAAACTCTCTTTTATTTGAATCATGGTAAGAATTTGTGTTTAGTTCAGATTTATGTGGATGATATCATTTTTGGGTCAACAAACAATAAGCTGTGTGAAAAGTTTTCTAAGCTTATGCAGTCAAGACATCAAATGAGCATGATGGGAGAAATGAGTTACTTTCTTGGTCTTCAAGTTAAACAGACTGATGATGGTATCTTTATCAATCCGTCCAAATATACCATGAATTTATTGAAAAGGTTTAACATGCAAGATTGTGCTATTGCAAGTACTCCCATAGCTACAGCTACCAAACTTGATCCTGATCAAGGAACTGAGGTAGATGTAACTCACTACAGAGGAATGATTGGCTCTTTATTGTATCTCACTGCAAGTAGACCAGATATCATGTTTGCAACCTGTCTGTGTGCAAGATTTCAAGCAAAACCTAGGGAACCTCATTTGATTGCAGTTAAAAGAATTTTCAGATATCTCAAAGGCACTCCATCTCTTGGCCTTTGGTATGCAAGGGAATCAGATTTTGGTTTGTGTGGCTATTCAGATGCTGATTTTGCAGGATGCAAGATAGACAGGAAAAGTACTTCAGGAAGCTGTCAGTTTTTGGGTGGTAGATTAGTCTCTTGGTTCAGTAAAAAGCAAAATTCAATCTCTACATCAACAGCAGAAGCTGAGTACATTGCTGCTGGAAGTTGTTGTGCTCAGATAATGTGGATGAGAAATCAGTTGTTAGATTATGGCCTGTCATACTCTAAAATTCCTATTTTTTGTGATAACCAAAGTGCTATTGCAATGACAGGAAATCCAGTTCAGCATTCTCTTACTAAGCACATCAGTATTAGATATCACTTCATAAGAGAACAGGTTCTGGAAGGAACAATTGAACTACATTTTGTTCCTACTGATCAACAACTAGCTCATATATTCACCAAGCCACTGCCTGAAGCTACGTTCAACAAAGTGGTGAATGAACTTGGAATGATGAATTTTGAGTTTGTTACAAAATTAGGTTACAATGGGGGAAGTTAAGAGATATGGCAATCTCTTCAGGACAAAGCTCAAGAGAGAATGGAATTATTTGTTGCCCAGTAATAAACAATTGTAGAAGGGGGGTTGAATACAATTGTATAAGATTCTCGACTTATTAAAGTATATATCACAAATATGAAAGAATAATAACAGCTTTATTAAATCTGATATAAAACTGTTACAAAACTCTCTCAAGAAATTCTATGTTCTTGAGAGCTGCTAGGTTACAAAAATACTCGTGTATATGATTGATATAAAATCAAAACCTAAACTGTGTTTATATACTTCACAGCTTCTCTATCAATGATAAGTTTTAATCAATTACAAAGATTGAAACCTATCCTAAATTGATAGCTGCATTCCTATTAACTAGGAACCGACAGAATAATCTTTCCATCTTTAACTAGACTCCAAATATAACTCGAAGTAGGAATCCTGATCAGCTTCCAGTGCTGATGATCAAACCCGATCCCAGTCCTGATATTCATCCTGATGATAATCCTGATACTGACGCATGATCAAATACTGATGACGTCAGCAATCCTGATCAGTTTGAGTCTAGATCCTGACGATCATTGAATCCTGATCTAACAATCTCCCCCAATCTCATACTTTGTAAAATAAAGTATAGATTCCTAGATTCAATGATGTCAAAAACATATTTACAAAATGTACAAGTATTTACAGCAGCAACTTATCTGTTTAAATTCTTTGATAGAACAGATTCGTCTTCAAGAAGTTGGATAACAAATCTTCTTCTTTTTCTTCAAGAATTTGAATCAGTCTTTCCTTAAGATTTCTGAGTTCTTCATCTTCCTCATTAATCTGGTAGATAGCTGCTCTGAGATTCTGAATGGAGCTTCTCTGTAGACTTTGTTCTTCAAGAAGAATATAAGCAATTTCCTTCCCATTAGGATTAAGATTAAGTTGTGTCATGCCAAAAATCACTTCTTTAATAGCAGTACCCCTTTGCATTTCCACATCTTGATCTCTTAGATTTATGTACATGGGAACATAATTACCAGTGAAATTCTTTCCTTCAAGAAATCTTCTTCTTATAGTTGACAGAATCATATCACTCCATACCTTGCACACTTCATTCTTCCATTTTAACAAATAATGAACATATTTCAGTTCCTTTATAGTTTTCACCAACAAGTCTTGAATGGATAGAATCTTCACACTACCATCTTTCATAAAGTACAGAAGCTTCTCTTTCTTTTCAAAACCATCATGACAATCTATAACTATATCAACAGCTAATAGATTGTTCAGGTGTTCAGAAGTTAAAGTACCTCCAATTTCAGTCAAAGAGTAAGGATCAAGATAAGGCATATTCAGATATTCAGCATCCCTGTGTCCAATACCTCCTCTTGAGTTGTTTGTCAATTGCTTCAGATTTGAAAGTATTCTTACCCAGAGTGCTTTTGATTCAACTATGTCAGATAAATCAACAACACTTGAAGCACTTGATATAATTCCACCAGACCGAAAATTGATAGGAGTATCACACCTAAGTGTGTCATGTGTTTCCACTTCTTATCCTTTTCTTTCTCATAAGCATAACTCTTCTGTAGATAAGGTTGTAGTTTTCTTGCATTTCTCCACAACCCTTTACTTGAAGCTTTGAGTCTTTGCTTATAGAGCTGAAAGTCTTTATCTGTTGACTTTGTTATTTTTCTTCTTCTGACTTCTTCTTCTTCATCAACCTCCCTATTATGAGAATCAACCACTGTAGAAAGTATAATCAAATCAACCTCTTGCAGAATTTCAGAATCATCAGGACCTTGAGCAATGTCAGGATTTGAATCTGAAATTTGAGTTGTATTGTTGATGAGTATTGATTGTTTTGGTCTTCTTCTCAGTTCAGGTTCTTCTTCACTAACTTCTTCATCTTCCTTCTCAATAATATCCCTAACAACAGGATCTATTGGATTTTGTGAAGTTTCAGGAATTTCTTCAATTCTTAACATTCTAGACCTTGTCTGTCTAGGCATTGTTGGAGTTGATGAGCTTCTTCTATCTCTTCTAGCACCACTCCTTCCTCTACCTCCTCTACCTCTAGCAGGGTAGGATTCTTAAAACTTTCCATCATTTCTCTTTGTTGAATTAAAAATTCTTCTTGTGAGAGATCAGGATATTCTTCACTTGCTGTAGAGAGTGCTTTTCTTGCAAATAGCTGTTGAACCCTCTTATCAATGTGCTAAAGAGTAACAACATCACCATCCCTTGTTGTGAACTTCCGAAATAGATTTGATGCATCTTCAGGATTGTCAATAAGCACATCTTCATTACCTTCAGGAATTGTAGAAAGTGTTAGTCCATGATCAGGTGTCAGGATTTGATCATTCATCAGGATTTGATCACCTGTCAGAATTTGTTCTTCCGTCAGGACTTGAGATTGCACCAATGTCCTTACTGTCCTTATTCCAGAATCAGAAACATGAGTTGACTGCGTTGTTTGACTTTGAGAAGTTTGAATTGTAGACTTCATAACAGCAGCATCAGAGGTTTCTCCTTGTAGAACTTTGTTACCACCATTATTTCCAGCATCATCATCATTATTTCTTAATACTAGATCAGGTGTACATTTTGTCTGACTTACCTTCTCCCCCTTTTTGACATCAGTATTTGACAATATATTCAAAATTAAGGCAAGAGAGGTTTGAATCAGTTACCTTAGAATCAAGAGAATCAATTCTGTTATTGATTGAGGACTGGTTGTTAGGAATATGTTGTTCTTGATGATAATTATAAAAACACTTAGTAGATTTTGTATTAAGTCAATTTTGTAACTGTCAACGGAATGGTATGCTTTGCAGCTTTCGTTGACAGGTAGCTCATCAACGAAATGAGTGATGTAGCAATTGCACTGTACAATACTTCACAGTTTGATATGCATTTTGTTGTAGGTATTAGATAGGTTTTCTAAGTCATGTTGACTAAGTACTAGATAGGCAAAATAGGTTGGTTAATTGTAAATATAATGTGCCTTGTAATTTTGCCTAAGTGAAGACATGTCAACGGAATGAAGATTACTCTATCAACGGAATGAAGATTGCTCTATCAACGAAACGAGGAATATACCATCAACGAAATGAAGAATAAAGCTATCAACGAAACACATCTCACTGCTATCAACGAATCATTATCACTTTTCTGAATAGTTGACAAAGTGATAGTGACAGTTTTTCGACAGATCAAAAGGTGATGTGGAAGTGTACTTTGCATTGGAAGCCATCAAAATGGTTACTGGAAATAAGGAAACATTCCAATTTTCAATTAGGTTCTTGAGTGTGATCATAATAAGCATGAAGACAAAAGCCAAGATCTCCAAGGACCATTGGACAAAAGGGATGAAAAGCAAGCTACTGGCGGTTACCTTTAGTTTATTTTAGTGTAGCCAAAAATAGCATTGTAAACTTGGGTTAAATAACCAAGTGTAGTAGTTCATTTTTAAGAGAGTAGAGTGAGATAAAAATAGTTTGTATTAGCTTCTTTCAAGAGCACTCTCACTCCAAATCAGGAACTGAGCAGCTGTGATACTTTTGTAACACAGATTATTTCCGCAATAAAATTATCTCAGTTGGATCCTCAAAACATCCAACTGAAATTTTATATTTGTTTGTGTTTTTATTTTCAGTGTTGTTTTATTTGAAAGTTGTTTTAATTTTTAAAAAGTATCTAGAATTGTATTCAACCCCCCCTTCTACAATTCTGTTAGGTCATTTGGGATTAACAATTGGTATCAGAGCAAGCTTCTAACATACAAGAAGTTTAAAGATCAAGGCCAAAACAGTAACCATGGTGAAGAAGGATGCAGGTGTAAAGATACCAGTTCTAGATAAGGACAATTACTTTCACTGGAAAGTAAAAATGCATCTACATCTCATGTCTATGGATGAGAGATATGTAGACTGCATTGAGAAAGGTCCACACGTTCCCATGAAGTTTGCATATAGAGTTGGACTGCCAGATGATGCTAAAGATGTAGAAATTCCAAAACCTGTCTCAGAATGGACTGTTGAAGATGTTGCAGAAGTCCATAAAGATAAAAGAACCATGAACATTCTGTTTAATGGTTTGGAGCAAGAGATGTTTGACAATGTCATAAACTGTACAACCTCTAAAGAAGTATGGGACACTGTTAGAACACTCTGTGAAGGAACTCCTCATACAACAATATGAGCATTTTCATTTTAAAGCTGGTGAAACCCTAAATGACACGTTTAGTAGGTTTCAAAAGTTTTTGAATGGATTAAAGTTGTATGGGAGGGTCTACCAAACCAAGGATTCAAACCTCAAATTTCTTAGAGCTCTTCCAAAAGAATGGAAGCCTATGACTGTTTCTCTGAGAAACACTCAAGAGTACAAAGACTACACTCTTGAAAGGCTTTATGGAACCTTAAAGACATATGAGCTGGAAATGGAGCAAGATGAAGAAATTGAGAAGGTACAAAAGAAAGGTGGATCTATTGCATTGATTGCATCTGTGAACCAACTGGAAGATGACAATGAAGAAACTGCAAAAGCCACAACTAGTCGAGCTAGTTGTAAGAGTGATGTTAGCAAGGGTAAAGGCAAGATGACAGAAGAAGAAGAAGCAGCCAACTTGGATGACTTAGATGAGATTGATGAACACATTGCTTTTCTTTTAAGAAAATTTTCTAAGTTCAAATTCAAGAGAAACTCAGAAGCAAGGCCACCAAGGAGAGACTTTCAACCTAGCAAAAATAATTGGATTGAAAAGTCTAAGTCTAAATGTTTTAACTGTCGAATGGTTGGTCACTTTGCTGGAGATTGCAGAAAGCCCAAAGTTGAGAAGGGCAACAGGAAATTTGAGCTTGTTGATTATAAAAGAAATACTTTGAACTTCTCAAGCAAAAAGAAAAGGCTTTCATGTCTCAGGAGTATGATTGGGCTGGTAATGGTGAAGATTCAGATGATGATGTTGAGTATGTCAACTTGGCTCTAATGGCTAACAAACATGAGCATGAAGCAAGTTCCTCTAGCAACCAGGTAACAATTACTAATCTTTCTGAGCTTTCTAAAGAGGGCGGTTAATGAAATGTCTACTGTACTATATAATTTGCGTGTTACTCTTAAATCACTTACCAAAGAGAACTCAAGAATCAAAGCGACCAATTTTCTCTTAAGTGATAGAAATGCCATGTTAGAAGCACAACTCATTGAGTTTGAGAAAATGAGGTGTGTTAGTAGGGATGCTAAGATGGAACTTGAGAAAGTGTTAAAAAGGGAAAAAATTCTTAAAACACAACTAGAAATAGAACAAAGTGTGATTGCAAAATGGAAAGATTCCAGGAATGTTGCTACCAACATCATTAATGTTCAAGGTATGGAATCTTTCTGTGAGCAATCATGGAAAAAGAACAAAGAGAAGCTAGGGTATGCTGGTGAAACCTTAGAATCAGAAACAGAGTCAACAAACAACAATGATCATTTGTTGAAGGTTGATACGTCAACGGAATGCAAGGTTTCATTGACAGATGAACCATCAACCGATCAGGCTGTTTCGTTGACAAGGAAAAAGAAAGAAGAACTAACTAGACTTAATAACAAGTATGGTCCTGTCACCAAGAACTTTGTTCAAGGTGAGTCTAATAAATCAAAGAAAGTTGAGAAGCCTGTTGAAAGAGCGAATGTAGGTCACTTGTCTAATAAGCAATTGAAAGACAAGTTAGAGAAAATTCAAGTTGAGGTTAAGGGCAATAAAAGGAATAACAGAAATGGAAAAGTAGGGATTAACAAACATAACAATTACACACCTGATAAGTATGCTCCTAGAAAAACATGTGTTAATTGTGGTAGTGTTAGTCATCTATCTGCTAATTGCAAATCTGTTAAGAAGACTACTAATGTGAAAATGCCTAAGCCTGCAATGAATGTTTCTATGCCTAAAATGCCTGTTATGCCTAACATGTTTGCTCCATATGCACAATTTAACAATCCCTATGCCAGCATGTCATTTGTGCCTACTCCATACATGAATATGATTAATATGCCACAAATGCCATGGAATGTGAATAACATGTTTGTTCCTCCAACTATGCATGCTGTGAATGAAAATGTGAGCAACCCTCAGAAATCAACACCAAAGATAAAGGTTGATTTAAATCAACCTGAGCCTAAGGTGAAAAATGATATAAAAGGAAAATCAAAGGCTAACAAAACAGGACCCAAGGAAACTTGGGTACCAAAATCAGCTTGATTTGGTTTTATTGTGTGCAGGGAGACAAAAGGAATCTTTGGTACTTGGATAGTGGTTGTTCAAGACACATGACTGGTGATCCTACCCTGCTCACAGAGTTCCAGGAAAGAGCTGGCCCTTGTATTGCTTTTGGAGATGACAGTAAAGGCTACACCAAGGGATATGGCTTGATTTCAAGAGAAAATGTCATCATTGATGAGGTTGCATTGGTGGATGGTCTAAAGCACAATTTGCTTAGTATCAGCCAACTTTGTGACAAAGGATTTTTAGTTACTTTTTCAAAAGAAGCCTGTGTTGTTTCTAAAGGTGGAAACAACAATGTGGTAATGACTGGATTCAGAAGAGGGAATGTGTACATTGCTGACTTTAGTAGCACAAGTCCAGATACCATCACTTGTCTTTTCAGCAAGGCAAGCAAAGATGAAAGTTGGCTATGGCACAAGAAATTGTCTCATTTGAATTTTAAGGTTATGAATGACTTGGTGAGGAAAGATCGTGCTAGAGGAATTCCACAGGTGGAATTCTCAAAGGATGGTTTGTGTGATGCCTGTCAAAAAGGGAAACAAAAGAAGGCATCATTCAAAAGCAAGACAGAGTCATCAATTGTCCATCAGCTTGAGTTGCTTCATATGGATCTATTTGGCCCTGTAAATGTCATGTCCATTTCAAAGAAGAAATATTGTCTTGTGATTGTTGATGATTTTTCTAGATTTACATGGACTTTCTTTTTGCTCTCTAAAGATGAGGCAAGTGAAATCATTATCAATCACATCAAGATGGTAAACAATCATCCTGATTTCAAAGTAAGAAGGATTAGGAGTGACAATGGGACAGAATTCAAGAATTCAACTATGAAGATATTCTGTGAAGAAAATGGTATTTTGCATGAATTTTCAGCAGCAAGGACACCACAGCAAAATGGTGTAGTTGAAAGGAAAAACAGAACACTTATTGAAGCTGCAAGGACAATGCTAGATGAATCAAAGTTACCAACTTATTTCTGGGCTGAGGCAGTTAACACAGCTTGCTTCACTCAAAATATTTCTTTGATTAATCAAGCCAAGGGAATGACCCCTTATCAACTACTCAAAAGAAAGAAGCCACTATTGGATTTTCTTCATGTCTTTGGATGCAAGTGCTTTGTTCTGAGAAATCAAGCTGAGCATTTGGGGAAATTTGAGTCAAAGGCAGATGAAGCAATATTTGTGGGATATGCAGCAGGGAAAGCTTACAGAGTCTATAATCTCAGAACCAACATTGTTATGGAATCTGTACATGTTGTTTTTGATTATCTCAAAATTCAAGGTCTCTGTGACGAAGGTTTCCATGAAAGTCTTTCTTTTGAGAATGAGGAAGGAGATCAAGTGAATCATTTTAAGGCTATTGAGAAACAGCCTAAAGTTGTTATGTCTAGCACAGATGAAAGCAGTAGTGAAGATGAAATTGCTGCATTAAGATTGAAAAGAATTGCTGCTAGCAGACCAAATGGTCATTTCGTTGACAGTCATGATGGAGGATTCGTTGACATACAAAATGAGCATTTCGTTGACAGTCAAATTAGGCATACCGTTGACAGTCATGGAAATGCTTCTAGGAATGATCACTCAGGGACAACAAACTCAGGGGGAGTTTCTCAAAGACAAATATCTAATCAAGACAATCATGATCACGAAGCTACATCTTCTAGAGCTAATCTACCTCCCTCAAGGAAATGGACTAAAGATCATCCCTTTGAACTCATTATAGGTGATGTTTCTTCAAAAGTCCAAACTAGAAGAGCAACTCAAGAGGAGTGTCTATATAGTAGCTTTCTGTCTCAAGATGAGCCAAAGAAAGTTGAGGATGCACTTCTAGATCCAGATTGGGTTTTAGCTATGCAAGAGGAGTTAAACCAATTTGAGAGGAACAAAGTTTGGAAGCTGGTGCCCAAGCCTAATGTAATAACCCCAAATTTTGGACTTAGTTTAATTTTTTTTTTTTGATGAATAGTAAAATCCTGATGAATAGTAAATTTCTGAACCGAAAAAGATTTTCAGACCACCCTATGTACGAGTCGGGATAATGAACTTTCAAAGTCGTATTAGTGATCTACGATGTAAATGAAGGAATGCAAAAGCTGTCAGAATCGGAAAAATAGCATTTCTGTTTTCTCCGAAATTTCACCAATAACGGATGGATTAACCATTATTTAAAAATATTGGAGGATTTAAATTATCAATTCCATGGATATGGATTTAATAAAAGAATTAGTGATATCAAGGACGTTTACGGTAAACTACTTCGATAGAACACTTAAGGAACCCTGCGAACATTCTACGAGATTAAGCGGTGTCAGAACAACGCGACACTTACAAGATTAAATATAGGCATGGAAGTAACATGTAACAAGATTAATCCAAGGAATGCAACAATTGTATCATCCATGTGAAAGGAAACGAACTAGTAAAGCTGCTTTGCCACCATGATCTCCCATTGCTTGACACGTGTCCTGATGATGAGGCAAACAAGCTATGACTCACTAAACCAAAGATGACACAAGCACACTACATCATCATCATCATCTCTTACACATTAATCAGCATCCACCCACTTCACTTTATCAAGAAAATATCAAGGAAAAGCAAAGAAAACTCTCCCCACCCCATTTCTTCAACAATCTGCCCAGCATGACCAAGGGAGGAGACAAAATTCATAACTTGAGTTCTACTCATCCTTAAATCACCAAATTTTAACCATAGCTTCTCCACTCCATGGGTATCATTCGTTCAAAATTTCATGGTCAACAAAGGAGGGTAGCCTAGCCAAATATCTTCCCCAAGTTGGAGAACCCAATCTGTCCAGTTTCTGTCCAGCGGAAAGATGGGGCTCAAAACCCTAGCTAGGAAGATTTAAATTTGATGATATATAACTCAAAAGAAATATTATCAAGAGCACAAGGTCTGGTAAAAGTTTTAGCACCAAACTCTTATTTTTCGATTTGTTATGGATTTTACAAGATGAGGATGAATAGTAACTTCAAGTGGTTTCTTGTTTTGATCTTGAAGTTTAAGGCTTGTAAAGGATAATCAAGGAGCAAGGAAGGGTATACTAGCCATCTATAGTCTATATTAAGTACCAAGGAAGGTATAAACCCTCTCACACTTTTACTTATGATTTGATATTAGTGTATAAATGGATGATTGTTAGTGATAGTATGATTTAGAGATGATTTACATGATATGTATGAGGTTTAATGGATTGATTGATGGTTGAACTAGTGATTAGTGTTATGAGTATGTTTAGACAGAAATAAAGTTATTTGGAGGATATCCTTGGGTTGTGATTGTTGGTTGTGGATTGATGAATTGATTAGAGTGTTTTAAACACGGGAATCGCGTTTAAGCGTCGTTACCATGTCAAATTTTACTTAGGAAGTTTGGACAGAAATCCCGAATACTTTAAAGGGCATAAACATAAGGTTTCTGACCATGATCATGTAGGCCCTGTTTCCTAGTTTGTTTTAGCGAAAGAATCGTATCATTTCGATTTACGGTTTAGGAGAAACGTCCGTTTTAGTGAAAGTGGTTTCGCGTAACTAAGTAATTCATTGCAAGAACTTTGAGAAAGTGATTAAACCCCTTAAGCGACTTATTGGAATGTGAAACTTTGTGTTAACATGCTAGGTACGTTTAGGAAGACCCTCGAAAAGATTTCGTGTTACAAGGATTATATTTCAATTTTATAAAAATGCGTGAGCGAGCATGCTCGAGTTGAGGATCTTAAGGAGTTAACTTGAAAATAGACTTGTACTTGAGTTAGTATATACTTAGTATGGTGAAAGCGTTTAAGTTATTAATCTTGAACCTTGTGTTGATTCTAGATTACTGGACCAACCTGAGACTTATTGCTACTTCGGGATTTCCAGGCAAGTTTCTAAATCTATACTTTGAAGTATTGACTATATAATACTGTTTTTGCCATGTATAAAATTGGACAGTTTTGCGATATATCTTATTTCTTGTTGGAATGGATTTGACCTTTGGATTATATAAAACCTTTTGAGTTAAGTAGTTATGAACCGATTTACCTGGTAGCTCTAAATATAAGAACATATTCATTGTTTTCGACTCTAAATCGGGAGTCGGTATTTTGAGATATGTAGATAGCCGTGGAAACCCGGAGGGATTCCATCGGCAGAATACTATGTATTTTGAGGATTGTTATTCGAGTGTGATATCATTCGAGGAATGATATTTGCTTACTATACCTTTCAAGGAATGTTATTTGAGTATTATCTCAGTCGAGAAATACTATTTGAATACTATTTCAGTTATATATGCTAATGGAAGGCATAACTGTTTTCGAAAGTATATTGTGATACTTGCTTTATGATTTGATTATGGGCTTCTAAGCTAAATATGGGATATTGGTTAGAAGCCAGGTTTTTATAAATGCCCTAGGTAAAGGGCGTATGATTTTATTCTTTAGACCGGAAGTAATTATATTTTCTGTATATGTTAAAAATTATTTTTCCGATAAAGATATCGGGTAACTGTTATTCGATGATTATTTATTTAATGAATATTATTTTGAATATTCATTTAATCCTTATTTATTTAATGAATATTATTTTTGAATATTCATTCGAGGTTTATTTATTTAATGAATATTATTTTTGAATATTCATTTGAGGGTTATTTATTTAATGAATATTATTTTTGAATATTCATTTGAGGGTTATTTATTTAATGAATATTATTTTTGAATATTCATTTAATCATTATTTACTTAATGAATATTATTTTCGAAGATTCGTTTAAGGTTTACTTATTTAATAAATATTATTCGATTATTTATTAAATACTTTGAACAAGTTTTAAAAATGAGAAATGTTATTTAAAGTTTATCCTCGACCTTCAGTAATTATGAAGGATACTCTAAGCTGTATTATTAATTATTTTTAAATCAAAAAGAGGTTCCCAAAACACTGTTTTTCCATTTAAATCTGTCTTTTAAGAGGATTTAAATGCTCGTTCAACTATCAAAAATATGGGAAACCTGATTTAAGTGACTGCTATTTTTAAACTCTCAACTCAAAACTGTCAAGGGACAGATATTTTCTCGGAGCAATTTAATTGCTGCAAGTCAAATGTTGTGTTACCACCTCAACTATCGAGGGGTAAATTGATGGAACAAGTCGATATCCATTAACAAGCATCGCTTGGGAAATATTGGAGAATCTTCCTTTCCAACCTAGATATAACTACTTAGTGGAGTCGTATCAACAAGTATTACACTTGGGGAAAGGAGGACGATCTTTACGTTTCAGAGTCATGGATTTCATCTGAACTAGGAGCAAGTGTAAGAGGTCGAGTCGCGCCGATCCATCATTTTATTGCCCCAAATGGGCCGTGGAGATCCAGAAAGGCGGTAGACAATGTCAGGCTGTCGTGATTCTTCCATCTACATGTAGAGAACATATTTTTGTTGTACGACCTGCTACTGATCATAGTAAGGTTGGTACGACGGGCGCGGTAGCAACTCCGGTATTGGTTCATCATCCATTTTGGATAATTCTGCAACATGTATTGAAAGGGACTACGGATGACATCTTTGGTACATGTTTACCGATCATGTTGGCAGAGAGATTCTGCAACATGTATTGAAAGGGACCAAGGATGACACCCGTGGTACAGGTTTACCGATCATGTTGGCAGGGGGTCGAAAAGTGTTCAAAATTGAAGTTACAATAAATCCTTGCAACTTCGTCTTTTATTTTATGAGTTATGACTCTGATAAAACCTTACTCAGATTATATATGCATAAGTGGATTTTGGGTTACGGAAACATTATATTAATTTTCCTCGTAACTTCATCTTTTACGTTATACTAGTATCTTATCCGTTTAAAGCATAACATGTGGCTACAAAGATATTTTCGAACTATATAGTGTTTTGAATCAGTGAATAGGCTTTAAGCCTTGATTCCAATATTTGATATCTATTTTAAAAAGATATGTTTGAGACTTGGTTTATCATATTGATACCCAGGATTCATAAATGATTACGAAGAGTATATAAGTATGATTATAAGTCATACGGTATTTTAAACGATATACTATTTTGGGGTTAGACCCTAGTAGTGATAAAAGTTTTGATCCCATATGGATTATCTCCCTAAAAGGTTTAAAGATTTAAACTGGAATAGATTTCTTGCTGAGCACTATTAGCTCATTCTTGATTTATTAAATCTTTCAGCATGAGGAAAACATTGCCGAATCCACCTCGTGTTACGAGAGCAAGGGAATGGAGAGACCACCCTAGAGTTAGTTGATGCATGATGGATACTGTCGGTGTGAGCAGAATAGTTGCAACTTGAATTAGTGAGAATTATTTTAGAGTGGGTTTGTATTACTAAACCTTGTATAGAATTGTGAGGTATATTATTGTAACTTCAGGTAGAGGTTGTAAATAACAGATGAGGTCCTGGATAGTACATTTGGTTTGTAATAACAAGTGTTACTTATTGTTGCTCATTTTCAAGGCTATAACTTGTGTGTGTGTGCGTAAGTGATTGGGGTCTTTGGAGTTGTATTATTAGAATGTTGTGAGTAATGCAGGTATTGTATAATTGATGGAGCGTGACAACCCAGATTCCTGACCCCGGATCTGGGGGTGTTACACCTAAGGACAAAAGTGTTATAGGCACAAAGTGGGTATTCAGAAACAAGATGGATGAAAATGGCATAGTCACAAGGAACAAAGCTAGATTGGTTGCTAAAGGCTACTCACAGGAAGAAGGAATTGATTTTGATGAAACCTTTGCTCCTGTTGCAAGACTAGAAGCAATAAGGATTTTCCTAGCCTATGCAGCCCATGCCAATTTCAAGGTCTATCAAATGGATGTGAAGAGTGCTTTTCTGAATGGGGAATTGGAAGAGGAGGTGTATGTGAGTCAACCTCCTGGTTTTGAAGATGATGATTTTCCAGAATATGTGTACTTCCTCCTCAAAGCACTCTATGGTTTGAAACAAGCACCTAGAGCCTGGTATGACACACTTTCACAGTTCCTCCTTGAGAATCACTTCACTAGAGGTACTGCAGATAAAACTCTTTTTCATAGGATTGTGAATGGCTCTACTATACTTGTTCAAATTTATGTAGCTGACATAATTTTTGGGTCTACAGATGAAAAACTTTGTCAAAAGTTTGCCAAGCTTATGCAAAGTAAATATGAAATGAGCATGATGGGAGAATTAACTTATTTTCTTGGTCTCCAAGTGAAGCAAGTTAATGAAGGCATTTTCATTAGTCAAACAAAGTATATTCATGATTTGTTAAAGAAATTTAACTTAATGGAATGCTCTCCTGCCAAAACTCCCATGCCTACTTCCACCAAACTTGAATTGAATACTAAGGAAAAATCTGTGGACATTTCAAATTACAGAGGCATGGTAGGCTCACTTTTATATTTAACAGCTAGTAGACCTGATATTATGTTTGCTACATGTCCATGTGCTAGATTTCAGGCTGATCCTAGAGAATCCCATTTAGTTGCTATTAAAAGAATTTTCAGATATCACAAAGGAACACCAAACCTTGGCATTTGGTATCCTAGAGAATCTGGCTTTGAACTAATTGGTTATTCAGATGCAGATTATGCAGGATGTAAAATTGACAGGAAAAGCACAACTGGCACCTGTCAATTCCTAGGAAACAAGCTTGTGTCATGGTTCAGCAAGAAACAAAACTCAGTTTCTACCTCCACAGCTGAGGCTGAGTATATTGCAGCTGGAAGTTGTTGTGCACAGATTTTATGGATGAAAAATCAACTACTTGATTATGGATTAAGAGTTGAGAAAATTCCTATCTTCTGTGACAACACTAGTGCCATTGCCATTACTGAGAATCCAGTGCAGCATTCAAGGACCAAGCACATTGACATCAAGTATCATTTCATTAGAGAACATGTTATGAATGGTACTGTGGAGTTACATTTTGTTCCAAGTGAACAACAACTTGCAGATATCTTTACCAAGCCACTTGATTAATCAACATTCTCAAGACTAGTAAGTGAGCTAGGTATGCTAAATTTCTCTTAATTATTTTTGAGATTTTTGCAAGTTATTCTGTAGCCAGAAATTTGCTATGATTTTCTGTGAATTAATTTTCTCAAGAAAAAGTGAAATTTTGTCTAAGTCAAAATTACCATGTCAACGAAACGCACCATTTCATTGACAGTCTTAGCATTTTTCTGGGTGTTTCGTTGATATCTCTTTTATATCAACGAAACGCAGCTTTATCAACGA
Organism: Heracleum sosnowskyi; assembly: GCA_030848705.1. Classification (NCBI taxonomy): domain Eukaryota; kingdom Viridiplantae; phylum Streptophyta; class Magnoliopsida; order Apiales; family Apiaceae; genus Heracleum; species Heracleum sosnowskyi. The sequence continues at coordinate 76,088,979 of CM061235.1, forward strand.
AATAGACGGGACCTTAAACGCCCAATTCTGATTCATTGATATAGCGCTGTTAATCTGAACCGTTGAAATTTGACACGTCTTTTTACCACGATCTATGCATACACCCCTGTAAGTATAAATCATGGTAATACTTTAAATGTAACGGTTAGATTTTTAAGCCAATCCAGTAATTTACAATTATTATTGGACTTAATTTTTGAGAATTTTTGGGGGAGTATTTAAGAAATTTTGTTTTCTTTAATTCGTTTTTACCTTGCTCTCAAAATTTCCAAAGGCTTTCTTACTTCTTCTCTCTCAAAGAAAAACAAAGTTCGAGCTTTTCTTCACTCAACAATGGCACCCATAGTCAAACTCATGTCAGCTGCAGGGTTCATTTACGAGAAGAACAACTCCATTCCATTTGTTGTCAAGGAAAGTCCGAACAGAATCTTTTTCAAGATGATGGATTTCTTGATGAATTGCAAACTCAGCTACGCAATGTTTCACTCAACTCCGCTCTACAATGAAATAATAGAGGAGATTTGGACCTCCTGTGAATACAGTGGGACAAATTGCACTTTGCAATTCACCATTCAAGGTAAAGAGTATATTGTCAATTCAGATGTATTGCAAGCATGCCTTCACATTCCTGAGAATAACTGCTTAGCTTTACCTTCATATACTGAAATGGTTAACATGCTTAATTCTATAAATTACTCTTTGCCTACTGATAATTTGGGTAAGATAATTAGGAGAGGTTTGGTCAGGGATTATAGTTACTTAGCTGATGCATTCATTAAGGTCTTTTCTGGTAAAATCAGTAACTTTGATGCATTAACTAATTCAATTTTGATTATGTTTACCATGCTCTTAACTGATAGATATTATAACTTTAGCACCCAACTTATGTATGAAATTGGTGCTAAGTTGGGTGATAAGGCTAATAGGAAAAAGAATATCTATTATGCTAGATTTCTAATGATGTTGGCTAACCATGTTAGTCCAGCACCATTGGTTATCTCTAACCCAAATTCCAGGTTTGACTGCTTTGTACAAGAGAAGAGGGTCTTGACAGATATCCTGAGGCTCAATCACAATGGTGATGTCCCAGTGGTGTATATGCCCATAATTGAGGTAACCACTACTAACCCTGTTAGTTTAACTGTTACTTCTACTATTTCACCCACCTCTGTTGCTATGGAGTCTGTAGTTGTGACCCAACACGCTCCTGCCCCTGCAACAAAACCAAAATCTAAGAAATCCTCCAAGCCAACCCCAGGTGCTTCTCAAAAGGCACCTGTTGTAAAATCCACTACACAACCAAATGGGAGTGGTGAAGGTGGTGTGAGGGGTGAGGGAAGGGGTGAAAATCAAAGAAACCCTAAGGATAAGGTGGGAGAGATGAGTGTTTCCCAGGCTAGCCCCATTGTGTCTTCCCAACAAGGCACAATGAGTAATATGGATATTAGCACAAGTCTAATTGCATCCTCCCAAAAGGATGTAGTTATTGAAACAACCTATCCTCCAAGAGCACACTCCAAAAGGGTAAGGGACACTTCAAGCCCACAAACAGCAATTTCCCAATACCAAAGAAGGGTAACACAAAAATCCCAGGTCACACAGGGTGCACACACATTGGAAGCAACACTTCCAATATCTCAAATTCAGTTTGATGTAACCCCCTATCATCACTCTGGGGTTACAGTCCCATTCTCTAAACATAAATCTTGAACCAACTCCACAAAACTCTCCAACACAGTCATTAGATGTGGATATGATCCATTTATCTATTCCTGATTCTCCAACTTTATTCTTGGAGAAGCCCCACTCTGAAATTGGTGGTCATCACTTGTTAAGTGATTTGTTGGACCACCAATCATCTTTTTCTGAAGCTACAAGAGGATCTGTGGAACCTCCTTTAAAATCAATCACCACAGATTCTACAGTAGTTTCACTTTCTCAAAACTCTTTCTTGTCTTCATCAACGAAACAGTCTCTTTCGTTGACAAGTGTTTCTCCATCAACGGTATCCATACCGTTGACAGCTCAAACTACCATTTCGTTGATAGCTCATTCTGCACCTATTCTTGAAAATCAAGTTGTTCACACAACTAGTGCAGATGATCTAGTGGTAGTTGAGACACTTCTAGGATTGAAATGGAGTGAATTTGAGAGGCTGGCTTGCAGCCAGGCAAAAGGAGAGGTTGAGAGTGAGAGGCTGGCTATTTCTTCCAGCCAGGCAAAAGGAAAGACTGAGAGTACCACCTTAGTAGGTGAAGGTGAGGGTGTGAGAGGTGTGAGCCATGGGGAGCCCATGATGCAAGAAAAGAGTGGAGATAGAGAAGGGACTACAGATGCTGAAAGGATGGAACCAGCCATTGCAAGTGAGTTAATGGAGGTTAATGAGGGAGAAAGGGAATTGTCTTTCCAAGAGCATTATCAACAAACTCTGGATAGAATTTCCTTGGATCCTGAAACCTTTACTCATCCTGTGCCAGCCTATCAAATCATGGCTCAACAGGGCAATGTGGAGGCAGAAAGGTCACTAAATCTTATTCATACAACTGCATCCATGATGAGGGCTAAGGATGCACTTGCCAATTTGTCTCCAGGTGCTGGTGAAAGCTTTGAATATGATGATTCTTCCAGTGATGAGGGCAGTCTTGGTGCTAATCTACAGGTGGCTGTTTCTACACAGACTGGGAATTCTGTGGTGCCTCCTACTCCAAGATGGATGACTCAAGACTCACGTGGGGATCATAGCCTAGATGCTGCAATCACTAGGCAGTACAATGAAGCTTACCTAGCTCATGAGTCTGTAAATGCCAATGACAAGAAATTCTACAAGGCTATCATGGACTCTTTGGAGATTCAGAGGCTACAGATGTTGTAAACAAGGATTGAAGCTAGGAACATCAAGGACTCTATTGGGAACCTGAAGGATGCTACTGACAGGAGGCTTGATGAAAAGCTTCATCTTCTTACTGTTTCCAAGATGAACAGATTCTTCAACAAAGAACCTGAAGTGGCAACTACTCTGAAGACTCTTACTTCTAGGGTGGACAAAGTGGAAGCTACACTTACTCAAATGCAAAAGGAACAGGAGAAGCAAACACAACTCTTAGCCCAGCTAGTGGCAACTCAGGGACTCCCTATCATCTCTCTTGATGATAACAAAAAGGGGGAGAAATCTAAGGATCTAGACATTCAAATCACAGAGGTTATGGTCCCAGCCATTTCCTTACCAAAGGAGCCATTAGCTATGGGGGAGTTAGCAAAGGATAAAATGGATGGAATTGACCTGATTCAACAAGCATCTATGAGGCTATAACTTTCAGAACAGATAAAACACCAATGGTCTAGCATAGATGCAAGAATCAAGAAGATAGTTGAAACTGCAAAGAACTCACATCCATCAACGAATCAAGCTACTTCTACAGCACCATCAACGAATGCCATGGTTTTAGTGTCAACGGAATGGGAGCCACAGACTAATTCTTCCTATGATCTAAAGCCCCTTCTACATGGAGTTACTCAAGGTCCAAGGAAAGAAAAGGGACAAACTTCATGCATTAGGGATGTGGAACAAGCTACACTTCAAGGAAGCCTATCTCTAAAATCCCCTGCTAAACCAAGGGGCAAAAACATTGCAAGGACTTTTTATCCTTCACCATATCCTGATGAGCTCAAGGTTCTAGGACAACTTATCATAAAATGCAAGGAGAGCAATGATCCTGAGATAAGGAAACAAAGAGCAATGGTCTACAGGAATGGACAAGAGATTTGTGTTTGGGCTGGTCACCCAAATTTTGTTGAGGCTAAAGCTGAGGAGTCAGCTAGGGCAGCTATGCAAGCTCTTGCAGTTGCCCAATCTCTTGACAATGAAGAAAGACAACAAGAGGAAAAAGCCAAAGAGGAAAGGAGAAAAAGGAAGAGCACAAGGCAACCCAAAACAAAAGCTAAGAGAAACATAGCTTTTGATAATGATGACTCTCAGAGCAATGCAACAGACTCTTCTGCACCAATTGCACCTCCAACATTTCCTGATCCAGTTTCTGGAGTAAAGTCAGCCTATGATCCTGAACATCCAGTTAATTTCCATGATCAACCAATTGAGCCAAAGGAAGAGCCAATTGAGTTTGATGAGGCCAACTTTCCAAAATTCCTCTTTGAAATGGATCCAAATAAGAAATCAAAGCAGAGGGCTGCTAAGGCTAAGCCAATCTTTGTAAGGAGACCACAAGCTGAGAAACCTCCTACCAACCCAGAAGACTTCATCTACATTGCTGATATCAGGGAGGAGTCTGACCTACATATTAATCTTGATGACTTGGTTGAAATGAGAGGAATAGCAGCTTCTCATAAACTACCAGAGAGATTGGTGTTTGTCTACAAGGGTGGGAGAGAACAGATTTGGCATCTACACAGAATTCTGGGAGAAGACTATCAGACACTGCTATCTGTGTTCAAATGTCTGAAGAAAGATTTTGGTTTTACCAAAACAGCCAAGTCTGAGGTTGTCTCCAAAATTTGCCAAATCAAAGCTAGCTGGAACAAGCCTGGTGCACTTCCCAGAGTATTGAAGGTCCCTCAAACAGGAAAGAAAATTCATCTCCAACCTTTTTGGATGATGGAATTCACAGACAAGGACAACTGTAGAAAATTCTTCAGAATAGAAGACCAACTGGAAAAGGCATCCAATGAAACTCTGAGATTAATGCAATCCAAGTTGGGGAATCAAGATGAAGAAGAGAAGATTTTCTACAGAAGACTTCAAGCTCAGATTGAGGAGAACAATGCAAGAAAAGGGAATAAAACAAGGCCACAAAGGCAAAGATGAAAAATTTGCTCAGACTAGAGGAGCAACTCTGTGCACTTGTTTTGTAAGATTTTCTACTTTGTATTTCAATAATTTTCAATAAATCATGAAGCTCAATGCAATTTCTGGTTTTATCATTTGTAATATGTCTGAGTGTTTTTGTTATCATCAAGGCTCTTGATTTATGGCTGTTATTCTATCAGTCATAAATTGGGGGAGATTGTTAGGAATATGTTGTTCTTGATTATAATTATAAAAACACTTAGTAGATTTTGTATTAAGTCAATTTTGTAACTGTCAACGGAATGGTATGCTTTGCAGCTTTCGTTGACAGGTAGCTCATCAACGAAATGAGTGATGTAGCAACTGCACTGTACAATACTTCACAGTTTGATATGCATTTTGTTGTAGGTATTAGATAGGTTTTCTAAGTCATGTTGACTAAGTACTAGATAGGAAAAATAGGTTGGTTAATTGTAAATATAATGTGCCTTGTAATTTTGCCTAAGTGAAGACATGTCAACGGAATGAAGATTACTCTATCAACGGAATGAAGATTGCTCTATCAACGAAACGAGGAATATACCATCAACGAAATGAAGAATAAAGCTATCAACGAAACACATCTCACTGCTATCAACGAATCATTATCACTTTTCTGAATAGTTGACAAAGTGATAGTGACAGTTTTTCGACAGATCAAAAGGTGATGTGGAAGTGTACTTTGCATTGGAAGCCATCAAAATGGTTACTGGAAATAAGGAAACATTCCAATTTTCAATTAGGTTCTTGAGTGTGATCATAATAAGCATGAAGACAAAAGCCAAGATCTCCAAGGACCATTGGACAAAAGGGATGAAAAGCAAGCTACTGGCGGTTACCTTTAGTTTATTTTAGTGTAGCCAAAAATAGCATTGTAAACTTGGGTTAAATAACCAAGTGTAGTAGTTCATTTTTAAGAGAGTAGAGTGAGATAAAAATAGTTTGTATTAGCTTCTTTCAAGAGCACTTTCACTCCAAATCAGGAACTGAGCAGCTGTGATACTTTTGTAACACAGATTATCCGCAATAAAATTATCTCAGTTGGATCCTCAAAACATCCAACTGAAATTTTATATTTGTTTGTGTTTTTATTTTCAGTGTTGTTTTATTTGAAAGTTGTTTTAAGTTTTAAAAAGTATCTAGAATTGTATTCAACCCCCACCCCCCTTCTACAATTCTGTTAGGTCATTTGGGATTAACACTGGTCAGCAATGATTGAATTAACCTCGGATTCCACTATTCTTAGTTGAAGAGCAGTAGGCACCTTGGTAAAATTATTAGATATATCAGTCCTAACCTTATCTGTTGTAGCTTTGACAGAATCAATCTCATTCTTGAGGCTTTTGGATAACAGAGTAGTAGCCTTCAAATGATTCTTCAAGTCTTGATTCTCAATTAATTTCACTGCATCATAGGCATGATCTAGAGCATAAGGATAGCTCACAGAATCAGCAGATTTGTACCATGAATTTGTCCATTCATGTTGTCTAAGTGCCTCAGCAGGATTTCCAAAAGGAACAGAAAAGTCTTGTCTTAAGTCTTTTCCAGTAGAAGCCTTGCCAGTCATGAAGGTGCTTGATGAACCAACGTTGGTTCCAAGACTAGATTTAATAACTCTGGCAAGCTGTTCCTTCTCTTCATTATTATAATCATCACTATCATCACTATCATCAGCATCAGAATGAAAAGTAACATCAGGATCAGGAATAGCTATACCTTTAAGCTTATCCTGAGGTGTTGTGATAGGATCCATCATTGGTCTTGAGCTTAGTGGCTATATCAGGAGTGGCACATCACCAGGAGTGTTAGGAATATGTTGTTCTTGATGATAATTATAAAACACTTAGTAGATTTTGTATTAAGTCATTGTGTAACCGTCAACGGAATGGTATGCTTTGCAGCTTTCGTTGACAGGTAGCTCATCAACGAAATGAGTGATGTAGCAATTGCACTGTACAATACTTCATAGGATATGCATTTGGTTGTAGGTATTAGATAGGTTTTCTAAGTCATGTTGACTAAGTACTCAATAGGCAAAATAGGTTGGTTAATTGTAAATATATTATGCCTTGTAATTTTGCCTAAGTGAAGACATGTCAACGGTATGAAGATTACTCATCAACGAAATGAAGATTACCCATCAACGAAATGAAGAATAAAGCTATCAACGAAACACATCTCCCTGCTATCAACGAATCATTATTACTTTTCTGAATAGTTGACAAAGTGATAGTGACAGTTTTCTGACAGATCAAAAGGAGATGTGGAAGTGTACTTTGCATTGGAAGCCATCAAAATGGTTACTGGAAATAAGGAAACATTCCAATTTCCAATTAGGTTCTTGGGTGTGATCATAATAAGCATGAAGACAAAAGCCAAGATTTCCAAGGACCATTGGACAAAAGGGATGAAAAGCAAGCTACTGAAAGTTACTTCTAGTTTAATTTAGAGTAGCCAAAAATAGCATTGAAAACTTGGGTTATATAACCAAGTTTTGCAGTTCATTTTAGAAATAGAAGAGTGAGATAAAAATAGTTTGTATTAGCTTATTTCAAGAGCACTCTCACTCTCAATCAAGAACTGAGCAGCTGTGATACTTTTGTAACACAGATTATTTCCGCAATAAAATTATCTCAGTTGGATCCTCAAAACATCCAACTAAAATTTTATATTTGTTTGTGTTTTAATTTTCAGTACTGTTTCATTCGAAAGTTGTTTTAAGTTTAGAAATATCTAGAATTGTATTCAAACCCCCCCCCCCCCCCCTGTTAGGCTATTTGGGATTAACAATTGGTATCAGAGCAAGATTCTAACATACAAGAAGTTTAAAGATCAAGACCAAAACAGTAACCTTGGTGAAGAAGGATGCATGTGTGAAGATACCAGTTCTAGATAAGGACAATTACTTTCACTGGAAAGTAAAGATGCATCTACATCTCATGTCTATGGATGAGAGATATGTAGACTGCATTGAGAAAGGTCCACACGTCCCCATGAAGTTTGCATCTAGAGTTGGACTGCCAGATGATGCTCCTGATGTAGAAATTCCAAAACCTGTCTCAGAATGGACTATTGAAGATGTTGCAGAAGTCCATAAAGATAAAAGAACAATGAACATTCTGTTTAATGGTTTGGAGCAAGAGATGTTTGACAATGTCATTAACTGTACAACCTCTAAAGAAGTATGGGACACTGTTAGAACACTCTGTGAAGGAACTGAGCAAGTTAGGGAGAACAAAATGCAACTCCTTATACAACAATATGTGCATTTTCATTTTAAAGCTGGTGAAACCCTAAATGACACGTTTAGTAGGTTTCAAAAGATTTTGAATAGATTAAAGTTGTATGGGAGGACCTATCAAACCAAGTATTCAAACCTTAAATTTCTTAGAGCTCTTCCAAAAGAATGGAAGCCTATGACTGTTTCTCTGAGAAACACTCAAGAGTACAAAGACTACATTCTTGAAAGGCTTTATGGAACCCTAAAGACATATGAGCTGGAAATGGAGCAGGATGAAGAAATTGAGAAGGTACAAAAGAAAGGTGGATCTATTGCATTGATTGAATCAGTGAACCAACTGGAAGATGACAATGAAGAAACTGCAAAAGCCACAACTAGTCGAGCTAGTTGTAGGAGTGATGTTAGCAAGGGTAAAGGCAAGATGACAGAAGAGGAAGAAGAACCAGCCAACTTGGATGACTTAGATGAGATTGATGAACACATTGCCTTTCTTTCAAGGAAATTCTCTAAGTTCAAATTCAAGAGAAACTCAGAAGCAAGGCCACCAAGGAGAGACTTTCAACCTAGCAAAAATAACTGGATTGAAAAGTCTAAGTCTAAATGTTTCAATTGTGGAATGATTGGTCACTTTGCTGGAGACTGCAGAAAGCCCAAAGTTGAGAAGGGCAACAGGAAATTTGAGCCTGTTGATTATGAAAAGAAATACTTTGAACTTCTCAAGCAAAAAGAAAAGGCTTTCATGTCTCAGGAGTATGATTGGGCTGGGAATGGTGAAGATTCTGATGATGATGTTGAGTATGTCAACTTGGCTCTAATGGCTAACAATCATGAGCAGGAAGCAAGTTCCTCTAGCAATCAGGTAACAATTACTAATCTTTCTGAGCTTTCTAAAGAGGAATGCGATAGTGCAGTAAATGAAATGTCTACTGTACTATATAATTTGCGTGTTACTCTTAAATCACTTACCAAAGAGAACTCAAGAATCAAAGAGACTAATCTGCTCTTAAGTGATAGAAATGCCATGTTAGAAGCACAGCTCATTGAGTTTGAGAAAATGAGGTGTGTTAGTAGGGATGCTAAGAAGGAACTTGAGAAAGTGTTAGAAATGGAAGAGATTCTTAAAACACAACTTGAAATAGAACAAAAAGTGATTGCTAAATGGAAAGATTCCAGGAATGTTGCTAGCAACATCATTAATGTTCAAGGTATGGAATCTTTCTGTGAGCAATCATGGAAAAAGAACAAAGAGAATCTAGGGTATGCTGATGAAACCTTAGAATCAGAAACAGAGTCAACAAACAACAATGATCATTTGTTGAAGGTTGATATGTCAACGGAATGCAAGGTTTCGTTGACAGATGAACCATCAACCGATCAGGCTGTTTCGTTGACAGGGAAAAAGAAAGAAGAACTCACTAGACTTAATAACAAGTATGGTCCTGTCACCAAGAACTTTGTTCAAGGTGAGTCTAGTAAATCAAAGAAAGTTGAGAAGCCTGTTGAAAGAGCAAATGTAGGTCACTTGTCTAACAAGCAATTGAAAGGCAAGTTAGAGAAAATTCAAGTTGAGACTAAGGGCAATAAAAAGAATAACATGAATGGCAAAGTAGGGATTAACAAACATAACAATTACACACCTGATAAATATGCTCCTAGAAAGACATGTGTTAATTATGGTAGTGTTAGTCATTTATCTGGTAATTGCAAATCTGTTAAGAAGACTACTAATGTGAAAATGCCTAAGCCTACAATGAATACCTCTATGCCTGTTATGCCTAATATGTTTGCTCCATATGCACAATTTCAGAATCCATATGCTAGCATGCCATTTGTGCCCAATCCATACATGAATATGTTTAATGTGCCACAAATGCCATGGAATGTGAATAACATGTTTGTTCCTCCAACTATGCATGCTGTGAATGAAAATGTGAGCAACCCTCAGAAATCAACACCAAAGATAAAGGTTGATTTAAATCAATCTGAGACTAAGGTGAAAAATGATATAAAAGGAAAATCAAAGGCTAACAAAACAGGACCCAAGGAAACTTGGGTACCAAAATCAACTTGATTTGGTTTTATTATGTGCAGGGAGACAAAAGGAATCTTTGGTACTTGGATAGTGGTTGTTCAAGACACATGACTGGTGATTCTACCCTGCTCACAGAGTTTCAGGAAAGAGTTGGCCCGTGTATTGCTTTTGGAGATGACAGCAAAGGCTACACTAAGGGATATGGTTTGATTTCAAAAGAGAATGTCATCATAGATGAGGTTGCATTGGTGGATGGTCTTAAGCACAATTTGCTTAGTATCAGCCAACTTTGTGACAAAGGATATTTAGTTACTTTTTCAAAAGAAGCCTGTGTTGTTTCTAAAGGAGGAAACAACAATGTGGTAATGACTGGATTCAGAAGAGGGAATGTGTACATTGCTGACTTTAGTAGCACAAGTCCAAACACCATCACTTGTCTTTTCAGCAAAGCAAGTAAGGATGAAAGTTGGCTATGGCACAAGAAATTGTCTCATTTGAATTTTAAGGTTATGAATGATTTGGTGAGGAAAGATCTTGCTAGAGGAATTCCACAGGTGGAATTCTCCAAGGATGGTTTGTGTGATGCATGTCAAAAAAGGAAACAAAAGAAGGCATCATTCAAAAGCAAGACAGAGTCATCAATTGTCCATCAGCATGAGTTGCTTCATATGGATCTATTTGGCCCTGTAAATGTCATGTCCATCTCAAAGAAGAAATACTGTCTTGTGATTGTTGATGATTTTTCTAGATTTACATGGACTTTCTTTTTGCACTCCAAAGATGAGGCAAGTGAAATCATTATCAATCACATCAAGATGGTAAACAATCATCCTGACTTCAAAGTAAGAAGGATTATGAATGACAATGGGACAGAGTTCAAGAATTCAACTATGAAGATGTTATGTGAAGAAAATGGTATTTTGCATGAATTTTCAGCAGCAAGGACACCACAGCAAAATTGTGTAGTTGAAAGGAAAAACAGAACACTTATTGAAGCTGCAAGGACAATGCTAGATGAATCAAAGTTACCAACTTATTTCTGGGCTGAGGCAGTTAACACAGTTTGCTTCACTCAAAATATTTCTTTGATTAATTAAGCCAAGGGAATGACCCCTTATCAACTACTCAAAAGAAAGAAGCCACTATTGGATTTTCTTCATGTCTTTGGATGCAAGTGCTTTGTTCTGAGAAATCAAGCTGAGCATTTGGGGAAATTTGAAGCAAAGGCAGATGAAGCAATATTTGTGGGATATGCAGCATGGAAAGCTTACAGAGTCTATACTCTCAGAACCAACATTGTTATAGAATCTGTACATGTTGTTTTTGATGATCTCAAAATTCAAGGTCTCTGTGATGAAGGTTTCCATGAAAGTCTTTCTTTTGAGAATGAGGAAGGAGATCAAGTGAATCATGTTAAGGCTACTGAGAAACAGCCTAAAGTTGTTGTGTCTAGCACAGATGAAAGCAGCAGTGAAGATGAAATTGCTGCATTAAGATTGAAAAGAATAGCTGCTAGCAGACCAAATGGTCATTTCGTTGACAGTCATGATGAAGGATTCGTTGACAGTCAGAATGAGCGTTTCGTTGACAGTCAAAATGGGCTTTCCGTTGAAAGTCACATAAACGCTTCTAGGAGTGATCATTTAGGGACAACAAACTCAGGGGGAGTTTCTCAAGGACAAATATCTAATCAAGGAAACCATGATCGTGAAGCTACTTCATCAAGAGCTAATCTACCTCCCTCAAGGAAAGATCATCCCTTTGAACTCATTATAGGTGATGTTTCTTCAAAAGTCCAAACTAGAAGAGCAACTCAAGAGAAATGTCTATATAGTAGCTTTCTGTCTCAAGATGAGCCAAAGAAAGTTGAGGATGCACTTCTAGATCCAGATTGGGTTTTAGCTATGCAAGAGGAGCTAAACCAATTTGAGAGAAACAAAGTTTGGAAGCTGGTGCCCAAGCCTAAGGACATGAGTGTTATAGGCACAAAATGGGTGTTCAGAAACAAGATGGATGAAAATGGCATAGTCACAAGGAACAAAGCTAGATTGGTTGCAAAAGGCTACTCACAGGAAGAGGGAATTGATTTTGATGAAACCTTTTCTCCTGTTGCAAGACTAGAAGCAATAAGGATTTTCCTAGCCTATGCAGCCCATGTAAATTTCAAGGTCTATCAAATGGATGTGAAGAGTGCTTTTCTGAATGGGGAATTGGAAGAGGAGGTGTATGTAAGTCAACCTCCTGGTTTTGAAGATGATGATTTTTCAGAATATGTGTACTTCCTCCTCAAAGCACTCTATGGTTTGAAACAAGCACCTAGAGCCTGGTATGACACACTTTCACAGTTCCTCCTTGAGAATCACTTCTGTAACAACCGGTAAATTATTTAGAATATTATATGAATAATTATATATATATTTATATATTTTATGTGTTAATTTAAATCTTAAGTGGATTATATATGTGTGCGTACGATCGCGCCGGAATGAGAATTAGTTGTTTATGTGATTATGTGTCGTATTTTGAATTTTAGAGGTATAGAAATTATTTAATTGTATTTTTAAGAGGGTTATTATTAAAGTATCTAATTAAGGAATATATATATATATATATACATATATATATATATATTATTCTTAATTATGAAAGTACTCTTATAAAATTTCTAAAATTCCAAAGTATTTTATGATATAAATTATATAATTTATGGAATTATAGTTTATTTATTAAAAATCATTCTTTTAAAATCATAATTCTAATTCTAGAATAATAGTTAGCATATGTCCAAAGTGCCCTTGCATGCAAATTTGAATTATATAGTGGGTAGGGTTAAGAATGACATTTCATGCTAGTTGACCATGAAAATTACCACAAAAACCTTGCATGCATTTTATCCTAAGCTAGTGGCAAGGGTAGTTTAGTAATCTCTCATTTCCAATACCTAAATCAAACATACTAAACAATAAAACCACTCCACTTTCTCTCCACTCACCATTTCTTTTCAACCAAACTTTTCTCTCCTCTCTTCCTCCTCCCTCTATTCGGCCGAAGGCCTTCTCCCCACCCCCTCCATTTTTCTTGTTCACTTCAAGCTTCTTACAAGTATAATCTTCACCTCCATTGCTAGTTCATGCCTTGTAGTAGTTAGTTTATGCAATTTAAAGGTTTGTTAATAGGTGCATGTCATGTTTTTGTAAAGCCAAAGGTTTAAACTTTAGTTCTTATGAATTTAAGGTTAAAACCATAAGGCATAAAGGATGTGAGCTTGGTATGATCATGAAGGAGTGTACTCTCCCTTTCTCATGTCATCCTTTAACTCATATCACATTTTGGCTATGATTTATGGATCCAAAGGTTTTAAAAGTTCTTGCATTCATTCGGTTTTCAAGAAGGGTTTAAGAACTAGTTTGGTTTTTTTTTAAATAACTCCAATTTGATTCATGCATGTTACAAAGGTAATGATTTACTAAGAACCCTTATTTAAACCTTTGATCATGACAAGTTTAAAGTGCATACTAGTTGTTTTTATGCATAAAATTCGAATATAAAACATGCATGTAGAGATTTTTAAGTTACAAGTTCAAGTGCCTATGTGCTTAAGTGGTTTTCTAGTTGCATGTCACTATTTCCTTAAAATCCTTTTTTTTATGACTTGAATTGATAAAAGTAGTCATGCTTGATAATGGTCAGTAGCTTGAGTGTGTTATAAGTTTAGTTTTGCTTGTCTTTTTAAGTTTTTAAATTTATAAAAAGGGTTAAAGTGGTAAGTGGTCATGTCAATCACTTAGGACAGATTTTGAGGTCACTAAAACCTAGCATTTTGAGCATGCATTTGTGAGGCCCTCATAGGCCCAACTACAGTAGAGTTAGGCCCTGGTGTGTGCATGAGTTTGGTGTCTTTAAATTGAAAGAAAACGTGCATTTGGTTAGGTGCATTGACTAAAATCTGAACAGAGGTCAAAACAGGACAGATTCGACATAGGTCAACTTTTGGTTGATTAAAATCATGTTTTGTGTAAGGCATTCATGTGCCTTTGGTTTATAACATCATAATAGAGTCTTGGAAGTCTTAACATGTCATTAAAAGCAACAAATGGATTAGATATAGGTTTGACAAGTGACTAAAAACAGGGCAGAATGTAAAACAGAATAGGCAGTTTTGTGTCAACTTTGAAGAGAGGCCTAGGGAGGCCCAGGTGAGGCCTTAGTGCCAAACCACTTGCATTAGTTAGAATTTTGTCTTAAGTTTCTGTAGAAGTCAGTTTGGGATAAAGGCCCTAAGTAGAGTGTGAGTTTTCTGCCGAGGCACTCCAAGTGGTGTCAAGGTGCGCATTATAGTGTCTTAAGTGTGTGCATTGATTTTGTGAGCTATTTGAAGTGAGGCCTTGATGTGCCTTGCTAAATTTAAGATGTGCAGAAGGGTTATGTGTGGATTGATGCAAAGTAACTTGATTGATTGGTTGTTTAATTGCTTGTAGTCATGAGATAATGTAATGTACTAAGTAATGTCGAGTAGAACTTATGCTCATGTGCTTAATTGGATCTAAATGTGATGTGCTCACTTGAATATGGATATGATCAGTGTATATTAATGTATATATCAGTAGATGTGATTAAGTATATGTAAGTATATGTATATTTAAGTATATGTAAGTATATGTATATTTAAGTATATGTAAGTATATGTGTATTTAAGTATGTGTAAGATGGTTTTATTGTATGATACTGGAATTTTTGTGCAAGCGTGCGTGTATTAATATTTAAAGTTTATATATAGTACAAGTGTCAAGAGAGCGATTAGTAATAAAGGGTATTATTATGTGTAGGTTCCGAAGCGGATAGGGGAAAGATTCGTTCGGTTAAAATCGAGTGATTCCTAGATCAAGTCGAGAGGCAAGTACTTCTATCCCTGCCTCGTATATTATTGCAAATGCTTTATATCTTGTAATGATTGCCATGCTTACCTTTCCATATCATATAACCATTGCAAATGCTTTTAATTTCAACTTACACCTTGCTTACAATTAACCCTTGACATAAATCCTAAATTCCTTAAATTCGTTTGACCGTATACCTTGACCGTTCCCTATTACGAGCTGATCACTTATCCTTACTAGTTAATAATAAACACCACCTTTATTGCAGTTAAACTTTAACTTTCATTCGAACTAAATTCTCAAAAGAAATCCCTAGTATACCATTGACTTATGATTGATAATGATCCCTTTGATATTGTTAGTGTTGTTATCACCCTGGCATCCATGTTATACAATAAAAGAATATTTAAAATGAAACAAACGTTTTCTTGAATTGGTGGATTGGATTAGACGCAAATCCTTTTCACACTTATTGATAGGCTTAAATGTTGCCTAGGGATCCCCTCTATATTTGAGAACCCAGCGCGGTTCAGGATTACTTCGCGGCTGATCACCGGCTGTAATCCGTAGCGTCATAAAATAGTTTTTATAAAGTTTTGATTAAAATTGTTATAACGGATTGCCATGAATCTTTTACCCTGAAGTTATTATGTCTTTTGTACCATGATTTCCTTGTGCCTTGATGCAAATGATACCGTTAATGATATTATTCCATTTATCCCGGTTATATATATCCTGTTCAATGCTTGTTGGCTATTATTATACACTTGCTGAGCATTGTTGGCTCACTCTTGCTATTTTTCCCTAACCTTTCAGTTAAGAACGAAGTTAGCTATCTTCGAGTAACCGCTAAGGAGGCCTGAATCAAGGAGTAGGTTCTAGTTGTCGGGCATATAGAGTTCATTTTAGATCTCACCTATGGTTAGTTGATGGCAAACGGTTTGTGATAAAACTGAAGTAGATGTTGTAACAACTTTAATATTTTAGTTTCTTGTTTCATACCATAACCTGTGATCGATCCTTAGCTGATGGGTCGTTTGTATAATTATATTGTATTCAGAGAGATAGTGGCACCAAAACCTGACCCCGGATTTGGGGGCGTCACAGGTTGGTATCAGAGCTACAGGTTATTGGTCACTGAAACAAGAATAGGTAGAAGAGTCTAAGATAGGAAAAAAAACAATGAGCAAACTCACATAGAGTTTTAGTTAGGATTTATGAATATAGTTTTGACCAATAGGATAGGTTCGTTCTAGGACTTAAGCTTCATAGGTAAGATAGGATTTGTAGATGTAGGTTACCTTTAGGATGAGTATTAGTAGAATTAAGATAACCCTTTACCGTTTAAGTATCTTCTTGGTTTATTATTGTGTTGTTACAGATAATGGTTGTTTTGAGAGATTAACCTTCATCTGAGATTCCTTTTCCTAAGCCAGAGTCGTCAATATCAGTATCAGTGCATGCACCCGACCAAGTGGAGATTTCCATTACCCCTTGGGTAAATTTATTTTCTTATAGTATAGCTGCATGTCAAGGCAGAGTTATTTCTTACGTGTAGAATAAAAGGGATTGGAGATGGATGGAATATTGAACGAATTATGGATTATGTGTGGATGATTGAGTAAGTATTTGAGATATTGTTAAAACAGGGCATAGTCCATTTTACGAATAGGTCATGCCGAATTTTCTGTAGAAATATTAACTTAAGTTACGCACTTCCATGTTATATAGTATTCCGACATATCGAGTAAGTATACGCTTGAACCGTTTGAAGATCGGGTTACAGACGGGGCAACTAATTCGAAGCTCGAGGAGTCAATCGGAGAGTCAGAGCTACCAGTTCGGAAGACATCACCTGCAGATCTTTATGTACTTTCCCGAATTTCATCTGCGACTTCGGCTACATCACGGACGCTATAGGAAACACCGCGCAGAGTTCCAAACCAAGTATAGTCAGAGTCGATTGAGAGTAGAAGCTCTAAGATAACGTCTAGAAAGACTTAGATAGATTCTTTGCGATATGATAACGATTTTACCCCCGTGATAGGGACATTCATCCAGAGGAGCGGCTAAAGTGTAAATTCCTTCTTTATACAAGATTGCACAAGTTGATTTACTAACGGGACATACCTATAAGCTCATACTAGAAATTAACTCCCCTAAGGACCATCTACCTGAGACAAGGCGTGATTACCTCCATTCGTTCGATGTAAGGATAAGTCTGTTCACAACTAGTCATTGATTTTATTCAATTTACCTTTTTAAAAGATTCAATTTTTCACTTCTATTATTTTATTATTCTTCACGAAATACCTCTATTGTTCAGGGGCTACTTGATCCAATATTATATAAACTTTCGAAACTCTTAAACCTTTCATATGTTCCTCCTAAATTCTTGATCCTCCTTGTTGTAACTAAGATGAACAACCCTATATATATATAGGGGATCCAGGTACTTTCTATCTGTGTGATAGAAGTCCGGTGGGACGCCACTGGTTGTGTGTTTGTCATGGAAGTACTAAAGGTTGGCCACCTTCTGTACTGTGTTATTTAAAATGACAAATGCAACCTGATAAAGTTCGATGATCATCTTGATCTCTTAGTTAAATTCTTTTTTTTTACCATAAATTCTTACTAAGCATGTTTGTTATATTTCCATATTTGTTGACACCTTCGTATCTATTGGTTCATTTTGTTGGAAACTCTTACGGCTCTTAGAGGTATCAAAGATTGGAAGTCGCAAAGGCGAAGATGACGGTATTCTGAGTGTTAAGTTGTACTTACATTGATTGGAAATTTGTTTTGATCGAGTTTGGGAAATTGTTTTAAAAAGAGGACTGAACGTCGAGTCAGATTGCTCATTAGACTTACAACACAATTACAAGGTTTATTATTACCGAGAGTTTGGTATGGGTAAGGAGAAGGTAACAAGGATATACCAATACTAATGATGATGAAGTATGAAATAAAGTGATATTGGAGAGGCATTGGTTATTGTTTGTGGAAGACTGTTATTTTACTTGTCGGGCAAGTATATATATGAGCACCTGTTTATTCTATATTTCACTTTTGATATGGTAGTTAGACCATTGCGAGGTTTTGAACGTCTTGAGACCAAGTGTTGGACATAAACTTTAGAACCAAAGCAGGATAAGTTGAGCATAGCGGAGTATGAAGTAAAGTTTATAGAGCTAGCCAGGTTGGTATCCGAATACGTGAATATCGATGAGAAGAGAGTTAAGAGGCCCCAGCATGAAGTGAGGTCATGGATTAGGAGTAAAGTTATTGATTACAAACAAAAGAAGCTAGAAAAGGGAAAGCGGAGACACGGGAAGAAGACCAATAAATAGGGAACTTTCAGAACCGTTTCAATATAAGGCCTGAGTTTCAGTCAAATAGGAATGTTGGATTTGGAAGACCAGAAACTGGAAGTGATGGGCAAGGGAACCGTCGACAAGATTTGGATCAACAAAGACCTTTAAGACCTCCGATACCAGAATGTAGAACTTGTGGAAAGAAGCAACTGGGAGTTTGTAATAAGATCAATATGGTACGTTACAAGTGTAATCAGAGAGGACACTACGCCAATGAGAGCCATAAACCGAAGGCAAGAGTTACGTGAACAACTGTGGAGAGGTGTGACGTTTCTTAAGAGATTGCAATCGTTAAGTCCAGTAAGCAATATGTTAAGGATGAATGGACCACCATTTATTAAGCAACCAAGGACAAGAACCCTTAATATGACCATGAGCGATGTACTGAAAATAAGGATGTAGTTACAGATACGTTTCACATAGATTACAGAAATGCCAAAGTGTTAATTTATTTTGGAGCTACAAAGCCTTTTATCTCCATAGAATTTGCTCATAAACCGCGTTGTACGATTCAACTGTTAAAGCTCAGGAGCGTATATCGATTCATCTAGCTTTTCCTCACTGTGAGATTGATATAGTAGATCACCATTTTCTTAGGATGACTTGATTTTCGTCAAGTTAGGAGAGATTTGATGTAAATTCTAAAAATTGGATTGGTTAACAAAGTATGGGGAAAATAGAATTGCGAGCCACAGATAAAGTAGAAGTTGTGTTCCTAGGTTAAAAACAAACAAAGAGATTCTAACTTGTCATACAGGGAAAGAGATTATACACAAAGTTTTCTAAGTGCGAGTTTTGGTTGAAAGAGTTACAATTTCTAGGACATGTAGATAGTAGTGAAGGAATCAAAGTGGATCCAGCGAAGATTGAAGTGGTAATGAATTTGGATAAAGCCTAAGACACCTACAGAAGTTTTACGAGATGAGATGGAGACTACCGAAGGTTTGTCAAGGATTTTGCCAAGATAGCCATACCATTAGCCAAGATTACCAGAAAGCATTCAAGAGTTAAGGAAGAAGATAAATAGATAAGGAAGTACTTAAATTGCTAGAGGAACAAAATTCTTTAGTCGAGCCATGTTAGTGAAAAGATTCATTGTTATTGGACTATTATGACTCATGTACCTTAGGACAATACTAAGAACTAAATTGAGATGACAGATTTGTGTTAAGGATCAAGAATGATGTAACATGATAAAGTTATTGCGTACGTTTCCAGACAACCGAAAAACAATGAATAGAAATACTCGACACCTGACGAGGAATTAGCCGCAATAGTCTTTGCACAAATTTATAAACGATACTTGTACGAAGAAAGGTGTGAAACTTATACGGATCAAAGGAGTTTGAAATATATTTTCACCCAAAAAGAGCTATATATGTAAGGTAAAGATAGTGGTTATGACTTATCAAGGGATATGATTGAACTATCATCCGCCATCCAGGCAAGGCAAATGTGGTAGCAGATGCTCTGAGTAGAAATGAGAGACTGAAAATGATGACTTCGTCTGAAGAATTGATCAAGGAATTCGAGAAAGTGGAAGTAGAGGTTCGTATTTCAGATCCAGCTAAAGAAATGATGTATACAATGACTTTCCAACCTAAATTGTTTGAGAAGATTAGAAGATGTCAAGCTGAAGTGATGGACCATAATACAAGTAACTTAACCGGAGAAGAAAGAAGGAGTCAAAAGGATGATAAAGGAATTGTAAGATTTTTCTTCAACAATTTAGATACCCAAAGTGACAGACTTAAAGAATGAGATATTAAGTAATGCTCATGATCCAAAATATTCGATCCACCCCAGATGTACTAAGATGAACCAAGACCTACAGAAAATTTTAGTAGACAGATATGAAAAGAGATATTATAGGATTATTGAGTAAGTGTTCCACCTATCAGAGAGTTAAAACCGAACATCAGAGATTTAGTGGACTATTACAACCATTAGAATTTCCCGAATTTAAGAAGGAACATCTCATGATGCCATTTGAGTTATGATCGACGGATTTACCAAGTTGGTACCTTTCTTTCCCATCAACGAGAAACTTTCATTTGATAAATTGGTTTATCGACTATAAAGAGTAGTGAGGCATGTGATTCAAGTATTAATCGAATTTGACCAAGACTCGCAATTTTATTCAAGATTTTGGAGAAAGTTGTTGGCATGTTCAGAATCCAAGTTGAACATGTGTACCATGTATCATCCTCAAACATATGGTCAAAGTAAAAACAGAGTATTCAGACAACCGAAGACATACTTATAAGAGTTTGTACGATGAATTTTGAAGACAATTGAGATGATCGTTTGACATTGGTGGAATTCTCATATAATAACAGTTACCACTCCAGTATTGGCATGCCACCGTTCGAAGCTTTATACGGGCGAAAGTGTAGGACCCCGACAAATTGGGATGAAGTTGGAGAAGGGAAAATTCTTGGACCTGATTTGATTCAAAAAATGAAAGACAAGGTCACTGTGATCAAGAAGAGACTGATTGCCGCTCAGGATAGGCAACGAAAGTATGCGGACCCCGCCAGAAAAGATGTAAATTTCCAAATAGGGGAAGCTGTTTTGTTGAAAGTGTCACCTAGAAGGGATTGACCCGGTTTGGAAAGAAAGGAAAATTAGCACCAAGGTACATTGGACCTTTTGAGATCCTAGATCAAATAGGGAAAGTTTCGTATGAGCTAGCATTGCCGCCGCAGTATCAGCACGTGCATAATGTGTTCCATGTTTCATTGCTTAAGAAATATAATCCAGACGCTAACCATATGCTAGAGATTGAACCGTTAGACATTCAATCAGATTTGTCGTATGAAGAGCGACCTATTCGGATCCTTGATCAACGAGAGAGGAATCTTAGAAATAAATCCGTGAGTCTAGTAAAAGTGTTGTGGAGAAATACCAAAGTTGAAGAGTCAACGTGGGAGCTAGAGTCTGAGATGTGGAACCGGTACCCTCACTTGTTCTCCTAGATTCTGAGGGCAGAATCCTATAAGGGGGAGAGGATGTAACAACCGGTAAATGGGTGTTCAGAAACAAGATGGATGAAAATGGCATAGTCACAAGGAACAAAGCTAGATTGGTTGCAAAAGGCTACTCACAGGAAGAGGGAATTGATTTGATGAAACCTTTGCTCCTGTTGCAAGACTAGAAGCAATAAGGATTTTCCTAGCCTATGCAGCCCATGTCAATTTCAAGGTCTATCAAATGGATGTGAAGAGTGCTTTTCTGAATGGGGAATTGGAAGAGGAGGTGTATGTAAGTCAACCTCCTGGTTTTGAAGATGATGATTTTTCAGAATATGTGTACTTCCTCCTCAAAGCACTCTATGGTTTGAAACAAGCACCTAGAGCCTGGTATGACACACTTTCACAGTTCCTCCTTGAGAATCACTTCTGTAACAACCGGTAAATTATTTAGAATATTATATGAATAATTATATATATATATATTTATATATTTATGTGTTAATTTAAATCTTAAGTGGATTATATATGTGTGCGTACGATCGCGCCGAAATGAGAATTAGTTGTTTATGTGATTATGTGTCGTATTTTGAATTTTAGAGGTATAGAAATTATTTAATTGTATTTTTAAGAGGGTTATTATTAAAGTATCTAATTAAGGAAAATATCTATATATATATATATATATATACATATATATATATATTTTATTCTTAATTATGAAAGCACTCTTATAAAATTTCTAAAATTCCAAAGTATTTTATGATATAAATTATATGATTTATGGAATTATAGTTTATTTATTAAAAATCATTCTTTTAAAATCATAATTCTAATTCTAGAATAATAGTTAGCATATGTCCAAAGTGCCCTTGCATGCAAATTTGAATTATATAGTGGGTAGGGTTAAGAATGACATTTCATGCTAGTTGACCATGAAAATGACCACAAAAACCTTGCATGCATTTTATCCTAAGCTAGTGGCAAGGGTAGTTTAGTAATCTCTCATTTCCAATACCTAAATCAAACATACTAAACAATAAAACCACTCCACTTTCTCTCCACTCACCATTTCTTTTCAACCAAACTTTTCTCTCCTCTCTTCCTCCTCCCTCTATTCGGCCGAAGGCCTTCTCCCCACCCCCTCCATTTTTCTTGTTCACTTCAAGCTTCTTACAAGTATAATCTTCACCTCCATTGCTAGTTCATGCCTTGTAGTAGTTAGTTTATGCAATTTAAAGGTTTGTTAATAGGTGCATGTCATGTTTTTGTAAAGCCAAAGGTTTAAACTTTAGTTCTTATGAATTTAAGGTTTAAACCATAAGGCATAAAGGATGTGAGTTTGGTATGATCATGAAGGAGTGTACTCTCCCTTTCTCATGTCATCCTTTAACTCATATCACATTTTGGCTATGATTTATGGAGCCAAAGGTTTTAAAAGTTCATGCATTCATTCGGTTTTCAAGAAGGGTTTAAGAACTAGTTTGGTTTTTTTTTTAAATAACTCCAATTTGATTCATGCATGTTACAAAGGTAATGTTTTACTAAGAACCCTTATTTAAACCTTTGATCATGACAAGTTTAAAGTGCATACTAGTTATTTTTATGCATAAAATTCGAATATAAAACATGCATGTAGAGATTTTTAAGTTACAAGTTCAAGTGCCTATGTGCTTAAGTGGTTTTCTAGTTGCATGTCACTATTTTCTTAAAATCCTTTTTTTTATGACTTGAATTGATAAAATTAGTCATGCTTGATAATGGTCAGTAGCTTGAGTGTGTTATAAGTTTAGTTTTGCTTGTCTTGTTAAGTTTTTAAATTTATAAAAAGGGTTAAAGTGGTAAGTGGTCATGTCAATCACTTAGGACAGATTTTGAAGTCACTAAAACCTAGCATTTTGAGCATGCATTTGTGAGGCCCTCATAGGCCCAACTACAGTAGAGTTAGGCCCTGGTGTGTGCATGAGTTTGGTGTCTTTAAATTGAAAGAAAACGTGCATTTGGTTAGGTACATTGACTAAAATCTGAACAGAGGTCAAAACAGGACAGATTCGACATAGGTCAACTTTTGGTTGATTAAAATCATGTTTTGTGTAAGGCATTCATGTGCCTTTGGTTTATAACATCATAATAGAGTCTAGGAAGTCTTAACATGTCATTAAAAGCAACAAATGGATTAGATATAGGTGTGACAAGTGACTAAAAACAGGGCAGAATGTAAAACAGAATAGGCAGTTTTGTGTCAACTTTGAAGAGAGGCCTAGGGAGGCCCAGGTGAGGCCTTAGTGCCAAACCACTTGCATTAGTTAGAATTTTGTCTTAAGTTTCTGTAGAAGTCAGTTTGGGATAAAGGCCCTAAGTAGAGTGTGAGTTTTCTGCCGAGGCACTCCAAGTGGTGCCAAGGTGCGCATTATAGTGTCTTAAGTGTGTGCATTGATTTTGTGAGCTATTTGAACTGAGGCCTTGATGTGCCTTGCTAAATTTAAGATGTGCAGAAGGGTTATGTGTGGATTGATGCAAAGTAACTTGATTGATTGGTTGTTTAATTGCTTGTAGTCATGAGATAATGTAATGTACTAAGTAATGTCGAGTAGAACTTATGCTCATGTGCTTAATTGGATCTAAATGTGATGTGCTCATTTGAATATGGATATGATCAGTGTATATTAACGTATATATCAGTAGATGTGATTAAGTATATGTAAGTATACGTATATTTAAGTATATGTAAGTATATGTGTATTTAAGTACGTGTAAGATGGTTTTATTGTATGATACTGGAATTTTTGTGCAAGCGTGCGTGTATTAATATTTAAAGTTTATAAATAGTACAAGTATCAAGAGAGCGATTAGTAATAAAGGGTATTATTATGTGTATGTTCCGAAGCGGATAGGGGAAAGATTCGTTCGGTTAAAATCGAGTGATTCCTAGATCAAGTCGAGAGGCAAGTACTTCTATCCCCACCTCATATATTATTGCAAATGCTTTATATCTTGTAATGATTGCCATGCTTACCTTTCCATATCATATAACCATTGCAAATGCTTTTAATTTCAACTTACACCTTGCTTACAATTAACCCTTGACATAAATCCTAAATTCCTTAAATTTGTTTGACCGTATACCTTGACCGTTCCCTATTACGAGCTGATCACTTATCCTTACTATCCTTGTTAATAATAAACACCACCTTTCTTGCAGTTAAACTTTAACTTTCATTCGAACTAAATTCTCAAAAGAAATCCCTAGTATACCATTGACTTATGATTGATAATGATCCCTTTGATATTGTTAGTGTTGTTATCACCCTGGCATCCATGTTATACAATAAAAGAATATTTAAAATGAAACAAACGTTTTCTTGAATTGGTGGATTGGATTAGACGCAAATCCTTTTCACACTTATTGATAGGCTTAAATGTTGCCTAGGGATCCCCTCTATATTTGAGAACCCAGCGCGGTTCGGGATTACTTCGCGGCTGATCACCGGCTGTAATCCGTAGCGTCATAAAATAGTTTTTATAAAGTTTTGATTAAAATTGTTATAACGGATTGCCATGAATCTTTTACCCTGAAGTTATTATGTCTTTTGTACCATGATTTCCTTGTGCCTTGATGCAAATGATACCGTTAATGATATTATTCCATTTATCCCGGTTATATATATCATGTTCAATGCTTGTTGGCTATTATTATACACTTGCTGAGCATTGTTGGCTCACTCTTGCTGTTTTTCCCTAACCTTTCAGTTAAGAACGAAGTTAGCTATCTTCGAGTAACCGCTAAGGAGGCCTGAATCAAGGAGTAGGTTCTAGTTGTCGGGCAGATAGAGTTCATTTTAGATCTCACCTATGGTTAGTTGATGGCAAACGGTTTGTGATAAAACTGAAGTAGATGTTGTAACAACTTTAATATTTTAGTTTCTTGTTTCATACCATAACATGTGATCGATCCTTAGCTGAGGGGTCGTTTTTATAATTATATTGTATTCAGAGTGATAGTGGCACCAAATCCTGACCCCGGATTTGGGGGCGTCACAACTTCACTAGAGGTACTGTAGATAAAACTCTTTTTCATAGGATTGTGAATGGCTCTACTATACTTGTTTAAATTTATGTAGATGACATAATTTTTGGGTCTACAGATGAAAAACTTTGTCAAAAGTTTGCCAAGCTTATGCAAAGTAAATATGAAATGAGCATGATGGGAGAATTAACTTATTTTCTTGGTCTCCAAGTGAAGCAAGTTAATGAAGGCATTTTCATTAGTCAAACAAAATATATTCATGATTTGTTAAAGAAATTTAACATAATGGAATGCTCTCCTGCCAAAACTCCCATGCCTACTGCCACCAAACTTGAATTGAATACTAAGGAAAAATCTGTGGACATTTCAAGTTACAGAGGCATGGTAGGCTCACTTTTATATTTAACAGCTAGTAGACCTGATATTATGTTTGCTACATGTCTATGTGCTAGATTTCAAGCTGATCATAGGGAATCCCATTTAGTTGCTATTAAAAGAATTTTCAGATATCTCAAAGGAACACCAAACCTTGGCATTTGGTATCCTAGAGAATCTGGCTTTGAGCTAATTGGTTATTCAGATGCAGATTATGCAGGATGTAAAATTGACAGGAAAAGCACAACTGGCACCTGTCAATTCCTAGGAAACAAGCTTGTGTCATGGTTCAGCAAGAAACAAAACTCAGTTTCTACCTCCACAGATGAGGCTGAGTATATTGCAGCTGGAAGTTGTTGTGCACAGATTTTATGGATGAAAAATCAACTACTTGATTATGGATTAAGAGTTGAGAAAATTCCTATCTTCTGTGACAACACTAGTGCCATTGCTATTACTGAGAATCCAGTGCAGCATTCAAGAACCAAGCACATTGACATCAAGTATCATTTCATTAGAGAACATGTTATGAATGGTACTGTGGAGTTACATTTTGTTCCAAGTGAACAACAACTTGCAGATATCTTTACCAAGCCACTTGATGAATCAACATTCTCAAGATTAGTAAGTGAGCTAGGTATGCTGAATTTCTCTTAATTATTTTTGAGATTTTTGCAAGTTATAATGCAGCCATAAATTTTCTATGTTTTTCTGTGAATTAATTTTCTCAGGAAAAAGTGAAATTTTTGTCTAAGTCAAAATTACCATGTCAACGAAACGCACCATTTCATTGACAATCTTAGCATTTTTCTGGGTGTTTCGTTGATAGCTCTTTTATATCAACGAAACGCAGCTTTATCAACGAAATAGACGGGACCTTAAACACCCAATTCTGATTCGTTGATATAGCGTAGTTAATCTGAACTCTTTTTACCACGATCTATGCATACACCCCTGTAAGTATAAATCATAGTAATACTTTAAAAGTAACGGTTAGATTTTTAAGCCAATCCAGTAATTTATTTTTATTATTGCACTTAATTTTTGAGAAAATTTGGGGGAGTATTTAAGAAATTTTGTTTTCTTTAATTTCTTTTTACCTTGCTCTCAAAATTTCCAAAGGCTTTCTTACTTCTTCTCTCTCAAAACAAAACCAAGTTCAAGCTTTTCTTCACTCAACAATGGCACCCATAGTCAAACTCATGTCAGCTGGAGGGTTCATCTACGAGAAGAACAACTCCATTCCATTTGTTGTCAAGGAAAGCCCGAACAGAATCTTTTTCAAGATGATGGATTTCATGATGAATTGCAAACTGAGCTATGCAATGTTTCACTCAACTCCGCTCTACAATGAGATATTAGAGGAGATTTGGACCTCATGTGAGTATAGTGGGACAAATTGCACTTTGCAATTCACCATTCAAGGTAAAGAGTATATAGTCAATTCTGATGTATTGCAAGCATGCTTACACATTCCTGAGAATAACTGCTTAGCTTTGCCTACATACACTGAA
Organism: Heracleum sosnowskyi; assembly: GCA_030848705.1. Lineage (NCBI taxonomy): Eukaryota > Viridiplantae > Streptophyta > Magnoliopsida > Apiales > Apiaceae > Heracleum > Heracleum sosnowskyi. The sequence continues at coordinate 76,116,231 of CM061235.1, forward strand.
ATGGTTAACATGCTTAATTCCATAAACTACTCTTTGCCTACTGATAATTTGGGTAGGATAATTAGGAGAGGTTTGGTTAGGGAATATAGTTACTTAGCTGATGCATTCATTAAGGTCTTTTCTGGTAAAATCAGTAACTTTGATGCATTAACTAATTCTATTTTAATTCTGTTTACCATGCTCTTAACTGATAGATATTATAACTTTAGCACCCAACTTATGTATGAAATCGGTGCTAAGTTGGGTGATAAGGCTAATAGGAAGAAGAATATCTATTATGCTAGATTTCTAATGATGTTGGCTAACCATGTTAGTCCAGCACCATTGGTTATCTCTAACCCAAATTCCAAGTTTGACTGCTTTGTACAAGAGAAGAGGGTCTTGACAGATATACTGAGGCTTAACCACAACGGTGATGTCCCAGTGGTGTATCTACCCACAATTGAGGTAACCACTTCTAACCCTGTTAGTTTAATTGTTACTTCAACCACCTATGTTGCTATGGAGTCTGTAGTTCTGACCCAACAGGCTCCTGCCCCTGCAACAAAACCAAAATCTAAGAAATCCTCCAAGCCAACCTCAGGTGCTTCTCAAAAGGCACCTGTTGTAAAATCCACTACACAACCTATGGGGAGTGATTCTGGTGTTGTGAGAGGTGAGGAAAGGGGTGAAAATCAAAGAAACCCTAAGGATAAGGTGGGAGAGATGAGTGTTTCCCAGACTAGCCCCATTGTGTCTTCCCAACAAGGCATAATGAGTAATATGGATTTTAGCACAAGTCTAATTGCATCATCCAAAAGGATGTAATTATTGAAACAAGCTCTCCTCCAAGAGCACACTCCAAGAGGGTAAGGGACACTTCAAGCCCACATACAACAATTTCCCAATACCAAAGGAGAGTGAAGCAAAAATCCCAGGTCACACAGGGTGCACACACACTGGAAGAAACACTTCCAGTTTCTCAAATTCAGTTTGATGTAACCCTATCATTACTCTGGGGTTATAGTCCCATTCTCTAAACATAAATCTTGAACCAACTCCACAAAATTCACCAACTCAGTCATTAGATGTGGATATGATCCATTCATCTATTCCTGATTCTCCAACTCTTTTCTTGGAGAAGCCCCACTCTGAAATTGGTGGTCCTCACTTGATAAGTGATTTGTTGGGCCATCAATCATCTTTTTCTGAAGCTACAAGAGGATCTGTGGACCCATCTCTAAAATCAATCACCACAGATTCTACTGTAATTTCACTTTCACAGAATGCTTTCTTGACTTCATCAACGAAACAGTCTCTTTCGTTGACAAGTGTTTCTCCATCAACGGTATCCATACCGTTGACAGTTCAAACTACCATACCGTTGATAGTTCATTCTGCACCTCTTATTGAAAATCAGGTTGTTCACACAACTAGTACATATGATCTAGTGGTAGTTGAGACACTTCTAGGATTGCGAGGGAGTGAATATGAGAGGCTGGCTTGCAGCCAGGCAAAAGGAGAGGTTGAGAGTGAGAGGCTGACTATTTCTTCCAGTCAGGCAAAAGGAGAGGCTGAGGGTTCCACCTTAGTAGGTGAAGGTGAGGGCGTGAGAGGTGTGAGCCATGGGGAGCCCATGATGCAAGAATATAGTGGAGAGAGAGAAGGGACTACATGAGACACAAGGGAGGAAGCAGCCATTGCAAATGAGTTAATGGAGGTTCATGAGGGAGAAATGGAACTTACTTTCCAAGAGCATTATCAACAAACTCTGGATAGTATTTCCCTGGATCCTGAGACCTTTACTCATCCTATGCCAGCCTATCAAATTATGGCTCAACAGGGCAATGTGGAGGCAGAAAGGTCACTCAACCTAATCCATACAACTGCATCTATGCAAAGAGCAAAGGATGCATTGACCAATTTGTCTCCAGGAGCTGCAACAAGTGGTGAGTTTGATTTCTCTGATGATGATGACAGTTTTGGTGACAATCTACAGGTGGCCATCACTTCACAGACTGGGACTTCTGTAGTGCCCCCTACACCAAACTGGCTTTCTCAGTATATGCATGGAAGAATCAACCTGGATGCTGCAATCACTAGGCAGTACAATGAAGCCTATCTGGCTCATGAGTCTGCAAATGCCAATGACAAGAAATTTTACAAAGCCATCATGGACTCTTTGGAGATTCAGAGGCTACAGATGTTGCAGACAAGGATTGAAGCTATGGACATCAAGGACTCTATTGAGAACCTGAAGGATGCTACCGACATGAGGCTTGATGAAAAACTTCCTCTTCTCATTGTGTCCAAGATAAACAGGTTTTTCTCTAAGGAACCTGAGGTGGCTCCCTCCTTGAAGACTCTTTCTTCTAGAGTGGACAAGGTGGAAGCTACTCTATCTCAAATGCAAAAGGAACAGGAGAAGCAAACACAACTCTTAGCCCAGCTAGTGGTAGCTCAAGGACTCCCTATCATCTCTCTTGATGATAACAAAAAGGGGGAGAAATCTAAGGAGCTAGACATTCAAATCACAAAGGTTATGGTCCCAGCCATTTCCTTACCAAAGGAGCCATTAGCTATGGGGGAGTTAGCAAAGGATAAAATGGATGGAATTGACCTGATTCAACAAGCATCTATGAGGCTACAACTTGCAGAACAGATAAAAGACCATTGGTCTAACATAGATGCAAGAATCAAGAAGATAGCTGGAACTGCAAAGAACACACATCCATCAACGAATCAAGCTACTTCTACAACACCATCAACGAATGCCATGGTTTTAGTGTCAACGGAATGGGAGCCACAAACTAATTCTTTCTATGATCTAAAGCCCCTTCTACATGGAGTTACTCAAGGTCCAAGGAAAGAAAAGGGACAAACTTCATGCATTAGGGATGTGGAACAAGCTACACTTCAAGGAACTCTATCTCCCAAATCTCCTGCTAAACCAAAGGGCAAAAACATTGCAAGAACTTTTTATCCTTCACCTTATCCAGATGAGCTCAAGGTTCTAGGACAACTTATCACCAAATGCAAGGAGAGCAATGATCCTGAGGTAAGGAAACAGAGAGCAATTGTCTACAGAAATGGACAAGAAATCTGTGTTTGGGCTGGTCACCCAAACTTTGCTAAGACTAAGGCTGAGGAGTCAGAAAGAGCATCTATGCAAGCTCTTGCAGTTGCTCAATCTCTTGATGAAGAAGAAAGACAACAAGAGGAAAAAGCCAATGAAGCAAAGAAGAAAAGGAAAAGTATAAGGCAGCCTAAACAGACAGCTAAAAAGAATCTGCCCTTTGACAAAGAGGACTCTCAAAGCACAGCAACAGATTCCTCTACAAAAGCTGCACCTCCAACTTTTCCTGATCTAATCTTCAAAGAAAAGTTAGCCTGTGATCCTGTTCATCCAGTGAATTTTCATAATCAGCCAATTCAGCCAAAGGAAGAGCAAATTGAGCTAGATGAGGCTAACTTCCCAAAGTTTCTATTTGAAATGGATGCAAAGAAGAAAGCAAGGCAAATGGCTGTTAAAGCTAAGCCAGTTTTTGTGAGAAGACAACAAGTTGAGAAACCTCCCACCAATCCAGAAGACTTCATGTACATTGCTGACATCAGGGAGGAGTCTAGCCTAAATATTAATCTTGATGACTTGGTGGAAGTGAGAGGTATTGCTGCTTCTCATAAATTGCCAGAGAGATTGGTATTTGTCTATAAAGGTGGAAGGGAACAAACTTGGCCTCTCTACAGGATTTTAGGAGAAGACTACCAAACACTGCTCTCAGTGTTCAAATGCTTGAAGAAAGACTTTGGCTTTACCAAAACTTCCAAGTCTGAGATTGTCTCCAAAATCTGTCAAATCAAGGCAAGTTGGAACAAGCCTGGTGTACTTCCCAGGGTTCTCAAAGTCCCTCAATCTGGAAAGAAGATCCATCTCCAACCCTATTGGATGATGGAGTTTAGAGACAAAGACAACTTTAGAAGATTCTTCAGGATAGAAGACCAACTGGAAAAAGCATCCAATGAAACTCTAAGATCAATGCAATCCAAGTTGGGGAATCAAGATGAAGAAGAGAAGATTTTCTATAGGAGGCTTCAAGCTCAAATTAAGGAGAACAATGCAAGGAAGGGAAAGAAAACACTGCCACAGAGAAAAAGATGAAATTTGCTCAGACTAGAGGAGCAACTCTGTGCACTTGTTTTGTAAGACTTTTTACTTTGTATTTCAATAAATTCTTAAAACATTTTGAAGCTTAATGCATTTTCTACTTTTATCTTGTATAATCTGCTTAAGTGTTTTTGTTATCATCAAGGACTTTGATTTATGGATGTTACTCTATCAGTCATAAATTGGGGGAGATTGTTAGGAATATGTTGTTCTTGATGATAATTATAAAACACTTAGTAGATTTTGTATTAAGTCATTGTGTAACTGTCAACGGAATGGTATGCTTTGCAGCTTTCGTTGACAGGTAGCTCATCAACGAAATGAGTGATGTAGCAATTGCACTGTACAATACTTCATAGTTTGATATGCATTTGGTTGTAGGTACTAGATAGGTTTTCTAAGTCATGTTGACTAAGTACTAGATAGGCAAAATAGGTTGGTTAATTGTAAATATATTATGCCTTGTAATTTTGCCTAAGTGAAGACATGTCAACGGTATGAAGATTACTCATCAACGAAATGAAGATTACCCATCAACGAAATGAAGAATAAAGCTATCAACAAAATACATCTCCCTGCTATCAACGAATCATTATTACTTTTTTGAATAGTTGACAAAGTGATAGTGACAGTTTTCTGACAGATCAAAAGGAGATGTGGAAGTGTACTTTGCATTGGAAGCCATCAAAATGGTCACTGGAAATAAGGAAACATTCCAATTTCCAATTAGGTTCTTGGGTGTGATCATAATAAGCATGAAGACAAAATCCAAGATCTCCAAGGACCATTGGACAAAAGGGATGAAAAGCAAGCTACTGAAAGTTACTTCTAGTTTAATTTAGACTAGCCAAAAATAGCATTGAAAACTTGGATTATATAACCAAGTATAGCAGTTCATTTTAGAAATAGAAGAGTGAGATAAAAATAGTTTGTATTAGCTTATTTCAAGAGCACTCTCACTGTAAGAACCCGAAATTTTCGGTAGAATTAAAATTTTTTTTATGATAAAGTGCATCAGTGAATATATGAATGATTAGTGGTTGTAACCACAATGTATTAATGATTTTGAGATTCAAGATTATAAAATGAATATGGATTTCAGTTACAAGTACTTTGTGAATAGAAGGGATGGACTGACCATCTAAATAAGAACAATCTATCTGGAAAATGGGAATATAATATTCCAAGAAAGAAAAGTATTTTCATGTCATCCAAATCGATATCTGTTATGCATCCGACAACTCCGTAAACAAGATAGAGTATGCCTGAGAAAGCACTAGAACATTTTCTAAGTACAAGAAACGTTGGAATTGATATTGATCTACAAGATTGTGGATGAATAGTGATTTTGAGGATTAACAAAGTTTTTCATGCCACCTATGTACGAGACGTAGTGTGGATATTCCGAAGTCATATTAGTGATCTACGGAGTAAATAAGTGAATGCAAAGACGATCGGAATTCAGAAATTCCAAATTTTATTTTGGTACAGTATTTGACCGGGCAGCAAATTATATATTATTATATTCAAGAATTGAGATATTGAAATTGAGGATTGGAGGATTTAATATTTTGGAATTTTATTATTTATTAAAGTCGATTTAAGGATTCGATGGTGGAAGTGAATAGTGAATAGTTACTATTCACTGCGAGAACCGCATAGAGTTTTATTCGCTCTTTAGAAAATATTTTGAATCGTTTCAAGAGAAGCAAGACAATATTTACAGGATTAAATATAGACATGGAAGTAACATGTAACAAGATTAATTCGAGAATGCAACATTTGGATCATCCATGTGAAAGGAAACGAACCAGTAAAGCTACTTTAGCTAAACCAATGCACGTTGGACAAGTGTCACAAGCTAAGAGCTATGACTCACCACCTTTTTAAACACAAAAATCAGCATCCTTATCATTATTATCAAGACAAAGAAAAGAGAGATGAGAAGAAAATTCGGGAGAGAAATGAGAAGAAAAATGGGAGAGAAAGAATTGATCATAACTCGAGATTCTGTGGTCCGTTTTTGGCGTTCTACCACTCAAATCGAAGCTCTCGAGAAGCCCGACGTAACCATGGTAAGCAATCACCTCAACTCCGTGATTTACCCCTTCGATTCAGTGATTAACAGTTGGAGAAGATGATGAATAGTAACTTGTATCTTGTTTTGTTTTGTTTTGATAATGAGTTTGTAGCTTCCAAAGGTTGTATTAAGCAAGAATCTAAGGCTACATCAGGAGTATGGCAGAAGCAAGCTTGGAGAAGGTATAAAACCTCTGCCCCTTTTGTTTGTATGAGTTTCGAAATGGTTTTGATGTTTATGTAAGGTTAAAAGCATGATTAAGTAATTAGATAAATTGTTGATTGAGTATTGGAGGATGGGTTATGAATTTTGTTGTGATTATTCATGGAGGATTTGACTGAGTGGAGGGTGTATAAGGTGGATGGTGAGTTTGGGATTGTTTGGTATTGATTTGAGTGTGTTTTGAAAATGGAAAACGTTACGATTATAGCCGTCGTAATGCCCAATTCATTTAAGGCTGTTTTGAGCAAGAATTACGAACTGGTCTGGTAATATTTTTGAACAGAACTGACCATGAACATGTAGGTCTTGTTTTAAGGTTTGTTTTGATAAAAAGATCATGTCTATACGATTTACGGTTTAGGAGAAAAGTGAGTTTTAGTAAACGCCATTCGGAATAATGACTCATCTCTGTTCAGCAACTTTGAGGCTATATTTGGACCACTTCGGAGCCATATTAAAATGTGAAACTTTGAGTAATAATACTAGAGACAGTTAGGAAGGCTCACGAAAAAGATTTGGATTAAAAAGATTATTTTTCGATTTTATAAAAATGTTTTAGTCGAGGTCGCGCAAGTGAAAACCACTGAAAACGAGACTTAGAAACCAAAGTTCCAAATGGTTAAGTATAACTTGGATTTGAGAATGGATTTCAAACCAAACTTGTGATATAAGTATTTGACGAATAACATGGACTTAGTGTGACACTAGAGCGAGCAAGTAATGCCTTGGTTGTGTTTCGCTTACGTGTTTAAGCATTGAGTTATAAGTGGTTTATCGAGGGGATTAACCGTGTGTTTTCGTTTGACTTTGTCTAGATTGTCCGGCATCGTCGCGAACCCCTATCACTTCTCGAGCATCAGGCAAGTTTACTAAACCTTACTCTATTATTCAGAGTAGGTATATTTTCCAATGTTCAATACTTGTGTATTCCCAATTTATATACCAAATCTTTGTTGCAAGTATTGTGGCAAGTTTTCTAAATCTATACTTTGAAGTATTGATTATATATTACTTCTTTTGCCATGTGTGGAGTTATACAGTTTTGCGATACATGTTATATATTGTATAAAATAGAGTTTGATTTTGGTTTATATATGAGCTTTGAGATAAAGTAGTTATAAACCGGTGTACCTTGTAGCTCTAGAGATAAGAGCATACTTCTTATTTTCGACTCTAGACCGGGAGTCAGTATTTTGAGATATAGAGATAGCCGTGGAAACCCGGAGGGATTCCAGCGGCAGTGTACTAATTATTTTGAGGACTGCTATTATTAAACATTAATTATATTTCTAGAAAGTATTAATTACCTGGAGATGATTTGAGGAATGTTATTTGAATATTACCTCATTCGAAGGTTATTATTTGAAAATGATTTGGTAACTGGCTTATAAGCTAGATATGCGATATCGGTTATAAGCCAGGTTTTTATAAAGGCCCTAGGTTAAGGGCGTAAGATATTTCTTTAGATCAGAAACAATTATATTTTCTGTGTATATATATTAAAGGTTATTTTCTGATAAAGATATCGGGCAACGGTTATTTAATCCTTATTTAGTTAAGGAATATTATTGTGAATATTCACCTGAGGATTATTTAATGAATATTATGTTGAATAATCATTTGAAGAGTATTTATTTATTTAATGAATATTATTTATGAATATTCATTCGAGAATTAATTATCTATTTAATGAATATTACTTTTGAATATTCATTTGAGGCTTACTTATTCGAGGGTTAATTATGTATTTAATGAATATTAATTATTTATATTCATTTGAGGATTATGGACTTTAAGAATATTATTATTATTACCCATTCGAGGATTAATTATCTATTTAATGAATATTACTTTTGAATATTCATTTGAGGTTTACTTATTGAGGAATATTATTTCGAATATTCATCTGAGGTTTATTTAATGAATATTATTTATAAATATTCATTTGAGGATGGTTTATTTAATGAATATTATTTTCGAATATTCATTTGAGGATTATTTATTAATGAATATTATTTCTGAATATTCAGTTAAGGTTTACTTATTTAATGAATATTATTTCTAAATATTCATTCGAGGTTTGTTTATTTGATGAATATTATTTTCAAATATTCATTTGAAGGTTTACTTATTTAATAAATGTTATTAATTATTTTCAAATCAAAAAGAGGTTCCCAAAACAATGTTTTTCCATTTAAATCTGTCTTTTAAAGAGGATTTAAATGCTCGCTCAACTATCAAAAATATGGGAAACCTGATTTAAGTGACTACTACTCTTTTTAAACTCTCAATTCAAAAAACTGTCAAGGGACAGATAATTTCTTGGAGCAATTTAATTGCTGCCAGTCAAATATTGTGTTACCACCTCAATGATCGAGGGGTAAATTCATGGAACAAGTCGATATCAATTAACAAGCATAGCTTGGGAAATATTGGAGAATCTTCCTTTCCAACCTAGATATAACTACTTAGTGGAGTCGTATCAACAAGTGTTACACTTGGGGAAAGAAGGACGATCTTTACGTTTCAGAGTCATGGATTTCATCTGAACTAGGAGTGGTGTAAGTGGTCTAGTTGCGCGGACCCATCCAACTTTTATTGCCCCAAATGGGCCGGGAGGTCACAGTAAGGCGGTAGACAATGTCAGGCTGTCGTGATTCTTCCATCTACATGTAGAAAACTATTTGAGCGGTGCGACCTGCTACTGATCATAGCAAGGTTAGGCACAACGGGCGCGGTAGCAACTCCGGTATTGGTTCATCATCCAATTTGGATATTCCTGCAATATGCATTGGGATAAAGAACCAATCATGTTGGCAGGGGGTCGAAAAGTGTTTGGAAATGAAGTGACAATAAATCCATATAACTTCATCTTTTATATCATATGACTCTGTGGATACCTTACATAACATGAGTTATGGTAAGGGAGTTGTTTATACTGAATCATCTTATAACTTCTGTTAAGTTATGTGTTGATATTCTGCTTACATAGCAGATATTTTTGGAAGAGTTATATTGGTTTACTTTGAAACCTTATCTTTTATATTATACTAGAACTTTGTTCATAATATAGCAAAAGCTTGCAGAAATATTGTGAAATGATATTTGAAGTACATTAATGGTACTGTTTTTGGGAATACATTCCGATCAGGAAATAATTTCAGTATCGAGATATTTTGACGAATTATTGTCTTATACCCGCTTTATTCTGGGTTGAGTTAAAGGCAGGATTATGCCATATTTTTATTACCTTGCTGAGCTATCGCTCACTCTTGCTATTGTTTTATATATATTATATAGCAGCGAAGCAGGATGCCAATGGGACGGCACATATCCCGCAAGGCGTTTCCATAAACAGTTTCTTGCAGTGATCCCGAAGAGTAGTACGAACCAATCGAATCAGGCTACGGCTTTTGGCATTCAACTTATGTATAGACATGAGTGGTATTAGAGGATTGTAAGCATCAGCAGACTAAGTTGGTAATGTAACATTTCTTAGAAATTGTATCAGTGACCGATTCAAAAGACATTTGGGTATTGTAATAAAAATTATTTATTCCGCAGTTGTTGTATTGTGTCGTTTCTGAGACTCTAACCTGTGTGTGTGTGTGTGTGAGAGAGAGAGACACATGTTGTGGGGTCATGAGCAGGTGAATTATGAATGGTGTGAGTAATACAGGTAAGGCAAGGAGTACATGGATCGTGACTACCCTAAATCCCTGACCCCGGATTTGGGGCTGTTACAGAGATGGTATCAGAGAGACAGGTTACAGTCCTCAGAAACGATAGGAGATCGAGTCTTACAATACCCGTAATAATGATAAGAGCATCTGGAGCTCAAATTGAGTTCGTAGTCGGGTTAGAGGACAAGACCCTGACTGTTTAAGATGAAGCCGAGAGGGGACCTCTTCTGGGAAACCGTACTTAGGACTTCGTGATTAGTCACCTCGAGTCGTATGAGTTATAGATTGATGGGATTCTGAGATACCAGACCCCGAGGCCTTCGAGTAGGCAATTGATGATGCGTTCCTTGAAATGGATGGAGACCCGATAAAGGAAGATCCATAGGAGGATCTAGAGGAAGACCCCGTAGTGGGTCAAGGAAAGAATCTTGTAGAGGACGTGTTGATTGATAAAGATGTAGTATGTTACTTGAGGTCTAGTAATAAGACCGGACGAACCTTCAGGGATAAATAAGTGACGAGACGAGAGTTTAAGGATCGTTCATGATTCATCAAGAGATGTGACAAAGAAATGGAGTAGAGTCTCCAAGGCAGAAGAGGTAGAGGCAGTATAGCCAGTATCAGTTGATTGATTCGACTTGAACGAAACCTGTTACTCGTAGTAAGTTATAGTTGCCCATAAGGAGGCGGCATACGTAAGAACCAAGGCGTTCAGATTTTCACGAACGATTAAGGGTACTTAGTTGCCTAAGAGTAGTGTAAGGAATTGCTTTGGTTATGAGGTTTCAATCCCCCACGACTAGCGATTCCACTGGAAATAGTGTCTATTACATCATTGAGGGATTTTATTATCTCAAGGAAAATTTTGGGTATATGTACCATGCAAATGTTATTGTAAGACAAGCACGCTAAGGTGAAATCGAGAACGAGATTACCACTCTCAGGAACCAGGAAGGAATTATGAGGATGGAACAGAAAAGTCGGAAATTAGACCCGAGCATTACTAGCAGGTAAATAGAATAATCAAGTTTCCCTGATTTTGGAAGGGAATTCAGTAAATTTTGGGCAAACCTTGTCTTTCTGATTACCAGAGAATGTCACCAAAGAGAGTGGAGATTAGAGCGAACCATGTGGATTGGATAAGATAGCCGTTATGTGGTTTGGTGTACAGACCCTGATGGCTATAATTGATTGTAGAGATAAAATGATGAAGTTGAGATGGGGCGGTAAAGGTGAAATATATGTAAGGACCAAGACGGACTGAGAAGTTCCGGGATTGACGTAAATGAAAAGGCTATTGTGCCAAAAGTGTTAAGTTTATGTAGCACACGGGATTGATATGGGAGAATGAATATTGGGTATAAGGATGATTGAAATGCAGACCAGATTTAAGCCTGTAGATTCTAACGATCTTCCAGAGTATCGCCCAGTCGACATGAGGAATTGTCAGTACTATAGGCGACAACGGTATCGAAGTCTTCTTATAGAACAGAACGCTTACTTAAGATGTTTGCGCCGGGTCGAATAAAACCCCCTGCGATTGCAAATGTTGATGGTTGAATTCTTAGCGACTATTATAAGTCGGCAATGACGTAAGTATCGAACAACTTAGGGTGCGTGGAAAGGAAAAGCTTTAGAATTGAACGAATATCCATCAGAGGAGCCGGCATAAAAGGCATCCGTAGAGACCTTGGTAGTACCCTCCCCATTTGCAAATTATGTGGGATATTTCCCCAATCTATGATCTATCTTGATCTCTCTCCAGGAAAGAATTCTGGTAAAGGGTATATTCCCTCTTCGAAGTTGTTTTATAACACTTGTGTTAGACCATATTCAGTTTCAATTGTGCCAGAGGCTATCACAATGCCTACTTTCAGGCTTTCGAAGCCCTGTCAAATGATGTTATTTAAGCTTTCACTTTTCTTCAAATAATGAATGACCCTATGGTAATACCTCACCACTTGTTTGTTAAGTACCAGTATCTTTTGGTTATTCTTTTCTTTGCGATTCTTTGGAAAACCGCACCTTTGGAATCTGTTCAATTTTAATCCAAGGTGTTCCTTTGAGAAATATTAAAGACGATAATCATTAAATTGATATCGAATTGCTTTCATACTTTTCAACTTCCACTGAGACGAACAACCCTATATTTATAGGGGCTACAAGGACTATCTGTCTGTGTGATAGAAGTCTGATGGGACGCCATCACTTGTAAGTTGTGAAATACAAGAAGGCTAATTACCTTTAGTAATGTCTCAATCGAGGCACACAACGTTGAGTTCTTATGATCATGTTGATCTCTCGGCAAATTCTTTTACCTCCAATAAGGTTACTTTAAAACTCATAACCTTATGATCACCAGTGTGTGACTTTTTCCTTGATATGGGAGCTGTCTTTTCAAGGCCCCGTAATTTTGTTATCCTCATTGAATTCTAAGGGGAGGCCAACCAGGTCAAATAAGTCAAAATTCGCTGATAGGAATTAGATTCGCAACGAAATCGCCTATGACAGGAGGGAATCTCGAAGACGAATAGAATGTTAGTGACATATCAACGAAATTGGTTATTCTCCCAAGGATATTATGATAATGGAAAGCGTGTCAATCGATATATGTGAAAGGAATGGCGGTATGCCGTGAACTCCAGTGACAACGGTGTTAGATGGATGCACTATAGTGAAATTGAGATTTTGGAGGAGTGTTTACGAGTGGACACTACCTCTGGGTTAGCAAGATAATTACTGACGTTGGAGTCAGAGGGAGCTGGTATTGTGACTTGGGAGATGTGCAGCGTGTGTTGTTATAAAGGAATAATTTTCAGAAATATATGAAGACCCGGATGAAAATAAAAGTTAAAGAGTTAAAACAAGAAACCATAAACTGTGACCGAGTATTCAGAGTATAATGGGAATGAAAGGGTTAGTGACTCAGTTACAAGAGTTGCTGTATAAAGGTGTAATAAGACCCAGTGTACCACCATGGAGAGCCCGGTGTTGTTGTAAGAGAGAAAAATGTTAGCACAAGATTTTGTATCGAACCTCGAGGGTTGTATGAGTTCGACATGGAAAATAGGTACCCTTGTAAATGATTGTGTGACCAGCGAAAGAACGCTGTGTATTTCCAAATTTATTTAAGAACCGGGTATCACCAGTGGGAAGTTAAATCTGAGGATATACCCAAGACTGCGATTCGTACTAGGAATAGACACTTCGAGTGTTCAGCGAAGTTATTTTGGGTTGACTAATGCACCCACAAATTTTCTGGAATGTGATGAAGTGGCTTTGAGTTATCCGTGATAGTAGATAACATGAAATGGAGAAATGGCTAGAGTTGACCAAGGATTACGATTGTGAGATACACTACCATCCGGGGAAGGCCAATATGGTGGCCGATACCTTAATTAAAATGAGACAGAGATGGATTCCGAATGATCAGGAATTAAAGGATGAGATTTTACACGAAACTCAAGTTAACCCAACAAACTGGAAAGACAAAATATTTCACCAACAAGCGGCTAGTGACAACTAAGACAAACAGAGAAAGTATGCGGACTAAGCCCGCGAGCATAGAGATAATACTGCTATGGATAAGCTAAATGGCATGTTGATGAATGACAAGCAAGTTTATGCTGGTGTATTTCTGTACAAATAAGATAGAGAGTATGAGGTCAGAGATTTGTAATGCGGAAGGTATTTTCATGGAAAGAAGTAATGAGAATTAGAGAGAAAGAAAAGCTGAGTCTTAAATACATTGGACCGTTTGAGATTTTAAGGCGAATCGTAAGGCTAGCATACGAACTAGCACTAACCCGAATCTGCAACAAGACCGCAACGTGTTTCATGTTTCGATGCTAAGACCATACAAGTCAAATTCTAAGCATATAGTGGAATTCGAGCATGTGGATATGCAACCAGACTTACCCTATGTGGAGCAACCAATGGAATATTAGATAAAAAAAGAACAAGTGCTCCAAAACAAGGTCATCAAGTTCGTCAGAGTTATGTGGCAAAATCATAACGTGGAAGAATCAAATTGAGAGCTAGAGGGTGAATTACTAGAGAAATACCACCACTTGATTCAGACAGATTCCGGGACGGAATCCTTTTAAGGAGGGGAGAATGTAAGAACCCGAAATTTTCGGTAGAATTAAAATTTTTTTTATGATAAAGTGCATCAGTGAATATATGAATGATTAGTGGTTGTAACCACAATGTATTAATGATTTTGAGATTCAAGATTATAAAATGAATATGGATTTCAGTTACAAGTACTTTGTGAATAGAAGGGATGGACTGACCATCTAAATAAGAACAATCTATCTGGAAAATGGGAATATAATATTCCAAGAAAGAAAAGTATTTTCATGTCATCCAAATCGATATCTGTTATGCATCCGACAACTCCGTAAACAAGATAGAGTATGCCTGAGAAAGCACTAGAACATTTTCTAAGTACAAGAAACGTTGGAATTGATATTGATCTACAAGATTGTGGATGAATAGTGATTTTGAGGATTAACAAAGTTTTTCATGCCACCTATGTACGAGACGTAGTGTGGATATTCCGAAGTCATATTAGTGATCTACGGAGTAAATAAGTGAATGCAAAGACGATCGGAATTCAGAAATTCCAAATTTTATTTTGGTACAGTATTTGACCGGGCAGCAAATTATATATTATTATATTCAAGAATTGAGATATTGAAATTGAGGATTGGAGGATTTAATATTTTGGAATTTTATTATTTATTAAAGTCGATTTAAGGATTCGATGGTGGAAGTGAATAGTGAATAGTTACTATTCACTGCGAGAACCGCATAGAGTTTTATTCGCTCTTTAGAAAATATTTTGAATCGTTTCAAGAGAAGCAAGACAATATTTACAGGATTAAATATAGACATGGAAGTAACATGTAACAAGATTAATTCGAGAATGCAACATTTGGATCATCCATGTGAAAGGAAACGAACCAGTAAAGCTACTTTAGCTAAACCAATGCACGTTGGACAAGTGTCACAAGCTAAGAGCTATGACTCACCACCTTTTTAAACACAAAAATCAGCATCCTTATCATTATTATCAAGACAAAGAAAAGAGAGATGAGAAGAAAATTCGGGAGAGAAATGAGAAGAAAAATGGGAGAGAAAGAATTGATCATAACTCGAGATTCTGTGGTCCGTTTTTGGCGTTCTACCACTCAAATCGAAGCTCTCGAGAAGCCCGACGTAACCATGGTAAGCAATCACCTCAACTCCGTGATTTACCCCTTCGATTCAGTGATTAACAGTTGGAGAAGATGATGAATAGTAACTTGTATCTTGTTTTGTTTTGTTTTGATAATGAGTTTGTAGCTTCCAAAGGTTGTATTAAGCAAGAATCTAAGGCTACATCAGGAGTATGGCAGAAGCAAGCTTGGAGAAGGTATAAAACCTCTGCCCCTTTTGTTTGTATGAGTTTCGAAATGGTTTTGATGTTTATGTAAGGTTAAAAGCATGATTAAGTAATTAGATAAATTGTTGATTGAGTATTGGAGGATGGGTTATGAATTTTGTTGTGATTATTCATGGAGGATTTGACTGAGTGGAGGGTGTATAAGGTGGATGGTGAGTTTGGGATTGTTTGGTATTGATTTGAGTGTGTTTTGAAAATGGAAAACGTTACGATTATAGCCGTCGTAATGCCCAATTCATTTAAGGCTGTTTTGAGCAAGCATTACGAACTGGTCTGGTAATATTTTTGAACAGAACTGACCATGAACATGTAGGTCTTGTTTTAAGGTTTGTTTTGATAAAAAGATCATGTCTATACGATTTACGGTTTAGGAGAAAAGTGAGTTTTAGTAAACGCCATTTGGAAGAATGACTCATCTCTGTTCAGCAACTTTGAGGCTATATTTGGACCACTTCGGAGCCATATTAAAATGTGAAACTTTGAGCAATAATACTAGAGACAGTTAGGAAGGCTCACGAAAAAGATTCGGATTAAAAAGATTATTTTTCGATTTTATAAAAATGTTTTAGTCGAGGTCGCGCAAGTGAAAACCACTGAAAACGAGACTTAGGAACCAAAGTTCCAAATGGTTAAGTATAACTTGGATTTGAGAATGGATTTCAAACCAAACTTGTGATATAAGTATTTGACGAATAACATGGACTTAGTGTGACGCTAGAGCGAGCAAGTAATGCCTTGGTTGTGTTTCGCTTACGTGTTTAAGCATTGAGTTATAAGTGGTTTATCGAGGGGATTAACCGTGTGTTTTCGTTTGACTTTGTCTAGATTGTCCGGCATCGTCGCGAACCCCTATCACTTCTCGAGCATCAGGCAAGTTTACTAAACCTTACTCTATTATTCAGAGTAGTTATATTTTCCAATGTTCAATACTTGTGTATTCCCAATTTATATACCAAATCTTTGTTGCAAGTATTGTGGCAAGTTTTCTAAATCTATACTTTGAAGTATTGATTATATATTACTTCTTTTGCCATGTGTGGAGTTATACAGTTTTGCGATACATGTTATATATTGTATAAAATAGAGTTTGATTTTGGTTTATATATGAGCTTTGAGATAAAGTAGTTATAAACCGGTGTACCTTGTAGCTCTAGAGATAAGAGCATACTTCTTATTTTCGACTCTAGACCGGGAGTCAGTATTTTGAGATATAGAGATAGCCGTGGAAACCCGGAGGGATTCCAGCGGCAGTGTACTAATTATTTTGAGGACTGCTATTATTAAACATTAATTATATTTCTAGAAAGTATTAATTACCTGGAGATGATTTGAGGAATGTTATTTGAATATTACCTCATTCGAAGGTTATTATTTGAAAATGATTTGGTAACTGGCTTATAAGCTAGATATGTGATATCGGTTATAAGCCAGGTTTTTATAAAGGCCCTAGGTTAAGGGCGTAAGATATTTCTTTAGATCAGAAACAATTATATTTTCTGTGTATATATATTAAAGGTTATTTTCTGATAAAGATATCGGGCAACGGTTATTTAATCCTTATTTAGTTAAGGAATATTATTGTGAATATTCACCTGAGGATTATTTAATGAATATTATGTTGAATAATCATTTGAAGAGTATTTATTTATTTAATGAATATTATTTATGAATATTCATTCGAGAATTAATTATCTATTTAATGAATATTACTTTTGAATATTCATTTGAGGCTTACTTATTCGAGGGTTAATTATGTATTTAATGAATATTAATTATTTATATTCATTTGAGGATTATGGACTTTAAGAATATTATTATTATTACCCATTCGAGGATTAATTATCTATTTAATGAATATTACTTTTGAATATTCATTTGAGGTTTACTTATTGAGGAATATTATTTCGAATATTCATCTGAGGTTTATTTAATGAATATTATTTATAAATATTCATTTGAGGATGTTTTATTTAATGAATATTATTTTCGAATATTCATTTGAGGATTATTTATTAATGAATATTATTTCTGAATATTCAGTTAAGGTTTACTTATTTAATGAATATTATTTCTAAATATTCATTCGAGGTTTGTTTATTTGATGAATATTATTTTCAAATATTCATTTGAAGGTTTACTTATTTAATAAATGTTATTAATTATTTTCAAATCAAAAAGAGGTTCCCAAAACAATGTTTTTCCATTTAAATCTGTCTTTTAAAGAGGATTTAAATGCTCGCTCAACTATCAAAAATATGGGAAACCTGATTTAAGTGACTACTACTCTTTTTAAACTCTCAATTCAAAAAACTGTCAAGGGACAGATATTTTCTTGGAGCAATTTAATTGCTGCCAGTCAAATATTGTGTTACCACCTCAATGATCGAGGGGTAAATTCATGGAACAAGTCGATATCCATTAACAAGCATAGCTTGGGAAATATTGGAGAATCTTCCTTTCCAACCTAGATATAACTACTTAGTGGAGTCGTATCAACAAGTGTTACACTTGGGGAAAGGAGGACGATCTTTACGTTTCAGAGTCATGGATTTCATCTGAACTAGGAGTGGTGTAAGTGGTCTAGTTGCGCGGACCCATCCAACTTTTATTGCCCCAAATGGGCCGGGAGGTCACAGTAAGGCGGTAGACAATGTCAGGCTGTCGTGATTCTTCCATCTACATGTAGAAAACTATTTGAGCGGTGCGACCTGCTACTGATCATAGCAAGGTTAGGCACAGCGGGCGCGGTAGCAACTCCGGTATTGGTTCATCATCCAATTTGGATATTCCTGCAACATGCATTGGGATAAAGAACCAATCATGTTGGCAGGGGGTCGAAAAGTGTTTGGAAATGAAGTGACAATAAATCCATATAACTTCATCTTTTATATCATATGACTCTGTGGATACCTTACATAACATGAGTTATGGTAAGGGAGTTGTTTATACTGAATCATCTTATAACTTCTGTTAAGTTATGTGTTGATATTCTGCTTACATAGCAGATATTTTTGGAAGAGTTATATTGGTTTACTTTGAAACCTTATCTTTTATATTATACTAGAACTTTGTTCATAATATAGAAAAAGCTTGCAGAAATATTGTGAAATGATATTTGAAGTACATTAATGGTACTGTTTTTGGGAATACATTCCGATCAGGAAATAATTTCAGTATCGAGATATTTTGACGAATTATTGTCTTATACCCGCTTTATTCTGGGTTGAGTTAAAGGCAGGATTATGCCATATTTTTATTACCTTGCTGAGCTATCGCTCACTCTTGCTATTGTTTTATATATATTATATAGCAGCGAAGCAGGATGCCAATGGGACGGCACATATCCCGCAAGGCGTTTCCATAAACAGTTTCTTGCAGTGATCC
This sequence comes from Heracleum sosnowskyi, assembly GCA_030848705.1. Lineage (NCBI taxonomy): Eukaryota > Viridiplantae > Streptophyta > Magnoliopsida > Apiales > Apiaceae > Heracleum > Heracleum sosnowskyi. The sequence continues at coordinate 76,135,193 of CM061235.1, forward strand.
CGAAGAGTAGTACGAACCAATCGAATCAGGCTACGGCTTTTGGCATTCAACTTATGTATAGACATGAGTGGTATTAGAGGATTGTAAGCATCAGCAGACTAAGTTGGTAATGTAACATTTCTTAGAAATTGTATCAGTGACCGATTCAAAAGACATTTGGGTATTGTAATAAAAATTATTTATTCCGCAGTTGTTGTATTGTGTCGTTTCTGAGACTCTAACCTGTGTGTGTGTGTGTGTGTGTGTGAGAGAGACACATGTTGTGGGGTCATGAGCAGGTGAATTATGAATGGTGTGAGTAATACAGGTAAGGCAAGGAGTACATGGATCGTGACTACCCTAAATCCCTGACCCCGGATTTGGGGCTGTTACACTCACTGTCAATCAAGAACTGAGCAGCTGTGATACTTTTGTAACACAGATTATTTCCGCAATAAAATTATCTCAGTTGGATCCTCAAAACATCCAACTGAAATTTTATATTTGTTTGTGTTTTAATTTTCAGTACTGTTTCATTCGAAAGTTGTTTTAAGTTTAGAAATATCTAGAATTGTATTCAACCCCCCCCCCCCCCCCCTTCTACAATTCTGTTAGGCTATTTGGGATTAACAAGGAGCACCACTAGCATCAAGAGTAACACTGTCAGGATGTGATTGGCTTGCATCAGTATTTGCTACCAATGGTTCTTGTGGAGCTTGAGGTTCAGAAGCTGCTTCAACACTTTGAGCTGAAGGTTCTTGTGTACTTCCCTCAATGACAGTGTCCTCGACCAATCTTGTAACTTCATCTGCACCAGAAACCCCTTGAGCATTGTTAGGAAATTTCTTAGAAACTGTAGCTTGGCCTGCATCTTCACATTGAGAAGATGGTTCTTGTGTGGCTGGAATAGAAATGTCTTCATTCTTCCTTTGAGAAAATGGTTCTTGTGTGACCATTCCAATAGCTAAGCCTTCACCCAAACTTTGATTGAGTGGTTCTTGTGTGGCTGGATCATCAGTACTAGCTGCTGAACCACTTTGAGGTCCAGGTTCTTGTGGGCATGATCCCTTCAGTTTCTTCTGTCTAGTGAATACTAACTCATCTGCCTTCCTTAGCTTTTCCATTGGATGTTTATCCCAAGATTGGAAGCAGCAGCACCATACTTCTCCCATGAAATATCAAAATGTCTTTTTGTTGGAGAGTCTTTTGCTGGAGAGTCTGAAATAGGAACCACTTGACTTGGTGCAGGATCAGGAATACTAACATCAGGATGTGCTTGAGCATCAGGATTTGACTGCTCATTAGGAATAGAAGTGTCCTGTACATCAGTATCCTGCTTCTTTTCTAAAGGAATATGATACCTGCTCTTTGATAATTTCCTTTTCTTCTATGGTTTAGACAATGATACCACAGCTGCAGTAGCAGTATCAGCAACTTCCTTATTCACATTCATTATTGAGGATATAGGTAAATCATCCTCAGAATCAGGCTCATCCCTGAGCACTAATTTTCTTTTAACAGAAACAGCCTCAACACCCTTGGCAGCTTTCTTCACCAGGACCCCTTGTACACCCCCTTGTAACTTCTTTTTAGTGAGTGGTGTAGAGGAAAAATCCTTTGAACCTGATTGCCTTCCTAACACATCAGTTCTAGCTGATTCTTTGATTTTACAACTAAAGTCTTTTGAGAGACAGTAGAGGTGGTTGTTAATTGTTTAGACTGTTTGGGATGAATGCTTGGGTTAGGAACAAGGTGTGATTGGCCTTGTCCCATAACATTAGAAATTAGACCATAACAAGTAGGCATTTTCTGATGTAAGAAAAACCTGACCTTATCAGGAATAAAGGCATTGCCTATAAAACCGTTTGCCTTATCAGGATTGAAAAATATTTTTGAGAAGTTTAAAAAAAAAATTATTTAAGAAAATAAAATTTATTTTAACAATCCTGAAAAAAAATGTGCTTTTTAAAAAAAATACCAAATTAATGGCGCAGTAATCATTAAAACACACTTACCAGCTAACGAGGCAAAATAGTCATGAGAAACTGAACCGTCGCCTCGAGAATAAGCAAATGACCTGCAGTCTTAACAAATAATCTCTATAAAAGAGAATGTTAAACAGTATTATCATTTACCATTAAAAATACACAAACCCTTTCCACAGAGAAAAAAAATCATACACAAACCGTTCATATTCTTCTTTTCTCCATGGCTGCTAACAATCAACAAAACAACTTACCAGTTGAAGAGCTTGATTTAATTTGGCAAGAGATGCAGGAGGCTCTTGATGAAATTGCAGAGCATGAAGAACCACAACCTATTCCTGATCCTCGGGAGCATGAAGCCTTTGTGAATGCAATGGCGGACATGCTTCTTCATAACTTCCATCAGGCAAACCCTAATTGGAATCCTCTTGAAAATCTCATCTTTGACAATGATGAAGAGGATGAAGACGATGAGAATGATGAAGAGGATGAGGAGCTCGAGCAAGAGCTTGAGAGAAAAAGAAATAGAGAACTTGATGCATGTTCTTCATGTAAGGTGGAGGCAGGAAAGAGTCCCGGTAACCACGGTGACGAGCCGCCTTCAAGTGCATCTGCTCCTCTTCTTGTCTTTTAAGGATGGAACAAGAGACCTTCCAATCCTGAAGGACTGTGAGGCTGCTCAGGAGCATTCATGCTAATTTGCAAGGCATGTGTCCCTGAATAGACTAGGAAAGAAAAATTGTAATTTCCTTTTCATTTGTAAAATCTTCAAGTGTTAATGAAATGGATTAATTTTCTCAATTGTTCTTCTTTACTTTCCTGTACAAATTGTTAGTAACACCACATTGATATGAAAGATGATGAAAAGTAATCTCTGATAAAAGTTGAATAGAAATTGAAAATTAAAACTTAATACTTAATCAAAGACTAAGTATAAATTTTATTTTCCAGAGAATACCAGTAGTGTTGTTGTCAATTTGACTTAGAACCTCTGATTGTCACACCAGCTTCAGTAACTTGCAGTATGACCATCAGGATTTGATAGTCATCAGGATTTCCTCTCTGTAGCTTTCTTCAGTAATTCTCAAAATTCATCATTCCAAGTTCATTCACCAATTTATTGAAAGTAGCTTCAGGTAGTGGCTTGGTGAAGATATCAACTAGTTGTTGATCAGTAGGAACAAAGTGAAGTTCAATTGTTCCTTCCAGAACCTGTTCTCTTATAAAATGATATCTAATACTGATGTGTTTAGTAAGAAATGCTGAACTGGATTTCCTGTCATTGTAATAGCACTTTGGTTATCACAATAAATAGGGATTTTTGAGTATGACAGGCCATAATCTAACAACTGATTTCTCATCCACATTATCTGAGCACAACAACTTCCTGCAGCAATGTACTCATCTTCTGCTGTTGAAGTAGAAATTGACTTTTGCTTCTTACTGAACCATGAAACTAGTCTTCCACCCAAAAACTGACATCTTCCTGAAGTAATTTTTCTGTCTATTTTGCATCTTGCAAAATCAGCATCTGAATAACCACATAAACCAAAATCTGATTCCCTTGCATACCAAAGGCCAAGTGAAGGAGTGCCTTTGAGATATCTGAAAATTCTTTTAACTGCAATCAGATGAGGTTCCCTAGGTTTTGCTTGAAATCTTGCACACAGACAGGTTGCAAACATGATATCTGGTCTACTAGTAGTGAGATATAATAAAGAGCCAATCATTCCTCTGTAGTGAGTTACATCTACCTCAGCACCTTGATCAGGATCAAGTTAATTTGGTAGCTGTAGCTATGGGAGTACTTGCAGTAGCACAGTCTTCCATGTTAAACCTCTTCAATAAATTCCTTGTGTATTTGGACTGATTGATAAAAATACCATCATCAGTCTGTTTAACTTGAAGACCAAGAAAATAACTCATTTCTCCCATCATGCTCATTTGATATCTTGACTGCATAAGCTTAGAAAAATTTTCACACAGCTTATTGTTTGTTGACCCAAAAATGATATCATCAACATAAATCTGAACTAAAAGCAAATCCTTACCATGATTCAAATAAAATAGATTTTTATCAATGGTACCTCTTTTGAATCCACTTTCTAGTAAGAACTGAGCTAAGGTTTCATACCATGCTCTTGGAGCTTGCTTTAGTTCATAAAGTGCCTTATCCAATCTGTAAACATGATTTGGATATTTAGGATCAATGAAACCAGAAGGTTGCTCAACATAGACTTCTTCCTCCAGTTCACCATTTAAGAAAGCACTTTTTACATCCATCTGGAAAACCTTGAATTTCTTATGAGCTGCATAAGCCAGAAAGATCCTGATGGCTTCTAGCCTTGCAACAGGAGCAAAAGTTTCATCATAATCAATTCCTTCTTGTTGAGAATACCCCTTTGCAACTAGCCTAGCTTTGTTTCTGATTATCACTCCATCAGAATCAGTCTTGTTCTTGAAAATCCATTTAGTACCAACAATTGATCTGTTCTTTGGTCTTGGTACCAGTTTCCAGACTTCATTCCTTTCAAATTCATTCAATTCTTCTTGCATTACAGTAACCCAATCAGCATCTTTGAGTGCATCTTCAACTTTCTTAGGTTCCTCTTTGGATAGAAAGTTATGATATAAACATTCATTCTCAGTTGCACTTCTTGTTTGAACACCTGCATCAGGATCTCCAATTATCAAATCAGGAGTATGACTTGCAGTCCATTTCCTTGTTGGTGGTAAATCATTTCTTGATGTAGATGCTCCCCCTGGATTCGTGTTATAGAGATTTGAAGAATTTGCTTCTGTAGAAGCTCCCCCTGAATTGTTGCTATTTCCTCCTGATGAATTATCAGGATTGTCACTTGAATCAGTATCTGAAGAATTCTCTCCTGATGATTGAGTAGTCTCAGAATTTGTACTAGAATGTTGTTGCTCCCCCTCAACATTTGCACTACTGGATGTATCACCATTATTTGCATCATCAGAATTTGATGTGACATCAGGATTTGATGGATCATCAGGATTTGGTGACCCATCTGATGTATTCACAGGATCTGATTCATTTTCTTCAGGTTCCTTGGTAGCTTCATTTTCAAAAATCAGTCTATCATGAGAGTCTTCATTGATTCCAGTTATCTTCTAATCATCAAAAGATACATGTATTGACTCCATGACAGTCCTTGTTCTCAAATTAAAAACTCTGAAGGCTCTTGATGCAGGATAGCCTATGAAAATTCCTTCATCAACCTTAGTTTCAAATTTCCCTAGCTGTTCAGGATGAGTTCTGAGAACAAAACATTTACAGCCAAACACATGCAGATGCTTCAAACTTGGTTTCTTCTCCTTGAGCATTTGATAAGGAGTTACACCATGTCTGTTTATCAATGTGAGATTTTGGGTGTAGCATGCTGTGTTGACTGCTTCTGCCCAGAAATATGTAGGTAATTTAGCTTCTTCCAACATAGTTCTGCCAGCTTCAATAAGAGTTCTATTCTTCCTTTCTACCACTCCATTTTGCTGAGGTGTGCCAGGAGCTGAGAATTGTTGAATAATTCCTTTGTATTTGTAGAACTCTTCCATTTTTGAATTCTTAAATTCAGTACCATTATCACTTCTCAATATCTTGACTTTGTACTTTGTGCTTGTTTCAATCATTCTCACATGATCCAACAGTATTTCAGGAGTATCATCTTTTCTATGCATAAAGTACACCCAGGTGAATCTAGAATATTCATCAACAATTACAAGAGTGTACCTTTTCTTACTGATGGACATGATGTTGACTGGACCAAATAGATCAAGATGCAGCATGTGATATGGTTCTTCAATAGAGGATTCTTATTTACTCTTGAATGATGTCCTTCTTTGTTTAGCCTTTTGACATGCATCACAGAGTCCATTAGGAGTATACAAAACTTTAGGTAATCCTCTCACTAAATCTTTCTTAACCAACTCATTGATATTGCTGAAGTTGAGATGAGAAAGCTTCTTGTGCCAATTCCAACTTTCATCAACTGAAGCTTTACTGATGAGACAAGTAGGAGAGCCATCAGTATTTGATTGAATGTTGACTTCATAAATTGTTAGATCAGAATTCAATGATCGTCAGGAGCTAGACTCAACTGATCAGGATTGCTGACGTCATCAGGATTACATGGTCGTCAGGATCAAGATGCATATCAGGACTGGGATCAGGACTGATCATCAGGACTGGAAGCTGGTCAGGATTCCTACTTCGAGTTATATTTGGAGTCTAGATAAACATGGAAGTTTATTCTGTCGGTTCCTGGTTTGTAGAATGTAGCTATCGATTAAGGATATGTTTCTATCTTTGTTATTGATTAGGACTTATCTTGTTATTGATAGAGAAGCTGTGTGAAGTATATAAACACAGTTTAGGTTTCGTTTTATGTACAACATTGAACGATCATACACTCGAGTATTTGTGTAACCTAGCAGCTCTCAAGAACATCAGAATTTCTTGAGAGAGTTTGTAACAGTTTTATATCAGATTTAATAAAGCTGTTATTGTTCTTTCATATTTGTGTTATATAAAGTCGAGAATCTTATACAATTGTATTCAACCCCCTTCTACAATTGTTATTTACTGGGCAACAATTGGTATCAGAGCAAACTGATTTATTTTTGAATCAGAGACGATCTAAGATGTCGACAACCAAGTATGAAAGCATGAAGATTCCCATCTTGAAGATATCAGAATATCCTACATGGAGGGTAAAGATGCTGATGTACCTGGAGGCTATGGATCCTGACTACTTGGACAGGATTCAGGATGGACCATATATACCAACAAAGTTCGTAGAACGAACAGATACTGTACCAGAACATTATGTGGTCAAAGCTAAAGCTGAATGGACTCCAGAAGAAAAAGCTCATGTACTCAGGGAACCAAAGATAAAGAATATCTTGCACAATAGTCTTGATGCTGTCATGTCAAACAGGGTGATTGCATGCAAGTCTTCAAAAGAAATCTGGGATACTTTGGAAACTCAGTGCCAGGGATCTGCATCTGTCAAGAAGAACAGAAGGGCTCTTTTGATTCAAGAATATGAACAATTCGATGCAAGACCTGATGAGAGCCTGACTGATCTATATGATAGATTTCTGACACTATTGAATAGCTTATCTTTAGTTGACAAAGTATATGAAACTGAAGATTCGAACACCAAGTTTCTAAGAGCTTTACCTGAAGAATGGGATACTCAGACCTCAATCATTAGACACCAGTATGATTTGAACATTGTGTCTCTTGATGAGATCTATGGGATGCTAAGAACTCATGATCTTGAAGTTCAACAGAGAAAGAACAAGAAAAGCAGCAAGGCAAAGTCAATTGCTTTGAAAGTAGAAGCTAAATCAAAAGGAAAAGCTATGGAGGTTTCTAGAAGGAAAACTAGAGTAGCTGAATCAGATTTTGAAGACTCTTCATCAGATTCTGATGGCAATCCTGATGCCAATATTGATGATGAATCTTCTGATTCAGACATGGAAGAGATGGTTGCTATGATTGTCAGAAACTTCAGAAGGATGAAGTTCAGGAAGAATAGAAGACAAGGCAACTTTCAGAAAAAGACCTTCAATGCAGACAAAGACAAGTATATCAAAAAGGACAGCAAGGGTAGCAAATTTGACAAGTCAAAGGTTAGATGCTACAAGTGTAATGGTATGGGTCACTTTGCTTCTGAATGTAACAAGACGAAGGCACTCATCACATCAAGCAAGGATTGGATGGACTCTTCCTCAGAATCTGATACTGAGGTAGTCAACTATGCTTTAATGGCTAATGCTGATGTAACTGCTGCTCCTGATGATAAGGTACTAAATACTATCTTTGATTTTGATACTGATAATGCTTCTGAGTTAAGACGTTTTCTAAAGTCATTACATATAAGCTTTCGAAGTCAAACTGCTGAGAATACTAGAATCTTATCTGAGATGTCTGACCTTAGAAAAAGGAATGAGATAGTAGAAGCTGAATTTTCTCGTATGCAAGAAGTACAAAAAGAATGTGATAATGCTAAACACATGCACTTAGAGATAAAATCTAAATGTACTTCTCTTGAAAAAGAACTTGAATATGCTAATGAGAAAATCAGAACCTGGACAGACTCTGGTAGGAAATTTCATGAGATTAATACATCTAAGAATTGGAAAGAATGTCTAGGATATAAGTCAGATGAAGATAAGAAATTGAAAGAGAAAATTGTCATTGATGAGACAGTCAGTCCAAAGACCTATAGACATGTTGTAGACTCAACCAAATCTAAGATTACTCCTGTTAATTTTGTTTTTGGTAAGGATTCCAATTCTACCTTTGAAAAGGGATCCACTTCTTCTCAAGGAATTAAAATTATAAAGTCTAAACCTGTCATGAACAAAGTCACTAAGAATGTAGGTCTATTGTCTCAGAAACAGCTTAAGGATAAAATCTGTGAGGTTACAGATAAGGAAAAGGAAGCTACTGTTAAGAGAAACAGGAATGACAAAGTTGGGATCAATAAAGAAAATGGTTATAAGTATATCCCAAATGCACCTAGGAAGAGTTGTTTTAACTGTGGTAACTCTAATCATCTTGCTATTGATTGTAAGAAGAGTAAGAGGAAGGTTACTGAAATTCCTAAGTCTGATGTTAGGAATAGATAAGTATTTTATAAACCACAGAATTCCTGTTTTCATTGTGGTAGTCTATGGCATTCTATTTATACCTGTAAAGAGTATCATGATTTGTACTATAACTTTTATGATCCATTGCCTAAGTTTGAAAGTAGTACAAAGTCTGATAGAACTGAAAATGTCATAGTGAAGCATGCTTTTGTTAATACTGATGCTGACAAAGCAAATCCTGATGGAGTAAATTCTGTCAGGACTGCTAGAGTCAGAAAGTCTTCTGCTGCTAAAGTTAATAAATTGCATGAAAAAAGAACCCAACATGTATGGGTTCCTAAGTGTTCTAACTAGTGTTGTTTCTATTCTGATGCAGGGTAAAAAGAAAAATGTGTTAGTCATGGATAGTGGATGTTCTGTGCACATGACTGGAAACAAAGCCCTGTTATCAGAATATGAGGAAAAAGCTGGCCCAACTGTGTCTTATGGAGATGGCAACATTGGACAAACCTTGGGATATGGCAATATAATCATTGGAAATGTCATCATTGAAAAAGTAGCTCTAGTGAAGGGACTAAAACACAACTTGTTAAGTATTAGTCAAATCACTGACAGAGGTTATCATGTCAATTTCTATTCCACACATTGTGAAGTAGTCAGTAAAGCAACAGGGAAGATAGCACTGACTGGCTACAGGCATGGTAACATATATGAAGCCAACATTCTCTCAAATACTGATGGCTCCCCTACATGTCTCATCAGTAAAGCTTCAGTAGATGAAAGTTGGAATTGGCACAAGAAGCTTTCTCATCTCAACTTCAGCAACATCAATGAGTTGGTTAAGAAAGATTTAGTAAGAGGATTACCTAATGTCTTGTATACACCTGATGGACTCTGTGATGCATGTCAAAAAGCAAAACAAAGAAGGACATCATTCCAGAGTAAATCAGAATCCTCTATTGAAGAACCATATCACATGCTACATCTTGATCTACTTGGTCCAGTCAACATCATGTCCATCAGTAAGAAAAGGTACACTCTTGTAATTGTTGATGAATATTCTAGATTCACTTGGGTGTATTTTCTGCACAGAAAAGATGAAACTCCTGAGGTTCTGTTGGATCATGTGAGAATGATTGAGACAACCACAAAGTACAAAGTCAAGATTCTGAGAAGTGATAATGGTACTGAATTCAAGAATTCAAAGATGGAAGAGTTCTGCAAATACAAAGGAATCATTCAACAATTCTCTGCTCCTGGCACACCTCAGCAAAATGGAGTAGTAGAAAGGAAGAATAGAACTCTAATTGAAGCTGGCAGAACTATGTTGGAAGAAGCTAAATTACCTACATATTTCTGGGCAGAAGCAGTCAACACAACTTGCTATACACAGAATCTCACATTGATAAACAGACATGGTGTTACTCCTTATCAGTCACTCAAGGAGAAGAAACCAAGTCTAAAGCATTTGCATGTGTTTGGCTGTAAGTGTTTTGTTCTCAGAACTCATCCTGAACAGCTAGGGAAATTTGAAACAAAGGCTGATGAGGGAATTTTCATTGGTTATCCTGCATCAAGAGCCTTCAGAGTTTTCAATTTGAGAACAAGGACTGTCATGGAGTCAATACATGTATATTTTGATGATAAGAAGATAACTGGAATCATTGAAGACTCACATGATAGATTGTTATTTGAAAATGAAGCTTCCAAGGAACCTGAAGAAAGTGAATCAGATCCTGTCCATTCATCAGATACTGATGGGTCACCAAATCCTGATGACACACCAGATACTGATGGTGCTAATATTGATGATACAAACAATAGTGATACAACTAGTAGTGCTCATGTTGAGGGGGAGCAACAGCATACAACTACAAGTTCAGAGTCAACTCAATCATCAGGACAGAATTCTTCAGATACTGATTCGAGTGATGATCCTGATAACACATCAGGAGGACATAGCAATAATTCAGGGAGAGCTTCAAATCAAGCAAATTCTTTCAATCAAAATAACACCAATCCAGGGGGAGCATCTACTTCAAGAATCAATTTGACACCAGCAAGGAAATGGACAAAAGATCATACTCCTGATTTGATAATTGGAGATCCTGATGCAGGCGTTCAAACAAGAAGTGCAACTCAGAATGAATGTCTTTACAATAACTTTCTGTCCAAGGAGGAGCCTAAGAAAGTTGAAGATGCATTTAAAGATGCTGATTGGGTTACTGCAATGCAAGAAGAACTGAATGAATTTGAAAGGAATGAAGTCTGAAAACTGGTACCAAGACCAAAGAATAGATCAATTGTTGGTACAAAGTGGATTTTCAAGAACAAGACTGATTCTGATGGTGTAATAATCAGAAACAAAGCAAGGCTAGTTGCAAAGGGGTATTCCCAACAAGAGGGAATTGATTATGATGAAACTTTTGCTCCTGTTGCAAGACTAGAAGCCATCAGGATATTTCTTGCTTATGCAGCTCATAAGAAATTCAAGGTTTTCCAGATGGATGTTAAAAGTGCTTTCTTAAATGGTGAACTGGAGGAAGAAGTTTATGTTGAACAACCTCCTGGTTTCATTGATCCTAACTATCCAGATCATGTCTACAGACTGGATAAGGCACTTTATGGACTAAAGCAAGCTCCAAGAGCATGGTATGAAACCTTAGCTCAATTCTTACTGGAAAGTGGATTCAAAAGAGGTGCAATTGATAAAACTCTATTTTATTTGAATCATGGTAAGGATTTGCTGTTAGTTCAGATTTATGTTGATGATATCATTTTTGGGTCAACAAACAATAAGCTATGTGAAAAGTTTTCTAAGCTTATGCAGTCAAGATATCAAATGAGCATGATGGGAGAAATGAGTTACTTTCTTGGTCTTCAAGTTAAACAGACTGATGAAGGGATTTTTATCAATCAGTCTAAATATACAAGGAATTTATTGACAAGGTTTAACATGCAAGATAGTTCTCCAGCTACAACTCCCATAGCTACAGCTACCAAACTTGATCCTGATCAAGGTGCTGAGGTAGATGTAACTCACTACAGAGGAATGATTGGCTCTTTATTGTATCTCACTGCAAGTAGACCAGATATCATGTTTGCAACCTGTCTGTGTGCAAGATTTCAAGAAAAACCAAGAGAACCTCATCTGATTGCAGTCAAAAGAATTTTTAGATATCTCAAAGGCACTCCTTCACTTGGCCTTTGGTATGCAAGGGAATCAGATTTTGGGTTGTGTGGTTATTCAGATGCTGATTTTGCAGGATGCAAAATAGACAGGAAAAGTACTTCAGGAAGTTGTCAGTTTTTGGGTGGAAGACTAGTTTCTTGGTTCAGTAAAAAGCAAAAATCCATTTCCACTTCAACTGCAGAAGCTGAGTACATTGCTGCAAGAAGTTGTTGTGCTCAGATAATGTGGATGAGAAATCAGTTGTTAGATTATGGCCTGTCATACTCAAAAATCCCTATTTATTGTGATAACCAAAGTGCTATTGCAATGACAGGAAATCCAGTTCAGCATTCTCTTACTAAACACATCAGTATCAGATATCATTTTATAAGAGAACAGGTTCTGGAAGGAACAATTGAACTTCACTTTGTTCCTACTGATCAACAACTAGCTGATATATTCACCAAGCCACTGCCTGAAGCTACTTTCACTAAATTGGTGAATGAACTTGGAATGATGAATTTTGAGAATTTCTAAGGAAGGCTACAGAGAGGAAGTCCTGATAACTGTTAAATCCTGATAGTTATTCAGAAAGGTATGTATCTTTGACCAAATCCTGATAGGACTTAATCCTGACAGGAAGTCAACTGGTCAATCCTGATGTACAGGTCAGTATTTTCATTGCTAAATTTGTGCCTAATTTTTCGTCCGTATCTGCTAATGGACGATTGAGTTTTAGTAGGACAACTATATGCGCGCGTGTGTTGCACTATTATAGCTATATCTATACATACACATAAAAAGCGGTGCAGTTTTATTTAATGACACACGTAATCTGTCCACTAATTATTTGTGCACAAATCATATTTTGCCACCTGTTATTGAGAGTAATATTTTGTGTTAACAAAATACTTTTTATTGTTCTCCATCTTTCATTACTCTCTCTTCATCAGTTTTTCGTTTTCTATATCTCTCTCTGTGCTTTCATACCCTAATTGCTTCAAATCTTAATTCTCAAGTTTTCAAAAGCATTACAATGGCGTCTTCATCATTCATGAACAAACAAACAGTAATTCGTGATATTACTTTTGCCACTAATAACTTTGTAGCCATACTAGACCATCATGAATTGCCTACTGAGTTCCATATAATTCAAGATTTTCTTACTTCAAGCCCATTGAAGTATGCTTTAACAGAGCCTGCGAGTGTTTCTTTTAAGTCTGTAATGCAGGTTTGGAACACAGTTGTTTTTGGTCAAAGTTCTCCAGGAACCATTCTGATGCAGTTTGAATACAATGGAGTAACTCATCATGTCACCCCTGGTGTTATTGAAGAGGCGTTGCATTTGCCTATTCTGGGTGATAATGTTCCTAGTGTGATTTCAGACTCTACTGTATTTGAGTTTGTCTCAAAACTTGGTTACAATGGTGACGTAAAGAGATATGGAAATCTCTTTAGGACAAAGCTTAAGAAGGAATGGAATTTCTTCTTTGATACAATCAGCCGCTGTTTTCTGAACAAAACATCAAATTTTGATGCTCTTCCATCAGGATCTCTCAAAATTGGGTACTCTCTTATCCATTCTACAGTGTTTGATTATGGGTCTTTTATCTTAAAAGCTTTAAGTGATAGGAAATCAGATAAGTTGGGTTCTGTCTGTTTTCTTAGATTTTTACAGTTGATATTTAATCACTTGTGTCCTAATGTTGTTTTTGAGAATGATGTAGTTCTACCAATCTGTAGAATTACTGAGAATAATATTAAGTCCTTAGTCAACAGTGATAAGGCAAATGGTTTCATAGGAAATGCTTTTATTCCTGATGAGGTTAGGTTTTTCTTACATCAGAAAATGCCTACTTGTTATGGATTACTTTCTAATGCTATGGGGCAAGGCTCAACCCACCTTGTTCCTGACACAAGCATGCAACCTAAACAGTCCAAACAGTTAACAACCACCTCTAATGTCTCTCAACAGACTTTAGTTGTAAAATCAAAGAAATCAGCTAGAACTGATGTGTCTGGAAGGCAATCAGGTTCAAAGGATTTTTCCTCTACACCACTCACTAAACAGAAGAAACAAGGGGGTGTACAAGGGGTCCTGGTGAAGAATGCTGATAAGGTAGTTAAGGATGTTTCTGTGAGAAGGAAGTTAAGGTTGATTGATGAAAGTGATTCAAAGGATGATTTACCTATATCCTCTGTGATGAATGTGAACAAGGAAGTTGCTGATACTGCTACTAAAGCTGTGGTACCTTCATCAAAACCACAAAAGAAAAGGAAATTATCAAAAAGCAGGTATCATATTCCGTTGATAGTGCAAATGAAGGATACTGATATTCAGACATCAAATCCTGATGAGTCATCTACTCCTGATGCTCTAGCAAATCCTGATGTTAGTATTCCTGATGCAACAACAAAAGTGGTCTCTATATCAGACTCTCCAGCCTCTCCATCTCAGATTAGAGAAATTTCTTGGGAGAAGGTTTCTAAAATTGCTTCCTTGGTTGGTCTTACACCGAACTCAAAGAAAAAGAGGAATGCAGAGGAGTTAGTCTATCAGAGACAAAAGAAGCTGAAAGGATCAAGCCCACAAGAACCTGAATTTCAGAGTAATTCAGCAGCTATTGTTGATCCTGCTACACAAGAACCACTCAATCAAAGTTTGGGTGAAGGCTTAGCTAGTGGAATGGTCACACAAGAACCATTTTCTCAAAGGGAGAATGAAGACATCAACATTCCAGCTACACAAGAACCATCTTCTCAAAGTGAAGATGCAGGCAAAGCTACAGCTTCTGTTGAAAGATTGGTCGAGAACATTGTCAATGAGGGAAGCACACAAGAACCTTTAGCTCAAAGTGTTGAAGCAGCTTCTGAACCTCAAGCTCCACAAGAACCATTGGTAGATAATACTGATGCAAGCATATCAAATCCTGACGATGTTCATCATGACGCTAGTGGTGCTCCTGATACTGAGCCTATTTTGATATAGCCACTTCGTTCAAGACCAATGGATCATCCTATCTCAGAATCACAGGATAAACTGAAAGGTATTGCTATTCCTGATCCTGATGTTACTCATGGTACTGATGATGATGACTCTGATGATAGTGATGATGATGATGAGAATCGCAAAGAGAAGGATCAGCTTGCTACAGCACTCAAGATTAGTCTTGGAACTAATTTTGGTTCATCAAGTACATTTATGGCTGGCAAGGCTTCTACTGAGAAAGATCAGAGACAAGATTTTTCTATTCCTTCCTTTGATCCTGCTGAGGCATTTAGACAGAATGAATGGAACAATTCATGGCACAATTCTGATGAATCTATCAGTTTTTCTTCTGCTATTGAACATGCCTATCATGCCGTGAAATCTATAGAGAATCCAGACTTGAAGAATCATCTGAAGGCTACAACTCTGTTATCCAAGAGCCTGAAAAGTGAGATTGATTCTATCAAGAGTTCAACTGATAAAGTGAGGACTGATATATTTAATAACTTTACAAAGGTGCCTACGACTTTACAATTGAGGGTAGTAGAATCCCAAGTGAAATCTGTTGTTTCAGAACAAACCTCAATCAACCAAAGAATTGATTCTCTGGATTCTAAGGTAACTGAAATTCAAGCCTCTCTTTCTTTAATTTTGAATTTATTATTGTCAAATCCTGATGTCAAAAAGGGGGAGAAGGTTATTCAGACAAAATGTACACCTGATCTAGTATTAAGGAATAATGATGATGATACTGGAGATGATGGTGGTGACAAAGTGATACAAGGAGAAACTTCTGATGCTGCAGTTTTGAAGTCTACAATTCAAACTACTCAAAGTCAAACAATGCAGTCAACTCATGTTTCTGATTCTGGAGTTAAGACAGTAAGAACAGTGATGCAATCTCAGATCCTGACGGAAGAACAAATCCTGACACCTGGTCATGGACATATTCTTGCTACAATTTCTGAAGGTGGTGAAGATGTGATTATTGATAATCCTGAAGATGCATCAAATTTATTCCAGAAGTTTTCTACAAAAGACGGTAGAATTGTTACTCTTTATCACACTGATAAAAGAGTTCAACAATTATTTGCTAGAAAAGCACTCTCTACAGCAAGTGAAGAATATCCAGATCTCTCACATGAAGAATTTTTGAGACTACAAAGAGAGACAATGGAAAGCTATACTACTTCTACTAGAGGTAGAGGAGGCAGAGGTAGGAGAGGTGCTAGAAGAAGTAGAAGAGGTTCTTCAACTCAAACAGTACCTAGACAGACAAGGTCTAGAGGGTTAAGAATTGAAGAAATTCCTGAACCTATTCAAACTCTAGTAGTTCCTGACAGATCTACTTTTGGTGATGATGGATATGTTGAAGAAGAACCTGAATTGAGAAGAAAGTCAAGTAAATCAAATCTCAGCAATACAAATCAAATTGAAGAATCTAATCCTGATGTTGTTCCTGATAATATTCAAGATCCTGATGATTCTGAAATTCTGCAAGAGATTGATTTGATAATCTTATCTACTGTTGTTGATTGTCACAACAAAGAAGTAGATGAAGAAGAAGAAGCCAGAAGAACAGATATTACAAGAAGAACAAATAGAGATTTCAATCTCTATATACAAAGGCTTAAACTTTCAAATGAAGGAAAGTGGAGGAACCCAAGCAGACAAGAATCTTTACTAGAAAGAAGCTATGCTCATGAAAAGGAGAAATACAAGAAGTGGAAACATATAAGTACACTAAGGTGTAATAAACTTATCAATTTTCAGTCTGGTGGAATTATAACAAGTGCTTCAAGTGTTGTTGATTTGTCTGATATGGCTAGATCAAAAGCACTCTGGGTAAAGATGTTTTCGAATCTGAAGCATTTGTCAAGTTATTCAAGAGGAGGTATTGGACACAGGGATGCTGAATTTCTGAATATGACTTATGTTGATCCTTACTCCTTAACTGAAATTGGAGGTATTTTAACTTCTGAAAACCTGAACAATTTAATAGCTGTTGATATAGTTATAGATTGTCATGATGGTTTTGAAAAGAAAGAAAAGCTTATGTACTTCATGAAAGATGGTAGTGTGAAGATTTTATCTATTCAAGATCTGCTGATGAAAACTACACAGGAACTGAAATATGTTCACTATCTGTTAAGATGGAAGAACCAAGTGTGTAAAGTATGGAGTGACATGATTTTGTCAACAATAAGAAGAAGACTGGATGGAAACAGTAATTTCAATGGTAATTATATTCCCATGTACTTAAATCAAAGAGGTCAGGATGTGGAAATGCAAAGGGGTACTGCTGTTAAAAAAGTAACTTTTGGTATGACCCAACTTACTCTCAATCCTGATGGGAATGAAATTACTTATCTTTTGCTTGAAGAACACAGTCTACAGAGAAGTTCCATACAGAATCTCAGAGCAGCTATCTACCAGATTAATGAGGAAGATGAAGAACTCAGAAATCTAAAGGAAAGGCTGATTCAAATTCTTGAAGAAAAAGAAGAAAATTTATTATCCAACTTCTTGAAGATGAATCTGTTTTATCAAAAAGTTTAAACAGATAAGTTGTTTCTGAAGATGCTTGTACATTTTGTATATATGTTTTTGACATCATTGAATATTTGGAATCTATACTTTATTTCACAAAGTATGAGATTGGGGGAGATTGTTAGATCAGAATTCAATGATCGTCAGGAGCTAGACTCAACTGATCAGGATTGCTGACGTCATCAGGATTACATGGTCGTCAGGATCAAGATGCATATCAGGACTGGGATCAGGATTGATCATCAGGATTGGAAGCTGGTCAGGATTCCTACTTCGAGTTATATTTGGAGTCTAGATAAACATAGAAGTTTATTCTGTCGGTTCCTGGTTTGTAGAATGTAGCTATCGATTAAGGATATGTTTCTATCTTTGTTATTGATTAGGACTTATCTTGTTATTGATAGAGAAGCTGTGTGAAGTATATAAACACAGTTTAGGTTTCGTTTTATGTACAACATTGAACGATCATACACTCGAGTATTTGTGTAACCTAGCAGCTCTCAAGAACATCAGAATTTCTTGAGAGAGTTTGTAACAGTTTTATATCAGATTTAATAAAGCTGTTATTGTTCTTTCATATTTGTGTTATATAAAGTCGAGAATCTTATACAATTGTATTCAACCCCCTTCTACAATTGTTATTTACTGGGCAACATAAATGTTACCATGCTTGTAGCCAGTCAATGCAATCTTTCCTGTTTCTTTGCTGACTACTTCACAATGTGTGGAATAGAAATTGACATGATAACCTCTGTCAGTGATTTGACTAATACTCTGTTATTCCCAAATGACCTAACAGAATTGTAGAAGGGGGGGGGGGGGGGTTGAATACAATTCTTGATATTTTCTTAAACTTAAAACACTTATAAAATAAAACTGAACTGAATAAGTAAAAACACAAGATATAAATAATTCAGTTGGATTGTTTGATGATCCAACTGAAGTGTTTTTATTTCGGAAATAATCTGTGATACAAAAGAACACAGCTGCTCAGTTACAAAGTTGTAGAGAAGAATGCTCTCAAAGATAGCTAATACAAACTATTTGTTTTTCTTCTCTTACACTTATTTTAACTGCTACACTTGGTTATATATTCCCAAGTTTACAAAGCTATTTTTGGCTACACTAAAGTACACTAAAGGTAACCGCCAATAGTTTGCTTTTCATCCCTTTGTCCAGTGGTCCTTGGAGATCCTTGCTTTTGTCTTCATTCTTATTATGATCACTCCCAAGAGCCCAAATGGAAACTGGGATGTTTCCTTATTCCCCATGTCCATTTTAATGGTTTCCAATGCAAAGTACACTTCCACATCACCTTTAGATCTGTTCAGTAAACTGTCACTATCACTTTGTCAACTATTCAGAAAAGCAATAATGATTCGTTGATAGCAGGGAGATGTGTTTCGTTGATAGCTTTATTCTCCATTTCGTTGATGAGTAAACTTCATTTCGTTGATGAGTGAACTTCATTCCGTTGATGGTGTATCCTTGTTCCGTTGATAGAGTAATCTTCATACCGTTGACATGTCTTCACTTAGGCAAAATTACAAGGCATGATATACTTACAATTAACCAACCTATTTTGCCTATCTAGTACTTAGTCAACATGACTTAGGAAACCTATCTAATACATACATCAAATGCATATCAAACTGTGAAGTATTGTACAGTGCAATTGCTACAACACTCATTCCATTGATGAGCTTCCTGTCAACGAAACACTGCAGAGCATGCCATTCCGTTGACAGTTACAAAATGACTTAATACAAAATCTACTAAGTGTTTTTATAATTATCATCAAGAACAACATATTCCTAACAATCTCCCCCAATTTATGACTGATAGAATAACAGCCATAAATCAAGAGCCTTGATGATAACAAAAACACTCAGTCAATTTACACATGATAAAAGTAGAAATTGCATTGAGCTTCATTGAATTTAATTACATTTCAAAGTAGAAAATCTTACAAAACAAGTGCACAGAGTTGCTCCTCTAGACTGAGCAGATTTTTCATCTTTGCCTCTGTGGTCTTGTTTTCTTCCCTTTTCTTGCATTGTTCTCCTCAATCTGAGCTTGAAGTCTTCTGTAGAAAATCTTCTCTTCTTCATCTTGATTCCCCAACTTGGATTGCATCAATATTAGAGTTTCATTGGATGCCTTCTCCAGTTGGTCTTCTATTCTGAAGAATCTTCTACAGTTGTCCTTTTCTCAGAATTCCATCATCCAAAAAGGTTGGAGATGAATTTTCTTTCCTGTTGGAGGGACCTTCAATACTCTGGGAAGTGCACCAGGCTTGTTCCAGCTAGCTTTGATTTGGCAAATTTTGGAAACAACTTCAGACTTAGCTATTTTGGTAAAACCAAAATCTTTCTTCAGGCATTTAAACACAGATAGCAGTGTCTGATAGTCTTCTCCCAGAATTCTATGTAGAGGCCAAACCTGTTCTCTCCCACCCTTGTAGACAAACACCAATCTCTCTGGTAGTTTGTAAGAAGCTGCTATTCCTCTCACTTCAACTAGGTCATCAAGATTGATATGTAGGTCAGACTCCTCCCTGATATCAGCAATGTAGATGAAGTCTTCTGGGTTGGTAGGAGGTTTTTCTGCTTGTGGTCTCCTTACTAGAATTGGCTTAGCCTTGGTAGCCCTTTGCTTAGATTTCTTCTTTGGATCCATCTCAAAGAGGAATTTTGGAAAGTTGGCCTCATCAAACTCAATTGGCTCTTCCTTTGGCTCAATTGGCTGATCATGGAAATTAACAGGATGTTTAGGATCAAAGGCTAACTTTACCCCTAGAGCTGGATCAGGAATTGTTGGAGGTGCAGTTGGTACAGAAGAGTCTGATGCAATACTCTGAGAGTCATCATTCTCAAAGGCTATATTTCTCCTAGCTCTTGCCTTTGGTTGCCTTGTGCTCTTCTTTGCACTCCTTTCCTCTCTGGCTTTTTCTTCTTGCTGTCTTTCTTCATCATCAAGAGATTGAGCAACTGCAAGAGCTTGCATTGCTGCTCTTTCTGACTCTTCAGCCTTAGCTTCAGCAAAGTTTGGGTGACCAGCCCAAACACAGATTTGTTGTCCATTCCTGTAGACAATTGCCCTTTGCTTCCTTATCTCATAATCATTGCTTTCCTTGCTTTTTGTGATGAGTAGACCAAGAAGCTTGTGCTCATCTGGATAAGGTGCAGGATAGAAAGTCCTTTCTGTATTTTTGCCCTTTGGTTTAGCAGGAGACTTGGGAGATAGGCTTCTTTGCAATGTAGCTTGTTCCACATCCCTAATGCATGAAGTTTGTCCTTTCTCCTTCCTTGAACCTTGAGTGACTCCATGTAGAAGGGGCTCTACCTTATATGAAGAATTGGTCTGTGGCTCCCATTCCGTTGATGCTAAAACCATGGCATTCGTTGATGGCTCTGTAGAAGAAGCTTGATCCGTTGATGGATTTGAACTCTTTGCAGTATCAGCTATCACTAGTAGAAAACAGGCCTTTTACGTCGGTTAAATCGACCTTATACGTCGGTTAAATGGCGACGTATAGAGAGGGGACGTATAAAGTCACAGTCTTTTACGTCGGTTAAAAAGGCGACGTAATAGGTAGAATATACGTCGGTTATTAAGCCGACGTAAAAGACCAAAATAACCGACGTATAAAAGTCTGAGTAACCGACGTATAAAACAAAAAGGCGACGTATATTGTTATCTTTTTACGTCGGTTCTTCTAAACAACCGACGTATATTGTCCAAAAAATTTAAAAAAAATATTTTGTTCCTCTGTAATCTAATCATACCTAGAAACCTGTGCAATAATCAAAAAAACATACATTAACAAAATTTTGTACAACCAAAAACTACAATAACCTTTGGGGAAAAAAAACTACAATAACCAAAATGTTTACAAATTCCCGATCTAATGGGTCAACCATGTCATGTAATTAAGATTGTACAAGTTACACTGAGATTGAATGATAATTCAATGATGAAATTTAAAACTAAGTTGCTTGGAGACTGCTTGTTTTGTAGTAGAGACAAGCTGTTCCATCCGTTCTGAAAGGGCATAACAGGTTGCCTTGTATAATAAGAAGCAACCTGTAGGACATTAAGTTTTTTTTATTAAGCTCAGCAAGACAATATAGTAACATATGTGAAGGCAACTGATCTATAATCAAATTAAATGAAACGGTACAGGTCTAGAGCTTCAAAAAAAAAAAACTAACAGCACTAATAGGAGACGGAAAAGGAATAGGCAAAAATTACATACTCGACTGTCAAGATTGCACAGTACATTCCACTCAAGTCTTGGCCCCTTATATTCCTTCTACAAGATTCAACATACCCACACATACAGTATGAAGATTACATAATGGAACAAAGTACTTGATTAAATAAACTTTGCAGGATTTGGTGACTGTGATGCTTACCCATAAACCATTGATGGGATATAATCACGTCCTGATAATACATCAACTATAGGGTCAAAATTCTCCTGAAAAATAGGTAGTTCAATAAAATATTGTTGAATGCCAGACTTATTAATTCTGACCCCAAGACAGAAAGAAATGCCAGACTTATTAAGTCTTGCCCAAGACAGAAAAGCTACATAAATGTTGTGTTCCTATATATACATTTACATAGATATTTACATATTTAAAAAACCTCACCTTCAGATCGGCCATTTTGTTTTTCTTCAAGCAACCAACATGGTATTCCCTCTCGCACTGGGGAAGAAAGTGGATAAAGAAACATGAACAATCAGTTTGTCTAGGGACAAAATAGGCAATCAATATATATTCACTTCGCACTACAATAATGACCAAAGCTGGCACATAAATAAAGAATACCTGATCGCAGAGAAGAACCGTTCGCGGCCCAAAACCAGTTCGGCTAAAGTCAAAACCTCTGTATGATACCAAACATCAATGAAAGAAGAGAACATAACATCAGCAAATTAAAAGATGACTAGAATAAGTGAAGGTAATATATATACGTTTGACATGTGATTAACAGTTTAGATGGGTAAAAAATGGTCATGGCTTGAAAAGCTATAAATACTATTTGCCTTTATAATTGTAACCTGCAAAGGACGCATGCAAAAACTTAAGAAGCTTCTGGGTTTTTGACAATACGAATGCAACATTCTGTTAACTGTCCCATAACATCTACTCCTGAAACTCTTCCAGCTGCAACAGCATTGGCGTTGTTCGCCACAAATTTTTCCCTTTGGAACATATTCTGACAGAACTTACAGTACCATTTACCACGAGGAACTGTCTTTAAGGACGCACATTCTACAAACACCAAGAAAATTGAAGTTCAGATAAAAGACGGCAACAACTGACAAGAAAAACTTACGATACATAAAGGTGCTATAACAGGGTACAGAGAAGGTGCATATGACACATGAAAAGAGCATTAGGCAAATTCTCAGGTCATGTGAGATAGTTAATGTCAGTACTTGAAATTGACATAAAGTTATCATCTTATAATCCCTGGAATTCATGTACTACATAACAAGAACAAAAGCAAGCCCATTTACATACACATTATTATATAAAAAAAATGTAAACGAAGCAATTGAAAAGTAACACATGTAGTAAAAATGTGAATTCAAATTAAATTCGATTGAGCAGTAAATTAGATCTATAAACATGAAGGATTTACATGTACAAATACAGATTTAATCTATATAGAGAAAGGGGGGGGAGGGAGGGAGAGAGAGAGAGAGAGAGAGAGGGAGAGAGAGAGAGAGAGAGAGATAGAGAGGGCGAGACAGAAAGATAGAGAGGGAGAGGGCGAGAGACATAAAAGGAGAGAGAGAGAGAGAGAGAGAGAGAGAGAGAGAGAGAGAGAGAGAGAGAGAGAGAGAGAGAGAGAGAGAGAGAGAGAGAAGGAGAGAGAGCAGATCAACTTACTCTTCATTCAATAGCTTCTCTATTATCGATTCCCAATCACCCACGCCTTCCTGTAAATCACGATTTAGAACCAAAATCAGTTAGTATACAGATATACATATACAGTGAGATCTAAATTGATAGGATTGAGAATTTACCTAAACGAAATTGAAGTTAGAAATTGAATGTGTGTGATTGAGAGAATATGAAACCCTAAGCGAGAGAGAGAGACTGAGACTGAGAGCGGGCTGAATTTGGGGATAGTGGAGAGCATTGGGGAAATAAAAGAGTGAAGTACGTTTGGGTTCAAATATTTTACACGTCTGTTGATAAAAAGAGACAATTTTATACGTCGGAGTTTAAGATGGCTGATGTAAAAAAAATCTATATACGTCGCCTTTTTGCTCAACCGACGTATATAATAGCATTATATACATCGCCTTTTCCTCAACCGACGTATATAGTAGCATTATATACGTCGCCTTTTCCTCAACCGACGTATAATGTCATTATATACGTCGTCTTTTACTCAACCGACGTATATAGTAGAATTATATACGTCGCCTTTTCTTCAACGGACGTATAAAACACTTATATACGTCGCCTTTAGGCGGAACCGACGTATATAAGTATTTTATACGTCGCCTTTGGATAGAACCGACGTATAATAGGCGACGTAAAAGATCATTTTTGTACTAGTGTATCTTCTTGATTCTTTCTTCTATCCTGGACCAGTGGTCTTTAATTTGTTCAGCAAGCTGTAGCTTCATAGATGCTTGCTGAATCAGGTCAATGCTGTCCAGTTTAGCTTTTCCTGACTCCCCCATTGCTAGTGGCTCCTGTGGTAGGGAAATGGCTGGAACCATAACCTTTGTGATTTGAATGTCTAGCTCCTTGGATTTCTCCCCCTTTTTGTTATCATCAAGAGAGATGACTGGGAGTCCTTGAGCTGCCACTAGCTGGGCCAAGAGTTGTGTCTGCTTCTCCTGTTCCTTTTGCATCTGAGATAAAGTAGCTTCCACCTTGTCCACTCTAGAAGAGAGAGTCTTCAAGGAGGTAGCCACCTCAGGTTCCTTAGAGAAAAACATGTTCATCTTGGACACAGTGAGAAGAGGAAGCTTTTCATCTAGCCTCCTGTCATTAGCATCCCTGAGATTGCTAATTGAGTCCTTTATTTCTCTAGCCTCAATCCTTGTCTGCATCATCTGTAGCCTTTGGATTTCCAGTGAATCCATAATAGCCTTGTAGAATTTCTTGTCATTGGCATTTGCAGACTCATGAGCCAGATAGGCCTCATTGTACTGCCTTGTGATTGCAGCATCTAGGGAGATCCTTCCTTGTAAATCTTGAGAAAGCCAGTTTGGTGTAGGAGGCACCACAGAAGTCCCAGTCTGTGAAGTAGTGGCCACCTGATTGTCACCAAAGCTGTCCTCACCATCAGAGAAATCAAACTCACCACTTGCTGCAGCTCCTGGAGATAGATTGGTCAAGGCATCCTTTGCTCTTTGCATTGATGCAGTTGTATGAATTAGTTGTAGTGACCTCTCTGCCTCCACATTGCCCTGTTGAGCCAAAACTTGATAGGCTGACACAGGATGAGTAAAGGTCTCAGGATCCAGGGAAATACTATCCAGAGTTTGTTGATAGAGCTCTTGGAAAGTAAGTTCCCTTTCTCCCTCATTGACCTCCATTGACTCACTAGCAATGGCTGCTTTGTAACAGCCCCAGATCCGGGGTCGGAGATCCGGTCGTTACGGTCTCAATTCCCATCAATAATACTTGCACTTGAATCAAAACAATTAAACTACATGTTGTGACCCCACAATACATCACCATACACACTCAACTAGTTATAGTCCCAGAGATGAAATTGAAACAGGTATCTAGTCATAGGATCCACAAGTTATAAGTTATTACAAACCCAAAAGATTACAGCGCATTTAAAAGTTCTTGCCGTTGATTACATTAATCATAAATATAAATAAGTCTGATACACAAAGGCTGAAGCTTAAAACACTGGTGGTTACTACCTCAGCTATGGCGGCTACGACATCAACGGGTAAATCTCTGACGACTGCTACCCGCTTTCGCAGGGTGTGACTGTTGCGGGCCATCTGCTCTAGCTGTTGTTGTGATATAGATAAATAAAGCAAGGGTGAGCAATAGAGCCCACCAAAAATAACTTATAACTGATAATCAAAATATAACAATTCAAAGATATATTGTAGCCACATGTTATGCCTTCAACAGGTAAGAAACAAGTATAACGTAAAGGAAGTAGTTACAAGGAAAATTATTAAAATATTTCCGTAACCCAAAATCCACTTATGCATATATATTCTTAATCAGGTTTCATCAGAGTCAAAACTCATAAAATAAAGATGAAGTCGCATGAATTTATTGTCACTTCAATTTCAACCACTTCTCAACCCCCTGCCAACATGATTGGTTCTTCACCCCAATACATGTTGCAGGAAATATCCAAATTGGATGATGAACTAATACTGGAGTTGCTACCGCGTCCGCTGTGCCTAACCTTACTATGATCAGTAGCAGGTCGCACCGCTCAAATAGTTTTCTACATGTAGATGGAAGTATCACGACGGCCTGACATTGTCTACCGCCTTACTATGACCTCCCGGCCCATTTGGGGCAATATAAAAGTTGGATGGGCCCACGCAACTTGACCACTTACACCACTCCTAGTTCAGATGAAATCCATGACTCTGAAACGTAAAGATCGTCCTCCTTTCCCCAAGTGTAACACTTGTTAATACGACTCCACTAAGTAGTTATATCTAGGTTGGAAAGGAAGATTCTCCAATATTTCCCAAGCTATGCTTGTTAATGGATATCGACTTGTTCCATGAATTTACCCCTCGATCATTGAGGTGGTAACACAACATTAGACTGGCAGCAATTAAATTGCTCCAAGAAAATATCTGTCCCTTGACAGTTTTTGAATTGAGAGTTTAAAAAGAGTAGTAGTCACTTAAATCAGGTTTCCCGTATTTTTGATAGTTGAGCGAGCATTTGAATCTTCTTAAAAGACAGATTCAAATGGAAAAACAGTGTTTTGGGAACCTCTTCTTGATTTGAAAATAATTAATAATATTTATTGAATAAGTAAACCTCAAATGAATATTTGAAAATAATCTTCATTAAACAACTAATCCTTAAATGAATATTTGAAAATAATATTCATTAAATACATAATCCTTAAATGAATATTTGAAAATAATATTCATTAAATAAATGATCTTTAAATGAATATTTGAAAATGATATTCATTAAATAAATAATCTTTAAATGAATATTTGAAAACAATATTCATTAAATAAATAATCTTTAAGTGAATATTTGAAAACAATATTCATTAAATAAATAATCTTTAAATGAATATTTGAAAACAATATTTATTAAATAAATAACCTTTAAATGAATATTTGAAAACAATATTCATTAAATAAATAATATTCTTAACGTCAATAATCCTCAAATGAATATAATTAACATCCTTTAAGTAAATAATTAATCCTCGAATGACAGTACCCGATATCTTTATCGGAAAATAACCTTTATCAAATACAAAATATAATCACTACTGATCTTTCAAGAAAATCACACGCCCTTATCCTAGGGCAACTATAAAATCCCTGGCTTATAGCTGATATCCCATATCTAACTCATAAGCCCCAACTTCAAGTCATAATCCTCAAGTATTGCTATACATAGCAATTCGACAACAAGTAAGCAATTTATATATCGCAATCGCATATCATAATTGAAAACAGTTAATATCACAACAACAGTAGTATAGGTTTAGAAAACTTGCCTGGTGGTGAGGTAGGGGTAGTGTGCCTCGAGTCAGTCCGGCGATCTATACATAGTCAAAAGATCCAAGGTTAATCACTTGAATACTTGCACGAAACTAAGTATGTACTTCACTTAAACCAAGACATGATTTCTAGTTAACTCCTTAAGAATCCTCTTGCGCACGCTCGACTCGAACATTTTTATAAAATAGAGATTAAATCCTTTTAACACGAAATCTTTTCGAGGGTCCTCCTAAACATACCTAGCATGTTAACACAAAGTTTCACATTCTGATTGGTCACTTAAGGGGTTTGATCATTGCCTCAAAGTTGGCTAAGTGGTATAGCTCGGTTTCTCGAAACATCCTTAACTAAAACACTCGTTTCTCCTAAACCGTAATTCGGAATCACATGATCTTTATATCAAAACGAACCTTGAAACAATACCTACACAATACTAGGCAGTGGTGACTCTGGACAGAAGTCCTTATGTCCGAACATCACAGACAAAACAGAGCTAGGGAAAATCGGGCATTATAACGGCTATGTTTTAACGATTCCAAAGTTTAATCATAAACTTTACATAATCAACCAAACCAATACACCAAATCAAATCCTCAACATCATTACCAATCCATAACCATCATCAATCTGTCAAAACCAACCTCTACTTGTTTATTATCAAAACAACCTCAAACTTTCATCAAAATCACTTAATCGTTCTTACGATTACACCGACTAAACTATACTTAAAACTAATCATATAAATCGAATTTACAAACAAGGGTTTCAAGAGTTATACCTTCCTTGGAGTGTATATGAGCCTATTAGTCCTTGTATAGCTCTTATATAACCTTAATATAGCTTGAATCAACTAAAGAAATCAAGAAACAAAAGTTAGTTCTTGAAATTACTATTCACTCCTCAACTTTGAATGAACATTTGATCATGTTATCCTACTTGGATAGCCATGAAATTTTGAGCGTACCTTGCCTATGAGGTGAGGAAGATATTGTCCAAATTTGGGGATTTTAGGATGAATAAATCTCAAGTTATGAATTCTTTTCTCTTCTACTTTCTTGCTGGGCAGAATTCTGAAAATGGGGTGGGGGAGAGAGTTTCTTTCTTTTCTTTTGTCTTGGTTGATTAATTAGAATGCTGATTTTTTTGTGTTAAAATGGTGAGTCATAGAAAAGTGATGAGTCATGGCTTGGTGCATTGTCCTCTTGACACTTGTCACACATGCAAGAGTGGTGTGCAAGTGGCTTACTGCTTTGCTTCACCGGTTTATTTTACTGGTTTGTTTCCTTTCACAGGGATGATCCAAATGTTGCATTCCTCGAATTAATCTTGTTACATGTTACTTCCATGTCTATATTAAATCTTGTAAATGTCTCGTTGTTCCGTCTCCGTTTAATCTCGTAAAATGTTCGCAGGGTTTCTTAAGGGTTCTATCGAAGTAGTTTATCGCAATCGTTCTTAATATCTCTAATTCTTTTATTAAATCCATATCCATGGAATTGATAATTTAAATTCTCAATTATTCTCAAATAATAATTAATCCGTCCGTTAATGGTGAAATTTCGGAGAAAACGGAAATGCTATTTTTCCGATTCTGACAGCTTTTGCATTCCTTTATTTTCATCGTAGATCACTAATACGGCTTTGAAAGTTCATTATATCGACCCGTATATAGGGTGGTCTGAAAAACTTTTAAACGACAAAATTTACTATTCATCAAAAGTTACTATTCATCAGTGGTTTTTCTATAATCCTTTGGATCAATATTCGTTCCAATATTCCTGGTTTACTTCTCTTTACTCCTTGCATTTAGAAAACGTTCTAGTGCTTTCTCGGGCATACGCTATCTTGTTTACGGAGTTGTCGGATGTACTCCAGATATTGATTTGGATGACATAAAAATACTTTTCTTCCCTGGAGTATTGTATTCTTATCTTCCAGATTGATTGTTCTTATTTACACGATCAGTCCATTCTTATTATTCTCAAAATGTTTGAAAACTGACATCCATATTCATTTCATACTTAATTCTCCAAAAACCATTACCACCATCCACATATGTATACATCATCATACAATAAAAGTTTTAATTCTACCCAAAAATCTGGGGTTTTACAGTCTCTCCTCCTTAAAAGGATTCCGTCCCGGAATCACTCTGAAAATAAATGGGGATGTCTTTCTAGCATCTCGCTCTCTAGCTCCCAAGTCGATTCTTCCACATTATGGTTCTGCCACAAAACTCTGACTAGCTTGATGACCTTGTTTCGGAGCACTTGTTCCTTTTGATCTATGATTTCCACTGGCTGCTCCACATAGGTTAGGTCTGGCTGCATGTCTACTTGTTCGTATTCCACTATGTGCTTAGCATCCGGGTTGTACTTCCTCAGCATTGAAACATGAAACACATTGTGCACTTGTTGCAGGTTTGGGGGTAATGCTAGCTCATATGCTAAGTTCCCAATACGCCTTAAGATCTCAAATGGTCCAATATATCTAGGACTCAGTTTTCCTTTCTTTCCGAACCTCATCAAACCTTTCCAAGGAGATACCTTTAAGAACACTAGGTCTCCCACTTCATATTCCTTGTCCTTCCGGGCTAAATCGGCATACTTCTTTTGTCTATCTTGGGCTGCTACCAGCCGCCCTCTGATTAGATCTACTATGTCCTTAGTCCGTTGGACCACTTCGGGTCCAAGCATCTTTCGCTCCCCCACTTCATCC
This sequence comes from Heracleum sosnowskyi, assembly GCA_030848705.1. Lineage (NCBI taxonomy): Eukaryota > Viridiplantae > Streptophyta > Magnoliopsida > Apiales > Apiaceae > Heracleum > Heracleum sosnowskyi. The sequence continues at coordinate 76,164,934 of CM061235.1, forward strand.
CAATACAAGGGGGATCGACATCTTCTTCCATAAAGGGCCTCGTAAGGCGGCATTCCTATACTTGAATGAAAACTATTATTGTAGGAAAACTCAATCAGTGGTAGGTGATCATCCCAATTCCCTTTAAAGTCTATAGCACAGACCCTTAACATATCCTCTAGTGTTTGGATGGTCCTTTCACTTTGCCCGTCCGTTTGGGGGTGATAGGCAGTACTCATGTTCAGCCGGGTCCCTACACATTCTTGGAAGCTTCTCCAAAATCTGGAGTTAAATCTGGGATCTCGGTCAGATACTATGGCGACTGGGACTCCATGTCGCGCCACTATCTCTTTCAGGTAGATATCCACTAGTCTGTCGACAGTGTACCTTTCGTTGATCGGAAGAAAGTGTGCTGACTTCGTTAATCGGTCTATGATTACCCATATGGCATCGTGATTGGCCTTGGTCCTTGGTAAACCTACTACAAAGTCCATGGCTAGGTGTTCCCATTTCCATTCGGGAATCTCTAGGGGTCGCAACAGTCCACTGGGTCTCTGGTGTTCCGCTTTCACTCGTTGGCAGGTCAAGCATCTGCTTACCCACTCTGCTACCTCCTTTTTCATGTTAGGCCACCAGTAGTATTCTTTCAAATCTCCATACATCTTGGTGCTTCCTGGGTGGATTGAATACCTAGAACTGTGACTCTCGTGTAAAATCTCGTCTTTCAGTTCTCGAACATTCGGAACCCAAATTCGGTAAGTATACCTCCTTATTCCTTTATCATCCTTGACAGTGTGGATCTCTTCTCCGGTCATTGACTGCCTGTCTTCGCTTATCATCCTTTCTTGACACCTTCTTATCTTTTCCAACAACTCTGGCTGCAAGGAAATCTCAAACAGCTTTTCGGCACCGTCCCCGGTCACCTTCACTTCTATTTCCATTTTCTCAAATTCTCTAATCAGCTCTTCTGATGACATTATCATCTTGAGTCTCTCCTTCCTACTAAGGGCGTCAGCCACCACATTGGCTTTCCCTGGGTGATAAAGAATCTCACAGTCATAATCCTTGATCAGCTCTAACCATCTTCTCTGGCGCATGTTGAGCTCCTTCTGGGTAAAAATGTACTTGAGGCTCTTATGGTCAGTGTAAATCTCGCACTTCTCTCCATACAAGTAGTGCCTCCAAATCTTTAAGGCGAAAACTACGGCTGCTAATTCTAAATCATGAGTAGGATATCGAATCTCATATTCCTTCAATTGTCTCGATGCATACGCGATTACTTTACCGTGCTGCATTAGCACACACCCTAATCCCTTATGCGAAGCATCACTGTAAATCACAAAATCTCCTTTTCCATCTGGCAATGCCAACACAGGGGCAGTTACCAACCTCTTCTTTAACTCTTGGAAACTCTTTTCGCATTTTTCCGTCCATTCAAACTTCTCAGTTTTTCGGGTAAGTCGGGTTAACGGGGCTGCGATCTTCGCAAAATCCTTAACGAATCTCCTATAATACCCTGCTAATCCTATGAAACTTCTCACCTCTGTTGGTGTGGTTGGTCGTTCCCAACTTGAAACTGCCTCTATCTTGGAGGGGTCAACCAACACTCCCTCCTTATTGATCACATGTCCTAAAAACTGAACCTCATTTCGCCAGAATTCACACTTTGCGAATTTGGCATACAATTGTTCCTTTCTGAGTATTTCTAGAGTTATCCTCAAATGTTCTGCGTGTTCTGCCTCTGTCTTTGAGTAGATAAGAATATCATCTATGAAAACTATAACAAACTCGTCCAAATACTTCTTGAACACCCTATTCATTAAATCCATGAAAGCTGCTGGGGCATTGGTCAATCCAAATGACATCACCAAGAACTCATAATGTCCATATCTGGTACGGAATGCAGTCTTTGGAATATCTTCTGGTTTAATCTTTAATTGGTGATATCCGGTTCTCAAGTCAATCTTAGAGAAGTACACAGCATCCTTTAGCTGGTCAAACAAATCGTCTATTCTGGGCAACGGGTACTTATTCTTTATAGTTAGCTTGTTCAACTCTCGGTAGTCGATGCATAACCTCATGCTCCCATCTTTCTTCTTAACAAACAACACTGGTGCCCCCCACGGCGACACACTGGGCCTTATCATACCCTTATCCAACAGTTCCTTTAACTGGGTAGCTAACTCTTTCATTTCTACTGGGGCTAACCGGTACGGGGCCTTCGAAACTGGCGCCGTCCCCGGGGCTAATTCGATAGCAAACTCAATTACCCTATCGGGTGGTAGTCCTGGGAGATCCTGTGGAAACACATCTTCGAACTCATTGACTACTGGAATGTCCTGTAACCTAGGCACCTCTCTCTGGGTGTCTACAACATATGCTAAGTAAGCCTCATTTCCCTTTCGTAACAATCTTTTGGTTTGCGCCATGGTTAGAAATTTCTGCGTCTGTTTCATTCCCTTAAACACTATTTCCTTCTTTCCTGGAGTATTTAGTCTAACCTTTTTCCCATTACAATCTATCTGGGCGTTATTGCAAGACAACCAATCCATCCCCAAAATGACATCAAATTCTCCTAATTTAAAAGGAATCAAATCCACATAAAAAGATTGTCCCCCTATTTCCAATTTGCAGTTGGGGTGAACCTGATTAACTGGGACTATTTCGTGGTTAGCTATCTCTACTTGTAGGGAATCCTTTAATGGTTGGGGTTTAAGTTTCAATCTATGCGCAAAATCCCTCGATATAAAAGACTTAGTTGCTCCAGAATCAAATAAAACATTTGCGCTAACTGAATTCAGAGAAAAGGTACCTGCTATCACATCCGTGTTTCTCACGGCATCCTGCACTGTCATGTTGAAAGTCCTAGCGGTTGGTGGTTTGTTAGAGGCAGCTTTACTGGCCCCTGATGCTGTGGGTCGGTTCGTGGGGCAATCCTTCTTCATATGACCTTGACGTCCACACTGAAAACAAGTGAGGCCCTGGCTGACACTAGGGTTAGCTGCAGTACAATTGGTAGCATAATGGCCCCCTCGCCCGCACTTGAAACAGGTTACCGGTCTCTGGTTGCACACACCGAGATGTTTTCTTCCACAAGTTGCACATGCTGGTAATGGGGGTCGAGATTGGCGGGAGTGGGACACTCCGGATGGGTTGCCGCCCTGGTTCACGCTTGAGCTTACGGTTCGCTTGAAACCCGTATTCCTTTCAGGTAGGGAGGCTGCCCCGCGGTTAAACCTATTTTGGGGTTTTCCTCCAGCAGAACCTCCACCCATACTCGCATGCTTTCTTTTTATTCCTCCTTTCTCTCTCTCTCTCTGCATCTGATCACTCCCTGCTTCCACAATCGAAGCCTTTTGCACCAACGTGGCGTAGTCCGTAATCTCCAAGACTGCCACGCGATTCTGAATCCACTGCTTCAATCCTTGTTGAAACCTATTAGCTTTCTTTTCTTCGGTATCTACAAACTCTGGCACAAACCTTGATAGTTCGGTAAACTTTGCCTCGTATTCCGCCACCGTTAGATTATTATGTTTCAGTTCCAAAAACTTAAGCTCCATCTGAGTTTTCATAAATCTTGGGAAATACTTTTCTAGAAACAATTGCTTGAACCTTTCCCAAGTCACGATAACATTCGTCTCCATGTTCTTCTTGGCCTCCCACCAATAGTGGGCCTCTCCTTTCAGTAGGTAAGTGGCAAAAACGGTCTTCTGCGCCTCTTCAATGCTTAAAATCTCAAAGGACTTTTCCATTTCCTTTATCCAAGCTCTTGCCTCTACTGGGTCAGCCGATCCTTGGAATTCTGGGGGCTTGAGGGACTTAAAAGCCCTGAAAGAGTTTGCTATGGCATTGTTGTTTCCTTGGGGTGGTTGGGGATAACGGTCCAAATTTTGCCTAAGTAGATTCATGAACTGACCCATGGGGTCTCCACCCTGGTCCTCTATTCTTTGTTCCTCTTCAACTTCCTCTTCTTCATTCTCAATGTCTGCCGTGAAAAAGGATTCATCAGCCTCCCCATACTGGGAGTCGTCCTGTTCATTATAATCCTCATCCATTTCTTCATTATACTCAGGGTCTTCCCTATTTTGATTGTGGCTTTCTTGATCATCAGATTCAGGGGGATTAGCCCTAGTTCCCACTCTTCGTGGAGGCATCTTACTGAAATTTGGAAAAATTCACATTAGGCTCGTTTACTGGGTTACAAATACAGTCGTTATATAATTGGAAGTAGACTTCCGCAGTTTTATATTTTATCGCAATTTAATCGCACGGTGCAGACAACAGTATAATAAACTTGTGATCTCGTCACAACAGTACTGGATTCAACTGAAAGGAAACAAATATATACATGGTACCAAAGATACAAAGTCTGAGTCGACATCGACAGTTTACAAGTACAACCGTCCTAACATCATCTAGTCAAAAGTGAAATACATGGTCTATCCTTCTAGTCATAAAAAGGGATAACATATACAATGGAACAATCCCACAAAAGTCGGCACTACTACGTCCGTACGTGACTAGAAGACTAGACTACTATATCACCAACTCTGAAATCAGCCACTGGTACGGCGCCATGCCCTCACCCTCGCCATGGCTATGCGGAAAATCTCCTCAGCATCAACCCTGGATACCCTGCCATTGCCATCAGTAGGCAAAGCTCGAAGCCTCAACCGTGCCCTCATCTCAATGCGAGTCATCGCCCTCCGGGCAGCCCGCGGGGGCACAGACCTTCCGCCGCCCTGGCGTACCATCCTGGCATCTCTTTCCGCTGCTAGCTGCATCCGTGACTCTGCCAACCTAGCCTCAGCCGCTATCAACTCTGACTGAACTCTATTCACGGTCCAGTTGTGCACACATACTGGTATCCCCTCCAACGGAACATGGGGTGGGGTAACCGGGTCAGCTGGTGGTGCATCCTCTGCCTGCTGGGGCTCAGGGGTAAGCTCCTCAAACTCATCAGGGGAAGGGCTCAAAGGCAGTGGTGGAGGGGTAGGGGCTCTCTCGATAGGAAGTGGAGTCTGGTCCTCAGCATCCCCCTCCATATCCTCAGTATCGGCTAGGGTCGGGTCCTCCTCGGGATCCTCATCATCAAAATCCTCAGCAACCTCAGCGTCCGCATCCGCCTGGACCTCCTCCGGGTTCTCCTCCCCAAAACCCTCATAGTATGGATCTGTAGTCCGAAGCAAGTCCTCATCATGCTGTCTCTCGTAAGCCTCAGGGTCAGAGATGTCGCTCGCCTACACAATAACGAACTTATGTTACAATCATGGTATTAAAGTTCCCATAAGGGTTTTAGTCGAACTTGGCAAGAGTTCTTATTATCTTAGTGAATTTATTATTGTAACGTCGCATCATCTCTGGGGTTTATAACTCTAACGCTCTGATACCATTTCTGTAACAGCCCCAGATCCGGGGTCGGAGATCCGGTCGTTACGGTCTCAATTCCCATCAATAATACTTGCACTTGAATCAAAACAATTAAACTACATGCTGTGACCCCACAATACATCACCATACACACTCAACTAGTTATAGTCCCAGAGATGAAATTGAAACAGGTATCTAGTCATAGGATCCACAAGTTATAAGTTATTACAAACCCAAAAGATTACAGCGCATTTAAAAGTTCTTGCCGTTGATTACATTAATCATAAATATAAATAAGTCTGATACACAAAGGCTGAAGCTTAAAACACTGGTGGTTACTACCTCAGCTATGGCGGCTACGACATCAACGGGTAAATCTCTGACGACTGCTACCCGCTTTCGCAGGGTGTGACTGTTGCGGGCCATCTGCTCTAGCTGTTGTTGTGATATAGATAAATAAAGCAAGGGTGAGCAATAGAGCCCACCAAAAATAACTTATAACTGATAATCAAAATATAACAATTCAAAGATATATTGTAGCCACATGTTATGCCTTCAACAGGTAAGAAACAAGTATAACGTAAAGGAAGTAGTTACAAGGAAAATTATTAAAATATTTCCGTAACCCAAAATCCACTTATGCATATATATTCTTAATCAGGTTTCATCAGAGTCAAAACTCATAAAATAAAGATGAAGTCGCATGAATTTATTGTCACTTCAATTTCAACCACTTCTCAACCCCCTGCCAACATGATTGGTTCTTCACCCCAATACATGTTGCAGGAAATATCCAAATTGGATGATGAACTAATACTGGAGTTGCTACCGCGTCCGCTGTGCCTAACCTTACTATGATCAGTAGCAGGTCGCACCGCTCAAATAGTTTTCTACATGTAGATGGAAGTATCACGACGGCCTGACATTGTCTACCGCCTTACTATGACCTCCCGGCCCATTTGGGGCAATATAAAAGTTGGATGGGCCCACGCAACTTGACCACTTACACCACTCCTAGTTCAGATGAAATCCATGACTCTGAAACGTAAAGATCGTCCTCCTTTCCCCAAGTGTAACACTTGTTAATACGACTCCACTAAGTAGTTATATCTAGGTTGGAAAGGAAGATTCTCCAATATTTCCCAAGCTATGCTTGTTAATGGATATCGACTTGTTCCATGAATTTACCCCTCGATCATTGAGGTGGTAACACAACATTAGACTGGCAGCAATTAAATTGCTCCAAGAAAATATCTGTCCCTTGACAGTTTTTGAATTGAGAGTTTAAAAAGAGTAGTAGTCACTTAAATCAGGTTTCCCGTATTTTTGATAGTTGAGCGAGCATTTGAATCTTCTTAAAAGACAGATTCAAATGGAAAAACAGTGTTTTGGGAACCTCTTCTTGATTTGAAAATAATTAATAATATTTATTGAATAAGTAAACCTCAAATGAATATTTGAAAATAATCTTCATTAAACAACTAATCCTTAAATGAATATTTGAAAATAATATTCATTAAATACATAATCCTTAAATGAATATTTGAAAATAATATTCATTAAATAAATGATCTTTAAATGAATATTTGAAAATGATATTCATTAAATAAATAATCTTTAAATGAATATTTGAAAACAATATTCATTAAATAAATAATCTTTAAGTGAATATTTGAAAACAATATTCATTAAATAAATAATCTTTAAATGAATATTTGAAAACAATATTTATTAAATAAATAACCTTTAAATGAATATTTGAAAACAATATTCATTAAATAAATAATATTCTTAACGTCAATAATCCTCAAATGAATATAATTAACATCCTTTAAGTAAATAATTAATCCTCGAATGACAGTACCCGATATCTTTATCGGAAAATAACCTTTATCAAATACAAAATATAATCACTACTGATCTTTCAAGAAAATCACACGCCCTTATCCTAGGGCAACTATAAAATCCCTGGCTTATAGCTGATATCCCATATCTAACTCATAAGCCCCAACTTCAAGTCATAATCCTCAAGTATTGCTATACATAGCAATTCGACAACAAGTAAGCAATTTATATATCGCAATCGCATATCATAATTGAAAACAGTTAATATCACAACAACAGTAGTATAGGTTTAGAAAACTTGCCTGGTGGTGAGGTAGGGGTAGTGTGCCTCGAGTCAGTCCGGCGATCTATACATAGTCAAAAGATCCAAGGTTAATCACTTGAATACTTGCACGAAACTAAGTATGTACTTCACTTAAACCAAGACATGATTTCTAGTTAACTCCTTAAGAATCCTCTTGCGCACGCTCGACTCGAACATTTTTATAAAATAGAGATTAAATCCTTTTAACACGAAATCTTTTCGAGGGTCCTCCTAAACATACCTAGCATGTTAACACAAAGTTTCACATTCTGATTGGTCACTTAAGGGGTTTGATCATTGCCTCAAAGTTGGCTAAGTGGTATAGCTCGGTTTCTCGAAACATCCTTAACTAAAACACTCGTTTCTCCTAAACCGTAATTCGGAATCACATGATCTTTATATCAAAACGAACCTTGAAACAATACCTACACAATACTAGGCAGTGGTGACTCTGGACAGAAGTCCTTATGTCCGAACATCACAGACAAAACAGAGCTAGGGAAAATCGGGCATTATAACGGCTATGTTTTAACGATTCCAAAGTTTAATCATAAACTTTACATAATCAACCAAACCAATACACCAAATCAAATCCTCAACATCATTACCAATCCATAACCATCATCAATCTGTCAAAACCAACCTCTACTTGTTTATTATCAAAACAACCTCAAACTTTCATCAAAATCACTTAATCGTTCTTACGATTACACCGACTAAACTATACTTAAAACTAATCATATAAATCGAATTTACAAACAAGGGTTTCAAGAGTTATACCTTCCTTGGAGTGTATATGAGCCTATTAGTCCTTGTATAGCTCTTATATAACCTTAATATAGCTTGAATCAACTAAAGAAATCAAGAAACAAAAGTTAGTTCTTGAAATTACTATTCACTCCTCAACTTTGAATGAACATTTGATCATGTTATCCTACTTGGATAGCCATGAAATTTTGAGCGTACCTTGCCTATGAGGTGAGGAAGATATTGTCCAAATTTGGGGATTTTAGGATGAATAAATCTCAAGTTATGAATTCTTTTCTCTTCTACTTTCTTGCTGGGCAGAATTCTGAAAATGGGGTGGGGGAGAGAGTTTCTTTCTTTTCTTTTGTCTTGGTTGATTAATTAGAATGCTGATTTTTTTGTGTTAAAATGGTGAGTCATAGAAAAGTGATGAGTCATGGCTTGGTGCATTGTCCTCTTGACACTTGTCACACATGCAAGAGTGGTGTGCAAGTGGCTTACTGCTTTGCTTCACCGGTTTATTTTACTGGTTTGTTTCCTTTCACAGGGATGATCCAAATGTTGCATTCCTCGAATTAATCTTGTTACATGTTACTTCCATGTCTATATTAAATCTTGTAAATGTCTCGTTGTTCCGTCTCCGTTTAATCTCGTAAAATGTTCGCAGGGTTTCTTAAGGGTTCTATCGAAGTAGTTTATCGCAATCGTTCTTAATATCTCTAATTCTTTTATTAAATCCATATCCATGGAATTGATAATTTAAATTCTCAATTATTCTCAAATAATAATTAATCCGTCCGTTAATGGTGAAATTTCGGAGAAAACGGAAATGCTATTTTTCCGATTCTGACAGCTTTTGCATTCCTTTATTTTCATCGTAGATCACTAATACGGCTTTGAAAGTTCATTATATCGACCCGTATATAGGGTGGTCTGAAAAACTTTTAAACGACAAAATTTACTATTCATCAAAAGTTACTATTCATCAGTGGTTTTTCTATAATCCTTTGGATCAATATTCGTTCCAATATTCCTGGTTTACTTCTCTTTACTCCTTGCATTTAGAAAACGTTCTAGTGCTTTCTCGGGCATACGCTATCTTGTTTACGGAGTTGTCGGATGTACTCCAGATATTGATTTGGATGACATAAAAATACTTTTCTTCCCTGGAGTATTGTATTCTTATCTTCCAGATTGATTGTTCTTATTTACACGATCAGTCCATTCTTATTATTCTCAAAATGTTTGAAAACTGACATCCATATTCATTTCATACTTAATTCTCCAAAAACCATTACCACCATCCACATATGTATACATCATCATACAATAAAAGTTTTAATTCTACCCAAAAATCTGGGGTTTTACATGCTTCCTCCCTTATGACTCCTGTAGTCCCTTTTCTATCTCCTCTATTTTCTTGCATCATGGGCTCCCCATGGCTCACACCTCTCACACCCTCACCTTCACCTACTAAGGTGGAACTCTCAATCTCTCCTTTTGCCTGGCTGGAAGAAATAGCCAGCCTCTCACTCTCATTCTCTCCTTTTGCCTGGCTGTAAGCCAGCCTCTCAGTTTCACTCCCTCTCAATCCTAGAAGTGTCTCAACTACCACTAGATCATCTGCACTAGTTGTGGAAACAACTTGATTTTCAATTAGAGGTGCAGAGTGAACTATCAACGGTATGGTAGTTTGAACTGTCAACGGTATGGATACCGTTGATGGAGAAACACTTGTCAACGAAAGAGCCTGTTTCGTTGATGAGGTCAAGAAAGCACTTTGAGAAAGTGAAATTACAGTAGAATCTGTGGTGATTGATTTAAGAGATTGTTCCACAGATCCTCTTGTAACTTCAGAAAAGGATGATTGGTGGCCCAACAAATCACTTAACAAGTGATGGTCACCAATGTCAGAGTGGGGCTTCTCCAAGAAAAGAGTTGGAGAATCAGGGATAGATGAATGGATCATATCCACATCTAATGATTGAGTTGGTGAATTTGGTGGAGATAGTTCAAGATTGATATCAAGAGAATGGGACTGTAACCCCAGAGTTATGATAGGGGTTACATCAAATTGAATTTGTGAAACTGGAAGTGTTGCTTCCAGTGTGTGTGCACCCTGTGAAACCTGGGATTTTTTCTTTACTCTTCTTTGGTATTGGGAAAATGTAGACTGTGGGCTTGAAGTGTCCCTTACCCTTTTGGACTGTGCTCTAGGTTGAGAGCTTGTTTCAATAATTACATCCTTTTGGGAGGATGCAATTAGACTTGTGCTTAAATCCATTTTACTCATTGTGCCTTGTTGGGAAGACACAATGGGGCTAGGCTGGGAAACACTTACCTCACCTTCCTTATCCTTGGGGTTTCTTTGACTTTCACCCCTTCCCTCACCTCTCACAACTCCAGACTCACTCCCCTTAGGTTGTGTGGTAGTTTTTACAACAGGTGCCTTTTGAGAAGCACCTGAGGTTGGCTTGGAGGATTTCTTTGATTTTGGTTTTGTTGCTGGGGCAGGAGCCTGTTGGGTCACAGCTACAGACTCCATAGCAACTGGGTTGGATGAAACAATGGAAGTAACAGCTATACTAACAGGGATAGCAGTAGTTACCTCAATGATTGGCAGATACACCACTGGAACATCACCATTGTGGTTCAGCCTCAGTATGTCTGTCAATACTCTCTTCTCTTGCACAAAGCACTCAAACCTGGCAGTAGGGTTAGAGATAACTGATGGTGCTGGACTAACATGATTAGCCAGCATCATCAGAAACCTTGCATAATAGATATTTTTCTTCCTATTTGCCTTATCACCCAACTTAGCACCAATTTCATACATAAGTTGGGTGCTAAAGTTGTAATATCTATCATTTAGAAGCATGGTTAGGAGAATTAACATAGAGTTAGTTAATGCATCAAAATTACTAATCTTTCCAGAAAAGACCTTAATGAATGCATCAGCTAAATAACTGTATTCCCTAACCAAACCTCTCCTAATTATCTTACCCAAGTTATCAGTAGGCAAAGAGTAGTTTATAGAATTTAGCATGGTAGTTATTTCAGTGTTAGTAGGCAAAGCATCACAGTTATTATCAGGAATATGTAAACATGCTTGCAAAACATCAGAATTAACTATGTACTCATTACCTTGAAGAGTGAATTGCAGTGTGCAGTTTGTTCCACTATACTCACATGAGGTCCAAATCTCCTCGATTATTTCATTGTAGAGTGGTGTAGAGTGAAACATCGCATAGCTCAACTTACAGTTCCTCATGAAGTCCATCATCTTGAAAAAGATGCTGTTCGGACTCTCCTTAACAACAAATGGAATAGAATTGTTCTTCTCATAGATGAACCCACCAGCAGACATAAGCTTGACTATGGGTGCCATTGTTGAGTGAGGAAAAGCTTCGAGCTGTATTGCTTGTTAGAGAGAAGAAGATAGAAAAACTTTTGGAATTTTTGAGAACAGGTAGAAATGAAATAAAGAAATTAAAATTTCTTAAATACTCCCCCAAAATTCTCAGAAATTAAGTCCAATAATTAATCTAAATTACCTGATTGGCTTAAAAAGTAACCGTTAGAATTAAATATTACCACGATTTATACTTACAGGGGTGTATGTATAGATCGTGATAAAGAACGTGCAATTTCAACGGTTCAGATTAAAAAGCGCTACATCAACGAATCAGAATTGGGAATTTTAGGTCCCTTCTATTTCGTTGATAAAGTTGCGTTTCGTTGATATAAAAGAGCTATCAACGAAACACCCAGAAAAATGCTAAGACTATCAACGAAATGGTGCGTTTCGTTGACATAGTAATTTTGACTTAGACAAAATTTCACCTTTTCCTGAGAAAATCAATTCACAGAAAAATTATAGCAAATTCCTGGCTGCATTTTAACTTGCAAAAAATCTCAAAATAATTAAGAGAAATTTAGCATACCTAGCTCACTTACTAATCTTGAGAATGTGGATTCATCAAGTGGCTTGGTAAAGATGTCTGCAAGTTGTTGTTCACTTGGAACAAAATGTAACTCCACAGTACCATTCATAACATGTTCTCTAATAAAGTGGTACTTGATGTCAATGTGCTTGGTCCTTGAATGCTGCACTGGATTCTCAGTAATGGCAATGGCACTAGTGTTGTCACAGAAAATAGGAATTTTCTCAACTCTTATTCCATAATCAAGTAGTTGATTTTTCATCCATAAAATCTGTGCACAACAACTTCCAGCTGCAATATACTCAGCCTCAGCTGTGGAGGTAGAAACTGAGTTTTTTTTCTTGCTGAACCATGAGACAAGCTTGTTTCCTAAGAATTGACAGGTGCCTGTTGTGCTTTTCCTGTCAATTTTACATCCTGCAAAATCTGCATCTGAATAACCAATTAGTTCAAAACCAGATTCTCTAGGATACCAAATGCCAAGGTTTGGTGTTCCTTTGAGATATCTGAAAATTCTTTTAATAGCAACTAAATGGGATTCCCTAGGATCAGCCTGAAACCTAGCACATAGACATGTAGCAAACATAATATCAGGTCTACTAGCTGTTAAATATAAGAGTGAGCCTACCATGCCTCTGTAACCTGAAATGTCCACAGATTTTTCCTTAGTATTCAATTCAAGTTTGGTGGCAGTAGGCATGGGAGTTTTGGCAGGAGAGCATTCCATTAAATTAAACTTCTTTAATAAATCATGAATGTATTTTGTTTGACTAATGAAAATGCCTTCATTAACTTGCTTCACTTGAAGACCAAGAAAGTAAGTTAATTCTCCCATCATGCTCATTTCATATTTACTTTGCATAAGCTTGGCAAACTTTTGACAAAGTTTCACATCTGTAGACCCAAAGATTATGTCATCTACATAAATTTGAACAAGTATAGTAGAACCATTCACAACCCTGTGAAAAAGAGTTTTATCTACAGTACCTCTAGTGAAGTGATTCTCAAGGAGGAACTGTGAAAGTGTATCATACCAGGCTCTAGGTGCTTGTTTCAAACCATAGAGTGCTTTGAGGAGGAAGTATACATATTCTGGAAAATCATCATCTTCAAAACCAGGAGGTTGACTTACATACACCTCCTCTTCCAATTCCCCATTCAGAAAAGCACTCTTCACATCCATTTGATAGACTTTGAAATTGGCATGGGCTGCATAGGCTAGGAAAATCCTTATTGCTTCTAGTCTTGCAACAGGAGCAAAGGTTTCATCAAAATCAATTCCTTCTTCCTGTGAATAGCCTTTTGCAACCAATCTAGCTTTGTTCCTTGTGACTATGCCATTTTCATCCATCTTGTTTCTGAACACCCATTTTGTGCCTATGACACTCCTGTCCTTAGGCTTGGGCACCAGCTTCCAAACATTGTTCCTCTCGAATTGGTTTAGCTCCTCTTGCATAGCCAAAACCCAATCTGGATCTAGAAGTGCATCCTCAACTTTATTTGGCTCTTCTTGAGACAGAAAGCTACTATATAGACATTCCTCTTGAGTTGCTCTTCTAGTTTGAACTTTTGAAGAAACATCACCTATAATTAGTTCAAAGGGATGATCTTTAGTCCATTTTCTTGAGGGAGGTAGATTTGCTCTTGAAGAAGTAGCTTCATGATCATGATTGCCTTGATTAGATATTTGTCCTTGAGAAACTCCCCCTGAGTTTGTTGTCCCTAATTGATCACTCCTGGAAGCATTTCTGTGACTGTCAACGGAATGTCCATTTTGACTGTCAACGAAACGCTCATTCTGACTGTCAACGGAATGTCCATTTGGTCTACTAGCAGCTATTCTTTTCAATCTTAATGCAGTAATTTCATCTTCACTGCTGCTTTCATCTGTGCTAGATACAACAACTTTGGACTATTTCTCAATAGTCTTATCATGATCCATCTGTTCTCCTTCCTCATTCTCAAAAGAGAGACTTTCATGGAAACCTTCATCACAGAGACCCTGAATTTTGAGATCATCAAAAACAACATGTACAGATTCCATAACAATGTTGGTTCTGAGAATATAGACTCTGTAGGCTTTCCCTGCTGCATATCCCACAAATATTGCTTCATCTGCCTTTGCTTCAAATTTCCCCAAATGCTCAGCTTGATTTCTCAGAACAATGCACTTGCATCCAAAGACATGAAGAAAATCCAATAGTGGCTTCTTTCTTTTGAGTAGCTGATAAGGGGTCATTCCTTTGGCCTGATTAATCAAAGAAATATTCTGAGTGAAGCAAGCTGTGTTAACTGGCTCAGCCCAAAAATAAGTTGGTAACTTTGATTCATCTAGCATTGTCCTTGCAGCTTCAATAAGTGTTCTGTTTTTCCTTTCAACTACACCATTTTGCTGTGGTGTCCTTGCTGCTGAAAACTCATGCAAAATACCATTTTCTTCACAGACACCTTCATGCTTGAATTCTTGAATTCTGTCCCATTGTCACTCCTAATCCTTCTTACTTTCAAGTCAGGATGATTGTTTACCATCTTGATGTGATTGATAATGATTTCACTTGCCTCATCTTTGGAGAGCAAAAAGAAAGTCCATGTAAATCTAGAAAAATCATCAACAATCACAAGACAATATTTCTTCTTTGAAATAGACATGACATTTACAGGGCCAAACAAATACATATGAAGCAACTCAAGCTGATGGACAATTGATGACTCTGTCTTGCTTTTGAATGATGCCTTCTTTTGTTTCCCTTTTTGACAGGCATCACACAAACCATCCTTGGAAAACTCCACTTGTGGAATTCCTCTAGCAAGATCTTTCCTCACCAAATCATTCATAACTTTAAAATTCAGATGAGATAATTTCTTGTGCCATAGCCAACTTTCATCCTTGCTTGCCTTGCTGAAAAGGCAAGTGATGGTTTCTGGACTTGTGCTACTAAAGTCAGCAATGTACACATTCCCTCTTCTGAATCCAGTCATTACCACATTGTTGTTTCCTCCTTTAGAAACAACACAGGCTTCTTTAGAAAAAGTAACTAAAAATCCTTTGTCACAAAGTTGGCTGATACTAAGCAAATTGTGCTTAAGACCATCCACCAATGCAACTTCATCTATGATGACATTCTCTTTTGAAATCAAGCCATATCCCTTAGTGTAGCCTTTGCTGTCATCTCCAAAAGCAATACAAGGGCCAGCTCTTTCCTGAAACTCTGTGAGCAGGGTAGAATCACCAGTCATGTGTCTTGAACAACCACTATCCAAGTACCAAAGATTCCTTTTGTCTCCCTGCACACAATAAAACCAAATCAAGTCGATTTTGGTACCCAAGTTTCCTTGGGTCCTGTTTTGTTAGCCTTTGCTTTTCCTTTTATATCATTTTTCACCTTGGGCTCAGATTGATTTAAATCAATCTTTATCCTTGGTGTTGATTTCTGAGGATTGCTCACATTTTCATTCACAGCATGCATAATTGGAGGAACAAACATGTTATTCATATTCCATGGCATTTGTGGCACATTAAACATATTCATGTATGGATTAGACACAAATGGCATGCTGGCATATGGATTTTGAAATTGTGCATATGGAGCAAACATGTTAGGCATAACATGCATTGTAGGCATAGAACTATTCATTGCAGGCTTGGGAATTTTCACTTTAACAGTCTTCTTAACAGATTTGCAGTTAGTAGATAAATGACTAACACTTCCACAATTAACACATGTCTTTCTAGGAGCATATTTATCAGGTGTGTAATTGTTGTGTTTGTTAATTCCTACTTTGCCATTCCTGTTATTCTTTTTATTTCCCTTAGCCTCAACTTGAACATTCTCTAACTTATCATTCAATTGCTTGTTGGACAAGTGACCTACATTAGCTCTCTCAACAGGCTTCTCAACTTTCTTTGATTTACTAGACTCACCTTGAACAAAGTTCTTGGTGACAGGACCATACTTATTATTAAGTCTAGTGAGTTCATCTTTTCTTTTCTCTGTCAACGAAACACCCTGATCGGTTGATGGTTCATCTGTCAACGAAACATTGCATTCCGTTGACATATCAACCTTCAACAAATGATCATTGTTGTTTGTTGACTCTGTTTCTGATTCTAAGGTTTCACAAACATACCCTAGTTTCTCTTTGTTCTTTTTCCATGATTGTTCACAGAAAGATTCCATACCTTGAACATTAATGATGTTGGTAGCAACATTCCTGGCATCTTTCCATTTAGCAATCACACTTTGTTCTATTTCAAGTTGTGTCTTAAGAATTTCTTCCCTTTGTAACACGTTCTCAAGTTCCTTCTTAGCATCCCTACTAACACATCTCATTTTCTCAAATTCAATGAGCTGTGCTTCTAACATTGCATTCCTATCACTTAAGAGCAAATTAGTCTCTTTTATTCTTGAATTCTCTTTGGTAAGTGATTTAAGAGTAACACGCAAATTATATAATACAGTAGACATTTCATTTACTTGACTATCGCATTCCTCTTTAGAAAGCTCAGAAAGATTAGTAGTTGTTACCTGGTTGCTTGAGGAGCTTGCTTCCTGCTCATGATTGTTAGCCATAAGAGCCAAGTTGACATATTCAACATCATCATCAGAATCTTCACCATTACCAGCCCAATCATACTCCTGAGACATGAAAGCCTTTTCTTTTTGCTTGAGAAGTTCAAAGTATTTCTTTTTATAATCAACAGGCTCAAATTTCCTGTTGCTCTTCTCAATCTTGGGCTTTCTGCAGTCTCCAGCAAAGTGACCAAGCATTCCACAATTGAAACATTTAGATTTAGACTTTTCAATCCAGTTACTTTTGTTAGGTTGAAAGTCTCTCCTTGGTGGCCTTGCTTCTGAGTTTCTCTTGAACTTGAACTTAGAGATTTTTCTTGACAGAAAAGCAATGTGTTCATCAATCTCATCTAAGTCATCCAAGTTGGCTGGTTCTGGTTCTTCTTCTTCTGTCATCTTACCTTTACCCTTGCTAACATCACTTCTACAACTAGCTCGACTAGTTGTGGCCTTTGCAGCTTCTTCAGTGTCATCTTCCAGTTGGTTCACAGATGCAATCAATGCAATGGATCCACCCTTCTTCTGTACCTTTTCAATTTCCTCATCTTGCTCCATTTCCAGCTCATAAGTCTTCAAGGTTCCATAAAGCCTTTCAAGAGTGTAGTCTTTGTACTCTTGAGTGTTTCTTAGAGAAACAGTCATAGGCTTCCATTCTTTTGGAAGAGCTCTTAGAAATTTAAGGTTTGAATCCTTAGTTTGGTAGATTCTCCCATACAACTTTAATCCATTCAGAAGCTTTTGAAACCTACTAAACGTGTCATTTAGGGTTTCACCAGCTTTAAAGTGAAAGTGCTCATATTGTTGTATAAGGAGTTGCATTTTGTTCTCCCTTACTTGCTCAGTTCCTTCACATAGTGTTCTGACAGTGTCCCATACTTCTTTGGAGGTTGTACAGTTTATGACATTGTCAAACATCTCTTGCTCCAAACCATTAAACAGAATGTTCATGGTTCTCTTATCTTTATGGATTTCTGCAAGATCTTCAATAGTCCATTCTGAGACAAGTTTTGGAATTTCTACATCAGGAGCATCATCTGGCACTCCAACTCTAGATGCAAACTTCATGGGAACGTGTGGACCTTTCTCAATGCAGTCTACATATCTCTCATCCATAGACATGAGATGTAAATACATCTTTACTTTCCAGTGAAAGTAATTGTCCTTATCAAGAACTGGTATCTTCACACCTGCATCCTTCTTCACCATGGTTTCTGTTTTGGTCTTGATCTTTAAACTTCTTGTATGTTAGAAGCTTGCTCTGATACCAATTGTTATTCCCAAATGACCTAACAGAATTGTAGAAGGGGGGGGGGTTGAATACAATTCTTGATATTTTCTTAAACTTAAAACACTTATAAAATAAAACTGAACTGAATAAGTAAAAACACAAGATATAAATAATTCAGTTGGATTGTTTGATGATCCAACTGAAGTGTTTTTATTTCGGAAATAATCTGTGATACAAAAGTACACAGCTGCTCAGTTACAAAGTTGTAGAGAAGAATGCTCTCAAAGATAGCTAATACAAACTATTTGTTTTTCTTCTCTTACACTTATTTTAACTGCTACACTTGGTTATATATTCCCAAGTTTACAAAGCTATTTTTGGCTACACTAAAGTACACTAAAGGTAACCGCCAATAGTTTGCTTTTCATCCCTTTGTCCAGTGGTCCTTGGAGATCCTTGCTTTTGTCTTCATTCTTATTATGATCACTCCCAAGAGCCCAAATGGAAACTGGGATGTTTCCTTATTCCCCATGTCCATTTTAATGGTTTCCAATGCAAAGTACACTTCCACATCACCTTTAGATCTGTTCAGTAAACTGTCACTATCACTTTGTCAACTATTCAGAAAAGCAATAATGATTCGTTGATAGCAGGGAGATGTGTTTCGTTGATAGCTTTATTCTCCATTTCGTTGATGAGTAAACTTCATTTCGTTGATGAGTGAACTTCATTCCGTTGATGGTGTATCCTTGTTCCGTTGATAGAGTAATCTTCATACCGTTGACATGTCTTCACTTAGGCAAAATTACAAGGCATGATATACTTACAATTAACCAACCTATTTTGCCTATCTAGTACTTAGTCAACTACCTATCTAATACATACATCAAATGCATATCAAACTGTGAAGTATTGTACAGTGCAATTGCTACAACACTCATTCCGTTGATGAGCTTCCTGTCAACGAAACACTGCAGAGCATGCCATTCCGTTGACAGTTACAAAATGACTTAATACAAAATCTACTAAGTGTTTTTATAATTATCATCAAGAACAACATATTCCTAACATACTCAACAAGTTGTGTTTTAGTCCTTTCACTAGAGCTACTTTTTCAATGATGACATTGCCAATGATTATATTACCATATCCCAAAGTTTGTCCAATGTTGCCATCTCCATAAGACACAGTTGGGCCAGCTTTTTCCTCATATTCTGATAACAGGGCTTTGTTTCCAGTCATGTGCACAGAACATCCACTATCCATGACTAACACATTTTTCTTTTTACCATTATCATCAGGAATAACAATATCATCAGTATTGACCATTAGGGCATAGTTGACCACCTCAGTATCAGATTCTGAGGAAGAGTCCATCCAATCCTTGCTTGATGTTATTAGTGCCTTTGATTTCTTGCACTCATAAGCAAAGTGACCCATACCATTACACTTGTAGCATCTAACCTTTGAATTGTCAAATTTTCTACCTTTGCTGTCCTTTTTGATATACTTGTCTTTGTCTGTATTGAAGGTCCTTTTCTGAAAGTTTCCTTGTCTTCTAGCCTTCCTGAACTTCATCTTTTTGAAGCTTCTGACAATCATAGCAACCATCTCTTCTATGTCTGAGTCAGAAGATTCAACATCAGTATTGGCATCAGGATTGCCATCAGTATCTGATGATGAGTCATCAGGATCTGACTCAGCTACTTTTGTTTTCTTTCTAGAGACCTCCACAGCTTTTCCTTTTGATTTAGCCTCTACTTTCAAAGCAATAGATTTTGCCTTGCTGCCTTTCTTATTCTTTCTCTGTTGAACTTCAAGATCATGAGTTCTTAGCATTCCATAGACTTCATCAAGAGACACAGTGTTGAGATCATACTGATGTCTAATGATCGAGGTCTGAGTATCCCATTCTTCTGGTAAAGCTCTTAGAAACTTGGTGTTAGAATCTTCAGTTTCATATTCCTTGTCAACTAAAGATAAACTGTTCAGGAGTGTCAGAAATCTATCATATAAATCAGTCAGGCTCTCATCAGGTCTAGCATCAAATTGTTCATATTCTTGAATCAAAAGAGCCCTTCTGTTCTTCTTGACAGATGCAGATCCCTGGCACTGAGTTTCCAAAGTATCCCAGATTTCTTTTGCAGACTTGCATGCAATCACTCTGTTGGACATGACAACATCAAGACTACTGTGCATGATGTTCTTTATCTTTGGCTCCCTGAGAACATGAGCTTTTTCTTCTGGAGTCCAATCACTCTTGGCCTTGACCACATAGTGTTCAGGTACAGTTTCTGTTCGTTCTATGATTCTTGTAGGAATATATGGTCCATCACGAATCCTGTCCAAATAATCAGGATCCATAGCCTCCAGGTACATTAACATCTTTACCCTCCATGTTGGATATTCTGATTTCTTCAGGATGGGAATTTTCATGCTTTCATACTTGGTTGTCGACATCTTAGATCGTATCTGATTCAAATTTAAATCAGTTTGCTCTGATACCAATTGTTGCCCAGTAATAAACAATTGTAGAAGGGGGGTTGAATACAATTGTATAACATTCTCGACTTATTAAAGTATATATCACAAATATGAAAGAATAATAACAGCTTTATTAAATCTGATATAAAACTGTTACAAAACTCTCTCAAGAAATTCTATGTTCTTGAGAGATGCTAGGTTACAAAAATACTCGTGTATATGATTGATATAAAATCAAAACCTAAACTGTGTTTATATACTATACAGCTTCTCTATCAATGATAAGTTCTAATCAATTACAAAGATTGAAACCTATCCTAAATTGATAGCTGCATTCCTATTAACTAGGAACCGACATAATAATCTTTCCATCTTTAACTAGACTCCAAATATAACTCGAAGTAGGAATCCTGATCAGCTTCCAGTCCTGATGATCAAACCCGATCCCAGTCATGATATTCATCCTGATGATAATCCTGATACTGACGCATAATCAAATACTGATGACGTCAGCAATCCTGATCAGTTTGAGTCTAGATCCTAACGATCATTGAATCCTGATCTAACATTATTTCTTTGACACCATTAGTCGATGCTTCCTGAACAAGACTTCAAATTTTGATGCTCTTCCATCAGGATCTCTCAAGATTGGGTACTCTCTAATTCATTCTAAAGCATTTGATTATGGTAGTTTTATATTAAAAGCTTTAAGTGATAGGAAGTCAGATAAGTTAGGATATGTCTGTTTCCTTAGATTTTTCCAACTTATTTTTAATCACTGCTGTCCTGATGTTATTTTTGAGGAGGATGTGATTCTACCCATTTGTAGAATTACAGAAAATAACTTGAAGTCCTTAGTCAATTGTGATAAGGCAAATAGTTTTATAGGCAATGCCTTTATTCCTGATGAGGTCAGGTTTTTCTTACATCAGAAAATGCCTACTTGTTATGGATTAATTTCTAATGCTATGGGGCAAGGCCAATCACACCTTGTTCCTGACCCAAGATTTCATCCCAAACAGTCTGAACAGTCAATAGCCACCTCTACTGTCTCTCAAAAGACTTTAGTTGTATAACCTAAGAAATCATCTAGAACTGATGTGTCTGAAAGGCAATCAGGTTCAAAGGATTTTTCCTCTACACCACTCACTAAAACGAAGAAACAAGGGGGTGTACAAGGGGTCCTGGTTCAAAAGAAAGCTGAGAAGGTTGTTGAGGCTGTGTCAGTAAAGAGGAAATTAGTTCTCAGGGATGAGACTGATTCTGAGGATGAATTACCTATATCCTCCAAGTTGAAGATAAACAAGGAAGTTGTTGTTGCTGATACTGCTACTGTAGCTGTGGCACATTCGGTTAAGCCACAGAAGAAACGAAGATTAGCAAAGAGCAGGTATCATATTACTTTATTGAAGAAGCATGGTACTGATGGTCAGGATACATCAAATCCTGATGAGCATTCAATTCCTGATGCTCTAGCTAATCCTGACGTTAGTATTCCTGATGCTGCACCTAGTCAAATAGTCTCTATTTCAGACTCTCCAGCAAAAGCCTCTCCAACTACCAGACATATTGATATTCCATGGGAAAAGGTTGCTGAGACTGCTTCTAACCTTGGATTTTCTCATCCATTGGAGAAGAAAAGGAAAGCAGAGGAGAAAGTTTTTCAGAGACAGAAGAAACTGATAGGATCTAGCCCACAAGAACCTGAACCTCAAAGTGGTTCAGCAGCTATTGATGATCCAGCCACACAAGAACCACTTACTCAAAGTGTGAGTGAAGGCACATCTGAAGGAATGGTCACACAAGAACCATTTTCTCAAAGGGAGAATGAAGACATGGACATTCCTGCCCCACAAGAACCATCCTCTCAAAGTGAGGATGCAGGCACAACATCTACAGTTTTTGAGAAATTTCCAGACAATGCTCAAGGGGTTTCTGGTGCAGATGAAAGATTGGTCAAGAACACTGTCCATGAGGGAAGTCCACAAGAACCTTTAACTCAAAGTGTTAAAGTAGCTTCTAAACCTCAGGCTACACAAGAACCATCAGTATCAAATCCTGATGCAAGCCAAGCAAATCCTGACAGTGTTGCTCCTGACGCTAGTGGTGTTCCTGATGCTTATGCTAATCCTGATGCTGAGGCAATCCTGATACAGCCACTTAGCTCAAGACCAATGGTTGATCCTATCACAGCATCTCAGGATAAGCTTAAAGGTATTGCTATTCCTGATCCTGAAATTTCCAATGCTTCTGATGCTGATGATAGTGATGATGATGATGATGAGGATAAAGATGAGAAGGATCAGCTTATCAAAGCCTTAAAATCAAGTCTTGGAACTAACTATGGTTCATCAAGCATATTCATGGCTGGCAAGGCTTCTATTGGAAAAGATCAAAGACAAGACTTTTCTGTTCCTTCTGAGATTACTCCTGCTGAGTTGTTGAAAAGGCATCAATGGGAAAATGAATGGTATAGATCTGATGAATCTGTCAGCTATCCATATGCCTTGGATCATGCTTTTGATGCAGTGAAATTGATAAAGAATGAAGACTTGAAGAATCATTTGAAGGCTACTACTCTGTTATCTAAAGGCCTCAAACATGAGATTGATTATGTCAAGGCTGCTTCTGATTTAGTGAGGGGTGATATTGCTAATCAATTTACAAAGGTGCCCACTGCTCTTTAACTAAGGATAGTGGAATCCCATGTAAAGACAGTTATTTCTGAACAATCATCTATAAACAGAAGAATTGATTCTCTTGATGAAAAGGTAACTGACATTCAAACCTCTCTTGCCTTAATTTTGAGTTTATTATCAAATCCTGATGTCAAAAAGGGGGAGAAGGTTAGTCAGACAAAATGTACACCTGATCTAGTATTAAGGAATAATGATGATGATACTGGAAATGATGGTGGTGATAAAGTACAAGGAGAAACCTCTGATGCTGCTGTTGTGAAGTCTACAATTCAAACTTCTCAAAGTCAAACAACACAGTCAACTCATGTTTCTGATTCTAGAGTAAAGACAGTAAGGACACTGGTGCAATCTCAGATCCTGACGGAAGAGCAAATCCTGACAGGTGATCAAATCCTGATGGATGATCAAATCCTCACGCCTGGTCATGGACAAATCCTGACGACAATTCCTGAAGGTGATGAAGATGTACTTATTGAGAATCCTGAAGATGCAACTAATTTATTCCAGAAGTTCAAGACAAAGGATGGTAATGTTGTTACTCTTTATCACACTGATAAAAGAGTTCAACAGTTATTTGCTAGAAAGGCTCTTTCTACTGCAAGTGAAGAATATCCTGATCTCTCACATGAAGAATTTCTAAATGCTCAAAGAGAAATGATGGAAAGCTTTAAAAATCCTGCTCCTGCTAGAGGTAGAGGAGGCAGAGGAAGAAGAGGTGCAAGAAGAGGTAGAAGAAGCTCATCAACTCCAATTATGCCTAGACAGACAAGGTCTAGAGGTCTAAAGATTGAAGAAATTTCTGATGTTCCACAAATCACAATAGTTCCTGATATTCAACCAGACAGGACTATATTTGGTGATGAAAGTTTTCATGAAGAATTTGAACCACAAATGAGAAGAAGCTCAAGACAATCAAATCTCATCAGCAATTCAAATCAAATTTCAGACTCAAATCCTGACATTGCTCAAGGTCCTGATGATTCTGAAATTTTGCAAGAGATTGATTTGGCAATACTATCTACAGTGGTTGATTCTCATAACAGAGAAGTGGATGAAGAAGAAGAAATAAGAAGTAGGGAGATAACAAGAACAACAACTAGAGATTTCAATCTCTACATTCAGAAGCTTAAACATTCTAATAGGAGGATGTAGAGAGATTCAAAAAGACAACACCATAAGCTGGAAAGGAGCTATGTTCTTGAAAAGGTGAAGGATAAGAAGTGGAAGAATATAGACACAATAAGGTGTGATAGACCTATCAACTTTCAGTCAAAAGGAATCATAACAGATGTCTCCAGTGTTGCTGATTCACAAAGATCTGAGGCACTCTGGTTACAAAAGTTTGCTAATCTAAGGCAAATGACAAGTGATTCAAGAGGAGGTATTGGTCACAGGGATGCTGAATTTCTGAATATACCTCATGTTGATCCTCATGCCTTGACTGAAATTGGAGGTATTTTAACTTCTGAACACCTGAACAATTTATTAGCTGTTGATATAGTTATAGATTGTCATGATGGTACTGAAAAGAAAGAGAAGCTTCTATACTTCATGAAGGATGGTAGTGTGAAGGTGTTGACCATTCAAGAGCTGTTGTTTAAAACTACAAAGGAACTGAAATATGTTCACTATCTGCTGAGATGGAAAAACAGAGTCTACAAAGAATGGAGTGATGCAATTCTGTCAACAATCGGAAGAAGACTGGATGAAGGATGAAATTTTAATGGTGATTATGCTCCCATGGATTTAAATCTAAGGGGTCAAGATGTGGAAATGCAAAGGGGCACTGCTGTTAAAGAGGTGACTTTTGGCATGACACAGCTTACTCTTAATCCTGATGGGAGGGAAATTGCTTATCTATTGCTTGAAGAGCACAGTCTACAAAGAAGCTCCATACAGAATCTAAGAGCAGCTATCTATTAGATTGATGAGGGAGATGAAGAACTCAGAAATCTTAAAGAAAGACTGATTCAAATTCTTGAAGAAAAAGAAGAAAATCTGTTATCCAATTTCTTGAAGATGAATCTGTTCTATCAAAGAAACTGAACAGATAAGTTGTTACTGTAAATACTTGTACATTTTGTAAATAAGTTTTTGACATCATTGAATCTAGAAATCTATACTTTATTTTACAAAGTATGAGATTGGGGGAGATTGTTAGATCAAGATTCAATGATCGTCAGGATCTAGACTCAACTGATCAGGATTGCTGACGTCGTCAGTATTGTATGGTAGTCAGTATCAGGATTGCCATCAGGACTCATATCAGGACTGGGATCAGGATTGATCATCAGGACTGGAAGCTGATCAGGATTCCTACTTCGAGTTATATTTGGAGTCTAGTTAAAGAAGGAAGTTTATTTTGACGGTTCCTAGTTTATAGTAATGAAGCTGTCAATTTAGGATAGGTTTCAATCTTTGTAATTGATTAGGACTTATCTTGTAAATTGATAGAGAAGCTGTGTAGTATATAAACACAGTTTAGGTTTCGATTTATATCGATCACATACACGAGTATTTTTGTAACCTAGAAGCTCTCAAGAACTCAGAATTTCTTGAGAGAGTTTTGTAACAGTTTTATAACAGATTTAATAAAGCTGTTATTATTCATATTTGTGTTTTATATATTAAACTGTCGAGAATCTTATACAATTGTATTCAACCCCCCTTCTACAATTGATTATTACTGGGCAACAATTGGTATCAGAGCAAACTGATTTATATTTAAATCAGAAACGATCTAAGATGTCGACAACCAAGTATGAAAGCATGAATATTCCCATCCTGAAGAAATCTGAATATCCAACATGGAAGGTTAAGATGCTGATGTACCTAGAGGCTATAGATCCTGACTATCTGGACATGATTCGTGATGGACCATATATCCCTACTAGATTAGTAGGACAGACAGATACTGTACCTGAACACTATGTGGTAAAGGTAAAAAGTGAATGGACTCCAGAAGAAAAAGCTGGTGTTCTCAGAGATGCAAAGATAAAGAATATTCTGCACAACAGTCTTGATGCTGTCATGTCCACACTACAAGAAAAACTGAAACAGACAACACTTATCAGACAACGGTCGGCAGTAAAAGCATTGTTTGAAATTTTCACACAACGGTTTTTTTTTTTGCAAAATCTGTCCGTTGTCTGAAAGAACTTCCACAACGGTTTCTAAAACCATTGTCTATTAGAAGGAGTAAAGCAGAGGCTTTACACAACGGAATTATAAAACCGTTGTCTGAAGAAAGGTCAGACAAGTGTTTCATAAACCGTTGTTAAAAACAGACAAGTGTTTTTTTTTTGTTACTTAAATGGATGTCACACAACAGTTTGAATAAACACTTGTCTGATTCTAACAACGGTTTACAAAACCATTGTCTGAAGAAACTTCAAACAATGGTTTTGTAAACCGTTGTTAGAATCAGACAAGTGTTTTACTTGTATGTGGACTATACTTAATTCACACAACAGTTTCTGCATACCGTTGTCCAATTGAAATCTTAGAGACAATGGTTTTTGGCTGTTAAATATGTTGCTGTCACACAATTGTTTAGCTTACATAAACCGTTGTCTGATAGTTAAAAAAATTAAAAAAAATAATATAAAGAAGTAAACCCCCTGCCAAAGTTTCAAAGACAAAACCGTATAGATATCGAGATCTATGTAATTTAACGATATTACAAAAGTTTTAGAAAAAAATAAATTTATTTGGTTTGAGATCTTAACGGTCAACGGTGATTTGACCAATACTTCTAACTAGTGTTTCGTCCCGGATTGATGTTTTGATTTTTTTAAAATATTTATCGATGATCCAACCGTATGGATATCGAGATCTATGTAATTTAACGATATTACAAAAGTTTTAGAAAAAAATAAATTTATTTGGTTTGAGATCTTAACGATCAATTATGTTTTGACAAGTACTTCTCACTAGTGTTTCGTCCCGGATTGATGTTTTTATTTTTTTAAAAATATTTATCGACGATCCAACCGTATGGATATCGAGATCTATGTAATTTAATGATATTACAAAAGTTTTAGAAAAAAATAAATTTATTTGGTTTGAGATCTTAACGGTCAACGGTGATTTGACCAGTACTTCTAACTAGTGTTTCGTCCCGGATTGATGTTTTTATTTTTTTAAAAATATTTATCGACGATCCAACCGTATGGATATCGAGATCTATGTAATTTAATGATATTACAAAAGTTTTAGAAAAAAATAAATTTATTTGGTTTGAGATCTTAACGGTCAACGGTGATTTGACCAGTACTTCTAACTAGTGTTTCGTCCCGGATTGATGTTTTTATTTTTTTAAAAATATTTATCGACGATCCAACCGTATGGATATCGAGATCTATGTAATTTAATGATATTACAAAAGTTTTAGAAAAAAATAAATTTATTTGGTTTGAGATCTTAACGGTCAACGGTGATTTGACCAGTACTTCTAACTAGTGTTTCGTCCCGGATTGATGTTTTGATTTTTTTAAAAATATTTATCGACGATCCAACCGTATGGATATCGAGATCTATGTAATTTAATGATATTACAAAAGTTTTAGAAAAAAATAAATTTATTTGGTTTGAGATCTTAACGGTCAATAGTGATTTGACCCGTACTTCTAACTAGTGTTTCGTCCCGGATTGATGTTTTGATTTTTTTAAAATATTTATCGACGATCCAATCGTATGGATATCGAGATCTATGTAATTTAACGATATTACAAAAGTTTTAGAAAAAAATAAATTTATTTGGTTTGAGATCTTAACGATCAATTATGTTGTGACAAGTACTTCTAACTAGTGTTTCGTCCCGGATTGATGTTTTGATTTTTTAAAAATATTTATCGACGATCCAACCGTATGGATATCGAGATCTATGTAATTTAACGATATTACAAAAGTGGGCCCCACAATTGGGCCTTATTAAACCCTAAACCCTAAACCCTAAACCCCAACCCTAAACCCGAATAATTTTTTAATTGATTTCTTGGACGATCCAACCGTACGGATGTTAATCGGTAGTCATTCTAGTGTTGGGAAAAAATAATCAAAAAATATAAAAGTCCGGTTTTGCCGTATCTTTCCAGAAACGTTAGAATGGTACTGCTTTCAAGAACGAGACATGTGTCAGATTCACTGAATAATTTTTTCAATTGATTTTTTGGATGATCCAACCGTACGGATGTTAATCGATTGTCATTCTAGTGTTGGGAAAAAATAATCAAAAAATAAAAAGTCTGAATTGTGCCGCATCTTTTCAAAAAACGTTGGAACAATACTGTATTTTGGGAATATGACACATCTCAGATTCAGTGAATAAATTTTTTAATTGATTTTTTCGACGATCCAACCATATGGATGTTAATAGGTACTCATTTTAGTGTTGTGAAAAAATAATAAAAAAATATAAAGATCCGGTTGTGCCGCATCTTTCCAGAAACGTTGGAACACTACTGCTTCCGGGAACCAGACACGTGTTAGATTCACTAAATAAATTTTTTAATTAATTTCTTCAACGATCCAACCGTACGGATGTTAATCGGTAATCAATTATAATATATTAATTTTTTTAAAATTATATTTTGTAATTACATATGATATTTATTAATTTTAAATTACATATAAAAAAAATATATGTACACGACAGAAAAACAGAAGGCGGCAATTTTCCCCCCACTGAATTATTGAAGCAGACTTTTCCCCTTAACAAAAAAACACGCCGCACTCACTCATACTCACTCTCATCCCGCTCAAACTCACTCACTCTCAATCTCCGCACTCACTCAATCTCCGCTCAAACTCACGCCGTAGTTTCAAAACTTATTCTTCTCTTCTTCTTCTTCTTCTCTTATTCTCATCTTTTTTTTTCTTCTCTAATTTGTTTCAAAAAACTAATTTGTTTTTGATTTTGCAGGTGGTTAATTAGGGCTTCAATCACCCAACCCGATTAATTGGTAAGTACTTCATAATTTTAATTACTTCATTGATTTTGCTATCTTTTTCACTTTTCTGTTTTAATTTTCAATTAGGGTTTCGATTGGGGGTTTCAATTAGGGTTTTAATTGGGGGTTTCAGTCAAGGTTACGATTGGGGCTTTCGATTGGAGGTTTCAATTAGGGTTTCAATGCTTGTACTATGAATCTTTGTTTGAACGCCATGTGCCTATTCCTTTAGATATTATTCAGGCCACTTGCCAGGTTCGGCTCTGTTTTTTTCTTACTAATACGTTTTTTCCCTTTGGTTTTGTTTGTTTAAATAATTTTACGGACAATTAAGGTGTAAAGAGATGTTGCATTCTTTTTTAGGCCCGGAACGATTTATAATCTCACATGTGAAATTGCCGTAATTGTAGTATTCTAAGTTATTGTTATTTAGGAGACAGAGAAGGCTGGGGTTCCTCGATAAGTGAATTAACTCGATCTTTTGGTATCTTACAAGTTACACTACAAATATAGTCACTGAGCACTAAGCTGAATAAACTTTGTTGCTTTGTTACACACTTGGCAGTGTTATGTACTTCTGTGTATCTATGCTGCTCATATGTATGAGATATTAACTGTATACCTGTGCTATGGTGTTCTTTCAGATCATATAGTGTATGTTGCATTCATTTGCATCCAATGGTCAATCTCTAAAAATATATATTGCAAAACCAGAGGGCCGCACATTAGTTCATGGCATTGTTTTCTCTTCCAATATCATTATGCACATTGCTAAGACAAAGACAATATTGTTGCTACTGTAATGGTTTTGCGCTCAGTTAAAAGTTTGATTTATATATTATGTTTCTCTGTATATTTAATATATTGGTGCCTTTTTGATAAATAAATAAAAATGCGATTATAAACCCATCATCAGAATAAACAACAGTAGAATAGGCCATAGAACCCATCATCAGAATCATGGGCATGCTGACAAGGATGAAGCTTGGGTGCCGGTAATTTCTAATTCCTCTAATAAGCTTAGAATGCGTAAATTTTTCAAGTTCATGTCAATCTTTGTTATAAGTTTCTCTGTTTTCCCAAATGATACGGATATATGTTTATAGATTGATGATACTTAAAGTTACAGCAACTGACCATTTGAACTTAGCTGGACCCTAATTTCTCTTATGTGTTTTCAGTTGCCTGAGAACATATACAAAAACTTGGACTCCTCTACCAAATTCTTGAGATTCACAATTCCTTTTCCCTTGCTAGCCCATCCTTTGTATCTGGTGAGTAGCGGTATGTATATGTCTTACAATCAGTTTCCCTCCTAAATTCTATTTGTGAATAGAGTATTAGCATAACTGATTTCATGAAAATATATTGATATGTAATCGACGATACATTGTCTTGTCTAATCGTTTCTACTTGGTGGATTGTGTACAGCTGTATAGGTCTCCTGGGAAGGATGGTTCTCACTTCAACCCTAACACTGAATTATTTCTTCCCAGTGAGAGGAGCAATGTGTTCTTTTCAACTGTGTGTTGGAGTCTCATGTTTGTCCTGCTTCTCGTCTTATCGGTTGTCATTGGTCCAGTCCAAATGATAAAGCTATACTGGATTCCCTACTGGGTGAGTTGCAAAAGATGTTTCATTTTAATTAAGAAAATATTGTTTTGCCCCACCCTGAAATTCTTTACTGGTTCTGGTTTCCCTACGTTGACGTCGCTGCTGCCCATATGCCTTCACAGTTTCACTTATAATAAAAAAATTATGTGTATCCATCCTCTGCTTACATTCTTATTAATATTCTGAATTATTTTTGAAGATAAATATAACCTTCAGGCAGGTGCTTATTTCCTTTGTAGTTATGACCTGGTTTTAATCAAATTGGACAGTGGATTAGTATTTTTTGTTAATTACTTTTTTTTCCCTTTTTTCTTGCGAGTAAATACAGATTTCTGAGGCTATGGATATCTGTAATTGTTGCTTCATATATGAGTTAATATTTATATAAATATTTTTCAGGGTGTTCCTCTCCAATCCGGGACCAAGGACTGTGGTCTGTTTATCATGCGATATATGAAGGAAATATGTCTTGATAAGGAGCTCAAATTTGTTTCAAAGGTATAAATTTTTTAATTTTGTCATCTTTTGTGTTCTTCTTTTCTATGTTGAAATCTGGTGATAATATAGTTTAATCTTTTAGTGGTTACGGAGGGGCAGCTTATCCTATGGAGTCGATGATCTCAATGAAATCAGGATTGAGTGGGCGAAGTACTTCATGAAGCACGAGACTTCTTAGGTTCTTTGCACATTTAGTAACCACGCACCGCAAATTTTCTGATGCACATGTATTTTTGGGAGTTGCGCAGTATATATAACGACTAACTGATATGCTATGGACATGTAATGGCGTAACTATTTAACTTAAGTGAAGGTTTCAGTCTCTACTTTTGGGGTATGTGCATCCGAAAATCTGATGTTGTTGAACATATTTAACTTAATTAGTTCGTGAATTTTACTTGGTTGGATGTGTTGGTTGTAATGGTTTATTGAACACGATGGAATGGAATGGCTGTTTGTTTTGGTTTTAGTTTGGCTTCTTTATATTGCCAGTTTGGTTTCTTTATATTGCCAGTTTGGTTTTTTAATTTTGTTACATAAAACCATTGTCTCTTGTTATTTTAGGTAATTGGACTATAATGAAAACTGTTGTCAAGCATTGTACTAGGCAATGTGTTGAATTTTCTATGAAACCATTGTCTATTAAGCTAGGTAACAACTTCTTGTTAAAAAAAACCGTTGTCCAAATACATTACTTCAATACAAGTATTTAAACCATTGCCTAACAGCTTTCAGACAACAGGTATTTAAAGAAAACAATTGTGCAAGTCAAGAATAGACAACAGTTTTTAGAAAGGAAACCATTGTGCTAAACTATTAAGACAATGGGGTTGTTCTACTAAAACCGTCGTAAATATTTAGATCACACAACACTCTTTTGGAAAATAAAGCCTTGTCTGAAAATTAAAATAACAACATTTTCTAGTTAATAAACAATTGTTCATTTATTTGTCAGACAATGGTTTCTACAACAACCGTTGTTGTTCACGCGTTTCAGACAACGTTTTCTAAGACCAAAACCGTTGTCTGTAGGGAATCAGACAACGGACGCGTCCGTTGTCTGAGCTGCGTAACAGACGGCATCTCAATAGACAACGGTTTTCTAGGGCATCAGACAACGGGCAAAAAGCCTTGTCTGATTCAATTATTCTTGTAGTGCCAACATGGTGATTGCATGCAAATCTGCAAAGGAGATATGGGACACTTTAGAAGTTCAATGCCAAGGATTTGCATCTGTCAAGAAAAACAGAAGGGCTCTATTGATTCAAGAATATGAACAATTTGATGCTAGACCTAATGGGGTGTTACAGTGTAGATTTAGCAGAAGTTGATTGTATAATGAAGAAAGTAGAACGTAATACACATAAGCAATTAGGAGATGGATTTCAAAAATCTTTCTGATTCATAACATTTTGATTCAATGTCATTCTTTGAATAGAAAATTTCTATCATCTTTCTTATTTATAACATTTTGAAAATATGTCTCCACATGTTTGATTCAATGTCCTTGGTTGTTTAGGCCAAGCTGATCCTATTTTGGTACTGATTATGGGTCTGTAAAGGAACTTTCCTATCCTATTTTATTGCAATGGATTTTCCCTATTCTATGTATCTTCATCTTCATTAATTAGTTTTCTGATATAAGAATTTCTTTTCATGCGAATTTTACTCTTCTCTGATCCAACTATGTTTGCAGCTTTAGAAGGAACTACAATAACTCATATTATCGAAATGTTAAAACTTGTCCAAGAGAATGTTGCAGAAAATATTCACATCATCGAAACATAGTTAAAAACATACGATACTTTTACATAGATAAATATCAGGTTACTTCGAAATATAGTTCAAAAACTATATCTGTTAGGGTTGATACATTTGGAATGATGATAACAAAATACTCAAGACAAGAATTTGATCATGATACCGAAGCTTATTGTCAGAAAGCTAGTTCACAGAAGCTGATAAATCAGGAAGCTAACTAGAAGGCATTTTATCTATCCAAGGTCTAAAAAGTCACATCAAATGAATGGAAGATATTATGTCATCAAGTTAGGAAGCAATTCAGAAGCAAGTCAACAGACATCTAATCAAGCACCAAGTGTTTCAGTGGTAAGCCTGCCTAAACAACTCAGTAATGGTGAATCAATAAGGATGACAAGATGTTTTTTCTAAGGATGAAGCTAAGTGTATCTGTTCTACGGATAAAGCTATGGAAATATTATTTCATCTACGGATAAGAGTTGAAAACATCAAATGCCATCAACGGATAGAAGCTGAGGACATCTTATCTCATCAACGGATAGAAGCTGAGGACATCTTATCTCATCTACGGATAAAAGCTGAGGACATCATATCTACGGATACAAGCTGAAGAAAGTCGATCTACAGATACAGCTGAGGATGTCATGTTTTATCTATGGATGCAGTTAAGGAGGTCATGGTCTATCTATGGATGCAGCCAAAAATGTTATGTTCCATCTATGGATACAATTATGGAATATTACTTCTATGGATATTCTAAGATTACCGTTCTACAGATAATTAACGTAGAGTGGTATTCTACGGATAAGGAATTAATACGCCTACTGATGTTCATCTCATTCAACATAAAAAACAAATCTATGTAACGGAATCTTTTGAAGTTTTTCTTATTTAGCAGGTTGAATAGAGGACAGTCTCAGAGATCATCATTACACACCTGTGACTACAAGATGTTGGATAACGACGCAGAAGATGTATGGAATAGGGAGTCAAATTGTAAATATTCGAAGGCTCAAATTCCTACAAATGAAATGTGAAGTCATCCATTATCTTCTATGTCTCGATGGATAAATAAGAGTTAAAGCAGCTACCTAGAAGTTTACCTTCTAACTAAAGACAAAGGAAAATCTTGACAAGTATGAAGACCTATATGCAATATTGCATGTTCACTTATCTCAGCTGATAGTGACTTGACAGTCGGGTAACCAAGGAAAGGTCTCTTTCATGCAGATGTCACATGGGCTTGAAAGCTAGGTCAATTGCATGGACCTAGTAATTCTTGAAGAGCGAAGCACACTCAATTAGAAAGCACCATTTGGGACTATACAAGTTTATCTATGATGCCAGCCAAGGCATTTCCCGAATATGATAGTTTCTGAGATGAGCATGTGAACAAGCAGAACCAAAATGTAATATTTTATTATGTTGTAGGTTTTGTTTGTAACACACAGTCGATGTATATAAGACTGTGTGGAGTAGCATAGAAAAATGTGAGAAGAGAGCACAAAGCTGAATGTAAAACACTTAGGCTCTCTTTCATCATCTGTGTAAGCAGCTGGAGTTTGTTGAAAAACAAAACCAGAGAAATTCTTCAATAAACACCTCAGGTGGGCTTTTTCCGAGAAACCCGCCTGAAAAGTTTAAAAAGTTTGCTTGTCTCCTGCATTTCTTTTTAACTCGAAGAATTCATTTATGTTCACGGCTTGACTCAATTTTAGTTGATTTGCAAGCACATATGTTTGTATTGTAAAAGGTTTGAAAAAGTTTTGTAAAATTAACTAGATTGTATTCAACCCCCCTTCTACAATCTAGGTTGCATTGTTCTGGGAATAACAATATCTTCTACCTAAAACAATTTAAACAATGTCATCAGAGTCGTAATCCTCATGAACATTGTCAGGCATAACCGAAGTGAGTGCCTTACTCATCATCACAGCGAAGACCATGAACATTGCAACCACAATGAAAGCTTGCTTATTTTTCAGATTATTCATCTGAGATTCGTGCCCCTCTATCATACGATCCAACTTGCGTCTGTACGTCATGCATCTCAAACAAACGATCTTGCAACTCTGTAATGGCCTCAACAGCATGAGCTCCGAGTGGTGGATCAATCCACTTATGGTATGCAAAAGTATCAGACCCACACTCCCTATACCTCCGACCAGCATTCTCCCCGTACCAACGAGTCTTGACCACACTCATTTCATCACAATCACAAATGAGGTCGAATACAGCATCAACTTCAGCCATGGTTTGTGCCATTTATCTGTTTGGGTGAAGACAATATTAAAATTAGGGGGTGAAAACATAGACATACGAGAATTGAGGGTTCATGGCTTTGTACAATTCCCCTTTAATTTTTTTAGCATTATGCCTTATACTTTCGAATTCCTCATCAGGGTTGTCAAGATTTAAGCTAATAGTATATGTTCCCATATCGACACACAATTCAATTTTACCATACGGCTTACACAAGTCAACCAACTCCCTTATTGAAACATCATCATACACTTGAAATACACTAACGAGTTAGCATCATAACAGTACTTCTTATCAAACTCAAAATGTTCATGGTGGTGAAGGTACACAACAGTAGTAGACATACTGTCAATTCAAAACACAAACAATAAAAAGTACTACCACACACAGATAAGAAACACATTGAGATTATTTACCATTCATATATAGTCAGGGGTATACATACCTTGGTTTACTGCAAATCGAACACCACTTGATGATGTCTGAAGATATTCGAACGCCTATTACCAAGTGTATGCTCCAACTCCAAGTCGATTGAACGTTTTTGCCCCAATTTCACCAATTTCTACTCTAGTCGCTTTCTATGGTTTTTTCCCCCAAATTATAGAAGTTTCAATTGAAAGATAATAAGTCTAAATGAATTCTACTCTTTCTTATATTTTAAACGTGATTAGTTGTATGTCATATCATCTGCCATGTGTGTACACGCATGTACACGCATTATTCACGTTAGAGTTAGGTCAAACACATAGAGTTAACGTTCATGTCATTACTGGCTACTAGAATGGTTCACATGAAACGCCAATAACTAGAGTGAGCGATTTGATACCAGCCTCCCACTTCAGTAAGTACTTTTAGATTTAACCCGATATAAAAAGAGAACAAAAGCAGAAAAAAAATATTAAAAAAAATTCCACGTACAACATGCCTGAAAAAGTCATTTAACTTGAGAGCACGTGTTAGAATTTATAATTAATTCAGTAATTGTAAATCTAAAACAATTAATGTATATGTATGAATATTACGAATTCTGACGACTTGCAATATTAATTTTGCATACATTATTCCAATTTTCAATTTGAGAGTGGGTATTGTTAATTTTTTTACAAAGCTAATGGGCCTATGGACGATCCTGACAGTGACAGATGGATAGCTATAAACTCGCATGATTATCTTAGGTCCAGGCCCAATCTTATTCATTATATAAACACATTAATCATACATACCTTCATACAAAACCCTAAAATTAATTTCATACGTTGAACCAGGATCACAAAACAGCTCGGGCTCAATCAAACCCTACATACACCCTTCTTCTTAATAATATATCCTTCTGATTAATTACCACTTTTTTAATGGAATCGACGCCGAAGCATTTACGAGAACATCTATTGGCCAAGATTTTCTTACCACTATCAACAAAGTCTCTTTTACGATCAAGGTGTGTTTGCAAATTTTGGGATCAAGTCATAAACAATAAGTTCTTTATTAATGCCCATCAAATACATCACAAGAAATCATTGGCCACAAACAAATATCTCCTAGCAAGTTGTGGTACTTTCTACTTAACATGTCTCGTTGATAGCGAATCGTATAATAATGTTTTCGAAATTTATGAATATGATCTAAATAATATTTGTGGTAAAAATTTAGCCAATTATCCTTTGGAGGCTTACGGATTTTGTAACAGGTTATTATGTTTATCTCATGCTGAAAAAGATTTATATCCTGACTATCCCATATTTTTATGGAAACCTGTTGTTAGAAAAGCGAAGAAACTTCCTCCAATAGATATCGAACTTGAGTTCATTGAGCGATCTTATTTGTGTTTTGGGTACCATGATGATGATTACAAGGTAATCAATGTGGCTCCTTTGAAGAAAGCATACCACGTTTATGTCTATAGTTTGAGCACTGATAGATGGAAGTTTTTAAAATTTTCTAAGAATAGCAATCATGCGGATAAATTTGATATCTCGGTATACTTTATTAAATCCATCACATGCATCATCAAAACTCCTTAGAGACGAACAAATATCTTCTTCTAGGTCGTGGTACTTCCTACTTGACAACCCTCGTTTATCGCGAATCGCAGGAGGATGATGTTCTCGATTCTCGAATTCCATGAGTACGCGCGACCTGCATGATACACTTGGTAGAAATTTAGCCAATTTTCCTTTAGAGACTTACGGAATTTGTGAAGGGTTGATATGTTTGTCTTTTGTTGAACACGATTTATATCCTGACTACCATATATATATTTATGGAATCATATTGTTAGAAAAGCGAAGAAACTTCCTCCACTAGATATCGACCTTGAGTACGTTGATCATTCTTATTTGCGTTTCGGGT
This sequence comes from Heracleum sosnowskyi, assembly GCA_030848705.1. Classification (NCBI taxonomy): domain Eukaryota; kingdom Viridiplantae; phylum Streptophyta; class Magnoliopsida; order Apiales; family Apiaceae; genus Heracleum; species Heracleum sosnowskyi. Next base: position 76,202,543 of record CM061235.1, read on the forward strand.
ATTATGATGATGATTACAAGGTAATCAATATGGTTCCTCTACCCAGGTGTACCATGTATATGTCTATAGTTTGAGCACTGATAGTTGGAAGTTTTTAAAATTTGACACAACTAAATATTAAACTGATGGATTTGATATTTGGCCATACCCCAAGGCCAGGTTCGTAAATAGTGTTGCATACTTCGTACAAAAAGATGAATCGAGAAGTGTAATAGTTTCTTTTGATTTGAGTCGTGAGATGATCCGGAAAATTAATTTGTCTGATGGCCTTGAGTTCGGTGTTGACTTTACTATGGAAGAATACTGAGAGTCAATAGCTATTTTAGACAAGACCGTGATGAGGTGATGTGGGTACTGAGAGTGAGCAACAACTCAATTGTATGGGACAAGAAGTTCACTTTTGAATTCAAAATGGACGAAGATTATAATTTTGAAGCAATGGGTTTTTTGAATAAGGATAAACTTGTGGTACGTAAGATCTATCACTCTTCAAGTCCAGGTGATAAGTATATTCTTTACGATGTGGAGAATGGATTTCAACAACCATTTCCAACTCTATAGAAACTGGATGTAAGTGAGTATCTACAGCGCAGGATAATATATAAACTAACGGAGAGCCTTGTTCTACTTACTAAGACTACTACACCTTGTAAGAAGATGCAACCTTGTTCTGCTAATGATAAAAACCGAAAATCAAGGAAACGGAAATAGACAGTCACGAGTTGATCAGTTGGATGGGGGTAAGATCGACATTCATATCAGTCCTAAGTATGAAGTTGACAAATAGTAGATGCATCTCAGAGGAGAATTTAGGATTAAGGTCACAAGATGGGAGATATCTATATAGTTCTATATACTATTATAGGATTATTTTGGAACATATATGTTTATTAAGAGTAGTTAAATAATCACAATTAGTAATCCTATGTATTATGTTAATCATATTCATGTTCTTTCTTTTATGTAATTGAATTATAATTCAAATTAATATTCCAGAATTAATTATGTGTTTAACTAAATATTTAACTAACGATTTTAAAGTTTATGGTAATGAAAGGTGTTAGTTTCATAGGCATGTCTGAACAGAATGTACATAACAAGCCTATAATACTGCAATGTCATGCTCCTACCTGGGTGTTGTGGAATAAAAAACGTACTTGTGTATTTAATGCTAAGGTTTAATGAGCTTCGAGCTTTAATGGCTGCACTTGTGTTTCGAGACTAAATCGGTCCTCACAAGATGCCTACGTATCTCAATTATTGCTGAGAATCAAGCCAAAGACGTAGTTCTGATTGTAGGATCAGGGTCCTTATATAGGCGTCTGGAGCCTTGTATTTATGGTACGTTTAGGAGACTTAGCGAATAAGTCTCCTTATTGATAATGGATAAACATCGTATTTCTTGCTGGATAAGTCTTTTCCCTGTTGATAAAGGCTATGACTCATTAATTGGGATTCTGGATCCTTCTTTGACTAATTTTCCATAATTTGGACTCTTTTCATGAGCTGTATATTTTCCCTATTTATTAATTACGAAATTAATAAATAATCAGGGTTTTTGGGACCTTAAATATTTGGCCTTTCCATAGAATCAGCAATTATATTTCTATAATTACTTTTATGTTTTCTTCCCTTGGAATGTGCTCTACATAGCATTCGTCAAATTGAGTCATGATTGCTTTGACGAGCTTTAAGTACTTGGCCATGATTTCATCTCTGGCTTCAAACTCCCCATTTACTTGGGAAACCACTAGCCTCGAGTCTCCACATACTTTCAGAGTTTTGACTCTCAAGGCTCCAGCCAGCCCTAAGCCAGCTATCAGAGCTTCATACTCAGCTTCGTTGTTTGTCGTTGGGAAGTCCAGTTTTAGTGCATACTTTATGAGAAATCCATCGGGACTTTGTAGAACTAAACCGGCTCCACTTGATTTTGTTTTTGATGCTCCATCAAAATAGAGCACCCAACATTCTTTGGAGACTATTTCTTCAACTTCCTTGTCTTCCATTATCACTTCCTGCCCCCCGACTTCTTGGTTGTCAATGGTGCATTCAACCATGAAGTCAGCAAGTGCTTGTGCTTTTATGGCCGTTCGAGACTTGTATTTGATGTCAAATTCCCCTAATTCAATGGCACATTTAATCAATCTTCCACTTACTTGAGGGATGTGCAAGATGTTTCTTAGAGGCTGATTGGTCAAAACCTCTATCTTGTGTGCCTGGAAGTATGGACGTAGTTTTCTTGAGGCCATAATTAAGGCTAAGGCAAACTTATCTATGGTAAAGTAGTTTATTTCTGCCCCATGCAGGATTTTGCTTACGTAGTAGATGGGTTTCTGAACCTTCAACTCTTCTTTTACCAAGACAGCTCCAAGGGCAGTGTTGGATACTGCCAAGTATAGATAAAGAAGAACCTCTCCTGGTTTTGGTTTGGCCAATAGTGGTGGCTCAGCCATGTATTTCTTCAAGGCCTTAAAGGCCTCTTGGCTTTCAGCTGTCCATTCATAAAATTTCACCTTCTTAAGTGCTTTGAAGAAAGGTAAGCACTTCTCTCCTGACTTGGAGATGAATCTTCCCAATGCTGCTACTCTTCCCGTTAGTTTCTGGACTTCCTTGATAGTCCGTGGTGATTTCATGTTGTTCGCACAAAATCACGCAAGCGTACGCGGTCACAAGTAATATAAGAATAAGTAGAGTTCGTTCCCACAGAGACTGCTTTAGTTATTATAGTTATGCACTTATGCAACAATGTATGGCTATTGTTCAATGCTAAGACAAGTATCAAGTTTGTGTTTTGATTAACTAACTTAACTAATCGACTTAACAAGATTATAATTAACTAAAGAGATTGCTGTTGAATTACTTATGAGAATAAAACATGGGATCCTAACTTCATTAAATACTTCATCTAGAGTCTTTTGTCTTTAATCAATGCATGTGACGGTTGTGACAACTAATCGGATAACACGAAATCAGTACATGCTACCTTTCAGTATACGTATACCAAACTACTCAAACATCCACAAAAGAGATAGAAGTTGAGCAGACACCAATTATGCTTAGACCCTATATGTCTATAAGATTTGAAAACATAACGGTTTAACGAGCAAGTTATCCATTCAGATTACATAGGGCAGATAAGATGGTTAAAATTACCTACGAATCATGCATGACAAACATACATAAACCTATGCTAGCATGGCAAGTTCTAAATCTCTATATCCACTTTCGCAATCAATAGAGATTAACAAACAACTTAGATGTTAGCTACGCATCCAAGAAGAATAAGCACAACCAAACTAGGATATCAATTAGCCATCACACACACATCTTTAAAACAATTAACTTCTAAAATCCATAAATAAATCCGTTAGAATCCCACGACAACGATTAGTTCATAATCGACCCGTTCATCATCATGGGTTCTGATGAAAACATGATAATAAATATGTCTGGAATACTGAATAAAAGTACTAGGGTTTATGAAGAAACAAACGAGAATCCAAAGTATCGCCTAATTAGAAGAATACAAAGATAAGATGAAAAGTAGATCTTCGTAATCAGCCGTCTTCTTGTTCTCCTCACCGGTGGATGGATGTATATGATTCTATGTCAATGTATATCTCAGAAATCGTCCACCAATTGCTTATATAGGCCTTTCTGTTGACTGGTCTTCTGCTGGTTTCCTTTTCAGAGTTGAAATTGCCTTTTCCAGTATCTTTCAAGGACGAGCGCGCTTGGTAGGGCGCGGGCGCGCTTCATTTGAATTCATCTAGGGCGCGGGGGCGCTTGGAATGGCACGGGCGCGCCTAGCTCTCTGCCAGAAACCTTCAACATGCATTTTCTTGACAATTCTTGCACTCTCAACTCCGCAACCACTTGCCTTTCAAAACAATGATCAATGACCACCAAATAACCACAGAAACTCCACAACTCTCTGCTGACGAAGCAACTCTGCACACACTAACACAAAACACATTAAAAACACCACGTACTTGAGTACAAACAATCAATTTAAGCCGATTTAGAGTGTTCCAAGTAGATATGAAATCCACTTATCACATGTCTAGAATTGCTTTGATTTTGTCGGGGTTAGCCTCGATTCCTCTCTTGGAAACCATCAGGCCTAAAAACTTTCCTGAGCCTACACCAAAGGCACACTTAGCTGGATTTAACATCATCTTGTGGTGCCTTAGCACTTCAAATGCCTCTCGGAGGTGCTCAATGTGATCGGCCTTATCGAGGCTCTTGACTAGCATGTCATCTACGTAGACCTCCATATTTTTTCCAATTAGGTGTTCAAAAATTTTGTTCACCAACCTTTGGTAAGTTGCCCCTGCATTCTTAAGTCCAAATGCCATGACTAGATAACAGAAAACACCAAAGTCAGTGATGAAGGATACTTTGGAGATGTCATCTTTGTGCATCTTGATTTGGTTGTATCCGCTGAAGCCATCCATGAAACTTAGCATCTCGTGCCCAGCTGTTGCATCTATTAGAGCATCAATCCTTGGTAAGGGAAAACAATCCTTAGGACATGCATCGTTAAAGTCGGTGAAGTCGACGCACATCCTCCATTTCCCATTGGCCTTTTTGACCATCACCGGGTTAGCCAACCATTATGGGAATTGAATTTCCTCAATGAAACCGGCTTCCAAAAGTTTTTCAACTTCTTGTTTTATGGCTTCAAGCCTCTCTGGAGCAAAACTTCTCTTCTTTTGTTTCACCGTCTTCCTTTCTGGATCCACATCCAATTTGTGAGTTATCCAGTCGGGATCAATCCCTGGCATGTCGGCCGTTGTCCAAGCAAAAACGTCATTGTTCTCTTGAAGAAAAGATATGAGTTTGCTTTTCAATGGTTCGGGCAACAATGCCCCAACATAGGTCACCTTCTCTGGTTCACCTGGGACTAAGGGAATTGGGATCAAATCCTCGGCTGGTTTCCCTCTTCTGTTCTCATTTCCACTTGTATTCATGTCCTCAATGGGGAGAACCTGCCCCCCGATTCCATCAGGCCTTAACGCGGCTACATAACAACTTCTAGCCATCTTTTGCTCTCCGCTCTCTTCTCCAATCCCATTCCTCGTTGGGAACTTGATTTTTAGATGATAAGATGAGGCAACGGCCTTAAACGCATGAAGACCAGTCCTTCCAAGGATCGCGTTGTAGGTTGAAGTTGTCTTTATGACTATGAAGTTCAACATTTGAGTAGATGTATTCATCCCTTGCCCCATGGTCATTGGGAGTTGGATAGTGCCTTCCACCTTTGATTCTACTCCAGTGAACCCATATATGGGCATATTCGAGGGTGTCAACTGATAATCAGTGTAACCCATCTTGATGAAGGCATCGTGGAACAAGATATCCACTGAAGCTCCATTGTCAACTAGGACTCTCTTTGTTTCGGAATTGCCTATCACATGTACGATGACTAAAGGATAATCGTGGGGGAACTTCACCCCTTCCAAGTTGGAATCATCAAAACCAATTGACACTTCTGTTCTGGCACGCTTCGGTGCTTCTCCAACCACAGTCATTACCTCTCGGGCATAAGCTTTCCTTGAGTTTCGGGAGGAACCAACAGCAGTTGGTCCTCCAAATATCATATTGATGACTGGACCTCGGGGCTTAGGGTTACGATCTTGGTCGTTGTCCCTTCTGTCATAATCTTTTCTTTCATAATTTCCTCTGTGACTTCCTTGACTTCCATCCTTGGTGAATTTGCCGAGTTTTCCTCTCCGTATCAGAAACTCAATTTCATCTTTCAGTTGTCTACAATCGTCGGTGTCGTGACCAACTTCTTTGTGGAACCGACAAAATTGGTTTTTGTTCCGTTTGGACAAGTCAGCCCTCATTGGCTTCGGCCATTTGAGATCCTCTTCCTTTGCTATCTCCATCAGAATTTGACTCCTAGGAGTGTTCAATCTTGCATATTCTGTAAACTTTGGCCCAAAATTGCTTCTCTTTGGTGGAGAATCAGAGCCCTTTGATGTTCTAGGAAACTTTTCCTTAACATCATATTCTTGAGCTTCCTTCCTTTTCTTTGAGTTCCCATTACCACCAGTAGTGGGTTCATGCTTTCTCATGCTCTCTTCTGCCTTGATGTATTTGCCGGCTCTGTCTTGGAGCTTTAACATGCTCTCAGGCGGGTGCTTTGCCAATGATCTCTTGAAGTGATCATCAGTAGTCCTTGCTGTAGGGCTATCATAGCCACTTTGTCCTCCAAGTCTGGGACTTTTAGAGCCTCTCTAGTGAATCGATTAATGTAATCTCTCAAGGCTTCATTCTTTCCTTGCTGAATTCCCATGAGGGATGCAGAGCTTTTCTCGTGCACTCTCCCACTTACGAATTGGTTGATGAACGCCTTGCTTAATTCCTTGAAGGACCCGATAGAATTGGGAGGCAAACGGCTATACCAACGTTGTGCCATACCCGCAAGGGTTTGCGGAAACGCTCGGCACTTAACCGCATCATTGGTTGGCTGCAACAGCAGTGCGTTGGAGAAGGTTCTCACATGGTTAGCGGGATCTCCCGTTCCATCATAAGCCTTGATCGTTGGCATCTTAAATTTTCTGGAGATGTTGGCTTTCATGATGTCTTGAGTAAAGGGTGGTGTTGGATCATCAGGATCTCCTAAGGGCAACAGAACAGTGGGATCACCCCTTGGGGCTTCAGCCCTATTGCTCCTCCTTGGTGTTGGGTCGAGGTTGATCACCGGGACTCTTCCTTGATTTTGTGTCCTTGCGGCATCCTCTTCTGCCAATAACTTTTGAGCCTTGCAGCCTCGGCTTCAAGGGACGCAAGTTTTTCCTTAGTAGTTTCTCGATTGGTTTGGGAGGAACGTCTCCTTCTTGGGGCAACATCCCTCTCATCTCATGTTGAGTAATTCTCATCCTCGGTATAGGGACCTGAGTAGTCTAGGAATGGGGTTTGCCTAACTTGGGGTCCCAGACCTTGGATGTAAGGGGGCACATAGGCCTCATGGTAGATGGGATTAGTCCCACTGCTGCCCGCCGGGGGTCGAGGTGGCATACCATAGGTTGGCATGCCGAGAGTTTGGGTAGCATACTTGGGGAGATCCGTAGTGTGAAGTTGGAGACCACGTGGTGCGTTTGCAAGCAGTGGAGTGGTTATGATTGGTTGCTGGAGAGTGGTCTCTGGTGGATCTTGTCCATGAACAACCATTTGTAGCGGATTCGTCCCTTCAGCAGTAATTGGGACTTCCGATCCTTGAGTGGTGGTGAAGGGGGCGTCTGCCCCTTCAGCGCCAGTGATTGGTGGGGGTTGGCTCCGCTGAGTCTCTGTTGCAGAGGTAAGAGGAAGTCCGTCAGAAGTTTGAGGACCTCGAGTTGTTCTTCGTGTGTTTGCCATGGTTGATGTTGTCTTCCCACAAACGTCGCCAAATGTTATGGAATAAAAAACGTACTTGTGTATTTAATGCTAAGGTTTAATGAGCTTCGAGCTTTAATGGTTGCACTTGTGTTTCGAGACTAAATCGGTCCTCACAAGATGCCTACGTATCTCAATTCGTTATTGAGAATCAAGCCAAAGACGTAGTTCTTGTTGTAGGATCAGGGTCCTTATATAGGCGTCTGGAGCCTTGTATTTATGGTACGTTTAGGAGACTTAGCGAATAAGTCTCCTTATTGATAATGGATAAACATCGTATTTCTTGCTGGATAAGTCTTTTCCTTATTGATAAAGGCTATGACTCATTAATTAGGATTCTGGATCCTTCTTTGACTAATTTTCCATAATTTGGTCTCTTTTCATGAGCTGTATATTTTCCCTATTTATTAATTACGAAACTAATAAATAATCAGGGTTTTTGGGACCTTAAATATTTGGCCTTTCCATAGAATCATCAATTATATTTCTATAATTACTTTTCTGTCCATATCACTGGGAAACTCTTTAGTCTTGATCATTAGGCTTAATGTGTATGCCTATACTACGTAGCTGCAACTCCTATAACAGATTGTACATTGGTCAGAAATAATAAAAATGTATCAGGAAGAAGATCATTCTTGATCATGCTCCTTCTGTTCAGAAAAAACGCCTTTAATAAAAAGGAAAAAGTGTTGAAGTGAAATTATTCTAAGGCAAGATTAGAGAAGTTCGGAATTGTCTGTTTAGAGAAGTCCAAATTCGAGAAGTCAAAAAAGAATATTAGAGAAGTTAAGAAAAGCAGCTTCGAGAAGTCAAGAGAACTAATTCGAGTAGTCTGGGATTAGACGAGCCTAAATGCTAATTCAAGAAGTCTGCATTAAAGAAGTCCAACTTGGCGTGATTCGAGAAGCAAAGAAAATGACTAACTCGAAAAGTCCAGTTGTCGAGTCAGCCGTATCCAGAGTTATCGAATGCGGAATTTAAGCTAGTTGAAGAAGACAAATTCTGAACATCAAGACAAAGAGTCAGTAAGCCCTGTACTTCTCTAAGTGGTCCCACAATCAAGAGCATGGGAAGTCTACAGAGCAGCTCAGAGAGAGAAGTTAAAGGTGGTACAGCTAAAGAAGTGGATCTATGTCAGCGAAGAATCTCTTATGCAAATTTTGGTTAGACATGGACGGTTTGGACAGTTTGTCGGTTTCCTAATTTGTAAAAGTGAGTTGTGCATGTCTCTATAAGTGCACATGTCACACACTTTGGTTGTTAACGTTTTCAAGTGTAAATCAAGAACTATCTCTCTCATAAAACGAAGCTGAGAATACATTTTTATATTCACAGGTTGTAGCAAAACTCAATCTAATAAAACACCATTAGATTGAAAAGTATACTCTGTTGTTCTTTCAATTTCCACAAACACTATCACACACAAAGTTACTTGTTGTTGTTGTTGCAAAAATCAGTGATAATACATTCACCTCCCCTCCCTCTGTATTATCTTTCGATTGCACTCATATCTAACAACAAGCATTCTTCATCATTAAAGTTGATTGATGAATGATGATAATTAATAAACTTTGAAAAAGGATTAATGAACTAATGAGATGCATCATGATTGTTAGGATCAAGGCATGTCTGAATACCACCATTAACAAGCCTACACTCTGTGACTATGTCACACTACATGACCTAGTGAATTCTATCACTGGGATATAGTATAGGTCTCCAATGTACTTGTCTTGTTCTCATGAACATTAGCTTTATCTTGTATGCTCAGAATTATAACGAGCTTAGTAAATTTCATGCACCTAGAATGTACATAGGCCAATGAATAACTATCCTGGAAGAAGTTCAGAATAATTCATGTAGCAGGATTGGAGTAAATAAGGCCCTGAAGAAATAAGTTGCAGAAATTTGTCTAAGTCCCTATATCGTGAAGTCAGAATAAAGCTATGTCGTGAAGTCACCAAAATCCATGTCGAGTAGTACTAGATCGCATAGTCCAATTTGTACTATGTCGTGAAGTCCTCAAGACTCATATCGAGAAGTGTTGAAGTAGCAAAGTTAAAATGTACTAGATCGTGAAGTCCTCAAATAGCCTATATCGCGAAGTCTTCAAAAAGCCTATATCGCGAACTCTTCAAAAAGCCTATATCGCGAAGTCCTCAAAAAGGCTATATCGCGAAGTTCTCAAAAAGGCTATATCGCGAAGTCCTCAAAAAGGCTAGATCGCGAAATCATCAAATAGTCTATGTCGCGAAGTCCTCAAAGGCTATGTCGCGAAGTCTTCAAAGGGCACATCGCGAAGTCAGGAATGAAGTGGAGTTCACGATATCAACACTTAGCCATTTACAACAAGACAAATGAAGGTACAAGATCAAAGTCAATGGAGACAAATACTGAAGCATCTGTGTTGGTCAGGTGGTCCAAAGAAACAGATGGCAAATCTACAGTTAAACTTGGAGAGGAAGAAGAAAGACAAGCAGCTACAGATAAGGAAGAGGACCACAGAAAGCAAGTGGTCCTCCCTGACACAGCCAACCTTTTATGGAACGACAAAATGAAGTTGCAGAGAGGATAGCTGTGTAATTAGGTGTGTGCACTAGTTTTGTATAGGACAATATATATATTTTGCACACCCTACTGTTGGCTGTAAGTGAGCATATCATAGAATTATCTTGAAACACTTCTTTTCTCTGTAAGCAAAGCAAGAAAACATTGTTCTTGTTTAGAAGCCAGAATTTCTCTTGTGAAATTTTGGAAGCTGTAGTATTTAGTTTACTTAATACAAAGTAGATTAAAGTGATTGTGTGTGTCTTGTTTATTTACTTCAGTATTTTATTACAGCACAATCTATTACAGCAATTAAGGATCAAGAAATCGAAAATCAATCAAACTATCCATTCACCCCCTCCCCCTCTGTCTAGTTTCCTAGTGTTATTCATTTCTAAAAGTGGTATCAGAGCAGGCTGTTGATATACAAACAGGAAACGATCAACAATGAGTTCACAGAAACTAAGCAGTATCAAGATTCCTCCCTTCAACAAAGAGCATTACAGTTTGTGGAAAAAGAAGATGTTGTTATTCATCAAAGCTTCAAAGCCCATGTACTTAGATATTCTAAAACATGGTCCCTTCACTCCAATGATTGAGATTGCAGAAACAACTGTTGGTACTGAGATCATACCAGCAAGATATGAGCCCAAGGATCCCTCAAAATACACTGATCCTGAAAAGGAGAAAATAGCACTAGATGGACATCTCTAACTTATCATCTGTGAATCTATGGATTTCAACATGTATGGCACTATTGCTCACTGTACCAGTGCAAAGAAGATGTGGGATCTCATAGAAGTGCTATGTGAAGGAACTCCAGAAGTTAGAAAGAACAAGAAGCAGATTCTGGTTTCCCAGTATGAAGCTTTCATGGCACAGCCAAAGGAGGGAATCACAGAAGTGTTTGAGAGGTTCAACAAGCTAATAAATGAGCTCAAACTCTATGATAAACACTATGAAACAGAAGAGCTCAACACAAAGTTCTTACTGACTCTGCCAGATCACTTGGAACCAAGAATCTCTTCTCTCAAGGAAAGGGATCTAACCAAGATTGGTTTTGATGTGTTGTATGGTGTTTTGAAGACTTATGAGCTAGAGTTGTTTCAAAAGAGAGCCATTCAGGCAAAACAAGGATTAATGGCCAATACCTCTTGTGCCCTTATTGATGACAATTTAGGTCAAAGAATGGAATCTCTAAAAGTCAATCAAGTCAAGATTGAAGAGCTGGAAGTTGAAGACACTGGTGATGAGACTCAAGTTGTCTATGATTTACCTGAAGACGATGAGTTTTATAGCATAGATGAACTAGACAAAATGGAAAACAAATCTTTTGCTTATATGGCTAGGAGATATCCTAACATTAGGTTCAAAAGGAAGCAACCATTTAAGTCTAAGTTCAATATTGGTAATGCTGGTGGAACAAGTGGCTCAACCACTTTCAACAAGGGTAAAGGAACTACTGGTGCTGCAAAAGGAGGATACAAGTCTGGGAGTGTGGATAGGTCCAAAATAAGATGTTATAACTGCAATGAGCTTGGACACTTTACCACAGAGTGTAAGAAGCCCAAGCATACTTAGATCTTGAAACTAAGTATGAAGCTCTACTCAAGAAACAACAGGGTAAAGCTTTTATTGCAGAGGGAAAGTGTTGGGATGATTCAGATGAAGATGAAGAACAAGAGTATTCAAACTTTGCCTTTATGGCATTTTCTGATGATGGTAAATCTCCTAATCAGGTACCTATTCTTACTTCTCTTGATATGTCTCCCTCTCAATACAAGAAAACTGTTGAAGACATGAGTACTGAGATGTTTAATATTCACACGAGCATGTTAGTTTCTAATGAAGAAATTGATAGGCTAACTGCTAAGAATCTTGAGCTTACAGAAAAGAATGAGGAACTTGAGTTGATGATTGTGAGTCTTGATGGTTTGAAGAAGGAGGTTGATTATCTAAAGAACAAAGTGATTTGTGCTGAACAAATAGAGACAGCTCTTAGAGAACAAATTGCTGAAAATGAACTAAAGATAAGAAGCTTTAGAAACTCCTCTGAACTTATTCAAACCTATCACAAGGAACACACTGAAGACTGCAAAGTTGGAATTGGTTTTGACTATGAGAAGGATAAGGGAAAGAAGAAGGCCAAGGGCAAAGGAAAGGAACCTTTTGTAAACAAAAATGCCCCAACCATTATGTCTGGTGTTAAGGAGCCCATCTTCAAAAAGAGTGTTGTTGAGTTTAATGAAGAACTATTGGTCATTAAACAACAATTACTTGAAGAAGATGAGGCTGCTAAGGACACTCCTTCTTCTCCCAAATCTGTTGATCAGAAAGAAACCAAAGACAACCTTGCCAAGAGTCCTAAAATCAAGAAAGAAGTTGTTAAGAAAAAGAAGAAGAACAGAAATGGTAAAGTAGGTGTCAACAAGGGCAACAATTATGCTTATGTGCCAAATGCTCCTAGAAAACAGTGTCAAAAATGCTTATCTATTAATCACTTGACTCATAAGTGTAATAAGCCTGCTAGTAGTGAGGTTGATAACCTAAGTAACCATTCTGGTGGCATGCTAAATATCCATGATTCCTTATGTGGTAACTCTAATTGCATGACATGCTATGTGACTGTGATTGCTAATTGCTTATCTCTTAAGAATAAACTTGATTCTGCACACTCATGTGAACCACACAAACAGATGCACACTCACAGGACAGAGATGACCACTTCATGTGAGCCTAAGAGTGTCAACTCTAAAGCCTCAAGCACAGTGAAGTCACCTACTGTGAAGAATGCTGGTTACAACAGAATGATCAATTTCAACAATGCTTCTAAATCAATTGGACCCTCACATGTGTGGGTACCAAAAACAACTTAGTCACTTTGTGAATGCAGGGCAACAGGAATAAAAGAGTCATATGGATCTTGGACAGTGGATGCTTAAGTCACATGACTAGTGATATAGCCCTGCTATCACATTTTGAGGAGAAGGCTGGCCCATCAGTAACCTTTGGAAATGACAACATTGGTTATACAATGGGATATGGCAGTGTAAAATTTGGGAATGTCATTATTGAAGATGTAGCATTTGTTGAAGGACTAAAGCACCACCTCTTGAGCATTGGACAATTCACCAACAGGGGTTTCAAAGTGGAATTTGATGAAGATCAATGTCTAATCTCCAAAAGAGGTAGTGGTGAAGTTGTTTTGACTGGTGTAAAGAAAGGAAGATTGTTTGTAGCAAACCTAAAGGCTGCAGACAAGGGTGAAATTTGTTGTTTCTACACTAAAGCTACAAAGAAGAATTCTGGATGTGGCACAAGAAACTGTCTAACTTGAATGTTCAGGAAATGAACTCTCTAGCTAAGAGAAAGCTTATAAGAGACATGCCTGCCTTGGAGTTTGTGCAAGATGGAGCATGTGAAGCTTGTCAAAGAGGAAAAATAAAAAGATCAAGTCACAAGAACAAATTGCTCAACTCAAACTCAAAGCCTCTGCAGCTAATTCACATGGATCTTTTTGGCCCTGTGAATGTAATGTCCCTTTCCAAAAAGAAATATGCTCTAGTCATGGTTGATGATTATTCAAGATATACTTGGGTGGAATTCCTGTTCTCCAAGGATGAAGCACCTCAAGTGATCATAGAGCATATCAAGAGAGTTGATAGAGAAGCACAAAGCACTAGTTCCTCTGTAGTTGCTTTGAGAAGTGATAATGGAACTGAGTTCAGAAATTCAACACTGTATGAGTTCTGTAAAGACAAAGGGATTTCTCAACAGTTTTCAGCTCCAAGAACTCCTCAACAAAATGGAGTAGTTGAGAGAAAGAATAGAACTCTCATTGAAGCTGCAAGGACAATGTTGTTGGATGCAAAGCTACCCACTAGCTTTTGAGCTGATGCTGTTAACACAACATGCTATGTGCAGAATAGAACATTGATCAATAAGAAGTCTGGAAAAACTTCTTACACATTGATGACTGGAAAAAGAGCATCTTTCAAGCATCTTCATGTCTTTGGAAGCAAGTGTTTTGTGATGAAAGATACTTCTGAGCATGTTGGAAAATTTGATGCTAAGGCATTTGAAGGCATCTTCATTGGATACTCTCTGGAAAGGACAACATACAGAGTATTTGTACCTGAGCAACACAAAGTAATGGAAAGCATGGTTGTTACCTTTGATGACAAGAAATATCCTGGACTTGCATCAAGTGAAAAAGACAGTGTGCCATTAAGATTTGAAAATCAAGGATACCTTGAGGATTCTGAAGGTGAGGATGAACCACCTGTTCTAACTGTTCCACATGCTGAAACACCTGAAGTTGATGATCTTCTTCAAACACCTGTGCAAGGGAACACCAACACAGGGGGAGAAGAAGAGAATTCAACTTCAAATCAAAATGACCCTGAGGCAAGTCAAGAAGAAGAACAGGGTCACACAAGAAAATGGGACAGAGCCCACACTAGGGATCAAATAATAGGTGATCCTAGTGATGGAGTTAGAACAAGAAGGGCAACTATAAATACATGTCTGTATAGCTGTTTTCTGTCACAAGAAGAACCAAAAGTAATTGAAGAAGCTTTGAATAATTCTGACTGGATTGTTGCCATGCAAGAAGAATTAAATCAATTTGAGAAAAACAAGGTTTGGGAACTAGTACCACCTCCTGAAGGAAAGAATGTCATTGACACCAAATGGGTATTCAGAAACAAGATGGATGAGGAAGGTGTGGTGGTAAGAAACAAAGCAAGGTTGGTTTCCAAAGGATACTGTCAGCAAGAAGGCATTGACTATGATGAGACATTTGCACCTGTAGCTAGACTGGAGGCCATAAGGATTTTCTTGGCCTTTGCAGCACACTCAGACAAGGTGTATCAAATGGATGTGAAAAGTGGTTTTCTCAATGGTGATCTAGCTGAAGAAGTTTATGTGTCCCAACCTCCTGGCTTTGAGAATGAAGACTTCCCAGACTTTGTGTATAGACTGCTCAAAGCACTCTATGGACTCAAACAAGCACCTAGAGCTTGGTATGAGACTTTATCTCAATTTCTTCTTGAACATCAATTCACCAGAGGCACAATTGATAAAACCCTATTCTTCAAGAAGCATGGGAATGATATCATTCTATTTCAAATCTATGTGGATGATATCATCTTTGGCTCTTCAAATGAAAAAACTTTGTCAAAGGTTCTCTAAGCTGATGCAAAGCAAATATGAGATGAGTATGATGGGAGAGTTAACTTACTTCCTAGGTCTGCAAGTACATCAAAGAGAGGATGGCATCTTCATAAATCAATCAAAGTATGTTAAGGATCTTTTAAAGAAATATGGTTTGGAAGACTCATCCTCTGCAAAAACTCTCATGGCCCCTGCAATCAAGCTTGATGAAGACAAGAAAGGCAAGAGAGTTGACATCAAGGTTTACAGAGGCATGGTTGGATCATTACTCTATCTCACAGCTAGCAAACCTGATATCATGTTTGCTACATGCCTATGTGCAAGGTTCCAATCTGATCCAAGGGAATCTCACATGGTGGCCATCAAGAGAATCTTCAGGTATCTGAAAGGGACTCCTAACCTTGGTTTATGGTATCCAAAGGGCACTGGGTTCAACCTGGTTGGTTATACAGATTCAGACTATGCAGGATGTAGAATTGACAGAAAAAACACTTCAGGAAGCTGCCAATTCTTAGGTCAAAGGTTAGTGTCATGGTTCAGTAAGAAACAACAATCCACAACATCTACAGCTAAGGCTGAATATATTGCTGCTGGAAGTTGCTGTGCTCAATAGCTATGGATTAGATATCAAATTATGGATTATGGACTGGTGTTGGAACACATTCCCCTGATGTGTGACAATACTAGTGCAATATCCATAGTTGCCAATCCTGTTAATCATTTTACTACAAAGCACATTGAGATAAGGTACCATTTCATTAGGGAACATGTTGCAAATGGTACCATAGAAGTCTCTTATGTTCCAACTGAGAAACAATTAGCTGACATATTTACTAAACCTCTAAATGAAGCTGTCTTTAACAGACTTGTGAGTGAAATTGGAATGCTCAATCCTTCATTTAGTAGTTCTAAGTAAATATGACAGTTATTTGTTGCAGCAGTAAATTTTCACTGTATTTAGATGCTCTATTTAATTGGAGTGAAAATTAGTTGAGATATGATTTATAAATATTTCAGTATTTTACTGCAAATTTCTAAAATCATGTTTGTATGAGAGTGATCGTGATCTCTTAAGACATCTCTTCATAGGTGATTTTGAGAGTTCACGACTTAGTTCAGATAAAACAGACTTATATCGCAAACTGTCAAAATTGTGAGACTTCGCGATATAGTTCATTTCTTGAGTTCGCGACATAGTTCATTTTATGACTTCGCGACCTAGAATAACTATATCGACAAGTCTCCACATTTAACAGAATTTTGATTTAAATTAATTTTATTTCAAATTCTGATATAAGTCTGACAAATTGCTTGAAATTCCAAAAAGAGAGTTTTAGACAAGGTATTTATATTATATCGCAAAGTCACCTCATTTTTCCTACCTTCAAGACTTTGCGATATAGTTCATTTCAGGACTGTAATAACCCCAAATTTTTGGACTTAGTTAAAAAAAATTTATTTTATTTTTGATGAATAGTAAATTTCTGAACCGAAAAATATTTTCAGACAACACTATGTACGAGTCGGGATAATAAACTTTCAAAGTCGCATTAGTGATCTACGATGTAAATGAAGGAATGCAAAAGCTGTCAGAATCAGAAAAATAGCATTTTCTGTTTTCTCCGAAATTTCACCAATAACGGACGGATTAATCATTATATAAAATATTGGAGGATTTTATATTATCGATTCCATGGATATGGATTTAATAAAAGAATTAGTGATGTCAAGAACGTTTACGATAAACTACTTCGATAGAACCCTTAAGAAATCTCTGCGAACGTTCATCAAGATTAAGCCGTAACCGAACAACGAGACACGAATCGATTTAAATACGAGATTAAGCGGTGACGGAACAACGCGACATTTACAGGATTAAATATAGACATGGAAGTAACATGTAACAAGATTAATTGGAGGAATGCAACATTTGGATCATCCATGTGAAAGGAAAACAAACCAGTAAAGCAAACCAGTAAAGCTACTTTAGCCAAACGCGTGCATGCTCGACACGTGTCCGATGACAAGCCAAAATGGGATGACTCACCACTTGACCACCAAAATATCAGCACAATTATCAAGTAACCAAGGCAAAAGAAAAGAAAAAGAAAACTCTCCCCCATTTCTTCAACAATCTGCTCAGCTTGCACAAGGAGAAGAGAAAAATTCATAACTCCAAATCTACTTGTCCTAAAATCACCAAATTTTAACCATAGCTTCTCCACTCCATGGGTAACATTCGTTCAAAATTTCATGGTCAACAAAGGAGTGTAGCCTAGCCAAATCCCTTCCCCAAGTTGGAGAACCCAAGCTGTCCAGTTTCTGTCCAGCGGAAAGATGGGGCTCAAAACCCTATCTAGGGAGCTGTAAATTTGGCGATCTATAACTCAAAAGAAAGCTTATGAAGAGCACAAGGTCTGGTAAAAATCTTAGCACCGAACTCTTATTTTTCGATTTGTTATGGATTTTACAAGAGGAGGATGAATAGTAACTTTTCATGATTCTTGATTTTGTTTCTTAAGGATTAAGCTTGTTAAGGTTTGTTCAAAGCTCAAGGAAGGATTATAAACTATTGTCAGTGTATATGAAGCATCAAGTAAGGTATAAACTCTTGAAACCCTTAGTTATAAATTGATTTATATGGTTAGTTTTAAGTATAGTTTAGTTAGTTTGATTATGAGGATGATTAAGTGATTTTGATGAAAGTTTGATGTTGATTTGATGATAAGCAAGTAGATGTTGGTTTTGACTGGTTGATGATGATTATGGGTTAGTAATGATGTTGAGGATTTGACTTGGTGATTTGGTTGGATTGATTATGTAAAGTTTATGATTAAACTTTGGAATCATTAAAACATAGCCGTTATAATGCCCGATTTTCCTTAGCCTTGTTTTGTTTGTGATGTTCGAACATAATACCTTCTGTCCAAGGTCACCACTGCCTAGTATAGTGTAGGTCTTGTTTCGAGGTTCGTTTTGGTGCGAAGATCATGTGAATCCGATTTACGGTTTAGGAGAAACGAGTGTTTTAGTAAAGGATGTTTCGCGAGACCAAACGATACCACTTAGTCAACTTTGAGGCTATGATTGAACCACTTAGAGGTCATAATAGAATGTGAAACTTTGTGATAACATGCGAGGTATGTTTAGGAAGACCCTCGAGAAGATTTCGTGTTAAAAGGATTATATTTCAATTTTATAAAAATGCGTGAGCAAGCATGCTTGAGTAGAGGATCTTAAGGAGTTAACTTGAAAATGGACTTGTACTTGAGTTAGTATATACCTAGTATGGTGAAAGCGTTTAAGTTATTAATCTTGAACCTTGTGTTGATTCTAGATTACTGGACCAACCTGAGACTTATTGCTACTTCGGGATTTCCAGGCAAGTTTTCTCATTCCATGCTTTATTTTAAATTATAATATTCTGATGATGCATATGGTATTATGCATGCTTTCAAACCTCACGTCGTATATAGATGTGATGGTATAAAATTGTTGAGATGAAATATATGCATATGATAAATGCATGCAAGTTTCTAAATCTATACTTTGAAATATTGACTATGTAATACTGCTTTCGCCATGTATAAATTGGACAGTTTTGCGATATATCTTATTTCTTGTTGAAATGGATTTGACCTTTGGATTATATAAAATCTTTTGAGTTAAGTAGTTATGAACCGGTTTACCTGGTAGCTCTAAATATAAGAGCATATTCATTGTTTTCGACTCTAAATCGGGAGTCGGTATTTTGAGATATGTAGATAGCCGTGGAAACCCGGAGGGATACCATCGGCAGAATACTATATATTTTGATGATTGTTATTCGAAGGTGATATCATTCGGAGAATGATATTTGCTTACTATATCTTTCAAGGAATGTTATTTGAGTATTATCTCAGTCGAGAAATACTATTTGAATACTATTTCAGTTATATATGCTAATGGAAGGCATAGCGGTTTTCGAAAGTATATTGTGATACTTGTTTTATGATTATTTATTTAATGCATATTATTTTGTAATATTCATTTAAGGCTTATTTATTTAATGAATATTATGTTGAATATTCATTTAATACTTATTTACTTAATGAATATTATTTTTGAATATTCATTTGAGGTTTATTTATTTAATGAATATTATTCTTGAATATTCATTTGAGGTTTATTTACTTAATGAATATTATTTTTGAATATTCATTTGAGGTTTATTTATTTAATGAATATTATTCTTGAATATTCATTTGAGGTTTATTTACTTAATGAATATTATTTTTGAATATTCATTTGAGGTTTATTTATTTAATGAATATTATTTTCGAATATTCATTTAATCATTATTTAATTAATGAATATTATTTTTGAATATTCATTTAATCATTATATATTTAATGAATATTATTTTTGAATATTCATTTAATCATTATTTACTTAATAAATATTATTAATTATTTTAAAGAGGTTCCCAAAACTCTGTTTTTCCATTTAAATCTGTCTTTTAAAAGAGGATTTAAATGCTCGCTCAACTATCAAAAATATGGGAGACCTAATTTAAGTGATTACTACTCTTTTTAAACTCTCAACTCAATAACTGTCAAGGGACATATATTTTCTCGGAGCAATTTAATTGCTGCCAGTTAAATGTTGTGTTACCACCTCAACGATCGAGGGGTAAATTGATGGAACAAGTCGATATCCATTAACAAGCATCGCTTGGGAAATATTGGAGAGTCTTCCTTTCCAACATAGATATAACTACTTAGTGGAGTCGTATCAACAAGTATTACACTTGGGGAAAGGAGGACGATCTTTACGTTTCAGAGTCATGGATTTCATCTGAACTAGGAGCAAGTGTAAGAGGTCGAGTTGCGCCGATCCATCATTTTATTGCCCCAAATGGGCCGGGGAGATCCAGAAAGGCGGTAGACAAATGCCAGGCTGTCGTGTTCTTCCATCTACATGTAGTAAACCCTTTTTAGTTGTACAACCTGCTACTGATCATAGTAAGGTTGGGCAACTGGCGCGGAGATTACTCCAGTATTAGTTCATCATCCAATGTGGATAATTCTGCAACATGTATTGAAAGGGACTAAGGGTCTCCCCCTTAGTACAGGTTTACCGATCATGTTGGCAGAGGGTCGAAAAGTGTTTGACAAAAAAAAATGAAGTTACAATAAATCCTTGTAATTTCATCTTTTATTTCATGAGATATGACTCTGATAAAACCTGATTAAGGATATATATGCATAAGTGGATTTTGGGTTACGGAAACATTTTATTAATTTTCCTTGTAACGTCATCTTATATGTTATACTAGTCTCTTATCCGTTAAAGGCATAACATGTGGTTACAAAGATATTTTCGAACTATATAGTGTTTTGAATAAATGAATAGGCTTTAAGCCTTGATTCCAATATTTGATATCTATTTTAAAAAGATATGTTTTGAGTCTTGGTTCATCATACTGATACCAAGGATTTCCTAAAGGATTTACGAAGAATATATGAGTATGATTATAAGTCATACGGTATTTTCAATGATATACTATTTTGGGGTTAGACCCTAGTACTGATAAAAGTTTTGATCCCATGTGGATTATCTTCCAAAAAGGTTTAAAGATTTAAACTGGGATAGATTTCTTGTTGAGCACTATTAGCTCATTCTTGCTTTATTAAATATTTCAGCATGAGGAAAACATTGCCGAATCCACCTCGTGTTACGAGAGCAAGGGAATGGAGAGACCACCCTGGAGTTAGTTGATGCATGATGGATACAGTCGGTGTGAGCAGAATAGTTGCAGCTTGAATTAGTGACAATTATTGTGAGTGGGTTTGTATTTCTAAACCTTGTATAGAATTGTGAGGTCTATTATTGTAACTTCAGGTAGAGGTTGTAAATAACAGATGAGGTCCTGGATAGTACATTTGGTTTGTAATAACAAGTGTTGATTATTGTTGCTCATTTCCAAGGCTATAACTTGTGTGTGTGTGCGTAAGTGATTGGGGTCTTTGGAGTTGTATTATGAGAATGTTGTAAGTAATGCAGGTTTTGTATCATTGATGGAGTGTGACAACCCAGATTCCTGACCCCGGATCTGGGGGTGTTACAGAAATGGTATCAGAGCGTTAAGTTATAAACCTTGGATATGAGAGTGTTAAGAGTTATATCGAAGTAAGAGAATGACGAGAGGACTCATATAGAGTTCGTTAAGTGGACTACCGGAAATAGTGCCACTGAGGATGTTAAGATTAAAGAGTTTAGTTGAGGACTTATCGGAGGTTCGATACGACCGTTGAAGATCATCATAACGATGAGAAGGACGTTTAGAATTATACACGGATTATCAAAAACATTAAGATAAGACGCGAAGCAGAGTCTCGGTTACAGTTGGGGTAAGGTCGGAATGGCCAATACCAATGGATAACTTGACTTAGTAAGAACCTAAGTGTTTGAAGTTCATCGTAGTCTGCCACGAGAAGGCAGCACATGTAAAGATTGAGACGTTTATAGTCCTTTACACGATCCGAATTACTAAATTGCGTGGACTACTTAGGGCATTATCTTGTGTATGAGGTCTAAACCTTGAGAACAACGATTCCACCAGAGTTGGTGTCTTTTCCGTCGATGGGTATTGTGTTACCTAAGAAGGAGACAGTTGCGTACGTGTAGTACTAGAACGTTATCGTGAGACGAACGTGCTAAATCGCATCGCGAGTACATTTCGTACGATAGGCCATGATGGCTCAACTCAGAAATCAAAGATGTGAAGAAGGAATAGCGTGATTCTGACAAAGACATGTATAGTTGCAACGAGCAATGCGACAATCTCAGGACCTACGAGGAACGAGACCTCTGGTGGCCTGGGGTTGGATTCGTTCGATACGATTAGTGTTAAGAAATTACATATACGTTAATGGACCTTCATCTTTCGTGGATGTGTTGATGCAGCCGTAGGAGGCCCAATCTCTGAACGATTATCGGGGAATGGCGAATATGTTTTGAACTCCCGACCTATTTAAAGACTTGTACGATTTTGAGGTACCGTTGATTAGTACCCTTAGCCGTAAAGGCAGAAAGATAAGATCATCCTCGTACGGGGATGTTAGAAATTATGATGACCATTGACTTTTTGGTATCTACTTGCTGGTACACTCCTCAATCTAAAACTGTTCCTGCCTATGTTACCTTGAATAGTTCATGTCAGGTAACCCCTTTAATTTCCTACTTCAACTTGGGATGCAACCAACAATTGCTATCTTCATTTTATTTCTTTTCTTTTCTCCTCTCATTACCTTTGAGGTTTAAATACGCAGAGTTAACTTACCATTACTCACCGGAGCACTTTGTTCGTGCCCTAGGATGACCGGAAGAGGGAACCATTATTCATCTATCCTTCTAGGTCTATATTTTATTCTTTATTCTTTCAATTATCTAAGGAATGTTCAATTAATGCTTCCTTAATTATTTGACGAATATTCTTTAACGCTTACTTTGATATTCGATTTCATTTTTTTTTTCATACTTGGACTCCTCAGTCGAGTTCATAAATATCTAGCTATGTGTCTAAAACATAGATGATGTATATTTCAGAGATTACTCGGGAATTCTTTTCTCTTATTAAGGAGAGATTTGCACATCAGACGTTGAAATCGTAGAAAGGATATCAATTTGATATTGATATTCCGAATTCAATTCTATTGGAAAATTTGATAAAGTTTATGTACGGAGACACCTTTGGGTGGACCGTTTCACTGATGAGAAATGTTTGGTGGGAGGTTATCGATTGTTCCGATACCAAGAATTTCCTATTCATATCATACATTTTATTCAAAGGTCATAATTACCTTGTTCATCCTAAACTTATTTACTCTTCTTTTCAATTCATTATCCGAGTAGTCAAAATTTTGTTTTCTTCTTTCTTCGACTATGATGTCGAGATTTTGTACTAGTAGATTGAAAATGGCTAATTGCATGTGCCATAATGAGTGACTAGTTAATTGTTCTAACTAGTTGAAATTTTAATGATATGATGAAAATCTAGCTAATTATCCTAGCTAGATGCTGCGTCCCAAACTAATCGAACTAGCAAATTTTGTTCAGCTAGTTGTCAATGTTTATTGAAATGAACTAGTTATTGTATCACTAAGTTCAACTTTCGGTCAAATTTATATAAGTGAATTCACGATGCATTTGTATGCAGTGAAGTATGGTGGGAAAATTTTCAAACGATAATTTGATTGAGACCTAACCAGGTTGCCCCCTCAGTGAGAATTTTTACAAAGTTTATATATATATATATATATATATATATATATATATATATATATATATATATATATATATAAAGCATTCTGTTGCTTGAAGTATTCTTGGTACCATGCAAGTATTTTCCTTAGTATTTGGAAAAAGGAGAGTGTTGAAGCTGAGAGCCAAGATAAATGAGTACGACAACTATGAATCGAAGTTTACGGAAATTGCCAAGGTTTGTTTCGCATGATGCGAATTCAGAATAACGAAGTGTTCGAAACGACTGATTATGTTACCTTGGTTAATGAAACGACTATGATAGAAATGGAAGCAAAGTGGACGAGAAAGAAATGGGAATAAAGAAAATAGAGTATGAAACGCGAATAGATTGAGAAAGAAAGGAAGTAAGAATTCAGATTGTCGGAAGAGGAAACGATTGACCTCGAAGGATGTGAAACTTGTTTAGCGACTGTGATGGATATGAAACGGGAAGTACCTAGTGTACAGAATATCCCCGTGGTTAACAAATTCGATGATGTATTTCCAGAAGATCTTCCGGGGTTACCACCCGATAGAGAAATAAAGTCTAGTATAGAATTAGCTCCAAGAACGGCGCCAGTTTCGAAGGCCCCGTACCGACTAGCTCCAGTCGAGATGAAGAAATTAGTCGCTCAATTGTAGAAATTGTTAGGGGAAGGAATGATAAGACAAAGTGCGTCACCGTGGGATGCACCCGTGTTATTGGTGAAGAAAAAGGACGACAGCATGAGGTTGTGCATAGAGTATCGAGAGCTAAATAGGCTAATTGTTAAGAATGAATACCCTGCCAAGGATCGGTGATTTGATCGATCGGCTGCATGATGTAGTTAAATTCTCGAATATTGATTGAGAACTGGATACCACCAATTGAATATTAAGCCTGAGAACGTACCTAAGACTGCGTTTCGCACCAAGTCTGGACACTACGAGTTTTTAGTAATGTCGTTTGGACTGACGAATGCCCTTGCAGCTTTCATGGACGTGCTGAATCGACTTTTCAAGAAGTATTTGGATAAGTACGTCATAGTGACATCGACAATATTTAGGTTTACCTCAAAGACCGAGGAAGAACATGCAGAACATTTGAGGATCGTGTTAGGAGCACTGAGGAGAGAAAAGTTATATGCCAAGTTCTCAAAGTGCGAGTTTTGGCTAAAGGAAGTACAATTTTAGGACATGTGGTCAACAGTAAAGGAGTACTGGTCGACCCTGCAAAGATAGGAGACGTTTCAAACTAGGAAAGTTAAGGAAATGTTATAAGTGGTCGGATAAATAAAAGGATTTATCGATTGGTAAACAAATATTGGATATGTCAGAAAATGAAGGCAGAACAAAGACCTAGTTGACTATCACAATTAATAGAGATTCCTGATTAGGAATGTAATTTTAATATAATGGATTCTGTGATATGATCAACAAGAATCGAGTCGGACTATGACGTCAATTGAGCTATAATTGATGGATCAAATGAGTCTACTCATATTTTGTTATCAGCAAGAGATCGTTAACCGAAGAGTTACGAAAGAGATAGTTGGGTGACGTGGAGTTCCAGTCACCATCGTGTCAGATAAGAACCAATGATTGAACTCCCGATTTAGGAAGAGTTTTCCAAACATGTTTGGCAACGAGATTGAGTGCGAATACTACGTAGGATCCGCAGACCGACGGACCGACCGAAAGAAACATTTCAGACAGCCGAAGTTACGGTAAGTGTTTTACCGCCGATTGCAAGAATAATCGAATGTTGATAGAAAATGGGTGTATATGAACATAGCCAGAATTGGCTTATATAAAGCATCCGGTAGATATCACAGACCGGAATGAGAAAGTGTTGTAATGAGACCAGAGGGTTGAAGAGTCAACCTGGAAACTGGAGATTACTATATTGGAAAAGTAACCTCGGCTATTTTCTTAGATTCCGGGACGGAATCCTTTTAAGTAGGGGAGACTGTAATAACCCCAAATTTTTGGACTTAGTTAAAAAAAATTTATTTTATTTTATATTTTATTTTTGATGAATAGTAAATTTCTGAACCGAAAAATATTTTCAGACCACACTATGTACGAGTCGGGATAATGAACTTTCAAAGTCGCATTAGTGATCTACGATGTAAATGAAGGAATGCAAAAGCTGTAAGAATCAGAAAAATAGCATTTTCTGTTTTCTCCAAAATTTCACCAATAACGGACGGATTAATCATTATATAAAAATATTGGAGGATTTTATATTATCGATTCCATGGATATGGATTTAATAAAAGAATTAGTGATGTCAAGAACGTTTACGATAAACTACTTCGATAGAACCCTTAAGAAATCCCTGCGAACGTTCATCAAGATTAAGCCGTAACCGAACAACGAGACACGAATCGATTTAAATACGAGATTAAGCGGTTACGGAACAACGCGACATTTAAAGGATTGAATATAGACATGGAAGTAACATGTAACAAGATTAATTGGAGGAATGCAACATTTGGATCATCCATGTGAAAGTAAAACAAACCAGTAAAGCAAACCAGTAAAGCTACTTTAGCCAAACGCGTGCATGCTCGACACGTGTCCGATGACAAACCAGAATGGGATGACTCACCACTTCACCACCAAAATATCAGCACAATTATCAAGTAATCAAGGCAAAAGAAAAGAAAAAGAAAACTCTCCCCCATTTCTTCAACAATCTTCTCAGCTTGCACAAGGAGAAGATAAAAATCCATAACACCAAATCTACTTGTCCTAAATTCACCAAACTTTAACCATAGCTTCTCCACTCCATGGGTAACATTCGTTCAAAATTTCATGGTCAACAAAGGAGTGTAGCCTAGCCAAATCCCTTCCCCAAGTTGGAGAACCCAAGCTGTCCAGTTTCTGTCCAGCGGAAAGATGGGGCTCAAAACCCTATCTAGGGAGCTGTAAATTTGGCGATCTATAACTCAAAAGAAATCTTATGAAGAGCACAAGGTCTGGTAAAAATCTTAGCACCGAACTCTTATTTTTCGATTTGTTATGGATTTTACAAGAGGAGGATGAATAGTAACTTTTCATGATTCTTGATTTTGTTTCTTAAGGATTAAGCTTGTTAAGGTTTGTTCAAAGCTCAAGGAAGGATTATAAACTATTGTTAGTGTATATGAAGCATCAAGTAAGGTATAAACTCTTGAAACCCTTAGTTATAAATTGATTTATATGGTTAGTTTTAAGTATAGTTTAGTTAGTTTGATTATGAGGATGATTAAGTGATTTTGATGAAAGTTTGATGTTGATTTGATGATAAGCAAGTAGATGTTGGTTTTGACTGGTTGATGATGATTATGGGTTAGTAATGATGTTGAGGATTTGACTTGGTGATTTGGTTGGATTGATTATGTAAAGTTTATGATTAAACTTTGGAATCATTAAAACATAGCCGTTATAATGCCCGATTTTCCTTAGCCTTGTTTTGTTTGTGATGTTCGAACATAATACCTTCTGTCCAAGGTCACCACTGCCTATTATAGTGTAGGTCTTGTTTCGAGGTTCGTTTTGGTGCGAAGATCATGTGAATCCGATTTACGGTTTAGGAGAAACGAGTGTTTTAGTAAAGGATGTTTCGCGAGACCAAACGATACCACTTAGTCAACTTTGAGGCTATGATCGAACCACTTAGAGGTCATAATAGAATGTGAAACTTTGTGATAACATGCGAGGTATGTTTAGGAAGACCCTCGAGAAGATTTCGTGTAAAAAGGATTATATTTCAATTTTATAAAAATGTGTGAGCAAGCATTCTCGAGTAGAGGATCTTAAGGAGTTAACTTGAAAATGGACTTGTACTTGAGTTAGTATATACCTAGTATGGTGAAAGCGTTTAAGTTATTAATCTTGAACCTTGTGTTGATTCTAGATTACTGGACCAACCTGAGACTTATTGCTACTTCGGGATTTCCAGGCAAGTTTTCTCATTCCATGCTTTATTTTAAATTATAAAATTCTGATGATGCATATGGTATTATGCATTCTTTCAAACCTCACGTCGTATATAGATGTGATGGTATAAAATTGTTGAGATGAAATATATGCATATGATAAATGCATGCAAGTTTCTAAATCTATACTTTGAAATATTGACTATATAATACTGCTTTTGCCATGTATAAATTAGACAGTTTTGCGATATATCTTATTTCTTGTTGAAATGGATTTGACCTTTGGATTATATAAAATCTTTTGAGTTAAGTAGTTATGAACCGGTTTACCTGGTAGCTCTAAATATAAGAGCATATTCATTGTTTTCGACTCTAAATCGGGAGTCGGTATTTTGAGATATGTAGATAGCCGTGGAAACCCGGAGGGATACCATCGGCAGAATACTATATATTTTGAGGATTGTTATTCGAAGGTGATATCATTCGGAGAATGATATTTGCTTACTATATCTTTTAAGGAATGTTATTTGAGTATTATCTCAGTCGAGAAATACTATTTGAATACTATTTCAGTTATATATGCTAATGGAAGGCATAGCGGTTTTCGAAAGTATATTGTGATACTTGTTTTATGATTATTTATTTAATGAATATTATTTTGTAATATTCATTTAAGGCTTATTTATTTAATGAATATTATGTTGAATATTCATTTAATCCTTATTTACTTAATGAATATTATTTTTGAATATTCATTTGAGGTTTATTTATTTAATGAATATTATTCTTGAATATTCATTTGAGGTTTATTTACTTAATGAATATTATTTTTGAATATTCATTTGAGGTTTATTTATTTAATGAATATTATTCTTGAATATTCATTTGAGGTTTATTTACTTAATGAATATTATTTTTGAATATTCATTTGAGGTTTATTTATTTAATGAATATTATTTTCGAATATTCATTTAATCATTATTTACTTAATGAATATTATTTTTGAATATTCATTTAATCATTATATATTTAATGAATATTATTTTTGAATATTCATTTAATCATTATTTACTTAATAAATATTATTAATTATTTTAAAGAGGTTCCCAAAACTCTGTTTTTCCATTTAAATCTGTCTTTTAAAAGAGGATTTAAATGCTCGCTCAACTATCAAAAATATGGGAGACCTGATTTAAGTGATTACTACTCTTTTTAAACTCTCAACTCAAAAACTGTCAAGGGACAGATATTTTCTCGGAGCAATTTAATTGCTGCCAGTTAAATGTTGTGTTACCACCTCAACGATCGAGGGGTAAATTGATGGAACAAGTCGATATCCATTAACAAGCATCGCTTGGGAAATATTGGAGAGTCTTCCTTTCCAACATAGATATAACTACTTAGTGGAGTCGTATCAACAAGTATTACACTTGGGGAAAGGAGGACGATCTTTACGTTTCAGAGTCATGGATTTCATCTGAACTAGGAGCAAGTGTAAGAGGTCGAGTCGCGCCGATCCATCATTTTATTGCCCCAAATGGGCCGGGGAGATCCAGAAAGGCGGTAGACAAATGTCAGGCTGTCGTGTTCTTCCATCTACATGTAGTAAACCCTTTTTAGTTGTACAACCTGCTACTGATCATAGTAAGGTTGGGCAACTGGCGCAGAGATTACTCCAGTATTAGTTCATCATCCAATGTGGATAATTCTGCAACATGTATTGAAAGGGACTAAGGGTCTCCCCCTTAGTACAGGTTTACCGATCATGTTGGCAGAGGGTCGAAAAGTGTTTGACAAAAAAAAATGAAGTTACAATAAATCCTTGCAATTTCATCTTTTATTTCATGAGATATGACTCTGATAAAACCTGATTAAGGATATATATGCATAAGTGGATTTTGGGTTACGGAAACATTTTATTAATTTTCCTTGTAACGTCATCTTATATGTTATACTAGTCTCTTATCCGTTAAAGGCATAACATGTGGTTACAAAGATATTTTCGAGCTATATAGTGTTTTGAATAAATGAATAGGCTTTAAGCCTTGATTCCAATATTTGATATCTATTTTAAAAAGATATGTTTTGAGTCTTGGTTCATCATACTGATACCAAGGATTTCCTAAATGATTTACGAAGAATATATGAGTATGATTATAAGTCATACGGTATTTTCAATGATATACTATTTTGGGGTTAGACCCTAGTACTGATAAAAGTTTTGATCCCATGTGGATTATCTTCCAAAAAGGTTTAAAGATTTAAACTGGGATAGATTTCTTGCTGAGCACTATTAGCTCATTCTTGCTTTATTAAATATTTCAGCATGAGGAAAACATTGCCGAATCCACCTCGTGTTACGAGAGCAAGGGAATGGAGAGACCACCCTGGAGTTAGTTGATGCATGATGGATACTGTCGGTGTGAGCAGAATAGTTGTAGCTTGAATTAGTGAGAATTATTGTGAGTGGGTTTGTATTTCTAAACCTTGTATAGAATTGTGAGGTCTATTATTGTAACTTCAGGTAGAGGTTGTAAATAACAGATGAGGTCCTGGATAGTACATTTGGTTTGTAATAACAAGTGTTGATTATTGTTGCTCATTTCCAAGGCTATAACTTGTGTGTGTGCGCGTAAGTGATTGGGGTCTTTGGAGTTGTATTATGAGAATGTTGTAAGTAATGCAGGTTTTGTATCATTGATGGAGTATGACAACCCAGATTCCTGACCCCGGATCTGGGGGTGTTACAAGGACTCTGCGATATACTTTGCATGACTTTGCGGTACAGGTTATTTTGAGACTTTGCGACATAGGAATAGTCTGTACATATTCATAACTCCATATCGCAGTGTCTCTATCATATAAATACTTTTTGCCAACGGTTCATAACTTTTCATCATGTCTGTTGCTCTCAATTCTAAAACGTAACCTCAATTTCTCTTCTCTCTTCTACTCTCTCAATTTCAAATGGCACCCAAATCTCAAGCAGCGTCTTCTTCAAACCCTTTAACCATACCCAAAGAGACCAATCTTCTCACTATCCCCTCTGAGGCTGAAGCTAACCCAAGGTACAAGTGTTTTGTACGGTTTTTGAACACTTCCTACCTTCGCCAAGCCCTAACCATGAACCCCACCCTGTATGTTGATGTTCTGGAAGGATTCTGGAGAACCGCTATGGTGTCAACAATGGCAAAGGAGGATGGAACTTCGTTCCAGGAGGTGAATTGCACTATTGGAGGCAAGCATTTCCAGTTTGGGGAGAGGGAAATTAATAAAGCTCTGGGGTTCAAGGTTGAGGGTCATGACCAAGAAGCCACTGATGGTCAAATGGTGGACTTCATGACCTTCATTCAGTATGCTGATGAGATAGATACTGCTAAGCTCAACAAGAAGTATGTAAGGAGGGAGTGGTCATTTCTGTTTGACGCACTCCAGAAGGTGTTTCTATGCAGGAAGACAGGATGGGACCATATCAGTCACATTGCTGTGAAGCTAGCCTACTCCTTGGCCAACAATCAGGAGATCAATGTTGGAGCCATAATTCTCAAGGAATTGGCTCAAAGGCTAGGCAGGACCATTCGTGGCAGAGGTAATGAGATCTTTTAGCCTCGATTCATTCAATGCATTTTAAATTCTCTAGATAATTCTGTGCATGAATTGGATGGTATTGATCCAACAAAATTGGCTTATTCCAAGTCCATGTCCAAAATTCTATTTGGGTCATTGGACACAAGGAATCAAGTGGATGTGATACTAAGTGTGACCCAGCATATGCAGGACACATTTGCATCTTATCCACTTGATAAGCCCATATACCATGAACTTTCCTGGAAAGGGGAGGCTAAGATTGAAGGTGCTTCCAAGTCTAACCCCAGCCTTCCTATCCCATCCAGTTACCCTCCTGCAAACACTACCTTAGAAATTAGGGAGCCAAGTGCACCAGTCTCTCAAAAGACCGGTGTTCCTAAAAAGAAGACCAAGAAGAAAACCCTGGCAATTATAAATGAATCTGTAGAGCTAGGTAGTGAGGATCCTGAGTCACCTCTTACCAGACAAAAGAAGAAGTCCAAATCTTTGCCTACCACTGAATCCTCCCAACAGGATTCAGATGTGGAAAAAGGGGTACACCTGTTACTGTCCATGGCCTCTCAACAGGCCATTGGCATTGAAAAGAGTAGTCTCCCCACTACATCCTGTACAAAGTCAACACAGGGTCAAGAACTCACTCTTGACCCAAGTGGAAATAAGGGTGGTCTAACACAGAGTGGAGAGCACGTCAACATTGAAACTCCTCATATTTCTCAGGGGGAGTTGCCAAAATCTAGTCTTAACCCCACTTCTCTTCCAGATTCTACATCACAAATTTCTTCTTTACAAGAGAGTCATTCTCATGACAATCTTTCTTTTGATCAATCACAATTTGAATCTGTGATTGAGCCAACCTCAAGTGACATAGTGCATGACACTGTGATCACCACCCAGGAACCACATTTAGTTGGTCAGGGAATGCATGCTGGGGCATATCCTAATGACACCAACAAAAACATTGAGGATTCACCAGTTTTTACTGGAGACTCTGTGCCAAACTCTCCAATCCTTAGGGATTTGGACTTGCCTTCACAGGCATATGGAGATGATGCTGTAATTCATCCCATTTCAATGGAGACAGCATCATACTCCACAGCTATTCCAATGCTGGAGGAAACTCTTCAAGCATCCATACATGTTGCAGAACCCTCATCTGTGACAGGAGTGCCTAGCACTAGCCCTAACTTGGCTCAGGCCACAATGTCACAATGGCTGGAGTCTGTGCACCATGACAGACCTTCAGGATCATCTTCTGCGCCCACACAATTGACGGATGAAGCACTCCAAAATCTTCATGTGGAACAGATAGATGAGTTCTCAAAGATTGCCCAACATCTCCTCACAGCTGGACTCCCAAATCAAGATTATGAAGATATTCTGCTTTGTCACAAGGAGGATGTTGAGGCTCAGAAGGAAAAGATCATGGATGAGGCCCAACAGGATGGAAATGTGGATGCCTGGTTGGATACCAAGAGGACAGTGAAGCTGGAAGATGCACTGGCCTTTCTCAGGGAGGACTATCTCACAGCTCTAGGGTCAAATGCCAAGAGTCTCTCTCCTGCAGAAATCTATGAGGCAGTCAATGATGTGTATAAAAGTCAATTGAAGGCTCTGCACTATCTTGGGAAAGGTCTTCAATCAGAAATTTCAACTATCAAAGAGGAAACTGACCAATCCTTGGTTCAGCTGAAGAATTCCTACCTTTCTGATTTTCCCAAGGTAGATGGTATCCTTAAGGAGGTCCAGAAAACTGCCAGCAATGTCACAAAGATGGATTGCACTCTAGCCCTAGTCTCAGATAATTTGAAGAAGCTGTCCACTAAGCTAGAGAACCAAGTGCAAGCCAACATTAACTCCAACTCTATGCTGTTTGTCATGTGGAAGAACCAATATGGGGACAAGCTTGTAGATGAAGTGCCAATTTCAAATATCTCCAAGTTTGATTTCTCCAAGATTAAGGACCAGTCTCTAAACTCCTTCAAATCTGAGCAACTCTTCTCCAAGGTTGATAGGTTGGAAAGAGAGGTGGCTGAGCTCAAATCTGAAAACCAAGGGATTTCTCATTCCTTGGAGCTCCAGAACACAAATCTGGATGACCAAAGCAATGCCACATCAAATATTCTGCTAGTCCAGCAACAAATGATGACATCCATGATGAGGAGTATGAACCTTCCTGTTCCTGGTGAAGCTCAAGACATCTTGTCTGATCCCAAGCCTAAGGGGGAGAAGGAAAGGAAAGGAAAGGAAATAAGTTTGGAAAAGAAAGGGGAAGCTCAGGCAAAGTTAAAGCTCAATGGCAAAATATCTGAGAAAGACACCAGGCCAATAACTCTTCCTACTGTTTCTGTCACCAGCCCAGCTGGCCAGAAAAGTAGTGTAACCACAACTTTATATCCTGGCACAATGCCCATGGATGTGTCTGCCCCTCTAATCTCAAGGAGTGCTCAGCCTGTCAAAGCAGATTTAATCACTGAGGCCAAGCTACAGGAAGTTGCCAACACAAACATTTATCATGATGTGGCCTTTCTGGAGTTTCTGAAAGCCATTCTAATCAGTGTACAAGGTGACACCAAGGAATACAGAAGAATGATCAAAGAAAACATCAAGTACCTAACTGTGATAGTCAGGAATGTCAAGGATGCTTATCTGAGAGAAATTGTCATGGTATCCAAAGAAAATGATCTATGGCATTTGTCTTTTGAGACTCTAGAGAAGCTGAGATATACTGAACTAGACATCATTCTGGAACTAATAAAGAAGAAGGGTGACAACAACAGAATACTGTATGAGGATTTGAAGAAGGACCAATTTGCAAGATTGCCTGAGGTCATCTCAAAGCCAAGGACAGTAATTTTTCAAAGCACCACCAAAGCAAACTCTATTGATCAGCTTGTAGTTCCTACACATTTGGTGATGAAGAACAAGGAAAGGATAAAGGAGGTGCTTCAGATGCTCAGAGCAAAGAGAGGATTCAGAACAGCTGAAGAGCTAGAAATGATCCAAACTCTACAATCATTTCTCATTCATGGCAGAATTCCTGAGTCTCTAAAAGAAAGAAAGGACGGGAAGGATGACAAGGATGATGATGAAGATAAGAGCTACAGAAGAAAGAGTCAATCAAGGAGTGACAAGGATGGGGCAAGTGAGAGCAGCAAGGGCAAAACCTCTAAGAAATCAAAAGATGCTGATGATGACAAGAAGGACTCTCAGGGAAAGAAGGAAACTGTCAAGAAGAGGAGTGGAAATCAGCAAGTCAAGGACATTGCCAGCAGTATCTTAACCATAACACAAGACTCTAAGTCTAGGGTGGGTATTGTTAGTAATGATCCTCCAAAATCATTATCCAAAACTTCTGAAACTGATTTTCCACTGGAGAAAAGTAAAACCACTACAACAAAATCTAAAAGACACTTCCACAAAGTCACAGCTAGTGGAGTGTTACAGTGGATGAAGGGGAAAGGGATGAAGCTACTTCCAAATGATGTGGCACTGAAGACTAAATCTCCCTGCTCCAGAAAGCTACCTCAAGTGAAGCATTTGAAGATCAAGAGTGTAGCCAAAAGGACAATGATAACAAAGAAGACTGGGGTAATCACCAATGTAGTAGGGATCAATGTTCTTCCTCTTAATGAAGACTATGATGAAGATGCCCTAGCATTTCTGAGAGCTCAAAGGATCTTTGAAGTCAAAGTAAAGAACAATCATCTTGAGATAAAATACACTGATGGAAGGGAGAAAGAAATGAAGCAAGGCAGCTGGCAATATTTTCCAACCTATGAACTTGAAATAATAAATGCTCTTTTGAACTTTGAAGAAAAGGAAGAAAGGATGTGGAAAATAGAGATTGCTAGTTTCATGAAGATGCACTCTGACTATGAAGAAAGTCTAAGGAAGCTAAATGAAGAAAAGAGGTGTCTGAAAGAAAAGGAGATGGCTGAAATGGAAGAAAGAGCAAGGGAGTTGAGGAAGAAAGGGCTGTGCAGGGTAAAACAAAATCCTTATATTGTGGAGTACAAAAATCTAAATGGAGGTAAAAGCAAGATAAGGATGGAGTTTGTAGAATCTTATGTGGAAAGTGCCCTAAGAACAGCAGCTGAAGATCTAGAAGACTCTCCTCTCATAGAAGAGCTCACTGCAAGGGATGAAATTCTACTGGCCATTTCTGAAATGAAGAGAAAGGAAGAAGCAAGGAAGAAGAAAGTTTATGATGATCTGTTAGAGAAGCAAATGAGAACTGAAGTTGTCTAGCACAAAGAGAAAAATCTGTAAGCTTTAATTCTCAGTTTGTAATGTTTAAAAATCTTGTACATCTTTTACTCTTCTTCATACTTATTTATTTTAATGTTATTTAGGCTTTTTATCAGACATGAAATTGTGCCTAAGCATCTTACTCACAATTTGGGGGAGATTTTTAAGCTCAAGGCATGTCTGAATACCACCATTAACAAGCCTACACTCTGTGACTATGTCACACTACATGACCTAGTGAATTCTATCACTGGGATATAGTATAGGTCTCCAATGTACTTGTCTTGTTCTAATGAACATTAGCTTTATCTTGTATGCTCATAATTATAATGAGCTTAGTAAATTTCATGCACCTAGAATGTACATAGGCCAATGAATAACTATCCTGGAAGAAGTTCAGAATAGTTCATGCAGCATGAATGGAGTAAATAAGGCCCTGAAGAAATAAGTTGCAGAAATTTGTCTAAGTCCCTATATCGTGAAGTCAGAATAAATCTATGTCGTGAAGTCACCAAAATCCATGTCGAGTAGTACTAGATCGCATAGTCCAATTTGTACTATGTCGTGAAGTCCTCAAGACTCATATCGAGAAGTGTTGAAGTAGCAAAGTTAAAATGTACTAGATCGTGAAGTCCTCAAATAGCCTATATCGTGAAGTCTTCAAAAAGCCTATATCGCGAAGTCTTCAAAAAGCCTATATCGCGAAGTCCTCAAAAAGGCTATATCGCGAAGTCCTCAAAAAGGCTATATCGCGAAGTCCTAAAAAAGGCTAGATCGCGAAGTCATCAAATAACCTATGTCGCGAAGTCCTCAAAGGCTATGTCGCGAAGTCTTCAAAGGGCACATCGCGAAGTCAGGAATGAAGTGGAGTTCACGATATCAACACTTAGCCGTTTACAACAAGACAAATGAAGGTACAAGATCAAAGTCAATGGAGACAAATACTGAAGCATCTGTGTTGGTCAGGTGGTCCAAAGAAACAGATGGCAAATCTACAGCTAAACTTGGAGAGGAAGAAGAAAGACAAGCAACTACAGATAAGGAAGAAGACCACAGAAAGCAAGTGGTCCTCCCTGACACAGCCAACCTTTTATGGAACAACAAAATGAAGTTGCAGAGAGGATAACTGTGTAATTAGGTGTGTGCACTAGTTTTGTATAGGACAATATATATATTGTGCACACCCTACTGTTGGCTGTAAGTGAGCATATTATAGAATTATCTTGAAACACTTCTTTTCTCTGTAAGCAAAACAAGAAAACATTGTTCTTGTTTAGAAGCCAGAATTTCTCTTGTGAAATTTTGGAAGCTGTAGTATTTAGTTTACTTAATACAAAGTAGATTAAAGTGATTGTGTGTGTCTTGTTTATTTACTTCAGTATTTTATTACAGCACAATCTATTACAGCAATTAAGGATCAAGAAATCGAAAATCAATCAAACTATCCATTCACCCCCCCTCTGTCTAGTTTCTTAGTGTTATTCATTTCTAACAATGATTTCCTTTTGCATTATGGATGATTACTTTCATTGCATCTAATGTGGGTTGAAGAAATACAAACTCCGAACAACCTGCATTACTTCAACAGCTTTAGCGAGACATCATTTTCTATGTACAAAGAGATGAAAACTTTGTATGTTATTAACTCTAGAAGGATTTCGAATATTTGGAAAATCCAACTTGGAGGTTGTGGGATGAGCGCCCTTTGTGGCCTTGTAGGTGCTAGCTATTGTCGGTTGGTGAGTGATCGTTCTATCATTCCTGGCTCATACTCCTCACGGTTCAGTCATCTCTTTTAGCCATTATACTCCTCAAAGTTAAAATGTAAACTCAAACTAAAAACCAAAAAAAAAATGCAAAACAAACAAGATTGTACTATTTATAGAATAATTCTTTAGCGTCCATTAGAATCTTTTTAATGAAAGAACTTAAATCAGAAAAATTGAAATGTTTAATTACTCGAAATACGGAATCTTTTGTTTAGGAACCTAGACAATAAACAACATTAGTTCAAGCACGATTCAATTTATTTTTCCAAAAAGAATAAGGTAGTCAGGGTAATTCCAGGTGTTGTAAACTTGCAAGTGAGGAAGAAACAATTAATTAAATAATAGAAAGACATAATAAATATGGAGGGAGGGGGATTAAAAGGAAAAGGGCATTCGAAATTAGGGTTATCTAGAAAGTAAGTTTATTTGGGGACTTTTGGAGAGATACTGGACCTCTCGAATTGCTTAGGGTTTTTGTATTATTATCAACATTTCTACTACAGTAGAACCTCGATAAATGAATATCTTTGGGACCAAGAAAATATATTTGTTTAATGTGATTATTTATTTATCGATAAATGAATAGTTTATTCAATTATCAATGAATGAATATTGATTCATTTAGAAAATAATTTCGTTTTATTTTCTTATGATAATGGTGTTTTAAAATTTAATATTCGAATGTATCTAGAACATAATAGTTAGAATTTTATAATTCTTATCATATTTTTTCTTCACACTCAATAATATGTACAAATCAAGTATATAATGTACTTGAACTATTTTAGTTGAGACTTTTTATAAAATTGCAACGGTAATATATTTAGAGTCTATTGAAATATATATGATTTATGAATTTTTTTGACTGGATGATATATATAATAAAAATATATGTTACTTCAACTTTAGTGAATATTCATTTATCTTTATGTAGGGCCTTTAAAAATTCCAAAAAAATTTATTCATTAATGCATTTAGTGAGATTATTCATTTATCCCATTATACCAAGTTGAGAACGAAAAAAATTATTCATTTGACGAGATTATTCATTTATCGAACATTCATTTATCGAGGTTCTATTGTATATCAGTTCATTTCAATATATTGAATTTATCCTTTGTTACTTGTTCGATCTTGTGTGTGTGGTATTAGATTTGATTTGTGAGATTTAATTATGTTTATCGCAAGACCATTAGAAAGGTTAAATATTACATATAGAAGCCTTATATACAAGCTGTGAATTTATCAAAAAGTCGATGACAAATTCCTTCAATTCTCTAGAGCTCTGAATTCTGGCATACACTTTGTCTAGAGCTCTGAATTCTGGCATACACTTTGTCTACCTCACTCGATTGATGAATTTGGAATAGACACCTGAATCTTTAGCTTGGAGGTCTAGCGTTATAATCTCATTCACTGGAAATAATTGATGTTGCATAATCAGCTTATATATCCAGTATCTTCCCTATCAGCAGGTTTAGGTCGAGATTTATTCCTAACCTGCAAGAGGAATCTCAATTCATAAAGGATATTTAGTATCAAAAGGGAACTAAAGCATGAGTGTGTGATAGCATGTGGAGTCAGAAAGAGGTAAACAACAAGAGAATGATTGAAAACAAAATGTGCATTTAGGTTTATTCAGAACTTCTAATCGAATGATTCATATTGCAAATTCAATCATTTTTTGACTTTTCAAATGTAGAACAACTATCTCATTATCCTCAAGATGTTTTCATTTTTTTTTAAGTCTACTAGATTTCTTATGGAAAGGAAACTGATTAAGTTTAACCCTAAATAAGAATTGGTTGAGGGCTTGTGCTTAATTTCTACGTAGATTAGTCTCATGAGCAATAAGGACCGTCAAAAGTTTGAAGTTTAATTATAAATTTTAATTAAAAGAACACTAATAGCTATATGTGTACATACAAACAGTAAAATAGGTTGTTCTAAGTAATTTGAAACATACAAATAGATAAAGTCTATATACAAATAAACTTAAGCTTGGACAGTAATATGGTGCATGATTATACATATGTACAACATAATTATATGTATATAAATATATGTTTATTTTTTATTATCAATGTGGAGAATATATCAGAAGTTTATTTTATATATATATATATATATGTATGTATAACATTATAATTGTAATGTGGGCTATATAAGTTTATAAAAAGAGAAGTAATGAGAGGTGTACAATAATAATAAAATAGTACTCATATATCAGAGAGAGGGAGAGAGGGTGAGAGGGTGGGGAAGAGGGAGAGATGGGTGGAGAGAGAGAGAGAGAGATAGCGTAAATATAATCACTAAACATGTATTGTACATCTTCGACTGTGTTTTACTACTTTTTTTTTTATTTTTTAACTAATGGTTAAAGGTTTATAATCCTTGAATTATTCTCAAATAAGTTTTCACACAACAAACATGGGATTAAAAAAAATTTTAGGATTACAATCTTATCCTAATATTTAATACCATGAAACAAACATAGCCTAAGGGTGCTAGATTTAGAATGACAAAAAATAATGAATTAACATATCAAGAACGGTAACGAATAATGATGATGATACTAATTATATATAAACTCGTAGTGTGGGAAGATTCATGGTATAATTCAGTGGTTAACTAAGCTTTGAGCATCAACAGGGGACCTCGATCTAGCGAAGAGAATAGCATCAACACCTAACAACCTTCTCATAAAACAAAGGTTACTATACGGTAATATATCATACTCTATATATCATAAATAATTAATTATATTGTATTTATATACTTATATTATCATATTGTATCCTATATTAAATAGGCGTAAAATAATTAATCATCATTAAATGATAAATGTTAAGACTTGTTTGTTTACCAGCTCTGTTAAGATAAAAGGCTAAATTCGATTGGTCGACTGCATAGCCCCGGTTGAGACTAAGGGAGAAGATATTACAGAAGAGGTATAATAACTCTTAAGAACCATTTACGACACCAGAGGGTTTTTGAAAGAATGTAGATAAACAAGCAAGTTCCTTGAGCGCATATAATGGAAGATGTTAGGAACAATGACCAGATTATATATAAACAATTAAATAGAGTACCTTGTTCTACTTATCGAATGCCACATCTTGTCAGAAGGTGTAGCCTTGTTTAGTTAAATAGCTAATGAAAAAAAAAATCAGAAATCAGCCAAACCGAAACATGAGTCCTTTATAGGAAAAGAATTATTGATCGGTTGGCTAAAAAAACATGACACATTTCAATCCTGAATCTTACTATATAGAGTTAAAAATATTGTTTTTGGTCCCTGAATTCAATGAGTTGAATTAGTTTCCAGCTTTATTCAAGCTATACAACTTCAGTTCCACCCCCATCCATGCGAACATAGAAGGAGGGAGTTTCAGATTGTGTCAAAAGTCAAGACAAGGAGAACTAGCAGAGTCATCGTTCTGTTTCTACTATAATTATTGGTAGTGGTAAGTGCAGGTAACAACTCGGCGTATAAAGAATCTTAGGACAGTAACGACACAATAATTTACACATAGGAATCTGAGCAGTGATTTTGGGTCATGTTTGTTTCATGGTATTAAGTATGGGATAGGATAATAATCCTTTAAAATTTTCAATCCATTATTTGTTGTTCAAAAACTTACTTAGGATTAGTTCAAGGATTATAATCATTTATTCTTATCCCATATTTGTTTTGATGGAGTAGGAGATATGATTATAATCCCCTCTAATACTTGGTTCCTTTAAATGTTCTCATCTCATGTTTGTTTTGTTGGAGTGGGGGATATGATTACAATCCTCTCTAATACTTGGTTGGAGGAGGTATTATTTAATCCCCTCTGAGAGCTAAGAGCAACTCCAAGAGACTAGCTAAATAGGCTCCTAAACAGAAATATAAGGAATTTGAAGCAAAAACTTGCTCCAATAGTCTCCTTAGTCATCCCTTAAAAATTTAAGAACTCCTCTTCATTCCTTATGTTTAAAGATTGCTGAGTCATTCCTTATATCATTTTCTTAAATAAAATATTCATTTCCCTCCAAATCTATTCATCTTTTTCTCTTTCCTCCAATATAAAAAATGTTGGTGAAGTTTGAATTTAATAATATAATAATAATAAGGAGTATATATAAGGAGTATTGTTGGAGTTGTCATTCCTTATAATATCCTAAGGAGGTTAATTTTTTATAATATTTATAAGGAACACATTAAGAGTCTCTTGGAGTTGCTCTTAACAAGTCATTTTATAAAGGGTTATAATCCCCTCACTATAATCCTATGCAAAACAAACATAGGATTGGAAAATTTAAAGAATAGTAGTCCAATCTCATGATTATCCCTCAAAACAAACAAGAAATTAAATTTTAAAGGATTATATTCCAATCATAAACTTAATAATTCAAAACAAACATGGAATAATGATAAGTGGATTTTATATCTACTTGGAACGCTTCAATTTGGCTTAAATTGACTGTTTGTACTCAAGTACTTGGTGTTTTTAATGTGTTTTGAGTTGGAATGTGCAAAGCTTAGTAATTGGCAGAGTTGTGGAGTTTCTATGATTATATGGTGGTGTAGGACATTATTGTGAAAGCCATGTAGTTGCGAGACTCGAGAGCGCGAAGAAAAGTCGAAAAATGAAGTTTTTCAGAATTCTGGTCAGAAACACTATTCAAGCGCCCCCGCGCCCGTTCAAGCGCGCCCGCGCCCTAAACATCCTGAAGGAGCGCGCCCGCGCCCGTTCAAGCGCGCCCGCGCCCTAAACATGCTGAAGAAGGCAATTTCAAGTCAGATATGGAAACCCGCAGAAGACCAGTCAACTCTCAGGCCTATATAAACTATTGGTGGACGATTTCTGAGATATACATTGTCATATATATATACATATTCATCCACCGGTGAGGAGAACAAGAAGACGGCTGATTACGAAGATCTACTTTTCATATTATCTTTGTATTCTTCTAATTAGGCGATACTTTGGATTCTCGTTTGTTCTTTCATAAACCCTAGCACTTTTATTCAGTATTCTAGACTTATTATTATCATGTTTTCATCAGAACCCACGATGATGAACGGTTCGATTATGAACTAATCGTCGTCGTAGGATTCTAACGGATTTATTTATGGATTTTAGTAGTTAATTGTTTTAAAGATGTGTGTGTGATGGCTAATTGATATCCTAGTTTGGTTGTGCTTATTCTTCTTGGATGTGTAGCTAACATCTAAGTTGTATGTTAATCTCTATTGATTGCGAAAGTGGATATAGAGGTTTAGAACTTGCCATGCTAGCATAGGTTTATGTATGTTTGTCATGCATGATTCGTAGGTAATTTTAACCATCTTACCTGCCCTATGTAATCTGAATGGATAATTTACTCGTTAAACCATTATGTTTTCAAATCTTATAGACATATAGGGTCTAAGCATAATTGGTGTCTGCTTAACTTCTATCTCTTTTGTGGATGTTTGAGTGGTTTGGTATACGTATACTAAAAGGTAGCGTGTACTGATTTCGTGTTATCCGATTAGTTATCACAACTGTCACATGCATTGATTAAAGACAAAAGACTCTAGATGAAGTATTTAATGAAGTTAGGATCCCATGTTTTATTCTCATAAGTAATTCATCAGCAATCTATTTAGTTAATTATAATTTTGTTAAGTTGATTAGTTAATTTAGTTAATCAAAACTCAAATTTGATACTTGTCTTAGCATTGAACAATAGCCATACATTGTTGCATAGGTGCAAAACTATAATAACCAAAGCAGTCTCTGTGGGAACGAACTCTACTTATTCTTATATTACTTGTGACCGCGTATACTTGCGTGATTTTGTGCGAACAAGTTTTTGGCGCCGCTGCCGGGGACTCGGTGTTATTATTTAGTTTATGTGCTTGTCATCAGTGGTCGTTAAAGTTCACTGACTCGGATTATACTCATCAATTTTACTTTGTTTGGTGTGTTTCAGATACTTTAGTGAGCGTGTATGCGAACACGTTCTCAATCTCGGAAAGAACTTGAATTAAGTCTAGTTATGGGTGATCAAGCAGTAACAGAAACGAAGGCTTTGAAGGACTATTCTCAGCCAAAGATCAATGACATTCAATCTAGCATTGTCAGGCCGGCTATTGCAGCTAATACTTTCGAAATCAAGCCTGGCACGATTCAGATGGTGCAGAATTCAGTTCAGTTTGGAGGTGCTCCAACGGAAGATCCTAATATGCATATTAGGGATTTCATTGAGATTTGTGACACCTTCAAGTTCAACGGAGTGTTAGAAGATGCTGTAAAGCTGAGACTTTTCCCATTTTCTCTGAGGGATAAGGCTAAGGGCTGGTTGCACTCTCTACCAGCAGGTTCTATTACTACATGGGAGGATCTTGCTCAGAAGTTTCTCACTAAATTCTTCCCGATGGCTAAAACAGCAGCAATCAGGAACGCTCTTACTCAGTTTGCACAGCATTCTGGAGAAACTTTATGTGAAGCTTGGGAGCGCTACAAGGAGATGCTTAGGAAGTGTCCTCATCATGGAATGCCTGATTGGATGGTGATCAACTGTTTTTATAATGGTCTGGGAGGTAAATCTCGACCAATGCTTGATGCGGCATCAGGTGGAGCTTTGTGGGCTAAAAGCTACGATGAGGCTTATGAACTTATTGAGATGATGGCTGCGAATGAATACCAGAATCCAACTCAGAGGTTATCACAAGGCAAGGTAGCAGGGGTTCTGGAAGTGGACGCAGCTACGGCAATAGCGGCTCAGTTGAAGGCTTTGTCGATGAAGGTGGATTCTCTGTCCAACTATGGAGTTCAGCAGGTGGCTAGTGTTTGTGAGCTTTGTGCAGGGGCACATGACACGAATCAGTGTGCCCTATCTAGTGAATCGGCGTAGTTCGTGAGCAATTTTCAGAGACCACAGCAGCCAGTGCCTAATGTCTATCATCCGAATAACAGGAACCATCCAAATTTCAGTTGGAGTAACAATCAGGGTGGTCAGCAACAACCACAACAGCAGTATCAGCAGTTTCAAGGTCA
Source organism: Heracleum sosnowskyi (assembly GCA_030848705.1). Taxonomy (NCBI): domain Eukaryota; kingdom Viridiplantae; phylum Streptophyta; class Magnoliopsida; order Apiales; family Apiaceae; genus Heracleum; species Heracleum sosnowskyi. The sequence goes on from CM061235.1 coordinate 76,246,484, forward strand.
ACAATATGGAGCTAAGCCATTTAATTCTTCTGGTTTTCAGCAGCAGTATTGTAAAACCCCAGATTTTTGGGTAGAATTAAAACTTTTATTGTATGATGATGTATATATATATGTGGATGGTGGTAATGGTTTTTGGAGAATTAAGTATGAAATGAATATGGATTTCAGTTTTCAAACATTTTGAGAATAATAAGAATGGACTGAACACATAAATAAGAACAATCAATCTGGAAGATAAGAATACAATACTCCAAGGAAGAAAAGTATTTTTATGTCATCCAAATCAATATCTGGAATACATCCGACAACTCCGTAAACAAGATAGCGTACGCCCGAGAAAGCACTAGAACGTTTTCTAAGTGCAAAGAGTAAAGAGAAAATGAACCAGGAATATTGGAACGGATTTTTGATCCAAAAGATTATAGAAAAACCACTGATGAATAGTAACTCTTCATTTAAAAGTTTTTCAGACCACCCTATATGCGGGACGATATAATAAATTTTCAAAGTCGCATTAGTGATCTACGATGGAAATAAAGGAATGCAAAAGCTGTCAGAATCGGAAAAATAGCATTTTTTCGTTTTTCCGAAATTTCACCAAAAACGGACTAAATAATTATTATTTGAGGATATTTAAGGATTTAAATTATTAATTCCATGGATATGGATTTGATAAATGAATTAGAAGTATCGAGAACGATTTCGGTAAAATACCTCGAAGGGACCCTTAAGAAACCCTGCGAGCATTCTACGAAATTAAACGAACCGGTAAAGCTACTTTAACAGGACCAATGCATGTGCACCAAGTGTCGCAAGAAGAAGCATCAAGGACCAATGACTCATCACTTTGACCATTTAATTACAAAATGTAAGTAATTAAAAAAAAAGAAAAAAAAAAGTGGAAGCATCACCACCACCACCAAGAAGCTCTCGGCCAAGCTTGAAGAGGAAGGAGAAGTGGAGATTTCTTCCACCAACAATTACAACCTAGAGCTTAAAACGAAGCTAGTGATTAGTAGAAGGTGAGCCATGAATCTTATAGCTTTTCCTTAAGTGTTTCTTGTTCAAATAAATGAAAGAAGATGAAGATGAATAGTGTTTTTCAAGAACTAACTCTTGATTCTTGATTTCTTTTGGGGATTCAAGCTATCTTAGGACCATACAAGGATCATACAAGGATTATTAGGCTTATATAGACTCCAAAGAAGGTATAAATCTTGAAACCCTTGAAGTAGTGTGAAGTTTATGGATGATTAATGATATTGATGCATGTTTATAGCCTTAGTTGACATTAATAGCTATATTTGAGCTTTGTTACAAGTAATATTGAGTATTAAGAACGTAAAGGAATTGCTTGGCCTCAGTTCTTGGTTGAATCAGATATATATGTTGATTGGAGTGATTGAGGAGCAATTTAGATGGTTTGAAATTTGGGATTATTCGAATTACAGCCGTCGTAATGACGAAATTTCTAAAGCCCTTAAAAACAGAGCATAACAGTTAAGATAGGCCTCGGGTATGAATGTTTATATGACTTGTACTTATAGATTTTTGAACGTAGATCGTTTTGGTGCGAAAATCGAAGCAATCCGATTTACGGTTTAGGAGATATGGTCAAATTAGTAAAAGTGGTTCGAAAACAAGAAGAAAAGTTCGTAACTGAAGTTGAGATTACTTAACTGGATCTTTGCAGGGGTTAAACATGATAATTAAATACTAGAGACAGAAAGGAAAGTGTGGGAGAAGACCTTGTGTGAAAAAGATCGTTTTTCGATTTTATAAAAATGTTTGAAGTTAGGATAAATGCGAGAAACCCCTTAAAACTAGTACTTGGGTATAACTTTGGAAAACCTTGAGAAATGAATCGAAAATCTTGAAATGAATCATACGAGGTTAACCCTAGAATATTTATAACTTCAAGACAGATCAAGAGCAAGTCGGGATGATGTCCTTTGATAACAAACGAGTACCTAATTATAAGGTGTCGGTAGAAATTGCAAGGGTTAGGATTATATAGTCGCCTTAGTGCGGTGTTTAAGTTTAAGAATCATGTTTTGCTTGATTCCTAAGTATGAGTTATTGATGAAAGGTATTTTATTGTTGATAGATCGCCGGACTACTGCAAGGCACCACCCACAGACTAAGAGATCAGGCAAGTTTTCAAACCTATACCTTTTCAAAAACTGTTGTGGTGATAACTAAAGATTTTGAGATATATGCTATATGTGTATGATTTCGAAATGATTTCTATGATGCTAAGTCAAAGTATTGATACAAGTTGAACTTGTAAGCTATGGATATAGTAGTATTTTGTAGCTGACGTGCTAAGCAAAACCCTCAGTAGGGGGATATATATACTCTGCATTTATACTTTGGACCGGGAATGGTATCAGTTGTTATCTAGAGATATATTATATACTCTCTATATTTATTTTACATACTAAGAATGGTATCAGTTGCTATCTAGGGTTATTTTATTGTGTTATTACAATTAATCTCGATAAGTGGTTTACAAAATTAAAGATCATTTGGAGTTTAATCTGTTAAGGGTATAGTTTAAATATATGATGGATAGTTGTTATCTACCCTTTTTGATAAGGAAGTACTTGAGAAGTATTTCTAAATAAATATTCTTTATTAAATATAGTTTGATTTAATTATTTAAAGCCCTACTTCTTAAGGAAGTATTTTGTGAAAACTATTTTTAAACCCTAGATAGCTAATAAAGTTTTATTCAGACAATTATAAATATAATTAGAGAAGGTTCCCAAAACTATTTCCCGTTTAAGTCTATATTCAGAAAGACTTAAATGTTCGCTCAAACTTCAAAGATACATGGAACCTTTCTCAAGATTTTATGGTTGTTTCAAGTGGACTGCCCGGTCCTAAATCTTTTAAATCAATGAATTTATCAGTCTGGTTTACTACCATCAAAATGATTTTGATTACTTCCTCAAGATTCGAGGGGTAAGATCAGTGGAATTAGTTGCATCCATTAACAAGCGTCAGCTTGGGAAATATGGGTGAATTTTCCTTTCCAACTAGATATGACTACTTTGTGGAGTTGTATTCTTGGGGAAAAAGGGGAAGGAACTTTATGTTTCAGTGTTATGGATTTACTCGGACTTGGAGATATATAAGGGACTGAGTAGCGCCGGTCCCCTAAGGGAATTACGCGTAGACCGTCGTTCTTCCCTTAGATTTATCAGTGCCCGACCGTAGGAGAAGTGGATAGTAACAGAATCGACCGTCCAAGAACGGGTCTGTTCATCCTGCCTACAACCGATTGGCGGGGAGGTAAGTCGGTGTGAGACTGATTATCTTCCCTTCTACGTAGAAAAACAGCAGGGGGATTCGCCTTACGACTGATCATCGTAGGGGTATCCTCGGCGCCCAGCATCTCCATCTACAGTTCACTATTCATGAAAGAGCACATCTTGTGCAAGTTTTCAGAGAAAGAGAAATTACTCCAGTTACTCAGTTCCATGCAAGTTTTCAGAAAGAAAAAGTTTACCCAAGAGTATTCCAGTTTATTTCAGTGTATGAGTTTTCCAGAAAGTATATAAATTTATGGAAGGTATATGATATTTGGGAAAAGATACTTGGAATCAGATGAACTATGAAGATAGATTGAAATTATTTTACAGTGATTTTATTTCCAGACTACGATATGAGCTAAATGCTTATTTTGATAGATGATACTTGATTATACACATTGTTATCAGCTCAGTATTATTTTGGTGGGCCTTGTTGCTCACCCTTGCTTGTTTTATATATGTCACCAAAACAGATAAACCAGATGTTTCGTACCACCTGCCGCAAGAGGGTTTGGCAGCCCAGAGGACTCTCCCCTGATACTACAGCCGCCATAGCTGAGGTAGAACCTACTAGTGTTATAGACTGGTAGTTGGATTCAGTTTTTAATTATATGTATGACATAACTTAAAGAAGTGGCAGCAAACATAAACTTGTAAATTATATTTATGAGCTTGTAAACACTTATGATATGCATGTAAACCCTATCAACATTTCTTATTTCATGTTCATCTCTGGGACTATAACTTGTATGTGTGTGAGCTTAGATTGCGGGGTCATAGCACGTTATTTATTTATATTGATTCAAGTCAAGCATGATGTATGGAATAATGACCGTAACGACCAGATCTCCGACCCCGGGTCTGGGGCTGTTACAGAGATGGTATCAGAGCTAAGAGTTAGACATCCCAGAGATGATGAGACGTTATAATCATAAACCTACTAAGATAATAAGAACCCTTGCCAGGTTCACCTAAAACCCTTATGGGAACCCTTAAGTACTATGATAGTAATATAGTTCGTTATTGTACAGGCGGGTGATATGTCAGACCCCGAGGCGGTAGCACGGCAGCACGATGAGGAGATACTCCGGGCCTCGGATCCACACTACGAGAGATCAGGAGATGAGCATCAGGAGGAGGATCCGGAGGAGGATCTGGAGGAGGACCCAGAGGAGGACCTAGAGTGGGCTCCGGCCACTGAGTTCGACGAGGAGATTCCTGCTGTTGAGGTAGATCCAGAGGAGGAGATGGAGGGTGAGGCTCAGGCTGAGGAGCAGGGTTGGGATGATTCGGGGAGTCCAGTTTCTGTCTTACCTCCATTCCCCCTTAGTCCTCCTAGTTCCCCTAGTCCCCCACCTCTCCCGCTGAGTCCTCCTGGGGATCATGAGGAGCAGACCCCAGAGCCCACTCAGGCAGAGGATGTCCCGCCAGCGATCCCAGTCACTCCGCCCCATGCCCCCTAGATGGTGTGCCGGTTTTTGTGCATGGGTGGATTGTGAGCAGGTTGACGACAGACTTGACAGCAACAGAGGCCAGGTTGGCAGAGTCTCGGCTACAGCTGTAACAGCCCCAGATCCGGGGTCAGGAATCTGGTCGTTACGGTCATCATTCCATACATCATGCTTGACTTGAATCAATACAAATAAACAACATGCTATGACCCCACCATCTATCTCACACACACACACAAGTTATAGTCCCAGAGATGAACTTGAAATAAGTACTGCTAACAGGGTCCATAAACATATCATAAGTGATTACAAGCCCAAATATAATTTACAAGTTTAAGTTTGCTGCCACTTCTTACGTTATGTCATACATATAATTAAAAGCTGAATCTGAACTACCAGTCTATATCACTAGTAGGCTCTACCTCAGCTATGGCGGCTGTAGTATCAGGGGAGAGTCCTCTGGGTTCCAAAACCCTCTTGCGGCTGGTGGTGCGAAACATCTGGTTTATCTGTTGTGGTGATATATATAAAAACAAGCAAGGGTGAGCAGCAAGGCCCACCAAAATAATGCTGAACTGATAAACAATATATATATAATCAAGTATCAACTTTCATAGGAAACATTTACTTCATTTATAATCTGGAAATAAACAATGTAAATTTATTTCCAATTCATTTTCTAAACTCATCTGATCACGTATATCATGTAGATAAAATCATATACTTTTCGTAAATTCATGCTCTTTCTTATAAACACATATACTGGAACATACTGGATTACTCTTGAGTAACCTTTCTGAAAACTTTCATGAAAACTGAATAACTGGAATAAACTATCTTTCTTTGAAAACTTTCATGAAACTGAATAACTGGAACGAACTTTCTTTTTCTGAAATCTTGCATGAAACATGCTCTTTCATGGATGCTGAACAGTAACTGGAGATTCTGGGCGCCAAGGATACCCCTACGATGATCAGTCGCAAGCTGTATGTGACGCCCTCCCAATCTGGGGTCATGATCGGGGAGTCACTACCACCTCTATACATATTAAACCCATAAACAACATAATAAAAGCATGCAGACTTGACCCCAACTCTACCCTGGATCTTTAACAGTTGATGGTATGAAACAAGCATCCACTATCTAATTCATTAATACATAAGTCTCAAAAGTTATTACAACAAAGTCTTAAGAGTTCTATGCTCTCTATTCAAAACACCTTCTATCAATGGTCATCACCTACCTGAGCTGGCATCTCAAAAACAACCCTATAGGAAGATTTCCTAGCTGTTAGCAAAGTGCGCACCATCTTCTCGTTTAACTGTGGGTTAGAGTAGGAAAAGAATGAGCCAAATGCCCAGCAAGTAATAATATGACCAAACAGTTATCCACTGGGAAACAGTTTCAATATCAATATGGATAGCATGAGTATAGCAAAGTCCGTATCAACGGATTATCAGAATCAATAATTTGAATATAAAATTTCAAAACAGTTTCCAATATCAATATATATAGCATGGTTTAAGCAGAATCCATAATAAGGTATTATCCAAAACAATGGCATAAATATGCAATTTCAAAGGGTAAACCAATTTCATTATCAAGATATCCGTTTCAAGAAAACAATAATTAATTTTGGAGATTTTTCACAACGCACCGGACAATACGGGTGATCAGCCACGTAAAGTCCCCATACCGGACACACAGTCCCTCTGGTCCTTGAATTGGGTCCCATTAGGCAACACATTGGCCTTTAGACTAGTCCATCCCTAGTCCATTTATTATAATTAAAAAGTGCTGGACCGGCGTTACTCGGCCTCTTACGCCTCCAATCTTAGGAATCCGTGGAAACCATAAATCAGAATTTAAATGAGTTCAAACTTTATTCCTTTTTAAAACATCTTCAGATATAAAGAAGTCCTTTGGAAATCAGATAAGTTCAATCAAAACAATCTGGATTTCTATTAGTGGAATATAAGAAATATTTATCATTGGGTATGTTCTGGAAATGTACTAAAATGAGGTATAGGTGTATTCACTTTCAGGTATAAAAGGGTTTGAATAAGTATATGATCAAATTCAGGTTATGGAATTATAGGTCATCAGGTTTCAATTCATGTATATGATCAGGGTATAAAGGTTTAGGGATAAAGAACTAAACAAAGCATGGTATATAATTCAACATGGTATATATGAACAAAGATCAGGGTTATCAATGAAAAATAAGCGTTTTCAGAATTAAAGGTATATCAAGGCAAGGTAACAATTCATATATGTCAAAATGAAACAATGGAATCAAAATACGAAAGCAAGTTTGTATTACTTGCCTTAAGTAGCTAAAAAGGGTAATGAGCAGTCACTGGTTTTCCACCTTAGTCTTTCCCTTGTCCCTAAGTTCCACTTCCTTGAACTCTCTAAGTTCCACTTCCTTGGACTCTACAAAAGAATATAATCTATCTTAGAATTCCCTCTCTAAGATGTCAATCCTTTATTCTAAACTACCCAAACGCATCCTAGCGCGTAAACATATAATAGTTATACCATAAAACAATTATAACCACGTAATAGACAATCATCCGTATAAACTCACATCGTCATTTAAATACACATAACATGTTCCTTATACATATATACATATAATAATATACCTTTCAAATCATACCACATTTGGTATCCCTTAAATCAATTTAACCAATGCTAACTATATCCTTAACATTTTTACAACAATGTTTTCATCTCAAAAAGCTGAAAAATCTGCTGCGCATACTTTACTAAAACATTTTTCATAAATCCAAAAATAATCAAACAATTACCAAATTTGACCAGGCTATTTCCTGATTACTAAACCAACTTAGCATAAAAATTGCAACTTCAGAATAATTTATTTAGTTTAAAAACGAACTGTATATAGTAGGTACTAAAACACAGAAAATCCCTGCTGCGCAACTTTTAGTCAAATAATCATAACTTTTTATTCGTAAATCCTATCGATACACGGTTAGCGCGTGCACAAACTAGATTCAATTTAGAACAGTGACATCCTAAGCCCTCTGTCTAAAACAGGCAGCAACATTTCGCAATTAATCAAAACAGAGCAGGCAGACAGCTTTTCTGGAAAATTTCAGCATGATGTTTTCTATATAAAACCATTCCACCATTTTAATCTCTACCACAACTAATCATCAATTAATCACACCCAACACTAACAAATCAGAAACTTAAGGAAGAGTACTCAAGAAATTTCTCAAAACTTATACATGCAATAGAAAATACCACAACTAACAATACCTATACTTTGAATTTCACAACAAATCCCCAAATCAAAACCTTTAACATCAAAATTTCAAACTAACCAAACTTAACACCATTAATTCGACATGCATTCACTATAAACCGAGATTAACAATCAAACATCACATAACCAAGTTTTCAAACCGAATTTATAAAAAGGGGAAAAATCGAAATAGGCACATGCAATTCGATTTCTCAACATGCAATCAAAATCTTAACTAAACATAGCTATTAATACAATAATCGGACTCAAAAGCATCATCATCGTCCCCGTCGGCTCGCCGAAGCTCATTGCCGACGGCGGCAATGGTTTGGAGGTGCCCGGAAATTGGGTTTCCTTCAACAAACCTCACCAATACAAATCAAACAATCTCCTTATCACAGAATCATCACAAAACAAAGGTTCGGGATTGAATCGAGAATCAAAATCGCCCAAACCCCTTTGCATGCAACTGATATACACACGAACACACACACACACGGCCATACACATACACACACACACGATTATATATATATATATATATATATGTATATATATATACATAATCATCAATATAATCGAGAGATTGAGAGAGAATGAGAGATTTTACAGAAAATCGAGAGAGAGAGATTTTTGCCGAGAGAGAAGAGAGAAAAGTGAGATGAGCGGTGAAGTGAAGGAAAGGGGGAAAAGAACTGATTGCTGGGTTTTATAAGCCCAGGGGTAAAAGGGTAATCTGCTAATTAAAATTTCTGATTTCTAATAAACAAAACCAACATAAATACCTTTCTATAATTCGAAATAAAATGAAGATAATGTTTAAAAATCACAATTTCATTTTTAAAACAAAGAATACGAATTTACAAGCTCACACATATTTTTAAAATATTTTTATGATCAAAATTGAATTAAATATGAATTTTCAAAGTTTTGATCACTTAAATGACATTTAATTCATAAAATCGTTTTTAAATCCTTAAAGCCAAAAATAAATTCCTCCATAAATTTTAGAAAATACTAGAATATAAACTAAAGGTTGTGAAAAAGATTTCACAATAAAAAGAATCTCCGATGATTTTATAAAATTCCCGGAAGGTCAAAAAGAACTAATTTTTAATAAGAAATTCACATAAAATGCATTTAAAAGCATACACATATATTTTAATCCATACCATTCACCAAGTAAACATCTAATTATCACATTTTCAAATATCCACCTTTCACACAATATTCACATATCATAGAACTCAAATGTTATTAAATATTAATATAGTACAAGCGTTTTTCTGAGTCGTTATAACCTTCCCCCCTTAAAAAGATTCTGTCCTCAGAATCTAACCTTATGAAAATAGATGCGGATACTTTTCAAGCATCTCGCTCTCAAGTTCCCAAGTCGATTCTTCAACTTTAGGATTCCTCCACAAAACCTTAACTAGCTTAACAATCTTATTCCTTAATTTCCTATCCATATGATCCTGAATTTCTACAGGTTGTTCTACATATGACAAATCAGGTTGAATCTCAAAAGGTTCATATTCGATCACGTGATTTGCATCAGGATTAAATCTCTTAAGCATCGAAACATGAAAAACGTTATGAATATGCTCCATGTGCGGTGGTAACGCTAACTCATATGCGACTTTTCCAATACGCCTCAGTATCTCAAACGGTCCTACATATCTCGGGCTAAGTTTCCCTTTCTTGCCAAATCTTGTCACTCCTTTCCATGGCGACACTTTTAGCAACACTTGATCTCCTTCTTCAAAGCTTATATCCTTCCTGACTTGGTCAGCGTACTTTCGTTGTCTGTCTTGTGCCGTAACTAGCCTTTTCCGAATGATTTCAATCTTTTCCTTCGTTTGTTGTACTAGCTCGGGTCCTAAAACTTTTCGTTCTCCAACTTCTTCCCAATATACAGGCGATCTACATTTCCTTCCATACAAGGCTTCATACGGTGGCATTCCAATACTTGTGTGATAGCTGTTGTTGTACGAAAATTCTACTAACGGTAAATGCTCATCCCAACTTCCTTTAAAATCCAGTGCACAAGCTTTAAGCATGTCTTCAATGGTTTGAATTGTTCGTTCACTTTGGCCATCAGTTTGTGGATGATAAACGGTACTCATCTTAAGCTTGGTACCCAGACATTCTTGAAATTGTCTCCAAAATCGGGAGTTAAACCTTGGATCACGATCCGACACAATGGTTACTGGAACTCCGTGGCGTGTCACAACTTCCTTCAGATATAGATGTACTAGCCTATCCAGTGAAAATCTTTCATTGATTGGGAGAAAATGTGCAGACTTGGTCAGACGGTCTACAATTACCCATATGGCATCATGATTAGCTTTTGTCCTCGGTAGTCCAACAATAAAATCCATGGCAAGATGTTCCCACTTCCATTCAGGAATATCCAATGGCTGCAATAGTCCGCTCGGCTTTTGATGTTCGGCTTTGACTCGTTGACAGGTATAACACCTCCTTATCCATTCGGCAATTTCTCTTTTCATATCAGGCCACCAGAAATGTTCCTTCAAATCTCGATACATTTTCGTGCTACCAGGGTGAATTGAGTACTGTGAACTATGGGCTTCCCGCAAGATTTCATTCTTCAATTCCGTCACATTTGGAATCCATATCCTCGTAGAAAATCTCAAAATTCCTTTGTCATCCCTTTGGGTGCAAATCTCTTCACCAGTCAATGTGTTCATCTCTTGATTCATAATCTCCTCCTGACATCTTCGTATCTTTTCCAACAATTCCGGTTGAAACGTCATAGCGTTGAGAACTTCATTGGTAACTTTCGAATCATAAACTTCTAGTTTTAACTTTTCGAATTCTCGAAGCAATTCTTTAGGTATCGTGAACAAATTCAATCTCTCCTTTCGACTTAACGCATCCGCCACAACATTCGCTTTTCCTGGGTGATAGTTAATACTACAATCACAGTCCTTAATTAGCTCCAACCATCTCCGTTGCCTCATGTTCAATTCCTTCTGAGTGAATATATACTTTAAGCTCTTATGATCCGTGTAGATTTCACACTTCTCTCCATATAGATAATGTCTCCAAATTTTCAGCGCGAACACAATAGCTGCTAATTCCAAATCATGAGTTGGGTACTTTCGTTCGTGCGGTTTGAGTTGTCGTGAAGCATACGCGATCACTTTTCCATGTTGCATTAAAACACATCCTAATCCTTTGTGTGAAGCATCACTGTAGATAACAAAATTTCCTTGATCATCTGGTAAGACTAACACTGGTGCCGTCACTAATCTTCCTTTCAGCTCTTGGAAACTTTCTTCACATTTCTCAGTCCAAACAAACTTCTCATTCTTCCGAGTCAGTGCAGTTAACGGTGTAGCTATCTTTGAAAAATCTTGAACAAATCTCCGATAGTATCCAGCTAATCCGAGAAAACTTCTCACTTCAGTAGGGGTCTTTGGTCTTTCCCAATTAACCACAGCTTCAATCTTGGCAGGGTCCACTCTCACTCCTTCTCGACTAATAACGTGACCAAGAAATTGTACTTCTTCCAACCAAAATTCACACTTTGAAAACTTCGCATATAACTTTTCCTTCCTCAAGATTTCCAATGCAATCCTTAGATGTTTCGCATGATCTTCCGAAGACTTTGAATATATCAAGATGTCATCAATAAATACAATCACAAACTTATCCAAATACGTTCGAAACACTCGGTTCATCAAATCCATAAACACAGCCGGGGCATTAGTTAAACCAAATGGCATCACTAAAAATTCGTAATGTCCATATCTCGTGCGAAAAGCAGTTTTCGAAACATCTTCAGGTTTGATCTTCAGTTGATGGTATCCAGATCTTAAATCGATCTTTGAAAAATATGTTGCTCCTTTGAGTTGATCAAATAAATCATCGATCCGCGGTAACGGGTACTTATTCTTTATAGTCAACTGGTTGAGTTCTCGATAATCTATACACAATCTCATACTTCCGTCTTTCTTTTTGACAAATAAAACTGGCGCTCCCCACGGCGATACACTAGGCCTTATAACTCCTTTATCCAAAAGATCTTGTAGCTGCGTAGCCAATTCCTTCATTTCTACCGGTGCCATTCTGTAAGGTGCCTTTGATACTGGTTCCGTTCCAGGTGCCAAATCAATCGTAAATTCTACTTCTCGATCTGGAGGTAATCCGGGTAGTTCGTCAGGAAAAACTTCAGGGAACTCATTTACAACTGGTATCTCCTCCATTTTCAACACTTGCTTCTCCACATCTACAACATGAGCCAAATAAGCTTCACAACCTTGTCGAAGTAGTCGTGTCGTTTGCATAAACGTTAAGAACTTCCTTGTTTGTCTTTGACCTTGAAACACCACTTCTTGATCTTCGTCCACACGCAATCTTACTTGCTTTTTCCTACATTCAATCTACGCATCGCAATCTACTAACCAATCCATTCTTAGGATAACATCGAATTCTCCCATTTTGAATGGTATCAAATCCGCATGAAAAAAGATATCCACCGATCTCTATTTTACAATTAGGACACAATTGGTTTACGGGAACTCTATCCTGGTTAGCCACTTCTATTACTAACGTCCTTTCCAATGGTTTTGTCTCACATTTCAATTTATCAAGGAATCTTTCAGATATAAAAGATCTAGTTGCTCCAGAATCAATTAACACTTTAGCTTTAACTGAATTCACAGGAAGCGTACCTGCTACTACATCTCTGTCCTGAACCGCTTCATTGATTGACATATTAAAAGTTCTTGCTCGGGGTTGAGATGACTGTGACCTTGTTGGTGGTGCAGTGAGTCTAAGTACATTAGCAGATTGGACCGGTTCCTTACATTCCCGCGCAAAATGTCCCGCTTTTCCACACTTGAAACATGTTAGTCCTCCTGGTTTTGAACTTGGACATCCATCAGCATAGTGTCCCTTCTTGTTGCATTTAAAACATGTGATGTTCAACTTGTTACAGATTCCCGAATGTCTTTTACCACACGTCTTGCACTCTGGTATAGATGGCTTTCCCGTGATAGTTGGTGGCTTTCCTCCTTGAGGTTTCTTGTCTGAACTTCCAAATCCACTCCTCTGTTTCTGAAAATTCCTATCTCCTCCTGATTGATTTCCAAACCTTTTCCTATTCTGAGAACTTCCTTGTCCTTCATCACCTTGGCTTCTTTCAGATCCTCCAAACTTTCGCTTCTTTCCAAATTTCTCCTTTTGAACTAATTCGCTCTCGCCCTCAATGATCATCGCTTTCTGTACTACCGCAGTATAATTTCTCAATTCAAAAGCTGCAACTCTACTCCTTAACCATGGCTTTAATCCGTGCTGAAACTTCCTAGCCTTACTGACATCATCTCCTACGTACCTAGGTGCAAATCTTGCCAATTCAGTAAATTTGGCTTCGTATTCTGCCACACTCATTCCTTCTTGTTTTAATTCTAAGAACTGAACTTCCAACTGATCTTGTAGGTACCTCGGTAAATACTTCTCCTGAAATAGTTCCGTAAATCTTTGCCAAGTAATCTCTCCTTCTCCTAACTTTACTGATTCCCACCAAAAATTAACTTCTGCCTTCAAGTAGTAACTAGCAAATTCAGTTTTCTGATCCTCCCCAACCTTAACTAACGCAAACGCTTTCTCAATGTCGATTAACCATGATTTCGCCTCAACAGGGTTTAGAGTACCTTTGAATTCAGGTGGGTGGACAGCTTGAAATGATTTAAAAGTTGTCAATGGTTGAACATTTTGTTGTTGTTGTTGTTGAGTCAAGGCAGCTGTTTGTTGTTGGAGTAATTGAAGTATCTGAGTTATAGTTGGGTCTACCGGGTTGTGGGCCTCGGTATCGGTTGTTTGTTGAGTAGAAGCAGTAGTCTTTTTCTTTGGTGGCATTTTTCTGATAAGAGATAAGCAATTTATGAAACAATATGCATATATATACCACAATGTAAACTCTTTTTGAAAAATGTTTATAAAACTGTATGCAACATAAAGAAAATTTAAAACTTTTAGCCATATTGTTAGATAACTTGCTCGTCTCCATAACAGGGTAAACATAGGTATTATAGGAACAGGTTAACAATAAATGGTATAACAGTTTAAAGCAAGGTATAAGAAAAGTACGTGCATAATATAAAGATAAGAGTCAGGTACAATAGATGACAGGGTACATGATCACCCCATAAAGTCAAAGCAAAGCCAATGTCAAAGTAGATAATATAATAATGTCTACTAGTACTAGGAAAAAGGGAAAACATCCTAACAACTAGTAGTCATCCGTGCAAATAACCAATACTAAAACCAATGGGCTCTAACAGATGTCCCACTCTCAGAATCCAACCATCTCTAGTCTCGTCCACCACGAACAGCTCTCAGCTCACACAGCATCCAACTAACAATCCTAGTCACTCTCCTGGCCTCCTCTAAAGCATCAACAGTGACTGGTCCCTCAGCTAGGCGCTTTCGCGCTGTCTCCTCTACAGTACGAATCCTATCCTTCCACTCCGCCTCAGTAACAGCAACACGACGGTCCGCCTCATCAGACATCTGATCTACAAGGGCCTGAAGCTCGGCATTCTGTCCGGAAAGGGTCTCTAGGTCTCTAGCAAGGTCTACATGTGTATGAAGGAAAATAGGTGCAGGATCTCCCATGACTGAAACACGAGAATCAAAAGATGCTGCTCTCCAAGGGGTAGTAGTCTGAACAGGTACAGGTGCAAATGGTAGCTCAACGGGCTGAACACTAGGACTACCTATCTCCACTGGATCCTCCTCATGATCAGACAAAGTATGCATAGGGTCAGATGATGTGATAGATGGGTGAGGGGGTGTGTCTCCACCAATAACGTCCATCTCCTGCGATAACAATATAGATATAGATACTTATATAATAACAGGTTATCTTAATCCTAAAAACTTAACTTAAAAGAATGTACTTACGCCTACCGTGGCTACTTAGCATCTATCCATCTAATATCCTAACAGATTCCTACTCCTTTCATAACTATCTTAATCATCTTTTATTAATAGGGATCCTAGTCTTTTATTAATAGGGATCCTAATCCTGGCTTG
This sequence comes from Heracleum sosnowskyi, assembly GCA_030848705.1. Classification (NCBI taxonomy): domain Eukaryota; kingdom Viridiplantae; phylum Streptophyta; class Magnoliopsida; order Apiales; family Apiaceae; genus Heracleum; species Heracleum sosnowskyi. Next base: position 76,261,591 of record CM061235.1, read on the forward strand.
TTTCAGTGACCAAAAACTGACAGCTTTGATACCAACCTGTGACGCCCTCCCAATCTGGGGTCATGATCGGGGAGTCACTACCACCTCTATACATATTAAACCCATAAACAACATAATAAAAGCATGCAGACTTGACCCCAACTCTACCCTGGATCTTTAACAGTTGATGGTATAAAACAAGCATCCACTATCTAATTCATTAATACATAAGTCTCAAAAGTTATTACAACAAAGTCTTAAGAGTTCTATGCTCTCTATTCAAAACACCTTCTAGCAATGGTCATCACCTACCTGAGCTGGCATCTCAAAAACAACCCTATAGGAAGATTTCCTAGCTGTTAGCAAAGTGCGCACCATCTTCTCGTTTAACTGTGGGTTAGAGTAGGAAAAGAATGAGCCAAATGCCCAGCAAGTAATAATATGACCAAACAGTTATCCACTGGGAAACAGTTTCAATATCAATATGGATAGCATGAGTATAGCAAAGTCCGTATCAAGGGATTATCAGAATCAATAATTTGAATATAAAATTTCAAAACAGTTTCCAATATCAATATATATAGCATGGTTTAAGCAGAATCCATATAAGGTATTATCCAAAACAATGGCATAAATATGCAATTTCAAAGGGTAAACCAATTTCATTATCAAGATATCCGTTTCAAGAAAACAATAATTAATTTTGGAGATTTTTCACAACGCACCGGACAATACGGGTGATCAGCCACGTAAAGTCCCCATACCGGACACACAGTCCCTCTGGTCCTTGAATTGGGTCCCATTAGGCAACACATTGGCCTTTAGACTAGTCCATCCCTAGTCCATTTATTATAATTAAAAAGTGTTGGACCGGCGTTACTCGGCCTCTTACGCCTCCAATCTTAGGAATCCGTGGAAACCATAAATCAGAATTTAAATGAGTTCAAACTTTATTCCTTTTTAAAACATCTTCAGATATAAAGAAGTCCTTTGGAAATCAGATAAGTTCAATCAAAACAATCTGGATTTCTATTAGTGGAATATAAGAAATATTTATCATTGGGTATGTTCTGGAAATGTACTAAAATGAGGTATAGGTGTATTCACTTTCAGGTATAAAAGGGTTTGAATAAGTATATGATCAAATTCAGGTTATGGAATTATAGGTCATCAGGTTTCAATTCATGTATATGATCAGGGTATAAAGGTTTAGGGATAAAGAACTAAACAAAGCATGGTATATAATTCAACATGGTATATATGAACAAAGATCAGGGTTATCAATGAACAATAAGCGTTTTCAGAATTAAAGGTATATCAAGGCAAGGTAACAATTCATATATGTCAAAATGAAACAATGGAATCAAAATACGAAAGCAAGTTTGTATTACTTGCCTTAAGTAGCTAAAAAGGGTAATGAGCAATCACTGGTTTTCCACCTTAGTCTTTCCCTTGTCCCTAAGTTCCACTTCCTTGAACTCTCTAAGTTCCACTTCCTTGGACTCTACAAAAGAATATAATTTATCTTAGAATTCCCTCTCTAAGATGTCAATCCTTTATTCTAAACTACCCAAACGCATCCTAGCGCGTAAACATATAATAGTTATACCATAAAACAATTATAACCACGTAATAGACAATCATCCGTATAAACTCACATCGTCATTTAAATACACATAACATGTTCCTTATACATATATACATATAATAATATACCTTTCAAATCATACCACATTTGGTATCCCTTAAATCAATTTAACCAATGCTAACTATATCCTTAACATTTTTACAACAATGTTTTCATCTCAAAAAGCTGAAAAATCTGCTGCGCATACTTTACTAAAACATTTTTCATAAATCCAAAAATAATCAAACAATTACCAAATTTGACCAGGCTATTTCCTGATTACTAAACCAACTTAGCATAAAAATTGCAACTTCAGAATAATTTATTTAGTTTAAAAACGAACTGTATATAGTAGGTACTAAAACACAGAAAATCCCTGCTGCGCAACTTTTAGTCAAATAATCATAACTTTTTATTCGTAAATCCTATCGATACACGGTTAGCGCGTGCACAAACTAGATTCAATTTAGAACAGTGACATCCTAAGCCCTCTGTCTAAAACAGGCAGCAACATTTCGCAATTAATCAAAACAGAGCAGGCAGACAGCTTTTCTGGAAAATTTCAGCATGATGTTTTCTATATAAAACCATTCCACCATTTTAATCTCTACCACAACTAATCATCAATTAATCACACCCAACACTAACAAATCAGAAACTTAAGGAAGAGTACTCAAGAAATTTCTCAAAACTTATACATGCAATAGAAAATACCACAACTAACAATACCTATACTTTGAATTTCACAACAAATCCCCAAATCAAAACCTTTAACATCAAAATTTCAAACTAACCAAACTTAACACCATTAATTCGACATGCATTCACTATAAACCGAGATTAACAATCAAACATCACATAACCAAGTTTTCAAACCGAATTTATAAAAAGGGGAAAAATCGAAATAGGCACATGCAATTCGATTTCTCAACATGCAATCAAAATCTTAACTAAACATAGCTATTAATACAATAATCGGACTCAAAAGCATCATCATCGTTCCCGTCGGCTCGCCGGAGCTCATTGCCGACGGCGGCAATGGTTTGGAGGTGCCCGGAAATTGGGTTTCCTTCAACAAACCTCACCAATACAAATCAAACAATCTCCTTATCACAGAATCATCACAAAACAAAGGTTCGGGATTGAATCGAGAATCAAAATCGCCCAAACCCCTTTGCATGCAACTGATATACACACGAACACACACACACACGGCCATACACATACACACACACACGATTATATATATATATATATATATATATATATATATATATGTATATATATACATAATCATCAATATAATCGAGAGATTGAGAGAGAATGAGAGATTTTACAGAAAATCGAGAGAGAGAGATTTTTGCCGAGAGAGAAGAGAGAAAAGTGAGATGAGCGGTGAAGTGAAGGAAAGGTGGAAAAGAACTGATTGCTGGGTTTTATAAGCCCAGGGGTAAAAGGGTAATCTGCTAATTAAAATTTCTGATTTCTAATAAACAAAACCAACATAAATACCTTTCTATAATTCGAAATAAAATGAAGATAATGTTTAAAAATCACAATTTCATTTTTAAAACAAAGAATACGAATTTACAAGCTCACACATATTTTTAAAATATTTTTATGATCAAAATTGAATTAAATATGAATTTTCAAAGTTTTGATCACTTAAATGACATTTAATTCATAAAATCGTTTTTAAATCCTTAAAGCCAAAAATAAATTCCTCCATAAATTTTAGAAAATACTAGAATATAAACTAAAGGTTGTGAAAAAGATTTCACAATAAAAAGAATCTCCGATGATTTTATAAAATTCCCGGAAGGTCAAAAAGAACTAATTTTTAATAAGAAATTCACATAAAATGCATTTAAAAGCATACACATATATTTTAATCCATACCATTCACCAAGTAAACATCTAATTATCACATTTTCAAATATCCACCTTTCACACAATATTCACATATCATAGAACTCAAATGGTATTAAATATTAATATAGTACAAGCGTTTTTCTGAGTCGTTATACTGTATCCCCCTGATCTTTTTCTACGTAGAAGGGAAGAATAGGCAGTATCTGACTGACCTACCTCCCCGCCAGTCGGTTGTAGGCAGGAAGTACAGACCCGTTTCACCAGTCCGTCGGCCTGGTACTCTCCTATGAGGAAGAACAGACCCGTTTCACCAGTCCGTCGGCCTGTTGCTCTCCTCTTCCTACGGTCGGGCAATTTCTGATAAACTAAGGGAAGAACAGACCCGTTCACCAGTCCGTCGGCCATATTGTAATTCCCTTAGGGGACCGGCGCTACTCAGTCCCTCACACATTCTCCAAGTTCGAGTAAATCCATAACACTGAAACATGAAGTTCCTTTCCCTTTTTCCCCAAGAATACAACTCCACAAAGTAGTCATATCTGGTTGGAAAGGAAAATTCACCCATATTTCCCAAGCTGACGCTTGTTAATGGATGCAACTAATTCCACTGATCTTACCCCTCGAATCTTGAGGAAGTAATCAAAATCATTTTGATGGTAGTAAACCAGACTGATAAATTCATTGATTTAAAAGATTTAGGACCGGGCAGTCCACTTGAAACAACCATAAAATCTTGAGAAAGGTTCCATGTATCTTTGAAGTTTGAGCGAACATTTAAGTCTTTCTGAATATAGACTTAAACGGGAAATAGTTTTAGGAACCTTCTCTAATTATATTTATAATTGTCTGAATAAAACTTTATTAGCTATCTAGGGTTTAAAAATAGTTTTCACAAAATACTTCCTTAAGAAGTAGGGCTTTAAATAATTAAATCAAACTATATTTAATAAAGAATATTTATTTAGAAATAATTCTCAAGTAATTTCTTATCAAAAAGGGTAGATAACAACTATTCATCATATATTTAAAATATACCCTTAATAGATTAAACTTCAAATGATCTTTAATTTGTAAATCATTTATCGAGATTAATTGTAATAACACAATAAAATAACCCTAGATAGCAACTGATACCATTCTTAGTATGTAAAATAAATATAGAGAATATATAATATATCTCTAGATAACAACTGATACCATTCCCGGTCCAAAGTATAAATGCAGAGTATATTCCCCCTACCGAGGGTTTTACTTAGCACATCAGCTCCAAAATATTACTATATCCATAGCTTATAAGTTCAACTTATATCAATACTTTGATTTAGCATCATAGAAATCATTTCGAAATCATACACATATAGCATATATCTCAAATTCTTTAGTTATCACCACAACAGTTTTAAAAAGGTATAGGTTTGAAAACTTGCCTGATTTCTGTGTCCGAGGGTGGTGCCTGGCAGTGGTCTGGTAATCTATCAATAACAAAGATACCTTTTGTCAGTAACTCATACTCGGGAATCAAGCAAACATCATACTTAAACTTAAACGCCATACCAATACAACTATATGCTCATAACCTCGCAATCTCTGCTATCATCTTATAGTTAAGCACTTGTTTGCTATCAAGGGACATCATTCCAACTTGTCCTTTGTCTAACTTGAATCCATAAGTGTTCTAGGGTCAACCTCTTATGATCCGTTTCAAGATTTTCAACTCGTTCTCAGGGTTTTTCTAAAGTGGTATTCAAGTGCTTGCTTTAAGGGGTTTCTCGCACTTAACCTTACTTCGAACATTTTTATAAAATCGAAAAATGATCATTTTCACACAAGGTTTTCTCCCACTCTTTCCTTACTGTCTCTACTATTTAATTATCACAATTAACCCCTGCTATAACCGAGTTAAGAGAGCTCAATTTCAGTTGCGAACTTTTCTTCTCGTTTTAGAACCACTTTTGCTATTTTGGCCATATCTCCTAAACCGTAAGTCGAATAGTTTCGATTCTTGCGCCAAAACAATCTACGTTCAAAAATCTATAAGTACAAGTGATATACTCATCAAGGTTAGAGACCTATCTCGACTGCTAAGCTCTGTTTTCAAGGGTTTTAGAAATTTCGTCATTACGACGGCTATAAATCGGATAATCCCAAATTTCAAACCATCTAAATTGCTCATCAATCACTCCAATCAACATATACATCTGACTCAACCAAGAACTGAGGCCAAGCAATGCCTTTACGTTCTTAATACTCAATATTACTTGTAACAAAGCTCAAACATAGCTACTAATGTCAACTAAGGCTATAAACATGCATCAACATCATTAATCATCCATAAACTTCACACTACTTCAAGGGTTTCAAGATTTATACCTTCTTTGGAGTTTATATAAGCCTAATAATCCTTGTATGATCCTTGTATGGTCCTAAGATAGCTTGAATCCACAAAAGAAATCATGAAAACAAGGTTAGCTTTCGGAGTTACTATTCATCCAGTGAACGAACTGCAAAAACGAAGGCCTTACCATGCTCAAATGGAAAAATCTTGTGAAATAGAAGTTGTAGATTATCTCAAGACCTTTCCAACAAGCTAAAGAACGCAAGATTTGAGTAAGAAACAAAGGAGATATGGCTGCTACAGTTTGGCCGAATGTTGCTCTGCAATGGTGAGGAAATGTTTTGATTTTTCTTTTCTTTCTTCCTTTGTATAATTACTTAGATATTTATCCAATTAAGTGGTGAGTCATCACCCCTGATGTCCTCTTCTTGTGACACATGGCGAGCATGCACTGGCTCCGTTAAAGTAGCTTTACTGGTTCGTTTAATTTCGTAGAATGCTCGCAAGGTTTCTCGAGGGTTCTATCGAGGTATTTTACCGAAATCGTTCTCGATACTTCTAATTCATTTATCAAATCCATATCCATGGAATTAATAATTTAAATCCTTAAATATCCTCAAATAATAATTATTTAGTCCGTTTTTGGTGAAACTTCGGAGAAAACGAAAAATTCTATTTTTCCGATTCTGACAGCTTCTGCATTCTTTTATTTCCATCGTAGATCACTAATGCGACTTTGAAAGTTTATTATATCGTCCCGTATATAGGGTGGTCTGAAAAAACTTTTAAATGAAGAGTTACTATTCATTAGTGGCTTTTCTATAATCCTTTGGATCAAAATCCGTTCCAATATTCCTGATCTATTTTCTCTTTACTCTTTGCACTTAGAAAACGTTCTAGTGCTTTCTCGGACATACGCTATCTTGTTTACGGAGTTATCGGATGTATTCCAGATATTGATTTGGATGACATAAAAATACTTTCCTTCCCTGGAGTATTGTATTCTTATCTTCCAGATTGATTGTCCTTTTTATATGTTCCGTCCATTCTTATTATTCTCAAAATGTTTGAAAACTGAAATCCATATTCATTTCATACTTAATTCTCCAAAAACCATTACCACCATCCACATATATATATATACATCATCATACAATAAAAGTTTTAATTCTACCCAAAATCTGGGGTCTTACAGTCTCCCCTCCTTAAAAGGATTCCGTCCCGGAATCACTCTGAAAATAAATGGGGATATCTTTCTAGCATCTCGCTCTCTAGCTCCCAAGTTGATTCTTCCACATTATGATTTCTCCATACTACTCTGACTAGCTTGATGACCTTGTTTCGGAGCACTTGTTCCTTTCGATCTATAATTTCCATTGGTTGCTCCACATAGGTCAAGTCCGGTTGTATGTCCACGTGCTCGTACTCCACTATATGTTTAGCATCTGACTTGTAAGGCCTTAGCATCGAAACGTGAAACACATTGTGGACTTGTTGCAAATACGGGGGTAGTGCCAGTTCATACGCTAGCTTTCCAATACGTCTCAAAACCTCAAATGGCCCAATGTATCTAGGGCTCAACTTTCCTTTCTTTCCAAATCTCATCAATCCTTTCCAAGGAGACACTTTCAAGAACACTAGGTCTCCTACTTCATACTCTTTGCCCTTCCGAGCCAAATCTGCATACTTTTTCTGTCTATCCTGGGCTGCTACTAGCCGTCCTCGAATTAGATCCACTATGTCCTTTGTCCTTTGAACCATTTCAGGCCCTAGCAACTTACGCTCACCAACTTCATCCCAATATAAGGGAGATCTGCACCTTCTTCCGTAAAGGGCCTCATAAGGCGGCATTCCAATGCTCGCATGAAAACTATTATTATAAGAGAACTCAACCAATGGCAAGTGATCATCCCAACTTCCTTTAAGATCTAGGGCACAGAACCTCAGCATATCCTCAAGTGTTTGGATGGTCCTTTCGCTTTGCCCATCTGTCTGAGGGTGATAGGCAGTACTCATATTCAGCTTGGTTCCGGCACATTCCTGAAAACTCTTCCAAAATCTTGAATTAAATCTGGGATCTCGATCCGATACGATGGTCACCGGGACTCCATGCCGGGCCACAATCTCTTTCATATAGATATCCACTAATTTATCAACAGTGAATCTTTCGTTAATTGGTAGAAAGTGGGCTGACTTCGTTAGTCGGTCTATTATCACCCATATGGCGTCATGATTGGCCTTGGTCCTTGGTAGGCCTACGACAAAGTCCATTGCTATATGATCCCATTTCCATTCGGGAATTTCCAGAGGTTGTAGAAGTCCACTGGGCCTTTTGTGTTCAGCTTTTACTCTTTGACAGGTCAGGCATTTGCCTACCCATTCCGCCACGTCTCTTTTCATGTTAGGCCACCAGTAATACTCTTTCAGATCTTGATACATCTTATTTCCTCCTGGGTGAATTGAATATCTGCTATTGTGAGCTTCATACAGAATCTCATCTTTCAGCTCTGGGACGTTAGGAATCCAAATTCTGTAAGTATATCTCATTATGCCCTGGTTGTCTTTCTCAGTCCTCAACTCTTCCCCTGTCATGGATTCTCTTTCATCTTGGAGCATTCGCTCTTGGCACAACTTGATCTTTTCTAATAATGGGGATTGGACCTGAATCTCCATCAACTTCTCTCGACTATCTCCTGGCATTCTAATCTCGATTTCCAACCTCTACATATCTCTTATCAGGGCTTCCTCCAAAGTTATCATCTTAAGTCTTTCCTTTCTGCTAAGGGCGTCAGCCACCACATTGGCTTTGCCCGGGTGATAACGAATTTCACAATCATAATCCTTAATCAGTTCTAGCCATCTTCTCTGGCGCATGTTAAGCTCTTTTTGGGTAAAGATGTACTTAAGGCTCTTATGATCAGTATAGATTTCACATTTTTCCCCATACAAGTAGTGTCTCCAAATCTTTAAAGCAAAAACTATCGCTGCCAGTTCTAGATCGTGAGTTGGGTATCGAATCTCGTAGTCCTTTAGCTGTCTTGACGCATACGCGATTACTTTATCATGCTGCATAAGCACACATCCTAATCCTTTGTGCGAAGCGTCACTGTAAATTACGAAATTCCCTTTTCCATCAGGCAACGCCAACACAGGGGCCGTCACCAACCTTTTCTTCAGCTCTTGAAAGCTTTTCTCACATTTATCTGTCCATTCAAACTTCTCCGTCTTGCGGGTAAGTCGTGTTAACGGGGCGGCTATTTTTGCAAAATCTTGCACAAATCTCCGGTAATAACCGGCCAGTCCAATAAAGCTCCTTACCTCTGTTGGGGTGGTTGGACGCTCCCAATTCGAAACTGCTTCTATTTTGGAGGGGTCAACCAACACTCCTTCTTTATTAATCACATGCCCTAAAAATTGCACCTCCTCCTTCCAGAATTCACACTTCGAAAACTTGGCGTACAACCGCTCTTTCCTGAGAATTCCTAGGGCTATCCTCAGATGCTCGGCGTGTTCTGCTTCTGTCTTAGAATAGATAAGAATGTCATCAATGAAAACTATGACGAATTTGTCCAAATATTTCTTGAACACTCTATTCATCAAGTCCATAAAGGCTGCGGGGGCGTTGGTTAATCCAAATGACATCACCAAGAACTCGTAATGTCCATAACGGGTACGGAATGCAGTCTTAGGAATATCCTCAGGTTTAATCTTCAACTGGTGATATCCAGTTCTCAAGTCAATCTTAGAAAAGTACACAGCACCTCTTAGCTTATCAAACAAATCATCGATTCTTGGTAAAGGATACTTGTTCTTTATGGTTAACTTGTTTAATTCGCGATAATCAATGCATAATCTCATGCTCCCATCTTTCTTTTTAACAAACAACACTGGTGCGCCCCAAGGCGACACACTAGGTCTTATAAAACCTTTCTCTAACAGCTCTTGCAACTGGGTAGCCAGCTCCTTCATCTCTACTGGTGCTAATCTGTACGGGGCCTTGGACACTGGCGCCGTTCCTGGGGCTAGCTCAATTGCAAACTCAATTTCTCTGTCAGGTGGTAACCCTGGAAGGTCTTGGGGAAACACATCCTCGAATTCATTTACTACTGGAATATCTCGCAAATTGGGCACCTCCTTCTGGGTGTCCACCGCGTAAGCTAAGTAAGCTTCGTTTCCCTTTCGCAACAATCTCTTGGTTTGGGCCATGGTTAAGAATTTTTGTGTCTGTCTTATCCCTTTAATCACTATATCTTTCTTTCCTTGGGTACTCAGTCTAATTTTCTTCCCTTTGCAGTCTATCTGGGCATTATTACGGGACAACCAATCCATTCCTAAAATAACATCAAACTCCCCTAACTTGAAAGGAATCAAATCAACAGAAAAAGATTGATCTCCTATTTTTAACTCACATTCGGGGTGAATCTGATTAACTAGGACTATCTCATGATTGGCTATTTCTACTTGCAAGGAATCTTTCAGGGGTTGAGCCTTAAGTCTTAACTTATTAGCAAGGTCCTTTGATATGAAAGATCTAGTCGCTCCAGAATCAAATAAAACATTTGCATCCACTGAGTTTAGGGAAAAAGTACCTGCTATCACATCGGTATCCCTCACCGCATCCTGCACTGTCATGTTAAAAGTTCTGGCTGTAGGTGGTTTGTTGGAGGCAGCTTTGCTGGCCCCTGATGCTGCCGGCTTACTCCTTGGACAGTTTCTTGATATGTGTCCCTGCTGACCACAGTTAAAACAAGTAGGGCTTTTGTTGTCACTAAGGAAATCCTTGGTACAAGAATTGGCATAATGGCCTGGTCGTCCGCATTTATAACAAGTTGTCGTACCCACTTTATATACACCTGGGTGTCTCCTTTTACAAGTGGCACATATCGGAAATGAAGGTCGAGAGGATTGGGACTGTGGTGCTCTCGACTGCTTATTACCTTGGTTTATGTTGGTGCTCACGGTTGGTTTGGGTCCTTCATTTCTACCAGGTAGGGAAAACGCCCTGCGATTAAACTTGTTTGAAGGGTTGCCTCCAATGGAACCCCCTTGTTAGATCAGAATTCAATGATCGTCAGAAGCTAGACTCAACTGATCAGGATTGCTGACGTCATCAGTATTGCATGGTCATCAGTATTTGATCAAGCGTCAGTATCTTATTGATCATCAGGATTCCTACTCAGACTATGATCAGGATTGATCATCAGAACTTGAAGCTGATCAGGATTCCTACTTCGAGTTATATTTGGAGTCTAGATAAACATGGAAGTTTATTCTATCTGTTCCTGGTTTGTAGAATGTAGCTATCGATTAAAGATATGTTTCTATCTTTGTTATTGATTAGGACTTATCTTGTTATTGATAGAGAAGCTGTGTGTACTATATAAACACAGTTTTGGTTTCGATTTATGTATTGATTAGAGAGAGAACATAATCGAAGAGAAGCTCTTAAGAACAGAATTTCTTGAGAGAGTTTTTGTAAGCTAGCAGCTCTCAAGAACATCGGAATTTCTTGAGAGAGTTTGTAACAGTTTTATATCAGATTTAATAAAGCTGTTATCTTTCTTTCATATTTGTGATATATACATTAAGAAGTCGATTATCTTATACTATTGTATTCAACCCCCCTTCTACAATAGATTATTACTGGGCAACAATTGGTATCAGAGCAAACTGATTTAATTCTGAATCAGATACGATCTAAAGATGTCGACAACCAAGTATGAAAGCATGAAGATTCCCATCTTGAAGATATCAGAATATCCTACATGGAGGGTAAAGATGTTGATGTACCTGGAGGCTATGGACCCTGACAATCTGGACAGGATTCGTGATGGACCATATATACCAACAAAGTTCATAGAACGAACAGATACTGTACCAGAACATTATGTGGTCAAAGCTAAATCTGAATGGACTCCAGAAGAAAAAGCTCATGTACTCAGAGAACCAAAGATAAAGAATATCTTGCACAATGGTCTTGATGCTGTTATGTCAAACAGAGTGATTGCATGCAAGTCTTCAAAAGAAATCTGGGATACTTTGGAAACTCAGTGCCAGGGATCTGCATCTGTCAAGAAAAACAGAAGGGCTCTATTGATTCAAGAATATGAACAATTCGATGCAAGACCTGAAGAGAGCCTGACTGATCTATATGATAGATTCCTGACACTATTGAATAGCTTATCCTTAGTTGACAAAGTATATGAAACTGAAGATTCAAACACCAAATTTCTTAGAGCTTTACCTGAAGAATGGGATACTCAGACCTCAATCATTAGACACCAGTATGATCTGAACATTGTGTCTCTTGATGAGATCTATGGGATGCTAAGAACTCATGATCTTGAAGTTCAACAGAGGAAGAACAAGAAAAGCAGCAAGGCAAAGTCAATTGCTTTGAAAGCAGAGGCTAAATCAAAAGGAAAAGCTATGGAGGTCTCTAGAAGTAAATCAAGAGTAGCTGAGTCAGATCCTGACGACTCTTCATCAGATACTGATGGCAATCCTGATGCCAATACTGGTGATGATTCTTCTGACTCAGACATGGAAGAGATGGTTGCTATGATTGTCAGAAACTTCAGAAGGATGAAGTTCAGGAAGAATAGAAGACAAGGCAACTTTCAGAAAAAGACCTTCAAAGCAGACAAAGACAAGTATATCAAAAAGGACAGCAAGAGTAGCAATTTTGACAAGTCAAAGGTTAGATGCTACAAGTGTAATGGTATGGGTCACTTTGCTTCTGAATGCAACAAGACAAAGGCACTCATCACATCAAGCAAGGATTGGATGGACTCTTCCTCAGAATCTGATACTGAGGTAGTCAACTATGCGTTAATGGCCAATGCTGATGTAATTGCTGCTCCTGATGATAAGGTACTAAATACTATCTTTGATTTTGATACTGATAATGCTTCTGAGTTAAGACGTTTTCTAAAGTCATTACATATTAGCTTTAGAAGTCAAACTGCTGAGAATACTAGAATCTTATCTGAGATGTCTGACCTTAGAAAGAGGAATGAGATATTAGAAGCTGAATTTTCTCGTATGCAAGAAGTACAAAAAGAATGTGATAATGCTAAACACATGCACTTAGAGATGACATCTAAATGTACTTCCCTTGAAAAAGAACTTGAATATGCTAATGAGAAAATCAGAACCTGGACAGACTCTGGTAGGAAATTTCATGAGATTAATACCTCTAAGAATTGGAAAGAGTGTCTAGGATATAAGTCAGATGAAGATAAGAAATTAGCAGAGAAAATTGTCATTGATGAGACAGTCAGTCCAAAGACCTATAGACATGTTATAGACTCAACCAAATCTAAGATTACTCCTGTTAATTTTGTTTTTGGTAAGGATTTCAATTCTACTTTTGAAAAGGGATCTTCTTCTACTCAAGGAATTAAAATTATAAAGTCTAAACCTGTCATGAACAAAGTCACTAAGAATCTAGGTCTATTGTCTCAGAAACAGCTTAAAGATAAAATCTGTGAGGTTACAGATAAGAAAAAGGAAGCTACTGTTAAGAGAAACAGGAATGGTAAAATTAGGATCAATAAAGAAAATGGTTATAAGTATATCCCAAATGCACCTAGAAAGAGTTGTTTTAACTGTGGTAACTCTAATCATCTTGCTATTGATTGTAAAAAGAGTAAGAAGAAAATTGCTGAAATTCCTAAGTCTGATGTTAGGAACAGATCAGTATTTTACAAACCACAGAATTCTTGTTTTCATTGTGGTAGTCTATGGCATTCTATTTATACATGTAAAGAGTATCATGATTTGTACTATAACTTTTATGATCCATTGCCTAAGTTTGAAAGTAGTACAAAGTCTGATAGAACTGAAAATGTCATAGTGAAGCATGCTTTTGTTAATACTGATACTGACAAAGCAAATCCTGATGGAGTAAATCCTGTCAGGACTGTTAAAGTCAAAAAGTCTTCTGCTGTTAAATTTAATAAATTGCATGAACAAGGAATCCAACAAGTGTGGGTTCCTAAACATTCTGACTAGTGTTTTACTATTCTGATGCAGGGTAAAAGGAAAAATGTGTTAGTCATGGATAGTGGATGTTCTGTGCACATGACTGGAAACAAAGCCCTGTTATCAGAATATGAGGAAAAAGCTGGCCCAACTGTGTCTTATGGAGATGGCAACATTGGACAAACCTTGGGATATGGCAATATAATCATTGGAAATGTCATCATTGAAAAAGTAGCTCTAGTGAAGGGACTAAAACACAACTTGTTGAGTATTAGTCAAATCACTGACAGAGGTTATCATGTCAATTTCTATTCCACACATTGTGAAGTAGTCAGTAAAGCAACAGGAAAGATAGCACTAACTGGCTACAGGCATGGTAACATATATGAAGCCAACATTCTCTCAGATACTGATGGCTCCCCTACATGTTTCATCAGTAAAGCTTCAGTAGATGAAAGTTGGAATTGGCACAAGAAGCTTTCTCATCTCAACTTCAGCAACATAAATGAGTTGGTTAAGAAAGAATTAGTAAGAGGATTACCTAATGTCTTGTATACACCTGATGGACTCTGTGATGCATGCCAAAAAGCAAAACAAAGAAGGACATCATTCCAGAGTAAATCAGAATCCTCTATTGAAGAACCATATCACATGCTACATCTTGATCTGTTTGGTCCAGTCAACATCATGTCCATCAGTAAGAAAAGGTACACTCTTGTAATTGTTGATGAATATTCTAGATTCACCTGGGTGTATTTTCTGCACAGAAAAGATGAAACTCCTGAAGTTCTGTTGGATCATGTGAGAATGATTGAGACAACCACAAAGTACAAAGTCAAGATTCTGATAAGTGATAATGGTACTGAATTTAAGAATTCAAAGATGGAAGAGTTCTGCAAATACAAAGGAATCATTCAACAATTCTCTGCTCCTGGCTCACCTCAGCAAAATGGAGTAGTAGAAAGGAAGAATAGAACTCTTATTGAAGCTGGCAGAACTATGTTGGAAGAAGCTAAATTACCTACATATTTCTGGGCAGAAGTAGTCAACACAGCATGCTATACACAAAATCTCACATTGATAAACAGGCATGGTGTCACTCCTTATCAGTCACTCAAAGAGAAGAAACCAAGTCTGAAGCATTTGCATGTGTTTAGCTGTAAATGTTTTGTTCTCAGAACTCATCCTGAACAGCTAGGGAAATTTGAAACAAAGGCTGATGAAGGAATATTCATAGGTTATCCTACATCAAGAGCCTTCAGAGTTTTTAATTTGAGAACAAGAACTGTCATGGAGTCAATACATGTATCTTTTGATGATAAGAAGATAACTGGAATCATTGAAGACTCGCATGATAGATTGTTATTTGAAAATGAAGCTTCCAAGGAACCTGAAGAAAGTGAATCAGATCCTGTCAATTCATCAGATACTGATGGGTCACCAAATCCTGATGACTCACCAGGTACTGATGGTGCTAATACTGATGATGCAAACAACAGTAATACAACTAGTAGTGCTAATGTTGAGGGGGAGCAACGGCATTCAACTACAAGTTCAGAGTCAACTCAATCATCAGGACAGAATTCTTCAGATACTGATTCAAGTGAAGATCCTGATAACACATCAGGAGGGCATAGCAATAATTCAGGGAGAGCTTCAAATCAATCAAATTCTTTCAATCAAGATAACACCAATCCAGGGGGAGAATCTACTTCAAAGAAACAATTTGACACCAGCAAGGAAATGGACAAAAGATCATACTCCTGATTTGATAATTGGAGATCCTGATGCAGGTGTTCAAACAAGAAGTGCAACTCAGAATGAATGTCTATACAATAACTTTCTATCAAAGGAGGAGCCTAAGAAAGTTGAAGATGCACTTAAAGATGCTGATTGGGTTACTGCAATGCAAGAAGAACTGAATGAATTTGAAAGGAATGAAGTCTGGAAACTGGTACCAAGACCAAAGAATAGATCAATTGTTGGTACAAAGTGGATTTTCAAGAACAAGACTGATTCTGATGGAGTCATTATCAGAAACAAAGCTAGATTAGTTGCAAAGGGGTATTCCCAACAAGAGGGAATTGACTATGATGAAACTTTTGCTCCTGTTGCAAGACTAGAAGCCATCAGGATATTTCTTGCTTATGCAGCACATAAGAAATTCAAGGTTTTCCAGATGGATGTTAAAAGTGCTTTCTTAAATGGTGAACTGGAGGAAGAAGTTTATGTTGAACAACCTCCTGGTTTCATTGATTCTAAATATCCAGATTATGTCTACAGACTGGATAAGGCACTTTATGGACTAAAGCAAGCTCCAAGAGCATGGTATGAAACCTTAGCTCAATTCTTACTGGAAAGTGGATTCAAAAGAGGTGCAATTGATAAAACTCTATTTTATTTGAATCATGGTAAGGAGTTGCTGTTAGTTCAGATTTATGTTGATGATATCATTTTTGGGTCAAAAAACAATAAGCTGTGTGAAAAGTTTTCCAAGCTTATGCAGTCAAGATATCAAATGAGCATGATGGGAGAAATGAGTTACTTTATGGGTCTTCAAGTTAAACAGACTGATGAAGGGATTTTTTAACCAGTCTAAATACACAAGGAATTTACCGACAAGGTTTAACATGCAAGACAGTACTCCTGCTTCAACTCCCATAGCTACAGCTACCAAACTTGATCCTGATCAAGGTGAAGAGGTAGATGTAACTCACTACAGAGGAATGATTGGCTCTTTATTGTATCTCACTGCCAGTAGACCAGATATCATGTTTGCAACCTGTCTATGTGCAAGATTTCAAGCAAAACCTAGAGAACCACATCTGATTGCAGTCAAAAGAATTTTTAGATATCTCAAAGGCACTCCTTCACTTGGCCTTTGGTATGCAAGGGAATCAGATTTTGGGTTGTGTGGTTATTCAGATGCTGATTTTGCAGGATGCAAAATAGACAGGAAAAGTACTTCAGGAAGTTGTCAGTTTTTGGGTGGAAGACTAGTTTCATGGTTCAGTAAAAAGCAGAAATCTATTTCCACTTCAACTGCAGAAGCTGAGTACATTGCTGCAGGAAGTTGTTGTGCTCAGATAATGTGGATGAGAAATCAGTTGTTAGATTATGGCCTGTCATACTCAAAAATCCCTATTTATTGTGATAACCAAAGTGCTATTGCAATGACAGGAAATCCAGTTCAGCATTCTCTTACTAAACACATCAGTATCAGATATCACTTTATAAGAGAACAGGTTCTGGAAGGAACAATTGAACTTCACTTTGTTCCTACTGATCAACAACTAGCTGATATATTCACCAAGCCACTGCCTGAAGCTACTTTCAATAAATTGGTGAATGAACTTGGAATGATGAATTTTGAGAATTTCTGAGGAAAAGCTACAGAGAGGAAATCCTGATAACTGTCAAATCTTGATGGTTATTCAGAAAGGTGTGGAACTCAGTTACTTTTGATAAAGGGCATTCTGATTCAATCTTGATGAGTTTTGAATATAATGGAACTACTCACTATGTGACTCCTGCGATTGTGGAGGCAGCCCTGCATTTACCTGTTCTTGGTGATGCTATTCCTGCTAATGTTTCGGACTCTACTCTTTTTGAGTTTGTTACAAAGTTGGGCTACAATGGTGAAGTAAAGAGATATGGAAATCTCTTCAGGACAAAGCTTAAGAAGGAATGGAATTTCTTCTTTGATACAATCAGCCGCTGTTTCCTGAACAAGACATCAAATTTTGATGCTCTTCCATCAGGATCTCTCAAAATTGGGTACTCTCTTATCCATTCTACAGTGTTTGATTATGGGTCTTTTATCTTAAAAGCTTTAAGTGATAGGAAATCAGATAAGTTGGGTTCTGTCTGTTTTCTTAGATTTTTAGAGTAGATATTTAATCACTTTTGTCCTAATGTTGTTTTTGAGGATGATGTAGTTCTACCAATCTGTAGAATTACTGAGAATAATATTAAGTCCTTAGTCAACAGTGATAAGGCAAATGGTTTCATAGGAAATGCTTTTATTCCTGATGAGGTTAGGTTTTTCTTACATCAGAAAATGCCTACTCATTATGGACTACTTTCTAATGCTATGGGGCAAGGCCCAACCCACCTTGTTCCTGACACAAGCATGCAACCTAAACAGTCTAAACAGTTAACAACCACCTCTACTGTCTCTCAAAAGACTTTAGTTGTAAAATCAAAGAAATCAGCTAGAACTGATGTGTCTGGAAGGCAATCAGGTTCAAAGGATTTTTCCTCTACACCACTCACTAAAAAGAAGATACAAGGGGGTGTACAAGGGGTCCTGGTTAAGAAAGCTGATAAGGTTGTTAAGAATGTTCCTGTGAAAAGGAAGTTAAGGTTGATTGATGAAAGTGATTCAGAGGATGACTTACTTATATCCTCTGTGATGAATGTGAACAAGGAAGTTGCTGATACTGCTACTAAAGCTGTGGTACCTTCATCAAAACCACAAAAGACAAGGAAATTATCAAAGAGCAGGTATCATATTCCTTTGACAGTGCAAATGAAGGATACTGATATTCAGACATCAAATCCTGCTGAGTCATCTACTCCTGATGCTCTAGCAAATCCTGATGTTAGTATTCCTGATGCAACAACAAAAGTTGTCTCTATATCAGACTCTCCAGCCTCTCCATCTCAAATTCGAGAACATTCTTGGGAGAAGGTTTCTACAACTGCTTCCTTGGTTGGTCTTACACCTACATCAAAGAAAAAGAGGAATGCAGAAGAGTTAGTCTATCAGAGACAGAAGAAGCTGAAAGGATCAAGCCCACAAGAACCTGAATTTCAGAGTAATTCAGCAGCTACTGTTGATCCTGCCACACAAGAACCACTCAATCAAAGTTTGAGTGAAGGCTTAGCTAGTGGAATGGTCACACAAGAACCATTTTCTCAAAGGGAGAATGAAGACATCAACATTCCAGCTACACAAGAACCATCTTCTCAAAGTGAAGATGCAGGCAAAGCTACAGTTTCTGTTGAAAGATTGGTCGAGAACATTGTCAATGAGGGAAGCACACAAGAACCTTTAGCTCAAAGTGTTGAAGCAGCTTCTGAACCTCAAGCTCCACAAGAACCATTGGTAGCAAATACTGATGCAAGCATATCAAATCCTGACGATGTTCATCCTGACGCTAGTGGTGCTCCTGATACTGAGCCTATTTTGATACAGCCACTTCGTTCAAGACCAATGGATCATCCTATCTCAGAATTACAGGATAAACTGAAAGGTATTGCAATTCCTGATCCTGATATATCTCATGGTTCTGATGATGATAATTCTGATGATGATAGTGATGATGATAATGAGAATCGAAAAGAGAAGGAACAGCTTGCTACAACACTCAAAATTAGTCTTGGAACTAATTTTGGTTCATCAAGTACATATATGGCTAGCAATGCTTCCACTGGGAAAGATCAGAGACAAGATTTTTCTATTCCTTCCTTTGATCCTGCAGAGGCATTTAGACAGAATGAATGGAACAATTCATGGCACAATTCTGATGAATCTATCAGTTTTTCTTCTGCTATTGAACATGCCTATACTGCAGTGCAATCTATAGAGAATCAAGACTTGAAGAATCATCTGAAGGCTACTACTCTGTTATCCAAAAGCCTGAAAAGTGAGATTGATTCTATCAAGGGTTCAACTGAAAAAGTGAGGACTGATATCTTTAATAATTTTACAAAGGTGCCTACTACTTTACAACTGAGGGTAGTGGAATCCCAAGTGAAATCTGTTGTTTCAGAACAAACCTCCATCACACAAAGAATTGATTCTCTGGATACTAAGGTAACTGAAATTCAAGCCTCTCTTTCCTTAATTTTGCAATTATTGTCAAATCCTGATGTCAAAAAGGGGGAGAAGGTTATTCAGACAAAATGTACACCTGATCTAGTATTAAGAAATAACAATGATGATACTGGAGATGATGGTGGTGACAAAGTGATACAAGGAGAAACCTCTGATGCTGTTGTTACGAAGACAATCCAAACTTCTCAAAGTCAAACAACGCAGTCAACTCATGTTTCTGATTCTGGAGTTAAGACAGTAAGAACATTGGTGCAATCTCATATCCTGACGGAAGATCAAATCCTGACAATCCAGATCTCTCACATGAAGATTTCTTGAGACTACAAAGAGAGACAATGGAAAGCTATACTGCTCCTGCTAGAGGTAGAGGAAGCAGAGGTAGGAGAGGTGCTAGAAGAAATAGAAGAGGTTCTTCAACTCAAACAATACCTAGACAGACAAGGTCTAGAGGGTTAAGAATTGAAGAAATTCCTGAAGCTTCACAAAATCTAACAGATCCTGTTATCAAGGATATCATGGAGAAAGAAGACAAGGAATTTGTTGAAGAAGAACCTGAATTGAGAAGAAAATCAAGTAAATCAACTCTCAGCAATACAAATCAAATTGAAGATTCTAATCCTGACAATATTCAAGATCCTGACGAATCTGAAATTCTGCAAGAGGTTGATTTGATAATCTTATCTACTGTTGTTGATTGTCACAACAAAGAAGTAGATGAAGAAGAAGAAGCCAGAAGAAGAGATATTACAAAAAGAACATATGAAGATTTCAATCTCTATCTACAAAGGCTTAAAGTTTTAAATGAAAGACAATGGAGAAATACAAGCAGGCAAGAATCTTTACTTGAAAGAAGCTACGCTCATGAAAAGGAGAAATACAAGAAGTGGAAACATATAAGTACACTAAGGTGTGATAAACTTATCAATTTTCAGTCTGGTGGAATTATAACAAGTGCTTCAAGTGTTGTTGATTTGTCTGATATGGCTAGATCAAAAACACTCTGGTTAAAGATGTTTTCGAATCTGAAGCAAATGTCAAGTTACACAAGAGGAGGTATTGGACACAGGGATGCTGAATTTCTAAACATGACTTATGTTGATCCTTACTCCTTAACTGAAATTGGAGGTACTTTAACTTCTGAAAACCTGAACAATTTATTAGCTGTTGATATAGTTATAGATTGTCATGATGGTTTTGAAAAGAAAGAAAAGCTTCTGTACTTTATGAAAGATGGTAGTGTGAAGATTCTATCTATTCAAGATCTGCTGATGAAAACTACACAGGAACTGAAATATGTTCACTATCTGTTAAGATGGAAGAACCAAGTGTACAAAGTATGGGCTGACATGATTTTGTCAACTATAAGAAGAAGACTGGATGGAAACAGTAATTTCAATGGTAATTATATTCCCATGTACTTAAATCAAAGAGGTCAGGATGTGGAAATGCAAAGGGGTACTGCTGTTAAAGAAGTAACTTTTGGTATGACCCAACTTACTCTCAATCCTGATGGGAAGGAAATTGCTTATCTTTTGCTTGAAGAGCACAGTCTACATAAAAGCTCCATACAGAATCTCAGAGCAGCTATCTACCAGATTAATGAGGAAGATGAAGAACTCAGAAATCTTAAGGAAAGACTGATTCAAATTCTTGAAGAAAAAGAAGAAAGTTTATTATCCAATTTCTTGAAGATGAATCTGTTCTATCAAAAAGCTTAAACAGATAAGTTGTTTCTGAAGATACTTGTACATTTTGATACATGTTTTTGACATCATTGAATATTTGGAATCTATACTTTATTTCACAAAGTATGAGATTGGGGGAGATTGTTAGATCAGAATTCAATGATCGTCAGAAGCTAGACTCAACTGATCAGGATTGCTGACGTCATCAGTATTGCATGGTCATCAGTATTTGATCAAGCGTCAGTATCTTATTGATCATCAGGATTCCTACTCAGACTATGATCAGGATTGATCATCAGAACTTGAAGCTGATCAGGATTCCTACTTCGAGTTATATTTGGAGTCTAGATAAACATGGAAGTTTATTCTATCTGTTCCTGGTTTGTAGAATGTAGCTATCGATTAAAGATATGTTTCTATCTTTGTTATTGATTAGGACTTATCTTGTTATTGATAGAGAAGCTGTGTGTACTATATAAACACAGTTTTGGTTTCGATTTATGTATTGATTAGAGAGAGAACATAATCGAAGAGAAGCTCTTAAGAACAGAATTTCTTGAGAGAGTTTTTGTAAGCTAGCAGCTCTCAAGAACATCAGTATTTCTTGAGAGAGTTTGTAACAGTTTTATATCAGATTTAATAAAGCTGTTATCTTTCTTTCATATTTGTGATATATACATTAAGAAGTCGATTATCTTATACTATTGTATTCAACCCCCCTTCTACAATAGATTATTACTGGGCAACACCCCTCCCATACTCACGTGCTTCCTTTTTCTTCCTCCTCTCTCTTTCTGGACTTGGTCGATGCCTGCTTCTGCGATTGAGGCTTTCTGTACTAGGGTGGCATAATCCGAGATTTCCAAAATAGCCACTCGATTCTGGATCCCTGGCCTCAACCCTTGCTGAAACCTACTAGCTTTCTTCTCATCCGTGTCCACGAACTCGGGCACGAACCTTGACAGTTCAGTAAACTTCGCTTCATACTCCGCCACTGATAGATTATTTTGCTTTAGCTCCAAGAACTTGAGCTCCATCTGAGTTTTCATGAACCTCGGAAAATACTTTTCCAGAAATAACTGCTTAAACCTTTCCCAAGCTATCACAGCACCTGCTTCCATATTTCTCTTGGCCTCCCACCAGTAGTTGGCCTCTCCCTTTAACATGTATGATGCAAAAACAGTCTTTTGTGCCTCCTCAATACTCAAAATTTCAAATGACTTCTCCATCTCCTTAATCCATGCCCTCGCTTCTACTGGGTCGGCTGATCCTGTAAACTCAGGAGGTTTCAATGATTTAAAGGCCCTAAAAGAGTTGGCCACATTACTGCTGTCCCCTTGAGGTGGTTGGGGTTGTCGAACCAAATTCTGTCTAAGTAAGTCCAGGAACTGACCCATAGGGTCTCTATTCCGATCTTCTCTCTCTTGCTCAACCTCAGGTTCCTCCCTTTCATCCTCAAAATCCATGGTATAGAAGGTTTCATCTCTTTCCCCATACTGGGAGTCTTCCTGCTCATTATAGTCTTCGTCATTTTCTTCATCATACTCAGGGTTTTCACCATGTTGATTGTGACTCTCTTGGTCAGTAGACTCATGAGGATTTGCCCTAGTTCCAACTCTTCGCGGAAGCATCTTACTGAAATTTTTGAAAAATCACATTAAATTTACGCACCTGCTTTGTAGGATTTCTCCTTACGCAATGATAATATATTTGGGATTTAGGATCCCCAGTTCTATATATGATGGCAATTTAATCGGAAAAATGCGCACAGATAAAGATCAACACAATGGTGACTATGTCACTAAAACTGATGTAACTGAAACGAAAACCCATATATACATAAGGCTGCCAAAACATAACATCTGAGCCAACATCCAAGTTTTAGAGTACACCTGTCTGATAACAACATTTAGCATAAAAGTGAAATACAAAGTCTACTCATCTAGCCTGCCCACGGGAAACTATATACAACAAAACAAACCCCCCAAAAGTCGGCACCATACTACTGCCATGCAAGGCTAGAAGGCTAGACTACCATATCACTGCATCTGGAATCAGCCACGAACGCGAGTCAGAGCCCTCACCCTGAGCATCGCGAGACGGAAGATCTCCTCAGCATCATGCCGGGACACTCTGCCACCTTCGTCTGCCTGCAAGGTCCTAATCCTCACTCGTGCCCGGCACTCAATGCGGGTCACCTCCCTCCTAAAAGCCTGAGGGCGAAGGGTCCTCCTGACACGCTGGAGCCTAAGCCTCTCAGTCCTCTCTGCGGCAAGCTGTAGCCGAGACTCTGCCAACCTGGCCTCTGCTGCGGTCAAGTCTGTCATCATCCTACTCACCATCCATCCATGCACAGAAACCGGTACACCAACTAGGGGAACATGGGGTGGAGTGACCGGATCCGCTGGCGGAACATCCTCTGCCTGAGTGGGCTCTGGGGTCTGCTCCTCAAAATCCTCAGGAGGACTCAGCGGGTGAGGTGGGGAACTAGGGGGAAGTGGAGGTAAGACAGAAACTGGACTCCCCGACTCGCCCCAAACCTGCTCCTCAGCCTGAGCCTCACTCTCCATCTCCTCCTCTGAGTCTATCTCAATAGCCGGAATCTCCTCATCAAACTCAGTGGCCGGAGCCCACTCTAGGTCCTCCTCTGGGTCCTCCTCCGGATCCTCCTCCGGATCCTCCTCCTGATGCTCATCTCCTGATCTCTCATAGTGTGGATCCGAGGCCCGGAGTATCTCCTCATCGTGCTGCCGTGCTACCGCCTCGGGGTCTAACATATCACCCGCCTGTACAATAACGAACTATATTACTATCATGGTACTTAAGGGTTCCCATAAGGGTTTTAGGTGAACCTGGCAAGGGTTCTTATTATCTTAGTGGGTTTATGATTATAACGTCTCATCATCTCTGGGATGTCTAACTCTTAGCTCTGATACCATCTCTGTAACAGCCCCAGATCCGGGGTCAGGAATCTGGTCATTACGGTCATCATTCCATACATCATGCTTGACTTGAATCAATACAAATAAACAACATGCTATGACCCCACCATCTATCTCACACACACACACAAGTTATAGTCCCAGAGATGAACTTGAAATAAGTACTGCTAACAGGGTCCATAAACATATCATAAGTGATTACAAGCCCAAATATAATTTACAAGTTTAAGTTTGCTGCCACTTCTTACGTTATGTCATACATATAATTAAAAGCTGAATCTGAACTACCAGTCTATATCACTAGTAGGCTCTACCTCAGCTATGGCGGCTGTAGTATCAGGGGAGAGTCCTCTGGGTTCCAAAACCCTCTTGCGGCTGGTGGTGCGAAACATCTGGTTTATCTGTTGTGGTGATATATATAAAAACAAGCAAGGGTGAGCAACAAGGCCCACCAAAATAATGCTGAACTGATAAACAATATATATATAATCAAGTATCAACTTTCATAGGAAACATTTACTTCATTTATAATCTTGAAATAAACAATGTAAATTTATTTCCAATTCATTTTCTAAACTCATCTGATCACGTATATCCTGTAGATAAAATCATATACTTTTCGTAAATTCATGCTCTTTCTTATAAACACATATACTGGAACATACTGGATTACTCTTGAGTAACCTTTCTGAAAACTTTCATGAAAACTGAATAACTGGAATAAACTATCTTTCTTTGAAAACTTTCATGAAACTGAATAACTGGAACGAACTTTCTTTTTCTGAAATCTTGCATGAAACATGCTCTTTCATGGATGCTGAACTGTAACTGGAGATTCTGGGCGCCAAGGATACCCCTACGATGATCAGTCGCAAGCTGTATCCCCCTGATCTTTTTCTACGTAGAAGGGAAGAATAGGCAGTATCTGACTGACCTACCTCCCCGCCAATCGGTTGTAGGCAGGAAGTACAGACCCGTTTCACCAGTCCGTCGGCCTGGTACTCTCCTATGAGGAAGAACAGACCCGTTTCACCAGTCCGTCGGCCTGTTGCTCTCCTCTTCCTACGGTCGGGCAATTTCTGATAAACTAAGGGAAGAACAGACCCGTTCACCAGTCCGTCGGCCATATTGTAATTCCCTTAGGGGACCGGCGCTACTCAGTCCCTCACACATTCTCCAAGTTCGAGTAAATCCATAACACTGAAACATGAAGTTCCTTTCCCTTTTTCCCCAAGAATACAACTCCACAAAGTAGTCATATCTGGTTGGAAAGGAAAATTCACCCATATTTCCCAAGCTGACGCTTGTTAATGGATGCAACTAATTCCACTGATCTTACCCCTCGAATCTTGAGGAAGTAATCAAAATCATTTTGATGGTAGTAAACCAGACTGATAAATTCATTGATTTAAAAGATTTAGGACCGGGCAGTCCACTTGAAACAACCATAAAATCTTGAGAAAGGTTCCATGTATCTTTGAAGTTTGAGCGAACATTTAAGTCTTTCTGAATATAGACTTAAACGGGAAATAGTTTTAGGAACCTTCTCTAATTATATTTATAATTGTCTGAATAAAACTTTATTAGCTATCTAGGGTTTAAAAATAGTTTTCACAAAATACTTCCTTAAGAAGTAGGGCTTTAAATAATTAAATCAAACTATATTTAATAAAGAATATTTATTTAGAAATAATTCTCAAGTACTTTCTTATCAAAAAGGGTAGATAACAACTATTCATCATATATTTAAAATATACCCTTAATAGATTAAACTTCAAATGATCTTTAATTTGTAAATCATTTATCGAGATTAATTGTAATAACACAATAAAATAACCCTAGATAGCAACTGATACCATTCTTAGTATGTAAAATAAATATAGAGAATATATAATATATCTCTAGATAACAACTGATACCATTCCCGGTCCAAAGTATAAATGCAGAGTATATTCCCCCTACCGAGGGTTTTACTTAGCACATCAGCTCCAAAATATTACTATATCCATAGCTTATAAGTTCAACTTATATCAATACTTTGATTTAGCATCATAGAAATCATTTCGAAATCATACACATATAGCATATATCTCAAATTCTTTAGTTATCACCACAACAGTTTTAAAAAGGTATAGGTTTGAAAACTTGCCTGATTTCTGTGTCCGAGGGTGGTGCCTGGCAGTGGTCTGGTAATCTATCAATAACAAAGATACCTTTTGTCAGTAACTCATACTCGGGAATCAAGCAAACATCATACTTAAACTTAAACGCCATACCAATACAACTATATGCTCATAACCTCGCAATCTCTGCTATCATCTTATAGTTAAGCACTTGTTTGCTATCAAGGGACATCATTCCAACTTGTCCTTTGTCTAACTTGAATCCATAAGTGTTCTAGGGTCAACCTCTTATGATCCGTTTCAAGATTTTCAACTCGTTCTCAGGGTTTTTCTAAAGTGGTATTCAAGTGCTTGCTTTAAGGGGTTTCTCGCACTTAACCTTACTTCGAACATTTTTATAAAATCGAAAAATGATCATTTTCACACAAGGTTTTCTCCCACTCTTTCCTTACTGTCTCTACTATTTAATTATCACAATTAACCCCTGCTATAACCGAGTTAAGAGAGCTCAATTTCAGTTGCGAACTTTTCTTCTCGTTTTAGAACCACTTTTGCTATTTTGGCCATATCTCCTAAACCGTAAGTCGAATAGTTTCGATTCTTGCGCCAAAACAATCTACGTTCAAAAATCTATAAGTACAAGTGATATACTCATCAAGGTCAGAGACCTATCTCGACTGCTAAGCTCTGTTTTCAAGGGTTTTAGAAATTTCGTCATTACGACGGCTATAAATCGGATAATCCCAAATTTCAAACCATCTAAATTGCTCATCAATCACTCCAATCAACATATACATCTGACTCAACCAAGAACTGAGGCCAAGCAATGCCTTTACGTTCTTAATACTCAATATTACTTGTAACAAAGCTCAAACATAGCTACTAATGTCAACTAAGGCTATAAACATGCATCAACATCATTAATCATCCATAAACTTCACACTACTTCAAGGGTTTCAAGATTTATACCTTCTTTGGAGTTTATATAAGCCTAATAATCCTTGTATGATCCTTGTATGGTCCTAAGATAGCTTGAATCCACAAAAGAAATCATGAAAACAAGGTTAGCTTTCGGAGTTACTATTCATCCAGTGAAAGAACTGCACAAACGAAGGCCTTACCGTGCTCAAATGGAAAATTCCTGTGAAATAGAAGTTGTAGATTATCGCACGACCTTTCCAACAAGCTAAAGAACGCAAGATTTGAGTAAGAAACGAAGGAGATATGGCTGCTACAGTTTGGCCGAATGTTGCTCTTCAATGGTGAGGAAATGTTTTGATTTTTCTTTTCTTTCTTCCTTTGTATAATTACTTAGATATTTATCCAATTAAGTGGTGAGTCATCACCCCTGATGTCCTCTTCTTGTGACACATGGCGAGCATGCACTGGCTCTGTTAAAGTAGCTTTACTGGTTCGTTTAATTTCGTAGAATGCTCGCAAGGTTTCTCGAGGGTTCTATCGAGGTATTTTACCGAAATCGTTCTCGATACTTCTAATTCATTTATCAAATCCATATCCATGGAATTAATAATTTAAATCCTTAAATATCCTCAAATAATAATTATTTAGTCCGTTTTTGGTGAAACTTCGGAGAAAACGAAAAATGCTATTTTTCCGATTCTGACAGCTTCTGCATTCTTTTATTTCCATCGTAGATCACTAATGCGACTTTGAAAGTTTATTATATCGTCCCGTATATAGGGTGGTCTGAAAAAACTTTTAAATGAAGAGTTACTATTCATTAGTGGCTTTTCTATAATCCTTTGGATCAAAATCCGTTCCAATATTCCTGATCTATTTTCTCTTTACTCTTTGCACTTAGAAAACGTTCTAGTGCTTTCTCGGGCATACGCTATCTTGTTTACAGAGTTATCGGATGTATTCCAGATATTGATTTGGATGACATAAAAATACTTTCCTTCCCTGGAGTATTGTATTCTTATCTTCCAGATTGATTGTCCTTATTTATATGTTCCGTCCATTCTTATTATTCTCAAAATGTTTGAAAACTGAAATCCATATTCATTTCATACTTAATTCTCCAAAAACCATTACCACCATCCACATATATATATATATACATCATCATACAATAAAAGTTTTAATTCTACCCAAAATCTGGGGTCTTACAACAGCTCGCCGCGGAGAGGACTGAGAGGCTTAGGCTCCGGCGCGTCAGGAGGACCATTCGCCCCCAGGTCTTTAGGAGGGAGGTGACCCGCATCGAGCGCCGGGCACGAGCGAGGATTAGGGCCTTACAGACAGACGGAGGTGGCAGAGTGTCCCGGTTTGATACTGAGGAGATCGTTCGTCTTGCTATGGTCAGGGTGAGGGCCCTGAGCCGCGCTCGTGGCTGAGTCCAGATACAGTGATATGGTAGTCTAGCCTTCTAGTCTTGCCCGGCCATGGTAGAGTGCCGACTTTTGGAGGGTTTGTTTTGTTGTATATAGTTTCCCGTAGGCAGACTAGATGGATGGACTTTGTATTTCACTTTTATTCTAGTTGTTGTTTTCAGGCAGTTGTATTCTGAAACTATGATGTTGGTTCAGACATTGTATTTTGACAGCACTATGTATATATGGGTTTCGTTTCAGTTACATCAGTTGTAGTGACATGGCCACCAGTGTGTTTGATCTTTATCTCTGCGTACTTTTCGATTAAATTGCCATCATATATAGAACTGGGGATCTTAAATCCCAAATATACTATCATTGTGTAAGGAGAAATCCTACAAAACAGGTGTATAAATTTAATGTGATTTTCTGAAATTTCAGTAAGATGCCTCCGCGGAGAATTGCGACCAGGGCTAATCCCCGTGAGTCTACCGACCAAGAGAGTCACAATCAACATAGTGAAAACCCTGAGTATGATGAAGAAAATGACGAAGACTATAATGAGCAGGAAGACTCCCGGTATGGGGAAAGAGATGAAACCTTTTATACCTAGGAATTTGAGGATGAAAGGGAAGAAACTGAGGTTGAGCAAGAGAGGGAGGATCGGAATAGAGACCCTATGGGTCAGTTCATGGACTTGCTTAGACAAAATTTGGTTCGACAACCCCAACCACCCCAAGGGGACAGCAGTAATGTGGCCAACTCTTTTAGGGCCTTTAAATCATTGAAGCCTCCTGAGTTTACAGGATCAGCCGACCCAGTAGAAGCAAGGGCATGGATTAAGGAGATGGAGAAGTCATTTGAAATTTTGAGTATTGAGGAGGCACAAAAGACTGTTTTTGCATCATACATGTTAAAGGGAGAGGCCAACTACTGGTGGGAGGCCAAGAGAAATATGGAAGCAGGTGCTGTGATAGCTTGGGAAAGGTTTAAGCAGTTATTTCTGGAAAAGTATTTTCCGAGGTTCATGAAAACTCAGATGGAGCTCAAGTTCTTGGAGCTAAAGCAAAATAATCTATCAGTAGCGGAGTATGAAGCGAAGTTTACTGAACTGTCTAGGTTCGTGCCCGAGTTCGTGGACACGGATGAAAAGAGAGCTAGTAGGTTTCAGCAAGGGTTGAGGCCAGGGATCCAGAATCGGGTGGCTATTCTAGAAATTACAGATTATGCCACCCTAGTACAGAAAGCCTCAATCGCAGAAGCAGGCATCGATCAAGTCCAGAAAGAAAGGGGTGGGAGAAAGAGGAAGCATGTGAGTATGGGAGGGGGTTCGGCAGGAGGCAACCCTTCCAACAAGTTCAGTCGCAGAGCGGTTTCCCTACCCAATAGAAATGAAGGCTCCAAGCCAACCCCGAGCACCAGCATAAACCAGAGTAATAAGCAGTCGGGAGCACCTCGGTCCCAATCCTTTCAACCATCCTTTCCGATATGTGCCACTTGTGGGAAGAGGCATCCAGGTGTATGTAAAAGGGGTCTGACAACTTGTTATAAATGTGGACGGCCAGGCCATTATGCTAGTTCTTGTACCAGGGATTCCCTTAGTGACATCAAGAGTCCTACGTGTTATAACTGTGGTCAGCAGGGACATATATCAAGAAATTGTCCAAAGAGCAAGCCAGCAGCATCGGGGGCCAGCAAAGCTGCCTCCAACAAGCCACCAACGGCCAGAACTTTTAACATGACAGTACAGGATGCAGTAAGGGATACCAATGTGATAGCAGGTACTCTTTCCCTCAATTCAGTCAGTGCAAATGTTTTATTTGACTCTGGAGCGACTAAATCCTTTATATCAAAGGACTTTGCTTATAAACTAGGACTTAAAGCTCAACCCCTGAGAGGTACCTTACAAGTAGAAATAGCCAATCATGAGATAGTTCCCGTTAATCAGATTCATCCCGGATGTGAGTTAAAGATAGGAGATCAATCGTTTTCTGTTGATTTGATTCCTTTCAAGTTAGGGGAGTTTGATGTCATTTTAGGAATGGATTGGTTGTCCCGCAATAATGCTCAGATAGATTGTAAAGGGAAGAAGATTAGATTGAGTACCACAGGAAAGAAGGATATAGTTTTTAAAGGGATAAGACAGACGCAAAAATTCTTAACCATGGCCCAAACTAAGAGATTGTTGCGAAAAGGAAACGAAGCCTACTTAGCTTACGTGGTGGACACCCAAAAAGAGGTGCCCAATCTGCAAGATATCCCCGTAGTCAACGAATTCAAGGATGTGTTTCCCCAAGACCTTCCAGGGTTACCACCCGACAGAGAAATTGAGTTTGCAATCGAGCTAGCCCCAGGGGCAGCACCACTGTCCAAAGCCCCGTACAGATTAGCCCCAGTAGAGATGAAGGAGCTGGCTATCCAGTTGCAAGAACTGTTAGAGAAGGGCTTTATAAGACCTAGTGTGTCGCCTTGGGGCGCACCAGTGTTGTTTGTTAAGAAGAAAGATGGGAGTATGAGATTATGCATCGACTATCGCGAATTAAATAAGCTAACCATAAAGAACAAGTACCCTTTGCCAAGAATCGATGATTTGTTCGATCAGCTGAAAGATGCTGTATACTTTTCTAAGATTGACTTGAGAACTGGATATCACCAGTTGAAGATTAAACCCGAGGATATCCCTAAGACTGCATTCCGTACCCGTTATGGACATTACGAGTTCCTGGTGATGTCGTTTGGATTAACCAACACCCCCGCAGCCTTTATGGACCTGATGAATAGAGTGTTCAAGAAATATCTGGACAAATTCGTCATAGTTTTCATTGATGACATTCTTATCTATTCCAAGACGGAAGTGGAACACGTTGAGCATCTAAGGATAGCCCTAGAAATTCTCAGGAAGGAGCAGTTGTACGCCAAGTTCTCGAAGTGTGAATTCTGGAAGGAGGAGGTGCAATTCTTAGGGCATGTGATTAATAAAGAAGGAGTGTTGGTTGACCCCTCCAAGATAGAAGCAGTTTCGAATTGGGAGCGTCCAACCACCCCAACAGAGGTAAGGAGTTTTATCGGACTGGCCGGGTATTACCGGAGATTTGTGCAAGATTTTGCAAAGATAGCAGCCCCGTTAACACGACTTACCCGCAAGACGGAGAAGTTTGAATGGACAGATAAATGTGAGAAAAGCTTTCAAGAGCTGAAGAGAAGGTTGGTGACGGCCCCCGTGTTGGCGTTGCCTGATGGAAAAGGGAATTTCGTAATTTACAGTGACGCTTCGCATAAAGGATTAGGATGTGTGCTTATGCAGCATGATAAAGTAATCGCGTATGCGTCAAGGCAGCTAAAGGACTACGAGATTCGATAGCCAACTCACGATCTAGAACTGGCAGCGATAGTCTTTGCTTTAAAGATTTGGAGACACTATTTGTATGGGGAAAAATGTGAAATCTATACTGATCATAAGAGCCTTAAGTACATCTTTACCCAAAAAGAGCTGAACATGCGCCAGAGAAGATGGCTAGAACTGATTAAGGATTATGATTATGAAATTCGTTATCACCCGGGCAAAGCCAATGTGGTGGCTGACGCCCTTAGCAGAAAGGAGTGACTTAAGATGATGACTTTGGAGGAAGCCCTGATAAGAGATATGGAGAAGTTGGAAATTGAGATCAAAATTCCAGGAGATAGCCGAGAGAAGTTGATGGAGATTCAGGTCCAATCCCCATTATTAGAAAAGATCAAGTTGTGCCAAGAGCGAATGCTCCAAGATGAAAGAGAATCCCTGACAGGGGAAGAGTTGAGGACTGAGAAAGACAACCAGGGCTTAAAGAGATATACTTACAGAATTTGGATTCCTAACGTCCCAGAGCTGAAAGATGAGATTCTGCATGAAGCTCACAATAGCAGATATTCAATTCACCCAGGGGGAAATAAGATGTATCAAGATTTGAAAGAGTATTACTGGTGGCCTAACATGAAAAGAGACGTGGCGGAATGGGTAGGCAAATGTCTGACCTGTCAAAGAGTAAAAGCTGAACACCAAAGGCCCAGTGGACTTCTACAACCTCTGGAAATTCCCGAATGGAAATGGGATCATATAGCAATGTACTTTGTCGTAGGCCTACCAAGGAGCAAGGCCAATCATGACGCCATATGGGTGATAATAGACCGACTAACGAAGTCGGCCCACTTTCTACCAATTAACGAAAGATTCACTGTTGATAAATTAGTGGATATTTATATGAAAGAGATTGTGGCCCGGCATGGAGTCCCGGTGACCATCGTATCGGATCGAGATCCCAGATTTAATTCGAGATTTTGGAAGAGTTTTCAGGAATGTGCCGGAACCAAGCTGAATATGAGTACTGCCTATCACCCTCAGACAGATGGGCAAAGTGAAAGGACCATCCAAACACTAGAGGATATGCTGAGGTTCTGTGCCCTAGATCTTAAAGGAAGTTGGGATGATCACTTGCCATTGGTTGAGTTCTCTTATAATAATAGTTTTCATGCGAGCATTGGAATGCCGCCTTATGAGGCCCTTTACGGAAGAAGGTGCAGATCTCCCTTATATTGGGATGAAGTTGGTGAGCGTAAGTTGCTAGGGCCTGAAATGGTTCAAAGGACAAAGGACATAGTGGATTTAATTCGAGGACGGCTAGTAGCAGCCCAAGATAGACAGAAAAAGTATGCAGATTTGGCTCGGAAGGGCAAAGAGTATGAAGTAGGAGACCTAGTGTTCTTGAAAGTGTCTCCTTGGAAAGGATTGATGAGATTTGGAAAGAAAGGAAAGTTGAGCCCTAGATACATTGGGCCATTTGAGGTTTTGAGACGTATTGGAAAGCTAGCGTATGAACTGGTACTACCCCCGTATTTGCAACAAGTCCACAATGTGTTTCACGTTTCGATGCTAAGGCCTTACAAGTCGGATGCTAAGCATATAGTGGAATACGAGCATGTAGACATACAACCAGACTTGACCTATGTGGAGCAGCCAATGGAAATTATAGATCGAAAGGAACAAGTGCTCCGAAACAAGGTCATCAAACTAGTCAGAGTAGTATGGAGAAATCATAATGTGGAAGAATCAACTTGGGAGCTAGAGAGCGAGATGCTAGAAAGATATCCCCATTTATTTTCAGAGTGATTCCGGGACGGAATCCTTTTAAGGAGGGGAGACTGTAAAACCCCAGATTTTTGGGTAGAATTAAAACTTTTATTGTATGATGATGTATATATATATGTGGATGGTGGTAATGGTTTTTGGAGAATTAAGTATGAAATGAATATGGATTTCAGTTTTCAAACATTTTGAGAATAATAAGAATGGACTGAACACATAAATAAGAACAATCAATCTGGAAGATAAGAATACAATACTCCAAGGAAGAAAAGTATTTTTATGTCATCCAAATCAATATCTGGAATACATCCGACAACTCCGTAAACAAGATAGCGTACGCCCGAGAAAGCACTAGAACGTTTTCTAAGTGCAAAGAGTAAAGAGAAAATGAACCAGGAATATTGGAACAGATTTTTGATCCAAAAGATTATAGAAAAACCACTGATGAATAGTAACTCTTCATTTAAAAGTTTTTCAGACCACCCTATATGCGGGACGATATAATAAACTTTCAAAGTCGCATTAGTGATCTACGATGGAAATAAAGGAATGCAAAAGCTGTCAGAATCGGAAAAATAGCATTTTTTCGTTTTTCCGAAATTTCACCAAAAACGGACTAAATAATTATTATTTGAGGATATTTAAGGATTTAAATTATTAATTCCATGGATATGGATTTGATAAATGAATTAGAAGTATCGAGAACGATTTCGGTAAAATACCTCGAAGGGACCCTTAAGAAACCCTGCGAGCATTCTACGAAATTAAACGAACCGGTAAAGCTACTTTAACAGGACCAATGCATGTGCGCCAAGTGTCGCAAGAAGAAGCATCAAGGACCAATGACTCATCACTTTGACCATTTAATTACAAAATGTAAGTAATTAAAACAAAAGAAAAAAAAAGTGGAAGCATCACCACCACCACCAAGAAGCTCTCGGCCAAGCTTGAAGAGGAAGGAGAAGTGGAGATTTCTTCCACCAACAATTACAACCTAGAGCTTAAAACGAAGCTAGTGATTAGTAGAAGGTGAGCCATGAATCTTATAGCTTTTCCTTAAGTGTTTCTTGTTCAAATAAATGAAAGAAGATGAAGATTAATAGTGTTTTTCAAGAACTAACTCTTGATTCTTGATTTCTTTTGGGGATTCAAGCTATCTTAGGACCATACAAGGATCATACAAGGATTATTAGGCTTATATAGACTCCAAAGAAGGTATAAATCTTGAAACCCTTGAAGTAGTGTGAAGTTTAAGGATGATTAATGATATTGATGCATGTTTATAGCCTTAGTTGACATTAGTAGCTATATTTGAGCTTTGTTACAAGTAATATTGAGTATTAAGAACGTAAAGGCATTGCTTGGCCTCAGTTCTTGGTTGAATCAGATATATATGTTGATTGGAGTGATTGAGGAGCAATTTAGATGGTTTGAAATTTGGGATTATTCGAATTACAGCCGTCGTAATGACGAAATTTCTAAAGCCCTTAAAAACAGAGCATAACAGTTAAGATAGGCCTCGGGTATGAATGTTTATATGACTTGTACTTATAGATTTTTGAACGTAGATCGTTTTGGTTCGAAAATCGAAGCAATCCGATTTACGGTTTAGGAGATATGGTCAAATTAGTAAAAGTGGTTCGAAAACAAGTAGAAAAGTTCGTAACTGAAGTTGAGCTTACTTAACTGGATCTTTGCAGGGGTTAAACATGATAATTAAATACTAGAGACAGAAAGGAAAGTGTGGGAGAAGACCTTGTGTGAAAAATATCGTTTTTCGATTTTATAAAAATGTTTGAAGTTAGGATAAATGCGAGAAACCCCTTAAAACTAGTACTTGGGTATAACTTTGGAAAACCTTGAGAAATGAATCGAAAATCTTGAAATGAATCATACGAGGTTAACCCTAGAATATTTATAACTTCAAGACAGATCAAGAGCAAGTCGGGATGATGTCCTTTGATAACAAACGAGTACCTAATTATAAGGTGTCGGTAGAAATTGCAAGGGTTAGGATTATATAGTCGCCTTAGTGCGGTGTTTAAGTTTAAGAATCATGTTTTGCTTGATTCCTAAGTATGAGTTATTGATGAAAGGTATTTTATTGTTGATAGATCGCCGGACTACTGCAAGGCACCACCCACAGACTAAGAGATCAGGCAAGTTTTCAAACCTATACCTTTTCAAAAACTGTTGTGGTGATAACTAAAGATTTTGAGATATATGCTATATGTGTATGATTTCGAAATGATTTCTATGATGCTAAGTCAAAGTATTGATACAAGTTGAACTTGTAAGCTATGGATATAGTAGTATTTTGTAGCTGATGTGCTAAGCAAAACCCTCAGTAGGGGGATATATATATTCTGCATTTATACTTTGGACCGGGAATGGTATCAGTTGTTATCTAGAGATATATTATATACTCTCTATATTTATTTTACATACTAAGAAAGGTATCAGTTGCTATCTAGGGTTATTTTATTGTGTTATTACAATTAATCTCGATAAGTGGTTTACAAAATTAAAGATCATTTGGAGTTTAATCTGTTAAGGGTATAGTTTAAATATATGATGGATAGTTGTTATCTACCCTTTTTGATAAGGAAGTACTTGAGAAGTATTTCTAAATAAATATTCTTTATTAAATATAGTTTGATTTAATTATTTAAAGCCCTACTTCTTAAGGAAGTATTTTGTGAAAACTATTTTTAAACCCTAGATAGCTAATAAAGTTTTATTCAGACAATTATAAATATAATTAGAGAAGGTTCCCAAAACTATTTCCCGTTTAAGTCTATATTCAGAAAGACTTAAATGTTCGCTCAAACTTCAAAGATACATGGAACCTTTCTCAAGATTTTATGGTTGTTTCAAGTGGACTGCCCGGTCCTAAATCTTTTAAATCAATGAATTTATCAGTCTGGTTTACTACCATCAAAATGATTTTGATTACTTCCTCAAGATTCGAGGGGTAAGATCAGTGGAATTAGTTGCATCCATTAACAAGCGTCAGCTTGGGAAATATGGGTGAATTTTCCTTTCCAACCAGATATGACTACTTTGTGGAGTTGTATTCTTGGGGAAAAAGGGGAAGGAACTTTATGTTTCAGTGTTATGGATTTACTCGGACTTGGAGATATATAAGGGACTGAGTAGCGCCGGTCCCCTAAGGGAATTACGCGTAGACCGTCGTTCTTCCCTTAGATTTATCAGTGCCCGACCGTAGGAGAAGTGGATAGTAACAGAACCGACCGTCCAAGAACGGGTCTGTTCATCCTGCCTACAACCGATTGGCGGGGAGGTAAGTCGGTGTGAGACTGATTATCTTCCCTTCTACGTAGAAAAATAGCAGGGGGATTCGCCTTACGACTGATCATCGTAGGGGTATCCTCGGCGCCCAGCATCTCCATCTACAGTTCACTATTCATGAAAGAGCACATCTTGTGCAAGTTTTCAGAGAAAGAGAAATTACTCCAGTTACTCAGTTCCATGCAAGTTTTCAGAAAGAAAAAGTTTACCCAAGAGTATTCCAGTTTATTTCAGTGTATGAGTTTTCCAGAAAGTATATAAATTTATGGAAGGTATATGATATTTGGGAAAAGATACTTGGAATCAGATGAACTATGAAGATAGATTGAAATTATTTTACAGTGATTTTATTTCCAGACTACGATAGGAGCTAAATGCTTATTTTGATAGATGATACTTGATTATACACATTGTTATCAGCTCAGTATTATTTTGGTGGGCCTTGTTGCTCACCCTTGCTTGTTTTATATATGTCACCACAACAGATAAACCAGATGTTTCGTACCACCCGCCGCAAGAGGGTTTGGCAGCCCAGAGGACTCTCCCCTGATACTATAGCCGCCATAGCTGAGGTAGAACCTACTAGTGTTATAGACTGGTAGTTGGATTCAGTTTTTAATTATATGTATGACATAACTTAAAGAAGTGGCAGCAAACATAAACTTGTAAATTATATTTATGAGCTTGTAAACACTTATGATATGCATGTAAACCCTATCAACATTTCTTATTTCATGTTCATCTCTGGGACTATAACTTGTATGTGTGTGAGCTTAGATTGCGGGGTCATAGCACGTTATTTATTTATATTGATTCAAGTCAAGCATGATGTATGGAATAATGACCGTAACGACCAGATCTCCGACCCCGGGTCTGGGGCTGTTACAAGTATGCTCCAAGGCAACCATATCAACTACCAGGGTTTCAACAACCGTCTCAAGGCAACGTTGGTCAGTCATCTAATGAAAAGTCTGAATTGGAGGAATTGAGGCTAATGTGCAAGAGCCAAGCTGTTTCCATCAAGACTCTGGAGAATCAAATCGGTCAGATTGCCAACGCCTTGTTGAATAGACCACAGGGAACTCTCCCTAGTGATACGGAAGCTAATCCTGGCAAAAGAGAGGTCAAAGAACATGTAAAAGCAGTTACCTTGCGATCCGGAAGGGTTACGAGTGACCAGAACTCAGAAAAATCAGAAAATGAAAAAATTCTGGATTCCCAGCAAAAGGTGGAGCGCGCCCGCGCCTGACCTTCTGCCAGAAGTGGAAAAAAATGAAGAAAAATCTAGTCAGGGGGGAAACGATGCGGAGAAAAATGACCATTCTACTGAGAAATCTGTGCCGAAGCAAGCTACAGAGAGCAAGGAAGTCTATCCTCCTCCGCCATTCCCTAAACGTCTTCAAAAGCAGAATTTGGACAAGCAGTTTGCTAAGTTTCTGGAGGTTTTCAAGAAGTTGCATATCAATATACCTTTTGCGGAAGCTTTAGAACAAATGCCGAGCTACGCAAAGTTCATGAAGGGTATTCTATCTCGGAAGTTGAAACTCGAGGAGTTGGAGACCGTCGCTCTTACAGAAGAGTGCAGTGCTATCCTACAGCAGAAGTTACCTCCTAAACTCAAGGATCCAGGGAGTTTCACCATACCGTGCACAATCGGCAATCTATCTTTCAACAAGTGCTTGTGTGACTTGGGAGCTAGTATTAATCTGATGCCGTTGTCTGTCTTCATGCAACTTGGTTTACCTGAACCGAAACCTACGAACATGTCCTTACAGCTGGCTGATAGGTCTATCACATATCCAAGGGGTATAGTGGAGGATGTCTTGGTTAAAGTGGATAAGCTCATGTTCCCTGCTGATTTTGTTATTCTGGACTTTGAGGAAGACAAGAAGATTCTGATTATCTTGGGAAGACCGTTCTTAGCTACAGGCCGAACTTTGATCGATGTGTAGAAAGGAGAGTTTACAATGAGGGTTCAAAATCAGAAGGTCACTTTTAACGTGTTCAAGGCAATGAAATTTCCAACTGAGGAAGAAGAGTGCTTTAAATTGGAGATGGTCGATTCTGTCGTCAATACAGAGGTTGAACAACCGCTGAAGTCAGATACAGTGGAAAAAGTCTTGATAGGGAATTCTGATATCGAAGACGAAGAAAGAGCAGAGCAACTTCAGTTGTTGAATGCACCTCCGTGGAAAAGAAATATTGATGCGCCATTCGAATCTCTTGGATTAGCAGAGCTGAACAATTCTCAGGAGCGACTTAAACCATCTATGGAAGAAACTCCTACACTTGAACTCCAACCACTGCAGGATCAATTGAGGTATGGTAAAGTCTACAAGAACAACAGGCTATATAAGGAGAAGGTTGACGACTGACATGAAAGAGGGGTAGCGAAACATTCATTTGTGCTTGGTCAGCGAGTTCTGCGTTTCAAGTCTCGCTTCAGATTTTTTCCAGGAAAGCGTAAGTCGAGGTGGTTGGAGCCTAT
Source organism: Heracleum sosnowskyi (assembly GCA_030848705.1). Taxonomy (NCBI): domain Eukaryota; kingdom Viridiplantae; phylum Streptophyta; class Magnoliopsida; order Apiales; family Apiaceae; genus Heracleum; species Heracleum sosnowskyi. The sequence continues at coordinate 76,301,234 of CM061235.1, forward strand.
TACGGTTAAATCAGTATTTCCGCATGATGCAGTAGAGATTTTCCATAAGTTTCCGGACGAAGCGTTCAAGGTTAATGGTCAGAGGCTGAAGCATGACGTTGGTAATATGGTGAATCGTGAGTCGACGTTCACCGTTCTTGCGACTGGATGAAAAAGGATTCACGTCAAGCTATTGACGTAAAACAAGCGCTTCGTGGGAGGCAACCCACGCGAATATGTAGTATTAGTATTAGTATTCTGTTTAAAAAAAAAAAATCCATGAACAGTAGCAGAGCGCGCCCGCGCCTTCCAGAGCGCGCCCGCGCCTTCTAGAGCGCGCCCGCGCAGGGTTACTGTTCACAGAAAAAAAAAAGCAAAAAAAAAAAAGACAAAAAAGAGTTTGTTTTGTTTCCCCCTAGGATCCATCTAGGATTCAGCGTGAAGTTGATAGGTCTAGTTTTGGTGATGTTCATTATAGGCGACTGACTCGGCGCATTGATGCGATGCATGACATGCATAGCCGCTTTGCTCAGGATTTGACTCAGGCTTTAAGTACTGCATTCAGAGCCACTGGAGTTGATATCGCTTGGCCTGACTTTGGAGCGGATTCTATTTATCCACCACCGGATACACCACCCGAGGAGGGTGGTCCTGCTGCTGAGTAGGTATTCTCTGCACTTTCCTTGTTATTACCTTCAATGAGGACATTGAATATTGTAAGTTTGGGGGTGGTAATTAAGGAATGTTAGTGTGTGTGTTCATATAGGATTCATATTGCATTTTTAGTTAGTTCATTCATATCTTTGCATGTCTATGTCATTTAGAGTATTTTGTTTGCATTAGTGTTTATATCTATTATGTGAGTCCATTTAGTTGCATTTGCATAGCATATTTCATGATCCCTTAGGACTTGGCTATTTCCGTTGATGAGTCGATGTTGATGGGAGTGTGGTAAGGATGAATAGAGGGTTGATTTAAGTTCCTAAGAATTGACTTGCATGCCAGAAACAAAATAATTTCATAAGTCTCATTGGTTGCTTTTTGAATTTGATCAGACCATGTTTGTTTGGATGTTAGAATTTAACCACTTGCTTATATTTAGAATTTTCTTCTATTCTCTTGAAATTAAAGAAGCACTTAAGTCTAAGTTTGGGGGAAAACAGGGATTTCATGCTAGTTGTTAAAAAAGGCTAGGCGTCAAATGTCTAGTAGCCGCTCATTGAAAAGATGAGTAGTCTAGGGTGGGATGAGAAAAAGGCAAAGTGCACTCATTCCGAAATTGTGTTAGTAAAAAAAAAAGGAAAAAAAAAAGTTGTGTTTAGTTGTTTTATGCAGAATTGATCAGGTTGAGCTCTTTAATACTCGAGCAATTAAGTTCTAGGGGACTTTGTGCCTAGTGACCTAAGACTTTTCTGGTCTGGGATCCGCTAACCTAACGCTCGCTACATGGGTATTATTGTATAAACCTTTTGGGGTCTCATCCTGTAAAGCATAATGTAACATAAGATGTAAAAGAGATAACTACAACTCAACAAAGGACAAGACAGACAATAATATTAGCAGAAGCACAGGAATCCAGAATCAAATAAGAAAAGGTAAACTCAAAAAATCAAAATACGTTATGTATTCTTGAAGTCCGTAAACAGGTCACGGAAAGAAGTTCATGAAAATGTTCAAGCCTCAGTGACAGCAAAAGAAACAAGACTTTCAAGGCGACAGAAGTATGTGAATGATTTAGGGTTAAGTACCACGGGATTCCAGTGATTTAAACGAAGCAACCAAAACGACAAAGGACTTATCAGCAGCATTGAATTGAAGACATAAAAGAAGAATTGATCAAGTATTATTCATCTGTGAACTAGACCAGTTGTACTAGGTGACGGCACTACAAAGATCAAGTTGTTTTATCGTCTCAGAATAAAATGATACAGTCTAAAACTTAAACACCCTGAAACTTTTCTAAAAGGACAAAACAAGAAAAGGTTCGATGGTTTTTCTTTTTAGAAAACCATCGAATGAAGAAAATGAAAACTATGATAAAGTAATGTTTCATTCGATAGTTTTTATTAAAAAACCATCGAATGGAATATTAACTTTATTCATTCGATAGTTTTCAATTTAGAAAGTGGGTGAAAAGTTTTCTTTGTTTGTCAGGTTGATGAGAATTGGACGGCCAAGATTGTTTTTACAATTAAGGTTCGATTGTTTTCTAAAACTAAGACTACAATTACAATAGAGGAAGTGTGTCTTCTTCAGTCGAGTTATTTCACACAGAAGCAATAACTGAGAGAGAGATTGAGCTAGAGAGAAAATACCAGAGAAATTAATTCTGCTTAAACTCTATCAAAGTTTTTATTGTGTATAACTTAGAACTCATTGAAGCTAATCTACGGATTAGAAATTGTAGCACCCCTCGAGGTTTATATTTATAAAAAGATATATTCCCCGAAACTTGATTTGGTTTGGTGTGTTTGATTTCGTTATAGAACTGAATGATTAATCCGCGAACGAAATTGAATTATATGTGAGTATCGTATTCAACCCCCCCTTCTACGATACTTTGGACCTAACAATTGGTATCAGAGCTACTTGATTGACATACAAATCAGATCCGGTGAATGTGACCAAAATCAAACGTAGCGTGAAAATTCGAAGAAAATTTTTTAACTTTCAAAATTTTTCATTTATTTGGAATTTCTTGAATTTTAAACAATTTGGAATTTTCAGAAACCATGAGTGCACCAAAGACAACAGCTGGTATTAAAGTTCCCCCGTTTACTAGAGATGATTTCGGTTTGTGGAAGATGAAGATGCTATTATTTATCAAGGCATCAAATCCGTTATACATTGGCATATTAGAGAACGGACCGTTTGTACCAATGAAACCAGTTAGTGAATCTACAACTCCTAATGGTAGCAGAATTCCTCAAGGCACCCAACCTAAGGATATAACTGAGTATATAGATTCTGACAAAGAACTGATTCGATTGGATACAGGATTGATGTTGATATTAGCAGACTCCGCAGACAAGGAAATGAGCTATCAGTTGATGAACTATACAAGCGGGAAACATATGTGGGATACCATTAACTTGATAATGGAAGGAACTGAAGACGTGCAGGAAAACAGATTGGACATCCTGACTTCTCAATATGAAGCGTTTAGGTCCCTGCCAGGAGAAAGTATAACTCAGGTCTTTGAGAAATATACTAAGCTTCTAAATGAATTGGCAATGAAAGGAAAGACCTATCCACTGGGAGAATCAAACAGGAAGTTCATGATGACGCTGCCCCATCATGTAGAACACAAGTCATCATCCATAAGGGAAAGAATTGACTTCACAAAAATGCCACTAGAGATGATCTATGGCAAGTTGAAGACCTATGAGATGGAACAGGAACAGAGAGTGATAATCTACGGACAGGGGACAGTGGAGAACAAACACAATGCACTTGTGAGATCAGCAGCACTTGTAGTGGATGAACCAATAACTTCTGAGATTCAGGTTCAAACCTCTAGAGCTGGAAAGGAGGTGATTATAGAAGCTGAAATGGATTCTGTGAATTTGGGTGTTGATGAAAGTGATTACTACACCCTAGAAGAGCTTGAGCAAATGGAAGACAAAACCATGGCGTACTTAGCTGCAAAGTTTAGTCATATCCGTTTAAAGAGAAACCCTAAGTACAAGTTCAAGGGCTCAACCAACAGATTCCAGAAGAGCAATTATTCACCAGGGACTGGCTTTAAAGGAGGCTACAAGACTGGCATGATTGATAGAAGCAAATCAAGATGCTACAATTGCAATGAGTTAGGGCATTTCGCCACTGAATGCCGGAAGCCTCGTCAAGCAAGAGACATGAAAGATGTCTATGGAAAGAGAGATTCTATTGAAGACTTGAAGAAGGAGAATGCCAAGCTTAAACAGCAACTGGGGCATTGTCTGGAAAGCAGAAAGGGAAAGCTTATATAGCATAGGGAAAACACTGGGATGACACTGATTCGGATGAAGAGGAGGAATATGTAAATGTTGCTCTAATGGCTGACTCTTCAGAGGAATCACTGCAATTATCTCAGGTACCTATCTTAACAACAATTGACATGTCTAATTCCGAGTACAAGAAAACTGTGCAAGATCTTAGTGTAGAATTGTTTAATGTACACACAAGCATGCTAGCATCAGAAATGGAAAATGCTAAACTAGTTCTTAAGATTAAACATCTAGAATCTAAAAATGAAGAACTAGAGCTTGTAGCTGTCACATTAGAAGATCTTAAGCAAAAGAATGCGTACTTAGAAAACAAGGTCAAGTGTAATGATGAGATAGAGACTATCCTCAGGAAGCAGATTTCAGATTTAGATTTGAAACTGAATGCTTTTAAGAATTTCGCTCTAGTGGCTAAGGAAATCATTGATACTGTAAGAACCCGAAATTTTCGGTAGAATTAAAAAAAAAAATTATGATAAAGTGCATCAGTGAATATATGAATGATTAGTGGTTGTAACCACAATGTATTAATGATTTTGAGATTCAAGATTATAAAATGAATATGGATTTCAGTTACAAGTACTTTGTGAATAGAAGGGATGGACTGACCATCTAAATAAGAACAATCTATCTGGAAAATGGGAATATAATATTCCAAGAAAGAAAAGTATTTTCATGTCATCCAAATCGATATCTGTTATGCATCCGACAACTCCGTAAACAAGATAGAGTATGCCTGAGAAAGCACTAGAACATTTTCTAAGTACAAGAAACGTTGGAATTGATATTGATCTACAAGATTGTGGATGAATAGTGATTTTGAGGATTAACAAAATTTTTCTTGCCACCTATGTATGAGACGTAGGGTGGATATTCCGAAATCATATTAGTGATCTACGGAGTAAATAAGTGAATGCAAAGACGATCGGAATTCAGAAATTCCAAATTTTATTTTGGAACAGTATTTGACCGGGCAGCGAATTATATATTATTATATTCAAGAAATGAGATATTAAAATTGAGGAATTGAGGATTTAACATTTTGGAATTTTAGTATATTATTAAAGTCGATTTAAGGATTCGATTGTTGAAGTGAATAGTGAATAGTTACTATTCACTGCGAGCATCGCGTAAAATTTTATTCGCCCTTTAGAAAATATTTCGAATCGTTTCAAGAGGAATAAGGTAACATTTACGGGATTAAATATAGACATGGAAGTAACATGTAACAAGATTAATTCGAGGGATGCAACATTTGGATCATCCATGTGAAAAGAAACGAACTAGTAAAGCTACTTTAACCAAACGCGTGCATGCGCGACACGTGTCCTGGTGACTCACCAAATGTGATGACTCACCCCTCTCTTATACAAAAAAATCAGCATTATCTTCATTATTAACCAAAACAAAGAAAAGAAAAAGAAGAAGGAAAATTCGGAGAAAAAGAGAGAAGAAAAATGGGAGAGAAAGAATTGATCATAACTCGAGATTCTGTGGTCCGTTTTTGGCGTTCTACCACTCAAATCGAAGCTCTCGAGAAGCTCTACGCAACCATGGTAAGAGATCGCTTCACCTCTGTGTTTTACCCATTCGATTCAGTGATTAACAGTTGGAGAAGATGATGAATAGTAACTTGTATCTTGTTTTGTTTTGTTTTGATAATGAGTTTGTAGCTTCCAAAGGTTGTATTAAGCAAGAATCTAAGGCTACATCAGGAGTATGGCAGAAAGCAAGCTTGGAGGAAGGTATAAACCTCTGCCCCTTTGAGTTTGATATGAGTTTTGAAATGGTTTTGATGTTTATGTAAAGTTAAGAGCATGATTAAGTAATTAGATGAATTGTTGGTTGAGTTTGGAGAATGGGTTATGGATTTATTGTGATTATTCATGGAGGATTTGACTGAGTGGAGGGTGTATAAGGTGGATGGTGAGTTTGGGATTGTTTGGTATTGATTTGAGTGTGTTTTGAAAATGGAAAACGTTACGATTATAGCCGTCGTAATGCCCAATTGATTTAAGGCTGTTTTGAGCAAGAATCACGAACTGGTCTGGTAATATTTTTGAACAGAACTGACCATGAACATGTAGGTCTTGTTTTAAGGTTTGTTTTGATATAAAGATCATGTCCATACGATTTACGGTCTAGGAGAAAAGTGAGTTTTAGTAAACGCCATTCGGAAGAATGACTCATCTCTGTTCAGCAACTTTGAGGCTATATTTGGACCACTTCGGAGCCATATTAAAATGTGAAACTTTGAGGAATAATACTAGAGACAGTTAGGAAGGCTCACGAAAAAGATTCGGATTAAAAAGATTATTTTTCGATTTTATAAAAATGTTTTAGTCGAGGTCGCGCAAGTGAAAACCACTGAAAATGAGACTTAGAAACCAAGGTTTCAAATGGTTAAGTATAACTTGGATTTGAGAATGGATTTCAAACCAAACTTGTGATATAAGTATTTGACGAATAACATGGACTTAGTGTGACGCTAGAGCGAGCAAGTAATGCCTTGGTTGTGTTTCGCTTACATGTTTAAGCATTGAGTTATAAGTGGTTTATCGAGGGAATTAACCGTGTGTTTTCGTTTGACTTTGTCTAGATTGTCCGGCATCATCGCGAACCCCTACCACTTCACGAGCATCAGGCAAGTTTACTAACCCTTACTCTATAGTTAGAGTGGGCATATTTTCGAATGTTAATACTTGTTGATTCAAAAATATATCTATATATATATTCTTTGTTCCAAGTATCAGGCAAGTTTCTAAAACCATACTTTGAAGTATACATATATTATATGCAAGTTTTCTAAATCCAATGCTGTATTTCAGATTACATTATACTGATGATGCATAGGATATGATAGATGCAAGTTTTCAAACCTATACCTTTTTAAAAACTGTTGTGGTGATAACTAAAGATTTTGAGATATATGCTATATGTGTATGATTTCGAAATGATTTCTATGATGTTAAGTCGAAGGTATTGATACAAGTTGAACTTGTAAGCTATGGATATAGTAATATTTTGGAGCTGATGTGCTAAGCAAAACCCTCAGTAGGGGGAATATACTCTGCATTTATACTTTGGACCGGGAATGGTATCAGTTGTTATCTAGAGATATATTATATATTCTCTATATTTATTTTACATACTAAGAATGGTATCAGTTGCTATCTAGGGTTATTTTATTGTGTTATTACAATTAATCTCGATAAGTGGTTTACAAATTAAAGATCATTTGGAGTTTAATCTATTAAGGGTATATTTTAAATATATGATGAATAGTTGTTATCTACCCTTTTTGTTAAGAAAGTACTTGAGAATTATTTCTAAATAAATATTCTTTATTAATTATAGTTTGATTTAATTATTTAAAACCCTACTTCTTAAGGAAGTATTTTGTGAAAACTATTTTTAAACCCTAGATAGCTAATAAAGTTTTACTCAGGCAATTATAAATATAATTAGAGAAGGTTCCCAAAACTATTTCCCGTTTAAGTCTATATTCAGAAAGACTTAAATGTTCGCTCAAACTTCAAAGATACATGGAACCTTTCTCAAGATTTTATGGTTGTTTCAAGTGGACTGCCCGGTCCTAAATCTTTTAAATCAATGAATTTATCAGTCTGGTTTACTACCATCAAAATGATTTTGATTACTTCCTCAAGATTCGAGGGGTAAGATCAGTGGAATTAGTTGCATCCATTAACAAGCGTCAGCTTGGGAAATATGGGTGAATTTTCCTTTCCAACCAGATATGACTACTTTGTGGAGTTGTATTCTTGGGAAAAAGGGAAAGGAACTTCATGTTTCAGTGTTATGGATTTACTCGAACTTGGAGAATTTGTGAGGGACTGAGTAGCGCCGGTCCCCTAAGGGAATTACAATATGGCCGACGGACTGGTGAACGGGTCTGTTCTTCCCTTAGTTTATCAGAAATTGCCCGACCGTAGGAAAAGGAGAGCAACAGGCCGACGGACTGGTGAAACGGGTCTGTTCTTCCTCATAGGAGAGTACCAGGCCGACGGACTGGTGAAACGGGTCTGTACTTCCTGCCTACAACCGATTGGCGGGGAGGTAGGTCAGTCAGATACTGCCTATTCTTCCCTTCTACGTAGAAAAAGATCAGGGGGATACAGCTTGCGACTGATCATCGTAGGGGTATCCTTGGCGCCCAGAATCTCCAGTTACAGTTCAGCATCCATGAAAGAGCATTTTTTTATGCAAGATTTCAGAAAAAAAGAAAGTTTGTTCCAGTCATTCAGTTTCATGAAAGTTTTCAAAGAAAGATAGTTTATTCCAGCTATTCAGTTTCATGAAAGTTTTCAGAAAGGTTACTCAAGAGTAATCCAGTATATTCCAGTATATGAGTTTATAAGAAAGAGTATGAATTTACGAAAAGTATATGATTTTATCTACAGGATATACGTGATCAGATGAGTTTAGAAAGTGGATTGGAAATATTTTACATTGTATTTATTTCCAAATTATGATATGAGGTAAATGTTTGATATGAAAGATGATATTGAATTTTCCTTATAACTTCATCTTTTAAGTTATATGTTGATAGCCTGCTTATATTTTATATAGCAGATATTTTACAGAAAGGATATACTGAGTATCTTGTTATTTCATCTTTTATACTATACTAGAACTTTGTTCATAGTATAAACATTGAAAGTTGCAGAGTATTATGAAATGATATATGAAATACCACAATGGTACTATTTTTGGAATACATTCCGATAAGAAAATGATTTCAGTATCAAGATATTTTGACAAGTTATTGTCTTATACCCGCTTTATTTCTGGGTTGAATTAAAGGCAGAATTATGCCATACTTTCATTACCTTGCTGAGCTATAGCTCACTCTTGCTATTATTTTATATATATTATATAGCAGCGAAGCAGGATGCCAATGGGACGGCACATACCTCGCAAGGCGTTTCCAGAAACAGTTCCTAGCAGTGATCCCGGGAGTAGTACGAACCAATTGAATCAGGCTACGGCTTTTGGCATTCAACTTATGTATAGACATGAATGGTATTAGAGGATTGTGAGCATCAGAAGGCTAAGTGGGTAATGTAACAATACTTAGAAATTGTATCAGTAACGGATTCACAAGACATTTGTGTATTGTAATAAAAGTTAGTTTCCGCAGTTGTTGTATTGTGTCGTTTCTGAGACTCTAACCTGTGTGTGTGTGTGTGAGATATATGTTGTGGGGTCATGAACAGGTAAATTATGAATGGTGTGAGTAATACAGGTAAGGCAAGGAGTACATGGATTGTGACAACCCTAGATCCCCGACCCCGGATTTGGGGCTGTTACAGAGATGGTATCAGAGCTTTAGGTTACAGTCCTCAGAAACGATAGGAGATCGAGTCTTACAATACCCTTAAGAATGATAAGGACATCTAGAGCTCAGGTTGAGTTCGTAGTCGGGTTAGAGGACATGACCCTGACTGTTTAAGATGAAGCCCGAGAGGGGACTTCTTCTGGAAAACCAGACTTAAGACTTCATGGCTAGTCACCTCGATTAGTATGAGTTATAGATTGAAGGGACTCCGAGATACCAGATTCCGAGGCCTTCGAGTAGGCATTTAATGATGCGTTCCTTGAAATGGACGGAGACCCGATAAAGGAAGATCCATAGGAGGATCTAGAGGAAGACCCCATAGTGGGTCAAGGAAAGAATCTTGTAGAGGACGTGTTGATTGATAAAGATGTAGTATGTTACTTGAAGTCGTACAATAGGACCGGACGAACCTTCAGAGGTCAAATAAGTGCTGATACGAGAGTTTAGGATCATTATGATTCATCAAGAGGTATGACAAAGAAAATGGAGTAGAATCTCCAAAGCAGAAGAGGTAGAAGCAGTATAGCCAATATCAGTGGATTGATTCGACTTGAACGAAACCTGTTACTTGTAGTCGGTTATAGTTGCCCATAAGGAGGCAGCATGCGTAAGAACCAAGGTGTTCAGATTTTCACGAACGATTAAGGGTACTTAGTTGCCTAAGAATAGTGTAAGGAATTACTTTGGGCTATGAGATTTCAATCCCCCACGACCAGCGATCCCACTGGAAATAGTGTCTATTACATCATTGAGGAATTTTGTTATTTCAAGGAGAATTTGGGTATATGTACCATGCAAATGTTATTGTAAGGTAAGCACGCTAAGGTGAAATCGAGAACGAGATTACCACTCTCAGGAACCAGGAAGGAATTATGAGGATGGAACAGAAAAGTCGGAAATTAGACCCGAGCATTACTAGCAGGTAAATAGAACAATCAAGTTTCCCTGATTTTGGAAGGGAATTCAGTAAATTTTTGGCAAACCTTGTCTTTCTGATTACCAGAGAATGTCATCAAAGAGAGTGGAGATTAGAGCGAACCATGTGGATTGGATAAGATAGCCGTTATGTGGTTTGGTGTACAGACCCTGATGGCTATAATTGATTGTAGAGATAAAATGATGAAGTTGAGATGGGGCGGTAAAGGTGAAATATATGTAAGGACCAAGACGGACTGAGAAGTTCCGGGATTGATGTAAATGAAAAGGCTATTGTGCCAAAAGTGTTAAGTTTATGTAGCGCACGGGATTGATATGGGAGAATGAATATTGGGTATAAGGATGATTGAAATGCAGACCAGATTTAAGCCTGTAGATTCTAACGATCTTCCAGAGTATCGCCCAGTCGACATGAGGAATTGTCAGTACTATAGGCGACAACGGTATCGAAGTCTTCTTATAGAACAGAACGCTTACTTAAGATGTTTGCGCCGGGTCGAATAAAACCCCCTGCGATTGCAAATGTTGATGGTTGAATTCTTAGCGACTATTATAAGTCGGCAATGAAGTAAGTATCGAACAACTTAGGGTGCGTGGAAAGGAAAAGCTTTAGAATTGAACGAATATCCATCAGAGGAGCCGACATATAAGGCATCCGTAGAGACCTTGGTAGTACCCTCCCCATTTGCAAATTATGTGGGGTACCTCCCCAATCTATGATCCATCTTGACTTCTTTCCAAGAAAGAATTCTGATAAAGGGTATATTCCCTCTTCGAAGTTGTTTTATAGCACTTGTGCTAAACCATATTCAGTTTCACTTGTGTCAGAGGCTGTCACAATGCCTACTTTCAAGCTTTCGAAGCCCTGTCAAATGATGTTATTTAAGCTTTCACTTTTCTTCGAATAATGAATGACCCTATGGTAATACCTCACCACTTGTTTGTTAAGTACCAGTATCTTTTGGTTATTCTTTTATTTGCGATTCTTTGGAAACCGCACCTTTGGAATCTGTTCAATTTTAATCCAAGGTGTTCCTTTGAGAAATATTAAAGACAATAATCATTAAATTGATATCGAATTGCTTTCATACTTTTCAACTTCCACTGAGACGAACAACCCTATACTTATAGGGGCTACAAGGACTATCTGTCTGTGTGATAGAAGTCGGATGGGACGCCATCACTTGTAAGTTGTGAAATACAAGAAGGCTAATTAACTTTAGTATGTCTCAATCGAGGCACACAACATTAAGTTCTTATGATCATGTTGATCTCTCGGTAAATTCTTTTGCCTCCTATGAGGTTATCCTAAAAACTTATAACCAGTGTGTGACGTTTTCCTTGATATGGGAGCTGTCTTTTCAAGGCCCCATAATTTTTGTTATCCTCATTGAATTCTAAGGGGAGGCCACCCAGGTCAAATAAGTCAAAATTCGCTGATAGGAATTAGATTCGCAACGATATTGCTTATGACAGGAGCGGATCCCAAAGACAAATAGAATGTTAGTGACATATCAACGAAATTGGTATTTTCTCCCAAGGATATTATGATAATGGAAAGCGTGTCAATCGATATATGTGAAAGGAATGGCGGTATGCCGTGAACTCCAGTGACAACGGTGTTAGATGGATGCCCTATAGTGAAATTGAGATTTTGGAGGAGTGTTTACGAGTGGACACTACCTCTGGGTTAGCAAGATAATTACTGACGTTGGAGTCAGAGGGAGCTGGTATTGTGACTTGGGAGATGTGCAGCGTGTGTTGTTATAAAGGAATAATTTTCAGAAATATATGAAGACCCGGATGAAAATAAAAGTTAAAGAGTTAAAACAAGAAACCATAAATTGTGACCGAGTATTCAGAGTATAATGGGAATGAAAGGGTTAGTGACTCAGTTACAAGAGTTGCTGTATAAAGGTGTAATAAGACCCAGTGTACCACCATGGAGAGCCCGGTGTTGTTGTAAGAGAGAAAGATGTTAGCACAAGATTTTGTATCGAACCTCGAGGGTTGTATGAGTTCGACATGGAAAATAGGTACCCTTGTAAATGATTGTTTGATCAGCGGAAGAACGCTGTGTATTTCCAAATTTATTTAAGAACTGGGTATCACCAGTGGGAAGTTAAATCTGAGGATATACCCAAGACTGCGATTCGTACTAGGAATAGACACTTCGAGTGTTCAGCGAAGTTATTTTGGGTTGACTAATGCACCCACAAATTTTCTGTAATGTGATGAAGTGGCTTTGAGTTATCCGTGATAGTAGATAACATGAAATGGAGAAATGGCTAGAGTTGACCAAGGATTACGATTGTGAGATACACTACCATCCGGGGAAGGCCAATATGGTGGCCGATACCTTAATTAAAATGAGACAGAGATGGATTCCGAATGATCAGGAATTAAAGGATGAGATTTTACACGAAACTCAAGTTAACCCAACAAACTGGAAAGACAAAATATTTCACCAACAAGCGGCTAGTGACAACTAAGACAAACAAAGAAAGTATGCGGACTAAGCCCGCGAGCATAGAGATAATACTGCTATGGATAAGCTAAATGGCATGTTGATGAATGACAAGCAAGTTTATGCTGGTGTATTTCTGTACAAATAAGATAGAGAGTATGAGGTCAGAGATTTGTAATGCGGAAGGTATTTTCATGGAAAGAAGTAATGAGAATTAGAGAGAAAGAAAAGCTGAGTCTTAAATACATTGGACCGTTTGAGATTTTAAGGCGAATCGTAAGGCTAGCATACGAACTAGCACTAACCCGAATCTGCAACAAGACCGCAACGTGTTTCATGTTTCGATGCTAAGATCATACAAGTCAAATGCTAAGCATATAGTGGAATTCGAGCATGTGGATATGCAACCAGACTTACCCTATGTGGAGCAACCAATGGAATATTAGATCAAAAAGGAACAAGTGCTCCAAAACAAGGTCATCAAGTTCGTCAGAGTTATGTGGCAAAATCATAACGTGGAAGAGTCAAATTGAGAGCTAGAGGGTGAATTACTAGAGTAATACCACCATTTGATTCAGACAGATTCCGGGACGGAATCCTTTTAAGGAGGGGAGAATGTAAGAACCCGAAATTTTCGGTAGAATTAAATTTTTTTTTTATGATAAAGTGCATCAGTGAATATATGAATGATTAGTGGTTGTAACCACAATGTATTAATGATTTTGAGATTCAAGATTATAAAATGAATATGGATTTCAGTTACAAGTACTTTGTGAATAGAAGGGATGGACTGACCATCTAAATAAGAACAATCTATCTGGAAAATGGGAATATAATATTCCAAGAAAGAAAAGTATTTTCATGTCATCCAAATCGATATCTGTTATGCATCCGACAACTCCGTAAACAAGATAGAGTATGCCTGAGAAAGCACTAGAACATTTTCTAAGTACAAGAAACGTTGGAATTGATATTGATCTACAAGATTGTGGATGAATAGTGATTTTGAGGATTAACAAAATTTTTCTTGCCACCTATGTATGAGACGTAGGGTGGATATTCCGAAATCATATTAGTGATCTACGGAGTAAATAAGTGAATGCAAAGACGATCGGAATTCAGAAATTCCAAATTTTATTTTGGAACAGTATTTGACCGGGCAGCGAATTATATATTATTATATTCAAGAAATGAGATATTAAAATTGAGGAATTGAGGATTTAACATTTTGGAATTTTAGTATATTATTAAAGTCGATTTAAGGATTCGATTGTTGAAGTGAATAGTGAATAGTTACTATTCACTGCGAGCATCGCGTAAAATTTTATTCGCCCTTTAGAAAATATTTCGAATCGTTTCAAGAGGAATAAGGTAACATTTACGGGATTAAATATAGACATGGAAGTAACATGTAACAAGATTAATTCGAGGGATGCAACATTTGGATCATCCATGTGAAAAGAAACGAACTAGTAAAGCTACTTTAACCAAACGCGTGCATGCGCGACACGTGTCCTGGTGACTCACCAAATGTGATGACTCACCCCTCTCTTATACAAAAAAATCAGCATTATCTTCATTATTAACCAAAACAAAGAAAAGAAAAAGAAGAAGGAAAATTCGGAGAAAAAGAGAGAAGAAAAATGGGAGAGAAAGAATTGATCATAACTCGAGATTCTGTGGTCCGTTTTTGGCGTTCTACCACTCAAATCGAAGCTCTCGAGAAGCTCTACGCAACCATGGTAAAAGATCGCTTCACCTCTGTGTTTTACCCATTCGATTCAGTGATTAACAGTTGGAGAAGATGATGAATAGTAACTTGTATCTTGTTTTGTTTTGTTTTGATAATGAGTTTGTAGCTTCCAAAGGTTGTATTAAGCAAGAATCTAAGGCTACATCAGGAGTATGGCAGAAAGCAAGCTTGGAGGAAGGTATAAACCTCTGCCCCTTTGAGTTTGATATGAGTTTTGAAATGGTTTTGATGTTTATGTAAAGTTAAGAGCATGATTAAGTAATTAGATGAATTGTTGGTTGAGTTTGGAGAATGGGTTATGAATTTATTGTGATTATTCATGGAGGATTTGACTGAGTGGAGGGTGTATAAGGTGGATGGTGAGTTTGGGATTGTTTGGTATTGATTTGAGTGTGTTTTGAAAATGGAAAACGTTACGATTATAGCCGTCGTAATGCCCAATTGATTTAAGGCTGTTTTGAGCAAGAATCACGAACTGGTCTGGTAATATTTTTGAACAGAACTGACCATGAACATGTAGGTCTTGTTTTAAGGTTTGTTTTGATATAAAGATCATGTCCATACGATTTACGGTCTAGGAGAAAAGTGAGTTTTAGTAAACGCCATTCGGAAGAATGACTCATCTCTGTTCAGAAACTTTGAGGCTATATTTGGACCACTTAGGAGCCATATTAAAATGTGAAACTTTGAGGAATAATACTAGAGACAGTTAGGAAGGCTCACGAAAAAGATTCGGATTAAAAAGATTATTTTTCGATTTTATAAAAATGTTTTAGTCGAGGTCGCGCAAGTGAAAACCACTGAAAATGAGACTTAGAAACCAAGGTTTCAAATGGTTAAGTATAACTTGGATTTGAGAATGGATTTCAAACCAAACTTGTGATATAAGTATTTGACGAATAACATGGACTTAGTGTGACGCTAGAGCGAGCAAGTAATGCCTTGGTTGTGTTTCGCTTACATGTTTAAGCATTGAGTTATAAGTGGTTTATCGAGGGAATTAACCGTGTGTTTTCGTTTGACTTTGTCTAGATTGTTCGGCATCGTCGCGAACCCCTACCACTTCACGAGCATCAGGCAAGTTTACTAACCCTTACTCTATAGTTAGAGTGGGCATATTTTCGAATGTTAATACTTGTTGATTCAAAAATATATCTATATATATATTCTTTGTTCCAAGTATCAGGCAAGTTTCTAAAACCATACTTTGAAGTATACATATATTATATGCAAGTTTTCTAAATCCCATGCTGTATTTCAGATTACATTATACTGATGATGCATAGGATATGATAGATGCAAGTTTTCAAACCTATACCTTTTTAAAAACTGTTGTGGTGATAACTAAAGATTTTGAGATATATGCTATATGTGTATGATTTCGAAATGATTTCTATGATGTTAAGTCGAAGGTATTGATACAAGTTGAACTTGTAAGCTATGGATATAGTAATATTTTGGAGCTGATGTGCTAAGCAAAACCCTCAGTAGGGGGAATATACTCTGCATTTATACTTTGGACCGGGAATGGTATCAGTTGTTATCTAGAGATATATTATATATTCTCTATATTTATTTTACATACTAAGAATGGTATCAGTTGCTATCTAGGGTTATTTTATTGTGTTATTACAATTAATCTCGATAAGTGGTTTACAAATTAAAGATCATTTGGAGTTTAATCTATTAAGGGTATATTTTAAATATATGATGAATAGTTGTTATCTACCCTTTTTGTTAAGAAAGTACTTGAGAATTATTTCTAAATAAATATTCTTTATTAATTATAGTTTGATTTAATTATTTAAAACCCTACTTCTTAAGGAAGTATTTTGTGAAAACTATTTTTAAACCCTAGATAGCTAATAAAGTTTTACTCAGGCAATTATAAATATAATTAGAGAAGGTTCCCAAAACTATTTCCCGTTTAAGTCTATATTCAGAAAGACTTAAATGTTCGCTCAAACTTCAAAGATACATGGAACCTTTCTCAAGATTTTATGGTTGTTTCAAGTGGACTGCCCGGTCCTAAATCTTTTAAATCAATGAATTTATCAGTCTGGTTTACTACCATCAAAATGATTTTGATTACTTCCTCAAGATTCGAGGGGTAAGATCAGTGGAATTAGTTGCATCCATTAACAAGCGTCAGCTTGGGAAATATGGGTGAATTTTCCTTTCCAACCAGATATGACTACTTTGTGGAGTTGTATTCTTGGGAAAAAGGGAAAGGAACTTCATGTTTCAGTGTTATGGATTTACTCGAACTTGGAGAATGTGTGAGGGACTGAGTAGCGCCGGTCCCCTAAGGGAATTACAATATGGCCGACGGACTGGTGAACGGGTCTGTTCTTCCCTTAGTTTATCAGAAATTGCCCGACCGTAGGAAAATGAGAGCAACAGGCCGACGGACTGGTGAAACGGGTCTGTTCTTCCTCATAGGAGAGTACCAGGCCGACGGACTGGTGAAACGGGTCTGTACTTCCTGCCTACAACCGATTGGCGGGGAGGTAGGTCAGTCAGATACTGCCTATTCTTCCCTTCTACGTAGAAAAAGATCAGGGGGATACAGCTTGCGACTGATCATCGTAGGGGTATCCTTGGCGCCCAAAATCTCCAGTTACAGTTCAGCATCCATGAAAGAGCATTATTTTATGCAAGATTTCAGAAAAAAAGAAAGTTTGTTCCAGTCATTCAGTTTCATGAAAGTTTTCAAAGAAAGATAGTTTATTCCAGCTATTCAGTTTCATGAAAGTTTTCAGAAAGGTTACTCAAGAGTAATCCAGTATATTCCAGTATATGAGTTTATAAGAAAGAGTATGAATTTACGAAAAGTATATGATTTTATCTACAGGATATACGTGATCAGATGAGTTTAGAAAGTGGATTGGAAATATTTTACATTGTATTTATTTCCAAATTATGATATGAGGTAAATGTTTGATATGAAAGATGATATTGAATTTTCCTTATAACTTCATCTTTTAAGTTATATGTTGATAGCCTGCTTATATTTTATATAGCAGATATTTTACAGAAAGGATATACTGAGTATCTTGTTATTTCATCTTTTATACTATACTAGAACTTTGTTCATAGTATAAACATTGAAAGTTGCAGAGTATTATGAAATGATATATGAAATACCACAATGGTACTATTTTTGGAATACATTCCGATAAGAAAATGATTTCAGTATCAAGATATTTTGACAAGTTATTGTCTTATACCCGCTTTATTTCTGGGTTGAATTAAAGGCAGAATTATGCCATACTTTCATTACCTTGCTGAGCTATAGCTCACTCTTGCTATTATTTTATATATATTATATAGCAGCGAAGCAGGATGCCAATGGGACGGCACATACCTCGCAAGGCGTTTCCAGAAACAGTTCCTAGCAGTGATCCCGGGAGTAGTACGAACCAATTGAATCAGGCTACGGCTTTTGGCATTCAACTTATGTATAGACATGAATGGTATTAGAGGATTGTGAGCATCAGAAGGCTAAGTGGGTAATGTAACAATACTTAGAAATTGTATCAGTAACGGATTCACAAGACATTTGGGTATTGTAATAAAAGTTAGTTTCCGCAGTTGTTGTATTGTGTCGTTTCTGAGACTCTAACCTGTGTGTGTGTGTGTGAGATATATGTTGTGGGGTCATGAACAGGTAAATTATGAATGGTGTGAGTAATACAGGTAAGGCAAGGAGTACATGGATTGTGACAACCCTAGATCCCCGACCCCGGATTTGGGGCTGTTACAGATACTCAGGCCATAGAGAATAAAACTGCTATAGGATTTGACTATAACAAGAAAGCTGGTAAGAAGATAGTGGAATTCCCTGTGACACCTTCAGTTGTTAAAAGGGATACTCCACATGTTCTTAAGAATGTTAGTTGTCCAGTTTTTGTTAAGCCTTTTCCACCACTTTTTCATGAGGATGATCTTTTCATTAGACAAGAATTGCTTGAGGAGGATTTATTGAAGGATAAAGAGGTAAATACTGTAACACCCCCAGATCCGGGGTCAGGAATCTGGGTTGTCACGCTCCATCAATGATACAAAACCTGCATTACTTACAACATTCTCATAATACAACTCCAAAGACCCCAATCACTTACGCACACACACACAAGTTATAGCCTTGGAAATGAGCAACAATAATTAAAATTTATTATTACAACCCAAATGTACTATCCAGGACCTCATCTGTTATTTACAACCTCTACCTGAAGTTACAATAATAGACCTCACAATTCTATACAAGGTTTAGAAATACAAACCCACTCAAAATAATTCTCACTAATTCAAGCTGCAACTATTCTGCTCACACCGACAGTATCCATCATGCATCAACTAACTCCGGGGTGGTCTCTCCATTCCCTTGCCCTCGTAACACGAGGTGGATTCGGCAATGTTTTCTTAATGCTGAAATATTTAATAAAGCAAGAATGAGCTAATAGTGCTCAGCAAGAAATCTATCCCAGTTTAAATCTTTAAACCTTTTTGGAAGATAATCCATATGGGATCAAAGCTTTTATCAGTACTAGGGTCTAACCCCAAAATAGTATATCATTTAAAATACCGTATGACTTATAATCATACTCATATACTTTTCGTAATCATTTGGAAATCCTTGGTATCAGTATGATAAACCAAGACTCAAAACATATCTTTTTTAAAATAGATATCAAATATTGGAATCAAGGCTTAAAGCCTATTCATTGATTCAAAACACTATATAGTTCGAAAATATCTTTGTAACCACATGTTATGCCTTTAACGGATAAGAGACTAGTATAACATATAAGATGACGTTACAAGGAACATTAATAAAATGTTTCCGTAACCCAAAATCCACTTATGCATATATATCCTTAATCAGGTTTTATCAGAGTCAAAACTCATAAAATAAAGATGAAGTTGCATGAATTTATTGTCACTTCATTTCCAAACACTTTTTGACCTCTTGCCAACATGATTGGTTCTTTATCCCAATGCATGTTGCAGGAATATCCAAATTGGATGATGAACTAATACTGGAGTTGCTACCGCGCCCGCTGTGCCTAACCTGACTATGATCAGTAGCAGGTCGCACCGCTCAAATATGTTTTCTACATGTAGATGGAAGAATCACGACGGCCTGACATTGTCTACCGCCTTCCCGTGATCTCCCGGCCCATTTGGGGCAATAAAAGTTGGATGGGTCATCGCAACTGGACCACTTACACCACTCCTAGTTCAGATGAAATCCATGACTCTGAAACGTAAAGATCGTCCTCCTTTTCCCCAAGTGTAATACTTGTTGATACGACTCCACAAAGTAGTTATATCTAGGTTGGAAAGGAAGATTCTCCAATATTTCCCAAGCGATGCTTGTTAATGGATATTGACTTGTTCCATCAATTTACCCCTTGATCGTTGAGGTGGTAACACAACACTAGACTGGCAGCAATTAAATTGCTCCAAGAAAATATATGTCCCTTGACAGTTTTTGAATTGAGAGTTTAAAAAGAGTAGTAGTCACTTAAATCAAGTTTCCCATATTTTTGATAGTTGAGCGAGCATTTGAATCTTCTCAAAAGACAGATTCAAATGGAAAAACAGTGTTTTGGGAACCTCTTTTTGGTTTGAAAATAATTAATAATATTTATGAAATAAGTACTCCTTCAATGAATACTCGAAAAGAATATTTAATAAGTAATTAAAGATTAAATCAATTTTCAGAATAATATCCGTTAAATAAATAGCCTTGAATGAATATTCAAAATATTGTTCATAAATAAATAATCCTCGATACGTAAACCTCAAATGAATATTCAAATTAATATTCACTAATTAATAAATCTCAAATGAATATTCGAAAATAATATTCTTTAAATAAATAATTAATCCTCGAATAACAGTACCCGATATCTTTATCGGAAAATAACCTTTATCATATACAAAATATAATCACTACTGATCTTTCAAGAAAATCACACGCCCTTATCCTAGGGCAAATATAAAACCCTGTCTTATAGCTGATATCCCATATCTAACTTATAAGTCACAACTTCAAGTCATAACCTCAAGTATTGCTATACATAGCAATTCGAAAACAAGTATGCCATTTATATATATCGCAATCGCATATCATAATTGAAAACAGTTATTATCTCAACAACAGTAGTATAGGTTTTGAAAACTTGCATCTAGTATGTGCATATATCAGAATATGGTACTTTAAAATACAGCATGGAATGAGAAAACTTGCCTGGAAATCCCAAAGTAGCAATAAGTCTCAGGTTGGTCCAGTAATCTAGAATCAACACAAGGTTCAAGATTAATAACTTAAACGCTTTCACCATACTAAGTATATACTATCTCAAGTACAAAGTCCATTTTCGAGTTAACTCCTTAAGAACTTCTACTCGAGCATGCTCACTCACGCATTTTTATAAAATTGAGATTTAATCCTTTTTGCACGAAATCTTTTCGAGGGTCTTCCTCAACATACCTATCATGTTATCACAAAGTTTCACATTCCACCAAGTCGTTTAAGGGGTTTAATCATTACCTCAAAGTTGGCTAAGTGGTATAGTTCGGTTTCTCGAAACATCCTTTACTAAATTACTCGTTTCTCCTAAACCGTAAATCGGATTCACATGATATTTATACCAAAACGAACCTTGAAACAAGACCTACACTATACTAGGCAGTGGTGACCTTGGACAGAAGTTCTTATGTTCGGACATCACAACCAAAACAATGGTTACGGAAAATCGGGCATTATAACGGCTATGTTTTAACGATTCCAAAGTTTAATCATAAACTTACAAGATCAATCCAAACCAAATCACCAAGTCAAATCCTCAACATCATTACTAATCCATAATCATCACCAATCAGTCAAAACCAACATCTACTTGCTTATCATCAAAACAACTTCAAACCTTCATCAAAATCACTTAATCATCCTTACGATTACACCGACTAAACTATACTTAAAACTAATCTTATAAATAGATTTATAACTAAGGGTTTCAAGAGTTTATACCTTCCTTGATGCTTCATATACACTAACAATAGTTTATAATCCTTCCTTGAGCTTTGAACAAACCTTAACAAGCTTAATCCTTAAGAAACAAAATCAAGAATCATGAAAAGTTACTATTCATCCTCATTTTGTAAAATCCATAACAATTCGAAAAATAAGAGTTCGGTGCTAATATTTTTACCAGACCTTTTTCTCTTCATAAGCTTTCTTTTGAGTTATAGATCGCCAAATTCTAAGCTTCCTAGCTAGGGTTTTGAGCCCCATCTTTCCGCTGGACAGAAATTGGACAGTTTGGGTTCTCCAACTTGGGGAAGGGATTTGGCTAGGCTACACTCTATTGTTGACTATGAAATTTTGAACGAATTTTATCCATGGAGTGGAGAATCTATGGTTAAAATTTGGTGATTTTAGGACAAGTAGATTTGGAGTTATGAATTTTTCTCTCCTCCTTGTGCAAGCTGAGCAGAAAATCTGGGAAGAAAAATGGGGGAGCTTTTCTTTGCTTTTGCTTGGTTACTTTGATGAGATATTTGTATAAAGTGGTGAGTCATAGCTCTAGGTGTCTCATCTTGTGACACTTGTCCAACATGCACTGGCTTAGATAAAGTAGCTTTACTGGTTTGCTTTACTGGTTCGTTTCCTTTCACATGGATGATCCAAATGTTGCATTCCTCGAATTAATCTTGTTACATGTTACTTCCATGTCTATATTTAATCCTGTAAATGTCGCGTTGTTCCGTCACCGCTTAATCTCGTATTTAAATCGATTCGTGTCTCGTTGTTCGGTTACGTCTTAATCTTGATGAACGTTCGCAGGGATTCCTTAAAGGTTCTATCGAAGTAGTTTGCCGTAAACGTTCTCAATATCTCTAATTCTTTTATTAAATCCATATCCATGGAATTGATAATTTAAATCCGACAATACTTTCAAATAATAATTAATCCGTCCGTTATTGGTGAAATTTCGGAGAAAACAGAAATGCTATTTTTCCGATTCTGACAGCTTTTGCATTCCTTTATTTACATCACATATCACTAATACGACTTCGAAAGTTCATTATCCCGACTCGTACATAGGGTGGTCTGAAAATCTTTTTCGGTTCAGGTATTTACTATTCATCAAAAAAAAATAAAAAAAATAATTTTTTTTTTAACTATGTCCAAAATTTGGGGTTATTACAAAGACTAAGTTGCCTAAGAGCTCAGTAAAAGCTGCATTACCTAAAACTGAAGTAGGTGACTTAGTTAGTAATTCTAAAAAGAACAGGAATGGGAAGAAGAAGATTGTTAATCAGGAAATGGTTCCATATTCTCCCATTGTATCTAGGAAGTTGTGCTCTGTTTGTAATTCTGCTGGACACCTTACACATGCATGTAAAAAGGTTAAAGTAGAAACTGCTAATACTTCTGAAATGCATAATATGTCTGACATGCCTGATAATCATGAACCCTGTGGAAAGAAAGAGTGTTTGATATGTAAGTACAACATCATGCATGCTTATTTTAAGTTGATGAATGCTAATATCAATAGCACTAGTAATGTTAAATCCAAAGATACTATGAATGTCAAACAGGGTAAGACTAAGTTGAATGTTACTCCTGTTAAAGTATCTAAACCTTCAGGACCCAAACAACTTTGGGTACCAAAGTCCGCTTAATCAATCTGTGATTGCAGGGTAAGGTTAAAAGCTCAAAGGTCGTGTGGATTCTGGATAGTGGCTGTTCTAGACACATGACAGGTGAAGAGTCCTTGTTTACAGAGGTGGTTAAGAAGACCGGCCCGATTGTAACCTTTGGAGATGACAGCAAAGGATTCACTACGGGATATGGTAAATTGAAAGCTGGAAATGTCATCATTGAGAACATCTCTCTTGTTGGAGGATTAAAGCACAATCTTCTAAGTATCAGTCAGTTCTGTGATAAAGGCTACAATGTAGATTTCAGAAAGGACAAGTGCTTGATCACCAACAGGAAGGATGAGAAGCTTACTCTACTGGGAGTGAGAAAAGGAAATTTTTTTATAGCTGACTTAAGTTCTACCAGTGAAGGAGAAGTTACATGTTTCTATGCAAAGACATCTTCAGAACAAAGTTGGCTATGGCACAAGAAGCTCTCACACTTGAACTTCAAAACTATGAACTCTTTGGTAAAGAGAGAGTAGTGAGAGGGTTGCCCCTGATGGAATTCAATCAGGAGGGACTATGTGAAGCATGTGAAAAGGGGAAGTCGAAGAAAGCATCACATGGAAGCAAAGGAATAACAAGCATTACTGAACCATTACAGCTGATTCATATGGATTTATTTGGTCCAGTCAATGTCATGTCACTTTCAAGAAAAAGATATGCATTGGTGATGGTGGATGACTACTCCAAGTACACGTGGGTGTTGTTCATACAATCAAAGGATGAAGCAACACAACTAATCATTGATCACATCAAGAAGATAGAAGTGGAAGCTAAGCTACCTGTGCGGACAATCAGATCAGACAATGGAACTGAATTCAAGAATGCAGTTCTAAATGATTTCTGCTCAGAGAAAGGAATATCAAGACAGTTTTCAGCACCAAGAACTCCTCAACAGAATGGAGTAGTGGAAAGGAAGAACAGGACCTTGGTTGAAGCAGCAAGGACCATGTTGAGTGAATCAAAACTTCCCACTTACTTTTTGGGCTGAAGCAGTGAATACAGCTTGCTACACTCAGAATCGTACCCTGATTAACAAAGATCATGAAAAGACTCCGTATGAGTTAATGGCCAACAAGAAACCAACACTGAAGTATTTTCATGTGTTTGGTGCAAAGTGCTTTGTACTTAAAGATGGAGAACATCTTGGCAAGTTTGATGCCAAAGCAGATGAAGGCATTTTTCTGGGCTATTCTCTGGAATCTAAGGGTTTCAGGGTATATGTGATTGAAGATAAGAAGGTGTTGGAAAGCTTTAATGTAACATTTGACGACACCAAAAGACCAGGCCTGCAAACAAGAGAGACCTCTGAATCCTTGGTATTTGAAAATCTATCAGGAGATCTCTCTGACAATGAAGAAGAACCTGAAGTTGTGACAGTTATTAATAATAATCATAATGATAATGATTCTGGACAAAGTGGTGACCAAAGTGGAGATCCTCAAAATTCTACAGGATCCACTAGTCAGTCAACAGAATCATCAGATCAAACCGTCAACAACTCAGGGGGAGCAGGAGAAAGATCAACTAGTCACACTCCACAACATCTAGAACAAGGAGAATCATCAAGATCGCATCTGCCAAGACAAAGGGTATGGAATAGAGATCATCCCTTTCACTTGATCATTGGTGATCCAGACACAGGAGTGAGAACTAGGAGAGCATCACAAAATGAATGTCACTATTCTGGGTTTCTTTCAGAAACAGAACCTAAGAAAGTTGAAGATGCTTTAGATGATCCAGATTGGGTAATTTCTATGCAAGAAGAACTCAATCAATTTGAAAGGCAGAAAGTTTGGAAGCTGGTACCCAGGCCTAAGGGAAAATCTGTTATTGGAACAAGATGGGTATTCAGAAATAAGTTGGACGAAGATGGCATTGTAACGAGAAACAAAGCCAGACTGGTTTCTAAAGGTTACACTCAAGAAGAGGGTATAGATTATGATGAAACCTATGCACCAGTAGCAAGACTTGAGGCCATCAGAATGTTTCTGGCATTCGCAGCACATTCCAATTACAAGGTATATCAAATGGATGTGAAGAGTGCTTTTCTGAACGGGGAGTTAGAAGAAGAAGTGTATGTGGAACAACCTCCAGGTTTTGAGGATTCAAAACTGGCAGACTTTGTGTACTTTCTATTCAAAGCTCTCTATGGACTAAAACAAGCTCCAAGGACATGGTATGACACTCTCTCTGAATTCTTACTTGAAAATGATTTTACAAGAGGTGTTGTAGACAAAACTCTCTTTGTCAAAAAGCATAAAAATGATTTGGTACTGGTGCAAGTATATGTTGATGACATAATATTTGGTTCTACTAATGATGATATATGCAAGAGATTTGCTAAGTTAATGCAGAGTCGTTATGAAATGAGTATGATGGGTGAATTATCATTCTTCCTTGGACTGCAAGTATACCAAAGACAAGATGGTATATTCATTTGTCAGTCCAAGTACATCAAGGATCTTCTTAAGAAGTATCAAATGGAAGACTCATCTACAGCAAAGACTCCTATACCAACTGCCACTAAGCTTGATAAGGATGAAACTAGTAAGAAGGTTGACATCACAGGCTACAGAGGTATGATAGGCTCATTACTTTATCTCACTGCAAGTAGACCAGATATAATGTTTGCAACATGCTTGTGTGCTAGATTTCAGTCTGATCCTAAAGAATCTCATCTAATAGCTATTAAGCGAATATTTAGATATCTTAAGGGGACTCCAAATCTTGGAATTTGGTACCCTAAAGATACAGGATTTGATCTTATTGGATACACAGACTCTGATTTTGCAGGTTGTAAGATTGATCGGAAGAGTACTTCAGGAAGCTGTCAGTTTCTTGGAAGAAGGTTAGTTTCCTGGTATAGCAAGAAGCATCATTCAATGTCCACATCAACAGCTGAGGCTGAATACATTGCTGCTGGTAGCTGCTGTGCTCAGATCTTGTGGATGAGAAACCAACTCCGTGACTATGGGCTTTTGTTGACAAAGATTCCTATATTTTGCGACAACACAAGTGCCATAGCAATCTCAAACAACCTAGTGCAACACTCGAGGACGAAGCACATCGACATCAGGTATCATTTTATCCTAGAGCATGTCATGAATGGAACTGTGGAGTTACATTTTGTACCCACAGAGGATCAAATTGCAGACATCTTTACTAAACCGCTTGATGAATCCACTTTCAATAAGCTGGTTGGTGAACTTGGGATGTTAAATCTTTCTAATTGATTTTGATTAGAAGTCAGTAACTGCAGATAGTCCTGGTAAATACATGAGTTTAAGAATTTCTATATCCTTAGGACTCGTGAGTTTATTTTCTGGAGCAATTCTCGTAGTTAGGATTATTGTACTAATTTTATGTCATATTTAAGGATGATATATCTTCTGGCATTTAATTAGTTATTAATTCTAAAAATTATTTAGGTGCTAATATTTGTTCTAAATATTTTAGCATCTATTTAATTTGAATTAATTTGCTTTGTTTTTAACATTGTAAATTAATGCAGCATAATTCATTAGATTTTAATTGGTTAATATCACTCAATGATATTTAATTGATTTTATTCTAAGAAAATTGTGAATTTTCTGTTAAGAATTGATTTTGGTAAATTTTAAAAGATTTATTAAAATTAAAACTAGACAGGAAATAAAATTTTCTGATTCTTAGAACATGAACAGGTTATAGGAATTGGAAAAGAAGCAAAAATTTCGAATTTTTAGGAAATTCGATAGTTTTTCAAGTACAAGAAAAAAAAAACCATCGAATTAACTCTTCGATAGTTTTTGATTTGGAAAAGAAAAACCATCGAAATACACTTTTCGATAGTTTTTGAAAACAAATGAAAAATATATCGGAGGATTTAGTTTTTCAATAATTAAACTCCTCGATAGTTTTTCAAACAAACAATTCTCGATAGTTTCTGAGAATATCTTTCAAATATATCGAAGTGAATTTATCTAATTTAATACTTAAATTATCGATATATTTTGAAAATAAGAAGAAAAACCATCGAAGTGAATTTAATTAAATCATTATTAAAATTCTCGATAGTTTTTCAAAAAGGCAGTTCGATAGTTTTTAGTTTGGAATTCTAATTACTTTCGATAGTTTTCTGATAAAGTCTGTTGGGATTCAGATTATATAGACTTCGATAGTTTTTCAAAAACTATCGAAGGGCTTTTGACTTTATTACCCCTCTAGAAAACATATCGAAGGTTAATTACAAATCTATCGAACACTGTAATGACATTTTTGCCCCTGACAATTCAGTAAGTATATAACAGCCCCTTACGTTTTTTTTTGTTCTTATTCTCAGATCTAAGGGTTTTGTTTATGCTTACAAGAATACTTACAACTAAGAACATCACTTTCGATATAATTTTCTTCACCTTCACCGATTAAAACCTGCAAAAGTTACAATTTCTTCATTGTTAATTGTTTTTAACCGTGAAACTTTGTTTCTTTTGAGTTTTTTTTTGAAGCATCTCTAAGGAAGAAACTATCGAAATCATATACTCGAACTTTACCAAAGTTTTTTCACTATTGTTCTTAAGAAATTAACTGTTCTCAATTGATTTCTCTGGGATAATTCTGATTATTTGTTTTACAGGATTAAAGTTCTTGGTAAAAGTGATTCGAGGTTGTATTTTTTTTTTTTTAAAAAGGGTAATTTTGTTAAAGTTTGATTAATTAGAAATAATTAATTAAATTTAAAGGAAAAATAGTTTTGGTTTATTTAAATTTTCTGGAAATTTGAAATGGCTGGAGAATTTATTATTACCAAGACTAATCATGTCTCGTTTCAAAACTTGCAATCCATAACGAACCTTCAGTTTCGTGCATGGGCAGAGTTTTTGAACACACGTTCATTAGTGGCATATGTTGTGAGTACTCCCGTGGTCCTTTGCATCGATCAATTGACTGCGTTGTACACATCCGCCACGGATACAAGTGAGAACAATGTGAGATCCTTCAGTTTTGTTGTGCCAGGAGGCAGAACAATAAGGGTGACGGAACATGACTTTAACAGAATACTTCGTTTTCCAACAGAAAACCATGTTCCGGATCCCACAACTGAGGAAATACATGCTTTCTTCACTCTCATTAGAAGTCAACAACCTAACTTCTTTGTGGGAGAGTTCCTTAAGCATTACTTGCCAAAGGCATGGAACTTTTTCTTTCATACCCCAATCCATGTTTTTACTGCCAAGCTAACAAATCTGCATGGTATTCCCTTATTCCTTCAAAAGATAGGGTTTGCCATTGCCAACAATAGGCATATTAACATTGGACGGTTACTGATTGACCAAGTAATTCTATGCATGGGACCACTGGATGACAGAACAAGCATAGATGATGATGTGCTTTGTTTCTAGCCTAGGTTCCTACAGCTAATTCTCAATGATATCTTAACAGATGATGAGCGCGAGACATTCGCTGAAGAGGAGACCATGGAGTGCATGAGAATGAAGAGCAATGAAATAACCGCTCTCATTAGGAAGAACAACTATCTTCCAGGGGTATCCACTGTTCTCACAGACTATCTAAGAACGGTGCCCCTACCACTTCTACCCCCAGGGGAACAGGTAAATCAAGGTAACATTCCTGAACCTGAACTGGCTCCTGAACCACAACCAATGGATGTTGATCCAGAGCCCTTAGTGGCCATTCCTGACCAGGAGGTTGCAAACCCACAACCTCTAACCACGGTCGAAGAGCCTTTGGAAGAGCCAAATGAAAACATAAACGAACCTCCTTCCCCTACTATACCCAGTATACAAACATCCTTGAGTGTAGAGGGAGATAGTGCCAAAGCAGCACCACATAAGGAGATACACCCTTCAACAACAGCTTTGCCTTCCTCTAAAAGGAGAAGAACAGAAACTGAGGCAACTGTTGATACCTCATTTCTCTCATCCAAAGAACCCTTCACAGATTTTTCTGACTTTGATTGGGCAATGCTCACAAAAGCTATATCTGAACCAATAGCTGAATCAAGTAAGGAAGAATTGACGGAAGCAACTGGTGTTCCGACCATATTACGGTCAGGTTCACTGGTTGAAGGTTCTAAGAACCAAGAGTCTTCACAGACATCGAGAGAAGGCTCTGACCTAAATGCACAATCTAAAGGGTCATTGCCTAGCTCCCCAGATGGAACATATCTAGATCCTGCGGGTAAAGGATCTGACGTAGGTGTAGATCGGCAACTCGGTGACGATGAATCAATTAACATTGAAGAGTCAACTGAGGTAAAGTCTTCACAGACTATTGGGGAAGGTTCAGGATCTCTGCTGTTAATAGAGCCTGTTTCTAACCCCCTAGAGATTCAAACTCTAGATCCTTTAAAGGATACATCATCCATGGATGATCAGCAACTTGGTTTATCCAAGGACGGGGACTTGCGAAGCCCCATTGCACCACCGGTGACCTCCTTAAGGATGGCTACGGTGTTTTCTTCTGCAGGTACAATCAGCACAAAGGGAATGAGTGAAACAAAAAGACTTACACCTGGCCTGAGTGGGAAAGGAAAAATGATTCAAACACCGACAGAAACGTTGAGTGTACACCCAGAGCCAAATGTGAGGAGTGACACCCTAACCCTACCTAATATTGATGATTTGCTATTACCAACAGAAAGAGAGCTATAAGTTCAATCTTCCCTCAAGGAGATGACAGTTCGTGACAAAGAAGGAAATCCACTATTCAAGGTTCCACTGCGACCTTCCTTTGACCAAGGGATCTCCTCTAGTCAAGCCAATGCTTCTTTAAAGACTATTCAAGAGAAGGTTGACTTGGCTGCAGCTGATTCTAGAAGAACATTCAGGGTCATTGGCAGTGCATCTGGCACTATAACAGGTACGAAGCAGGCAATGGACTCCTTAAAGAAGGAAGCTATGGAAGAACTGGTCAAGTTGAGGATGGACGTCAGGGAACTTAAAGATGGATTCATGAATGAAGTAACTGCTTTGCAACAAGGACAAGAAGCTTTGAAGGAAGACGTTCTGGTTATCCGGGATGGTCAAGCGCGGGTAAAAGATGCAATGAATACCCTTTCAAGAGTGGAGTCTAAGCTAAACAAGAGGCTGGATCATATGGAAAAGACTACCAACTCAAGATTGGAGGACATTGACCTGTCGCTAGCTTCTATAAATGAAATGAACAAGCAGATTATGGATTTCTTGGAGAATCAAGGTGACGGAGTACAGTCTATCTGGAGTATGCTGAAGAAACAACAATCTGGACAACCTGGTCCTTCAAATCAGCAACCTGATCCTTCTACTACCTTTTATGCTGAGGATGCTTTCATCGAGGATTCCTCAACTAAGGGGGAGAAAGTTGGAAAAGGGGAGCAAGCTAAGGATGGATGGGGAGTTTGGGAAACAGTTGAAGCTATTCCTATCAGACAGTACTGGATAGAAGAACTTGTAGAAGAAGAAAAGGAGAGTGAAGAGGAATTTGAAGTCATGCAAGAGCAACCTATTCAAGAGGAGCATGAGCCATATTATCCAGAGCCCGTTGAACATCCAATCTGGGAGGATATTATGGAAGAAGAAGCAAATTCTCTATCACCAGAAGAAGAAGCTGCCTTGGAAGCAATAAGAGCTCAGAGAGCTGCAGTAGATGCCAGGCATGCTGAGAAAGAAAAACAACAAGCAGTTCTGAGGAGTGAAAAATTGAAGAGATTCAAAGTGTATAATGAAGTGAGGAGGAAGACAATGATAGATCTGGAAAAGAAAGATGGTACTGAATGGGAAATGTCTTACAAAACCTTTTGCGGAGTTGAAGAAGGATTAGAAGTCAACGACAATGCCGAGGTGGAAGTTATTATTCAGGACATCAGAAGTGCTAATCTTGAAGATCAGACTTACTTCACAGCACTGAGAAGTTCTATAATCTGTCTGAAAGCAGGGGTTAAAGCAAATGGTGCCTGGAGCTTATTAATCAGTTTTCTGGAGAAAGGTACATTTGTGATTTCCACTAAGTTTTTAGAACAGAGGACATACACAGAATTGCAGGTTATTCTCATCAAGATTCAAAGGACGACAAGGTTGAATGAACTGCTCCGTGAGCATGTTAAAGAGATCTTGATGAAAGTCGGTCCAGAGATTACTCAAGATCCTCCAATGGTTAGATTCATGGTGAATGACTTGTTCAGAATCTGCTATTTGGCTGAGGACAAACTGAGAGACTATCCAAGCAACTATCTAATATCAGTTGAGAAGTATCTTAGATCCACTGGATTCACATCAACGGAGAAGGACAAAGCAGCAGACACTCTTAGAAGATTTCTAATGGAGAATGTTCATTACTATAGGAAAAGAGTGGAAAGAGGATTGGAAGTGCATACCAGATTACCAAACATGCCAAAGCTAAACAAGGAAGATGTTAACATTGCATGGTTATGGGCTGGAGTGGGTCAAGAGGTTGAATATATTGGAAGACACATCCAAGGAGCAATCCTTAAACCTGGAGAACCACTGCACTATCTATCAGTGATTGATTATCAAGCTGCTAACTCCGATCCAATGATTGAAGAAGGTGAGATCGGAATGGACTGAAGATTGAAGCAAAGAACAAAAGAACTATCAGCTCAGACTAGAGGAGCAACTTCATTGTATAAAGTTTAATTGTTTTTTGATTTATGAAATCTGGAAATGTATATATATATCTGATCCAGAATGCATTTGATATTATTATGCTGTCTTACTTTAATTAGTTTAATGTTTCCTTAGTTAGTTGAGTTATCCTCGAAGTATTTGCTTGTCAAACTCTATCCAATCAAATAGGGGGAGATTGTAAAGCATAATGTAACATAAGATGTAAAAGAGATAACTACAACTCAACAAAGGACAAGATAGACAATAATATTAGCAGAAGCACAGGAATCCAGAATCAAAGAAGAAAAGGTAAACTCAAAAAATCAAAATACGTTATGTATTCTTGAAGTCCGTAAACAGGTCACGGAAAGAAGTTCATGAAAATGTTCAAGCCTCAGTGACAGCAAAAGAAACAAGACTTTCAAGGCGACAAAAGTATGTGAATGATTTAGGGTTAAGTACCACGGGATTCCAGTGATTTAAACGAAGCAACCAAAACGACAAAGGACTTATCAGCAGCATTGAATTGAAGAAATAAAAGAAGAATTGATCAAGTGTTATTCATCTGTGAACCAGACCAGTTGCACTAGGTGACGGCACTACAAAGATCAAGTTGTTTTATCGTCTCAGAAGAAAATGATACAGTCTAAAACTTAAACACCCTGAAACTTTTCTAAAAGGACAAAACAAGAAAAGGTTCGATGGTTTTTCTTTTTAGAAAACCATCGAATGAAGAAAATGAAAACCATGATAAAGTAATGTTTCATTCGATAGTTTTTATTAAAAACCCATCGAATGGAATATTAACTTTATTCATTCGATAGTTTTCAATTTAGAAAGTGGGTGAAAAGTTTTCTTTGTTTGTCAGGTTGATGAGAATTGGACGGCCAAGATTGTTTTTACAATTAAGGTTCGATAGTTTTCTAAAACTAAGACTACAATTACAACAGAGGAAGTGTGTCTTCTTCAGTCGAGTTATTTCACACAGAAGCAATAACTGAGAGAGAGATTGAGCCAGAGAGAAAATACCAGAGAAATTAATTCTGCTTAAACTCTATCAAAGTTTTGATTGTGTATAACTTAGAACTCATTGAAGATAATCTACGGATTAGAAATTGTAGCACCCCTCGAGGTTTATATTTATAAAAAGATATATTCCCCGAAACTTGATTTGGTTTGGTGTGTTTGATTTCGTTATAGAACTGAATGATTAATCCGCGAACGAAATTGAATTATTTGTGAGTATCGTATTCAACCCCCCCTTCTACGATACTTTGGACCTAACACATCCATTGCACGATCAAATAAGCATGCGTATTGTGTTTAGTATGTTGTTTCGTAATAAAAGCATGAATTCATGTCTAACTCAAGCGGTTTATGGAGGTGTTTCTAAGTGGTTTCTTGAGTCTAGAGTATATTATGTTTATAAACTTGTGGTTGTTTTGGTGAAGAATAGGATATGGTCTTGATTTAGTTTGGGAGTATATTGATGAGCATTGCACACACGCACGTTTCTGTGTTTGTATGGTTAGTATAAGGGAATTTGGTCGAACTCTGTTTGAAAGATTGCATTCCTTGAGATGTTGGCTTGTCGATTGGTTTTGGTTAGTCTAAGGGGATCATTTGCATTATCATATTAGTTGCATTCATGCATTGCACTATAGTTATATAGAGTCTGTTTATGCTTGAGGACAAGCATCGATTTAAGTTTGGGGGTGTGATAAGTGGATTTTATATCTACTTGGAACGCTTCAATTCGGATTAAATTGACTGTTTGTACTCAAGTACTTGGTGTTTTTAATGTGTTTTGAGTTGGAATGTGCAGAGCTTAGTAATTGGCAGAGTTGTGGAGTTTCTATGATTATATGGTGGTGTAGGACATTATTGTGAAAGCCATGTAGTTGCGGGACTCGAGAGCGCGAAGAAAAGTCGAAAAATGAAGTTTTTCAGAATTCTGGTCAGAAACACTATTCAAGCGCCCCCGCGCTCGTTCAAGCGCGTCCGCGCCCTAAACATCCTGAAGGAGTGCGCCCGTGCCCGTTCAAGCGCGCCCGCGCCCGTTCAAGCGCGTCCGCGCCCTAAACATGTTGAAGAAGGCAATTTCAAGTCAGATATGGAAACCCGCAGAAGACCAGTCAACTCTCAGGCCTATATAAACTATTGGTGGACGATTTCTGAGATATACATTGTCATATATACATTCATATTCATCCACCGGTGAGGAGAACAAGAAGACGGCTGATTACGAAGATCTACTTTTCATATTATCTTTGTATTCTTCTAATTAGGCGATACTTTGGATTCTCGTTTGTTCTTTCATAAACCCTAGCACTTTTATTCAGTATTCTAGACTTATTATTATCATGTTTTCATCAGAACCCACGATGATGAACGGTTCGATTATGAACTAATCGTCGTCGTGGGATTCTAACGGATTTATTTATGGATTTTAGTAGTTAATTGTTTTAAAGATGTGTGTGTGATGGCTAATTGATATCCTAGTTTGGTTGTGCTTATTCTTCTTGGATGCGTAGCTAACATCTAAGTTGTATGTTAATCTCTATTGATTGCGAAAGTGGATATAGAGGTTTAGAACTTGCCATGCTAGTATAGGTTTATGTATGTTTGTCATGCATGATTTGTAGGTAATTTTAACCATCTTACCTGCCCTATGTAATCTGAATGGATAACTTGCTCGTTAAACCATTATGTTTTCAAATCTTATAGACATATAGGGTCTAAGCATAATTAGTGTATGCTTAACTTCTATCTCTTTTGTGGATGTTTGAGTGGTTTGGTATACGTATACTGAAAGGTAGCGTGTACTGATTTCATATTATCCGATTAGTTATCACAACTGTCACATGCATTGATTAAAGACAAAAGACTCTAGATGAAGTATTTAATGAAGTTAGGATCCCATGTTTTATTCTCATAAGTAATTCATCAGCAATCTATTTAGTTAATTATAATCTTGTTAAGTTGATTAGTTAATTTAGTTAATCAAAACTCAAATTTGATACTTGTCTTAGCATTGAACAATAGCCCTACATTGTTGCATAGGTGCAAAACTATAATAACCAAAGCAGTCTCTGTGGGAACGAACTCTACTTATTCTTATATTACTTGTGACCGCGTATACTTGCGTGATTTTGTGCGAACAAATAACATAATTTAAAGGATTATAATCTCTAACATTTTAATTGATGGAATTATTTATCTCGGGATTATAATCCCTCCAAACAAACATGGCCTTGGAGTACATAATCAGAGGAAGTCGGTGCAAACTTCAACAAAACAGACAATATTAGCTAAATGAGAAAAACAGATTACCTCATTTTTTAATGGATTCGACGCCGAAGCATTTACGAGAAGTCCAAAACTTTTGTTGGCCAAGATTTTCTTACCACTATCAACAAAGTCTCTTTTACGATCAAGGTGCGTTTGCAAATTATGGGATCAAGTCATAAACGATAAGTTCTTTATAAAATCACATCAAGCACATCACAAGAACTCCTTGGACAGAAACAAATATCTTCTAGCAGGTTGTGGTTCGTACTTAACATGTCTCGTAAATAGCGAAACTCATGAATAATCTAAATAATATTTATGGTGGAAATTTAGCAAATTATCCTTTAGAGGCTTACGGATTTTTTATGCTGAAAAGGATTTATATCCTGACTATCCCATATTTTTATGGTGGAATCCTGTTGTTAGAAAAGCTAAGAAGCTTCCTGAACTAGATATCGAACTTGAGTTTATTCGGACTCGGCTCGACTCGAGCTCGTAAATCAGTCGAACTCGAACACAAGTTCGAGCTCGTTTAGTTAAACGAGTTGAGCCGAGTATGTGTGGAACCCGACTAAGCCCGGCTCGAAACTCGAAAACTCGACTCGGCTCGAGCTCAAACTCGTTTATAATTTTAATTAAAAATTTATTAAAATTTATTTTTATTATTTAAATAATGGAAATTAGTTAATTTTTAATGTTTTTTAAATGTTGAGCTCGAGTATACCCGGCTCGGCTAGTTTAAGCCCGACTCGTTTGGCTCGCTAGTAAACCCGACTCGACTCGATCTGAATTACAACCCTATTTTTGAGTACCATGACGATGATTACAAGGTAATCAATGTGGTTCCTTTGAAGAAAGCGCACCACGTTTATGTTTATAGTTTGAGCACGGATAGTTGGAAGTTTTTAAAATTTGCTAAGAATAGCGATGATACTGATAGATTTGATATCTCGGTGAACCCGATGGCCAGGTTCATAAATGGTGCTGCATACTTCGTGCCAAAAGAAGAATCAAGTCGGGGAATTGTTTATTTTGACTTAAATTATGAGATAATCAGGCAAATAATTTTACCTGGACTAATACCCCGTCACATCTTTATAATGGAAGAATACCAAGACTCTGTAGCTATTGTACAAAGTTCGTCTCAAAATATGGTCATATGGGTATTGAGAGTAACAACTCCATTCTATGGGACAAGAAGGACGTTTTTGAATTAAGATGGAAAACGAATATGAGTTTCGAGCTTTGGGATTTTTGAATAAGGATAAACTTGTGCTAAAGAGGAGAAATCGCCCCTCACGTCAGACGATAGCTTCTAAGTATTTCCTCTACAGTGTCGAGGATGTTTTTCACAACCATTTACAACTCC
This sequence comes from Heracleum sosnowskyi, assembly GCA_030848705.1. Taxonomy (NCBI): domain Eukaryota; kingdom Viridiplantae; phylum Streptophyta; class Magnoliopsida; order Apiales; family Apiaceae; genus Heracleum; species Heracleum sosnowskyi. Next base: position 76,337,704 of record CM061235.1, read on the forward strand.
AGAGAAAGTGGATAAAAGTGGGCATGATGAAGGATGTCCTGGGAGAATATATGAATTGAAGGAGAGCCTTGTTCTACTTACGGAGTCTTCTACACCTTGTGATAAGATGGAACCTTGTTCAGCTGATAAACAAGATCAGAAATCAAGAAAGGGAAAAAGACATTAATTTGGACCCTTTTGCAGTGTTTTAATTCTCGTGGTAACTTATTTTGTGTTTGGTATTTGATTTAATTTTAGTGTTTGATTTAACTTACATGAATAGCATTCTGTGTGAACAAACAACTGGAGTGCGAGAGTTACACCACACAACTGTGAGAATCTGTTTTTTCAGGACATTGTAAAAAAATTAATATTTCCGTATCATAACAGCATAACCATGTAGATGAAGCCAATAGATCTAATCTGAAGGGCTCATATATTCCATAATAACGGAAACCATCACCTGTTTAAATTTCAATATTTTTTAACTTGTCGTCATTGCTTCTCAACATTCTCAAAAATACAACCTACAGTCAATTTAGCAATCAGTTGCAATGTATTCAAGAAAGATCACAACAGTTTAATGGAAGACACGGCTAATATGCATCTTATCAGTGGCTTTGAATCCATGATTAGAATTACCCCCATTTAGTGTACTCTCTTCTTTATCCGCAACGAATTTGCATTAACAGTGCTATATAATTTGCATGCTTTAGGCTTAGTCCATACATGTCACTCTATTTTTATGTTAATGTCACTAGTTTTTGTACATTAGATAATATGCATGTATCTAGAGCTCTATCTCAATGTGTACTTGTTCAATTTTTCTACATGTTTTCAGATCCTCTCACTCTGAGTTTTGTGTATGGTTTAAAGTAGAAATACAAATACTACATATGGTCTAAAGTAGAAATATAAATACTACATAAATTCCTCAAATTGCTATATAATTGTGTTCTGTGAAATTGTACTAGTCTCTAATTAACCTTATGCATGCAACTCATGTTGGCAGGTAGTTAATTCATGGTGAATGCAAAGGAACAGACAAGGGGAAGAGAAGAAAAGGCTGGCAATCGACAATGGATAATGAATTTAATGGCACTTGTTAAGCAAACTTTTTCTTTATTCAAGTTGTAATTTATCTTTTGCGTTTTTGAAATCGAAATTGAAACAATTGCAACCATAGGAACTCAACCATGAATGACCAGTGGCGGATACAGAAAGAGGAAAGTGGCCTAGTGGTTGGATATCATAACTTCATCATTTTTTTGTCATTTTTAGTATATATTTTATACAATCTTTTATATTTATGTGCTAAATTTAGTATTCTAATAATTTAATTTCTAACTTCGTATCACATAACTATAAATTAAACACAAAACAATTCAAATTAGGATATAATTACTAACATTATAGGGACACTTAAAAGTTTTTTTGGTGGGGACCCTTTATAAATAAACACAATTATGCTATAATTTTTAATAAAAAATCGCTAATTTTTATTTTTCTGAGTGCACTATTCCCATACGCCCTTACATGAATCCGTCGTTCCGAATGAAAATGCATCAAAGTATAAATCACCATCGTATAATTGTTAGAATACAATATAAGATCCTGTAAAGTGTCTTCCTCTAACACCTTAAGGTTTTAGATAGACTCTCAATGTAATAACCCCAAATTTTGGACTTAGTTAAAAAAAAAAAAAAAAATTATTTGATGAATAGTAAATTTCTGAACCGAAAAAGATTTTCAGACCACCCTATGTACGAGTCGGGATAATGAACTTTCGAAGTCGTATTAGTGATCTACTTTGAAAATGAAGGAATGCAAAAGCCGTCAGAATCAGAAGAATAGCATTTTCTGTTTTCTCCTAAATTTCACCAATAACGGATGGATTAATCATTATTTGAAAATATTGGAGGATTTAAATTATCAATTCCATGGATATGGATTTAATAAAAGAATTAGGGATGTCAAGAACGTTTATGATAAACTACTTCGATAGAACACTTAAGAAACCCTGCGAATATTCTACGAGATTAAGCGGTGACGGAACAACGCGATACTTACATGATTAAATATAGGCATGGAAGTAACATGTAACAAGATTAAATCAAGGAATGCAACAATTGTATCATCCATGTGAAAGGAAATGAACTAGTAAAGCTGCTTTGCCACCGTGATCTCCCATTGCTTGACATGTGTCCTGATGATGAGGCAAACAAGCTATGACTCACTAAACCAAAGATGACACAAGCACACTACATCATCATCTCTTACACATTAATCAGCATCCACCCACTTCACTTTATCAAGAAAATATCAAGGAAAAGCAAAGAAAACTCTCCCCACCCCATTTCTTCAACAATCTGCCCAGCATGACCAAGGGAGGAGAAAAAATTCATAACTTGAGTTCTACTCATCCTTAAATCACAAAATTTTAACCATAGATTCTCTACTCCATGGGTAACATTCTTTCAAAATTTTATGGTCAACAAAGGAGTTTAGCCTAGCCAAATCTCTTCCCCAAGTTGGAGAACCCAATCTGTCCAGTTTCTGTCCAGCGGAAAGATGGGGCTCAAAATCCTAGATAGGAAGCTTCAAATTTCATGATCTATAACTCAAAAGAAATATTATCAAGAGCACAAGGTCTGGTAAAAATTTTAGCACCAAACTCTTATTTTTCGATTTGTTATGGATTTTACAAGATGAGGATGAATAGTAACTTCAAGTGGTTTCTTGTTTTGATCTTGAAGTTTAAGACTTGTAAAGGATAATCAAGGAGCAAGGAAGGGTATACTAGCCATCTATAGTCTATATTAAGTATCAAGGAAGGTATAAACTCTCTCACACATTTACTTATGATTTGATATTAGTGTATAAATGGATGATTGTTAGTGATAGTATGATTTAGAGATGATTTACATGATATGTATGAGGTTTAATGGATTGATTGATGGTTGAACTAGTGATTAGTGTTATGAGTATGTTTAGACAGAAATAAAGTGATTTGGAGGAGATCCTTGGGTTGTGATTGTTGGTTGTGGATTGATGAATTGATTAGAGTGTTTTAAACACGGGAATCGCGTTTAAGCGTCGTTACCATGTCAAAGTTTACTTAGGAAGTTTGGAGAGAAATCCCGAATACTTTAAAGGGCATAAACATAAGGTTTCTGACCATGATCATGTAGGCCCTGTTTCCTAGTTTGTTTTAGCGAAAGAATCGTATCGTTTCGATTTACGGTTTAGGAGAAACGTCTGTTTTAGTGAAAGCGGTTTCGCGTAACTAAGTAGTTCATTGCATGAACCTTGAGATAGTGATCGAACCCCTTAAGGGACTTATTGCAATGTGAAACTTTGTGTTAACATGCTAGATATATTTAGGAAGACCCTCGAAAAGATTACGTGTTAAAAGGATTATATTTCAATTTTATAAAAATGCGTGAGCGAGCATGCTCTAGTAGAGGATCTTAAACTTGAAAATGGACTTTGTACTTGAGATAGTATATACTTAGTATGGTGAAAGCGTTTAAGTTATTAATCTTGAACCTTGTGTTGATTCTAGATTACTGGACCAACCTGAGACTTATTGCTACTTCGGGATTTCCAGGCAAGTTTCTAAATCTATACTTTGAAGTATTGACTATATAATACTGCTTTTGCCATGTATAAAATTGGACAGTTTTGCGATATATCTTATTTTTTGTTGAAATGGATTTGACCTTTGGATTATATAAAATCTTTTGAGTTAAATAGTTATGAACCGGTTTACCTGGTAGCTCTAAATATAAGAGCATATTCATTGTTTTCGACTCTAAATCGGGAGTCGGTATTTTGAGATATGTAGATAGCCGTGGAAACCCGGAGGGATTCCATCGGCAGAATACTATGTACTTTGAGGATTGTTATTCGAGTATGATATCATTCGAGGAATGATATTTGCTTACTATATCTTTCAAGGAATGTTATTTGAGTATTATCTCAGTCGAGAAATACTATTTGAATACTATTTCCGTTATATATGCTAATGGAAGGCATAACTGTTTTCGAAAGTATATTGTGATACTTGCTTTATGATTTGATTATGAGCTTCTAAGCTAGATATGGGATATGCCCTAGGTAAAGGGCGTATGATTTTATTCTTAAGACCGGAAGTAATTATATTTTCGGTATATGTTAAAAATTATTTTTCCGATAAATATATCGGGTAACTGTTATTCGATGATTATTTATTTAATGAATATTATTTTTGAATATTCATTCAAGGTTTATTTAATTAATGAATATTATTTTGAATATTCATTCAATCTATTTATTTAATGAATATTATTTTTGAATATTCATTCAAAGTTTATTTAATTAATGAATATTATTTTTGAATATTCATTCAAGGTTTATTTATTTAATGAATATTATTTTGAATATTCATTCGAGGTTTATTTATTTAATGAATATTATTTTGAATATTCATTTAATCCTTAGTTATTTAATGAATATTATTTTGAATATTCATTCAATCATTATTTATTTAATGAATATTATTTTTGAATATTCGTTTAAAGTTTATTTATTTAATAAATATTATTCGATTATTTATTAAATACTTTTAACACGTTTTAAAATGAGTAATATTATTTAAAGTTTATCCTCGACCTTCAATAATTATGAAGGATATTCTAAGCTGTATTATTAATTATTTTAAATCAAGGGGAGGTTCCCAAACACCGTTTTTCCATTTAAATCTGTCTTTTAAGAGGATTTAAATGCTCGCTCAACTATCAAAAATATGGGAAACCTGATTTAAGTGACTGCTACTCATTTTTTTAAACTCTCAACTCAAAACTGTCAGGGGACGGATATTTTCTCGGAGCAATTTAATTGCTGCAAGTCAAATGTTGTGTTACCACCTCAACGATCGAGGGGTAAATTGATGGAACAAGTCGATATCCATTAACAAGCATCGCTTAGGAAATATTGGAGAATCTTTCTTTCCAACCTAGATATAACTACTTAGTGGAGTCGTATCAACAAGTATTACACTTGGGGAAAGGAGGACGATCTTTACGTTTCAGAGTCATGGATTTCATCCGAACTAGGAGTGGTGTAAGTGGTCTAGTTGCACCGACCCATCCATTTTATTGCCCCAAATGGGTCGGGAGATCCGGGAAGGCAGTAGACAATGTCAGGCTGTCGTGATTCTTCCATCTACATGTAGAGAACATATTTTTGTTGTACGACCTGCTACTGATCATAGTAAGGTTGGTATGACGGGCGCGGTAGCAACTCCGGTATTGGTTCATCATCCAATTTGGATAATTCTGCAACATGTATTGAAAGGGACTAAGGGGACATTCTTGGTACAGGTTTACCGATCATGTTGACAGGGAGTTTTCTGCAACATGTATTGCAAGGGACCAAGGATGACACCCTTGGTACAGGTTTACCGATCATGTTGACAGAGGGTCAAAAAGTGTTCAAAAATGAAGTTACAATAAATTCTTGCAAACTTCATCTTTTATTTTATGAGTTATGACTCTGATAAAATCTTACTCAGATTATATATGCATAAGTGGATTTTGGGTTACGGAAACCTTATATTAATTTTCCTCGTAACTTCATCTTTTATGTTATACTAGTATCTTATCCGTTTAATGCATAGCCTGTGGTTATAAAGATATTTTCGAACTGTATAGTGTTTTGAATCAATGAATAGGCTTTAAGCTTTGATTCCAATATTTGATATCTATTTTAAAAAGATATGTTTTGAGTCTTGGTTATCATACTGATACCAAGGATTTCCAAATGATTACGAAGAATGTATGAGTATGATTATAAGTCATACGGTATTTTGAACGGTATACTATTTTGGGGTTAGACCCTAGTAGTGATAAAAGCTTTGATCCCTTATGGATTATCTCCCTAAAAGGTTTAAAGATTTAACCTGGGATAGATTTCTTGCTGAGCACTATTAGCTCATTCTTGCTTTATTAAATATTTCAGCATGAGGAAAACATTGCTGAATCCACCTCGTGTTACGAGAGCAAGGGAATGGAGAGACCACCCTGGAGTTAGTTGATGCAAAATGGATACTGTCGGTATGAGTAGAATAGTTGCAGCTTGAATTAGTGAGAATTATTTTGAGTGGGTTTGTATTACTAAACCTTGTATAGAATTGTGAGGTCTATTATTGTAACTTCAGGTAGAGGTTGTAAATAATGGATGAGATCCCGGATAGTACATTTGGGTTGTAATAACAAATGTTGATTATTGTTGCTCATTTCCAAGGCTATAACTTGTGTTTGTGTGCGTAAGTGATTGGGGTCTTTTGGAGTTATATTATTAGAATGTTGTAAGTAAAGCAGTGTAACAGCCCCAAATCCGGGGTCGGGGATTTAGGGTTGTCACGATCCATGTACTCCTTGCCTTACCTGTATTACTCACACCATTCATATTTCACCTGCTCATGACCCCATAATATATGTCTCACACACACACACACACAGGTTAGAGTCTCAGAAACGACACACTACAACAACTGCGGAATAAATAATTTTTATTATTACAATACCCAAATGTCTTTTGAATCTGTTACTGATACAATTTCTAAGTATTGTTACATTACCAACTTAGCCTTCTGATGCTCACAATCCTCTAATACCATTCATGTCTATACATAAGTTGAATGCCAAAAGTCGTAGCCTGATTCAATTGGTTCGTACTACTCCCGGGATCACTGCTAGGAACTGTTCATGGGAACGCCTTGCGAGGTATGTGCTGTCCCATTGGCATCCTGCTTCGCCGCTATATAATATATATAAAATAATAGCAAGAGTGAGAGATAGCTCAGCAAGGTAATGAAAGTATGGCATAATTCTGCCCTTAATTCAACCCAGAAATAAAGCGGGTATACGACAATAATTTGTCAAAATATCTCGATACTGAAATCATTTCCTTATCGGAATGTATTCCAAAAATAGTACCATTACTGTACTTCAAATATCATTTCCATAATACTCTACAACTTTCGATATTCATACTATGAACAAAGTTCTAGTATATTATAAACGAAGAAGTAGCAAGATAACTCAGTATATCCTTTTCGTAAAATATCTGCTATATAGAATATAAGCAGACTATCAACATATAACTTAAAAGATGAAGTTATAAGGAAAAATTCCATATCATCTTTCATATCAAACATTTACCTCATATCATAATTTGGAAATAAAGACAAGGCAAAATATTTCCAATCCACTTTCTAAACTTGAATAAACTTGGATAACTTGAATAACTTGAATAAACTTGAATAACTTTTCTTTTCTGGAAACTTGCTTAAAACATGTTCTTTCATGGATGATGAACTGTAGATGGAGATTCTAGGCGACAGGGATACCCCTACGATGATCAGTCGCAAGGCGAATCCCCCATGATCTTTTTCTACGTAGAAGGGAAGAATAGACAGTCTCTAACTGACCTACCTCCCTGCCTTCGGTTGTAGGGGGAAGAGCAGACCCGTTCATAGTCCGTCGGTCTGATACTCTCCTCTGGGTGGGAAAAACAGACCCGTTCATAGTCCGTCGGTCTGTCACCCTCCTCTTACCCTACGGTCGGGCACATACTGATAATCTAGGGAAGAACAGACCCGTTCATAGTCCGTCGGTCTACGCGTAATTCCCTTAGGGGACAGGCGCCACTCAGTCCCTTACATATTCTCCGAGTTCAAGAAAATCCATAATTCTGAAACATAAAGTTCCTTTCCCTTTTTCCCCTAGTATACGACTCCACAAAGTAGTCATATCTGGTTGGAAAGGAAAATTCACCCATATTTCCCAAGCTGATGCTTGTTCATGGATACAACTTATTCCACTGATCTTACTCCTCGAGTCTTGAGGAAGTAATCAAAATCATTTTGATGGTAGCATACAAAGCTGTTAAATGAATAGTTTCAAAAAGATTTAGGACCGGGCAGTCCACTTGAAACAAACATTAAAACTTGAGAAAGATCCCCTGAGTCTTTGTAGTTTGAGCGAACATTTAAGTCTTTCAGAATATAGACTTAAAAGGAAAATAGATTTGGGAACCTTCTCTAATTATATTTATAATTGTCTGAATAAAATTTTATTATTTATCTAGGGTTAAAGAATAGTTTTCACAAAATACTTCCTTAAGAAGTAGGGCTTTAAATAATTAATGAAACCTATATTTAATAAAGAATATTTATTTAGAAGTAATTCCCAAATACTTTCTTAAGAAAATAATGGATAATAGTATAATAATATAACCCTAGATAACAACTGATACCATTCCCGGTCCGTAGAATAAATACAGAGTATATACCCCCTACCGAGGGATTTTTCTTAACATATTGGTTTATGAATATTGCCATAACCATAGCTTATAAATCCAACTTTTACTTAGCATCATAAGTATCGTTTCGAAATCATGAACACATAGCATATATCTCAATATCTTTTATTTATCACAACAACAGTTTATAGAGGCATAGGTTTGAAAACTTGTATCTAGTATATGCATACATCAGAATATGGTACTTTAAAGTACAACATGTAATGAGAAAACTTGCATCTATCATATGCATATATTATATCTCAACATTTTTAATACTGTTACATCTATATACGATGTAAGGTTTGAAAGCATGTATCTATCATATGCATATACTATAATCTCAATAGTTTTAATACTATCACATCTATATACGATGTGAGGTTTGAAAACATGCGTCTATCATATCATATGCGTCATCAGTATAATGTAATCTGAAATACAGCGTGGGATTAGAAAACTTGCCTGATGCTCGAGAAGTGATAGGGGTTCGCGACGATGCCGGACAATCTAGACAAAGTCAAAGCAAACGCACGATTAATCCCCTAGATAATCCACTTGTACTCAATGCTTAAACACGTAAGCGAAACACAACCAAGGAATTACTAGCTCGTTATAGGCTCATACTAAGTCCACGTTTAGTCGACAATTACTTAAGTCGTAGGTTTAGTCCGAAATCGATCCTCGAATACAAGTTATACTTAACCATTTACGACATTGGTTTCTAAGTCATGTCTTAGTGGTTTTCACTTGCGCAACCTCGGCTAAGACATTTTTATAAGATCGAAAAATAATCTTTTTAATCCGAATCTTTTTCGTGAGCCTTCCTAACTATCTCTAGTATTATTCCTCAAAGTTTCACACTTTCATATGGCTTCTAAGTGGTCCAAATATAGCCTCAAAGTTGGTACATTTCTGCAATCTCGTTCCTTGAACCACTTTCACTAAAATGGTCATATCTCATAAACCGTAATTTGTATAGACATGATCTTTATACCAAAACAAACCTTAAAACAAGACCTACATGTTCATTGTCAGGGTTTTTCAAAAATATTCCAAGACCAGTTCGTAATTCTTGCTCAAAACAGCCTTAAATCAAATGGGCATTACGACGGCTATAATCGTAACGTTTCCCGGTTTTTGTTATGTCAAAACCTCTTAAAACCAAATCAATTCAACAACACAACCATTTTTACAACAAATCAGTTTATATACTTCAAGAACATATCACAAACATCAACCAACAACAAGTATCCATCAAGAATTAACCATACATACTCCAAACTCCATAAACATGCTCATTCTTGAACATTACTAAAAACTTCACTTAAAATCCAACATAAATCAAAGGGTGGATGAGTGGTATACCTTCCTTGATGCTCTACCAACACTAACCAGTGGTCACAATCACTCAACAAGCCTTAGATACTCCTTACAAAGCTTAAACCTTAAGATCCAATCAAGAAAACAAGTTAACAAATTTCGGAGTTACTATTCATCATCACTTTGTAAAATCCATATAAAATCGAAAAACAAGAGTTTGGTTCTAATATTTTTATCAGACCTTTTACTCTTAATAAGATTTCCTTTGAGCTATAGATCGCCAAATTTAAAGCTTCCTTGCTAGGGTTTTGAGTCCCATCTTTCCGCTGGACAGAAACTGGACAGTTTGGGGTTCTCCAACTTGGGGAAGCGATTTGTCTAGGCTACACTCCTTTGTTGGCCATGAAATTTTGGACGAATGTTGCCCATGGAGTGGAGAAGCTATGGTAAAAATTTGGTGATTTAAGGATGGATATAAATGGAGTTATGGATTTTTCTTTGGACTCTGTTTCTGCTGGGCAGAAAATCTGGAGAGTTCTTCTTCCTTTTTCTTTTTGTTTTGTCTTGATCAATAGATAAGAATACTGATCTTTTGTGGTTGAAAAGGGGGTGAGTCATCACCTTTATGGCTTAGTCATTGGACACGTGTCGCACATGCAAGAGCTTAGCTAAAGTAGCTTTACTGGTTCGTTCTTTCACATGGATGATCCAATTGTTGCATCCCTCGAATTAATTTTGTTACATGTTACTTCCATGTTTATATTTAATCCTGTAAATGTTGCCTTGTTCCTCTTGAAACGATTCGAAATATTTTCTAAAGGGCGAATAAAACTCTACGCGGTTCTCGCAGTGAACAGTAACTATTCACTATTCACTTCAACAATCGACTTTAATAATATAATAAAATTCCAAAATATTAAATCCTCAAATCCTCAATTTTAATATCTCATTTCTTGAATATAATAATATATAATTCACTGCCCGGTCAAATACTACACCAAAATAAAATTTGGAATTTCTGAATTCCGATCGTCTTTGCATTCACTTATTTACTCTGTAGATCACTAATATGACTTCGGAATATCCACACTACGTCTCGTACATAGGTGGCATGAAAAATTTTCTTAACCCTCAAAATCACTATTCATCCACCAAATTCACTATTCACTGATGCACTTAATCATAATAAGAAAAGTTTTAAATTTTTCCAAAAATTCGGGTTATTATAGTCTCCCCTCCTTAAAAGGATTCCGTCCCGGAATTAACTTAGGAATAACTGGGGGTACTTCTCTCCCATTGCACTTTCTAACTCCCAGGTGGATTCTTCCACTTCTTGATTCTCCACAAACCTCTCACTAGCTTGGCAACCTCGTCACTTAGCACTTGCTCTTTTCTATCCGTAATTTCCACAGGCTGTTCTTTGTAAGTCAGACCAGGTTGTATATCTACCTGCTCGTACTCTACATATGCCGGGCATCTATAGTATACTGACGTAGCATTGACACATGAACCCCGTTATGACCATTCTACAAGTTTTGTACCATCTCAGATGGCCCAATGAATCTCGGGCTCAACTTCCCTTTCTTTTCAAATCTCACTAATTCTTTCCATGGAGATACCTTTAGCATCATGAATCGCTAACCTCATACTCTCTATCTTGTTTGTACAGAAATACACTAGCATAAACTTGTTTGTCATTCATCAACTTGCCATTTAGCTTATCAGTAGCAGTACTATCTCTATACTCGCGGGCTTAGTCCGCATACTTTCTCTGTCTGTCTTGGTTGTCACTAGCCGCTTGTTGGTGAAATCTTTTGTCTTTCTAGTTTGTTGGACTAACTTGGGTTTTGTGTAAAGTCTCATCCTTTAATTCCCGACCATTCGGAACCATCTCTGTCTCATTTTATTTAAGGGTATCGGCCACCACATTGGCCTTCCCTGGATGGTAGTGTATCTCACAGCCATAATCCTAGGTCAATTCTAGCCATTTCTCCATCTCATGCTATCTACTATCACGGGTAACTCAAAGCTAATTTATTACATTCCATAAAATTTGTGGGTGCATTAGTCAACCCAAAATAACCTCGCTGAAAACTCGAAGTGTCTATTCCTAGTACGAATCGCAGTCTTGGGTATATCCTCGGATTTAACTTCCAACTGCTGATATCCAGTTCTTAAATAAATTTGGAAATACACAGCGTTCTTCCGCTGATCAAACAATCATTTACAAGGGTACCTATTCTCCATGTCGAACTCATACAACTCTCGAGGTTCGATACATAATCTTGTGCTAACATCTTTCTCTCTTACAACAACACCAGGCTCTCCATGGTGGTACACTGGGTCTTATCATACCCTTGTACAACAACTCTTGTAAATGAGTCACTAACTCTTTCATTCCCACTATACCCTGAATACTCGGTATTCATTCTCATGTCATCCAAATCGATATCTGGTAGCTCATTAAAACCTTGTACAATCTCCCAAAACCATTGTAGTTCCCTTTATACTTGGTATCTCTTTTCTTGGCGTCAACCATAAGAGCTAATTAAGCCTCGTATTTCTGACGTAATAGTTTCTTAGTCTGAACTATATTCAAGAATCTCTAAATCTGCCTCCATCCTTTAATTATTACTCTTTTTCTTTGCAATCAATTGGCTCCATTGGGTGTCAACCAACCCATCCTTATTATAATATCCACTTTTCCCAACTTGAAAGGAATCAGGTCTATCAAAAGTGTCGACCTCATATTTCAAGTTCACAACCTGGATGTACCAGTCTTATGGGAAAATCCCTCGATTGACTATTTCTACTTGTAATTATTCCCTTAGTGGCTCGGCCTTAAGGTTTAATTGTCATGCAACTTCTCGATATACCACGATACATTAGCTCTGTCTAAACAGTATAGAAGGGCACCTGCTATTTAAAGGTCCTGATAGTGGGCTGCTTGTTGGAGGTAGCCCTGGTTGAAACCTACTGGCTTTCTTTTCTTCTGTGTTCACAAACTCCGGAACAAACCTCGATAATTCGGAAAACTTGGCCTCATACTCGGTCACAGTCATGATTTCTTGTTTTAACTCTTTAACTTTCATTTTCATCCGGGTCTCCATATATTTCCGAAAATTATTCCTCTAGAACCACACACGCTGCACCTCTCCCAAGTCACAACACCAGCTCCCTCTGACTCCATCGTCAATACTTATCTTGCTAACCCAGAGGTAGTGTCCATTCGTAAACAACTCCTCCAAAATCTCAATCTCACCATAGGGCATCTATCTAACACCGTTGTCACTGGAGTTCACGGCACATTGCTATTTCTTTCACATATATCGATTGACACGCTTTCCATTATCATAATATCCTTGGGAGAATAAACCAATTTCATTGATATGTCACTAACATTCTATTCGTCTTAGGGATTCGCTCCTGTCATAGGCGATTTCGTTGCAAATCTAATTCCTATCAGCGAATTTTGACTTATTTGACCTGGGTGGCCTCCCCTTAGAATTCAATGAGGATAACAAAAATTATGGGGCCTTGAAAGATAGCTCCCATATCAAAGAAAATGTCACACACTGGTGATCATAAGGTTATGAGCTTTAAGGTAACCTTATTGGAGGTAAGAGAATTTTACCGAGAGATCAAGATGATCATAAGAACTCAACGTTGTGTGCCTCAATTGAGACATTACTAAAGGTAATTAGCCTTCTTGTATTTCACAACTTACAAGTGATGGCGTCCCATCAGACTTCTATCACACAGACAGATAGTCCTTGTAGCCCCTATAAATATAGGGTTGTTCGTCTCAGTGGAAGTTGAAAAGTATGAAAGCAATTCGAGATCAATTTAATGATTATCGCCTTTCGACAATATTTCTCAAAGGAATACCTTGGATTAAAATTGAACAGGTTCCAAAGGTGCGATTTACAAGAAAAGGATAGCCATAAAGATACTGGCACTACACCATATATGGGATTCGCCAACATTAATTTTTGTGTTACCGGTCAAAATGTTACCTTAGATGACTTAAAATAGATATAAGGCAATACAATTTTTTAGTGTTACTGTTGATGTAATTTTGTGTTACCTTAAATATAATTAAATTTCTATTGTAACAGAAATTCGGGCGTTACAATTGATGATTAAAAAAGTGTCAGCAAAACAACTAAAAAATAAGCGGGCAAAAACTTAACCCAACTTACAACCAGGCGGGGAAATTTTTTGTCTAAAATTTTGGGCGGCCTGTATCCTAAAATTAAACCCGCTGAAACATTTTGGGGCTTATACACACAAACAGTTCTCAAATACTCTCTCTCTCTCTCTCAAAACATTATTCTCTTAAATATTTCTCTCTCGCTCGACAGGTTCTACATGGCATAGAGTGAATTAGGGTTCCTCGCAGTTTAATTAGGGTTCCTCATAGTTTAATTAGGGTTCTTCACGGTTCAATTAGGAATTCTACGGATTGTAGCAATTAGGGCTTCTACACACAGACATCAATTGGGTCTTTTATGTGACCCATTTGGCCAGTGTTCTTGTTTTGCTTCTCAAGATCCACACCATTAAATCTTGTGCTGGTACTCTCTCTTACCCAACTCACCATTAACTCTTTCTTGTACTTTCTTGATTTTAATGTTGCTATCTTTTTGTGAATTAGTGTGTAAAGTTGTGAACTTTTATGTATGTTAGTGTGTTATTTGTCAATTTCTTGTCAATTAGAGCATACCCTTTTTGTTTTCTTGGTGAAATTGCAAATGGGGTTTTAGTTTAGTTTGCGGGTTTGTTGAAGTGAAGTGGTTTTTCGAGTATTTACATGTGTTGCCTGAAGTTTTTTTTTAAGTCTGAAGGGATTGCGTTGCGTATATCTTAATGTTTCGAAGATTTTTGTGTTTTAGACTCTGAGGTTAACATTGAGTGGAGTAGTTGGTGTTCATGGTTTAGGTTTGTTTAGGATAGCGAAATCCGAACCAAATAAGACGATGTAGGGTTCCGAGAGTAAGTGTTAGATTTATATGACCAGTTTAGTGGTTTTCCCTAAACTAAAGTAATTGCATTGCAAATGTATCCGGGGTTTTATTGTTAGTCTCTTCAGGCAGCCGTTCTGCTGAAAAAATAACTCTGTTAACGTAAACTTGCATACAAACTTCTACGACACATAAACTGTACTAAGTTGCAGTAGTTGGTAGGGAGAGAGAAGGTGTTGCAACAGAGTAAGTCGGTCTCAGAGGAGCAGGGAGAAGAATAATAATAAAGAAGCTAATGGATTTGTGGGAGAAGTTGGATTGTGATCAAACTGACTAACTGAATATTTATGATTATATAACAGATTTTGTGTGTACCTAAAGATGGTTATTATGATAATTTTAGATTCTGTCACATATGTATGAATTTTTATTTTCATGTTAAGTTGAATGGCCTTCTCACATATCTTTATGTACAGGCTCATGAGTATAGGGCAAAGTTTGGGGCTTGTGCCGCATTTCTTGCCAACTATGATACTAGATCCTGGGCAAAGGTTACCTATTTTAATAAGCAATATGACCTGCCCCCCTGGTCCATCAGCATCCTTCCGGACTGCAAAAATGAAGTTTTTAACACTGCCAAGGTAACAAAATATAACGCTAATGCATTATGCTGTACTATAATCACTTTAATCTTCTTGTTTAAATGTTAACAAACAAGTGGTGAGGTATCACCATAGGGTCATTCATTATTTGAAGAAAAGTGAAAGCTTAAATAACATCATTTGACAGGGCTTCGAAAACCTGAAAGTAGGCATCGTGACAGCCTCTAACACAATTGAAATTAAATATGATTTAGCACAAGTGTCATAAAATAACTTCGAAGAGGGAATATACCCTTTATCATAATTCTTTCCTGGAGAGAGGTCAAGATAGATCATAGATTGGGAAGGTTTGCCAAGGTCTCAACGGATGCCTTTTATGTCGGCTCCTCTAACGGATAATCGTTCGATTCTAAAGCTTTTCTTCTTCAGGCACACCCTAAGGTGCTCGATACTTACGTTATTGCCGACTCATAATAGTCGCTAAGGATTCAACCATCGACCTTTGCAACTGCAGGGAATTCTATTCGATTCGGCGCAAGCATCTCAAGTAAGCGTTCTATCGTAAGAGGACTTCGATACCGTTGTCGCCCATGGCAATGACAATTCCTCATGTCGACTAGGCGGTACTCCGGAAGATCGTTAGAATCTGCAGGCTTAAATCCAGTCTCTATTTCAATCATCCTTATACCCAACATTCCTTCTCCCATATCAATCCTGTGCGCTACATAAGCTTAACAGTTTTTGGCACAATAGCCTTTTCATTTAAGTCAATCCCGGAATTTCTCAGTCCGTCTTGGTCCCTAAATATATTTCGCCTTTACCGTCCAATCTCAACTTCATCATTTTATCTCTACAATCAATTATAGCAATCAGGGTCTGTCCACCAACCCATATAACGGCTATCTTACCCAATCCACAGGGTTCGCTCTAATTTCCACTCTCTTTGGTGACATCCTCTGGTAATCAGAAAGACAAGGTTTGCCAAAATTTGCTGAACTTTTTTTTTCCAAAATCAGGGAAATTTGATCAATCTATTTACCTACTAGTAATGCTCGGATCTGATTTCCGACCTTCCTTTTCTATCCTCATAATTCCTTCCTGGTTTCCTGAGGGTGGTAAATCTCGTTCTCGATTCCGTCTTAGCGTGCTTGTCTTACAATAACATTTGCAGGGTACATATACCCAAAATTTTCCTTGAGATAATAAAATCCCTCAATGATGTAATAGACACTCTTTCCAGTGGAATCGCTGGTCGTGGGGGATTGAAACCTCATAGCCAAAGCAATTCCTTACACTATTCTAGGCAACTAAGTACCCTTGATCGTTCGTGAAAATCTGAACATCTTGGTTCTTACGTATGCCGCCTCCTTATGGGCAACTATAACCGACTACGAGTAACAGGTTTCATTCAAGTCAAATCAATCCACTGATACTGGCTATACTGCCTCTACCTCTTCTGCTTTGGAGACTCTACTCCCTTTTCTTTGTCATACCTCTTGATAAATCATGAACGATCCTTAAACTCTCATCTCGTCACTTATTTATCCCTTGAAGGTTCGTCCGGTCTTATTATTAGACCTCAAGTAACACACCACATCTTTATCAATCGGCACATTTTCTACAAGATTCTTCCCTTGACCCACCATGGGGTCTTCCTCTAGATCCTCCTATGGATCTTCCTTTATCGGGTCTCCGTCCATTTCAAGGAGCGCATCATCAAATGCCTACTCGAAGGCCTCGGGGTCTGGTATCTCAGAGTCCCATCCATTTATAACTCATACGAATCGAGGTGACTAACCATGAAGTCCTAAGTACGGTTTCCCAAAAGAAGTCCCCTCTCGGGCTTCATCTTAAACAGTCAGGGTCATGTCCTCTAACCCGACTACGAACTCAATTTGAGATCTAGATGTTCTTATCATTATTAAGGTTATTGTAAGACTCGATCTCCTATCGTTTCTGAGGACTGTAACCTAATGCTCTGATACCATCTCTGTAACAGCCCCAAATCCGGGGTCGGGGATTTAGGGTTGTCACGATCCATGTACTCCTTGCCTTACCTGTATTACTCACACCATTCATATTTCACCTGCTCATGACCCCATAATATATGTCTCACACACACACACACACAGGTTAGAGTCTCAGAAACGACACACTACAACAACTGCGGAATAAATAATTTTTATTATTACAATACCCAAATGTCTTTTGAATCTGTTACTGATACAATTTCTAAGTATTGTTACATTACCAACTTAGCCTTCTGATGCTCACAATCCTCTAATACCATTCATGTCTATACATAAGTTGAATGCCAAAAGTCGTAGCCTGATTCAATTGGTTCGTACTACTCCCGGGATCACTGCTAGGAACTGTTTATGGGAACGCCTTGCGAGGTATGTGCCGTCCCATTGGCATCCTGCTTCGCCGCTATATAATATATATAAAATAATAGCAAGAGTGAGCGATAGCTCAGCAAGGTAATGAAAGTATGGCATAATTCTGCCCTTAATTCAACCCAGAAATAAAGCGGGTATACGACAATAATTTGTCAAAATATCTCGATACTGAAATCATTTCCTTATCGGAATGTATTCCAAAAATAGTACCATTACTGTACTTCAAATATCATTTCCATAATACTCTACAACTTTCGATATTCATACTATGAACAAAGTTCTAGTATATTATAAACGAAGAAGTAGCAAGATAACTCAGTATATCCTTTTCGTAAAATATCTGCTATATAGAATATAAGCAGACTATCAACATATAACTTAAAAGATGAAGTTATAAGGAAAAATTCCATATCATCTTTCATATCAAACATTTACCTCATATCATAATTTGGAAATAAAGACAAGGCAAAATATTTCCAATCCACTTTCTAAACTTGAATAAACTTGGATAACTTGAATAACTTGAATAAACTTGAATAACTTTTCTTTTCTGGAAACTTGCTTAAAACATGTTCTTTCATGGATGATGAACTGTAGATGGAGATTCTAGGCGACAGGGATACCCCTACGATGATCAGTCGCAAGGCGAATCCCCCATGATCTTTTTCTACGTAGAAGGGAAGAATAGACAGTCTCTAACTGACCTACCTCCCCGCCTTCGGTTGTAGGGGGAAGAGCAGACCCGTTCATAGTCCGTCGGTCTGATACTCTCCTCTGGGTGGGAAAAACAGACCCGTTCATAGTCCGTCGGTCTGTCACCCTCCTCTTACCCTACGGTCGGGCACATACTGATAATCTAGGGAAGAACAGACCCGTTCATAGTCCGTCGGTCTACGCGTAATTCCCTTAGGGGACAGGCGCCACTCAGTCCCTTACATATTCTCCGAGTTCAAGAAAATCCATAATTCTGAAACATAAAGTTCCTTTCCCTTTTTCCCCTAGTATACGACTCCACAAAGTAGTCATATCTGGTTGGAAAGGAAAATTCACCCATATTTCCCAAGCTGATGCTTGTTCATGGATACAACTTATTCCACTGATCTTACTCCTCGAGTCTTGAGGAAGTAATCAAAATCATTTTGATGGTAGCATACAAAGCTGTTAAATGAATAGTTTCAAAAAGATTTAGGACCGGGCAGTCCACTTGAAACAAACATTAAAACTTGAGAAAGATCCCCTGAGTCTTTGTAGTTTGAGCGAACATTTAAGTCTTTCAGAATATAGACTTAAAAGGAAAATAGATTTGGGAACCTTCTCTAATTATATTTATAATTGTCTGAATAAAATTTTATTAGTTATCTAGGGTTAAAGAATAGTTTTCACAAAATACTTCCTTAAGAAGTAGGGCTTTAAATAATTAATGAAACCTATATTTAATAAAGAATATTTATTTAGAAGTAATTCCCAAATACTTTCTTAAGAAAATAATGGATAATAGTATAATAATATAACCCTAGATAACAACTGATACCATTCCCGGTCCGTAGAATAAATACAGAGTATATACCCCCTACCGAGGGATTTTTCTTAACATATTGGCTTATGAATATTGCCATAACCATAGCTTATAAATCCAACTTTTACTTAGCATCATAAGTATCGTTTCGAAATCATGAACACATAGCATATATCTCAATATCTTTTATTTATCACAACAACAGTTTATAGAGGCATAGGTTTGAAAACTTGCATCTAGTATATGCATACATCAGAATATGGTACTTTAAAGTACAACATGTAATGAGAAAACTTGCATCTATCATATGCATATATTATATCTCAACATTTTTAATACCGTTACATCTATATACGATGTAAGGTTTGAAAGCATGCATCTATCATATGCATATACTATAATCTCAATAGTTTTAATACTATCACATCTATATACGATGTGAGGTTTGAAAACATGCGTCTATCATATCATATGCGTCATCAGTATAATGTAATCTGAAATACAGCGTGGGATTAGAAAACTTGCCTGATGCTCGAGAAGTGATAGGGGTTCGCGACGATGCCGGACAATCTAGACAAAGTCAAAGCAAACGCACGATTAATCCCCTGGATAATCCACTTGTACTCAATGCTTAAACACGTAAGCGAAACACAACCAAGGAATTACTAGCTCGTTATAGGCTCATACTAAGTCCACGTTTAGTCGACAATTACTTAAGTCGTAGGTTTAGTCCGAAATCGATCCTCGAATACAAGTTATACTTAACCATTTACGACATTGGTTTCTAAGTCATGTCTTAGTGGTTTTCACTTGCGCAACCTCGGCTAAGACATTTTTATAAGATCGAAAAATAATCTTTTTAATCCGAATCTTTTTCGTGAGCCTTCCTAACTGTCTCTAGCATTATTACTCAAAGTTTCACACTTTCATATGGCTTCTAAGTGGTCCAAATATAGCCTCAAAGTTGGTACATTTCTGCAATCTCGTTCCTTGAACCACTTTCACTAAAATGGTCATATCTCATAAACCGTAATTTGTATAGACATGATCTTTATACCAAAACAAACCTTAAAACAAGACCTACATGTTCATGGTCAGGGTTTTTCAAAAATATTCCAAGACCAGTTCGTAATTCTTGCTCAAAACAGCCTTAAATCAAATGGGCATTACGACGGCTATAATCGTAAGGTTTCCCGGTTTTTGTTATGTCAAAACCTCTTAAAACCAAATCAATTCAACAACACAACCATTTTTACAACATAATCAGTTTATATACTTCAAGAACATATCACAAACATCAACCAACAACAAGTATCCATCAAGAATTAACCATACATACTCCAAACTCCATAAACATGCTCATTCTTGAACATTACTAAAAACTTTACTTAAAATCCAACATAAATCAAAGGGTGGATGAGTGGTATACCTTCCTTGATGCTCTACCAACACTAACCAGTGGTCACAATCACTCAACAAGCCTTAGATACTCCTTACAAAGCTTAAACCTTAAGATCCAATCAAGAAAACAAGTTAACAAATTTCGGAGTTACTATTCATCATCACTTTGTAAAATCCATATAAAATCGAAAAACAAGAGTTTGGTTCTAATATTTTTACCAGACCTTGTACTCTTCATAAGATTTCCTTTGAGCTATAGATCGCCAAATTTAAAGCTTCCTAGCTAGGGTTTTGAGTCCCATCTTTCCGCTGGACAGAAACTGGACAGTTTGGGGTTCTCCAACTTGGGGAAGCGATTTGTCTAGGCTACACTCCTTTGTTGGCCATGAAATTTTGAAAGAATGTTGCCCATGGAGTGGAGAAGCTATGGTAAAAATTTGGTGATTTATGGATGGATATAAATGGAGTTATGGATTTTTCTTTGGACTCTGTTTCTGCTGGGCAGAAAATCTGGAGAGTTCTTCTTCCTTTTTCTTTTTGTTTTGTCTTGATCAATAGATAAGAATACTGATCTTTTGTGGTTAAAAAGGGGGTGAGTCATCACCTTTATGGCTTAGTCATTGGACACGTGTCGCACATGCAAGAGCTTAGCTAAAGTAGCTTTACTGGTTCGTTTCCTTTCACATGGATGATCCAATTGTTGCATCCCTCGAATTAATTTTGTTACATGTTACTTCCATGTTTATATTTAATCCTGTAAATGTTGTCTTGTTCCTCTTGAAACGATTCAAAATATTTTCTAATGGGCGAATAAAACTCTACGCGGTTCTCGCAGTGAACAGTAACTATTCACTATTCACTTCAACAATCGAATCCTTAAATCGACTTTAATAATATAATAAAATT
Organism: Heracleum sosnowskyi; assembly: GCA_030848705.1. Lineage (NCBI taxonomy): Eukaryota > Viridiplantae > Streptophyta > Magnoliopsida > Apiales > Apiaceae > Heracleum > Heracleum sosnowskyi. The sequence goes on from CM061235.1 coordinate 76,359,140, forward strand.
CCAAAATATTAAATCCTCAAATCCTCAATTTTAATATCTCATTTCTTGAATATAATAATATATAATTCACTGCCCGGTCTTTGCATTCACTTATTTACTCCGTAGATCACTAATATGACTTCGGAATATCCACACTACGTCTCGTACATAGGTGGCATGAAAAATTTTCTTAACCCTCAAAATCACTATTCATCCACCAAATTCACTATTCACTGATGCACTTAATCATAATAAGAAAAGTTTTAAATTTTTCCAAAAATTCGGGTTATTATAAGCAGGTATTGTTTAATTGATGGAGCGTGACAACCTAGATTCCTGACCCCGGATCTGGGGGTGTTACAGAAATGGTATCAGAGCGTTAAGTTATAAACTTGGATATGAGAGTGTTAAGAGTTATATCGAAGTAAGAGAATGACGAGAGGACTCATGTAGAGTTCGTTAAGTGGACTACCGGAAGTAGTGCCACTGAGGATGTTAAGATTAAAGAGTTTAGTTTGGGACTTATCGGAGGACCGATAGGACCGTTGAAGATCATCATAATGATGAGAAGGACGTTTAGAATTGTACACGGATTATTAAAAACATTAAGATAAGACGCGAAGCAGAGTCTCAGTTGCAGTTGGGGTAAGGTCGGAATGGCCAATACCAATGGATAACTTGACTTAGTAAGAACCTAAGTGTTTGAAGTTCATCGTAGTTTGCCACGAGAAGGCAGCACATGTGAAGATTGAGACGTTTACAGTCCTTTACGCGATCCGAATTACTAAATTGCGTGGACTAGTTAGGGCATTATCTTGTGTATGAGGTCCAAGCCTTGAGAACAACGATTCCACAAGGGTTGGTGTCTTTTCCGTCGATGGGTATTTTGTTACCTAAAAAGGAGACTGTTGCGTACGTGTAGTACCAGAACGTTATCGTGAGAAGAACGTGCTAAATGGCATCGCGAGTACATTTCGTACGATAGGCCATGATGGCTCAACTCAGAAATCAAAGATATGAAGAATGAATAGCGTGATTCTGATAAAGACACGAATGGTTGCAACGAGCAATGCGACAATCTCAGGACCTACGAGGAACGAGACCTATGGTGGCCTGGGGTTGGATTCGTTCGATACGATTAGTGTTAAGAAATTACATATACGTTAATGGACCTTCATCTTTCGTGGATGTGTTGATGCGGCCGTATGAGGCCCAATCTCTGAACGACTATCGGGGAATGGCGAATATGTTTCGAACTCCCGACCTATTTAAGGACTTGTACGATTTTGAGGTACCGTTGGTTAGTACCATAAGCCATAAAGGCAGAAAGATAAGATCATCCTCGTACGGGTGATGTTAGAAATTATGATGACCATTGACTTTTTGGTATCTACTTGTTGGTACACTCCTCAATCTAAAACTGTTCCTGCCTATGTTACCTTGAATAATTCATGTCAGGTAACCCTTCTAGTTTCCTACTTCAACTTGGGATGCAACCAACAACTGTTATATTCAGTTTATTCATTTTCTTTCCTCCACTCATTACCTTAAGGGTTAAATACGCAGAATTAAGTTACCATTACTCACCGGAGCGTTTTGTTCATGTTCCAGGACGACCTGAAGAGGGAACCATTATTCATCTATCCTTCCAGGTCTATAATTTATTTCGTATTCTTTCAATTATCTAAGGAATGTTCAATTAATATTTCCTTTATTATTTGATGAGTATTCTTTAACGATTATCTTGAAAAGCGATTTCTTCTTTCATACTTGGACTCCTCGAGTTCATAAATATCAAACTGTTTATTTGAAACATGGATGATATATATTTCAGAGATTACTCGGGAATTCTTTTCTCCTATTAAGGAGAGATTTGCACATCAGACGTTGAAATCGTAGAAAGGATATCAATTTGATATTGATATTCCGAATTCAATTCTATTGGAAAATTTGATAAAGTTTATGTACGGAGACACCTTTGGGTGGACCGTTTCACTGATGAGAAACGTTTGGTGGGAGGTTATCGATTGTTCCGATACCATGAATTTCCTATTCATATCATATATTTTATTCAAGGGTTATAATTACCTTGTTCATCCTAACCTTATTTACTCTTCTTTTCAATTCATTATCCGAGTAGTCAAAATGTTGTTTTCTTTCTTTCTTTGGCTACAATGTCGAGATTTTGTACTCGTAGATTGAAACTGGCTAATTATATGTGCCATGATGAGTGACTAGTTAATTGTTCTAACTAGTTGAAATTTTAATGATATGATGAAAATCTAGCTAATCATCCTAGCTAGATGCTGCGTTCCAAACCAATCAAACTAGCAAATTTTGTTCAGCTAGTTGTTAATGTTTCTTGAAGTGAACTAGTTATTGTTTCACTAAGTTCAACTTTCGGTCAAATTTATATAAGTGAATTCATGATGCATTTTGTATGCAGTGAAGTATGATGAGAAAATTTTCAAACGCTAATTTGATTGAGACTTAACCAGGTCGCCCCCTCAGCGAGAATTTTTACAAAGTTTTTTTTTTATATATATAAAGCATTCTGTTGCTTGAAGTATTCTTGGTACCATGCAAGTATTTTCCTTAGTATTTGGAAAAGGGAGAGTGTTGAAGCTGAGAGCCAAGATAAATGAGTACGACAACTATGAATCGAAGTTTACGGAAATTGCCAAGGATGTTTCGCATGATGCGAATTCAGAATAACGAAGTGTTCGAAACGACTGATTATGTTACCATGGTTAATGAAATGACTATGATAGAAATGGAAGCAAAGTGGACGAGAAAGAAATAGGAATAAAGAAAATAGAGTATGAAACGCGAATAGATTGAGAAAGAAAGGAAGTAAGAATTCAGATTGTCGGAAGAGGGAACGATCAACCTCGAAGGATGTGAAACTTTTTAGCGACTGTGATGGATACGAAACGGGAAGTACCTAGTGTACAGAATATCCCCGTGGTTAACGAATTCGAGGATGTATTTCCAGAAGATCTTTCGGGGTTACCACCCGATAGAGAAATAAAGTCTGGTATAGAATTAGCTCCAAGGACGGCGCCAGTTTCGAAGGCCCCGTACCGAATAGCTCCAGTCGAGATGAAGAAATTAGTCGCTCAATTATAGAAATTGTTAGGGGAAGGAATGATAAGACCAAGTGCGTCACCGTGGGATGCACCCGTGTTATTGGTGAAGAAAAAGGACGACAACATGAGGCTGTGCATAGAGTATCGAGAGCTAAATAGGCTAATTGTTAAGAATGAATACCCCTGCCAAGGATCGGTGATTTGATCGATCGGCTGCATGATGCAGTTAAATTCTCGAATATTGATTGAGAACTAGATACCACCAATTGAATATTAAGCCTGAGAACGTACCCAAGACTGCGTTTCGCACCAAGTATGGACACTACGAGTTTTTAGTAATGTCGTTTGGGCTGACGAATGCCCTTGCAGCTTTCATGGACGTGCTGAATCGACTTTTCAAGAAGTATTTGGATAAGTATGTCATAGTGACATCGGCAATATTTAGGTTTACCTCAAAGACCGAGGAAGAACATGCAGAACATTTGAAGATCGTGTTAAAAGCACTGAGGAGAGAAAAGTTATATGCCAAGTTCTCAAAGTGCGAGTTTTGGCTAAAAGAAGTACTCCCTCCGTCCCACTTAAACTGGCTTGTATGACTTTTCTTGGTCAAATTGACTAATTTTGAAATGTAAATTACATATATTATATATTGAATATAATTAATGAAAAAAATATTATAACAAAATAAGAATAAATTATTATAACGTACATTTTTTAGATTCGAAGAAATATAAGTCCATAATTTTTAAAAGTTAGTCAAAGTTTGGTTAGTTTGACCAAGAAAAGTCAAACAAGCCAGTTTGAGTGGGACGGAGGGAGTACAATTTTAGGACATGTGGTCAACAGTAAAGGAGTACTGGTTGACCCTACAAAGATAGGAGAAGTTTTCAAACTAGGAAAGACCAACCACACCAACCGAGGTGAGTAATTTTGTGGATTTAGTCGAATATTACCGAAGATGTGTACAAGATTTTGCTAAGATAGCAGCCCCACTGACCAGACTTACTCGAAAGACCGAAAAAGTTGAATGGATCGAGAAATGTGAGAAAATTTCCAGGAATCATAAGGTATATTTTACCAAGTTTGGGTTCCTAATGTTCAAGAGATAAAAGATGATAAATTTTCAGAATGACTAATAAGAGGAACTGAAAGGATGAAGTTTGAAGTCACGAGAACATAAAGGATTATTTAAAGGTCCTGAATGAGCCAGAACGAATTAAGGAATAAAGATCTGTCATAAAGAGACAGCTACACCGAGAGTACAAAAAGGTAAAGAAAGTTAAGGAAATGTTATAAGTGGTCGGATAAATAAAAGGATTTATCGATTGGTAATCAAATATTGGATATGTCAGAAAATGAAGGCAGAACAAAGACCTAGTTGACTATCACAGTTAATAGAGATTCCTGATTAGGAATGTAATTTTACTATAATGGATTCTGTGATAGGATCAACAAGAATCAAGTCGGACTATGACGTCAATTGAGCTATAATTGATGGATCAAATGAGTCTACTCATATTTTGTTATCAGCAAGAGATCGTTAACCGAAGAGTTACGAAAGAGATAGTTGGGTGACGTGGAGTTCCAGTCACCATCGTGTCAGATAAGAACCAATGATTGAACTCCCGATTCGGGAGGAGTTTTCCAAACATGTTTGGCAACGAGATTGAGTGCGAGTACTACGTAGGATCCGCGGACCGACCGAAAGAAACATTTCAGACAACCGAAGTTACGGTAAGTGTGTACCGCCGATTGCAAGAATAATCGAATGTTGATAGAAAATGGATGTATATGAACATAGCCAGAATTGGCTTATATAAAGCGCCCGGTAGATATCACAGACCGGAATGAGTAAGAGTTGTAATGAGACCAGAGGGTTGAAGAGTCAACCTGGAAACTGGAGATTTCTATATTGAAAGAGTAACCTCAGTTATTTTCTTAGATTCCGGGACGGAATCCTTTTAAGGAGGGGAGACTGTAATAACCCCAAATTTTGGACTTAGTTAAAAAAAAAATTATTTGATGAATAGTAAAATCCTGATGAATAGTAAATTTCTGAACCGAAAAAGATTTTTCAGACCACCCTATGTACGAGTCGGGATAATGAACTTTCGAAGTCGTATTAGTGATCTACTTTGAAAATGAAGGAATGCAAAAGCCGTCAGAATCAGAAGAATATCATTTTCTGTTTTCTCTGAAATTTCACCAATAACGGATGGATTAATCATTATTTGAAAATATTGGAGGATTTAAATTATCAATTCCATGGATATGGATTTAATAAAAGAATTAGTGATGTCAAGAACGTTTACGATAAACTACTTCGATAGAACACTTAAGAAACCCTGCGAACATTCTACGAGATTAAGCGGTGACGGAACAAAGCGACACTTACATGATTAAATATAGACATGGAAGTAACATGTAACAAGATTAAATCAAGGAATGCAACAATTGTATCATCCATGTGAAAGGAAACGAACTAGTAAAGCGGCTTTGCCACCATGATCTCCCATTGCTTGACATGTGTCCTGATGATGAGGCAAACAAGCTATGACTCACTAAACCAAAGATGACACAAGCACACTACAGCATCATCTCTTACACATTAATCAGCATCCACCCACTTCACTTTATCAAGAAAATATCAAGGAAAAGCAAAGAAAACTCTCCCCACCCCATTTCGTCAACAATCTGCCCAGCATGACCAAGGGAGGAGAAAAATTCATAAATTGAGTTCTACTCATCCTTAAATCGCCAAATTTTAACCATAGCTTTTCCACTCCATGGGTAACATTCGTCCAAAATTTCATGGTCAAAAAAGGAGTGTAGCTTAGCCAAATCTCTTACCCAAGTTGGAGAACCCAATCTGTCCAGTTTCTGTCCAGCGGAAAGATGGGGCTCAAAACCCTATCTAGGAAGCTTCAAATTTGATGACCTATAACTCAAAAGAAATCTTATCAAGGGCACAAGGTCTGGTAAAAATTTTAGCACCAAACTCTTATTTTTCGATTTGTTATGGATTTTACAAGATGAGGATGAATAGTAACTTCAAGTGGTTTCTTGTTTTGATCTTGAAGTTTAAGGCTTGTAAAGGATAATCAAGGAGTAAGGAAGGGTATACTAGCCATCTATAGTCTATATTAAGTACCAAGGAAGGTATAAACCCTCTCACACTTTTACTTATGATTTGATATTAGTGTATAAATGGATGATTGTTAGTGATAGTATGATTTAGAGATGATTTACATGATATGTATGAGGTTTAATGGATTGATTGATGGTTGAACTAGTGATTAGTGTTATGAGTATGTTTAGACAGAAATAAAGTGATTTGGAGGAGATCCTTGAGTTGTGATTGTTGGTTGTGGATTGATGAATTGATTAGAGTGTTTTAAACACGGAAATCGCGTTTAAGCGTCGTTACCATGTCAAATTTTACTTAGGAAGTTTGGACAGAAATCCCGAATACTTTAAAGGGCATAAACATAAGGTTTCTGACCATGATCATGTAGGCCCTGTTTCCTAGTTTGTTTTAGCGAAAGAATCGTATCGTTTCGATTTACGGTTTAGGAGAAACGTCCGTTTTAGTGAAAGCGGTTTCGCGTAACTAAGTAGTTCATTGCATGAACCTTCAGATAGTGATCGAACCCCTTAAGCGACTTATTGGAATGTGAAACTTTGTGTTAACATGCTAGATACGTTTAGGAAGACCCTCGAAAAGATTTCGTGTTAAAAGGATTATATTTCAATTTTATAAAAATGCGTGAGCGAGCATGCTCGAGTAGAGGATCTTAAACTTGAAAATGGACTTTGTACTTGAGATAGTATATACTTAGTATGGTGAAAGCGTTTAAGTTATTAATCTTGAACCTTGTGTTGATTCTAGATTACTGGACCAACCTGAGACTTATTGCTACTTCGGGATTTCCAGGCAAGTTTCTAAATCTATACTTTGAAGTATTGTCTATATAATACTGCTTTTGACATGTATAAAATTGGACAGTTTTGCGATATATCTTATTTTTTGTTGAAATGGATTTGACCTTTGGATTATATAAAATCTTTTGAGTTAAATAGTTATGAACCGGTTTACCTGGTAGCTCTAAATATAAGAGCATATTCATTGTTTTCGACTCTAAATCGGGAGTCGGTATTTTGAGATATGTAGATAGCCGTGGAAACCCGGAGGGATTCCATCGGCAGAATACTATGTACTTTGAGGATTGTTATTCGAGTATGATATCATTCGAGGAATGATATTTGCTTACTATATCTTTCAAGGAATGTTATTTGAGTATTATCTCAGTCGAGAAATACTATTTGAATACTATTTCCGTTATATATGTTAATGGAAGGCATAACTGTTTTCGAAAATATATTGTGATACTTGATTTATGATTTGATTATGGGCTTCTAAGCTAGATATGGGATATTAGTTAGAAGCCAATTTTTTTTAAATGCCCTAGGTAAAGGGCGTATGATTTTATTCTTAAGACCGGAAGTAATTATATTTTCGGTATATGTTAAAAATTATTTTTCCGATAAAGATATCGGGTAACTGTTATTCGATGATTATTTATTTAATGAATATTATTTTTGAATATTCATTCAAGGTTTATTTAATTAATAAATATTATTTTGAATATTCATTCAATCTATTTATTTAATGAATATTATTTTTGAATATTCATTCAAAGTTTATTTAATTAATGAATATTATTTTTGAATATTCATTCAAGTTTATTTATTTAATGAATATTATTTTGAATATTCATTCGAGGTTTATTTATTTAATGAATATTATTTTGAATATTCATTTAATCCTTAGTTATTTAATGAATATTATTTTGAATATTCATTCAATCATTATTTATTTAATGAATATTATTTTTGAATATTCGTTTAAAGTTTATTTATTTAATAAATATTATTCGATTATTTATTAAATACTTTTAACACGTTTTAAAATGAGTAATATTATTTAAAGTTTATCCTCGACCTTCAATAATTATGAAGGATATTCTAAGCTGTATTATTAATTATTTTAAATCAAGGGGAGGTTCCCAAACACCGTTTTTCCATTTAAATCTGTCTTTTAAGAGGATTTAAATGCTCGTTCAACTATCAAAAATTTGGGAAACCTGATTTAAGTGACTGCTACTCATTTTTTTAAACTCTCAACTCAAAACTGTCAGGGGACAGATATTTTCTCGGAGCAATTTAATTGCTGCAAGTCAAATGTTGTGTTACCACCTCAACGATCGAGGGGTAAATTGATGGAACAAGTCGATATCCATTAACAAGCATCGCTTGGGAAATATTGGAGAATCTTCCTTTCCAACCTAGATATAACTACTTAGTGGAGTCGTATCAACAAGTATTACACTTGGGGAAAGGAGGACGATCTTTACGTTTCAGAGTCATGGATTTCATCCGAACTAGGAGTGGTGTAAGTGGTCCAGTTGCGCCGACCCATCCATTTTATTGCCCCAAATGGGCCGGGAGATCCGGGAAGGCAGTAGACAATGTCAGGCTGTCGTGATTCTTCCATCTACATATAGAGAACATATATTTGTTGTACGACCTGCTACTGATCATAGTAAGGTTGGTACGACGGGCGCGGTAGCAACTCCGGTATTGGTTCATCATCCAATTTGGATAATTCTGCAACATGTATTGAAAGGGACTAATGGGACATTCTTGGTACAGGTTTACCGATCATGTTGGCAGGGAGTTTTCTGCAACATGTATTGAAAGGGACCAAGGATGACACCCTTGGTACAGGTTTACCGATCATGTTGACAGAGGGTCGAAAAGTGTTCAAAAATGAAGTTACAATAAATTCTTGCAAACTTCATCTTTTATTTTATGAGTTATGACTCTGATAAAACCTTACTCAGATTATATATGCATAAGTGGATTTTGGGTTACGGAAACCTTATATTAATTTTCCTCGTAACTTCATATTTTATGTTATACTAGTATCTTATCCGTTTAATGCATAGCCTGTGGTTACAAAGATATTTACGAACTGTATAGTGTTTTGAATCAATGAATAGGCTTTAAGCTTTGATTCCAATATTTGATATCTATTTTAAAAAGATATGTTTTGAGTCTTGGTTATCATACTGATACCAAGGATTTCCAAATGATTACGAAGAATGTATGAGTATGATTATAAGTCATACGGTATTTTGAACGGTATACTATTTTGGGGTTAGACCCTAGTAGTGATAAAAGCTTTGATCCCTTATGGATTATCTCCCTAAAAGGTTTATTTCTTGCTGAGCACTATTAGCTCATTCTTGCTTTATTAAATATTTCAGCATGAGGAAAACATTGCCGAATCCACCTCGTGTTACGAGAGCAAGGGAATGGAGAGACCACCCTGGAGTTAGTTGATGCAAAATGGATACTGTCGGTATGAGCAGAATAGTTGCAGCTTGAATTAGTGAGAATTATTTTGAGTGGGTTTGTATTACTAAACCTTGTATAGAATTGTGAGGTCTATTATTGTAACTTCAGGTAGAGGTTGTAAATAATGGATGAGATCCCGGATAGTACATTTGGGTTGTAATAACAAATGTTGATTATTGTTGCTCATTTCCAAGGCTATAACTTGTGTGTGTGCGCGTAAGTGATTGGGGTCTTTTGGAGTTATATTATTATAATGTTGTAAGTAAAGCAGGTATTGTTTAATTGATGGAGCGTGACAACCCAGATTCCTGACCCCGGATCTGGGGGTGTTACACTCAATATGGTATCAGAGCTCAGGCAGGCGGGAGGTCCAAGGTTCGACTCTCTGCCACCCCCAATATTCTCATAATTTATTATGGACACGAAAGGCAAAGTTATGCCCCAAAGATGGGCGTCTGTAATCCGCTCTCGAGTGAGGGGAGTGTTAGAATACAACATATGATCCTAGAAAATGTCTTCCTCTGTCGCCTTAAGTTTTAGATGGACCGGTTACTCAACAATAACATGCGTGATATATGTGGTAGAGATCGTTTTAAGGCTTATGGAATTTGTAATGGGTTGGTATGTTTGTCTCATGATGAGTATGATTTATATGCAGAATCTCCCATATTTTTATGGAATCCGATTTTCAGAGAAGGAAAGAAACTTCCTCCGATAGGAACCGATCTCTGGTACAATGGTCATTCTTCTTTGTGTTTTGGTTGCCATGATGATGATTACAAGGTGGTGAAAGTTTTGTCTGCTCAAGTATGATGTTTATATCTATATATGGTTTGAGTACCAACAGTTGGAAGTTCTCATAATTTCGTATGAACGATAATGCAAGTGCATATGCAGGTGATACTTTTGCTATTTATCCAAAGGCAAGGTTAGTAAATGGTGTTGCATATTTTGTGGTTAAATTTGAAGGTCGAATTGCTTCCTTTGATCTGAAGTCTGGCCAAATCCAACAAATAAATCTCCGGAATGACTTCAGTTTCGGTGGTGACTTTCTTATGAAAGAAGGGTCCTGGTCCCTGACAATTGATTGTCAGGGACCAATTATCTAACAATTCATTTCCTGGCCGTTGGATAAACAATCTGACGGCTAGGATTAAAAAAAAATATTTAGCCACTCCGCGCTTATTTTCCGCGGAGCCTTAGTCCTCCGCGTTTTTTTCCGCGGATCAGCCTACCGCTCCGCATATCTTTTCCGCGGATCACTGTACCCCTCCGCGCTAATTTTCCGCGGAGCGATGGATTACCAAAATGCCCCTCCGCGGTATTAACCCTAAAAGCCGATGATTGTGATCATTTGTGGCCACTTTGCATCAAGAAAGAAGGGAAAAGGGGGGATTTGAGAGCTTTAAGAGATTTTCATCATTTGTTGAATTGGATAAGTGTTTGTTGTTGTTATTTATTGATTAATATGGCGGATAAGATGTTTGCTAAGTTTGTTCCTAGGAAAAAATCAAAATCAATTGAAGTTGATGATATTTATATAGGGTTAGATGATTTAGAAGTTGATGTTGATGTTGATAATGTTAGTTGTGGTGTAGAGTATGTTAATATTGATGATGATAATATTGATGAGCATTATGGTGAAGATGATAAGTTGCATGAAAAAAATGTACATAATGTTGATGAAGATGTTAATAATGTTGTCCCTTATTTGCACCAAAGATTTGATAATTTAGAAGCCGCTGAAAATTTATTTAGAGCTTATGCCTTGAAAAATGGTTTTGCAATTAAGGTTCAAGAAACCCAAAAACGTGTTAATAAAGAAATATATGCTCGGTTATTTGTTTGTAATTTATTTGGTGAGAATAAGGATAAAAATAGTGGTAATGATGATGCATGTTTGATGGGTAGTACAAAAGGTAAACGTCGTCGAGATGTTCTTCCTAGATGTGGTTGTAAGGTAATTAGAATGTATGTTTTAAATAAAAAGAAAACAAGTTTTTGGGAGATAACCGCACTAGAGTTAGAGCACAATCACGAGGTAGTTACACCTTCGAAAATGAATTTAATTCGAAGGGAAAGACATGTAAGCGCGGCACAAAGAAATATCATGAGAACACTACATATGTCGGGTGTTCCTCCTAGGCAACAGATGTCCATTTTTAGCAATTTAAAAGGCGGAGCTCAACATGTTGGTTTTGATGGACAGCATGTAAGAAATGTGGTACGTGAGTTTAGAAAGACCAATTTAGATGTTAATGATGCTCAAGCGGGTTTAGACTTGTTGAATAGGTTGAAAGAAGAAAGTGGTGGAAAATTTTACATTAAAACTTTACTCGATGAAGAACAAAGGTTGAAATGTCTAGTATGGGTTGATCACCATTGTTTGATGGCATACCAAAATTTTGGTGATGTCGTTGCCTTTGATACCACTTACCGAACTAATAGATATGCTATGCCATTTGTTCCTTTTACCGGGGTAAATCATCACTACCAATCGGTTGTTTTTGGATTTGCACTAATGAGGGACGAAGTTAAAACAAGTTTTGAATGGGTATTAGGTAGTTGGCTTGAGGCGGTTGAAAACAAACATCCCTTGACTATCATTACGGATCAAGACCAAGCCATGGCCGGAGCTATTTCATCACAACTACCGAACACCACTCATTTGTTGTGTAGTTGGCACATTAGTAACAAATTCCCCGAGAAACTTGCAAGTTACTATTCGAAGCACCCGGATTTCAAAGTTGATTTCAATAATTGCATTTATAACTCATTGACCGAAGATGTGTTTGAGGATAGGTGGAAAGCATTGGTTGTGAAGTATGAATTGGAAGATAATACATGGCTACAAGGATTGTACGGTTTGAAGCATAAATGGATCAAGGCTTTCACTCGAAGCACATTTTCCGCGGGACAAACAACAACTTCAAGGAGTGAGGGAATGAATGCTTTTTTTGATAGTTATGTTAGTTCTTGCACGGGTTTGAAAGAATTTGTTGAAAAACCTCAAAAAGTTTTGGAAAGACAATTTATGAGGGAGAAAGAAGAGGATTTTAAGACTCGTCAAACTTGTCGTGGGATAAAAATGAAGACCGCCTTGGAGCAACATGGTGCTTCCATTTACACAAAAACAATGTTTAGGAAGTTTCAAAAGCAATTGGTGGAAGCTACAACCTACTTTGTGGAGAAAGATAGAGATCGTTCTTTGGAAGAAGATGAGTATACATACTACAAATGCTATAGGCAATTGGTGGATCCCGAAAGAAGAACAATGTATCTTGTTACATTCAACAAATTGGCTCTAAGTGGTAGTTGCAAGTGTAGAATGTATGAATATTTGGGCATTCTTTGCCGACACATTATAGCCGTGTTGACAAAGAGATGTGTTTCTGAATTACCTAATGCCTTTTTGAGGCGACGTTGGACAAAGGATGCCAATAGAGTTGATGGTATGTTGCCTTATCATTTGACCGGAGAATTGAGCATGTAAGTAGTGAAGTTTGCACGAAAACAACTCAAGAAGATGGTGATGGCTTGCATGAGCCAATTCTTGATCCCATTGTGTCACAAACCAAAGGAAGGAAAAAGGACCCTCGTTTCAAAAGTCTCATCGAAACAATTCGCAAAACACCGAGGAAATGCTCTAAATGTGGACTTGAAGGACATGATATTAGAAAATGTGCAAAAATAAAAGAAATTTTATTAAATGCTCAAAGTAGTCAAAGTGGTCAATGTGGTGGTGAAAGTGGCCAATTGTAATTGATATAACTCTCTACCTCTCCATTGTTAACTTTACATTATGTTCTTCTCACATTATCTAACAAAGTTTTTTTATCGTCATGTGTAGGTAACATGGATGGTGGTAATGTTTCGGATAATGATTCGGTTTCACATGTTAGTGATTCACTTCCGAGCTCCGAAGGAGAGGTATTTATGGAGTCACCAACTTGCGATGAGTTGGATGAAATATGTCGCAATTTACCACCTTATTATGACATAATGGAGTTCAATGAAGTTAGTGACACGCCACCAATTGTTGAAGAGGAAGATGTTGACTTGTATCCCCCGGAGGAAATGGCGTATAGGTCAACCAATTGGAAAGATGCATGCCTTTGGACGGCTAGTGAGTCAATGTTTGAAAAGGTTGCATATAATGTGACACCCTACTTTCTTCCAATCTTGAATTTGGGTAAGGACATTGAAGGCAAATGGAGGCTTTCCGATTGGGATGGTGGTGATGTTGTGGAATGTGACAACATTAGGGACATTTTTAAATTGAGGCCTAGGGAGGGTTGCACACGCGATCAAATGCGCGTTGAATATGTGAAGGGATGGGTTTCCAACGTAACCGATGGTGGGAAGGTGAAGGGATTGTATGCAAGGTTCCGCCTTTATGATGGAACAATCACTATACGTGTCTCCCTTCACAATGACACCGCTACGCACAAAGCAATTAGTACGGGTGTCCTCCGCAATGGTTGTGTTGTAGTGGAACCCTAGCACACCCGGCATAAAACCCCTCATAATCCTCCCAATCCAAATCACCATCTCCATCTGAATCCTCATCATCATAAGCATGAAAATCCTCGTAAGGGGTCCAGTTAACCCTATCTAAACCGACTCCATCAAACTCGGCTCGATAGTGCGGTAAGCTATTATGAGGCCCCTTACTAAGATCACGTCTACGACGCTTACCTAACTGGACCGACTCCTCAACCAAGACATCGTCCTCAACCAACTCATCCTCAATATCCTCCTCAACTACCTTCGCTTTACCTTTCCCTTTTTCCTTCTTCTTTCCTTTCCCTTTCCCCTTTGCCTCAGTAGTCAGCTCCTCCTCCGTAACATTAGTTTCCCCCTTCTTCTTCTTTGGCACAATGGCCCTTGCCCAATACTCAGCAACGGGAAAGGTAGCCCGTTTAGGATCCGGCATAGGAAGCCCAATATCAAACCTCTCATATGACCATACCATCAACATGAATAAACAACCACTGACACTGTTGGCTCCTTTCTTGGATGCATGCTCAAGGCCCCTATACAAGTATGCCAATACTGCAGAACCCCAAGAATAAGTGTGAATACTATCCAAGTAGTAAAGAGGGGCAATGTACCTGGGATGCACCACATTCCTACTACTGGTAGGAAACAAGGCCGACCCCACAACCAACATCAGGTACGCCTTCGTGTGGAGAACAATCTTATCCATGTCATTACCCGGATCTGCCCCGTACCTACTAAACAACCAAGTGTACGTCATCAAGCCTGAAAATTTAACAATTTAAAATATATTAGCCATACACAATCCATATTTCAATGTGTACAAGAAATATGGGCTTAGATGCGCACTGAGATACCAAACTCAAAGGGAATAAATCAAAATGACTCATCTCTTGAAAGCATAGCAGATGCGCACATATTAAATTAGTCAATTAGTCAATTTCTCTACTTTATATTCTGTTTAATTTTGATTTTCATAGAAAAATTGAACTTTATATCTGGTTGTACCTATACTTATAGCTGCAAGTAACTTCTTGAGTTTTAAATTGATAGCTACCACTAATGACTCTTTTTAGCTAGTAAGAACCTCCTTTAACATCGACTGATATTTGCTTACTTGTTGTTTCTATTATATAATTTTCGAATAATCATCCACATCTGTGTTGTCAATTTTTCATTTCTAAATTATTGCAACTGCTATTTACTTTAGATGAGGTTTGTCCGAAAAGAGTAGGCAATGGTGATGCTGTTCTACACTCCAAACAGGAAATAGTAGTGACTTAAGAAGAAATGTTGGAATATTCCTCTCATTATATCATATCAGCCTCGAATGCATTAGGCAAACATCAATGTCAGATGAATCTGAAGGGACCATATTAGATCCAATTAAGAGTGCATAATGTATACCGTAGTCATAGTAGCATTGTGATCTTTTAAAAACAAGACAGTAGAAATACATGAATTTGCTTTTGTTTTTGTTAGACTAAGTATTAGACATTACATTACATATAAAATGCATATTCATATTGGAAACTTCAGATAGCTACTGCTGTGCTAAAATGGTTCACTGCGGATTCACTTGTTTCACCATAATTTGATAGTACAAGTACTATGTCACTAGTTCCTCCACATTATTCTGTGTTTTCAATGTAGCTGTGAAATCTTGTGGACAGTCGTATACGAATTCAAATACGAACGAACATATAATTTGAGAGATATTAGCTGCAGTGTATGAACTTGATCAAATCTGAATGGCCTCAGTCAAGAAGAAAAAATTACTATGTAATTATTTATGTGTATTCATATTATCGCCGAATATGTGAAAAACTGCTCATTCTCTCAAGTACAACCTAATTCAAATACGAAATAACAACTGCAAATATTGCAAATATTCGAATTTATCAGTTCAAGTACAAATACGAACGAACATATAAGAACACATTTGTCTTTCCTCTTTGGTGCATGTGTGATGTCCAGGGTTAAATTGCCCTCTATAATCATGAAATGACAGAATATCATCTACTAGACGGTTGGGAACTTCAGATGCCACTCCCATGGTCAATACAACTTTTCTTCTTTTGCCACAAGAAGAATCCTTGCACCTATTTAGCAAAAAAGAATCCTTGCACCAAAAATGGCTATGGACTGTGGTATATATGCCTCTAGCACTTGTCCGACTGCAGCAATCACATTAGAAAGCCACCCCCACTTTGATTGATTCTAATAAAGTCGATAGCATATGGAAAAAAAAATCTTGATATAAGCATACAGTATAACATGGTATAATTTAATTGGTTCTCGTGTTTTTTTGGAAATAACAACGCGTTTATTGACCTGGTGTGCATTTAAAAAATGGCAAGCAAAAACAATAATAATAAACATTTGACAAACCGACAAAGAGATATGGGAAGAACAGAGGATATGGTTAGATTATTACCAGTGAGCCCCCCTGGAATAGATGAAGTCCTGACATTGTCTTTATTGCCCTCTTCTTGGCTGCGGGAGCCTCAACAGTTGGACCCAGGCATAAGTTGCTCCTTTCTTGGTCCTAGATGCATCTGGAGAGGCAACTGAGACTGTTGCTCTGTAAACTTCACATCACCACTATTAAAACAAGAAATATAATTGACCTTGAGAGTATGAAATCTTAATTTTTAATATGGCAAGTGTGTAAGAATGTGAATAGCATACTGCCAAGCTTCTGTGCACACCAACCAATTTGTGCTTATCTTTTATCATGTCTTTAGGAACTAATATTCTTGATTTCAATGGTTTAAAAAATGATTAAATAATGTAATATACAATTAAATGAACTATGCAGTTGACATACTTGTCAACACAACTTCAATCAAAGTTCTAAAAAGCAACCCAAACATACTCAGTTTGTGTTACTTGGAAGTAGAGACTCAGAGGATGAGATGTACACAAACCTTACCTCTACATGGAGATCGGAGAGGCTATTTTGGCAAAGATTCGCGACTTGTGAAAAAAATCTTGAGAAGTTAAAAAAACCAAGAAGAAGATGAATAAGAAGAAGAACAATATGATGTTAAAATGCACAATAAAAACAAAAACGTGGATGATAATAAAGTAAGTCTGCATAAAATAAGGTATGCAGTAAAGAGCATTAGAAGAAACAATAGCATAAAAAGCGACCTAATTACAAGGGCTAGGGGACCGTCATCCCCCTTTGATATTCCTAAAAACGCCACTACAAAAATATTGTGGTTGCTTGCTTCCTAGCCTCCCTATACCCCCAACACCAAAACTACACTAACTTTCAATCACTACAACTGATTTGCTACCTTAATTCTGTGTCTCCAGCATCTAATCAAGTTCCAAATCATGTAAATATGATTTAGTGTGGCATTTTTGTTCCATTTAGTTATGTATGCCTACCCATGACACACAATTAACGTGGGCTTGATACAGGAATTAAATAAAAGATCTCAAATAAAGTGGGTGCTGCCATTATTGTTCATGATATAGTAAAGAAATAATACTATAACGATACTACTCGATGAAGGTCCCCACATCATTGAATTGTATTAAATTTCTCCATGATTTTCTTAAACTAAAGATAATGAAATTTACACAACTCAAAATGACAGAGATCCAGGTAGAGCAGCAATAAATATGTTAAGGATATGTGTGGAAGGTAATGCATCAAATAAAGATGGTTTCAGCTGCAACGATTACTGGTGATGTGTGCATGTATATTTCCAGATCATACGACATGAAAGACCAAAGACTATTGGGATGTGAACTTCATTGTCCTTACCAAGTATGGGTATACAAATTGACGAAATGTTATTGCATTGCCTAAAATGAAAATGCAGACTGCGGAGTATTTCTCCATTCTAAATGCATATCCGGTTTCTAATACAATAAAGGAAATCTTTATAGTGTAGATTATTATTAGAGGTAGTAATAGAATGACATATTAAAAGCTTCATATCACTTTATGCTCTAAAGTTTACATTTGCTCTTAATTTTGGAATAAACTATAATTCAAAATGTTAGTTTACTTGATTATCAAAAAAAAATGTTAATTTTACTTTTTGGTCCTTGGATACCAATTAAGTTTACCTGTCATTGCTCTTGTCAAAAACTTCTCCTTGCTAATGTTTCTTTCTTCCATTATATTTTCTTGTCCTGTCATGTAAGTACCAGTGTTAGTGCATATTAAAGATATAGGACTCATTTTTTTCTCTGTGCAGCAACTATACCATATGGCCTTCTATAAACACAACTGGACAATCCTTATTCAAAGATAATATAACCACAAAAGCCTTGTTACCTCTATGAGTTTGATCACGAAAAGGATTCACTCATAATTTTTAAGAGCAAGTTTGGTTTTAAAAATCTTTGCACCGAACACCTGTACTTTGGTATATTGAGCTGAGGCAACAGATTCTTTAAATAATTAAAGAAAGGAAACATAGAAAGATGAGACTAGTATATGATGTAAAAGAACAAACACTTTGCCCAACTTGACACATGATGCAAAGGAAAGAAAACAAATAGATTTACTGCACCAACTAAGAACCAAGATAGCATTTGCTAATCCAGCATATCTACAAAGGACTTTCTATAGATTTGGCAGTATGCAAGATGAAACTAATAAGCGTGTATATCAGCAGAATGGGGACATGTTTCTATATTCATCATAGGAAACAAACGATAACATTATTTAATAGGATCATTCTTAAAAATATCTTAATCGAAGTCTTTCACCTCTTCTGCATTTTTACTTTACAAGATACAACTGTTTTTATATGGGCTATATTCTTCAGCTCCCTGGAAAATCCATCCAAGGGAAGGATAAAGGAGAAAGAAGAAAACAGCTATATATCCCAAAACATCCTAATACAAAATTATTCGCACATCACCATTAGATCAAACTGTACTAATCATTTGCATTGCTGCCGATAATAATAAAAAAATCCTAAGAAAAAAAACAATTAACAAAATCAGCAGGCTACAAAAGTTTTTACACTTATATATGAGGGAAGTGCAAATTATTGGGAATCTGCGCCAAAATTCTTACAGAAATCAAACTTTAGCCGAATTTATAGTCAGATTGCAGCATTCGTCTTGAATTTGTTCATAAGTGATCTTCTCTTTTAAGTATGCAACATACTTTATGTACGTTTTCTGCCAAGGCAACAGATATCACTATATTTATCAAGGCAAAACAAACTTATTTTCCTTTTTTGTATATTTACTTGGATAAATTGGATCTGTAAGGATACATTTAGGCGTAAATCTCTTGCTACTTGAATCAATTCTCTACTTATCATATAACAAATTCAAATATGTACTACAAAAAGTAACAGATATATTAGAGGTTCTGGTGGGCCAGGACAGCGTAATAACAACTAATTTTAGGATAGATGCATGTATCTGTATGGCCGCATGGGTCTGCAAGAAAAAAGTAGTTAGCCTCATATATTACCTATGATTGACATGTATTTCATTACTTTCAGGAAACAAACAGATGTAAAGTAGTAAAAGCATATAAGCATCACCACAAAACTGAAATATATCTAAATCAAGTAATAATACTGATCCAATCATTCACCATTATTTAGTGAACCTATCCCGTATTAATCATGAGCATCTATATGATACTAATAGGTTCAATCAGATGTATAATAATTGATATATAAATCAAAGAAGAGTGTAAGGAGTCACGTCAACGGAAAAAACAGTGGGAAAAAATACAATTGCTAAAATTAGGAAAACAAATATATTCAAATATAACCTCTGTGTGTGTGTGTGTGTGACCTAAAGCCAAAAGATTTAATATATGAACAAAATTTATTTACATTGTTGGAAACAAAATATTCGAAAATTGATATCCAATAAACTTTGTGATTCAGCTTGACTCTGATAATTAGCTCTAATGAATGAACAGGAGATAACTAGAAACATAGAGATAGCTTAGCAAAACAAAGAAACTTGAAGATAGCGAAAGACAAAAGTCAAGATTATGTACAACCAGGTGGAAGCGGACCGCAAGATAGTATGCTTTAGTATCTGTTAAACCAAGCAGGCAAATCAAAAGGAAGGATACATAAAATCATCAGAAAGGGTACGACCCATTCATTTAAGATCATTTAAGATCTAGCGAGCATCGCATTGGTAAGGAGAAAAAGGCAACCGCTTTACTTAATCTGAAAGAAGTATCTTACTCGGAAAATAAAACACACAAGCGTAACTACACTAAATACAACACTAAAATTTCTTTCAGCATTGAGTATCACCGCCAGAATAAAATAGTTGGGGGGGGGGGGGGGGGGGGGGGTAAGAGAAACATATCAGTAACGCAGGTACTTCTGAAAGCAGCACGTTTATTTCACAGAAACAAAGAAACAAAAACCAAGAATGATCAGTTAGCACCACGAAGTTTATTAGCCCAGAATATAAGTCTGTGCCATTACTATAGTTCCTATACTGTAGGAGATTATGTTGGTCCCTAGGCATCTTAAAAGGTGCAGAAAATTATATTTTTACAGGAAGTATGAAAACACAAACTAACCGGATGTTATAACCATGTGCTTGTTGAAGACTTCTCATGGGGTCAGGTGTTGCCGACTGTGTTCAGTGATCATATAAGACTAGAAACTACAGATGTCAGTTGTCTTGATAAACTTCATACTCATTGCTTGTGTGCATTAAATTGATATAGCCCATAACAAAATTAGACCACCGGATAAATTAGACAATGAAAGCTCTTTCTCGTTTAGCATGTAATGACTATTCATTGCAATCCCAAGTCTTTAAGAGAATAGATGGAGCAGAATCTTGATATGGAGGAAGATTAATTTACGCTACAAAAAAACAAACTAGTACCGAGTAGGTAGCCCTCTGTAGTTTACGCAGCTGTAAGGACTTGAGGACGTCAAACTTTAGTACCGAGTACGTAGCCCTCTGTAGTTTAAGCAGCTGTAAGGACTTGTGGACGTCAAACTTGTATGAGACTAATTAAATATTAATCATATCAAGCAAGTACATCTTGTTCTTAGTACGAAACGTGGAACAATGTAAGCAACCAGTAGAAAACACCGATAAGGAGAAAAAATTGGAAGGGAGACTAGGGGCTGAAAAAAAAGTCGAAGCCACATGTTACCAGTCATCCCTACATGAACGCAATCCTTTCTGGAAATGATGAAAACGCTTAATATTTCTTACTATGATCCCCATTTCAAAATTTTCAGGAAAAAAACAATAAGACTGTGACAATCACCACAAAGTAAAAAGATTTCTTTTTAATCCTAATCAGAGCCCCCAAGGGAATGTCAGAAGCCCAAATGCAAGGGTCAGTCTCTCGCTGTAATGCCACAAGCTCCGATTGTCAATTTCCACAATATTAACTGCATATTCAGTTTGAGCCACATAACCTTTCTTCTTTACTAACTTCCCTATCCTTGTTAACATCTCAATATCTCATATATGAAATATCTAATTGGTCCTATTATGTGTTCTTTCATTTGCTGTAAAAACATATCTATTTGTTCTTAAAGTAAATCCAGCTGTACCCAGTTTTTTTGTTAACTCGTTGGCCTTCCATTAGTCTTCTCACTTCACTAGCTTCCTTTACCCGGCCGTTACGTGTGTAGATATTAGAAAGCAGTACATAATTTCCTGGATTATCAGGTTCAATCTCAAAGAGCCTCTTAGCAACTTCTACACCCATTTCAAGATTCCCAAATCTATTACAAGCCCCGAGTAGAGCTCCCCAGACTGATGCACCTGGTTCGATTGGCATTGACTGTACAAAGTTTTTTGCTTCACCCAATCGACCTGCACGACAAAGCAAGTCGACCATGCAAGCATAGTGCTGATGGCCAGGATTTATATTGTGTTGCTCACTCATGGAATTGAAGTAATAGAATCCTTCATCAACTCGTCCGGTATGGCTACAAGCAGATAAAATGCTAACAAATGTAATATAACATGGTTTAATCCCCTCATCGAGCATATTCTTAAACAATTCTATAGCCTGATATGCACAACCATGTTGTTGGAAGGCAGATATCATGGTTGTCCAAGTTACCACATTTTTACCCTCACATTCATCAAAGACTCGATAACCATCAGCCAAACAACCACATTTTGCATACATATTAATTAATGAATTTACAGTGCGTAAATTACACCCAAAACCAGTTTTAATTACCTGATTATGGACCATAGAACCCTGTTCCAATGCTGCAATACTAGCAGCAGCATGTAGGACAGTAGAAAACGACGCCTCACCAGGGGATATCCCTTCACATCTCATGTCCCAAAAAAACTTGCAAGCCTCTCTAAATTTACCCTTTTGAACACATCCCATCGCAATAACATTCCACGTGACAACATCTCTATCCTCAATCGTTCGAAACAACTTATACGCATCTTCAAGAAACCCACATTTAACATACATGCCCATAACAGAATTCTTCACATAACCAAACGAAACCAATCCATACTTCAAAACCAATCCATGAACTTGCCTCCCAATATCCAAACCACCCAAATTCCCACAAGCACTCAAAACACTCGAAAACGTAACTTCATTCATCCCAACACATTTCACCCCAACCACTTCCTTAAACACCCCAACTGCATCACCATACATCTTATTCCCCAAAAACACATTAATCATCGAATTCCACGAAACAAGATTTCTCTCAGGCATTTCATCAAACACCTTCATTGCCAACCTCATATTGCCACACTTACCATACATATCAACCAATGCACTCCCCACAAACAAATCCAACACAAACCCATGTTTCAAAATCAAACAATGAACCTGTTCCCCATTACAAACAACCCCAATTCCACCACAAATAGGCAAAACAGCAGAAAATGTGTACTCATTAGGCAAAACACAACAACCCATCATTTTCTTGAAAAAGATGAGACCTTTATAACACTCATTACATTTAGACAAATGGGTAATAACTGAAGTAAATGTAATAACATTTTTATATTCATCTTGGGTGTTTTTAAACAATGTGAGACTTTTATTAAAATGACCACTTTTAGCATACAAGTTGAGTAGGTTATTAAAGATAAAAGATAGAGAAATAAAGTTGTTAGTGATGATTTTTGAATGAATTTGGGTGGCATGTTTGTAATTAAAAGATTTGTTAATCAGTGAATTGAGATAAGCCGGTGTGAATTGAGATAATTTGAGGAAGACATTATAGTTTGGGTTCAAAAAGCTTTTGCATGAATTCATACCGGAAAAAATGGCCAAAATTTTGGTTCAGCCCTGAGCTTCCGTGACTAAAGGCCTCATTTGTTTATAGATGAACCAATCCATTTGAACTGGACGATATTACGGGGGATCGATGTTATACCTAATAGACCCTAAAGAGGGTAGGAAACAGGTATAAATTTATATAATTCTTAAAATTCGTATTTAATAAGATGTTTTTTACACATTTTCTTAATATTATTTTTATTAGTTTTAAAATATATTAATAGATAAGCTATTAAAAATGTTCTATAGGATTTATTTTCTTTTATAAGTCTTGAACTACTAGGAGGTCTCATTAAAACTCAATATAAAGATTAAACAGATAATATATGTTAAACAAACTTTAATGAAACTAGAAATCATTTTTGAATTAAACCCTACAACTCATAGCATTCAAACAACATAATTGTCTATATATAAACAAGACTACATTATATCCTATATATAATTAGAGTAAGGGAGTTAAAATGGTTTGGTCGTCAGGGGCAAAATTGTAATTATAAATTATTACATGAATTAGAATAACATGAAATTTCAAGCAAAAATACAATAGTAAATAGAATAATATACGTTAATAATATAATAAGTATCATAAATTTAAAGAAATTTGTAAATATTTTATTACATTTTTTGCATAAAAATATTAAAAACTAATCTAATGTAGCAATAAAAGATCCCGTGCATTGCACGGGTTCAGAGCTAGTATAGATTATATGAACAATAAACAAACATTATTAATAATTACAAAGTTTTAGAAACAGTATGGCTCACCGGAGTCCCCTAGCTGCTGGTATGCCTCCTTCTTGGACTACCCCGTCCTTATGGGCTCCCAATGCTGGTATCTTTACGGAATATCTACCACACCTTGCTTCGTCAACTTTATAAATATTAATAAGATGTGTTTATTATAGATATAATCAACATATCTTCTTGCTTATATATCTAATTATATAGCTGTTTGCTACTTGTTGTAGGAGAGAGGTTTTTAGCTTAAAGCCATATGGAGAGAATTATAAGAACTTGAAGAGAGAATTTAAGAAAGCTGAAGATATATATTTCTGAATTGTTTTCTTACATTTGATATGTCAATCCTTTTATAGGCATTCTACTTTGAATACTAACAAATTACATTTTCAAAAGGTTTACAGTAAATCAAAGATTCTTCTGCTTTTTAATTTGTCTTCATCTCTTTATCTTTTATGCTTTTTCTTTTCCTTTTCTGGCACTCTTCCACTAGTTATCCTCTTTTATTTTGCATCGTCCATTTTTTCTTCTTTTCTTGACAGCTTTCACTTGATATTGTTTTCTATTTTGTGTTGTCCATCTCTTATCTTCTAGGTTCTTCCACTTTTTGTTTTTGCTGCTATTTTGGCTGGTCGTGCTCATAATATCTTCTAGAATACCTGTTAATATAACCTGTTTGTATGGGTATAGTCACCAATAAAATTTTATTGGGCTATACAATCATCATAATATTGTTACAGTCACCAATTTTCATTGGGTTGTAAAATCATCATAATATTGTTACAGTCACCAATTTTCATTGGGCTGTAAAATCATCATAATATGGGTATGGTCACCAATTTGTTATTTGGGCCATACTGTTGGGTTTCGGGGCAACAAACGCAGCGAAAAACAGTCGTAAAACAATAAAAATTCCGAAACCCTAACCCTAGGATCCGTGTACAAGACATGGCTGATTATGGAGAAACGAAATCATACCTTAAAGAGCTTTAAAGTTCGGAAAGATGGAGGTCCTTGTTGTAATCACCACACAGCCCTTGTCCAAGATCTGCGTCGCCAAAGTCGTCCACACGAACGCTCGATCGTCCAACGATCAACGGAGTTCGGTACTAGCCGAAAAACTGCCCCTCTTTCTCTCTCTCTAGCCTCTCTTAATGCAGAGCTGCTAGGGTTTTCTTTAATTCGAAATTGCAGAAAAAATCATCCCTCAATAATACATCATAATGTATTTATATGAGATAGAGGATTGGGCCAAAACCCTAAATCCGTTTTGGGCTTCTTAAAACCCAATCTGATTTTGGTTTTAGTATTAAATTCGAAATTCTATTTAATTAAGACCATCTCAATTAAATGACTAATTTCGAAAATAATCAGTTAATATTAAATTCGAATTCTGATTTAATTAAGACCAGCTCAATTAAATAACTAATTTCAAATTTAATCATTTAATTTAAATTCATAATTTAAATTAAAACTCCATTTAAAACGTTCTAAGTGTGTGACCCTTTAGGTTATTATTTCGTTGGCAATAATTTTATTCTTAAATAAAATTATAAACAATGAGCGGCATCTAGTAATACATCATTGCTCTCCAAGAAATAATAATAAATGGTGATCCAATTAAACCTTTCGTGACTAATGTTACCGTGTAATATAATCCCTTTAACCAAATATTATAGATCAAACTCGAGGCATGTTTTTAGTCATCCTCTTCAACATTTAATCCAGGTTTCCTTGATCAATGAGTAGACTATTAAAACAAATCAATATTTGAGCATGGCCATGCATTTTCATAGTCTCACTCAATCAAGAGGCCAATAATATCTCTCCTAATAATAGGAGGGTTAAATCCTATATCTATCATTCATATTTCTAATACGACTCATAATATACCCGATGTCCACTTTTATCATCACCCGGTCAAAGGTAACTTTTAATGTAATCAAAGTATATTAATCCTCGTATAGAAATATAATGATCTCAAGTCTAAGGATCATTACACCATTATCACTGTGAGCTATTCTAATGACTTTATTACCATGTAGAATCTCACTGTGGGTCTATCCGGTGCCATGTAGAATATTACATGCACCTATGTTCTTGACTTTGGTATCATTATACCTATGACCAATGAGATGTGGTCATTTAGTCAATGAACGTACTAATCTTTATGCATCATAATTGTCCTAATTTATAATGCTTAATTAGGGATAATTTAGGAATATAAACACTATTCATATAATCTCATTTTTAAGTCACATACTTAAAGATATAGAATACGTGTTCAATATTCCAAGGACATTTATTACTCTAACATTAATATCGCAGTAAATAAAGACATAATAATTGTTGTCGAATAATCAATAGAACATAATCATTATTAAATAATAAAATAGTGTTTCCCAGAAGTACAATTGTATTGTCTCTAGGGCACTAACACTAACACATACAAGCATTCATAATACATTCGGTCACCAATCATTACATTGGGCCGAAGAATCATAAAATATTACATTTTATTCAAATGGATCAACAGAGTCTCCTTCTTTCTTTGCTTGAGAATCTGATAGAGTCACTGATCTTCTTGATATCATAGGCCTTACTATTTCAATAGTTTTATCTGCATGCTTATGCTTCAATCCTGTTATTTTAGCCTGCATGGTTGTTATTGGTGTAGTGTCTATATTTATGACATCATTATTATAATATAAGGTAATAATATCTTCTACTCCTCCTCCCTGGCCAGTGCCTATAACACAAGCCTTTCTTCCTCTTATCATATCTTCTAATTTGGATTTCAATGTTGATAGTCCAATGGCTCTTTTTGTACACATCCATGTTCCAAACTCTGCTATAGTACATGGTACTGGCATTTTTAAACTGGTCTCATCTCCTTCCTCATCTGATCCTCTTCTAGCCTTATATAGTTGACAAACTAATATAGGTTTTCCTGTTAAGTCTGTACAGGCATCAAATATTTGTATTCCATATATCCCTCCTGGACCAAAGGATTTCATCATAGCTTGTACGCTTTGGGTTATCAGGGAAGGACATTTTGATATGCTTGATAAGGTTTCATCTGTTAAGATTTTATCAACAAATCCAAGTGATAACAAATTTTTTTACTATAGTAGGATCTGCATTTGTTCGGCAAATATATCGAGGATATCTGCTAAATTTTTCAGGTCTTACTATAGTGTTGTTGCTTTTATAATCATAATATTTGCATACCTTCTCATATGCTGCAACATACTTATCAGAATATTTTACCTTGTCAGCCATGGTAATAAGGTTTAATGAATTAGATGAACTTGGTATATTTGGAGTTTGGGTAATATTAGGCATAGTAGGTGTAGTAACAAGGTTTGATACAAAGGTTTGAGGGGTATTCTGAATATTTTTGAGAAATCTCATTTTCTCCTCAAGGGTTTTTACCAAACTGTTTATATCAGTGTTTATCTGTGCTACCTGTTCATTCTTCTCCTTGATAGAGGCTAATATTTCTTCAACCTGTTTTGCTACAATATTATCCATGTTCTTTGCTAAGAAAATCAGCCAAGAGATTTTTAGTTCCAGAGATGTTTTTAATAATAAAATCATAACAACTAAAAAATGTTTGCCATTTACGCCTTTTATTTAATTCTGGTAAAAGATCAATTTTATTAAGTATAAAAGATTTCACCTGAGTATTATCTGTTCTTACAATAAATTTTACAGGTAATAAATGATAATGAAACCTTTTAATTCCGAATTTTACTGCTAATAATTCTTTTTCATTAATATGATAATTTTTCTCATTGGGTTTCCATGTTCCTGATGTATATCCACATATTAAAGGTTTTTCTTTATCCAAATCATCTTTTTCATATGCTGTGAGGACTGCTCCCCATCCTATATCACTAGCATCCGTATATAATTCTAATAAATCATCTTCTTTAGGTAATCTTAATTTAGGTAAATGATTTACTTTGGTTTTTAATAATTTAATAGCATTAGTATGTTCTTCTGTCCATTCAAATTTATTATGTTTTTTGATTAAGTCTTGAAGAGGTTTTCTTAATTTTGGTAAATCTTTAATATAATCTGAAGCATAATTTATAATTCCTAAGAATTGTTGTACTTCTTTTTTATTTTCTAAAACTTCTTTAAAAATTTTTATTTTAGTGGCAATATGTTCTTGTAATTGAATTCCCTCAGAATCTATAATGTATCCTAAATAATCTATTTTATTTTTAAATATTTCTGATTTCTTTTCAGATAATAATATGCCATGTTTCCTAATAGTTTGGATAAATAATTCTAAGTGTTTAATATGATCTGTTATATTATCACTAAAGATTAATATATCATCTACATATACTAAACAAAATTCATTTAGATTCCTAAATATTTTGTCCATCCTTCTTTGAAATATTTGTGGGGCATTTCTTAATCCAAATGGTAATACTATCCATTCATAATGTCCTTGTGGTACACTAAAAGCTGTTAAGGTATTGATTCTTTAGTAAGTTTAATTTGTCAATATCCACTCTTAATCAAATTTACTAAACCATTTTTTATTAGTTAGTCGGTTAATTAAATTTCTTTTATAGGGTAAGAAGTATCCATCAAATATTGTCTTTTTATTTAATTCTCTATAATCTATTACCATTCTAGCTTTTCCTCTTTTTATTTCACTATGTTTTCTTACTACAAATGCTGGACTAGTATGTGGGCTTTTACTTTCTTGTATAAGTCCTAAATCTAATAATTCTTTTATTTGAATTTCTAACTCCCTTTGATCTGTAGGACTATATCTTATTGGTCTGCATCTTATTATATCATTAGGATTTATTAATTTAATTTCAGCAACATTTTTTCTTTATCCCATAGTCTTATTGGATTTTCACCAAAATTTATTTTTAATAATTCTATATATTTTTCTTTTAATAAGTCTAAATTATGTTGTCTTTCTTCTTTTATATTATTTACTCGAATTGACTTAATAGGTATTAATCTTTTTAATATTATCCATTTATCACATGGTGTTAATAGACTTATTGTATTTTCTTTTATAACTTGTGTTTTAAATGAATCTAAAAAATTATTTCCTAATATTATTTGTTGTTTCATATTATTTTCCTGATATACTAAAGGTAATCTAAACCTAGTTTTATTTAATATGAATCTTACATTTTCTGCTACAATATCCAATTCTTTCATATGTTCATTAAATCCAGTTACCCTTATTTTATGTGTTTTTGTTCTTTTCCATTTGTGTTGTATTAATACTTCTTTTTTAGCTAAACATATGTCTGCTCCACTATCTATAAACATTTTTTGTTTTATATAATTATTTGGTTTATATTCTACTGTCGCTTCTATATAGATTGCTACCAAGTTATTCACTTTCTTCAAAATTGGTACTAGAATTACTAACTTCTTCCATGTATTTTATTTCTTCAGGTTCAGTTTCACTTATATAAAATTCCTCATCATTATACCAATTTGTGTCTTCTTCTTTTATATATTCTATATTCTAAGTTCATTATAAATTCTTTATTATTTATATATTTTACTCCTTTTTGTTTTGATTTTGGACATTTATTAGCATAATGACCTTTTTCATTACAATTCCAACATTTACAATCTTTTACTTTATTATTATCTCCTTGTAAAGGTTTAAGATATTTTCTTCTCCTAAATTTTCTTTTAAATCTAAATCTTCTCCTATTTTCTGGTGTATTTTTATATTTTCTAAACCTTTTTCTTTTATATTTTCTCCTAAATGGTCTATATGATTTATAAGTCTTAGGTTGTTTGTAATAGTTATCTTGGGGTTTATAACTTGGTTTTTTATAATTTTTATAGCGTCTTTGTTTTGTATATTTATTATCACATCCGAATAATAATTTTCTTTCTGTAAATCCACATATTTCTCTTAATCCTCGTTTCTTATCTTTTTTAATTTTCTGTTGTACTCTATATTCTTCACATTTTCTCATTAAATAAGCTCTTAATAACCTAATTCTTTCGCCTAGTGTATTTTCTTTAGGTTCTAAGTTAGCATATTCCTTAGATATTTCTGTATTATAAGGTGAAGGTAAATGATCATAATATAATTGTTGATATACTATACTTTCTTGTGGTAAAAATCTAGCTTCATAAAAGAATTTAGTAAAACTTATAGTATATTCTGGTAATTTATTAATTTTACAACATTTCATATTATTCAAATTCATTACTATTTCTATTTTTCTTTCTGTTAGTACTTGTTCTTGTGCTACAAACCATCTTTCTCCTAAAAATTCTCTTTTTAATACTATGTCAAACATATTTAACATATCTTTCCATGTATTAGCATAATTTTTTTATTGTTGTTTTAATTCATAGGCTATGTTTTCTAACCAAAATGCTGCTTTTCCTATTATAGTTTTAGATATTAATTCAAAAACATAGTCTAAATCTTCCATATTTTTAGAATTCATTAATGCTATATACATTCCTAAAGTCCAGTCTTTTATTCTTCTACTTATTTCTTGCTCATCAAAAAAATTATCTAGGTCTAAGAAATATTCATTTATATTAATTCCTTGTGTTACTGATCCTATAAAATCTTGCACTTCTTCTTGTTGTCCTATTGGTATATGATTTGGTATATAATTATCTTTTCTTGTTATTACATTCTCTCGTATTTCTTCTTCAGGATATTCATCTCCATCTTCGTTTATTATTTCATCAGTATCCATTCCATATTCCATTATTTATATAGGATGGTTCTCCTTCTTCATAATTATTTTCTATATCACTTTTTTCTTCATCATCTTGTATGTATGCATTTACATTTTTCATTTTATTTAGAGCAGTTAATATTTCTTTATTTTCTTTTAATATTATTTCATGTTCATTATTATCAGATTCTTCTTCTATATAATATAATCCTTTAGGTTCTTCTTCATTATCTGTATCACTACTCTTTATTTCAGTATTTTTATTCTGAACTTCTATTTTAGTTTCGATTTTATTCTTTCCTCGTATATTATTTAATTCTAATCTTAGTTGTTTTATTTCTTCTTTTAAGGTTGCAACTTCTTCTTTTACTTCTATTAATTCTAGTTTTGTTTGTTTTAATTCTTTCTTTTGAGTTTTATATTTATTTTTATAAAATTTGTATTTATTAAACCATTCCATATTTGTATTCATTTTTAGTTTTATATTTTCTTGTCTTAATTCTTCTAATTCAGTATCATTACTTACTTTGGAAGTATTTTCTATCTTATTTTCTTGTTTTATAGGTTCATATTTTTGTCTTTCTCGTTCTATAATTTCTTTTCCATGATTTTTAAGAAATGTTATGACACTGTGTTCTTGTATAGACATATTTAAAATTTTCCTAATTTATGAAGTTCTGCTAAACTATTTATTCCTCTTTTAACTCCTTTTGTTAATTTAGGTTTTGATTTACTAATATCCATCATTACAGGTTCTTTTAATCTTCCCATAACTGTTATAGGTATCATTTCTTTTTTCTTTTACTTCTTCTGGTATAGTTTTCTTATCTTCTAAGGTATTGTTTATTGTAATCAGTTTTTCCAATATTTGTTAAATATAGGTATTTCAGACATATTCCATAATTCAGTTAATTCTTCTTTAATAATTTGTCTATTGCTTAATTTATCTTCTTCTAATTTTGTTAATATAGCTTTTAATTTTTCCTTAAGTATTAATTCTTCCCAAATTTGTTTTATTCTTTCTTCTGAATTACTCATATTTATATATTCTCTGTTTCCAACCATCTTCTTTTTCTATCCAAGTTTTTATTATCTTGGGGTTATTTATATTTTCTTTTAATTGTACTATTTCTCTTTCTAATTTTCTTTGTTCTTCTAAATAAGCTTGGTATTTTTGCTGAGATAATATTAAAGTTTCTGTTATTAAATCATTTACAATTTTTAATTCTTTTTCTTTTTTCTTTAATTCTTTTTTACTATTCATATTTTATGTATAAATCTTACTTTATCTTGATCTTCTATTTCTATTCCTTCATTTGTTATTGTATAATTAATTTTATTTAAGAAATCCATTCCTAATAATAATTGACAATTATAATCATAATCTATTACTCCTAAATTTATTCTATAGTCTAAATCTAAAATCTTTATTCTTAATAATATACTTTTAGTTATTATTGATTCTCTTGATGTTCGTGGTTCAGTTAATATTTGAGGTTCTATTTCTTCACACTTAGTTTCATCAATTTCTGTTATATGTACTAGACTTTTTAAGGCTCCAGTATTTATTTCTGTTATACATTCTTTAGCTATTAATCCATTAAATATTATGGTTTTAATTCTTAATTTATCCTTTTCTTTATATGTTGAATTTATTAAATCTATGCGTTTACTAGACATACTTCTTGTTAATAAATTTCTTTCTTTTCTAAAACTTACTCTAGATCCTTCTATTATTGGTTTTATTCTTTGTACATGTACTATTTGTCTGTTATTAAAATCTATACTTATTTCTTCTGGTATTGTTATTAATGAATCACTTTTATGTTCAATTTTTTCTAATATATCTTGATATAATTTCGGTACTATTGTACTCATTTCTATTTGTTTTTTAATATGATGATTTCCTGTTATGGCATATACCATTTTAGTTTCTATACTTATTACTTTACTACCTTTTGGCATATTTATTCCATCTAATTTATAATATAGGGTTAAAGCTCTTTCTTTATTTTCATCTTGTAATGATATACTAAAATCTGGTTGTACTGTAAATTTTAATTTTTGATATATTAAATTTCCTTTTATTACTGCTATTAATGCATCTTGTATATTTCCTAATATTCTATCATCTACTATATATATTTGTATAGGTGTATCAATATTTTTCTGAAAATATGCTTTTATAGTAAATTCTATTGCTCCAAAATAAATATTATGTAATTTACTAGCTTCTTTAGTCGATAATTTAGATAATTCTCTTTTTATTAAATCATTTGTTATTAAATTTATTCTTGCTTTTCCATTTATTGTAGTAATATCTATTAAATTTTCATGTTTTTGTGCAATATATCTTACTTCTTTATTTCGTTCAAAATACTTAGTTTTAAAAATCTTTTTTACTGTTAGCTCATCTGTTTCATTCTGTATTTTCCTATATATATCAGATTTAAAACTTAAAGTTTGTGATGTTCCACCTTCATATTTATCCATTTGATAATATTCTTTTGTTTCTTCATCTTTTTTCTCCATTTTAACCCGTTAGATTTTTCTCTTTTAATAATTGTTCCTTATATATTTCTATTACAGCTTTTTCTTGAGTTATTCTAATTTTAATAATGTTTAAAATCAACTTCTTTTAATATTTCCTCTATTTTTTCCATTTCTATTTCAGTCATATTTACTATTTGAAAACGGCGCATATAATTATTATTATTTCTTATTTTTGTAAATTGATTATCAGTTATTTTTTCTAAAATTTCTTCTATTTGTTCTAATGACATTTTATCCCGTTATATTAGAATTTAAAAATTCTCTTTGAAGTTCTTTTATTTTTACCTTATTATTTTTAATTAATGTCTTTACTTGTCTTAATTCTTGATATAATCTTTCTTTTTCTTCCCTATTTTCGTCTGTCCAATTTAGTTTAGTTATTCTTTCTTGGATTTTATTTATTTCTTCTTTAACTAAGTAATTTAGTTTTGTTCTAAGTATCAAATAGTGAATAGTGAATAGTGAATAGTGAATGGTGAACAGTAAAAATCGAAAACTTTAAAATTTGAAAATGGAAGAGCATAGCTTAAAAAGGATTCAAATGGTAGCTGATAAAAAATTAACTTATAATAAAGATATTAATCAACATATTGAAAGTTGTAAAATAAGTATGGATATAATAAATCAAAAGGATGATACAATAAAAATATTAAGACATATATTAGCAGGAAAAGATAAAGAAATAGCAGAATTAGAAGAAAAATATTTAAAAAATAGAAGAGAAGAATTTACAAAATTATTAAGAAAAGATATAGAAATAAAAGAATTAAGAGAAGTTCTTAAAGAACAATATCAATTAATAGATGATTTAGTTAAAAAGAGAAAGATAATAAAATGAGTAGATATTATATTTTTAATCTAACACTTCAACATAGATTTAAGAGTTATAAATATTTTATAAAAAGTATACTAAAAAAGGAAGAAAAAAGGAATAAGATTCAAGAACAGCTTGATAATTTAGAATGGAAAGAAGAAAATAAAGAACAAAGAATAAGATTATACCAAGAATTGGGAAGAGAAATAGAATCTTGGAGAATGATTAGAGTAACTATGAGATATTATAAAACAAAATTATTGGAAGAAGCAAATTTAACTGGATAAAATGGAAGAATATTATCAAACAGTTTATTATCAAAACTATATAATTAGAAAAAATAATAATTCAATAATTAGAAATTCAAGAAGATTAAACCTACTTATAAAAGAAAATTACTTAGTTAAAGAAGAAATAAATAAAATCCAAGAAAGAATAACTAAACTAAATTGGACTGACGAAAATAGGAAAGAAAAAGAAAGATTATATCAAGAATTAAGACAAGTAAAGACATTAATTAAAAATTATAAGGTAAAAATAAAAGAACTTCAAAGAGAATTTTTAAATTCTAATATAACGGGATAAAATGTCATTAGAACAAATAGAAGAAATTTTAGAAAAAATGACTGATAATCAATTTACAAAAATAAGAAATAATAATAATTATATGCGCCGTTTTCAAATAGTAAATATGACTGAAATGGAAATGGAAAAAATAGATGAAATATTAAAAGAAGTTGATTTTAAACATTATGCCCCAGCATATGTAAAATATATTAAAATTAGAATAGCTCAAGAAAAAGCTGTAATAGAAATATATAAGGAACAATTATTAAAAGAGAAAAATCTAACGCGTTAAAATGGAGAAAAAAGACGAATAAACAAAAGAATATTATCAAATGGATGAATATGAAGGTGGAACATCACAAACTTTAAGTTTTAAACCTGATATATATAGGAAAATACAGAATGAAACAGATGAGCTAACAGTAAAAAAGATTTTTAAAACTAAGTATTTTGAACGAAATAAAGAAGTAAGATATATTGCACAAAAACATGAAAATGTAATAGATATTACTACAATAAATGGAAAAGCAAGAATAAATTTAATAACAAATGATTTAATAAAAAGAGAATTATCTAAATTATCGACTAAAGAAGCTAGTAAATTACATAATATTTATTTTGCAGCAATAGAATTTACTATAAAAGCATATTTTCAGAAAAATATTGATACACCTATACAAATATATACAAGATGCATTAATAGCAGTAATAAAAGGAAATTTAATATATCAAACATTAAAATTTACAGTACAACCAGATTTTAGTATGTCATTACAAGATGAAAATAAAGAAAGAGCTTTAACCCTATATTATAAATTAGATGGAATAAATATGCCAAAAGGTAGTAAAGTAATAAGTATAGAAACTAAAATGGTATATGCCATAACAGGAAATCATCATATTAAAAAACAAATAGAAATGGGTACAATAGTACCGAAATTATATCAAGATATATTAGAAAAAATTGAACATAAAAGTGATTCATTAATAACAATACTAGAAGAAATAAGTATAGATTTTAATAACAGACAATAGTACCTGTACAAAGAATAAAACCAATAATAGAAGGATCTAGAGTAAGTTTTAGAAAAGAAAGAAATTTATTAACAAGAAGTATGTCTAGTAAACGCATAGATTTAATAAATTCAACATATAAAGAAAAGGATAAATTAAGAATTAAAACCAGAATTCGGGATTACTATCAACATCTGTTTACACAAGGGTCGTGCCAGAATAGAGAGGTGCTGGAGTGTGTTCCTCGAACAATCACAGATGTGCATAACAATATACTCTTGGAGCCAGTATCGGACAGTGAAGTTAAGCAAGCTATTTTTAGCATGCACCCTGACAAAGCGCCAGGGCCGGATGGCATGACCCCGGCGTTTTATCAGAAGCATTGGGCGGTTGTAGGGAATGAAATCACTCAGTTAGTTCGGAAATTTTTCGAAACTGGAGAAGTTATGGAGAGTATGAATGACACCAACATTGTTTTAATACCGAAGAAAAAGAACCCCTCCCTATTGTCAGAACTTCGTCCTATTGCGCTGTGCAATGTTGTGATGAAAATTATTACGAAAGTGGCTGCCAATAGACTTAAGCAGGTATTAGAGGTGGTAATTTCAGACACTCAAAGTGCTTTTATTCCGGGACGCCTTATTTCTGACAACATTATGATTGCGTTTGAAATTATGCATTATTTGAAACAAAAGAAGTTTGGCAAAGAGGGTTTCATGGCTCTAAAGCTTGACATGTCAAAGGCGTATGATCGTATAGAGTGGCAGTTTTTACAAGAGATTATGGTCAAGATGGGTTTTAATAATTGGTGTACGCATCTCATTATGCAATGTGTCTCATCAGTTGTGTACACTATCAGTCATGGGGCTCATGAGATTGGTCCAATAAAACCAGGCCGTGGATTGAGACAAGGAGATCCACTATCTCCTTATCTCTTCATCATTTGTGCTGAAGGGCTGTCTAGCATTATCAAACATTATGAGAGGAAGAACTGGATTGCGGGCGTCAAAATTTGCAGGAGAGCACCAGTGCTTAGCCATATGTTGTTTGCGGATGATAGCTATGTGTTCTGTAAGGCGGAGGAAAATCAAGCAGGTAAAGTCATGGAGTTGCTGGCTTTGTATGAGCAAGCCTCAGGTCAGAAAATTAATAAAGCCAAATCATCTGTCTTCTTCAGTGCTAATGTGATTGAGTATAATAGAGAGCTGGTATGTCAGGCTTTGCAAGTGCAGCAAGCTGATAACTCTACTAAATATCTAGGTCTGCCAAATATGTTGGGGCGAAATAAATCGGTGGTTCTTGGCTACTTGAAGGACAAAGTTAAGGCTAGTATTCAAAACTGGCAAGCTAAAATTGTGTCAAAGCCGTCGAAGGAGCTTCTTATAAAGACTGTTGCTCAGGCACTTCCAAATTTCACGATGAATGTTTTCCTTCTTCCTTTGGAATTGATCAAAGATATAGAGAAAGAGATGTCTAAATTTTTCTGGAACTCTTCCAACAAAAATAGCTCTCACATCTCTTGGATGTCTTGGGAACGAATGGCCAAGCATAAACATGCTGGAGGTCTGGGCTTCAAATGCCTTCGCGATTTTAATCTATCGATGCTTGGGAAGCAATGCTGGAGGCTGATTACAAACCCAGATAGTTTAGTGGCTCGGGTTTATCGAGCTAAGTATTATGCTCAGGGGGAGTTTTTAGGTGCAAAGTTGGGAGGCAACCCAAGTTTTATTTGGCGGAGCATTTTCGAAGCAAAGCAAGTGATTTCCTCTGGAGATTGTTGGCGTATTGGATCGGGGAGGGACGTTCAGATCTCTAATCAGCCTTGGCTTCAAGATTCTCATAATTCTTATATCAGTACTGAGTCCTTATCAATTGTGGGTAGAACTGTCGACTCACTCTTTCAAACGGGCACTAGAGATTGGGACTTGGAAATCATCAGGGATATTTTTAATGATAGAGATCAGAGGTGCATTCTCAACACCATAGTTGAACATCAACTGGATAAAGACACTCTCTTCTGGAAGCATGAGCAATCGGGGGATTATTCTGTTCGAAGTGCCTATAAGCTGTTACAGTTGCAGAACGGGGTATGGAATGTAAATAACAATCTTTCTTTTTGGAAGACAATTTGGAGCACAAAAGCTCCACCGAAGGCCTTGCATTTGATCTGGCGTGCTGCTAATAATTGCCTCCCCACAAAAACTCAGCTAAGAGAGAAGCATGTTCATATTGATGATCGATGTCCAGTTTGTGATAAGGGTGTGGAGTCGATTATTCATGCTTTGGTTGAATGTACTGTAGCTGCTGAATGTTGGCATATTTTCGATACTGATTTGCAAGTGCAGTCGGGAATGAGTTTTTCGGATTGGCTACATGCTAATACCAATGGCCAGACGATGTCGAGGAAAGCTAAGATGCTTACGCTATGTTGGTCGATTTGGCGTGCTAGAAACGATCTTGTTTGGAACAGGAAGAGATGGTCGGCAATGAAGATTGTTGCAAAAGCTTGGGAGTATCTTTCTCAATGGAATGGAGCTCAGGCCAGAAACTACAAGGTACCACTTCAACCCATGCTTTCTGGGGATGGTGCGGTTTACTGGGCAAAACCTAAAACTGATGTAGTAAAGATAACGGTGGATGCAGCAATTTGTTCTGACCAAGGAACATGTGGCATTGGCATCATCTCTCGGGACCATGATGGCAGCTTACTGGGAGCTAAATCAAAACAGTATGCAGAGGTGTTGAATCCTTCTATGGTGGAAGCCATGGCCATAAAGGAAGCTTTGAGTTGGGCTAAGGACAGACAGTGGAGCTCGGTTATACTCGAATCAGACTGCCTGCTTGTGGTGCAACTGATTCGTAGCGCAACACCAATGAGATCGAGGTTTGGGCAAGTAATTGAGGATTGCAGGAGATTGAGGAGTGGTTTTAACAACTTTGAGTTGTATTTTATTAAGCGATCTGCGAATATGTCGGCACATGAACTAGCTCAGGTGTCCCATATCTATCCTGATTGCATTTTTGACTGGAGGTCTGTTCCAGTTAAAGTCAAGCATTGTATCTTGAATGATTTGAATGAGTAATGAAATTGCATTTTCGTCAAAAAAAAAAAAAAAAAACCATAATATTTAATGGATTAATAGCTAAAGAATGTATAACAGAAATAAATACTGGAGCCTTAAAAAGTCTAGTACATATAACAGAAATTGATGAAACTAAGTGTGAAGAAATAGAACCTCAAATATTAACTCAACCAGGAACATCAAGAGAATCAATAATAACTAAAAGTATATTATTATGAATAAAGATTTTAGATTTAGACTATAGAATAAATTTAGGAGTAATAGATTATGATTATAATTGTCAATTATTATTAGGAATGGATTTCTTAAATAAAATTAATTATACAATAACAAATGAAGGAATATAAATAGAAGATCAAGATAAAGTAAGATTTATACATAAAATATGAATAGTGAAAAAGAATTAAGGAAAAAAGAAAAAGAATTAAAAATTGTAAATGATTTAATAACAGAAACTTTAATATTATCTCAGCAAAAATACCAAGCTTATTTAGAAGAACAAAGAAAATTAGAAAGAGAAATAGTACAATTAAAAGAGAATATAAATAACCCCAAGATAATAAAAACTTGGATAGAAAAAGAAGATGGTTGGAAACAAAGAATATATAAATATGAGTAATTCAGAAGAAAGAATAAAACAAATTTGGGAAGAATTAATAGTTAAGGAAAAATTAAAAGCTATATTAACAAAATTAGAAGAAGATAAATTAAGCAATAGACAAATTATTAAAGAAGAATTAACTGAATTATGGAATATGTCTGAAATACCTATATTTAAACAAATATTGTAAAAACTGATTACAATAAACAATACCTTAGAAGATAAGAAAACTATACCAGAAGAAGTAAAAGAAAAAAAAAGAGGAATAAATAGTTTAGCAGAACTTCATAAATTAGGAAAATTTTAAATATGTCTATACAAGAACACAGTGTCATAACATTTCTTAAAAATCATGGAAAAGAAATTATAGAACGAGAAAGACAAAAATATGAACCTATAAAACAAGAAAATAAGATAGAAAATACTTCCAAAGTAAGTAATGATACTGAATTAGAAGAATTAAGACAAGAAAATATAAAACTAAAAATGAATACAAATATGGAATGGTTTAATAAATACAAATTTTATAAAAATAAATATAAAACCCAAAAGAAAGAATTAAAACAAACAAAATTAGAATTAATAGAAGTAAAAGAAGAAGTTGCAACCTTAAAAGAAGAAATAAAACAACTAAGATTAGAATTAAATAATATACGAGGAAAGAATAAAATCGAAACTAAAATAGAAGTTCAGAATAAAAATACTGAAATAAAGAGTAGTGATACAGATAATGAAGAAGAACCTAAAGGATTATATTATATAGAAGAAGAATCTGATAATAATGAACATGAAATAATATTAAAAGAAAATAAAGAAATATTAACTTCTCTAAATAAAATGAAAAATGTAAATGCATACATACAAGATGATGAAGAAAAAAGTGATATAGAATATAATTATGAAGAAGGAGAACCATCCTATATAAATAATGGAATGGATATTGATGAAATAATAAACGAAGATGCAGATGAATATCCTGAAGAAGAAATACGAGAGAATGTAATAACAAGAAAAGATAATTATATACCAAATCATATACCAATAGGACAACAAGAAGAAGTGCAAGATTTTATAGGATCAGTAACACAAGGAATTAATATAAATGGATATTTTTTAGACCTAGATAATGTTTTTGATGAGCAAGAAATAAGTAGAAGAATAAAAGACTGGACTTTAGGAATGTATATAGCATTAATGAATTCTAAAAATTTGGAAGATTTAGACTATGTTTTTGAATTAATATCTAAAACTATAATAGGAAAAGCAGCATTTTGGTTAGAAAACATAGCCTATGAATTAAAACAACAATAAAAAAATTATGCTAATACATGGAAAGATATGTTAAATATGTTTGACATAGTATTAAAAAGAGAATTTTTAGGAGAAAGATGGTTTGTAGCACAAGAACAAGTACTAACAGAAAGAAAAATATAAATAGTAATGAATTTGAATAATACGAAATGTTGTAAAATTAATAAATTACCAGAATATACTATAAGTTTTACTAAATTCTTTTATGAAGCTAGATTTTTACCACAAGAAAGTATAGTATATCAACAATTATATTATGATCATTTACCTTCACCTTATAATACAGAAATATCTAAGGAATATGCTAACTTAGAACCTAAAGAAAATACACTAGGAGAAAGAATTAGGTTATTAAGAGCTTATTTAATGAGAAAATGTGAAGAATATAGAGTACAACAGAAAATTAAAAAAGATAAGAAACGAGGATTAAGAGAAATATGTGGATTTACAGAAAGAAAATTATTATTCGGATGTGATAATAAATATACAAAACAAAGACGCTATAAAAATTATAAAAAACCAAGTTATAAAACCCAAGATAACTATTACAAACAACCTAAGACTTATAAATCATATAGACCATTTAGGAGAAAATATAAAAGAAAAAGGTTTAGAAAATATAAAAATACACCAGAAAATAGGAAAAGATTTAGATTTAAAAGAAAATTTAGGAGAAGAAAATATCTTAAACGTTTACAAGGAGATAATAATAAAGTAAAAGATTAAAAATGTTGGAATTGTAATGAAAAGGTCATTATGCTAATAAATGTCCAAAATTAAAACAAAAAGGAGTAAAATATATAAATAATACAGAATTTATAATGAACTTAGAATATATAAAAGAAGAAGACACAAATTGGTATAATGATGAGGAATTTTATATAAGTGAAACTGAACCTGAAGAAATAAAATACATGGAAGAAGTTAGTAATTCTAGTACCAATTTTGAAGAAAGTGAATAACATGGTAGCAATCTATATAGAAGCGGCAGTAGAATATAAACCAAATAATTATATAAAACAAAAAATGTTTATAGATAGTGGAGCAGTTCATATGCTTAGCTAAAAAAGAAGTATTAATACAACACAAATGGAAAAGAACAAAAACACATAAAATAAGAGTAACTGGATTTAATGAACATATGAAAGAATTGGATATTGTAGCAGAAAATGTAAGATTTATATTAAATAAAACTAGGTTTAGATTACCTTTAGTATATCAGGAAAATAATATGAAACAACAAATAATATTAGGAAATAATTTTTTAGATTCATTTAAAACACAAGTTATAAAAGAAAATACAATAAGTCTATTAACACCATGTGATAAATGGATAATATTAAAAGATTAATACCTATTAAGTCAATTCGAGTAAATAATATAAAAGAAGAAAGACAACATAATTTAGACTTATTAAAAGAAAAATATATAGAATTATTAAAAATAAATTTTGGTGAAAATCCAATAAGCCTATGGGATAAAGAAAAAATGTATGCTGAAATTAAATTAATAAATCCTAATGATATAATAAGATGCAGACCAATAAGATATAGTCCTACAGATCAAAGGGAGTTAGAAATTCAAATAAAAGAATTATTAGATTTAGGACTTATACAAGAAAGTAAAAGTCCACATAGTAGTCCAGCATTTGTAGTAAGAAAACATAGTGAAATAAAAAGAGGAAAAGCTAGAATGGTAATAGACTATAGAGAATTAAATAAAAAGACAATATTTGATGGATACTTCTTACCCTATAAAAGAAATTTAATTAACAGATTGACTAATAAAAAATGGTTTAGTAAATTTGACTGTAAAAGTGGATATTGGCAAATTAAACTTACTAAAGAATCAATACCCTTAATAGCTTTTAGTGTACCACAAGGACATTATGAATGGATAGTATTACCATTTGGATCTCACGTTTCCTAAGAATATAACTACCGCTCTGATACCAAAACTGTAACGCCCCCAAATCCCCCTATCAGAGGACTCGGGTCGCCACGATCCATAATATCATTATAACTCAAAATATAATACCTACCAGAGTAATACATACAACACGTAGTGATTCCAGCCCACAAGTCCAGGCATCGTTCTATCTCCAATTTATTACACCGCTATTTATTGAATACACACCAAGCCACTGAATACAGAAAGTTTATTGAGTAGATATTGCTTTCTAGCGTAGCCTTCCTGACTTTATCTCTGAAACAGCGCTGCTACTCCAAGTCGGTGCCGTGCTGCATTTTCTCCTTCCCTTTATCTCTGTACCGGGACCATTCGCCTCTTTTCTCTTTAACTGAAAAATATAGTTTAACAACAAGAGTGAGCAACTATGTGCTCAGCAAATTCCACTGACTGACTCTCTCTTATTAACACTACTATTGAGGTAAAAGAAGAACCATGTCAACAAAACTCAAAAGGTAATAATTTATACTGACGGACTCGATGTCCAATGACTGACCAAATCATTTGTCTCAAAACAATCACATTCGGAATTTGAGAGTAGAAGATACTGGTCTTGTCTCCTTTTACGATACCCCACGGCGCGATCAACTACCGTGTCTCAAGTACCGTACGCCCGTGATACCCCATAGTACGATCACTACTATGTCTCAAGTATCACAATTTCGTTTTGCTAGCAGTTAATGGGTTGTAAAATCAACCCGGCAACTTTTGTGCCAAAATAGATATATTCCTCTCTTGATACCACGAGTTTATTTCTCGTGTTGATCAGAAAGAAAATCCGTGGGCCACTCCCACGTTGACCAGTTGAAGTAAAGATTTTCCTCCAAAACGTTATGAGAATGAAGTGTGAATGAATAGATAGGAAGTTTTGACTTAACTCTGGTCGACCGCCGTTCTACTGTTTATGCGATGACAACCCGAACAATAGGTCATCCCAATATTTAAAAAGATTTCATATGTTGACACGAACAATATGTCAACCCAAGACGAACAGGTTAACAAATCTCGAACAAAGAGATTCGTTGGATGAAATAATTTATTTAGAGTCGTCCCGAATGATGGGAACAACTCGAATCAACCAATCTATACATCAATACGCTAGAATAATTGGTTAAGAGTGGGTTATGATGAAATCTCGAACCAGCTCGCCACTATCCTGTTTGAAAATAATTTGATCCGAAAAATGAATCAAATTTTGAAGTCAAAAACAAAATTATCGGATCTGGACAATAAATCCGATTGAGTCGAATAAAGTGTTAGCTACCTCGATAAAGGAGCGTAGCTATAGCTGAATGGTCGTTAGGGTCATCTTGAACAAATAAGATGCCCAGGAAATTCGATGAAATACGCTTTAAGGACAGTGAATATTTTTAGTGTGTCTCAATATCAAAAAGTATAATATTCCTCCAGATCAACTCGATAAAATTCTCAAATAAATATTCCATAAATGAATAAACAATTCAAACTTTCAGAAAATAAATACTCCTCAAAATAATGCAATAGGAGTGAGGGTCAGAAAGAACTTGCCTCGATCTCGCTGTGCACAAAAATCAAATAACAATTATACTCTACCCGCTTGTTTGCCTTCAATTACGGGCCAGGGGAAAATTCTCTAAAAAAATTAATCACAGTGCGTAAGCAAACGGTGATAAATAATCCAAGTCAGAATAAAAATCAAATAACAATAATTAAATCAACAAGGACGTCTATTTTTCTCAAATAAAGCACTACGCATTTCTCTTTTTAAATCTCAATCCGATGAAGAACTCTATACGTCTTTCTCTAATTTAAAACTAATTTAAATAAATAAAATCTCGGGACAGATTTACGTCATAATTTAGTCCCTATTAAATCCCAAGATTCCTCAAATATTTCTAAAATAATTCTCGGGAAAGTATCTCAAAAATTCTAATTAAAATAATCCTATTTTATTCAACTGAAAGCAATTACCCTAATTGTAGAAACGTCATCCTATGTTTAACGTTTCTAAATCTCAT
The DNA here is from genome assembly GCA_030848705.1 of Heracleum sosnowskyi. Classification (NCBI taxonomy): domain Eukaryota; kingdom Viridiplantae; phylum Streptophyta; class Magnoliopsida; order Apiales; family Apiaceae; genus Heracleum; species Heracleum sosnowskyi. The sequence continues at coordinate 76,403,749 of CM061235.1, forward strand.
TTTTAAAATCAAAAGACCGTTTCTAAAATCTTTATAATATTCTATTTTTAAATCTCTAAAATAACCTCTTTTTATCTCTACTTATTCAAAAAAATAAACCCAAGTTAATCACTGATACCGATTAACTAGTCTCTAATTCCCAAATACCTCAAAATAAAATCAAAAATATCATTTACTACGAAAATAATAAATCTCAAATTCTTATTTCAAAAATCAGAACCATCCCCAGAAATTCCTACCATCATCTCCTTTTTCGTTTCTAAAACATTTTATTATTACTAAATATTATTCGCAGATTAATCTCCGTTTAATACTAATAAACGAATCAAATTGTCATTTTAAATCTCTAATCCTCAAAGTAAATAACTCAAATTTTAATCCATATTTTAAATGATTAAAACACATTTTTAATAACATTCATATTCTAATTTTATTAATAAATAATGATTCTAGTTTATTCCAATTTATCCAAATTTTGTTACTAATTCATTAACAGATTTTATTACTAATTAATAAAAATCTGATTTCTTTTCCTTTTTAAAACAATTAAAACATTTCATCCTTATCTACTGCCAACACATCAGCCCACACACCCACGTGGCACCCTTGCACTACGCCACGTGGCACACATGCACTGGTCCACGTGGCGTACTGCGTGTGGGGCCCACGCTCCACCGCGGCCGCCACTGGAAATCTCTCTCGTTTTCTCTCTCTCTCTCTCTCCCCCCCTCTCTCCCTCGTTCTCGCATCTCTCTCCCTCGATCTCTCTCACGTGCTCGCACTTCTCTCTCCCTCTCTTTCTTTCTCTCCCTCTCCAAACCTCTCTCTTTACTGTCTCTCGATCTCTCTATCTCTCTCTCTCATCTCCCTCTTTCTCTTTCAATCTCTCTCTCATCTCCCTCTTTCTCTTTCAATCTCTCTCTCTTTCTCTGCCAACACATCTCTTTCCCCTGTCTTCTCTCTATCTCCATTCTTTCCCCTCTCTCTGCGACTCCTCTCACCGCCACCACCGTCGGCTACCGCTGCCGCGCGGTGGGGCTTCTCTACCTCCTTCAAATTCACTATCAACCCCACACAAATCATTTCACAAACCCAACAACCAAAACCAACAACAATACACAAAACCCCCAAATTATCAACACAAATCCCTAATTTTCGAAAAGGATTTTAAAACAACAAAATAAAGCAAAATCGAACAAACGAAACAGAAAACAAACAGACGCGATTCAAGAAAAACGAAATCAAGAAGAAGAAAAATGTTTTAACAACTAATCATACCCTCTTTTCGTTTTGTTTTTTTGAAGAACCAAGAAATCTCTTTTTTTTCTGGTTTTTGGTCGGCCGCTGTGTTTGTGAAGAAATGGGGGTAGTTAGATTAGGTTTATTTACTTAACAATTGATTATAACTTAACTCTAAACTAATTAATCAATTGGGCCTTAATTGGGCTTCACAAAAAGAACTTGGCTAAATAAATAAAAAGACAACCAAGCTCAATAAGCACTTAACCCAAATTTCTAAAATTCAATAATCTGTATGTATTTATACGTCACTTCTAAATTTTAATGATTCAACCTCTATTTAAATACACTCGCGATATTTTAGAAATAAAACGTAACCAAAATTTCTAAATATTTACGGCTATTACAGTCTTCCCTCCTTATAGGATTCCGTCCTCGGAATCAAAATCTAATCACTAAACATGTGAGGATATTTATCCCTCATTTCACTTTCTAATTCCCAAGTAGCCTCTTCAACTTGATGATTTCTCCAAAGTACTTTTACCAAATTCACTTTCTTACTTCGTAACTCTTGCACTTTATAATCTAGGATTTGCACTGGTTGTTCTTCATATGTCAAATCAGACCTAATCTTCACTGGTTCATAAGCAAGAACATGTCTGAAATCAGGGTGATACGTTCTTAATAATGAAATATGAAATACATCATGGATATGCTGAAGATCTGGCGGTAGAGCTAATTGATATGCCACTGCTCCTACTTTCTTGAGAATCTCAAAAGGTCCTATATATCTGGGACTTAGTTTACCCTTCTTACCGAATCTCATTACTCCCTTCCAAGGTGAAACTTTTAACATCACTTTATCCCCAACTTCAATTGTTCTGTCTTTTCTTCTTTGATTTGCGTACTTTCTTTGTCGGTCTTGAGCTGCCACTAACCTTTTTCGAATAATCTCTATAGATTGCTTGGTATGCTGAAGCATTTCTGGTCCTAGTATCTTTCTTTTTCCTACTTCATCCCAGTATAGGGGTGATCTACACTTTCTTCCATACAAGGCTTCATATGGTGCCATACCTATGCTGGAGTGGTAGCTATTATTGTATGCGAACTCAATCAAGGGTAAATGATCATCCCAACTTCCTTTGAAATCCAATACACAAGTTCTCAACATGTCTTCAACTGTCTGAATTGTCCTTTCGCTTTGTCCATCAGTTTGTGGATGGTATGCGGTACTCAGATTTAATTTCGTGCCAAGACATTCCTGAAAGCTCTTCCAAAATCTAGAAGTGAATCGGGCATCCCTATCAGACACAATTGAAACAGGTACTCCATGACAATCCACAATTTCCTTCAGGTATATACCTACCATCTTCTCAACTGAATACTTTTCACTAATTGGCAAGAAATGCGCAGATTTAGTAAGTCGATCCACAATAACCCAAATTGCATCGTGACTGGTTCTAGTTCGGGGTAATCCTACGATAAAATCCATGGTTATATGCTCCCATTTCCATTCAGGTATCTCTAAGGGTTGTAGAAGTCCACTCGGTCTCTGGTGTTCTGCTTTCACTTTCTGACAAGTCAAACATTTACTTACCCACTCCGCAATTTCTCTTTTCATGTTGGGCCACCAATAATTCTTCTTGATGTCTTGATACATTTTTGTACTTCCTGGATGAATAGAATATCTTGAATTATGTGCTTCACTCAGAATCTCTTCTTTAAGTTCTATGACATTTGGTATCCAAATTCTTGAGGCAAATCTTTTAATTCCCTTATCATCTTTTTGACTTTGAAGTTCTTCCCCGGTTAATTGAGACCTTTCTCCTTCCATCATTTTCTCTTGACAACGACGAATATTTTCAAATTCCTTGATCAATTCTTCTGACGATATTAACATCTGGAGTCTCTCTTTCCTACTTAGCGCATCAGTTACTACATTTGCCTTTCCTGGGTGATAGTTAATCGAACAATCATAATCTTTGATCAATTCCAGCCATCGTCTTTGTCTCATATTCAGCTCTTTCTGAGTAAAGATATACTTTAAGCTCTTATGATCCGTGTAGATTTCACACTTTTCACCGTACAAGTAATGTCTCCAAATCTTTAATGCAAAAACAATTGCGGCTAACTCAAGGTCATGAGTATGGTATCTTAGCTCGTAATCCTTTAACTGTCGAGAAGCATAAGCAATCACCTTCCCGGGTTGCATCAGTACGCATCCTAATCCCTTGTGTGAAGCGTCACTATAGATTACAAAATTCCCAGTATCATCGGGTAATGCCAAAACTGGAGCAGTTGTCAATCGTCGCTTAAGTTCTTGAAAACTTTCCTCGCACTTGGACGTCCATTCAAACTTCTCATTCTTTCTGGTGAGTTTAGTCAGCGGTGTAGCTATCTTTGAGAAATCTTTTACAAATCTTCGGTAGTATCCCGCTAGCCCAAGAAAACTTCTAACCTCTGTTGGAGTTTTCGGTCTTTCCCAATTTGCTACTGCTTCCACTTTCGCAGGGTCTACAGAAATCCCTTCATTACTCACAATGTGACCTAAAAATTGCACTTTCTTCAACCAAAACTCACATTTAGAAAACTTGGCGTATAGCTTCTCCTTGCGTAGAGTTTCTAATACTAAACGAATATGCTCTGCGTGTTCTTCCTGGTTCTTTGAGTAAATCAGGATGTCATCAATAAATACAATCACGAACTTATCCAAATACTTCTTAAATACACGATTCATCAAATCCATAAAAACGGCTGGAGCATTCGTCAATCCAAATGGCATCACTAGAAACTCATAATGCCCATAACGTGTCCTAAAAGCAGTCTTTGGCACATCTTCAGGTTTAATCTTCAACTGATGATAACCCGATCTGAGGTCAATCTTAGAAAAATAAGCAGCTCCTTTCAGTTGATCAAACAAGTCGTAAATTCGTGGTAGAGGGTATCTATTCTTGATTGTCATCTTATTCAATTCTCGGTAATCAATACATAACCTCATAGATCCATCCTTCTTCTTCACAAATAACACTGGGGCTCCCCACGGGGATACACTTGGTCGAATTACGCCTTTTTTCTAATAATTCTTGCAGTTGTGTTGCCAATTCCTTCGTCTCTACTGGCGCCATTCTATACGGTGCTTTAGAAATTGGTGTTGTTCCTGGAGCAAGGTCGATGGTGAATTCTATTTCTCGGTCAGGAGGTAATCCAGGTAACTCTTCAGGAAAAACATCCTCAAACTGATTTACTACAGAAATCTCTTTAAGAGAAGGAGTCTGTTTATCTTTGTCAACCACATGGGCTAAGTAAGCTTGACATCCCTTTCGTAGTAATTTCTTTACTTGAACTATGGTTAGAAAATTCCGAGTAGGTTTCCTTCCGCGAAACCGTACTCTCTTGCCATTCAATCCTTTCACGCTAACCCATTTACGCCGATAATTTATATGAGCATCATAGCGAGTTAACCAATCCATTCCAATAATTATATCAAATTCTCCTAACTTAAAAGGAAGAAGATCTGCGTTGAATTGTTGTTCTTGAATCTCGATAGCACAATCTGGGCATACATGATCTATAGGAATCATTTCCTGATTTGCTACTTCTATAACCAAAGTTTCCCTTAATGGTACTGACTGAAAATCCAGTTCGTTCATAAAATTTTCTGATATAAAAGATCTTGTAGCTCCCGAATCAATCAAAACACATGCATTCACAGAATTTACTAAAAGCGTACCTGCAATTACATCACTGTCAGTGATAGCATCTTTCACCGTCATATTGAAGGTACGTGCAGTCGGTTTGTTGTCAGGAGGTGCCATGAGTCTAGGTACAGTGGTTTCCTTCGGAGGTGACTTGCAATCTCGTGCAATGTGTCCTCTCTTTCCGCATTTGAAACAAGTGGTTGCCTTCTCTTTGCAGTTAGAAGAGTAATGTCCTTTCTGTCCACAATTGTAGCACACAATATTTGCAAGATCACAGGGTCCCGGGTGTTTTCTTCCACAAGTTTTGCATTCTGGTAATGGTGGCCTTCCCTGAATCAAATTGGATGTCTGTGGTGGTCTGAACCTCTAATTAGATCCTCTAGTGTCGTGATTCTCAATTCTCTTGGTGTTAGTGCTCTTGTCTTCCCGTTTCACAAATGGTTTCTCTCCACTCCGGTTATCAGGCTTCTTGTCAAAACTGGTTCCACGATTCTGAAACTTCCTTTTCTTTTTACGTCCTTGTCTTTTGAATACAACTCTGCTCCACTTTCTACTATGGCTACTTTCTGAACTAAGGTAGCATAGTTGGTGATCTCTAGGACTGCAACTCGATTATGAATCCAGGGTTTTAGTCCTTGCTGAAAACGCTTAGCTCTTTTCTCATCAGTATCTACGTGATAAGGCACAAACCTAGAATGTTCAGTAAACTTGGCTTCATATTCAGCCACGGTCATATTGCCTTGCTTCAATTCCAAAAACTTAAGCTCCATTTGATTTTCCAAGTACTTAGGGAAATATTTTTCCAGAAACAGTTGGGTGAATCGAGTCCAAGGTATGACTGCGTTTCCTTCCATAACTCTTTTCGCTTCCCGCCAAAAATTTGCCTCACCTTTTAACATGTAGGCTGCAAAAATGGTCTTCTTCTCTTCTTCCACTCCTACAATCTCAAAAGTCTTTTCCATTTCTCGTAACCAAATTCTTGCTTCAACAGGGTCAGTGGTACCCTTAAACTCAGGTGGATTCAGTGACTTGAAAGACTTGAAGGTAACTGTATTCTTTACTGGTTGTACAGGAGGTTGATTATCTCTAACTAGGGGTATTTCTTGTCTAGGTGGAGGATTTTGGGTATACTGTCTCAGGAATTCCACAAGTAAACCCATATGATCATTTTGGTTCTGGTTTGGTGGTATTACTGGAGCAGGTTCTGGTTCTTGTCTTGGTTGTTGGTGGGGAATGGGGCCATCATTGCGCTGGCCCTCCTCAGGGGGTACTTGTTGATTCTTGGGAGGTCTGCCTCTTCTGGGTGGCATCTTTTTCTATTAAGATTAAAAAACACAGGGTTTGATTAAACAGAACAAAATATGTATATAATTGCGAATCAGAACATCTTTACTGAGAAATAAAACAACTCCTCATAATCCAAAGCCATAATTCATAAGTGTTGTCACAACTTAACTCTTGTGTCGAGGTAGTTAAATAGCCACCAGATAAATCCTCAAGTAAACAGTTAAGGTTCATAAATAAAATTACTAACAGGTTACAAATTCTAAAACTCATCTCAATTATCGTGCCTTTAATAGTTCTCATTTGCCTTATACCAGTTTCGATTTCCTCCTTAACATAATATATAGCATTGATGATATTCTCAACTTACTCAACTTAAAATTCTCATAAGTTTTCTTCATCTCTCCAAACCATGTTCACGTTTCCTCGACATCCATAATCCCCTTTTAATAGGTTCGGGATATGTTGTTCTGGACTAATTCGTGGAATCATCTTGGAAATTCTATAAGAAAAGGCTCAAAATCAATTTAAATGTCTTAAATATTGAATCTCAAACCTTCCATAGTTGAACCATCCTTCAACTACTATATCGAAATTTAAGAGATAGGGAAATGTGAATTATGTACTCTATCTTTTCTCAAATGAAAGACGGTTGTTATTGTATCATCACGCAAGATATCGCAAGCTTATCCAACATAACCTATTTTCTCACTTCCAAAGGGTTGTTCTGATAATTGCTCCATAAGAACCTTGAACAAGATCACTCAGAGATGGAAAATGTTAAACTCTGACATATGTATAATCAATTCTTGGTAACGCTAATCTTTTATATGAGGTTAATTGAGAGATCAAAATGATCATTGAACATTTGTTCCGTTGCATGTGTCATTAGGACAACCGTCATAGTACACAAGGTGGCCAGCCTTTAGTACTCTAATGACAAGCAACAGTACAAATATGTGGCGTCCCACCAGACTTCTATCACATAGACAGACAGTCATCCCCTATTTATAGGGTTGTTCATCTCAGTATCACAAAAGAGTCAATTATAAGAAGAGTTATGAAATGAACTTATATTTTCGAAGTAGATAGTGATAGATAATTTGACCTCTGAACAATATAGATACCTTTCAAGCAAGAATGAAAACGTCTGAGCGAACTCAAATGATAAAAATTTCCGACAATCGTAGCTAATAAGGCGCCACCGTTGATTCTAGAATGAAAACGTCACTTGTAAACACTAACAGCTCATCAGAGAAGAAACTCTTTAAGAGGATATGTACGAAGACTTATTGTCGGAGGGCACTATCTCAACTCCTATAAGCTTTCACCTTTCGAACTATTAATTTCGGTCACGAAATCATTCACTAGCTTAGTTTCGAATTTTGGATCACATATTTGTATCTCTTAGGGTCAATCTATGGTGCATGTATCTTGAGCTGGTCCGACTTTTCAAAACGGGTATCACGACATCTTACAAAAGAATGGAACAAGTTCAATAGGGTATCATCCGAAAATCTACATCCATATCTCTTCCAAATCCCAAAGTAGTAACCGACAATGATATTTTTAAAGTCCGGGTCACACCAGCTAGGGATGTATTAACCGAAGTCAAAGGATCATCTTAAAACTGGCTTTTTGCCATACAGGTAACTTAGTCAGGAATTACTGGAGGGAAACTACTATATCCACATCAAAAAGAAGGTAAATCTACTAAACCTATCACCTAACATGTAGGAGGTACAAGTATCCCAATGGAAAATCCTCAATGTCATTATTTATGATCATATACTCTTTCGATGGTTTAGTGTCTAACTTTGAGCTAGGATCTCCATGATTTCTCTGATAGGAGTAGGAGATCTGTCTCGAATAGCATGGAAATCTGAGGACTCAGATGAAGACATCCACAAAAGTAAAGAAAATTATATCATAACAGGTTCTATCTAGCAGCATGTATAGGGGTATATAAATATATAAGCTTAAAACTCATCAAGGTATAGAAATCCATGTGTGAGGCTATAGCTCTTAAGTAATCGCAACCCGTCTCACTATCTTAACTCTATCGTCGAATTATATCCCTAGGATCTCACGTTTCCTAAGAATATAACTACCGCTATGATACCAAAACTGTAACGCCCCCAGATCCCCCTATCAGAGGACTCGGGTCGCCACGATCCATAATATCATTATAACTCAAAATATAATACCTACCAGAGTAATACATACAACACGTAGTGATTCCAGCCCACAAGTCCAGGCATCGTTCTATCTCCAATTTATTACACCGCTATTTATTGAATACACACCAAGCCACTGAATACAGAAAGTTTATTGAGTAGATATTGCTTTCTAGCGTAGCCTTCCTGACTTTATCTCTGAAACAGCGCTGCTACTCCAAGTCGGTGCCGTGCTGCATTTTCTCCTTCCCTTTATCTCTGTACCGGGACCATTCGCCTCTTTTCTCTTTAACTGAAAAATATAGTTTAACAACAAGAGTGAGCAACTATGTGCTCAGCAAATTCCACTGACTGGCTCTCTCTTATTAACACTACTATTGAGGTAAAAGAAGAACCATGTCAACAAAACTCAAAAGGTAATAATTTATACTGACGGACTCGATGTCCAATGACTGACCAAATCATTTGTCTCAAAACAATCACATTCGGAATTTGAGAGTAGAAGATACTGGTCTTGTCTCCTTTTACGATACCCCACGGCGCGATCAACTACCGTGTCTCAAGTACCGTACGCCCGTGATACCCCATAGTACGATCACTACTATGTCTCAAGTATCACAATTTCGTTTTGCTAGCAGTTAATGGGTTGTAAAATCAACCCGGCAACTTTTGTGCCAAAATAGATATATTCCTCTCTTGATACCACGAGTTTATTTCTCGTGTTGATCAGAAAGAAAATCCGTGGGCCACTCCCACGTTGACCAGTTGAAGTAAAGATTTTCCTCCAAAACGTTATGAGAATGAAGTGTGAATGAATAGATATGAAGTTTTGACTTAACTCTGGCCGACCGCCGTTCTACTGTTTATGCGATGACAACCCGAACAATAGGTCATCCCAATATTTAAAAAGATTTCATATGTTGACACGAACAATATGTCAACCCAAGACGAACAGGTTAACAAATCTCGAACAAAGAGATTCGTTGGATGAAATAATTTATTTAAAGTCATCCCGAATGATGGGAGCAACTCGAATCAACCAATCTATACATCAATACGCTAGAATAATTGGTTAAGAGTGGGTTATGATGAAATCTCGAACCAGCTCGCCACTATCCTGTTTGAAAATAATTTGATCCGAAAAATGAATCAAATTTTGAAGTCAAAAACAAAATTATCGGATCTGGACAATAAATCCGATTGAGTCGAATAAAGTGTTAGCTACCACGATAAAAGAGCGTAGCTATAGCTGAATGGTCATTAGGGTCATCTTGAACAAATAAGATGCCCAGGAAATTCGATGAAATACGCTTTAAGGACAGTGAATATTTTTAGTGTGTCTCAATATCAAAAAGTATAATATTCCTCCAGATCAACTCGATAAAATTCTCAAATAAATATTCCAGAAATGAATAAACAATTCAAACTTTCAGAAAATAAATACTCCTCAAAATAATGCAATAGGAGTGAGGGTCAGAAAGAACTTGCCTCGATCCGATGAAGAACTCTATTTTTCTCAAATAAATCAACAAGGACGTCTATTTTTCTCAAATAAAGCACTACGCATTTCTCTTTTTGAATCTCAATCCGATGAAGAACTCTATACGTCTTTCTCTAATTTAAAACTAATTTAAATAAATAAAATCTCGGGACAGATTTACGTCATAATTTAGTCCTTATTAAATCCCAAGATTCCTCAAATATTTCTAAAATAATTCTCGGGAAAGTATCTCAAAAATTCTAATTAAAATAATCCTATTTTATTCAACTGAAAGCAATTACCCTAATTGTAGAAACGTCATCCTATGTTTAACGTTTCTAAATCTCATTTTTAAAATCAAAAGACCGTTTCTAAAATCTTTATAATATTCTATTTTTAAATCTCTAAAATAACCTCTTTTTATCTCTACTTATTCAAAAAAATAAACCCAAGTTAATCACTGATACCGATTAACTAGTCTCTAATTCCCAAATACCTCAAAATAAAATCAAAAATATCATTTACTACGAAAATAATAAATCTCAAATTCTTATTTCAAAAATCAGAACCATCCCCAGAAATTCCTACCATCATCTCCTTTTTCGTTTCTAAAACATTTTATTATTACTAAATATTATTCGCAGATTAATCTCCGTTTAATACTAATAAACGAATCAAATTGTCATTTTAAATCTCTAATCCTCAAAGTAAATAACTCAAATTTTAATCCATATTTTAAATGATTAAAACACATTTTTAATAACATTCATATTCTAATTTTATTAATAAATAATGATTCTAGTTTATTCCAATTTATCCAAATTTTGTTACTAATTCATTAACAGATTTTATTACTAATTAATAAAAATCTGATTTCTTTTCCTTTTTAAAACAATTAAAACATTTCATCCTTATCTACTGCCAACACAGCAGCCCACACACCCACGTGGCACCCCTGCACTACGCCACGTGGCACACATGCACTGGTCCACGTGGCGTACTGCGTGTGGGGCCCACGCGCCACCGCGGCCGCCACCGAAAATCTCTCTCGTTCTCTCTCTCTCTCTCTCTCTCCCCCTCTCTCCCTCGATCTCTCTCTCGTGCTCGCACTTCTCTCTCCCTCTCTTTCTTTCTCTCCCTCTCCAAACCTCTCTCTTTACTGTCTCTCGATCTCTCTATCTCTCTCTCTCATCTCCCTCTTTCTCTTTCAATCTCTCTCTCTCATCTCCCTCTTTCTCTTTCAATCTCTCTCTCTTTCTCTGCCAACACATCTCTCTCCCCTGTCTTCTCTCTATCTCCATTCTTTCCCCTCTCTCTGCGACTCGTCTCACCGCCACCACCGCCGACTACCGCTGCCGCGCGGTGGGGCTTCTTTACCTCCTTCGAATTCACTATCAACCCCACACACATCATTTCACAAACCCAACAACCAACACCAACAACAATACACAAAACCCCCAAATTATCAACACAAATCCCTAATTTTCGAAAAGGATTTTAAAACAACAAAATAAAGCAAAATCGAACAAACGGAACAGAAAACAAACAGACGCGATTCAAGAAAAACGAAATCAAGAAGAAAAAAATGTTTTAACAACTAATCATACCCTCTTTTCGTTTTGTTTTTTTGAAGAACCTAGAAATCTCTTTTTTTCTGGTTTTTGGTCGGCCGCTGTGTTTGTGAAGAAATGGGGGTAGTTAGATTAGGTTTATTTACTTAACAATTGATTATAACTTAACTCTAAACTAAATAATCAATTGGGCCTTAATTGGGCTTCACAAAAAGAACTTGGCTAAATAAATAAAAAGACAACCAAGCCCAATAAGGACTTAACCCAAATTTCTAAAATTCAATAATCTGTATGTATTTATACGTCACTTCTAAATTTTAATGATTCAACCTCTATTTAAATACACTCGCGATATTTTAGAAATAAAACGTAACCAAAATTTCTAAATATTTACGGCTATTACATAGATGATATATTAATCTTTAGTGATAATATAACAGATCATATTAAACACTTAGAATTATTTATCCAAACTATTAGGAAACATGGCATATTATTATCTGAAAAGAAATCAGAAATATTTAAAAATAAAATAGATTATTTAGGATATATTATAGATTCTGAGGGAATTCAATTACAAGAACATATTGCCACTAAAATAAAAAAAATTTAAAGAAGTTTTAGAAAATAAAAAAGAAGTACAACAATTCTTAGGAATTATAAATTATGCTTCAGATTATATTAAAGATTTACCAAAATTAAGAAAACCTCTTCAAGACTTAATCAAAAAACATAATAAATTTGAATGGACAGAAGAACATACTAATGCTATTAAATTATTAAAAACCAAAGTAAATCATTTACCTAAATTAAGATTACCTAAAGAAGATGATTTATTAGAATTATATACGGATGCTAGTGATATAGGATGGGGAGCAGTCCTCATAGCATATGAAAAAGATGATTTGGATAAAGAAAAACCTTTAATATGTGGATATACATCAGGAACATGGAAACCCAATGAGAAAAATTATCATATTAATGAAAAAGAATTATTAGCAGTAAAATTCGGAATTAAAAGGTTTCATTATCATTTATTACCTGTAAAATTTATTGTAAGAACAGATAATACTCAGGTGAAATCTTTTATACTTAATAAAATTGATCTTTTACCAGAATTAAATAAAAGGCGTAAATGGCAAGCATTTTTTAGTTGTTATGATTTTATTATTAAAAATATCTCTGGAACTAAAAATCTCTTGGCTGATTTTCTTAGCAGAGAACATGGATAATATTGTATCAAAACAGGTTGAAGAAATATTAGCCTCTATCAAGGAGAAGAATGAACAGGTAGCACAGATAAACACTGATATAAACAGTTTGGTAAAAACCCTTGAGGAGAAAATGAGATTTCTCAAAAATATTCAGAATACCCCCCAAACCTTTGTATCAAACCTTGTTACTACACCTACTATGCCTAATATTACCCAAACTCCAAATATACCAAGTTCATCCAATTCATTAAACCTTATTACCATGGCTGACAAGGTAAAATATTCTGATGAGTATGTTGCAGCATATGAGAAGGTATGCAAATATTATGATTATAAAAGCAACAACACTATAGTAAGACCTGAAAAATTTAGCAGATATCCTCGATATATTTGCCGAACAAATGCAGATCCTACTATAGTAAAAAATTTGTTATCACTTGGATTTGTTGATAAAATCTTAACAGATGAAACCTTATCAAGCATATCAAAATGTCCTTCCCTGATAACCCAAAGTGTACAAGCTATGATGAAATCCTTTGGTCCAGGAGGGATATATGGAATACAAATATTTGATGCCTGTACAGACTTAACAGGAAAACCTATATTAGTTTGTCAACTATATAAGGCTAGAAGAGGATCAGATGAGGAAGGAGATGAGACCAGTTTAAAAATGCCAGTACCATGTACTATAGCAGAGTTTGGAACATGGATGTGTACAAAAAGAGCCATTGGACTATCAACATTGAAATCCAAATTAGAAGATATGATAAGAGGAAGAAAGGCTTGTGTTATAGGCACTGGCCAGGGAGGAGGAGTAGAAGATATTATTACCTTATATTATAATAATGATGTCATAAATATAGACACTACACCAATAACAACCATGCAGGCTAAAATAACAGGATTGAAGCATAAGCATGCAGATAAAACTATTGAAATAGTAAGGCCTATGATATCAAGAAGATCAGTGACTCTATCAGATTCTCAAGCAAAGAAAGAAGGAGACTCTGTTGATCCATTTGAATAAAATGTAATATTTTATGATTCTTCGGCCCAATGTAATGATTGGTGACCGAATGTATTATGAATGCTTGTATGGCCCAAATAACAAATTGGTGACCATACCCATATTATGATGATTTTACAGCCCAATGAAAATTGGTGACTGTAACAATATTATGATGATTTTACAGCCCAATGAAAATTGGTGACTGTAACAATATTATGATGATTGTATAGCCCAATAAAATTTTATTGGTGACTATACCCATACAAACAGGTTATATTAACAGGTATTCTAGAATATATTATGAGCACGACCAGCCAAAATCGCAGCAAAAACAAAAGGTGGAAGAACCTAGAAGATAAAAGATGGACAACACAAAATGGAAAACAATATCAAGTGAAAGCTGTCAAGAAAAGAAGAAAAAATGGACGATGCAAAATAAAAGAGGATAACTAGTGGAAGAGTGCCAGAAAAGGAAAAGAAAAAGCGGAAAAAGATAAAAGATAAAGAGATGAAGACAAATAAAAAAGCAGAAGAATCTTTGATTTACTGTAAACCTTTTGAAAATGTAATTTTTAGTATTCAAAGTAGAATGCCTATAAAAGGATTTACATATCAAATGTAAGGAAACAATTCAGAGATATATATATCTTCAGCTTTCTTAAAGTTCTTATAATTCTCTCCATATGGCTTTAAGCTAAAAACCCTCTCTCCTACAACAAGTAGCAAACAGCTATATAATTAGATATATAAGCAAGAAGATATGTTGATTATATCTATAATAAACACATCTTATTAATAGTTATAAAGTTGACGAAGCAAGGTGTGGTAGATATTCCGTAGAGATACCAGCATTGGGAGCCCATAAGGACGGGGTAGTCCGTGAAGGAGGCATACCAGCAGCTAGGGGACTCCGGTGAGCCATACAGTTTCTAAAACTTTGTAATTATTAATAATGTTTGTTTATTGTTCATATAATCTATATGTAGTCTTGTTTATATATAGACAATTATGTTGTTTGAATGCTATGAGTTGTAGGGTTTAATTCAAAAATGATTTCTAGTTTAATTAAAGTTTGTTTAACATATATTATCTGTTTAATCTTTATATTGAGTTTTAATGAGACCTCCTAGTAGTTCAAGACTTATAAAAGAAAATAAATCCTATAGAACATTTTTAATAGCTTATCTATTAATATATTTTAAAACAAATAAAAATAATATTAAAAAGATGTGTAAAAAACATCTTATTACATACGGATTTTAAGAATTATATAAATTTATACCTGTTTCCTACCCTCTTTAGGGTCTATTAGGTATAACATCGATCCCCCATAATATTGCTAAAAAAGAGAAAATTCGGTAGTGAATAGTGAATGATGAACAGTAAAAATCGAAAACTTTAAAATTTGAAAATGGAAGAGCATAGCTTAAAAAGGATTCAAATGGTAGCTGATAAAAAATTAACTTATAATAAAGATATTAATCAACATATTGAAAGTTGTAAAATAAGTATGGAAATAATAAATCAAAAGGATGATACAATAAAAATACTAAGAGGTATATTAGTAAGAAAAGATAAAGAAATAGCTGAATTAGAAGAAAAATATTTAAAACATAGAAGAGAAGAATTTACAAAAATATTAAGAAAAGATATAGAAATAAAAGAATTAAGAGAAGTTCTCAAAGAACAATATCAATTAATAGATGACTTAAATAAAAAGAGAAAGATAATAAAATGAGTAGATATTATATTTTTAATCTAACACTTCAACATAGATTTAAGAGCTATAAATATTTTATAAAAAATATAATAAAACAGGAAGAAAAAATGAATAAGATTCAAGAACAGCTTGATAATTTAGAATGGAAAGAAGAAAACAGAGAACAAAGAATAAGACTATACCAAGAATTGGGAAGAGAAATAGAATCTTGGAGAATGATTAGAGTAACTATGAGATATTATAAAACAAAATTATTGGAAGAAGCAAATTTAACTGGATAAAATGGAAGAATATTATCAAACAGTTTATTATCAAAACTATATAATTAGAAAAAATAATAATTCAATAATTAGAAATTCAAGAAGATTAAACCTACTTATAAAAGAAAATTACTTAGTTAAAGAAGAAATAAATAAAATCCAAGAAAGAATAACTAAACTAAATTGGACAGACGAAAATAGGGAAGAAAAAGAAAGATTATATCAAGAATTAAGACAAGTAAAGACATTAATTAAAAATAATAGGATAAAAATAAAAGAACTTCAAAGAGAATTTTTAAATTCTAATATAACGGGATAAAATGTCATTAGAACAAATAGAAGAAATTTTAGAAAAAATAACTGATAATCAATTTACAAAAATAAGAAATAATAATAATTATATGCGCCGTTTTCAAATAGTAAATATGACTGAAATAGAAATGGAAAAAATAGAGGAAATATTAAAAGAAGTTGATTTTAAACATTATGCCCCAACATATGTAAAATATATTAAAATTAGAATAACTCAAGAAAAAGCTGTAATAGAAATATATAAGGAACAATTATTAAAAGAGAAAAATCTATCGGGTTAAAATGGAGAAAAAAGATGAAGAAACAAAAGAATATTATCAAATGGATGAATATGAAGGTGGAACATCACAAACTTTAAGTTTTAAACCTGATATATATAGGAAAATACATAATGAAACAGATGAGCTAACAGTAAAAAAGATTTTTAAAACTAAGTATTTTGAACGAAATAAAGAAGTAAGATATATTGCACAAAAACATGAAAATGTAATAGATATTACTACATAAATGGAAAAGCAAGAATAAATTTAATAACAAATGATTTAATAAAAAGAGAATTATCTAAATTATCGACTAAAGAAGCTAGTAAATTACATAATATTTATTTTGGAGCAATAGAATTTACTATAAAAGCATATTTTCAGAAAAATATTGATACACCTATACAAATATATATAGTAGATGATAGAATATTAGGAAATATACAAGATGCATTAATAGCAGTAATAAAAGGAAATTTAATATATCAAAAATAAAAATTTACAGTACAACCAGATTTTAGTATATCATTACAAGATGAAAATAAAGAAAGAGCTTTAACCCTATATTATAAATTAGATGGAATAAATATGCCAAAAGGTAGTAAAGTAATAAGTATAGAAACTAAAATGGTATATGCCATAACAGGAAATCATCATATTAAAAAACAAATAGAAATGAGTACAATAGTACCGAAATTATATCAAGATATATTAGAAAAAATTGAACATAAAAGTGATTCATTAATAACAACTAGCTTTATAGCCCGTGCGAGGCACGGGAATGCTCTAGTTATTTTCGGTTATGTTGGTCTCATCGTTTGGTGGAATGCATGTAGAAGAAAAGACATAAGCATGTAACGGTATATCAGAAGGAAATATGTCGAAGGTTTGATGATACATGTTTTACAAAATCCCAGTCTATAAGGTTGTTATTATGACCTGAGTAGGCGCAAATATTTTGACTAATTAACATGTTTTGTTAGCACGCACGATCCTTCTGTACTGCAAGATTTCGTCGGTTATAATTTTGCCAATCGTATTTGAATGAGAAGATGGTTTAGTGTCACTTTGAAAGAATATCGGGCATCTTTTACCATTTCCATTGCCTGGGGAACGTTGGCACTCCATTTACCTGTTTGTAGTTCATGGGGTAGTCGTGACCTTGTGTACTGCAAGATTTCGTCGATTATAATTTTTCCAATTGTATTGGAATGAGAAGATGGTTTTAGTGTCACTTTGAAAGAGAATTGGGCGGCTTTTATCATTTTCATTGCAGGAGGAACGTTAACACTCCATTTACCTGTTTGTAGTTCATGGGGTAGTCGTTAAGTGGGTGTTGTAAAATTTGATCGGTGTGCATAATAGAGTAAAAATGTAGAAGTACAAGTTGTATTAGTATGTGTGGATACACTATTTAAACGAATGCATACCACTTTGCCCGTTTTAAGAAGGGTCTCCTTGCAGACACGTTGAATACAATAATTGTACAGGTGTGGATATAATTTATTTTAGAAAACTATTACTTATACCTTTCAAGATAATGCTAAACTGATTCGTGATAAGTTACTCGTTTCACCTTACAATTGCCACTTGACACAAATAATTTAACATTTAGTACTTTTAATATTTTATCATAGATATTCAAAAAAATTAAACCAATTTAGTTTAGATTTGATTTAGTCGTACGATGACAACTTCAACTTTCTTGTAAAAATCTCCAACACAAACTTTTTTATTTATATACAAATATAAATTTTTTTTGCATTTTTCGGGTTCAATACTTTATATACTATAGTGGATTTTTCGAAAATGACCAACGTATAAAATTTATCTATTGAAGACGAGATTTATAATATATTGGATCATAATAAAACTACAGTTTTAATCTTATTAGTAGCTAAAATTTCAAAAATGCATATATAATTATAAGTTGTTAATATCTTATAATTAAACAATAATAAATGTAAAATAATGATAAAATCCATTTTTACGCTTATTATATATAAGGATATAATTGAAAAGAAGTAAATATGTTGATAGTTATAAATTTAAAAAAAATATTAAAAAAAATATAATAAGTGATATTGGATATAGATGTCAATATTTGTCACACTATCACCTAGTTCACGTCAGTTTAATTTTGTGATAATAAGTATTCTTCAGTTTGTTGTGGTGATCCTGCCACCAGTTTGAACTTGTTGGTGACACTATATGACATGGTTGAGAAGATTTGCAAGGAAGATCGGTTTGGTATTAGTCCGAAGAAGATTTTGTTCTTAGTTGAATGTATTTGATGATTAGTTTTATAAGCTAATTAATAATCAGATAGGAATTAGTTAAAGGTGTCAAATAAATGCTCCATTTCGAAAGTACCAATACTCTCCGGGCTCCATAATTCTCTATAAGCGGCCGAAGTAGTATACATGTCCTTAATGCATGAGGTGGCGGGATTGAGATGCACACAAATTCGTATTCGAAAAAAACTGTTCGAACTGGTTTAAAAAATCGGAAAAAATCTGATTAAAACAAAGTCCACCTCAATTGGATCCAGCCCGCAGGCTTAAACGAATCGCATATTTTTCACAAAACCCCGATCCGGTTCGAGCCGAATAAACCCAAATTTAATCTCGATTTGGACGTAGTCTTGATAAGGATAAAAGTCCAATCCAAAAAGCTAGAATTTTCAATTAAATACGGATAAAAGCTTAATTTTTTTAATTAAATCCGAAAAAATAAAAAAAAGGTAAAGTTAAAGTTAAAGTTATCAATATCTAAAATAATTTGTAAAAATCCGATTTGGCCCCTCCTGACCCGACCCTATCTACATGTATAAATATTTTAGAGAAAATTTGTCTTGATTTAAAAAAGCCCGGCCCTATCGGATATCGAAAAATCCGACCTGAATCCGGATTACGTATCTCTATTCAGGGTAAAAACTATAGAGGTGCTTATATTATTACTTATATTATCTGATATGTATGAATATAGTTGAGACAAAATGATTACTATTTTGTATTATTTTATATTATTGGATGCTCGGACTAAAAATTGATATTATGTGACTAAAAATGCATTTGTACTTTGTCTTAAAATTGTGAATACAAAGGAAGAAACATAATTAAATTTAATTAAAGAGATACGAGTCTATTGGATATACTTTATACCAATAACCACTTTTATTAATAATCAGACAAATGAAATTATCATGAAAGAATCTTGAATAAAAACTAAAGTGTAAAATAATATTTGTGAAAGACATTACCATTGTGACGCCCCCAAATCCGGGGTCAGGATTTGGTGCCACTATCGCTCTGAATAAAACATAATTATACAAACGACCCCTCAACAAAGGATCGATCACAGGTTATGGTATGAAACAAGAATCTAAAATATCAATGTTTATTACAACATCTAATTCAGTTTTGTTACAAACCATTTTCCATCAACTAACCACAGGTGAGATCTAAAATGAACTCTATCTGCCTGCCAACTAGAACCTACTTCTTGAATCAGGCCTCCTCACGGTCTCCTTAGCGGTTACTCGAAGGTAGCTAACTTCGTTCTTAACTGAAAGGTTAGGGAAAAACAGCAAGAGTGAGCCAACAATGCTCAGCAAGTATATAATAAAAGCCAACAAGCTTCGAACAGGATAAAATAAATGAATCAAGATATCTGATAGATAACAGGGTTTCATAACAAAAATAAATAAACAGATTGGAATTGGAGCCACACTCTACGAGCTAAGCTAGGTGATCAGCCAACGCATTAGCTCCGGGTCACATATTTAATGTGACTCCAAACACACACTGGATCCATAGGCAACATATTGGCCTTAAATAATTCATAAATCAGACCGGCGTCACGGTCAAAAACAAATCTCCAATTCCAGGGTTGAATAAAATTTCAGATTAATCACAACGACTAAGGGTGTCAAGATTTCAATTATAAATCAAGTCTATATGAACGACTTGGTTCAGTTTTACAGATTTCAATTCATGATAACGTCTCAGGGATTCAAATGATAATGAAAATAAAAAGATCATGCTATAGGGTCAAGCAAAGGCTTTAAACAGTAATCAAGTTATAAGTAAGCATGGCAATAAATGAGTTTAAGACGAAGCAGGATAGGTATACAAAGATATAGTTGCAAGGTGGAACAAAATGTTCAAAGGTATTATACGAAAAGAAAGGTAAAAGAAGAATTCTGGTTAGAGAAAACATTCACATCATAAATTAAGAGAAGCTGCCACTTGAACAATAAGTGGAGGGAATAGACACTTGCCTCAAAAGTTGATAAACTAACTCAATAACTTGTATCTCACAACTCCAACTTTACGTACACGAGCTCCTTTTCTTGCCTCCTACTTGTACCTATATACAAAGGTATAATACCCTATTAGTACCTCAGCTTATTTACGTTAGTCTATCAACCCATATTCTACCCCAACGATATTTATTTACATGCATATACCATATTATAATATAGCACGTTGCCACATAACACATGATATTTATATCACTTATAACTCCTATCCATATAATAAGCACAAAACTCACATAAGCGCACATTGCCATTCAAGTTCACATAATATACTCCTTTAATATATATATATATAATTTAACTTTCAAATCATACCACACTTGGTATAACCTTAAATCAACTTGATCAATGCTAACCATATCCTTATCACCTTCACAAATAATGCATTCAATCTCAAAAGCTGAAAATTCTGCTGCGCACCCTTTACCAAAATATTTATCATAAATCCAAAAATAATCAAACAAATACCAAATTTGACAGGATACTTTCTGATTACTAATTCAACTTAGTATAAAAGTTTCAACTCCAAAACAATTCATTTAGACTAGAAACGAACAGGTTAAAGTATGTACTGAAGCACAGAAAATTTCTGCTGCGCAACTTTTAGTAAAACATGCATAACTCTTTATTCGCTAACTCTATTGATACAAGGTTTGCGCGTGCACAAACTAGACTCCGATTAGAACAACTTATTCCTAGACTTTCTGTCTAAAACATGCATCAACCATTCAAAGTTAACCAAAACAGAACAGACAGTTTCTGGGTATTTCACATCCTTCCATATAAACCTTTAAACACTAACATTTTTAATAAATCACAAATTCATGATATCTATTTGAAATTTTTGTGAGACCTTCATAAACCTAATGAATTGCTACAGAAAAAGTTTCCACTTGAAATTCAAAGATTAAGCAATTAAATCGTAGCTTAGAAAATCAGAAACCGTAACAGTTTTATACTCTGCGCGTACACTACCAAAATAATCATAATAAATAGCTCAAAAATCGGATTGCTTCCAAATTTTCGCGTGCTTACACTATATTCTGAGGAGCTCATGAATCTCAGAGAATTGCAACCCAAGAGTGACCTTGAGCTGCTCGAAACAGAGCTCCAACAGAGAAGTGCTGCTGCAGAAATTTGAGCAACTATGGACTTACGTAATTACAACAATACTTTACACATTCTACACAATCCACACACCAACCACACAAACACATATCTCATACACACCATATATTTTTGAAAGAAGCACTCACACATAAAGATAAAAATTTTAAAACAAGAAACACTTACACGAAATATATTTTACGAAAATGAAACACTTCCTTTGTGAAAATCTCCTTAAGAACATAGTTTTAAAAAAAACTCACACACACAAACACACTTTGAAAGATCACACATTTACTCACTCAAAATCATATTTTAAATCACACACACAAAATCATATTTTAAGAATCCAAACTCTCTTTTCCTTACTCCCTCAATCTCTCTCACCATCTCCCTCAATCTTCTCCTTCTTTCTCCATCCCCCTCTCGGCTTCTCTCTCCCTCACCCTCTTCTCTCTTTCAAAAACACATTTCCACCTTAACTCCCATCTTCCAATCCAAAAATCACATTACCAAGAAATAACATTTCAATAAAAATTAAATTACTAAAACTAACATTACTAATAGTCAAAGTTCATCATAAAACTAACATGCAAATTTAAATCTTCAACATAAATCACTTTCTCAACACATACACCACTTTTACAAAATCATACTAATTACTCAAGAATCCTTAAGATTACTAACATGCACTCCATAAGAAATTGAGTTCATACTACCCATATCACATACAACTCCTATTCTTAACAAAAATCAAAACCCACTTCTAATCTATAACTAATATCACCAATTATCATAAAATAAATGACATGCATCAACTTATAACACTCAATCAAGCAAGAATAGATTTGAATCAAACTTGTAAAAACAAAATCAAGACCATGGCTCTCAAGGATCATTGCCATGGTCGGGTTTCTTCTCGGATGAGCCCAAAACAATGGGTCTCATCGAGAATGACCCTAAATACACACAATCGACCTTTGCATGTAAGCTTTATGCATAAAGACCTTTAAATCCGAAAATTCCAGATTTTGAAATCATGATAAAACTCGAAATTAGTACAAGAGAGTTGTAGAGATTTGAGAGAGGAGTGTTTTGGTTACTCACACTTGTAATTTGGATGAGAGAATCACAAGTTATGGTGGTTTTAATTTTGTAAGAGATGAAGAACAAGAGAGAGAAATGAGTTTTGGGGAGAGAAGATGAAGAAGAAAAGAACGGAAGTGGGGAGCCTGGGGTGGGTGGGGGGTTTTTATAGGGGAATTAAAAGTAATGTAAAAGTAAACACTTTTTGGTTACTTAATTATTAAATGACAAAAATGTCCAATAGAATAAAATACTAACATGATAAAAATCAAGGGCTATGAATTAAAACAACAATCAAAAAATTATGCTAATACATGGAAAGATATGTTAAATATGTTTGACATAGTATTAAAAAGAGAATTTTTAGGAGAAAGATGGTTTGTAGCACAAGAACAAGTACTAACAGAAAGAAAAATAGAAATAGTAATGAATTTGAATAATATGAAATGTTGTAAAATTAATAAATTACCAGAATATACTATAAGTTTTACTAAATTCTTTTATGAAGCTAGATTTTTACCACAAGAAAGTATAGTATATCAACAATTATATTATGATCATTTACCTTCACCTTATAATACAGAAATATCTAAGAAATATGTGGATTTACAAAAAGAAAATTATTATTCGGATGTGATAATAAATATACAAAACAAAGACGCTATAAAAATTATAAAAAACCAAGTTATAAACCCCAAGATAACTATTACAAACAACCTAAGACTTATAAATCATATAGACCATTTAGGAGAAAATATAAAAGAAAAAGGTTTAGAAAATATAAAAATACACCAGAAAATAGGAGAAGATTTAGATTTAAAAGAAAATTTAGGAGAAGAAAATATCTTAAACCTTTACAAGGAGATAATAATAAAGTAAAAGATTGTAAATGTTGGAATTGTAATGAAAAAGGTCATTATGCTAATAAATGTCCAAAATTAAAACAAAAAGGAGTAAAATATATAAATAATACAGAATTTATAATGAACTTAGAATATATAAAAGAAGAAGACACAAATTGGTATAATGATGAGGAATTTTATATAAGTGAAACTGAACCTGAAGAAATAAAATACATGGAAGAAGTTAGTAATTCTAGTACCAATTTTGAAGAAAGTGAATAACATGGTAGCAATCTATATAAAAGCGGCAGTAGAATATAAACCAAATAATTATATAAAACAAAAAATGTTTATAGATAGTGGAGCAGACATATGTTTAGCTAAAAAAGAAGTATTAATACAACACAAATGGAAAAGAACAAAAACACATAAAATAAGGGTAACTGGATTTAATGAACGTATGAAAGAATTGGATATTGTAGCAGAAAATGTAAGATTCATATTAAATAAAACTAGGTTTAGATTACCTTTAGTATATCAGGAAAATAATATGAAACAACAAATAATATTAGGAAATAATTTTTTAGATTCATTTAAAACACAAGTTATAAAAGAAAATATAATAAGTCTATTAACACCATGTGATAAATGGATAATATTAAAAAGATTAATACCTATTAAGTCAATTCGAGTAAATAATATAAAAGAAGAAAGACAACATAATTTAGACTTATTAAAAGAAAAATATATAGAATTATTAAAAATAAATTTTGGTGAAAATCCAATAAGACTATGGGATAAAGAAAAAATGTATGCTGAAATTAAATTAATAAATCCTAATGATATAATAAGATGTAGACCAATAAGATATAGTCCTACAGATCAAAGGGAGTTAGAAATTCAAATAAAAGAATTATTAGATTTAGGACTTATACAAGAAAGTAAAAGTCCACATAGTAGTCCAGCATTTGTAGTAAGAAAACATAGTGAAATAAAAAGAGGAAAAGCTAGAATGGTAATAGACTATAGAGAATTAAATAAAAAGACATTATTTGATGGATACTTCTTACCCTATAAAAGAAATTTAATTAACCGACTGACTAATAAAAAATGGTTTAGTAAATTTGATTGTAAGAGTGGATATTGGCAAATTAAACTTACTAAAGAATCAATACCCTTAACAGCTTTTAGTGTACCACAAGGACATTATGAATGGATAGTATTACCATTTGGATTAAGAAATGCCCCACAAATATTTCAAAGAAGGATGGACAAAATATTTAGGAATCTAAATGAATTTTGTTTAGTATATGTAGATGATATATTAATCTTTAGTGATAATATAACAGATCATATTAAACACTTAGAATTATTTATCCAAACTATTAGGAAACATGGCATATTATTATCTGAAAAGAAATCAGAAATATTTAAAAATAAAATAGATTATTTAGGATATATTATAGATTCTGAGGGAATTCAATTACAAGAGCATATCTCCACTAAAATAAAATTTTTTAAAGAAGTTTTAGAAAATAAAAAAGAAGTACAACAATTCTTAGGAATTATAAATTATGCTTCAGATTATATTAAAGATTTACCAAAATTAAGAAAACCTCTTCAAGACTTAATCAAAAAACATAATAAATTTGAATGGACAGAAGAACATACTAATGCTATTAAATTATTAAAAACCAAAGTAAATCATTTACCTAAATTAAGATTACCTAAAGAAGATGATTTATTAGAATTATATACGGATGCTAATGATATAGGATGGGGAGCAGTCCTCATAGCATATGAAAAAGATGATTTGGATAAAGAAAAACCTTTAATATGTGGATATACATCAGGAACATGGAAACCCAATGAGAAAAATTATCATATTAATGAAAAAGAATTATTAGCAGTAAAATTCGGAATTAAAGGTTTCATTATCATTTATTACCTGTAAAATTTATTGTAAGAACAGATAATACTCAGGTGAAATCTTTTATACTTAATAAAATTGATCTTTTACCAGAATTAAATAAAAGGCGTAAATGGCAAGCATTTTTTAGTTGTTATGATTTTATTATTAAAAATATCTCTGGAACTAAAAATCTCTTGGCTGATTTTCTTAGCAGAGAACATGGATAATATTGTAGCAAAACAGGTTGAAGAAATATTAGCCTCTATCAAGGAGAAGAATGAACAGGTAGCACAGATAAACACTGATATAAACAGTTTGGTAAAAACCCTTGAGGAGAAAATGAGATTTCTCAAAAATATTCAGAATACCCCTCAAACCTTTGTATCAAACCTTGTTACTACACCTACTATGCCTAATATTACCCAAACTCCAAATATACCAAGTTCATCCAATTCATTAAACCTTATTACCATGGCTGACAAGGTAAAATATTCTGATGAGTATGTTGCAGCATATGAGAAGGTATGCAAATATTATGATTATAAAAGCAACAACACTATAGTAAGACCTGAAAAATTTAGCAGATATCCTCGATATATTTGCCGAACAAATGCAGATCCTACTATAGTAAAAAATTTGTTATCACTTGGATTTGTTGATAAAATCTTAACAGATGAAACCTTATCAAGCATATCAAAATGTCCTTCCCTGATAACCCAAAGTGTACAAGCTATGATGAAATCCTTTGGTCCAGGAGGGATATATGGAATACAAATATTTGATGCCTGTACAGACTTAACAGGAAAACCTATATTAGTTTGTCAACTATATAAGGCTAGAAGAGGATCAGATGAGGAAGGAGATGAGACCAGTTTAAAAATGCCAGTACCATGTACTATAGCAGAGTTTGGAACATGGATGTGTACAAAAAGAGCCATTGGACTATCAACATTGAAATCCAAATTAGAAGATATGATAAGAGGAAGAAAGGCTTGTGTTATAGGCACTGGCCAGGGAGGAGGAGTAGAAGATATTATTACCTTATATAATAATAATGATGTCATAAATATAGACACTACACCAATAACAACCATGCAGGCTAAAATAACAGGATTGAAGCATAAGCATGCAGATAAAACTATTGAAATAGTAAGGCCTATGATATCAAGAAGATCAGTGACTCTATCAGATTCTCAAGCAAAGAAAGAAGGAGACTCTGTTGATCCATTTGAATAAAATGTAATATTTTATGATTCTTCGGCCCAATGTAATGATTGGTGACCGAATGTATTATGAATGCTTGTATGGCCCAAATAACAAATTGGTGACCATACCCATATTATGATGATTTTACAGCCCAATGAAAATTGGTGACTGTAACAATATTATGATGATTTTACAGCCCAATGAAAATTGGTGACTGTAACAATATTATGATGATTGTATAGCCCAATAAAATTTTATTGGTGACTATACCCATACAAACAGGTTATATTAACAGGTATTCTAGAAGATATTATGAGCACGACCAGCCAAAATAACAGCAAAAACAAAAAGTGGAAGAACCTAGAAGATAAGAGATGGACAACACAAAATAGAAAACAATATCAAGTGAAAGCTGTCAAGAAAAGAAGAAAAAATGGACGATGCAAAATAAAAGAGGATAACTAGTGGAAGAGTGCCAGAAAAGGAAAAGAAAAAGCATAAAAGATAAAGAGATGAAGACAAATAAAAAAGCAGAAGAATCTTTGATTTACTGTAAACCTTTTGAAAATGTAATTTGTTAGTATTCAAAGTAGAATGCCTATAAAAGGATTGACATATCAAATGTAAGAAAACAATTCAGAAATATATATCTTCAGCTTTCTTAAATTCTCTATTCAAGTTCTTATAATTCTCTCCATATGGCTTTAAGCTAAAAACCCTCTCTCCTACAACAAGTAGCAAACAGCTATATAATTAGATATATAAGCAAGAAGATATGTTGATTATATCTATAATAAACACATCTTATTAATATTTATAAAGTTGACGAAGCAAGGTGTGGTAGATATTCCGTAAAGATACCAGCATTGGGAGCCCATAAGGACGGGGTAGTCCGAGAAGGAGGCATACCAGCAGCTAGGGGACTCCGGTGAGCCATACTGTTTCTAAAACTTTGTAATTATTAATAATGTTTGTTTATTGTTCATATAATCTATATGTAGTCTTGTTTATATATAGACAATTATGTTGTTTGAATGCTATGAGTTGTAGGGTTTAATTCAAAAATGATTTCTAGTTTAATTAAAGTTTGTTTAACATATATTATCTGTTTAATCTTTATATTGAGTTTTAATGAGACCTCCTAGTAGTTCAAGACTTATAAAAGAAAATAAATCCTTTAGAACATTTTTAATAGCTTATCTATTAATATATTTTAAAACTAATAAAAATAATATTAAGAAGATGTGTAAAAAACATCTTATTAAATACGGATTTTAAGAATTATATAAATTTATACCTGTTTCCTACCCTCTTTAGGGTCTATTAGGTATAACATCGATCCCCCATAATATTGGTATACTTTCTTGTGGTAAAAATCTAGCTTCATAAAAGAATTTAGTAAAACTTATAGTATATTCTGGTAATTTATTAATTTTACAACATTTCATATTATTCAAATTCATTACTATTTCTATTTTTCTTTCTGTTAGTACTTGTTCTTGTGCTACAAACCATCTTTCTCCTAAAAATTCTCTTTTTAATACTATGTCAAACATATTTAACATATCTTTCCATGTATTAGCATAATTTTTTGATTGTTGTTTTAATTCATAGGCTATGTTTTCTAACCAAAATGCTGCTTTTCCTATTATAGTTTTAGATATTAATTCAAAAACATAGTCTAAATCTTCCATATTTTTAGAATTCATTAATGCTATATACATTCCTAAAGTCCAGTCTTTTATTCTTCTACTTATTTCTTGCTCATCAAAAACATTATCTAGGTCTAAGAAATATCCATTTATATTAATTCCTTGTGTTACTGATCCTATAAAATCTTGTACTTCTTCTTGTTGTCCTATTGGTATATGATTTGGTATATAATTATCTTTTCTTGTTATTACATTCTCTCGTATTTCTTCTTCAGGATATTCATCTGCATCTTCGTTTATTATTTCATCAGTATCCATTCCATTATTTATATAGGATGGTTCTCCTTCTTCATAATAAGTTTTAGAAACAGTATGGCTCACCGGAGTCCCCTAGCTGCTGGTATGCCTCCTTCTTGGACTACCCCGTCCTTATGGGCTCCCAATGCTGGTATCTCTACGGAATATCTACCACACCTTGCTTCGTCAACTTTATAAATATTAATAAGATGTGTTTATTATAGATATAATCAACATATCTTCTTGCTTATATATCTAATTATATAGCTGTTTGCTACTTGTTGTAGGAGAGAGGGTTTTTAGCTTAAAGCCATATGGAGAGAATTATAAGAACTTGAAGAGAGAATTTAAGAAAGCTGAAGATATATATTTCTGAATTGTTTTCTTACATTTGATATGTCAATCCTTTTATAGGCATTCTACTTTGAATACTAACAAATTACATTTTCAAAAGGTTTACAGTAAATCAAAGATTCTTCTGCTTTTTTATTTGTCTTCATCTCTTTATCGTTTATGCTTTTTCTTTTCCTTTTCTGGCACTCTTCCACTAGTTATCCTCTTTTATTTTGCATCGTCCATTTTTTCTTCTTTTCTTGACAGCTTTCACTTGATATTGTTTTCTATTTTGTGTTGTCCATCTCTTATCTTCTAGGTTCTTCCACTTTTTGTTTTTGCTGCTATTTTGGCTGGTCGTGCTCATAATATCTTCTAGAATACCTATTAATATAACCTATTTGTATGGGTATAGTTACCAATAAAATTTTATTGGGCTATACAATCATCATAATATTGTTACAGTCACCAATTTTCATTGGGCTGTAAAATCATCATAATATTGTTACAGTCACCAATTTTCATTGGGCTGTAAAATCATCATAATATGGGTATGGTCACCAATTTGTTATTTGGGCCATACAAGCATTCATAATACATTCGGTCACCAATCATTACATTGGGCCGAAGAATCATAAAATATTACATTTTATTCAAATGGATCAACAGAGTCTCCTTCTTTCTTTGCTTGAGAATCTGATAGAGTCACTGATCTTCTTGATATCATAGGCCTTACTATTTCAATAGTTTTATCTGCATGCTTATGCTTCAATCCTGTTATTTTAGCCTGCATGGTTGTTATTGGTGTAGTGTCTATATTTATGACGTCATTATTATTATATAAGGTAATAATATCTTCTACTCCTCCTCCCTGGCCAGTGCCTATAACACAAGCCTTTCTTCCTCTTATCATATCTTCTAATTTGGATTTCAATGTTGATAGTCCAATGGCTCTTTTTGTACACATCCATGTTCCAAACTCTGCTATAGTACATGGTACTGACATTTTTAAACTGGTCTCATCTCCTTCCTCATCTGATCCTCTTCTAGCCTTATATAGTTGACAAACTAATATAGGTTTTCCTGTTAAGTCTGTACAGGCATCAAATATTTGTATTCCATATATCCCTCCTGGACCAAAGGATTTCATCATAGCTTGTACACTTTGGGTTATCAGGGAAGGACATTTTGATATGCTTGATAAGGTTTCATCTGTTAAGATTTTATCAACAAATCCAAGTGATAACAAATTTTTTACTATAGTAGGATCTGCATTTGTTCGGCAAATATATCGAGGATATCTGCTAAATTTTTCAGGTCTTACTATAGTGTTGTTGCTTTTATAATCATAATATTTGCATACCTTCTCATATGCTGCAACATACTCATCAGAATATTTTACCTTGTCAGCCATGGTAATAAGGTTTAATGTAATAAGGTTTAATGAATTGGATGAACTTGGTATATTTGGAGTTTGGGTAATATTAGGCATAGTAGGTGTAGTAACAAGGTTTGATACAAAGGTTTGAGGGGTATTCTGAATATTTTTGAGAAATCTCATTTTCTCCTCAAGGGTTTTTACCAAACTGTTTATATCAGTGTTTATCTGTGCTACCTGTTCATTCTTCTCCTTGATAGAGGCTAATATTTCTTCAACCTGTTTTGCTACAATATTATCCATGTTCTCTGCTAAGAAAATCAGCCAAGAGATTTTTAGTTCCAGAGATATTTTTAATAATAAAATCATAACAACTAAAAAATGCTTGCCATTTACGCCTTTTATTTAATTCTGGTAAAAGATCAATTTTATTAAGTATAAAAGATTTCACCCGAGTATTATCTGTTCTTACAATAAATTTTACAGGTAATAAATGATAATGAAACCTTTTAATTCCAAATTTTACTGCTAATAATTCTATTTCATTAATATGATAATTTTTCTCATTGGGTTTCCATGTTCCTGATGTATATCCACATATTAAAGGTTTTTCTTTATCCAAATCATCTTTTTCATATGCTATGAGGACTGCTCCCCATCCTATATCACTAGCATCCGTATATAATTCTAATAAATCATCTTCTTTAGGTAATCTTAATTTAGGTAAATGATTTACTTTGGTTTTTAATAATTTAATAGCATTAGTATGTTCTTCTGTCCATTCAAATTTATTATGTTTTTTGATTAAGTCTTGAAGAGGTTTTCTTAATTTTGGTAAATCTTTAATATAATCTGAAGCATAATTTATAATTCCTAAGAATTGTTGTACTTTTTTTTTATTTTCTAAAACTTCTTTAAAATTTTTTATTTTAGTGGCAATATGTTCTTATAATTGAATTCCCTCAGAATCTATAATATATCCTAAATAATCTATTTTATTTTTAAATATTTCTGATTTCTTTTCAGATAATAATATGCCATGTTTCCTAATAGTTTGGATAAATAATTCTAAGTGTTTAATATGATCTGTTATATTATCACTAAAGATTAATATATCATCTACATATACTAAACAAAATTCATTTAGATTCCTAAATATTTTGTCCATCCTTCTTTGAAATATTTGTGGGGCATTTCTTAATCCAAATGGTAATATTATCCATTCATAATGTCCTTGTGGTACACTAAAAGCTGTTAAGGGTATTGATTCTTTAGTAAGTTTAATTTGCCAATATCCACTCTTACAATCAAATTTACTAAACCATTTTTTATTAGTCAGTCGGTTAATTAAATTTCTTTTATAAGGTAAGAAGTATCCATCAAATATTGTCTTTTTATTTAATTCTCTATAATCTATTACCATTCTAGCTTTTCCTCTTTTTATTTCACTATGTTTTCTTACTACAAATGCTAGACTACTATGTGGACTTTTACTTTCTTGTATAAGTCCTAAATCTAATAATTCTTTTATTTGAATTTCTAACTCCCTTTGATATGTAGGACTATATCTTATTGGTCTGCATCTTATTATATCATTAGGATTTATTAATTTAATTTCAGCATACATTTTTTCTTTATCCCATAGTCTTATTGGATTTTCACAAAAATTTATTTTTAATAATTCTATATATTTTTCTTTTAATAAGTCTAAATTATGTTGTCTTTCTTCTTTTATATTATTTACTCGAATTGACTTAATAGGTATTAATCTTTTTAATATTATCCATTTATCACATGGTGTTAATAGACTTATTGTATTTTCTTTTATAACTTGTGTTTTAAATGAATCTAAAAAATTATTTCCTAATATTATTTGTTGTTTCATATTATTTTCCTGATATACTAAAGGTAATCTAAACCTAGTTTTATTTAATATGAATCTTACATTTTCTGCTACAATATCCAATTCTTTCATATGTTCATTAAATCCAGTTACCCTTATTTTATGTGTTTTTGTTCTTTTCCATTTGTGTTGTATTAATACTTCTTTTTTAGCTAAACATATGTCTGCTCCACTATCTATAAACATTTTTTGTTTTATATAATTATTTGGTTTATATTCTACTGCCGCTTCTATATAGATTGCTACCATGTTATTCACTTTCTTCAAAATTGGTACTAGAATTACTAACTTCTTCCATGTATTTTATTTCTTCAGGTTCAGTTTCACTTATATAAAATTCCTCATCATTATACCAATTTGTGTCTTCTTCTTTTATATATTCCAAGTTCATTATAAATTCTGTATTATTTATATATTTTACTCCTTTTTGTTTTAATTTTGGACATTTATTAGCATAATGACCTTTTTCATTACAATTCCAACATTTACAATCTTTTACTTTATTATTATCTCCTTGTAAAGGTTTAAGATATTTTCTTCTCCTAAATTTTCTTTTAAATCTAAATCTTCTCCTATTTTCTGGTGTATTTTTATATTTTCTAAACCTTTTTCTTTTATATTTTCTCCTAAATGGTCTATATGATTTATAAGTCTTAGGTTGTTTGTAATAGTTATCTTGGGGTTTATAACTTGGTTTTTTATAATTTTTATAGCGTCTTTGTTTTGTATATTTATTATAACATCTGAATAATAATTTTCTTTCTGTAAATCCACATATTTCTCTTAATCCTCGTTTCTTATCTTTTTTAATTTTCTGTTGTACTCTATATTCTACACATTTTCTCATTAAATAAGCTCTTAATAACCTAATTCTTTCGCCTAGTATATTTTCTTTAGGTTCTAAGTTAGCATATTCCTTAGATATTTCTGTATTATAAGGTGAAGGTAAATGATCATAATATAATTGTTGATATACTATACTTTCTTGTGGTAAAAATCTAGCTTCATAAAAGAATTTAGTAAAACTTATAGTATATTCTGGTAATTTATTAATTTTACAACATTTCATATTATTCAAATTCATTACTATTTCTATTTTTCTTTCTGTTAGTACTTGTTCTTGTGCTACAAACCATCTTTCTCCTAAAAATTCTCTTTTTAATACTATGTCAAACATATTTAACATATCTTTCCATGTATTAGCATAATTTTTTGATTGTTGTTTTAATTCATAGGCTATGTTTTCTAACCAAAATTCTGCTTTTCCTATTATAGTTTTAGATATTAATTCAAAAACATAGTCTAAATCTTCCATATTTTTAGAATTCATTAATGCTATATACATTCCTAAAGTCCAGTCTTTTATTCTTCTACTTATTTCTTGCTCATCAAAAACATTATCTAGGTCTAAGAAATATCCATTTATATTAATTCCTTGTGTTACTAATCCTATAAAATCTTGCACTTCTTCTTGTTGTCCTATTGGTATATGATTTTGTTAGTGTTAGTGCCCTAGAGACAATACAATTGTACTTCTGGGAAACACTATTTTGTTATTTAATAATGATTATGTTCTATTGATTATTCGACAACAATTATTATGTCTTTATTTACTGCGATATTAATGTTAGAGTAATAAATGTCCTTGGAATATTGAACACGTATTCTATATCTTTAAGTATGTGACTTAAAAATGAGATTATATGAATAGTGTTTATATTCCTAAATTATCCCTAATTAAGCATTATAAATTAGGACAATTATGATGCATAAAGATTAGTATGTTCATTGACTAAATGACCACATCTCATTGGTCATAGGTATAATGATACTAAAGTCAAGAACATAGGTGCATGTAATATTCTACATGGCACCGGATAGACCCACAGTGAGATTCTACATGGTAATAAAGTCATTAGAATAGCTCACAGTGATAATGGTGTAATGATCCTTAGACTTGAGATCATTATATTTCTATACGAGGATTAATATACTTTGATTACATTAAAAGTTACCTTTGACCGGGTGATGATAAAAGTGGACATCGGGTATATTATGAGTCGTATGAGAAATATGAATGATAGATATAGGATTTAACCCTCCTATTATTAGGAGAGATATTATTGGCCTCTTGATTGAGTGAGACTATGAAAATGCATGGCCATGCTCAAATATTGATTTGTTTTAATAGTCTACTCATTGATCAAGGAAACTTGGATTAAATGTTGAAGAGGATGACTAATAACATGCCTCGAGTTTAATCTATAATATTTGGTTAAAGGGATTATATTACACGGAAACATTAGTCACGAAAGGTTTAATTGGATCACCATTTATTATTATTTCTTGGGGAGCAATGATGTATTACTAGATGCCGCTCATTGTTTATAATTTTATTTAAGAATAAAATTATTGCCAACGAAATAATAACCTAAAGGGTCACACACTTAGAACGTTTTAAATGGAGTTTTAATTTAAATTATGAATTTAAATTAAATGATTCAATTTGAAATTAGTTATTTAATTGAGCTGGTCTTAATTAAATCAGAATTCGAATTTAATATTAACTGATTATTTTCGAAATTAGTCATTTAATTGAGATGGTCTTAATTAAATAGAATTTCGAATTTAATACTAAAACCAAAATCAGATTGGGTTTTAAGAAGCCCAAAAACGGATTTAGGGTTTTGGCCCAATCCTCTATCTCATATAAATACATTATGATGTATTATTGAGGTATGGTTTTTCTGCAATTTTGAATTAAAGAAAACCCTAGCAGCTCTGCATTAAGAGAGGCTAGAGAGAGAGAGGGGCAGTTTTTCGGCTAGTACCGAACTCCGTTGATCGTTGGACGATCGAGCGTTCGTGTGGACGACTTTGGCGACGCAGATCTTGGACAAGGGCTGTGTGGTGATTACAACAAGGACCTCCATCTTTCCGAACTTTAAAGCTCTTTAAGGTATGATTTCGTTTCTCCATAATCAGCCATGTCTTGTACACGGATCCTAGGGTTAGGGTTTCGGAATTTTTATTGTTTTACGACTGTTTTTCGCTGCGTTTGTTGCCCCGAAACCCAACAGATTTGGTATATAATTATCTTTTCTTGTTATTACATTCTCTCGTATTTCTTCTTCAGGATATTCATCTGCATCTTTGTTTATTATTTCATCAGTATCCATTCCATTATTTATATAGGATGGTTCTCCTTCTTCATAATTATTTTCTATACCACTTTTTTCTTCATCATCTTGTATGTATGCATTTACATTTTTCATTTTATTTAGAGCAGTTAATATTTCTTTATTTTCTTTTAATATTATTTCATGTTCATTATTATCAGATTCTTCTTCTATATAATATAATCCTTTAGGTTCTTCTTCATTATCTGTATCACTACTCTTTATTTCAGTATTTTTATTCTGAACTTCTATTTTAGTTTCGATTTTATTCTTTCCTCGTATATTATTTAATTCTAATCTTAGTTGTTTTATTTCTTCTTTTAAGGTTGCAACTTCTTCTTTTACTTCTATTAATTCTAATTTTGTTTGTTTTAATTCTTTCTTTTGAGTTTTATATTTATTTTTATAAAATTTGTATTTATTAAACCATTCCATATTTGTATTCATTTTTAGTTTTATATTTTCTTGTCTTAATTCTTCTAATTCAGTATCATTACTTACTTTGGAAGTATTTTCTATCTTATTTTCTTGTTTTATAGGTTCATATTTTTGTCTTTCTCGTTCTATAATTTCTTTTCCATGATTTTTAAGAAATGTTATGACACTGTGTTCTTGTATAGACATATTTAAAATTTTCCTAATTTATGAAGTTCTGCTAAACTATTTATTCCTCTTTTAACTCCTTTTGTTAATTTAGGTTTTGATTTACTAATATCCATCATTACAGGTTCTTTTAATCTTCCCATAACTGTTAAAGGTATCATTTCTTTTTCTTTTACTTTTTCTGGTATAGTTTTCTTATCTTCTAAGGTATTGTTTATTGTAATCAGTTTTTCCAATATTTGTTTAAATATAGGTATTTCAGACATATTCCATAATTCAGTTAATTCTTCTTTAATAATTTGTCTATTACTTAATTTATCTTCTTCTAATTTTGTTAATATAGCTTTTAATTTTTCCTTAACTATTAATTCTTCCCAAATTTGTTTTATTCTTTCTTCTGAATTACTCATATTTATATATTCTCTGTTTCCAACCATCTTCTTTTTCTATCCAAGTTTTTATTATCTTGGGGTTATTTATATTTTCTTTTAATTGTACTATTTCTCTTTCTAATTTTCTTTGTTCTTCTAAATAAGCTTGGTATTTTTGCTGAGATAATATTAAAGTTTCTGTTATTAAATCATTTACAATTTTTAATTCTTTTTCTTTTTTCTTTAATTCTTTTTTACTATTCATATTTTATGTATAAATCTTACTTTATCTTGATCTTCTATTTCTATTCCTTCATTTGTTATTGTATAATTAATTTTATTTAAGAAATCCATTCCTAATAATAATTGACAATTATAATCATAATCTATTACTCCTAAATTTATTCTATAGTCTAAATCTAAAATCTTTATTCTTAATAATATACTTTTAGTTATTATTGATTCTCTTGATGTTCGTGGTTCAGTTAATATTTGAGGTTCTATTTCTTCACACTTAGTTTCATCAATTTCTGTTATATGTACTAGACTTTTTAAGGCTCCAGTATTTATTTCTGTTATACATTCTTTAGCTATTAATCCATTAAATATTATGGTTTTAATTCTTAATTTATCCTTTTCTTTATATGTTGAATTTAT
The DNA here is from genome assembly GCA_030848705.1 of Heracleum sosnowskyi. NCBI lineage: Eukaryota > Viridiplantae > Streptophyta > Magnoliopsida > Apiales > Apiaceae > Heracleum > Heracleum sosnowskyi. Next base: position 76,440,820 of record CM061235.1, read on the forward strand.
TAAATCTATGCGTTTACTAGACATACTTCTTGTTAATAAATTTCTTTCTTTTCTAAAACTTACTCTAGATCCTTCTATTATTGGTTTTATTCTTTGTACAGGTACTATTTGTCTGTTATTAAAATCTATACTTATTTCTTCTGGTATTGTTATTAATGAATCACTTTTATGTTCAATTTTTTCTAATATATCTTGATATAATTTCGGTACTATTGTACTCATTTCTATTTGTTTTTTAATATGATGATTTCCTGTTATGGCATATACCATTTTAGTTTCTATACTTATTACTTTACTACCTTTTGGCATATTTATTCCATCTAATTTATAATATAGGGTTAAAGCTCTTTCTTTATTTTCATCTTGTAATGATATACTAAAATCTGGTTGTACTGTAAATTTTAATATTTGATATATTAAATTTCCTTTTATTACTGCTATTAATGCATCTTGTATATTTCCTAATATTCTATCATCTACTATATATTTGTATAGGTGTATCAATATTTTTCTGAAAATATGCTTTTATAGTAAATTCTATTGCTCCAAAATAAATATTATGTAATTTACTAGCTTCTTTAGTCGATAATTTAGATAATTCTCTTTTTATTAAATCATTTGTTATTAAATTTATTCTTGCTTTTCCATTTATTGTAGTAATATCTATTACATTTTCATGTTTTTGTGCAATATATCTTACTTCTTTATTTCGTTCAAAATACTTAGTTTTAAAAATCTTTTTTACTGTTAGCTCATCTGTTTCATTCTGTATTTTCCTCTATATATCAGGTTTAAAACTTAAAGTTTGTGATGTTCCACCTTCATATTCATCCATTTGATAATATTCTTTTGTTTCTTCATCTTTTTTCTCCATTTTAACCCGTTAGATTTTTCTCTTTTAATAATTGTTCCTTATATATTTTTATTACAGCTTTTTCTTGAGCTATTCTAATTTTAATATATTTTACATATGCTGGGGCATAATGTTTAAAATCAACTTCTTTTAATATTTCATCTATTTTTTCCATTTTCATTTCAGTCATATTTACTATTTGAAAACGACGCATATAATTATTATTATTTCTTATTTTTGTAAATTGATTATCAGTTATTTTTTCTAAAATTTCTTCTATTTGTTCTAATGACATTTTATCCCGTTATATTAGAATTTAAAAATTCTCTTTGAAGTTCTTTTATTTTTACCTTATTATTTTTAATTAATGTCTTTACTTGTCTTAATTCTTGATATAATCTTTCTTTTTCTTCCCTATTTTCGTCTGTCCAATTTAGTTTAGTTATTCTTTCTTGGATTTTATTTATTTCTTCTTTAACTAAGTAATTTTCTTTAATAAGTAGGTTTAATCTTCTTGAATTTCTAATTATTGAATTATTATTTTTTCTAATTATATAGTTTTGATAATAAACTGTTTGATAATATTCTTCCATTTTATCCAGTTAAATTTGCTTCTTCCAATAATTTTGTTTTATAATATCTCATAGTTACTCTAATCATTTTCCAAGATTCTATTTCTCTTCCCAATTCTTGGTATAGTCTTATTCTTTGTTCTCTGTTTTCTTCTTTCCATTCTAAATTATCAAGCTGTTCTTGAATCTTATTCATTTTTTCTTCCTGTTTTATTATATTTTTTATAAAATATTTATAGCTCTTAAATCTATGTTGAAGTGTTAGATTAAAAATATAATATCTACTCATTTTATTATCTTTCTCTTTTTATTTAAGTCATCTATTAATTGATATTATTCTTTGAGAACTTCTCTTAATTCTTTTATTTCTATATCTTTTCTTAATATTTTTGTAAATTCTTCTCTTCTATTTTTTAAATATTTTTCTTCTAATTCAGCTATTTCTTTATCTTTTCTTACTAATATATCTCTTAGTATTTTTATTGTATCATCCTTTTGATTTATTATTTCCATACTTATTTTACAACTTTCAATATGTTGATTAATATCTTTATTATAAGTTAATTTTTTATCAGCTACCATTTGAATCCTTTTTAAGCTATGCTCTTCCATTTTCAAATTTTAAAGTTTTCGATTTTTACTGTTCATCATTCACTATTCACTACCGAATTTTCTCTTTTTTAGCAATATTATGGGGGATCGATGTTATACCTAATAGACCCTAAAGAGGGTAGGAAACAGGTATAAACTTATATAATTCTTAAAATCCGCCCCTTGGACCCTGCCAGGGGGCTGCCGTCCCCTGACCCCCGCTTTATTATTTTTGTGTTCGTAATTGAGTATTTGAGCATGGTGCTGGTTATGGCCTTAAGACCCGTAGTTTAATGGTTTATGGTTTTGGTTTTATAAATACGACTTGCATGTCGTTTTCTTCATTCTTGTAATTGTTTAACCTCGAATGTAAATCGAGTTTTATTATGTAACTACATAAGTATAGGTTGGATTCAATTGTTCAATGTAATGTACTTAAAGATTGAAGGACGATCAAAGAAGAGGTGCATTCAAGGGAACAAGGAGAATGAAGACATGTAATTGTATTTATATTTTTCACCATAGATTGACCTTTGATCCTTTCATTAGCTCGAAAGGATCATATAGGATAAAGGCCATAACCAAGCACGTTTACATACTGCACTTTACATATTGATGTATGATTGCATGTGTAGGATACAATGTGATGCATGACTTAATTAGATTAATCATGTATTAATGTATGTATTAGATACATCACCCATGCCATGCCTGCTAAACAAGATAAAATCTGTAACGATTCAAGATTTTAAAATTGAACAAAACGAACATGAGATTCCTGTGTTTATGAAACACGGAAATAAGTGTGAATTTTCAATTTTTTGATATGGGGCGATTTTGACAAAAATACAAGCAGCGCTTGTAAGAAAGGTGGATTTTAAGTGAGACCACTGTGACTCCTCCGCTGGACTGGAAATCAAACCATTGATGAACTTTGAATTGAAATACTTAGTTCAAGGAAAAATTGGGAATCTCTTGATGATGGGATCATGGTCGTTTTAATAAAATCCCTAAATTTAAAATATTAAGTCACTTAGATGCCTTCCAATGAGCAACACTCGTCAAGACCTAGATCGAGAAATAGTGGGTTCGCCAAAGCGAAGCATTCCAATCTATCGTGGTAAGGCGTGATGAAGTAAATGTGATACTTATCTGTTAGACTATTGGGTTAGACTTAACTAAGTTACCACAATAGGATTGTGAACTTAGAGGCATGGAGTTTGGTAAGATTTATTGGATAAATACGTACAATTGTTGTTCTACCAAACTATCCAAGAGTTATATAAGATATAATTGACAAAAGTTGTCTACCTAAATAATTGTGTTTTTGGAGTAAAGCCAAAGCTGACCTTAAGCATGATGAAATATGGATCTTGGCTCGCTAGAAAGGTTTAAAGCAACTTTTCCGAATTGATAGATATGGCTATTAATTTGATAAAATAGTGGATGATATATATTATGAATATATATATATGAATAATCACTTGAACATTATCTATATAATCCGCAGACTAACTTATTTTATGCATTTTTAACATTGTAGATATTTAATGGCACATAACTCAAATAACTTCTCTGTACGATCAGTCCTTGAGAAGGACAAGCTGACAGGAACAAACTTCCTCGACTGGCAAAGGAATTTGAGGATTGTCCTCAGGCAAGAGCGAAAGCTCCATGTCATTGATATTCCTCGCCCTGAACCTCTGCCAGAAGGTGCATCGGTTGATCAACAGAATGTTTATCAGAAACATATCGATGATGACACAGATGTTACTTGTCTTATGCTTGCGACTATGAGTCCCGAGCTTCAGAAACAACATGAGCATATGGATGCTTATGTGATGATTGAACACCTTAAACGTATGTTTGAAGGACAGGCTCGTCAGGAGAGGTTTGATACAAGCAAAGCCTTGTATGCATGCAAACAGGGTGATCGTGATCCAGTTGCACCGCATGTTCTAAAGATGATTGGATATATGGAGTACCTTGCTACTCTGGATTCCACCATCGGTACGGAAACTCAGATAGATCGAATCTTGCAATCTTTGAACATCAACTATGCTCAGTTTGTAATGAATTACATCATGAATGAGATAGACAAGACACCTACCGAATTGTTGGCAATGTTGAAAACTGCTGAGACCAATATTCAGAAGGCATCCCCTAACGCCATTATGATGGTCAATAAAGGGAATGCCAAAGAACAGGGTAAAAGGAAAGGCAAGAAGAAGATTGGATCTAAATCTGCTAATCCAAAACCTTCTTTTAAAAAGGCTTTGAAGCCTACAGGAGGTGTTACAAAAGGTGCTGCAAAAGGTGCTGCAAAAGGTGCTGCAAAAGGTGATTGTCACTATTGCAATAAACCAGGTCATTGGAAGAGAAACTGTCATGCTTACTTGGAGGATTTGAAGAAGATGAATTCTGTGAAGATTTCAGATTCAGGTATTTATGTTATAGAAGTCAATTTGTCTACTTCTACATCATGGGTATTAGATACTGGATGTGGTTCTCACATTTGTATAAATGTGCAGGAACTTCGAAGGAGTAGGACTTTGGCGAAAGGAGAAGTCGACCTACGCGTTGGCAATGGAGCAAAGGTTGCTGCTTTGGCTGTAGGGACTTATAATTTATCATTGCCCACAGGGCTTATTTTAGAACTTGAAAACTGTTTTTACGTGCCTGCGATTTGCAGAAACATTATTTCTGTTTCTTGTTTGGACAAGAAAGGTTTTTCCTTTACAATTCAGAACAATAGTTGTTCCTTTGGTTTGAATAATGTTACCTATGGGGTTGCACGTTTATTTAATGGTTTATATGTTCTAGATCTTGATACTCATGTCTATAATATAAATAATAAACGTATTAAGGCTAATGACTCAAATCAAACATACCTTTGGCATTGTCGTTTAGGCCATATTGTTGGGTTTCGGGGCAATAAACGCAGCGAAAAACAGTCGTAAAACAATAAAAATTCCGAAACCCTAACCCTAGGATCCGTGTACAAGACATGGCTGATTATGGAGAAACGAAATCATACCTTAAAGAGCTTTAAAGTTCAGAAAGATGGAGGTCCTTGTTGTAATCACCACACAGCCCTTGTCCAAGATCTGCGTCGCCAAAGTCGTCCACACGAACGCTCGATCGTCCAACGATCAACGGAGTTCGGTACTAGCCGAAAAACTGCCCCTCTCTCTCTCTCTCTCTCTCTCTAGCCTCTCTTAATGCAGAGCTTCTAGGGTTTTCTTTAATTCGAAATTGCAGAAAATCATCCCTCAATAATACATCATAATGTATTTATATGAGATAGAGGATTGGGCCAAAACCCAAAATCCGGTTTTGGGCATCTTAAAACCCAATCTGATTTTGGTTTTAGTATTAAATTCGAAATTCTATTTAATTAAGACCATCTCAATTAAATGACTAATTTCGAAAATAATCAGTTAATATTAAATTCGAATTCTAATTTAATTAAGACCAGCTCAATTAAATAACTAATTTCAAATTTAATTATTTAATTTAAATTCATAATTTAAATTAAAACTCCATTTAAAACGTTCTAAGTGTGTGACCCTTTAGGTTATTATTTCGTTGGCAATAATTTTATTCTTAAATAAAATTATAAAAAATGAGCGGCATCTAGTAATACATCATTGCTCCCTAAGAAATAATAATAAATGGTGATCCAATTAAACCTTTCGTGACTAATGTTTCCGTGTAATATAATCCCTTTAACCAAATATTATAGATTAAACTCGAGGCATGTTATTAGTCATCCTCTTCAACATTTAATCCAGGTTTCCTTGATCAATGAGTAGACTATTAAAACAAATCAATATTTGAGCATGGCCATGCATTATCATAGTCTCACTCAATCAAGAGGCCAATAATATCTCTCCTAATAATGGGAGGGTTAAATCCTATATCTATCATTCATATTTCTCATACGACTCATAATATACCCAATGTCCACTTTTATCATCACCCGGTCAAAGGTAACTTTTAATGTAATCAAAGTATATTAATCCTCGTGTAGAAATATAATGATCTCAAGTCTAAGGATCATTACACCATTATCACTGTGAGCTATTCTAATGACTTTATTACCATGTAGAATCTCACTGTGGGTCTATCCGGTGCCATGTAGAATATTACATGCACCTATGTTCTTGACTTTAGTATCATTATACCTATGACCAATGAGATGTGGTCATTTAGTCAATGAACATACTAATCTTTATGCATCATAATTGTCCTAATTTATAATGCTTAATTAGGGATAATTTAGGAATATAAACACTATTCATATAATCTCATTTTTAAGTCACATACTTAAAGATATAGAATACGTGTTCAATATTCCAAGGACATTTATTACTCTAACATTAATATCGCAGTAAATAAAGACATAATAATTGTTGTCGAATAATCAATAGAACATAATCATTATTAAATAACAAAATAGTGTTTCCCAGAAGTACAATTGTATTGTCTCTAGGGCACTAACACTAACAATCTCCCACTTGCACTAGAGCCAATCACCCATGTATCTAATACCCATGGAACTAGTGTGACATTCGTGCTTCTGCTGCGACAAAGCCTTAGTCAGTGGGTCCGCAACGTTATCATTAGTATGCACTTTACATATATGTATATCCCCTCTATTATTTATTTCTCTAATGAGGTGATATCTCCTAAGTATATGCTTTTCCTTGGAATGAGATCTTGGTTCCTTAGCCTGCGCAATGGCTCCATTATTATCGCAATATAGATCAATTGGGTCTGCGATCGATGGAACCACTCCAAGTCCCGTAATAAAATTCCGAATCCAAACAGCCTCTTTGGCTGCTTCACTGGCTGTAATATACTCAGCTTCCATTGTAGAATCAGCTACTGTTTCTTGCTTTGAACTCTTCCAGCTTACAGCACCTCCATTTAGGCAAAACACAAATCCAGACTGAGACACAGTGTCGTCCTTATCTGTCTGGAAACTAGCATCAGTGTAACCTCTTACAAGTAGTTTCTCATCTCCTCCATATATCAAGAAAGAATCTTTAGTCCTCTTAAGGTACTTAAGAATGTTCTTGACAGCTGTCCAGTGACTTTCACCTGGATTAGACTGGTATCTACTCGTCATGCTCAAAGCATACGAGACATCGAGACGAGTACATATCATTGCATACATTATAGAACCAATTGCCGAAGCATATGGTACTTTATTCATACGGTCCTTTTCATCTGATGATTTAGGACAGTTTTCTTTTGAGATCGTTATCCCATGAGACATTGGGACATAGCCCCTTTTAGCCTCTTGCATCCCGAAACGATGCAATATCTTGTCAATGTATGTACTCTGACTTAAGCCGATCATTCTTCTGGGTCTATCTCTATAGATCCTGATCCCTAATATGTAGGATGCATCGCCTAAGTATTTCATCGAGAAATTATTTCCCAACCAAGTCTTCACAGCCTGTAGAGAAGTAATGTCATTCCCTATTAGCAATATGTCATCTACATATAATACTAGGAATGCCACATGGCTCCCACTAACCTTCTTGTAAACACACGGTTCATCCTCATTTTGTATGAAACCAAACTCTTTGACTATTTCATCAAAACGAATGTTCCATCTCCTTGAGGCCTGCTTCAACCCATAAATGGATCTTAGTAACTTACAGACCATCCTAGCAAATTTTGGATCGACAAAACCCTCAGGTTGTGTCATGTACACATCCTCTTCTAAGCTCCCATTTAAGAAAGCAGTCTTGACATCCATTTGCCAGATTTCATAGTCATAATATGTTAGATCAGAATTCAATGATCGTCAGAAGCTAGACTCAACTGATCAGGATTGCTGACGTCATCAGTATTGCATGGTCATCAGTATTTGATCAAGCGTCAGTATCTTATTGATCATCAGGATTCCTACTCAGACTATGATCAGGATTAATCATCAGAACTTGAAGCTGATCAGGATTCCTACTTCGAGTTATATTTGGAGTCTAGATAAACATGGAAGTTTATTCTATCTGTTCCTGGTTTGTAGAATGTAGCTATCGATTAAGGATAGGTTTCTATCTTTGTTATTGATTAGGACTTATCTTGTTATTGATAGAGAAGCTGTGTAGTATATAAACACAGTCTTGGTTTCGATTTATAAACAACAAGAACATAATCGAATAGAAGCTCTTAAGAACAGAATTTCTTGAGAGAGTTTTTGTAAACTAGCAGCTCTCAAGAACATCAGAATTTCTTGAGAGAGTTTGTAACAGTTTTATATCAGATTTAATAAAGCTGTTATCTTTCTTTTCATATTTGTGATATATACATTAAGAAGTCGATTATCTTACTCTATTGTATTCAACCCCCCTTCTACAATAGATTATTACTGGGCAACAATTGGTATCAGAGCAAACTGATTTAATTCTGAATCAGATACGATCTAAAGATGTCGACAACCAAGTATGAAAGCATGAAGATTCCCATCTTGAAGATATCAGAATATCCTACATGGAGGGTAAAGATGTTGATGTACCTGGAGGCTATGGATCCTGACAATCTGGACAGGATTCGTGATGGACCATATATACCAACAAAGTTCGTAGAACGAACAGATACTGTACCAGAACATTATGTGGTCAAAGCTAAATCTGAATGGACTCCAGAAGAAAAAGCTCATGTACTCAGAGAACCAAAGATAAAGAATATCTTGCACAATGGTCTTGATGCTGTTATGTCAAACAGAGTGATTGCATGCAAGTCTTCAAAAGAAATCTGGGATACTTTGGAAACTCAGTGCCAGGGATCTGCATCTGTCAAGAAAAACAGAAGGGATCTATTGATTCAAGAATATGAACAATTCGATGCAAGACCTGAAGAGAGCCTGACTGAGCTATATGATAGATTCCTGACACTATTAAACAGCTTATCCTTAGTTGACAAAGTATATGAAACTGAAGATTCAAACACCAAATTTCTTAGAGCTTTACCTGAAGAATGGGATACTCAGACCTCAATCATTAGACACCAGTATGATCTGAACATTGTGTCTCTTGATGAGATCTATGGGATGCTAAGAACTCATGATCTTGAAGTTCAACAGAGGAAGAACAAGAAAAGCAGCAAGGCAAAGTCAATTGCTTTGAAAGCAGAGGCTAAATCAAAAGGAAAAGCTATGGAGGTCTCTAGAAGTAAATCAAGAGTAGCTGAGTCAGATCCTGACGACTCTTCATCAGATACTGATGGCAATCCTGATGCCAATACTGGTGATGATTCTTCTGACTCAGACATGGAAGAGATGGTTGCTATGATTGTCAGAAACTTCAGAAGAATGAAGTTCAGGAAGAATAGAAGACAAGGCAACTTTCAGAAAAAGACCTTCAAAGCAGACAAAGACAAGTATTTCAAAAAGGACAGCAAGGGTAGCAAATTTGACAAGTCAAAGGTTAGATGCTACAAGTGTAATGGTATGGGTCACTTTGCTTCTGAATGCAACAAGACAAAGGCACTCATCACATCAAGCAAGGATTGGATGGACTCTTCCTCAGAATCTGATACTGAGGTAGTCAACTATGCGTTAATGGCCAATGCTGATGTAATTGCTGCTCCTGATGATAAGGTACTAAATACTATCTTTGATTTTGATACTAATAATGCTTCTGAGTTAAGACGTTTTCTAAAGTCATTACATATTAGCTTTAGAAGTCAAACTGCTGAGAATACTAGAATCTTATCTGAGATGTCTGACCTTAGAAAGAGGAATGAGATATTAGAAGCTGAATTTTCTCGTATGCAAGAAGTACAAAAAGAATGTGATAATGCTAAACACATGCACTTAGAGATGACATCTAAATGTACTTCCCTTGAAAAAGAACTTGATTATGCTAATGAGAAAATCAGAACCTGGACAGACTCTGGTAGGAAATTTCATGAGATTAATACCTCTAAGAATTGGAAAGAGTGTCTAGGATATAAGTCAGATGAGGATAATAAATTGAAAGAGAAAATTGTCATTGATGAGACAGTCAGTCCAAAGACCTATAGACATGTTATAGACTCAACCAAATCTAAGATTACTCCTGTTAATTTTGTTTTTGGTAAGGATTCCAATTCTACTTTTGAAAAGGGATCTACCTCTACTCAAGGAGTTAAAATCGTTAAGTCTAAACCTGTCTTGAATAAAGTCATTAAGAATGTAGGTCTATTGTCTCAGAAACAGCTTAAGGATAAAATCTGTGAGGTTACAGATAAGAAAAAGGAAGCTACTGTTAAGAGAAACAGGAATGGTAAAATTGGGATCAATAAAGAAAATGGTTATAAGTATATCCCAAATGCACCTAGAAAGAGTTGTTTTAACTGTGGTAACTCTAATCATCTTGCTATTGATTGTAAAAAGAGTAAGAAGAAAATTGCTGAAATTCCTAAGTCTGATGTTAGGAATAGATCAGTATTTTACAAACCACAGAATTCCTGTTTTCATTGTGGTAGTCTATGGCATTCTATTTATACATGTAAAGAGTATCATGATTTGTACTATAACTTTTATGATCCATTGCCTAAGTTTGAAAGTAGTACAAAGTTTGATAGAATTGAAAATGTCATAGTGAAGCATGCTTTTGTTAATACTGATACTGACAAAGCAAATCCTGATGGAGTAAATCCTGTCAGGACTGCTAAAGTCAAAAAGTCTTCTGCTGTTAAATTTAATAAAATGCATGAACAAGGAATCCAACAAGTGTGGGTTCCTAAACATTCTGACTAGTGTTTTACTATTCTGATGCAGGGTAAAAGGAAAAATGTGTTAGTCATGGATAGTGGATGTTCTGTGCACATGACTGGAAACAAAGCCCTGTTATCAGAATATGAGGAAAAAGCTGGCCCAACCGTGTCTTATGGAGATGGCAACATTGGACAAACCTTGGGATATGGCAATATAATCATTGGAAATGTCATCATTGAAAAAGTAGCTCTAGTGAAGGGACTAAAACACAACTTGTTGAGTATTAGTCAAATCACTGACAGAGGTTATCATGTCAATTTCTATTCCACACATTGTGAAGTAGTCAGTAAAGCAACAGGAAAGATAGCACTAACTGGCTACAGGCATGGTAACATATATGAAGCCAACATTCTCTCAGATACTGATGGCTCCCCTACATGTTTCATCAGTAAAGCTTCAGTAGATGAAAGTTGGAATTGGCACAAGAAGCTTTCTCATCTCAACTTCAGCAACATAAATGAGTTGGTTAAGAAAGAATTAGTAAGAGGATTACCTAATGTCTTGTATACACCTGATGGACTCTGTGATGCATGCCAAAAAGCAAAACAAAGAAGGACATCATTCCAGAGTAAATCAGAATCCTCTATTGAAGAACCATATCACATGCTACATCTTGATCTGTTTGGTCCAGTCAACATCATGTCCATCAGTAAGAAAAGGTACACTCTTGTAATTGTTGATGAATATTCTAGATTCACCTGGGTGTATTTTCTGCACAGAAAAGATGAAACTCCTGAAGTTCTGTTGGATCATGTGAGAATGATTGAGACAACCACAAAGTACAAAGTCAAGATTCTGAGAAGTGATAATGGTACTGAATTTAAGAATTCAAAGATGGAAGAGTTCTGCAAATACAAAGGAATCATTCAACAATTCTCTGCTCCTGGCACACCTCAGCAAAATGGAGTAGTAGAAAGGAAGAATAGAACTCTTATTGAAGCTGGCAGAACTATGTTAGAAGAAGCTAAATTACCTACATATTTCTGGGCAGAAGCAGTCAACACAGCATGCTATACACAAAATCTCACATTGATAAACAGGCATGGTGTCACTCCTTATCAGTCACTCAAGGAGAAGAAACCAAGTCTGAAGCATTTGCATGTGTTTGGCTGTAAATGTTTTGTTCTCAGAACTCATCCTGAACAGCTAGGGAAATTTGAAACAAAGGCTGATGAAGGAATATTCATAGGTTATCCTACATCAAGAGCCTTCAGAGTTTTTAATTTGAGAACAAGAACTGTCATGGAGTCAATACATGTATCTTTTGATGATAAGAAGATAACTGGAATCATTGAAGACTCGCATGATAGATTGTTATTTGAGAATGAAGCTTCCAAGGAACCTGAAGAAAGTGAATCAGATCCTGTCAATTCATCAGATACTGATGGGTCACCAAATCCTGCTGACTCACCAGGTACTGATGGTGCTAATACTGATGATGCAAACAACAGTAATACAACTAGTAGTGTTAATGTTGAGGGGGAGCAACGGCATTCAACTACAAGTTCAGAGTCAACTCAATCATCAGGACAGAATTCTTCAGATACTGATTCAAGTGAAGATCCTGATAACACATCAGGAGGGCATAGCAATAATTCAGGGAGAGCTTCAAATCAATCAAATTCTTTCAATCAAGATAACACCAATCCAGGGGGAGCATCTACTTCAAGAAACAATTTGACACCAGCAAGGAAATGGACAAAAGATCATTCTCCTGATTTGATAATTGGAGATCCTGATGCAGGTGTTCAAACAAGAAGTGCAACTCAGAATGAATGTCTATACAATAACTTTCTATCAAAGGAGGAGCCTAAGAAAGTTGAAGATGCACTTAAAGATGCTGATTGGGTTACTGCAATGCAAGAAGAACTGAATGAATTTGAAAGGAATGAAGTCTGGAAACTGGTACCAAGACCAAAGAATAGATCAATTGTTGGTACAAAGTGGATTTTCAAGAACAAGACTGATTCTGATGGAGTCATTATCAGAAACAAAGCTAGACTAGTTGCAAAGGGGTACTCCCAACAAGAGGGAATTGACTATGATGAAACTTTTGCTCCTGTTGCAAGACTAGAAGCCATCAGGATATTTCTTGCTTATGCAGCACATAAGAAATTCAAGGTTTTCCAGATGGATGTTAAAAGTGCTTTCTTAAATGGTGAACTGGAGGAAGAAGTTTATGTTGAACAACCTCCTGGTTTCATTGATCCTAAATATCCAGAGTATGTCTACAGACTGGATAAGGCACTTTATGGACTAAAGCAAGCTCCAAGAGCATGGTATGAAACCTTAGCTCAATTCTTACTGGAAAGTGGATTCAAAAGAGGTGCAATTGATAAAACTCTATTTTATTTGAATCATGGTAAGGAGTTGCTGTTAGTTCAGATTTATGTTGATGATATCATTTTTGGGTCAACAAACAATAAGCTGTGTGAAAAGTTTTCCAAGCTTATGCAGTCAAGATATCAAATGAGCATGATGGGAGAAATGAGTTACTTTCTGGGTCTTCAAGTTAAACAGACTGATGAAGGGATTTTTATTAATCAGTCTAAATACACAAGGAATTTACTGACAAGATTTAACATGCAAGACAGTACTCCTGCTTCAACTCCCATAGCTACAGCTACCAAACTTGATCCTGATCAAGGTGAAGAGGTAGATGTAACTCACTACAGAGGAATGATTGGCTCTTTATTGTATCTCACTGCCAGTAGACCAGATATCATGTTTGCAACCTGTCTATGTGCAAGATTTCAAGCAAAACCTAGAGAACCACATCTGATTGCAGTCAAAAGAATCTTTAGATATCTCAAAGGCACTCCTTCACTTGGCCTTTGGTATGCAAGGGAATCAGATTTTGGGTTGTGTGGTTATTCAGATGCTGATTTTGCAGGATGCAAAATAGACAGGAAAAGTACTTCAGGAAGTTGTCAGTTTTTGGGTGGAAGACTAGTTTCATGGTTCAGTAAAAAGCAGAAATCTATTTCCACTTCAACTGCAGAAGCTGAGTACATTGCTGCAGGAAGTTGTTGTGCTCAGATAATGTGGATGAGAAATCAGTTGTTAGATTATGGCCTGTCATACTCAAAAATCCCTATTTATTGTGATAACCAAAGTGCTATTGCAATGACATGAAATCCAGTTCAGCATTCTCTTACTAAACACATCAGTATCAGATATCACTTTATAAGAGAACAGGTTCTGGAAGGAACAATTGAACTTCACTTTGTTCCTACTGATCAACAACTAGCTGATATATTCACCAAGCCACTGCCTGAAGCTACTTTCAATAATTTGGTGAATGAACTTGGAATGATGAATTTTGAGAATTTCTGAGGAAAAGCTACAGAGAGGAAATCCTGATAACTGTCAAATCCTGATGGTTATTCAGAAAGGTATGTATCATTGATCAAATCCTGATAGGACTCAATCCTGACAGGAAATCAATTGGTCAAATCCTGATGCTCAGATATTGAAGCTGGTATGAAAACCAGAGGTTCTATGCTAATTTGTCATTAACACTCCTGGTAAACTCTGGACAATTAGATTATTACTTAGTCTTTGATTAAGTTTTCAGTCTTAATTATCAATTTCAATTTCATTATTATCAGAGTTTATTATTTATCATCTCTATATCACTATGAGTGTTACTAACAAATTTTGCAGGCAAGTACAGGAAGAAAACAATTGAGAAAATGGACAAATTTCATTAATACTTGAAGATTCATTACACATGAAAAATGGAAATTACATATTTGTTTTCCTAGTCTATTTTCTACTCAGGAACTCGTGCTTTACAGATAAGCATGAACGCCTACTCATTATGGACTACTTTCTAATGCTATGGGGCAAGGCCCAACCCACCTTGTTCCTGACACAAGCATGCAACCTAAACAGTCTAAACAGTTAACAACCACCTCTACTGTCTCTCAAAAGACTTTAGTTGTAAAATCAAAGAAATCAGCTAGAACTGATGTGTCTGGAAGGCAATCAGGTTCAAAGGATTTTTCCTCTACACCACTCACTAAAAAGAAGATACAAGGGGGTGTACAAGGGGTCCTGGTCAAGAAAGCTGATAAGGTTGTTAAGAATGTTCCTGTGAAAAGGAAGTTAAGGTTGATTGATGAAAGTGATTCAGAGGATGACTTACCTATATCCTCTGTGATGAATGTGAACAAGGAAGTTGCTGATACTGCTACTAAAGCTGTGGTACCTTCATCAAAACCACAAAAGACAAGGAAATTATCAAAGAGCAGGTATCATATTCCTTTGACAGTGCAAATGAAGGATACTGATATTCAGACATCAAATCCTGAAGAGTCATCTACTCCTGATGCTCTAGCAAATCCTGATGTTAGTATTCCTGATGCACCAACAAAAGTTGTCTCTATATCAGACTCTCCAGCCTCTCCATCTCAGATTCGAGAAAATTCTTGGGAGAAGGTTTCTACAACTGCTTCCTTGGTTGGTCTTACACCTACATCAAAGAAAAAGAGGAATGCAGAAGAGTTAGTCTATCAGAGACAGAAGAAGCTGAAAGGATCAAGCCCACAAGAACCTGAATTTCAGAGTAATTCAGCAGCTACTGTTGATCCTGCCACACAAGAACCACTCAATCAAAGTTTGAGTGAAGGCTTAGCTAGTGGAATGGTCACACAAGAACCATTTTCTCAAAGGGAGAATGAAGACATCAACATTCCAGCTACACAAGAACCATCTTCTCAAAGTGAAGATGCAGACAAAGCTACAGCTTCTGTTGAAAGATTGGTCGAGAACATTGTCAATGAGGGAAGCACACAAGAACCTTTAGCTCAAAGTGTTGAAGCAGCTTCTGAACCTCAAGCTCCACAAGAACCATTGGTAGCAAATACTGATGCAAGCATATCAAATCCTGACGATGTTCATCCTGACGCTAGTGGTGCTCCTGATACTGAGCCTATTTTGATACAGCCACTTCGTTCAAGACCAATGGATCATCCTATCTCAGAATTACAGGATAAACTGAAAGGTATTGCAATTCCTGATCCTGATTTTACTCATGGTACTGATGATGATGATACTTCTGATGATAGTGATGATGATAATGAGAATCGAAAAGAGAAGGAACAGCTTGCTACAGCACTCAAAATTAGTCTTGGAACTAATTTTGGTTCATCAAGTACATATATGGCTAGCAATGCTTCCACTGGGAAAGATCAGAGACAAGATTTTTCTATTCCTTCTTTTGATCCTGCAGAGGCATTTAGACAGAATGAATGGAACAATTCATGGCACAATTCTGATGAATCTATCAGTTTTTCTTCTACTATTGAACATGCCTATACTGCAGTGCAATCTATAGAGAATCAAGACTTGAAGAATCATCTGAAGGCTACTACTCTGTTATCCAAAAGTCTGAAAAGTGAGATTGATTCTATCAAGGGTTCAACTGAAAAAGTGAGGACTGATATCTTTAATAATTTTACAAAGGTGCCTACTACTTTACAACTGAGGGTAGTGGAATCCCAAGTGAAATCTGTTATTTCAGAACAAACCTCCATCACACAAAGAATTGATTCTCTGGATACTAAGGTAACTGAAATTCAAGCCTCTCTTTCCTTAATTTTGCAATTATTGTCAAATCCTGATGTCAAAAAGGGGGAGAAGGTTATTCAGACAAAATGTACACCTGATCTAGTATTAAGAAATAACAATGATGATACTGGAGATGATGGTGGTGACAAAGTGATACAAGGAGAAACCTCTGATGCTGTTGTTACGAAGACAATCCAAGTTGTTACGAAGACAATCCAAACTTCTCAAAGTCAAACAACGCAGTCAACTCATGTTTCTGATTCTGGAGTTAAGACAGTAAGAACATTGGTGCAATCTCAGATCCTGACGGAAGATCAAATCCTGACACCTGGTCATGGACATATTCTTGCTACAATTCCTGAAGGTGATGAAGATGTAATTATTGATAATCCTGAAGATGCATCAAATTTATTCCAGAAGTTTTCTACAAAAGACGGTAGAATTGTTACTCTTTATCACACTGATAAAAGAGTTCAACAATTATTTGCCAGAAAAGCACTCTCTACAGCAAGTGAAGAATATCCAGATCTCTCACATGAAGATTTCTTGAGACTACAAAGAGAGACAATGGAAAGCTATACTGCTCCTGCTAGAGGTAGAGGAAGCAGAGGTAGGAGAGGTGCTAGAAGAAATAGAAGAGGTTCTTCAACTCAAACAGTACCTAGACAGACAAGGTCTAGAGGGTTAAGAATTGAAGAAATTCCTGAAGCTTCACAAAATCTAACAGATCATGTTATCAAGGATATCATGGAGAAAGAAGACAAGGAATTTGTTGAAGAAGAACCTGAATTGAGAAGAAAATCAAGTAAATCAACTCTCAGCAATACAAATCAAATTGAAGATTCTAATCCTGACAATATTCAAGATCCTGACGAATCTGAAATTCTGCAAGAGGTTGATTTGATAATCTTATCTACTGTTGTTGATTGTCACAACAAAGAAGTAGATGAAGAAGAAGAAGCCAGAAGAAGAGATATTACAAAAAGAACATATGAAGATTTCAATCTCTATCTACAAAGGCTTAAAGTTTCAAATGAAAGACAATGGAGAAATACAAGCAGGCAAGAATCTTTACTTGAAAGAAGCTACGCTCATGAAAAGGAGAAATACAAGAAGTGGAAACATATAAGTACACTAAGGTGTGATAAACTTATCAATTTTCAGTCTGGTGGAATTATAACAAGTGCTTCAAGTGTTGTTGATTTGTCTGATATGGCTAGATCAAAAACACTCTGGTTAAAGATGTTTTCGAATCTGAAGCAAATGTCAAGTTACACAAGAGGAGGTATTGGACACAGGGATGCTGAATTTCTAAACATGACTTATGTTGATCCTTACTCCTTAACTGAAATTGGAGGTACTTTAACTTCTGAAAACCTGAACAATTTATTAGCTGTTGATATAGTTATAGATTGTCATGATGGTTTTGAAAAGAAAGAAAAGCTTCTGTACTTTATGAAAGATGGTAGTGTGAAGATTCTATCTATTCAAGATCTGCTGATGAAAACTACACAGGAACTGAAATATGTTCACTATCTGTTAAGATGGAAGAACCAAGTGTACAAAGTATGGGCTGACATGATTTTGTCAACTATAAGAAGAAGACTGGATGGAAACAGTAATTTCAATGGTAATTATATTCCCATGTACTTAAATCAAAGAGGTCAGGATGTGGAAATGCAAAGGGGTACTGCTGTTAAAGAAGTAACTTTTGGTATGACCCAACTTACTCTCAATCCTGATGGGAAGGAAATTGCTTATCTTTTGCTTGAAGAGCACAGTCTACATAAAAGCTCCATACAGAATCTCAGAGCAGCTATCTACCAGATTAATGAGGAAGATGAAGAACTCAGAAATCTTAAGGAAAGACTGATTCAAATTCTTGAAGAAAAAGAAGAAAGTTTATTATCCAATTTCTTGAAGATGAATCTGTTCTATCAAAAAGCTTAAACAGATAAGTTGTTTCTGAAGATACTTGTACATTTTGATACATGTTTTTGACATCATTGAATATTTGGAATCTATACTTTATTTCACAAAGTATGAGATTGGGGGAGATTGTTAGATCAGAATTCAATGATCGTCAGAAGCTAGACTCAACTGATCAGGATTGCTGACGTCATCAGTATTGCATGGTCATCAGTATTTGATCAAGCGTCAGTATCTTATTGATCATCAGGATTCCTACTCAGACTATGATCAGGATTGATCATCAGAACTTGAAGCTGATCAGGATTCCTACTTCGAGTTATATTTGGAGTCTAGATAAACATGGAAGTTTATTCTATCTGTTCCTGGTTTGTAGAATGTAGCTATCGATTAAGGATAGGTTTCTATCTTTGTTATTGATTAGGACTTATCTTGTTATTGATAGAGAAGCTGTGTAGTATATAAACACAGTCTTGGTTTCGATTTATAAACAACAAGAACATAATCGAATAGAAGCTCTTAAGAACAGAATTTCTTGAGAGAGTTTTTGTAAACTAGCAGCTCTCAAGAACATCAGAATTTCTTGAGAGAGTTTGTAACAGTTTTATATCAGATTTAATAAAGATGTTATCTTTCTTTTCATATTTGTGATATATACATTAAGAAGTCGATTATCTTACTCTATTGTATTCAACCCCCCTTCTACAATAGATTATTACTGGGCAACATAATAAGCTGCTATTGCAAGAAAAATCCTGATGGATTTGACCATAGCCACCGGTGAGAAAGTTTCATCATAGTCAATACCATGAATTTGCTTGAAACCTTTCGCCACTAGTCTAGCTTTGTAGGTCTGTAAATTACCATCCATGTCAGTTTTCTTCTTGAAAACCCACTTGCACTCGATGGGTTTTACCCCTTCAGGTGGTTCAACCAAAGTCCATACTTTGTTTTCATACATGGAATCCATCTCAGATTTCATGGCCTCCAGCCATCTCTCAGAATCTGGACTATTCATAGCATCTTCGTAGGTAAGAGGCTCATCATTATCTACAAGCATTACATCGCCATTTTGAGTCAGCAGAAATCCATAATATCTCTCTGGCTCATGACGAATCCTACTAGATCTACGAACGACCTGTGTTTCTTGAGCAATGTTGTCCTCAACATTTTCAGTCACATTCTGCTCATGTTCCAACTCTGGTTCAACATTAATCTGTGGTTCTCGATCCTCATCGAGACTATTGTCCTCCCACTATTTTTCTTAGAAAGTAATTCTCTTTCAAGAAACACAGCTGTTCGAGCAACAAACACTTTGTTCTCTGAAGGATTATAGAAGTAATACCCTTTTGTTTCATTTGGATATCCCACAAAATTACATTTATCTGATTTTGGTCCTAGCTTGTCTGAGGTTAAACGTTTCACAAACGCTTCGCATCCCCAAATTTTCATAAATGACACGCTATGACGTTTTTCAGTCCATATCTCATATGGTGTCTTTTGAACCGTTTTTGAAGGAACTCGGTTTAGTGTTTGTGCAGCCGTCTCTAGGGCATAGCCCCAGAAACTAATTGGAAGATCCGCTAGACTCATCATCGATCGCACCATGTCCAACAAGGTACGATTTCTCCTTTCAGATACACCATTCCACTGTGGTGTTCCAGGAGGTGTGAGTTGTGATACAATACCACACTCCTTTAAGAAATTCTTAAATTCTAAGCTTAGGTACTCACCTCCACGATCAGATTGTAGGGTTTTAATACTTCCGCCTATTTGCTTTTCCACTTCTGCCTTATACTCTTTGAATTTTTCAAATGATTCGGACTTGTTCTTCAAAAGATACACATATCCGTATCTACTAAAATCAGCAGTAAAGGTTATGAAGTAGTAAAAACCACCTCTTGCCATCGTACGCATTGGACCACATACATCACTATGTATAAGCTCTAATCGTTCGGTGGCCCTTTCACCAATTCCGGTAAAAGGAGCTTTAGTCATTTTTCCAATGAGACAAGGTTCGCATTCTTCGTATGATTCAAAATCAAACTTATCCAAGTATCCATCCTTATGTAACTTGGAAATGCGTTTCTCATTTATATGGCCTAAACGACAATGCCAAAGGTATGTTTGATTTGAGTCATTAGCCTTAATACGTTTATTATTTATATTATAGACAGGAGTATCAAGATCTAGAACATATAAACCATTAAATAAACGTGCAACCCCATAGGTAACATTATTCAAACCAAAGGAACAACTATTGTTCTGAATTGTAAAGGAAAAACCTTTCTTGTCCAAACAAGAAACAGAAATAATGTTTCTGCAACTCGCAGGCACGTAAAAACAGTTTTCAAGTTCTAAAATAAGCCCTGTGGGCAATGATAAATTATAAGTCCCTACAGCCAAAGCAGCAACCTTTGCTCCATTGCCAACGCGTAGGTCGACTTCTCCTTTCGCCAAAGTCCTACTCCTTCGAAGTTCTTGCACATTTATACAAATGTGAGAACCACATCCAGTATCTAATACCCATGATGTAGAAGTAGACAAATTGACTTCTATAACATAAATACCTGAATCTGAAATCTTCACAGAATTCATCTTCTTCAAATCTTCCAAGTAAGCATGACAGTTTCTCTTCCAATGACCTGGTTTATTGCAATAGTGACAATCACCTTTTGCAGCACCTTTTGCAGCACCTTTTGCAGCACCTTTTGTAACACCTCCTGTAGGCTTCAAAGCCTTTTTAAGAGCAGGTTTTGGATTAGCAGATTTAGATCCAATCTTCTTCTTGCCTTTCCTTTTACCCTGTTCTTTGGCATTCCCTTTATTGACCATCATAATGGCGTTAGGGGATGCCTTCTGAATATTGGTCTCAGCAGTTTTCAACATTGCCAACAATTCGGTAGGTGTCTTGTCTATCTCATTCATGATGTAATTCATTACAAACTGAGCATAGCTGCCGTTCAAAGATTGCAAGATTAGATCTATCTGGGTTTCCGTACCGATGGTGGAACCCAGAGTAGCAAGGTACTCCATATATCCAATCATCTTTAGAACATGCGGTGCAACTGGATCACGATCACCCTGTTTGCATGCATACAAGGCTTTGCTTGTATCAAACCTCTCCTGACGAGCCTGTCCTTCAAACATACGTTTAAGGTGCTCAATCATCACATAAGCATCCATATGCTCATGTTGTTTCTGAAGCTCGGGACTCATAGTCGCAAGCATAAGACAGGTAACATCTGTGTCATCATCGATATGTTTCTGATAAACATTCTGTTGATCAACCGATGCACCTTCTGGCAGAGGTTCAGGGCGAGGAATATCAATGACATGGAGCTTTCGCTCTTGCCTGAGGACAATCCTCAAATTCCTTTGCTAGTCTAGGAAGTTTGTTCCTGTCAGCTTGTCCTTCTCAAGGACTGATCGTACAGAGAAGTTATTTGAGTTATGTGCCATTAAATATCTACAATGTTAAAAATGCATAAAATAACTTAGTCTGCGGATTATATAGATAATATTCAAGTGATTATTCATATATATATATTCATAATATATATCACCCACTATTTTATCAAATTAATAGCCCTATCTATCAATTCGGAAAAGTTTCTTTAAACCTTTCTAGCGAGCCAAGATCCATATTTCATCATGCTTAAGGTCAGCTTTGGCTTTACTCCAAAAACACAATTATTTAGGTAGACAACTTTTGTCAATTATATCTTATATAACTCTTGGATAGTTTGGTAGAACAACAATTGTACGTATTTATCCAATAAATCTTACCAAACTCCATGCCTCTAAGTTCACAATCCTATTGTGGTAACTTAGTTAAGTCTAACCCAATAGTCTAACATATAAGTATCACATTTACTTCATCACGCCTTACCACGATAGATTGGAGTGCTTCGCTTTGGCGAAACCACTATTTCTCGATCTAGGTCTTGACGAGTGTTGCTCATTGGAAGGCATCTAAGTGACTTAATATTTTAAATTTAGGGATTTTATTAAAACGACCATGATCCCATCATCAAGAGATTCCCAATTTTTCCTTGAACTAAGTATTTCATTTCAAAGTTCATCAATGGTTTGATTTCCAGTCCAGCGGAGGAGTCACAGTGGTCTCACTTAAAATCCACCTTTCTTACAAGCGCTGCTTGTATTTTTGTCAAAATCGCCCCATATCAAAAAATTGAAAATTCACACTTATTTCCGTGTTTCATAAACACAGGAATCTCATGTTCGTTTTGTTCAATTTTAAAATCTTGAATCGTTACAGATTTTATCTTGTTTAGCAGGCATGGCATGGGTGATGTATCTAATACATACATTAATTGTGACGCCCCGACACTGGCACCACTAAAACATACTACTAAACAAGCAACCAAACCCTTCTTATATTATAAATACATAAGAAAACATTAAAAAAACTACCCACAAAGCCTAGATCGCATCCAGGTTCAAGTTTGAAATAACATACTACAAGACCAAAAGAAACAGATTCTAATGTCATGCATACAACTGACTAAACTATGTCGTAGCTAGCAAAAGAACTTAACACCTAGTGCCTGGTACTAGTGGGTACCAACCTGGTCAAACTGTCTCCTAAATGCGGCTCCTGAACCACCTGTCCTCTTACGGGCAGTCTGCATAGTTCTCACCATACTTGCTAACTGTAAAGGGTTAGATAATAACAAAAGAGTGAGCTACAAAGCTCAGCAAGTGTATAATAAAAGCCAACAACTTCAAACAGAATAAATGAATCAAGGCATCTGATGTAGAACAGGGTTTCATAACGAAAGTCAATAGCAGGGTTTCTTAACAAGAATCGATAACAGGGTTTCATAACAAAAGTCAATAGCAGGGTTTCTTAACAAGAATCGATAACAGGGTTTCATAACAAAAGTCAATAGCAGGGTTTCTTAACAAGAATTGATAACAGGGTTTCATAACAAGAATCAATAACTAAACGGATTGGAATTAGAGCCACACGCTACGAGCTAAGCTAGGTGATCAGCCAACGCATTAGCTCCGGGTCACATATTTAATGTGACTCCAAACACACACTGGATCCATAGGCAACATATTGGCCTTAAATAATTCATAAATCAGACCGGCGTAACGGTCAAAATCAAATCTCCAATTCCAGGGTTGAATAAAATTTCAGATTAATCACAATGACTAAGGGTGTCAAGATTTCAATTATAAATCAAGTCTATATGAACGACTTGTTTCAGTTTTACAGATTTCAATTCACGATAACGCTTGAGGGATTCAAATGATAATGAAAAAAAAATAGAAAGGTCATGTTATAGGGTCAAGCATAGGTATTAAGCAATAATCATGTTATAAGTAAGCATGACAATAAATGGGTTTAAGACAAAGCATGATAGGTTTACAAAGATATAGTTACAAGAGGGCACAAAATGTTCAAAGGTATTATATGAAAAGAAAGAATACTGGTTAAAGAAAACATTCACATCATAAATTAAGAGAAGCGGCCACTTGAACAATAAGTGGAGGGAATAGACACTTGCCTTATCAAGGAGACAACTAGGGTTCTTCTTTTCCTATCTGAGCTAGCTCCTTTCCTGGTCGCCTACTTGGACCTATAAAAAAAATTTAGCTTCACTTAGCACCTTAACTTAGTTTTTCCCCTCAGTGACTACGTAACTAACAATAGATGCTAACATCTACCCTTGCGATACATATATAATCAACATAAACATCCAACAAATGAAATCACATAACATACCTTGAGGTTTTTGACGGAAAAACCTTAGGATAAAGTATTTTATTAATACTTACTAGCACTTAAAAAAAAATAAAATCCACTAATTCATGTAGGCATATAAAACCAAACCATACCTATAAATTTTGGGAACTACTTAACAAATTATAAGATAATATTGCGACGACAAAACAACTAGTAATTTTAAATAATTAAAAATATTAGAAAGAATTCTATTATTTATTGTACACAATTAAATCTATACAAGCAATTCACCATTACTTACTAATAAAATAAAATAAAGTAATTTAATTACTAGATAATGAATTTTTGAATTTACTCCACCTTAACAATTTATAAATTTACCAATCATCAAGAAATGCAAAATAATCATACTTAAAATAATTAATCTCTAATTAATATTACTTTCTCTCTCTCTCTCTCTCTCTCTCTCTCACACCCGGTCTCTCGGCCTTCCCAACATACACACACCCAAAACATTCATACTCACTTCCCAAAATACTCTACACCTTCTCCCATGTTCATTTAATTAAAACACTACTCACACTAATTATTCTCTTTTCTCAACACTCCACACTTAACTCATTTCACACTCAACAATTTTCATTTATCACATACACACACACACAAATACAAGCTCACACTACAACCTTTCTCCTTTTCTACCTTTCTCTTTTCTTCCTTCTCCCTCTTTCTAACTCTCTCCCTCTCGGCCTCTCACCCTTCCACCTTAACAACTCACAAAAATCCATAGCCAACACTACATCACACTAGTTAATCCTCTAAATCACAAAGTTATTAACATGCAAAATAAATCCAATTAGATTACATACTATACTTTATAAATAAATTACATGCAACTCAAAATTAATACATCCAAGTCTTTATTCACAACAAAAATCAAGAACCCATTACTAAATGAGTCCAAAAACATAAGATAAAATCAAAACCTTTTACATGCATCAATATATCCACCACTAATCACCTTATTAAACTCAAAAATTCTTACTCTTCACTTTAACATCACATAATCACAATAAAGCTTTACATGCAATAGTTTTTATAAGCTAATTTCACTAGATATAAATATAAAAGCAACATGCAATGATTTATATACACTAAATATTCAAGATCCATCAAAAGAAAGGTTGCATGTAAGAATCCATGACTCTCGGCTCCTTGTTAGTCATTGCCGGAGTCTAGTTCTTCTCCGGTGAGTCCAAATTAGAGGATCTCATCAAGAAAGAACTACTTCTCATACCAAAAGGCCTTGCATGCAACTAAAAGTACTAAATCTCATCTTACTCACAAAACACATCATCAAAATATAAGGATATGGATATATATATATACACTTACTAAGGTGAAGTGTATAAGAGAGAACTTGATTTTTGGGATGGGGTTTGAGAAAAGAAGAAAGAAGAATTGGGGGATGGGGTTTCGGGAAAATAAGAAATGGGGGAGGAGAGGAGTGAGTGAGCCGAGAGAGATGAGAGAAGAGAGAAATGAGTGGGCTTGGAAAAAAAATAAAAGTGGCACAAAGAAATGGGCTTAAATAGGAGGTGTATAGTGGGTAATTAGGAAATGACTAAAATAGCCTTCCCTCATAACTCAATCAAAAGTTAGTTGGGGCTAGTAGGGTAATTCCATAATTAGAAGTAAAGTACATTTCTAAATAAGAAATCATTTTGCTAGTTGGTACAATTAAATACAATTAAATATTTATGAAATCTCTACTAGTAAAATAATTGAATGTAATCCACATGTAGAAAATTAAATATGCAAGCATCACTAATATTAAATAAATAAAACTAATAATTTCAAAGATTGTTAAAATACAAATTAAAGAAACACTTTTATCTAAATAAACACAATTAATATACAATTTGTATATAAGTCACATTGTCACCACTCTAATATTAAGATTATTAGAAATAAAAATCTCGAATACTAGAACTGGCAAAATAATATTTACAAAATTTAAAACGAATTATTCTAATATAAGAAATCTACTAAGCCATTATCACACACATAAAAATATAGTAGGTAAAAAAAAATTTAGTCACATTCACCTAATAAAATATTTTATAAACCAAAATTTGTAAGGCGTTACATCCTTCCCCCCTTAAAAGGATTCTGTCCCCAGAATCTATTACGTAAATAACTGAGGGTACTTTTCTAACATCTCACTTTCTAATTCCCAGGTTGATTCTTCAACCCTAGGGTTCCTCCACAATACTTTAACTAATACAACTGATTTATTTCTAAGTACTTTCTCACTACGATCCAATATTTGGATCGGCTGCTCTACATACGACAAGTCGGCTTGGATTTCTATCGGTTCATACTCAATCACATGCTTCGAGTCAGGGTTGTACTTTTTGAGCATTGAGACATGGAATACATTATGAATGTGCTGCATATGCGGGGGTAGGGCTAACTCGTATGCAACTCTTCCGACACGCTTCAATATTTCAAATGGACCTATAAATCTTGGATTGAGTTTTCCTTTCTTTCCGAATCTTGTCACGCCTTTCCACGGGGACACTTTGAGTAGTACTGGTTCACCGACTTCAAAATTCAACATTCTTCCTTGCTGGATCTGCATATTTCCTTTGTCTATCCTGAGCGGCTAACAATCTTTTCTGAATGAGCTCCACAGTTTCTTTCGTTTGTTGCACCAATTCTGGTCCCAATATCTGGCGCTCTCCAACTTCGTCCCAACATACTGGGGATCGACATTTCCTTCCGTATAAAGCTTCGTAAGGAGGCATTCCAATGCTGGCATGATAACTATTGTTGTACGAGAATTCTACTAGGGGCAAATGTTCATCCCAGTTGCCTTTAAAGTCTAAGGCACACACTCTTAACATATCTTCAATAGTCTGAATGGTTCTCTCGCTTTGTCCGTCGGTCTGCGGGTGATAAGCTGTGCTCATTTTAAGTTGAGTTCCTAGACGTTCCTGAAACTGTCGCCAAAATCTTGAATTAAATCTGGGATCTCTGTCTGACACGATAGACACGGGAACTCCATGGCGTACAACTATCTCTTTCAAGTACATGTGAACTAACTTATCCATCGAAAATCTCTCATTGATTGGCAAAAAGTGAGCTGATTTTGTTAATCGATCCACGATAACCCAAATAGCGTCGTGATTTGACTTAGTCCTCGGTAGTCCTACAATGAAATCCATCGCAATGTGCTCCCATTTCCACTCGGGAATCTCTAAGGGTTGTAGTAATCCGCTAGGTCTCTGGTGTTCCGCTTTAACCTTTTGGCACACATAACACCTGCTAACCCATTCTGCAATTTCTCGTTTCATATCAGGCCACCAGAAATTTTCCTTTAAGTCACGGTACATCTTGGTGCTTCCAGGGTGAATCGAATACCTTGAATTATGAGCATCATGTAGTATTTCATCTTTAAGTTCTTTCACATTGGGTATCCAGATCCTTGAAGAAAATCTCAAGATTCCTTTGTCGTCCTTCTGGGTGCATATTTCTTCACCGGTTAAATTGTTGACTTCATGGTTCATAATCTCCTCTTGACATTTTCTTATCTTTTCTAACAATTCTGGTTGAAATGTCATGATATGTATCTTCTCTTCAGTGGATTCTCGAGCATAGACTTTCAATTCCAACTTTTCGAATTCTCTGGACAATTCCTTGGTCATCGTCAGCACGTTTAATCTCTCTTTCCGACTTAGTGCATCTGCCACTACGTTCGCCTTACCGGGGTGATAACTAATAACACAATCGTAGTCCTTGATCAATTCTAACCACCTTCTTTGTCTCATGTTCAATTCCTTCTGGGTAAAGATATACTTTAAGCTCTTGTGGTCTGTGAAAATTTCACACTTTTCTCCATACAGATAATGTCTCCAAATCTTCAAAGCAAAAACTATAGCGGCTAACTCCAAATCATGTGTGGGATATCTTTGTTCATGAGGCTTAAGTTGTCTTGACGCATACGCAATCACCTTATCATGTTGCATTAACACGCAACCTAATCCTTTATGTGACGCGTCGCTGAAAATCACGAAGTCTCCTTTATTGTCTGGCAATGCTAAAACTGGCGCGGTTACTAACCTTTTCTTCAATTCTTGGAAACTTTCCTCACACTTACTCGTCCATTCAAATTTCTCATTCTTTCGGGTCAACTTGGTCAATGGTCCTGCAATCCTGGAAAAATCTTTAACAAATCTTCTATAATATCCTGCTAATCCTAAGAAACTTCTCACTTCTGTTGGTGTCCTCGGTCGTTCCCAATTCATCACAGCTTCAACTTTGGCAGGGTCAACTCGGATTCCGTTACTACCAACAATATGTCCAAGAAACTGTACTTCCTTCAGCCAAAATTCGCATTTGGAAAATTTCGCGTACAACCTTTCTTTCCTTAAGGTTTCTAAGGCTATCTTCAGATGTTCGGCATGTTCTTCCTCGGTTTTGGAGTAAATCAATATGTCATCAATAAAAATTATCACGAACTTATCCAGATACTGTTTGAATACTCTGTTCATTAGATCCATGAAAGCTGCGGGTGCATTTGTTAATCCAAAAGCCATCACTAAAAATTCGTAGTGTCCATACCTTGTTCGGAACGCTGTCTTTGGTATGTCTTCCGGTTTAATCTTGAGCTGATGATATCCTGAACGTAAATCAATCTTAGAGAAACATGTTGCTCCCTTGAGCTGATCGAACAAGTCATCTATCCTTGGTAATGGATACTTATTCTTGGTCGTTACTTTGTTTAATTCTCGATAATCGATGCATAGCCTCATACTTCCGTCTTTCTTCTTCACGAACAAAACTGGCGCTCCCCAAGGTGAAGTGCTGGGCCTTATAATTCCCTTATCCAATAACTCTTGCAATTGAGTTGCCAATTCTTTCATTTCTGCCGGTGCCATCCTATATGGAACTTTGGAAACAGGTTCCGTGCCTTGTAACGCCCCCAAATCCGGGGTCAGAGGATTTGGTCGTCACGCTAAAATCTCGATTTAAAACAGCCTGCTTAATATAAATCCAATACAAATATATCATCTACGACCCCAACTCTACCTTGGATCTTTTAGGTTATAGGGCTAGAAACAAGAGTCCAAAATTTCATTCAAACTTTAACTTTCTTATACAACAATCTCTTTACATAAATCTCTAACACTGGTATAACTTCGATGTGAAGTATACCAGGCAAAACTACTTATACAATATAATGTTTCCTATAAATCATTCTTATACAATATCCTGTCACTAGATCCAAATGATCTGCATCAGCTTGTCGTCTCAACGTTGTTTTAAATCTTCTCGCCCCATGGTTACGCATTTAAATACTGGCAATCACCCTTTTAGCTCTGTACCAGAATGATTCAACTTTTTCCTTTTCCTCTTTAGCTGTAAAAATATGATTAGCAACAAGGGTGAGCAACTAGATGCTCAGCAAATTCCACCGACTCGCTTACTCATACTAATTATAACAAGAAATGTGAAGGAAAATACTTTTTATACAAAGGAACTCAAAACAAAAATCAATTATCAACTTACTCTGATAGAAAGATGGTCAATGAACTGACCGAATCATTTATCTCAACCCAATGGCACTTAAATACACTACCTTTGGGATATAATAGGAATGTCATCCACAGGACTCACAGTATAATAATTTATTCTGACGGACTAGAAGTCCAAAGATTTACCGAATCGTTTAAGTCAACGCAATTGCATTCGAACTTTGAATGCTGTAGATACCAAACTCTGAATAATGTGGACACTGGACTTTGAATGATGTAAATACTGAACTTTGAATGATACAGATACTGGTCTTATCTCCTCTACGATACCCCACGGCTCGATCAACTGCCGTGTCTCAAGTACCGTACACCCGTGATACCCCATAGCACGATCACTACTATGTCTCAAGTATCACCAAATCGTTTTGCTAGCATAAAGGGGTCGAATAATCAACCCGGCAACATTAGTGCCAAAATAAATATTCCTCTCTTGATACCACGAGTTTGTACCTCGTGTTGATCAGAAAGTAAATTCCATGGGCCACTCCCATGTTGACCAGTGGAGTAACAGATTATTCTCCAGAATAAAATGAACAACAATTGTCAATTCTGGCCGACTGCCAGTTACTATTTATACAATATCGACCCGAACAATGGGCCGTTGCAACCTTTGACAAAAAGATGATTATGTGGACACGAACAATATGTCACACCAGACAATAAGATAACAAACCTCGAACAAGGAGGTTTATTGAATTGAATCAAAATATTTTGAGTCGTCTTGAAAGATAAGAACAACTCGAACTTATCAAAACACTATACCAATGCGCTAGGATGATTGTTTAAGAGGAAGTTTCTGAGGAATTTCCTTTCATATATCCACTATTCTGCACACATCTACTTTGATCCGAACAATGAATCAAATCTGAGAATTTCAAATAAAGTTTATCGGATTTGAACAATAAATCCGATTGAAGTCAACAAATGTTTAACTACCTCGAAAAATGAGAGTAGTCATAGCTGAATGCATCTTTAAAGGGTCATCTTGAACAATTAAGATGCCCGAGGAAGTTCAATGGATTACGTTTTAAGGACAAGGAGTATTTATAGTGGAAAACTTATCATAATAACTTTCATCAACTTTCCAAAACATATCTTCCATAAGATAATTCAACAATATATAAAACATCATCATTTCTCAAATAATTAGTAGGAGGAAGGGTCAGAAGGAACTTGCCTCGATAGCGCTATGCACAAAATCAATTAATTATTATACTCTACCCGCGTGTCTGCTTTCAATTACAGACCAGGGGAATTTTCACCTCCCTTTCTTTTCTCTTTTCGGCCGGCTGTGGAAATGAAACTGCCGGGGGATTGGGATAAGATTAGATTAGCCCTCGTACTATAACTTTCACATAATATAAATGTTTATAAACTCAAGCGCATATAATTTCTACAGAAAATTGGGCATGACCTATTCGTATAGTGGACGTTTGCCCTGTTTTCAAACACCAAAACTTTCCAACTCAATCATCCACAATTAATTCCACATTTCATCTATTACTCAATTAATCTGCCTCGACATGCAGTAATTCACATAAGGAAAGGACCCGCCCAAACATGCGGCACCTAAACACATAATGATAAATAACCCGCCCAGACATGCGGCACCTAAACACATAATAAGGTTGAAATCCTTTTTGGAAAATATTTGGCCTTCCCTTTTATAAAGATTTGAACATAAACCATCTATGAATTGAAAATCAATCATTTACTTAAATCTGATTATCACCAAATAGCACATAGCACATGCTTCATCTAGTTCACATAATTTCATATACTTCAGATAGCACATAACACATGCTTAGTCCGCTAACTCTTATAATTATACAAACTTTAATAGTTACATATTAACACATAATCATACCTCATTCACGTATGCATTTAAACTGACATATCATGTCATATACTATTTGCAATAATATTTCTTTAGTTGTCCTGTCGAAAGTTCGGCAGCACTTCCTTTGTTTATATAACAAACCACCCGTTTTAAACTAATATCAATAACCAAGAATTTATTTACAACTAGTCTTCTTCAACATTTAACTTAATCAATTTCAACATATCATATTCACTCACTATCATCCAGACATATAGCAAATAGCAGGCAAACATATATTTACTCAACTCTGTCATACTGGTTCAATTCTTAACTCAGTAATGTGCATAATAGCATTTAATCACATATGTGTGTGTTTGTGTGCGCATATATATATATATATATATATATATATATATATATATAGCACAAAGTCAGAATAATCACTTACAATCAAGCAACTCTTTGACTTGACCAAATCAATCAAGTTCAACAGATAGTTTGAAAGTAATAATCAAACTTGATTTATAAATAATCAAAGTTAAATAATAAGCAATCAATAAAATTCACCAATTAAGTATTGCATTAATTGGTCAATCAAATTAATTTCATTATTATTTAAAATTGATTAAAATAATCAACTTCAATTACTCTTTAAACTCTAATGACTTTAAAACAACCAATAACATAAATACTCAGATTTTTCCGAAATTTCGGCATGACCCGTTCGTAAACAGGACTAGCCAGAAATTTTGCATGTACTATGCTGCGCCCCCAATCATAGGACGGATCACATAGTACAGCACAACAACAACCTGTATATTTTAATAGTAAATAACAATATAAATAAATATCTCAACCGTCAACTATAATAATTCCCCAAGCTGGGAATTATACCAGAATATCAAAAGTAACTCTTCACAATGAAACCACTTCACAATACCATACATCCAAATGAGTTTTAACAATTATCAACTCAATATCAGTTTAAACCTTCACAATAAAAATCACTTCACCATAATTAATATTCATAGAACAAGTTGAGAGATTAAACAGATATTAACTCACCAACTAGAGTTACTTAATCAAATCCGTAAAACTGTTTACCATTAACTTAAACAATTAACATCAACTCAATTTAGTAATTACGGCACATTTTCATTATATTCTTTCTTCACATTGCTAAGAGCCTCATATATTAACAGGACTAAACACATACTATACTCACCATACTAAAACCATTTAAACACGCAATATAATTCAAATAGAAGAATTACCCAAACAAAATTTCAAATCTACAATTCAGAATTATACTCTAAAATTATCACGAATTTAAATACTGCATTTAAATCTCGTCACAACTAAATAGATTTATAATTATAACTAAGCTATACTAACAATTGAAGTTCATCGAAAACACTTAAAATCTCAGTAAAACTTATTTAGAAATTTAACAACCATTTTGCACATAAATAACACATATTAAAAAAAAATGAATTTGTACTATCATAAGTTACTAGCAAAACGAATTCATAACTACTACAGATTATTAAAACGAATCTCTATATAAGATTACCACAAAAACTGAATCATTACCTATCACCATTTAATCACAAAACGAACTTATTAAATAATAGGTATAATTACCACCAAAAAAATCGGATTATATATTATCACCCCAAATTATCAACAACAATTCTATATTTAATTTACTACACCAAAAACGAATTTGTATATACATATAAATTAATAAAAGAATAAAAACATTGCAGGGTTTCGATTTGTACCCTCAGAGCTGAAATCGAAGTATAGTGGTGGTGATTTGGCGAGTACTGATGGTGGAAACGGCCGGAGTTTGACAGGAAAAAGGGACAGTTGTGCGGCGTTCATCGCCGGAAAGAACCAACAGCGGTGGTGGTCGTAACTTGACTGAAGAGCGGTGGCTGCGCACGCGCGGTGGTGGGCGGCTGGACGGCAAAACGCGACGGCCGGAGTTTGACGGAGAAAGGAACGGCGGTGGCGGACTCGCGCGGTGGCGCTCGAAGAACAGCGGCTCGCCTGAACGGTGGCGGCGATCGGAAAACGAATAGAAAAGGGGGAAAAGATTTTGTTTTCTCTCGACTTTTCTTCCGCTGGATTCTTCCTCGATTCATACAACTGAGTGTGTGTGTGTGTGTTTTGTGTTTGCGTGCGTGTGTTTGTGGTGTGTGTATATATATCCTGTGTGTTTAGAAAAGAAAATGTAGTTTCTGGAGCCTTCCACTGTCTTCTGGAATATAATAGATTAGGATAGCTATTACTATACTTTTATTAGCCCACTAACTGCAATTTAGCGGAACTAATATGATATAATTTTAAATTAAATTCAACTAATAAAATTTATTTATATACTCAAAATTATTCTCAAAATATTTAAATGCTCCAAATTTATAATTAAATGAATTTCGAACTAATTTACTTAAAACAATTTTGTCGGGCTCAAATTTACTTATAATTACCGGAAAAAAAATTTTAAATCACCCCACAACTTCACATAATATTATTAAACATTTAAACACATAATGCAGCAAATTTTTTATAAACCTTAAATATTACCACTTTTATTATTTAAACAAATAGGAAATTGGCACCTAATTTTCTGGATGTTACATCCTTCCCTCCTTAAAAGGATTCTGTCCTCAGAATCAGCCTAAGAAGTCATTAAGATTCTTTTAACAACTTCCAACTCTTGTTGCATCCGCAATAATACCAATCCTTCACTCTTGACACTTGTTCTTTCTAATCTGGTGTTCTACCAGTTCCTCTGTATAGGACATTCCCAGTTGTACCACTACACGTTACTCGTTACTAGTATTCTATTCGCATCCTGATCCACTTTGACTCTTGGCAATCTCACCGCAAAGGTTAGCTAATTCCAACCTGCTTGGCATACTTCCCAGATTATTTGAGATAATCAGATTCATGATATCTTGAAGGGAAAAGACGTCATATCATAATGAGTGTCCCACAATTGTGGTTAGCGAGAGACAAATTTCCAAGCAAACATTTATTTGGAAATAAAAGAATAACTGAGAGATCAATATGATCAACGAACTACTGTTGCGTGCCTTTGCTAAGACATTACTAAAGGTAGTTAGCCTTCTTGCATTACTCAACACACAAATGATGGCGTCAGCCCCAAATCCACTATCAGTAAACTCAGGATGCCACGATCCATGATCATCTTTAATGCTCCAAATATGGCACATATCATAGTGAGTATAATTCTTACAACAAGTGATAGTTCCAGCCCACAAATCCAGGCAACGACCTATCTCTGAATTATTACATAATTACTACTTAATACACACTAAGCCGCTACATACATAAAGTTTATTTGGTAGATATTGCTTCCTGGTGTAGCTTTCCTGACATCATCTCTGAATCAACAATGCCATCCCAAATCGGTGCCTTGCTGTATCTTCTCCTTTCCTTTATACTCAGTATCTCCCTTAACAGTGTCGAGCCACATGCGCCAAATAAGTTTCTCATCCTTGGAGATCAAACTCTCTCTCTCTTCATCACTAATCTAAATTCCTACTTTCTTATCCTTCAACATACTTGTGTCTCGTAACAGATCAACCAGTCTATTTCAAAGAATATCATCGGGTTCTCCTAACTTGAAGGATACAATCTACATATAACTTATGCTTTCACTTACTTTCGCATTACGAGCCAACATAACATCATCAATATAGGCTCATATTTGTATATCTCTTATTGTTAGGGTCCTTAGTATCTCAACGTACCTAAGTCCCTCATGTCCTCAACTTTAATTCCTTACTACTCATAATATATCCTAAAATTGAATCTTTTTCAACAGAATCTTTCACTTTGAAAACTTTACATATAACCTTCATTTTTCTTAAGGTCTCCAAGACTATACGAAGGCGTTCTGAGGATTCTTCTTGGAGTTTTGAGCTTGCTAAGATGTCATCAATAAATTCAATCCTGAACTTATCCAAGTACTTCTTAATACCTAGCTCATTCATTCCATAAAAGCAGGTGGGGCATTCAATCCAAACGACATCGGTAGATTTTCATAGTGTCTGTAACGTGTCCCAAAAGCAGTCTTAAAAGAATTATCATCTTAAACCTTCAGCTGGTGGTAATTAAAATCTTAAATCAATCCTCAAAAATTTAAGCGGCTCCTTTTAGCTGGTCAAACGAGTTATCAATTATGGACAAAAAGGTATTTACTCTTGATTGTCATCTGATTCAGTTCTCAATAATCTATACGTAAATTTGTGGATTCATCTTTCATCTTTACGAACAAAACTGGTGTTCCCCGATAGGTTGGGTCAACTTACACCTTCATTAAGTAATTCTTGCAATTGAGTTACCAATTCTTTTGTCTCTCAACCGGTGCCATTCTGTCATGCATTTTAGAAACAGGTATGGTTCTGGAGTAAGATCAATAGTACACTATCATTTTTTTTTTTTTTTTTTTTTTTTTTTTTTTTTTTATCAGGGGGGTTTCTCTTGGTAAGTCGTCAGGGAAACAATTTTTTTTTTCCAAGTCTAGTTACATGTGCGACCCTTGCTGATTTCAGGAGTTTCCTTTCTGTATCTACCATGTGGGTCATACTTATATATTGAACATTCTGGGCAAGGTAATCTGCTGTCTTGCAGCCTCGACATCAATAGTTCTTTTTAACTCGACAACATTTTATAGCTTAATAATGACGGGTTTTCCAACATAAGATGACCTCCTCAAAGAATTCTTTCTGTCCAAGGATATTCAATGAACAATTTTAAAGTATCATTCATAGTTCGGTTTATGGTGAAGATCTTGTTTCTGGTTTTGATTTCTAACCCAAAGTATTGCCTCAGTTCTTTTCAAGTTAAGCTTGGGTGGTCATTCAGATATTTCACTTGGGTGATATCCTTTCCACCTATACTTGTAACCACGGTTTTATTTACAAAGAATAAGTTGGAAGTCTTGTAGAGGAGTTAGATAGAGGGTATTAACCAGGTGTTCGGATAAGTATTTAAAATTACTTACGGTGGTTCCTCAACGGGTTTAATGGACATATCCCTAATTACCTCTGCATACCTTAATCGTATCATCTCTTATTCTATTCCAAGAATTACATCAAATCCTCCTAGCTTACAAGGAAGAAGATCTGCGTCGAATCGTTGTTCTTGAATCTCGGTACCATTATCTGGACATATCTGATCGATAGGAACTGTTTTCCTGATTTGCCACTTCTATAACCAAAGTTTCTCTTAGTGGTAATAACTGAATATCCAGTTTGTTCTTAAAATTCTCTGATATAAAAAGGTCTTGCGATTCCCGAATCAATCAAACAGATAGATAGAAACCTTCGTAACAACACTAGTCTTTTTAATAGGTTCGGGATAGTTTGTTTTAGACTAATCCGTGGAGTTATCCTGGAAATTCTATCATAAAGGCTCGCAATCGAATTATGTCTTAAATATTGAATCTCTATTCTTTTATAGTCAACCATCTTTTAAGTATCATATTTAGAATTAGAATATCAGGAAGTCATGGATTGTGCACTTTATCCTTTTCCAAATGAAGGACAATTACTCTGCGTCATCACGCAGCGTATCACTAGTTTATCCAACATAAATTCATCTTCTTTCGATAGTTGCTCCATATCCAAATTAAGTTCATAGGACCTTAATACCAAACCATAAAACACTGTATATGGGTTTTGAAGATATGACAAACGAGCTAGTAGGATGGTCTCTTCCTTACGATCACTACTCAAACTTAATTTGTTGAGTTCCCCAATTCTGGAAAAGAAGTATCATCACTCTGAAATATCAGCATACACCGTCGCAACTTTAAAACACTGCTCCTTTATGATCCATAAGATTCTTGAACGAAGTAACTCAGAGATGGAAAATGTTAAACTATGACGTGTGTATAATCAATTCTTGGTAACGCTAATCTTTTATAAGGGGTTAACTGAGAGATCAAAATGATCACTGAACATTTGTTCCGTCGCATATGTCATTAGGACAACCGTCATAGTACCCAAGGTGGCCAGCCTTCAGTACTCTAACGACAAGCAACAGTACAAATAGGTGGCGTCCCACCAGACTTCTATCACACAGACAGACAGTCATCCCCTATTCATAGGGTTGTTCATCTCAGTATCACAAAAGGGTCCGATATAGAAAGAGTTATGAAAAGAATGTATATTTTCGAAGTAAATAGTGATAGATAAATTGACCTCTGAATAATATGGACACCTTTCAAGCAACAATGAAAACGCCTGAGCGACGCAAATTATAGAAATTACCGACAATCGCAGCTAATAAAGCGCAACCGTTGATTCTAAAATGAAAACGTCACTGGTAAATATCAACAGCTCATCAGGGAAGAAAATTCTTAAGAGGATATGCACGCAAAACTTATTGTCGGAGGGCACTATCTCAATTCCTATAAGCTTCATCTTTCGAACTACAAATTTTCGGTCACGAAATCGTTCCATAGCTTAGTTTCGAATTTCAGAGCACATAGTTGTATCTCTTAGAGTCCATCTATGGTGCATGTGCCTTGAGTTGGTCCGACTTTGAAAAATGAGTATCATGACATTTTACAAAAAATAGAACAAGTTTAATAGGAGCATCATCTGAAGATCTCCATCCATATCTCTTCCAAATCCCAAGGTAGTAATTGACAATGATATTTTTAAAGTACGGGTCACATCAGCTAGGGATGCCTTAACAGAGTCAAAGGATCATCTTAAAACTTAGTTTCGTTGCCACGTAGGTAACTTAGTCAGGTATGACTGGAGGGAATCTACTACATCCACATCAAAAGAAGGTAAATCTACTAAACCTATCACCCACTAGGAAGGAGGTGCAAGTATCCCAATGAAAAATCCTCAATGTCTTTGTTTATGATCATATACTCTTTAGATGATTTAGTGTATAACTTTGAACTAGGATCTTCATGATCTCTTCGATAGGAGTCGAAGATCTAACTCGAATAGTATGGAAATCTGAGGACTCTAATGAAGTCATCTTCCAAAAATACCAAAAATTTACATCAACAATTTTGACCTTTCTGATGACGAATTCTCAATTACACTCCTAGCTTACAACTGAATGGATTACAACCGAACAGATTCCAAAGGTACTACTTCCGGAGAAGGAATAATCGGAAAAGAATTTATTGGCACAATATGAGGAAATGATGATTTATCAATAATAGAGTTATTCACACTTGAAGAAAAGTAGAAGCTCGAATATCAGAACTTGAAAGGGTTTCAGAAACTTTAAGGAATATCTCATAATTCAAAAAGAAGGGAAGTATTGCCAAGATCTTCAGGTATGTCTTCTTTATCAGCTCCTCTTGATGACTCGTCATTTGATTCTAAGTTCTTCGGCTACACGTCCTACGGTATCGATATCAAACATCATCATCGACCCGCAATAATCTCTGAAGATTCCATCAGCTACATCTGCAGTCGTAAGGATGTTTATCCAGCTCAGCTCAACTATCTCAACCGAATACCATATCTTAATTTACTCGTCGATACTATATCCGATAGTCCGACACGAACTCTACATGAGCTCTGACGTTTCTCGCATAACTATACACACTCCTACACACTCTCGTTTCTAGTTTACTATAACCTTGCTCTGATACCAACACTGTAACGCCCCCAAATCCGGGGTCAGAGGATTTGGTCGTCACGCTAAAATCTCGATTTAAAACAGCCTGCTTAATATAAATCCAATACAAATATATCATCTACGACCCCAACTCTACCTTGGATCTTTTAGGTTATAGGGCTAGAAACAAGAGTCCAAAATTTCATTCAAACTTTAACTTTCTTATACAACAATCTCTTTACATAAATCTCTAACACTGGTATAACTTCGATGTGAAGTATACCAGGCAAAACTACTTATACAATATAATGTTTCCTATAAATCATTCTTATACAATATCCTGTCACTAGATCCAAATGATCTGCATCAGCTTGTCGTCTCAACGTTGTTTTAAATCTTCTCGCCCCATGGTTACGCATTTAAATACTGGCAATCACCCTTTTAGCTCTGTACCAGAATGATTCAACTTTTTCCTTTTCCTCTTTAGCTGTAAAAATATGATTAGCAACAAGGGTGAGCAACTAGATGCTCAGCAAATTCCACCGACTCGCTTACTCATACTAATTATAACAAGAAATGTGAAGGAAAATACTTTTTATACAAAGGAACTCAAAACAAAAATCAATTATCAACTTACTCTGATAGAAAGATGGTCAATGAACTGACCGAATCATTTATCTCAACCCAATGGCACTTAAATACACTACCTTTGGGATATAATAGGAATGTCATCCACAGGACTCACAGTATAATAATTTATTCTGACGGACTAGAAGTCCAAAGATTTACCGAATCGTTTAAGTCAACGCAATTGCATTCGAACTTTGAATGCTGTAGATACCAAACTCTGAATAATGTGGACACTGGACTTTGAATGATGTAAATACTGAACTTTGAATGATACAGATACTGGTCTTATCTCCTCTACGATACCCCACGGCTCGATCAACTGCCGTGTCTCAAGTACCGTACACCCGTGATACCCCATAGCACGATCACTACTATGTCTCAAGTATCACCAAATCGTTTTGCTAGCATAAAGGGGTCGAATAATCAACCCGGCAACATTAGTGCCAAAATAAATATTCCTCTCTTGATACCACGAGTTTGTACCTCGTGTTGATCAGAAAGTAAATTCCATGGGCCACTCCCATGTTGACCAGTGGAGTAACAGATTATTCTCCAGAATAAAATGAACAACAATTGTCAATTCTGGCCGACTGCCAGTTACTATTTATACAATATCGACCCGAACAATGGGCCGTTGCAACCTTTGACAAAAAGATGATTATGTGGACACGAACAATATGTCACACCAGACAATAAGATAACAAACCTCGAACAAGGAGGTTTATTGAATTGAATCAAAATATTTTGAGTCGTCTTGAAAGATAAGAACAACTCGAACTTATCAAAACACTATACCAATGCGCTAGGATGATTGTTTAAGAGGAAGTTTCTGAGGAATTTCCTTTCATATATCCACTATTCTGCACACATCTACTTTGATCCGAACAATGAATCAAATCTGAGAATTTCAAATAAAGTTTATCGGATTTGAACAATAAATCCGATTGAAGTCAACAAATGTTTAACTACCTCGAAAAATGAGAGTAGTCATAGCTGAATGCATCTTTAAAGGGTCATCTTGAACAATTAAGATGCCCGAGGAAGTTCAATGGATTACGTTTTAAGGACAAGGAGTATTTATAGTGGAAAACTTATCATAATAACTTTCATCAACTTTCCAAAACATATCTTCCATAAGATAATTCAACAATATATAAAACATCATCATTTCTCAAATAATTAGTAGGAGGAAGGGTCAGAAGGAACTTGCCTCGATAGCGCTATGCACAAAATCAATTAATTATTATACTCTACCCGCGTGTCTGCTTTCAATTACAGACCAGGGGAATTTTCACCTCCCTTTCTTTTCTCTTTTCGGCCGGCTGTGGAAATGAAACTGCCGGGGGATTGGGATAAGATTAGATTAGCCCTCGTACTATAACTTTCACATAATATAAATGTTTATAAACTCAAGCGCATATAATTTCTACAGAAAATTGGGCATGACCTATTCGTATAGTGGACGTTTGCCCTGTTTTCAAACACCAAAACTTTCCAACTCAATCATCCACAATTAATTCCACATTTCATCTATTACTCAATTAATCTGCCTCGACATGCAGTAATTCACATAAGGAAAGGACCCGCCCAAACATGCGGCACCTAAACACATAATGATAAATAACCCGCCCAGACATGCGGCACCTAAACACATAATAAGGTTGAAATCCTTTTTGGAAAATATTTGGCCTTCCCTTTTATAAAGATTTGAACATAAACCATCTATGAATTGAAAATCAATCATTTACTTAAATCTGATTATCACCAAATAGCACATAGCACATGCTTCATCTAGTTCACATAATTTCATATACTTCAGATAGCACATAACACATGCTTAGTCCGCTAACTCTTATAATTATACAAACTTTAATAGTTACATATTAACACATAATCATACCTCATTCACGTATGCATTTAAACTGACATATCATGTCATATACTATTTGCAATAATATTTCTTTAGTTGTCCTGTCGAAAGTTCGGCAGCACTTCCTTTGTTTATATAACAAACCACCCGTTTTAAACTAATATCAATAACCAAGAATTTATTTACAACTAGTCTTCTTCAACATTTAACTTAATCAATTTCAACATATCATATTCACTCACTATCATCCAGACATATAGCAAATAGCAGGCAAACATATATTTACTCAACTCTGTCATACTGGTTCAATTCTTAACTCAGTAATGTGCATAATAGCATTTAATCACATATGTGTGTGTTTGTGTGCGCATATATATATATATATATATATATATATATAGCACAAAGTCAGAATAATCACTTACAATCAAGCAACTCTTTGACTTGACCAAATCAATCAAGTTCAACAGATAGTTTGAAAGTAATAATCAAACTTGATTTATAAATAATCAAAGTTAAATAATAAGCAATCAATAAAATTCACCAATTAAGTATTGCATTAATTGGTCAATCAAATTAATTTCATTATTATTTAAAATTGATTAAAATAATCAACTTCAATTACTCTTTAAACTCTAATGACTTTAAAACAACCAATAACATAAATACTCAGATTTTTCCGAAATTTCGGCATGACCCGTTCGTAAACAGGACTAGCCAGAAATTTTGCATGTACTATGCTGCGCCCCCAATCATAGGACGGATCACATAGTACAGCACAACAACAACCTGTATATTTTAATAGTAAATAACAATATAAATAAATATCTCAACCGTCAACTATAATAATTCCCCAAGCTGGGAATTATACCAGAATATCAAAAGTAACTCTTCACAATGAAACCACTTCACAATACCATACATCCAAATGAGTTTTAACAATTATCAACTCAATATCAGTTTAAACCTTCACAATAAAAATCACTTCACCATAATTAATATTCATAGAACAAGTTGAGAGATTAAACAGATATTAACTCACCAACTAGAGTTACTTAATCAAATCCGTAAAACTGTTTACCATTAACTTAAACAATTAACATCAACTCAATTTAGTAATTACGGCACATTTTCATTATATTCTTTCTTCACATTGCTAAGAGCCTCATATATTAACAGGACTAAACACATACTATACTCACCATACTAAAACCATTTAAACACGCAATATAATTCAAATAGAAGAATTACCCAAACAAAATTTCAAATCTACAATTCAGAATTATACTCTAAAATTATCACGAATTTAAATACTGCATTTAAATCTCGTCACAACTAAATAGATTTATAATTATAACTAAGCTATACTAACAATTGAAGTTCATCGAAAACACTTAAAATCTCAGTAAAACTTATTTAGAAATTTAACAACCATTTTGCACATAAATAACACATATTAAAAAAAAATGAATTTGTACTATCATAAGTTACTAGCAAAACGAATTCATAACTACTACAGATTATTAAAACGAATCTCTATATAAGATTACCACAAAAACTGAATCATTACCTATCACCATTTAATCACAAAACGAACTTATTAAATAATAGGTATAATTACCACCAAAAAAATCGGATTATATATTATCACCCCAAATTATCAACAACAATTCTATATTTAATTTACTACACCAAAAACGAATTTGTATATACATATAAATTAATAAAAGAATAAAAACATTGCAGGGTTTCGATTTGTACCCTCAGAGCTGAAATCGAAGTATAGTGGTGGTGATTTGGCGAGTACTGATGGTGGAAACGGCCGGAGTTTGACAGGAAAAAGGGACAGTTGTGCGGCGTTCATCGCCGGAAAGAACCAACAGCGGTGGTGGTCGTAACTTGACTGAAGAGCGGTGGCTGCGCACGCGCGGTGGTGGGCGGCTGGACGGCAAAACGCGACGGCCGGAGTTTGACGGAGAAAGGAACGGCGGTGGCGGACTCGCGCGGTGGCGCTCGAAGAACAGCGGCTCGCCTGAACGGTGGCGGCGATCGGAAAACGAATAGAAAAGGGGGAAAAGATTTTGTTTTCTCTCGACTTTTCTTCCGCTGGATTCTTCCTCGATTCATACAACTGAGTGTGTGTGTGTGTGTTTTGTGTTTGCGTGC
Organism: Heracleum sosnowskyi; assembly: GCA_030848705.1. Lineage (NCBI taxonomy): Eukaryota > Viridiplantae > Streptophyta > Magnoliopsida > Apiales > Apiaceae > Heracleum > Heracleum sosnowskyi. Next base: position 76,484,554 of record CM061235.1, read on the forward strand.
GTGTGTTTGTGGTGTGTGTATATATATCCTGTGTGTTTAGAAAAGAAAATGTAGTTTCTGGAGCCTTCCACTGTCTTCTGGAATATAATAGATTAGGATAGCTATTACTATACTTTTATTAGCCCACTAACTGCAATTTAGCGGAACTAATATGATATAATTTTAAATTAAATTCAACTAATAAAATTTATTTATATACTCAAAATTATTCTCAAAATATTTAAATGCTCCAAATTTATAATTAAATGAATTTCGAACTAATTTACTTAAAACAATTTTGTCGGGCTCAAATTTACTTATAATTACCGGAAAAAAAATTTTAAATCACCCCACAACTTCACATAATATTATTAAACATTTAAACACATAATGCAGCAAATTTTTTATAAACCTTAAATATTACCACTTTTATTATTTAAACAAATAGGAAATTGGCACCTAATTTTCTGGATGTTACATGCCTGGTGCTAACTCGATTGTGAACTCAATTTGTCGATCGGGAGGCAATCCTGGAAGTTCGTCCGGAAATACATCTGGAAATTCGTTGACTACGGAAATCTCTTCTATCTTGGGAGCTTCCTTACTTTTATCTTCAACATACGCTAAATATGCTTCACAGCCTTGTCTTAACATCCTTTTTGCTTGCATAATCGTAAGAAACGTCTTTATTTGCTTTTGGCCCTTCCATACGATTTTTCTACCTTCTGGAGATTTTAGAATGACCTTCTTGCCCTTACAGTCGATTTGCGCACTATTCTCTGCTAACCAATCCATTCCTAGGATAACATCGAATTCTCCCAATTGAAAGGGTATCAAGGAGATAGGGAAATGACATCCGGATATCTCGATCACGCACTGGGGACAAATTTGATCCGCTAAAACTCGATCCTGATTTGCTAGCATGATACTAATAGCTTCATGTAATTTCCTAACTTCGCATCCCAATTTAGCAACAAAATCCTTAGAGATAAATGATCTAGTAGCGCCTGAATCAATTAACACTTTAGCTGTAACGGCATTGACAAGAAGCGTACCTGCTACCACATCGGAGCTTTGTATGGCATCTTTCATGTTCATGTTGAAGGTTCTAGCTGGTGCTGAGCATGCTGGAATTTGATAGGGCAACATCTGCTGAGTAGGTGCCTGGGGAACTAGAGCTGGATAGATAGGTACCTGATTCATCTGGTTCGGATCACTCGGTATAGGTGCTGCAGTCAACCTCATTAAGTTATTGTTCTTCACCGGTGTTTTGCATTCTTTGGAAATGTGTCCAATCTTTCCGCACTTGTAGCATGTCACATTTTGCTTCGTTCCTCCACACTCATTTGCGTAATGGCCCTTGGTTTGACATTTGTAGCAGACGATATCTGCCTTGTTGCATGTACCTGTGTGTTTCTTTAAGCAAGACTTGCATTCTGGAATAGATGATTGTGAGGGTCTCTGCTGGTTCTGACTTGAGGGCTTATTTCCATGGTTCCGGTTTGCTGTTTCATTTTTCTGAAAATTCCTTCCTTTACCAGTAGTATGAAATCCTGGCTTCTTCACAAATCTATTTACTGGCTTTCCTTGACTTGATCCTTCTTCCGGAAATCCAAACTTTCTCTTTTTGTTGTTCTTTTCTTTCTGATTCTGCTCGCTTTCTCCTTCTACTATCTTCGCCAACTGAAGTACTTCCGCATAAGTGGTAAACTGGAACATTGCCACCCTACTCCTAATCCACGACTTTAGTCCTTGCTGGAATCTTTTTCCTTTCTTCTCTTCCGTATCCACGTACTCCGGTACAAATCTTGACAATTCGGTGAATTTCTTCTCATACTCTGAAACACTTAACTCGTTTTGCTTCAACTCGAAAAATCTTAGCTCCATCTGTGTCTGCATGTATTTCGGAAAGTACTGATCCAGGAACAACTTCTTAAACCTCTCCCAGGGAATCACTTCTGTAGTTTCTAAAGCTCTTACTTACTCCCACCAATAGTTCGCTTCTCCTTTTAAGAAATAGCTAGCGTAATTAGTCTTATGATTTTCTCCTACCGCTACTAAGGCAAAGGCTTTTTCGATCTCTTTCAACCAGCTTTGAGCTTCTACCGGGTCTAAGGTTCCTTTGAACTCTGGCAGCTTAACAGCCTGAAAGGATTTGAAGGAAACAGTGTTCTGGACAGGTTGTGGCTGTAACTGTTGTAATTGTTGTTGTTGCTGTTGTAGTATTTGCTGTTGTTGAACTAGAGTGGTAGTTTGCTGACGTAAAAGTTCAATGAGTTGTGTCATATTTAAATTAGCTTCGGGCGGGTTTTCTGGGTTAGGATTTGGATTTTCAGGGTGTATAGGTTCTGGAGTTGGATTTCTTGGGTTGTCAATGGTTTCAGTTGGAGTCGCATTCTTGGGCTTTCGACCTGGTCTTTTCTTTGGCGGCATTCTACTGAAGTGAAAACACAAGAGTTATACAGGTTCATAGTTTTGGACAATATAGCAAGGTATATGTAGGGTGCAGAAATAGTTATAACAGTTCTATATCCATGTAGTTAAAAAAAAATGTACAAGTTATGTTGATATGAAGCAGTGGTATATGGCAATATTTCTATGCCTAAAGGAACATGGTTATAATCAGGGTAAGTAACGTAAGAAGTAAACTGGTCAACAATATCAAATAAAATACTGAATAGAATACGAATAAACGGATATCAAATCCGTTCACCACAAACAAGGTCTAAGTACGATCCAGGGAATAGAGTTATAAAGTACAACTGATAAAAACAACAAAGCATAAATAACTGCACTGATCCAGGAGTAAGATAACACATCCTGCTATATGCTATCCTACTAATCAATGCCCTAACATATCAACCATCGGTCTCCATCTCGTCAACAACTCGCTGCAACTCGTCTACCAACATCTGCACAAACATCCGCACCTGGGTGGTCTTCGTACTGCCCACTGGTGGAAGAGTATCTAACTGCTGCTGACCCATCCTAATAAGGCTACGGAGCCTATCTGCAAGGTGTGAGGCTGAAGAGGATGTGGGTGTACTATCGAACATAGAGTCGATCCGGGAGCTTAGTGCCTGAGTCTGACCTTCTAAACTATAGCACTCTCGGAGCAAGGATGCATACACAGAATAGGGAACTGTATCAGGAGCACCGGGGAATACTGTAGATGTTGAGCCTAAATGCATATCCAGCTGAGGTTCTGGAACTGAGTAGGTATCCTCGGAGTCAGATATCTCCATGTCGGTATCCTGGGGTATAGGCTGAGAGTCGGAGTGACTGCCGTCTGAGCTGGGACTATGTGGGGGTGTCTGTGGACGCTGCTGTCAAAGAAAAATATACATATATATATATATACCAGGATAAGCGAGCTAAAATAAATGCAAGTAAACCTAAAGGGAATGATTCTAGACTAAAGTTGAGCTACCATTTTATCTTATGCATGGGTTACTCCTCCTAATTTCTACTTAATAGTTGAATTCATCCTATATCCTTATTCCTAATTACTATTCTTACTATATAAATCCTATATTATTTCAGTGACTTGAACCTGATGCTCTGATACCAACCTATGACGCCCCGACACTGGCACCACTAAAACATACTACTAAACAAGCAACCAAACCCTTCTTATATTATAAATACATAAGAAAACATTAAACAAACTACCCACAAAGCCTAGATCGCATCCAGGTTCAAGTTTGAAATAACATACTACAAGACCAAAAGAAACAGATTCTAATGTCATGCATACAACTGACTAAACTATGTCGTAGCTAGCAAAAGAACTTAACACCTAGTGCCTGGTACTAGTGGGTACCAACCTGGTCAAACTGTCTCCTAAATGCGGCTCCTGAACCACCTGTCCTCTTACGGGCAGTCTGCATAGTTCTCACCATACTTGCTAACTGTAAAGGGTTAGATAATAACAAAAGAGTGAGCTACAAAGCTCAGCAAGTGTATAATAAAAGCCAACAACTTCAAACAAAATAAATGAATCAAGGCATCTGATGTAGAACAGGGTTTCATAACGAAAGTCAATAGCAGGGTTTCTTAACAAGAATCGATAACAGGGTTTCATAACAAAAGTCAATAGCAGGGTTTCTTAACAAGAATCGATAACAGGGTTTCATAACAAAAGTCAATAGCAGGGTTTCTTAACAAGAATTGATAACAGGGTTTCATAACAAGAATCAATAACTAAACGGATTGGAATTAGAGCCACACGCTACGAGCTAAGCTAGGTGATCAGCCAACGCATTAGCTCCGGGTCACATATTTAATGTGACTCCAAACACACACTGGATCCATAGGCAACATATTGGCCTTAAATAATTCATAAATCAGACCGGCGTAACGGTCAAAATCAAATCTCCAATTCCAGGGTTGAATAAAATTTCAGATTAATCACAATGACTAAGGGTGTCAAGATTTCAATTATAAATCAAGTCTATATGAACGACTTGTTTCAGTTTTACAGATTTCAATTCACGATAACGCTTGAGGGATTCAAATGATAATGAAAAAAAAATAGAAAGGTCATGTTATAGGGTCAAGCATAGGTATTAAGCAATAATCATGTTATAAGTAAGCATGACAATAAATGGGTTTAAGACAAAGCATGATAGGTTTACAAAGATATAGTTACAAGAGGGCACAAAATGTTCAAAGGTATTATATGAAAAGAAAGAATACTGGTTAAAGAAAACATTCACATCATAAATTAAGAGAAGCGGCCACTTGAACAATAAGTGGAGGGAATAGACACTTGCCTTATCAAGGAGACAACTAGGGTTCTTCTTTTCCTATCTGAGCTAGCTCCTTTCCTGGTCGCCTACTTGGACCTATAAAAAAAATTTAGCTTCACTTAGCACCTTAACTTAGTTTTTCCCCTCAGTGACTACGTAACTAACAATAGATGCTAACATCTACCCTTGCGATACATATATAATCAACATAAACATCCAACAAATGAAATCACATAACATACCTTGAGGTTTTTGACGGAAAAACCTTAGGATAAAGTATTTTATTAATACTTACTAGCACTTAAAAAAAAATAAAATCCACTAATTCATGTAGGCATATAAAACCAAACCATACCTATAAATTTTGGGAACTACTTAACAAATTATAAGATAATATTGCGACGACAAAACAACTAGTAATTTTAAATAATTAAAAATATTAGAAAGAATTCTATTATTTATTGTACACAATTAAATCTATACAAGCAATTCACCATTACTTACTAATAAAATAAAATAAAGTAATTTAATTACTAGATAATGAATTTTTGAATTTACTCCACCTTAACAATTTATAAATTTACCAATCATCAAGAAATGCAAAATAATCATACTTAAAATAATTAATCTCTAATTAATATTACTTTCTCTCTCTCTCTCTCTCTCTCTCTCTCTCACACCCGGTCTCTCGGCCTTCCCAACATACACACACCCAAAACATTCATACTCACTTCCCAAAATACTCTACACCTTCTCCCATGTTCATTTAATTAAAACACTACTCACACTAATTATTCTCTTTTCTCAACACTCCACACTTAACTCATTTCACACTCAACAATTTTCATTTATCACATACACACACACACAAATACAAGCTCACACTACAACCTTTCTCCTTTTCTACCTTTCTCTTTTCTTCCTTCTCCCTCTTTCTAACTCTCTCCCTCTCGGCCTCTCACCCTTCCACCTTAACAACTCACAAAAATCCATAGCCAACACTACATCACACTAGTTAATCCTTTAAATCACAAAGTTATTAACATGCAAAATAAATCCAATTAGATTACATACTATACTTTATAAATAAATTACATGCAACTCAAAATTAATACATCCAAGTCTTTATTCACAACAAAAATCAAGAACCCATTACTAAATGAGTCCAAAAACATAAGATAAAATCAAAACCTTTTACATGCATCAATATATCCACCACTAATCACCTTATTAAACTCAAAAATTCTTACTCTTCACTTTAACATCACATAATCACAATAAAGCTTTACATGCAATAGTTTTTATAAGCTAATTTCACTAGATATAAATATAAAAGCAACATGCAATGATTTATATACACTAAATATTCAAGATCCATCAAAAGAAAGGTTGCATGTAAGAATCCATGACTCTCGGCTCCTTGTTAGTCATTGTCGGAGTCTAGTTCTTCTCCGGTGAGTCCAAATTAGAGGATCTCATCAAGAAAGAACTACTTCTCATACCAAAAGGCCTTGCATGCAACTAAAAGTACTAAATCTCATCTTACTCACAAAACACATCATCAAAATATAAGGATATGGATATATATATATACACTTACTAAGGTGAAGTGTATAAGAGAGAACTTGATTTTTGGGATGGGGTTTGAGAAAAGAAGAAAGAAGAATTGGGGGATGGGGTTTCGGGAAAATAAGAAATGGGGGAGGAGAGGAGTGAGCCGAGAGAGATGAGAGAAGAGAGAAATGAGTGGGCTTGGAAAAAAAATAAAAGTGGCACAAAGAAATGGGCTTAAATAGGAGGTGTATAGTGGGTAATTAGGAAATGACTAAAATAGCCTTCCCTCATAACTCAATCAAAAGTTAGTTGGGGCTAGTAGGGTAATTCCATAATTAGAAGTAAAGTACATTTCTAAATAAGAAATCATTTTGCTAGTTGGTACAATTAAATACAATTAAATATTTATGAAATCTCTACTAGTAAAATAATTGAATGTAATCCACATGTAGAAAATTAAATATGCAAGCATCACTAATATTAAATAAATAAAACTAATAATTTCAAAGATTGTTAAAATACAAATTAAAGAAACACTTTTATCTAAATAAACACAATTAATATACAATTTGTATATAAGTCACATTGTCACCACTCTAATATTAAGATTATTAGAAATAAAAATCTCGAATACTAGAACTGGCAAAATAATATTTACAAAATTTAAAACGAATTATTCTAATATAAGAAATCTACTAAGCCATTATCACACACATAAAAATATAGTAGGTAAAAAAAAATTTAGTCACATTCACCTAATAAAATATTTTATAAACCAAAATTTGTAAGGCGTTACATTAATACATGATTAATCTAATTAAGTCATGCATCACATTGTATCCTACACATGCAATCATACATCAATATGTAAAGTGCAGTATGTAAACGTGCTTGGTTATGGCCTTTATCCTATATGATCCTTTCGAGCTAATGAAAGGATCAAAGGTCAATCTATGGTGAAAAATATAAATACAATTACATGTCTTCATTCTCCTTGTTCCCTTGAATGCACCTCTTCTTTGATCGTCCTTCAATCTTCAAGTACATTACATTGAACAATTGAATCCAACCTATACTTATGTACTTACATAATAAAACTCGATTTACATTCGAGGTTAAACAATTACAAGAATGAAGAAAACGACATGCAAGTCGTATTTATAAAACCAAAACCATAAACCATTAAACTACGGGTCTTAAGGCCATAACCAGCACCATGCTCAAATACTCAATTACGAACACAAAAATAATAAAGCGGGGGTCCGGGGGCGGCAGCCCCCGGGCGGGGGTCAGGGGGCGGAAGCCCCCTGGCAGGGTCCAAGGGGCGGCAGCCCCTGGCTGGGGTCGAGCCAGCCACTGCATCATATACAGTGCTATTCCGAAAGACTAGTGCTATTCAAAAATCATCGATTTCGGAATCTCAGATCATATCTTATAGTCTCTGCCGCCACTGCATCATATACAGTTCCGGAAGCATGTATCATATACATACAGACATATCCCAGTTTGCAGATCGTGTCCAAACATGATCTGTCTCACAGTTTATATCCCTATATAAACCAGACAACATGCATAACATACAATCATCGCATATTAATCAGTCATATCAATATATTAAGCATAACAGTATCATATATAAGCGATATAACATATTATAATCGATATATCTCATAATTGTATCAAGGCAGATTCATAAAACATGCATACATGCATCGAATACAGTAAACACATAACCAAATCAGCCCCTTACACACGTAGCTCGGATACCATTGTTGGGTTTCGGGGCAATAAACGCAGCGAAAAACAGTCGTAAAACAATAAAAATTCCGAAACCCTAACCCTAGGATCCGTGTACAAGACATGGCTGATTATGGAGAAACGAAATCATACCTTAAAGAGCTTTAAAGTTCGGAAAGATGGAGGTCCTTGTTGTAATCACCACACAGCCCTTGTCCAAGATCTGCGTCGCCAAAGTCGTCTACACGAACGCTCGATCGTCCAACGATCAACGGAGTTCGGTACTAGCCGAAAAACTGCCCCTCTCTCTCTCTCTCTCTCTCTAGCCTCTCTTAATGCAGAGCTGCTAGGGTTTTCTTTAATTCGAAATTGCAGAAAAATCATACCTCAATAATACATCATAATGTATTTATATGAGATAGAGGATTGGGCCAAAACCCTAAATCCGTTTTTGGGCTTCTTAAAACCCAATCTGATTTTGGTTTTAGTATTAAATTCGAAATTCTATTTAATTAAGACCATCTCAATTAAATGACTAATTTCGAAAATAATCAGTTACTATTAAATTCGAATTTTGATTTAATTAAGACCAGCTCAATTAAATAACAAATTTCAAATTTAATCATTTAATTTAAATTCATAATTTAAATTAAAACTCCATTTAAAACGTTCTAAGTGTGTGACCTTTTAGGTTATTATTTCGTTGGCAATAATTTTATTCTTAAATAAAATTATAAACAATGAGCGGCATCTAGTAATACATCATTGCTCCCCAAGAAATCATAATAAATGGGGATCCAATTAAACCTTTCGTGACTAATGTTTCCGTGTAATATAATCCCTTTAACCAAATATTATAGATTAAACATTAGTCACGAAAGGTTTAATTGGATCACCATTTATTATTATTTCTTGGGGAGCAATGATGTATTACTAGATGCCGCTCATTGTTTATAATTTTATTTAAGAATAAAATTATTGCCAACGAAATAATAACCTAAAAGGTCACACACTTAGAACGTTTTAAATGGAGTTTTAATTTAAATTATGAATTTAAATTAAATGATTAAATTTGAAATTTGTTATTTAATTGAGCTGGTCTTAATTAAATCAAAATTCGAATTTAATATTCACTGATTATTTTCGAAATTAGTCATTTAATTGAGATGGTCTTAATTAAATAGAATTTCGAATTTAATACTAAAACCAAAATCAGATTGGGTTTTAAGAAGCCCAAAAACGGATTTAGGGTTTTGGCCCAAACCTCTATCTCATATAAATACATTATGATGTATTACTGAGGTATGATTTTTCTGCAATTTCGAATTAAAGAAAACCCTAGCAGCTCTGCATTAAGAGAGGCTAGAGAGAGAGAGAGAGAGAGGCAGTTTTTCGGCTAGTACCGAACTCCGTTGATCGTTGGACGATCGAGCGTTCGTGTGGACGACTTTGGCGACGCAGATCTTGGACAAGGGCTGTGTGGTGATTACAACAAGGACCTCCATCTTTCCAAACTTTAAAGCTCTTTAAGGTATGATTTCGTTTCTCCATAATCAGCCATGTCTTGTACACGGATCCTAGGGTTAGGGTTTCGGAATTTTTATTGTTTTACGACTGTTTTTCGCTGCGTTTGTTGCCCCGAAACCCAACATAATAGACCCTAAAGAGGGTAGGAAACAGGTATAAATTTATATAATTCTTAAAATCCGTATTTAATAAGATGTTTTTTACACATCTTCTTAATATTATTTTTATTAGTTTTAAAATATATTAATAGATAAGCTATTAAAAATGTTCTATAGGATTTATTTTCTTTTATAAGTCTTGAACTACTAGGAGGTCTCATTAAAACTCAATATAAAGATTAAACAGATAATATATGTTAAACAAACTTTAATTAAACTAGAAATCATTTTTGAATTAAACCCTACAACTCATAGCATTCAAACAACATAATTGTCTATATATAAACAAGACTACATATAGATTATATGAACAATAAACAAACATTATTAATAATTACAAAGTTTTAGAAACAGTATGGCTCACCGGAGTCCCCTAGCTGCTGGTACGCCTCCTTCTTGGACTACCCCGTCCTTATGGGCTCCCAATGCTGGTATCTCTACGTAATATCTACCACACCTTGCTTCGTCAACTTTATAAATATTAATAAGATGTGTTTATTATAGATATAATCAACATATCTTCTTGCTTATATATCTAATTATATAGCTGTTTGCTACTTGTTGTAGGAGAGAGGGTTTTTAGCTTAAAGCCATATGGAGAGAATTATAAGAACTTGAAGAGAGAATTTAAGAAAGCTGAAGATATATATTTCTGAATTGTTTTCTTACATTTGATATGTCAATCCTTTTATAGGCATTCTACTTTGAATACTAACAAATTACATTTTCAAAAGGTTTACAGTAAATCAAAGATTCTTCTGCTTTTTTATTTGTCTTCATCTCTTTATCTTTTATGCTTTTTCTTTTCCTTTTCTGGCACTCTTCCACTAGTTATCCTCTTTTATTTTGCATCGTCCATTTTTTCTTCTTTTCTTGACAGCTTTCACTTGATATTATTTTCTATTTTGTGTTGTCCATCTCTTATCTTCTAGGTTCTTCCACTTTTTGTTTTTGCTGCTATTTTGGCTGGTCGTGCTCATAATATCTTCTAGAATACCTGTTAATATAACCTGTTTGTATGGGTATAGTCACCAATAAAATTTTATTGGGCTATACAATCATCATAATATTGTTACAGTCACCAATTTTCATTGGGCTGTAAAATCATCATAATATTGTTATAGTCACCAATTTTCATTGGGCTGTAAAATCATCATAATATGGGTATGGTCACCAATTTATTATTTGGGCCATACAAGCATTCATAATACATTCGGTCACCAATCATTACATTGGGCCGAAGAATCATAAAATATTACATTTTATTCAAATGGATCAACAGAGTCTCCTTCTTTCTTTGCTTGAGAATCTGATAGAGTCACTGATCTTCTTGATATCATAGGCCTTACTATTTCAATAGTTTTATCTGCATGCTTATGCTTCAATCCTGTTATTTTAGCCTGCATGGTTGTTATTGGTGTAGTGTCTATATTCATGACATCATTATTATAATATAAGGTAATAATATCTTCTACTCCTCCTCCCTGGCCAGTGCCTATAACACAAGCCTTTCTTCCTCTTATCATATCTTCTAATTTGGATTTCAATGTTGATAGTCCAATGGCTCTTTTTGTACACATCCATGTTCCAAACTCTACTATAGTACATGGTACTGGCATTTTTAAACTGGTCTCATCTCCTTCCTCATCTGATCCTCTTCTAGCCTTATATAGTTGACAAACTAATATAGGTTTTCCTGTTAAGTCTGGACCAAAGGATTTCATCATAGCTTGTACGCTTTGGGTTATCAGGGAAGGACATTTTGATATGCTTGATAAGGTTTCATCTGTTAAGATTTTATCAACAAATCCAAGTGATAACAAATTTTTTACTATATTAGGATCTGCATTTGTTCGGCAAATATATCGAGGATATCTGTTAAAATTTTCAGGTCTTACTATAGTGTTGTTGCTTTTATAATCATAATATTTGCATACCTTCTCATATGCTGCAACATACTCATCAGAATATTTTACCTTGTCAGCCATGGTAATAAGGTTTAATGAATTGGATGAACTTGGTATATTTGGAGTTTGGGTAATATTAGGCATAGTAGGTGTAGTAACAAGGTTTGATACAAAGGTTTGAGGGGTATTCTGAATATTTTTGAGAAATCTCATTTTCTCCTCAAGGGTTTTTACCAAACTGTTTATATCAGTGTTTATCTGTGCTACCTGTTCATTCTTCTCACCCTGATTTTGTTCTTTCCCTATCAGTTGATAGAGGCTAATATTTCTTCAACCTGTTTTGCTACAATATTATCCATGTTCTCTGCTAAGAAAATCAGCCAAGAGATTTTTAGTTCCAGAGATATTTTTAATAATAAAATCATAACAACTAAAAAATGCTTTCCATTTACGCCTTTTATTTAATTCTGGTAAAAGATCAATTTTATTAGTATAAAAGATTTCACCTGAGTATTATCTGTTCTTACAATAAATTTTACAGGTAATAAATGATAATGAAACCTTTTAATTCCGAATTTTACTGCTAATAATTCTTTTTCATTAATATGATAATTTTTCTCATTGGGTTTCCATGTTCCTGATGTATATCCACATATTAAAGGTTTTTCTTTATCCAAATCATCTTTTTCATATGCTATGAGGACTGCTCCCCATCCTATCTCACTAGCATCTGTATATAATTCTAATAAATCATCTTCTTTAGGTAATCTTAATTTAGGTAAATGATTTACTTTGGTTTTTAATAATTTAATAGCATTAGTATGTTCTTCTGTCCATTCAAATTTATTATGTTTTTTTATTAAGTCTTGAAGAGGTTTTCTTAATTTTGGTAAATCTTTAATATAATCTGAAGCATAATTTATAATTCCTAAGAATTGTTGTACTTCTTTTTTATTTTCTAAAACTTCTTTAAAAAATTTTATTTTAGTGTCAATATGTTCTTGTAATTGAATTCCCTCAGAATCTATAATATATCCTAAATAATCTATTTTATTTTTAAATATTTCTGATTTCTTTTCAGATAATAATATGCCATGTTTCCTAATAGTTTGGATAAATAATTCTAAGTGTTTAATATGATCTGTTATATTATCACTAAAGATTAATATATCATCTACATATACTAAACAAAATTCATTTAGATTCCTGAATATTTTATCCATCCTTCTTTGAAATATTTGTGGGGCATTTCTTAATCCAAATGGTAATACTATCCATTCATAATGTCCTTGTGGTACACTAAAAGCTGTTAAGGGTATTGATTCTTTAGTAAGTTTAATTTGCCAATATCCACTTTTACAGTCAAATTTACTAAACCATTTTTTATTAGTCAATCTGTTAATTAAATTTCTTTTATAGAGTAAGAAGTATCCATCAAATATTGTCTTTTTATTTAATTCTCTATAGTCTATTACCATTCTAGCTTTTCCTCTTTTTATTTCACTATGTTTTCTTACTACAAATGCTGGACTACTATGTGGACTTTTACTTTCTTGTATAAGTCCTCAATCTAATAATTCTTTTGTTTGAATTTCTAACTCCCTTTGATCTGTAGGACTATATCTTATTGGTCTGCATCTTATTATATCATTAGGATTTATTAATTTAATTTCAGCATACATTTTTTCTTTATCCCATAGGCTTATTGGATTTTCACCAAAATTTATTTTTAATAATTCTATATATTTTTCTTTTAATAAGTCTAAATTATGTTGTCTTTCTTCTTTTATATTATTTACTCGAATTGACTTAATAGGTATTAATCTTTTTAATATTATCCATTTATCATATGGTGTTAATAGACTTATTGTATTTTCTTTTATAACTTGTGTTTTAAATGAATCTAAAAAATTATTTCCTAATATTATTGGTTGTTTCATATTATTTTCCTGATATACTAAAGGTAATCTAAACCTAGTTTTATTTAATATGAATCTTACATTTTCTGCTACAATATCCAATTCTTTCATATGTTCATTAAATCCAGTTACCCTTATTTTATGTGTTTTTGTTCTTTTCCATTTGTGTTGTATTAATACTTCTTTTTTAGCTAAGCATATGTCTGCTCCACTATCTATAAACATTTTTTGTTTTATATAATTATTTGGTTTATATTCTACTGCCGCTTCTATATAGATTGCTACCATGTTATTCACTTTCTTCAAAATTGGTACTAGAATTACTAACTTCTTCCATGTATTTTATTTCTTCAGGTTCAGTTTCACTTATATAAAATTCCTCATCATTATACCAATTTGTGTCTTCTTCTTTTATATATTCTAAGTTCATTATAAATTCTGTATTATTTATATATTTTACTCCTTTTTGTTTTAATTTTGGACATTTATTAGCATAATGACCTTTTTCATTACAATTCCAACATTTACAATCTTTTACTTTATTATTATCTCCTTGTAAAGGTTTAAGAAATTTTCTTCTCCTAAATTTTCTTTTAAATCTAAATCTTTTCCTATTTTCTGGTGTATTTTTATATTTTCTAAACCTTTTTCTTTTATATTTTCTCCTAAATGGTCTATATGATTTATAAGTCTTAGGTTGTTTGTAATAGTTATCTTGGGGTTTATAACTTGGTTTTTTATAATTTTTATAGCGTCTTTGTTTTGTATATTTATTATCACATCCGAATAATAATTTTCTTTCTGTAAATCCACATATTTGTCTTAATCCTCGTTTCTTATCTTTTTTAATTTTATGTTGTACTCTATATTCTTTACATTTTCTCATTAAATAAGCTCTTAATAACCTAATTCTTTCGCCTAGTGTATTTTCTTTAGGTTCTAAGTTAGCATATTCCTTAGATATTTCTGTATTATAAGGTGAAGGTAAATGATCATAATATAATTGTTGATATACTATACTTTCTTGTGGTAAAAATCTAGCTTCATAAAAGAATTTAGTAAAACTTATAGTATATTCTGGTAATTTATTAATTTTACAACATTTCATATTATTCAAATTCATTACTATTTCTATTTTTCTTTCTGTTAGTACTTGTTCTTGTGCTACAAACCATCTTTCTCCTAAAAATTCTCTTTTTAATACTATGTCAAACATATTTAACATATCTTTCCATGTATTAGCATAATTTTTTGATTGTTGTTTTAATTCATAGGCTATGTTTTCTAACCAAAATGCTGCTTTTCCTATTATAGTTTTAGATATTAATTCAAAAACATAGTCTAAATCTTCCATATTTTTAGAATTCATTAATGCTATATACATTCCTAAAGTCCAGTCTTTTATTCTTCTACTTATTTCTTGCTCATCAAAAACATTATCTAGGTCTAAGAAATATCCATTTATATTAATTCCTTGTGTTACTGATCCTATAAAATCTTGTACTTCTTCTTGTTGTCCTATTGGTATATGATTTGGTATATAATTATCTTTTCTTGTTATTACATTCTCTCGTATTTCTTCTTCAGGATATTCATCTACATCTTCGTTTATTATTTCATCAGTATCCATTCCATTATTTATATAGGATGGTTCTCCTTCTTCATAATTATTTTCTATATCACTTTTTTCTTCATCATCTTGTATGTATGCATTTACATTTTTCATTTTATTTAGAGCAGTTAATATTTCTTTATTTTATTTTAATATTATTTCATGTTCATTATTATCAGATTCTTCTTCTATATAATATAATCCTTTAGGTTCTTCTTCATTATCTGTATCACTACTCTTTATTTCAGTATTTTTATTCTGAATTTCTATTTTAGTTTCGATTTTATTCTTTCCTCGTATATTATTTAATTCTAATCTTATTTGTTTTATTTCTTCTTTTAAGGTTGCAACTTTTTCTTTTACTTCTATTAATTCTAATTTTGTTTGTTTTAATTCTTTCTTTTGTGTTTTATATTTATTTTTATAAAATTTATATTTATTAAACCATTCCATATTTGTATTCATTTTTAGTTTTATATTTTCTTGTCTTAATTCATCTAATTCAGTATCATTACTTACTTTGGAAGTATTTTCTATCTTATTTTCTTGTTTTATAGGTTCATATTTTTGTCTTTCTCGTTCTATAATTTCTTTTCCATGATTTTTAAGAAATGTTATGACACTGTGTTCTTGTATAGACATATTTAAAATTTTCCTAATTTATGAAGTTCTGCTAAACTATTTATTCCTCTTTTAACTCCTTTTGTTAATTTAGGTTTTGATTTACTAATATCCATCATTACAGGTTCTTTTAATCTTCCCATAACTGTTATAGGTATCATTTCTTTTTCTTTTACTTCTTCTGGTATAGTTTTCTTATTTTCTAAGGTATTGTTTATTGTAATCAGTTTTTCCAATATTTGTTTAAATATAGGTATTTCAGACATATTCCATAATTCAGTTAATTCTTCTTTAATAATTTGTCTATTGCTTAATTTATCTTCTTCTAATTTTGTTAATATAGCTTTTAATTTTTCCTTAACTATTAATTCTTCCCAAATTTGTTTTATTCTTTCTTCTGAATTACTCATATTTATATATTCTCTGTTTCCAACCATCTTCTTTTTCTATCCAAGTTTTTATTATCTTGGGGTTATTTATATTTTCTTTTAATTGTACTATTTCTCTTTCTAATTTTCTTTGTTCTTTTAAATAAGCTTGGTATTTTTGCTGAGATAATATTAAAGTTTCTGTTATTAAATCATTTACAATTTTTAATTCTTTTTCTTTTTTCTTTAATTCTTTTTTACTATTCATATTTTATGTATAAATCTTACTTTATCTTGATCTTCTATTTCTATTCCTTCATTTGTTATTGTATAATTAATTTTATTTAAGAAATCCATTCCTAATAATAATTGACAATTATAATCATAATCTATTACTCCTAAATTTATTCTATAGTCTAAATCTAAAATCTTTATTCTTAATAATATACTTTTAGTTATTATTGATTCTCTTGATGTTCCTGGTTCAGTTAATATTTGAGGTTCTATTTCTTCACACTTAGTTTCATCAATTTCTGTTATATGTACTAGACTTTTTAAGGCTCCAGTATTTATTTCTGTTATACATTCTTTAGCTATTAATCCATTAAATATTATGGTTTTAATTCTTAATTTATCCTTTTCTTTATATGTTGAATTTATTAAATCTTTGCGTTTACTAGACATACTTCTTGTTAATAAATTTCTTTCTTTTCTAAAACTTACTCTAGATCCTTCTATTATTGGTTTTATTCTTTGTACAGGTACTATTTGTCTGTTATTAAAATCTATACTTATTTCTTCTGGTATTGTTATTAATGAATCACTTTTATGTTCAATTTTTTCTAATATATCTTGATATAATTTCGGTACTATTGTACTCATTTCTATTTGTTTTTTAATATGATGATTTCCTGTTATGGCATATACCATTTTAGTTTCTATACTTATTACTTTACTACCTTTTGGCATATTTATTCCATCTAATTTATAATATAGGGTTAAAGCTCTTTCTTTATTTTCATCTTGTAATGATATACTAAAATCTGGTTGTACTGCAAATTTTAATTTTTGATATATTAAATTTCCTTTTATTACTGCTATTAATGCATCTTGTATATTTCCTAATATTCTATCATCTACTATATATATTTGTATAGGTGTATCAATATTTTTCTGAAAATATGCTTTTATAGTAAATTCTATTGCTCCAAAATAAATATTATGTAATTTACTAGCTTCTTTAGTCGATAATTTAGATAATTCTCTTTTTATTAAATCATTTGTTATTAAATTTATTCTTGCTTTTCCATTTATTGTAGTAATATCTATTACATTTTCATGTTTTTGTGCAATATATCTTACTTCTTTATTTCGTTCAAAACACTTAGTTTTAAAAATCTTTTTTACTGTTAGCTCATCTGTTTCATTCTGTATTTTCCTATATATATCAGGTTTAAAACTTAAAGTTTGTGATGTTCCACCTTCATATTCATCCATTTGATAATATTCTTTTGTTTCTTCACCTTTTTTCTCCATTTTAACCCGTTAGATTTTTCTCTTTTAATAATTGTTCCTTATATATTTCTATTACAGCTTTTTCTTGAGTTATTCTAATTTTAATATATTTTACATATGTTGGGGCATAATGTTTAAAATCAACTTCTTTTAATATTTCCTCTATTTTTTCCATTTCTATTTCAGTCATATTTACTATTTGAAAACGGCGCATATAATTATTATTATTTCTTATTTTTGTAAATTGATTATCAGTTATTTTTTTTAAAATTTCTTCTATTTGTTCTAATGACATTTTATCCCGTTATATTAGAATTTAAAAATTCTCTTTGAAGTTCTTTTATTTTTACCTTATTATTTTTAATTAATGTCTTTACTTGTCTTAATTCTTGATATAATCTTTCTTTTTCTTCCCTATTTTCGTCTGTCCAATTTAGTTTAGTTATTCTTTCTTGGATTTTATTTATTTCTTCTTTAACTAAGTAATTTTCTTTTATAAGTAGGTTTAATTTTCTTGAATTTCTAATTATTGAATTATTATTTTTTCTAATTATATAGTTTTGATAATAAACTGTTTGATAATATTCTTCCATTTTATCCAGTTAAATTTGCTTCTTCCAATAATTTTGTTTTATAATATGTCATAGTTACTCTAATCATTCTCCAAGATTCTATTTCTCTTCCCAATTCTTGGTATAATCTTATTCTTTGTTCTTTATTTTCTTCTTTCCATTCTAAATTATCAATCTGTTCTTGTATCTTATTCATTTTTTCTTCCTGTTTTATTATATTTTTTATAAAATATTTATAACTCTTAAATCTATGTTGAAGTGTTATGGGGGATCGATGTTATCAATGTTATACCTGGGATCGATGTTATCGATGTTATACCTAATAGACCCTAAAGAGGGTAGGAAACATGTATAAATTTATATAATTCTTAAAATCCGTATTTAATAACATGTTTTTTACACATCTTCTTAATATTATTTTTATTAGTTTTAAAATATATTAATAGATAAGCTATTAAAAATGTTCTATAGGATTTATTTTCTTTTATAAGTCTTGAACTACTAGGAGGTCTCATTAAAACTCAATATAAGATTAAACAGATAATATATGTTAAACAAACTTTAATTAAACTAGAAATCATTTTTGAATTAAACCCTACAACTCATAGCATTCAAACAACATAATTGTCTATATATAAACAAGACTACATATAGATTATATGAACAATAAACAAACATTATTAATAATTACAAAGTTTTAGAAACAGTATGGCTCACCGGAGTCCCCTAGCTGCTGGTATGCCTCCTTCTCGGACTACCCCGTCCTTATGGGCTCCCAATGCTGGTATCTCTACGGAATATCTACCACACCTTGCTTCGTCAACTTTATAAATATTAATAAGATGTGTTTATTATAGATATAATCAACATATCTTCTTGCTTATATATCTAATTATATAGCTGTTTGCTACTTGTTGTAGGAGAGAGGGTTTTTAGCTTAAAGCCATATGGAGAGAATTATAAGAACTTGAAGAGAGAATTTAAGAAAGCTGAAGATATATATTTCTGAATTGTTTTCTTACATTTGATATGTCAATCCTTTTATAGGCATTCTACTTTGAATACTAACAAATTACATTTTCAAAAGGTTTACAGTAAATCAAAGATTCTTCTGCTTTTTTATTTGTCTTCATCTCTTTATCTTTTATGCTTTTTCTTTTCCTTTTCTGGCACTCTTCCACTAGTTATCCTCTTTTATTTTGCATCGTCCATTTTTTCTTCTTTTCTTGACAGCTTTCACTTGATATTGTTTTCTATTTTGTGTTGTCCATCTCTTACAAAGGTTTGAGGGGTATTCTGAATATTTTTGAGAAATCTCATTTTCTCCTCAAGGGTTTTTACCAAACTGTTTATATCAGTGTTTATCTGTGCTACCTGTTCATTCTTCTCCTTGATAGAGGCTAATATTTCTTCAACCTGTTTTGCTACAATATTATCCATGTTCTCTGCTAAGAAAATCAGCCAAGAGATTTTTAGTTCCAGAGATATTTTTAATAATAAAATCATAACAACTAAAAAATGCTTGCCATTTACGCCTTTTATTTAATTCTGGTAAAAGATCAATTTTATTAAGTATAAAAGATTTCACCTGAGTATTATCTATTCTTACAATAAATTTTACAGGTAATAAATGATAATGAAACCTTTTAATTCCAAATTTTACTGTTAATAATTCTTTTTCATTAATATGATAATTTTTCTCATTGGGTTTCCATGTTCCTGAAGTATATCCACATATTAAAGGTTTTTCTTTATCCAAATCATCTTTTTCATATGCTATGAGGACTGCTCCCCATCCTTTATCACTAGCATCCGTATATAATTCTAATAAATCATCTTCTTTAGGTAATCTTAATTTAGGTAAATGATTTACTTTGGTTTTTAATAATTTAATAGCATTAGTATGTTCTTCTGTCCATTCAAATTTATTATGTTTTTTGATTAAGTCTTGAAGAGGTTTTCTTAACTTTGGTAAATCTTTAATATAATCTGAAGCATAATTTATAATTCCTAAGAATTGTTGTACTTCTTTTTTATTTTCTAAAACTTCTTTAAAATTTTTTATTTTAGTGGAGATATGCTCTTGTAATTGAATTCCCTCATAATCTATAATATATCCTAAATAATCTATTTTATTTTTAAATATTTCTGATTTCTTTTCAGATAATAATGTAACACCCCCAAATCCGGGGTCAGAGGATTTGGTCGTCACGCTAAAATCTCGATTTAAAACAACCTGTTAAACATTAATCTATCTCAAATATAACTTCTACGACCCCAATCTCAACCAAGAATCTTTTAGGTTATAGGGCTAGAAACAAGAGTCCAAAATTTCATTCAAACTTTAACTTTCTTTTACAATAATCTCTTTACATATAATCTATAACACTTGAATAACTTCGATGTGAAGTATACCAGGCAAAACTACTTATACAATATAATGTTTACTATAAATCTTTCTTATACAAAATCCTGTCACTAGATCCAAATGATCTGCATCAGCTTGTCGTCCCAACGTCGTCTTGAATCTCCTCGTTCCACAGCTATGCAATTAGCTACTGTCAATCTGCCCTTTAGCTCTGTATCAGGATGAATCGACTTTTTCCTCTTTTAGCTGTAAAATATGATTAACAACAAAGGTGAGCAACTAGGTGCTCAGCAAATTCCATCGACTCGCTTACTCGTACTAATCATAAAAGAAATGTGAAGGAAACTACTTATCATACAAAGGAACTCAAATCAATAATCGATTAACAATTTGCTCTGATAGAAAGGTGGTCAATGAACTGACCGAATCATTAATCTCAACACATTTGCACTTGAATACACTACCTTTGAGGTATAATAGGAATGATGTTCACAGGACTCGCATTATAGCAACTTATTCTGACGGACTAGAAGTCCAATGATTTACCGAATTGTTTAAGTCAACACAATTGCATTCGAACTTTGAATGCTGTAGATGCCCAACTTTGAATGGTGTGGACACTGAACTTTGAATGATATAAATACTGAACTTTGAATGATGTAGATACTGGTCTTATCTCCTCTACGATACCCCACGGCTCGATCAACTGCCGTGTCTCAAGTACCGTACACCCGTGATACCCCATAGCACGATCACTACTATGTCTCAAGTATCACCAAATCGTTTTGCTAGCAAAAAGTTGGTTGAATAATCAACCCGGCAACATTTGTGCCAAAATAAAATATATTCCTCTCTTGATACCACGAGTTTGTGCCTCGTGTTGATCAGAAAGAAAATTCCATGGGCCACTCCCATGTTGACCAGTGGAGTAAAGATGTTCCTCCAGAATAGAATGAACACAATTGAGTTTGAGTGATTTATCAAATAATCTCGTCTATTCTGGCCGACTGCCAGTTACTATTTATACGATATCGACCCGAACAATGGGCCATTGCAACCTTTGACAAAAAGATGATTATGTGGACACGAACAATATGTCACACCAGACAATAAGATAACAAACCTCGAACAAGGAGGTTTATTGAATTGAATCAAAATATTTTGAGTCGTCTTGAAAGATAAGAACAACTCGAACTTATCAAAACACTATACCAATGCGCTAGGATGATTGTTTAAGAGGAAGTTTCTGAGGAATTTCCTTTCATCTATCCACTATTCTGCACATATCTACTTTGATCCGAACAATGAATCAAATCTGAGAATTTCAAATAAAGTTTATCGGATTTGAACAATAAATCCGATTGAAGTCAACAAATGTTTAACTACCTCGAAAAATGAGAGTAGTCATAGCTGAATACATCTTTAGAGGGTCATCTTGAACAATTAAGATGCCCGAGGAAGTTTGATGGAATACGCTTTAAGGACAAGGAGTATTTATAGTGGAAAACTATCAAAATAAATTTCATAAACTTTCCAAAACATATCTTCCATAAAATAATTCCACAATATATAACATCATCATTTCTCAAATAATTAGCAGGAGGAAGGGTCAGAAGGAACTTGCCTCGATAGCGCTATGCACAGAATCAATTAATTATTATACTCTACCCGCGTGTCCGCTTTCAATTACGGCCAGGGGAAATTCTCCTCTTTTTCTTTCTTTTCTCGACCGGCTGTGGGAATGAAACTGCCGGGGGATTGGGATAAGATTAGATTAGCTCTCATACTATAACTTCTATATAATATAAATGTTTATAACTTAAACGCATATATTTCTACAGAAAATTGGGCATGACCTATTCGTAAAGTGGACGTTTTCCCTGTTTTCAAACACCAAAACTTTCTAACTCAATCATCCGTAATTTAATCCATAATTTACTTAATACTCAATAATTCTGCCTCGACATTCAGTAAATCACATAAGGAAAGTACCCGCCCAGACATGCGGCACCTAAACACATAATGATAAATAACCCGCTCAGACATGCGGCACCTAAACACATAATAAGGTTGAAATCCTTTTTGGAAAATATTTGGCCTTCCCTTTTATAAAGATTTGAATATAAACTATCTATGAATTGAAAATCAATCATTTACTTAAATCTGATTATCACCAAGTAGCACATAGCATTTAATCACATATATATATGTGTGTGTGCGCGTATATATATATATACAGCACAGAGTCAGAATAATCACTTTGAATCAAGCAACTCCTTGATTTGACCAAATCAATCAAATTAACCAGATAAGAAATAAATAAATACTATAATAATAAAATAGTTTGAAATTAAAATTATCAAATTTGATTTATAAATAATCAAAATTAAATAATAACCAATTAATAAAATTCACCAATTAATTCTCAACTTAATTGGTCAATTAAATCAATTTCATTATTATCTAAAATCGATTACAAATAATCAAATTTAATTATTCTTTAAACTCTGATGACTTTAAAACAAATAATAAAACAATTTAATAGATTTTACGAAATTTCGGCATGACCCGTTTGTAAACAGGACTAGCCAGAAATTTTGCATATACTATGCTGCGTCCCCAATCATAGGACGGATCACATAGTACAGCACAACAATAACCTGCATATAATCAGCCGTAGATAATGCCTCAATCACCAAATACAACAAATCCCCAAACTGGGATTAAACCTGAATACTAAATCATTATAGCAACTGATCACAACTCAAAACTACACTTTGAATTACAACCAACTCTAAATAACTCCATTTACAATACTCTACTAACATGCACTCGAAACATTAACAATTTACACCTTGAAATATATATATATACCAACTAAATTGTTCGAATTAGTATAACATAAACTAAAAAGATCTTCTGCCAAAACATTCCCTCTAAAAATCTACACAAATCAATTAGTACCAATTCAATAACAGAAAACAATTTGTACACTACTCTCAGACAAACATGGATTTAAAATCCATTTACTAACCACTGAAATTATATAAAATATATACAACTTCGCATCACACTCTTCTTTTATTAAAACTACCTGCACAACCAATAAGATATTAAATATACCAATTCAAATATCAAAACTAACTCTCTACACTAAACTACTTTACTATAATCAACCTTCATAAAGGAAACAGGACCAAACAATTATTATACTTACCATAATAAAACCATTTAAACACGCAATATAGGTCAATTAGGCGAATTACCCAAACAAGATTTCCAATTCTACAATTCGGAATTAAACTCTAGAATTCTCAATTTAAATACCATATTTAAATCTCGTCACAACTAAATAGATTCATAATAACCTAATTTAATAGTAAATCGAATTGTAAATATCACATAATTAAATAAAAACGATTTTAACCTCCTCCTAACTTCAGAAAGCAATTTCCACCTTACATAGCTAATCAAACGAATTTATAATTATTACAACTATTAAAACAAAATTTCTTTATACTTGATTACAACAAACCGAATCATTAACAATTCCCAATTAATCAACAAAAACGATTTTATTTGATTAACTAATACCCAAAAACAAATTAATAAGCCACACTCATAATCATAAATGAATTAATCACATATAATTCATAAAAACGAATTTACAACTATCATACTTTAATTGTTCATATACTGATTGCTTTTGAAAGGAACTATCGAACTCAATTCATCAATATACCTTCCTGACTCCTTAAACCGTAGTTAACCTTCCCTGCACGGAATCGCAGTCGCCGGCAGTGAAGGAGATGACGGAACAGAGGAAACGCCGGAAAAGGGACGGCGGCGGCAACGGAAGGAACAGCCGACTGGTGGTGCTCCGGCGACGGTGGTTGGCAGAGAATGAAATGGACAGCGGGGAAGGGGGAAGCTATGGCACGATCATAGAAAATGGGGGGGGGGGGGGGGATGGCGAGTAAGGATTTGTGACGGGGGGGGGGGGGTTCTGCTTCTCACTTTTTTTCTTGGGAATTTGTATAAAATATCCCAAATTAATATGTGACTTTATCAATATATCCCATTTCTTTTAATAATTAAAAATATATCCCTTAGTTAACTTTTAACTTATATATAGCTTATACATATATAATTAAGTTATACAACCAAATATTTATCTACTATCTATGACTACAATACCCTCGTTAGACTAGAAAGTAGGTTTTAAGAGATCACGTAAAAATTACCCGGTATTTAGCCCACACTATGAAGAGAGAGCTACTACTACACTACACTACAGTACTACTACATACTGCATCTACACATACAAGTGACAAATAACAAGAGTTTATTAGAGAGTTTGTTACATTTAGTTACATATCATTCCTGTAATTCAGTTTGTATAAAGAGCATAATGAACATCTTGGATAGCAAGATGAAGATACACAATTATGAGATTGTAACAAACTCTTAAACTTAGTTCTAAGTTTCAATTGCTTCACTTTTCTTCACACTAGTAACCTTCTGAATTTGATTAGAAATTAAATGCAATAAGTAAAAGCAGATGAAAGTGATATTACGAGATAATGATTTGGTATGAATAGCAATTTGGTGGTGACTGTATTCATGTTTAGCAATTTGAATATCAACCTCATGAATTTGTGGTTGCTAGAGTGCAAATTTTTCTAGATGAAGGGGAACATTTCTACTAGAATACTTCTGCTAGAATACTGGGGGTTGCTACTAGGGTGATCCATAGATAACATATGCATGTGATATGTGAGAAATGAGAGAAAAGTATTTCTTGATTATCAAGCTGATACTTGAATCCCAGGGTTAATTTTTTTGCAAGATTCTAGTCCAGGGCAAGCATTTGCATTTAACATAAAATTACAAGTCTTAATTATTGAAAGGTTATATATGTCATTTTGAAATGTAAAGTAGTTAAGTTAACTATAGTTTATCTAAAATTTTAAATTTTTTTGAATTTAGGATATATTTATAAATACAACTATAAATGGGATATATTTATAAATCAACTTTTAAAATGGGACATATTAGTAAAAAACCCTTTTTTCTTTTGTTTTCCCTTTGGCCGAGTATATGCTAGTGTGTAATTAGATTAGGATTAGTTAAGGATAAGGATTAAACACTGTTTTTGATAAGGATGCTTACTCACCATTTTTATTAGCCCGCTGACTGAAATTTAGCGGAACTAATACGATACTGTAAAATAAAAATTTTAAATGAAATATTTCTAAAACAATTAAATCCAACCAATAAAATTTATTTATATACTAAATTCATTCTAAAAATATTTAAATGCACAAAATTCATAATTAAATAAATTTTGAACTAATTTACTTAAAACAAATATACTGGGCTCAAATTTTACTAATAAATACTAAAATCATATTTCACACATTATACCACGTTCACATATTCACATACTATTTATTTTAAACATTTAATCATACAATGCAGCAAATTTTTAATTTACTCAAAATAAATAAATATTACTATTTTTATTATTTAAATAAATAGGAAATTTGTACCTAATTTCCCGGATGTTACAAATAATATGCCATGTTTCCTAATAGTTTGGATAAATAATTCTAAGTGTTTAATATTGTAACGCCCCCAAATCCTGGGTCAGAGGATTTGGTCGTCACGCTAAAATCTCGATTTAAAACAACCTGTTAAACATTAATCTATCTCAAATATAACTTCTACGACCCCAATCTCTACCAAGAATCTTTTAGGTTATAGGTCTAGAAACAAGAGTCCAAAATTTCATTCAACTTTAACTTTCTTTTACAACAATCTTTTTACATATAATCTATAACACTGGTATAACTTCGATGTGAAGTATACCAGGCAAAACTACTTATACAATATAATGTTTACTATAAATCATTCTTATACAATATCCTGTCACTAGATCCAAATGATCCGCACCAGCTCGTCTTCTCAACGTCGTCTTGAATCTTCTCGTTCCACAGCTATGCAATTAACTACTGTCAATCTACCCTTTAGCTCTGTATGGGATGAATCAACTTTTTCCTCTTTAGCTGTAAAATATGATTAACAACAAAGGTGAGCAACTAGGTGCTCAGCAAATTCCACCGACTCACTTACTCATACTAATTATAAAAGAAATGTGAAGGAAAATACTTTTTATACAAAGGAACTCAAAACAATAATCAATTAACAACTTACTCTGATAGAAAGATGGTCAATGAACTGACCGAATCACTTATCTCAATCCAATAGCACTTGAATACACTACCTTTGAGATATAAGAGGAATGTCGTCCACAGGACTCACAGTATAACAATTTATTCTGATGGACTAGAAGTCCAACGACTTACCAAATCGTTTAAGTCAACAAAATTGCATTCGAACTTTGAATGCTGTAGATACCAAACTCTGAATAATGTGGACACTGAACTTTGAATGATATAAATACTGAACTTTGAATGATGTAGATACTGGTCTTATCTCCTCTACGATACCCCACGGCTCGATCAACTGCCGTGTCTCAAGTACCGTACACCCGTGATACCCCATAGCACGATCACTACTATGTCTCAAGTATCACAAAAACATTTTGCTAGCAAAAAGGTGGTCGAATAATCGACCCGGCAACATTTGTGCCAAAATAAAATACATTTCCATATGGATACCACGAGTTTACACCTCATGTTGATCCGGAAGAAATAGAATATATTTCCATCTGGATACCACAAGTTTGTACCTCATGTTGATCCGGAAATCCATGGGCCACTCCCATGTTGACCAGTGGTGTAACAGATTATTCTCCAGAAATAAATGAACACAATTGAGTTTGAGTGATTTATCAAATAATCTCGTCTATTCTAGCCGACTGTCAGTTACTATTTATACGATATCGACCCGAACAATGGGCCGTTGCAACCTTTGACAAAGAGATGATTATGTGGACACGAACAATATGTCACACCAGACAATAAGATAACAAACCTCGAACAAGGAGGTTTATTGAATTGAATCAAAACATTTTGAGTCGTCTTGAAAGATAAGAACAACTCGAACTTATCAAAAACACTATACCAATGCGCTAGGATGATTGTTTAAGAGGAAGTTTCTGAGGAATTTCCTTTCATCTATCCACTATTCTGCACATATCTACTTTGATCCGAACAATGAATCAAATCTGAGAATTTCAAATAAAGTTTATCGAATTTGAACAATAAATCCGATTGAAGTCAACAAATGTTTAACTACCACGAAAAATGAGAGTAGTCATAGCTGAATACATCTTTAAAGGGTCATCTTGAACAATTAAGATGCCCGAGGAAGTTCAATGGATTACGTTTTACGGACAAGGAGCATTTATAGTGGAAAAACTAGCATGATACATTTCATAAACATTCTGAAGCATGTCTTCCATAAAATAATTCAACAATATATATAGAAACATCATCATTTCTCAAAGAATTAGCAGGAGGAAGGGTCAGAAGGAACTTGCCTCGATTGCGTTATGCACAAAATCAATTAATAATTATACTCTACCCGCGTGTCTGCTTTCAATCACGGGCCAGGGGATTTTCACCTCTTTTTCTTTTCTCTTCTCGGCCGGCTGTGGAAATAAAACTGCCGGGGGTTTGGGATAAGATTAGATTAGCCCTCATACTATAACTTCTACATAACATAAATGTTTATAAACTCAAACGCATATAATTTCTACAGAAAATTGGGCATGACCTATTCGTATAGTGGACGTTTGCCCTGTTTTCAAACACCAAAACTTTCTAACTCAATCATCCTCAACTTAATCAATAATTTACTTAATACTCAATAATTCTGCCTCGACATGCAGTAAATCACATAAGAAAAGTACCCGCCCAGACATGCGGCACCTAAACACATAATAAGGTTGCAATCCTTTTTGGAAAATATTTGGCCTTCCCTTTTATAAGGATTTGAATATAAACTATCTATGAATTGAAAATCAATCATTTACTTAAATCTGATTATCACCAAGTAACACATAGCATTTAATCACATATATATATGTGTGTGTGTGCGTATATATTTATATATATATATATACAGCACAGGGTCAGAATAATCACTTAGAATCAAGCAACTCCTTGATTTGACCAAATCAATCAAATTAACCAAATAAGAAATAAATAAATACTAAAATAATTATATAGTTTTGAAAATAATAATCAAATTTGATTTATAATCAATCAAAATTAAATAATAATCAATTAATGAAATTCACCAATTAATTATCAAGTTAATTGGTCAATTAAATCAATTTTATTATTATCTAAATTTGATTAAAAATAATCAAATTCAATTACTCTTTAAACTCTAATGACTTTAAAACAAATAATTAAATAATTAAATAGGTTTTACGAAATTTCGGCATGACCCGTTCGTAAACAGGACTAGCCAGAAATTTTACATGTACTATGCTGCGTCCCCAAGCATAGGACGGATCACATAGTACAGCACAACAAAACAACCTGTATATATCACAAAACTTAAACAACACAAAAATCTCAACTATCATCATAATTCCCCAAGCTGGGAACCAAACCAGAATACTAAAGTTCCAACACGGCTGGTTTACAACTCAACCAAACTTTAAATACTTAAAACTACAATATACAAATAACAATTTAAATTCTATTCAAAACCAACTAAAATTTACACATATACTTATAACTCTGCACCACATTACTAATTAATACACTTTAAAAACCTGCACAAGCAAATAAATCGATTAATCTCAAATAATAATCACAATTTGAACTTTCAACTAATTAATACCAAAACGCACTTATAAATATCACATTTGAACTAAACAATTTGAACCGATAAACAACATATATTACTTAAAACAAAACTCAAATACAATCCATACTATATATATATTCTGAAATTTCAGAATACACTCTCAAATATATAAAACTAATAGTTTCTGAAAATTACCAAAATGTTGCACTTATAACTGAAACAGCATATTATGAACTCATTAATCAAAATACGCGAATTTACAGCTAATTACTACAAAATGTATTTATAATATCATAATTTAATAACAAACACGAATAAAATCCTACAACTTCCATACACGAACAATTTATTTGATATCACCAATCAATAACCAAGAGCGAATTTATAAAACAATCAATTACTAAAACATATTTTCTCAATAACATACTTAAATAACAAACGAATTATAATTCCATTAATTACTAAAAACCATCTTTCTACATAACACATAAACGAATTACTAATATCCCAAATCAATACTAAAAACAATGAATTTATACACATTTAATTTACTAAATTAATCACATCTAAAACAGTTTATAGCTACTTACCAAAACAATTTAGTATACTCAACATATATACATACAAAATAATCCTCTGCATACTTTCATGCTCAATTCTGTATAGCCAACTAAAATTGACAATTACCATAAACATATATGGTTCAATTTACCCACAACAATCGAGGCTTAAACAAACTGAGATGGTGGTGGAGATGATTACCGGCCGGAAAGAAGCAGAAGGCGGCGGCTACCGGCCGGAGAAGACGCCGGAAAACAAGCGACGGCGACGATGGCTGCGCTCTGTGACTCGCGGGGGAGAAGCCAGTGAAAACTGCGGCGGCGCGGGGAGGAGCAAGGCGCCGGGGCACTGCGTGTGTGCGGAGGAGGAAGAAAGAAACGCAAGGGGGGGGGGGGTGGCGCGTGCACTGACTGAAACCTGGGGTGGGAGAAGTTTTCTGTTTCTTTCTTTTTTCTCGATTATTCTCCTGACTTCCTTCTTTTCTTCTATTCTTATCTCTTTTCTTCTTTTTATCCACATATCTGTATGCATATCTGTGTATAACTGTCCAGAGAAGAAGAGTCGAGAAGGGGCTTATAGCCCAGGGGCAATTCTGTCCTTTGCTAATTCTGAAAACCTTTTTATAAATACTATAAATCTTTTCTAAATTCATAATTTAACAGAATTTACAGGGAAAAATACTTTAAAAAAATTTCTAAAATAAACTTTATAAAATTACAAGCATCCCCATATTTTTAGAATATTTTTAGGATCAAAAATGAATTAACTACGGATTTTACAAGTTTTAATCATTTACTCGCATCATAACTCTTAAAATCATTTTAAAATACTTAAACACTCAAAATAATTCTTCCAAGAATTTTAAAAACTAAATAATATTATAAAGATAATATCACAAAAGATTTCGTGATTTTTACTAACTCCGATGATTTTATAAAAATCTCAGAGGATTAATAATGCGTGATTTAAATAGTTTTAAATCACCAAAAATACTAATAAAAATACGTGGGCACTCACACTGGCACACGTAACTCATCATACAATGCGTCAAATTTTTAATTTACTCAAAATAAATAAATATTATTATTTTTTATTATTTAAATAAATAGGAAATTGGCACCTAATTTTCTGGATGTTACATCCTTCCCTCCTTAAAAGGATTCTGTCCTCAGAATCAGCCTAAGAAGTCACTAAGGTTCTTTTAACAACTTCCAACTCTTGTTGCATCCGCAATAATACTAATCCTTCACTCTTGACACTTGTTCTTTCTAATCTGGTGTTCTACCAGTTCTTCTGTATAGGACAATCCCAGTTGTACCACTACACGTTACGCGTTACTAGTATTCTATTCGCATCCTGATCCGCTTTGACTCTTGGCAATCTCACCGCAAAGGTTAGCTAATTCCAACCTGCTTGGCATACTTCCCAGATTATTTGAGATAGTCAGATCCATGATATCTTGAAGTGAAAAGACGTCATATTATAATGAGTGTCCCACAATTGTGGTCATCGAGTGACAGATTCCAAGGCAATTATCTTTGGAAATAAAAGAATAACTGAGAGATCAATATGGTCAATGAACTTCTGTTGCGTGCCTTTGCTAAGACATTACTAAAGGTAGTTAGCCTTCTTGTATTGCACAACGCATAAATGATGGCGTCGACCCCAAATCCACTATCAGTTGACTCAGGACGCCACGATCCATGATCCTCTTTAATGCTCAAAATATGACACATATCATAGTGAGTATAATTCTTACAACAAGTAATAGTTCCAGCCCGCAAATCCAGGCAACGACCTATCTCTGACTTATTACATAATTACTACTTATTACACACCAAGCCGCTACATACATAAAGTTTATTTGGTAGATATTGCTTCCTGGTGTAGCTTTCCTGACATCATCTCTGAATCAACAATGTTATCCAAGTCAGTGCCTTGCTGTATCTTCTCCTTTCCTTTCTACTCGGTATCTCCCTAACAGTGTCGAGTCACATGCGTCAAATAAGTTTCTCATCCTTGGAGATCAAACTCTCTCTCTCTTCATCAATAATCTAAATTCCTACTTTCTTATCCCTCAACATACTTGTGTCTCGTAACAGATCAACCGGTCTATTTTCAAAATACCCTCGAGTTCTCCTAACTTGAAGGGATACATTCCTCACATAACTTATGCTTTCGCTTACTTTCACATTACGAGCCAACACAACATCATCAATATAGGCTCATACTTTTATATCTCTTATTGTTAGGGTCCTTAGTATCTCAACGTACCTAAGTCCCTCATGTCCTCAACTTTAATTCTTTACTACTCACAATATATCCTGAAATTGAATCTTTTTCAACAGAATCTTTCACTTTGAAAACTTTACATATAATCTTCATTTTCTTAAGGTCTCCAAGACTATACGAAGGCGTTCTGAGGATTCTTCTTGAAGTTTTGAGCTTGCTAAGATCCTGAACTTATCCAAGTACTTCTTAATACATAGTTTATTCATTCCATAAAAGCAGGCGGGGCATTCAATCCAAACAACATCGGTAGACATTCATAGTGTTTGTAACGTGTCCCAGAAGCAGTCTTAAAAGCATTATCATCTTAAACCTTCAGCTGGTGGTAATTTAAAATCTTAAATCAATCCCCACGAATTTAAGCGGCTCCTTTTAGCTGGTCAAACAAGTTATCAATTATGGACAAAAAGGTATTTACTCTTGGTTGTTATCTGATTCAGTTCTCAATAATCTATACGTAAATTTATGGATCCATCTTTCATCTTTACGAACAACTGGTGTTCCCCAATAGATTGGGTCAACTTACACCTTCATTAAGTAATTCTTGCAATTGAGTTACCAATTCTTTTGTCTCTCAACCGGTGCCATTCTGTCATGCATTTTAGAAATAGGTATGGTTCTGGAGTAAGATCAATAGTACACTATCATTTTTTTTTTTTTTTTTTCAGGGGGGTTTCTCTTGGTAAGTCGTCAGGGAAACAAAATTTTTTTTTTCCAAGTCTAGTTACATGTGCGACCCTTGCTGATTTCAGGAGTTTCCTTTCTGTATCTACCATGTGGGTCATACTTATATATTGAACATTCTGGGCAAGGTAATCTGCTGTCTTGCAGCCTCGACATCAATAGTTCTTTTTAACTCGACAACATTTTATAGCTTAATAATGACGGGTTTTCCAACATAAGATGACCTCCTCAAAGAATTCTTTCTGTCCAAGGATATTCAATGAACAATTGTAAGGTATTATCCATGGTTCGGTTTAGGGTTAAGATCTTGTTACTGGTTTTGATTTCTAACCCAAAGTGTTGCCTCAGTTCTCTTCAAGTTAAGCTTGGGTGGTCATTCAGATATTTCACTTGGGTGATATCCATTCCACCTATACTTGTAACCACGGTTTTATTTACAAAGAATAAGTTGGAAGTCTTGTAGAGAAGTTAGATAGAGGGTATTAACCAGGTGTTCGGTTAAGTATTTAAAATTACTTACGGTGGTTCCTCAACGGTTTTAATGGACATATCCCTAATTATCTCTGCATACCTTAATCGTATCATCTCCTATTCTATTCCAAGAATTACATCAAATCCTCCTAGCTTACAAGGAAGAAGATCTGCGTCGAATCGTTGTTCTTGAATCTCGGTACTATTATCTGGACATATCTGATCGATAGGGAATGTTTTCCCGATTTTCTACTTCTATAACCAAAGTTTCTCTTAATGGTAATGACTGAATATCCAGTTTGTTCTTAAAATTCTCTGATATAAAAGGTCTTGCGATTCCCGAATCAATCAAACAGATAGATAGAAACCTTCGTAACAACACTAGTCTTTTTAATAGGTTTGGGATAGTTCGTTTTAGACTAATCCGTGGAGTTATCCTGGAAATTCTATAATAAAGGCTCGCAATCGAATTATGTCTTAAATATTGAATCTCAACTCTTTTATAGTCAAACCATCCTTTAAGTATCATATTTAGAATTAGAATATCAGGAAATCATGGATTGTGCACTTTATCCTTTCCCAAATGAAGGACAATTACTCTGCGTCATCACGCAGCGTATCACTAGTTTATCCAACATAACTTCATTTTCTTTCGATAATTGCTCCATATTCACATTAAATTCATAGAACCTTAATACCAAACCATAAAACACTGTGTATGGGTTTTGGAGATATGACAAACGAACTAATGGAATGGTCTCTTCCTTTTTAACGATCATTACTCAAACTTAATTTGTTGAGTTCCCCATTTCTGGAAAAAGTAGCATCACTCTGAAATGTCAGCATACACTGCCGCAACTTTAAATCACTGCTCCTTTTATGATCCATAAGATCCTTGAACAAAATAACTCAGAGATGGAAAATGTTAAACAATAACGTGTGTATAATCAATTCTTGGTAACACTAATCTTTTACAAAGGGTTAACCGAGAGATCAAAACGATCACTGAACATTTGTTCCGACACATATGTCATTAGGACAACCGTCATAGTACCCAAGGTGGCCAGCCTTCAGTACTCTAATGACAAGCAACAGTACAAGTAGGTGGCGTCCCACCAGACTTCTATCACACAGACAGACAGTCATCCCCTATTCATAGGGTTGTTCATCTCAGTATCACAGAAAGGGTCCGATATAGAAAGAGTTATGAAAAGAATGTATATTTTCGAAGTAAATAGTGATAGATAAATTGACCTCTGAATAATACGGACACCTTTCAAGCAAAAATGAAAACGTCTGAGCGATGCAAATTATAAAAGTTACCGACAATCGCAGCTAATAAATCGCAACCGTTAATTCTAGAATGAAAACGTCACTTGTAATTATCCACAGCTCATCAGGGAAGAAAATCTTTAAGAGGATATGCACGAAATACTTATTGTCTGAGGGCACTATCTCAATTCTTATAAGCTTCATCTTTCGAACTACTAATTTTCGATCACGAAATCGTTCCATAGCTTAGTTTCGAATTTCAGCACACATAGTTGTATCTCTTAGAGTCCATCTATGGTGCATGTGCCTTGAGTTGGTCCGACTCTGGAAAATGAGTATCACGACATTTTACAAAAGAATAGAACAAGTTCAATAGGAGTATCATCTGAAGATCTCCATCCATATCACTTCCAAATCCCAAGGTAGTAATTGACAATGACATTTTTAAAGTACGGGTCACATCAGCTAGGGGTGTATTAACAGAAGTCAAAGGATCATCTTAAAACTAGCTTTTTCCCATATAGGTAACTTAGTCAGGAATGACTGGAGGGAAATCTACTAAACTATCACCCAATAGGAAGGAGGTGCAAGTACCCTAACGAAAAAATCTTCAAGGTCATTGTTTACGATCATATACTCTTTCGATGATTTAGTGTCTAACTTTGAACCAAGATCTTCATGATTTCTTCGGTAGGAGTCGGAAATCTGACTCGAATAGCATGGAAATCTGAGGACTCTAATGAAGTCATCTTCCAAAAATACCAAAAATTCACATCAACAATTATGACCTTTTTGATGACGAATTCTCAATTACACCCCTGGATTACAACTGAATGGATTACAACCGAACAGATTCCAAAGGTACTACTTCCGGAGAAGGAATAATCGGAAAAGAATTTACTGGCACAATATGAGGAAATGATGATTTATCAATAATAGAGTTATTCACAGTTGAAGGGAAGTAGAAGCTCGAATATCACAACTTGAAAGGGTTTTAGAATCTTGAAAGAATGTCACATAATTCAATAAAAAGGGAAGTATTGCCAAGATTTTCAGGTATGTCTTCTTTATCAGCTCCTCTGACGACTCGTCATTCGATTCTACGTTCTTCTGCTACCCGTCCTACGGTTATCGATATCATACGTCATCGTCGACCCGCAATAGTCTCTGAAGATTCCACCGGCTACGTCTGCAGTCGCAAGGGTTTCTATCCAGCTCATCTCAACTATCTCAAACGAATACCCTATCTTAAATTACTCGTCGGTACTATATCCAATAGTCCAACACGAACTCTACATGAGCTCTGACGTTTCTCGCATAACTATACACACTCCTACACACTCTCGTTTCTAGTTTACTATAACCCTTCTCTGATACCAACACTGTAACGCCCCCAAATCCTGGGTCAGAGGATTTGGTCGTCACGCTAAAATCTCGATTTAAAACAACCTGTTAAACATTAATCTATCTCAAATATAACTTCTACGACCCCAATCTCTACCAAGAATCTTTTAGGTTATAGGGCTAGAAACAAGAGTCCAAAATTTCATTCAACTTTAACTTTCTTTTACAACAATCTTTTTACATATAATCTATAACACTGGTATAACTTCGATGTGAAGTATACCAGGCAAAACTACTTATACAATATAATGTTTACTATAAATCATTCTTATACAATATCCTGTCACTAGATCCAAATGATCCGCACCAGCTCGTCTTCTCAACGTCGTCTTGAATCTTCTCGTTCCACAGCTATGCAATTAACTACTGTCAATCTACCCTTTAGCTCTGTATGGGATGAATCAACTTTTTCCTCTTTAGCTGTAAAATATGATTAACAACAAAGGTGAGCAACTAGGTGCTCAGCAAATTCCACCGACTCACTTACTCATACTAATTATAAAAGAAATATGAAGGAAAATACTTTTTATACAAAGGAACTCAAAACAATAATCAATTAACAACTTACTCTGATAGAAAGATGGTCAATGAACTGACCGAATCACTTATCTCAATCCAATAGCACTTGAATACACTACCTTTGAGATATAAGAGGAATGTCGTCCACAGGACTCACAGTATAACAATTTATTCTGATGGACTAGAAGTCCAACGACTTACCAAATCGTTTAAGTCAACAAAATTGCATTCGAACTTTGAATGCTGTAGATACCAAACTCTGAATAATGTGGACACTGAACTTTGAATGATATAAATACTGAACTTTGAATGATGTAGATACTGGTCTTATCTCCTCTACGATACCCCACGGCTCGATCAACTGCCGTGTCTCAAGTACCGTACACCCGTGATACCCCATAGCACGATCACTACTATGTCTCAAGTATCACAAAAACATTTTGCTAGCAAAAAGGTGGTCGAATAATCGACCCGGCAACATTTGTGCCAAAATAAAATACATTTCCATATGGATACCACGAGTTTACACCTCATGTTGATCCGGAAGAAATAGAATATATTTCCATCTGGATACCACAAGTTTGTACCTCATGTTGATCCGGAAATCCATGGGCCACTCCCATGTTGACCAGTGGTGTAACAGATTATTCTCCAGAAATAAATGAACACAATTGAGTGAGTGATTTATCAAATAATCTCGTCTATTCTAGCCGACTGTCAGTTACTATTTATACGATATCGACCCGAACAATGGGCCGTTGCAACCTTTGACAAAAAGATGATTATGTGGACACGAACAATATGTCACACTAGACAATAAGATAACAAACCTCGAACAAGGAGGTTTATTGAATTGAATCAAAACATTTTGAGTCGTCTTGAAAGATAAGAACAACTCGAACTTATCAAAAACACTATACCAATGCGCTAGGATGATTGTTTAAGAGGAAGTTTCTGAGGAATTTCCTTTCATCTATCCACTATTCTGCACATATCTACTTTGATCCGAACAATGAATCAAATCTGAGAATTTCAAATAAAGTTTATCGAATTTGAACAATAAATCCGATTGAAGTCAACAAATGTTTAACTACCTCGAAAAATGAGAGTAGTCATAGCTGAATACATCTTTAAAGGGTCATCTTGAACAATTAAGATGCCCGAGGAAGTTCAATGGATTACGTTTTACGGACAAGGAGCATTTATAGTGGAAAAACTAGCATGATACATTTCATAAACATTCTGAAGCATGTCTTCCATAAAATAATTCAACAATATATATAGAAACATCATCATTTCTCAAAGAATTAGCAGGAGGAAGGGTCAGAAGGAACTTGCCTCGATTGCGTTATGCACAAAATCAATTAATAATTATACTCTACCCGCGTGTCTGCTTTCAATCACGGGCCAGGGGATTTTCACCTCTTTTTCTTTTCTCTTCTCGGCCGGCTGTGGAAATAAAACTGCCGGGGGTTTGGGATAAGATTAGATTAGCCCTCATACTATAACTTCTACATAACATAAATGTTTATAAACTCAAACGCATATAATTTCTACAGAAAATTGGGCATGACCTATTCGTATAGTGGACGTTTGCCCTGTTTTCAAACACCAAAACTTTCTAACTCAATCATCCTCAACTTAATCAATAATTTACTTAATACTCAATAATTCTGCCTCGACATGCAGTAAATCACATAAGGAAAGTACCCGCCCAGACATGCGGCACCTAAACACATAATAAGGTTGCAATCCTTTTTGGAAAATATTTGGCCTTCCCTTTTATAAGGATTTGAATATAAACTATCTATGAATTGAAAATCAATCATTTACTTAAATCTGATTATCACCAAGTAACACATAGCATTTAATCACATATATATATGTGTGTGTGTGCGTATATATTTATATATATATATATACAGCACAGGGTCAGAATAATCACTTAGAATCAAGCAACTCCTTGATTTGACCAAATCAATCAAATTAACCAAATAAGAAATAAATAAATACTAAAATAATAATATAGTTTTGAAAATAATAATCAAATTTGATTTATAATCAATCAAAATTAAATAATAATCAATTAATGAAATTCACCAATTAATTATCAAGTTAATTGGTCAATTAAATCAATTTTATTATTATCTAAATTTGATTAAAAATAATCAAATTCAATTACTCTTTAAACTCTAATGACTTTAAAACAAATAATTAAATAATTAAATAGGTTTTACGAAATTTCGGCATGACCCGTTCGTAAACAGGACTAGCCAGAAATTTTACATGTACTATGCTGCGTCCCCAAGCATAGGACGGATCACATAGTACAGCACAACAAAACAACCTGTATATATCACAAAACTTAAACAACACAAAAATCTCAACTATCATCATAATTCCCCAAGCTGGGAACCAAACCAGAATACTAAAGTTCCAACACGGCTGGTTTACAACTCAACCAAACTTTAAATACTTAAAACTACAATATACAAATAACAATTTAAATTCTATTCAAAACCAACTAAAATTTACACATATACTTATAACTCTGCACCACATTACTAATTAATACACTTTAAAAACCTGCACAAGCAAATAAATCGATTAATCTCAAATAATAATCACAATTTGAACTTTCAACTAATTAATACCAAAACGCACTTATAAATATCACATTTGAACTAAACAATTTGAACCGATAAACAACATATATTACTTAAAACAAAACTCAAATACAATCCATACTATATATATATTCTGAAATTTCAGAATACACTCTCAAATATATAAAACTAATAGTTTCTGAAAATTACCAAAATGTTGCACTTATAACTGAAACAGCATATTATGAACTCATTAATCAAAATACGCGAATTTACAGCTAATTACTACAAAATGTATTTATAATATCATAATTTAATAACAAACACGAATAAAATCCTACAACTTCCATACACGAACAATTTATTTGATATCACCAATCAATAACCAAGAGCGAATTTATAAAACAATCAATTACTAAAACATATTTTCTCAATAACATACTTAAATAACAAACGAATTATAATTCCATTAATTACTAAAAACCATCTTTCTACATAACACATAAACGAATTACTAATATCCCAAATCAATACTAAAAACAATGAATTTATACACATTTAATTTACTAAATTAATCACATCTAAAACAGTTTATAGCTACTTACCAAAACAATTTAGTATACTCAACATATATACATACAAAATAATCCTCTGCATACTTTCATGCTCAATTCTGTATAGCCAACTAAAATTGACAATTACCATAAACATATATGGTTCAATTTACCCACAACAATCGAGGCTTAAACAAACTGAGATGGTGGTGGAGATGATTACCGGCCGGAAAGAAGCAGAAGGCGGCGGCTACCGGCCGGAGAAGACGCCGGAAAACAAGCGACGGCGACGATGGCTGCGCTCTGTGACTCGCGGGGGAGAAGCCAGTGAAAACTGCGGCGGCGCGGGGAGGAGCAAGGCGCCGGGGCACTGCGTGTGTGCGGAGGAGGAAGAAAGAAACGCAAGGGGGGGGGGGGTGGCGCGTGCACTGACTGAAACCTGGGGTGGGAGAAGTTTTCTGTTTCTTTCTTTTTTCTCGATTATTCTCCTGACTTCCTTCTTTTCTTCTATTCTTATCTCTTTTCTTCTTTTTATCCACATATCTGTATGCATATCTGTGTATAACTGTCCAGAGAAGAAGAGTCGAGAAGGGGCTTATAGCCCAGGGGCAATTCTGTCCTTTGCTAATTCTGAAAACCTTTTTATAAATACTATAAATCTTTTCTAAATTCATAATTTAACAGAATTTACAGGGAAAAATACTTTAAAAAAATTTCTAAAATAAACTTTATAAAATTACAAGCATCCCCATATTTTTAGAATATTTTTAGGATCAAAAATGAATTAACTACGGATTTTACAAGTTTTAATCATTTACTCGCATCATAACTCTTAAAATCATTTTAAAATACTTAAACACTCAAAATAATTCTTCCAAGAATTTTAAAAACTAAATAATATTATAAAGATAATATCACAAAAGATTTCGTGATTTTTACTAACTCCGATGATTTTATAAAAATCTCAGAGGATTAATAATGCGTGATTTAAATAGTTTTAAATCACCAAAAATACTAATAAAAATACGTGGGCACTCACACTGGCACACGTAGCTCATCATACAATGCATCAAATTTTTAATTTACTCAAAATAAATAAATATTATTATTTTTTATTATTTAAATAAATAGGAAATTGGCACCTAATTTTCTGGATGTTACAAATACGATCTGTTATATTATCACTAAAGATTAATATATCTTCTACATATACTAAACAAAATTCATTTAGATTCCTAAATATTTTGTTCATCCTTCTTTGAAATATTTGTGGGGCATTTCTTAATCCAAATGGTAATACTATCCATTCATAATGTCTTTGTGGTACACTGTTAAGGGTATTGATTCTTTAGTAAGTTTAATTTGCCAATATCCACTTTTACAGTCAAATTTACTAAACCATTTTTTATTAGTCAGTCGGTTAATTAAATTTCTTTTATAAGGTAAGAAGTATCCATCAAATATTGTCTTTTTATTTAATTCTCTATAATCTATTACCATTCTAGCTTTTCCTCTTTTTATTTCACTATGTTTTCTTACTACAAATGCTGGACTACTATGTGGACTTTTACTTTCTTGTATAAGTCCTAAATCTAATAATTCTTTTATTTGAATTTCTAACTCCCTTTTATCTGTAGGACTATATCTTATTGGTCTGCATCTTATTATATCATTAGGATTTATTAATTTAATTTCAGCATACATTTTTTCTTTATCCCATAGACTTATTGGATTTTCACCAAAATTTATTTTTAATAATTCTATATATTTTTCTTTTAATAAGTCTAAATTATGTTGTCTTTCTTCTTTTATATTATTTACTCGAATTGACTTAATAGGTATTAATCTTTTTAATATTATCCATTTATCACATGGTGTTAATAGACTTATTGTATTTTCTTTTATAACTTATGTTTTAAATGAATCTAAAAAAGTATTTCCTAATATTATTTGTTGTTTCATATTATTTTCCTGATATACTAAAGGTAATCTAAACCTAGTTTTATTTAATATAAATCTTACATTTTCTGCTACAATATCCAATTCTTTCATATGTTCATTAAATCCAGTTACTCTTATTTTATGTGTTTTTGTTCTTTTCCATTTGTGTTGTATTAATACTTCTTTTTTAGCTAAGCATATGTCTGCTCCACTATCTATAAACATTTTTTGTTTTATATAATTATTTGGTTTATATTCTACTGCTGCTTCAATATAGATTGCTACCATGTTATTCACTTTCTTCAAAATTGGTACTTAGAATTACTAACTTCTTCCATGTATTTTATTTCTTCAGGTTCAGTTTCA
This sequence comes from Heracleum sosnowskyi, assembly GCA_030848705.1. Lineage (NCBI taxonomy): Eukaryota > Viridiplantae > Streptophyta > Magnoliopsida > Apiales > Apiaceae > Heracleum > Heracleum sosnowskyi. The sequence continues at coordinate 76,526,599 of CM061235.1, forward strand.
CTTATATAAAATTCCTCATCATTATACCAATTTGTGTCTTCTTCTTTTATATATTCTAAGTTCATTATAAATTCTGTATTATTTATATATTTTACTCCTTTTTGTTTTAATTTTGGACATTTATTAGCATAATGACCTTTTTCATTACAATTCCAACATTTACAATCTTTTACTTTATTATTATCTCCTTGTAAAGGTTTAAGATATTTTCTTCTCCTAAATTTTCTTTTAAATCTAAATCTTCTCCTATTTTCTGGTGTATTTTTATATTTTCTAAACCTTTTTCTTTTATATTTTCTCCTAAATGGTCTATATGATTTATAAGTCTTAGGTTGTTTGTAATAGTTATCTTGGGGTTTATAACTTGGTTTTTTATAATTTTTATAGCGTCTTTGTTTTGTATATTTATTATCACATCCGAATAATAATTTTCTTTCTGTAAATCCACATATTTCTCTTAATCCTCGTTTCTTATCTTTTTAATTTTCTGTTGTACTCTATATTCTTCACATTTTCTCATTAAATAAGCTCTTAATAACCTAATTCTTTCGCCTAGTGTATTTTCTTTAGGTTCTAAGTTAGCATATTCCTTAGATATTTCTGTATTATAAGGTGAAGGTAAATGATCATAATATAATTGTTGATATACTATACTTTCTTGTGGTAAAAATCTAGCTTCATAAAAGAATTTAGTAAAACTTATAGTATATTCTGGTAATTTATTAATTTTACAACATTTCATATTATTCAAATTCATTACTATTTCTATTTTTCTTTCTGTTAGTACTTGTTCTTGTGCTACAAACCATCTTTCTCCTAAAAATTCTCTTTTTAATACTATGTCAAACATATTTAACATATCTTTCCATGTATTAGCATAATTTTTTTATTGTTGTTTTAATTCATAGGCTATGTTTTCTAACCAAAATGCTGCTTTTCCTATTATAGTTTTAGATATTAATTCAAAAACGTAGTCTAAATCTTCCATATTTTTAGAATTCATTAATGCTATATACATTCCTAAAGTCCAGTCTTTTATTCTTCTACTTATTTCTTGCTCATCAAAAACATTATCTAGGTCTAAGAAATATCCATTTATATTAATTCCTTGTGTTACTGATCCTATAAAATCTTGTACTTCTTCTTGTTGTCCTATTGGTATATGATTTGGTATATAATTATCTTTTCTTGTTATTACATTCTCTAGTATTTCTTCTTCAGGATATTCATCAGCATCTTTGTTTATTATTTCATCAGTATCCATTCCATTATTTATATAGGATGGTTCTCCTTCTTCATAATTATTTTCTATATCACTTTTTTCTTCATCATCTTGTATGTATGCATTTACATTTTTCATTTTATTTAGAGCAGTTAATATTTCTTTATTTTCTTTTAATATTATTTCATGTTCATTATTATCAGATTCTTCTTCTATATAATATAATCCTTTAGGTTCTTCTTCATTATCTGTATCACTACTCTTTATTTCAGTATTTTTATTCTGAATTTCTATTTTAGTTTCGATTTTATTCTTTCCTCGTATATTATTTAATTCTAATCTTATTTGTTTTATTTCTTCTTTTAAGGTTGCAACTTCTTCTTTTACTTCTATTAATTCTAATTTTGTTTGTTTTAATTCTTTCTTTTGAGTTTTATATTTATTTTTATAAAATTTGTATTTATTAAACCATTCCATATTTGTATTCATTTTTAGTTTTATATTTTCTTGTCTTAATTCTTCTAATTCAGTATCATTACTTACTTTGGAAGTATTTTCTATCTTATTTTCTTGTTTTATAGGTTCATATTTTTGTCTTTCTCGTTCTATAATTTCTTTTCCATGATTTTTAAGAAATGTTATGACACTGTGTTCTTGTATAGACATATTTAAAATTTTCCTAATTTATGAAGTTCTGCTAAACTATTTATTCCTCTTTTAACTCCTTTTGTTAATTTAGGTTTTGATTTACTAATATCCATCATTACAGGTTCTTTTAATCTTCCCATAACTGTTATAGGTATCATTTCTTTTTCTTTTACTTCTTCTGGTATAGTTTTCTTATCTTCTAAGGTATTGTTTATGTGACACCCCCAAATCCGGGGTCAGGATTTGGTGCCACTATCACTCTGAATAAAACATAATTAAACAAACGACCCCTCAGCTAAGGATCGATCACAGGTTATGGTGTGAAACAAGAATCTAAAATATCAAAGTTTATTACAACATCTAATTCAGTTTTATTACAAACCATTTGCCACCATCTAACCATTGGTAAGAACTAGCATGAATTATATCTTCCTGGCAACATGGAACCTAAAATCTCGAATCAGGCCTTCTCACGGTCTCCTTAGCGGTTACTCGAAGATAGCTAACTTCATTCTTAACTGAAAGGTTGGGGAAAAATAGCAAGAGTGAGCCAACAATGCTCAGCAAGTGTATAATAGTAGCCAACAAACATTGAACAGGATATAAGAAATGAATCAGGATATCTGATAAATATTCAGAGTTTCATAACAAGAATCAATAAATAAACGGATTGGAATTGGAACCACACGCTACGAGCTAAGCTAGGTGATCAGCCAACGCATTAGCTCCGGGCCACATATTTAATGTGACTCCAAACACACACTGGATCCATAGGCAACATATTGGCCTTAAATAATTCATAAACCAGACCGGCGTAACGGTCAAAAACAAATTTCCAATTCCAGGGTTGAATAAAATTTCAGATTATTCATAATGAATAAGGGTGTCAAGATTTCAATTATGAATCAAGTCTATAGAGACAACTTGTTTCAGTTTTACAGATTCCACTTCATGATAATGCTTCAGGGATTCAAATGATAAAGAAAAGTAGAAAGATCATACCATAGGGTCAAGCAAAGGTGTTAGGCAATAATCAAGCTATAAGTAAGCATGACAATAAATGGGTTTAAGACAAAACATGATATGTATACAAAGATATAGTTGCAAGATTGAACAAAATGTTCAAAGGTATTATATGAAAGGAAAGGTAAAAGAAAGAATTCTGATTAGAGAAAATATTCGCATCATAAATTAAGAGAAGCTGCCACTTGAACAATAAGTGGAGGGAATAGACACTTGCCTCAAAAGCCGATAAACTAACTCAATAACTTGTATCTCACAACTCCAACTTTACGTACACGAGCTCCTTTTCTTGCCTCCTACTTGTACCTATATACAAAGGTATAATACCCTATTAGTACCTCAGCTTGTTTACGTTAGTCTATCAACCCATATTCTACCCCAACGATATTTATTTACATGCATATACCATATTATAATATAGCACGTTGCCACATAACACATGATATTTATATCACTTATAACTCTTGTCCATATAATAAGCACAAAACTCACATAAGCGCACATTGCCATTCAAGTTCACATAATATACTCCTTTAATACATATATATATATATATATATATATATATAATTTAACTTTCAAATCAAACCACACTTGGTATAACCTTAAATCAACTTGATCAATGCTAACCATATCCTTATCACCTTCACAAATAATGCATTCAATCTCAAAAGCTGAAAATTCTGCTGCGCACACTTTACCAAAATATTTATCATAAATCCAAAATAATCGAACAAATACCACATTTGACAGGATACTTTTTGATTACTAATTCAACTTAGTATAAAAGTTTCAACTCCAAAACAATTCATTTAGACTAAAAACGAACAGGTTAAAGTATGTACTGAAGCACAGAAAATTCCTGCTGCGCAACTTTTAGTAAAACATGCCTAACTCTTTATTCGCTAACTCTATTGATACAAGGTTTGCGTGTGCACAAACTAGACTCCGATTAGAACAACTTCCTCCTAGACTTTCTGTCTAAAACAGGCAGCAACCATTCAAAATTAACCAAAACAGAACAGACAGTTTCTGGGTATTTCACATCCTTCCATATAAACCTTTAAACACTAACATTTTTAATAAATCACAAATTCATGATATCTGTTTGAAATTTTCACGAGACCTTCATAAACCTACTGACTTGCTACATAAAAAGTTTCAACTTGAAATTAAAAGTTTAAGCAATTAAATTGTAGCTTAGAAAATCAGAAACCGTAACAGTTTTATACTCTGCGCGTACACTACCAAAATAATCATAATAAATAGCTCAAAAATCGGATTGCTTCAAAATTTTCGCGTGCTTACACCAGATTTTGAGGAGCTCATGAATCTCAGAGAATTTCAACCCAAGGGTGACCTTGAGCTGCTCGAAACAGAGCTCCAACAGAGCAGTGCTGCTGCAGAAATTTGAGCGACTATGGACTTACGTAATTACAACAATACTTACACATTCTATACAATTCACACACCAACCACACAAACACATATCTCACACACACCATATTTTTTTGAAAGAAGCACTCACACGTAAAGATATAATTTTTAAAACAAGAAACACTTACACGAAATATATTTTACGAAAATGAAACACTTCCTTTGTGAAAATCTCCTCAAGAACATAGTTTTAAAAAGAACTCACCAAAAACTCATGAACTCAAACTTGTAGACAAATCAGAGAGCTTTCCAAAATGATAAGATCATGAAAATGATGAAGTAATGAATTTAGAAACAATTAGAACGCGGACTTGTCAAAACAGATTTGACGCAGCCCTGAATAGTTCGAAAGATTACCAATTTTCAGTATAAGGATGGACTCAAATGAAAAAGTGTAAAACATAGAAGTTATAGACCATTCCGAGACCTTTCCAGAATGGTAAGGCTCATAATTTTTAAACACGTATTCGATTAACTACGATTTTTCCAAGTTCAAGGATCATAATCCCGAAGTCAATATAGCTGGTTACATAAACCGCAGAAAAACTCATACTTGCAAGCAAAATCTCAGAAAACTTAAAGAATAAGAGTTGAGGATAATCGAATTATCTTTCCAGAGAGTCCAGAATCATCATCATATGATAAACGAGGCATGAGATACGAATTTAACAAGGTACATACACAACCTATTCAAGAATTTAACTAGGACTACACCAAAACTCACATGCAATGCTTCATTCATACTCTAACATTGATAGAACCTATTTATAAACATAGAAACCACTAAAGCAACCCATGAGCTCACTTTGAGTTCATTGCTCATGGATGGGTTTGTCTTGGATGAGCCCTAAAACTTATGGGTCTTCATCAAGAACAACCCCTAAACACTTATCCACCATTGCATGTAACAAAAAAGGTCAAGAGCCTCATCTTTGTAAAATTTCAGTTTTGAGAAAGAAAACAAAACTCAAAAATATTGGTAGGAATAGATAGAGGGTTGAAAGAGGGTCATTTTAGTTACAAGAACACACAATTTGGTGAAGAAATTACCTTGAAATAAGAGGTTGAAGTTTGAGTTTTTAATGGAGGTTTGGGGAAGATGATGGTCTTGGGAAAATGGAGAAGAGGAGAGCCGAGAGAGAGAATGGGAGAAAAGAGGTGGGTGGGCTTGGAAAAATGAATGGAAAATAATGTGGAGTCAAAGCCCTTTTATGTGGGTTTTTAAGTAGTGGAATTAAGAAGTTACTAAACTAGCCTTCTAGTACAAAAGGGAAGAGAGTTTGGTCAAGGCTAGTGGTGTCATTTCATAATTAAAAAGTAGAGTATCATTTTTAAATAAATCTTTTTGTTAGTTGGTGAATAAATAAAATTGTATTTGAAAATATAATCACCACTAAAATATTATTTGAATGAAAATCTAAGTAAGAGAATTAAATATGCTTGTATCACTAAATATTCTAAATTTACAATAACTTGTGGCACATGAAAATTATTAAAATATAATAAAGAAATATTTTTATCTAAGTAAATAAAGTACAATTTGCACATAAATGCCTTTGTCACCACTCAACATTAATAATCATAAAATATTAAAAGTAAGAATCTCAAATGCTATAATAAGTCAAGGAACAATATTTACAGCTCTTATTAATATAAATAATTTAATACGACCCAGTTTAACATAAGGAGTCTATTAAACAATTATCATACACATAAAAAAATAGTGGTTAATAAAATAAAAATTTAATCACATTCACACAATATAATATTTTATAAACCAAAAATTGTAAGGCGTTACATCCTTCCCCCCTTAAAAGGATTCTGTCCCCAGAATCTATTACGTAAACAGCTGAGAGTACTTTTCTAACATTTTAGTTTCTAACTCCCAAGTTGATTCTCCAACCCTGGGGTTTCTCCACAACACTCTTACTAGTACAACTGTTTTATCTCTAAGCACTTTCTCTTTCTGATCTAAAATTTCTACTGTTTGATCAACATAGTACAAATAAGTTTGAATCTCTATCGACTCGTATTCTATTACATGGTTAGATTCGAAATATTACGTCTTAAGCGTAGACACGTGAAATACACTATGGATATGTTGCATAAGGCTAGCTCATACGTAATCTTACCCACGCACTTCAATATCTTAAAAGGTCTAACTAATTTTAGACTAAGCTTTCCTTTCTTACAAAATCTCGTTAGTCTTTTCCGTGGTGACACTTAATATGACTGACTCTATTACTCTATAATCTATACCTTCCCTGGTTTAATCCTCATATAACAGTCGTCGATTCCGAGTAGCTATCAATCCTTTACGGGTAAGCTCAATAGTTCTTTGGTCTGATACATTAATTCTGGTTCCAATCTCTTGCATTTATCAACTTCTTTTCAACCTATTGAAGATCTACATCTTTCTCCGTACAAGGCTTCATAAGCTGGCAATTCAATATTCGCGTGATAGCTATTGCGGTAAAATAATTCCACTAATGTCAAACGATCATCTCAATTGTCTTCAAAATTCATCATACAAACTCTAAATATGTCTTCGATTGTCTGAATAGTCTATTTACTTTGACCATACGTTTGAGGATGATACATGGTACACATGTTCAACTTGGTTTCTGAACGTGCCAACATCTTTCTCCAAAATCTTGAATAAAATTGCGGGTCTTGGTCAAATTCGATTAATAATTGAATCACATGCCTCACTACTATCTTTATGGTCGATAAACCAATTTATCTAATGAAAGTTTCTCATTGATGGGAAAAAAAAAGGTACAAACTTGGTAAATCTGTCGATCATAACTCAAATGGCATCATGAGATGTTCATTCTTAAATTCAGGAATTTCTAATGGTTGTAATAGTCCACTAAATCTCTGATGTTCGGTTTTAACTCTCTGACAGGTGAAACACCTACTCAATAATCCTATAATATCTCTTTTCATATATGTCTACTAAAATTTTCTGTAGGTCTTGGTTCATCTTAGTACATCTGGGGTGGATCGAATATTTCGGATCATGAGCCTCACTTAATATCTCATTCTTTAAATCTGTCACTTTGGGTATCTAAATTGTTGAAGAAAAATCTTACAATTCCTTTATCATCCTTTTGACTCCTTCTTTCTTCTCCGGTTAAGCTACTTGTATTTTGGTCCATCATTTCAGCTTGACATCTTCTAATCTTCTCAAACAGTTTCGGTTGGAAAGTCCTTGTATATATCATCTCCGTAGCTGTATCTGAAATACGAACCTCTACTTCCACTTCCTCAAATTCTTTGGTCAATTCTTCAAATGAAGTCATCATCTTCAGTCTCTCATTTCTACTCAAAGCGTCTGCTACCACATTTGCCTTGCCTGGATGGCGGGTGTTAGTTCAATCATATCCCTTGATCAGTCTTAACCATTTCCTTTTACCTTACATATGTATATATAGCTCCTTTTGGGTGAAAATATAATTCAAACTCCTTTGATCCGTACAAATTTCGCACCTTTCTTTGTACAAGTATTGTCTCTAAATCCGTGCAAAGACTATTGCGGCAAATTCCCCATCAGGTGTCGAGTATTTCTATTCATGGTTTTTCGGTTGTCTGGAAGCATACACAAATCACCTTATCGTGTGGCGTCAGTCTTGATTCTTAACATGAAGCTGTCATCTCAATTTAGTTCTTGGTATTGTCCTAAGGTACATGAGTCATAATAGTCTACTAGAAATGAATATAGTTTACTAACATGGCTCGTCTAAAGAATTTCGTTCCTCTAGCAATTTAAATACTTCCGTATCTATTTATCCAATTCTTTCTATATCACAAAATATCCTTGTTATCCAGTTGCACTAACATTGGAGAAGTTATCAGTCTCCTCTTTAACTCCAGAAAGATTTCTGGTAAGCTTGGTTAATGGTGTGGTTATCTTGGAAAAATCCTTGACAAACCTTCGATAGTCTCCATCTTATCTCGTAAAATTTCTGTAGGTGTCTTAGGCTTTACCCAATTCATTACCACTTCAATCTTCGCTGGATCCACTTTGATTCCTTCGCTACTGTCTACATGTCCTAGAAATTGTAACTCTTTCAACCAAAAATCGCACTTAGAAAACTTTGTGTATAATCTCTTTCCCTGTATGACAAGTTAGAATTTCTCTGTTCGTTTCTGACCTAGGAACATAACTTCTACTTTATACGTGGCTCGCAATTCCATTTTTCCCATACTCCTTTAACCAATCCATTCTTAGAATTTACATCAAATCTCCCTAACTTGACGGGAATCAAGTCATCCTAAGAAAATGGTGATCTACTATATCAATCTCACAGTGAGGAAAAATCTAGATGAATCGATATACGCTCCTGATTAGCTATTCCTATAGTCAAAGCTTTACTTAATTGTTGAATCGTACAATGCGGTTTATGAGAAAATTCTATGGATATAAAAGGCTTGGTAGCTCCAAAATAAATTAACACTTTGGCATTTCCATAATCTATTTGAAACGTATTTGTACTACATCCTTATTTTCACTATATCGCTCATGGTCATATTAAGGGTTCTTGTCCTTGGTTGCTTTGTAAATGGTGGTCCATTCATCCTTAACATATTGCTTACTGGGCTTAACGATTGCAATCTCTTAAGACATGTCACACATCTCCACACTTGTTGCACGTATCTCTTGTCTTCGGTTTATGGCTCTCATTGGCGTAGTGTCCTTTCTGATTTCCCTTGTAATGTACCATATTGATCTTATTACAAACTCTCAGTGGCTTCTTTCCACAAGTTCTACATTCTGGTATCGGAGGTCTCATAGGTCTTTGTTGATCCAAATCTTGTGGACGGTTCCATTGCCCATCACTTCCAGTTTCTGGTCTTCCAAATCCAACATTCCTATTTGACTGAAACTCAGGCCTTATATTGAAATGGTTCTGAAAGTTCCTTAATTATTGGTCTTCTCCCCGTGTCTCCGCCTTCCCTTTTCTAGCTTCTTCTGTTTTTAATCAATAACTTTACTTCTAATCCATGACCTTACTTCATGTTGGAGTCTCTTAACTCTCTTCTCATCGATATTCACATATTCGAACACAAACCTGGCTAGCTCTATAAACTTTGATTCATACTCCGCCATGCTCAACTTATCCTGCTTCGGTTCTAAAGTTTATGTCCAACATTTGGTCTCAAGACATTCAAAACCTCGCAATGGTCTAACTACTATATCCAAAGTGAAATATAGAATAAACAGGTGATCATATATATACTTGCCCGACAAGTAGAATAACAGTCTTCCACAAACAATAACCAATGCCTCTCCAATGTCACTTTATTTCATACTTCATCATGATTAGTATTGGTATATCCTTGTTACATTCTCCTTATTCATACCAAACTCTCAGTAATAATAAACCTTGTAATCGTGTTGTACGTCTAATGAGCAATCTGACTCGACGTTCAGTCCTCCTCTTAAAACAATTTCGCAAACTCGATCAGAACAAATTTCCAGTCAAAGTAAGTACAGCTTAACACTCAGAATACCGTCATCTTCGCCTGTGCGACTTCCAATCTTTGATACCTTTAAGAATCGTAAAAGTTTCCGACAAAATGAACCAATAGATACGAATGTGTCAACAAATATGGAAATATAACAAGAATGTTTAGTAAGAATTTCTGGTAAAAAGAATTTAACTAAGAGATCAAGATGATCATCGAACTTTATCAGGTTGCATTTGTCATTTTAAACACACAGTACAGAAGGTGGCCAACCTTTAGTACTTCCATGACAAACACACAACCAGTGGCGTCCCACCGGACTTCTATCACACATATAGAAAGTACCTGAATCCCCTATATATATAGGGTTGTTCATCTCAGTTACAACGAGAAGGATCAAAAATTTAAGAGGAACATAGGAAAGGTTTAAAAGTTTCAAAAGTTTATATAATATAATATTGGATCAAGTAGCCCCCTGAACAATAGAGGTATTTCGTAAAGAATAAAATAATAGAAGTGAAAAATTGAATCTTTTTAAAAAGGTAAATTGAATAAAATCCATGACTAGTTGTGAATAGACTTATCCTTACATCAAACGAATGGAGGTAATCACGCCTTGTCCCATGTAGATGGTCCTTAGGGGAGTAAATTTCTAGTCTGAGCTTATAGGTATGTCCCGTTAGTAAATCAACTTGTGCAATCTTGTATAAAGAAGGAATATACACGTTGGCCACTCCTTTGGATGAATGTCCCTATCACGGGGGTGAAATCGTTATCATATCGCAAAGAATCTATCTAAGTCTTTCTAGACGTTATCTTAGAGCTTCTACTCTCAATCGACTCTAACTAAACTTGGTTCGGAACTCTGCGCGGTGTTTCCTATAGCGTTCGCGATATAGCCGAAGTCGTAGATGAAATTCTGGAAAGTACGTAAAGATCTGCAGGTGATGTCTTCTGAACTGGTAGCTCTGACTCTCCGATTGACTCCTCCAGCTTCGAATTAGTTGCCCCGTCCGTAAACCGATCTTCAAACGGTTCAAGCGTATACTTACTCGATATGTCGGAATACTATATAACATGGAAGTGCGTAACTTAAGTTAATATTTCTACAGAAAATTCGGCATGACCTATTCGTAAAATGGACTATGCCCTGTTTTAACAATATCTACAATACTTACTCAATCATCCACACATAATCCATAATTCGTTCAATATTCCATCCATCTCCAATCCCTTTCATTCTACACGTAAGAAATAACTCTGCCTTGACATGCAGCTATACTATAAGAAAATAAATTTACCCAAGGGGTAATGGAAATCTCCACTTGGCCGGGTGCATGCACTGATACTAGTATTGACGACTCTGGCTTAGGAAAAGAATCTCATATGAATGTTAATCTCTCAAAACAGCCATTATCTATAACCACACAATACTAAACGAAGAAGATACTTAAACGGTAAAGGGTTATCTTAATTCTACTAATACTCATCCTAAAGGTAACCTACATCTACAAATCCTATCTTACCTATGAAGCTTAAGATCTAGAGCGAACCTATCCTATTGGTCAAAACTATATTCATAAATCCTAACTCAAACTCTATGTGACTTTGTTCATTGTTTTTTCCTATCTTAGATTCTTCTACCAATTCTTGTTTCAGTGACCAATAACCTGTATCTCTGATACCAACCTGTGACACCCCCAAATCCGGGGTCAGGATTTGGTGCCACTATCACTCTGAATAAAACATAATTAAACAAACGACCCCTCAGCTAAGGATCGATCACAGGTTATGGTGTGAAACAAGAATCTAAAATATCAAAGTTTATTACAACATCTAATTCAGTTTTATTACAAACCATTTGCCACCATCTAACCATTGGTTAGAACTAGCATGAATTATATCTGCCTGGCAACATGGAACCTAAAATCTCGAATCAGGCCTTCTCACGGTCTCCTTAGCGGTTACTCGAAGATAGCTAACTTCATTCTTAACTGAAAGGTTGGGGAAAAATAGCAAGAGTGAGCCAACAATGCTCAGCAAGTGTATAATAGTAGCCAACAAACATTGAACAGGATATAAGAAATGAATCAGGATATCTGATAAATATTCAGAGTTTCATAACAAGAATCAATAAATAAACGGATTGGAATTGGAACCACACGCTACGAGCTAAGCTAGGTGATCAGCCAACGCATTAGCTCCGGGCCACATATTTAATGTGACTCCAAACACACACTGGATCCATAGGCAACATATTGGCCTTAAATAATTCATAAACCAGACCGGCGTAACGGTCAAAAACAAATTTCCAATTCCAGGGTTGAATAAAATTTCAGATTATTCATAATGAATAAGGGTGTCAAGATTTCAATTATGAATCAAGTCTATAGAGACAACTTGTTTCAATTTTACAGATTCCACTTCATGATAATGCTTCAGGGATTCAAATGATAAAGAAAAGTAGAAAGATCATACCATAGGGTCAAGCAAAGGTGTTAGGCAATAATCAAGCTATAAGTAAGCATGGCAATAAATGGGTTTAAGACAAAACATGATATGTATACAAAGATATAGTTGCAAGATTGAACAAAATGTTCAAAGGTATTATATGAAAGGAAAGGTAAAAGAAAGAATTCTGATTAGAGAAAATATTCGCATCATAAATTAAGAGAAGCTGCCACTTGAACAATAAGTGGAGGGAATAGACACTTGCCTCAAAAGCCGATAAACTAACTCAATAACTTGTATCTCACAACTCCAACTTTACGTACACGAGCTCCTTTTCTTGCCTCCTACTTGTACCTATATACAAAGGTATAATACCCTATTAGTACCTCAGCTTGTTTACGTTAGTCTATCAACCCATATTCTACCCCAACGATATTTATTTACATGCATATACCATATTATAATATAGCACGTTGCCACATAACACATGATATTTATATCACTTATAACTCTTATCCATATAATAAGCACAAAACTCACATAAGTGCACATTGCCATTCAAGTTCACATAATATACTCCTTTAATACATATATATATATATATATATATATATAATTTAACTTTCAAATCAAACCACACTTGGTATAACCTTAAATCAACTTGATCAATGCTAACCATATCCTTATCACCTTCACAAATAATGCATTCAATCTCAAAAGCTGAAAATTCTGCTGCGCACACTTTACCAAAATATTTATCATAAATCCAAAATAATCGAACAAATACCACATTTGACAGGATACTTTCTGATTACTAATTCAACTTAGTATAAAAGTTTCAACTCCAAAACAATTCATTTAGACTAAAAACGAACAGGTTAAAGTATGTACTGAAGCACAGAAAATTCCTGCTGCGCAACTTTTAGTAAAACATGCCTAACTCTTTATTCGCTAACTCTATTGATACAAGGTTTGCGTGTGCACAAACTAGACTCCGATTAGAACAACTTCCTCCTAGACTTTCTGTCTAAAACAGGCAGCAACCATTCAAAATTAACCAAAACAGAACAGACAATTTCTGGGTATTTCACATCCTTCCATATAAACCTTTAAACACTAACATTTTTAATAAATCACAAATTCATGATATCTGTTTGAAATTTTCACGAGACCTTCATAAACCTACTGACTTGCTACATAAAAAGTTTCAACTTGAAATTAAAAGTTTAAGCAATTAAATTGTAGCTTAGAAAATCAGAAACCGTAACAGTTTTATACTCTGCGCGTACACTACCAAAATAATCATAATAAATAGCTCAAAAATCGGATTGCTTCAAAATTTTCGCGTGCTTACACCAGATTTTGAGGAGCTCATGAATCTCAGAGAATTTCAACCCAAGGGTGACCTTGAGCTGCTCGAAACAGAGCTCCAACAGAGCAGTGCTGCTGCAGAAATTTGAGCGACTATGGACTTACGTAATTACAACAATACTTACACATTCTATACAATTCACACACCAACCACACAAACACATATCTCACACACACCATATTTTTTTGAAAGAAGCACTCACACGTAAAGATATAATTTTTAAAACAAGAAACACTTACACGAAATATATTTTACGAAAATGAAACACTTCCTTTGTGAAAATCTCCTCAAGAACATAGTTTTAAAAAGAACTCACCAAAAACTCATGAACTCAAACTTGTAGACAAATCAGAGAGCTTTCCAAAATGATAAGATCATGAAAATGATGAAGTAATGAATTTAGAAACAATTAGAACGCGGACTTGTCAAAACAGATTTGACGCAGCCCTGAATAGTTCGAAAGATTACCAATTTTCAGTATAAGGATGGACTCAAATGAAAAAGTGTAAAACATAGAAGTTATAGACCATTCCGAGACCTTTCCAGAATGGTAAGGCTCATAATTTTTAAACACGTATTCGATTAACTACGATTTTTCCAAGTTCAAGGATCATAATCCCGAAGTCAATATAGCTGGTTACATAAACCGCAGAAAAACTCATACTTGCAAGCAAAATCTCAGAAAACTTAAAGAATAAGAGTTGAGGATAATCGAATTATCTTTCCAGAGAGTCCAGAATCATCATCATATGATAAACGAGGCATGAGATACGAATTTAACAAGGTACATACACAACCTATTCAAGAATTTAACTAGGACTACACCAAAACTCACATGCAATGCTTCATTCATACTCTAACATTGATAGAACCTATTTATAAACATAGAAACCACTAAAGCAACCCATGAGCTCACTTTGAGTTCATTGCTCATGGATGGGTTTGTCTTGGATGAGCCCTAAAACTTATGGGTCTTCATCAAGAACAACCCCTAAACACTTATCCACCATTGCATGTAACAAAAAAGGTCAAGAGCCTCATCTTTGTAAAATTTCAGTTTTGAGAAAGAAAACAAAACTCAAAAATATTGGTAGGAATAGATAGAGGGTTGAAAGAGGGTCATTTTAGTTACAAGAACACACAATTTGGTGAAGAAATTACCTTGAAATAAGAGGTTGAAGTTTGAGTTTTTAATGGAGGTTTGGGGAAGATGATGGTCTTGGGAAAATGGAGAAGAGGAGAGCCGAGAGAGAGAATGGGAGAAAAGAGGTGGGTGGGCTTGGAAAAATGAATGGAAAATAATGTGGAGTCAAAGCCCTTTTATGTGGGTTTTTAAGTAGTGGAATTAAGAAGTTACTAAACTAGCCTTCTAGTACAAAAGGGAAGAGAGTTTGGTGAAGGCTAGTGGTGTCATTTCATAATTAAAAAGTAGAGTATCATTTTTAAATAAATCTTTTTGTTAGTTGGTGAATAAATAAAATTGTATTTGAAAATATAATCACCACTAAAATATTATTTGAATGAAAATCTAAGTAAGAGAATTAAATATGCTTGTATCACTAAATATTCTAAATTTACAATAACTTGTGGCACATGAAAATTATTAAAATATAATAAAGAAATATTTTTATCTAAGTAAATAAAGTACAATTTGCACATAAATGCCTTTGTCACCACTCAACATTAATAATCATAAAATATTAAAAGTAAGAATCTCAAATGCTATAATTAGTCAAGGAACAATATTTACAGCTCTTATTAATATAAATAATTTAATACGACCCAGTTTAACATAAGGAGTCTATTAAACAATTATCATACACATAAAAAAATAGTGGTTAATAAAATAAAAATTTAATCACATTCACACAATATAATATTTTATAAACCAAAAATTGTAAGGCGTTACAGTTTATTGTAATCAGTTTTTCCAATATTTGTTTAAATATAGGTATTTCAGACATATTCCATAATTCAGTTAGTTCTTCTTTAATAATTTGTCTATTGCTTAATTTATCTTCTTCTAATTTTATTAATATAGCTTTTAACTTTTCCTTAACTATTAATTCTTCCCAAATTTGTTTTATTCTTTCTTCTGAATTACTCATATTTATATATTCTTTGTTTCCAACCATCTTCTTTTTCTATCCAAGTTTTTATTATCTTGGGGTTATTTATATTCTCTTTTAATTGTACTATTTCTCTTTCTAATTTTCTTTGTTCTTCTAAATAAGCTTGGTATTTTTGCTGAGATAATATTAAAGTTTCTGTTATTAAATCATTTACAATTTTTAATTCTTTTTCTTTTTTCCTTAATTCTTTTTCACTATTCATATTTTATGTATAAATCTTACTTTATTGTAACGCCCCCAAATCCCCCTATCAGAGGACTCGGGTCGCCACGATCCATAATATCATTATAACTCAAAATATAATACCTACCAGAGTAATACATACAACACGTAGTGATTCCAGCCCACAAGTCCAGGCATCGTTCTATCTCCAATTTATTACACCGTTATTTATTGAATACACACCAAGACACTGAATACAGAAAGTTTATTGAGTAGATATTGCTTTCTAGCGTAGCCTTCCTGACTTTATCTCTGAAACAGCGCTGCTACTCCAAGTCGGTGCCGTGCTGCATTTTCTCCTTCCCTTTATCTCTGTACCGGGACCATTCGCCTCTTTTCTCTTTAACTGAAAAATATAGTTTAACAATAGAATGAGCAACTATGTGCTCAGCAAATTCCACTGACTGGCTCTCTCTTATTAACACTACTATTGAGGTAAAAGAAGAACCATGTCAACAAAACTCAAAAGGTAATAATTTATACTGACGGACTCGATGTCCAATGACTGACCAAATCATTTGTCTCAAAACAATCACATTCGGAATTTGAGAGTAGAAGATACTGGTCTTGTCTCCTTTTACGATACCCCACGGCGCGATCAACTACCGTGTCTCAAGTACCGTACACCCGTGATACCCCATAGTACGATCACTACTATGTCTCAAGTATCACAATTTCGTTTTGCTAGCAGTTAATGGGTTGTAAAATCAACCCGGCAACTTTTGTGCCAAAATAGATATATTCCTCTCTTGATACCACGAGTTTATTTCTCGTGTTGATCAGAAAGAAAATCCGTGGGCCACTCCCACGTTGACCAGTTGAAGTAAAGATTTTCCTCCAAAACGTTATGAGAATGAAGTGTAAATGAATAGATAGGAAGTTTTGACTTAACTCTGGCCGACCGCCATTCTACTGTTTATGCGATGACAACCCGAACAATAGGTCATCCCAATATTTAAAAAGATTTCATATGTTGACACGAACAATATGTCAACCCAAGACGAACAGGTTAACAAATC
Source organism: Heracleum sosnowskyi (assembly GCA_030848705.1). NCBI lineage: Eukaryota > Viridiplantae > Streptophyta > Magnoliopsida > Apiales > Apiaceae > Heracleum > Heracleum sosnowskyi. The sequence continues at coordinate 76,543,597 of CM061235.1, forward strand.
TCGAACAAAGAGATTCGTTGGATGAAATAATTTATTTAGAGTCGTCCCGAATGATGGGAACAACTCGAATCAACCAAACTATACATCAATACGCTAGAATAATTGGTTAAGAGTGGGTTATGATGAAATCTCAAACCAGCTCGCCACTATCCTGTTTGAAAATAATTTGATCCGAAAATGAATCAAATTTTGAAGTCAAAAACAAAATTATCGGATCTGGACAATAAATCCGATTGAGTCGAATAAAGTGTTAGCTACCTCGATAAAGGAGCGTAGCTATAGCTGAATGGTCGTTAGGGTCATCTTGAACAAATAAGATGCCCAGGAAATTCGATGAAATACGCTTTAAGGACAGTGAATATTTTTAGTGTGTCTCAATATCAAAAAGTATAATATTCCTCCAGATCAACTCGATAAAATTCTCAAATAAATATTCCAGAAATGAATAAACAATTCAAACTTTCAGAAAATAAATACTCCTCAAAATAATGCAATAGGAGTGAGGGTCAGAAAGAACTTGCCTCGATCGCGCTTGTGCACAAAATCAAATAACAACTATACTCTACCCGCGTATTTTCCTTCCGTTACGTACCAGGGAATTACTCTAAAAGGATAAACCACAGTACGTGAGCAATTAAAATAAATAAATTAGATCAGCAATAAATAAAATCACATAACAAAATCAAACAAATAGGACGTCTACTATTTTTAAACCGTCACTACGCATTTTCCTTTTAAATCTCACTCTGTTTAATAACCTATACGTCCTTCTCTAATTTTAATACTAATTTAAATAAATAAAACCTCGGGACAATTTACGTCACCATTAATCCCTATTAAATCTCAAAATTCCTCAAATATTTCTAAAATAATTATCGGGAAAGTATCTCAGAAATTCCTAATTAAATAATCCTATTTTATTCAAATTAAATCAATTACCCGAATTGCAGAAACGTTATTCTATTTTAACGTTTCTAAAATAATCTCTTTTTATCCCTATTTATTCAAAATAAAACGTCTCTTTTATCCCAAATAAATCATAAATTAAATCCAAATTATCTCTAAAATTTCTATAGATTATCTCCTTTTTATTACTAATAAAACGAATCAAATTCTTATTTTAATCTCTAATTTCAAAATAAATGAACTCTAATTTAATCCATATTTAAATAATTAAAACACTTTTTAATAATTTTCAAATCCTAAATTATTATTAAATAATAATTCTATTTATCCCATTTTTATTCAGATTTTATTCCCATTTAATATTTATTCAAACAATTAATCCACATTTAATCACCCACTCACACACACAGCTGACACGTGGCGCACATGCACACACACACGTGGCGCACATGCATGCGCACACGTGGCGCACATGCACGCGCACACGTGGCACACACGTGGCACACACGTGGCACACACGTTGCACACACGCGCCACCGCGCCTCCACCGTCAGCCGCCCCCTCCCCGGAAATCTCTCTCTCTCTCTCTCTCTCTCTCTCTCTCTCTCTCTCTCTCTCTCTCTCGCACCATCTCTCTCTTTCTCTCCCTCTCTCTCTCTCTCTCTCTCTCTCTCTCTCCCTTCTCCCTCTCTCGCATCTCTCTTTCTCTGCCCGTCTCTCTCTCTCTCTCGCTTTCTCCTCCCTCTCCAAATCTCTCTCTCTTCTGTTTCTTCCTCACACCACACCGCATCAATCCTCTGTCTCTCCCAATCTTCTCTCGCACCAAAAGCTCTCTGGACCATCTCTCTCTCGTCCCTCTTCCTCTCATCCCTCTCTTTCCCCTCTCTCTCCCCTCCTTTTTCTTTTCCGATCGAAATCGAACACCACCACCGCCGGCGACAAAAGCCGCGGTGGTTCTTCCCCTCCACCGATTCAACAACCAACCCAATACTCCACTTCCAATTCAAAATATACCAAATATTATTCACTCCATATCAACTCGATTTAACACAATTCAATCAGAATCATACCAAATCAAACCAAAAACAGAAATCCCCAAATCAACAAGAACCATAATTATAAACAAAGAACACAAAACTATACTACAAATCTATTTAATCAAATACGACGACAAATTTATTGAAAGAAAACAAAATCATTTAAAATATGAAATCAAAGGTTTTACCCTTTTGGTATGAACCCTAATTATCTCCTTTTTGTGTTTTGTCGGCCGTGGAATGAAAACTGATGGGGGGTTTAGATTAGCCTAATCTAATATTACTACTAATTAAAACCACAACTAACTACTGGGCCTCTACTTTGGGCTTCTCAAATTTGGGCCAAAGAAAATAAAAATCAACCCAAAGTAATAAATAAACTCTAAAATTAATATCCTATAATTAAATATATATCTTATTCCTATATTTTAATAGTTCTATCTACATTTTAAATAAAGCCGTAACATACCGAAATACTTTTAATTAAAACGTAATAACGTATAACAATTATTAAATATCTACGATTGTTACAGTCTTCCCTCCTTATAGGATTCCGTCCTCGGAATCAGAATCTAATCGCTAAACAGGTCAGGATATTTATTCCGCATCTCACTTTCCAATTCCCAAGTGGCTTCTTCAACTTGGTGATTTCTCCGGAGTACTTTTACTAAATTCACTTTCTTACTCCGCAACTCTTGCACTTTATAATCTAGGATCTGCACTGGTTGTTCTTCATATGTCAAATCAGGCCTAATCTCCACTGGATCGTAAGCAAGAACATGTCTGAAATCAGGGCGATACGTTCTTAATAATGAAATATGAAATACATCATGGTTATGCTGAAGATCTGGCGGTAGAGCTAATTGATATGCCACCACTCCTACTTTCTTGAGAATCTCAAAAGGTCCTATATATCTGGGACTTAGCTTGCCCTTCTTCCCGAATCTCATTACTCCTTTCCAAGGTGAAACTTTTAATATCACTTTATCTCTAACTTCAAATGTTTTGTCTTTTCTTCTTTGATTTGCGTACTTTCTTTGTCGGTCTTGAGCCGCCACTAACCTTTTTCGAATAATCTCTATAGCTTGCTTGGTCTGCTGGAGCATCTCTGGTTCTAGTATCTTTCTCTCTCCTACTTCATCCCAGTATAAAGGTTATCTACACTTTCTTCCATACAAGGCTTCATATGGTGTCATACCTATGCTGGAGTGGTAGCTGTTATTGTATGCAAACTCAACCAGGGGTAAATGATCGTCCCAACTTCCTTTGAAATCCAATACACAAGTTCTTAACATGTCTTCAACCGTTTGAATTGTCCTTTCGCTTCGTCCATCAGTTTGTGGGTGGTAAGCAGTGCTCAAATTTAATTTCGTGCCAAGACATTCCTGAAAGCTTTTCCAAAATCTAGATGTGAACCGGGCATCCCTATCAGACACAATTGAAACAGGTACTCCATGACGAACTACAATTTCCTTTAGGTATATACTCACCAACCTCTCAACTGAATACTTTTCACTAATTGGTAAGAAGTGCGCAGATTTAGTAAGTCGATCCACGATAACCCAAATTGCGTCGTGACTGGTTCTGGTTCGGGGTAAACCTACGATAAAATCCATGGTTATATGATCCCATTTCCATTCAGGTATCTCTAAGGGCTGTAGAAGTCCACTCGGTCTCTGGTGTTCTGCCTTCACTTTCTGAAAAGTTAAACATTTACTTACCCATTCCGCAATTTCTCTTTTCATATTGGGCCACCAATAATTCTTCTTGATGTCCTGATACATTTTTGTACTCCCTGGATGAATAGAATACCTTGAATTATGTGCTTCACTCAGAATCTCTTCTTTAAGTTCTACAACGTTTGGTATCCAAATTCTTGAGGCAAATCTTTTAATTCCCTTATCATCTGTCGGACTTTGAAGTTCTTCCCCGGTTAACTGAGACCTTTCTCCTTCCATTATTTTCTCTTGACAACGACGAATCTTCTCAATCAATTCTGGTTGCAGAAGGATTTCATATACTCGCTCATTGGCTTGAACTGGAATCTTAATCTCCAAATCGAACCTCTCAAATTCTTTGATCAATTCTTCTGATGTTATTAACATCCTGAGTCTCTCTTTCCTACTTAGAGCATCAGCTACTACATTGGCCTTTCCCGGGTAATAGTTAATCGAACAATCGTAGTCTTTGATCAATTCCAGCCGTCGTCTTTGTCTCATATTCAGTTCTTTCTGGGTAAAGATGTACTTTAAACTCTTATGATCCGTGTAGATTTCACACTTTTCACCGTACAAGTAATGTCTCCAAATCTTTAATGCAAAAACAATTGCGGCTAATTCAAGATCATGAGTAGGGTATCTCAGCTCGTAATCTTTCAACTGTTGAGAAGCATAAGCAATCACTTTCCCGTGTTGCATCAGTACACATCCTAATCCCTTGTGTGAAGCGTCACTATAGATTACAAAGTTTCCAGTATCATCTGGTAGTGTCAGAACTGGAGCAGATGTCAATCGTCGCTTAAGCTCTTGAAAACTTTCCTCGCACTTGGACGTCCATTCAAAATTTTCATTCTTCCTGGTGAGTTTAGTCAATGGTGTAGCTATCTTTGAGAAATCTTTTACAAATCTTCGATAGTATCCTGCTAATCCAAGAAAACTTCTTATCTCAATTGGAGTCTTCGGTCTTTCCCAATTTGCTACTGCTTCCACTTTCGCAGGGTCCACAGAAATCCCTTCACTACTCACAATGTGACCTAAAAATTGTACCTTATTTAACCAAAATTCACATTTAGAAAACTTGGCGTATAGCTTTTCCTTGCGTAGAGTTTCCAAAACTAAACGAAGATGCTCTGCGTGTTCTTCTTGATTCTTTGAGTAATCAGGATGTCATCAATAAATACAATGACGAACTTATCCAAATATTTCTTGAATACACGATTCATTAAATCCATAAAAGCGGCTGGAGCATTCGTCAGTCCAAATGGCATCACTAGAAACTCATAATGCCCATAACGTGTCCTAAAAGCAGTCTTTGGCACATCTTCGGGTTTAATCTTCAGCTGATGATAACCCGATCTGAGGTCAATTTTAGAAAAATAAGCAGCTCCTTTCAGTTGATCAAACAAGTCGTCAATTCGTGGCAGAGGGTATCTATTCTTAATTGTCATCTTGTTCAGCTCTCGGTAATCAATGCATAACCTCATGGATCCATCCTTCTTCTTCACAAATAACACTGGGGCTCCCCACAGGGATACACTTGGTCGAATTACGCCTTTTTCTAATAATTCTTGCAGTTGTGTTGCCAATTCCTTCATCTCTACTGGCGCCATTCTATACGGTGCTTTAGAAATTGGTGTTGTTCCTGGAGCAAGGTCGATGGTGAATTCTATTTCTCGGTCAGGAGGTAATCCAGGCAACTCTTCAGGAAATACATCCTCAAATTGATTTACTACAGGAATCTCTTTCAGAGTAGGAGTTTGTTTATCTTTGTCAACCACATGGGCTAAGTAAGCCTGACATCCCTTTCGTAGTAATTTCTTTACTTGAACCACGGTTAGAAAAGTCCGGGTAGGTTTTCTTCCGCGAAACTGCATTCTCTTGCCATTCGATCCTTTTACGCTAACCCATTTACGCCGACAATTTATACGAGCGTCATAGCGAGCTAACCAATCCATTCCAAGAATTACATCAAATTCTCCTAACTTAAAAGGAAGAAGATCTGCGTTGAATTGTTGTTCTTGAATCTCGATAGCACAATCGGGGCATACTTTATCTATGGAAACTGTTTCCTGATTTGCTACTTCTATAACCAAAGTTTCCCCTAATGGTACTGACTGAATATCCAGTTTGTTTATAAAATTTCCTGATATAAAAGATCTTGTAGCTCCCGAATCAATCAAAACACATGCATTCACAGAATTTACTAAAAGCGTACCTACAATTACATCATTGTCAGCGATAGCATCTTTCACCGTCATATTGAAGGTACGTGCAGTCGGTTTGTTGTCAGGAGGTGCCATGAGTCTAGGTACAGTGGTTTCCTTTGAAGGTGACTTGCATTCTCGTGCAATGTGTCCTTTCTTTCCGCATTTGAAACAAGTGGTTACCTTCTCTTTGCAGTTAGAAGAGTAATGTCCTTTCTGTCCACAATTGTAGCACACAATATTGGCAAGATTACAGGGTCCTGGGTGTTTTCTTCCACATGTTTTGCATTCTGGTAGTGGTGGCCTTCCTTGAATCAAATTTGATGTATGTGGTGGTCTGAACCTCTGATTAGATCCTCTAGTGTCATGGTTCTCAATTCTCTTGGTGTTAGTGCTCTTGTCTTCCCGTTTCACAAATGGTTTCTTTCCACTCCGATTATCAGGTTTCTTATCAAAACTAGATTCACGGTTCTGAAACTTCCTTTTCTTTACGTCCTTGTCTTTTGAGTATAACTCTGCCCCACTTTCCACTATAGCTGCTTTCTGAACTAAGGTAGCATAGTTGGTGATTTCTAAGACTGCAACTCGATTCTGAATCCATGGTTTTAGTCCTTGTTGAAAACGCTTAGCTCTTTTCTCATCAGTATCAACGTGATAAGGCACAAACCTGGAGAGTTCATTAAATTTGGCTTCATATTCGGCTACGGTCATATTGCCTTGCTTTAATTCCAAAAATTTAAACTCCATTTGATTTTCCAAGTACTTAGGGAAATATTTCTCCAAAAACAGTTGGGTGAATCGAGTCCAAGGTATTACTGCATTCCTTTCCATAGCTCTTTTCGCTTCCCACCAGAAGTTTGCCTCACCTTTTAACATGTAGGCTGCAAAAATGGTCTTCTTCTCTTCTTCCACTCCTACAATCTCAAAGGTCTTTTCCATTTCTCGTAACCAAATTCTTGCTTCAACAGGATCAGTGGTACCTTTAAACTCAGGTGGATTCAGTGACTTGAAAGACTTGAAGGTAACTGTATTCTTAACTGGTTGTACAGGAGGTTGATTGTCTCTGACTAGGGGTATTTCTTGTCTAGGTGGAGGATTTTGGGTATACTGTCTCAGAAATTCCACAAGTAAACCCATAGGGTCATTTTGGTTCTGGTTTGGTGGTATTACTTGAGCAGGTTCTGGTTCTTGTCTTGGTTGTGGTGGGGAATGGGGCCATCATTGCGCTGGCCCTCCTCAGGGGGTACTTGTTGATTCTTGGGAGGTCTGCCTCTTCTGGGTGGCATCTTTTTCTATTAAGATTGAAAACACAGGGTTTGATTAAACAGAACAAAATATGTATATAATTGTGAATCAGAACATCTTTACTGATAAATAAAACAACTCCTCATAATCCAAAGCCATAATTCATAAGTGTTGTCACAACTTAACTCTTGTGTCGAGGTAGTAAAATAGCCACCAGATAAATCCTCAAGTAAACAGTTAAGGTTCATAAATAAAATTACTAACAGGTTGCAAATTCTAAAACTCATCTCAATTATCGTGCCTTTAATAGTTCTCATTTGCCTTATACCAGTTTCGATTTCCTCCTTAACATAATATATAGCATTGATGATATTCTCAACTTACTCACTTAAAATTCTCATAAGTTTTCTTCATCTCTCCAAACCATGTTCACGTTTCCTCGACATCCATAATCCCCTTTTAATAGGTTCGGGATATATTGTTCTGGACTAATTCGTGGAATCATCTTGGAAATTCTATAAGAAAAGGCTCAAAATCAATTTAAATGTCTTAAATATTGAATCTCAAAACTTCCATAGTTGAACCATCCTTCAACTACTATATCGAAATTTAAGAGATAGGGAAATGTGAATTATGTACTCTATCTTTTCTCAAATGAAAGACGGTTGTTATTGTATCATCACGTAAGATATCGCAAGCTTATCCAACATAGCATATTTTCTCACTTCCAAAGGGTTGTTCTGATAATTGCTCCATAAGAACCTTGAACAAGATCACTCAGAGATGGAAAATGCTAAACTCTGACATATGTATAATCAATTCTTGGTAACGCTAATCTTTTATATGAGGTTAACTGAGAGATCAAAATGATCATTGAACATTTGTTCCGTTGCATGTGTCATTAGGACAACCGTCATAGTACACAAGGTGGCCAGCCTTTAGTACTCTAATGACAAGCAACAGTACAAATAGGTGGCGTCCCACCAGACTTCTATCACATAGACAAACAGTCATACCCTATTTATAGGGTTGTTCATCTCAGTATCACAAAAGAGTCAATTATAAGAAGAGTTATGAAATGAACTTATATTTTCGAAGTAGATAGTGATAGATAATTTGACCTCTGAACAATATAGATACCTTTCAAGCAAGAATGAAAACGTCTGAGCGAACTCAAATGATAAAAATTTCTGACAATCGTAGCTAATAAGGCGTCACCGTTGATTCTAGAATGAAAACGTCACTTGTAAACACTAACAACTCATCAGAGAAGAAACTCTTTAAGAGGATATGTACGAAGACTTATTGTCAGAGGGCACTATCTCAACTCCTATAAGCTTTCACCTTTCGAACTATTAATTTCGGTCACGAAATCATTCACTAGCTTAGTTTCGAATTTTGGATCACATATTTGTATCTCTTAGGGTCAATCTATGGTGCATGTATCTTGAGCTGGTCCGACTTTTCAAAACGGGTATCACGACATCTTACAAAAGAATGGAACAAGTTCAATAAGGTATCATCCGAAAATCTACATCCATATCTCTTCCAAATCCCAAAGTAGTAACCGACAATGATATTTTTAAAGTCCGGGTCACACCAGCTAGGGATGTATTAACCGAAGTCAAAGGATCATCTTAAAACTGGATTTTTGCCATACAGGTAACTTAGTCAGGAATGACTGGAGGGAAACTACTATATCCCCATCAAAAAGAAGGTAAATCTACTAAACCTATCACCTAACAGGTAGGAGGTGCAAGTATCCCAATGGAAAATCCTCAATGTCATTATTTATGATCATATACTCTTTCGATGGTTTAGTGTCTAACTTTGAGCTAGGATCTCCATGATTTCTCTGATAGGAGTAGGAGATCTGTCTCGAATAGCATGGAAATCTGAGGACTCAGATGAAGAAATCCACAAAAGTAAAGAAAATTATATCATAACAGGTTCTATCTAGCAGCATGTATAGGGATATATAAATATATAAGTTTAAAACTCATCAAGGTATAGAAATCCATGTGTGAGGCTATAGCTCTTAAGTAATCGCAACCCGTCTCACTATCTTAACTCTATCGTCGAATTATATCCCTAGGATCTCACGTTTCCTAAGAATATAACTACCGGCTCTGATACCAAAACTGTAACGCCCCCAAATCCCCCTATCAGAGGACTCGGGTCGCCACGATCCATAATATCATTATAACTCAAAATATAATACCTACCAGAGTAATACATACAACACGTAGTGATTCCAGCCCACAAGTCCAGGCATCGTTCTATCTCCAATTTATTACACCGTTATTTATTGAATACACACCAAGACACTGAATACAGAAAGTTTATTGAGTAGATATTGCTTTCTAGCGTAGCCTTCCTGACTTTATCTCTGAAACAGCGCTGCTACTCCAAGTCGGTGTCGTGCTGCATTTTCTCCTTCCCTTTATCTCTGTACCGGGACCATTCGCCTCTTTTCTCTTTAACTGAAAAATATAGTTTAACAACAGAATGAGCAACTATGTGCTCAGCAAATTCCACTGACTGGCTCTCTCTTATTAACACTACTATTGAGGTAAAAGAAGAACCATGTCAACAAAACTCAAAAGGTAATAATTTATACTGACGGACTCGATGTCCAATGACTGACCAAATCATTTGTCTCAAAACAATCACATTCGGAATTTGAGAGTAGAAGATACTGGTCTTGTCTCCTTTTACGATACCCCACGGCGCGATCAACTACCGTGTCTCAAGTACCGTACACCCGTGATACCCCATAGTACGATCACTACTATGTCTCAAGTATCACAATTTCGTTTTGCTAGCAGTTAATGGGTTGTAAAATCAACCCGGCAACTTTTGTGCCAAAATAGATATATTCCTCTCTTGATACCACGAGTTTATTTCTCGTGTTGATCAGAAAGAAAATCCGTGGGCCACTCCCACGTTGACCAGTTGAAGTAAAGATTTTCCTCCAAAACGTTATGAGAATGAAGTGTAAATGAATAGATAGGAAGTTTTGACTTAACTCTGGCCGACCGCCATTCTACTGTTTATGCGATGACAACCCGAACAATAGGTCATCCCAATATTTAAAAAGATTTCATATGTTGACACGAACAATATGTCAACCCAAGACGAACAGGTTAACAAATCTCGAACAAAGAGATTCGTTGGATGAAATAATTTATTTAGAGTCGTCCCGAATGATGGGAACAACTCGAATCAACCAAACTATACATCAATACGCTAGAATAATTGGTTAAGAGTGGGTTATGATGAAATCTCAAACCAGCTCGCCACTATCCTGTTTGAAAATAATTTGATCCGAAAATGAATCAAATTTTGAAGTCAAAAACAAAATTATCGGATCTGGACAATAAATCCGATTGAGTCGAATAAAGTGTTAGCTACCTCGATAAAGGAGCGTAGCTATAGCTGAATGGTCGTTAGGGTCATCTTGAACAAATAAGATGCCCAGGAAATTCGATGAAATACGCTTTAAGGACAGTGAATATTTTTAGTGTGTCTCAATATCAAAAAGTATAATATTCCTCCAGATCAACTCGATAAAATTCTCAAATAAATATTCCAGAAATGAATAAACAATTCAAACTTTCAGAAAATAAATACTCCTCAAAATAATGCAATAGGAGTGAGGGTCAGAAAGAACTTGCCTCGATCGCGCTTGTGCACAAAATCAAATAACAACTATACTCTACCCGCGTATTTTCCTTCCGTTACGTACCAGGGAATTACTCTAAAAGGATAAACCACAGTACGTGAGCAATTAAAATAAATAAATTAGATCAGCAATAAATAAAATCACATAACAAAATCAAACAAATAGGACGTCTACTATTTTTAAACCGTCACTACGCATTTTCCTTTTAAATCTCACTCTGTTTAATAACCTATACGTCCTTCTCTAATTTTAATACTAATTTAAATAAATAAAACCTCGGGACAATTTACGTCACCATTAATCCCTATTAAATCTCAAAATTCCTCAAATATTTCTAAAATAATTATCGGGAAAGTATCTCAGAAATTCCTAATTAAATAATCCTATTTTATTCAAATTAAATCAATTACCCGAATTGCAGAAACGTTATTCTATTTTAACGTTTCTAAAATAATCTCTTTTTATCCCTATTTATTCAAAATAAAACGTCTCTTTTATCCCAAATAAATCATAAATTAAATCCAAATTATCTCTAAAATTTCTATAGATTATCTCCTTTTTATTACTAATAAAACGAATCAAATTCTTATTTTAATCTCTAATTTCAAAATAAATGAACTCTAATTTAATCCATATTTAAATAATTAAAACACTTTTTAATAATTTTCAAATCCTAAATTATTATTAAATAATAATTCTATTTATCCCATTTTTATTCAGATTTTATTCCCATTTAATATTTATTCAAACAATTAATCCACATTTAATCACCCACTCACACACACAGCTGACACGTGGCGCACATGCACACACACACGTGGCGCACATGCATGCGCACACGTGGCGCACATGCACGCGCACACGTGGCACACACGTGGCACACACGTGGCACACACGTTGCACACACGCGCCACCGCGCCTCCACCGTCAGCCGCCCCCTCCCCGGAAATCTCTCTCTCTCTCTCTCTCTCTCTCTCTCTCTCTCTCTCGCACCATCTCTCTCTTTCTCTCCCTCTCTCTCTCTCTCTCTCTCTCTCTCCCTTCTCCCTCTCTCGCATCTCTCTTTCTCTGCCCGTCTCTCTCTCTCTCTCGCTTTCTCCTCCCTCTCCAAATCTCTCTCTCTTCTGTTTCTTCCTCACACCACACCGCATCAATCCTCTGTCTCTCCCAATCTTCTCTCGCACCAAAAGCTCTCTGGACCATCTCTCTCTCGTCCCTCTTCCTCTCATCCCTCTCTTTCCCCTCTCTCTCCCCTCCTTTTTCTTTTCCGATCGAAATCGAACACCACCACCGCCGGCAACAAAAGCCGCGGTGGTTCTTCCCCTCCACCGATTCAACAACCAACCCAATACTCCACTTCCAATTCAAAATATACCAAATATTATTCACTCCATATCAACTCGATTTAACACAATTCAATCAGAATCATACCAAATCAAACCAAAAACAGAAATCCCCAAATCAACAAGAACCATAATTATAAACAAAGAACACAAAACTATACTACGAATCTATTTAATCAAATACGACGACAAATTTATTGAAAGAAAACAAAATCATTTAAAATATGAAATCAAAGGTTTTACCCTTTTGGTATGAACCCTAATTATCTCCTTTTTGTGTTTTGTCGGCCGTGGAATGAAAACTGATGGGGGGTTTAGATTAGCCTAATCTAATATTACTACTAATTAAAACCACAACTAACTACTGGGCCTCTACTTTGGGCTTCTCAAATTTGGGCCAAAGAAAATAAAAATCAACCCAAAGTAATAAATAAACTCTAAAATTAATATCCTATAATTAAATATATATCTTATTCCTATATTTTAATAGTTCTATCTACATTTTAAATAAAGCCGTAACATACCGAAATACTTTTAATTAAAACGTAATAACGTATAACAATTATTAAATATCTACGATTGTTACATTTATCTTGATCTTCTATTTCTATTCCTTCATTTGTTATTGTATAATTAATTTTATTTAAGAAATCCATTCCTAATAATAATTGACAATTATAATCATAATCTATTACTCCTAAATTTATTCTATAGTCTAGATCTAAAATCTTTATTCTTAATAATATACTTTTAGTTATTACTGATTCTCTTGATGTTCCTGGTTCAGTTAATATTTGAGGTTCTATTTCTTCACACTTATTTTCATCAATTTCTGTTATATGTACTAGACTTTTTAAGGCTCCAGTATTTATTTCTGTTATACATTCTTTAGCTATTAATCCATTAAATATTATGGTTTTAATTCTTAATTTATCCTTTTCTTTATATGTTGAATTTATTAAATCTATTCGTTTACTAGACATACTTCTTGTTAATAAATTTCTTTCTTTTCTAAAACTTACTCTAGATCCTTCTATTATTGGTTTTATTCTTTGTACAGGTACTATTTGTCTGTTATTAAAATCTATACTTATTTCTTCTGGTATTGTTATTAATGAATCACTTTTATGTTCAATTTTTTCTAATATATCTTGATATAATTTCGGTACTATTGTACTCATTTCTATTTGTTTTTTAATATGATGATTTCCTGTTATGGCATATACCATTTTAGTTTCTATACTTATTACTTTACTACCTTTTGGCATATTTATTCCATCTAATTTATAATATAGGGTTAAAGCTCTTTCTTTATTTTCATCTTGTAATTGTAACATCCGGGAAATTAGGTGCAAATTTCCTATTTATTTAAATAATAAAAATAGTAATATTTATTTATTTTGAGTAAATTAAAAATTTGATGCATTGTGTGATTAAGTGTTTTAAATAAATAGTATGTGAATATGTGAATAGAGTGAATATGTTAAAGATATGGAGAAATGTGTTTATATGTTGTATGATGAGCGATGTGTGCAAGTGTGTGTGCCCGCATATTTTTAGTTGAATTTTTTTAGTGATTTAAATCTATTTAAATCATGCATTTTTGACCTTCTAAATTTTTCGGAGTTAGTAAAAATCACGAAATCTTTTGTGATATTATCTTTATAATATTATTTAGTTTTTAAAATTTTTGGGAGAATTAAATTGGGTGTTTTAGTATTTTAAAATGATTTTAAGAGTTATGTTGCGAGTAATTGATCAAAACTTGTAAAATTCATATTTAATTCAATTTTGATCCTAAAAATATTCTAAAAATATGGGGAGGCTTGTAATTTTGTAAAGTTTATTTTAAAATTTTTTAAGTATTTGTCCCCGTAATTTTCTGTTGAGTTTCGAATTTAGAAAAGATTATAGTATTTATAAAAAGTTTTCAGAATTAGCAAAGGACAAAAATGCCCCTGGGCTATTCAACCCAGCCACCAGCAGATATAATAGATACAGATACATACGGATATAAGGAAGAAAAGAGAAGAGTCGAGAAGAATCAAGAAGAAAAGAAAAGATAGAGATAAGTAGAAGGATCGAGAGAGAGAGAGAGAGAGGGAGAGAGAGAGAGAGAGAGAGAGAGAGAGAGAGAGAGAGAGAGAGAGAGAGAGAGAGAGAGAGAGAGAAGAAGAATCGAGAGAGAGAGCACAGCCCCCCCCCGTTCAGTTTCTTCGCGCAACCATTTCCTTCTCCGCGCGCGCCTTTTTCCGTCGAAGCTCCGCCACCGCGTTCTGTCGAGCGCCGCCGCGATCTCCGGCCGCCACGACCGCCGCCCGCCGCTGGCTACACCCCTGCCTTCAGCTACTCGGAATTCGACCTTGTGAGTATGAATCAAAGCTGGTGGATTCGTTTTTGTGTACATCAGTTGATTTAGTTGAATGTTTCTGTTATACATATATATATATATATATATATATATATATGTGTGTGTGTGTGAATTGACTTCGTTTTTTTTGTTGAATGATTTGTGTATAAATCTGTTTTTATTGGTATGTGTTAGTTTATAACTTCGTTTTTTGTCTAGTTTCTATTAATTGGCTGTGCAGAATTTTATGATGTAAATGTTATACAGAAACTTCGAATTATATTTTATAAGTAGTTTAAATAAATATGTTAGTGAGCGTAGATATCCGTGTTAATTCATTTCTTTAACTACGTGTTGATTTTATAAATTCGTTTTGATAATAGTAAGCTAATAATTCGATTGGGTTGATTTTTTTATGTGAATAGTAATGATTCGTTTTTTTTTTATGTGTTAGTGAATTATGATGTGAGTTGTTAATTGTTAAAAGTTAATTAAATTAAATGTTAGTATTTAAATCTAGTTTTAATTTAGAGTTTAAATTTGAGTTTGTTGTGGGAGTAGATTGAGTAAAGATTATTGGGGATTGGTGGTTAGTATTTATAAAAATTTATGCAGATTATGGTTGCGCTAGTGTTTTATACGGATTTTTAGTAATTAATTTTGATTGTGACGAGCTTTAATTATCATTTACGTTTTTGGTGTTTAAACTGAGAGGAGGTTAAACCTGATTATATGTTTAATGTTTATTGATTATAAATACAATCTCATGATTTTGGTTTTAATTTGAATAAAAGTTTCTGTTTTGTTTAAATTCTGATTATATGGTTGTTTGGAAATTATTGCTAGGATATAATTGGTGTTAAAGTCAGTAATCATCGTGACTCGACACTATCGAGTCTAGATTATGAATTAGAGTTATATTCTTCAATAATTAAAAGGTTGCGACTCGAATCAAATGATTGAGAGTCCTTATGTGTTTATGTGATTAAGTGTAAATGCCATCAGTATTTATATAATTTCTTATGTGTTTATCTGCGAGGAGTTGAAATGAAATCACAAGTCTTAAATGTCAATATTTAAGTACTTGTGTAATTCTCTTCAACTAGTTCCTCGGGCTTACGAATATCAATGATTAATTGTCACGAGTATAATTAATATGCTTGAGTGATGTGATCATTTATATAGCGTAAGTAATAGTTAATGCTAGGAGTTGTTTCCTAGGGCTTACGAATATCAATGATTGATTGTCACGCGTATCATTAAAATGCGTGAGTGATATGGTCATTGATATAGCGTAAGTAGTAGTAATGATAATGTAAATGATTATGTGCATATGTGTTTACTGCATGTCGAGGCAGAATTTCTTATGTGGTAGTATAGCTGCAAGTCAGGGCAGCATTATTTGTTTCTTTTATATAGTTGGGATGTTGATTGGGTTGAATTGAAAAACAGGGGAATAGTCCTATTTACGAATACTTCATGCCGAAATTTTCTAAAAATCCCATCTGTCTAATTTATGTGATTTATTTGATTTAGCGATGCGAAGGCATGTTAAGTGCTAAGTGGTTATATGTTGAATGTGAAACTAGTAGGTATGTATAGTTACAAGAGTTGTCAGTCTATGCATGTGCTAGGGTTATCTGAAATATGTGAACCTATGTGAATTAAATGGTTGACATGCTAAGTATAAAGGTGAATGTGATTATTTATTTCTAAATAGAGTAACTGCAAGCCTATGCAGGACTATTTTCTTATATGCTTTATAAGTTATGGATTTGATTGTGAATTGGTGTGCTTGATTTATATTGAAAGTTAAATATGTTAAAGCAGGGCAGTGTCCACTATACGAATAGGTCATGCCCAATTTTCGGTAGAAATATATGCGCTTAAGTTATAAACATTTATGTTATATAGAGGTTATCGTATGAGGACTAATCTAATCTTATCCCAAACCCCCGGCAGTTTCATTTCCACAGCCGGCCGAGAAGAGAAAAGAAAAGGAGGTGAAAATTTCCCTGGTCTGTAATTGAAAGCGGACACGCGGGTAGAGTATAATAATTAATTGATTTTGTTCATAGCGCTATCGAGGCAAGTTCCTTCTGACCCTTCCTCCTGCTAATTATTTGAGAAATGATGATGTTTTATATATTGTTGAATTATCTTATGGAAGATATGTTTTGGAAAGTTGATGAAAGTTATTATGATAAGTTTCCCACTATAAATACTCCTTGTCCTTAAAACGTAATCCATTGAACTTCCTCGGGCATCTTAATTGTTCAAGATGACCCTTTAAAGATGTATTCAGCTATGACTACTCTCATTTTTCGAGGTAGTTAAACATTTGTTGACTTCAATCGGATTTATTGTTCAAATCCGATAAACTTTATTTGAAATTCTCAGATTTGATTCATTGTTCGGATCAAAGTAGATGTGTGCAGAATAGTGGATAGATGAAAGGAAATTCCTCAGAAACTTCCTCTTAAATAATCATCCTAGCGCATTGGTATAGTGTTTTGATAAGTTCGAGTTGTTCTTATCTTTCAAGACGACTCAAAATATTTTGATTCAATTCAATAAACCTCCTTGTTCGAGGTTTGTTATTTTATTGTCTGGTGTGACATATTGTTCGTGTCCACATAATCATCTTTTTGTCAAAGGTTGCAACGGCCCATTGTTCGGGTCGATATCGTATAAATAGTAACTGGCAGTCGGCCAGAATAGACGAGATCATTTGATAAATCACTCAAACTCAATTGTGTTCATTTCACTCTGGAGGAACATCTTTACTCCACTGGTCAACATGGGAGTGGCCCATGGGATTCTCTTTCTGATCAACACGAGGCACAAACTCGTGGTATCAAGAGAAGATTATATTTTATTTTGGCACAAATGTTGCCGGGTCGATTATTCGACCACCTTTTTGCTAGCAAAATGTTTTTGTGATACTTGAGACATAGTAGTGATCGTGCTATGGGGTATCACGGGTGTACGGTACTTGAGACACGGCAGTTGATCGAGCCGTGGGGTATCGTAGAGGAGATAAGACCAGTATCTGTATCATTCAAAGTTCAGTATTTACATCATTCAAAGTCCAGTGTCCACATTATTCAGAGTTTGGTATCTACAGCATTCAAAGTTCGAATGCAATTGCGTTGACTTAAACGATTCGGTAAATCATTGGACTTCTAGTCCGTCAGAATAAATTATTATACTGTGAGTCCTGTGGACGACATTCCTATTATATCCCAAAGGTAGTGTATTTAAGTGCCATTGGGTTGAGATAAATGATTCGGTCAGTTCATTGACCATCTTTCTATCAGAGTAAGTTGTTAATTGATTATTGTTTTGAGTTTCTTTGTATAAAAAGTATTTTCCTTCACATTTCTTTTATAATTAGTATGAGTAAGTGAGTCGGTGGAATTTGCTGAGCACCTAGTTGCTCACCTTTGTTGTTAATCATATTTTACAGCTAAAGAGGAAAAAGTTGAATCATTCTGGTACAGAGCTGAAAGAGTGATTGACAGTATTTAAATGCGTAACCATGGAGCGAGAAGATTCAAAACGACGTGGGGACGACAAGCTGATGCAGATCATTTGGATCTAGTGACAGGATATTGTATAAGAATGATTTATAGTAAACATTATATTGTATAAGTAGTTTTGCCTGGTCTACTTCACATCGAAGTTATACCAGTGTTAGAGATTTATGTAAAGAGATTGTTGTATAAGAAAGTTAAAGTTTGAATGAAATTTTGGACTCTTGTTTCTAGCCCTATAACCTAAAAGATCCGAGGTAGAGTTGGGGTCGTAGATGATATATTTGTATTGGATTTATATTAAGCAGGCTGTTTTAAATGGAGAATCGAGCGTGGCGACCAAATCCACTGACCCCGGATTTGGGGGCGTTACAGTGTTGGTATCAGAGCAGGGTTATAGTAAACTAGAAACGAGAGTGTGTAGGAGTGTGTATAGTTATGTGAGAAACGTCAGAACTCATATAGAGTTCGTGTTGGACTATTGGATATAGTACCGACGAGTAATTTAAGATATGGTATTCGTTTGAGATAGTTGAGATGAGCTGGATAGAAACCCTTGCGACTGTAGAAGTAAATGGTGGAATCTTCAGAGACTATTGCGGGTTGACGATGACGTTTGATATCGATACCCGTAGGACGTGTAGCAAAAGAACTTAGAATCAAATGACGAGTCATCAAGAGGAGCGGATAAAGAAGACATACCTGAAGATCTTGGCAATACTTCCCATCTTATTGAATTATGAGATATTCCTTAAAGTTTCTAAGACCCTTTCAGGTTGTGATATTCGAGCTTCTCCTTTTCTTCAAGTGTGAATAACTCTATTATTGTTAAATCATCATTTCCTCATATTGTGCCAGTAAATTCTTTCCGATTATTCCTTCTCCGGAAGTAGTACCTTTGGAATCTGTTCGGTTGTAATCCATTCAGTTGTAATCTAGGGGTATATCTGAGAATTCGTCATCAAAAAGGTCATAATTGTTGATGTGAATTTTGTTATTTTGGAAGATGACTTCGTTAGAGTCCTCAGATTTCCATGATTATTCAAGTCAGATCTCCGACTCCTACCGAAGAGATCATGAAGATCCTGGTTCAAAGTTAGACACTAAATCATCGAAAGAGTATATGATCGTAAACAAAGACATTGAGAATTTTTCATTGGAATACTTGCACTTCCTTCCTATTGGGTGATAGGTTTAGTAGATTTACCTTCTTTTGATGTGGATGTAGTAGATTTCCCTCCAGTCATACCTGATTAAGTTACCTAAGTGGCAACAAAACTAAGTTTTAAGATGATCCTTTGACTTCTGTTAAGGCATCCCTAGCTGATGTAAACCGGACTTTAAAAATATCATTGTCAATTACTACCTTGGGATTTGGAAGAGATATGGATGGAGATCTTCAGATGATACTCCTATTGAACTTGTTCTATTCTTTTGAGAAATGTCGTGATACTCATTTTCCAGAGTTGGACCAACTCAAGGCGCATGCACCATAGATGGACTCTAAGAGATACAACTATGTGTCCTGAAATTCGAAACTAAGCTATGGAACGATTTCGTGACCGAAAAAAAAAAAAAAAAAAAAAAATTTGTAGTTCGAAAGATGAAGCTTATAAGAATTGAGATAGTGCCCTCCGACAATAAGTTTTCGTGCAGATCCTCTTAAAGATTTTCTTCCCTGATGAGCTGTTGATATTTACAAGTGACGTTTCATTCTAGAATCAACGGTTGCGCTTTATTAGCTGCGATTGTCGGTAATTTCTATAATTTGCGTCGCTCAGACGTTTTCATTTTGCTTGAAAGGTGTCCATATTATTCAGAGGTCAATTTATCTATCACTATTTACTTCGAAAATATACATTCTTTTCATAACTCTTTCTATATCGGACTCTTTTTGTGATACTGAGATGAACAACCCTATGAATAGGGGATGACTGTCTGTCTGTGTGATAGAAGTCTGGTGGGACGCCACTTACTTGTACTGTTGCTTGTCGTTAGAGTACTGAAGGCTGGCCACCTTGGGTACTATGACGGTTGTCCTAATGACGTATGCGACGGAACAAATGTTCAGTGATCATTTTGATCTCTCAGTTAACCCCTTATAAAAGATTAGCATTACCAAGAATTGATTATACACACGTCATTGTTTAACATTTTCCATCTCTGAGTTACTTTGTTCAAGGATCTTATGGATCATAAAAGGAGCAGTGATTTAAAGTTGCGACAGTGTATGCTGACATTTCAGAGTGATGATACTTCTTTTCCAGAAATGGGGAACTCAACAAATTAAGTTTGAGTAATGATCGTTAAAAAGGAAGAGACCATCCTACTAGTTCGTTTGTCATATCTTCAAAACCCATACACAGTGTTTTATGGTTTGGTATTAAGGTCCTATGAACTTAATTTGGATATGGAGCAATTATCGAAAGAAAATGAATTTATGTTGGATAAACTGGTGATACGTGGCGTGATGACGCGGAGTATTGTCCCTCATTTGGGAAAGGATAGAGTGCACAATCCATGATTTTCTTATATTCTAATTCTAAATATGATACATAAAGGATGGTCTGACCGTAAAAGAGTTGAGATTCAATATTTAAGACATATAATTCGATTGCGAGCCTTTATTATAGAATTTCCAGGATAACTCCACGGATTAGTCTAAAACGAACTATCCCGAACCTATTAAAAAGACCAGTGTGGTTACAAAGATTTCTATCTATCTGTTCGATTGATTCGGGAATTGCAAGATCTTTTATATCGGAGAATTTTGTGAACTAATTGGGTATTCAGCCATTACCATTAGGGGAAACTTTGGTTATAGAAGTGGCAAATCAGGAAAACATTTCCTATCGATCAGATATGTCCAGATAATGGTACCGAGATTCAAGAACAACGATTCGACGCAGATCTTCTTCCTTGTAAGCTAGGAGGATTGGATGTAATTCTTGGAATAGAATCGGAGATGATACGATTAAGGTATGCAGAGATAATTAGGGATATGTCCATTAAACCCGTTGAGGAACCACCGTAAGTAATTTTAAATACTTATCCGAACACCTGGTTAATACCCTCTATCTAGCTTCTTTACAAGACTTCCAACTTATTCTTTGTAAATAAAACCGTGGTTACAAGTATAGGTGGACAGGATATCACCCAAGTGAAATATCTGAATGACCACCCAAGCTTAACTTGAAGAGAACTGAGGCAATACTTTGGGTTAGAAATCGAAACCAGAAACAAGATCTTAACCATAAACCGAACTAAGGATGATACTTTACAATTGTTCTTTGAATATCCTTGGACAGAAAGTATCCTCTGAGAAGAAGGTAATCTTACGTTGGGAAACCCGTCATGATTAAGCTATAAAATGCTGATGAGTTAAAGAGGAACTATTGATGTCGAGGTTGCAAGACAGCAGATTACTTTACCAAGAATGTTCAATAAGTATGGCCCACATGGTAGATGCAGAAAAGAAACTCCTGAAACCAGCAAGGGTCGCACTTGTAACTAGACTTGAAAATTGTTTCCCTGACTACTTACCAAGAGAAACCCACCTGACAAAAGATAGTGTACCATTGATCTTACTCCAGGACCACACCTATTTCTAAAATGCATTACAGAATGGCACCGGTTGAGAGACAAAAGAATTGGCAACTCAATTACAAGAATTACTCAATAAAGGTGTAAGTTGACCCAACCTATTGGGGAACACCAGATGTTCGTAAAGATGAAAGATGGATCCATAAATTTACGTATAGATTATTGAGGACTGAAGCAGATGACAATCAAGAGTAAATACCTTTTGTCCATAATTGATAACTTGTTTGACCAGCTAAAAAGAGCCGTTTAAATTTCTGAGGATTGAATTAAGATTTTAATTATCACCAGCTGAAGGTTTAAGATTATAATGCTTTTAAGGCTGCATTGGGAGACGTTGCAGACACTAGGAATATCTACCGATGTCGTTTGGATTGAATGCCCCACCTGCTTTTATGGAATGAATAAACTATGTATTAAGAAGTACTTGGATAAGTTCAGGATTGAATTTATTGATGACATCTTAGCAAGCTCAAAACTTCAAGAAGAATACTTAGAACACCTTCGTACAATCTTGGAGACCTTAAGAAAAATGAAGGTTATATGTAAAGTTTTCAAAGTGAAAGATTCTGTTGGAAAAAAAAAAAAAAAAAAAATAATAATAATAATAAATTTATATGGTGAGTAGTGAAGGATTAAAGTTGAGGACATAAGGGACTTAGGTACGTTGAGATACTAAGGACCCTAACAATAAGAGATATAAAAATATGAGCCTATATTAATGATGCTGTGTTGGCTCGTAATACGAAAGTAAGTGAAAGCATAAGTTATATGTAGATTATATCTTTCAAGTAGGAGAACCCGATGATATTTTGGAAATAGATGGGTTGATCTGTTACGAGACACAAGTAGGTTGAGGGATAAGAAAGTAAGAATTTAGGTTATTGATGAAGAGAGAGAGAGTTTGATCTCCAAGGATGAGAAACTTATTTGACGCATGTGACTCGACACTGTTAGGGAGATACCGAGTAGAAAGGAAATGAGAAGATACAGCAAGGCACCGAATTGGATAGCATTGTTGATTCAGAAATGATGTCAGGAAAGCTACACCAGGAAGCAATATCTACCAATTAACCTTTATGTATGGAGCGGCTTGGTGTGTATTAAGTAGTAATTATGTAATAAGTCAGAGATAGGTCGTTGCCTGGATTTGTGGGCTGGAACTATCACTTGTTGTAAGAATTATACTCACTATGATATGTGTCATATTTTGAGCATTAAAGAGGATCATGGATCGTGGCGTCCTGAGTCTACTGATAGTGGAATTGGGGTCAACGCCATCATTAGTAATGTCTTAGCAAAGGCACGCAACAGTAGTTCTTTGACCATATTGATCTCTCAATTATTCTTTTATTTCCAAAGATAATTGCTTTGAAATCAGTCACTCGATGACCACAATTGTGGGACACTCATTATGATATGACGTCTTTTCACTTCAAGATATCATGAATCTGGTTATCTCAAATAATCTGGGAAGTATGCCAAGCAGGTTGGAATTAGCTAACCTTTGCGGTGAAATTGCCAGGAGTCAAAGCGGATCAGGATGCGGATAGAATACTAGTAACGCGTAACGTGTAGTGGTACAACTGGGATTGTCCTATACAGAAGAACTGGTAGAACACCATATTAGAAAGAACAAGTGTCAAGAGTGAAGGAGTAGTATTATGGCGGATTGCAACAAGAGTTGGAAGTTGTTAAAAGAACCTTAATGACTTCTTGGGCTGATTCTGAGGACAGAATCCTTTTAAGGAGGGAAGGATGTAACATCCGGGAAATTAGGTGCAAATTTCCTATTTATTTAAATAATAAAAATAGTAATATTTATTTATTTTGAGTAAATTAAAAATTTGATGCATTGTGTGATTAAGTGTTTTAAATAAATAGTATGTGAATATGTGAATAGAGTGAATATGTTAAAGATATGGAGAAATGTGTTTATATGTTGTATGATGAGCGATGTGTGCAAGTGTGTGTGCCCGCATATTTTTAGTTGAATTTTTTTAGTGATTTAAATCTATTTAAATCATGCATTTTTGACCTTCTAAATTTTTCGGAGTTAGTAAAAATCACGAAATCTTTTGTGATATTATCTTTATAATATTATTTAGTTTTTAAAATTTTTGGGAGAATTAAATTGGGTGTTTTAGTATTTTAAAATGATTTTAAGAGTTATGTTGCGAGTAATTGATCAAAACTTGTAAAATTCATATTTAATTCAATTTTGATCCTAAAAATATTCTAAAAATATGGGGAGGCTTGTAATTTTGTAAAGTTTATTTTAAAATTTTTTAAGTATTTGTCCCCGTAATTTTCTGTTGAGTTTCGAATTTAGAAAAGATTATAGTATTTATAAAAAGTTTTCAGAATTAGCAAAGGACAAAAATGCCCCTGGGCTATTCAACCCAGCCACCAGCAGATATAATAGATACAGATACATACGGATATAAGGAAGAAAAGAGAAGAGTCGAGAAGAATCAAGAAGAAAAGAAAAGATAGAGATAAGTAGAAGGATCGAGAGAGAGAGAGAGGGAGAGAGAGAGAGAGAGAGAGAGAGAGAGAGAGAGAGAGAGAGAGAGAGAGAGAGAGAGAGAGAGAGAGAAGAAGAATCGAGAGAGAGAGCACAGCCCCCCCCCGTTCAGTTTCTTCGCGCAACCATTTCCTTCTCCGCGCGCGCCTTTTTCCGTCGAAGCTCCGCCACCGCGTTCTGTCGAGCGCCGCCGCGATCTCCGGCCGCCACGACCGCCGCCCGCCGCTGGCTACACCCCTGCCTTCAGCTACTCGGAATTCGACCTTGTGAGTATGAATCAAAGCTGGTGGATTCGTTTTTGTGTACATCAGTTGATTTAGTTGAATGTTTCTGTTATACATATATATATATATATATATATATATATGTGTGTGTGTGTGAATTGACTTCGTTTTTTTTGTTGAATGATTTGTGTATAAATCTGTTTTTATTGGTATGTGTTAGTTTATAACTTCGTTTTTTGTCTAGTTTCTATTAATTGGCTGTGCAGAATTTTATGATGTAAATGTTATACAGAAACTTCGAATTATATTTTATAAGTAGTTTAAATAAATATGTTAGTGAGCGTAGATATCCGTGTTAATTCATTTCTTTAACTACGTGTTGATTTTATAAATTCGTTTTGATAATAGTAAGCTAATAATTCGATTGGGTTGATTTTTTTATGTGAATAGTAATGATTCGTTTTTTTTTTATGTGTTAGTGAATTATGATGTGAGTTGTTAATTGTTAAAAGTTAATTAAATTAAATGTTAGTATTTAAATCTAGTTTTAATTTAGAGTTTAAATTTGAGTTTGTTGTGGGAGTAGATTGAGTAAAGATTATTGGGGATTGGTGGTTAGTATTTATAAAAATTTATGCAGATTATGGTTGCGCTAGTGTTTTATACGGATTTTTAGTAATTAATTTTGATTGTGACGAGCTTTAATTATCATTTACGTTTTTGGTGTTTAAACTGAGAGGAGGTTAAACCTGATTATATGTTTAATGTTTATTGATTATAAATACAATCTCATGATTTTGGTTTTAATTTGAATAAAAGTTTCTGTTTTGTTTAAATTCTGATTATATGGTTGTTTGGAAATTATTGCTAGGATATAATTGGTGTTAAAGTCAGTAATCATCGTGACTCGACACTATCGAGTCTAGATTATGAATTAGAGTTATATTCTTCAATAATTAAAAGGTTGCGACTCGAATCAAATGATTGAGAGTCCTTATGTGTTTATGTGATTAAGTGTAAATGCCATCAGTATTTATATAATTTCTTATGTGTTTATCTGCGAGGAGTTGAAATGAAATCACAAGTCTTAAATGTCAATATTTAAGTACTTGTGTAATTCTCTTCAACTAGTTCCTCGGGCTTACGAATATCAATGATTAATTGTCACGAGTATAATTAATATGCTTGAGTGATGTGATCATTTATATAGCGTAAGTAATAGTTAATGCTAGGAGTTGTTTCCTAGGGCTTACGAATATCAATGATTGATTGTCACGCGTATCATTAAAATGCGTGAGTGATATGGTCATTGATATAGCGTAAGTAGTAGTAATGATAATGTAAATGATTATGTGCATATGTGTTTACTGCATGTCGAGGCAGAATTTCTTATGTGGTAGTATAGCTGCAAGTCAGGGCAGCATTATTTGTTTCTTTTATATAGTTGGGATGTTGATTGGGTTGAATTGAAAAACAGGGGAATAGTCCTATTTACGAATACTTCATGCCGAAATTTTCTAAAAATCCCATCTGTCTAATTTATGTGATTTATTTGATTTAGCGATGCGAAGGCATGTTAAGTGCTAAGTGGTTATATGTTGAATGTGAAACTAGTAGGTATGTATAGTTACAAGAGTTGTCAGTCTATGCATGTGCTAGGGTTATCTGAAATATGTGAACCTATGTGAATTAAATGGTTGACATGCTAAGTATAAAGGTGAATGTGATTATTTATTTCTAAATAGAGTAACTGCAAGCCTATGCAGGACTATTTTCTTATATGCTTTATAAGTTATGGATTTGATTGTGAATTGGTGTGCTTGATTTATATTGAAAGTTAAATATGTTAAAGCAGGGCAGTGTCCACTATACGAATAGGTCATGCCCAATTTTCGGTAGAAATATATGCGCTTAAGTTATAAACATTTATGTTATATAGAGGTTATCGTATGAGGACTAATCTAATCTTATCCCAAACCCCCGGCAGTTTCATTTCCACAGCCGGCCGAGAAGAGAAAAGAAAAGGAGGTGAAAATTTCCCTGGTCTGTAATTGAAAGCGGACACGCGGGTAGAGTATAATAATTAATTGATTTTGTTCATAGCGCTATCGAGGCAAGTTCCTTCTGACCCTTCCTCCTGCTAATTATTTGAGAAATGATGATGTTTTATATATTGTTGAATTATCTTATGGAAGATATGTTTTGGAAAGTTGATGAAAGTTATTATGATAAGTTTCCCACTATAAATACTCCTTGTCCTTAAAACGTAATCCATTGAACTTCCTCGGGCATCTTAATTGTTCAAGATGACCCTTTAAAGATGTATTCAGCTATGACTACTCTCATTTTTCGAGGTAGTTAAACATTTGTTGACTTCAATCGGATTTATTGTTCAAATCCGATAAACTTTATTTGAAATTCTCAGATTTGATTCATTGTTCGGATCAAAGTAGATGTGTGCAGAATAGTGGATAGATGAAAGGAAATTCCTCAGAAACTTCCTCTTAAATAATCATCCTAGCGCATTGGTATAGTGTTTTGATAAGTTCGAGTTGTTCTTATCTTTCAAGACGACTCAAAATATTTTGATTCAATTCAATAAACCTCCTTGTTCGAGGTTTGTTATTTTATTGTCTGGTGTGACATATTGTTCGTGTCCACATAATCATCTTTTTGTCAAAGGTTGCAACGGCCCATTGTTCGGGTCGATATCGTATAAATAGTAACTGGCAGTCGGCCAGAATAGACGAGATCATTTGATAAATCACTCAAACTCAATTGTGTTCATTTCACTCTGGAGGAACATCTTTACTCCACTGGTCAACATGGGAGTGGCCCATGGGATTCTCTTTCTGATCAACACGAGGCACAAACTCGTGGTATCAAGAGAAGATTATATTTTATTTTGGCACAAATGTTGCCGGGTCGATTATTCGACCACCTTTTTGCTAGCAAAATGTTTTTGTGATACTTGAGACATAGTAGTGATCGTGCTATGGGGTATCACGGGTGTACGGTACTTGAGACACGGCAGTTGATCGAGCCGTGGGGTATCGTAGAGGAGATAAGACCAGTATCTGTATCATTCAAAGTTCAGTATTTACATCATTCAAAGTCCAGTGTCCACATTATTCAGAGTTTGGTATCTACAGCATTCAAAGTTCGAATGCAATTGCGTTGACTTAAACGATTCGGTAAATCATTGGACTTCTAGTCCGTCAGAATAAATTATTATACTGTGAGTCCTGTGGACGACATTCCTATTATATCCCAAAGGTAGTGTATTTAAGTGCCATTGGGTTGAGATAAATGATTCGGTCAGTTCATTGACCATCTTTCTATCAGAGTAAGTTGTTAATTGATTATTGTTTTGAGTTTCTTTGTATAAAAAGTATTTTCCTTCACATTTCTTTTATAATTAGTATGAGTAAGTGAGTCGGTGGAATTTGCTGAGCACCTAGTTGCTCACCTTTGTTGTTAATCATATTTTACAGCTAAAGAGGAAAAAGTTGAATCATTCTGGTACAGAGCTGAAAGAGTGATTGACAGTATTTAAATGCGTAACCATGGAGCGAGAAGATTCAAAACGACGTGGGGACGACAAGCTGATGCAGATCATTTGGATCTAGTGACAGGATATTGTATAAGAATGATTTATAGTAAACATTATATTGTATAAGTAGTTTTGCCTGGTCTACTTCACATCGAAGTTATACCAGTGTTAGAGATTTATGTAAAGAGATTGTTGTATAAGAAAGTTAAAGTTTGAATGAAATTTTGGACTCTTGTTTCTAGCCCTATAACCTAAAAGATCCGAGGTAGAGTTGGGGTCGTAGATGATATATTTGTATTGGATTTATATTAAGCAGGCTGTTTTAAATGGAGAATCGAGCGTGGCGACCAAATCCACTGACCCCGGATTTGGGGGCGTTACAGTAATGCTATACTAAAATCTGGTTGTACTGTAAATTTTAATTTTTGATATATTAAATTTCCTTTTATTACTGCTAATGCATCTTGTATATTTCCTAATATTCTATCATCTACTATATATATTTGTATAGGTGTATCAATATTTTTCTGAAAATATGCCTTTTATAGTAAATTCTATTGCTCCAAAATAAATATTATGTAATTTACTAGCTTCTTTAGTCGATAATTTAGATAATTCTCTTTTTATTAAATCATTTGTTATTAAATTTATTCTTGCTTTTCCATTTATTGTAGTAATATCTATTACATTTTCATGTTTTTGTGCAATATATCTTACTTCTTTATTTCGTTCAAAATACTTAGTTTTAAAAATCTTTTTTAATGTTAGCTCATCTGTTTCATTCTGTATTTTCCTATATATATCAGGTTTAAAACTTAAAGTTTGTGATGTTCCACCTTCATATTCATCCATTTGATAATATTCTTTTGTTTCTTCATCTTTTTTCTCCATTTTAACCCGTTAGATTTTTCTCTTTTAATAATTGTTCCTTATATATTTCTATTACAGCATTTTCTTGAGTTATTCTAATTTTAATATATTTTACATATGCTGGGGCATAATGTTTAAAATCAACTTCTTTTAATATTTCCTCTATTTTTTCCATTTCTATTTCAGTCATATTTACTATTTGAAAACGGCGCATATAATTATTATTATTTCTTATTTTTGTAAATTGATTATCAGTTATTTTTTCTAAAATTTCTTCTATTTGTTCTAATGACATTTTATCCCGTTATATTAGAATTTAAAAATTCTCTTTGAAGTTCTTTTATTTTTATCCTATTATTTTTAATTAATGTCTTTACTTGTCTTAATTCTTGATATAATCTTTCTTTTTCTTCCCTATTTTCGTCTGTCCAATTTAGTTTAGTTATTCTTTCTTGGATTTTATTTATTTCTTCTTTAACTAAGTAATTTTCTTTTATAAGTAGGTTTAATCTTCTTGAATTTCTAATTATTGAATTATTATTTTTTCTAATTATATAGTTTTGATAATAAACTGTTTGATAATATTCTTCCATTTTATCCAGTTAAATTTGCTTCTTCCAATAATTTTGTTTTATAATATCTCATAGTTACTCTATTCATTCTCCAGATTCTATTTCTCTTCCCAATTCTTGGTATAGTCTTATTCTTTGTTCTCTGTTTTCTTCTTTCCATTCTAAATTATCAAGTTGTTCTTGAATCTTATTCATTTTTCTTCCTTTTTTATTATATTTTTTATAAAATATTTATAGCACTTAAATCTATGTTGAAGTGTTAGGTTAAAAATATAATATCTACTCATTTTATTATCTTTCTCTTTTTATTTAAGTCATCTATTAATTGATATTGTTCTTTGAGAACTTCTCTTAATTCTTTTATTTCTATATCTTTTCTTAATATTTTTGTAAATTCTTCTCTTCTATTTTTTAAATATGTTTATTCTAATTCAGCTATTTCTTTATCTTTTCTTACTAATATATCTCTTAGTATTTTTATTGTATCATCCTTTTGATTTATTATTTCCATACTTATTTTACAACTTTCAATATGTTGATTAATATCTTTATTATAAGTTAATTTTTTATCAGCTATCATTTGAATCCTTTTTAAGTTTTGCTCTTCCATTTTCAAATTTTAAAGTTTTCAAAAGTGAATAGTGAATAGTGAATGATGAACAGTAAAAATCGAAAACTTTAAAATTTGAAAATGGAAGAGCATAGCTTAAAAAGGATTCAAATGGTAGCTGATAAAAAATTAACTTATAATAAAGATATTAATCAACATATTGAAAGTTGTAAAATAAGTATGGAAATAATAAATCAAAAGGATGATACAATAAAAATACTAAGAGATATATTAGTAAGAAAAGATAAAGAAATAGCTGAATTAGAAGAAAAATATTTAAAAAATAGAAGAGAAGAATTTACAAAAATATTAAGAAAAGATATAGAAATAAAAGAATTAAGAGAAGTTCTCAAAGAACAATATCAATTAATAGATGACTTAAATAAAAAGAGAAAGATAATAAAATGAGTAGATATTATATTTTTAATCTAACACTTCAACATAGATTTAAGAGCTATAAATATTTTATAAAAAATATAATAAAACAGGAAGAAAAAATGAATAAGATTCAAGAACAGCTTGATAATTTAAAATGGAAAGAAGAAAACAGAGAACAAAGAATAAGACTATACCAAGAATTGGGAAGAGAAATAGAATCTTGGAGAATGATTAGAGTAACTATGAGATATTATAAAACAAAATTATTGGAAGAAGCAAATTTAACTGGATAAAATGGAAGAATATTATCAAACAGTTTATTATCAAAACTATATAATTAGAAAAAATAATAATTCAATAATTAGAAATTCAAGAAGATTAAACCTACGTATAAAAGAAAATTACTTAGTTAAAGAAGAAATAAATAAAATCCAAGAAAGAATAACTAAACTAAATTGGACAGACGAAAATAGGGAAGAAAAAGAAAGATTATATCAAGAATTAAGACAAGTAAAGACATTAATTAAAAATAATAAGGTAAAAATAAAAGAACTTCAAAGAGAATTTTTAAATTCTAATATAACGGGATAAAATGTCATTAGAACAAATAGAAGAAATTTTAGAAAAAATAACTGATAATCAATTTACAAAAATAAGAAATAATAATAATTATATGCGCCGTTTTCAAATAGTAAATATGACTGAAATAGAAATGGAAAAAATAGAGGAAATATTAAAAGAAGTTGATTTTAAACATTATGCCCCAGCATATGTAAAATATATTAAAATTAGAATAACTCAAGAAAAAGCTGTAATAGAAATATATAAGGAACAATTATTAAAAGAGAAAAATCTAACGGGTTAAAATGGAGAAAAAAGATGAAGAAACAAAAGAATATTATCAAATGGATGAATATGAAGGTGGAACATCACAAACTTTAAGTTTTAAATCTGATATATATAGGAAAATACATAATGAAACAGATGAGCTAACAGTAAAAAAGATTTTTAAAACTAAGTATTTTGAACGAAATAAAGAAGTAAGATATATTGCACAAAAACATGAAAATGTAATAGATATTACTACAATAAATGGAAAAGCAAGAATAAATTTAATAACAAATGATTTAATAAAAAGAGAATTATCTAAATTATCGACTAAAGAAGCTAGTAAATTACATAATATTTATTTTGGAGCAATAGAATTTACTATAAAAGCATATTTTATTTTCAGAAAAATATTGATACACATATACAAATATATATAGTAGATGACAGAATATTAGGAAATATACAAGATGCATTAATAGCAGTAATAAAAGGAAATTTAATATATCAAAAATTAAAATTTACAGTACAACCAGATTTTAGTATATCATTACAAGATGAAAATAAAGAAAGAGCTTTAACCCTATATTATAAATTAGATGGAATAAATATGCCAAAAGGTAGTAAAGTAATAAGTATAGAAACTAAAATGGTATATGCCATAACAGGAAATCATCATATTAAAAAACAAATAGAAATGAGTACAATAGTACCGAAATTATATCAAGATATATTAGAAAAAATTGAACATAAAAGTGATTCGTTAATAACAATACCAGAAGAAATAAGTATAGATTTTAATAACAGACAAATAGTACCTGTACAAAGAATAAAACCAATAATAGAAGGATCTAGAGTAAGTTTTAGAAAAGAAAGAAATTTATTAACAAGAAGTATGTCTAGTAAACGCATAGATTTAATAAATTCAACATATAAAGAAAAGGATAAATTAAGAATTAAAACCATAATATTTAATGGATTAATAGCTAAAGAATGTATAACAGAAATAAATACTGGAGCCTTAAAAAGTCTAGTACATATAACAGAAATTGATGAAACTAAGTGTGAAGAAATAGAACCTCAAATATTAACTGAACCAGGAACATCAAGAGAATCAATAATAACTAAAAGTATATTATTAAGAATAAAGATTTTAGATTTAGACTATAGAATAAATTTAGGAGTAATAGATTATGATTATAATTGTCAATTATTATTAGGAATGGATTTCTTAAATAAAATTAATTATACAATAACAAATGAAGGAATGGAAATAGAAGATCAAGATAAAGTAAGATTTATACATAAAATATGAATAGTAAAAAAGAATTAAAGAAAAAAGAAAAAGAATTAAAAATTGTAAATGATTTAATAACAGAAACTTTAATATTATCTCAGCAAAAATACCAAGCTTATTTAGAAGAACAAAGAAAATTAGAAAGAGAAATAGTACAATTAAAAGAAAATATAAATAACCCCAAGATAATAAAAACTTGGATAGAAAAAGAAGATGGTTGGAAACAGAGAATATATAAATATGAGTAATTCAGAAGAAAGAATAAAACAAATTTGGGAAGAATTAATAGTTAAGGAAAAATTAAAAGCTATATTAACAAAATTAGAAGAAGATAAATTAAGCAATAGACAAATTATTAAATAAGAATTAACTGAATTATGGAATATGTCTGAAATACCTATATTTAAACAAATATTGGAAAAACTGATTACAATAAACAATACCTTAGAAGATAAGAAAACTATACCAGAAGAAGTAAAAGAAAAAGAAATGATACCTATAACGGGAAGATTAAAAGAACCTGTAATGATGGATATTAGTAAATCAAAACCTAAATTAACAAAAGGAGTTAAAAGAGGAATAAATAGTTTAGCAGAACTTCATAAATTAGGAAAATTTTAAATATGTCTATACAAGAACACAGTGTCATAACATTTCTTAAAAATCATGGAAAAGAAATTATAGAACGAGAAAGACAAAAATATGAACCTATAAAACAAGAAAATAAGATAGAAAATACTTCCAAAGTAAGTAATGATACTGAATTAGAAGAATTAAGACAAGAAAATATAAAACTAAAAATGAATACAAATATGGAATGGTTTAATAAATACAAATTTTATAAAAATAAATATAAAACTCAAAAGAAAGAATTAAAACAAACAAAATTAGAATTAATAGAAGTAAAAGAAGAAGTTGCAACCTTAAAAGAAGAAATAAAACAACTAAGATTAGAATTAAATAATATACGAGGAAAGTGTAACGCCCCCAAATCCCCCTATCAGAGGACTCGGGTCGCCACGATCCATAATATCATTATAACTCAAAATATAATACATACCAGAGTAATACATACAACACGTAGTGATTCCAGCCCACAAGTCCAGGCATCGTTCTATCTCCAATTTATTACACCGTTATTTATTGAATACACACCAAGCCACTGAATACAGAAAGTTTATTGAGTAGATATTGCTTTCTAGCGTAGCCTTCCTGACTTTATCTCTGAAACAGCGCTGCTACTCCAAGTCGGTGCCATGCTGCATTTTCTCCTTCCCTTTATCTCTGTACCGGGACGATTCGCCTCTTTTCTCTTTAACTGAAAAATATAGTTTAACAACAAGAGTGAGCAACTATGTGCTCAGCAAATTCCACTGACTGGCTCTCTCTTATTAACACTACTATTGAGGTAAAAGAAGAACCATTTCAACAAAACTCAAAAGGTAATAATTTATACTGACGGACTCGATGTCCAATGACTGACCAAATCATTTGTCTCAAAACAATCACATTCGGAATTTGAGAGTAGAAGATACTGGTCTTGTCTCCTTTTACGATACCCCACGGCGCGATCAACTACCGTGTCTCAAGTACCGTACACCCGTGATACCCCATAGCACGATCACTACTATGTCTCAAGTATCACAATTTCGTTTTGCTAGCAATTAGTGGGTTGTAAAGTCAACCCGGCAACTATCGTGCCAAAATAGATATATTCCTCTCTTGATACCACGAGTTTATATCTCGTGTTGATCAGAAAGAAAAATCCGTGGGCCACTCCCACGTTGACCAGTTGAAGAAAAGATTTTCCTCCGGAAACGTTATGAGAATGAAGTATGAATAATTAGATAGGAAATTTCTGACTTAACTCTGGCCGACCGCCATTCTACTATCTGTGCGATGACGACCTGAACAATAGGTCATCCCAATAATTCAAAAGAAAATTCTTATGTTGATACAAACAATATGTCAACCCTAGACGAACAGGTTAACAAATCTCGAACAAAAGAGATTCGTTGAATGAAATAAATTATTTAGAATCGTCCCGAATAATGGGAACGACTCGAATCAACCAAACGATATATCAACACGCTAGAATAATTAGTTAAGAGTAGTTATGATGAAATCTCGAACCAACTTACCACTATCCTGATTCAAAATAATTTGATCCGAAAAATGAATCAAATTTAGAAGCCAAGAACAAAATTATCGGATCTGGACAATAAATCCGACTGAATCGAATAAAGTGTTAGCTACCTCGATAAAGGAGCGTAGCTATAGCTGAATGGTCGTTAGGGTCATCTTGAACAAATAAGATGCCCAGAAAATTCGATGAAATACGCTTTAAGGACAGTGAATATTTTTAGTGTGTCTCAATATCAAAAAGTATAATATTCTTCCAGATCAACTGATAGAATTCTCAAATAAATATTCCAGAAATGAATAAACAATTCAAACTTTCAGAAAATAAATACTCCTCAAAATAATGCAATAGGAGTGAGGGTCAGAAAGAACTTGCCTCGATCACGCTTGTGCACAAAATCAAATAACAATTATACTCTACCCGCGTATTTTTCCTTCAGTTACGTACCGGGAAATACTCTAAAAGGATAAATCACAGTACGTGAGCAAATTAAAATAAATAAATCAGATCAGCAATAAATAAAATCACATAACAATAATCAAACAAATAGAGCGTCTATTATTTATAAATCGGCACTACACATTTTCCTTTTAAATCTCACTCCGTTTAGTAACCTATACGTCTTTTTCTAAGTTCAAAACTAATTTAAATAAATAAAACCTCGGGACAATTTACGTCACAGTTAATCCCTATTAAATCTCAAAATTCCTCAAATATTTCTAAAATAATTATCGGGAAGGTATCTCAGAAATTCTTAATTAAATAATCCTATTTTTTTCTAACTATTATTCACAAATTAGCCTCCCTTTACTACTAATAAAACGAATTTAAATCCTAAATTATTCTCCTCATTTTCAATAAATAATCTCTAAATTTAAATCACATTTAACTAATTAAACCTCTTTTTAATAAAACTCTAATTCTAAATTATTATTATATAATATTCTATTTTATCCCCTTTTTTATTCAGATTTTTATTACTATTTTTAATATCAGATTTCTTTTCTTCTTTTTAATCAATTAAAACAATTCAACCAATCATATACACACAACACATCACACCCACACAGACACGTGGCCCCCTGCACTGTGCCACATGGCACACATGCATTGGCCCACGTGGCGTACTGCGCGTGGGGCCCACGCGTCTCTCTCTCTCTCTCTCTCTCTCTCTCTCTCTCTCTCTCTCTCTCTCTCTCTCTCTCTCTCTCTCTCTCTCTCTCTCTCTCTCTCTCTCTCTCTCTCTCTCTCTCTCTCCCTCTCTTTCTCGACTTTCCGGCCAGCCGCCACCACCACCGCAACCGGTGGTGGTTGCTTCTCTCTTCAATCCTCCCCGACCACACCCCTCTCTTCCTCTCTCAGTCCCGATCTCTCTCTCCCTCGATTTCTCTCCCCCTTCCTGTCTCTCTCTCCCTCCTCCTTTCTCGATCTTCCCCCTCTATGTTCTCTCCTTCTCTATCTTCTGTCTCTCAATCTCCCACATCTCTCTCTGTCTTCATTCTCCGACAACCGTCCACCACCGCCGGTCACCGTTACCGCCGCGGTGGTGGCTCTAACCAACCATTCGCCCCAATTTCACAATACCAAAATCTCAAACATCGAACCTAAGCTATATCAGCAATTACCCCTAATCGCAGAACAGATTTACAATCAAATTCCTTCAAGAAACAAAAACAAAGGAAAAAAAATAAAAATTCAAACTCACCCCTTATCTTTGTCTGCCGTGGAAATAGACTATACTGACAAAAAAAAATGAACCCCAACCCTTATAACCCTAATTTAAAAGCTTAAAAATAATTGGGCTCTAAAGGCCCAACGACCTTTTGGGCTTTTTAAAAAACAAATTTGGTTGTAATAATAAAAAAAAATTATTTAGCCCAAGACTACTCTATAAATCCTATAATTAATGTCCTTATGAAAATTATTATTATTAATAAAAACATCATAAAAAGAAAACAAAGTAAAACCAAATATTACGGGTATTACAGTCTTCCCTCCTTATAGGATTCCGTCCTCGGAATCAAAATCTAATCACTAAACAGTTGAGGATATTTATTTCGCATTTCACTTTCTAATTCCCAAGTGGCTTCTTCAACTTGATGATTTCTCCAAAGTACTTTTACCAAATTTACTTTCTTACTTCGCAACTCTTGCACTTTATAATCTAGGATCTGCACTGGTTGTTCTTCGTATGTCAAATCAGACCTAATCTCCACTAGTTCGTAAGCAAGAACATGTCTAAAATCAGGGTGATACGTTCTTAACAATGAAATATGAAATACATCATGGATATGCTGAAGATCTGGCGGTAGCGCTAATTGATAAGCCACTGCTCCTACCTTCTTGAGAATCTCAAAAGGTCTTATATATCTGGGACTTAGCTTACCCTTCTTACCGAATCTCATTACTCCTTTCCAAGGTGAAACTTTTAACATCACTTTATCTCCAACCTCAAATGTTTTGTCTTTTCTTCTTATGATTTGCGTACTTTCCTTGTCGGTCTTGAGCCGCCACTAACCTCTTTCGAATAATCTCTATAGCTTGCTTGGTCTGCTGGAGCATCTCTGGTCCTAGTATCTTTCTCTCTCCTACTTCATCCCAGTATAAAGGTAATCTACACTTTCTTCCATACATGGCCTCATATGGTGCCATACCTATGCTGGAGTGGTAGCTATTGTTATATGCAAACTCAACCAGGGGTAAATGATCGTCCCAACTTCCTTTGAAATCCAATACACAAGTTCTCAACATGTCTTCAACCGTTCGAATTGTCCTTTCGCTTTGTCCATCAGTCTGTGGGTGGTATGCAGTGCTCAAATTTAATTTCGTGCCAAGACATTCCTGAAAGCTTTTCCAAAATCTAGAAGTGAATCGGGCATCCCTATCAGACACGATTGAAACAGGGACTCCATGACGAACCACAATTTCCTTCAGGTATATTCCCACCAACTTCTCAACTGAATACTTTTCACTAATTGGTAAGAAGTGCGCAGATTTAGTAAGTCGATCCACAATAACCCAAATTGCATCGTGACTGGTTCTAGTTCGGGGTAAACCTACGATAAAATCCATGGTTATATGCTCCCATTTCCATTCAGGTATCTCTAAGGGTTGTAGAAGTCCACTCGGTCTCTGGTGTTCTGTTTTCACTTTCTGACAAGTCAAACATTTACTTACCCATTCCGCAATTTCTCTTTTCATATTGGACCACAAGTAATTCTGCTTGAGATCCTGATACATCTTTGTACTTCCTGGATGAACAGAATACCTTGAATTATGTGCTTCACTCAGAATCTCTTCTTTAAGTTCTACAACGTTTGGTATCCAAATTCTTGAGGCAAATCTTTTAATTCCCTTATCATCTTTCGGACTTTGAAGTTCTTCCCCGGTTAACTGAGACCTTTCTTCTTTCATTATTTTCTCTTGACAATGACGAATCTTCTCAATCAATTCTGGTTGCAGAAGGATTTCATATACTCGCTCATTGGCTTGAACTGGAATCTTAATCTCCAAATCGAACCTTTCAAATTCTTTGATCAATTCTTCTGATGATATTAACATCTGGAGTCTCTCTTTCCTACTTAGCGCATCAGCTACTACATTAGCCTTTCCTGGGTGATAGTTAATCGAACAATCATAGTCTTTGATCAATTCCAGCCATCGTCTTTGTCTCATATTCAGTTCTTTCTGGGTAAAGATATACTTTAAGCTCTTATGATCCGTGTAGATTTCACACTTTTCACCGTACAAGTAATGTCTCCAAATCTTTAATGCAAAAACAATTGCGGCTAATTCAAGATCATGGGTAGGGTATCTCAGCTCGTAATCCTTTAACTGTCGAGAAGCATAAGCAATCACTTTCCCGTGTTGCATCAGTACACATCCTAATCCCTTGTGTGAAGCGTCACTGTAAATTACAAAATTCCCAATATCATCTTGTAGTGTCAGAACTGGAGCAGATGTCAATCGTCGCTTAAGCTCTTGAAAAGTTTCCTCGCACTTGGACGTCCACTCAAATTTTTCATTCTTCATGGTGAGTTTAGTCAATGGTGTAGCTATCTTTGAGAAATCTTTTACAAATCTTCGGTAGTATCCTGCTAGTCCAAGAAAACTTCTTACCTCAGTTGGAGTCTTCGGTCTTTCCCAATTTGCTACTGCTTCCACTTTCGCAGGGTCCACAGAAATCCCTTCACTACTCACAATGTGACCTAAAAATTGCACCCTATTTAACCAAAATTCACATTTAGAAAACTTGGCATATAGCTTCTCCTTGCGTAGAGTTTCCAAAACTAAACGAAGATGCTCTACGTGTTCTTCTTGGTTCTTTGAGTAAATCAGGATGTCATCAATAAATACAATCACGAACTTATCCAAATATTTCTTGAATACACGATTCATTAAATCCATAAAAGCAGCTGGAGCATTCGTCAGTCCAAAAGGCATCACTAGAAACTCATAATGCCCAAAACGTGTCCTAAAAGCAGTCTTTGTCACATCTTTAGGTTTAATCTTTAACTGGTGATATCCCGATCTAAGGTCAATCTTGGAAAAATAAGCAACTCCTTTCAGTTGATCAAATAAGTCGTCAATTCGTGGTAGAGGGTATTTATTCTTGATTGTCATCTTGTTCAGCTCTCGGTAATCAATACATAATCTCATAGATCCATCCTTCTTCTTCACAAATAACACTGGGGCTCCCCACGGGGATACAATCGGTCGAATTACGCCTTTGTCTAATAAATCTTGCAGTTGTGTTGCCAATTCCTTCATCTCAACTGGCGCCATCCGGTACGGTGCTTTAGATATTGGTGTTGTCCCTGGGGCAAGATCGATGGTGAATTCTATTTCTTGATCAGGAGGTAATCCAGGTAATTCTTCAGGAAATACATCCTCGAACTGATTTACTACAGGAATCTCTTTAAGAGTATGAGTTTGTTTATCGGTGTCAATCACATGGGCTAAATAAGCTTGACATCCTTTCCGTAGTAATTTCTTTACTTGAACCACAGTTAGAAAATTCCTGGTAGGTTTTCTTCCGCGAAACTGTACTCTCTTGCCATTCGATCCTTTTACGCTAACCCACTTACGCCGATAATTAATATGAGCATCATAGCGAGCTAACCAATCCATTTAAAGAATTATATCAAATTCTCCTAACTTAAAAGGAAGAAGATCTGCGTTGAATTGTTGTTCTTGAATCTCGATAGCACGATCTGGGCATACCTGATCTATAGGAACCGTTTCCTGGTTTGATACTTCTATAACCAAAGTTTCCCCTAATGGTACTGACTGAATATCCAGTTTGTTTATAAAATTCTCTGATATAAAAGATCTCGTAGCTCCTGAGTCAATCAAAACACATGCATTCACAGAATTTACTAAAAGCGTACCTGCAATTACATCACTGTCAGCAATAGCATCTCTCACCGTCATATTGAAAGTACGTGCAGTCGGTTTGTTGTCCAGAGGTGCCATGAGTCTAGGTACAGTGGTTTCCTTCGGAGGCGACTTGCAATCTCGTGCAATATGCCCTTTCTTTCCGCATTTGAAACAAGTGGTTGTCTTCTCTTTACAGTTAGAAGAGTAATGTCCTTTTTGTCCACAATTGTACCACACAATATTTGCAAGATTATAGGGTCCTGGGTGTTTTCTTCCACAATTTTTGCATTCTGGTAGTGGTGGCCTTCCTTGAATCAAATTTGATGTATGTGGTGGTCTGAACCTCTGATTAGATCCTCTAGTGTCATGGTTCTCAATTCTCTTGGGGTTAGTGCTTTTGTCTTCCCGTCTCACAAATGGTTTCTTTCCACTCTGATTATCAGGCTTCTTGTCAAAATTAGTTCCACGATTCTGAAACTTCCTTTTCTTTACGTCCTTATCCTTCGAATACAATTATGCTCCACTTTCTATTATAGCTGCTTTCTGAACCAAGGTAACATAGTTGGTGATCTCTAGGACTGCAACTCGATTCTGAATCCATGGTTTTAGTCCTTGCTGAAAACGCTTAGCTCTTTTCACATCAATATCGACGTGATAAGGCACAAACTTAGAGAGTTCAGTAAATTTGGCTTCATATTCAGCTACGGTCATATTGCCTTGCTTTAACTCCAGAAATTTAAGCTCCATTTGATTTTCCAAGTACTTAGGGAAATATATTTTTTTTCCAAAAACAGCTGGGTGAATCGAGTCCAAGGTGTTACTGCGTTCCCTTCCATAGCTCTTTTTTTTTTTTTTTTTTTGCTTCCCACCAGAAATTTGCCTCACCTTTTAACATGTAGGCTGTAAAAATGGTCTTCTTCTCTTCTTCTACTCCTACAATCTCAAAGGTCTTTTCCATTTCTCGTAACCAGATTCTTGCTTCAACAGGGTCAGTGGTACCCTTAAACTCAGGTGGGTTCAGTGACTTGAAAGACTTAAAGGTAACTGCATTCTTTACTGGTTCTACAAGAGGTTGATTATCTCTGACGAGGGGTATTTCTGGTCTAGGTGGAGGGTTTTGGGTATACTGTCTCAGGAATTCCAAAAGTAAACTCATAGGGTCATTTTGGTTCTGGTTTGGTGGTATTACTGGGGCAGGTTCTGGTTCTGGTTCTGGTTGTTGGTGGGGAATGGGGCCATCATTGCGCTGGCCCACCTCAGGTGGTACTTGTTGATTCTTGGGAGGTCTGCCTCTTCTGGGTGGCATCTTTTTCTATTAAGATTGAAAAACACAGGGTTTGATTATACAGAACAAAATATGTATATAATTGCGAATCAGAACATCTTTACTGATAAATAAAACAGATCCTCATAATCCAAAGCCATAGTTTATAAGTGTTGTCAAAACATAACCCTGGGGTCGAGGTGGCAAAATAAAATAGCCACTAGGTAAATCCTTAAGTAAACAGGTTAGGTTTGTAAATAAATCACTAACAGGTTGCAAATTCTTAAAACTCATTTCAATTATCGCCTTTAATAGTTCTCATTTGCCTTATACCAGTTTTGATTTCCTCTTTAACATAATATATAGCATTGATGGTATTCTCAACTTACTCAACTTAAAATTCTCATAAGTTTTCTTCATCTCTCTAAACCATGTTCACGTTTCCTCGACATCAATAGTCCCTTTTTAATATGTTCGGAATATGTCGTTCTGGACTAATTCATGGAATCATCTTGGAACTTCTATAAGATAAGGCTCAAAATCAATTTAAATGTCTTAAATATTGAATCTCAAAACTTCCATAGTTGAACCATCCTTTAACTACTATATCGAAATTTAAGAGATAGGGAAATATGAATTATGTACTCTATCTTTTCTCAAATGGAAGACAGTTGCTATTGTATCATCACGCAAGATATCGCAAGCTTATCCAACATAACTTATTTTCTCACTTCCAAAGGGTTGTTCTGATAATTGCTCCATAAGAACCTTGAACAAGATAACTCAGAGATGGAAAATGTTAAACAATGACATATGTATAATCAATTCTTGGTAACGCTAATCTTTTATAAGAGGTTAACTGAGAGATCAAAATGATCATTGAACATTTGTTCCGTTGCATGTGTCATTAGCACAACCGTCATAGTACACAAGGTGGCCAGCCTTTAGTACTCTAACGACAAGCAATAGTACAAACAGGTGGCGTCCCACCAGACTTCTTATCACACAGACAGATAGTCATCCCCTATTTATAGGGTTGTTCATCTCAGTATCACAAAAGAGTCAAATATAAGAAGAGTTATGAAAAGAACTTATATTTTCGAAGTAGATAGTGATAGATAAATTGACCTCTGAACAATATAGATGCCTTTCAAGCAAGAATGAAAACATCTGTGCGAACTCAAATGATAAAAATTTACCGACCATCATGGATAGTAAAGCGCAACCGTTGATTCTAGAATGAAAACGTCACTTGTAAACACTAATAGCTCATCAGGGAAGAAAAACCTTTAAGAGGATATGTACGAAAGATTTATTGTCGGATGGCACTATCCCAACTCCTACAAGCTTCATCTTCCGAACTACTAATTTCGGTCACGAAATCATTCACTAGCTTAGTTTCGAATTTCAGAACACATAGTTGTATCTCTTAGAGTCCATCTATGGTGCATATATCTTGAGCTGGTCCGACTCTGCAAAACGGGTATCACGACATCTTACAAAAGAATGGAACAAGTTCAATAGGGGTATCATCCGAAAATCTACATCCATATCTCTTCCAAATCCCAAAGTAGTAACCGACAATGATATTTTTAAAGTCCGGGTCACACTAGCTAGGGATGCATTAACAGAAGTCAAAGGATCATCTTAAAACTGGCTTTTTGCCATATAGGTAACTTAGTCAGGAATTACTGGAGGGAAAAAACTATTATATCCACATCAAAAAGAAGGTAAATCTACTAAACCTATCACCTACTAAGAAGGAGGTGCAAGTATCCCAATAGAAAATCCTCAATGTCATTGTTTATGATCATATACTCTTTCGATGGTTTAGTGTCTAACTTTGAACTATGATCTTCATGATCTCTCCGACAGGAGTAAGAAATCTGTCTCGAATAGCATGGAAATCTGAGGACTCTGATGAAGACATCCACAAAAATACAGAAAATTCTATCATAGCAACATGCATAGGTATATTTGGCCATGTACGTTTAAAGCTCATCCAAGTATAGAAATCTTTATGTGGAGCTATAGCTCTAGGTAATCGAAAACTCGTCTCACTATCTTAACTCTATCGTCGTATTATATCCCTAGGATCTCACGTTTTCCTAAGAATATAACTACCGCTCTGATACCAAAACTGTAACGCCCCCAAATCCCCCTATCAGAGGACTCGGGTCGCCACGATCCATAATATCATTATAACTCAAAATATAATACATACCAGAGTAATACATACAACACGTAGTGATTCCAGCCCACAAGTCCAGGCATCGTTCTATCTCCAATTTATTACACCGTTATATATTGAATACACACCAAGCCACTGAATACAGAAAGTTTATTGAGTAGATATTGCTTTCTAGCGTAGCCTTCCTGACTTTATCTCTGAAACAGCGCTGCTACTCCAAGTCGGTGCCATGCTGCATTTTCTCCTTCCCTTTATCTCTGTACCGGGACGATTCGCCTCTTTTCTCTTTAACTGAAAAATATAGTTTAACAACAAGAGTGAGCAACTATGTGCTCAGCAAATTCCACTGACTGGCTCTCTCTTATTAACACTACTATTGAGGTAAAAGAAGAACCATTTCAACAAAACTCAAAAGGTAATAATTTATACTGACGGACTCGATGTCCAATGACTGACCAAATCATTTGTCTCAAAACAATCACATTCGGAATTTGAGAGTAGAAGATACTGGTCTTGTCTCCTTTTACGATACCCCACGGCGCGATCAACTACCGTGTCTCAAGTACCGTACACCCGTGATACCCCATAGCACGATCACTACTATGTCTCAAGTATCACAATTTCGTTTTGCTAGCAATTAGTGGGTTGTAAAGTCAACCCGGCAACTATCGTGCCAAAATAGATATATTCCTCTCTTGATACCACGAGTTTATATCTCGTGTTGATCAGAAAGAAAAATCCGTGGGCCACTCCCACGTTGACCAGTTGAAGAAAAGATTTTCCTCCGGAAACGTTATGAGAATGAAGTATGAATAATTAGATAGGAAATTTCTGACTTAACTCTGGTCGACCGCCATTCTACTATCTGTGCGATGACGACCTGAACAATAGGTCATCCCAATAATTCAAAAGAAAATTCTTATGTTGAC
This sequence comes from Heracleum sosnowskyi, assembly GCA_030848705.1. Taxonomy (NCBI): domain Eukaryota; kingdom Viridiplantae; phylum Streptophyta; class Magnoliopsida; order Apiales; family Apiaceae; genus Heracleum; species Heracleum sosnowskyi. Next base: position 76,587,986 of record CM061235.1, read on the forward strand.
ACGAACAATATGTCAACCCTAGACGAACAGGTTAACAAATCTCGAACAAAAGAGATTCGTTGAATGAAATAAATTATTTAGAATCGTCCCGAATAATGGGAACGACTCGAATCAACCAAACGATATATCAACACGCTAGAATAATTAGTTAAGAGTAGTTATGATGAAATCTCGAACCAGCTTACCACTATCCTGATTCAAAATAATTTGATCCGAAAAATGAATCAAATTTAGAAGCCAAGAACAAAATTATCGGATCTGGACAATAAATCCGACTGAATCGAATAAAGTGTTAGCTACCTCGATAAAGGAGCGTAGCTATAGCTGAATGGTCGTTAGGGTCATCTTGAACAAATAAGATGCCCAGAAAATTCGATGAAATACGCTTTAAGGACAGTGAATATTTTTAGTGTGTCTCAATATCAAAAAGTATAATATTCTTCCAGATCAACTGATAGAATTCTCAAATAAATATTCCAGAAATGAATAAACAATTCAAACTTTCAGAAAATAAATACTCCTCAAAATAATGCAATAGGAGTGAGGGTCAGAAAGAACTTGCCTCGATCACGCTTGTGCACAAAATCAAATAACAATTATACTCTACCCGCGTATTTTTCCTTCAGTTACGTACCGGGAAATACTCTAAAAGGATAAATCACAGTACGTGAGCAAATTAAAATAAATAAATCAGATCAGCAATAAATAAAATCACATAACAATAATCAAACAAATAGAGCGTCTATTATTTATAAATCGGCACTACACATTTTCCTTCTAAATCTCACTCCGTTTAGTAACCTATACGTCTTTTTCTAAGTTCAAAACTAATTTAAATAAATAAAACCTCGGGACAATTTACGTCACAGTTAATCCCTATTAAATCTCAAAATTCCTCAAATATTTCTAAAATAATTATCGGGAAGGTATCTCAGAAATTCTTAATTAAATAATCCTATTTTTTTCTAACTATTATTCACAAATTAGCCTCCCTTTACTACTAATAAAACGAATTTAAATCCTAAATTATTCTCCTCATTTTCAATAAATAATCTCTAAATTTAAATCACATTTAACTAATTAAACCTCTTTTTAATAAAAGTCTAATTCTAAATTATTATTATATAATATTCTATTTTATCCCATTTTTTATTCAGATTTTTATTACTATTTTTAATATCAGATTTCTTTTCTTCTTTTTAATCAATTAAAACAATTCAACCAATCATATACACACAACACATCACACCCACACAGACACGTGGCCCCCTGCACTGTGCCACGTGGCACACATGCATTGGCCCATGTGGCGTACTGCGCGTGGGGCCCACGCGTCTCTCTCTCTCTCTCTCTCTCTCTCTCTCTCTCTCTCTCTCTCTCTCTCTCTCTCTCTCTCTCTCTCTCTCTCTCTCTCTCTCTCTCTCTCTCTCTCTCTCTCTCTCTTTCTCCCTCTCTTTCTCGACTTTCCGGCCAGCCGCCACCACCACCGCCACCGGTGGTGGTTGCTTCTCTCTTCAATCCTCCCCGACCACACCCCTCTCTTCCTCTCTCAGTCCCGATCTCTCTCTCCCTCGATTTCTCTCCCCCTTCTTGTCTCTCTCTCCCTCCTCCTTTCTCGATCTTCCCCCTCTCTGTTCTCTCCTTCTCTATCTTCTGTCTCTCAATCTCCCACATCTCTCTCTGTCTTCATTCTCCGACAACCGTCCACCACCGCCGGTCACCGTTACCGCCGCGGTGGTGGCTCTAACCAACCATTCGCCCCAATTTCACAATACCAAAATCTCAAACATCGAACCTAAGCTATATCAGCAATTACCCCTAATCGCAGAACAGATTTACAATCAAATTCCTTCAAGAAACAAAAACAAAGGAAAAAAAATAAAAATTCAAACTCACCCCTTATCTTTGTCTGCCGTGGAAATAGACTATACTGACAAAAAAAAAATGAACCCCAACCCTTATAACCCTAATTTAAAAGCTTAACAATAATTGGGCTCTAAAGGCCCAACGACCTTTTGGGCTTTTTAAAAAACAAATTTGGTTGTAATAATAATAAAAAAATTATTTAGCCCAAGACTACTCTATAAATCCTATAATTAATGTCCTTATGAAAATTATTATTATTAATAAAAACATCATAAAAAGAAAACAAAGTAAAACCAAATATTACGGGTATTACAGAAAGAATAAAATCGAAACTAAAATAGAAGTTCAGAATAAAAATACTGAAATAAAGAGTAGTGATACAGATAATGAAGAAGAACCTAAAGGATTATATTATATAGAAGAAGAATCTGATAATAATGAACATGAAATAATATTAAAAGAAAATAAAGAAATATTAACTGCTCTAAATAAAATGAAAAATGTAAATGCATACATACAAGATGATGAAGAAAAAAGTGATATAGAAAATAATTATGAAGAAGGAGAACCATCCTATATAAATAATGGAATGGATACTGATGAAATAATAAACAAAGATGCAGATGAATATCCTGAAGAAGAAATACGAGAGAATGTAATAACAAGAAAAGATAATTATATACCAAATCATATACCAATAGGACAACAAGAAGAAGTGCAAGATTTTATAGGATCAGTAACACAAGGAATTAATATAAATGGATAATTCTTAGACCTAGATAATTTTTTTGATGAGCAAGAAATAAGTAGAAGAATAAAAGACTGGACTTTAGGAATGTATATAGCATTAATGAATTCTAAAAATATGGAAGATTTAGACTATGTTTTTGAATTAATATCTAAAACTATAATAGGAAAAGCAACATTTTGGTTAGAAAACATAGCCTATGAATTAAAACAACAATAAAAAAATTATGCTAATACATGGAAAGATATGTTAAATATGTTTGACATAGTATTAAAAAGAGAATTTTTAGGAGAAAGATGGTTTGTAGCACAAGAACAAGTACTAACAGAAAGAAAAATAGAAATAGTAATGAATTTGAATAATATGAAATGTTGTAAAATTAATAAATTACCAGAATATACTATAAGTTTTACTAAATTCTTTTATGAAGCTAGATTTTTACCACAAGAAAGTATAGTATATCAACAATTATATTATGATCATTTACCTTCACCTTATAATACAGAAATATCTAAGGAATATGCTAACTTAGAACCTAAAGAAAATACACTAGGCGAAAGAATTAGGTTATTAAGAGCTTATTTAATGAGAAAATGTGAAGAATATAGAGTACAACAGAAAATTAAAAAAGATAAGAAACGAGGATTAAGAGAAATATGTGGATTTACAGAAAGAAAATTATTATTCGGATGTGATAATAAATATACAAAACAAAGACGCTATAAAAATTATAAAAAACCAAGTTATAAACCCCAAGATAACTATTACAAACAACCTAAGACTTATAAATCATATAGACCATTTAGGAGAAAATATAAAAGAAAAAGGTTTAGAAAATATAAAAATACACCAGAAAATAGGAGAAGATTTAGATTTAAAAGAAAATTTAGGAGAAGAAAATATCTTAAACCTTTACAAGGAGATAATAAAGTAAAAGATTGCAAATGTTGGAATTGTAATGAAAAAGGTCATTATGCTAATAAATGTCCAAAATTAAAACAAAAAGGAGTAAAATATATAAATAATACAGAATTTATAATGAACTTAGAATATATAAAAGAAGAAGACACAAATTGGTATAATGATGAGGAATTTTATATAAGTGAAACTGAACCTGAAGAAATAAAATACATGGAAGAAGTTAGTAATTCTAGTACCAATTTTGAAGAAAGTGAATAACATGGTAGCAATCTATATAGAAGCGGCAGTAGAATATAAACCAAATAATTATATAAAACAAAAAATGTTTATAGATAGTGGAGCAGACATATGTTTAGCTAAAAAAGAAGTATTAATACAACACAAATGGAAAAGAACAAAAACACATAAAATAAGGGTAACTGGATTTAATGAACATATGAAAGAATTGGATATTGTAGCAGAAAATGTAAGATTCATATTAAATAAAACTAGGTTTAGATTACCTTTAGTATATCAGGAAAATAATATGAAACAACAAATAATATTAGGAAATAATTTTTTAGATTCATTTAAAACACAAGTTATAAAAGAAAATACAATAAGTCTATTAACACCATGTGATAAATGGATAATATTAAAAAGATTAATACCTATTAAGTCAATTCGAGTAAATAATATAAAAGAAGAAAGACAACATAATTTAGACTTATTAAAAGAAAAATATATAGAATTATTAAAAATAAATTTTGGTGAAAATCCAATAAGACTATAGGATAAAGAAAAAATGTATGCTGAAATTAAATTAATAAATCCTAATGATATAATAAGATGCAGACCAATAAGATATAGTCCTACAGATCAAAGGGAGTTAGAAATTCAAATAAAAGAATTATTAGATTTAGGACTTATACAAGAAAGTAAAAGTCCACATAGTAGTCCAGCATTTGTAGTAAGAAAACATAGTGAAATAAAAAGAGGAAAAGCTAGAATGGTAATAGACTATAGAGAATTAAATAAAAAGACAATATTTGATGGATACTTCTTACCCTATAAAAGAAATTTAATTAACCGACTGACTAATAAAAAATGGTTTAGTAAATTTGATTGTAAGAGTGGATATTGGCAAATTAAACTTACTAAAGAATCAATACCCTTAACAGCTTTTAGTGTACCACAAGGACATTATGAATGGATAGTATTACCATTTGGATTAAGAAATGCCCCACAAATATTTCAAAGAATGATGGACAAAATATTTAGGAATCTAAATGAATTTTGTTTAGTATATGTAGTTGATATATTAATCTTTAGTGATAATATAACAGATCATATTAAACACTTAGAATTATTTATCCAAACTATTAGGAAACATGGCATATTATTATCTGAAAAGAAATCAGAAATATTTAAAAATAAAATAGATTATTTAGGATATATTATAGATTCTGAGGGAATTCATTTACAAGAGCATATATCCACTAAAATAAAATTTTTTAAAGAAGTTTTAGAAAATAAAAAAGAAGTACAACAATTCTTAGGAAATATAAATTATGCTTCAGATTATATTAAAGATTTACCAAAGTTAAGAAAACCTCTTCAAGACTTAATCAAAAAACATAATAAATTTGAATGGACAGAAGAACATACTAATGCTATTAAATTATTAAAAACCAAAGTAAATCATTTACCTAAATTAAGATTACCTAAAGAAGATGATTTATTAGAATTATATACGGATGCTAGTGATATAGGATGGGGAGCAGTCCTCATAGCATATGAAAAAGATGATTTGGATAAAGAAAAACCTTTAATATGTGGATATACTTCAGGAACATGGAAACCCAAAGAGAAAAATTATCATATTAATGAAAAAGAATTAATAGCAGTAAAATTTGGAATTAAAAGGTTTCATTATCATTTATTACCTGTAAAATTTATTGTAAGAACAGATAATACTCAGGTGAAATCTTTTATACTTAATAAAATTGATCTTTTATCATAATTAAATAAAAGGCGTAAATGGCAAGCATTTTTTAGTTGTTATGATTTTATTATTAAAAATATCTCTGGAACTAAAAATCTCTTGGCTGATTTTCTTAGTAGAGAACATGGATAATATTGTAGCAAAACAGGTTGAAGAAATATTAGCCTCTATCAAGGAGAAGAATGAACAGGTAGCACAGATAAACACTGATATAAACAGTTTGGTAAAAACCCTTGAGGAGAAAATGAGATTTCTCAAAAATATTCAGAATACCCCTCAAACCTTTGTATCAAACCTTGTTACTACACCTACTATGCCTAATATTACCCAAACTCCAAATATACCAAGTTCATCTAATTCATTAAACCTTATTACCATGGCTGACAAGGTAAAATATTCTGATGAGTATGTTGCAGCATATGAGAAGGTATGCAAATATTATGATTATAAAAGCAACAACACTATAGTAAGACCTGAAAAATTTAGCAGATATCCTCGATATATTTGCCGAACAAATGCAGATCCTACTATAGTAAAAAATTTGTTATCACTTGGATTTGTTGATAAAATCTTAACAGATGAAACCTTATCAAGCATATCAAAATGTCCTTCCCTGATAACCCAAAGCGTACAAGCTATGATGAAATCCTTTGGTCCAGGAGGGATATATGGAATACAAATATTTGATGCCTGTACAGACTTAACAGGAAAACCTATATTAGTTTGTCAACTATATAAGGCTAGAAGAGGATCAGATGAGGAAGGAGATGAAACCAGTTTAAAAATGCCAGTACCATGTACTATAGCAGAATTTGGAACATGGATGTGTACAAAAAGAGCCATTGGACTATCAACATTGAAATCCAAATTAGAAGATATGATAAGAGGAAGAAAGGCTTGTGTTATAGGCACTGGCCAGGGAGGAGGAGTAGAAGATATTATTACCTTATATTATAATAATGATGTCATAAATATAGACACTACACCAATAACAACCATGCAGGCTAAAATAACAGGATTGAAGCATAAGCATGCAGATAAAACTATTGAAATAGTAAGGCCTATGATATCAAGAAGATCAGTAACTCTATCAGATTCTCAAGCAAAGAAAGAAGGAGACTCTGTTGATCCATTTGAATAAAATGTAATATTTTATGATTCTTCGGCCCAATGTAATGATTGGTGACCGAATGTATTATGAATGCTTGTATGGCCCAAATAACAAATTGGTGACCATACCCATATTATGATGATTTTACAGCCCAATGAAAATTGGTGACTGTAACAATATTATGATGATTTTACAGCCCAATGAAAATTGGTGACTGTAACAATATTATGATGATTGTATAGCCCAATAAAATTTTATTGGTGACTATACCCATACAAACAGGTTATATTAACAGGTATTCTAGAAGATATTATGAGCACGACCAGCCAAAATAGCAGCAAAAACAAAAGGTGGAAGAACCTAGAAGATAAAAGATGGACAACACAAAATGGAAAACAATATCAAGTGAAAGCTGTCAAGAAAAGAAGAAAAAATGGACGATGCAAAATAAAAGAGGATAACTAGTGGAAGAGTGCCAGAAAAGGAAAAGAAAAAGCGGAAAAAGATAAAAGATAAAGAGATGAAGACAAATAAAAAAGCAGAAGAATCTTTGATTTACTGTAAACCTTTTGAAAATGTAATTTGTTAGTATTCAAAGTAGAATGCCTATAAAAGGATTTACATATCAAATATAAGAGAACAATTCAGAAATATATATCTTCAGCTTTCTTAAATTCTCTCTTCAAGTTCTTATAATTCTCTCCATATGGCTTTAAGCTAAAAACCCTCTCTCCTACAACAAGTAGCAAACAACTATATAATTAGATATATAAGCAAGAAGATATGTTGATTATATCTATAATAAACACATCTTATTAATATTTATAAAGTTGACGAAGCAAGGTGTGGTAGATATTCCGTAGAGATACCAGCATTGGGAGCCCATAAGGACGGGGTAGTCCAAGAAGGAGGCATACCAGCAGCTAGGGGACTCCGGTGAGCCATACTGTTTCTAAAACTTTGTAATTATTAATAATGTTTGTTTATTGTTCATATAATCTATATGTAGTCTTGTTTATATATAGACAATTATGTTGTTTGAATGCTATGAGTTGTAGGGTTTAATTCAAAAATGATTTCTAGTTTAATTAAAGTTTGTTTAACATATATTATCTGTTTAATCTTTATATTGAGTTTTAATGAGACCTCCTAGTAGTTCAAGACTTATAAAAGAAAATAAATCCTATAGAACATTTTTAATAGCTTATCTATTAATATATTTTAAAACTAATAAAAATAATATTAAGAAGATGTGTAAAAAACATCTTATTAAATACGGATTTTAAGAATTATATAAATTTATACCTGTTTCCTACCCTCTTCTTAATATTATTTTTATTAGTTTTAAAATATATTAATAGATAAGCTATTAAAAATGTTCTATAGGATTTATTTTCTTTTATAAGTCTTGAACTACTAGGAGGTCTCATTAAAACTCAATATAAAGATTAAACAGATAATATATGTTAAACAAACTTTAATTAAACTAGAAATCATTTTTGAATTAAACCCTACAACTCATAGCATTCAAACAACATAATTGTCTATATATAAACAAGACTACATATAGATTATATGAACAATAAACAAACATTATTAATAATTACAAAGTTTTAGAAACAGTATGGCTCACCGGAGTCCCCTAGCTGCTGGTATGCCTCCTTCTTGGACTACCCCGTCCTTATGGGCTCCCAATGCTGGTATCTCTACGGAATATCTACCACACCTTGCTTCGTCAACTTTATAAATATTAATAAGATGTGTTTATTATAGATATAATCAACATATCTTCTTGCTTATATATCTAATTATATAGCTGTTTGCTACTTGTTGTAGGAGAGAGGGTTTTTAGCTTAAAGCCATATGGAGAGAATTATAAGAACTTGAAGAGAGAATTTAAGAATTCTTAAAATCCGTATTTAATAAGATGTTTTTTACACATCTTCTTAATATTATTTTTATTAGTTTTAAAATATATTAATAGATAAGCTATTAAAAATGTTCTATAGGATTTATTTTCTTTTATAAGTCTTGAACTACTAGGAGGTCTCATTAAAACTCAATATAAAGATTAAACAGATAATATATGTTAAACAAACTTTAATTAAACTAGAAATCATTTTTGAATTAAACCCTACAACTCATAGCATTCAAACAACATAATTGTCTATATATAAACAAGACTACATATAGATTATATGAACAATAAACAAACATTATTAATAATTACAAAGTTTTAGAAACAGTATGGCTCACCGGAGTCCCCTAGCTGCTGGTATGCCTCCTTCACGGACTACCCCGTCCTTATGGGCTCCCAATGCTGGTATCTCTACGGAATATCTACCACACCTTGCTTCGTCAACTTTATAACTATTAATAAGATGTGTTTATTATAGATATAATCAACATATCTTCTTGCTTATATATCTAATTATATAGCTGTTTGCTACTTGTTGTAGGAGAGAGGGTTTTTAGCTTAAAGCCATATGGAGAGAATTATAAGAACTTGAAGAGAGAATTTAAGAAAGCTGAAGATATATATTTCTGAATTGTTTCCTTACATTTGATATGTAAATCCTTTTATAGGCATTCTACTTTGAATACTAACAAATTACATTTTCAAAAGGTTTACAGTAAATCAAAGATTCTTCTGCTTTTTTATTTGTCTTCATCTCTTTATCTTTTATCTTTTATCTTTCTCCGCTTTTTCTTTTCCTTTTCTGGCACTCTTCCACTAGTTATCCTCTTTTATTTTGCATCGTCCATTTTTTCTTCTTTTCTTGACAGCTTTCACTTGATATTGTTTTCCATTTTGTGTTGTCCATCTTTTATCTTCTAGGTTCTTCCACCTTTTGTTTTTGCTGCTATTTTGGCTGGTCGTGCTCATAATATCTTCTAGAATACCTGTTAATATAACCTGTTTGTATGGGTATAGTAACCAATAAAATTTTATTGGGCTATACAATCATCATAATATTGTTACAGTCACCAATTTTCATTGGGCTGTAAAATCATCATAATATTGTTACAGTCACCAATTTTCATTGGGCTGTAAAATCATCATAATATTGTTACAGTCACCAATTTTCATTGGGCTGTAAAATCATCATAATATGGGTATGGTCACCAATTTGTTATTTAGGCCATACAAGCATTCATAATACATTCGGTCACCAATCATTACATTGGGCCGAAGAATCATAAAATATTACATTTTATTCAAATGGATCAACAGAGTCTCCTTCTTTCTTTGCTTGAGAATCTGATAGAGTCACTGATCTTCTTGATATCATAGGCCTTACTATTTCAATAGTTTTATCTGCATGCTTATGCTTCAATCCTGTTATTTTAGCCTGCATGGTTGTTATTGGTGTAGTGTCTATATTTATGACATCATTATTATAATATAAGGTAATAATATCTTCTACTCCTCCTCCCTGGCCAGTGCCTATAACACAAGCCTTTCTTCCTCTTATCATATCTTCTAATTTGGATTTCAATGTTGATAGTCCAATGGCTCTTTTTGTACACATCCATGTTCCAAACTCTGCTATAGTACGTGGTACTGGCATTTTTAAACTGGTTTCATCTCCTTCCTCATCTGATCCTCTTCTAGCCTTATATAGTTGACAAACTAATATAGGTTTTCCTTTTAAGTCTGTACAGGCATCAAATATTTGTATTCCATATATCCCTCCTGGACCAAAGGATTTCATCATAGCTTGTACGCTTTGGGTTATCAGGGAAGGACATTTTGATATGCTTGATAAGGTTTCATCTGTTAAGATTTTATCAACAAATCCAAGTGATAACAAATTTTTTACTATAGTAGGATCTGCATTTGTTCGGCAAATATATCGAGGATATCTGCTAAATTTTTCAGGTCTTACTATAGTGTTGTTGCTTTTATAATCATAATATTTGCATACCTTCTCATATGCTGCAACATACTCATCAGAATATTTTACCTTGTCAGCCATGGTAATAAGGTTTAATGAATTGGATGAACTTGGTATATTTGGAGTTTGGGTAATATTAGGCATAGTAGGTGTAGTAACAAGGTTTGATACAAAGGTTTGAGGGGTATTCTGAATATTTTTGAGAAATCTCATTTTCTCCTCAAGGGTTTTTACCAAACTGTTTATATCAGTGTTTATCTGTGCTACCTGTTCATTCTTCTCCTTGATAGAGGCTAATATTTCTTCAACCTGTTTTGCTACAATATTATCCATGTTCTCTACTAAGAAAATCAGCCAAGAGATTTTTAGTTCCAGAGATATTTTTAATAATAAAATCATAACAACTAAAAAATGCTTGCCATTTACGCCTTTTATTTAATTCTGGTAAAAGATCAATTTTATTAAGTATAAAAGATTTCACCTGAGTATTATCTGTTCTTACAATAAATTTTACAGGTAATAAATGATAATGAAACCTTTTAATTCCGAATTTTACTGCTAATAATTCTTTTTCATTAATATGATAATTTTTCTCATTGGGTTTCCATGTTCCTGATGTATATCCACATATTAAAGGTTTTTCTTTATCCAAATCATCTTTTTCATATGCTATGAGGACTGCTCCCCATCCTATATCACTAGCATCCGTATATAATTCTAATAAATCATCTTCTTTAGGTAATCTTAATTTAGGTAAATGATTTACTTTGGTTTTTAATAATTTAATAGCATTAGTATGTTCTTCTGTCCATTCAAATTTATTATGTTTTTTGATTAAGTCTTGAAGAGGTTTTCTTAATTTTGGTAAATCTTTAATATAATCTGAAGCATAATTTATAATTCCTAAGAATTGTTGTACTTCTTTTTTATTTTCTAAAACTTATTTAAAATTTTTTATTTTAGTGGCAATATGTTCTTGTAATTGAATTCCCTCAGAATCTATAATATATCCTAAATAATCTATTTTATTTTTAAATATTTCTGATTTCTTTTCAGATAATAATATGCCATGATTCCTAATAGTTTGGATAAATAATTCTAAGTGTTTAATATGATCTGTTATATTATCACTAAAGATTAATATATCATCTACATATATTAAACAAAATTCATTTAGATTCCTGAATATTTTATCCATCCTTCTTTGAAATATTTGTGGGGCATTTCTTAATTCAAATGGTAATACTATCCATTCATAATGTCCTTGTGGTACACTAAAAGCTGTTAAGGGTATTGATTCTTTAGTAAGTTTAATTTGCCAATATCCACTTTTACAATCAAATTTACTAAACCATTTTTTATTAGTCAATCTGTTAATTAAATTTCTTTTATAGGGTAAGAAGTATCCATCAAATATTGTCTTTTTATTTAATTCTCTATAGTCTATTACCATTCTAGCTTTTCCTCTTTTTATTTCACTATGTTTTCTTACTACAAATGCTGGACTACTATGTGGACTTTTACTTTCTTGTATAAGTCCTAAATCTAATAATTCTTTTATTTGAATTTCTAACTCCCTTTGATATGTAGGACTATATCTTATTGGTCTGCATCTTATTATATCATTAGGATTTATTAATTTAATTTCAGCATACATTTTTTCTTTATCCCATAGGCTTATTGGATTTTCACCAAAATTTATTTTTAATAATTCTATATATTTTTCTTTTAATAAGTCTAAATTATGTTGTCTTTCTTCTTTTATATTATTTACTCGAATTGACTTAATAGGTATTAATCTTTTTAATATTATCCATTTATCACATGGTGTTAATAGACTTATTGTATTTTCTTTTATAACTTGTGTTTTAAATGAATCTAAAAAATTATTTCCTAATATTATTTGTTGTTTCATATTATCTTCCTGATATACCAAAGGTAATCTAAACCTAGTTTTATTTAATATGAATCTTACATTTTCTGCTACAATATCCAATTCTTTCATATGTTCATTAAATCCAGTTACCCTTATTTTATGTGTTTTTGTTCTTTTCCATTTGTGTTGTATTAATACTTCTTTTTTAGCTAAACATATGTCTGCTCCACTATCTATAAACATTTTTTGTTTTATATAATTATTTGGTTTATATTCTACTGCCGCTTATTGCTACCATGTTATTCACTTTCTTCAAAATTGGTACTAGAATTACTAACTTCTTCCATGTATTTTATTTCTTCAGGTTCAGTTTCACTTATATAAAATTCCTCATCATTATACCAATTTGTGTCTTCTTCTTTTATATATTCTAAGTTCATTATAAATTCTGTATTATTTATATATTTTACTCCTTTTTGTTTTAATTTTGGACATTTATTAGCATAATGACCTTTTTCATTACAATTCCAACATTTGCAATCTTTTACTTTATTATCTCCTTGTAAAGGTTTAAGATATTTTCTTCTCCTAAATTTTCTTTTAAATCTAAATCTTTTCCTATTTTCTGGTGTATTTTTATATTTTCTAAACCTTTTTCTTTTATATTTTCTCCTAAATGGTCTATATGATTTATAAGTCTTAGGTTGTTTGTAATAGTTATCTTGGGGTTTATAACCTGGTTTTTTATAATTTTTATAGCGTCTTTGTTTTGTATATTTATTATCACATCCGAATAATAATTTTCTTTCTGTAAATCCACATATTTCTCTTAATCCTCGTTTCTTATCTTTTTTAATTTTCTGTTGTACTCTATATTCTTCACATTTTCTCATTAAATAAGCTCTTAATAACCTAATTCTTTCTCCTAGTGTATTTTCTTTAGGTTCTAAGTTAGCATATTCCTTAGATATTTCTGTATTATAAGGTGAAGGTAAATGATCATAATATAATTGTTGATATACTATACTTTCTTTGTGGTAAAAATCTAGCTTCATAAAAGAATTTAGTAAAACTTATAGTATATTCTGGTAATTTATTAATTTTACAACATTTCATATTATTCAAATTCATTACTATTTCTATTTTTCTTTCTGTTAGTACTTGTTCTTGTGCTACAAACCATCTTTCTCCTAAAAATTCTCTTTTTAATACTATGTCAAACATATTTAACATATCTTTCCATGTATTAGCATAATTTTTTGATTGTTGTTTTAATTCATAGGCTATGTTTTCTAACCAAAATGCTGCTTTTCCTATTATAGTTTTAGATATTAATTCAAAAACATAGTCTAAATCTTCCATATTTTTAGAATTCATTAATGCTATATACATTCCTAAAGTCCAGTCTTTTATTCTTCTACTTATTTCTTGCTCATCAAAAACATTATCTAGGTCTAAGAAATATCCATTTATATTAATTCCTTGTGTTACTGATCCTATAAAATCTTGTACTTCTTCTTGTTGTCCTATTGGTATATGATTTGGTATATAATTATCTTTTCTTGTTATTACATTCTCTCGTATTTCTTCTTCAGGATATTCATCTGCATCTTCGTTTATTATTTCATCAGTATCCATTCCATTATTTATATAGGATGGTTCTCCTTCTTCATAATTATTTTCTATATCACTTTTTTCTTCATCATCTTGTATGTATGCATTTACATTTTTCATTTTATTTAGAGCAGTTAATATTTCTTTATTTTCTTTTAATATTATTTCATGTTCATTATTATCAGATTCTTCTTCTATATAATATAATCATTTAGGTTCTTCTTCATTATCTGTATCACTACTCTTTATTTCAGTATTTTTATTCTGAATTTCTATTTTAGTTTCGATTTTATTCTTTCCTCGTATATTATTTAATTCTAATCTTATTTGTTTTATTTCTTCTTTTAAGGTTGCAACTTCTTCTTTTACTTCTATTAATTCTAATTTTGTTTGTTTTAATTCTTTCTTTTGTGTTTTATATTTATTTTTGTAAAATTTATATTTATTAAACCATTCCATATTTGTATTCATTTTTAGTTTTATATTTTCTTGTCTTAATTCTTCTAATTCAGTATCATTACTTACTTTGGAAGTATTTTCTATCTTATTTTCTTGTTTTATAGATTCATATTTTTGTCTTTCTCGTTCTATAATTTCTTTTCCATGATTTTTAAAAAATGTTATGACACTGTGTTCTTGTATAGACATATTTAAAATTTTCCTAATTTATGAAGTTCTGCTAAACTATTTATTCCTCTTTTAACTCCTTTTGTTAATTTAGGTTTTGATTTAATAATATCCATCATTACAGGTTCTTTTAATCTTCCTATAGGTATCATTTCTTTTTCTTTTACTTCTTCTGGTATAGTTTTCTTATCTTCTAAGGTATTGTTTATTGTAATCAGTTTTTCCAATATTTGTTTAAATATAGGTATTTCAGACATATTCCATAATTCAGCTAATTCTTCTTTAATAATTTGTCTTTTGCTTAATTTATCTTCTTCTAATTTTGTTAATATAGCTTTTAATTTTTCCTTAACTATTAATTCTTCCCAAATTTGTTTTATTCTTTCTTCTGAATTACTCATATTTATATATTCTCTGTTTCCAACCATCTTCTTTTTCTATCCAAGTTTTTATTATCTTGGGGTTATTTATATTTTCTTTTAATTGTACTATTTCTCTTTCTAATTTTCTTTGTTCTTCTAAATAAGCTTGGTATTTTTGCTGAGATAATATTAAAGTTTCTGTTATTAAATCATTTACAATTTTTAATTCTTTTTCTTTTTTCTTTAATTCTTTTTTACTATTCATATTTTATGTATAAATCTTACTTTATCTTGATCTTCTATTTCTATTCCTTCATTTGTTATTGTATAATTAATTTTATTTAAGAAATCCATTCCTAATAATAATTGACAATTATAATCATAATCTATTACTCTTAAATTTATTCTATAGTCTAAATCTAAAATCTTTATTCTTAATAATATACTTTTAGTTATTATTGATTCTCTTGATGTTCCTGGTTCAGTTAATATTTGAGGTTCTATTTCTTCACACTTAGTTTCATCAATTTCTGTTATATGTACTAGACTTTTTAAGGCTCCATATTTATTTCTGTTATACATTCTTTAGCTATTAATCCATTAAATATTATGGTTTTAATTCTTAATTTATCCTTTTCTTTATATGTTGAATTTATTAAATCTATGCGTTTACTAGACATACTTCTTGTTAATAAATTTCTTTCTTTTCTAAAACTTACTCTAGATCCTTCTATTATTGGTTTTATTCTTTGTACAGGTACTATTTGTCTGTTATTAAAATCTATACTTATTTCTTCTGGTATTGTTATTAATGAATCACTTTTATGTTCAATTTTTCTAATATATCTTGATATAATTTCGGTACTATTGTACTCATTTCTATTTGTTTTTTAATAGGATGATTTCCTGTTATGGCATATACCATTTTAGTTTCTATACTATTACTTTACTACCTTTTGGCATATTTATTCCATCTAATTTATAATATAGGGTTAAAACTCTTTCTTTATTTTCATCTTGTAATGATATACTAAAATCTGGTTGTACTGTAAATTTTAATTTTTGATATATTAAATTTCCTTTTATTACTGCTATTAATGCATCTTGTATATTTCCTAATATTCTATCATCTACTATATATATTTGTATAGGTGTATCAATATTTTTCTGAAAATATGCTTTTATAGTAAATTCTATTCTTCCAAAATACTTCTTTAGTCGATAATTTAGATAATTCTCTTTTTATTAAATCATTTGTTATTAAATTTATTCTTGCTTTTCCATTTATTGTAGTAATATCTATTACATTTGTATGTTTTTGTGCAATATATCTTACTTCTTTATTTCGTTCAAAATACTTAGTTTTAAAAATCTTTTTTACTGTTAGCTCATCTGTTTCATTCTGTATTTTCCTATATATATCAGGTTTAAAACTTAAAGTTTGTGATGTTCCACCTTCATATTCATCCATTTGATAATATTCTTTTGTTTCTTCGTCTTTTTTCTCCATTTTAACCCGTTAGATTTTTCTCTTTTAATAATTGTTCCTTATATATTTCTATTACAGCTTTTTCTTGAGCTATTCTAATTTTAATATATTTTACATATGCTAGGGCATAATGTTTAAAATCAACTTCTTTTAATATTTCATCTATTTTTTCCATTTCCATTTCAGTCATATTTACTATTTGAAAACGGCGCATATAATTATTATTATTTCTTATTTTTGTAAATTGATTATCAGTTATTTTTTCTAAAATTTCTTCTATTTGTTCTAATGACATTTTATCCCGTTATATTAGAATTTAAAAATTCTCTTTGAAGTTCTTTTATTTTTACCTTATTATTTTTAATTAATGTCTTTACTTGTCTTAATTCTTGATATAATCTTTCTTTTTCTTCCCTATTTTCGTCTGTCCAATTTAGTTTAGTTATTCTTTCTTGGATTTTATTTATTTCTTCTTTAACTAAGTAATTTTCTTTTATAAGTAGGTTTAATTTTCTTGAATTTCTAATTATTGAATTATTATTTTTTCTAATTATATAGTTTTGATAATAAACTGTTTGATAATATTCTTCCATTTTATCCAGTTAAATTTGCTTCTTCTAATAATTTTGTTTTATAATATCTCATAGTTACTCTAATCATTCTCCAAGATTCTATTTCTCTTCCCAATTCTTGGTATAATCTTATTCTTTGTTCTTTATTTTCTTCTTTCCATTCTAAATTATCAAGCTGTTCTTGTATCTTATTCATTTTTTCTTCCTGTTTTATTATATTTTTTATAAAATATTTATAACTCTTAAATCTATGTTGAAGTGTTAGATTAAAAATATAATATCTACTCATTTTATTATCTTTCTCTTTTTATTTAAGTCATCTATTAATTGATATTGTTCTTTAAGAACTTCTCTTAATTCTTTTATTTCTATATCTTTTCTTAATAATTTTGTAAATTCTTCTCTTCTATTTTTTAAATATTTTTCTTCTAATTCTGCTATTTCTTTATCTTTTCCTGCTAATATATGTCTTAATATTTTTATTTATCATCCTTTTGATTTATTATATCCATACTTATTTTACAACTTTCAATATGTTGATTAATATCTTTATTATAAGTTAATTTTTTATCAGCTACCATTTGAATCCTTTTTAAGCATATTGAAAGATATTAACTTATAATAAAGATATTAATATCGAAAACTTTAAAATTTGAAAATGGCTTTATTATAAGTTAATATCTTTCAATATGCTTAAAAAGGATTCAAATGGTAGCTGATAAAAAATTAACTTATAATAAAGATATTAATCAACATATTGAAAGTTGTAAAATAAGTATGGAAATAATAAATCAAAAGGATGATACAATAAAAATACTAAGAGATATATTAGTAAGAAAAGATAAAGAAATAGCTGAATTAGAAGAAAAATATTTAAAAAATAGAAGAGAAGAATTTACAAAAATATTAAGAAAAGATATAGAAATAAAAGAATTAAGAGAAGTTCTCAAAGAACAATATCAATTAATAGATGACTTAAATAAAAAGAGAAAGATAATAAAATGAGTAGATATTATATTTTTAATCTAACACTTCAACATAGATTTAAGAGCTATAAATATTTTATAAAAAATATAATAAAACAGGAAGAAAAAATGAATAAGATTCAAGAACAGCTTGATAATTTAGAATGGAAAGAAGAAAACAGAGAACAAAGAATAAGACTATACCAAGAATTGGGAAGAGAAATAGAATCTTGGAGAATGATTAGAGTAACTATGAGATATTATAAAACAAAATTATTGGAAGAAGCAAATTTAACTGGATAAAATGGAAGAATATTATCAAACAGTTTATTATCAAAACTATATAATTAGAAAAAATAATAATTCAATAATTATAAATTCAAGAAGATTAAACCTACTTATAAAAGAAAATTACTTAGTTAAAGAAGAAATAAATAAAATCCAAGAAAGAATAACTAAACTAAATTGGACAGACGAAAATAGGGAAGAAAAAGAAAGATTATATCAAGAATTAAGACAAGTAAAGACATTAATTAAAAATAATAAGGTAAAAATAAAAGAACTTCAAAGAGAATTTTTAAATTCTAATATAACGGGATAAAATGTCATTAGAACAAATAGAAGAAATTTTAGAAAAAATAACTGATAATCAATTTACAAAAATAAGAAATAATAATAATTATATGCGCTGTTTTCAAATAGTAAATATGACTGAAATGAAAATGGAAAAATAGATGAAATATTAAAAGAAGTTGATTTTAAACATTATGCCCCAGCATATGTAAAATATATTAAAATTAGAATAACTCAAGAAAAAGCTGTAATAGAAATATATAAGGAACAATTATTAAAAGAGAAAAATCTAACGGGTTAAAATGGAGAAAAAAGACGAAGAAACAAAAGAATATTATCAAATGGATGAATATGAAGGTGGAACATCACAAACTTTAAGTTTTAAATCTGATATATATAGGAAAATACAGAATCAAACAGATGAGCTAACAGTAAAAAAGATTTTTAAAACTAAGTATTTTGAACGAAATAAAGAAGTAAGATATATTGCACAAAAACATGAAAATGTAATAGATATTACTACAATAAATGGAAAAGCAAGAATAAATTTAATAACAAATGATTTAATAAAAAGAGAATTATCTAAATTATCGACTAAAGAAGCTAGTAAATTACATAATATTTATTTTGGAGCAATAGAATTTACTATAAAAGCATATTTTCAGAAAAATATTGATACACCTATACAAATATATATAGTAGATGATAGAATATTAGGAAATATACAAGATGCATTAATAGCAGTAATAAAAGAAAATTTAATATATCAAAAATTAAAATTTACAGTACAACCAGATTTTAGTATATCATTACAAGATGAAAATAAAGAAAGAGCTTTAACCCTATATTATAAATTAGATGGAATAAATATGCCAAAAGGTAGTAAAGTAATAAGTATAGAAACTAAAATGGTATATGCCATAACAGGAAATCATCATATTAAAAAACAAATAGAAATGAGTACAATAGTACCGAAATTATATCAAGATATATTAGAAAAAATTGAACATAAAAGTGATTCATTAATAACAATACAAGAAGAAATAAGTATAGATTTTAATAACAGACAAATAGTACCTGTACAAAGAATAAAACCAATAATAGAAGGATCTAGAGTAAGTTTTAGAAAAGAAAGAAATTTATTAACAAGAAGTATGTCTAGTAAACGCATAGATTTAATAAATTCAACATATAAAGAAAAGGATAAATTAAGAATTAAAACCATAATATTTAATGGATTAATAGCTAAAGAATGTATAACAGAAATAAATACTGGAGCCTTAAAAATGTTAGTGTTAGTGCCCTAGAGACAATACAATTGTACTTCTGGGAAACACTATTTTGTTATTTAATAATGATTATGTTCTATTGATTATTCGACAACAATTATTATGTCTTTATTTACTGCGATATTAATGTTAGAGTAATAAATGTCCTTGGAATATTGAACACGTATTCTATATCTTTAAGTATGTGACTTAAAAATGAGATTATATGAATAGTGTTTATATTCCTAAATTATCCCTAATTAAGCATTATAAATTAGGACAATTATGATGCATAAAGATTAGTATGTTCATTGACTAAATGACCACATCTCATTGGTCATAGGTATAATGATACTAAAGTCAAGAACATAGGTGCATGTAATATTCTACATGGCACCGGATAGACCCACAGTGAGATTCTACATGGTAATAAAGTCATTAGAATAGCTCACAGTGATAATGGTGTAATGATCCTTAGACTTGAGATCATTATATTTCTATACGAGGATTAATATACTTTGATTAAATTAAAAGTTACCTTTGACCGGGTGATGATAAAAGTGGACATCGGGTATATTATGAGTCGTATGAGAAATATGAATGATAGATATAGGATTTAACGCTCCTATTATTAGGAGAGATATTATTGGCCTCTTGATTGAGTGAGACTATGAAAATGCATGGCCATGCTCAAATATTGATTTGTTTTAATAGTCTACTCATTGATCAAGGAAACCTGGATTAAATGTTGAAGAGGATGACTAATAACATGCCTCGAGTTTAATCTATAATATTTGGTTAAAGGGATTATATTACACGGAAACATTAGTCACGAAAGGTTTAATTGGATCACCATTTATTATTATTTCTTGGGGAGCAATGATGTATTACTAGATGCCGCTCATTGTTTATAATTTTATTTAAGAATAAAATTATTACCAACGAAATAATAACCTAAAGGGTCACACACTTAGAACGTTTTAAATGGAGTTTTAATTTAAATTATGAATTTAAATTAAATGATTAAATTTGAAATTAGTTATTTAATTGAGCTGGTCTTAATTAAATCAGAATTCGAATTTAATATTAACTGATTATTTTCGAAATTAGTCATTTAATTGAGATGGTCTTAATTAAATAGAATTTCGAATTTAATACTAAAACCAAAATCAGATTGGGTTTTAAGAAGCCCAAAACGGATTTAGGGTTTTGGCCCAATCCTCTATCTCATATATGTAACATCCGGGAAATTAGGTGCGAATTTCCTAATTATTTGAATAATAAAAATAGTAATATTTATTTATGTATTTTGAGTAAATTAAAAATTTGATGCATTTTGTGATTAAGTGTTTTAAATAAATAGTATGTGAATATGTGAATAGAGTTGAATATGTTAAAGATATGGAGAAACGTGTTTGTATGTTGTAGGGTGAGATATGTGTGCCCATGTCTTTTTAGTTGTATTTTTAGTGATTTAAATCTATTTAAATCACACATTATTGACCTTCTAAAAATTTTATAAAAACATCGTAGTTAGTAAAAATCACGAAATCTTTTGTGATATCATCTTTATGATATTATTTAGTTTTTAAAATTATTGGGAAAATTATTTTGGGTGTTTTAGTATGTTAAAATGATTTTAAGAGTTATGTTGCGAGTAATTGATCAAAACTTGTAAAATTCATAATTAATTCATTTTTGATCCTAAAAATATTCTAAAAATATGGGGATGTTAGTAATTTTATAAGTTAATTTTAGAAAATTTTAAAGTATTTTTCCCCTGTATTTCCTGTTAAAATTCGAATTTTAGAAATGAAATTATAGTGGCTAAATTGAATAAGAATTTGGTTTCAGAATTTGTAAATTACAAAAATGCCCTTGGGGCTATTTCCAGCAGCTTCTCGATTCTTCTTCCCTGGACAAGTTATACACAGATACACACAATATACACGCACGGAGAAAATCAGAAAAACAAAGCACAACCCCCCCCCCCCCCCCCGTTTCTCTCACTCGGCAAATCGGAAAAGAAAGAAAACACCACCCCCCTGCTTCTGTTCAGCCGAACTATGCTCAACCGCGGTTTTTCTGTCCGCCCCAACCGCCGAGCCGTGCTTTCCGGCGATCCCGCCGCCGTCGCGCCGCGCCAGTCCTGTTCCGGCAAGGCCCAGCCGCCGCCGTCGACCGGTTGTTTTCCGGCGAGTGTTCTCCAGCCACCGCCCCTGTACCTTTCTGATTAACAGTTCTTGGGTATAGATCAAACTTCATTTAATAATTCGTTTTCTTTTGATTAGATATATGTATTTCAAACTTGTGTTTTGATTATATGTAGTATATTTCGTTTTGTGTATATTTTGGTGTTAATCGATGATTCGAATTAGTTTTGACCGTATGGGGGTAAAATTCGAATTTCGTAGTAGTTATATATATATATATCAATTTGTTTTGGTAATAATTATTAATAATTCGTTTTATGTATAAGTTTATGAAAGTACAAATTGTTTTTGTAATAATAAGTATAGATTCGTGTTGTTGATTAAATGGTGTTAAAAATCGAGTTTATGCCTGTAAGTTGTGAAAAAGCAAAGGATTGCTTGATTTCGTGTTTGGGTCGGTTGTATTCCGACAGGTTAGTTCATTTTGTAAAGGAGGTGCTGTCCGATTTTTTTTATATAAACTATTTCATAGATCTTATATTAATTTGATAAAAACTACTCGTGAACCAATGTGATATATGTGCTATAATGTATAAGAGAAAGTCGATAATACGTGCTAAATGCCTATGTGGATTAAGTGGTGATTTCTATAAGTCGTTCTTATTAGTGATGTGTGATTATAAATCGTTTTTGGTAATTAAAATGAGTAGTGTATAATGTTGTGTTTGGACAGTAAAGTTTAATTACTCTAGTGATTCATTTTTTTTATATATTGAGTTGAATTACGGATTGTATTTTTGTAATTTGTTAATATTGAGAATAATGATTATTGAGGATTTCAGTGATAATATGTACATGTGATAGTTGTGCTGTACTATGTGATCCGTCCTGTGACTGGGGGCGTAGCATAGTACAAGCAGAAATTTCTGGCTAGTCCTGTTTACGAAAGGGTCATGCCGAAATTTCGTGAAATCTATTTATTTATTTTATTAATTGTTTTAAAATCATTAGAGTTTAAAGAGTAATTGAATTTGATTATTTAAATCAAATTCGATTGTTATTTTCAAACTATATTAATAGTTCGGTGCATATTTATTTTGACTTGGTTAATTAGTTGAATAAGTGGTAATTGATTTTAATTAATTATATTTAATCATGTGTTTGTATAATTTTATATAAATGTGAGTAAATGCTACGTGCTATTATGTATGTTAATAAGTTAGGTGTTTAATTAGTAAGCTAGTATTGAGGAAATGCATGATTACCTGGATGTGTTTATATGTTTCTAAATTAGTTGACAGTAATCATCGTGACTCGACACTATCGAGTCTAGATTATGAATTAGAGTTGTATTCTTCAATAATTAAAAGGTTGCGACTCGAATCAAATGATTGAGAGTCCTTATGTGTTTATGTGATTAAGTGTAAATGCCATCAGTATTTATATAATTTCTTATGTGTTTATCTGCGAGGAGTTGAAATGAAATCACAAGTCTTAAATGTCAATATTTAAGTACTTGTGTAATTCTCTTCAACTAGTTCCTCGGGCTTACGAATATCAATGATTAATTGTCACGAGTATAATTAATATGCTTGAGTGATGTGATCATTTATATAGCGTAAGTAATAGTTAATGCTAGGAGTTGTTTCCTAGGGCTTACGAATATCAATGATTGATTGTCACGCGTATCATTAAAATGCGTGAGTGATATGGTCATTGATATAGCGTAAGTAGTAGTTAATGATAATGTAAATGATTATGTGCATATGTGTTTACTGCATGTCGAGGCAGAATTTCTTATGTGGTAGTATAGCTGCAAGTCAGGGCAGCATTATTTGTTTCTTTTATATAGTTGGGATGTTGATTGGGTTGAATTGAAAAACAGGGGAATAGTCCTATTTACGAATACTTCATGCCGAAATTTTCTAAAAATCCCATGTGTCTAATTTATGTGATTTATTTGATTTAGCGATGCGAAGGCATGTTAAGTGCTAAGTGGTTATATGTTGAATGTGAAACTAGTAGGTATGTATAGTTACAAGAGTTGTCAGTCTATACATGTGCTAGGGTTATCTGAAATATGTGAACCTATGTGAATTAAATGGTTGACATGCTAAGTATAAAGGTGAATGTGATTATTTATTTCTAAATAGAGTAACTGCAAGCCTATGCAGGACTATTTTCTTATATGAGTTCTGCAAGTTGAGGCAGACTATTTGAGTATTAAATAAGTTATGTAATAAAGTATGGATTTGATTGTGAATTGTTGTGGATGATTGAATTAGTATTTTAGTATTTTGAAAGCAGGGCAACGTCCACTTTACGTATAGGTCATGCCCGATTTTCTGTAGGAAATATATGCGCTTAAGTTATAAACATTTATGTTATGTAGAAGTTATAGTACGAAGGCTAATCTAATCTTATCCCAAACCCCCGGCAGTTTCATTTCCACAGCCGGCCGAGAAGAGAAAAGAAAAAGAGGTGAAAATTCCCCTGGTCTGTAATTGAAAGCGGACACGCGGGTAGAGTATAATAATTAATTGATTTTGTGCATAGCGCTATCGAGGCAAGTTCCTTCTGACCCTTCCTCCTGCTAATTATTTGAGAAATGATGATGTTTTTATATATTGTTGAATTATTTTATGGAAGACATGCTTCGGGATGTTTATGAAATGTATAATGCTAGTTTTCCACTATAAATGCTCCTTGTCCCTAAAGCGTATTCCATTGAACTTCCTCGGGCATCTTAATTGTTCAAGATGACCTTTAAAGATGTATTCAGCTATGACTACTCTCATATTTCGAGGTAGTTAAACATTCGTTGACTTCAATCGGATTTATTGTTCAAATCCGGTAAACTTTATTTGAAATTCTCAAATTTGATTCATTGTTCGGATCAAAGTAGATATGTATAGAATAGTGGATAGATGAAAGGAAATTCCTCCTAAACTTCCTCTTAAACAATCATCCTAGCGTATTGGTATAGTGTTTTTGATAAGTTCGAGTTGTTCTTATCTTTCAAGACGACTCAAAATATTTTGATTCAAATCAATAAACCTCCTTGTTCGAGGTTTGTTATCTTATTGTCTGGTGTGACATATTGTTCGTGTCCACATAATCATCTTTTTGTCAAAGGTTGCAACGGCCCATTGTTCGGGTCGATATTGTATAAATAGTAACTGGCAGTCGGCCAGAATTGACAATTGTTGTTCATTTTATTCTGGAGAATAATCTGTTACTCCACTGGTCAACATGGGAGTGGCCCATGGATTTCCGGATCAACATGAGGTGTAAACTCGTGGTATCCATATGGAAATGTATTTTATTTTTGGCACAAATGTTGCCAGGTTGATTATTCAACCACCTTTTTGCTAGCAAAACGATATTGTGGTACTTGAGACATAGTAGTGATCGTGCTATGGGGTATCACGGGTGGCGGTACTTGAGACACGGCAGTTGATCGAGCCGTGGGGTATCGTAGAGGAGATAAGACCAGTATCTATATCATTCAAAGTTCAAGTGCAATTGTGTTGACTTAAACGATTCGGTCAATCATTGGACTTCTAGTCCGTCAGAATAAACTGTGAGTCTTGTGGACATCATTCTTCTTATACCTCAATGGTAGCGTATTCAAGTGCAATCGTGTTGAGTTCAATGTCTCGGTCAGTTCATAGACCACCTTTCTATCAGGATAAATTGATAATTGATTGTTGATTTGAGTTCCTTCGTATGAAAAGTATTTTCTTTCACATTTCTTTTATGATTAGTATGAGTAAGCGAGTCGGTGGAATTTGCTGAGCACCTAGTTGCTCACCCTTGTTGCTAATCATATTTTTACAGCTAAAGAGGAAAGAGACGATTCATCCTGATACAGAGCTAAAGGGGAGGAGAATATGCTGCAAGGCACTGACTTGGAGTATCATCATTGTTTCAGAATTGCTGTCATGGGAGCTATGTCAGAGATTTTACCTACCAATAACCTCTATGTATTTAGCGGTCAGGTTATTGTATGAAATTGATTCTAGTACATATTATTTTGTATATAATTAGTTTAGCCTGGTATACTTCTCATCGAAGTAATACTAGTGTTATAGGACATATGAAAAGAGATTGTTGTAAAAAGGAAGTTTGAAGATTATAAAATTTTGGACTCTTGTTTCTAGCCCTATAACCTAAAAGATTCTTGGTAGAGATTGGGGTCGTAGACGATATAATTGAGTTGGATTAATGTTTAACAGGTTGTTTTAGATCGAGATTTTAGTGTGACGACCAAATCCTCTGACCCCGGATTTGGGGGCGTTACAGTTTTGGTATCAGAGCAGGGTTATAGTAAACTAGAAACGAGAGTGTGTAGGAGTGTGTATAGTTATGTGAGGAACGTCAGAGCTCACATAGAGTTCGTGTTGGACTATTGGATATAGTACCAACTAGTAATTTGAGATATAGTGCTTGTTTGAGATAGTTGAGTATGGTTGAGTGAGTTGGATAGAAATCCTTGCGACTGTAGACGTAGCTGGTGGAATCTTCAGAGACTATTGCGGGTCGACGATGACGTATGATATCGATAACCGTAGGACGGGTAGCAGAAGAACGTAGAATCGAACGACGAGTCGTCAGAGAAGCTGATAAAGAAGACATACCTGAAAATCTTGGCAATACTTCCCTTTTTATTGAATTATGTGACATTTCTTCAAGATTCTAAAACCCTATCAAATTGCGATATTCGAGCTTCTACTTCTCTTCAACTGTGAATAACTCTATTATTAGTAAATCATCATTTCCTCATATTGTGCCAGTAATTTCTTTTCTGATTATTTTTTTTTCCGGAAGTAGTATCTTTGGGATCTGTTCAGTTGTGATCCATTCAGTTGTAATCCAAGAGTGTATCTGAGAATCTTTCATCAAAAAGGTCTCAATTGTTGATTTGATTTTTTTTTGACTCCTGTTATATTTCTCAACTCTAGCTGAGATGAACAACCCTATTTATAGGGGACACAAGGACTCTCTGTCTGTGTGATAGAAGTTGGATGGGACGCCATCACTTGTGTGTTGTGCAATACAAGAAGGCTAACTACCTTTAGTATGTCTTAACTAAGACACGCAACATTGGTTCATTTGATCATATTGATCTCTCAGTTAGTCTCTCATTTCAAAAATGTTTGCCTTAAAATTCGTAACTCAATAACCACAATTGTGGGACACTTGCTATGATATGACATCTTTTCATTTCAAAATATCATGAATCTGATTATTTCAAATAATCTGGGAAGTATGCCAAGCAGGTTGGAATCAGTTAACTGTTGCGGTGGGATTACCAAAGCGGACCAAGATGCGATTAGAATACTAGTAATGCGTAACGTGTAGTGGTACGACCAGGTTTGCCGTATATAGAGAAGCTGGTAGAATACCAGACTAGAAAGAATGAGTATCAAATAGTAAAGAATGAGTATTACTGCAGATGCGACCAGAGTTGGAAGTTATTAAAAGAACCTTAATGACTTCTTGGGCTGATTCTGAGGACAGAATCCTTTTAAGGAGGGAAGGATGTAACATCCGGGAAATTAGGTGCGAATTTCCTAATTATTTGAATAATAAAAATAGTAATATTTATTTATGTATTTTGAGTAAATTAAAAATTTGATGCATTTTGTGATTAAGTGTTTTAAATAAATAGTATGTGAATATGTGAATAGAGTTGAATATGTTAAAGATATGGAGAAACGTGTTTGTATGTTGTAGGGTGAGATATGTGTGCCCATGTCTTTTTAGTTGTATTTTTAGTGATTTAAATCTATTTAAATCACACATTATTGACCTTCTAAAAATTTTATAAAAACATCGTAGTTAGTAAAAATCACGAAATCTTTTGTGATATCATCTTTATGATATTATTTAGTTTTTAAAATTATTGGGAAAATTATTTTGGGTGTTTTAGTATGTTAAAATGATTTTAAGAGTTATGTTGCGAGTAATTGATCAAAACTTGTAAAATTCATAATTAATTCATTTTTGATCCTAAAAATATTCTAAAAATATGGGGATGTTAGTAATTTTATAAGTTAATTTTAGAAAATTTTAAAGTATTTTTCCCCTGTATTTCCTGTTAAAATTCGAATTTTAGAAATGAAATTATAGTGGCTAAATTGAATAAGAATTTGGTTTCAGAATTTGTAAATTACAAAAATGCCCTTGGGGCTATTTCCAGCAGCTTCTCGATTCTTCTTCCCTGGACAAGTTATACACAGATACACACAATATACACGCACGGAGAAAATCAGAAAAACAAAGCACAACCCCCCCCCCCCCCCCGTTTCTCTCACTCGGCAAATCGGAAAAGAAAGAAAACACCACCCCCCTGCTTCTGTTCAGCCGAACTATGCTCAACCGCGGTTTTTCTGTCCGCCCCAACCGCCGAGCCGTGCTTTCCGGCGATCCCGCCGCCGTCGCGCCGCGCCAGTCCTGTTCCGGCAAGGCCCAGCCGCCGCCGTCGACCGGTTGTTTTCCGGCGAGTGTTCTCCAGCCACCGCCCCTGTACCTTTCTGATTAACAGTTCTTGGGTATAGATCAAACTTCATTTAATAATTCGTTTTCTTTTGATTAGATATATGTATTTCAAACTTGTGTTTTGATTATATGTAGTATATTTCGTTTTGTGTATATTTTGGTGTTAATCGATGATTCGAATTAGTTTTGACCGTATGGGGGTAAAATTCGAATTTCGTAGTAGTTATATATATATATATCAATTTGTTTTGGTAATAATTATTAATAATTCGTTTTATGTATAAGTTTATGAAAGTACAAATTGTTTTTGTAATAATAAGTATAGATTCGTGTTGTTGATTAAATGGTGTTAAAAATCGAGTTTATGCCTGTAAGTTGTGAAAAAGCAAAGGATTGCTTGATTTCGTGTTTGGGTCGGTTGTATTCCGACAGGTTAGTTCATTTTGTAAAGGAGGTGCTGTCCGATTTTTTTTATATAAACTATTTCATAGATCTTATATTAATTTGATAAAAACTACTCGTGAACCAATGTGATATATGTGCTATAATGTATAAGAGAAAGTCGATAATACGTGCTAAATGCCTATGTGGATTAAGTGGTGATTTCTATAAGTCGTTCTTATTAGTGATGTGTGATTATAAATCGTTTTTGGTAATTAAAATGAGTAGTGTATAATGTTGTGTTTGGACAGTAAAGTTTAATTACTCTAGTGATTCATTTTTTTTATATATTGAGTTGAATTACGGATTGTATTTTTGTAATTTGTTAATATTGAGAATAATGATTATTGAGGATTTCAGTGATAATATGTACATGTGATAGTTGTGCTGTACTATGTGATCCGTCCTGTGACTGGGGGCGTAGCATAGTACAAGCAGAAATTTCTGGCTAGTCCTGTTTACGAAAGGGTCATGCCGAAATTTCGTGAAATCTATTTATTTATTTTATTAATTGTTTTAAAATCATTAGAGTTTAAAGAGTAATTGAATTTGATTATTTAAATCAAATTCGATTGTTATTTTCAAACTATATTAATAGTTCGGTGCATATTTATTTTGACTTGGTTAATTAGTTGAATAAGTGGTAATTGATTTTAATTAATTATATTTAATCATGTGTTTGTATAATTTTATATAAATGTGAGTAAATGCTACGTGCTATTATGTATGTTAATAAGTTAGGTGTTTAATTAGTAAGCTAGTATTGAGGAAATGCATGATTACCTGGATGTGTTTATATGTTTCTAAATTAGTTGACAGTAATCATCGTGACTCGACACTATCGAGTCTAGATTATGAATTAGAGTTGTATTCTTCAATAATTAAAAGGTTGCGACTCGAATCAAATGATTGAGAGTCCTTATGTGTTTATGTGATTAAGTGTAAATGCCATCAGTATTTATATAATTTCTTATGTGTTTATCTGCGAGGAGTTGAAATGAAATCACAAGTCTTAAATGTCAATATTTAAGTACTTGTGTAATTCTCTTCAACTAGTTCCTCGGGCTTACGAATATCAATGATTAATTGTCACGAGTATAATTAATATGCTTGAGTGATGTGATCATTTATATAGCGTAAGTAATAGTTAATGCTAGGAGTTGTTTCCTAGGGCTTACGAATATCAATGATTGATTGTCACGCGTATCATTAAAATGCGTGAGTGATATGGTCATTGATATAGCGTAAGTAGTAGTTAATGATAATGTAAATGATTATGTGCATATGTGTTTACTGCATGTCGAGGCAGAATTTCTTATGTGGTAGTATAGCTGCAAGTCAGGGCAGCATTATTTGTTTCTTTTATATAGTTGGGATGTTGATTGGGTTGAATTGAAAAACAGGGGAATAGTCCTATTTACGAATACTTCATGCCGAAATTTTCTAAAAATCCCATGTGTCTAATTTATGTGATTTATTTGATTTAGCGATGCGAAGGCATGTTAAGTGCTAAGTGGTTATATGTTGAATGTGAAACTAGTAGGTATGTATAGTTACAAGAGTTGTCAGTCTATACATGTGCTAGGGTTATCTGAAATATGTGAACCTATGTGAATTAAATGGTTGACATGCTAAGTATAAAGGTGAATGTGATTATTTATTTCTAAATAGAGTAACTGCAAGCCTATGCAGGACTATTTTCTTATATGAGTTCTGCAAGTTGAGGCAGACTATTTGAGTATTAAATAAGTTATGTAATAAAGTATGGATTTGATTGTGAATTGTTGTGGATGATTGAATTAGTATTTTAGTATTTTGAAAGCAGGGCAACGTCCACTTTACGTATAGGTCATGCCCGATTTTCTGTAGGAAATATATGCGCTTAAGTTATAAACATTTATGTTATGTAGAAGTTATAGTACGAAGGCTAATCTAATCTTATCCCAAACCCCCGGCAGTTTCATTTCCACAGCCGGCCGAGAAGAGAAAAGAAAAAGAGGTGAAAATTCCCCTGGTCTGTAATTGAAAGCGGACACGCGGGTAGAGTATAATAATTAATTGATTTTGTGCATAGCGCTATCGAGGCAAGTTCCTTCTGACCCTTCCTCCTGCTAATTATTTGAGAAATGATGATGTTTTTATATATTGTTGAATTATTTTATGGAAGACATGCTTCGGGATGTTTATGAAATGTATAATGCTAGTTTTCCACTATAAATGCTCCTTGTCCCTAAAGCGTATTCCATTGAACTTCCTCGGGCATCTTAATTGTTCAAGATGACCTTTAAAGATGTATTCAGCTATGACTACTCTCATATTTCGAGGTAGTTAAACATTCGTTGACTTCAATCGGATTTATTGTTCAAATCCGGTAAACTTTATTTGAAATTCTCAAATTTGATTCATTGTTCGGATCAAAGTAGATATGTATAGAATAGTGGATAGATGAAAGGAAATTCCTCCTAAACTTCCTCTTAAACAATCATCCTAGCGTATTGGTATAGTGTTTTTGATAAGTTCGAGTTGTTCTTATCTTTCAAGACGACTCAAAATATTTTGATTCAAATCAATAAACCTCCTTGTTCGAGGTTTGTTATCTTATTGTCTGGTGTGACATATTGTTCGTGTCCACATAATCATCTTTTTGTCAAAGGTTGCAACGGCCCATTGTTCGGGTCGATATTGTATAAATAGTAACTGGCAGTCGGCCAGAATTGACAATTGTTGTTCATTTTATTCTGGAGAATAATCTGTTACTCCACTGGTCAACATGGGAGTGGCCCATGGATTTCCGGATCAACATGAGGTGTAAACTCGTGGTATCCATATGGAAATGTATTTTATTTTTGGCACAAATGTTGCCAGGTTGATTATTCAACCACCTTTTTGCTAGCAAAACGATATTGTGGTACTTGAGACATAGTAGTGATCGTGCTATGGGGTATCACGGGTGGCGGTACTTGAGACACGGCAGTTGATCGAGCCGTGGGGTATCGTAGAGGAGATAAGACCAGTATCTATATCATTCAAAGTTCAAGTGCAATTGTGTTGACTTAAACGATTCGGTCAATCATTGGACTTCTAGTCCGTCAGAATAAACTGTGAGTCTTGTGGACATCATTCTTCTTATACCTCAATGGTAGCGTATTCAAGTGCAATCGTGTTGAGTTCAATGTCTCGGTCAGTTCATAGACCACCTTTCTATCAGGATAAATTGATAATTGATTGTTGATTTGAGTTCCTTCGTATGAAAAGTATTTTCTTTCACATTTCTTTTATGATTAGTATGAGTAAGCGAGTCGGTGGAATTTGCTGAGCACCTAGTTGCTCACCCTTGTTGCTAATCATATTTTTACAGCTAAAGAGGAAAGAGACGATTCATCCTGATACAGAGCTAAAGGGGAGGAGAATATGCTGCAAGGCACTGACTTGGAGTATCATCATTGTTTCAGAATTGCTGTCATGGGAGCTATGTCAGAGATTTTACCTACCAATAACCTCTATGTATTTAGCGGTCAGGTTATTGTATGAAATTGATTCTAGTACATATTATTTTGTATATAATTAGTTTAGCCTGGTATACTTCTCATCGAAGTAATACTAGTGTTATAGGACATATGAAAAGAGATTGTTGTAAAAAGGAAGTTTGAAGATTATAAAATTTTGGACTCTTGTTTCTAGCCCTATAACCTAAAAGATTCTTGGTAGAGATTGGGGTCGTAGACGATATAATTGAGTTGGATTAATGTTTAACAGGTTGTTTTAGATCGAGATTTTAGTGTGACGACCAAATCCTCTGACCCCGGATTTGGGGGCGTTACAATATAAATACATTATGATGTAGTATTGAGGTATGATTTTTCTGCAATTTCGAATTAAAGAAAACCCTAGCAGCTCTGCATTAAGAGAGGCTAGAGAGAGAGAGAGAGGGGCAGTTTTTCGGCTAGTACCGAACTCCGTTGATCGTTGGACGATCGAGCGTTCGTGTGGACGACTTTGGCGACGCAGATCTTGGACAAGGGCTGTGTGGTGATTACAACAAGGACCTCCATCTTTCCGAACTTTAAAGCTCTTTAAGGTATGATTTCGTTTCTCCATAATCAGCCATGTCTTGTACACGGATCCTAGGGTTAGGGTTTCGGAATTTTATTGTTTTACGACTGTTTTTCGCTGCGTTTGTTGCCCCGAAACCCAACAAAAAAGTCTAGTACATATAACATAAATTGATGAAACTAAGTGTGAAGAAATAGAACCTCAAATATTAACTGAACCAGGAACATCAAGAGAATCAATAATAACTAAAAGTATATTATTAAGAATAAAGATTTTAGATTTAGACTATAGAATAAATTTAGGAGTAATAGATTATGATTATAATTGTCAATTATTATTAGGAATGGATTTCTTAAATAAAATTAATTATACAATAACAAATGAAGGAATAGAAATAGAAGATCAAGATAAAGTAAGATTTATACATAAAATATGAATAGTAAAAAAGAATTAAAGAAAAAAGAAAAAGAATTAAAAATTGTAAATGATTTAATAACAGAAACTTTAATATTATCTCAGCAAAAATACCAAGCTTATTTAGAAGAACAAAGAAAATTAGAAAGAGAAATAGTACAATTAAAAGAAAATATAAATAACCCCAAGATAATAAAAACTTGGATAGAAAAAGAAGATGGTTGGAAACAGAGAATATATAAATATGAGTAATTCAGAAGAAAGAATAAAACAAATTTGGGAAGAATTAATAGTTAAGGAAAAATTAAAAGCTATATTAACAAAATTAGAAGAAGATAAATTAAGCAATAGACAAATTATTAAAGAAGAATTAACTGAATTATGGAATATGTCTGAAATACCTATATTTAAACAAATATTGGAAAACTGATTACAATAAACAATACCTTAGAAGATAAGAAAACTATACCAGAAGAAGTAAAAGAAAAAGAAATGATACCTATAACAGTTATGGGAAGATTAAAAGAAACTGTAATGATGGATATTAGTAAATCAAAACCTAAATTAACAAAAGGAGTTAAAAGAGGAATAAATAGTTTAGCAGAACTTCATAAATTAGGAAAATTTTAAATATGTCTATACAAGAACACAGTGTCATAACATTTCTTAAAAATCATGGAAAAGAAATTATAGAACGAGAAAGACAAAAATATGAACCTATAAAACAAGAAAATAAGATAGAAAATACTTCCAAAGTAAGTAATGATACTGAATTAGAAGAATTAAGACAAGAAAATATAAAACTAAAAATGAATACAAATATGGAATGGTTTAATAAATACAAATTTTATAAAAATAAATATAAAACTCAAAAGAAAGAATTAAAACAAACAAAATTAGAATTAATAGAAGTAAAAGAAGAAGTTGCAACCTTAAAAGAAGAAATAAAACAACTAAGATTAGAATTAAATAATATACGAGGAAAGAATAAAATCGAAACTAAAATAGAAGTTCAGAATAAAAATACTGAAATAAAGAGTAGTGATACAGATAATGAAGAAGAACCTAAAGGATTATATTATATAGAAGAAGAATCTGATAATAATGAACATGAAATAATATTAAAAGAAAATAAAGAAATATTAACTGCTCTAAATAAAATGAAAAATGTAAATGCATACATACAAGATGATGAAGAAAAAAGTGATATAGAAAATAATTATGAAGAAGGAGAACCATCCTATATAAATAATGGAATGGATACTGATGAAATAATAAACGAAGATGCAGATGAATATCCTGAAGAAGAAATACGAGAGAATGTAATAACAAGAAAAGATAATTATATACCAAATCATATACCAATAGGACAACAAGAAGAAGTGCAAGATTTTATAGGATCAGTAACACAAGGAATTAATATAAATGGATATTTCTTAGACCTAGATAATGTTTTTGATGAGCAAGAAATAAGTAGAAGAATAAAAGACTGGACTTTAGGAATGTATATAGCATTAATGAATTCTAAAAATATGGAAGATTTAGACTATGTTTTTGAATTAATATCTAAAACTATAATAGGAAAAGCAGCATTTTGGTTAGAAAACATAGCCTATGAATTAAAACAACAATCAAAAAATTATGCTAATACATGGAAAGATATGTTAAATATGTTTGACATAGTATTAAAAAGAGAATTTTTAGGAGAAAGATGGTTTGTAGCACAAGAACAAGTACTAACAGAAAGAAAAATAGAAATAGTAATGAATTTGAATAATATGAAATGTTGTAAAATTAATAAATTACCAGAATATACTATAAGTTTTACTAAATTCTTTTATGAAGCTAGATTTTTACCACAAGAAAGTATAGTATATCAACAATTATATTATGATCATTTACCTTCACCTTATAATACAGAAATATCTAAGGAATATGCTAACTTAGAACCTAAAGAAAATACACTAGGCGAAAGAATTAGGTTATTAAGAGCTTATTTAATGAGAAAATGTGTAGAATATAGAGTACAACAGAAAATTAAAAAAGATAAGAAACGAGGATTAAGATAAATATGTGGATTTACAGAAAGAAAATTATTATTCGGATGTGATAATAAATATACAAAACAAAGACGCTATAAAAATTATAAAAAACCAAGTTATAAACCCCAAGATAACTATTACAAACAACCTAAGACTTATAAATCATATAGACCATTTAGGAGAAAATATAAAAGAAAAAGGTTTAGAAAATATAAAAATACACCAGAAAATAGGAGAAGATTTAGATTTAAAAGAAAATTTAGGAGAAGAAAATATCTTAAACCTTTACAAGGAGATAATAATAAAGTAAAAGATTGTAAATGTTGGAATTGTAATGAAAAAGGTCATTATGCTAATAAATGTCCAAAATTAAAACAAAAAGGAGTAAAATATATAAATAATACAGAATTTATAATGAACTTAGAATATATAAAAGAAGAAGACACAAATTGGTATAATGATGAGGAATTTTATATAAGTGAAACTGAACCTGAAGAAATAAAATACATGGAAGAAGTTAGTAATTCTAGTACCAATTTTGAAGAAAGTGAATAACATGGTAACAATCTATATAGAAGCGGCAGTAGAATATAAACCAAATAATTATATAAAACAAAAAATGTTTACAGATAGTGGAGCAGACATATGTTTAGCTAAAAAAGAAGTATTAATACAACACAAATGGAAAAGAACAAAAACACATAAAATAAGGGTAACTGGATTTAATGAACATATGAAAGAATTGGATATTGTAGCAGAAAATGTAAGATTCATATTAAATAAAACTAGGTTTAGATTACCTTTAGTATATCATGAAAATAATATGAAACAACAAATAATATTAGGAAATAATTTTTTAGATTCATTTAAAACACAAGTTATAAAAGAAAATACAATAAGTCTATTAACACCATGTGATAAATGGATAATATTAAAAAGATTAATACCTATTAAGTCAATTCGAGTAAATAATATAAAAGAAGAAAGACAACATAATTTAGACTTATTAAAAGAAAAATATATAGAATTATTAAAAATAAATTTTGGTGAAAATCCAATAAGCCTATGGGATAAAGAAAAAATGTATGCTGAAATTAAATTAATAAATCCTAATGATATAATAAGATGCAGACCAATAAGATATAGTCCTACAGATCAAAGGGAGTTAGAAATTCAAATAAAAGAATTATTAGATTTAGGACTTATACAAGAAAGTAAAAGTCCACATAGTAGTCCAGCATTTGTAGTAAGAAAACATAGTGAAATAAAAAGAGGAAAAGCTAGAATGGTAATAGACTATAGAGAATTAAATAAAAAGACAATATTTGATGGATACTTCTTACCCTATAAAAGAAATTTAATTAACAGATTGACTAATAAAAAATGGTTTAGTAAATTTGACTGTAAGAGTGGATATTGGCAAATTAAACTTACTAAAGAATCAATACCCTTAACAGCTTTTAGTGTACCACAAGGACATTATGAATGGATAGTATTACCATTTGGATTAAGAAATGCCCCACAAATATTTCAAAGAAGGATGGATAAAATATTCAGGAATCTAAATGAATTTTGTTTAGTATATGTAGATGATATATTAATCTTTAGTGATAATATAACAGATCATATTAAACACTTAGAATTATTTATCCAAACTATTAGGAAACATGGCATATTATTATCTGAAAAGAAATCAGAAATATTTAAAAATAAAATAGATTATTTAAGATATATTATAGATTCTGAGGGAATTCAATTACAAGAACATATTGCCACTAAAATAAAAAAATTTAAAGAAGTTTTAGAAAATAAAAAAGAAGTACAACAATTCTTAGGAATTATAAATTATGCTTCAGATTATATTAAAAATTTACCAAAATTAAGAAAACCTCTTCAAGACTTAATCAAAAAACATAATAAATTTGAATGGACAGAAGAACATACTAATGCTATTAAATTATTAAAAACCAAAGTAAATCATTTACCTAAATTAAGATTACCTAAAGAAGATGATTTATTAGAATTATATACGGATGCTAGTGATATAGGATGGGGAGCAGTCCTCATAGCATATGAAAAAGATGATTTGGATAAAGAAAAACCTTTAATATGTGGATATACATCAGGAACATGGAAACCCAATGAGAAAAATTATCATATTAATGAAAAAGAATTATTAGCAGTAAAATTCGGAATTAAAAGGTTTCATTATCATTTATTACCTGTAAAATTTATTGTAAGAACAGATAATACTCAGGTGAAATCTTTTATACTTAATAAAATTGATCTTTTACCAGAATTAAATAAAAGGCGTAAATGGCAAGCATTTTTTAGTTGTTATGATTTTATTATTAAAAATATCTCTGGAACTAAAAATCTCTTGGCTGATTTTCTTAGCAGAGAACATGGATAATATTGTAGCAAAACAGGTTGAAGAAATATTAGCCTCTATCAAGGAGAAGAATGAACAGGTAGCACAGATAAACACTGATATAAACAGTTTGGTAAAAACCCTTGAGGAGAAAATGAGATTTCTCAAAAATATTCAGAATACCCCTCAAACCTTTGTATCAAACCTTGTTACTACACCTACTATGCCTAATATTACCCAAACTCCAAATATACCAAGTTCATCCAATTCATTAATGTAACGCCCCCAAATCCTGGGTCAGAGGATTTGGTCGTCACGTTAAAATCTCGATTTAAAACAACCTGTTAAACATTAATCTATCTCAAATATAACTTCTACGACCCCAATCTCTACCAAGAATCTTTTAGGTTATAGGGCTAGAAACAAGAGTCCAAAATTTCATTCAAACTTTAACTTTCTTTTACAACAATCTCTTTACATATAATCTATAACACTGGTATAACTTCGATGTGAAGTATACCAGGCAAAACTACTTATACAATATAATGTTTACTATAAATCATTCTTATACAATATCCTGTCACTAGATCCAAATGATCTGCATCAGCTCGTCTTCTCAACGTCGTCTTGAATCTTCTCGTTCCACAGCTATGCAATTAACTACTGTCAATCTACCCTTTAGCTCTGTATCGGGATGAATAAACTTTTTCCTCTTTAGCTGTAAAATATGATTAACAACAAAGGTGAGCAACTAGGTGCTCAGCAAATTCCACCGACTTACTTACTCATACTAATTATAAAAGAAATGTGAAGGAAAATACTTTTTATACAAAGGAACTCAAAACAATAATCAATTAACAACTTACTCTGATAGAAAGATGGTTAATGAACTGACCGAATCATTTATCTCAACCCAATGGCACTTGAATACACTACCTTTGAGATATAATAGGAATGTCGTCCACAGGACTCACAGTATAATAATTTATTCTGATGGACTAGAAGTCCAACGACTTACCAAATCGTTTTAGTCAACACAATTGCATTCGAACTTTGAATGCTGTAGATACCAAACTCTGAATAATGTGGACACTGGACTTTGAATGATGTAAATACTGAACTTTGAATGATACAGATACTGGTCTTATCTCCTCTACGATACCCCACGGCTCGATCAACTGCCGTGTCTCAAGCACCGCACTCCCGTGATACCCCATAGCACGGTCACTACTATGTCTCAAGTATCACAAAAACGATTTGCTAGCAAAAAGGCGGTCGAATAATCGACCCGGCAACATTTGTGCCAAAATAAAATATAATCTTCTCTTGATACCACGAGTTTGTGCCTCGTGTTGATCAGAAAGAAAATTCCATGGGCCACTCCCATGTTGACCAGTGGAGTAAAGATGTTCTTCCAGAATAAAATGAACTCAATTGAGTTTGAGTGATTTATCAACTAATCTCGTCTATTCTGGCCGACTGCCAGTTACTATTTATACGATATCGACCCGAACAATGGGCCGTTGCAACCTTTGACAAACAGATGATTATGTGGACACGAACAATATGTCACACCAGACAATAAGATAACAAACCTCGAACAAGGAGGTTTATTGAATTGAATCAAAATATTTTGAGTCGTCTTGAAAGATAAGAACAACTCGAACTTATCAAAAACACTATACCAATGCGCTAGGATGATTGTTTAAGAGGAAGTTTCTGAGGAATTTCCTTTCATCTATCCACTATTCTGCACATATCTACTTTGATCCGAACAATGAATCAAATCTGAGAATTTCAAACAAAGTTTATCAGATTTGAACAATAAATCCGATTGAAGTCAACAAATGTTTAAATACCTCGAAAAATGAGAGTAGTCATAGCTGAATACATCTTTAAATGGTCATCTTGAACAATTAAGATGCCCGAGGAAGTTCGATGGAATACGCTTTAAGGACAAGGAGTATTTATAGTGGAGAACTAGCATAATAAA
This sequence comes from Heracleum sosnowskyi, assembly GCA_030848705.1. Lineage (NCBI taxonomy): Eukaryota > Viridiplantae > Streptophyta > Magnoliopsida > Apiales > Apiaceae > Heracleum > Heracleum sosnowskyi. The sequence continues at coordinate 76,627,832 of CM061235.1, forward strand.
TTTCATAACCATTCCGGAACATATCTTCCATAAAATAATTCATCAATATATATAAAAACATCATCATTTCTCAAAAAATTAGCAGGAGGAAGGGTCAGAAGGGACTTGCCTCGATAGCGCTATGCACAGAATCAATTAATTATTATACTCTACCCGCGTGTCCGCTTTCAATCACGGCCCAGGGGATTTTCACCTCTTTTTCTTTCTTTTCTCAGCCGGCTGTGGAAATAAAACTGCCGGGGTTTGGGATAAGATTAGATTAGCTCTCATACTATAACTTCTATATAATATAAATGTTTATAACTTAAACGCATATATTTCTACAGAAAATTGGGCATGACCTATTCGTAAAATGGACGTTTGCCCTGTTTTCAAACACCAAAACTTTCTAACTCAATCATCCATAATTTAACCCATAATTTACTTAATACTCAATAATTCTGCCTCGACATGCAGTAAATCACATAAGGAAAGTACCCGCCCAGACATGCGGCACCTAAATACATAATGATAAATAACTCGCCCAGACATGCGGCACCTAAACACATAATAAAGTTGAAATCCTTTTTGGAAAATATTTGGCCTTCCCTTTTATAAAGATTTGAATATAAACTATCTATGAATTGAAAATCAATCATTTACTTAAATCTGGTTATTACCAAGTAGCACATAGCACATGTTTAGTCCGCTAACTCTTATAATTATACAACTTTAATAGTTACACATTAACACATAATCATACCTCATTCACGTATGCATTTAAACTGGCATATCATGTCATATACCATTTGCAATAATATTTCTTTAGTAGTCCTGCCGAAAATTCGGCAGCACTTCCTCTGTTTATATAACAAACCACCTGTTTTAAACTAATATCAATAACCAAGAATTTATTTACAACTAGTCTCCTGCAACATTTAACTTAATCAATTTCAACATAACATATTCACTCAATATCATCCAAACCTATAGCAGATAGCAGGCAAACATATATTTACTCAACTCTGTCATACTGGTTCAACTCTTAACTCAGTAATGTGCATAATAGCATTTAATCACATATATGTGTGTGTGTATATATATGTTTATATATATATATATATATATATATATATATATATATATATATATATATCACAGAGTCAGAATAATCAATTGTAATCAAACAACTTCTTGACTTGACCAAATCAATCAAGTCCAACAGATAATGAATAAATACTAAAATAATAAAATAGTTTGAAAGTGATAATCAAACTTGATTATAAATAATCAAAGTTAAATAATAACTAATCAATAAAATTCACCAATTAATTCTCAACTTAATTGGTCAATTAAATCAATTTAATTATTATCTAAAATTTGATTAAAAATAATCAAATTCAATTACTCTTTAAACTCTTATGATTTTAAAACTAATAATAAAATAATTACCCAGATTTTACGAAATTTCGGCATGACCTGTTCGTAAACAGGACTAGCCAGAAATTTTGCATGTATTATGCTGCGCCCCCAATCATAGGACGGATCACATAGTACATCACAACAACCACCTGTATATTTTAATAGTAATTAACAATATAAATATCTCAACCGTCAACTATAGCAAATCCCCAAACTGGGAATTAAACCAAAATACTAAAATCACTACCACACTAATTTACAACTCAAAATTAAACTCTATTTTACAATCAACTTTAATTACCACGATAATCTTCACCAGCCAGCGAACTTTAACAGAAATCTCAAAATTTAGAATTAGACAAAATAAACTAACTCGAATATCAAATTTACTATCTCACAGTGAAACCGCTTTACCATAACTAACTTTCATTCACTAACCACTGAAATTATATAAAATATATACAACTTCGCATTACACTCTTCTTTATTAAAACAAACCTGCACAACCAATAAAATATTAAATATTACCAATTCAATTGAACATTGAAATTTATACATATACCAACTAAAAGACTTTTGTCAAAACAATCCTTCTAAATACCTACACAATTCAATAAGTATTAATTAGCAACAGAAAAACAGGTTTATATTCTAACCTCTGACAATCATGAATTTAAAGTCCACTTACTAAACAAAACAGGATATTATTATCAAAAACAATTTAATGTATAACTATTACAAAAATCGAATTTGACAACACCACCATTAACTAGAAAAACGAAATTCAGATTATTATCTATCACAATTAATCATCAAAACGAACTGTAAATATCACATATTTAGATAAAGTAAAAACGAATTATTAAGCATAAGTTTTGATTATACCTACAGAATTTGAAATCGGGAGGTATAGAGAACAGGGTGGTGATTCTCAAAGAAAGCACGAAGAACTGATCAGAAGTGGTGATGGCGACAAGCGGCGGCCGGAAAAAGATGAGAACGGCGACGGGCGGCGTGGCTGCGGAGACCGCGGTGGAGGCTGGCGGCGGAGAACTGAACAGAACCTGTGCGGTGGTGAACAGAAACGGGGCGGTGCCTGTGCGGATGAAGTAGAGGATTGGGGTGGAGGTGGCGCGTGGAAATCAAAAACTGAGATGGGGTGGTTGTTTTACTTCTCTTTCTGATGTACTGCGTGTGTATTGTATATCTTTGTGGGTGATGGGTGTGTTGTGTTTTTAATTAGAACTGGAGTTCTCTGGATCCTTCTATAATTTTCTTTTACCTTCCTGCTTTATCCACAATGCTTTAATTAGCCCCTTGACTGAAAAATAGCGGGACTAATTGCAATACTAAAAATAATAATTTTTAAACGAATTAAATCCCATAATAATTAATTCAACTAATAGAATTATTTATATACCGAAAATTATTCCCAAAATATTTAAATGCTCAAAATTTATAATTAAATGAATTTTGAACTAATTTACTTAAAACAATTTTATCGGGCTCAAATTTACTAATAATTTGTCAAAAATAAATTTTAAATCACCTCACATATTCACATAATATTATTAAACATTTAAACACATAATGCAGCAAATTTTTATAACAATTACATATTATTACTTCTATTATTTAAACAAATAGGAAAGTGGCATCTAATTTCCTGGATGTTACATCCTTCCCCCCTTAAAAGGATTCTGTCCTCAGAATCAGCTTAAGAAGTCACTAAGGTTCTTTTAACAACTTCCAACTCTTGTTGCATCCGTAATAATACTAAGCCTTCACTCTTGACACTTGTTCTTTCTAATCTGGTGTTCTACCAGTTCTTCTGGATAGGACAATCCCAGTTGTATCACTACACGTTACGCGTTACTAGTATTCTATTCGCATCCTGATCCACTTTGACTCTTGGCAATCTCACTGCAAAGGTTAGCTAATTCCAACCTGCTTGGCATACTTCCCAGATTATTTGAGATAATCAGATTCATGATATCTTGAAGTGAAAAGATGTTGTATCATAATGAGTGTCCCACAATTGGGGTTATCGAGAGACAAATTTTAAAGCAAATATCTTTGGAAAATAAAAGAATAACTGAGAGATCAATATGATCAATGAACTACTGTTGCGTGCCTTTGCTAAGACATTACTAAAGGTAGTTATCCTTCTTGTATTGCACAACGCATTAATGATGGCGTCGACCCCAATTCCACTAACAGAGACTCAGGACGCCACGATCCATGATCATCTTTAATGCTCAAAATATGACACATATCATAGTGAGTATAATTTTTACCACAAGTGATAGTTCCAGCCCACAAATCCAGGCAACGACCTATCTCTGACTTATTACATAATTACTATTTAATACACACCAAGCCGCTACATACATAAAGTTTATTTGGTAGATACTGCTTCCTGGTGTAGCTTTCCTGACATCATCTCTGAATCAACAATGCTATCCAAGTCGGTGCCTTGCTGTATCTTCTCATTTCCTTTCTACTCGGTATCTCCCTAACAGTGTCGAGTCACATGCGTCAAATAAGTTTCTCATCCTTGGAGATCAAACTCTCTCTCTCTTCATCAATAATCTAAATTCCTACTTTCTTATTCCTCAACATACTTGTGTCTCGTAACAGATCAACCGGTCTATTTTCAAAATATCCTCGAGTTCTCCTAACTTGAAGGGATACATTCTTCACATAACTTATGCTTTCCCTTACTTCCACATTACGAGCCAGCATAACATCATCAACATAGTCTCATATTTTTATATCTCTTATTATTAGGGTCCTTAGTATTTTAACATACCTAAGTCCCTTATGTCCTCAACTTTAATCCTTTACTGCTCACAACATATCCTGAAATTGAATCTTTTTCAACAGAAACTTTTACTTTGAAACCTTTGCATATAACCTTCATTTTTCTTAAGGTTTCCAAGACTATACGAAGGTATTCCGAGTATTCTTCCTGAAATTTTGAGCTTGCTAAGAGGTCATCAATAAATTCAATCCTGAACTTATCCAAGTACTTCTTAATACATAGTTCATTCATTCCATAAAAGCAGGTGGGCATTCAATCCAAACGACATCGGTAGATATTCATAGTGTCTGCAACGTGTCTCAAATGCAGCCTTAAAAGCATTATCATCTTAAACCTTCAGCTGGTGATAATTAAAATCTTAAGTCAATCCTCAAAAATTTAAGCGGCTTCTTTTAGCTGGTCAAACAAGTTATCAATTATGGACCAAAGGCATTTACTCTTGATTGTCATCTGATTCAGCTCTCAATAATCTATACGTAAATTTATGGATCCATCTTTCATTTTTTTTTTTTTTTAACGAACAAATCTGGCGTTCCCCAATAGGTTGGGTCAACTTACACCTTTATTAAGTAATTCTTGCAATTGAGTTGCCAATTCTTTTGTCTCTCAACCGGTGCCATTCTGTCATGCAGTTTAGAAATAAGTATGGTCCTGGAGTAAGATCAATAGTACACTATCTTTTTGTAGGTGGGTTTCTCTTGGTAAGTCGTCAGGGAAACAATTTTCAAGTCTAGTTACAAGTGCGACCCTTGCTGGTTTCAGGAGTTTCCTTTCTGTATCTACCATGTGGGCCATACTTATTGAACATTCTTGGCAAGGTAATCTGCTGTCTTGCAACCTCGACATCAATAGTTCCTCTTTAACTCAACAACATTTTATAGCTTAATAATGACGGGTTTCCCAATATAAGATGACCTTCTTCTCAGAGGATCCTTTCTGTCCAAGGATATTCAAAGAACAATTTTAAAGTATCATTCTTAGTTCGATTTATGGTTAAGATCTTGTTCCTGGTTTTGATTTCTAACCCAAAGTATTGCCTCAGTTCTCTTCAAGTTAAGCTTGGGTGGTCATTCAGATATTTCACTTGGGTGATATCCTTTCCACATATACTTGGGACCACGGTTTTATTTACAAAGAATAAGTTGGAAGTCTTGTAGAGAAGTTAGATAGAGGGTATTAACCAGGTGTTCGGATAAGTGTTTAAAATTACTTACGGTGGTTCCTCAACGGGTTTAATGTGTTAGTGTTAGTGCCCTAGAGACAATACAATTGTACTTCTGGGAAACACTATTTTGTTATTTAATAATGATTATGTTCTATTGATTATTCGACAACAATTATTATGTCTTTATTTACTGCGATATTAATGTTAGAGTAATAAATGTCCTTGGAATATTGAACACGTATTCTATATCTTTAAGTATGTGACTTAAAAATGAGATTATATGAATAGTGTTTATATTCCTAAAATATCCCTAATTAAGCATTATGAATTGGGACAATTATGATGCATAAAGATTAGTATGATCGTTGACTAAATGACCACATCTCATTGGTCATAGGTATAGTGATACTAAAGTCAAGAACATAGGTGCATGTAATATTCTACATGGCACCGGATTGACCCACAGTGATATTCTACATGGTAATAAAGTCATTAGAATAGCTCACAGTGATAATGGTGTAATGATCCTTAGACTTGAGATCATTATATTTCTATACGAGGATTAATATACTTTGATTACATTAAAAGTTACCTTTGACCGGGTGATGATAAAAGTGGACATCAGGTATATTATGAGTCGTATGAGAAATATGAATGATAGATATAGGATTTAACCCTCCTATTATTAGGAGAGATATTATTGGCCTCTTGATTGAGTGAGACTATGAAAATGCATGGCCATGCTCAAATATTGATTTCTTTTAATAGTCTACTCATTGATCAAGGAAACCTGGATTAAATGTTGAAGAGGATGACTAATAACATGCCTCGAGTTTAATCTATAATATTTAGTTAAAGGGATTATATTACACGGAAACATTAGTCACGAAAGGTTTAATTGGATCACCATTTATTATTATTTCTTGGGGAGCAATGATGTATTACTAGATGCCGCTCATTGTTTATAATTTTATTTAAGAATAAAATTATTGCCAACGAAATAATAACCTAAAGGGTCACACACTTAGAACGTTTTAAATGGAGTTTTAATTTAAATTATGAATTTAAATTAAATGATTAAATTTGAAATTAGTTATTTAATTGAGCTGGTCTTAATTAAATCAGAATTCGAATTTAATATTAACTGATTATTTTCGAAATTAGTTTTAATTGAGATGGTCTTAATTAAATAGAATTTCGAATTTAATACTAAAACCAAAATCAGATTGGGTTTTAAGAAGCCCAAAAACGGATTTAGGGTTTTGGCCCAATCCTCTATCTCATATAAATACATTATGATGTATTATTGAGGTATGATTTTTCTTCAATTTCGAATTAAAGAAAACCCTAGTAGCTCTGCATTAAGAGAGGCTAGAGAGAGAGAGAGAGGGGCAGTTTTTCGGCTAGTACCGGACTCCGTTGATCGTTGGACGATCGAGCGTTCGTGTGGACGAATTTGGCGACGCAGATCTTGGACAAGGGCTGTGTGGTGATTACAACAAGGACCTCCATCTTTCCGAACTTTAAAGCTCTTTAAGGTATGATTTCGTTTCTCCATAATCAGCCATGTCTTGTACACGGATCCTAGGGTTAGGGTTTCGGAATTTTTATTGTTTTACGACTGTTTTTCGCTGCGTTTGTTGCCCCGAAACCCAACATAATGGACATATCCCTAATTACCTCTGCATACCTTAATCGTATCATCTCTTATTCTATTCCAAGAATTACATCAAATCCTCCTAGCTTACAAGGAAGAAGATCTACGTCGAATCGTTGTTCTTGAATCTCGGTACCATTATCTGGACATATCTGATCGATAAGAACTGTTTTCCTGATTTGCCACTTCTATAACCAAAGTTTCCCCTAATGGTAATGGCTGAATACCCAATTAGTTCATAAAATTCTCTGATATAAAAGATCTTGCAATTCCCGAATCAATCGAACAGATAGATAGAAACCTTCGTAACAACACTGGTCTTTTTAATAGGTTCAGGATAGTTCGTCTTAGACTAATTCGTGGAATTATCCTGGAACTTCTATAAGAAAGACTCACAATCGAATTAAATGTCCTAAATATTGAATCTCAACTCTTTTATAGTCAAACCATCCTTTAAGTATCATATTTAGAATTAGAATATAAGGAAATCATGGATTGTGCATTCTATCTTTTCCCAAATGAAGGACAATTACGCTACGTCATCACGCCACGTATCACCAGTTTGTCCAACATAAATTCATTTTCTTTCGATAATTGCTCCATATCCAAATTAAGTTCATAGGACCTTAATACCAAACCATACAACACTGTATATGGGTTTTGAAGATATGACAAACGAACTAGTAGGATGATCTCTTCCTTTTTAACGATCATTACTCAAACTTAATTTGTTGAGTTCCCCATTTCTGGAAAAGAAGTATCATCACTCTGAAATGTCAGCATACACCGTCGCAACTTTAAAACACTGCTCCTTTTTATGATCCATAAGATCCTTGAACAAAATAACTCAGAGATGGAAAATGTTAAACAATGACGTGTGTGTAATCAATTCTTGGTAACGCAAATCTTTTATAAGGGGTTAACTGAGAGATCAAAACGATCACTGAACATTTGTTCCGTCGCATATGTCATTAGGAAAATCGTCACAGTACCCAAGGTGTCCAGCCTTTAGTACTCTAACGACAAGCAACAGCACAAATAGGTGGTGTCCCACCAGACTTCTATCACACAGACAGACAGTCATCCCCTATTCATAGGGTTGTTCATCTCAGTATCACGAAAAGGGTCCGATATAGGAAGAGTTATGAAAAGAATGTATATTTTTGAAGTAAATAGTGATAGATAAATTGACCTCTGAATAATATGGACACCTTTCACGCAAAAATGAAAATGTCTGAGCGACACAAATTATAAAAATTACCGACAATCGCAGCTAATAAAGCGCAACCGTTGATTCTGGGATGAAAACGTCACTTGTAAATATCCACAACTCATCAGGGAAGAAAATCTTTAAGAGGATATGCACGAAATACTTATTGTCGGAGGGCACTACCTCAACTCCTATAAGCTTCACCTTTCGAACTATTAATTTCGGTCACGAAATCATTCAATAGCTTAGTGTCGAATTTCGGAACACATAGTTGTATCTCTTAGAGTCCATCTATGGTGCATGTACCTTGAGTTGGTCCGACTCTGAAAAACGGGTATCACAACATTTTACAAAAGAATAGAACAAGTTCAATAGGAGTATCATCTGAAGATCTCCATCCATATCTCTTCCAAATTCCCAGGTTGTAATTGACAATGATATTTTTAAAGTCCGGTTTACATTAGCTAGGGATGCCTTAACAGAAGTCAAAGAATCATCTTAAAACTAGCTTTTTGCCATATAGGTAACTTAGTCAGGTATGACTGGAGGGAAATCTACTATATCCACATCAAAAGAAGGTAAATCTACTAAACCTATCACCCAATAGGAAGGAGGTGCAAGTATCCCAATGAAAAATCCTCAATGTCTTTGTTTACGATCATATACTCTTTCGATGATTTAGTGTCTAACTTTGAACCAGGATCTTCATGATCTCTTCGGTAGGAGTCGGAGATCTGACTTGAATAACATGGAAATCTGAGGACTCTAATGAAGTCATCTTCCAAAAATACCAAAAATTCACATCAATAATTATGACCTTTTTGATGACGAATTCTCAAATACACCCCTGGATTACAACTGAATGGATTACAACCGAACAGATTCCAAAGGTACTACTTCCGGAGAAGGAATAATCGGAAAAGAATTTACTGGCACAATATGAGGAAATGATGATTTATCAATAATAGAGTTATTCACACTTGAAGAAAAGGAGAAGCTCGAATATCACAATCTGAAAGGGTTTTAGAAACTTTAAGGAATATCTCATAATTCAATAAGAAGGGAAGTATTGCCAAGATCTTCAGGTATGTCTCCTTTATCAGCTCCTCTTGGTGACTCGTCATTTGATTCTAAGTTCTTCTGCTACACGTCCTACGGTATCGATATCAAACATCATCATCGACCCACAATAATCTCTGAAGATTCCATCCGCTACACCTACAGTCGCAAGGATGTTTATCCAGCTCAGCTCAACTATCTCAACCGAGTACCATATCTTAATTTACTCGTCGGTACTACATCCGATAGTCCGACACGAACTCTACATGAGCTCTGACGTTTCTCGCATAACTATACACACTCCTACACACTCTCGTTTCTAGTTTACTATAACCTTGCTCAGATACCAACACTGTAACGCCCCCAAATCCTGGGTCAGAGGATTTGGTCGTCACGCTAAAATCTCGATTTAAAACAACCTGTTAAACATTAATCTATCTCAAATATAACTTCTACGACCCCAATCTCTACCAAGAATCTTTTAGGTTATAGGGCTAGAAACAAGTGTCCAAAATTTCATTCAAACTTTAACTTTCTTTTACAACAATCTCTTTACATATAATCTATAACACTGGTATAACTTCGATGTGAAGTATACCAGGCAAAACTACTTATACAATATAATGTTTACTATAAATCATTCTTATACAATATCCTGTCACTAGATCCAAATGATCTGCATCAGCTCGTCTTCTCAACGTCGTCTTGAATCTTCTCGTTCCACCGCTATGCAATTAACTACTATCAATCTACCCTTTAGCTCTGTATCGGGATGAATCGACTTTTTCCTCTTTAGCTGTAAAATATGATTAACAACAAAGGTGAGCAACTAGGTGCTCAGCAAATTCCACCGACTTACTTACTCATACTAATTATAAAAGAAATGTGAAGGAAAATACTTTTTATACAAAGGAACTCAAAACAATAATCAATTAACAACTTACTCTGATAGAAAGATGGTCAATGAACTGACCGAATCATTTATCTCAACCCAATGGCACTTGAATACACTACCTTTGAGATATAATAGGAATGTCGTCCACAGGACTCACAGTATAATAATTTATTCTGATGGACTAGAAGTCCAACGACTTACCAAATCGTTTAAGTCAACACAATTGCATTCGAACTTTGAATGCTGTAGATACCAAACTCTGAATAATGTGGACACTGGACTTTGAATGATGTAAATACTGAACTTTGAATGATACAGATACTGGTCTTATCTCCTCTGCGATACCCCATGGCTCGATCAACTGCCGTGTCTCAAGCACCGCACTCCCGTGATACCCCATAGCACGATCACTACTATGTCTCAAGTATCACAAAAACGTTTTGCTAGCAAAAAGGCGGTCGAATAATCGACCCGGCAACATTTGTGCCAAAATAAAATATAATCTTCTCTTGATACCACGAGTTTGTGCCTCGTGTTGATCAGAAAGAAAATTCCATGGGCCACTCCCATGTTGACCAGTGGAGTAAAGATGTTCTTCCAGAATAAAATGAACTCAATTGAGTTTGAGTGATTTATCAACTAATCTCGTCTATTCTGGTCGACTGCCAGTTACTATTTATACGATATCGACCCGAACAATGGGCCGTTGCAACCTTTGACAAACAGATGATTATGTGGACACGAACAATATGTCACACCAGACAATAAGATAACAAACCTCGAACAAGGAGGTTTATTGAATTGAATCAAAATATTTTGAGTCGTCTTGAAAGATAAGAACAACTCGAACTTATCAAAAACACTATACCAATGCGCTAGGATGATTGTTTAAGAGGAAGTTTCTGAGGAATTTCCTTTCATCTATCCACTATTCTGCACATATCTACTTTGATCCGAACAATGAATCAAATCTGAGAATTTCAAACAAAGTTTATCGGATTTGAACAATAAATCCGATTGAAGTCAACAAATGTTTAACTACCTCGAAAAATGAGAGTAGTCATAGCTGAATACATCTTTAAAGGGTCATCTTGAACAATTAAGATGCCCGAGGAAGTTCGATGGAATACGCTTTAAGGACAAGGAGTATTTATAGTGGAGAACTAGCATAATAAATTTCATAACCATTCCGGAACATATCTTCCATAAAATAATTCATCAATATATATAAAAACATCATCATTTCTCAAAAAATTAGCAGGAGGAAGGGTCAGAAGGGACTTGCCTCGATAGCGCTATGCACAGAATCAATTAATTATTATACTCTACCCGCGTGTCCGCTTTCAATCACGGCCCAGGGGATTTTCACCTCTTTTTCTTTCTTTTCTCAGCCGGTTGTGGAAATAAAACTGTCGGGGTTTGGGATAAGATTAGATTAGCTCTCATACTATAACTTCTATATAATATAAATATTTATAACTTAAACGCATATATTTCTACAGAAAATTGGGCATGACCTATTCGTAAAATGGACGTTTGCCCTGTTTTCAAACACCAAAACTTTCTAACTCAATCATCCATAATTTAACCCATAATTTACTTAATACTCAATAATTCTGCCTCGACATGCAGTAAATCACATAAGGAAAGTACCCGCCCAGACATGCGGCACCTAAATACATAATGATAAATAACTCGCCCAGACATGCGGCACCTAAACACATAATAAAGTTGAAATCCTTTTTGGAAAATATTTGGCCTTCCCTTTTATAAAGATTTGAATATAAACTATCTATGAATTGAAAATCAATCATTTACTTAAATCTGGTTATTACCAAGTAGCACATAGCACATGTTTAGTCCGCTAACTCTTATAATTATACAACTTTAATAGTTACACATTAACACATAATCATACCTCATTCACGTATGCATTTAAACTGGCATATCATGTCATATACCATTTGCAATAATATTTCTTTAGTAGTCCTGCCGAAAATTCGGCAGCACTTCCTCTGTTTATATAACAAACCACCTGTTTTAAACTAATATCAATAACCAAGAATTTATTTACAACTAGTTGTTAGTGTTAGTGCCCTAGAGACAATACAATTGTACTTCTGGGAAACACTATTTTGTTATTTAATAATGATTATGTTCTATTGATTATTCGACAACAATTATTATGTCTTTATTTACTGCGATATTAATGTTAGAGTAATAAATGTCCTTGGAATATTGAACACGTATTCTATATCATTAAGTATGTGACTTAAAAATGAGATTATATGAATAGTGTTTATATTCCTAAATTATCCCTAATTAAGCGTTATAAATTAGGACAATTATGATGCATAAAGATTAGTATGTTCATTGACTAAATGACCACATCTCATTGGTCATAGGTATAATGATACTAAAGTCAAGAACATAGGTGCATGTAATATTCTACATGGCACCGGATAGACCCACAGTGAGATTCTACATGGTAATAAAGTCATTAGAATAGCTCACAGTGATAATGGTGTAATGATCCTTAGACTTGAGATCATTATATTTCTATACGAGGATTAATATACTTTGATTACATTAAAAGTTACCTTTGACCGGGTGATGATAAAAGTGGACATCGGGTATATTATGAGTCGTATGAGAAATATGAATGATAGATATAGGATTTAACCCTCCTATTATTAGGAGAGATATTATTGGCCTCTTGATTGAGTGAGACTATGAAAATGCATGGCCATGCTCAAATATTGATTTGTTTTAATAGTCTACTCATTGATCAAGGAAACCTGGATTAAATGTTGAAGAGGATGACTAATAACATGCCTCGAGTTTAATCTATAATATTTGGTTAAAGGGATTATATTACACGGAAACATTAGTCACGAAAGGTTTAATTGGATCACCATTTATTATTATTTCTTGGGGAGCAATGATGTATTACTAGATGCCGCTCATTGTTTATAATTTTATTTAAGAATAAAATTATTACCAACGAAATAATAACCTAAAGGGTCACACACTTAGAACGTTTTAAATGGAGTTTTAATTTAAATTATGAATTTAAATTAAATGATTAAATTTGAAATTAGTTATTTAATTGAGCTGGTCTTAATTAAATCAGAATTCGAATTTAATATTAACTGATTATTTTCGAAATTAGTCATTTAATTGAGATGGTCTTAATTAAATAGAATTTCGAATTTAATACTGAAACCAAAATCAGATTGGGTTTTAAGAAGCCCAAAAACGGATTTAGGGTTTTGGCCCAATCCTCTATCTCATATAAATACATTATGATGTATTATTGAGGTATGATTTTTCTGCAATTTCGAATTAAAGAAAACCCTAGCAGCTCTGCATTAAGAGAGGCTAGAGAGAGAGAGAGAGGGGGGCAGTTTTTCGGCTAGTACCGAACTCCGTTGATCGTTGGACGATCGAGCGTTCGTGTGGACGACTTTGGCGACGCAGATCTTGGACAAGGGCTGTGTGGTGATTACAACAAGGACCTCCATCTTTCCGAACTTTAAAGCTCTTTAAGGTATGATTTCGTTTCTCCATAATCAGCCATGTCTTGTCCACGGATCCTAGGGTTAGGGTTTCGGAATTTTTATTGTTTTACGACTGTTTTTCGCTGCGTTTGTTGCCCCGAAACCCAACAATGGTATCAGAGCTACGTGTATAAGGGGCTGATTTGGTTATGTGTTTACTGTATTCGATGCATGTATGCATGTTTTATGAATCTGCCTTGATACAATTATGATATATATCGATTATAATATGTTATATCGCTTATATATGATACTGTTATGCTTAATATATTGATATGACTGATTAATATGCGATGATTGTATGTTATGCATGTTGTCTGGTTTATATAGGGATTCAAACTGTGAGACAGATCATGTTTGGACACGATCTGCAAACTGGGATATGTCTGTATGTATATGATACATGCTTCCGGAACTGTATATGATGCAGTGGCGGCAGAGACTATAAGATATGATCTGAGATTCCGAAATCGATGATTTTTGAATAGCACTAGTCTTCCGGAATAGCACTGTATATGATGCAGTGGCTGGCTCGACCCCAGCCAGGGGCTGCCGCCCCTTGGACCCTGCCAGGGGTGTAAGACCCCAGATTTTGGGTAGAATTAAAACTTTTATTATATGTTGATGTAAATATGGATAGTGGCAATGACTTTGAGAATCAAGTTATGAAATGAATATGAATTTCGGTTTTCAAACATTTTGAGAATAGTAAGAATGGACTGAAGATATAAATAAGAACAATCAATCTGGAAGATAAGAATACAATACTCCAGGGAAGGAAAGTATTTTTATGTCATCCAAATCAATATCTGGAATACATCCGACAACTCCGTAAACAAGATAGCGTACGCCCGAGAAATCACTAGAACGTTTTCTAAGTGCAAAGAGTAAAGAGAAAATAGATCAGGAATATTGGAACGGATTTTGATCCAAAGGATTATAGAAAAACCACTGATGAATAGTAACTCTTCATTTAAAAGTTTTTCAGACCACCCTATATGCGGGACGATATAATAAACTTTCAAAGTCGCATTAGTGATCTACGATGGAAATAAAAGAATGCAGAAGCTGTCAGAATCGGAAAAATAGCATTTTTCGTTTTCTCCGAAATTTCACCAAAAACGGACTAAATAATTATTATTTGAGGATATTTAAGGATTTAAATTATTAATTCTATGGATATGGATTTGATAAATGAATTAGAAGTATCGAGAACGATTTCGGTAAAATACCTCGATAGAACCCTCGAGAAACCTTGCGAGCGTTCTACGAAATTAAACGAACCAGAAAAGCTACTTTATTCCAAGCCAATGCATGCTTGCCAAGTGTCAAGACAAGAAGAGACCAAGGGTGATGACTCACCACATTGGATAAATATCAAGTAATTAAACAAGATAAGAAGAAAAAGAAAAAGGAAGAGAAATTTCGGGAGAGAAGAAGAAAGAAAAATGGGAGAGAAAGAAATGATCATAACTTGAGATTCCGTGGTCCGTTTTTGGCGTTCCACCACTCAAATCGAAGCTCTCGAGAAGCTCTACGCAATCATGGTAAGCGCTCGCCTCACCTCTGTGATTTACTCTTCGATTTCAGTGAGTAACAGTTGGAGAAGATGATGAATAGTAACTTGTATTTTGCTTTGTTGCTTTTGATATTGAGTTTGTGGCTTCCAAAGGTTGTATTAAGCAAGGATCTAAGGTTACATAAGGAATATAGCAGCAAGCAAGCTTGGAGGAAGGTATAAACCTCTGCCCCTTTGAGTTTTATATGAGTTTTAAAGTGGTTTTGATGTTCATGTAAAGTTAATATCATGATTAAGTGATTTAGTGATTATTTGGATTTGTTTGAATGTGTAAAATGATGGGTGTTGGATTTGAGCCTCCCCACTGATCTTAGAGGTGTATGATGGTTGTTTGTTGAGGTTGTAGATGTATGGTATGCCCGGTGTGGCTTGGTTATGTTGTGACAAAATAGGATTATTCGATTTTAAGCCGTCGTAATGCCCGATTTTCGGTAACTCTATAAACTGCCTAGAATCAGAAAACCTAACTGCCTCTTTTGGTTCAGTTATGAACATGAGTGTGTAGAGCTTTGTTTCTAGTTTATGTGAGCGCAAGAATCATGTCATTACGATTTACGGTTTATGAGATATGACCATTGTAGTGAAAGTGGTTCAAGGAATGAGATTGCAGAAATGTACCAACTTTGTGGCTATGTTTGAGACCCTTAAGAGTTGTTTTAAAATATGAAATTTTGTATTGAAGTGTCAAGGGCAGTTACGAAGGGTTGTACGAAGGTTTCGAGTCCAAAAGATTATTTTCCGATTTTATAAAAATGTGTTAGCCGAGGTTGCGCAAGTGAAAACCTTTAAGAGCATGACTTAGGAACCAATGTTGAAAATGGTTAAGTATAACTTGTATTCGAGGATCGATTTCGGACTAAACCTACGACTGAAGTAATTGTCGACTAAACATGGACTTAGTATGAGCCTATAACGAGCTAGTAATGCCTTGGTTGTGTTTCGCTTACGTGTTTAAGCATTGAGTTATAAGTGGTTTATCGAGGGAATTAACCGTGTGTTTTCGTTTGACTTTGTCTAGATTGTCCGGCATCGTCGCGAACCCCTATCACTTCTCGAGCATCAGGCAAGTTTACTAAACCTTACTATATTATTCAGAGTAGGTATATTTTCCAATGTTCAATACTTGTGTATTCCCAATTTATATACCAAATCTTTGTTGCAAGTATTGTGGCAAGTTTTCTAAATCTATACTTTGAAGTATTGATTATATATTACTACTTTTGCCATGTGTGGAGTTATACAGTTTTGCGATACATGTTATATATAGAGTTTGATTTTGGTTTATATATGAGCTTTGAGATAAAGTAGTTATAAACCGGTGTACCTTGTAGCTCTAGAGATAAGAGCATACTTCTTATTTTCGACTCTAGACCGGGAGTCAGTATTTTGAGATATAGAGATAGCCGTGGAAACCCGGAGGGATTCCAGCGGCAGTGTACTAATTATTTTGAGGACTGCTATTATTAAACATTAATTATATTTCTAGAAAGTATTAATTACCTGGAAATGATTTGAGGAATGTTATTTGAATATTACCTCATTCGAAGGTTATTATTTGAAAATGATTTGGTAACTGGCTTATAAGCTAGATATGGGATATCGGTTATAAGCCAGGTTTTTATAAAGGCCCTAGGTTAAGGGCGTGAGATATTTCTTTAGATCAGAAACAATGATATTTTCTGTGTATATATTAAAGGTTATTTTCCGATAAAGATATCGGGCAACGGTTATTTAATCCTTATTTAGTTAAGGAATATTATTGTGAATATTCACCTGAGGATTTTCTAATGAATATTATGTTGAATAATCATTTGAAGAGTATTTATTTATTTAATGAATATTAATTATGAATATTCATTCGAGGATTAATTATCTATTTAATGAATATTACTTTTGAATATTCATTTGAGGCTTACTTATTCGAGGGTTAATTATGTATTTAATGAATATTAATTATTTATATTCATTTGAGGATTATGGACTTTAAGAATATTATTATTATTATCCATTCGAGGATTATTTATTATTTAATGAATATTATTTTGAATATTCATTTGAGGTTTACTTATTTGAGGAATATTATTTCGAATATTCATCTGAGGTTTATTTAATGAATATTATTTTGAATATTCATTTGAGGATTACTTATTTAATGAATATTATTTTCAAATATTCATTTGAGGATTACTTATTTAATGAATATTATTTTCAATATTCATTTAAGATTTACTTGTTTAATAAATGTTAGTAAGTATTTTTAAATCAAAAAGAGGTTCCCAAAACATTGTTTTTCCATTTGAATCTGTCTTTTAAGAAGATTTAAATGCTCGCTCAACTATCAAAAATATGGGAAACCTGATTTAAGTGACTACTACTCTTTTTAAACTCTCAATTCAAAAACTGTCAAGGGACAGATATTTTTCGGAACAATGTAATTGCTGCAAGTCAAATATTGTGTTACCACCTCAACGATCGAGGGGTAAATTCATGGAACAAGTCGATATCCATTAACAAGCATAGCTTGGGAAATATTGGGGAATCTTCCTTTCCAACCTAGATATAACTACTTAGTGGAGTCGTATCAACAAGTATTACACTTGGGGAAAGGAGGACGACCTTTACGTTTCAGAGTCATGGATTTCATCTGAACTAGGAGTGGTGTAAGTGGTCCAGTTGCGATAGACCCATCCAACTTTTATGGCCCCAAATGGGCCGGGAGGTCACTGGAAGGCGGTAGACAATGTCAGGCCGTCGTGATTCTTCCATCTACATGTAGAAAACTATTTGAGCGGTGCGACCTGCTACTGATCATAGCAAGGTTAGGCACAGCGGGCGCGGTAGCAACTCCAATATTAGTTCATCATCCAATTTGGATATTCCTGCAACATGTATTGGGATGAAAAACCAATCATGTTGGCAAGGGGGTCGAAAGTGTTTGAAAATGAAGTGACAATAAATTCATGCAACTTCATCTTTTATTTATGAGTTATGACTCTGTGGATACCTTACATAACATGGGTTATGGTAAGGGAGTTGTTTATACTGAATCACCTTATAACTTCATCTTTTAAAATATGTGTTGATATTCTGCTTACATAGCAGATACTTTTGGTTTCCTTTGAAACCTCATCTTTTATACTAGAACTTTGTTCATAGTTTGAATATCGAAAGTTTGCAGAAATATTATGGAAATGATATTTGAAGTACCATAATGGTACTGTTTTTGGGAATACATTCCGATAAGGATATAACTTCAGTATCAAGATATTTTGACAAATTATTGTCTTATACTCGCTTTATTCTGGGTTGAGTTAAAGGCAGAATTATGCCATACTTTCATTTCCTTGCTGAGCTATCGCTCACTCTTGCTATTGTTTTATATATTGTTAGGCCGAATACACAATATAATCAAGTATGTATGAGAATAACAATAATTAAGAACACTGTTTATGAATCAATAAAACTGTAATCGTATTAACAGCTTCTCTCTTTATGATGTTAATGAATCACAAAAAGCTTCTAGGTTACAAGAATAATATATCAATATTCACGCGTCCCTTCTAGGGATAACCTATCTGTGTTTATATAGTACACAGCTACATACAATCCTTATCTAATTGATACTCCTATAAATTAGCTATACAATTATTATCAATTAAGGATTGCTTCAGTCTTCTGTCCAGTCTCCTTAGCTGTATCAATATATTCTGCTTCTTTCCATCTTCAGAATATATTGCTTCTAGAATCTTTGTCTTTGCACCGACAGCTAAGTCAACTTTCACCCTGTCAGACTTTAACAAACTCTGACCGGCTTCCATATAAACTCTTCACCCAGTCAGACTTTACCAAACTCTGACTGGCTTCTATGTAAACTCTGATATGTACCTGGGACTTAAACACTGATGAACAAACGTCAGCAATTATATCTAACAATCTCCCCCAACTTGTTCATAATAAAATGTACAAGTTAAAAAGATAATTGATGATGTCAAAACATATAACAAATGCAGTGTTTAAAATATGTCAGAGTTTAATTTTAAAACAGAGTTTAAATTTAACTTAGAACAGAAAACATAAAAACTTACAGTCAGACTTTACTTGACTTCTTGAACATCAGGTACTGTCCTGAGATAATCAATCAACAGTCTTCTTTCAGCATTCTCAAGTTCAGCTATCATAATCTCTTTTAGCTCCTTATACTCTGGATCTCCTTCACCAGTTTGATATATGGCAGCCCTCAGAGAATAGATACTGTTCTTCTTCATGTCATTCCCTAGCCGAATGTACTGAGCTTTATCTGACTCTAAGTTGAATTCTAAGACTTTTATTCCCAGTGCAGTTTTAAATCTAGCATTGTTTCTCTTCATCTCCACCAATTTTCCAGTATGATCTCTATACTTTGGAATATAAGCATTTGAGACTTCTCCTCCTCCAAGCATCACTTTTGATCTCAGCATCTTTTCTCTTAAGATTTGAGCAACATTATGGGTATGTCTGTTCTTAACTTTTAACAGATAAAGTACATATTCAAGTTCTTCCCATGATTTGAGATTTACATCAGATTCTCCAATTCTATAAACTCTTCCATCACTCATGAAGTATAACAGAAACTGCTTCTTCAAGATTCTGTGAAAAATCAACTGAACAGATTCCAACTTATCAAGATTTTCTTGTGTATTCCCAATACCAGATCCTGCCAGTGAAATATTGTCTTGAGATCTGTTATTTATTCTCTTCTCCCTATGTGAACCTAAACCAGACTTATCATAAGATTCTTTTCCAAGTACAGTCCTGGTTTGAGAAAAATCCACAGGTTGAAGTGTCAGAGTTTCAGAGAATACAGGTCTTAAGAACCCTTTGAGTTGAGGAGCTAGCTGAGTTTGCACAGCTTGAGCCTTGTCAGAGGCTGGCTTAACTTCAATAGTATCATCAACTTGAGCAGCGTCAGAGGTTGATTTTGCTAATCTTGTTTCAACTTGAGCAATGTCAGAGGTTGAATAAATCTTCTTAGGTAACTGTTCTTCTTCTACCAGTTTACCTTTTCCTTTGTCAGCATTTTTAATCACAGGCCTCCTTGAGTACTGTAAACTCTGATCAGAGTTTACATTCTCTTTGATAACAATTCCTTTTTCTTTCTTTCTAGGAGCCTTGATTTCCTTCTTCTTGTAAGTACCATCCTTTAATTTCTTCTCATGCTCTTCAGCAAGACTCAGCATTTCAGCTTCCATGTCTTCAACTGTAGCTTCATTACCATGTTCTTCTAGAAACATCTTGGTAGCAATTTCTTCATCAGTTAATGGATTGGCTGAAATAATTAAACTCTTAAGTCTTGAACCACTGGCAGAGTTTGAAATTTCTTTACCAGAGTTTGTCAACCTATTAGAATTTAATTTTGATCTTCTTTTCCCTTGAACAGAAAGTAAATTCCTCTCAGATTCCTTGCTTCCACCATCAGCAGAATCATCATCCCTCCGTCTCAGAGATTGAGTATCTTTGCATTTGTCATTATGTACACTCTCCCCCTTTTTGACATCATCAGAAATTAGTACTGATGTCAGCAATTCAAGCGCAGTAGAAATGGAATTCAATTGAGTGGACATTGCAGCCTGATTCTCCTCAACTTTTCCAAGCCTTGTCTTGATTTCCTCAGAATCCTTGGCTTGCTGCTTGAATTGTGTAGAATAAAATGATCTGTCAAGCTTCAAAGTTGTATCCCTTAGAGAAAATTCATTCCTCAGATTTGTAAACATCTGTTGATTCTCATCAAATCTATTATTGAGAGATTTGACTTGAACAACAGTTGCTTGTAAACTTGTAAGAACATCAGGATTTGTAATCTTCTTGACAGAATCAGATAAGAAATCTGCAGCCCGTTGCGCTGGAAAGATACAATCTGCATTAGCCCATGCATTGTAGTACATATTCAGATAATGCTCAGAAGCAGCCCTTTGAACTTCCCTTTCTTCAGTAGAATTTGCTTGAATATCAGAAATTTCCACTTGAATATCAGAGTTTGAATGAACAGGACTAACTTCAGCATTGTCATCCTCTCTGTGAATATCTTCAAGCACATTTTCAGCAGTGATTTCATCAATTAACTGTGCAGTCACATCAGGTACTTGATCTGCTACAGTTTGAGGAACATCAGAGTTTACTGGAGCAGTAACCTCTGCTTCTCTCTGAACAATCTCAACAACTGATTGTTGCAAAGTTTCAAGTAAGACAATATCCTCATGATCATTATCTGTTGCATCTACATGTACAGCAACAGCTTTTGGAACTGGATCAACTCTTATCTGATCAACTTCCTCACCTTTCTCAAAATCAAGAGAAATGATTTCTGTGTGGGAAGCAATTGGTTCTACTAATTCAGTAGTAGCTTGATCAGCTTCCAGTACACTATCTTCATGATCCACAATCCTGCTATCAGAGTATGCAGCAGCTTCCTCAACTACATCATCAACTTTTGATGTAGGAGCTTCTGGTTCAAAATCCATCAGAATAGTGTCAGGATTTGCAGCATCCTCAGCAGTTGGAATATCCTTCTCAACAACAATTGCAGGAACAGTTGTAGTCACAATCTCCTCATTCTCTGATGTAGGAGCTTCAGTGTTCTCAGGTTCTTTGTCCAAATTTGCAATGATATCACCAAAAAGTTGATTAGCAACGAGTCTTCTCTTTCTCTGATGAAGAGTTTCTTCATCAGCTTCAGTTTCTGAGTCTGCAACAGAATCAGCAGCAACAGACTTTGCCCTTTGGGCTCGCCTTTTCTTCATTCTTTTTCTCTGAGGCACAGCATCAACATTTGATACCTCAGCTGCAGTTTGTTGCAAACCAGACTTAACTGCCCGAACTTTAGAACTCTTTGACCTCTGTGGTTGAGATACAGAAGGTCCAGCTTCAGCAGTTGAGACATGTTGTTGTTGTAAGTTTACAAGAAATTGTTGCACAGATGCAGGCAACATTAAAGGACCAACTTCTCCTTTCTTGTTGTCCTTGTTGATAAGGTCAGAGAATATACGTTTGTGCAATTTAAATGAAAGTATAACATCATCCTCAACAATCTCAACATTTGGACAGCAAAAATTGAATATCAATTGACAAAACCTAGAGAAGTAAACAACATTTCTATTCTCTAGCATTTTCTCACCAATATTAGTTAAAACTAATCTAGCAACATCAAATTGACTGCCATAGAGAAGAGAATACCCGATCTGGAGACTATCCGTGGGAATCGCATCCCAATTGGTGCACTTCTTTCCGAAAGCCCGAGTAATGCAATCGAAAAAGAAGCTCCATTCCTTGCGCAAAAATGGCCGTTTGAGTTGACCTATCTTTGTCAAAGGTCCAGTGTAGCCTATCTCGTGCATCATCCTGACTAGCTCAGAGTCTCCAACAGAGATTGTGAATGTATTGAAATCCTCAAGACCCAAAGCATCACGAACAGTAGTAGGAGTAACAGCATAGTCATTGTCCTCATATTGAAAAATGATAGATGGAGATCCAGACTCTCCTCCATTATCATAAGCACCTGTCTGCCAAAAAGTTCGAATTTGAGTAGCAGACAGCTTCGATGGTGCTGTGAGAGCAGTACCAATATCAGAGTTTAACAAGAACCTCTGAATCAAATGAAACGCCTCCGGTGCGTTCTCATTTGCTACAGGAGCAGAATAATTGTTGGGAACAAATTCTAATTCAGAAGCAATAAACGCTGTAGTTGCCATTAGTAAGATTCGAAAACAAGAAGAACTAGGCTTTGAAAGTGTTTGAGTGTTTGTGTGTGAGTAAAATGTTATGAAAAGATGAAGTGCGTAAAAGATTGAATCGTGTGTATGTAGTGTATTAAATAATAACTGTCAAGATTAGAAGTATGTTAGTGGGACAGATGTCAGACGTTAAGACGCTGACAGCTGTATCTAACAACTTCCAATACACACGGGCAAACGTGGAGACACCTGTCATCACATAACACTCAAAATATTCGCTTAAAAGAAAAAAAATCAATAATAATAGAATTATCAATTTTAATAATAAAGTACAAAGGAGCTCAACAGTCAGAATAATAATGACTGTCTCGAAACTCCGCACCTTATTATCCCAAGCGCTTCGATTCTAGTAAAAACCCTTCAGTTACCCTGTTGAATGCTTTAAAAACTCAAGCATTTTAACAACAGGTTTCATATCTTAAAATTACCATACACCAAATGGCAGGAACCTTTGAGTTCATGGATTTAGAATCATTCTTGAACATGAACTGGCATCAACAAGCAAACTACATCATCGATGAGTTTCTTGTTCTGTCTTTTCTGAATGATGAAGGTCTTATAGCAGATGATGAAATAGCAGAAGGACCAATCTCTAATCCTTATGTGCACATCATCCGTCCCGGTCCATATGATGTGCCCATCCTGGCAGACGATCATACTATGGAGATTTGTATGATGCTCTTCCAGCAGAGTTTCCTGATGGGTACTGAGGAGACAATCTTCTTGGAGTCCTGCAAGCTGCAAAGCAGAAAGAGAAACCAGGAAGATGATGATGATGATGATGATTCATCTTCAGGATGTTGTCATGCAATCCCAGATGGTATAATGATCAGTTGAACAACTGGGTTGCGCTCATCAGAAGTAATAGAGCACAATAGCTTCTGGCTCTAGCTCTTCTGCTTCAGATGTAGCATTCAAATACTTGTCCTGGTTAAATAGATCTTTTCTTTTGTAACCATAGTGATTAGTATGTATCAGAAAGATTAGTTAAACATGAGTATGGAATTGTCTGAATGTAAATTTGAATCAATTAATGAAAAACAATTTGTTTCTTTACATATCAGTATTATCAATATTGCATAGTAATTGTAAAGTGAAAAAAAAACACTTTAAACAATTAACGAACATACTCAGCAGCAATACAAATCACAAACAGGACTTATTAAACATACTCTTTCTGTTCTCCGTTCAATCATACTTTCTCCGAAAAACAAATGGCTAATCTCAAAGTTATTAACTGTCTGAAACAAAGAAATTATTTTAACCATCAGAGATTAAAACAAAGTAACCTCGGCGTATTTCACACAATACATCAGTGTTTACCATTTGTCCTTCTTTGTCAATAAACTCTTTTCTCAATCTGTACAGTTGTGAAAAATGTGTGTGTAGTAGCAGAGTTTACCGAAATCATTATTTAGATCATCTCAAAGTGCATAAAATCCACAAACTAAAGTAGTAAAAACTGGTTGCCTAAACTCTCATGTATAACATAGACACCGATTTTTCTATCTAAACTCTGTATTACTGATATCCTTTCATTTGGATATGTCTTTTATTTTTCACCCCCTTTATTATTTTTTTTTTTTTTTTATTTTTTATTTTTTTAATTTTTATTTTTCCAATAATCAGTGGTTGGCACCAGTCACCAAAAATCAAAGATTTTAGCCCTTATTTCATACAATAAGTTCCTGGATCTTCCTAGGCACAACATGATCTCAAAGGAATTTGTGCTCTGTTTGGCATCTTTTGATTTGAGGGTGAATTATGTGCAATAAATAATCAGAGTTTAGACTTTTCATCAGTAATTATAATTAACTTATGAGAGAAAATGCAAACAGCTAATACAGACTCAGTGTATAGGATCAATAAACTAAGAGATGCTATAAATATAGAGACAGTATCATGCTGTGTTAGCTTACTGCACATATATGAGATCAGAATCTATCAACTCTTAAGGATTCACAATTACTTACTGAGAATTATGCTTCATACAAATTTCTTCATTGGTCCATATGTTTCAGACAAAATTACAGTTAGAGAATAGCATTTAAAACCTAATTACCAGAATATGACCAACAGAGTTTAACATCAGAGTTTACTTTCAGAGTATGACTGACACTTCACAGAGTTTATCATCAGAGTTTAACATGCTGGTTCACATAACAGTTAACATATGTGAGAAATCATGAACATAAAAAGTGAGTCTAACCCGTATCTCTAGTCAGAACCAGAGATCATTCCAAGTTCATTTACCAATCTTGTAAAAGTAGCTTCACTCAAGGGTTTGGTGAAGATATCTGCAAGTTGTTGGTCTGTAGACACAAAATGAAGCTCAATGTTTCCTTCTTCCACATGTTCTCTGATAAAATGATACCTTATGCTGATGTGCTTGGTCATGGAATGCTGTACTGGATTACCTGTCATAGCAATAGCACTTTGGTTATCACAGAAAATAGGTATTTTTGAGTACCTTAACCCATAATCCAGCAGTTGATTCTTCATCCATAAAATCTGTGCACAACAGCTACCAGCTGCTATATACTCTGCTTCAGCAGTGGATGTAGAAATTGATTTCTGTTTCTTACTGTACCAAGAAACCAATCTGTCACCTAAAAATTGACAGCTTCCACTTGTACTTTTTCTATCTATCTTACAGCCTGCAAAATCTGCATCAGAGTAACCAATTAATTTAAACTCTGATTCTCTAGGATACCACAAACCCAAGGTTATGGTTCCTTTGAGATATTTGAAAATCCTTTTTACAGCTGTTAGATGAGGCTCTCTGGGATCTGCTTGAAATCTTGCACAAAGACATGTTGCATACATGATATCAGGTCTACTTGCAGTAAGATACAGTAGAGACCCAATCATTCCTCTGTAGTTAGTCATATCTACTGAGGCTCCTGTGTCTTTGTCAAGCTTCGTTGCTGTAGCCATGGGAGTTGTTGCAGATGAACTATCAAGCATACCAAATTTCTTTAGAAGATTTCTGGTATACTTTGCTTGATTGATAAAAATCCCATCATCTGTTTCCTTGACCTGTAAGCCTAGAAAATAACTAAGCTCTCCCATCATGCTCATTTGATACCTGGACTGCATAAGCTTTGCAAACTTCTTACAAAGTTTGTCATTAGTAGATCCAAAAATAATATCATCTACATAAATTTGAACTAAAAGCAAATCATCACCAGTATTGAAATAAAACAAGGTTTTATCAATTGTACCTCTTGTGAACCCACTTTCTAAAAGAAATTGAGCAAGAGTTTCATACCATGCTCTTGGTGCTTGCTTTAGTCCATATAATGCCTTGTCAAGCCTGTAGACATAATCTGGATGCTTGGAATCTACAAATCCTGGTGGTTGTTCAACAAACACTTCTTCTTCAAGCTTCCCATTTAGAAAAGCACTTTTTACATCCATCTGAAAGACTTTAAACTTCTTGTGTGCAGCATAGGCCAGAAAAATTCTTATGGCCTCCAATCTTGCAACTGGAGCAAAGGTTTCATCATAGTCAATTCCTTCCTGTTGTGAATAACCTTTAGCCACAAGTCTAGCCTTGTTTCTTGTAATCACACCTTCACTGTCAGTCTTGTTTCTGAAAACCCACTTTGTACCTACTATTGATCTATTCTTTGGTCTAGGTACAAGTGTCCAGACTTCATTTCTTTCAAATTCATTTAACTCTTCTTGCATTGCTGTAATCCAATTAGCATCTTGAAGAGCTTCCTCCACTTTCTTTGGTTCTGTTTGAGACAAGAAAGCATGATACAGACACTCATTATTTGTTGCACTTCTAGTTCTCACACTAGCATCAGGATCTCCAATTATGAGATCAGGTGTGTGTGCCTGTGTCCACTTTCTGGCTGTTGGTAAGTGGTTTCTTGCATCATTATTGAATCCTCCCCCTTGATCCATGCTCTCCTGATTCATACGTTGACTTTCTGCAGTATCTGAGGCTCCCCTTGAGTTGGATGGCTCAGTGTTTGTACTGTCAGAGTTTGAATCAGTTTCCTCAACTGATTCACTTGCTGTGTCTTGTTGAGCTTCTTCACGCTCCCCCTCAACTGGTTCTCTATTTTGTTCAATTTGAGAATTTTCAGTTTCTTCAGTATTTACCAGTAGAGGTTCAGAGTATGCTCCGTCAGAGTTTGTCAAACCTGCTTCATCAGAGTTTACATCATCAGAGAATAGATCTTCATTTTCAAAACGTAGTTGATCATATCCATCCTTGTCTTCAAGTCCAATTATTTTCTTGTCATCAAATGACACATGTATGGATTCCATGATCACCTTAGTTCTCAGATTGTAAACTCTGAATGCTTTTGTTGACAATGGATAGCCAACAAAGATTCCTTCATCAGCTTTTAACTCGAACTTTGTCAACTGTTCAGGATGAGTCTTCAACACAAAGCATTTGCATCCAAATATGTGAAAATATTTCAAATTTGGCTTCTTATTTTTCACCATCTCATATGGTGTTTTCCCATGCTTGTTGATCAGTGTAGCATTTTGAGTAAAACAAGCAGTTTGAACAGCTTCTGCCCAGAAATAAGTTGGCAATTTTGCTTCATCAAGCATAGTTCTGGCAGCTTCAATTAAAGTTCTGTTCTTTCTTTCAACTACACCATTTTGCTGTGGAGTTCCAGGTGCAGAAAATTCTTGTTTGACTCCTCTTTCCTTGCAGAAAGCTTCCAAAATTGAGTTTCTGAATTCAGTTCCATTATCACTCCTTATAATTTTGACTTTGTGCTGTGATCCTTTGTCCAGTAGATTTACATGATCCAACAGAATTTGAGCAGTTTCATCCTTCTTTGATAAGAAATACACCCATGTATATCTAGTATATTCATCAACAATTACTAGAGCATATTTCTTTCTGCCCATTGACATCACATTAACTGGTCCAAAGAGATCAACATGTAGAAGATGATAAGGTTCCACTACTGAAGATTCAGATTTGCTCTTGAAAGATGACTTCCTTTGCTTGGCCTTTTGACAAGAATCACATAGACCATCTAGATTGAGTATTGATTTTGGAAGTCCTCTTACAAGATCCTTTCTTATCAGCTCATTGATGTTGTTCAAATTGAGATGAGAGAGCTTCTTGTGCCAATTCCAACTCTCTTCATTTGACATTTTTGCAGTCAGACACACTGTTTTTCCATCAGAGTTTGTTACCAAACTTGCTTCATATATATTGTTGCGCCTGTGTCCAACTAGAACAACTTTTCCAGTAGATTTACTAATAACTTCACAGTATTCACTATGAAAATCTACATGGTTTCCTCTGTCACAGATTTGACTCACAGATAACAGATTATGCTTGAGTCCTGAGACCAGAGCTACATTTGTGATGATGACACTTCCAAGATTGATATTGCCATATCCCAGAGTGTGTCCTATGTTGCCATCTCCATAGGAAACTTTTGGGCCAGCCTTCTCCTCAAAGTCTGATAGCAGGGCTTTATTTCCAGTCATATGTCCTGAGCATCCACTGTCCAAGATAAGTGTGCTCTCTATTATACCCTGCAGTCACAAACAAACACTAAGTGTTAGTTTTAAGGATCCAGACTTGCTTGGATCCTTTGTCTTTCTTAACAGTGTTAGCTTTTGCAGCGGAATCAGCATTATCAGAGTTTAAACTAACATTGTCAGTTTTTGCACTAGCAGCGTTTGCTCTAACCCATTTTAAGTTGGGTTTTAGCTCATAATAATTATGATAAATAGCATGATAACTCTTGCAAGTGTAAATGGAATGCCAAGTGCTTCCACAGTGTCTGCATAAGGTCTGTGGTCTTACTCTAACATAATCATTCTTTACTTCTGAAGTAGAAGGTAAAGAATTAATATGTTTGTTCTTAGTGCAAAATCTAGCAAGATGATTAGAACTACCACAATTATAACATGTTTTTCTTGAGGCACTAGCATTAGGCATATGATTATTTCTATTATTTATACCTACTTTTCCATTTCTATTTCTCTTGGAACCTTTAGGTTTCATGGAAGACTTTACCTCTTTCAGCTTATGATTAAACTGTTTTCCTGTCATCAAGCCAACATTAACCTGTTTTTCACAAGTTTTTACTGGTTTTCTAACAGCTTCTACTTCCATAAGTTTTTCTGTTATAATATTTTCCTGTTTGTCACAAGATTCATCTGATTCCATATCAGCTTCCCTTATTACAACTGATTTTAACTTATTGGCTTCTGGAACAAATTTCACAGGTTTAAGTTGTGGTTTTACCTTAACCTTGTCTTTAAACCTAAGTTCATCATTTTCACAATAACCTAAACCTACAGAATCAGTCTGAAACACTTGATGAGTGTCTCTTCCAGAATCTGTCCAAGTCTTGATTATTTTTCTTTCCTTCTCTAAATCAGATTCTAGTTGCTTATATCTTTTCAGCAACTCCTGTTCTACATAAACAGCATCATCTCTTTCTTTTTGAATCTGCTTCATATTCTCAAGTTCTCTTTCAAGAAACTTGTTTCTTTCTTTAAGACTAAGATTCTCAGATTTGATCCTCTCATTCTCTAAAGTCTGATCCCTATAACTAACATGTATGTTCTTAAGATAAATTCTTAATTCAGAAATATTATCAGTATCATAAGCATAAGTAGTTAGAGGTACCTTATTTTCTGATGACTCAACTTCATCTTTGACAGTTGCCATGAGTGCATAATTCACTCCATCATCAGAATCTGAAGTATCTGCCCAGTCTTTGCCTTTAGAGATGAGTGCTTTTTCAGTTCTTCCTTTCTTGCACTCTGGAGCATAGTGACCCATCTCTTTGCACTTGTAGCACTGGATCTCAGATTTGTCCTTCTTTCCAGACTTGGTATCCCTTCCATCAGACTTTCTGAAATTCTTCTTCTCAGAATTTGAATCTCTCCTTGAGAATCTTTTACCCTTCTTGAAGTTCTTGAATCCCATCTTCTTAAATGTCTTAACCATCAAGGCAGCCATTTGCATCATCTCCTCTTCATCATCCTCAGAATCAGAAGCTTCATCAGAGTTTGAATCATCATCAGAGTTTGATGACTCACTCTCAGATTTAATCACTAAAGCCTTTCCCTTGGCTTTCTTCCTTGATGATTCCTTCTTAATGGGCTTCTCCTCGACTTTGAGAGCAATAGATTTTGTCTTTTTACTCAATCTTCTATTCCTTTGATCTATCTCCAGTTCATGAGTTTTCAATAACCCATAGATTTCATCAAGTTCTGTATCAGCAAGCTCATAATTATCTCTTATTGTGGTTGTCTTCAAATCCCACTTTTCAGGAAGAGATAACAGAAACTTGAGATTAGACTCTTCAAGCTCATATTCTTTATCAACCAGAGACAGATCATTCAATAATTTGCAAAATCTGTCATGGGTCTCAGTCAAGGTTTCATTAGGTCTTGAATCAAAGTGCTCATACTCCTGAGTTAGTATGGTCCTCCTATTCTTCTTGATAGCACCTGTTCCTTGGCATCTGACTTCTAGAGCATCCCATATCTCTTTGGCAGTTTTGCAGCCAATTACTCTGTTAGACATAACGTTATCTAACGCACTGTGGAGAAGATGTCTAACCTTTGCATCCTTTGCAATTGATGAGATGTCCTCAGGAGTCAAATCTTTCTTTTCCTTTGGAACAGTCTTTTGTTCTTCTCCATCAACAACAGGGGCTAGTTTGGTTGGATTATGAGGACCATCATAAATTCTGTCAAGATATTCTGGATCTGTAGCCTCCAGAAACATGGTCATCTTCACCTTCCAAATCGGATACTCTACAGGCCTGAGAATCGGAACCCTGATTGTTTCATATCGACTCACAGAATTAGGCTTAACCTGTTCAGCCTTGGGAGCAGTTTGATTTTCTTCAGACATGATTATTACTGTGTTTGAATCGTAAAACTGTATATATTAAACAGCCTTGGCTCTGATACCAATTGTTAGGCCGAATACACAATATAATCAAGTATGTATGAGAATAACAATAATTAAGAACACTGTTTATGAATCAATAAAACTGTAATCGTATTAACAGCTTCTCTCTTTATGATGTTAATGAATCACAAAAAGCTTCTAGGTTACAAGAATAATATATCAATATTCACGCGTCCCTTCTAGGGATAACCTATCTGTGTTTATATAGTACACAGCTACATACAATCCTTATCTAATTGATACTCCTATAAATTAGCTATACAATTATTATCAATTAAGGATTGCTTCAGTCTTCTGTCCAGTCTCCTTAGCTGTATCAATATATTCTGCTTCTTTCCATCTTCAGAATATATTGCTTCTAGAATCTTTGTCTTTGCACCGACAGCTAAGTCAACTTTCACCCTGTCAGACTTTAACAAACTCTGACCGGCTTCCATATAAACTCTTCACCCAGTCAGACTTTACCAAACTCTGACTGGCTTCTATGTAAACTCTGATATGTACCTGGGACTTAAACACTGATGAACAAACGTCAGCAATTATATCTAACATATATATTATATAGCAGCGAAGCAGAATGCCAATGGGTCGGCACATACCACGCAAGGCGTTTCCGTAAACAGTTTCTAGCAGTGATCCCGAGAGTAGTACGAACCAATTGAATCAGGCTACAGCTTTTGGTATTCAACTTATGTATAGACATGAATGGTATAAGAGGATTGTGAGCATCAGAAGGCTAAGTTGGTAATGTAACAATACTTAGAAATTGTATCAGTAACAAATTCAAAAGACATTTGGGTATTGTAATAAAAGTTATTTATTCCGCAATTGTTGTATTGTGTCGTTTCTGAGACTCTAACCTGTGTGTGTGTGTGTGAGACATATGTTGTGGGGTCATGAGCAGGTAAATTATGAATGGTGTGAGTATTACAGGTAAGGCAAGGAGTACATGGATTGTGACAACCCTAAATCCCTGACCCCGGATTTGGGGCTGTTACAGAGATGGTATCAGAGCGTTAGGTTACAGTCCTCAGAAACGATAGGAGATCGAGTCTTACAATACCCGTAATAATGATAAGAGCATCTGGAGCTCAAATTGAGTTCGTAGTCGGGTTAGAGGACATGACCCTGACTGTTTAAGATGAAGCCCGAGAGGGGACTTCTTCTGGGAAACCGTACTTAGGACTTCGTGATTAGTCACCTCGAGTCGTATGAGTTATAGATTGATGGGATTCTGAGATACCAGACCCCGAGGCCTTCGAGTAGGCAATTGATGATGCATTTCTTGAAATGGACGGAGACCCGATAAAGGAAGATCTATAGGAGGATCTAGAGGAAGACCCCATAGTGGGTCAAGGAAAGAATCTTGTAGAGGACGTGTTGATTGATAAAGATGTAGTATGTTACTTGAGGTCTAGTAATAAGACCGGACGAACCTTCAAGGGATAAATAAGTGACGAGACGAGAGTTTAAGGATCGTTCATGATTCATCAAGAGGTATGACAAAGAAAATGGAGTAGAGTCTCCAAGGCAGAAGAGGTAGAGGCAGTATAGCCAGTATCAGTGGATTGATTCGACTTGAACGAAACCTGTTACTCGTAGTAAGTTATAGTTGCCCATAAGGAGGCAGCATATGTAAGAGCCAAGGTGTTCAGATTTTCACGAACGATTAGGGGTACTTAGTTGCCTAGAATAGTGTAAGGAATTGCTTTGACTATGAGGTTTCAATCCCCCACGACCAGCGATTCCACTGGAACTAGTGTCTATTACATCATTGAGGAATTTTATTATCTCAAGGAAAATTTTGGTTATATGTACCATGCAAATGTCATTGTAAGACAAGCACGCTAAGACGGAATCGAGAACGAGATTTACCACCCTCAGGAAACCGGGAAGGAATTATGAGGATAGAACCGAAAGGTCGGAAATCAGATCCGAGCATTACTAGTAGGTAAATAGATTGATCAAATTCCCCTGATTTTGGGAAGAAATTCAACAAATTTTGGCAAACCTTGTCTTTCTGATTACCAAAGGATGTCACCAAAGAGAGTGGAAACTAGAGCGAACCCTGTGGATTGGGTAAGATGGCCGCTATATGGGCTGGTGGACAGACCTTGATTGCTACAATTGATTGTAGAGATAAAATGGTGAAGTTGAGATTGAGCGGTAAATGCGAAATGTATTTAAGGACCAAGACGGACTGAGAAATTCCGGGATTGACTTAAATGAAAAGGCTATTGTGCCAAAAGTGTTAAGCTTATGTAGCACACGGGATTGATATGGGAGAAGGAATATTGGGTATAAGGATGATTGAAATAGAGACCGAATTTAAGCTTGTAGTTTCTAACGATCTTCCGGAGTATCGCCCAGTCGACATATGGAATTCGTCGTTGCTATGGGCGACAACGGTATCGAAGTCTTCTTATAGAACAGAACGCTTACTTGAGATGTTGCGCCTAGTCGAATAGAACTCCCTGCGATTGTAAATGTTGATGGTTGAATTCTTAGCGACTATTATAAGTCGGCAATGACGTAAGTATCGAACACCTTAGGGTGCGTGGAAAAGAAAAGCTTTGGAATTGAACGATTATCCATAAGAGGAGCCGACATAAAAGGCATCCGTAGAGACTTTGGTAGTACCCTCCCCATTTGAAAATTATGTGGGGTACCTCCCCAACCTATGATCTATCTTGACCTCTCTCCAAGAAAGAATTCTGATAAAGGGTATATTCCCTCTTCGAAGTTATTTTATAACACTTGTGTTAAATCTTATTTAATTTCAATTGTGTTAGAGGCTGTCACGATGCCTACTTTCAAGTTTTTCAAAGCCCTGTCAAATGATGATATTCAAGCTTCCACTTTTCTTCAAATAATGAATAACCCTTGCTTGTTAAGTACCAGTATCTTCTTGGTTATTCTTTTCTTTGTATTTTCTTTGGAAACCGCACCTTTGGAATCTGTTCAATTTTAATCCAAGGTGTTCCTTTAAGAAATATTGTCGAAAGACGATAATCATTAAATTGATATCGAATTGCTTTCATACTTTTCAACTTCCACTGAGACGAACAACCCTATACTTATAGGGGCTACAAGGACTATCTGTCTATGTGATAGAAGTCTGATGGGACGCCATCACTTGTAAGTTGTGAAATACAAGAAGGCTAATTACCTTTAGTAATGTCTCAATCGAGGCACACAACGCTGAGTTCTTAGGATCATGTTGATCTCTCGGTAAATTCTTTTACCTCCCATAAGGTTATCTTAAAACTCATAACCTTATGATCACCAGTGTGTGACGTTTTCCTTGATATGGGAGCTGTCTTTTCAAGGCCCCATAATTTTTGTTATCCTTATTGAATTTCAAGGGGAGGCCAACCAGGTCAAATAAGTCAAAATTCGCTGATAGGAATTAGATTCGCGACGAAATCGCCTATGTCAGGAGCGAATCCCTAAGACGAATGGAATGTTAGTGACATATCAATGAAATTGGTTTATTCTCCCAAGGATATTATGATAATGGAAAGCGTGTCAATCGATATATGTAAAAGAAATAGCGGTGTGACGTGAACTCCAGTGACAACGGTGTTAGATAGATGCCCTATAGTGAGATTGAGATTTTGGAGGAGTTGTTTACGAATGGACACTACCTCTGGGTTAGCAAGATAAGTACTGACGATGGAGTCAGAGGGAGCTGGTATTGTGACTTGGGAGAGGTGCAGCGTGTTGTTTTTAAAGGAATAATTTTTGGAAATATATGTAGACCCGGATGAAAACAAAAGTTAAAGAGTTCAAACAAGAAACCATGACTGTGGCCGAGTAGGAGGCCAAGTATTCCGAATTATCGAGGTTTGTTCCCGAGTTTGTGAGCACAGAGTAAAAGAAAGCCAGTAGGTTTCAACCAGGGCTACCTCCAACAAGCAGCCCACTATCAGGACCTTTAAATAGCAAATACCCTTCTATACTGTTTGGACAGAGCTAATGTATAGTTCTATATCAAGAAGTTGCATGACAATTAAACCTTAAGGCCGAGCCACTAAGGGAATAATTACAAGTAGAAATAGCCATTCGAGGGATTTTCCCATAAGACTGGTACATCCAGGTTGTGAACTAGAAATATGAGGTTGACGCTTTTGATAGACCTGATTCTTTTCAAGTTGGGAGAAGTTGATATTATAATAAGAATGGGTTGGTTGACACCCCATGGAGCCCAGACTGATTGTAAGGGAGAGAGAGTAATAAATAAAGAATGGAGACAGATTCAGAGATTCTTGAGTATAGTTCAGACTAAGAAATTATTATGCCAGAAATACGAGGCTTAAATTAGCTCTTATGGTTGACGCCAAGAAAAGAGATACCAAGTATAAAGGGAACTACAATGGTTTTGGTAGATTTTACAAGACCTTAATGCGCTACCAAATACCGATTGGGATGACATGAGAATGAATACCGAGTATTCAGAGTATAGTGGGAATGAAAGAGTTAGTGACTCAGTTACAAGGGTTGTTGTATAAGGATATGATAAGACCCAGTGTACCACCGTGGAGAGCCCGGTGTTGTTGTAAGAGAGAAAGATTTTAGCACAAGATTATATATCGAACCTCGAGAGTTGTATGAGTTTGACATGGAGAATAGGTACCCTTGTAAATGATTGTTTGATCAGCGGAAGAACGCTGTGTATTTCCAATTTATTTAAGAACTGGGTATCACCAGTTGGAAGTTAAATCCGAGGATATACCCAAGACTGCGATTCGTACCAGGAATAGACACTTCGAGTTTTCAGCGAGGTTATTTTGGGATTGACTAATGCACCCACAAATTTTTATGGAATGTAATGAATGGACTTTGAGTTATCCGTGATAGCAGATAACGTGAGATGGAGAAATGGCTAGAATTGACCTAGAATTATGACTGTGAGATACACTACCATCCGGGGGAGGCCAATGTGGTGGCCGATACCCTTAATTAAAATGAGACAGAGATGGATTCCGAATGATCGGGAATTAAAGGATGAGATTTTACACAAAACCCAAGTTAGTCCAACAAACTAGAAAGACAAAAGATTTCACCAACAAGCGGCTGGTGACAACCAAGACCGACAGAGAAAGTATGCGGACTAAGCCCGCGAGTATAGAGATAGTACTGCTACTGATAAGCTAAATGGCAAGTTGATGAATGGCAAACAAGTTTATCCTGGTGTATTTCTGTGCAAACAAGATAGAGAATATGAGGTTAGAGATTCGTGATGCTATAGGTATCTCCAGGGAAAGAATTAATGAGATTTGAAAAGAAAGGGAAGTGAGCCCGAGATTCATTGGGCCATCTAAGATTTAAGACGCGCCAGGAAGGTGGCCTACGAGCCAGCCCTTACCCCCCCAAACTTGTAGAATGGTCATAACGGGGTTCATGTGTCAATGCTACGTCAGTATACTATAGATGCCCGGCATATGTAGAGTACGAGCACGTAAACATACAACCAGACTTGACCTATGTGGAGCAACCAATGGAAATTATAGATCGAAAGGAACAAGTACTCCGAAACAAGGTCATCAAACTAGCCAGAGTGGTATGGAGGAATCATAATGTGGAAGAATCAACTTGGGAGCTAGAGAGCGAGATGCTAGAAAGATATCCCCATTTGTTTTCAGAGTGATTCCGGGACGGAATCCTTTTAAGGAGGGGAGACTGTAAGACCCCAGATTTTGGGTAGAATTAAAACTTTTATTATATGTTGATGTAAATATGGATAGTGGCAATGACTTTGAGAATCAAGTTATGAAATGAATATGAATTTCGGTTTTCAAACATTTTGAGAATAGTAAGAATGGACTGAACATATAAATAAGAACAATCAATCTGGAAGATAAGAATACAATACTCCAGGGAAGGAAAGTATTTTTATGTCATCCAAATCAATATCTGGAATACATCCGACAACTCCGTAAACAAGATAGCGTACGCCCGAGAAATCACTAGAACGTTTTCTAAGTGCAAAGAGTAAAGAGAAAATAGATCAGGAATATTGGAACGGATTTTGATCCAAAGGATTATAGAAAAACCACTGATGAATAGTAACTCTTCATTTAAAAGTTTTTCAGACCACCCTATATGCGGGACGATATAATAAACTTTCAAAGTCGCATTAGTGATCTACGATGGAAATAAAAGAATGCAGAAGCTGTCAGAATCGGAAAAATAGCATTTTTCGTTTTCTCCGAAATTTCACCAAAAACGGACTAAATAATTATTATTTGAGGATATTTAAGGATTTAAATTATTAATTCTATGGATATGGATTTGATAAATGAATTAGAAGTATCGAGAACGATTTCGGTAAAATACCTCGATAGAACCCTCGAGAAACCTTGCGAGCGTTCTACGAAATTAAACGAACAAGAAAAGCTACTTTATTCCAAGCCAATGCATGCTTGCCAAGTGTCAAGACAAGAAGAGACCAAGGGTGATGACTCACCACATTGGATAAATATCAAGTAATTAAACAAGATAAGAAGAAAAAGAAAAAGGAAGAGAAATTTCGGGAGAGAAGAAGAAAGAAAAATGGGAGAGAAAGAAATGATCATAACTTGAGATTCCGTGGTCCGTTTTTGGCGTTCCACCACTCAAATCGAAGCTCTCGAGAAGCTCTACGCAATCATGGTAAGCGCTCGCCTCACCTCTGTGATTTACCCTTCGATTTCAGTGAGTAACAGTTGGAGAAGATGATGAATAGTAACTTGTATTTTGCTTTGTTGCTTTTGATATTGAGTTTGTGGCTTCCAAAGGTTGTATTAAGCAAGGATCTAAGGTTACATAAGGAATATAGCAGCAAGCAAGCTTGGAGGAAGGTATAAACCTCTGCCCCTTTGAGTTTTATATGAGTTTTAAAGTGGTTTTGATGTTCATGTAAAGTTAATATCATGATTAAGTGATTTAGTGATTATTTGGATTTGTTTGAATGTGTAAAATGATGGGTGTTGGATTTGAGCCTCCCCACTGATCTTAGAGGTGTATGATGGTTGTTTGTTGAGGTTGTAGATGTATGGTATGCCCGGTGTGGCTTGGTTATGTTGTGACAAAATAGGATTATTCGATTTTAAGCCGTCGTAATGCCCGATTTTCGGTAACTCTATAAACTGCCTAGAATCAGAAAACCTAACTGCCTCTTTTGGTTCAGTTATGAACATGAGTGTGTAGAGCTTTGTTTCTAGTTTATGTGAGCGCAAGAATCATGTCATTACGATTTACGGTTTATGAGATATGACCATTGTAGTGAAAGTGGTTCAAGGAATGAGATTGCAGAAATGTACCAACTTTGTGGCTATGTTTGAGACCCTTAAGAGTTGTTTTAAAATATGAAATTTTGTATGGAAGTGTCAAGGGCAGTTACGAAGGGTTGTACGAAGGTTTCGAGTCCAAAAGATTATTTTCCGATTTTATAAAAATGTGTTAGCCGAGGTTGTGCAAGTGAAAACCTTTAAGAGCATGACTTAGGAACCAATGTTGAAAATGGTTAAGTATAACTTGTATTCGAGGATCGATTTCGGACTAAACCTACGACTGAAGTAATTGTCGACTAAACATGGACTTAGTATGAGCCTATAACGAGCTAGTAATGCCTTGGTTGTGTTTCGCTTACGTGTTTAAGCATTGAGTTATAAGTGGTTTATCGAGGGAATTAACCGTGTGTTTTCGTTTGACTTTGTCTAGATTGTCCGGCATCGTCGCGAACCCCTATCACTTCTCGAGCATCAGGCAAGTTTACTAAACCTTACTATATTATTCAGAGTAGGTATATTTTCCAATGTTCAATACTTGTGTATTCCCAATTTATATACCAAATCTTTGTTGCAAGTATTGTGGCAAGTTTTCTAAATCTATACTTTGAAGTATTGATTATATATTACTGCTTTTGCCATGTGTGGAGTTATACAGTTTTGCGATACATGTTATATATAGAGTTTGATTTTGGTTTATATATGAGCTTTGAGATAAAGTAGTTATAAACCGGTGTACCTTGTAGCTCTAGAGATAAGAGCATACTTCTTATTTTCGACTCTAGACCGGGAGTCAGTATTTTGAGATATAGAGATAGCCGTGGAAACCCGGAGGGATTCCAGCGGCAGTGTACTAATTATTTTGAGGACTGCTATTATTAAACATTAATTATATTTCTAGAAAGTATTAATTACCTGGAAATGATTTGAGGAATGCTATTTGAATATTACCTCATTCGAAGGTTATTATTTGAAAATGATTTGGTAACTGGCTTATAAGCTAGATATGGGATATCGGTTATAAGCCAGGTTTTTATAAAGGCCCTAGGTTAAGGGCGTAAGATATTTCTTTAG
Organism: Heracleum sosnowskyi; assembly: GCA_030848705.1. Taxonomy (NCBI): domain Eukaryota; kingdom Viridiplantae; phylum Streptophyta; class Magnoliopsida; order Apiales; family Apiaceae; genus Heracleum; species Heracleum sosnowskyi. The sequence continues at coordinate 76,667,223 of CM061235.1, forward strand.
ATCAGAAACAATGATATTTTCTGTGTATATATTAAAGGTTATTTTCCGATAAAGATATCGGGCAACGGTTATTTAATCCTTATTTAGTTAAGGAATATTATTGTGAATATTCACCTGAGGATTTTCTAATGAATATTATGTTGAATAATCATTTGAAGAGTATTTATTTATTTAATGAATATTAATTATGAATATTCATTCGAGGATTAATTATCTATTTAATGAATATTACTTTTGAATATTCATTTGAGGCTTACTTATTCGAGGGTTAATTATGTATTTAATGAATATTAATTATTTATATTCATTTGAGGATTATGGACTTTAAGAATATTATTATTATTATCCATTCGAGGATTATTTATTATTTAATGAATATTATTTTGAATATTCATTTGAGGTTTACTTATTTGAGGAATATTATTTCGAATATTCATCTGAGGTTTATTTAATGAATATTATTTTGAATATTCATTTGAGGATTACTTATTTAATGAATATTATTTTCAAATATTCATTTGAGGATTACTTATTTAATGAATATTATTTTCAATATTCATTTAAGATTTACTTGTTTAATAAATGTTAGTAAGTATTTTTAAATCAAAAAGAGGTTCCCAAAACATTGTTTTTCCATTTGAATCTGTCTTTTAAGAAGATTTAAATGCTCGCTCAACTATCAAAAATATGAGAAACCTGATTTAAGTGACTACTACTCTTTTTAAACTCTCAATTCAAAAACTGTCAAGGGACAGATATTTTTCGGAACAATGTAATTGCTGCAAGTCAAATATTGTGTTACCACCTCAACGATCGAGGGGTAAATTCATGGAACAAGTCGATATCCATTAACAAGCATAGCTTGGGAAATACTGGGGAATCTTCCTTTCCAACCTAGATATAACTACTTAGTGGAGTCGTATCAACAAGTATTACACTTGGGGAAAGGAGGACGACCTTTACGTTTCAGAGTCATGGATTTCATCTGAACTAGGAGTGGTGTAAGTGGTCCAGTTGCGATAGACCCATCCAACTTTTATGGCCCCAAATGGGCCGGGAGGTCACTGGAAGGCGGTAGACAATGTCAGGCCGTCGTGATTCTTCCATCTACATGTAGAAAACTATTTGAGCGGTGCGACCTGCTACTGATCATAGCAAGGTTAGGCACAGCGGGCGCTGTAGCAACTCCAATATTAGTTCATCATCCAATTTGGATATTCCTGCAACATGTATTGGGATGAAAAACCAATCATGTTGGCAGGGGGTCGAAAGTGTTTGAAAATGAAGTGACAATAAATTCATGCAACTTCATCTTTTATTTATGAGTTATGACTCTGTGGATACCTTACATAACATGGGTTATGGTAAGGGAGTTGTTTATACTGAATCACCTTATAACTTCATCTTTTAAAATATGTGTTGATATTCTGCTTACATAGCAGATACTTTTGGTTTCCTTTGAAACCTCATCTTTTATACTAGAACTTTGTTCATAGTTTGAATATCGAAAGTTTGCAGAAATATTATGGAAATGATATTTGAAGTACCATAATGGTACTGTTTTTGGGAATACATTCCGATAAGGATATAATTTCAGTATCAAGATATTTTGACAAATTATTGTCTTATACTCGCTTTATTCTGGGTTGAGTTAAAGGCAGAATTATGCCATACTTTCATTTCCTTGCTGAGCTATCGCTCACTCTTGCTATTGTTTTATATATATTATATAGCAGCGAAGCAGAATGCCAATGGGTCGGCACATACCTCGCAAGGCGTTTCCGTAAACAGTTTCTAGCAGTGATCCCGAGAGTAGTACGAACCAATTGAATCAGGCTACAGCTTTTGGTATTCAACTCATGTATAGACATGAATGGTATAAGAGGATTGTGAGCATCAGAAGGCTAAGTTGGTAATGTAACAATACTTAGAAATTGTATCAGTAACAGATTCAAAAGACATTTGGGTATTGTAATAAAAGTTATTTATTCCGCAATTGTTGTATTGTGTCGTTTCTGAGACTCTAACCTGTGTGTGTGCGTGTGTGAGACATATGTTGTGGGGTCATGAGCAGGTAAATTATGAATGGTGTGAGTATTACAGGTAAGGCAAGGAGTACATGGATTGTGACAACCCTAAATCCCTGACCCCGGATTTGGGGCTGTTACAAGGGGGTTGCCGCCCCCTGACCCCCGCCCGGGGGCTGCCGCCCCCGGACCCCCGCTTTATTATTTTTGTGTTCGTAATTGAGTATTTGAGCATGGTGCTGGTTATGGCCTTAAGACCCGTAGTTTAATGGTTTATGGTTTTGGTTTTATAAATACGACTTGCATGTCGTTTTCTTCATTCTTGTAATTGTTTAACCTCGAATGTAAATCGAGTTTTATTATGTAAGTACATAAGTATAGGTTGGATTCAATTGTTCAATGTAATGTACTTGAAGATTAAAGGACGATCAAAGAAGAGGTGCATTCAAGGGAACAAGGAGAATGAAGACATGTAATTGTATTTATATTTTTCACCATAGATTGACCTTTGATCCTTTCATTAGCTTGAAAGGATCATATAGGATAAAGGCCATAACCAAGCACGGTTACATACTGCACTTTACATATTGATGTATGATTGCATGTGTAGGATACAATGTGATGCATGACTTAATTAGATTAATCATGTATTAATGTATGTATTAGATACATCACCCATGCCATGACTGCTAAACAAGATAAAATCTGTAACGATTCAAGATTTTAAAATTGAACAAAACGAACATGAGATTCCTGTGTTTATGAAACACGAAAATAAGTGTGAATTTTCAATTTTTTGATATGGGGCGATTTTGACAAAAATACAAGCAGCGCTTGTAAGAAAGGTGGATTTTAAGTGAGACCACTGTGACTCCTCCGCTGGACTGGAAATCAAACCATTGATGAACTTTGAATTGAAATACTTAGTTCAAGGAAAAACTGGGAATCTCTTGATGATGGGATCATGGTCGTTTTAATAAAATCCCTAAATTTAAAATATTAAGTCACTTAGATGCCTTCCAATGAGCAACACTCGTTAAGACCTAGATCGAGAAATAGTGGGTTCTCCAAAGCGAAGCACTCCAATCTATCGTGGTAAGGCGTGATGAAGTAAATGTGATACTTATATGTTAGACTATTGGGTTAGACTTAACTAAGTTACCACAATAGGATTGCAAACTCCATGCCTCTAAGTTCACAATCCTATTGTGGTAACTTAGTTAAGTCTAACCCAATAGTCTAACATATAAGTATCACATTTACTTCATCACGCCTTACCACGATAGATTGGAGTGCTTCGCTTTGGCGAACCCACTATTTCTCGATCTAGGTCTTGACGAGTGTTGCTCATTGGAAGGCATCTAAGTGACTTAAAAATATTAAGTCACTTAGATGCCTTCCAATGAGCAACACTCGTCAAGACCTAGATCGAGAAATAGTGGGTTCGCCAAAGCGAAGCACTCCAATCTATCGTGGTAAGGCGTGATGAAGTAAATGTGATACTTATATGTTAGACTATTGGGTTAGACTTAACTAAGTTACCACAATAGGATTGTGAACTTAGAGGCATGGAGTTTGGTAAGATTTATTGGATAAATACGTACAATTGTTGTTCTACCAAACTATCCAAGAGTTATATAAGATATAATTGACAAAAGTTGTCTACCTAAATAATTGTGTTTTTGGAGTAAAGCCAAAGCTGACCTTAAGCATGATGAAATATGGATCTTGGCTCGCTAGAAAGGTTTAAAGAAACTTTTCCGAATTGATAGATAGGGCTATTAATTTGATAAAATAGTGGGTGATATATATTATGAATATATATATATGAATAATCACTTGAACATTATCTATATAATCCGCAGACTAACTTATTTTATGCATTTTTTAACATTGTAGATATTTAATGGCACATAACTCAAATAACTTCTCTGTACGATCAGTCCTTGAGAAGGACAAGCTGACAGGAACAAACTTCCTAGACTGGCAAAGGAATTTGAGGATTGTCCTCAGGCAAGAGAGAAAGCTCCATGTCATTGATATTCCTCGCCCTGAACCTCTGCCAGAAGGTGCATCGGTTGATCAACAGAATGTTTATCAGAAACATATCGATGATGACACAGATGTTACCTGTCTTATGCTTGCGACTATGAGTCCCGAGCTTCAGAAACAACATGAGCATATGGATGCTTATGTGATGATTGAGCACCTTAAACGTATGTTTGAAGGACAGGCTCGTCGGGAGAGATTTGATACAAGCAAAGCCTTGTATGCATGCAAACAGGGTGATCGTGATCCAGTTGCACCGCATGTTCTAAAGATGATTGGATATATGGAGTACCTTGCTACTCTGGGTTCCACCATCGGTACGGAAATCCAGATAGATCTAATCTTGCAATCTTTGAACGGCAGCTATGCTCAGTTTGTAATGAATTACATCATGAATGAGATAGACAAGACACCTACCGAATTGTTGGCAATGTTGAAAACTGCTGAGACCAATATTCAGAAGGCATACCCTAACGCCATTATGATGGTCAATAAAGGGAATGCCAAAGAACAGGGTAAAAGGAAAGGCAAGAAGAAGATTGGATCTAAATCTGCTAATCCAAAACCTGCTTTTAAAAAGGCTTTGAAGCCTACAGGAGGTGTTACAAAAGGTGCTGCAAAAGGTGCTGCAAAAGGTGCTGCAAAAGGTGATTGTCACTATTGCAATAAACCAGGTCATTGGAAGAGAAACTGTCATGCTTACTTGGAGGATTTGAAGAAGATGAATTCTGTGAAGATTTCAGATTCAGGTATTTATGTTATAGAAGTCAATTTGTCTACTTCTACATCATGGGTATTAGATACTGGATGTGGTTCTCACATTTGTATAAATGTGCAGGAACTTCGAAGGAGTAGGACTTTGGCGAAAGGAGAAGTCGACCTACGCGTTGGCAATGGAGCAACGGTTGCTGCTTTGGCTGTAGGGACTTATAATTTATCATTGCCCACAGGGCTTATTTTAGAACTTGAAAACTGTTTTTACGTGCCTGCGATTTGCAGAAACATTATTTCTGTTTCTTGTTTGGACAAGAAAGGTTTTTCCTTTACAATTCAGAACAATAGTTGTTCCTTTGGTTTGAATAATGTAACCTATGGGGTTGCACGTTTATTTAATGGTTTATATGTTCTAGATCTTGATACTCCTGTCTATAATATAAATAATAAACGTATTAAGGCTAATGACTCAAATCAAACATACCTTTGGCATTGTCGTTTAGGCCATATAAATGAGAAACGCATTTCCAAGTTACATAAGGATGGATACTTGGATAAGTTTGATTTTGAATCATACGAAGAATGCGAACCTTGTCTCATTGGAAAAATGACTAAAGCTCCTTTTACCGGAATTGGTGAAAGGGCCACCGAACGATTAGAGCTTATACATAGTGATGTATGTGGTCCAATGCGTACAATGGCAAGAGGTGGTTTTTACTACTTCATAACCTTTACTGATAATTTTAGTAGATATGGATATGTGTATCTTTTGAAGAACAAGTCCGAATCATTTGAAAAATTCAAAGAGTATAAGGCAGAAGTGGAAAAGCAAATAGGCGGAAGTATTAAAACCCTACGATCTGATCGTGGAGGTGAGTACCTAAGCTTAGAATTTAAGAATTTCTTAAAGGAGTGTGGTATTGTATCACAACTCACACCTCCTGGAACACCACAGTGGAATGGTGTATCTGAAAGGAGAAATCGTACCTTGTTGGACATGGTGCGATCGATGATGAGTCTAGCGGATCTTCCAATTAGTTTTTGGGGCTATGCCCTAGAGACGGCTGCACAAACACTAAACCGAGTTCCTTCAAAAACGGTTCAAAAGACACCATATGAGATATGGACTGAAAAACGTCATAGCGTGTCATTTATGAAAATTTGGGGATGCGAAGCGTTTGTGAAACGTTTAACCTCAGACAAGCTAGGACCAAAATCAGATAAATGTAATTTTGTGGGATATCCAAATGAAACAAAAGGGTATTACTTCTATAATCCTTCAGAGAACAAAGTGTTTGTTGCTCGAACAGCTGTGTTTCTTGAAATAGAATTACTTTCTAAGAAAAATAGTGGGAGGACAATAGATCTCGATGAGGATCGAGAACCACAGATTAATGTTGAACCAGAGTTGGAACATGAGCAGAATGTGACTGAAAATGTTGAGGACAACATTGCTCAAGAAACACGGGTCGTTCGTAGATCTAGTAGGATTCGTCATGAGCCAGAGAGATATTATGGATTTCTGCTGACTCAAAATGGCGATGTAATGCTTGTAGATAATGATGAGCCTCTTACCTATAAAGATGCTATGAATAGTCCAGATTCTGAGAGATGGCTGGAGGCCATGAAATCTGAGATGGATTCCATGTATGAAAACAAAGTATGGACTTTGGTTGAACCACCTGAAGGGGTAAAACCCATCGAGTGCAAGTGGGTTTTCAAGAAGAAAACTGACATGGATGGTAATTTACAGACCTACAAAGCTAGACTAGTGGCGAAAGGTTTCAAGCAAATTCATGGTATTGACTATGATGAAACTTTCTCACCGGTGGCTATGGTCAAATCCATCAGGATTTTGCTTGCAATAGCAGCTTATTATGACTATGAAATCTGGCAAATGGATGTCAAGACTGCTTTCTTAAATGGGAGCTTAGAAGAGGATGTGTACATGACACAACCTGAGGGTTTTGTTGATCCAAAATTTGCTAGGATGGTCTGTAAGTTACTACGATCCATTTATGGGTTGAAGCAGGCCTCGAGGAGATGGAACATTCGTTTTGATGAAACAGTCAAAGAGTTTGGTTTCATACAAAATGAAGATGAACCGTGTGTTTACAAGAAGGTTAGTGGGAGCCATGTGGCATTCCTAGTATTATATGTAGATGACATATTGCTAATAGGGAATGACATTAATTCTCTACAGGCTGTGAAGACTTGGTTGGGAAATAATTTCTCGATGAAAGACTTAGGCGATGCATCCTACATATTAGGGATCAGGATCTATAGAGATAGACCCAGAAGAATGATCGGCTTAAGTCAGAGTACATACATTGACAAGATATTGCATCGTTTCGGGATGCAAGAGGCTAAAAGGGGCTATGTCCCAATGTCTCATGGGATAACGATCTCAAAAGAAAACTGTCCTAAATCATCAGATGAAAAGGACCGTATGAATAAAGTACCATATGCTTCGGCAATTGGTTCTATAATGTATGCAATGATATGTACTCGTCCCGATGTCTCGTATGCTTTGAGCATGACGAGTAGATACCAGTCTAATCCAGGTGAAAGTCACTGGACAGCTGTCAAGAACATTCTTAAGTACCTTAAGAGGACTAAAGATTCTTTTTTGATATATGGAGGAGATGAGAAACTAGTTGTAAGAGGTTACACTGATGCTAGTTTCCAGACAGATAAGGACGACACTGTGTCTCAGTCTGGATTTGTGTTTTGCCTAAATGGAAGTGCTGTAAGCTGGAAGAGTTCAAAGAAAGAAACAGTAGCTGATTCTACAATGGAAGCTGAGTATATTGCAGCCAGTGAAGCAGCCAAAGAGGCTGTTTGGATTCGGAATTTTATTACGGGACTTGGAGTGGTTCCATCGATCGCAGACCCAATTGATCTATATTGCGATAATAATGGAGCCATTGCGCAGGCTAAGGAACTAAGATCTCATTCCAAGGCAAAGCATATACTTAGGAGATATCACCTCATTAGAGAAATAAATAATAGAGGGGATATACATATATGTAAAGTGCATACTAATGATAACGTTGCGGACCCACTGACTAAGGCTTTGTCGCAGCAGAAGCACGAATGTCACACTAGTTCCATGGGTATTAGATACATGGGTGATTGGCTCTAGTGCAAGTGGGAGATTGTTAGTGTTAGTGCCCTAGAGACAATACAATTGTACTTCTGGGAAACACTATTTTGTTATTTAATAATGATTATGTTCTATTGATTATTCGACAACAATTATTATGTCTTTATTTACTGCGATATTAATGTTAGAGTAATAAATGTCCTTGGAATATTGAACACGTATTCTATATCTTTAAGTATGTGACTTAAAAATGAGATTATATGAATAGTGTTTATATTCCTAAATTATCCCTAATTAAGCATTATAAATTAGGACAATTATGATGCATAAAGATTAGTATGTTCATTGACTAAATGACCACATCTCATTGGTCATAGGTATAATGATACTAAAGTCAAGAACATAGGTGCATGTAATATTCTACATGGCACCGGATAGACCCGCAGTGAGATTCTACATGGTAATAAAGTCATTAAAATAGCTCACAGTGATAATGGTGTAATGATCCTTAGACTTGAGATCATTATATTTCTATACGAGGATTAATATACTTTGATTACATTAAAAGTTACCTTTGACCGGGTGATGATAAAAGTGGACATCGGGTATATTATGAGTCGTATGAGAAATATGAATGATAGATATAGAATTTAACCCTCCTATTATTAGGAGAGATATTATTGGCCTCTTGATTGAGTGAGACTATGAAAATGCATGGCCATGCTCAAATATTGATTTGTTTTAATAGTCTACTCATTGATCAAGGAAACCTGGATTAAATGTTGAAGAGGATGACTAATAACATGCCTCGAGTTTAATCTATAATATTTGGTTAAAGGGATTATATTACACGGAAACATTAGTCATGAAAGGTTTAATTGGATCACCATTTATTATTATTTCTTGGGGAGCAATGATGTATTACTAGATGCCGCTCATTGTTTATAATTTTATTTAAGAATAAAATTATTACCAACGAAATAATAACCTAAAGGGTCACACACTTAGAACGTTTTAAATGGAGTTTTAATTTAAATTATGAATTTAAATTAAATGATTAAATTTGAAATTAGTTATTTAATTGAGCTGGTCTTAATTAAATCAGAATTCGAATTTAATATTAACTGATTATTTTCGAAATTAGTCATTTAATTGAGATGGTCTTAATTAAATAGAATTTCGAATTTAATACTGAAACCAAAATCAGATTGGGTTTTAAGAAGCCCAAAAACGGATTTAGGGTTTTGGCCCAATCCTCTATCTCATATAAATACATTATGATGTATTATTGAGGTATGATTTTTCTGCAATTTCGAATTAAAGAAACCCTAGCAGCTCTGAGTTTTTCGGCTAGTACCGAACTCCGTTGATCGTTGGACGATCGAGCGTTCGTGTGGACGACTTTGGCGACGCAGATCTTGGACAAGGGCTGTGTGGTGATTACAACAAGGACCTCCATCTTTCCGAACTTTAAAGCTCTTTATGGTATGATTTCGTTTCTCCATAATCAGCCATGTCTTGTACACGGATCCTAGGGTTAGGGTTTCGGAATTTTTATTGTTTTACGACTGTTTTTCGCTGCGTTTGTTGCCCCGAAACCCAACACTAGTCTCCTTCAACATTTAACTTAATCAATTTCAACATAACATATTCACTCAATATCATCCAAACCTATAGCAGATAGCAGGCAAACATATATTTACTCAACTCTGTCATACTGGTTCAACTCTTAACTCAGTAATGTGCATAATAGCATTTAATCACATATATGTGTGTGTGTATATATATGTTTATATATATATATATATATATATATATATATATATATATATATATATATATATATATATATATATATATATATATATATATATATCACAGAGTCATAATAATCAATTGTAATCAAACAACTTCTTGACTTGACCAAATCAATCAAGTCCAACAGATAATGAATAAATACTAAAATAATAAAATAGTTTGAAAGTGATAATCAAACTTGATTATAAATAATCAAAGTTAAATAATAACCAATCAATAAAATTCACCAATTAATTCTCAACTTAATTGGTCAATTAAATCAATTTAATTATTATCTAAAATTTGATTAAAAATAATCAAATTCAATTACTCTTTAAACTCTTATGATTTTAAAACTAATAATAAAATAATTACCCAGATTTTACGAAATTTCGGCATGACCTGTTCGTAAACAGGACTAGCCAGAAATTTTGCATGTACTATGCTGCGTCCCCAATCATAGGACGGATCACATAGTACATCACAACAACCACCTGTATATTTTAATAGTAATTAACAATATAAATATCTCAACCGTCAACTATAGCAAATCCCCAAACTGGGAATTAAACCAAAATACTAAAATCACTACCACACTAATTTACAACTCAAAATTAAACTCTATTTTACAATCAACTTTAATTACCACGATAATCTTTACCAGCCAGCGAACTTTAACAGAAATCTCAAAATTTAGAATTAGACAAAATAAACTAACTCGAATATCAAATTTACTATCTCACAGTGAAACCGCTTTACCATAACTAACTTTCATTCACTAACCACTGAAATTATATAAAATATATACAACTTCGCATTACACTCTTCTTTATTAAAACAAACCTGCACAACCAATAAAATATTAAATATTACCAATTCAATTGAACATTGAAATTTATACATATACCAGCTAAAAGACTTTTGTCAAAACAATCCTTCTAAATACCTACACAATTCAATAAGTATTAATTAGCAACAGAAAAACAGGTTTATATTCTAACCTCTGACAATCATGAATTTAAAGTCCACTTACTAAACAAAACAGGATATTATTATCAAAAACAATTTAATGTATAACTATTACAAAAATCGAATTTGACAACACCACCATTAACTAGAAAAACGAAATTCAGATTATTATCTATCACAATTAATCATCAAAACGAACTGTAAATATCACATATTTAGATAAAGTAAAAACGAATTATTAAGCATAAGTTTTGATTATACCTACAGAATTTGAAATCGGGAGGTATAGACAACAGGGTGGTGATTCTCAAAGAAAGCACGAAGAACTGATCAGAAGTGGTGGTGGCGACAAGCAGCGGCCGGAAAAAGATGAGAACGGCGACGGGCGGTGTGGCTGCGGAGACCGCGGTGGAGGCTGGCGGCGGAGAACTGAACAGAACCCGTGCGGTGGTGAACAGAAACGGGGCGGTGCCTGTGCGGATGAAGTAGAGGATTGGGGTGGAGGTGGCGCGTGGAAATCAAAAACTGAGATGGGGTGGTTGTTTTACTTCTCTTTCTGATGTACTGCGTGTGTATTGTATATCTTTGTGGGTGCTGGGTGTGTTGTGTTTTTAATTAGAACAGGAGTTCTCTGGATCCTTCTATAATTTTCTTTTACCTTCCTGCTTTATCCACAATGCTTTAATTAGCCCCTTGACTGAAAAATAGCGGGACTAATTGCAATACTAAAAATAATAATTTTTAAACGAATTAAATCCCATAATAATTAATTCAACTAATAGAATTATTTATATACCGAAAATTATTCCCAAAATATTTAAATGCTCAAAATTTATAATTAAATGAATTTCGAACTAATTTACTTAAAACAATTTTATCGGGCTCAAATTTACTAATAATTTGTCAAAAATAAATTTTAAATCATCTCACATATTCACATAATATTATTAAACATTTAAACACATAATGCAGCAAATTTTTATAACAATTACATATTATTACTTCTATTATTTAAACAAATAGGAAAGTGGCATCTAATTTCCTGGATGTTACAATTAAACCTTATTACCATGGCTGACAAGGTAAAATATTCTGATGAGTATGTTGCAGCATATGAGAAGGTATGCAAATATTATGATTATAAAAGCAACAACACTATAGTAAGACCTGAAAAATTTAGCAGATATCCTCGATATATTTGCCGAACAAATGCAGATCCTACTATAGTAAAAAATTTGTTATCACTTGGATTTGTTGATAAAATCTTAACAGATGAAACCTTATCAAGCATATCAAAATGTCCTTCCCTGATAACCCAAAGCGTACAAGCTATGATGAAATCCTTTGGTCCAGGAGGGATATATGGAATACAAATATTTGATGCCTGTACAGACTTAACAGGAAAACCTATATTGGTTTGTCAACTATATAAGGCTAGAAGAGGATCAGATGAGGAAGGAGATGAGACCAGTTTAAAAATGCCAGTACCATGTACTATAGCAGAGTTTGGAACATGGATGTGTACAAAAAGAGCCATTGGACTATCAACATTGAAATCCAAATTAGAAGATATGATAAGAGGAAGAAAGGCTTGTGTTATAGGCACTGGCCAGGGAGGAGGAGTAGAAGATATTATTACCTTATATTATAATAATGATGTCATAAATATAGACACTACACCAATAACAACCATGCAGGCTAAAATAACAGGATTGAAGCATAAGCATGCAGATAAAACTATTGAAATAGTAAGGCCTATGATATCAAGAAGATCAGTGACTCTATCAGATTCTCAAGCAAAGAAAGAAGGAGACTCTGTTGATCCATTTGAATAAAATGTAATATTTTATGATTCTTCGGCCCAATGTAATGATTGGTGACCGAATGTATTATGAATGCTTGTATGGCCCAAATAACAAATTGGTGACTGTAACAATATTATGATGATTTTACAGCCCAATGAAAATTGGTGACTGTAACAATATTATGATGATTGTAAAGCCCAATAAAATTTTATTGGTGACTATACCCATACAAACAGGTTATATTAACAGGTATTCTAGAAGATATTATGAGCACGACCAACCAAAATAGCAGCAAAAACAAAAAGTGGAAGAACCTAGAAGATAAGAGACGGACAACACAAAATAGAAAACAATATCAAGTGAAAGCTGTCAAGAAAAGAAGAAAAAATGGACGATGCAAAATAAAAGAGGATAACTAGTGGAAGAGTGCCAGAAAAGGAAAAGAAAAAGCATAAAAGATAAAGAGATGAAGACAAATAAAAAAGCAGAAGAATCTTTGATTTACTGTAAACCTTTTGAAAATGTAATTTGTTAGTATTCAAAGTAGAATGCCTATAAAAGGATTGACATATCAAATGTAAGAAAACAATTCAGAAATATATATCTTCAGTTTTCTTAAATTCTCTCTTCAAGTTCTTATAATTCTCTCCATATGGCTTTAAGCTAAAAACCCTCTCTCCTACAACAAGTAGCAAACAGCTATATAATTAGATATATAAGCAAGAAGATATGTTGATTATATCTATAATAAGCACATCTTATTAATATTTATAAAGTTGACGAAGCAAGGTGTGGTAGATATTCCGTAGAGATACCAGCATTGGGAGCCCATAAGGACGGGGTAGTCCAAGAAGGAGGCATACCAGCAGCTAGGGGACTCCGGTGAGCCATACTGTTTCTAAAACTTTATAATTATTAATAATGTTTGTTTATTGTTCATATAATCTATATGTAGTCTTGTTTATATATAGACAATTATGTTGTTTGAATGCTATGAGTTGTAGGGTTTAATTCAAAAATGATTTCTAGTTTAATTAAAGTTTGTTTAACATATATTATCTGTTTAATCTTTATATTGAGTTTTAATGAGACCTCCTAGTATTTCAAGACTTATAAAAGAAAATAAATCCTATAGAACATTTTTAATAGCTTATCTATTAATATATTTTAAAACTAATAAAAGAAAATAAATCCTATAATACAGGTTTAAGATATTTTCTTCTCCTAAATTTTCTTTTAAATCTAAATCTTTTCCTATTTTCTGGTGTATTTTTATATTTTCTAAACCTTTTTCTTTTATATTTTCTCCTAAATGGTCTGTATGATTTATAAGTCTTAGGTTGTTTGTAATAGTTATCTTGGGGTTTATAACCTGGTTTTTTATAATTTTTATAGCGTCTTTGTTTTGTATATTTATTATCACACCCGAATAATAATTTTCTTTCTGTAAATCCACATATTTCTCTTAATCCTCGTTTCTTATATTTTTTTATTTTCTGTTGTACTCTATATTCTTCACATTTTCTCATTAAATAAGCTCTTAATAACCTAATTCTTTCGCCTAGTGTATTTTCTTTAGGTTCTAAGTTAGCATATTCCTTAGATATTTCTGTATTATAAGGTGAAGGTAAATGATCATAATATAATTGTTGATATACTATACTTTCTTGTGGTAAAAATCTAGCTTCATAAAAGAATTTAGTAAAACTTATAGTATATTCTGGTAATTTATTAATTTTACAACATTTCTTATTATTCAAATTCATTACTATTTCTATTTTTCTTTCTGTTAGTACTTGTTCTTGTGCTACAAACCATCTTTCTCCTAAAAATTCTCTTTTTAATACTATGTCAAACATATTTAACATATTTTTCCATGTATTAGCATAATTTTTTGATTGTTGTTTTAATTCATAGGCTATGTTTTCTAACCAAAATGCTGCTTTTCCTATTATAGTTTTAGATATTAATTCAAAAACATAGTCTAAATCTTCCATATTTTTAGAATTCATTAATGCTATATACATTCCTAAAGTCCAGTCTTCTATTCTTCTACTTATTTCTTGCTCATCAAAAACATTATCTAGGTCTAAGAAATATCCATTTATATTAATTCCTTGTGTTACTGATCCTATAAAATCTTGTACTTCTTCTTCTTGTTGTCCTATTGGTATATGATTTGGTATATAATTATCTTTTCTTGTTATTACATTCTCTCGTATTTCTTCTTCAGGATATTCATCTGCATCTTCGTTTATTATTTCATCAGTATCCATTCCATTATTTATATAGGATGGTTCTCCTTCTTCATAATTATTTTCTATATCACTTTTTTCTTCATCATCTTGTATGTATGCATTTACATTTTTCATTTTATTTAGAGCAGTTAATATTTCTTTATTTTCTTTTAATATTATTTCATGTTCATTATTATCAGATTCTTCTTCTATATAATATAATCCTTTAGGTTCTTCTTCATTATCTGTATCACTACTCTTTATTTCAGTATTTTTATTCTGAATTTCTATTTTAGTTTCGATTTTATTCTTTCCTCGTATATTATTTAATTCTAATCTTATTTGTTTTATTTCTTCTTTTAAGGTTGCAACTTCTTCTTTTACTTCTATTAATTCTAATTTTGTTTGTTTTAATTCTTTCTTTTGTGTTTTATATTTATTTTTATAAAATTTATATTTATTAAACCATTCCATATTTGTATTCATTTTTAGTTTTATATTTTCTTGTCTTAATTCATCTAATTCAGTATCATTACTTACTTTGGAAGTATTTTCTATCTTATTTTCTTGTTTTATAGGTTCATATTTTTGTCTTTCTCGTTCTATAATTTCTTTTCCATGATTTTTAAGAAATGTTATGACACTGTGTTCTTGTATAGACATATTTAAAATTTTCCTAATTTATGAAGTTCTGCTAAACTATTTATTCCTCTTTTAACTCCTTTTGTTAATTTAGGTTTTGATTTACTAATATCCATTACAGGTTCTTTTAATCTTCCCATAACTGTTATAGGTATCATTTCTTTTTCTTTTACTTCTTCTGGTATAGTTTTCTTATCTTCTAAGGTATTGTTTATTGTAATCAGTTTTTATTGTAATCAGTTTTTCCAATATTTGTTTAAATATAGGTATTTCAGACATATTCCATAATTCAGTTAATTCTTCTTTAATAATTTGTCTATTGCTTAATTTATCTTCTTCTAATTTTGTTAATATAGCTTTTAATTTTTCCTTAACTATTAATTCTTCCCAAATTTGTTTTATTCTTTCTTCTGAATTACTCATATTTATATATTCTCTGTTTCCAACCATCTTCTTTTTCTATCCAAGTTTTTATTATCTTGGGGTTATTTATATTTTCTTTTAATTGTACTATTTCTCTTTCTAGTTTTCTTTGTTCTTCTAAATAAGCTTGGTATTTTTGCTGAGATAATATTAAAGTTTCTGTTATTAAATCATTTACAATTTTTAATTCTTTTTCTTTTTTCTTTAATTCTTTTTTACTATTCATATTTTATGTATAAATCTTACTTTATCTTGATCTTCTATTTCTATTCCTTCATTTGTTATTGTATAATTAATTTTATTTAAGAAATCCATTCATAATAATAATTGACAATTATAATCATAATCTATTACTCCTAAATTTATTCTATAGTCTAAATCTAAAATCTTTATTCTTAATAATATACTTTTAGTTATTATTGATTCTCTTGATGTTCCTGGTTCAGTTAATATTTGAGGTTCTATTTCTTCACACTTAGTTTCATCAATTTCTGTTATATGTACTAGACTTTTTAAGGCTCCAGTATTTATTTCTGTTATACATTCTTTAGCTATTAATCCATTAAATATCATGGTTTTAATTCTTAATTTATCCTTTTCTTTATATGTTGAATTTATTAAATCTATGCGTTTACTAGACATACTTCTTGTTAATAAATTTCTTTCTTTTCTAAAACTTACTCTAGATCCTTCTATTATTGGTTTTATTCTTTGTACAGGTACTATTTATCTGTTATTAAAATCTATACTTATTTCTTCTGGTATTGTTATTAATGAATCACTTTTATGTTCAATTTTTTCTAATATATCTTGATATAATTTCGGTACTATTGTACTCATTTCTATTTGTTTTTTAATATGATGATTTCCTGTTATGGCATATACCATTTTAGTTTCTATACTTATTACTTTACTACCTTTTGGCATATTTATTCCATCTAATTTATAATATAGGGTTAAAGCTCTTTCTTTATTTTCATCTTGTAATGATATACTAAAATCTGGTTGTACTGTAAATTTTAATTTTTGATATATTAAATTTCCTTTTATTACTGCTATTAATGCATCTTGTATATTTTCTAATATTCTATCATCTACTATATATATTTGTATAGGTGTATCAATATTTTTCTGAAAATATGCTTTTATAGTAAATTCTATTGCTCCAAAATAAATATTATGTAATTTACTAGCTTCTTTAGTCGATAATTTAGATAATTCTCTTTTTATTAAATCATTTGTTATTAAATTTATTCTTGCTTTTCCATTTATTGTAGTAATATCTATTACATTTTCATGTTTTTGTGCAATATATCATACTTCTTTATTTCGTTCAAAATACTTAGTTTTAAAAATCTTTTTTACTGTTAGATCATCTGTTTCATTCTGTATTTTCCTATATATATCAGATTTAAAACTTAAAGTTTGTGATGTTCCACCTTCATATTCATCCATTTGATAATATTCTTTTGTTTCTTCATCTTTTTTCTCCATTTTAACCCGTTAGATTTTTCTCTTTTAATAATTGTTCCTTATATATTTCTATTACAGCTTTTTCTTGAGTTATTCTAATTTTAATATATTTTACATATGCTGGGGCATAATGTTTAAAATCAACTTCTTTTAATATTTCCTCTATTTTTTCCATTTCTATTTCAGTCATATTTACTATTTGAAAACGGCGCATATAATTATTATTATTTCTTATTTTTGTAAATTGATTATCAGTTATTTTTTCTAAAATTTCTTCTATTTGTTCTAATGACATTTTATCCCGTTATATTAGAATTTAAAAATTCTCTTTGAAGTTCTTTTATTTTTACCTTATTATTTTTAATTAATGTCTTTACTTGTCTTAATTCTTGATATAATCTTTCTTTTTCTTCCCTATTTTCGTCTGTCCAATTTAGTTTAGTTATTCTTTCTTGGATTTTATTTATTTCTTCTTTAACTAAGTAATTTTCTTTTATAAGTAGGTTTAATCTTCTTGAATTTCTAATTATTGAATTATTATTTTTTCTAATTATATAGTTTTGATAATAAACTGTTTGATAATATTCTTCCATTTTATCCAGTTAAATTTGCTTCTTCCAATAATTTTGTTTTATAATATCTCATAGTTACTCTAATCATTCTCCAAGATTCTATTTCTCTTCCCAATTCTTGGTATAATCTTATTCTTTGTTCTTTATTTTCTTCTGTCCATTCTAAATTATTAAGCTGTTCTTGAATATTATTCATTTTTTCTTCCTGTTTTATTATACTTTTTATAAAATATTTATAACTCTTAAATCTATGTTGTAGTGTTAGATTAAAAATATAATATCTACTCATTTTATTATCTTTCTCTTTTTAACTAAATCATCTATTAATTGATATTGTTCTTTAAGAACTTCTCTTAATTCTTTTATTTCTATATCTTTTCTTAATAATTTTGTAAATTCTTCTCTTCTATTTTTTAAATATTTTTCTTCTAATTCTGCTATTTCTTTATCTTTTCCTGCTAATATATGTCTTAATATTTTTATTGTATCATCCTTTTGATTTATTATATCCATACTTATTTTACAACTTTCAATATGTTGATAGTAACTGGATTTAATGAACATATGAAAGAATTGGATATTGTAGCAGAAAATGTAAGATTTATATTAAATAAAACTAGGTTTAGATTACCTTTAGTATATCAGGAAAATAATATGAAACAACAAACAATATTAGGAAATAATTTTTTAGATTCATTTAAAACACAAGTTATAAAAGAAAATACAATAAGTCTATTAACACCATGTGATAAATTGATAATATTAAAAAGATTAATACCTATTAAGTCAATTCGAGTAAATAATATAAAAGAAGAAAGACAACATAATTTAGACTTATTAAAAGAAAAATATATAGAATTATTAAAAATAAATTTTGGTGAAAATCCAATAAGCCTATGGGATAAAGAAAAAATGTATGCTGAAATTAAATTAATAAATCCTAATGATATAATAAGATGCAGACCAATAAGATATAGTCCTACAGATCAAAGGGAGTTAGAAATTCAAATAAAAGAATTATTATATTTAGGACTTATACAAGAAAGTAAAAGTACACATAGTAGTCCAGCATTTGTAGTAAGAAAACATAGTGAAATAAAAAGAGGAAAAACTAGAATGGTAATAGACTATAGAGAATTAAATAAAAAGACAATATTTGATGGATACTTCTTACCCTATAAAAGAAATTTAATTAACAGATTGACTAATAAAAAATGGTTTAGTAAATTTGACTGTAAAAGTGGATATTGGCAAATTAAACTTACTAAAGAATCAATACCCTTAACAGCTTTTAGTGTACTACAAGGACATTATGAAAATGGATAGTATTACCATTTGGATTAAGAAATGCCCCACAAATATTTCAAAGAAGGTTGGATAAAATATTCAGGAATATAAATGAATACGGTAAAAAAGTTAACTGGATCATTCATATTTTCCTCAATGCTAGTTTATACTAGACTCTAGTAGACTCCTGTTGCACTATCTCATGTATTTATATTACTTTTGTTCTATTTTCAAAACTGAAACTATTTTTTGATATGAGACGGTGGTATAGTTCATTACACATTTAATTATTTTCGATTAAAGATCTTAGGATTTAAAATTTATTACCATCACTTCCAACATATATATTTGTCAACAATATTTAAATCTTTTGTTGCAAATTTCAAATTTGATGACCGACGTTTGATTATCAAGCTTTTTAAAGAATTATTATGAGAATATATATAAGAAAATAAATGTAATCTAAATTACATAGTATAATAAATTTATGATGTAATAAAATAATTAAAATATAGATTTTAACCTACATGGATTGAAATATAAACTAAATTAAATCATACATTATTAAATTAACAATAATATCATTTGTCCAAGATTTTTTAAAAAGTTGATAAAAACATCTCCAACGGGATTAGCTAAATTGGTTGGCTAAAATCATATAAAATGCTGATTATGTAAAATTTGCTCAACTTGTATGACATTGTGCTACAATGGAGTTAGTTATAATGATTAGCTATATTTTTTAAATAGTATGTCATTAATATTTCAAATTGCTACAGATAAAATGTATTATTTTAATATGTTAATAGATTATGTGGAGTTTCACTACAGGTCCTAGAGGTTCAATAAATATAGCAAATGTGTTGAGATTGACTAAATTTATAGCTAACAAAAATGTCCCGTTGGAGATTGCAAAATTTTACATGTTGGCTATCATTTTTATTTTTGACATTTTTTATCCATTTTTAGCTAATGATTCTTTGTGGTTGGAGATGCTCTAATACTAAGTTTAAATTTGTAAATATTATCATTCAGATAAAGAAAAATTAATTTAACAAACGATATTATTTATTCAACATCCAGATTAATCACTGGTTCAGAATTTCATTCGTTCAGAAAATATTGTTCAGATTTAACAAATGGCCCCTAAGTTTTATTTGACTCCGGGCTCATTTGTCAAATCTGAACTGTATTTCTGAATGATTAAAATATCTGGACGAGTGAATAATCTGAATCTGAATGAATGATGTTGTTTGATAAATTTTAGATATAATTTTCTGAATGACAAATTTCAAACTTAAAATTATTTAATACTTGTTACGTTATTATTAATGTTTTAATACTTGTTACTTTATTATTTACGTTTTGATATTTTATTATTTGCATTTGTTAAAAAGAATAAGTAGGTATATTAAAATAAGTAAAAAAAATTAAATAATTAAAAATATTAAAATAGGTTTTAAAATAAATAAGTAAATGTTGTCTATGATATTTTTGGAAAAGTAGAGGTTTTTGTAAAAAAAAATATAAAAAATAACATGTTTTAGTTGAAAAAAATAATTACTCGTATTATTTTTAGAAACTGAGATAATTTTGTTAGAAAAAATAGAAAAAGTAACTAAATTTTGAATTATGTAATAATAATAATAATAATAATAAATAAATAAATAGAACCTCGGGCAGTGAATAGTGGATACACGTTATTTGAATGATTCAGCCAAAAAATGAAGGTCCACCGTTCAGAGAAATTTAGGTGTCATCCAGATTAAAAAGAAACAGGCAAACAAACTGAATAGCAACCATATGAACGGTCCAGTTCATATCATGTCATTCATCCATTAACAAATGACCCCTTAAGCTAAAAATGTAAGGGTCCTTGTCCCTGTTTGTCAAGGACCAATTATCTAACAATTCATTTTCTGAAACAATCCGACGGCTAGGATTAAAAAAAATATTCAGCCACTCCGCGCTTATTTTTCGCGGAGTCTTAGTCCTCCGCGTTTTTTTTCCGCAGATCAGCCTATCGCTCCGCTTATCTTTTCCGCGGATCACTGTA
The DNA here is from genome assembly GCA_030848705.1 of Heracleum sosnowskyi. Classification (NCBI taxonomy): domain Eukaryota; kingdom Viridiplantae; phylum Streptophyta; class Magnoliopsida; order Apiales; family Apiaceae; genus Heracleum; species Heracleum sosnowskyi. Next base: position 76,688,380 of record CM061235.1, read on the forward strand.
CCCCTCCGCGCTAATTTTCCGCGGAGCGCTGGATTACCAAAATGCCCCTCCGTGGTATTAACCCTAAAAGCCAATGTGTGTGATCATTTGTGGCCACTTTGCATCAAGAAAGAAGAGAAAAGGGGGGCTTTGAGAGCTTGAAGAGATTTTCATCATTTTTTGAATTGGGTAAGTGTTTGTTGTTGTTATTTATTGATTAATATGGCGGATAAGATGTTTGCCAAGTTTGTTCCTAGGAAAAAATCAAAATCAATTGAAGTTGATGATATTTATATGGGGTTAGATGATTTAGAAGTTGATGTTGATAATGTTAGTTGTGGTGTAGAGTATGTTAATATTGATGATGATAATTTTGATGAGCATTATGGTGAAGATGATAAGTTGCATGAAAAAAATGTACATAATGTTGATGAAGATGTTAATAATGTTGTCCCTTATTTGCACCAAAGATTTGATAATTTAGAAGCCGCTGAAAATTTATTTAGAGCTTATGCCTTGAAAAATGGTTTTGCAATTAAGGTTTAAGAAACCCAAAAACATGTTAATAAAGAAATATATGCTTGGTTATTTGTTTGTAATTTATTTGGTGAGAATAAGGATAAAAATAGTGGTAATGATGATGCATGTTTGATGGGTAGTACAAAAGGTAAACATCGCCGAGATGTTCTTCCTAGATGTAGTTGTAAGGTTAGAATGTATGTTTTGAATAAAAAGAAAACAAGTTTTTGGGAGATAACCGCACTAGAGTTAGAGCACAATCACGAGGTAGTTACACCTTCGAAAATGAATTTAATTCGAAGGTAAAGACATGTAAGCGCGACACAAAGAAATATCATGAGAACACTACATATGTCGGGTGTTCCTCCTAGGCAACAAATGTCCATTTTTAGCAATTTAAAAGGTGGAGCTCAACATGTTGGTTTTGATGGACAACATGTAAGAAATGTGGTACGTGAGTTTAGAAAGACCAATTTAGATGTTAATGATCCTTAAGCGGGTTTAGACTTGTTGAATAGGTTGAAAGAAGAAAGTGGTGGAAAATTTTACATTAAAACTTTACTCGATGAAGAACAAAGGTTGAAATGTCTAGTATGGGTTGATCACCGTTGTTTGATGACATACCAAAATTTGATGATGTCGTTGCCTTTGATACCACTTACCGAACTAATAGATATGATATGTCATTTGTTCCTTTTACCGGGGTAAATCATCACTACCAATCGGTTGTTTTTGGATTTGCACTAATGAGGGACGAAGTTAAAACAAGTTTTGAATGGGTATTAGGTAGTTGGCTTAAGGCGGTTGAAAACAAACATCCCTTGACTATCATTACGGATCAAGACCAAGCCATGGCCGGAGCTATTTCATCACAACTACCGAACACCACTCATTTGTTGTGTAGTTGGCACATTAGTAACAAATTCCCCGAGAAACTTGCAAGTTACTATTCGAAGCACCCGGATTTCAAAGTTGATTTCAATAATTGCATTTATAACTCATTGACCAAAGATGTGTTTGAGGATAGGTGGAAAGCATTGGTTGTGAAGTATGAATTGGAAGATAATACATGGCTACAAGGATTGTACGGTTTGAAGCATAAATGGATCAAGGCTTTCACTCAAAGCACATTTTCCGCGGGACAAACAACAACTTCAAGGAGTGAGGGAATGAATGCTTTTTTTTTATAGTTATGTTAGTTCTTGCATGGGTTTGAAAGAATTTGTTGAAAATGCTCAAAAAGCTTTGGAAAGACAATTTATGAGGGAGAAAGAAGAGGATTTTAAGACTCGTCAAACTTTTCGTGGGATAAAAATGAAGACCGCCTTGGAGCAACATGGTGCTTCCATTTACACAAAAACAATGTTTAGGAAGTTTCAAGAGCAATTGGTGGAAGCTACAACCTACTTTGTGGAGAAAGATAGAGATCGTTCTTTGGAAGAAGATGAGTATACATACTACAAATGCTATAGGCAATTGGTGGATCCCGAAAGAAGAAGAATGTATCTTGTTACATTCAACAAATTGGCTCTAAGTGGTAGTTACAAGTGTAGAATGTATGAATATTTGGGCATTCCTTGCCGACACATTATAGCCGTGTTGACAAAGAGATGTGTTTCTGAATTACCTAATGCCTTTTTGAGGCGACGTTGGACAAAGGATGCCAATAGAGTTGATGGTATGTTGCCTTATCATTTGACCGGAGAAGAAGCATCATCCCATGATTTGACTCCTACCGAAAGATTCAACAATATGACATTACTCACCATGGCCTTTTGTCATAGTAGCATGGCATCAAAGGAGCGTTACGAGTATGCCGTTTCGGTAATCAATCGGGAAACCGAAATTCTTGAGAATATGGGAGTTGATGGAATTGAGCATGTAAGTAGTGAATTTTGCACGAAAACAACTCAAGAAGATGGTGATGGCTTGCATGAGCCAATTCTTGATCCCATTGTGTCACAAACCAAAGGAAGGAAAAAGGACCCTTGTTTCAAAAGTCCCATCGAAACAATTCGCAAAACACCGAGGAAATGCTCTAAATGTGGACTTGAAGGACATGATATTAGAAAATGTGCAAAAATAAATTAAATTTTATTAAATGCTCAAAGTAGTCAAAGTGGTCAATGTGGTGGTGAAAGTGGCCAATTGTAATTGATATAACTCTCTACCTCTCCATTGTTAACTTTACATTATGTTCTTCTCACATTATCTAACAAAGTTTTTTTATCGTCATGTGTAGGTAACATGGATGGTGGTAATGTTTCGGATAATGATTCGGTTTCACATGTTAGTGATTCACTTTCGAGCTCCGAAGGAGAGGTATTTATGGAGTCACCAACTTGCGATGAGTTGGATGAAATATGTCACAATTTACCACCTTATTATGACATAATGGAGTTCAATAAAGTTAGTGACACGCCACCAATTGTTGAAGAGGAAGATGTTGACTTGTATCCCCCAAAGGAAATGGCGTATAGGTCAACCAATTGGAAAGATGCTTGCCTTTGGACGGCTAGTGAGTCAATGTTTGAAAAGGTTGCATATAATGTGACACCCTACTTTCTTCCAATCTTGAATTTGGGTAAGGACATTCAAGGCAAATGGAGGCTTTCCGATTGGGATGGTGGTGATGTTGTGGAATGTGACAACATTAGGGACATTTTCAAATTGAGGCCTAGGGAGGGTTGCACACGCGATCAAATGCGCGTTGAATATGTGAAGGGATGGGTTTCCAACGTAACCGATGGTGGGAAGGTGAAGGGATTATATGCAAGGTTCCGCCTTTATGATGGAACAAGCACTATACGTGTCTCCCTTCACAATGACACCGATACGCACAAAGCAATTAGTACGGGTGTCCTCCGCGATGGTTGTGTTGTAGTATTGTACCATGTAGTTGTGTTCATCACCCAGGATCCTCCTCCGGGTGTGCGTAGTCACCGTTTGTCCGCCGGTTTCTCGAATGTGTTAGAATATTTTGGTTAGATAACCAAAATATTGTAGGATTTGCATTACTTTTGTTTTAATATCTAAGTATTTGAACCATTATGGATTTGGATGACTTATGTTGTAACCTTTATGGATTTGGATGACTTATGTTGTAATATTGTAGTATTTGAACCATTATGTTCATCAAACCCTTGTTTCAAATTTTCAGTGTTCACTTCTTTTTAAAGGTTTTTTTTTCCAAAAACCAAGTTAGTTAGGTAGTTTGGAGTGTACTACAAGTGAAATTTATGGAAAATGATGACCATAATTTCCAGAAAACCCCTGGGCTGTCCGCGATTTTTTTCCGCGGAGTGGAGTAAAAGGAAAAAAGCGCTCCGCGGAAAATTTCCGCGGATCAGTTTTTTTTTTTTTTTGAAATATTCTGTTTGTTTTGTGCACTTCCCACCTGTACCAATCCAGTCAAAATACTAGATAACCACTGCACAAACTGTACCAGCCATAAAAATCGAAAAAAAAATTCAAAAAATTACAGAACCGCCTAAATATGGCCAAAAAGGACCAAAATTTTCAAAACACCAAAAAAATGATCACCTCTAAATCCAACGAACTTCACCCTAAAGGGGAGGGAGATATTAACAACCAAGAAAATGTATAGGGGAGGGGGAGAACTACCATGCAACTAATAAAAAAACTCAAGTAAGCACTATGCGTTATCTATCCTCTGACGCATAAGAAACCCGGGAATTCTTCTAGCCTCCCCTTTCTGGAGCTCCATAGCAATCCTATATCGGAAGATTTCAATGTTTGCGTCCGTCCATCTCAATGACTCAATCGCGTAGCCCTGTAGGAGATGGTCCATGTACTTCATCACAAAGATGTCGTAATCCGTGTTATTCTTCTGTTTGGGCCTCATACTCCATGACTGAATTTTTGGCTCCTCCTTCGGTAGGTTCATGGAGTTCCTATCTAGGTATCTCAATATGCGAGAAAGTAATTCAACCTAACAAAGAATACAAATTTTTAACAAACAACGAAGCTAATGTGTAATAGTTAAAATAAAAGAAAAAGTGAATACCATGACTTTTTCCTCATTTGGATACTCAGCATCATCATACAATGGATCTAGTAGAATAACCCCCCAACTTTTCACGACAAAAACGAACAATATCCAATGGTTCCCAGAAACTAAAGTCGGGAGAAATATGAAATCCACTTTGTTAATTGTTGGACCTACACCACAAGTAGCCCAGTGAAGATAGAATTTGACCAACTTTGTTGTTTCCCGCCTATAGTCCACCACCCTGGCAAAGTTCATGAAAAACGGGTCCATGAAGTAGTAAGTAGGCTTTCGCTCATACACGTGCTCCAAAGCAATGGCTTCCTCGCGGGCACGTAGCAAAGACTGCAACAAGAATCACTTGAACATTAGTAATTCTACAACATTAAACAACATAACACTATCAATGTATCAACATAACTAAATACATTGTAAGTTGTAGATCATACCATGTATGTGTAGATAACCCGGTCATCTATCCAGCTGCCGGGTGCCAAAGATAACATCGCAGACTCATTTAAATGAAACTGTCTATGCATGATGCCCCCCTTCAACTTGACCACCCCATCACCCCATCCCCAAGTAAACTTGATGTTGTCCCTCTTCTCCTCCCTAAGAGGCTTATTGATCTGCCATTTTCTTTCATTCACACGACGTACATCAAGCTTCTCCGGTCTCGAAGAAGATGCCTCAACTACAACAGTAGGGGTCTCCGACACATGTTGAGAAGGCTCGTCATATGAATGATATCAGGCTCCAAAATATCTGGCAGTGCACTCTTCTTCGCCTTCTCTGACAAGTCTACGTTTTCAAACTTAGGCAGTTTATAGGCCGGACCACGAACCTCCTTCACGAAGCTACAGAAGGGGTCCAAGAAGGTGGGTGCAATCCTAGCAAACTCCGCGTTATACTCAATAGGAATCGAACTATCAATTTTTTGAGCAAATTCCAACCCCTTCATGATCTGCACCAACCAACAATATATATTACACATTTGAAATATTTAAAATGAAATATTAACAAACAATAGATAGACTAAAGAATACTCACAAGCTCGTACGCCTTTAAGTTGTTAAACAACTCCCGGCTAGCATACTCTGGCTGTGGACGGGGTTGTGGCTTCCCAACCCTAATCCGAGAAACGTCTACGTACCATGTCATGTAGTCAACCTCAGAAATAAAAAGAGAATCATCCAAGTCAACATCATGTGGATGATTAGCAAATCTGTACCACTCTCATATCTCAGCAAACCATACATCCATCCAATCCCAACTAACAAAATGCAATTTTGCTTTCCTATACGGTGACATATCAACAGGGGACCTAGGAATACCCTGTCTGAACCCCAACTGCCTAAAAATCTGATCTGAATGTTGGTACTCAACAATATCAAAATGTAGAAGTGGAACCCTAGCACACCCGGCATAAAACCCCTCATAATCCTCCCAATCCAAATCACCATCTCCATCTGGATCCTCATCATCAGAAGCATAAAAATCCTCGTAAGGGGTCCAGTTAACCCTATCTGAACCGACTCCATCAAACTCGGTCTGATAGTGCGGTAAGCTATGATAAGGCCCCTTACTAAGATCACGTCTACGACGCTTACCTAACTGGACCTACTCCTCAATCAAGACATCGTCCTCAACCAACTCATCCTCAATATCACTACGCCATATATGGGCAATAATAACGCTTTTTCAGTGTTATAAGCAAAAGTGTAACCATACATGTCTTAAAAATGATCTAAGCCTACACATTTTTTCAGTGTTAGCATTACTATAAACCAGTGTTACCGTAGACCTCATTCAGTATATATGCTAACACAAAAGTCAGTGTAGTCGTTGCTCTTAAAAAATGTATTACTAATTAATGTGAAAAAATAGGCGGGCTAATCAATTTGTCAAGCGGATCATTTTTTTTTCCAAAAATTCACTAAAGTAAGGCGGGTCAGCTCTCAATTATTCATTTCTCAGTCTATCTCTCTCAAAACTCTATTTCTCTCATCTCTCTATCTCTCTAAGCTCTCTATCTCTCTAATTCAAAAAAAAAACAGGGCTTGTTCGAGTACAATATTCTACGTGTCTTCAGATTGTTTCGATTTTTAATGTTTTTATTTTGTGAGATATATGGGAGATGGGATTTTGGGAGTCTAGGGCTGCAACCTATCCACTTCCCTCTCCTATATTTTTCTCAAGTTTGCAAGTTTTCTACTACTCTCCTGTCGCTCTTGAAGTTAATTTTTATACTTTTTAATTTGTACCAAATTAAAGGGTTGTACTTTATTGTATATTTGTGTTTTTCAATTGGTGTTTATGATGAAGTTGTTTGGTTAATGCAGGTCAATATCAAGCTCTTACGATTTGTATATAAATCTCTTAGGGATGATCTTACTGATTGTTTTTTTATGTTTGTGATGTTTTTAATTTTTTTGAATTTGAGTTTCAGATCCATTGTTAGGTTTTGTGTTAATTAATGTGTGTTTTGTGATGCAATGTGTGTGTGATTTGCTAAGTGCTTGACTGGACGACCTAAGACCGTGGAAAAGGGGCAGGCAATTTTTATGTTGGGTTGAGTTGGAGGCTATTGATACACTTCTGGTACGCTAATAACAGAGAATTACTTATATATTCCATATTACTATCACTTATTAATTCTATTATTACCAGCCTTATGAGCCTTTGATGAGTCCCTGTGGTGTTTCAGTTAGTAATAACAGTATAAACATTGCATCTCTAAGTTCAAGCACGGTCATGCAACAGAAATATGATGGCTTTAGGTCCTAAAATTAAGAGAAAAAATATTAGGAAAAAACTGTTGCGCGGGAACATTGAATTTCTGAATGTTACTCCTCAGTATATGTCTTCTTTACCTTCTGCGTTATGTGATATCACTTGTACTTTTGCTGCTGGGACACAAATCTGTTCATAAGTGTATCTGTATTATGTTGCTGCTTTTTTGTTGTCTCTGTTCTTAGTAACAGTACTCTTTATCCTAAATTCCTACACCCATCAATAACATTAAATTCTTATATGGGACACTCGTGTAGAGAAATGTAGATTTTGGCACTCTATATTTTACCTTTTTTCCAATAAGAATGATATCTTTAAAATACCCTGAAACATAAGACCGGAATTTATCTACGTTACTTTGTTAAAGTAGTGCAAAATTTTCATGTCGCTGCTAATTAATTCATTAATGTTTTATGAGGTGACTAATTAATTCTTATTTTCCAAGTAGTATGAGAGGTGCTGACATGAGTGTATAATTAATCTCTCTCTCCTTGTTTGATATTCATGTTGTTTGATATTAATGAGTCATTCTGATTTAGTCTATTATTCCATAGCTAATGAATTATGTATTTTAGCTCCAATTGAAGTGGACTAATGCATGATGTTGGGATTTATGGGTGATAGCATAGAAACAACTTAACTTTGAATGTACTTAATTTTTTTAATTAAGTAGAACATACTGTCATAGCCAAAGTATGTTCTTGTAATCAGTATGTAATGTTATTCTAGTTGCGTAAATTGAAAGAAGTTCACTTATGTGTTCAAGCCTCAAAGAATGCATTTTAGATGACAGCATGAATAAAGGTTACTGTCCTAAAGCTGTGACAGTAATATTACAAGAAGACAGAATGTTGCAAGTCACGACAGCATATTCACTCTGACAGCAACATTGGCGGAAGACTACGCGACAGCAACTATTGCCCTCGACAGCAAGTTTGGAATCCTCGACAGCACTCTATGCGGGGAACTCATACTGTCACCAAAAGATCATTCCTGTGACAGCAAGCTTTGTGGCAAAAGTAACTGTCTCGATAAAGATCCTTGTTCTAGGTATCTTTCTCAGTCAAATCCCGTGACAGTTTAAATGTTCAAGAAACAGGCGTGATGCAGTATCCCTAAGCTGCACCAAGTCTGCAAGACTACGACAGAAGCTTCAAGCACTACAAAACAAAAGCGAATCAATTCAAGAGCAAGGTCAAGTCTTTATCTGCTGAATTGTTTTAGCTGGAAATAGAATGAATCTAGGTTGCTTTCTTTGTAATGTATATCTGACATGTTAGCAATTTAGGAAAGTCACATGGGTAAGACAATCTGTAAGAAGCTGCCACTTGACAGTGACAGCAGCTTCACAAACCCGTGACTGATAGTGATAGGATTAGTCTTATACCTACTATCAATTCATTCTAAAAATGTAACGAAGACAAGTAAGTGTCTTGGAGAAAACCGAAGCTCGAGAATTCTTTCTTGAGGTTGTAGCAACACTTTGTAAAATAAATAAAACATTTATTTTGTGAATCTTGTTCTTACTGAATACTGTTCGTGATTGCGTATATTGCTGATAACGTTTAATCTTGATTTTAGTTGTTGAAATTTAGATTGAATTTTATCATTATTGCATTCATCCCCCCCCCCCCTTCTGCAATACACAAGGACTAACAACTGGTATCAGAGCTTTCAGATTAACATACATATCTGAGATCCCGAAGAAAATGCAGAAATCAAACAGTATCAAGATCCCAGCATTTGATAAAGAGAACTACAGCATTTGGAAAAGAAAAATCTTGTTGTTCATCAAAGCTGCGAATCCACTATACCCAGGTATACTCGAGAATGGTCCTTTCATACCAAGAAAGGAAATTGAAGCCACAACAGTGAATGGTGAGATTATTCCTGCACATTGGGTTCCCAAAGATCCCTCGGAAATTTTGGAACCTGAGAAGGAGAAAATGGTGTTAGATGATCATTTGCAACTCATCCTGCTCGATTCTCTCACGCTGGATAAAGCCATGTGTGGAAGTGTGATAAGCTGCACATCAGCCAAGGAGATGTGGATCAGGTTAGCCTTACTCTGTGAAGGAAGTGAAGAGGTTAAGGGTAACCAAAGGCAAATACTAATATCTCAATATGAGGCATTCATGGCCAAGCCTGGTGAAGACTTAACTTCCATGTTTGAAAGGTTCAGTAAGCTCTTAACTGAACTACAGATACATGGCAAGTACTATGACAGAAAAGAATTGAATGTCAAGTTCCTGCTCACACTGCCTGATCACCTTGAACACAAGACAACAGCCATACGAGAAGGAAGAGATCTCAACAATATAACCTTTGAGACACTTTATGGTATTCTGAAATCCTATGAACTCGAACTCTTTCAAAAGAGAGCCATACAAAGTGGAACAAGGAACAAGATGGCTAATATGTCAAGTGCCCTAGTAGCACATGTGCCAAGGATCACACAGCCAAGTGAAGTACTACAAATCACACAATCAACCCCAACACAGACTATGAAGATAGAAGAGGTGGTTGAAGATGATGAGAAAGTGGTACTACAGCTCAAAGATGTGGAAGATGAAGACTTCTACACAATGGAGGAACTGGAAAGCATGGACAACCCTACTATGGCTTACATGGCCAAAAAGTTCAAGAACTTTAGGTTCAAGAAGGATAGGTCATACAAGCCTCAAGGCCAATCATCCAAGTTCAACAAAGGAAGCTCATCAAAGGTTGCTGTGGGAAGTTCAACCAAAGGAGGATACAAAACTGGATTTGTGGATAGATCAAAGTTCAAATGTTACAACTGTGGAGAACCTGGTCATTTCGCTACTGAATGCAAAAGACCCAAACAGGTTCAAAGATATGAGAAAGGAACTGGTGGATACTCCAAGAAAAATCAAGGTAGAGCCTATGTGGCTGAAGGAAAGTGTTGGGATGATTCTGATGATGAAGAAGAGGAAGAATATGTCAACCTAGCTCTCATGGCTAGCACTGATGAGGTAGCATCAACATCTTCAAGTCAGGTACCTTCACTTGTCTTACTTGATATGTCTACTGATGAGTATAAGAAAACCATTAAAGACTTAAGTGCTGAAATGTTCAATGTCTATACTAGCTTATCTGCTGCTAATGAGGAAATCTCTAGACTAAGTAAGCTAAATGAAACACTTCAGTCTGAAAATGATTCTCTTGTTCTCAAAACCAGTTCACTAGGCTCTTTAGCTCAAGAGAATGCTAAACTCAAGAATGAATTAAAATGTGCTAAAGAGGTTGAGGAATTCTTGAGGAATGAGATTGCTGAAAATGAATTTAAGATTAAGGCCTATAGAAACTCATCAAAGATAGTTCAGGATTACAATGATAAGCATACAGAAAATCAGTCTGTTGGTATAGGTTTTTCATATGGTAGAAGACCTGGAAAGGAAACTGTGATTCAAGATTGTCCTGGAAATGCTGCTGTCAAACCCACCATTCTCAAGAAAGTTAAAACTCCTATTTTCAAAGCTGCTGAAATTGAGTTTGATGAAGAAGCCATGCTCATCAAACAAGAAATTTGTAAGACCCCAGATTTTGGGTAGAATTAAAACTTTTATTATATGATGATGTAAATATGGATAGTGGCAATGACTTTGAGAATCAAGTTATGAAATGAATATGAATTTCGGTTTTCAAACATTTTGAGAATAGTAAGAATGGACTGAACATATAAATAAGAACAATCAACCTGGAAGATAAGAATACAATACTCCAGGGAAGGGAAGTATTTTTATGTCATCCAAATCAATATCTGGAATACATCCGACAACTCCGTAAACAAGATAGCGTACGCCCGAGAAATCACTAGAATGTTTTCTAAGTGCAAAGAGTAAAGAGAAAATAGATCAGGAATATTGGAACGGATTTTGATCCAAAGGATTATAGAAAACCACTGATGAATAGTAACCCTTCATTTAAAAGTTTTTCAGACCACCCTATATGCGGGACGATATAATAAACTTTCAAAGTCGCATTAGTGATCTACGATGGAAATAAAAGAATGCAGAAGCTGTCAGAATCAGAAAAATAGCATTTTTCGTTTTCTCCGAAATTTCACCAAAAACGGACTAAATAATTATTATTTGAGGATATTTAAGGACTTAAATTATTAATTCTATGGATATGGATTTGATAAATGAATTAGAAGTATCGAGAACGATTTCGGTAAAATACCTCGATAGAACCCTCGAGAAACCTTGCGAGCGTTCTACGAAATTAAACGAACCAGTAAAGCTGCTTTAGCTAAACCAATGCATGTTGGACAAGTGTCACAAGCTAAGAGCTATGACTCACCCCTATATAAACAAAAATCAGCATCCTTATCTTTATTAACCAAAACAAAGAAAAGAAAAAGAAGAAGGAAAAATTCGGGAGAAAGAGAGAAGAAAAATGAGGGAGAAAGAAATGATCGTAACTCGAGATTCCGTGGTCCGTTTTTGGCGTTCTACCACTCAAATCGAAGCTCTCGAGAAGCTCTATGCAACCATGGTAAGAGCTCGCTTCATCTCTGTGTTTTACCCATTCGATTCAGTGATTAACAGTTGGAGAAGATGATGAATAGTAACTTGTATCTTGTTTTGTTTTGTTTTGATAATGAGTTTGTAGCTTCCAAAGGTTGTATTAAGCAAGAATCTAAGGCTACATCAGGAGTATGGCAGAAAGCAAGCTTGGAGGAAGGTATAAACCTCTGCCCCTTTGAGTTTGATATGAGTTTTGAAATGGTTTTGATGTTTATGTAAAGTTAAGAGCATGATTAAGTAATTAGATGAATTGTTGGTTGAGTTTGGAGAATGGGTTATGAATTTATTGTGATTATTCATGGAGGATTTGACTGAGTGGAGGGTGTATAAGGTGGATGGTGAGTTTGAGATTGTTTGGTGTTGATTTGGGTATGTTTTGAAAATGGAAAACGTTACGATTATAGCCGTCGTAATGCCCGATTCCCGTTAGCTCTAAAAACTGCCTAGAGTCCGGAAACTTAACTGCCTCTTTTGGTTCAGTGAGGAACATGAGTGTGTAGAGGTTTGTTTCTAGTTTACGTGAGCGCAAGAATCATGCCGTTATGATTTACGGTTTAAGAGAAAAGTGAGTTTTAGTAAACGCCGTTCGGAAGAACGACCCATCTCTGGTCAGCACCTTTGAGGCTATGTTTGGACCACTTAGAAGCCATAATAAAATGTGAAACTTTGAGGAATAATACTAGAGACAGTTAGGAAGGCTCACGAAAAAGATTCGGATTAAAAAGATTATTTTTCGATTTTATAAAAATGTTTTAGTCGAGGGAGCGCAAGTGAAAACCACTAAGAGCGAGACTTAAAAACCAAGGTTCCAAATGGTTAAGTATAACTTGGATTTGAGGATGGATTTCGAACCAAACTTATGATATAAGTATTTAACGGGTAACATGGACTTAGTATGAGCCTATAACGAGTTAGTAATTCCTTGGTTGTGTTTCGCTTACGTGTTTAAGCATTGAGTTATAAGTGGTTTATCGAGGGGATTAACCGTGTGCTTTCGTTTGACTTTGTCTAGATTGTTCGACATGGTCAGGAGCCCTATCACCTCTCGAGCATCAGGCAAGTTTAATAAACCTTACTCTATTATTAGAGTGGGCATATTTTCGAATGTTTAATACTTGTTGATTCAAAAATATATCTATATATATATTCTTTGTTCCAAGTATCGTGCAAGTTTCTAAAACCATATTTTTAAAGTAAGCATATACTAGGTGCAAGTTTTCAAACCTATACCTTTTTAAAACTGTTGTGGTGATAACTAAAGAATTTGAGATATATGCTATATGTGTATGATTTCGAAATGATTTCTATGATGCTAAATCAAAGTATTGATATAAGTTGAACTTATAAGCTATGGATATAGTAATATTTTGGAGCTGATGTGCTAAGTAAAACCCTCGGTAGGGGGAATATACTCTGCATTTATACTTTGGACCGGGAATGGTATCAGTTGTTATCTAGAGATATATTATATATTCTCTATATTTATTTTACATGCTAAGAATGGTATCAGTTGCTATCTAGGGTTATTTTATTGTGTTATTACAATTAATCTCGATAAATGATTTACAAATTAAAGATCATTTGAAGTTTAATCTATTAAGGGTATATTTTAAATATATGATGAATAGTTGTTATCTACCCTTTTTGATAAGAAAGTACTTGAGAATTATTTCTAAATAAATATTCTTTATTAAATATAGTTTGATTTAATTATTTAAAGCCCTACTTCTTAAGGAAGTATTTTGTGAAAACTATTTTTAAACCCTAGATAGCTAATAAAGTTTTATTCAAACAATTATAAATATAATTAGAGAAGGTTCCCAAAACTATTTTCCGTTTAAGTCTATATTCAGAAAGACTTAAATGTTCGCTCAAACTTCAAAGATACATGGAACCTTTCTCAAGATTTTATGGTTGTTTCAAGTGGACTGCCCGGTCCTAAATCTTTTAAATCAATGAATTTATCAGTCTGGTTTACTACCATCAAAATGATTTTGATTACTTCCTCAAGATCCGAGGGGTAAGATCAGTGGAATTAGTTGCATCCATTAACAAGCGTCAGCTTGGGAAATATGGGTGAATTTTCCTTTCCAACCAGATATGACTACTTTGTGGAGTTGTATTCTTGGGGAAAAAGGGGAAGGAACTTTATGTTTCAGTGTTATGGATTTACTCGAACTTGGAGATATATAAGGGACTGAGTAGCGCCGGTCCCCTAAGGGAATTACGCGTAGATCGTCGTTCTTTCCTTAGATTTATCAGTGCCCGACCGTAGGAGAAGTGGATGTAACAGAATCGACCGTCCAAGAACGGGTCTGTTCATCCTGCCTACAACCGATTGGCGGGGAGGTAAGTCGGTGTGAGACTGATTATCTTCCCTTCTACGTAGAAAAACAGCAGGGGGATTCGCCTTACGACTGATCATCGTAGGGGTATCCTCGGCGCCCAGCATCTCCATCTACAGTTCACTATTCATGAAAGAGCACATCTTGTGCCAGTTTTCAGAGAAAGAGAAATTACTCCAGTTACTCAGTTTTATGCAAGTTTTCAGAAAAGAAAGTTTATTCCAGTTGTCAGTCCTATGCCAGTTTTCAAAGAAAGATAGTTTATTCCAGCTATTCAATTTCATGAAAGTTTTCAGAAAGGTTACTCAAGAGTAATCCAGTATATTCCAGTATATGAGTTATCAGAAAGCATATGATTTTACGAAAAAGATATATGGAACCAGATGAGCTTAGAAATGGATTGGAAATATTTTACATTGTATTTATTTCCAAATTATGATATGAGGTAAATGTTTGATATGAAAGATGATAGTGAATTTTTCTTATAACTTCATCTTTCAAGTATATGTTGATAGTCTGCTTATATTCTATACAGCAGATATTTTACGAAAAGGATATACTGAGTTATCTTGTTATTTCAGCTTTTATACTACACTAGAACTTTGTTCATAGTATGAATATCGAAAGTTGCGAAGTATTATGAAATGATATTTGAAGTACAGTAATGGTACTATTTTTGGAATACATTCCGATAAGGAAATAATTTCAGTATCAAGATATTTTGACAAGTTATTGTCTTATACCAGCTTTATTTCTGGGTTGAATTAAAGGCAGAATTATGCCATACTTTCATTACCTTGCTGAGCTATCGCTCACTCTTGCTATTATTTTATATATATTATATAGCAGCGAAGCAGGATGCCTATGGGACGGCACGTACCTCGCAAGGCGTTTCCATAAACAGTTTCAGCAGTGATCCCGGGAGTATTACGAACCAATCGAATCAGGCTACGGCTTTGGTATTCAACTTATGTATAGACATGAATGGTATTAGAGGATTGTGAGCATAAGAAGGCTAAGCTGGTAATGTACCACTACGTAGAAATTGTATCAGTAACAGATTCAAAGACATTTGGGTATTGTAATAAAAAAAAAAATTATTTATTCCGCAGTTATTGTATGGTGTCGTTTCTGAGACTCTAACCTGTGTGTGTGTGTGTGTGTGAGACATATGTTGTGGGGTCATGAGCAGGTAAATTATGAATGGTGTGAGTATTACAGGTAAGGCAAGGAGTACATGGATTGTGACAACCCTAAATCCCTGACCCCGGATTTGGGGCTGTTACAAAATTCTTGATGAGAATGAAGGTGTTGACAGCACATCCAAGGATGGAAAGGATACTGTCACAATCCCCAAGACAGTAAACTTACCAAGCAATCAGACAGTAAGTTCAAAGGATGCTGTCACAATTGGCAAGACAGAATCTTTCAAAGATACTGTCAAGAATGATTCCAAGACAGTAACTTTCAAACCTTCTGTCAAGACAGTAGGAATAAAAGATACTGTCAAGGAAAGTTCGACAGCAACTTCTGAACATACTGTCAATCCAGTAACTCCCAAATCTAAGAACAGGAATGGTAAGGTAGGTGTCAATAAAGGAAATGGATACACAAATGTTGGAGGTGCCTCTAGAAAACTATGCAATAACTGTGGATCTACACATCATTTAACACATGTTTGTAAGAAACCAATTGAGGATAAGATCAATGCTACTGAACTCAATGGTAACTTACACAGAACCCCCCTTATGCATAGAACTATGAGTGTCTGTAATAACATTGATTGTATGCCATGCAAAATCACTGCCATGAGTACATGCTTTAACTTACCTGTTCTCTCTACTGAAAAATGCTCATACCTGAACACTGTTGAGACTTCTGAGCCTGCTGGCAACAGCAAAAAGGCTTCATCCACTAAGAAAAGGACCAAGTCCAATTCTAAACCTAAGTGGGTGAAAAGAGAAGTCAAACAGGAAGTCTTTGATAATGCTTGTGATGTTGTAACTAAAAGAAACTCAGGAAACACTGAAATTGCAGGACCCAACAAAGATTGGGTACCATATGCAACTTAGAAACATTCTGTTTTGCAGGGTAAGAAGAAAAATCAGGTCATGTGGATTATTGACAGTGGTTGCTCAAGACACATGACAGGTGATAAAGCCCTGCTATCACAGTATGTAGAGAAAGTTGGCCCAATCATAACCTTTGGAGACAACAGCAAGGGTTACACAGTGGGATATGGCTGTCTGGAAATTGGAAATGTTGTCATTGAAGATATTGCTCTTGTGGATGGATTGAAGCACAACCTACTCAGTGTCAGCCAATTCAGTGACAGAGGATTTAAGGATGATTTTGATATGATGGTGTGCAACATCTATCACAAGAAGGATGGAAGCCTCTCTCTAAAAGGGGTCAGAAAAGGAAACTTGTTTGTTGCTGATCTAAGCTCAACAAAGAAGGATAAAGTTTACTGTTTTTACAGTAAAGCTACTGTTGGTGACAGTATGCTTTGGCACAGGAAGCTCTCACATCTCAACTTCAAGACAATGAACATTTTAATGAAGAAAGAGTTAGTGAGAGGTTTGCCCCAACAAGAATTCTGTCAAGAAGGACTGTGTGAAGATTGTCAAATGGGCAAACTAAGGAGAGCTATGCACAAGTCCAAGCAAGTGAACACCAACATAGAAGCACTCAAGTTAATTCACATGGATCTTTTTGGACCAGTCAATGTACCATCTATGGCCAGAAAGAGATATGCCTTAGTAATGGTGGATGATTACTCAAGGTACACTTGGGTGAAATTTCTTGAATCCAAAGATGAAGCTGCTCAAGTGATTATTGATCAAATCAGAGTTCTTGATAGAACCCCAAACTCAAAAGTTCAAATCTTGAGGAGTGACAATGGTACAGAATTCAGAAATGCCACACTTGGAAATTTCTGTAAAGATGAAGGAATTGTACAACAATTCTCTGCTGCAAGAACTCCACAGCAGAATGGAGTTGTAGAAAGAAAGAACAGGACTCTCATTGAAGCAGCTAGAACTATGTTGCATGATGCTAAACTGCCAACATATTTCTGGGCTGAAGCAATCAACACAGCCTGCTACACTCAAAACAGAACCATGATTAACAAAACTCATGCAAGCACACCTTACTGTCTGCTAACTGGAAAGAAACCTACTGTCAAATATTTTCATGTGTTTGGAAGCAAATGCTTTATGATGAAGGACAATCATGAGAAGAAAGGAAAATTTGACACCAAGGCATTTGAAGGACTATTCATGGGTTACAGCACAGAAAGGACTGCCTACAGAGTTTATGTTATGGAACACAGGATTATTGAAGAAAGTGTTAATGTCACATTTGATGAAACCAAGTTTCCAGGACTGCATGAAGAAGGAAAGATGCAGACATTCAGATTTGAGAATCAAGGATACTTGGAAGCTGAGGAAATTGTGAATGAAGAACCTAGCTTCACTCAAATTGTTGAAGTTGACAAAGATGCTGTCAACACCACTACTGTCAACCAAACTCCAGCTCAATCACACACCATATCATCTAATATTCAGAACAATGATGACTCTGGAGACAATGAAGAACATGGTGAAGACAATGGAATTGGTGAGCATTCAACTCAACAAATTGAAGCAAATGTTCCTGGTCAATCAAGTAGCTTGCCCAGAATCACCAAGTGGAACAAGGATCACACAAATGACCTTATCATTGGTGACCCTAATTCTGGAGTGAGGACAAGGAACAAAGTCTCTGTTGACAGCATGTTTTCATGCTTCCTGTCTCAAATGGAACCCAAGACAACTGATGAAGCATTGTTGGATTCTGACTGGGTGATAGCCATGCAAGAAGAGCTAAATCAGTTTGAAAGAAACAAGGTATGGAAATTGGTTCCAAGGCCTAAGGGAAAGTCAGTTATTGAGACCAAGTGGGTTTTCAGAAACAAGCTTGATGAAAATGGATTAGTGACAAGGAACAAAGCAAGGCTAGTGGCTAAAGGTTACTGTCAACAGGAAGGAATAGATTATGATGAGACATTTTCTCCTGTTGCAAGACTTGAAGCTATAAGAATCTTTCTAGCTTATACTGCACACTGCAACTTCAAAGTATTTCAGATGGATGTCAAAAGTGCCTTTCTAAATGGAGAGCTGGAAGAAGAAGTGTATGTGGAACAGCCACCAGGGTTTGAGGATGCTGAAATGTATAATTTTGTGTACAAACTCTTCAAAGCTTTGTATGGATTAAAGCAAGCACCCAGGGCATGGTATGACACACTTTCCACCTTTCTTCTGGAAAACCAGTTTACCAGAGGAATTGTGGACAAGACACTTTTCTACAAGCATCATGGCAAGGACATCATTCTGGTACAAATCTATGTGGATGACATCATTTTTGGTTCTACAAATGAGAAGCTGTGTGAGAAGTTTTCCTATCTCATGAGCAACAAATATGAGATGAGTATGATGGGAGAATTGTCATTCTTTCTGGGGTTACAAATTCTTCAACAAACTGATGGAATCTTCATATGTCAAGCTAAATACATCAAGGAACTTCTCAAAAAGTTCAACTTGGAAGATTCATCACCTGCAAAGACACCAATGTCCACAGCAACTAGTCTGGATCTTGACCCTAAAGGAAAGAAAGTTGATTCAAGCACCTATAGAGGCATGGTAGGATCTCTCCTATACCTAACTGCTAGCAGACCTGACATCATGTTTGCTACATGTCTCTGTGCAAGGTTTCAAAGTGATCCAAAGGAGTCACATTTGGTAGCTATCAAGAGAATCTTTAGATACTTAAAAGGCACTCCTAACCTAGGCCTTTGGTATCCTAAGAATACTGGATTTGATCTAATTGGTTACTCAGACTCAGACTATGCTGGATGCAAGATTGACAGAAAAAGTACTACTGGTAGCTGTCAATTTCTTGGTGGAAGATTGGTCTCATGGTTTAGGAAGAAGCAGCATTCAGTTTCTACCTCAACTGCAGAAGCTGAGTACATTGTTGCAGGCAGTTGTTGTGCACAAATCCTATGGATGAAAAGTCAACTTATGGATTATGGTCTAGTATTAAGAGAAATTCCTATTTACTGTGACAACACTAGTTCCATAGCCATCTCAGACAATCCAGTTCAACACTCTAGGACAAAGCACATTGATATAAGACATCACTTTATCAGAGAGCATGTTGAACAAGGAACTGTGAAGCTGATCTATGTCCCAACTGACAAGCAACTTGCTGACATCTTCACTAAGCCATTGGATGAAGCAACCTTCAACAGGTTGGTAAGTGAATTGGGAATGCTGAATCTGGTATGTTAATTTACTAAGGTTTCTAAATTTTCAATTCTTTATGAAGTTCATGACAGCACCTTCAACCTTGCTGTCAAGAGAAGTTACTGTCTACTTGGTCTATGTCTGTTATGTGACAGCATGTTTTGATTTGACTATTCATGCCTGTATTTTGTGCCAGTCTCATACTTTTCAGACCCTGTATGACATTAATGTGACTATTTGTTTAGTTTGAGAGATTAATGTTTGTTCCATTGGACTTTCTACCTTTTTGCATTAATCTGTTGGATTAAAGGAGGACACGACCTTTAATTACTTTTGTGGTAGTTGTATGGGTACTCTAACTGTTGACCATTAGACTTTAATTCTTAGACGGTTTTGCCTATAAATTAACCTTAGGTTTCACCAGTCTGCTCTCAGTTTTAAAGTAAATAATGGAAAACAAAGTAGGGATTGAAATTGGGCTAAAGAAGTGTGATAGTGAACCCTACAATGAAGAGATTGAGGAGCTCTTCGAGGTGCTGTTGGATGCCCTCGATGAGATAGATGAGGAAAAGGAACAGGAAGAGAAAACCAAGGCTCAGGAAGAAGAGAAGGAACTTCAGGCACTCCTCAAGGAAGAAGGTCGCTCTGAAGAAGAGATTAAGGAAGAGACTTTAGGATTAGTTGATAAAATCATAGAATGATGTACTCACTGTTCAATCTTAATGATTTTATTAATAATAATAAAAGTTTCTGTTTATGTGGTTACTGAGTTTTTGACTTGTCTGTGTAACTTACTTAATATCTGTGTTCGAAAGATTCATTGCTAAATCCATATTCTGTTAATTTTAGGTTAAGTATATGAGCAAAGCATTCTAATTAGTTCATGACAGAAATAATTTCCCATTTTAGTTACTGTCACAAAGAAGGATACTGTCCTGTGTCTCTTGACAGCAACCTTCTTGACAGCAGGGAAAGACTTTCTGTCATGGCTTTAGAGGATACTGTCACTCAAATGCTTAACGGTGACAGCATGTTTTTGCGCAATAGTTGCTGTCGCGCAAAACCTACTGTCACCACCACTTATTACTGACAGATTGTTTCTAGCGCACAGGTTACTGTCAACAATAGTGGACCGTTAATTGGATATTCACCCCACGATTGACAGTGAATAACGGGCAGTAACTCACGTGTTAAGAAAGTGGGTTAAGACACGTCCTTTAACTCCACTTTTTGTGCAAACGTTTGAGATACCCATATTTATTCTCCAGTTACTCAGACATATCACTCTCACAAAACTCAAGGCAAACTACTTTTCTTCAAGCTAAAAGCTACTTTCTAATTTTCTTCTTTCTTGAAATCTCCATGGCCCCCAAACAGTCTCTCTCTCAAACAAACTTTGCTGGCATCTTTTCCCCCAACGATGCTGGTGAAGGTTTCAAAGGACTAGTGTTTTTCTTGAACAAGTCCTATCTTCGTTCAGCCATTACCTCAACCCCACATCTCGACTTAGACAAACTTGAGGCATTTTGGCGAACTGCTGTTGCTCAAACTGAGGGTGAAAACCCAGCTATTGAATTCAAGATTCATGAGCAACAATACACTCTCACAGCTGAGGTCATCAATGCTGCTCTTGGTATTACACTGGAAGCAGGCCAAAACTTTGCTCCACTTGCTCATGATGACACTCTCAAGAAGCTCTTCTTGAAGATTGGGTATGCAGGCCCTATTCTCGAAGAGGGAACAACCAAGTGGTACCCGTCTGGTGAAATGGATAGGAAATATCTGAGGAAGGAGTGGAGCATGATATTTGATGCAATGGTCAAGGTGTTCTCTACCAAGTCTACAGGCTGGAATGGGATACCCTCCTACATCAAGAAACTGACACATTCTCTTGTCCATGGATACAAGGTGAATGTTGGAGCTCTTCTCATGGCACAACTCAGGACTGCCATAGGTAAGAAGGTATCAATCTACCCTCGCTTTCTTATGATGTGTATCAATTCTTTCTGTGAATTAATAATGATGCCCCTCGTCTAGAGGTTTGCTCTGTCTTGAAAAAGAACACACACACACTATTATCTTCACAGGATCTAAATGCACAAATTCCACTTTGTTTCACTCAGCACATGGTTGATCAAGTGTCCAACCTTGATTATCCATTACCTACTGGTTATGATTCCTTTACTCTTGCGAATGTAACTGAATTAGACCCAAATTCAGTTAACCCACATTCCACACCATACACTCAGCCTAGGCCCTCTAGACTTCCCAAAGCCCAAAGAGAAGCCTTGCAAGAATCCAGAAAAAGATCCTTAGAAGCTGATGTTGGTGGTAGCTCTGTCAGTCAAGAGGGAGACACTGCACCTAGTGCAGCAAACAAGGATGGTAGTCAAACAGAACCCCCAGTGGTTCCCCCTGAGCCTAAGAAGAAGAGAGCTAGGAGGACCAAAACCACTGTTAGCCAAGCTGCAGTTTCTCAACAAACTGTAGTTACTGAAAGGGATTCCAACACCTCCCTAGATGTGCCTTCTCAACAAGGTGCATCTATTGAAATTGGTCTGTCTCCCAAGGCACCCTGTACAGAGTCTGCACAAACTCATGGTTCACAACCTGAGATACCCCCACTTGAAGAAACACACAGTGAGTTAGGGCACAGTGAGGATTTTTCTACTCCTATTGATGATTCACATGTTTCATCTGTGAATCAGCCCCCACTCTCTGCTACACTTTCACCTTCTTCCTTCCCTACACATTCTTTTGTTTCTTCTCCACAACCTAGAGAAGGGGACAGTCCCAACCCTTCAGGTTTTGATCATCCATCTCCAATCATGGATGAGCCCCCATCTAGTGGTCCACAAGAACCCATTTCTCAAAGTGAGATGGACACCACTCCTCCAAACACTGAGCAAGGGCAAAGTGGTATTTTGTCAGAAAATGAAACAGCCAACACTTTGTCTGAACTCCAAGGAGCATCTTACCTTCAAGAAGATGCTGTCACAGCCTCTGTTGCTGTCAAAGACACTAGGAATGCTACTGTCCTGGACACAGCTGCTGTCATGGGTGGAGAGAAAGATACTGTCACTACAGAACCTACTGTCACTCCACATCCCAAAGTTGCTGTCATGCCAGAACCTGTTGTCCAGACTCCAACCGACAGTAACATTTCTGCTCAAGATGTTGTCCAGTCCTCCCAGCCTGATTTTGATGCTGTAATCATTGAGGATGCCTCTGATGATGACCTACCTCTAGCCAAACTCTTAAAGGTACATTCCAAATCTACTCCTTCCATGCATGTTAGTACTGCTCATACCCATGCATCTAGGTTGAGTGAGGGTGTGCAAAAGAAAAGAGAGATAAAAGAATAGAGAGGTGAGCATAAAAATGAGAGGCAGCCAAATGAGCTGGCAAAAGGAGAGGGCCTTGAGCATGTCCAGAGAGATATTGAGGGAGCCCACACTATTCAGGCACTAGGCCTTGAGAGTCAATCTGTGAGGAGTGATGAGATCACTCAAAAACACCCTGAGAGTGTGAGAACCCCCATAGCCTCCAAGCCCCTGTCTTTTCCTTCCCCTCCAAGAAGGTTAAGGTATGGTGGCCCCTCTACTACTTTTGGTAACAGGATTGCAGCTCTGGAAGGACAGTGTGTTACCTTGGACTCCAAGATGGACTCTCTCTCTCAACTGGTGGTTGATGGTTTTGCTGCTACTCAACTCTCTATACAGTTCCTTACTGACCTGGTAGCTGCCAACTCAACTAAGGGGGAGAAGGTAGCAAGATCAGAATCATTGCCTATTCAGGAATCAGGTGGAACTCAGGGGGAGCCAGTATCTGTGAAGCCCAAAGGGGGAGCAAACCAAGTTTCAGGAGTTAAAAGGAAAGCAAGGACTAAGGGGGAGCAAGTCAAACCAAGCAATGAACAACCACAGGATAAAGCTGAAGATCTGGTTGAAGTTGAATTGGATGGTGAACAGGTGTTAATGTCAAAGGCAACTCAAGATGCAATGCAAAGAAGACATGCATCTAGACACCCAATCTTGCCTCCTGTGGTGATTAGAGAACCAACTTCACAAACTCAAGAAACTGCTCTACAGAAGAAATGGAGAGAAATGGAGGAACAAAATAAGCTTGGGAAAGGTAAAGGGAAACTGCCTGAATCCATTCAAGAAGGAATCATGTGGTCAAATGGCACTCAATTTGATCAAGAAGAAGCCAATGTCTTGATGGTGGATTACAGGGAGAGCACATTACACAACCATGACAGTGAATTTAGCAGTTTGGTGGAAAAAGCAATGAATGCTCCAAGCAACCGTCCAACCAACACCACAAAACTGTTAAAGGATCAAATTACTAGTGTCGGTGTAATGGTGAATGATGAGAAAAGATGGGCTGTAAGTATTTATCTCACTTCTGGCATATCTTATTTCATCACAATGCAACTATTGCAGAGTCTGCCAGCAAAGGTGTTGTGTGCTTTGAAGGGAAAGATCAGGGCAACTCAAACACCATTCAATGAAATATTGGATATGCAAATCCAGAACCTGATCACACAGAAGCTACCTGAAGTCTACTCAAATCCACCAAGTGTTTTCTACAGATCTAAAACTAAGGATGGCACAAGAAGGAACAGCTTCATGAATTTGGTTAGCCCATCCAGAATGGAAACCAAGTCAATTCTGAAGGTACTAGATGGAATACTCAGTTCAAATGCCAATCCAGGAAGAGTTCATGTTGTTCAAGAGATCTACAAAATGCTGGTGTTGAGAGACAAGGCACTGGGAGCTAGAATGAAGGAGCTAATCTCTAGAGCCAATGCCAAAAGAAATGATCAAGGTGGAAGTTGCCTCTATAACATTCCTCCTCATGATGATGATGATGATGATGATGATGATGATGATGAAGATGGTGAGGATGGAGGTGGTGAAGCTTCTGGAAATGCTGGAAATGCTAGTGGAAGTAATTCTGGGAATACTGGTATTCAATCTCAGAATGAAGGCAATGAAGAAACTCCTAGCCAGGAAAAGAAAGATGCTGGTGCAACAGATGAAGAGGAGACAAGAATACTGGAAGCTTTGGAGGCAAGCATTCTTAGATGTGCTATTGACTGCATAAATGCAGAAAAAGATGCTGTCACTAAAGGTACTGTCGACAAGGATACTGTCATAGAAGATGCTGTCATGAAAGACATTGTCGACAAAGGTACTGTCAAGGAAGGTTCTGTCAAGGATGAAGCCAAGGCTACTGTCAAGCCCAAAAGACTGAAAGCCAAAGCAAAGGCATGGTTTTCTAGACAGAAACCTACAGGGAAGCACAAGTACTCAGGAAAGGAAAAGGCCACTGGATTTGGCAGAAATCTTAGGAAGCCAATTCAATCAATTCCTCCCAACAGTCTTAAGATTCAACAAATGAAATCAAAAGAAATTAAGAGTGTTGAGGTTAAGCTGGATGCAAATCAAGAGGCCTATGAGTACATTCTGTGGTGGGAAGAATCAAGGTCTGCCAAGATTGACAAGGACTTCAATCTGGTAGCCACATCAACCAAGAACAGCACATCAACCATAGATAAAAGAAGAATTGACTTCTTCTACCTGGAAAGAATGGTAGAGTTGCTGGAGAGCTATGATAATGTTTCAGAGTCTGTCATGGAACATGTTCTAAAATATCAGGCAGATAGGGATGCTGAATTTTATCAGAAATTTGGCTACAACTTTGCAGATTTTGATGATGCTGATATTTTAACTGATCTCCCAGCTTCTCCTATACCATATCACTGGTACTATGAGTTTCATGATTTACCCACAGAAGAAGGGCAAGCCCAACCAACTCAGGAAGGGCAACCCAAGCCAAGCAAAGGACCTGAATCTTCTGAATATTCTCAAACTCAGTCAGAGCTTGATAAGAAGGAAGCTGAATTACTGGAAAAACACAAGGCCTCTAACAAGGCAGAAAGTGAAGCTCCAAATTATCAACCATATATGCTGGAAAATCCCCTAAGAGTCAAGTTCATAAAAGAAGAAATCTATGTTTGCAGCTTGCATAAGCTTAAAACATCCACTCTGAAGGATTTACAGTATATGGTAGCTGGTTCAATTCATCTCTTGGAGCAGATTTGTTCTGATGAGATAGAGAAGTTATTGGAAGGGAGAAAAGGAGAAGACTCAAAGCTGGACAAGCACAGAAGAAGGTCTCTCAATGCTTATCCTGGAAGTAAATTCAAGCTCATTAATGAAGAACTTCACTTCAGAACCTATCCATATGATATAGAGCAATGGCTGAATCTCAGGGATGTTAGTTCTCTCATCTCTCCTTCCATAAAGCAGATCATTGATGAAGTAGAGGATGCTGCAGTGTCTGCTGCTGAAACTTCTCTTGTAGAAGGTCTAAGAGGCTGCTTGGCAGAAGCTCTCAAAAGAGAGGATGTAGCAAGACAGAAGAGGAAATCTCAAGCTAAGTAAAAATTCTTAATCCATTCTGATCTTGTTAGTTAAGTTGTCAGCACATATTGTAAATTTGTTGTTATTCTCCATAAAAACAAATTGGGGGAGATTGTTGGGATTTATGGGTGATAGCATAGAAACAACTTAACTTTGAATGTACTTAATTTTTTAATTAAGTAGAACATACTGTCATAGCCAAAGTATGTTCTTGTAATCAGTATGTAATGTTATTCTAGTTGCGTAAATTGAAAGAAGTTCACTTATGTGTTCAAGCCTCAAAGAATGCATTTTAGATGACAGCATGAATAAAGGTTACTGTCCTAAAGCTGTGACAGTAAGATTACAAGAAGACAGAATGTTGCAAGTCACGACAGCATATTCACTCTGACAGCAACATTGGCGGAAGACTACGCGACAGCAACTATTGCCCTCGACAGCAAGTTTGGAATCCTCGACAGCACTCTATGCGGGGAACTCATACTGTCACCAAAAGATCATTCCTGTGACAACAAGCTTTGTGGCAAAAGTAACTGTCTCGATAAAGATCCTTGTTCTAGGTATCTTTCTTAGTCAAATCCCGTGACAGTTTAAATGTTCAAGAAACAGGCGTGATGCAGTATCCCTAAGCTGCACCAAGTCTGCAAGACTACGACAGAAGCTTCAAGCACTACAAAAAAAAAAAGCGAATCAATTCAAGAGCAAGGTCAAGTCTTTATCTGTTGAATTGTTTTAGCTGGAAATAGAATGAATCTAGGTTGCTTTCTTTGTAATGTATATCTGACATGTTAGCAATTTAGGAAAGTCACATGGGTAAGACAATCTGTAAGAAGCTGCCACTTGACAGTGACAACAGCTTCACAAACCCGTGACTGATAGTGATAGGATTAGTCTTATACCTACTATCAATTCATTCTAAAAATGTAACGAAGACAAGTAAGTGTCTTGGAGAAAACCGAAGCTCGAGAATTCTTTCTTGAGGTTTTAGCAACACTTTGCAAAATAAATAAAACATTTATTTTGTGAATCTTGTTCTTACTGAATACTGTTCGTGATTGCGTATATTGCTGATAACGTTTAATCTTGATTTTAGTTGTTGAAATTTAGATTGAATTTTATCAGTATTGCATTCATCCCCCCCCCCCTTCTGCAATACACAAGGACTAACACATGAAGATGTGTTTTTATCTTTTTATCAATAAACTGTTTCATGTTATAGCTTCTTCGTCCATCATTATGTGTATAACAGTTAATATATTCGTGTAGAAAATTCTGCCAACCTATTGTTGAAATAGGCTGTTGAGAACTCCCCAGCTTATTGTTCTGGGATACTCCTTGAGGATGTTATTGTAGAATGCAATGGTAAATCAGTCTGCAGTAAGTTAGAGGTATATTGACTTCTATTATGTTGTAACTGGAAAATGTTCTCTTGTACAACACTCTGTGTTCACTGTTGAAATAGTCACATAAACATCTTTTGGTAGAATATGGTGGCTTGATCATGGATCATTTTTGATTCATTTCTGCCCTGTTATGTCGAGTTAGGAAGCTAGCATTGCTAACAAATGACGTTTTAAAGGTGCAATTGAAGTCAAACTAGTTCTACTTTAGCATCAATAAATAATAGACATGCACATGGCACCCTAGCTTCTCTGCCTTGGACTACTATAATTCACTGTAAAAAAACTCCATCACTGGCATTAGAATCTAAGAATCACAAGCCAAGCAATTAACAAAATCACAACTACCAATATACAACTACCAATATAGCAGAGTAACGGCTCCACTACCATTTATGTATACTAATGTAATGTAGCTTCTTTTTTACTTGTATAAAATATATTTAAATATACTTTTATTAGTTTTTGAAATAATTAGATCCGAATACAAACTAGATATGAATGAATACCATAAACATAATCCTAAAATAAAAAAAAATTCAAGAACATAATTAGTTAATTATCATTTGGTGCCGTTTGATTATTTGAATATGAACTCAACAAGAGAATGTTGCTGAGATTTTAATGTTTTATAGAAATATTATTTTAATTTTTACTAACCGATTTCAAATCTTATAATGTCAATTGTACCTTAAATAAATACAATGTTATGAAATTTTTAGCATTTAGTTAATAATATTATTTGTGGCACTGTCAAATATGAGTAGTGTCAGCTAAGTAGCATCTCAAAGTAGTAAATATCATTTTCTGTTGGTGACAAAATGTTGGGAATTGACATTGTTATATGTGGGAAAGTGTGATGATACCTAAAATAGAAAATATGTATCACTCACACTTCTCAATTGAAAGTAGGTTTAATAAAATGATTATATCTTGAGAAAATGGATAGTAATACTCACAAAACTCTCTTTGTGTTATTGGTTGTTTAGTTAGAAGGTTTATGAATTGACATTGCTTCTTGATAATCTTATTACTGACCTTCATAAGTTCTAGTGCTAACTATCTTCATAAATGTTCTTCACAGCCTTCTCAAGTTCTCATCACCACCTCCAACCTAGAGAGTGTTGTACTCTCTATATCTTTTAATATGTGAATACATTATATAGGGAAGTAAGTACTTCCTATTCAATTAGATATTCCTTGCATCATGTATTGACACAACTTTGTTGTTATAGGTTGAAGGGCTTATGATGGACATTGCTGCAGCTGAAGAAGAAATTACAAGATGGCCAGGAACTTGAAGAGGCAAAACAAGCTGTAATACAGTCGGAGAATAAACTTAAATATAAAGAAGAAACAGCAGATGCTGACATGGCCGCAAAAGATGTAGCTGAGAAATCATTAAGGTTGGCTCATTTGAGGTCTTCTAGGCTTAGCTACTCCATGGTAGTTGAGTTGGGTTTTAGATGTTGGTTTATGTAGTAGATATAGATGATTGATTATTATGTATTGGAATGGTGTGAATTTGATGTTGTTATTTTGGATGGTTTTTTATGTATTGAAATGGCTTCTGGACATCCTGTTTATGTATTGGAATGTTTGGTAATATTTTGAATGAGAAGTTCTATATTTCAATGTCATATGTTGTCATTATGTATTTAAAGTGTTAGTAAAAAGCATGCAAAGTGTAACCATTGACTCCAAAGTATTTAGTCTTTATGTGTTGGCAAAAGTATAGAAAATGTGTTGGCATAGGTCTATAGCAATACTATTAGTAGTGTTACTACAAAGATAACTGTGTAGGCATAGATCTATAGCAACAACTAATAATATGTAGCCACAGAAATAAAATGTGTTGGCGTAGGGGTCTAAGCCTACACATTTCTCCCGTGTTACCAAAAACTACAAAAGTGTTGGCGTAGACCCCTATGGTAGCGGCCATTTTTGTAACACCCTCAAATTTGGTCAAAGTGTAGCCAAGGCCTATTTTTTTCCTTTTACCAACAGTTTTTTGGGCTATAACCACACTTTTTTAGGTGTTGCCGAAGCCCACTTATGGCGTAGTGTATCCTCCTCAACTACCTTCGCTTTACCTTTCCCCTTTGCCTTCTTCTTTCCTTTCCCTTTCCCCTTTGCCTCAGTAGTCAACTCCTCCTCCGTAACATTAGTTTCCCCCTTCTTCTTCTTTGGTACAATGGCCCTTGCCCAATACTCAACAACGGGAAAGGTAGCCCGTTTAGGATCCGGCATAGGAAGCCCAATATCAAACCTCTCATATGACCATACCATCAACATGAATAAACAACCACTGACACTGTTGGCTCCTTTCTTGGATGCATGCTCAAGGCCCCTATACAAGTATGCCAATACTGCAGAACCCCAAGAATAAGTGTGAATACTATCCAAGTAGTAAAGAGGGGCAATGTACCTGGGATGCACCACATTCCTACTACTGGTAGGAAACAAGGCCGACCCCACAACCAACATCAGGTACGCCTTCGTGTGGAGAACAATCTTATCCATGTCATTACCCGGATCTGCCCCGTACCTACTAAACAACCAAGTGTACTTTATCCCTCCTCTTTTATCCATTGCCTCACCAATCTCCTTCTCTGAAAGCTCCTCAAACCAATTCCTACTGAAATATGACTTAGGATTGTTCATAGCACGCCCAACCAAAGGCTGACCAACAGTAGGCAATCCCAAGATGTAATGGACATCCTGCAATGTCACTGTCATCTCACCCTGCCTCATGAAGAAGGTATTTGTCTCAGGGCGCTAACGCTCCACCAAAGCTGTGATAAGTGCTGTATCATTCTGAAGGAGCACATCGGTATTCACAAACAAGCCAAACCCAGTCATGCGCAATATCTCCTTCTGAGCATCGTTTAATACCCATGAGCGCATCAGTCTATTACCACAAAAACACTGCAAGGTACCCCTCTCAACACCCGCCCAAACATCCTCACTCACATGATACGCATTGTCGAATATAACCGTCTGACTAATAGGGTCTGGCAATACGTCATCAAGCCTGAAAATTTAACAATTTAAAATATATTAGCCATACACAATCCATATTTCAATGTGTACAAGAAATATGGGCTTAGATGCGCACTGAGATACCAAACTCAAAGGGAATAAATCAAAATGACTCATCTCTTGAAAGCATAGCAGATGCGCACATATTAAATTAGTCAATTAGTCAATTTCTCTACTTTATATTCTGTTTAATTTTGATTTTCATAGAAAAATTGAACTTTATATCTGGTTGTACCTATACTTATAGCTGCAAGTAACTTCTTGAGTTTTAAATTGATAGCTACCACTAATGACTCTTTTTAGCTAGTAAGAACCTCCTTTAACATCGACTGATATTTGCTTACTTGTTGTTTCTATTATATAATTTTCGAATAATCATCCACATCTGTGTTGTCAATTTTTCATTTCTAAATTATTGCAACTGCTATTTACTTTAGATGAGGTTTGTCCGAAAAGAGTAGGCAATGGTGATGCTGTTCTACACTCCAAACAGGAAATAGTAGTGACTTAAGAAGAAATGTTGGAATATTCCTCTCATTATATCATATCAGCCTCGAATGCATTAGGCAAACATCAATGTCAGATGAATCTGAAGGGACCATATTAGATCCAATTAAGAGTGCATAATGTATACCGTAGTCATAGTAGCATTGTGATCTTTTAAAAACAAGACAGTAGAAATACATGAATTTGCTTTTGTTTTTGTTAGACTAAGTATTAGACATTACATTACATATAAAATGCATATTCATATTGGAAACTTCAGATAGCTACTGCTGTGCTAAAATGGTTCACTGCGGATTCACTTGTTTCACCATAATTTGATAGTACAAGTACTATGTCACTAGTTCCTCCACATTATTCTGTGTTTTCAATGTAGCTGTGAAATCTTGTGGACAGTCGTATACGAATTCAAATACGAACGAACATATAATTTGAGAGATATTAGCTGCAGTGTATGAACTTGATCAAATCTGAATGGCCTCAGTCAAGAAGAAAAAATTACTATGTAATTATTTATGTGTATTCATATTATCGCCGAATATGTGAAAAACTGCTCATTCTCTCAAGTACAACCTAATTCAAATACGAAATAACAACTGCAAATATTGCAAATATTCGAATTTATCAGTTCAAGTACAAATACGAACGAACATATAAGAACACATTTGTCTTTCCTCTTTGGTGCATGTGTGATGTCCAGGGTTAAATTGCCCTCTATAATCATGAAATGACAGAATATCATCTACTAGACGGTTGGGAACTTCAGATGCCACTCCCATGGTCAATACAACTTTTCTTCTTTTGCCACAAGAAGAATCCTTGCACCTATTTAGCAAAAAAGAATCCTTGCACCAAAAATGGCTATGGACTGTGGTATATATGCCTCTAGCACTTGTCCGACTGCAGCAATCACATTAGAAAGCCACCCCCACTTTGATTGATTCTAATAAAGTCGATAGCATATGGAAAAAAAAATCTTGATATAAGCATACAGTATAACATGGTATAATTTAATTGGTTCTCGTGTTTTTTTGGAAATAACAACGCGTTTATTGACCTGGTGTGCATTTAAAAAATGGCAAGCAAAAACAATAATAATAAACATTTGACAAACCGACAAAGAGATATGGGAAGAACAGAGGATATGGTTAGATTATTACCAGTGAGCCCCCCTGGAATAGATGAAGTCCTGACATTGTCTTTATTGCCCTCTTCTTGGCTGCGGGAGCCTCAACAGTTGGACCCAGGCATAAGTTGCTCCTTTCTTGGTCCTAGATGCATCTGGAGAGGCAACTGCGACTGTTGCTCTGTAAACTTCACATGACCACTATTAAAACAAGAAATATAATTGACCTTGAGAGTATGAAATCTTAATTTTTAATATGGCAAGTGTGTAAGAATGTGAATAGCATACTGCCAAGCTTCTGTGCACACCAACCAATTTGTGCTTATCTTTTATCATGTCTTTAGGAACTAATATTCTTGATTTCAATGGTTTAAAAAATGATTAAATAATGTAATATACAATTAAATGAACTATGCAGTTGACATACTTGTCAACACAACTTCAATCAAAGTTCTAAAAAGCAACCCAAACATACTCAGTTTGTGTTACTTGGAAGTAGAGACTCAGAGGATGAGATGTACACAAACCTTACCTCTACATGGAGATCGGAGAGGCTATTTTGGCAAAGATTCGCGACTTGTGAAAAAAATCTTGAGAAGTTAAAAAAACCAAGAAGAAGATGAATAAGAAGAACAATATGATGTTAAAATGCACAATAAAAACAAAAACGTGGATGATAATAAAGTAAGTCTGCATAAAATAAGGTATGCAGTAAAGAGCATTAGAAGAAACAATAGCATAAAAAGCGACCTAATTACAAGGGCTAGGGGACCGTCATCCCCCTTTGATATTCCTAAAAACGCCACTACAAAAATATTGTGGTTGCTTGCTTCCTAGCCTCCCTATACCCCCAACACCAAAACTACACTAACTTTCGATCACTACAACTGATTTGCTACCTTAATTCTGTGTCTCCAGCATCTAATCAAGTTCCAAATCATGTAAATATGATTTAGTGTAGCATTTTTGTTCCATTTAGTTATGTATGCCTACCCATGACACACAATTAACGTGGGCTTGATACAGGAATTAAATAAAAGATCTCAAATAAAGTGGGTGCTGCCATTATTGTTCATGATATAGTAAAGAAATAATACTATAACGATACTACTCGATGAAGGTCCCCACATCATTGAATTGTATTAAATTTCTCCATGATTTTCTTAAACTAAAGATAATGAAATTTACACAACTCAAAATGACAGAGATCCAGGTAGAGCAGCAATAAATATGTTAAGGGTATGTGTGGAAGGTAATGCATCAAATAAAGATGGTTTCAGCTGCAACGATTACTGGTGATGTGTGCATGTATATTTCCAGATCATACGACATGAAAGACCAAGGACTATTGGGATGTGAACTTCATTGTCCTTACCAAGTATGGGTATACAAATTGACGAAATGTTAATGCATTGCCTAAAATGAAAATGCAGACTGCGGAGTATTTCTCCATTCTAAATGCATATTCGGTTTCTAATACAATAAAGGAAATCTTTATAGTGTAGATTATTATTAGAAGTAGTAATAGAATGACATATTAAAAGCTTCATATCACTTTATGCTCTAAAGTTTACATTTGCTCTTAATTTTGGAATAAACTATAATTCAAAATGTTAGTTTACTTGATTGTCAAAAAAAAAATGTTAATTTTACTTTTTGGTCCTTGGATACCAATTAAGTTTACCTGTCATTGCTCTTGTCAAAAACTTCTCCTTGCTAATGTTTCTTTCTTCCATTATATTTTCTTGTCCTGTCATGTAAGTACCAGTGTTAGTGCATATTAAAGATATAGGACTCATTTTTTTCTCTGTGCAGCAACTATACCATATGGCCTTCTATAAACACAACTGGACAATCCTTATTCAAAGATAATATAACCACAAAAGCCTTGTTACCTCTATGAGTTTGATCACGAAAAGGATTCACTCATAATTTTTAAGAGCAAGTTTGGTTTTAAAAATCTTTGCACCGAACACCTGTACTTTGGTATATTGAGCTGAGGCAACAGATTCTTTAAATAATTAAAGAAAGGAAACATAGAAAGATGAGACTAGTATATGATGTAAAAGAACAAACACTTTGCCCAACTTGACACATGATGCAAAGGAAAGAAAACAAATAGATTTACGGCACCAACTAAGAACCAAGATAGCATTTGCTAATCCAGCATATCTACAAAGGACTTTCTATAGATTTGGCAGTATGCAAGATGAAACTAATAAGCGTGTATATCAGCAGAATGGGGACATGTTTCTATATTCATCATAGGAAACAAACGATAACATTATTTAATAGGATCATTCTTAAAAATATCTTAATCGAAGTCTTTCACCTCTTCTGCATTTTTACTTTACAAGATACAACTGTTTTTATATGGGCTATATTCTTCAGCTCCCTGGAAAATCCATCCAAGGGAAGGATAAAGGAGAAAGAAGAAAACAGCTATATATCCCAAAACATCCTAATACAAAATTATTCGCACATCACCATTAGATCAAACTGTACTAATCATTTGCATTGCTGCCGATAATAATAAAAAAATCCTAAGAAAAAAAACAATTAACAAAATCAGCAGGCTACAAAAGTTTTTACACTTATATATGAGGGAAGTGCAAATTATTGGGAATCTGCGCCAAAATTCTTACAGAAATCAAACTTTAGCCGAATTTATAGTCAGATTGCAGCATTCGTCTTGAATTTGTTCATAAGTGATCTTCTCTTTTAAGTATGCAACATACTTTCTGTACGTTTTCTGCCAAGGCAACAGATATCACTATATTTATCAAGGCAAAACAAACTTATTTTCCTTTTTTGTATATTTACTTGGATAAATTGGATCTGTAAGGATACATTTAGGCGTAAATCTCTTGCTACTTGAATCAATTCTCTACTTATCATATAACAAATTCAAATATGTACTACAAAAAGTAACAGATATATTAGAGGTTCTGGTGGGCCAGGACAGCGTAATAACAACTAATTTTAGGATAGATGCATGTATCTGTATGGCCGCATGGGTCTGCAAGAAAAAAGTAGTTAGCCTCATATATTACCTATGATTGACATGTATTTCATTACTTTCAGGAAACAAACAGATGTAAAGTAGTAAAAGCACATAAGCATCACCACAAAACTGAAATATATCTAAATCAAGTAATAATACTGATCCAATCATTCACCATTATTTAGTGAACCTATCCCGTATTAATCATGAGCATCTATATGATACTAATAGGTTCAATCAGATGTATAATAATTGATATATAAATCAAAGAAGAGTGTAAGGAGTCACGTCAACGGAAAAAACAGTGGGAAAAAATACAATTGCTAAAATTAGGAAAACAAATATATTCAAATATAACCTGTGTGTGTGTGTGTGTGTGTGTGTGTGAGAGAGAGAGAGAGAGAGAGAGAGAGAGAGAGAGAGAGAGAGTAGGTGCCAGTGGCCAGTCAAACGATTGACCTAAAGCCAAAAGATTTAATATATGAACAAAATTTATTTACATTGTTGGAAACAAAATATTCGAAAATTGATATCCAATAAACTTTGTGATTCAGCTTGACTCTGACAATTAGCTCTAATGAATGAATAGGAGATAACTAGAAACATAGAGATAGCTTAGCAAAACAAAGAAACTTGAAGATAGCGAAAGACAAAAGTCAAGATTATGTACAACCAGGTGGAAGCGGACCGCAAGATAGTATGCTTTAGTATCTGTTAAACCAAGCAGGCAAATCAAAAGGAAGGATACATAAAATCATCAGAAAGGGTACGACCCATTCATTTAAGATCATTTAAGATCTAGCGAGCATCGCATTGGTAAGGAGAAAAAGGCAACCGCTTTACTTAATCTGAAAGAAGTATCTTACTCGGAAATAAAACACACAAGCGTAACTACACTAAATACAACACTAAAATTTCTTTCAGCATTGAGTATCACCGCCAGAATAAAATAGTTGGGGGGGGGGGGGGGGGGTAAGAGAAACATATCAGTAACGCAGGTACTTCTGAAAGCAGCACGTTTATTTCACAGAAACAAAGAAACAAAAACCAAGAATGATCAGTTAGCACCACGAAGTTTATTAGCCCAGAATATAAGTCTGTGCCATTACTATAGTTCCTATACTGTAGGAGATTATGTTGGTCCCTAGGCATCTTAAAAGGTGCAGAAAATTATATTTTTACAGGAAGTATGAAAACACAAACTAACCGGATGTTATAACCATGTGCTTGTTGAAGACTTCTCATGGGGTCAGGTGTTGCCGACTGTGTTCAGTGATCATATAAGACTAGAAACTACAGATGTCAGTTGTCTTGATAAACTTCATACTCATTGCTTGTGTGCATTAAATTGATATAGCCCATAACAAAATTAGACCACCGGATAAATTAGACAATGAAAGCTCTTTCTCGTTTAGCATGTAATGACTATTCATTGCAATCCCAAGTCTTTAAGAGAATAGATGGAGCAGAATCTTGATATGGAGGAAGATTAATTTACGCTACAAAAAAACAAACTAGTACCGAGTAGGTAGCCCTCTGTAGTTTACGCAGCTGTAAGGACTTGAGGACGTCAAACTTTAGTACCGAGTACGTAGCCCTCTGTAGTTTAAGCAGCTGTAAGGACTTGTGGACGTCAAACTTGTATGAGACTAATTAAATATTAATCATATCAAGCAAGTACATCTTGTTCTTAGTACGAAACGTGGAACAATGTAAGCAACCAGTAGAAAACACCGATAAGGAGAAAAAATTGGAAGGGAGACTAGGGGCTGAAAAAAAAGTCGAAGCCACATGTTACCAGTCATCCCTACATGAACGCAATCCTTTCTGGAAATGATGAAAACGCTTAATATTTCTTACTATGATCCCCATTTCAAAATTTTCAGGAAAAAAACAATAAGACTGTGACAATCACCACAAAGTAAAAAGATTTCTTTTTAATCCTAATCAGAGCCCCCAAGGGAATGTCAGAAGCCCAAATGCAAGGGTCAGTCTCTCGCTGTAATGCCACAAGCTCCGATTGTCAATTTCCACAATATTAACTGCATATTCAGTTTGAGCCACATAACCTTTCTTCTTTACTAACTTCCCTATCCTTGTTAACATCTCAATATCTCATATATGAAATATCTAATTGGTCCTATTATGTGTTCTTTCATTTGCTGTAAAAACATATCTATTTGTTCTTAAAGTAAATCCAGCTGTACCCAGTTTTTTTGTTAACTCGTTTGACTCCCATTAGTCTTCTCACTTCACTAGCTTCCTTTACCCGGCCGTTACGTGTGTAGATATTAGAAAGCAGTACATAATTTCCTGGATTATCAGGTTCAATCTCAAAGAGCCTCTTAGCAACTTCTACACCCATTTCAAGATTCCCAAATCTATTACAAGCCCCGAGTAGAGCTCCCCAGACTGATGCACCTGGTTCGATTGGCATTGACTGTACAAAGTTTTTTGCTTCACCCAATCGACCTGCACGACAAAGCAAGTCGACCATGCAAGCATAGTGCTGATGGCCAGGATTTACATTGTGTTGCTCACTCATGGCATTGAAGTAATAGAATCCTTCATCAACTCGTCCGGTATGGCTACAAGCAGATAAAACGCTAACAAATGTAATATAACATGGTTTAATCCCCTCATCGAGCATATTCTTAAACAATTCTATAGCCTGATATGCACAACCATGTTGTTGGAAGGCAGATATCATGGTTGTCCAAGTTACCACATTTTTACCCTCACATTCATCAAAGACTCGATGACCATCAGCCAAACAACCACATTTTGCATACATATTAATTAATGAATTTACAATGCGTAAATTACACCCAAAACCAGTTTTAATTACCTGATTATGGACCACAGAACCCTGTTCCAATGCTGCAATACTAGCAGCAGCATGTAGGACAGTAGAAAACGACGCCTCACCAGGGGATATCCCTTCACATCTCATGTCCCAAAAAAACTTGCAAGCCTCTCTAAAGTTACCCTTTTGAACACATCCCATCGCAATAACATTCCACGTGACAACATCTCTATCCTCAATCGTTCCAAACAACTTATACGCATCTTCAAGAAACCCACATTTAACATACATGTCCATAACAGAATTCTTCACATAACCAAACGAAACCAATCCATACTTCAAAACCAATCCATGAACTTGCCTCCCAATATCCAAACCACCCAAATTCCCACAAGCACTCAAAACAGTCGAAAACGTAACTTCATTCATCCCAACACATTTCACCCCAACCACTTCCTTAAACACCCCAACTGCATCACCATACATCTTATTCCCCAAAAACCCATTAATCATCGAATTCCACGAAACAAAATTTCTCTCAGGCATTTCATCAAACACCTTCATTGCCAACCTCATATCACCACACTTACCATACATATCAACCAATGCACTCCCCACAAACAAATCCAACACAAACCCATGTTTCAAAATCAAACAATGAACCTGTTCCCCATTACAAACAACCCCAATTCCACCACAAATAGGCAAAACAGCAGAAAATGTATACTCATCAGGCAAAACACAACAACTCATCATTTTCTTGAAAAAGATGAGACCTTTATAACACTCATTACATTTAGACAAATGGGTAATAACTGAATTAAATGTAATAACATTTTTATATTCATCTTGGGTGTTTTTAAACAATGTGAGACTTTTATTAAAATGACCACTTTTAGCATACAAGTTGAGTAGGTTATTAAAGATACAAGATAGAGAAATAAAGTTGTTAGTGATGATTTTTGAATGAATTTGGGTGGCATGTTTGTAATTAAAAGATTTGTTAATCAGTGAATTGAGATAAGCTGGTGTGAATTGAGATAATTTGAGGAAGACATTATAGTTTGGGTTCAAAAAGCTTTTGCATGAATTCATACCGGAAAAAATGGCCAAAATTTTGGTTCAGCCCTGAGCTTCCGTGACTAAGAGCAACTCCAACAAGTGCTCTATACAGCCTCTTAAATTAAAATTTGAAGAAATGAGGAGAGAAATGGCATCCAAGAGACTCTTAAACTATCTTCATATTGCTAAGAGCTCTATATGTTTCTTCAATAGTGAAGAGCAACTCTAGTCTCTTCATTTAGTTTTATATTAATAAACATCTGTTTCCCCCCTGTTTTCCTCCCACATTTCCCTCCTTTTTTACTTCCCTCCAGTTCCTACTAATATATTCCCTCTCTTTTATTACTATGTCCAGCTTATTTTAGTTTCCAGCTTCCTTGCTTCCTGAAACAAAAGTGTGATGGATATTGATGAAAACCAATCCTTTTCCAGTATGCTCAATTCCGAATATTCTATTTATGAAGGGTTCACAACACCTTCTCCGAACATGTATGTTTCACAAGATCATGTTGGTGATGTAAGAGGGGAAGTAACAACGATTTCATCTCAAATGTTTTCTTCACAGACATCATCAAAGGATAGAAGGTCACGGACAAAAAATTTTACAAAAGAAGAGGATGAGATGCTCATTTCAGCGTGGCAGAATATATCATATGATCCGATCATTGGTGTTGATCAAAAAAATGAAACATATTGGGAAAGAGTACACAACTACTTCAAGAGGTACAAATCTTTTGAGTCAGACCGCAGTTCGGGATCGTTAATGCATCGATGGTCTGTTATCCAGCTTGCCGTAAACAAGTTTCAAGGATATTATGAAAAAGTAGGTGCACCAAGTGGCTTCTCCGAAGATGATAAGGTTAGATCCCTGATTTAGTTTAATGAAAGCTGATTGAATATATTGTTTTAATAAATCTGCTTGTTCTTATTATTAAAACAGGTCGATAATGCAAAAACTATGTACAAAAGCATTCACAAAACCAACTTCCCTTTCGAACATTGCTGGAAGATTTTGAGATTTTTACCTAAATGGAATGATAGTTTTGCTACAAAAAAGCCAAAAAAATCTCAGAACAAGAGTAACGCAACTTCTTCCCCGTGTACTCCCGAATGCGTTGTGTTGGGAGAATCTGAAATACAGAGGCCGATTGGAAGAAAAGCTGCAAAGGACATTGAGAAAAAGAGGAAAAAATTAGAAAATGAACATGATGATGGAGTTGCCATTTTGGAACAAATGAGAGCTGATCAACTCGAATCGAAAAAACAAAGGAACGAACATCTCAAAGAGATGATATTGTTAGCAAAAGAGAGAGCTGAACGCGAAAAGGAAAAGGATGAGCGTGAGAAGAAAAGAGAGGCTAATGAACAGGATGAAGCTGATGCTAAGATAATGGTAATGGATATAAGTTCTATGGGCCCCTTAGAATTCGAATATTTTAACACAAGGAAGAACGAGATTATTGAAAGGATTCGCAATCGTCCTACAACATGATGCGTATAAATATTATGCATTATACTAGGCCTTTTTGTATATTAACATGATCACCGAATGTTGGCCTTTTTGTACAACCTGACTTTCCATGTAAGTTTTTGGTACTAGGCAATAGTTCTCTGTGGTTCTGAATTCTCCAGTATTTTGTTATGATCTGGTTGAAATCACTGTGTTTGTAATGGTTATCATGGTCTTAAAGTTCAAGGAAGGGAAAGTTTTATAATGATTGTAGCTCTTGTTATACTGCCTACAATTTTATTAAAAAACTTGAGCATTCTTGCTTATGTATCTGCAACCGGAGTTATAGCTTGTGTTATCATTTTTGGCTCAATTATCTGGACTGGTACCTTCGATGGTGTTGGATTCCATGACAAGGGTGTAGCTGTAAATTGCATAAACAACCACAAACATCAAATTGCAGAAACAATACATTAAAGTTAAAGTAGACCAGAAACCATACTTGTGACAACAAGCAGACGAGGGGCTTTGCCTGGAAGATAACTATCCACCATGTTTTTCCCACAAATGCTCGACCAAGTCATTTTGCAGGCGAACATGTGCAGATTTATCTCGAATTCGATGGTGAAACTGCATGAACTCTGTAAAGGCAGTTGTATGCTCACGAGAAATACTGATTGTTGGCGTTTCAGCACATGTATCATACTCATAATCTAAACTATGCAACTCTCTTTCGTCTTCAATAATCATATTATGCAGAATTATACATGCCAACATAATATACTTTAGCGTTTCAATATCCCAAAATCGAGCTGGTCCACGCACTATAGCAAATCGAGCTTGAAGTACACCGAATGCTCTTTCCACATCCTTTCGAACAGATTCTTGCATCTTGGCAAAGTGCTTCCTCTTATTTCCTTGCGGAGTGGAAATAGTCTTGACAAACGTTGAGTAAGGTGGATATATGCCATCAGCAAGATAGTAACCCATATCATACTCGTGCCCGTTCACAACATAATTAACTTCGGGAGTTTGGCCTTCTGCCCATTCTGAAAATAAATTTGATCTATCCAATACGTTAATATCATTTAGTGAGCCTGGCAATCCAAAATAAGCATGCCATATCCATAAATCATGTGAGGCTATTGCTTCAAGTATAATTGTTGGTTCATGATAACGACCCGAAAATGCTCCATGCCAAGCGGTTGGGCAGTTTTTCCACTTCCAGTGCATACAATCTATACTCCCTAGCATCCCGGGAAAACCCCTTTGTTCCCCAATATCATTTAATCTTTTGATATCATTCTTATTAGGTGACCTTAAGTACTGCTCTCCATATATCTCATTAATTGAAATTACAAATTTTCTTAAACTTTCAATTGCAGTGCTTTCACCAATTCGAATGTAATCATCAACAGAATCTGCAGGTACTCCATACGCTATAATTCTTAGTGCGGCAGTTATTTTCTGGAGTGATGATAGGCCAAGAACTCCGGCAGCATTACGTTTTTGTACAAAATAAGGATCATGTGACTCTATCGCTGCTTGAATTCTAAGAAACAATGACCGTCTCATACGAAATCTTCTACGAAATATATTATCCGAATACGTAGGATTATTACTGAAATAATCACGATAGATTAGTTGATTACCTAGCGCCCGATTTCGGTTGATCACACGATGGTTCAAAACAGATCCACCCTGACATACAAGGTTGCTGCTGTTGCTATTTCTCCTGCGACTAAGTTCTGCCCATGTTGCTGTAATAACCTCCATTTCTTCATCTTCCTCTTCTTCTTCTTCGGCTAAATATTCAATTATTTCGTGAGGATCCATTAGTATAGCTAAAATATATATGAAAGAAGTGTGAAGAAGTTTTGTATTATCTCTGCAGTAACACATAAAAGAGCTGTTATAGCAGTCCAAGGATTTTTTTTTGAATTTGAAACTAGAGGAATGTGCATATAGCCGTTTGGATCAATTTAATATAAAATACGTTGGAGATTGAATTTAAAGATGCTGTTGGAGTTTGAAGTTGTGTCTTCATCTTCAAAAGCCTAAGAGTCTCTATAATAATATACTTATAGAGAATGGGACAGAGTGGCTCTTGGAGCTGCTCTAAGGCCTCATTTGTTTATAGATGAACCAATCCATTTGTTTATAGATAATTAAAATATAGATTTTAACCTACATGGATTGAAATATAAACTAAATTAAATCATACATTATTAAATTAACAATAATATCATTTGTCCAAGAATTTTTAAAAAGTTTATAAAAGCATCTCCAACGGGATTAGCTAAATTGGTTGGCTAAAATCATATAAAATGTTGGTTATGTAAAATTTGCTCAACTTGTAAGACATTGTGCTACAATGGAGTTAGTTATAATGATTAGCTATATTTTTTAAATAGTATGTCATTAATATTTCAAATTGCTATAGATAAAATGTATTATTTTAATATGTTAATAGATTATGTGGAGTTTCACTACAGGTCCTAGAGGTTCAATAAATATAGCCAATGTGTTGAGATTGACTAAATTTATAGCTAACAAAAATGTCTCGTTGGAGATTGCAAAATTTTACATGTTGGCTATCATTTTTATTTTTGACATTTTTTATCCATTTTTAGCTAATGATTCTTTGTGGTTGGAGATGCTCTACTACTAAGTTTAAATTTGTAAATATTATCATTCAGATAAAGAAAAATTAATTTAACAAACGATATTAGTTATTCAACATCCAGATTAATCACTGGTTCAGAATTTCATTCGTTCAGAAATTATTGTTCAGATTTAACAAATGGCCCCTAAGTTTTATTTGACTCCGGGCTCATTTGTCAAATCTGAACCGTATTTCTGAATGATTAAAATATCTGAACGAGTGAATAATCTGAATCTGAATGAATGATGTTGTTTGATAAATTTTAGATATAATTTTCTGAATGACAAATTTCAAACTTAAAATTATTTAATACTTGTTACGTTATTATTAATGTTTTAATACTTGTTACTTTATTATTTACGTTTTGATATTTTATTATTTGCATTTGTTAAAAAGAATAAGTAGGTATATTAAAATAAGTAAAAAAAATTAAATAATTAAAAATATTAAAATAGGTTTTAAAATAAATAAGTAAATGTTGTCTATGATATTTTTGGAAAAGTAGAGGTTTTTGTAAAAAAAAATAGAAAAAATAACATGTTTTAGTTGAAAAAAATAATTACTCGAATTATTTTTAGAAACTGAGATAATTTTGTTAGAAAAATAGAAAAAGTAACTAAATTTTGAATTATGTAATAATAATAATAATAATAATAATAATAATAAATAAATAGAACCTCGGGCAGTGAATAGTGGATACACGTTATTTGAATGATTCAGCCAAAAAATGAAGGTCCACCGTTCAGAGAAATTTAGGTGTCATCCAGATTAAAAAGAAACAGGCAAACAAACTGAATAGCAACCATATGAACGGTCCAGTTCATATCATGTCATTCATCCATTAACAAATGACCCCTTAAGCTAAAAATGTAAGGGTCCTTGTCCCTGTTTGTCAGGGACCAATTATCTAACAATTCATTTTCTAAAACAATCCGACGGCTAGGATTAAAAAAAATATTCAGCCACTTCGCGCTTATTTTTCGCGGAGTCTTAGTCCTCCGCGTTTTTTTTCCGCAGATCAGCCTATCGCTCCGTTTATCTTTTCCGCGGATCACTGTACCCCTCCGCGCTAATTTTCCGCGGAGCGCTGGATTACCAAAATGCCCCTCCGTGGTATTAACCCTAAAAGCCAATGTGTGTGATCATTTGTGGCCACTTTGCATCAAGAAAGAAGAGAAAAGGGGGGCTTTGAGAGCTTGAAGAGATTTTCATCATTTGTTGAATTGGGTAACTGTTTGCTGTTGTTATTTATTGATTAATATGGCGGATAAGATGTTTGCCAAGTTTGTTCCTAGGAAAAAATCAAATTCAATTGAAGTTGATGATATTTATATGGGGTTAGATGATTTAGAAGTTGATGTTGATAATGTTAGTTGTGGTGTAGAGTATGTTAATATTGATGATGATAATTTTGATGAGCATTATGGTGAAGATGATAAGTTGCATGAAAAAA
This sequence comes from Heracleum sosnowskyi, assembly GCA_030848705.1. Lineage (NCBI taxonomy): Eukaryota > Viridiplantae > Streptophyta > Magnoliopsida > Apiales > Apiaceae > Heracleum > Heracleum sosnowskyi. The sequence goes on from CM061235.1 coordinate 76,732,806, forward strand.
ATGTACATAATGTTGATGAAGATGTTAATAATGTTGTCCCTTATTTGCACCAAAGATTTGATAATTTAGAAGCCGCTGAAAATTTATTTAGAGCTTATGCCTTGAAAAATGGTTTTGCAATTAAGGTTTAAGAAACCCAAAAACATGTTAATAAAGAAATATATGCTTGGTTATTTGTTTGTAATTTATTTGGTGAGAATAAGGATAAAAATAGTGGTAATGATGATGCATGTTTGATGGGTAGTACAAAAGGTAAACGTCGTCGAGATGTTCTTCCTAGATGTAGTTGTAAGGTTAGAATGTATGTTTTGAATAAAAAGAAAACAAGTTTTTGGGAGATAACCGCACTAGAGTTAGAGCACAATCACGAGGTAGTTACACCTTCGAAAATGAATTTAATTCGAAGGTAAAGACATGTAAGCGCGACATAAATAAATATCATGAGAACACTACATATGTCGGGTGTTCCTCCTAGGCAACAAATGTCCATTTTTAGCAATTTAAAAGGCGGAGCTCAACATGTTGGTTTTGATGGACAACATGTAAGAAATGTGGTACGTGAGTTTAGAAAGACCAATTTAGATGTTAATGATCCTTAAGCGGGTTTAGACTTGTTGAATAGGTTGAAAGAAGAAAGTGGTGGAAAATTTTACATTAAAACTTTACTCGATGAAGAACAAAGGTTGAAATGTCTAGTATGGGTTGATCACCGTTGTTTGATGACATACCAAAATTTGATGATGTCGTTGCCTTTGATACCACTTACCGAACTAATAGATATGATATGTCATTTGTTCCTTTTACCGGGGTAAATCATCACTACCAATCGGTTGTTTTTGGATTTGCACTAATGAGGGACGAAGTTAAAACAAGTTTTGAATGGGTATTAGGTAGTTGGCTTAAGGCGGTTGAAAACAAACATCCCTTGACTATCATTACGGATCAAGACCAAGCCATGGCCGGAGCTATTTCATCACAACTACCGAACACCACTCATTTGTTGTGTAGTTGGCACATTAGTAACAAATTCCCCGAGAAACTTGCAAGTTACTATTCGAAGCACCCGGATTTCAAAGTTGATTTCAATAATTGCATTTATAACTCATTGACCGAAGATGTGTTTGAGGATAGGTGGAAAGCATTGGTTGTGAAGTATGAATTGGAAGATAACACATGGCTACAAGGATTGTACGGTTTGAAGCATAAATGGATCAAGGCTTTCACTCAAAGCACATTTTCCGCGGGACAAACAACAACTTCAAGGAGTGAGGGAATGAATGCTTTTTTTGATAGTTATGTTAGTTCTTGCACGGGTTTGAAAGAATTTGTTGAAAATGCTCAAAAAGCTTTGGAAAGACAATTTATGAGGGAGAAAGAAGAGGATTTTAAAACTCGTCAAACTTTTCGTGGGATAAAAATGAAGACCGCCTTGGAGCAACATTGCTTCCATTTACACAAAAACAATGTTTAGGAAGTTTCAAGAGCAATTGGTGGAAGCTACAACCTACTTTGTGGAGAAAGATAGAGATCGTTCTTTGGAAGAAGATGAGTATACATACTACAAATGCTATAGGCAATTGGTGGATCCCGAAAGAAGAACAATGTATCTTGTTACATTCAACAAATTGGCTCTAAGTGGTAGTTGCAAGTGTAGAATGTATGAATATTTGGGCATTCCTTGCCGACACATTATAGCCGTGTTGACAAAGAGATGTGTTTCTGAATTACCTAATGCCTTTTTGAGACGACGTTGGACAAAGGATGCCAATAGAGTTGATGGTATGTTGCCTTATCATTTGACCGGAGAAGAAGCATCATCCCATGATTTGACTCCTACCGAAAGATTCAACAATATGACATTACTCACCATGGCCTTTTGTCATAGTAGCATGGCATCAAAGGAGCGTTACGAGTATGCCGTTTCGGTAATCAATCGGGAAACCGAAATTCTTGAGAATATGGGAGTTGATGGAATTGAGCATGTAAGTAGTGAAGTTTGCACGAAAACAACTCAAGAAGATGGTGATGGCTTGCATGAGCCAATTCTTGATCCCATTGTGTCACAAACCAAAGGAAGGAAAAAGGACCCTTGTTTCAAAAGTCCCATCGAAACAATTCGCAAAACACCGAGGAAATGCTCTAAATGTGGACTTGAAGGACATGATATTAGAAAATGTGCAAAAATAAATGAAATTTTATTAAATGCTCAAAGTAGTCAAAGTGGTCAATGTGGTGGTGAAAGTGGCCAATTGTAATTGATATAACTCTCTACCTCTCCATTGTTAACTTTACATTATGTTCTTCTCACATTATCTAACAAAGTTTTTTTATCGTCATGTGTAGGTAACATGGATGGTGGTAATGTTTCGGATAATGATTCGGTTTCACATGTTAGTGATTCACTTTCGAGCTCCGAAGGAGAGGTATTTATGGAGTCACCAACTTGCGATGAGTTGGATGAAATATGTCGCAATTTACCACCTTATTATGACATAATGGAGTTCAATGAAGTTAGTGACACGCCACCAATTGTTGAAGAGGAAGATGTTGACTTGTATCCCCCAAAGGAAATGGCGTATAGGTCAACCAATTGGAAAGATGCATGCCTTTGGACGGCTAGTGAGTCAATGTTTGAAAAGGTTGCATATAATGTGACACCCTACTTTCTTCCAATCTTGAATTTGGGTAAGGACATTGAAGGCAAATGGAGGCTTTCCGATTGGGATGGTGGTGATGTTGTGGAATGTGACAACATTAGGGACATTTTCAAATTGAGGCCTAGGGAGGGTTGCACACGCGATCAAATGCGCGTTGAATATGTGAAGGGATGGGTTTCCAACGTAACCGATGGTGGGAAGGTGAAGGGATTATATGCAAGGTTCCGCCTTTATGATGGAACAAGCACTATACGTGTCTCCCTTCACAATGACACCGCTACGCACAAAGCAATTAGTACGGGTGTCCTCCGCGATGGTTGTGTTGTAGTATTGTACCATGTAGTTGTGTTCATCACCAAGGATCCTCCTCCGGGTGTGCGTAGTCACCGTTTATCCGCCGGTTTCTCGAATGTGTTAGAATATTTTGGTTAGATAACCAAAATATTGTAGGATTTGCATTACTTTTGTTTTAATATCTAAGTATTTGAACCATTATGGATTTCGATGACTTATGTTGTAACCTTTATGGATTTGGATGACTTATGTTGTAATATTGTAGTATTTGAACCATTATGTTCATCAAACCCTTGTTTCAAATTTTCAGTGTTCACTTCTTTTTAAAGGTTTTTTTTTCCAAAAACCAAGTTAGTTAGGTAGTTTGGAGTGTACTACAAGTGAAATTGATGGAAAATGATGACCATAATTTCCAGAAAACCCCTGGGCTATCCGCGATTTTTTTCCGCGGAGTGGAGTAAAAGGAAAAAAGCGCTCCGCGGAAAATTTCCGCGGATCAGTTTTTTTTTTTTTTTTGAAATATTCTGTTTGTTTTGTGCACTTCCCACCTGTACCAATCCAGTCAAAATACTAGATAACCACTGCACAAACTGTACCAGCCATAAAAATCGAAAAAAAAATTCAAAAAATTACAGAACCGCCTAAATATGGCCAAAAAGGACCAAAATTTTCAAAACACCAAAAAAATGATCACCTCTAAATCCAACGAACTTCACCCTAAAGGGGAGGGAGACATTAACAACCAAGAAAATGTATAGGGGAGGGGGAGAACTACCATGCAACTAATAAAAAAACTCAAGTAAGCACTATGCGTTATCTATCCTCTGACGCATAAGAAACCCGGGAATTCTTCTAGCCACCCCTTTCTGGAGCTCCATAGCAATCCTATATCAGAAGATTTCAATGTTTGCGTCCGTCCATCTCAATGACTCAATCGCGTAGCCCTGTAGGAGATGGTCCATGTACTTCATCACAAAGATGTCGTTATCCGTGTTATTCTTCTGTTTGGGCCTCATACTCCATGACTGAATTTTTGGCTCCTCCTTCGGTAGGTTCATGGAGTTCCTATCTAGGTATCTCAATATGCGAGAAAGTAATTCAACCTAACAAAGAATACAAATTTTTAACAAACAACGAAGCTAATGTGTAATAGTTAAAATAAAAGAAAAAGTGAATACCATGACTTTTTCCTCATTTGGATACTCAGCATCATCATACAATGGATCTAGTAGAATAACCCCCCAACTTTTCACGGCAAAAACGAACAATATCCAATGGTTCCCAGAAACTAAAGTCGGGAGAAATATGAAATCCACTTTGTTAATTGCTGGACCTACACCACAAGTAGCCCAGTGAAGATAGAATTTGACCAACTTTGTTGTTTCCCGCCTATAGTCCACCACCCTGGCAAAGTTCATGAAAAACGGGTCCATGAAGTAGTAAGTAGGCTTTCGCTCATACACGTGCTCCAAAGCAATGGCTTCCTCGCGGGCACGTAGCAAAGACTGCAACAAGAATCACTTGAACATTAGTAATTCTACAACATTAAACAACATAACACTATCAATGTATCAACATAACTAAATACATTGTAAGTTGTAGATCATACCATGTATGTGTAGATAACCCGGTCATCTATCCAGCTGTCGGGTGCCAAAGATAACATCGCAGACTCATTTAAATGAAACTGTCTATGCATGATGCCCCCCTTCAACTTGACCACCCCATCACCCCATCCCCAAGTAAACTTGATGTTGTCCCTCTTCTCCTCCCTAAGAGGCTTATTGATCTGACATTTTCTTTCATTCACACGACGTACATCAAGCTTCTCCGGTCACGAAGAAGATGCCTCAACTACAACAGTAGGGGTCTCCGACACATGTTGAGAAGGCTCGTCATATGAATGATATCAGGCTCCAAAATATCTGGCAGTGCACTCTTCTTCGCCTTCTCTGACAAGTCTACGTTTTCAAACTTAGGCAGTTTATAGGCCGGACCACGAACCTCCTTCACGAAGCTACAGAAGGGGTCCAAGAAGGTGGGTGCAATCCTAGCAAACTCCGCGTATAGGAATCGAACTATCAATTTTTTGAGCAAATTCCAACCCCTTCATGATCTGCACCAACCAACAATATATATTACACATTTGAAATATTTAAAATGAAATATTAACAAACAATAGATAGACTAAAGAATACTCACAAGCTCGTACGCCTTTAAGTTGTTAAACAACTCCCGGCTAGCATACTCTGGCTGTGGACGGGGTTGTGGCTTCCCAACCCTAATCCGAGAAACGTCAACGTACCATGTCATGTAGTCAACCTCAGAAATAAAAAGAGAATCATCCAAGTCAACATCATGTGGATGATTAGCAAATCTGTACCACTCTCATATCTCAGCAAACCATACAGCCATCCAATCCCAACTAACAAAATGCAATTTTGCTTTCCTATACGGTGACATATCAACAGGGGACCTAGGAATACCCTGTCTGAACCCCAACTGCCTAAAAATCTGATCTGAATGTTGGTACTCAACAATATCAAAATGTAGAAGTGGAACCCTAGCACACCCGGCATAAAACCCCTCATAATCCTCCCAATCCAAATCACCATCTCCATCTGGATCTTCATCATCAGAAGCATAAAAATCCTCGTAAGGGGTCCAGTTAACCCTATCTGAACCGACTCCATCAAACTCGGTCCGATAGTGCGGTAAGCTATGATGAGGCCCCTTACTAAGATCACGTCTACGACGCTTACCTAACTGGACCGACTCCTCAATCAAGACATCGTCCTCAACCAACTCATCCTCAATATCACTACGCCATATATGGGCAATAATAACGCTTTTTCAGTGTTATAAGCAAAAGTGTAACCATACATGTCTTAAAAATGATCTAAGCCTTCACATTTTTTCAGTGTTAGAATTACTATAAACCAGTGTTACCGTAGACCTCATTCAGTATATATGCTAACATAAAAGTCAGTGTAGTCGTTGCTCTTAAAAAATGTATTACTAATTAATGTGAAAAAATAGGCGGGCTAATCAATTTGTCAAGCGGGTCATTTTTTTTTTTCCAAAAATTCACTGAAGTAAGGCGGGTCAGCTCTCAATTATTCATTTCTCAGTCTATCTCTCTCAAAACTCTATTTCTCTCATCTCTCTATCTCTCTAAGCTCTCTATCTCTCTAATTCAAAAAAAAAACAGGGCTTGTTCGAGTACAATATTCTACGTGTCTTCAGATTGTTTCGATTTTTAATGTTTTTATTTTGTGAGATATATGGGAGATGGGATTTTGGGAGTCTAGGGCTGCAACCTATCCACTTCCCTCTCTTATATTTTTCTCAAGTTTGCAAGTTTTCTACTACTCTCCTGTCGCTTTTGAAGTTAATTTTGATACTTTTTAATTTGTACCAAATTAAAGGGTTGTACTTTATTGTATATTTGTGTTTTTCAATTGGTGTTTATGATGAAGTTGTTTGGTTAATGCAGGTCAATATCAAGCTCTTACGATTTGTATATAAATCTCTTAGGGATGATCTTACTGATTGTTTTTTTATGTTTGTGATGTTTTTAATTTTTTTGAATTTGAGTTTCAGATCCATTGTTAGGTTTTGTGTTAATTAATGTGTGTTTTGTGATGCAATGTGTGTGTGTGATTTGCTAAGTGCTTGACTGGACGACCTAAGACCGTGGAAAAGGGGCAGGCAATTTTATGTTGGGTTGAGTTGGAGGCTATTGATACACTTCTGGTACGCTAATAACAGAGAATTACTTATATATTCCATATTACTATCACTTATTAATTCTATTATTACCAGCCTTATGAGCCTTTGATGAGTCCCTGTGGTGTTTCAGTTAGTAATAACAGTATAAACATTGCATCTCTAAGTTCAAGCACGGTCATGCAACAGAAATATGATGGCTTTAGGTCCTAAAATTAAGAGAAAAAATATTAGGAAAAAACTGTTGCGCGGGAACATTGAATTTCTGAATGTTACTCCTCAGTATATGTCTTCTTTACCTTCTGCGTTATGTGATATCACTTGTACTTTTGCTGTTGGGACACAAATCTGTTCATAAGTGTATCTGTATTATGTTGCTGCTCTTTTGTTGTCTCTGTTCTTAGTAACAGTACTCTTTATCCTAAATTCCTACACCCATCAATAACATTAAATTCTTATATGGGACACTCGTGTAGAGAAATGTAGATTTTGGCACTCTATATTTTACCTTTTTTCCAATAAGAATGATATCTTTAAAATACCCTGCAACATAAGACCGGAATTTATCTACGCCACTTTGTTAAAGTAGTGCAAAATTTTCATGTCGCTGCTAATTAATTCATTAATGTTTTATGTAGGTGACTAATTAATTCTTATTTTCCAAGTAGTATGAGAGGTGCTGACATGAGTGTATAATTAATCTCTCTCTCCTTGTTTGATATTCATGTTGTTTGATATTAATGAGTCATTCTGATTTAGTCTATTATTCCATAGCTAATGAATTATGTATTTTAGCTCCAATTGAAGTGGACTAATGCATGATGTTGGGATTTATGGGTGATAGCATAGAAACAACTTAACTTTGAATGTACTTAATTTTTTAATTAAGTAGAACATACTGTCATAGCCAAAGTATGTTCTTGTAATCAGTATGTAATGTTATTCTAGTTGCGTAAATTGAAAGAAGTTCACTTATGTGTTCAAGCCTCAAAGAATGCATTTTAGATGACAGCATGAATAAAGGTTACTGTCCTAAAGCTGTGACAGTAAGATTACAAGAAGACAGAATGTTGCAAGTCACGACAGCATATTCACTCTGACAGCAACATTGGCGGAAGACTACGCAACAGCAACTATTGCCCTCGACAGCAAGTTTGGAATCCTCGACAGCACTCTATGCGGGGAACTCATACTGTCACCAAAAGATCATTCCTGTGACAGCAAGCTTTGTGGCAAAAGTAACTGTCTCGATAAAGATCCTTGTTCTAGGTATCTTTCTCAGTCAAATCCCGTGACAGTTTAAATGTTCAAGAAACAGGCGTGATGCAGTATCCCTAAGCTGCACCAAGTCTGCAAGACTACGACAGAAGCTTCAAGCACTACAAAACAAAAGTGAATCAATTCAAGAGCAAGGTCAAGTCTTTATCTGCTGAATTGTTTTAGCTGGAAATAGAATGAATCTAGGTTGCTTTCTTTGTAATGTATATCTGACATGTTAGCAATTTAGGAAAGTCACATGGGTAAGACAATCTGTAAGAAGCTGCCACTTGACAGTGACAGCAGCTTCACAAACCCGTGACTGATAGTGATAGGATTAGTCTTATACCTACTATCAATTCATTCTAAAAATGTAACGAATACAAGTAAGTGTCTTGGAGAAAACCGAAGCTCGAGAATTCTTTCTTGAGGTTGTAGCAACACTTTGCAAAATAAATAAAACATTTATTTTGTGAATCTTGTTCTTACTGAATACTGTTCGTGATTGCGTATATTGCTGATAACGTTTAATCTTGATTTTAGTTGTTGAAATTTAGATTGAATTTTATCAGTATTGCATTCATCCCCCCCCCCTTCTGCAATACACAAGGACTAACAACTGGTATCAGAGCTTTCAGATTAACATACATATCTGAGATCCCGAAGAAAATGCAGAAATCAAACAGTATCAAGATCCCAGCATTTGATAAAGAGAACTACAGCATTTGGAAAAGAAAAATCTTGTTGTTCATCAAAGCTGCGAATCCACTATACCCAGGTATACTCGAGAATGGTCCTTTCATACCAAGAAAGGAAATTGAAGCCACAACAGTGAATGGTGAGATTATTCCTGCACATTGGGTTCCCAAAGATCCCTCGGAAATTTTGGAACCTGAGAAGGAGAAAATGGTGCTAGATGATCATTTGCAACTCATCCTGCTCGATTCTCTCACGCTGGATAAAGCCATGTGTGGAAGTGTGATAAGCTGCACATCAGCCAAGGAGATGTGGATCAGGTTAGCCTTACTCTGTGAAGGAAGTGAAGAGGTTAAGGGTAACCAAAGGCAAATACTAATATCTCAATATGAGGCATTCATGTCCAAGCCTGGTGAAGACTTAACTTCCATGTTTGAAAGGTTCAGTAAGCTCTTAACTGAACTACAGATACATGGCAAGTACTATGACAGAAAAGAATTGAATGTCAAGTTCCTGCTCACACTGCCTGATCACCTTGAACACAAGACAACAGCCATACGAGAAGGAAGAGATCTCAACAATATAACCTTTGAGACACTTTATGGTATTCTGAAATCCTATGAACTCGAACTCTTTCAAAAGAGAGCCATACAAAGTGGAACAAGGAACAAGATGGCTAATATGTCAAGTGCCCTAGTAGCACATGTGCCAAGGATCACACAACCAAGTGAAGTACTACAAATCACACAATCAACCCCAACACAGACTATGAAGATAGAAGAGGTGGTTGAAGATGATGAGAAAGTGGTACTACAGCTCAAAGATGTGGAAGATGAAGACTTCTACACAATGGAGGAACTGGAAAGCATGGACAACCCTACTATGGCTTACATGGCCAAAAAGTTCAAGAACTTTAGGTTCAAGAAGGATAGGTCATACAAGCCTCAAGGCCAAGCATCCAAGTTCAACAAAGGAAGCTCATCAAAGGCTGCTGTGGGAAGTTCAACCAAAAGAGGATACAAAACTAGATTTGTGGATAGATCAAAGTTCAAATGTTACAACTGTGGAGAACCTGGTCATTTTGCTACTGAATGCAAAAGACCCAAACAGGTTCAAAGATATAAGAAAGGAACTGGTGGATACTCCAAGAAAAATCAAGGTAGAGCCTATGTGGCTGAAGGAAAGTGTTGGGATGATTCTGATGATGAAGAAGAGAAAGAATATGTCAACCTAGCTCTCATGGCTAGCACTGATGAGGTAGCATCAACATCTTCAAGTCAGGTACCTTCACTTGTCTTACTTGATATGTCTACTGATGAGTATAAGAAAACCATTAAAGACTTAAGTGCTGAAATGTTCAATGTCTATACTAGCTTATCTGTTGCTAATGAGGAAATCTCTAGACTAAGTAAGCTAAATGAAACACTTCAGTCTGAAAATGATTCTCTTGTTCTCAAAACCAGTTCACTAGGCTCTTTAGCTCAAGAGAATGCTAAACTCAAGAATGAATTAAAATGTGCTAAAGAGGTTGAGGAATTCCTGAGGAATGAGATTGCTGAAAATGAATTTAAGATTAAGGCCTATAGAAACTCATCAAAGATAGTTCAGGATTACAATGATAAGCATACAGAAAATCAGTCTGTTGGTATAGGTTTTTCATATGGTAGAAGACCTGGAAAGGAAACTGTGACTCAAGATTGTCCTGGAAATGCTGCTGTCAAACCCACCATTCTCAAGAAAGTTAAAACTCCTATTTTCAAAGCTGCTGAAATTGAGTTTGATGAAGAAGCCATGCTCATCAAACAAGAAATTCTTGATGAGAATGAAGGTGTTGACAGCACATCCAAGGATGGAAAGGATACTGTCACAATCCCCAAGACAGTAAACTTACCAAGCAATCAGACAGTAAGTTCAAAGGATGCTGTCACAATTGGCAAGACAGAATCTTTCAAAGATACTGTCAAGAATGATTCCAAGACAGTAACTTTCAAACCTTCTGTCAAGACAATAGGAATAAAAGATACTGTCAAGGAAAGTTCGACAACAACTTCTGAACATACTGTCAATCCAGTAACTCCCAAGTCTAAGAACAGGAATGGTAAGGTAGGTGTCAATAAAGGAAATGGATACACAAATGTTGGAGGTGCCTCTAGAAAACTATGCAATAACTGTGGATCTACACATCATTTAACACAAGTTTGTAAGAAACCAATTGAGGATAAGATCAATGCTACTGAACCCAATGGTAACTTACACAGAACCCCCCTTATGCATAGAACTATGAGTGTCTGTAATAACATTGATTGTATGCCATGCAAAATCACTGCCATGAGTACATGCTTTAACTTACCTGTTCTCTCTACTGAAAAATGCTCATACCTGAACACTGTTGAGACTTCTGAGCCTGCTGGCAACAGCAAAAAGGCTTCATCCACTAAGAAAAGGACCAAGTCCAATTCTAAACCTAAGTGGGTGAAAAGAGAAGTCAAACAGGAAGTCTTTGATAATGCTTGTGATGTTGTAACTGAAAGAAACTCAGGAAACACTGAAATTGCAGGACCCAACAAAGATTGGGTACCATATGCAACTTAGAAACATTCTGTTTTGCAGGGTAAGAAGAAAAATCAGGTCATGTGGATTATTGACAGTGGTTGCTCAAGACACATGACAGGTGATAAAGCCCTGCTATCACAGTATGTAGAGAAAGCTGGCCCAATCATAACCTTTGGAGACAACAGCAAGGGTTACACAGTGGAATATGGCTGTCTGGAAATTGTAAATGTTGTCATTGAAGATATTGCTCTTGTGGATGGATTGAAGCACAACCTACTCAGTGTCAGCCAATTCAGTGACAGAGGATTTAAGGTTGATTTTGATATGATGGTGTGCAACATCTATCACAAGAAGGATGGAAGCCTCTCTCTAAAAGGGGTCAGAAAAGGAAGCTTGTTTGTTGCTGATCTAAGCTCAACAAAGAAGGATAAAGTTTACTGTTTTTACAGTAAAGCTACTGTTGGTGACAGTATGCTTTGGCACAGGAAGCTCTCACATCTCAACTTCAAGACAATGAACATTTTAATGAAGAAAGAGTTAGTGAGAGGTTTGCCCCAACAGGAATTCTGTCAAGAAGGACTGTGTGAAGATTGTCAAATGGGCAAACTAAGGAGAGCTGTGCACAAGTCCAAGCAAGTGAACACCAACATAGAAGCACTCAAGTTAATTCACATGGATCTTTTTGGACCAGTCAATGTACCATCTATGGCCAGAAAGAGATATGCCTTAGTAATGGTGGATGATTACTCAAGGTACACTTGGGTGAAATTTCTTGAATCCAAAGATGAAGCTGCTCAAGTGATTATTGATCAAATCAGAGTTCTTGATAGAACCCCAAACTCAAAAGTTCAAATCTTGAGGAGTGACAATGGTACAGAATTCAGAAATGCCACACTTGGAAATTTCTGTAAAGATGAAGGAATTGTACAACAATTCTCTGCTGCAAGAACTCCACAGCAGAATGGAGTTGTAGAAAGAAAGAACATGACTCTCATTGAAGCAGCTAGAACTATGTTGCATGATGCTAAACTGCCAACATATTTCTGGGCTGAAGCTATCAACACAGCCTGCTACACTCAAAACAGAACCATGATTAACAAAACTCATGCAAGCACACCTTACTGTCTACTAACTGGAAAGAAACCTACTGTCAAATATTTTCATGTGTTTGGAAGCAAATGCTTTATGATGAAGGACAATCATGAGAAGAAAGGAAAATTTGACACCAAGGCATTTGAAGGACTATTCATGGGTTATAGCACAGAAAGGACTGCCTACAGAGTTTATGTTATGGAACACAGGATTATTGAAGAAAGTGTTAATGTCACATTTGATGAAACCAAGTTTCCAGGACTGCATGAAGAAGGAAAGATGCAGACATTCAGATTTGAGAATCAAGGATACTTGGAAGCTGAGGAAATTGTGAATGAAGAACCTAGCTTCACTCAAATTGTTGAAGTTGACAAAGATGCTGTCAACACCACTACTGTCAACCAAACTCCAGCTCAATCACACACCATATCATCTAATATTCAGAACAATGATGACTCTGGAGACAATGAAGAACATGGTGAAGACAATGGAATTGGTGAGCATTCAACTCAACAAATTGAAGCAAATGTTCCTGGTCAATCAAGTAGCTTGCCCAGAATCACCAAGTGGAACAAGGATCACACAAATGACCTTATCATTGGTGACCCTAATTCTGGAGTGAGGACAAGGAACAAAGTCTCTGCTGACAGCATGTTTTCATGCTTCCTGTCTCAAATGGAACCCAAGACAACTGATGAAGCATTGTTGGATTCTGACTGGGTGATAGCCATGCAAGAAGAGCTAAATCAGTTTGAAAGAAACAATGTATGGAAATTGGTTCCAAGGCCTAAGGGAAAGTCAGTTATTGAGACCAAGTGGGTTTTCAGAAACAAGCTTGATGAAAATGGATTAGTGACAAGGAACAAAGCAAGGCTAGTGGCTAAAGGTTACTGTCAACAAGAAGGAATAGATTATGATGAGACATTTTCTCCTGTTGCAAGACTTGAAGCTATAAGAATCTTTCTAGCTTATGCTGCACACTGCAACTTCAAAGTATTTCAGATGGATGTCAAAAGTGCCTTTCTAAATGGAGAGCTGGAAGAAGAAGTGTATGTGGAACAACCACCAGGGTTTGAGGATGCTGAAATGTATAATTTTGTGTACAAACTCTTCAAAGCTTTGTATGGACTAAAGCAAGCACCCAGGGCATGGTATGACACACTTTCCACCTTTCTTCTGGAAAACCAGTTTACCAGAGGAATTGTGGACAAGACACTTTTCTACAAGCATCATGGCAAGGACATCATTCTGGTACAAATCTATGTGGATGACATCATTTTTGGTTCTACAAATGAGAAGCTGTGTGAAAAGTTTTCCCATCTCATGAGCAACAAATATGAGATGAGTATGATGGGAGAATTGTCATTCTTTCTGGGGTTACAAATTCTTCAACAAACTGATGGAATCTTCATATGTCAAGCTAAATACATCAAGGAACTTCTCAAAAAGTTCAACTTGGAAGATTCATCACCTGCAAAGACACCAATGTCCACAACAACTAGTCTGGATCTTGACCCTAAAGGAAAGAAAGTTGATTCAAGCACCTATAGAGGCATGGTAGGATCTCTCCTATACCTAACTGCTAGCAGACCTGACATCATGTTTGCTACATGTCTCTGTGCAAGGTTTCAAAGTGATCCAAAGGAGTAACATTTGGTAGCTATCAAGAGAATCTTTAGATACTTAAAAGGCACTCCTAACCTAGGCCTTTGGTATCCTAAGAATACTGGATTTGATCTAATTGGTTACTCAGACTCAGACTATGCTGGATGCAAGATTGACAGAAAAATTACTACTGGTAGCTGTCAATTTCTTGGTGGAAGATTGGTCTCATGGTTTAGCAAGAAGCAGCATTCAGTTTCTACCTCAACTGCAGAAGCTGAGTACATTGCTGCAGGCAGTTGCTGTGCACAAATCCTATGAATGAAAAGTCAACTTATGGATTATGGTCTAGTGTTAAGAGAAATTCCTATTTACTGTGACAACACTAGTTCCATAGCCATCTCAGACAATCCAGTTCAACACTCTAGGACAAAGCACATTGATATAAGACATCACTTTATCAGAGAGCATGTTGAACAAGGAACTGTGAAGCTGATCTATGTCCCAACTGACAAGCAACTTGCTGACATCTTCACTAAGCCATTGGATGAAGCAACCTTCAACAGGTTGGTAAGTGAATTGGGAATGCTGAATCTGGTATGTTAATTTACTAAGGTTTCTAAATTTTCAATTCTTTATGAAGCTCATGACAGCACCTTCAACCTTGCTGTCAAGAGAAGTTACTGTCTACTTGGTCTATGTCTGTTATGTGACAGCATGTTTTGATTTGACTATTCATGCCTGTATTTTGTGCCAGTCTCATACTTTTCAGACCATGTATGACATTAATGTGACTATTTGTTTAGTTTGAGAGATTAATGTTTGTTCCATTGGACTTTCTACCTTTTTGCATTAATCTGTTGGATTAAAGGAGGACACGACCTTTAATTACTTTTGTGGTAGTTGTATGGGTACTCTAACTGTTGACCATTAGACTTTAATTCTTAGACGGTTTTGCCTATAAATTAACCTTAGGTTTCACCAGTCTGCTCTCAGTTTTAAAGTAAATAATGGAAAACAAAGTAGGGATTGAAATTGGGCTAAAGAAGTGTGATAGTGAACCCTACAATGAAGAGATTGAGGAGCTCTTCGAGGTGCTGTTGGATGCCCTCGATGAGATAGATGAGGAAAAGGAACAGGAAGAGAAAACCAAGGCTCAGGAAGAAGAGAAGGAACTTCAGGCACTCCTCAAGGAAGAAGGTCGCTCTGAAGAAGAGATTAAGGAAGAGACTTTAGGATTAGTTGATAAAATCATAGAATGATGTACTCAATGTTCAATCTTAATGATTTTATTAATAATAATAAAAGTTTTTGTTTATGTGGTTACTGAGTTTTTGACTTGTCTGTGTAACTTACTTAATATCTGTGTTCGAAAGATTCATTGCTAAATCCATATTCTGTTAATTTTAGGTTAAGTATATGAGCAAAGCATTCTAATTAGTTCATGACAGAAATAATTTCCCATTTTAGTTACTGTCACAAAGAAGGATACTGTCCTGTGTCTCTTGACAGCAACCTTCTTGACAGCAGGGAAAGACTTTCTGTCACGGCTTTAGAGGATACTGTCACTCAAATGCTTAACGGTGACAGCATGTTTTTGCGCAATAGTTGCTGTCGCGCAAAACCTACTGTCACCACCACTTATTACTGACAGATTGTTTCTAGCGCACAGGTTACTGTCAATAATAGTGGACCGTTGTAATTGGATATTCACCCCACGATTGACAGTGAATAACGGGCAGTAACTCACGTGTTAAGAAATTGGGTTAAGACACGTCCTTTAACTCCACTTTTTGTGCAAACGTTTGAGATACCCATATTTATTCTCCAGTTACTCAGACATATCACTCTCACAAAACTCAAGGCAAACTACTTTTCTTCAAGCTAAAAGCTACTTTCTAATTTTCTTCTTTCTTGAAATCTCCATGGCCCCCAAACAGTCTCTCTCTCAAACAAACTTTGCTGGCATCTTTTCCCCCAACGATGCTGGTGAAGGTTTCAAAGGACTAGTGTTTTTCTTGAACAAGTCCTATCTTCGTTCAGCCATTACCTCAACCCCACATCTCGACCTAGACAAACTTGAGGCATTTTGGCGAACTGCTGTTGCTCAAACTGAGGGTGAAAACCCAGCTATTGAATTCAAGATTCATGAGCAACAATACACTCTCACAGCTGAGGTCATCAATGCTGCTCTTGGTATTACACTGGACGCAGGCCAAAACTTTGCTCCACTTGCTCATGATGACACTCTCAAGAAGCTCTTCTTGAAGATTGGGTATGCAGGCCCTATTCTCGAAGAGGGAACAACCAAGTGGTACCCGTCTGGTGAAATGGATAGGAAATATCTGAGGAAGGAGTGGAGCATGATATTTGATGCAATGGTCAAGGTGTTCTCTACCAAGTCTACAGGCTGGAATGGGATACCCACGTACATCAAGAAACTGACACATTCTCTTGTCCATGGCTACAAGGTGAATGTTGGAGCTCTTCTCATGGCACAACTCAGGACTGCCATAGGTAAGAAGGTATCAATCTACCCTCGCTTTCTTATGATGTGTATCAATTCTTTCTGTGAATTTAATAATGATGCCCCTCGTCTAGAGGTTTGCTCTGTCTTGAAAAAGAACACACACACACTATTATCTTCACAGGATCTAAATGCACAAATTCCACTTTGTTTCACTCAGCACATGGTTGATCAAGTGTCCAACCTTGAATATCCATTACCTACTGGTTATGATTCCTTTACTCTTGCGAAAGAAATTGAATTAGACCCAAATTCAGTTAACCCACATTCCACACCATACACTCAGCCTAGGCCCTCTAGACTTCCCAAAGCCCAAAGAGAAGCCTTGCAAGAATCCAGAAAAAGATCCTTAGAAGCTGATGTTGGTGGTAGCTCTGTCAGTCAAGAGGGAGACACTGCACCTAGTGCAGCAAACAAGGATGGTAGTCAAACAGAACCCCCAGTGGTTCCCCCTGAGCCTAAGAAGAAGAGAGCTAGGAGGACCAAAACCACTGTTAGCCAAGCTACAGTTTCTCAACAAACTGTAGTTACTGAAAGGGATTCCAACACCTCCCTAGATGTGCCTTCTCAACAAGGTGCATCTATTGAAATTGGCTTGTCTTCCAAGGCACCCTGTACAGAGTCTGCACAAACTCATGGTTCACAACCTGAGATACCCCCACTTGAAGAAACACACAGTGAGTTAGGGCACAGTGAGGATTTTTCTACTCCTATTGATGATTCACATGTTTCATCTGTGAATCAGCCCCCACTCTCTGCTACACTTTCACCTTCTTCCTTCCCTACACATTCTTTTGTTTCTTCTCCACAACCTAGAGAAGGGGACAGTCCCAACCCTTCAGGTTTTGATCATCCATCTCCAATCATGGATGAGCCCCCATCTAGTGGTCCACAAGAACCCATTTCTCAAAGTGAGATGGACACCACTCCTCCAAACACTGAGCAAGGGCAAAGTGGTATTTTGTCAGAAAATGAAACAGCCAACACTTTGTCTGAACTCCAAGGAGCATCTTACCTTCAGGAAGATGCTGTCACAGCCTCTATTGCTGTCAAAGACACTAGGAATGCTACTGTCCTGGACACAGCTGCTGTTATGGGTGGAGAGAAAGATACTGTCACTACAGAACCTACTGTCACTCCACATCCCAAAGTTGCTGTCATGCCAGAACCTGCTGTCCAGACTCCAACCGACAGTAACATTTCTGCTCAAGATGCTATCCAGTCCTCCCAGCCTGATTTTGATGCTGTAATCATTGAGTATGCCTCTGATGATGACCTACCTCTAGCCAAACTCTTAAAGGTACATTCCATATCTACTCCTTCCATGCATGTTAGTACTGCTCATACCCATGCATCTAGGTTGAGTGAGGGTGTACAAAAGAAAAGTGAGATAAAAGAACAGAGAGGTGAGCATAAAAATGAGAGGCAGCCAAATGAGCTGGCAAAAGGAGAGGGCCTTGAGCATGTCCAGAGAGATATTGAGGGAGCCCACACTATTCAGGCACTAGGCCTTGAGAGTCAATCTGTGAGGAGTGATGAGATCACTCAAAAACACCCTGAGAGTGTGAGAACCCCAATAGCCTCCTAGCCCCTGTCTTTTCCTTCCCCTCCAAGAAGGTTAAGGTATGGTGGCCCCTCTACTACTTTTGGTAACAGGATTGCAGCTCTGGAAGGACAGTGTGTTACCTTGGACTCCAAGATGGACTCTCTCTCTCAACTGGTGGTTGATGGTTTTGCTGCTACTCAACTCTCTATACAGTTCCTTACTGACCTGGTAGCTGCCAACTCAACTAAGGGGGAGAAGGTAGCAAGATCAGAATCATTGCCTATTCAGGAATCAGGTGGAACTCAGGGGGAGCCAGTATCTGTGAAGCCCAAAGGGGGAGCAAACCAAGTTTCAGGAGTTAAAAGGAAAGCAAGGACTAAGGGGGAGCAAGTCAAACCAAGCAATGAACAACCACAGGATAAAGCTGAAGATCTGGTTGAAGTTGAATTGGATGGTGAACAGGTGTTAATGTCAAAGGCAACTCAAGATGCAATGCAAAGAAGACCTGCATCTAGACACCCAATCTTGCCTCCTGTGGTGATTAGAGAACCAACTCCACAAACTCAAGAAACTGCTCTACAGAAGAAATGGAGAGAAATGGAGGAACAAAATAAGCTTGGGAAAGGTAAAGGGAAACTGCCTGAATCCATTCAAGAAGGAATCATGTGGTCAAATGGCACTCAATTTGATCAAAAAGAAGCCAATGTCTTGATGGTGGATTACAGGGAGAGCACATTACACAACCATGACAGTGAATTTAGCAGTTTGGTGGAAAAAACAATGAATGCTCCAAGCAACTGTCCAACCAACACCACAAAACTGTTAAAGGATCAAATTACTAGTGTCAGTGTAATGGTGAATGATGAGAAAAGATGGGATGTAAGTATTTATCTCACTTCTGGCATATCTTATTTCATCACAATGCAACTATTGCAGAGTCTGCCAGCAAAGGTGTTGTGTGCTTTGAAGGGAAAGATCAGGGCAACTCAAACACCATTCAATGAAATATTGGATATGCAAATCCAGAACCTGATCACACAGAAGCTACCTGAAGTCTACTCAAATCCACCAAGTGTTTTCTACAGATCTAAAACTAAGGATGGCACAAGAAGGAACAGCTTCATGAATTTGGTTAGCCCATCCACAATGGAAACCAAGTCAATTCTGAAGGTACTAGATGGAATACTCAGTTCAAATGCCAATCCAGGAAGAGTTCATGCTGTTCAAGAGATCTACAAAATGCTGGTGTTGAGAGACAAGGCACTGGGAGCTAGAATGAAGGAGCTAATCTCTAGAGCCAATGCCAAAAGAAATGATCAAGGTGGAAGTTGCCTCTATAACATTCCTCCTCATGATGATGATGATGATGATGAAGATGGTGAGGATGGAGGTGGTGAAGCTTCTGGAAATGCTGGAAATGCTGGTGGAAGTAATTCTGGGAATACTGGTATTCAATCTCAGAATGAAGGCAATGAAGAAACTCCTAGCCAGGAAAAGAAAGATGTTGGTGCAACAGATGAAGAGGAGACAAGAATACTGGAAGCTTTGGAGGCAAGCATTCTTAGATGTGCTATTGACTGCATAAATGCAGAAAAAGATGCTGTCACTAAAGGTACTGTCGACAAGGATACTGTCATAGAAGATGCTGTCATGAAAGACACTGTCGACAAAGGTACTGTCAAGGAAGGTTCTGTCAAGGATGAAGCCAAGGCTACTGTCAAGCCCAAAAGACTGAAAGCCAAAGCAAAGGCATGGTTTTCTAGACAGAAACCTACAGGGAAGCACAAGTACTCAGGAAAGGAAAAGGCCACTGGATTTGGCAGAAATCTTAGGAAGCCAATTCAATCAATTCCTCCCAACAGTCTTAAGATTCAACAAATGAAATCAAAAGAAATTAAGAGTGTTGAGGTTAAGCTGGATGCAAATCAAGAGGCCTCTGAGTACATTCTGTGGTGGGAAGAATCAAGGTCTGCCAAGATTGACAAGGACTTCAATCTGGTAGCCACATCAACCAAGAACAGCACATCAACCATAGATAAAAGAAGAATTGACTTCTTCTACCTGGAAAAATGGTAGAGTTGCTGGAGAGCTATGATAATGTTTCAGAGTCTGTCATGGAACATGTTCTAAAATATCAGGCAGATAGGGATGCTGAATTTTATCAGAAATTTGGCTACAACTTTGCAGATTTTGATGATGCTGATATTTTAACTGATCTCCCAGCTTCTCCTATACCATATCACTGGTACTATGAGTTTCATGATTTACCCACAGAAGAAGGGCAAGCCCAACCAACTCAGGAAGGGCAACCCAAGCCAAGCAAAGGACCTGAATCTTCTGAATATTCTCAAACTCAGTCAGAGCTTGATAAGAAGGAAGCTGAATTACTGGAAAAACACAAGGCCTCTAACAAGGCAGAAAGTGAAGCTCCAAATTATCAACCATATATGCTGGAAAATCCCCTAAGAGTCAAGTTCCTAAAAGAAGAAATCTATGCTTGCAGCTTGCATAAGCTTAAAACATCCACTCTGAAGGATTTACAGTATATGGTAGCTGGTTCAATTAATCCCTTGGAGCAAATTTGTTCTGATGAGATAGAGAAGTTATTGGAAGGGAGAAAAGGAGAAGACTCAAAGCTGGACAAGCACAGAAGAAGGTCTCTCAATGCTTATCCTGGAAGTAAATTCAAGCTCATTAATGAAGAACTTCACTTCAGAACCTATCCATATGATATAGAGCAATGGCTGAATCTCAGGGATGTTAGTTCTCTCATCTCTCCTTCCATAAAGCAGATCATTGATGAAGTAGAGGATGCTGCAGTGTCTGCTGCTGAAACTTCTCTTGTAGAAGGTCTAAGAGGCTGCTTGGCAGAAGCTCTCAAAAGAGAGGATGTAGCAAGACAGAAGAGGAAATCTCAAGCTAAGTAAAAATTCTTAATCCATTCTGATCTTGTTAGTTAAGTTGTCAGCACATATTGTAAATTTGTTGTTATTCTCCATAAAAACAAATTGGGGGAGATTGTTGGGATTTATGGGTGATAGCATAGAAACAACTTAACTTTGAATGTACTTAATTTTTTAATTAAGTAGAACATACAGTCATAGCCAAAGTATGTTCTTGTAATCAGTATGTAATGTTATTCTAGTTGCGTAAATTGAAAGAAGTTCACTTATGTGTTCAAGCCTCAAAGAATGCATTTTAGATGACAGCATGAATAAAGGTTACTGTCCTAAAGCTGTGACAGTAAGATTACAAGAAGACAGAATGTTGCAAGTCACGACAGCATATTCACTCTGACAGCAACATTGGCGGAAGACTACGCGACAGCAACTATTGCCCTCGACAGCAAGTTTGGAATCCTCGACAGTACTCTATGCGGGGAACTCATACTGTCACCAAAAGATCATTCCTGTGACAGCAAGCTTTGTGGCAAAAGTAACTGTCTCGATAAAGATCCTTGTTCTAGGTATCTTTCTCAGTCAAATCCCGTGACAGTTTAAATGTTCAAGAAACAGGCGTGATGCAGTATCCCTAAGCTGCACCAAGTCTGCAAGACTACGACAGAAGCTTCAAGCACTACAAAACAAAAGCGAATCAATTCAAGAGCAAGGTCAAGTCTTTATCTGCTGAATTGTTTTAGCTGGAAATAGAATGAATCTAGGTTGCTTTCTTTGTAATGTATATCTGACATGTTAGCAATTTAGGAAAGTCACATGGGTAAGACAATCTGTAAGAAGCTGCCACTTGACAGTGACAGCAGCTTCACAAACCCGTGACTGATAGTGATAGGATTAGTCTTATACCTACTATCAATTCATTCTAAAAATGTAACGAAGACAAGTAAGTGTCTTGGAGAAAACCGAAGCTCGAGAATTCTTTCTTGAGGTTTTAGCAACACTTTGCAAAATAAATAAAACATTTATTTTGTGAATCTTGTTCTTACTGAATACTGTTCGTGATTGCGTATATTGCTGATAACGTTTAATCTTGATTTTAGTTGTTGAAATTTAGATTGAATTTTATCAGTATTGCATTCATCCCCCCCCCCCCCTTCTGCAATACACAAGGACTAACACATGAAGATGTGTTTTTATCTTTTTATCAATAAATTGTTTCATGTTATAGCTTATTCGTCCATCATTATGTGTATAACAGTTAATATATTCGTGTAGAAAATTCTGCCAACCTATTGTTGAAATAGGCTGTTGAGAACTCCCCAGCTTATTGTTCTGGGATACTCCTTGAGGATGTTATTGTAGAATGCAATGGTAAATCAGTCTGCAGTAAGTTAGAGGTATATTGACTTCTATTGTGTTGTAACTGGAAAATGTTCTCTTGTACAACACTCTGTGTTGACTGTTGAAATAGTCACATAAACATCTTTTGGTAGAATATGGTGGCTTGATCATGGATCATTTTTGATTCATTTCTGCCCTGTTATGTCGAGTTAGGAAGCTAGCATTGCTAACAAATGACGTTTTTAAAGGTGCAATTGAAGTCAAACTAGTTCTACTTTAGCATCAATAAATAATAGACATGCACATGGCACCCTAGCTTCTCTGCCTTGGACTACTATAATTCACTGTAAAAAAACTCCATCACTGGCATTAGAATATAAGAATCACAAGCCAAACAATTAACAAAATCACAACTACCAATATACAACTACCAATATAGCAGAGTAACGGCTCCACTACCATTTATGTATACTAATGTAATGTAGCTTCTTTTTTACTTGTATAAAATATATTTAAATATACTTTTATTAGTTTTTGAAATAATTAGATCCGAATACAAACTAGATATGAATGAATACCATAAACATAATCCTAAAATAAAAAAAAAATCAAGAACATAATTAGTTAATTATCATTTGGTGCCGTTTGATTATTTGAATATGAACTCAACAAGAGAATGTTGCTGAGATTTTAATGTTTTATAGAAATATTATTTAAATTTTTACTAACCGATTTCAAATCTTATAATGTCAATTGTACCTTAAATAAATACAATGTTATGAAATTTTTAGCATTTAGTTAATAATATTATTTGTGGCACTGTCAACTATGAGTAGTGTCAGCTAAGTAGCATCTCAAAGTAGTAAATATCATTTTCTGTTGGTGATAAAATGTTGGGAATTGACATTGTTATATGTGGGAAAGTGTGATGATACCTAAAATAGAAAATATGTATCACTCACACTTCTCAATTGAAAGTAGGTTTAATAAAATGATTATATCTTGAGAAAATGGATAGTAATACTCACAAAACTCTCTTTGTGTTATTGGTTGTTTAGTTAGAAGGTTTATGAATTGACATTGCTTCTTGATAATCTTATTACTGACCTTCATAAGTTCTAGTGCTAACTATCTTCATAAATGTTCTTCACAGCCTTCTCAAGTTCTCATCACCACCTCCAACCTAGAGAGTGTTGTACTCTCTATATCTTTTAATATGTGAATACATTATATAGGGAAGTAAGTACTTCCTATTCAATTAGATATTCCTTGCATCATGTATTGACACAACTTTGTTGTTATAGGTTGAAGGGCTTATGATGGACATTGCTGCAGCTGAAGAAGAAATTACAAGATGGCCAGGAACTTGAAGAGGCAAAACAAGCTGTAATACAGTCGGAGAATAAACTTAAATATAAAGAAGAAACAGCAGATGCTGACATGGCCGCAAAAGATGTAGCTGAGAAATCATTAAGGTTGGCTCATTTGAGGTCTTCTAGGCTTAGCTACTCCATGGTAGTTGAGTTGGGTTTTAGATGTTGGTTTATGTAGTAGATATAGATGATTTATTATTATGTATTGGAATGGTGTGAATTTGATGTTGTTATTTTGGATGGTTTTTTATGTATTGAAATGGCTTTTGGACATCCTGTTTATGTATTGGAATGTTTGGTAATATTTTGAATGAGAAGTTCTATATTTCAATGTCATATGTTGTCATTATGTATTTAAAGTGTTAGTAAAAAGCATGCAAAGTGTAACCATTGACTCCAAAGTATTTAGTCTTTATGTGTTGGCAAAAGTATAGAAAATGTGTTGGCATAGGTCTATAGCAATACTATTAGTAGTGTTACTACAAAGATAACTGTGTAGGCATAGATCTATAGCAACAACTAATAATATGTAGCCACAGAAATAAAATGTGTTGGCGTAGGGGTCTAAGCCTACACATTTCTCCCGTGTTACCAAAAACTACAAAAGTGTTGGCGTAGACCCCTATGGTAGCGGCCATTTTTGTAACACCCTCAAATTTGGTCAAAGTGTAGCCAAGGCCTATTTTTTTCCTTTTAACAACAGTTTTTTGGGTTATAACCACACTTTTTTAGGTGTTGCCGAAGCCCACTTATGGCGTAGTGTATCCTCCTCAACTACCTTCGCTTTACCTGTCCCCTTTGCCTTCTTCTTTCCTTTCCCTTTCCTCTTTGCCTCAGTAGTCAACTCCTCCTCCGTAACATTAGTTTCCCCCTTCTTCTTCTTTGGCACAATGGCCCTTGCCCAATACTCAACAACGGGAAAGGTAGCCCGTTTAGGATCCGGCATAGGAAGCCCAATATCAAACCTCTCATATGACCATACCATCAACATGAATAAACAACCACTGACACTGTTGGCTCCTTTCTTGGATGCATGCTCAAGGCCCCTATACAAGTATGCCAATACTGCAGAACCCCAAGAATAAGTGTGAATACTATCCAAGTAGTAAAGAGGGGCAATGTACCTGGGATGCACCACATTCCTACTACTGGTAGGAAACAAGGCCGACCCCACAACCAACATCAGGTACGCCTTCGTGTGGAGAACAATCTTATCCATGTCATTACCCGGATCTGCCCCGTACCTACTAAACAACCAAGTGTACTTTATCCCTCCTCTTTTATCCATTGCCTCACCAATCTCCTTCTCTGAAAGCTCCTCAAACCAATTCCTACTGAAATATGACTTAGGATTGTTCATAGCACGCCCAACCAAAGGCTGACCAACAGTAGGCAATCCCAAGATGTAATGGACATCCTGCAATGTCACTGTCATCTCACCCTGCCTCATGAAGAAAGTATTTGTCTCAGGGCGCTAACGCTCCACCAAAGCTGTGATAAGTGTTGTATCATTCTGAAGGACCACATCGGTATTCACAAACAAGCCAAACCCAGTCATGCGCAATATCTCCTTCTGAGCATCGTTTAATACCCATGAGCGCATCAGTCTATTACCACAAAAACACTGCAAGGTACCCCTCTCAACACCCGCCCAAACATCCTCACTCACATGATACGCATTGTCGAATATAACCGTCTGACTAATAGGGTCTGGCAATACGTCATCAAGCCTGAAAATTTAACAATTTAAAATATATTAGCCATACACAATCCATATTTCAATGTGTACAAGAAATATGGGCTTAGATGCGCACTGAGATACCAAACTCAAAGGGAATAAATCAAAATGACTCATCTCTTGAAAGCATAGCAGATGCGCACATATTAAATTAGTCAATTAGTCAATTTCTCTACTTTATATTCTGTTTAATTTTGATTTTCATAGAAAAATTGAACTTTATATCTGGTTGTACCTATACTTATAGCTGCAAGTAACTTCTTGAGTTTTAAATTGATAGCTACCACTAATGACTCTTTTTAGCTAGTAAGAACCTCCTTTAACATCGACTGATATTTGCTTACTTGTTGTTTCTATTATATAATTTTCGAATAATCATCCACATCTGTGTTGTCAATTTTTCATTTCTAAATTATTGTAACTGCTATTTACTTTAGATGAGGTTTGTCCGAAAAGAGTAGGCAATGGTGATGCTGTTCTACACTCCAAACAGGAAATAGTAGTGACTTAAGAAGAAATGTTGGAATATTCCTCTCATTATATCATATCAACCTCAAATGCATTAGGCAAACATCAATGTCAGATGAATCTGAAGGGACCATATTAGATTCAATTAAAAGTGCATAATGTATACCGTAGTCATAATAGCATTGTGATCTTTTAAAAACAAGACAATAGAAATACATGAATTTGCTTTTGTTTTTGTTAGACTTGGGAGAAAGGTTACAGACAGCCCTATCTCTGTAAGTATTAGACATTACATTGCATATAAAATGCATATTCATATTGGAAACTTCAGATAGCTACTGTTGTGCTAAAATGGTTCACTGCGGATTCGTGTTTATACTCACAATCTCCAGATTGATTTCTTTCCTTACTCTCACTTGTTTCACCATAATTTGATAGTACAAGTACTATGTCACTAGTTCCTCCACATTATTCTGTGTTTTCAATGTAGCTGTGAAATCTTGTGGACAGTCGTATACAAATTCTGTTGGGTTTGACCGGTTGTTCAACCCAATATGGTAATATGAATTTGGTGATTAAGACTGTTTTGGTAATAATTGTATGGGTAGACAATTATTATATATGGTAATAATTGTATGGATAGACAATTATTATATATGGTATGTCTTGGTCATTAAGTCAGTGGAATTAGGTACCAAGAATAAAAAGTCTTGTAAAACAAGTATGGTAAGTCTTGTAAAACAAGTATGGCAAGTCTTGGTGGCTAAGTTTTGGATGGCTATATAAACATAGTCATATTGTATTTGTTTGATAGGTGAAGGCTTAAGAGATGTAATCGTCTTAGGTATTGTTTGGGAGATGCTTGAGCATTGTTTGGCTCAAGTATCAGTTTGGGACACCATTGAGGTGTTATTGTTTTGATTGTATTATTGATAACTGTTTTGATTAATAATACAAGTTGGGACGTGGGTGTTTCCACATCATATATGTTTTGTGTGTGTTACTTGCCAACTAATCGTGTGTTTATGTGTGTGCTCTGCATTGGTGTGTTGTGAATCTTGAAATTGGTGTGTAGTCCCTCAACTTAACAAATTCAAATACGAACGAACATATAATTTGAGAGATATTAGCTGCAGTGTATGAACTTGATCAAATCTGAATGGCCTCAGTCAAGAAGAAAAAATTATTATGTAATTATTTATGTGTATTCATATTATCGCCGAATATATTAGCCGAATATGTGAAAAACTGCTCATTCTCTCAAGTACAACCTAATTCAAATACGAAATAACAACTGCAAATATTGTAAATATTCGAATTTATTAGTTCAAGTACAAATACGAACGAACATATAATTCAAATTTGAATACGAATTTATCAGTACAATTAACACAAATCACACACAAACTGATACGAATTTATCAGTTCAAGTACAAATACGAACGAACATATAGTTCAAGTGCAAATATGAATTCAAATACGAACGAACATATAATTGAAATACGAACGAAATACTCACATACGAACGAACGAGCAGAACGAAAACACAAGTCGCATACCAAGTCAATTGAAAACAAAGAACGAACAGAAGATACAATTAACACAAATCACACACAAACTGAAGAACCCTAACCCTAGATTACGAAAACAAAGATACAATTAACAGGTGATACCTCTGTTCGTAATCTTTCCCCTGCTCCATCGCTGTAATTGCTTGAATCGGTGAATTCGCCCCCTAAATCGCAAATCAAATCGCGCGCAGACAGTTCACTCAATAGAAATTAGGTTTTTGAAATTGAATTGGGTTTGTAAACGGGTTAAACTGCTAATTTAGGGATTCAACTACTCCGCGGAAAAGAATCGCGGAGAGAATTTAGAACTTTAAGTGATCCGCGGAAAAAAAACGCGGAGGACTAAGGCTCAACGGAAAATAAGCGCGGAGTGGCTGAATATTTTTTTTTAATCCTAGCCGTCGGATTGTTGATCCAACAGCCAGGAAATGAATTGTTAGATAATTGGTCCCTGACAATCAATTGTCAGGGACCAATGAAAGAATACGGAAAATCAATAGCTCTTTTTGGATGTAATCGCCGTGTTATGGAAATGTGGGTGTTCAGAGTTAATGATGACAGTTTTTCGTGGGATAAAACGTTCGCCATAGGGGAATTCAAACTTTATTATCAACCGATGGGTTTTGCAAGTAACGATAAACTTGTCATAAGGTTGTTCGGAGGTGAATACATAGTCTGCAGTGTTGATAATGATTTTCGCTTACCATTAAGAATTCCAACCGGACAAACAGAAAAAGAAAAGGCAGTTAAAATTCCAAAGGGACAAACAGAAAAAGAAAAGGCAAAGAACTACATCCCGTGAGAATAAATGGTTTACTCGCTGAAACCACCACTAATGCTTTGTGGGAAACAAAAACAAAAAAGGAGGAATTCATTAAAAAGCAGTGATCTAGATGGCCACATGACATACTAATATTGTAAAATTTCAGAATTATATTGTATTTTCATTTAGATAATCACATTGTCGATTTATACTCTTATTCAGAATTTTTAAATGTATCCTCATAACCGATTTATACTCTTCTTCAGAATTTTTAAATGTATCCTCGTAAATTTAAGTGGAGAATTTACCACCTCAAGGCGAGTTCATGAAGTCACCCTACGAAATATTCTTCTCTATTTTAAACACTATATTAATAAAAAAACCCAAACACTATTGATCAAAAAACTACAAAAGAAGATGCCCAGCAAACTTTGGTATAGTGGTACATATTTGCATTCTCAACCTATACATCTTCAAATCCACCAATTGGGGCAACGATGACCTAAACCCATACATGCACAAGGAGAGTCTAATATTTGCATAAAGCTACAATGAAAAATTTAACATCTTGATATTGATATAGCACAAATATAGTTATGTGTCTACAGTACATTTTGCACATACATTTGTTGTGCAAGTGTGTGAAAAGGAAGTTTCCTACATGTACAAAAGCTAATGACGGTAAAAACATAATGACATCAAAGCATGACAATGATTAGGGAAAAAATTACCAATATTAGCACCCCAAGAACAGTTATTGGACCAGAAAATTACAATGGAGGATCTAAACACTATCGTCACCTTGTCCCAGATTCATTATTAGCCGCAGGCACCTCTCCCGAATAACTGGACATGTCTATGTCAACAAGTGTAAGGTCATATGGCACCGCCAGAGAGGCATCCATTAGTAATGAAGAGTTCATTGCCTCAGATTTTGAGGTATCCTGTAGGGCCTGTACTGTGCTCTGGTTCGGGGGAGTGCTAGTAGCAGAAGATGATATACTAGATAGTTGTATGTCTTCTAACTTGTTTCCAATCATATGCTTATTTTTCCTGACAGTATCCATCTCCGGTCCAGTAGGGACAAAGGTTCGAGCTCGATACTTCCTTGATTCCCCCTCACCCTCACTATGGTTGTAGAGTACATAATCATGGTAGGTAGGTGCAAACTGCAGTCGAACATACAAGACTATTTATGAAACTTCAAGAAGGAACGGAAATATATGTAGATAAAACAGATAAAGATGTATACAGATTAAAGGCTGAAACATAAAATTAGCAAAAAAAATTCCCAACATACCTGATGAACAGTGTCATGGTAAAAGTCATTTAACTTGAGAGCATGTGCCAGATTTTCTGCAAACCCGCGACAAATGCCAATGTTTGCACCCGCATATTCCTTGTATGGAAATGCATAGAGGTGACCAACAGCAGCAATAAGCATCTCAACACAAATTATAAAATTCTGAAATTCAGCAGCTTCTTTTGTATCTTTTATGAACCCAGTCTTTGCCGCTAAAAATACTAAAACACCCTAAAGAAAAAAGGAAACAATTGATGTAAATAGAAGCTTAGTTAAATCTATCTAGCCTCAAAAGAGCAAAGACATTCACCTAACTAGATTGTACCCTTATTACAAAGGACTAAATGATTCTAAACAATGATAAATTACAATAGAATAAAAAAAGTTATGCAGCAAGCTTTCAATTAGAGATGTATTAGTAAATTAGACATGATAATAAACCATAGCGAGCCAAATCACCCACTATATTTCAATCAATATAGTACAAACACATTTTTGACTTAAGTCACCAGTAAATGTTATTATCAGAGCATGAGTAATTTACTTACAGAAATGCTAAACAATTAGGAACAATTAGGAACAATTAGAAAAACAACTTAAACTAAGATCAATAGGAGAGGAGAAAAAATCTTTAGTACCTGCCAATAAGTCAGGAAAACAACAGACTTAATGATGATGAACTTTGGAACAGGATTGAATGGTTGGAGCAAATCCCTGCATGCAACGTAGAACAAGGCCAAGGCATACAACGCCACAGAGTATGAAATTGTATAAATGATAGTGAGATATAGATATGATTGTCCTGCACTGAAATTTCCATCATGATACTTTCCATTTGCGTAAAGGACGAGTGTCACTGCAACTAATATAGGCTTGAGGATCACAAATTGCAAACACCCCTGCTTGCACCTTCGTATGAAACGCCTGCATATATTTAACAGTTTCAGATACATAGTTAATCAAGTACCAAGAGATGCGAACTTCATATGTGGATCAACTCCATAAGAACTTTGAACAATTTTTTAACTAAAACTCCTATAAATTTCCTAAAACGTAATAGCCTCTCATGGAATACACAAGCCTGAATGAGGCATTTAAATACTAGCCAAGAGAGACCCTGATGATTCAGCATTTCATTCTCTATTATACAGAATTACAGATACTACAGCTAACCGAATGATAGGAGTGACAAAATATAATGCATAAAGGACAGGAATCAACATCAATCCCTACTAACATAAGATCCTAACATGGTTCTTTTGAGAATACAAAGAAAGGAAAAACAAGGAGAAGAAAGCACACCTAAAGTCCTTTTCTCTCCCCATGTTGCACAAAGCTCATTAAGGAAATAGAAGACTTGTAAAGCTCTGATCATGAAAACTATTTTAGCCATTGTTTTGAAATTATTTTTACTTATTATTTGTGTTTGTACATGGCAGGTTTTAATGAAATTATAAAAAAACATGTTTCTCTTAATTTTAATTTCCATTCATCTTTTTGACCGATATTGGCAAGAAGAGAGACGAGTTTTCATCCTTTCATTTTTGTCCTTCCAGGTTCCCACTCTGTTCAATAAACAATTTAGTTACATAGCAATCCAACTTCATAATTCATATTTTTCTCTTTTCCCTGTCGCCTAGGAAGCAGGGATTCTTGACGCATCTTCGTATTCCAAAGCACCCCCAAATTAAATACTCAAATACTTGGAAGCTCACACAATCCAAGAATAACTTGAATATATTTGTACACAAAATTGGTATAAAGTAACTACTAAAACAAAAGTGAAGTATTAATCTTTACTATTATGTTAAACCCGGAACATGGAAAGTTATGGTTTCCGGTCCTTTATTCTAAGTAATAAAATAATAAAATAATATAAATTATAGTAATTGACTGATTGCCTTTTCTAATTAAAAATATGTTACCTTTTAATTCAAACATATTACCTTTTATCAACACACCTAAAAGTACCAATTATATTATATCTTTTCATTATTAATATTGCCTTTTCTAAACATGTTACATGTTAATTAAACCATATTACCTTTTGTAAACACGCCTAAAATTATCAATTTTACTACATCTTCCAATCTTTAATGCACCCTCAAAAATATCACACACCATATCTTCAAACCATAAATAAAATATATAAAACTTATTAATACACACCCAAAAATATAATGCATCATATCTATTAATAATTATTAAATATATAAAAACCCATACATTGTACGGGCTATATGGTAGTATTTATAATAGCTACAAAACTAAAAAAAGTTATAAATTCGATTCTTGTGTTTCAGAATTCAGATGATTATATCATCTTTACATAATTCAATTCTCTTAAATAATTAATTTGTTAATAGATTTTATCACCCATACAATGAAATATATGTTTACCATATTTTGACATCTCATATCCCCCGACCCAAATTCCCGTGTTATCAATATCATTGGTCGAATCCGAGCATGCCTGCACTACATTTCCGCATCCCCTCACTCGTGTCCCTATTTCTTAGCCTTTCTCCGATTAAAACTCCTTACAATGCCTGTAGACATAGTTTTGTATGAGAAGCAGCAAGCTTCTTTTGATGTCCTTTGTCCATTAAAAAAATCAGGAACACAGAAAATCCGCTTCATCTCACTGACTTTAACTTTCGTCCACTGGAAACTCGGCAAAACACTTATGTTTTTGTCATAGCAATCAAATCCTAATCCATTTAAAGGTTGCCCATGCACAATTAACAATCAACCATAAGGCGTAGAAGATGGAATAGCTCACCCGTCAAGTGGAATAGGAGGGAAGCAACATGTCATTAGACACCAATTTGACTTCAGAACACGCCCACTAAGACTTATTACGACAGCTCCTGGACCACCTACCCATGCTAGGCACAATGACAAGAAATTATAGATGACCCATGCTTCATATCTGGGAAAAAAAACAACAGAAAAATAAGTTCAGCCTGTGGTGAATCATTGTATGAATCTCCAACTTACAAGAAACGATATCTTGAAGAGTATTCGGCAATTTAAAAAAAAATACATGCATTGGAATAATGACATGAGAGTATTCTTTATCTTCATTTTTTAAAAGCTAACAAAAAAAAACTACATGCTGGATCATGTCCTGTACTAATTGGCCTAATCAAACTTTACCATGTCAAGCACTTAATGGACTTCATTTATAGCTTAAGAACAGAAAAACTGATTGAGTATAACAAACAAGATTCAAGTGCTTGTAGCCTCAATCCAAATACAGCAGACTATTAAGATTTATGAAAGATGAGTATTGTAAAGCTGAAATCATATATTAACACCATACAATATCATGAAACAGAATGAAAAGGAGCCATACATATGCTCATGAAACTATTTCGTAAATGGAGTAATTGAAATGCACAGTATTTCATTAACTCAAAGAGCACAAAGTATACAAAGTAGGACCGTGGTACCTAGTAGATCAATGCCATCCAAACAGATGTGGGAGCTAACACTAGATTCACCATATAAAAAACTAAAGATATGAGCATACTTACATTTCTCTAATGGAGTTGAAATATATCGTAGCACTCTCATTTATGACGAGGGACAGGAAGGACATTAATGCATAAACCTGTCAAACAGGCATCTTTTAGAAGGTTAGAAACAATACATTTGGATAAGACAGCTCAGCGGATAAATGGAAAGAGCAAAAAGAAAGACCTTACAGCAGAAGCACAAAGTTATAAAGAGAAAACAATGCACGGTATTATTACGGTAACTAATCATTAAATCTAAAATTTACATTCCTTTTTGTAAAGCCACCTCATTAGTACTTAAGGCATAGCTCATAAACATACTTCTACAGAAAAGAAGGGGGAGGAGCGTGTGTCATAATATCAACAATAACACAAGCTACTTGCAAGAGCAAACCACATAGCAGCAAATATCAGACTCCACCAAAGAATTTAAATATATATAGAAACTTCTCAATATCCTAAGGAGTATTCTATTATATCCTGGAGTTTCTCTGGAAGGAGCCATCAACCAGGCATTTCATCCGTTAAGTAAGTCGCACTACAGAAGACACCTGAATACAATGATACCACATCTTCTAAAGCTACTAACTGAACTTTATTGATGCCATTCTTCAAGTGCAATCTCAGAAATGGTATTTACAATATGAAGACAGAATTTGATACATTGAAATATAAAAAGTTGCCTCTTATAGGGTAACAGGGACACTGGAAACATATATAACAAGAGACCTGAAAACTCAAGTCTCTAGATACACCATGATAATTCCCTGAAGACACCTGTGACCATGGCAGTCTGACAAACATCCAGAGATAAGCAGGAATGTTTTTTCTTTTTTGTAGCTTAGTAAACTTATTGCAAACAGACTAACAAACTTAATCTAAAGAATAAAAAAGGTAGTTGCTACTGGACAAAGTATATTCACATTTTTCCACACTATATATTCTCATGACAACGAAGTTGGCGGACTGCCAAAGGTAAGCCTACTTAAAGATAAAGCAAAAGAGATAAGCATACCAAAGAGGATAATTTAGAATCAGAATAGATTATTAAAACTTCCATGTAAGGCCTCTAGCGAAAAATATTCTGAAAGTTGATCACACCACATTCCATTTAACCAACGAGCAATTGAAAAAATTAAAGGTATGCCATTATAAATAAAGGTCTAGGGCTATTTAAAACTTATCTACGTAAATGTATAGACGTACAAATAAATTTATAGACATAACTGAGAATTAGTTTTATTCTATCAATAACTAATTCAAACTGCTCAATAGTATTAAAAAATCATGGTCCTGGGTTCCAAACTCGATAACCTCCGAGATTTGTTAAGATTAGATTCTCATTTGCAAGGCATATAAGCCTAATTATTCAAAAAAAAATTCATCCAAAGATAGGAGGCCTGCTTAAGTTCTAACTTCTCGCATTAATATCCTTCCCACTAAATCTTACTCTACAAAATTCTGACACTAATGATACATATAAACCTAACCGAGAAACGAAATTTAAACAATACTACAACTCCTACACAAACCATGCATTTCACAAATTTGAAACAACCCCAAATCCGCAACATTAGTCATCCACATATAGCTTCACATAAAATAACCATCAGTACAAAAAACTCACAGGAACCATGAAGATAATCCGAACAATGTATCTCTGATAAGTAGGTTCCGTATAATTCAACAAGTGCCTATAAATATGCACAAGTGCCAGCACGATAGCCCCAACTGTGCACGGCAACGCAACCGCAATATAGTAAACATGTCCCATCCTTTACAACCTCCTATAAAATCATAACACCAAAACCTAATCAAGATCACCACAAAAAACTATACTATAACCAATATTTACGACACGAAACGAATACAAACCGCAATTAACCTGCAACAGCTACGATCATTAACAATACATTGATACACAAACCCTAGAGCACCAAAACACCTTAGTTCAACTAATCTGCGGTACAAAACAAAACAATAAGCAAATCACAGATCATTAAAGTTATAAATACACATATATAAGTTGAATTAGTTGAAATTGAGTTGAATAAGTTGTGAATTTAGTTGAAATTGAACCTGAAGTTAGCGATCAAAGTAAGTGAAATTATTGCTAGTGTGTGTGTATAGATCTGATGTGTGTGGAATTGAGCTTGAGAGATATGACAACAATGGCGGCTTAGAAGGAGATGCTGGTAAAAGCTTGACAGCGAGACTATGAATGTATAGATACAGGTGAGTGTGTGTATAGTTTTTTGGGGGAGAGGGATACGCGGAGATTACAGGGCGTCACCAGCGGTTACGGGTAATTAAATCAACAAATATTCTACACAGGTCAATATAATTTTGGAAATTAATATAATTGAAAAGCATTAAACTATTCTGTCAAAAAAAGAGCATTAAACTAAGCACACATGCACTAACCGATTTATTCAAGTCTTCATTAAATTTTGGGAAAATAGATTTTTTTATCATTCAACTATTGATTTTTTTAGAAAATAATCACTGAATTATCAAATAATTAATTTTAACCATTAACCTTACATTAGTTTTTGTTTCTAGTCATTCTGTTAATTGTACCGTTAATGTGTCGTTAAAATAATATTAATATGATGAATAGACAGATATTATTGCATAATTATTAAAAATTAGCTACTAAACATTATACCACGTATAAATATATCACAATTATAATTTTTTTTTCATAAATTTTATTATCTTTTCATAAATCAACTCAATAATATTGAAATCATTTATCTTGTTAATAATATTCGTTTAAAACTTATCATATTAAACAAAAGATTAATGAAATTATATATTTTTATTAAAAACATAATATTATTATATATATGTATAAATGTTTTAGATTTATATCATTGATTTTTAAGATTTCATAAATTAAATTTGATCACAAAAAAATAGATATCTAATTTATTCTTTTCGATCAATATCTAAATATTTTGAATTAAAATATTAGATTCTAAATCAAAATTTTATATATTGAAAATTTTACAATACCAAATTGGGGAAAAATAATTATTTGAAAGATATTATGTGGAAGATTAAGTCCACGTCAATGTTATTTTAACTGAGATTTCATTTATACTTAACGGAATAATTAAAAACAATAATACATGTAACGTTAGTGGTTATATTTAATTATTTAAATGTTCATTGGCTACTTTCTAATAGATACAATAGTTCAGTGGTAAAAACATCTATTTTCCCATTATTTTTTAAAAAATCTAATTACTAAATTTAATGGAATGGCAAAAATCACAAATGTCTGTAACGTTAGTGATAATTTTGAGTAAAATTATTGTTCGGTGGTAAGTTTCTAAAAGACCATATACTTTAGTGACAAAACAATCTATTTTCCCTTAATTTTTAGCCTTACGATTAATTGTTAGACAACGACGCCGACTCGATTATTTTTAAAATGAGGACAAAATTTATTGTTTTTTACAAGTTAAAAATTAAAACAACAAAATTAAAATTCATGTATATATAATTTTTATTTTAGACAATTAATGCAATCTTTCTTAATTTTTACTTATTAATTCGGATTTTGGCTTTTCATAACACCGGCCAAAATTTATACACAAATCTTTAAGTCTTTTGATTTATAGTTGAGAAACCTTTTCTTGTTCACTTCCAAATTTATTTAAGAATAATTATAAATTTTAAGAATATGTAAATTGGGTGCTCTAAATATGTTTTTTTTGGAGAAAAATGTGCTAAAATATCTAGCAACACGAAGGCTAACCCTAAATGCCCATCAAACACGCATGTGAAATATGCGTTATGTAATTTCGCATTTGAATCATGTGTGTCCTATTTAAATTATATTTTCATTATTTTGTTTTTAATGTGTATGAATGGTTAAGATGCGCATCCAAAGGCAATACACGCATAGCTAAAATGCGTGTAGTATACATATTGCAATCATCACTACACGTTTCCCCGTGCAAGTGTAAACAGCTTCTCTTAACTATATGGATGCAAGTGTGAACAGCTTATCTTAACAAAAAAGTGATTAAACTAAGTCGGGAGTCGCTCAGCAAGCGCTATAGGTGTGAGTTCCAAACTTATATAGTATATGCATGCATATAATGCGTAGATGGTGGGTTGTTAGGATTTATGGGTGATATCTTAGAAGACAACTTAACTTTGTGTTTTGTAACACTTAATTTTTATTAAGTAGAACATACTGTCATAGCCAGAGTGTGTTCTTGTAGCCATTTAATTTGTTGTAATAAAATTGTTTGTAAATCTTGGAAGAAGTTCATTCATTTGTTCAAGCCTCAAGGAATACATCAGGTCGACATCAAGAATAAATGTTACTGTCATATCCTTGACAGTAAGGTTACAAGAAGACAACAAGTTGCAAGTCATGACGGCATATTCACTCTGACAGCAACTTTGGCGGAAGCCTAGAGACAGCAACATTCCTCTTCCCTGACAGCAAATTTGGAGCTCTTGACAGCATCTATTGCGGGGACTTCGTACTGTCACCAAAAGCACTTTACTATGACATCAAACTTGGAATATCAGGATACTGTCTCAAGGGGATTCGTTTTGAATTGGGGATCTACCAAGTCAAACATGTGACAGATTGGATGTTCAAGAAATAGGCGTGTTGCATTATCCCAACACCGCATCAGGTCTGCAAAGACTACGACAAAAGCTTAAGGGATAACAAGACAAAGCTTACCAATTCAAGAGTACGACAAATCAACATCTACTGGAATTGTGTTAGCTAAATATAGAATGTATCTAGGATTGTTTTTTCTGTATTGATAACTCTGATTGTATAGCAATTTAGGTAAGACACACGGGTTGACAAATTGTAAGGAGATGCCATAAGAAAATGACAGCAGCTCCACAAATCCGTGATGATAGAGATAGGAGTAGTATACTTAGACTATCTCTCATTTTATGTTGTGTATCTCTGAGAAATCGAAGCTTGAGAAAAACCCACTTTTTCTCAAGGTTGTAGCAACACTTTGCAAAATAAATAAAACATTTATTTTGTGAGTAATCTACTTGTGTTTATATTTCTTCTACTGATAAACATTAATCTTAGTTTTAGTTGTTGAAACAAAGATTGAAATTTATCAGTATTGCATTCAATCCCCCTTCTGCAATACTCAAGGACCAACAACTGGTATCAGAGCAACAGATTGATATACAAATCTGAGATCATGACGAGTATACAGAAGTCAAGTAGTATCAAGATCCCAACTTTTGATAAAGAGAACTACAATGTTTGGAAAAGAAAAATTTTGTTATTTATCAAAGCTGAAAATCCACTCTACATGGGAATCCTCGAGAATGGACCCTTTATTACTCAGAAAGAGATTCCAGCCTCAATGGTGGATGATGTTGTTATTCCAGCACACTGGGTTGTAAAGAAGCCATCTGAGTTTTTAGAACCAGAAAAGGAAAAGATAGTTCTGGATGACTACTTAAAACTCATCCTGCTCGACTCTCTCACCTTGGATAAAGCCATATGTGGGAATGTCATTGGATGCACATTAGCCAAGGAAATTTGGAACAAAATCGAGCTGCTTTGTGAAGGAAGTGAAGAGGTCAGAGAGAATCAAAGACAGATTCTTATCTCCCAATATGAAGCCTTCATGGCAAAGCCTGGTGAAGAACTGACACCTATGTTTGAAAGATTTAGAAAACTTCTCACTGAACTCCAGATTCATGGCAAGTTCTATGAGAAGAAGGAAATCAATGTCAAGTTTCTACTTACTCTTCCTGAGCATCTTGAGCATAGAATAAATGCAATCAGAGAAAGAAGAGATCTGAAAAGTTTCTCTCTTGAAACATTGTATGGTGTGCTCAAGTCATATGAGCTAGAACTCTTCCAGAAAAGAGCCATACAAAGTGGATTGAAAGGAAAGATGACAAATATGTCTGGTGTTCTAGTAGCTCATGAGCCAAAAGTCACCCAGCCTTGTGAAGCATTGCAAACCCTTCAACCAAAACAAATGTCATCTCTAAAGATTGAAGAGGTGATAGATGAAGAGGAGAAGGTGGTTCTGCAACTGGAAGATGTTGAGGATGAAGAATTCTATACAATAGAAGAGATGGAAAGAATGGATAATCCAACCATGGCTTATATGGCAAAGAAGTTCATAAATATAAGATTCAAGAGGAATAAGCCATACAAGCCTCAGGGTTCAACATCTAGGCTCAGCCAAGGGAGTTCTTCTAAGGTTGTTGGTGGTGCCACTAGAGGAGGTTACAAAACAGGAATGGTGGATAGGTCTAAATTCAGATGCTACAACTGTAATGAACTGGGTCATTTTGCTACAGAATGCAGAAGGCCAAAACAATTTCAGAAGATGGACAAAGGAGCTAGTGGTCAAGTCAAGAAAGGACAAGGGAGAGCCTATGTGGCTGAAGGAAAGTGCTGGGATGATTCTGATGATGAAGAAGAAGAAGAATTTGTGAACTTAGCCCTCATGGCTAAATCTGATGGTAAATCATCAAGTTCTTCAAGTCAGGTACCATCACTTGTCTTGCTTGACATGTCTAAAAGTGAATATAAGAAAACTGTTGAGGATTTGAGTACAGAAATGTTTAATATCCATACTAGTTTAACTGCAGCAAATGAAGAAATTGTTAGGTTAACTAAACTTAATGAAACACTCACATCTAACAACAATTTGCTTTTGCTTAAGACCAGCCCTTTAGAATCCTTAACACAAGAAAATGCAAAACTTAAAAATGAGTTAGTTTGTGCTAAAGAGATAGAGGAGTTTCTGAGAAAGGAAATCACTGAAAATGAATTTAAGATTAAAGCCTTCAGGAACTCATCTAAAATTGTCCAGGACTACAATGAAAAACACACTGAGAATCAGAAGGTAGGAGTAGGTTTTGAGTATGGTAGAAGACCTGGAAAGGAATCTGTAAATCATGATTGTTCAAAGGATGTTGCTGTCAAACCTAGCATCCTCAAAAAGGTTGACAAACCCATCTTCAAAATTTCGGAATTTGAGTTTGATGAGGAAGCCATGCTCATCAAGCAACAACTTCTTGATGAAGATGAGTGTGTTGACAGCACATCTG
Organism: Heracleum sosnowskyi; assembly: GCA_030848705.1. Lineage (NCBI taxonomy): Eukaryota > Viridiplantae > Streptophyta > Magnoliopsida > Apiales > Apiaceae > Heracleum > Heracleum sosnowskyi. The sequence goes on from CM061235.1 coordinate 76,772,817, forward strand.
CTAAAGGAAAGGATACTGTCGAAAAACCTAAGACAGTAACTTTGCCTAACAATCTGACAGAATGTTCTAAGGATGTTGTCATCAATGATAAGACCGAAACTTCTAAAAATATTGTCGAACGAGTATCCACGACAGTAACTTCCAAACCTGCTGTGAAGACAGTAGGTACAAAAGGTACTGTCAAGAAGGACTTGACAACAACTTTAGAACATGCTGCCAACACAGAGGCCTTCAAGTCTAAGAACAGGAATGGAAAAGTAGGAATTAACAAAGACAATGGCTATGCTTATGTTAAGAATGCTCCTAGAAAACTATGCAATAATTGTGGCTCCTCAAACCATCTAACAAATGTCTGTAAGAAACCAACTGAGTCTAAAGTCAATGTGACTGAGGTCAATGGTAACTTACATAGAACCCCCATTATGCATAGAACCATGGATGTATGTAATAATACTGATTGCATGCCTTGTAAAATTACTACTATGAGTACATGCTTCAACTTGCCTATTCTGTCTACTGAGAAATGTTCCTACATGCATTCTGTTGAGGCTTCTGAGCCTGCTGATGTCAGTAAAAAGGCACCCCCCCCCCCCACTAAGAAGAAGACTAGGTCTTATTCTAAACCAAAGTGGGTGGCAAAAGAAGTCAAACATAAAATTTCTGATGTTTATGTTGAAGTTAAAAATGATGGAAACTCAGGTGTTACTAAGTCTGCAGGACCCAACAAGGATTGGGTACCATATGCAACCTAAAAACAATTTGTTTTGCAGGGCAAAAAAAAGAAACAAGTCATGTGGATCATTGACAGTGGATGCTCAAGACACATGACAGGTGATAAAGCCCTGCTATCACACTTTGTTGAGAAAGCTGGCCCAGTCATAACCTTTGGAGACAACAACAAGGGTTACACTGTGGGATATGGCTGTTTGGAATTTGGGAATGTTGTCATTAATGATATTGCTCTTGTGGATGGATTAAAGCACAATCTACTCAGTGTCAGCCAATTCAGTGATAGAGGATTTAAGGTTGACTTTGATATGATGGTCTGCAATATCTATCACAAGAAGGATGGAAGCCTTTCTCTGAAAGGAGTAAGGAAAAGAAGCTTATTTGTTGCTGACTCGAGCTCAACAAAGAAGGATACGATTTACTGTTTCTACAGTAAAGCTACTGTTGGTGACAACATGCTTTGGCACAGAAAACTCTCCCACCTAAACTTCATGACAATGAATATGCTAATGAAGAAGGAGCTTGTGAGAGGACTACCTCAACAGGAATTCTGTCAAGAAGGACTGTGTGAGGACTGCCAAATGGGAAAGCTAAGAAGAGCTGTGCACATGTCAAAGCAAGTCAACACCAACACTGAACCACTTAAGCTAATCCACATGGATCTTTTTGGCCCAGTAAATGTTCCATCCTTAGCCAGAAAGAAATATGCATTGGTTACGGTGGATGACTACTCTAGATACACATGGGTAAAGTTTCTGGAGTCAAAAGATGAAGCTGCTCAAGTAATCATTGATCACATAAGAGTTTGTTAATCCCAAATGACCTAACAGAATTGTAGAAGGGGGGGGGGGGGTTGAATACAATTCTTGATATTTCTCAAACTTAAAAACAACTTACAAATTAAAACTGAACTTATAAAATAAAAACCACAAGCACTTAATAATTTCAGTTGGATTGTTTGATGATCCAACTGAAGTGATTTTTATTGCGGAAATAATCTGTGATACAAAAGTACACAGCTGCTCAGTTACAATAATGTAGAGAAGAAATGCTCTCAAAGATAGCTAATACAATCTATTTGTTTTTCTTCTCTTGTTATCTAAAGTAACTGCTACACTTGGTTATATAAGCCCAAGTTTACAACTCTATTTTTGGCTAAACTAAAAGTACAATGAGTAACCGCCAATAGTTTGCTTTTCATCCCTTTGTCCAGTGGTCCTTGGAGATATTTGCTTTTGTCTTCATACTTATTATGATCACTCCCAAGAGCCCAATTGGAAACTGGGATGTTTCCTTATTCCCCATGTCCATTTTAATGGTTTCCAATGCAAAGTACACTTCCACATCTGCTTTAGATCTGTTCAGTAAACTGTCACTATCACTTTGTCAACTATTCAGAAAAGCAATAATGATTCGTTGATAGCAGGGAGATGAGTTTCGTTGATAGCTTTATTCTTCATTTCGTTGATGAGTAAACTCCATACCGTTGATGAGTAAACTCCATACCGTTGATGAGTAAACTCCATACCGTTGACAGAGTAATCTTCATTCCGTTGACATGTCTTCACTTAGGCAAAATTACAAGACATAAGATATTTACAATTAACCAACCTATTTTTCCTATCTAGTACTTAGTCAACATGACTTAGAAAACCTATCCAATATCTACAATGAAATGCATATCAAACTAGAAGTATTGTACAGTGCAATTGCTACATCACTCATTTCGTTGATGAGCTTCCTGTCAACGGAATGCTGCAAAGCATGCCATTTCGTTAACAGCTACAAAGTGACTTTACACAAATTCTACTAAGTGTTTTATGTTTATCATCAAGAACAACATATTCCTAACAATCTCCCCCAATTTATGACTGATAGAATAACAACCATAAATCAAGAGACTTGATGATAACAAAAACACTCAGATACATCATAAATTACAAAAGTAGAAAATGCATTAAGCTTCATAACATTTTAGACAAAATACAAGACTTACAAGACTAATGCCCAAAAGTGCTCCTCTAGGCTGAGCAAATGATTCATCTGTGTCTTCTTTGTGGCATAGTCTTCTTCCCTCTCTTAGAGTTGTTTTCCTCAATTTGGACCTGTAGCCTTCTGTAAAAGATCTTCTCTTCTTCATCTTGATCACCAAGCATGGATTGCATAAACTTTAGAGTTTGATTAGATGCCTTATCCAGCTGGTCTTCCATCCTGAAGAATCTTCTGCAATTGTCCTTGTCCTTAAATTCCATCATCCAGTAAGGTTGAAGATGGATCTTCTTTCCTGTTGAGGGCACTCTAAGCATCCTGGGAAGAGCCTCAGGCTTGTTCCAACTAGCCTTTATCTGACAGATTTTGGAGACCATCTCAGACTTGGCTGTTTTGGTGAAGCCAAAGTCCTTCTTCAAGCATCTAAACACTGAGAGTAGTGTTTGATAGTCTTCTCCTAAAATTCTGTAGAGAGGCCACACCTGTTCTCTACCACCCTTGAATACAAAGACCAGTCTCTCAGGCAATTTTTGAGAAGCTGCAATGCCCCTTACTTTCACCAGGTTGTCTAAGTCAAGATGTAGACTGGATTCTTCCCTGATGTCAGCAATGTACATGCAGTCCTCTGGATTTGTAGGGGGTTTCTGAGGTTGTGGCTTTCTCATAAATACTGGCTTTGCCTTGACAGCCCTTTTCTTTGTCTTCATTGGTTGATCCTTCTCAAATAGGAACTTTGGAAAGTAGGCCTCATCAAATTCAAAAGGCTCCTCTTTTGGCATTATTGGTTGATCATGAAAGTTGACAGGATGTGCAGGATCACAGGCCAACTTTCCTTCATGAGGTTGATCAACAGGAATTTGATGTGCACTAGTTGTGGAAGAGTCTTGAGCAGTGTCCTGAGAATCATCTTTATCAAAGTTTAGATTCCTTTTTGCTCTAGCCTTTGGCTGCCTTATACTCTTCCTTTCCTTTCCAGCTTCCTCAGCTTCATCCTTGGCCTTTTCTTCCTGTAGGGTTTCTTCATCTTCAAGTGATTGAGAAACTGCAAGAGCTTGCATTGCTGCCCTTTCAGATTCCTCAGCTTTGGCCTTAGCAAAATTTGGGTGACCAACCCAAATGCAGATTTCCTTGCTATCCCTGTAGATGATGGCCCTTTGGTTCCTTATGCTTGGATTATTGCTCTCTTTGCTTTCAATGATCAGCTTCCCTAGGACTTTGAACTCATCTGGCTTAGGTGGAGGATAAAATATCCTTGCAATGTTTTTGCCCTTGGGTTTGGAGGACTCCATGCTGAAGGGGTTCTATAACATAAGAACTCTTGAAATATGGGTCCCATTCCGTTGATGTTACAACCATGGCATTCGTTGATGGTTGATCCGTTGATGGATTTGAGTTCTTTGCAGTTTCAGCAATTTTCTTGACCCTTGCTTCTATGTTGGACCAATGATCTTTAATCTGTTCTGCAAGTCTCATCCTCATAGAAGCTTCCTGAATTAGGTCAATACCATCCTTTTTCTTCTGTCCAAGCTCCCCCATTGCTAGTGGCTCATTTGGTAAGGAAATGGTTGGGACCAAAACCTTTGTGATTTGTATATCAAGCTCTTTAGATTTCTCTAGCTCCTTAGATTTCTCCCCCTTTTTGTTATCATCAAGTGAGATGATAGGGAGTCCTTGAGCTGCCAAAAGCTGGGTGAGTAGCTGTGTTTGCTTTTCCTGTTCCTTTTGCATGTGAGAAAGTGTAGCCTCAACTTTGTCCACTCTAGAGGAAAGAGTCTTCAAAGATGAGGACACTTCAGGTTCCTTGGAGAAAAACCTGTTCATCTTGGACACAGTTAGAAGAGGAAGCTTTTCATCTAGCCTCCTATCAGTAGCAGCCCTGAGGTTGCTAATGGAATCCTTGATTTCTGTAGCTTCAATCCTTGTCTGTAGCATCTGTAGCCTTTGGATTTCCAGAGAATCCATGATGGCCTTGTAGAATTTCTTGTTCCTTGCATTTGCAGACTCATGAGCTAGATATGCCTCATTGTACTGCCTTGAGATAGCAGCATCTAGAGTGCATCTTCCTTGCATATCTTGAGAAAGCCAGTTTGGTCTAGGAGGCACCACAAAAGTCCCAGTCTGTGAAGTAGTGGCCACCTGTAGATTATCACCAAAGCTGTCCTAGTCATCAGAAAAGTCAAAGTCTCCACTTGCTGCAGCTGTTGGAGATAGATTGGTCAAGGCATCCTTTGCTCTTTGCATTGATGCAGTTGTATGAATTAGGTTCGGCCTCCACATTGCCCTACTGAGCCATAATTTGATAGGCTGGCACAGGGTGAGTAAAGGTCTCAGGATCCAGGGAAATACTATCCAGAGTTTATTGATAATGCTCTTGGAAAGTAAGTTCCCTTTCTCCCTCACTGACCCTCATTAACTCACTAGCAATGGCTGACTCCTCCCTTGCTGCTCCTGTAGTCCCTTCTCTCTCTCCTCTATATTCTTGCATCATGGGCTCCCCATGGCTCACACCTCTCACACCCTCACCTTCACCTACTAAGGTGGAACCCTCAGCCTCTCCTTTTGCCTGGCTGGAAGAAATAGCCAGCCTCTCACTCTCATTCTCTCCTTTTGCCTGGCTGCAAGCCAGCCTCTCAATTTCACTCCCTCTCAAACCTAAAAGTGTCTCAACTACCACCAGGTCATCTACACTAGTTGTGGAAACAACTTGATCTTCAATAAGGAGTGTAGAATGACTTATCAACGGAATGGTAGTTTGAACTGTCAACGGTATGGATACCGTTGATGGAGAAACACTTGTCAACGAAAGAGACTGTTTCGTTGATGAAGTCAATAAAGCACTTTGAGAAAGTGAAATTACAGTAGAATCTGTGGTGATTGATTTTAGAGATTGGTCCACAGATCCTCTTGTAACTTCAGAAAAAGTTGGTTGATGGCCCAACAAATCACTTAACAAGTGATGACCACCAGCTTAAGAGTGGGGCTTCTCCAAGATAAGAGTTGGAGAATCAGGAATAGATGAATGGATCATGTCCACATCTAAAGACTGAGTTGGTGAATTTGATGGAGATAGTTCAAGGTTGATGTTTATAGAATGGGACTGTAACCCCAGAGTAATAATAGGGGTTACATCAAACTGAATTTGTGAAACTGGAAGTGTTGCTTCCAGAGTGTGTGCACCCTGTGTACCCTTGGATTTTTGTTTCACTCTCCTTTGGTATTGGGAAAATGTAGACTTTGGGCTTGAAGTGTCCCTTACCCTTTTGGAGTGTGCTCTTGGAGGAGAGCTTGTTTCAATAATCACATCCTTTTGGGAGGATGCAACTAGACTTGTGTTTAAATCCATTTTACTCATTGTGCCTTGTTGGGAAGACACAATGGGGCTTGGTTGGGACACACTATCGTTTCCTTCCTTATTCTTGGGGTTTCTTTGATGTTCACCCCTTCCCTCACCTCTTACAGCTCCAGAATCACTCCCCTTGGGTTGTGAAGTAGTTTTTGCAACAGGTGCCTTTTGAGAAGCACCTGAGGTTGGCTTTGAGGATTTCTTAGATTTAGGTTTTGCTGCTTGGGCAGGAGCCTGTTGGGACACAGCTACAGACTCCATAGCAACATTGGTAGGTGAAACAATAGAAGTAGCAACTACACTAACAAGGTTAGAAGAAGTTACCTCAATGATAGGCAGATACACCACTGGGACATAACCATTGTGGTTAAGTCTCAGGATATCTATCAAAACCCTCTTCTCTTGCACAAAACACTCAAACCTGGAAACAGGGTTAGAGATAACTAATGGTGCTGGACTAACATGGTTAGCCAACATCATCAGAAACCTAGCATAATAGATATTCTTTTTACTATTTGCCTTATCACCCAACTTAGCACCAATTTCATACATAAGTTGGGTGCTAAAGTTATAATATCTATCAGTTAGAAGCATGGTTAAGAGAGTTAACATGGAATTAGTTAATGCATCAAAATTACTAATTTTGCCAGAAAATACCTTTATGAATGCATCAGCTAAATAGTTGTATTCTCTAACCAGACCTCTCCTAATAATCTTACCCAAATTATCAATAGGCAAAGAGTAGTTTATAGAATTTAGCATGTTAACAATTTCAGTGTATGTAGGCAAAGCATTACAGTTATTTTCAGGAATATGTAGACATGCTTGCAATACATCAGAATTAACTATATACTCATTACCTTGGATGGTGAATTGCAAAGTGCAATTTGTCCCACTATACTCACATGAGGTCCAAATCTCCTCGATTATCTCATTGTAGAGTGGTGTAGAGTGAAACATTGCATAGCTCAACTTGCAATTCTTCATGAAGTCCATCATCTTGAAAAAGATGTTGTTCGGGCTTTCCTTGACAACAAAGGGGATGGAGTTGTTTTTCTCATAGATAAACCCTCCAGCAGACATAAGCTTGACTATGGGTGCCATTGTTGAGTGTAAAAAAGCTTCGAACTGAATTGCTTGTTAGAGAGAAGAAGAAAGAAAAGCCTTTGGAATTTTTGAGAACAGGTAAAAAAGAATTGAAGAAAATAGAATTTCTTAAATACTTCCCCAAAAATTCTCAGAAATTAAATCCAACAATCAATGTAAATTACTGGATTGGCTTAAAAATATAACCGTTACCTTTAAAGTATTACCATGATTTATACTTGCAGGGGTGTATGTATAGATCGTGGTAACGGACGTGTCAAATTTCAACGGTTCAGATTAATTGCGCTAAATCAACGAATCAAGATTTGGCGGTTAAAGTCCCGTCTTATTTCGTTGATAAAGCTGCGTTTCGTTGATATAAAAGAGCTATCAACGAAACACCCAGAAAAATTCTAAGACTGTCAACGAAATGGTTCGTTTCGTTGACATAGTAATTTTGACTTAAACAAAATTTTACTTTTTCCTGAGAAAATTAATTCACAGAAAAACATAGCAAATTTCTGGCTGCATTTCAACTTGCAAATATCTCATAAATAATTAAGAGAAATTTAGCATACCTAGCTCACTTACTAATCTTGAGAATGTTGATTCATCAAGTGGCTTGGTAAAGATGTCTGCAAGTTGTTGTTCACTTGGAACAAAATGTAACTCCACAGTACCATTCATAACATGTTCTCTAATGAAATGGTACTTGATGTCAATGTGCTTGGTCCTTGAATGCTGCACTGGATTTTCAGTTATGGCAATGGCACTAGTGTTGTCACAGAAGATAGGAATTTTCTCAACTCTTATTCCATAATCAAGTAGTTGATTTTTCATCCATAAAATCTGTGCACAACAACTTCCAGCTGCAATATACTCAGCCTCAGCTGTGGAGGTAGAAACTGAGTTTTGTTTCTTGCTGAACCATGACACAAGCTTGTTTCCTAAGAATTGACAGGTGCCAGTTGTGCTTTTCCTGTCAATTTTACATCCTGCAAAATCTGCATCTGAATAACCAATTAGTTCAAAGCCAGATTTTCTAGGATACCAAATGCCAAGGTTTGGTGTTCCTTTGAGATATCTGAAAATCCTTTTAATAGCAACTAAATGGGATTCCCTAGGATCAGCCTGAAATCTAGCACATAGACATGTAGCAAACATAATATCAGGTCTACTAGCTGTTAAATATAAAAGTGAGCCTACCATGCCTCTGTAACTTGAAATGTCCACAGATTTTTCCTTAGTATTCAATTCAAGTTTGGTGGCAGTAGGCATGGGAGTTTTGGCAGGAGAGCATTCCATTAAGTTAAATCTCTTTAATAAATCATTAATATATTTTGTTTGACTAATGAAAATGCCTTCATTAACTTGCTTCACTTGAAGACCAAGAAAGTAAGTTAATTCTCCCATCATGCTCATTTCATATTTACTTTGCATAAGCTTGGCAAACTTTTGACAAAGTTTCACATCTGTAGACCCAAAGATTATGTCATCTACATAAATTTGAACAAGTATAGTAGAGCCATTCACAACCCTGTGAAACAGAGTTTTATCTACAGTACCTCTAGTGAAGTGATTCTCAAGGAGGAACTGTGAAAGTGTGTCATACCAGGCTCTAGGTGCTTGTTTCAAACCATAGAGTGCTTTGAGGAGGAAATATACATATTCTGGAAAATCATCATCTTCAAAACCAGGAGGTTGACTTACATACACCTCCTCTTCCAATTCCCCATTCAGAAAAGCACTCTTCACATCCATTTGATAGACTTTGAAATTGGCATGGGCTGCATAGGCTAGGAAAATCCTTATTGCTTCTAGTCTTGCAACAGGAGCAAAGGTTTCATCAAAATCAATTCCCTCTTCCTGTGAATAGCCTTTTGCAACCAATCTAGCTTTGTTCCTTGTGACTATGCCATTTTCATCCATCTTGTTTCTGAACACCCATTTTGTGCCTATGACACTTCTGTCCTTAGGCTTGGGCACCAGCTTCCAAACATTGTTCCTCTCAAATTGGTTTAGCTCCTCTTGCATAGCTAAAACCCAATCTGGATCTAGAAGTGCATCCTCAACTTTCTTTGGCTCATCTTGAGACAGAAAGCTGCTGTATAGACATTCCTCTTGAGTTGCTCTTCTAGTTTGGACTTTTGAAGAAACATCACCTATAATAAGTTCAAAGGGATGATCTTTAGTCCATTTCCTTGAGGGAGGAAGATTTGCTCTTGACGAGATAGCTTCATGATCATGATTGCCTTGATTGGATATTTGTCCTTGAGAAACTCCCCCTGAGTTTGTTGTTCCTAATTGATCACTTCTAGAAGCATTTCTGTGACTGTCAACGGTATGACCATTTTGGCTGTCAACGAAACGCTCATTTTGACTGTCAACGAATCCTCCATTATGACTGTCAACGAAATGACCATTTGGTCTGCTAGCAGCTATTCTTTTCAATCTCAATGCAGCAATTTCATCTTCACTGCTGCTTTCATCTGTGCTAGATACAACAAATTTAGGCTGTTTCTCAGTAGCCTTAACATGATTCACTTGATCTCCTTCCTCATTCTCAAAAGAAAGACTTTCATGGAAACCTTCATCACAGAGACCTTGAATTTTGAGATCATCAAAAACAACATGTAGAGATTCCATAACAATGTTGGTTCTGAGGTTGTAGACTCTGTAAGCTTTCCCTGCTGCATATCCTCTGCCTTTGCTTCAAATTTCCCCAAATGCTCAGCTTGATTCCTCAAAACAAAGCATTTGCATCCAAAGACATGAAGAAAATCCAATAGTGGCTTCTTTCTTTTGAGTAGTTGATAAGGGGTCATTCCCTTGGCCTGATTAATCAAAGAAATATTTTAAGTGAAGCAAGCTGTGTTAACTGCCTCAGCCCAAAAGTAAGTTGGTAACTTTGATTCATCTAGCATTGTCCTTGCAGCTTCAATAAGTGTTCTGTTTTTCCTTTCAACTACACCATTTTGCTGTGGTGTCCTTGCTGCTGAAAACTCATGCATAATACCATTTTCTTCACAGAACACCTTCATGCTTGAATTCTTGAATTCTGTCCCATTGTCACTCCTAATCCTTCTTACTTTGAAATCAGGATGATTGTTTATCATCTTGATGTGATTGATAATGATTTCACTTGCCTCATCTTTTGAGTGTAAAAAGAAGGTCCATGTAAATCTAGAAAAGTCATCAACAATCACAAGACAGTATTTCTTCTTTGAGATAGACATGACATTTACAGGGCCAAACAGATCCATATGAAGTAATTCAAGCTGATGGACAATTGATGACTCTGTCTTGCTTTTGAATGATGCCTTCTTTTGTTTCCCTTTTTGACAGGCATCACACAAACCATCCTTGGAAAACTCCACCTGTGGAATTCCTCTAGCAAGATCTTTCCTCACCAAATCATTCATAACTTTAAAATTCAGATGAGACAATTTCTTGTACCATAGCCAACTTTCATCCTTGCTTGCCTTGCTGAAGAGACAAGTGATGGTGTCTGGACTTGTGCTACTAAAGTCAACAATGTACACATTCCCTCTTCTGAATCCAGTCATTACCACATTGTTGTTTCCTCCTTTAGAAACAACACAAGCTTCTTTAGAAAAAGTAACTAAAAATCCTTTGTCACAAAGTTGGCTGATGTAATAACCCGAATTTTTGATAAAATTAAAACTTTTCTTATTATGATTAAGTGCATCAGTGAATAGTGAATTTGGTGGATGAATAGTGATTTTGAGGGTTAAGAAAATTTTTCATGCCACCTATGTACGAGACGTAGTGTGGATATTCCGAAGTCATATTAGTGACCTACGGAGTAAATAAGTGAATGCGAAGACGATCGGAATTCAGAAATTCCAAATTTATTTTGGTGTAGTATTTGACCGGGCAGTGAATTATATATTATTATATTCAAGAAATAAGATATTAAATTTGAGGATTTGAGGATTTAATATTTTGGAATTTTATTATTTTATTAAAGTTGATTTAAGGATTCGATTGTTGGAGTGATAGTGAATAGGTACTATTCACTGCGAGAATCGCGTAGAGTTTTATTCGCTCTTTTAGGAAATATTTCGAATCGTTTCAAGAGGAACAAGGCAACATTTACAGGATTAAATATAGACATGGAAGTAACATGTAACAAGATTAACTCGAGGGATGCAACATTTGGATCATCCATGTGAAAGGAAACGAACCAGTAAAGCTACTTTAACCAAACGCATGCATGCGCGACACGTGTCCTGGTGACTCACCAAAATGTGATGACTCACCACTTTTTAACAAAAAAATCAGCATTTCAAGCAAAGTAACCAAGGCAAAGTGAGAAAAACTCATTTCTTATAATTCTGCTCAGCAGAAACAAAGCTCAAAGAAAAATCCATAACTCCAAATATACTTGTCCTAAAATCACCAAATTTTAACCATAGCTTCTCCACTCCATGGGTAACATTCGACCAAAATTTCATGGCCAAAAAAAGAGTGTAGCCTAGTCAAATCCCTTCCCCAAGTCGGAGAACCGAAACTGTCCTGCCTTTTCCAGTTTTGACCACTCACCTTAGAAAGCCAATAAGTAGAGCTTCAAGCATTCCCTGGTGATGAGATAGGACTCAAAAGAAATCCCTTGAAGAGTAGGTGGTGTGGTAAAAAGTTGAGAACCAAACTCTTATTTTTCGATTTTATATGGATTTTACAAAGTGATGATGAATAGTAACTCCGAAATTTTATTAACTTGTGTTCTTGATTTCTTTTGTGAGTTTGAGGATGTTAAGCATGGATCAAGGCTTCCTTAAGGCTTAAAAGCTCTTGTTAGTGTGTTAAGCCTTCAAGAAAGGTATGAACACCATCCACCCTTTTTATTTAGTTTGAGTTTTAAGCTTGAGTTTAAGTATGAGTTTGTTCTTGGAAGTTTGGTGCTTGGATGATGAAATCTTGATGATTTATGGTTGTGACTTGATTTTAGATGCATGTTCTTGATGGATTCTTGATGTTTATAAACTGACCTAGAGTGTAAGATGAGGTTTTGGTGATTTAAGAATTGTTGAATGGAGTATCTTGGCTAGGGATGAAAGTTAAGTTTTGTATGAGCAAGTTTGTGACTCTTGAGATTAGTACTGTCTTGTAACAAGAATTCGGGACAAAAATATTTGTAACCTCAGAAACCACTGACCATACTTGTCAATATCTTGGTTTTTAGTTTGTATACATATAAAGTTCATGTTGAGAGAATTTATGGTTTATGAGATATGGTCATTTTAGTGTAAGGATGTCAAGAAACAAAAACTGCTACACGATACTGGATGGTAAATTGAATTCGGACCCCTTAAAAGATTGATAAAATTCTGGAAATTTGGTGACAGAAGATTGTGACAGTAAGGAAAATGACCCAAAAAGAATCAAGTGACAACATGAATTTTTCGATTTTAGAGAAATGTTTGAGTGAAGGGTGCACAAGTTAAAATCCCCTTAAGTGAATGTTTGGTTATAACTTTGAATTCGTTTAAGTAAATTGATAAGCGTAAACCATTACGAACCAAGTTTTGTACGAAATGATTAAGGAACATTATGGGCTTATAACGAACCAAGAATGTGTTGTTTAAAAGGTCGTTATAGAATTCATTGTTGTGCGTGAATATTGTGGTTTAATTGGATCGTATAAAGGACTAACCGGACGTTATTGATTAAATTATAGATCACCATTCCACGTCCCGAGTCCCGACTACATCGACCACCCGAGGCAAGTTTCTAAATCCATACTTTGAAGTATTGGTTATATAATACTGCTTTTGCCATGTATAGTGTTGTATAGATTTGAGATAAATGATTAGATCGTGTTAAATAGAATCTAACCTTTTGGATATTATACGAGCTTTGAGATAATGTACTTATGAACCGGTATACCTTGTAGCTCTATAGATAAGAGCATGTTTATTGTTTCGACTCTAGACCGGGATTCGATATTTTTGTTATATAGATAGTCGTGGAAACCCGGAGGGATTCCAGCGGCAGAGTACTATTCATCTTGAGGAATATTATTATTAAACATTATTTATGTTCTGGAAAGTATTTAATACTTGGAAATGATTTGATTATGGGCTTCTAAGCTAGATATGGGATATTAGTTAGAAGCCAGGTTTTTATAAAGGTCCTAGGTTAAGGGCGTATGATATTTCTTTAGATCAGAAGTAATTATATTTTCTGTATATATATTAAAGGTTATTTTCCGATAAAGATATCGGGCAACAGTGATTTAATTCTTAATTATTTAATGAATATTACTTTTAGATATTCATTCGAGGATTAATTATTTATTTAATGAATATTATTTTGAATATTCATTTAAGGGTTATTTATCTAATGAATATTACTTTTGAATATTCATTTGAGACTTAATTATTTAATGAATATTATTTTCGAATATTCATTTGAGATTTATTAATTAATGAATATTATTTTGAATATTCATTCGAGGTTTATATTATCTTGAATATTCATTCGAGGTTTATATTATCTTGAATATTCATTCGGGGTTTATTAGTTAATGAATATTATTTTAAATATTCATTTAATCCTTATTTATTTAATGAATATTATCTTTGAAAATCCATTTAATCTTTATTTACTTAATGAATATTATTTTCGAATATTCATTTGAAGGTTTACTTATTTAATAAATGTTATCAATTATTTTAAATCAAAAAGAGGTTCCCAAAACAATGTTTTCCATTTAAATCCGTCTTTTAAGAGGATTTAAATGCTCGCTCAACTATCGAAAATATGGAAAACCTAATTTAAGTAACTGCTACTCATTTTAAACTCTCAACTCAAAACTGTCCGGGGACAGATATTTTCTCGAAGCAATTTAGTTGCTGCAAGTCTAATATTGTGTTACCACCTCAACGCTCGAGGGGTAAATTCATGGAACAAGTCGATATCCATTAACAAGCAACAGCTTGGGAAATATTGGAGAATCTTCCTTTCCAACCTAGATAAAACTACTTAGTGGAGTCGTATCAACAAGTGTTACACTTGGGGAAAGGAGGACGATCTTTACGTTTCAGAGTCATGGATTTCATCTGAACTAGGAGTGGTATAAGTGGTCAAGTTGCGTGGACCCATCCAACTTTTATTGCCCCAAATGGGCCGGGAGGTCACTGTAAGGCGGTAGACAATGTCAGGCTGTCGTGATTCTTCCATCTACATGTAGAAAACTATTTGAGCGGTGCGACCTGCTACTGATCATAGCAAGGTTAGGCACAGCGGACGCGGTAGCAACTCCAGTATTAGTTCATCATCCAATTTGGATATTCCTGCAACATGCATTGGGATGAAAAACCAATCATGTTGGCAGGAGGTCGAAAAGTGTTTGGAAATGAAGTGACAATAAATTCATGCAACTTCATCTTTTATTTTATGAGTTATGACTCTGATAAAACCTTACTCAGATTATGTATGCATAAGTGGATTTTGGGTTACGGAACATTATATGAAATTTTCCTCTTAACTTCATCTTTTATATCATGTGACTCTGTGGATACCTTACATAACATGAGTTATGGTAAGAGAGTTGTTTATACTGAATCACCTTATAACTTCATCTTTTAAAGTTATATGTTGATATTCTGCTTACATAGCAAATATTTTCGGAAAAGTTATATTGGTTTACTTTGAAACCTCATCTTTTATATTATACTAGAACCTTGTTCATAATATAGCAAAAGTTTACAGAAATATTATGAAATGATATTTGAAATACAATAATGGTACTGTTTTTGGGAATACATTCCGATAAGGAAATAATTTCAGTATCGAGATATTTTGACAAATTATTGTCTTATACCCGCTTTATTCTGGGATGAGTTAAAGGCAGGATTATGCCATATTTTTATTACCTTGCTGAGCTATCGCTCACTCTTGCTACTGTTTTATATATATTATATAGCAGCGAAGCAGGATGCCAATGGGACGGCACATACCCCGCAAGGCGTTTCCATAAACAGTTTCTAGCAGTGATCCCGAAGAGTAGTACGAACCAATCGAATCAGGCTACAGCTTTTGGTATTCAACTTATGTATAGATATGAATGGTATGAGAGGATTGTGAGCATCAGAAGGCTAAGTTGGTAATGTAACATTACTTAGAAATTGTATCAGTGACAGATTCAAAAGACATTTGGGTATTGTAATAAAAATTATTTATTCCGCAGTTGTTGTATCCTGTCGTTTCTGAGACTCTAACCTGTGTGTGTGTGTGCGAGACATATATTGTGGGGTCATGAGCAGGTGAATTATGAACGATGTAAGTAATACAGGTAAGGCAAGGAGTAAATGGATCGTGACTACTCTAAATCCCTGACCCCGGATTTGGGGCTGTTACAGAAATGGTATCAGAGAGTTAGGTTACAGTCCTCAGAAACGATAGGAGATCGAGTCTTACAATACCCTTAATAATGATAAGGACATCTAGAGCTCAAATTAAGTTCGCAGTCGAGTTAGAGGACATGACCCTGACTGTTTAAGATGAAGCCCGAGAGGGGACTTCTTCTGGGAAAACGTACTTAGGACTTCATGGTTAGTCACCTCGATTCGTATGAGTTATAGATGGATGGGATTCTGAGATACCAGATCCCGAGGCCTTCGAGTAGGCATTTGATGATGCGCTCCTTGAGATGGACGAAGACCCGATAAAGGAGGATCCATAGGAGGATCTAGAAGAGGACCCCATGGCGGGTCAAGGGAAGAATCTTGTAGAAAATGTGCCGATTGATAAAGATGTAGTGTATTACTTGAGGTCTTATAATAAGACCGGACGAACCTTCAAGGGACAAATAAGTGACGAGACGAGAGTTTAAGGATCGTTTATGATTCATCAAGAGATATGACAAAGAAAATGGAGTAGAGTCTCCAAAGCAGAAGGGGTAGAGGCAGTATAGCCAGTATCAGTGGATTGATTCGACTTGAACGAAACCTGTTACTCGTATTCGGTTATAGTTGCCCATAAGGAGGCGGCATACGTAAGAACCAAGATGTTCAGATTTTCACGAACGATTAAGGGTACTTAGTTGCCTAGAATGGTGGAAGGAATTGCTTTGGCTATGAGGTTTCAATCCCCCACGACCAGCGATTCCACTGGAAATAGTGTCTATTACATCATTGAGGGATTTTATTATCTCAAGGAGAATTTTGGGTATATGTACCATGCAAATGTTATTGTAAGACAAGCACGCTAAGACGGAATCGAGAACGAGATTTACCACCCTCAGGAAACCAGGAAGGAATTATGAGGATAGAACCGAAAGGTCGGAAATCAGATCCGAGCATTACTAGTAGGTAATAAGATTGATCAAATTTCCCTGATTTTGGGAAGAGATTCAGCAAATTTTGGCAAACCTTGTCTTTCTGATTATCGGAGGATGTCACCAAAGAGAGTGGAAACTAGAGCGAACCCTGTGGATTGGGTAAGATAGCCGCTATATGGGTTGGTGGACAGACCCTGATTGCTATAATTGATTGTAGAGATAAAATGGTGAAGTTGAGATTGGACGGTAAAGGCGAAATATATTTAAGGACCAAGACGGACTGAGAAATTCCGGGATTGACTTAAATGAAAAGGCTATTGTGCCAAAAGTGTTAAGCTTATGTAGCACACGGGATTGATATGGGAGAAGGAATATTGGGTATAAGGATGATTGAAATAGAGACCGGATTTAAGCTTGTAGTTTCTAATGATCTTCCGAAGTACCACCCAGTCGACATGTGGAATTGTCATTGCTACGGGCGACAACGGTATCGAAGTCTTCTTATAGAACAGAACGCTTACTTGAGATGTTTGCGCCTAGTCGAATAGAACTCCCTGCGATTGCAAAGGTCGATGGTTGAATCCTTAGCGACTATTATGAGTCGGCAATAACGTAAGTATCGAGCACCTTAGGGTGTGCCTGGAGAAGAAAAGCTTTGGAATTGAACGATTATCCATCAGAGGAGCCGACATAAAAGGCATCCGTAGAGACCTTGGTAGACCCTCCCCATTTGCAAATTATGTGGGATATTTCCCCAATCTATGATCTATTTTGACCTCTTTCCAAGAAAGAATTCTGATAAAGGGTATATTCCCTCTTCGAAGTTATTTTATAACACTTGTGTTAAATCATAATTAATTTCAATTGTGTTAGAGGCTGTCACGATGCCTACTTTCAGGTTTTCGAAGCCTGTCAAACGATGTTATTCAAGCTTCCACTTTCCTTCAAATAATGAATAACCCTATGATGATACCTCACCACTTGCTTGTTAAGTACCAGTATCTTTTTGGTTATTCTTTTCTTTGGAAACCGCACCTTTGGAATCTGTTGAATTTTAATCCAAGGTGTTCCTTTGAGAAATATTGTCGAAAGGCGATAATCATTAAATTGATCTCGAATTGCTTTCATACTTCTCAACTTCCACTGAGACGAACAACCCTATACTTATAGGGGCTACAAGGACTATCTGTCTATGTGATAGAAGTCTGATGGGGCGCCATCACTTGTGAGTTGTGAAATACAAGAAGGCTAATTACCTTTAGTAATGTCTCAATCGAGGCACACAATGTTGAGTTCTTAGGATCATGTTGATCTCTCGGTAAATTCTCTTACCTCCAATAAGGTTACCTTAAAACTCATAACCTTATGATCACCAGAGTGTGACTTTTTCCTTGATATGGGAGCTATCTTTTCAAGGCCCCATAATTTTTGTTATCCTCATTGAATTCCAAGGGGAGGCCAACTAGGTCAAATAAGTCAAAATTCGCTGATAGGAATTAGATTCGCAGCGAAATCGCCTATGACAGGAGTGAATCCCTAAGACGAATAGAATGTTAGTGACATATCAATGAATTGGTTTATTCTCCCAAGGATATTATGATAATGGAAAGGGGGTCAATCGATATATGTGAAAGGAATAGCGATGTGTCGTGTACTCCAGTGACAACGGTGTTAGATAGATGCCCTATAGTGGAATTGAGATTTTGGAGGAGTTGTTTACGAATGGACACTACCTCTGGGTTAGCAAGATAAGTACTGGCGATGGAGTCAGAGGGAGCTGGTATTGTGACTTGGGAGAAGTTGATATTATAATAAGGATGGGTTGGTTGACACCCAATGGAGCCCAGACTGATTGTAAGAGAGAGAGAGTAATAAATAAAGGACGGAGACAGATTCAGAGATTCTTGAATATATTTCAGACTAAGAAACTATTACGCCAGAGATCCGAGGCTTAATTAGCTCTTATAGTTGACGCCAAGAAAAGAGACACCAGTATAAAGGAAACTACAGTGGTTTTGGGAGGCTGTACAAGATCTTAATGCGCTACCAAATATCGATTGGGATGACATGAGAATGAATAACGAGTATTCAGGTTATAGTGCCGCATCTCCTGTTAGCCTCAGTGGGAATGAAAGAGCTAGCGACTCAGTTACAAGAATTGTTGGGCAAGTATATGATAAGACCCAGTGTACCACCGTGGAGAGCCCGGTGTTGTTGTAAGAGAGAAAGATGTTAGCACAAGATTATGCATCGAACCTCGAGAGTTGAATGAGTTCGACATGGAGAATAGGTACCCTTGTAAATGATTGTTTGATCAGCGGAAGAACGCCGTGTATTTCCAAATTTATTTAAGAACTGGGTATCACCAGTTGGAAGTTAAATCCGAGGATATGCCCAAGACTGCGATTCGTACTAGGAATAGACACTTCGAGTTTTCAGCGAGGTTATTTTGGGTTGACTAATGCACCCACAAATTTTTATGGAATGTAATGAATTGGCTTTGAGTTATCCGTGATAGTAGATAACATGAGATGGAGAAATGGCTAGAATTGACCTAGGATTATGACTGTGAGATACACTACCATCCGGGGAAGGCCAATGTGGTGGCCGATACCCTTAATTAAAATGAGACAGAGATGGATTCCGAATGATCGGGAATTAAAGGATAAGATTTTACACAAAACCCAATTTAGTCCAACAAACTAGAAAGACAAAAGATTTCACCAACAAGCGGCTAGTGGTAACCAAGACAGACAGAGAAAGCATGCGGACTAAGCCCGTGAGCATAGAGATAGTACTGCTATTGATAAGCTAAATGGAAAGTTAATGAATGACAAGCAAGTTTATGCTGGTGTATTTCTGTACAAACAAGATAGAGGATATGAGGTTAGAGATTCGTGATGCTAAAGGTATCTCCATGGAAAGAATTAATGAGATTTGGAAAGAAAGGGAAGTTGAGCCCGAGATTCATTGGGCCATCTGAGATTTTAAAACGCGTCAGGAAGGTGGCCTACGAGCCAGCCTTACCCCCCCCCCCCCAAACTTGTAGAATGGTCATAACGGGGTTCATGTGTCAATGCTACGTCAGTATACTATAGATGCCCGACATATGTTAAAGTACGAGCAGGTAGATATACAACCTGGTCTGACTTACAAAGAGCAACCTGTGGAAATCACGGATAGAAAAGAGCAAGTGCTAAGAGACAAGGTTGCCAAGCTAGTGAGAGGTTTGTGGAAAATCAAGAAGTGGAAGAATCCACTTGGGAGTTAGAAAGTGCAATGGGAGAGAAGTACCCCTCAGTTATTCCTAAGCTGATTCCGGGACGGAATCCTTTTAAGGAGGGGAGACTGTAATAACCCGAATTTTTGGTAAAATTAAAACTTTCTTATTATGATTAAGTGCATCAGTGAATAGTGAATTTGGTGGATGAATAGTGATTTTGAGGGTTAAGAAAATTTTTCATGTCACCTATGTACGAGACGTAGTGTGGATATTCCGAAGTCATATTAGTGACCTACGGAGTAAATAAGTGAATGCGAAGACGATCGGAATTCAGAAATTCCAAATTTATTTTGGTGTAGTATTTGACCGGGCAGTGAATTATATATTATTATATTCAAGAAATAAGATATTAAATTTGAGGATTTGAGGATTTAATATTTTGGAATTTTATTATTTTATTAAAGTTGATTTAAGGATTCGATTGTTGGAGTGATAGTGAATAGGTACTATTCACTGCGAGAATCGCGTAGAGTTTTATTCGCTCTTTTAGGAAATATTTCGAATCGTTTCAAGAGGAACAAGGCAACATTTACAGGATTAAATATAGACATGGAAGTAACATGTAACAAGATTAACTCGAGGGATGCAACATTTGGATCATCCATGTGAAAGGAAACGAACCAGTAAAGCTACTTTAACCAAACGCATGCATGCGCGACACGTGTCCTGGTGACTCACCAAAATGTGATGACTCACCACTTTTTAACAAAAAAATCAGCATTTCAAGCAAAGTAACCAAGGCAAAGTGAGAAAAACTCATTTCTTATAATTCTGCTCAGCAGAAACAAAGCTCAAAGAAAAATCCATACCTCCAAATCTACTTGTCCTAAAATCACCAAATTTTAACCATAGCTTCTCCACTCCATGGGTAACATTCGACCAAAATTTCATGGCCAAAAAAAGAGTGTAGCCTAGTCAAATCCCTTCCCCAAGTCGGAGAACCGAAACTGTCCTGCCTTTTCCAGTTTTGACCACTCACCTTAGAAAGCCAATAAGTAGAGCTTCAAGCATTCCCTGGTGATGAGATAGGACTCAAAAGAAATCCCTTGAAGAGTAGGTGGTGTGGTAAAAAGTTGAGAACCAAACTCTTATTTTTCGATTTTATATGGATTTTACAAAGTGATGATGAATAGTAACTCCGAAATTTTATTAACTTGTGTTCTTGATTTCTTTTGTGAGTTTGAGGATGTTAAGCATGGATCAAGGCTTCCTTAAGGCTTAAAAGCTCTTGTTAGTGTGTTAAGCCTTCAAGAAAGGTATGAACACCATCCACCCTTTTTATTTAGTTTGAGTTTTAAGCTTGAGTTTAAGTATGAGTTTGTTCTTGGAAGTTTGGTGCTTGGATGATGAAATCTTGATGATTTATGGTTGTGACTTGATTTTAGATGCATGTTCTTGATGGATTCTTGATGTTTATAAACTGACCTAGAGTGTAAGATGAGGTTTTGGTGATTTAAGAATCGTTTAATGGAGTATCTTGGCTAGGGATGAAAGTTAAGTTTTGTATGAGCAAGTTTGTGACTCTTGAGATTAGTACTGTCTTGTAACAAGAATTCGGGACAAAAGTATTTGTAACCTCAGAAACCACTGACCATACTTGTCAAGATCTTGGTTTGTAGTTTGTATACTTATAAAGTTCATGTTGAGAGAATTTATGGTTTATGAGATATGGTCATTTTAGTGTAAGGATGTCAAGAAACAAAAACTGCTATATGACACTGGATGGTAAATTGAATTCGGACCCCTTAAAAGATTGATAAAATTCTGGAACTTTGGTGACAGAAGATTGTGACAGTAAGGAAAATGACCCAAAAAGAATCAAGTGAAAATATGAAATTTTCGATTTTAGAGAAATTTTTGTGTGAAGGGTGCACAAGTGAAAATCCCCTTAAGTGAATGTTTGGTTATAACTTAGAATTCGTTTAAGTAAATTGATAAGCGTAAACCATTACGAACCAAGTTTTGTAAGAAATGATTAAGGAACATTATGGGCTTATAACGAACCAAGAATGTGTTGTTTAAAAGGTCGTTATAGAATTCATTGTTGTGCGTGAATATTGTGGTTTAATTGGATCGTATAAAGGACTAACCGGACGTTATTGATTAAATTATAGATCACCATTCCACGTCCTGAGTCCCGACTACATCGACCACCCGAGGCAAGTTTCTAAATCCATACTTTGAAGTATTGGTTATATAATACTGTTTTTGCCATGTATAGTGTTGTATAGTTTTGAGATAAATGATTAGATCGTGTTAAATAGAATCTAACCTTTTGGATATTATACGAGCTTTGAGATAATGTACTTATGAACCGGTATACCTTGTAGCTCTATAGATAAGAGCATGTTTATTGTTTCGACTCTAGACCGGGAGTCGATATCTTTGTTATATAGATAGTCGTGGATACCCGGAGGGATTCCAGCGGCAGAGTACTATTCATCTTGAGGAATATTATTATTAAACATTATTTATGTTCTGGAAAGTATTTAATACTTGGAAATGATTTGATTATGGGCTTCTAAGCTAGATATGGGATATTAGTTAGAAGCCAGGTTTTTATAAAGGTCCTAGGTTAAGGGCGTATGATATTTCTTTAGATCAGAAGTAATTATATTTTCTGTATATATATTAAAGGTTATTTTCCGATAAAGATATCGGGCAACGGTGATTTAATTCTTAATTATTTAATGAATATTACTTTTAGATATTCATTCGAGGATTAATTATTTATTTAATGAATATTATTTTGAATATTCATTTAAGGGTTATTTATCTAATGAATATTACTTTTGAATATTCATTTGAGACTTAATTATTTAATGAATATTATTTTCGAATATTCATTTGAGATTTATTAATTAATGAATATTATTTTGAATATTCATTCGAGGTTTATATTATCTTGAATATTCATTCGAGATTTATATTATCTTGAATATTCATTCGGGGTTTATTAGTTAATGAATATTATTTTAAATATTCATTTAATCCTTATTTATTTAATGAATATTATCTTTGAAAATCCATTTAATCTTTATTTACTTAATGAATATTATTTTCGAATATTCATTTGAAGGTTTACTTATTTAATAAATGTTATCAATTATTTTAAATCAAAAAGAGGTTCCCAAAACAATGTTTTCCATTTAAATCCGTCTTTTAAGAGGATTTAAATGCTCGCTCAACTATCGAAAATATGGGAAACCTGATTTAAGTAACTGCTACTCATTTTAAACTCTCAACTCAAAACTGTCAGGGGACAGATATTTTCTCGAAGCAATTTAGTTGCTGCAAGTCTAATATTGTGTTACCACCTCAACGCTCGAGGGGTAAATTCATGGAACAAGTCGATATCCATTAACAAGCAACAGCTTGGGAAATATTGGAGAATCTTCCTTTCCAACCTAGATATAACTACTTAGTGGAGTCGTATCAACAAGTGTTACACTTGGGGAAAGGAGGACGCTCTTTACGTTTCAGAGTCATGGATTTCATCTGAACTAGGAGTGGTATAAGTGGTCAAGTTGCGTGGACCCATCCAACTTTTATTGCCCCAAATGGGCCGGGAGGTCACTGTAAGGCGGTAGACAATGTCAGGCTGTCGTGATTCTTCCATCTACATGTAGAAAACTATTTGAGCGGTGCGACCTGCTACTGATCATAGCAAGGTTAGGCACAGCGGACGCGGTAGCAACTCCAGTATTAGTTCATCATCCAATTTGGATATTCCTGCAACATGCATTGGGATGAAAAACAAATCATGTTGGCAGGAGGTCGAAAAGAGTTTGGAAATGAAGTGACAATAAATTCATGCAACTTCATCTTTTATTTATGAGTTATGACTCTGATAAAACCTTACTCAGATTATGTATGCATAAGTGGATTTGGGGTTACGGAACATTATATGAAATTTTCCTCGTAACTTCATCTTTTATATCATATGACTCTGTGGATACCTTACATAACATGAGTTATGGTAAGGGAGTTGTTATACTGAATCACCTTATAACTTCATCTTTTAAAGTTATATGTTGATATTCTGCTTACATAGCAAATATTTTCGGAAAAGTTATATTGGTTTACTTTGAAACCTCATCTTTTATATTATACTAGAACCTTGTTCATAATATAGCAAAAGTTTGCAGAAATATTATGAAATGATATTTGAAATACAATAATGGTACTGTTTTTGGGAATACATTCCGATAAGGAAATAATTTCAGTATCGAGATATTTTGACAAATTATTGTCTTATACCCGCTTTATTCTGGGATGAGTTAAAGGCAGGATTATGCCATATTTTTATTACCTTGCTGAGCTATCGCTCACTCTTGCTATTGTTTTATATATATTATATAGCAGCGAAGCAGGATGCCAATGGGACGACACATACCACGCAAGGCGTTTCCATAAACAGTTTCTAGCAGTGATCCCGAAGAGTAGTACGAACCAATCGAATCAGGCTACAGCTTTTGGTATTCAACTTATGTATAGATATGAATGGTATGAGAGGATTGTGAGCATCAGAAGGCTAAGTTGGTAATGTAACATTACTTAGAAATTGTATCAGTGACAGATTCAAAAGACATTTGGGTATTGTAATAAAAATTATTTATTCCGCAGTTGTTGTATCGTGTCGTTTCTGAGACTCTAACCTGTGTGTGTGTGTGTGCGAGACATATATTGTGGGGTCATGAGCAGGTGAATTATGAACGGTGTAAGTAATACAGGTAAGGCAAGGAGTAAATGGATCGTGACTACTCTAAATCCCTGACCCCGGATTTGGGGCTGTTACAGCTGATACTAAGCAAATTGTGCTTAAGACCATCCACCAATGCAACCTCATCTATGATGACATTCTCTTTTGAAATCAAGCCATATCCCTTAGTGTAGCCTTTGCTGTCATCTCCAAAAGCTATACAAGGGCCAGCACTTTCCTGAAACTCTGTGAGCAGGGTAGAATCACCAGTCATGTGTCTTGAACAACCACTATCCAAGTACCAAAGATTCCTTTTGTCTCCCTGCACACAACAAAGCCAAATCAAGTTGATTTTGGTACCCAAGTTTCCTTGGGTCCTGTTTTGTTAGCCTTTGCTTTTCCTTTTATATCATTTTTCACCTTGGGCTCAGATTGATTTAAATCAATCTTTACCCTTGGTGTTGATTTCTGAGGGTTGCTCACATTTTCATTCACAGCATGCATAGTTGGAGGAACAAACATGTTATTCATATTCCATGGCATTTGTGGCACATTAAACATATTCATGTAGGGATTAGGCACAAATGACATGCTAGCATATGGATTCTGAAATTGTGCATATGGAGCAAACATGTTAGGCATAACAGGCATTGTAGGCATAGAACCATTCATTGCAGGCTTAGACATTTTCATTTTAGCAGTCTTCTTAACAGATTTGCAGTTAGTAGATAAATGACTAACACTTCCACAATTAACACATGTCTTTCTAGGAGCATACTTATCAGGTGTGTAATTGTTGTGTTTGTTAATCCCTACTTTGCCATTCATGTTATTCTTTTTATTTCCCTTAGCCTCAACTTGAACATTCTCTAACTTATCTTTCAATTGCTTGTTGGACAAGTGACCTACATTAGCTCTCTCAACAGGCTTCTCAACTTTCTTTGATTTACTAGACTCACCTTGAACAAAGTTCTTGGTGACATGACCATACTTGTTATTAAGTCTAGTGAGTTCTTCTTTTCTTTTCTCTGTCAACGAAACAGCCTGATCGGTTGATGGTTCATCTGTCAACGAAACATTGCATTCCGTTGACATATCAACCTTCAACAAATGATCATTGTTGTTTGTTGACTCCGTTTCTGATTCTAAGGTTTCACCAACATACCCTAGCTTCTCTTTGTTCCTTTTCCATGATTGTTCACAGAAAGATTCCATACCTTGAACATTAATGATGTTGTTAACAACATTCCTGGCATCTTTCCATTTAGCAATCACACTTTGTTCTATTTCAAGTTGTGTTTTAAGAATTTCTTCCCTTTCTAACACGTTCTCAAGTTCCTTCTTAGCATCCCTACTAACACACCTCATTTTCTCAAATTCAATGAGCTGTGCTTCTAACATTGCATTCCTATCACTTAAGAGCAAATTAGTCTCTTTTATTCTTGAATTCTCTTTGGTAAGTGATTTAAGAGTAACACACAAATTATATAGTACAGTAGACATTTCATTTACTGCACTATCGCATTCCTCTTTAGAAAGCTCAGAAAGATTAGTAATTGTTACCTGGTTGCTTGAGGAGCTTGCTTCCTGCTCATGATTGTTAGCCATAAGAGCCAAGTTGACATACTCAACATCATCATCAGAATCTTCACCATTACCAACCCAATCATACTCCTGAGACATGAAAGCCTTTTCTTTTTGCTTGAGAAGTTCAAAGTATTTCTTTTTATAATCAACAGGCTCAAATTTCCTGTTGCCCTTCTCAACCTTGGGATTTCTGCAGTCTCCAGCAAAGTGACCAAGCATTCCACAATTGAAACATTTAGATTTAGACTTTTCAATCCAGTTATTTTTGCTGGGTTGAAAGTCTCTCCTTGGTGGCCTTGCTTCTGAGTTTCTCTTGAACTTGAACTTAGAGAATTTTCTTGACAGAAAAGCAATGTGTTCATCAATCTCATCTAAGTCATCCAAGTTGGCTGGTTCTGGTTCTTCTTCTTCTGTCATCTTGCCTTTACCCTTGCTAACATCACTCCTACAACTAGCTCGACTAGTTGTAGCCTTTGCAGCTTCTTCATTGTCATCTTCCAGTTGGTTCACAGATGCAATCAATGCAATAGATCCACCTTTCTTCTGTACCTTTTCAATTTCTTCATCTTGCTCCATTTCCAACTCATATGTCTTCAAGGTTCCATAAAGCCTTTCAAGAGTGTAGTCTTTGTACTCTTGAGTGTTTCTGAGAGAAACAGTCATAGGCTTCCATTCTTTTGGAAGAGCTCTAAGAAATTTAAGGTTTGAATCCTTGGTTTGATAGATCCTCCCATACAACTTTAATCCATTCAAAAGCTTCTGAAACCTACTAAACGTGTCATTTAGGGTTTCACCAGCTTTAAAATGAAAATGCTCATATTGTTGTTTAAGGAGCTGCATTTTATTTTCCCTAACTTGCTCAGTTCCTTCACAGAGAGTTCTAACAGTGTCCCATACTTCTTTGGAGGTTGTACAGTTTATGACATTGTCAAACATCTCTTGCTCCAAACCATTAAATAGAATGTTCATGGTTCTTTTATCTTTATGGATTTCTGCAACATCTTCAATAGTCCATTCTGAGACAGGTTTTGGAATTTCCACATCAGGAGCATCATTTGGCACTCCAACTCTAGATGCAAACTTCATGGGAACCTGTGGACCTTTCTCAATGCAGTCTACATACCTCTCATCCATAGACATGAGATGTAAATGCATCTTTACTTTCCAGTGAAAGTAATTGTCCTTATCAAGAACTGGTATCTTTACACCTGCATCCTTCTTCACCATGGTTACTGTTTTTGGTTACAAATTAAAACTGAACTTATAAAATAAAAACCACAAGCACTTAATAATTTCAGTTGGATTGTTTGATGATCCAACTGAAGTGATTTTTATTGCGGAAATAATCTGTGATACAAAAGTACACAGCTGCTCAGTTACAATAATGTAGAGAAGAAATGCTCTCAAAGATAGCTAATACAATCTATTTGTTTTTCTTCTCTTGTTATCTAAAGTAACTGCTACACTTGGTTATATAAGCCCAAGTTTACAACTCTATTTTTGGCTACACTAAAAGTACAATGAGTAACCGCCAATAGTTTGCTTTTCATCCCTTTGTCCAGTGGTCCTTGGAGATATTTGCTTTTGTCTTCATACTTATTATGATCACTCCCAAGAGCCCAATTGGAAACTGGGATGTTTCCTTATTCCCCATGTCCATTTTAATGGTTTCCAATGCAAAGTACACTTCCACATCTGCTTTAGATCTGTTCAGTAAACTGTCACTATCACTTTGTCAACTATTCAGAAAAGCAATAATGATTCGTTGATAGCAGGGAGATGAGTTTCGTTGATAGCTTTATTCTTCATTTCGTTGATGAGTAAACTCCATACCGTTGATGAGTAAACTCCATACCGTTGATGAGTAAACTCCATACCGTTGACAGAGTAATCTTCATTCCGTTGACATGTCTTCACTTAGGCAAAATTACAAGGCATAAGATATTTACAATTAACCAACCTATTTTGCCTATCTAGTACTTAGTCAACATGACTTAGAAAACCTATCCAATATCTACAATGAAATGCATATCAAACTAGAAGTATTGTATAGTGCAATTGCTACATCACTCATTTCGTTGATGAGCTTCCTGTCAACGGAATGCTGCAAAGCATGCCATTTCGTTGACAGCTACAAAGTGACTTTACACAAATTCTACTAAGTGTTTTATGTTTATCATCAAGAACAACATATTCCTAACAGAGTTCTTGACAGAACTCCAAATGCAAAAGTTCAAATACTAAGAAGTGACAATGGTACTGAGTTCATAAATGCCTTACTTGGAAATTTCTGCAAGGATGAAGGCATTGTTCAACAATTCTCTGCTGCAAGAACACCACAACAGAATGGAGTTGTGGAAAGGAAGAACAGGACCCTCATTGAAGCTGTTAGAACTATGTTGCATGTTGCAAAACTACCAACATACTTCTGGGTAGAAGCAATCAACACAACATGCTATACACAGAACAAAACCATTATCAACAAAACTCATGGAAGCACTCCTTACCATTTGCTGACTGAAAGAAGCCTATTGTCAAATATTTTCATGTATTTGGGAGTAAATGCTTCATGATGAAGGACACCCTGATAAGAAAGGAAAGTTTGATGCTAAAGCTTATGAAGGTATTTTCATGGGATATGGGATAGAAAGGACTGCTTACAGAGTTTATGTCATAGAACACTGGATAATTGAAGAAAGTGTAAATGTCACATTTGATGAAACCAAGTTTCCAGGGTTGCATAAAGATGGTCAAATGCAGGCCCTTAGATTTGAACATCAAGGATACCTGGAAGAAGAAGAAATTGTTGATGAAGAACCCAGTTTTACTCAAACTGTTGATCTTGAGAAAGATGCTGTCAATGCTAATGATGCAAACCAAACTCTAGCTCAGTCACAGACCCTTTCAACTAACCTTCAAAATGGTGGTGACTCTGGAGATAATGAAGAGAATGGTGGAGACAATTGCACTGGTGAAGATTCATCTCCTCAAACTGAAACTAATCCACCAGATCAAAACAGAAGCTTGCCCAGAGCAACAAAATGGAACAAGGATCACACTAATGATCTAATCATTGGTAATCCTTCCTCTGGGGTAAGGACAAGGAATAATGTCTCTGCTGACAGCATGTTCTCATGTTTTCTGTCTCAAATGGAACCAAAAACAATTGATGAAGCATTGTTGGATTCTGATTGGGTGATTGCTATGCAAGAAGAACTCAACCAGTTTGAAAGAAACAATGTATGGAAGTTGGTTCCAAGACCAAAAGGAAAATCAGTCATTCAGACAAAATGGGTCTTCAGGAACAAATTGGATGAAAATGGTTTGGTGACAAGAAACAAAGCAAGGCTAGTAGTAAAAGGTTACTGTCAACAGGAAGGAATAGATTATGATGAGACTTTTGCACCTGTTTCCAGACTTGAAGCAATAAGGATCTTTCTAGCTTTTGCTGCACACTTTAACTTCAAAGTATTCCAAATGGATGTCAAAAGTGCCTTTCTTAATGGAGAGCTAGAGGAAGAAGTGAATGTTGAACATCCACCTGGATTTGAAGATGTTGAGTTATGTAACTTTGTATACAAACTGTTCAAGGCACTTTATGGATTAAAGCAAGCTCCCAGAGCTTGGTATGATACACTCTCTACCTTTCTATTGGAAAATCAGTTTACTAGAGGTGTAGTAGATAAAACTTTGTTCTACAAGCATCATGGCAATGACATCATTCTGGTTCAAATCTATGTTGATGACATTATTTTTGGATCTACAAATGAGAAGCTGTGTGAAAAGTTTTCATCTCTAATGAGAAACAAGTATGAGATGAGCATAATGGGAGAACTGTCATTCTTCCTTGGTCTACAAGTTCTTCAACAAGATGATGGAATCTTCATATGTCAAGCCAAATATGTCAAAGAACTACTCAAAAAGTTCAACTTAGAAGATTCATCACCTGCCAAGACTCCAATCTCTACATCAACTAATCTGGATCTTGACCCCAAGGGAAAGAAAGTGGACTCTAGTGCTTACAGAGGCATGGTAGAATCACTCCTCTATTTAACTACTAGCAGACCAGACATAATGTTTGCTATATGTTTTTGTGCAAGATTTCAAGCTGATCCAAAGGAGTCACACTTGGTTGCTATCAAGAGGATTTTTAGGTATCTAAAGGGCACTCCTAATCTAGGCCTTTGGTATCCTAAAAATACTGGATTTGAGTTAGTTGGGTACTCTGACTCAGATTATGCTGGATGTAGAATTGACAAAAAAAGCACAACAGGTAGCTGTCAATTTCTTGGTGGAAGATTGGTGTCATGGTTTAGCAAGAAGAAACATTCAGTCTCTACATCAACTGCAGAAGCTGAATATATTGTAGCTGGAAGTTGTTGTGCACAAATTCCGTGGATGAAGAATCAGCTGTTGGATTATGGTCTAGTGTTGAACAACATTCCTATATTATGTGACAACACTAGTGCTATAGCCATCTCAGACAATCCTGTTCAACACTCTAGGACAAAGCACATTGATATCAGACATCATTTCATAAGAGAGCATGTTGAAAGAGGAACTGTGAAACTGATCTATGTCCCAACAGAAAAGAAACTGGCAGACATCTTTACTAAACCATTGGATGAAGCCACCTTTAACATGTTGGTAAGTGAATTGGGAATGCTTAATCTGGTATGTTAACTTACTAGTTTTTACATCTTCAATTTCTGAATGTAGCTCGTGACAGTAGCTCTTTAGTTGCTGTCATGAGGAGTTACTGTCCACATGGCTACTATTCATTTCGACAGCATGTTTGCTATGACTTTGCTAAAATTGAATTATGTGATAGTCGTATTGTATTTAGTAAGACTTTGTGTGTCGTTAACTTGAATGATTTCAAAAATTGAGAAAGTGGTCAAGGGAATAACATTGATTGATGTTATTTGAGTTAATTGTTGGATTAGTGGAGGACATAACTCTTAATTACTATATGTGGTAGTTGTATGGGTACTCTAAAACTGTTGACCTTTTACCTTCCCCCTTCATCTAGTATGCCTTTAAATTGAACCATAGGCCATATTAGTCTCTCATACAAAAAAAGGTAAAATGGAAAACAAAGTAGGAATCGAGTACATGCCCAAGATACAGTGTGGTTCCCCACACAAAGAGGTTGTGGAAGTACTGTTCGATCAGTTGGATGACATCCTCGATGAGGAAGAAGAGAAAGAAGTTGTTGCCAAGGCCACTGAAGAGGCAAAATGGCAAGAACAAGAGAAAGAACTTCAAGAACTCCTCAAGCAGGAAGGACGCACTGAAGAAGAAATTCGTTCAGAAGTCTTAGAACTATTTAATAAAATCAAGAAATAATAATTTGTAATTCTCTATTGTTAAGATGATTTTATTAATAAAACTTGTTCCAGTCTCTTTCATGTTTCTTGCTTGTGTGGTATGCATCTGTGTTTATTGAATGATTACTCTACTGTACATGACTACAAATTATTAATTGAATTGAATATGTGTGAATGGTGATTCTTGAGTTAGGTAAATTAATGAAAAGATCCATTAAAACCCTTGATAGTTATTGTTTTGCGCAAACGTTACTGTCATCAAGAAAGGTAACTATCACAGGATTTCACGATAGTTTGTTTCTCGACAACAGTAAATAACATTCTGTCAAGAGTTTTAAAAGATACTGTCATTAAGGTACTTAACGATGACAGTAAGTTTTTCGCAACAATGCTACTGTCAAGACAAACCTACTGTCATCACACCAAATGTCACTGACAGTTTGTTTCAGCGCACAGGTTACTGTCAAAAGTAGTGGACCGTTACAATTGTTAATTCAACCTCCACGTAGACAGAGAATAAAAGGGAGTAACCCACGTGGTGGAGTTACTGGGTAATAGCACGATTCCAATTACCCCTTTTTTCAGCATAACGCTTGAGATACTCTCTTTATTCAACAGTTATTCAGACAATATCAAACCTGACACAAAGCAACCACAAAGCAGAACAACTTTCTTCTCTCTCTACTCATTCAACTCATTCTCTCTCTCTCTCTCTTCTCTCTCATTCCAATTACCAACAATGGCACCTAAGCAATCAATTTCTCAGACTAACTTTGCCGGTATCTATTATCCAAATGATGTCGGTGAGGACTTCAAAGGACTTGTTTCTTTCTTGAATAAGTCCTATCTTGGGAATTGTGCTTGAACCAGGAAATACCTACACAGAGCTTGCAAGTGATGAAATCTTGAAGAAGCTCTTCTTGAAAATTGGGTATTCAGGACCCATTCTCAAAGAGGGTACAACAAAGTGGTACCCATCTGGTGAAATAGACAAAAAGTATTTAATGAAGGAATTGAGCATGATTCTTAATGCCATGGTGAAGGTGTTCTCCACAAAGACCACTGGTTGGAATGGTATACCCACTTACATCAAGAAACTAACTCACTCTCTTGTCCATGGCTACAAAGTGGATGTTGGGAAGCTACTCATGACACACCTCAAGGCTGCCATAGGTAAGAAGGTATCTCTCTATCCTCGCTTCTTAATGATGTGTCTTAATTCTCTGTGTGATTTTGATGAAGCTCCTCGCACTGAGGTCTGCAATGTTTTGAAAAGGAACACACACACAACTCTCACTTCACAGAATTTAAATGCATATATTCCACTTTGCTTCACCAAACATATGGTTGATCAAGTGCCTAACCTTGATTTTTTATTGCCCTCTGGGTATGAAACCTTCTCTCTTGAGGATGAGACTGGATTAGACCCAAATTCAGTTAACCCACATTCTACACCATACATTCAGCCTAGGTTCTCTAGACTTCCCAAAGTATAGAGACAAGCTTTGCAAGAATCCAGAAAAAGACCCCTAGAAACTGGAGTTGGTGGTAGTATTGAGAGTCATGAGGGAGTTCCTGCACCCAGTGCAACAAATAAGGAATGTAGTCAAACAGAACCCACATTGGTTCCTCTTGAGCCTAAGAAGAAGAGAGCTAAGAGGACCAAAACCACTGTCAACCACCCTGTAGTCTCCCAAAAGACTGTAGAGGAAAATAGGGCATCAAACACCTCCCTGGATGTTCCTTCTCAACAAGGGACATCTATTGAAACTGGCATGTCTCCCAAGGCACCCTGTACAGAGTCTGCACAATCTCATGTTTCACCTCATGAGGAACGCCCACTTGCAAAAACACACATGGAGTCAGGGCACAGTGAGGATTTCACCTCAACAATTGATGCTTCACAAGTTCACCCTGTGGAGCATCCAGTATTCTCTTATACACCTTCACCTTCTTCCTTCCCTACTCAGTCTTTTGTTTCTTCTCAACAACCTAGAGAGGGGGGCAGTCCCAACCCTTCAGGTTTTGATGATCCATTTCCAATCATGGATGAGCTTCCATCTAGTGGTCCACAAGAACCCATTTCTCAATGTGAAATGGACACCACTCCTCCAAACACTGAGCTAGAACAAGGTACAACTCTGCCAGAAACTGAAACAACCAGTGCCTTGTTCAACCTCCAAGGAGCATCTTACCTTAGGGAAGATGCTGTCATAGCCTCAGTTGCTGTCAAAGACACTGTAAACGTTGCTGTCACAGACACACCTGCTGTCAAGGATGCAGTCAAAGTTGCTGACATAACCCAACCTGCTGTCCAAGCTGCAGTGGAACCTACTGTCACCCCTTTAGCTGACAATAACATTTCTGGGAAAGCTGCTGTCACCTCTACACAGCCTAATTATGATGAAGTTCTCATTAAGGATGCCTCTGATGATGATGTGCCACTCTCTCAGCTTATCAAGGTACATTCTAAACCATCTTTTTCAATGCATGTAAGTACTGCTCATACCCATGCATCTAGGTTGAATGAGGGAGTGCAAAAGAAAAGAGAGATAAAAGAACAGAGAGGTGAGCTTAAAAATGAGAGGCATCCAAATGAGCTGGCAAAAGGAGAGGGACTTGAGCATGTCCAGAGTGCATTTGAGGGAGCCCACACTGTTCAGGCACTGGGCCTTGAGAGTTCTTATGTGAGGAGTGATGAGATCACTCAGAAAAACCATGAGAGTGTGAGAACCCCCTCAGCCTCAATGCCCCATTCTTTTCTTTCCCTCTCCAAGAAGGCTGAGAACTGGTGGCCCCTCTACTGCTCTCAAATTAGAAGCCCTAGAGCACAGATGTCTGTCCATGGAAACTAAGCTTGATAGCTTGTCTGCCATGGTGGCCTCTGGTTTTTCTAGTGTTCAGGAAGCTATTCAAGTTCTATCTGCCAGTATTGATGCTGCCAACTTACCTAAGGGGGAGAAAAGTGTAAGATCAGAATCTGTCCCAGAGCAAGATGTTGGAGCACAAGAAGTACCTGATACTGAAACTCAGGGGGAGCCTGCAAGTAAGAGGGAGTCAAGGAGTAAGGGGGAGTCTGCATATAAGGGGGAGTCAAGAGGAAAGGGTGAGAAACCTGTAGAGTGCATCTAAGGAGAGGGACTTGAGCATGTCCAGAGTGCATTTGAGGGAGCCCACACTGTTCAGGCACTAGGCCTTGAGAGTTCTTATGTGAGGAGTTATGAGATCACTCAGAAAAACCATGAGAGTGTCAAACCCCCTCAGCCTCCATGCCCCACTCTTTTCCTTCCCCTCCTAGAAGGTTAAGAACTGGTGGTGCCTCTACTCAAGTTGTCCACAGACTGACAGCCCTGGAACACAGATGCATCTCAATGGAAACTAAGCTTGATAGTCTGTCTACCTTGGTGGCTACTGGATTTGTTGGTCTTCAATAGTCAATTCAGCTTCTATCTGCTAATCTTGATGCTGCCAACTTACCTAAGGGGGAGAACATGGTAAGATCAGAATCTGTCCAAGAGCAAGGTGGTGGAGCAAAAGAAGTGCCTGCATCTCAGGGGGAGTCTGGGAGTAAGGGGGAGTCAGGAAGAAAGGATGAGCAATTTGCAGAACAGCAAGGAAGTGAAGCTGGCAACCTATTTGAATATGAAATTGATGGGGGGAGAGTATTAATGTCTAAAAAAGTATTGGAGGAAATGCAAGGGAAATCAAAATCTAAAAGACCAATACTTCCTCATGTATCAATAAAAGAGCCAACTCCTCAGCCTCAGGAAACTGCTTTACAAAAGATGTGGAGAGAAAATGAGGAGCATAATAAGTTGGGGAAAGGCAAAGGGAAATTGCCTGAATACTGTAATTCACCAACTATGTGGACTGAGGGAACTGAAATTGATCAGGAAGAAGCAAACACCCTGATGGTAGATTACAGGGAGAGCACACTGCACAATCAGGATGAGCAATTCAACAGGATAATTGAGGAGGTGATGATGGAGACAAGTATAACTCTAACTCAAACCTCAACATTACTGATGAGCAAGATTGTGAGTGTATGTGTGAAGATCAATGAGGAAAGAAGATGGGCCATTGATGTGTACTTGGACACTGGAATCTCAATGTTCATCGCTATGCAGTTTTTACAGAACCTCCAAGCAAGGATATTGAGTGTGATGAAGGCCAAGATTACAGCAAACCACTCAACCTTCAATGAGATCTTACAAGTGCAAATCCAGAACCTTATCTCAGAGAAACTTCCAGAGGTGTACCTTAATCCATTTTGTGTCTGTTATGGAGCAGTCACAAAGGATGGTGTCAAGAAGTGTGCATATCTAAATCTACATGGCACATCAACAATGGAGACAAGGACAATAATGAAAGTGCTAAACTTAATTCTCAACTCCAAAATCAACGAGGAGAGAGTTCAAGCTGTCAAAGCAATTCACAGACTATTGACAAGGAGAAATAAAAAGCTAAGCTCTAAAGTAAATGAGTTAATCTCTAAAGCCAATGCTAAAAGAACTGATCAAGGTGAAAGCTGTGCATTTGATGACTCTCTTGATGATGATGAGTTGGATGGAAGTGGAGGATCTAGAGTGGCTAAGAATGTTGGTGGAAGAACTGCTGGGAACACTAGAAATCAAGCCCATGATACAAGCAAGGAAGTAGCTCCTGAACAAGGAAAGAAAGATGCTGGTGCTACAGAAGAAGATGAGACTGAAACTCTTGAAGCTTTGGAGGCAAACATCTTAAGGTGTGCTATTGACAGTATCAATGCTGAAAAAGATACTGTTACCAAAGAAGCAGTCAAGGAAGACAAAGACAGTGTCAAGGAAGATGCTGTCATGGATGAAACCAAGAAAGCAGTCAAGCCTAAAAGGACAAAATCCTTACCCAGAGCTTGGTTTTCTAGACATGAACCTGAAGCTGAGAAGACTACTAAAGCAAAGAAAGGAAAAACAAATTACTCAGGGAAAGAGAAAACTACAGGACTTGGCAGGAATCTGAAGAAACCAATCCAAATAAAATCCTACGACACTTTTGATCTAATGGAAAAAGGTGCTCTAGAGATCAAGAATGTTGAAGTAAAGTTGGATGACAACAATGAAGCAAACATGTATGTTCTCTGGTATGATCAATCCAGGTCAGTAAAGGTTGGAAATGACTTCACTATGGAACTTGAGTCATATGTGATAAAATGAAAATCTGTCATACACAAAGAGGAAAGTCACAAGGAGATAATTGACTATTTCTTTCTAGAGAGAATGGTGAATCTAATGCAAGGTTATGACAATATACCTGATAGAGTCATGGAACATGTTCTGACATACAAAGCTGAAAGAGATGAAGAATTTTATCAGAAATATGGGAATTTGACATTGCAAGATGATGTTGATATTGCTAACCTATTGGAGTACTCTGATGAAGAAATAGTTGACTATGAGGATGATTTCCCTGAAGAAGAAGTGCAAGCCATGCCTAGTCAAGAGAAATCAACTAAAGCTGCACATGATGAGACTGTTGAGGAAATGGAAGCTGAACTCTTGAGCAAATACAAGAAAATGAACAAGGAGAGGAGTAAAGGACCCAACTTTCAACCTTGTGTGTTAGAAAACCCTTTGAGGATCAAGCATTGAAAGGAAGAAATTTATTTGGATAGTTTCCACAAGCACATAACCAGTGTACTGAAAGAGTTGAACTATTCAGTGTTAGGCTCAAGGCATGTCTGATTACCACTATTAACAAGCCTAATCATTGTGACTATGTCACTCTACATGACCTAGTGATTTCTATCACTGGGATATAGTATAGGTCTCTCTATGTACTTGTCTTGTTCTCATGAACATTAGCTTGATCATGTATGCTCAGAATTATAATGAGCTTAGTAAGTTTCTTGCATCTAGAATGTATATAGGCCATTGAATAATTGTCCTGGTAGAAGTTCAGAAATGTTCATGCAGCATGATAGAGATGAATAAGGCCCTGAAGAAATAAGTTGCAGAAATTTAACTAAGGCATTATATAGCAAAGTCAGAAGAAAGCTATGTCGTGAAGTCACCAATATCCATGTCGTGAAGTGCTATATCGCATAGTCAATTTTGTACTATGTCGTGAAGTCCTCAAGACTCATGTCGTGAAGTGTTGAAGTCAGCAAAGTCAAAATGTCTAGATCGTGAAGTCCTCAAGTAGCCTATGTCTCATAGTCCTCAAATGACCTATGTCGCATAGTCCTCAAAAAGGCTAGATCGTGAAGTCCTCAAATGACCTATGTCGCAAAGTCCCCAAATGGCTTATGTCGCAAAGTCCTCAAAGGTCATGTCGCGTAGTCTTCACAAGGGACATCGCGAAGTCAGGAATGAAGTGGAGTTCACGATATCAACACATAGTCGTTTACAACAAGACAAATGAAGGTACAAGATCAAAGTCAATGGAGACAAATACTGAAGCATTTGTTCTGGCAAGGTGGTCCAAAGAACAGATGGCAAATCTACAGCTAAACTTGGAGAGAAAGATAAGAGACAAGCAGCTACAGAAACGGGAAAGACTCTGAAAAGCAGGTGGTCCTCCCTGACACAGTTAACCTCTTATGGCAGAACAAGTTGGACGAACAGTGAGGGTTACAGTGTAAATAGGTGTGTGTACTAGTTTGTATAGGACTTATATATATCATGCACACCCTATTGTTAGCTGTAAGAGATATACACAAAGTTTTATCTTAAGCACTCTTTTCTCTGTAAGCAAAACAAGATACGAACTGTTCTTGTTTAGAAGCCAGAAATTCAGTTGTGAAATTCTGGAAAGTTGTAGTATTTAATTTGCTTAATACAAAGTAGATTAAAGTGATTGTGTGTGTTGTTTATTTTCTGCATTTTACATAGCATAATCATATACAGCTTATTTAGTTTCAAGAATCGAAAAATATCAAAACTCTCCATTCACCCCCCCTCTGTCTAGTTTCTAAGTGGTATTCATTTCTAACATTCAGTAGTTGGATCAACTAACAATCTAGAGTTACTGTGTTGTTATTCCCAAATGACCTAACAGAATTGTAGAAGGGGGGGGGGGGTTGAATACAATTCTTGATATTTTCTTAAACTTAAAACACTTATAAAATAAAACTGAACTGAATAAGTAAAAACACAAGATATAAATAATTCAGTTGGATTGTTTGATGATCCAACTGAAGTGTTTTTATTTCGGAAATAATCTGTGATACAAAAGTACACAGCTGCTCAGTTACAAAGTTGTAGAGAAGAATGCTCTCAAAGATAGCTAATACAAACTATTTGTTTTTCTTCTCTTACACTATTTTAACTGCTACACTTGGTTATATATTCCCCAAGTTTACAATACTATTTTTGGCTACACTAAAGTACACTAAAGGTAACCGCCAATAGTTTGCTTTTCATCCCTTTGTCCAGTGGTCCTTGGAGATCCTTGCTTTTGTCTTCATGCTTATTATGATCACTCCCAAGAGCCCAATTGGAAACTGGGATGTTTCCTTATTCCCCATGTCCATTTTAATGGTTTCCAATGCAAAGTACACTTCCACATCACCTTTAGATCTGTTCAGTAAACTGTCACTATCACTTTGTCAACTATACAGAAAAGCAATAATGATTCGTTGATAGCAGGGAGATGTGTTTCGTTGATAGCTTTATTCTCCATTTCGTTGATGAGTAAACTTCATTTCGTTGATGAGTAAACTTCATTCCGTTGATGGTGTATCCTTGTTCCGTTGATAGAGTAAACTTCATACCGTTGACATGTCTTCACTTAGGCAAAATTACAAGGCATGATATACTTACAATTAACCAACCTATTTTGCCTATCTAGTACTTAGTCAACATGACTTAGGAAACCTATCTAATACATACATCAAATGCATATCAAACTGTGAAGTATTGTACAGTGCAATTGCTACAACACTCATTCCGTTGATGAGCTTCCTGTCAACGAAACACTGCAAAGCATGCCATTCCGTTGACAGTTACAAAATAACTTAATACAATATCTACTAAGTGTTTTTATAATTATCATCAAGAACAACATATTCCTAACAATCTCCCCCAATTTATGACTGATAGAATAACAGCCATAAATCAAGAGCCTTGATGATAACAAAAACACTCAGTTAAATTACACATGATAAAAGTAGAAATTGCATTGAGCTTCATTGAATTTAATTAAAATACAAAGTATAAAATCTTACAAAACAAGTGCACAGAGTTGCTCCTTTAGACTGAGCAGATTTTTCATCTTTGCCTCTGTGGTCTTGTTTTCTTCCCTTTTCTTGCATTGTTCTCCTCAATCTGAGCTTGAAGTCTTCTGTAGAAAATCTTCTCTTCTTCATCTTGATTCCCCAACTTGGATTGCATTAATCTTAGAGTTTCATTGGATGCCTTTTCCAGTTGGTCTTCTATTCTGAAGAATCTTCTACAGTTGTCCTTGTCTCTGAATTCCATCATCCAAAAAGGTTGGAGATGAATCTTCTTTCCTGTTTGAGGGACCTTCAATACTCTGGGAAGTGCACCAGGCTTGTTCCAGCTAGCTTTGATTTGGCAAATTTTGGAAACAACTTCAGACTTAGCTGTTTTGGTAAAACCAAAATCTTTCTTCAGGCATTTAAACACAGATAGCAGTGTCTGATAGTCTTCTCCCAGAATTCTATGTAGAGGCCAAACCTGTTCTCTCCCACCCTTGTAGACAAACACCAATCTCTCTGGTAGTTTGTAAGAAGCTGCTATTCCTCTCACTTCAACTAGGTCATCAAGATTGATATGTAGGTCAGACTCCTCCCTGATATCAGCAATGTAGATGAAGTCTTCTGGGTTGGTAGGAGGTTTTTCAGCTTGTGGTCTCCTTACTAGAATTGGCTTAGCCTTGGTAGCCCTTTGCTTAGATTTCTTCTTTGGATCCATCTCAAAGAGGAATTTTGGAAAGTTGGCCTCATCAAACTCAATTGGCTCTTCCTTTGGCTCAATTGGCTGATCATGGAAATTAACAGGATGTTTAGGATCAAAGGCTAACTTTACCCCTAGAGCTGGATCAGGAATTGTTGGAGGTGCAGTTGGTACAGAAGAGTATGATGCAATACTCTGAGAGTCATCATTCTCAAAGGCTATATTTCTCCTAGCTCTTGCCTTTGGTTGCCTTGTGCTCTTCTTTGCACTCCTTTCCTCTCTGGCTTTTTCTTCTTGCCGTCTTTCTTCTTCATCAAGAGATTGAGCAACTGCAAGTGCTTGCATTGCTGCTCTTTCTGACTCTTCAGCCTTAGCTTCAGCAAAGTTTGGGTGACCAGCCCAAACACAGATTTGTTGTCCATTCCTGTAGACAATTGCCCTTTCCTTCCTTATCTCATAATCATTGCTTTCCTTGCTTTTTGTGATGAGTAGACCAAGAAGCTTGTGCTCATCTGGATAAGGTGCAGGATAGAAAGTCCTTTCTGTATTTTTGCCCTTTGGTTTAGCAGGAGACTTGGGAGATAGGCTTCTTTGCAATGTAGCTTGTTCCACATCCCTAATGCATGAAGTTTGTCCTTTCTCCTTCCTTGAACCTTGAGTGACTCCATGTAGAAGGGGCTCTACCTTATATGAAGAATTGGTCTGTGGCTCCCATTCCGTTGATGCTAAAACCATGGCATTCGTTGATGGCTCTGTAGAAGAAGCTTGATCCGTTGATGGATTTGAACTCTTTGCAGAATCAGCTAACTTCTTGATTCTTTCATCTATCCTGGACCAGTGGTCTTTAATTTGTTCAGCAAGCTGTAGCTTCATAGATGCTTGCTGAATCAGGTCAATGCTGTCCAGTTTAGCTTTTCCTGACTCCCCCATTGCTAGTGGCTCCTGTGGTAGGGAAATGGCTGGAACCATAACCTTTGTGATTTGAATGTCTAGCTCCTTAGATTTCTCCCCCTTTTTGTTATCATCAAGAGAGATGACTGGG
The DNA here is from genome assembly GCA_030848705.1 of Heracleum sosnowskyi. Taxonomy (NCBI): domain Eukaryota; kingdom Viridiplantae; phylum Streptophyta; class Magnoliopsida; order Apiales; family Apiaceae; genus Heracleum; species Heracleum sosnowskyi. The sequence goes on from CM061235.1 coordinate 76,814,109, forward strand.
AGTCCTTGAGCTGCCACTAGCTGGGCCAACAGTTGTGTCTGCTTCTCCTGTTCCTTTTGCATCTGAGATAAAGTAGCTTCCACCTTGTCCACCCTAGAAGAGAGAGTCTTCAAGGAGGTAGCCACCTCAGGTTCCTTAGAGAAAAACCTGTTCATCTTGGACACAGTGAGAAGAGGAAGCTTTTCATCTAGCCTCCTGTCATTAGCATCCCTGAAATTGCTAATGGAGTCCTTGATTTCTCTAGCCTCAATCCTTGTCTGCATCATCTGTAGCCTTTGGATTTCCAGTGAATCCATAATAGCCTTGTAGAATTTCTTGTCATTGGCATTTGCAGACTCATGAGCCAGATAGGCCTCATTGTACTGCCTTGTGATTGCAGCATCCAGGGAGATCCTTCCTTGTAAATCTTGAGAAAGCCAGTTTGGTGTAGGAGGCACCACAGAAGTCCCAGTCTGTGAAGTAGTGGCCACCTGATTGTCACCAAAGCTGTCCTCACCATCAGAGAAATCAAACTCACCACTTGCTGCAGCTCCTGGAGATAGATTGGTCAAGGCATCCTTTGCTCTTTGCATTGATGCAGTTGTATGAATTAGTTATAGTGACCTCTCTGCCTCCACATTGCCCTGTTGAGCCAAAACTTGATAGGCTGACACAGGATGAGTAAAGGTCTCAGGATCCAGGGAAATACTATCCAGAGTTTGTTGATAGTGCTCTTGGAAAGTAAGTTCCCTTTCTCCCTCATTGACCTCCATTGACTCACTAGCAATGGCTGCTTCCTCCCTTATGACTCCTGTAGTCCCTTCTCTCTCTCCTCTATATTCTTGCATCATGGGCTCCCCATGGCTCACACCTCTCACACCCTCACCTTCACCTACTAAGGTGGAACTCTCAATCTCTCCTTTTGCCTGGCTGGAAGAAATAGCCAGCCTCTCACTCTCATTCTCTCCTTTTGCCTGGCTGCAAGCCAGCCTCTCAGTTTCACTCCCTCTCAATCCTAAAAGTGTCTCAACTACCACCAGGTCATCTACACTAGTTGTGGAAACAACTAGATTTTCAATAAGGGGTGTAGAATGACCTATCAACGGAATGGTAGTTTGAACTGTCAACGGTATGGATACCGTTGATGGAGAAACACTTGTCAACGAAATAGACTGTTTCGTTGATGAAGTCAAGAAAGCACTTTGAGAATGAGAAATTACAGTAGAGTCTGTGGTGATTGATTTGAGAGATTGGTCCACAGATCCCCTTGCAACTTCAGAAAAAATTGGTTGATGGCCCAACAAATCACTTAACAAGTGATGGCCACCAGCTTCAGAGTGGGGCTTCTCCAAGATTAGAGTTGGAGAATCAGGAATAGATGTATGGATCATGTCCACATCTAGTGATTGAGTGGGTGAATTTGGTGGAGATAGTTCAAGATTGATATCAAGAGAATGGGACTGTAAGCCCAGAGTGATAATAGGGGTTACATCAAACTGAATTTGAGAAACTGGAAGTGTTGCTTCCAGTGTGTGTGCACCCTGTGAACCCTTGGACTTTTGCTTCACTCTCCTTTGGTATTGGGAAAATGTAGACTTTGGGCTTGAAGTGTCCCTTACCCTTTTGGAGTGTGCTCTTGGAGGAGAGCTTGTTTCAATAATCACATCCTTTTGGGAGGATGCAACTAGACTTGTGTTTAAATCCATTTCTTGGAGGAGAGCTTGTTTCAATAATCACATCCTTTTGGCTTGGAGGATTTCTTAGATTTTGGTTTTGTTGCTGGGGCAGGAGCCTGTTGGGTCACAGCTACAGACTCCATAGCAACTGGGTTGGATGAAACAATGGAAGTAACAGCTATACTAACAGGGATAGCAATAGTTACCTCAATGATTGGCAGATACACCACTGGAACATCACCATTGTGGTTCAGCCTCAGTATGTCTGTCAATACTCTCTTCTCTTGCACAAAGCACTCAAACCTGGAAGTAGGGTTAGAGATAACTAATGGTGCTGGACTAACATGATTAGCCAGCATCATCAGAAACCTTGCATAATAGATATTTTTCTTCCTATTTGCCTTATCACCCAACTTAGCACCAATTTCATACATAAGTTGGGTGCTAAAGTTGTAATATCTATCATTTAGAAGCATGGTTAGGAGAATTAACATAGAGTTAGTTAATGCATCAAAATTACTAATCTTTCCAGAAAAGACCTTAATGAATGCATCAGCTAAATAACTGTATTCCCTAACCAAACCTCTCCTAATTATCTTACCCAAGTTATCAGTAGGCAAAGAGTAGTTTATAGAATTTAGCATGGTAGTTATTTCAGTGTTAGTAGGCAAAGCATCACAGTTATTATCAGGAATATGTAAACATGCTTGCAAAACATCAGAATTAACTATGTACTCATTACCTTGAAGAGTGAATTGCAGTGTGCAGTTTGTTCCACTATACTCACATGAGGTCCAAATCTCCTCGATTATTTCATTGTAGAGTGGTGTAGAGTGAAACATCGCATAGCTCAACTTACAGTTCCTCATGAAGTCCATCATCTTGAAAAAGATGCTGTTCGGACTCTCCTTAACAACAAATGGAATAGAATTGTTCTTCTCATAGATGAACCCACCAGCAGACATAAGCTTGACTATGGGTGCCATTGTTGAGTGAGGAAAAGCTTCGAGCTGTATTGCTTGTTAGAGAGAAGAAGATAGAAAAACTTTTGGAATTTTTGAGAACAGGTAGAAATGAAATAAAGAAATTAAAATTTCTTAAATACTCCCCCAAAAATTCTCAGAAATTAAGTCCAATAATTAATCTAAATTACCTGATTGGCTTAAAAAGTAACAGTTAGAATTAAATATTACCACGATTTATGCTTACAGGGGTGTATGTATAGATCGTGATAAAGAACGTGCAATTTCAACGGTTCAGATTAAAAAGCGCTACATCAACGAATCAGAATTGGGAATTTTAGGTCCCTTCTATTCCGTTGATAAAGCTGCGTTTCGTTGATATAAAAGAGCTATCAACGAAACACCCAGAAAAATGCTAAGACTATCAACGAAATGGTGCGTTTCGTTGACATAGTAATTTTGACTTAGACAAAATTTCACCTTTTCCTGAGAAAATCAATTCACAGAAAAATTATAGCAAATTCCTGGCTGCATTTTAACTTGCAAAAATCTCAAAATAATTAAGAGAAATTTAGCATACCTAGCTCACTTACTAATCTTGAGAATGTGGATTCATCAAGTGGCTTGGTAAAGATGTCTGCAAGTTGTTGTTCACTTGGAACAAAATGTAACTCCACAGTACCATTCATAACATGTTCTCTAATAAAGTGGTACTTGATGTCAATGTGCTTGGTCCTTGAATGCTGCACTGGATTCTCAGTAATGGCAATGGCACTAGTGTTGTCACAGAAAATAGGAATTTTCTCAACTCTTATTCCATAATCAAGTAGTTGATTTTTCATCCATAAAATCTGTGCACAACAACTTCCAGCTGCAATATACTCAGCCTCAGCTGTGGAGGTAGAAACTGAGTTTTGTTTCTTGCTGAACCATGAGACAAGCTTGTTTCCTAAGAATTGACAGGTGCCTGTTGTGCTTTTCCTGTCAATTTTACATCCTGCAAAATCTGCATCTGAATAACCAATTAGTTCAAAACCAGATTCTCTAGGATACCAAATGCCAAGGTTTGGTGTTCCTTTAAGATATCTGAAAATTCTTTTAATAGCAACTAAATGGGATTCCCTAGGATCAGCCTGAAATCTAGCACATAGACATGTAGCAAACATAATATCAGGTCTACTAGCTGTTAAATATAAAAGTGAGCCTACCATGCCTCTGTAACCTGAAATGTCCACAGATTTTTCCTTAGTATTCAATTCAAGTTTGGAGGCAGTAGGCATGGGAGTTTTGGCAGGAGAGCATTCCATTAAATTAAACTTCTTTAATAAATCATGAATGTATTTTGTTTGACTAATGAAAATGCCTTCATTAACTTGCTTCACTTGAAGACCAAGAAAGTAAGTTAATTCTCCCATCATGCTCATTTCATATTTACTTTGCATAAGCTTGGCAAACTTTTGACAAAGTTTCACATCTGTAGACCCAAAGATTATGTCATCTACATAAATTTGAACAAGTATAGTAGAACCATTCACAACCCTGTGAAAAAGAGTTTTATCTACAGTACCTCTAGTGAAGTGATTCTCAAGGAGGAACTGTGAAAGTGTGTCATACCAGGCTCTAGGTGCTTGTTTCAAACCATAGAGTGCTTTGAGGAGGAAGTATACATATTCTGGAAAATCATCATCTTCAAAACCAGGAGGTTGACTTACATACACCTCCTCTTCCAATTCCCCATTCAGAAAAGCACTCTTCACATCCATTTGATAGACTTTGAAATTGGCATGGGCTGCATAGGCTGGGAAAATCCTTATTGCTTCTAGTCTTGCAACAGGAGCAAAGGTTTCATCAAAATCAATTCCTTCTTCCTGTGAATAGCCTTTTGCAACCAATCTAGCTTTGTTCCTTGTGACTATGCCATTTTCATCCATCTTGTTTCTGAACACCCATTTTGTGCCTATGACACTCCTGTCCTTAGGCTTGGGCACCAGCTTCCAAACATTGTTCCTCTCGAATTGGTTTAGCTCCTCTTGCATAGCCAAAACCCAATCTGGATCTAGAAGTGCATCCTCAACTTTCTTTGGCTCTTCTTGAGACAGAAAGCTACTATATAGACATTCCTCTTGAGTTGCTCTTCTAGTTTGAACTTTTGAAGAAACATCACCTATAATTAGTTCAAAGGGATGATCTTTAGTCCATTTTCTTGAGGGAGGTAGATTTGCTCTTGAAGAAGTAGCTTCATGATCATGATTGCCTTGATTAGATATTTGTCCTTGAGAAACTCCCCCTGAGTTTGTTGTCCCTAATTGATCACTCCTGGAAGCATTTCTGTGACTGTCAACGGAATGTCCATTTTGATTGTCAACGAAACGCTCATTCTGACTGTCAACGGAATGTCCATTTGGTCTACTAGCAGCTATTCTTTTCAATCTTAATGCAACAATTTCATCTTCACTGCTGCTTTCATCTGTGCTAGATACAACAACTTTGGACTGTTTCTCAATAGTCTTATCATGATCCATCTGTTCTCCTTCCTCATTCTCAAAAGAGAGACTTTCATGGAAACCTTCATCACAGAGACCCTGAATTTTGAGATCATCAAAAACAACATGTACAGATTCCATAACAATGTTGGTTCTGAGATTGTAGACTCTGTAGGCTTTCCCTGCTGCATATCCCACAAATATTGCTTCATCTGCCTTTGCTTCAAATTTCCCCAAGTGCTCAGCTTGATTTCTCAGAACAAAACACTTGCATCCAAAGACATGAAGAAAATCCAATAGTGGCTTCTTTCTTTTGAGTAGCTGATAAGGGGTCATTCTTTTGGCCTGATTAATCAAAGAAATATTCTGAGTGAAGCAAGCTGTGTTAACTGCCTCAGCCCAAAAATAAGTTGGTAACTTTGATTCATCTAGCATTGTCCTTGCAGCTTCAATAAGTGTTCTGTTTTTCCTTTCAACTACACCATTTTGCTGTGGTGTCCTTGCTGCTGAAAACTCATGCAAAATACCTTTTTCTTCACAGAACACCTTCATGCTTGAATTCTTGAATTCTGTCCCATTGTCACTCCTAATCCTTCTTACTTTCAAGTCAGGATGATTGTTTACCATCTTGATGTGATTGATAATGATTTCACTTGCCTCATCTTTGGAGAGCAAAAAGAAAGTCCATGTAAATCTAGAAAAATCATCAACAATCACAAGACAATATTTCTTCTTTGAAATAGACATGACATTTACAGGGCCAAACAGATCCATATGAAGCAACTCAAGCTGATGGACAATTGATGACTCTGTCTTGCTTTTGAATGATGCCTTCTTTTGTTTCCCTTTTTGACAGGCATCACACAAACCATCCTTGGAAAACTCCACTTGTGGAATTCCTCTAGCAAGATCTTTCCTCACCAAATCATTCATAACTTTAAAATTCAGATGAGATAATTTCTTGTGCCATAGCCAACTTTCATCCTTGCTTGCCTTGCTGAAAAGGCAAGTGATGGTTTCTGGACTTGTGCTACTAAAGTCAGCAATGTACACATTCCCTCTTCTGAATCCAGTCATTACCACATTGTTGTTTCCTCCTTTAGAAACAACACAGGCTTCTTTAGAAAAAGTAACTAAAAATCCTTTGTCACAAAGTTGGCTGATACTAAGCAAATTGTGCTTAAGACCATCCACCAATGCAACTTCATCTATGATGACATTCTCTTTTGAAATCAAGCCATATCCCTTAGTGTAGCCTTTGCTGTCATCTCCAAAAGCAATACAAGGGCCAGCTCTTTCCTGAAACTCTGTGAGCAGGGTAGAATCACCAGTCATGTGTCTTGAACAACCACTATCCAAGTACCAAAGATTCCTTTTGTCTCCCTGGTTGCTTGAGGAGCTTGCTTCCTGCTCATGATTGTTAGCCATAAGAGCCAAGTTGACATATTCAACATCATCATCAGAATCTTCACCATTACCAGCCCAATCATACTCCTGAGACATGAAAGCCTTTTCTTTTTGCTTGAGAAGTTCAAAGTATTTCTTTTTATAATCAACAGGCTCAAATTTCCTGTTGTTCTTCTCAATCTTGGGCTTTCTGCAGTCTCCAGCAAAGTGACCAAGCATTCCACAATTGAAACATTTAGATTTAGACTTTTCAATCCAGTTACTTTTGTTAGGTTGAAAGTCTCTCCTTGGTGGCCTTGCTTCTGAGTTTCTCTTGAACTTGAACTTAGAGAATTTTCTTGACAGAAAAGCAATGTGTTCATCAATCTCATCTAAGTCATCCAAGTTGGCTGGTTCTGGTTCTTCTTCTTCTGTCATCTTACCTTTACCCTTGCTAACATCACTTCTACAACTAGCTCGACTAGTTGTGGCCTTTGCAGCTTCTTCAGTGTCATCTTCCAGTTGGTTCACAGATGCAATCAATGCAATGGATCCACCCTTCTTCTATACCTTTTCAATTTCCTCATCTTGCTCCATTTCCAGCTCATAAGTCTTCAAGGTTCCATAAAGCCTTTCAAGAGTGTAGTCTTTGTACTCTTGAGTGTTTCTTAGAGAAACAGTCATAGGCTTCCATTCTTTTGGAAGAGCTCTTAGAAATTTAAGGTTTGAATCCTTAGTTTGGTAGATTCTCCCATACAACTTTAATCCATTCAGAAGCTTTTGAAACCTACTAAATGTGTCATTTAGGGTTTCACCAGCTTTAAAGTGAAAGTGCTCATATTGTTGTATAAGGAGTTGCATTTTGTTATCCCTTACTTGCTCAGTTCCTTCACATAGTGTTCTGACAGTGTCCCATACTTCTTTGGAGGTTGTACAGTTTATGACATTGTCAAACATCTCTTGCTCCAAACCATTAAACAGAATGTTCATGGTTCTCTTATCTTTATGGATTTCTGCAAGATCTTCAATAGTCCATTCTGAGACAAGTTTTGGAATTTCTACATCAGGAGCATCATCTGGCACTCCAACTCTAGATGCAAACTTCATGGGAACGTGTGGACCTTTCTCAATGCAGTCTACATATCTCTCATCCATAGACATGAGATGTAAATGCATCTTTACTTTCCAGTGAAAGTAATTGTCCTTATCAAGAACTGGTATCTTCACACCTGCATCCTTCTTCACCATGGTTTCTGTTTTGGTCTTGATCTTTAAACTTCTTGTATGTTAGAAGCTCGCTCTGATACCAATTGTTATTCCCAAATGACCTAACAGAATTGTAGAAGGGGGGGTTGAATACAATTCTTGATATTTTCTTAAACTTAAAACACTTATAAAATAAAACTGAACTGAATAAGTAAAAACACAAGATATAAATAATTCAGTTGGATTGTTTGATGATCCAACTGAAGTGTTTTTATTTCGGAAATAATCTGTGATACAAAAGTACACAGCTGCTCAGTTACAAAGTTGTAGAGAAGAATGCTCTCAAAGATAGCTAATACAAACTATTTGTTTTTCTTCTCTTACACTATTTTAACTGCTACACTTGGTTATATATTCCCCAAGTTTACAATACTATTTTTGGCTACACTAAAGTACACTAAAGGTAACCGCCAATAGTTTGCTTTTCATCCCTTTGTCCAGTGGTCCTTGGAGATCCTTGCTTTTGTCTTCATGCTTATTATGATCACTCCCAAGAGCCCAATTGGAAACTGGGATGTTTCCTTATTCCCCATGTCCATTTTAATGGTTTCCAATGCAAAGTACACTTCCACATCACCTTTAGATCTGTTCAGTAAACTATCACTATCACTTTGTCAACTATACAAAAAAGCAATAATGATTCGTTGATAGCAGGGAGATGTGTTTCGTTGATAGCTTTATTCTCCATTTCGTTGATGAGTAAACTTCATTTCGTTGATGAGTAAACTTCATTCCGTTGATGGTGTATCCTTGTTCCGTTGATAGAGTAATCTTCATACCGTTGACATGTCTTCACTTAGGCAAAATTACAAGGCATGATATACTTACAATTAACCAACCTATTTTGCCTATCTAGTACTTAGTCAACATGACTTAGGAAACCTATCTAATACATACATCAAATGCATATCAAACTGTAAAGTATTGTACAGTGCAATTGCTACAACACTCATTCCGTTGATGAGCTTCCTGTCAACGAAACACTGCAAAGCATGCCATTCCGTTGACAGTTACAAAATAACTTAATACAATATCTACTAAGTGTTTTTATAATTATCATCAAGAACAACATATTCCTAACATGTGTTCTTTTGAACTTGAAGAAATTATTCATAGAAGAAAAGGGGAAGATTCAAAGCTGGACAAGGCAAGAAGGACAACTCTCAATGCATTTCCTGGCAGTAGATTCAAACTTGTTCAAGACATCAAGGTTGAGAGGGTGAAAACTTCATGTGAGCCTAAGAGTGTAAACTCCAAAGCCACAAACAAAGTGAAGTCTCCTACTGTGAAGAATGCTATTTATGACAGAAGAATTGTTAACAAAACTGTTTCTAAATCAACTGGACCCTACCAAGTGTGGGTACCAAAAACAACTTAGTCATTTTGTGAATGCAGGGCAACATGAATAAAATGGTCATATGGATCTTAGACAGTGGATGCTCAAGTCACATGACTGGTGATATGGCCCTGCTATCACAATTTAAAGAAAAGGCTGGCCCATCAGTAACCTTTGGAAATGACAACATTGGTTATAAAATGGGATATGGCAGTGTCAAATCTGGGAATGTCATTATTGAAGATGTAACATTTGTTGAAGGACTAAAGCACAACCTCTTGAGTATTGGACAATTTACCAACAGAGGTTTCAAAGTGGAATTTGATGAAGATCATTGTCTAATCTCAAAAAGAGGAAGTGGTGAAGTTGTTTTAACTGGTGTGAAGAAAGGAAGCTTGTTTGTAGCTAATCTTAAGGCTGTAGACAAGGGAGAAATTTGTTGTTTCTACACTAAGGCCACAAATGAAGAATTCTGGTTATGGCACAAGAAACTGTCTCACTTGAATGTTCAGGCAATGAACTCTCTGACAAAGAGAGAACTCATCAGAGATATGCCTGCCCTGGAGTTTGTGCAAGATGGAGCATGTGAAGCTTGTCAAAGAGGAAAGATTAAAAGATCAAGTCACAAGAACAAGTTGCTCAATACAAACTCAAAGCCTCTGCAGCTAATTCACATTGATCTATTTGGCCCTGTGAATGTAATGTCCCTTTCCAAGAAGAAATATGCTCTAGTGATGGTTGATGATTATTCAAGATATACTTGGGTGGAATTCCTGTTCTCCAAGGATGAAGCACCCCAAGTTATTATAGAGCATATTAAGAGAGTTGATAGAGAAACACAAAGCACTGGTTCCTCTATAGTTGCTTTGAGAAGTGATAATGGGACTGAGTTCAGAAATTCAACATTGTATGTGTTCTGTAAAGATAAAGGAATTTCTCAACAATTTTCAGCTCCTAGAACACCTCAACAAAATGGAGTAGTTGAGAGAAATAATAGAACTATAATAACCCGAATTTTTGGTAAAATTTAAAACTTTTCTTATTATGATTAAGTGCATCAGTGAATAGTGAATTGGTGGATGAATAGTGATTTTGAGGGTTAAGTAAATTTTTCATGCCACCTATGTACGAGACGTAGTGTGGATATTCCAAAGTCATATTAGCGATCTACGGAGTAAATGAGTGAATGCAAAGACGATCGGAATTCAGAAATTCCAGATTTTTATTTTGGTGTAATATTCGACCGGGCAGTGAAGTATATGTTATTATATTCAAGAAATGAGATATTAAAATTGAGGATTTGAGGATTTAATATTTTGGAATTTTATTATATTATTAAAGGCAATTTAAGGATTCGATTGTTGAAGTGAATAGTGAATAGTTACTATTCACTGCGAGCATCGCGTAGAGTTTTATTCGCTCTTTTTGGAAAATATTTCGAATCATTTCAAGAGGGACAAGACAACATTTACAGCATTAAATATAGACATGGAAGTAACATGTAACAAGATTAATTCGAGGAATGCAACATTTGGATCATCCATGTGAAAGGAAAGCGAACCAGTAAAGCTACTTTATCTAAGCCAATGCATGTTGGACAAGTGTCACAAGGAGAGAGCCTTAGAGCTATGACTCACCACTCTTTTAACACAAAAATCAGCATTATCATTAATCAAGTCAAAAGCCAAAACCCAAAAAGAAAAACAAATTCATTTCTTCATTTTCGGCCAAAAACAGACTGCCGGATTGTAAAGATCATAGCTCCTTCATTTCTCGGTGGAAAATGGTGCTCTATAGCTTGTTGGAAAGGTCTTGAGATAACCTACATTTCCTATTTCACAAGTGTCTTCCATTTGAGCAAGGTAAGACCTTCATTTTTCCAGTTCTTTAAACCGGTGTATAGTAACTCCGAGAATTCATAACTTGTTCTTGATTTTCTTTTGCAAGTTTAAGGATGATAACCATGGATAAAGACTCTCTTAAGGCTTACAAGCTCTTGTGGTGTGTTTAAGGATTCAAGGAAGGTATACCACTCATCCACCCATTTGATTTATGTTGAGATTTAAGTGAAGTTTCTAGTAATGTTTAAGAATAAGCGTGTTTATGGAATTTGGAGTATGTATGGTTAATTCTTGATGAATATTTGTTGTTGGTTGATGTTGGTGATGTGTTCTTGAAGTATATGAACTGGTTATGTTGTAAAAGTTGTTGGGTTGTTGAATTCATTTGGTTTTAAGAGGTTTTGACATAACAAAAAACCGGGAAACGTTACGATTATAGCCGTCGTAATGCCCATTTGATTTAAGGCTGTTTTGAGCAAGAATTACGAACTCGTCTTGCAATGTTTTTGGGCAACACTGCCCGTGAACATGTAGGCCTTGTTTTAAGGTTTGTTTTGGTATAAAGATCATGTCGTTACGATTTACGGTTTAAGAGAAAAGTAAGTTTTAGTAAACGTCGTTCGGAGGAACAACCCCTCTCTGGTCAGTCACTTTGAGGCTATATTTGGAGCACTTAGAAGCCATATTAAAATGTGAAACTTTGAGGAATAATACTAGAGACAGTTAGGAAGGCTCACGAAAAAGATTCGGATTAAAAAGATTATGTTTCGATTTTATAAAAATGTTTTAGTCGAGGTCGCGCAAGTGAAAACCACTGAAAACGAGACTTAGAAACCAAGGTTCCAAATGGTTAAGTATAACTTGGATTTGAGGATGGATTTCGAACCAAACTTATGATATAAGTATTTGACGAATAACATGGACTTAGTGTGACGCTAGAGCGAGCAAGTAATGCCTTGGTTGTATTTCGCTTACGTGTTTAAGCATTGAGTTATAAGTGGTTTATCGAGGGGATTAACCGTGTGTTTTCGTTTGACTTTGTCTAGGTTGTTCGACATTGTCACGAACCCCTATCACTTCTCGAGCATCAGGCAAGTTTCTAAAACCATATTTTTTAAAGTATGCATATACTAGATGCAAGTTTTCTTATTCCATGCTATGTTTTCCATTAATTATACTAATGATGCATACGATATGATATTATGCATGTTTTCAAACCTTACATCGTATATAGATGTAATGGTATTAAAAATGTTGAGACGTAATATATGCATATGATAGATGCATGCAAGTTTTCAAACTCTTTTTGTAAACTATTGTTGTGATGATATAATACATGTTTTGAAAGCATGCTTAGAGTAAAAGGCATGAAATGCTATAAACCGTTTTATGATATATATACGATGCATGTATGTTGTTGAACAACTGCATATTGTATGATTTCCATATGTAATTGGATTTGGAGTATGAGATATATGTACGTTTTCATGAGTTCAAATTGATACATATGATGATTTATGTTGGACTTATGAGCTATGGTTCTAGCAATATTTTTGGAGCTGATATGTTAAGAAAATCCCTCAGTAGGGGGGTATATACTCTGTATTTATTCTACGGACCGGGAATGGTATCAGTTGTTATCTAGGGTTATATTATTATACTATTACCCATTATTTTCTTAAGAAAGTATTTGGGAATTACTTCTAAATAAATATTCTTTATTAAATATAGTTTCCATTAATTATTTAAAGCCATACTTCTTAAGGAAGTATTTTGTGAAATTATTCTTTAACCCTAGATAACTAATAAAGTTTTATTCAGACAATTATAAATATAATTAGAGAAGGTTCCCAAATCTATTTTCCTTTTAAGTCTATATTCTGAAAGACTTAAATGTTCGCTCAAACTACAAAGACTCACGGGATCTTTCTCAAGTTTTTATGTTTGTTTCAAGTGGACTGCCCGGTCCTAAATCTTTTTGAAACTATTAATTTAACAGCTTCGTATGCTACCATCAAAATGATTTAGATTACTTCCTCAAGATTCGAGGAGTAAGATCAGTGGAATCAGTTGTATCCATTAACAAGCGTCAGCTTGGGAAATATGGGTGAATTTTCCTTTCCAACCAGATATGACTACTTTGTGGAGTTATATACTTGGGGAAAAAGGGAAAGGAACTTTATGTTTCAGTGTTATGGATTTACTCGAACTTGGAGAATATGTAAGGGACTGAGTAGCGCCGGTCCCCTAAGGGAATTACAATATGGCCGACGGACTATTGCAACGGGTCTGTTCTTCCCTTAGTTTATCAGTATGTGCCCGACCGTAGGATAAGAGGAGAGTAACAGACTGACGGACTATTGCAACGGGTCTGTTCTTCCTCATAGGAGAGTAACAGGCCGACGGACTAGTGAAACGGGTCTGTTCTTCCTACCTACAACCGATTGGCGGGGGGTAAGTCGGTGTGAGACTGATTATCTTCCCTTCTACGTAGAAAAAAGTTCAGGGGGATACAGCTTGCGACTGATCATTGTAAGGGTATCCTTGGCGCCCAAAATCTCCATCTACAGTTCATCATCCATGAAAGAGCATGTTTTATGCAAGTTTTCAGAGAAAGAAAGTTTACTCAAGAGTATTCGAGTTTATTCCAGTATATGAGTTTATCAGAAAGCATATGAGATTACAAAAAGGTATATGATTGTTTTGAAAAAGATATATGAAATCAGATGAGTTTAGAAAATGGATTGGAAATATTTTACCTTGTATTTATTTCCACATTATGATATGAGGTAAATGTTTGATATGAAAGATGATATTTGGAAATTCCTACAACTTCATCTTTTATTTTATGAGTTATGACTCTGATAAAACCTGATTAAGGATATATATATGCAATAGTGGATTTTGGGTTATGGAAACCTTATATTGGATTTTCCTTATAACTTCATCTTTTAAGTTATATGTTGATAGTCTGCTTATAGTTATATAGCAGATATTTTACGGAAAGGATATACTGAGGTACCTTGTTATTTCATCTTTTATACTATACTAGAACTTTGTTCATAGTATGAATATCGAAAGTTTGCAGAATATTATGGAGATGATATTTGAAATACGACAATGGTATTTTTGGAATACATTCCGATAAGAAAATGATTTCAGTATCAAGATATTTTGACAAATTATTGTCGCATACCCGCTTTATTTCTGGGTTGAATTAAAGGCAGAATTATGCCATACTTTCATTACCTTGCTGAGCTATCACTCACTCTTGCTATTATTTTATATATATTATATAGCAGCGAAGCAGGATGCCTATGGGACAGCACATACCTCGCAAGGCGTTTCCATAGACAGTTTCTAGCAGTGATCCCGGGAGTAGTACGAACCAATCGAATCAGGCTATGGCTTTTGGCATTCAACTTATGTATAGACTTGAATGGTATTAGAGGATGGTGAGCATCAGAAGGCTAAGTTGGTAATGTAACAATACTTAGAAATTGTATCAGTAACAGATTCAAAAGACATTTGGGTATTGTAATAAAAGTTATTTATTCCGCAGTTGTTGTATTGTGTCATTTCTGAGACTCTAACCTGTGTGTGTGCGTGTGAAACTTATATTGTGGGGTCGTGAGTAGGTGAATTATGAATGGTGTGAGTAATACAGGTAAGGCAAGGAATACATGGATTGTGACAACCCTAAATCCCTGACCCCGGATTTGGGGCTGTTACAAGAACTCTCATTGAAGCTGCAAGGACAATGCTGTTGGATGCAAAGCTACCTACTAGCTTTTGGGCTGATGCTGTTAACACAGCATGCTATGTGCAAAATAGAACATTGATCAATAAGAAGCATGGAAAAACTCCTTACTCATTAATGACTGGCAAAAGAGCATCCTTCAAGTATCTTCATGTGTTTGGAAGCAAGTGTTTTGTGATGAAAGATACCTCTGAGTATGTTGGAAAATTTGATGCTAAGACATTTGAAGGTATTTTCATTGGATACTCTCTGGAAAGGACAGCATACAGGGTGTTTGTACCTGAGCAACACAAAGTTATGGAAAGCATGGATGTTACCTTTGATGACAAGAAAACTCCCGGACTTGAAACAAGTGAACAAGACAGTGTGCCATTAAGATTTGAAAATCAAGGATATCTTGAGGATTCTGAAAGTGAGGATGAACCACCTGCTCAAACTGTTCCAGAAAATGAAACTCTTGAAGTTGGTGATCTTCCTCAAACACCTGTGCAAGGGTTCACAAACACAGGGGAGAAGAAGAGAATACAACTGTCAATCAAAATGATCCTGGAACAAATCAAGGAAATGAACAGGGTCACACAAGGAAATGGGACAGAGCCCACACTAGGGATCAAATCATTGGAGATCCTGGTGAGGGAGTAAGAACAAGAAGGGCAACAATGAATACATGTCTGTATAGCTGCTTTCTGTCACAAGAAGAACCAAAAGTAATTGAAGAAGCTTTGTAGAATTCTGGTTGGATTGTTGCCATGCAAGAAGAATTGAATCAATTTGAGAAAAACAAAGTATGGGAATTAGTGCCACCTCCAGAAGGAAAGAATGTTATTGACACCAAATGGGTGTTCAGGAACAAAATGGATGAAGAAGGAGTGGTTATAAGAAACAAAGCAAGGTTGGTTGCCAAAGGATACTGTCAACAAGAGGGCATTGACTATGATGAGACATTTGCACCTGTAGCTAGACTGGAAGCCATCAGAATCTTCTTGGCTTTTGCAGCTCACTCAGATTTCAAGGTGTATCAAATGGATGTGAAAAGTGCATTTCTCAATGGTGATCTTGCTGAAGAAGTTTATGTGTCCCAACCACCTGGATTTGAGAATGAAAACTTCCCAGACTTTGTGTATAGACTGCTCAAGGCACTCTATGGACTTAAACAGGCACCAAGAGCCTGGTATGAAACTCTATCTCAATTCCTTCTTGAGCATCAATTTACCAGAGGTACAATTGATAAAACTCTATTCTTCAAGAAGCATGGAAATGATATCATTCTAGTACAAATCTATGTGGATGATATCATCTTTGGCTCTTCAAATGAAAAACTTTGTGAAAGGTTCTCTAAGTTGATGCAAAGCAAATATGAGATGAGTATGATGGGAGAGTTAACCTTCTTCCTAGGCTTGTAAGTACATCAAAGGGAGGATGGAATCTTCATAAATCAATCTAAGTATGTCAAAGAGCTCTTAAAGAAATATGGTTTAGAAGAGTCATCCCCAGCAAAAACTCCTATGTCCACTGCAATCAAGCTAGATGAAGATAAGAAGCGCAAAAGAGTTGACATCAAGGTCTATAGAGGAATGGTTGGATCACTGCTCTATCTCACAGCTAGCAGGCCAGACATCATGTTTGCCACATGCCTTTGTGCAAGGTTCCAGTCTGATCCTAAGGAATCCCACATGATGGCTATCAAAAGAATCTTCAAGTATCTGAAAGGGACTCCTAATCTTGGCTTATGGTATCCAAAGGGCACTGGGTTCAACCTGGTTGGTTATACAGACTCAGACTATGCAGGATGCAGAATTGACAGAAAAAGCACTTCAGGGAGCTTCCAATTCTTAGGCCAAAGGTTAGTGTCATGGTTCAGTAAGAAAAAACAATCCACAGCAACATCTACAGTTGAGGCTGAATATATTGCTGCTGGAAGCTGCTGTGCTCAATTGCTTTGGATTAGAAATCAACTCATGGATTATGGACTAGTGTTAGAACACATTCCTCTGATTTGTGACAACACTATTGCAATATCCATTGTAGCTAATCCTGTTAACCATTCTACTACAAAGCACATTGAGATAAGGTACCATTTCATTAGGGAACATGCAGCAAATGGTACTATAGCAGTCTCTTATGTTCCAACAGAGAAACAATTAGCTGACATATTCACTAAACCTCTAAATGAAGCTGTCTTCAACAGACTTGTGAGTGAAATTGGAATGCTCAATCCTTCATTTAGTTGTTCTAAGTAAGTATGCTAGTAATATTTGCAGTAGTAAATTTTCACTGTATTTAAATGCTCTATTCATTTGGAGTGAAAATTAGCTGAGATATGATTTATAAATATTTCAGTATTGTACTGCATATTTTTCAAATCATACTTTTCTGAGAAGTTATGAGTTTTTAAGACATCTCTACATAGGTGATCTTGAGAGTTCACGACTTAGTTCAAATCAAACAGACTTATATCGCAAAATGTTGGAAGTGTGAGACTTCGCGATATAGTTCATTTCATGAGTTTGCGACATAGTTCATCTTAGGACATCGCGACTTAGAATAACTATATCGACAAGTCTCCATATTTGACAGAATTTTGATTTAAATTAATTTTATTTCAATTTTTTATTTAAGTATGATAAAATGCTTCAAATTCCTAAAAGAGAGTTTTAGACAGGGTATTTTCACTATATTGCAATGTCATCCAAATCCTTCTATCTTCAAGACTTTGCGACATAGTTCATTTCTGGACTCTGCGATATGCTTTGCAAGACTTTGCGGTACAGGCCATTTTGAGACTTCGCGACATACAATTAGCCTGTACATATTCATAACTCCATATCGCAGTGTCTCTATCATATAAATACTCTTTTCTAACCGTTCACAACTCTTCATCTTGTCTACTACTCTCAATTCTCAAATCTAAACTCAAATTCTCTTCTCTCTTCTTCACTCTCAATTTGAAAATGGCACCCAAGTCTCAAACAGTATCATCCTCAAACTCTTTAACCATACCCAAAGAAACAAATCTTCTCAAAATTTCCTCTGAGGTGGAGGCAAACCCAAGGTACAAGTGCTTTGTACGGTTCTTAAACACCTCTTACCTCCGCCAAGCCTTAACCCTAAACCCCACTCTGTATGTCGATGTATTGGAAGGGTTCTGGAGAACAGTGTTGGTTGCAACAATGGCGAAGGAGGATGGGACTTCGTTTCAGGAAATTAACTGCACAATTGGGGGGAAGCACCTGCAGTTTGGAGAAAAAGAGATTAACGAGGCCCTGGGGTTCAAGGTTGAGGGTCATGATACTGAAGCTAATGATGCAGAGATGGTAGCATTCTTGGATTTCATCAAGTATGCAGATGAAATTGACATGGCTAAGTTGAACAAGAAGCATGTCAGGAGGGAGTGGTCGTTTCTATTTGATGCACTCCAGAAGGTGTTTGCAGGAAGACAGGATGGGACCAAATCAGTCACATTGCTGTGAAATTAGCCTACTCTCTAGCCTACAATCAGGAGATAAATGTAGGAGCAATAATCCTCAAGGAATTGGCCCAAAGGCTAGGGAGGACAGTTCGTGGTAGAGGTAATGAAATCTTTTATCCTCGTTTTCTTCAGTGCATTTTAAATTTTCTTGATAATAATGTGCATGATTTAGAAGGTATAGATAAAACAAAGTTGGCTTATTCCAAGTCCATGTCCAAAATTCTATTTGGTTCATTGGACACAAGGAATCAAGTGGATGTGATACTAAGTGTGACCAAGCATATGCAGGACACATTTGAATCCTATCCACTTGATAAGCCCATATACCATGAACTTTCCTGGAAAGGGAAGACTAAGACTGAAGGAGCTTCACAGTCTAACCCCAGCCTTCCTATCCCATCCAGTGACCCTCCTGCAAACACTACTCTAGAAATTAGGGAGCCAAGTGCACCAATCTCCCAAAAGGTTGGTGTTACTAAAAGAAGACAAAGAAGAGAGCCCTTGCTGTAATCCATGAAACTGTAGATTTAGGAAGTGAGGAACCTGAGTCACAGCTCACTAGACAAAAGAAGAAATCCAAATCTATAGCCACCACTGAATCCTCCCATCAGGATTTAGATGTGCAAAAAGGGGTACACCTATTACTGTCAATGTCCTCTCAATAGAGCACTGGTATTGAAAAGAGTAGCCTCCCCACTACAATCTGTAAAGAGTCTGCACAGGGTCAAGAACTCACTCTTGACCCCAGTGGAAATAAGGGTGATGATACACAGAGTGGAGAGCACATCACAATTGAAACTCCTCCTATTTCTCATGGGGAGTTGCCAAAATCTAATCTAAACCCCACTTATCTTTTAGACTCTACTTTAAAAATTTCTTCTGAACAAGAGAGTCATTCTCATGACAATCTTGCCTTTGATCAATCACAATCCACTCCTGTTATTGAGCCACTCTTAAGTGACATGGTGCATGACACTGTGCTCACCACTCAGGAACCACACTTAGTTGGTCAGGGAATGCATGCTGAGGCATATCCTAATGACACCAACAAAAACATAGAGGATTCACCAGTTCTTACTGGAGACTCTATGCCAGACTCTCCATTCCTTATGGACATGGACCTGCCTTCACAGGCACATGGAGATGATGTTGTCACTCATCCCATTTCAATGGAGACAACATCAGACTCCACAGTCATTCCAAGACTGGAGGAAACTCATACATCCACCCCCCTGAAGTGCCTAGCACTAGCTCTAACTTGGCTCAGGCCACCATGTCTGAATGGCTGAAACCTGTGCAACATGACAGGGCTTCAGGATCATCCTCTGTGCCACCACAATTGACGGAAGAAGAACTGCAAAATCTTTATGTGGCACAGATAGATGAGTTCTCAAAGATTGCCCAACACCTCCTCACAGCTGGAGTACCAAACAGAGACTATGAAGCTATCTTGCTCTGTCACAAGGAGGATGTTGAGGCCCAAAAGGACAAGATTGTGGATGAAGCCTAGCAAGATGGAAATGTGGATGCTTGGTTGGATGGCAAGAGGACTGTAAAGCTGAAGGAGGCTCTAGCTTTTCTCAGGGAGGACTATCTTACAGCCTTAGGGTCAACAGCTAAAGGTCTCTCTCCTGAAGAAATCTATGATGCTGTCAATGAAGTCTACAAGAGTCAACTCAAAGCTATGCATTTCCTTGGGAAAGGTCTTCAATCAGAAATCTCTACCATCAAGGAAGAAACTGAACATTCTCTGGTTCAGCTAAGGAATACTTATCTTTCTGATTTTCCCAAGGTGGATGGCATACTCAAAGAGCTCAGGAAGACTAATCAAACTGTCTCCTCTATGGATCTTTCTCTAGCTTTGGTGACTGACAATTTGAAAAGAATGTCCACCAAATTGGAAAACCAACTGCAGTCCAACATCAACATCAATTCCATGATCTCAGTCCTATGGAAAAACCAGTATGGTGACAAGCTGGTGGATGAGGTTCCTGTCTCCAACATCTCTAAATTTGACTTCTCTAAGCTCAAGGACCAGGCCCTCAATCCTTTCAAGTCTGAGCAGCTCTTTTCAAAGGTTGAAAGATTGGAGAAAGAAGTGGCCTCCTTAAAATCAGAAAACCAAGGGATTTCTCAGTCCTTGGAGCTCTTAAATGCCAAGTTGGATGACCAAAGCAATTCCACTTCAAACATTTTGCTGGTCCAACAACAGATGATGACCTCTATGATGAGAAGCATGAATCTTCCTATTCCTGGAGAAGCTCAAGACATCTTGTCTGATCCCAAGCCTAAGGGGGAGAAAGAAAGGAAAGGAAAGCAAGTGACTTTGAAAGGGGGAGTCTCTGCAAAGCTCAAGGAGAAAATATCTGAGAAAGACACAAAGCCAATAATTCTTCCTACTGTTTCTGTCACCAGTCTATCTGGCCAGAAAAGTAGTGTGACTACAACTTTCTATCCTGGCACAATGCCCATGGTTGGTCCTGCTCCTCTCATTTCAACAAATGCTCAGCTAATCAAAGCAACCATAATCACTGAGGCCAAGCTACAGGAAGTTGCCAATTCTCACATCTATCATGATGAGGCCTTCCTGGAGTTTCTGAAAGCCCTCTACACCAGTGTTCATGGAGATGCTCAACTCTATAGAGAAAAGCTAAAAGACAACATCAAGTATTTTACTGTGGCAATCAGGAAAATCAAGGAAGTTCATCTCAGAGAAATTATTATGGTATCCAAGGATAATTGCCTATGGCATCTATCTTTTCAAACTCTAGAGAAACTGAGGTTTACTGAGCTGTCCACAATACTGGAGTTGATTGAGAAGCATGGGGATAACAACAGGTGGCTATATAATGATCTGAAGGAAAACCAATTTCAAAGACTGCCTGAAGTTATTCCTAATCCAAGGACTATAATCTATCAAAGTCTCAACCAAGCCAACACCATTGATCAATTGGTGATTCCTGCAAGCTTTACAATGAAGAACAATGCCAAAGTCAATCAAGTGTTGCAGATGCTGAGAGCCAAGAGAGGAGTAATAACAGCTGAAGAGCTTGAAATGATTCAAATTCTACAATCTTTCTTGATTCATGGAACCATTCCTGAGTCACTCAAAGAAAGAAGCAAGAAGAAAGATGATGAGGGGGATGATGAGGAGAAAACCTATAGAAGGAGATCTCAAACAAGAAGCAATAAGGATGGAGCAAGTGACAGCAGCAAGAGCAAATCTTCAAAGAGATCCAAAGATGCTGGTGAAGACAAGGACCCCAAGGGAAACAAAGAAACTGTCAAGAAGACAAGGAGTGGAAATCAGCAAGTCAAGGACATTGCTAGCAGTGCCTTAACCACAACACAAGACTTTAAGTCTAGGGTGGGTACTGTCAGTAATGATCCTTCAAAATCATTATCCAAGACCTCTGAACCTGATTTGCCACAGAAGAAAGTTGAAACCACAAAAGAAAAATCAAGAAAACACTTCCACAAAGTCACAGCTAGTGGAGTGTTACAGTGGATGAAAGGGAAAGGGATAAAGCTAATTCCAAATGATGTGGCACTGAAGACTAAATCTCCCTGCTCCAGAAAGCTACCTCAAGTGAAGCATTTGAAGATCAAGAGTGTAGCCAAAAGGAAAAGGATAACAAAGAAGAATGGGGTAATCACTAATGTAGTAGGGATCAAAGTGCTTCCTCTGGATGAAGACTATGATGAAGATGCCCTAGCATTTTTGAGAGCTCAAAGAATCTTTGAAGTCAAGGTGAAGCTAGATCATCTAGAGATCAAATACACTGATGGAAGAGAAAGAGAAATGAAGCAAGGAGGCTGGCAATACTTCTGACAATATGAACTTGAAAGAATAAATGCTCTGTTGAATTTTGAAGAAAAGGAGGAGAGATTGTGGAAGATAGAAATTGCCAGATTCTTGAAAATGCATTCTGATTATGAGGAGAACCTGAGGAAACTGAATGAAGAGAAGAACATACAGAGAGAGAAGGAGATGGCTGCGATGGAGGAGAGGGCTAAAGAGCTAAGGCAGAAAGGGTTGTGTAAGGTAAAACAAAATCCTTATGTTGTGGAATACAAGAATAAAACTGGAGGGAAAAGCAAGATAAGGATGGAGTTTCTAGACACATATGTGGAAAGTGCCCTTAAAGCTGCAATTGATGATTTAGAAGGCTCACCTCTCATTGAAGAACTAATTGCAAGAGAAGAACTTCAAGAAGCCATTATAGACATGAAGAGAAAGGAAAAAGTGAGAAAGAAGAAAGAGTATGATGATTATCTTGAGAAACAAATGCAAACTGAAGCTGCTAAGCAACAAAGATAATCTGTAAGCTTTCAACTTTACTATGTAATCAAATCCTTGCTCTTAATGTTCATATATTGTTCTCTCTGTTATTTAAATTCCTTTTATGTAAGTTAGGCTTGTTATCAGACATGAAATTGTGCCTAAGTTTCTTACTCACAATTTGGGGGAGATTGTTAGGCTCAAGGCATGTCTGATTACCACTATTAACAAGCCTAATCATTGTGACTATGCCACTCTACATGACCTAGTGATTTCTATCACTGGGATATAGTATAGGTCTCTCTATGTACTTGTCTTGTTCTCATGAACATTAGCTTGATAATGTATGCTCAGAATTATAATGAGCTTAGTAAGTTTCTTGCATCTAGAATGTATATAGGCCATTGAATAATTGTCCTAGTAGAAGTTCAGAAATGTTCATGCAGCAGGATAGAGATGAATAAGGCCCTGAAGAAATAAGTTGCAGAAATTTAACTAAGGCATTATATAGCAAAGTCAGAAGAAAGCTATGTCGTGAAGTCACCAATATCCATGTCGTGAAGTGCTATATCGCATAGTCAATTTTGTACTATGTCGTGAAGTCCTCAAGACTCATGTCATGAAGTGTTGAAGTCAGTAAAGTCAAAATGTCTAGATCGTGAAGTCCTCAAGTAGCCTATGTCGCATAGTCCTCAAATGACCTATGTCGCATAATCCTCAAAAAGGCTAGATCGCGAAGTCCTCAAATGACCTATGTCGCAAAGTCCCCAAATGGCTTATGTCGCAAAGTCCTCAAAGGTCATGTCGCGTAGTCTTCACAAGGGACATCGCGAAGTCAGGAATGAAGTGGAGTTCACGATATCAACACTTAGCCGTTTACAACAAGACAAATGAAGGTACAAGATCAAATTCAATGGAGACAAATACTGAAGCATTTGTTCTGGCAAGGTGGTCCAAAGAACAGATGGCAAATCTACAGCTAAACTTGGAGAGAAAGATAAGAGACAAGCAGCTACAGAAACGGGAAAGACTCCGAAAAGCAGGTGGTCCTCCCTAACACAGTTAACCTCTTATGGCAGAACAAGTTGGACGAACAGTGAGGGTTACAGTGTAAATAAGTGTGTGTACTAGTTTGTATAGGACTTATATATATCATGCACACCCTATTGTTAGCTGTAAGAGATATACACAAAGTTTTATCTTAAGCACTCTTTTCTCTGTAAGCAAAACAAGATACGAACTGTTCTTGTTTAGAAGCCAGAAATTCAGTTGTGAAATTCTGGAAAGCTGTAGTATTTAATTTGATTAATACAAAGTAGATTAAAGTGATTGTGTGTGTTTTTTATTTTCTGCATTTTACATAGCATAATCATATACAGCTTATTTAGTTTCAAGAATCGAAAAATATCAAAACTATCCATTCACCCCCCCCCCCTCTGTCTAGTTTCTAAGTGGTATTCATTTCTAACATTCAGTAGTTGGATCAACTAACCATCTAGAGTTACTGTGTTCTTTTGAACTTGAAGAAATTATTCATAGAAGAAAAGGGGAAGATTCAAAGCTGGACAAGGCAAGAAGGACAACTCTCAATGCATTTCCTGGCAGTAGATTCAAACTTGTTCAAGACATCTTAAAATTCAGAACCTATATCTTTGGTCAAGAGCAGTGGATGGATCTCCAGGATGCTCAACATGTCAGCTCCAAGGTAGCTCAAAAGTACATTGATGAAATTGAGGATGATGCAATTTCCCCAATGGAAATATCTCTGGTAGAAGGTCTCAAAAGATGTGTAGCAGAAGCTCTCAGAAGAGAGGAAGAAGGCAAGCAGAAAAGAAGATCTTAAACTCAAACTAGGTAAATACTCTATAACTGCTCAATCATTAAGGAGCACCTATTGTAACAGCCCCAAATCCGGGGTCAGGGATTTAGGGTTGTCACAATCCATGTACTCCTTGCCTTACCTGTAATACTCACACCATTCATAAATTACCTGTTCATGACCCCACAACATATGTCTCACACACACACACATACAGGTTAGAGTCTCAGAAACGACACAATACAACAATTGCGGAATAAATAACTTTTATTACAATACCCAAATGTCTTTTGAATCTGTTACTGATACAATTTCTAAGTATTGTTACATTACCAACTTAGCCTTCTGATGCTCACAATCCTCTTATACCATTCCTGTCTATACATGAGTTGAATACCAAAGCCGTAGACTTCGATAACATCTCAAGTAAGCGTTCTGTTCTATAAGAAGACTTCGATACCGTTGTCGCCCGTAGCAATGAAAATTCCACATGTCGACTGGGCAGTACTCCGGAAGATCGTTAGAAACTACAAGATTAAATCTGGTCTCTATTTCAATCATCCTTATATCCAATATTCCTTCTCCCATATCAATCCCGTGCGCTACATAAGCTTAACACTTTTGGCACAATAGCCTTTTCATTTAAGTCAATCCCGGAATTTATCAGTCCGTCTTGGTCCTTAAATATATTTCGCCTTTACCGTCCAATCTCAACTTCCTCATTTAATCTCTACAATCACTTATAGCAATCAGGGTCTGTCCACCAACCCATATAACGGCTATCTTACCCAATCCACAGGGTTCGCTCTGATTTCCACTCTCTTTGGTGACATCCTCCGGTAATCAGAAAGACAAGGTTTGCCAAAATTTGCTGAATTTCTTCCAAAAATCAGGGAAATTTGATCAATCTTATTACCTACTAGTAATGCTCGGATCTGATTTCCGACCTTTCTGTTCTATCCTCATAATTCCTTCCTGGTTTCCTGAGGGTGGTAAATCTCGTTCTCGATTCCGTCTTAGCGTGCTTGTCTTACAATGGCATTTGCATGGTACATATAACCAAAATTTTCCTTGAGATAATAAAATCTCTCAATGATGTAATAGACACCATTTCCAGTGGAATCGCTGGTCGTGGGGGATTGAAATCTCATAGCCCAAAACAATTCCTTCCACTATTCTAGGCAACTAAGTACCCTTAATCATTCGCGAAAATCTGAACATCTTGGTTCTTACGTATGCCGCCTCCTTATGGGCAACTATAACCGACTACGAGTAACAGGTTTCGTTCAAGTCGAATCAATCCACTGATATTGGCTATACTACCTCTACCTCTTCTGCTTGGGAGACTCTACTCCATTTTCTTTGTCATATCTCTTGATGAATCATGAACGATCCTTAAACTCTCGTCTCGTCACTTATTTATCCCTTGAAGGTTCGTCCGGTCCTATTGTACGACCTCAAGTAACATACCACATCTTTATCAATCAACACGTCCTCTACAAGATTCTTTCCTTGACCCACCATGGGGTCTTCCTCCAGATCCTCCTATGGATCTCCTTTATCAGGTCTCCGTCCATTTCAAGGAACGCATCGTCAATTGCCTACTCGAAGGCCTCAGGGTCTGGTATCTCAGAATCCCATCAATCTATAACTCGTACGAATCGAGGTGACTAACCATGAAGTCCTAAGTACGGTTTTCCTGAAGAAGTCCCCTCTCGGGCTTCATCTTAAACAGTCAGGGTCATGTCCTCTAACCCTACTACGAACTCAATTTGAGCTCTAGATGTTCTTATCATTATTAAGGGTATTGTAAGACTCGATCTCCTATCGTTTCTGAGGACTGTAACCTAACGCTCTGATACCATCTCTGTAACAGCCCCAAATCCGGGGTCAGGGATTTAGGGTTGTCACAATCCATGTACTCCTTGCCTTACCTGTAATACTCACACCATTCATAAATTACCTGTTCATGACCCCACAACATATGTCTCACACACACACACATACAGGTTAGAGTCTCAGAAACGACACAATACAACAATTGCGGAATAAATAACTTTTATTACAATACCCAAATGTCTTTTGAATCTGTTACTGATACAATTTCTAAGTATTGTTACATTACCAACTTAGCCTTCTGATGCTCACAATCCTCTTATACCATTCCTGTCTATACATGAGTTGAATACCAAAGCCGTAGACTGATTTGATTGGTTCGTACTACTCCCGGGATCACTGCTAAAAACGGTTTATGGAAACGCCTTGCGGGGTATGTGCCGTCCCATTGGCATCCTGCTTCGCTGCTATATAATATATATAAAACAATAGCAAGAGTGAGCGATAGCTCAGCAAGGTAATGAAAGTATGGCATAATTCTGCCTTTAACTCAACCCAGAATAATGCGGGTATAAGACAATAATTTGTCAAAATATCTCGATACTGAAATTATTTCCTTATCGGAATGTATTCCCAAAAACAGTACCATTAATGTACTTCAAATATCATTTCATAATATTTCTGCAAGCTTTTGCTATATTATGAACAAAGTTCTAGTATAATATAAAAGATAAGGTTTCAAAGTAAACCAATATAACTCTTCCAAAAATATCTGCTATGTAAGCAGAATATCAACACATAACTTAAAAGAAGTTATAAGATGATTCAGTATAAACAACTCCCTTACCATAACTCATGTTATGTAAGGTATCCACAGAGTCATATGATATAAAAGAGGAAGTTACGAGGAAAATTAATATAACTTTTCCGTAACCCAAAATCCACTTAGGCATATATATCCTTAATCAGGATTTATCAGAGTCATACTCATAAAATAAAAGATGAAGTTGCAAGAATTTATTGACACTTCATTTCCAAACACTTTTCGACCCCCTGCCAACACGATTGGTTCATCACCCCAATACATGTTGCAGGAATATCCAAATTGGATGATGAACTAATACTGGAGTTGCTACCGCGTCCGCTGTGCCTAACCTTGCTATGATCAGTAGCAGGTCGCACCGCTCAAATAGTTTTCTACATGTAGATGGAAGTATCACGACGGCCTGACATTGTCTACCGCCTTACTGTGACCTCCCGCCCATTTGGGGCAATAAAAATTTGGATGGGCCCACGCAACTTGACCACTTACACCACTCCTAGTTCAGATGAAATCCATGACTCTGAAACGTAAAGATCGTCCTCCTTTCCCCCAAGTGTAACACTTGTTGATACGACTCCACGAAGTAGTTATATCTAGGTTGGAAAGGAAGATTCTCCAATATTCCCCAAGCTATTGCTTGTTAATGGATATCGACTTGTTCCAGGAATTTACCCCTCGATTGTTGAGGTGGTAATACAATATTTGACTTGCAGCAATTACATAGCTTTGAAAAATATCTGTCCCCTGACAGTTTTTGAGTTGAGAGTTTAAAAAGAGTAGCAGTCACTTAAATCAGGTTTCCCATATTTTTGATAGTTGAGCGAGCATTTAAATCCCCTTTAAAGGACAGATTTAAATGGAAAAACATTATTTTGGGAACCTCTTTTGATTTACAAATACTTAATAATATTTATTAAATAAGTAAATCTTAAATGAATATTTGAAAATAATATTCATTAAGTAAGTAATCCTCAAATGAATATTTGAAAATAATATTCGTTAAATAAATAATCCGCAAATGAATATTTGAAAATAATATTCATTAAATAAATAATTAATCTTCAAATGAATATTCAAAAATAATATTCATTAAATAATCCTCAGATAATATTCACAATAATATTCTTCGATTAAGTAAACCTCAAATGAATATCTGAAATAACATTCCTTAATTAATAATTCTCATTTGAATATTCGAAATAATATTCATTAAATAATTAAATCTCAAATAAATATTCAAAAGTAATATCCATTAAATAAATAATCCTTAAATGGATATTCACACTAACAATCTTTAAGTCAATAATCCTCAAATGAACATTTATAAATAACCTTCTTTAAATAAATAATTAATCCTCGAATAACAGTACCCGATATCTTTATCGGAAAATAACCTTTATCATATACAAAATATAATCACTTCTGATTTTTCAAGAAAATCACACGCCCTTATCCTAGGGCAAATATAAAATCCTGGCTTATAGCTGATATCCCATATCTAGCTTAGAAGCCCATATTCAATTCATTTCCAAGTAATAACCTTCGAATGAAGTAATATTCAAATAACATTCCTCAAATCATTTCCAGGTAATTAATACTTTCTAGAAATATAATTAATGTTTAATAATAGCAGTCCTCAAAATAATTAGTACACTGCCGCTGGAATCCCTCCGGGTTTCCACGGCTATCTCTATATCTCAAAATACTGACTCCCGGTCTAGAGTCGAAAACAAGAAGTATGCTCTTATCTCTAGAGCTACAAGGTATACCGGTTCATAAGTACATTATCTCAAAGCTCGTATATAAACCAAAATCAAATTCTATTTTATACAATATATAACATGTATTGCAAAACTGTATAACTCCACACATGGCAAAAGCAGTAATATATAATCAATACTTCAAAGTATAGATTTAGGAAACTTGCCACAATACTTGCAACAAAGATTTGGTATATAAATTAGGAATACACAAGTATTGAACATTGGAAAATATACCTACTCTGAATAATAGAGTAAGGTTAGTAAACTTGCCTGATGCTCGAGAGGTGATAGGGCTCCTGACCATGTCGAACAATCTAGACAAAGTCAAACGAAAGCACACGGTTAATCCCCTCGATAAACCACTTATAACTCAATGCTTAAACACGTAAGCGAAACACAACCAAGGAATTACTAACTCGTTATAGGTTCATACTAAGTCCATGTTATTCGTCAAATACTTATATCACAAGTTTGGTTTGAAATCCATTCTCAAATCCAAGTTATACTTAACCATTTGGAACCTTGGTTTCTAAGTCTCGTTCTCAGTGGTTTTCACTTGCGCGACCTCGGCTAAAACATTTTTATAAAATAGAAAAATAATCTTTTTAATCCGAGTCTTTTCGTGAGCCTTCCTAACTGTCTCTAGTATTATTCCTCAAAGTTTCACATTTTAATATGGCTCCGAAGTGGTCCAAATATAGCCTCAAAGTTGCTGAACAGAGATGAGTCATTCTTCCGAATGGCGTTTACTAAAACTCACTTTTCTCCTAAACCGTAAATCGTATAGACATGATCTTTATATCAAAACAAACCTTAAAACAAGACCTACATGTTCATGGTCAGGTCTGTTCAAAAATATTACCAGACCAGTTCGTAATTCTTGCTCAAAACAGCCTTAAATCAATTGGGCATTACGACGGCTATAATCGTAACGTTTTCCATTTTCAAAACACACTCAAATCAATACCAAACAATCCCAAACTCACCATCCACCTTATACACCCTCCACTCAGTCAAATCCTCCATGAATACTCACAATAAATTCATAACCCATTCTCCAAACTCAACCAACAATTCATCTAATTACTTAATCATGCTCTTAACTTTACATAAACATCAAAACCATTTCAAAACTCATATCAAACTCAAAGGGGCAGAGGTTTATACCTTCCTCCAAGCTTGATTTCTGCCATACTCCTGATGTAGCCTTAGATTCTTGCTTAATACAACCTTTGGAAGCTACAAACTCATTATCAAAACAAAACAAAACAAGATACAAGTTACTATTCATCATCTTCTCCAACTGTTAATCACTGAATCGAATGGGTAAAACACAGAGATGAAGCGAGCTCTTACCATGGTTGCATAGAGCTTCTCGAGAGCTTCGATTTGAGTGGTAGAACGCCAAAAACGGACCACGGAATCTCGAGTTACGATCATTTCTTTCTCCCTCATTTTTCTTCTCTCTTTCTCCCGAATTTTTCCTTCTTCTTTTTCTTTTCTTTGTTTTGGTTAATAAAGATAAGGATGCTGATTTTTGTTAATATAGGGGTGAGTCATAGTTCTTAGCTTGTGACACTTGTCCAACATGCATTGGTTTAGCTAAAGCAGCTTTACTGGTTCGTTTAATTTCGTAGAACGCTCGCAAGGTTTCTCGAGGGTTCTATCGGGGTATTTTACCGAAATCGTTCTCGATACTTCTAATTCATTTATCAAATCCATATCCATAGAATTAATAATTTAAATCCTTAATTATCCTCAAATAATAATTATTTAGTCCGTTTTTGGTGAAATTTCGGAGAAAACGAAAAATGCTATTTTTCTGATTCTGACAGCTTCTGCATTCTTTTATTTCCATCGTAGATCACTAATGCGACTTTGAAAGTTTATTATATCGTCCCGCATATAGGGTGGTCTGAAAAACTTTTAAATGAAGAGTTACTATTCATCAGTGGTTTTTCTATAATCCTTTGGATCAAAATCCGTTCCAATATTCCTGATCTATTTTCTCTTTACTCTTTGCACTTAGAAAACGTTCTAGTGATTTCTCGGGCGTACGCTATCTTGTTTACGGAGTTGTCGGATGTATTCCAGATATTGATTTGGATGACATAAAAATACTTTCCTTCCCTGGAGTATTGTATTCTTATCTTCCAGATTGATTGTTCTTATTTATATGTTCAGTCCATTCTTACTATTCTCAAAATGTTTGAAAACCGAAATTCATATTCATTTCATAACTTGATTCTCAAAGTCATTGCCACTATCCATATTTACATCAACATATAATAAAAGTTTTAATTCTACCCAAAATCTGGGGTCTTACAGTCTCCCCTCCTTAAAAGGATTCCGTCCCGGAATCACTCTGAAAACAAATGGGGATATCTTTCTAGCATCTCGCTCTCTAGCTCCCAAGTTGATTCTTCCACATTATGATTCCTCCATACCACTCTGGCTAGTTTGATGACCTTGTTTCGGAGTACTTGTTCCTTTCGATCTATAATTTCCATTGGTTGCTCCACATAGGTCAAGTCTGGTTGTATGTCTACGTGCTCGTACTCTACATATGTCGGGCATCTATAGTATACTGACGTAGCATTGACACATGAACCCCGTTATGACCATTCTACAAGTTTGGGGGGGGGGGGTAAGGCTGGCTCGTAGGCCACCTTCCTGGCGCGTCTTAAATCTCAGATGGCCCAATGAATCTCGGGCTCACTTCCCTTTCTTTTCAAATCTCATTAATTCTTTCCCTGGAGATACCTTTAGCATCACGAATCTCTAACCTCATATTCTCTATCTTGTTTGCACAGAAATACACCAGCATAAACTTGCTTGCCATTCATCAACTTGCCATTTAGCTTATCAGTAGCAGTACTATCTCTATACTCGCGGGCTTAATCCGCATACTTCCTCTGTCTGTCTTGGTTGTCACTAGCCGCTTGTTGGTGAAATCTTTTGTCCTTCTAGTTTGTTGGACTAACTTGGGTGTTGTGTAAAATCTCATCTTTTAATTCCCGATCATTCGGAATCCATCTCTGTCTCATTTTAAAGTAAGGGTATCGGCCACCACATTGGCCTTCCCCGGATGGTAGTGTATCTCACAGTCATAATCCTAGGTCAATTCTAGCCATTTCTCCATCTCATGCTATCTACTATCATGGGTAACTCAAAACCAATTCATTACATTCCATAAAATTTGTGGGTGCATTAGTCAACCCAAAATAACTTCGCTGAAAACTCGAAGTGTCTATTCCTAGTACGAATCGCAGTCTTGGGCATATCCTCTGATTTAACTTCCAACTGGTGATACCCAGTTCTTAAATAAATTGGAAATACACAGCGCTCTTCCGCTGATCAAACAATCATTTACAAGGGTACCTATTCTCCATGTCAAACTCATACAACTCTCGAGGTTCGATATATAATCTTGTGCTAAAATCTTTCTCTCTTACAACAACACCGGGCTCTCCACGGTGGTACACTGGGTCTTATCATATCCTTATACAACAACTCTTGTAACTGAGTCACTAACTCTTTCATTCCCACTATACTCTGAATACTCGGTATTCATTCTCATGTCATCCCAATCGATATTTGGTAGCGCATTAAGATCTTGTAAAATCTCCCAAAACCATTGTAGTTTCCTCTATACTTGGTGCCTCTTTTCTTGGCGTCAACCATAAGAGCTAATTAAGCCTCGTATCTCTGGCGTAATAGTTTCTTAGTCTGAACTATATTCAAGAATCTCTGAATCTGTCTCCGTTCTTTATTTATTACTCTCTCTCTCCCTTACAATCAGTCTGGGCCCCATTGGGTGTCAACCAACCCATTCTTATTATAATATCCACTTTTCCCAACTTGAAAGGGATCAGGTCTATCAAAAGTGTCGACCTCATATTTCAAGTTCACAACTTGGAGGTACCAGTCTTATGGGAAAATCCCTCGATTGGCTATTTCTACTTGTAATTATTCCCTCAGCGTCTCGGCCTTAAGGTTTAATCGTCATGCAACATCTTGATATACGACAATGCATTAGCTCTGTCTAAACAGTGTAGAAGGGCACCTGCTATTTAAAGGTCCTGACAGTGGGCTGCTTGTTGGAGGTAGCCCTGGTTGAAACCTACTGGCTTTCTTTTATTCTGTGTTCACAAACTCCGGAACAAACCTCAATAATTCGGGAAACTTGGCCTCATACTTGGTCACAGTCATGGTTTCTTGTTTTAACTCTTTAACTTTCATTTTCATCCGGGTCTCCATTTATTTCCGAAAATTATTCCTCTAAAACAACACACGCTGCACCTCTTCCAAGTCACAATATCAGCTCCCTCTGACTCCATCGTCAGTACTTATCTTGCTAACCTAGAGGTAGTGTCCATTCGTAACAACTCCTCCAAAATCTCAATCTCACCATAGGGCATCTATCTAACACCGTTGTCACTGGAGTTCACGGCACATCGCTACTCCTTTCACATATATCGATTGACACGCTTTCCATTATCATAATATCCTTGGGAGAATAAACCAATTTCATCGATAGGTCACTAACATTCTATTCGTCTTAGGGATTCGCTCTTGTCATAGGCGACTTCGTTGCGAATCTAATTCCTATCAGCGAATTTTGACTTATTTGACCTGGTTGGCCTCCCCTTGAAATTCAATAAGGATAACAAAATTTATGGGGCTTTGAAAGATAGCTCCCATATCAAAGAAAATGTCACACACTGGTGATCATAAGGTTATGAGTTTTAAGGTAACCTTATTGGAGGTAAGAGAATTTTACCGAGAGATCAATATGATCATAAGAACTCAACGTTGTGTGCCTCAATTGAGACATTACTAAAGGTAATTAGCCTTCTTGTATTTCACAACTTACAAGTGATGGCGTCCCATCAGACTTCTATCACACAGACAGATAGTCCTTGTAGCCCCTATAAGTATAGGGTTGTTCATCTCAGTGGAAGTTGAAAAGTATGAAAGCAATTCGAGATCAATTTGATGATTATCGTCTTTCGACAATATTTCTTAAAGGAACACCTTGGATTAAAATTGAACAGATTCCAAAGGTGCGGTTTCCAAGAAAAGAATAACCAAAAAGATACTGGTACTTAACAAACAAGTGGTGAGGTATCACCATAGGGTCATTCATTATTTGAAGAAAAGTGAAAGTTTAAATAACATCATTTGACAGGGGTTCGAAAACCTGAAAGTAGGCATTGTGATAGCCTCTGGCACAATTGAAACTGAATATGGTTTAACACAAGTGTTATAAAACAACTTCGAAGAGGGAATATACCCTTTATCAGAATTCTTTCTTGGAGAGAGGTCAAGATAGATCATAGATTGGGGAGGTACCCCACATAATTTGCAAATGGGAAGGGTACTACCAAGGTCTCTACGGATGCCTTTTATGTCGGCTCCTCTAATGGATAATCGTTCAATTCCAAAGCTTTTCTTCTCCATGCACACCCTAAGGTGCTCGATACCTACGCTATTGCCGACTCATAATAGTCGTTAAGGATTCAACCATCGACCTTTGCAATCGCAGGAAATTCTATTCGACTAGGCGCAAACATCTCAAGTAAGCGTTCTGTTCTATAAGAAGACTTCGATACCGTTGTCGCCCGTAGCAATGAAAATTCCACATGTCGACTGGGCAGTACTCCGGAAGATCGTTAGAAACTACAAGATTAAATCTGGTCTCTATTTCAATCATCCTTATATCCAATATTCCTTCTCCCATATCAATCCCGTGCGCTACATAAGCTTAACACTTTTGGCACAATAGCCTTTTCATTTAAGTCAATCCCGGAATTTATCAGTCCGTCTTGGTCCTTAAATATATTTCGCCTTTACCGTCCAATCTCAACTTCCTCATTTAATCTCTACAATCACTTATAGCAATCAGGGTCTGTCCACCAACCCATATAACGGCTATCTTACCCAATCCACAGGGTTCGCTCTGATTTCCACTCTCTTTGGTGACATCCTCCGGTAATCAGAAAGACAAGGTTTGCCAAAATTTGCTGAATTTCTTCCAAAAATCAGGGAAATTTGATCAATCTTATTACCTACTAGTAATGCTCGGATCTGATTTCCGACCTTTCTGTTCTATCCTCATAATTCCTTCCTGGTTTCCTGAGGGTGGTAAATCTCGTTCTCGATTCCGTCTTAGCGTGCTTGTCTTACAATGGCATTTGCATGGTACATATAACCAAAATTTTCCTTGAGATAATAAAATCTCTCAATGATGTAATAGACACCATTTCCAGTGGAATCGCTGGTCGTGGGGGATTGAAATCTCATAGCCCAAAACAATTCCTTCCACTATTCTAGGCAACTAAGTACCCTTAATCATTCGCGAAAATCTGAACATCTTGGTTCTTACGTATGCCGCCTCCTTATGGGCAACTATAACCGACTACGAGTAACAGGTTTCGTTCAAGTCGAATCAATCCACTGATATTGGCTATACTACCTCTACCTCTTCTGCTTGGGAGACTCTACTCCATTTTCTTTGTCATATCTCTTGATGAATCATGAACGATCCTTAAACTCTCGTCTCGTCACTTATTTATCCCTTGAAGGTTCGTCCGGTCCTATTGTACGACCTCAAGTAACATACCACATCTTTATCAATCAACACGTCCTCTACAAGATTCTTTCCTTGACCCACCATGGGGTCTTCCTCCAGATCCTCCTATGGATCTCCTTTATCAGGTCTCCGTCCATTTCAAGGAACGCATCGTCAATTGCCTACTCGAAGGCCTCAGGGTCTGGTATCTCAGAATCCCATCAATCTATAACTCGTACGAATCGAGGTGACTAACCATGAAGTCCTAAGTACGGTTTCCCTGAAGAAGTCCCCTCTCGGGCTTCATCTTAAACAGTCAGGGTCATGTCCTCTAACCCTACTACGAACTCAATTTGAGCTCTAGATGTTCTTATCATTATTAAGGGTATTGTAAGACTCGATCTCCTATCGTTTCTGAGGACTGTAACCTAACGCTCTGATACCATCTCTGTAACAGCCCCAAATCCGGGGTCAGGGATTTAGGGTTGTCACAATCCATGTACTCCTTGCCTTACCTGTAATACTCACACCATTCATAAATTACCTGTTCATGACCCCACAACATATGTCTCACACACACACATACAGGTTAGAGTCTCAGAAACGACACAATACAACAATTGCGGAATAAATAACTTTTATTACAATACCCAAATGTCTTTTGAATCTGTTACTGATACAATTTCTAAGTATTGTTACATTACCAACTTAGCCTTCTGATGCTCACAATCCTCTTATACCATTCCTGTCTATACATGAGTTGAATACCAAAGCCGTAGACTGATTTGATTGGTTCGTACTACTCCCGGGATCACTGCTAAAAACGGTTTATGGAAACGCCTTGCGGGGTATGTGCCGTCCCATTGGCATCCTGCTTCGCTGCTATATAATATATATAAAACAATAGCAAGAGTGAGCGATAGCTCAGCAAGGTAATGAAAGTATGGCATAATTCTGCCTTTAACTCAACCCAGAATAATGCGGGTATAAGACAATAATTTGTCAAAATATCTCGATACTGAAATTATTTCCTTATCGGAATGTATTCCCAAAAACAGTACCATTAATGTACTTCAAATATCATTTCATAATATTTCTGCAAGCTTTTGCTATATTATGAACAAAGTTCTAGTATAATATAAAAGATAAGGTTTCAAAGTAAACCAATATAACTCTTCCAAAAATATCTGCTATGTAAGCAGAATATCAACACATAACTTAAAAGAAGTTATAAGATGATTCAGTATAAACAACTCCCTTACCATAACTCATGTTATGTAAGGTATCCACAGAGTCATATGATATAAAAGAGGAAGTTACGAGGAAAATTAATATAACTTTTCCGTAACCCAAAATCCACTTAGGCATATATATCCTTAATCAGGATTTATCAGAGTCATACTCATAAAATAAAAGATGAAGTTGCAAGAATTTATTGACACTTCATTTCCAAACACTTTTCGACCCCCTGCCAACACGATTGGTTCATCACCCCAATACATGTTGCAGGAATATCCAAATTGGATGATGAACTAATACTGGAGTTGCTACCGCGTCCGCTGTGCCTAACCTTGCTATGATCAGTAGCAGGTCGCACCGCTCAAATAGTTTTCTACATGTAGATGGAAGTATCACGACGGCCTGACATTGTCTACCGCCTTACTGTGACCTCCCGCCCATTTGGGGCAATAAAAATTTGGATGGGCCCACGCAACTTGACCACTTACACCACTCCTAGTTCAGATGAAATCCATGACTCTGAAACGTAAAGATCGTCCTCCTTTCCCCCAAGTGTAACACTTGTTGATACGACTCCACGAAGTAGTTATATCTAGGTTGGAAAGGAAGATTCTCCAATATTTCCCCAAGCTATTGCTTGTTAATGGATATCGACTTGTTCCAGGAATTTACCCCTCGATTGTTGAGGTGGTAATACAATATTTGACTTGCAGCAATTACATAGCTTTGAAAAATATCTGTCCCCTGACAGTTTTTGAGTTGAGAGTTTAAAAAGAGTAGCAGTCACTTAAATCAGGTTTCCCATATTTTTGATAGTTGAGCGAGCATTTAAATCCCCTTTAAAGGACAGATTTAAATGGAAAAACATTATTTTGGGAACCTCTTTTGATTTACAAATACTTAATAATATTTATTAAATAAGTAAATCTTAAATGAATATTTGAAAATAATATTCATTAAGTAAGTAATCCTCAAATGAATATTTGAAAATAATATTCGTTAAATAAATAATCCGCAAATGAATATTTGAAAATAATATTCATTAAATAAATAATTAATCTTCAAATGAATATTCAAAAATAATATTCATTAAATAATCCTCAGATAATATTCACAATAATATTCTTCGATTAAGTAAACCTCAAATGAATATCTGAAATAACATTCCTTAATTAATAATTCTCATTTGAATATTCGAAATAATATTCATTAAATAATTAAATCTCAAATAAATATTCAAAAGTAATATCCATTAAATAAATAATCCTTAAATGGATATTCACACTAACAATCTTTAAGTCAATAATCCTCAAATGAACATTTATAAATAACCTTCTTTAAATAAATAATTAATCCTCGAATAACAGTACCCGATATCTTTATCGGAAAATAACCTTTATCATATACAAAATATAATCACTTCTGATTTTTCAAGAAAATCACACGCCCTTATCCTAGGGCAAATATAAAATCCTGGCTTATAGCTGATATCCCATATCTAGCTTAGAAGCCCATATTCAATTCATTTCCAAGTAATAACCTTCGAATGAAGTAATATTCAAATAACATTCCTCAAATCATTTCCAGGTAATTAATACTTTCTAGAAATATAATTAATGTTTAATAATAGCAGTCCTCAAAATAATTAGTACACTGCCGCTGGAATCCCTCCGGGTTTCCACGGCTATCTCTATATCTCAAAATACTGACTCCCGGTCTAGAGTCGAAAACAAGAAGTATGCTCTTATCTCTAGAGCTACAAGGTATACCGGTTCATAAGTACATTATCTCAAAGCTCGTATATAAACCAAAATCAAATTCTATTTTATACAATATATAACATGTATTGCAAAACTGTATAACTCCACACATGGCAAAAGCAGTAATATATAATCAATACTTCAAAGTATAGATTTAGGAAACTTGCCACAATACTTGCAACAAAGATTTGGTATATAAATTAGGAATACACAAGTATTGAACATTGGAAAATATACCTACTCTGAATAATAGAGTAAGGTTAGTAAACTTGCCTGATGCTCGAGAGGTGATAGGGCTCCTGACCATGTCGAACAATCTAGACAAAGTCAAACGAAAGCACACGGTTAATCCCCTCGATAAACCACTTATAACTCAATGCTTAAACACGTAAGCGAAACACAACCAAGGAATTACTAACTCGTTATAGGTTCATACTAAGTCCATGTTATTCGTCAAATACTTATATCACAAGTTTGGTTTGAAATCCATTCTCAAATCCAAGTTATACTTAACCATTTGGAACCTTGGTTTCTAAGTCTCGTTCTCAGTGGTTTTCACTTGCGCGACCTCGGCTAAAACATTTTTATAAAATAGAAAAATAATCTTTTTAATCCGAATCTTTTCGTGAGCCTTCCTAACTGTCTCTAGTATTATTCCTCAAAGTTTCACATTTTAATATGGCTCCGAAGTGGTCCAAATATAGCCTCAAAGTTGCTGAACAGAGATGAGTCATTCTTCCGAATGGCGTTTACTAAAACTCACTTTTCTCCTAAACCGTAAATCGTATAGACATGATCTTTATATCAAAACAAACCTTAAAACAAGACCTACATGTTCATGGTCAGGTCTGTTCAAAAATATTACCAGACCAGTTCGTAATTCTTGCTCAAAACAGCCTTAAATCAATTGGGCATTACGACGGCTATAATCGTAACGTTTTCCATTTTCAAAACACACTCAAATCAATACCAAACAATCCCAAACTCACCATCCACCTTATACACCCTCCACTCAGTCAAATCCTCCATGAATACTCACAATAAATTCATAACCCATTCTCCAAACTCAACCAACAATTCATCTAATTACTTAATCATGCTCTTAACTTTACATAAACATCAAAACCATTTCAAAACTCATATCAAACTCAAAGGGGCAGAGGTTTATACCTTCCTCCAAGCTTGATTTCTGCCATACTCCTGATGTAGCCTTAGATTCTTGCTTAATACAACCTTTGGAAGCTACAAACTCATTATCAAAACAAAACAAAACAAGATACAAGTTACTATTCATCATCTTCTCCAACTGTTAATCACTGAATCGAATGGGTAAAACACAGAGATGAAGCGAGCTCTTACCATGGTTGCATAGAGCTTCTCGAGAGCTTCGATTTGAGTGGTAGAACGCCAAAAACGGACCACGGAATCTCGAGTTACGATCATTTCTTTCTCCCTCATTTTTCTTCTCTCTTTCTCCCGAATTTTTCCTTCTTCTTTTTCTTTTCTTTGTTTTGGTTAATAAAGATAAGGATGCTGATTTTTGTTAATATAGGGGTGAGTCATAGTTCTTAGCTTGTGACACTTGTCCAACATGCATTGGTTTAGCTAAAGCAGCTTTACTGGTTCGTTTAATTTCGTAGAACGCTCGCAAGGTTTCTCGAGGGTTCTATCGGGGTATTTTACCGAAATCGTTCTCGATACTTCTAATTCATTTATCAAATCCATATCCATAGAATTAATAATTTAAATCCTTAATTATCCTCAAATAATAATTATTTAGTCCGTTTTTGGTGAAATTTCGGAGAAAACGAAAAATGCTATTTTTCTGATTCTGACAGCTTCTGCATTCTTTTATTTCCATCGTAGATCACTAATGCGACTTTGAAAGTTTATTATATCGTCCCGCATATAGGGTGGTCTGAAAAACTTTTAAATGAAGAGTTACTATTCATCAGTGGTTTTTCTATAATCCTTTGGATCAAAATCCGTTCCAATATTCCTGATCTATTTTCTCTTTACTCTTTGCACTTAGAAAACGTTCTAGTGATTTCTCGGGCGTACGCTATCTTGTTTACGGAGTTGTCGGATGTATTCCAGATATTGATTTGGATGACATAAAAATACTTTCCTTCCCTGGAGTATTGTATTCTTATCTTCCAGATTGATTGTTCTTATTTATATGTTCAGTCCATTCTTACTATTCTCAAAATGTTTGAAAACCGAAATTCATATTCATTTCATAACTTGATTCTCAAAGTCATTGCCACTATCCATATTTACATCAACATATAATAAAAGTTTTAATTCTACCCAAAATCTGGGGTCTTACAGTCTCCCCTCCTTAAAAGGATTCCGTCCCGGAATCACTCTGAAAACAAATGGGGATATCTTTCTAGCATCTCGCTCTCTAGCTCCCAAGTTGATTCTTCCACATTATGATTCCTCCATACCACTCTGGCTAGTTTGATGACCTTGTTTCGGAGTACTTGTTCCTTTCGATCTATAATTTCCATTGGTTGCTCCACATAGGTCAAGTCTGGTTGTATGTCTACGTGCTCGTACTCTACATATGTCGGGCATCTATAGTATACTGACGTAGCATTGACACATGAACCCCGTTATGACCATTCTACAAGTTTGGGGGGGGGGGGTAAGGCTGGCTCGTAGGCCACCTTCCTGGCGCGTCTTAAATCTCAGATGGCCCAATGAATCTCGGGCTCACTTCCCTTTCTTTTCAAATCTCATTAATTCTTTCCCTGGAGATACCTTTAGCATCACGAATCTCTAACCTCATATTCTCTATCTTGTTTGCACAGAAATACACCAGCATAAACTTGCTTGCCATTCATCAACTTGCCATTTAGCTTATCAGTAGCAGTACTATCTCTATACTCGCGGGCTTAATCCGCATACTTCCTCTGTCTGTCTTGGTTGTCACTAGCCGCTTGTTGGTGAAATCTTTTGTCCTTCTAGTTTGTTGGACTAACTTGGGTGTTGTGTAAAATCTCATCTTTTAATTCCCGATCATTCGGAATCCATCTCTGTCTCATTTTAAAGTAAGGGTATCGGCCACCACATTGGCCTTCCCCGGATGGTAGTGTATCTCACAGTCATAATCCTAGGTCAATTCTAGCCATTTCTCCATCTCATGCTATCTACTATCATGGGTAACTCAAAACCAATTCATTACATTCCATAAAATTTGTGGGTGCATTAGTCAACCCAAAATAACTTCGCTGAAAACTCGAAGTGTCTATTCCTAGTACGAATCGCAGTCTTGGGCATATCCTCTGATTTAACTTCCAACTGGTGATACCCAGTTCTTAAATAAATTGGAAATACACAGCGCTCTTCCGCTGATCAAACAATCATTTACAAGGGTACCTATTCTCCATGTCAAACTCATACAACTCTCGAGGTTCGATATATAATCTTGTGCTAAAATCTTTCTCTCTTACAACAACACCGGGCTCTCCACGGTGGTACACTGGGTCTTATCATATCCTTATACAACAACTCTTGTAACTGAGTCACTAACTCTTTCATTCCCACTATACTCTGAATACTCGGTATTCATTCTCATGTCATCCCAATCGATATTTGGTAGCGCATTAAGATCTTGTAAAATCTCCCAAAACCATTGTAGTTTCCTCTATACTTGGTGCCTCTTTTCTTGGCGTCAACCATAAGAGCTAATTAAGCCTCGTATCTCTGGCGTAATAGTTTCTTAGTCTGAACTATATTCAAGAATCTCTGAATCTGTCTCCGTTCTTTATTTATTACTCTCTCTCTCCCTTACAATCAGTCTGGGCCCCATTGGGTGTCAACCAACCCATTCTTATTATAATATCCACTTTTCCCAACTTGAAAGGGATCAGGTCTATCAAAAGTGTCGACCTCATATTTCAAGTTCACAACTTGGAGGTACCAGTCTTATGGGAAAATCCCTCGATTGGCTATTTCTACTTGTAATTATTCCCTCAGCGTCTCGGCCTTAAGGTTTAATCGTCATGCAACATCTTGATATACGACAATGCATTAGCTCTGTCTAAACAGTGTAGAAGGGCACCTGCTATTTAAAGGTCCTGACAGTGGGCTGCTTGTTGGAGGTAGCCCTGGTTGAAACCTACTGGCTTTCTTTTATTCTGTGTTCACAAACTCCGGAACAAACCTCAATAATTCGGGAAACTTGGCCTCATACTTGGTCACAGTCATGGTTTCTTGTTTTAACTCTTTAACTTTCATTTTCATCCGGGTCTCCATTTATTTCCGAAAATTATTCCTCTAAAACAACACACGCTGCACCTCTTCCAAGTCACAATATCAGCTCCCTCTGACTCCATCGTCAGTACTTATCTTGCTAACCTAGAGGTAGTGTCCATTCGTAACAACTCCTCCAAAATCTCAATCTCACCATAGGGCATCTATCTAACACCGTTGTCACTGGAGTTCACGGCACATCGCTACTCCTTTCACATATATCGATTGACACGCTTTCCATTATCATAATATCCTTGGGAGAATAAACCAATTTCATCGATAGGTCACTAACATTCTATTCGTCTTAGGGATTCGCTCTTGTCATAGGCGACTTCGTTGCGAATCTAATTCCTATCAGCGAATTTTGACTTATTTGACCTGGTTGGCCTCCCCTTGAAATTCAATAAGGATAACAAAATTTATGGGGCTTTGAAAGATAGCTCCCATATCAAAGAAAATGTCACACACTGGTGATCATAAGGTTATGAGTTTTAAGGTAACCTTATTGGAGGTAAGAGAATTTTACCGAGAGATCAATATGATCATAAGAACTCAACGTTGTGTGCCTCAATTGAGACATTACTAAAGGTAATTAGCCTTCTTGTATTTCACAACTTACAAGTGATGGCGTCCCATCAGACTTCTATCACACAGACAGATAGTCCTTGTAGCCCCTATAAGTATAGGGTTGTTCATCTCAGTGGAAGTTGAAAAGTATGAAAGCAATTCGAGATCAATTTGATGATTATCGTCTTTCGACAATATTTCTTAAAGGAACACCTTGGATTAAAATTGAACAGATTCCAAAGGTGCGGTTTCCAAGAAAAGAATAACCAAAAAGATACTGGTACTTAACAAACAAGTGGTGAGGTATCACCATAGGGTCATTCATTATTTGAAGAAAAGTGAAAGTTTAAATAACATCATTTGACAGGGGTTCGAAAACCTGAAAGTAGGCATTGTGATAGCCTCTGGCACAATTGAAACTGAATATGGTTTAACACAAGTGTTATAAAACAACTTCGAAGAGGGAATATACCCTTTATCAGAATTCTTTCTTGGAGAGAGGTCAAGATAGATCATAGATTGGGGAGGTACCCCACATAATTTGCAAATGGGAAGGGTACTACCAAGGTCTCTACGGATGCCTTTTATGTCGGCTCCTCTAATGGATAATCGTTCAATTCCAAAGCTTTTCTTCTCCATGCACACCCTAAGGTGCTCGATACCTACGCTATTGCCGACTCATAATAGTCGTTAAGGATTCAACCATCGACCTTTGCAATCGCAGGAAATTCTATTCGACTAGGCGCAAACATCTCAAGTAAGCGTTCTGTTCTATAAGAAGACTTCGATACCGTTGTCGCCCGTAGCAATGAAAATTCCACATGTCGACTGGGCAGTACTCCGGAAGAACGTTAGAAACTACAAGATTAAATCTGGTCTCTATTTCAATCATCCTTATATCCAATATTCCTTCTCCCATATCAATCCCGTGCACTACATAAGCTTAACACTTTTGGCACAATAGCCTTTTCATTTAAGTCAATCCCGGAATTTATCAGTCCGTCTTGGTCCTTAAATATATTTCGCCTTTACCGTCCAATCTCAACTTCCTCATTTAATCTCTACAATCACTTATAGCAATCAGGGTCTGTCCACCAACCCATATAACGGCTATCTTACCCAATCCACAGGGTTCGCTCTGATTTCCACTCTCTTTGGTGACATCCTCCGGTAATCAGAAAGACAAGGTTTGCCAAAATTTGCTGAATTTCTTCCAAAAATCAGGGAAATTTGATCAATCTTATTACCTACTAGTAATGCTCGGATCTGATTTCCGACCTTTCTGTTCTATCCTCATAATTCCTTCCTGGTTTCCTGAGGGTGGTAAATCTCGTTCTCGAT
Organism: Heracleum sosnowskyi; assembly: GCA_030848705.1. NCBI lineage: Eukaryota > Viridiplantae > Streptophyta > Magnoliopsida > Apiales > Apiaceae > Heracleum > Heracleum sosnowskyi. Next base: position 76,858,531 of record CM061235.1, read on the forward strand.
TCCGTCTTAGCGTGCTTGTCTTACAATGGCATTTGCATGGTACATATAACCAAAATTTTCCTTGAGATAATAAAATCTCTCAATGATGTAATAGACACCATTTCCAGTGGAATCGCTGGTCGTGGGGGATTGAAATCTCATAGCCCAAAACAATTCCTTCCACTATTCTAGGCAACTAAGTACCCTTAATCATTCGCGAAAATCTGAACATCTTGGTTCTTACGTATGCCGCCTCCTTATGGGCAACTATAACCGACTACGAGTAACAGGTTTCGTTCAAGTCGAATCAATCCACTGATATTGGCTATACTACCTCTACCTCTTCTGCTTGGGAGACTCTACTCCATTTTCTTTGTCATATCTCTTGATGAATCATGAACGATCCTTAAACTCTCGTCTCGTCACTTATTTATCCCTTGAAGGTTCGTCCGGTCCTATTGTACGACCTCAAGTAACATACCACATCTTTATCAATCAACACGTCCTCTACAAGATTCTTTCCTTGACCCACCATGGGGTCTTCCTCCAGATCCTCCTATGGATCTCCTTTATCAGGTCTCCGTCCATTTCAAGGAACGCATCGTCAATTGCCTACTCGAAGGCCTCAGGGTCTGGTATCTCAGAATCCCATCAATCTATAACTCGTACGAATCGAGGTGACTAACCATGAAGTCCTAAGTACGGTTTCCCTGAAGAAGTCCCCTCTCGGGCTTCATCTTAAACAGTCAGGGTCATGTCCTCTAACCCTACTACGAACTCAATTTGAGCTCTAGATGTTCTTATCATTATTAAGGGTATTGTAAGACTCGATCTCCTATCGTTTCTGAGGACTGTAACCTAACGCTCTGATACCATCTCTGTAACAGCCCCAAATCCGGGGTCAGGGATTTAGGGTTGTCACAATCCATGTACTCCTTGCCTTACCTGTAATACTCACACCATTCATAAATTACCTGTTCATGACCCCACAACATATGTCTCACACACACACACATACAGGTTAGAGTCTCAGAAACGACACAATACAACAATTGCGGAATAAATAACTTTTATTACAATACCCAAATGTCTTTTGAATCTGTTACTGATACAATTTCTAAGTATTGTTACATTACCAACTTAGCCTTCTGATGCTCACAATCCTCTTATACCATTCCTGTCTATACATGAGTTGAATACCAAAGCCGTAGACTGATTTGATTGGTTCGTACTACTCCCGGGATCACTGCTAAAAACGGTTTATGGAAACGCCTTGCGGGGTATGTGCCGTCCCATTGGCATCCTGCTTCGCTGCTATATAATATATATAAAACAATAGCAAGAGTGAGCGATAGCTCAGCAAGGTAATGAAAGTATGGCATAATTCTGCCTTTAACTCAACCCAGAATAATGCGGGTATAAGACAATAATTTGTCAAAATATCTCGACACTGAAATTATTTCCTTATCGGAATGTATTCCCAAAAACAGTACCATTAATGTACTTCAAATATCATTTCATAATATTTCTGCAAGCTTTTGCTATATTATGAACAAAGTTCTAGTATAATATAAAAGATAAGGTTTCAAAGTAAACCAATATAACTCTTCCAAAAATATCTGCTATGTAAGCAGAATATCAACACATAACTTAAAAGAAGTTATAAGATGATTCAGTATAAACAACTCCCTTACCATAACTCATGTTATGTAAGGTATCCACAGAGTCATATGATATAAAAGAGGAAGTTACGAGGAAAATTAATATAACTTTTCCGTAACCCAAAATCCACTTAGGCATATATATCCTTAATCAGGATTTATCAGAGTCATACTCATAAAATAAAAGATGAAGTTGCAAGAATTTATTGACACTTCATTTCCAAACACTTTTCGACCCCCTGCCAACACGATTGGTTCATCACCCCAATACATGTTGCAGGAATATCCAAATTGGATGATGAACTAATACTGGAGTTGCTACCGCGTCCGCTGTGCCTAACCTTGCTATGATCAGTAGCAGGTCGCACCGCTCAAATAGTTTTCTACATGTAGATGGAAGTATCACGACGGCCTGACATTGTCTACCGCCTTACTGTGACCTCCCGCCCATTTGGGGCAATAAAAATTTGGATGGGCCCACGCAACTTGACCACTTACACCACTCCTAGTTCAGATGAAATCCATGACTCTGAAACGTAAAGATCGTCCTCCTTTCCCCCAAGTGTAACACTTGTTGATACGACTCCACGAAGTAGTTATATCTAGGTTGGAAAGGAAGATTCTCCAATATTTCCCAAGCTATTGCTTGTTAATGGATATCGACTTGTTCCAGGAATTTACCCCTCGATTGTTGAGGTGGTAATACAATATTTGACTTGCAGCAATTACATAGCTTTGAAAAATATCTGTCCCCTGACAGTTTTTGAGTTGAGAGTTTAAAAAGAGTAGCAGTCACTTAAATCAGGTTTCCCATATTTTTGATAGTTGAGCGAGCATTTAAATCCCCTTTAAAGGACAGATTTAAATGGAAAAACATTATTTTGGGAACCTCTTTTGATTTACAAATACTTAATAATATTTATTAAATAAGTAAATCTTAAATGAATATTTGAAAATAATATTCATTAAGTAAGTAATCCTCAAATGAATATTTGAAAATAATATTCGTTAAATAAATAATCCGCAAATGAATATTTGAAAATAATATTCATTAAATAAATAATTAATCTTCAAATGAATATTCAAAAATAATATTCATTAAATAATCCTCAGATAATATTCACAATAATATTCTTCGATTAAGTAAACCTCAAATGAATATCTGAAATAACATTCCTTAATTAATAATTCTCATTTGAATATTCGAAATAATATTCATTAAATAATTAAATCTCAAATAAATATTCAAAAGTAATATCCATTAAATAAATAATCCTTAAATGGATACTCACACTAACAATCTTTAAGTCAATAATCCTCAAATGAACATTTATAAATAACCTTCTTTAAATAAATAATTAATCCTCGAATAACAGTACCCGATATCTTTATCGGAAAATAACCTTTATCATATACAAAATATAATCACTTCTGATTTTTCAAGAAAATCACACGCCCTTATCCTAGGGCAAATATAAAATCCTGGCTTATAGCTGATATCCCATATCTAGCTTAGAAGCCCATATTCAAATCATTTCCAAGTAATAACCTTCGAATGAAGTAATATTCAAATAACATTCCTCAAATCATTTCCAGGTAATTAATACTTTCTAGAAATATAATTAATGTTTAATAATAGCAGTCCTCAAAATAATTAGTACACTGCCGCTGGAATCCCTCCGGGTTTCCACGGCTATCTCTATATCTCAAAATACTGACTCCCGGTCTAGAGTCGAAAACAAGAAGTATGCTCTTATCTCTAGAGCTACAAGGTATACCGGTTCATAAGTACATTATCTCAAAGCTCGTATATAAACCAAAATCAAATTCTATTTTATACAATATATAACATGTATCGCAAAACTGTATAACTCCACACATGGCAAAAGCAGTAATATATAATCAATACTTCAAAGTATAGATTTAGGAAACTTGCCACAATACTTGCAACAAAGATTTGGTATATAAATTAGGAATACACAAGTATTGAACATTGGAAAATATACCTACTCTGAATAATAGAGTAAGGTTAGTAAACTTGCCTGATGCTCGAGAGGTGATAGAGCTCCTGACCATGTCGAACAATCTAGACAAAGTCAAACGAAAGCACACGGTTAATCCCCTCGATAAACCACTTATAACTCAATGCTTAAACACGTAAGCGAAACACAACCAAGGAATTACTAACTCGTTATAGGTTCATACTAAGTCCATGTTATTCGTCAAATACTTATATCACAAGTTTGGTTTGAAATCCATTCTCAAATCCAAGTTATACTTAACCATTTGGAACCTTGGTTTCTAAGTCTCGTTCTCAGTGGTTTTCACTTGCGCGACCTCGGCTAAAACATTTTTATAAAATAGAAAAATAATCTTTTTAATCCGAATCTTTTTCGTGAGCCTTCCTAACTGTCTCTAGTATTATTCCTCAAAGTTTCACATTTTAATATGGCTCCGAAGTGGTCCAAATATAGCCTCAAAGTTGCTGAACAGAGATGAGTCATTCTTCCGAATGGCGTTTACTAAAACTCACTTTTCTCCTAAACCGTAAATCGTATAGACATGATCTTTATATCAAAACAAACCTTAAAACAAGACCTACATGTTCATGGTCAGTTCTGTTCAAAAATATTACCAGACCAGTTCGTAATTCTTGCTCAAAACAGCCTTAAATCAATTGGGCATTACGACGGCTATAATCGTAACGTTTTCCATTTTCAAAACACACTCAAATCAATACCAAACAATCCCAAACTCACCATCCACCTTATACACCCTCCACTCAGTCAAATCCTCCATGAATACTCACAATAAATTCATAACCCATTCTCCAAACTCAACCAACAATTCATCTAATTACTTAATCATGCTCTTAACTTTACATAAACATCAAAACCATTTCAAAACTCATATCAAACTCAAAGGGGCAGAGGTTTATACCTTCCTCCAAGCTTGCTTTCTGCCATACTCCTGATGTAGCCTTAGATTCTTGCTTAATACAACCTTTGGAAGCTACAAACTCATTATCAAAACAAAACAAAACAAGATACAAGTTACTATTCATCATCTTCTCCAACTGTTAATCACTGAATCGAATGGGTAAAACACAGAGATGAAGCGAGCTCTTACCATGGTTGCATAGAGCTTCTCGAGAGCTTCGATTTGAGTGGTAGAACGCCAAAAACGGACCACGGAATCTCGAGTTACGATCATTTCTTTCTCCCTCATTTTTCTTCTCTCTTTCTCCCGAATTTTTCCTTCTTCTTTTTCTTTTCTTTGTTTTGGTTAATAAAGATAAGGATGCTGTTAATCCCAAATGACCTAACAGAATTGTAGAAGGGGGGGTTGAATACAATTCTTGATATTTTCTTAAACTTAAAAACACTTTAAGAAATTAAACTAAACTGAATAAATAAAAACACAAGATATAAATAATTCAGTTGGATTGTTTGATGATCCAACTGAAGTGTTTTTATTGCGGAATTAATCTGTGATACAAATGTACACAGCTGCTCAGTTACAGAGTTGTAGAGAAGAGTGCTCTCAAAGATAGCTAATACAAACTATTTGTTTTTCTTCTCTTACTTTTTAAAGTAACTGCTACACTTGGTTATAAATACCCAAGTTTACAATTCTACGTTTGGCTAAACTAAAGTACAATAGTAGTAACCATCAGTAGCTTGCTTTTCATTCCTTTTGTCCAATGGTCCTTGGAGATCCTTGCTTTTGTCTTCATGCTTATAATGATCATTCCCAAGAGCCTTATTGGAAATTGGAATGTTTCCATAATTCCAGTAACCATTTTGATGGCTTCCAATGCAAAGTACACTTCCATATCTCCTTTAGATCTGTTCAGTAAACTGTCACTATCACTTGGTCAACTATTCAGAAAAGCAATAATGATTCGTTGATAGCAGGGAGATGTGTTTCGTTGATAGCTTTATTCTTCATTCCGTTGATGGTGTTTCTCTCGTTTCGTTGATGAGTAAACTCCATACCGTTGATGGTGTATCCTTGTTTCGTTGATAGAGTAATCCTCATACCGTTGACATGTCTTCACTTAGGCAAAATTACAAGGCATGATATACTTACAATTAACCAACCTATTTTGCCTATCTAGTACTTAGTCAACATGACTTAGGAAACCTATCTAATACATACATCAAATGCATATCAAACTGTGAAGTATTGTACAGTGCAATTGCTACAACACTCATTCCGTTGATGAGCTTCCTGTCAACGAAACACTGCAAAGCATGCCATTTCGTTGACAGTTACAAAAATGACTTAATACAAAATCTACTAAGTGTTTTTATAATTATCATCAAGAACAACATATTCCTAACAATCTCCCCCAATTTATGACTGATAGAATAACAGCCATAAATCAAGAGCCTTGATGATAACAAAAACACTCAGTTAAATTACACATGATAAAAGTAGAATTTGCATTTAGCTTCATTAAGTTTTAGACATAAAATAAGACTTACAAGACTAATGCCCAAATGTGCTCCTCTAGACTGAGCAAATGATTCATCTTGGTCTTCTTTGAGGCATAGTCTTCTTCCCTCTCCTAGAGTTGTTTTCCTCAATCTGGACCTGTAGCCTTCTGTAAAAGATCTTCTCTTCTTCATCTTGATCACCAAGCTTGGATTGCATGAACCTTAGAGTATGATTAGATGCCTTATCCAGCTGGTCTTCCATCCTGAAGAACCTTCTGCAGTTGTCCTTGTCCTTAAATTCCATCATCCAGTAAGGTTGAAGATGGATCTTCTTTCCTGTTGAGGGCACTCTTAGCATCCTGGGAAGAGCCTCAGGCTTGTTCCAGCTAGCCTTTATTTGACATATCTTGGAGACCACCTCAGACTTGGCTTTTTTGGTGAAGCCAAAGTCTTTCTTCAAGCATCTAAACACTGTGAGTAGTGTTTGGTAGTCTTCTCCTAAAATTCTGTAGAGAGGCCATGTTTGTTCTCTCCCACCCTTGTATGTGAAAATCAATCTTTCAGGTAACTTTTGAGAAGCTGCAATGCCCCTTACTTCCACCAGGTTGTTTAAATCAAGATGTAAGCTGGATTCTTCCCTGATGTCAGCAATGTACATGCAGTCCTCTGGATTTGTAGGGGGTTTCTGAGATTGTGGCTTCCTCACAAATACTGGCTTTGCCTTGACAGCCCTTTTCTTTGTCTTCATTGGTTGATCCTTTTCAAATAGGAACTTTGGAAAATAGGCTTCATCAAATTCAATAGGCTCCTCCTTTGGCATGATTGGTTGATCATGAAAGTTGACAGGGTGTGCAGGGTCACAGGCCAACTTTCCTCCAATAGGTGGATCAATAGGAATTTGATGTGCACTTGTTGTGGAAGGGGCTTGAGCAGTGTCCAGAGAGTCCTCTTTTTCAAAGTTCAGATTCCTCTTAGCTCTAGCCTTTGGTTGCCTTACACTTTTCCTTGCTGGTTCAGCTTCATTAGCTCCATCCTTGGCTTTTTCTTCCTGAAAGGTTTCTTCATCTTCAAGTGCTTGAGCAACTGCCAATGCTTGCATTGCTGCCCTTTCAGATTCTTCAGCCTTGGCCTTTGCAAAATTTGGGTGACCAACCCAAATGCAGATTTCCTTGCTGTCCCTGTAGATGATGGCCCTTTGTTTCCTTATGCTTGGATGATTGCTTGCCTTGCTCTCAATGATCAGCTTCCCTAGGACTTTGAACTCATCTGGCTTTGGAGCAGGATAAAATATCCTTTCAATGTTCTTGCCTTTGGGTTTGGCAGGTGATATTGGAGACATCCCTCTTGCATCCACATTCGTAAAGCATGAAGATTGACCCTTCTCATTTCTTGAATTTTGAAGGATTCCATGCTGAAGAGGCTCTATAGCATAAGAGCTCTTGAACTGTGGCTCCATTTGTACAATCACCATTGCATTTGTTGATGGCTGATCTGTCTTTGAAGATTCAGTAATGTTCTTGAACCTTGCTTCTATGTTGGACCAGTGATCTTTGATTTGTTCTGCAAGTTTCATCCTCATAGAAGCTTCCTGGATCAAGTCAATACTATCCTTCTTCTTCTTTCCAAACTCCCCCATTGCTAGTGGCTCCTGTGGCAGTGAAATGGCTGGGACCAACACCTTTGTGATTTGAATGTTTAGCTCCTTAGACTTCTCCCCCTTTTTGTTAGCATCAAGAGAGATGACTGGGAGGCCTTGAGCTGCCACTAGCTGATTGAGTAGTTGAGTTTGTTTCTCCTGTTCCTTCTGCATTTGAGAAAGTGTAGCTTCCACCTTGTCCACTCTTGTAGAGAGAGTTTTCAAGGATGTAGCCACCTCAGGTTCCTTAGAGAAAAACCTGGTCATCTTGGACACAGTGAGAAGAGGGAGCTTTTCATCCAACATCATGTAGTTAGCATCCCTGAGATTGCTAATGGAGTCCTTGATTTCTGTAGCTTCAATCCTTGTCTGCATCATTTGTAGCCTTTGAATTTCCAGAGAATCCATGATGGCCTTGTAGAATATCTTGTCCCTTGCATTTGCAGACTCATGAGCTAGATAGGCCTCATTGTACTGCCTGGAGATAGCAGCATCTAGAGTTGCTCTGCCATGTATATCCTGAGAAAGCCAGCTTGGAGTAGGAGGCACCACAGAAGTCCCAGTCAGTGAAGTGGTGGCCACCTGTAGATTATCACCATAGCTGTCCTCATCATCAGAAAACTCAAAGTCTCCACTTGCTGCAGCTCCTGGAGGTAGATTGGTCAAGGCATCCTTTGCTCTTTGCATTGATGCAGTAGTATGAATTAAGTTGAGTGACCTTTCTGCCTCCACATTGCCCTGTTGAGCCATAACTTGATAGGCTGGCACAGGATGAGTAAAGGTCTCAGGATCCAGGGAAATACTATCCAGAGTTTGTTGATAATACTCTTGGAAAGTAAGTTCCCTTTCTCCCTCACTGACCTCCATTAACTCATTAGCAATGGCTGCTTCCATCCTTATTGCTCCTGTAGTCCCTTCTCTCTCTCCACTCTTTTCTTGCATCATGGGCTCCCCATGGCTCACACCTCTCACACCCTCACCTTCACCTACTAAGGTGGTACTCTCAATCTCTCCTTTTGCCTGGCTGGAAGAAATAGCCAGCCTCTCACTCTCATTCTCTCCTTTTGCCTGGCTGCAAGCCAGCCTCTCAATTTCACTCCCTTTCAAACCTAAAAGTGTCTCAACTACCACCAGGTCATCTACACTAGTTGTGGAAACAACTTGATTTTCAGTAAAAGGTGTAGAATGACCTATCAACGGAATGGTAGTTTGAACTGTCAACGGTATAGGTACCGTTGATGGAGAAACACTTGTCAACGAAAGAGGCTGTTTCGTTGATGAAGTCAATAAAGCATTTTGAGAAAGTGAAATTACAGTAGAATCTGTGGTGATTGATTTTAGATTGGGGTCCACAGATTCTCTTGCAGTTTCAGAAAAACTTGGTTGATGGCCCAACAAATCACTCAATAAGTGATGACCATCAGCTTCAGAGTGGGGCTTCTCCAAGATTAGAGTTGGAGAATCAGGAAAAGATGTATGGATCATGTCCACATCTAAAGATTGAGTTGGTGAATTGGATGGAGATAAATCAAGATTAATGTTTAGAGAGTGGGACTGTAACCCCAGAGTAATAATAGGGGTTACATCAAACTGAATTTGAGAAACTGGAAGTGTTGCTTCCAGTGTGTGTGCACCCTGTGAACCCTTGGTCTTTTGCTTCACTCTCCTTTGGTATTGGGAAAATGTAGACTTTGGGCTTGAAGTGTCCCTTACCCTTTTGGACTGTGCTCTAGGTGAAGAGCTTGTTTCAATAATCACATCCTTTTGGGAGGATGCAATTAGACTTGTGTTTAAATCCATTTTACTCATTGTGCCTTGTTGGGAAGACACAATGGGGCTAGGCTGGGAAACACTTACCTCACCTTCCTTATTCTTGGGGTTTCTTTGATTTTCACCCCTTCCCTCACCTCTTACAACTCCAGACTCACTCCCCTTAGGTTGTGTGGTAGTTTTTACAACAGGTGCCTTTTGAGAAGCACCTGAGGTTGGCTTGGAGGATTTCTTTGGTTTTGATTTAGTTGCTGGGGCAGGAGCCTGTTGGGACACAGCTACAGACTCCATAGCAACAAGGTTGGAGGAGACAATAGAAGTAACAGCTATACTAACAGGGATAGTAGTAGTTACCTCAATGATTGGCAGATACACCACTAGAACATCACCATTGTAGTTCAGCCTCAGTATGTCTGTCAATACTCTCTTTTCTTGTACAAAGCACTCAAACCTGGCATTAGGGTTAGAGATAACTAATGGTGCTGGACTAACATGATTAGCCAGCATCATCAGAAACCTTGCATAATAGATATTTTTCTTCCTATTTGCCTTATCACCCATCTTAGCACCAATTTCATACATAAGTTGGGTGCTAAAGTTGAAATATCTATCATTTAGAAGCATGGTTAGGAGAATTAACATAGAGTTAGTTAATGCATCAAAATTACTAATCTTTCCAGAAAAGACCTTAATGAATGCATCAGCTAAATAACTGTATTCCCTAACCAAACCTCTCCTAATTATTCTACCCAGATTATCAGTAGGCAAAGAGTAGTTTATAGAATTTAGCATGGTAGTTATTTCAGTGTTAGTAGGCAAAGCATCACAGTTATTATCAGGAATTTGTAAACATGCTTGCAAAACATCAGAATTAACTATGTACTCATTACCTTGGAGAGTGAATTGCAGAGTGCAATTTGTTCCACTATACTCACATGAGGTCCAAATCTCCTCAATTACTTCATTGTAGAGTGGTGTAGAGTGAAACATCGCATAGCTCAACTTGCAATTCTTCATGAAATCCATCATTTTGAAGAAAAGTCTGTTCGGGTTTTCCTTTGCAACAAACGGGATGGAGTTGTTCTTCTCATAGATGAACCCTCCAGCAGACATAAGCTTGACTATGGGTGCCATTGTTGAGTGAGGAAAAGCTTCGAACCGAGTTGCTTGTTAGAGAGAAAAAGAGAGAAAAAGCCTTTGGAATTTTTGAGAGCAGGTAAAAAGGAATTAAAGAAAATAGAAATTCTTAAATACTCCCCCAAAAATTCTCAGAAAATGAGTCCAATAATAAAAGTAAATTACTGGATTGGCTTAAAAATATAACCGTTACTCTTAAAGTATTACCATGATTTATACTTACAGGGATGTATGCATAGATCGTGGTAAAAGACGTGTCAGTTTTCAACGGTTCAGATAAAAAGCGCTAAATCAACGAATCAGAATTGGGCGTTTACAGTCCCGTCTGTTTCGTTGATACAGCTGTGTTTCGTTGACATAAAAGAGCTATCAACGAAACACCCAGAAAAATGCTAAGACTGTCAACGAAATGGTTTGTTTCGTTGGCATAGTTATTTTGACTTAGACAAAATTTTACTTTTTCCTGAGAAAATTAAATCACAGAAAATCATAGCAAATTTCTGGCTGCATTATGACTTACAAACATCTCAGGAATAATTAAGAGAAATTTAGCATACCTAGCTCACTTACTAATCTTGAGAATGTTGATTCATCAAGTGGCTTGGTAAAGATGTCTGCAAGTTGCTGTTCACTTGGAACAAAATGTAACTCCACAGTACCATTCATAACATGTTCTCTAATGAAATGGTACTTGATGTCAATGTGCTTGGTTCTTGAATGCTGCACTGGATTCTCAGTAATGGCAATGGCACTAGTGTTGTCACAGAAAATAGGAATTTTCTCAACTCTTAATCCATAATCAAGTAATTGATTTTTCATCCATAAAATCTGTGCACAACAACTTCCAGCGGCAATATACTCAGCCTCAGCTGTGGAGGTGGAAACTGAGTTTTGTTTCTTGCTGAACCATGACACAAGCTTGTTTCCTAAGAATTGACAGGTGCCTGTTGTGCTTTTCCTGTCAATTTTACATCCTGCATAATCTGCATCTGAATAACCAATTAGTTCAAAACCAGATTCTCTAGGATACCAAATGCCAAGGTTTGGTGTTCCCTTGAGATATCTGAAAATTCTTTTAATAGCAACTAAATGGGATTCCCTAGGATCAGCCTGAAATCTAGCACATAGACATGTAGCAAACATAATATCAGGTCTACTAGCTGTTAAATATAAAAGTGAGCCTACCATGCCTCTGTAACCTGAAATGTCCACAGATTTTTCCTTAGTATTCAATTCAAGTTTGGTGACAGTAGGCATGGGAGTTTTGGCAGGAGAGCATTCCATTAAGTTAAATTTCTTTAATAAATCATGAACATATTTTGTTTGACTAATGAAAATGCCTTCATTAACTTGCTTCACTTGAAGACCAAGAAAGTAAGTTAATTCTCCCATCATGCTCATTTCATATTTACTTTGCATAAGCTTGGCAAACTTTTGACAAAGTTTCTCATCTGTAGACCCAAAGATTATGTCATCTACATAAATTTGAACAAGTATAGTAGAGCCATTCACAATCCTGTGAAAAAGAGTTTTATCTACAGTACCTCTAGTGAAGTGATTCTCAAGAAGAAACTGTGAGAGTGTGTCATACCAGGCTCTAGGTGCTTGTTTCAAACCATAGAGTGCTTTGAGGAGGAAGTATACATATTCTGGAAAATCATCATCTTCAAAACCAGGAGGTTGACTCACATAGACCTCCTCTTCCAATTCCCCATTCAGAAAAGCACTTTTCACATCCATTTGATAGACTTTGAAATTGGCATGGGCTGCATAGGCTAGGAAAATCCTTATTGCTTCTAGTCTTGCAACAGGAGCAAATGTTTCATCAAAATCAATTCCTTCTTCCCGTGAGTAGCCTTTTGCAACTAGTCTTGCTTTGTTCCTTGTGACTATGCCATTTTCATCCATCTTGTTTCTGAACACCCATTTTGTGCCTATTACACTCCTGTCCTTAGGCTTGGGCACCAGCTTCCAAACATTGTTCCTTTCAAATTGGTTTAGCTCTTCTTGCATAGCCAAAACCCAATCTGGATCTAGAAGTGCATCCTCAACTTTCTTTGGCTCATCTTGAGACAGAAAGCTGCTATATAGACATTCTTCTTGAGTTGCTCTTCTAGTTTGGACTTTTGAAGAAACATCACCTATAATAAGTTCAAAGGGATGATCTTTAGTCCATTTTCTTGAGGGAGGCAGATTTGCTCTTGAAGAGGTAGCTTCATGATCATGATTGCCTTGATTGGAAATTTGTCCTTGAGAAACTCCCCCTGAGTTTGTTGTCCCTAAATGATCACTTCTTGAGACATTTCTATGACCTTCAACGGTATGACTGATTTGGCTGTCAACGAAACGCTCATTTTGACTGTCAACGAAATGACCATTTGGTCTACTAGCAGCTATTCTTTTCAATCTTAATGCAGCAATTTCATCTTCACTGCTGCTCTCATCTGTGCTAGATGCAACAACTTTGGACTGTTTCTCAATAGTCTTATCATGATCCATCTGTTCTCCTTCCTCATTCTCAAAAGAGAGACTTTCATGGAAACCTTCATCACAGAGACCCTGAATTTTGAGATCATCAAAAACAACATGTACAGATTCCATAACAATGTTGGTTCTGAGATTATAGACTCTGTAGGCTTTCCCTGCTGCATATCCCACAAATATTGCTTCATCTGCCTTTGCTTCAAATTTCCCCAAATGCTCAGCTTGATTTCTCAGAACAAAGCACTTGCATCCAAAGACATGAAGAAAATCCAATAGTGGCTTCTTTCTTTTGAGTAGTTGATAAGGGGTCATTCCCTTGGCCTGATTAATCAAAGAAATATTCTGAGTGAAGCAAGCTGTGTTAACTGCCTCAGCCCAAAAATAAGTTGGTAACTTTGATTCATCTAGCATTGTCCTAGCAGCTTCAATAAGTGTTCTGTTTTTCCTTTCAACTACACCATTTTGCTGTGGTGTCCTTGTTGCTGAAAACTCATGCATAATGCCATTTTCTTCACAGAATATCTTCATGCTTGAATTCTTAAATTCTGTCCCATTGTCACTCCTGATCCTTCTTACTTTCAAGTCAGGATGATTGTTTACCATCTTGATGTGATTGATAATGATTTCACTTGCCTCATCTTTAGAATGTAAAAAGAAGGTCCAAGTAAATCTAGAAAAATCATCAACAATCACAAGACAATATTTCTTCTTTGAAATAGACATGACATTTACAGGACCAAACAGATCCATATGAAGTAATTCAAGCTGATGGACAATTGATGACTCTGTCTTGCTTTTGAATGATGCCTTCTTTTGTTTCCCTTTTTGACAGGCATCACACAAACCATCCTTGGTAAACTCCACCTGTGGAATTCCTCTAGCAAGATCCTTCCTTACCAAATCATTCATAACCTTGAAATTCAGATGAGATAATTTCTTGTGCCATAGCCAACTTTCATCCTTGCTTGCTTTGCTGAAAAGACAAGTGATGGTGTCTGGACTTGTGCTACTAAAGTCAGCAATGTACACATTCCCTCTTCTGAATCCAGTCATTACCACATTGTTGTTTCCTCCTCTAGAAACAACACAGGCTTCTTTTGAAAAAGTAACTAAAAACCCTTTGTCACAAAGTTGACTGATACTAAGCAAATTGTGCTTAAGACCATCCACCAATGCAACTTCATCTATGATGACATTCTCTTTTGAAATCAAGCCATATCCCTTAGTGTAGCCTTTGCTGTCATCTCCAAAAGCAATACAAGGGCCAGCACTTTCCTGAAACTCTGTGAGCAGGGTAGAATCACCAGTCATGTGTCTTGAACAACCACTATCCAAGTACCAAAGATTCCTTTTGTCTCCCTGCACACAATGAAACCAAATCAAGTTGATTTTGGTACCCAAGTTTCCTTGGGTCCTGTTTTGTTAGCCTTTGCTTTTCCTTTTATATCATTTTTCACCTTGGGCTCATTTTGATTTAAATCAACTTTTACTCTTGGTGTTGATTTCTGATTGTTGCTCACATTTTCATTTACAGCATGCATATTTGAAGGAACACACATATTATTCATATTCCATGGCATTTGTGGCATACTAAACATATTCATGTATGGATTAGGCACAAATGATATGTTAGCATATGGATTCTGAAATTGTGCACATGGAGCAAACATGTTAGGCATAACAGGCATTGTAGGCATAAGATTATTCATTGCAGGCTTGGGAATTTTCATTTTAACAGTCTTCTTAACAGATTTGCAGTTAGTAGATAGATGATTAACACTTCCACAATTGACACATGTCTTTCTAGGAGCATATTTATCAGGTGTGTAATTGTTGTGTTTGTTAATTCCTACTTTGCCATTCCTGTTATTCCTTTTATTTCCCTTAGCCTCAATTTGAACATTCTCTAACTTATCTTTCAATTGCTTGTTGGACAAGTGACCTACATTAGCTCTCTCAACAGGCTTCTCAACTTTCTTTGATTTACTAGACTCACCTTGAACAAAGTTCTTGGTGACAGGACCATACTTATTATTAAGTCTAGTGAGTTCATCTTTTCTTTTCTCTGTCAACGAAACACCCTGATCGGTTGATGGTTCATGTGTCAACGAAACATCGCATTCCGTTGACATATCAACCTTCAACAAGTGATCATTGTTGTTTGTTGACTCTGTTTCTGAATCTAAGGCTTCACACACATACCCTAGTTTCTCTTTGTTCTTTTTCCATGATTGTTCACAGAAAGATTCCATACCTTGAACATTAATGATGTTGGTAGCAACATTCCTGGCATCTTTCCATTTAGCAATCACACTCTGTTCTATTTCTAGTTGTGTCTTAAGAATTTCTTCCCTTTGTAACACGTTCTCAAGTTCCTTCTTAGCATCCCTACTAACACATCTCATTTTCTCAAATTCAATGAGCTGTGCTTCTAACATTGCATTCCTATCACTTAAGAGCAAATTAGTCTCTTTAATTCTTGAATTCTCTTTGGTAAGTGATTTAAGAGTAACACGCAAATTATATAATACAGTAGACATTTCATTTACTGCACTATCGCATTCCTCTTTAGAAAGCTCAGAAAGATTAGTAATTGTTACCTGGTTGCTTGAGGAGCTTGCTTCCTGCTCATGATTGTTAGCCATAAGAGCCAAGTTGACATATTCAACATCATCATCAGAATCTTCACCATTACCAGCCCAATCATACTCCTGAGACATGAAAGCCTTTTCCTTTTGCTTGAGAAGTTCAAAGTATTTCTTTTTATAATCAACAGGCTCAAATTTCCTGTTGCTCTTCTCAATCTTGGGCTTTCTGCAGTCTCCAGCAAAGTGACCAAGCATTCCACAATTGAAACATTTAGATTTAGACTTTTCAATCCAGTTTGTTTTGCTAGGTTGAAAGTCTCTTCTTGGTGGCCTTGCTTCTGAGTTTCTTTTGAACTTGAACTTAGAGAATTTTCTTGACAGAAAAGCAATGTGTTCATCAATCTCATCTAAGTCATCCAAGTTGGCTGGTTCTGATTCTTCTTCTTCTGTCATCTTGTCTTTACCCTTGCTAACATCACTCCTACAACTAGATCGACTAGTTGTGGCCTTTGCAGCTTCTTCAGTGTCATCTTCCAGTTGGTTCACAGATGCAATCAATGCAATGGATCCACCCTTCTTCTGTACCTTTTCAATTTCCTCATCTTGCTCCATTTCCAGCTCATAAGTCTTCAATGTTCCATACAGCCTTTCAAGAGTGTAATCTTTGTACTCTTGAGTGTTTCTTAGAGAAACAGTCATAGGCTTCCATTCTTTTGGAAGAGCTCTTAGAAATTTAAGGTTTGAGTCCTTAGTTTGGTAGATTCTCCCATACAACTTTAATCCATTCAGAAGCTTTTGAAACCTACTAAACGTGTCATTTAGGGTTTCACCAGCTTTAAAGTGAAAGTGCTCATATTGTTGTATAAGGAGTTGCATTTTGTTCTCCCTTACTTGCTCAGTTCCTTCACATAGTGTTCTGACAGTGTCCCATACTTCCTTGGAGGTTGTACAGTTTATGACATTGTCAAACATCTCTTGCTCCAAACCATTAAACAGAATGTTCATGGTTCTCTTATCTTTATGGATTTCTGCAAGATCTTCAATAGTCCATTCTGAGACAAGTTTTGGAATTTCTACATCAGGAGCATCATCTGGCACTCCAACTCTAGATGCAAACTTCATGGGAACGTGTGGACCTTTCTCAATGCAGTCTACATATCTCTCATCCATAGACATGAGATGTAAATGCATCTTTACTTTCCAGTGAAAGTAATTGTCCTTATCAAGAACTGGTATCTTCACACCTGCATCCTTCTTCACCATGGATTCTGTTTTGGTCTTGATCTTTAAACTTCTTGTATGTTAGAAGCTTGCTCTGATACCAATTGTTAATCCCAAATGACCTAACAGAATTGTAGAAGGGGGGGTTGAATACAATTCTTGATATTTTCTTAAACTTAAAAACACTTTAAGAAATTAAACTAAACTGAATAAATAAAAACACAAGATATAAATAATTCAGTTGGATTGTTTGATGATCCAACTGAAGTGTTTTTATTGCGGAATTAATCTGTGATACAAATGTACACAGCTGCTCAGTTACAGAGTTGTAGAGAAGAGTGCTCTCAAAGATAGCTAATACAAACTATTTGTTTTTCTTCTCTTACTTTTTAAAGTAACTGCTACACTTGGTTATAAATACCCAAGTTTACAATTCTACGTTTGGCTAAACTAAAGTACAATAGTAGTAACCATCAGTAGCTTGCTTTTCATTCCTTTTGTCCAATGGTCCTTGGAGATCCTTGCTTTTGTCTTCATGCTTATAATGATCATTCCCAAGAGCCTTATTGGAAATTGGAATGTTTCCATAATTCCAGTAACCATTTTGATGGCTTCCAATGCAAAGTACACTTCCATATCTCCTTTAGATCTGTTCAGTAAACTGTCACTATCACTTGGTCAACTATTCAGAAAAGCAATAATGATTCGTTGATAGCAGGGAGATGTGTTTCGTTGATAGCTTTATTCTTCATTCCGTTGATGGTGTTTCTCTCGTTTCGTTGATGAGTAAACTCCATACCGTTGATGGTGTATCCTTGTTTCGTTGATAGAGTAATCCTCATACCGTTGACATGTCTTCACTTAGGCAAAATTACAAGGCATGATATACTTACAATTAACCAACCTATTTTGCCTATCTAGTACTTAGTCAACATGACTTAGGAAACCTATCTAATACATACATCAAATGCATATCAAACTGTGAAGTATTGTACAGTGCAATTGCTACAACACTCATTCCGTTGATGAGCTTCCTGTCAACGAAACACTGCAAAGCATGCCATTTCGTTGACAGTTACAAAAATGACTTAATACAAAATCTACTAAGTGTTTTTATAATTATCATCAAGAACAACATATTCCTAATAGATGCTGATTTTTGTTAATATAGGGGTGAGTCATAGTTCTTAGCTTGTGACACTTGTCCAACATGCATTGGTTTAGCTAAAGCAGCTTTACTGGTTCGTTTAATTTCGTAGAACGCTCGCAAGGTTTCTCGAGGGTTCTATCGGGGTATTTTACCGAAATCGTTCTCGATACTTCTAATTCATTTATCAAATCCATATCCATAGAATTAATAATTTAAATCCTTAATTATCCTCAAATAATAATTATTTAGTCCGTTTTTGGTGAAATTTCGGAGAAAACGAAAAATGCTATTTTTCTGATTCTGACAGCTTCTGCATTCTTTTATTTCCATCGTAGATCACTAATGCGACTTTGAAAGTTTATTATATCGTCCCGCATATAGGGTGGTCTGAAAAACTTTTAAATGAAGAGTTACTATTCATCAGTGGTTTTTCTATAATCCTTTGGATCAAAATCCGTTCCAATATTCCTGATCTATTTTCTCTTTACTCTTTGCACTTAGAAAACGTTCTAGTGATTTCTCGGGCGTACGCTATCTTGTTTACGGAGTTGTCGGATGTATTCCAGATATTGATTTGGATGACATAAAAATACTTTCCTTCCCTGGAGTATTGTATTCTTATCTTCCAGATTGATTGTTCTTATTTATATGTTCAGTCCATTCTTACTATTCTCAAAATGTTTGAAAACCGAAATTCATATTCATTTCATAACTTCATTCTCAAAGTCATTGCCACTATCCATATTTACATCAACATATAATAAAAGTTTTAATTCTACCCAAAATCTGGGGTCTTACACCTATGTTTGTAGTCATTCTGATCTTTGTTAGTTAAGTTGTCAGCATGTATAGTTTGTAAATTTGTAGTTATTATCCATAAAAACAAATTGGGGGAGATTATTAGGATTTATGGGTGATAGCTTAGAAGACAACTTAACTTTGTGTTTTGTAACACTTAGTTTTTATTAAGTAGAACATATTGTCACAACCAGAGTGTGTTCTTGTAACCATTTAATTTGCTGTAATAAAATTGTTTGTAAATCTTGGAAGAAGTTCATTCATTTGTTCAAGCCTCAAGGAATACATCAGGTCAACACCAAGAATAAATGTTATTGTCATATCCCTGACAGTAAGGTAACAAGAAGACAACAAGTTGCAAGTCATGACAGCATATTCACTCTGACAGCAACTTTGGCGGAAGCCTAGAGACAGCAGCATTCCTCTTCCCTGATAGCAAGTTTGGAGCTCCTGACAACATCTATTGTGGGGACTTCGTACTGTCACCAAAAACACTTTACTATGACAGCAAACTTGGCATATCAGGATACTGTCTCAAGGGGATTCGTTTTGAATTGAGGATCTACCAAGTCAAACATGTGACAGATTGGATGTTCAAAAAACAGGCGTGCTGCAGTATCCCAACACTGCATCAGGTCTGCAAAGACTACGACAGAAGCTTAAGGGATAACAAGACAAAGCTTACCAATTCAAGAGTATGACAAATCAACATCTACTGGAATTGTGTTAGCTAAATATAGAATGTATCTAGATTGCTTTTTCTGTATTGATAACTCTGATTGTATAGCAATTTAGGTAAGACACACGGGTTGGCAAATTTTAAGGAGCTGCCACAAGAAAATGACAGCAGCTCCACAAACCCGTGATGATAAAGATAGGAGTAGTATACTTAGACTATCTCTCATTCTATGTTGTGTATCTCTAAGAAATCGAAGCTTGAGAAAAACCCATTTTTTCTCAAGGTTGTAGCAACACTTTGCAAAATAAATAAAACATTTATTTTGTGAGTAATCTACATATGTTTGCATTTCTTCTACTGATAAACATTAATATTAGTTTTAGTTGTTGAAACAAAGATTGAAATTTATCAGTATTGCATTCAACCCCCTTCTGCAATACTCAAGGACCAACATGGGTATATAAGGCCATGATCCAGCCTTAAGATATATAAGGCCATCTATTTTAACAATATGTATTTCGGTCATTCTCTCATGTAAATTTATATAAATAGATCAAAAAATGGAATTAATTTTTTTTTTTGCAAATTCGAAGGATGTGATAAAGAAACTACAATTCAAAATCTGGCTGACAGAGAAAATCATAACACAACAATGTCATTTAAGTACATTTTATCAAGTTCAAGGCTTAAAAGTTGAATTCTGTAAACTCATTTTGACTTGGATAATGAATATCATTGTGCAACATATATCTTGTGTTCATCAAATTGACAAATTCTGTATTTGTTAACGCCTTACTCCCGAATTTTAAAAGTGAAAAAAAGCAAATGAATAATAAGTAAAGTAGTTTTACATTTTCTAATTGTTGCTCTCAAGTTTTTAAAAGGAGCGGAAATAAGTGGAGATAAATATAAATTTGGCATTCTTTCATGTCAAAATTTTCACTCCAAAAATGAAATAAAATTACTTTACTTCTTATCATTTACTAATGATAAGCAGCATCAGTAAAAGTTGAATTTTGGAAGTTGAGATGGTCTAATATATTTTTTTGGAAAATTTCAATCTAAGTAATCACAAAAAAGAAATTAATATTTAAATATTAATCTAATTGTATATAAATAAATTAAGTTTCACGTTGAGTAACAACTAATTTATAATGTTGAAAAATACTTAATACTACTAACGGAGAAATTTGATATTAAATATTTTTAGAGATTTTTGTTATAGAAATTGGGAGGGTGATCATAGGGTTTTTGGTGGCTAAGATTGTAAATATAGGGCTATTGGTAGAGAATTCAACTTCTTTCACTTGTAATAAGCCTATGTAATATAAGGGATCAAGTTTCGGAGAAATTTTTGTTCATGTGTTTGGATTTTTTTATTGGCAAGCTTAAATCCCGTATATGCACGTGTGTAGAATATGGTTTCAAGTAGGGGTGTAATCAAGTCTAGTCGAATCAAACAATATTAGGCTCGAGTTTGAACTTAACTAAAAAGTTCGGGCTCGAGTTCAACAGAGTTTTCAGCTTCAAACTCAAAACTTGAATCATAAAAAATTCATTATGTTCGAGCTCGGCTCCAAAATTCGAATCGACTTAACTAAATATTGACACTCGAATATGAGCGATTCGGCTCGAGTTATGTATTTAAATTATATCTAAATACTAAATATTTATATATTCTAATATATATATAGGCTTTTGTTCAACTAGAAACTTTTTCCTAAATAAGAACTAGAAACTAAATCCTGACCATTCATTTAGTTTTACCAGCAATTAATCTCAGCCGTTCAATATTCAATATTAAAGAAAATATAAAAAGACAGAGATTACGTGCAATTACTTTTTTAACTGAATTTTAGTTTCTCTCTCATAACACTGCTTTCTCTCTCATCAACACTGCGCTCTCTCTCTCTCTCTCCCCTCTCTCTCTCTCTCTCTCTCTCTCTCTCTCTCTCTCTCTTTCTCTCTCATCAACACTGCGCGCTCTCTCTCTCTCTCTCTCTCACTCTCTCGCGCGCGCGCCTTTTTCAGTAGTTGAATTTGTTGTATCAATTCTTGATCGAAGATGATTACAAGCGATTTGACTAAAATTGCTGATAATCAAGGTAATTAGTTCTCAACTTTTTATGTTCGTTCATGCTCGTTCATGTTTACTGATTATGATGATTTTATTGTGTGTTTTGAATGTTTTCTGATATGGTTCAATGTGTTTATTTTGATTTACATCTGTTTTTTTTAACTAATTGAGCTAGATTTCAATCGGTTTTGAGTATTTCATTTAGACCGAACACATTATTTTATGTATGTGTGAATTTGAGAGATAAAATTGAGAATTTATGAGAGAGAGAGATTGAGAATTATTTTTGTGATTTGTGCTTACTGTCGTTTTTTGCTGGATATGAAGAGGAAATCTTTTGATTAATGTATTGTGTTGTTTTCCTGGTGATTTTGAGATGGATAAACTGAGAATATGAGAGTTATTTTGTAAACTTGCGATTTTGATATTACAGAGTTATTTTATTGATTGAACTATGTATTGATTTTATGACTTAGTTGGGAATTGGATTGATTGTTTGTACTGTTATATTCTTTCAGGTTCAATTTGTGGTGATAAGTCTCGTCTTAGTTCTGACGTTAGTAGTGATGTAAGTACTGGTTCAACTGGAAGTGAAGGTTCCATAAATAGCTACATGTTATCTCCTGGAGGTAGGAGGTACTTTAAACCAACAGTAGATGCTAGTCGTATACCATTTCGTGGTCAGGTGTTTGAAACATTAGAGAAAGGTTGTAAGTTCTATACAGATTATGGTGCTTTAAGTGGATTTGATATCCGAAAAACAACTGAGAAGACAACAGAAGATAAAAAAACTGTTCTTCTTAAATATTTTGTTTGTAACAGAGAAGGTTTCAATGATGTTGATTTAGGAAGTTCGAATGGCAGTGGAAGTAAAGAAGTTCAGGGAAGGAGGACTATGTCTCGGAGGTGTGGTTGCAAAGCGAAATTTGTGTTAAAAATTAGTAGCGCGAATACGTATTACGTGTTTTCTTTTGTTGAACAACACAACCACCCTTTGGTTAGTCAAAGTGGTCGCCATTTTTTGAAAGCTAATAGGAAGATGACTGTTGGTTTGAGAAACTGTTAGGCCGAATACACAATATAATCAAGTATGTATGAGAATAACGATAATTAAGAACACTGTTTATGAATCAATAAACTGTATTTATATTAACAGCTTCTCTCTTTATGATGTTAATGAATCACAAAGAGCTTCTAGGTTACAAGAATAATATATCAATATTCACGCGTCCCTTCTAGGGATAACCTATCTGTGTTTATATAGTACACAGCTACATACAATCCTTATCTAATTGATATTCCTACAAGTTAGCTATACAAAACTTATCAATTAAGGATTGCTTCTTATCTTCCATTCTGTTTCCTTAGCTGTATCAATATATATTCTGCTTCTTTCCATATTCAGAATATATTGCTTCTAGAATCTTCAATTCTGCACCGACAGCTAATTCAACTATCACCCTGTCAGAGTTTAACTAAACTCTGACTAGCTTCAATTAAACTCTTCACCCTGTCAGAGTTTAACTAAACTCTGACTGGCTTCTGATAAACTCTTGTCAGTACCTGTTGCTTAAACACTGATAAACAAACATTAGCAATTATATCTAACAATCTCCCCCAACTTGTTCATAATAAAATGTACAAGTTAAACATATAATTGATGATGTCAAAACCATTTAACAAATGCAGTGTTTAACATATAACAGATTTTAATTTAAAACAGAGTTTAAATTTGACTTAGAATAGAAAATATTAAAAACTTACAGTCAGATTTTACTTGACTTCTTCAATATCAGGTACAGTCCTGAGATAATCAATTAGCAGTCTTCTCTCAGCATTCTCAAGTTCAGCTATCATAATCTCTTTCAGCTCCTTATATTCTGGATCTCCTTCACCAGTTTGATATATGGCAGCCCTCAGAGAATAGATACTGTTCTTCTTCATGTCATTCCCTAGCCGAATGTACTGAGCTTTATCTGACTCTAAGTTGAATTCTAAGACTTTTATTCCCAGTGCAGTTTTAAATCTAGCACTGTTTCTCTTCATCTCCACCAATTTTCCAGTATGATCTCTATACTTTGGAATATAAGCATTTGAGACTTCTCCTCCTCCAAGCATCACTTTTGATCTCAGCATCTTTTCTCTTAAGATTTGAGCAACATTATGGGTGTGTCTGTTCTTAACTTTTAACAGATAAAGTACATATTCAAGTTCTTCCCATGATTTGAGATTTACATCAGATTCTCCAACTCTATAAACACTTCCATCACTCATGAAGTATAACAGAAACTGCTTCTTCAAGACTCTGTGAAAAATCAACTGAACAGATTCTAACTTATCAAGATTTTCTTGTGTATTCCCAATACCAGATCCTGCCAGTGAAATATTGTCTTGAGATCTGTTATTTATTCTCTTCTCCCTATGTGAACCTAAACCAGACTTATCATAAGATTCTTTTCCAAGTACAGTCCTGGTTTGAGAAAAATCCACAGGTTGAAGTGTCAGAGTTTCAGAGAGTACAGGTCTTAAGAAACCTTTGAGTTGAGGAGCTAGCTGAGTTTGCACAGCTTGAGCCTTGTCAGAGGCTGGCTTAACTTCAATAGTATCATCAACTTGAGCAGCGTCAGAGGTTGATTTTGCTAATCTTGTTTCAACTTGAGCAATGTCAGAGGTTGAATTATCTTTCTTCTTCAGGTTAGGCTCTTCATTCATTTTGCCTTTACCCTTATCAGAGTTTCTAATCACAGGTCTCCTTGTATATTGTATACTCTGTTGTGTATTCTCTTTGATAAAAATACCAACTTCTTTCTTCCTAGGAGCCTTGATTTCCTGTTTCTTGTAGATTCCAGCTTCAAGATTTTTCTTGTGTTCTTCAGCAAGCATCTGTTCTTCAGCCTGGATATCTTCAATAGTAACTTCCTTTCCATGCTCTTTAATAAAGATCCTAGCAGCAATCTCTTCATCAGTAGATGGGTTAGCTGAAACAACTAAACTTTTGTTGAGTTTTGAAGTAGATTGACCACCAGAGTTTATTACACGTCTTTGCCTTTGAGCAGAAATCCTTCTTGCATTTCCTCTGCTTCCCCCATCAGTAGAATCATCCTTCCGTCTCAGAGTTTGAGTATCTTTGCATTTGTCTTTAGGTATACTCTCCCCCTTTTTGACATCATCAGAAAGTAGTACTGATGTCAGCAATTCAAGCGCAGTAGAAATGGAATTCAATTGAGTGGACATTGCAGCCTGATTCTCCTCAACTTTTCCAAGCCTTTTCTTGATTTCCTCAGAATCCTTGGCTTGCTGCTTGAATTGTGTAGAATAAAATGATCTGTCAAGCTTCAAAGTTGTATCCCTGAGAGAAAATTCATTCCTCAGATTTGTAAACATCTGTTGATTCTCATCAAATCTATTATTGAGAGATTTGACTTGAACAACAGTTGCCTGTAAGCTCGTAAGGACATCAGGATTTGTAATCTTCTTGACAGAATCAGATAGAAAATCTGCAGCCCTTTGTGCTGGAAAGATACAATCTGCATTAGCCCATGCATTGTAGTACATATTCTGATAATGCTCAGAAGCAGCCCTTTGAACTTCCCTCTCTTCAGTAGAATTTGCTTGAATATCAGAAATTTCCACTTGAATATCAGAGTTTGAATGAGCAGGACTAGCTTCAGCATTGTCATCCTCTCTGTGAATATCTTCAAGCACATTTTCAGCAGTGATTTCATCAATTAACTGTGCAGTTGCATCAGGTACTTGATCTGCTACAGTTTGAGGAACATCAGAGTTTGCTGGAGCAGTAACCTCTGCTTCTCTCTGAACAATCTCAACAACTGATTGTTGCAAAGTTTCAAGTAAAACAATATCCTCATGATCATTATCTGTTGCATCAGCATGTACAGCAACAGCTTCTGGAACTGGATCAACTCTAATCTGATCAACTTCCTCACCTTTCTCAAAATCAAGAGAAATGATTTCTGTGTGAGAAGCAATAGGTTCTACTAATTCAGTAGTAGCTTGATCAGCTTCCAGTACAGTATCTTCATGATCAATAATCCTGCTGTCAGAGTATGCAGCAGCTTCCTCAACTACATCATCAACTTTTGATGTAGGAGCTTCTGGTTCAAAATCCATCAGAATAGTTTCAGGATTTGCAGCATCCTCAGCAGTTGGAATATCCTCCTCAACAACAATTGCAGGAGTACGTAGAGGAACAGTTGTAGTCACAATCTCCTCATTCTCTGATGTAGGAGCTTCAGTGTCCTCAGGTTCTTTGTCCATATTTGCAATGATATCACCAAAAAGTTGATCAGCAACTAGTCTTCTCTTTCTCTGATGAAGAGTTTCTTCATCAGCTTCAGTTTCTGAGTCTGCAACAGAATCAGCAGCAACAGACTTTGCCCTTTGGGCTCGCCTTTTCTTCATTCTTTTTCTCTGAGGCACAGCATCAACATTTGATACCTCAGCTTCAGTGTTTTGCAAACCTGACTTAACTGCCCGAACTTTAGATCTCTTTGACCTCTGTGGTTGAGACACAGAAGGTCCAGCTTCAGCAGTTGAGACTTGTTGTTGTTGTTGTAAGTTTTCAAGAAATTGTTGCACTGATGCAGGCAACATTAAAGGACCAACTTCTCCTTTCTTGTTGTCCTTGTTGATAAGGTCAGAGAATATACGTTTGTGCAATTTAAATGAAAGTATAACATCATCCTCTACAATCTCAACATTTGGACAGCAAAAATTGAATATCAATTGACAAAACCTAGAGAAGTAAACAACATTTCTATTCTCTAGCATTTTCTCACCAATATTAGTTAAAACTAATCTAGCAACATCAAATTGACTGCCATAGAGAAGAGAATACCCGATCTGTAGACTATCCGTGGGAATCGCATCCCAATTGGTGCACTTCTTTCCAAAAGCCCGAGTAATGCAATCGAAAAAGAAGCTCCATTCCTTTCGCAAAAATGGCCTTTTGAGTTGACCTATCTTTGTCAAAGGTCCAGTATAGCCTATCTCGTTCATCATCCTGACTAGCTCAGGGTCTCCAACAGAGATTGTGAATGCATTGAAATCTTCAAGACCCAAAGCATCACGAACAGTAGTAGGAGTAACAGCATAGTCATTGTCTTGAAATTGAAAAATGATAAATGGAGATCCAGACTCTCCTCCATTATCATAAGTACCTGTCTGCCAAAAAGTTCGAATTTGAGTCGCAGACAGCTTCGATGGTGCGGTTAGAGCAGTACCGATATCAGAGTTTAACAAGAACCTCTGAATCAAATGAAACGCCTCCGGTGCGTTCTCATTTGCTACAGGAGCAGAATAATTGTTGGGAACAAATTCTAATTCAGAAGCAATAAACGCTGTAGTCGCCATTAGTAAGATTTGAAAACAAGAAGAACTGGGCTTTGAAAGTGTTTGAGTGTTTGTGTGTGAGTAAAATCTTATGAAAAGATGAAGTGCGTAAAAGATTGAATCGTGTGTATGTAGTGTATTAAATAATAACTGTAAAGATTAGAAGTATGTTAGTGGGACAGATGTCAGACGGGAATACGCTGACAACTGTATCTAACAACTTCCAATACACACGTGCAAACGTGGAGACACTTGTCATCACATATAACACTCAA
Source organism: Heracleum sosnowskyi (assembly GCA_030848705.1). Lineage (NCBI taxonomy): Eukaryota > Viridiplantae > Streptophyta > Magnoliopsida > Apiales > Apiaceae > Heracleum > Heracleum sosnowskyi. The sequence continues at coordinate 76,885,780 of CM061235.1, forward strand.
AATATTCGCTTAAAAGAAAAAAATCAATAATAATAAAATTATCAATTTTAATAATAAAGTACAAAGGAGCTCAACAGTCAGAATAATAATGACTGTCTTGAAACTCCGCACCTTATTATCCCAAGCGCTTCGATTCAAGTAAAAACCTTTCAGTTACCCTGTTTAATGCTTTAAAAACCGAAGCATTTTATCAACAGGCTTCATATCTTAAAATTACCATACACCAAATGGCAGGAACCTTTGAGTTCATGGATGTAGAATCATTCTTGAACATGAACTGGCATCAACAAGCAAACTACATCATCGATGAGTTTCTTGTTCTGTCTTTTCTGAATGATGAAGGTCTTATAGCAGATGATGAAATAGCAGAAGGACCGATCTCTAATCCTTATGTGCACATCATCCGTCCCGGTCCATATGATGTGCCCATCCTGGCAGACGATCATACTATGGAGATTTGTATGATGCTCTTCCAGCAGAGCTTCCTGATGGGTACTGAGGAGCCAATCTTCTTGGAATCCTACAAGCTGCAAAGCAGAAAGAGAAACCAGGAAGATGATGATGATGATGATGATTCATCTTCAGGATGTTGTCAAGCAATCCCAGATGGTATAATGATCAGTTGAACAACTGGGTAGCGATCATCAGAAGTAATAGAGCACAATAGCTTCTGGCTCTAGCTCTTCTGCTTCAGATGTAGCATTCAAATACTTGTCCTGGTTAAATAGATCTTCTTTTTTGTAACCATAGTGATTAGTATGTATCAGAAAGATTAGCTAAACATGAGTATGAAATTGTCTGAATGTAAATTTGAATCAATTAATGAAAAATTTGTTTCTTTACATATCAGTATTATCAATATTGCATAGTAATTGTAAAGTGAGAGAAATGATATCACTTTAAACAATAAACTAACATACTCAGCAGCATTACAAATCACTATCAGGACTTGTCAAACACACAGCTAAACTCAAAATTATAAAATGTCTGAAACAAAGAAATTATTTTAACCATCAGAGATTAAAACAAAGTAACCTCGGCGTAGTTCACACAATACATCAGTGTTTACCATTTGTCCTTCTTTATCAATAAACTCTTTTCTCAATCTGTACAGTTGTGAAAAATGTGTGTGTAGTAGCAGAGTTTACCGAAATCAGTATTTAGATCATCTCAAAGTGCATCAAATCCACAAACTAAAGTAGTAAAAACTGGTTGCCTAAACTCTCATGTATAACATAGACACTGATTTTTCTATCTAAACTCTGTATTACTGATATCCTTTCATTTGGATATGTCTTTTATTTTTCACCCCCTTTATTATTTTTTTTTATTTTTTTTTTTTTTTTTTTATTTTTCCAGTAATCAGTGGTTGGCACTAGTCACCAAAAATCAAAGATTTTAGCCCTTATTTCATACAATAAGTTCCTGGATCTTCCTAGGCACAACATGATCTCAAAGGAATTTGTGCTCTGTTTGGCATCTTTTGATTTGAGGGTGAATTATTTGCAATAAATAATCAGAGTTTAGACTTTTCATCAGTGATTATAATTAACTTAGGAGAGAAAATGCAAACAGCTAATACAGACTCAGTGTATAGGATCAATAAACTAAGAGATGCTATAAATATAGAGACAGTATCATGCTGTGTTAGCTTACTGCACATTTTTGAGATCAGAATCTATCAACTCTTAAGGATTCACAATTACTTACTGAGAATTATGCTTCATACAAATTTCTTCATTGGTCCATATGTTTCAGACAAAATTACAGTTAGAGAATAGCATTAAACTGTAACTACCAGAGTATGACCAACAGAGTTTAACATCAGAGTTTACTTTCAGAGTATGACTGACACTTCACAGAGTTTATCATCAGAGTTTAACATGCTGGTTCACATAACAGTTAACACATGTAAGAAATCATGAACATAAAAAGTGAGTCTAACCCGTATCTCTAGTCAGAACCAGAGATCATTCCAAGTTCATTTACCAATCTTGTAAAAGTAGCTTCACTCAAAGGTTTGGTGAAGATATCTGCAAGTTGTTGGTCTGTAGACACAAAATGAAGCTCAATGTTTCCTTCTTCCACATGTTCTCTGATAAAATGATACCTTATGCTGATGTGCTTGGTCATGGAATGCTGTACTGGATTACCTGTCATAGCAATAGCACTTTGGTTATCACAGAAAATAGGTATTCTAGAGTACCTTAACCCATAATCCAGCAATTGATTCTTCATCCATAAAATCTGTGCACAACAGCTACCAGCTGCTATATACTCTGCTTCTGCAGTGGATGTAGAAATTGATTTCTGTTTCTTACTGTACCAAGAAACCAATCTGTCACCTAAAAATTGACAGCTTCCACTTGTACTTTTTCTATCTATCTTACAGCCTGCAAAATCTGCATCAGAGTAACCAATTAACTTAAACTCTGATTCTCTAGGATACCACAAACCCAAGGTTATGGTTCCTTTGAGATATTTGAAGATCCTTTTTACAGCTGTTAGATGAGGCTCTCTGGGATCTGCTTGAAATCTTGCACAAAGACATGTTGCATACATGATATCAGGTCTACTTGCAGTAAGATACAGTAGAGACCCTATCATTCCTCTGTAGTTTGTCATATCTACTGAGGCTCCTGTGTCTTTGTCTAGCTTTGTTGCTGTAGCCATGGGAGTTGTAGCAGATGAACTATCAAGCATACCAAATTTCTTGAGAAGATTTCTGGTATATTTTGCTTGATTGATAAAAATACCATCATCTGTTTGCTTTACTTGTAAGCCTAGAAAGTAACTAAGCTCTCCCATCATGCTCATTTGATACCTGGATTGCATAAGCTTTGCAAACTTCTTACAAAGTTTGTCATTAGTAGATCCAAAAATAATATCATCTACATAAATTTGAACTAAAAGCAAATCATCACCAGAATTGAAATAAAACAAGGTTTTATCAATTGTACCTCTTGTGAACCCACTTTCTAAAAGAAATTGAGCAAGAGTTTCATACCATGCTCTTGGTGCTTGCTTTAGTCCATATAATGCCTTGTCAAGCCTGTAGACATAATCTGGATGCTTGGAATCTACAAATCCTGGTGGTTGTTCAACAAACACTTCTTCTTCAAGCTTCCCATTGAGAAAAGCACTTTTTACATCCATCTGAAAGACTTTAAACTTCTTGTGTGCAGCATAGGCCAGAAAAATTCTTATGGCCTCCAATCTTGCAACTGGAGCAAAAGTTTCATCATAGTCAATTCCTTCCTGTTGTGAATAACCTTTAGCCACAAGTCTAGCCTTGTTTCTTGTAATCACACCTTCACTGTCAGTCTTGTTTCTGAAAACCCACTTTGTACCTACTATTGATCTATTCTTTGGTCTAGGTACAAGTGTCCAGACTTCATTTCTTTCAAATTCATTTAACTCTTCTTGCATTGCTGTAATCCAATTAGCATCTTGAAGAGCTTCCTCCACTTTCTTTGGTTCTGTTTGAGACAAGAAAGCATGATACAGACACTCATTGTTTGTTGCACTTCTAGTTCTCACACTAGCATCAGGATCTCCAATTATGAGATCAGGTGTGTGTGCCTGTGTCCACTTTCTGGCTGTTGGTAAGTGGTTTCTTGCATCATTATTGAATCCTCCCCCTTGATCCATGCTCTCCTGATTCATATGTTGACTTTCTGCAGTATCTGAGGCTCCCCTTGAGTTGGATGGCTCAGTGTTTGAACTGTCAGAGTTTGAATCAGTTTCCTCAACTGACTCACTTGCTGTGTCTTGTTGAGCTTCTTCACTCTCCCCCTCAACTGGTTCTCTATTTTGTTCAATTTGAGAATTTTCAGTTTCTTCAGTATTTACCAGTAGAGGTTCAGAGTATGCTCCGTCAGAGTTTGTCAAACCTGCTTCATCAGAGTTTATATCATCAGAGAATAGATCTTCATTTTCAAAACGTAGTTGATCATATCCATCCTTGTCTTCAAGTCCAATTATTTTCTTGTCATCAAATGACACATGTATGGATTCCATGATCACCTTCGTTCTCAGATTGTAAACTCTGAATGCTTTTGTTGACAATGGATAGCCAACAAAGATTCCTTCATCAGCTTTTAACTCGAACTTGGTCAACTGTTCAGGATGAGTCTTCAACACAAAGCATTTGCATCCAAATATGTGAAAATATTTCAAATTTGGCTTCTTATTTTTAACCATTTCATATGGTGTTTTTCCATGCTTGTTGATCAGAGTTGCATTTTGAGTAAAACAAGCAGTTTGAACAGCTTCTGCCCAGAAATAAGTTGGCAATTTTGCTTCATCAAGCATAGTTCTGGCAGCTTCAACTAAAGTTCTGTTCTTTCTTTCAACTACACCATTTTGCTGTGGAGTTCCAGGTGCAGAAAATTCTTGTTTGACTCCTCTTTCCTTGCAGAAAGCTTCTATGATTGAGTTTCTGAATTCAGTTCCATTATCACTCCTTATAATTTTGACTTTGTGCTGTGATCCTTTGTCCAGTAGATTTACATGATCCTTCAGAATTTGAGCAGTTTCATCCTTCTTTGATAAGAAATACACCCATGTATATCTAGTATATTCATCAACAATTACTAGAGCATATTTCTTTCTGCCCATGGACATCACATTCACTGGTCCAAAGAGATCAACATGTAGAAGATGATAAGGTTCCACTACTGAAGATTCAGATTTGCTCTTGAAAGATGACTTCCTTTGCTTGGCCTTTTGACAAGAATCACATAGACCATCTAGATTGAGTATTGATTTCGGAAGTCCTCTTACAAGATCCTTTTTAATAAGCTCATTGATGTTGTTCAAATTGAGATGAGAGAGCTTCTTGTGCCAATTCCAACTCTCTTCATTTGACATTTTTGCAGTCAGACACACTGTTTTTCCATCAGAGTTTGTTACCAAACTTGCTTCATAAATATTGTTGCGCCTGTGTCCAACTAGAACAACTTTTCCAGTAGATTTACTGATAACTTCACAGTATTCACTATAAAAATCTACATGGTTTCCTCTGTCACAGATTTGACTTACAGATAACAGATTATGCTTAAGTCCTGAGACTAGAGCTACATTTGTGATGATGACACTTCCAAGATTGATATTGCCATATCCCAGAGTGTGTCCTATGTTGCCATCTCCATAGGAAACTTTTGGGCCAGCCTTCTCCTCAAAGTCTGATAGCAGGGCTTTATTTCCAGTCATATGTCCTGAGCATCCACTGTCCAAGATAAGTGTGCTCTCTATTATACCCTGCAGTCACAAACAAACACTAAGTGTTAGTTTTAAGGATCCAGACTTGCTTGGATCCTTTGTCTTTCTTAACAGTGTTAGCTTTTGCAGCGGAATCAGCATTATCAGTGTTTAAACTAACATTGTCAGTTTTTACACTAGCAGAGTTTGCTCTAACCCATTTCAAATTGGGTTTTAGCTCATAATAATTATGATAAATAGCATGATAACTCTTGCAAGTGTAAATGGAATGCCAAGTGCTTCCACAGTGTCTGCATAAGGTCTGTGGTCTTACTCTAACATAATCATTCTTTACTTCTGAAGTAGAAGGTAAAGAATTAATATGTTTGTTCTTAGTGCAAAATCTAGCAAGATGATTAGAACTACCACAATTATAACATGTTTTTCTTGAGGCACTAGCATTAGGCATATGATTATTTCTATTATTTATGCCTACTTTTCCATTCCTATTTCTCTTGGACCCTTTAGGTTTCATGGAAGACTTTACCTCTTTCAACTTATGATTAAACTGTTTTCCTGTCATCAAGCCAACATTAACCTGTTTTTCACAAGTTTTTACTGGTTTTCTAACAGCTTCTACTTCCATAAGTTTTTCTGTTATAATATTTTCCTGTTTTTCACAAGATTCATCTGATTCCATATCAGCTTCCCTTATTACAACAGATTTTAACTTATTGGCTTCTGGAACAAATTTCACAGGTTTAAGTTGTGGTTTTACCTTAACCTTGTCTTTAAACCTAAGTTCATCATTTTCACAATAACCTAAACCTACAGAATCAGTCTGAAACACTTGATGAGTGTCTCTTCCAGAATCTGTCCAAGTCTTAATTATTTTCCTTTCTTTTTCAAGTTCAGATTCTAGCTGCTTATTTAACTTAAGCACTTCCTGTTCAATATAAACAGCATCATCTCTTTCTTTTTGAATCTGCTTCATATTCTCAAGTTCTCTTTCAAGAAACTTGTTTCTTTCTTTAAGACTAAGATTCTCAGATTTGATCCTCTCATTCTCTAAAGTCTGATCCCTATAACTAACATGTATGTTTTTAAGATAAATTCTTAATTCAGAAATATTATCAGTATCATAAGCATAAGTAGTTAGAGGTACCTTATTTTCTGATGACTCAACTTCATCTTTGACAGTTGCCATGAGTGCATAATTCACTCCATCATCAGAATCTGAAGTATCTGCCCAGTCTTTGCCTTTAGAGATGAGTGCTTTTTCAGTTCTTCCTTTCTTGCACTCTGGAGCATAGTGACCCATCTCTTTGCACTTGTAGCACTGGATCTCAGATTTGTCCTTCTTTCCAGACTTGGTATCCCTTCCATCAGACTTTCTGAACTTCTTCTTCTCAGAATTTGAATCTCTCCTTGAGAATCTTTTACCCTTCTTGAAGTTCTTGAATCCCATCTTCTTAAATGTCTTAACCATCAAGGCAGCCATTTGCATCATCTCCTCTTCATCATCCTCAGAATCAGAAGCTTCATCAGAGTTTGAATCATCATCAGAGTTTGATGATTCACTCTCAGATTTAATCACTAAAGCCTTTCCCTTGGCTTTCTTCCTTGATGATTCCTTCTTAATGGGCTTCTCCTCGACTTTGAGAGCAACAGATTTTGTCTTTTTACTCAATCTTCTATTCCTTTGATCTATCTCCAGTTCATGAGTTTTCAATAACCCATAGATTTCATCAAGTTCTGTATCAGCAAGCTCATAATTATCTCTTATTGTGGTTGTCTTCAAATCCCACTTTTCAGGAAGAGATAACAGAAACTTGAGATTAGACTCTTCAAGCTCATATTCTTTATCAACCAGAGACAGATCATTCAATAATTTGCAAAATCTGTCATGGGTCTCAGTCAAGGTTTCATTTGGTCTTGAATCAAAGTGCTCATACTCCTGAGTTAGTATGGTCCTCCTATTCTTCTTGATAGCACCTGTTCCTTGGCATCTGACTTCTAGAGCATCCCATATCTCTTTGGCAGTCTTGCAGCCAATTACTCTGTTAGACATAACGTTATCTAACGCACTGTGGAGAAGATGTCTAACCTTTGCATCCTTTGCAATTGATGAGATGTCCTCAGGAGTCAAATCTTTCTTTTCCTTTGGAACAGTCTTTTGTTCTTGTCCATCAACAACAGGGGCTAGTTTGGTTGGATTATGAGGACCATCATAAATTCTGTCAAGATATTATGGATCTGTAGCCTCCAGAAACATGGTCATCTTCACCTTCCAAATCGGATACTCTACAGGCCTGAGAATCGGAACCCTGATTGTTTCATATCGACTCACAGAATTAGGCTTAACCTGTTCAGCCTTGGGAGCAGTTTGATTTTCTTCAGACATGATTATTACTGTGTTTGAATCGTAAAACTGTATATATTAAACAGCCTTGGCTCTGATACCAATTGTTAGGCCGAATACACAATATAATCAAGTATGTATGAGAATAACGATAATTAAGAACACTGTTTATGAATCAATAAACTGTATTTATATTAACAGCTTCTCTCTTTATGATGTTAATGAATCACAAAGAGCTTCTAGGTTACAAGAATAATATATCAATATTCACGCGTCCCTTCTAGGGATAACCTATCTGTGTTTATATAGTACACAGCTACATACAATCCTTATCTAATTGATATTCCTACAAGTTAGCTATACAAAACTTATCAATTAAGGATTGCTTCTTATCTTCCATTCTGTTTCCTTAGCTGTATCAATATATATTCTGCTTCTTTCCATATTCAGAATATATTGCTTCTAGAATCTTCAATTCTGCACCGACAGCTAATTCAACTATCACCCTGTCAGAGTTTAACTAAACTCTGACTAGCTTCAATTAAACTCTTCACCCTGTCAGAGTTTAACTAAACTCTGACTGGCTTCTGATAAACTCTTGTCAGTACCTGTTGCTTAAACACTGATAAACAAACATTAGCAATTATATCTAACAGAAACATTGTTTTTGATTCTTCGAAAGTGAATATTGGTCCTAGCAAATCATTCTGTTTCGCGAAAGAACTCTATGGTGGTTATGCTAATGTTGGTGCCACATTGTGTGATTTTAGAAATTGTGATCGAGATTTGAAACTTTATGTTGGTGAACGAGATGGACAGATGATGATAGATAAGTTTAAGGTGATGCAGGAGACTTGTAAATCATTCTATTATGCTTATGAGGTGGATTCCACTGGACACTTAACCAAGCTGTTTTGGTCTGATGCGGTTGGTCGAAGAAATTTTGAAGTTTATGGTGATGCCGTCTCGTTTGATGCAACATTTGATACAAACAAGTAAAACATCTATTTTTTCATTTTAGAATACTTTTTAAGTATTAATTTACTGTTTTATTTTTCTGAATTGTACATGATACGATACTGATTTACTATGTAATATTTATATGATTTTTGTGCATGTATTAGTGATTTTAAGAAAGAATGACAAAAATAATCAGTTTTTTGACAAAATAAACAAAAATAGCCATTCTGAAAAAAGTGGCCAATTTTAGCCTTTGGGATACTCCACTGGTAGTTGGGTATCCCATGTACAGGATACTCCACTGACAGTTGGGTATCCCATAAGTCAAAATTAACCTATTTTTTAATACAAAATGAACAAAAATAAACGTGTGTTCTTAGTTTAACCGTTTCCTTGGGGTTCAACAGTTAACCTTTGGGGTTCAATAGTTCCATTTTGGGTTTTAGAAATATTCAGAACGACGAATCCGTATACGGACTTAGGGTTTAGGGTTTAGGGTTTAGGGTTGTTTACAACCCTAAACCCTAGACCCTAAACCCTAACCTAACCTGATTTTAGGGTTGTTTACAACCCTAAAATCAGGCCGTCGGTCTGTTAAAAAAATCAATTTAAAATCACATCATCACTAATTGCATTACGCATTTACAGAATGCATATCTATTTATAATTATAGTAATACGCATTCATGGAATGCTTAACTAATCCATATACTCCTTTGACAAATGCGTATGCTGGTTATATTTTAAAGATTACTCCTTTGACAAATGCGTATTGTAATTACCCTGATACCAAATGCGTATTCAACCGGCCATTTTTGCTCAATTTTTGTAAAATCGTTATTTTTGTTCAGGCGTCGAGAGAAGCGGCCATACTTGGCCTTCACCCTGATTTTAATTGGATTATAGGTGATATTATTATTGATTATCATAATGATTTTTTAGTTTTTTTGTGGATGGTAATTTTAGTGGATCTTTTGTGAAGATTTTATTATTGAATTTATGTTCTAGTTGTTGTAAAAAGAACAAGTAGCTATGCTTTTAAGGTTCCTGTCCTGACATGTGTGTATTTTTTATGAAATTTACAGGTATAACATGATCTTTGCTCCATTCACTGGTGTCGATAAGCATGACAAATGTGTTACATTTGCAGCTTGCCTTTTATCGCAAGAAAGCGTTACCGATTATAGTTGGACATTTTCTCATTTTGTAAAGGCCATGGGACGGAATCCTGTTGTTATTGTCACTGACCAGTGTGCAGCTATGAAGGTAGCTATTCGTGATACATTTGTTGCTGTTAATGATTTGGTTGCTAGTAAGCATCGATTATGCATGTGGTACATTATGGATAAATTTCCTATGAAGGTAGATTTTTCTAAATTTATTTCTATTTGGTTGTTGTTTCTTTTGTTCAATTTTTAGTTGTTTGATTTTATTGTTTTATTACTGTTTGTCAATTATTATGCAGCTTGGTAATCGTTTATGTAAAGAGACTGATTTTATGGAGAAAATGAAAACTTATATATGGTCGTCAATTATAGAGATTGATGAATTTGAGATTGGTTGGGGTGCAATTATAAAGGAGTTCAAATTAGAGGAAAATAAGTGGTTGTCAGACATGTATGCTATAAGGTCTTGTTGGATTCCTGCTTATTTTAGAAATGAGCCAATGTTTGGTTTGATGAGAACAACCTCAAGGTCGGAAAGCGAGAATTTTTTCTTTTCTCAGTTTCATAAACAAGGGGATACCCTATGTGAGTTTTGGTTGCGGTTTCAAAGTGCAATGGATAGGCAGAGAAATGAAACTGTTAGGTTGGATAATGAGTCAAATACAAGCCTTCCTACTACATTGTCAACATGGTTTATTGAAGATGATGCAGCTGAATTGTTTACGCGTGCAATTTTTTACAAAATTCAGGAAGAAATACTGGCATCTTGTTATGATATGCAAATCAAGCGAATGAGTGAGGAAGTTGAGGGTGTTACTCATCTTGAGATTAGGGACATCAAAGTGAAGGATAAATTGTTTAAGGTAATATTCCATTTTTATTACCTAATTATCAATAGTGATTAGTTATTACTGAGCAACTTTAGGAAGTTCATTCATTTTTATATGATTATTAATAGTGATTAGTTATTACTGATTAACATTTATTGTTTTATTCCTTTAACAGTCCCTAATTTTATATGAGTTTCAAACCAATTCCTCATATAATGAAAATGTCCTAAATACCAGAATATAAAGAAATGGCGACAGAATTACCACAATACTGGGGGTCTGTCTAAACTATATCCTATATCAAAGATTATTGTTAATATATTAAGACGTTTTACATGTGCATATAGGCATTAGTTAGTCACCCTGTTGTTTTTCATTTTCATTTTTATGTTTTTTTTAATGTTTTTGCATACTAATTCAAATGTGTTTTTTTAATGTTTTTTTGTGAAGGTTTCTGTTAGTAGAAATCATGCAGTTTGTTCTTGCAAGAAATTTGTTATGTGTGGAATTGTTTGTCGACACGCATTTTGTGGCTTGAAACAAATAGGAGTTACTAAGTTTCCTTGGACCCTTGTGCTCAATCGGTGGATGAAAATAGCGGAGAGTGGAACTTCATCGGATTCGGTTTCTGTATCTAACGACTATTTTAAGATGCAACAGACTTCTTTGAAATTGACAGAGATTTGGTTTGATTTTCGTCAAGTGGTTAACAAAGCTGGAGTCCAATTAGATAGGCTCGAATATGTGCAGAAAACAATAAAGCAATTGAATACTGATCTTGATAACCAGTGTGGGGACTTTGTTGAATTTACAAAGAAGGATCACATGGCAGCTATGCTTGGTAAGCAACCCATAGGAGAGGTTAGTATACTTGTACCAAACATTTGCAAGAACAAAGGAAATTATTTTAAGAAAAAGAGGCTAATTAGTGAAAGAGAGAAAGCACTGACGAAATCAAAGAAAAGAATTCGTAAATGTAAAAAGTGTGAGGCAATTACTCATGATTCGCGAACCTGTCCACAGAAGAAAGCAGCACAAAAAGAAGTGATGCCAGTGGATAAACCAGCAGAATCTGGTTTAAATGTTTGAAACATTGAAATTCATTAATGTGTAATTGATATTCATTACTGTGGTTTTGTTTGACATTGATGTGCAACTCTCAATTGAAGTAAGTTCAGTTAGTGTTTTTTTAGTAATTGACTGGACAATTTATAGAAATGTTTGTTTTGTTTTTTCGTTATGCTACCGAAGAGGTATTAGTACTCTATGTTTGATTACAATATTCAGTAACACTAAGAGATATATCATTGTTTCTCTGCTCCTTGAAAGAATTAAGTGGCCTCAGTAATCAACGCAGAAAGTAAAAACAATGAGTACTTAAATACCCAACAATTAGAAGCTATAAACCGAAGATTCAATTTTCAGTTATTCATGATTAGTATCTTAAAATTATCGAACCAATTTGATATTAAAATACGATAAACCACGAAAATTAAAGATTCTACAAATACATATACACCGCTATAAAACGATTAGTCCCCTTAAACTGATTTAACAATCCTGATTGCTATACTGATTCACTCTGCACATTATACTGATTCACTCTGCACATTATACTGATTCACTCTGCACATTATACTGATTCACTATGCACATTATACTGATTCAGTATGCAAATTATACTGATTCACCATGTACATTATTTATACTGATTTTTCCTGATAGTGAAATAACTCTATTGTGCCTAAACAATAACAGATAAAATCATTTAGCAAAAAGAAAAAAACAGGACAACAATCCCATGTTTCATAATCTAACACAAATCATAATGTATCTTGCATATTTTGAACTTGGTAAGATAACAAAGTAAACGAAGAATCATTGCATCAATACTTCAGACTGAAACTCAAATTACTACAATTTATCACCAAATTACATCTAAAAGTTTCTTAATCAGTATATATCATCTGATCTTATGCTTCATCAAATTGTTGTGTCAGATTTGTTGAAAAGGTCACGGTCTTCCTCTTAGTTGATGAAGAACCACCAACTTTTGTATTAGCTAACATCACAAGAGTCTGTTGTACGCATTTTTTGAACAGTTTTTGGGCCTCAGCCATGATCTCATCCTTTCTTTCATTAATATTCGATGACATGATAGCATTGTTGTACTTTGATCGAAGCTTAATAATTTGTTTATATTGACCAAACTGAATACAAATTAAAGATTTAAAATTAGATATTAAAATATAAATACAACAAAAGCTTCCCAATTAGAATTTCAGAACGCTTACCCCTTCATTTCTTAGCTCAGTTTCCCAATTCTTGGTATCTCCTTTGTAAGTTTCCATATGCCGCATAACAAATATTCCACAATCAGCTGAGTTTGATTTGGTCTGCCATGGCATGCTCAAGTAGGAGGGTTTTAACTTGCGAATCATTTGAGCCAACACTTGGAAACCTTTCAATTGCAAATACTTGACGAAGTGGGAATGCTGCAATTTAATGATTTTTATAAGATTAGTTGTTGATTTTGTATATAACAATGTGCTTCTTGAATTAATATTATACAGTATTCTACATTTCTATACTAGAAAACATGGATATACATTTCTATAGTAGAGAAAGATTATTTACCAGGATGCTAGGTATTTTCCCGTAGTATAGCTTTGGTTCTTCCTCTCGCTTCATGTTATCAATGATTTCAAAAGCTGGCTTCTTCATGTTGTAGACAATTAAGTAAAAATGTTCATATGCATAGATTGGGAAGAACACCTGTGCATATACAGAAATTTTTTTAACATAGATACGTATAATTAATAATTAATTGCTAGATCTAATTCAATATATATTTTTATTGATTACCATGTCTATGTCCTGCAATTTTCTTGTTGGGTATTTACTGAGCATGTCATCCATATTATTTGAAAAGATTGGATAAGTCATACCCACTTTCTTGGACACATCCAAGCTCCAATTCTGCATATAGTACAAAAAACCAACATTAGTTAATATACTTAATGTAGTGAAAAAAGTGAAAAAAGTGCAAGATTGTTATTAGAATTTTACCAAACCACCAATTGTAAAAAACAGACGCATTGGTGACTCGTCTGCCTTGTAGTTCTCACAGTCATTCAAAATTGTAGACCATGTGTCAATTATCGAGTAGTACAATTTTGTATTACATATAAATGTCCACATATGGTCCCTTATACATCTGATCCCCTTCCAAGCAAAGATCTCTTCACTGTAAAATAATAAGACATTAATTTATATTCCAATAAAACTTTGTATCATCAGAGATTGAAATGTAAAAATAACTTACAATTTATCTCTTTCTTTTAACAACATGAATCTCCACATTGTTATATCCTCAGTGGTGTAGCTGCCATTAATATCAATAACTCTGTTGATATATGGGGATTTGGCATATGGACCAACTTTTATCAATCTTGTGCTCTTTTCTCTAAGTAGAAGCTTTGGGGTCAGAAACGCTTCATTTTCTTTTATCCCTTCATTCTCTTTGTCAGAATCATAACCCAATTGGCTAAGAATTTCAATCTCTGGCCCAAGTGAAAATGAAGGAACTGAAGCAAGATCTCTCTTCTCTCTATAAGATAAAGTAGCCATTTCTTTGATTCCTTCTTCTGAATGTAAGTAAGCTATTATATCTTCATCTATAGCAGCTTGATCATCAACAGGATTATTAGCATCAGGTGTTACTTCTTCCTTTCCTTTTTCATTAAAATTTGAACTTGCCTCTTTTGTACCCTCATCGCCATTCTTTGCACTGAAGACTTTATTGAATACCTCCTTAACAAGCACCAGGTGTTCATTACTTGGATGCTTTTCCATTGCTTTCTTCAGGAGTTTTTCAAATTGAATTTTGGAATTAATTATATATGACGCCTTGTCACGAAGATATTCCACACAATCCTGAAAATTCATAAAAGATTTAAAAAGTCTTATCGTACCATAACTAAGCTACATGAATCAAATTGTACAAAGCAAATTAGTGAAGCTAATTCAATACCAAACCCATAAAATGTACATAGGCAACTATATACATATTAATAACTATATAGGCAGCTATATAGGCAATTACTAATGTACAGATTGACTTGGTCAGTTTTAGTTTAAATCATGAAATAATGCTAATAACTTCTACCTTAATATATAATCAATTACTAATATGTATCCTAAAAATTACCAAAATGTGACTCATTAATCAAAAAATGTGACTCATAAATCAGGGGATATGTAATAAATTTTAATATTACATTAATGAAACTAAAATGACTAAGTTCTTTAATACCTTTTCTGGCATTTCAATAATGTCTTCTTCGCAAAACTCATCTTCTTTGCAAAACTCATCTTCTACAATAACATTCTCTACATCGTCATTGTTAGTAAAGCATCGTTCGGAAGATTTCATCCCATTACTTAAATCATCCTTTTCATGACTTGGCCATGCATGCCATTGACCATTCTCTGCATCCTCTTCATTTGCTTGACGATTTTGGACCCAACTTCCATCATCATTTGCATTATCGGTTCCTTGATTATTTTGGCAGTAGTCATCATACACATTGCCTTGATAATCTTGCTGACATTCATACCAATCATCACCGGCAGGATTGTTTATATCCATGTTATCGTTATCAAAACTCTGTTGTTTATAGTAAAAAATAATTATTAATTTAATAAGTTATTCATTATAGATATATTTAAATGTAGTATTGAAGGATCTACAATACTGATTAAGCAACTTATAATTTCAATAATGTGCATAGTAAATTAGTATAATGTGCATAGTCGATAAGTGTGATTTTTACCTCATTCCGACCAGCAGAAGGCTCTTGACCGTACAAGTTATCATCATCAACATCCTGTTGCATAAAATAAAAATTAATATACACATGACGATCATTAATATTAAATATATTGAAATCAACCATAACATATTTACCCTTTTTTGTGGGCCATCATTCCGACCACTAGTAGCAGGGTTCTGTCCATACAAGTGATCATCATCAATATTATATTGCACACACAACATTTATACATATGTTTATCAACAATAGTAGATACTATAATATTAGTTTTACCATATACTGAGGTGGACTTTTTTGTGATTCTGAATCTTGTGAGAAATACTCCGGCAGAGTAAGTAGAATTTTCCCCTTCCCAAACTCTCCAGTTAGAACCTCAATTGCTTGCCTTTCTTTCAGTATCTCTTCTGTCCATCCTCTATAAGTTGGAAACTTTCTGTCAACAAATGTTATCCCCTTGTGCATCACTCGATCAACATAAAATAACTGAAAATCACAAATGAAATTTATTGATTATTAGTAAAAATTCAATGTGAAGAGATATTCAACACTAAGCAAAGTATTGTAAAATAAGGATTATCTTACAGTCAGAAAAATCTGCGAGCCTCTGAAGAATTCTGATGCATTTTGATTCCAACTCTCTTTACCAATTACCAGATACTGGATGAGGAATTTTGCCCAGTTGTAAGATACACATTTATCCAATTCTTCAAATTTTGTAAAAAATGGGTCAACATAGGAATGGGTAGGTGTTCCAATGAGAACATTTGATAGAACTGTCAAAAAGTTTATCTTAAACAGTTCAGTCAATCTAGTTTCTTCTTTTACTTTCTCTACAACTCTAGTTGTGGTTATAAGTTTATTCGGAAACTGAGCTAACCATTCTCTATGCCTTCTGTCAGTTACTTCAGTGCTTTTCTGTTCAATTGTTTTTCCTCCATTTGGCAGACCAATAGCATTAAAAACATCCTCTTCAGTAATGTAGATTCTTCCATTCTCAATCCCTATGGACACACTTGTATGGTCAAATGCTTCCACAACTTTAGATGCTAGTTTTGATGGTATCATTTCCAGATCAAAAGCAAGTAAAGACTCGAATCCAGATTGTATCACCCAAGTTTTTTGAACATCAGAAAGATAATAAACCAGTTCACTAAAAAGCCTTGGTGAATTTCTAATGACAGCTTTCTTTTTCTTTTCTGTTTCCTATTAAAAAGAAATAAATTGAAAAGATAAATGTCAATCAATGTGAAACAACAAATTAATTTTTCAGACAATAAAAAATCTACAAAAATATCTACATATTTACTAATTTTGTTTTACCACATCTTTAATATTGGTCTTTCTTTTGTAGATATGCCTTTTTCTTTTTGGTTCTTCATCAGCATTTGAGTTGAATCTCTGTAGAACAACACTAATCAGTAATCAAATATTTTGTACAATCACTAATTAATAAATAAAGCAATCAGTAAAATAATACAGAAGATCACTAAATAAGTGCTACAGAAATAGTGATTTTTATTTATATTTCATACCTTTCGACAAAACTTGGTCTTTTTTATCTTCTTTGCAACTTCTTCGGTTGCTGGGTTTGCAGCAGGTTCATTTTCTGTTGCTTGCTTCTCAATAAATCCCGTCTTCAGTGATCCCATATTCAGTGATTAAATCATAAGAACAGAAATACAAAATATTAGACAACTAATAAACTCATACTGAAAAATCACTAAATAAGTGCTACAAAACTAGCGAATTGTTCGTCACATTTTATACCTTTCGATAGGGCTTGGTTCTTTTGATCTTCTCTACAACGTCTTCTTTAGCTGGTGGGTTTTCAGTAGTTTCATTTTCTGTTGATTGGTTCTTAGTAAATCCCATTTGTGTATCATCATCTGACAAGTAGTCTTCTTGATTATCAGGAACTTCATTATCAGGACTTAGAGGAGGTCTTCTTGATTTTCTTTTAATCCTTTTTCCAATTTCTTTAAAGCTCCTTCCAACATTTTCTGGAAAATCATCACCACTATTATTCCTTTTTGAACTGTCACGTTCCTGCAGATTATCTATTCAATATAACAAAAGATTTATTAGTAAATATAAGAAAAAATAATAGACAATAAGTATAAAAATATACTTATTGTTAAAAAGAAATATACTGAGAAATAAGTATAATAGTGATTCTATTAGTATATTTTTATACTTATTGTCTATTATTTTTTCTTATATTTACTAATAAATCTTTTGTTATATTGAATAGATAATCTGCAGGAACGTGACAGTTCAAAAAGGAATAATAGTGGTGATGATTTTCCAGAAAATGTTGGAAGGAGCTTTAAAGAAATTGGAAAAAGGATTAAAAGAAAATCAAGAAGACCTCCTCTAAGTCCTGATAATGAAGTTCCTGATAATCAAGAAGACTACTTGTCAGATGATGATACACAAATGGGATTTACTAAGAACCAATCAACAGAAAATGAAACTACTGAAAACCCACCAGCTAAAGAAGACGTTGTAGAGAAGATCAAAAGAACCAAGCCCTATCGAAAGGTATAAAATGTGACGAACAATTCGCTAGTTTTGTAGCACTTATTAGTGATTTTTCAGTATGAGTTTATTAGTTGTCTAATATTTTGTATTTCTGTTCTTATGATTTAATCACTGAATATGGGATCACTGAAGACGGGATTTATTGAGAAGCAAGCAACAGAAAATGAACCTACTGCAAACCCAGCAACCGAAGAAGTTGCAGAGAAGATAAAAAAGACCAAGTTTTGTCGAAAGGTATGAAATATAAATAAAAATCACTATTTCTGTAGCACTTATTTAGTGATCTTCTGTATTATTTTACTGATTGCTTTATGTATTAATTAGTGATTGTACAAAATATTTGATTACTGATTAGTGTTGTTCTACAGAGATTCAACTCAAATGCTGATGAAGAACCAAAAAGAAAAAGGCATATCTACAAAAGAAAGACCAATATTAAAGATGTGGTAAAACAAAATTAGTAAATATGTAGATATTTTTGTAGATTTTTTATTGTCTGAAAAATTAATTTGTTGTTTCACATTGATTGACATTTATCTTTTCAATTTATTTCTTTTTAATAGGAAACGGAAAAGAAAAAGAAAGCTGTCATT
The DNA here is from genome assembly GCA_030848705.1 of Heracleum sosnowskyi. Classification (NCBI taxonomy): domain Eukaryota; kingdom Viridiplantae; phylum Streptophyta; class Magnoliopsida; order Apiales; family Apiaceae; genus Heracleum; species Heracleum sosnowskyi. The sequence goes on from CM061235.1 coordinate 76,904,268, forward strand.
AGAAATTCACCAAGGCTTTTTAGTGAACTGGTTTATTATCTTTCTGATGTTCAAAAAACTTGGGTGATACAATCTGGATTCGAGTCTTTACTTGCTTTTGATCTGGAAATGATACCATCAAAACTAGCATCTAAAGTTGTGGAAGCATTTGACCATACAAGTGTGTCCATAGGGATTGAGAATGGAAGAATCTACATTACTGAAGAGGATGTTTTTAATGCTATTGGTCTGCCAAATGGAGGAAAAACAATTGAACAGAAAAGCACTGAAGTAACTGACAGAAGGCATAGAGAATGGTTAGCTCAGTTTCCGAATAAACTTATAACCACAGCTAGAGTTGTAGAGAAAGTAAAAGAAGAAACTAGATTGACTGAACTGTTTAAGATAAACTTTTTGACAGTTCTATCAAATGTTCTCATTGGAACACCTACCCATTCCTATGTTGACCCATTTTTTACAAAATTTGAAGAATTGGATAAATGTGTATCTTACAACTGGGCAAAATTCCTCATCCAGTATCTGGTAATTGGTAAAGAGAGTTGGAATCAAAATGCATCAGAATTCTTCAGAGGCTCGCAGATTTTTCTGACTGTAAGATAATCCTTATTTTACAATACTTTGCTTAGTGTTGAATATCTCTTCACATTGAATTTTTACTAATAATCAATAAATTTCATTTGTGATTTTCAGTTATTTTATGTTGATCGAGTGATGCACAAGGGGATAACATTTGTTGACAGAAAGTTTCCAACTTATAGAGGATGGACAGAAGAGATACTGAAAGAAAGGCAAGCAATTGAGGTTCTAACTGGAGAGTTTGGGAAGGGGAAAATTCTACTTACTCTGCCGGAGTATTTCTCACAAGATTCAGAATCACAAAAAAGTCCACCTCAGTATATGGTAAAACTAATATTATAGTATCTACTATTGTTGATAAACATATGTATAAATGTTGTGTGTGCAATATAATATTGATGATGATCACTTGTATGGACAGAACCCTGCTACTAGTGGTCGGAATGATGGCCCACAAAAAAGGGTAAATATGTTATGGTTGATTTCAATATATTTAATATTAATGATCGTCATGTGTATATTAATTTTTATTTTATGCAACAGAATGTTGATGATGATAACTTGTACGGTCAAGAGCCTTCTGCTGGTCGGAATGAGGTAAAAATCACACTTATCGACTATGCACATTATACTAATTTACTATGCACATTATTGAAATTATAAGTTGCTTAATCAGTATTGTAGATCCTTCAATACTACATTTAAATATATCTATAATGAATAACTTATTAAATTAATAATTATTTTTTACTATAAACAACAGAGTTTTGATAACGATAACATGGATATAAACAATCCTGCCGGTGATGATTGGTATGAATGTCAGCAAGATTATCAAGGCAATGTGTATGATGACTACTGCCAAAATAATCAAGGAACCGATAATGCAAATGATGATGGAAGTTGGGTCCAAAATCGTCAAGCAAATGAAGAGGATGCAGAGAATGGTCAATGGCATGCATGGCCAAGTCATGAAAAGGATGATTTAAGTAATGGGATGAAATCTTCCGAACGATGCTTTACTAACAATGACGATGTAGAGAATGTTATTGTAGAAGATGAGTTTTGCAAAGAAGATGAGTTTTGCGAAGAAGACATTATTGAAATGCCAGAAAAGGTATTAAAGAACTTAGTCATTTTAGTTTCATTAATGTAATATTAAAATTTATTACATATCCCCTGATTTATGAGTCACATTTTTTGATTAATGAGTCACATTTTGGTAATTTTTAGGATACATATTAGTAATTGATTATATATTAAGGTAGAAGTTATTAGCATTATTTCATGATTTAAACTAAAACTGACCAAGTCAATCTGTACATTAGTAATTGCCTATATAGCTGCCTATATAGTTATTAATATGTATATAGTTGCCTATGTACATTTTATGGGTTTGGTATTGAATTAGCTTCACTAATTTGCTTTGTACAATTTGATTCATGTAGCTTAGTTATGGTACGATAAGACTTTTTAAATCTTTTATGAATTTTCAGGATTGTGTGGAATATCTTCGTGACAAGGCGTCATATATAATTAATTCCAAAATTCAATTTGAAAAACTCCTGAAGAAAGCAATGGAAAAGCATCCAAGTAATGAACACCTGGTGCTTGTTAAGGAGGTATTCAATAAAGTCTTCAGTGCAAAGAATGGCGATGAGGGTACAAAAGAGGCAAGTTCAAATTTTAATGAAAAAGGAAAGGAAGAAGTAACACCTGATGCTAATAATCCTGTTGATGATCAAGCTGCTATAGATGAAGATATAATAGCTTACTTACATTCAGAAGAAGGAATCAAAGAAATGGCTACTTTATCTTATAGAGAGAAGAGAGATCTTGCTTCAGTTCCTTCATTTTCACTTGGGCCAGAGATTGAAATTCTTAGCCAATTGGGTTATGATTCTGACAAAGAGAATGAAGGGATAAAAGAAAATGAAGCGTTTCTGACCCCAAAGCTTCTACTTAGAGAAAAGAGCACAAGATTGATAAAAGTTGGTCCATATGCCAAATCCCCATATATCAACAGAGTTATTGATATTAATGGCAGCTACACCACTGAGGATATAACAATGTGGAGATTCATGTTGTTAAAAGAAAGAGATAAATTGTAAGTTATTTTTACATTTCAATCTCTGATGATACAAAGTTTTATTGGAATATAAATTAATGTCTTATTATTTTACAGTGAAGAGATCTTTGCTTGGAAGGGGATCAGATGTATAAGGGACCATATGTGGACATTTATATGTAATACAAAATTGTACTACTCGATAATTGACACATGGTCTACAATTTTGAATGACTGTGAGAACTACAAGGCAGACGAGTCACCAATGCGTCTGTTTTTTACAATTGGTGGTTTGGTAAAATTCTAATAACAATCTTGCACTTTTTTCACTTTTTTCACTACATTAAGTATATTAACTAATGTTGGTTTTTTGTACTATATGCAGAATTGGAGCTTGGATGTGTCCAAGAAAGTGGGTATGACTTATCCAATCTTTTCAAATAATATGGATGACATGCTCAGTAAATACCCAACAAGAAAATTGCAGGACATAGACATGGTAATCAATAAAAATATATTGAATTAGATCTAGCAATTAATTATTAATTATACGTATCTATGTTAAAAAAATTTCTGTATATGCACAGGTGTTCTTCCCAATCTATGCATATGAACATTTTTACTTAATTGTCTACAACATGAAGAAGCCAGCTTTTGAAATCATTGATAACATGAAGCGAGAGGAAGAACCAAAGCTATACTACGGGAAAATACCTAGCATCCTGGTAAATAATCTTTCTCTACTATAGAAATGTATATCCATGTTTTCTAGTATAGAAATGTAGAATACTGTATAATATTAATTCAAGAAGCACATTGTTATATACAAAATCAACAACTAATCTTATAAAAATCATTAAATTGCAGCATTCCCACTTCGTCAAGTATTTGCAATTGAAAGGTTTCCAAGTGTTGGCTCAAATGATTCGCAAGTTAAAACCCTCCTACTTGAGCATGCCATGGCAGACCAAATCAAACTCAGCTGATTGTGGAATATTTGTTATGCGGCATATGGAAACTTACAAAGGAGATACCAGGAATTGGGAAACTGAGCTAAGAAATGAAGGGGTAAGCGTTCTGAAATTCTAATTGGGAAGCTTTTGTTGTATTTATATTTTAATATCTAATTTTAAATCTTTAATTTGTATTCAGTTTGGTCAATATAAACAAATTATTAAGCTTCGATCAAAGTACAACAATGCTATCATGTCATCGAATATTAATGAAAGAAAGGATGAGATCATGGCTGAGGCCTAAAAACTGTTCAAAGAATGCGCACAACAGACTCTTGTGATGTTAGCTAATACAAAAGTTGGTGGTTCTTCATCAACTAAGAGGAAGACCGTGACCTTTTCAACAAATCTGACACAACAATTTGATGAAGCATAAGATCAGATGATATATACTGATTAAGAAACTTTTAGATGTAATTTGGTGATAAATTGTAGTAATTTGAGTTTCAGTCTGAAGTATTGATGCAATGATTCTTCGTTTACTTTGTTATCTTACCAAGTTCAAAATATGCAAGATACATTATGATTTGTGTTAGATTATGAAACATGGGATTGTTGTCCTGTTTTTTTCTTTTTGCTAAATGATTTTATCTGTTATTGTTTAGGCACAATAGAGTTATTTCACTATCAGGAAAAATCAGTATAAATAATGTACATAGTGAATCAGTATAATTTGCATACTGAATCAGTATAATGTGCATAGTGAATCAGTATAATGTGCAGAGTGAATCAGTATAATGTGCAGAGTGAATCAGTATAATGTGCAGAGTGAATCAGTATAGCAATCAGGATTGTTAAATCAGTTTAAGGGGACTAATCGTTTTATAGCGGTGTATATGTATTTGTAGAATCTTTAATTTTCGTGGTTTATCGTATTTTAATATCAAATTGGTTCGATAATTTTAAGATACTAATCATGAATAACTGAAAATTGAATCTTCGGTTTATAGCTTCTAATTGTTGGGTATTTAAGTACTCATTGTTTTTACTTTCTACGTTGATTACTGAGGCCACTTAATTCTTTCAAGGAGCAGAGAAACAATGATATATCTCTTAGTGTTACTGAATATTGTAATCAAACATAGAGTACTAATACCTCTTCGGTAGCATAACGAAAAAACAAAACAAACATTTCTATAAATTGTCCAGTCAATTACTAAAAAAACACTAACTGAACTTACTTCAGTTGAGAGTTACACATCAATGTCAAACAAAACCACAGTAATGAATATCAATTACACATTAATGAATTTCAATGTTTCAAACATTTAAACCAGATTCTGCTGGTTTATCCACTGGCATCACTTCTTTTTGTGCTGCTTTCTTCTGTGGACAGGTTCGCGAATCATGAGTAATTGCCTCACACTTTTTACATTTACGAATTCTTTTCTTTGATTTCGTCAGTGCTTTCTCTCTTTCACTAATTAGCCTCTTTTTCTTAAAATAATTTCCTTTGTTCTTTCAAATGTTTGGTACAAGTATACTAACCTCTCCTATGGGTTGCTTACCAAGCATAGCTGCCATGTGATCCTTCTTTGTAAATTCAACAAAGTCCCCACACTGGTTATCAAGATCAGTATTCAATTGCTTTATTGTTTTCTGCACATATTCGAGCCTATCTAATTGGACTCCAGCTTTGTTAACCGCTTGACGAAAATCAAACCAAATCTCTGTCAATTTCAAAGAAGTCTGCTGCATCTTAAAATAGTCGTTAGATACAGAAACCGAATCCGATGAAGTTCCACTCTCCGCTATTTTCATCCACCGATTGAGCACAAGGGTCCTAGGAAACTTAGTAACTCCTATTTGTTTCAAGCCACAAAATGCGTGTCGACAAACAATTCCACACATAACAAATTTCTTGCAAGAACAAACTGCATGATTTCTACTAACAGAAACCTTCACAAAAAAACATTAAAAAAACACATTTGAATTAGTATGCAAAAACATAAAAAAAAACATAAAAATGAAAATGAAAAACAACAGGGTGACTAACTAATGCCTATATTCACATGTAAAACGTCTTAATATATTAACAATAATCTTTGATATAGGATATAGTTTAGACAGACCCCCAGTATTGTGGTAATTCTGTCGCCATTTCTTTATATTCTGGTATTTAGGACATTTTCATTATATGAGGAATTGGTTTGAAACTCATATAAAATTAGGGACTGTTAAAGGAATAAAACAATAAATGTTAATCAGTAATAACTAATCACTATTAATAATCATATAAAAATGAATGAACTTCCTAATGTTGCTCAGTAATAACTAATCACTATTGATAATTAGGTAATAAAAATGGAATATTACCTTAAACAATTTATCCTTCACTTTGATGTCCCTAATCTCAAGATGAGTAACACCCTCAACTTCCTCACTCATGCGCTTGATTTGCATATCATAACAAGATGCCAGTATTTCTTCCTGAATTTTGTAAAAAATTGCACGCGTAAACAATTCAGCTGCATCATCTTCAATAAACCATGTTGACAATGTAGTAGGAAGGCTTGTATTTGACTCATTATCCAACCTAACAGTTTCATTTCTCTGCCTATCCATTGCACTTTGAAACCGCAACCAAAACTCACATAGGGTATCCCCTTGTTTACGAAACTGAGAAAAGAAAAAATTCTCGCTTTCCGACCTTGAGGTTGTTCTCATCAAACCAAACATTGGCTCATTTCTAAAATAAGCAGGAATCCAACAAGACCTTATAGCATACATGTCTGACAAGCACTTATTTTCCTCTAATTTGAACTCCTTTATAATTGCACCCCAACCAATCTCAAATTCATCAATCTCTATAATTGACGACCATATATAAGTTTTCATTTTCTCCATAAAATCAGTCTCTTTACATAAACGATTACCAAGCTGCATAATAATTGACAAACAGTAATAAAACAATAAAATCAAACAACTAAAAATTGAACAAAAGAAACAACAACCAAATAGAAATAAATTTAAAAAAATCTACCTTCATAGGAAATTTATCCATAATGTGCCACATGCATAATCGATGCTTACTAGCAACCAAATCATTAACAGCAACAAATGTATCACGAATAGCTACCTTCATAGCTGCACACTGGTCAGTGACAATAACAACAGGATTCTGTCCCATGGCCTTTACAAAATGAGAAAATGTCCAACTATAATCGGTAACGCTTTCTTGCGATAAAAGGCAAGCTGCAAATGTAACACATTTGTCATGCTTATCGACACCAGTGAATGGAGCAAAGATCATGTTATACCTGTAAATTTCATAAAAAATACACACATGTCAGGACAGGAACCTTAAAAGCATAGCTACTTGTTCTTTTTACAACAACTAGAACATAAATTCAATAATAAAATATTCACAAAAGATCCACTAAAATTACCATCCACAAAAAAACTAAAAAATCATTATGATAATCAATAATAATATCACCTATAATCCAATTAAAATCAGGGTGAAGGCCAAGTATGGCCGCTTCTCTCGACGCCTGAACAAAAATAACGATTTTACAAAAATTGAGCAAAAATGGCCGGTTGAATACGCATTTGGTATCAGGGTAATTACAATACGCATTTGTCAAAGGAGTAATCTTTAAAATATAACCAGCATACGCATTTGTCAAAGGAGTATATGGATTAGTTAAGCATTCCATGAATGTGTATTACTATAATTATAAATAGATATGCATTCTGTAAATGCGTAATGCAATTAGTGATGATGTGATTTTAAATTGATTTTTTTAACAGACCGGCGGCCTGATTTTAGGGTTGTAAACAACCCTAAAATCAGGTTAGGTTAGGGTTTAGGGTCTAGGGTTTAGGGTTGTAAACAACCCTAAACCCTAAACCCTAAACCCTAAGTCCGTATACGGATTCGTCGTTCTGAATATTTCTAAAACCCAAAATGGAACTATTGAACCCCAAAGGTTAACTGTTGAACCCCAAGGAAACGGTTAAACTAAGAACACACGTTTATTTTTGTTCATTTTGTATTAAAAAATAGGTTAATTTTGACTTATGGGATACCCAACTGTCAGTGGAGTATCCTGTACATGGGATACCCAACTACCAGTGGAGTATCCCAAAGGCTAAAATTGGCCACTTTTTTCAGAATGGCTATTTTTGTTTATTTTGTCAAAAAACTGATTATTTTTGTCATTCTTTCTTAAAATCACTAATACATGCACAAAAATCATATAAATATTACATAGTAAATCAGTATCGTATCATGTACAATTCAGAAAAATAAAACAGTAAATTAATACTTAAAAAGTATTCTAAAATGAAAAAATAGATGTTTTACTTGTTTGTATCAAATGTTGCATCAAATGAGACGGCATCACCATAAACTTCAAAATTTCTTCGACCAACCGCATCAGACCAAAACAGCTTGGTTAAGTGTCCAGTGGAATCCACCTCATAAGCATAATAGAATGATTTACAAGTCTCCTGCATCACCTTAAACTTATCTATCATCATCTGTCCATCTCGTTCACCAACATAAAGTTTCAAATCTCGATCACAATTTCTAAAATCACACAATGTGGCACCAACATTAGCATAACCACCATAGAGTTCTTTCGCGAAACAGAATGATTTGCTAGGACCAATATTCACTTTCGAAGAATCAAAAACAATGTTTCTCAAACCAACAGTCATCTTCCTATTAGCTTTCAAAAAATGGCGACCACTTTGACTAACCAAAGGGTGGTTGTGTTGTTCAACAAAAGAAAACACGTAATACGTATTCACGCTACTAATTTTTAACACAAATTTCGCTTTGCAACCACACCTCCGAGACATAGTCCTCCTTCCCTGAACTTCTTTACTTCCACTGCCATTCGAACTTCCTAAATCAACATCATTGAAACCTTCTCTGTTACAAACAAAATATTTAAGAAGAACAGTTTTTTATCTTCTGTTGTCTTCTCAGTTGTTTTTCGGATATCAAATCCACTTAAAGCACCATAATCTGTATAGAACTTACAACCTTTCTCTAATGTTTCAAACACCTGACCACGAAATGGTATACGACTAGCATCTACTGTTGGTTTAAAGTACCTCCTACCTCCAGGAGATAACATGTAGCTATTTATGGAACCTTCACTTCCAGTTGAACCAGTACTTACATCACTACTAACGTCAGAACTAAGACGAGACTTATCACCACAAATTGAACCTGAAAGAATATAACAGTACAAACAATCAATCCAATTCCCAACTAAGTCATAAAATCAATACATAGTTCAATCAATAAAATAACTCTGTAATATCAAAATCGCAAGTTTACAAAATAACTCTCATATTCTCAGTTTATCCATCTCAAAATCACCAGGAAAACAACACAATACATTAATCAAAAGATTTCCTCTTCATATCCAGCAAAAAACGACAGTAAGCACAAATCACAAAAATAATTCTCAATCTCTCTCTCTCTCAAATTCTCAATTTTATCTCTCAAATTCACACATACATAAAATAATGTGTTCGGTCTAAATGAAATACTCAAAACCGATTGAAATCTAGCTCAATTAGTTAAAAAAAACAGATGTAAATCAAAATAAACACATTGAACCATATCAGAAAACATTCAAAACACACAATAAAATCATCATAATCAGTAAACATGAACGAGCATGAACGAACATAAAAAGTTGAGAACTAATTACCTTGATTATCAGCAATTTTAGTCAAATCGCTTGTAATCATCTTCGATCAAGAATTGATACAACAAATTCAACTACTGAAAAAGGCGCGCGCGCGAGAGAGTGAGAGAGAGAGAGAGAGCGCGCGCAGTGTTGATGAGAGAGAAAGAGAGAGAGAGAGAGAGAGAGAGAGAGAGAGAGAGAGAGAGAGAGAGAGAGAGAGAGAGCGCAGTGTTGATGAGAGAGAAAGCAGTGTTATGAGAGAGAAACTAAAATTCAGTTAAAAAAGTAATTGCACGTAATCTCTGTCTTTTTATATTTTCTTTAATATTGAATATTGAACGGCTGAGATTAATTGCTGGTAAAACTAAATGAATGGTCAGGATTTAGTTTCTAGTTCTTATTTAGGAAAAGGTTTCTAGTTGAACAAAAGCCTATATATATATATATATATAGAGGAGGGATTAGTGAGGAACTTGTTTTCTTGAGTAACTGAGGAACTCAACTACATGGTGACACATGTACATAACGTCCGTTTAAAAAACTAATCAACTTGTCCGATTAACTTAACCTAGTATGCATACAAGAGAGGTGTTTTATCATAATTGTCATATACACCTTTTTTCCATTTATAAATAACCACAAATTATAAACATAAGATAATATTAATTAAATCATATTATATTTAATATTGTTATTTTATGAACATAAAACTATTAAAAAATGTTATTTTTGTGGAACACAATAAATTTACAGGACATATAAATAATAGGTTTTATCTTTTACAGAACCCATTTTTTATTCTTTTAAATTCACAAAACACTATTATTTCTTGAAAGAAAAATAATACAGAGCACTATGTTCTGTACTTTACGTAACATAAAACTATTAAAAAGTGTTATTTTTGTGGAACACAATAAATTACATAACATATAAATAATAGTTTTTATTTTTTACAGAACCCATTTTTTATTCTTTTAAATTTACAGAACACTATTATTTTCTGAAAGAAAAAAAATACTGAACACTATTTTTTTTACTTAATACAGAACACTCTTTCTTAATTATGTTATGCACTTTTTAACTTTTTATTTTTAATCCTTTATATGTGTCTTATATTTTTATATCACAAAATAATATTTTTTATTTTAAATTTTATTATTTTACAAAAAATGTTTAATTTTTTAAAGTCTAGTTTTCATAATTTATTTGTAGAACATATTTATTGATACCTAATATAAATTTTTATTAAAAAAACTATCATTTCTTATAATTACATAAATGTATTTTTTTATTCATGAAATTATTTTCAATATCATTAAATAAATATATTTTGCAATCCAAAAATATTTTATGTTTGAGTGTTGTTTGTGTTTTATCAAGTGTTAAGTAATGTAACGGTGTGCAATGTAATATGTGAGCGGTAAACGTGTGTGCATGCAGTTATATTTGTTTATGATCTAACGATCAGGATGAAGAGTTACTTAGTTACTCATGTAGTGAGTTTCGCACAGAGACCTACCCTATATATATAAATTAAAAGTAATGAAGGTTCAATTAGGCTCGAACCTTATGAGTCGAGTAATTTAAATTTCGAGCTCGGCTCGGTATAATATTCGAATAGCTCGATCTCGATCTCGAGCTCGGCTCGATTCTTACCGATTCTTACCGAGCCGTATTCAAATATTTTTACGAGCCGAGCTCGAGTAGCTCACAGATTATTTGACTCGTTTACATTGCTAGTTTTGTTTACATTGCTAGTTTGAAGTTCAATTAAAAGTGTTTTTTTGCCCCTAATAAAGATAAACACTAGAATAAAATAAAAGTTCTTCTAATTAAGGATACTAGAAAAACGATGATACCAGCTCTCAAACGAGAATATTGAACCCCTTGTGACCATAACCCACTTGAATACAAGTTTGAGAATTATAGATCATCGTCAAATAATTTTTTAGTGGCCTTTAAAATATATTAATTGTAAACCAAAGTTCCTTATATAAGTTAAACTATAAAAAATACATAGTATTGAGAAAAAAAATTGAGGGATTGAACTAAATTAAAGGTTTGCCAAATGAGTTCTTAGTTCTCTCTATTATTAGTGGTTGATATTTAAAGAATTAAAATAGTGATTTTAGGCTAGTAATTTTGAAAAAGCTCAACTAGATGATTGACATGTTAAAATATAAATAGCTAATTCACACAGTTATTACTGAACAATTTTATTAAGAAACGATTAATTCAATTTGCTCTAGTTGAAACAATTAATTCAATCAGATATCGCTAACAGATTATTTCTATTTGCAAACATACTATAGTTCGATAGTTTTCAAATGTCGAAGTCAATTTTCGTCGAGGACAAAACTTCAAGATCAAATTTATATCTGGATATTCAGGTAGAAATAATAAGAATAAAGATGTAAATATAAAAGTACAATTAAGGTTTTTGAGATATTTGTGACTGCTATTGAGAGTTTATTATCGAGTGTGATGTTCGGATGATGCAGACAAAAGTTGTTTTCCAATAAATATGAAAGCTTTGAAACTTTTTATGAAGTTTTAATGGAGAATATTGATGAATCTTCTACTTTTCTCTAAACAATTTCCACAGACAACGCCAAATGTTGAAATCAATTTTTGTCGAGGACAAAGGTTCAAGATTAAATATATATTTGGGTATTCAGATAGAGATAATAAGAACAAAGATGTAAATACAATCAGGATTTTTGAGAAATTTGGAACTGCTTTTGAAAATTTGTAATCGATTATGATGTTCGTATCTCTTTCACGATGCGTGTGTACCCTTATTTATTTACAAGGATCAAGTCCACGTAGTTCTATTTAATTTAAGATTTTACTTCTAGTAAAATTAGGCCAAAGCCGTATCTTTTTTCTTTGACGGCGAATAATATCCATATTGAGAATATCTTGAGTATCTAGATCATTCTAGAACTAGGTTTCTAGTGCTATAATATTTTTCACCATTTTTATTGGACTCGGTTTCATGGGCTACTCATCGGATCGAGTTTTGGGTCGTTAATAAAGTCTTCAGTGAATTCGGTTTCGTAAACTTTATTTGATCCATATAACCCCATGTAAAAAATATCATCGAACGCAGATATGCAAACTATAGAGTCATCCATCGAAATACAAAATATGTTTCTTATATCATCGGAGAATAACTTACCGAATTACATAATCGAAAACTCAAATATGAAATTGGTTTTTAACTGAGACGCATTTAATATTTACATATTATAACAGTAAATTTATATAATTTTGAGTTAATTTTGGAGGCACCAAAAAGTGAAGCCCATTCTTCGGTCGGTCAAAATTTCGGTTATAACTTATAACCAATACTTTTATCCCTGCCAATTCAGCAATCAAAGTCTAATGGATCCTGATACTTGACAATCAATTGTTAGGGACCAATTACGTAACAATCAGTTCAGAAGCCGTTGGATCAACCTTTTAAAGGTCAAGATTAAAAGAAAAAACTCAATCTATCCGCACTTTTTTTCCGCGGAGGGACAATTTGCCAGCGGTAAATTTCCGCGGACATGCAACTACTCTGTGGGAAAAAAACGCGGATCAAAACAAACTACAAATCCTTTGAACACACAAATAAACGACAATTTCTTAACATAAACAAATCCTAATCCCTAATCGAACAAAAACACACAAACTAACATTAACCCCAAAACACCAACTTAATTGGAATGAATTTCGATTCGAATTCAAACCTTAAGAATTAGTAAATCGAGCCAAACCTGACACATGAATCAAATGGAATCAACGAGGACCGAATGTTATAGCTTTTCTGTTCAAATCGCTCCTATCGCACCCTCAATCGCACTCTCAATCGCTCACTGATAGAGTTTCAGTCGGGTTTTTGTGGATCGGGGTAAGATATGGGTTAAAAAATCAGTCTGTTCATATATTCTTCCACTCCGTACTTTTTTATAGCAGAGCTTTTTAATGACAGTTTGGTAATTTCACTATTCCGCGAAAAACTAACGCGGATAAATGGTTTCTCCACGAAAAAATAACGCGGATAGACTGGATTTTTTTTTTAAATCTTGATCTTTAAAAAATTAATTCAACAACTCTGGAATTAATTGTTGTATAACTGATCTCTAACCGGACTCAAGTCTAATATCCAAAATTTCAAACTCAAGTCTACTTCTTTCACAATCTCAAAACCTCACAAAATTAAAAATTAATCAACACTGAGCTTCATTCCAGCTTGTTCATTAAAATGGACACCACCACACTTACCGGTACAGACGATTGGTTAGCCCGCGACAAGATCTACCACGTCATCTTCTGTTTCTCCATCAACGTCGTCGTTTCACTCCTCGCCTCTCACTCTCCTTACTCCTCTCTACGACGTCGTTCCATCTTCCTCGGCTCCTTTCTCTCTCTCGCCGCCGGCGCCGCCAAGGAGATTGCTGACCAGTTCGGCTTCTTCCATTCCGCCGGCGCCTCGTCACGCGACCTTGTCGCCGATATTTTCGGCGTTTTTCTCGCGGTGATTGTGCTGACTGTGTCGAAACGGCGTCGTAAAGCTAAAACAGGTGAAGATGAAGTTGAGGAACAGGAGATGGTCTGATTGCGAGTCCCTAGGTATACATTAAAGTTTTGTGCATCTAATTTTTTATTCTAATTATTATGAGTTTAGATGCTTTTCTGTTTTGAATTAGAAATTTAGATGTATATTTGTGAAATGAAGCTATTTATCGCAGTTATGAACTAGTAAAGACCTCGAGAAATAATACTCAATTGGTTAGTAACCACGATTAATTAATACATTTTGTACAAGTGATACGATAGGTAATACATTTTGTCCATTTCAAATACGAGTTATGTAATGTACTATAAACGTAGATTAAGATCAATGACAAAAGCAGGATCTTAAAAGATGGGAACTAAAATGCATAATGATAAAAAGAACGTACATAATTTGTAAAGATAGCCGGGACTAAATAAAAGTGTTAGCTATATTTTACGAGGTTAGTTGATTTGGGAGTTCATCCTACCCAGCTCCCCTCTCCCCTGATTAAAATAATTACCTCTGTAATAGTTAGTAAAGTGATTCGGTGTCCGAGGCTACAAATTTATAGAGTTTTGCTATAAGTGTAACATCTCAAAATCCGTACAAAATCATCCATCGTGATGCTCGAAATGTAATGTCAACAGTGTTAGTACTTAGTTCCCTTATTTCTTGAAGATGTTTCTAGGGTTCAAATAAGTGTTTCTAGGGTTCCAACGAGTGAGTAAACCAACTAATGAAAAAAAATGAGTGAGTAAGAAATCTGTACTTTTTATTGGGGCAAGTTCAGTTACAAGAATTACTCACACTCATACTTGTTTCCATGGAGATTCGAACACTTGATCTATGTCCTCTTGGCTCCTGGTATTGACTAGGCTACACTGTTAGAGATGTGACTATTATTTATTTGAGAGAAGATATAGTAATAGTAACTTTTTTTGGGTTGCAATGAATATAGTGTGCAAAAATGAGATAAAATGAATGCAGGAGTGGAAATCAATGAGTTCCTCAACGTCAAAGAATCAAGGATGATTTAAATTACGAGTGACTTGTTTTTTAAGTTTTCTTCTATCTATGATAAGTCAGATATTACAGACTAGATTTTTGATGTCGAACTGTACAAATCATGACTTGTGGCATTAAAATTTGAAAAATAGCAATGCCCACCTTTAACTTTATTAGCGACACAAACACATCTTTTAAGTTTACTGTTTGCTTTCCTTATTGGGATTTGTTTAGTTACTGGTGTATTTGTTCACATTACATGATGTAATAATTTAATCACAGCCTTTGACATTTATTATGGATATAGGTGTGATCAATGAATGAGTCACCTTTTGAAGCGGTGATTTATTGTTGGGAGGCATGGATGCTTCTTGTGGTCTTTCTGATGCGGCTTACCACATACTAAGCTCCTGCTTTTGCTAGAGCGCCAAGAGTTGGACCAGTTATGTCATCCCAGACGCCTTTTTATGCTTGCAGCTATTGCCATTTGCAAGCCTTGAAGTTCTGGCTGCACTCATTGAAGGTCGTGGTTGTGTACGATGCAAATTCCAAGGTTACAATCTTCTAATTTTTTACCTTGGCAAATATGCCAATTGTACCTTAAGGTGTGTCTGCGAGTTTGAATCTGGTTTCAGATTTAGAAAAACCATAGAAGTCATTTAAACGATGAGATATGTTCCTTAGGTTCATTATAATACTGATTTAATGTTGATTTTCATTTTAATTGAAGTTGATAATTTGCTTGATTTGGGTTATCCGGTCTTGCTGGGCTGAAAATTTAACACACACGTTTTTACATGTATGTACTTTCGGTGTTGTGCCAGTATATTAACATCAATAAGATAGAAGACCTAATTGGGCCGACCACCTACTTAAGATTTTCATTAACATTATACTTCTTTGTAGCAGTGCGGGCATAGCATAGAACTTGGTCACTTGTGTTTATTTGTGTGTTTAAATCAGATTAATCACATACAGTTGGTCATAGCATAGAACTTGGTCGCGGGCACGCACATGAGTGCCTGCACACACATTATACTTCTTTGTAACAGTGATTCACAAATTATAAGAACTTTTAAGTGTCAAAAACTAACCAATGTTGGTTTTACCACCTAAAGTATGAACCCTTAGGTAGGGGATATTCAGGGAAGAATATGCATGGTTGTATTAAAAGCTGACCTGCAAACTAACCTGTTCTTTTAACAAACATGTTTACAATGTAAAACATGGTTTCAAATTCAGAGCTCATCCATTTTGGAAATGAAAGTCACCTGACCTGTATGGATTGTCAAGCTTGATGGTATTGAGTTGGCAGTTGTTTTGTACATACTGCAACACTTCCTGTTCAACACAATAAGATCGATACTTGTAGTTTCATTGAATAGAGCAACACTCTCCTGGAAGGAGTTTATGCTTAAGACTTCATGCCGATGAGATCTTGGTGCTTTTGTCGAACCCAGTATCCTTCCACTTTTGCATTTCAATGTCTCACACAGACAAAAGGTTGGGCGTAATAAAATCTAGAAATTTACTAGTACTATTTATGAATCCAAATAGATGACATTCTAAATCAATGACGAACTTCTTTACTGTGAGGAAAAACACTAATCCTTGTGTCTTGGCATCAACTTCTTCAAACATCCATATGGACAATATCTATTATGACCATCGAAATTTAGTCCAAAACAACTACTGCTTCTTCATATGCTTCAATAGTCAAGTTATCGTAATACACATCACAAAGCGATCCTGGAAGCTCTATTTTTCTTTCTAGAGTCCAAAAAACTAGATTCTTCATACGCTTATATGATCAAGTTATCCTGATACGCATCACAAAGTAATTATGGAGACTCAAATTTTCCCAATAGTTTGTCGTTTAGATCAAAAAGATATGATAGTATCGACATGATGACATTGTTCAGTGTAAATGATATCTTGATATATTTAAGTATCACAATTTAAAATAGTACAACTGGAACATAATATTAATAACAACTCAAAAATTATCACATCTTTAATATAATATTACAACAATTTATATATTAAGTTTGCCTCATTATCTCTACAAAAGTCACGCACTCGAAAGAAAGTTTTGTATAATTCTAACTAACCATGTATATAGGCGCTCAAGATTGTTACAATATTTTGACTTATGTCCTATTTATAGTACTACAAAAAAATCGCCAAGAACACTTCTATACGTTATATTGATCATATAGGTAAATATTCTAAGTTAGAATACTGTAAAAGTTAAGGTTATAATATTTTAACATAAAAAACCTGTAGTGAAGGAGCGTGGTCGGAGTTGTAGCATAGGTGACAACTGCAAATCTGCAATCATGAGGTTGAAGCCAACTAATGATGAAGGTGAAGTCTTCTTCTTGAATATATTGGTTGTGTTATGGACTCATTCTTTAGACTCTATGTTAGAGCAAATTAAAGTTCTTGTTAGAATAAGATTCAGACTTCATTGCTTTTCTGTTTTTCATGCATAGCAACGTCTATCTTTTCTTGATCCGATGAAAAGTTTTAACGAAGGGAAAAAGAACACAGTACAAGAATTCTGTACAAGAATTTGGTTTGTGCCTATATATGGCAGTCTGTACTAGACTAGATTGAACCATATGTTAGCACGCTCTACAGGAGTCTTAACGTTTTAATCCTTTTCAATTAGTCATCATAGTGAGTAGTGACAGTCTTTAATGATTGCAATTTGCAAGTTTCTAGCCCGTGCATGCTGTGTGCGAGCGCTTTTAGTTTCATGGATAAGCAGGCACACACATTACAGTTCTTTGTAGCAGGAAATCTGATAATAGAAAAGTTGTAAAGTGTCCAAAAACAAGCCAACCCATTTTTTTCTAAGTAATAATTGTATGAACTCAATAAAATACATAATACTAGGGCCCTCCCTGGGACAACTAACAAATAGGAAAAACCTACACATCAGTAAATCTGTCACCACTGCAGACAAGCAGAACGCAGTCGACAAGTATCAACTACAACTAGATGATTATATATATTAAAAAAAATGAGATTGCCTCCTTAAGGCTTGTTTGAATTTCTTGTAGCTAAACAGCTTCCCCCAAACTATCTCTGGGTCTCACCAATTGTACAATTTTCATGTCTTTGTTTCCCCGGATTATGCAACCTATTGTTTCATTCTCTCTAGATTGGTGTTAACCAATATATTATAATCCTTTAAGTAGGCATAATTTGTAACTTCTGAATAATAAGGTTACGTTGTAAGTTCACATTCTTACCGAGTCATGAAATAAACCAGCTGCGGAGATAAAAGTTATCCGACCACCTACATGAATTGTGCAGCTTGATAGGATCGGGTTGGTAGTTTTGTACACTTTCTTGCTTTTAGGTTCTGTACTAGTAGTTTCGTTGAGTAGAGTAAGGCTCTCCTTGAAGGACTTTATGCTGAAGATATTCTGCTGCTCGTGTGGAAACCTGATAACCTTCCAGTTTTTGATTATAAAGTCCCACATGAAGAATAAAGTCGAATAATCAATGGACCTTAGATTAAATTTTTTGTTTAACCCTATTGTTGAACCATCTTCAGATTTAATGTTGAACTTCTTTTCCCACAAGTAAAAGCCCTTGTCGTCCTGTTTCAATGTCCACATCACTAAACATTCATGTTCTCTATGATAGAAATCCATAACAACTATTGATTCTTCAAATGCTTCCATAGTTAAGGTTTGGACCTCCACAATTTCTTCAGGAATTATGATTTCCCTTGCCATCTCCTCACTCAGATCAAAAGATGTGATAATCTTTTCATTATTGAAAAAATACAGAGCACCTCTAAGAAGTTGAGGATTAGAATGGTAAGCGATATTATGTCTCTCACAATATATAATCTTCCAACAATTAGTACTCAAGCTATAAACTTCAATGCTGAAAAGAAGGCGTTTTCTAACATTAGTAGTAATAATCTTAATCACCTTATAATCATCATTGTCATACCCAAAACATAAATAAACACCACTAGCATCAATGGACACACTAGAATCTGGCAAAAATTTCGATTTTCTGACAATGGGGTTCCATAAATATATAGGACTGTCTAGTGACAAGGGTTCATCTGACAAACATAACAATCCATTACATATTCCGTGAATAATTACCCTCAACTCATTAGTACTACAGAACGACTTGGCGATGTAGTATTCTTCCCGATTAAAAGTTTCGACATCAGAACATGTTTTATTGTTGATGAGACATAATGAGGAGCAATAACTATGGTCGAATAGGAGATATTTGTTTGCGTTTAAGGATGTTTTCGCATAGGCATCAACAAAGGACTGGTTGCTAATGATTCGAAACCATAATTTGCAGACACACCTGAAACGCAGAAGAGAATCAACAGGTTGTAGTAAAAAAATCTGCACCATCAGTTCTTCTGCTAAATAAATCTGTTGTGAAGGTGCCATTGTTTATTAGAGATTGATGATTTAGAAAGAAGTTATCATGAAAATAGTGATGAATGTTAGGCTGGATCGGAGCAAGTAGTTTGTAGTCCTTTTTATAGGCATCGTTTACGAACTTTTAGGAGTACTTGTATTGCCCTATTACAAGTCAAAATCTTTATGCAAATTTACCATATTTTAAACTCTGCTACCTTATGTCTAAAAATTTCCAAAATATATAGTTTTTTTTTTTCGCTTATTCAGGTAGAATTTAATTTATTTATTTTCACAACTTAAAGTTTTGTAAATACAGAATCAATCTATAATAACAATTTTTTTTAATTATTCTTATGAAGAGCACATTCTATTTATTTTATTTATACACAAAAAAAGGAAAGATATCATATATTCTAAACTTAAATTCTACCGATTTTTTATTTATGAATTTGAATATTTTCAAAATTTATTTTGAGAAATGCAATACCTCCCAAATTTGTTTTCAAAACGTACGTCAATTCACTATTGGTCATTGTAAATAAAATGGATCAGGGAGTTTAGAATCCTAACAGAGACTTTATTATAATCTGAATTTTCAATTAGTTGAGATTCCGAATTCCGAGTTTTAAAATATAAAAGAAAAATAATACCATACTACATAGCTGGTCTGCCAGGATCAAAAGACAAGTGTGTGTGAATCACCACTTAGACTTATATAGAGAGGAGATTGATCACATTTATTCTAACACAGTTCTGCAAATAGCTTATTTAGTGAAACATGTGCTGGTTAGCAATCAGTGCCGTAACACACTCCAGGAATAATCAAACAACCACAGTTACCACAACAACCTGTAGGATTACCCAAACAAAACCCTCCGTTTGCGATACAGTTTTCACCCCCATCAGCCACATTTCCCAGCTTTGGCAGAAGAAAGGATCTTGGCATTGGCGATTTCTTGTAATACATTAGTCCGTCAGTGCCACGGACTATGAGTTCATTGCCAACGATATTGTTTAATGGAGCAGTCATGCTGGTTTCAGTTGAAGCCATCGATGTCAAAGTGGAGAGCAGAACCACCATTAAGGACGCCAGAAAAAAGTTCTTCATCTGCATTTTTTTTTTAATATCAAATGTTTTCTTTATATTTCAAAATGTGCTCTTAGCAAATCCTTTTATAGCTGAGTTATCACTGGACTTTGTAAGTGGATCATGCATTTTGAGACAGGGTTAGTAGGTAAAGCATGAATTGGGTATTTGATCAACTTACAGTTTCTTTTGCAAGGTTAGTAGGTGAAGCATGAATACATTCTTGATCAAACGTAAAGCATGAATTCGGAACCATTAAAAAATACAAAGCACCTCAAAGGATTTTTTCAAATTAAGGAGCAGGACAATCATAAGTCATACTACGACTATTACAACATATAACCTTCTAGCAATTGGTGTTAGAGCTATAAACGGTAATGGAGAAACGAAGCATCGTCTAAGTTTAGTAGTAGCAAACTCTTATCACCTTATAATCGTGATACCCAAAATATAAAGAAGCACCATAGTAGGATTAATGCAATCTTCAGAATCTGGCGAAATCTTGGCTTTTCTGACAACGAGCTTCCATAAATAAGTACGATTGTTTGTATTTGAGGTGTCATTTGACAAACTTAACACCCTGTTAGTCTGTTACACATTCCATGAAATATTACCATCCAGTAAGTAGTACTCCAGAACAACTATGCAATGTAGTAGACTTCTGAATACCTAATTTCTATGTCAGAACATGTTTAATGGTCGACCAAACATGATAAGGAGCAACTATTGTGGTCCAATAACCAATATATGTTTTGCATGCATCGACAAAGGACTTCTTACTGATTCAATACCATAATTTGCAGATTGTCTTGAAACGCAGAAGAGACTTGACAGGTAACAGCATTAGTAAAATAATATGTGGCAAACTAGCTCTATTTAAACTTGCATCGATCATATCTGGTTAGTCAGGTATCAGACAAATTCAAATTCAAATTGTAAGCACACTGCCTTGGTGAGCAAACTCGCAAACAAATGACCAAGACGTAGGGTGCAGCATGATTTAGTTAGATTCGGGTTTGGCCTAAAATCAGAATCAAATTATACAACCTCCCTTTTTTGAAAATTATATTTTAAAAACTCTGAGTTAGGCCAGAATCAATGAACATTTTAATTACAATTTTAGTGGCGAAAAAATGTCATTATATGTATGCTAATTAATTTTCAAATGAAAATAATCTCACTAACCAGTGAATGAGATAATTTAAATTTTTTGATACAGTATTGAACCTTTGTTTGATTGCGCGCGCATACACACCATGCTGAAGATTGTAAGTAATAGTGCTGTTTTTAATTCTCTTTACTTCAATAATACAATGCAAACCCTATCTCCAATTGTAAGCTATTATTTATATTGTCATTTTAGCTCAACCCCATTATCTTATTTAGCTCCCCAAACTAATGTTGCAATTTTCTGGGACTTAAATAACAAACCCCCCAAATCAATTTCGATTTTCGATGCTGCGGTTGGGATGAATAAGGCTTCTTTAACATTTGGGGTTGTTAGATAGGGTTAAATATCAAAGTGGTCACTGAAGTGAAAATCATATATCACTTTTATCACCGATCTCAATGATGTATCACTTTAATCACTAAATTCGTCATAAATATCAAACGGATACCTCTAAATATGTGTTCGAAAAGTAAAAATAATGTATATCGAGTTCTACACATATTTCTTGAATGCTACCGCAACCAAATGAAAAGTTATGAACTCTAGTATTTATGATATTATATTTAGATTTAAAAAAATTATTTACTATTTATTTTTAATTTTATAGTTATTTACTTTGATTTAATTAAAAATAAACAGTAACTGAATTTTTAAAATCTAAATAAATTATCTGAAATACTAGAATTCATAACTTTTCATTTGGTTGTAGTAGTATTGAAGAAATATGTGTAGAACTCGAGAAAATTTATTTTTACTTTTCGAACACATATTTAGAGTTATATGTTTGATGTTTATGATGACTTTAGTGATTGAAACGATACCCCGTTGAGATCAGTGATGAAAATGATATATGATCTTCACTTCAATGACCACTTTGATATTTAACCCTTGTTAGATATAGGGTTAAATATCAAATACATCACTCGTTGTGTCCAAATGTATCAAATTAGACACTCATTGCAAAAATGACTCAATTTAGTCACTAATTTAAGATTTCGTGTCAAGGACATCACCTAGGAATGGCTAAATTGATAAAAAATTTCAACATTTTAATGACTAAGTTGATACAAAATTTTAAATTAGTGACTAAATTGAGTCATTTTTGCAATGAAGGACTAATTTGATACATTCGAACATAATGAATGATGTATATGATATTTAACCCGTTAGATATATGGCTGCTTTCGGTAATCGAAACTTGTTGAATTCTGTTAAGTTAGAGGGTAATGTAGTGAAGGGAATGTGGGTAGTGTTAGTAGTGTTAAAGAGGAGTTGAGTTTTTGTGGGGTTTGTGGGAGGAGGTTTTATAATAGTGAGAGGCTTGTTAATCATTTTAAGCAAGTTCATGAGGCGGAGCAGAGGAAGAGAGTGAGTCAGATTGAGTTGGCGAGTGGGAGTAGGAGGGTGAAGTTGGTTGGGAAGTTTTCGATGAAAATGAGGAAGGTGTAGGAATGTGGCAAGGGAGGTTTTTAATCCGCATGTTGGGAATGGTTTGTCGTATGATTTGAAGAGGGCAGGGTTTTGGGTTAAGGTTGTGTCGAATAAACGGGATGTGGCGGGTGATGAGTTGGGGAAATGTGCATTGAATGTGGTAGATATGAGAGAGGTTGGATCTGTGGTGATTGTGTCTGATGATTCAAAGTTTATGAGTGTTTTGAAGGAGGCGAAAGTGAAGGGGGGGGGGGTGAAGACGGTTGTTGTTGGGGATAGACAAGATGGTGAGATAAAGAGGGCTTTTTCTTGGCAGGGGATCATCTTAGGAAAAGCTAAGAAAGAAGCAGTGTCAGTTGTGGGGCGTTGGAACGATCGTGATGTTTTGAAAACTTTGGAGTGGTCGTATGGTCTAGAAACAGAGAAAACTCGGTAATGCATTAGACGAGTGAGATGCAGAGAGCAAGAAATATATGCAGCATTTGGATGAGGGCAACAAGGGAACTGATGAACTACTTATCTATACTAGAGTGTGTACGGACCTTGCTGAAGGCCCAATTGACTTACCACAAGGTAAATATGTATTTGGATAAATACATATTTGATGGCGAAAGTCAGAGGGGGGAAAATGAGAAACTTCAATATTTTGTGTTGGAGCTGCTTAAAAACATTTTTGTTGTAATGAAGAAGACCAAAGGGATGCTTGCGCAGAGAAGTGCCCTGGGTGGAGATAGCTTGTGAAAGTTGACATGGTTACACGTTTTGTGCCAGCTCTTCAGTCTAAAGTATTTTCAGACCAAGATTCTAACTCTCTCTCAGAAGTGGATGTTCTAACTTCGTCTGCAAACTCTCTCTCTCTCTCTCTCTCTGATCTCTTTATCTCTCAATCTCTCTGCTCCGTCTCTCTAATCTCTGTTCGCTATCTCCATTATTTCTATTTCTATTTCATTAAGAATAGAAGTTTATAAAATACCAAAAATTTAATGAAGCAAGTGTTCACAAAAATATTATAATATTTATGACTAAATAATAAAAAATTCTAAGAGAAACTTGATGTGCTCCCTGAAACTTCTATGTTTAATGAAAGACAGAAAAAATGACATAAATATCACTTTTTTTTATACTAAGTGACAATAATATCATTTTTTTTTTTGAAATAAAGGATTTCATTAAGTAGAATAATCAGATGATAACGTCTCCAACAACAAACTTGGAGGAGACTCAAACACATTGAAGCAATTAAGCGAAACAGGGACTCTAGCCATCAAATGAGCACCCATATTTGCTTGCTTTTTTACATGACAAAGGGATAAATCTGCCCTATACTTAAACTTTCGTCTTTAGGAATCCAACACATGACCTATCTCCAGGTAGTAGCTCGTTTCATTCTTTAATGCCTTAACAACCAACTCCAAATCACTTTCAAGTACAACATCTTGCATACCCATCTCTTCCACCCAGTTTAAAGCTTCCCGAATACCTCGAACCTCCGCTTCCAAAACTGACACAGAACCTTGAATCTTCATGCTCTTACCTTTCACAAAAACACTAGCTTCATTTCTGATAAGCATGCCTACTGAGAACATTACCCATGAATAACGAAGCATTAACGTTTAGTTTCATGTAACCCTGCTCTGGAGGTTTCCATTTTATGGTCCTTGATGTTGTTGTCTTCTTTAGTACTGAGGAGTTTAGACTTGCTTTCCTATTCATAGCAGCTTGCCAATCCTTAATCTGCTTCCCACTGATCTCCATCGCCATTGTTGTCGTTATAACTTTGCCCTCTCAAACCTTTTGATTTCTAGAAAACCAGACACCCCATAAAACCGTAACAACTCTAAAGTCTCTGCACTTTCGTTATTGATCCTATCCATGGGCCATCTAGGGGCAAACTCAACCTCTTGCATATTAAAAACCAGCTCCCTCTTTTGCCAACATTCTACAGCAAAGCCACAATCAAAGAAGATATGCAAAAGATGTTCTATATCATTCTCACACATCGGACATAAAATAGGTAGAGCAATTCCCCTACTTGTGAGAAGCTTTCGAACTGACACATTGTTTTGACAGAAACGCCATAAAAACGTCCTAACTTGATGAGGCAGCCTGAGATTCCAGAGCTTGGACCATCCTTTCGATTCTGGTACATTAATTGACTCCATGTTACTATTGGCCCAGAATTGATAACCTGATTTTACTGTATACCCACCTGTGGTAGTGCTAACCCAAGCTACCCAGTCCTTTACCTCTTCTTGTGGAATTCCTGTTTGACAAATAAGTTGAGAATCGTCATAATGAAAATCTTGCTGTACTTTATTCACGTCCCAGACTTTGCTATTAGAATGGAAGTAACTGCAAACACTATCATTTCTGACAACATTCAGATGACTATCTTCAACGCAAAAATCCCTCTTACCTTTCAACCATGGATCTTTAAATATTCGTATATCTTTCCCATCCTCTAGAATCCATCTGAATCCAGATCGAAGTTTTTCCTTAGCCTCCCATAAGCCTGTCCAAATAAAGCTAGATTATGTTCCTTTAGTTGCTTGAAGAATATGCCCATCCGGGAAGTACCTTGCCTTATACAATCTAGCCACCAGGGTTGAGGGATTTCGACAGAAATTCCAAATATGCTTCCCCAAGAGAGCAATATTAAAACCATGTAGATTACGGAAACCCAAACCACCCTTATTCTTAGCCATCGCCATTTTATCCCAACCCAACCACCTAACACCTTTGTTATTCTCCCATCCGATTTCCACCAATATCCATTAAACATTCTTTCTATCTCAACACATAGTGTCTTCGGAATGAGAAAACAGGGCATACTATATGACGGTATGGATTGCGCCACATTTTTGACCATAATCGTTTTTCCTGCTTTAGATAACAACTTATTATTCCAGTCTTGTATTTTATGCCAAACCCTCTCCTTAATGAAGTTAAAGACAGATTTCTTAGATATACCAATGAAAGATGGGAGACCCAAGTATTTACTATCTTTTAAATCATTGTGCACTTCTAATATATTTTTGATGCGAAGCTGTTTACCACGTCTCACATTTGCAGAGAAAAAGATACCTGACTTTTGATAATTTATAGCTTGTCCTGAGATATTTCCATAATCATTCAGAAGAGCTTTAATGATGTGAGCTTTATTCTCTGCTGCTTTAAAGAACAGGAATATGTCGTCAGCAAATAAAAGGTGTGTTACCTTAGGAGCATTCGAAGTAATTTTACACCCATTAATATTGCCAGCAGTAGCAGCCTCTGAAAGTTTTTGAGACATTCCTTCGACACAAAACAGAAAAAGGTAAGGAGATAGGGGATCTCCTTGCCTTAGCCCACGACTTGGGATGATTGGACCAACTCTACTACCATTAAGCAACACCATATAGCTTACCGTAGTTACGCAAAGCATCACCCAACGAATCCATTTTCCTGAAAAACCCATGTCTCTCATTCTACCTCTGAGCTACGACCATTTCACTCGGTCATAGGCTTTGGAAACATCCAATTTTAAGGCTACTTCTCCCACCTGCCCTCTGTCCTTCTTCTTCATAAAATGTAGCAACTCAAACGCAACCAACACGTTATCAGAAATGTTTCTCCCTGGGATGAATGTTGTCTGATTCTCAGAGATTAGATTAGGCAAGATTAATTTCAATCTATTAGAAAGGACCTTGGCCAATATTTTGTAGAGAACATTACATAATGCAATCGGGCGTAAGTCAACCATCTTCTCTACGTTATCCTTCTTTGGAATCAGCACCAAAGTTGTATCATTTAGATTCGCAGGGAAAGCTAACTCATTCAACCAGTCACTACAACATTTGAATATAT
The DNA here is from genome assembly GCA_030848705.1 of Heracleum sosnowskyi. Lineage (NCBI taxonomy): Eukaryota > Viridiplantae > Streptophyta > Magnoliopsida > Apiales > Apiaceae > Heracleum > Heracleum sosnowskyi. The sequence continues at coordinate 76,931,080 of CM061235.1, forward strand.
CTCGACCCAAAAGTTCCCAAAAATGCTGAAAGAATGCAGGGCTAAAACCATCAGGCCCTGCAGACTTGTCTGGGTGCATTTGACTAACCGCAGTTGTAAATTCCTCAAATCTCAGGTCTGAAATGAGCTTATCATTTTGTTCATCTGAGATAACTCCACTTCTGTTTCCTTCCTCCCCTGCATTGTCATCAGAGTCATCTGCAAAAATATTTCTATAGTAATGAACTGCCATTTTACACATTTCATCATGATTACTGACCACCTCTCCTCCATCATTCACCAAATGGGAAATATGATTTTGCTTCCTCCTTCTCGATGATACATCATGGAAAAACTTAGAATTGGTATCTACCTCAGTCAACCAGAAAGATTTTGCACGCTGTTTCCAGTACAATTCTTCATGATAAAGCAACTCATTTATTCTTCTCTTCAAAGTATTGTTTGATCCCCTGATCATCATTCCTGTCTTTCAATGAGCTAATGGTCTCCTTCAACTTCTTGACTTTGTCCCGAAATTTATGAAAAAAGTTTCGACCCCACTTCGCCATAAAAGATGATACTGAGAGTAATTTCGGAAGCATATAAATAGGAGGGATAGATTTCCAATAATCTGAAACTTCCTTCTTGAAACTCGGTTCATTTAGCCATGTGTTCTCAAATTTAAAACGAAATTGCTTCCTCGACCATGTCACATGTATTGGCTCTAAAATAATGGGATCATGGTCTGATATGATTGTATGAGTCACTGAAAGATTGCACATAGGAAATTTCCTCCACCATTGATCATTAGCAGAAGCTCTGTCAAGCTTCTCTTGAACCCAATTCTCCGTTCCCTTACTTTTCTCCCACGTGAAAATACCACCTGTTAGAGGTAATTCAGAAAGACCACAATCATCAATAGCACTCCTGAATCCATCTAAAAGAGACTGAGGATGTAAATGAGCACCCTTCTTATCCTCAACATATAACATGTCGTTGAAATCCCCAAAAATACACCAGGGGATGTTAACATTGTTCGACAGAGATCTAAGGAAATCCCAAGAAGCTTGTCTGCGAGTCCTCTCTGGATAGCCATAAAAACAAGTTAACTTCCAAGAAATACTTAATCCATCTATAATGTGCACATTAATATGGTTGCTCAAAGAATCCAACACTTGACAGGCAACCGAACACTTCCACATCAAAGAAAGACCTCCACCTCTACCTATACGAGTTACTTCAAAATAATTAGCAAAACCAAATTTAACAGCTATCTCTTTTATAACTTTTTTTCAACTAGAGTTTCTGATAAAAATACCAAATAGGGTTGTGAGACTTTAACAAGTCTCCAAACACTCGAACTGCACGAGGGTTCCCCATTCCCCTGCAGTTCCAACTTAGAAGATTCATAATGGGCGGCTAGCTTGCACCGCAAGCGTAGCCAAATCGTTAACTGGAGAAACTACATAATCAGTTTCTGAAAATGCAGTTTCGTTTTGAGTAACATCTTGCCCCTCCTTAGCACCAATGGGTAAAACATCATCAGTGTCCATTGTAGATTTTGTTTCAGGCCCATGACGACTCCTTTTTCTGTTCCCTATATCCAACCCATCAAACTCCCCCTTTTCTAGCCCATCAATCAATACTAAACTAGAAGACGACCCAGGCCCATTATTACTCTGACTCCCTGTTGTCAAATTTGAAAAATCCCTATTATCCCGCCTGTTGTCCCTCCTATCAGATAAGCATACAATCTGTTTTCCTGAATTAACGCCCGTAACATCAGGGCAGTTATTCTCCCGTCCAACTCTCGCCGGCCACTCAGCATCATCTTCCTCACGTAACCACTTACTGCCGCCCTGACTTCCTCCTCGACGAGAAGGTGCACGCAACCATGTCCCCCACTCCTTTACCCCACCATCACTTCTATTATCCATTGATTTCCTACAGAATCTTTCAGTGTGAGTAACCAGACCACGAGAAAAGCAAAAATCCCCTAGACGCTCATACTTGCATAAGACAACAAAATCAGTCCCATTTTTCCTTTTGATTTTCTTCTTTCTCTTTAATGGCTTCCTTACATCCAAACGAATCTTAATTCTCATAAACTCCCTCTATATACTCGAGTTATTCTTAGTATCATAAGAAATGAATTCGCCAAAGAAATTTCCAAGCTGCTGTCCTACTGCTTCAGACATAAAGCCATTTGGTAGATCGTACACCTGGATCCATATATTCATAAACCATAGAGGAACTTTCAGTGGTTCCTTCCCCTTGGGATTTCTTCAATCAGCAACATTGCGTTATCAAAGGACCACGGTCCACCATTCATCACCCATTTCTTGTCCTCCTTATGGTAGAACTGAAATAAATATATCCCTGTCTCCAATTACTTGATGTTTATGCCCATAGTAGGTTTCTAAATGTCTGCCATCTTGACTCTCATTGCCCTAGTATTAATGTTCTTCTCTGTGAGAAAACGACCTATCAGACAAAGTTCGTACTTATTCACCTCTTCCTCAATATCCCCATCAAACGTTAAATCCTCGTTCTCCTCATCCTCCATGTTAAGATTTGCAAACTGTTCATCAATATTTCTATAACGTGCCATGATGGCCTCACACAGATCTGAGATTGATAATCAGAAATGATGAGAAAAATAAAACTCTCACATGAAGCGGAGAGAAAAAAATAAGAGTCACGATACTCTTTTTAAGAATATCATTTTTAAAATTTTTGGTCAAAAATATCATTTTATTACGCATTTTAAAATTGGGTAACACTATTACGCATTTGAGAAATGGGTAACATGTAATTTTTCAAAAAAAATTGCAAAAAAATAAAATAAAAAATAAACTGAAAAAAAGATTACGCATTTTGGAAATGCGTAACACCTGATTAAAGAGGTGTTACGCATTTCCAAAATGCGTAACCCTTTTTCAGTTTATTTTTATTTTTTTTGCAAATCTTTTCGAAAAAACACATGTTACCCATTTCTCAAATGCGTAATAGTGTTACCCATTTTCTAAATGCGTAATAAATCGGTATTTTTGACCAACATGTATGAAAATAGATATTCTTGTCACCAATTTTAAAAAAAATGGTATTTTTGCTCATCACCCTGAGAGACATGCAGTCCCACTGTATCTCTCATCGTTTGCAAACTATGTGGAAATCGGAAAGCTGAGAGAATTACTATGCAGAGGCACAGAGCAGCATAGAGGTGCATATATTCTTGCAGAGTAAATGAACTCTAAATCCTAGACACTTGGTTTTTTCGGTCAGAAAGATTAGAAGTCTAGATTGAATAATGAATTCACTCAAGTTGTGTAATTATGCAAGAATAATACCTGAATCAACATTATAGCTGGCATGGGTAGTAAGGATAGTGGAATATAGAGAGATTTCGATTCTGGGTAAATGATGCTGGGACTAAATTGGTTAAATATACAATTACTCCATCCATTTCTTTTCAAGTGTCATTTTTTTACCATACACACTTATTAAGAATTATAATTATGAGGTCTTTTTATCATTAATGTAATTCTATTTTCCTAATCAGACAGCAAAAATAAATATTATATTAGCTAGCCTTTTCATAAGACAAATTAGAAATATGACTTTCAACTAGAAACTTTCGCAATCTGTATTCTTTACAGGAGGGGGTTTAAGGAGATCATCATCATCATCAAATTTAGATTCAAATAAAAATATTAAATACAATAAACGCTAAAACAATTTGGAGTAAAATTATACATGTAATTTATATTCACTTTCGGCTCGCTCAAGAAATCCAATAATCAGCTTTCAAGTCCGAGATAACTCAGTGGGGCATGAATGAAGAATGATGCAAAATTTAAAATACAAATCTAGAAATTTGTACATATATGTAAAAATAGCGTACCACAAAAGCTCGAAGCCTTCAACTTCTCTACAATTTTATGAAAGATCAAACTAATGCAAAAAGTTCACAAGGACCTGACCAAAAATTTGAAAAGAATCCCTTTAGAACATACGAAGAAACGCCTGAGAACTTGGGATCACATAAGTGGTGGTGATACAGGAGTGGGGGAGGTGGTGGTGATACAGGAGTGGGGGAGGCGAGCAGGTGAAAGTGAAAGCGTGAAAATGAAACTAAAACCTAGGGGTGAGCAACAGGTCATAACCGACCCGAACCGAACCGGACCCGAAAGAACCGAGAACCGAAATATCAATATATACTTTAAGAACTGTTTTATGGAAGAACCGAACCAGACCCAAACCGCAAATTTCTTTATTTTAATAAAATTTTATACTTCAAATTTATTAGTTTTGACAAATATTGATTATTTATTAAGGGTAACTTAGCCTAAACAAATATTAATTATTTTGGATATGTCATTTTGTATTCAACTACTTTCTAAAAGTTAATAAAAAAATATATTAACGAAAATAATATAAGCATCATATATATTTATACAAATTGATAATTGTGTATAGTGTTATATATTGATTTTTGATATTTATATTTGGAATATAATATAATATATAAAAAATAATTATAATATATATATTATTTTTTATATTTATATATATACGGTTCGGTTCTTACGATTCTATGATGCTAAGAATCGACCCGAACCGAGAACCGAAATTATAAAAATAATGAGAATCGAACCGGACCCGAATTGTGTAAGACCCGAACCGGACCCAAAGTTTTGGTTCGGTTCGGTTCCCGGTTCTGACCCGAGAAATGCTCACTCCTACTAAAACCTATTCGGGGGGCTGATAGATGGTGGGTAGACACTGGTGTCTCCCTCCATGACCGTACAATGTTCAAAACAGATCATATAATATTCAAAACATATACGGATGCAGAAGACAAGAAGGTACTTCTAGGAGACTCCCACACCACCAATGTTGGAATTGAAAATGTGGAGCTCAAGTTTACCTTTGGAAAGACCCTACTGCTGAAGGATGTCTTGCACACTCCAGACATGCGAAAGCGAAAGAAATGTCTGGGGGTTTTACTTATTAAGGGAGGGTTTAACCATATTGTAGGTTCTGATTTGTACACCATTACTAAGCATGGTACTTTTGTGAAAAAAGGGTATGCCATAGATGGAATGTTTAAGTTGAATGTTGAAGTTAATAAAATTCCTATTTCCTCTTATATGTTGACTCATTTCAATACTTGGCATACTAGGATTAATTCTCAAGTTGTCTCTTGCTGATTTAAATAAATGTGAATATTGTAGTCAAGCGAAAATCACTAAGACTCGTCAATATTGATAAATGACTCTATTTTATCCAAACATTTAAATGCAAGTCATTTTACTTTGCAAAGTTTTACTTATAACTCCCTTTTTGGTGGATAACTGATTGATACTTTCAACACCCTTGGTAGGTGATCTTTACACCTCGCATATTTTTTTATTACACAATTGTCATTTCTACATTATCAATAGAGAATGATTGGCGTGCCAACATGCTTGGCGCGGCAAACCTTTTTGTAAGAAATTCTGCAAAGTTGAAATTTAACACATGCAATCTTATTTGCATCCATAGTATTCAATCTCAACATGATAACTAATAAAAAACAGATAAAGGAAATAAATATGTTCATCCTTTGAACCACTTCATTAAAAAGTTTTGAAACTTCATAACTTACAATAAAAAAACACCCTTATGGCTTATAGCACAATGAGTACTAGAAATAAATTATCTTCGGCATTGCCAGTATCAAGGCTCGTAGCCTAATAAGTCTTTGGGAATAATAAAAATGCAATCACTAGCTCAGTAAGGTGTATATTTACTACCCCCCGAGACTAGGAATAAATTTATTCAATGCTAGTTTCAAGAACTGCAGGAGGCACAATGGTTCTCTTATTGATAATATTTTTTTAAGTGAATGACATTCCAATCTTTTGAAACTGGTTTATCATTCAAATCTGACAAGTAATATGCTCCTCCCCAAAGAACAACTCTGACCCTATAAGGACCCTCCCAATTTGCTCAAAAGACTCCATGAGTAGCAACTTTGGTGTTGGGCATGACTTTCCGGAGAACCAAGTCACCAACTTTGAAAGCACGAACCTTCACCTTGATGTTGTAAAACCTTGCTACACGTTGATGGTAAGCTGCAAGTTTGATTTGAGAATTTTCCCTATCTTCTTCCAACAAATCTAGATGAAGCCTATGATTGACCTGATTTGCCTCTTCATTAAAATTATCACGTCTGAATGAACCTGCACCTATGGAGTTGTATTGTAAGACCAAAGCACCATGGGCAACTCCTCTGGCCAGCTTCCCTTACTATTCTACAGCTTCGTCTTAAGTGTATGCTTTATAATTTTGTTCACTGCTTCAGTCTGTCCGTTACTTTGTGGATGATATACAGCTGCAAAATCTTTCTTGATGTGTAATTCCTCACAGAGACCTTTCAACTCCTTGCTATCAAATTGCTTCCCATTATCAGAAATTAACTTGTAAGGGACTCCAAACCTGCACACAATAAAATTAAAAACAAAATCTCTTAGTTTCTTTGCAGTTATAGTAGCTAGCGGGGCAGCTTCCGCCCACTTGGTGAAATAGTCCACGGCCACCACAACATATTTTACTCTTCCCTTTGTTGTTGGAAGTTCTCCAATCAGATCAATTCCTCACATAGCAAATGGCCATGGACTCATCAAGGATGTTAAAGAAGTGGCAGGGCTATGAGTATAGTTTGCAAACTTCTGACACTTATCACATGCTCGAGAGAACTTGTAAGCATCTTCCTTCATGGTAGGCCAATAATATCCCTGTTTCAAGATTTTTAACGCCAAGGATCCACCCCCCGAGTGATTACCACAAATACCCTCATGGACCTCTCTCATGATGTAGTTGCACTCATCACCATCTATACATTTCAGAAACGGTTGATTAAAATCTCTCTTGTATAACACTCTATCATACTCCACATCTTGAAGCCTTGTATTTGAGCTTCATTGCCTCGATTATATTTTCAGGCAGCCAGCAGTCCTTTATGTACTTCCAAATTGGGGTCATCCACGTCTCCTGACTAATAACATCCACTTGCATTACCTCGGCCTCTGTCACACTTGTTTGGTGCAACACCTCCATAGGAATAAACCCTAGCACACTTACATCTTTTTGAGACGCCCACTTTGCAAGTGCATCAGCTTGTTCATTCTCCCCGTGAGGTATATCTCAATCCCCCAACAAGGGTAACTTTCTAGAATACATGATTGAACCCTTGTGGTGTATAGATAGGCTTATTGATACCTTGATTCCCCAATAAGGATAACTTATTGGAATACAGAATCAGGTCTTCACTTATACTTTGTCTTCATCTTGTAATCTTCTATAAATCTTCAATATGTGCTAGATGGTGAAACGGAACATTATCGCTTCTTCATGGTACCTCCAAGTTGGCACCCCAACTTGGCTCTCCTCCTCATGTTGGCGCACCAACATGTGACTTGTCCAAGGTTGGCGTCCCAACCTTCGCCCTGTCCATAGTTGGCACTTCAACTCGTACATGTTCATATTTTGGAGCTTCCAAATTTATCTCCTGCTACCTTCAACAATCATTTATGTCTATATACCCCTATAATCATGTCAATCTAGTAGTTGACTACCTTTAAATAGTCAACCTTTCCTTGTATAAATTTTGGGTGTAACAAATTGTATTCAACCACCCCCTTTTATACAATTCATTGTTGATATTGGGGTATAACAATTAAATTTATAAGGTTAAGTACTACTACTAATGCACCAACAAATCATGATATTTTGGGGGCCTGTAGTGGGATTGTGAACTACCCAAGTTGTTGCATTTAGGCCAGTGTAATTCGACTTATTTCGAATTCAGAATTGGGACTTGAACCAGTTTTCAAAAAAAAAAAAAACCGAAATTTGACCCGGTTTGTCACGATAGTATATATTAAAAGGTTGGTCGTCAAATAATAATCGATCTTTTAAGCCAAAAATATCAAAATTTTGTAGTCGAACGACAGTCGGATGATTAACTATCAACTTTTTACTGATAAAAATCCTAACTAAAATTAGAATATCATCCATTTATTATAAATATTCGTGAAACTATGATATGATATTTTGACTTAAAAGTAACGTAATCGATGGATCCTCATAAGACTGTTATCCATCAATTAGTTACTTGACCAAAAATAAAATTCTATTATAGGTACCACTTATCATCAAATTAAAAATATGATTTCTACCTATTATATATATATATATAATATGTTCTTCGTTAGGTAAAAGTATAATTACATAACTTTTTATTGGTTCATTTATTATTCAAAGGCTACCAACTAGTAAAAAAAATGTGCATCAAATAATATTTAAGTTATTGATGTACAAAACTTTATAAATATATATCTACACAAAATTTGTTTTTGAAGTAATAAATATTCAGAATATATATTCAACAAAAATGGAATTGAAAAATTTATCATTCAAAGAAATATAAATACGTTGACATGGTTGAATGTGAAACTTTATGTCTAAGGATTGGAACAGTTCTTTCAAAGTGTAAAAAATTACACAGATGGTTGAATTATGTTTAAGTTAATCGAACGAAATATCTTTAGCTATATCACTTTGTAATATATGGTTAGCAAAACCATTCAATACAACAAAAAATGAATATGAAGTTGAAGTAAATCATTCTGAGTAGTTTTGAGGATGATATGATGCAAGTTGTAGAAAATTGAGAAACTTAATGCAAAAATTAGTACAACTATGAAGTTCAATATTTAGAGATAATTGCAGCATGGAGCACAATGAAACTAGTAATATAGTTTACTAGCTGAAAAGTTTGCTTGAATCATTCTTAACCGACAAACGAAACCACATGGGTCATGTTTACAACAACTACCACTTATGATCTATCAAACATCCAGTTGAAATAAGATCGAGTGGATAAAAGTTTGACGAGTGAACTGCGTGACAGTTAAAGTCAGCCCACAACTCCACATTATCAATTACAAGCCTAGTGAAATTCTTCTTCTTCTGATCATAAATATAGAAATTACCATTTCGTAACTTCACTAAAATTCCATCGTCCTTCAAAACTGCTACTAGGTGAAGTGAGGATGTATCTAATCCAGCAGGAATAGAGGTTGTTAAAATGCAATTTAAAGCCCATGACTCTCCTACTTCATACTTCTGCATCGACCAAATGCCGAAATGAGTAAGACCTGAATTATCAAACAAACATAGACAATTGTTCAACACTCCAATACTCATATTAACTTTGCCTTTTCCGATACCAGAAGGAAATGGAATCTGATAGTCTCGCTCTTCTTCAATTTTGAAAGCATATAAAGATGTGAAATCTTCCATCTCGTTGTAAAACAACCAATGAAAAGCTCCTTTCACGATAACATCAAGAGATTCTTGATTACTTGGATATGGAAGATATCCTATACTTTTCCATGTATTTATCCCAACAATAAGAACCTCGGCCTCTGATCGTTTTTTATAAATTGGGTGCATCGGATGAATTAATGTTGAAATTCTCAAAATCTTATAATGATCGGTGGATGAACTAAAACCGAAACCATAAACTTCTTTTATTTGCCTCTTGGAACCATACTTGTTATTTGGTTTTGGAAGGATAGTATATTGTCCTAAAATTGGGTTGCAAATGTAAAGAATTGGTTGTAAACATGGAAAATAAGCTACACCTCCATACAACCTTAAAAAACAAATCAAACCCTTACAAGAGCCGACAATTTTAGCGTTCCTGATTGGGATTATAGATTTATATGATCTACAATATCCCTTCGCAATCTCAACCAAGTGAATCCCAAAATTGTTATTAAACACAATAGTGGTGTATGGGGACATTTCAGTATAAAATTTAGTGAAGAATTTCTCAGAGATTAATTTAAGAAATAACTTGCACACGCACCTGAACACACAGATAGAAGCAATTGGAAATCCTGCAATAATTCTTGCAATGAGTGACTCTGATACAACATCAATCAGACTCATCTGATTGATTTCTTGCCTGAATTCTACTATTTGTTGTTTTGTAGTTTTCTTTGTGCGATTTCCCCTATCATACATGATGGAATGAGGAAGTGATATGTAAATCTTGAACCAATAGTTTAGAAGGTAGTATTGGTGTTGATGTAAAATATTGTAGAAAATTTTCAGGATCTGGATTTATTATCATTCAAAAATCTCACCACAAAATTTTTAAATTTTACAATAACAATAAGTACATTTCACGGAATATCTCCGATAAAATTACATGATAAGTATCCCAATTTATTTTATTATATGGACTTGGATATCGACACCGGTTCAAATATAACTGTCGAATTCTCAATTTTATGAATAAAAAGATTTCTGGGTAGAGATCTAGAAGACTTGGCTTGCTAGTATAAGTATGTAACACATAATTTTCTATATTGTTGAAATTTTTTATGCTAGAAACAATATTATTTATTTCTAGCGAATTCAATGGAATTATTTGAATATAAATATTTATGAAATTAAATTAAAGATAACTTTGAAATAAATTGCCTAGAAATCTTAGATTACATTTTAAACAACTATAACGGGGCGAAGTGTCCATTTTCAACATAAAGCATCTGACTTAGTGTCATGTCTCACACGGGTATAATGAAAACGTTAAAGGTTTAAGTATCAAATATTTTTCAAAACTAAATTAATAAATTTTGATAGAAAGAATTAACTCTATATTAGATGAATCGTAAAAACAATATTTGTTACTATTTATATATATATATATATATAAGTAAAGGTGATATATATATATATATATACTATAGTATTAAAATAAAAACATTAAAAAATTTGGTCGATCCGTCGATTGATCAATATTTGGCCGGTCTACGGGCCTATTCATTGCCAAATTTATTTTGACAGGTCTAATTGCTTTAAAAACTATTCAAGTTAAAGCATATTTAACTACTTTAATTTAAACATATCAGTAGGACCTATTTATTTAAGAAAATCTATTTTAATGAGTCTAATCATTAAGAATACTAGTTTATATTCAATGCGCTGCACGGATTACTTTTGATATTTTTTATGTAATTTATCAATGTTTATTTTTGTTGTAAGAATTGTAATTATAATAAATTGTTGAAATATTAGACTTGTTAAAATATATTTAAAAATAAGTAATTCCTTAATATATGTTTAAATTAAATAATTATATGTATAAGACCCACATTAAAATATATTTTTTAATAATTAGACCTTAAAATAAATAGCTCTGAGATGTGTTATATGAGAATAGTTTTCTTTTTAAGAATAAGTCCAAAATATGTGTTTGAATTAATATAATTTTATATTTATTAGTTGGAAATGGTTTGTAAAATAATTATACGGGTTAAAATTAATAAATCATAAATACATAGATATAGATTTGTATGATAAATAGGTCCAAATATTAAAATCTAAGTGTTGAAACTGAAATACCAAAAAATAAGGAAAGAAGTACCAAAATACCTGAAGATAGTCCGATATACACATTCTTCTATACCTGTTGTAAGAGCGTACCTTATGTTGTTCACCGTTGCACGACCGTTATGGCAAGCAATCACCACCTGCTTTCGAAATATATAGATATAACATCATATTTACCCACATTACTCAACACAACTTCACAATTCATTACAAAACACTTTTCCCTTCTTATACACACGCCTACATATAACGTTCCATATATATACATACATATCTCCACCTTTAATTCAAAAAGAGATGACGGAATTATAAAAGTTTTACCAACACATCGATTTGATACCCCTCTACTTTTGGTAACCCACATGACCACATCTCAAGCATCCATCTAGTGTGCCAGTGTATTCCCACATACTACTTCAAAGGAGGCGTATCCACTTAATACTACTTCCATGAAGGCGTATATGCGTTATACTCGTTCCTATGACGCGTGTCTACTAGGTACGTGCAAAACCGATTCGGGAGATTCTTATAAGTGTAACTCGTAGAAGCGTGTTTGTCTGGTACGCTTCAGCCCAAAGCGTATGTAATGGGTATTTAGGGCAGTGCTCAACGCTGATGAACATTTTGGTGAAATCTTGATCAATACTCAATAGTGGTTGTTTTCGACTTTCACCCAATAATAAGTATCAAAATAAAGAATAATCAAGTAGGGGGAATTAAGTATAAACAACATAAAAAAATAGGTACCGTACCGACCAAATTTTTAATGTTTAGGCTTTAATAATACTAATTTATATCATGTGCGAAGCATAGATTAATTTTAACATTTTTAATAATATCTGAATTTATTTTCTATTATAAATTTTTTTATTAATAACAACATTTTAAATTATTAAAAGTATTAAAATATGTTTGAAAATAAATAATTAAATATTCGCTCGTGATATTTTTGCAAAAGGAGAGATTTTAGTAAGGAAAAATAGAAAAGGTGATATATTTTAGTTGAAAGGGGTAATTGCCCGTGATATTTATGAAAAATGAGGAGATTTTGTTAGAAAAAATAGAAAAATAATGTGTTTTAGCTTAAAAGTTAATTGGTTATAAATAGATCATAATATTTAATAATATTTTTTTATAAATAAGTAAGGGTAGTTAAGTAAAATCACGAAGTACCAAAAAACAAGTACCGTACTGACCAAACTTTTAATATTTCGTCTTTAATAATGTAGTATAGATATATAAAATATTTTTAATAATCAGACCTTTAAGTAAATATCCCTAGAAATGTGGTATATTAAAATAGGTTTTTTTTAGTAAAATTTTTAGAGATGTGTTTAAAAGAAGTATGTTTAAATTAACTATATGTGTTTTAACTAAATTATGTTCGTACAATAATTAGACTTATTAAAAAAAAGAATACCATAAAGATATAGATTTATTAATAAGTAGGTGCAAATATCAAATTTAAGTATCCAAGCCTATTTCTAAGAAATAGATGTAAATTTGCATAATAAGTAGACCCAATTATCAAGATTTAATATTATAATAAATAGAATCAAGTATTAAAATTTAGATATCAAAACCAAATATTGAAATAAAATAATTAAGTAATGATAACTAAGTAAAAATAAATAAATAAAATAATGTACCAATCAAATTTTAATATTTCGATTTTAATCATATAGTATATATAGGATAGATACTTTGATGATCCTAATTAAACTAAAAACATAGCTATCTATCTATACTATTGCTAGCATTTTACCCGTGATATGCACCGAATGCACATTTTTCAAATAATCTAAAATAGTTACAAAAATGTATATAAATAAATTATTTTCTTATTTGTTGTTTTCTCCCAAATAATTTTACGATGTTATTTTTACGGAAAGTCTGATTTAATATAGTCCTATCTTGAAGACCGGACAGAAAAAAAATAAAAGCATAATTATTAGTAAAAAATTAAAGCATGTATACATAAAGTGACCAATTCTATGGTGGATGCAGAATGGCCAAGCAATAATGCTAATTGGACCTCTTGTTGAATGCGTTTAATGTTTTTGGAGGTTGTTAAATGGACATGCTCCGATTCACATAGATTACCTATTAGGAATTATGTTGATTCTTGATGATAACTGAACTAACTTGGTGAAAATTATATAAGTTAAAATGTAGCTTTCAACGGATAGCATGTGTATACAGTATTCGTTGAAGGGTAGCTTATCTACGGATAAGACTCTATGTAACATGCTTGTATAATTCTGTATTAGCAGTTGAAGTATTAGTTTTCTAAGTCATCTTGACTATCAACGAATATGTAGATATGGAGGCTAATTGTAAATAGTCTATGCCTTGTAATTTTACATAAATGAAATTGAGTTTCAACGGATGGAGTCACAATATTTTAACGGATGCTACTCAAACAACCTTAACGGATGCCACCTCTATTATTTGTACCTGACACTGTGAAAAGGACAGGTCAGACAAAGCACTGGGTTGACAGAATTCACGAGAGCATGAAAACCAGTATTTCTGGTAAACTCAGAAGAACAAGAAGCATTCAGTTTTCTTTGGTCGGAAGTGGCATTACTACAAAGGTTATTCGGCCAAAAGAAGCCAGCCACCAACAAAAGGACCACTACTCAGAATGGAGAAACAAGCCTTTTTGGACTCTACCAATTTTGTATTATTAGCTATTCAAATTATCTTATAAACTTGGATTATATAACCAAATGTAGCACTGTTTTAGGAGATAAGAAATCAGTTAGGTTATTCAAGAGCCAAAGCAAAATTCTCTGTAATTTGTTGAAGCTAAAACAGTGTATGCAGCTGTGTGTTTATTCATAAACATCACAGAGATTTCTTCAATAAAATCTCTCAGGTAGAACAATCAATCCACCTGAATTTTTAATTCTTGTGTTATTGTTTTACATTCTGTTCTTGATTTTATTTTATTTTTTGTCTTTGTTTAAAGAACTGAAGAAATTTTAAAGATTGTATTCAACCCCCCCCCCCCCTTCTACAATCTTGATTCATTGTCTGGGAATAACAATTGGTATCAGAGCAAGCTTCTAACAAACAAGAAGTTTAAAGATCAAAAGACATCAGAATCATGGGTTAGAAGGATTATGGAGTTAAGATACCAGTTCTTGATAAAGACAATTACTTTCACTTGAAAGTAAAGATGCGTTTACATCTTATGTCCATGGATGAAGGATATGTAGAATGCATTGATCATGGTCCTCATGTTCCAATGAAGCCAAACACTTCAATAGCTCAAGCACCTGCAAGAACCCCAGACACCATTCCAAAGTTATCTTCGGAATGGACTCATGAGGACATCATTGCCATACACAAAGACAAAAAGACTATGAACATTGTCTTGAATCTGATATTTTTGACAATGTCATTAACTGCTCTACAGCTAAGGAAATTTGGGACACAATCCAAACCATATATGAAGGAACAGAACAGGTCAGAGAAAACAAGGTGCAGCTTCTCATACAACAGTATGAATACTTTCACTTTAAAAGTGGAGAATCTTTGAATGATAATTTTAGTAGATTTCAAAAATTGTTGAATGGATTAAAGTTGTATGGGAGAGTGTATCAAACTAAGGATTCAAATCTCAAGTTTCTGAGAGCCTTGCCCAAAGAGTGGAAGTCTATGATTGTTTCCTTGAGAAACACTCAAGAGTAAAAGGATTTTACTCTTGAACCGCTGTATGGAACTCTAAAGACATATGAGCTAGAAATGGAGCAGGATGAGGAAATTGAGAAGGTTCAGAAGAAAAATGGATCTGTTGCCTTAGTTGCAAGCGTTAACAAGGCTGGGGACATGAAGGAAGAAACTACTGAAGCTACACCAAGCCCAAGTGCTTGTGAAGGTAGGATTGAATCAAGAAAAGGTAAGGGAAAGATGATTGAAGAAAGTGATCCCTCAAACCAAGATGTAATGGATGAGCTAGATGAACATTTAGCTTTTCTGTCAAGAAAATTCTCAAAGCTCAAGTTCAAGAGAAACCCTGAGGTGACCAAGCCATTCAGAAAGGACTTTCATTCAAACAAGAACTATGTTGAAAGGTCCAAATTCAAATGTTTCAATTGTGGAATGGGAGGAAACTTTGCCAGTGAATGCAAAAGACCTAAAGTTGAGAAGAATGACAAGAAGTTTGAGCCTGTTGATTATAAGAAGAAATACTTTGAACTTCTCAAGCAAAAGGAAAGGGCATTCATAACTCAGGACTATGACTGGGATGATGGTGGGAATGACTCTGAAGAGGACACTGAGCTTGTAAACCTTGCACTGATGGCTGATTCAAATGAGCAAGAGGCCAGTTCATCAACCAATCAGGTAATCACTAATAACCTCACTGAGCTTTCTATAGAGGAATGAAATAGTGCAATTAATGATATGTCTACTGAATTGTACCATATGTGTGTTTCTCTTAAGTCACTTATAAAAGAAAACACCATGATTAAAGATGCTAATATGTTTTTAAGTGATAGAAATGTTGTCTTGGAAACTCAGTTTATTGAGTTTGAGAAAATGAGGATGGAGTGTCAGATTGCTAAGGATGAACTGCTAGTTGTACTGAAAAGAGAAGAAATTCTCAAAGTGCAGTTAGCAAAAGAACAGGAAGTAATTGCTAGATGGAATGATTCCATGAATGTTGCCATAAATATAATCAAAGTTCAAGGTGTGGATACATTCTACAAGGAATCAATGAAAAACGACAAAGAGAAACTAGATTTCATTTCTGAGGATCTAGGAGCTGATGATGCTTCAACGGATAGCGACCATCCGCTAAGAGATAACTCTTTAGCGGATGAGACTCATCCTTTGAAACATACAGCAAGTGTCAGTAAAAAAAATTGGAGAAACTGAACAAAAAGTATGGTCCAACCAGCAAAAATCTTGTTCAGGGAGAAAGTAGCAAAACCAAGAATGTTGAAAAGGTAAATATAGGTCACATGTCCAACAAGCAATTGAAGGACAAGTTAGAGAACATAGAGTTCAAGGCTGAGGTTAGAAAGAAAAAGAACAGAAATGGTAAGGTAGGGATTAATAAGCATAACAATTACACACCTGACAAATATGCTCCTAGAAAGACATGTGTTAAGTGTGGAAGTGCTAATCATTTGTCTACCAACTGTAAAGCTGTTAAAAATACAAATGTTCAAATGTCAATGCCTGTACCTAATGTGCCTATGCCTGTTATGCCTAACATGCATGTACATAATGCTCATACATCTAACATGTATCCTAACATGCCATTCATTTTAAATATTTATATGAGTGCATTTACTATGCCTCAAATGTCATGGAGCATGCCACACATGAGCACTATGTTTGCTCAGCACTCACAAATGCCAACACCAAACATTTATGCATCTGAACACTTTCAAAATGTTGTGTCTCAAAGGCCAACACCAAGAGTCAAGGTTGATTTAACTCAACCTATGATGAAGGTGCAAAATGACAAGGGGAACAAAGTAAGGGCTAACAAGACAAGACCCAAGGAAACTTGGGTACCAAAATCAACTTGATTTGGTTTCGTTGTGTACAGGGAAACAGAAGGAATCTATTGTACCTAGACAGTGGTTGTTCTAGGCACATGACTGGAGATTCCACCCTGCTCACAGAGTTCAAGGAGAGAGCTGGACCTAGCATTGCCTTTGGAGATGACATCAAAGGATATACTAAGGGATATGGCTTGACTTCAAAGGAAAATGTCATCATTGATGAAGTAGCACTAGTTGATGGACTTAAACACAATTTGTTGAGTATCAGTCAACTATGTGATAAAGGTTTTTCAATTTCATTCAATCAAGGAGCATGTGTTGTCTCAAGCAAAAAGGACAACATTGTGGTGTTGACAGGCTATAGAAAAGGGAATGTGTACATAGCTGACTTCAACTCAACAAGTTCAAATTCAATCACTTGTCTTTTCAGTAAAGCAAGTAAGGATGAAAGTTGGCTGTGACATAAAAGACTGTCACATTTGAACTTCAAGTCAATGAATGACTTGGTGAGAAAAGATCTTGTAAGAGGCATACAACAATTGTAATTTTCCAGGGATGGACTTTGTGATGCTTGTCAAAAAGGGAAGCAAAGGAAGGCCTCTTTTAGAAGCAAGTCAGAATCATCAATGGAGCAACCTCTATAGCTGTTACATATGAATTTATTTGGACCATTCAATGTCATGTCAATTTCAAAGAAGAAATAATGCCTTGTGATTGTAGATAATTTCTCTAAATTTAAATGGACTTATTTTCTGCATTCTAAGGATGAGACCAGTGAAATCATAATCAATCACATCAAGGTTGCTAACAATCATCCTGAGTATAAAGTTAGAAGAATCAGGAGTGACAATGACACTGAGTTCAAAAATTCAACAATGAGACTGTTTTGTGAGGGGAATGGAATTGTTCATGAATTTTCTGCAGCTAGGACACCACAACAAAATGGAGTGATGGAAAGGAAAAATAGAACACTTATTGAAGTTGCAAGGACAATGCTAGGTGAATCAAAACTACCTACATATTTCTGGGCTGAAGAAGTTAACACTGCGTGTTTCACTTAGAATATCTCTTTGATCAATCAAGCTAGAGGAATGACTCCATACCATCTGCTCAAAGGAAGGAAACCATCTTTGGATTTTCTACATGTCTTTGGATGCAAATGTTTTGTACTGAGAAATCAAGGTGAAAATCTTGGAAAATTTGAGTCAAAGGCAGATGAAGCCACTTTTGTGGGATATGCCGCTGGAAAAGCCTATAGGGTTTACAATCACATAATCAACATTGTTATGGAATCTGTACATGTTATTTTTGATGATGCCAGAATTCAAGGTCTCACAGATGAGGGTTTTCATGAAACTCTCAAGTTTGAGAATGAGGTGGAAGGTCTATATTATGATGATGAAAATGATGATTTAACCCTATTCTCAAGAATGGTTTCCAGTTGAATATAACATGTAACCCTATTCTCAAGAAATGTTATTTTCTTAGTTAGTTCATCCTGATTAACATGCACAAGTTTAAATTCTTTTATCTCCTTTTCAAGGGCTGTATTCAAAAGAATTATTCTATCATTTTCTCTACGTGCACAAGAAACAGTAGTACTAAGATGATAGATCATTTCAGTATCATTAAACTTTACCTCTGACATGTATGTTGATGAAGTGCTTGCCTCATTAGCCATTAAAGCAAGGTTTCCAATTTCACCTGCTTCTTCATCACTATCTGTAAGACCCCAGATTTTTGGGTAGAATAAAAACTTTTATTGTATGATGATGTATATATATATGTGGATGGTGGTAATGGTTTTTGGAGAATTAAGTATGAAATGAATATGGATTTCAGTTTTCAAACATTTTGAGAATAAAAATAATGGACTGAACATATAAATAAGAACAATCAATCTGGAAGATAAGAATACAATACTCCAGGGAAGGAAAGTATTTTTATGTCATCCAAATCAATATCTGGAATACATCCGACAACTCCGTAAACAAGATAGTGTATGCCCGAGAAAGCACTAGAACGTTTTCTAAGTGCAAAGAGTAAAGAGAAAATAGATCAGGAATATTGGAACGGATTTTGATCCAAAGGATTATAGAAAAACCACTGATGAATAGTAACTCTTCATTTAAAAGTTTTTCAGACCACCCTATATGCGGGACGATATAATAAACTTTCAAAGTCGCATTAGTGATCTACGATGGAAATAAAAGAATGCAGAAGCTGTCAGAATCGGAAAAATAGCATTTTTCGTTTTCTCCGAAATTTCACCAAAAACGGACTAAATAATTATTATTTGAGGATATTTAAGGATTTAAATTATTAATTCCATGGATATGGATTTGATAAATGAATTAGAAGTATTGAGAACGATTTCGGTAAAATACCTCGATAGAACCCTCGAGAAACCTTGCGAGCGTTCTACGAAATTAAACGAACCAGGAAAGCTACTTTATCCCAAGCCAATGCACGCTTGCCAAGTGTCAAGACAAGAAGAGACCAGGGGTGATGACTCACCACATTGGATAAATATCAAGTAATTAAACAAAGTAAGAAAAGAAAAGAAAAATCAAAAGAAACCTCTTGAAAGATCAAGAAGCTCTCGGCCAAAGCTTCAAGGAAGGAGAAGTGGAGATTTCTTCCACCATTAATTGCAAACTAGAGCTTAAATCAAAGCTAGTGAGGAGTACAAGGTGAGCCATGAATCCTATAGCCTTTCTTTAAGCATTTCATGATCAAATAAATGAAAGAAGATGAAGATGAATAGTACTTTTCAAGAACTAACTCTTGATTCTTGATTTCTTTTGTGGATTCAAGCTATCTTAGGACCATACAAGGATCATACAAGGATTATTAGGCTTATATAAACTCCAAAGAAGGTATAAATCTTGAAACCCTTGAAGTAGTGTGAAGTTTATGGATGATTAATGATGTTGATGCATGTTTATAGCCTTAGTTGACATTAGTAGCTATGTTTGAGCTTTGTTACAAGTAATATTGAGTATTAAGAATGTAAAGGCATTGCTTGGCCTCAGTTCTTGGTTGAATCAGATGTATATGTTGATTGGAGTGATTGAGGAGCAATTTAGATGGTTTGAAATTTGGAATTATCCGATTTATAGCCGTCGTAATGACGAAATTTCTAAAACCCTTGAAAACAGAGCTTAACAGTCGGGATAGGTCACTGACCTTGAGGATTATATGACTTGTACTTATAGATTTTTGAACGTAGATCGTTTTGGCGCAAGAATCGGAACTAGCCGACTTACGGTTTAGGAGATATGGTCAAATTAGTAAAAGTGGTTCAGAAATGAGAAGATAAGTTTGTAACTGAAATAAAGCTCTCTTGACTTGATCATTGCAGGAGATAATTTTGGTAATTAAATAGTAGAGACAGTAAGGAAAGAGTAGGAGAAAACCTTGTGTGAAAATGATCATTTTTCGATTTTATAAAAATGTTCGAAGTAAGGCTAAGTGCGAGGAACCCCTTAAAACAAGCACTTGGGTACAACTTTAGAAACACTTTGAGAAACGAATCAAAAATCTTGAAACGGATCATAAGAGGTTGACTCTAGAACACCTATAGACTCAAGTCAGACCAAGGACAAGTTGGAATGATGTCCCTTAATAGCAAACAAGTGCCTAACTATAAGATGATAGCAGAGATTGCGAGGGTTATGAGTATATAGTTGTATTGGTATGGCGTTTAAGTTTAAGTATGATGATTGCTTGATTCCCGAGTATGAGTTACTGACAAAAGGTATCTTTGTTATTGATAGATTACCGGACCACTGCCAGGCACCACCCTCGGACACAGAAATCAGGCAAGTTTTCAAACCTATACCCTTTTTAAAGACTGTTGTGGTGATAACTAAAGATTTTGAGATATATGCTATATGTGTATGATTTCGAAATGATTTCTATGATGCTAAGTCAAAGGTATTGACACAAGTTGAACTTATAAGCTATGGATATAGTAATATTTTGGGAGCTGATGCGCTAAGCAAAACCCTCAGTAGGGGGAATATACTCGGCATTTATACTTTGGACCGGGAATGGTATCAGTTGTTATCTAGAGATATATTATATATTCTCTATATTTATTTTACATACTAAGAATGGTATCAGTTGCTATCTAGGGCTATTTTATTTTATTATTACAATTAATCTCGATAAGTGGTTTGCAAATTAAAGATCATTCGGAGTTTAATCTATCAAGGGTATATTTTAAATATATGATGAATAGTTGTTATCTACCCCTTTTGATAAGAAAGTACTTGAGAATTATTTCTAAATAAATATTCTTTATTAAATATAGTTTGCATTAATTATTTAAAGCCCTACTTCTTAAGGAAGTATTTCGTGAAAACTATTTTAAACCCTAGATAGCTAATAAAGTATATTTCAGTCAATTTTTATGATAAATAGAGAAGGTTCCCAAATCTATTCCCTGTTTAAGTCTATATTCAGAAAGACTTAAATGTTCGCTCAAACTACAAATGCATGGGACCTTTCTCGAGATTTTATGTATGTTTCCAGTGGACTGCCTGGTCCTAAGCCTTTTTAAATCAATGAATTTATCAGTCTGGTTTACTACCATCAAAATGATTTTGATTACTTCCTCAAGATTCGAGGGGTAAGATCAGTGGAATTAGTTGCATCCATTAACAAGCGTCAGCTTGGGAAATATGGGTGAATTTTCCTTTCCAACCAGATATAACTACTTTGTGGAGTTGTATTCTTGGGGGAAAAAGGGAAAGGAACTTCATGTTTCAGTGTTATGGATTTACTCGAACTTGGAGAGTATGTAAGGGACTGAGTAGCGCCGGTCCCCTAAGGGAATTACAATATGGCCGACGGACTGGTGAACGGGTCTGTTCTTCCCTTAGTTTATCAGAAATTGCCCGACCGTAGGAAAGAGGAGAGCAACAGGCCGACGGACTGGTGAAACGGGTCTGTACTTCCTGCCTACAACCGATTGTCGGGGAGGTAGGTCAGTCAGATACTGTCTATTCTTCCCTTCTACGTAGAAAAAGATCAGGGGGATACAGCTTGCGACTGATCATCGTAGGGGTATCCTTGGCGCCCAGAATCTCCATTTACAGTTCCGCATCCATGAAACAACATGTTTCATGCAAGATTTCAGAAACAGAAAGTTTGTTCCAGCTATTCAGTTTCATGAAAGTTTTCAGAAAGGTTACTCAAGAGTAACCCAGTATATTCCAGTATATGAGTTTATAAGAAAGAGTATGAAATTACGAAAAGTATATGATTTTATCTACAGGATATACGTGATCAGATGAGTTTAGAAAATGAATTGGAAATATTTTACGTTGTTTTATTTCCAGATTATGATATGAGATAAATGTTTAATACGAGAGATGATACTCGGATTTTCGTTTTCAGTAATTATCAGTACAGTATTATTTTGGTGAGCCTTGTTGCTCACCCTTGCTTGTCTATTTATATCACAACAACAGATAAACCAGATGGCGCGTCCCGCAACCACTTTGCGCAAGAGAGTGCACGTACCCAGAGGACTCTCCCCTGACACTATTACCGCCATAGCTGAGGTAGAACTTACTAGTGATATAGACTGGTAGTTGGATCCAGTTTTTAATTATGTGTATGACTTAACTTAATGAAGTGGCAGCAAACATAAACTTGTAAATTATATTTGGGCTTGTAATCACTTATGATATGCATGTGGATCCTGTCAGCAATACTTATTTCAAGTTCATCTCTGGGACTATAACTTGTTTGTGTGTAAGATAGATTGCGGGGTCATAGCATGTTATTTATTTATGTAATTTAAGTTAAGCATGAGGTATAGAATAATGACCGTAACGACCAGATCTCCGACCCCGGATCTGGGGCTGTTACAGAGATGGTATCAGAGCAAGAGTTAGACATCCCAGAGATGATGAGACGTTATAATTATAAACCCACTAAGATAATAAGAACCCTTGCCAGGTTCGCCTAAAACCCTTGTGGGAACTCTTAAATACCATGATAGTAATCTAGTTCGTTATTGTGTAGGCGGGCGATGTCCCAGACCCAGAGGTGTTTGAGCGGCAGCATGATGAGGAGTTACTCCGGGCCTCAGATCCACACTATGAGGGAGCAGTAGATGAGCACCACGAGGAGGATCCGGAGGAGGACCCGGAGGAGGACCCAGAGATGGATCCAGAGTGGGCTCCGGCCACTGAGTTCGACGAGGAGATTCCTGTTGTTGAGGTAGATTCAGAGGAGGAGATAGAGGGTGAGGCTCAGGCTGAGGAGCAGGGTTGGGATGATTCGGGGAGTCCAGTTTCTATCTTACCTCCATTTCCCCCTAGTCCCCCACCTCTCCCGCTGAGTCCTCCTGAGGATCATGAGGAGCAGACCCCAGAGCCCACTCAGGCAGAGGATGTTCCGCCAACGAGCCCCGTCACTCCGCCCCATGTTCCCTTAGATGGTATACCGGTTTCTGTGCATGGATGGATGGTGAGCAGGATGATGACAGACTTGACAGCAGCAGAGGCCAGGTTGGCAGAGTCTCGGCTACAGCTCGCCGCAGAGAGGACTGAGAGGCTTAGGCTCCAGCGTATCATGGGTACCCTTCGCCCTCGGGCTTTTAGGAGGGAGGTGACCCGCATTGAGCGCCGGGCACGAGCGAGGATTAGGACCTTATAGACAGACGGAGGTGGCAGAGTGTCCTGATTTGATACTGAGGAGATCGTCCGTCTTGCGATGATCAGGGTGAGGGCCCTGACCCGCGCTCGTGGCTGATTCCAGATACAGTGATATGGTAGTCTAGCCTACTAGTCTTGCCCGGCCGTAGTAGGGTGCCGACTTTTGGAGGGTTTGTTTTGTTGTATATAGTTTCCCATAGGAAGACTAGATGGATAGACTTTGTATTTCACTTTTATGCTAGTTGTTGTTATCAGGCAGTTGTACTCTAAAACTATGACGTTGATTCAGATGTTGTACTTTTGCAGCACTATGTATATATGGGTTTCCGTTTCAGTTACACCAGTTTAGTGACATGGTCACCAGTATGTTTGATCTTTGTCCGTGTGCGTTTTCTGATTAAATTGCCATCATATATAGAGCTGGGGATCCTAAATCCCAAATATACTATCATTGTGTAAGGAGAAATCCTACAAAACAGGTGTATAAATTAATGTGGTTTTCCAAAATTTCAGCAAGATGCCTCCGCGAAGAATTGGAACTAGGGCCAACCCTCATGAGTCTATCGACCAAGAGAGTCACAACCAACATGTTGAAAACCCTGAGTATGATGAAGAATATGACGAAGATTATAATGAGCAGGAAGACTCCCAGTATGGGGAAAGAGATGAAACCTTCTACACCGCGGAGTTTGAGGATGAAAGGGAAGAAACTGAGGTTGAGCAAGAGACGGAAGATCGGAATAGAGACCCTATGGGTCAATTCATGGATTTGCTTAGACAAAATTTGGTTCGACAACCCCAACCACCTCAAGGGGACAACAGTAAAGTGGCCAACTCTTTCAGGGCCTTTAAATCACTAAAGCCTCCTGAGTTTACAGGATCAGCCGACCCAGTAGAGGCGAGGGCATGGATTAAGGAGATGGAAAAGTCATTTGAAATTTTGAGTATTGAGGAGGCACAAAAGACTGTTTTTGCATCATACATGTTAAAGGGAGAGGCCAACTACTGGTGGGAGGCCAAGAGAAATATGGAAACAGGCGTTGTGATAGCTTGGGAAAGGTTTAAGCAGTTATTTATGGAAAAGTATTTCCCGAGGTTCATGAAAACTCAGATGGAGCTCAAGTTCTTGGAGCTAAAGCAAAATAATCTATCAGTAGCGGAGTATGAAGCGAAGTTTACTGAACTGTCAAGGTTCGTGCCCGAGTTCGTGGACACGGATGAGAAGAAAGCTAGTAGGTTTCAGCAAGGGTTGAGGCCAGGGATCCAGAATCGAGTGGCTATTTTGGAAATCTCGGATTATGCCACCCTAGTACAGAAAGCCTCAATCGCAGAAGCAGGCATCGACCAAGTCCAGAAAGAGAAAGGAGGAAGAAAAAGGAAGCACGTGAGTATGGGAGGGGGTTCCATTGGAGACAACCCTTCAAACAAGTTTAATCGCAGGGCGTTTTCCCTACCTGGTAGAAATGAAGGACCCAAACCAACCGCGAGCACCAACATAAACCAAGGTAATAAGCAGTCGGGAGCACCACAGTCCCAATCCTCTCGACCTTCATTTCCGATATGTGCCACTTGTAGAAGGAGACACCCAGGTGTATGTAAAGTGGGTGCGACAACTTGTTATAAATGCGGGCGACCAGGCCATTATGCCAGTTATTGTACCAAGGATTTCCTTAGTGACAACAAAAGCCCTATTTGTTTTAACTGTGGTCAGCAGGGTCACATATCAAGAAACTGTCCAAGGAGCAAGCCGGCAGCATCAGGGGCCAGCAAAGCTGCCTCCAACAAACCACCTACAGCCAGAACTTTTAACATGACAGTGCAGGATGCGGTGAGGGATACCGATGTGATAGCAGGTACTTTTTCCCTAAACTCAGTGGATGCAAATGTTTTATTTGATTCTGGAGCGACTAGATCTTTCATATCAAAGGACCTTGCTAATAAGTTAAGACTTAAGGCTCAACCCCTGAGAGATTCCTTGCAAGTAGAAATAGCCAATCATGAGATAGTCCTAGTTAATCAGATTCACCCCGAATGTGAGTTAAAAATAGGAGATCAATCTTTTTCTGTTGATTTGATTCCTTTCAAGTTAGGGGAGTTTGATGTTATTTTAGGAATGGATTGGTTGACCCGTAATAATGCCCAGATAGACTGCAAAGGGAAGAAAATTAGACTGAGTACCCAAGGGAAGAAAGATATAGTGATTAAAGGGATAAGACAGACACAAAAATTCTTAACCATGGCTCAAACCAAGAGATTGTTGCGAAAGGGAAACAAAGCTTACTTAGCTTACGCGGTGGACACCCAGAAGGAGGTGCCCAATTTGCGAGATATTCCAGTAGTAAATGAATTCGAGGATGTGTTCCCCCAAGACCTTCCAGGGTTACCACCTGACAGAGAAATTGAGTTTGCGATTGAGCTAGCCCCAGGAACGGCACCAGTATCCAAGGCCCCGTATAGATTAGCCCCAGTAGAGATGAAAGAGCTGGCTACCCAGTTGCAAGAGCTGTTAGAGAAAGGTTTTATAAGACCTAGTGTGTCGCCTTGGGGCGCGCCAGTGTTGTTTGTTAAGAAGAAATATGGGAGCATGAGATTATGCATTGACTATCGCGAATTAAACAAGTTAACCATAAAGAACAAGTATCCTTTACCAAGAATCGATGATTTGTTTGATCAGCTAAGAGGTGTTGTGTACTTTTCTAAGATTGACTTGAGAACTGGATATCACCAGTTGAAGATTAAACATGAGGATATTCCTAAGACTGCATTCCGTACCCGTTATGGACATTACGAGTTCTTGGTGATGTCGTTTGGATTAACCAACGCCCCCGCAGCCTTTATGGATTTGATGAATAGAGTGTTCAAGAAATATTTGGACAAATTCATCATAGTTTTCATTGATGACATTCTTATCTATTCCAAGACAGAAGCAGAACACGCTGGGCATCTGAGGATAGCCCTAGGAATTCTCAGGGAAGAGCAGTTGTATGCCAAGTTCTCGAAGTGTGAATTCTGGAAGGAGGAGGTGCAATTCTTAGGGCATGTGATTAATAAAGAAGGAGTGTTGGTTGACCCTTCCAAGATAGAAGCAGTTTCGAATTGGGAGCGTCCAACCACCCCAACAGAGGTAAGGAGCTTTATCGGACTGGCAGGGTATTACCGAAGATGTGTGCAGGATTTTGCAAAGATAGCAGCTCCGTTAACGCGACTTACCCGCAAGACGGAGAAGTTTGAATGGACAGATAAATATGAGAAAAGTTTTCAAGAGCTGAAGGAAAGATTGGTGACGGCCCCTGTGTTGGCGTTGCCTGATGGAAAAGGAGACTTCGTAATTTACAGTGATGCTTCGCACAAAGGATTAGGGTGCGTGCTTATGCAACATGATAAAGTAATCTCGTATGCGTCAAGGCAGCTGAAGGACTACGAGATTCGATACCCAACTCACGATCTAGAATTAGCAGCGATAATTTTCGCTTTAAAGATTTGGAGGCATTACTTGTATGGGGAAAAATGTGAAATCTACACTGATCATAAGAGCCTCAAGTACATCTTCACCCAGAAAGAACTTAACATGCGCCAGAGAAGATGGCTAGAACTGATTAAAGATTATGATTGTGAAATTCGTTATCACCCGGGTAAAGCCAATGTGGTGGCTGACGCCCTTAGCAGAAAGGAGAGGCTTAAGATGATGACTTTGGAGGAAACACTGATAAGAGATATGGAGAAGCTGGAAATTGAGATCAGAGTGCCAGGAGATAGTCAAGAAAAGTTGATGGAAATTCAGGTCCAATCTCCATTGTTAGAAAAGATCAAGTTGTGCCAAGAACGAATGTTCCAAGAAGAAAAAGAATCCCTGACGGGGGAAGAAATTAGGACTGAGAAAGGCAACCAGGGCATAAGGAGATATACTTACAGAATTTGGATTCCTAATGTCCCAGAGCTAAAAGATGAGATTCTGCATGAAGCTCACAATAGTAGATATTCAATTCACCCAGGAGGAAATAAGATGTACCAAGATTTGAAAGAGTACTATTGGTGGCCTAACATGAAAAGGGATGTGGCGGAATGGGTAGGCAAATGCCTGACCTGTCAAAGAATAAAAGCTGAACACCAAAGGCCCAGTGGACTTCTACAACCTCTGGAAATTCCCGAATGGAAATGGGATCATATAGCTATGGACTTTGTCGTAGGCCTACCAAGGACCAAGGCCAATCATGACGCCATATGGGTGATAATAGACCGACTAACGAAGTCAGCCCACTTTCTACCAATTAACGAAAGATTCACTGTTGATAAATTAGTGGATATCTATATGAAAGAGATTGTGGCCCGGCATGGAGTCCCGGTGACCATCGTATCGGATCGAGATCCCAGATTTAATTCGAGATTTTGGAAGAGTTTTCAGGAATGTGCCAGAACCAAGCTGAATATGAGTACTGCCTATCACCCTCAGACAGATGGGCAAAGCGAAAGGACCATCCAAACACTTGAGGATATGCTGAGGTTCTGTGCCCTAGATCTTAAAGGAAGTTGGGATGATCACTTGCCATTGGTTGAGTTCTCGTATAATAATAGTTTTCATGCGAGCATTGGAATGCCGCCTTATGAGGCCCTTTACGGAAGAAGGTGCAGATCTCCCTTATATTGGGATGAAGTTGGTGAGCGTAAGTTGCTAGGGCCTGAAATGGTTCAAAGGACAAAGGGCATAGTGGATTTAATTCGAGGACGGCTAGTAGCAGCCCAGGATAGACAGAAAAAGTATGCAGATTTGGCTCGGAAGGGCAAAGAGTATGAAGTAGGAGACCTAGTGTTCTTGAAAGTGTCTCCTTGGAAAGGATTGATGAGATTTGGAAAGAAAGGAAAGGTGAGCCCTAGATACATTGGGCCATTTGAGGTTTTGAGACGTATCGGAAAGCTAGCGTATGAACTGGCACTGCCCCCATATTTGCAACAAGTCCACAATGTGTTTCACGTTTCGATGCTAAGGCCTTACAAGTCGGATGCTAAGCATATAGTGGAATACGAGCATGTAGACATACAACCAGACTTGACCTGTGTGGAACAGCCAATGGAAATTATAGATCGAAAGGAACAAGTGCTCCGAAACAAGGTCATCAAACTAGTCAGAGTCGTATGGAGAAATCACAATGTGGAAGAATCAACTTGGGAGCTAGAGAGCGAGATGCTGGAAAGGTATCCCCATTTGTTTTCGGAGTGATTCCGGGACGGAATCCTTTTAAGGAGGGGAGACTGTAAGACCCCAGATTTTTGGGTAGAATAAAAACTTTTATTGTATGATGATGTATATATATATATGTGGATGGTGGTAATGGTTTTTGGAGAATTAAGTATGAAATGAATATGGATTTCAGTTTTCAAACATTTTGAGAATAAAAAGAATGGACTGAACATATAAATAAGAACAATCAATCTGGAAGATAAGAATACAATACTCCAGGGAAGGAAAGTATTTTTATGTCATCCAAATCAATATCTGGAATACATCCGACAACTCCGTAAACAAGATAGTGTATGCCCGAGAAAGCACTAGAACGTTTTCTAAGTGCAAAGAGTAAAGAGAAAATAGATCAGGAATATTGGAACGGATTTTGATCCAAAGGATTATAGAAAAACCACTGATGAATAGTAACTCTTCATTTAAAAGTTTTTCAGACCACCCTATATGCGGGACGATATAATAAACTTTCAAAGTCGCATTAGTGATCTACGATGGAAATAAAAGAATGCAGAAGCTGTCAGAATCGGAAAAATAGCATTTTTCATTTTCTCCGAAATTTCACCAAAAACGGACTAAATAATTATTATTTGAGGATATTTAAGGATTTAAATTATTAATTCCATGGATATGGATTTGATAAATGAATTAGAAGTATCGAGAACGATTTCGGTAAAATACCTCGATAGAACCCTCGAGAAACCTTGCAAGCGTTCTACGAAATTAAACGAACCAGGAAAGCTACTTTATCCCAAGCCAATGCATGCTTGCCAAGTGTCAAGACAAGAAGAGACCAGGGGTGATGACTCACCGCATTGGATAAATATCAAGTAATTAAACAAAGTAAGAAAAGAAAAGAAAAATCAAAAGAAACCTCTTGAAAGATCAAGAAGCTCTCGGCCAAAGCTTCACGGAAGGAGAAGTGGAGATTTCTTCCACCATTAATTGCAAACTAGAGCTTAAATCAAAGCTAGTGAGGAGTACAAGGTGAGACATGAATCCTATAGCCTTTCTTTAAGCATTTCATGATCAAATAAATGAAAGAAGATGAAGATGAATAGTACTTTTCAAGAACTAACTCTTGATTCTTGATTTCTTTTGTGGAGTCAAGCTATCTTAGGACCATACAAGGATCATACAAGGATTATTAGGCTTATATAAACTCCAAATAAGGTATAAATCTTGAAACCCTTGAAGTAGTGTGAAGTTTATGGATGATTAATGATGTTGATGCATGTTTATAGCCTTAGTTGACATTAGTAGCTATGTTTGAGCTTTGTTACAAGTAATATTGAGTATTAAGAACGTAAAGGCATTGCTTGGCCTCAGTTCTTGGTTGAATCAGATGTATATGTTGATTGGAGTGATTGAGGAGCAATTTAGATGGTTTGAAATTTGGAATTATCCGATTTATAGCCGTCTTAATGACGAAATTTCTAAAACCCTTGAAAACAGAGCTTAACAGTCGGGATAGGTCACTGACCTTGAGGATTATATGACTTGTACTTATAGATTTTTGAACGTAGATCGTTTTGGCGCAAGAATCGGAACTAGCCGACTTACGGTTTAGGAGATATGGTCAAATTAGTAAAAGTGGTTCAGAAACGAGAAGATAAGTTTGTAACTGAAATAAAGCTCTCTTGACTTGATCATTGCAGGAGATAATTTTGGTAATTAAATAGTAGAGACAGTAAGGAAAGAGTAGGAGAAAACCTTGTGTGAAAATGATCATTTTTCGATTTTATAAAAATGTTCGAAGTAAGGCTAAGTGCGAGGAACCCCTTAAAACAAGCACTTGGGTACAACTTTAGAAACACTTTGAGAAACGAATCAAAAATCTTGAAACGGATCATAAGAGGTTGACTCTAGAACACCTATAGACTCAAGTCAGACCAAGGACAAGTTGGAATGATGTCCCTTAATAGCAAACAAGTGCCTAACTATAAGATGATAGCAGAGATTGCGAGGGTTATGAGTATATAGTTGTATTGGTATGGCGTTTAAGTATGATGATTGCTTGATTCCCGAGTATGAGTTACTGACAAAAGGTATCTTTGTTATTGATAGATTACCGGACCACTGCCAGGAACCACCCTCGGACACAGAAATCAGGCAAGTTTTCAAACCTATACCCTTTTTAAAGACTGTTGTGGTGATAACTAAAGATTTTGAGATATATGCTATATGTGTATGATTTCGAAATGATTTCTATGATGCTAAGTCAAAGGTATTGACACAAGTTGAACTTATAAGCTATGGATATAGTAATATTTTGGGAGCTGATGCGCTAAGCAAAACCCTCAGTAGGGGGAATATACTCGGCATTTATACTTTGGACCGGGAATGGTATCAGTTGTTATCTAGAGATATATTATATATTCTCTATATTTATTTTACATACTAAGAATGGTATCAGTTGCTATCTAGGGCTATTTTATTTTATTATTACAATTAATCTCGATAAGTGGTTTGCAAATTAAAGATCATTCGGAGTTTAATCTATCAAGGGTATATTTTAAATATATGATGAATAGTTGTTATCTACCCCTTTTGATAAGAAAGTACTTGAGAATTATTTCTAAATAAATATTCTTTATTAAATATAGTTTGCATTAATTATTTAAAGCCTTACTTCTTAAGGAAGTATTTCGTGAAAACTATTTTAAACCCTAGATAGCTAATAAAGTATATTTCAGTCAATTTTTATGATAAATAGAGAAGGTTCCCAAATCTATTCCCTGTTTAAGTCTATATTCAGAAAGACTTAAATGTTCGCTCAAACTACAAATGTATGGGACCTTTCTCGAGATTTTATGTATGTTTCCAGTGGACTGCCCGGTCCTAAGCCTTTTTAAATCAATGAATTTATCAGTCTGGTTTACTACCATCAAAATGATTTTGATTACTTCCTCAAGATTCGAGGGGTAAGATCAGTGGAATTAGTTGCATCCATTAACAAGCGTCATCTTGGGAAATATGGGTGAATTTTCCTTTCCAACCAGATATAACTACTTTGTGGAGTTGTATTCTTGGGGGGAAAAGGGAAAGGAACTTCATGTTTCAGTGTTATGGATTTACTCGAACTTGGAGAGTATGTAAGGGACTGAGTAGCGCCGGTCCCCTAAGGGAATTACAATATGGCCGACGGACTGGTGAACGGGTCTGTTCTTCCCTTAGTTTATCAGAAATTGCCCGACCGTAGGAAAGAGGAGAGCAACAGGCCGACGGACTGGTGAAACGGGTCTGTACTTCCTGCCTACAACCGATTGGCGGGGAGGTAGGTCAGTCAGATACTGTCTATTCTTCCCTTCTACGTAGAAAAAGATCAGGGGGATACAGCTTGCGACTGATCATCGTAGGGGTATCCTTGGCGCCCAGAATCTCCATTTACAGTTCCGCATCCATGAAAGAGCATGTTTCATGCAAGATTTCAGAAACAGAAAGTTTGTTCCAGCTATTCAGTTTCATGAAAGTTTTATGAAAGGTTACTCAAGAGTAATCCGGTATATTCCAGTATATGAGTTTATAAGAAAGAGTATGAAATTACGAAAAGTATATGATTTTATCTACAGGATATACGCGATCAGATGAGTTTAGAAAATGAATTGGAAATATTTTACGTTGTTTTATTTCCAGATTATGATATGAGATAAATGTTTAATACGAGAGATGATACTCGGATTTTCGTTTTCAGTAATTATCAGTACAGTATTATTTTGGTGAGCCTTGTTGCTCACCCTTGCTTGTCTATTTATATCACAACAACAGATAAACCAGATGGCGCGTCCCGCAACCACTTTGCGCAAGAGAGTGCACGTACCCAGAGGACTCTCCCCTGACACTATTACCGCCATAGCTGAGGTAGAACTTACGAGTGATATAGACTGGTAGTTGGATCCAGTTTTTAATTATGTGTATGACTTAACTTAATGAAGTGGCAGCAAACATAAACTTGTAAATTATATTTGGGCTTGTAATCACTTATGATATGCATGTGGATCCTTTCAGCAATACTTATTTCAAGTTCATCTCTGGGACTATAACTTGTTTGTGTGTAAGATAGATTGCGGGGTCATAGCATGTTATTTATTTATGTAATTTAAGTTAAGCATGAGGTATGGAATAATGACCGTAACGACCAGATCTCCGACCCCGGATCTGGGGCTGTTACACTATCAGTATCATCCCAACTCTTTCCTTCAGCAACATAAGCTTTCCCAATCTTATTCTTATTGCTAGAATCAAATGAGTTCTTTCTCACTTGCTTTGGCTTTTTACATTCTGTAGCAAAGTGACCTAACTCATTGCAATTGTAGCACCTGATTTTGCTTCTTTCCACAGTTCCAGTTTTGTAGCCACCCCGTGTGCCACTTGAAGAGGAAGATCCACCTCTCTGAAATCTGGGCTTGAACTTAAGATTGGGATTCCTTCTGAATCTGAACTTCCCAAACTTCCTGACTATCATGGCCAAATCACCATCCTCCAGCTGATCAAGTTCTTCCAAAGAGTAGAAGTCACCACCAGATTGATCAATGGATGTTAAACCATATTCAGCATCAATAACATCCATGATAGAACTGGAAGGTTGAACAACCTTCACTTCCAGTTTCTGTGGGACTTCTGTTGTCAATGCAGTAGAAGTACCAACTATCTTTCCAGTTCCATATAACTCCTTCGGTTGAATCTGCTCCAGCTCATAGGTCTTCAGAACAACATACAGTCTTTCCAGAGAAATCTCTCCAAGATCCCTTGCTTCTCTGATTGCAGATATTCTGTGCTCCAAATGAATTGGAAGTGTCAGAAGGAACTTCTTGTTAATTTCCTTGATAGTATAGTGCTTCCCATTGAGATTCAGATCATTGATCAATTTATTGTATCTCTCAAAAACATCAGAGATACCTTCACCAGGGTTTGATCTGAAATGCTCATAAGAAGAGGTGAGAATTTCCAGCTTATTCTCTCTTACTTCCTCTGTCCCCTCATTGATTATCTCTATAGTGTCCCAAATGTGTTTGGCAGTAGCACAGTTTAGAACATGATTATGCATGATAGGATCAAGACAATCAACCAGTATCAACTGTAGACAGGAATCCAGTGTAGCATCCTCTTTCTCATCAGGAGTGAAGTCCTTGGGATCCTTAGGAAACATCCTAGCAGCTCTAGTGACAACATCATTCTCTATCTGCTCTTCCTCCACAATCATAGGAACTTTAGGACCATTCTTCAGCACTCCCAGATATTTAACATTTGCAACTTGAAGAAACAGGAGCATATTCTTCTTCCATATAGGATAATGCTCCTTGCTGAACATGGGGATTTTGACAGTACCAACTTTTTGTGTAGTAGACATTTTTGAGATTTTTAATGAATAATGAAAATTTCAGAGTTTAAGAAAAAATCTCAAAACAATTGGATCTTTGATTAGTATATCAATCAAAAGGCTCTGATGCCAATTGTTAGGTCCTGATATGTTTGTAGAAGGGGGGTTGAATACAAACAATACCGTTTAATCGAATTTGTCCTTTTAAAGATATAACAATTTAGAACAAATTAATGCGGAATAAAACTGAAACAATATTCAAGTTAAATATAACTTATATTAAACTTGACGAGTGTTACAATTTGATCACTGATTACAAGGGTTCTTAATAAAACAAACCTAGAATAAATTCGACATGAATTTATCTATTTTTGTAATAAAAAGGATCGAATACTAAAAATTAGTTCGCTATAAAATCTAGGGATTATGATCCGCTAGAAAGTCAAAGCAGTACAAGTGAAATGATCCTTATGAATTTAATGTTAAGAACCAAACAAGAATTAATTCACTTGAAGAAAATGGATTGCTTTGCCGTTGAGAAGTTATGAAGACAGAAGAATGTAATGTTTTTTTGCTTTGTCTTTACTTTTGTTTTTGTTGTTGTAATGTTCTGTCTCTTTTTATTGTCTTCTGCCTTGTCTTTATACTTAACTGCTTTTCTTTTTGTAAACCCACGTGCAAGGCCATTTCACAGAATACAATTTGCACTAGGAAGACTTAAAGAAAAACTCACAATTTACCCTTGGAAGACAATTGGGAAGACAAGAAAATGTCAAGGGAAGACTAGGTTTAGCCTAGGAAGACAATCGGGAAGACTCACTTGTGAGTCTTCCTAGTTTAAAAAACAGAGTCTTCCTAGTTCAAACCTAAGTCTTCCTAGTTCATTTTTATTCTAATTTAAATAATTATCTAAATAAATTATGTATTAAATTAATTCTTTACAGAATTAATTTAATAAATAATTTACTTAATAGTAATAATTATTTATAAGAGAATAAATAGAATTAGTTGACTTCTCAATTAATTTCCGAATCACTAAAACTTAGATAAAGAATAAACATATTAGTACGTTGACACTCAATGTAATGTCTGGTTCATGAGTGACTAACGACAATGTCTGTTCTTTATCTGTTTGACTTTAAGCAGTGATTCACTTCCTTCTCATTCAAGAACTCTGTAACCAGTATCTTTTGTTGTCACCACTTGAAATCTCTGTCACTCTAATAAATTCACTGAGCTTGAATACTTCACTGAGGCTTGATCAATAAATTGAACTTCTTTCAATGTAGAATCACTTCAAGTCTGTAGATGACTTTAATCTTCATTCTTTGACAGATATAATCTTCTGAGATTCCTGTGACATTTGATTTTTATTATTTACTTATTACATCTTAATTAAAGTTGAGTAGAATCCTCAGTGTTTACAAATAGGCCTATACATATGCTTTTCATTTTCAGATATCTCGAGGGAACACCAAACCTTGGCATTTGGTACCCAAGAGAATCTGGTTTTGATCTAATTGGTTATTCAAATGCAGACTATGCAGGTTGCAAAATTGACAAAAAAAGTACAACATGCACCTGTCAATTTCTAGGATATAAGCTTGTCTCATGGTTCAGTAAAAAGAAAAATTCAGTCTCTACTTCTACTACTGAGGCTGAATACATTGCAGCTGGAAGTTGTTGTGCACAAATTCTTTGGATGAAAAATCAACTACTTGACTATGGCCTAAGAGTTGATAAAATTCCAATTTTATGTGACAACACTAGTGCAATTGAAATAACTGAGAATCCAGTACAACACTCAAGAACCAAGCACATTGACATCTTTACCAAGAACCAAGATTCTGTGGAACTACATTTTGTTCCAAGTGAAAAGTAGCTTGCAAACATTTTTACCAAGCCATTTGATGAATCAACATTCACAAGATTAATAGGGATAAATGAATCCACTCTAGTCTTAGGAGGACTAGTAGTATTAGATCTAACATGCTTCTTATTATTATTAACATGTTGACGTGGAGCAGTCTTATCATCAGATACATGCTTACTATTAAAATAAGCATACATAACATTAAATGCACAAGACATGCAATTCACCACACCACATGCTTTATGAGACAGATTAATAGCAGGCATGTTGGTTCTACAGTTGTTTTGATCCACTTTATGGATGTCTGATTTAGTCTCTGTTGCTGAAACAACTTTGACTTGTTTCTCAGACATACACTTGTTGGACTGATCAAGTTCAAAAGCAAGATCCTCAATACACATTTCCTCTTGGTTAATAATGGAATATTCATTAAGAGGTTCTGCCAAGGATTCTCTAAAGAAGGGTGTTTCAATACCCTTAAGCATATATGGTACACCCTTTACTTCAACACTGACTCTATTAGGGGTGTTAATGCTTAATTCTCCAATAGAATCATTATAGTCAAAACCTATTCCTATAGTGTGACCAATAACTTGTTTATTGAAGATCTCTTTAGCAGTCTTACAAGATTTATAGTAAGCATTAACCT
The DNA here is from genome assembly GCA_030848705.1 of Heracleum sosnowskyi. NCBI lineage: Eukaryota > Viridiplantae > Streptophyta > Magnoliopsida > Apiales > Apiaceae > Heracleum > Heracleum sosnowskyi. The sequence goes on from CM061235.1 coordinate 76,967,787, forward strand.
TGGTTTTAAGTTCACTGATATGATCCTTAAGAATGGTTTCCAATTGAATATAACAATTAACCCTATTATCAAGAAATGCTATCTTCTTAGTAAGTTCATCCTGATTAACATGCACAAGTCTTAATTCTTTTACCTCCTTTTCAAGAGTTGTGTTCAAAAGAATTATTCTATCATTTTCACTACGTGCATAAGATACAGTACTACTAAGATGATATATCATTTCAGAATCACTAACTTTACCTCTGACATGAATGATGAAGTGCTCCCCTCATTAGCCATTAAAGCTAGGTTTCCAACTTCAACAGCTTCTTCATCACTATCCGTATCATCCCAACTCTTTCCCTCGACAACATAAGCTTTCCCAATCTTGTTCTTCTTTCTAGAATCAAATGAGTTCCTTCTCACTTGCTTTGGCTTTTTACATTCTGTAGCAAAGTGACCCAACTCATTACGATTATAGCACCTGATTGTGCTTCTGTCCACGGTTCCAGTTTTATAGCCACCCCTTGTGAAATTTGAAGAGGAAGAACCACCTCTCTGAAACCTAGGCTTGAACTTAAGATTAGGATTCCTTCTGAATCTGAAGTTGCCAAACTTTCTCACTATCATTGCCATAGACTCATCCTCCAGCTGTTCAAGTTCTTCCATAGAATAAAAGTCACCACCAGATTGACCAGTGGATGTTAAGCCATATTCAGCCACAGTAACATCCATGTCATAACTGGAAGGTTGAACAACCTTCACTTCCAGTTGATGTGGGACTTTTGACATCAGTGTAGTAGAAGTACTGACAATTTTCCCTGTTCCATATATTTCCTTCTGCTATATTTGTTCCAGCTCATAGGTCTTCAGAACACCATAGAGTCTTTCCAAAGAAATCTCTCCCAGATCTCTTGCTTCTCTAATTGCTGATATTTTGTGCTCCAGATGAGATGGAAGTGTAAGGAAGAACTTCTTGTTAATCTCCTTAATTGTGTAGTGCTTTCCATGGAGATTCAGATCATTTATCAATTTGTTGTATCTCTCAAAAACCTCAGAGATACCTTCACCAGGGTTTGATCTGAAATGTTCATATGAAGAGGTGAGAATTTCCATCTTATTCTCTCTGACTTCCTCTGTCCCCTCATTGATTATCTTTATTGTGTCCCAAATGTGTTTGGCAGTAACACAGTTTAGAACATGATTATGCATGACAGGATCAAGACAATTAACCAGTATCAACTGTAAACAGGCATCCAGGGAAGCATCCTCTTGCTCATCAGCTGTGTAGTCCTTGGGATCCTTGGGGTACATCCTAGCAGCTCTAGTTATAACATTGTTCTCTATATGCTCTTCCTCAACAATCATAGGAAGTCTTGATCCATTTTTCAGCACTCCAAGATATTTAACATTAGCCACTTGAAGAAACATGAGCATCTTCTTCTTCCACATAGGATAATGTTCCTTACTGAACATGGGGATTTTCACTGTACCAACTTTCTGTGTAGTAGACATTTTTGATGAAGAATAAAAATTTCAGAGTTAAGAAAAAAATCACAAAAAAATGGATCTTTGATTTGTATATCAATTAAAAGGCTCTGATGCCAATTGTTAGGTCCTGATAAGTTTGTAGAAGAAGGGGGGGGGTGAATACAAACTATACCTTTTTATCGAATTTGTTCGTTTTAGAATAAAACAATTTAAGAACAAATTATGGCGGAATTAAATGAAACAAAATTCAATTTAAATATAACTTATATTAAACTTGAAAGGTGTTACAAATATGATACTGATTACAAGACTGAATCTCAAATTAATTAAAACAAATCTAGAATAAATTCGACATTAATTTATCTATTTTTGTAATAAAAAGATATAACAATAAATGATAATTTGAGATACGTTCTAGGGATAAAAATCCGCTAGATAGTTAAAGCAGTACAAGTGAATGAATTCTAGTGGTTTAGATTTAACACTATGAATTTAGAATTAATTCACTAATAAAATTTCCACGGCAGAGTTCTTGTCTTTGTTCTTGACAGAAAGTCTATTTGATGTAATGTTGATGATAGTAATCAACTGTCTTGATCTTTCTGTTAATACTAATCCACTTGACACAAAACTGCACGTGCAATTATCATTGGAATGACTATGAAAATAGTCTAAAAAGACTATTAAAAAGCCTGGAATGACTATCTTTAAAACTGGAATGACTATCGGAATTTACAAGAATTAAAACAGAATTTCTTGAAATGTACTAGGATGACTACCGGGATTACTATCACTTGATATTCATTCTAGTACATTTTTAATACAAAATGACTTGGAATGACTACCGGGATGACTATCCTGGATAGTCATTCCAGTTCATTTTAATTAAGAAATTCTAAATTAATTCTAATTCTAATTTAAATTAATTCTAATAATTAATTTATTTCAGAAATTAATTCTGAAGAATTAATTTATTCAATAAATTAATTACTTAATTTATTTGTTAAATTAATTCCGAGGAATTAATTTAATAACTAAATTAATAACTAATTTAAAAGAGAACTTAAATTCTGAAAAGATAGCATAACCATTCCTTGAACCACTGGAACGTGATGAAGAATATTAACTGGAATGTAGTTGTAACTTGATGCACTGTCTGGTTCATAAGTGACTAACTGAAATGTCTGTTCTTCATCTTGACTTTAAGCTGTGATCCATTAGCTGCTTTCAACTGTAGTTCAACCTTTGTAACCTGTACATTTGCTGTCACACATCTGAAATCTCTGCCACTTTAATAAATCCACTTTCTTGAATACTTCACCGAGGCTTGATCAAATAATTGAACTTCTTTCAATGTAGTATTTCTTCAAGTCTGTAGGATGACTTTAAACTATATTCTTTTGACTGATATGATCTTCTGAGATTCCTGTAAGACTGTGACAATTGAATTATTACTTACTTATTACAAACTTGTTTAAGTTGAGTTATATCCTCAATGTAAACAAATAGGCCTAAACATATGCCTTTCAACCAATCAGATAATTTTTTTAATTATTTTGATTAACTTAGTGATTTATTTGGGAGGGAGTATAAATTCAATTTTACTCCCAAATATTAATTTTCTATCAATTCCCAAATTCGATAAGGCAAAAATACTCTCTTCTCTCCCAAAGCACAAAAACCTTTCTCTATAATCAAGCTTTTGCAACAATGGAACCCACAAACAAGACGATGTCTCTTACTGGCTACACATACGAGAAGAACAATTTCACGGTGTTAGTGGACTTTGAAAAAAAGAACAAACCATATCATGGAATGATGAAGTTTCTTCAAAACTGCAAACTCTCATACGCCATGTTTGAAGCTCCCAATCTTTCCTTTGAGGTAATCGAAGAAATCTGGACATCTGCAGTATAAGATGCCACCAATACTACGATTACCTTCTCTCTTCAAGGTAAGGAACACTCAATCAACTCAGATGTCATTTCTGCATGTTTGAATTTGCCTAAAAATAACTGTCTAGAAAAGCATAAGGATAGTGACATAGTTTCTATGCTAAATACTATCAATTATGCTTTACCCACTAATAACTTAGGCAAAATACAAAGAAAAGGAATGATAAAAGAATGGAGTTATTTCTTTGATGTAGTAATTAAAGTCTTCTCTGGCAAAATTAGCAACTATGATGATGTAACTACATTTATGTTAGATAAAGTTATATGCTCTTGAATGATAGATTCTATAATCTAGGTTCCCTAATCCTGTTTGAGCTAGGTGCTAAGTTAAAGAGAATCTAGAAATAAGAATATCTATTTTGCTAGATTCTTCATGTTATTGGCTAACCATGTAGAGAAGAATTTAAATATCAAATTCCTTGCAAACTCCAAGGAGAGTTGGGACTTGCTTAGGATGAACCTCAACAGTGAGGTGAATTTGGTATATCTGCTAATAATTGAAGTTGCACAAGAAGTACAGGTAACACATGTAGTTTCCTCTTCTGTATCTACTTCTGTACCCTCCATTTCTTTGCCTCCAAGTGCCACAATGGAGGCTGGAACTATCCAACAGTCTCCTACCCAAGTGGCCAAACCCAAAATTCCTAAATCTAAGTCAAGGAAGCCCGCCTCAGGTGCATCTCAAAAGACACCTGTTGTAAAAAACACCAAACCACCCAAGGGGAGTGTGAAGGAGGTTGTGAGTGGTGAGGGAAGGGGTGAAAATCAACAAAACCCCAAGGACAAGGTAGGAGAGGCTAGTGAGTCCCAGCCAAGCCACCTTGTTTCCTCTCAAAAGGAAACAGTGGTTGAAAAGGTTCTTAGCACATCCCTAGTGGCATCCTCCCAAAAGGATGTCATTATTGAAAAGAGTCCCTAACCAGGGACACAGAACAAAAAGGGTAGGGACACAAGAAGCCAAACTGATACATCCAAAGCCTACGAAAGGAGAAAGAATGCTAAAACCTCTGGGGGTGCACAGGGTACACACACAGTACAGACCAAAATCTTTGATTTTGTGTCTGTACCTTCTCAAATTCAGATTGATGTGGCTCCAATAAATGTGGAGTCACAACCCCATTCTCTTAACATTCAAATCGAAATAGAAACTCCAATCCCACCAACTATCTCACTGGATGTGGACATGATCAACACATCAATTCCAGATTCTCCATCTCTTACATTCATGGAGAAGCCCCACTCTGAAATTAGTGGTCATCATCTGTTAGATGATTTGTTGGACCACCAATCCATTCTTTCTAAAACTATAGTTGTATCTATGGCACCAACAATCAAATCAGTCTCCACAGATTCCACTTTAGTTTCCATTTCTCAAGCTACTCCTTCTTGCTCTTCAACGGATATATCTCATCCATTGACAAGTGTTTGTCTTTCAACGGATATGCCTGACAGCAGCCATCCGTTGAAACTCATTTATACTACCTCCATGGATACTCCTTCCACACTTGAACTGCTAACTTCAACTATTTCACCATCAAGTGTGGATGAGTTAGTGGTTGTACAAACACTTCTAGGATTGAGGGAAGGGAGTGAAGCTACTGAGAGTGAGAGGCTGGCTTGTAGCCAGGAAAAAGGAGTGGGTTTGATGGAAAGGCAAGCAACTTCTTCCTGCTTGGAAAAAGTGAGCACTGAGAGTACCACCTTAGAAGGTGAAGGTGATGGTGTGAGAGGTGTGAGCCAGGGGGAGCCCCTGATGCAAGAAAAGAGAGATGAGAGAAAAGAAGATAGTGGAGATATAAGGGTGGAAGCAACTACAGCCATTGCAAGTGAGTTAATGGATGTCAGTGATGCTGAAAGGGAAAGATTGATCCAGTTAGACTACCAAAGTGCACTGGATCAAAACAACCTGGATGCTAAGACATTTACTCACCCTGTAACAGCCTATCAAGTCTTGGCTGCACAGGGCAATGTGGAGGCATAAAGAACTTTGAATTTGGTACATACTACTGAATCAATGTTAAGATCTAAAGAAGCTGCCAGTAATTTGCCTCCAGGAGCTGGTGAGGACTTTGAGTATGATGAAGATTTTGAAGAAGAAGAAGAGGACTCAGATGGTGGTGAAGGAGGCGGTGAAGGCCCTTCCATCTCAGGAAGCACACCTGCTTGGTTGATCAATAATGAGGCTAAATTTGATGCAATCAACATGGTGATTCTTAAAGAATATCAGAAAGCCTCCACTAAGTTCCAAATAGCCAATCCAGCAGAGCAACTCATTTTATCTAAGTTCATGACCAATCTACAACTTCAAAAGATGCAACTTCTACATCATTGGACTAAGACAGATGAAGTCAGAGAAAGGATTGATAATCTCAAGGATGCTATTGGCAGGAGGATAGACACTGCATTTCCAATATCCGCTATCAACACCCTCCAAATAAGAGTTGTGAAAGAGAACACTCTATCTAAGCATGGAGCAGAAAATGGACTCCTTTCTAGAGAATCAGAAGCTGCAAACTCAACTCCTTCAATAATTACTGCAGGCTACTGGTGCATCTCAAACCCTTGATGATAACAAAAAGGGGGAGAGTGCACTAGTGGTCTCTGAACCAGCAACTACAACAGTAAGCATGTCAAAAGCTACGGGAGCCCATTCAACTATGGGGGAGCCACAAATCATTTCTAATCCAAGTGAATTTCAATTCACAAGGGTGGTTCTTCCTCCAGTATCTCTGCCAGAAGTCAAGCCTGGTGAATTTGACTTCTCTGGACTCACAAATGAAGAAATGGTCAAGAAGCAAGAGGAGATAGTCCAGAAGACAAGGGAGATCAATGAGAGAATCCTGAACTCTGAAAGGCTGATCAAAGAATCTATCTTCAAGGCTGTGACTTTAGAACCCTCAAAACCAACTAGCACTCACACAACAACTCTACAAGTTCTTACTCCTAAATTTGTGGTCCCAAAAAGCCTATTTGATGCTGAGCCCTCCTTCATTAAGGAGTTTGAAGGTCTATGGAGTGGTAGGCATGGTTCTCCAACCAAACAGCATGGCAAGAATAAACTTCAAACTGATTATCCAGTTCCAAAGCCATATGAAGAGAAGCTTTTGGGTAAAAACATCTCAGAGTTCAAAGAAACTAAAGATGTGGTAGCTAGAGAGGGGATGACTGTGATCTTTAGAAATGGAAGACAATACATATCACAATCAACCATCCCAGGTTTGTTGAAGCCAAGAAAGAGAAGCTCTCTAGGAAAATGAGGGAAGCCAATCCCGAAGGATATGAATCTACACCTGATAAACAGGCCAGACTAGCTGAAGAGCTTGAAAAGGAAATGGAGGAAGAAGAAGAAAAAGAGGCTGAAGAAGAAGTGGCCTCTCCTCCAAAGCAGAAGAAAAACAAAGTAAAGACAGTGTCTAAGAAAAATCCTATTAGTAGGAGGCTAAAGTTCAAATCCAAAAGGTCCGTCTCTCCAGAAAAACAAGAAGAAATGAAGAAAACAGGAGGAAAGACTTTCACTGTTGATGAAATTATCAAGTCCTCACATCAATATGACAAAACCTTCCATGAAACCCTAATAGAGCTTAAAGAAGAACCTATAGAGTTTAATGACTTGGAATTCCCAAAGATTGTCTTGGAAGCTGAAAAGAAGAAGAGAAAAATGGAGCCAAAGAAGAAAATTCTAAAGGGGCCAATCAAACTTCAAACTATACCTCAAGTTGTCAAGTCAGTAGAAGACAAAGCAGATTATCTCTACATTGCTGACAAACAAAAGTACTCAGATTTTGACCTCTTTCTGGATGAGCTAGTTGAAGTCAGAGGGATTGACAGATACAAGAATCTACCAGAGAGGATATTGTTTGTCTACGAGGGTGGAGTGGAAAGGCAATGGCCCTTGCAAAGAATTATAGGAGAAGGATATCCTCCCTTGGTTAAGGTGTTCTCAAGCTTTAAAAATCTTAAGGGATTCACTGAAACTGCAAGGTCATTGGTGATGAGAAGAATTGAGGGGATAAGGGATAGTTGGAATCAACCTGAGAGTTTGCCTAAGAGAATGAAGATCCCGTACAATGGTCAAAGAATCCATCTTCAACCTTATTGGATGATGGAATTCAGAGATGATGAGGGATGTAGAAGATTCTTCAAACTAGAGGACCAACTACCTAAGGCTAGTACTCAATACCTTAAGTGGTTGCAATCCAAGCTAGATCCAAAGATTGTTGAAGAAGACAACTTCTACAGGAAACTCCGGGAGCAGATTATGTCAAACAAGGAAATAAGAAAGTTCAACCTCCAAGAGAGAAGAAAAGGAATTAATTTTGCTCAGGCTAGAGGAGCACTCTCTCTGTAAATTTCTCAAACTTCCAATTTTCAATAATCTTACTTTGTAGCTCAATACAATTTTTGCTGCTTACTCTCAATATTTTTAGAAGTGGTTTTGTTATCGCCAAGACCTTTAATTTATGTTTGATTCTCAACCAGCCATAAATTGGGGGAGATTGTTAGGAATTATGTTGATTCTTGTTGATAACTAAACTAACTTAGTGAAAATTGTATAAGTTAAAATGTAGCTTTCAACGGATATCATGTATATACAGTATCCGTTGAAGGGTAGCTTATCTACGGATAAGACTCTATGTAACATGTTTGTATAATTCTGTGTTAGCAATTGAAGTATTAGTTTTCTAAGTCATGTTGACTATCAATGGATATGTAGAATATGGAGGCTAATTGTAAATAGTCTATGCCTTGTAATTTTACATAAGTGAAATTGAGTTTCAATGAATGGAGTCACAATATTTCAACGGATGCTACTCAAACAACCTCAACGGATGCCACATCTATTATTTGTACCTGACACTGTGAAAAGGACAGGTCAGACAGAGCACATGGGTTGACAGAATTCACGAGAGCATGGAAACCAGTATTTCTGGTAAACTCAGAAGAACAAGAAGCATTCTGTTTTCTTTGGTCGGGAGTGGCATTACTAAAAAGGGTATTCAACCAAAAGAAGCTAGCCACCAACAAAAGGACCACTACTCAGAATGGAGAAACAAGCCTTTTTGGACTCTACCAATTTTGTATTATTAGTTGTCAAATTATCTTGTAAACTTGGATTATATAACCAAGTGTAGCACTGTTTTAGGAGATAAGAAATCAGTTAGGTTATTCAAGAGCCAAAGCAAAATTTTCTGTAATTTGTTGAAGCTAAAACAATGTATGCAGCTGTGTGTTTATTCATAAACATCACAGAGATTTCTTCAATAAAATCTCTCAGGTGGAACAATCAATCCACCTGAATTTTTAATTCTTGTGTTATTATTTTACATTCTGTTCTTGATTTTATTTTAGTCCTTGTCTTTGTTTAAAGAACTGAAGAAATTTTAAAGATTGTATTCAACCCCCCCCCCCCCCCTCTCCAATCTTGATTCATTTGGGAATAACATTACCTAACTTATTTAATAAAATAAAATATTTACATATAGTATTCAGTAATCTTTAAACTATTTCCAAGAAAAAAATGCACTTGATCTTAGAGGTTAGAAAAATATTACAAATAATGATAATGACACAGGTCAAATAGTGAGCTTGTCATACATTTCTTTCATTTCAAATGCAACTACGACAACAAAAGTTTGTAGCCAAATTATAAAGTACTTAATAGATAGTACAAATGCCATTAGTGATATATCTTTTTTTGTGTATGTTCAGTGACCTGCCAATAAAGCAAAGTGAAAATTTTATTTTCCAAATAATTAAAAACGAAATTCACCTTATATTCTCGGGTTGGAAGTGACAATCATTAACTCTGGTATAAAATTTACTCACATTTAAGATCCACCAAATATTATATAGATCCTTTAAATGTAAAAAAAGGCTAAAACTGAACATCTTTGGAGGAAGTAAGCATTGGAAAAGTTTTACTCCCTTATGTTACATAATTTCTTCACCTGAGCTTATAAAGTACCTATTTAAAGTTGATTATCAAAATACATAAATTATTTTGTCCCATAATATGCATTTCTATTTGGAGTATGCATAAGTACGTGAATAAGTGTGTATGTATTTTTGTCAGTAAAAAACTAAAAGTAGAGATAAAAAGTGATCAACTCTTATAAAAAAAGCAGCATGACTCACAAACACCGACTTTTCCCCTATCTAATAATTTAATTTGCCAAATATAACTACTCCGTAATTATGCAAATACTGTAGTTATGGTTGGTTTGGGGGATGTACAGTAGTCATGGTTAGTTTGGGGGATGTATAAGGATACTCATTGGGGTGTGTGGTACAAATCCCATGTGTATGTATTTTTGTTAGTAGAAAAAGAAAAAGTAGAGACAGAAAATGATCAACTCTTACCAAAAAAATAGCATGACTCACAAACATCGACTTTTTCCCCATCTAATAATTTAATTTGAAAAATATAAATACTTCATAATTACCCAAATACGGTAGTCATGGTTAGTTTGGGGGATGTATAAGGATGTTCATTGGTGTGTGTGTTACAGATCGCGTTCGGCTTTCCATAAAGCTAGGGGCTGATAGTCGTTTTAAACTTTAAGTTTAAAATATCAGTTTGTTTGTGTAATAAGTTAAAAAGTAACTTCAAATTAAAAAAATCGTTTGAAGTCAAAAGTTGGTAGAAGGTAGTTTTTGAATTATTGATTTTACTTCTATAATTTTATTTGGTAAAAATTAATATCATCGTTCACATGTTCAACTTAAAAATTGTACTTTTATTTTAATAATTTTAATAACTCATAAGTTATACATAATACAAAATTATGCAAACAAATATTTATTTAAAGCTTTACTTTTCACTTTAAGCAACTTTAAGTCAAAAACAATTTTTTGAAACTAACCCAAACGGGATCTATAATCTTAAGGAAACAGAGAAACTGATTAATTTTATACAGATTTGTTTGTTGGCCTTGCAAAGGTTCATTATATAAACATATTTAATCTGCATGTGCATACATTTTATAGAAAATATTATTAAGGTTTATTAGTAAACTTTTTAAAAATTAAAAAACCATGTGATACGTTTTTTATAAAAAAATGTAAAAAAATACGACTTTGCAAGCGAATGCAAATGGATTCTACCCAATTTAATATTTTAAATAATTAAATATTTAGTGTTGGCTTATAAATACATTTTATTAATAATTTCTTGTTAATATTTTTTGAGCCTTTAGAAAAAAATTCAAGACTTTGAGGTTATGGATTCTATCCGTAATAGGATATAATTATGAAAATCAATTTATAATGTATAGTAATATAATTGTGATTGATTTTATATTAAAATAATAGTTGACTTATAAATTTTTAGTTATGAAAATTAATTTAAAATATATAATAGTACATCGTGTTTGATTTCCAATTAAAATAGTGATTTTTAGTAAATATTTTCTGATAGAAAAAATATGTACATGTGGATATTTTAAATAAAATCATTATTATATTTAAATGATAATTGTTAAACTAACCATGGTTAGTAAAATAAGATGAGAATGTTAAATAAGAAAAACTTTTAATATAATAAGATTGGTCTAAAATTTAGAGGTGAGTTCTGATTGATTCTAAAATAATTCATAATTTTTCGATTGGTTAACTGCATATTCAGGTAGACTCGGGTATTATAATAAAGGATATAATAGACGAAACATTGAAAATTTTGATTTTTGGGCATCGATTCTTTATTTTGATTAATAAATGATAAAATAATATAAAAAATAGTAAATGGACGATTGTCTTTTCTAAAAAAATATGTTACCATAAACATGTCTAAAAATGTCAATTGTACTATATGCTCCCATCATTAATACACCCCAAAAAGTATCATAGAATATATTATTCAATCATTAATAAAATATATAAAATTTATTAATATACACCCAAATTATCATATGCCATATTTTTCAATTATTCAAATATATCATAAACCATATCTTTCACTTATTAACAAAATATATAAAAATCCGTACATCAAATCACACGTTACATTTTAATTAAAACATATAAAAAACATATAAACTTGTACATACATATTTAAAAAGATCAATTATACTATATCTTTCAATCTTTATAATTAAAACATGTCACGTTTTAATTAAATCTTATTATTTCTTTTATAAACACACCTAAAAAATACTCTAAAAATACTAATTAAACTATATCTTCCAATATCTTTTTCAAATATTAAACACAACTGTATTTTATAATTGAAACACATTACCTTCTAACAAAACATATTACCTACGGGTCGTAAGCTAATTTCATTTAAAACATATGCAATTATTTTTATTGAAATTAGGGAATATCATATAGAATTTGGTTCAAGAGAGAACCGATCACTAAAAAAGAACCGTAGAACTGTTATAACGTTAGATTATTACTAGATCACTGTCAAGATTCATCAACTCATTTTTATATAGGCAGTTTTGAAATAAAATAACTACACTATTAGTTTAATTAATTTAAATAAAGAAGTTTAATCAATTACTCATTTTTTAATTCTTCTCTTTTTATTTTAATTTTTTATCTCACATATGTTTTGGCCGTTTTTTCAATTTTAATTTTTTTCTTAAAAATTATTCATTTATTTTATTCAAAATTTTATACAAGAAAAAAATTTGTAAGATAAAGGTTTCTACTGCAGAACTTATTTCGTTTCGCAGTATAAATACAGTGTTCTATTAGTGAATTTTAAAAGTTAAACACATGAACTTCAAAGTTCTACAACCGAATTTACTTTTCTCCACAAAGTTGTACAAATGAATTTTTTTTTATATTGAACTGTTAAACAATGACATATTATTTTCATACCATAACTTTCGAGTTCTATCGCTAAATATAAAAGTCATGCAATCGAATTTGAAGTCAAGCAAATAAATTTTAAAGTTCTACGATTGAACTTATTTCTATTTAAATGTTCAGGTGCTGAACACTATTATCTCATATTGTGTTTATACCATAACTTGAATATTTTAACAAAAATTGATAAAAATTAACGGGGGAATTTTATGATGATGATTGAGAATTTTGTGATCGATATCAATGCATGATTATAATTGTCAATCAAATATTAATTGACTTTAAATTGTGTATTTTGTATTTTTGGATAACTTTGCCCTTGGTCTACATATGATAAATATATATTATTTTAAAATATAAGTTAGAGTTCTAAGACTATGTTTGGGATTAATGCTGTTAAAAATTGTTGTGCCGTTGAAAAAAGTGTTGTTCTAAAAATCAGATAACTATTTGGTAGGATTTTTGATATGTGCGTGTTTTGGGATATAATATAAAAAAATAATGTTTTTGGTGAAGTTTGATGTTAAACCCGTAGATGTTTCTCGCAAAAGCTGAAAAACAGTTTTTTTTTTCAAAAGCATGGGAGAACCTGATGTCTCTGAAAGCACTTTTTCGGTCAAAAACGCCCCAAATACTATTTTAACTGCTTTTCGTGTGCAACAGCAATACCAAACATGGTCTGAAAGTTCTTAGGTTAAGGGTTTGTCAAGGAAAATGATCCAAATATAAGATATATCTCATGTAACCTGTGAACGGGAAACATAGTAATTTAATTTCTTTTTAAGAAAGGCTATATCATATTGTAATGACCTATTTCTTGTTAAAATTATATTTTAATGAAACTAATTATTTTTTTAAAACCTCTTTTATTTTATATAAATATAATTATTCTAACTTAAATACATATCTATTTATACTATCTATTATAAGCAAACTACCTTATATTTGGTTGATTGGTTGGTAGTGTAGTACTCTAAATAACAACCGTTAGATTTAAAGATAAATACCGTTAGATTCAAGTTTCGAATCCCGTCAACAACATCCGTCAACAACATATTATTATAAAATATTTATCTTATCTATTTTTTAAGTTACGTTCAAATGTTAACAACATATTAAGAAGTTTTATCATCAAAATACAAACAAATGCTTAGAATAACATCATACAGATATTATTATAGGCTTTTGTTCAACTAGAAACCTTTTCCTAAATAAAAACTAGAAACTAATCATGTCCACATATTTTTAAAATTTTGTTAAATCTAGACCACATGTTTATATACATCTAAATTTGGGTAAAGTACTTCATCATTACATAAACACTGGCAGTAGTATGCCACCATTGATTTATACAATACTTTAAGATTCTGCTAAAAATTAGATAGTCGACACAAACTAGTGATTTTCGTAACAGAAATTAGTGATTTGGATAATAAAATATAGTGATTTCTATAATACGATTTAGTGATCGGAATTTACATCGGAAACCATGTGCATCTGTTTAAATTTCAGATTTGATGATTTTATCGTCGAAATATATCAAATATGGTATGCAAACTAATTGTTGCGAGATGAAAAAAAATACAGTGAAGTCAGATTTCAAAAAAAGATCACCAATTAACGGGAAAAATATAATTACGAATGGAGGGGATTAGGTGGGGTTGTATGTGAGAGGGTGTATTTAACCATGTGTTGTGCAGTTTCTAGTTTTTAATTAGTACATGTTTCTAGTTGAATAGGACCCTATTATTATATTTTAAATTTTAATTTTCTACTGATAAAATCATATAAATTAAAATATAAATAATAAAATTAAAAATATTAAAATTCAGGCTAGTTTAAAATAAAACAAGAATATAACAAAAAATTGAAAATAACCTATTTTATTTTTAAGTCATACACATCTATATATAAGGCTATGAAGTCCAGAGTTACAAAGGGTGTGGAGGCTTTTAGTACACCATTCAAAACATAAACCTCTCCTCCTACCTTATCCCCTCTTCAACCCCTATCTTTCTTTCATACAGCCATGGCTTCTTCTTCTTCAATCATCAACATCTCCTCTTCAATCATTTACCAAACCCCTCTTCAAGAATTCCCAAGAAAACCAACTTCAATCTTTCCTTTTTCTTCACAAAAATTGACTCATTTCTCATCTCTAAAAGCTTCATTTTCACGTTTAAAACAGTCTAATAGATGTGGGTGTTCTTCATTTGTTGCATCTGCAATTGCTACACCTAATTCTTCTGTGTTGAGTGAAGAGGCTTTTAAGGGTCTTGGTAGGTATGAAAAAGATGATGACTTGAATGTGAGTGAGAGTGAGTATGAAAGTGATGAGTATGAAAGTGATGGTGGGTTTGTGGGAAGTGATGTTAGTAGTGATGAACTTGCGATTACTAAGCTGGGTTTGCCTGAAAAGCTTGTTCAGACTCTTGCTGCTAGAGGAATTACTGAGCTTTTCCCAATTCAAGTTTGTATCTTTTTCCCTATTTGATATTTTATAATCTCTCTCTCTCTCTCTCTCTCTCTCTCTCTCTCTCTCTCTCTCTCTCTCTCTCTCTCTCTCTCTCTCACTTACTGTGTTGTTTTTCTCATTCAAGTTTGTATCTCTTTCCCCCTTTTTGCTAAATGGTATTTTTGTTATATAAATGTATAATGGTATTTTTGTTATATAAATGTATGTGTATAACTGTATATGTTGTTTAAATGTTCTTTTGAGGTAAGATTATTCAATAGGAAGTGATTTGAATTTAGACAGGGATGGAGCGTTTTGAGGAAGAATTCGTTAATTGGAAAACCAGCAAATTATAGTTTTTTAATTTGGTATATTCTGCGAAGTTATACCTGACAATTATATAAGAAGATAAGTTATATCTGACAATTATATAAGAAGATAAGGTTACTTTGTTACTTATAGTTTCGGTGATTAACAGTTTTGCTCAAGAAAAAGATTGTTCTTTTACTTGTCATGTGGTGATTACCAGGGTAGGTATGTTTGGTGGATAGAACCATATCTTAGTCTTGGATTCATAATAAGCAATGAAAGTTTATGTTCCATTGTTAGCGAGATTACGTGATGTGAACCTATGCCTTTTTCTCTTTAAAATGTTCTACAATATTTAAGCGCAACGAGTTACAGTCTAGTGTAATTATCTAGCTATAGATTGATATCTAATTGTTGGTATCCATTTTAGTTGTTTGAAGTTTGGGGTAGTTTCAATTTAACATTGAACATGGTGAAAAGAGGTTATGTTTTAATTTAACCGAATTTCACTCTTCGTATTAATATTCAGCGCAGTAAGGTAGCACAAACTGGCGTGCCTACAAATGTTTTCCTCACCAACCTTTATAACTTTTCTGCAATCCATAAGTACTTTGATCGTTTGTTTAATCTCTCAGTCCTGTATTCTTTATTTGGACATGGTGGCATGTGTCTATATTAACATATCCCATACACCTATAACTTCTTTCATTACTTGCCTTGATCATGTAGAGAGCTGTACTAGTGCCTGCACTGGAAGGAAAAGATCTAATTGCTCGTGCAAAGACTGGAACTGGGAAAACTCTGGCATTTGGTATTCCGATCATCAAACGTCTTACTGAGGATGACCAGGAAAGAGGGTCTCAGAGGTACGTGTAAATTTATATATGGTGGAACATTACTTATATTTTATTATGTATGTAATCCTGTTTTCCTTATCCCATCTGTGTCTTTGAAGGCGGTCTAGGCTTCCCAGGGCATTGGTTCTTGCACCAACAAGGGAATTGGCAAAGCAAGTAGAAAATGAAATCAAGGAGTCTGCACCATATTTGAACACAGTTTGTGTATATGGAGGAGTCTCTTATACCCAACAGCAAAGTTCTCTCTCACGTGGAGTTGATGTTGTTGTTGGAACTCCAGGTAGAATTATTGATCTAATAGAACGTAACACCCTCAAATTGGGGGAGGTTGAATTCTTGGTCCTTGATGAAGCGGATCAAATGCTTGCTGTCGGTTTTGAGGAAGCTGTGGAGATGATTTTAGAAAAGATTCCCGTGAAGAGACAAAGTATGCTTTTCTCCGCAACAATGCCTAGCTGGGTGAAACAACTTTCAAGAAAATATTTAAATAGTCCTATGACCATAGATCTGGTGAGTGCTTACTTTACTTCTCTTGGCAGTCATTTGTTTATTTTATATGATGTGCATATTGATGGTATGACATGCACATAATTATGATCTACTTTTATGTGAGGTCCTACTATGGTAAGTTCTTTGATCATTGTCACTAAGACATGGAATCAGTTTTGTCTAATTAAAGTACTGAGATGTTGACATATATAGAAACAAACAAGTAATGTCGTTAAATTAAATAATGCCTCTGTTGATATGTTTTTATTAAGCAGAAGGACTGTTAGAACAATGAACTTAAGTTTTCGTTATCTAATATTTGTTTATAATTACTCTATAGGTTGGTAATCAAGATGAAAAATTGGCAGAGGGGATCAAACTTTATGCCTTAGCATCCACTTCAACTTCAAAGCGTGCTATTTTGAGTGATCTTGTAACGGTATGATTTATCAGACTTTTAATTGGACTTGCTTTCTTCATTGTTCATTAAGAAGAATTTGAGTTATCATAGTTAACCACATCCCTGAAAGTCTTAAAGTTTTGTCTTTGGCTTTATTTTTCGCATGACTTAGGTGTATGCAAAGGGTGGAAAAACTATTGTTTTTACACAAACCAAACGAGATGCTGATGAAGTCTCATTAGTATTGACAAATAGCATTGCCTCAGAGGCTCTGCATGGTGATATATCTCAACACCAGAGGGAGAGAACTCTAAATGGATTTAGGCAGGGAAAGTTTAATGTGCTTGTTGCCACTGATGTTGCATCTCGCGGGCTTGATATTCCCAATGTCGATTTAGTAAGTTGACTATGTTTCTACAATCTCATCTTAATAGTGATGGCATATATTGATATGTTTTTTTTTTGGGTTTAGTTTTGTATGTTATTAATTATGCAAAATTATACAAACATATAGTTTTTTTTCTTCTGAATATTGATTCTAATCAATCTAGGAATAACTTGGTTAGAGATTGTTCTGTGATTCAGTCTCTTAAGGTTGTTCTATATCTTCAATTACCGTCCTACATAAGTTTTAAAAGGAATGTAAATGGATATTTGATGAGAATGAGATGAGCTAATGAATTGACCTTTAT
Source organism: Heracleum sosnowskyi (assembly GCA_030848705.1). Taxonomy (NCBI): domain Eukaryota; kingdom Viridiplantae; phylum Streptophyta; class Magnoliopsida; order Apiales; family Apiaceae; genus Heracleum; species Heracleum sosnowskyi. The sequence goes on from CM061235.1 coordinate 76,985,228, forward strand.
TTTTACCAAGCAAACAATTAATATTCTATTTCAGAAGGAATGATCATTCCGTCCAAATTAGCACAACTGATATACATAACAGGTCGGGGTTGGGTTGAAATTTTTAACCCGTTTCGGGTTCGGATTGACCAAAAAACAGGACCTGGTACAGCAAACCTGACACGAACCTGACCTGTTACCCGAAATGGCCACCCCTAGTTTTGGGTATATTAACTAGTAATGTTATTATGTGCCTGAATGGTGTTTACTTGCGCAATACAAGGAGTTTGCTAATTTTTTAAGCGCTGCATACTCAAAATGATCCCTCGAGTTATTTTTAATATAACTAGTGTGCACGTTCACATTTGACATAATGTAACTCTTAGTTTTTTTTTCTCCTCTCCCAGATTATCCACTATGAACTACCCAATGACGCGGAGACGTTTGTTCATCGATCTGGCCGCACGGGACGTGCAGGAAAACAAGGCTCTGCCATTTTGATGTACACTAATAACGAGAAGAGGAAAGTCAGATTTATTGAGCGTGATGTTGGATGTAAGTTTGAGCTTATCAGTCCACCAGCTGTTGAAGAGGTGTTAGAGTCATCAGCTGAGCAAGTTATTGCCACCCTTGGTGGAGTTCATCCTACGTCTGTGGAGTTCTTCACGCCAACTGCACAAAAAATGATAGATGAACAGGGGACTAGTGCTCTTGCTGCTGCACTAGCACAGTTGAGTGGTTTTTCGCGTCCTCCCTCATCTAGATCCCTGATTTCGTATGAACAGGTTAGTTATTAAATTCAGTAGCTTCAAAAGTAAGCTGTCATAAATCATTAAAAAAATTTGGCATATTACTTGAGGTTTGTATATAATACTAGAGTAGGATGTGATAAATGTCGCAATTTTTCTATTTCAAACTTCGTGATTCTCGTGATTCTCTCATCATATATTATTGTATAGTGTTATGCAGGTCGATTGGTTACTCTTTTTAACTTTGAACTTCTGTTTTAGGGAAAAGTCACACTTCAGCTGACACGTGATCCTGCTTATGCTAGAGGTTTCTTATCTGCCGGATCTATCATTGGATTTTTATCTTCAATATACACAACAGCAGCTGATGAGATTGGAAAAATACACATGATTGCAGATGAAAGGGTCTGTACTATTAAATTGATATACGCCTCATGGCTGACTTTTTTCTAAAATATCTCTATCTTATGTGGACTTGTCAATTTGAATATATGCAGGTTCAAGGTGCTGTTTTCGATCTCCCTGAGGAGGTTGCCAAAGAGTTGCTTGATAAGGAAATACCACCTGGGAACACCATTACTAAGATTACCAAGGTTAAAATCTTGGAATGTTTTATAATTGTTGTGGTCAATGCATACATTTGTTGTCCCTTTTGTATGATAGACTTATCTGATGGGTGCTGTTTATTAACTATATAATAGCTCCCTGCACTCCTTTTTTACTGTTAATCTGATTCTGAATTCTATTTGCTAATAAAGGTTGACATGTTTGTACAGTTGCCTTCTTTGCAAGATGATGGGCCATCAAACGATAATTATGGCAGGTACTCGAACAGAGGGGGTGGTATGCGAGGAGGAGGATCTAGGGGTGGCAGGGGTTATGGTAGCTCTCGTGGCAGGAGCGGGGGTCGATTTTCTGACGGTGATGAGAGGCGAGGTGGTAGTAGCTGGGGTGCCGGTCGTGATGGGGCACGAGGTGGTAGTAGCTGGGGTGCCGGTCGTGATGGGGCACGAGGTGGTGGTGGTGGCAGTAGTTGGTCAAGAACTTCAAGGAGCAGCGGGAGTGATTGGCTAATCAGTGATAGAAGATCTTCACGCTCACCATCTTATGGAGATAGCGACAGGTGTGGTAGTCTATTTTTCATGAAATTCTAGATTTGACAATTGACAATGCATTACATAATTTTCCCCCTCCATTTGTTGGGGCTAAATGACTCTATTATCACTTGAAAGTGGTTTACATTTGTATATCCATGTTATGTGACCTTTGCATATATGGTGTTACCAGGAGCTTTGGGGGTGCGTGTTTTACATGCGGACAGTCTGGGCATAGGGCATCAGAATGCCCCAAGAAGCTAGGTTTTTAGAATTTAAACGACAATTCTGTTGCTGCTGGCCTGTGAATTGGTGAAAGACTACTACTACGTCACAACCATTCTTTCTGTCTGCTATATCTTAATTCACCCGAAGATGATCAAGGGATGCAAAAAAGCTCATGAAAACTGATGCTGGACAAATAGGGACTGTGATGCAGCTTCACTGTTCTATGCTTCAGTTCTTCATGCTCCAAACACACACCAGTCCTACATGGTATATGGGTTTAATGTGATTTTGCTTTGCTGATTTTGGCATATTTAGTGTTAACCTTCGTATAAACTAAACTTGATTGCCGAGGCAATAGTATATTTTTGAATTTTGTTGTTTGCTTTTCTACTCTCTGTACCTAAGAACCTTAAGTTGAATAGATTAGGTATTTGATCTTTTTTATGTGCTTGTGGCTAGATATAGAATGGTACTTGTCGGTAGGTTTCAGTGACTATTCGGAATTAGCAAATTATTAAATTTTTATAGTATGATTGGCTCCTTTACCGTGAGAGGCTTGCATACTTGGTGTCAGTGATTGACTATGTGATAATGTATGCACTTGCTCCATTTTCATATGCTTGTGACATTCTTGAGGTACATGAAAAACAATTGCGGCAAAAAATTATATAGGAAAATGTTCAAACTCACAAATTTTGAGCCCGTAGCCAATGTGCAACAATTGGGAAAATAAATATGGTTGTATGCATGCTAATATTATTATTTTTATCACAAACGAGAGGAGTGCAGTAGTGGGTGCCCTAGGGTTCTAGCCTCTTTCGGATAGTAGTATTTTAAACATTTAATAATTGGGAAATGCTAAAGTCCCGATTTTTTTTTTCAAAAATTGATGTTAAATGTATGTTTTTTTTTGAAAACCAAGTTCCTAATATTAATATAAGACCTCGTGTATGTATTATAATTCGATATTTGGCATGTCACATCATTTGGGATAAATTTTGGGAATAGTTTGGTGTACGTATTATAATGTATGTATTATTTGACATTACAATTTCTCAATCTCTCACACACACATAGTACAGAATTGTAGATCACCAATATGATTTCAAGTTCACCATTGTCAAATGCTTGTATAAACACAAGGAGGGAGAGAGTATTACCGAGAGAGGTGGACCTGTAACAACAAGGAGGAAGGAAAACAGGGCTTGTAAAAAGCAATTAAAGAACAGTAGAAATTTAAGTGATAAAATGTAAGTGTGTTTGGGGGGGTTAGATATGTAATAGATAATATATTTACTAAAAAGCATAGTGCATAATTATTAAGTTTATAGATAGCAAAGCATCCTTAAAAACACAGTAAAACACAAAGATGTTGAAAACAAAACACTAAAACACAAATTAAATGCAACATATTGTCAATCCCATCAAGGCAGGGCGGTTCACGGGGAAGACCTCATCCTTCGAGCTTTAGTGATTTCCTCCCCGTCGATGTCAAAATTTGACATCGAAGTTAAAAGCTCTTCATCATCGTTTCCCTCAACTATTACTTGGATATTTGGATTCTTTGTTGTTTGAGAAGTAATATTTGGAAATAGCCCAAGTCTACGAACTTTAAAAGTTTCGGTTCCGTACACACCAACACCATTAACATTCAGGCCAAAATCCACATGGAATTCAGAATCCAATGGCACAGCTATACGAGTTCTAAGCAATGGAATCTCGGCACCAGCTTGTACATGAATTCCTCGATCAGGTTCCTTTGCAAAGACCAGAACTCCAGATAAAGGATGGTCCACGTCGGCATTGGTAGCAGAAATTACTCCATAAACATTTTGTGAAGCAGACCCGTCTACGGACAACAACCTAACCACCAAATGGGCTACTGTGGCATGCGTATATCTACCAACCCGAACAAGGAGCGTTCCAGTCCAATCAGCTGAAGTGATAACTTCTTCTTCGATACCATCATCGACATTACTATGAACCGGATCCACATCGAGACGTAGGCTGCCCCTGAAGGTACCATCAAAGAGATCATAGTGCATATCAATGTACATTTTTTCACCCCAGATTGGTCCTTTGGGAGTGATAACAATGTCTTCACCATGCCTAAGTGTTGGCATACTCTCATCTACCTTATCTACATTGTATACATATTGAACACCGTCATACGTACGTATTTCAATCTTGCCCAGTTGGTCCTCAGGCTTTAGTATCTTCTTGCCTCTGTAAATGATGTTTAGGATATGTACTAGTGATACTCCTTCCATACTTTCATCATGTTCCTCCTGTGGGAGTGTCAATCAATCGTAATAAAGGAACAATAACAATAAATTTCGAGAGAAAACGAACCGGTGCTAATATCAGCTGTGATTATGGAAGGTTGCAAGTATTCATAACATAAACTACAAAAGGCATACACATATATTTGTAAAATACACAAGTTAAACACAAAATTAGGACCTGAATTCTTTTAGTGAGCCTAATGTACTAATCTCTGCAATTAATCATTTTATATAATAATTAAAATAAAAATTTAAGTAAATATGTCAAACAAGAACATATTATACCAGATCTGCCCACCACACACAGCAAGGACATACATAAAAATGGTACTAATAAAACAATAATAATCCCCAGTCTATGTCTATATAAAAATACATCAAGATTCTTGAATTAATAAAGTTTAGAAGAGAACGTACCAATTGCATTAAGTCTGAAGCCATGAAGCCTGTGGGTAACAACGCCGCTCTTAATTGCACGGAAGAAGACGCATCAGCCGCACCCTTTAGGGTTCGCTGCGCTGCTATATAAACAGATTGGATCATATCAATTTTTTCTTGGGCCTTCGTTCTGTTGGTTTGGGCCTCCCATTTGTTATTAATTTTAGGGTACTGCTAAATGCAGTTCACTATTTCTAAATGCAGTTCATCCATTTTACGATTATACCCCTTCTATCTATTTAATGTAGTGAGACGCCTATTTATATTGCTAATCAGCGTGTACATTGGTTAACGAGTATATTGGAGGCTTAAAAGTTAAAATAATTACACGATTTATAATGTACCATTATAAGCAAACCAGCCTCTATTTGGTTGATTGGTAGTTTGGTCCTCTAAATAATAACCGTTAGATGTAAATATAGATAAATGAGAACCGTTGGATGTAATATTAAAAAAATATTATTTTCTTGATATCTAAAATGCTCCCACGGGTTCAAGATTCGAATCCCGTCAACAACATATTATTATTAAATATTTATATCATCTATTTTTCTAAGCTATATTCAAAAGTTCAAAATATTATTTCGTCGACAACATATTAAGAATTTTTAAGATCAAAATACAAATAAATGCTAATAAAATAAGATAAAAAATAATAAAAAAATCATATAAAAATACTAAAATAATAAATCAAAAATACTAAAATTCATCCGTGCATCGCACGGGTTAACTATACTATTATAAGCAAACCAGCCTCTATTTGGTTGGTTGGTAGTTTGGTCCTTTAAATAATAACCGTTAGATGTAAATATAGATAAATGAGAACCGTTGGATGTAATATTAAAAATATATTCTTTTCTTGATATCTAAAATGCTCCCACGGGTTCAAGGTTTGAATCCCGTCAACAACATATTATTATTAAATATTTTAGATGTAAATATAGATAAATGAGAACCGTTGGATGTAATATTAAAAGAATATTTGTTTCTTGATATCTAAAATGCTCCTACGGGTTCAAGGTTCGAATCCCGTCAACAACATATTATTATTAAATATTTATATCATCCATTTTTCTAAGCTACATTCAAAAGTTCAAGATATTATTCCGTCGACAATATATTAAGAATTTTTAAGATCAAAATACAAATAAATTCTAATAAAATAAGATAAAAATACTAAAAAATCATATAAAAAATATTATTATAAGTAAACTACCCTCTATTTGGTTGGTTGGTAGTTTGGTACTCAAAATAATAATCGTTAGATGTAAATATAGATAAATGAGAACCGTTGGATGTAATATTAAAAGAATATTATTTTCTTGATATTTAAAATGCTTTCACGGGTTCAAGATTCGAATCCCGTCAACAACATATTATTATTAAATATTTATATCATCTATTTTTCTAAGCTACATTCAAAAGTTCAAGATATTATTCCGTGAACAACATATTAAGAATTTTTAAAATTAAAATACAAATAAATGCTAATAAAATAAGATAAAAAATAATAAAATATCATATAAAATACTAAAATAATAAATCAAAAATACTAAAATTCATCTGTGCATCGCACGGGTTATAGGCTAGTATATATTTAAAAGGAAACATTTCGTAGTCTTAAAATTTTACAGGTTTTGGTATAAAAGAGGTTAAGTAGCTATTGTATAAATTTATATTTTGTGAAAGAAAACCTAATCACTTTAATTTTACTTTTTCATATATAAAAAACTAAAATTTTGAGTTCATATTATTATTAAATAATAATAATTTTTCATGATTCATATTAATAAAAATCGTTTAATTTGTAAAAAAATGTATAAGCTCGTTTGAGTTTCTGGTTATTAAAAATATTTTGTGAAATTTACTCTCCTCTCTTCTATGTTTAAACACAAGGGCTACCGTACTCGTCAATCTATTATTATTACACTAGCTCTATAACTTGTGCGAGCCATTAGTTTATTCTAGAATATTACGTAATTTGTCATCAAATTCAATATATTTGTATTGATGGTTTGATGAGAGAGATATTTGGAAATGTAAATTAGCAATGGTTCTTATGAAGAATTCCACTTTTTTATCGTATTTTATTTGTTTAATCAGAAGATCGTGTGATACACGTACGTCTATGAAAGGCATATGTATAGGCCTATGTTAGGCTCAAGGCATGTCTGAATACCACTATTAACAAGCCTACACCTTGTGACTGTGTCACTCTACATGACCTGGTAAAGTTTATCACTGGATATAGTATAAGTCTCTATTGTACTTGTCTTGTAATCATGTACTTAGCTTTATTCTGTATGCTCAATTCTATGATGAGCTTAGTGAGTCTCTAGCAACTAGAATGTATATAGGCCATGAAATAATCATCCTGGAAGAAGTTCAATTTGTTCATGCATCAGGATAAAAGTGAATAAGGCCATGAAGAAATAAGTTGCAGAAATTTGTCTAAGTCCTTAGATCGCGAAGTTAGAATGAGCTATGTCGTGAAGTCCTCAAAGGCCATGTCGTGAAGTGTTGAGATCGCATAGTCTGAAATGTAATCGTGAAGTCCTCAAAGACCATGTCGTGAAGTGCTGAGATCGCATAGTCTGAAATGTACTAGATCGTGAAGTCCTCAAAGACTATGTCGTGAAGTCAGTAATATGCCATATCGCATACTCCTAATATGGTCATATAGCAAAGTCCTCATATAGCAAAGTCAGAAATGCTTTATGTCGACAAGTCACAGAATAAGGAGTATGCTGGAGTTCACGATATCAACACTTAAGCATTTTACAACAAGACAAATCAAGGTACATAATCAAAGATCATGGAGACAAATACTGAAGCATCTGTTACGGTTAAGTGGTCCAAAGACAGATGTCAAATCTACAGCATAACTTGGAGACAAAGAATAGAGACAAGCAGCTAAAGATAAGGGAAAGGACGACAGAAAACAAGTGGTCCTTCCTGACACAGTTAACCTCTTATAGAAAAACAAGATGGAGTTACAGTTAGGGGTAGCTGTGTAATTAGGTGTGTGCACCAGTTTGTATAGGTCATATATATATTGTGCACACCCTATAGTTAGCTGTAAGAGAGTATACACAGAATTATTCAAGCACTCTTTTCTTTGTAAGAAAACAAGAAAGCACTGTTCTTGTTTAGAAGCCAGAATTTCAGTTGTGAAATTTTGGAAGCTGTAGTATTTGATCTACTTTATACAAAGTAGATTAAAGTGATTGTGTGTGTTCTGTTTATTTTATTTCCGCATTCTCATACATATACAATCAAATACAGATCTAAGCTTCAAGAAGCGAAAAACATTCAAACTATCCATTCACCCCCCTCTGTCTTGTTTACTATTGATATTCATAACTAACAAGTGGTATCAGAGCAGGCTGTTGAAACACAAATAGTAAAAGATCAAAAATAAGTTCACAGAAACTAAGCAGTATCAAGATTCCTCCATTTGACAAGGAACATTACAACCTATGGAAAAAGAAGATGATGTTGTTCATCAAAGCTTCAAACCCATGTATTTAGACATTCTAAAACATGGTCCCTTCATTCCACAGCTTGAGATTCCTGAAACAACTGTTGGTACTGAGAAAATACCAAAACATTATGAGCCTAAAGATCCTTCCAAATACACTGATCCTGAAAAAGAGAAAGTTGCTCTCGATGGAAATCTCCAACTCATCATTTGTGAATCCATGGATCTTAGCATATATGGCACTGTTGCTCATTATAGTAGTGCTAAGAAGATGTGGGATCTCATAGAGGTGCTCTGTGAAGGAACTACTGAAGTAAGGAAGAACAAGAAACAAATTCTTGTTTCTCAGTATGAAGCCTTCATGGCTCAACCAAAAGAGGGCATCACTGAAGTGTTTGAAAGGTTCAACGGGTTGATAAATGATCTTAAGCTTTATGACAAACACTATGAAACTGAAGAGCTTAACATGAAGTTCTTATTAACTTTTCCAATCCATTTGGAGCCAAGAATCTCTTCTCACATAGAAAGAGATCTAACCAATATTGGGTTTGATGTGCTATATGGAGTGCTGAAAACATATGAACTGGAGCTGTATCAGAAAAGATCCATTTAGGCAAAACAAGGCATAATGGCTAACACATCATGTGCTCTTATTGCTGACAATCTAAGTCAAAGAATGAAAGCTATAAAAGTCAGTCAAACCAAGGTTGAAGAGCTGGATGTTGAGGACACTATTGAAGAACCTCAAGTCACTTATGACTTGCCTGATGAAGATGATTTTTACAGCTTAGATGAACTGGATAAAATGGAGAACAAATCTTTTGCTTACATGGCTAGGAGGTATCCTAAAATAAGATTCAAAAGAAAGCAGCCATTCAACTCTAAGTTTAATACTAGTGGAGCTGGTGGATCAAGTGGTTCAAACAATTTCAACAAAGGGAAAGGAACTGTTGGTGCTGCAAAGGGTGGATACAAAACTGGAAGTGTGGATAGATCAAAGATAAGATGCTACAACTGTAATGAACTTGGGCACTTTGCTTCAGAATGCAAGAAGCCCAAACAAGTCAAGAAGGACAAAACATACTTGGAACTTGAAAAAAGTATGAAGCTCTACTCAAGAAACAACAGGGCAAGGCTTTTATTACAGAGGAAAATGCTGGGATGACTCAGATGAAGAAGAAGAACAGGAGTATGTAAACTTTGCCTTGATGGCTTGTTCTGATGATGATGATTCTTCATCTTCAAATCAGGTACCTATTCTCACCTCTCTTGAAATGTCTCCCTCTCAATATAAGTAAACTGTTAGGAACTATGTTGTTTCTTGATGATAACTTAACTTACTTAGTAAAAATTGTACGAGTAAAATGTAGCTATCAACGGATAGTATTCTCTTGCAGTATCCGTAGATGGAAAGCTTATCTACGGATAAGACTCAGTGTAGCATGCCTTTGTATTTCTGATGTTGAAGTTGAAGTACTCTTGATAGGTTAAATGAGTCATGTTGACTATTAATAGATATGTAGAATATGGAGGTTAATTGTAAATAGTTGATGTCTTGTAATTCTGCATACGTGAAATTGACTGCCTACGGATAGCTTAATTAGCCTTCAACGGATATGGAAAGTGTACTGTCTACAGATAGCAGTACTAGCTATCTATGGATGTGATCAAGACACTGTCAACGGATACAACTCAAGTGGTCTTTACGGATATACATTGTACTTGTGAAAAGGACATATCTGACAGAGCACATGGGTTGACAGACTACATGAAGCATGGAAGCCATTTTGTCTGGAAAAGTCACGAGAAGAAAGCAGCATTCTGTTTGCATGGTCTAAGGTAGCATTTCTATAAAAGACAATCAGCCAAGAAGGGAAAGCTACCAACACATGGACCACCGCTCAGAATGGTGAAACAAGGATCCTGAACAGTTTTACTTTTTGTATTATTAGCTGTTCAAATATCTTTGTAAACTTGGGTTATATAACCAAGTAGAAGCATAACTCTAGACCTAAGAAATCAGTTAGGCAGTTTGAGAGAGCAGAAAACAATATCCTTGTAAATTGTCGAAGCTAGAGTTGTGTATTTGCAGCTGTGTGTTTATTCATAAACATCACAGAGATTTCTTCGAATAAAAATCTCTCAGGTGGACAAAAATGATCCACCTGAATTTTTAATTCTTGTGTTATCTTGTTTGTGTTTCTGTTCTTGCTTTTATTTTCACTATCAAGAATCAAAAAAATTTAAAGATTGTATTCAACCCCCCCCCCCTTCTACAATCTTGATTCATTATCTGGGAATAACAATTGGTATCAGAGCAGGCTTCTAACATACAAGAAGTTTAAAGATCAAAGACAACTGAATCATGGGTCAGAAGGATCAAGGAGTTAAAATACCAGTTCTTGATAGAGACAACTACTTTCATTGGAAAGTAAAAATGCGTCTACATCTTATGTCCATGGATGAAGCCTATGTAGAGTGTAAGATCCGGGAAAATTACGTGTTAATATTTGATGTGAAATGAAATTTTATTTTCATATTAAAATTTATTAAATGTTTTATCTGTTTAAATGTGTTAAGTTATTCGTTAAATGATCGAATATGTGACATTGGGATGCTATGTGAATATGTGTGGTGAATTAGAAATTATTTTGAAAAGGACGTCATTCTATTTTATTTTATTTTAATAATCGAAAAGAAAATTTAGATCGTTCCCTAATTATTCGGGAAATTGGTATATCGTTCGTACCAATATTTCATTCGTTAAAGTGGGAAGTATTCGGAAATATTCGTAATAGAGGTATTTTGGTTCGTATATCCATTAATAAACGATTCTTGTAGTTATCCGTGTATTCAAGATGATTATCGTCTCGTAAATCGTGTATTCTGCTTTATTAAAGATTTAAAGTGTATATTCTGTTAAATTTTATTAAAGCGATCCATCGGATCAATATCGATCCAGAAATGTCGTTTGGGGTATTATTTTCCGTTTAATATAAAAAGACGAATCGTACATTATTTTGCGTATAATCAAGCTTAATTATCATTAAATATCTAAAATCTCTGAACCGTGTTCTTCGTGTTCTTGAGAATCAAACACAAATTTGAAGGCGTTACCGGAGTCCGATTTCAACGCTCTTATAGTTAAACCGAAGGTCTTGGAATCTAGTTTCATAATCTACCATCAGATTTTGCGTGGGATAATATTTCAATTTCATACGAAGTTTTCTTTAATTCTGGAAAATTAGGGTTTATGTCATATTTGGGGCTTTTTGATTCTGAGCTTGTTCATGTGATTTCCAATTCGAAAATTTAGGGTTCAATTTCATTGTTTGATTCCCGGATTGTCCAATTCGAAAATTTAGGGTTCTTGAGCTCGAATTGGGGCTTTTTGATTTAGAGTTTGTCCGTTGATTTTGATGGTTCCTATAGCTTCATATGATCATGGGTAATCGATTTACATGTTTAATTGAGTCGTTCTATTCCTAGATTAGCTAGTTCGATTTCTTGTTTTTTTTCGAATTTTAAAACCATTAGTTCGTAAAATCTGTTGATTGATTGTGTATGTGGATATGTGGGTTAGATTGTGCGTGTTTCAAGCTTTGTTTTGGTATATAGAACATTGAGTTTGGTAAATGTTTGGTGTAGAAACGATTTTGGCCGGATGTTGGCCGGAATTGTACCGCCGGCGGCGGCCGGTTGGCCATTAAAGCTGGCAACGGAGCTTTTTACAGTTTAGTACCTCAAGTTTTGAAGATGATGAAGTTTGGTCCCTGTAGTTTTTCAAGATTTCAATTTGGTCCCCTGACCAAATTATTTTCTAAAGTATTTATTTTTAATTTATAAAAATCTATTTTGTTTATTTAAATTTTGAAAAATAGTTTTAAAAATGACTTTTAAATTCAAAAAAATTTCTTTTAAATTCTGGAAATTTTTATTTAATTATTCCTTAATTATTTAAGGAATTATTTTTATATTTTTATTTTCCAAAATTCTTTAATTATTTTGGAAAATGATTTAAAAGTTATTTAAATTAGGAAAAATATTCCTAAAAATGTTTTATTAATTATTTAAAATTCCTAAATGATTTATAAAATCATTTTAGGCCTTTCTTTCGAGTTACAAATTATTTCTCGAACGTTACATGCCATAGGTGATGTAATTAGTGCATTTAAATGTTAATATGTGCTACATAAATTATGTGAATGATCCGATTTTTGACCTAAAAATATTTTGAGGATTAATTCCTTTGAAACGAGAGTTGAATATTTTTCTAAAATTATTTCTTGGACATTACGAGACTTATGTGATTTATTTATCTCAATTAAATGATAATGTGTGTTACGTGAAATATGTGAATTATTTGTTTATTGAGTCATAAGTACGAACAAGTGTTTTGGAACTTGTTTAAATACTTTGGTCGTGTCTAATATTATCGTGTGGGGGTAGTTGGGATAGAAATTTGCCAGTAATGTTAGAAAATGAGATTTGCGAGACCGTTGACTTAGATGTTGACTTTTATAGTATGGGGATTTTTGCCAAGCGAGTTACGTGGATTACTTATGTAGTTAATTGTGATTATTCTATCAATTGAAATATGGTTGTCTATTTAACAGAGGCTATTGGACGAGACGAGTCAGATTATCGAAGTATGTTAAATAAGAGATGTCGGAGAAGGATGAGATATTGTTTACGACTGCTTGGGTATTTGTGAGATGACGTAACACCCAGGGGACGTCAACACTCGTAGAGGACATGTGCAAGTATTTTCTTCCAACATAGATATTGGTAAGAGTGGTAAGTGCGTCGGAGTTAAGTATAATCGTTTATGGAATGTGAGAATCGTACTCTGAAGACTAAAGTACCGTCTCATGTTTGACTATCAAGGTAGACACGTGAATTCGAAATGGTAGGAGCATACTAGTGGTATTCGCAGGAGCGTTAAATCAAAGAAGGACGGAAATAGATAATAGTGCGATAAGACAGAATAAGGAGGGAATCGTATTATTTCAGCCTTACGAAATAGCTAAGGACCAGAGGCAAGTGTTTATACCCTTACTTATTAATTGATTGATATTCCCTTGAATTATTGTAACAGCCCCAGACCCGGGGTCGGAGATCTGGTCGTTACGGTCATTATTCCATACCTCATGCTTAACTTAAATTACAGAAACAAATAATATACTATGACCCCACAATCTATCTTGCACACAAACAAGTTATAGTCCCAGAGATGAACTTGAAATAAGTACTGCTGACAGGATCCACATACATATCATAAGTGATTACAAGCCCAAATATAATTTACAAGTTTATGTTTGTTGCCACTTCATTAAGTTATGTCATACACATAATTAAACTGAATCCAACTACCAGTCTATATCACTAGTAAGTTCTACCTCAGCTATGGCGGTAACAGTGTCAGGGGAGAGTCCTCTGGGTACGTGCACCCTCTTGCGCAAAGTGGTTGCGGGACGTGCCATCTGGTTTATCTGTTGTTGTGATATAAATAGACAAGCAAGGGTGAGCAACAAGGCTCACCAAAATAATACTGTACTGATAATTACTGAAAACGAAAATCCGAGTATCATCTTTTATATTAAACATTTATCTCATATCATAATCTGGAAATAAAACAATGTAAAATATTTCCATTTCATTTTCTAAACTCATCTGATCTCATAAATCCTGCCTATGAAATCATATACTGGAGTAAACTTGCATGAACTTGAAGAAACTTTTCTTTTCTGGAAACTTGCTTAAAACATGTTCCTTCCCTGATAATTTGCATGAAACATTTCTTTCATGGATGATGAATTGAAGACGGAGATTCTAGGCGACAGGAATACCCCTACGATGATCAGTCGTAAGGCGAATCCCCCTGCTGTTTTTCTACGTAGAGGGAAAAGTAATCAGTCTCACACCGACTTACCTACCCGCCAATCGGTTGTAGGGGGAAGAGCATACCCATTCCTTAGGGGCCTCGATACTCTTCTCTCATCCTACGGTCGGGCACTATCTGATAATCTAAGGGAAGAACAGACCCGTTCATAGTCCGTCGGTCTACGCGTAATTCCCTTAGGGGACAGTCGCCACTCAGTCCCTTACATATTCTCCGAGTTCAAGAAAATCCATAGTTCTGAAACATAAAGATCGTCCTCCTTTCCCCAAGTGTAATACTTGTTGATACGACTCCACAAAGTAGTCATATCTGGTTGGAAAGGAAAATTCACCCATACTTCCCAAGCTGATGCTTGTTCATGGATACAACTTATTCCACTGATCTTACTCCTCGAGCCTTGAGGAAGTAATCAAAATCATTTTGATGGTAGCATACAAAGCTGTTAAATGAATAGTTTCGAAAAGATTTAGGACCGGGCAGTCCACTTGGAACAGACATAAAATCTTGAGAAAGGTCCCCTGAGTTTTTGTACTTTGAGCGAACCTTCAAGTCTTTCTGAATATAGACTTAAAAGGGAATAGATTTGGGAATCCTCTCTAATTATATTTATAATTAACTGAATAAAACTTTATTAATTATCTAGGGTTAAGGAATAGTTTTCACAAAATACTTCCTTAAGAAGTAGGGCTTTAAATAATTAATGAAAACTATATTTAATGAAGAATATTTATTTATAAGTAATTTCCACCTACTTCCTTAACAAAGAATGGAAAATAAGTTATTAAAATAACCCTAGATAGCAACTGATACCATTCACGATATGTAGTATAAATAGAGTATATATAATATAACTCTAGATAATAACTGATACCATTCCCGGTCCGTAGTTTAAATACAGAGTATATGCCTCCCCTACTGAGGGTTTTCTCAACTAATCATCTCACAAATATTGCTATAACCATAGCTTATAAGCTCGACTCATATCAATAACTTTTACTTAGCATCATAAGTATCCTTTCGAAATCAAAAACACATAACATATATCTCAAAATCTTTTATTCATCACAACAACAGTTTATAGAGGTATATGTAAGATCCGGGAAAATTTCGTGTTAATATTTGATGTGAAATGAAATTTTTATTTCATATTAAGAGTTATTAAATGATTTATCTGTTTAAACGTGCTAAGTTATTTGTTAAATGATTGAAAATGTGATATTGTGATGCTATGTGAAATGTGTGGGGAATTAGAAACTATTTTGAAAAGGATGTCATACTAATTTATTCTATTTTAAACTATCAAAGAGAAAATTTGGATCGTTCCCAAATTATTCGGGAGATTGGTATATCGTTCGTACCAATATTTCATTCGTTAAAGTAGGAAGTATTCGAAAATATTCGCAATAAAGGTATTTTGGTTCGTATATTTTGAATTAAACGATACTTGTAGTTATCCGTACTTTATGGATGCTTATCGTCTCGTGAAACGTGTATTCTGCTTTATTAAAGGTTTAAAGCATATATTCTGTTAAATTGTATTTAAAGCGATCTATCGGATCAGTATCGATCCAAAAATGTCATTTGGGGTATTATTTTCCGTTTAATATAAAAAGGCAAATCGTACTTTGTTTTGCGTATAATAAAGCTTAATTACAGTTAAAAATCTAAAAACCCCTGAAACGTGTTCTTCGTGTTCTTGAGAATCAAACTCAATTTTGAAGGCGTTATCGGAATCCGATTTCGATGTTCTTGTAACCAAAATGAATCTCTCATCATCCTCTACCTAAATCCATCATCAAAATTCATGTGGGTATGATTTCTGAGTTTTTCTTATTTTTAATTATTTATTTATTTTCGAATTTTTACATTTAAATTGGGGGAATCTTTAATCTTCGTTGTTCTTGTTAATTGGTTGTATAATTAGACTGTGTATGTTGTAAGGAGTTTGTTGATGATTTTTGTGCAAATTTTAGAGCTGTAAATCGACTAGATCGGAAATTATATAAGTCACCGGAGTTCTTGAGCTTTTGGCCGGTTTTCTTTATTAATGATTGGTTCTTGATTTCGTTACTACCATTTAATAGATCGGGGAACAAGGAATCTAACTGTATAAACAACGTTGAGTTTGATAGACGTTTCGTGGTGGCCGGAAAGCGGCGGCTCGCTGGCGGGCGGGGGGGGGGGGGGGGAGTTTTCTGAGTTGTTTTGGTTCGTTTTTGTGCCGTTCGGTGTTAACTAACTGTTGGGGATCGTAACCCCGTGTTTTTGGCAAGGTTGCAGTGTGTTTGTGGCTGTCGGAATCTGGAATTGGGTTGCCGGAACTCCGCCGGCGGCGGGTTGTTCTTGGCGACCCATATCCGTTCTTGGCGACCCGTTTTCAAAACCTACCCGACCCGGTTTCGATCCAGAAAACCCTAATTCCATTTTCTGAATAGTGTTTCTGGGTTTTTATTTTAAAAATAATTCAAAAATAGTTTTATAATTCTAAAAATCATATCTGATTTAAAAATACATTTTATTATTCCGAAAATTTTATAAATTCATAAATATTTATTTAAATTCGAAAATTGATTAAATTTAATTATTTTAATTATTTTTGATTAATAATTAATTAATTTAATTGATTGATTAATTCTTTTAATCAGTTTATTCTTAATAATTAATTATTAATTAGATTTAATTAATTAAAATTAAGTTTAATTATTTTCTAGCTTGGTTCATTTATTTAAAAATAGTTTGAGCATTTAAAGAGTATCAATTAATTTTATTAATTGATTTAATTGCATTTAAAATACTTATATTGGATTTAAAAATCCGATTTTTGATTTAAAAATTGTTTGTGGCTTATTTAAATTCAAATAAGCTTCGTGTGATGTTTTAAAAATGGTTATAAGTGCTATATGGTTTGTATGAGTTGTGGAATGTGTTTTATAGTCCGTATATGCCCGTACTAGGGCTAGTGTTTGAGTTTTAAATATCGTAAATTAGACCGGGCGTCCGATACGTAACCGGTTACTTGTTTAAATATGTTATGTGAATGATGTGAATTATCTGTTGTTGAGTCATGCATGCGAATAAATTGTGTTGAGACTTGTTTGAGTATTTGGTCGTGTCTAATATCATCACGAGGGGTAGTTGGGATAGAAATTTGTCGGTTATGTTAAAAAGTGAGATTTACGAGGCCGTTGACTTGGATGTTAACTTTTTATAGTATGGGGATTGTCGTCAAGCGAGTTACGTGGATTACTTATGTGGTTGATTGCGATTGGGCTATCAATTGAAATGTGGATGTTTATGCAATAGAGATATCGGTAAGATCGGTAAGTGCGTCGAAGTTAAGTTACAATCATTTATGGAATATGTGAAATCATACGTTGAAGACTAAGTACCGTCTCATGTTTGACTATCGAGGCTGGCACGTGGATTCGAAATGATAAAAACAGACTAGTGGTGTTCGCAAGAGCGTTAGAGCAAAGAAGGACGGAAGTAGAGAATCGTGCGATAAGACAGAATAAGGAGGGAATCGTATTGTTTCAGCGTTACGAAATAGCTAAGGACCAGAGGCAAGTGTTTATACCCTTTCTTATTAATTAAGGGATATTATCTTGAATTATTAGTATGCATGTTGAATGCTTATTACTGAACTTTCAAATGTTGATTTCTTTGCATTGAATTGCAAGTATGTTATTTAATCTCGTAAATTGACGAGTACTCTTTTATACTTTTTGGGTTTAGATTCATATTTCCAGGTTGATTGGAAAAATACAAATATTGATTCTTGTTTCATACTATTGAAACACAAATATTGATTCTTGTTTCATACTATTGAAACACCAATATTGATTCTTGTTTCATACTATTGAAACACCATTATTGATTCTTGTTTCATTTCTATTGAAACACCATTATTGATTCTTGTTTCATACTATTGAAACACCAATATTGATTCTTGTTTCATACTATTGAAACACCATTATTGATTCTTGTTTCATTTCTATTGAAACACCATTATTGATTCTTGTTTCATACTATTGAAACACCATTATTGATTTTTGTTTCATACTATTGAAACACTGTTGATTGATTCTTGTTCCATAGTGAACAGTTGAATTCTTTTAATACCATTATATCAGTTCATTCACATTGAACTTTATAGAGATTGTTGTTCATTCATATTGAACTTTATTGAGCATGTTGTTGATATTCTGTGATGAGATTGGAATGTTTTGAATAGACCAAAATGGTCAGGACCAGATTCGTGGTCGTATAATTAAGGCCAAATGAGGCCAAGGATCCAAAAGGGGACTTTGCTGTAAGCCTAGTCCAAGGGTTAATGCGTGACTGATCAGCAGCTTAATCCTCGTGTTTAAAATACATAAAAATCCAATTCTCATCCATCTATTGAAAATTGAGAGTGTTGAAAAGTATATGAACTGTATTGTTGAGATCATATACTGTTGAAAATTCTTGATTATAAGAATTGTGTTAATCATGATATTACTTGCTGAGCTTTTTAGCTCATATTTTTGTTGTTTAAATTCTTCTTCCAGTTAAAAGCGAAGATGAGCAGACATAGTGCTACAGATAGTTCTCCTTTGGCTAGAAGGCCACCCAGAGTGATCGTTCTCGGACGGGTAGTTGTTGTTACTTTACTAGTTAGACTAGATGTCTAGCTTTATACTTTGGTTGTATAATGTTATATTTTAAAACTGGTTTGTAATAATGAGAATTTAGAAGTTGTTTCATGCCATAACCTGGACGCGGTCTTGGATTCGGGGTATTTAATATTATGCCATATATATATATATATATATATATATATATATATATGTTGAATGTATTTAAGTCTCGTTGGTCGAGTGGTCTCCCAAATCTGTACCCCGGGTTTGGAGGGCGCCACAGGTTGGTATCAGAGCAACAGGTTATGGCAACAGAAACGAGTTAGGACATAAGGTCCAGAATAACATAGAGGGCTAGGATTCACATAGAAGTAGAATAGGGATATTGAGAAAGTTATAAGATGTGATTGAGTGTAACTATATGATTGCAGGCCCCTATCTCTCGATCAGAGTCGGATCCGTCAGAGCATTCAGCTGAGGCGAGACCGGCAGTAGAGGATGTGGCAGGACCGTCACGACCTAGACGATCTCCTCCACCTGGACCTATGGCAGTTAGGAGAGATCCTATTCCGTGCCCTATTCCACTTAGACGTATACCTCCAGTACCCCGATCACAGGCATCCGTCTCAGGACCTTTATATCTGATGTCGGATCCCCCAGTTCCATATCATCAGTATCAGAGGATGAGAGAGGAAAGAGATTTCTTTTATACTCAGGTGATGGAGATGCGCGATATGCGATCTGCAGAGGCGAGTGCAGCCATTGACAGAGATATGTATCGGGAGCAGGTGGGAGATATGCGATTACGACTTCGGGTGATGAGAACTTTGGCAGAGACCCGTTTGCATGGACTCACCCTGAGTAGTGAGGGAGAGACAGTGGCAGGGATGAGAGAGATTTTAGATTATACTATGAGAGAGATTGGCGAGGTGGCAGGACCCACCATATGGGATACTACAGGGGATGTGCCCTGAGTAGACAGGACAGAGATGGGATCATGTATATAGAGTGTAGTAGATTCCAGTATGATAGGTACATAGATGCATAGTATAGTATCCACAGTGCACTAGGAGGTGGTATTTTCTTTTGTTGTTGTCTTTTGTGCACTGTCGACGAAGGAGGCATATGTGAAGACCTTGGTAATACCTTCCCATCCTAATGAAATATTTGACATTCCTTTAATGAGAAACCTGTGTTGATGGATATATTCCACCTGTTGACCTTGTACTTGATACTCTTGACCAATCATGTTTTAAATTGCGCCAAAGATTGTTGTTATGCCTATTTCAAATTTCGAGGCTTGTTGAAAAATATGTTATTTAACAACTCCTTCATTCTTCCGGAGTGGATAACTCTAATTGTGATGTAACACTATTTGTTGATACTTCCTTTCTGGTTGTTCTTCTTTTCTGGAATAACACCTTTGGAATCTATTCAATTTCAATCCAAGGTGTGTATTTGAGATTTCTTATCGAGAGGCCTTGGTTGTTATTCTGACTCTAAATTTCTTTCATATTTCTCTACTCCAACTGAGGTAAACAACCCTATTTATAGGGGACACAAGGACTATCTGTCTATGTGATAGAAGTCTGATGGGACGCCGTCACTTGTGTGTTGTGAAATACAAGAAGGCTAATTACCTTTAGTACTGTCTTAATAGAGACACACAACATTGAGTTCATGTGATCAAATTGATCTCTCAGTGATTCTTTTATTTCCAATAATGTTTGCTTTGGAATATGCAGACTTGGTAACCCCAATTGGGGAACATTTACTATGATACCGAATCTTTTCTCTTCAAAATATCATGAAGTTTGTTATACCAAATAATCTGGGAGGTATGCCATTAGGGTGAACTGAAATTTACCCTACCTTAATGAACGAAGAAATTGCGATTGAATTACCACGAGCGAAAGCAGATTACGATGCGATTAGAATACTAGTAACATATAACGGAGCCAGTTGTTCTCTTTCTATCGATTAACGTTACGATATGGAAAAGGTGAAGTTAGATAATTCAAAAGTTGATTGGAAATTGAGGAAAAATGTGTAATTGTGCTGATGATATCCCAGGTTGTGGAAAATGGACATAATAGATTTTTGTCTCAATGAGAAGAACTTTTAAAGTTTGATGATAGGCTAATAATGGAGAATGAGTTAATCTTTGAGTATTTCGGGATTGTATGATATGGTTGCAAGTCTTTTGCTCACTATAGTTAAGGTAGATCTTACCAGTCAATGTGGATGTATGGAATGAGAATCAAGATAATGTCGAGTGGATCAAGCTGTTTGGGAGATGAGATGGAACCATGGAAGAGGTGTCCTGAGTGTTGCTGTGAATGTATCTTCTGAATTATTTAGGAATCAGATGGAGAGCAATTAAGTTATTGGAGCTGAGTAGAACGATTTTAAGGATATGGGGTTAAGTCACCAAGCTGATAAGGAATATTCTCACAATTATAGATAGGGAAAGAAGATGAAGAGGTGTTAATAAGGATTTAAAGACAATGGATGAGGTAATGAGGGGTTGTTTTCAGCTGAGGAGTTCATTGGTATGAAAGGTATGTGATCGTTGACAGTAGTTGTTAGATATATTGGAGGTAGATAAAGTTGACCCAAAAATACGGATGGCTGATAGTATGAGTAGTAAAAGAGAGATTAGAAATGTAAATATCTTCGGTACAAGGATTAGAAAGGATGGAGTTTTAAGGTTATGATAACAAGAGATTAACTAAAAGAAATGACGGACATAAGGATTCAACCAGAATTGATTAAAGAGAAAGGGTTACATAAAGGAAAGAGTTATGGGAAAAAGGAAAGGATTCAATTATAGGAGGGGATGAGAAAGTATAAGAATAAGAAGGAAATGCAAGGATATATAAGAGGTTTAAAAGAATATTAATGTTGGTGAGTATCTAAGTGCTTGGGATGCTAGAAAATGAAGACAGAATAACAGAGATATAGTAGACGATTAAAACTAAAGAGATTCCTGAGTGGAAGTGGAAACCTATCAAGATAGACTTTGTAGTAGAGTTGCTAAGGCCTAGAGCTAATCATGATGTTATTTGAGTTATTATTGACCGATTAACGAGAGATATTTATTAGATGAATTGGTTCATCTCTATTTGAATAAGATAATAGTACGGCATGGAATGACGGGTTCAATTGTATTTAACAGAGATCCGCGACTTAATTAAAGGATTAAGACAGACTATGGGTGTGTACTAAATTTTGAAGGTAATTGGAAGGACCATTTACCGATGATTAGATTTCCTTACAACAACAGTTACTATGACGATTTTAAAATGCTACCTTACGACGGTCTACTGCGTGTTGGGAAAGTTGCGTATAAGTTTGCGTACCACTCCATGAGTGGTGTATTCATAGTGTATTTCATAAAATATGAACCTATAGAGATCTAGTTAAATTGTTCTATGTTGAGTAACCGATTGAGATATTGAGTCAGTAAGAGAGAGTGATAAGTAATAGAGGAGTCAAATTAGTATGAGTATGAGGAGAAAATCCTAAGGTTGAAGAGTCAACCTAGGAATTTGAGAATGAAATGTTGGAAAATATCCACCTATGTTTGTGCGAGTTGATTCTGAGGACAGAATCCTGTTAAGGGGGGAAGGATGTAAGATCCGGGAAAATTTCGTGTTAATATTTGATGTGAAATGAAATTTTAATTTCATATTAAGAGTTATTAAATGATTTATCTGTTTAAACGTGCTAAGTTATTTGTTAAATGATTGAAAATGTGATATTGTGATGCTATGTGAAATGTGTGGGGAATTAGAAACTATTTTGAAAAGGATGTCATACTAATTTATTCTATTTTAAACTATCAAAGAGAAAATTTGGATCGTTCCCAAATTATTCGGGAGATTGGTATATCGTTCGTACCAATATTTCATTCGTTAAAGTAGGAAGTATTCGAAAATATTCGCAATAAAGGTATTTTGGTTCGTATATTTTGAATTAAACGATACTTGTAGTTATCCGTACTTTATGGATGCTTATCGTCTCGTGAAACGTGTATTCTGCTTTATTAAAGGTTTAAAGCATATATTCTGTTAAATTGTATTTAAAGCGATCTATCGGATCAGTATCGATCCAAAAATGTCGTTTGGGGTATTATTTTCCGTTTAATATAAAAAGGCAAATCGTACTTTGTTTTGCGTATAATAAAGCTTAATTACAGTTAAAAATCTAAAAACCCCTGAAACGTGTTCTTCGTGTTCTTGAGAATCAAACTCAATTTTGAAGGCGTTATCGGAATCCGATTTCGATGTTCTTGTAACCAAAATGAATCTCTCATCATCCTCTACCTAAATCCATCATCAAAATTCATGTGGGTATGATTTCTGAGTTTTTCTTATTTTTAATTATTTATTTATTTTCGAATTTTTACATTTAAATTGGGGGAATCTTTAATCTTCGTTGTTCTTGTTAATTGGTTGTATAATTAGACTGTGTATGTTGTAAGGAGTTTGTTGATGATTTTTGTGCAAATTTTAGAGCTGTAAATCGACTAGATCGGAAATTATATAAGTCACCGGAGTTCTTGAGCTTTTGGCCGGTTTTCTTTATTAATGATTGGTTCTTGATTTCGTTACTACCATTGAATAGATCGGGGAACAAGGAATCTAACTGTATAAACAACGTTGAGTTTGATAGTTGTTTCGTGGTGGCCGGAAAGCGGCGGCTCGCCGGCGGGGGGGGGGGGGGGGGGAGTTTTCTGAGTTGTTTTGGTTCGTTTTTGTGCCGTTCGGTGTTAACTAACTGTTGGGGATCGTAACCCCGTGTTTTTGGCAAGGTTGCAGTGTGTTTGTGGCTGTCGGAATCTGGAATTGGGTTGCCGGAACTCCGCCGGCGGCGGGTTGTTCTTGGCGACCCATATCCGTTCTTGGCGACCCGTTTTCAAAACCTACCCGACCCGGTTTCGATCCAGAAAACCCTAATTCCATTTTCTGAATAGTGTTTCTGGGTTTTTATTTTAAAAATAATTCAAAAATAGTTTTATAATTCTAAAAATCATATCTTTGATTTAAAAATACATTTTATTATTCCGAAAATTTTATAAATTCATAAATATTTATTTAAATTCGAAAATTGATTAAATTTAATTATTTTAATTATTTTTGATTAATAATTAATTAATTTAATTAATTGATTAATTCTTTTAATCAGTTAATTCTTAATAATTAATTATTAATTAGATTTAATTAATTAAAATTAAGTTTAATTATTTTCTAGCTTGGTTCATTTATTTAAAAATAGTTTGAGCATTTAAAGAGTATCAATTAATTTTATTAATTGATTTAATTGCATTTAAAATACTTATATTGGATTTAAAAATCCGATTTTTGATTTAAAAATTGTTTGTGGCTTATTTAAATTCAAATAAGCTTCGTGTGATGTTTTAAAAATGGTTATAAGTGCTATATGGTTTGTATGAGTTGTGGAATGTGTTTTATAGTCCGTATATGCCCGTACTAGGGCTAGTGTTTGAGTTTTAAATATCGTAAATTAGACCGGGCGTCCGATACGTAACCGGTTACTTGTTTAAATATGTTATGTGAATGATGTGAATTATCTGTTGTTGAGTCATGCATGCGAATAAATTGTGTTGAGACTTGTTTGAGTATTTGGTCGTGTCTAATATCATCACGAGGGGTAGTTGGGATAGAAATTTGTCGGTTATGTTAAAAAGTGAGATTTACGAGGCCGTTGACTTGGATGTTAACTTTTTATAGTATGGGGATTGTCGTCAAGCGAGTTACATGGATTACTTATGTGGTTGATTGCGATTGGGCTATCAATTGAAATGTGGATGTTTATGCAACAGAGATATCGGTAAGATCGGTAAGTGCGTCGAAGTTAAGTTACAATCATTTATGGAATATGTGAAATCATACGTTGAAGACTAAGTACCGTCTCATGTTTGACTATCGAGGCTGGCACGTGGATTCGAAATGATAAAAACAGACTAGTGGTGTTCGCAAGAGCGTTAGAGCAAAGAAGGACGGAAGTAGAGAATCGTGCGATAAGACAGAATAAGGAGGGAATCGTATTGTTTCAGCGTTACGAAATAGCTAAGGACCAGAGGCAAGTGTTTATACCCTTTCTTATTAATTAAGGGATATTATCTTGAATTATTAGTATGCATGTTGAATGCTTATTACTGAACTTTCAAATGTTGATTTCTTTGCATTGAATTGCAAGTATGTTATTTAATCTCGTAAATTGACGAGTACTCTTTTATACTTTTTGGGTTTAGATTCATATTTCCAGGTTGATTGGAAAAATACAAATATTGATTCTTGTTTCATACTATTGAAACACAAATATTGATTCTTGTTTCATACTATTGAAACACCAATATTGATTCTTGTTTCATACTATTGAAACACCATTATTGATTCTTGTTTCATTTCTATTGAAACACCATTATTGATTCTTGTTTCATACTATTGAAACACCAATATTGATTCTTGTTTCATACTATTGAAACACCATTATTGATTCTTGTTTCATTTCTATTGAAACACCATTATTGATTCTTGTTTCATACTATTGAAACACCAATATTGATTCTTGTTTCATACTATTGAAACACCAATATTGATTCTTGTTTCATTTCTATTGAAACACCATTATTGATTCTTGTTTCATTTCTATTGAAACACCAATATTGATTCTTGTTTCATACTATTGAAACACAAATATTGATTCTTGTTTCATACTATTGAAACACCAATATTGATTCTTGTTTCATACTATTGAAACACCATTATTGATTCTTGTTTCATTTCTATTGAAACACCATTATTGATTCTTGTTTCATTTCTATTGAAACACCAATATTGATTCTTGTTTCATACTATTGAAACACCAATATTGATTCTTGTTTCATTTCTATTGAAACACCAATATTGATTCTTGTTTCATACTATTGAAACACAAATATTGATTCTTGTTTCATACTATTGAAACACCAATATTGATTCTTGTTTCATACTATTGAAACACCATTATTGATTCTTGTTTCATTTCTATTGAAACACCATTATTGATTCTTGTTTCATTTCTATTGAAACACCAATATTGATTCTTGTTTCATACTATTGAAACACCAATATTGATTCTTGTTTCATTTCTATTGAAACACCATTATTGATTTTTGTTTCATACTATTGAAACACAAAAATTGATTCTTGTTTCATACTATTGAAACACCATTATTGATTCTTGTTTCATTTCTATTGAAACACCAATATTGATTCTTGTTTCATACTATTGAAACACCAATATTGATTCTTGTTTCATACTATTGAAACACCATTATTGATTCTTGTTTCATTTCTATTGAAACACCATTATTGATTCTTGTTTCATACTATTGAAACACCAATATTGATTCTTGTTTCATTTCTATTGAAACACCATTATTGATTTTTGTTTCATACTATTGAAACACAAAAATTGATTCTTGTTTCATACTATTGAAACACCAATATTGATTCTTGTTTCATACTATTGAAACACCATTATTGATTCTTGTTTCATTTCTATTGAAACACCATTATTGATTCTTGTTTCATACTATTGAAACACCAATATTGATTCTTGTTTCATTTCTATTGAAACACCATTATTGATATTTGTTTTCACAAAATACTTCCTTAAGAAGTAGGGCTTTAAATAATTAATGAAAACTATATTTAATGAAGAATATTTATTTATAAGTAATTTCCACCTACTTCCTTAACAAAGAATGGAAAATAAGTTATTAAAATAACCCTAGATAGCAACTGATACCATTCACGATATGTAGTATAAATAGAGTATATATAATATAACTCTAGATAATAACTGATACCATTCCCGGTCCGTAGTTTAAATACAGAGTATATGCCTCCCCTACTGAGGGTTTTCTCAACTAATCAGCTCACAAATATTGCTATAACCATAGCTTATAAGCTCGACTCATATCAATAACTTTTACTTAGCATCATAAGTATCCTTTCGAAATCAAAAACACATAACATATATCTCAAAATCTTTTATTTATCACAACAACAGTTTATAGAGGTATATGTTTGAAAACTTGCCTGATTTCTGTGTCCGAGGGTGGTGCCTGGCAGTGGTCCGGTAATCTATTAATAACAAAGATACCTTTTGTCAGTAACTCATACTCGGGAATCAAGCAATCATCATACTTAAACTTAAACGCCATACCACTACAACTATATGCTCATAACCCTCGCAATCTCTGCTATCATCTTATAGTTAGGCACTTGTTTGCTATTAAGGGACATCATTCCAACTTGTCCTTGGCCTGACTTGAGTCTATAGGTGTTCTAGAGTCAACCTCTTATGATCCGTTTCAAGATTTTTGATTCGTTTCTCAAAGTGTTTCTAAGGTTGTACCCCAGTGCTTGTTTTAAGGGGGGTTCCTCGCACTTAGCCTTACTTCGAACATTTTTATAAAATCGAAAAATGATCATTTTCACACAAGGTTTTCTCCTACTCTTTCCTTACTGTCTCTACTATTTAATTACCAAAATTATCTCCTGCAATGATCAAGTCAAGAGAGCTTTATCTCAGTTACAAACTTAACTTCTCGTTTCTGAACCACTTTTACTAATTTGGCCATATCTCCTAATCCGTAAGTCAGATAGTTCTGATTTTCGCGCCAAAACGATCTACGTTCAAAAATCTACAAGTACAAGTCATATACTTATCAAGACCCGGGACTTATCTTAACTGTTATGCTCTGTTTTTAAGGGCTTTAGAAATTTCATCATTACGACGGCTGTAATTCGAATAATCCCAAATTTCAAACCATCTAAATTGCTCATCAATCACTCCAATCAACATATACATCTGATTCAACCAAGAACTGAGGCCAAGCAATGCCTTTACGTTCTTAATACTCAATATTACTTGTAACAAAGCTCAAACATAGCTACTAATGTCAACTAAGGCTATAAACATGCATCAACATCATTAATCATCCATAAACTTCACACTACTTCAAGGGTTTCAAGATTTATACCTTCTTTGGAGCTTATATAAGCCTAATAATCCTTGTATGATCCTTGTATGGTCCTAAGATAGCTTGAATCCACAAAAGAAACCAAGAATCAAGAGTTAGTTCTTGAAAAGTACTATTCATCTTCATCTTCTTTCATTTATTTGAACATGAAATACTTAAAGGATGGCTACAAGATTCATGGCTTACCTTGTACTAACCACTAGCTTTGTTTTAAGCTCTAGGTTGCAATTGTTGGTGGAAGAAATCTCCACTTCTCCTTTCTTCTTCAATTTATCCGAGAGCTTCAATGGCGGGGGTGGTGCTTGCTTTTGTTTTTCTACTTTTGTTTTTCTTTGTTTTGTAATACTTTTAATGTTTTGAATGGTCAACTTGATGAGTCATAGCTCTGATTGCCTCTTCTTGCAACACTTGGCGAGCATGCATTGGTTCTGGTAAAGTGGCTTTATCGGTTCGTTTAATTTCGTAGAACGCTCGCAAGATTTCTCGAGGGTTCTATCGAGGTATTTTACCGAAATCGTTCTCGATACTTCTAATTCATTTATCAAATCCATATCCATGGAATTAATAATTTAAATCTTTCAATATCCTCAAATAATAATTATTTAGTCCGTTTTTGGTGAAATTTCGGAGAAAACAAAAAATGCTATTTTTTTTTCCGATTCTGACAGCTTTTGCATTCTTTTATTTCCATCGTAGACCACTAATGCGACTTTGAAAGTTTATTATATCGTCCCGAATATAGGGTGGTCTGAAAAACTTTTAAATGAAGAGTTACTATTCATCAGTGGTTTTTCTATAGTCCTTTGGATCAAAATCCGTTCCAATATTCCTGATCTATTTTCTCTTTATTCTTGCACTTAGAAAACGTTCTAGTGCTTTCTCGGGCATACACTATCTTGTTTACGGAGTTGTCGGATGTATTCCAGATATTGATTTGGATGACATAAAAATACTTTCCTTCCCTGGAGTATTGTATTCTTATCTTCCAGATTGATTGTTCTTATTTTTATGTCCAATCCATTTTTACTATTCTCAAAAAAATATTTGAAACTGAAATCCATATTCATTTCATAACTTGATTCTCAAAACCATTACCACTATCCACATATATACTTCAATATAAAAGTTTTAATTCTACCCAAAATCTGGGGTCTTACAGTCTCTCCTCCTTAAAAGGATTCCGTCCCGGAATCACTCTGAAAATAAATGGGGATATCTTTCTAGCATCTCGCTTTCTAGCTCCCAAGTTGACTCTTCTACATTATGGTTTCTCCATACCACTCTGACTAGTTTGATGACCTTGTTTCGGAGCACTTGTTCCTTTCGATCTATAATTTCCACTGGTTGCTCCACATAGGTCAAGTCTGGTTGTATATCTACGTGCTCGTATTCCACTATATGCTTGGCATCTGACTTGTAGGGCCTTAGCATCGAAACATGAAACACGTTGTGGACTTGTTGCAGATACGGGGGTAGTGCCAGTTCATACGCTAGCTTTCCAATACGTCTCAAAACCTCAAATGGTCCAATGTACCTAGGGCTCAACTTTCCTTTCTTTCCAAATCTCATCAACCCTTTCCAAGGAGACACTTTCAGAAACACTAGGTCTCCTACTTCATACTCTTTTCCCTTTCGAGCCAAATCTGCATACTTCTTTTGTCTATCCTGGGCTGCTACTAGCCTTCCTCGAATTAAATCAACTATGTTCCTTGTCCTTTGAACCATTTCAGGCCCTAGTAACTTACGCTCACCAACTTCATCCCAATATAAGGGAGATCTGCACCTTCTTCCATAAAGGGCCTCATAAGGTGGCATTCCGATGCTCGCATGGAAACTATTATTATAGGAGAATTCAACTAATGGTAAGTGATCATCCCAACTTCCTTTAAGATCTAGAGCACAGAACCTCAGCATATCCTCAAGTGTTTGAATGGTCCTTTCACTTTACCCATCTGTCTGAGGGTGATAGGCAGTACTCATATTTAGCTTGGTTCCGGCACATTCTTGGAAGCTCCTCCAAAATCTTGAATTAAATCTGGGATCTCGATCCGATACAATGGTCACCGGGACTCCATGCCGGGCCACAATCTCCTTCACATAGATATCCACTAGCTTGTCAACAGTGAACCTTTCATTAATTGGCAGAAAGTGGGCTGACTTCGTTAGTTGGTCTATTATCACCCATATGGCGTCATGATTGGCCTTGGTCCTTGGTAGACCCACCACAAAGTCCATTGCTATATGATCCCATTTCCATTCGGGAATTTCCAGAGGTTGTAGAAGTCCACTGGGCCTTTGGTGTTCAGCCTTCACTCTTTGACAGGTCAGGCATTTGCTTACCCATTCAGCCACGTCTCTCTTCATGTTAGGCCACCAGTAATACTCTTTCAAATCTTGATACATCTTATTTCCTCCTGGGTGAATTGAGTATCTGGTATTGTGAGCTTCGTGCAGAATCTCATCTTTTAGCTCTGGGACGTTAGGAATCCAAATTCTGTAAGTATGTCTCATTATGCCCTGGTTGTCTTTCTCAGTCTTCGTCTCTTCCCCTGTCAGCGATTCTCTTTCTTCTTGGAGCATTCGTTCTTGGCACAATTTGATCTTTTCTAATAATGGAGGTTGGACTTGAATCTCCATCAACTTTTCTTGGCTATCTCCTGGCACCCTGATCTCAATTTCCAACTTCTCCATATCTCTTATCAACGTTTCCTCCAAAGTCAACATCTTAAGTCTCTACTTTCTGCTAAGGGCATCAGCCACCACATTGGCTTTACCCGGGTGATAACGAATTTCACAATCATAATCTTTAATCAGTTCTAGCCATCTTCTCTGGCGCATGTTAAGTTCTTTCTGGGTGAAGATGTACTTGAGGCTCTTGTGATCAGTGTAGATTTCACATTTTTCCCCATACAAGTAATGTCTCCAGATCTTTAAAGCAAAAACTATCGCTGCCAATTCTAGATCGTGAGTTGGGTATCGAATCTCGTAGTCCTTTAGCTGCCTTGATGCATACGCGATTACTTTATCATGTTGCATGAGCACGCACCCTAATCCTTTATGCGAAGCATCACTGTAAATCGTGAAGTCCCCCTTTCCATCAGGCAACGCCAACACGGGGGCCGTCATCAACCTTTCCTTCAGCTCTTGAAAACTTTTCTCACATTTATCTGTCCATTCGAACTTCTCCGTCTTGCGGGTAAGTCGCGTTAACGGGGCTGCTATCTTTGCAAAATCTTGCACAAATCTTCGGTAATACCCCGCCAGTCCGATAAAGCTCCTTACCTCTGTTGGGGTGGTTGGACGCTCCCAATTCGAAACTGCTTCTATCTTAGAAGGGTCAACCAACACTCCTTCTTTATTAATCACATGCCCTAGGAATTGCACCTCCTCCTTCCAGAATTCACACTTTGAGAACTTGGCATACAACTGTTCTTTCCTGAGAGTCCCTAGGGCTATCCTCAAATGCTCAGCATGTTCTGCTTCCGTCTTGGAATAAATAAGAATATCATCAATGAAAACTATGATGAATTTGTCTAAATATTTCTTGAACACTCTATTCATCAAATCCATAAAGGCTGCGGGGGCATTGGTTAATCCGAACGACATCACCAAGAACTCGTAATGTCCATAACGGGTACGGAATGCTGTCTTAGGAATATCTTCGGGTTTAATCTTAAGCTGGTGATATCCAGTTTTCAAGTCAATCTTAGAAAAGTATACAGCACCTTTTATCTGATCAAACAAATCATCGATTCTTGGCAGAGGGTACTTGTTCTTTATGGTTAGCTTGTTTAGTTCTCGATAGGTGATGCATAATCTCATACTTCCATCTTTCTTTTTCACGAACAGCACTGGTGCGCCCCAAGGCGACACACTAGGTCTTATAAAACCTTTCTCCAATAGTTCTTGCAGCTGGGTAGCCAGCTCCTTCATCTCTACAGGGGCTAATCGATACGGGGCCTTGGACACTGGCGCTGTTCCTGGGGCTAGCTCAATTGCAAACTCGATTTCTCTGCCGGGTGGTAACCCTGGAAGATCTTGGGGAAACACGTCCTCGAATTCATTGACTACCGGAATATCCTGCAGACTGGGCACCTCCTTCTGGGTGTCTACCACGTAAGCTAAATAAGCTTCGTTTCCTTTTCGCAACAATCTCTTGGTTTGGGCCATGGTTAAAAATTTTCGTGTCTGTCTTATCCCTTTGAACACTATATCCTTCTTCCCTGGGGTACTCAACCTAATCTTCTTTCCTTTACAATCTATCTGGGCATTATTGCGGGACAACCAATCCATTCCTAATATAATGTCAAACTCCCCTAGCTTAAAAGGAATCAAATCGACAGAAAAAGATTGATCTCCTATTTTTAATTCGCATCCGGGGTGAATCTGATTAACTGGGACTATCTCCTGATTGGCTATTTCCACTTGCAAGGAATCTATCAGGGGTTGAGCTTTAAGTCTTAATTTATAGGCGAGGTCCCATGATATAAAAGATTTAGTCGCTCCAGAATCAAATAAAACATTTGCACTAACTGAGTTGAGAGAGAGAGTACCCGCTATCACATCGGTATCCCTTACTGCATCCTGCACGGTCATGTTAAAAGTTCTGGCCGTTGGTGGCTTGTTAGAGGCAGCCTTGCTGGCCCCCGATGCTGCTGGCTTGCCCTTTGGACAATTTTTTGATATATGTCCCTGCTGACCGCAATTATAACAAGTATAATCCTTGCTGATACTAGGGAAGCCCGTGGTACAAGAACTAGCATAATGGCCTGGTCGTCCACATTTAAAACAAGTTGTCGTACCCATTTTGCATACTCCTGAGTGCCTCTTTCCACAGGTGACACATGCCAAAAATGAAGGTCGAGAGGATTGGGACTGGGGTGCTCCCGACTGCTTATTACCCTGGTTTACACTGGTGTTCCTGGTTGGTCTGGAACCTTCATTTCTACCGGGTAGGGAAACCGCTCTACGATTGAACCTGTCTGAAGGGTTGCCTCCTTCCGAACCCCCTCCCATACTCACATGCTTCCTTTTTCTTCCTCCCCTATCTTTCTGGGCTAGGTCAATGCCTGCTTCGGCGATTGAGGCTTTTTGTACTAGGGTGGCATAATCTGTAAGTTCCAGAATAGCTACCCGATTCTGGATCCCTGACCTCAGCCCTTGCTGAAACCTATTCGCTTTCTTTTCGTCCGTGTCCACGAACTCGGGCACGAACCTTGACAGTTCAGTAAACTTCGCTTCGTACTCTGCTACTGATAAATTATTTTGTTTTAGCTCCAAGAACTTGAGCTCCATCTGAGTTTTCATAAACCTCGGAAAATACTTTTCCAGAAATAGCTGCTTAAACCTTTCCCATGCTATCACATCATCCACTTCCATATTTCTCTTGGCCTCCCACCAATAGTTAGCCTCTCCCTTTAACATATACGTTGCGAAAACGGTCTTTTGTGCTTCCCCAATACTCAGAATTTCAAATGACTTCTCCATCTCCTTAATCCATGCCCTCGCCTCTACTGGGTCGGCTGATCCTGAAAACTCAGGAGGCTTTAGTGATTTGAAAGCCCTAAAAGAGTTGGCTACATTACTGTTGTCCCCTTGAGGTGGTTGGGGTTGCCGAACCAAATTTTGTCTAAGCAAGTCCATGAACTGACCCATCGGGTCTCTATTCCGATCTTCCCTCTCTTGCTCAACCTCAGCTTCTTCCCCTTCATCCTCAAACTCCGCGGTGTAGAAGGTTTCATCTCTTTCTCCATACTGGGAGTCTTCCTGCTCATTATAATCTTCGTCATATTCTTCATCATACTCAGGGTTTTCAACATGTTGGTTGTGGCTTTCTTGGTCAATAGACTCATGGGGATTGGCCCTAGTTCCAATTCTTCGTGGAGGCATCTTGCTGAATTTTTTGGAAAACCACATTAATTTATACACCTGTTTTGTAGGATTTCTCCTTGCACAAAGATAGTATATTTGGGATTTAGGATCCCCAGTTCTATATATGATGGCAATTTAATCGGAAAACGCACTCGGTTAAAGATCAAACATACTGGTGACCATGTCACTAAAACTGGTGTAACTGAAACGAAAACCCATATATACATAGTGCTGCAAAAGTGCAACATCTGAACCAACATCAAAGTTTTAGAGTACAACTGCCTGATAACAACAACTATCATAAAAGTGAAATACAAAGTCTATCCATCTAGTCTGCCTATGGGAAACTATATACAACAAAACAAACCCTCCAAAAGTCGGTACCCTACTACGGCCGGGCAAGACTAGTAGGCTAGACTACCATATCACTGTATCCGGAATCAGCCACGAGCACGGGCCAGGGCCCTCACCCTGATCATCGCAAGACGGACGATCTCCTCAGTATCAAATCGGGACACCCTGCCACCTCCGTCTGTCTGTAAGGTCCTAATCCTCGCTCGTGCTTGGCGCTCAATGCGGGTCACCTCCCTCCTAAAAGCCCGAGGGCGAAGGGTACCCATGATACGCTGGAGCCTAAGCCTCTCAGTCCTCTCTGCGGCGAGCTGTAGCCGAGACTCTGCCAATCTGGCCTCTGCTGCTGTCAAGTCTGTCATCATCCTGCTCACCATCCATCCATGCACAGAAACCGGTATACCATCTAAGGGAACATGGGGCGGAGTGACGGGGCCCGCTGGCGGAACATCCTCTGCCTGAGTGGGCTCTGGGGTCTGCTCCTCATGATCCTCAGGAGGACTCAGCGGGAGAGGTGGGGGACTAGGGGGACTAGGGGGAAATGGAGGTAGGACAGAAACTGGACTCCCCGAATCATCCCAACCCTGCTCCTCAGTCTGAGCCTCACCCTCTACCTCCTCCTCTGAATCTATCTCAACAACAGGAATCTCCTCGTCGAACTCAGTGGCCGGAGCCCACTCTGGATCCATCTCTGGGTCCTCCTCCGGATCCTCCTCCGGAGCCTCCTCCTGGTGCTCATCTCCTGATCTCTCATAGTGTGGGTCAGAGGCCCGGAGTAACTCCTCATCATGCTGCCGCTCAAACGCCTCTGGGTCTGGGACATCGCCCGCCTACACAATAACGAACTATATTACTATCATGGTATTTAAGAATTCCCATAAGGGTTTTAGGTGAACCTGGCAAGGGTTCTTATTATCTTAGTGAGTTTATAATTATAACGTCTCATCATCTCTGGGATGTCTAACTCTTGCTCTGATACCATCTCTGTAACAGCCCCAGACCCGGGGTCGGAGATCTGGTCGTTACAGTCATTATTCCATACCTCATGCTTAACTTAAATTACAGAAACAAATAATATACTATGACCCCACAATCTATCTTGCACACAAACAAGTTATAGTCCCAGAGATGAACTTGAAATAAGTACTGCTGACAGGATCCACATACATATCATAAGTGATTACAAGCCCAAATATAATTTACAAGTTTATGTTTGTTGCCACTTCATTAAGTTATGTCATACACATAATTAAACTGAATCCAACTACCAGTCTATATCACTAGTAAGTTCTACCTCAGCTATGGCGGTAACAGTGTCAGGGGAGAGTCCTCTGGGTACGTGCACCCTCTTGCGCAAAGTGGTTGCGGGACGTGCCATCTGGTTTATCTGTTGTTGTGATATAAATAGACAAGCAAGGGTGAGCAACAAGGCTCACCAAAATAATACTGTACTGATAATTACTGAAAACGAAAATCCGAGTATCATCTTTTATATTAAACATTTATCTCATATCATAATCTGGAAATAAAACAATGTAAAATATTTCCATTTCATTTTCTAAACTCATCTGATCTCATAAATCCTGCCTATGAAATCATATACTGGAGTAAACTTTCATGAACTTGAATAAACTTTTCTTTTCTGGAAACTTGCTTAAAACATGTTCCTTCCCTGATAATTTGCATAAAACATTTCTTTCATGGATGATGAATTGAAGACGGAGATTCTAGGCGACAGGAATACCCCTACGATGATCAGTCGTAAGGCGAATCCCCCTGCTGTTTTTCTACGTAGAGGGAAAAGTAATCAGTCTCACACCGACTTACCTACCCGCCAATCGGTTGTAGGGGGAAGAGCATACCCATTCCTTAGGGGTACCCATTCCTTAGGGGTCTCGATACTCTTCTCTCATCCTACGGTGGGGCACTATCTGATAATCTAAGGGAAGAACAGACTCGTTCATAGTCCGTCGGTGTACGCGTAATTCCCTTAGGGGACAGTCGCCACTCAGTCCCTTACATATTCTCCGAGTTCAAGAAAATCCATAGTTCTGAAACATAAAGATCGTCCTCCTTTCCCCAAGTGTAATACTTGTTGATACGACTCCACAAAGTAGTCATATCTGGTTGGAAAGGAAAATTCACCCATACTTCCCAAGCTGATGCTTGTTCATGGATACAACTTATTCCACTGATCTTACTCCTCGAGCCTTGAGGAAGTAATCAAAATCATTTTGATGGTAGCATACAAAGCTGTTAAATGAATAGTTTCGAAAAGATTTAGGACCGGGCAGTCCACTTGGAACAGACATAAAATCTTGAGAAAGGTCCCCTGAGTTTTTGTACTTTGAGCGAACCTTCAAGTCTTTCTGAATATAGACTTAAAAGGGAATAGATTTGGGAATCCTCTCTAATTATATTTATAATTAACTGAATAAAACTTTATTAATTATCTAGGGTTAAGGAATAGTTTTCACAAAATACTTCCTTAAGAAGTAGGGCTTTAAATAATTAATGAAAACTATATTTAATGAAGAATATTTATTTATAAGTAATTTCCACCTACTTCCTTAACAAAGAATGGAAAATAAGTTATTAAAATAACCCTAGATAGCAACTGATACCATTCACGATATGTAGTATAAATAGAGTATATATAATATAACTCTAGATAATAACTGATACCATTCCCGGTCCGTAGTTTAAATACAGAGTATATGCCTCCCCTACTGAGGGTTTTCTCAACTAATCAGCTCACAAATATTGCTATAACCATAGCTTATAAGCTCGACTCATATCAATAACTTTTACTTAGCATCATAAGTATCCTTTCGAAATCAAAAACACATAACATATATCTCAAAATCTTTTATTTATCACAACAACAGTTTATAGAGGTATAGGTTTGAAAACTTGCCTGATTTCTGTGTCCGAGGGTGGTGCCTGGCAGTGGTCCGGTAATCTATTAATAACAAAGATACCTTTTGTCAGTAACTCATACTCGGGAATCAAGCAATCATCATACTTAAACTTAAACGCCATACCACTACAACTATATGCTCATAACCCTCGCAATCTCTGCTATCATCTTATAGTTAGGCACTTGTTTGCTATTAAGGGACATCATTCCAACTTGTCCTTGGCCTGACTTGAGTCTATAGGTGTTCTAGAGTCAACCTCTTATGATCCGTTTCAAGATTTTTGATTCGTTTCTCAAAGTGTTTCTAAGGTTGTACCCCAGTGCTTGTTTTAAGGGGGGTTCCTCGCACTTAGCCTTACTTCGAACATTTTTATAAAATCGAAAAATGATCATTTTCACACAAGGTTTTCTCCTACTCTTTCCTTACTGTCTCTACTATTTAATTACCAAAATTATCTCCTGCAATGATCAAGTCAAGAGAGCTTTATCTCAGTTACAAACTTAACTTCTCGTTTCTGAACCACTTTTACTAATTTGGCCATATCTCCTAATCCGTAAGTCGGATAGTTCTGATTTTCGCGCCAAAACGATCTACGTTCAAAAATCTACAAGTACAAGTCATATACTTATCAAGACCCGGGACTTATCTTAACTGTTAT
Organism: Heracleum sosnowskyi; assembly: GCA_030848705.1. Classification (NCBI taxonomy): domain Eukaryota; kingdom Viridiplantae; phylum Streptophyta; class Magnoliopsida; order Apiales; family Apiaceae; genus Heracleum; species Heracleum sosnowskyi. The sequence continues at coordinate 77,022,865 of CM061235.1, forward strand.
GCTCTGTTTTTAAGGGCTTTAGAAATTTCATCATTACGACGGCTGTAATTCGAATAATCCCAAATTTCAAACAATCTAAATTGCTCATCAATCACTCCAATCAACATATACATCTGATTCAACCAAGAACTGAGGCCAAGCAATGCCTTTATGTTCTTAATACTCAATATTACTTGTAACAAAGCTCAAACATAGCTACTAATGTCAACTAAGGCTATAAACATGCATCAACATCATTAATCATCCATAAACTTCACACTACTTCAAGGGTTTCAAGATTTATACCTTCTTTGGAGCTTATATAAGCCTAATAATCCTTGTATGATCCTTGTATGGTCCTAAGATAGCTTGAATCCACAAAAGAAACCAAGAATCAAGAGTTAGTTCTTGAAAAGTACTATTCATCTTCATCTTCTTTCATTTATTTGAACATGAAATACTTAAAGGATGGCTACAAGATTCATGGCTTACCTTGTACTAACCACTAGCTTTGTTTTAAGCTCTAGGTTGCAATTGTTGGTGGAAGAAATCTCCACTTCTCCTTTCTTCTTCAATTTAGCCGAGAGCTTCAATGGTGGGGGTGGTGCTTGCTTTTGTTTTTCTACTTTTGTTTTTCTTTGTTTTGTAATACTTTTAATGTTTTGAATGGTCAACTTGATGAGTCATAGCTCTGATTGCCTCTTATTGCAACACTTGGCGAGCATGCATTGGTTCTGGTAAAGTGGCTTTATCGGTTCGTTTAATTTCGTAGAACGCTCGCAAGATTTCTCGAGGGTTCTATCGAGGTATTTTACCGAAATCGTTCTCGATACTTCTAATTCATTTATCAAATCCATATCCATGGAATTAATAATTTAAATCTTTCAATATCCTCAAATAATAATTATTTAGTCCGTTTTTGGTGAAATTTCGGAGAAAACGAAAAATGCTATTTTTTTTCCGATTCTGACAGCTTTTGCATTCTTTTATTTCCATCGTAGACCACTAATGCGACTTTGAAAGTTTATTATATCGTCCCGAATATAGGGTGGTCTGAAAAACTTTTAAATGAAGAGTTACTATTCATCAGTGGTTTTTCTATAGTCCTTTGGATCAAAATCCGTTCCAATATTCCTGATCTATTTTCTCTTTATTCTTGCACTTAGAAAACGTTCTAGTGCTTTCTCGGGCATACACTATCTTGTTTACGGAGTTGTCGGATGTATTCCAGATATTGATTTGGATGACATAAAAATACTTTCCTTCCCTGGAGTATTGTATTCTTATCTTCCAGATTGATTGTTCTTATTTATATGTCCAATCCATTTTTACTATTCTCAAAAAAATATTTGAAACTGAAATCCATATTCATTTCATAACTTGATTCTCAAAACCATTACCACTATCCATATATATACTTCAATATAAAAGTTTTAATTCTACCCAAAATCTGGGGTCTTACAATTATTATTATACAATTGGCATATTTTTCCCTAAATTTTAAATGATGACTCTTTTGCATTAAACGGCAAGTATTTTATTTAATCTCGTAAATTGACGAGTATTCTTTTATACCTTTTGAGCATAGATTCATATTTTCATGTTGATTGAAAAGATAGTTATGGGCCGTATACTAAGGCTTTCTTTCAAAAATCTTGATTTAAAAATATTAGGTTGGAATACTTCCAACCCTAGATGAGTGGGAACTTGTGAACCCTATGAGGGTAAAATGTTATTTTGAAATTCTGAAGTTGTGATACTTGTTCTACAAGTATTCTATTTTCCATCTTGTACCTATGCAAGCATTGTTATCCTTTCTTGTTAAGAGCGATTATCTGATCCAGTCCCTGATTCGAATTCAAATATGTTGTGTATGATTTGGTTTACTTCCTTCATATATAAGGCTTATCTATTATAAGTATATGTTCGAAGGATTTAAACTATTCATGTCAGAAGTCAGTAAACCCTTGCTTTTCCCTAATTATAAACTTACCTTGAATTTTTCTTAAACTCAAACTTGACTTTCTTGTCACTTACCAAATTGGTGAATCTTAACTAATTCTTCCATAATGTGATAAATTATATTGTTGAGGCCATCTAGATCCTGTTCTTTGAACCCTACTCTATATTGAGCTGTTACAATTCCTATTGATATCATAATGCCCGTTTCATATCTGACTTGATCTTGTTGAGCATGTTATTGTTTATTCTTCATTATCATCCCAGTTGTTGCATCGATCTCGTCGATGTTTATTATGTTGTTACTTTTTCATGTGCACCCCCATTGTTGTGTCGATCTCGTCGATACTAGATTATATTGCTATCCCTTATGGATTCTTCATAATTGAACTGTTTCCTGGAACGTGAGTTTTCCAGTAATTGTTGTATTAAGGTTGTCGATTCATCCGACACCTGATTGTCGAAGTAAGGTTGTCAATTGTACCGACACCTGACGTATATAATATAGAATTGGAATGTTTTTAAAATGGGACCAGTAATTGGTCAGGCCATATTTATGGTCAGAATAATTTAAGGCCCAGATTGGCCTAGGATCCAGTAGAGGACTTTGCTATAAGCAAGTCCGGGGTTGATGCGTGGCTGGCCAGCAACTCAACCTTTGATTTGATAAATGTGAAAAATCCAATTCTAACATAAGTTCTTATTTCTGAGATGAGTTACATCCATATGTTTTGTACTTGTGAGTTATGACCTGATTCTCAGGTTTATTCGTTGCGTGAAGTTGTTGGTTCGTTGATTAATAATAGTGGTTTCAATCTTTCTGAAATCACTTACTCTTAATACATTTGGATTCCAAATAGTCGAAATCCACTTCCTTGATTCCATTGGCAGTCGTGAGATATCTATCTTGATGAGTTTTATTCATACCGCATATCCAGTCGGTACCATGTTGAAGTCTTGAAGTGCGTTCTTTATTCCATGACCGAGCGCGTTGGCTCATTCTTACTCCTTGATTATTCTACCCTTCCAGAGTTGTTGGTTCAGAAAATGTTGTGAATAGATCTGTTATCTTCAAAACTAGTATTTTTGTACAAACTATGGTCTTGAAGACGTATGAGTTATATTTATTTCATATTTTCTACATACTATTGTAGTTATTGTTGATTCGGTCGCCGTGACGACCAATATAAATCTTTTTGTGTTTTAAACTATTCAATTGCGAGAAGCTGAATGAGAAATTATGGTAAATTACCAAACTTGATTTGAAAATTTTAGATATTGCAAATATATAAACCGAAAGTTTGTTTATTTGAAAATCCAAAGCTTATTTTGGAAACTTTTTACATTATACTTGATAATGCACTTGCTGAGCAATTCTTTCGCTCATACTTGTTTTCTTTATATATTTTAGCCTTTCAGTAAGAAGGTATATTGGCGAGAGTTGTCCGCGTAGCCGGTCAGAGATGGGAAATGATAGTAGCGTAAAGATGTTTCGATCCAGAGTAGTTGGAGCTAGTGATAGGTTTTGTATAAGTTGATTTCTATTGAATATTATATTGTATAAGATTAGTTGCCTGGTATACTTCTTATCGAAGTTATACTAGTGTTTTAGATTGCATGTTAAGAGAATGGTTGTAAAGAAGAAAATTTTATGTAATGGAATTTTGGATTCTTGTTTCTAGCACTATAACCTTTAAAGATTCTTGGTAGAGTTGGGGTCGCAAATATTATTATTGTGTTGATTTAATATTGAACAGGTTGTTTGAATTGAGGATGCAGTGTGACGACCAAATCCTTTGACCCCGGATTTGGGGCGTTACATAGAGTGCATAGAACATGGCCCTCATGTACCGATGAAGCCAAACACCTCAATAGCCCAGGAACCTGTAGGAGCTCCAAGCACAATCCCAAAGATGCGTTCAGAATGGACTCCTGAGGACATCATTGCAGTCCATAAAGAAAACAAGGCCATGAATATCCTCTTCAATGGTCTTGATTCTGACATGTTCGACAATGTTATTAACTGCTCTACAGCTAAGGAGATTTGGGACACTGTCCAAACCATATGTGAAGGGACTGAGCAGGTGAGAGAAAACAAGATGCAACTTCTCATACAACAGTACGAACACTTTCACTTCAAGAGTGGAGAATCTTTGAATGATACTTTTAGTAGATTTCAAAAATTGCTGAATGGATTGAAGTTGTATGGAAGGATGTATCAAGTCAAAGATTCAAATCTTAAATTTCTCAGAGCCTTTCCAAAAGAGTGGAAACCCATATGACTGTCTCCTTGAGAAACACTCAAGAGTATAAGGACTTTACTCTTGAGAGGCTGTATGGAACCCTAAAAACATATGAGCTGGAAATAGAGCAAGATGAAGAAATTGAGAAGATCCAAAAGAAAACAGGATTTGTTGCTCTAGTAGCAAGTGTTGTAAAGGCTGAGGACATGAAAAGAGAAGCTGCTGAAACTACACCAAGCCAGAGTGCTTATGAAGGTAGAGCTGAATCAAGAAAGTGCAAAGGAAATTTGATTGAAGAAAGTGAACCCTCCAATCAAGAGGAGATGAACATTTAGCTTTTCTGTCAAGAAAATTCTCAAAGCTCAAATTCAAGAGAAATCCTAATGTGTCCAAACCATTCAAGAAGGACTTTGTTGAGAGGTCCAAATTTAAATGTTTCAACTGTGGAATGGGAGGTCACTTTGCCAATGAGTGCAGGAAACGAAAGGCTGAGAAGAGTGACAGGAAGTTTGAACCTGTTGACTACAAGAAGAAATACTTTGATCTTCTCAAGCAAAAGGGTAGAGCATTCATAACTCGGGACTATGACTGGGCTGAAGAAGGGAATGATCCTGAGGAGGACACTGAATTTGTAAACCTTGCACTGATGGCTGATTCAAGCGAGCAGGAGGCCAGTTCATCATCCAATCAGGTAATTACCACCAATCTCTCTGAGCTTTCTACCGAGGAATGCAATAATGCAATAAATGACATGTCCACTGAATTGTATCATATGCGTATTTCTCTTAAATCACTTACTAATGAGAACACCAGAATTAAAATGTCTAATCAGTTGTTAAGTGCTAGGAATGCTCTTCTGGAAACACAATTTATTGAGTTTGAGAAAATGAGAGTAGAGTGTCAAGTTGCCAAGGATGATTTGCTGATTGTGCTTAAAAGAGAAGAATCTATTAAAGCACAGTTAGCTAAAGAACATGAAACAATAGCAAGATGGACTGATTCCAGGAATGTTGTCACAAACATATTTAAGGCTCAAGGTGTGGATACATTCTACAAGGAATCAACAAGAAAAGATAAAAAGAAACTAGATGTTGAGAGTCAAGGAGATGACACTTCTACGGATAGTGAGCATCCGTTAGAGGGTAATGCCTCTACGGATAGCAAGCATCCATTGATGGACAACACCTCTACGGAAGTGACTTGTCCAAAGAAGTGTACATCCAGTGTTAATCAAGAGAAACTTGAGAAGCTGAACAAAAAGTATGGTCCAACCAGCAAAAATTTTGTTCAGGGAGAAGGTAGCAAAACCAAGGCTAAGGATGTCAACATAGGTCACTTTTCCAACAAGAAATTGAAGGACAAGGTAGAGAATATAGAGGTTAGGACCGAGGTTAAAAAGAAAAAGAACAGAAATGGTAAGGTAGGGATTAACAAAAACAACAACTATACACCTGACAAGATGCTCCTAGGAAAACTTGTGTTAAGTGTGGTAGTGTTAATCATTTATCTACCAATTGCAAAACTGTTAAAACTCTATCTGTTCAAATGCCAATACCTGTACCCAATATTCCTATGCCTGCAATGCATAACATGTTTGCACACACTAATCAAGCATCAAATTTGTATGCCAACATGCCATTTGTTTCAAATCCTCATATGAATGCATTCACAATGCCACAAATGAGATGGAGCATGCCACACATGAATGCTATGTATGCACAAAATTCTCAAATGCCTGTGTCAAACATGTTTGCATATGAACATCCTCAGCATGTTGTCTCTCTGAGGTCAACACCCAGGGTCAAGGTTGATTTAACTCAACCTGAGATTAAGGTGCAAAATGACAAGAAAGGCAAAACTAACAGGAGAGGACCCAAGGAAACTTGGGTACTTAAATCAACTTGATTTGGTTTTGTTGTGTGCAGGGATACAGAAAGAATCTATGGTACTTAGACAGTGGTTGTTCTAGGCACATGACTGGAGATTCTACCCTGCTCACAGAGTTTGTGGAGAAAGATGGTCCTAGCATTACTTTTGGAGATGACAGCAAAGGTTTTACTAAGGGATATGGCTTGATTTTAAAGGATAATGTCATCATTGATGAAGTAGCATTGGTTGATGGACTTAAGCACAATTTGCTGAGTATTAGTCAATTGTGTGATAGAGGTTTCTCAGTTTCATTCAATCAAGGAGACTGTGTTGTATCCAGCAAGAAAAACAACAATGTGGTGCTGACAAGATACCGGAAAGGTAATGTGTACATAGCTGACTTCAACTCACCAAGTTCAAATTATATCACTTGTCTTCTGAGAAAAGCAAGCAAGGATGAGAGTTGGCTATGCCACAAGAGATTGTCACATTTGAACTTCAAGTCTATGAATGATTTGGTAAGAAGAGACCTAGTAAGAGGACTTCCTCAGTTGGAATTTTCCAAGGATAGACTTTGTGATGCTTGCCAAAAAGGGAAGCAAAAGAAGATTTCTTTCAGAAGAAAGCTGGACTCAACAATTGAGCAACCTCTACAGCTGTTACACATGGATCTGTTTGGACCAGTAAATGTCATGTCAATCTCAAAGAAGAGGTACTGCCTTGTGATTGTGGATGATTTCTCTAAATTTACATGGACATACTTTCTACACTCCAAAGATGGGGCAAGTGAAATCATAATCAATCACATCAAGGCTGCCAACAATCATCCTGATATCAAAGTAAGAAGAATCAGGAGTGACAATGGCACTGAGTTCAAGAATTCAACAATGAGGCTGTTTTGTGAGGAGAATGGAATCATCCATGAGTTTTCTACAGCAAGAATACCACAACAAAATGGAGTGGTGGAGAGGAAAAATAGGACTCTAATTGAAGCTGCAAGAACAATTCTAGGAGAATCAAAGTTACCTACTTATTTCTAGGCTGAAGCAGTTAACACTGCATGTTTCACTCAAAATATTTCTTTGATCAATCAAGCAAAAGGGATGACTCCATATCAGCTGCTCAAGGGAAGGAAACCATCCTTGAATTTTCCACATGTCTTTGGATGCAAGTGTTTTGTCTTGAGGAATCAAGGTGAAAATCTTGGAAAATTTGAGTCAAAGGCAGATGAAGCCACTTTTGTGGGATATGCAGCTGGAAAAGCCTATAGGGTTTTTAATCACAGAATCAACATTGTTATAGAATCTGTACATGTTGTTTTTGATGATGCCAGAATACAAGGTCTTACTGATGAGGGTTTTCATGAAACTCTCAGATTTGAAAATGAGGTGGAAGGTCTCGATTATGATGATGAAGATGATGATTGTGTGGATGGATCAGTACCTCCAAGAATGATTGTCTCCAATATGGGTAACTCGAGTTCTAATGAGCCATCCATAGAAAGGATAATTGGAGCATCCGTAGGAAGCCAGAATGGAGCATCCGTAGGAAGCCAAATTGGAGCATCCGTAGGAAGCCAGAATGGAGCATCCGTAGGAAGCCAAATTGGAGCATCCTTAGGTGGATCACAACACAGAGTTACCACCCCAATGAACTCAGGCGGAGTTTCTCTGAGTCAAGGATCAACCTCACATGATCACGCTGATGAGAATGATGTTGCATCTTCAAGACCTGCACCTACTACAAGAAGAAAATGGACAAGGGATCACCCATTTGAACTGATCATTGGTGATGCATCCTCAAATGTCCAAACTAGAAGAGCTACTCAGGATGAATATCTATACAACAACTTTCTTTCTCAAGAAGAACCAAAGAAAGTTGAGGACGCTCTTTTAGATCCAGATTGGGTATTAGCCATGCAAGAAGAGCTAAAACAATTTGAAAGAAACAAAGTCTGGAAGCTTGTACCCAAACCTAAGGACATAAGTGTTATAGGTACAAAGTGGGTATTCAGAAACAAGATGGATGAAAATGGCATTGTCACAAGGAACAAAGCTAGATTGGTTGCTAAGGGCTATTCTCAGGAAGAAGGAATAGATTATGATGAAACATTTTCCCCTGTTGCTAGATTGGAAGCAATAAGGATATTCCTAGCCTATGCAGCCCATGCCAATTTCAAAGTCTATCAAATGGATGTCAAGAGTGCCTTCTTGAATGGGGAATTGGAAGAGGAGGTGTATGTCAGTCAACCTCTTGGTTTTGAAGATCCAGATTATCCAGAATTTATCTAGTTTCTACCCAAGGCACTCTATGGACTGAAGCAAGCACCTAGAGCCTGGTATGACACTTTGTCACAGTTTCTTTTAGCGAATCACTTCACTAGAGGTACTGTTGACAAAACTCTTTTCTTTCAAAATGTTAATGGCTCTAGTATACTTGTTCAAATTTATGTAGATGGCATAATCTTTGGGTCTATAGATGAGAAGCTTTGCAAAAGGTTTGCCAAGCTTATGCAAAGTAAATATGAAATGAGCATGATGGGTGAACTTACCTATTTCCTTGGCTTACAAGTTAAGCAAGTGAAAGAAGGAATCTTCATTAGTCAAACTAAATATATCATTGATTTATTAAAGAAGTTTGATCTAATGGATTGCTCAACTGCTAAAACACCCATGCCAACTGCCACTAAGCTTGAATTGAATACTAAGGAAAAATCTGTGGACATTTCAAGCTATAGAGGCACGGTAGGCTCACTTTTATATTTAATAGCTAGTAGACCTGACATTATGTTTGCTACATGTCTATGTGCTAGATTTCAGGCTGATCCTAGAGAGTCTCACTTAATTGCTATCAAAAGGATTTTCAGATATCTCAAGGGAACACCAAACCTTGGCATTTGGTACCCTAGAGAATCTGGTTTTGATCTAATTGGCTATTCAGATGCAAACTATGCAGGTTGCAAGATTGACAGAAAAAGCACAACAGGCACCTGTCAATTTCTGGGAAACAAGTTTGTCTCATGGTTCAGTAAGAAGCAAAATTCTATCTCTACCTCTACAGTTGAGGCAGAATACATTGCTGCTGGAAGCTGTTGTGCACAGATACTTTGGATGAAAAATCAACTAATAGACTATGGTCTAACAGTGAACAAGATTCCAATATTCTGTGATAACACAAGTGCAATTGCCATAATCGAGAATCCAGTGCAACACTCAAGGACCAAGTACATTAACATTAAGTATCACTTCATCAGAGAACATGTGATGAATGGTACTGTGGAACTTCATTTTGTTCCAAGTGAGCAGCAAATTGCAGACATTTTTACCAAGCCACCTGATGAATCAACATTCTCAAGGTTGGTAAGTGAGCTAGGTATGCTTAACTACTCTTAATTTATTTAAATGTCTGATAATTTGAAATGCAGCCAGTGTCAACATGATTTTCATGAGAATTAAAACTCTCTGAAAAAGAAGAATTTTGTCTAAGTCAAAATTTCTCCTTCTACGGATACCCCTATCCGTTGATGGTCATTTTTGACACTGGATTTTCCTTGTCTACGGATATAGGTTTTACACCTCTACGGATATCAAATCCCAAGGTAAAATCCTATCCGTAGATAGTTTAGTTTAATCGTAACCGTTAAAGTCACAATTTTATCCGTAGTTACCTACGTACAGTACGTGTATGTAATTACAGTAAATTCGTGGCTTTACTTTTCAATTCATTATCTTTAAACGGTTACTTTCTTGCCCAATCAGATAATTTCTTTCAATTATTCTGATTGTATTAGTGAATTATTTTGGGGGAGTATAAATTAAATTTTACTCTCAAACTAATCATCTTCTATCATTGTCCAAAAATTCTCTAAGGCAAGAAACCCTCTTTTCTCTCAAAGCTAATTTCTCTCTGCAAGCTCAAAGCTCTCATCAATAGAACCAATCAACAAAATAATGTCACTCACTAGGTTCACATATGAGAAGAACAATTTCACAGCTTTGGTGGACTTCAAAGAGAAGAACGCTTCATATCACACTATGATGAGGTTCCTCCAGAACTTCAAGCTCTCCAAGGCTATGTTCGAAGCCCCCACTCTTCATTTTGAGGTAATTGAAGCTGTCTGGGAATCAAATGTGTTTGATTCTGTGAATGCTACAATTACTTTTGTTCTTCAAGGTAAGGAACATGTGATTAATAGTGACATTATTTCAGCCTGCTTGAATTTACCTAATAATAGTAGGTTAGCAAAGCATAGTGATATTGATATAGTTAACATGCTGAATTTGATTAACTATGCTTTACCCACTGATAATTTAAGTAAAATTCAAAGAAAAGGCACGGTTAAAGAATGGAGTTTTTTCTTTGATGTCATTCTTAAGGTATTTTCTGGTAAGATTAGCAACTATGATGTTGTTATCTACTATGCTAGATTTTTTATGTTGCTAGCTAACCATGTAGAAAGTAACCTGGTGATTAATTCCCTGCAAACTCCAAAGAGTGTTGGGTTTAGAATAGGAGAGTCATTGAAGACTTGAATAGGCTGAATCACAACAGGGAGATTCAATTGGTGTATCCACCAATTATCAATGCAGCTCAACAGGCACAGGTGAGTCAGGTAATCTCCTCAACTGTCCAACAACTTCCTACCCAAGTGGCCACCTCTAGAATTCCCAAATCAAAATCCAGGAAGCCAACCTCAGGTGCTTCTCAAAAGGCACCTGTTGCAAAAAATACCCATGCCCTTGAGGGGAGTGTGAATGAGGTAGTGAGTGGTGAGGGAAATGGTGAACATCAAAGAAACCCTAAGGACAAGGAGGGTGAGTGTAACACCCCCAGATTCGGGGTTGGAGATCCTAGTTGTCACGCCCTCAATTCCAACAATAATACATGTACTAGCTCAACAATCCAATAATACAACACCAAAAGACCCCAATCTCTTACACACACCAGTTATAGCTTCAGAAACGAGTCACACAAGTAACATTAGTTATTACAAACCAAATATACTATCCAGGATCTCACACTACTAACTACAACCCATTTTGTAAACACACTTAATAAGGATAGCTGAACCTATCCAACTTACTCATACAGTATCCTTCTTGAACTACACTATCTCAAGGGAGTATCTTCCACATTCCTTTCCTCGCAATACGGGACGACCGACTATGGTCTCACTGAAAATATAATTGTTAACAAAGCAAGAATGAGCGAAAGAATGCTCAGCAAGTTAACTAGTCACTAATATAAAGTTCTTCCAACAATATAAAAGTAGTACATAGTTTTCCATTGAAAGTATTCATTCTAATATGAAGTTTAGAATACTACCATATGAACGAGTTTAGTTCGTAATTTAGAAATACACTATCAGTGACTTAGCACGATTTTTAGAAATCAACAAGTACGCAGTTCCAGATGCTGCTAGATGAACAACACTAGTTCACCAGTTTTTTAAATTACCGTTTGTCTTTCATCAATAAATAACCAGAATCATTTCACCTTTTTAAATATTGCCTTCGAAATATCCAATCATTCACACTAAAGTTAACACTATCGGTAACTCAGCACCTTAGCCTTTGTTACAGTGTTAATAAGAATTTTTCCAAACTGGAAGGAAGGGACTTATCCAAAACAGAAAATACGATATGTAGTGATGATGATCAGTCGCCACAACCATATCCACCGCGGGTCTTCTCTACTAGTAGAAGGGCAATTACTTCATTCATAAGTTGTAATATCCGTGAATTTTATTAATAATATAAATGATATATTTGGTGTAAAATATTTCTTGTGGAATATTTGAATATTATTAAGTTACGATTGTTAAGTGATTATGTGTTAACTGGTGTGTCGGAAGCCCCTTTCAAAAATCTTGTCATTTGAAAATATCTTCAATTTGGAGCCCCGTTTTGAAAATTCAAGGTCCCCGTTAAAGTTTGTACATCATTATTGATCCCTCGTCTTTCGTATCCGAATCATTATCGGGAGATTTATTCGTATCATTATATCCCTAATTACCGGATCTTGTCAATATTATTCGTTTTATTCAAAAAGGGAAAAGTTATTCCAAACCCTAATTGTTTAGGGCAATTGATATATCGTTCGTATCAATGATACATTTGTTATATCCCCAATATTCTTGAGCATTAGTTATATAAATAATATGTATTGATTTGGATAATTATCAATCTTTGTAGATAATTATCACCTCGTAAAACATGTATTTAACCTAATTAGGGTTTTAAAACGATCCAGTGGATCTATATCGATCCAAAAATGTTGTTTGGGGTATTATTTTTCCAAAAATATAAAAAGACGAATCGTACATTATACCTCATATAATCTGCATTCCATAATCTCGAAAAAGTAAAAATCCTCGAACCGTGTTCTTCGTGTTCTTGAATAATCAAATCGATTTTTGGAGGTGTTATTGAAATCAGAAATTAAACTTCAAGCACTCAAATCCAAGCTCTTGATCTCTAGTTTCAGAATCTTCCAACCATATCATCATCTGGTAATTTTTCGATTTATTATGAATTTTAAAAATTTCGAATTAAATTAGGGTTCTTATTCGAATTGGGGATTTTTGTTCTGTTGATTCTCCGTTCAATTGATTGCTTCTAACATGTTTCTAGGGTTATAATTAGTAGAAATCCATGTTTTAATTTCATGTTTATGTCCAATTTCTTCAGGTTTGATTTTTGGGTTTTGACCCGAATTTACTTTTTAATCGTTCGTTCTTGTTGTTGATCTGACATGAATTTGAGTAGAGGGGTTTGATTGTGTGTGTCCACAGCTTTGATTTAACACCAAGAACTTAGGGTTTCATGTAGGATTAAGGGAGATCGTGTTTTGGCCGGAAAACCCCAACCCGGTTTGCTTGACCGGATTTCTGGGACGATTCCGGTTTGTTTTGGCAATGATATTATGATAGTTGTGTTGGTTGTGAAGTTTAGAGGAGAAACCCTCAAAGAAACGTACGTTTTGGTGCAGTTTTGGCCGTGAACGGAATCCGGTGGCCGGATGACCGGTCGGATTCTGGAAAACCCAGTTTCCGGCGGGTTGTTCTTGGCGACCCGTTTCTATTCTTGGCGACCCGTTTTCCTGACCCGGTTTCAATCTTCAAAACCCTAAATTATTTTCAGAAAACTGTTTTTGAATTTTATTTTAAAAATTAATTCGAAAATAGTTTAAATATTTATAAAAATCATATTTTTATTTTAAAAATACATTTTTAATTCAGAAAAATTCAGAAAAATTATATTTATTTATTTAAATTCTAAAATTGATTAAATTTAATTATTTTAATTATTTTAATTATTTTAATTAATAATTAATTAATTTAATTAATTGATTAATTATTTTAATCAGTTAATTCTTTTTAATTAATTATTAATTAGATTTAATTAATTTAAATTAAGTTTAATTATTTTCTAGCCTTATTTATTTATTTAAAAATAGTTTGAGAGCTTGGAAATTTTCAATTAATTTTATATTAATTGATTAAATTGTTTTTAAATATTTATATGGTGATTAAAAATCCGATTTTTGATTTAAAAATTTTCCGGGACTTATTTAAATTCAAATAAGCCTCGAATATTGTTTTAAAAATATTTATAAGCACTATATGGTTTATATAAAGTGGAATAATGTGTTTTATTGTCCGTAAATGTTTTATATAAGGATTAATGTCTGAGTTTGTCTATCATAAAATAGGTCGGGCATTCGATAAACCTCGAAAATGGCCCGATAGACTGTTTAGACTTAAGAATGTTTACGAGTGATATATTGAGGTTAGAATAAAATGATGAGATGTACTAATATGAGTTATGTATTCTAGAATCGAGTTCCCGAGGCAAGGGAAAGGAGAAGGTAGAGTAGCAACGGTAGAGTTTGGCTACGTCGAACCTGGAAAGTGTCTATTTCTTTCACAAATCCTTGTGTGATATTATTCTGAGTTACTATATGCATGTTGCCATCGAACCAACACCATTGATTCAATCCTTATCCTGTATTTGAGCCGATAACACTGTTTCCATGAAAATTCTTGATTCCTTTGATTATTCACAATCCCGTTGGATATTGAGAATCCTCACCTTCGATTCGCTTTTATATACTATAACCTTGTTGTTTCCTTGAGAAGGATGTGTTGCTTCTTTGAAACCATTCCGAACTTGTTACACGGACCTTATTGATCTTGACCATTTGAAGCTCTTTTGCAATTTTATTATACCATTTCACTCTTATTGTGATTTATTGTTCAGTTGAAGCTCTTTTGCAATTGTTATACTATTTCATTCTTGATGAGATTATTATTGAAGCATGTATTGCTTATGTGCTGTGATAGAATTGGAATGTTTTTAAAAATAAGGACCAGTAATGGTCGGACCAAATTTATGGTCGAAGTTAACAAATTCCAAGATGGCCAAGGATCCAATAGAGGGCTTTGCTATAAGCAAGTCCGGGGTTGATGCGTGACTGATCAGAAACTCAACCTTTGATTTGAATATGATAAATAAAAATCCAATTCTAATCCTCTTCTTCAAATGTGTTTGATATAATTGTACGTTGTGCATTGATTCAAATATTGTGATTTCCTTTCATATAAAACTGCATTGGATATATATTGCTTGCTGAGCATATTTGGCTCATACTTGTTGTTTTCTAACCCTATTCCAGTGAAGCGAGAGGATGAGCAGGCATAGTGCGAGTGATAGTTCTCCAGGTGCTAGGGGACCACCCCGAGTGATTGTCATCGGACGGGTAGTTGTCTTATTTTGGAAGTTAGACTGGATGTCTAGATTTGTATATTAAGTTGTGTAATAATAACGTTGAACTGGTTTGTAATAACAATGTTGACTTTGAAGCTTATTTCATGCCATAATCTGGACGCGGTCTTGGATAAGGGGTATTTTATGTTATTATTATATTATGCATGTGTTATATTCAGGTATGTTGAGTTTCGTTGGTCGAGTGACTCCCCAAATCTGTACCCCGGATTTGGAGGGCGTCACAGGTTGGTATCAGAGCAACATGTTATGACATTTGAAACAAGTTAGGATTTAGGGTCCAGGATAACATAGAGGGTTAGGAATTCACCTAGTGGTCATAGAAGGTCGATTTGAGATATTATGCGTAGTAATGGAATACGGTTATAATTGCAGCCACCTAGCTCTAGTTCAGATTCTGATCCATCAGAGCACCCGATAGAGGAGAGACCTGTACCAGATATGAGAGAAGGACCGTCGCGACCGACACTACCTCAGTTTAGACTTGTAGTGGTTAGGAGGGATCCTATACCTTGTCCTGTTCCACTTCGACGCATACCCGCAACACCGCGATCTCAGGCTTCAGTTTTCGGACCTTTGTTCCAGATCACTGAGCCACCAGTTCCACATCACCGTTATCAGAGGATGAGAGAGGAGAGGGATTATTTTTACAGACAGGTGTCAGAGATGCGTGAGATGCGTTTAGCGGAGGCACCTGTAGCCAGGGACATGGATAGATTCAGAGATCAGGTAGGTGAGATACGGACGAGACTCAGGGTTGTGAGGACATTGGTAGAGACGAGATTGCATGGGCTAGCTACGAGCAGAGAGGGAGAGACTACAGCAGGGATGAGGGAGATTGGGGAGATTTCCGGACCAGCACTTTGGGAGGCTAGAGATGATGATCCGTGAGCAGGATTCGATGAGATTGGATGTTGTGTGGATGGATGGATTTCTAGTTAGACAGTATATAGATGCATAGTATAGTACCAGCAGTACATCGGACTTATAGTATCGCCTTGGATTGTTGTTGTATTTTTGTTGTTGTACTGTTGATGGGCAGTTATAGTTCAGCTATAACATATTTTTACTTTTGAAAGCGTTCTACGCTTGTATCGAATCTTATTATTTATGATCATTACTTTTGCAGAACTGTCATTATATTCTTGTCATACTATTTCAGCACCATGAGTATCATTTTATTTATTGCAACTATTGTTTCTATTCTATATACCATTGGGAACTTGTAACCGTCACGGTACCATTTGACGATTTGTAACCCTTGATTCTATCAACTGCGTTCTTTTCCATTTATGAATTGTTTGATTAAATCAGTTATTGTTTATTCATCAGCAATATGCCACCTAGACGAAACACACGTGCAAATAGTTCCACTGACCAAGAAGGTCAACAGAATACACCCCCTGTAACACCCCCAGATCCGGGGTCGGAGATCTAGGTTGTCACTATCCCTTGTTCCGTACAAACACTTAATACTTGAATCATAATATAATAAATCAACACACATGGTGACCCCACCCTCAATATACTCACGCCAGTTATGTCTCAGAAACGAACTTGCAAAAACAGTAGTCATATGATCCATAAATTAAAGTTATTACAACCCAAAAGTAAAATACTTGCAACCTACTGCCAATGTGATCTCTACATGAAATCAGAAAGGCAGCGCAAAAGTTTGTTCTTGTTCATTAATATACATAAGTGATACTTATAATAAACCGGAGCAACAATAGTTACACTCCGAACCAACCCAGTAGTTCTACCTGATCAACTGCAACCACCATGTTACGGGCGGCCTGTATATCCCTGACGCGCTTCCGAGCGGTACGGCGAATCCTGGCCATCTACTCTAGCTGTTGTGTTGTGATACATATATATAAAAGAAAGCAAGAGTGAGCACTCAGCCCAGCAATAATATAATACATCATAAGCATATAAGTAAACTTATATCATAAAGGAAAACCTTTAAAACTTCATTCGTATACAAAATTATATATTTATTTTTTTCTTTTCGTCAAAACATGCCCTACAGTACGACTACTGTATGAGGAACATCATTACTCATCACTGTCACATTATCAGTAACTCAGCGCCTAGGCTTTTGTTACAATGTGCAGCACAACTCCAATTGGAGGGAAGGGAATATACTGGAACACCCGATACACGCTGATCAGCCGTTGTATCGTAACTTTTCTTTTCTATTAGTAGAAGGACGACTTCCTATTCGGTTATCACCCTGGCCGCATACAGGCCACTGTGCTAAGAGATCACTACCTCGGCGCCTTTTTCATCACCGGGTAAGCCTTAGCATGCAAGAGATCACTACCTCGGTGCCTGTTTCATCACCGGGTAAGCCTTGATAATTTTGGCACTACCCCGGCACCTGTTTCATTGCCGTGTAAGCCCTTCCAGTTCCCATGATGAAAAATATCAATGAAACGGAAATCAGAATTTAATCCTATTTCCCCCAAGTACAAATACTTGTCAAAAACTTTGTAACCGTTCAGAATTCCATACTCCAGAGTATTTGAAGGGAGTAATTCAAAGTGTGGGTTGACATTAGTCAACGAAACTACAGATGATTACCACGTATTTTGAAATCATGACCAGGGAGTTTATTGAAATTTTCAGAGTTTAGCAAATTTGAAATTCTTTACTTGAAAGGGGGGGGGGGGGGGGAGTCATCCCCAGCTATAGGTATTCTAGAGGAACAGTGGAATTAAAACTCTGTCCTCGACTTCTTGAACTAGATTCCCAATTTCCGATAAGTTAGAAAACACTATTCGCATTTAATTATCTTAAGATAATAACTGGGAATCTCTGTTTTAAATATCTTTTCTGAAGATCAGAAATTTATATTTTCGTGTAAATAGTAGAACCTTTAATCTTATGATAAGGTTCTATGATTTTTAAATCATTTTTGGAATATTTAATAATACTCAAATAATAAATATTGAATTATTATTCAATAATAATCCACTTAAATGAATATTCAAAATAATATTCACTTAGTTAATAAATATTCAAAATAATATTTTTAATAATATTATTTAATATCACACATTAAATATCCAATAGTATATATATATTGGAATATTTAATCATCGTATATAAAACATAGCTGTCCCTGGACCCTCTAGTATCTGACAGTATTATTAAAATAAAGTCGTAATTTAGCTCCTGGTCTATTATTTTAAAATCATCGTACGACTGCTCTATACTTAGAGCCTTTAACTCTCGGTTTATATCTAGTATTTACCTAGCATATAAACCTTATATCTTATACAGCTTTTTATTAAAAGCGTAAACAGTTTATAAATCATTTCACAGTATTAAAGCAGAATATATATCACAATCACAACATATATCACAACAGCATCACTTATATGATGTAGGGTTTGAAAACTTGCCTTGGTGTCTTGGTGGTGTGGTAGTGGGGGCTTGAGAGTGTGCTCGTCGATCTATAACAAGATATACAATTCACAGTCAGTCTCCTAGAACGAATTAATGTGCTATAACTTAAGCGCTCAAGTTCTATTAATGAAAATCAAACGTCTCACTCTCGGTCATCTATAACCTCATGACATTCCGTAAACTCTTAAGTCAAAAGTTTGGGTGGAAATCTATTCACAAAACCCAAGTACTTTTTCTTTACTAATTCCTTGTTTTTAACCATCCCCCTTAAGGGTATTTCACTCGCGCAACCTTTGTTCTCGCATTTTTCTAAAATCACAAACTTATCTTTTTAACACGAAACCTTTTAGGTTCCTTTGTAGACTATCCATGATATTATCCATTTTAATATCTCAACCCAATTCCATTTTTAAAGGGCTTGATCCCTATCTCAAAGTTCATGAAATGAACTACTTAGTTATCCGAAACCGCTTTCACTAAAACGGACGTTTCTCCTACACCGTAAATCAAAACGATACGATTCTTTCGCTAAAACAAACTAGGAAACAGGGCCTACATGATCATGGTCAGAAACCTTATGTTTAGGCCCTTTAAAGTATTCGTGATCTCTGTCCAAACTACCTAAGTAAAATTCGACATGGTAACGACGCTTAAACGTGATTCCCGTGTTTTAAGCACTCAAATCAACCACCAATCAACAACCAATCAACCAACCATCCAACCTCAAGTTAATAATACAAGTTTTCTGTCCAAACATGATCATACCCTAGTTCATAGGTTTATCCCTAAATTAACCATTAAACATACTCAAAATCATGCATACATGCTTCATTACAACATAACTCTAAACAATCACTTATAACTACTAAAATCAAAGCATAATCTCAAAGGGGAGAAGTTTTATACCTTCCTTGGGACTTAAAAAAAGCTATATATGGATGGTATATCCTTCCTTGCTCCTTAACTATGCTAATCAAACCTAAAAACTTCAAAACAAAACAAGATTCTATGAGATTGCTATTCACATCACTATTCATCATCATCTTTGATCAATTTTTTGAACAAGTAAACCTTCATGGATGATAATGGGATCAAGGATTTACCTTATTCTATGGAAGAGGGTGATTTAGAGTCCAAGATCATCATTTTTGGTTGAGTGGAAGTGGAGGAAAATGTTTTAAGGGTTTGAAGAAGATGAAGGGCCGAATGTTTGCTTCTTTTGGATGAGGTTTGTTCTTGATTTTTCTCTTTTCTTGTTTTGTCTAATTACTTATAAATCATGCTTCTAATTTGTGTGGTTATTAAGGGTGTTAAGTCACCAAGAGACACATGTCAAGCATTGGAAATTTCAAGAGCTAAATGGTGACAAGGTGGTGATTCACCACTTTGTCATTACTTTGTCATCACCTTGTCATCCAATGATGTCATCCTTATGTCACTATAATGTCATTTCTTGCATCATTAATCCTCTTATATGATGTATTTGATGACCTTATATAATACTCCTCCTTTGGTTAAGGTTTAATCCATAATTTGTTACGCTTTTGTTTCGCGATAGTTTCAAGTGATTTTAAAAACGTTTCTCTGTACCAAAGCTAGGGGATACTTATTTGATCTTTCCATTACCTTTGTCTAATATACAATCTTAGGTTTCTCACCTTGGTTTAAGAAATGATCATGGATTTCTCATTCCACATACTTTCTTAAAACGATTAAATCCATACATCCTTAACGTCCAGTGAATAGTGATTTAAAACTCGAATGGGAATCTTCTGATTCTGATTGCGTTTGCATTCAATTATTCTCCTTATACATCAATAATATAACTTCGAAACATTCATTCCATGTCATCCACATAGTGTGGTCTGAAAAACTTTTTATCAACAAATTTACTATTCATCAGGGTTTCAATTATTACAAAATTTTGGGATATTACAGTCTCCCCTACTTAAAAGGATTCTGTCCAGGAATCAATCAAAATAGATGAGGGTACTTTTCTAGCATTGCTCTCTCTAGTTCCCAAGTGGATTCTTCAACATTATGATTTTTCCACAAAACTCTTACCAGCTTTATAACCTTGTTCATTAGCACTTGATCCTCGCGGTCAATGATTTCCACCGGTTGCTCTATATATGACAGGTCTGGTTGTATATCTACTTGCTCGTATTCCACCACGTCTCTATCATCCGGATTGTACTTACTTAACATGGACACATGGAACACGTTGTGAACTTGTTGCAGGTTTGGGGGCAAGGCTAGCTCGTAAGCTACTTCCCCGATACGTCTCAAGATCTCGAACGGTCCAATATATCTGGGGCTTAATTTCCCCTTCTTTCCGAATCTCATCAATCCCTTCCACGGGGATACCTTTAATAGCACAAGATCTCCTATTTCATACTCCCTGTCTTTCCGGGCCAAGTCTGCATACTTCTTTTGTCTGTCTTGGGCTGCTACCAGCCGTCCTCTGATAAAGTCTATTGCATTTTTAGTATGTTGGACCATTTCGGGCCCGAGCATCTTTCGCTCTCCAACTTCATCCCAATACAAGGGGGATCGACATCTTCTTCCATACAAGGCCTCATACGGGGGCATCCCGATACTCGCATGAAAACTATTGTTATAGGAGAACTCAATCAGGGGTAGGTGATCATCCCAATTTCCTTTGAAATCTATGGCACAAACTCTCAACATATCCTCTAATGTTTGGATAGTCCTCTCACTTTGCCCGTCCGTCTGGGGATGGTAAGCGGTACTCATGTTTAGCTTGGTTCCTACACATTCTTGAAAGCTTCTCCAAAATCTGGAGTTAAATCTAGGGTCTCGGTCTGACACAATGGAGACTGGAACTCCATGTCGCGCCACAATTTCTTTCATATAAATGTCCACTAGCCTATCGACAGTGTACCTTTCATTAATCGGAAGAAAGCGGGCTGACTTCGTCAACCGGTCTACGATTACCCAGATGGCGTCGTGATTAGCTTTGGTTCGTGGCAATCCTACTACGAAGTCCATGGCTATGTGTTCCCACTTCCATTCTGGAATCTCTAGGGGTCGTAAGAGTCCACCGGGTCTTTGGTGTTCTGCCTTTACTCTTTGGCAAGTCAAGCATTTGCTTACCCACTCTGTTACGTCCTTTTTCATGTTAGGCCACCAATAATATTCCTTTAGATCCGTATACATCTTGGTACTTCCTGGGTGAATTGAATATCTTGAGCTATGACTCTCATGTAGAATCTCGTCTTTTAATTCCTGATCATTAGGAATCCAAATCCGGTAAGTATACCTCATAACTCCCTTACCATCCCTTTCTGTCCTTAATTCCTCTCCCGTCATTAGCTCTTTCCCTTCGCTCATCATGCGCTCTTGACTTAATTTGATCTTTTGTACCAATTCTGATTGTAGTGCGATTTCAAATAGTTTCTCCGTGCCGTCTCCGGTTATTTTAACCTCCATCTCCATCTTTTCAAACTCTTGGATTAACTTCTCTGAGGAGGTTATCATTTTGAGCCTCTCCTTCCTGCTAAGGGCATCGGCCACCACATTGGCCTTCCCTGGGTGGTAAAGAATCTCGCAATCATAATCTTTGATTAATTCTAAACATCTTCTCTGTCTCATATTGAGCTCTTTCTGAGTGAAAATGTACTTAAGGCTCTTATGGTTTGTGTAGATCTCGCACTTTTCTCCATATAAGTAATGCCTCCAAATCTTTAAAGCGAAAACTATTGCTGCTAGCTCCAAATCATGGGTAGGGTATCTACTCTCATATTCTTTTAACTGCCTAGAAGCATATGCAATCACCCTTTCGTGTTGCATAAGCACGCATCCTAACCCTTTGTGTGATGCGTCACTGTAGATTACAAAATTCCCCTCTCCGTCTGGCAGTGCCAGTACAGGGGCAGTAATTAGCCTCCTTTTCAATTCCTGAAAACTCTTCTCGCATTTCTCAGTCCACTCAAACTTCTCAGTCTTTCGGGTCAGTCGGGTCAATGGGGCTGCTATTTTAGCAAAATCTTTCACGAATCTCCGATAATACCCGGCTAAGCCTACAAAACTTCTCACCTCAGTCGGGGTGGTTGGTCTCTCCCAATTTGAAACGGCTTCTATCTTAGCAGGGTCAACTAGTACTCCCTCACTGCTGACCACATGGCCTAGAAACTGTACTTCTCTTAGCCAAAATTCACACTTGGAAAACTTGGCATATAACTTTTCCTTTCTCAACGTCTCTAACACTATTCTTAAGTGTTCTGCGTGTTCCTCCTCCGTCTTGGAGTAGACTAAAATATCATCAATGAAAACTATGACGCATTTGTCCAAATATTGCTTGAAGACTCTATTCATTAGGTCCATGAAAGCTGCTGGGGCATTTGTCAGCCCAAACGACATTACCAAAAACTCATAGTGCCCATACCTAGTACGGAATGCAGTCTTGGGTATATCTTCAGGTTTTATCTTTAACTGGTGATATCCAGTCCCCAGGTCAATCTTGGAGAAGTAAACCGCATCTTTCAACTGGTCAAACAAATCATCAATCCTTGGCAAAGGATATCGGTTCTTAATGGTCAACTTGTTTAGTTCTCGATAGTCTATGCACAATCTCAAGCTACCATCCTTCTTTTTCAAAAATAGCACCGGTGCACCCCATGGTGACACACTGGGTCTTATTATTCCCTTATCTAGCAATTCCTGTAATTGGATGGCTAACTCTTTCATTTCTACCGGAGCTAACCGGTACGGGGCCTTCGAAACTGGCGCCGTCCCTGGAGCTAATTCTATAGCGAATTCTGTCTCCCTATCGGGGGGTAGTCCCAGAAGGTCTTCGGGAAATACGTCTGCAAATTCATTAACAATTGGAATATTTGGTAACTTAGGAACCTCTCGATTTGTATCTATCACATAGGCTAAGTATGCCTCACACCCATGCCGCAACAACCTTTTGGTTTGGGCCATGGTTAAAAACTTACGGGTTTGGCGTTGTCCCCTGAACACGACCTCCCGTCCTTCTGACGTTTTGATCCAAATTTTCTTTCTTTCACAATCGATCTGAGCACCATTGCTCGACAACCAATCCATTCCCAGAATAACATCAAATTCTCCTAATTTAAATGGGACCAAGTCTACACGAAACTGTTGAACTTCTATTTCTATTTCTAGGCTACAGTCTATGTGTATTTTATCAACTGGAATTACTTCCCGATTTGCTATTTCTACCTCTAATACTTCTTTTAATGGTTTCGCCATAAGTCTTAACCGACTAGCGAAATCCCTCGAAATAAAAGACTTGGTAGCTCCTGAATCAAATAAAACATTTGCATTGACAGTGTTGAGTAAAAGGGTACCTGCTATCACATTAGTGTCCCTTACGGCGTCTTTCACAGTCATGTTGAAAGTTCTAGCAGTTGGGGGCTTGTTAGAGGCGGCTCCACTGATTCTCGAGCCGGCGGGGTTTGCCATAGGGCAGTCTCTTTTCATGTGTCCTAATTTCCCACATTGAAAACACTTTTGATCGTTTCGAGGGCAGGTGTTGGAGTAATGCCCTGTTTTGTTGCACTTGTAGCAGGTTACTGACTTTAGGGTACATTCTCCCATGTGTTTTCTTCCACACGTCTTGCAGTCAGGTAGCGGGGGTCGGGGTTGATTAAATTGGGACACTCCAGTCTGTCTACCGCCCTGGCTTAGACTCTTATTCTCAGTTTTCCTGAATCCGGAACTCCTTAAGGGTTGGGACCTGGTTCCTCCAAATGGTCTTGCTGGAAAACTCTTGTTCACCGAGCTTCCTCCTTGACTACCAAATTTTCTCTTTTTCTTTTCTCTTCCTTTCTGACTCTGCTCACTACCTGCTTCCACTATGGTTGCCTTTTGCACTAGCGAGGCATAGTCCGTTATTTCCAACACAGCTACTCTATTCTGAATCCAATACTTTAGTCCTTGCTGAAACCTTCTTGACCTCTTTAAGTCGGTATTGACGAAATCTGGCACAAACCTAGACAACTCAGTAAACTTCGCTTCATATTCCGCCACAGTCATGTTATCCTATTTTAGTTCCAAAAACTTCCTTTCCATTTGTGCTTCCATGAACACAGGGAAATACTTTTCCAGAAATAAGGTAGTAAACCTTGCCCAGGTAACAATGGTATCTGTTTCTAGGTTTTTCTTTGATTCCCACCAGTAGTTAGCCTCTCCTTTCAGGAGGTAAGTAGCAAAGACGGTCTTTTGGGCTTCCTCAATACCTAGGATTTCAAAAGATTTTTCCATTTCCTTTAACCAAGCTCTTGCCTCAACAGGGTCAGCAGATCCCTGAAATTCCGGGGGTCCTAGAGACTTAAAAGCCTTAAAAGCACTATGCCCCGCAGTATTGGGGCCTGGTGGTGGTGGTGGTGGGTGCTGGTTCAAATTCTGTCGGAGTAGGTGCATGAATTGGTCCATCGGGTTTCCACCCGGGACCTCCACATTCTGAGTACTCTTATACTCTTCCTCTTCGTAGTCCTGATCATCAAACTCATTATAATCATCATCCTCTCCGCTTCCTTCATACTCACCTTCCTCATGGTTCTGTTCTTCCATCTCGTGGAAGTCTGGGATTTCTTCCTCATTATGATAGTTTTGCCTTTCATCTCCCTGGTTAACACTACCCTGAGCCGCAGGATTGGAAAGGCGTGCTCGGGTTCCCACACGTCGGGGTGGCATTTTCCTGATGTTTTTAAACAAAAACTTTTATTAAAACCATTTGTTCCTTCAAAATATGTGATTGGATCAATTGAGTTCCTTGATGAAAATCTTGGAAATCATCATTTCTTACACAAAAACTCTTTTATAAAAAAATATATTTTTTTTGTCAAAATGGGGGTTGCACAGTTTATATGTCAAAAATAATAACTTGTAAAACAATTGAAATAGCAGGGGATATCAAATTTAAGACTGAAAGCTTTAAAGAAACTGAATGCACGAATATATACATAAGTGACATAAAGTCACGAGATACTGAAACCAAGTTCCAACAAAAGCGAATACATCGTTGAAATACATCATCTATACAACAGTCAAAAGCTAAGTACTACCAGTCAACCAGTCAACCAGTCAACATCTGCTACGTCAGTTTGATCAACCTATCTCTAACTCAGAAAGGATACTACTATACATCGGAACCATCCCACAAAAACTGGCACTACTAACGGCCATCTGAGTTTAGAGAACTAAGCTATCTGTCACCTATCAAGTCTCCCCCTCTGAGCGGGTCAGGTTCCTGACACGCGCCATAGCATCTGCCCAAATCCTCTCCATGGCCAGTCGGGGTACCAATCCCTCAGCAATAACAGACAGGCCTCTCATGCGGACCATAGCTCGCCACTCGATGCGGGAAATCTCAAGTCTCATCTCCATAGGAGTCATAAACCTCATCCCGTCCTGATAAGAACGACGTGTCTCTCTCTCTGCTGCCAACTGTCTCCTCAGCTCATCAACTCTAGCCTCTGCCGCTGCCAAGTCAGTGGTCAGCTGGCCAATCATCCAATCATGGATCACAGTAGGTACTCCAGTAGGTGAGGGAGGAGGTGTGTCTGGATCAGTCATGGGCTGGTCCTCCTCATATCCCTCAGGGGCAAGATCATAGTCATCGTCTGATGGTAACGGGCTCAGTGGGGGCACAGGAGGGGTAAGGGCTCTCACAGTAGGCAGAGGGTACATCCTGATGCCTCCTCGGCTAGTACTGTCCTCAGAAGTCTCATCATCCTCTGTGGTAACTATAACAGGCACCACCTGATCCCTCTCAGTGGAATCATCATCATCAGTCGACTCTCCATCAGCAGTGGGAGCAGGAGAAGTAGGAAAGTCAAACACAGTCATGGGGTCCTCTTCCGGATCCTCGTCCGGGTCCTCTGTATCCTCCTCAGGATCCTCGTCTAGATCCTCCATGGGGTCGTCCACGGGGTCGTCCTCAGCCGCTAGCAGAGCCTCGTCATGCTGGGTCTCAGAGTCATCAGCCTCCTCGGCCGCATACACCTATACAAACGAAAACTAGGTTACTATACTGTGTCATAAAAGTTCCCTTGCGGGTTTTAACAGTCAGTGCTACATCCGGTAGCCCAACCACGAACTCGATGGGAGTTCTTCTTATTATTATAGTTGCATTTATTATTCCTAACGCCCTATCGTTTCTGAGATTAATAACTATACGCTCTGATACCATTTCTGTAACACCCCCAGATCCGGGGTCAGAGATCTAGGTTCTCACTATCCCTTGTTCCGTACAAACACTTAATACTTGAATCATAATATAATAAATCAACACACATGGTGACCCCACCCTCAATATACTCACGCCAGTTATGTCTCAGAATCGAACTTGCAAAAACAGTAGTCATATGATCCATAAATTAAAGTTATTACAACCCAAAAGTAAAATACTTGCAACCTACTGCCAATGTGATCTCTACATGAAATCAGAAAGGCATCGCAAAAGTTTGTTCTTGTTCATTAATATACATAAGTGATACTTATAATAAACCGGAGCAACAATAGTTACACTCCGAACCAACCCAGTAGTTCTACCTGATCAACTGCAACCACCATGTTACGGGCGGCCTGTATATCCCTGACGCGCTTCCGAGCGGTACGGCGAATCCTGGCCATCTACTCTAGCTGTTGTGTTGTGATACATATATATAAAAGAAATCAAGAGTGAGCACTCAGCCCAGCAATAATATAATACAGCATAAGCATATAAGTAAGCTTATATCATAAAGGAAAACCTTTAAAACTTCATTCGTATACAGAATGATATATTTATTTTTTTCTTTTCATCAAAACATGCCCTACAGTACGACTACTGTATGAGGAACATCATTACTCATCACTGTCACATTATCAGTAACTCAGCGCCTAGGCTTTTGTTACAATTTGCAGCACAACTCCAATTGGAGGGAAGGGAATATACTGGAACACCCGATACACGGTGATCAGCCGTTGTATCGTAACTTCTCTTTTCTACTAGTAGAAGGACGACTTTCTATTCGGTTATCATCCTGGCCGCATACGGACCACTGTGCTAAGAGATCACTACCTCGACGCCTTTTTCATCACCGGGTAAGCCTTAGCACGCAAGAGACCACTACCTCGGCGCCTGTTTCATCACCGGGTAAGCCTTGATAATTTTGGCACTACCCCGGCACCTGTTTCATTGCCGTGTAAGCCCTTCCAGTTCCCATGATGAAAAATATCAATGAAACAGAAATCAGAATTTAATCCTATTTCCCCCAAGTACAAATACTTGTAAAAAACTTTGTAACCGTTCAGAATTCCTTACTCCAGAGTATTTGAAGGGAGTAAGTCAAAGTGTGGGTTGCCATTAGTCAACGAAACTACAGATGATTACCACGTATTTTGATATCATGACCAGGGAGTTTATTGAAATTTTCATAGTTTAGAAAATTTGAAATTCTTTACTTGAAGGGGGGGGGGGGGGGGAAGAGTCATCCCCAACTATAGGTATTCTAGAGGAACAGTGGAAGTAAAACTCTGTCCTCGACTTCTTGAACTAGATTCCCAATTTCCGATAAGTTAGAAAACACTATTCGCATTTAATTATCTTAAGATAATAATTGGGAATCTCTGTTTTAAATACCTTTTCTGAAGATCAGAAATTTATATTTTTGTGTAAATAGTAGAACCTTTAATCATATGATAAGGTTCTATGATTTTTAAATCATTTTTGGAATATTTAATAATACTCAAATAATAAATATTGAATTATTATTCAATAATAATCCACTTAAATGAATATTCAAAATAATATTCACTTAGTTAATAAATATTCAAAATAATATTTTTAATAATATTATTTAATATCACACATTAAATATCCAATAGTATATATATATTGGAATATTTAATCATCGTATATAAAACATAGCTGTCCCTGGACCCTCCAGTATATGACAGTATTATTAAAATAAAGTAGTAATTTAGCTCCCGGTCTATTATTTTAAAATCATCGTACGACTGCTCTATACTTAGAGCCTTTAACTCTCGGTTTATATCTAGTATTTATCTAGCATATAAACCTTATATCTTATACCGCTTTTTATTAAAAGCGTAAACAATTTATAAATCATTTCACAGTATTAAAACAGAATATATATCACAATCACAACATATATCACAACAGCATCACTTATATGATGTAGGGTTTGAAAACTTGCCTTGGTGTCTTGGTGGTGTGGTAGTGGGGGCTTGAACCAATTAATGTGCTATAACTTAAGCACTCAAGTTCTATTAATGAAAATCAAACGTCTCGCTCTCGGTCATCTATAACCTCATGACATTCCGTAAACTCTTAAGTCAAAAGTTTGGGTGGAAATCTATTTACAAAACCCAAGTACTTTTTCTTTACTAATTCCTTGTTTTTAACCATCCCCCTTAAGTGTATTTCACTCGCGCAACCTTTGTTCTCGCATTTTTCTAAAATCACAAACTTATCTTTTTAACACGAAACCTTTTAGGTTCCTTTTTAGACTATCCATTCTAGTATCCATTTTAATATCTCAACCCAATTCCATTTTTAAAGGGCTTGATCCCTATCTCAAAGTTCATGAAATGAACTACTTAGTTATCCGAAACCGCTTTCACTAAAACGGACGTTTCTCCTACACCGTAAATCAAAACGATACGATTCTTTCGCTAAAACAAACTAGGAAACAGGGCCTACATGATCATGGTCAGAAACCTTATGTTTAGGCCCTTTAAAGTATTCGTGATCTATGTCCAAACTACCTAAGTAAAATTCGACATGGTAACGACGCTTAAACGCGATTCCCGTGTTTTAAACACTCAAATCAACCACCAATCAACAACCAATCAACCAACCATCCAACCTCAAGTTAATACTACAAGTTTTATGTCCAAACATGATCATACCCTAGTTCATAGGTTTATCCATAAATTAACCATTAAACATACTCAAAATCATGCATACATGCTTCATTACAACATAACTCTAAACAATCACTTATAACTACTAAAATCAAAGCATAATCTCAAAGGGGAGAAGTTTTATACCTTCCTTGGGACTTAAAAAAAGCTATATATGTATGGTATATCCTTCCTTGCTCCTTAACTATGCTAATCAAACCTAAAAACTTCAAAACAAAACAAGATCCTATGAGATTACTATTCACATCACTATTCATCATCATCTTTGATCAATTTTTCGAACAAGTAAACCTTCATGGATGATAATGGGACAAGGATTTACCTTATTCTATGGAAGAGGGTGATTTAGAGTCCAAGATCATCATATTTGGTTGAGTGGAAGTGGAGGAAATTTTTTTAAGGGTTTGAAGAAGATGAAGGGCCGAATGTTTGCTTCTTTTGGATGAGGTTTGTTCTTGATTTTTCTCTTTTCTTGTTTTGTCTAATTACTTATAAATCATGCTTCTAATTTGTGTGGTTATTAAGGGTGTTAAGTCACCAAGAGACACATGTCAAGCATTGGCAATTTCAAGAGCTAAATGGTGACAAGGTGGTGATTCACCACTTTGTCATCACCTTGTCATCCAATGATGTCTTCCTTATGTCACTATAATGTCATTTCTTGCATCATTAATCCTCTTATATGATGTATTTGATGAACTTATATAATAATCCTCCTTTGGTTAAGGTTTAATCCATAATTTGTTACGCTTTTGTTTCGCGATAGTTTCAAGTGATTTTAAAAACGTTTCTCTACACCAAAGCTAGGGGATACTTCTTTGATCTTTCCATTACCTTTGTCTAATATACAATCTTAGGTTTCTCACCTTGGTTTAAGAAATGATCATGGATTTCTCATTCCACATACTTTCTTAAAACGATTAAATCCATACATCCTTAATGTCCAGTGAATAGTGATTTAAAACTCGAATGAGAATCTTCTGATTCTGATTGCGTTTGCATTCACTTATTCTCCTTATACATCAATAATATAACTTCGAAACATTCATTCCATGTTATCCACATAGTGTGGTCTGAAAAACTTTTTATCAACAAATTTACTATTCATTAGGGTTTCAATTATTACAAAATTTTGGGATATTACACCCCCGACGAGTCATTTAGATCCGGTTGTAATACAGCTTTTGAACACTCTCACTCAACAAACTACTACTTTAGCACAACAACAACAACAGATTCAACAGCAATTTCTACAGCAGCAGCAGCAGTATCAACAGCAGCAGCATCAGCATCAGCAGCATCAGCAACAACAGCAGCAGCAGCAGCAGCAGGTATTACCCGTAGTTACGTTTAAATCTTTTCAAGCGGGAAAACCTCCAGAGTTTAAGGGATCTACTGATCCAGTTGAGGCAAAGGCATGGTTAAAGGAAATGGAGAAAGCTTTTACGTTGATAGAGGTAACGGGAGAAAAGAAAACTGAGTATGCTAGTTATTTTCTGAAAAATGAAGCAAGTTATTGGTGGGAAACAAGTAAGGTTCTAGAACCTGAAGGGTTAATTACGTGGGAGAGATTTACAGAATTGTTTTTAGAGAAGTGTTTTCCTGATTATATGCAAGATCAAATGGAGTTGAAATTTCTAGAACTGAAGCAGGGTAGTATGACTGTTTCTCAATATGAGACCAAGTTTACTGAGTTGTCTAGGTTTGTTCCGACATATGTGGATACAGAAAAGAAGAAGGCCAAAAGGTTCCAATAGGGACTGAGGTCATGGATTCGTAGTAAGTTAGCAGTTTTGGAGTTAGATACATATGCAGCCGTAGTACAGAAGGCAATGATTACGGAAGGAGAGAGTGATTCATACATGAGAGAGAAAGAGGATAAGAAAAGAAAGATAGGGGCATCTGATAAGGTACAGCCACAGGGAGATCCTCAGGGTCATCCAAACAAGAAACCAGGATTTCAGCCGGGTAGAGGTTCAAATTTCAAGAAACCAGATATCGGGAATGCAGGACCAGTCAATCGTCCACCAAACAATAATCAGCAGGTAGTTTCCAGACCTCCACTGCCAGAATGCAAGACATGCGGGAAAAGACATCCCGGAGTATGCCACAGATTGAGTATTACATGTTTTAAATGCAACCAGAAGGGTCATTATTCCAAGGATTGCAAGATAGGCATTGTGTGTTATCGATGCAAGAAACCAGGTCATATGATTAAGGATTGCAGAGCACCAACACCCGTAAACAACATGATTCGAGCAATAGAGGCACCTCCAGCTGTCAATGTTCAGCCGCAAGCCAGAACTTATAACATCACGATGAGGGAAGCAGTTAGAGACACTGATGTGGTGGCAGGTACACTTCTAATCAATTCTGTTAATGCTAAAGTACTGATAGATTCAGGAGCTACTAAATCGTTTATTTCTGAGACATTTACTCGTAATTTAAATTGTTTAATGGAACCTTTAAATGGAGTGTTGAACATAGAGATAGCTAACCAAGATCGTATACCGGTTAGTTTATATTGTCCCCGTTGTGAAGTTGAGATTCTAGGAAACCGTTTTTATGCTGATTTATTACCCTTCAAGCTGGGAGAATTTGATGTGATCTTAGGAATGGATTGGTTAACCGAGTATGATGCGCGCATTGATTGTAAGAAAAAGAGAGTTATTTTAATTACCCAGAAAAGAAAGAGACAATATTTCAAGGAGAAAGACAGACAAAGAAGTTTTTGACAATTATTCAGACAAAGAGATTATTGAGACAAGGATGTGAAGCGTATCTCGCATACGTAATAGATAAAGAGAAGGAAGTTTCTAAATTAGAGGATATTCCAGTTGTGAGTGAGTTTCCGGATGTTTTTCCAGACGAGTTACCAGGATTACCTCCAGATAGGGAAATTGAGTTTGCAATAGATTTAACGCCAGGCGCAGAACCAGTATCCAAAGCACCATACAGAATGGCACCAGTGGAGATGAAAGAGTTGGCCAAGAAACTGCAGGAATTGTTAGACAAGGGAGTTATCAGACCCAGTGTTTCGCCGTGGGGAGCCCTAGTACTGTTTGTTAAGAAAAAGGATGGGAGTATGAGACTTTGTATAGATTATCGAGAGTTGAACAAGCTAACCATCAAAAATAAGTATCCATTGCCCAGGATAGATGATCTGTTTGATCAGCTGAAAAGAGCGGTTCATTTTTCTAAGATTGATCTACGGCCAGGATATCACCAGTTGAAGATTAAACCAGACGATATATCGAAGACGACTTTTCGAACAAGGTATGGACATTATGAATTTTTAGTGATGGCGTTTGGATTGACGAATGCACCAGCAGCTTTCATGGACTTAATGAACAGGATTTTCAAGAAATATTTGGATAAGTTTGTGGTAGTATTCATTGATGATATTTTGATATATTCCAAGACGGAGGAAGAGCATGCTAACCATTTGAGAATAGTGTTGGAGACTTTAAGACGAGAAGAACTATACACAAAATTTTCCAAGTGTGAATTCTGGTTAAGAGAAGTTCAGTTTCTAGGACACATGGTAAGCAGTGAAGGTATCAAGGTGGATCCAGCAAAGATTGAGGCACTGAAAGATTGGGAAAGACCAAGGATACCAACAGAAGTTAGAAGTTTCTTGGGATTAGCCGGATATTATCGGAGATTTGTGCAGGACTTTGCGAAGATAGCCACACCAATGACTAAGTTGACAAGGAAAAGTGAGAGATTCATATGGAATGACAAATGTGAAGAGAGTTTCCAAGAGTTAAAGAAGAGACTGACGACGGCACCAGTGTTAATGTTACCAGACGACCAATGACATTTCGTAATCTATAGTGATGCGTCTCACAAAGGATTAGGTTGCGTGCTTATGCAACATGACAAAGTGATTGCTTATGCGTCAAGACAATTGAGGCCTCATGAACAGAAGTATCCTACACATGATTTGGAATTAGCAGCGATCGTTTTTGCTTTGAAGATTTGGAGACATTATTTGTACTGAGAGAAGTGTGAAATCTACACCGATCATAAAAGTCTGAAGTACATTTTTACACAGAAGGAACTAAACATGAGACAGAGAAGATGGTTGGAGCTAATCAAGGACTATGACGTTTCTATCAATTACCATCCTGGTAAGGCAAATGTAGTAGCAGATGCGTTGAGCAGAAAGGAGAGGTTAAATATGCTGACAATGACCAAAGAACTGTATAAGGAATTTGAGAGGTTAGAGATAGAAGTGCGTATTCCGAAAGATGCGACAGATATGATTTATGCAATGACGTTTCAACCTGAATTGTTGGAGAAAATACGAAAGTGTCAAGAACAAGCTATGAACGACAATGCAAATAGTTTGACAGGTGAAGAGATATGTAGTCAACTGGACGATAAAGAGATTTTAAGATTTGCTTCTCGAATATGGGTACCTAACGTGGCGGAACTGAAGAATGAAATTTTGCATGAAGCGCATAATTCGAAGTATTCAATTCATCCTGGAAGCACGAAGATGTATCGAGATTTAAAAGCGAACTTTTGGTGGCCAAATATGAAAAGAGAGATTGCTGAATGGGTGAGCAAATGTTTTACATGTCAAAGAGTCAAGGCGGAACATCAACGACCAAGTGGATTACTGCAGCCTTTAGAAATTCCTGAGTGGAAATGGGAACACATCGCAATGGATTTTGTGGTAGGACTACCTAGAACGAAGACTAACCATGATGCTATATGGGTTATCATTGATCGATTGACGAAATCGGCGCATTTTCTTCCGATTAACGAGAGATTCTCACTAGACAAGTTGGTTCAACTATATTTGAAGGAAATTGTAGTACGTCATGGAGCTCCTGTGTCAATAGTATCTGATCGAGACCCTCGATTCAACTCAAGATTTTGGCGAAGCTTTCAAGAATGTTTGGGCAGGGAATTGAGAATGAGTACGTGTTAGGTCCAAAGTATCGTAGAAGGGGGGGTTGAATACGATACTCACAAATAATTCAATTTCGTTCGCGGATTAATCTTTCAGTTCTATAACGAAATCAAACACACCAAACCAAACCAAGTTTCGTGGAATATATCTTTTTATAAATATAAACCTCGAGGGGTGCTACAATTTCTAATCCGTAGATTAGCTTCAATGAGTTTAAGGTTACACAAATATAAAACAATGATCAAGTTCTGAGCACTATTAATTCTCTGATAATTTCTCCGGCTGATATGGGCTGAAATATAACCCTAGAAATAATTAATGACATATTAATTAGACCTAGTTTGGTCCAAGAATTAGGCCCGATAAAAAAAGGCCCGAAACCCTAATTATTTATTAATTTCGTAATTAATAAATAAGGGAAATTACCAATTCATTAAATAAGTCCAAAACATGTTAAACTCTTCAAAGATCAGCAATCAAGACATACAAACCAATCAGGAGTCAGTCTCCTACGAAATAGGATTCACAAATCCTGACCTAAGAAGACAACTTGGCCTCCAAGTTACCTTCTTCTACTCTAAATGCAAGGCTCCTGACGCCTATATAAGGACCCTCGTCCTTCATTCTAGAACTACGTTTTTTGGCTTGATTCTCTACATAACAGAGATACGTAGGCATCTTGTGAGGACCTGTTTAGTCACGAAACACAAGAGCAGCCATAAAGACACGATTGTCCACCCTCATTCATTGAATACCGCTGTCAATATCTAAATTCACTTTTTGATCCATAACATTTTGGCGCCGTCTGTGGGAAGAAGACGTCAACCATGGCTAGAACACGAAGAACAACAACCGTTACTGAATCAACTATCGTCACCACTGCTCCGATCAACACGGAACTAGGGTCGTTACCCCTCACCACAGAGATGGTTTCTCAACCACTAGGGACGTTGCCCCTCACTGCGGAGATGGTTTCTCAACCACAAGGGACGAATCCCCAAGCTCCCACACCTCAGAATGAGACAAACCCTCTTCAGATGGTTGTCTCGCCCCTCGACCATAACCTTCCCCATGGAGCGCAGATCTCCACAACCGTGCTTCCTATAAGCACGAATCCAGCATACGGACTACCCAACTATCCCCATGAAGCCGGAAGAAGTGGCCATGCCCCAGCAATTCATGAACCATACGAACCAGCCTACATTCGAGGATTGGGACCTATCCCTGAAGGGAGATACTTAGATTATTCTGGACCCTACTCTGATGACTACTCATCTGATGAAGGACGAGATCAAGCACCCAGAAGGAGAAGAGCCAGTAAAGAGCCCCTTGGAAGAAGGAATCGGGGGGCAACTACAAGGGCACCCATGACTGCCATGGAAAGGATAAGGGCTCATGAGGCCGAGATCCAGAGACTAAAGAAAGACATGGAGATAGAGCAGCAAAGAAGGCATACTCAGCCTTCAAACCAAGGGGCAGGAGAAGTCCCTCTAATTGATTTGGGAACACCTTCAAGGAGACAAGAAGGGGCTAGGGCTCCAAGGATGGAAATTCCCAGGTCAGATCCTCGTGTTTTGACACAACTGGGTGACCCAGACGATCCTATTCCACCTTTTACAGAGGAGGTAATGAACGCCCATGTATCAAGGAAATTCAAGATGCCTACCATCAAGGCATATGACGGAACGGGTGATCCCGCAACTCATGTGAGGACTTTTTCAAATGCACTGTTGCTGCAACCAGTTACTGATGCTCTTAAATGTAGGGCGTTTCCTCAGACCTTGGCTGGAATGGCCCAAAGATGGTATAGCCGCTTGCCGCCCAACTCTATCGGTTGTTTCAGAGATCTAAGCACAGCCTTCATTAGTCAGTTCATCAGTGGGCGAGTACATGAGAAAAGCTCTGCTTCACTCATGAACCTAACTCAAGGAAGAAATGAGACGTTGCGAGATTATCTCAAACGTTTCACCAAGGAAACATTGAATATACCAGATCTAGACAACAAGGTAGCTATGATAGCCCTTCAGCAAGGAACCACGGATGTCTTTTTCAAGATGTCATTGGCCAAACACCCTCCTGAGAGCATGGCTGAGCTCCAACAAAGGGTTGGAAAATACATTAAAGCTGAAGAAAGCATGAAGAAAACTGACACCCCCGCCATAGGTGGTGGGAATAATGGTGGATCAAAGAAACGGAAGGCAGAACAAGAGTATGATGTCAAGGACAAATATCCTCGTACGACTAGAGACTCTGATTCAGCTCCGAGGAAGAGTATTCCAGGCACAAAGTTTACTGAATATGAAAGATTGAATGCCCCAAGGAGTCAGATCCTATATGACATTGAGAAAGATAGGGACTTTCGATGGCCGAAGCCACTTAGGGGAGATCCTGAAAAGAGAGATAAGAATAAGTACTGTAGATACCATAAAGATTCAGGCCATGATACTGATGATTGTAGGCAACTCAAGGATGAGAGTGAATTTCTAATCCGAAAAGGGAAGTTGAGTAAATTCACCAAGGACGAAGACAGGAACCCTCCTAGGAGGGACTATGATCGGAGGGATGGGGACCGAGATCAAGGTCGTAACCCACCAGCCCGAGGACCAGTGATCAATATGATTTCAGGTGGGCCAACCGCAGCCGGAACTTCAAGGAACTCTCGGAAGGCTTATGCCCGAGAAGTAATGCATATTGTTGGAGAAGCACCCAAGCGTGCAAAAATCGAAATGTCAATTGGGTTTGATGATTTTGACCTAGAAGGGGTGAAGTTCCCCCATGATGATCCTCTAGTGATAGCCCCAGTAATTGGAAACAATGAGGTAAAATGAGTCTTGGTGGACAATGGGGCCTCTGTTGATGTCCTTTTTCATGACACGTTCTTGAAGATGGGGTATAATGATTCTCAACTAATCCCCACAAACATGCCCATTTACGGATTCAATGGGGTAGAATATAAAGTGGAAGGCACAATTCTTTTGCCAGTAACTATTGGTAAGGAACCAAAAGAGGTAACTCAAATGTTGAATTTTGTGGTAATTAAGGCATCCTCGACCTACAACGCCATCCTTGGAAGGACCGGCCTTCACGCTTTTAAGGCTGTGGCCTCAACTTACCACCTAAAAATCAAGTTCCCAACCAGGAATGGAGTTGGAGAAGAAAGGGGTGATCAGAAGACAGCCAGGAGTTGTTATGTAGCCGCGTTAAGGCCAGACGGAGTCGGGGGGGGGGGGCAGGTTCTCCCAATCGAAGACATGGACATCAGAAACGATGAAGAAAGAAGAGGAAAGCCAGCTGAGGATCTTGTTCCCATTCCCCTGATTCCAGGAGAACCAGACAAAGTCACCTACATTGGAGCTCTACTACCTGAATCTATGAAAAGCAAGTTGACATCCTTTCTCCAAGAAAACAGTGATGTATTTGCTTGGACAGCAGCTGATATGCCAGGGATTGATCCCCAATTGATAACCCACAAATTGAATGTGGATCCAGAAAGAAAGACAGTGAAACAAAAGAAGAGAAATTTTGCTCCAGAAAGGCAAGAAGCCATCAAGCAGGAGGTAGAAAAACTCTTGGAAGCAGGTTTCATTGAAGAAATTCAGTTCCCTGAATGGTTGGCTAACCCAGTGATGGTCAAGAAAGCTAACGGAAAGTGGAGGATGTGTGTGGACTTCACCGACTTAAATGATGCATGTCCTAAGGATTGCTTTCCCTTACCAAGGATTGATGCTTTGATAGATGCCACTGCTGGACACGAGATGTTAAGTTTCATGGATGGCTTCAGTGGATACAACCAAATCAAGATGCACAAGGACGACATCCCCAAGGTATCATTCATTACCGACTTTGGTGTTTTCTGTTATTTAGTCATGGCATTTGGACTTAAGAATGCAGGGGCAACATACCAAAGATTGGTGAATAAGATTTTTGAACCATTGATTGGCAAGACAATGGAAGTTTATGTGTATGACATGCTAGTCAAGAGCCTCGACAAGGCAGACCATATAAAACATCTTCGAGAAGCGTTTGAAGTGCTGAGGCACCACAAAATGATGTTAAATCCAGCAAAATGTGCCTTCGGGGTAGGCTCAGGGAAGTTTTTAGGCCTGATGGTCTCCAAAAGAGGAATCGAAGCTAACCCTGACAAGATCAAGGCAATTCTGGACATGGAACCACCCAAGTCAGTTAAGGATGTGCAGAAACTGACAGGAAGAGTTGCAGCGTTGGGAAGGTTCATCTCCAAGTCAGGAGAAAAGTGCTTACCTTTTTTCAAAGCACTCAAAAATGTGAAAAATTTCGAGTGGACACCTGAAAGCCAGGGGGCCTTTGAGGCCCTGAAGAAATACATGGCTGAAGCGCCACTGTTGGCAAAACCGAAGCTAGGAGAAATTCTATATCTATACTTGGCTGTCTCCGACACTGCCCTTGGAGCTGTTTTGGTAAAGGAAGAAATGAAGGTTCAAAAACCCATCTACTATGTGAGTAAAATTTTGCACGGGGCAGAAATAAACTACTCTAACATAGAGAAGTTTGCCTTAGCCTTGATAATGGCCTCAAGAAAACTACGCCCCTACTTCCAGGCACACAAGATAGAGGTCTTGACTGATCAACCTCTGAGAAACATCTTGCACAGTCCTCAAGTTAGTGGAAGGCTAATCAAATGGGCTATTGAGTTGGGCGAATTCGACATCAAGTATAAGCCGCGAACGGCCATAAAAGCTCAGGCACTTGCTGACTTCATGGTTGAATGCACCATTGACAACCAAGAAGTCGGGGGGCAGGAAGTAATAGAGGAAGTAATGGTAGAAGACAAAGAAGGTGAAGAAAGGGTCTCCAAAGAATGTTGGGTGCTCTATTTTGATGGAGCATCAAAAAAAAATCAAGTGGAGCTGGTTTGGTGCTACAAAGTCCTGATGGATTCATAATAGAGTATGCACTAAAACTTGACTTCCCAACGACAAACAATGAGGCTGAGTATGAAGCTTTGATAGCTGGCTTAGGGCTGGCTGGAGCCTTAAGAGTCAAAACTCTGAAAGTATGTGGAGACTCAAGGCTGGTGATTTCCCAAGTAAATGGAGAGTTTGAAGCTAGGGATGAAGTCATGGCCAAGTACTTGAAACTTGTCAAAGCCATCATGACTCAATTCAATGAATGCTATGTGGAGCACATTCCCAGAGAGGAAAACGTGAAGGCTGATGCCTTGTCTAAATTTGCCTCTTCTGAAATTGAGAACTATGCAGGGAGTGTATACTTCCAAGTCTTGAAGACCCCAAGTATCAACGGGAAGTTGGTAGCACCCATTGGTATTACCAGTTGTTGGATCGATCCCATCAAAGCTCACTTGGAAACTGGGTGGTTGACCAGCGACACTTCAGAAGCACGAAGGCTATATGTCAGAGCACTAAGGTATGCCCTAATTGAGGGAATCCTATACAAGAAGTCTTTCATCATTCCTTATCTGAAGTGTTTGAGACCCCAAGAGGCAGAATTGGCCCTAAAAGAAGTACATGCAGGAATCTGTGGGCAACACTTGGGGGGCAGAGCCCTTGCACATAAAATAACCCGTCTAGGTTTCTATTGGCCAAGCATGCTGGCTGATGCCAAAGGCTATGTGAGAAAATGTGAACGGTGCCAGAAACATGCACCCGTGGTTAGACAACCACCTGAGATGATGACATCTATTAACTCTCCTATCCCTTTTGCTATGTGGGGAATGGATATACTTGGGCCATTTCCAATGGCTAGTGCTCAAAGAAAGTTCTTGATAGTGGCAATCGATTACTTCACTAAGTGGATTGAGGCTAAGCCATTAGCCAAGATAACCACCAAGCAAGTGATGCAATTCTTCTGGGAGAGTGTGATATGCAGGTATGGAATTCCACGAGTCCTTGTTACGGATAATGGGACTCAATTCAACAATGATGAGTTCAAGAAATATTGCGATGAGAATGATATCCAATTACGCTTCACTTCTGTTGCTCATCCTCAAGCAAATGGGCAAGCTGAGGTTGCAAATCGGATTATCCTAGATGGACTGAAGAAAAGAGTTGAACGTTCCAGAAACACTTGGGTAGACGAGTTGATCCCCATACTTTGGGCATATCGTACTACTTGCAAAGTCACTACTGGGGCAACTCCATTCCTGCTAGCTTATGGAGCAGAGGCAGTGGTTCCTATAGAAATCACTCATGCATCCCCTAGAGTCGAAGCTTATGAACCAAAGACAAATGAAGAGGGCTTGAGGCTGGCTTTAGATCTAATTGACGAAGTTAGAGATGAGGCAAACGCCAAGATAGTTGAACATCAAAAGAAAGCGTCTTTCTACTATAACCTAAGGGTTAAAGAAAGGTTTTTTCGTCAAGGGGATTTGGTCCTTAGGAAAATTGAAGCTTCTGGAGTTGGACAAAAAGGCAAGTTAGCCCCAAATTGGGAAGGGCCATACCGCATCAAGAACGTATTTGGTCGAGGTTCATACAAGCTAGAAACCCTAGAAGGGCATGAG
Source organism: Heracleum sosnowskyi (assembly GCA_030848705.1). Lineage (NCBI taxonomy): Eukaryota > Viridiplantae > Streptophyta > Magnoliopsida > Apiales > Apiaceae > Heracleum > Heracleum sosnowskyi. Next base: position 77,063,461 of record CM061235.1, read on the forward strand.
GTGCCTAGAACTTGGCATGCTGCAAACCTGAAGGTTTATTATGTTTAAGTGTCTCCTAAGTGGATTCACTATTAAGAAATAAGGTTTCGTAAAACCAAATTTAAGTTTTTAAATTTGAGATTGAAGTAGTGTACTATTGTAAGGGTTAAACCCATTTCTTCCAGATTATGAATTCTATCAGTAATTTTGAAAATATTTTACAAGCATTGCATATTGATTCAAAGTATCAATCAAGTACGCAAATAAGAGAAATTAAAGGAAGTAAGTTAAATAAATAACTTGCAAATAAAGTTAAAGTTATGCCCGAAGGCAAAATTACAGAAGATAAATAAAAAGCTAAAAACTAGCTATGACTAAGCGTCATCATCCTCGGAGCTAGACTCCTCTCCTTCCTCAGCCTCTCCAGCATCTTCTTCCTCACCAGACTCCTCTTCTTCCTCAGCTTCTTCCTCCTCACCAGACTCCTCCTCGCCAGAGCTGGATTCTTCTGATTCTTCACCAGGTTGGGAGGCATGTTCAGGATGGAGAATCCTATCATCCTCATCCATAACATCTTCTCTAGCCAAGACCCTCTCCAATTGACTAGGAGCATGGGGGCTGGGGAAGTCTGAAATAGTGAGAGATCCAGGAATTCTCCTCGATACCTCAGCCAAAGCCTCGTCCCATCCTTGGGTGAACTGGACAGGGAAAAGGAGATCATCATGCTGAGTAATGATCTCCTGGTACTCAGCAGAATCAAAATACTCATCAATGATGCGTTCCTTCCCTTTCCTGAGCTCTACCAGCTCCGCTTGAGCATCCAACAACTCCTTATCCCTTCGATCCAAGGAAGCTTTAAGTGAACCCACCTCCAGCTGGGATTGATCATACTTAGCCTTGTTGGCCTCAGAAGATGAACGCCAGGCTTTGGCTTGAAATAAAGCCCCTTGGTAGTTGGCGTTAACCTACAAGCAAGTTACAAGTCAAAAACTTAAACTTGAAATGCATTGTTAACTACTAGAAGAAGAGAAAAAGATACTTACAGCAGCCATAGCTTGAGATCCAGCATTCTCCACCCCTTCGATGGTGGAATTGGAGACAAAATCCTTGTAGTCACAAGGAGTCAATGAATGGTGTGACCATTCAACAGCATGAGCAGACACCCCTACTATGGTGTCCTTTTTTCTTATTCCCCAATTGGGGCGCCACACTGAACTTTTAGCCGAGGCCCCGACCTCATCGACTTCAGGCACATGAGGCCTCAAAATAGCAGGGCCTTTCTCGGTCAGCCTAGGATCTTTCAGGCAAGCCCTCTTGATCCTAGCTGTCTGCCCGTCCTCTGGCTCATTCTGCTTGTTGATAAACTCAGCAGCTGCAAACAAAAGTCAAGAAAGACAATTGGTATGAGTCAATCTTAATACAACTATAAGAAAATGAGAAAAGGAATTACCCTTGTCAGAAACTCTTGAAAGTCCCAGAGACTTGAGTTGAAACTCGTCCAGGAGCTCCCAAGCCTTGGTGGCATAGTCATCCTTGATGAGTTCAGCATAGGCGAAAGCCTCTTCCTCAGTCAGAACTATGTCACCAGGACTACCATCCGAAACTCTACTAAATGAGCTTTGGAATAAGGTGCCCCAGTCCCCTCCATCCCAAACCAAATACATAAATTCATTTCTCCACCTGGGATTGTTGTTGGGAATGGATTTTGGGTGGAAAATGGGAGGTGTTGTGGGTCGATGACTAATGTATACCCAACCCAAAGTTTTTAAAGCACTATTTTTGAACTGAAAAATCTTTCTAAAAAGAGCAACAGAAAGAGGGAAATTGTTTTTCAAGCACAAAACAATGAAGCACATAATAAGTCTCCAAGCATTAGGAGGGAGTTGACAAGGATTGATTCCTACGTCAGCTAGAAGTTGAGGAATGAAAGGATGAAATGGGAATCGAACACCTGCAGCAATGACCCCCTTGTAAATGCAAAGAGCATCGGGGCGCCAATGGCAGGAACGATCCCCGGGACCAGCCAAGACTAACCTATAAGGAGGACTAATTTTATACATGTTTTTGTAATTAGCAATTGCCTCGGCATCGTTAAATCTATTGCTATGATTATATGAATCTAAATGCGACACTGAAGGATATTCCTCACTACGTTCTAAAATCATATCTTGTAAAGACATAGTGGGAGAACGAATGATGATACCTCTTTTGGACGCTTGATTCATTCTTTGAAGACGGCTAGCAGAACGATCGGCCATTTCTTTAATCTTCAAGTAAAACTCAGAAAATCTTCAACAAAAACCCAGAATTCTTCTTGGGAAGAAGATCAAGCCCAGAAATCTTCTTGGGAAGAAGATCAAGCCCAAAAATCTTCTTGGGAAGAAGATCAAACCTTCTTGGGAAGGAGATTGAAACCCAGAAAAATAAGAACACCACCACAGAAAACTCGCCGGAAATCACCTGACTACGGAGAGAAAGAGAGATTTAAGGAAAGAAATTTTTTTGGAAAATATTCGAGTGAAGAGTAAGATGGGAAACCTCACTCTTTTATAGGCAAAGTGACTGGAAACTCAACCGGTTAGGGAAGTCTAACCAGTTGCAGCCAGTCAAAGCCCACAATTACTCTTTGGGCTTCTGGAATTAAGGCCCAAAAAGAGGTATAATCAACATAAGACAAGGCCCATAGCCCAAATAAAAGAAAAGGTTTAAAGATTAAACCTAAAGATTAGGCTTAAGGCCCAATATAAAATCAAGGTCCAAAAAGTTGAAAGTCGGAGAAGTTTTCTAAATTAAAGTTTAGAAATAATTCTAAGGCAATAAAACAACTACAAAATTGAGTTCGAAATTGCTAAGAATCGAGATCGAGAAAATAAGTTCGAAAATGAACTGGAAAATGAAGTCGAACTATTCGACCTTGCAGTAACTTCTGGTCGAAAATACCCTGGAAATCCTGGTCGAAAAATCCAAGTCGATAAATGACCTAGGATTCCTGATCAAAACATTCCTGATCAAAACCTTCTGTTCGAAATTGAGTTGTTCCTGGTCGAAAATTTGAGGTCGAAAAAGACTTAAAATTCCTGGTCGGCATGTTCGACCTGATCCCCCTTTTCTGGTCGAAATAGTGCCTGAAATTCCTAAATAAAAGCCTGGTCGAAAAACAATTAAAACGAGCTCGAAAACTCGAGGTCGAAATTACACTGGAAATTGAGGTCGACATAGTCGACCTCACTCCAATTCCTAGTCGAAAAAAGACTGCAAAATTTGAGGTCAACAGTCCTGATCGAAATTTCTGTTCGAAATTGAACAGATTCTTGGTCGAAAATTTGAGGTCGAAAAATAGCTAAGATTCCTAGTCGACATAGTCGACCTCGCCATCCTTCCCTGGTCGATTTCGACCAGGATCCCTGCTCGAATTTATACTGCATCCTGGTCGAACAAACCTGTTCGAAAATGAACTAAAAAATGAGTTCGACACGTTCGACCTGAAGACAGTTTGGGGTCGAAATCGACCTCGAGTCCTGGTCGGAATTACACGAGGCTAAGGTCGAAACCTTGAGCTCGAAAAAGCACTGTGATTCCTGGTCGATATTATCGACCTCGTCCCCATTCCAGGTCGAAATCGACCTCGATTCCTGGTCGAAAAACACCCAAGTTGAACTCGAAGATTTCTGATCGAATTTACACTTAAAATCAAGGTCGACATGTTCGACCTCACTCTAATTCCTAGTCGAAAATGAATGCTGGGAATGAGATCGAAATAATACTAACTCCTGGTCGAAAATATGAGGTCGAAAAAAGCCTAAACTTTCTGGTCGAAGTGTTCGACCTCAACACTGTTCTGATCGAAATTAAGCTGTAATTCCTGCTCGAAAATGCAAAGAGACGAGATCGAAAATTCCTGCTCGAAAATGCAAGGAAACGAGGTCGAAAATTCCTGCTCGAAAATGCAAAGAAATGAGGTCGAAAATTTGAGGTCGAAAAAGACCTAAATTTCCTGGTCGAACTGATCGACCTCATTCCAGTCCTGGTCGAAATTGACTTGACTTCCTGGTCGAAATTGACTTGACTTCCTGATCGAAATTGGCTTAATTTCTGGACGAAAATACTCTGAAAAAAATGGAAAATTCCGGGGAGAATATGAAATAATTTCTACAAAAACCTTGAAGGATTTTTCCAGAAATTGGGGGGCAAATGATATGGGCTGAAATATAACCCTAGAAATAATTAATGACATATTAATTAGACCTAGTTTGGTCCAAGAATTAGGCCCGATAAAAAAAGGCCCGAAACCCTAATTATTTATTAATTTCGTAATTAATAAATAAGGGAAATTACCAATTCATTAAATAAGTCCAAAACATGTTAAACTCTTCAAAGATCAGCAATCAAGACATACAAACCAATCAGGAGTCAGTCTCCTACGAAATAGGATTCACAAATCCTGACCTAAGAAGACAACTTGGCCTCCAAGTTACCTTCTTCTACTCTAAATGCAAGGCTCCTGACGCCTATATAAGGACCCTCGTCCTTCATTCTAGAACTACGTTTTTTGGCTTGATTCTCTACATAACAGAGATACGTAGGCATCTTGTGAGGACCTGTTTAGTCACGAAACACAAGAGCAGCCATAAAGACACGATTGTCCACCCTCATTCATTGAATACCACTGTCAATATCTAAATTCACTTTTTGATCCATAACACCGGCTCAATTCTCTCTCGTAGTAATGTCTGTGTGTTGAATGCCTTAACTGAAGAAGACACTTTCTTCTCTCGACTTAATTGTAGACTTTGAATTGAAAACTATCGAACTTAGATTGTAGAAACAATCCTGGCCGTTCATCTTCAACATCAACCTGTAAACAAGAATACTTTTCACCTGCTCCTTAATTAAAAACCATCGAATGAATACTTTAATTTACCATTCGATAGTTTTTTAATTAAAACTATCGAATACCAAATTAAAGTAAACATGGTTTTTCAATGAATCATTTTTATACCATTCGATAGTTTTCTTAATTGAAAAACTATCGAATTCTTGTTTCTTGTCTTTTATCAATTAATGATTCCACTGAGCTTCTGGGTGTTTAAGTAATAGACTGTATCAATTTCTTCTGAGACGATAAAACAACTTGATCTTTTTAGTGCCGTCACCTAGTGCAACTGGTCTGGTTCACAGATGAATAACACTTGATCAATTCTTCTTTTATGTCTTCAATATAGTGCTGCTGATAAGTCCCTTGTCGTTCTGGTTGCTTCATCACTGGAATCCCGTGGTACTAAACCCTAAATCATTCACATACTTCTGTCGTCTTGAAAGTCTTGTTTCTTTTGCTGTCACTGAGGCTTGAACATTTTCATGAACTTCTTTCCGTGACCTGTTTACGGACTTCAAGAATACATAACGTATTTTGATTTTTTGAGTTTACCTTTTCTTCTTTGATTCTGGATTCCTGTGCTTCTGTTAATATTATTGTCTGTCTTGTCCTTTGTTAAGTTGTAGTTATCTCTTTTACATCTTATGTTACATTATGCTTTACAATCTCCCCCTATTTGATTGGATAGAGTTCGACAAGCAAATACTTCGAGGATAACTCAACTAACTAAGGAAACATGAAACTACTTAAAGTAAGACAGCGTAATAATATTAATGCATTCTGGATCAGATATATATACATTTCCAGATTTCATAAATCAAAGAACAATTAAACTTTATACAATGAAGTTGCTCCTCTAGTCTGAGCTGATAGTTCTTTTGTTCTTTGATTCAATCTTCAGTCCATTTCAATCTCACCTTCTTCAATCATTGGATCGGAGTTAGCAGCTTGATAATCAATCACTGATAGATAGTGCAGTGGTTCTCCAGGTTTAAGGATTGCTCCTTGGATGTGTCTTCCAATATATTCAACCTCTTGACCCACTCCAGCCCATAACCATGCAATGTTAACATCTTTCTTGTTTAGCTTTGGCATGTTTGGTAATCTGGTATGCACTTCCAATCCTCTTTCCACTCTTTTCCTATAGTAAGGAACATTCTCCATTAGAAATCTTCTAAGAGTGTCTGCTGCTTTGTCCTTCTCCGTTGATGAGAATCCAGTGGATCTAAGTACTTCTCAACTGAGATTAGATAGTTGCTTGGGTAGTCTCTTAGTTTGTCCTCAGCCAAATAGCAGATTCTGAACAAGTCATTCGTCATGAATCTAACCATTGGAGGATCTTCAGTAATCTCTGGACTGACTTTCATCACGATCTCCTTAACATGCTCACAGAGCAGTTAATTTAGCCTTGTAGTTCTTTGGATCTTGATGAGTATAGCTTGCAATTCTGTATATGTCCTCTGTTCTAAAAACTTAGTGGAAATCACAAATGTACCTTTCTCCAGAAAACTGATTAATAAGCTCCATGCACCATTTGCTTTAACCCCAGCATTCAGACAGATTATAGAGCTTCTCAGTGCTTTAAAGTAAGTCTGATCATCAAGATTAGCACTTCTGATGTCCTGAATAATAACTTCCACCTCAGCATTGTCGTTGACTTGTAATCCTTCTTCAACTCCGCAAAAGGTTTTGTAAGCCATTTCCCATTCAGTACCATCTTTCTTTGCCAAATCTATCATCTTCTTCTTTCTCGCTTCATTATACACTTTGAATCTCTTCAGTTTTTCAATCCTCAGAATTGCTTGCTGTTTTTCTTTCTCAGCTTGCCTTGCATCTACTGCAGCTCTCTGAGCTCTTACAGCTTCCAAGGCAGCTTCTTCTTCTGGTGACAGAGAATTTGCTTCTTCTTCCATAATATCCTCATCCAAGATAGGATGTTCTATTGGCTCAGGATAATATGGCTCATGCTCCTCTTGAATAGGTTGCTCTTGCATGACCTCAAATTCCTCTTCACTCTTATCTTCCTCTACAAGTTCTTCTATCCAGTACTGTCTTATAGGAATAGCTTCAACTGTTTCCCAAACTCCCCATCCATCCTTAGCTTTAGCTTGCTCCCCCTCTCCAACTTTCTCCCCCTTAGTTGAGGAATCCTCGATGAAGTTATTGTAAAGCATAATGTAACATAAGATCTAAAAGAGATAACTACAACTCAACAAAGGACAAGACAGACAATAGTATTAACAGAAGCACAGGAATCCAGAATCAAAGAAGAAAAGGTAAACTCAAAAAATCAAAATACGTTATGTATTCTTGAAGTCCGTAAACAGGTCACGGAAAGAAGTTCATGAAAATGTTCAAGCCTCAGTGACAACAAAAGAAACAAGACTTTCAAGACGACACAAGTATATGAATGATTTAGGGTTCAGTACCACGGGATTCCAGTGATTTAATTGAAGCAACAAGAAGGACAGGAGACGTATCAGAAGCACTATATTGAAGACATAAAATAAGAATTGATCAAGTGTTATTCATCTGTGAACCAGACCAGTTGCACGAGGTGACTGCACTAAAAGATCGAGTTGTTTTATCGTCTCAGAAGAAATTGATACAGTCTATTTCTTAAACACCCAAAGCTCAGTGGAATCATTTATGGACTAGAAGACAAAAGGGAGGAGAGAGAGCAATTCGATAGTTTTCCAATTGGAAAAACTATCGAATGGCTAGTGGAATGATTTAATAAAAAAAACAAAAGTAGATTAATTAGGCATTCGATAGTTTTGATTTTAAAACTATCGAATGGCTATTTAATTGATTTAATTTCGATGGTTTTTTATTCCTTCGATAGTTTTTTTTATTAGGAGCAGGTGAAAAGTATTCCTATCTGAAAAGTTGAAGAGATCCAACGGCCAGGATTTGTCCAAAGCATTTTCCAGTTCGATGGTTTTTCTAAGTCTACAATAAATACTGAAGAAAGTGTCTTCTTCATCAGTTAAGAGGATATTCATTACACAGACATAACTGAGAGAGAGAAGAGCCGGAGAAATTTACGAAGAAATTAATAGTGCTCAGAACTTGATTGTTATTGTGTATCTGTAATACCTTGAACTCATTGAAGCTAATCTACGGATTAGAATTGTAGCACCCCTCGAGGATTATATTTATAAAACGATATATTCCCCGAATCTTGATTTGGTTTGGTGTAGTTGATTTCGTTACAGAACTAAAAGAATAATCCGCGAACGAAATTAATTTATTTGTGAGTATCGTATTCAACCCCCCCCTTCTACGATACTTTGGACCTAACAATTGGTATCAGAGCTACTTGATTGATATACAAATCAGATCCGGTGAATGAGACCAAAATCAAACGTAGCGTGAAAATTTAGAAGCAATTTTTTTTAACTTTCAAAATTTTTCATTTAATTGGAATTTATTGAATTTTAAACAATTTGAAATTTTCAAGAACCATGAGTGCTCCAAAGACAACCGCTGGTATTAAAGTTCCCCCGTTTACAAGAGATGACTTCGGTTTGTGGAAGATGAAGATGCTGTTATTTATCAAGGCATCTAATCCGTTGTATATTGGCATTTTAGAAAACGGACCGTTTGTTCCAATGAAACCAGTTGCTGAATCTACAGCTCCTGATGGTAGCAGGATTCCTCAAGGCACCCAACCTAAGGATATTAGTGAATTCACAGATTCTGACAAAGAACTGATTCGATTGGACACCGGTTTAATGTTGATATTGGCGGACTCCGCAGACAAGGAAATGAGCTATCAGTTGATGAACTGTATAAGCGGGAAACATATGTGGGATACCATTAATGTAATAATGGAAGGAACTGAAGACGTGCAGGAAAACAGATTGGACATCCTGACTTCTCAATATGAAGCGTTTAGGTCACTGCCAGGAGAAAGTATAACTCAGGTCTTTGAGAAGTATACTAGGTTACTCACTGAATTGGCAATGAAAGGAAAGACCTATCCACTGAGGGAAACAAACAGGAAGTTCATGATGACGCTGCCCCATCATGTAGAACACAAGTCATCATCCATAAGGGAAAGAATTGACTTCACAAAGATGTCACTTGAGATGATCTATGGGAAGTTGAAGACCTATGAGATGGAACAGGAACAGAGAGGGATAATCTACGGATCAGGGACAGTGGAAAACAAGCACAATGCACTTGTGAAATCAGCAGCACTTGTAGTGGATGAACCAACAGATTCTGAGATCCAGGTTCAAACCTCTAGAGCTGGAAAGGAGGTGATAATAGAAGCAGAGATGGATTCTGTGAATCTGGGTGTTGATGAAAGTGATTATTACACCCTAGAAGAGCTTGAGCAAATGGAAGATAAAACCATGGCGTACTTAGCTGCAAAATTTAGTCATATTCGTTTCAAAAGAAACCCTAAGTACAAGTTCAAGGGCTCAACCAACAGATTCCAGAAAAGCAATTATACACCGAGTACAGGCTTTAAAGGAGGCTACAAGACTGGCATGATTGACAGAAGTAAATCAAGATGCTACAACTGTAATGAGTTAGGGCATTTCGCCACTGAATGTCGGAAGCCTCGTCAAGCAAGAGACATGAAAGATGTCTATGGAAAGAAAGATTCTTATGATGAGTTGAAGAAGGAGAATGCCAAGCTTAAACAGCAACTGGAGGCACTCTCTGGAAAGCAGAAAGGGAAAGCTTATATAGCAGAGGGAAAGCACTGGGATGATACTGATTCGGATGAAGAGGAGGAATATGTAAATGTTGCTCTAATGGCTGACTCTTCAGAGGAATCACCACAATCATCTCAGGTACCTATCTTAACTACAATTGATATGTCTAACTCTGAGTACAAGAAAACTGTGCAAGATCTTAGTGTAGAATTGTTTAATGTACACACAAGCATGCTAGCATCTGAAATGGAAAATGCTAAACTAGTTCTTAAGGTTAAATTGCTAGAATCTAAAAATGAAGAACTAGAGCTTGTATCTGTAACATTAGAAGATCTTAAGCAGAAGAACGAGTACTTAGAGAACAAGGTCAAGTGTTGTGATGAGATAGAGACTATCCTTAGGAAGCAGGTTTCAGACTTAGAACTGAAGCTGAATGCTTTTAAGAATTCCGCTCTTATTGCCAAGGAAATCATTGATACTCAGGCTGTAGAGAACAAAACTGCCATAGGACTTGACTATAACAAGAAAGCTGGTAAGAAGATTTTGGAGTTCCCTAAGACACCGTCAGCTGTCAAAAGGAATACTCCACATGTTCTTAAGAATGTTGATTGTCCAGTGTTTGTTAAGCCCTTTGCTCCACTCTTTAATGAGGATGACCTTTTCATGGCGCAAGAATTGCTTGAGGAGGATTTGTTGAAGGAAACAGAGGTAAAGACTGAGTTGCCTAGGAAATCAGTAAAAACTGCTTTACCTAAAACTGAAGTAGGTGGCTCAGGTAGTAATGTTAAAAAGAACAGGAATGGGAAGAAAAAGATCGTTAATCAGGAATTGGTTCCATCTTCTCCCATTGCATCTAGGAAGTTATGTTCTATTTGTAATTCTGCTGGACACCTTACACATGCATGTAAAAAGGTTAAAGTAGAAACTGTTAATACTTCTGAAATGCATAACATGTCTGACATGCCTGATAATCATAAACCCTGTGGAAAGAAAGAATGTTTGCTATGTAAGTACAACATCATGCATGCTTATTTTAAGTTGATGAATGAAACTAGCAAAAGCACTGATAATGTGAAATCCACAGATTCTATGAATGTCAAACAGGATAAGACTAAATTGAATGTTACTCCTGTTAAATCAACTAAACCTTCAGGACCCAAACAATTTTGGGTACCAAAATCCGCTTAATCAATCTGTGATTGCAGGGTAAGGTTAAAAGATCAAAGGTCGTGTGGATTCTGGATAGTGGCTGTTCTAGACACATGACAGGTGAAGAATCCCTGCTTACAGAGGTGGTTAAGAAGACCGGCCCGATTGTAACCTTTGGAGATGACAGCGAAGGACTCACTACGGGATATGGTAAATTGAAAGCTGGAAATGTCATAATTGAAAACATCTCTCTTGTCAAAGGATTAAAGCACAATCTTCTAAGTATCAGTCAGTTCTGTGATAAAGGCTACGATGTAGATTTCAGAAAGGACAAGTGCTTGATCTCCAACAGGAAGGATGAGAAGCTTACTCTACTGGGAGTGAGAAAAGGAAACCTGTTTATAGCCGACTTAAGTTCTACCAGTGAAGGAGAAGTTACATGTTTCTATGCAAAAGCATCTTCAGAACAAAGTTGGCTATGGCACAAGAAGCTCTCACATCTGAACTTCAAAACTATGAACTCTTTGGTAAAGAGAGAGTTAGTGAGAGGGTTGCCCCTGATGGAATTTAATCAGGAGGGACTATGTGAAGCATGTGAAAAGGGGAAGTCGAAGAAAGCATCACATGGAAGCAAAGGAATGACAAGTATTACTGAACCATTACAGCTGATTCATATGGATTTATTTGGTCCAGTTAATGTTATGTCACTTTCAAGAAACAGATATGCATTGGTGATGGTGGATGACTACTCCAAGTACACGTGGGTGTTGTTCATACAAACAAAGGATGAAGCAACACAACTAATCATTGATCACATCAAGAAGATAGAAGTGGAAGCTAAGTTACCTGTGCGGACAATCAGATCAGACAATGGAACTGAATTCAAGAATGCAGTTCTAAATGATTTCTGCTCAGAGAAAGGAATATCAAGACAGTTTTCAGCACCAAGAACTCCTCAACAGAATGGAGTAGTGGAAAGAAAGAACAGGACCTTGGTTGAAGCAGCAAGGACCATGTTGAGTGAATCAAAACTTCCCACTTATTTTTGGGCTGAAGCAGTGAATACAGCTTGCTACACTCAGAATCGAACCCTGATCAACAAAGATCATGAAAAGACTCCGTATGAGTTAATGGCCAACAAGAAGCCAACACTGAAGTATTTTCATGTGTTTGGTGCAAAGTGCTTTGTACTTAAAGATGGAGAACATCTTGGCAAGTTTGATGCCAAAGCAGATGAAGGCATTTTTCTGGGCTATTCTCTGGAATCTAAGGCTTTCAGGGTATATGTGATTGAAGATAAGAAGGTGTTGGAAAGCTTTAATGTAACATTTGACGACACTAAAAGACCAAGCCTGCAAACTGGAGAGAACTCTGAATCCTTGGTATTTGAAAATCTATCAGGAGATCTCTCTGACAATGAAGAAGTACCTGAAGTTGTTACAGTCATTAATAATAATCATAATGATAATGATTCTGGACCAAGTGGTGACCAAAGTGGAAATCCTCAACATACAGGATCCACTAGTCAGTCTTCAGAATCAACAGATCAAACCGTCAACAACTCAGGGGGAGCAGGAGAAGGATCAACTAGTCACACTCCACAACATCTAGAACAAGGAGAATCATCAAGATCGCATCTGCCAAGACAAAGGGTATGGAATAGAGATCATCCCTTTAACTTGATCATTGGTGATCCGGACACAGGAGTGAGAACTAGGAGAACATCACAAAATGAATGTCACTATTCTGGGTTTCTTTCAGAAACAGAACCTAAGAAAGTTGAAGATGCTCTAGATGATCCAGATTGGGTAATTGCTATGCAAGAAGAACTCAATCAGTTTGAAAGGCAGAAAGTTTGGAAGCTGGTACCCAGACCTAAGGGAAAATCTGTTATTGGAACAAGATGGGTATTCAGAAATAAGTTGGATGAAGATGGCATTGTAACGAGAAACAAAGCCAGACTGGTTGCTAAAGGTTACTCTCAAGAAGAGGGTATAGATTATGATGAAACCTATGCACCAGTAGCAAGACTTGAGGCCATCAGAATGTTTCTGGCATTCGCAGCACATTCCAATTACAAGGTATATCAGATGGATGTGAAGAGTGCTTTTCTGAATGGGGAGTTAGAAGAAGAAGTGTATGTGGAACAACCTCCAGGTTTTGAGGATTCAAAACTGGCAGACTTTGTGTACTTTCTATTCAAAGCTCTCTATGGACTCAAACAAGCTCCGAGGACATGGTATGACACTCTCTCTGAATTCTTACTTGAAAATGATTTTACAAGAGGTGTTGTAGACAAAACTCTCTTTGTCAAAAAGCATAAAAATGATTTGATATTGGTGCAAGTATATGTTGATGACATAATATTTGGTTCTACTAATGATGATCTATGCAAGAGATTTGCTAAGTTAATGCAGAGTCGTTATGAAATGAGTATGATGGGTGAATTGTCATTCTTTCTTGGACTGCAAGTATGCCAGAAACAAAGTGGTATATTCATTTGTCAGTCCAAGTACATCAAGGATCTTCTTAAGAAGTATCAAATGGAAGACTCATCTACAGCAAAGACTCCTATGCCAACTGCCACTAAGCTTGATAAGGATGAAACTGGTAAGAAGGTTGACATCACAGGCTACAGAGGTATGATAGGCTCATTACTTTATCTCACTGCAAGTAGACCAGATATAATGTTTGCAACATGCTTGTGTGCTAGATTTCAGTCTGATCCTAAAGAATCTCATCTAATAGCTGTTAAGCGAATATTTAGATATCTTAAGGGGACCCCAAATCTTGGAATTTGGTACCCTAAAGATACAGGATTTGATCTTATTGGATACACAGACTCTGATTTTGCAGGTTGTAAGATTGATCGGAAGAGTACTTCAGGAAGCTGTCAGTTTCTTGGAAGAAGATTGGTTTCTTGGTATAGCAAGAAGCAGCATTCAGTGTCCACATCAACAGCTGAGGCTGAATACATTGCTGCTGGTAGCTGCTGTGCTCAGATATTGTGGATGAGAAACCAACTCCGTGACTATGGACTTTTGTTGACAAAGATTCCAATCTTTTGTGACAACACAAGTGCCATAGCAATCTCTAACAATCCAGTGCAACACTCGAGGACGAAGCACATCGACATCAGGTATCATTTTATCCGAGAGCATGTCATGAATGGAACTGTGGAGTTACATTTTGTACCCACAGAGGATCAAATTGCAGACATCTTTACTAAACCACTTGATGAATCCACTTTCAATAAGTTGGTTGGTGAACTTGGGATGTTAAATCTTTCTGATTAATTTATTTTGATTAGAAGTCAGTAACTGCAGAGAGTCCTGGTAAATACATGAGTTTAAGAATTGCTATATCCTTAGGACTCATGAGTTTATTTTCTGGAGCAATTCTCGTAGTTAGGATTATTATACTAATTTGATGTCATAATTATGAATGATATATCTTCTGGCATTTAATTAGTTATTAATTCTAAAAATTATTTAAGTGCTAATATTTGTTCTAAATATTTAAGCATTTATCTAATTTGAATTAATTTACTTTGTTTTTAACATTGTAGATTAATGCAGCATAATTTATTGGAGTTTAATTGATTAATATCACTCAATGATATTTAATTGATTTTAGTCTAAGAAAATTGTGAATTTTCTGTCAAGAATTGATTTTGGTGAATTTTAACAGATTTATTAAAATTAAATTTGACAGGAAATGCAAAAAGTCTAATTTTTAAAACAGAACAGGTTTTAAAAAGAAAGACAGAAACAAAAATTATTGAATTTAGGATATTCGATAGTTTTTCAAAGTACTTAGAAAAATCTATCGAATTTAATTCTCGATAGTTTTTGAAGAGGAAAAGAGAAATCCATCGAAAACTTTCTCGATAGTTTTTGAGAATCCTTTAAAAATATATCGAAGTGGATTAAATAGATTCATTATTTAAATCCTCGATAGTTTTTGAAATCAAAGTGAAAAATCTATCGGGAGGATTTAATTTTTCAATAATTAAACTCCTCGATGGTTTTTCCAAAAAAACTCAGTTCGATAGTTTTTCAAAATTCTATTTTATAAACCCTCGATAGTTTTCTGAAAACTGTTTAAATTCTTAAAAAAATTCAAATTTTCGATAGTTTTTCAAAAACCATCGAAAAAAGTTTACCAGTTTACCCCTTGCAGAAACTATCGAGAGTACTTTTAAAAATCTATCGAAACCTGAAAAGACTAAAATACCCCTGTCAGTTTCAGAGTATTTAAACGGGCCTTAGCTTCTTTTCTTCTCACTTTTCAGAAATTATTTTTAAGAAGCTTTTCTCTGTTACAATACTTACAAAGATACACACAAAAACAAAGATCAGTTCGATAGTTTTCTCCATTGTTTAAGCAAGAAAACTTCAAAAAGTCACTGTTTGTCACTATTCATTCTCTTTTGACCGTGAAAACTGTGATTTTTCAGTTGTTTTGGCACTTTCTGAGAAGAAACTATCGAAGTGGGATTTTGGATTTTGGATTTGAATATTAGTTACTAGTATTCAAGGTTCATCAGTTCCAAGATTTCGATTTGTTTTGTGTGTTACTGTTAAAAGGGGTTATTTTGTGTTTAAGGGTAATTGTTTATTAAAAGTTTGATTAATTAATTTAATTAATTAAATTTAAGTGGTGATTTTTAGTTTTGGTTTAAAATTTATTTTCTGGAAATTTGAAAAACAATGGCTGGAGAATTTATTGTTACCAAAACTAATCATATCTCGTTTCAAAATCTGCAATCCATAACGGATCTTCAAATTCGTGCATGGGCAGAGTTTTTGAATACACGTTCGTTAGTGGCATATGCTGTGAGTACTCCCGTAGTCCTTTGTATTGATCAATTGACTGCGTTGTACACAACCGCCACGGACACAAGTGAGAACAATGTAAGGGCCTTTAGTTTTGTTGTGCCAGGGGGCAGAACAATTAGGGTTACGGAACATGACTTCAATAGAATTTTACATTTTCCTACAGAAAACCTTGTTCCGGATCCCTCAACTGAGGAAATACATGCTTTTTTCACTCTTATCAGAAGTCAACAACCAAACTTCTTGGTGGGAGAATTCTTAAAGCATCACCTGCCAAAGCCGTGGAATTTGTTCTTTCACACCCTCATACATGTTTTTACTGCCAAAGTTACAAATCTGCATGGTATTCCCTTATTCCTTCAAAAGATAGGGTTTGCCATTGCGCACAATAGGCATATTAACATAGGACGGATAGTGATTGATCAAGTCATCATGTGCATGGGACCACTGGATGAAAGAACAGGCATAAATGAAGATGTGCTCTGTTTCTATCCTAGGTTCCTACAGCTAATTCTCAATGATGTCTTAACAGATGACGAACGCGAGATATTCGACGCTGAGGAAACCATGGAGTGTATGAAGATGAAGAGCAATGCCATATCAGCTCTGATAAGGAAGCCACATTATCTTCCAGGGGTACCCACTGTTCTAACT
The DNA here is from genome assembly GCA_030848705.1 of Heracleum sosnowskyi. Taxonomy (NCBI): domain Eukaryota; kingdom Viridiplantae; phylum Streptophyta; class Magnoliopsida; order Apiales; family Apiaceae; genus Heracleum; species Heracleum sosnowskyi. Next base: position 77,079,630 of record CM061235.1, read on the forward strand.
GAATATTTAAGAACGGTGCCCCTACCTCTTCTACCCCCAGGGGAACAGGTAATTCAAGGTAACATTCCTGATCTTGAACTGGCACCTGAACCTCAACCCATGGATGTTGATCCAGAGCCCTCAGTGGCCATTCCAGACCAAGAGGTTGAAAACCCACAACCTCTAACCACGGTCGAAGAGCCTTTGACAGAGCTAAATGAAACCGTAAACGAAGCTCCTTCTCCTAATATACCCAGTAAAGAGCCATCCCTGAGTGTAGAGGGAGATAGTGCCAAAGCAGCACCACACAAGGAGATACACCCCTCAACAGCAGCTCTGCCTTCCTCTAAAAGGAGAAGAACAGAAACTGAGGCAACTGCTTATACTTCATTTTTCTCAGCCAAAGCGCCCTTTATCGATTTTTCTAATGCTGATTGGGCTACGCTAACAAAAGCAATATCTGAACCGATAGCTCAACCACGTGAGGAAGAATTGACGGTAGCAACTGGTGTTCCGACCATATTACGGTCAGGTTCACTGGTTGAAGGTTCTAAGAACCAAGAGTCTTCACAGACGTCGAGAGAAGGCTTTGACCTAAATGCACAATTTAAAGGGTCATTGTCTACCTCCCCAGATGGAACATATCTGGATCCTGCGGGTAAAGGGTCTGACGTAGGTGCAGATCGGCAACTCGGTGACAATGAATCAATTACTATTGAGAAGTCAGCTGAGGTAAAGTCTTCACAGACTTTTGGGGAAGATTCGGGATCTCTGCTGTTAAAAGAGCCTGTTTCTAACCCCCTAGAGATTCAAACTCTAGATCCTACAAAGGATATATCATCCACGGATGATCAGCAACTTGGTACAACCAAGGACGGGGACTTGCGAAGCCCCATTGCACCACCGGTGACCTCCTTAAGGACGGCTACGGTGTTTTCTGCAGGTACAACCAGCACGGAGGAGTTGAGTGAAACACAAACACAAACACTTACACCTGGCCTGAGTGGGAAAGGACAAATGAGTGAAACACTAACAGAAACTGTGAGTGTACACCCAGAGCCAAATGTGAGGAGTGACACCCAAACCCTACCTCATATAGATGATTTGCTGTTACCGACAGAGAAAGAGTTACAAGTTCAATCTTCCCTCAAGGAAATGACAGTTCATGATAAAGAAGGAAATCCATTACTCAAGGTTCCACTGCGACCTTCCTTTGACCAAGGGATCTCCTCCAGTCAAGACAATGTTTCTTTAAAGTCTATTCAAGAGAAAGTTGACTTGGCTGCAGCTGATTCCAGAAGAACTTTCAGGGTCATTGGCAGTGCATCTGGCACTATAACAGGTACTAAGCAGGCAGTGGACTCCTTAAAGAAGGAAGCTATGGAAGAGCTAGTCGAGCTGAGGATGGACGTCAGGGAATTAAAGGATGGATTCATGAACGAAGTAAGTGCTTTGTCTCAAGGACATGAAGCTTTAAGGGAGGACATTCTGGTTATCCGGGATGGTCAAGCGCGGGTAAAAGATGCAATGAATACACTTTCAAGGGTGGAGTCTAAGCTAAACAAGAGGCTGGATCATATGGAAAAGACTACCAACTCAAGATTGGACAACATTGACCTGTCGCTCGCTTCAATGACTGAAATGAATAAGCAGCTTATGGAGTTTCTGGAGAATCAGGGAGACGGAGTGCAGTCGATATGGAGTATGCTAAAGCAACAACAATCTGGTCAACCTGGTCCTTCCTATCAGGAACCTGATCCTTCTAATGTCTTGTATGCTGAGGATGACTTTATCGAGGATTCCTCAACTAAGGGGGAGAAAGTTGGAGAAGGGGAGACGGATAAATGGGGAGTCTGGGAGACTGTTGAGGCTATTCCAATCAGACAGTACTGGATTGAGGAGCTTGTAGAGGAAGAAAAGGAGAGTGAAGAGGAATTTGAGGTCATGCATGAGCAACCTGTTCAAGAGGAGCATGAACCATATTATCCAGAGCCCGTGGAAAATCCTATCTGGGAGGATGTTATGGAAGAAGCAAATCCTCTGTCACAAGAAGAAGAAGCTGCCTTGGAAGCTGTAAGAGCCCAGAGAGCTGCAGTTGATGCCAGGCAAGCTGAGAAGGAAAAACAGCAAGCAATTCTGAGGAGTGAGAAACTGAAGAGAATCAAAGTGTACAATGAAGTAAGGAGGAAGAAGCTGATGGACTTGGCAAAGAAAGATGGTACTGAATGGGAAATGGCTTACAAAACCTTTTGCGGAGTTGAAGAAGGACTTCAAGTCAACGACAATGCTGAGGTGGAAGTTATTATTCAGGACATCAGAAGTGCTAATCTTGAAGATCAGACTTACTTTAGAGCACTGAGAAACTCTATAATCTGTCTGAATACTGGGGTGAAAGCAAATGGTGCCTGGAGCTTATTGATCAGTTTTCTGGAGAAAGGTACATTTGTAATTTCAACTAAGTTTTTGGAACAGAGAACCTACACAGAATTGCAAGCAATACTCATCAAGATCCGCAGAACTACAAGGTTAAATGAACTGCTCCGAGAGCATGTTAAGGAGATCGTGATGAAAGTCAGTCCAGAGATCACTCAAGATCCTCCAATGGTTAGATTCATGACGAATGACTTGTTCAGAATCTGCTATCTGGCTGAGGACAAACTGAGAGACTATCCAAGTAATTATCTTATCTCAGTGGAGAAGTATCTTAGATCCACTGGATTCTCGTCAACGGAGAAGGACAAAGCAGCAGACACTCTTAGAAGATTTCTAATGGAGAATGTTCCTTACTATAGGAAAAGAGTGGAAAGAGGATTGGAAGTGCATACCAGACTGCCAAACATGCCAAAGCTAAACAAGAAAGATGTTCACATTGCATGGTTGTGGGCTGGAGTGGGTCAAGAGGTTGAGTATATTGGAAGACACATCCGAGGAGCAATCCTTAAACCTGGAGAACCACTGCACTATCCATCTATGATTGATTATCAAGCTGCTAACTCCAATCCAGTGATGGAAGAAGGTGAGATTAGGATGGACTGAAGACAAGAAGCAAAGAACAAGAAAACTATCAGCTCAGTCTAGAGGAGCAATTTTATTGTACAAAGTTTAATTGTTTTTTGATTTATGAAATCTGGAAATGTATATATATCTGATCCAGAATGCATTAATATTATTAAGCTGTCTTACTTTAATTAGTTTCATGTTTCCTTAGTTAGTTGAGTTATCCTCGAAGTATTTGCTTGTCGAACTCTATCCAATCAAATAGGGGGAGATTGTAAAGCATAATGTAACATAAGATCTAAAAGAGATAACTACAACTCAACAAAGGACAAGACAGACAATAGTATTAACAGAAGCACAGGAATCCAGAATCAAAGAAGAAAAGGTAAACTCAAAAAATCAAAATACGTTATGTATTCTTGAAGTCCGTAAACAGGTCACGGAAAGAAGTTCATGAAAATGTTCAAGCCTCAGTGACAACAAAAGAAACAAGACTTTCAAGACGACACAAGTATATGAATGATTTAGGGTTCAGTACCACGGGATTCCAGTGATTTAATTGAAGCAACAAGAAGGACAGGAGACGTATCAGAAGCACTATATTGAAGACATAAAATAAGAATTGATCAAGTGTTATTCATCTGTGAACCAGACCAGTTGCACGAGGTGACTGCACTAAAAGATCGAGTTGTTTTATCGTCTCAGAAGAAATTGATACAGTCTATTTCTTAAACACCCAAAGCTCAGTGGAATCATTTATGGACTAGAAGACAAAAGGGAGGAGAGAGAGCAATTCGATAGTTTTCCAATTGGAAAAACTATCGAATGGCTAGTGGAATGATTTAATAAAAAAAACAAAAGTAGATTAATTAGGCATTCGATAGTTTTGATTTTAAAACTATCGAATGGCTATTTAATTGATTTAATTTCGATGGTTTTTTATTCCTTCGATAGTTTTTTTTATTAGGAGCAGGTGAAAAGTATTCCTATCTGAAAAGTTGAAGAGATCCAACGGCCAGGATTTGTCCAAAGCATTTTCCAGTTCGATGGTTTTTCTAAGTCTACAATAAATACTGAAGAAAGTGTCTTCTTCATCAGTTAAGAGGATATTCATTACACAGACATAACTGAGAGAGAGAAGAGCCGGAGAAATTTACGAAGAAATTAATAGTGCTCAGAACTTGATTGTTATTGTGTATCTGTAATACCTTGAACTCATTGAAGCTAATCTACGGATTAGAATTGTAGCACCCCTCGAGGATTATATTTATAAAACGATATATTCCCCGAATCTTGATTTGGTTTGGTGTAGTTGATTTCGTTACAGAACTAAAAGAATAATCCGCGAACGAAATTAATTTATTTGTGAGTATCGTATTCAACCCCCCCCTTCTACGATACTTTGGACCTAACAGTTATCCTCATTATAAAGGGCAGTAGAAGGATCAGGTTGCTGATTTGAAGGACCAGGTTGTCCAGATTGTTGTTGCTTCAGCATATTCCAGATAGAATGTACTCCGTCACCTTGATTCTCCAAGAAATCCATAAGCTGCTTATTAAAGTCATTTATAGAAGCTAGCGACAGGTCAATGTTTTACAATCTTGAGTTGGTAGTCTTTTCCATATGATCCAGCCTCCTGTTCAGTCTGGACTCCACTCTTGAAAGGTTATCCATTGCATCTTTTACCCGTGCTTGACCATCCCGGATAACCAGAACGTCCTCTCTTAAAGCTTCATGTCCCTGTGACAGAGCAGTTACTTCATTCATGAATCCATCCTTAAGTTCCCTGACGTCCATCCTCAATTCGACTAGTTCTTCCATAGCTTCCTTCTTTAAGGAGTCCACTGCCTGCTTTGTACCTGTTATAGTGCCAGATGCACTGCCAATGACCCTGAATGTTCTTCTAGAATCAGCTGCAGCCAAGTCAACTTTCTCTTGAATAGACTTTAAAGAAACATTGTCTTGACTGGAGGAGATCCCTTGGTCAAAGGAAGGTCGCAGTGGAACCTTGAATAATGGAATTCCGTCTTTGTCTCGAACTGTCATCTCCTTGAGGGAAGATTGAACTTGTAGCTCTCTTTCTGTTGGTAACAGTAGATCATCAATATGAGGTAGGGTTTGGGTTTCACTCCTCACATTTGGCTCTGGGTGTACACTCACAGTTTCTGTTAGTGTTTCACTCATTTTTCCTTTCCCACTCAGGCCAGGTGTAAGTGTTTGTGTTTCACTCAAATCCTTTGTGCTGATTGTACCTGCAGAAGAAGACACCGTAGCCGTCCTTAAGGAGGTCACCGGTGGTGCAATGGGGCTTCGCAAGTCCCAGTCCTTGGTTAAACCAAGTTGCTGATCATCCGTGGATGATGTATCCTTTACAGGATCTAGAGTTTGAATCTCTAGGGGGTTAGACACAGGCTCTTTTAACAGCAGAGATCCCGAATCTTCCCCGATAGTCTGTGAAGACTGTACCTCAGTTGACTCCTCAATAGTAATTGATTCATTGTCACCGAGTTGCCGATCTGCACCTACGTCAGACCCTTTACCCGCAGGATCCAGATATGTTCCATCTGGGGAGGTAGACAATGACCCTTTAGATTGTGCATTTAGGTCAAAGCCTTCTCTCGACGTCTGTGAAGACTCTTGGTTCTTAGAACCTTCAACCAGTGAACCTGACCGTAATATGGTCGAAACACCAGTTGCTTCCGTCAATTCTTCCTTACTTGATTGAGCTATTGGTTCAGATATAGCTTTCGTTAGCGTAGCCCAATCAGCATCAGAAAAATCAATAAAGGGCGCTTTGGATGAGAGAAATGAAGTATCAGCAGTTGCCTCAGTTTCTGTTCTTCTCCTTTTAGAGGAAGGCAGAGCTGCTGTTGAAGGGTGTATCTCCTTATGTGGTGCTGCTTTGGCACTATCTCCCTCTACACTCAGGGATGTCTGTATACTGGGTATAGTAGGGGAAGGAGGTTCATTTGTGGTTTCATTTGGCTCGTCCAAAGGCTCTTCGACCGTGGTTACAGGTTGTGGGTTTGCAATCTCCTGGTCTGGAATGGCCACAGAGGGCTCTGGATCAACATCCATTGGTTCAGGACCAATTTCAGGTTCAGGTTGAGGAATGTTACCTTCATTTACCTGTTCCCCTGGGGGTAGAAGAGGTATGGGCACCGTTTTTAGATATTCTGTGAGAACAGTGGGTACCCCTGGAAGATAGTTGTTCTTCCTTATCAGAGCGGTTATGGCATTGCTCTTCATCTTCATACACTCCAGTGTGTCCTCGTCTTCAAATGTCTCCCGTTCATTATCTGTTAAGACATCATTGAGAATGAGCTGTAGGAACCTAGGATAGAAACAAAGCACATCTTCATTTATGCCTGTTCTTACATCCAGTGGTCCCATGCACAGAATTACTTGATCAATCACTATCCGTCCTATGTTAATATGCCTATTGTTCGCAATGGCAAACCCTATCTTTTGAAGGAATAAGGGAATACCATGCAGATTTGTTAGCTTGGAAGTAAAAACATGTATCAGGGTATGAAAGAAAAAATTCCATGGCTTTGGCAGGTAATGCTTTAGGAACTCTCCCACCAAAAAGTTAGGTTGTTGACTTCTGATAAGAGTGAAGAAAGCATGTATATCCTCAGTTGTGGGATCCGGAACAAGGTTTTCTGTTGGAAAATGTAAAATTCTATTGAAATCATGTTCCGTCACCCTGATTGTCCTGCCCCCTGGCACAACAAAACTGAAGGACCTTATATTATTCTCACTTGTATCCGTGGCGGTTGTGTACAACGTAGTCAATTGATCGATACAAAGGACTACGGGAGTACTCACAGCATATACCACTAAAGAACGTGTGTTCAAAAACTCTGCCCATGCACGAATTTGAGGATTCGTAATGGTTTGCAGATTTTGAAACGAGACATGATTAGTTTTGGTTACGATAAATTCTCCAGCCATTATGTTTCAAATATCCAGAAAATTAATTTTTTAAACCAAAACTAATTTACCACTTAAATTTAATTAATTATTAAGAATTAATCAAACCCTTAACACAAAATTACCCTAAAAACAAACTTACCCCTTTTAACACTAACACAAAGATTCGAACACTTGTAAACTTTAGAACCCTTGAATACTAACCAATATTCAATTCAAAACACAAGTTCGATGGTTTCTTTCTCAGAAAGTGCCAAAAACAAAAAAAAATTAAGTTTCTCACGGTTAGAATTCAATCTACAGTGGTAAACAGTAACTTTTTCAAGATTTTCTTGATTAAAAAATGGAGAAACTATCGATGTTAACGTCTTGTTTTTGTGTGTATCTCGTGTATGTATATAAAACTAAAGCTCTCAGATCTTGATTACTGAAAAGAAAAAGAACTAAGGCAATGTTTTATACGTTTGAAACTGACAGGGGCAAAACAGTCTTTTCAGGTTTCGATAGATTTTTAATGTACTACCGATAGATTTTCAGAGGGGCAAAAGAGTCATCTACACTTCGATGGTTTTTGAAAAACTATCGAGGTGTTTTTAAATAGGAATGCAAAACACTTTTCTGAAAAAACTATCGAAGTCTAATCTGTTTAAATTCCAAAAACTATCGAACTATATTGGAAAAACTATCGAGAATTTTATCATTAAATTAATTCAAATTCACTTCGATGCTTTTCCACCTGAATTACAAAATCTATCGAGAATTTGAATATTGAATTAAGTAAATTCCTTTCGATATATTTTCAACTCAATTTCAAAAACTATCGAGAAATGCTTTCGATAGGTTTTCTTTTTCCTTTTCAAAAACTATCGAAAATTAAATTCGATAGATTTATCTATGTACTTGAAAAACTATCGAATTTCCTAAATTCGATATTTTTTGCTTCTGTCCAAATTTTAAAACCTGTTCTGTTTTAGAATTCAGACTTTTTGTATTTCCTGTCAAATTTTAATTCTAATAAATCATTTCAAATTTTCCAAAATCAATTCTTAACAGAAAATTCACAATTTTCTTAGAATAAAATCAATTAAATATCATTGAGCGATATTAACCAATTAAAATCTAATCAATTATGCTGCATTAATCTACAATGTTAAAAACAGAGTAAATTAATTCAAATTAAATAAATGCTTGAATATTTAGAACAAATATTAGCACTTAAATAATTTTTAGAATTAATAACTAATTAAATGCCAGAAGATATATCATCCATAATTATGACATAAAATTAGTACAAAAATCCTAACTACGAGAATTGCTCCAGAAAATAAACTCACGAGTCCTAAGGATATGGCAATTCTTAAACTCATGTATTCACCAGGACTATCTGCAGTTACTCTAATTAAAATAAATTAATCAGAAAGATTTAACATCCCAAGTTCACCAACTAGCTTATTGAAAGTGGATTCATCAAGCGGTTTAGTAAAGATGTCTGCAATTTGATCCTCTGTGGGTACAAAATATAACTCCACAGTTCCATTCATGACATGCTCTCGGATAAAATGATACCTGATGTCGATGTGCTTCGTCCTCGAGTGTTGCACTGGATTGTTAGAGATTGCTATGGCACTTGTGTTGTCACAAAAGATTGGAATCTTTGTCAACAAAAGTCCATAGTCACGGAGTTGGTTTCTCATCCACAATATCTGAGCACAGCAGCTACCAGCAGCAATGTATTCAGCCTCAGCTGTTGATGTGGACACTGAATGCTGCTTCTTGCTATACCAGGAAACCAATCTTCTTCCAAGAAACTGACAGCTTCCTGAAGTACTCTTCCGATCAATCTTACAACCTGCAAAATCAGAGTCTGTATATCCAATAAGATCAAATCCTGTATCTTTAGGGTACCAAATTCCAAGATTTGGGGTCCCCTTAAGATATCTAAATATTCGCTTAACAGCTATTAGGTGAGATTCTTTAGGATCAGACTCAAACCTAGCACACAAGCATGTTGCAAACATTATATCTGGTCTACTTGTAGTGAGATAAAGTAATGAGCCTATTATACCTCTGTAGCCTGTGATGTCAACCTTCTTACCAGTTTCATCCTTATCAAGCTTAGTGGCAGTTGGCATAGGAGTCTTTGCTGTAGATGAGTCTTCCATTTGATACTTCTTAAGAAGATCCTTGATGTACTTGGACTGACAAATGAATATACCATCTTGTCTTTGGTATACTTGCAGTCCAAGGAAGAATGACAATTCACCCATCATGCTCATTTCATAACGACTCTGCATTAACTTAGCAAATCTCTTGCATAGATCATCATTAGTAGAACCAAATATTATGTCATCAACATATACTTGCACCAATATCAAATCATTTTTATGCTTTTTGACAAAGAGAGTTTTGTCTACAACACCTCTTGTAAAATCATTTTCAAGTAAGAATTCAGAGAGAGTGTCATACCATGTCCTCGGAGCTTGTTTGAGTCCATAGAGAGCTTTGAATAGAAAGTACACAAAGTCTGCCAGTTTTGAATCCTCAAAACCTGGAGGTTGTTCCACATACACTTCTTCTTCTAACTCCCCGTTCAGAAAAGCACTCTTCACATCCATTTGATATACCTTGTAATTGGAATGTGCTGCGAATGCCAGAAACATTCTGATGGCCTCAAGTCTTGCTACTGGTGCATAGGTTTCATCATAATCTATACCCTCTTCTTGAGAGTAACCTTTAGCAACCAGTTTGGCTTTGTTTCTCGTTACAATGCCATCTTCGTCCAACTTATTTCTGAATACCCATCTTGTTCCAATAACAGATTTTCCCTTAGGCCTGGGTACCAGCTTCCAAACTTTCTACCTTTCAAACTGATTGAGTTCTTCTTGCATAGCAATTACCCAATCTGGATCATCTAGAGCATCTTCAACTTTCTTAGGTTCTGTTTCTAAAAGAAACCCAGAATAGTGACATTCATTTTGTGATGTTCTCCTAGTTCTCACTCCTGTGTCCGGATCACCAATGATCAAGTGAAAGGGATGATCTCTATTCCATACCCTTTGTCTTGGCAGATGCGATCTTGATGATTCTCCTTGTTCTAGATGTTGTGGAGTGTGACTAGTTGATCCTTCTCCTGCTCCCCCTGAGTTGTTGACGGTTTGATCTGATGATTCTGTAGACTGACTAGTGGATCCTGTAGAATTTTAAGGATCTCCACTTTGGTCACCACTTTGTCCAGAATCATTATCATTATCATTATTATTAATAACTGTAACAACTTCAGGTACTTCTTCATTGTCAGAGAGATCTCCTGATAGATTTTCAAATACCAAGGATTCAGAGTTCTCTCCAGTTTGCAGGCCTGGTCTTTTGGTGTCGTCAAATGTTACATTAAAGCTTTCCAACACCTTCTTATCTTCAATCACATATACCCTGAAAGCCTTAGATTCCAGAGAATAGCCCAGAAAAATGCCTTCATCTGATTTGGCATCAAACTTGCCAAGATGTTCTCCATCTTTAAGTACAAAGCACTTTGCACCAAACACATGAAAATACTTCAGTGTTGGTGATAAGTGGATTTTTAATCCACTTGGAATGCTTCATATCGGCTTAAATTGATGACTTGAACTCAAGTATGTGGTGTGTTTAATGTGTTTTCATTAAGTTTTGCAGAACCAAGAGTTGGAGGTTAATTTGATTAAAATTCGGATTTTCCGGGTAGGTTGCGAAGCTCTCACGGTTTTGGCCATATCTGGAGTTCTACAAGTCCGATTCTGACGATTCAACAGCTCACGCGAAGCCACGGAAATTTTCTACATTGCTGGGCATTTTTCCAGGAGCTGTAAGGCGCAAGAGCGCCATTTTCTTGCGCAAGAGCGCCATAGGAAGCGCAAGAGCGCCATTTTCTTGAGCAAGAGCGCGGTTTGAGTTGTTCACAGCAGAAACCAGGGATCTTTAGGCGCTGCAGCGCCAATTGGAAGCGCAAGAGCGCTATTTGCCTCCTGTAGTGCATTGAAACTGTATGTATTTTATTTCTAAACCGGGTCAGAAGGTGTTGGGCTTATTATTTTTAGGGCTGGTTTATTATGTAATATCTTAGACTTTAAAAAAGACATCTATCATTAGGTTATTTTGTATCTATCATCAACATTATTATTGAAGGAAGGAGAGATCAATTTTTAGGGTTATTCAAGCTCGTGACAAGCAAGGAGGCCCATTGATTTCATCTTTTGTATTTCTTCTCTACATTTTCCGGGATTTATTTTGCTATCAATTTCTCTTCTATTATTCATTATTAATTGTTTGTAGATTTATGATTTCTTTGGAACCCATGATGATGAGAAGTCCAATTATGGGCTAATCGTTATCATGGGGTTTTAATGGAGTTTTCCATGGATTCTAGTTATTATATGTTTTTATGCCTTGGTGTGTGTTTGATATATTGTTAACCTAGTTTGGTTGCGCTTATTCGTTATGGGTGCGTCGCGAACATCCGTAATTGTTTGTTGAATCCTAGTGATTGCGAAAGTGGATCTAGGGTTTAGAACATACCATGCTAGCGTAGGTTTTTTCATGTGAAGAGCGTGTATTAATTTGTGGTGTAATTCTAACCGTCTTGCACCGACTATGTGATTATTTGGATGCTTGATTGTAAACCATTATGTTTTCAATCTCTATAGACATATAGGGACTAAGCATATTTGGTGACTACTTGACTTCTATCAATTGTGGATGATCAGTAGGATGATATATGTACAACGAAAGTTGGCGTGTGTCAGTTTAGTGCGTCTAATCAGTTATCATCGCTTGCACATGCTAGGTTAAGAGGCATAAGGTTCTAGATGAAGTGGTTAATGAAGTTGAAATCCCATGTTTGTTTATTTATAAGAAAATCGTTTAAGTCATTTTGCTAGTAAATTCTTAGTTAATAATAATCATTAGTATAATCAACCCAAATTTGTGATTGTTTTAGCAGTGGATAGAAATCGTAATCTGGTGTATAAGTGAACTAAAACGAACAATTCTAGTCTCTGTGGGAACGAATCCTACTTATCTCTATATTACTTGTGACCACGTGCACTTGCGTGTTTTTGTGCGAACAGTTGGCTTCTTGTTGGCCATTAACTCATACGGAGTCTTTTCATGATCTTTGTTGATCAGGGTTCGATTCTGAGTGTAGCAAGCTGTATTCACTGCTTCAGCCCAAAATTAAGTGGGAAGTTTTGATTCACTCAACATGGTCCTTGCTGCTTCAACCAAGGTCCTGTTCTTCCTTTCCACTACTCCATTCTGTTGAGGAGTTCTTGGTGCTGAATACTGTCTTGATATTCCTTTCTCTGAGCAGAAATCATTAAGAACTGCATTCTTGAATTCAGTTCCATTGTCTGATCTGATTGTCCGCACAGGTAGCTTATCTTCCACTTCTATCTTCTTGATGTGATCAATGATTAGTTGTGTTGCTTCATCCTTTGATTGTATGAACAACACCCACGTGTACTTGGAGTAGTCATCCACCATCACCAATGCATATCTTTTTCTTGAAAGTGACATGACATTTACTGGACCAAATAAATCCATATGAATCAGCTGTAATGGTTCAGTAATGCTTGTCATTCCTTTGCTCCCATGTGATGCTTTCTTCGACTTCCCCTTTTCACATGCTTCACATAGTCCCTCCTGATTGAATTCCATCAGGGGCAACCCTCTCACTAACTCTCTCTTTACCAAAGAGTTCATAGTTTTGAAGTTCAGATGTGAGAGCTTCTTGTGCCATAGCCAACTTTGTTCTGAAGATGCCTTTGCATAGAAACATGTAACTTCTCCTTCACTGGTAGAACTTAAGTCAGCTATAAACAAGTTTCCTTTTCTCACTCCCAGTAGAGTAAGCTTCTCATCCTTCCTGTTGGTGATTAAGCACTTGTCCTTTCTGAAATCTACATTGTAGCCTTTATCACAGAACTGACTGATGCTTAAAAGATTGTGCTTTAATCCTTCAACAAGAGAGATGTTTTCAATGATGACATTTCCAGCTTTCAATTTACCATATCCCGTAGTGAATCCTTTGCTGTCATCTCCAAAGGTTACAATCGGGCCGGTCTTCTTAACCACCTCTGTAAGTAGGGACTCTTCACCTGTCATGTGTCTAGAACAGCCACTATCCAGTATCCACAGGACCTTTGAGTTTTTAACCTTACCCTGCAATCACAGATTGATTAAGCGGACTTTGGTACCCAAAATTGTTTGGGTCCTGAAGGTTTAGATGATTGAACAGGAGTAACATCCAATTTAGTCTTACCCTGTTTGATATTCATAGTATCTGTGGATTTAACATTATCAGTGCTATTGCTATTATCATTCATCAACTTAAAATAAGCATGCATGATGTTGTACTTACATAGCAAACACTCTTTCTTTCCATAGGGTTCATGAAGATCAGGCATGTCAGACATGTTATGCAATCCAGAAGTATTAGCAGTTTCTACTTTAACCTTTTTACATGCATGTGTAAGGTGTCCAGCAGAATTACAAATAGTGCACGACTTCCTAGATGCAATGGGAGAAGATGGAACAACTTCCTGATAAACAACCTTCTTCTTCCCATTCCTGTTCTTTTTAACATTACTAACTAAGGAACCTACTTCAGTTTTAGGTAAATCAGGTTTAGGTAATTCATTTTTTACTGATTTCCTAGGCAACTTAGTCTTTACCTCTTTTTCCTTCACTAAATCCTCCTCAAGCAATTCTTGTGCTATGTAAAGGTCATCCTCATGAAAAAGTGGTGGAAACGGCTTAACAAAAACTGGACAATCAACATTCTTAAGAACATGTGGAGTATTCCATTTGACAACTGAAGGTGTCACAGGGAATTCCAAAATCTTCTTACCAGCTTTCTTGTTATAGTCAAGTCCTATAGCAGTTTTATTCTCTACGGCCTGAGTATCAATGATCTCCTTGGCAATTAGAGCGGAATTCTTAAAAGCATTCAGCTTCAAATCTAAATCTGAAATCTGCTTCCTGAGGATAGTCTCTATCTCATCACTACACTTGACCTTGTTCTCTAAGTACGCATTCTTTTGCTTAAGATCTTCTAATGTGACAGATACAAGCTCTAGTTCTTCATTTTTAGATTCTAACTTTTTAATCTTAAGAACTAGTCTAGCATTTTCCATTTCAGATGCTAGCATGCTTGTGTGAACATTAAACAATTCTACACTAAGATCTTGCACAGTTTTCTTGTACTCAGAGTTAGACATATCAATAGTAGTTAAGATAGGTACCTGAGATGATTGTGGTGATTCCTCTGAAGAGTCAGCCATTAGAGCAACATTCACATATTCCTCCTCTTCATCTGAATCAGTATCATCCCAGTGCTTTCCCTCTGCTAGATAAGCTTTCCCTTTCTACTTTCCAGAAAATTCCTCCAATTGCTGTTTAAGCTTGGCATTCTCCTTCTTCAACTCATCATAAGAATCCTTCTTTCCATAGACATCTTTCATGTCTCTTGCTTGACGAGGCTTCCGGCATTCAGTGGCGAAATGCCCTAACTCATTGCAGTTGTAGCATCTTGATTTGCTTCTATCAATCATGCCAGTCTTGTAGCCTCCTTTAAAGCCTGTACTCGGTGTATAATTGCTCTTCTGGAATCTGTTGGTTGAGCCCTTGAACTTGTACTTAGGGTTTCTCTTGAAACGAATATGACTAAACTTTGCAGCTAAGTACGCCATGGTTTTGTCTTCCATTTGCTCAAGATCTTCTAGGGTGTAGTAATCACTTTCATCAACACCCAGATTCACAGAATCCATCTCTGCTTCTATTATCACCTCCTTTCCAGCTCTAGAGGTTTGAACCTGGATCTCAGAAATTGTTGGTTCATCCACTACTAGTGCTGCTGATCTCACAAGTGCATTGTGCTTGCTTTCCACTGTCCCTGATTCGTAGATTATCACTCTCTGTTCCTGTTCCATCTCATAGGTCTTCAACTTGCCATAGATCATCTCTAATGACATCTTTGTGAAGTCAATTCTTTCCCTAATGGATGATGACTTGTGTTCTACATGATGGGGCAGCGTCATCATGAACTTCCTGTTAGATTCTCTCAGTGGATAGGTCTTTCCTTTCATTGCCAATTCATTGAGTAGCTTAGTATACTTCTCAAAGACCTGAGTTATACTTTCTCCTGGCAGTGACCTAAACGCTTCATATTGAGAAGTCAGGATGTCCAATCTGTTTTCCTGCACGTCTTCAGTTCCTTCCATTATCAAGTTAATGGTATCCCACATATGTTTCCCGCTTATACAGTTCATCAACTGATAGCTCATTTCCTTGTCTGCGGAGTCCGCCAATATCAACATTAAACCGGTGTCCAATCTAATCAGTTCTTTGTCAGAATCTGTGTATTCACTAATATCCTTAGGTTGGGTGCCTTGAGGAATCCTGCTACCATCAGGAGTTGTAGATTCACCAACTGATTTCATTGGTACAAACGGTCCGTTCTCTAAAATGCCAATATACAACGGTTTAGATGCCTTGATAAATAACAGCATCTTCATCTTCCACAAACCGAAATCATCTCTAGTAAACGGGGGAACTTTAATACCAGCGGTTGTCTTTGGAGCACTCATGGTTTCTGAAAATTTCAAATTGTTTAAAATTCAAGAAATTCCAATCAAATGAAAAATTTTGAAAGTTAAAAAATTTGCTTCGAATTTTCACGCTACGTTTGATTTTGGTCTCATTCACCGGATCTGATTTGTATGTCAATCAAGTAGCTCTGATACCAATTGTTAGGTCCAAAGTATCGTAGAAGGGGGGGTTGAATACGATACTCACAAATAATTCAATTTCGTTCGCGGATTAATCTTTCAGTTCTATAACGAAATCAAACACACCAAACCAAACCAAGTTTCGGGGAATATATCTTTTTATAAATATAAACCTCGAGGGGTGCTACAATTTCTAATCCGTAGATTAGCTTCAATGAGTTTAAGGTTACACAAATACAAAACAATGATCAAGTTCTGAGCACTATTAATTCTCTGATAATTTCTCCGGCTCAATTCTCTCTCGTAGTAATGTCTGTGTGTTGAATGCCTTACCTGAAGAAGACATTTTCTTCTCTCGACTTAATTATAGACTTTGAATTGAAAACTATCGAACTTAGATTGTAGAAACAATCCTGGCCATTCATCTTCAACATCAACCTGTAAACAAGAATACTTTTCACCTGCTCCTTAATTAAAAACCATCGAATGAATACTTTAATTTACCATTCGATAGTTTTTTAATTAAAACTATCGAATACCAAATTAAAGTAAACATGGTTTTTCAATGAATCATTTTTATACCATTCGATAGTTTTCTTAATTGAAAAACTATCGAATTCTTGTTTCTTGTCTTTTATCAATTAATGATTCCACTGAGCTTCTGGGTGTTTAAGTAATAGACTGTATCAATTTCTTCTGAGACGATAAAACAACTTGATCTTTTTAGTGCTGTCACCTAGTGCAACTGGTCTGGTTCACAGATGAATAACACTTGATCAATTCTTCTTTTATGTCTTCAATATAGTGCTGCTGATAAGTCCCTTGTCGTTCTGGTTGCTTCATCACTGGAATCCCGTGGTACTGAACCCTAAATCATTCACATACTTCTGTCGTCTTGAAAGTCTTGTTTCTTTTGCTGTCACTGAGGCTTGAACATTTTCATGAACTTCTTTCCGTGACCTGTTTACGGACTTCAAGAATACATAACGTATTTTGATTTTTTGAGTTTACCTTTTCTTCTTTGATTCTGGATTCCTGTGCTTCTGTTAATATTATTGTCTGTCTTGTCCTTTGTTAAGTTGTAGTTATCTCTTTTACATCTTATGTTACATTATGCTTTGCAGTACGGCTTATCACCCGCAGACAGACGGTCAGAGTGAAAGGACAATTCAAACCATCGAAGACTTGCTGAGAACGTGTGCACTTGATTTCAAAGGTAATTGGGATGATCACTTACCCTTAGTGGAATTCTCATACAACAATAGTTTTCATGCCAGTATTGGAATGCCGCCTTACGAAGCTTTATATGGACGGAAGTGTAGATCTCCAATATATTGGGAAGAAGTTGGTGAACGAAAGATGATATGACCAGAATTAGTACAACAGACGAAGGAAGTGATTGAATTGATTCAGAAGAGATTGATAACAGCTCAGAACCGGCAGAAGAAGTATGCTGATTTAGCCAGAAAGGATATGGAATTCGAAGTAGGGGAACAAGTGTTACTGAAGGTTTCACCGTGGAAAGGACTAGTCAGGTTTGGTAAGAAAGGGAAATTGAGTCCGAGATACGTTGGCCCGTTTGAGATTCTGAAGCAAGTTGGCAAAGTAGCTTACGAGTTAGCGTTACCCCCGCATATGCAACACGTTCATAATGTGTTTCACGTATCTATGCTTAAAAGATATCGACCAGATTCGAACCATGTAATAGAATATGAACCCATAGAGGTCCAATCAGATTTATCTTATGTAGAACGACCAATTCAGATATTGGATCGTAAGGAAAAAGTGTTGAGGAATAAGACTGTAGCATTAGTTAAAGTTTTGTGGAGGAATCCTAGAGTAGAAGAGTCTACCTGGGAGTTAGAAAGTGATATGTTAGAGAAGTATCCCCATTTGTTTCCTTGATCTGATTCTGAGGACAGAATCCTATTAAGGGGGGAAGGATGTAATATCCGTGAATTTTATTAATAATATAAATGATATATTTGGTGTAAAATATTTCTTGTGGAATATTTGAATATTATTAAGTTACGATTGTTAAGTGATTATGTGTTAACTGGTGTGTCGGAAGCCCCTTTCAAAAATCTTGTCATTTGAAAATATCTTCAATTTGGAGCCCCGTTTTGAAAATTCAAGGGCCCCGTTAAAGTTTTGTACATCATTATTGATCCCTCATCTTTCGTATCCGAATCATTATCGGGAGATTTATCCGTATCATTATATCCCTAATTACCGGATCTTGTCAATATTATTCGTTTTATTCAAAAAGGGAAAAGTTATTCCAAACCCTAATTGTTTAGGGCAATTGATATATCGTTCGTATCAATGATACATTTGTTATAGCCCCAATATTCTTGAGCATTAGTTATATAAATAATATGTATTGATTTGGATAATTATCAATCTTTGTAGATAATTATCACCTCGTAAAACGTGTATTTAACCTAATTAGGGTTTTAAAACGATCCAGTGGATCTATATCGATCCAAAAATGTTGTTTGGGTATTATTTTTCCAAAAATATAAAAAGACGAATCGTACATTACACCTCATATAATCTGCATTCCATAATCTCGAAAAAGTAAAAATCCCCGAACCGTGTTCTTCGTGTTCTTGAATAATCAAATCGATTTTTGGAGGTGTTATTAAAATCAGAAATTGAAGTTCAAGCACCCAAATCAAAGCTCTTGATCTCTAGTTTCAGAATCTTCCAACCATATCATCATCTGGTAATTTTTCGATTTATTATGAATTTTACAAATTTCAAATTAAATTAGGGTTCTTATTCGAATTGGGGATTTTTGTTCTGTTGATTCTCCGTTCAATTGATTGCTTCTAACATGTTCCTAGGGTTATAATTAGTAGAAATCCATGTTTTAATTTCATGTTTATGTCCAATTTCTTCAGGTTTGATTTTCGGGTTTTGACCCGAATTTTCTTTTTAATCGTCTGTTCTTGTTGTTGATCTGACATGAATTTGAGTAGAGGGGTTTGATTGTGTGTGTTCACAACTTTGATTAAACACAAAGAACTTAGGATTTCATGTAGGATTAAGGGAGATCGTGTTTTGGCCGGAAAACCCAAACCCGGTTTGTTTGACCGGATTTCTGGGATGATTCCGGTTTGTTTTGGCAATGATATTATGATAGTTGTGTTGGTTGTGAATTTAGAGGAGAAATGTGACGCCCTCCAAACCCGGGGTACAGATTTGGAAGTCACCCGACCAACGGAACACAATATAATCTCTAGTTACCACATGCATAATAATAATAACAACATAAAATACCCCTTATCCAAGATCGCATCCAGATTATGGCATTGAACACAAGCTTCTATAATCCATTATTATTACAAACCAGTTTTATCAGAGTTATAACATTACAACTTAAGTCCAGAGCTAGACATCTAGTCTAATCAAAGTAAAAACAAACAACTACCCTGCCAATGACAATTACTCGAGGGGCCCTCCTAGCTGCCGGTGAACTATCAGTCACGCTGTGCCGACTCATACTCTCGCTGTAATAACCCCAAATTTTGGACTTAGTTAAAAATTTTTGATGAATAGTAAATTTGTTGATGGAAAATTTTTCAGACCATACTATGTGGATGATATGGAATGAATGTTTCGAGGTTATGTTATTGATGTATAGGAAGAATAAAAGAATGTAAACGCGATCAGAATCAGGAGATTCCAACTTTGAATTTTGATCACTATTCATCGGACAATCGAGGATGTATTGATTTGATCGTTTTGAGAAAGTATGTAGGATGAGAAATCCATGATCATACCTTAAACCAAGGTGAGAAAACTAGGACCACATATTAAACCAAGGTAATGGAAAGATAAAGGAAGTACCTTAGCTTTGGTACAGAGAAACGTCTTTAAAACCACTTGAAACTATCGCGAAACAAAAGCGTAACAAATTATGGATTAAACCCTAACCAAAGGAGGAGTATTAAGTGAGATCATCAAGTGCAATATATAAGAGGATTTAGGATACAAATGATGACATAAGCGTGATGCAAGGGAATGACATAAGCATGACAAAGTGATGAATCACCACCTTGTCACCACTTTCACCACAACCACAAGATAAAAGAGCCTTGTCATTGGTGACAAAACTTGATATTAGCCACACAATTAAATGGCAAAAGTATTAAGGATTAATTAGACAAAAATAAGGAAAATAAAATCAAACAAAACAAATAAAAAAGGATGCATTCTTGAAGAACATGAACCATTCGGCCTCTTTTCTTCATCCATCCCTTAAACAATTTTCTACTACTTCCACTCAACCATAAATCTTGATCTCGGGCTCTAAATCACCCTCTTCCAATATCCAAGGTAGATCTCTAATCTTAGCCTCATCCATGGATGATAGCTTGGTCAAAAATGGATTCAAAGTTGATGATGAATAGTGATGTGAATAGTAAACTCATAAGATCTTGTTTTGTTTTGATGATTTTAGGTTTGATTAGCATAGTTAAGGAGCAAGGAAGGATATACCATCCATATATAGCCTTTTTTAAGTTCCAAGGAAGGTATAAAACTTCTTTATTTTTGAGATTATGCTTTGATTTGGTAGTTATAAGTGATTGATTAGAGTTATGTAGTAATGAAGCATGTATACATGATTTTAAGCATGTTTAATGGTTGATTTGCGGATAAACTTATGAACTAGGGTGTGACCATGTTTGGACAAAAAATGGTAGTATTAGCTTGAGGTTTGATTGGTGGTTGGTTGATGGTTGATTGGTGGTTGTATTGAGTGTTTAAAAACACGGGAAGTACGTTTAAGCGCCGTTACCATGTCGAATTTTACTTAGGTAGTTTAGACAGAATATTTGGGTCTACTAATGATGATCTCTGTAAGAGATTTGCTAAGCTAATGCAGAGTAAGTTTGAAATGAGTATGATGGGTGAGCTGAAGTTCTTTCTTGGATTACAAGTAAGTCAAAGGTCAAATGGTATATTTATTTGTCAATCCAAGTATCTCAAAGAACTCCTCAAGAAGTATCACATAGAGGATTTAGCATCAACAAGGACTCCATCTTCAACAGCTGTCAAACTTGGAGCTTGTCATAACTCTATCAAGGTAGATGTTACAAGCTACAGAGGTATGATTGGTTCCTTACTCTACCTTACTGCAAGTAGACCAGATATTATGTATGCTACATGCTTGTGTGCAAGGTTCCAAACGGACCCTAGAGATTTACATCTCGTTGCTGTTAAAAGAATCTTGAGATATTTAAAGGTACACCTAATTTAGGTATCTGGTACCCTAAAGATCATGGGTTTAATCTTGTTGGATATACAGATTCTGAATATGCAGGTAGTGTAATATCCCAAATTTTTTTAATATTTAAAACCTTGATGAATAGTAAATTTTCCACTGATGAATAGTAAATTTGCTGATGAAAAGTTTTTCAGACCACGCTATTTGGATGACATGGAATGAATGTTTCGAAGTTATATTATTGATGTATAAGGAGAATAAGTGAATGCAAATGCAATCAGAATCAGAAGATTCCCATTCGAGTTTTAAATCACTATTCACTGGACAATCAAGGATGTATTGATTTGATCGTTTTAAGAAAGTATGTGGAATGAGAAATCCATGATCATATCTTAAACCAAGGTGAGAAACCTAAGATTATATATTAGACAAAGATAATGGAAAGATCAAAGAAGTATCCCCTATCTTTGGTACAGAGAAACGTTTTTAAAACCACTTGAAACTATCGCGAAACAAAAGCGCAACAAATTATGGATTAAACCCTAACCAAAGGAGGAGTATTATATGAGATCATCAAGTGCAATATATAATAGGATTGAGGATACAAATGATGACATAAGCGTGATGCAGAGGAATGACATATGCATGACAAGGTGATGAATCACCAACTTGTCACCACTTTCACAACAACCACAAGATAAAAAGATCCTTGTCATTGGTGACAAAACATGATATTAGCCACACAATTGAAGTACAAAGTATTAAGGATTAATTAGCCAAAACAAAAGAAAACAAAATCAAGGAAAACAAAATAAAAAAGGATGCATTCTTGAAGAACCAAACATTCGGCCTCTTTCTTCATCCATTTCCTTAAAAACATTTCTACCACTTTCACTCAACCATAAATCAAGATCTTGGGCTCTAAATCAC
Source organism: Heracleum sosnowskyi (assembly GCA_030848705.1). Lineage (NCBI taxonomy): Eukaryota > Viridiplantae > Streptophyta > Magnoliopsida > Apiales > Apiaceae > Heracleum > Heracleum sosnowskyi. The sequence continues at coordinate 77,101,468 of CM061235.1, forward strand.
CCTATTCCAATATCCAAGGTAGATCTCTAATCTTAGCCTCATCCATGAGGGATATCTTGTCCAAAATTTGATTCAAAGATGATGATGAATAGTGATGTGAATAGTAATCTCATAAGATCTTGTTTTGTTTTGAAGTTTTTAGGTTTGATTAGCATAGTTAAGGAGCAAGGAAGGATATACCATCCATATATAGCTTTTTTTAAGTCCCAAGGAAGGTATAAAACTTCTCCCCTTTTTGAGATTATGCTTGATCTAGTAGTTATAAGTGATTGTTTAAGAGCTATGTAGTAATGAAGCATGTATGCATTATTTTAAGTATGTTTGATGGTTGATTTGTGGACAAACTTATGAACTATAGTATGACCATATTTGGACAGAAAAATTTAGTTTTAGCTTGAGGTTTTATTGGTGGTTGGTTGATTGTGGATTGGTGGTTGTATTGAGTGTTTAAAAACACGGGAAGTGCGTTTAAGCGCTGTTACCATGTCGAATTTTACTTAGGTAGTTTAGACAGAAACCATGGTTACATTAAAGGGCATAAACATGAAGTTTCTGACCATGATCATGTAGGCCCTGTTTCCTATATTGTTTTAGCGAAAGAATCGTGTCGTTTCGATTTACGGTTTAGGAGAAATGTTCGTTTTAGTGAAAGCGGTTTCGCGTAACTAAGTAGTTCATTGCATGAACTTTGAGATAGGGATCAAGCCCTTTAAAAATGGAATTGGATTGAGATATTAAAATGGATACTAGTATGGATAGTCTAGAAAGGAACCTAGAAGGTTTCGTGTTAAAACGATAAGTTTGTGATTTTAGAAAAATGCGAGAACAAAGGTTGCGCGAGTGAAATACCCTTAAGGGGATGGTTAAAAACAAGGAAATGGTAAAGGAAAAGTACTTGGGATTTGTGAATAGATTTTCACCCAAACTTGTGACTTAAGAGTTACGGAACGTCATGAGGTTATAGAAGACCGAGAGCGAGACGTTTGATTTTTTTTATTAATAGAACTTGAGTGCTTAAGTTATGGCACATTAATTGGTTCTAGGGGACTGACTGCAATTGTATATCTTGTTATAGATCGACGCGCACACTCTCAAGCCCCCACTACCACACCACCAAGACACCAAGGCAAGTTTTCAAACCCTACACCATATAATGATGCTGTTGTGGTATATGTTATGATATTGATAAATATGCTGCTTTAATGCTGTGAAATGACTTATAAACTGTTTTCGCTTTTAATAAAAAGTTGTATAAGATATAAGGTTTATATGCTAGATAAATACTAGATATAAACCAAGGTTAAAGGTTAAAGACTCTAAGTATAGAGTACTTGTACGATAGTTTTAAAACTTAGACCGGGAGTCAAATTATTATTTTGTTTTGATCATACTGTCAGAAGCTGGAGGGTTCCGGGGACAGTTACATTTAGATATTGATTAAATATTCCAATATCTATATATTATTGGATATTTAATGTGAGATATTTGAATAATATTATAATAAATATTATTTGAATAATTATTTAATTTAGTGAATATTATTTTGAATATTCACTTAAGTAGAATTTTATTTTGAATAATAATTCAATACTTAATATTTGCATATTATTTAATTAAGTGAATATTATTTTGAATATTCACCTAAGTGGTTTTATACTGAATAATAATTCAATATTTATTATTTGAATATTATTTAATTGAGTGAATATTATTTGAATATTCACTTAAGTGGATTATTATTGAATAATAATTCAATATTTATTATTTGGGTATTTATTAAATATTCCAAATATGATTTAAAAATCATAGAACCATATTATATGATTAAAGGTTCTACTATTTACACAAAAATATAAATTTTTGATTTTCAGAAAAGGTATTAAAATAGAGATTCCCAACTATTATCTTAAGATATTTAAAGGTAATTAAATGCGAATAGTGTTTTCTAACTCATCGAAAAATTTGGGAATCTAGTTCAGGAATTCGAGAACAGAGTTTTACTTCCACTGTTTCTCTAAAATATCTATAACTGGGGATGACTCCCCCATTCAAGTAAAGTATTTCAAACTTGCTAAACTCTGGAAATTTCAATAAACTCCCTGGTCATGATTTCAAATTACGTGGTAATCATCTGTAGTTTCGTTGACTAATGTCAACCCACACTTTGACTTACTCCTTTCAAATACTCTGGAGTAAGGAATTCTGAACGGTTACAAAGTTTTGACAAGTATTTGTACTTGGGAAAAATGGAATTAAATTCCGATTTCCGTTTCATTGATATTTTCATCATGGGAATTGGAAGGGCCTACACGGCAATGAAACAGGTGCCGGGGTAGTGCCAAAAAATTATCAAGGCTTACCCGGTGACGAAATAGGCGCCGAGGTAGTGATCTCTTGCGTGCTAAGGCTTACCCGGTGACGAAGTAGGCGACGAGGTAGTGACCTCTTAGCACAGTGGCCCGTATGCGGTCAGGGTGATAACCGAATAGGAAGTCGTCCTTCTACTAGTAGAAAAGAAAAGTTACGATATAACGGCTGATCACCGTGTATCGGGTGTTCCAGTACATTCCCTTCCCTCCAATTGGAGTTGTGCTGCACATTGTAACAAAAGCCTAGGCGCCGAGTTACTGATAATGTGACAGTGATGAGTAATGATGTTCCTCATACAGTGGTCATACTGTATGGCATGATTTGACGAAAAGAAAATAATTATATCATTCTGTATACGAATGAAGTTTTAAAGGTTCTCTTTTATGATATAAGCTTATCTATATGTTTATGCTGTACTACATTATTGTTGGGCTGAGTGCTCACTCTTGCTTTCTTTCTATATATATATATATATATATATATATATATATATCACAACACAACAGCTAGAGTAGATGGCCAGGATTCGTCGTATCGCTCGGAAGCGCGTCAGGGCCATACAGGCCGCCCATAGGATGGCAGTTGCAGCACCTCAGGTAGAAGTACTGAGTTGGTTCGGAGTGTAACTCTTGTTGCTCCGGTTTAATTATAAGTATCACTTATGTATATTAATGAACAAGAACAAACTTTTGCGCTGCCATATGGTTTCACATAGAAATCATACTGGTAGTAGGTTGCAAGTATTTTACTTTTGGGTTGTAATAACTTTAATTTAGGGATCATATGACTACTGTTTTTGTAAGTTCGTTTATGAGACATAACTAGCGTGAGTATATTGATGGTGGGGTCACCATGTGTGTTGATTTATTATTTTATGGTTCAAGTATTAAGTGTTGTACGGAACAAGGGATCGTGACAACCTAGATCTCCGACCCCGGATCTGGGGGTGTTACAGAAATGGTATCAGAGCGTATAGTTATTAATCTCAGAAACGATAGAGCGTTAGGAATAATAAATGCAACTATAATAATAAGAAGAACTCCCATCGAGTTCATGGTTGGGCTACCGGATGTAGCACTGACTGTTAAAACCCGCAAGGGAACTTTTATTATACAGTATAGTAACCTAGTTGTAACAGCCCCAAATCCGGGGTCGGGGATCTAGGGTTGTCACAATCCATGTACTCCTTGCCTTACCTGTATTACTCACACCATTCATAATTCACCTGCTCATGACCCCACAACATAAGTCTCACACACACACACACAGGTTAGAGTCTCAAAAACGACACAATACAACAACTGCGGAATAAATAACTTTTATTACAATACCCAAATGTCTTTTGAATCTGTTACTGATACAATTTCTAAGTACTGTTACATTACCGACTTAGCCTTCTGATGCTCACAATCCTCTAAGACCATTCAGGTCTATACATGAGTTGAATACAAAAAGCCGTAGCCTGATTCAATTGGTTCGCATTACTCTCGGGATCGCTGCTAGGAACTGCTTAATGGAAACGCCTTGCGAGGTATGTGCCGTCCCATTGGCATCCTGCTTCGCTGCTATATAATATATATACAATAATAGCAAGAGTGAGCGATAGCTCAGCAAGGTAATGAAAGTATGGCATAATTCTGCCCTTTTTCTGCAACCCAGAATAAAGCGGGTATGCGACAATAATTTGTCAAAATATCTTGATACTGAAATCATTTCCTTATCGGAATGTATTCCAAAAATACCATTATTGTATTTCAAATATCATCTCCATAATATTCTGCAAACTTTCGATATTCATACTATGATCAAGGTTCTAGTATAAATAAAAGATGAAGTAGCAAGATAACTCAGTATATCCTTTCCGTAAAATATCTGCTATATAAATATAAGCAGACTATCAACATATAACTTAAAAGATGAAGTTATAAGGAAAAATCCAATATAGGGTTTCCATAACCCAAAATCCACTTATGCATATATATATATATCCTTAATCAGGTTTTATCAGAGTCATAACTCATAAAATAAAAGATGAAGTTATAGGAATTTCCAAATATCATCTTTCATATCAAACATTTATCTCATATCATATTCTGGAAATAAAGACAATGCAAAATATTTCCAGTCCACTTTCTAAACTTGAATAAACTTGCATGAACTTGAATAACTTGAAGAGCTTGAATAAACTTTTCTTTTCTGGAAACTTGCTTAAAACATGTTCTTTCTCTGATAACTTGCATAAAACATTTTCTTTCAGGGATGATGAACTGAAGATGGAGATTCTAGGCGACAGGGATACCCCTACGATGATCAGTCGTAAGGCGAATCCCCCTGCTGTTTTTCTACGTAGAAGGAAAATAGGACAGAGCATACCCATTCCTTAGGGGTCTGATACTCTTCTCTCACTACCTCCCCGCCTTCGGTTGTAGGGGGAAGAGCATACCCGTTCGTAGACGAGTCTGATACTCTTCTCTCATCCTACGGCCGGGCACTATCTGATAATCTAAGGGAAGATCAGACCCATTCATAGTCCGTCGGTCTACGCGTAATTCCCTTAGGGGACAGTCGCCACTCAGTCCCTTACATACTCTCCGAGTTCAAGAAAATCCATAGTTCTGAAACATAAAGTTCCTTTCCCTTTTACCCCTAGTATACGACTCCACAAAGTAGTCATATCTGGTTAGAAAGGAAAATTCACCCATACTTCCCAAGCTGATGCTTGTTCATGGATACAACTTATTCCACTGACCTTACTCCTCGAGTCTTGAGGAAGTAATCAAAATCATTTTGATGATAACATACAAAGCTGTTAAATGAATAGTTTCAAAAAGATTTAGGACCGGGCAGTCCACTTGGAACAAACATAAAATCTTGAGAGAGGTCCCTTGAGTTTTTGTAGTTTGAGCGAACATTTAAGTCTTTCCGAATATAGACTTAAAAAGGGGATAGATTTGGGAACCTTCTCTAATTCTATTTATAATTAACTGAATAAAACTTTATTAGTTATCTAGGGTTAAAGAATAGTTTTCACAAAATACTTCCTTAAGAAGTAGGGCTTTAAATAATTAATGAAAACTATATTTAATGAAGAATATTTATTTAAAAGTAATTTCCACATACTTCCTTAACAAAGAATGGAAAATAATTAATAAAATAACCCTAGATAGCAACTGATACCATTCTCGGTACGTAGTATAAGTACATAGTATATATAATATAACTCTAGATAATAACTGATACCATTCCCGGTCCGTAGTTTAAATACAGAGTATATACCTCCCCTACTGAGGGTCTTCTTAACATCTCAGCTCAAAAATATTGCTATAACCATAGCTTATAAGCTCAACTCATATCAATAACTTTTACTTAGCATCATAAGTATCCTTTCGAAATCATGAACACATAGCATATAACTCAATATCTTTTATTTATCACAACAATAATAGTTTATAGAAGCATAGGTTTGAAAACTTGTATGCATCTATCATATGCATATATTACGTCTCAACATTTTTAATACCATTACATCTATATACGATGTAAGGTTTGAAAACATGCATAATATCATATCGTATGCATCATTAGTATAATTAATGGAAAACATAGCATGGAATAAGAAAACTTGCATCTAGTATATGCATACTTCAAAATATGGTTTTAGAAACTTGCACGATACTTGGAACAAAGAATATATATATAGATGTATATTTTTGAATCAACAAGTATTAAACATTCGAAAATATGCCCACTCTAATAATAGAGTGAGGGTTAGTAAACTTGCCTGGTGCTTGAGAAGTGATAGGGGTTCGTGACGATGCCGGACAATCTAGACAAAGTCAAACGAAAACACACGGTTAATCCCCTCGATAAACCACTTATAACTCAATGCTTAAACACGTAAGCGAAACACAACCAAGGCATTACTAACTCGTTATAGGCTCATACTAAGTCCATGTTAATCGACAATTACTTAAGTCATAGGTTTAGTCCGAAATCGATCCTCGAATACAAGTTATACTCAACCATTTGCAACATCGGTTTCTAAGTCATGCTCTTAGTGGTTTTCACTTGCGCGACCTTGACTAAAACATTTTTATAAAATCGAAAAATAATCTTTTTCACACAAGGTCTGCTCCCACACTTTCCTTACTGTCTCTATTATTTAATTATCAAGATTATCCCCTGCAATGCTTGGGTTAATAGGGCTCAATTTCAGTTACGAACTTTTCTTCTCGTTTTCGAACCACTTTTACTAATTCGGCCATATCTCCTAAACCGTAAGTCGGATAGTTCCGATTTTTGCGCCAAAACGATCTACGTTCAAAAATATATATGTACCAGTCATATACTCATCAAGACCCGAGACCTATCTCAACTGTCATGCTCTGTTTTTACAGGTTTTTGAAATTCCGGTATTACGACGGCTATAAATCGAACGTTTCCAATTTACGAACATCAACCCAAGCCACACCGGGCATCCAAACCACACATACATGTTTTTCAACTTTAAACTAAGGCCAAGCACTGCCTTTACAACCATACAACCGATTTTAACATTTATCCAAACCCAATCATAACCATAATGTCCTACATATACGTCAAATCTCTATAACACATCTAAATCATCAAAAATGAAATTATGAACTAGGGTTTCAAAAGAGGGTTACCTTCCTTGATGTATGGGTGACCTCAATAAACCTTGATTAGCCTTGTCCTAACCTTAGGAGAGCTTGAATCATCAAAAGAAATCATGAAAAACAAGGTTAGCTCCCGGAGTTACTATTCACCCGGTGAAAGAACTGCAACAACGAAGGCCTTACCGTGCTTAAATGGAAAATCTTGTGAAATGGAAGTTGTAGATTATCTCAAGACCTTTCCAACAAGCTAAAGAACACATGATGCCATTGAGAAACGAGGGAGTTATGGCTATTTGAAAATCGGTGCAGAAACTGCCAAGATCATGGCAGTTTGGATTCTTCAACTTGGGGAGGCGATTTGACTAGGCTATACTCCTTGTATTGCTATGAAATCTTGAACGCATGTTATATATGGAGTGAAGAAGCTGTGGTTAAAGTTTGGTGATTTTATCATGGTTGGAAATGGAGTTATGGATTTTTCTTTGGAGGGTGCTCTAGCTGATCAGTTTTGGAGAATTTTGTGTTTCTCTTGCTTTTCTTTTCTTCTTTTCTTTTTGTTTTGAGTAAAAGATAAGAATGCTGATATTTTGTTAAGTGGTGAGTCATAGGGACACATGTCGATCAGTGGGGTATCATGGTGGCAAGCAGGGACACGTGTCGTGCATGCACGCGTTTGGTTAAAGTAGCTTTACTGGTTCGTTTCCTTTCACATGGATGATCCAAACGTTGCATCCCTCGAATTAATCTTGTTACATGTTACTTCCATGTCTATATTTAATCTTGTCATAATTTCAATCCTTAATCCATGATTCGTTCGCTTAATCGCTTAATCTCGTTATAAAGTATCAGCGGTTTCTAGAACATTCGTTTCACTGTCCCAGTGGTTTTCGTTCTAAATTCTCAAATCAAATATAATAAAATTCCAAAATATTAAATCCTCAAATCCTCAATTTTAATATCTCATTTCTTGAATATAATAATATATAATTCGCTGTCCGGTCAAATATTTCACCAAAATAAAATTTGGAATTTCTGAATTCCGATCGGCTTTGCATTCACTTATTTACTCCGTAGATCACTAACATGACTTCGGAATATCCACACTACGTCTCGTACATAGGTGGCATGAAAATTTTTCTTAACCCTTAAAATCACTATTCATCGCTGCACTTAATCATAATAAGAAAAGTTTTAAATTGTTCCAAAAATTCGGGTTATTACACTAGTTTTCGATTGTATAGGTGTTTGCGGCCGAGGAGGCTGATGACTTTGAGACCCAGCATGACGAGGCTCTGCTGGAGGCTGAGGACGACCCCGTGGACGACCCCATGGAGGATCTAGATGAGGACCCGGACGAGGATCCGGAAGAGGACCCCACGACTGTGTTTGACTTTCCTACTTCTCCTGTTCCCTCTATTGATAGAGATTCGACTGATGATGATGATTCCACTAAGGGGGATCAGATTGTGCCAGATTGTTCACACAATATCACGCAAGTATACGCGGTCACAAGTAATATAAGAATAAGTAGAGTTCGTTCCCACAGAGACTGCTTTGGTTATTATAGTTATGCACTTATGCAACAATGTATGATTATCGTTCATTGCTAAGACAAGTATCAAAGTTGTGTTTTGATTATCTAAATTAACTAAACAAATTACCAAGACTAAATTAAACTAAAAATTGCTGTTGAATTACTTATGAGAATAAAACATGGGATCCTAACTTCATTAAATACTTCATCTAGAGTCTTTTGTCTTTAATCAATGCATGTGACAGTTGTGATAACTAATCGGATAACACGAAATCAGTACACGCTACCTTTCAGTATACGTATACCAAACCACTCAAACATCCACAAAAGAGATAGAAGTTAAGCAGACACCAATTATGCTTAGACCCTATATGTCTATAAGATTTGAAAACATAACGGTTTAACGAGCAAGTTATCCATTCAGATTACATAGGGCAGGTAAGATGGTTAAAATTACCTACGAATCATGCATGACAAACATACATAAACCTATGCTAGCATGGCAAGTTCTAAACCTCTATATCCACTTTCGCATTCAATAGATATTAACAAACAATCTTAGATGTTAGCTACGCATCCAAGAAGAATAAGCACAACCAAACTAGGATATCAAATAGCCATCACACACATATCTTTAAAACAATTAACTACTAAAATCCATAAATAAATCTGCTAGGACCCCATGACAACAATTAGTTCATGATCGAACTTCTCATCGTCACGGGGTTTGATGAAAGCATGATGAAAAACAAGAAATCAATGATGTAAATATGAATAAGAGTTAAAGGTTTAGAGGACAAATCCGGAAGCATCCAAAAGTTACACCAAAATTGAAGAATACAAGAAAAAACTATGTCTAGATCTCCTCGTAGTCACGTTCTTCGTTCTTGGCTCCTCGATCTTGTGCTCCAATATTGAATCTGATCTCTGGTGTATTGTGATGTATTGTGATGTGTTGTGATGTATTGTGATGTATTTTGATGTGTTGATTATGTCCCCCAAAGGTGTGTATTTATAGCTCCAAGTTGTCCCTCTTCCAAGCAATTGCCGTTTTTGAGTTAGAATAGAATTACGGCAATTTCCGTCTTTGAATGCAATAAGAATTGCATATTCCATGTTTACAACTGATTCTGGAAGTTTCTGGCCGCCCCAAGCAATTACCATAATGATTAGAAGTCGAATTTTCTCATATTTCCTTATTAAAATCGAATTCTGGAAATTTCTGGCGGTTCTGACTTCCTGGGCGGCCGCGCAGAATTCCAGTACAATTCCTGGGCGCCCGCGCAGAACCTTCTGCCTAGAATTATAGAAAATGTTGTCCTCTTCCCGTGAGCTGTAAGATCGTCAGAATCGGACTTGTAGAACTCCAGATATGGCCAAAACAGTGAAGACTGCGCAACCTACCCGGAAAATCCGAATTCTAATCAAATTAACCTCCAACTCTTGGTTCTGCAAAACTTAATGAAAACACATTAAACACACCACATACTTGAGTTCAAGTCATCAATTTAAGCCGATATGAAGCATTCCAAGTGGATTAAAAATCCACTTATCACACCCCCAAACTTAAACCGATGCTTGTCCTCAAGCATAAATAATATAACTATATACAACTAACTAGTACCACTTCCGTAGGTGATCACGGTTGCATTTGGCATATGCAACAAGCCCTTTAAACCCCTAGGCAGCCCTAGTGGACGAGTAAGGTCTCGTGAGGGCCTATAGCGAATGTACCCACAAAATCCATCTAACAATGCAACTAACAATGCAAACTATATGAATGCAACTACATGAAAAAAAAATGCAAAGATCCCCTTTAAACTAACCATAACCATTCAATAAGAAAACATCTCAAATCATGCAATAACTTCCAAACAGAGCTCGACTAAATCCTCGTATACTAACAATACATGAACGGAAACGTGGTGTGTGCGATACTCATCAGATATACTCCTAACACTAGACCAAAAATCATACCCATTCTTCATCAAGGCAATCACTAGTTTATAAAAAGATTGAACGCTAGACACTTCATAACTCAGAGACATCTCCATCATCATTTAAGTTAGACAGGAATTCATGCTTTATTACTAACAACTACAACACATAACAAAACAACATAACACACGTGTTTATTTGACCGTGCAATGGATGAGACCCCAAAAGGCTTATACAATAATACCCATGTAGCGAGTGTTAGGTCGGCAATCCCAAACCACAAAGGGCTTTAGGTTACCAGGTACAAGTACCCCTCAGACTTAATTACTCGAGTATTAAAAAGCTCACCCTAGTCAATTATACACACTCACACTCTCACAAACACTCTTTTTTTTCTTTTTTTTTTACACAAGAATGAGTGCGTTTCGCTCCATCTCATTCATCCTAGACTACTCATAAAATATGAGTTGGCTACTAGCCATTTGACGCCTAGCCTTTATTAACAACTAAACACAACTAAAAACACTTAGCATGAAATCCCTGTTTTCCCCCAAACTTATACTTTGGTGCTCCTACGCCATCAAGGGAATAAAGAACATTTTAACTATAAACAAATGATTAAGCCTCAAAACATCCAAACAGGCATGGCCCTAATCTAGCCCAAAAGCAAACGATGAATTGTGTAAAGATTTTGTTTTCATAACATGCATGTCAATTTCATAAGAACTTAAATCATCCCTCTATTTATGATTACCACAATCAAATCAACATCTACCTACTAAACAGAAATAGCTCGTCCTAAGGGATCATGAAATATGCATGACATGCAACTAAAATGACACATATAATAAAAACATAAACAAAATGTCCTACATGAAACAAACATGCAAAATACGAACAAAACATGAATGAATTACCACAAACATGCAAAATATGTTTTCCTACATGAACACATAACACCACAACACTACTTATCCCTAAATCACCCCCAAACTTAGAATATTCAATGCCCTCATTGAAGGTAATAAGAAAGATAGTAGAAACATACCTAACACATGGGTTGCCTCCCACGAAGCGCTGTCGTTAATGTCATTTAGCCGACAAATGTGAATCAAATCATGGTGGCTCGAAGATCGCATTTGACTTGTCCTTAGCAGAAGGACCATTCACCCATTGTTTGATAACCTTCTTGCTTTCTTCCCACATCTTTTCCAAATCAAACTTCACCTTGACTTTTCCACCAATCGATTTTTTCTTTTTCTTCTTTACACCTCTAAGGTGTTTATGCTTCTCCGTCGATTGATAAGAACACTCTTTTACCTCATCATCCTTGTTCCACCTTCTCAACACATTATCTTCACACTCTTTAAAAATCACCAACTCATCATTCAGAAGGACATACTTCAAATGTGGTGGAAGTTTTCCAAGCTTGACATTCGAAAGATCTCGAATGGAAGAATTGTCAATGGAATCACTAATGTGATGCTCGAACTTGTGCATGTCCGAATTTTTGCTCAACAGCTGATCGAACTCCTTTCTCTGACCCATATCAACCATCTTCAAGCTAAAACACTCTTCCTCCTCTGTCGGAAATTTCATAGCCTTGAACACATTAAAGATGACCTTTTGATTACTCACCCTCATTGTGAGCTTTCCTTTATGAACATCGATCAACGCTCGGCCAGTAGCCAGAAAAGGTCTTCCCAAGATGATAGGAATCTTCTTATCCTCCTCAAAGTCAAGAATAACAAAATCAGCAGGAAAAATCAGCTTATCCACCTTTACCAAGACATCCTCCACTATACCCCTCGGATATGTGATCGACCGATCAGCCAACTGTAAGGTCATATTAACTGGTTTCGGCTCAGGCAACCCAAGTTGCTTAAAAACAGACATTGGCATTAGATTAATGCTAGCTCCCAAATCACATAAGCATTTGCTGAAAAGTTGATTGCCAATAGTGCAAGGTATGGTAAAACTTCCCGGATCTTTAAGCTTCGGTGGCAATTTCTGCTGTAGAACTGTACTACACTCCTCTGTCAAAGCAACGGTGTCCAAATCCTCGAGTTTCAACTTCCGAGATAGAATACCCTTCATGAACTTAGCATAGCTCGGCATCTGTTCAAGAGCTTCTGCAAAAGGTATGTTGATGTGTAACTTCTTGAAAACCTCGAGAAATTTGGCGAATTTTGTGTCAAGATTCTGCTTCTGTAGCCTCTTTGGATATGGAGGAGGAGGATAGATCTGGTTACTCTCTGTAGTCTTCTTCTGGAGCCTCTTTGGGTATGGAGGAGGTGGGTAAATAGTCTGCTCCGAAGTAGACTTGTCAGCAGAATTTTTGCTCTTTTCAGCCTCACCGTCCAACTGCTTAGCTGCCAAATCAAAAATTGGCTTTTCCTTAGAAGGTTCCACCTGATGCTGCTGAATTTCTTCCTCTTCTTCAACTGCTGATTTTTGATTGCCCGTGACCTTTCCCGATCTCAAGGTAACTGCTTTCACATGTTCTTGGACAACTGTCTTTCCTGGATTAGGCTCCATATCGCTAGGAAGAGTTCCCTGAGCTCTGCTGAGTAAGGCACTTGCCAACTGCCCCATCTGATTCTCCAAAGTCTTGAGCGATGCCGCCTGGCTTTTAACTATCATTCTCAACTCATCCAATTCAGATTTTTCATTCGAAGACTGCCCCGCACTAGCATGAGGTTGTTGCGGAAATCCTGGTGGCTGAAATTGTTGCCTAGGAGCATACTGTGGCTGAAAATTCTGCCCTTGCTGCTGCTGAAAATTCTGAGGATTGTAAGGCTTTGCTCCAAATTGCTGACCTTGGAATGGCTGATAAGGCTGCTGAGATTGTTGATTGTCGCTCCAACTGAAATTAGGATGATTCCGGCTATTGGGATGATAGGTGGCTGGAACTGGCTGTGATGGTCTCTGAAAGTTGCTCACAAACTGCGCCGACTCACTAGATATGGCACAATTATTCGTCTCATGTGCGCCCGCACATAGCTCACAAACACTAGCCACCTGCTGAACTACATAGTTAGTCAGAGAATCCATCTTCATAGACAGAGCCTTTAACTGAGCTGCTATTGCTGTAGCTGCATCCACTTCCAGAACTCCTGCTACCTTGCCTTGTGATAACCTCTGAGTTGGATTCTGGTATTCATTAGCAGCCATCATCTCAATTAGTTCATAAGCTTCATCGTAGCTCTTAGCCCACAGAGCTCCACCTGATACCGCATCAAGCATTGGACGTGATTGACCTCCCAGTCCATTATAGAAACAATTAATCACCATCCAATCAGGCATTCCATGATGAGGACACTTCCTAAGCATCTCCTTGTAACGCTCCCAAGCTTCACATAAAGTTTCTCCAGAATGTTGAGGAAATTGAGTAAGAGCATTCCTGATTGCAGCTGTTTTAGCCATCGGGAAGAATTTAGTGAGAAACTTCTGAGCAAGATCCTCCCATGTAGTAATAGAACCTGCTGGTAGAGAGTGCAACCAGCCCTTAGCCTTATCCCTCAGAGAAAATGGGAAAATTCTCAGCTTCACAGCATCTTCTGACACTCCGTTGAACTTGAAGGTGTCGCAGATCTCTATGAAATCCCTAATATGCATATTAGGATCTTCCGTTGGAGCACCCCCAAACTGAACTGAATTCTGAACCATCTGAATCGTGCCAGGCTTGATTTCAAAAGTATTAGCTGCAATGGTTGGCCTGACAATGCTAGATTGAATGTCTTTGATTTTTGGCTGAGAATAGTCCTTCAAAGCCTTCGTTTCTGCTACTGGTTCTCCCATAACTAGATTCAATTCAAGTTCTTCTTTCCGAGATTGAGAACGTGTTCGCATACACGCCCACTAAAACACCTGAAACTCACCGAACAATGTAAAATTGATGAAAGAATAATCCGAGTCAGTGAACTTTAATGACCACTGATGACAAGCACATAAACTATATAAGTAACACCGAGTCCCCGGCAGCGGCGCCAAAAACTTGTTCACACAATATCACGCAAGTATACGCGGTCACAAGTAATATAAGAATAAGTAGAGTTCGTTCCCACAGAGACTGCTTTGGTTATTATAGTTATGCACTTATGCAACAATGTATGATTATCGTTCATTGCTAAGACAAGTATCAAAGTTGTGTTTTGATTATCTAAATTAACTAAACAAATTACCAAGACTAAATTAAACTAAAAATTGCTGTTGAATTACTTATGAGAATAAAACATGGGATCCTAACTTCATTAAATACTTCATCTAGAGTCTTTTGTCTTTAATCAATGCATGTGACAGTTGTGATAACTAATCGGATAACACGAAATCAGTACACGCTACCTTTCAGTATACGTATACCAAACCACTCAAACATCCACAAAAGAGATAGAAGTTAAGCAGACACCAATTATGTTTAGACCCTATATGTCTATAAGATTTGAAAACATAACGGTTTAACGAGCAAGTTATCCATTCAGATTACATAGGGCAGGTAAGATGGTTAAAATTACCTACGAATCATGCATGACAAACATACATAAACCTATGCTAGCATGGCAAGTTCTAAACCTCTATATCCACTTTCGCATTCAATAGATATTAACAAACAATCTTAGATGTTAGCTACGCATCCAAGAAGAATAAGCACAACCAAACTAGGATATCAAATAGCCATCACACACATATCTTTAAAACAATTAACTACTAAAATCCATAAATAAATCTGCTAGGACCCCATGACAACGATTAGTTCATGATCGAACTTCTCATCGTCACGGGGTTTGATGAAAGCATGATGAAAAACAAGAAATCAATGATGTAAATATGAATAAGAGTTAAAGGTTTAGAGGACAAATCCGGAAGCATCCAAAAGTTACACCAAAATTGAAGAATACAAGAAAAAACTATGTCTAGATCTCCTCATAGTCACGTTCTTCGTTCTTGGCTCCTCGATCTTGTGCTCCAATATTGAATCTGATCTCTGGTGTATTGTGATGTATTGTGATGTATTGTGATGTGTTGTGATGTATTGTGATGTATTGTGATGTATTGTGATGTGTTGATTATGTCCCCCAAAGGTGTGTATTTATAGCTCCAAGTTGTCCCTCTTCCAAGCAATTGCCGTTTTTGAGTTAGAATAGAATTACGGCAATTTCCGTCTTTGAATGCAATAATAATTGCATATTCCATGTTTACAACTGATTCTGGAAATTTCTGGCCGCCCCAAGCAATTACCATAATGATTAGAAGTCGAATTTGCTCATATTTCCTTATTAAAATCGAATTCTGGAAATTTCTGGCGGTTCTGACTTCCTGGGCGGCCGCGCAGAATTCCAGTACAATTCCTGGGCGCCCGCGCAGAACCTTCTGCCTAGAATTATAGAAGATGTTGTCCTCTTCGCATGAGCTGTAAGATCGTCAGAATCGGACTTGTAGAACTCCAGATATGGCCAAAACAGTGAAGACTGCGCAACCTACCCGGAAAATCCGAATTCTAATCAAATTAACCTCCAACTCTTGGTTCTGCAAAACTTAATGAAAACACATTAAACACACCACATACTTGAGTTCAAGTCATCAATTTAAGCCGATATGAAGCATTCTAAGTGGATTAAAAATCCACTTATCACAGATGTAGTTACTATGGATGATGATGAGACTTCTGAGGATAGTTCTAGCCGAGGAGGCATCAGGATGTACCCTCTGCCTATTATGAGAGCCTTTACCCCTCCTGTACCCCCACTGAGCCCGTTACCATCAGACGATGACTATGATCTTGCCCCTGAGGGATATGAGGAGGACCAGGCTATGACTGATCCAGACACACCTCCTCCCTCACCTACTGGAGTAGCTACTGTGATCCATGATTGGATGATTGGCCGGCTGACCACTGACTTGGCAGCGGCAGAGGCTAGAGCTGATGAGCTAAGGAGACAGTTGGCAGCGGAGAGAGAGACCCGTCGTTCTTATCAGGACGGGATGAGGTTTATGACCCCTATGGAGATGAGACTTGAGATTTCCCGCATCGAGTATCGAGCTATGGTCCGCATGAGATGCATGTCTGTTATTGCTCAGGGATTGGTACCCCGACTAGCCACAGAGAGGATTTGGGCGGATGCTATGGCGCGTGTCAGGAACCTGACCCGCTCGGAGGGGGAGACTTGATAGGTGACAGATAGCTTAGTTCTCTAAACTCAGATGGCCGTTAGTAGTGCCAGTTTTTGTGGGATGGTTCCGATGTATAGTAGTATCCTTTCTGAGTTAGAGATAGGCTGATCAGACTGACGTAGCAGATGTTGACTGGTTGACTGGTAGTACTTAGCTTTTGACTGTTGTACGGATGATGTATTTCAGCGATGTATTCGCTTTTGTTGGAACTCGATTTCAGTATCTCGTGACTTTATGTCACTTATGTATATATTCGTGCATTTCAGTTTCTTTAAAGCTTTCAGTCTTAAATTTGATATCCCCTGCTATTTCAATTGTTTTACAAGTTATTAGTTTTGACATATAAACTGTGCAACCCCCATTTTGAAAAAAAAATAATAATAATATTTTTTTATATATATAAAAGAGTTTTTTGTGAGAAATGATGATTTCCAAGATTTTCACCAAGGGACTCAATTGATCCAATCACATATTTTGAAGGGAATAAAAGGTTTAATAAAAGTTTTTGTTTAAAAACATCAGGAAAATGCCACCCCGACGTGTGGGAACCCGAGCACGCCTTGCCAATCCTCCGGCTCAGGGTAGTGTTAACCAGGGAGATGAAAGGCAAGATTATCATAATGAGGAAGAAAACCCCGACCTCCACGAGGTGGAAGAACAAAACCAGGAAGAAGGTGAGTATGCAGGAAGCGGTGAGGATGAGGATTATAATGAGTTTGATGATCAGGACTACGAAGAGGAAGAATATGAAAGTACTCAGAATGTAGAGGTTCCCGGTGGAAACCCAATGGACCAATTCATGCACCTACTCCGACAGAATTTGAACGGGCACCCACCGTCACCACCACCAGGCCCCAATACTGCGGGGCATAGTGCTTTTAAGGCTTTTAAGTCCCTAGGACCCCCTGAATTTCAGGGATCTGCTGACCCTGTTGAGGCAAGAGCTTGGTTAAAGGCAATGGAAAAATCTTTTGAAATCCTAGGTATTGAGGAAGCCCAAAAGACCCTCTTTTCTACTTACCTCCTGAAAGGGGAGGCTAACTACTGGTGGGAATCAAAGAAAAACCTAGAAACAGATACCGTTGTTACCTGGGCAAGGTTTACTACCTTATTTCTGGAAAAGTATTTCCCTGTGTTCATGGAAGCACAAATGGAGAGGAAGTTTTTGGAACTGAAACAGGATAACATGACTGTGGCAGAATATGAAGCCAAGTTTACTGAATTGTCTAGGTTTGTGCCAGATTTTGTCAATACTAACTTGAAGAGGTCAAGAAGGTTTCAGCAAGGGCTAAAGCAATGGATTCAGAATAGAGTAGCTGTGTTGGAAGTAACGGACTATGCGTCGCTAGTACAAAAGGCAACTATAGTGGAAGCATGTAGTGAGCAAAGTCAGAAAGGGAGGGAAGAGAAAAAGAGAAAGTTTGGTAGTCAAGGAGGAAGCTCGGTGAACAAGAGCTTTCCAGCAAGGACATTCGGAGGGACCAGGTCTCAACCATTAAGGAATTCAGGATTCAGGAAACCTGAGAATAAGAGTCTAAGCCAGGGCGGCAGACAGACTGGAGTGTCCCAATTTAATCAACCCCGACCCCCGCTACCTGACTGCAAGACGTGTGGAAGAAAACACCTGGGAGAGTGTACCCTAAAGTCAGTAACTTGCTACAAGTGCAACAAAACAGGGCATTACTCCAACACCTGCCCTCGAAACGATCAGAAGTGTTTTCAATGTGGGAAATTAGGACACATGAAAAGAGACTGCCCTATGGCAAACCCCGCCGGCTCGAGAATCAGTGGAGCCGCCTCTAACAAGCCCCCAACTGCTAGGACTTTCAACATGACTGTGAAAGACGCCGTAAGGGACACTAATGTGATAACAGGTACCCTTTTCCTCAACACCGTCAATGCAAATGTTTTATTTTATTCGGGAGCTACCAAGTCTTTTATTTTGAGGGATTTCGCGAGTCAGTTAAGACTTAGGGCGGAACCATTAAAAGAAGTATTAGAGGTAGAAATAGCAAATCGGGAAGTAATTCCAGTTGATGAAATATACATAGACTGTAGCCTAGAAATAGAAGGTCAACAGTTTCGTGTAGACTTGATTCCATTTATATTAGGGGAATTTGATGTTATTCTGGGAATGGATTGGTTGTCGAGCAATGGTGCTCAGATTGATTGTGAAAGAAAGAAAGTTTGGATCACAACGTCCGAAGGGCGGGAGGTCGTGTTCAAGGGACAACGACAAACCCGTAAGTTTTTAACCATGGCCCAAACCAAGAGGTTGTTGCGGCAGGGGTGTGAGGCTTATTTAGCCTATGTGATAGATACAAATCGAGAGGCTCCTAAGTTACAAAATATTCCTATAGTTAATGAATTTGAAGACGTATTTCCGGAAGACCTTCCGGGATTACCACCAGATAGGGAGATAGAATTCGCTATCGAATTAGCTCCAGGGACGGTGCCAGTTTCGAAGGCCCCGTACCGGTTAGCTCCAGTAGAAATGAAAGAGTTATCTATCCAACTGCAGGAATTGCTAGATAAGGGAATGATAAGACCCAGTGTGTCACCATGGGTGCACCAATGCTGTTTGTGAAAAAGAAGGATGGTAGTTTGAGGTTGTGCATAGACTATCGAGAACTAAACAAGTTGACCATTAAGAACCGATATCCTTTACCAAGGATTGATGATTTGTTTGACCAGTTGAAAGATGCGGTTTACTTCTCCAAGATTGACCTGAGGACTGGATATCACCAGTTAAAGATAAAACCTGAAGATATACCCAAGACTGTATTTCACACGAGGTATGGGCACTATGAGTTCTTAGTAATGTCGTTCGGGCTGACAAATGCCCCAACAGCTTTCATGGACCTAATGAATAGAGTCTTCAAGCAATATTTGGACAAATGCGTCATAGTTTTTATCGATGATATTTTAGTCTACTCCAAGACGGAGGAAGAACACGCAGAACACTTGAGAATAGTGTTAGAGACTTTGAGAAAGGAAAGACTATATGCTAAGTTTTCCAAGTGTGAATTTTGGCTGAGAGAAGTACAGTTTCTAGGCCATGTGGTCAGCAGTGAGGGAGTACTAGTAGACCCTGCTAAGATAGAAGCCGTTTCAAATTGGGACAGACCAACCACCCCGACTGAGGTGAGAAGTTTTGTAGGCTTAGCCGGGTATTATCGGAGATTTGTGAAAGATTTTGCCAAGATAGCAGCCCCACTGACCCGACTGACCCGAAAGACTGAGAAGTTTGAGTGGACTGAGAAATGCGAAAAGAGTTTTCAGGAATTGAAAAGGAGGCTAGTTACTGCCCCTGTACTGGCACTGCCAGACGGAAAAGGGAATTTTGTGATCTACAGCGACGCGTCACACAAAGGGTTAGGATGTGTGCTTATGCAACACGAAAGGGTGATTGCATATGCTTCTAGGCAGTTAAAAGAATATGAGAGTAGATATCCTACCCATGATTTGGAGCTAGCAGCCATAGTTTTCGCCTTAAAGGTTTGGAGGCATTACTTATAGTTTTCTGCTTCACACTCCTCCATGTTACAGCTCCACCTCCTAAAGTAAAAACACACCCCGAGGTTGACTTCCTCTTATCCCTATCTGTCTGGAAATCTGAATCGGTATATCCCACAGGAAACAAGTCTGAAGCCTTGTAAATTAACATATACTTCTTAGTCCTTCGCAGGTACTTAAGTATCGTTTTTACTGCACTCCAATGTTCCTGACCTGGATTGGACTGATATCTACTGACCATGCCTACGGCAAAGCAAATATCAGGTCTCGTGCATAACATAACATACATTAAGCTTCCACATGCTGAAGCATAAGGAACTGCTTTCATGTTCTCTATCTCCTTAGGTGTCTTAGGACACTGCTCCTTTGATAGAGAGACTCCATGTCTAAAAGGTAAATTACCCTTCTTAGAGTCCTGCATGTTAAAACGAGCCAATACCTCATCAATGTACGGTTCTTGAGATAAAGTCAACGTTCTTTTCTTGCGATCTCTTATAACTTTGATCCCAAGAATGTATGCGGCTTCACCTAAGTCTTTCATTTTAAATTGTTTGAACAACCATGCCTTAATAGATGACAACATCTCTACATTGTTTCCAATGAGCAAAATGTCATCTACATATAGTACTAGAAAAACCACTGCATTTCCTTCACTTTTCTTATACACACATGCTTCGCTTGGACTCTGATCATAACCATTTGACTGGACGGCCTGATCAAAACGAATGTTCCACTCCCTGGAAGCTTGTTTCAGTCCATAAATGGACTTCTTAAGCATACACACTAGATGATCTTGGCCCTCTTTGATGAATCCCTCTGGTTGCTGCATATGGATGTTTTCATCAAGACTTCCATTTAGGAAAGCTGTCTTGACATCCATTTGCCAAATCTCATAATCGAGATGAGCTGCTATAGATAAAAGAATCCAGATTGACTTAAGCATGACTACCGGAGAAAAGGTTTCCTCATAATCAATTCCTTTTTTCTGAGTATACCCTTTCGCAACAAGTCTTGCTTTCCAGGCTTTCACCTTTTTGTCAGATCCTCTTTTTCTTTTGTAGATCCACTTGCATCCAATGGGTTTTACACCATTGGGTGGTTCCACGAGATCCCAGACTTGATTGGAATACATAGATTCCATCTCAGATTGCATAGCCTTTTGCCAAAGATCTGCATCCTTATCTTGCATTGCTTCTTCGTATGTCCTGGGATCCTCATCATGTTCACCAGAGACTAAGTCCGAAGACTCTCCCAAAAACATGAACCTTTCAGGTTGTTTAACAACCCTCCCACTACGACGAAGCATTGGTGTGGTATTAGTGATAGGTTGTTCATTTACTTGTGGTTGTTCTACTTGTACCGGTGGCATATTAGAATTATCTTGTCCTCCCACTATTTCCTCTAAAACAACAGTACTCATGGGTTTGTGATTCATTATATAGTCTTCCTCTAAGAATCTAGCATTGGTGCTTACAATGATATCCCGATCCTTAGGACTATAAAACAAATACCCTTTTGTTCCCTTGGGATAACCCACAAACAGCCTCACTTCTGTACGAGAATCTAACTTAGTCACGTTCTTGTTCAGCACATGTGCTGGACAACCCCAAATCCGAATGTGTTTCAAACTAGGTTTGGTACTAGTCCACAATTCTTTTGGAGTTTTTGGAACTGACTTAGAAGGTACCAAGTTTAGAAGATAAGCCGCTGTTTCTAGAGCATGCCCCCAAAACGACTTGGGTAAATTCGAATAACTCATCATCGATCTAACACTCTCTAAAAGAGTCCGGTTCCTTCTTTCTGCTACACCATTCTGCTGAGGTGTGCCAGGTGTAGTCAACTGGGATGAAATCCCATGTTCTGATAAATATTCTCTAAATTCTCCAAGCAGGTATTCGCCCCCACGATCTGATCGTAGTGACTTGATACATTTTCCTGAATGTCGCTTCTCCGCACTTGCTTTGTACTCTTTGAATTTTTCAAAACACTCAGACTTCGGTGCAACAGATAAATGTATCCATATCTCGAATAATCATCAATGAAAGTGACAAAATATTCATACCCACCTCTCGCTTGGATATTCATAGGTCCACATAAATCAGTATGAACCAATTCTAACACATCTTTGGCTCTATTTCCTTTTGCCTTAAAAGGTCTACTG
Organism: Heracleum sosnowskyi; assembly: GCA_030848705.1. Classification (NCBI taxonomy): domain Eukaryota; kingdom Viridiplantae; phylum Streptophyta; class Magnoliopsida; order Apiales; family Apiaceae; genus Heracleum; species Heracleum sosnowskyi. The sequence goes on from CM061235.1 coordinate 77,123,795, forward strand.
GTCATTTTTCCTTCCAAGCAAGATTCACAGACTGGAAATGGCTCCACTGCCAACGAGCCTAAAGGCCCATCTACTACCAATCTTTGAATCCTCCTCAAGTTAATATGACCTAATATCAAGTGCCAAAGATATGTTTGGTTCAGTCCAGAAGGTTCCTTTCTTTTACTAGAGGTAGAAAATGTATTATTAATTTCACTTGGTTGCAGCATTGGTTCTCTAGGATCAATAATATATAAATTGTCTTGCAATGTACCAGAACATATAACTCGTTTATTCATCATAATGGAAACATTACGATCCAAACAAACATTATAACCATCCATAGCAAGTTTAGAAACCGAAATTAAATTCCTTCTAAATGAAGGTACATAAAGACAATTATTCAAAACCAAAATCCTATCATAACCAAAAGATAAAGAAATAAGTCCAACTGCAACCACTGCTACTTTCGTAGCATCTCCCATGAACACATATATCTCACCATCTCTAAGCAGCCTGGTTTTCTGGAACCCCTGCATGGAATTACAAACATGATCAGTGGCTCCTGTGTCTACACACCAAGTGCTCGTAGACATAGCCGCTATATATGTTTCCGTAACAAGAGAAAGAGACATACCAGCATTGTTCTTCTTAGAAAGAGGACAATCCTTTTTCCAGTGACCCGACTGCTTGCACTTGAAGCACTTGCCCTTAGGCTTCTTCACTGAATTCTGAACTCCCAATGGTTTCAAAACTTTCTATGTCTGAACCTTCTTCTTCTTCTTTCCTTTCGGTTTTGAAGAAGAAACTTTCTCAGCCACATTTACCTGAACATGCTGCTGAAATAATGATTCCGCTGCCTGAAGCTCTGTTAAAAGTTCTGCAAGACTATACAACTTCTTGTTCATGTTGTAATTCAAGCGAAACGGCTCAAAGCTTTTGGGCAAACTCATAAGTATGATATCGACCTGCGTTTCCGCATCAATATCAGCACCAAGGACCTCTAGTTCATTTATATGAGACATCATCAGAAGAACATGGTCCCTTACAGGTGTTTTTTCAGCCATCTGAGTGTTCATTAAAGACTTCATTGCTACTTGCCTAGCAGCCCTATTCTGATCTCCGAAAAGCTCCTTGAGATTATAGAGCATATCTGCAGCAGTGGTCATGGCCTGATGCTGATGTTGCAAAACACCCGACATTGCTGCCAGAATGTAACATCGCGACATCTCATCTGCCTTAGTCCACTTCTTAAAATACTCTTTTTCCTCATCCGGAGCATCGGCAGCAGGCTGATCCGGTTTGGGTTCAATAGTACAAAATTTGAACTCTTCAGCAGTCAACACTATGTCCAAATTGCGTTTCCATTCAATATAGTTAGGTCCGGTAAGTTTGTTATCCTTAAGTATGGTGAAAAGTGGATTAAAGCCCATTCTATCCTGAGAATCATGCATATAACACTTAATCAGAAAATTGCATATATCTTAAAACCTATTGTTTCCTCTAACAATTAATTAAAATTAATGCACTAATATTTAAATTCCATAAATATCTGGTACGTCATGATGGATGACATATATACCATTTAAATTTAAATATTACTTCGGTCCTACTACTAAATAATACGCCACGTTAGGGTGGACTATATATTATCTTTCATAGCTAAGTGTATACCATTATTTAGATCTTAAGTTGCCTTTAGTCAAACCCATCCGTTCGATGTATCAATGGATAAATCCCAGGTGTTTTCGGTGAAGTCACAGACGGACTCGCTTAAAAACACAACCCCTAAGACAGAAATATCCATTATCAACATCAATCAAGGAATGTCCAACTTTTTTCTCGAATTCTATGAAACTTGGTATGTATGTCACGATGGGGTGAACTTACCTTTCAATATTCGTGATTAACTTAAGACGATTGTCCTAGTAATATCCTTAACACTACCCAGACGTCATAAATCATACGCCACGATGGGTGACATATATCCAATTCATAATCGTCCTAGTGTTAAATTACATACAACCAATAATGGATGACCATGGGATCTAATATCAAATTAATTCCCTCTCCCACTTAGTATTATACTTTGAGGATTTTGTTTATATCTACATGCATCGTCCTATGTTAATTCTTCGAGGTCCACATGTTATCATAATAACAAGACAAAGAACACATAACATAGAAGAACATGACATGACGATCAACATAATTAAAGCATAGCATATAACCCTATGTCCATTTCGTTCTAGCATACTAAGGTTAGTATTGCATGGCATGATAATCACATAAGGCATATAAAATTGCAATAATTAAAATAAATAGCAGAAATTATGTAAAACATAATAAAACACATCCACTATTATGGCCCCGAAATTTCCAGAAATATTCAGGAGCCTGTTTGAAGGCTTAAACAGCGTCAGAATGGGTCGAAAAGTGCTCATTCGCCCAAATCGGACATCGTATGCAAAATCTGCAGCCAAAACAGCGAAGCTACCACGAAAACAGTATGGCGCAGCGGAAGAACTCTGTTTCTCGTATCTCCGATGTTTAAACGATTACATACAACATAATACAGCAAAACAAACCTATTCTATTACATACATCTGATCATAATCTTAACTATCACGATAAACCCTCGTGATTTACAACAATCAAACATTCACGATAAACCACGTGATTTACAATAATCAAACATCCACGATAAACCACGTGGGATCCAATCACATAATCAAATAAAACATGACCATAATAGTGGATTACAACCTGCGTCACAGAATCAATACAAGCAACCACCATATACATGCATATATAATTACGACATGGACATCATATCATAAAACGCAGAACTGCATAACCAGGCTCTGATACCAATTGTTGGAACGGATGATTACTGTTCTGCGTTTTACTATATGATTGATTACGAGTTCGAAAAGAAAACTTTACCTTAATCGATACGATTCTGAACCACTTCTTCTACTGAATTCCTTGATTCCATTCGAGCGAAGTGTGGCCTTCGATCTCCCGAAGTTTCCTCTCCTTAAAGCCTCGAAATCCCAAAACCCTAGCTCCTTGCGGCTGCCCTAGGTTTTAATCTCGAATTATGAAAAAACGAAAAAACGTTTTTTGCCTTTAGGAGAACAAGAATATTTATAGGCTCCAGTAGGGATCATGGACAATTAGGTCGGGCCTCCCAATGACATTCTGGGTCAAGCCCAATGTCATTAAATATTAATTCTATCCACTAACGAATTAATATCTGCACTGCCTTTCCTAATACCGTAATTGCTTTTTTATTAAATTCGGCTCCTATATCATTTGCTTATTAAATTCCCCATGTTTAAGATATCGTATGTCCAATAATTAAATTAATTTCTGATAATTAATTTAATTAATATCTTTTTATCCTCGATCATCCACTCAACCTTATAATTATGCAAGAACAAATCTGCCTGCAGGACTAAAGCATAATTATCTTTATGAGCTTTCAAGAGGACATCATCAACCCGAATATTATCAGGACATGGTTTCCTTATGTAATTAATATCCCACTCTGCATGCAATGTCATTGCTCAATACATAATATTGTAATTAACAATTAATTACATCACATATGAATCCAAGCATGTGCATTGCATACAAGTGTCAATCACTACACTTGGATTGAGAACCTAAGCATTAATAATATCATAGAATCTTAGTTCTTCTTTATTGTCAGAATAGAAGAACAATTCTAATATTTCGATCCTGTTCAATATACACAAAGTATACAAGTATTATTTAATAGTCAAGATAAACTATTCCCAAATAATACTTCAGTTATTCCAGTGGTTTGTCTAATTCCACTTAAACTGTGAACCCTTTATATTATATATAGACACTGATAATTTAATCTTCTGTTATCCCATTTGATACTAAATTATCCACAATATATAATAAACAGACAATGTAAAAATATGCAATCAAGATTCTCAATAAAATGGACAATGTTTATATACTACTAATGAATAGTTTAGTATAAAACCCAACACATGTGTGTTGATTCATTATTTTATGGTTCAAGTATTAAGTGTCGTACGGAACAAGGGATCGTGACAACCTAGATCTCCGACCCCGGATCTGGGGGTGTTACAGGTAGTGTTGTTGATAGAAAGAGTACATCTGGGAGTTTTCAATACCTAGGAGGTAGATTGATATCCTGGTATAGCAAGAAACAGCAAACAGTTTCCAATTCAACAGCAGAAGCTGAATATATTGCTGCTGGAAGCTGCTGTTCTCAGATATTATGGATAAGGAATCAATTGAAGGACTATGGATTTGCATTAGACAAAATTCCTATTTTATGTGATATTACAAGTGCCATAGCAATCTCCAACAACCCTGTTCATCACTCGAGAACGAAGCACATTGATATCCGGTATCATTTTATTAGAGAGCATGTCATGAATGGAACTGTGGAGTTACACTTTGTACCCACAGAAGAACAAACTGCAGATATATTCACTAAATCTGGTGACGAATCCACATTTACTAGGTTAGATGGTAAATTGGGTATGTTGAACAGTCTTAGTGATTAACAATATATTTGTTATGTTTATTCTCAGCAAAAATCATTTTCTCTTGTTGATATTAAATTATATTTATTTCCAATTCTTACTTGTTGTTAAAAGCTTGTTAATTTAAATGTTTCTGAATAATATATTTTCTTTAAAAAATATTTTTCTCATATTGTGGAGAAATGTATTTTTATTGAAAATTTAATTATTTAGAATTATTTAGATTAGTTCTAGATTGTATATATTGTTGTTTGAATTTTTTTCTGCAGGTGTATATTATTTTATTGCACTTCTGTAATTTTCTGCATATTTTTCTAGGATTTGTAGATTTTTCTATGAATTTTTCTGGACTTGTACATATTTTTTTATGCATTTTTTGTTAAATTCTGTTCATTTTTAATTATTTGCTTTGCATTTTCTGATAAATAAATTAGTTTTTCTAAGTTTTTCTCTAAGTCTTCCCAGTTTTTATACTGAGAAGACTACCGGGAAGACTTAGTTATTTTTCTTTTTGTTTTTTGTTTTTTGTTTTCCTTTTTGTTTTAAATCTATTTCTAAGTCTTCCGAGTCTTTTTACTCTTAGAAGACTATCGGGAAGACTTAGCCTTTTATCAATAATTCTTTTTTATTTTCGTTTTAATTATTTTCAGAAGACTTTGATTTGTACCAGGAAGACTCTCGGCAAGACTCTCCTTAGTCTTCTCGATTGTCTTCCCAGTTCTTTTTCAAACAAAACGTTTCATAGTCTTCTTGGCAGTTAGTTATATATATATACATATATACTTACGTTTCTTTTTTCTTCATATCATTTCTTTTGTATCCGTTTTTTTCCCTGAACAGTTTCCTTTCGAATTTTTCAAGTGTTCATAGTTTCTAGTCATTGCTCAAGTCTTAACTTAGCAAATCAATCACTACTTTCGTATATTAAGAAACTTAGTCGAATTCATGCTAAATTTTTAATTTTGAATTGGATTGGGTTTAAGTGCTTAAGTGATTGGTTACCTGATTTTGATTAAGGCAATTCGTGTATTTGGTATTGGATAGTGTGTGTGTTGATCTTGTACTCTTTGTTTTTAGTTCGAATTAAGGATCACTTTTTCTAAATTAGTTAATTTTTAGTGAGATTTTAATTTTGTGGATTTTAATTAATTTTGATTAATTTTTAAAAATCCCTAAAATTCAAATTTTGTTTTAAATTAATTAAAATTTCTTGTTTTTCAAATGGATCCTAATTTTGAATTCGTTTTAAACAATTACATTGGGTATTTTGATCTGTCAAGGTGTAAGGTTGAGCGGTTTAGACCATGGATTCAATTTTTGAACAGTCAGACTTGTGTCAGTCATGCTATGTGTGCATCTGCTCTTCTAAAAATTGATCCATTACGTCTTCTTTGTTCTAGTGCTGTTATTGCTGAGGACTCAAAATCTTTTACATTCACTATTTTAAAGCAACAATATACAATCACTTTAGATACTTTTTGTGATGTGTTACAGTTTCCAAAGGACAGGTTTGATCCCTTACCCTCTGATGATGAGTTATCTCAGTTCTTCTTGAATATTCATTATCAGGGCTGTTAGGATTTATGGGTGATAGCTATGAGATAACTTAACTAGATATTTTATGTAATTAATTTTATTAAGTATGAACATACTGTCATAACCAGAGTATGTCTATGTAACCGTTTTTGTTTGCTGCAAATAAGATTCTAGTACATCTTGGTAGAAGTTCATTTGTTTGTTCAAGCCTCAAGAAGTGCTCAAGATGGACATCAAGAATAAATATTACTGTCACAGCATTGACAGTAAGGTTACTTGAAGACAGCATGTTGCAAGTCACGACAGTACATTCACTCTGACAGCAACATTGGCGGAAGCCCTCTGACAGCAACTTTACCTTAGCCTGACAGCAAGCTTGGAAATCCTAACAGCACCTTTTGCGGGGATTTTGTACTGTCACCAAAAGTGCATTCATGTGACAGCAAGCTTAGCCATCAGGATACTGTCATGAAGGGATAACATTTGTATTGGGGATCTACTCAGTCAAACTTGTGACAGTTTGGATGTTCAAGAAATAGGCGTGTTGCAGTATCCCAACACTGCATCAAGTCTGCAAGACTACGACCGAAGCTTGAGAGATCACATGACAAAGCTCACCAATTCCAGAGTATGACAAATCTACATCTACTGAATTGTGTTAGCTTAATATAGAAAGTTTCTAGATTGCTTTGTTCTGTACTGATAAGCTGTTTGTATAGCAATTTAGGAAAGACTCACGGGTAGACAATTTGTAAGAAGCCGCCACATGAAAATGACAGCAGCTTCATGAACCCGTGTTGATAGTGATAGGATTAGTCTACTTAGACTATCTTTCAATCCATTCTTTGAAATAACTCGAGAAACTGAAGCTCAAGAAAAAAAACATTTTCTTGAGGTTGTAGCAACCCATTGCAAAATAAATAAAACATTTATTTTGTGAGAAATACTCGTGTGTCTACTTGTGTTTGCATTTCATAAACTGATAAACGTTAATCTTAGCTTTTGTTGTTGAAACGTAGATTGAAATTTATCAGTATTGCATTCAACCCCCCCCCCCCCTTCTGCAATAGTCAAGGACCAACAACTGGTATCAGAACAGACTACTGGGTCAACAAACTACCTTCAGAGTTTCTGGAGCTAGAAAAAGAGAAGGTAGCCTTGGATGATTACTTGCAACTCATCTTGCTGGATTCTCTCACTTTGGATAAAGCCATGTGTGGGAATGTCATTGGGTGCTCATCAGCCAAGGATATGTGGAATAAGATCGAGCTGCTATGTGAAGGAAGTGAAGAAGTGAAAGACAATGAAATACAAATTCTTATCTCACAGTATGAAGCCTTCATGGCAAAGTCAGGAGAAGATCTAACAACAATGTTTGAGAGGTTTAGCAAACTTCTGACTGAGCTACAGATCCATGGCAAGTACTATGATAGGAATGAATTAAACGTTAAGTTCTTGCTCACACTTCCTGAGCATCTTGAGCACATAATCACTGCCATAAGAGAAGGAAGAAATCTAAACAATGTTTCCCTTGAAACATTATATGGTGTGCTTAAATCATATGAGCTTGAATTTTTCCAGAAAAGAGCTATTCAAGCTGGATCAAGAGGAAAAATGGCAAATATGTCTGGTGCTCTTGTGGCTCATATGCCAAGAATCACTCAACCCAGTGAAGGAATACAAATCACCCAACCTGCTTCAGTACCTACTCTTAAGATTGAAGAGGTTGTGGATGATGATGAGAAGGTGGTGCTGCAACTAACTGATGTTGAAGATGAAGACTTCTATTCTTTAGAAGAAATGGAAAAGATGGACAATCCAACAATGGCTTACATGGCTAAGAAATTCAAGAACATAAGGTTCAAGAGAAACAAGCCATATAAGCCTCAAGGTCAAACATCAAGGTTCAGCAATGGGAACCCCTCCAAGGTTGAAGGTGGTGCCACTACAGGTGGATATAAAACATGGATGGTGGACAGATCCAAGTTTAGGTGTTACAACTGCAATGAGCTTGGTCATTTTGCTACTGAATGCAGAAGGCCAAAGCAGAATCAAAGAATGGATAAAGGGTCAAATGGACACTTCAAGAAAGGACATGGAAAGGCCTATGTGGCTGAAGGAAAGTGCTGGGATGATACTGATGATGAAGAGGAAGAGGAATATGTGAATCTACCCCTCCTGGCTAAGTCTGAAGAGGCCTCATCTAGCTCTCCAAGTCAGGTACCCTCATTTGTCTTACTTGATATGTCTAAAGATGAATACAAGCAAACTGTTGAGGAATTGAGTGCAAAAATGTTCAATGTTCATACTAGTTTAACTGCAGCTAATGAAGAAATTGCTAGGTTAACTAAATTGAATGAAACACTCACTTCTGAAAATGATTTGCTTTTGTTGAAGACCAGTCGATTAGAATCTTTAACACAGGAGAATGTTAAACTCAAAAATGAATTAGTCTGTGCTAAAGAAATTGAGGAGTTTCTAAGGAAAGAAATTAGTGAAAATGAATTCAAGATTAAAGCCTACAGAAACTCATCCAAACAACTTCAGGATTATCATGAGAAACCAATTTTGTCAAACTGATGCTTTTGTCAGGATTGTTCAACTGATGCTTTTGTCTGGTAAGGAAATTGTTAGTCAGGATTGTTCAACTGATGCTTTTGTCAAACCTCATGTCCTCAAGAAGATCAAGAAACCAATTTTCAAACTTTCTGAACTTGAGTTTGATGAGGAAGCCATGCTCATCAAGCAATAACTTGATGATGAGGATGAAGGTATTGACAGTTCAATAGTTGAAGGAAAAGATGTTGTCTCTATCCCCAAGACAGTAACTTTGCCAAACAATTTGACAGAATGTTCTAAAGATGCTGTCAATAATGGCAAGACAGTAGCTTCTAAAGATACTGTCAAGAGAGCTTCAAAGACAGTAACTTCCAAACCTATTGTCAAGACAGAAGGTGTGAAAGGTACTGTCAAGAAAAGCTCGACAGCAACTTCAGAACATCCTGATGACACAGTTACCTAAAAGTCTAGGAACATGAATGGTAAGTTAGGGAATGGAAATGCAAATGCTGGTAATGCTCCTAGAAAACTATGCAACAATTGTGGCTCTTCACATCACTTAACTCATGTTTGTAAGAAACCAAAAGAGGTCAAGGATAATGTGACCATAAAAGATGGTAACTTACATAGAACCCCCATTATGCATAGATCTATGGTAGTGTGTAATAACATTAATTGTATGCCATGCAAGATAACTGCCATGAGTACTTGTTTCAATCTGCCTATTTCATCTACTGAACAATGTACCTATTTGCAAACTGTTGAGACTTCTGAGCCTACTGGAAACAGTAAGAAGGCTACATCCACTAAGAATAAGACCAAGTCTAATTCTAAGGAAAAGTGGGTGAAGAAAGGAGTCCAACAGAAGATTCCTAATGTGATGGTTAAAGTTGAAAATGTTGATTATGTCTGTGATACTGAAGTAACAGGACCCAACAAAGATTGGGTACCATATGCCTCTTAAATACAATTTGTTTCGCAGGGCAAGAATAAGGAGCAAGTCATTTAGATCATTGACAGTGGCTGCTCAAGACACATGACTGGTGATAAAGCCCTGCTATCACAATTTGTGGAGAAAGCTGGCCCAATCATAACCTTTGGAGACAACAACAAAGGTTACATAGTGGGATATGGCTGTTTGGAAATTGGAAATGTTGTCATTAATGATATTGCACTTGTTGATGGATTAAAGCACAAACTGCTCAGTGTCATCCAATTCAGTGACAGAGGATTCAAGGTTGATTTTGACATGATGGTGTGCAATATCTATCACAAGAAGGATGGAAGCCTCTCTTTGAAAGGGGTAAGGAAAGGAAGCCTGTTTGTTGCTGACCTAAGCTCAACAAAGAAGGATAAGATTTACTGTTTCTACAGTAAAGCTACTGTTGGTGATAGTATGTTTTGGTACAGGAAACTCTATCACCTCAACTTCAAGACAATGAACATGTTGATGAAGAAGGAATTAGTTAGATGACTACCTCAACAGGAATTTTGTCAAGAAGGACTGTGTGAGGACTGTCAAATGGGAAAATTGAAGAGAGTTGTGCACAGGTCAAAGCAAATCAACACCAACACAGAGCCACTCAAACTAATTCATATGGATCTCTTTGGACCAGTTAATGTCCCATATTTAGCCAAAAAGAGATATGCATTAGTTATGGTGGATGATTATTCTAGGTATACTTGGGTGAAGTATCTAGAATCAAAAGATGAAGCTGCTCAAGTTGTCATTGATCACTTAAGAGTTCTTGACAGAACTCCAAATGCCAAAGTTCAAATTATAAGAAGTGACAATGGTACTGACGTCAGAAATGCCACACTTGGTAATTTCTGCAAAGATGAAGGAATTGTACAACAATTTTCTGCTGCAAGGACACCACAGCAGAATGGAGTTGTAGAAAGGAAGAACAGAACTCTCATTAAAGCTGCCAGAACTATGCTTCATGGTGTAAAGTTACCTACATACTTTTGGGCAGAAGCTATCAACACAACCTGCTATACACAGAACAGAACCTTGATCAACAAGACTCATGGGAACACTCCTTACTATCTGCTCAATGGAAAGAAACCTATTGTCAAGTATTTTCATGTGTTTGGAAGCAAATGTTTCATGATGAAAGATAACCATGAAAATAAAGGGAAATTTGACACCAAAGCTTATGAAGGTATTTTCATGGGGTATGCTCTAGAAAGGACTGCCTACAGAGTCTATCTTTTGGAACACAGGATCATAGATGAAAGTGTGAATGTTACATTTGATGAAACCAAGTTTCCTGGACTGCGTGAAGAAGGTCAAATGTAGATTCTTAGATTTGAGAATCAAGGATACTTGGAAGAAGAAGAAATTGTTGATGAAGAACCTACCTTTACTCAAACTGTAGAAACTGAAAAAGATGCTGTCATTGAAAGTGATATAAATCAAACTCCAGCTCATTCACAGACCATTTCAGGAAATAATCAAAATGATGGTGACTCTGGAGATGTTGAAGAAAATGGTGGAGACAATTGCCCTAGTGAAGACTCAGTTCCTCTAACTGAGGCTACTGTTTCAGATCAAACAAGAAGCTTGCCCAGAACTACAAGGTGGAACAAGGATCACACAAATGACTTAATTATTGGAGATCCTTCTTCTGGGGTGAGAACCAGGAACAATGTTTCTGCTGACAGCATGTTTTCCTGTTCCCTGTCTCAAGTGGAGCCTAAAGCAATTGATGAAGCATTGTTGGATTCTGATTGGGTGATTTCTATGCAAGAGGAACTCAACCAGTTTGAAAGAAACAATGTATGGAAGTTGGTTCCAAGACCAAAGGAAAAGTCAGTTATTGAGACAAAGTGGGTTTTCAGAAACAAACTGGATGAAAATGGAAATGTGACTAGAAACAAGGCAAGGCTAGTAGCTAAAGGTTACTGTCAACAGGAAGGGATAGATTATGATGAGACATTTGCACCTGTTGCCAGACTTGAAGCTATCAGGATTTTTCTAGCCTTTGCTGCACACTGTAATTTCAAGGTTGTAACACCCCCAGATCCGGGGTCGGAGATCTAGGTTGTCACGATCCCTTGTTCCGTACAACACTTAATACTTGAACCATAAAATAATAAATCGACACACATGGTGACCCCACCATCAATATACTCACGCTAGTTATGTCTCAGAAACGAACTTATAAAAATAGTAGTCATATGATCCATAAATTAAAGTTATTACAACCCAAAATTAAAATACTTGCAACCTACTACCAGTATGATTTCTATGTGAAACCATATGGCAGCGCAAAAGTTTGTTCTTGTTCATTAATATACATAAGTGATACTTATAATTAAACCGGGGCAACAAGAGTTACACTCTGAACCAACTCAGTACTTCTACCTGAGGTGCTGCAACTGCCATCCTATGGGCGGCCTGTATGGCCCTGACGCACTTCCGAGCGGTACGACGAATCCTGGCCATCTACTCTAGCTGTTGTGTTGTGATATATATATATATATAGAAAGAAATCAAGAGTGAGCACTCAGCCCAACAATAATATAATACAGCATAAGCATATAGATAAGCTTATATTATAAAAGAGAACCTTTAAAACTTCATTCGTATACAGAATGATATATTTATTTTCTTTTCGTCAAATCATGCCATACAGTACGACCACTGTATGAGGAACATCATTACTCATCACTGTCACATTATCAGTAACTCAGCGTCTACGCTTTTGTTACAATGTGCAGTACAACTCCAATTGGAGGGAAGGGAATGTACTGGAACACCCGATACACAGTGATCAGCCGTTGTATCGTAACTTTTCTTTTCTACTAGTAGAAGGATGACTTCCTATTCGGCTATCACCCTGGCCGTATACGGGCCACTGTGCTAAGAGATCACTACCTCGGCGCCTATTTCGTCACCGGGTAAGCCTTAGCACGCAAGAGATCACTACCTCAGCGCCTATTTCGTCACCGGGTAAGCCTTGATAATTTTTGGCACTACCCCGGCACCTGTTTCATTGCCGTGTAGGCCCTTCCAATTCCCATGATGAAAATATCAATGAAACGGAAATCGGAATTTAATTCCATTTTTCCCAAGTACAAATACTTGTCAAAACTTTGTAACCGTTCAGAATTCCTTACTCCAGAGTATTTGAAAGGAGTAAGTCAAAGTGTGGGTTGACATTAGTCAACGAAACTACAGATGATTACCACGTATTTTGAAATCATGACCAGGGAGTTTATTGAAATTTTCAGAGTTTAGCAAGTTTGAAATACTTTACTTGAATGGGGGAGCCATCCCCAGTTATAGATATTTTAGAGGAACAGTGGAAGTAAAACTCTGTCCTCGAATTCCTGAACTAGATTCCCAAAACTATTCGCATTTAATTACCTTTAAATATCTTAAGATAATAGTTGGGAATCTCTATTTTAATACCTTTTCTGAAAATCAGAAATTTATATTTTTGTGTAAATAGTAGAACCTTTAATCATATAATATGGTTCTGTGATTTTTAAATCATATTTGGAATATTTAATAAATACCCAAATAATAAATATTGAATTATTATTCAATAATAATCCACTTAAGTGAATATTCAAATAATATTTACTCAATTAAATAATATTCAAATAATAAGTATTGAATTATTATTCAATATAAAACCACTTAGGTGAATATTCAAAATAATATTCACTTAATTAAATAATATGCAAATATTAAGTATTGAATTATTATTCAAAATAAAATTCTACTTAAATGAATATTCAAAATAATATTCACTAAATTAAATAATTATTCAAATAATATTTATTATAATATTATTCAAATATCTCACATTAAATATCCAATAATATATAGATATTGGAATATTTAATCAATATCTAAATGTAACTGTCCCTGGAACCCTCCAGCTTCTGACAGTATGATCAAAACAAAATAATAATTTGACTCTCGGTCTAAGTTTTAAAACTATCGTACAAGTACTCTATACTTAGAGTCTTTAACCTTTAACCTTGGTTTATATCTAGTATTTATCTAGCATATAAACCTTATATCTTATACAGCTTTTTATTAAAAGCGAAAACAGTTTATAAGTCATTTCACCGCATTAAAGCAGCATATTTATCAATATCACAACATATATCACAACAGAATCATTATATGGTGTAGGGTTTGAAAACTTGCTTTGGTGTCTTGGTGGTGTGGTAGTGGGGGCTTGAGAGTGTGCACGTCGATCTATAACAAGATATACAATTTCAGTCAGTCCCCTAGAACCAATTAATGTGCCATAACTTAAGCACTCAAGTTCTATTAATAAAAAAATCAAACGTCTCGCTCTCGGTCTTCTATAACCTCATGACGTTCCGTAAGTCTTAAGTCACAAGTTTGGGTGAAAATCTATTCACAAATCCCAAGTACTTTTCCTTTACCATTTCCTTGTTTTTAACCATCCCCTTAAGGGTATTTCACTCGCGCAACCTTTGTTCTCGCATTTTTCTAAAATCACAAACTTATCGTTTTAACACGAAACCTTCTAGGTTCCTTTCTAGACTATCCATAATAGTATCCATTTTAATATCTCAATCAAATTCCATTTTTAAAGGGCTTGATCCCTATCTCAAAGTTCATGCAATGAACTACTTAGTTACGCGAAACCGCTTTCACTAAAACGGACGTTTCTCCTAAACCGTAAATCGAAATGACACGATTATTTCGCTAAAACAATATAGGAAACAGGGCCTACATGCTCATGGTCATAAATTTCATGTTTATGCCCTTTAATGTAACCATAGTTTCTGTCTAAACTACCTAAGTAAAATTCGACATGGTAACGGCGCTTAAACGCACTTCCCGTGTTTTTAAACACTCAATACAACCACCAATCCACAATCAACCAACCACCAATCAAACCTAAAGCTAACACTACAATTTTCTGTCCAATTATGGTCATACTCTAGTTCATAAGTTTATCCACAAATCAACCATCAAACATACTTAAAATCATGCATACATGCTTCATTGCTACATAGCTCTTAAACAATCACTTATAACTACTAGATCAAGCATAATCTCAAAAAGGGGAGAAGTTTTATACCTTCCTTGGGACTTAACAAAAGCTATATATGGATGCTATATCCTTCCTTGTTCCTTAACTATGCTAATCAAACCTAAAAACTTCAAAACAAAACAAGATCTTATGAGATTACTATTCACATCACTATTCATCATCATCTTTGAATCAAATTTTGGACAAGCTATCCATCATGGATGAGGCTAAGATTAGAGATCTACCTTGGATATTGGAAGAGGGTGATTTAGAGCCCAAGATCTTGATTTATGGTTGAGTGAAAGTGGTAGAAATGTTTTTAAGGAATTGGAGAAATGGAAAAGGCCGAATGGTGTTCTTCACCTTGATGCATCCTTTTTGATTTTTTTTGTTTGATTTTCTTTTGTTTTATTTTGTCTAATTAATCCTTAATACTTTGTACTTTAATTGTGTGGCTAATATCATGTTTTGTCATCAATGACAAGGCTCTTTTTATCTTGTGGTTGTGGTGAAAGTGGTGACAAGGTGGTGATTCATCACCTTGTCATCACTTTGTCATGCATATGTCATTCCTCTGCATCACGCTTATGTCATCATTTGTATCCTCAATCCTCTTATATATTGCACTTGATGATCTCATATAATACTCCTCCTTTGGTTAGGGTTTAATCCATAATTTGTTGCGCTTTTGTTTCGCGATAGTTTCAAGTGGTTTTAAAAACGTTTCTCTGTACCAAAGCTAGGGGATACTTCTTTGATCTTTCCATTATCTTTGTCTAATATATTTTGACGCCCTCCAAACCCGGGGTACAGATTTGAGGAGTCACCCGACCAACGGTACACTATCTAACACATGCATAATGTATATAAAGACATAAAATACCCCTTAACCAAGACCGCATCCAGATTATGGCAATGAACACAAGCTACTACAATATTTTATTAATACAATACCAGTTTTATCAGAGTTATTACATCACAACTTAGGTTCAAATCTAGACATCTAATCTAGAAAAGCAAAACAACAACTACCCTGCCAGTGACAACCACACGAGGGGCTTTCCTAGCTACCGGTGAACTATCAGTCACGATGTGCCGACTCATACTCTCGCTTCACTGGAATAGGTTTAGAAAACAACAAGCAAGAGTGAGCCAAAATTGCTCAGCAAACATCAATGAATCATTTCTATTACAGATGTAAGGATATGAATTTATGATATCAGAATCAACAATATTTAGCTAACACATGCTTTGTATCAATAACAATTGAAGAAAAAGAATTAGAATTTGGCTTATACATTTTATTAAAATCAAAGGTTGTGCTGCTGGCCAGCCACGCATCAACCCCGGACTAGCTCACGTCATAGTCCTCTACTAGATCCTAGGCCAATCTGGGCCTTAAGTTATTCCGACCATAAATATGGCCCGACCAATTACCGGTCCATTTTAAAAACATGCCAAATCTATCATAGGGTATACACAATACCATGCTCAATAAGATAAACTCAATGTAGAATAATTGCAAAAGAGCTTCAACTGCTCAGTATCAAATGAAGATCGAGAAATAATCATGGAATAATTTCAACGGTACAGTGTACTCATTCAATAAGGAAATCAATATTGGTAATCGATAATCGATGACCGTAATCAATAGTCAACGATGGAAGTCAAATGATCAATGGTTTTCAATAATAATCAAAGGATGATAATCAATAATAAATGGTGGTAAACAATAAGCAAGTGAATTGGAAATAAGGGTTTCCGATGCAGATCAAATCAAAGAATCAAGAATTTCTAAGGAAATGGAATCAGTTGTCCAAATGCGGTTAAAAGATTGATAATTTGAACTGTTCTGGGGATAACGGTATTCAAGTAATCAAGACAATAATAATTTTTATCACAAGTAAAGGCACAGATACTTGCCTGGTCTAAGTTGCTGTCGGATCGACTCTGCTCACTCTACCTTTCCCTTTCCCTTGCTCCGGGAACTCGATTCTATAATTAAACAACTCATCACAATAAGTCTAACTATTCTTGTAATATCCCCAAATTTGGTACTTATTTAAGAACTATTGATGAATAGTAACTTTTGTTAAAAACCACTGATGAATAGTAACTTTTTCATTTAAAAAGTTTTCAGACCACCCTATGTACGGAACGGTATAATGAACTTTCAAAGTCGTATTAATGATCTAAGAGGTAAATGAAGGAATGCAAAAGCTGTCAGAATCGGAAAAATAGCATTTCTGTTTTCTCCGAAATTTCACCAATAACGGATGGATTAATCATTATTTAAAAAATATTGGAGGATTTAATTATCAATTCCATGGATATGGATTTAATAAAAGAATTAGTGATATCAAGAACGTTTACGGTAAACTACTTCGATAGAACACTTAAGAAACCCTGCGAACATTCTATGAGATTAAGCGGCGACGGGACAACGCGACACTTACAGGATTAAATATAGGCATGGAAGTAACATGTAACAAGATTAATTCAAGGAATGCAACAATTTGATCATCCGTGTGAAAGGGAACAAACTAGTAAAGCTGCTTTGCCACCATAGTATCCCGTTGCTCGACATGTGTCTTGATGATGAGGCTTATTGCAATGACTCACCATTTAAACTACAAAATATCACATTTTCTATCAAATCAACCAAGGCAAAAAAAATCAAGAAAGAACCCCACTTGAAGAACAAAAGCATTCGGCCCTTTTGAAGAAAAGAAAGATAGATTTTTCAAAGATCATCTTCCACTCATCCATAAATCATGTTCTTGGATTCTAAAGCTTCCATATTTCCAAACTAAGGTATTCTATTTATCTTAGAATCATCCATTGAGGTTAACATGTTCAAATCCTTGATTGAAGATGAGAGTGAATAGTGAAATGAATAGTAATCTTTTGTGTTCTTGATTTTGTTCTTAAGGATTAAGCTTGTTAAGGTTTGTTCGAAGCTCAAGGAAGAATTATAAACTATTGTTAGTATACATCAAGCATCAAGGAAGGTATAAACTCTTGAAACCCTTAGTTATAAATGGATTTATATGGTTAGTTTTAAGTATAGTTTAGTTGGTATGAACATAAGGATGGTTGATTGAATTTGATGAAAGTTTGATGTTGTTTTGAGGATGAATAAGTAGATGTTGGTTTTGACTATGGTTGATGATGATTATGGACTAGTAATGATGTTGAAGAATTGACTTGATGATTTGGTTGGATTGATCATGTAAAGTTTATGATTAAACTTTGGAATCATTAAAACATAGCCGTTATAATGCCCGATTTTCCTTAACCTTGTTTTGATTGTGATATTCGAACATAATGACTTCTGTCCAAGATCACCACTGCCCATTATAGTGTAGGTCTTGTTTCAAGGTTCGTTTTGGTGCAAACATCATGTGAATCCGATTTACGATTTAGGAGAAACAAGTATTTTAGTAAAAGATGTTTCGCGAAACCAAACTATACCACTTAGCCAACTTTGAGGCAATGATCAAACCCCTTAATCGACTTATTAGAATGTGAAACTTTATGTTAACATGCTAGGTACGTTTAGGAAGACCCTCGAAAAGATTTCGTGTTGAAAGGATTAAATCTCAATTTTATAAAAATGCGTGAGCGAGCATACGCGAGTGGAAGTTCTTAAAAGCGTTAACTTGAAAATGAACCTGTTTACTTGAGATAGTACATACTTAGTTTCATGAAAGTGTTAAGTGATTAACCTCGGATATTTTGACTATGTATAGATCGCCGGATTAACCCGAGGCACACTACCCCTACCTCACCACCAGGCAAGTTTTCGAAACCTATACTTACTGTTGTTGTGATAATAAACTGTTTTCATATATGATATGCAATTGCGATATATAAATTGCATGCTTGTTTTCGAACTGCTATATATAGCGATACTCGAGGTTATGACTTGAGGTTGGGGCTTATAATCTAGATATGGGATATAAGCTATAAGCCAGGTTTTTATAAATGCCCTAGGATAAGGGCGTGTGATTTTTCTTTAGATCAAAAGTAATTATATTTTCTGTATATGTTAAAGATTATTTTTCCGATAAAGATATCGGGTAACCGTTATTCGATATTTATTTATTTAATGAATATTATTTTTGAATATTCATTTGAGTTTTATTTATTTAATGAATATTATTTTTGAATATTCATTTGAGGTTTATTTATTTAATGAATATTATTTTTGAATATTCATTTGAGGTTTATTTATTTAATGAATATTATTTTTGAATATTCATTTGAGGTTTATTTATTTAATGAATATTATTTTTGAATATTCATTTGAGGTTTATTTAATTAATGAATATTATTTTTGAATATTCATTTAATCATTATTTACTTAATGAATATTATTTTCGAAGATTCGTTTAAGGTTTACTTATTTAATAAATATTATTCGATTATTTATTAAATACTTTTAACAAGTTTTAAAAATGAGAAATGTTATTTAAAGTTTATCCTCGATCTTCAATAATTATGAAGGATATTCTAAGCTGTATTATTAATTTTTTTTTTATCAAAAAGAGGTTCCCAAAACACTGTTTTTCCATTTAAATCTGTCTTTTAAGAAGATTTAAATGCTCGCTCAACTATCAAAAATATGGGAAACCTGATTTAAGTGACTGCTACTCATTTTAAACTCTCAACTCAAAAAACTGTCAAGGGACAGATATTTTCTCGGAGCAATTTAATTGCTGCAAGTCAAATGTTGTGTTACCACCTCAACGATCGAGGGGTAAATTGATGGAACAAGTCGATATCCATTAACAAGCATCGCTTGGGAAATATTGGAGAATCTTCCTTTCCAACCAAGATATAACTACTTAGTGGAGTCGTATCAACAAGTATTACACTTGGGGAAAGGAGGACGATCTTTACGTTTCAGAGTCATGGATTTCATCCGAACTAGGAGCAAGTGTAAGAGGTCGAGTCGCGCCGATCCATCATTTTATTGCCCCAAATGGGCCGGGGAGATCCAGAAAGGCGGTAGACAATGTCAGGCTGTCGTATTCTTCCATCTACATGTAGAAAACCCTTTTTAGTTGTACAACCTACTACTGATCATAGTAAGGTTGGACAACTGGCGCAGAGATTACTCCAGTATTAGTTCATCATCCAACTTGGATAATTCTGCAACATGTATTGAAAGGGACTAAAGGGTAGCCCCCTTAGTACAGGTTTACCGATCATGTTGGCAGAGGGTCGAAAAGTGTTTAACAAAATGAAGTCACAATAAATCCTTGCAACTTCATCTTTTATTTTATGAGTTATGACTCTGATAAAATCTTACTCAGATTATATATGCATAAGTGGATTTTGGGTTACGGAAACATTATATTAATTTTCCTCGTAACTTCATCTTTTACGTTATACTAGTATCTTATCCGTTTAAAGCATAACATGTGGCTACAAAGATATTTTCGAACTGTTATATACTGATAATTTGTCATAAACTATTTTGGTGGGCTCTATTGCTCACCCTTGCTTTATTTATTTATATCACAACAACAGCTAGAGCAGATGGCCCGCAACAGGCACACTCTGCGCAAGCAGGTAGCAGCCGTCAGAGATTTACCCGCTGATGTCGTAGCCGCCATAGCCGAGGTAGTAGTAACCTGTAGCCTAGGCTACAGCTTTTGTGTATCAGACTTATTTATATTATGATTAATGTAAGCAACGGCAAGAGCTATTAAGCGTACTCTGTAATCTTTTGGGTTTGTAATAGCTTATAACTTGTGGATCATATGACTAGATACTTATTCCAATTTCATCTCTAGGACTATAAATAGTTGTGTGTGTGGTATTGTTATTGCGGGGTCACAGCATGCAGTTTAATTGTTTTGATTCAAGTGCAAGTATTATGGATGGAAATTGAGACCGTAACGACCGGATCCCCGACCCCGGATCTGGGGCTGTTACAGAAATGGTATCAGAGCGTGAGAGTTATAAACCCCAGAGATGATGCGACGTTACAATAATAAATTCACTAAGATAATAAGAACTCTTTCCAAGTTCGACTAAAACCCTTACGGGAACTTTAATATCATGATAGTAACATAGTTCGTTATTGTGTAGGCGAGCGACATCTCTGACCCTGAGGCTTTCGAGAGACAGCATGATGAGGACTTGCTCCGGACTACAGATCCCTACTATGAGGGTTTTGAGGAGGAGGACCCGTAGGAGGTCCAGGCAGATGCGGACACCGAGGTTGTTGAGGATTCTGATGATGAGGATCCAGAGGAGGACCAGACCCTAGCTGATACTGAGATTATGGAGGGGGATGCTGAGGACCAGACTCCACTTCCTACTGAGAGAGCCCCTACCCCTTCACCGCTGCCTTTGAGCCCTTCCCTTGATGATTTTGAGGAGCTTACCCCTGAGCCACAGCAGACAGAGGCTGCACCACCAGCAGACCCGGTTACCCCACCCCATGTCCCGTCAGAGGGGATACCAGTGTGTGTGTGAAAGGCATATGTCTAGGCCTATTTGTAAACACCGAGGATTCTACTCAACTTTAATTAAGATGTAATAAGTAAATAATAAAAATCAAATGTCACAGGAATCTCAAAAGGTTATATCTGTCAAAGAATGAAGATTAAAGTCATCTACAGACTTCAAGTGATTCTACATTGAAAGAAGCTCAATTTATTGATCAAGCCTCAATGAAGTATTCAAGCTCAGTGGATTTATTAAAGTGACAGAGATTTCAAGTGGTGACAGAAAAAGATACTGGTTACAGAGTTCTTGAATGAGAAGGAAGTGAATCACTGCTTAAAGTTAAATAGATAAAGAACAGACATTGTCGTTAGTCACTCATGAACCAGACAGTGCATCGAGTGTCAACGTACTATTATGTTTATTCTTTATCTAAGTTTTAAGTGATTCAGAATTAATTGAGAAGTCAACTAATTCTATTTATTCTCTTATAAATAATTAATATTATTAAGTATATTATTTATTAAATTAATTCTGCAAAGAATTAATTTAATATATAATTTATTTAGTTAATTATTTAAATTAGAATATATATGAACTAGGAAGACTTAGATTTAAACTAGGAAGACTCTGTTTTTTAAACTAGGAAGACTCACAAGTGAGTCTTCCCGATTGTCTTCCTAGAGTAAATCCTTGTCTTCCCGAATGTCTTCCATGTACAATGGCTGTCTTCCCGAGAGTCTTCCAAGGCCAAAGTCACAGTTTTCCTGCAAGTCTTCCAAGGCATAATTCTATTCTGTTTAAAGTGGATTGCACGTGAGAATTGGAAAAGAAATGCAAGTGATATAAATACAAGGCAGTGGACTTAAAGAAAGAGACAGAACACAATTGAAAAGACACAGAAGAACAAAACATTACATTACTTCTCTGCCTTTACTTCTCTCAACTGTCAAGCTACAAATTATGTAGGAGTATTAATTCTTGATTGTTCTTCAACATTTAATTCATAAGAATTGTATCTCTTGTACTACTTTGACTTTCTAGCGGATCATAATCCCTAGATTTTATATCGAACTGCTTTTTAGTATTCGATCCTTTTTATTACAAAAATAGATAAATTCATGTCGAATTTATTCTAGATTTGTTTTATCAAGTTCTTTGTAATCAGTGATCAAAATTGTAACACCCCTCAAGTTTAATAGAGTTTCTATTTAACTTGAATATTGTTTCAGTTTTTATTCCGCACTAATTTGTTCTAAACAGTTAAATCTTTTAAAGGACAAATTCGATAAAACGGTATAGTTTGTATTCAACCCCCCCTTCTACAAACTTATCAAGACCTAACAATTGGTATCAGAGCCTTTTGATTGATATACAAATCAAAGATCCAATTGTTTTGAGATTTTTTTCTTAAACTCTGATTTTTTATCTTATTCCTAAAAATCTCAAAAGATGTCTACTACACAGAAAGTGGGTACAGTTAAAATCCCAATGTTCAGCAAGGAGCATTATCCAATGTGGAAGAAGAAGATGCTCCTATTTCTTAAGGTTGCAAATCCTAAATACATTGATGTGCTGAAGAACGGTCCCAAACTCCCTATGATTATTGAGGGAGAGTTAATAGAGAATGATGTTGTTACTAGGGCTGCTAGGATGTACCCTAAAGATCCCAAGGAGTACACTCCTGATGAGAAAGAGGATGTTACCTTGGATTCCTGTCTTCAGTTGATCCTTATTGATTGTCTTGATCCTATCATGCATAATCATGTCCTAAATTGTGATACTGCCAAACACATTTGGGGAACCATAGAGATAATCAATGAGGGGACAGAGGAAGTTAGGGAGAATATGCTGGAAATTCTCACCTCACAATATGAGCATTTCATATCAAACCCTGGTGAAGGTATCTCTCAGGTTTTTGAGAGATATAACAAATTAATCAATGATCTGAATCTCAATGGGAAGCACTACACCAACAAGGAGATTAACAAGAAGTTCCTTCTTACACTTCCACCTCATTTGGAGCACAAAATATCTGCCATTAGAGAAGCAAGAGATATGAATGAGATTGCTTTGGAGAGATTGTATGGTGTTCTGAAGACCTATGAGCTGGAGCAGATTCAACAAAGGGAGCTGTATGGAACTGGGAAGATTGTTAGTACTTCTACTGCACTGGCTGCTGAAGTCCCACAGAAACTGGAAGTGAAGCCTGTTCAACCTTCCAGTTCTAACATGAATGTTATTGATGCTGAATATGGATTAACATCCATTGATCAATCTGGTGGTGATTTCTATTCTTTAGAGGAGCTTGATCAGCTGGAGGATGGTGACTTGGCTTTGATAGTCAGGAAATTTGGGAAGTTCAGATTCAAGAGGAATCCCAATCTTAAGTTCAGACCCAGATTTCAGAGAGGTGGATCTTCATCTTCAAGTGGCATAAGGGGTGGCTACAAAACTGGAACTGTGGATAGGAGCATAATTAGATGCTACAATTGCAATGAGTTGGGTCACTTTTCTACTGAATGCAGAAATCCAAAGCAAGTGACAAGAAACACATTTGATTCTAGCAAGAAGAACAAGATTGGGAAAGCTTATGTTGCTGAAGGAAAGAGTTTGGATGACACTGACAGTGATGAAGAAGCAGGTGAGATTGGGAACCTTGCTCTAGTGGCTAAAGAGGCAAGCACTTCATCTGCATACATGTCAGAGGTAAAGTTTACTGATACTGAAATGATTCGTCATCTTGGTGGCACCTTAGAGTGTGCACGCACTGAAAATGATAGAATAATTCTTTTAAACACAAATCTTGAAAAGGAAATAAAAGAATTAAAACTAGTGCATGTTAATCAGGATGAACTTATTGAGAAAATTGCATTTCTTGAGAATAGGGTTAAATGTTATATTCAACTGGAAACCATTCTTAAGGAAAAGAATAGTGTGCTTAATACCAAAGCTAATGCCTATTACAACTCTTGTAAGACGGCTAAAGAGATTCTCAATAAACAAGCTGTTGGTAATCATGTCAGTATAGGTTATGATTATAATGAGGCTATTGGATTGCTTGGAATTAATACCCCTTGTAAAGTCAGATCTGAAGGGAAGGTTGTTCCATATGTACTTAAGGGTATTGAAACACCCTTCTGTAAGGAGTCCGAGGCAGATCCTATGAATGAATACTCTATCATTATAGCTGAGGAGAATCGTGAAGAGGATATTGCTTTGGAAGCTGAATAGTCCAAAAAGTGTATATCTGATATTCCAGTCAAAGTTGCTACAACTAAAAAGACTAAATCAGATATCCATAAGTTGGATCAAAACAACTGTAGATCTAACATGCCTGTTGTTAATTCTTCTCATAAAGCATGTGGTGTGATTAATTGCATATCTTGTGCTTTCAATGTTATGTATGCTTATTTTAATAGTAAGCATGTATCTAGTGATAAGACTGCTCCACGTCAACATGTTAATAATAAGAAGCATGTTAAAGCTAAGACTGCTAGTCCTCCTAATACTAGAGTGGATTCATTTATCCCTAAGCCTACTCAGAAATGTGTTAAGGCTGGCTATAAATGGAAACGCTCTTATGTGAAAGAGGTTGAAGTAGTTTTAGTTAGAAATGTTGTTTTGCCTGACAAAGGCCAGTTCTTTAAGTATGCCGGACCCAATCAATTTTGGGCTCCGAGGAAGGACTAATCAATTTGATATTGCAGGGAGTTAAACAGGTAAACTGTGTTATGTGGATTCTTGACAGTGGCTGTTCAAGGCATATGACCGGAGATAGAGCCCTGCTATCAGATGTGGTTGTGAAAGCTGGCCCAGTAGTTACCTTTGGAGATAACAGCAAGGGTATTACGAAAGGATATGGTTGTTTGAAGTACGGAAATTTTATCATTGAAGATGTTTCATTTGTGGAAGGTCTGAAGTTCAATCTTCTCAGCATCAGTCATTTCTGTGACAGAGGATATGTTGTTTCCTTTGAAAGAGAGAAGTGTCAGATCCTTCACAAGAAGAATGGAAAGCCTGCTCTTCAAGGAGTAAGGAAAGGTGACTTGTTCATAGCTGATCTGAACTCGGGATTCAAAGATGAAGTTAATTGTTTTTATGCTAAAGCTTCATTAGATGATAGTTGGCTATGGCACAAGAAGATGTCTCACCTTAACTTCAAAACCATGAACTCTTTAGTCAAGAGGGAATTGGTTAGAGGTTTGCCTCAGATGGAATTTACAGAGGAAGGACTGTGTGAGGCATGTCAGAAAGGAAAGTCAAAGAAAGCTTCTCATAAGGGCACTGACACATCTTCAATAACTGAACCACTTCAGCTACTACACATGGATTTGTTTGGTCCAGTTAATGTGATGTCTATGTCAAAGAAGCAATATGCACTTGTGATTGTTGATGACTTTTCAAAATATACATGGGTTTTATTCCTACATTCCAAGGATGAGACCCCATACCTGGTGATTGGCCATATAAAGTTGATTGAGCTGGATTCTAGATTCCCTGTTAGAGCCATAAGGTCAGATAATGGTACTGAATTCAAGAATGTCATTCTAAATGACTTTTGTGCTGATAAAGGAATAACAAGACAGTATTCTGCCCCTAGAACTCCTCAACAAAATGGAGTAGTGGAAAGAAAGAATCGTACATTGATTGAAGCAGCTAGGACTATGCTAAGTGAGTCCAAACTTCCAACGTACTTTTGGGCTGAAGCAGCGAATACAGCTTGTTATACTCAGAATCGAACTTTAATCAACAAGGACTTAATGAAGACTCCTTATGAGATCATGAACAACAAGAAACCAACTGTCAAGTACTTTCATGTATTTGGAGCAAAATGCTTTGTGCTTATAGATGACAATGTGAAACGTGGCAAGTTTGATGCAAAGGCACAAGAAGCTATTTTTGTTGGTTATTCCAGAAGATCTTACAGGGTCTACTTGGTTGGCAGTCACACAGTAAAGGAAAGTGTCAATGTTACTTTTGATGACACTAAGTTCCCTAATATCCAAAAAGAAGACTCATCTGAAAAGCTGAAGTTTGATAACTTGCCAGACTCAGAATCAGATGATGCAGCCCCACCTGAAGTTATTGCTGGTAATGATAATAACAATGATGATAATGATCATGGTGATGGTGGTGGAAACACTGGTAACAATGGAGATACCACCAACACTGGAGAAGAATCATCAAGGCAATCAAGCAACAACTCAGGGGGAGCAAATGAAGGGTCATCTAGTCACTCACAACATCAAAGTGAATTTCAAGGTGAATCATCAAGATCAAATCTTCCAAGACAGACTGTTTGGAATAGAGCTCATCCTTTTGAGCTGATCATTGGTGATCCAGATGTTGGAGTTAAAACTAGAAGTGCTACTCAGAATGAATGTCATTTCTCAGCATTTCTATCTAAAATGGAGCCAAAGAAAACTGAGGAAGCACTGACTGATCCAGATTGGGTGATTGCTATGCAAGATGAACTCAATCAGTTTGAACAACATCAAGTCTGGAAGCTGGTACCCAGGCCAAAGAACAAGAAAGTAGTTGGTACAAGATGGGTATACAGGAACAAGCTAGATGAGGATGGCATTGTGACAAGGAACAAGGCAAGACTGGTTGCACAAGGGTATTCACAAGCTGAAGGCATTGATTATGATGAAACCTATGCACCAGTGGCTAGACTTGAGTCCATCAGGATGTTCTTAGCATTTGCTGCTTACTCCAATTTTAAAGTCTATCAAATGGATGTTAAGAGTGCATTCCTGAATGGTGAGCTTGATGAAGAAGTGTATGTGGAACAGCCCCCTGGCTTTGAAAATCAGGAGCTGCTGGACTTTGTGTACTTTCTCTTCAAGGCTATCTATGGTCTCAAACAAGCCCCAAGAAAATGGTATGACACTCTCTCTGGTTTTCTTTTAGAAAATGGTTTTGTTAGAGGTATCATAGACAAAACTCTTTTTTCAAAGAAATACAAAGGTGATATGATATTAGTCCAAGTCTATGTGGATGACATCATATTTGGGTCTACTAATGATAATCTCTGTAAGAGTTTTCTGAGCTAATGCAGAGTAAGTTTGAAATGAGTATGATGGGTGAGCTGAAGTTCTTTCTTGGATTGCAAGTAAGTCAAAGGTCAAATGGTATATTTATTTGTCAATCCAAGTATCTCAAAGAACTCCTCAAGAAGTATCACATGGAGGATTCAGCATCAGCAAGGACTCCATCTTCAATAGCCATCAAACTTGGAGCTTCTGACAAATCTATCAAGGTAGATGTTACAAGCTACAGAGGTATGATTGGATCCTTACTCTATCTTACTGCTAGTAGACCAGATATTATGTATGCTACATGCTTGTGTGCAAGGTTCCAAGCGGACCCTAGAGATGTACATCTCGTTGCTGTGAAAAGAATCTTGAGATATCTTAAGGGTACACCTAATCTAGGTATCTGGTACCCTAAAGATTCTGGTTTTAATCTTGTTGGATATACAGATTCTGATTATGCAGGTAGTGTTGTGGATAGAAAGAGTACCTCTGGGAGTTGTCAATTCCTAGGAGGTAGGTTGATTTCCTGGTATAGCAAGAAACAGCAAACAGTTTCCAATTCAACAGCAGAAGCTGAATATATTGCTGCTGGAAGCTGTTGTGCTCAGATCTTATGGATACGGAATCAATTAAAGGACTATGGCTTTGCATTAGATAAAATTCCCATTTTTTGTGATAATACAAGTGCCATAGCAATCTCCAACAACCCTGTGCAGCACTCGAGAACAAAGCACATTGATATCAGGTATCATTTTATCAGAGAGCATGTCATGAATGGAACTGTGGAGTTACATTTTGTACCCACAGAAGAACAGACTGCAGATATATTCACTAAATCTGTTGACGAATCCACATTTATCAAGTTAGTTGGTAAATTGGGTATGTTAAACAGTCTTAGTGATTAACAATATCTCTGTCATGTTTGTTCTTTCAAAATTCATTTTCTCTTGTCATATAACTGATATTTATTGCTAATTCTCATTTAATATTACATGCTTGTGTATTTAAATAGCTCTGAATATTTTATTTTCTTTAAAAATATTTTTCTCATATTTTTTAAGTAGAGAAATGTATTTTTATTGAAAATATATTTATTTAGAATTATTTAGGTATTTTTCAGATTGTAAATATTGTTGTTTAAATAATTCTGCAAGTTTATATTATTTTTATGCAATTCTATATTATTCTGCATTTTTCTGTAAATATTCGAATTAATTCTGAGTTTTCCTAAGTCTTCCCAGTTTTGTACTAGGAAGACTACCGGGAAGACAAGAATTATTTCTTTTTTTTTTTGTTTTTTGTTTTTTCTATTTAATTTTAAGTCTTTTCCTAAGTCTTCCCAGTTTTTTGAACTAGGAAGACTATCGGGAAGACTTAGAATTAATTAGTTTATTTTCAGATTTTTGTTTTATTGATTTTCCGGAAGACTTTCTAATTTGTATTAGGAAGACTACCGGGAAGACTATCCTAAGTCTTCCCGATTGTCTTCCCAATACAAATTTTAAAAAAAAACCGTTCAATATCTTTTCTTTTACAGTTATTTTTATTCTATATATATATACATATACATACACTGTACATACAGCATTTCTTCATTTTTTTTCCTTATCAGTTTTCTCTCAATTCTTCACAAACCCCCTGTTCGAATTCTTTCTCTTTTGCAGAAGCTTTAATCTTTGTCACTTTTGCTCAAGTTATTACTTAACAATTCATATATGTTCTGTCATAATCCATATATCAACTCGAATTGCTGTCCATTTTTATTGTATCATTCGACTTGGTCTTTGATTTGCTAAAGTAATTCCTAGTGTTTTGTGATCTTAATAGTTTTTGTAAGTATAAATCTGTGTGTGGTACTGTGTGTGTTCTTGAGATTATTGCCCGTTCATTTGCCCAATTCTAATTGCATTTCAAAGGTTTTAGTTCGAATATTTAGGATCTAAAATTTTAAAATTAATTAATTTTGATAAAATTT
The DNA here is from genome assembly GCA_030848705.1 of Heracleum sosnowskyi. NCBI lineage: Eukaryota > Viridiplantae > Streptophyta > Magnoliopsida > Apiales > Apiaceae > Heracleum > Heracleum sosnowskyi. The sequence goes on from CM061235.1 coordinate 77,152,935, forward strand.
AATTTTGTGGATTTTAGTAATTTTAATTAATTCTAAAAATCCCTAAAATTTTATTTTTATTTTAAATTAATTAAAATTTTGTGTTTTATCAAAATGGATCCTAATAATTTTGAACTAGTTTTAAACAATTATGTTGGGTATTTTGATCCGTCTAAATGCAAGGTGGAACGTTTTAAACCTTGGATTCATTTTTTAAATAGCGAGACTTGTATCAGTCATGCTATTTGTGCCAATGCACTTCTAAAAATTGATCCTTTGAGGTTTTTGTGTTCAAGTGTTGTTATTGCTGGAAATTCAAAATCTTTTTCGTTTCATATTTTAAACCAGCAATACACAGTCACTTTTGAGTTATTCTGTGATGTGTTGCATTTTCCAAAGGACAGGTTTGATCCCTTACCCACTGATGATGAGTTATCACAGTTCTTTGTGAATATTCAATATCAGGGTCCCTTACAGATGGTTAAATTGTCCAAAAGCTTTGTTGTAAGGGAATGGGATCTGTTCTTTGATACTATAGCTAGGGTATTTGGTAACTGCACAAAAACAAACTTTCATTGCATTACCAGTCTTAATCAGTATATTGCCTATGCTATAGTATTTGGTCGTAGATTGAACTTTGCTGAGATTCTGTGGAACCTATTGCTCAACAGGCTTGCTCACTCTAGGAGAGATTCTGATAATGGTGTGAAAGTAAAGTGTTGGTACCCTCGCTTTCTAACTCTTATCATTAATCATCTTCTCACTGCTGAGCAGGTAGAACTGTTTCGAGAAGCTAGATTTGAAACCTCTCCAACCACAGACACCAAATTCTACACCAGACTTGATGTATCATCCAAATTTCCCACCATACCTGTTCTTGTTTCACCATTGATGAGTCAATTCATTAATCTTCCTATCTTTGGTGAACAAGTTCCTCAACCACATCCAGTTCCACTGCAGGTAGTTATTCCTAACTCTGGTTCTTCTTCTGGTACTTCAATTGGAACCCAAGTGGTTGTTAGGGCTGACCCAGAGATTGTAGAACCACAGTCTCTGACCCAGGTCATAGAGCCATACAGAGAGTCAAACACTTCTGATACACAACCTGAGCCTAATATTCAAACCAGTTCAAGAAGAGTTAGTGATATAGCTGAAATGAGTGTTCCCACAGCTCTGTCTCCACCCTTAAAGAAAAAAGAAGAACCTATAGGGAGACAACTGTAAGCCCATCCGTACGATATGGACATTGATATGGCCACTACACAGTCTCTGGAGACATCCTCTCAACAGGGTGGATCTATTGAAATTCGCCATAGGGCCATGGCATCTTGTACTGAGTCAAGTACACTCCCATTACTCACAATGGGAGAAGATATCCATATAGATGACACTCAGGACACCATGCCAGGAGAGCACCTTACTTTTGACTTTGAAACAGTGCCTACCATAGTTACGGTAGAAGTGCCTTCACAGGCATCTGAGGGAAAATCTGATTCTTCGCCAACTCAAATAGAATCATTTTCTCCCCTCCCAGAGGAAACATCTCTGGCTCCCCTAAGGGATTTTTCACTCGCAGTTTATACTGGAGAAAGTGAAAGGCAACCTGATGAGTCTGTCCCTGAAGCAATTCAGTATACAATGTCAAATATTTTAACAGACTCATTCAGGGATCGGGAATTGTGAACTCCCATTGCACCACCACTGACCTCTCTTGAAGGGGCTAGGGTGATTTTTCATGCAGGTACATCTTCTGAAAATCTAGACAGACAGTTAGTTGTGAGAGACATGATCAAACACAGAGTGATACACAAGCACGTGAGATGAGTGAAACACCACTGAGAGCAATTGAAGTGAGTGCACACACTGACACAAACACTGCTTTGTTGTTGAACCAGCTAGCTGATCTACAAAGGAAGTTACAAGAAACCCAGGCTGAGAACAATCTTCTGAAAGCACAAGTGGTTGCACAATCTACCACCTCTGTATCAAATCAGCTGGGTACTGTGAAAGATGACCTGGAAGGATTGAAGAATAATCTACTCCCGAGGCTGAATTCAATCCAACAATCTCAAGTACTGGTGGCTTCAGACATCGCTGATATTACAACGTCAAATGCTCAGATATTGGAGAGTGTTAAGGACATTGCTTCTATTTCTACCAAGGTGGACTTTATTCTGCAAACATTTGATGAAAACCAGAGGTTTAATGAAGAAAGGATGTCTAAGATTGAAGGAGGAATGGAGCATCTTAATGAAGGGATGAAGCACATATACTATATGATCAAGAAATCACATCAACCTACTGAAGAGCAAAGAACTTTCTTTGAGGGAGATGATGAGGATGAGGATGATGCTGATGAAAGAGGAGATAGAAGTGAAAGAGGAGAGATAAGGAGAACATCTAAGGTGAATCCTAGGGCTTCCACAGCTCAAACTGTAGAGGATTCCTCAACTAAGGGGGAGAAGGAGAAGAAAGGAGAAGAAAGAGAAGCTGGAGGAGCTTCTGGAAAAGATAAGGGGAAAGGTAAACAATCACTGGAGGATACTACTTTTGATGATGCCTACTACTACCATGGTGAACAGGATGACTTCCAATTTGACACATCTGGTGATCTGAGGAAGACCATATATGAAGAAGCTTTTGGTGAGGAGGAGGTTGAAGAGGCAGCAAACTTTGAGGATTGGGAAAATGAAGCTGATCTATACACACCTGACCCTTTGTTTCAGAAGGAGTTGAAGAAGCAACAGGCAGAACTAAGAAGAAAGGAGGATGAGAATGCCAAGGTCTCCGAAATCATATCTCAGAAGCTGAAAATTCAAAAGGCTGAACATGAAGACAAACAACGTCTTCATAGTATTCATGTCAAAGAAAGGAGATTGGATGTTAGGATGAGGCAAGGAATCAAATGGGATAAGGCAAGGGAGATGTTTGATATCCCTCAGAGAGGCATAAACAATGATGCTACTTTTCTGAAGCTGCTTGAGAAGATCAGAACTGTTAATCCAGACAATTCATTATACATGAAGGCATTGAAGGAAGATATCCTAAGGATTACATCTGCATTTGATCAAGTGAGGCAAGAACTGTTCATCTATGTCTCAAGTGCTCTTGAAGGGTCATTCACCATTTCTCTTGACCTCCTACAAAGAAGATCTCTCTCTGAATTATGGATTCTTATGAGTAAGGTAAAGAGATCTTCTTGCTTGAATGAGCTTCTATATGACCGGCTGAGAGATTCTTCTATGAAGGTCAGCCCTCAAGTTGTACATTTTCCTTATGAAGTCAAAATCTACAGAGGTGCAACTTTAGAGACTGTGAGGCTGGATCCTGATTCCATGAAGCTACAGACTGCTATGCAACTGGTGAAGTTGGAGAATCTTCTTAGAACTTCTGGGTTTGCTTCTGTAGAGAAGTCTGAAGTTGCTGATATGATTTCAGACTACTGCACGGAGAAAATTCCAAGGTATGCTCAGATGAAGAATAGATTGAAGAAGATCACCACTTAACCAGTAATGCCAAGTGGTGTGGTTTCTGAAAGTGATCGTGTCCTCGACAAAGATCTGCTATACACCTTGCAAGAAGCTGAAGAAGGTGAAATTAGAGATTAGGGCATGATAGGTTTAGCTCTTTTGTAAATGTTATATGTTTAGAGCTAGGTAAATCAAGATAGGAAAATGTATTCATTTGTTCAGTCTAGAGGAACATCTATCTTGTATTTATCTTTACTGTTTGAATCTGGAAATTGTTATATTTAATCCAGAACTTTTTATTATTTGCTTGGCTCTTAAAAGTCTTATTTTTTCTTGTTTTAGTTGAGTTATCCTCTAGAGGTATTTGGTTGTTATTGTCTAACAAACAAATAGGGGGAGATTGAAAGGCATATGTCTAGGCCTATTTGTAAACACCGAGGATTCTACTCAACTTTAATTAAGATGTAATAAGTAAATAATAAAAATCAAATGTCACAGGAATCTCAGAAGGTTATATCTGTCAAAGAATGAAGATTAAAGTCATCTACAGACTTGAAGTGATTCTACATTGAAAGAAGCTCAATTTATTGATCAAGCCTCAATGAAGTATTCAAGCTCAGTGGATTTATTAAAGTGACAGAGATTTCAAGTGGTGACAGAAAAAGATACTGGTTATAGAGTTCTTGAATGAGAAGGAAGTGAATCACTGCTTAAAGTTAAATAGATAAAGAACAGACATTGTCGTTAGTCACTCATGAACTAGACAGTGTATCGAGTGTCAACGTACTATTATGTTTATTCTTTATCTAAGTTTTAAGTGATTCAGAATTAATTGAGAAGTCAACTAATTCTATTTATTCTCTTATAAATAATTAATATTATTAAGTATATTATTTATTAAATTAATTCTGCAAAGAATTAATTTAATATATAATTTATTTAGTTAATTATTTAAATTAGAATATATATGAACTAGGAAGACTTAGATTTAAACTAGGAAGACTCTGTTTTTTAAACCCCGAATGTCTTCCATGTACAATGGCTGTCTTCCCGAGAGTCTTCCAAGGCCAAAGTCACAGTTTTCCTGCAAGTCTTCCAAGGCATAATTCTATTCTGTTTAAAGTGGATTGCACGTGAGAATTGGAAAAGAAATGCAAGTGATATAAATACAAGGCAGTGGACTTAAAGAAAGAGACAGAACACAATTGAAAAGACACAGAAGAACAAAACATTACATTACTTCTCTGCCTTTACTTCTCTCAACTGTCAAGCTACAAATTCTACAGGAGTATTAATTCTTGATTGTTCTTCAACATTTAATTCATAAGAATTGTATCTCTTGTACTACTTTGACTTTCTAGCGGATCATAATCCCTAGATTTTATATCGAACTACTTTTTAGTATTCGATCCTTTTTATTACAAAAATAGATAAATTCATGTCGAATTTATTCTAGATTTGTTTTATCAAGTTCTTTGTAATCAGTGATCAAAATTGTAACACCCCTCAAGTTTAATAGAGTTTCTATTTAACTTGAATATTGTTTCAGTTTTTATTCCGCACTAATTTGTTCTAAACAGTTAAATCTTTTAAAGGACAAATTCGATAAAACGGTATAGTTTGTATTCAACCCCCCTTCTACAAACTTATCAGGACCTAACAGTGTGCATAACTGGACAGTGAACAGAGTTCAGTCAGAGTTGGTAGTGGCTGAGGCTAGACTAGAAGAGTCACGGATGTAGCTAGCAGCAGAGAGAGCTTCCAGGATTGTACGCCAGGGCGGCGGGAGGTCTGTGCCCCCTCGAGTTGCCCGGAGGGCGATGACTCGCATTGAGCTGAGGGCACGGATGAGGATTCGAGCTTTGCCTACTGATGGCGATGGCAGAGTATCCAGGGTTGATGCTGAGGAGATTTTCCGCATGGCTATGGCGAGGGTGAGGGCATTGGGCCGCACTAGTGGCTGATTTCAGAGTTGGTGATGTAGTAGTCTAGTCTTCTAGTCATGTACAGACACAGTAGTGCCGATTTTTGTGGGATTGTTCCATTGTATATAGTATCCCTTTTCTGACTAGAGGGATAGACCATGTATCTCACTTTTGACTATATGTTGTTAGGACGGTTGTACTTGTAAACTGTCGATGTCGACCCAGACTATGTATCTTTGGTACCATGTATATATTTGTTTCCTTTCAATTGAATCCAGTTCTGTTGTGACACGATCACAAGTTTATTATACTGTTGTCTGCACTGTATGATTAAATTGCGATAAAATATAGAACTGCGGAAGTCTACTTCCAATTATGTAACGACTGTACAAAGAAATCTGTAACCTAGTGAATGTGCCTAATGTGAAATTTTCCAAATTTTCAGTAAGATGCCTCCACGAAGAATGAGAACTAGGGCTAACTCCCATGAATCTGAGGACCAAGAAAGCCACAATCAAAATAGGGAAGACCCTGAAAATGAGGAAGAGATAGATGAAGATTATAATAAGCAGGACGACTCCCAGTATGGAGAGGCAGATGAATCCTTTTTCACTACGGAATTTGAGGATGAAGGAGAGGAAGTTGAAGAGGAACAAGGAATAGAGAACCAGGGTGGAGACCCCATGGGTCAGTTCATGAATCTACTTAGGCAAAATTTGGACCGTTATCCCCAACCACCCCAAGGAAACAACAACACCGTGGCAAACTCTTTCAGGGCCTTTAAGTCACTCAAGCCCCCAGAATTCCAAGGATCGGCTGACCCAGTAGAGGCAAGAGCCTGGATAAAGGAAATGGAAAAGTCCTTCGAGATTTTAAGTATTGAAGAGGCACAGAAGACTGTTTTTGCCACTTACCTTCTGAAAGGAGAGGCCAACTATTGGTGGGAGGCCAAGAAGAATATGGAGACGGATGCTATCATAACTTGGGAAAGGTTCAAACAACTGTTTCTAGAGAAGTATTTACCAAGGTTTATGAAGACTCAAATGGAACTTAAGTTTTTAGAACTGAAGCAGAATAACCTATCAGTGGCTGATTATGAGGCGAAATTTACCGAGCTATCAAGGTTTGTGCCAGAGTTTGTAGATACCTAAGAGAAGAAAGCTAATAGGTTTCAACAAGGGTTGAAGCAGTGGATTCAGAATCGCGTGGCAGTCTTGGAGATTTCCGACTATGCCACATTGGTGCAAAAGGCTTCAATCGTGGAAGCAGGGAGTGATCAGATGCAGAGGGAAAGAGAAAAAGGGGGGATAAAAAGGAAATATGCAAGTATGGGTGGAGGTTCTGCAGGAGGAAACCCCCCAAATAGGTTTAACCGCGGGGCAGTCTCCCTACCTGTAAGGAATATGGGGTTCAAGCGACCCATGAGCGCAAGCGTAAACCAGGGCGGAAACCCATCAGGAGTGTCCCACTCCTACCAACCTCGACCCCCATTACCAGTATGTACAACTTGTGGAAAGAAACACCCCGGTGTGTGCAACCAGAAACAGGCAACCTGTTATAAATGTGGAGGAAGGGGCCATTATGCTACCAATTGTACCACGGTTAACCCTAGCGTCAACCGAAACCTCACTTGTTTCCAGTGTGGACGTCAAGGTCATATGAGGAAGGATTGCCCCATGAACCGACCCGCGGCATCGGGGGCGAGCAAAGCTGCCTCCAACAAGCCACCAACTGCTAGGACTTTCAACATGACGGTGCAGGATGCCGTGAGGAACACGGATGTGATAGCAGGTACCTTTTCTCTGAATTCAGTTAGCGCAAATGTTTTATTTGATTTTGGAGCAACTAAATCTTTTATATCGAGGGATTTTGCGCATAAATTGAAACTTAAAGCCCAACCATTAAAGGATTCCCTACAAGTAGAAATAGCTAACCACGAAATAGTCCCAGTTAATCAGATTCACCCCAACTGCAAATTGGAAATAGGGAAACAGTCTTTTTGTGTGGATTTGATTCCTTTTAAATTAGGAGAATTTGATGTCATTTTGGGGATGGATTGGTTGTCTCGCAATAACGCACAGATAGATTGTAAAGGGAAAAAGGTTAGATTAAATACCCCAGGGAAGAAGGAGATAGTGTTTAAGGGAATGAAACAGACACAGAAATTTCTAACCATGGCGCAAACCAAGAGATTGTTACGAAAAGGAAACGAGGCTTACTTAGCTTATGTTGTAGACACCCAGAGGGAGGTGCCCAGTTTACAGGACATCCTAGTAGTCAATGAGTTCGAAGATGTGTTTCCACAAGATCTTCCAGGATTACCACCCGATAGGGTAATTGAGTTTGCTATCGAGTTAGCCCCGGGGACGGCGCCAGTTTCCAAGGCCCCATACCGGTTAGCCCCAGTAGAAATGAAAGAGCTAGCTACCCAGTTACAAGAACTGTTGGAGAAGGGTATGATAAGACCCAGTGTGTCACTGTGGGGGGCACCAGTGTTGTTTGTTAAGAAGAAAGATGGGAGTATGAGGTTATGCATCGACTACCGAGAGTTGAACAAGCTAACTATAAAGAATAAGTACCTATTACCCAGAATAGACGATTTATTCGACCAGCTAAAGGATGCTGTGTACTTCTCTAAAATTGACCTGAGAACCGGATATCACCAATTGAAGATTAAACCCGAAGATATCCCCAAAACTACATTCCGTACCAGATATGGACATTATGAGTTCTTGGTGATGTCATTTGGATTGACCAATGCCCCAGCAGCTTTCATGGATTTGATGAATAGGGTGTTCAAGAAGTATTTGGACGAGTTCGTTATAGTTTTCATCGATGATATTCTTATCTACTCAAAGACAGAGGCAGAACATGCAGAACATTTGAGGATAGCCCTATAAATACTCAGGAAGGAACAATTGTATGCCAAATTCACAAAGTGTGAATTCTGGCGAAATGAGGTTCAGTTTTTAGGACATGTGATCAATAAGGAGGGAGTGTTGGTTGACCCCTCCAAGATAGAGGCAGTTTCAAATTGGGAACGATCAACCACACCAACCGAGGTAAGAAGTTTCATAGGATTAGCAGGGTATTATAGAAGATTTGTTAAGGATTTTGCGAAAATCGCAGCCCCGTTAACCCGACTTACCCGTAAAACTGAGAAATTTGAATGGACGGAAAAGTGCGAGAATAGTTTCCAAGAGCTAAAGAAGAGGTTGGTGACTGCCCCTGTGTTGGCATTGCCAGATGGAAAAGGAGATTTTGTGATTTACAGTGATGCTTCGCATAAGGGATTAGGGTGCGTGCTGATGCAGCACGGTAAGGTAATCGCATATGCGTCAAGACAATTGAAGGAATATGAGATTCGATATCCTACTCATGATCTAGAACTAGCAGCAGTAGTTTTCGCTTTAAAGATTTGGAGGCACTACTTGTATGGAGAGAAGTGCGAGATTTACACTGACCATAAGAGCCTCAAGTACATTTTTACCCAGAAGGAGCTCAACATGCGCCAGAGAAGATGGTTAGAGCTGATCAAGGATTATGACTGTGAAATTCTTTATCACCCAGGGAAAGCCAATGTGGTGGCTGACGCCCTTAGTAGGAAAGAGAGACTCAAGATGATAATGTCTTCAGAAGAGCTGATTAGAGAATTTGAAAAGATGGAAATAGAAGTGAAGGTAACTGGAGACGGTACCGAAAAGCTGTTTGAGATTTCACTGCAGCCAGAGTTGTTAGAAAAGATCAGAAGATGTCAAGAAAGAATGATGAGTGAAGACAGACAGTCAATGACCGGAGAAGAGATCCACACTGTCAAGGATGATAAAGGAATAATGAGGCACACTTACCGAATTTGGGTTCCGAATGTTCGAGAACTAAAGGACGAGATTTTACACGAGAGTCACAGTTCAAGGTATTCAATTCACCCAGGAAGCACCAAGATGTATGGGGATTTGAAGGAATACTACTGGTGGCCTAACATGAAAAAGGACGTAGCAGAGTGGGTAAGCAGATGCTTGACCTGCCAACGAGTGAAAGCGGAACACAAGAGACCCAGTGGGCTTTTACGACCCCTAGAGATTCCCGAATTGAAATGGGAACACCTAGCTATGGACTTCGTAGTAGGTTTACCAAGGACCAAGGCCAATCATGACACCATATGGGTAATCATAGACAGACTGACGAAGTCAACTCACTTTCTTCCGATCAACGAAAGGTACACTATCGACAGACTAGTGGATATTTACTTGAAAGAAATAGTGGTGCGACACGGAGTCCTAGTCGCCATAGTATCTGACCGAGATCCCAGATTTAACTCCATATTTTGGAGAAGCTTCCAAGAATGTGTAGGAACCCGGTTGAACATGAGTACTGCCTATCACCCCAAAACAGACGGACAAAGTGAAAGGACCATCCAAACACTAGAGGATATGTACGAGTCTGTGCTATAGACTTTAAAGGAAGTTGGGATGATCACCTGCCACTGATTGAGTTTTCCTACAACAATAGTTTTCATGCAAGAATAGGAATGCCGCCTTACGAGGCCCTTTATGGAAGAAGATGTTGATCTCCCTTGTATTGGGATGAAGTTGGAGAGAGAAAGATGTTTGGGCCCGAAGTGGTCCAACGAACTAAGGACATAGTAGATCTAATCAGAGGACGGCTGGTAGTAGCCCAAGATAGACAAAAAAAGTATGCTGATTTGGCCCAGAAGGACAAGGAATATGAAGTGGGAGACCTAGTGTTCTTAAAGGTATCTCCTTGGAAAGGTTTGATGAGGTTCGGAAAGAAGGGAAAACTGAGTCCTAGATACATTGGACCATTTGAGATCTTAAGACGTATTGAAAAGTTAGCATATGAGCTAGCATTACCCCCAAACCTGCAACAAGTGCATAATGTGTTTCATGTTTCAATGCTGAGGAAATACAACCCGGATGCTAAGCACATAGTGGAATACGAACACGTAGACATGCAGCCAGACCTAACCTATGTGGAGCAACCTGTGGAAACATAGATCAAAAGGAACAAGTGCTCCGGAACAAGGTCATCAAGCTAGTCAGAGTTTTGTGGCAAAATCATAATGTGGAAGAATCAACCTGGGAACTAGCAAGTGCTATGCTGTAAAAGTACCCCCATTTGTTTTCAAACTGATTCCGGGACGGAATCCTTTTAAGGAGGGGAGACTATAATATCCCCAAATTTTGAACTTATTTAAGAACTAGTGATGAATAGTAATTTTTTGTTAAAATCCACTGATGAATAGTAACTTTTTCATTTAAAAAGTTTTCAGACCACCCTATGTACGGAACGGTATAATGAACTTTCAAAGTCGTATTAGTGATCTACGAGGTAAATGAAGGAATGCAAAAGCTGTCAGAATCGGAAAAATAGCATTTCTGTTTTCTCCGAAATTTCACCAATAACGGATGGATTAATCATTATTTAAAAAATATTGGAGGATTTAATTATCAATTCCATGGATATGGATTTAATAAAAGAATTAGTGATATCAAGAACGTTTACGGTAAACTACTTCGATAGAACACTTAAGAAACCCTGCGAACATTCTACGAGATTAAGCGGCGACGGGACAACGCAACACTTACAGGATTAAATATAGGCATGGAAGTAACATGTAACAAGATTAATTCAAGGAATGCAACAATTTGATCATCCGTGTGAAAGGGAACAAACTAGTAAAGCTGCTTTGCCACCATAGTATCCCGTTGCTCGACATGTGTCTTGATGATGAGGCTTATTGCAATGACTCGCCATTTAAACTACAAAATATCACATTTTCTATCAAATCAACCAAGGCAAAAAAAATCAAGAAAGAACCCCACTTGAAGAACAAAAGCATTCGGCCCTTTTGAAGAAAAGAAAGATAGATTTTTCAAAGATCATCTTCCACTCATCCATAAATCATGTTCTTGGATTCTAAAGTTTCCATATTTCCAAACTAAGGTATTCTCTTAATCTTAGCAACCTCCATTGAGGTTAACATGTTCAAATCCTTGATTGAAGATGAGAGTGAATAGTGAAATGAATAGTAATCTTTTGTGTTCTTGATTTTGTTCTTAAGGATTAAGCTTGTTAAGGTTTGTTAGAAGCTCAAGGAAGGATTATAAACTATTTTTAGTATACATCAAGCATCAAGGAAGGTATAAACTCTTGAGACCCTTAGTTATAAATGGATTTATATGGTTAGTTTTAAGTATAGTTTAGTTGGTATGAACATAAGGATGGTTGATTGAATTTGATGAAAGTTTGATGTTGTTTTGAGGATGAATAAGTAGATGTTGGTTTTGACTATGGTTGATGATGATTATGGACTAGTAATGATGTTGAAGAATTGACTTGATGATTTGGTTGGATTGATCATGTAAAGTTTATGATTAAACTTTGGAATCATTAAAACATAGCCGTTATAATGCCCGATTTTCCTTAACCTTGTTTTGATTGTGATATTCGAACATAATGACTTCTGTCCAAGATCACCACTGCCCATTATAGTGTAGGTCTTGTTTCAAGGTTCGTTTTGGTGTGAAAATCATGTGAATCCGATTTACGGTTTAGGAGAAACAAGTATTTTAGTAAAAGATGTTTCGCGAAACCAAACTATACCACTTAGCCAACTTTGAGGCAATGATCAAACCCCTTAATCGACTTATTAGAATGTGAAACTTTATGTTAACATGCTAGGTACGTTTAGGAAGACCCTCGAAAAGATTTCGTGTTGAAAGGATTAAATCTCAATTTTATAAAAATGCGTGAGCGAGCATACGCAAGTGGAAGTTCTTAAAAGCGTTAACTTGAAAATGAACCTGTTTACTTGAGATAGTACATACTTAGTTTCATGAAAGTGTTAAGTGATTAACCTCGGATATTATGACTATGTATAGATTTCCGGATTAACCCGAGGCACACTACCCCTACCTCACCACCAGGCAAGTTTTCGAAACCTATACTTACTGTTGTTGTGATAATAAACTGTTTTCATATATGATATGCAATTGCGATATATAAATTGCATGCTTGTTTTCGAACTGCTATATATAGCGATACTCGAGGTTATGACTTGAGGTTGGGGCTTATAATCTAGATATGGGATATAAGCTATAAGCCAGGTTTTTATAAATGCTCTAGGATAAGGGCGTGTGATTTTTCTTTAGATCAGAAGTAATTATATTTTCTGTATATGTTAAAGATTATTTTTCCGATAAAGATATCGGGTAACCGTTATTCGATATTTATTTATTTAATGAATATTATTTTTGAATATTCATTTGAGGTTTATTTATTTAATGAATATTATTTTTGAATATTCATTTGAGGTTTATTTATTTAATGAATATTATTTTTGAATATTCATTTGAGGTTTATTTATTTAATGAATATTATTTTTGAATATTCATTTGAGGTTTATTTAATTAATGAATATTATTTTTGAATATTCATTTAATCATTATTTACTTAATGAATATTATTTTCGAAGATTCGTTTAAGGTTTACTTATTTAATAAATATTATTCGATTATTTATTAAATACTTTTAACAAGTTTTAAAAATGAGAAATGTTATTTAAAATTTATCCTCGACTTTCAATAATTATGAAGGATACTCTAAGTTGTATTATTAATTATTATTTTTTTATCAAAAAGAGGTTCCCAAAACACTGTTTTTCCATTTAAATCTGTCTTTTAAGAGGATTTAAATGCTCGCTCAACTATCAAAAATATGGGAAACCTGATTTAAGTGACTGCTACTCATTTTAAACTCTCAACTCAAAAAACTGTCAAGGGACAGATATTTTCTCGGAGCAATTTAATTGCTGCAAGTCAAATGTTGTGTTACCACCTCAACGATCGAGGGGTAAATTGATGGAACAAGTCGATATCCATTAACAAGCATCGCTTGGGAAATATTGGAGAATCTTCCTTTCCAACCTAGATATAACTACTTAGTGGAGTCGTATCAACAAGTATTACACTTGGGGAAAGGAGGACGATCTTTACGTTTCAGAGTCATGGATTTCATCCGAACTAGGAGCAAGTGTAAGAGGTCGAGTCGCGCCGATCCATCATTTTATTGCCCCAAATGGGCCGGGGAGATCCAGAAAGGCGATAGACAATGTCAGGCTGTCGTGTTCTTCCATCTACATGTAGAAAACCCTTTTTAGTTGTACAACCTGCTACTGATCATAGAAAGGTTGGACAACTGGCGCGGAGATTACTCCAGTATTAGTTCATCAACCAACTTGGATAATTCTGCAACATGTATTAAAAGGGACTAAAGGGTAGCCCCCTTAGTACAGGTTTACCGATCATGTTGGCAGAGGGTCGAAAAGTGTTTAACAAAATGAAGTCACAATAAATCCTTGCAACTTCATCTTTTATTTTATGAGTTATGACTCTGATAAAATCTTACTCAGATTATATATGCATAAGTGGATTTTGGGTTACGGAAACATTATATTAATTTTCCTCATAACTTCATCTTTTACGTTATACTAGTATCTTATCCGTTTAAAGCATAACATGTGGCTACAAAGATATTTTCGAACTGTTATATACTGATAATTTGTCATAAACTATTTTGGTGGGCTCTATTGCTCACCCTTGCTTTATTTATTTATATCACAACAACAGCTAGAGCAGATGGCCCGCAACAGGCACACTCTGCGCAAGCAGGTAGCAGCCGTCAGAGATTTACCCGCTGATGTCGTAGCCGCCATAGCCGAGGGAGTAGTAACCTGTAGCCTAGGCTACAGCTTTTGTGTATCAGACTTATTTATATTATGATTAATGTAAGCAACGGCAAGAGCTATTAAGCGTACTCTGTAATCTTTTGGGTTTGTAATAGCTTATAACTTGTGGATCCTATGACTAGATACTTATTCCAATTTCATCTCTGGGACTATAACTAGTTGTGTGTGTGTGGTATTGTTATTGAGGGGTCACAGCATGCAGTTTAATTGTTTTGATTCAAGTGCAAGTATTATGGATGGAAATTGAGACCGTAACGACCGGATCCCCGACCCCGGATCTGGGGCTGTTACAATTCTCGTTCTACTCTTGACACTTATTCAATCAATAATCACATTTAAACAAGTAACCGGTTACGTATCGGACGTCCGGTATGATTTACGATATTTAAAACTCAGATATTTGCCCTAGTACGGGCATATACAGACTATAAAACACAACACACAATTAATATGAACCATACAACACTTATAAATTTTTTTAAAACATCGTACGAAACTTATTTGAATTTTAAATAAGTCACGATTAATTTTGAAATCAAAACTCGGATTTTTAAATCCAATATAAACATTTAAATGCAAATAAATCAATTAATAAAATTAATTGACACTCTTTAAATACTCAAACTATTTTTAAATAAATAAATAGGCTTGAAAATAATTAAACTGAATTTTTAATTAATTAAATCTAATTAATAATTATTTTTTAAGAATTAATTGATTAAAAGAAATAACCAATTAATTAATAAATTAATTATTATTTAAAAATAATTAAAATAATTAAGTTTAATCAATTTTCGGATTTAAAATAATAAATATAATTTTCCAGAATTTTTCTGATATTAAAATATATTTTTAAAATAAAAATATGAATTTTTAAAGTTTTTAAACTATTTTCGAATTAAATTTAAAAATAAAATCCAAAAACAGTTTTCAGAAATTGAATTAGGGTTTTGAAGATTAAAACCGGTTCAAACTTCAGGTAAACGGGTCGGGAAGAACGAATCTGGGTCGCCAAGAACAACCCACAGGATTCTGGGTTTTCCAGAATCCGGCCGGTGTCCGGCGACCGGAATCTTTCATTCCCGATCAAACATAAACAAACTTAGAGGGCTTTTGCTCGCCTTCTCAAAACAAACACAACCAACACACCATTACATTTGTCCCATGCCAGAATCGAGCCCAGAATCCGGTCAAAGAAACCGTCGGGGAAGACTCCGGCCGGAAACCCGATCTCTCTCATTTCTACATGAAACTCTACGATTAATATTACAAAATGACGCTTATAACTCACACAATCAAAGCCCCATATCAAAACTTATGTCAGATCAACAACAAGAACGAACGAAGTAAAAGAAAAATTCGGGTCAAAACCCGAAAATCAAACCCATCAAAATTGAACTCAAACATGAAATTAAATCATGGATTCTTGCTATTTAGAACCCTAGGAACATGTTAGAAGCAACCAATTGAACGGAGAATCAACAGATTGAAAATCCCCAAATCGACCAAGAACCCTAATTTTAATTCGAATATTGAAAAATTCATATAAAATCGAAAACTTACCAGATGATGATGAGGTTGAAAGATTCTGAAACTAGAGATCAAGAGCTTTGATTTGAGTACAAGAACTTCAGATTTGGATTTCAATAACACCTTGAACGAATGGTTTGATTCTTCAAGAACACGAAGAACACGGTTCGGGAATTTTTAATTTTTGGATAATTAACTGCAGATTTCTATGAGTTTCAAGGTACGATTCGTCTTTTTATATTTTTGGAAAGATAATACCCCAAACAACATTTTTGGATCTATATAGATCCACTGGTTCGTTTAAAAATCCTAATTAGGTTAAAAACACGTTTTACGAGGAATAATCAGTTGAAAAGGTTGATGATCATCCAATTGATATATATATCATTATATAACTAATGCTCAAGAATACTGGGGCTATAATAAATGTAATATTGATATAAAACGATATATCCGTCCCCTTAAGCAATTAGGGTTCGTAACAATTTTTCCTTTTTCGAACAAAATGAATTATTCTTGCAGAATCAAATAGGTAGGAATGAAATGATACGAATATCTCTCCCGATAATGATTCGAATACGAAAGACGAAGAGATAATAATTAATGTACGAAATTCCAACGGGGCCCTTGAATTATCAAAACGGGGCTCAGATTTGAAGAAAATTCCAAATGACGAAATATTTGAAAGGGGCTTCCGACTCACCAATTAGCACATAATCACACAATAATTATCATTTAATAATATTCCAATACTCCACAACAAATATTTTTTTATATTAAATATATCATTTATTTAAATAATAAAATTCACGGATATTACATCCTTCCCCCCTTAATAGGATTTTGTCCGCGGAATCAGATCAATGAAACAACTGGGGATACTTCTCTAACATCTCACTCTCTAACTCCCAGGTAGACTCTTCTATTTTAGGATTCCTCCACAAAACTCTCACTAACGCTACTGTCTTATTCCTTAGTACTTTCTCCTTACGATCCAATATCTGAATCGGTCGTTCTACATAAGATAAATCTGCCTGGACCTCTATGGGTTCATACTCTATTACATGATTCGAATCTGGTCGATACCTCTTAAGCATAGATACATGAAATACATTATGAACGTGCTGCATATGCGGCTGCAATGCTAACTCGTAAGCTACCTTGCCCACTTTCTTCAAAATCTCAAACGGTCCACCATATCCCGGACTCAGCTTCCCTTTCTTTCCAAACCTAACTAATCATTTCCACGGTGAAACCTTTAGTAACACTTTCTCTCCTTCTTCGAATCCCACATCCTTTCTGGCTAGATCCGCATACTTTTTCTGTCGGTCCTGAGTTGTTATCAATCTTATTTGAATCAATTGAACCACTTCCTTTGTTTGTTGCACTAGTTCGGGTCCTATCATCTTCCGTTCACCAACTTCTTCCTAATACACTAGAGATCGACACTTTCGTCCATACAAAGCTTCGTAAGGTGGCATTCCGATGCTCGCATGAAAACTATTATTATATGAAAATTCCACCAAGGGTAGATGATCGTCCCAACTGCCTTCAAAGTCAAGTGCACATGTCCTAAGCATATCTTCAATGGTCTGAATGGTTCTTTCTCTTTGACCGTCCGTCTGCGGGTGATAAGCCGTACTCATTCTTAACTCGGTGCCAAAACATTCTTGAAAACTCCTCCAAAACCTTGAATTGAATCGAGGGTCTCGATCAGACACTATCGATACTGGAACTCCATGCCGTACTACGATTTCTTTTATGTAAATATGAAATAACTTATCCAGCGAGAATCTTTCGTTAATTGGAAGAAAATGCGCAGATTTCGTCAATCGATCCACGATAAGCCAGATGGCATCATGGTTAGTCTTTGTTCTTGGCAATCCTACCACAAAGTCCATCGCAATATGTTCCCACTTCCATTCAGGAATTTCCAGTGGTTGAAGTAATCCACTTGGTCTCTGGTGTTCCGCCTTGACTCTTTGGCATGTAAAACATTTACTCACCCATTCAGCAATCTCCCTTTTCATATCTGGCCACCAAAAGTTCGTCTTAAGATCTCGATACATCTTCGTACTCCCTGGATGAATTGAATAGTTTGAGTTATGCGCTTCGTGCAAAATTTCACTTCTCAGTTCCGCTACATTAGGTACCCATATCCGAGAAGCAAATCTCAAGATCCCTTTGTCGTCCGGTTGGCTACATATTTCCTCACCTGTCATCTTACTCACATCATAATTCATAACTTGCTCTTGGCACTTCCGTATCTTCTCCAACAATTCCGGTTGAAACGTCATGGTATAAATCATTTCCGTCGCATCCTTCGGAATACTTACTTCGATCTCTAATTTCTCAAATTCCTTTTATAACTCTTTGGCCATCATCAGTGTATTTAATCTCTCTTTTCTGCTCAGTGCATCTGCTACCACATTTGCCTTGCCGGGATGATAGTTGATAGAAACGTCGTAGTCCTTGATTAGTTCTAACCATCTTCGTTGCCTCATGTTCAGCTCTTTCTGAGTAAAGATATACTTCAAACTCTTATGATCGGTGTAAATTTCACATCTCTCTCCATACAAGTAGTGTCTCCATATCTTCAAAGCAAACACAATCGCCGCTAACTCCAAATCATGTGTAGGATACTTCTGTTCGTGGGGCCTCAACTGTCTTGACGCATAAGCAATCACCTTGTCATGTTGCATAAGTACGCAACCCAATCCTTTGTACGACGCATCACTATAGATTATGAATTGACCTTGATCGTCTGGTAACATCAATACCGGTATCGTAGTTAGTCTCTTCTTTAACTCTTGGAAGCTTTCTTCGCATTTATCGTTCCATATAAATCGCTCTCTTTTCCTTGTCAGCTTGGTCATTGGAGTAGCTATCTTCGCAAAATCTTGCACAAATCTCCGGTAGTATCCGGCTAATCCCAAGAAACTTCTGACTTCAGTCGGTGTCCTTGGTCTCTCCCAATATTTCACTGCCTCTATCTTTGCTGGATCCACTTTGATGCCTTCGCTGCTCACCACGTGTCCTAAGAAATGAACTTCTCTCAACCAGAATTCACACTTGGAAAACTTCGCGTATAGTCTTTCTTGTCTCAATGTTTCCAACACAATCCGCAAATGGTCTGCATGCTCTTCTTTTGTCTTTGAGTATATCAAGATGTCGTCGATGAATACCACTACAAACTTGTCCAAATATCTTTTGAAAATCCTGTTCATTAAGTCCATAAAAGTTGCGGGTGCATTTGTTAGTCCAAACGCCATTACTAAAAATTCATAGTGCCCATACCTTGTTCGAAAGGTTGTCTTCGGTATGTCTTCTGGTTTAATCTTCAGTTGGTGGTATCCTAACCGTAGGTCAATCTTTGAAAAATGTACCGCTCCTTTCATCTGGTCAAACAGATCATCTATTCGGGGTAACGGATACTTGTTCTTAATAGTCAGCTTGTTCAATTCCCGATAGTCTATACACAATCTCATGCTTCCATCATTTTTCTTGACAAACAATACTGGTGCTCCCCATGGCGAAACGCTGGGTCTAATAATTCCTTTTTCTAGCAAATCTTGCAGTTGATTAGCCAACTCCTTCATCTCCACTGGTGCCATCCTGTAAGGGGCCTTAGATACTGGCTCCGCGCCTGGTACTAAGTCTATCGCAAATTCAATCTCTCTATCAGGAGGTAAACCTGATAATTCTTCCGGAAACACATCTGGAAACTCATTTACAACTGGAATATCTTCTAACTTAGAAACTTCCTTATCTATATCTATCACATAAGCTAAATACGCCTCACAACCTTGCCTTAATAATCTCTTAGCCTGAATCATCGTCAGGAACCTCTTTCTTTGCCTCTCTCCTCTAAATATTATTTCTTTCTTTTCTAGGGTAATCAAAGTAACCCTCTTATTCTTATAGTCAATACTCGCATCATACTCAGTCAACCAATCCATCCCTAATATCACATCAAATTCACCTAACTTAAAAGGTAACAAGTCAACATAAAAATGATTTCCCAAAATCTCTATCTCACAACGAGGATAATATGAACTGACCGCTATACGATCCTGATTAGCTATCTCTATATTCAACACTCCACTTAAGGGTTTCATTACGCAATTCAATCTACAAGCAAACGTTTCAGAAATAAAAGACTTCGTCGCTCCCGAATCTATTAACACTTTAGCAGGAATAGAATTGACTAGAAGTGTACCTGCCACCACGTCGGAATCTCTCACTGCTTCTCCCATTGACATATTGTAGGTCCTGGCTAACGGCTGGACATTAACAACTGGGGGTGCTTCAATTGCCCGAATCATATTGTTCACGGTTGCTGGTGCTCTGCAGTCCTTAATCATGTGACCTGGTTTCTTACACCGATGACACACGATGCCTATCTTGCAATCCCGGGAATAATGTCCCTTCTGATTGCATTTAAAGCATGTGACATTCAATCGATGGCATATCCCTGGATGTCGCTTCCCGCATGTCTTGTATTCTGGTAATGGGGGTCTAGAAAGTCCCTGCTGACTGTCGGCTGTTAGACGATTATCTTGTCCTACGCTCCCGGTATCTGGTTTCCTGAAACTTGTATTCCTTCCGGGCTGAAATCCCGGTTTCTTATTTGCCTGCCCTTGAAAACTTCCCTGTTGTTGTCCCTTATCGGGTATCCCTGCTTTCCTTTTCTTGTTCTCCCTCTCTTTCATGTAAGAATCACTCTCTGTCTCCGCAATCATTGCCTTTTGGACCACCGCTGCATAGGTGTCCAACTCCAATATAGCTAACTTACTACGAATCCAAGACCTCAGTCCCTGCTGGAACCTCTTGGCCTTCTTCTTCTCCGTATCCACATAAGTTGGAACAAACCTTGACAACTCCGTAAACCTTGTTTCATATTGGGGCACTGTCATACTTCCCTGCTTTAACTCCAAAAACTTTAATTCCATCTGATCTCTCATATAATCCGGAAAATACCTTTCCAAAAACAACTCTGTAAATCTTGCCCACGTAATCAATCCTTCGGGCTCCATAGCCCTACTCGTTTCCCACCAATAACTGGCGTCATTCTTCAGAAAACAGCTTGCATACTCCGTCTTCTTATCCTCTGCCACTTCTATCAAGGCAAAAGCCTATTCTATCTCCTTCAACCATGCCTTAGCCTCTACAGGGTCTGTTGATCCTTTAAATTCTGGAGGTTTTGCTGCTTGGAAAGATTTGAACGTAACCGTCGGTGCTGCTTGCTGGTGATGTTGTTGATGCTGCTGATGCTGATGTTGTTGCTGCTGTTCTAAGAGCTGTTGCTGAAATGCTTGTTGCTGCTGTGCTAATGCGGCAGTCTGTTGAGTAAGAGTATTTAACAACTGGATTACCATCGGGTCCATGTGGCCCGTGAGAGGTGTATTTTGTTGACCTTCTTGGTCAGAGGTATCAGTTGAACGGGTTTGTCGTCTAGAAGCCATATCGTTGATGAATAAACAATAATTGGCTTAATCAAACAGTTCATATAAGAGAAGGAAGGATCACAATTCATATTTCGAAGGTTTACAGATTTTCTCAACGGTGTATGGGTATACTCGTTGTAACTAGTTGAATAACAGTTATGATGCTGGAAATGAGTGATAAGGGAATAAATACAGTTCTATAAAAGAGGTTTATCATACATATATATATATAGATAGAGTTAGTACAAGCGTAGAATGCTTCAAAAGAAAATATATCATGGCTGAACCATAACTGCCGACCAGCAATACAACAAAAATGCAACAACAACCCGAGGCGTTCCTATAAGCCCGGTGCACTGTTGATACTACAATATGCATCTATATACTAACTATCTAGAAACCATACATCCATGTCACATCTGTCTATTCCTAAACATGCTCACAGATCACCTGCTCCTGTCTGCCATAACGGGGGTCCTGTAATCCCTGCAATCTCACTCATCGCATAATCCAAAATCTGTCTCATCCCTGCTACTGTCTCTCCCTCTCGACTAGAAGCTAATCCGTGCAATCGAGTCTCAACCAAGGTCCTCGTAACCCTAAGCCTCATCTGAATGTCCCTTATCTGATCTCTAAGTCTGTCCCTCTCTCGGCTAGCGGCTGCCTCAATCGAACGAATCTTCCCCATCTCCATAACCTGTCCATAAAGGTACTCCCTCTCTCTACTCACCCTCTAATACTCATGGTGTGGAACTGGTGGCTCACATAACTGATACAAAGGCCCACAAACTGATGCCTGAGACACTGGTGCTGGGGCTACTCGTCGGAGTGGAATAGGACAAGGTATCTGATCTCTTCTGACTACCGGAGGCTGATGCCTAGGCTGATATCGCACTGGCCGAGACGGTCCTGCTCTCTCAACGGGTGTAGGTATATCTGCTATCGTATCCTCGGAAGGGTCTGAGTCTGAACTAGAACTAGGGGGCTGCAATTATAACCACATTTAATTACTACGCATAATATCCCTAGTTGACCTCCTAATATTCTTAAGTGAATTCTTAACTCCCTATGTTATCCTGGACCCTAAGTCCTAACTTGTTTCAATTGCCATAACATGTTGCTCTGATACCAACCTGTGACGCCCTCCAAACCTGGGGTACAGATTTGAGGAGTCACCCGACCAACGGTACACTATTTAACACATGCATAATATATATAAAGACATAAAATACCCCTTAACCAAGACCGCATCCAGATTATGGCAATGAACACAAGCTACTACAATCTTTTATTAATACAATACCAGTTTTATCAGAGTTATTACATCACAACTTAGGTTCAAATCTAGACATCTAATCTAGAAAAGCAAAACAACAACTACCCTGCCAGTGACAACCACACGAGGGGCTCTCCTAGCTGCCGGTGAACTATCAGTCACGATGTGCCGACTCATACTCTCGCTTCACTGGAATAGGGTTAGAAAACAACAAGCAAGAGTGAACCAAAATTGCTCAGCAAACATCAATGAATCATTTCTATTACAGATGTAAGGATATGAATTTATGATATCAGAATCAACAATATTTAGCTAACACATGCTTTGTATCAATAACAATTGAAGAAAAAGAATTAGAATTTGGCTTATACATTTTATTCAAATCAAAGGTTGTGCTGCTGGCCAGCCACGCATCAACCCCGGACTAGCTCACGTCATAGTCCTCTACTGGATCCTAGGCCAATCTGGGCCTTAAGTTATTCCGACCATAAATATGGCCCGACCAATTACCGATCCATTTTAAAAACATGCCAATTCTATCATAGGGTATAAACAATAACATGCTCAATAAGATAAACTCAATGTAGAATAATTGCAAAAGAGCTTTAACTGCTCAGTATCAAATGAAGATCGAGAAATAATCATGGAATAATTTCAACGGTACAGTGTACTCATTCAATAAGGAAATCAATATTGGTAATCGATAATCGATGACCGTAATCAATAGTCAACGATGGAAGTCAAATGATCAATGGTTGTCGATAATAATCAAAGGATGATAATCAATAATAAATGGTGGTAAACAATAAGCAAGTGAATTGGAAATAAGGGTTTCCGATGTAGAACAAATCAAGGAATCAAGAATTTCTAAGGAAATGGAATCAGTTGTCCAAATGCGGTTAAAAGATTGATAATTTGAGCTGTTCTGGGCATAACGGTATTCAAGTAATCAAGACAATAATAATTTTTATCACAAGTAAAGGCACAGATACTTGCCTGGTCTAAGCTGCTGTCGGATCGACTCTGCTCACTCTACCTTTCCCTTTCCCTTGCTCCGGGAACTCGATTCTATAATTAAACAACTCATCACAATAAGTCTAACTATTCTCGTTCTACTCTCGACACTTATTCAATCAATAATCACATTTAAACAAGTAACCGGTTACGTATCGGACGTCCGGTATGATTTACGATATTTAAAACTCAGATATTTGCCCTAGTACGGGCATATACAGACTATAAAACACAACACACAATTAATATGAACCATATAGCACTTATAAACATTTTTAAAACATCATACGAAACTTGTTTGAATTTTAAATAAGTCACGATTAATTTTTAAATCAAAACTCGGATTTTTAAATCCAATATAAACATTTAAATGCAAATAAATCAATTAATAAAATTAATTGACACTCTTTAAATACTCAAACTATTTTTAAATAAATAAATAGGCTTGAAAATAATTAAACTGAATTTTTAATTAATTAAATCTAATTAATAATTATTTTTTAAGAATTAATTGATTAAAAGAAATAACCAATTAATTAATAAATAAATTATTAATTAAAATAATTAAGTTTAATTAATTTTCGGATTTAAAATAATAAATATAATTTTCCAGAATTTTTCTGATATTAAAATATATTTTTAAAATAAAAATATGAATTTTTAAAGTTTTTAAACTATTTTCGAATTAAATTTAAAAATAAAATCCAAAAACAGTTTTCAGAAATTGAATTAGGGTTTTGAAGATTGAAACCGGGTCAAACTTCGGGTAAACGGGTCGGGAAGAACGAATCTGGGTCGCCAAGAACAACCCACCGGATTCTGGGTTTTCCAGAATTCGGCCGGTGTCCGGCGACCGGAATCTTTCATTCCCGATCAAACACAAACAAACTTAGAGGGCTTTTGCTCGCCTTCTCAAAACAAACACAACCAACACACTGTTAGGAATATGTTGTTCTTGATGATAAACATAAAACACTTAGTAGAATTTGTGTAAAGTCAATTTTGTAGCTGTCAACGAAATAGCATGCTTAGCAGTGTTTCGTTGACAGGAAGCTCATCAACGGAATGAGTGTTGTAGCAATTGCATTGTACAATGCTTCACAGTATGATAGGCATTCTGTTATATGTTTTAGATAGGTTTTCTAAGTCATGTTGACTAAGTACTAGATAGGCAAAATAGGTTGGTTAATTGTAAATATGCTATGCCTTGTAATTCTGCCTAAGTGAAGACATGTCAACGGTATGAAGATTACTCTGTCAACGGTATGGAGTTTACCCATCAACGAAACGAGGGAAACACCATCAACGGAATGTAGAATAAAGCTATCAACGAAACACATCTCCTTGCTATCAACGAATCAATGTTGCTTTTTGAGCAGTTGATAAAGTGATAGTGACAGTTTACTGAACAGATCTAAAAGGAGGTATGGAAGTGTACTTTGCATTGGAAGCCATAATAGTGGTTACTGGAAATAAGGAAGCATTCCAATTTCCAATGAGACTCTTGGGAAATGCATAAAGATAAAAGCAAAGATCTCCAGGGACCATTGGACAAAGAGGATGAAAAGCAAACTACTGATGGTTACTGCTATAGTTAGTTTAGTTTAGCCAAACGTAGTATTGTAAACTTGGGTTATATAACCAAGTGTAGCAGTTCTTTAATAGGTGTGGAAGAAAAACAAATAGATTGTATTAGCTATTTTTGAGAGCATTTCTTCTACACAACATTGTAACTGAGCAGCTGTGTACATTTGTATCACAGATTATTTCCGCAATAAAAACACTTCAGTTGGATCATCAAACAATCCAACTGAATTATTTACATCTTGTGTTTTTATTTATTCAGTTCAGTTTTAATTTATAAGGTGTTTTTAAGATCAAGAAAATATCAAAATTGTATTCAACCCCCCCCCCCCCCTTCTACAATTCTGTTAGGTCATTTGGGATTAACAATTGGTATCAGAGCAAGCTTCTAACATACAAGAAGTTTAAAGATCAAGACCAAAAACAGAAACCATGGTGAAGAAAGATGTAGGTGTGAAGATACCAGTTCTTGATAAAGACAATTACTTTCACTGGAAAGTAAAGATGCATTTACATCTCATGTCTATGGATGAGAGGTATGTAGACTGCATTGAGAAAGGTCCACACGTTCCCATGAAGCTTGATTCTAGAGTTGGACTGCCAGATGATGCACCTGATGTAGAGATTCCAAAACCTGTCTCAGAATGGACTGTTGAAGATGTTGCAGAAGTCCATAAAGACAAAAGGACCATGAACATTCTGTTTAATGGTTTGGAGCAAGAGATGTTTGACAATGTTATCAACTGTACAACCTCTAAGGAAGTATGGGATACTGTTAGAACTCTCTGTGAAGGAACTGAGCAAGTCAGGGAAAATAAAATGCAACTCCTTATACAACAATATGAGCATTTTCATTTTAAAGCTGGTGAAACCCTAAATGACACGTTTAGTAGGTTTCAAAAGCTTTTGAATGGATTAAAGTTGTATGGGAGGATCTATCAAACCAAGGATTCAAACCTTAAATTTCTTAGAGCTCTTCCAAAAGAATGGAAGCCTATGACTGTTTCTCTCAGAAACACTCAAGAGTACAAAGACTACACTCTTGAAAGGCTTTATGGAACCTTGAAGACTTATGAGCTGGAAATGGAGCAAGATGAAGAAATTGAAAAGGTACAGAAGAAGGGTGGATCTGTTGCATTGATTGCATCTGTGAACCAACTGAAAGATGACAATGAAGAAGCTGCAAAGACCACAACTAGTCGAGCTAGTTGTAGGAGTGATGTTAGCAAAGGCAAAGGCAAGATGACAGAAGAAGAAGAACCAGAACCAGCCAACTTGGATGACTTAGATGAGATTGATGAACACATTGCTTTTCTGTCAAGAAAATTCTCTAAGTTCAAGTTCAAGAGAAACTCAGAAGCAAGGCCACCAAGAAGAGACTTTCAACCTAGCAAAACAAACTGGATTGAAAAGTCTAAGTCAAAATGTTTCAATTGTGGAATGCTTGGTCACTTTGCTGGAGACTGCAGAAAGCCCAAGGTTGAGAAGGGCAACAGGAAATTTGAGCCTGTTGATTATAAAAAGAAATACTTTGAACTTCTCAAGGAAAAAGAAAAGGCTTTCATGTCTCAGGATTATGATTGGGCTGGTAATGGTGAAGATTCTGATGATGATGTTGAGTATGTCAACTTGGCTCTTATGGCTGACAATCATGAGCAGGAAGCAAGTTTCTCAAGCAACCAGGTAACAATTACTAATCTTTCTGAGCTTTCTAAAGAGGAATGCGACAGTGCAGTAAACGAAATGTCTACTGTATTATATAATTTGCGTGTTACTCTTAAATCACTTACTAAAGAGAATTCAAGAATAAAAGAGACCAATCTGCTCTTAAGTGATAGGAATGCAATGTTAGAAGCACAGCTCATTGAATTTGAGAAAATGAGATGTGTTAGTAGGGATGCTAAGAAGGAACTTGAGAACGTGTTACAAAGGGAAGAAATTCTTAAAACACAACTTGAGATAGAACAAGGTGTGATTGCAAAATGGAAGGATGCCAGGAATGTTGCTGCCAACATAATTAATGTTCAAGGCGTGGAATCCTTCTGTGAGCAATCATGGAAAAAGAACAAAGAGAAGCTAGGGTATGTTGGTGAAACCTTAGAATCAGAAACAGAGTCAACAAACAACAATGATCATTTGTTGAAGGTTGATATGTCAACGGAATGCAATGTTTCGTTGACACATGAACCATCAACCGATCAGGCTGTTTCGTTGACAGACAAAATAAAAGATAAACTCACTAGACTTAATGACAAGTATGGTCCTGTCACCAAGAACTTTGTTCAAGGTGAGTCTAGTAAATCAAAGAAAGTTGAGAAGCCTGTTGAGAGAGCTAATATAGGTAACTTGTCTAACAAGCAATTGAAAGACAAGTTAGAGAAAGTTCAGGTTGAGGCTAAGGGAAACAAAAAGAATAACAGAAATGGCAAAGTAGGAATTAACAAACACAACAATTACACACCTGATAAATATGCACCTAGAAAGACATGTGTCAATTGTGGAAGTGTTAATCATTTATCTACTAACTGCAAATCTGTTAAGAAATCTGCTAATGTGAAAATGCCCAAGCCTGCAATGAACAGTTCCATGCCTACAATGCCTGTTATGCCTAACATGTTTGCTCCATATGCACAATTTCAGAATCCATATGCTAGCATGCCATTTGTGCCTAATCCTTACATGAATATGTTTAACATGCCACAAATGCCATGGAATATGAATAACATGTTTGTTCCTCCAAATGTGCATGCTGTGAATGAAAATGTGAGCAACAATCAGAAATCAACACCAAGAGTAAAAATTGATTTAAATCAATCTGAGCCCAAGGTGAAAAATGATATAAAAGGAAAAGCAAAGGCTAACAAAACAGGACCCAAGGAAACTTGGGTACCAAAATCGACTTGATTTGGTTTTATTGTGTGCAGGGAGACAAAAGGAATCTTTGGTACTTGGATAGTGGTTGTTCAAGACACATGACTGGTGATTCTACCCTGCTCACAGAGTTTCAGGAAAGAGCTGGCCCTTGTATTGCTTTTGGAGATGACAGCAAAGGCTACACAAAGGGATATGGCTTGATTTCAAAAGAGAATGTCATCATAGATGAGGTTGCATTGGTGGATGGTCTTAAGCACAACTTGCTTAGTATCAGCCAACTTTGTGACAAAGGATTTTTAGTTACTTTTTCGAAAGAAGCCTGTGTTGTTTCTAAAGGAGGAAACAACAATGTGGTAATGACTGGATTCAGAAGAGGGAATGTGTACATTGCTGACTTTAGTAGCACAAGTTCAGAAACCATCACCTGTCTTTTCAGCAAGGCAAGCAAAGATGAAAGTTGGTTATGGCACAAGAAATTATCCCATCTGAATTTCAAAGTTATGAATGATTTGGTGAGAAAGGATCTTGCTAGAGGAATTCCACAAGTGGAATTTTCCAAGGATGGTTTGTGTGATGCCTGTCAAAAAGGGAAACAAAAGAAGGCATCATTCAAAAGCAAGACAGAGTCATCAATTGTCCATCAGCTTGAGTTGCTTCATATGGATTTGTTTGGCCCTGTAAATGTCATGTCTATTTCAAAGAAGAAATATTGTCTTGTGATTGTTGATGATTTTTCTAGATTTACATGGACCTTCTTTTTACACTCCAAAGATGAGGCAAGTGAAATCATTATCAATCACATTAAGATGGTAAACAATCATCCTGACTTGAAAGTAAGAAGGATTAGAAGTGACAATGGGACAGAATTCAAGAATTCAAGCATGAAGGTGTTCTGTGAAGAAAATGGTATTTTGCATGAGTTTTCAGCAGCAAGGACACCACAACAAAATGGTGTAGTTGAAAGGAAAAACAGAACACTTATTGAAGCTGCCAGGACAATGCTGGATGAATCAAAGTTACCAACTTATTTTTGGGCTGAGGCAGTTAACACAGCTTGCTTCACTCAGAATATTTCTTTGATTAATCAGGCCAAGGGAATGACCCCTTATCATCTACTCAAAAGAAAGAAGCCACTATTAGATTTTCTTCATGTCTTTGGATGCAAGTGCTTTGTTCTGAGAAATCAAGCTGAGCATTTGGGGAAATTTGAAGCAAAGGCAGATGAAGCAATATTTGTGGGATATGCAGCAGGGAAAGCTTACAGAGTCTATAATCTCAGAACCAACATTGTTATGGAATCTGTACATGTTGTTTTTGATGATCTCAAAATTCAAGGCCTCTGTGATGAAGGTTTCCATGAAAGTCTTTCTTTTGAGAATGAGGAAGGAGATCAAGTGAATCATGTTAAGGCTACTGAGAAACAACCTAAGGTTGTTGTATCTAGCACAGATGAAAGCAGCAGTGAAGATGAAATTGCTGCATTAAGATTGAAAAGAATAGCTGCTAGTAGGCCAAATGGTCGTTTCGTTGACAGTCATGATGGTGGTTTCGTTGACAGTCAAAATGAGCGTTTCGTTGACAGCCAAAATGGTCATACCGTTGACAGTCATAGAAATGCTTCTAGAAGTGATCAATTAGGGACAACAAACTCAGGGGGAGTTTCTCAAGGACAAATATCCAATCAAGGCAATCATGATCATGAAGCTACGTCTTCAAGAGCAAATCTACCTCCCTCAAGGAAATGGACTAAAGATCATCCCTTTGAACTTATTATAGGTGATGTTTCTTCAAAAGTCCAAACTAGAAGAGCAACTCAAGAAGAATGTCTATATAGTAGCTTTCTGTCTCAAGATGAGCCAAAGAAAGTTGAGGATGCACTTCTAGATCCAGATTGGGTTTTAGCCATGCAAGAAGAGCTAAACCAATTTGAGAGAAACAATGTTTGGAAGCTGGTGCCCAGGCCTAATGACAGGAGTGTTATAGGCACAAAGTGGGTGTTCAGAAACAAGATGGATGAAAATGGCATAGTCACAAGGAACAAAGCTAGACTGGTTGCAAAAGGCTACTCACAGGAAGAGGGAATTGATTTTGATGAAACCTTTGCTCCTGTTGCAAGACTAGAAGCAATAAGGATTTTCCTAGCCTATGCAGCCCATGCCAATTTCAAAGTCTATCAAATGGATGTGAAGAGTGCTTTTCTGAATGGGGAATTGGAAGAGGAGGTGTATGTAAGTCAACCTCCTGGTTTTGAAGATGATGATTTTCCAGACTATGTGTACTTCCTTCTCAAAGCACTCTATGGTTTGAAACAAGCACCTAGAGCCTGGTATGACACTCTCTCACAGTTCCTCCTTGAGAATCATTTCACTAGAGGTACTGTAGATAAAACTCTTTTTCACAGAGTTGTAAATGGCTCTACTTTACTTGTTCAAATTTATGTAGATGATATAATCTTTGGGTCTACAGATGTGAAACTTTGTCAAAAGTTTGCCAAGCTTATGCAAAGTAAGTATGAAATGAGCATGATGGGAGAATTAACTTACTTTCTTGGTCTTCAAGTAAAGCAAGTTAATGAAGGCATTTTCATTAGTCAAACAAAATACATTCATGATTTATTAAAGAAGTTTAACCTAATGGAATGCTCTCCTGCCAAAACTCCCATGCCTACTGCCACCAAACTTGAATTGAATACTAAGGAAAAATCTGTGGACATTTCAAGTTACAGAGGCATGGTAGGCTCACTTTTATATTTAACAGCTAGTAGACCTGATATTATGTTTGCTACATGTCTATGTGCTAGATTTCAGGCTGATCCTAGAGAATCCCATTTAGTTGCTATTAAAAGAATTTTCAGATATCTCAAAGGTACACCAAACCTTGGCATTTGGTATCCTAGAGAATCTGGTTTTGAACTAATTGGTTATTCAGATGCAGATTTTGCAGGATGTAAAATTGACAGAAAAAGTACAACTGGAACCTGTCAATTCCTAGGAAACAAGCTTGTGTCATGGTTCAGCAAGAAACAAAACTCAGTTTCTACCTCCACAGCTGAGGCTGAGTATATTGCAGCTGGAAGTTGTTGTGCACAGATTTTATGGATGAAAAATCAACTTCTTGATTATGGATTAAGAGTTGAGAAAATTCCTATTTTCTGTGACAACACTAGTGCCATTGCCATTACTGAGAATCCAGTGCAGCATTCAAGGACCAAGCACATTGACATCAAGTACCATTTCATTAGAGAACATGTTATGAATGGTACTGTGGAGTTACATTTTGTTCCAAGTGAACAACAACTTGCAGACATCTTTACCAAGCCACTTGATGAATCAACATTCTCAAGATTAGTAAGTGAGCTAGGTATGCTAAATTTCTCTTAATTATTTTTTGAGATATTTGCAAGTTAAAATGCAGCCAGAAATTTGCTATGTTTTTCTGTGAATTATTTTTTTCTCAGGAAAAAGTAAAATTTTGTCTAAGTCAAAATTACTATGCCAACGGAATGCACCATTTCGTTGACAGTCTTAGCACTTTTTCTGGGTGTTTCGTTGATAGTTGTTTTGTATCAACGAAACGCAGCTTTATCAACGAAATAGACGGGACCTTAAACGCCCAATTCTGATTCGTTGATATAAAGCGCTTTTAATCTGAACCGTTAAAATTTTGACACGTCTTTTACCACGATCTATGCATACACCCCTGTAAGTATAAATCATGGTAATACTTTAAGAGTAACGGTTATATTTTTAAGCCAATCCAGTAATTTACATTTATTATTGGATTCATTTTCTGAGAATTTTTGGGGGAGTATTTAAGAAATTTTATTTTCATTATTTCTTTTTTACCTGTTCTCAAAAATTCCAAAGATTTTTTTTCTCTCTTCTTCTCTCTAACAAGCAATTCAGTTCGAAGCTTTCCTTTAATCAACAATGGCACCTATAGTCAAGCTTATGTCTGCTGGAGGGTTCATCTATGAGAAGAACAACTCCATCCCTTTTGTTGTCAAGGAAAACCCGAACAGACTGTTCTTCAAAATGATGGATTTCATGAAGAATTGCAAGTTGAGCTATGCAATGTTTCACTCTACACCACTCTACAATGAGATAATCGAGGAGATTTGGACCTCATGTGAGTATAGTGGAACAAACTGCACACTACAATTCACTCTTCAAGGTAATGAGTACATAGTTAATTCTGATGTTTTGCAAGCATGTTTACATATTCCTGATAATAACTGTGATGCTTTGCCTACTAACACTGAAATACCTACCATGCTAAATTCTATAAACTACTCTTTGCCTACTGATAATCTGGGTAGAATAATTAGGAGAGGTTTGGTTAGGGAATACAGTTATTTAGCTGATGCATTCATTAAGGTCTTCTCTGGAAAGATTAGTAATTTTGATGCATTAACTAACTCTATGTTAATTCTCCTAACCATGCTTCTAAATGATAGATATCACAACTTTAGCACCCAACTTATGTATGAAATTGGTGCTAAGTTGGGTGACAAAGCAAATAGGAAGAAAAATATCTATTATGCTAGGTTTCTGATGATGTTGGCTAACCATGTTAGTCCAGCACCATTAGTTATCTCTAACCCTAATGCCAGGTTTGAGTGCTTTGTGCAAGAAAAGAGAGTATTGACAGACATACTGAGGCTGAACCACAATGGTGATGTTCCAGTGGTGTATCTGCCAATCATTGAGGTAACTACTACTATCCCTGTTAGTGTAGCTAACACCTCTACTGTTTTACCTTCCAATGTTGCTATGGAGTCTGTAGCTGTGACCCAACAGGCTCCTGCCCTAGCAACAAAACCAAAATCAAAGAAATCCTCCAAGCCAACCTCAGGTGCTTCTCAAAAGGCACCTGTTGTAAAAACTACCACACAACCTAAGGGGAGTGAGTCTGGAGTTGTGAGAGGTGAGGGAAGGGGTGAACATCAAAGAAACCCCAAGGATAAGGAAGGACAGGTTAGTGTGTACCAGCCAAGCCCCATTGTGTTTTCCCAACAAGGCACAATGAGTAACATGGATTTAAACACAAGTCTAATTGCATCCTCCCAAAAGGATGTGATTATTGAAACAAGCTCTCCTCCTAGAGCACAGTCCAAAAGGGTAAGGGACACTTCAAGCCCACAGTCTACATTTTCCCAATACCAAAGGAGAGTGAAGCAAAAGTCCAAGGGTACACAGGGTGCACACACACTGGAAGCAACACTTCCAGTTTCTCAAATTCAGTTTGATGTAACCCCTATCATTACTCTGGGGTTACAGTCCCATTCTCTAAACATCAATCTTGAATTATCTCCATCAAATTCACCAACTCAATCTTTAGATGTGGACATGATCCATACATCTATTCCTGATTCTCCAACTCTAATCTTGGAGAAGCCCCACTCTGAAGCTGGTGGCCATCACTTGTTAAGTGATTTGTTGGGCCATCAACCAATTTTTCCTGAAGTTGCAAGGGGATCTGTGGACCAATCTTTAAAATCAATCACCACAGACTCTACTGTAATTTCTCATTCTCAAAGTGCTTTCTTGACTTCATCAACGAAACAGTCTATTTCGTTGACAAGTGTTTCTCCATCAACGGTATCCATACCGTTGACAGTTCAAACTACCATTCCGTTGATAGTTCACTCTGCACCTTTAATTGAAAATCCAGTTGTTCCCACAACTAGTGCAGATGATCTAGTGGTAGTTCAGACACTTCTAGGACTGCGAGGGAGTGAAACTGAGAGGCTGGCTTGCAGCCAGGCAAAAGGAGAGAATGTGAGTGAGAGGCTGGCTATTTCTTCCAGCCAGGCAAAAGGAGAGATTGAGAGTTCCACCTTAGAAGGTGAAGGTGAGGGTGTGAGAGGTGTGAGCCATGGGGAGCCCATGATGCAAGAACAGAGTGGAGAGAGAGAAGGGACTACAGGAGTAATAAGGATGGAAGCAGTCATTGCTAGTGAGTTAATGGAGGTCAGTGAGGGAGAAAGGGAACCTACTTTCCAAGAGGTTTATCAACAAACTCTGGATAGTATTTCCCTGGATCCTGAGACCTTTACTCATCCTGTGTCAGCCTATCAAGTTTTGGCTCAACAGGGCAATGTGGAGGCAGAGAGGTCACTACAACTAATTCACACAACTGCATCAATGCAAAGAGCAAAGGATGCCTTGACCAATCTACCTCCAGGGGCTGAAGTAAGTGGAGAATTTGATTTTTCTGATGATGAGGACAGTTTTGGTGACTTTCAACAGGTGGCCACTACTGCACAGACTGGGACTTCTGTGGTGCCTCCTACACCAAACTGGCTTTCTCAAGATATGCATGGTAGATGCAATTTGGATGCTGCTATCACAAGGCAGTACAATGAAGCATATCTAGCTCATGAGTCTGCAGGAGCAAGGGACAAGAAATTCTACAAAGCCATCATGGATTCTCTGGAAATTCAAAGGCTTCAAATGTTGCAGACAAGGATTGAGGCTACAGAAATCAAGGACTCAATTAGCAACCTTAGGGATGCTACTGACAGGAGGCTAGATGAAAAGCTTCCTCTTCACACTGTCTCCAAGATGTCAAGGTTTTTCACCAAGGAACCTGAAGTGTCTTCATCTTTGAAAACTCTTTCCTCTAGAGTGGACAAAGTTGAGGCTACACTTAGTCACATGCAAAAGGAGCAGGAGAAGCAAACTCAGCTACTCACCCAGCTTCTGGCAGCTCAAGGACTCCCAGCCATCTCTTTTGATGATAACAAAAAGGGGGAGAAATCTAAGGAGCTAGACATTCAGATTACCAAGGTTATGGTCCCAGCCATTTCCCTACCAAAGGAGCCATTAGCATTGGGGGAGCTTGGAAAGCAGCAAAAGGATGGTATTGACCTTATACAAGAAGCTTCTATGAGGATGAGACTTGCAGAACAAATCAAAGAACATTGGTCCAACATAGAAGCAAAGTTCAAGAAGATTACTGAAAATAAGGACTCAAATCCATCAACGGAACAGCCATCAACGAATGCCATGGTACTAGCATCAACGGAATGGGAGCCACAGACAAATTCTTTCTATCACCAAGAGCCCCTTCTACATGGAGTCACTCAAGGACCAAAGAAGGAAAGAGGACAAACTTCATGCATTAGGGATGTGGAACAAGCTACAATTCAAAGAAGCCTATCTCCCAAGTCCCCTGCTAAACCAAAGGGCAAAAACATAGCAAGGACTTTCTATCCTGCACCTTATCCAGATGAGCACAAGCTTCTTGGTCCACTCATCACAAAAAGCAAGGAAAGCAATGATTATGAGATAAGGAAGCAAAGGGCAATTGTCTACAGGAATGGACAACAAATCTGTGTTTGGGCTGGTCATCCAAACTTTGCTGAAGCCAAGGCTGAGGAATCAGAAAGAGCAGCTATGCAAGCTCTTGCAGTAGCTCAAGCTCTAGATGAAGAAGAAAGGAAGCAAGAGGAGAGCACTAGAGAGGAAAGGAGTTCAAAGAAGAGCACAAGGCAACCCAAAGAGAGAGCTAGGAGAAACATAGCCTTTGAGAATGCTGATTCTCAGAGTACTGCATCAGACTCTTCTATACCTATTGCACCTCCAACAATTGCTAATCCAGTTTTTGAGGTAAAGTTAGCCAGTGATCCTGATCATCTTGTCAATTTTCACAATCAGCAAATTGAGCCAAAGGAAGAGCCAATTGAGTTTGATGAGGCATACTTTCCAAAGTTCCTGGTAGAGAAGGACCAACCAATGAAGACAAAGAAGAGGTCTGTCAAAGCAAAGCCTGTTTTTGTGAGAAAGCCACAATCTCAGAAACCCCCAGCAAACCCAGAGGACTGCATGTACATTGCTGACATCAGGGAAGAATCCAGTCTACATCTTGACTTAGACAACCTGGTGGAAGTAAGGGGAATTGCAGCTTCTCAAAAGTTGCCTGAAAGACTAGTGTTCACATTCAAGGGTGGTAGAGAACAAGTGTGGCCTCTCTACAGAATTTTAGGAGAAGACTATCAAACACTACTCTCAGTGTTTAGATGCTTGAAAAAGGACTTTGGTTTCACCAAAACAGCCAAGTCTGAGGTGGTCTCCAAAATCTGTCAGTTAAAGGCTAGCTGGAACAAGCCTGAGGCTCTTCCCAGGATACTTAGAGTTCCCTCAACAGGAAAGAAAATCCATCTTCAACCTTATTGGATGATGGAGTTTAAGGACAAGGACAATTGCAGAAGATTCTTCAGAATGGAAGACCAGCTGGAGAAGGCATCTAATCAAACTCTAAAGCTGATGCAATCCAAGCTTGGTGATCAAGATGAAGAGGAGAAAATCTTCTACAGAAGGCTACAGGTCCAGATTGAGGAAAACAACTCCAAGAGAGGGAAGAAGACTATGCCACAAAGAAGTCACAGATGAAACATTTGCTCAGACTAGAGGAGCACTTGTGGGCATTAGTCTTGTAAGTCTTGTATTTTGTCTATAAAGTTTTGAAGCTTAATACATTTTCTACTTTTGTAATTTATGATGTATCTGAGTGTTTTTGTTATCATCAAGTCTCTTGATTTATGGCTGTTATTCTATCAGTCATAAATTGGGGGAGATTGTTAGGAATATGTTGTTCTTGATGATAAACATAAAACACTTAGTAGAATTTGTGTAAAGTCAATTTTGTAGCTGTCAACGAAATAGCATGCTTAGCAGTGTTTCGTTGACAGGAAGCTCATCAACGGAATGAGTGTTGTAGCAATTGCATTGTACAATGCTTCACAGTATGATAGGCATTCTGTTATATGTTTTAGATAGGTTTTCTAAGTCATGTTGACTAAGTACTAGATAGGCAAAATAGGTTGGTTAATTGTAAATATGCTATGCCTTGTAATTCTGCCTAAGTGAAGACATGTCAACGGTATGAAGATTACTCTGTCAACGGTATGGAGTTTACCCATCAACGAAACGAGGGAAACACCATCAACGGAATGTAGAATAAAGCTATCAACGAAACACATCTCCTTGCTATCAACGAATCAATGTTGCTTTTTGAGCAGTTGATAAAGTGATAGTGACAGTTTACTGAACAGATCTAAAAGGAGGTATGGAAGTGTACTTTGCATTGGAAGCCATAATAGTGGTTACTGGAAATAAGGAAGCATTCCAATTTCCAATGAGACTCTTGGGAAATGCATAAAGATAAAAGCAAAGATCTCCAGGGACCATTGGACAAAGAGGATGAAAAGCAAACTACTGATGGTTACTGCTATAGTTAGTTTAGTTTAGCCAAACGTAGTATTGTAAACTTGGGTTATATAACCAAGTGTAGCAGTTCTTTAATAGGTGTGGAAGAAAAACAAATAGATTGTATTAGCTATTTTTGAGAGCATTTCTTCTACACAACATTGTAACTGAGCAGCTGTGTACATTTGTATCACAGATTATTTCCGCAATAAAAACACTTCAGTTGGATCATCAAACAATCCAACTGAATTATTTACATCTTGTGTTTTTATTTATTCAGTTCAGTTTTAATTTATAAGGTGTTTTTAAGATCAAGAAAATATCAAAATTGTATTCAACCCCCCCCCCCTTCTACAATTCTGTTAGGTCATTTGGGATTAACACACACCATTACATCTGTCCCATGCCGGAATCGAGCCCAGAATCTGGTCAAAGAAACCGTCGGGGAAGACTCCGGCCGGAAACCCGATCTCTCTCATTTCTACATGAAACTCTACGATTAATATCACAAAATGACGCTTATAACTCACACAATCAAAGCCCCATATCAAAACTTATGTCAGATCAACAACAAGAACGAACGAAGTAAAAGAAAAATTTGGGTCAAAACCCAAAAATAAAACCCATCAAAATTGAACTCAAACATGAAATTAAATCATGGATTCTTGCTATTTAGAACCCTAGGAACATGTTAGAAGCAACCAATTGAACGGAGAATCAACAGATTGAAAATCCCCAAATCGACCAAGAACCCTAATTTTAATTCGAATATTGAAAAATTCATATAAAATCGAAAACTTACCAGATGATGATGAGGTTGAAAGATTCTGAAACTAGAGATCAAGAGCTTTGATTTGAGTACAAGAATTTCAGATTTGGATTTCAATAACACCTTGAACGAATGGTTTGATTCTTCAAGAACACGAAGAACACGGTTCGGGAATTTTTAATTTTGGATAATTAACTGCAGATTTCTATGAGTTTCAAGGTACGATTCGTCTTTTTATATTTTTGGAAAAATAATACCCCAAACAACATTTTTGGATCGATATAGATCCACTGGTTCGTTTAAAAATCCTAATTAGGTTAAAAACACGTTTTACGAGGAATAATCAGTTAAAAAGGTTGATGATCATCCAATTGATATATATATCATTATATAACTAATGCTCAAGAATACTGGGGCTATAACAAATGTAATATTGATATAAAACGATATATCCGTCCCCTTAAGCAATTAGGGTTCGGAACAATTTTTCCTTTTTTGAACAAAACGAATTATTCTTGCAGAATCAAATAGGTAGGAATGAAATGATACGAATATCTCTCCCGATAATGATTCGAATACGAAAGACGAAGAGATAATAATTAATGTACGAAATTCCAACGGGGCCCTTGAATTATCAAAACGGGGCTCAGATTTGAAGAAAATTCCAAATGACGAAATATTTGAAAGGGGCTTCCGACTCACCAATTAGCACATAATCACACAATAATTATCATTTAATAATATTCCAATACTCCACAACAAATATTTTTTTATATTAAATATATCATTTATTTAAATAATAAAATTCACGGATATTACATATATAATCTTAGGTTTCTCACCTTGGTTTAAGATATGATCACGGATTTCTCATTCCACATACTTTCTTAAAACGATCAAATCAATACATCCTTGATTGTCCAGTGAATAGTTATTTAAAACTCAAATGGGAATCTTCTGATTCTGATTGCATTTGCATTCACTTATTCTCCTTATACATCAATAATATAACTTCGAAACATTCATTCCATGTCATCCACATAGTGTGGTCTGAAAAACTTTTCATCAGCAAATTTACTATTCATCAGTGGCAAATTTACTATTCATCAAGGTTTTAAATATTACAAAAATTTGGGATATTACAGTCTCCCCTACTTAA
Source organism: Heracleum sosnowskyi (assembly GCA_030848705.1). Taxonomy (NCBI): domain Eukaryota; kingdom Viridiplantae; phylum Streptophyta; class Magnoliopsida; order Apiales; family Apiaceae; genus Heracleum; species Heracleum sosnowskyi. The sequence continues at coordinate 77,191,941 of CM061235.1, forward strand.
AAGGATTCCGTCCCGGAATCAGATCAAAATAGATGAGGGTACTTTTCTAGCATTGCGCTCTCTAGTTCCCAAGTGGATTCTTCAACATTATGATTTCTCCACAAAACTCTCACCAGCTTTATAACCTTATTCCTTAGCACTTGATCCTTACGGTCAATGATTTCCACCGGTTGCTCTATATATGACAGGTCTGGTTGTATATCTACTTGCTCGTATTCCACCACGTGTCTGGCATCCGGATTGTACTTCTTTAACAGGGACACATGGAATACGTTGTGAACTTGCTGCAGGTTTGGGGGCAAGGCTAGCTCGTAAGCTACTTCCCTGATACGTCTCAAGATCTCGAACGGTCCAATATATCTAGGGCTCAATTTCCCTTTCTTTCCGAATCTCATCAATCCTTTCCACGGAGATACTTTCAACAGCACAAGATCTCCCACTTCATATTCCTTGTCCTTTCGGGCCAAGTCTGCATATTTCTTCTGTCTATCTTGGGCTGCTACCAGCCGTCCTCTGATAAGGTCTATTGCATCCTTAGTCTGTTGGACCATTTCGGGTCCGAGCATTTTTCGCTCTCCAACTTCATCCCAGTACAAGGGGGATCGACATCTTCTTCCATACAAGGCCTCATACGGGGGCATCCCGATACTTGCATGAAAACTGTTGTTGTAGGAAAACTCAATCAGGGGTAGGTGATCATCCCAATTTCCTTTGAAATCTATGGCACAAACTCTCAACATATCCTCTAATGTTTGGATAGTCCTCTCACTTTGCCCATCCGTCTGGGGATGGTAAGCGGTACTCATGTTTAGCTTGGTACCTACACATTCTTGAAAGCTTCTCCAAAACCTGGAGTTAAATCTAGGGTCTCTGTCTGACACAATGGAGACTGGAACTCCATGTCTCGCCACAATTTCTTTCATGTAAATATCCACTAGCCTATCGACAGTGTATCTTTCATTAATCGGAAGAAAGTGGGCTGACTTCGTCAACCGGTCTACGATTACCCAGATGGCGTCGTGATTAGCTTTGGTTTGTGGCAATCCTACTACGAAGTCCATGGCTATTTGTTCCCATTTCCATTCTGGAATCTCTAGGGGTCGTAAGAGTCCACCGGGTCTTTGGTGTTCTGTCTTTACTCTTTGGCAGGTCAAGCATTTGCTTACCCACTCTGTTACGTCCTTTTTCATGTTAGGCCACCAATAATATTCTTTTAGATCCCTATACATCTTGGTACTTCCTGGGTGAATTGAATATCTTGAGCTATGACTCTCATGTAGAATCTCGTCTTTTAATTCCTGATCATTAGGAATCCAAATCCGGTAAGTATACCTCATAACTCCCTTACCATCTCTTTCAGTCCTTAATTCCTCTCCCGTCATTAGCTCTTTCCCTTCACTCATCATGCGTTCTTGACTTAATTTGATCTTTTGTAACAAATCTGATTGTAGTGCTATTTCAAATAGTTTCTCCGTGCCATCTCCGGTTATTTTAACCTCCATCTCCATCTTTTCAAACTCTTGGATTAACTTCTCTGAGGAGGTTATCATTTTGAGTCTCTCCTTCCTACTAAGGGCATCGGCCACCACATTGGCCTTCCCTGGGTGGTAAAGAATCTCGCAATCATAATCTTTGATTAATTCTAACCATCTCCTTTGTCTCATATTGAGCTCTTTCTGAGTAAAAATGTACTTAAGGCTCTTATGGTCTGTGTAGATCTCGCACCTTTCTCCATATAAGTAATGCCTCCAAATCTTTAAGGCGAAAACTATAGCTGCTAGCTCCAAATCATGGGTAGGATATCTACTCTCATATTCTTTTAACTGCCTAGAAGCATATTCAATTGGGGGCTTGTTAGAGGCGGCTCCACTGATTCTCGAGCCGGCGGGGTTTGCCATAGGGCAGTCCCTTTTCATGTGTCCTAATTTCCCACATTGAAAACACTTCTGATCGTTTCGAGGGCAGGTGTTGGAGTAATGCCCTGTTTTGTTGCACTTGTAGCAGGTTACTGACTTTAGGGTACATTCTCCCAGGTGTTTTCTTCCACACGTCTTGCAGTCAGGTAGCGGGGGTCGGGGTTGATTAAATTGGGACACTCGAGTCTGTCTGCCGCCCTGGCTTAAACTCTTATTCTCAGGTTTCCTGAATCCTGAATTCCTTAATGGTTGAGACCTGGTCCCTCCGAATGTCCTTGCTGGAAAGCTCTTGTTCACCGAGCTTCCTCCTTGACTACCGAACTTCCTCTTTTTCTCTTCCCTCCCTTTCTGACTTTGCTCACTACCTGCTTCCACTATGGTTGCCTTTTGTACTAGCGACGCATAGTCCGTTACTTCCAACACTGCTACTCTATTCTGAATCCATTGTTTTAGCCCTTGCTGAAACCTTCTTGACCTCTTCAAGTCAGTATTGACAAAATCTGGCACAAACCTAGACATTTCAGTAAACTTGGCTTCATATTCTGCCACAGTCATGTTATCTTGTTTCAGTTCCAAAAACTTCCTCTCCATTTGTGCTTCCATGAACACAGGGAAATAATTTTCCAGAAATAAGGTAGTAAACCTTGCCCAGGTAAGAACGGTATCTGTTTCTAGGTTTTTCTTTGATTCCCACCAGTAGTTAGCCTCCCCTTTCAGGAGGTAAGTAGCAAAGACGGTCTTTTGGGCTTCCTCAATAACTAGGATTTCAAAAGATTTTTCCATTTACTTTAACCAAGCTCTTGCCTCAACAGGGTCAGCAGATCCCTGAAATTCTGGGGGTCCTAGGGACTTAAAAGCCTTAAAAGCACTATGCCCCGCAGTATTGGGGCCTGGTGGTGGTGGTGGCGGTGGGTGCCGGTTCAAATTCTGTCGGAGTAGGTGCATGAATTGGTCCATTGGGTTTCCACCGGGAACCTCTACATTCTGAGTACTTTCATATTCTTCCTCTTCATAGTCCTGATCATCAAACTCATTATAATCCTCTTCCTCACCGCTTCCTGCATACTCACCTTCTTCCTGGTTTTGTTCTTCCACCTCGTGGAGATCTGGGTTTTCTTCCTCATTATGATAATCTTGCCTTTCATCTCCCTGGTTAACACTACCCTGAGCCGCAGGATTGACAAGGCGTTCTCGGGTTCCCACACGTCGGGGTGGCATTTTCCTGATGTTTTTAAACAAAAACTTTTATTAAACCTTTTATTCCCTTCAAAATATGTGATTGGATCAATTGAGTCCCTTGGTGAAAATCTTGGAAATCATCATTTCTCACACAAAACTCTTTTATATATATAAAAAAATATTTTTTTTTTCAAAATGGGGGTTGCACAGTTTATATGTCAAAACTAATAACTTGTAAAACAATTGAAATAGCAGAGGATATCAAATTTAAGACTGAAAGCTTTAAAGGACTGAAATGCACGAATATATACATAAGTGACATAAAGTCACGAGATACTAAAATCAAGTTCCAACAAAAGCGAATACATCACAGAAATACATCATCCGTACAACAATCAAAAGCTAAGTACTACCAGTCAACCAGTCAACATCTGCTACGTCAGTCTGATCAGCCTATCTCTAACTCAGAAAGGATACTACTATACATCGGAACCATCCCACAAAAACTGGCACTACTAACGGCCATCTGAGTTTAGAGAACTAAGCTATCTGTCACCTATCAAGTCTCCCCCTCCGAGCGGGTCAGGTTCCTGACACGCGCCATAGCATCCGCCCAGATCCTCTTTGTGGCTAGTCGGGGTACCAATCCCTCAGCAATAACAGACATGCATCTCATGTGGACCATAGCTCGATACTCGATGCGGGAAATCTCAAGTCTCATCTCCATAGGAGTCATAAACCTCATCCCGTCCTAATAAGAACGACGGGTCTCTCTCTCCGCTGCCAACTGTCTCCTTAGCTCATCAGCTCTAGCCTCTGCCGCTGCCAAGTCAGTGGTCAGCCGGCCAATCATCCAATCATGGATCACAGTAGCTACTCCAGTAGGTGAGGGAGGAGGTGTGTCTAGATCAGTCATAGCCTGGTCCTCCTCATATCCCTCAGGGGCAAGATCATAGTCATCGTCTGATGGTAACGGGCTCAGTGGGGGGTGCAGGAGGGGTAAGGTCTCTCATAATAGGCAGAGGGTACATCCTGATGCCTCCTCGGCTAGTACTATCCTCAGAAGTCTCATCATCATCCATAGTAACTACATCTGGCACAATCTGATCCCCCTCAGTGGAATCATCATCATCAGTCGAATCTCCATCAATAGAGGGAACAGGAGAAGTAGGAAAGTCAAACACAGTCGTGGGGTCCTCTTCCGGATCCTCGTGCGGGTCCTCATCTAGATCCTCCATGGGGTCGTCCACGGGGTCGTCCTCAGCCGCCAGCAGAGCCTCGTCATGCTGGGTCTTAAAGTCATCAGCCTCCTCGGCCGCAAACACCTATACAAGCGAAAACTAGGTTACTATACTGTATGATAAAAGTTCCCTTGCAGGTTTTAACAGTCAGTGCTACATCCGGTAGCCCAACCATGAACTCGATGGGAGTTCTTATTATTATAGTTGCATTTATTATTCCTAACGCCATATCGTTTCTGAGATTAATAACTATACGCTCTGATACCATTTCTGTAACACCCCCAGATCCGGGGTCGGAGATCTAGGTTGTCACGGTCCCTTGTTCCGTACAACACTTAATACTTGAACCATAAAATAATAAATCAACATACATGGTGACCCCACCATCAATATACTCACGCTAGTTATGTCTCAGAAACGAACTTACAAAAACAGTAGTCATATGATCCATAAATTAAAGTTATTACAACCCAAAAGTAAAATACTTGCAACCTACTACCAATATGATTTCTATGTGAAACCATATGGCAGCGCAAAAGTTTGTTCTTGTTCATTAATATACATAAGTGATACTTATAATTAAACCGGAGCAACAAGAGTTACACTCCGAACCAACTCAGTACTTCTACCTGAGGTGCTGCAACTGCCATCCTATGGGCGGCCTATATGGCCCTGACGCGCTTCCGAGCGGTACGACGAATCCTGGCCATCTACTCTAGCTGTTGTATTGTGATATATATATATATATATATATATATATATATATATATATAGAAAGAAAGCAAGAGTGAGCACTCAGCCCAACAATAATATAATACAGCATAATCATATAGATAAGCTTATATTATAAAAGAGAACCTTTAAAACTTCATTCGTATACAGAATGATATATTTATTTTCTTTTCGTCAAATCATGCCATACAGTACGACCACTGTATGAGGAACATCATTACTCATCACTGTCACATTATCAGTAACTCAACGCCTAGGCTTTTGTTACAATGTGCAATATAACTCCAATTGGAGGGAAGGGAATGTACTGGAACACCCGATACACGGTGATCATCTGTTGTATCGTAACTTTTCTTTTTTACTAGTAGAAGAACGACTTCCTATTCGGTTATCACCCTGACCGCATACGGGCCACTGTGCTAAGAGATCACTACCTCGGCGCCTATTTCGTCACCGGGTAAGCCTTAGCACGCAAGAGATCACTACCTCGGCGCCTATTTCGTCACCGGGTAAGCCTTGATAATTTTTGTCACTACCCCGGCACCTGTTTCATTGACGTGTAGGCCCTTCCAATTCCCATGATGAAAATATCAATGAAACGGAAATCGGAATTTAATTCCATTTTTCCCAAGTACAAATACTTGTCAAAACTTTGTAACCGTTCAGAATTCCTTACTCCAGAGTATTTGAAAGGAGTAAGTCAAAGTGTGGGTTGACATTAGTCAACGAAACTACAGATGATTACCACGTATTTTGAAATCATGACCAGGGAGTTTATTGAAATTTTCAGAGTTTAGCAAGTTTGAAATACTTTACTTGAATGGGGGAGCCATCCCCAGTTATAGATATTTTAGAGGAACAGTGGAAGTAAAACTCTGTCCTCGAATTTCTGAACTAGATTCCCAAATTTTTTGGTGAGTTAGAAAACACTATTCGCGTTTAATTACCTTTAAATATCTTAAGATAATAGTTGAGAATCTCTATTTTAATACCTTTTCTGAAAATCAGAAATTTATATTTTTGTGTAAATAGTAGAACCTTTAATCATATAATATGCTTCTATGATTTTTAAATCATATTTGGAATATTTAATAAATACCCAAATAATAAATATTGAATTATTATTCAATAATAATCCACTTAAGTGAATATTCAAATAATATTCACTCAATTAAATAATATTCAAATAATAAGTATTGAATTATTATTCAATATAAAAGCACTTAGGTGAATATTCAAAATAATATTCACTTAATTAAATAATATACAAATATTAAGTATTGAATTATTATTGAAAATAAAATTCTACTTAAATGAATATTCAAAATAATATTCACTAAATTAAATAATTATTCAAATAATATTTATTATAATATTATTCAAATATCTCACATTAAATATCCAATAATATATAGATATTGGAATATTTAATCAATATCTAAATGTAACTATCCCTGGAACCCTCCAGCTTCTGACAGTATGATCAAAACAAAATAATAATTTGACTCCCGGTCTAAGTTTTAAAACTATCGTACAAGTACTCTATACTTAGAGTCTTTAACCTTTAACCTTGGTTTATATCTAGTATTTATCTAGCATATAAACCTTATATCTTTTACAGCTTTTTATTAAAAGCGAAAACAGTTTATAAGTCATTTCACCGCATTAAAGCAGCATATTTATCAATATCACAACATATATCACAACAGCATCATTATATGGTGTAGGGTTTGAAAACTTGCCTTGGTGTCTTGGTGGTGTGGTAGTGGGGGCTTGAGAGTGTGCGCGTCGATCTATAACAAGATATACAATTTTAGTCAGTCCCCTAGAACCAATTAATGTGCCATAACTTAAGCACTCAAGTTCTATTAATAAAAAAATCAAACGTCTCGCTCTCAGTCTTCTATAATCTCATGACGTTCCGTAACTCTTCAGTCACAAGTTTGGGTGAAAATCTATTCACAAATCCCAAGTACTTTTCCTTTACCATTTCCTTGTTTTTAACCATCCCCTAAAGGGTATTTCACTCGCGCAACCTTTGTTCTCGCATTTTTCTAAAATCACAAACTTATCGTTTTAAAACGAAACCTTCTAGGTTCCTTTCTAGACTATCCATACTAGTATCCATTTTAATATCTCAATCCAATTCCATTTTTAAAGGGCTTGATCCCTATCTCAAAGTTCATGCAATGAACTACTTAGTTACGCGAAACCGCTTTCACTAAAACGGACGTTTCTCCTAAACCGTAAATCGAAACGACACGATTCTTTCGCTAAAACAATCTATGAAACAGGGCCTACATGCTCATGGTCAGAAACTTCATGTTTATGCCCTTTAATGTAACCATGGTTTCTGTCTAAACTACCTAAGTAAAATTCGACATGGTAACGGCGCTTAAACGCACTTCCCGTGTTTTTAAACACTCAATACAACCATCAATCCACAATCAACCAACCACCAATCAAACCTCAAGCTAACACTACAATTTTTTGTCCAAATATGGTCATACTCTAGTTCATAAGTTTATCCACAAATCAACCATCAAACATACTTAAAATCATGCATACATGCTTCATTACTACATAGCTCTTAAACAATCACTTATAACTACTAGATCAAGCATAATATCAATAAGGGGAGAAGTTTTATACCTTCCTTGGGACTTAAAAAAAGCTATATATGGATGGTATATCCTTCATTGCTCCTTAACTATGCTAATCAAACCTAAAAACTTCAAAACAAAACAAGATCTTATGAGATTACTATTCATATCACTATTCATCATCATCTTTGAATCAAATTTTGGACAAGCTATCCATCATGGATGAGGCTAAGATTAGAGATCTACCTTGGATATTGGAAGAGGGTGATTTAGAGCCCAAGATCTTGAAAGACTGTAGAGGAAAATAGGGAAATAAACTCCTCCTTAGATGTGCTTTCTCAACAAGGGACATCTATTGAAATTGGCCTGTCTCCCAAGGCACCCTGTAAAGAGTCTGCACAACCTCATGTTCCAACTCATGAGGAGCCTCCACTTACAGAAACACACATGGAGTCAGGACACGGTGAGGACTTCACTTCCCCTATTGATGCTTCACAAGTTCCATCTGTGGAGCAGCCATCATTCTCTTCTCCACTTTCACCTTCTTCCTTCCCTACACATTCATTTGTTTCTTCTCCACAACCTAGAGAGGGGGGACAGTCCCAACCCTTCAGGTTTTGATCATCCATATCCAATCATGGATGAGCCCCCATCAAGTGGTCCACAAGAAGCCATTTCTCAAAGTGAGATGGACACCACTCCTTCAAACACTGAGAAAGATCAAGGTACAACTCTGCTAGAAAGTGAAGCAGCCAGTACCCTGTTCAATCTCCAAGGAGCATCTTACCTTAGGGAAGATGTTGTCACAGCCTCAGTTGCTGTCAAAGACACTGTGAATGTTGCTGTCATAGGTGACCCTGCTGTCGAGGACTCAGTTGAAGTTGCTGTCCAAACCAAACCTGCTGTCCAAGTTGCAGTGGAACCTACTATAATATCCGTGAATTTTATTAATAATATAAATGATATATTTGGTGTAAAATATTTCTTGTGGAATATTTGAATATTATTAAGTTACGATTGTTAAGTGATTATGTGTTAACTGGTGTGTCGGAAGCCCCTTTCAAAAATCTTGTCATTTGAAAATATCTTCAATCTGGAGCCCCGTTTTGAAAATTCAAGGGCCCCGTTAAAGTTTTGTACATCATTATTGATCCCTCATCTTTCGTATCCGAATCATTATTGGGAGATTTATTCGTATCATTATATCCCTAATTACCGGATCTTGTCAATATTATTCGTTTTATTCAAAAAGGGAAAAGTTATTCCAAACCCTAATTGTTTAGGGCAATTGATATATCGTTTGTATCAATGATACATTTGTTATAGCCCCAATATTCTTGAGCATTAGTTATAGAATTAATATGTATTGATTTGGATAATTATCAATCTTTGTAGATAATTATCACCTCGTAAAACGTGTATTTAACCTAATTAGGGTTTTAAAACGATCCAGTGGATCTATATCGATCCAAAAATGTTGTTTGGGGTATTATTTTTCCAAAAATATAAAAAGACGAATCGTACATTATACCTCATATAATCTGCATTCCATAATCTCGAAAAAGTAAAAATCCCCGAACCGTGTTCTTCGTGTTCTTGAATAATCAAATCTATTTTTGGAGGTGTTATTGAAATCAGAAATTGAAGTTCGAGCACTCAAATCAAAGCTCTTGATCTCTAGTTTCAGAATCTTCCAACCATATCATCATCTGGTAATTTTTCGATTTATTATGAATTTTACAAATTTCGAATTAAATTAGGGTTCTTATTCGAATTGGGGATTTTTGTTCTGTTGATTCTCCGTTCAATTGATTGCTTCTAACATGTTCCTAGTGTAAGATCCGGGAAAATTACGTGTTAATATTTGATGTGAAATGAAATTTTATTTTCATATTAAAATTTATTAAATGTTTTATCTGTTTAAATGTGTTAAGTTATTCGTTAAATGATCGAATATGTGACATTGGGATGCTATGTGAATATGTGTGGTGAATTATGATAAGTGGATTCTATATCTACTTGGAACGCCCTAAATCGGCTTAAATTGATTGTTTGTACTCAAGTATGTGGTGTTTTTAATGTGTTTTGTGTTAGTGTTTGCAGAGTTGCTTCGTCATCAGAGTTGTGGAGTTTCTGTGGTTTGTGGTGGTGTTTGAGCAATGATTTGAAGGCCAAGTGGTCGCGGAACGAGAGCATGAAGAAAACTCAAAGAAAAGCATTTTGATGATTTTGGACAGAACCCCAAGCGCGCCCGCGCCTGAAGTAGCACGCCCGCGCCCTAGTCGACATTGATGAAGCGCGCCCGCGCCTGAAGTAGCGCGCCCGCGCCCAGCTAATGCTGAAGAAAGGCAACTTCGATTCTGAAAAGGAAACCAGCAGCAACAAGTCAGCAGAAAGGCCTATTTAAGCACTTGGTGGACGATTTCTGAGATATACATTGACATACAATCATACACATCCATCCACCGGTGAGGAGAACAAGGAGACGGCTGATTACGAAGATCTAGATTTCATCTTTTCTTTGTATTCTTCTAATTAGGCGATACTTTGGATTCTCGTTGGTTTTATTTTTCTTAAACCTTATCTCTAGTACTTTATTCAGTATCCCATACATCTTTATTATCATGTTTTTATCAGAACCCGCGATGATGAACGGTTCGATTATGAACTAATCGTTGTCGTGGGATTCTAACGGATTTATTTATGGATTTTAGTAGTTAATTGTTTTAAAGATGTGTGTGTGATGGCTAGTTGATATCCTAGTTTGGTTGTGCTTATTCTTCTTGGATGCGTAGCTAACATCTAAGTTGTTTGTTAATCTCTATTGATTGCGAAAGTGGATATAGAGATTTAGAACTTGCCATGCTAGCATAGGTTTATGTATGTTTGTCATGCATGATTCGTAGGTGATTTTAACCATCTTACCTGCCCTATGTAATATGAATGGATAACTTTCTCAGTAAACCGTTATGTTTTCAAATCTTATAGATATATAGGGTCTAAGCATAATTGGTGTCTGCTTAACTTCTATCTCTTTTGTGGATGTTTGAGTGGTTTGGTATACGTATACTGAAAGGTAGCGTGTACTGATTTCGTGTTATCCGATTAGTTGTCACAACCGTCACATGCACTGATTAAAGACAAAAGACTCTAGATGAAGTATTTAATGAAGTTAGGATCCCATGTTTTATTCTCATAAGTAAATAATCAGTAAACTCTTTAGTTAATTATAATCTTGTTAAGTTGATTAGTCAAATTAGTTAATCAAAACACAACTTTGATACTTGTCTTAGCATTGAACAATAGCCATACATTGTTGCATAAGTGCATAACTATAATAACCAAAGCAGTCTCTGTGGGAACGAACTCTACTTATTCTTATATTACTTGTGACCGCGTACGCTTGCGTGATTTTGTGCGAACAAATTAGAAATTATTTTGAAAAGGACGTCATTCTATTTTATTTTATTTTAATTATCGAAAAGAAAATTTAGATCGTTCCCTAATTATTCGGGAAATTGGTATATCGTTCGTACCAATATTTCATTCGTTAAAGTGGGAAGTATTCGGAAATATTCGTAATAGAGGTATTTTGGTTCGTATATCCATTAATAAACGATTCTTGTAGTTATCCGTATATTCTGGATGATTATCGTCTCGTAAAATGTGTATTCTGCTTTATTAAAGATTTAAAGCGTATATTCTGTTAAATTGTATTAAAGCGATCCATTGGATCAATATCGATCCAGAAATGTCGTTTGGGGTATTATTTTCCGTTTAATATAAAAAGGCGAATCGTACATTATTTTGCGTATAATCAAGCTTAATTATCATTAAATATCTAAAATCTCTAAACCGTGTTCTTCGTGTTCTTGAGAATCAAACACAAATTTGAAGGCGTTACCGGAGTCCGATTCAACGCTCTTATAGTCAAATCGAAGGTCTTGGAATCTAGTTTCATAATCTACCATCAGATTTTGCGTGGGGTAATATTTCAATTTCATACGAATTTTTCTTTAATTCTGGAAATTTAGGGTTTATGTCAAATTTGGGGCTTTTTTATTCTGAGCTTGTTCATGTGATTTGATGATATGTATAGCTTCGTATGGTTGTAAGGAGTCCAAATATGTGTTCAATTTCATTGTTTGATTCCCGGATTGTCCAATTCGAAAATTTAGGGTTCTTGAGCTCGAATTGGGGCTTTTTGATTTAGAGTTTGTCCGTTGATTTTGATGGTTCCTATAGCTTCATATGATCATGGGTAATCGATTTACATGTTTAATTGAGTCGTTTTATTCCTAAATTAGCTAGTTCGATTTCTTGTTTTTTTTTCAAATTTTCAAACCATTAGTTCGTAAAATTTGTTGATTGTTTATGTATGTGGATATGTGGGTTAGATTGTGCGTGTTTCAAGCTTTGTTTTGGTATATAGAACATTGAGTTTGGTAAAGGTTTGGTGTAGAAACGATTTTGGCCGGATGTTGGCCGGAATTGTACCGCCGGCGGCGGTCAGTTGGCCATTAAAGCTGGCAACGGAGCTTTTTACAGTTTAGTACCTCAAGTTTTGAAGATGATGAAGTTTGGTCCCTGTAGTTTTTCAAGATTTCAATTTGGTCCCCTGACCAAATTATTTTCTAAAGTATTTATTTTTAATTTATAAAAATCTATTTTGTTTATTTAAATTTTGAAAAATAGTTTTAAAAATGACTTTTAAATTCAAAAAAATATCTTTTAAATTCAGGAAATTTTTATTTAATTATTCCTTAATTATTTAAGGAATTATTTTGATATTTTTATTTTCCAAAATTCTTTAATTATTTTGGAAAATGATTTAAAAGTTATTTAAATTAGGAAAAATATTCCTAAAAATGTTTTATTAATTATTTAAAATTCCTAAATGATTTATAAAATCATTTTAGGCCTTTCTTTTGAGTTACAAATTATTTCTCGAACGTTACATGACATAGGTGATGTAATTAGTGCATTTAAATGTTAATATGTGCAACATAAATTATGTGAATGATCTGATTTTTGACCTAAAAATATTTTGAGGATTAATTCCTTTGAAACGAGAGTTGAATATTTTTCTAAAATTATTTCTTGGACATTAAGAGACTTATGTGATTTATTTATCTCAATTAAATGATAATGTGTGTTACGTGAAATATGTGAATTATTTGTTTATTGAGTCATAAATACGAACAAGTGTTTTGGAACTTGTTTAAATACTTTGGTCGTGTCTAATATTATCGTGTGGGGTAGTTGGGATAGAAATTTGCCAGTAATGTTAGAAAATGAGATTTGCGAGACCGTTGACTTAGATGTTGACTTTTATAGTATGGGGATTTTTGCCAAGCGGGTTACGTGGATTACTTATGTAGTTAATTGTGATTATTCTATCAATTGAAATATGGTTGTCTATGCAACAGAGGCTATTGGACGAGACGAGTCAGATTATCGAAGTATGTTAAATAAGAGATGTCGGAGAAGGATGAGATATTGTTTACGACTGCTTGGGTATTTGTGAGGTGACGTAACAACCAGGGGACGTCAACACTCGTAGAGGACATGTGCAAGTATTTTCTTCCAACAGAGATATTGGTAAGAGTGGTAAGTGCGTCGGAGTTAAGTATAATCGTTTATGGAATGTGAGAATCGTACTCTGAAGACTAAAGTACCGTCTCATGTTTGACTATCAAGGCAAACACGTGGATTCAAAATGGTAGGAGCAGACTAGTGGTATTCACGAGAGCGTTAAAGAAAAGAAGGACGGAAATAGAGAATCGTGCGATAAGACAGAATAAGGAGGGAAACATATTATTTCAACCTTACGAAATAGCTAAGGACCAGACGCAAGTGTTTATACCATTGCTTATTAATTGATTGATATTCCCTTGGATTATTATTATGCAATTGTCATACTTTTCCTTAAATTTTAAATGATGACTCTTTTGCATTGAGCTGCAAGTATTTTATTTAATCTCGTAAATTGGCTAGTATTCTTTTATACCCTTTTTAGCATAGATTCATATTTTCATGGTGATTGAAAAGATAGTTATGGGCCGTATACTAAGGCTTTCTTTCAAAAATATTGATTTAAAAATATTAGGTTGGAATATTGCCAACCCTAGATGAGTGGGAACTTGTGAACCCTATGAGGGTAAAATGTTATTTTGAAATTCTGAAGTTGTGTTACTTGTTCTACAAGTATTCTATTTTCCATCTTGTACCTATGCAAGCATTGTTATCCTTTCTTGTTAAGAGCGATTATCTGATCCAGTCCCTGATTCGAATTCAAATATGTTGTGTATGATTTGGTTTACTTCCTTCAAATATAAGGCTTATCTATTATAAGTATATGTTCGAAGGATTTAAACTATTTCTGTCAGAAGTCAGTAAACCCTTGCTTTTCCCTAATTATAAACTTACCTTGAATTTTCCTTAAACTCGAACTTGACTTTCTTGTCACTTACCAAATTGGTGAATCTTAACTAATTCTTCCATAATGTGATAAATTATACTGTTGAGGCCATCTAGAGCCTGTTCTTTGAACCCTACTCTATATTGAGCTGTTACAATTCCTGTTGATATCATAATGCCTGTTTCATATCGGACTTGATCTTGTTGAGCATGTTATTGTTTATTCTTCATTATCATCCTAGTTGTTGCATCGATCTCGTCGATGTTTATTATGTTGTTACTTTTTCATGTGCACCCCCCATTGTTGTGTCGATCTCGTCGATACTAGATTATATTGTTATCCATTATTGATTCTTCATAATTGAAATGTTTCCTGGAACGTGAGTTTTCCAGCAATTGTTGTATTAAGGTTGTCGATTCTTCCGACACCTGATTGTCGAAGTAAGGTTGTCAATTGTACCGACACCTGACGTATATAATATAGAATTGGATTGTTTTTAAAATGGGACCAGTAATTGGTCGGGCCATGTTTGTGGTCAGAATAATTTAAGGCCCAGATTGGCCTAGGATCCAGTAGAGGAATTTGCTATAAGCAAGTCCGGGGTTGATGCGTGGCTGGCCAGCAGCTCAACCTTTGATTTGATAAATGTGAAAAAAATCCAATTCTAACATAAGTTCTTATTTCTGAGATGAGTTACATCCATATGTTTTGTACTTGTGAGTTATGACCTGATTCTCAGGTTTATTCGTTGCGTGAAGTTGTTGGTTCGTTGATTAATAATAGTGGTTTCAATCTTGCTGAAATCACTTACTCTTAATACATTTGGATTCCAAATAGTCGAAATCCACTTCCTTGAATATTCCATTGGCATTCGTGAGATATCTATCTTGATGAGTTTTATTCATACCGCATATCCAGTCGGTACCATGTTGAAGTCTTGAAGTGCGTTCTTTATTCCATGACCGAGCGCGTTGGCTCATTCTTACTCCTTGATTATCCTACCCTTCCAGAGTTGTTGGTTTCAGAAAATGTTGTGAATAGATCTGTTATCTTCAAAACTAGTATTTTTGTACAAACTATGGTCTTGAAGACATATGAGTTATATTTATTTCATATTTTCTATATACTATTGTAGTTATTATTGATTCGGTCACCGTGACGACCAATATAAATCTTTTTGTGTTTTAAACTATTCAGTTGCGAGAAGATGAATGAGAAATTGTGGTAAATTACCAAACTTGATTTGAGAAGTTTTAGAGATTACAAATGTTCAAAAACAAAAGTTGGTTATTTGAAAATCCAAAGCTTATTTTGGAAACCCCTTATATTATACTTGATAATGCACTTGCTGAACAATTCTTTCGCTCATACTTGTTTTCTTTATATATTTTAGCCTGCCAGTAAGAAGGTATATTGGCGAGAGTTGTCTGCGTAGCTGATCAGAGATGGGGAAGGATATTAGCGTAAAGACGTTTTGATCCAGAGCATTGGAGCTAGTGATAGGTTTTGTATATAGATGTTTTCTATTGAATATGATATTGTATAAGAGTAGTTGTCTGGTATTCTTCTTATCGAAGTTATACTAGTGTTTTAGATTGCATGTAAAGAGAATGGTTGTAAAGAAGAAAATTTTTGTGTAATGGAATTTTGGATTCTTGTTTCTAGCACTATAACCTTTAAAGATTCTTGGTAGAGTTGGGGTCGCAGATATTATTATTGTGTTGATGTATATTGAACAGGTTGTCTGAATTGAGGATGCAGTGTGACGACCAAATCATTTGACCCCGGATTTGGGGCGCTACAGGTTGGTATCAGAGCAGGGTTATAGTAAGACTAGGAACGAGAGTGCGTAGGAGTGTATATAGTTATATAATGAACGTCAGAGCTCATTTAGAGTTCGTGTTGGACTATTGGATATAGTACCACTGAGTGAGTTAAGGTAAAGGTATTCGATTAAGATGATTGTGCTGAGCTGGATAGAACTTCTTATGTTTGTAGGTGTCTACGACGGAATCTTCAAGGACTATTACGAGTTGACGACGACGTATGATATTGATAACTTTGCGACGTGGAAAAGAAGGGCTTAGAACTGAATAACGAGCTATCGGAGGAGTCGACAGAGGAGGCCTATATGAAGACCTTGGTAATACCTTCCCATCCTAATGAGATATTTGACATTCCTTTAAGAGAAACCCGTGTTGATGGATATATTCCACTTTTTGACTTTATAGTTGATACTTTCGATCAATAATGTTTGCAATTGCATCAGAGGTTGTTGTGATATCTATTTCAAATTTTTTTTTAGGCCTGTTGAAAATATGTTATTCGAATTCCAACTCCTTCATTCTTCAGGGGTGGATAACTCTAGTTATGATGTAACACTATTTGTGGATACTTCCTTTTGTGGTTGTTCTTCTTTTTTGGAATAACACCTTTGGAATCTATTCAATTTCAATCCAAGGTGTGTATTTGAGATTTCTTATCGAAAGGCCCTGGTTGTTATTCTGACTCTAAAATTCTTTCATATTTCCCTACTCCAACTGAGATAAACAACCCTATTTATAGGGGACACAATGACTATCTGTCTATGTGATAGAAGTCTGATGGGACGCCGTCACTTGTGTGTTGTGCAATACAAGAAGGTTAATTACCTTTAGTACTGTCTTAATTAAGACACACACCATTGAGTTCATGTGATCAAATTGATCTCTCAGTGATTCTTTTATTTCCAATAATGTTCGCTTTAGAATATGTAAATTTAATAACCGCAATTGTGGGACATTTGCTATGATACAGAACCTTTTCTCTTCAAAATATCATGAAGTTTGTTATTTCAAATAATCTGGGAGGTATGCCATCAGGGTGAATTGAAATTACCTTACCATAATGAACGAAGGATTTGCGATTGAATTACAACGAGCGAAAGCGGATTACGATGCGATTAGAATATTAGTAACATATGATGGAGCCAGTTGTTCTCTCTCTATCAATTAACATTACGATGTGGGAAGGTGAGTCAACATTTATTTGACAGAAACGACAATATTTGAAGATGAAGAAATATTTGAAGAAACTACGACGCGCTATGAAGCCTTAGTAACCATTTATGTTAGTTAGATAATTCAAGAGTTGATTGGAAATTTGGGGAAAATGTGTAAATGTGTTGATGTTATCCCAGGTGGTGGAAAACGGACATAATAGATTTTTGTCTCAATGAGAAGAACTTCTAAATTCGATGTTAGGCTAATAATGGAGAATGATTGGATCTTTGAGTATTTCAGAATTACATGATATGGTTACAAGTCTTTTGCTCACTATAGTTAAGGTAGATCTTACCAGTCAATGTGGATGTATAGAATAAGAACCAAGATGATGTCGATTTGATCAAGTTATTTGGGGAATAAGATGGTACCCTGGGAAAGGTGTCCTGAGTGTTACTGCAAATGTATCTTCTGAACTATTTGGGAATCAGATGGAGAACAATTAAGTTATTGGAACTAAGTAGAACAATTTTTAAGGTATGAAGCTAGGTCACCAAGTTGATGAGGTGTGTTTCTCACCGTATTTATAACTAAGAAAAGAAGATGAAGAGGCTTTAGCAAGGATTTAAGGACAATGGGCAAGGTAATGAGTGATTGATTAAACTGAATATTTATTTGGCACGGAAGGTATTTGATTGTAGAAAACAGTTGTTAGCTATATTGGAGATAGATAGAATTAACCAAGAGATCATATTGGAAGCCGAGTTTATAAGTAATAAAGCAAGATTAGAGGTGTAAATATCTTCGGTACAAGAATTGGAAATGATGGAGCTTTAAGGTTATAATAACAAGAGATTAATTAGAAGAAATGACTGAAATTAGGATTCAACCAGAATTGATCAAAGAGAAAAGGCTATATTAAGGGAAGAGTTATGGAAAAAGAAATGGAATTTAATTATAAGAGGGAACGAGAAAGTATAATGTATAAGAAGGAAATGCAAGGACATATAAGAGATTTAAAAGAATATTGATGTTGGTGAGTGTTTAAGTACTTGAGATGTTAGAAAATGAAGACAGGATAACAGAGATGTAGTAGACGGTTACAACTAAGAGATTCCTGAATGGAAGTGGAAATATAATAAGATAGACTTTGTAGTAAAGTTGCCAAGGCCTAGAGCTGATCATGATGCTATTTAGGTTATGAGTGACCGAGTAACGAGAAATATTCATTGGGTGAGTTGATTCGTCCCTATTTGAATGAGATAGTAGTATGACGTGGAATGACGGGTTCAATTGTATTTGACAGAAATTCGCGACTTAATTAAAGAATTCAGACAGACAATCAGAATGAGGAGACCATCCAAACAATTGAAAGACGGACTATGGTTGTGCACTAAATTTTGAAGGTAATTGGAAGGATCATTTACCATTAATTAGATTCCCTTACGACAATGGTTACTATGACTATTTTGAAATGCTACCTTACGTCGATCTATTGCGTGTTGGGAGAGTTGCGTATAAGTTTGCCTACCACTCCATGAGTGGTGTATTCATAGTGTATTTCATAAAATATGAACCTATAGAGATTTAGTTAAATTTGTTCTATGTTGAGCAACCGATTGAGATATTGAGTCAGTATGAGAAAGTGTTAAGTAATAGAGGAGTCAAATTAGTATGAGTTTGAGGAGAAATCCTAAGTTTGAAAAGACAACCTAGGAATTTGAGGGAGAGATGTTGGAAAAGTATCCGCATATGTTTGCACAAGCTGATTCTGAGGACAGAATCCTTTTAAAGGGGGGAAGGATGTAAGATCCGGGAAAATTACGTGTTAATATTTGATGTGAAATGAAATTTTATTTTCATATTAAAATTTATTAAATGTTTTATCTGTTTAAATGTGTTAAGTTATTCGTTAAATGATCGAATATGTGACATTGGGATGCTATGTGAATATGTGTGGTGAATTAGAAATTATTTTGAAAAGGACGACATTCTATTTTATTTTATTTTAATTATCGAAAAGAAAATTTAGATCGTTCCCTAATTATTCGGGAAATTGGTATATCGTTCGTACCAATATTTCATTCGTTAAAGTGGGAAGTATTCGAAAATATTCGTAATAGAGGTATTTTGGTTCGTATATCCATTAATAAACGATTCTTGTAGTTATCCGTATATTCTGGATGATTATCGTCTCGTAAAACGTGTATTCTGCTTTATTAAAGATTTAAAGCGTATATTCTGTTAAATTGTATGAAAGCGATCCATCGGATCAATATCAATCCAGAAATGTCGTTTGGGGTATTATTTTCCGTTTAATATAAAAAGGCGAATCGTACATTATTTTGTGTATAATCAAGCTTAATTATCATTAAATATCTAAAATCTCTGAACCGTGTTTTTCGTGTTCTTGAGAATCAAACACAAATTTGAAGGCGTTACCGGAGTCCGATTTCAACGCTCTTATAGTCAAATTGAAGGTCTTGGAATCTAGTTTCATAATCTACCATCAGATTTCGCGTGGGGTAATATTTCAATTTCATACGAATTTTTCTTTAATTCTGGAAAATTAGGGTTTATGTCAAATTTGGGGCTTTTTTATTCTGAGCTTGTTCATGTGATTTGATGATATGTATAGCTTCGTATGGTTGTAAGGAGTCCAAATATGTGTTCAATTTCATTGTTTGATTCCCGGATTGTCCAATTCGAAAATTTAGGGTTCTTGAGCTCGAATTGGGGCTTTTTGATTTAGAGTTTGTCCGTTGATTTTGATGGTTCCTATAGCTTCATATGATCATGGGTAATCGATTTACATGTTTAATTGAGTCGTTCTATTCCTAGATTAGCTAGTTCGATTTCTTGTTTGTTTTCGAATTTTCAAACCATTAGTTCGTAAAATCTGTTGATTGTTTGTGTATGTGGATATGTGGGTTAGATTGTGCGTGTTTCAAGCTTTGTTTTGGTATATAGAACATTGAGTTTGGTAAAGGTTTGGTGTAGAAACGATTTTGGCCGGATGTTGGCCGGAATTGTACCGTCGGCGGCGGTCGGTTGGCCATTAAAGCTGGCAACGGAGCTTTTTACAGTTTAGTACCTCAAGTTTTGAAGATGATGAAGTTTGGTCCCTGTAGTTTTTCAAGATTTCAATTTGGTCCCCTGACCAAATTATTTTCTAAAGTATTTATTTTTAATTTATAAAAATCTATTTTGTTTATTTAAATTTTGAAAAATAGTTTTAAAAATGACTTTTAAATTCAAAAAAAAATTCTTTTAAATTCTGGAAATTTTTATTTAATTATTCCTTAATTATTTAAGGAATTATTTTGATATTTTTATTTCCCAAAATTCTTTAATTATTTTGGAAAATGATTTAAAAGTTATTTAAATTAGGAAAAATATTCCTAAAAATGTTTTATTAATTATTTAAAATTCCTAAATGATTTATAAAATCATTTTAGGCCTTTCTTTCGAGGTACAAATTATTTCTCGAATGTTACATGACATAGGTGATGTAATTAGTGCATTTAAATGTTAATATGTGCTACATAAATTATGTGAATGATCCGATTTTTGACCTAAAAATATTTTGAGGATTAATTCCTTTGAAACGAGAGTTGAATATTTTTCTAAAATTATTTCTTGGACATTACGAGACTTATGTGATTTATTTATCTCAATTAAATGATAATGTGTGTTATGTGAAATATGTGAAATATTTGTTTATTGAGTCATAAATACGAACAAGTGTTTTGGAACTTGTTTAAATACTTTGGTCGTGTCTAATATTATCGTGTGGGGTAGTTGGGATAGAAATTTGCCAGTAATGTTAGAAAATGAGATTTGCGAGACCGTTGACTTATATGTTGACTTTTATAGTATGGGGATTTTTGCCAAGCGAGTTACGTGGATTACTTATGTAGTTAATTGTGATTATTCTATCAATTGAAATATGGTTGTCTATGCAACAGAGGCTATTGGACGAGACGAGTCAGATTATCGAAGTATGTTAAATAAGAGATGTCGGAGAAAGATGAGATATTGTTTACGAATTGGGTATTTGTGAGGTGACGTAACACCCAGGGGACGTCAACACTCGTAAAGGACATGTGCAAGTATTTTCTTCCAACAAAGATATTGGTAAGAGTGGTAAGTGCGTCGGAGTTAAGTATAATCGTTTATGGAATGTGAGAATCGTACTCTGAAGACTAAAGTACCGTCTCATGTTTGACTATCAAGGCAGACACGTGGATTCAAAATGGTAGGAGCAGACTAGTGGTATTCACGAGAGCGTTAAAGCAAAGAAGGACGGAAATAGAGAATCGTGCGATAAGACAGAATAAGGAGGGAAACGTATTATTTCAGCCTTACAAAATAGCTAAGGACCAGAGACAAGTGTTTATACCCTTGCTTATTAATTGATTGATATTCCCTTGGATTATTATTATGCAATTGGCATACTTTTCCCTAAATTTTAAATGATGACTCTTTTGCATTGAGCTGCAAGTATTTTATTTAATCTCGTAAATTGACGAGTATTCTTTTATACCATTTTTAGAATAGATTCATATTTTCATGTTGATTGAAAAGATAGTTATGGGCCGTATACTAAGGCTTTCTTTCGAAAATCTTGATTTAAAAATATTAGGTTGGAATATTGCCAACCCTAGATAAGTGGGAACTTGTGAACCCTATGAGGGTAAAATGTTATTTTGAAATTCTGAAGTTGTGTTACTTGTTCTACAAGTATTCTATTTTCCATCTTGTACCTATGCAAGCATTGTTATCCTTTCTTGTTAAGAGCGATTATCTGATCCAGTCCCTGATTCGAATTCAAATATGTTGTGTATGATTTGGTTTACTTCCTTCAAATATAAGGCTTATCTATTATAAGTATATGTTTGAAGGATTTAAACTATTTCTGTCAGAAGTCAGGAAACCCTTGCTTTTCCCTAATTATAAACTTACCTTGAATTTTCCTTAAACTCAAACTTGACTTTCTTGTCACTTACCAAATTGGTGAATCTTAACTAATTCTTCCATAATGTGATAAATTATACTGTTGAGGCCATCTAGAGCCTGTTCTTTGAACCCTACTCTATATTGAGCTGTTACAATTCCTGTTGATATCATAATGCCTGTTTCATATCGGACTTGATCTTGTTGAGCATGTTATTGTTTATTCTTCATTATCATCCTAGTTGTTGCATCGATCTCGTCGATGTTTATTATGTTGTTACTTTTTCATGTGCACCCCCCATTGTTGTGTCGATCTCGTCGATACTAGATTATATTGCTATCCCTTATTGATTCTTCATAATTGAACTGTTTCCTGGAACGTGAGTTTTCCAACAATTGTTGTATTAAGGTTGTCGATTCTTCCGACACCTGATTGTCGAAGTAAGGTTGTCAATTGTACCGACACCTGACGTATATAATATAGAATTGGAATGTTTTTAAAATGGGACCAGTAATTGGTCGGGCCATATTTATGGTCAGAATAATTTAAGGCCCAGATTGGCCTAGGATCCAGTAGAGGAATTTGCTATAAGCAAGTCCGGGGTTGATGCGTGGCTGGCCAGCAGCTCAACCTTTGATTTGATAAATGTGAAAAAAATCCAATTCTAACATAAGTTCTTATTTCTGAGATGAGTTACATCCATATGTTTTGTACTTGTGAGTTATGACCTGATTCTCAGGTTTATTCGTTGCGTGAAGTTGTTGGTTCGTTGATTAATAATAGTGGTTTCAATCTTGCTGAAATCACATACTCTTAATACATTTGGATTCCAAATAATCGAAATCCACTTCCTTGAATATTCCATTGGCAGTCGTGAGATATCTATCTTGATGAGTTTTATTCATACCGCATATCCAGTCGGTACCATGTTGAAGTCTTGAAGTGCGTTCTTTATTCCATGACCGAGCGCGTTGGCTCATTCTTACTCCTTGATTATCCTACCCTTCCAGAGTTGTTGGTTTCAGAAAATGTTGTGAATAGATCTGTTATCTTCAAAACTAGTATTTTTGTACAAACTATGGTCTTGAAGACATATGAGTTATATTTATTTCATATTTTCTATATACTATTGTAGTTATTATTGATTCGGTCACCGTGACGACCAATATAAATCTTTTTGTGTTTTAAACTATTCAGTTGCGAGAAGATGAATGAGAAATTGTGGTAAATTACCAAACTTGATTTGAGAAGTTTTAGAGATTACAAATGTTCAAAAACAAAAGTTGGTTATTTGAAAATCCAAAGCTTATTTTGGAAACCCCTTATATTATACTTGATAATGCACTTGCTGAACAATTCTTTCGCTCATACTTGTTTTCTTTATATATTTTAGCCTGCCAGTAAGAAGGTATATTGGCGAGAGTTGTCCGCGTAGCTGATCAGAGATGGGGAAGGATATTAGCGTAAAGACGTTTTGATCCAGAGCATTGGAGCTAGTGATAGGTTTTGTATATAGATGTTTTCTATTGAATATGATATTGTATAAGAGTAATTGCCTGGTATTCTTCTTATCGAAGTTATACTAGTGTTTTAGATTGCATGTAAAGAGAATGGTTGTAAAGAAGGAAATTTTTGTGTAATGGAATTTTGGATTCTTGTTTCTAGAACTATAACCTTTAAAGATTCTTGGTAGAGTTGGGGTCGCAGATATTATTATTGTGTTGATGAATATTGAACAGGTTGTCTGAATTGAGGATGCAGTGTGACGACCAAATCCTTTGACTTCGGATTTGGGGCGCTACAGGTTGGTATCAGAGCAGGGTTATAGTAAGACTAGAAACGAGAGTGCGTAGGAGATGTACTAATATGAGTTATGTATTTTAGAATCGAGTTCCCGAGGTAAGGGAAATGAGAAAGTAGAGTAGCAACGGTAGAGTTTGGCTACGTCGAACCAGGCAAGTGTCTATTTCTTTCACAAATCCTTGTGTGATATTATTCTGAGTTACTATATGCATGTTGCCATCAAACCAACACCACTGATTCAATCAGTATCCTGTATTTGAGCCGATAACACTGTTTCCGTGAAAATTCTTGATTCCTTTGATTATTCACAATCCCGTTGGATATTGAGAATCCTCACCTTCGATTCGCTTGTATATACTATAACCTTGTTGTTTCCTTGAGACGGATGTGTTGCTTCTTTGAAACCATTCCGAACTTGTTACACAGACCTTATTGATCTTGACCAGTTGAAGCTCTTTTGCAATTTTATTATACCATTTCACTCTTGTTGTGATTTATTGTTCAGTTGAAGCTCTTTTGCAATTGTTATACTATTTCATTCTTGATGAGATTATTATTGAAGCATGTATTGCTTATGTGCTGTGATAGAATTGGAATGTTTTTAAAAATAAGGACCAGTAATGGTCGGACCAAATTTATGGTCAAAGTTAATAAAGGCCAAGATGGCCAAGGATCCAGTAGAGGGCTTTGCTATAAGCAAGTCCGGGGTTGATGCGTGACTGATCAGCAGCTCAACCTTTGATTTGAATATGATAAATAAAAATCCAATTCTAATCCTCTTCTTCAAATGTGTTTGATATAATTGTACATTGTGCATTGATTCAAATATTGTGATTTCCTTTCATATGAAACTGCATTGGATATATATTGCTTGCTGAGCATATTTGGCTCATACTTGTTGTTTTCTAACCCTATTCCAGTGAAGCGAGAGGATGAGCAGGCATAATGCGAGTGACAGTTCTCCAGGTGCTAGGGGACCACCCCGAGTGATTGTCATCGGACGGGTAGTTGTCTTATTTTGGAAGTTAGACTGGATGTCTAGCTTTGTATATTAAGTTGTGTAATAATAACGTTGAACTGGTTTGTAATAAAAATGTTGACTTTGAAGCTTGTTTCATGCCATAATCTGGATGCGGTCTTGGATAAGGGGTATTTTATGTTATTATTATATTATGCATGTGATATATTTAGGTATGTTGAGTTTCGTTGGTCGAGTGACTCCCCAAATCTGTACCCCGGGTTTGGAGGGCGTCACAGGTTGGTATCAGAGCAACAGGTTATGGCATTTGAAACAAGTTAGGATTTAGGGTCCAGGATAACATAGAGGGTTAGGAATTCACCTAGTGGTCATAGAAGGTCGATTTGAGATATTATGCGTAGTAATGGAATACGGTTATAATTGCAGCCACCTAGCTCTAGTTCAGATTCTGATCCGTCAAAGCACCCGATAGAGGAGAGACCTGTACCAGATATGAGAGCAGGACCGTCGCGACCGACAGTACCTCAGTTTAGACCTGTAGTGGTCAGGAGGGATCCTATACCTTGTCCTGTTCCACTTCGACGCATACCCGCAGCATCGCGATCTCAGGCTTCAGTTTCCGGACCTTTGTTCCAGATCACTGAGCCACCAGTTCCACATCACCGTTATCAGAGGATGAGAGAGGAGAGGGATTATTTTTACAGACAGGTGTCAGAGATGCGTGAGATACGTTCAGCGGAGGCAGCTGTAGCCAGGGACATGGATAGATTCAGAGATCAGGTAGGTGAGATACAGACGAGACTCAGGGTTGTGAGGACATTGGTAGAGACGAGATTGAATGGGCTAGCTACGAGCAGAGAGGGAGAGACTACAGTAGGGATGATAGAGATTTTAGACTTTACGATGAGGGAGATTGGGGAGATTTCAGGACCAGCACTTTGGGAGGCTAGAGATGATGATCCGTGAGCAGGATTCGACGAGATTGGATGTTGTGTGGATGGATGGATTTCTAGTTAGACAGTATATAGATGCATAGTATAGTACCAGCAGTACATCGGGCTTATAGTATCGCCTTGGATTGTTGTTGTATTTTTGTTGTTGTACTGTTGATCGGCAGTTATAGTTCAGCTATAACATATTTTTACTTTTGAAAGTGTTCTACGCTTGTATCGAATCTTATTATATATGATCATTACTTTTGCAGAACTATCATTATATTCTTGTCATACTATTTCAGCACCATGAGTATCATTTTATTTATTGCAACTGTTGTTTCTTTTCTATATACAATTGGGAACTTGTAACTGTCACGGTACCATTTGACGATTTGTAACCCTTGATTCTATCAACTGCGTTCTTTTCCATTTATGAATTGTTTGATTAAATCAGTTATTGTTTATTCATCAGCAATATGCCACCTAGACGAAACACACGTGCAAATAGTTCCACTGACCAAAAAGGTCAACAGAATACACCCTCGACGGGTCATTTAGATCCGGTTGTAATACAGCTTTTGAACACTCTCACTCAACAAACTACTGCTTTAGCACAACAACAACAACAGATTCAACAGCAATTGCTACAGCAGCAGCAGCAGTATCAACAACAGCAGCATCAGCAGCAGCAGCATCAGCAACAACAACATCAGCAGCAGCACCACCACCAATAGGTATTACCCGTGGTTACGTGTAAATCTTTTCAAGCGGCAAAACCTCCAGAGTTTAAGTGATCTGCTGATCCAGTTGAGGCAAAGGCATGCTTAAAGGAAATGGAGAAAGCTTTTACGTTGATAGAGGTAACGGGAGAAAATAAAACTGAGTATGCTAGTTATTTTCTGAAAAATGAAGCAAGTTATTGGTGGGAAACAAGTAAGGCTCTAGAACCTGAAGGGTTAATTACGTGGGAGAGATTTACAGAATTGTTTTTAGAGAAGTATTTTCCTGATTATATGCAAGATCAAATGGAGTTTAAATTTCTAGAACTGAAGCAGGGTAGTATGACTGTTTCTCAATATGAGACCAAGTTTACTGAGTTTTCTAGGTTTGTTCCGACATATGTGGATACAGAAAAGAAGAAGGCCAAAAGGTTCCAACAGGGACTGAGGTCATGGATTCGTAGTAAGTTAGCAGTTTTGGGGTTAGATACATATGCAACCGTAGTACAGAAGGCAATGATTGTGGAAGGAGAGAGTGATTCATACATGAGAGAGAAAGAGAATAAGAAAAGAAAGATAGGGGCATCTGATAAGGTACAGCCACAGGGAGATCCTCAGGGTCATCCAAACAAGAAACCAGGATTTCAGCCGGGTAGAGGTTCAAATTTCAAGAAACCAGATACCGGGAATGCAGGACCAGTCAATCGTCCACCAAACAACAATCAGCAGGTAGTTTCCAGACCTCCACTGCCAGAATGCAAGACATGCGGGAAAAGACATCCCGGAGTATGCCACAGATTGCGTATTACATGTTTTAAATGCAACCAGAAGGGTCATTATTCCAAGGATTACAAGATAGGCATTGTGTGTTATCGATGCAAGAAACCAGGTCATATGATTAAGGATTGCAGAGCACCAGCACCCGTAAACAACATGATTCGAGCAATAGAGGCACCTTCAGCTGTCAATGTTCAGCCGCAAGCCAGAACTTATAACATGACGATGAGGGAAGCAGTTAGAGACACTGATGTGGTGGCAGGTACACTTCTAATCAATTCTGTTAATGCTAAAGTACTGATAGATTCAGGAGCTACTAAGTCATTTATTTTTGAGACGTTTGCTCGTAATTTAAATTGTTTAATGGAACCTTTAAATGGAGTGTTGAACATAGAGATAGCTAACCAAGATCGTATACCGGTTAGTTTATATTGTCCCCGTTGTGAAGTTGAGATTCTAGGAAACCGTTTTTATGCTGATTTATTACCCTTCAAGCTGGGAGAATTTGATGTGATCTTATGAATGGATTGGTTAACCGAGTATGATGCGCGCATTGATTGTAAGAAAAAGAGAGTTATTTTAATTACCCCAGAAAAGAAAGAGATAATATTTCAAGGAGAAAGACAGACAAAGAAGTTTTTGACAATTATTCAGACAAAGAGATTATTGAGACAAGGATGTGAAGCGTATCTCGCATACGTAATAGATAATAGATAAAGAGAAGGAAGTTTCTAAATTAGAGGATATTCCAGTTGTGAGTGAGTTTCCGGATGTTTTTCCAGACGAGTTACCAGGATTACCTCCAGATAGGGAAATTGAGTTTGCAATAGATTTAACGCTAGGCGCAGAACCAGTATCCAAAGCACCATACAGAATGGCACCAGTGGAGATGAAAGAGTTGGCCAAGCAACTGCAGGAATTGTTAGACAAGGGAGTTATCAGACCCAGTGTTTCGCCGTGGGGAGCCCCAGTACTGTTTGTTAAGAAAAAGGATGGGAGTATGAGACTTTGTATAGATTATCGAGAGTTGAACAAGCTAACCATCAAAAATAAGTATCCATTGCCCAGGATAGATGATCTGTTTGATCAGCTGAAAGGAGCGGTTCATTTTTCTAAGATTGATCTTGATATATGGATTTTATATCTACTTGGAACGCTTCGTATCGGCTTAAATTGATCTCTAGAACTCAAGTATTTGGTGTGTTTAATGTGTTTTTAGCTAGAATGTGCAGAGCTACAGATGGATGCAGAAATGTGAGGATTCATGTATATATGGTGGATATGTGCTCAAGAAGAGAAGTCCATGCGGTAAGGGAGTTGGAAGCGCAAGGAAACGAAAAGAAAATAGTTTGCAGAATCCATGAATAGTAGCATTGTTCATTGCGCGCCCGCACTGTTCATAGCGCGCCCGCGCCTCAGGAGAGCGCCCCCGCGCTTCAGAATTACTATTTGAGCGCGCCCGCGCTTCATTTAAGCGCCCCCGCGCTTGCCAAATGCTGAAGAAGCCTTTTTCTGTTCTGATATGGAAACTAGCAGAGACCAGTCAACCCTGAGACCTATATAAACACTTGGTGGACGATTTCAGATACATACTTCCACATACCTACATACATATCTATCTACCATCAAGGAGAACAAGAAGACGGCTGATTACGAAGATCTAGTTTTCATCTTATCTTTGTATTCTTCTAATTAGGCGATACTTTGGATTCTCATTGGTTTTGCTTTTCTTAAACCTTATTACTAGTACTTTTAATTAGTATTCCAGACATATTTATTATCATGTTTTCATCAGATCCCATGATGACGAACGGTTCGATTATGAACTAATCGTTGTCATGGGATTCTAACGGATTTATCTATGGATTTTAGTAGTTAATTGTTTTAAAGATTTGTGTGTGATGAATTATTGATAACCTAGTTTGGTTGTACTTATTCTTCTTGGATGCGTAGCTAACATCTAAGTTGTTTGTTAATCTCTATTGATTGCGAAAGTGGATATAGAGGTTTAGAACTTGCCATGCTAGCATAGGTTTATGTATGTTTGTCATGCATGATTCGTAGGTGATTTTAACCATCTTACCTGCCCTATGTAATCTGAATGGATAACTTGCTCGTTAAACTGTTATGTTTTCAAATCTTATAGACATATAGGGTCTAAGCATAATTGGTGTCTGCTCAACTTCTATCTCTTTTGTGGATGTTTGAGTGGTTTGGTATACGTATACTGAAAGGTAGCGTGTACTAATTTCGTGTTATCCGATTAGTCATCACAACCGTCACATGCATTGATTAAAGACATAAGACTCTGAATGAAGTATCTAATGAAGTTAGGATCCCATGTTTTATTCTCATAAGTAATTCAACAACAATCTCTTTAGTTAATTATAATCTTGTTAAGTTGATTAGTTAATTTAGTTAATCAAAACACAACTTTGATACTTGTCTTAGCATTGAACAATAGCCATACATTGTTGCATAAGTGCATAACTGTGGTAAACCAGTCTCTGTGGGAACGAACTCTACTTATTCATATATTACTTGTGACCGACCGCGTACGCTTGCGTGATTTTGTGCGAACAAGTTTTTGGCGCCGCTGCCGGGGACTCGGTGTTATTTATATAGTTTATATGCTTGTCATCAGTGGTCGTTAAAGTTCACTGACTCGGATTATACTCATCAATTTTACTTTGTTTGGTGTGTTTCAGATACTTTAGTGAGCGTGTATGCCAACACGTTCTCAATCTCGGAAAGAAGAACTTGAATTAAGTCTAGTTATGGGAGAACCAGTAGCAGAAACGAAGGCTTTGAAGGACTATTCTCAGCCAAAGATCAATGACATTCAATCTAGCATTGTCAGGCCAGCCATCTCGGCTAATACTTTTGAAATCAAGCCTGGCACGATTCAGATGGTGCATAATTCAGTTCAGTTTGGGGGTGCTCCAACGGAAGATCCTAATATGCATATTAGGGATTTCATCGAGATTTGCGACACCTTCAAGTTCAATGGAGTGTGAGAAGATGCTGTGAAGCTGAGACTTTTCCCATTTTCTCTGAGGGATAAGGCTAAAGGCTGGTTGCACTCTCTACCAGCAGGTTCTATTACTACATGGGAGGATCTTGCTCAGAAGTTTCTCACTAAATTCTTCCTGATGGCTAAAACAGCAGCAATCAGGAATGCTCTTACTCAGTTTGCACAGCATTCAGGGGAAACTTTATGTGAAGCTTGGGAGCGTTACAAGGAGATGCTTAGGAAGTGTCCTCATCATGGAATGCCTGATTGGATGGTGATCAACTGTTTCTATAATGGGCTGGGAGGTCAATCTCGACCAATGCTTGATGCGACATCAGGTGGAGCTCTTTGGGCTAAAAGCTACGAGGAAGCTTACGAACTTATTGAGATGATGGCTGCTAATGAATACCAGAATCCAACTCAGAGGTTATCACAAGGCAAGGTAGCAGGAATTCTGGAAGTGGATGCATCTACGGCAATAGCAGCTCAGTTAAAAGCTTTGTCTATGAAGGTGGATTCTTTGTCCAACTATGGAGTTCAGCAGGTGGCTAGTGTTTGTGAGCTATGTGCCGGTGCACATGACACGACTCAGTGTGCCATATCTAGTGAATTGGCGCAATTCGTGAGCAATTTTCAGAGACCACAGCAGCCAGTGCCTAATGCCTATCATCCCAATAACAGGAACCATCTTAATTTCAGCTGGAGTAACAATTAGGGAGGCCAACAACAACCACAACAGCCGTAGCAGCAGTATCAAGGTCAACAAGTTGGAGCTAAGCCATTCAACCCTTCTGGTTTTCAGCAGCAGTATGCTCCAAGGCAACCGTATCAACCACCAGGGTTTCAACAATCGTCTCATGGCAATGCTGGTCAGTCATCCAATGAAAAGTCTGAATTGGAGGAATTGAGGCTAATGTGCAAGAGCCAAGCTGTTTCAATCAAGACTCTGGAGAATCAAATCGGTCAGATTGCCAATGCCTTGTTGAATAGACCACAATGAACTCTCCCTAGTGATACGGAAGCTAATCCAGGCAAAAGAGAGGTCAAGGAACATGTAAAGGCAGTTACCTTACGATCTGGGAAGGTTACGAGTGATCAGAACTCAGAAACGGCAGAAAACGAAAAAATTTTGAATTCCCAGCAGAAGCTAGAGCGCGCCCGTGCCCTAGGGAGCGCGCCCGCGCCCTAGGGAGCGCGCCCGCGCCTGACATTCTGCCAGAAGTTGAAGAAAAAGAGGAAAAAGCAAGTTTGGGGGGAAACGAAGCGGAAAAGCGTGACCATTCTACTAAGAAATCTGTTCCGAAGCAAAGTACAAAGACCAAGGAGGTCTATCCTCCTCCGCCATTCCCTAAACGACTTCAGAAGCAGAAGTTGGACAAGCAGTTTGCTAAGTTTCTCGAAGTTTCCAAGAAGTTGCAGATCAACATACCTTTTGCGGAAGCTTTAGAACAAATGCCAAGCTACGCGAAGTTCATGAAGGGTATTCTATCTCGGAAGTTGAAACTCGAGGAGTTGGAAACCGTTGCTTTGACAGAAGAATGTAGTGCTATCCTACAGCAGAAGTTACCTCCTAAACTCAAGGATCCAGGGAGTTTCACCATACCATGCAGCATTGGCAATCTATCTTTCAACAAGTGCTTGTGTGACTTGGGAGCAAGTATAAATTTGATGCCGTTGTCTGTCTTCATGCAACTTGGGCTGCCGGAGCCTAAACCTACTACTATGTCCTTACAGCTGGCTGATATGTCTGTCACATATCCTAGAGGCATAGTAGAGGATGTCTTGGTTAAGGTGGATAAGTTTATCTTCCCTGCGGATTTTGTTATTTTGGACTTCGAGGAGGATGAGAGGATTCCGATTATCTTGGGAAGACCGTTCTTAGCTACAGCCGAACTTTGATCGATGTGCAGAAAGGAGACCTCACAATGAGGGTGCATGACCAGAATGTCACCTTCAATGTTTTCAATGCAATGAAATTTCCTACAGAGGAGGAAGAATGCTTCAAGGTGGACTTGGTTGAGTCTGCAGTTTACACGGAGATTGAGCACTTGCTAAAGTCAGATACTTTGGAGAAGGTACTGACAGGGGATTCTGATTCTGAAGATGAAGAAAAAGAAGAGCAATTGAGGTTCTTGAATGCATCTCCGTGGAAAAGAAAGACTGATATGCCATTTGATTCTCTTGGCATAGCTGAGCTGAAGGATTCTCAGGAGTGTCTCAAACCATCTATTGAAGAAGCTCCTATACTTGAACTCAAACCACTACCGGAGCACTTGAGGTATGCTTTTTTAGGTGATGCATCTATGTTACCTGTGATTATTGCATCTACCTTGTCAGGTAGTGAAGAAGAAAAACTTTTGCGAATCTTGAGAGAGTTCAAGTCAGCAATTGGTTGGACCATAGCGGATATCAAGGGAATCAGCCCTTCGTATTGCATGCATAAAATTCCGCTTGAACCAGGAAGTAAACCAACTGTGGATCCTCAGAGGCGGTTGAATCCTATCATGAAAGAGGTGGTGAAGAAAGAAATTCTTAAGTGGCTGGATGCAGGAATCATCTATCCTATTTCAGACAGTTCATGGGTGAGTCCAGTGCAATGTGTGCCTAAGAAAGGAGGCATGACAGTAGTTGTTAATGAGAAGAATGAGCTCATCCCTACTCGTACAGTTACCGGGTGGAGAATTTGCATGGACTACCGAAAGCTGAATAAAGCCACCAGAAAAGATCACTTTTCTCTTCCATTCATTGATCAAATGCTAGACAGGTTGGCTGGTCATGAATTCTATTGCCTACTTGATGGTTATTCAGGGTACAACCAGATTTGTATTTCTCCAGAAGATCAGGAGAAGACTACTTTCACATGTCCTTTTGGCACTTTTGCATTCCGTCGCGTTTCTTTCGGACTCTGTGGTGCACCTGCTACCTTTCAGAGGTGTATGATGGCCATATTCTCAGATATGATTGGCATTAATGTGGAAGTGTTCATGGATGACTTCTCAGTGTTTGGAACTTCTTATGAAGAGTGTTTAAAGAATCTGGGCATGGTGTTGAAAAGATGTGTTGAGACCAATCTGGTGCTCAACTGGGAAAAATGTCACTTCATGGTGCAAGAAGGAATCATTCTTGGGCATAAGGTATCTAGTAAGGGGCTTGAAGTGGATAAAGCCAAAGTGGAGACGATTCAAAATCTTCCTCCACCAATTTCAGTTAAGGGAATTCGCAGTTTTCTTGGTCATGCGGGTTTCTATCGGCGATTCATTCAAGACTTCTCCAAAATCTTAAAACCCTTATGTAATTTGTTGGAAAAGGATGTTCCTTTCAAGTTTGATGAAGATTTCTTGGCTGTTTTCGAGCTGTTGAAGAAGAAGTTGACTTCAGCACCTATTATTACTGCGCCTGATTGGAGTGAACCGTTTGAGTTGATATGTGATGCTAGTGACTATGCGGTGGGAGCTGTCCTTGGACAAAGAAAGAACAAGGTGTTCCATGTGATTTTATATGCTAGCAAAACCCTCAACGATGCTCAGCTGAACTACACTACTACTGAAAAGGAACTTTTGGCAATTGTGTACAGTTTTGAGAAATTCAGGTCTTATTTGCTTGGGACCAAGGTAGTAGTCTATACTGATCATGCAGCCATTCGATATCTAATTTCGAAGAAAGATTCAAAGCCTCGGTTGATTCGTTGGGTTCTTTTACTCCAAGAATTTGACTTGGAGATTAAAGACAGAAAGAGTACTGAAAACCAGGTGGCATATCATTTGTCACGTTTGGAAGACCACGGTACGGATTCAAGGGATAAAACTCTAATCAATGAATCTTTTCCTGATGAGCAACTTTTTGGGGTGCAAGATGAAGAACCATGGTTTGCAGATATTGTGAACTATCTTGTGAGTAATGTCATCCCTGCTGAATTCTCTTATGCTCAAAGGAAGAAGTTTCTACATGATGTAAAGTGGTACCGTTGGGACGAGCCATTCTTATTCAGGCAAGGAGCTGATCAGATGTTAAGAATATGTATTCCCTATAGTGAAACTGAGGGTGTCTTGCGAGATTACCATTCCACCACTTATGGAGGCCATTATGGTGGAGAGAAGACAGCTACTCGAGTACTTCAGGCAGGATTCCACTGGCCAACTCTATTTAAAGATGCGCACCAGTTTGTGTTGAGATGTGATCGATGCCAAAGGGTTGGTAATATCTCTAGGAGGAATGAGATGCCTCTTAATATGTTGCTTGAAGTGGAGATTTTCGATGTGTGGGGAATCAATTTTATGGGACCGTTTGTTTCATCTTGTAATAATCAGTACATACTGTTAGCTGTGGACTACGTTTCTAAATGGGTCGAGGTGAAGGCTTTACCGACCAATGATGCTAAAGTGGTGCTGAATTTTCTGCATAAGCAAATTTTCACTCGTTTTGGAACTCCGAGGGTAATTATCAGTGATGAGGGTACGCATTTTTGCAACCGCAAGTTTACAGCCTTAATGTCTAGGTATAATATCAATCATCGCGTTGCTACTGCTTATCACCCTCAAACAAATGGTCAAGCAGAAGTTTCTAACAGGGAGATTAAGCGTATTCTAGAGAAAGTGGTAAATCCTTTGAGGAAGGATTGGTCATTGAAGTTAGATGAAGCTGTTTGGGCTTACAGGACGGCTTACAAGACTCCGTTGGGTACGTCACCGTTTCAGCTGGTGTATGGTAAGGCTTGTCATTTGCCGGCCGAGCTAGAGCACAAGGCATATTGGGCATTGAAGAAGTTGAATTTCGATTTGTCAACTGCTGGTGAGAAAAGAATGCTTCAGATTAACGAGTTGGATGAGTTTCGGCTACAGGTTTATGAAAATCACAAGTTATACAAGGAGAAGGTCAAGAGATGGCATGATAAGAAGTTGGTGCACAAGTCATTTGTACCTGGCCAACTAGTTTTGCTTTTCAACTCTCGTCTCAAACTCTTTCCTGGAAAACTTAAGTCAAGGTGGTCGGGGCCATTCACGGTCAAAACAGTGTTTCCACATGGTGCAGTGGAAGTTTTTGATAAGTCACCGGATGAAGCATTCAAGGTCAATGGTCAGAGGTTGAAACCGTATTTTGGTGAACGGGTGAATCGCGAGGCGGAGACCGCGGTTCTTGTTTCAGCTGATTAAGGAGTCGAAATCACGTCAAGCTATTGACGTAAAATGAGCGCTTCATGGGAGGCAACCCATGCGTTTGTTAGTATTTGTCAGTTTAAAAAAAATATGAAAAAATCAGAAAAAAAATTTCTGGACAGAAAGGGTAGCGCGCCCGCGCCCATTCCAAGCGCGCCCGCGCCCATTCCAAGCGCGCCCGCGCCTGGTTTCTGTCAGAAAAAAAAATGAGAAAAAGAGACAAAAATCCCCAAAATCAGTTTTTCTTTGTACTTTCCCCTATTTAAACATAAAACTACCCCTCCCCAACCCCTATCTCTATAAACCCTAGCCTCCCACTCTCTTTTTCATCTTCAATCCTAAATCTATACATACACATCTATACATATCTCTACATCCTAATTCCATGGCACCACCAAAGAGTGGTCGATTTGCGGGTAGTAGCAACACTCGTCGCTCTTCATCTGAAGAGGAATCGAGTATGGGTGTTGGGGGTGAGAAATTTTCTTCTCCGGAGGCTCAAGCAGAATTTACACGGTTGCTTTCTAAAGCCGTGGCTAAAGAAAGAGGGTTTTTGCCTCAGCCTACAGATGGGCATCTGTTTAGTATGATTACGAAGAGGGGTTGGGAAAGTTTTTGTGAAGCGCCCGGACCGGTCCCGTTGAGTATTGTGCGGGAGTTCTACGCTAATGCTAAAGCCGACAAGAATGGATAAGGCGTGGTTAGGGGCTTGACTGTGGATTACACTGCGAAGGCGATTCATCGGGTTTTGAATTTGCCTAGGAAG
The DNA here is from genome assembly GCA_030848705.1 of Heracleum sosnowskyi. Taxonomy (NCBI): domain Eukaryota; kingdom Viridiplantae; phylum Streptophyta; class Magnoliopsida; order Apiales; family Apiaceae; genus Heracleum; species Heracleum sosnowskyi. The sequence continues at coordinate 77,228,116 of CM061235.1, forward strand.
AAGAGGGGTGAAGAGGATTGGTCTTTGAAGACCCGAGATGATTTTGATCTCGAGTACATTCTCGGGGAGATGTGTGTTCCTGGTACTACTTGGAAGTATAAGGCTGGCACCACTGAGCCGATTACTTTCCCGGCTTCTGCGATGAACAGGTTTGCGAGGGCCTGGAATATGTTTTTATGTGCTAATATTTTGCCGTCTTCGCATTCGCATGAGGTTACGGTGGACAGGGCCATTGTTCTTTGGGGAATTCTGAACGAGGAGTACATTGATCTTGGAGAACTCCTTCATAAGAATATTGTGAAGTTCTTGAGAGGTGGTACAACAGGGGCGATTCCTCATGCCTCTATTGTTATCAAGCTATGTTCTGCTGTTGGTGTTCGTTGGTCTGAGGAGGAGCAGGTTCAGTTACCTAGTGCTCCTATTGATCATTCGACGATTTCTAGGATGGAGGATTGGACAGGTGGTGCCCCAGATTACTTTGGTTTGGGCTACACTGATTTTGATGATGAGGAAGGAGAGGCTCCACCTCGTGATCCTGCAGCACGTAGGGGACGTCCATCTGGGATTCAGCGTGAGGTGGATAGGTCTGGTTTTGGCGATACTCAGTATAGGCGGCTGACTCGGCGCATTGATTCCATGCATGACATTCAGAGTCGCTTTGCTCAGGACTTGACTCAGGCGTTGGGTACTGCATTCCGCGCCAATGGAGTTGATATTGCTTGGCCCACCTTTGGAGCTGATTTTGTTTATCCACCACCGGATACACCACCCGAGGAGGGTGGTCCTGCTGATGATTAGGTATTTTCTGCACTTTCCTTGTTATTACCTTCAATGAGGACATTGAATATTGTAAGTTTGGGGGTGATAATTAAGGAATAGTAGTGTTAGTGTGTGTTTTCATATAGGATTCATATTGCATATGTAGTTAATTCATTCACATCTTTGCATGTTTATGTCATTTAGAGCATTCTGTTTGCATTAGTGTTTATATCTATCATGTGAGTCCATTTAGTTGCATTTGCATAACATATTTCATGATCCTTTAGGACTTGACTATTTCCGTTGGTGAGTCGATGTCGAGTGGAGTGTGGTTATGATGAATAGAGGGTTGATTAAGTTCCTAGGAATTGACTTGCAAGCCAGAAACAAATCAATTACATAAGTCTCATTGGTTGCTTTTGGATTTGATCAGACCATGTTTGTTTGGATGTTAGAATTTAATCACTTGCTTATATTTAGAATGTTCTTCTATTCTCTTGAAAACAAAGAAGCACTTAAGTCTAAGTTTGGGGGAAAACAGGGATTTCATGCTATTTGTTAATAAAGGCTAGGCGTCAAATGGCTAGTAGCCGCTCATTGTAAAAAATGAGTAGTCTAGGGTGGGATGAGAAAAAGCAAAGCACGCTCATTCCGAAATTAAAAAAAGAAGAAGAAAAGAAAAGAAAAAAAAAAGTTGTGTTTATGCAGAATTGATCAGGTTGAGCTCTTTAATACTCGAGCAATTAAGTTCTAGGGGAATTTGTGCCTAGTGACCTAAGACTTTTCTGGTCTGGGATCCACTAACCTAACGCTCGCTACATGGGTATTATTGTATAAGCCTTTTGGGGTCTCAGCCATTGCACGGTCAAATAAGCATGAGTGTTGTTTTGTGTGTCGTAATAAAGCATGAATTCCTGTCTAACTCAAGTGGATTATGGAAGTGTCTCTTAGTGATTTCTTGTGTCTAGAGTTCATTCTGTTTTTAAGCTTGTGGTTGTTTTGGTGAAGAATAGGATATGGTCTTGATTTAGTTTGGGAGTATATTGATGAGCATCGCACACACACACGTTTCTGTGTTTGTATTGTTAGTATACGGGGATTTGGTTGAGCTCTGTTTGGAAGATTGCATTCTTTGAGATGTTGGCTTGTTGATTGGTTATGGTTAGTCTGAGGGGATCGTTTGCATTAGCATATTAGTTGCATTCATGCATTGCATTATATATATATATATATATATATATATATATATATATATAGTCTGTTTATGCTTGAGGACAAGCATCAGTTTAAGTTTGGGGGTGTGATATGTGGATTTTATATCTACTTGGAACGCTTCGTATCGGCTTAAATTGATCGCTAGCACTCAAGTATTTGGTGTGTTTAATGTGTTTTTAGCTAGAATGTGCAGAGCTACAGATGGATGCAGAAATGTGAGGATTCATGTATATATGGTGGATATGTGCTCAAGAAGAGAAGTCCATGCGGTAAGGGAGTTGGAAGCGCAAGGAAACGAAAAGGAAATAGTTTGCAGAATCCATGAATAGTAGCACTGTTCATAGCACGCCCGCACTGTTCATAGCGTGCCCGCGCCTCAGGAGAGCGCCCCCGCGCTTCAGAATTACTATTTGAGCGCGCCCGCACTTCATTTAAGCGCCCCCGCGCTTGCCAAATGCTGAAGAAGCTTTTTTCTGTTTTGATATGGAAACCAGAAGAGACCAGTCAACCCTGAGACCTATATAAAAACTTAGTGGACGATTTCAGATACATACATCCACATACCTACATAAATATCTATCCACCATCAAGGAGAACAAGAAGACGGCTGATTACGAAGATCTAGTTTTCATCTTATCTTTGTATTCTTCTAATTAGGCGATACTTTGGATTCTCATTGGTTTTGCTTTTCTTAAACCTTATTACTAGTAATTTTAATTAGTATTCCAGACATATTTATTATCATGTTTTCATCAGATCCCATGATGACGAACGGTTCGATTATGAACTAATCGTTGTCATGGGATTCTAACGGATTTATCTATGGATTTTAGTAGTTAATTGTTTTAAAGATTTGTGTGTGATGAATTATTGATAACCTAGTTTGGTTTTACTTATTCTTCTTGGATGCGTAGCTAACATCTAAGTTGTTTGTTAATCTCTATTGATTGCGAAAGTGGATATAGAGGTTTAGAACTTGCCATGCTAGCACAGGTTTATGTATGTTTGTCATGTATGATTCGTAGGTGATTTTAACCATCTTACCTGCCCTATGTAATCTGAATGGATAACTTGCTCGTTAAACCGTTATGTTTTCAAATCTTATAGACATATAGGGTCTAAGCATAATTGGTGTCTGCTCAACTTCTATCTCTTTTGTGGATGTTTGAGTGGTTTGGTATACGTATACTGAAAGGTAGTGTGTACTGATTTCGTGTTATCCGATTAGTCGTCACAACCGTCACATGCATTGATTAAAGACATAAGACTCTGAATGAAGTATCTAATGAAGTTAAGATCCCATGTTTTATTCTCATAAGTAATTCAACAACAATCTCTTTAGTTAATTATAATCTTGTTAAGTTGATTAGTTAATTTAGTTAATCAAAACACAACTTTGATACATGTCTTAGCATTGAACAATAGCCATACATTGTTGCATAAGTGCATAACTGTGGTAAACCAGTCTCTGTGGGAATGAACTCTACTTATTCATATATTACTTGTGACCGCGTACGCTTGCGTGATTTTGTGCGAACAGATCTATGGTCAGGATATCACCAGTTGAAGATTAAACCAGACGATATATCAAAGACGGCTTTTCGAACAAGGTATGGACATTATGAATTTTTAGTGATGGCGTTTGGATTGACGAATGCACCAGCAGCTTTCATGGACTTAATGAACAGGATTTTCAAGAAATATTTGGATAAGTTTGTGGTAGTATTCATTGATGATATTTTGATATATTCCAAGACAGAGGAAGAGCATGCTAACCATTTGAGAATAGTGTTGGAGACTTTAAGACGAGAAGAACTATACGCAAAATTTTCCAAGTGTAAATTCTGGTTAAGAGAAGTTCAGTTTCTAGGACACGTGGTAAGCAGCGAAGGTATCAAGGTAGATCCAGCAAAGATTGAGGCAGTGAAAGATTGGGAAAGACCAAGGACACCAACAGAAGTTAGAAGTTTCTTGGGATTAGCCGGATATTATCGGAGATTTGTGCAGGGATTTGCGAAGATAGCCACACCAATGAGTAAGTTGACAAGGAAAAGTGAGAGATTCATATAGAATGACAAATGTGAAGAGACTTTCCAAGAGTTAAAGAAGAGACTAACGACGACACCAGTGTTAATGTTACCAGACGACCAAGGCCATTTCGTAATCTATAGTGATGTGTCTCACAAAGGATTAGGTTGCGTGCTTATGCAACATGACAAAGTGATTGCTTATGCGTCAAGACAATTGAGGCCTCATGAACAGAAGTATCCTACACATGATTTGGAATTAGCAGCGATCGTTTTTGCTTTGAAGATTTGAAGACATTATTTGTACGGAGAGAAGTGTGAAATCTACACCGATCATAAAAGTCTGAAGTACATTTCTACACAGAAGGAACTAAACATTAGGTAGAGAAGATGCTTGGAGCTAATCAAGGACTATGACGTTTCTATCAATTACCATCCTGGTAAGGAGAATGTAGTAGCAGATGCGTTGAGCAGAAAGGAGAGGTTAAATATGCTGACAATGACCAAAGAACTGTATAAGGAATTTGAGAGGTTAGAGATAGAAGTGCGTATTCCGAAAGACGCGACATATATGATTTATGCAATGACGTTTCAACCTGAATTGTTGGAGAAAATACGAAAGTGTCAAGAACAAGCTATGAACGACAATGCGAATAGTTTGACAGGTGAAGAGATATGTAGTCAACTGGACGATAAAGGGATTTTAAGATTTGCTTCTAGAATATGGGTACCTAACGTGGCTGAACTGAAGAATGAAATTTTGCATGAAGCGCATAACTCGAAGTATTCAATTCATCCTGGAAGCACGAAGATGTATCGAGATTTAAAAGCGAACTTTTGGTGGCCAAATATGAAAAGAGAGATTGTTGAATGGATGAGAAAATGTTTTACATGTCAAAGAGTCAAGGCGGAACATCAACGACCAAGTGGATTAATGCAGCCTTTAGAAATTCCTGAATAGAAATGGGAACACATCGCAATGGATTTTGTGGTAGGACTACCTAGAACGAAGACTAACCATGATGCTATATGTGTAACACCCCCAGATCCGGGGTCGGAGATCCGGGTTGTCACGCCCTCAATTCCAACAATAATACTTGTACCAGCTCAACAATCCAATAATACAACACCAAAAGACCCCAACCTCTTACACACAACAGTTATAGCTTCAGAAACGAGTCACATAAGTAACATTAGTTATTACAACCCAATGTACTATCCAGGATCTCACTAAAAGCAGCTGAACCCATGCTACTTACTTCTGCATTAACCATTCTGAATTGGACTACCTCAAGGTTGAATCTTCCACTTCCCTTTTCTTGTACTACGGAATAACTGACTATGTTCTCTCTTCACTGAAAGTTTAATATAAAGTAAAGCTAGAATGAGCGAAAGAATGCTCAGCAAGTATCCCATAATAAAATAAATAGTTTCACAACTATAAGTCTGAAATCCAATAACATTTGTTGGTATAACAACCAAACCATAAAGTATAACATTTGAGTTAAAATACCATACAGTTCAAAATACTGTACTAGGAATAGTAAGATTCCACAATATCTGAAAATAACATATAGTTCAAGATATTATATCAGAAGTCTAAACACTTCCCGCCAAAATATATAATCTGCAGCGGATAAAAATAACTTTAAACATTTCTATAAAGTTTAGAAATCCTTTACTAGCACAACATAGGCAAAGGTTCAAAGTATAACTTTTAAATCAAGCTAAATCAGGTAGCTTATTGAAAATACCAGTTTTGGATATTTCTCAACATACTGCCAACATTATCGGTAACTGAGCTCCTAGGCTTTTGTTACAATGTTGCAGACACAATTCCAATTGGAAGATGGGGGCTATTACCGGAAAACACCACGGTAAGCGCTGATCAGTCGCTTGTACCGCATAAACACTTTCTCTACTAGTAGAAGGACGACTTCCTATTTCGGTTATCACCTTGGCCGCATTTGGACCCTTCATGCTATACTGGCACCTATTTCATTGCCGAACATGGAGTCATACTATACTGACATCTATTTCATTGTCGAGCATGACTTCGTACTATACTGGCACCTATTTTATTGCCGAGTACGACCTCGTACCATATTGACACCTATTTCATTACCGAGCACGAGTTAATTCCAGTCCCCGGATGAAAATCAATGTCACGGGAAACAGAAGTTAATCCTATTTCCCCAAGTATGTGATACTTGTCCCTCTTTTAAAACATTTCTTGGTCTCCTTACTTCCGGAATAATAGAGGAAGTAAGTTACCATGTGGGTTGACCTCTGTCAACAGAATTAGAATCAGATGAGAATCCTCTTTAAAAAGATTACGACCAGGGAGTCAAACTGTTTGGAAATCTTTAAGGGTATTCCTGTCCCATTTGAGTGGTCAACGAATATTTAAATCATCTCTTAAGATAGATTTAAATCAAAACAATATTTGGGAATCCCTACTTTAATAAAAATAAATTTTATAAAGGTTAGAAATATTCTTCATAGTTATTGAAGGTCAAAGATAATTTTTAAATAATATAAATCATTTTTAAATTGATTAAAAGAATATAATAAATAATAAATGATTAATTAATAATCATTCCCTCAATAAATATTTAATAATCTCTAGGTGAATATTAAAATAATATTCCCTTGAAAATAAAACAATTGAATATATCTATTCAATATACTTATCGGAAAATAAACCTCAACGGTCTAAAGAAAATATACCGACTCCCGGTCTAAGTTCAAAATACGATCTACACGCTCTACTGTAAGAGCCCTTTTTAAAACCCGGCTTATAACTACCATATCATATCGCATATAAACCAATCAAGGTCTCGAAAGATTCAGGTATAACAACAATATTATATTTGCAATATATATGAAACACTTATCACAACAACAACAGTAAGATATAAGTTTTGAAAACTTGCATCAACAGGAATTAAATATTTTGATAAGTAGAATATAGTACGCTCTACATCGTAGAGCCTCATGTACTCCAGTTTATATCTATATCGATAAATAGCATATGAACAACCGTTTAGCATTTGAAAGCTTATACGATAAGTAAACCAGTTCGTGCATTTGTAGCAGTCATATCACAACAACAACAGTTTAAAAATATAGACGAATGCTAGAGCTTCGGGTTTTGAGAAACTTGCACGATACTTGGAACAAAGAGTATACATAAATATTTGAACAACCAAGTATTATACGTTTGAAAATATACCTACTCTGAACAATAGAGTAATGGTTAGTAAACTTGCGGAAATCCCGAAGTAGAAGTAAGTCTCAGGTTGGTCCGGAAATCTAGAATCAACACAAGGTTCAAGATTAATAACTTAAACGCTTTCACCATACTAAGTATATACTAACTCAAGTACAAAGTTGTAACAGCCCCAGATCCGGGGTCGGGGATCCGGTCGTTACGGTCTCAATTTCCATCAATAATACTTGTACTTGAATCAAAACAATTAAACTGCATGCTGTGACCCCGCAATAACAATACCACACACACACACAACTAGTTATAGTCCCAGAGATGAAATTGGAATAAGTATCTAGTCATAGGATCCACAAGTTGTAAGTTATTACAAACAAAAAAGATTACAGAGTACGCTTAATAGTTCTTGCCGTTGCTTACATTAATCATAAATATAAATAAGTTTGATACACAAAAGTTGTAGCTTAGGCTACTAGTTACTACTACCTCAGCTATGGCGGCTACAACATCAACGGGTAAATCTCTGACGACTGCTACCCGCTTGCGCGGAGTGTGCCTGTTGCGGGCCATCTGCTCTAGCTGTTGTTGTGATATAAATAAATAAAGCAAGGGTGAGCAATAGGGCCCACCAAAATAGTTTATGACAATTTATCAGTATATAACAGTTCGAAAATATCTTTGTAGCCACAGGCTATGCCTTAAACGGACAAGATACTAGTATAACATAAACGATGAAGTTACGAGGAAAATTAATATAATGTTTCCGTAACCCAATATCCACTTATGCATTTATAATCTGAGTAAGGTTTTATCAGAGTCATAACTCATAAAATAAAAGATGAGGTTGCAAAGATTTATTGTCACTTCATTTCCAAACACTTTTCGACCCCCTGTCAACATTATCGGTTCTTCTCCCCAATACATGTTGCAGGAATATTCCAAAATTGTATGATGAACTAATACGGGAGTTGCTACCGCGCCCGCTGTACCAACCTTACTATGATCAGTAGCAGGTCGTACAACAAAAATATGTCTTCTACATGTAGATGGAAGAATCACGACGGCCTGACATTGTCTACCGCCTTCCGGGATCTCCCAGCCCATTTGGGGCAATAAAAATTGGATGGGTCGGCGCAACTGGACCACTTACACCACTCCTAGTTCAGATGAAATCCATGACCCTGAAACGTAAAGATCGTCCTCCTTTCCCCAAGTGTAATACTTGTTGATACGACTCCACTGAGTAGTTATATCTAGGTTGGAAAGGAAGATTCTCCAATATTTCCCAAGCGATGCTTGTTAATGGATATCGACTTGTTCCATCAATTTACCCCTCGATCGTTGAGGTGGTAACACAACATTTGACTTGCAGCAATTACATTGTTCCAAGAAAATATCTGTCCCTTGACAGTTTTGAGTTGAGAGTTTAAAAAGAGTAGCAGTCACTTAAATCAGGTTTCCCATATTTTTGATAGTTGAGCGAGCATTTAAATCCTCTTAAAAGACAGATTTAAATGGAAAAACAGTGTTTTGGGAACCTCTTTTTGATTTAAAAATAATCAATAATATTTATTAAATAAGTAAACCTTAGATGAATATTCGAAAATAATATTCATTAAGTAAATAAGATTAAATGAATATTCGAAAATAATATTCATTAACTAAATAAGGATTGAATGAATATTCAAAATAATATTCGATAAATAAATAAACCTTAAATGAATATTCAAAAATAATATTCATTAAATAAATAACTCTTAAATGAATATTCAAAAAAAATATCCATTAAACAATTACTCCTTAAATGAATATTCAAAAATAATATTCATTAAATAAATAACTCTTAAATGAATATTCAAAATAATATCCCTTAAATAAATATTCCTTAAATGAATATTCAAAAATAATATTCATTAATTAAATAGTCATCGAATAACAGATACCCGATATCTGTATAGGAAAATAATCTTTAACCTATATAGAAAATATATTTACTTCTGATCTAAAGAAATATCATACGCCCTTGACCTAGGGCCTTTATAAACAAATCTGGCTTATAGCTGATATTCCACATCTAGCTTATAAGTCCCACATCAAGTCATAACCTCGAGTATCGCTATATTTAGCAGTTCAAAAACAAGCATGCAATTTATATATCGCATTTGCATATCATATATGAAAACAGTTATTATCACAACAACAGTAGTATAGGTTTTGAAAACTTGCCTGGTGGTGAGGTAGGGGTAGTGTGCCTCGAGTCAATCCGGCGATCTATACATAGTCAAAGTATCCGAGATTAATCACTTAACACTTTTAAGACACTACGTATGTACTTTACTTAAGCTAAAACGTGTTTTCAAGTTAACTCTTTAAGAACTTCCACTCGCGTATGCTTGTTCACGCATTTTTATAAAATAGAGATTAAATCCTTTTAACACGAAATATTTTCGAGGGTCTTCCTAAACGTACCTAGCATGTTAGCACAAAGTTTCACATTCCAATAAGTCGCTTAAGGGGTTTGATCATTGCCTCAAAGTTGGCTAAGTGGTATAGTTCGGTTTCTCAAAACATCCTTAATTAAAACACTCGTTTCTCCTAAACCGTAAATCGGATTCACATGATCTTCGCACCAAAACGAACCTTGAGACAAGACCTACATTATACTAGGCAGTGGTGACCTTGGACAGAAGTCCTTATGTTCGAACATCACAAACAAAACAAGGTTAAGGAAAATCGGGCATTATAACGGCTATGTTTTAACGATTCCAAAGTTTAATCATAAACTTTACATAATCAATCAAACCAAATCACCAAGTCAAATCCTCAACATCATTACTAATCCATAATCATCATCAATCAGTCAAAACCAACATCTACTTGCTTATCATCAAAACAACATCAAACTTTCATCAAAATCACTTAATCATTCTTATGATCATACTCACTAAACTATACTTAAAACTAACCATATAAATCAATTTATAACTAAGGGTTTCAAGAGTTTATACCTTCCTTGGAGTGTATATGAGCTTAATAAGCCTTGTATAGTCCTTATATAACCTTAAGATAGCTTGAATCAACCAAAGAAATCAAGAAATACAAGTTAGTTCTTGAAATTACTATTCATGCCTAAACTTTGCACAAAGATTTGATCATGCTAACCTTAATGGATGATAATGAAACTTGATGCCCTTCTTAATCCATCCTAGAGCTTTCCAAAGAGCTATTACTTGTGATTTATGGATAAGTGGAAGATCGATTTTTGGAAAAGTATGCTTGGTTTTCCAAGAATGGCCGAATGGTTTTCTTCAAAAAGGGGAGAGGATTTTCTTGCTTTTGCCTTGGTGACTTTTGGTGAAATGAGATATTTTGTAGTTTAAGTGATGAGTCATAGTTTATGGCCTTGTCATTGGACACATGTCGAGCATGCAAGAGTCTGGGATAAAGTAGCTTTACTGGTTTGTTTCCTTTCACATGGATGATCCAAATGTTGCATTCCTCGAATTAATCTTGTTACATGTTACTTCCATGCCTATATTTTAATTCCGTAAGTGTCTCGTTGTTCCGTCTCTGTTTAATCGCGTAGAATGTTCGCAGGGTTTCTTAAGTGTTCTATCGAAGTAGTTTACTGTAAACGTTCTTGATATCACTAATTCTTTTATTAAATCCATATCCATGGAATTGATAATTTAAATCCTCCAATACTTTCAAATAATCATTAATCCGCCCGTTATTGGTGAAATTTCGGAGAAAACAGAAATGCTATTTTTCCGATTCTGACAGCTTTTGCATTCCTTCATTTACATCGCAGATCACTAATACGACTTCGAAAGTTCATTATACTGTCCCGTACAAAGGGTGGTCTGGAAACTTTTTAAAATGAAAAAGTTACTATTCATCAGTGGTTTTTAACAAAAGTTACTATTCATCGATAGTTCTTAAATAAGTACAAAATTTGGGGATATTACAATCTCCCCTCCTTACAAGGATTCCGTCCCGGAATTAGTTTGAAAACAAATGGGGGTACTTTTCTAGCATAGCACTTTCTAGTTCCCAAGTTGATTCTTCTACATTATGGTTCTGCCACAAAACTCTGACTAGCTTGATGACCTTGTTGCGGAGCACTTGTTCCTTTTGATCTATGATTTCCACAGGTTGCTCCACATAGGTTAGGTCTGGCTGCATGTCTACATGTTCGTATTCCACTATGTGCTTAGCATCCGGGTTGTATTTCCTCAGCATTGAAACATGAAACACATTATGCACTTGTTGCAGGTTTGGGGGTAATGCTAGGTCATATGCTAACTTTCCAATACGTCTTAAGATCTCAAAGGGTCCAATGTATCTAGGACTCAGTTTTCCCTTCTTTCCGAACCTCATCAAACCTTTCCAAGGAGATACCTTTAAGAACACTAGGTCTCCCACTTCATATTCCTTGTCCTTCCGGGCCAAATCAGCATACTTCTTTTGCCTATCTTGGGCTGCTACCAGCCGTCCTCTGATTAGATCTACTATGTCCTTAGTCCGTTGGACCACTTCGGGCCCAAGCATCTTTCGCTCTCCAACTTCATCCCAATACAAGGGAGATCGGCATCTTCTTCCATAAAGGGCCTCGTAAGGCGGCATTCCTATGCTTGCATGAAAACTATTGTTGTAGGAAAACTCAATCAGTGGCAGGTGATCATCCCAACTCCCTTTAAAGTCTATAGCACAGACTCTTAACATATCCTCTAGTGTTTGGATGGTCCTTTCACTTTGTCCGTCTGTTTGGGGGTGATAGGCAGTACTCATGTTCAGCCGGGTTCCTACACATTCCTAGAAGCTCCTCCAAAATCTGGAGTTAAATCTGGGATCTCGGTCAGATACTATGGCGACTGGGACTCCGTGTCGCACCACTATCTCTTTCAAGTAAATATCCACTAGTCTGTCGACAGTGTACCTTTCATTGATCGGAAGAAAGTGTGCTGACTTCGTCAGTCTGTCTATGATTACCCATATGGTGTCATGATTGGCCTAGGTGTTCCCATTTCCATTCGGGAATCTCTAAGGGTCGTAAAAGTCCACTGGGCCTCTGGTGTTCCGCTTTCACTCGTTGGCAGGTCAAGCATCTGCTTACCCACTCTGCTACGTCCTTTTTCATGTTAGGCCACCAGTAGTATTCTTTCAAATCTCCATACATCTTGGTGCTTCCTGGGTGAATTGAATACCTCGAACTGTGACTCTCGTGTAAAATTTCGTCCTTTAGTTCTCGAACATTCGGAACCCAAATTCGGTAAGTATACCTCATTATTCCTTTATTATCCTTGATAGTGTGGATCTCTTCTCCGGTCATTGACTGTCTGTCTTCACTCATCATTCTTTCTTGACATCTTCTGATCTTTTCTAACAACTCCGGCTGCAGTGAAATCTCAAACAGCTTTTCGGTACCGTCTCCGGTTACCTTTACTTCTATTTCCATCTTTTCAAATTCTCTAATCAACTCTTCTGAAGACATTATCATCTTGAGTCTCTCTTTCCTACTAAGGGCATCAACCACCACATTGGCTTTCCCTGGGTGATAAAGAATTTCACAGTCATAATCCTTAATCAACTCTAACCATCTTCTCTGGCGCATGTTAAGCTCCTTCTGGGTGAAAATGTACTTGAGGCTCTTATGGTCAGTGTAAATCTCGCACTTCTCTCCATACAAGTAGTGCCTCCAAATCTTTAAAGCGAAAACTACTGCTGCTAGTTCTAGATCATGAGTAGGATATCGAATCTCATATTCCTTCAATTTTCTTGACGCATATGCGATTACCTTACCGTGCTGCATCAGCACGCACCCTAACCCCTTATGCGAAGCATCACTGTAAATCACAAAATCTCCTTTTCCATCTGGCAATTCCAACACAGGGGCAGTCACCAACTTCTTCTTTAGCTCTTGGAAACTACTCTCGCATTTTTCCATCCATTCAAACTTCTCAGTTTTACGGGTAAGTCGGGTTAACGGGGCTGCGATTTTTGCAAAATCCTTAACAAATCTTCTATAATACCCTGCTAATCCTATGAAACTTCTTACCTCGGTTGGTGTGGTTGGTCGTTCCCAATTTGAAACAGCCTCTATCTTGGAGGGGTCAACCAACACTCCCTCCTTATTGATCACATGTCCTAAAACTGAACCTCATTTCGCCAGAATTCACACTTCGCGAATTTGGCATACAATTGTTCCTTCCTGAGTATTCCTAGGGCTATCCTCAAATGTTCTGCATGTTCTGCCTCTGTCTTTGAGTAGATAAGAATATCATCAATGAAAACTATAATGAACTCGTCCAAATACTTCTTGAACACCCTATTCATCAAATCCATGAAAGCTGCTGGGGCGTTGGTCAATCCAAACGACATCACCAAGAACTCATAATGTCCATATCTGGTACGGAATGCAGTCTTTGGGATATCTTCGGGTTTAATCTTTAATTGGTGATATCCGGTTCTCAGGTCAATTTTAGAGAAGTACACAGCATCCTTTAGCTGGTCGAACAAATCGTCTATTCTGGGTAATGGGTACTTATTCTTTATAGTTAGCTTGTTCAACTCTCGGTAGTCGATGCATAACCTCATACTCCCATCTTTCTTTTTAACAAACAACACTGGTGCCCCCCACGGTGACACACTGGGTCTTATCATACCCTTCTCCAACAGTTCTTGTAACTGGGTAGCTAGTTCTTTCATTTCTACTGGGGCTAACCGGTACGGGGCTTTTGAAACTGGCGCCGTCCCCGGGGCTAACTCAATAGCAAACTCAATTACCCTATCGGGTGATAATCCTAGAAGATCTTGTGGAAACACATCTTCGAACTCATTGACTACTGGGATGTCCTGTAAACTGGGCACCTCCCTCTGGGTGTCTACAACATAAGCTAAGTAAGCCTCGTTTCCTTTTCGTAACAATCTCTTGGTTTGCGCCATGGTTAAAATTTTTTGTGTCTGTTTCATTCCCTTAAACACTATCTCCTTCTTCCCTGGGGTATTTAATCTAACCCTTTTTCCCTTTACAGTCTATCTGTGCGTTATTGCGAGACAACCAATCCATCCCCAAAATGACATCAAATTCTCCTAATTTAAAAGGAATCAAATCCACACAAAAAGATTGTTCTCCTATTTCCAATTTGCAGTTGGGTTGAATCTGATTAACTGGGACTATCTCGTGGTTAGCTATTTCTACTTGTAGGGAATCCTTTAATGGTTGGGCTTTAAGTTTCAATTTATGCGCAAACTCCCTCGATATAAACGATTTAGTTGCTCCAGAATCAAATAAAACATTTGCGCTAACTGAATTCAGAGAAAAGGTACCTGCTAGCACATCCGTGTTCCTCACGGCATCCTGCACTGCCATGTTGAAAGTCCTAGCAGTGGGTGGCTTGTTGGAGGCAGCTTTGCTTGCCCCTGATGCTGCGGGTCGGTTCATGGGGCAATCCTTCCTCATATGACCTTGGCGTCCACACTGAAAACAAGTGAGGTTTCTGTTGACACTAGGGTTAGCTGTGCTACAAGAGTGAACATAATGGCCCCCTCGTCCACACTTATAACAGGTTATCGGTTTCTGGTTGCACACACCGGGATGTTTCCTCCCACAAGTCGTACATACTGGTAATGGGGGTCAAGATTGGTGGGAGTGGGACACTCCTGATGGGTTGCCGCCTTGGTTTACGCTGGCGCTTACGGATCGCTTGTACCCCATATTCCTTTCGGGTAGGGAGACTGCCCCGCGGTCAAACCTGTTTTGGGGGTTCCCTCTTGCAGAACCTCCACCCATACTGGCATGTTTCCTTTTTATCCCCCCTTTCTCTCTTTCCCTCTGCATTTGATCACTCCCTGCTTCCACGATTGAAGCTTTTTGCACTAGGGTGGCATAGTCTGAAATCTCCAAGACTGCCACGCGATTCTGAATCCACTGCTTCAACCCTTGTTGAAACCTATTAGCTTTCTTCTCTTCGGTATCTACAAACTCTGGTACAAACCTTGATAGCTCGGTAAATTTTGCCTCATAGTCAGCCACTGACAAATTATTTTGCTTTAGTTCCAAAAACTTGAGTTCCACTTGAGTCTTCATAAACCTTGGGAAATACTTCTCTAGAAACAATTGTTTGAACCTTTCCCAAGTTATGATAGCATCTGTCTCCATGTTCTTCTTGGCCTCCCACCAATAGTTGGCCTCTCCCTTTAGTAGGTAAGTGGCAAAAACGGTCTTCTGTGCCTCCTCAATGCTTAAAATCTCAAAAGACTTTTCCATTTCCTTTATCCAGTATAATAACCCGAATTTTTGGAAAAATTTAAAACATTTCTTATTATGATTAAGTGCATCAGTGAATAGTGAATTTGGTGGATGAATAGTGATTTTGAGGGTTAAGAAAATTTTTCATGCCACCTATGTATGAGACGTAGTGTGGATATTCCGAAGTCGTATTAGTGATCTACGGAGTAAATAAGTGAATGCAAAGACGATCGGAATTCAGAAATTCCAAATTTTATTTTGGTGTAGTATTTGACCGGGCAGTGAATTATATATTATTATATTCAAGAAATGAGATATTAAAATTGAGGATTTGAGGATTTAATATTTTGGAATTTTATTATTTTATTAAAGTCGATTTAAGGATTCGATTGTTGGAATGAATAGTGAATAGTTACTATTCACTGCGAGAATCGCGTAGAATTTTTATTCGCTCTCTTTAGAAAATATTTAGAATCGTTTCAAGAGGAACAAGGCAACATTTACAGGATTAAGTATAGACATGGAAGTAACATGTAACAAGATTAATTCGAGGGATGCAACATTTGGATCATCCGTGTGAAAGGAAACGAACCAGTAAAGTTACTTTATCTGAGCCAGTGCATGCTTGACAAGTGTCAAGAGATGAGGCAACCAAGGGTGATGACTCACCCCTTTTTAAACCACAAAAGATCAGCATTCTAATTATTAACAAGAAAAGAAAAAGAAAGAGAGAAGAACTCTCTCCCCAGATTTCTGCCCAGCAGAAACATAGTCCAAAGAAATATCCATAACTCCATTTATATCCTTAAATCACCAAATTTTAACCATAGCTTCTCCACTCCATGGTCAACATTCGTTCAAAATTTCATGGCCAACAAAGGAGTGTAGCCTAGTCAAATCGCTTCCCCAAGTCGGAGAATAGAAACTGTCCTGCTTTTTCCAGTTTCGACCACTCATCTTAGAAAGCCAATAAGTCGAGCTTCAAGCATCCCCTGGTGATGAGGTAGGACTCAAAAGAAATCTTATGAAGAGTACAAGGTCTGGTAAAAAGCTCAGAACCAAACCCTTGTTTTTCGATTTTATATGGATTTTACAAAGTGATGATGAATAGTAACTCCGAAAATTGTTAACTTGTTTTCTTGATTGGATCTTAAGGTTTAAGCTTTGTAAGGAGTATCTAAGGCTTGTTGAGTGATTGTGACCACTGGTTGGTGTTGGTAGAGCATCAAGGAAGGTATAAAAACCTCTGCCCCTTTTTTTTTATATGAGTTTTGAAGTGGTTTTATGTTCATGTAAAGTTAAGATCATGATTAAGTGATTTAGTGATTGTTTGGATTTGTTTAAATGTGTAAAATGATGGGTGTTGGATTTGAGCCTCACCACTGATCTTAGAGATGTATGATGGTTGTTTGTTGAGGTTGTGGATATATGGTATGCCCGGTGTGGCTTGGTTATGTTGTGACAAAATTGGATTATTCGATTTTAAGCCGTCGTAATGTCCGATTTTCGGTAACTCTATAAACTGCCTAGAATCCGAAAACTTAACTGCCTCTTTTGGTTCAGTGATGAACATGAGTGTGTAGAGCCTTGTTTCTAGTTTACGTGAGCGCAAGAATCATGTTAATCCGATTTACGGTTTAAGAGAAAAGTGAGTTTTAGTAAACGTCGTTCGGAGGAACAACCCATCTCTGGTCAGTCACTTTGAGGCTAAATTTGGACCACTTAGAAGCCATATTAAAATGTGAAACTTTGAGTAATAATACTAGAGACAGTTAGGAAGGCTCACGAAAACGATTCGGATTAAAAGGATTATTTTTCGATTTTATAAAAATGTTTTAGCCGAGGTCGCGCAAGTGAAAACCACTAAGAACATGACTTAGAAACCAATGTTGTAAATGGTTAAGTATAACTTGTATTCGAGGATCGATTTCGGACTAAACCTACGACTTAAGTAATTGGTGATTAAACATGGACTTAGTATGAGCCTATAACGAGCTAGTAATTCCTTGGTTGTGTTTCGCTTACGTGTTTAAGCATTGAGTACAAGTGGATTATCCAGGGGATTAATCGTGCGTTTGCTTTGACTTTGTCTAGATTGTCCGGCATCGTCGCGAACCCCTATCACTTCTCGAGCATCAGGCAAGTTTACTTACCCTTACTCTATTGTTAGAGTGGGCATATTTTCAAATGTTTAATACTTGTTGATTCAAAAACATATATATATATATATATATATATATATATATATATATATATATATATATATATATATATATATATATATATATATTTTGTTCCAAGTATCAACCAAGTTTCTAAAACCATATTTTGAAGTATGCATATACTAGATGCAAGTTTTCTAAATCCCATGCTGTATTTCAGATTACATTATACTGATGATGCATATGATATGATAGATGCAAGTTTTCAAACCTATACCTCTATAAACTGTTGTTGTGATAAAAAAAAGATATTGAGATATATGTTATGTGTTCATGATTTCGAAACAATACTTATGATGCTAAGTAAAAGTTATTAGTATAAGTTGGACTTATAAGCTATGGTTATGGCAATATTTATAAGCCGATATGTTAAGAAAAATCCCTCAGTAGGGGGTATATACTCTGTATTTATTCTACGGACCGGGAATGGTATCAGTTGTTATCTAGGGTTATATTATTATTATTTTATCCATTCTTTTGTTAAGAAAGTATTCAAGAATTACTTCTAAATAAATATTCTTTATTAAAAATAGTTTCCATTAATTATTTAAGGTCCTACTTCTTAAGGAAGTATTTTGTGAAAACTATTCTTTAACCCTAGATAACCAATAAAGTTTTATTCAGACAAATATAAATATAATTAGAGAAGGTTCCCAAATCTATTTTCCTTTTTATTCTATATTCTGAAAGACTTAAATGTTCGCTCAAACTACAAAGACTCAGGGGATCTCTCTCAAGTTTTAATGTTTGTTTCAAAAGGACTGCCCGGTCCTAAATCTTTTCGAAGCTATTCATTTAACAACTTTGTATGCTACCATCAAAATGATTTTGATTACTTCCTCAAGGCTCGAGGAGTAAGATCAGTGGAATAAGTTGTATCCATGAACAAGCATCAGCTTGGGAAATATGGGTGAATTTTCCTTTCCAACCAGATATGACTACTTTGTGGAGTCGTATACTAGGGAAAAAAGGGAAAGGAACTTTATGTTTCAGAACTATGGATTTTCTTGAACTCGGAGAATATGTAAGGGACTGAGTGGCGACCTGTCCCCTAAGGGAATTACGCGTAGACCGACGGTCTATGAACGGGTCTGTTCTTCCCTTAGATTATCAGATAGTGCCCGACCGTAGAGTAAGAGAAGAGTATCAGACCGGCAGTCTATGAACGGGTCTGCTCTTCCCCTACAACCGAAGGCGGGGAGGTAGGTCAGTTAGCGTCTGTCTATTTTCCCTTCTACGTAGAAAAACAGCAGTGGGGATTTGCCTTACGACTGATCATCGTAGAGGTATCCCTGTCGCCCAGAATATCCGTCTACAGTTCATCATCCATGAAAGAAAATGTTTTATGCAAGTTATCAGAGAAAGAACATGTTTTAAGCAAGTTTCCAGAAAAGAAAAGTTTATTCAAGCTCTTCAAGTTATTCAAGTTCATGCAAGTTTATTCAAGTTTAGAAAGTGGATTGGAAATATTTTGCCTTGTCTTTATTTCCAGAATATGATATGAGATAAATGTTTGATATGAAAGATGATATTTGGAAATTTCTACAACTTCATCTTTTATTTTATGAGTTATGACTCTGATAAAACCTGATTAAGGATATATATATGCATAAGTGGATTTTGGGTTATGGAAACCTTATATTGGATTTTTCCTTATAACTTCATCTTTTAAGTTATATGTTGATAGTCTGCTTATATTTATATAGCAGATATTTTACGAAAAGGATATACTGAGTTATCTTCCTACTTCATCTTTTATTTATACTAGAACCTTGTTCATAGTATGAATATCGAAAGTTTGCAGAATATTATGGAGATGATATTTGAAATACAACTATGGTATTTTTGGAATACATTCCGATAAGGAAATGATTTCAGTATCAAGATATTTTGACAAATTATTGTCGCATACCCGCTTTATTTCTGGGTTGAATAAAAGAGCAGAATTATGCCATACTTTCATTACCTTGCTGAGCTATCGCTCACTCTTGCTATTATTTTATATATATTATATAGCAGCGAAGCAGGATGCCAATGGGACGGCACATACCTCGCAAGGCGTTTCCATTAAGCAGTTTCTAGCAGCGATCCCGAGAGTAGTACGAACCAATCGAATTAGGCTACGGCTTTTGGTATTCAACTTATGTATAGACATGAATGGTATTAGAGGATTGTGAGCATCAGAAGGCTAAGTTGGTAATGTAACAATACTTAGAAATTGTATCAGTAACAGATTTATAAGACATTTGGGTATTGTAATAAAAATAATTTATTCCGCAGTTGTTGTAGTGTGTCGTTTCTGAGACTCTAACCCGTGTGTGTGTGTGAGATATATATTGTGGGGTCATGAGCAGGTGAATTATGAATGGTGTGAGTAATACAGGTAAGGCAAGGAGTACATGGATTGTGACAACCCTAAATCCCCGACCCCGGATTTGGGGCTGTTACAGAAATGGTATCAGAGCGTTAGGTTACAGTCCTCAGAAACGATATGAGATCGAGTCTTACAATACCCTTAATAATGATAAGAACATCTAGAGCTCAAATTGAGTTCGTAGTCGGGTTAGAGGACATGACCCTGACTGTTTAAGATGAAGCCCGGGAGGGGACTTCATTTGGGAAACCGTACTTAAGACTTCATGGTTAGTCACCTCGATTTGTATGAGTTATAGATGGATGGGACTCTGAGATACCAGATCCCGAGGCCTTCGAGTAGGCATTTGATGATGCGCTCCTTGAAATGGACGGAGACCCGATAAAGGAAGATCCATAGGAGGATCTAGAGGAAGACCCCATGGTGGGTCAAGGGAAGAATCTTGTAGAAAATGTGCCGATTGATAAAGATGTGGTGTGTTACTTGAGGTATAATAATAAGACCGGACGAACCTTCAAGGGATAAATAAGTGACGAGACGAGAGTTTAAGGATCGTTCATGATTCATCAAGAGGTATGACAAAGAAA
This sequence comes from Heracleum sosnowskyi, assembly GCA_030848705.1. Classification (NCBI taxonomy): domain Eukaryota; kingdom Viridiplantae; phylum Streptophyta; class Magnoliopsida; order Apiales; family Apiaceae; genus Heracleum; species Heracleum sosnowskyi. The sequence continues at coordinate 77,248,780 of CM061235.1, forward strand.
ATGGAGTAGACTCTCCAAAGCAGAAGAGGTAGAGGCAGTATATCCAGTATCAGTGGATTGATTCGACTTGAACGAAACCTATTACTCGTAGTCGGTTATAGTTGCCCATAAGGAGGCGGCATACGTAAGGACCAAGATGTTCAGATTTTCACGAACGATCAAGGGTACTTAGTTGCCTAGAATAGTGTAAGGAATTGCTTTGGCAATGAGGTTTCAATCCCCCACGACCAGCGATTCCACTGGAAATAGTGTCTATTACATCATTGAGGGATTTTATTATCTCAAGGAGAATTTTGGGTGTATGTACCATGCGAATGTTATTGTAAAACAAGCACGCTAAGGCAGAATCGAGAACGAGATTTACCACCCTCAGGAAACCAGGAAGGAATTATAAGGATAGAACAGAAAGGTCGGAAATCAGATCCGAGTATTACTAGTAGGTAAATAGATTGATCAAATTTCCCAGATTTGGAGAGAAATTCAGCAAATTTTGGCAAACCTTGTCTTTCTGATTACCAGAGGATGTCACCAAAGAGAGTGGAAACTAGAGCGAACCCTGTGGATTGGGTAAGATAGCCGCTATATGGCTTGGTGGACAGACCCTGATTTCTATAATTGATTGTAGAGATAAAATGGTGAAGTTGAGATTGGACGGTAAAGGCGAAATATATTTAAGGACCAAGACGGACTGAGAAATTCCGGGATTGACTTAAATGAAAAGGCTATTGTGCCAAAAGTGGTAAGCTTATGTAGCACACGGGATTCATATGGGAGAAGGAATATTGGGTATAAGGATGATTGAAATAGAGACCGGATTTAAGCTTGTAGTTTCTAACGATCTTCCGAAGTACCGCCCAGTCGACATGTGGAATTGTCATTGCTATGGGCAACAACGGTATCGAAGTCTTCTTATAGAACAGAACGCTTACTTGAGATGTTTGCGCCGAGTCGAATAAAACTCCCTGCGAGTGCAAATGTTGATGGTTGAATTCTTAGCAACTATTATAAGTCGGTAATAACGTAATTATCGAGCACCTTAGGGTGTGCATGGAGAAGAAAAGCTTTAGAATCGAACGGTTATCCGTTAGAGGAGCCGACATAAAAGGCATCTGGAGAGACCTTGGTAGTACCCTCCCCATTTGCAAATTATGTGGGGTACCTCCCCAATCTATGATCTATCTTGACCTCTCTCCAGGAAAGAATTATGATAAAAGGTATATTCCCTCTTCGGAGTTATTTTATAACACTTGTGCTAAACCATATTCAGTTTCACCTGTGCCAGAGGCTGTCACAATGCCTACTTTCAGGCTTTCGAAGCCCTGTCAAATGATGTTATTTAAGCTTTCACTTTTCTTCAAATAATGAATGACCCTATGGTGATACCTCACCACTTGTTTGTTGAGTACCAGTATCCTTATGGCTATCCTTTTCTTGTAAATCGCACCTTTGGAATATGTTCAATTTTAATCCAAGGTATTCCTTTGAGAAATATTGTCGAAAGGCGATAATCATTAAATTGATCTCGAATTGCTTTCATACTTTTCAACTTCCACTGAGACGAACAACCCTATACTTATAGGGGCTACAAGGACTATCTGTCTGTGTGATAGAAGTCTGATGGGACGCCATCACTTGTAAGTTGTGAAATACAAGAAGGCTAATTACCTTTAGTAATGTCTCAATCGAGGCACACAACGTTGAGTTCTTATGATCATGTTGATCTCTCGGTAAATTCTTTTACCTCCAATAAGGTTACCTTAAAACTCATAACCTTATGATCACCTGTGTGTGACGTTTTCCTTGATATGGGAGCTGTCTTTTCAAGGCCCCATGATTTTTGTTATCCTCATTGAATTCTAAGGGGAGGCCACCCAGGTCAAATAAGGCAAAATTCGCTGATAGGAATTAGATTCGCAACGAAATCGCCTATGACAGGAGCGAATCCTTAAGACGAATAGAATGTTAGTGACATATCGGTGAAATTGGTTTATTCTCCCAAGGATATTATGATAATGGAAAGCGTGTCAATCGATATATGTGAAAGAAATAGCGATGTGCCATGAACTCCAGTGACAACGGTGTTAGATAGATGCCCTATGGTGAGATTGAGGTTTTGGAGGAGTTGTTTACGAATGGACACTACCTCTGGGTTAGCAAGATAAGTACTGACGATGGAGTCAGAGGAAGCTGGTATTGTGACTTGGGAGAGGTGCAGCGTGTGTGGTTCTAGAGTAATAATTAAATGATGGAGGCATATTTAGAGATTCTTGAATATAGTTCAGACTAAGAAACTATTACGTCAGAAATACAAGGCTTAATTAGCTCTTATGGTTGACGCCAAGAAAAGAGATACCAGGTATAAAGGGAACTACAATGGTTTTGGGAGATTGTACAAGGTTTTAATGAGCTACCAGATATCGATTTGGATGACATGAGAATGAATACCGAGTATTTAGAGTATAATGGGAATGAAAGAGTTAGTAACTCAGTTACAAGAGTTGTTGTATAAGGGTATGATAAGACCCAGTGTACCACCATGCAGAGCCCGGTGTTGTTGTAAGAGAGAAAGATGTTAGCACAAGATTATGTATCGAACCTCGAGAGTTGTATGAGTTCGCCATGGAGAATAGGTACCATTGTAAATGATTGTTTGATCAGCGGAAGAACGCTGTGTATTTCCAAATTTATTTAAGAACTGGGTATCACCAGTTGGAAGTTAACTCCGAGGATATACCCGAGACTGCGATACGTACTAGGAATAGACACTTCGAGTTTTCATCGAGGTTATTTTGGGTTGACTAATGCACCCACAAATTTTATGGAATGTAATGAATTGGCTTTGAGTTACCCGTGATAGTAGATAGCATGAGATGGAGAAATGGCTAGAATTGACCTAGAACTATGACTGTGAGATACACTACCATCCGGGGAAGGCCAATGTGGTGGCCGATACCCTTAATTAAAATGAGATAGAGATGGATTCCGAATGATCGGGAATTAAAGGATGATATTTTACACAAAACCCAAGTTAGTTCAACAAACTAGAAGGACAAAAGATTTCACCAACAAGCAGATAGTGACAACCAAGACAGACAGAGAAAGTATGCGGACTAAGCCCGCGAGTATAGAGATAGTACTGCTATTGATAATCTAAATGGCAAATTGATGAATGACAATCAAGTTTATGCTGGTGTATTTCTGTACAAACAAGATAGAGAATATGAGGTTAGAGATTTGTGATGCTAAAGGTATCTCCCTGGAAAGAATTAATGAGATTTAGAAAGAAAGGGAAGTTGAGCCCGAGATTCATTGGGCCATCTGAGATTTTAAAACGCGTCAGGAAGGTGGCCTACGAGCCAGCCTTACCCCCCCCCCCCAAACTGGTAGAATGGTCATAACGGGGTTCATGTGTCAATGCTACGTCAGTATACTATAGATGCCTGGCATATGTTAGAGTACGAGCAGGTAGATATACAATCTGGTCTGACTTAGAAAGAACAACCTGTGGAAATCACGGATAGAAGAGAATTAGTGCTAAGAGACGAGGTTGCCAAGATAGTGAGAGGTTAGTGGAAAATCAAGAAGTGGAAGAATCCACTTGGGAGTTAGAAAGTGCAATGGAAGAGAAGTACCCCCCAGTTATTCCTAAGTTGATTCCGGGACGGAATCCTTTTAAGGAGGGGAGACTATAATAACCCAAATTTTTGGAAAAATTTAAAACTTTTCTTATTATGATTAAGTGCATCAGTGAATAGTGAATTTGGTGGATGAATAGTGATTTTGAGGGTTAAGAAATTTTTTTATGCCACCTATGTATGAGACGTAGTGTGGATATTCCGAAGTCGTATTAGTGATCTACGGAGTAAATAAGTGAATGCAAAGACGATCAGAATTCAGAAATTCCAAATTTTATTTTGGTGTAGTATTTGACCGGGCAGTGAATTATATATTATTATATTCAAGAAATGAGATATTAAAATTGAGGATTTGAGGATTTAATATTTTGGAATTTTATTATTTTATTAAAGTCGATTTAAGGATTCGATTGTTGGAATGAATAGTGAATAGTTACTATTCACTGCGAGAATCGCGTAGAATTTTTATTCGCTCTCTTTAGAAAATATTTCGAATCGTTTCAAGAGGAACAAGGCAACATTTACAGGATTAAGTATAGACATGGAAGTAACATGTAACAAGATTAATTCGAGGGATGCAACATTTGGATCATCCGTGTGAAAGGAAACGAACCAGTAAAGTTACTTTATCTGAGCCAGTGCATGCTTGACAAGTGTCAAGAGATGAGGCAACCAAGGATGATGACTCACCCCTTTTTAAACCACAAAAGATCAGCATTCTAATTATTAACAAGAAAAGAAAAAGAAAGAGAGAAGAACTCTCTCCCCAGATTTCTGCCCAGCAAAAACATAGTCCAAATAAAAATCCATAACTCCATTTCTATCCATCCTTAAATCACCAAATTTTAACCATAGCTTCTCCACTCCATGGGCAACATTCGTTCAAAATTTCATGGCCACAAAAGGAGTGTAACCTAGGCAAATCGCTTCCCCAAGTCGGAGAACAGAAACTGTCCTCCTTTTTCCAGTTTCGACCACTCATCTTAGAAAGCCAATAAGTCGAGCTTCAAGCATCCCCTGGTGATGAGGTATGACTCAAAAGAAATCTTATGAAGAGTACAAGGTCTGGTAAAAATCTCAGAACCAAACCCTTGTTTTTCGATTTTATATGGATTTTACAAAGTGATGATGAATAGTAACTCCGAAAATTGTTAACTTGTTTTCTTGATTGGATCTTACGGTTTAAGCTTTGTAAGGAGTATCTAAGGCTTGTTGAGTGATTGTGACCACTGGTTGGTGTTGGTAGAGCATCAAGGAAGGTATAAAAACCTCTGCCCCTTTTTGTTTATATGAGTTTTGAAGTGGTTTGATGTTCATATAAAGTTAAGATCATGATTAAGTGATTGTTTGGATTTGTTTAAATGTGTAAAATGATGGGTGTTGGATTTGAGCCTCACCACTGATCTTAGATATGTATGATGGTTGTTTGTTGAGGTTGTGGATATATGGTATGCCCGGTGTGGCTTGGTTATGTTGTGACAAAATTGGATTATTCGATTTTAAGCCGTCGTAATGCCCGATTTTCGGTAACTCTATAAACTGCCTAGAATCCGAAACCTTAACTGCCTCTTTTGGTTCAGTGATGAACATGAGTGTGTAGAGCCTTGTTTCTAGTTTACGTGAGCGCAAGAATCATGTTAATCCGATTTACGGTTTAAGAGAAAAGTGAGTTTTAGTAAACGTCGTTCGGAGGAACAACCCATCTCTGGTCAGTCACTTTGAGGCTATATTTGGACCACTTAGAAGCCATATTAAAATGTGAAACTTTGAGTAATAATACTAGAGACAGTTAGGAAGGCTCAAGAAAAAGATTCGGATTAAAAAGATTATTTTTCGATTTTATAAAAATGTTTTAGCCGAGGTCGCGCAAGTGAAAACCACTAAGAACATGACTTAGAAACCAATGTTGTAAATGGTTAAGTATAACTTGTATTCGAGGATCGATTTCGGACTAAACCTACGATTTAAGTAATTGGCGATTAAACATGGACCTAGTATGAGCCTATAACGAGCTAGTAATTCCTTGGTTGTGTTTCGCTTACGTGTTTAAGCATTGAGTACAAGTGGATTATCCAGGGGATTAATCGTGTGTTTGCTTTGACTTTGTCTAGATTGTCCGGAAACATCGCGAACCCCTATCACTTCTCGAGCATCAGGCAAGTTTACTAACTCTTACTCTATTTTTAGAGTGGGCATATTTTCAAATGTTTAATACTTGTTGATTCAAAAACATATATATATATATATATATATATATATATTCTTTGTTCCAAGTATCAGGCAAGTTTCTAAAACCATATTTTGAAGTATGCATATACTAGATGCAAGTTTTCTAAATCCCATGCTGTATTTCAGATTACATTATACTGATGATGCATATGATATGATAGATGCAAGTTTTCAAACCTATACCTCTATAAACTGTTGTTGTGATAAATAAAAGATATTGAGATATATGTTATGTGTTCATGATTTCGAAACAATACTTATGATGCTAAGTAAAAGTTATTAGTATAAGTTGGACTTATAAGCTATGGTTATGGCAATATTTATAAGCCGATATGTTAAGAAAAATCCCTCAGTAGGGGGTATATACTGTGTATTTATTCTACGAACCGGGAATGGTATCAGTTGTTATCTAGGGTTATATTATTATTATTTTATCCATTCTTTTGTTAAGAAAGTATTCGAGAATTACTTCTAAATAAATATTCATTATTAAAAATAGTTTCCATTAATTATTTAAGGCCCTACTTCTTAAGGAAGTATTTTGTGAAAACTATTCTTTAACCCTAGATAACCAATAAAGTTTTATTCAGACAAATATAAATATAATTAGAGAAGGTTCCCAAATCTATTTTCCTTTTTATTCTATATTCTGAAAGACTTAAATGTTCACTCAAACTACAAAGACTCAGGGGATCTCTCTCAAGTTTTAATGTTTGTTTCAAAAGGACTGCCCGGTCCTAAATCTTTTCGAAACTATTCATTTAACAACTTTGTATGCTACCATCAAAATGATTTTGATTACTTCCTCAAGGCTCGAGGAGTAAGATCAGTGGAATAAGTTGTATCCATGAACAAGCATCAGCTTGGGAAATATGGGTGAATTTTCCTTTCCAACCAGATATTACTACTTTGTGGAGTCGTATACTAGGGAAAAAAGGGAAAGGAACTTTATGTTTCAGAACTATGGATTTTCTTGAACTCGGAGAATATGTAAGGGACTGAGTGGCGACCTGTCCCCTAAGGGAATTACGCGTAGACCGACGGTCTATGAACGGGTCTGTTCTTCCCTTAGATTATCAGATAGTGCCCGACCGTAGGGTAAGAGAAGAGTATCAGACCGGCAGTCTATGAACGGGTCTGCTCTTCCCCCTACAACCGAAGGCGGGGAGGTAGGTCAGTTAGCGTCTGTCTATTTTCCCTTCTACGTAGAAAAACAGCAGTGGGGATTTGCCTTACGACTGATCATCGTAGAGGGATCCCTGTCGCCCAGAATCTCCGTCTACAGTTCATCATCCATGAAAGAAAATGTTTTATGCAAGTTATCAGAGAAAGAACATGTTTGAAGCAAGTTTCCAGAAAAGAAAAGTTTATTCAAGCTCTTCAAGTTATTCAAGTTCATGCAAGTTTATTCAAGTTTAGAAAGTGGATTGGAAATATTTTGCCTTGTCTTTATTTCCAGAATATGATATGAGATAAATGTTTGATATGAAAGATGATATTTAGAAATTTCTACAACTTCATCTTTTATTTTATGAGTTATGACTCTGATAAAACCTGATTAAGGATATATATATATGCATAAGTGGATTTTGGGTTATGGAAACCTTATATTGGATTTTTCCTTATAACTTCATCTTTTAAGTTATATGTTGATAGTCTGCTTATATTTATATAGCAGATATTTTACGGAAAGGATATACTGAGTTATCTTGCTACTTCATCTTTTATTTATACTAGAACCTTGTTCATAGTATGAATATCGAAAGTTTGCAGAATATTATGGAGATGATATTTGAAATACAACTATGGTATTTTTGGAATACATTCCGATAAGGAAATGATTTCAGTATCAAGATATTTTGACAAATTATTGTCGCATACCCGCTTTATTTCTGGGTTGAATAAAAGGGCAGAATTATGCCATACTTTCATTACCTTGCTGAGCTATCGCTCACTCTTGCTATTATTTTATATATATTATATAACAGCGAAGCAGGATGCCAATGGGACGGCACATACCTCGCAAGGCGTTTCCATTAAGCAGTTTCTAGCAGCGATCCCGAGAGTAGTACGAACCAATCGAATCAGGCTACGGCTTTTGGTATTCAACTTATGTATAGACATGAATGGTATTAGAGGATTGTGAGCATCAGAAGGCTAAGTTGGTAATGTAACAATACTTAGAAATTGTATCAGTAACAGATTTATAAGACATTTGGGTATTGTAATAAAAATAATTTATTCCGCAGTTGTTGTAGTGTGTCGTTTCTGAGACTCTAACCCGTGTGTGTGTGTGAGATATATATTGTGGGGTCATGAGCAGGTGAATTATGAATGGTGTGAGTAATACAGGTAAGGCAAGGAGTACATGGATTGGGACAACCCTATATCCCCGACCCCAGATTTGGGGCTGTTACAGAAATGGTATCAGAGCGTTAGGTTACAGTCCTCAGAAACGATAGGAGATCGAGTCTTACAATACCCTTAATAATGATAAGAACATCTAGAGCTCAAATTGAGTTCGTAGTCGGGTTAGAGGACATGACCCTGACTGTTTAAGATGAAGCCCGGGAGGGGACTTCATTTGGGAAACCGTACTTAGGACTTCATGGTTAGTCACCTCGATTTGTATGAGTTATAGATGGATGGGACTCTGAGATACCAAATCTCGAGGCCTTCGAGTAGGCATTTGATGATGCGCTCCTTGAAATGGACGGAGACCCGATAAAGGAAGATCCATAGGAGGATCTAGAGGAAGACCCCATGGTGGGTCAAGGGAAGAATCTTGTAGAAAATGTGCCGATTGATAAAGATGTGGTGTGTTACTTGAGGTATAATAATAAGACCGGACGAACCTTCAAGGGATAAATAAGTGACGAGACGAGAGTTTAAGGATCGTTCATGATTCATCAAGAGGTATGACAAAGAAAATGGACTAGACTCTCCAAAGCAGAAGAGGTAGAAGCAGTATAGCCAGTATCAGTGGATTGATTCGACTTGAACGAAACCTATTACTCGTAGTCGGTTATAGTTGCCCATAAGGAGGCGGCATACGTAAGAACCAAGATGTTCAGATTTTCACGAACGATCAAGGGTACTTAGTTGCCTAGAATAGTGTAAGGAATTGCTTTGGCTATGAGGTTTCAATCCCCCACGACCAGCGATTCCACTGGAAATAGTGTCTATTACATCATTGAGGGATTTTATTATCTCAAGGAGAATTTTGGGTGTATGTACCATGCGAATGTTATTGTAAAACAAGCACGCTAAGGCGGAATCGAGAACGAGATTTACCACCCTCAGGAAACCAGGAAGGAATTATAAGGATAGAACAGAAAGGTCGGAAATCAGATCCGAGTATTACTAGTAGGTAAATAGATTGATCAAATTTCCCAGATTTGGAGAGAAATTCAGCAAATTTTGGCAAACCTTGTCTTTCTGATTACCAGAGGATGTCACCAAAGAGAGTGGAAACTAGAGCGAACCCTGTGGATTGGGTAAGATAGCCGCTATATGGGTTGGTGGACAGACCCTGATTTCTATAATTGATTGTAGAGATAAAATGGTGAAGTTGAGATTGGACGGTAAAGGCGAAATATATTTAAGGACCAAGATGGACTGAGAAATTCCGGGATTGACTTAAATGAAAAGGCTATTGTGCCAAAAGTGGTAAGCTTATGTAGCACACGGGATTGATATGGGAGAAGGAATATTGGGTATAAGGATGATTGAAATAGAGACCGAATTTAATCTTGTAGTTTCTAACGATCTTCCGAAGTACCGCCCAGTCGACATGTGGAATTGTCATTGCTATGGGCAACAACGATATCGAAGTCTTCTTATAGAACAGAACGCTTACTTGAGATGTTTGCGCCGAGTCAAATAAAACTCCCTGCGAGTGCAAATGTTGATGGTTGAATTCTTAGCGACTATTATAAGTCGGTAATAACGTAAGTATCGAGCACCTTAGGGTGTGCATGGAGAAGAAAAGCTTTAGAATCGAACGGTTATCCGTTAGAGGAGCCGACATAAAAGGCATCCGGAGAGACCTTGGTAGTACCCTCCCCATTTGCAAATTATGTGGGGTACCTCCCCAATCTATGATCTATCTTGACCTCTCTCCAGGAAAGAATTATGATAAAAGGTATATTCCCTCTTCGGAGTTGTTTTATAACACTTGTGCTAAACCATATTCAGTTTCACTTGTGCCAGAGGCTGTCACAATGCCTACTTTCAGGCTTTCGAAGCCCTGTCAAATGATGTTATTTAAGCTTTCACTTTTCTTCAAATAATGAATGACCCTATGGTGATACCTCACCACTTGTTTGTTGAGTACCAGTATCCTTATGGCTATCCTTTTCTTGTAAATCGCACCTTTGGAATATGTTCAATTTTAATCCAAGGTATTCCTTTGAGAAATATTGTCGAAAGGCGATAATCATTAAATTGATCTCGAATTGCTTTCATACTTTTCAACTTCCACTGAGACGAACAACCCTATACTTATAGGGGCTACAAGGACTATCTGTCTGTGTGATAGAAGTCTGATGGGACGCCATCACTTGTAAGTTGTGAAATACAAGAAGGCTAATTACCTTTAGTAATGTCTCCATCGAGGCACACAACGTTGAGTTCTTATGATCATGTTGATCTCTCGGTAAATTCTTTTACCTCCAATAAGGTTACCTTAAAACTCATAACCTTATGATCACCTGTGTGTGACGTTTTCCTTGATATGGGAGCTGTCTTTTCAAGGCCCCATGATTTTTGTTATCCTCATTGAATTCTAAGGGGAGGCCACCCAGGTCAAATAAGGCAAAATTCGCTGATAGGAATTAGATTCGTAACGAAATCGCCTATGACAGGAGAGAATCCCTAAGACGAATAGAATGTTAGTGACATATCGGTGAAATTGGTTTATTCTCCCAAGGATATTATGATAATGGAAAGCGTGTCAATCGATATATGTGAAAGAAATAGCGATGTGTCATGAACTCCAGTGACAACGGTGTTAGATAGATGCCCTATGGTGAGATTGAGGTTTTGGAGGAGTTGTTTACGAATGGACACTACCTCTGGGTTAGCAAGATAAGTACTGACGATGGAGTCAGAGGAAGCTGGTATTGTGACTTGGGAGAGGTGCATCGTGTGTGGTTCTAGAGTAATAATTAAATGATGGAGGCAGATTTAGAGATTCTTGAATATAGTTCAGACTAAGAAACTATTACGTCAGAAATACAAGGCTTAATTAGCTCTTATGGTTGACGCCAAGAAAAGAGATACCAGGTATAAAGGGAACTACAATGGTTTTGGGAGATTGTACAAGGTTTTAATGAGCTACCAGATATCGATTTGGATGACATGAGAATGAATACCGAGTATTCAGAGTATAATGGGAATGAAAGAGTTAGTAACTCAGTTACAAGAGTTGTTGTATAAGGGTATGATAAGACCCAGTGTACCACCATGCAGAGCCCGGTGTTGTTGTAAGAGAGAAAGATGTTAGCACAAGATTATGTATCGAACCTCGAGAGTTGTATGAGTTCGCCATGGAGAATAGGTACCCTTGTAAATGATTGTTTGATCAGCGGAAGAACGCTGTGTATTTCCAAATTTATTTAAGAACTGGGTATCACCAGTTGGAAGTTAACTCCGAGGATATACTAGAGACTGCGATTCGTACTAGGAATAGACACTTCGAGTTTTCATCGAGGTTATTTTGGGTTGACTAATGCACCCACAAATTTTATGGAATGTAATGAATTGGCTTTGAGTTACCCGTGATAGTAGATAGCATGAGATGGAGAAATGGCTAGAATTGACCTAGAACTATGACTGTGAGATACACTACCATCCGGGGAAGGCCAATGTGGTGGCCGATACCCTTAATTAAAATGAGACAGAGATGGATTCCGAATGATCGGGAATTAAAGGATGAGATTTTACACAAAACCCAAGTTAGTTCAACAAACTAGAAGGACAAAAGATTTCACCAACAAGCAGATAGTGACAACCAAGACAGACAGAGAAAGTATGCGGACTAAGCCCACGAGTATAGAGATAGTACTGCTATTGATAAGCTAAATGGCAAATTGATGAATGACAATCAAGTTTATGCTGGTGTATTTCTGTACAAACAAGATAGAGAATATGAGGTTAGAGATTCGTGATGCTAAAGGTATCTCCCTGGAAAGAATTAATGAGATTTAGAAAGAAAGGGAAGTTGAGCCCGAGATTCATTGGGCCATCTGAGATTTTAAAACGCGTCAGGAAGGTGGCCTACGAGCCAGCCTTACCCTCCCAAACTGGTAGAATGGTCATAACAGGGTTCATGTGTCAATGCTACGTCAGTATACTATAGATGCCCGGCATAGGTTAGAGTACGAGCAGGTAGATATACAACCTGGTCTGACTTACAAAGAACAACCTGTGGAAATCACGGATAGAAGAGAATTAGTGCTAAGAGACGAGGTTGCCAAGATAGTGAGAGGTTAGTGGAAAATCAAGAAGTGGAAGAATCCACTTGGGAGTTAGAAAGTGCAATGGAAGAGAAGTACCCCCCAGTTATTCCTAAGTTGATTCCGGGACGGAATCCTTTTAAGGAGGGGAGACTATAATAACCCGAATTTTTGGAAAAATTTAAAACTTTTCTTATTATGATTAAGTGCATCAGTGAATAGTGAATTTGGTGGATGAATAGTGATTTTGAGGGTTAAGAAAATTTTTTATGCCACCTATGTATGAGACGTAGTGTGGATATTCCGAAGTCGTATTAGTGATCTACGGAGTAAATAAGTGAATGCAAAGACGATCGGAATTCAGAAATTCCAAATTTTATTTTGGTGTAGTATTTGACCGGGCAGTGAATTATATATTATTATATTCAAGAAATGAGATATTAAAATTGAGGATTTGAGGATTTAATATTTTGGAATTTTATTATTTTATTAAAGTCGATTTAAGGATTCGATTGTTGGAATGAATAGTGAATAGTTACTATTCACTGCGAGAATCGCGTAGAATTTTTATTCGGTCTCTTTAGAAAATATTTCGAATCGTTTCAAGAGGAACAAGACAATATTTACAGGATTAAGTATAGACATGGAAGTAACATGTAACAAGATTAATTCGAGGGATGCAACATTTGGATCATCCGTGTGAAAGGAAACGAACCAGTAAAGTTACTTTATCTGAGCCAGTGCATGCTTGACAAGTGTCAAGAGATGAGGCAACCAAGGATGATGACTCACCCCTTTTTAAACCACAAAAGATCAGCATTCTAATTATTAACAAGAAAAGAAAAAGAAAGAGAGAAGAACTCTCTCCCCAGATTTCTGCCCAGCAGAAACATAGTCCAAAGAAAAATCTATAACTCCATTTCTATCCATCCTTAAATCACCAAATTTTAACCATAGCTTCCCCACTCCATGGGCAACATTCGTTCAAAATTTCATGGCCAACAAAGGAGTGTAGCCTAGTCAAATCGCTTCCCCAAGTCGGAGAACAGAAACTGTCCTGCTTTTTCCAGTTTCGACCACTCATCTTAGAAAGCCAATAAGTCGAGCTTCAAGCATCCCCTGGTGATGAGGTAGGAATCAAAAGAAATCTTATGAAGAGTACAAGGTCTGGTAAAAATCTCAGAACCAAACCCTTGTTTTTCGATTTTATATGGATTTTACAAAGTGATGATGAATAGTAACTCCGAAAATTGTTAACTTGTTTTCTTGATTGGATCTTAAGGTTTAAGCTTTGTAAGGAGTATCTAAGGCTTGTTGAGTGATTGTGACCACTGGTTGGTGTTGGTAGAGCATCAAGGAAGGTATAAAAACCTCTGCCCCTTTTTGTTTATATGAGTTTTGAAGTGGTTTGATGTTCATGTAAAGTTAAGATCATGATTAAGTGATTGTTTGGATTTGTTTAAATGTGTAAAATGATGGGTGTTGGATTTAAGCCTCACCACTGATCTTAGAGTTGTATGATGGTTGTTTGTTGAGGTTGTGGATATATGGTATGCCCGGTGTGGCTTGGTTATGTTGTGACAAAATTGGATTATTCGATTTTAAGCCGTCGTAATGCCCGATTTTCGGTAACTCTATAAACTGCCTAGAATCCGAACACTTAACTGCCTCTTTTGGTTCAGTGATGAACATGAGTGTGTAGAGCCTTGTTTCTAGTTTACGTGAGCGCAAGAATCATGTTAATCCGATTTACGTTTTAAGAGAAAAGTGAGTTTTAGTAAACGTCGTTCGGAGGAACAACCCATCTCTGGTCAGTCACTTTGAGGCTAAATTTGGACCACTTAGAAGCCATATTAAAATGTGAAACTTTGAGTAATAATACTAGAGACAGTTAGGAAGGCTCACGAAAACGATTCGGATTAAAAAGATTATTTTTCGATTTTATAAAAATGTTTTAGCCGAGGTCGCGCAAGTGAAAACCACTAAGAACATGACTTAGAAACCAATGTTGTAAATGGTTAAGTATAACTTGTATTCGAGGATCGATTTTGGACTAAACCTACGATTTAAGTAATTGGCGATTAAACATGGACCTAGTATGAGCCTATAACGAGCTAGTAATTCCTTGGTTGTGTTTCGCTTAAGTGTTTAAGCATTGAGTACAAGTGGATTATCCAGGGGATTAATCGTGTGTTTGCTTTGACTTTGTCTAGATTGTCCGGAAACGTCGCGAACCCCTATCACTTCTCGAGCATCAGGCAAGTTTACTAACCCTTACTCTATTGTTAGAGTGGGCATATTTTCAAATGTTTAATACTTGTTGATTCAAAAACATATATATATATATATATATATATATATATATATATATATATATATATATATATATATATATATATATATATATATATATTCTTTGTTCCAAGTATCAGGCAAGTTTCTAAAACCATATTTTGAAGTATGCATATACTAGATGCAAGTTTTCTAAATCCCATGCTGTATTTCAGATTACATTATACTGATGATGCATATGATATGATAGATGCAAGTTTTCAAACCTATACCTCTATAAACTGTTGTTGTGATAAATAAAAGATATTGAGATATATGTTATGTGTTCATGATTTCGAAACAATACTTATGATGCTAAGTAAAAGTTATTAGTATAAGTTGGACTTATAAGCTATGGTTATGGCAATATTTATAAGCCGATATGTTAAGAAAAATCCCTCAGTAGGGGGTATATACTGTGTATTTATTCTACGAACCGGGAATGGTATCAGTTGTTATCTAGGGTTATATTATTATTATTTTATCCATTCTTTTGTTAAGAAAGTATTCAAGAATTACTTCTAAATAAATATTCTTTATTAAAAATAGTTTCCATTAATTATTTAAGGCCCTACTTCTTAAGGAAGTATTTTGTGAAAACTATTCTTTAACCCTAGATAACCAATAA
This sequence comes from Heracleum sosnowskyi, assembly GCA_030848705.1. Classification (NCBI taxonomy): domain Eukaryota; kingdom Viridiplantae; phylum Streptophyta; class Magnoliopsida; order Apiales; family Apiaceae; genus Heracleum; species Heracleum sosnowskyi. Next base: position 77,264,061 of record CM061235.1, read on the forward strand.
AGTTTTATTCAGACAAATATAAATATAATTAGAGAAGGTTCCCAAATCTATTTTCCTTTTTATTCTATATTCTGAAAGACTTAAATGTTCGCTCAAACTACAAAGACTCAGGGGATCTCTCTCAAGTTTTAATGTTTGTTTCAAAAGGACTGCCCGGTCCTAAATCTTTTCGAAACTATTCATTTAACTCGAGGAGTAAGATCAGTGGAATAAGTTGTATCCATGAACAAGCATCAGCTTGGGAAATATGGGTGAATTTTCCTTTCCAACCAGATATGACTACTTTGTGGAGTCGTATACTAGGGAAAAAAGGGAAAGGAACTTTATGTTTCAGAACTATGGATTTTCTTGAACTCGAAGAATATGTAAGGGACTGAGTGGTGACCTGTCCCCTAAGGGAATTACGCGTAGACCGACGGTCTATGAACGGGTCTGTTCTTCCCTTAGATTATCAGATAGTGCCCGACCGTAGGGTAAGAGAAGAGTATCAGACCGGCAGTCTATGAACGGGTCTGCTCTTCCCCCTACAACCGAAGGCGGGGAGGTAGGTCAGTTAGCGTCTGTCTATTTTCCCTTCTACGTAGAAAAACAGCAGTGGGGATTTGCCTTACGACTGATCATCGTAGAGGGATCCCTGTCGCCCAGAATCTCCGTCTACAGTTCATCATCCATGAAAGAAAATGTTTTATGCAAGTTATCAAAGAAAGAACATGTTTTAAGCAAGTTTCCAGAAAAGAAAAGTTTATTCAAGCTCTTCAAGTTATTCAAGTTCATGCAAGTTTATTCAAGTTTAGAAAGTGGATTGGAAATATTTTGCCTTGTCTTTATTTCCAGAATATGATATGAGATAAATGTTTGATATGAAAGATGATATTTGGAAATTTCTACAAATTCATCTTTTATTTTATGAGTTATGACTCTGATAAAACCTGATTAAGGATATATATATGCATAAGTGGATTTTGGGTTATGGAAACCTTATATTGGATTTTTCCTTATAACTTCATCTTTTAAGTTATATGTTGATAGTCTGCTTATATTTATATAGCAGATATTTTACGGAAAGGATATACTGAGTTATCTTCCTACTTCATCTTTTATTTATACTAGAACCTTGTTCATAGTATGAATATCGAAAGTTTGCAGAATATTATGGAGATGATATTTGAAATACAACTATGGTATTTTTGGAATACATTCCGATAAGGAAATGATTTCAGTATCAAGATATTTTGACAAATTATTGTCGCATACCCGCTTTATTTCTGGGTTGAATAAAAGGGCAGAATTATGCCATACTTTCATTACCTTGCTGAGCTATCGCTCACTCTTGCTATTATTTTATATATATTATATAGCAGCGAAGCAGGATGCCAATGGGATGACACATACCTCGCAAGGCGTTTCCATTAAGCAGTTTCTAGCAGCGATCCCGAGAGTAGTACGAACCAATCGAATCAGGCTACGGCTTTTGGTATTCAACTTATGTATAGACATGAATGGTATTAGAGGATTGTGAGCATCAGAAGGCTAAGTTGGTAATGTAACAATACTTAGAAATTGTATCAGTAACAGATTTATAAGACATTTGGGTATTGTAATAAAAATTATTTATTCCGCAATTGTTGTAGTGTGTCGTTTCTGAGACTCTAACCTGTGTGTGTGTGTGTGAGATATATATTGTGGGGTCATGAGCAGGTGAATTATGAATGGTGTGAGTAATACAGGTAAGGCAAGGAGTACATGGATTGTGACAACCCTAAATCCCCGACCCCGGATTTGGGGCTGTTACATCCAGGCTCTTGCCTCTACTGGGTCAGCCGATCCTTGGAATTCTGGGGGCTTGAGTGACTTAAAGGCCCTGAAAGGGTTCGCTATGGTATTGTTGTTTCCTTGGGGTGGTTGAGGATAACGGTCCAAATTTTGCCTAAGTAGATTCATGAACTGACCCATGGGATCTCCACCCTGGTCCTCTCTCCTTTGTTTCACTTCAACTTCCTCTTCTTCAGTCTCAAATTCCGCAGTGAAAAAGGATCCATCTGCCTCTCCATACTGGGAGTCGTCCTGCTCATTATAATCTCCATCTATCTCTTCCTCGTATTCGGGGTCCTCCCTATCCTGGTTGTGGCTTTCTTGATCATCGGATTCATGGGGGTTAGCCCTAGTTCTCATTCTTCATGGAGGCATCTTACTGAAAATTTGGAAAATTTCACATTAGGCTCATTCACTAGGTTACAGATTTCTTTGTACAGTCGTTACATAATTGGAAGTAGACTTCCGTAGTTCTATATTTCATCATAATTTAATCAAACGGTGCAGACAACAATATAATAAACTTGTGATCGCGTCACAACAGAACTGGATTCAACTGAAAGGAAACAAATATATACATGGTACCAAAGATACATAGTCTGAGTCAACATCGACAGTTTACAAGTACAACTGTCCTAACAGCATCTAGTCAAAAGTGAAATACATGGTCTATCCTTCTAGTCAGAAAAGGGATACTATATGCAATGGACCAATCCCACAAAAATCGGCACTACTATGTCCGTACATGACTAGAAGACTAGACTACTACATCACCAACTCTGAAATCAGCCACTAGTGCGGCCCAATGCCCTCACCCTCGCCATGGCCATGCGGAAAATCTCCTCAGCATCAACCCTGGATACCCTGCCATCGCCATCAGTAGGCAAAGCTCGAATCCTCATCCGTGCCCTCAGCTCAATGCGAGTCATCGCCCTCCTGGCAACCCGAGGGGGCACAGACCTCCCGCCGCCCTGGCGTACAATCCTGGCAGCCCTCTCTGCTGCTAGCTGCATCCGTGACTCTGCTAGTCTAGCCTCAGCCACTACCAAATCTGACTGAACTCTGCTCACTGTCCAGTTATGCACACACACTGGTATCCCCTCTAACAGGACATGGGGTGGGGTAACCGGGTCTGCTGGTGGTGCAGCCTCTGTCTGCTATGGCTCAGGGGTAAGCTCCTCAAAATCATCAGGGGAAGGGCTCAAAGGCAGTGGTGGAGGGGTAGGGGCTCTCTCAGTAGGAAGTGGAGTCTGGTCCTCAGCATCCCCCACCATATCCTCAGTATCAGCTAGGGTCTGATCCTCCTCTGGATCCTCATCATCAGAATCCTCAACAACCTCGGTGTCCGCATCCGCCTGGACCTCCTCTGGGTCCTCCTCCTCAAAACCCTCATATTATGGATCTGTAGTCCGGAGCAAGTCCTCATCATGCTGTCTCTCGAAAGCCTCAGGGTCAGGGATGTCGCTCGCCTACACAATAACGACTATGTTACTATCATGATATTAAGGTCCCCATAAGGGTTTTAATCGAACTTGGCAAGAGTTCTTATTATCTTAGTGAATTTATTATTGTAACGTCGCATCATCTCTGGGGTTTATAACTCTAGAGCTCTGATACCATTTCTGTAACAGCCCCAGATCCGGGGTCGGGGATCCGATCGTTACGGTCTCAATTTCCATCAATAATACTTGTACTTGAATCAAAACAATTAAACTGCATGCTGTGACCCCGCAATAACAATACCACACACACACAACTAGTTATAGTCCCAGAGATGAAATTGGAATAAGTATCTAGTCATAGGATCCACAAGTTATAAGTTATTACAAACCCAAAAGATTACAGAGTACACTTAATAGTTCTTGCCGTTGCTTACATTAATCATAAATATAAATAAGTCTGATACACAAAAGCTGTAGCTTAGGCTACTGGTTACTACTACCTCAGCTATGGCGGCTACGACATCAGCGGGTAAATCTCTGACGACTGTTACCCGCTTGCGCGGAGTGTGCCTGTTGCGAGCCATCTGCTCTAGCTGTTGTTGTGATATAAATAAATAAAGCAAGGGTGAGCAATAGGGCCCACCAAAATAGTTTATGACAATTTATCAGTATATAACAGTTCGAAAATATCTTTGTAGCCACAGGCTATGCCTTAAACGGACAAGATACTAGTATAACATAAACGATGAAGTTACGAGGAAAATTAATATAATGTTTCCGTAACCCAATATCCACTTATGCATTTATAATATGAGTAAGGTTTTATTAAAGTCATAACTCATAAAATAAAAGATGAGGTTGCAAAGATTTATTGTCACTTCATTTCCAAACACTTTTCGACCCCCTGTCAACATTATCGGTTCTTCTCCCCAATACATGTTGCAGGAATATTCCAAAATTGTATGATGAACTAATACGGGAGTTGCTACCACGCCCACTGTACCAACCTTACTATGATCAGTAGCAGGTCGTACAACAAAAATATGTTTTCTACATGTAGATGGAAGAATCACGACGGCCTGACATTGTCTACCGCCTTCCAGGATCTCCCGGCCCATTTGGGGCAATAAAAGTTGGATGGGTCGGCGCAACTGGACCACTTACACCACTCCTAGTTCAGATGAAATCCATGACCCTGAAACGTAAAGATCGTCCTCCTTTCCCCAAGTGTAATACTTGTTGATACGACTCCACTAAGTAGTTATATCTAGGTTGGAAAGGAAGATTCTCCAATATTTCCCAAGCGATGCTTGTTAATGGATATCGACTTGTTCCATCAATTTACCCCTCGATCGTTGAGGTTAGTAAACTTGCCTGATGCTCGAGAAGTGATAGGGGTTCGCGACGATGCCGGACAATCTAGACAAAGTCAAAGCAAACGCACGATTAATCCCCTGGATAATCCACTTGTACTCAATGCTTAAACACGTAAGCGAAACACAACCAAGGAATTACTAGCTCGTTATAGGCTCATACTAAGTCCATGTTTAATCGCCAATTACTTAAGTCGTAGGTTTAGTCCGAAATCGATCCTCGAATACAAGTTATACTTAACCATTTACAACATTGGTTTCTAAGTCATGTTCTTAGTGGTTTTCACTTGCGCGACCTCGGCTAAAACATTTTTATAAAATCGAAAAATAATATTTTTAATCCGAATATTTTTCGTGAGCCTTCCTAACTGTCTCTAGTATTATTACTCAAAGTTTCACATTTTAATATGGCTTCTAAGTGGTCCAAATATAGCCTCAAAGTGACTGACCAGAGATGGGTTGTTCCTCCGAACGACGTTTACTAAAACTCACTTTTCTCTTAAACCGTAAATCGGATTAACATGATTCTTGCGCTCACGTAAACTAGAAACAAGGCTCTACACACTCATGTTCATCACTGAACCAAAAGAGGCAGTTAAGGTTTCGGATTCTAGGCAGTTTATAGAGTTACCGAAAATCGGGCATTACGACGGCTTAAAATCGAATAATCCAATTTTGTCACAACATAACCAAGCCACACCGGGCATACCATATATCCACAACCTCAACAAACAACCATCATACATCTCTAAGATCAGTGGTGAGGCTCAAATCCAACACCCATCATTTTACACATTTAAACAAATCCAAATAATCACTAAATCACTTAATCATGATCTTAACTTTACATGAACATCAAACCACTTCAAAACTCATATAAACAAAAAGGGGCAGAGGTTTTTATACCTTCCTTGATGCTCTACCAACACCAACCAGTGGTCACAATCACTCAACAAGCCTTAGATACTCCTTACAAAGCTTAAACCTTAAGATCCAATCAAGAAAACAAGTTAACAATTTTCGGAGTTACTATTCATCATCACTTTGTAAAATCCATATAAAATCGAAAAACAAGATTTTGGTTCTGAGATGTTTACCAGACCTTGTACTCTTCATAAGCTTTCTTTTGAGTCCTACCTCATCACCAGGGGATACTTGAAGCTCGACTTATTGGCTTTCTAAGGTCAGTGGTCGAAACTGGAAAAAGCAGGACAGTTTCTGTTCTCCGACTTGGGGAAGCGATTTGACTAGGCTACACTCCTTTGTTGGCCATGAAATTTTGAACGAATGTTGCCCATGGAGTGGAGAAGCTATGGTTAAAATTTGGTGATTTAAGGATGGATAGAAATGGAGTTATAGATTTTTCTTTGGACTATGTTTCTGCTGGGCAGAAATCTGGGGAGAGAGTTCTTCTCTCTTTCTTTTTCTTTTCTTGTTAATAATTAGAATGCTGATCTTTTGTGGTTTAAAAAGGGGTGAGTCATCACCCTTGGTTGCCTCATCTCTTGACACTTGTCAAGCATGCACTGGCTCAGATAAAGTAACTTTACTGGTTCGTTTCCTTTCACACGGATGATCCAAATGTTGCATCACTCGAATTAATCTTGTTACATATTACTTCCATGTCTATACTTAATCCTGTAAATGTTGCCTTGTTCCTCTTGAAACGATTCGAAATATTTTCTAAAGAGAGCGAATAAAAATTCTATGCGATTCTCGCAGTGAATAGTAACTATTCACTATTCATTCCAACAATCGAATCCTTAAATCGACTTTAATAAAATAATAAAATTCCAAAATATTAAATCCTCAAATCCTCAATTTTAATATCTCATTTCTTGAATATAATAATATATAATTCACAGCCCGGTCAAATACTACACCAAAATAAAATTTGGAATTTCTGAATTCCGATCGTCTTTGCATTCACTTATTTACTCCGTAGATCACTAATACGACTTCGGAATACTACGTCTCATACATAGGTGACATGAAAAATTTTCTTAACCCTCAAAATCACTATTCATCCACCAAATTCACTATTCACTGATGCACTTAATCATAATAAGAAAAGTTTTAAATTTTTCCAAAAATTCGGGTTATTATAGTCTCCCCTCCTTAAAAGGATTCCGTCCCGGAATCAACTTAGGAATAACTGGGGGGTACTTCTCTTCCATTGCACTTTCTAACTCCCAAGTGGATTCTTCCACTTCTTGATTTTCCACTAACCTCTCACTAGCTTGGCAACCTCGTCTCTTAGCACTAATTCTCTTCTATCCGTGATTTCCACAGGTTGTTCTTTGTAAGTCAGACCAGGTTGTATATCTACCTGCTCGTACTCTAACCTATGCCGGGCATCTATAGTATACTGACGTAGCATCGACACATGAACCCCGTTATGACCATTCTACCAGTTTGGGGGGGGGGGGGGGGTAAGGCTGGCTCGTAGGCCACCTTCCTGACGCGTTTTAAAATCTCAGATGGCCCAATGAATCTCGGGCTCAACTTCCCTTTCTTTCTAAATCTCATTAATTCTTTCCAGGGAGATACCTTTAGCATCACGAATCTCTAACCTCATATTCTCTATCTTTTTTGTACAGAAATACACCAGCATAAACTTGATTGTCATTCATCAATTTGCCATTTTGCTTATCAATAGCAGTACTATCTCTATACTCGCGGGCTTAGTCCGCATACTTTCTCTGTCTGTCTTGGTTGTCACTATCTGCTTGTTGGTGAAATCTTTTGTCCTTCTAGTTTGTTTAACTAACTTGGGTTTTGTGTAAAATCTCATCCTTTAATTCCCGATCATTCGGAATCCATCTCTGTCTCATTTTAATTAAGGGTATCAGCCACCACATTGGCCTTCCCCGGATGGTAGTGTATCTCACAGTCATAGTTCTAGGTCAATTCTAGCCATTTCTCCATCTCATGCTATCTACTATCACGGGTAACTCAAAGCCAATTTATTACATTTCATAAAATTTGTGGGTGCATTAGTCAACCCAAAATAACCTCGATGAAAACTCGAAGTGTCTATTCCTAGTACGAATCGCAGTCTTGGGTATATCCTCGGAGTTAACTTCCAACTGGTGATACCCAATTCTTAAATAAATTTGGAAATACACAGCGTTCTTCCGCTGATCAAACAATCATTTACAAGGGTACCTATTCTCCATGGCGAACTCATACAACTCTCGAGGTTCGATACATAATCTTGTGCTAACATCTTTCTCTCTTACAACAACACCGGGCTCTGCATGGTGGTACACTGGGTCTTATCATACCCTTATACAACAACTCTTGTAACTGAGTTACTAACTCTTTCATTCCCATTATACTCTGAATACTCGGTATTCATTCTCATGTCATCCAAATCGATATCTGGTAGCTCATTAAAACCTTGTACAATCTCCCAAAACCATTGTAGTTCCCTTTATACCTGGTATCTCTTTTCTTGGCGTCAACCATAAGAGCTAATTAAGCCTTGTATTTCTGACGTAATAGTTTCTTAGTCTGAACTATATTCAAGAATCTCTAAATCTGCCTCCATCATTTAATTATTACTCTAGAACCACACACGCTGCACCTCTCCCAAGTCACAATACCAGCTTCCTCTGACTCCATCGTCAGTACTTATCTTGCTAACCCAGAGGTAGTGTCCATTCATAAACAACTCCTCCAAAACCTCAATCTCACCATAGGGCATCTATCTAACACCGTTGTCACTGGAGTTCATGGCACATCGCTATTTCTTTCACATATATCGATTGACACGCTTTCCATTATCATAATATCCTTGGGAGAATAAACCAATTTCACCGATATGTCACTAACATTCTATTCGTCTTAGGGATTCGCTCCTGTCATAGGCGATTTCGTTGCGAATCTAATTCCTATCAGCGAATTTTGCCTTATTTGACCTGGGTGGCCTCCCCTTAGAATTCAATGAGGATAACAAAAATCATGGGGCCTTGAAAAGACAGCTCCCATATCAAGGAAAACGTCACACACAGGTGATCATAAGGTTATGAGTTTTAAGGTAACCTTATTGGAGGTAAAAGAATTTACCGAGAGATCAACATGATCATAAGAACTCAACGTTGTGTGCCTCGATTGAGACATTACTAAAGGTAATTAGCCTTCTTGTATTTCACAACTTACAAGTGATGACGTCCCATCAGACTTCTATCACACAGACAGATAGTCCTTGTAGCCCCTATAAGTATAGGGTTGTTCGTCTCAGTGGAAGTTGAAAAGTATGAAAGCAATTCGAGATCAATTTAATGATTATCGCCTTTCGACAATATTTCTCAAAGGAATACCTTGGATTAAAATTGAACATATTCCAAAGGTGCGATTTACAAGAAAAGGATAGCCATAAGGATACTGGTACTCAACAAACAAGTGGTGAGGTATCACCATAGGGTCATTCATTATTTGAAGAAAAGTGAAAGCTTAAATAACATCATTTGACAGGGCTTCGAAAGCCTGAAAGTAGGCATTGTGACAGCCTCTGGCACAAGTGAAACTGAATATGGTTTAACACAAGTGTTATAAAACAACTCCGAAGAGGGAATATACCTTTTATCATAATTCTTTCCTGGAGAGAGGTCAAGATAGATCATAGATTGGGGAGGTACCCCACATAATTTGCAAATGGGGAGGGTACTACCAAGGTCTCTCCGGATGCCTTTTATGTCGGCTCCTCTAACGGATAACCGTTCGATTCTAAAGCTTTTCTTCTCCATGCACACCCTAAGGTGCTCGATACTTACGTTATTGCCGACTTATAATAGTCGCTAAGAATTCAACCATCAACATTTGCACTCACCGGGAGTTTTATTCGACTCGGCGCAAACATCTCAAGTAAGCGTTCTGTTCTATAAGAAGACTTCGATACCGTTGTTGCCCATAGCAATGACAATTCCACATGTCGACTGGGCGGTACTTCGGAAGATCGTTAGAAACTACAAGCTTAAATCCGGTCTCTATTTCAATCATCCTTATACCCAATATTCCTTCTCCCATATCAATCCCGTGTGCTACATAAGCTTACCACTTTTGGCACAATAGCCTTTTCATTTAAGTCAATCCCGGAATTTCTCAGTCCGTCTTGGTCCTTAAATATATTTCGCCTTTACCGTCCAATCTCAACTTCACCATTTTATCTCTACAATCAATTATAGAAATCAGGGTCTGTCCACCAACCCATATAGCGGCTATCTTACCCAATCCACAGGGTTCGCTCTAGTTTCCACTCTCTTTGGTGACATCGTCTGGTAATCAGAAAGACAAGGTTTGCCAAAATTTGGTGAATTTCTCTCCAAATCTGGGAAATTTGATCAATCTATTTACCTACTAGTAATACTCGGATCTGATTTCCGAACTTTCTGTTCTATCCTTATAATTCCTTCCTGGTTTCCTGAGGGTGGTAAATCTCGTTCTCGATTCCGCCTTAGCATGCTTGTTTTACAATAACATTCGCATGGTACATACACCCAAAATTCTCCTTGAGATAATAAAATCCCTCAATGATGTAATAGACACTATTTCCAGTGGAATCGCTGGTCGTGGGGGATTGAAACCTCATAGCCAAAGCAATTCCTTACACTATTCTAGGCAACTAAGTACCCTTGATCGTTCGTGAAAATCTGAACATCTTGGTTCTTACGTATGCCGCCTTCTCATGGGCAACTATAACCGACTACGAGTAATAGGTTTCGTTCAAGTCGAATCAATCCACTGATACTGGCTATACTGCCTCTACCTCTTCTGCTTTGGAGAGTCTACTCCATTTTCTTTGTCATACCTCTTGATGAATCATGAACGATCCTTAAACTCTCGTCTCGTCACTTATTTATCCCTTGAAGGTTCGTCCGGTCTTATTATTATACCTCAAGTAACACACCACATCTTTATCAATCGGCACATTTTCTACAAGATTCTTCCCTTGACCCACCATGGGGTCTTCCTCTAGATCCTCCTATGGATCTTCCTTTATCGGGTCTCCGTCCATTTCAAGGAGTGCATCATCAAATGCCTACTCGAAGGCCTCGGGATCTGGTATCTCAGAGTCCCATCCATCTATAACTCATACAAATCGAGGTGACTAACCATAAAGTCCTAAGTACGGTTTCCCAAAAGAAGTCCCCTCCCGGGCTTCATCTTAAACAGTCAGGGTCATGTCCTCTAACCCGACTACGAACTCAATTTGAGCTCTAGATGTTATTATCATTATTAAGGGTATTGTAAGACTCGATCTCCTATCGTTTCTGAGGACTGTAACCTAACGCTTTGATACCATTTCTGTAACAGCCCTAAATCCGGGGTCGGGGATTTAGGGTTGTCACAATCCATGTACTCCTTGCCTTACCTGTATTACTCACACCATTCATAATTCACCTGCTCATGACCCCACAATATATATCTCACACACACACACACAGGTTAGAGTCTCAGAAACGACACACTACAACAACTGCGGAATAAATAATTTTTATTACAATACCCAAATGTCTTATAAATCTGTTACTGATACAATTTCTAAGTATTGTTACATTACCAACTTAGCCTTCTGATGCTCACAATCCTCTAATACCATTCATGTCTATACATAAGTTGAATACCAAAAGCCGTAGCCTGATTCGATTGGTTCGTACTACTCTCGGGATCGCTGCTAGAAACTGCTTAATGGAAATGCCTTGCGAGGTATGTGCCGTCCCATTGGCATCCTGCTTCGCTGCTATATAATATATATAAAATAATAGCAAGAGTGAGCGATAGCTCAGCAATGTAATTAAAGTATGGCATAATTCTGCCCTTTTATTCAACCCAGAAATAAAGCGGGTATGCGACAATAATTTGTCAAAATATCTTGATACTGAAATAATTTCCTTATCGGAATGTATTCCAAAAATACCATTGTTGTATTTCAAATATCATCTCCATAATATTCTGCAAACTTTCGATATTCATACTATGAACAAGGTTCTAGTATAAATAAAAGATGAAGTAGCAAGATAACTCAGTATATCCTTTCCGTAAAATATCTGCTATATAAATATAAGCAGACTATCAACATATAACTTAAAAGATGAAGTTATAAGGAAAAATCCAATATAAGGTTTCCATAACCCAAAATCCACTTATGCATATATATATATATATCCTTAATCAGGTTTTATCAGAGTCATAACTCATAAAATAAAAGATGAAGTTGTAGAAATTTCCAAATATCATCTTTCATATCAAACATTTATCTCATATCATATTCTGGAAATAAAAACAAGGCAAAATATTTCCAATCCACTTTCTAAACTTGAATAAACTTGCATGAACTTGAATAACTTGAAGAGCTTGAATAAACTTTTCTTTTCTGGAAACTTGCTTAAAACATGTTCTTTCTCTGATAACTTGCATAAAACATTTTCTTTCATGGATGATGAACTGTAGACGGAGATTCTGGGCGACAGGGATACCTCTACGATGATCAGTCGTAAGGCAAATCCCCACTGCTGTTTTTCTACGTAGAAGGGAAAATAGACAGACGCTAACTGACCTACCTCCCCGCCTTCGGTTGTAGGGGGAAGAGCAGACCCGTTCATAGACTGCCGGTCTGATACTCTTCTCTTACCCTACGGTCGGGCACTATCTGATAATCTAAGGGAAGAACAGACCCGTTCATAGACTGTCGGTCTACGCGTAATTCCCTTAGGGGACAGGTCGCCACTCAGTTCCTTACATATTCTCCGAGTTCAAGAAAATCCATAGTTCTGAAACATAAAGTTCCTTTCCCTTTTTTCCCTAGTATACGACTCCACAAAGTAGTCATATCTGGTTGGAAAGGAAAATTCACCCATATTTCCCAAGCTGATGCTTGTTCATGGATACAACTTATTCCACCGATCTTACTCCTCGAGCCTTGAGGAAGTAATCAAAATCATTTTGATGGTAGCATACAAAGTTGTTAAATGAATAGTTTCGAAAAGATTTAGGACCGGGCAGTCCTTTTGAAACAAACATTAAAACTTGAGAGAGATCCCCTGAGTCTTTGTAGTTTGAGCGAACATTTAAGTCTTCCAGAATATAGAATAAAAAGGAAAATAGATTTGGGAACCTTCTCTAATTATATTTATATTTGTCTGAATAAAACTTTATTGGTTATCTAGGGTTAAAGAATAGTTTTCACAAAATACTTCCTTAAGAAGTAGGGCCTTAAATAATTAATGGAAACTATTTTTAATAAAGAATATTTATTTAGAAGTAATTCTCGAATACTTTCTTAACAAAAGAATGGATAAAATAATAATAATATAACCCTAGATAACAACTGATACCATTCCCGGTCCGTAGAATAAATACAGAGTATATACCCCCTACTGAGGGATTTTTCAAAACATATCGGCTTATAAATATTGCCATAACCATAGCTTATAAGTCCAACTTATACTAATAACTTTTACTTAGCATCATAAGTATTGTTTCGAAATCATGAACACATAACATATATCTCAATATCTTTTATTTATCACAACAACAGTTTATAGAGGTATAGGTTTGAAAACTTGCATCTATCATATCATATGCATCATCAGTATAATGTAATCTGAAATACAACATGGGATTTAGAAAACTTGCATCTAGTATATGCATACTTCAAAATATGGTTTTAGAAACTTGCCTGATACTTGGAACAAAGAATATATATATATATATAGATATGTTTTTGAATCAACAAGTATTAAACATTTGAAAATATGCCCACTCTAACAATAGAGTAAGGGTTAGTAAACTTGCCTGATGCTCGAGAAGTGATAGGGGTTCGCGACGATGCCGGACAATCTAGACAAAGTCAAAGCAAACGCACGATTAATCCCCTGGATAATCCACTTGTACTCAATGCTTAAACACGTAAGCGAAACACAACCAAGGAATTACTAGCTCGTTATAGACTCATACTAAGTCCATGTTTAATCGCCAATTACTTAAGTCGTAGGTTTAGTCCGAAATCGATCCTCGAATACAAGTTATACTTAACCATTTACAACATTGGTTTCTAAGTCATGTTCTTAGTGGTTTTCACTTGCGCGACCTCGGATAAAACATTTTTATAAAATTGAAAAATAATCTTTTTAATCCGAATCGTTTTCGTGAGCCTTCCTAACTGTCTCTAGTATTACTACTCAAAGTTTCACATTTTAATATGGCTTCTAAGTGGTCCAAATATAGCCTCAAAGTGACTGACCAGAGATGGGTTGTTCGTCCGAACGACGTTTACTAAAACTCACTTTTCTCTTAAACCGTAAATCGGATTAACATGATTCTTGCGCTCACGTAAACTAGAAACAAGGCTCTACACACTCATGTTCATCACTGAACCAAAAGAGGCAGTTAAGTTTTCGTATTCTAGGCAGTTTATAGAGTTACCGAAAATCGGGCATTACGACGGCTTAAAATCGAATAATCCAATTTTGTCACAACATAACCAAGCCACATCGGGCATACCATATATCCACAACCTCAACAAACAACCATCATACATCTCTAAGATCAGTGGTGAGGCTCAAATCCAACACCCATCATTTTACACATTTAAACAAATCCAAACAATCACTAAATCACTTAATCATGATCTTAACTTTACATGAACATCAAACCACTTCAAAACTCATATAAACAAAAAGGGGCAGAGGTTTTTATACCTTCCTTGATGCTCTACCAACACCAACCAGTGGTCACAATCACTCAACAAGCCTTAGATACTCCTTACAAAGCTTAAACCTTAAGATCCAATCAAGAAAACAAGTTAACAATTTTCGGAGTTACTATTCATCATCACTTTGTAAAATCCATATAAAATCGAAAAACAAGAGTTTGGTTCTGAGATTTTTACCAGACCTTGTACTCTTCATAAGATTTCTTTTGAGTCCTATCTCATCACCAGGGGATGCTTGAAGCTCGACTTATTGGCTTTCTAAGGTGAGTGGTCGAAACTGGAAAAAGCAGGACAGTTTCTGTTCTCCGACTTGGGGAAGCGATTTTACTAGGCTACACTCCTTTGTTGGCCATGAAATTTTGAAAGAATGTTTCCCATGGAGTGGAGAAGCTATGGTTAAAATTTGGTGATTTAAGGATGGATATAAATGGAGTTATGGATTTTTCTTTGGACTATGTTTCTGCTGGGCAGAAATCTGGGGAGAGAGTTCTTCTCTCTTTCTTTTTCTTTTCTTTTTAATAATTAGAATGCTGATCTTTTGTGGTTTAAAAAGGGGTGAGTCATCACCCTTGGTTGCCTCATCTCTTGACACTTGTCAAGCATGCACTGGCTCAGATAAAGTAACTTTACTGGTTCGTTTCCTTTCACACGGATGATCCAAATGTTGCATCCCTCGAATTAATCTTGTTACATGTTACTTCCATGTCTATACTTAATCCTGTAAATGTTGCCTTGTTCCTCTTGAAACGATTCGAAATATTTTCTAAAGAAAGCGAATAAAAATTCTACGCGATTCTCGCAGTGAATAGTAACTATTCACTATTCATTCCAACAATCGAATCCTTAAATCAACTTTAATAAAATAATAAAATTCCAAAATATTAAATCCTCAAATCCTCAATTTTAATATCTCATTTCTTGAATATAATAATATATAATTCACTGCCCGGTCAAATACTACACCAAAATAAAATTTGGAATTTCTGAATTCCGATCGTCTTTGCATTCACTTATTTACCCCATAGATCACTAATACGACTTGGGAATACTACGTCTCATACATAGGTGGCATGAAAAATTTTCTTAACCCTCAAAATCACTATTCATCCACCCAATTCACTATTCACTGATGCACTTAATCATAATAAGAAAAGTTTTAAATTTTTCCAAAAATTCGGGTTATTATACAAAGTATCCGAGATTAATCACTTAACACTTTTAAGACACTAAGTATGTACTTTACCTAAGCTAAAACGTGTTTTCAAGTTAACTCTTTAAGAACTTCCACTCGTGTATGCTTGTTCACGCATTTTTATAAAATAGAGATTAAATCCTTTTAACACGAAATATTTTCGAGGGTCTTCCTAAAAGTACCTAGCATGTTAGCACAAAGTTTCACATTCCAATAAGTCGCTTAAGGGGTTTGATCATTGCCTCAAAGTTGGCTAAGTGGTATAGTTCGGTTTCTCGAAACATCCTTAATTAAAACACTCGTTTCTCCTAAACCGTAAATCGGATTCACATGATCTTCGCACCAAAACGAACCTTGAGACAAGACCTACATTATACTAGGCAGTGTTGACCTTGGACAGAAGTCCTTATGTTCGAACATCACAAACAAAACAAGGTTAAGGAAAATCGGGCATTATAATGGCTATGTTTTAACGATTCCAAAGTTTAATCATAAACTTTACATAATCAATCAAACCAAATCACCAAGTCAAATCCTCAACATCATTACTAATCCATAATCATCATCAATCAGTCAAAACCAACATCTACTTGCTTATCATCAAAACAACATCAAACTTTCATCAAAATCACTTAATCATTCTTATGATCATACTAACTAAACTATACTTAAAACTAACCATATAAATCAATTTATAACTAAGGTTTTCAAGAGTTTATACCTTCCTTGGAGTGTATATGAGCTTAATAAGCCTTGTATAGTCCTTATATAACCTTAAGATAGCTTGAATCAACCAAAGAAATCAAGAAATACAAGTTAGTTCTTGAAATTACTATTCATGCCTAAACTTTGCACAAAGATTTGATCATGCTAACCTTAATGGATGATAATGAAACTTGATGCTCTTCTTAATCCATCCTAGAGGTTTCCAAAGAGCTATTACTTGTGATTTATGGATAAGTGGAAGATCAATTTTTGGAAAAGTATGCTTGGTTTTCCAAGAATGGCCGAATGGTTTTCTTCAAAAAGGGGAGAGGATTTTCTTGCTTTTGGCTTGGTGACTTTTGGTGAAATGAGATATTTTGTAGTTTAAGTGATGAGTCATAGTTTATGGCCTTGTCATTGGACACATGTCGAGCATGCAAGAGTCTGGGATAAAGTAGCTTTATTGGTTTGCTTTACTGGTTTGTTTCCTTTCACATGGATGATCCAAATGTTGCATTCCTCGAATTAATCTTGTTACATGTTACTTCCATGCCTATATTTTAATTCCGTAAGTGTCTCATTGTTCCGTCTCCGTTTAATCGCGTAGAATGTTCGCAGGGTTTCTTAAGTGTTCTATCGAAGTACTTTACTGTAAACGTTCTTGATATCACTAATTCTTTTATTAAATCCATATCCATGGAATTGATAATTTAAATCCTCCAATACTTTCAAATAATCATTAATCCGCCCGTTATTGGTGAAATTTCGGAGAAAACAGAAATGCTATTTTTCTGATTCTGACAGCTTTTGCATTCCTTCATTTACATCGCTGATCACTAATACGACTTCGAAAGTTCATTATACTGTCCCGTACATAGGGTGGTCTGAAAACTTTTTAAAATGAAAAAGTTACTATTCATAAGTGGTTTTTAACAAAAGTTAATATTCATCGATAGTTCTTAAATAAGTACCTAGCAAGTTATCACAAAGTTTCATATTTTATTTTGACCTCTAAGCGGTTCGATCATAGCCTCAAAGTTGACTAAGTGGCACAGTTTTGTTTTACGAATGCCTTACACTAAAACGCATGTTTCTCCTAAACCGTAAATCGTAATGACATGATTCTTGCGCTCACGGAAACTAAAAACAAATCTCTACACACTAATGTTCATCATTGAACCAAAAGAGGCAGTTAGGTTTTCGGATTCTATGCAGTTTTTAGCGTTACCGAAAATCGGGCATTACGTCGGCTTAAAACTTAACATTTCCGAGATTCAAATCTCATTCAAATTCACCACCAATCACCATACACATCAATTACAACACTTAACATCCATTATCAATCTTAAACCGAGCCAAACCAGTTGGTATCACATTTAAAATCCATCCACCACTCATCCAACAACTAAACAAACTACATAATCCACTTACTCATGACCTTAACAATACATTCATGCTTCCATCTTTCAATTATAAACATAAAACTCAACAAAACACTATTAATCATCTTCTTAAACTCAATAAAAGATCATGCTAGAGATGGTGGGTGTTGGAGATGTTACCTTTAAAAGAATGGGCTTGAGCTCTTCTTTGATTTAAGCTATTAAACACTAAGTTTGGTGGAGAATTGCTCAAGCTTTAAGCTCCTTCTTCCTCATTCCTTAGGTTCGGTTTTTCTTCAAGAAAATGGGGGTGGGGAGCTGCTACTTTTGTGAGAAAAGTGTGGTAGATGAGTGGTTAAAAAGGTGATGTGTTTAGTTTACCAAATTTGCAAGTTAGTCACTGCAAACTAGTCCCTCAAGTTTGCTAAGTTACAAAGCTTCTTCCACATAATTCTTCCACCCATTCTTTTTCTTTCCATTTTTCTTTTAATACATATCTTATTTTTTATTTCCTAAGTTATAATACGTCAAAGGTTGCTCCTTCAAGCGGATTTTCGATTCTCGTTTTCGTTTGCGATTTCTGACTACGCTATTAGTAGCCGTTTATTATTCCTGAACTTCCGCTGAAATATAGAATCAATCGGAGACTATAAAATTTTACTATTCACCTTGGAGTACTATTCATCAATGTTACTATTCAGCCTTGTTTTTGTTCCTCTTGAAACGATTCGAAAATATTTCCTAAAAAGAGCGAATAAAACTATGCGCGATTCTCGCAGTGAATAGTATCTATTCACTATTCATCCTAACAATCAAATACTTAATAAAAATGGTTCGAGCGTGAATCTTGGAATATAAATGGGATTTATATACTCTCATTTGTGTCGCCTTGTTCTGTTACTGCTTTAATCTTGTTGAACGCTCGCAGGGATTTCTTAAGTGTTCTATCGAAGTAGTTTACCAAAAACGTTCTTGATATCTTAATACCTTTACTAAATCCATATCCATGGAATTGATAATTTAAAATCCTCCAATATATTTAAATAATGATTAATCCATCAGTAATTGGTGAAATTTCGGAGAAAACCGAAAATATTATTCTTCTGATTCTGACAGCTTCTGCATTCACTCATTTACATAGACGTAGATCACTAATACGACTTCGAAAGTTCATTATCCCGAATAAACGACAAAAATTACTTATCATCAGTGGTTTTTAAATAAGTACAAAATTTGGGGATATTACAGTCTCCCCTCCTAAAAAGGATTCCGTCCCTGAATCTTAAGAAAATAGCTAAGGGTACTTCCCCAATACAACGTTCTCCAGTTCCCAGGTTGACTCTCCAACCCTCTAGTTCCATCATAACACTTTTACTAGCTTTATAACTTTATTCCTCGACACTCACTTACTCCGGTCTATAATCACTACCGGGTGCTTTATATAAGATAATCCTAGTTGTATTCCTATGCGTTTTTATTCTATCACATTCCTGGTCATCTGTGTTGAACTCTCGTATCATCGACACGCGAAATACGTCGTGGACTTGCGAACTTCATTGATTCTAGTCATGGTGATACTTCCAGCAACGTAAAGTCTTCCGCCTCGTACTCTTTATCTCTCCCAGCTTGATCGGCATATATGTGTTTCCTGTCTTCAGCCGCTACTAATTGCTTTCGAATGATTTATAGTCTCCTTTGTTCGTTAAACCAGTTCGGGTCCCGATAACTTTCGTTTGTTGGCTTCTTCCTACCGTAGGGGAGATCGATACTTCTCTTCGTAACTAGCTTCATATGGGGGCATCCCCACGCTCGTACAATAATTATAGATACAAGAAATTTCTATCAGCGATAAGTGATCACTCTAACTACCCTTTGAAATCCAGGGCACCAGCTCTTAATGTAACTTCGATTGTCTGATAGTTCTTTCGGTCGGTCCGTCGGTCTGCGGATCCTAAGCAGTGCTCATGTTCAATCTCGTTGTCAAACACTTTTAAAAACTCTTCTCAATATATGGAATTTAACTGTGGGTCCCTATCTGACGCAATTGCTACTAAAACTCCATGTCGCACCACTATCTTTTCTATATCAATATTTATAAACCTTTCCATTGAAGATCTCTCGTTGATGGGGACAATCAGAGTAAACTTATTCAATCAATCAATTATAACCCAAATAATGTCATGGTTCGATTTGGTCCTTGGTATTCCTACCACAAAATCCATTACAATAAATTACATTCCCATCCTGGAATCTTTACGGCTGTGATAGTCCACTAAGTCTCTGCTTTCATTCTCGGACATGTCTAACATTTACTTAATAATCGATCATATTCTTCTTTATATCCGGTCACCAATAATATCTTCTTAATTCCCCATACATCCTTGTATACTCGGTGTAATTGCCTCTCTATGGAAGATCCTTATTCCTTGATTTGTTCTGAATGAATCAGGATTTTCAAATAATCCTTTCTATAATCTTAACTTCAAACTTCATCCTTTCAATTTCTCTTAGTAGTTGTCCCGAAAAATTTGCATCTCAATCTCTTTTTCCTATTTAAAATGTCGGCCACCATATTGGCCTTTCCTTAGTGATAGTGAATTTCACACTCAAAGTCTTTGATCAGTTCCAACTATAATCTTTACCTCGCGTCACTCATTTCTATGTAAAGATATACTAAAGGCTATTGTGGTAAAAAAAAAATTCCACATTTCTCCATAAAGTTGAAGTCTCCAAATTTTCAGTGCGAACATAATCGCGGCTTACTCCAAGTTAGGTGTAGGATATCTTATCTCATGCTGCTTAAGTTGCTTAGACGCATAACTATAATTCATCAAAGTCCCCTCTATCCTCAGGTATTTCTAACAACGGGGTTGTTACTAACTTCTACGTCAATCCTTTATACTCTATTCATTCAATCCATGGATACATCAAAATATCTTCTATGAATACAATAATCAATTTGTCCAGAAACTTTATCCTTTAACTCCATAAAGGCTGTTGACGTATTAGTCCATCCAAACAACATCATCTGAAGATTCAAAATTCATAATGGTCATATTGGTGCGAAAGGCCATCTTTGGCACATCATCGTGGTTATTCTTAATTTGGTGATACACTATGCTCATAGTTGTCTTTGAAAATAATTTACATCCTTTAATTGGTCAAATGAATCATCTATCGTTGGCAAGAAATATCTTATTCCTTATGGTTAGTCCATTCAGCTCTTGGTAACCTAGGTACAGTCTTATACTGCCATTCTTCGCTTAGCAACCAAAACTGGTGTACTCCAATGTGACACAATGAGTCTTATTTCCTGTACTCGAGTAGCTAATTCCTTCATCTCAGCGGTGGCAGTGGATATGGGTCTTAAATACTGACGCAATCCCTGGCAATAAATCAATGGCAAGTTCCATGCGTCGATCAGGTGGTAGTTCCTGGAGATCGTAAAAATACGTCCATGAATTCATTTAAATTGGGGTGCCCATTATATTTGGTATCTCCCTATTTGTATCGATTTGCATGTGCTCAAAAGTTTCACATTTTTGCCGCAACAATCTCTTTGTTTGTACTAACATCATGAACTTCGTAGTTCGCTTCCGTCCTTAAAGGACAACTCCCCCTTACTGGGCAATCCACACTTTACCTTCTTATCTCCTCAATCAATTTGCACATCGTATTTGATCCATCAGTTTATTCCCAAAATTTCATCGGATCCTTCCTTTTTGAAGGAAAAATAAATCAACGTATACTGTTGCCTTAGAACCTCAATATCACATTATTGGCAAACAAGGTTCACCAAGATAATTTCATAGTTTACTAATTCTAATTCTATTTCTATTTCTATTTCTATTTCTATTTCTAGGGTTCCCTAGGATTTCCATATATGCGGCTCCCTCATTAGTCCTCAAACTCATATTCCTCTATAGTTCTCTCTTTCTCACTCATTAAGCTTCTATTATAGTCATTTCTTAATCAACGTATCGCCATCATTCATTTCGAATACTCCGTCATTCTGAATTTCCAACATACCGAACAGACCTTGAAAATTTTCGTAGCCTCGATTCATACTTTGTTGTACTCATCTACTTTTACTTTAGTTCTAAAACTTCAACACTATGTCTCTTTCCAAATACTAAGGAAAATACTTGCATGGTACCAAGAATATTTCAAACAACATAATATTTTACAAAAACTTTGTAAGAATTCTCGTCGAGTGGGCGACCTTGTTAGGTCTCAATCAATTATCCTTTGGAAATTTCATCAGCACAATTCACTGCATATAAAATGCATTGTGAACTCACTTAAATAAATTCGACCAAAAGTTGAACTTGTTGAAACAATAACTAGTCCATTTCAAGAAACATTAACAACTAGCTGAACAAAAGGTGCTAGTTCGATTAGTTTGGGACGCAGCATCTAGCTAGGATGATTAGCTAGATTTTCATCAATTCGTTAAAATTTCAACTAGTTATAACAATTAACTAGTCACTCATAATGGCATATACAATTAGCTAGTTTCAATCTACTAGTACAAAATCTCGACATCGTAGTCAAAGAAAGAAAACAAAATTTTGACTACTCGGATAATGAATTGAAAAGAAGAGTATATAAGTTTGGGACGAACAAGGTAATTATAAACTTTGAATAGAATATAAGCTTTGAATAGAAAGTTCTTGGTATCGGAACAATCGATAACCTCCCATCAAATATTTCTCATCAGTGAAACGGTCCACCCAAAGGTGTCTCCGTACATATACTTTATCAAATTCTTCAATAGAATTGAATTCGGAATACCAATATCAAATGGGTATCCTTTCTACGATTTCAACGCCTGATATACAAATTTCATCTTAAATAGAAGAAAAGAATTCACGAGGAATCGTTAAATAATATATCCTCTATGTTTAAACAAATAGTTAGATATTTATGAACTCGACTGAGGAGTCCAAGTATGAAAGAAGAAATCGAATATCAAGATAATCGTTAAAGAATATTCATCAAATAATTAAGGAAACATTAATTGAACATTCCTTAGATAATTGAAAGAAAAAAAATATATATATAGACCTAGTAGGATAGATGAATAATGGTTCCCTCTTCCGGTCGTCCTAGGGCACGAACAAAGTGCTCCGGTGAGTAATGGTAACTTAACTCTGCATATTTAAACCTCAAAGGTAATGAGAGGAGAAAAGAAAAGAAATAAAATGAATATAGCAACTGTTGGTTGCATCCCAAGTTTGAAGTAGGAAACTAGAAGGGCTACCTGACATGAAATATTCAAGGTAACGCGGGCATAAACAGTTTCAGATTGAGTAGTGCACCAGCAAGTAGATACCGAAAAGTCAATGGTCATCATAATTTCTAACATCACCAATACGAGGATGATCACCTCTCTCCTCACCTTCAAAATATAGGATACTAACTAAATGGTCTCTCAAAATCATATCAAAGGTATTTAATAACTTGGGGGTCCGTAAACATATCTGTCATTCCTCTATAGTTATCCAAAATTGGTGTCTTCCACGGTCGAATCGATATGTCCACAGAAGATGGAGGTCTACTCGTTTAATATATACGTAGTCTCTAATAAGAGTTGTATCGAAAGAATCCAATTCCAGACTCAAGGGCCTTCCTCTCGGTAGGTTCTGAGATCGCCGTAGTTCTCGTTGCAACCATATGCACTTCATTAAAGTCATACCATCGATTTTCCAACGTTCTTGATCGCTGAGTTGAACCATCATGGCCTATCGTACGAAGCATACTCATGACGTCGTCTAGCGCACTCATCTTACGATAACTTTCTCGTGATATATATACACAATCTTCCTCGAGGGCCACAAAATCCTCAATGGTGTAGTAGACACTATCTCTGGTAGAGTCATCGTTCGCGGGGAATTTGAAAAATAAATGCCTTTAATTAATCCAGGTAACAGTAACCTTAATCGCGTAAAAAGTTTAAAATATCTTGGTTCTCACATATGTCGCTCCTTAAGGGCAACTATGAAGGACTACGAGTACAAGTTTTGCTCTAGTCAAGTCAACCAATAGTATGGGCTATACCGTCTCTATCAAAACTGCTCTTGAGACTCTACTCGGCGTCTTATATCAATATCCTCGATAAATCACATACAATTCTAACTCCCTTCTCATCATCCTGATGACCTCTAAGGATTCTATCGGTCATATTATAAGACCTCAAGTAAACATTCCAATCTTAAGTTTCTCAATGGTACTACATTCGGTACTCCAATAATGAACTATATATGAGTCCTTACATAATCTCTTATTTAGTCATAACTCTTAACACTCTCGTCTCTGAGTACTATAACCTAAAGCTCTGATAACCATTTCTGTAACACCCCCAGATCTGGGGTCGGAGATCCGGGTTGTCACACCCTCAATTCCAACAATAATACCTATACCAGCTCAACAATCCAATAATACAACACCAAAAGACCCCAACCTCTTACACACACCAGTTATAGCTTCAGAAACGAGTCACATAAGTAACATTAGTTATTACAACACAATGTACTATCCAGGATCTCACTAAAAGCAGCTGAACCCATGCTACTTACTTCTGCATTAACCATTCTGAATTGGACTACCTCAAGGTTGAATCTTCCACTTCCCTTTTCTTGTAGTACGGAATAACTGACTATGTTCTCTCTTCACTGAAAGTTTAATATAAAGTAAAGCAAGAATGAGCGAAAGAATGCTCAGCAAGTATCCCATAATAAAATAAATAGTTTCACAACTATAAGTCTGAAATCCAATAACATTTTTTGGTATAACAACCAAACCATAAAGTATAACATTTGAGTTAAAATACCATACAGTTTAAAATATTGTACTAGGAATAGTAGGATTCCACAATATCTGAAAATAACATATAGTTCAAGATACTATATCAGAAGTCTAAACACTTCCCGCCAAAATATATAATCTGCAGCGGATAAAAATAACTTTAAACATTTCTATAAAGTTTAGAAATCCTTTGCTAGCACAACATAGGCAAAGGTTCAAAGTATAACTTTTAAATCAAGCTAAATCAGGTAGCTTATTGAAAATACCAGTTTTGGATATTTCTCAACATACTGCCAACATTATCGGTAACTGAGCTCCTAGGCTTTTGTTACAATGTTGCAGACACAATTCCAATTGGAAGATGGGGGCTATTACCGGAAAACACCACGGTAAGCGCTGATCAGTCGCTTGTACCGCATAAACACTTTCTCTACTAGTAGAAGGACGACTTCCTATTTCGGTTATCACCCTGGCCGCATTTGGGCCCTTCATGCTATACTGGAACCTATTTCATTGCCGAACATGGAGTCATACTATACTGGCACCTATTTCATTGTCGAGCATGACTTCGTACTATACTGGCACCTATTTCATTGCCGAGTACGACCTCGTACCATACTGACACCTATTTCATTGCCGAGCACCAGTTAATTCCAGTCCCCAGATGAAAATCAACATCACGGGAAACAGAAGTTAATCATATTTCACCAAGTATGTGATACTTGTCCCTCTTTTAAAACATTTCTTGGTCTCCTTACTTCCGGAATAATAGAGGGAGTAAGTTACCATGTGGGTTGACCTCTGTCAACAGAATTAGAATCAGATGAGAATCCTCTTTAAAAAGATTACAACCAGGGAGTCAAACTGTTTGGAAATCTTTAAGGGTATTCCCGTCCCATTTGAGTGGTCATTGAATATTTAAATCATCTCTTAAGATAGATTTAAATCAAAACAATATTTGGGAATCCCTACTTTAATAAAAATAAATTTTATAAAGGTCAGAAATATTCTTCATAGTTATTGAAGGTCAAAGATAATTTTTAAATAATATAAATCATTTTTAAATTGATTAAAAGAATATAATAAATAATAAATGATTAATTAATAATCATTCCCTCAATAAATATTTAATAATCTCTAGGTGAATATTAAAATAATATTCCCTTGAAAATAAAACAATTGAATATATCTATTCAATATACTTATCGGAAAATAAACCTCAACGGTCTAAAGAAAATATACCGACTCCCGGTCTAAGTTCAAAATACGATCCACACGCTCTACTGTAAGAGCCCTTTTTAAAACCCGGCTTATAACTGCCATATCATATCGCATATAAACCAATCAAGGTCTCGAAAGATTCAGGTATAACAACAATATTATATTTGCAATATATATGAAACACTTATCACAACAACAACAGTAAGATATAAGTTTTGAAAACTTGCATCAACAGGAATTAAATATTTTGATAAGTAGAATATAGTACGCTATACATCGTAGAGCCTCATGTACTCCAGTTTATATCTATATCGATAAATAGCATATGAACAACCGTTCAGCATTTGAAAGCTTATACGATAAGTAAAACAGTTCGTGCATTTGTAGCAGTCATATCACAACAACAACAGTTTAAAAATATAGACGAATGCTAGAGCTTCGGGTTTTGAGAAACTTGCACGATACTTGGAACAAAGAGTATACATAAATATTTGAACGACCAAGTATTATACGTTTGAAAATATACCTACTCTGAACAATAGAGTAATGGTTAGTAAACTTGCCTGGAAATCCCGAAGTAGCAGTAAGTCTCAGGTTGGTCCGGAAATCTAAATCAACACAAGGTTCAAGATTAATAACTTAAACGCTTTCACCATACTAAGTATATACTAACTCAAGTACAAAGTCCATTTTCAAGTTAACTCCTTAAGATCCTCTACTCGAGCATGCTCGCTCACGCATTTTTATAAAATTGAGATTTAATCCTTTTAACACGAAATCTTTTCGAGGGTCTTCCTAAACGTACCTAGCATGTTATCACAAAGTTTCATATTTTATTATGACCTCTAAGCGGTTCGATCATAGCTTCAAAGTTGACTAAGTGGCGAGGTTTTGTTTTACGAATGCCTTACACTAAAACGCATGTTTCTCCTAAACCGTAAATCGTAATGACATGATTCTTGCGCTCACGGAAACTAGAAACAAAGATCTACGCACTCATGTTCATCATTGAACCAAAAGAGGCAGTTAGGTTTTCGGATTCTAGGCAGTTTTTAGCGTTACCGAAAATCGGGCATTACGTCGGCTTAAAACTTAACATTTCCGAGATTCAAATCTCATTCAAATTCACCACCAATCATCATAAACATCAATTACAACACTTAACATCCATTATCAATATTAAACCGAGCCAAACCAGTTGGTGTCACATTTAAAATCCATCCACCACTCATCCAACAACTAAACAAACTACATAATCCACTTACTCATGACCTTAACAATACATTCATGCTTCCATCTTTCAATTATAAACATAAAACTCAACAAAACACTATTCATCATCTTCTTAAACTCAATAAAAGATCATGCTAGAGATGGTGGGTGTTGGAGATGTTACCTTTAAAAGAATGGGCTTGAGCTCTTCTTTGATTTAAGCTATTAAACACTAAGTTTGGTGGAGAATTGCTCAAGCTTCAAGCTCCTTCTTCCTCATTCCTTAGGTTCGTTTTTTCTTCAAGAAAATGGGGGTGGGGAGCTGTTACTTTTGTGAGAAAAGTGTGGTAGATGAGTGGTTAAAAAGGTGATGTGTTTAGTTTACCAAATTTGCAAGTTAGTCACTGCAAACTAGTCCCTCAAGTTTGCTAAGTTACAAAGCTTCTTCCACATAATTCTTCCACCCATTCTTTTTCTTTCCGTTTTTCTTTTAATACATATCTTCTTCTTTATTTCCTAAGTTATAATACGTCCAAGGTTGCTCCTTCAAGCGGATTTTCGATTCTCGTTTTCGTTTGCGATTTCTGACTACGCGATTAGTAACCGTTTATTATTCCTGAACTTCCGCTGAAATATAGAATCAATCGGAGACTATAAAATTTTACTATTCACCTTGGAGTACTATTCATCAATGTTACTATTCATCCTTGTTTTTGTTCCTTTTGAAACGATTCGAAAATATTTCCTAAAAATAGCGAATAAAACTATGTGCGATTCTCGCAGTGAATAGTATCTATTCACTATTCATCCTAACAATCGAATACTTAATAAAAATGGTTCGAGCGTGAATCTTGGAATATAAATGGGATTTATATACTCTCATTTGTGTCGCCTTGTTCTGTTATTGCTTTAATCTTGTTGAACGCTCGCAGGGATTTCTTAAGTGTTCTATCGAAGTAGTTTACCAAAAACGTTCTTGATATCTTAATACCTTTACTAAATCCATATCCATGGAATTGATAATTTAAAATCCTCCAATATATTTAAATAATGATTAATCCATCAGTAATTGGTGAAATTTCGGAGAAAACCGAAAATGCTATTCTTCTGATTCTGACAGCTTCTACATTCACTCATTTACATAGTAGATCACTAATACGACTTCGAAAGTTCATTATCCCAACTCGTACATAGGGTGGTCTTAAAATTTTCTAAACGACAAAAATTACTATTCATCAGTGGTTTTTAAATAAGTACAAAATTTGGGGATATTACAATATGGGTTATCATTGATCGATTGACGAAATCGGCGCATTTTCTTCCGATTAACGAGAGATTCTCACTAGACAAGTTGGTTCAACTATATTTGAAGGAAATTGTAGTACGTCATGGAGCTCCTGTGTCAATAGTATCTGATCGAGACCCTCGATTCAACTCAAGATTTTGGCGAAGCTTTCAAGAATGTTTGGGCACGGAATTGAGAATGAGTACGGCTTATCACCCGCAGACAGACGGTCAGAGTGAAAGGACAATTCAAACCATCGAAGACATGCTGAGAACGTGTGCACTTGATTTCAAAGGTAATTGGGATGATCACTTACGTTTAGTGGAATTCTCATACAACAATAGTTTTCATGCGAGTATTGGAATGCCGCCTTACGAAGCTTTATATGGACGAAAGTGTAGATCTCCAGTATATTGGGAAGAAGTTGGTGAACGAAAGATGATAGGACCAGAATTAGTACAGCAGACAAAGGAAGTGATTGAATTGATTCAGAAGAGATTAATAACAGCTCAGAACCGGCAGAAGAAGTATGTTGATTTCGCCAGAAAGGATATGGAATTCGAAGTAGGGGAACAAGTGTTACTGAAGGTTTCACCGTGGAAAGGACTAGTCAGGTTTGGTAAGAAAGGGAAATTGAGCCCGAGATACGTTGGCCCGTTTGAGATTCTGAAGCAAGTTGGCAAAGTAGCTTACGAGTTAGCGTTACCCCCGCATATGCAACACGTTCATAATGTGTTTCACGTAGCTATGCTTAAAAGTTATCGACCAGATTCAAACCATGTAATAGAATATGAACCCATAGAGGTCCAAGCAGATTTATCTTATGTAGAACAACCAATTCAGATATTGGATTGTAAGGAAAAAGTGTTGAGGAATAAGACTGTAGCATTAGTTAAAGTTTTGTGGAGGAATCCTAGAGTAGAAGAGTCTACCTGGGAGTTAGAAAGTGATATATTAGAGAAGTATCCCCATTTTTTTCCTTGATCTGATTCTGAACAGATGAAATATTGATATAATTGATATATCCGTCACCCTGGACAATTAGGGTTTGGAACAATTTTTCCCTTTTTGAACAAAACGAATTATACTGACAAGATCAAATAGATAGGGATGAAATGATACGAATAATTCTTTCGATAACGATTCGAATATGAAAGACGAGGAATCAATAATGATGTACAAAACTTTTAACGGGGCCCTTGAATTTTCAAAACGGGCTTCAAATTGAAGATATTTTCAAATGACAAGATTTTTGAAAAGGGGCTTCCGACACACCAATTAACACATAATCACTTAATAATCGTAACTTATTAATACCTCAAATATTCCACAATAATTATTCTTCACAAAATATAATTTATATCATTAATAAAATTCACAGATATTACAGATGATCGTCCCAATTGCCTTTAAAATCAAGCGCACATGTTCTAAGCATATCTTCGATGGTTTGAATTGTCCTTTCGCTTTGACCGTCTGTCTGCGGGTGATAAGCCGTACTCGTTTTTAATTCGGTGCCCAAACATTCTTGAAAACTTCTCCAATCTCTAATTTTTCAAATTTCTTGTACAACTATTTGGTCATTGTCAGCGTATTCAATCTTTCCTTTCTGCTCAACGTATCTGCTACCACATTTGCCTTGCCGGGATGATAATTGATGGAAACGTCATAGTCCTTGATTAGTTCTAACCATCTTCTCTATCTCATGTTCAGCTCTTTCTGAGTAAAGATATACTTCAGACTTTTGTGATCGGTGAAAATTTCACATCTCTCTCCGTACAAGTAATGTCTCCAAATCTTTAAAGCAAATACAATCGCTGCTAATTCCAAATCATGTGTAGGATACTTCTGTTCATGAGGCCTCAATTGTCTTGACGCATAAGCAATCACTTTTCCATGTTGCATAAGCACGCAACCTAACCCTTTGTAAGACGCATCACTATAGATTACGAATTGTCCTCGGTCGTCTAGTAACATTAATATTGGTGTCGTCGTTAGTCTCTTCTTTAACTCTTGGAAACTCTCTTCACATTTTTCATTCCATATAAATTTCTCATTTTTCCTTGTCAATTTAGTCATTGGTGTAGCTATCTTTGCAAAGTCCTGAACAAATCTCCGATAATATCCGGCTAATCCCAAGAAACTCCTAACTTCTGTTGGTGTCCTTGGTCTTTCCCAATCTTTCACTGCCTCAATCTTTGATGGATCTACCTTGATACCTTCGCTGCCTACCACGTGCCCTAGAAATTGAACTTCTCTTAACCAGAACTCACATTTGGAAAATTTTGCGTATAGCTCTTCTCATCTTAAAGTCTCCAACAGTACTATCCATAAATGGTTAGCATGCTCCTCTTCTGCCTTGGAATATATCAAAATGTCATCAATGAATACCACCACAAACTTATCCAAATATTTCTTGAAAATCCTGTTCATTAAGTCCATGAAGGCTGCTGGTGCATTTGTCAATCCAAACACCATTACAAAAAATTCATAGTGTCCATACCTTGTTCGAAAAGCTGTCTTCGATATATCGTCTGGTGTAATCTTCAACTGGTGATAACCTGACCGTAGATCAATCTTAGAAAAATGAACCGCTCCTTTCAACTGATCAAACAGATCATCTATTCTGGGCAATGGATACTTGTTCTTAATGGTTAGCTTGTTCAATTCCCAATAGTCTATACAAAGTCTCATGCTTCCATCCTTCTTTTTGACAAACAGTACTGGTGCTCCCCACGACGAAACGCTGGGTCTGATAATTCCTTTGTCTATCAATTCCTGCAGTTGTTTAGCTAATTCCTTCATTTCCACTGGTGCCATTCTGTATGGGGCTTTGGATACTGGCTCCGCGCCTGGTACTAAGTCTATTGAAAACTCAATCTCTCTATCTGGAGGTAATCCTGGCAACTCTTTTGGGAAAACATCTGGAAACTCACTCACGACTGGAATATCTTCTAACTTAGAAACTTCCTTCTCTGTATCTATCACATATGCTAAGTACGCTTCACATCCTTGCTTTAGTAACTTCTTAGTCTGAATCATTGTCAAGAACTTCTTCGTCTGTCTCTCTCCTTGAAATATTATTTCTTTCTTTTCTAGGGTAATTAAAGTAACTCTCTTTTTCTTACAATCAATGCGCGCATCAAAATCAGTTAACCAATCCATCCCCAAAATCACATCAAATTCTCCCAACTTGAAAGGTAATAAATCAACATAAAAACAATTTCCTAAAATCTCAATTTCATAATGAGGACAATATGAACTAACCGATATACGATCCTGGTTAGCTATCTCTACACTCAACACTCCACTTAAGGGTTTCATTACACAATTCAATTTACGAGCAAACATTTCTGAAATAAATGACTTAGTCGCTCCTGAATCTATTAACACTTTAGAACTAATAGAATTTACTAGAAGTGTACCTGCCACCATGTCGGAGTCTCTCACTGCTTCTCCCATTGACATGTTATAGGTTCTGGCTAGCGGCTGGGCATTAACAGCTGGAGGTGCCTCTATTGCCCGGATCATGTTATTCACGGGTGCTGGTGCTCTACAGTCCTTGATCATATGACCTGGTTTCTTGCATCGGTGACACACAATACCTATCTTGCAATCCCTGGAATAATGACCCTTCTAGTTGCATTTAAAGCATGTGACACTCAATCGATGGCATATTCCTGGATGTCATTTCCCGCATGTCTTACATTCTGGCAGTGGGGGTCTGGAAACTCCCTGCTGACTGTTGGCTAATAGGCGGTTATCTTGCCCTACACTTCCGGTATCTGACTTCTTGAAACTTGTATTCCTGCCAGGCTGGAATCCCGGTTTCTTGTTTGACTGACCTTGAAAACTTCCTTGCTGCTGTCCCTTGTCGGGTGTCACTGCCTTCCTTTTCTTATTCTCTCTCTCCTTCATGTATGAGTCACTCTCTGTTTCTGCAATCATTGCCTTCTGAACCACTGCTGCATAGGTGTCCAACTCTAAAATAGCTAACTTGCTACGAATCCATGACCTCAGTCCCTGTTGGAACCTTTTGGCCTTCTTCTTTTCCGTGTCCACGTATGTCGGAACAAACCTAGACAATTCAGTAAACTTTGTCTCGTACTGGGGAACAGTCATGCTTCCTTGTTTCAACTCTAAAAACTTCAATTCCATCTGGTCTCGCATGTAATCTGGAAAGTACCTCTCTAAGAATAACTCTGTAAATCTAGCCCACGTAATCAATCCCTCAGGCTCCATAGCCCTACTTGTTTCCCACCAATAACTCGCTTCACTCTTTAAGAAATAACTAGCATACTCTGTTTTCTTATCTTCTGTTACCTCTATCAGGGTAAAAGCCTTCTCTATTTCTTTCAACCATGCTTTCGCCTCAACGGGGTATGCGGACCCTTTAAACTCTGGAGGTTTTGCGGCCTGAAAAGATTTGAACGTAACCGCTGGTGCTGCCTGCTGGTGCTGGTGCTGCTGCTGCTGTTGTTCTAGGAGCTGTTGTTGAATCACTTGATGTTGTTATGCTAACGTAGCAGTTTGTTGAGTAAGAGTATTCATGTTGCCCAGTAATAAACAATTGTAGAAGGGGGGTTGAATACAATTGTATAAGATTCTCGACTTATTAAAGTATATATCACAAATATGAAAGAAAGATAACAGCTTTATTAAATCTGATATAAAACTGTTACAAACTCTCTCAAGAAATTCTGTGTTCTTGAGAGCTGCTAGGTTATACAATACTCGTGTTTGTGATCGATTGTCTGAGCTCTCTCAAACCGAAACCTAAACTGTGTTTATATACTACACAGCTTCTCTATCAATTACAAGATAAGTCCTAATCAATTACAAAGATTGAAACCTATCCTTAATCGATAGCTACATTACTACAAACCAGGAACCGACAAAATAAACTTCCATGTTTAACTAGACTCCAAATATAACTCGAAGTAGGAATCCTGATCAGCTTCCAGTCCCGATGATCAATCCTGATCACAGTCCTGATATACATCCTGATTCTGACGCTTGATCAAATACTGATAACCATGCAATACTGATGACGTCAGCAATCCTGATCAGTTGAGTCTAGATCCTGACAATCATTGAATCCTGAACTAACAATCTCCCCCAATCTCATACTTTGTAGAATAAAGTATAGATTCCTAGATTCAATGATGTCAAAAACATATTTACAAAATGTACAAGTATTTACAGCAGCAACTTATCTGTTTAGATTCTTTGATAGAACAGATTCGTCTTCAAGAAGTTGGATAACAAATTTTCTTCTTTTTCTTCAAGAATTTGAATCAGTCTTTCCTTAAGATTTCTGAGTTCTTCATCTTCCTTCCCATCAGGATTGAGAGTAAGCGGTGTCATGCCAAAAGTTACTTCTTTAACAGCAGAGCCCCTTTGCATTTCCA
Source organism: Heracleum sosnowskyi (assembly GCA_030848705.1). NCBI lineage: Eukaryota > Viridiplantae > Streptophyta > Magnoliopsida > Apiales > Apiaceae > Heracleum > Heracleum sosnowskyi. Next base: position 77,297,621 of record CM061235.1, read on the forward strand.
CATCTTGATCTCTTAGATTTATGTACATGGGAACATAATTACCAGTGTAATTCTTTCCTTCAATAAATCTTCTTCTTATTGTTGCCAGAATCATATCACTCCATACTTTGCACACTTCATTCTTCCATTTCAACAAATAATGAACATATTTCAGTTCCTTTGTAATTTTCACCAACAAATCTTGAATGGATAGAATCTTCACACTACCATCTTTCATGAAGTACAGAAGCTTCTCTTTCTTTTCAAAACCATCATGACAATCTATAACTATATCAACAGCTAATAAATTGTTCAGGTGTTCAGAAGTTAAAGTACCTCCAATTTCAGTCAAAGAATAAGGATCAAGATAAGGCATGTTTAGATATTCAGCATCCCTGTGTCCAATACCTCCTCTTGAATTGTTTGTCAATTGCTTCAGATTTGAAAGTATTCGTAGCCAGAGTGCTTTTGATTCAACCATATCAGATAAATCAACAACACTTGAAACAATTCCACCAGACCGAAAATTGATAGGAGTATCACACCTAAGTGTGTCAATGTGTTTCCACTTCTTATATTTTTCTTTCTCATAAGCATAATTCTTCTGTAGATAAGGTTGTATTCTTCTTGCATTTCTCCACAACCCTTTATTTGAAACTTTGAGTCTTTGCTTGTAGAGCTGAAAGTCTTCATCTGTTGACTTGATTATTCTTCTTCTTCTGACTTCTTCTTCTTCATCAACTTCCCTATTATGAGAATCAACCACAGTAGATAATATTAACAAATCAACCTCTTGCAGAATTTCAGAGTCATCAGGATCTTGAGCAATGTCAGGATTTGAGTCTGAAATTTGAACTGTATTGCTGATGAGTGTTGATTGCTTTGGTATTCTTCTCAGTTCAGATTCCTCTTCACTAACTTCTTTATCTTCCTTCTCAATAATATCCCTTACAACAGGATCTATTGGATTTTGTGAAGTTTCAGGAATTTCTTCAATTCTTAACATTCTAGACCTTGTTTGTCTTGTTGGAGTTGATGAGCTTCTTCTACCTCTTCTAGCACCTCTCCTTCCTTTGCCTCCTCTACCTCTAGCAGGAGCAGGGTTGTTGAAACTTTCCATCATTTCTCTTTGTTGAATTAAAAATTCTTCTTGTGAGAGATCAGGATATTCTTCACTTGCTGTAGAGAGTTCTTTCCTTGCAAATAGATGTTGAACTCTCTTATCAGTGTGATAAAGAGTAAGGATTCTACCATCTCTTGCTGTGAACTTCCGGAATAGATTTGATGCATCTTCAGGATTGTCAATAAATACATCTTCATTTCCTTCAGGAATTGTAGAAAGTGTTTGTCCATGAACAGGTGTCAGGATTTGATCATTCATCAGGATTTGATCACCTGTCAGGATTTGTTCTTCCGTCAGGATCTGAGATTGCACCAGTGTCCTTACTGTTCTTATTCCAGAATCAGAAACATGAGTAGACTACGTTGTTTGACTTTGAGAAGTTTGAATTGTAGACTTCATAACAGCAGCATCAGAGGTTTCTCCTTGTAAAACTTTGTCACCACCATCATTTCCAGTATCATCATCATCATTATTTCTTAATACTAGATCAGGTGTACATTTTGTCTGAATTACCTTCTCCCCCTTTTTGACATCAGTATTTGACAAAATATTCAAAATTAAGGCAAGAGAAGTTTGAATGTTAGTTACCTTAGAATCAAGAGAATTAATTCTGTTGTTGATGGAGGATTGTTCAGAAATAACTGATTGAACTTGAGATTCCACTACTCTTAGTTGACGAGCAGTAGGCACCTTTGTAAAATTATGAGAAATATCACCCCTTATCAACTCAGTTGCAGCCTTGACAGAATCAATTTCACTTTTGAGGCCTTTGGATAACAGAGTAGTAGCCTTCAAATGATTCTTCAAGTCTTGATTCTCTATTAACTTCACTGCATCATAGGCATGATCCAATGCATATGGATAACTTACAGAATCAGCAGATTTATACCATGAATTTGTCCATTCATGATTTCTAATTGCCTCAGCAGGATCGTTAGAAGGAACAGAAAAGTCTTGTCTTAAGTCTTTCCCAGTAGAAGCCTTGCCAGCCATGAATGTGCTTGATGAACCATAATTAGTTCCAAGACTAGATTTGAGTGCTGTAGCAAGCAGATCCTTCTCTACTTGATTCTCATCATCACTATCATCACTATCATTAGCATAAGAATGAAGAGTTACATCAGGATCAGGAATAGCAATTCCTTTAAGTTTATCCTTGGATGCTGGGATAGGATCTATCATTGGTCTTGATCGTAGTGGTTGTATAAGGATAGGCTCATCATCAAGAGCACCACTAGCATCAGGAACAACACTGTTCGCACAAAATCACGCAAGCGTACGCGGTCTCAAGTAATATATGAATAAGTAGAGTTCGTTCCCACAGAGACTGGTTTACTACATTTATGCACTTATGCAACAATGTATGGCTATTGTTCAATGCTAAGACAAATATCAAATTTGGGTTTTTATCAACTAAATTAACTAGCAACTTATTTAGACTATGATTAACTAAGGAAAATAATTGATGCTTTACTTATGAGAATAAAACATGGGATCCTAACTTCATTAAATACTTCATCTAGAGTCTTTTGTCTTTAATCAAAGCATGTGACGGTTGTGACAACTAATCGGATAACACGAAATTAGTACACGCTACCTTTCAGTATACGTATACCAAACCACTCAAACATCCACAAAAGAGATAGAAGTTGAGCAGACACCAATTATGCTTAGACCCTATATGTCTATAAGATTTGAAAACATAACGGTTTAATGAGCAAGTTATCCATTCAGATTACATAGGGCAGGTAAGATGGTTAAAATTACCTACGAATCATGTATGACAAATATACATAAACCTATGCTAGCATGGAAAGTTCTAAACCTCTATATCCACTTTTGCAATCAATAGAGATTAACAAGCAACTTAGATGTTAGCTACGTATCCAAGAAGAATAAGCACAACTAAACTAGGATATCAATAAGTCATCACACACAGATCTTTAAAACAATCAACTACTAAAATCCATAGATAAATCCATTAAAATCCCACGATACCGATTAGTTCATAATCGAACCGTTCGTCATCATGGGATCTGATGAAAACATGATAATAAATATGTATGGAATACTAATAGAGAGTACTAGTAATAAGGTTTATGAAAACAACTCTAACGAGAATCCAAAGTATCGCCTAATTAGAAGAATACAAAGATAAGATGAAAACTAGATCTTCGTAATCAGCCGTCTTCTTGTTCTCCTTGCCAGTGGATAGATATGTAGGTATATAGATGGATGTATGTATTTGAAATCGTCCACCAAGTGTTTATATAGCCCCTGCTGTTGACTGGTCTCTGGCCCTTTCCATATCAGAACAGAAAAAGGCTTCTTCAGCATTGACCAAGCGCGGGCGCGCTTGATTGAGGCGCGGGCGCACTCTAACAGTATCCCACAAGCGCGGGGGAGCTCCTGCTTCTGTCAGATTTCTGCAAAACATTTTTTTCTTGACTTTTCTTCGCGCTCTCAAGTCCCGCAACTACATGGCTTTCACAACGATGCTCAATCACCACCATATAATCAAGATAGCTCTGAAACTCCGCCAACAATGCAACTCTGCACTTTCTAACTCAAAACACATTAAAAACACCAGATACTTGAGTGCAATCAATCAATTTAAGCCAATAAGAAGCGTTCCAAGTAGATATAAAATCCACTTATCACACCCCCAAACTTAAACCGATGCTTGTCCTCAAGCATAAACAGACTCTTTATAACTATAATGCAATGCATGAATGCAACTAATGTGTTAATGCAAATGATCCCCTCAGACTAACCATAACCAATTAACAAGCCAACATCTCAAAGAATGCAATCTTCCAAACAGAGCTCGACCAAATCCCCGTATACTAACAATACAAACACAGAAATGTGCGTGTGTGCGATGCTCATCAATATACTCCCAAACTAAATCAAGACCATATCATATTCTTCACCAAAACAACCACAAGCTTATAAACAGAATGAACTCTAGACACAAGAAATCACTAAAGACACCTCATACTCCACTTGAGTTAGACAGGAATTCATGCTTTATTACGACACACATGCTTATTTGACCGTGCAATGGATGAGACCCCAAAAGGCTTATACAATAATACCCATGTAGCGAGCGTTAGGTTAGCGGATCCAAGACCGGAAAAGTCTTAGGTCACTAGGCACAAAGTCCCCTAGAACTTAATTGCTCGAGTATTAAAGAGCTCAACCTGATCAATTCTGCATAAACACAACTCTTTTTTTTCTTTTTCTCTTTTTTTTTTTACTATTTCGGAATGAGTGCGCTTTGCATTTCCTTATCCCTCCCTAGACTACTCATTTTTTACAATGAGCGGCTACTAGCCATTTGACGCCTAGCTTTATTAACAACTAGCATGAAATCCCTGTTTTCTCCCAAACTTAGACTTAAGTGCTTCTTTGATTTCAAGAGAATAGAAGAACATTCTAAATGTAAGCAAATGATTAAATTCTAACATCTAAACAAGCATGGTCTGATCAAATTCAAAAGCAACCAATGAGACTTATGAAATTAATTTGTTTCTGGCATGCAAGTCAATTCCTAGGAACTTAAATCAACCCTCTATTCATCATTACCACACCCCAATCAACATCGACTCACCAACGGAAATAGCCAAGTCTTACAGGATCATGAAATATGCTATGCAAATGCAACTAAATGGACTCACATGATAGATATAAACACTAATGCAAACAGAATGCTCTAAATGACATAAACATGCAAAGATATGAATGAACTAACTACATATGCAATATGAATCCTATATGAACACACACTACCATTCTTCAATTATCACCCCCAAACTTACAATATTCAATGTCCTCATTGAAGGTAATAATAAGGAAAGTGCAGAGAATACCTAATCATCAGCAGGACCACCCTCCTCAGGTGGTGTATCCGGTGGTGGATAAACAGAATCCGCTCCAAAGTCAGGCCAAGAAATATCAACTCCAGTGGCTCTGAATGCAGTACCCAAAGCCTGAGTCAAATCCTGAGCAAAGCGGCGATGGATGTCATGCATGGCGTCTATACGCCGAGTCAGCCACCTATACTGAGCATCGCCAAGACCAGCCCTATCAACCTCACTCTGAATCCCAGATGGACCCCCTCTCTGTGCTGCAGGCTCACGAGGCGGAGCATCGCCTTCCTCTTCATCAAAATCAGTATAGCCCAAACCAGAGTAGTCAGGAGCACCACATGTCCAATCATCCATCCTTGATATCGTCGAGTGATCAATAGGAGCACTAGGTAACTGAAGCTACTCCTCCTCTGACCAACGAACACCAACAACGGAACACAATTTGGTAACAACAGAGGCATGAGGAATCGCCCCCGTTGTACCACCTCGCAAGAACCTCAGAATATTCTTATGAATGAGAGCCCCAAGATCAATGTACTCCTCATTCAGAATCCCCCACAGAATAATAGCCCTGTCAACTGTAACCTCATGCGAATGCGAAGACGGCAAAATATGAGCACACATAAACATATTCCAGGCCCTCGCATACCTGTTCATTGCAGAAGCCGGGAAAGTGACCGGCTCAGTGGTGCCATGCCTATACTTCCATGTTGTACCCGGAACACAAATCTCCCCTATGATGTACTCAAGATCAACATCCTCGCGGGTCTTCAATGACCAATCCTCGTCTCCCTCTTCTTCCTTGGCAAGTTCAGAACCCTATGAATAGCCTTCGCAGTGTAATCCACAGTGAATCCTCGAACCACACTATACCCATTCTTATCGGCCTTTGCATTGGCATAGAACTCCCGCACAATACTCAACGGGACCGGTTCCGGTGATTCACAAAAACTCTCCCAACCCTTCTTTGTAATCATACGAAACAAATACCCATCTGTGGGCTGAGGCAAAAACCCCCTTTCCTTTGCCACGGCTTTAGATAGCAACCGTGTAAACTCAGCTTGTGCCTCCGGTGAAGTAAATTTCTCTCCCCCAAAACCCATGCTTGATTCTTCTTCAGAGGAAGAGCGGCGAGTGCTACTACTTCCGGCATATCGACCTCTCTTTGGTGGTGCCATGGATTGAGATGTAAATATGTATGTAAGTGTATGTATAGGTTTTGAATTGAGGATGAAAGAGAGAGTGGGAGGGTTTATAGAGATAGGGGCTGGGGATGGGTAGGAATAGGTTTAAATAGGGGAAACAACACAACTTTTATGTTTTTTTTTCTTTTTTTCTCTTTTTTTTTGTTTTTTTCTTGACAGACACCCAGGCGCGGGCGCGCTCTGTGGAAGCGCGGGCGCGCTCTGTGGAAGCGCAGGCGCGCTCCACATTCTGTCCAGAAATTTTTTTTCTGATTTTTTTTATTTTTTTTGATTTTTTTTAAAAACAGAATAATGCTACAACAATCGCGTGGGTTGCCTCCCACGAAGAGCTCGTTTTACGTCAATAGCTTGACGTGATTCCATTCTCTCATTCAGTCGTAACCAGAACCGCGGTCTCCGCCTCGCGATTCACACGTTCACCAAAATATGGTTTCAACCTCTGTCCATTTACCTTGAATGCTTGGTCCGGTGACTTATCAAAAACTTCCACTGCACCATGTGGAAACACCGTTTTTACCGTGAATGGTCCCGACCACCTTGACTTAAGTTTCCCAGGAAAAAGTTTGAGACGAGAGTTGGACAACAGCACTAGTTGACCAGGCACAAAGGACTTGCGCATCAACTTTTTATCATGCCATCTCTTGACCTTCTCCTTGTATAACTTGTGATTTTCATAAACCTGTAGACGGAACTCATCTAACTCGTTAATCTAAAGCATTCTTTTCTCTCCTGCAGCTCACATATCGAAATTCAACTTTTTCAAAGCCCAATATGCCTTGTGCTCTAGCTCGGCAGGCAAATGACAAGCCTTGCCATACACCAGTTGAAACGGTGACGTACCCAATGGTGTCTTGTAAGCCGTTCTGTAAGCCCAAACAGCTTCATCTAGCTTCAACGACCAATCCTTCCTCGATGAATTTACCACTTTCTCTAGAATGCGCTTGATTTCCCTGTTAGAAACCTCTGCTTGACCATTTGTTTGAGGGTGATAAGAAGTAGCAACATGATGATTGATATTATACCTAGCCATTAAGGTTTTGAACTTGCGGTTACAGAAGTGCGTACCCTCATCACTGATGATTACCCTTGGAGTTCCAAAACGTGTGAAAATTTGCTTATGCAGAAAACTCAGGACCACTTTAGCATTTTTGGTCGGTAAAGCCTTTACCTCGACCCATTTAGAAACGTAGTCCACCGCAAAAAGTATGTACTGATTATTGCATGAAGAAACAAATGGTCCCATGAAATCGATTCCCCACACATCGAAAATCTCCACTTCAAGCAACATATTAAGAGGCATCTCTTTCCTTCTAGAGATATTACCAACCATTTGGCATCGATCACATCTCAACACAAACTGGTGAGCATCTTTAAACAGAGTTGGCCAATAAAATCCTGTCTGAAGTACTCGAGTAGCTGTCTTCTCTCCACCATAATGACCTCCATAAGTGGTGGAATGGCAATCACGCAAAACACACTCAGTTTCACTATATGGAATGCATCTTCTTATCATCTGATCAGCTCCCTGTCTGAATAAGAATGGTTCATCCCAACGGTACCACTTCACATCATTCAGAAACTTCTTCCTTTGAGCATAAGAGAATTCAGCAGGGATGACATTACTCACGAGATAGTTCACAATATAAGCAAACCATGGTTCTTCATCTTGCACCCCAAAAAGTTGCTCATCAAGAAAAGATTCGTTGATTAGAGTTTTATCCCCTGAATTCTTACCGTGGTCTTCCAAACGCGACAAATGATCCGCTACCTGGTTTTCTGTACCTTTTCTGTCCTTAATTTCCGAATCGAATTCTTGAAGTAAAAGAACCCAACGAATCAACCGAGGCTTTGAATCTTTCTTCGAAATCATATATCGAATGGCTGCATGATCAGTATAGACTATCACCTTAGTCCCAAGCAAATATGACCTGAATTTTTCGAAACTGTACACAACTTCCAAGAGCTCGTTCTCCGTAGTAGTGTAATTCAGCTGTGCATCGTTGAGGGTTTTGCTAGCATAGTAGATCACATGGAACACCTTGTTCTTTCGTTGACCAAGAACAGCTCCTACCGCATAGTCACTAGCATCACACATCAACTCAAACGGTTCACTCCAATCAGGTGCAGTAATAATAGGTGTTGTAGTCAACTTCTTCTTCAAAAGCTCGAAAGCAGCTAAACAATCTTCATCAAACTTGAAAATAACATCCTTCTCCAACAAATTACATAAGGGCTTAGAGATTTTGGCGAAGTCTTGAATGAATCGGCGATAGAAACCCGCATGACCAAGAAAACTGCGAATTCCCTTAACTGAGATTGGTGGAGGAAGATTTTCAATCGTCTCCACTTTGGCCTTATCCACTTCAAGCCCCTTAATAGATACCTTATGTCCAAGAATGATTCCTTCTTGTACCATGAAGTGACATTTTTCCCAATTGAGCACCAAATTGGTCTCAACACACCTTTTCAGCACCATGCCCAGATTCTGTAGGCACTCATCATATGAAGTTCCAAAAACTGAGAAGTCATCCATGAACACCTCCACATTTATGCCAATCATATCTGAGAAAATGTCCATCATACACCTCTGAAAGGTGGCAGGTGCACCACAGAGTCCAAAAGAAACGCGACGGAACGCAAAAGTGCCAACAGGACATGTGAATGTGGTCTTCTCCTGATCTTCTGGAGCAATACAGATCTGGTTATACCCTGAATAACCATATAGAAGGCAATAGAACTCATGGCCCGCCAACCTGTCTAGCATCTGATCAATGAATGGAAGAAGGAAGTGATCTTTTCTGGTGGCTTTATTCAGCTTTCGGTAGTCCATGGAAATTCTCCACCCTGTAACTGTACGAGTAGGGATAAGCTCATTTTTCTCGTTAGCAACTACTGTCATGCCTCCTTTCTTAGGCACACATTGCACTGGACTAACCCATGAGCTGTCTGAAATAGGATAGATGATTCCTGCATCCAGCCACTTAAGAATTTCTTTCTTCACAACCTCTTTCATGATAGGATTAAGCCGCCTCTGAGGATCCACCGTTGGTTTACTTCCTGGCTCTAGCGGAATTTTATGCATATAATACGAAGGGCTGATTCCCTTGATATCCGCTATGGTCCATCCAATTGCTGATTTGAACTCTCTCGTAATCCGCAAAAGTTTTTCTTCTTCACCACCTGACAAGTTAGATGCAATAATCACTGGTAACGTAGATGCATCATGTAACAGCCCCAAATCCGGGGTCAGGGATTTGGAGTAGTCACGATCCACTTACTTCTTGCCTTGCCTACTTTACTGACAATAGACACAATTCATCTGCTTATGACCCCACAATGAATATATCTCTCTCACACACACACAGGTTAGAGTCTCAGAAACGACACAAATACAACCATTGCGGAATAAATAATCTTTATTACAATACCCAAATGTCTTTTGAATTTGCTACTGATACAACTCCTAAGTAATGGTACATTACCAACTTAGCCTTGTAATACTCACCACCCTCTCATACCATTCATATCTATACATAAGATGAATACCAAAAGCTCCAGCTTGATCTGACTGGTTCACACTACTTCCAGGATCACTGCTAGAAACTGCTCAAGAGACTGCCTTGCGCTTACCACTCGCCTGAGGGATGTGCGCCGAATCATTGGTATCCTACTTCGCTGCTATATAATATTTATGAAACAATAGCAAGAGTGAGTGATAGCTCAGCAAGGTAATTAAAGTATGGCATAATCCTACCTTTAACTCAACCCAGAATAAAGCGGGTATAAGACAATAATTTGTCAAAATATCTCGATACTGAAATTATTTCCTTATCGGAATGTATTCCAAAAACAGTACCATTGTTGTATTTCAAATATCATTTCATAATATTTCTGCAAACTTTTGCTATATTATGAACAAAGTTCTAGTATAATATAAAAGATGAGGTTTCAAAGCAAACCAAATATAACCTTTCCGAAAAATATCTGCTATGTAAGTAGAATATCAACATATAACTTAAAAGATGAAGTTATAAGGTGATTCAGTATAAACAACTCCCTTACCATAACTCATGTTATGTAAGGTATCCACAGAGTCATATGATATAAAAGATGAAGTTACGAGGAAAATTTCATATAAAGTTCCGTAACCCAAAATCCACTTATGCATATATAATCTGAGTAAGGTTTTATCAGAGTCATAACTCATAAAATAAAAGATGAAGTTGCAAGGATTTATTGTAACTTCAATTTTGAACACTTTTCAACCCCCTGCCAACATGATTGGTAAACCTGTACCACGGGTGTCATCCTTAGTCCCTTTCAATACATGTTGCAGAAACTCCCTGCCAACATGATCGGTAAACCTGTACCAAAGATGTCATCCGTAGTCCCTTTCAATACATGTTGCAGAATTATCCAAAATGGATGATGAACTAATACCGGAGTTTCTACCGCGCCCGTCGTACCAACCTTACTATGATCAGTAGCAGGTCGTACAACAAAAATATGTTTTCTACATGTAGATGGAAGAATCACGACAGCCTGACATTGTCTACTACCTTCCCGGATCTCCCGACCCATTTGGGGCAATAAATTGGATGGGTCGGCGCAACTGGACCACTTACACCACTCCTAGTTCGGATGAAATCCATGACTCTGAAACGTAAAGATCGTCCTCCTTTCCCCAAGTGTAATACTTGTTGATACGACTCCACTAAGTAGTTATATCTAGGTTTGAAAGGAAGATTCTCCAATATTTCCCAAGCGATGCTTGTTAATGGATATCGACTTGTTCCATCAATTTACCCCTCGATCGTTGAGGTGGTAACACAACATTTGACTTGCAGCAATTAAATTGCTCCGAGAAAATATCTGTCCCTTGACAGTTTTGAGTTGAGAGTTTAAAATGAGTAGCAGTCACTTAAATCAGGTTTCCCATATTTTTGATAGTTGAGCGAACATTTAAATCATCTTAAAAGACAGATTTAAATGGAAAAACATTGTTTTGGGAACCTCCTCTTGATTTAAAATAATTAATAATACAGTTTAGAGTATCCTTCATAATAATTGAAGGTCGAGGATAAAATTTAAATAACATTTCTCATTTTTCAAACGTGTTAAAAGTATTTAATAAATAATCGAATAATATTTATTAAATAAGTAAACCTTAAACGAATCTTCGAAAATAATATTCATTAAGTAAATAATGATTAAATGAATATTCAAAAATAATATTCATTAAATAAATAAGGATTAAATGAATATTCAAAATAATATTCATTAAATAAATAAACCTTAAATGAATATTCAAAAATAATATTCTTTAAATAAATAATGATTGAATGAATATTCAAAATAATATTCATTAAATAAATAAGGATTAAATGAATATTCAAAATAATATTCATTAAATAAATAAGCCTTAAATGAATATTCAAAAATAATATTCATTAAATAAATAATCATCGAATAATAGTTACCCGATATCTTTATCGGAAAAATAATCTTTAACATATACCGAAAATATAACTACTTCCGGTCTAAAGAATAAAATCATACGCCCTTTACCTAGGGCATTTATAAAAACCTGGCTTCTAACTAATATCACATATCTAGCTTAGAAGCCCATAATCAAATTATAAAGCAAGTATCACAATATACTTTCGAAAACAGTTATGCCTTCCATTAGCATATATATAACTGAAATAGTATTCAAATAGTATTTCTCGACTGAGATAATACTTAAATAACATTCCTTGAAAGATATAGTAAGCAAATATCATTCCTCAAATGATATCGTACTCAAATAACAATCCTCAAAATACATAGTATTCTGCCGATGGAATCCCTCCGGGTTTCCACGGCTATCTACATATCTCAAAATACCGACTCCCGATTTAGAGTCGAAAACAATGAATATGCTCTTATATTTAGAGCTACCAGGTAAACTGGTTCATAACTACTTAACTCAGAAGATTTTATATAATCCAAAGGTCAAATCTATTCCAACAAGAAATAAGATATATCGCAGAACTGTCCAAATTTATACATGGCAAAAGCAGTATTATATAGTCAATACTTCAAAGTATAGATTTAGAAACTTGCCTGATGCTCGAGAAGTGATAGGGGTTCGCGACGATGTCGGACAATCTAGACAAAGTCAAAGAAAACGCACGATTAATCCCCTGGATAATCCACTTGTACCCAATGCTTAAACACGTAAGTGAAACACAACCAAGGCATTACTAGCTCGTTATAGGCTCATACTAAGTCCATGTTAATCGACAATTACTTAAGTCGTAGGTTTAGTCCGAAACCGATCCTCGAATACAAGTTATACTTAACCATTTACAACATTGGTTTCTAAGTCATGTTCTTAGTGGTTTTCACTTGCGCAACCTCGGCTAACACATTTTTATAAAATTGAAAAATAATCTTTTGGACTCGAAACCTTAGCACAAACTTTCGTAAATGACCTTGGAACTTCAATACAAAATTTCATATTTTAAAACAACTCTTAAGGGTCTCAAACATAGCCACAAAGTTGGTACATTTCTGCAATCTCATTCCTTGAACCACTTTCACTAAAATGGTCATATCTCATAAACCGTAAATCGTAATGACATGATTCTTGCTCTCACGTAAACTAGAAACAAAGCTCTACACACTCATGTTCATCACTGAACCAAAAGGGGTAATTAGCTTTTCGGATTCTAGGCAGTTTTTAGAGTTACCGAAAATCGGGCATTACATCGGCTTAAAACTTAACATTTTCCATTTTCAAAACACAACCAAATCAATACCAATCAATCCCAAACTCACCATCCACCTTATACTCCCTCATCTCAGTCAAATCCTCCGTGAATATTCAAAACAAATTCATAACCCATCCTCCAAACTCAACCAACAATTCCTCTAATCACTTAAAACATCAGCCCATTACATATACTACACATACATGCTTTCAAACTTAAATTATAAACACAAAACTTTTTGAAAACACTATTCATCATCTTCTTCATATCAAGAAAAGATCTTTCTAGAGTTAGTGGGTATGGGAGATGTTACCTTAGTTAGAACAAGCTTGATTCACTCTTTCTTTTAAGCCTAAGAACTCAAAGTTTGGTGGAGGTTTGCTAGCTTTGCCATCTCCTTTCTTCTTCTTCCTCTCCATTCGGTTTTTCTTCAAGAAATGGGGGAGGAGGCTGTTGCTTTTTGTGTGGGGGAGGTGTGGTACATGTGTGGTTATAAGGTTTAGATATTTGTTTGCCAAAATGCAAGTTAGTCACTACAAACTACCCCCTCAAGTTTGCTAAGTTACAAAGCTTCTTCCACACAATTCTTTCACCCACTCTTTTTCTTTTAATACATATATTATTCTTTATTTCCTAAGTTATAATACGTCCAAGGTTGCTCCTTCGAACGGATTTTCGTGTAACAGCCCCAAATCCGGGGTCAGGGATTTAGGGTTGTCACAATCCATGTACTCCTTGCCTTACCTGTATTACTCACACCATTCATAATTCACCTGTTCATGACCCCACAATATATGTCTCACACACACACACACAGGTTAGAGTCTCAGAAACGACACCATACAATAACTGCGGAATAGATAATTTTTATTACAATACCCAAATGTCTTTGAATCTGTTACTGATACAATTTCTACGTAGTGGTACATTACCAGCTTAGCCTTCTTATGCTCACAATCCTCTAATACCATTCATATCTATACATAAGTTGAATACCAAAGCCGTAGCCTGATTCGATTGGTTCGTACTACTCCCGGGATCACTGCTGAAACTGTTTATGGAAACGCCTTGCGAGGTACGTGTCGTCCCATAGGCACCCTGCTTCGCTGCTATATAATATATATAAAATAATAGCAAGAGTGAGCGATAGCTCAGCAAGGTAATGAAAGTATGGCATGATTCTGCCTTTAATTCAACCCAGAAATAAAGCTGGTATAAAACAATAACTTGTCAAAATATCTTGATACTGAAATCATTTTCTTATCGGAATGTATTCCAAAAATAGTACCATTGTGGTATTTCAAATATCATTTCATAATACTCTGCAACTTTCAATGTTTATACTATAAACAAAGTTCTAGTATAGTATAAAAGATGAAATAACAAGATACTCAGTATATCCTTTCTGTAAAATATCTGCTATATAAAATATAAGCAGACTATCAACATATACTTGAAAGATGAAGTTATAAGGAAAATATAAGGTTTTTGTAACCCAAAATCCACTTGTGCATATATATCCTTAATCAGGTTTTTATCAGAGTCATAACTCATAAGATAAAAGATGAAGTTGTAGGAATTTCCACATATCATCTTTCCTATCAAACATTTATCTCATATCATATTCTGGAAATAAAGACAAGGCAAAATATTTCCAATCCGCTTTCTGAACTTGAATAACTTGCATGAACTGGAATAAACTTGAGTAAACTTGAATAAACTTTCTTTCATGGATGATGAACTGTAGACGGAGATTCTGGGCGACAAGGATACCTCTACGATGATCAGTCGTAAGGTCATCCCCACTGCTGTTTTTCTACGTAGAAAGGAAAATAGGGCAGACGCTAACTGACCTACCTCTCTGCCAATTGGTTGTAGGGGGAAGAGCATACCCATTCACTTAGGGGTACCCATTCACTTAGGGGCCTCCGATACTCTTCTCTCACCTCCCCGCCAATTGGTTGTAGGGGGAAGAGCATACCCATTCACTTAGGGGTACCCATTCACTTAGGGGCCTCTGATGCTCTTCTCTTATCCTACGGTCGGGCACTATCTGATAATCTAAGGGAAGAACAGACCCGTTTATAGACTGCCGGTCTACGTGTAATTCCCTTAGGGGACAGGTCGCCACTCAGTCCCTTACACATTCTCCGAGTTCTAGAAAATCCATAACCTTGAAACATAAAGTTCCTTTCCCTTTTTCCCAAGTATACGACTCCACAAAGTAGTCATATCTGGTTGGAAAGGAAAATTCACTCATATTTCCCAAGCTGATGCTTGTTCATGGATACAACTGATTTCACTGCTCTTACTCCTCGAGTCTTGAGGAAGTAATCAAAATCATTGTGATGGTAGTAAACCAGACTGATAAATTCATTGATTCAAAAGATTTAGGACCGGGCAGTCCACTTGAACAACCATAAAATCTTGAGAAAGGTTCCATGTATCTTTGAAGTTTGAGCGAACATTTAAGTCTTTCTGAATATAGACTTAAACGGGAAATAGTTTTGGGAACCTCCTCTAATTATATTTATAATTGCCTGAGTAAAACTTTATTAGCTATCTAGGGTTTAAAAATAGTTTTCACAAAATACTTCCTTAAGAAGTAGGGCTTTAAATAATTAAATCAAACTATAATTAATAAAGAATATTTATTTAGAAGTAATTCCCACATACTTCTTTAACAAAGAATGGAAAATAAATTAATAAAATAACCCTAGATAGCAACTGATACCATTCCCGGTCCGTAGAATACTACAGAGTATATACCCCCTACTGAGGGTTTTTTTCTTAACATATCGACTTATATATATATATATATATATATATATACCATTACCATTGGAGTATCTTTGTTATCATTCCGGAACAAAGCGATTTTAAGAAAACATTTTGAAAATGATATTCATCTAATTAAACAAATTTAATTAGACGAATAAGGCTTATTTAATCCGTAAATGCTTCCAGAAGTATTTACTAATTAAATAAACACTGGTTTATTGGTGATGTTGCCTTTAGGTTAATTATTGCGAAAATCTTTCTAAAAAGCTCTGTCCGGGTTTTCGAAAATATACCTTACAAATAACCCTGATACGCTGGCTAAGTTATAAACTCACTACATGCTCTACCCTCTGAGCCTTTCTTATTCCAGTACACAAATACCTCCCTTAGGATATATAGTCCCTTTCCACCATACGAAAAGTTTATAAATATATACACCATATAATTCAAGGCGTAGGATCTTAAAAGTATCACCACCCATCAACAGTATTATAAGGTCATGGGATTTAGAAAACTTGCACGATACTTGGAACAAAGAATATATATATAGATATATTTTTGAATCAACAAGTATTAAACATTCGAAAATATGCCCACTCCAATGATAGAGTAAGGGTTAGTAAACTTGCCTGATGCTCGAGAAGTGATAGGGGTTCGCGACGATGCCGGACAATCTAGACAAAGTCAAACGAAAACACACGGTTAATCCCCTCGATAACCACTTATAACTCAATGCTTAAACACGTAAGCGAAACACAACCAAGGCATTACTAACTCGTTATAGGCTCATACTAAGTCCATGTTATTCGTCAATTACTTATATCATAAGTTTGGTTCGTAATCCATCCTCAAATCCAAGTTATACTTTACCATTTGGAACCTTGGTTTCTAAGTCTCGTTTTCAGTAGTTTTCACTTGTGCAACCTCGGCTTCCTTATTTTTATAAAATCGGAAAACGATCTTTTTGACTCGAAACCTTCGCACAAGGCTTGCTAACTGTCCTTAGCATTATATCACAAAGTTTCACATTTTAATTCGACTCTTAAAGGTCCTTGACTTAGCATCAAAGTGGTTACATTTCTGCGATGAAACCTTTCAAACCACGATTACTAAAACTAGCATAACTCTTAAACCGTTCGGCCAAATTAGGCGAACCACATATCATTACGAAGCTTATAACATAAACTACAAAATAATGGGCAGTAGGACTCAAGGGTCGACATCTAACAGAGGAAAACAGGGAACCAATCAGTAGGTAAAAATTTGGGCATTACGACGGCTATAAATCGGACGTTCCAAAAATCATAATCATCAAACCAAGCCACACCGGGCATCCATACAACTACTAAACATGATTCATATCTTAACAAGTCCAGGAACATCATGCTTCATGCTCATAATCATCATATTACAAAATCACTACAAGATCGTGCTAATCATGCTTACAATCACACTATAATCGTAACTAAACTAAAATCCATCAAGAACATGCATAATCTTAAAGTAAGGCCTTGGGTTCTCAAGAGATATACCTCTGCTGGAGTATGTACTCTCCTTACTAAGTTTGATCTAGTCCTCGTATAGCCTTAATACAACTTAGATCAATCAAAGAAAACAAGAAATCAAAGTTAGTTTCTAAGGGTTACTATTCATCATCACTTTTGTAAAAATCATAGAAAATCGAAAAATAAGAGTTTGGCTCTCAAATTTTTACCACATCTTGGCCTCTTCATAATCTTTGTTTTGAGTCCTAGATCATCAGATTTGAAGCTTCCTAGCTAGGGTTTTGGGCCCCCTTTTTCCGCTGAACCGAAACTGTCATGAACAGGACAGTTTGATTTCTTCAACTTTGGGAGGAGATTTGGCTAGGCTATACCCCTTGGATTGTTATGAAATTTTGAGAGAATGTTACCCATGGAGTGGAGAAGCTATGGTTAAAATTTGGTGATTTATGGATGGATAGAAATGGAGATATGAATTTTTCCCTTCCCTTTGCACAAGCTGAGCAGAAAATTCTGGAAAGCTCTTTTCTTTTCTTTCTTTTTCTTTGGCTTTAATACATGTATAAATGTGTTCTTATCTTTACTTTTGCAGGTGTTAATGCTAGCCATTGGATGAGATTTCTACTTTTGTGTTGGCTAAATCTTGGCCATCCACTTGTTGGCTTGGCATTTGTTACTTTTACCTTTTCAAATTGCAACCTAGTCCTTCATCTTTTTAAGTTGACTTGCACTTTGGTCCCTCTTGAGTTTCCTTCTTTCACCAACTAGCTTCTCTTTTATTCTTGTAACAAAATGATGTCGTACTTGTAGGTCGCATTTATTTATTCGCATTTTGTTGATCCGATACTGCTTTGCCTCGTAAATGTTTCCAGTGGTTTCTCTATAATCCCTTTGAAATGTTTTCTCTGAATGTCCTGAGCATCTCAAATAAAATCTTATATTATAATTCCATTCGTAGACTCGTATATAGAGTGGTGTGATCCCATTCTCATCTTAAGGAATCTACTATTCACCATAATCGTTTGGACCAATATCAGTTCCAATATTCCTGGTTTATTTCCTCTTTATTTCTTGCACTTAGAAAATGTTCTAGTGCTTTCTCGGGCGTACGCTATCTTGTTTACGGAGTTGTCGGATGTATTCCAGATATTGATTTGGATGACATAAAAATACTTTCCTTCCCTGGAGTATTGTATTCTTATCTGCCAGATTGATTGTTCTTATTTATATGTTCAGTCCATTCTTACTATTCTCAAAATGTTCGAAAACCGAAATTCATATTCATTTCATAACTTGATTCTCAAAGTCATTGCCACTATCCATATTTACATCAACATATAATAAAAGTTTTAATTCTACCCAAAATCTGGGGTCTTACAATCTCCCCTCCTTAAAAGGATTCCGTCCCGGAATCACTCTGAAAACAAATGGGGATATCTTTCTAGCATCTCGCTCTCTAGCTCCCAAGTTGATTCTTCCACATTATGATTCCTCCATACCACTCTGGCTAGTTTGATGACCTTGTTTCGGAGTACTTGTTCCTTTCGATCTATAATTTCCATTGGTTGCTCCACATAGGTCAAGTCTGGTTGTATGTCTACGTGCTCGTACTCTACATGTGCCGGGCATCTATAGTATACTGACGTAGCATTGACACATGAACCCCGCTATGACCATTCTACAAGTTTGGGGGGGTAAGGCTGGCTCGTAGGCCTCCTTCCTGGCGCGTCTTAAATCTCAGATGGCCTAATGAATCTCGGCTCACTTCCCTTTCTTTTCAAATCTCATTAATTCTTTCCCTGGAGATACCTTTAGCATCACGAATTTCTAACCTCATATTCTCCATCTTGTTTGCACAGAAATACACCAGCATAAACTTGCTTGCCATTCATCAACTTGCCATTTAGCTTATCAGTAGCAGTACTATCTCTATACTCGCGGGCTTAGTCCGCATACTTTCTCTGTCTGTCTTGGTTGTCACTAGCCGCTTGTTGGTGAAATCTTTTGTCTTTCTAGTTTGTTGGACTAACTTGGGCGTTGTGTAAAATCTCATCTTTTAATTCCCGATCATTCGGAATCCATCTCTGTCTCATCTTAAAGTAAGGGTATCGGCCACCACATTGGCCTTCCCCGGATGGTAGCGTATCCCACAGTCATAATCCTAGGTCAATTCTAGCCATTTCTCCATCTCATGCTATCTACTATCATGGGTAACTCAAAGCCAATTCATTACATTCCATAAAATTTGTGGGTGCATTAGTCAACCCAAAATAACTTCGCTGAAAACTCGAAGTGTCTATTCCTAGTACGAATCGCAGTCTTGGGCATATCCTCTAATTTAACTTCCAACTGGTGATACCCAGTTCTTAAATAAATTGGAAATACACAGCGTTCTTCCGCTGATCAAACAATCATTTACAAGGGTACCTATTCTCCATGTCAAACTCATACAACTCTCGAGGTTCGATATATAATTATCTTGTGCTAAAATCTTTCTCTCTTACAACAACACCGGGCTCTCCATAGTGGTACACTGGGTCTTATTACACCTTTATACAGCAACTCTTGTAACTGAGTCACTAACCCTTTCATTCCCATTATACTCTGAATACTCGGTCACAGTTTATGGTTTCTTGTTTTAACTCTTTAACTTTTATTTTCATCCGGGTCTTCATATATTTCTGAAAATTATTCCTTTATAACAACACACGCTGCACATCTCCCAAGTCACAATACCAGCCCCCTCTGACTCCAACGTCAGGAATTATCTTGCTAACCCAGAGGTAGTGTCCACTCGTAAACACTCCTCCAAAATCTCAATTTCACTATAGGGCATCCATCTAACACCGTTGTCACTGGAGTTCACGGCATACCGCCATTCCTTTCACATATATCGATTGACACGCTTTCCATTATCATAATATCCTTGGGAGAATTACCAATTTCGTTGATATGTCACTAACATTCTATTTGTCTTAGGGATCCGCTCCTGTCATAAGCAATTTCGTTGCGAATCTAATTCCTATCAGCGAATTTTGACTTATTTGACCTGGGTGGCCTCCCCTTAGAATTCAATGAGGATAACAAAAATTATGGGGCCTTGAAAAGACAGCTCCCATATCAAGGAAAACGTCACACACTGGTGATCATAAGGTTATGAGTTTTAAGGTAACCTTATTGGAGGTAAGAGAATTTTACCGAGAGATCAATATGATCATAAGAACTCAACGTTGTGTGCCTCAATTGAGACATACTAAAGGTAATTAGCCTTCTTGTATTTCACACTTACAAGTGATGGCGTCCCATCCGACTTCTATCACACAGACAGATAGTCCTTGTAGCCCCTATAAGTATAGGGTTGTTCGTCTCAGTGGAAGTTGAAAAGTATGAAAGCAATTCGATATCAATTTAATGATTATCGTCTTTAATATTTCTCAAAGGAACACCTTGGATTAAAATTGAACAGATTCCAAAGATGCGGTTTCCAAAGAATCGCAAAGAAAAGAATAACCAAAAGATACTGGTACTTAACAAACAAGTGGTGAGGTATTACCATAGGGTCATTCATTATTTGAAGAAATGTGAAAGCTTAAATAACATCATTTGACAGGGCTTCGAAAGCCTGAAAGTAGGCATTGTGATAGCCTCTGGCACAATGGAAACTGAATATGGTTTAACACAAGTGTTATAAAACAACTTCGAAGAGGGAATATACCCTTTACCAGAATTCTTTCCTGGAGAGAGATCAAGATAGATCATAGATTGGGGAAATATCCCACATAATTTGCAAATGGGGAGGGTACTACCAAGGTCTCTACGGATGCCTTTTTTTGTCGGCTCCTCTGATGGATATTCGTTCAATTCTAAAGCTTTTCCTTTCCACGCACCCTAAGTTGTTCGATACTTACGTCATTGCCGACTTATAATAGTCGCTAAGAATTCAACCATCAACATTTGCAATCGCAGGGGGTTTTATTCGACCCGGCGCAAACATCTTAAGTGAGCGTTCTGTTCTATAAGAAGACTTCGATACCGTTGTCGCCCATAGCAAGGACAATTCCACATGTCGACTGGGCGGTACTTCGGAAGCTCGTTAGAAACTACAAGCTTAAACCCGGTCTCTATTTCAATCATCCTTATACCCAATATTCCTTCTCCCATATCAATCCCGTGCGCTACATAGGCTTAACACTTTTGGCACAATAACCTTTTCATTTAAGTCAATCCCGGTACTTCTCCGTCCGTCTTGGTCCTTAAATATATTTTGCCTTTACCATCCAATCTCAACTTCACCATTTTTTTCTCTACAATCAATTATAGCAATCAGGGTCTGTCCACCAACCTATCTAACGGCTATCTTACCCAATCCACAGGGTTCGCTCTAATTTCCACTCCCTTTGGTGATATCCTCTGGTAATCAGAAAGACAAGGTTTGCCAAAATTTGCTGAATTCCTTTCCAAAATCAGGGAAACTTGATCAATCTATTTTCCCACTAGTAATGCTCGGATCTGATTTCCGACCTTTCGGTTCTATCCTCATAATTCCTTCCTGGTTTCCTGAGGGTGGTAAATCTCGTTCTCGATTCCGCCTTAGCGTGTTTGCCTTACACTAACATTTGCATGGTACATATACCCAACATTCTCCTTGAGATAATAAAATTCCTCAATGACGTAATAGACACTCTTTCCAGTGGAATCGCTGGTCGTGGGGGGGATTGAAACCTTGTAGCCAAAGCAATTCCTTTCACTATCCTTAGGCAACTAAGTACCCTTAATCGTTCGTGAAAATCTGAACGTCTTGGTTCTTACGTATGCCGCCTCCTTAGGGGCAGCTATAACCGACTATGAGTAACAGGTTCCGTTCAAGTCGAATCAATCCACTGATACTGGCTATACTGCCTCTACCTCTTCTGCTTTGGAGACTCTACTCCATTTTCTTTGTCATACCTCTTGATGTATCATGAACGATCCTTAAACTCTTGTCTCGTCACTTATTTATCCCTTGAAGGTTCGTCCGGTCTTATTATACGACCTCAAGTAACATGCTACATCTTTATCAATCAACACGTCCTTTACAAGATTCTTTCCTTGACCCACTACTGGGTCTTCCTCTAGATCCTCCTATGGATCTTCCTTTATCGGGTCTTCGTCCATCTCAAGAAGCGCATCATCAAATGCCTACTCGAAGGCCTCGGGATCTGGTATCTCAGAATCCCATCCATCTATAACTCATACGAATCGAGGTGACTAACCATGAAGTCCTAAGTACGGTTTCCCAGAAGAAGTCCCTTCTCGGGCTTTATCTTAAACAGTCAGGGTCATGTCTTCTAACCCGACTACGAACTCAATTTGAGCTCCAGATGCTCTTATCATTATTACGGGTATTGTAAGACTCGGTCTCCTATCGTTTCTGAGGACTGTAACCTAACGCTCTGATACCAACTCTGTAACAGCCCCAAATCCGGGGTCAGGGATTTAGGGTTGTCACAATCCATGTACTCCTTGCCTTACCTGTATTACTCACACCATTCATAATTCACCTGTTCATGACCCCACAATATATGTCTCACACACACACACACAGGTTAGAGTCTCAGAAACGACACCATACAATAACTGCGGAATAGATAATTTTTATTACAATACCCAAATGTCTTTGAATCTGTTACTGATACAATTTCTACGTAGTGGTACATTACCAGCTTAGCCTTCTTATGCTCACAATCCTCTAATACCATTCATATCTATACATAAGTTGAATACCAAAGCCGTAGCCTGATTCGATTGGTTCGTACTACTCCCGGGATCACTGCTGAAACTGTTTATGGAAACGCCTTGCGAGGTACGTGTCGTCCCATAGGCACCCTGCTTCGCTGCTATATAATATATATAAAATAATAGCAAGAGTGAGCGATAGCTCAGCAAGGTAATGAAAGTATGGCATGATTCTGCCTTTAATTCAACCCAGAAATAAAGCTGGTATAAAACAATAACTTGTCAAAATATCTTGATACTGAAATCATTTTCTTATCGGAATGTATTCCAAAAATAGTACCATTGTGGTATTTCAAATATCATTTCATAATACTCTGCAACTTTCAATGTTTATACTATAAACAAAGTTCTAGTATAGTATAAAAGATGAAATAACAAGATACTCAGTATATCCTTTCTGTAAAATATCTGCTATATAAAATATAAGCAGACTATCAACATATACTTGAAAGATGAAGTTATAAGGAAAATATAAGGTTTTTGTAACCCAAAATCCACTTGTGCATATATATCCTTAATCAGGTTTTTATCAGAGTCATAACTCATAAGATAAAAGATGAAGTTGTAGGAATTTCCACATATCATCTTTCCTATCAAACATTTATCTCATATCATATTCTGGAAATAAAGACAAGGCAAAATATTTCCAATCCGCTTTCTGAACTTGAATAACTTGCATGAACTGGAATAAACTTGAGTAAACTTGAATAAACTTTCTTTCATGGATGATGAACTGTAGACGGAGATTCTGGGCGACAAGGATACCTCTACGATGATCAGTCGTAAGGTCATCCCCACTGCTGTTTTTCTACGTAGAAAGGAAAATAGGGCAGACGCTAACTGACCTACCTCTCTGCCAATTGGTTGTAGGGGGAAGAGCATACCCATTCACTTAGGGGTACCCATTCACTTAGGGGCCTCCGATACTCTTCTCTCACCTCCCCGCCAATTGGTTGTAGGGGGAAGAGCATACCCATTCACTTAGGGGTACCCATTCACTTAGGGGCCTCTGATGCTCTTCTCTTATCCTACGGTCGGGCACTATCTGATAATCTAAGGGAAGAACAGACCCGTTTATAGACTGCCGGTCTACGTGTAATTCCCTTAGGGGACAGGTCGCCACTCAGTCCCTTACACATTCTCCGAGTTCTAGAAAATCCATAACCTTGAAACATAAAGTTCCTTTCCCTTTTTCCCAAGTATACGACTCCACAAAGTAGTCATATCTGGTTGGAAAGGAAAATTCACTCATATTTCCCAAGCTGATGCTTGTTCATGGATACAACTGATTTCACTGCTCTTACTCCTCGAGTCTTGAGGAAGTAATCAAAATCATTGTGATGGTAGTAAACCAGACTGATAAATTCATTGATTTAAAAGATTTAGGACCGGGCAGTCCACTTGAACAACCATAAAATCTTGAGAAAGGTTCCATGTATCTTTGAAGTTTGAGCGAACATTTAAGTCTTTCTGAATATAGACTTAAACGGGAAATAGTTTTGGGAACCTCCTCTAATTATATTTATAATTGCCTGAGTAAAACTTTATTAGCTATCTAGGGTTTAAAAATAGTTTTCACAAAATACTTCCTTAAGAAGTAGGGCTTTAAATAATTAAATCAAACTATAATTAATAAAGAATATTTATTTAGAAGTAATTCCCACATACTTCTTTAACAAAGAATGGAAAATAAATTAATAAAATAACCCTAGATAGCAACTGATACCATTCCCGGTCCGTAGAATACTACAGAGTATATACCCCCTACTGAGGGTTTTTTTCTTAACATATCGACTTATATATATATATATATATATATATATACCATTACCATTGGAGTATCTTTGTTATCATTCCGGAACAAAGCGATTTTAAGAAAACATTTTGAAAATGATATTCATCTAATTAAACAAATTTAATTAGACGAATAAGGCTTATTTAATCCGTAAATGCTTCCAGAAGTATTTACTAATTAAATAAACACTGGTTTATTGGTGATGTTGCCTTTAGGTTAATTATTGCGAAAATCTTTCTAAAAAGCTCTGTCCGGGTTTTCGAAAATATACCTTACAAATAACCCTGATACGCTGGCTAAGTTATAAACTCACTACATGCTCTACCCTCTGAGCCTTTCTTATTCCAGTACACAAATACCTCCCTTAGGATATATAGTCCCTTTCCACCATACGAAAAGTTTATAAATATATACACCATATAATTCAAGGCGTAGGATCTTAAAAGTATCACCACCCATCAACAGTATTATAAGGTCATGGGATTTAGAAAACTTGCACGATACTTGGAACAAAGAATATATATATAGATATATTTTTGAATCAACAAGTATTAAACATTCGAAAATATGCCCACTCCAATGATAGAGTAAGGGTTAGTAAACTTGCCTGATGCTCGAGAAGTGATAGGGGTTCGCGACGATGCCGGACAATCTAGACAAAGTCAAACGAAAACACACGGTTAATCCCCTCGATAACCACTTATAACTCAATGCTTAAACACGTAAGCGAAACACAACCAAGGCATTACTAACTCGTTATAGGCTCATACTAAGTCCATGTTATTCGTCAATTACTTATATCATAAGTTTGGTTCGTAATCCATCCTCAAATCCAAGTTATACTTTACCATTTGGAACCTTGGTTTCTAAGTCTCGTTTTCAGTAGTTTTCACTTGTGCAACCTCGGCTTCCTTATTTTTATAAAATCGGAAAACGATCTTTTTGACTCGAAACCTTCGCACAAGGCTTGCTAACTGTCCTTAGCATTATATCACAAAGTTTTACATTTTAATTCGACTCTTAAAGGTCCTTGACTTAGCATCAAAGTGGTTACATTTCTGCGATGAAACCTTTCAAACCACGATTACTAAAACTAGCATAACTCTTAAACCGTTCGGCCAAATTAGGCGAACCACATATCATTACGAAGCTTATAACATAAACTACAAAATAATGGGCAGTAGGACTCAAGGGTCGACATCTAACAGAGGAAAACAGGGAACCAATCAGTAGGTAAAAATTTGGGCATTACGACGGCTATAAATCGGACGTTCCAAAAATCATAATCATCAAACCAAGCCACACCGGGCATCCATACAACTACTAAACATGATTCATATCTTAACAAGTCCAGGAACATCATGCTTCATGCTCATAATCATCATATTACAAAATCACTACAAGATCGTGCTAATCATGCTTACAATCACACTATAATCGTAACTAAACTAAAATCCATCAAGAACATGCATAATCTTAAAGTAAGGCCTTGGGTTCTCAAGAGATATACCTCTGCTGGAGTATGTACTCTCCTTACTAAGTTTGATCTAGTCCTCGTATAGCCTTAATACAACTTAGATCAATCAAAGAAAACAAGAAATCAAAGTTAGTTTCTAAGGGTTACTATTCATCATCACTTTTGTAAAAATCATAGAAAATCGAAAAATAAGAGTTTGGCTCTCAAATTTTTACCACATCTTGGCCTCTTCATAATCTTTGTTTTGAGTCCTAGATCATCAGATTTGAAGCTTCCTAGCTAGGGTTTTGGGCCCCCTTTTTCCGCTGAACCGAAACTGTCATGAACAGGACAGTTTGATTTCTTCAACTTTGGGAGGAGATTTGGCTAGGCTATACCCCTTGGATTGTTATGAAATTTTGAGAGAATGTTACCCATGGAGTGGAGAAGCTATGGTTAAAATTTGGTGATTTATGGATGGATAGAAATGGAGATATGAATTTTTCCCTTCCCTTTGCACAAGCTGAGCAGAAAATTCTGGAAAGCTCTTTTCTTTTCTTTCTTTTTCTTTGGCTTTAATACATGTATAAATGTGTTCTTATCTTTACTTTTGCAGGTGTTAATGCTAGCCATTGGATGAGATTTCTACTTTTGTGTTGGCTAAATCTTGGCCATCCACTTGTTGGCTTGGCATTTGTTACTTTTACCTTTTCAAATTGCAACCTAGTCCTTCATCTTTTTAAGTTGACTTGCACTTTGGTCCCTCTTGAGTTTCCTTCTTTCACCAACTAGCTTCTCTTTTATTCTTGTAACAAAATGATGTCGTACTTGTAGGTCGCATTTATTTATTCGCATTTTGTTGATCCGATACTGCTTTGCCTCGTAAATGTTTCCAGTGGTTTCTCTATAATCCCTTTGAAATGTTTTCTCTGAATGTCCTGAGCATCTCAAATAAAATCTTATATTATAATTCCATTCGTAGACTCGTATATAGAGTGGTGTGATCCCATTCTCATCTTAAGGAATCTACTATTCACCATAATCGTTTGGACCAATATCAGTTCCAATATTCCTGGTTTATTTCCTCTTTATTTCTTGCACTTAGAAAATGTTCTAGTGCTTTCTCGGGCGTACGCTATCTTGTTTACGGAGTTGTCGGATGTATTCCAGATATTGATTTGGATGACATAAAAATACTTTCCTTCCCTGGAGTATTGTATTCTTATCTGCCAGATTGATTGTTCTTATTTATATGTTCAGTCCATTCTTACTATTCTCAAAATGTTCGAAAACCGAAATTCATATTCATTTCATAACTTGATTCTCAAAGTCATTGCCACTATCCATATTTACATCAACATATAATAAAAGTTTTAATTCTACCCAAAATCTGGGGTCTTACATTTCGATTCTCGTTTTCGTTTGCGATTTCTGACTACGCGATTAGTAACCGTTTATTATTCCTGAACTTCCGCTGAAATCTAGGATCAATCGGAGACTATAAAATTTTACTATTCACCTTGGAGCACTATTCATCAATGTTACTATTCATCCTTGTTTTTGTTCCTCTTGAAACGATTCGAAAATATTTCCTAAAAATAGCGAATAAAACTCTACGCGATTCTCGTAGTGAATAGTAACTATTCACTATTCACTCCAATAATCGAATCCTTAAATCGACTTTAATAAAATAATAAAATATAAAATCCTTGGATTCTCAATTTAAATAAATCACTCTCTTCATCTCATCGATATGTTTTTCACTGCCCGGTCAAATACTACACCAAAATAAAATTTGGAATTTCTGAATTCCGATCGTCTTTTCATTCACTTATTTACTCCGTAGATCACTAATATGACTTCGGAATATCCACACTACATCTCGTACATAGGTGGCATGAAAAATTTTCTTAACCCTCAAAATCACTATTCATCCACCAAATTCACTATTCACTGATGCACTTAATCATAATAAGAAAAGTTTTAATTTTACCAAAAATTCGGGTTATTACACATCACCTAAAAAAGCATACCTTAAGTGCTCCGGTAGTGGCTTGAGTTCAAGTGTAGGAGCTTCTTCAATAGACGGTTTGAGACGCTCCTGAGATTTCTTCAGCTCTGCTATGCCAAGAGAATCGAATGGCATGTCAATCTTCCTTTTCCAGGGAGATGCATTCAAGTATTGCAATTGCTCTTCTCGATCTTCGTCTTCAATCTCAGAATCCCCCATCAGTACCTTCTCCAAGGTATCTGACTTAAGCAATTGCTCAATCTCTGTGTATACTGCAGACTCAACCAGATCCACTGAAAAGTATTCTTTTTCCTCTGTAGGAAATTTCATTGCATTGAACACATTGAAAGTGACATTCTGGTCATGTACCCTCATTGTGAGCTCTCCTTTCTGCACGTCTATCAAAGTTCGGCCTGTAGCCAAGAACGGTCTTCACAAGATAATAGGAATCCTCTTATCCTCCTCGAAGTCCAAAATAACAAAATCCGCAGGGAAGATAAACTTATCCACCTTAACCAAGACATCCTCTACTATACCTCTAGAATATGTGACAGACCTGTCCGCCAGCTGTAAGGACATAGTAGTAGGTTTAGGCTCAGGCAGCCCAAGTTGCATGAAAACAGACAACGGCATCAGATTAATACTAGCTCCCAAGTCACACAAGCACTTGTTGAAAGATAGATTGCGGATACTGCATGGTATGGTGAAACTCCCTGGATCTTTCAGTTTAGGAGTAACTTCTGTTGTAAAATAGCACTGCACTCTTCTGTTAGAGCGATGGTCTCCAACTCCTCGAGTTTCAACTTCCGAGATAGAATACCCTTCATGAACTTTGCGTAGCTCGGCATTTGTTCTAGAGCTTCCGCAAAAGGTATATTGATATGCAACTTCTTGAAAACCTCCAGAAATTTAGCGAACTGTTTATCCAACTTTTGCTTCTGAAGACGTTTAGGGAATGGCGGAGGAGGATAGACTTCCTTGCTCTCTGTAGCTTGCTTCGGAACAGGTTTCTCAGTAGAATGGTCACTCTTCTTCTAATTGTCCCCCAACTGATCAGCTTTTTCTCCATTTTTTTCAATTTCTGGCAGAATTAGAGGCACGTGCGCGCTATGAACAGTGCGGGCGCGCCCTAGGTACTGTTCACTTTTCAAATTTTCTTCGTTTTGCGCTGTTTCTGAGTTTGATCATTAGTAACCCTTCCAGATCGCAAGGTAACTGCTTTTACATGTTCCTTGACCTCCCGTTTGCCTGGATTAGCTTCCGTATCATTAGGGAGAGTTCCCTGTGGTCTATTCAACAATACATTGGCAATCTGACCGATCTGATTCTCCAGAGTCTTGATGGAAACAGCTTGGCTCTTGCACATTAGCCTCAATTCCTCCAATTCAGATTTTTCATTAGATGATTGCCCAGCACCTCCTTTAGATGGTTGTTGAAAACCTGGTGGTTGATATGGTTGCCTTGGAGCATACTGCTGCTGAAAACCAGAAGAGTTTAATGGTTTAGCTCCATATTGCTGACCTTGATACTGCTGATACGGCTGTTGTGGTTGTTGCTGGCTGCTGTGGTCTCTAGAAATTGCTCACAAACTGTGCCGATTCACTAGATATGGCACACTGAGTCGTGTCATGTGCACTTGCACATAGCTCACAAACACTAGCCACCTGCTGAACTCCATAGTTAGACAGAGAATCCACCTTCATAGACAAAGCCTTTAACTGAGCTGCTATTGTGGCGCCCTCCAAACCCGGGGTACAGATTTGGGAGACCACTCGACCAACGAGATTTAAATACATTTAACATATATATATATATACATGGCATAATATTAAATACCCCGAATCCAAGACCGCATCCAGGTTATGGAATGAAACAACTTCTACATTTTCATTATTACAAACCAGTTTTAAAATATAAAATTATACAAACCAAAGTATAAAGCTAGACATCTAGTCTAACTAGTAAAGTAACAACAACTACCCGTCCGAGAACGATCACTCTGGGTGGCCCTCTAGCCAAAGGAGAACTATCTGTAGCACTATGTCTGCTCATCTTCGCTTTTAACTGGAAGAAGAATTTAAACAACAAGAATATGAGCTAAAAAGCTCAGCAAGTAATATCATGCTTAACACAATTCTTATAATCAAGAATTTTCAACAGTATATAATCTCAACAATACAGTTCATATGATTTTCAACACTCTCAATTTTCAATAGATGGATGAGAATTGGATTTTTTTATGTATTTTAAACACGAGGATTAAGCTGCTGATCAGTCACGCATTAACCCCTGGACTATGCTTACAGCAAAGTCCCCTTTTGGATCCTTGGCCTCATTTGGCCTTAATTATACGACCACGAATCTGGTCCTGACCATTTTGGTCTATTCAAAACATTCCAATCTCATCACAGAATATCAACAACATGCTCAATAAAGTTCAACATGAATGAACAACAATCTCTATAAAGTTCAATATGAATGAACTGATATAATGGTATTAAAAGAATTCAACTGTTCACTATGGAACAAGAATCAATCAACAGTGTTTCAATAGTATGAAACAAAAATCAATAATGGTGTTTCAATAGTATGAAACAAGAATCAATAATGGTGTTTCAATAGAAATGAAACAAGAATCAATAATGGTGTTTCAAATGTATGAAACAAGAATCAATAATGGTGTTTCAATAGAAATGAAACAAGAATCAATAATGGTGTTTCAATAGTATGAAACAAGAATCAATAATGGTGTTTCAATAGAAATGAAACAAGAATCAATCATGGTGTTTCAATAGAAATGAAACAAGAATCAATAATGGTGTTTCAATAGAAATGAAACAAGAATCAATAATGGTGTTTCAATAGAAATGAAACAAGAATCAATATTTATATTCCAGTGGTATAATATGAACCACTAAGAGAATCAACCAAGGAATAATGGTTTCAATGTGGAACAAAAGAATTAAGGTTCCCAATGATTAATAATCAGATGTTCAAAAATAATTGAACAGAAGGTTTTGGTATTTATATAGAGTCACGATAAGGGTTAAAAGATATAATCGAATTTGATATTAACAAGTCTGTCACAGTAAGAATAATCTTGTATCAAAGTATGAGTAAAGGCATAGATACTTGCCTGATCACTGCAGTCAATACAACCTAGCTGTCTGTTACACTAGTTTTTCCTTTCCCTTGCTGCGACTACTCGATTCTATAATAAATAACTCATATCAGTATGCATAGCTGCTCCTTTCTATCCTCGAAATATCATTTATATCAAATTTTAAGTCTAAACAGACACACGATCTGTTTATCCAACTTTTGCTTCTGAAGACGTTTAGGGAATGGCGGAGGAGGATAGACTTCCTTGCTCTCTGTAGCTTGCTTCGGAACAGGTTTCTCAGTAGAATGGTCACTCTTCTTCTAATTGTCCCCCAACTGATCAGCTTTTTCTCCATTTTTTTCACTTTCTGGCAGAATTAGAGGCACGTGCGCGCTATGAACAGTGCGGGCGCGCCCTAGGTACTGTTCACTTTTCAAATTTTCTTCGTTTTGCGCTGTTTCTGAGTTTGATCATTAGTAACCCTTCCAGATCGCAAGGTAACTGCTTTTACATGTTCCTTGACCTCCCGTTTGCCTGGATTAGCTTCCGTATCATTAGGGAGAGTTCCCTGTGGTCTATTCAACAATACATTGGCAATCTGACCGATCTGATTCTCCAGAGTCTTGATGGAAACAGCTTGGCTCTTGCACATTAGCCTCAATTCCTCCAATTCAGATTTTTCATTAGATGATTGCCCAGCACCTCCTTTAGATGGTTGTTGAAAACCTGGTGGTTGATATGGTTGCCTTGGAGCATACTGCTGCTGAAAACCAGAAGAGTTTAATGGTTTAGCTCCATATTGCTGACCTTGATACTGCTGATACGGCTGTTGTGGTTGTTGCTGGCTGCTGTGGTCTCTGGAAATTGCTCACAAACTGTGCCGATTCACTAGATATGGCACACTGAGTCGTGTCATGTGCACTTGCACATAGCTCACAAACACTAGCCACCTGCTGAACTCCATAGTTAGACAGAGAATCCACCTTCATAGACAAAGCCTTTAACTGAGCTGCTATTGTGGCGCCCTCCAAACCCGGGGTACAGATTTGGGAGACCACTCGACCAACGAGATTCAAATACATTTAACATATATATATATATACATGGCATAATATTAAATACCCCGAATCCAAGACCGCATCCAGGTTATGGAATGAAACAACTTCTACATTTTCATTATTACAAACCAGTTTTAAAATATAAAATTATACAAACCAAAGTATAAAGCTAGACATCTAGTCTAACTAGTAAAGTAACAACAACTACCCGTCCGAGAACGATCACTCTGGGTGGCCCTCTAGCCAAAAGAGAACTATCTGTAGCACTATGTCTGCTCATCTTCGCTTTTAACTGGAAGAAGAATTTAAACAACAAGAATATGAGCTAAAAAGCTCAGCAAGTAATATCATGCTTAACACAATTCTTATAATCAAGAATTTTCAACAGTATATAATCTCAACAATACAGTTCATATGATTTTCAACACTCTCAATTTTCAATAGATGGATGAGAATTGGATTTTTTTATGTATTTTAAACACGAGGATTAAGCTGCTGATCAGTCACGCATTAACCCCTGGACTATGCTTACAGCAAAGTCCCCTTTTGGATCCTTGGCCTCATTTGGCCTTAATTATACGACCACGAATCTGGTCCTGACCATTTTGGTCTATTCAAAACATTCCAATCTCATCACAGAATATCAACAACATGCTCAATAAAGTTCAACATGAATGAACAACAATCTCTATAAAGTTCAATATGAATGAACTGATATAATGGTATTAAAAGAATTCAACTGTTCACTATGGAACAAGAATCAATCAACAGTGTTTCAATAGTATGAAACAAAAATCAATAATGGTGTTTCAATAGTATGAAACAAGAATCAATAATGGTGTTTCAATAGAAATGAAACAAGAATCAATAATGGTGTTTCAAATGTATGAAACAAGAATCAATAATGGTGTTTCAATAGAAATGAAACAAGAATCAATAATGGTGTTTCAATAGTATGAAACAAGAATCAATAATGGTGTTTCAATAGAAATGAAACAAGAATCAATCATGGTGTTTCAATAGAAATGAAACAAGAATCAATAATGGTGTTTCAATAGAAATGAAACAAGAATCAATAATGGTGTTTCAATAGAAATGAAACAAGAATCAATATTTATATTCCAGTGGTATAATATGAACCACTAAGAGAATCAACCAAGGAATAATGGTTTCAATGTGGAACAAAAGAATTAAGGTTCCCAATGATTAATAATCAGATGTTCAAAAATAATTGAACAGAAGGTTTTGGTATTTATATAGAGTCACGATAAGGGTTAAAAGATATAATCGAATTTGATATTAACAAGTCTGTCACAGTAAGAATAATCTTGGATCAAAGTATGAGTAAAGGCATAGATACTTGCCTGATCACTGCAGTCAATACAACCTAGCTGTCTGTTACACTAGTTTTTCCTTTCCCTTGCTGCGACTACTCGATTCTATAATAAATAACTCATATCAGTATGCATAGCTGCTCCTTTCTATCCTCAAAATATCATTTATATCAAATTTTAAGTCTAAACAGACACACGATCTCTTCTTAGTATTTATGGATTGTCCGTTTCTAATTTACAGAATTTTTATATCACTTCTTAGCTATCTTTCATGATCTTAGAACACATACGGACTCCCAAATGAAATAAATAACTCAGTTATATCACATAGCAGTCAAGAACTATTTTTGAAACAATTTTTGACTTCCGTTTTAAAAGAAACGGATCATATAATAATTTTTAAATCAAAAATTGGATTATTTAACCCAAAATAATGATTTAAAAACAATTTAATCAATTAATAAAATTAATTGACTAATTTTAAACATTTAAATAGATTTTTATGAATAAAATCAAGTCAAATAAATAATTAAATTTAAATTAAATTAATTAGAGTTAATTAATGATTAATAAATAAAATTAATTGATTAAACAAATTTAATCAATTAATTAAATTAATTAATTATTATTTAAAAATAATTAAAATAATTAAATTTTTGAAATTTTTGAAATAAATAAATTTTTGGAATTTTATAAAATTTTCTGAATTTAAAAATGATTTTCGGAATTAAAATTATAAATTTTTGAATTTTTAAACTATTTTTGAATTATTTAAAAAAAATTAAATCCAAAAACAGTTTTCTGAAATTGAATTAGGGTTTTGAAGATCAAACCGGGTCGGGTTCGGGTTTTAAAAACGGGTCGCGAAGAACAAAACGGGTCGGGAAGAACTCGCCGGACTTTTTCCAGAATCCAGCGGATTTTCCGGAATCCGGCGACTCAAAAACGTAACAAAAATTGGGGCTTTTGATCCCAAAACATTCCTCATAACTTCCCCAATCCATTCCGACTAAAAACATACCAAAACAACGCCGGGAACTCAATCCCGATCAAATTCCGGTGAGCTTAAGCAAAATTTCCGATCAAGCTAAATCATACATGAAACTCTACGTTCTTGATGTTAAAATGAAGCTTAGAACACATACAATCAAAGCCCTCTATCAAAAACAAGGTCAGATCAATCATATGAACGGACTATTCAAAAGAAAATTCGGGTAAAAACCCTAAAATCGAATTTCTCAAAACTGGACATAAACATGAAATTAAAGCATGAATTCCTACTAATTAGAACCCTAGGAACATGCTGGAAGCAATCAATTGAAAGAACAATCAACAGAATAGAAATCCCCAATTTTTATCAAGAACCCTAATTTAATTCGAATATTGAAAAATTCATATAAAATCGAAAAATTACCAGATGATGATATGGTTGGAAGATTCTGAAATTAGAGATCAAGGGCTTCAATTTGGTTACTCGAACTTGAAATTTGGAAATCGATAACGCGGTTTAATTTGGGTTTGATTGCGAAGAACACGAAGAACGAAATTAGGGTTTTAGAGAATTTAGGGTTTTTAATACGTAAAATTATACGTAAAAATAAATACGGTTCGTCTATTTATATTTACCGTAAAATAACACCCCAAATAACAATTTTGGTTCAATATCGATCCGTTGGATCGTTTAAATCAGTTTCACGTTTCTCGAGGCGATAATTATCTCAATAACCCGATATTATCCAAAATACGGGGTTTCAACATATAACACTTATTTGATAATAAGATCACTATTTCGAATGTATTATTGACACGAAAAATGTATCAATTGCCCGAATAAGTTAGGGGACGAATCAAATTCCCATTTCCCGGAATAAAATGAACAAAAATATAGGAATTGAGAAACTCGGAAAATAATATCATAACGAGTCTAAAAAGACTAGAATGGTTCCAAAAACATTTTAAGGGCCTTATAACAAAACTTTTACCGGGGCCTCGAAAATTTTTCGAAAGCGGGCTAAAATTTCAAAATTTCCCCGATTGTCCAGATTTCCGCAAAAACACTATTGGGGCTCAAAGCAAAACATATATTGCTAAATAAAGCTAGTTATTGCATTTTCAAACAATTCACGTAATTATGCACAAATGTCACGTTTAATATAAATACAATTCACGGATCTTACATCCTTTCCCCCTTAATAGGATTTTGTCCTCAGAATCAAGTCAAGAAAATAACTGGGGATACTTTTCCTTCATCTCACTCTCTAACTCCCAGGTAGACTCTTCTACTTTAGGATTTCTCCATAAAACTCTCACTATTGGTACCGTTCTATTTCTCAACACTTTCTCTTTACGATCCAAAATTTCTATGGGTCGTTCTATATAAGACAAATCTGGTTGAACCTCTATGGGCTCGTATTCTATCACATGATTAGAATCGGGTCGATATCTCTTCAGCATTGACACGTGGAATACATTATGAACGTGCTGCATGTGTGGAGGTAGTGCTAACTCGTACGCTACTTTCCCAACTTGCTTTAGAACTTCAAATTGTCCAACATATCTCAGACTCAACTTTCCTTTCTTTCCAAATCTGACTAATCCTTTCCAAGGTGATACTTTGAGTAACACTTGTTCCCCTTCCTTGAAATCCATATCCTTTCGAGTCAAATCAGCATATTGCTTTTGTCTATTTTGAGCTGTTACCAATCTCTTTCGAATCAATTCAATGGCTTCCTTCGTTTGTTGTACCAATTCTGGTCCAAGTATTTGACGTTCGCCAACTTCTTCCCAATGTAGTGGAGATCGACACTTTCGTCCATATAACGCTTCATAAGGCGGCATTCCAATGCTCGCATGATAACTGTTGTTGTAGGAGAATTCCACCAATGGTAGATGATCATCCCACGCACCTTTAAAATCTATAGCACACACTCGGAGCATATCTTCAATTGTTTGGATCGTCCTTTCACTTTGACCGTCCGTTTGAGGATGATACGCCGTACTCATGTTTAATTTAGTGCCTAAGCATTCTTGAAATTGTCTCCAAAATCTTGAGTTGAATCTGGGGTCTCTATCAGATACAATAGAAACTGGTGCCCCGTGACGTACTACTATTTCCTTCAGATATAAATGAACCAACTTGTCCAGTGAGAATCTTTCGTTGATTGGCAAGAAATGCGCCGATTTAGTCAACCTGTCAATTATAACCCAAATAGCATCGTGATTTGCTTTTGTCCTTGGTAACCCTACTACGAAATCCATAGCAATGTGTTCCCATTTCCATTCTGGAATTTCCAGTGGTTGTAATAGTCCACTTGGTCTTTGATGTTCAGCTTTGACTCTTTGGCAAGTATATACTAACCCATTCTGCAATCTCTCGTTTCATATTTGGCCACCAAAAATTTTGTTTCAAATCTCGATACATCTTTGTACTTCCTGGGTGAATAGAATATCTGGAACTATGTGCTTCCTGTAAAATTTCTTGTTTAAGCTCTGCCACATTAGGTATCCAAATCCTTGAACAAAATCGTAAAATTCCTTTATCATCTTTTTGGCTACTTGTTTCCTCTCCCGTTAGTTCTATCACACTATTGTTTCTCACTTCCTCTTGACATCTTTTAATCTTCTCTAACAATTCTGGTTGAAAAGTCATGATATACATCATTTCACTATCAAGTTCAGGAACTCGAACCTCTATTTCCAACTTCTCAATTTCCTTGCATAATTCTGCTGTCGTTGTCAACATGTTCAATCTTTCTTTCCGGCTTAGCGCATCTGCTACTACATTGGCTTTTCCTGGATGATAATTTATAGAACAATCGTAGTCCTTGATCAACTCTAGCCATCTCCGTTGTCTCATGTTTAGCTCTTTCTGAGTAAAAATGTATTTCAAACTCTTGTGGTCAGTGTAAATCTCACATTTTTCTCCATATAGGTAATGTCTCCAAATTTTTAGTGCAAACACTATGGCTGCTAGCTCTAAATCATGGGTAGGATACTTCTGCTCATGGGGTCTCAGTTGTCTAGAAGCATACGCAATAACAGAATTATGTTGCATACGCACACAACCTAAACCTTTATGAGAAGCATCACTATAAATCACAAAGTTTCCTTGATCGTCGGGTAATGTTAATACTGGTGCAGTTACTAACCTTCCTTTCAATTCTTGAAAACTTTCTTCACATTTCTCTGTCCATATAAACTTTTCATTCTTTCTTGTGAGCTTTGTCAATGGTGTTGCTATCTTGGTAAAATCTGGAACAAACCTTCGGTAATACCCTGCTAATCCCATGAAACTTCTAACCTCTGTGGGGGTTCTTGGTCTTTCCCAATTCATTACAGCTTCAATCTTGGCTGGATCTACTTTGATTCCTTCATTGCTGACTACATGTCCTAAAAATTGAACTTCTTGTAACCAGAATTCACATTTAGAAAATTTTGCATACAATTCCTCATGTCTTAAAATTTCTAATGCTATCATTATACGCTGCGCATGTTCCTCTTCTGTTTTAGAATATATCAAAATATCATCAATGAACACAATCACGAACTTGTCCAAATATTTCTTGAAAATTCTATTCATCAAATCCATGAATGCTGCTGGTGCGTTTGTTAATCCAAAAGCCATAACCAAAAATTCATAATGCCCGTATCTGGTTCGAAAGGCTGTCTTTGATATGTCCTCTGGTTTAATCTTTAACTGATGATAACCTGATCTCAAGTCGATCTTAGAGAAATACACTGCACCTTTCAACTGATCAAACAAATCATCTATCCTTGGTAAGGGATATTTATTCTTAATAGTCAACTTATTCAGCTCTCTGTAATCAATACACAATCTCATAGTACCATCTTTCTTTTTAACAAATAACACTGGTGCTCCCCAAGGGGATGTACTCGGTCTTATGACTCCTTTATCCAATAATTCCTGTAACTGTTTAGCTAATTCTTTCATCTCTACTGGAGCCATTCTATAAGGTGCCTTAGATACTGGTTCTGCCCCTGGTGCCAAATCTATTGCAAACTCAATTTCTCTATCTGGAGGTAATCCTGGTAGTTCTTCGGGAAACACGTCAAGAAATTCATTCACCACTGGTATGTCTTCTATTTTAGGAACATTCCTTTCTATGTCTACTACATACGCGAGGTATGCCTCGCATCCTTGCCTTAATAACTTTTGAGTCTGAATCATTGTTAGAAACTTTTTCGTCTGTTTTTCTCCTTTAAAAACCACTTTCTTCTTATCTGGGCTGACTAAAGTAACTCTCTTTCTTTTACAATCAATATGAGCCTCATGCTCTGTTAACCAATCCATTTCCAAAATTACTTCAAATTCTCCTAACTTGAATGGTAATAGATCAGCATAAAAACACTTTCCTAAAATCTCAATTTCGCAACGAGGACAATGCAAACTGACTGGTATGCTATCTTGAGTAGCTACTTCTATATTCAACACTCCATCTAGGGGTTCCATTAAACAATTCAATTTACGAGCAAATGTTTCAGAAATAAAAGATTTAGTAGCTCCAGAATCTATCAAAACTTTAGCATCTACTGAGTTTACCAGAAGTGTACCTGCTACTACACCGGTGTCTCTCACTGCTTCCCTCATAGTCATATTATAAGTCCTGGCTTGTGGCTGTGAGTTTACAGGTGGAGGTGCCTCTATGGCTCGAATCATATTGTTGACAGGTGCTGGTGCTCTACAATCCTTAATCACATGACCTGGTTTCTTGCATCGGTGACACACAACACTGGATTTGCACTCCTTGGCATAGTGACCCTTCTTGTTACACTTAAAACACGTGATACCCAGTTTATTACATACCCCTGAATGTCGTTTCCCACATGTCTTGCATTCTGGCAGTGGGGGTCTAGAATTTCCCTGTTGATTGTTGCTTGGTAACCTGTTCACTGGCCCTGTACTTCCGGTCTCTGGCTTCTTAAAATCTGTGCCTCTGCCTTGCTGAAATCCTGGTTTCTTGTTGGGATAGTTTTGAGAACTTCCCTGTGCCTGGCCTCTATCAGGCACTCCTGTCTTCCTTTTCTTGCTCTCTTTATCTTTCATATACGAATCACTTTCTCCTTCTGCAATCATTGCTTTCTGAACTACCGTCGCAAATGTATTTAATTCCAAAATAGCTAACTTGCTAAGGATCCATAATTTCAGTCCTTGCTGGAACCTCTTGGCTTTCTTCTTTTCTGTATCAACATAGGTAGGAACAAACCTTGATAACTCAGTGAACTTAGTCTCGTATTCTGTTACAGACATATTTCCTTGTTTCAACTCTAAAAACTTTATCTCCATCTGGTCTCGCATATAGTCAGTAAAATATTTTTCCAAAAACAACTCTTTAAACTTATCCCATGTAACTACACCTTCTGGCTCCATTACCTTAATAGATTCCCACCAATAACTGGCTTCATTTTTCAAAAAGTATACAGCATATTCAGTTTTCTTTTCTTCTACCACTTCAGTTAGGGTAAAAGCTTTCTCCATCTCTTTCAACCATGTTCTAGCCTCAACTGGATCGGAAGATCCCTTAAACTCTGGGGGTTTCACTGCTTGGAATGTCTTAAACGTAGCTACTGGTAATACCTGAGGATGTTGTTGTTGTTGTTGCAACTACTGCTGAATTTGGTGCTGTTGCTGTGCTAAGGTAGTAGTCTGTTGTGCGAGAGTCTGCAAAAGTTGTGCTACAATTGGATCTACATGACCCATTGGAGGTGGATTCTGCGGATTGTCCTGGTTATTTGAATTATTCGCACGAGTATTTCTTTTAGGTGGCATTTTGCTGATGAATAAACAATAAGGATTTAATCAATAACTGATAACTCAGAAGAGAAATTTCAATTTATGAATTCAAAAGTACAATTTATACACTGGTACCTCAAATGGTACAAGTTTTCAATGGCGTAACAATACCATTGTTGCAATACTTAGAATAATCATTACTATGTTGAAAGTAAATGACAATAATCATGCTGCAAAAGTGATAATGCCATATATATAAAGATCTGATACAAGCGTAAAACGCTTTTTAGGAAAAAGTAAAATACACTACAACTGGAAATACAAGCTAGTAATCGACAGTGCACAAAAGACAACAATAAAAGAAAATACCACCTCCTAGTGCACTGTGGATACTATACTATGCATCTATGTACCTATCATACTGAAATCTACTACACTCTATATACATGATCCCATCTCTGTCCGGTCTACTCAGGGCGCATCCCCTGTAGTATCCCATATGGTAGGTCGTGCCACCTCGCCAATCTCTCTCATAGTATAATCTAAAATCTCTCTCATCCCTGCCACTGTCTCTCCCTCACTACTCAGGGTGAGTCCATGCAAACGGGTCTCTGCCAAAGTCCTCACCACCCGAAGTCGTAATCGCATATCTCCTACCTGCTCCCGATACATATCTCTGTCAATGGCTACCCTCGCCTCGGCAGATCGCATATTGCGCATCTCCATCACCTGAGCATAAAAGAAATCTCTCTCCTCTCTCATCCTCTGGTACTCATGATGTGGAACTGGGGGATCCGACATCAGATATAAAGGTCCTGAGACTGATGCCTGTGATCGAGGTACTGGAGGTATACGTCTAAGTGGAATAGGGCACGGAATAGGATCTCTCCTAACTGCCATAGGTCCAGGTGGAGGAGATCGTCTAGGTCGTGACGGTCCTGCCACATCCTCTGCTGCCGGTCTCGCCTCTGCTGAATGCTCTGACGGATCCGACTCTGATCGGGAGATAGGGGGCTGCAATCATATAGTTACACTCAATCACATCTTATAACTTTCTCAATATCCCTATTCTACTTCTATGTGAATCCTAGCCCTCTATGTTATTCTGGACCTTATGTCCTAACTCGTTTCTATTGCCATAACCTGTTGCTCTGATACCAACCTGTGGCGCCCTCCAAACCCGGGGTACAGATTTGGGAGACCACTCGACCAACGAGATTTAAATACATTTAACATATATATATATATATACATGGCATAATATTAAATACCCCGAATCCAAGACCGCATCCAGGTTATGGCATGAAACAACTTCTACATTTTCATTATTACAAACCAGTTTTAAAATATAACATTATACAAACCAAAGTATAAAGCTAGACATCTAGTCTAACTAGTAAAGTAACAACAACTACCCGTCCGAGAACGATCACTCTGGGTGGCCCTCTAGCCAAAGGAGAACTATCTGTAGCACTATGTCTGCTCATCTTCGCTTTTAACTGGAAGAAGAATTTAAACAACAAGAATATGAGCTAAAAAGCTCAGCAAGTAATATCATGCTTAACACAATTCTTATAATCAAGAATTTTCAACAGTATATAATCTCAACAATACAGTTCATATGATTTTCAACACTCTCAATTTTCAATAGATGGATGAGAATTGGATTTTTTTATGTATTTTAAACACGAGGATTAAGCTGCTGATCAGTCACGCATTAACCCCTGGACTATGCTTACAGCAAAGTCCCCTTTTGGATCCTTGGCCTCATTTGGCCTTAATTATACGACCACGAATCTGGTCCTGACCATTTTGGTCTATTCAAAACATTCCAATCTCATCACAGAATATCAACAACATGCTCAATAAAGTTCAACATGAATGAACAACTATCTCTATAAAGTTCAATATGAATGAACTGATATAATGGTATTAAAAGAATTCAACTGTTCACTATGGAACAAGAATCAATCAACAGTGTTTCAATAGTATGAAACAAAAATCAATAATGGTGTTTCAATAGTATGAAACAAGAATCAATAATGGTGTTTCAATAGAAATGAAACAAGAATCAATAATGGTGTTTCAATAGTATGAAACAAGAATCAATAATGGTGTTTCAATAGAAATGAAACAAGAATCAATAATGGTGTTTCAATAGTATGAAACAAGAATCAATAATGGTGTTTCAATAGAAATGAAACAAGAATCAATCATGGTGTTTCAATAGAAATGAAACAAGAATCAATAATGGTGTTTCAATAGAAATGAAACAAGAATCAATAATGGTGTTTCAATAGAAATGAAACAAGAATCAATATTTATATTCCAGTGGTATAATATGAACCACTAAGAGAATCAACCAAGGAATAATGGTTTCAATGTGGAACAAAAGAATTAAGGTTCCCAATGATTAATAATCAGATGTTCAAAAATAATTGAACAGAAGGTTTTGGTATTTATATAGAGTCACGATAAGGGTTAAAAGATATAATCGAATTTGATATTAACAAGTCTGTCACAGTAAGAATAATCTTGTATCAAAGTATGAGTAAAGGCATAGATACTTGCCTGATCACTGCAGTCAATACAAGCTAGCTGTCTGTTACACTAGTTTTTCCTTTCCCTTGCTGCGACTACTCAATTCTATAATAAATAACTCATATCAGTATGCATAGCTGCTCCTTTCTATCCTCGAAATATCATTTATATCAAATTTTAAGTCTAAACAGACACACGATCTCTTCTTAGTATTTATGGATTGTCCGTTTCTAATTTACAGAATTTTTATATCACTTCTTAGCTATCTTTCATGATCTTAGAGCACATACGGACTCCCAAATGAAATAAATAACTCAGTTATATCACATAGCAGTCAAGAACTATTTTTGAAACAATTTTTGACTTCCGTTTTAAAAGAAACGGATCATATAATAATTTTTAAATCAAAAATTGGATTATTTAACCCAAAATAATGATTTAAAAAAAATTTAATCAATTAATAAAATTAATTGACTAATTTTAAACATTTAAATAGATTTTTATGAATAAAATCAAGTCAAATAAATAATTAAATTTAAATTAAATTAATTAGAGTTAATTAATGATTAATAAATAAAATTAATTGATTAAACAAATTTAATCAATTAATTAAATAAATCAATTATTAATTAAAAATAATTAAAATAATTAAATTTAAGAAATTTTCGAAATAAATAAATTTTTGGAATTTTATAAAATTTTTTCTGAATTTAAAAATGATTTTCGGAATTAAAATTATAAATTTTTGAATTTTTAAACTATTTTTGAATTATTTAAAAAAAATTAAATCCAAAAACAATTTTCTGAAATTGAATTAGGGTTTTGAAGATCAAACCGGGTCGGGTTCGGGTTTTAAAAACGGGCCGCGAAGAACAAAACGGGTCGGGAAGAACTCGCCGGACTTTTTCCAGAATCCGGCGGATTTTCCAGAATCCGGCGACTCAAAAACGTAACAAAAATTGGGGCTTTTGATCCCAAAACATACCTCATAACTTCCCCAATCCATTCCGACTAAAAACATACCAAAACAACGCCGGGAACTCAATCCCGATCAAATTCCGGTGAGCTTAAGCAAAATTTCCGATCTAGCTAAATCATACATGAAACTCTACGTTCTTGATGTTAAAATGAAGCTTAGAACACATACAATCAAAGCCCTCTATCAAAAACAAGGTCAGATCAATCATATGAACGGACTATTCAAAAGAAAATTCGGGTAAAAACCCTAAAATCGAATTTCTCAAAACTGGACATAAACATGAAATTAAAGCATGAATTCCTACTAATTAGAACCCTAGGAACATGCTGGAAGCAATCAATTGAAAGAACAATCAACAGAATAGAAATCCCCAATTTTTATCAAGAACCCTAATTTAATTCGAATATTGAAAAATTCATATAAAATCTAAAAATTACCAGATGATGATATGGTTGGAAGATTCTGAAACTAGAGATCAAGGGCTTCAATTTGGTTACTCGAACTTGAAATTTGGAAATCGATAACGCGGTTTAATTTGGGTTTGATTGCGAAGAACATGAAGAACGAAATTAGGGTTTTAGAGAATTTAGGGTTTTTAATACGTAAAATTATACGTAAAAATAAATACGGTTCGTCTATTTATATTTACCGTAAAATAACACCCCAAATAACAATTTTGGTTCAATATCGATTCGTTGGATCGTTTAAATTAGTTTCACGTTTCTCGAGGCGATAATTATCTCAATAACCCGATAATTATCCAAAATACGGGGTTTCAACATATAACACTTATTTGATAATAAGATCACTATTTCGAATGTATTATTGACACGAAAAATGTATCAATTGCCCGAATAAGTTAGGGGACGAATCAAATTCCCATTTCCCGGAATAAAATGAACAAAAATATAGGAATTGAGAAACTCGGA
Source organism: Heracleum sosnowskyi (assembly GCA_030848705.1). Classification (NCBI taxonomy): domain Eukaryota; kingdom Viridiplantae; phylum Streptophyta; class Magnoliopsida; order Apiales; family Apiaceae; genus Heracleum; species Heracleum sosnowskyi. Next base: position 77,342,570 of record CM061235.1, read on the forward strand.
AAATAATATCATAACGAGTCTAAAAAGACTAGAATGGTTCCAAAAACATTTTAAGGGCCTTATAACAAAACTTTTACCGGGGCCTCGAAAATTTTTCGAAAGCGGGCTAAAATTTCAAAATTTCCCCGATTGTCCAGATTTCCGCAAAAACACTATTGGGGCTCAAATCAAAACATATATTGCTAAATAAAGCTAGTTATTGCATTTTCAAACAATTCACGTAATTATGCACAAATGTCACGTTTAATATAAATACAATTCACGGATCTTACAGCTATTGCCGTAGCTGCATCCACTTCTAGAATTCCTGCTACCTTGCCTTGTGATAACCTCTGAGTTGGATTCTGGTATTCATTAGCAGCCATCATCTCAATTAGATCATAAGATTCCTCGTAGCTTTTAGCCCAAAGAGCTCCTCCTGATGCCGCATCAAGCATTGGTCGTGATTGACCTCCCAGACCATTATAGAAACAATTGATCACCATCCAATCAGGCATTCCATGATGAGGACACTTCCTAAGCATCTCCTTGTAACGCTCCCAAGCTTCACATAAAGTTTCTCCAGACTGCTGTGCAAACTGAGTAAGAGCATTCCTGATTGCAGCTGTTTTAGCCATAGGGAAGAATTTAGTGAGAAACTTCTGAGCAAGATCCTCCTATGTAGCAATAGAACCTGCTGGTAGAGAGTGCAACCAGCCCTTAGCTTTATCCCTCAGAGAAAATGGGAAAAGTCTCAATTTCACAGCATCTTCTGACACTCCGTTGAACTTGAAGGTGTCGCAAATCTCGATGAAATCCCTAATATGCATATTAGGATCTTCCGTTGGAGCACCCCCAAACTGAACTGAATTCTGCACCATCTGAATCGTGCCAGGCTTAATTTCAAAAGTATTAGCTGCAATAGCTGGCCTGAAAATGCTAGATTGAATGTCATTGATCTTTGGCTGAGAATAGTCCTTCAAAGCCTTCGTTTCTTCTGCTGGTTCTCCCATAACTAGATTCAATTCAAGTGATTCCTTACGAGATTGAGAACGTGTTCGCATACACGCTCACTAAAGTAACTGAAACACACTAAACAAAGTAAAATTGATGAGAGAATAATCCGAGTCAGTGAACTTTAACGACCACTGATGACAAGCACATAAACTATATATATAACACCGAGTCCCCGGCAGCGGCGCAAAAAACACGAAAATAACAGAGACTGGTTTACTACAGTTATGCACTTATGCAACAATGTATGGCTTTTGTTCAATGCTAAGACAAATATAAAATTTGGGTTTTTATCAACTAAATTAACTAGCAACTTGTTTAGACTATGATTAACTAAGGAAAATAATTGATGATTTACTTATGAGAATAAAACATGGGATCCTAACTTCATTAAATACTTCATCTAGAGTCTTTTGTCTTTAATCAAAGCATGTGACGGTTATGACAACTAATCGGATAACACGAAATTAGTACACGCTACCTTTCAGTATACGTATACCAAACCACTCAAACATCCACAAAAGAGATAGAAGTTGAGCAGACACCAATTATGCTTAGACCCTATATGTCTATAAGATTTGAAAACATAACGGTTTAATGAGCAAGTTATCCATTCAGATTACATAGGGCAGGTAAGATGGTTAAAATTACCTACGAATCATGCATGACAAACATACATAAATCTATGCTAGCATGGCAAGTTCTAAACCTCTATATCCACTTTCGCAATCAATAGAGATTAACAAGCAACTTAGATGTTAGCTACGCATCCAAGAAGAATAAGCACAACCAAACTAGGATATCAATAAGTCATCACACACAGATCTTTAAAACAATCAACTACTAAAATCCATAGATAAATCCATTAAAATCCCACGATAACGATTAGTTCATAATCGAACCGTTCGTCATCATGGGATCTGATGAAAACATGATAATAAATATGTCTAGAATACTAATAGAGAGTACTAGTAATAAGGTTTATGAAAACAACTCTAACGAGAATCCAAAGTATCACCTAATTAGAAGAATACAAAGATAAGATGAAAACTAGATCTTCGTAATCAGCCGTCTTCTTGTTCTCCTTGCCAGTGGATAGATATGTAGGTATATAGATGGATGTATGTATCTGAAATCGTCCACCAAGTGTTTATATAGCCCCTGCTGTTGACTGGTCTCTGGCCCTTTCCATATCAGAACAGAAAAAGGCTTCTTCAGCATTGACCAAGCGCGGGCGTGCTTGATTGAGGCACGGGCGCGCTCTAACAGTATCCCACAAGCGCGGGGGCGCTCCTGCTTCTGTCAGATTTCTGCAAAACATTTTTTTCTTGACTTTTCTTCGCGCTCTCAAGTCCCGCAACTACATGGCTTTCACAACGATGCTCAATCACCACCATATAATCAAGATAGCTCAGAAACTCCGCCAACAATGCAACTCTGCACTTTCTAACTCAAAACACATTAAAAACACCAGATACTTGAGTGCAATCAATCAATTTAAGCCAATAAGAAGCGTTCCAAGTAGATATAAAATCCACTTATCAAACACTGTCAGTATTTGATTTGCTTGCATCAGTATTTTCTACCAATGGTTCTTGTGGAGCTTGAGGTTCAGAAGCTTCTTCAACACTTTGAGCTGAAGGTTCTTGTGTACTTCCCTCATGGACAGTCTCTTCGACCAATCTTTCAACTTCATGTGCACCAGAAACCCCTTGAGCATTGTCAGGAAATTCCTCAGAAACTGTAGCTTTACCTGCATCTTCACATTGAGAAGATGGTTCTTGTGTAGCTGGAATAGAAGTGTCTTCATTCTCCCTTTGAGAAAATGGTTCTTGTGTGACCATTCCAATAGCTAAACCTTCACCCAAACTTTGATTGAGTGGTTCTTGTATGGCTGGATCATCAGTATTAGCTGCTGAACCACTTTGAGGTCCAGGTTCTTGTGGGCTTGATCCCTTCAGTTTCTTCTGTCTAGAGAACACTAACTCAGCTGACTTCCTTAACTTTTCCATTGGATGTTTAATCCCAAGATTGGAAGCAGAAGCATCATACTTCTCCCATGAAATATCTAAACGTCTTTTTGTTGGAGAGTCTTTTGCTGGAGAGTCTGAAATAGCAATCTCTTGACTTGGTGCAGCATCAGGAATACTAACATCGGGATTGTCTTGAGCATCAGGAGTTGACTGCTCATCAGGAATAGAAGTTTCCTGACCATTAGTATCCTGCTTCTTTGATAATCTTCTTTTCTTCTGTGGTTTAGACAATGGAACCACAGCTGCAGCAACAGTATCAACACCTGCTTTCTTTACATTCATCACAGAGGATATAGGTAAATCATCCTCAGAATCAGTCTCATCCCTGAGCATTAACTTCCTTTTCACAGAAATAGACTCAACACCTTTTGCAGCTTTCTTCACCAGGACCCCTTGTACACCCCCTTGTAACTTCTTTTTAGTGAATGGTGTAAAAGAGAAATCCTTTGAACCTGATTGCCTTCCAGACACATCAGTTCTAGCTGATTTCTTTGATTTTTCAACTAAAGTCTTTTGAGAGATAATAGAGGTAGCTGATGATTGTTTAGACTGTTTGGGATGGTTGCTTTGGTCAGAAACAAGGTGTGATTGGCCTTGCCCCATAGCATCAGAAACTGATCCATATTGAGTAGGCATTTTCTCTTTCAAGAAAAGTCTGACCTCATCAGGAATAAAGGCATTGCCTCTAAAACCATTTGCCTTATCACTGTTGACTAAGGACTTAACATTATTCTTAGTAATTCTACAGATTGGTAGAACTACATCTTCCTCAAAGACAACATTAGGACATAAGTGATTAAATATCAACTGTAAAAATCTAAGAAAAAAGACAGAACCTAACTTATCTGATTTCCTATCACTTAAAGCTGTTAAGATAAAAGACCCATAATCAAACACTGTAGAATGGATAAGAGAGTACCCAATTTTGAGAGATCCTGATGGAAGAGCATCAAAATTTGATGTCTTGTTCAGGAAACAGCGACTTATGGTATCAAAGAAGAAATTCCATTCCTTCTTAAGCTTCGTCCTGAAGAGGTTTCCATACCTCTTTATTTCTCCGTTGTAGCCCAATTGTTTAATAAACTCAAAGAGAGTCGAGTTTGAAACATTATTTGGAACTGCATCACCAAGCATAGGTAAATGCAGTGCGTCCTCCACAATTGCAGAAGTCACATAGTGAGTAACCCCATCATATTCAAAACTCATCAGAATTGAACCAGAATGCCCTTTGTCGAAAGTAACTGTGTTCTACACCTGCATAATGGACTTAAAAGAAACACTTGAAGGTTCTGTTAAAGCAAACTTCAATGGGCTTGAAGCTAAGAAATCTTGAATTATGTGAAACTCATTGGGCAATTCCTGATGATCTAGAATAGCTACAAAATTATTAGAGGCAAAAGTAACACCACTAATCACAATATGTTTGTTTATGAATGATGAAGACGCCATTGATACTGTGAATTAAACTTGAGAATTGAGATTTAGAAATTAGGGTTCTTTAGCACAGAGAGAGAAAGAAGAGAGAAAAACTGATGATGTGAGAGTAATCAGAAATTTAGACAATCAAATATATTTTGTTTAAACAAAATATTACTCTCTGTGACAGGTGGCATACTGAGATTCGTGCACAAATAAGTATTGGACAAAGTACGTGTGTAATGAAACATAACTGCACCGCTTTTTATGTGTATCTATGAATATATATATCTATCAGTTTGACACATGAGCGCATACAGTTGTCCGACTAAAACTCAAACGTTTCTTACAGTTAGTGACGAAAAATCAGGCATTAATTAAGCAATGAAATACTGACCTGTCCATCAGGATTGACCAGTTGACTTCCTGTCAGGATTGTGTCCTATCAGAATTTGATCAAAATTACATACCTTGCAGAATGACCATCAAGATTTGACAGTCATAAGGATTTCCTCTCTGTAGCTTTTCTAAAAAATTCTCAAAATTCATCATTCCAAGTTCATTCACCAATTTATTGAAAGTAGCTTCAGGCAGTGGCTTGGTGAATATATCAGCTAGTTGTTGATCAGTGGGAACAAAATGAAGTTCAATTGTTCCTTCCAGAACCTGTTCTCTTATGAAGTGATATCTAATACTGATGTGTTTAGTAAGAGAATGCTGAACTGGATTTCCTGTCATTGCAATAGCACTTTGGTTATCACAATAAATAGGGATTTTGGAGTATGACAGGCCATAATCTAACAACTGATTTCTCATCCACATAATTTGAGCACAACAACTTCCTGCATCAATGTACTCAGCTTCTGCTGTCGTAGTAGAGATAGACTTTTGCTTTTTACTGAACCAAGACACTAGTCTACCACCCAAAAACTGGCAGCTTCCTGAAGTACTTTTCCTATCTATCTTACACCCTGCAAAATCAGCATCTGAATAATACCAAAGACCAAGTGAAGGAGTGCCTTTGAGATATCTGAAAATTCTTTTGACTGCAATCAGATGGGGTTCCCTAGGTTTTGCTTGAAATCTTGCACACAGACAGGTTGCAAACATGATATCTGGTCTACTTGCAGTGAGATACAATAAAGAGGCAATCATCCCCCTGTAGTGAGTTACATCTACCACACCACCTTGATCAGGATCAAGTTTGGTAGCTGTAGCAATAGGAGTACTTGCAGTAACACAATCTTGCATGTTAAACCTTTTCAATAAATTCCTTGTATATTTTGACTGATTGATAAAGATACCATCTTCAGTCTGTTTAACTTGAAGTCCAAGAAAGTAACTCATTTCTCCCATCATGCTCATTTGATATCTTGACTGCATAAGCTTAGAAAACTTTTCACACAGCTTATTGTTTGTTGACCCAAAAATGATATCATCCACATAAATCTGAACTAATAGCAAATCCTTACCATGATTCAAATAAAATAAAGTTTTATCAATAGCACCTCTTTTGAATCCACTTTCCAGTAAGAATTGAGCTAGGGTTTCATACCATGCTCTTGGAGCTTGCTTTAGTCCATAAAGTGCTTTATCCAATCTGTAAACATGATTTGGATACTTTGGATCAATGAAACCAGAAGGCTGTTCAACATAAACTTCTTCCTCCAGTTCACCATTTAAGAAAGCACTTTTAACATCCATCTGAAAAACCTTGAATTTCTTATGAGATGCATAAGCCAGAAAGATCCTGATGGCTTCTAGCCTTGCAACAGGAGCAAAAGTTTCATCATAGTCAATTCCTTCTTGTTGAGAATACCCCTTTGCAACTAGCCTAGCTTTGTTTCTGATAATTACTCCATCAGAATCAGTCTTGTTCTTGAAAATCCACTTTGTACCAACAATGGACCTGTTCGTTGGTCTTGGTACCAGTTTCCAGACTTCATTCCTTTCAAATTCATTCAACTCTTCTTGCATTGCAGTAACCTAATCAGCATCTTTAAGTGCATCTTCAACTTTCTTAGGTTCCTCCTTGGATAGAAAGTTATGATATAAACATTCATTCTCAGTTGCACTTCTTGTCTGAACACCTGCATCAGGATCTCCAATTATCAGATCAGGAGTATGACTTGCAGTCCATTTCCTTGCTAGTGTAAAGTTATTTCTTGATGTAGATGCTCTCCTTAGATTGGTGTTAGCTTGATTTGAAGAATTTGCTTCAGTAGAAGCTCCCCCTAAAATGTTGCTATTTCTTCCTGATGAATTATCAGGATCATCACTTGAATCAGTATCTGAAGAATCCTGTCCCGATGATTGAGTTGACTCTGAACTTGTAGTAGACTGCTGTTGCTCCCCATCAACATTTGCACTACTAGTTGTATCACCATTATTTGCATCATCAGTATTATCACTATCAGTATTTGATGTGTCATCGGGATTTGATGGATCATCAGGATTTGGTGATCTATCAGTATCTGATGAATTGACAGGATCTGATTCATTTACTTCAGGTTCCTTGGTAGCTTCATTTTCAAAAATCAGTCTATCATGTGAGTCTTCATTGATTCCAGTTATCTTCTTATCATCAAAAGATACATGTATTGACTCCATGACAGTCCTTGTCCTCAAATTAAAAACTCTGAAGGCTCTTGATGCAGGATAGCCTATGAAAATTCCTTCATCAGCCTTAGTTTCAAATTTTCCTAGTTGTTCAGGATGAGTTCTGAGAACAAAACATTTACAGCCAAACACATGCAGATGCTTCAAACTTGGTTTCTTCTCCTTAAGAGATTGATAAGGAGTAACACCATGTCTGTTTATCAATGTGAGATTTTGAGTATAGCATGCTGTGTTGACTGCTTCTGCCCAGAAATATGTAAGTAATTTTGCTTCTTCCAACATAGTTCTGCCAGCTTCAATAAGAGTTCTATTCTTCCTTTCGACTACTCCATTTTGCTGAGGTGTGCCAGGAGCAGAGAATTGTTGAATAATTCCTTTGTATTTGTAGAACTCTTCGATCTTTGAATTCTTAAATTAAGTACCATTATCACTCCTCAGTATCTTGACTTTGTACTTTGTGCTTCTTTCAATCATCCTCACATGATCCAACAGTATTTCAGGAGTCTCATCTTTTCTGTGCATAAAGTACACCCAGGTGAATCTAGAATATTCATCAACAATTACAAGAGTGTACCTTTTCTTACTGATGGACATGATGTTGACTGGTCCAAATAGATCAAGATGCAGCATGTGATATGGTTCTTCAATAGAGGATTCAGATTTACTCTTGAAAGATGTCCTTCTCTGTTTAGCCTTTTGACATGCATCACAGAGTCCATCAGAAGTATATAACACTTTAGGCAATCCTCTAACCAAATCTTTCTTAACCAACTCATTGATTTTGCTGAAGTTGAGATGAGAAAGCTTCTTGTGCCAAATCCAACTTTCATCTACTGATGATTTACTGATGAGACAAGTAGGAGAGCCATCAGTATTTGATTAAATGTTGGCTTCATATATGTTACCATGCCTGTAGCTAGTCAATACTGTTTTCCCTGATTATTTGCTGACTACTTCACAATGAGTGGAATAGAAGTGGACATGATAACCTCTGTCAGTGATTTGACTAATACTCAACAAGTTGTGTTTCAGTACTTTCACTAGAGCTACTTTTTCAATGATGACATTGCCAATGATTATATTGCCATATCCCAAAGTTTGTCCAATGTTGCCATCTCCATAAGACACAGTTGGGCCAGCTTTTTCTTCATATTCTGATAACAGGGCTTTGTTTCCAGTCATGTGCACAGAACATCCACTATCCATGACTAACACATTTTTCTTTTTACCCTGCAATCAGAATAACAAACACTAATTAGAATTCATAGGAACCCACACCTGTTGGGTTCCTTTTCCATGCATTTTATTAATTTTAGCAGCAGAAGACTTTCTGACTTTAGCAGTCCTGATAGGATTAACTCCATCATGATTTGCTTTGTTAGTATCAGTATTAACAAATGCATGCTTCACATTGACATTCTTAAGGCTATCAGAATTTGCACTATTTTTAAACTTTGGTAATGGATCATAGAAGTTATAGTACAAATCATGATATTCTACACATGTATAAATAGAATGCCATTTACTACCACAATGAAAACAAGAATTCTGTGGTTTATAAAATACTGATCTATTCCTAACATCAGATAGAGGAATTTCAGTAACTTTCTTTAAACTCTTTTTACAATCAATAGCAAGAGGATTAGAGTTTCCACAGTTAAAACAACATTTTCTAGGTGCATTTGGGACATACTCATAGCTATTCTCCTTATTAATCCCAATTTTACCATTCCTGTTTCTCTTAACAGTAGCTTCCTTTTTCTTATCTGTAACCTCACAGATTTTATCCTTGAGTTGTTTCTGAGACAGTAAACCTACATTCTTAGTAACTTTACTCATGACAGGTTTAGACTTAATAATTTTAAAACTTTGAACAGAAGTAGATCCCTTTTCAAAAGTTGAATTGGAATCCTTACCAAAACAAAATTAACAGGAGTAATCTTAGATTTGGTTTTGTCTATAACATGTCTATAGGTTCTTGGACTAACTGCCTCATCAACAACAATTTTCTCTTTCAATTTCTTATCCTCATCTGACTTATAACCTAGACACTCTTTCCAGTTCTTAGAGGTATTAATCTCATGAAATTTTCTACCAGAGTCTGTCCAGGTTCTGATTTTCTCATTAGCATAATCAAGTTCCTTTTCAACAGCAGTACACTTAGATTTCATCTCTAAATACATGTGATTAGCATTGTCACATTCTATCTGTACTTTTTGCATGTGAGAAAATTCAGCTTCTAAATGCTCATTCCTTTTCCTAAGTTCAGACATCTCAGATAAGATCCTAGTATTCTCAGCAGTTTGACTTCTAAAGCTAATATGCAATGACTTTAGAAAACGTCTTAACTCAGAAGCATTATCAATATCAAAATCAAAGACAGTATTTAGTACCTTATCATCAGGAATAGCAGTATCATCAGTATTGACCATTAGGGCATAGTTGACCACCTCAGTATCAGATTCTGAGGAAGAGTCCATCCAGTCCTTACTTGATGTGATGAGTGCCTTGGTCTTCTTGCACTCAGTAGCAAAGTTCCCCATTCCATTACACTTGTAGCATCTAACCTTTGACTTGTCAAATTTGTTACCCTTGCTTTCCTTTTTGATATACTTGTCTTTGTCTGCATTGAAGGTCCTTTTCTGAAAGTTGCCTTGTCTCCTAGCCTTTCTGAACTTCATCCTTTTGAAGCTTCTGACAATCATAGCAACCATCTCTTCCATGTCTGAGTCAGAAGATTTATCATCAGTATTGGCATCAGGATTGCCATCAGTATCTGATGAACAGTCATCAGGATTTGACTCAGCTATAATTGATTTCCTTTTCGAGACCTCCACAGCTTTTCCTTTTGATTTAGCCTCTACTTTCAAAGCAATAGATTTTGCCTTGCTGCCTTTCTTATTCTTTCTTTGTTGAACTTCAAGATCATGAGTTCTTAGCATCCCATAGACTTCATCAAGAGACACAGTGTTGAGATCATACTGATGTCTAATGATCGAGGTCTGAGTATCCATTCTTCTGGAAAATCTCGTAGAAACTTGGTGTTTGAATCTTCAGTTTCATATTCCTTGCCAACTAAAGATAAATCGTTGAGAAGTGTCAGAAATCTATCATATAAATCAGTTAGGCTCTCATCTGGTCTAGCATCGAATTGTTCATATTATTGAATCAAGAGAGCCCTTTTGTTCTTCTTGACAGATCAGATTGTGACGCCCTCCAAACCCGGGGTACAGATTTGGGAGTCACCCGACCAACGGAACACAATATAATCTCTAGTTACCACATGCATAATAATAATAATAACATAAAATACCCCTTATCCAAGATCGCATCCAGATTATGGCATTGAACACAAGCTTCTACAATCCATTATTATTACAAACCAGTTTTATCAGAGTTATAACATTACAACTTAAGTCCAGAGCTAGACATCTAGTCTAATCAAAGTAAAAACAAACAACTACCCTGCCAATGACAATCACTCGAGGGGCCCTCCTAGCTGCCGGTGAACTATCAGTCATGCTGTGCCGACTCATACTCTCGCTTCACTGGAATAGGGATAGAAAACAACAAGCAAGAGTGAGCCAAAGTGCTCAGCAACAATATTTATATCCAATGCAGTTCATAATAAAGGAATTCACAAGTATTTGAATCAACGTATAATGCATAATTGTATCAATTTCTTCTGAAGAAAATAGATTAGAATTGGATTTTTATTTATCACATTCAAATCAAAGGTTGAGCTGCTGATCAGTCACGCATCAACCCCGGACTTGCTTATAGCAAAGCCCTCTACTGGATCCTTGGCCATCTTGGCCTTAATTAACTTCGACCATAAATTTGGTCCTTATTTTAAAAACATTCCAATTCTATCACAACACATAAGCAATACATGCTTCAGTAATAATGACAACAAGAATAAAATGGTATAATAAATTGCAACAGAGCTTCAATTAAGAAGTAAATCCCAACAAGAGTGATACAGTATTGCAAAAGAGCTTCAACTATTTAAGATCAAACAAAGTCCGTGAAACAAGTTCAGAATGGTTTCAAAGGAGCAACACATCCGTTTCAAGGAATAAACAAGGTTATATTATAAACAAGTGAATTGAAGGTAAAGATTCTCAATGTTCAACAAGATTGTGAATGATCAAAGAACTCGGTTATTTTTCATGGAAATAGTGTTATCGGTTCAGATACAGGGTAAGGATGGAATCATTGGTGTTGGTTTGATAGCAACATACATATGCTAACTCAAATTAATACCAATCAAGGGTTTGTGAAAGAAATAGACACTTTCCTGGTTCGACGTAGCCAAATTCTACCGTTGCTATTCTACTTTCTCCTTTCCCTTGCCTCGGGAACTCGATTCTATAATACATAACTCATATTAGTACCTTTTATTGATATTCTATCCTCAAAATATTACTCGTAACCATTTTTAAGTCTAAACAGCCTATCGGCCAATTTCGAGACTTATCGAACGCCCGATCTATTTTTCGATAACAATTTCAGACACTTATCCTTATAAAACACATTTACGGACAATCAAACTCATTATTCCAACTTATATAAACCATATAGTACTTATAAATATTTTTAAAACAATATTCGAGGCTTATTTGAATTTAAATAAGTCCCGGACAATTTTTAAATCAAAAATTGGATTTTCAAACCCTTAATAAGTATTTAATATGCAATTAAATCAATTAATAAAATTAATTGACACTCTTTTAATGCTCAAACTATTTTTAAATAATAAAATAGGCTTGAAAATAATTAAACTGAATTTTAGATTAATTAAATCTAATTAATAATTAATTTTTAAGAATTAACTGATTAAAAGAATTAATCAATTAATTAATTAAATTAATTATTATTTAAAAATAATTAAAATAATTAAGTTTAATAAATTTTAGAATTTAAAAATAATTAATATAATTTTCCAGAATTTTCTGGAATTAAAAATGTATTTTTAAAATAAAAATATGAATTTTTAAAGATTTTAAACTATTTTCGAATTAAATTTAAAAATAAAATTCAAAAAAAGTTTTCTGAAAATAATTTAGGGTTTTGAAAATCAAAACCGGGTCAAAAAATTTCGGGTAAACGGGTCGCCAAGAACTGGAACGGGTCGCCAAGAACAGCCGGAAAATTTCCAAAATCCGGCGACATTTCCAGAATTCGGCGAGCTAAAAACACGACCAAATTTAGGGATTTTGATACCAAAACAATCCTCAACAACCCAGCAATCTATTCTGATAAAAAACATACCAAAAACATCACCGGAACTTCAAACCCGACTATTTTCCGGCGACCTTAAACAAATTTTCCGATCTACCAAAATCCTACATGGAACTCTACGTTCTTTATGTTAAATTAAAGCTGGAAACACACATAATCAAAGCCCTCTATCCAAAATCATGTCAGATCAACAACAAGAACGGACTATTCAAAATAAGAATTCGGGTCAAAACCCGAAAATCAAACCCGACAAAATTGAACATAAACATGAAATTAAAACATGGATTCTTGCTAATTAGAACCCTAGGAACATGTTAGAAGCAACAAATTGAACGGAGAATCAACAGAATGAAAATCCCCAATTTGAACATAAACCCTAATTTTAATTCGAATTTGAAAAATTCATATAAAATTGAAAAATTACCAGATGATGATGAGATTGGAAGATTCTGAAACTAGATCTCAAGATCTTTGATTTGAGTGCTTAAACTCTTGATTTGGATTTCAATAATACCTTCAAAAGTTGGTTTGATTATTCAAGAACACGAAGAACACGGTTCGGGGATTTTTATATTTTTACTTATATGAAATATGGATTATACGAAGTATAATGCACAATCCGTCTTTATATATTTTCTGAAAAATAATACCCCAAACGACATTTTTGGATCATTATAGATCCACTAGATCGTATAAAAACCCTAATTAGGTTAAAAATACGTTTTACGAGAAGATAATTATCTACAAAGACCGATAATTATCCAGATCAATACATATCATTATATAACAAATGCTCAAGAATACTGGGGCTATAACAGATGAAATATTGACATGATCGATATATCCGTTACCCTAAGCAATTAGGGTTCGGAACAATTTTTCCCTTTTTGAACAAAACAAACTATACTAACAAGATCAAATAGATAGGGATGAAATAATACGAATAATTCTTTCGATAATGATTCGAAAACGAAAGATAAAAGAGATAATAATGTACAAGGTTTCAACGGGGCTCTTGAATTTTCAAAACGGGGCTCAAAATTGAATAAGATTTCAAATGACAAAATATTTGAAAGGGGCTTCCGGCTCACCAAATAACACATAATCACTTAACAATCGTAACTTAATAATATTCAAATATTCCACAAGAAATATTTCACACCAAATATATCATTTATATTAATAATAAAATTCACGGATATTACATCCTTCCCCCCTTAATAGGATTCTGTCCTCAGAATCAGATCAAGGAAACAACTGGGGATACTTTTCTAACATATCACTTTCTAATTCCCACGTAGATTCTTCTACTCTAGGATTCCTCCACAACACTCTAACTAATGCTACAGTCTTATTCCTTAACACTTTTTCCTTACGATCCAATATCTGAATTGGTCATTCTACATAAGATAGATCTGCTTGGACCTCTATGGGTTCATATTCTATTACATGGTTCGAATCTGGTCGATACTTCTTAAGCATAGATACATGAAACAAATTATGAACGTGCTGCATATGCGGGGGTAATGCTAACTCATAAGCCACTTTGCCAACTTGCTTTAGAATCTCAAACGGTCCAACGTATCTCGGACTCAATTTCCCTTTCTTCCCAAACCTAACTAGTCCTTTCCACGGTGAAACTTTTTGTAACACTTGTTCTCCCTCTTCAAATTCCATATCCTTTCTGGCTAGGTCAGCATATTTCTTCTGTCGGTTCTGAGCTGTTATCAATCTTTTCTGAATCAATTCAATTACTTCCTTTGTTTGCTGGACTAATTTTGGTCCTATCACTTTCCGTTCACCAACTTCTTCCCAATACACTAGAGATCGACACTTTCGTCCATATAGAGCTTCGTAAGGTGGCATTCCAATACTCGCGTGAAAGCTATTATTATACGAGAATTCCACCAACGGTAGATGGTTATCCCAATTACCTCTAAAATCAAGCGCACAAGTTCTAAGCATATCCTCGATGGTCTGAATTGTCCTCTCGCTTTGGCCGTTTGTTTGCGGATGATAAACCGTACTCATTTTCAACTCGGTGCCCAAACATTCTTGAAAACTTCTCCAAAATCTTGAATTGAATCGAGGGTCTCGATCAGATACTATCGATACTGGAACTCCATGTCGTATTACAATTTCCTTCAAATATAGTTGAACCAAATTGTCTAGTGAAAATCTCTCGTTAATCGGAAGAAAATGCGTAGATTTCGTCAATCGATCCACAATAACCCAAATAGCATCATGGTTAGCCTTCGTTTTTGGTAATCCTACCACAAAATCCATCGCAATGTGTTCCCATTTCCACTCAGGAATTTCTAATGGTTGAAGTAATCCATTTGGCCTCTGATGCTCCGCTTTAACTCTTTGGCACGTAAAACATTTACTTACCCACTCAGCAATTTCTCTTTTCATATCTGGCCACCAAAAGTTCGTTTTGAGATCTCGATACATCTTCGTACTCCCTGGATGAATTGAATATTTCGAGTTATGCGCTTCGTGTAAAATTTCACTTTTCAGTTCCACTATATTAGGTACCCAAATTCGAGAAGCAAATTTCAAAATTCCCTTGTCGTCCGGTTGGCTACATATTTCCTCACCTGTCAAATTACTTGCACCATCGTTCATGACTTGCTCTTGACATCTCCGTATCTTTTCTAACAACTCAGGTTGAAACGTCATGGTGTAAATCATTTCTTTCGCGTCCTTCAGAATACGCACTTCGATTTCTAACCTTTCAAATTCTCTATACAGCTCTTGGGTCATCGTCAGCATATTCAATCTTTCCTTTCTGCTCAATGCATCTGCTACCAAATTCGCTTTGCCGGGATGATAATTGATAGAAACGTCATAGTCCTTAATCAGCTCCAACCATCTTCTCGGTCTCATGTTCAGCTCCTTCTGAGTGAAGATATACTTCAGACTTTTGTGATCTGTGTAGATTTCACATCGCTCTCCGTACAAGTAATGCCTCCAAATCTTCAAAGCAAATACGATTGCTGCTAATTCCAAGTCATGTGTAGGATATTTCTGTTCATGAGGTCTCAATTGTCTTGACGCATAAGTAATCACCTTGTCATGTTGCATAAGCACGCAACCTAATCCTTTATAAGACGCATCGCTATAGATTACAAACTGACCTTGGTCGTCTGGTAACATTAACACGGGTGTTGTCGTTAGTCTCTTCTTTAACTCTTGAAAACTCTCTTCACATTTGTCGTCCCATATGAATTTCTCATTTTTCCTTGTCAACTTAGTCATTGGTGTGGCTATCTTTGCAAAGTCCTGAACAAATCTTCGATAATATCCGGCTAATCCCAAGAAACTCCTAACTTCTGTTGGTGTCTTTGGTCTTTCCCAATCTTTTACTGCTTCAATATTTGCTGGGTCTACCTTGATACCTTCGTTGCTTACCACGTGCCCTAGAAATTGCACTTCTCTTAACCAGAATTCACACTTGGAAAATTTTGCGTATAGCTCTTCTTGTCTTAAGATATCCAACACTATTCTCAAATGATTAGCATGTTCTTCTTCTGTCTTGGAATATATCAAAATATCATCAATGAATACTACCACAAACTTATCCAAATATTTCTTGAAAATCCTATTCATCAAGTCCATGAAAGCAGCTGGTGCATTATTCAATCCGAACGCCATCACTAAAAACTCATAATGTCCATACCTTGTTCGAAAAGCCGTCTTTGATATGTCGTCTGGTTTAATCTTTAATTGGTGATATCCTGACCGTAGATCAATCTTAGAAAAATGAACCTCTCCTTTCAACTGATCGAATAAATCATCTATCCTAGGTAATGGATACTTATTCTTGATGGTTAGCTTGTTCAATTCTCGGTAATCTATACAAAGTCTCATACTCCCATCCTTTTTCTTAACAAACAGTACTGGAGCTCCCCACGGTGAAACACTAGGTCTGATAACTCCTTTGTCTAACAATTCCTGCAATTGCTTTGCCAACTCGTTCATCTCCACTGGTGCCATTCTGTATGGTGCTTTGGATACTGGTGCTGCGCCCGGTGTCAAATCGATTGCGAACTCAATCTCTCTATCTGGAGGTAATCCTGGTAGTTCTTCTGGAAAAACATCCGGAAACTCGTTCACAACTGGAATATCCTCGAATTTTGAAACTTCCTTCTCTTTATCTATTACGTATGCAAGATACGCTTCACATCCTTGTCTCAATAATCTCTTAGTCTGAATCATTGTCAAAAACTTCTTTGTCTGTTTCTCTCCTTGAAATATTATTTCTTTCTTTCCTGGGGTAATTAAAATAACTCTCTTTTTCTTACAATCAATGCGCGCATCATACTCAGTTAACCAATCCATTCCTAAGATCACATCAAATTCTCCCAACTTAAAGGGTAATAAATCAGCATAGAAACGGTTTCCTAAAATCTCAATTTCGCAACGGGGACAATGTAAACTAATCGGTATACGATCCTGATTAGCTATCTCTATGTTCAACACTCCATTTAAAGGTTCCATTACACAATTTAAATTACGAGCAAACGTCTCAGAAATAAACGACTTAGTAGCTCCTGAATCTATTAGTACTTTAGCATTAACAGAATTGACTAGAAGTGTACCTGCCACCACATCGGTATCTCTAACTACTTCCCTCATCGTCATGTTATAAGTTCTGGCTTGCGGCTGAACATTGACAACTGAAGGTGCCTCTATTGCTCGAATCATGTTGTTCACGGGTGCTGGTGCTCTGCAATCCTTAATCATATGACCTGGTTTCTTGCATCGATAACACACAATACTATTCTTACAATCCCTGGAATAATGACCCTTCTGGTTGCATTTAAAACATGTAATACTCAATCTGTGGAATACTCCGGGATGTCTTTTCCCGCATGTCTTGCATTCTGGCAGTGGAGGTCGGGGAACTACTTGCTGATTGTTGTTGGGTGGACGATTGATTGGTCCTGCACTCCCGGTGTCTAGTTTCTTGAAATTTGAACCTCTACCCGGCTGGAATCCTGGTTTCTTGTTTGGATGGCTTTGAAGATCTCCCTGTGGCTGTACCTTATCAGATGTCCCTATCTTTCTTTTCTTATTCTCTTTCTCTCTCATATATGAATCACTCTCTCCTTCCGCAATCATTGCCTTCTGTACCACAGCTGCATATGTATCTAATTCCAATACCGCTAAGTTACTACGAATCCATGACCTCAGTCCCTGTTGGAACCTTTTGGCCTTCTTCTTCTCTGTATCCACATATATCGGAACAAACCTAGACAACTCCGTAAACTTGGTCTCATATTGAGAAACAGTCATACTACCCTGCTTCAGTTCTAGAAATTTCAATTCCATCTGGTCTTGCATGTAATCAGGAAAATACTTTTCTAAAAACAATTCCGTAAATCTATCCCACATAATTAACCCTTCAGGTTCAAGGGCCTTACTTGTTTCCCACCAATAATTTGCCTCATTTTTCAGAAAGTAACTAGCATACTCAGTTTTCTTCTCTCCCGTTACCTCTGTAAATGTAAAAGCTTTCTCCATTTCTTTCAACCATGCCTTTGCCTCAACTGGATCAGCAGATCCCTTGAACTCTGGAGGTTTTGCTGCTTGAAAAGATTTAAACGTAACCACGGGTAATACTGGCTGTTGCTGTTGCTGCTGATGCTGTTATTGTTGATGCTGCTGCTGTTGTTGCTGTAGCAACTGCTGTTGGATCTGTTGTTGTTGTTGAGCTAGAGCTGTAGTTTTCTGAGTAAGGATGTTTAAAAGCTGTATTACAACCGGATCTAAATGACCCGTTGGGGGTGTATTCTGTTGACCTTCTTGGTCAGTAGAACTATTTGCATGAGTGTTTCGTCTAGGTGG
This sequence comes from Heracleum sosnowskyi, assembly GCA_030848705.1. NCBI lineage: Eukaryota > Viridiplantae > Streptophyta > Magnoliopsida > Apiales > Apiaceae > Heracleum > Heracleum sosnowskyi. The sequence goes on from CM061235.1 coordinate 77,360,728, forward strand.
CATAGTGCTGATGAATAAACAATAACTGATTTAATTAAACAATTCATAAATGGAAAAGAATGTGGTTAATAGAATCGAGGGTTACAAATCATCAAATGGCACCGTAACGATTACAAGTTTCCAAAGAGATATATATAAAAGACAACTGTTGCAATAAGTAGAATGGCAATTATTGTGCTGAAATAGAATGACAGGAAAATAATGACAGTTCTGCAAAAGTAGTGATCATATATATATATATATATATATATATATATAATAAGATCCAATACAAACGTAGAACGGTTTCAAAAGTAAAGTGTGTCATAGCTGAACTACGACTGCCGATCAACAGTACAACAACAAAAATACAACAACAACCCAAGGCGATACTATAAGCCTGTTGTACTGCTGGTACTGTACTATGCATCTATATACTTTCTGACTAAAACTCCATCCAACCTAATAACATCCAATCTAATCCTGCTCACGGATCATCATCTCTAGTCTCCCATATCGCTGGTCCTGCAATCTCCCCAATCTCTCTCATCGCAAAGTCCAAAACCTCTCTAATCCCTGCTGTAGTCTCTCCCTCCCTGCTAGTAGCCAATCCATGCAACCTCGTCTCTACCAATGTCCTCGTAACCCTAAGTCTCATCCGGGTCTCACCTATCTGATCTCTGAATCTATCTCTGTCTCTAGCTACAACTGTCTCCGCCGAACGCATCTCACGCATCTCTGCTACCTGTCTATGAAAATAATCTCTCTCCTCTCTCATCCTCTGATAATGGTGATGTGGAACTGGTGGCTCAGTGATCTGGAACAAAGGTCCGGAAACTGAAGCCTGAGATCGTGGTGATGCGGGTATGCGTCGAAGTGGAACGTGACATGGTATAGGATCCCTCCTGACCACTACAGGTCCAATCTGAGGTCGTATCGGTCGCGATGGTCCTGCTCTCATATCTGGTACCGGTCTCTCCTCTACCGGGTGCTCTGACGGATCTGAGTCTGAACTAGAGCTAGGTGGCTACAATTATCACCATATTCAATTTATATCTCTAATCAACCTATTATGACCATTAAGTGAATTCCTAACCCTCTATATCATTCTGGACCCTAAATCCTAACTTGTCTCAAATGCCATAACCTGTTGCTCTGATACCAACCTGTGACGCCCTCCAAACCCGGGGTACAGATTTGGGAGTCACCCGACCAACGGAACACAATATAATCTCTAGTTACCACATGCATAATAATAATAATAACATAAAATACCCCTTATCCAAGATCGCATCCAGATTATGGCATTGAACACAAGCTTCTACAATCCATTATTATTACAAACCAGTTTTATCAGAGTTATAACATTACAACTTAAGTCCAGAGCTAGACATCTAGTCTAATCAAAGTAAAAACAAACAACTACCCTGCCAATGACAATCACTCGAGGGGTCCCTCCTAGCTGCCGTGTTAGTGTTAGTGCCCTAGAGACAATACAATTATACTTCTGGGAAACACTATTTTGTTATTTAATAATGATTATGTTCTATTGATTATTCGACAATAATTATTATGTCTTTATTTACTGCGATATTAATGTTAGAGTAATAAATGTCCTTGGAATATTGAACACGTATTCTATATCTTTAAGTAATGTTTCCGTGTAATATAATCCCTTTAACCAAATATTATAGATTAAACTCGAGGCATGTTATTAGTCATCCTCTTCAACGTTTAATCCAGGTTTCCTTGATCAATGAGTAGACTATTAAAACAAATCAATATTTGAGCATGGCCATGCATTTTCATAGTCTCACTCAATCAAGAGGCCAATAATATCTCTCCTAATAATAGGAGGGTTAAATCCTATATCTATCATTCATATTTCTCATACGACTCATAATATACCCGATGTCCACTTTTATCATTACCCGGTCAAAGGTAACTTTTAATGTAATCAAAGTATATTAATCCTCGTATAGAAATATAATGATCTCAAGTCTAAGGATCATTACACCATTATCACTGTGAGATATTCTAATGACTTTATTACCATGTAGAATCTCACTGTGGGTCTATCCGGTGCCATGTAGAATATTACATGCACCTATGTTCTTGACTTTAGTATCACTATGTCCTTGGAATATTGAACACGTATTCTATATCTTCAAGTATGTGACTTAAAAATGAGATTATATGAATAGTGTTTATATTAGAATAGCTCACACTGATAATGGTGTAATGATCCTTAGACCTGAAATCATTATATTTTTATACGAGGATTAATATACTTTGATTACATTAAAAGTTACCTTTGACCGGGTGATGATAAATTATAAGTCCCTACAGCCAAAGCAGCAACCTTTGCTCCATTGCCAACGCGTAGGTCGACTTCTCCTTTCGCCAAAGTCCTACTCCTTCGAAGTTCCTGCACATTTATACAAATGTGAGAACCACATCCAGTATCTAATACCCATGATATAGAAGTAGACAAATTGAATTCTATAACATAAATACCTGAATCTGAAATCTTCACAGAATTAATTTTCTTCAAATCCTCCAAGTAAGCATGACAGTTTCTCTTCCAATGACCTGGTTTATTGAAATAGTGACAATCACCTTTTGCAGCACCTTTTGTAACACCTCCTGTAGGCTTCAAAGCCTTTTTAAAAGCAGGTTTTGGATTAGCAGATTTAGATCCAATCTTCTTCTTGCCTTTCCTTTTACCCTGTTCTTTGGCATTCCCTTTATTGACCATCATAATGGCGTTAGGGGATGCCTTCTGAATATTGGTCTCAGCAGTTTTCAACATTGCCAACAATTCAGTAGGTGTCTTGTCTATCTCATTCATGATGTAATTCATTACAAACTTAGCATAGCTGCTGTTCAAAGATTGCAAGATTAGATCTATCTGGGTTTCCGTACCGATGGTGGAACCCAGAGTAGCAAGGTACTCCATATATCCAATCATCTTTAGAACATGCGGTGCAACTGGATCACGATCACCCTGTTTGCATGCATACAAGGCTTTGCTTGTATCAAACCTCTCCTGACGAGCCTGTCCTTCAAACATACGTTTAAGGTGATCAATCATCACATAAGCATCCATATGCTCATGTTGTTTCTGAAGCTCGGGACTCATAGTCGCAAGCATAAGACAGGTAACATCTGTGTCATCATCAATATGTTTCTGATAAACATTCTGTTGATCAACCAATGCACCTTCTGGAAGAGGTTCAGGGCGAGGAATATCAATGACATGGAGCTTTCGCTCTTGCCTGAGGACAATCCTCAAATTCCTTTGCCAGTCGAGGAAGTATGTTCCTGTCAGCTTGTCCTTCTCAAGGACTGATCGTACAGAGAAGTTATTTGAGTTATGTGCCATTAAATATCTACAATGTTAAACATGCATAAAATAAGTTAGTCTGCGGATTATATAGATAATGTTCAAGTGATTATTCATATATATATATATTCATAATATATATCACCCACTATTTTATCAAATTAATAGCCCTATCTATCAATTCGGAAAAGTTTCTTTAAACCTTTCTAGCGAGCCAAGATCCATATTTCATCATGCTTAAGGTCAGCTTTGGCTTTACTCCAAAAACACAATTATTTAGGTAGACAACTTTTGTCAATTATATCTTATATAACTCTTGGATAGTTTGGTAGAACAACAATTGTACGTATTTATCCCATAAATCTTACCAAACTCCATGCCTCTAAGTTCACAATCCTATTGTGGTAACTTAGTTAAGTCTAACCCAATAGTCTAACAGATAAGTATCACATTTACTTCATCACGCCTTACCACGATAGATTGGAGTGCTTCGCTTTGGCGAACCCACTATTTCTCGATCTAGGTCTTGACGAGTGTTGCCCATTGGAAGGCATCTTAGTGACTTAATATTTTAACTTTAGGGATTTTATTAAAACGACCATGATCCCATCATCAAGAGATTCCTAATTTTTCCTTGAACTAAGTACTTCAATTCAAAATTCATCAATGGTTTGATTTCCAGTCCAGCGGAGGAGTCATAGTGGTCTCACTTAAAATCCACCTTTCTTACAAGCGCTGCTTGTATTTTTGTCAAAATCGCCCCATATCAAAAAATTGAAAATTCACACTTATTTCCGTGTTTCATAAACACAGGAATCTCATGTTCGTTTTGTTCAATTTTAAAATCTTGAATCGTTACAGATTTTATCTTGTTTAGCAGGCATGGCATGGGTGATGTATCTAATACATACATTAATACATGATTAATCTAATTAAAGCATGCATCACATTGTATCCTACACATGCAATCATACATCAATATGTAAAGTGCAGTATGTAAACGTGCTTGGTTATGGCCTTTATCCTATATGATCCTTTCAAGCTAATGAAAGGATCAAGGTCAATCTATGGTGGAAAAACATAAATACAATTACATGTCTTCATTCTCCTTGTTCCCTTGAATGCACCTCCTTTTGGATCGTCCTTCAATCTTCAAGTACATTACATTGAACAATTGAATCCAACCTATACTAATGTACTTACATAATAAAACTCGATTTACATTCGAGGTTTGTTAGGCCGAATACACAATATATAATCAATATATGTATGAGAGTAACAATCAAGAACACTGTTTATGAACAATAAACTGAATTATATTAAATAACTCTTCTCTCAGTGATGTAAAATATCACAGAGAGCTGCTAGGTTACAAGAATGATAATTCACGTATTCGCATCCCTTTTAGGGTTAACCTATCTGTGTTTATATAGTACACAGCTACATAGAATCAATCTCTAATTGATATTCCTATAAATTAGCTATACAATTTATATCAAATTAAGATTGCTTCTGTCTTCTGTTCCGTTTCCTTATCTGTCTCAATATATCTTGCTTCTTTCCATCTTCAAGATATATTGCTTCTAGAATCTTCATATTAGGACCGACAGTTAATAAACTCTCATCCCGTCAGACTTTATCAAACTCTGACTGGCTTCCAGTAAACTCTGATGAGTACCTGTTTTCTTAAACACTGATAAACAATCATCAGCAATTATATCTAACAAGGTTAAACAATTACAAGAATGAAGAAAATGACATGCAAGTCGTATTTATAAAACCAAAACCATAAACCATTAAACTACGGGTCTTAAGGCCATAACCAGCACCATGCTCAAATACACAATTATTAACACAAAAATAATACAGCGGGGGTCCGGGGGCGGCAGCCCCCGGGCGGGGGTCAGGGGGCGGCAGCCCCGTGGCAGGGTCCAAGGGGCGGCAGCCCCTGGCTGGGGTCCAAGGGGCGGCAGATCGTGTCCAAACATGATCTGTCTCACAGTTTATATCCCTATATAAACCAGACAACATGCATAACATACAATCATCGCATATTAATCAGTCATATCACTTTATTAAGCATAACAGAATCATATATAAGCGATATAACATATTATAATCGATATATCTCATAACTGTATCAAGTCAGATTCATAAAACATGCATACATGCATCGAATACAGTAAACACATAACCAAATCAGCCCCTTATACACGTAGCTCTTAATACCATCCTCGTATAGAAATATAATGATCTCAAGTCTAAGGATCATTACACCATTATCACTGTGAGCTATTCTACTGACTTTATTACCATGTAGAATCTCACTATGGGTCTATCTGGTGCCATGTAGAATATTACATGCACCTATGTTCTTGACTTTAGTATCACTATACCTATGACCAATGAGATGTGGTCATTTAGTCAACGAACATACTAATCTTTATGCATCATAATTGTCCCAATTCATAATGCTTAATTAGGGATATCTTTAGGAATATAAACACTATTCATATAATCTCATTTTTAAGTCACATACTTAAAGATATAGAATACGTGTTCAATATTCCAAGGACATTTATTACTCTAACATTAATATCGCAGTAAATAAAGACATAATAATTGTTTTCGAATAACCAATAGAACATAATCATTATTAAATAACAAAATAGTGTTTCCCAGAAGTACAATTGTATTGTCTCTAGGGCACTAACACTAACAATCTCCCACTTGCACTAGAGCCAATCACCCATGTATCTAATACCCATGGAACTAGTGTGACATTCGTGCTTCTGCTGCGACAAAGCCTTAGTCAGTGGGTCCGCAACGTTATCATTAGTATGCACTTTACATATATGTATATCCCCTCTATTATTTATTTCTCTAATGAGGTGATATCTCCTAAGTATATGCTTTGCCTTGGAATGGGATCTTGGTTCCTTAGCCTGCGCAATGGCTCCATTGTTATCGCAATATAGATCAATTGGGTCTGCGATCGATGGAACCACTCCAAGTCCCGTAATAAAATTCCGAATCCAAACAGCCTCTTTGGCTGCTTCACTGGCTACAATATACTCAGCTTCCATTGTAGAATCAGCTACTGTTTCTTGCTTTGAACTCTTCCAGCTTACAGCACCTCCATTTAGGCAAAACACAAATCCAGACTGAGACACAGTGTCGTCCCTATCTGTCTGGAAACTAGCATCAGTGTAACCTCTTACAACTAGTTTCTCATCTCCTCAATATATCAAGAAAGAATCTTTAGTCCTCTTAAGATACTTAAGAATGTTCTTGACAACTGTCCAGTGACCTTCACCTGGATTATACTGGTATCTACTCGTCATTCTCAAAGCATACGAGACATCAGGACGAGTACATATCATTGCATACATTATAGAACCAATTGCCGAAGCATATGGTACTTTATTCATTCGGTCCTTCTCATCTGATGATTTAGGACAGTTTTCTTTTGAGATCGTTATCCCATGAGACATTGGGACATAGCCCCTTTTAGCCTCTTGCATCCCGAAACGATGCAATATCTTGTCAATGTATTTACTCTGACTTAAGCCGATCATTCTTCTGGGTCTATCTCTATAGATCCTGATCCCTAATATGTAGGAAGCATCGCCTAAGTCTTTCATCGAGAAATTATTTCCCAACCAAGTCTTTACAGCCTGTAGAGAAGTAATGTCATTCCCTATTAGCAATACGTCATCTACATATAATACTAGGAATGCCACATGGCTCTCACTAACCTTCTTGTAAACACACAGTTCATCCTCATTTTGTATGAAACCAAACTCTTTCACTGTTTCATCAAAACGAATGTTCCATCTCCTCGAGGCCTGCTTCAACCCATAAATGGATCGTAGTAACTTACAGACCATCCTAGCAAATTTTGGATCGACAAAACCCTCAGGTTGTGTCATGTACACATCCTCTTCTAAGCTCCCATTTAAGAAAGCAGTCTTGACATCCATTTGCCAGATTTCATAGTCATAATAAGCTGCTATTGCAAGCAAAATCCTGATGGATTTGACCATAGCCACCGGTGGGAAGTTTCATCATAGTCAATACCATGAATTTGCTTGAAACCTTTCGCCACTAGTCTAGCTTTGTAGGTCTGTAAATTACCATCCATGTCAGTTTTCTTCTTGAAAACCCACTTGCACTCGATGGGTTTAACCCCTTCAGGTGGTTCAACCAAAGTCCATACTTTGTTTTCATACATGGAATCCATCTCAGATTTCATGGCTTCCAGCCATCTCTCAGAATCTGGACTATTCATAGCATCTTTGTAGGTAAGAGGCTCATCATTATCTACAAGCATTACATCGCCATTTTGAGTCAGCAGAAATCCATAATATCTCTCTGGCTCATGACGAATCCTACTAGATCTACGAACGACCTGTGTTTCTTGAGCAATGTTGTCCTGAACATTTTCAGTCACATTCTGCTCATGTTCCAACTCTGGTTCAACGTTAATCTGTGGTTCTCGATCCTCATCGAGATCTATTGTCCTCCCACTATTTTTCTTAGAAAGTAATTCTCTTTCAAGAAACACAGTTGTTCGAGCAACAAACACTTTGTTCTCTGAAGGATTATAGAAGTAATACCCTTTGGTTTCATTTGGATATCCCACAAAATTACATTTATCTGATTTTGGTCCTAGCTTGTCAGAGGTTAAACGTTTCACAAACGCTTCGCATCCCCAAATTTTCATAAATGACACGCTATGACGTTTCTCAGTCCATATCTCATATGGTATCTTTTGAATCGTTTTTGAAGGAACTCGGTTTAGTGTTTGTGCAGCCGTCTCTAGGGCATAGCCCCAGAAACTAATTGGAAGATCTTCTAGACTCATCATCGATCGCACCATGTCCAATAAGGTACGATTTCTCCTTTCAGATACACCATTCCACTGTGGTGTTCCAGGAGGTGTGAGTTGTGATACAATACCACACTCCTTTAAGAAATTCTTAAATTCTAAGCTTAGGTACTCACCTCCACGATCAGATCGTAGGGTTTTAATACTTCCGCCTATTTGATTTTCCACTTCTGCCTTGTACTCTTTGAATTTTTCAAATGATTCGGACTTGTTCTTCAAAAGATACACATATCCGTATCTACTAAAATTATCAGTAAAGGTTATGAAGTAGTAAAAACCACCTCTTTCCATCGTACGCATTGGACCACATACATCACTATGTATAAGCTCTAATCGTTCGGTGGCCCTTTCACCAATTCCGGTAAAAGGAGCTTTAGTCATTTTTCCAATGAGACAAGATTCGCATTCTTCGTGTGATTCAAAATCAAACTTATCCAAGTAACCATCCTTATGTAACTTGGAAATGCGTTTCTCATTTATATGGCCTAAACGACAATGCCAAAGGTATGTTTGATTTGAGTCATTAGCCTTAATACGTTTATTATTTACATTATAGACAAGAGTATCAAGATCTAGAACATATAAACCATTAAATAAACGTGCAACCCCATAGGTAACATTATTCAAACCAAAGGAACAACTATTGTTCTGAATTGTAAAGGAAAAACCTTTCTTGTCCAAACAAGAAACAAAAATAATGTTTCTGCAAATCGCAGGCACGTAAAAACAGTTCTCAAGTTCTAAAATAAGCCCTGTGGGCAATGATAAATTATAAGTCCCTACAGCTAAAGCAGCAACCTTTGCTCCATTGCCAACGCGTAGGTCGACTTCTCCTTTCGCCAAAGTCCTACTCCTTCGAAGTTCCTGCACATTTATACAAATGTGAGAACCACATCCAGTATCTAATACCCATGATGTAGAAGTAGACAAATTGACTTCTATAACATAAATACCTGAATCTGAAATCTTCACAGAATTCATTTTCTTCAAATCCTCCAAATAAGCATGACAGTTTCTCTTCCAATGACCTGGTTTATTGCAATAGTGACAATCACCTTTTGCAGCACCTTTTGTAACACCTCCTGTAGGCTTCAAAGCCTTTTTAAAAGCAGGTTTTGGATTAGCAGATTTAGATCCAATCTTCTTCTTGCCTTTCCTTTTACCCTGTTCTTTGGCATTCCCTTTATTGACCATCATAATGGCGTTAGGGGATGCCTTCTGAATATTGGTCTCAGCAGTTTTCAACATTGCCAACAATTCGGTAGGTGTCTTGTCTATCTCATTCATGATGTAATTCATTACAAACTGAGCATAGCTGCTGTTCAAAGATTGCAAGATTAGATCTATCTGGGTTTCCGTACCGATGGTGGAACCCAGAGTAGCAAGGTACTCCATATATCCAATCATCTTTAGAACATGCGATGCAACTGGATCACGATCACCCTGTTTGCATGCATACAAGGCTTTGCTTATATCAAACTGTAAAGCATAATGTAACATAAGATCTAAAAGAGATAACTACAACTCAACAAAGGACAAGACATACAATAATATTAACAGAAGCACAAGAATCCAGAATCAAAGAAAGAAAAGGTAAACTCAAAAAATCAAAATACGTTATGTATTCTTGAAGTCCGTAAACAGGTCACGGAAAGAAGTTCATGAAAATGTTCAAGCCTCAGTGACAGCAAAAGAAACAAGACTTTGAAGACGACAGAAGTATGTGAATGATTTAGAGTCAGTACCACGGGATTCCAGTGATGAAGCAACCCGAACGACAAGGGACGTATCAGCAGCATTGTATTGAAGACATAAAATAAGAATTGATCAAGTGTTATTCATCTGTGAACCAGACCAGTTGCACTAGGTGACGACACTGAAAAGATCAAGTTGTTTTATCGTCTCGGAAGAAATTGATACAGTCTAAAACTTAAACACCCAGGAGCTCAGGAGTAATTACTAAAGGACAAAAGAGAAGAAAAAGAATTCGATAGTTTTTCATTTGAAAAAACTATCGAATGGTGGTTGAAGTAATTTATTGAAAAACAAAGTAAGTTAATTTGGCATTCGATAGTTTTGATTTAAAAACTATCGAATGGCAAATTAATGTAATCCATTCGATGGTTTTTTAATCCATTCGATGGTTTTTCAATTCATGGAGCAGGTGAAAAGTTGTGCTTGTCTGACAGGTTGATGAAGATCCAACGGCCAAGAATATTCTATTCTAAATGGTTCGATGGTTTTTCAATTCAAGTCTACAATTAATACTGAGAGAAGAGTGTGTCTTCTTCAGTTAAGGCATTCAACACAGACACATTACTGAGAGAGAGAAGAGCCGGAGAAAATTATCAGAGAAATTAATAGTGCTCAGAACTTGATCATTGTTTTGTATTTGTGTAACCTTAAACTCATTGAAGCTAATCTACGGATTAGAAATTGTAGCACCCCTTTGAGGTTTATATTTGTAAAAAGATATATTCCCCGAAACTTGATTTGGTTTGGTGTGTTTGATTTCGTTATAGAACTGAAAGATTAATCCGCGAACGAAATTAAATTATTTGTGAGTATCGTATTCAACCCCCCATTCTACGATACTTTGGACCTAACAATTGGTATCAGAGCTACTTGATTGACATACAAATCAGATCCGGTGAATGAGACCAAAATCAAACGTAGCGTGAAAATTCGAAGCAAATTTTTTAACTTTCAAAATTTTTCATTTAATTGGAATTTCTTGAATTTTAAATAATTTGAAATTTTCAGAAACCATGAGTGCTCCAAAGACAACCGCTGGTATTAAAGTTCCTCCGTTTACTAGAGATGATTTCGGTTTGTGGAAGATGAAGATGCTGTTATTTATCAAGGCATCTAATCCGTTGTATATTGGCATTTTAGAGAACGGACCGTTTGTACCAATGAAATCAGTTGGTGAATCTACAGCTCCTGATGGTAGCAGGATTCCTCAAGGCACCCAACCTAAGGATATTAGTGAATACATAGATTCTGACAAAGAACTGATTAGATTGGACACCGGTTTAATGTTGATATTGGCGGACTCCGCAGACAAGGAAATGAGCTATCAGTTAATGAACTGTATAAGCGGGAACATATGTGGGATACCATTAACTTGATAATGGAAGGAACTGAAGACGTTCAGGAAAACAGATTGGACATCCTGACTTCTCAATATGAAGCGTTTAGGTCACTGTCAGGAGAAAGTATAACTCAGGTCTTTGAGAAGTATACTAAGCTACTCAATGAATTGGCAATGAAAGGAAAGACCTATCCACTGAGAGAATCTAACAGGAAGTTCATGATGACGCTGCCCCATCAAGTAGAACACAAGTCATCATCCATTAGGGAAAGAATTGACTTCACAAAGATGTCACTAGAGATGATCTATGGCAAGTTGAAGACCTATGAGATGGAACAGGAACAAAGAGTGATAATCTACGGAACAGGGACAGTGGAAAGCAAGCACAATGCACTTGTGAGATCAGCAGCACTTGTAGTGGATGAACCAACAATTTCTGAGATCCAGGTTCAAACCTCTAGAGCTGGAAAGGAGGTGATAATAGAAGCAGAGATGGATTCTGTGAATCTGGGTGTTGATGAAAGTGATTACTACACCCTAGAAGAGTTTGAGCAAATGGAAGACAAAACCATGGCGTACTTAGCTGCAAAGTTTAGTCATATTCGTTTCAAGAGAAACCCTAAGTACAAGTTCAAGGGCTCAACCAACAGATTCCAGAAGAGCAATTATACACCGAGTACAGGCTTTAAAGGAGGCTACAAGACTGGCATGATTGATAGAAGCAAATCAAGATGCTACAACTGCAATGAGTTAGGGCATTTCGCCACTGAATGCCGGAAGCCTCGTCAAGCAAGAGACATGAAAGATGTCTATGGAAAGAAGGATTCTTATGATGAGTTGAAGAAGGAGAATGCCAAGCTTAAACAGCAATTGGAGGCATTTTCTGGAAAGCAGAAAGGGAAAGCTTATATAGCAGAGGGAAAGCACTGGGATGATACTGATTCGGATGAAGAGGAGGAATATGTGAATGTTGCTCTAATGGCTGACTCTTCAGAGGAATCACCACAATCATCTCAGGTACCTATCTTAACTACTATTGATATGTCTAACTCTGAGTACAAGAAAACTGTGCAAGATCTTAGTGTAGAATTGTTTAATGTTCACACAAGCATGCTAGCATCTGAAATGGAAAATGCTAGACTAGTTCTTAAGATTAAAAAGTTAGAATCTAAAAATGAAGAACTAGAGCTTGTAGCTGTCACATTAGAAGATCTTAAGCAAAAGAATGCGTACTTAGAGAACAAGGTCAAGTGTAGTGATGAGATAGAGACTATCCTCAGGAAGCAGATTTCAGATTTAGATTTGAAGCTGAATGCTTTTAAGAATTCCGCTCTAATTGCCAAGGAGATCATTGATACTCAGGCCGTAGAGAATAAAACTGCTATAGGACTTGACTATAACAAGAAAGCTGGTAAGAAGATTTTGGAATTCCCTGTGACACCTTCAGTTGTCAAAAGGAATACTCCACATGTTCTTAAGAATGTTGATTGTCCAGTTTTTGTTAAGCCGTTTCCACCACTTTTTCATGAGGATGACCTTTACATAGCACAAGAATTGCTTGAGGAGGATTTAGTGAAGGAAAAAGAGGTAAAGACTAAGTTGCCTAGGAAATCAGTAAAAAATGAATTACCTAAACCTGATTTACCTAAAACTGAAGTAGGTTCCTTAGTTAGTAGTGTTAAAAAGAACAGGAATGGGAAGAAGAAGGTTGTTTATCAGGAAGTTGTTCCACCTTCTCCCATTGCATCCAGGAAGTCGTGCACTATTTGTAATTCTGCTGGACACCTTACACATGCATGTAAAAAGGTTAAAGTAGATACTGCTAATACTTCTGGATTGCATAACATGTCTGACATGCCTGATCTTCATGAACCCTGTGGAAAGAAAGAGTGTTTGCTATGTAAGTACAACATCATGCATGCTTATTTTAAGTTGATGAATGATAATAGCAATAGCACTGATAATGTTAAATCCACAGATACTATGAATATCAAACAGGGTAAGACTAAATTGAATGTTACTCCTGTTCAATCATCTAAACCTTCAGGACCCAAACAATTTTGGGTACCAAAGTCCGCTTAATCAATCTGTGATTGCAGGGTAAGGTTAAAATCTCAAAGGTCGTGTGGATACTGGATAGTGGCTGTTCTAGACACATGACAGGTGAAGAGTCCCTGCTTACAGAGGTGGTTAAGAAGACCGGCCCGATTGTAACCTTTGGAGATGACAGCAAAGGATTCACTACGGGATATGGTAAATTGAAAGCTGGAAATGTCATCATTGAAAACATCTATCTTGTTGAAGGATTAAAGCACAATCTGTTAAGCATCAGTCAGTTCTGTGATAAAGGCTACAATGTAGATTTCAGAAAGGACAAGTGCTTAATCACCAACAGGAAGGATGAGAAGCTTACTCTACTGGGAGTGAGAAAAGGAAACCTGTTTATAGCTGACTTAAGTTCTACCAGTGAAGGAGAAGTTACATGTTTCTATGCAAAGGCATCTTCAGAACAAAGTTGGCTATGGCACAAGAAGCTCTCACATCTGAACTTCAAAACTATGAACTCTTTGGTAAAGAGGGAGTTAGTGAGAGGGTTGCCCCTGATGGAATTCAATCAGGAGGGACTATGTGAAGCATGTGAAAAGGGGAAGTCGAAGAAAGCATCACATGGGAGCAAAGGAATGACAAGCATTACTGAACCATTACAGCTGATTCATATGGATTTATTTGGTCCAGTAAATGTCATGTCACTTTCAAGACAAAGATATGCATTGGTGATGGTGGATGACTACTCCAAGTACACGTGGGTGTTGTTCATACAATCAAAGGATGAAGCAACACAACTAATCATTGATCACATCAAGAAGATAGAAGTGGAAGCTAAGCTACCTGTGCGGACAATCAGATCAGACAATGGAACTGAATTCAAGAATGCAGTTCTTAATGATTTCTGCTCAGAGAAAGGAATTTCAAGACAGTATTCAGCACCAAGAACTCCTCAACAAAATGGAGTAGTGGAAAGGAAGAACAGGACCTTGGTTGAAGCAGCAAGGACCATGTTGAGTGAATCAAAACTTCCCACTTACTTTTGGGCTGAAGCAGTGAATACAGCTTGCTACACTCAGAATCGTACCCTGATCAACAAAGATCATGAAAAGACTCTGTATGAGTTAATGGCCAACAAGAAGCCAACACTGAAGTATTTTCATGTGTTTGGTGCAAAGTGTTTTGTACTTAAAGATGGAGAACATCTTGGCAAGTTTGATGCCAAAGCAGATGAAGGCATTTTTCTGGGCTATTCTCTGGAATCTAAGGCTTTCAGGGTATATGTGATTAAAGATAAGAAGGTGTTGGAAAGCTTAAATGTAACATTTGACGACACCAAAAGACCAGGCCTGCAAACTGGAGAGAACTCTGAATCCTTGGTATTTGAAAATCTATCAGGAGATCTCTCTGACAATGAAGAAGTACCTGAAGTTGTTAAAGTTATTAATAATAATGATAATGATAATGACTCTGGACAAAGTGGTGACCAAAGTGGAGATCCTCAAAATTCTACAGGATCCACTAGTCAGTCTACAGAATCATCAGATCAAACCGTCAACAACTCAGGGGGAGCAGGAGAAGGATCAACTAGTCACACTCCACAACATCTAGAACAAGGAGAATCATCAAGATCGCATCTGCCAAGACAAAGGGTATGGAATAGAGATCATCCCTTTCACTTGATCATTGGTGATCCGGACACAGGAGTGAGAACTAGGAGAACATCACAAAATGAATGTCACTATTCTGGGTTTCTTTCAGAAACAGAACCTAAGAAAGTTGAAGATGCTCTAGATGATCCAGATTGGGTAATTGCTATGCAAGAAGAACTCAATCAGTTTGAAAGGCAGAAAGTTTGGAAGCTGGTATCCAGGCCTAAGGGAAAATCTGTTATTGGAACAAGATGGGTATTCAGAAATAAGTTGGATGAAGATGGCATTGTAACGAGAAACAAAGCCAGACTGGTTGCTAAAGGTTACTCTCAAGAAGAGGGTATAGATTATGATGAAACCTATGCACCAGTAGCAAGACTTGAGGCCATCAGAATGTTTCTGGCATTCGCAGCACATTCCAATTACAAGGTATATCAAATGGATGTGAAGAGTGCTTTTCTGAACGGGGAGTTAGAAGAAGAAGTGTATGTGGAACAACCTCCAGGTTTTGAGGATTCAAAACTGGCAGACTTTGTGTACTTTCTATTCAAAGCTCTCTACGGACTCAAACAAGCTCCAGGGACATGGTATGACACTCTCTCTGAATTCTTACTTGAAAATGATTTTACAAGAGGTGTTGTAGACAAAACTCTCTTTGTCAAAAAGCATAAAAATGATTTGATATTGGTGCAAGTATATGTTGATGACATAATATTTGGTTCTACTAATGATGATCTATGCAAGAGATTTGCTAAGTTAATGCAGAGTCGTTATGAAATGAGCATGATGGGTGAATTGTCATTCTTCCTTGGACTGCAAGTATACCAAAAACAAAGTGGTATATTCATTTGTCAGTCCAAGTACATCAAGGATCTTCTTAAGAAGTATCAAATGGAAGACTCATCTACAGCAAAGACTCCTATGCCAACTGCCACTAAGCTTGATAAGGATGAAACTGGTAAGAAGGTTGACATCACAGGCTACAGAGGTATGATAGGCTCATTACTTTATCTCACTGCAAGTAGACCAGATATAATGTTTACAACATGCTTGTGTGCTAGGTTTCAGTCTGATCCTAAAGAATCTCATCTAATAGCTGTTAAGCGAATATTTAGATATCTTAAGGGGACCCCAAATCTTGGAATTTGGTACCCTAAAGATACAGTATTTGATCTTGTTGGATATACAGACTCTGATTTTGCAGGTTGTAAGATTGATCGGAACAGTACTTCAGGAAGCTGTCAGTTTCTTGGAAGAAGATTGGTTTCCTGGTATAGCAAGAAGCAGCATTCAGTGTCCACATCAACAGCTGAGGCTGAATACATTGCTGCTGGTAGCTGCTGTGCTCAGATATTGTGGATGAGAAACCAACTCTGTGACTATGGACTTTTGTTGACAAAGATTCCAATCTTTTGTGACAACACAAGTGCCATAGCAATCTCTAACAATCCAGTGCAACACTCGAGGACGAAGCACATCGACATCAGGTATCATTTTATCCGAGAGCATGTCATGAATGGAACTATGGAGTTACACTTTGTACCCACAGAGGATCAAATTGCAGACATCTTTACTAAACCACTTGATGAATCCACTTTCAATAAGTTGGTTGGTGAACTTGGGATGTTAAATCTTTCTGATTAATTTATTTTGATTAGAAGTCAATAACTGCAGAAAGTCCTGGTGAACACATGAGTTTAAGAATTGCTATATCCTTAGGACTCGTGAGTTTATTTTCTGGAGCAATTCTCGTAGTTAGGATTATTGTACTAATTTCATGTCACAATTATGAATGATATATCTTCTGGCATTTAATTAGTTATTAATTCTAAAATTATTTAGGTGCTAATATTTGTTCTAAGTATTTTAGCATCTATTTAATTTGAATTAATTTTCTTTGTTTTTAACATTGTAGATTAATGCAGCATAATTGATTAGATTTTAATTGGTTAATATCACTCAATGATATTTAATTGATTTTATTCTAAGAAAATTGTGAATTTTCTGTTAAGAATTGATTTTGGTAAATTTGAAAAGATTTATTAGAATTAAAACTGGACAGGAAATAAAAAGTCTGATTTTTAAAACAAGAACAGGTTTTAAAATGAAGACAGAAGCAAAAAATATCGAATTTAGGAAATTCGATAGTTTTTCAAGTACATAAATAAATCTATCGAATTTAATTTTCGATAGTTTTTGAAAAGGAAAAGAAAATCTATCGAAAACAATTCTCGATAGTTTTTGAAATCAAATGAAAAATATATCGGAGGATTTAATTTTTCAATAATTAAACTCCTCGATAGTTTTTCAAACAAACTATTCTCGATAGTTTTTGGAAATAAAACAGATAAGACTTCGATAGTTTTTCAGAAAAGTGTTTTAAATTCCAATTTAAAAACACTTCGATAGTTTTTCAAAAACCATCGAAGTGTAGATGACTCTTTTGCCCCTCTGAAAATCTATTGGTAGTTCAATTTAAAAAACTATCGAACCTGAAAAGACCATTTTGCCCCTGTCAGTTTCATTAAGTATAAAACGTTGCCTTGGTCAATTTCTTTTCATTTTCACAGATCTGAAAAACTGAGCTTTTGTCTTTATACTTACAGAAAATAGATACAAGCTACATACATCACCATCGATAGTTTCTTGAGTTTTTACTGCTTAAAACTTGAGATAATCACTATTTGTGACCAGTAAATTGTTTTCAACCGAGCAATTGAGATTACCTTAAGCTTCTGTTCATTCTTTGAAGAAGAAACCATCGAAAGTGATATATTAGAACTCACAAGTTACTCAACTGTTTGCTTTAAGAAATTAGTTGATTGTCAATTGATTTCTTTTTGTTGTTAAAGTGAAAATTTCGAAAACAACAGTTAGGGTTCTTGAATATTTGTTATTAGTTTGTGTATTCGAAAAAAAGGGGTATTTTAGTTTTAAGGGATTGTGTGATAAGTTTGATTAATTATTTCTAATTAATTAAATTTAAGTGGTAAATTAGTTTTGGTGTAAAATTAAATTTTCTGGCAATTTTAAAAAAAATGGCTGGAGAATTCATTGTTACCAAGACTAATCATGTCTCGTTCCAAAACTTGCAATCCATAACGAACCCTCAGTTTCGTGCATGGGCAGAGTTTTTGAACACACGTTCATTAGTGGCATACGCTGTGAGTACTCCCGTGGTCCTTTGCATTGATCAATTGACTGCGTTGTACACATCCGCCACGGATACAAGTGAGAATAACGTACGGTCCTTCAGTTTTGTTGTGCCAGGGGGCAGAACGATAAGGGTGACGGAACATGATTTTAATCGAATCTTACATTTTCCTACAGAAAACCTTGTTCCGTATCCCACAACTGAGGAGATACATGCTTTCTTCACTCTCATTAGAAGTCAACAACCTAACTTCTTTGTGGGAGAGTTCCTTAAGCATTACTTGCCAAAGGCATGGAACTTTTTCTTTCATACCCTAATCCATGTTTTTACTGCCAAGCTTACAAATCTGCATGGTATTCCCTTATTCCTTCAAAAGATAGGGTTTGCCATTGCGAACAATAGGCATATTAACATTGGACGGTTACTGATTGATCAAGTAATCATATGCATGGGACCACTGGATGAAAGAACAGGCATAGATGATGTGCTTTGTTTCTATCCTAGGTTCCTACAGCTAATTCTCAATGATATCTTAACAGATGATGAGTGCGAGATATTCGAAGAAGAGGAGACCATGGAGTGTATGAAGATGAAGAGCAATGCCATAACCGCTCTGATCAGGAAGAACAACTATCTTCCAGGGGTACCCACTTTTCTCACTGAATATCTAAGAACGGTGCCCCTACCACTTCTACCCCCAGGGGAACAGGTAATTCAAGGTAAGATTCCTGAACCTGAACTGGCTCCTGAACCACAACCAATGGATGTTGATCCAGAGCCCTTAGTGGCCATTCCAGACCAGGAGGTTGCAAACCCACAACCTCTAACCACGGTCGAAGAGCCTTTGAACGAGCCAAATGAAACCACAAACGCACCTCCTTCCCCTACTATACCCAGTATACATACATCCCTGAGTGTAGCGGGAGATAGTGCCAAAGCAGCACCACATAAGGAGATACACCCTTCAACAGCAGCTCTGCCTTCCTCTAAAAGGAGAAGAACAGAAACTGAGGCAACTGCTGATACTTCATTTCTCTCATCCAAAGAGCCCTTTATTGATTTTTCTGATGCTGATTGGGCTACGCTAACGAAAGCAATATCTGAATCAATAGCTCAATCAAGTAAGGAAGAATTGACGGAAGCAACTGGTGTTCCGACCATATTACGGTCAGGTTCACTGGTTGAAGGTTCTATGAACCAAGAGTCTTCACAGACGTCGAGAGAAGGCTTTGACCTAAATGCACAATCTAAAGGGTCATTGTCTACCTCCCCAGATGGAACATATCTGGATCCTGCGGGTAAAGGGTCTGACGTAGGTGCAGATCGGCAACTCGGTGACAATGAATCAATTACTATTGAGGAGTCAACTGAGGTACAGTCTTCACAGACTATCGGGGAAGCTTCGGGATCTCTGCTGTTAAAAGAGCCTGTTTCTAACCCCCTACAGATTCAAACTCTAGATCCTGTAAAGGATACATCATCCACGGATGATCAGCAAGTTGGTTTAACCAAGGACGGGGACTTGCGAAGCCCCATTGCACCACCGGTGACCTCCTTAAGGACGGCTACGGTGTTTTCTTCTGCAGGTACAACCAGCACACAGGATTTGAGTGAAACACAAACACTTACAACTGGCCTGACTGGGAAAGGAAAAATGAGTGAAACACTAACAGAAACTGTGAGTGTACACCCAGAGCCAAACGTGAGGAGTGACACCCAAACCCTACCTCATATTGATGATCTGCTGTTACCAACAGAAAGAGAGCTACAAGTTCAATCTTCCCTCAAGGAGATGACAGTTCGAGACAAAGACGGAATTCCATTATTCAAGGTTCCACTGCGACCTTCCTTTGACCAAGGAATCTCCTCCAGTCAAGACAATGTTTCTTTAAAGTCTATTCAAGAGAAAGTTGACTTGGCTGCAGCTGATTCCAGAAGAACATTCAGGGTCATTGGCAGTGCATCTGGCACTATAACAGGTACGAAGCAGGCAGTGGACTCCTTAAAGAAGGAAGCTATGGAAGAGCTAGTCGATTTGAGGATGGACGTAAGGGAGCTTAAAGATGGATTCATGAATGAAGTAACTGCACTGTCCCAGGGACATGAAGCTTTGAAAGAGGACGTTCTGGTTATCCGGGATGGTCAAGCGCGGGTGAAAGATGCAATGGATAACCTTTCAAGAGTGGAGTCTAGACTCAACAGGAGGCTGGATCATATGGAAAAGACTACCAACTCAAGATTGGAAAACATTGACCTGTCGCTAGCTTCAATAAATGACTTTAATAAGCAGCTTATGGATTTCTTGGAGAATCAAGGCGATGGAGTACAGTCTATATGGAATATGCTGAAACAACAACAGTCTGGACAACATGGTCCTTCAAATCAGCAACCTGATCCTTCTACTGCCCTTTATAATGAAGATAACTACATCGAGGATTCCTCAACTAAGGGGGAGAAAGTTGGAGAGGGGGAACAAGCTAAGGAGAAGGATAAATGGGGAGTTTGGGAAACAGTTGAAGCTATTCCTATAAGACAGTACTGGATAGAAGAACTTGTGGAGGAAGAGAAGAGTGAAGAGGAATTTGAATTCATGCAAGAGCAACCTATTCAAGAGGAGCATGAACCATATTATCCTGAGCCCATGGAACATCCTATCTTGGATGAGGATATTATGGAAGAAGAAGCAAATTCTCTGTCACCAGAAGAGGAAGCTGCCTTGGAAGCTGTAAGAGCTAAAAGAGCTGCAGTAGATGCCAGGCAAGCTGAGAAAGAAAAACAGCAAGCAATTCTGAGGCTTGAAAAACTGAAGAGATTCAAAGTGTATAATGAAGCAAGGAAGAAGAAGATGATAGATCTGGCAAAGAAAGATGGTACTGAATGGGAAATGGCATACAAAACCTTTTGCGGAGTTGAAGAAGGATTACAAGTCAACGATAATGCTGAGGTGGAAGTTATTATTCAGGACATCAGAAGTGCTAATCTTGATGATCAGACTTACTTCAAAGCACTGAGAAGCTCTATAATCTGTCTGAATGCTGGGGTTAAAGCAAATGGTGCTTGGAGCTTATTGATCAGTTTTCTGGAGAAAGGTACATTTGTGATTTCCACTAAGTTTTTAGAACAGAGGACATATACATAATTGCAGGCTATACTCATCAAGATCCAAAGAACTACAAGGCTAAATGAACTGCTCCGTGAGCATGTTAAGGAGATCGTGATGAAAGTCAGTCCAGAGATTACTGAAGATCCTCCAATGGTTAGATTCATGACGAATGACTTGTTCAGAATCTGCTACTTGGATGAGGACAAACTGAGAGACTACCCAAGCAACTATCTAATCTCAGTTGAGAAGTATCTTAGATCCACTGGATTCTCATCAACGGAGAAGGACAGAGCAGCAGACACTCTTAGAAGATTTCTAATGGAGAATGTTCCTTACTATAGGAAAAGAGTGGAAAGAGGATTGGAAGTGCATACCAGATTGCCAAACATGCCAAAGCTAAACAAGAAAGATGTTAACATTGCATGGTTATGGGCTGGAGTGGGTCAAGAGGTTGAATATATTGGAAGACACATCCAAGGAGCAATCCTTAAACCTGGAGAACCACTGCACTATCTATCTGTGATTGATTATCAAGCTGCTAACTCCGATCCAGTGACTGAAGAAGGTGAGATTGAAATGGACTGAAGACTGAAGCAAAGAACAAAAGAACTATCAGCTCAGACTAGAGGAGCAACTTCATTGTATAAAGTTTAATTGTTCTTTGATTTATGAAATCTGGAAATGTATATATATCTGATCCAGAATGCATTAATATTATTACGCTGTCTTACTTTAAGTAGTTTCATGTTTCCTTAGTTAGTTGAGTTATCCTCGAAGTATTTGCTTGTCGAACTCTATCCAATCAAATAGGGGGAGATTGTAAAGCATAATGTAACATAAGATCTAAAAGAGATAACTACAACTCAACAAAGGACAAGACAGACAATAATATTAACAGAAGCACAGGAATCCAGAATCAAAGAAAGAAAAGGTAAACTCAAAAAATCAAAATACGTTATGTATTCTTGAAGTCCGTAAACAGGTCACGGAAAGAAGTTCATGAAAATGTTCAAGCCTCAGTGACAGCAAAAGAAATAAGACTTTGAAGACGACAGAAGTATGTGAATGATTTAGAGTCAGTACCACGGGATCCAGTGATGAAGCAACCCGAACGACAAGGGACGTATCAACAGCATTGTATTGAAGACATAAAATAAGAATTGATCAAGTGTTATTCATCTGTGAACCAGACCAGTTGCACTAGGTGACGGCACTGAAAAGATCAAGTTGTTTTATCGTCTCGGAAGAAATTGATACAGTCTAAAACTTAAACACCCAGGAGCTCATGAGTAATTACTAAAGGACAAAAGACAAGAAAAAGAATTCGATAGTTTTTCATTTGAAAAAACTATCGAATGGTGGTTGAAGTAATTTATTGAAAAACAAAGCAAGTTAATTTGGCATTCGATAGTTTTGATTTAAAAACTATCGAATGGCAAATTAATGTAATCCATTCGATGGTTTTTTAATCCATTCGATGGTTTTTCAATTCATGGAGCAGGTGAAAAGTTGTGCTTGTCTGACAGGTTGATGAAGATCCAACGTCCAAGAATATTCTATTCTAAATGGTTCGATGGTTTTTCAATTCAAGTCTACAATTAATACTGAGAGAAGAGTGTGTCTTCTTCAGTTAAGGCATTCAACACAGACACATTACTGAGAGAGAGAAGAGCCGGAGAAAATTATAAGAGAAATTAATAGTGCTCAGAACTTGATCATTGTTTTGTATTTGTGTAACCTTAAACTCATTGAAGCTAATCTACGGATTAGAAATTGTAGCACCCCTTCGAGGTTTATATTTATAAAAAGATATATTCCCCGAAACTTGATTTGGTTTGGTGTGTTTGATTTCGTTATAGAACTGAAAGATTAATCCGCGAACGAAATTAAATTATTTGTGAGTATCGTATTCAACCCCCCCTTCTACGATACTTTGGACCTAACACAAACCTCTCCTGACGAGCCTGTCCTTCAAACATACGTTTAAGGTGCTCAATCATCACATAAGCATCCATATGCTCATGTTGTTTCTGAAGCTCGGGACTCATAGTCACAAGCATAAGACAGGTAACATATGTGTCATCATCAATATGTTTCTGATAAACATTCTGTTGATCAACCGATGCACCTTCTGGCAGAGGTTCAGGGCGAGGAATATCAATAACATGGAGCTTTCGCTCTTGCCTGAGGACAATCCTCAAATTCCTTTGCCAGTCGAGGAAGTTTGTTCCTGTCAGCTTGTCCTTCTCAAGGACTGATCGTACAGAGAAGTTATTTGAGTTATGTGCCATTAAATATCTACAATGTTAAAAATGCATAAAATAAGTTAGTCTGCGGATTATATAGATAATGTTCAAGTGATTATTCATATATATATATATTCATAATATATATCACCCACTATTTTATCAAATTAATAGCCCTATCTATCAATTCGGAAAAGTTTCTTTAAACCTTTCTAGCGAGCCAAGATCCATATTTCATCATGCTTAAGGTCAGCTTTGGCTTTACTCCAAAAACACAATTATTTAGGTAGACAACTTTTGTCAATTATATCTTATATAACTCTTGGATAGTTTGGTAGAACAACAATTGTACGTATTTATCCAATAAATCTTACCAAACTCCATGCCTCTAAGTTCACAATCCTATTGTGGTAACTTAGTTAAGTCTAACCCAATAGTCTAACATATAAGTATCACATTTACTTCATCACGCCTTACCACGATAGATTGGAGTGCTTCGCTTTGGCGAACCCACTATTTCTCGATCTAGGTCTTGATGAGTGTTGCCCATTGGAAGGCATCTTAGTGACTTAATATTTTAATTTTAGGGATTTTATTAAAACGACCATGATCCCATCATCAAGAGATTCCCAATTTTTCCTTGAACTAAGTACTTCAATTCAAAATTCATCAATGGTTTGATTTCCAGTCCAGCGGAGGAGTCACAGTGGTCTCACTTAAAATCCACCTTTCTTACAAGCGCTGCTTGTATTTTTGTCAAAATCGCCCCATATCAAAAAATTGAAAATTCACACTTATTTCCGTGTTTCATAAACACAGGAATCTCATGTTCGTTTTGTTCAATTTTAAAATCATGAATCGTTACAGATTTTATCTTGTTTAGCAGGCATGGCATGGGTGATGTATCTAATACATACATTAATACATGATTAATCTAATTAAAGCATGCATCACATTGTATCCTACACATGCAATCATACATCAATATGTAAAGTGCAGTATGTAAACGTGCTTGGTTATGGCCTTTATCCTATATGATCCTTTCAAGCTAATGAAAGGATCAAGGTCAATCTATGGTGGAAAAACATAAATACAATTACATGTCTTCATTCTCCTTGTTCCCTTGAATGCATCTCCTTTTGGATCGTCCTTCAATCTTCAAGTACATTACATTGAACAATTGAATCCAACCTATACTAATGTACTTACATAATAAAACTCGATTTACATTCGAGGTTAAACAATTACAAGAATGAAGAAAACGACATGCAAGTCGTATTTATAAAACCAAAACCATAAACCATTAAACTACGGGTCTTAAGGCCATAACCAGCACCATGCTCAAATACACAATTATGAACACAAAAATAATACAGCGAGGGTCCGGGGGCGGCAGCCCCCTGGCAGGGTCCAAGGGGCGGCAGCCCCTGGCTGGGGTCCAAGGGGCGGCAGATCGTGTCCAAACATGATCTGTCTCATAGTTTATATCCCTATATAAACCAGACAACATGCATAACATACAATCATCGCATATTAATCAGTCATATCACTTTATTAAGCATAACAGAAACATATATAAGCGATATAACATATTATAATCAATATATCTCATAACTGTATCAAGGCAGATTCATAAAACATGCATACATGCATCGAATACAGTAAACACATAACCAAATCAGCCCCTTATACACGTAGCTCTTAATACCATCCTCGTATAGAAATATAATGATCTCAAGTCTAAGGATCATTACACCATTATCACTGTGAGCTATTCTAATGACTTTATTTCCATGTAGAATCTCACTGTGGGTCTATCCGGTGCCATGTAGAATATTACATGCACCTATATTCTTGACTTTAGTATCACTATACCTATGACCAATGAGATGTGGTCATTTAGTCAACGAACATACTAATCTTTATGCATCATAATTGTCCCAATTCATAATGCTTAATTAGGGATATCTTTAGGAATATAAACACTATTCATATAATCTCATTTTTAAGTCACATACTTAAAGATATAGAATACGTGTTCAATATTCCAAGGACATTTATTACTCTAACATTAATATCGCAGTAAATAAAGACATAATAATTGTTGTCGAATAACCAATAGAACATAATCATTATTAAATAACAAAATAGTGTTTCCCAG
The DNA here is from genome assembly GCA_030848705.1 of Heracleum sosnowskyi. Taxonomy (NCBI): domain Eukaryota; kingdom Viridiplantae; phylum Streptophyta; class Magnoliopsida; order Apiales; family Apiaceae; genus Heracleum; species Heracleum sosnowskyi. The sequence continues at coordinate 77,386,400 of CM061235.1, forward strand.
AAGTACAATTGTATTGTCTCTAGGGCACTAACACTAACAATCTCCCACTTGCACTAGAGCCAATCACCCATGTATCTAATACCCATGGAACCATGTGTTTACAAGAAGGTTAGTGGGAGCCATGTGGCATTCCTAGTATTATATGTAGATGACATATTGCTAATAGGGAATGACATTACTTCTCTACAGGCTGTAAAGACTTGGTTGGGAAATAATTTCTCGATGAAAGACTTAGGCGATGCTTCCTACATATTAGGGATCAGGATCTATAGAGATAGACCTAGAAGAATGATCGGCTTAAGTCAGAGTACATACATTGACAAGATATTGCATCGTTTCGGGATGCAAGAGGCTAAAAGGGGCTATGTCCCAATGTCTCATGGGATAACGATCTCAAAAGAAAACCGTCCTAAATCATCAGATGAGAAGGACCGTATGAATAAAGTACCATATGCTTCGGCAATTGGTTCTATAATGTATGCAATGATATGTACTCGTCCCGATGTCTCGTATCCTTTGAGCATGACGAGTAGATACCAGTCTAATCCAGGTGAAAGTCACTGGACAGCTGTCAAGAACATTCTTAAGTACCTTAAAAGGACTAAAGATTCTTTCTTGATATATGGAGGAGATGAGAAACTAGTTGTAAGAGGTTACACTGATGCTAGTTTCCAGACAGATAGGGACGACACTGTGTCTCAGTCTGGATTTGTGTTTTGCCTAAATGGAGGTGCTGTAAGCTGGAAGAGTTCAAAGCAAGAAACAGTAGCTGATTCTACAATGGAAGCTGAGTATATTGCAGCCAGTGAAGCAGCCAAAGAGGCTGTTTGGATTCGGAATTTTATTACGGGACTTGGAGTGGTTCCATCGATCGCAGACCCAATTGATCTATATTGCGATAATAATGGAGCCATTGCGCAGGCTAAGGAACCAAGATCCCATTCCAAGGCAAAGCATATACTTAGGAGATATCACCTCATTAGAGAAATAAATAATAGAGGGGATATACATATATGTAAAGTGCATACTAATGATAACGTTGCGGACCCACTGACTAATAAGGCTTTGTCGCAGCAGAAGCACGAATGTCACACTAGTTCCATGGGTATTAGATACATGGGTGATTGGCTCTAGTGCAAGTGGGAGATTGTTAGTGTTAGTGCCCTAGAGACAATACAATTGTACTTCTGGGAAACACTATTTTGTTATTTAATAATGATTATGTTCTATTGATTATTCGACAACAATTATTATGTCTTTATTTACTGCGATATTAATGTTAGAGTAATAAATGTCCTTGGAATATTGAACACGTATTCTATATCTTTAAGTATGTGACTTAAAAATGAGATTATATGAATAGTGTTTATATTCCTAAAGATATCCCTAATTAAGCATTATGAATTGGGACAATTATGATGCACAAAGATTAGTATGTTCGTTGACTAAATGACCACATCTCATTGGTCATAGGTATAGTGATACTAAAGTCAAGAACATAGGTGCATGTAATATTCTACAAGGCACCGGATAGACCCACAGTGAGATTCTACATGATAATAAAGTCATTAGAATAGCTCACAGTGATAATGGTGTAATGATCCTTAGACTTGAGATCATTATATTTCTATACGAGGATTAATATACTTTGATTACATTAAAAGTTACCTTTGACCGGGTGATCATAAAAGTGGACATCGGGTATATTATGAGTCGTATGAGAAATATGAATGATAGATATATGATTTAACCCTCCTATTATTAGGAGAGATATTATTGGCCTCTTGATTGAGTGAGACTATGAAAATGCATGGCCATGCTCAAATATTGATTTGTTTTAATAGTCTACTCATTGATCAAGGAAACCTGGATTAAACGTTGAAGAGGATGACTAATAACATGCCTCGAGTTTAATCTATAATATTTGGTTAAAGGGATTATATTACACGGAAACATTAGTCACGAAAGGTTTAATTAGATCACCAATTAATTATTATTACTTGGGTGACAATGATGTATTACTAGATGCCGCTCATTGTTTACAATTTTAATTAGTTATTAAAATTGTTACCAACGTAATAATAACCTACAGGGTCACACACAAAGAATGCTTGAAGGAGAAATAATTTAAATTATGAATTTAAATTTAAATAAGTAATTTATTCTATTTATAATATTAATTAAGTATGACTTGATTAATTATATAAATAGAAAATGGAATTACTTAAACTAATTCTGAAATTAGTTATTAATTAATTAAGTGCGACTTAATTAAATAATAAATTGGAATTTCAGATTAGTATTTTATTATAATTGGTTTATAATTAGAAAACTTATTTTCCTATCTATATAAACTCTCAAAGAGGGCTGATTTTATTAATGAAAAACGTTTTTATTAAAACCCTAGCCGCTTACGAGAGCAAGAAAAGAGAGAGAGAGAAAGAAGCAGTTTTCGGGTGCTAGTACACATCAATCCTTCAAGAAAAGCGTTCGTGTGGATACCGTAGAGCGTAGATCGCGAGAGCGGGATACGTGGTGATTGAACAAGCTTTGGATATCCATTAATCTTCCATTAATGAACTGCTAAAGCTTCTTAAGGTATTTGTTCTTAATCTCCTAATTAAATCTTTTGTTTTCGCATGGATCCTGCGGAGGGGTTTCGAATTTTTGATTTATTTTTACGTTTTCCGTTGCGTTTATGTGCTCGAAACCCTTCAATGGAATCAGAGCGTTTATTGCCCCGAAACCCAATGATGTATTACTAGATGCCGCTCATTGTTTATAATTTTATTATGAGATATTAAAATTATTGCCAACGTAATAATAACCTAAAGGGTTACACATAAAGAACGTTTTAGACGGAGCAATAATTAAATTTTGAATTTAATTGAATTATTATTATTATTGAATTATTGGATTAATTAAGTAGGACTTGATTAATTATATAATAATTCGAATATAATACTACTAATAATCAGATTGGGTTTTGGAAGCCCAATCAGATTAGGTATAGGCCCAGATATACTTCTCCATATAAATACATTATGATGTATTGTTTTAGGTTTAGTGACTAAATTCGTTTTTCACACAAAACCCTAGCAGCTCTGCATATTAGAGAGGCTAGAGACAGAGAGAGAAAGGTTTTTCGAGGGCGGTTCTTTTGGCTAGTACCAACTCCGTAATCGTGCGTTCGTGTGGACTACTTTGGCGACGCAGATCTTGAACAAGGGCTGCGTGGTGGTTACAACAAGGACCTCCATCTTTCTGAATATTATAAGCTCAATTAAGGTATGATTTCGTTTCTCCATAATCAGCCATGTCTTGTACACGGATCCTAGGGTTAGGGTTTCGGAGTTTTTATTGTTTTTACGACCTTTTCGCTGCGTTTGTTGCCCCGAAACCCTACATGCCGGTGAACTATCAGTCACGCTGTGCCGACTCATACTCTCGCTTCACTGGAATAGGGATAGAAAACAACAAGCAAGAGTGAGCCAAAGTGCTCAGCAACAATATTTATATCCAATGCAGTTCATAATAAAGGAATTCACAAGTATTTGAATCAACGTATAATGCATAATTGTATCAATTTCTTCTGAAGAAAACAGATTAGAATTGGATTTTTATTTATCACATTCAAATCAAAGGTTGAGCTGCTGATCAGTCACGCATCAACCCCGGACTTGCTTATAGCAAAGCCCTCTACTGGATCCTTGGCCATCTTGGCCTTAATTAACTTCAACCATAAATTTGGTCCTTATTTTAAAAACATTCCAATTCTATCACAACACATAAGCAATACATGCTTCAGTAATAATGACAACAAGAATAAAATGGTATAATAAATTGCAACAGAGCTTCAATTAAGAAGTAAATCCCAATAAGAGTGATACGGTATTGCAAAAGAGCTTCAACTATTTAAGATCAAACAAAGTCCGTGAAACAAGTTCGGAATGGTTTCAAAGGAGCAACACATCCGTTTCAAGGAATAAACAAGGTTATATTATAAACAAGTGAATTGAAGGTAAAGATTCTCAATATTCAACAAGATTGTGAATGATCAAAGAACTCGGGAATTTTTCATGGAAATAATGTTATCGGTTCAGATACAGGGTAAGGATGGAATCATTGGTGTTGGTTTGATAGCAACATACATATGCTAACTCAAATTAATACCAATCAAGGGTTTGTGAAAGAAATAGACACATTCTACCGTTTCTATTCTACTTTCTCCTTTCCCTTGCCTCGGGAACTCGATTCTATAATAAATAACTCATATTAGTACCTTTTATTGCTATTCTATCCTCAAAATATTACTCGTAACCATTTTTAAGTCTAAACAGCCTATCGGCCAATTTTGAGACTTATCGAACACCCGATCTATTTTTCGATAACAATTTCAGACACTTATCCTTATAAAACACATTTACGGACAATCAAACTCATTATTCCAACTTATATAAACCATATAGTACTTATAAATATTTTTAAAACAATATTCGAGGCTTATTTGAATTTAAATAAGTCCCGGACAATTTTTAAATCAAAAATTGGATTTTTAAACCCTTAATAAGTATTTAATATGCAATTAAATAAATTAATAAAATTAATTGACACTCTTTTAATGCTCAAACTATTTTTAAATAATAAAATAGGCTTGAAAATAATTAAACTGAATTTTAGATTAATTAAATCTAATTAATAATTGATTTTTAAGAATTAACTGATTAAAAGAATTAATCAATTAATTAAATAAATTAATTATTAATTAAAAATGATTAAAATAATTAAGTTTGATAAATTATAGAATTTAAAAATAATTAATATAATTTTCCAGAATTTTCTGGAATTAAAAATGTATTTTCAAAATAAAAATATGAATTTTTAAAGATTTTAAACTATTTTCGAATTAAATTTAAAAATAAAATTCAAAGAAAGTTTTCTGAAAATAATTTAGGGTTTTGAAAATCAAAACCGGGTCAAAATATTTCGGGTAAACGGGTCGCCAAGAACTGGAACAGGTCGCCAAGAACAGCCGGAAAATTTCCAGAATCCGACGACATTTCCAGAATCCGGCGAGCCAAAAACACGACCAAATTTAGGGATTTTGATACCAAAACAATCCTCAACAACCCAGCAATCTATTCTGATAAAAAACATACCAAAAACATCACCGGAACTTCAAACCCGACTATTTTCCGGCGACCTTAAACAAATTTTCCGATCTACCAAAATCCTACATGACACTCTACGTTCTTTATGTTAAATTAAAGCTGTAAACACACACAATCAAAGCCCTCTATCCAAAATCATGTCAGATCAACAACAAGAACAGACTATTGAAAATAAGAATTCGGGTCAAAACCCGAAAATCAAACCCGACAAAATTGAACATAAACATGAAATTAAAACATGGATTCTTGCTAATTAGAACCCTAGGAACATGTTAGAAGCAACAAATTGAACGGAGAATCAACAGAATGAAAATCCCCAATTTGAACATAAACCCTAATTTTAATTCGAATTTGAAAAATTCATATAAAATTGAAAAATTACCAGATGATGATGAGGTTGGAAGATTCTGAAACTAGAGCTCAAGATCTTTGATTTGAGTGCTTAAACTCTTGATTTGGATTTCAATAACACCTTCAAAAGTTGGTTTGATTATTCAAGAACACGAAGAACACGGTTCAGGGATTTTTATATTTTTACTTATATGAAATATGGATTATACGAAGGATAATGCACAATCCGTCTTTATATATTTTCTGAAAAATAATACCCCAAACGACATTTTTGGATCGTTATAGATCCACTGGATCGTATAAAAACCCTAATTAGGTTAAAAACACGTTTTACGAGAAGATAATTATCTACAAAGACTGATAATTATCCAGATCAATACAAATCATTATATAACTAATGCTCAAGAATACTAGGGCTATAACAGATGAAATATCGACATGATCGATATATCCGTTACCCTAAGCAATTAGGGTTCGGAACAATTTTTCCCTTTTTGAACAAAACAAACTATACTGACAAGATCAAATAGATAGGGATGAAATAATACGAATAATTCTTTCGATAATGATTCGAAAACGAAAGATAAAAGAGATAATAATGTACAAGGTTTCAACGGGGCTCTTGAATTTTCAAAACGGGGCTCAAAATTGAATAAGATTTCAAATGACAAAATATTTGAAAGGGGCTTCCGGCTCACCAAATAACACATAATCACTTAACAATCGTAACTTAATAATATTCAAATATTCCACAATAAATATTTCACACCAAATATATCATTTATATTAATAATAAAATTCACGGATATTACACAGATCCCTGACATTGAGTTTCCAAAGTATCCGAGATCTCTTTTGCAGACTTGCATGCAATCACTCTGTTTGACATGACAACATCAAGACTATTGTGCAGTATATTCTTTGGTTCTCTGAGTACATGAGCTTTTTGTTCTGGAGTCCAATCACTTTTAGCCTTGACCACATAATGTTCAGGTACAGTGTAACACCCCAGTCCCACATCGAGGAGATTTGGGACTTCTGTTCAGTTTATAAGGCAAAGTACTACTACTAATTAGTACCAACAAAATCATGATATTTTGGGGGCCTGTGGTAACGACTAGCCCACCACAGGCCCCCAAAATATCATGATTTTGTTGGTACTAATTAGTAGTAGTACTTTGCCTTATAAACTGAACAGAAGTCCCAAATCTCCTCGATGTGGGACTGGGGTGTTACAAACTCCCCCACTTAAACTCTTGATGTCCTCGTCAAGCCTGAACGGATAGAGCCCATAGGTTCCAAGATCGTTCCTCCCTAGCCATTGTGGGATAATATACCGGCTGGCTTCGTGTCCCCACCTCCGGATCTCTGTCCATTATGGGATAATACCACCAGCCTTCGTGTCCCCACCTCCGGCAACTTGACGCATCAAGCTTTCGAGAGTCGGCTCTGATACCATCTTTGTAACACCCCCATCTATATCTAAATGAGGGGCTACTTAATAAACACTAAACCTAAAAACAGAGCACTAAAATAATCTCTAAATAATAATAATTAAACAGTCTAATAATCTCCAAGATAAAATTAAACCTCCAAAACGGTTCAAAGCAATAAATATAAAAACCAAAATGTCTAAAATAATATTCAAGTCTAAATAGCGATAGAAGTATGCAAATCCTAATCAATGATATAAAGGGGTGGCTCCCCATCACACAGTCCCAGATCCCCCTAAGCACCTGCCAGAAAAAGAATACGGCATGAGCCAATTGCCCAGTACGGATTTGGAATACAGTTTATAAAACAGGAAACATATATTCATATTTGATAGTTTATAACAAAACATTTATTTAAAAATAAGTATGGCTGAAGCAACGAGGGGTTAGGATATATCATACCGAGATCAGAACAGAACAGATACAAATACACACATCATAGGGTACCCAATGTGTGCACCAAACCGGATAACGTGTACGGCATATACAACGTCACCGTCAAATCAAATCACAAATCACAAATCATAAACTCTGGGTGCACCCACGTATCCTAAAACAAATATCAAATGCGCAAAAGCTCGCCTCCTGAGCTATCAGAAGGATACGCCGTGTCCAATCACACTGTCACGAAAGTGTCATGTCACTGGTGCCGCAATGACATGGTTGTGGTACCCCTACAACTGGTTACTCGGTATACCCTATATCACTAAGGGTTCAAATAACAAATTTCGCAAAACCTTTAAAATCACAGAAACAGATATTTTCAATATTTCCAACAGATATAAAATATACGCAATATCAGAAAATTGCAGAAACAAATATTTAAATATTTCGAAACAGATATAAAAATATTTTCAGAGTCAGAACAAATTTTCAGAATGAAAATGATCAAAATCAAATGAACAGATTTGAGGTCAAAACGAATGTAACATTAATATATCCAAGAGGAGTAGCGCTGAATAAAATAGGAGAGAATCCGTACCTCGAAAATAGCAATCTCAAACACTAATGAAATTTGCAAAGGCTCCGCTAATTTCCTCGCTCCCGATCTAACTTACAAAAATATAATTTATAATTAAAAATACGTTCATTTTAAATTTAACATTAAATTCATTACTAGCTATTATCATTATTATTAACTATCAACAATATTAATTGTAGTTAACATGCTCATGAATTTACCTAGTACAATCACCTGTAACAGTTTCCTCTTCCAATTTCATAAAACTCGTGATATTTTATTTTATAACTATATTGAGATAAATACTAAGGTAACATTATTGGCCATGGTTTAATAATTAAATAAACTAAAGATAATTACTACTTTAACATGTGAAACCTTTGTTTTGACTTCACAGCCCACACACACATCATGTACACATGGTATGTCTTTAGCAAATAATATCACCTGCATCACATGTACCAAACTACCAATTCATCAAGGTCCTGTTAGATTTTTAATACCAGAACATGGTTACCTAATCAACTTAAGCATGTTGTCTCCTGGAATCAAGAATTATATAACTTAATTAGTATCTATATAAAGGCCTATTAATGCATACCCATCAAGTAACAATCATATGTTATACATATAATCCGTGATGATCAACTTAGTTACGAGAAGATTACACCCAAACTAGTATATCGATTAATTTGTAATAAATAATTACGGAATGCATATAATGCAATATTAGTGTACAAACACTATGAAATTTACACAAACATCTTCAAAATGGGTATTACAGATTCAATATAGCTAGCGACTATACTATTAAAACACTCACACAACACTACATTATATAGTACCTGCTCTCGTTAATATCTTAAAGACGAGAAGTGAATCAACAACCGGCGCCTCTATTTTCCTTTTGCTTCACAACTTACTCTAGGGTTTTGTTATTAACCAATGACCCGATGTTTTAATATATACTGATCTGAATATCCTGCAACTTTTAGAATTTTAATAAATTAACAATTAATTGTTATTCCTTTTTCCTTTTTTTTTTTCTAATTAACAGATAATTATAAATGGAACACCATATCTGATTTTGATTTTACTTCTAAATTTAATTCTATTTAATTATTATTATTATTATTATTATTATTATTATTATTATCCAAAATTCACGTATATTACATACAGTATCTGTTCGTTCTACTATTCTGGTAGGAACATATGGTCCATCACGAATCCTGTCCAAATAGTCAAGATCCATAGCCTCCAGGTACATCAGCATCTTAACCTTCCATGTTGAATATTCTGACTTTTTCAGGATGGGAATTTTCATGCTTTCATACTTTGTTGTCGATATCTTAGATCGTATCTGATTCAAAATTAAATCAGTTTGCTCTGATACCAATTGTTGCCCAGTAATAAACAATTGTAGAAGGGGGGTTGAATACAATTGTATAAGATTCTCGACTTATTAAAGTATATATCACAAATATGAAAGAAAGATAACAGCTTTATTAAATCTGATATAAAACTGTTACAAACTCTCTCAAGAAATTCTGTGTTCTTGAGAGCTGCTAGGTTATACAATACTCGTGTTTGTGATCGATTGTCTGAGCTCTCTCAAACCGAAACCTAAACTGTGTTTATATACTACACAGCTTCTCTATCAATTACAAGATAAGTCCTAATCAATTACAAAGATTGAAACCTATCCTTAATCGATAGATACATTACTACAAACCAGGAACCGACAAAATAAACTTCCATGTTTAACTAGACTCCAAATATAACTCGAAGTAGGAATCCTGATCAGCTTCCAGTTCTGATGATCAATCCTGATCACAGTCCTGATATACATCCTAATTTTGACGCTTGATCAAATACTGATAACCATGCAATACTGATGACGTCAGCAATCCTGATTAGTTGAGTCTAGATCCTGACAATCATTGAATCCTGAACTAACAATTCAAAAGCTGAATTACCATCGGATCTATGTGACCCGTGGGAGGGGAATTCTGTTGACCTTCTGGGTCGGGGGAATCATTTGAACGGGTATGTCGTCTAGGAGGCATATCGCTGGTAAATAAACAATAACTGGTTTAATCAAATAGTTCATAAATAGAAGAGGAAGATCACAATTGATAGTTCCAAGGTTTACAGAATTTCTCAACGGTGTAAGGGTACACTCGTTGTAACAAGTAGAATGGCAATTATAATGTTGGAAATGAATAACAAAAGAATAATAATAGTTCTGCAAAAGATGTTCATCATAAATATAGAGAGTCAATACAAGCGTAGAACGCTTCAAAAGTAAAGTACGTCATAGCTGAACTACAACTGCCGATCAACAGTACAACAAAAATACAACAACAACCCAAGGCGATACTATAAGCCCGGTGCACTGCTGATATCATAATATGCATCTATATACTATGTAACTGGAATCCACATACCCTCGTAACATCTGCCATCACCTAAACCTGTTCACAAATTACCTGCTCCCGTCTGCCATAACGGTGGTCCTGCAATCTCTGCAATCTCTCTCATCGCGTAATCTAAGATCTCTCTCGTCCCTGCTACTGTCTCTCCCTCTCGACTCAAAGATAGTCCATGCAATCGTGTCTCAACCAATGTCCTCGTAACCCTAAGTCTCATATGAATATCTCCTACCTGACCTCTGAGTCTGTCCCTCTCTTGGACTAAGGCTGCCTCTGCCGAACGAATCCCTCTCATCTCCAATACCTGCCTATAGAAGTACTCCCTCTCCCTACTCAACCTCTGATACTCATGATGTGGAACCAGTGGCTCACAAAGCTGATACCTAGGTCCAGAAACTGATGCCTGAGACAATGGTGCTAGAGCTACTCGTCGGAGTGGAACGGGACAAGGTATATGATCCCTCCTGACTGCTGCATGTCCAGACTGGGGTCGTATCGGTCGCGACGGTCTTGCTCTCCCACCTGGTGTAGGTCTCTCCTCTATCGTGTGCTCTGACGGGTCTGAATCTGAGCTAGAGCTAGGGGGCTACAATTATAACCACATTTAATTACCACTCATAATATTCCTAATTGACCTTCTATTATTCTTAGGTGAATTCCTAAACCTCTCTGTGATCCTGGACCCTAAGTCCTAACTTGTTTCAAATGCCATAACATGTTGCTCTGATACCAACCTATGACGCCCTCCAAATCCGGGGTACAGATTTGGGGAGTCACCCGACCAACGGAACACAATATATAAACCTGGATATAACACATGCATATTATATAATGACATAAATACCCCTTAACCAAGACCGCATCCAGATTATGGCATTGAACACAAGCTTCAACGTTCTATTATTAATACAAACCAGTTTTCAGAGTTAATATCATTACAACTTCAAGTTCAAAGCTAGACATCTAGTCTAACTAACAAAACAAACAACTACCCTGCCAATGACAACCACTCGAGGGGCTCTCCTAGATGCCAGAGAACTATCGCTCGCGCTGTGACGACTCATGCTCTCGCTTCACTGGAATAGGGTTAGAAAACAACAAGCAAGAGTGAGCCAAAAGTGCTCAGTAGTCATAATATATATTTCAATCACAATTTATAAAGATGTGAATTCACAATATCTGAATCATCAATATTCAAGTCAAACATATGCTTTTTACCAATTTCAATTGAAGAAAAAGGGATTAGAATTGGACTTCTACATTTTTAAAATCAAATCAAAGGTTGAGCTGCTGATCAGTCACGCATCAACCCCGGACTTGCTTATAGCAAAGTCCTCTACTGGATCCTAGGCCAATCCGGGCCTTAAATTATTCCGACCATAAATATGGCCCGACCAATTACTGGCCCCATTTTTAAAAACATGCCAATTCTATCACATAGTATAAATAATAATATGCATCACAAGGTAATACAAAATGTCAAGGTATAATAATTGCAAAAGAGTTTCAACTGCTCAATATCAAATGAAGTTCGAGAAATAAGTGCAGAATAGTATCAACGGTACAACGTACTCGTTTAAGAAGGTAATCAATGGTTGTAGTCAATAATCAATGGTTGTATTCAATATGAAATGAATTGAAGGTGAAGGTGAAGGTTTCCGATAACCAACATAATTGTGGATTAATCAAGGAGTTAGGTATATTTATGGAAATGGAATCAGTTGCTCAAATACGGGGTGAAGAATTGATAATCTGAATCGTTCTGGTGGTAACATGTATACAGGTATTGAAAACAATAACAATTGATCAACAAGTAAAGGCACAGATACTTGCCTGGTCTACGTAGCTGACGGGATTCTATCTCATTCACTCTACTTTCTCCTTTCCCTTGCTCCGGGAACTCGATTCTATAATAAACAACTTATAACAATAAGTCTAACTATCCTCATTCTATCCTCGACACAAGTTCATAATCATTTTCAAATTTAAACAAGTAACCGTGTACTTATCGAACGCCCAGTCTAATTTACGGTACTTAAGACTTAGACACTAACCCTCGTACGGGCATTTACGGACTATAAAACACATTACACAACTCATACGAACCATATAGCACTTATAAATATTTTTAGAACAATATTCGAGCCTTATTTGAATTTAAATAAGTCACAAACAATTTTTAAATCGAAAATCGGATTTTTAATCCCAATATAAGTATTTAAAAACAATTAAATCAATTAATAAAAATTAATTGACATTTTTCAAACACTCAAACTATTTTTAAATAATTAAATTAAGCTAGAAAATAATTAAACTAAATTTAAATTAATTAAATCCAATTAATAATTAATTATTAATAATTAACTGATTAAAAGAATTAATCACTTAATTAAATAAATTAATTATTAATTAAAAATAAATAAAATAATTAAATTTAATCAGTTTTCGAATTTAAATAAATAATAATAATTTTTTCAGAATTTTCTGAATTTAAAAATGTAATTTTAAAAAAAAAATATGATTTTTATAAAATTTTAAACTATTTTTGAATTAAATTTAAAATAAAATTTAAAAACAGTTTTCTGAAAATTAATTAGGGTTTCGAAGATTGAAACCGGGTCAAAAATTTCGGGTAAACGGGTCGCCAAGAACTGAAACGGGTCGCCAAGAACCGCCGGAATTTTCCAGAATCCGGCGACCTTTTCCAGAATCCGGCGAGCCAAAAACACATCAGAATTTGGGGCTTTTTATACCAAAACATTCCTTACAAACTCAGTTATTCATTCCGATCAAAAACAAACCAAAAACATCACGAACACGAAGATTTGGATTTCAATAACACCTTCAAAATTGTGTTTGATCTTCAAGAACACGAAGAACACGGTTCGGGGATTTTTATATTTTCGATAATATTAAATGCAGATTATGAAAGGTATAATGTACAATTCGTCTTTTTATATTTAGTGAAAAATAATACCTCAAACGACATTTTTGGATCGATATAGATCCATTGGATCGTTTTAAAACCCTAATTAGGTAAATACACGTTTTACGAGATGATAATTATCTACAAGGATTGATAATTATCTAGATCAATACATATCATTTATATAACTAATGCTCAAGAATACTGGGGCTATAACAGATGTATTATTGAAACGGACGATATATCAATTGCCCTAAACAATTAGGGTTTGGAATAATTTTTCATTTTCTGAATAAAACGAATAATATTGACAATGTCAGATAATTAGGGATATAATGATACGAATAAATCTTCCGATAATGATTCGGATACGAATGACGAAGGGATAATAATGATGTACAAAATTTTAACGGGGCCCTTGAATTTACAAAACGGGGCTAAAAATTGAAGATAATTCCAAATGACAAGATATTTGAAAGGGGCTTTCGACACACCAATTAGCACATAATCACTTAACAACCGTAACTTATTAATATCCAAATACTCCACAATAATTATTCTACACAAAAATATAATTTATATTATTAATAAAGTTCACGGATCTTACATGAATCCTCTATTGGTGAACCATATCACATGTTACATCTTGATCTATTTGGACCACTCAACATAATGTCCATCAGTAAGAAAAGGTACGCTCTTGTAATTGTTGATGAATTTTCTAGATTCACCTGGGTGTACTTTCTGCACAGAAAAGATGAGATTCCTGAGATACTGTTGGACCATGTGAGAATGATTGAGACAGGCTCAAAGTACAAAGTCAAGATTCTGAGAAGTGATAATGGTACTGAATTCAAGAATGCAAAAATGGAAGAGTTCTGCAAATATAAAGGAATAATTCAACAATTTTCTGCTCCTGGCACACCCCATCAAAATGGAGTAGTTGAAAGAAAGAATAGAACTCTTGTTGAAGCTGGCAGAACTATGTTGGAAGAAGCCAAATTACCTACATATTTCTGGGGAGAAGCAGTCAATACAACATGCTATACTCAAAATCTCACACTGATAAACAGACATGGTGTAACTCCCTATCAAATGCTCAAGGAGAAGAAACCAAGTTTGAAGCATTTACATGTGTTTGGATGTAAATGTTTTGTTCTCAGAACTCATCCTGAACAGCTAGGGAAATTTGAAACAAAGGCTGATGAGGGAATTTTTATAGGCTATCCTGCATCAAGAATCCCATCAATCTATAACTCATACGAATCGAGGTGACTAACCATGAAGTCCTAAGTACGGTTTTCTAGAAGAAGTCCCCTCTCGGGCTTCATCTTAAACAGTCAGGGTCATGTCCTTTAACTCGACTACGAACTCAATCTGAGCTCTAGATGTTCTTATCATTATTAAGGGTATTGTAAGACTCGATCTCCCATCGTTTCTGAGGACTGTAACCTAACGCTCTGATACCATTTCTGTAACAGCCCCAAATCCGGGGTCGGGGATTTAGAGTAGTCACAATCCACTTACTTCTTGCCTTTCCTGCTTTACTCACAATAAACACAATTCATCTGCTTATGACCCCACAATGAATATATTTCTCTCTCACACACACACACACACAGGTTAGAGTCTCAGAAACGACACAAATACAACCATTGAGGAATAAATAATCTTTATTACAATACCCAAATGTCTTTTGAATTTACTACTGATACAACTCCTAAGTAATGGTACATTACCAACTTAGCCTTGTAATACTCACCACCCTCTCATACCATTCATATCTATACATAAGATGAATACCAAAAGCTCCAGCTTGATCTGACTAGTTCACCCTACTTCCAGGATCACTGCTAGAAACTGCTCATGAGACTGCCTTGCGCTTACCACTCGCCTGAGGGATGTGCATCGAATCCTTGGTATCCTACTTCGCTGCTATATAATATTTATAAAACAATAGCAAGAGTGAGCGATAGCTCAGCAAGGTAATAAAATTATGGCATAATCCTGCCTTTAACTCAACCTAGAATAAAGCGGGTATAAGACAATAATTTGTCAAAATATCTCGATACTGAAATTATTTCCTTATCGGAATGTATTCCAAAAACAGTGCCATTGTTGTATTTCAAATATCATTTTCATAATATTTCTGCAAACTTTTGCTATATTATGAACAAAGTTCTAGTATAATATAAAAGATGAGGTTTCAAAGTAAACCAATATAACCTTTCCGAAAAATATCTGATATGTAAGTAGAATATCAACATATAACTTAAAAGATGAAGTTATAAGGTGATTCAGTATAAACAACTCCCTTACCATAACTTATGTTATGTAAGGTATCCACAGAGTCATATGATATAAAATATGAAGTTACGAGTAAAATTTCATATAATGTTCCGTAACCCAAAATCCACTTATGCATATATAATCTGAGTAAGATTTTATCAGAGTCGTAACTTATAAAATAAAAGATGAAGTTGCAAGGATTTATTGTAACTTCATTTTGAACACTTTTCGACCCCCTGCCAACATGATCAGTAAACCTGTACCACGGGTGTCATCCTTGGTCCCTTTCAATACATGTTGCAGAATCTCTCTGCCAACATGATCGGTAAACCTGTACCAAAGATGTCATCCGTAGTCCCTTTCAATACATGTTGCAGAATTATCCAAAATTGGATGATGAACTAATACCGGAGTTGCTACCGCGCCCGTCGTACCAACCTTACTATGATCAGTAGCAGGTCGTACAACAAAATATGTTCTCTACATGTAGATGGAAGAATCACGACAGCCTGACATTGTCTACTGCCTTCCCGGATCTCCCGGCCCGGGCAATAAGTTGGATGGGTCGGCGCAACTGGACCACTTACACCACTCCTAGTTCGGATGAAATTCATGACTCTGAAACGTAAAGATTGTCCTCCTTTCCCCAAGTGTAATACTTTTTGATACGACTCCACTAAGTAGTTATATCTAGGTTGGAAAGGAAGATTCTCCAATATTTCCCAAGCAATGATTGTAATTGATATCGACTTGTTCCATCAATTTACCCCTCGATCGTTGAGGTGGTAACACAACATTTGACTTGCAGCAATTAAATTGCTCCGAGAAAATATCTGTCCCTTGACAGTTTTGAGTTGAGAGTTTAAAAAGAGTAGCAGGCACTTAAATCAGGTTTCCCATATTTTTGATAGTTGAGCGAGCATTTAAATCCTCTTAAAAGACATATTTAAATGGAAAAATAGTGTTTTGGGAACTTCTTTTTGATTAAAAAATAATTAATAATACAGCTTAGAGTATCCTTCATAATTATTGAAGGTCGGGGATAAACTTTAAATTACATTTCTCATTTTTAAAACGTGTTAAAAATATTTAATAAATAATCGAATAATATTTATTAAATAAATAAACTTTAAATGAATATTCAAAAATAAAATTCATTAAATAATTAAACCTTGAATGAATATTCAAAATAATATTCATTAAATAAATAAACCTTGAATGAGTATTCAAAATAATATTCATTAAATAAATAATGATTAAATGAATATTCCAAATAATATTCATTAAATAAATAATGATTAAATGAATATTCAAAATAATATTCATTAAATAAATAATGATTAAATGAATATTCAAAATAATATTCATTATATAAATAATGATTAATTGGATATTCAAAATAATATTCATTGAATAAATAAGCCTTAAATGAATATTCAAAAATAATATTCATTAAATAAATAATCATTAAATAACAGTTACCCGATATCTTTATCGGAAAAATAATCTTTAACATATACCGAAAATATAACTACTTCCGGTCTAAAGAATAAAATCATACGCCCTTTACCTAGGGCATTTATAAAAACCTGGCTTCTAACTAATATCCCATATCTAGCTTAGAAGCCCATAATCAAATCATAAAGCAAGTATCACAATATACTTTCGAAAACAGTTATGCCTCCCATTAGCATATATAACTGAAATAGTATTCAAATAGTATATTTCTCGACTGAGATAATATATAAATAACATTCCTTGAAAGATATAGTAAGCAAATATCATTCCTCTAATGATATCATACTCAAATAACAATCATCAAAATACATAGTATTCTGCCGATGGAATCCCTCCGGGTTTCCACGGCTATCTACATATCTCAAAATACCGACTCCCGATTTAGAGTCGAAAACAATGAATATGCTCTTATATTTAGAGCTACCAGGTAAACCGGTTCATAACTACTTAACTCAGAAGATTTTATATAATCCAAAGGTCAAATCTATTCCAACAAGAAATAAGATATATCGCAAAACTGTCCAAATTTATACATGGCAAAAGCAGTATTATATAGTCAATACTTCAAAGTATAACTTAAACGCTTTCACCACACTAAGTATATACTATCTCAAGTACAAAGTCCATTTTCAAGTTAACTCCTTAAGACCTTCTACTCGAGCATGCTCACTCATGCATTTTCATAAAATTGAGATTTAATCCTTTTAATACGAAATCTTTTCGAGGGTCTTCCTAAACGTACCAAGCATGTTATCACAAAGTTTCACATTTTATTATGACCTCTAAGTGGTTCGATCATAGCCTCAAAGTTGACTAAGTGGTGCGGTTTGGTTTTACGAACGCCTTACACTAAAACGCATGTTTCTCTAAAACCGTAAATCGTAATGACATGATTCTTGCGCTCACGTAAACTAGAAACAAAGATCTACACACTCATATTCATCATTGAACCAAAAGAGTCAGTTAGGTTTTCGGATTCTAGGCAGTTTTTAGCGTTACCGAAAATCGGGCATTACGACGGCTTAAAATCGAATAATCCAATTTTTAACCAACCCAAATAAGCATTCAACCAACACCCAAGACTCATATACACCATTCATCATCTTCCTCACTGCCTCAACAGGTCTTGGAGCTACAATACTTATTTTTCCATTTTCATAACATCCACTCAAGATTCATGCCTCTTAAACATGCATACCACATCAAAACTCCATTAAAACACATTATTCATCAAAGGGGTTTCAAATATTTATACCTTGGCTTGAAGCTTAGAAGTGCTCTAAAGACTTTACAACTCTTAAACCTTGCTTAGAACATCCTTTGGAAGCCAAACCATCAAGAAACATAATATGAAAACTAAGTTAGTAACTAATCATCCTAGAACACTCCATCTTGTAAAAATCATATAAAATCAAAAATATAAAAGTTTCGTTCTCAAATCTTTTACCACACCTTCTTGTCTTCACGGGATTTCTTTTGAGTCCTAGATCATCACCAGGGAATTCTTGAAGCTCTACTTATTGGCGTTTTAAGATCACTGGCAGAAACTGCCAGGAACAGGGCAGATTGAAATCTTCAACTTGGGGAAGGAATTTGACTAGGCTACACCCTTTTTTTGACCATGAAATTTTGTACGAATGTTACCCATGGAGTGGAGAAGCTATGGTTAAAATTTGGTGATTTATGGATGGATAGAAGTGGAGATATGAATTGTTCTTTGAGTTGTGCTCTTGTTTGGCAGATTGGAGAGCTTCTTGCTCATCTTTTCTTTTCTTTTGTTTTTCAACTTGGATCCATCTTTTCTTTTGTGTTGTTAACCACCCATTGGTCCACTTGTTGCTCTCTCATCAAACAACTCCATTTTTGCCAATGTTGCAATTACACCATTAGCTTTTTGGTTGACTTTCATGCATGACACCTTGGTTTTTCTTTTTCCACCAATTGGATCGTCTTTGTGTCCTTTTAATAAAATCAATACGTTACAGCTTATATGTTGCATTTTATTACTCCACTGTGGCACAATCCCTTAAATCAATATTAACTCCAACATCCCTTATCTATTCCCTCTTTATTCCTTGTTCTTAGAAAATGTTCTCGCGTTTCTTCGAATATTCTCAATCTCTTTATATAGAGTTCCTTAACTATTGGTTAGCTTCCTTTTTGTTTAAATCCTTGAATCCACTTGATATAATTCTCTTGATGATCCTGTAGGATATTTAATCTTGTCATAATTTCAATCCTTAATCCACGATTCGTTTGCTTAATCGCTTAATCTCGTTATAAAGTATCAGCGGTTTTCGTTCTAAATTCTCAAATCAAATATAATAAAATTCCAGAATATTAAATCCTCAAATCCTCAAATTTAATATCTCATTTCTTGATTATAATAATATATAATTCACCGCCCGGTCAAATACTACACCAAAATAAAATTTTGGAATTTCTGAATTCCGATCGTCTTTACATTCACTTATTTACTCCGTAGATCACTAATATGACTTCGGAATATCCACACTACGTCTCGTACATAGGTGGCATGAAAATTTTTCTTAATCCTCAAAATCACTATTCATCCACCAAATTCACTATTCACTGATGCACTTAATCATAATAAGAAAAGTTTTAATTTTACCAAAAATTCGGGTTATTACAGTCTCCCCTCCTTAAAAGGATTCCGTCCCGGAATCAGCTTAGGAATAACTGGGGGTACTTCTCTCCCATTGCACTTTCTAACTCCCAAGTGGATTCTTCCACTTCTTGGTTTTCCACAAACCTCTCACTAGCTTGGCAACCTTGTCTCTTAGCACTTGCTCTTTTCTATCCGTGATTTCCACAGGTTGTTCTTTGTAAGTCAGACCAGGTTGTATATCTACCTGCTCGTACTCTAACATATGCCGGGCATCTATAGTATACTGACGTAGCATTGACACATGAACCCCGTTATGACCATTCTACAAGTTTGGGGGGGGGGGGGTAAGGCTGGCTCGTAGGCCACCTTCCTGACGCATCTTAAAATCTCAGATGGCCCAATGAATCTCGGGCTCAACTTCCCTTTCTTTCCATATCTCATTAATTCCTTCCACGAGGATATCTTTTAGCATCACGAATCTCTAACCTCATATTCTCTATCTTGTTTGTACAGAAAATACACCAACATAAACTTGCTTGTCATCCATCAACATGTCATTTAGCTTATCAATAGCAGTACTATCTCTATACTCGCGGGCTTAGTCCGCATACTTTCTCTGTCTGTCTTGGCTGTCACTAGCCGCTTGTTGGTGAAATCTTTTGTCTTTCTAGTTTGTTGGACTAACTTGGGTTTTGTGTAAAATCTCATCCTTTAATTCCCGATCATTCGGAATCCATCTCTGTCTCAATTTAACTAAGGGTATCGGCCACCACATTGGCCTTCCCCGGATGGTAGTGTATCTCACAGTCATAATCCTAGGTCAATTCTAGCCATTTCTCCATCTCATATTATCTACTATCACGGATAACTCAAAGCCAATTCATTACATTCCATAAAAATTTGTGGGTGCATTAGTCAACCCCAAAATAACCTCGCTGAAAACTCGAAGTGTCTATTCCTAGTACGAATCGCAGTCTTGGGTATATCCTCGGATTTAACTTCCAACTGGTGATACCCAGTTCTTAAATAAATTTGGAAATACACAGCGTTCTTCCGCTGATCAAACAATCATTTACAAGGGTACCTATTCTCCATGTCGAACTCGTTCAACTCTCGAGGTTCGATGCATAATCTTGTGCTAACATCTTTCTCTCTTACAACAACACTAGGCTCTCCACGGTGGTACACTGGGTCTTATCATATTCTTGCCCAGCCATTCTTGTAACTGAGTTGCTAACTCTTTCATTCCCACTGAGGCTAACAGGAGATGCGGCACTATAACCTGAATACTCGTTATTCATTCTCATGTCATCCCAATCAATATTTGGTAGCGCATTAAGATCTTGTACAGCCTCCCAAAACCACTGTAGTTTCCTTTATACTTGGTGTCTCTTTCCTTGGCGTCAACCATAAGAGCTAATTAAGCCTCGTATCTCTGGCGTAATAGTTTCTTAGTCTGAACTATATTCAAGAATCTCTGAATCTGTCTCCATCCTTTATTTATTACTCTCTCTCCCTTACAATCAGTCTGGGCGCCATTAGGTGTCAACCAACCCATCCTTATTATAATATCAACTTCTCCCAAGTCACAATACCAGCTCCCTCTGACTCCATCGCCAGTACCTATCTTGCTAACCCAGAGGTAGTGTCTATTCGTAAATAACTCTTTCAAAATATCAATTCCACTATAGGGCATCTATCTAACACCGTTGTCACTGGAGTTCACGGCACATCGCTATTCCTTTCACATATATCGATTGACCCCCTTTCCATTATCATAATATCCTTGGGAGAATAAACCAATTTCATTGATATGTCACTAATATTCTATTCGTCTTAGGGATTCGCTCTTGTCATAGGCGATTTTGTTGCGAATCTAATTCCTATCAGGGAATTTTGACTTATTTGACCTGGTTGGCCTCCCTTTGGAATTCAATGAGGATAACAAAAATTATGGGGCCTTGAAAAGATAGCTCCCATATCAAGGAAAACGTCACACACTAGTGATCATAAGGTTATGAGTTTTAAGGTAACCTTATTGGAGGTAAGAGAATTTACCGAGAGAGCAACATGATCATAAGAACTCAACGTTGTGTTCCTCGATTGAGACATTACTAAAGGTAATTAGCCTTCTTGTATTTCACAACTCACAAGTGATGGCGTCCCATTAGACTTCTATCATATAGACAGATAGTCCTTGTAGCCCCTATAAGTATAGGGTTGTTCGTCTCAGTGGAAGTTGAAAAGTATGAAAGAAATTCGAGATCAATTTAATGATTATCGTCTTTTGTCAATATTTCTCAAAGGAACACCTTGGATTAAAATTGAACAGATTCCAAAGGTGCGGTTTCCAAAGAAAAGAATAACCAAAAAGATACTGGTACTTAACAAGCAAGTGGTGAGGTATCATCATAGGGTTATTCATTATTTGAAGAAAAGTGGAAGCTTGAATAACATCATTTGACAGGGCTTCGAAAACCTGAAAGTAGGCATCGTGATAGCCTCTAACACAATTGAAATTAAATATGATTTAACACAAGTGTTATAAAATAACTTTGAAGAGGGTATATACCCTTTTATCAGAATTCTTTCTTGGAGAGAGGTCAAGATAGATCATAGATTGGGGAGGTACGTCACATAATTTGCAAATGGGGAGGGTACTACCAAGGTCTCTACGGATGCCTTTTACGTCGGCTCCTCTAATGGATAATCGTTCAATTCCAAAGCTTTTCTTTTCCACACACCCTAAGGTGTTCGATACTTACGTCATTGCCGACTTATAATAGTCGCTAAGAATTCAACCATCAATATTTGCAATCGCAGGGAGTTCTATTCGACTCGGCGCAAGCATCTCAAGCAAGCGTTCTATCGTAAGAGGACTTCGATACCGGTGTCGCCCATAGCAACGACGAATTCCATATGTCAACTGGGCGGTACTCTGGAAGATCGTTAGAATCTACAGGCTTAAACCCAATTACTATTATAACCGTTTTCATACTAAACATTTCCTTTCTTGTATCAATCCCGGATGCTACATAAGCTTAACACTGGTGGCATAACATCCCTTTTTTTTAAGTCTTTCCCAGACTTTCTTAGTCCGTCTTGATTCTTTAAATATAACTCGTTTTGGCGCACTCGTGTCACAATGACACCTTGCGTAGTACGTACATACAAAAATCTTGCTCGAGGTAATAAAATGCCTCAGTACCGTAGTAAACACCTTCCTTGGGGGAATCGCTGATCGTGGGGAGTTAAACCCCATAAATAAGGTAATGCCTCTACTAGTTAAGGTCACTAAGTACCCTTAATCATAGATGAAGTTTGAACGTCTTCGTTCTTACGTATGCTGCCTCCCTAGGCACTGCAACAGACTACGAGTAACGGGTCTCGTTCAAGTCGAATCTTTCCACCGGTATTGGCTATTCTGCCTCTACCTCTTCTTCTTTGGAGACTCTACCCCATTTCTTTGTCATATCTCTCGTATCGGCACTTATTTGACCTCTGAAGGTTCGTCCGGTCCTATAATACGACCTCAAGTAACATACCACATCTTTATCAATCAACACGTTCTCTACAAGACTCTTTCCTTGACCCACCATGGGGTCTTCCTCTAGATCCTCCTATGGATCTTCCTTTATCGGGTCTCCGTCCATTTCAAGGAACGCATCATCAATTGCCTACTCGAAGGCCTCGGGGTCTGGTATCTCAGAATCCCATCAATCTATAACTCATACGAATCGAGGTGACTAACCATGAAGTCCTAAGTACGGTTTTCCAGAAGAAGTCCCCTCTCGGGCTTCATCTTAAACAGTCAGGGTCATGTCCTTTAACTCGACTACGAACTCAATCTGAGCTCTAGAAGTTCTTATCATTATTAAGGGTATTGTAAGACTCGATCTCCCATCGTTTCTGAGGACTGTAACCTAACGCTCTGATACCATTTCTGTAACAGCCCCAAATCCGGGGTCAGGGATTTAGAGTAGTCACGATCCACTTACTTCTTGCCTTGCCTACTTTACTCACAATAAACACAATTCATCTGCTTATGACCCCACAATGAATATATTTCTCTCACACACACACACACAGGTTAGAGTCTCAGAAACGACACAAATACAACCATTACGGAATAAATAATCTTTATTACAATACCCAAATGTCTTTTGAATTTACTACTGATACAACTCCTAAGTAATGGTACATTACCAACTTAGCCTTGTAATACTCACCACCCTCTCATACCATTCATATCTATACATAAGATGAATACCAAAAGCTCCAGCTTGATCTGACTGGTTCACCCTACTTCCAGGATCACTGCTAGAAACTGCTCATGAGACTGCCTTGCGCTTACCACTCGCCTGAGGGATGTGCGTCGAATCCTTGGTATCCTACTTCGCTGCTATATAATATTTATAAAACAATAGCAAGAGTGAGCGATAGCTCAGCAAGGTAATAAAATTATGGCATAATCCTGCCTTTAACTCAACCCAAAATAAAGCGGGTATAAGACAATAATTTGTCAAAATATCTCGATACTGATATTATTTCCTTATCGGAATGTATTCCAAAAACAGTGCCATTGTTGTATTTCAAATATCATTTTCATAATATTTATGCAAACTTTTGCTATATTATGAACAAAGTTCTAGTATAATATAAAAGATGAGGTTTCAAAGTAAACCAATATAACCTTTCCGAAAAATATCTGATATGTAAGTAGAATATCAACATATAACTTAAAAGATGAAGTTATAAGGTGATTCAGTATAAACAACTCCCTTACCATAACTTATGTTATGTAAGGTATCCATAGAGTCATATGATATAAAATATGAAGTTACGAGTAAAATTTCATATAATGTTCCGTAACCCAAAATCCACTTATGCATATATAATCTGAGTAAGATTTTATCAGAGTCGTAACTCATAAAATAAAAGATGAAGTTGCAAGGATTTATTGTAACTTCATTTTGAACACTTTTCGACCCCCTGCCAACATGATCAATAAACCTGTACCACGGGTGTCATCCTTGGTCCCTTTCAATACATGTTGCAGAATCTCTCTGCCAACATGATCGATAAACCTGTACCAAAGATGTCATCCGTAGTCCCTTTCAATACATGTTGCAAAATTATCCAAAATTGGATGATGAACTAATACCGGAGTTGCTACCGCGCCCGTCGTACCAACCTTACTATGATCAGTAGCAGGTCGTACAACAAAATATGTTCTCTACATGTAGATGGAAGAATCACGACAGCCTGACATTGTCTACTGCCTTCCCGGATCTCCCGGCCCATTTGGGGCAATAAATTGGATGGGTCGGCGCAACTGGACCACTTACACCACTCCTAGTTCGGATGAAATCCATGACTCTGAAACGTAAAGATTGTCCTCCTTTCCCCAAGTGTAATACTTGTTGATACGACTCCACTAAGTAGTTATATCTAGGTTGGAAAGGAAGATTCTCCAATATTTCCCAAGCAATGCTTGTTAATGGATATCGACTTGTTCCATCAATTTACCCCTCGATCGTTGGGGTGGTAACACAACATTTGACTTGCAGCAATTAAATTGCTCCGAGAAAATATCTGTCCCTTGACAGTTTTGAGTTGAGAGTTTAAAAAGAGTAGCAGTCACTTAAATCAGGTTTCCCATATTTTTGATAGTTGAGCGAGCATTTAAATCCTCTTAAAAGACATATTTAAATGGAAAAATAGTGTTTTGGGAACCTCTTTTTGATTTAAAAATAATTAATAATACAGCTTAGAGTATCCTTCATAATTATTGAAGGTCGAGGATAAACTTTAAATTACATTTATCATTTTTAAAATGTGTTAAAAGTATTTAATAAATAATCGAATAATATTTATTAAATAAATAAACTTTAAATGAATATTCAAAAATAAAATTCATTAAATAATTAAACCTTGAATGAATACTCAAAATAATATTCATTAAATAAATAAACCTTGAATGAATATTCAAAATAATATTCATTAAATAAATAATGATTAAATGAATATTCCAAATAATATTCATTAAATAAATAATGATTAAATGAATATTCAAAATAATATTCATTAAATAAATAATGATTAAATGAATATTCAAAATAATATTCATTAAATAAATAATGATTAAATGAATATTCAAAATAATATTCATTGAATAAATAAGCCTTAAATGAATATTCAAAAATAATATTTATTAAATAAATAATCATTAAATAACAATTACCCGATATCTTTATCGGAAAAATAATCTTTAACATATACCGAAAATATAACTACTTTCGGTCTAAAGAATAAAATCATACGGCCTTTACCTAGGGCGTTTATAAAAACCTGGCTTCTAACTAATATCTCATATCTAGCTTAGAAGCCCATAATCAAATCATAAAGCAAGTATCACAACATACTTTCGAAAACAGTTATGCCTCCCATTAGCATATATAACTGAAATAGTATTCAAATAGTATTTCTCGACTGAGATAATACTTAAATAACATTCCTTGAAAGATATAGTAAGAAAATATCATTCCTCGAATGATATCATACTCAAATAACAATCCTCAAAATACATAGTATTCTGCCGATGGAATCCCTCCGGGTTTCCATGGTTATCTACATATCTCAAAATACCGACTCCCGATTTAGAGTCGAAAACAATGAATATGCTCTTATATTTAGAGCTACCAGGTAAACCGGTTCATAACTACTTAACTCAGAAGATTTTATATAATCCAAAGGTCAAATATATTCCAACAAGAAATAAGATATATCGCAAAACTGTCCAAATTTATAAATGGCAAAAGTAGTATTATATAGTCAATACTTCAAAGTATAGATTTAGAAACTTGCCTGGAAATCCCGAAGTAGTAGTAAGTCTCAGGTTGGTCCAGTAATCTAGAATCAACACAAGGTTCAAGATTAATAACTTAAACGCTTTCACCACACTAAGTATATACTATCTCAAGTACAAAGTCCATTTTCAAGTTAACTCCTTAAGAACTTCTACTCGAGCATGCTCGCTCATGCATTTTCATAAAATTGAGATTTAATCCTTTTAACACGAAATATTTTCGAGAGTCTTCCTAAACGTACCTAGCATGTTATCACAAAGTTTCACATTTTATTATGACCTCTAAGTGGTTCGATCATAGCCTCAAAGTTGACTAAGTGGTGCGGTTTGGTTTTACGAACGCCTTACACTAAAACGCATGTTTCTCCTAAACCGTAAATCGTAATGACATGATTCTTGCGCTCACGTAAACTAGAAACAAAGATATACACACTCATATTCATCATTGAACCAAAAGAGTCAGTTAGGTGTTCGGATTCTAGGCAGTTTTTAGCGTTACCGAAAATCGGGCATTACGACGGCTTAAAATCGAATAATCCAATTTTTAACCAACCAAAATAAGCATTCAACCAACACCCAAGACTCATATACACCATTCATCATCTTCCTCACTGCCTCAACAGGTCTTGGAGCTACAATACTTATTTTTCCATTTTCATAACATCCAAACAAGATTCATGCCTCTTAAACATGCGTACCACATCAAAACTCCATTAAAACACAATATTCATCAAAGGGGTTTCAAAGATTTATACCTTGGATTGAAGCTTAGAAGTGCTCTAAAGACTTTAAAACTATTAAACCTTGATTAGAACATCCTTTGGAATCCAAACCATCAAGAAACATAATATGAAAACTAAGTTAGTAACTAATCATCCTAGAACACACCATCTTGTAAAAATCATATAAAATCGAAAAATAAAAGTTTCGTTCTCAAATCTTTTACCACACCTTCTTGTCTTCACGGGATTGCTTTTGAGTCCTAGATCATCACCAGGGAATGCTTGAAGCTCTACTTATGGGCGTTTTAAGATCAATGGCAGAAACTGCCAGGAACAGGGCAGATTGAAATCTTCAACTTGGGAAAGGTATTTGACTAGTATACACCCCTTTGTTGACCATGAAATTGGACGAATGTTACCCATGGAGTGGAGAAGCTATGGTTAAAATTTGGTGATTTATGGATCGATAGAAGTGGAGATATGAATTTTTCTTTGAGTTGTGCTCTTGTTTGGCAGATTGGAGAGCTTCTTGCTCATCTTTTCTTTGCTTTTGTTTTTCAACTTGGATGCATCTTTTCTTTTGTGTTGTTAACCACCCATTGGTCCACTTGTTGCTCTCCCATCAAACAACTCCATTTTTTCCAATGTTGCAATTACAGCATTAGCTTTTTGGTTGACTTTCATGCATGACACCTTGGTTTTTCTTCTTCCACCAATTGGATCGTCTTTGTGTCCTTTTAATAAAATCAATACGTTACAGCTTATATGTTGCATTTTATTACTCCACTGTGGCACAATACTTTAAATCAATATTAACTCCAACATCCCTTATCTATTCCCTTTTTATTCCTTGTTCTTAGAAAATGTTCTCGCGTTTCTTCGAATATTCTCAATCTCTTTTTATAGAGTTCCTTAACTCTTGGTTAGCTTCCTTTTTGTTTAAATCCTTGAATCCACTTGATATAATTCTCTTGATGATCCTGTAGGATATTTAATCTTGTCATAATTTCAATCATTAATCCACGATTCGTTTGCTTAATCTCTTAATCTCGTTATAAAGTATCAGCGGTTTTCGTTCTAAATTCTCAAATCAAATATAATAAAATTCCAGAATATTAAATCCTCAAATCCTCAAATTTAATATCACATTTCTTGATTATAATAATATATAATTCACCGTCCGGTCAAATGCTACACCAAAATAAAATTTTGGAATTTCTGAATTCCGATCATCTTTACATTCACTTATTTACTCCGTAGATCACTAATATGACTTCGGAATATCCACACTACGTCTCGTACATAGGTGGCATGAAAATTTTTCTTAATCCTCAAAATCACTATTCATCCACCAAATTCACTATTCACTGATGCACTTAATCATAATAAGAAAAGTTTTAATTTTACCAAAAATTCGGGTTATTACATTAAAACAAGAAGTGCAACTCAGAATGAATGTCTATATCACAACTTTCTTTCCAAGGAAGAACCTAAGAAAGTTGAAGATGCACTTAAAGATGCTGATTGGGTTACTGCAATGCTAGAAGAATTGAATGAATTTGAAAGGAATGAAGTCTGGAAACTAGTACCAAGACCAAAGAATAGGTCAATTGTTGGTACAAAATGGATTTTCAAAAATAAGACTGATTCTGATGGTGTAATAATCAGAAGCAAAGCAAGGCTAGTTGCAAAGGGGTATTCTCAACAAGAAGGAATTGACTATGATGAAACTTTTGCTCATGTTTCAAGGCTAGAATTTATCAGGATCTTTCTGGCATATGAAGCTCACCAGAAATTCAATGTTTTCCAGATGGATGTAAAAAGTGCTTTCTTAAATGATGAACTGGAGGAAGAAGTCTATGTTGAACAACCTCCTGGTTTCATTGATCCAAAATATCCGAATCATGTCTACAGATTGGATAAGGCACTTTATGGGCTAAAGCAAGCTCCAAGAGCATGGTATGAAACCTTAGCTCAATTCTTACTAGAAAGTGGATTCAAAAGAGGTACTATTGATAAAACTCTATTTTACTTGAATCATGGTAAGGGTTTGCTTTTAGTTCAGATTTATGTTGATGATATCATTTTTGGGTCAACAAACAATAAGCTATGTGAAAAGTTTTCTAAGCTTATGCAGTCAAGATATCAAATGAGCATGATGGGAGAAATGAGTTATTTTCTTGGTCTTCAAGTTAAATAGACTGATGATGGCATTTTTATCAATCAGTCAAAATATACAAGGAATTTATTGAAAAGGTTTAACATGCAAGATTGTGCTACTGCAAGTACTCCCATAGCTACAGCTACCAAACTTGATCCTGTTCAAGGTGCTGAGGTAGATGTAACTCACTACAGAGGGATGATTGGCTCTTTATTGTATCTCACTGCAAGTAGACCAGATATCATGTTTGCAACCTGTCTTTGTGCAAGATTTCAAGAAAATCCCAGGGAACCTCATCTGATTGCAGTCAAAAGAATTTTCAGATATCTCAAAGGCACTCCTTCACTTGGTCTTTGGTATGCAAGGGAATCAGATTTTTATTTGTGTGGTTACTCAGATGCTGATTTTGCAGGGTGCAAGATAGACAGGAAAAGTACTTCAGGAAGCTGTCAGTTTTTGGATGGTAGACTAGTTTCTTGGTTCTGTAAAAAGCAAAAGTCTATCTCTACATCAACATCAGAAGCTGAGTACATTGCTGTAGGAAGTTGTTGTGCTCAGATAATGTGAATGAGAAATCAGTTGTTAGATTATGGCCTGTCATATTCAAAAATCCCTATTTATTGTGATAACCAAAGTGCTATTGCAATGACAGGAAATCCAGTTCAGCATTCTCTTACTAAGCACATTAGTATCAGGTACCATTTTACAAGAGAACAGGTTCTGGAAGGAACAATTGAACTTCATTTTGTTCCTACTGATCAACAACTAACTAATATATTCACCAAGCCACTGCCTGAAGCTACTTTCAATAAGTTGGTGAATGAACTTGGAATGATGAACTTTGAGAATTTCTGAGAAAAGCTACAGAGAGGAAATCCTGATGACTGTTAAATCGTGATGGTCATTCAACAAGGTATGTAATTTTGATCAAATCATGATAGGATTCAATCCTGACAGGAAGTCAACTGGTCAATCATGATAGACAGGTCAGTATTTCATTGCTTAATTTGTGCCTGATTTTTCGTCAGTATTTGATGAGAAACGTTTGAGTTTTAGTTGGACAACTGTATACGCACGTGTGTCACACTGATAGATATATACATATAGATACACATAAAAAGCGGTGCAGTTATGTTTAATTACGCACGTAATTTGGTGCACTAATTATTTGTGCACAAATCACAGCATGCCACCTATCACTGAGAGTAATATTTTGTTTTAACAAAATACATTTGATTTTCTAGATTACCGTTTACTCTCTCAACATCAGTTTTTGCTTTTCATCTTCTCTCTCTGCGCTCACGAACCCTAATTTCTCAATCCCAATTCTCAAAGCTTTCTAAACAGTATCAATGGCATCTTCATTGTTCATGAATGAACAAACAGTAATTAGTGGTGTTACTTTTGCCACTAATAATTTTGTGGCTGTTTTAGACCATCAGGAATTGCCAAATGAATTCCATGTTATTCAAGATTTCTTAGCTTCAAGTCCATTGAAGTTTGCATTAACAACACTTGCAAGTGTTTCTTATAAGTCGGTGATGCAGGTATGGAACACGACTGTTTTTGGCAAAGGGCCGACAGGAACAATACTGATGCAGTTTGAATTCAATGGTGTTATTCATCGTGTCACTCCTGCCGTTGTTGAAGAGGCATTTCACTTGCCAATTCTTGGTAACAAAGTTCCTGATAATGTTATAGACTCGACTTTTTTTGAGTTTGTTACAAAGTTGGGCTACAATGGAGAAGTTAAGAGGTATGGAAACCTCTTCAGGACAAAGCTTAAGAAAGAGTGGAATTTCTTCTTTGATACCATCAGTCGATGTTTCCTGAACAAGACATCAAACTTTGATGCTCTTCCATCAGGATCTCTCAAAATTGGGTATTCTCTAATTCACTCTACAGTGTTTGATTATGGTACTTTTGTTTTGAAAGCTTTAAGTGATAGAAAAGCAGATAAGTTAGGTTATGTCTGTTTTGTTAGATTTTTTCAATTAATATTCTGTCATTTGTGTCCTGATGTGATCTTTGAAGAGGATGTAGTTCTACCCATTTGTAGAATTACAGATAACAATATAAAGTCCTTAGTCAACAGTGATAAGGCAAATGGTTTTCAAGGCAATGCCTTTATTCCTGATCAGGTCAGGCTTTTCTTGAAAGAGAAAATGCCTACTTATTATGGAATAGTTTCTGATGCTATGGGGCAAGGCCAATCACACCTTGTTCCTGACACAAGCATCCCTCCCAAACACTCCAAACAGTCTACAACCACCTCTACTGTCTCTCAAAAGACTGTAGTTTTAAAATCAAAGAAATCAGCTAGATCTGATGTGTCTGGAAGGCAATCAGGATCAAAGGATTTCTCCTCTACACCACTCACTCAAAAGAAGTTAAAAGGGGGTGTACAAGGGGTCCTGGTGAAGAAGGCTGATAAGGTTGATGAGGTTTTTAATGTTAAAAGAAAGTTGGTTTTAAGGGATGAAACTGATTCTGAGGATGATATGCCTATATCCTCACTGAACAAGGAAGTTGCTGATACTGCTGGTGAAGCTGTGGCACAAACTGCAAAGCCACAGAAGAAAAGCAAATTGATCAAAAGCAGGTATCATATTCCATTGAAGAAACATGATACTGATGGACAGTGTTAATCCCAAATGACCTAACAGAATTGTAGAAGGGGGGGGGGGGTTGAATACAATTCTTGATATTTCTAAAGTTAAAACAACTTTCAAGTAAAACAACACTGAAAATAAAAACACAAACAAATATAAAATTTCAGTTGGATGTTTTGAGGATCCAACTGAGATGTTTTTATTGCAGAAATAATCTATGTTACAAATGTATCACAGCTGCTCAGTTCCTAATTTGGAGTGAGAGTGCTCTTGAAAGAAGCTAATACAAACTATTTTTATCTCACTCACACACTCATTAAATGAACTGCTATACTTGGTTATATAACCCAAGTTTACAATGCTATTTTTGGCTACTGATAAGTGGATTTCATATCTACTTGGAACGCTCTAAAACGGCTTAAATTGATTTTTTGTACTCAAGTACGTGGTGTTTTTAATGTGTTTTGTGTTAGTGTGTGCAGAGTTGCTTCATCAGCAATGTTGTGGAGTTTCTGTGGTTTGTGGTGGTGTTTGAGCAATGTGGTGAAGGCCAAGTGATTGCGGAACTCGAAAGTATGGAGAATTGTCAAAGAAATGCTTGTTGAAGAAATCTGGCAGAGAACAGGCGCCCCCGCACTTGATGAGGCGCGCCCGCGCCCTAGAAGATATTGTGAAGCGCGCCCGCGCTTGAATGAGGCGCGCCCGCGCGTGAAAGATGCTGGAAAAGGCAATTTCTGTTCAGAAAAGGAAATTAGCAGAAGACCAGTCAACCCTGAGACCTATATAAGCTATTGGTGGACGATTTCTGAGATATACATTGACATTCAATCATACTTATCCATCCACCGGTGAGGAGAACAAGAAGACGGCTGATTACGAAGATCTACTTTTCATATTATCTTTGTATTCTTCTAATTAGGCGATACTTTGGATTCTCGTTTGTTTCTTCATAAACCCTAGTACTTTTATTTAGTATTCCAGACATATTTATTATCATGTTTTCATCAAAACCCACGATGATGAACGGTTCGATTATGAACTAATCGTTATCGTGGGATTCTAACGGATTTATTTATGGATTTTAGTAGTTAATTGTTTTAAAGATGTGTGTGTAAAGACTTATTGATATCCTAGTTTGGTTGTGCTTATTCTTATTGGATGCGTAGCTAACATCTAAGTTGTTTGTTAATCTCTATTGATTGCGAAAGTGGATATAGAGGTTTAGAACTTGCCATGCTAGCATAGGTTTATGTATGTTTGTCATGCATGATTCGTAGGTGATTTTAACCATCTTACCTATCCTATGTAATATAAATGGATAACTTGCTCGTTAAACCGCTATGTTTTCAAATCTTATAGACATATAGGGTCTAAGCATAATTGGTGTCTGCTCAACTTCTATCTCTTTTGTGGATGTTTGAGTGGTTTGGTATATGTATACTGAAAGGTAGCGTGTACTGATTTCGTGTTATCCGATTAGTTATCACAACTGTCACATACATTGATTAAAGACAAAAGATTCTAGATGAAGTATTTAATGAAGTTAGGATCCCATGTTTTATTCTCATAAGTAATTCAACAACAATCTCTTTAGTTAATTATAATCTTGTTAAGTTGATTAGTTAATTTAGTTAATCAAAACACAACTTTGATACTTGTCTTAGCATTGAACAATAGCCATACATTGTTGCATAGGTGCATAACTATAATAACCAAAGCAGTCTCTATGGGAACAAACTCTACTTAATCTTATATTACTTGTGACCGCGTACGCTTGCGTGATTTTGTGCGAACAAGTTTTTGGCGCCGCTGCCGGGGACTCGGTGTTATTATATAGTTTATGTGCTTGTCATCAATGGTCGTTAAAGTTCACTGACTCGGATTTTACTCATCAATTTTACTTTGTTTGGTGTGTTTCAGATACTTTAGTGAGCGTGTATGCGAACACGTTCTCAATCTCGGAAAGAACTTGAATTAAGTCTAGTTATGGGAGAACCAGCAGCAACAGAAACGAAGGCTCTGAAGGACTATTCTCAGCCAAAGATCAATGACATTCAATCTAGCATTGTCAGGCCGGCTATTGCAGCTAATACTTTCGAAATCAAGCCTGGCACGATTCAGATGGTGCAGAATTCAGTTCAGTTTGGGGGTGCTCCAACGAAAGATCCTAATATGCATATTAGGGATTTCATTGAGATCTGCGACACCTTCAAGTTCAACGGAGTGTCGGAAGATGCTGTGAAGATGAGACTTTTCCCATTTTCTCTGAGGGATAAAGCTAAGGGCTGGTTGCACTCTCTACCAGCAGGTTCTATTACTACATGGGAGGATCTTGCTCAGAAGTTTCTCACTAAATTCTTCCCGATGGCTAAAACAGCAGCAATCAGGAATTCTCTTACTCAGTTTGCACAGCATTCAGGGGAAACTTTATGTGAATCTTGGGAGCGTTACAAGGAGATGCTTAGGAAGTGTCCTCATCATGGAATGCCTGATTGGATGGTGATCAAATGTTTCTATAATGGTCTGGGAGGTCAATCACGACCAATGCTAGATGCGGCATCAGGTGGAGCTCTTTGGGCTAAAAGCTACGATGAGGCTTATGAACTTATTGAGATGATGGCTGCGAATGAAGATCAGAATCCAACTCAGAGGTTATCACAAGGCAAGGTAGCAGGAGTTCTGGAAGTGGATGCAGCTACGGCAATCACAGCTCAGTTAAAGGTTTTTTCTATGAAGGTGGGTTCTCTGTCTAACTATGGAGTTCAACAGGTGGCTAGTGTGTGTGAGCTATGTACAGGTGCACATGACACGACTCAGTGTGCCATATCTAGTGAATCGGCGCAGTTCGTGAGCAATTTCCAGAGACCACAGCAGCCAGTGCCTAATGCTTATCATCCTAATAACAGGAACCATCCTAACTTCAGTTGGAGTAACAATCAGGGAGGCCAGCAACAATCACAACAACCGTATCAGCAGTATCAAGGTCAGCAATTTGGAGCTAAGCCATTCAACCCTTCTGGTTTTTAGCAGCAGTATGCTCCAAGGCAACCGTATTAACCACCAGGGTTTCAACAACCGTCTCAAGGCAACGTTGGTCAGTCGTCTAATGAAAAGTCTGAATTGGAGGAATTGAGGCTAATATGCAAGAGCCAAGCTGTTTCCATCAAGACTCTGGATAATCAAATCGGTCAGATTGCCAACGCCTTGCTGAATAGACCACAGGGAACTCTCCCTAGTGATACGGAAGCTAATCCTGGCAAAAGAGAGGTCAAGGAACATGTTAAAGCAGTTACATTGCGATCCGGAAAGGTTACGAGTGATCAGAACTCAAAAAGGGCAGAAAACGAAGAAATTTTGACTTCTCAGCAGAAGCTAGAGCGCGCTCGCGCCCTAGGGAGCGCGCCCGCGCCTGACATTCTGCCAGAAGTTGAAGAAAAAGAGGAAAAAGCAAGTTTGGGGGGAAACGAAGCGGAAAAGCGTGACCATTCTAATGAGAAATCTGTTTCGAAGCAAAGTACAGAGACCAAGGAGGTCTATCCTCCTCCACCATTCCCTAAAAGACTTCAGAAGCAGAAGTTGGACAAACAGTTTGCTAAGTTTCTTGAAGTTTTCAAGAAGTTGCAGATCAATATACCTTACGCGGAAGCTCTAGAACAAATGCTGAGCTACGCAAAGTTCATGAAGGGTATTCTATCTCGAAAGTTGAAACTTGAGGAGTTGGAAACCGTCGCTTTGACAGAAGAATGCAGTGCTATCCTACAGCAGAAGTTACCTCCTAAACTCAAGGATCCAGGGAGTTTCACCATACCATGCAGCATCGGAAATCTATCTTTCAACAAGTGCTTGTGTGACTTGGGAGCCAGTATTAATTTGATGCCGTTGTCTGTTTTCATGCAACTTGGGCTGCCGGAGCTTAAACCTACTACTATGTCCTTACAGCTGGTTGATAGGTCTGTCACATATCCTAGAGGTATAGTAGAGGATGTCTTGGTTAAGGTGGATAAGTTCATCTTCCCTGCGGATTTTGTTATTTTGGACTTCGAGGAGGATAAGAGGATTCCTATTATCTTGGGAAGACCGTTCTTGGCAACATGCCGTACTTTGATTGATGTGCATAAAGGAGAGCTCACAATGAGGGTGCATGATCAAAATGTCACCTTCAATGTTTTCAATGCAATGAAATTACCTACAGAGGAGGAAGAATGCTTCAAGGTGGACTTGGTTGAGTCTGCAGTTTACACGGAGATTGAGCACTTGCTAAAGTCAGATACTTTGGAGAAGGTACTAACCAGAGATTCTGATTCTGAAGATGAAGAAAGAGAAGAGCAATTGAGGTTCTTGAATGCATCTCCGTGGAAAATAAAGACTGATATGCCATTTGATTCTCTTAGCATAGCTGAGCTGAAGGATTCTCAGGAGCGTCTCAAACCATCTATTGAAGAAGCTCCTACACTTGAACTCAAACCACTACCAGAGCACTTGAGGTATGCTTTTTTAGGTGATGCATCTACGTTACCTGTGATTATTGCATCTAACTTGTCAGGTAGTGAAGAAGAAAAACTTTTGCGAATCTTGAGAGAGTTCAAGTCAGCAATTGGTTGGACCATAGCGGATATCAAGGGAATCAGCCCTTCGTATTGCATGCATAAAATTCCGCTTGAACCATGAAGTAAACCAACTGTGGATCCTCAGAGGCGGTTGAATCCTATCATGAAAGAGGTGGTGAAGAAAGAAATTCTTAAGTGGTTGGATGCAGGAATCATCTATCCCATTTCAGACAGTTCATGGGTGAGTCTGGTGCAATGTGTGCCTAAGAAAGGAGGCATGACAGTAGTTTCTAATGAGAAGAATGAGCTTATCCCTACTCGTACAGTTACAGGGTGGAGAATTTGCATGGACTACCGAAAGCTGAATAAAGCCACCAGAAAAGATCACTTTCCTCTTCCTTTCATTGACCAGATGCTAGACAGGTTGGCTGGTCATGAGTTCTATTGCCTTTTAGATGGTTATTCAGGGTACAATCGGATTTGTATTGCTCCAGAAGATCAGGAGAAGACTACTTTCACATGTCCTTTTGGCACTTTTGCGTTCCGTCGCGTTTCTTTCAGACTCTGTGGTGCACCTGCTACCTTTCAGAGGTGTATGATGGCCATTTTCTCAAATATGATTGGCATTAATGTGGAAGTGTTCATGGATGACTTCTCAGTGTTTGGAACTTCTTATGATGAGTGTTTACAGAATCTTGGCATGGTGTTGAAAAGGTGTGTTGAGACCAATTTGGTGCTCAATTGGGAAAAATGTCACTTCATGGTGCAAGAAGGAATCATTCTTGGGCATAAGGTATCTAGCAAGGGGCTTGAAGTGAATAAAGCCAAAGTGGAGACGATTGAAAATCTTCCTCCACCAATCTCAGTTAAGGGAATTCGCAGTTTTCTTGGTCATGCGGGTTTCTATCGGCCATTCATTCAAAACTTCTCCAAAATCTCTAAACCCTTATGTAAATTGTTGGAAAAGGATGTTCCTTTCAAGTTTGATGAAGATTGCTTGGCTGCTTTCGAGCTGTTGAAGAAGAAGTTGACTTCAGCACCTATTATTACTGCACCTGATTGGAGTGAACCGTTTGAGTTGATGTGTGATGCTAGTGACTATGCGGTGGGAGCTGTTCTTGGTCAAAGAAAGAACAAGGTGTTCCATGTGATTTTCTATGCTAGCAAAACCCTCAACGATGCTCAACTGAACTACACTACTACAGAAAAGGAACTTTTGGCAATTGTGTATAGTTTTGAGAAATTCAGGTCTTATTTGCTTGGGACTAAGGTAGTAGTCTATACTGATCATGCAGCCATTCGATATTTAATTTCGAAGAAGGATTCAAAGCCTCGGTTGATTCGTTGGGTTCTTTTGCTCCAAGAGTTTGATTTGGAGATCAAAGACAGAAAGGGTACTGAAAACCAGGTGGCGGATCATTTGTCACGTTTGGAAGACCACGGCACGGATTCAAGGGATAAAACTCTTATCAATGAATCTTTTCCTGATGAGCAGCTTTTTGGGGTGCAAGATGAAGAACCATGGTTTGCAGATATTGTGAACTATCTTGTGAGTAATGTCATCCCTGTTGAATTCTCTTATGCTCAAAGGAAGAAGTTTCTACATGATGTGAAGTGGTACCGTTGGGAAGAGCCATTCTTATTCAGGCAAGGAGCTGATCAGATGATAAGATGATGTATTCCCTATAGCGAAACTGAGGGTGTCTTGCGAGATTACCATTCCACCACTTATGGAGGCCATTATGGTGGAGAGAAGACAGCTACTCGAGTACTTCAGGCAGGTTTCTACTGTCCAACTCTGTTTAAAGATGCGCACCAGTTTGTGTTGAGATGTGATCAATGCCAAAGGGTTGGTAATATCTCTAGGAGGAATGAGATGCCTCTTAATATGCTGCTTGAAGTGGAGATTTTCGATGTGTGGGGAATCGATTTTATGGGACCGTTTATTTCGTCTTGCAACAATCAGTACATACTTTTAGCTGTGGACTACGTTTCTAAATGGGTCGAGGTAAAGGCTTTACCGACCAATGATGCTAAAGTGGTGCTGAATTTTCTGCATAAGCAAATCTTCACTCGTTTTGGAACTCCGAGGGTAATTATCAGTGATGAGGGTACGCACTTTTGCAACCGTAAGTTTACAGCCTTGATGGCTAGGTATAATATCAACCATCATTTTGCTACTGCTTATCACCCTCAAACAAATGGTCAAGCAGAAGTTTCTAACAGAGAAATCAAGCGTATTCTAGAGAAAGTGGTAAATCCTTCGAGGAAGGATTGGTCGTTGAAGTTAGATGAAGCTGTTTGGGCTTACAGGACAGCTTACAAGACTCCGTTGGGTACGTCACTGTTTCAGCTGGTGTATGGTAAGGCTTATCATTTGCCTGCCGAGCTAGAGCACAAGGCATATTGGGCATTGAAGAAGTTGAACATTGATTTGTCAGCTGCTGGTGAGAAAAGAATGCTTCAGATTAACGAGTTGGATGAGTTTCGGCTACAGGTTTATGAAAATCACAAGTTATACAAGGAGAAGGTCAAGAGATGGCATGATAAAAAGCTGGTGCAAAAGTCATTTGTACCTGGCCAGCTAGTTTTGCTTTTCAACTTTCGTCTCAAGCTTTTTCCAAGAAAACTCAAGTCAAGGTGGTCGGGGCCATTCACGGTCAAAACAGTGTTTCCACATGGTGCAGTGGAAGTTTTTGATAAGTCATCGGATGAAGCATTCAAGGTCAATGGTCAGAGGTTGAAACCGTATTTTGGTGAACGGGTGAATCGCGAGGCGGAGACCGCGGTTCTTGTTTCAGCTGATTAAGGAGTCGGAATCACGTCAAGCTATTGACGTAAAACGAGCGCTTCATGGGAGGCAACCCATGCATTGTTGTAAGTATTTTCAGTGTTTTTAAAAAAAAAAATCAAAAAATGAAAAAAAAATCAAAAAAATCAAAAAATATTTTTGTGAATAGAAAAGAGGCGCGCCCGCGCCCTCTCTAGCGCGCCCGCGCTTGGTCCCTGGTCAGGAAAAGAAAAAACGGGGAAAAAACCCAAAATTCCCCCAAAAAACAGATTTTTTTTTGTTATTTCCCCTATTTAAGTATCCTTACCCCTCCCCAACCCCTATCTACAAACCCTAGCCCCCTAAACACATCTCTCATTCTCTCTCTCAATTCTATACATACACATCTATACATATCCTTACATCTCATCCTAATTCCATGGCACCACCAAAGAGAGGTCGATTTACGGGTAGTAGCAGCACTCGTCGTTCTTCATCTGAAGAGGAATCGAGTATGGGTGTTGGGGGTGAGAAGTTTTCTTCTCCGGAGGCCCAAGCGGAATTCACACGGTTGCTTTCTAAAGCCGTGGCTAAGGAAAGGGGGTTTTTGCCTCAACCTACTGATGGGCATCTGTTCAGTATGATTACGAAGAGGGGTTGGGAAAGCTTTTGTGAATCACCGGAGCCGGTCCCGTTGTCTATTGTGCGGGAGTTCTATGCTAATGCTAAAGCCGACAAGAATGGGTATAGCGTGGTTCGGGGTTTGACTGTGGATTACACTGCTAAGGCAATTCATCGGGTTTTGAATTTGTCTAGGAAGAAGAGGGGTGAAGAAGATTGGTCTTTGAAGACTCGGGATGATCTTGATCTCGAGTACATTCTTGGGGAGATTTGTGTTCCTGGTACTACTTGGAAGTATAAGGCTGGCACCACTGAGCCGATGACTTTCCCGGCTTCTGCGATGAACAGGTATGTGAGGGCTTGGAATTTGTTTTTATGTGCTAATATTTTGCCTTCTTCGCATTCGCATGAGGTTACGGTGGATAGGGCCATTATTCTTTGGGGAATTCTGAATGAGGAGTACATTGATCTTGGAGAACTCCTTCATAAGAATATTGTGAAGTTCTTGATATGTGGTACAACGGGGGCGATTCCTCATGCCTCCATTGTTATCAAGCTATGTTCAGCTGTCGGTGTTCATTGGTCTGAGGAGGAGCAGGTTCAGTTACTGTAAAACCCCGTAATTTTTATTTTATTTTAGAATTAGATATTAGATATTAAAGTAATTTTATTTATATAATTATTTTAAGTAGAAATTTGTGCAAGTTACTTTTTAATAATGATAAGATTTATTATTATGGAAAGAAGCATGAAAATATTTTGGAGAATCGATATCTTTTATTTAAGTAAATTGTGTATATTAGAATATAATATTTTAGGTATTGCTTGGAGAGGTTTTAGTGGCTAGTTATATTTTTTTTTTCTTCTGAATTTAGGGTTGTGTGTAATTATTTAAGACTGATTAGAAAAAGATGAAAAGAGGCGCACAGCCGCACCAAAATCAAAATCAGAGGTACGTTTCCTGCTTTCTCATCGGCTTTTCATGAATGAATTTGTTTAGTTGTTATGTACATGTTTTTGCATGATAAAGTCTATATGCTCAATAATTGTATTAGTTTATTTATTTGATCTAATCTCGTGTTCTTATATTTGAAAACCTTTAATTATTATTTGTAACACGTCTGGTACATGCCCTCTGAAAAACTTGAGTAGTACCTCTCTCCATATGTATGATTTTTATTATATATGTGAAATGTTTATGAACATAAATTCGTCCCATATTTTATTTATGGATTAAAATTAACTTGGAAGCATGCATGCGATTCTTTTTATTTGAATAATTAGGGCTTGTTCTAAGTTTGTTTTTAATTGATAGTAATTTGTTTCATAAAATATAACAAACGATATTTTATTAGCCGATATATATTTAGGTGCTATTCTGGTTTTCTAAAATTTCTGTTTATGTATGTTGCAATTAATTTGTTGAGCAAGGTTAATCTGTCCATTATTTTTATTTGTATGTTATCTTGTCTATATTTTCCTTAATGCATGCGTAGTATGATATATGTTTAAATTATGTGAATAATTACGCTATAGTAAATGTATAAGATATAAGAATCGAGAATCTTCGAATCCATCAGTCTCTACGTTTCGAACCCGTTTGTAATTTACGCTATAGTTCCGGAATTAGCCTTAGATACCCTTAGTAGGTGCACAAGTGCGCAACTTTAGATACCTATTAAGGGCGCGTAATTATTGAACTTTAGATGCCGGTCACCGGTACGTTTCCTGCTTTCTCATTGGCTTTTCATGAATGAATTTGTTTAGTTGTTATGTACATGTTTTTGCATGATAAAGTCTATATGCTCAATAATTGTATTAGTTTATTTATTCGATCTAATCTCGTGTTCTTATATTTGAAAACCTTCAATTATTATTTGTAACACGTCTGGTACACGCCCTGTGAAAAACATGAGTAGTACCTCTCTCCATATGTATGATTTTTATTATATATGTGAAATGTTTATGAACATAAATTCGTCCCATATTTTATTTATGGATTAAAATTAACTTGGAAGCATGCATGCGATTCTTTTTATTTGAATAATTAGGGCTTGTTCTAAGTTTGTTTTTAATTGATAGTAATTTGTTTCATAAAATTTAACAAACGATATTTTATTAGCCGATATATATTTAGGTGCTATTCTGGTTTTCTAAAATTTCTGTTTAGGTATGTTGAAATTAATTTGTTGAGCAAGCTAAGGTTAATCTGTCCATTATTTTTATTTGTATGTTATCTTGTCTATATTTTCCTTAATGCATGTGTAATATGATACTAGCCTATAATCCGTGTAAGGCACGAGCTTTAAAAATAATAAACTAAAAAATTTAATGTGAACGGAAAATATTAAAATAAAAATAAAAATTAATATGATAAATTATAAAATGAGAAATTTAAATATTTATTGGAACATAAAAAAATATAAAAAATATATAAATGAGGCCGAGGAAGATAAATGAGGTATTATTAATATTATTTTATAATAAAATAATATTAATAATAAGGACAGATAGAAAATCTAACATGTTTTAATTAAAAAAAGTAATTGACCGTGATATTTTTAGAAGTGTTTTAATTATATTAATTGTATTTATTAAAAAAAATACGTTGACATGTTAAAATAAGTAAGTTTTTTTAATAAGGACAAATAGAAAAGTTAACATATTTTAATTAAAAAAAAGTAACTACACGTAATATTGTTAGATGTGTTTTAATTATATTAATTTTATGTGCTAAAAAAATACGCTCACTTGTTAAAATAAGTAAGTTTTTTTAAATAATTAAAA
Organism: Heracleum sosnowskyi; assembly: GCA_030848705.1. Lineage (NCBI taxonomy): Eukaryota > Viridiplantae > Streptophyta > Magnoliopsida > Apiales > Apiaceae > Heracleum > Heracleum sosnowskyi. Next base: position 77,429,261 of record CM061235.1, read on the forward strand.
GTATTAAAATAGGTTTTAAAATATATAAGTTGCACTTGATATTTTTGGAAAAGAGAGATTTTAATGATAACCAATATAAAAGGTAATATATTTTAATTTAAAGGTAATTGCCCGTGATATTTTTGGAAAAGAAGTAGATTTTGTTTGAAAAAAATGTTTTAACTATAAAATGCAATCAGCTAGTTACTATTTTTATATTATTTTATTATTTATTAAATAGAGTATTAAAATAAGTTTTAAAATAAATAAGTAAGGATTGCACCTCATATTTTTGGAAAATAGGGATTTTAGTGATGATGTGTTTTAATTATATTAATTGTATTTGTTAAAAAAAATACGTTCACTTGTTAAAATAGGTAAGTTTTTTTTAAATAATTAAAAGTATTAAAATAAGTTTTAAAATATATAAGTAAGGGTTGCACGTAATATTTTTGGAAAATAGAGATTTTAGTGATAACAAATATAAAAGGTAATATATTTTAATTTAAAGGTAATTGCCCGTGATATTTTCGGAAAAGAAGTAGATTTTGTTAGACAAAAAATGTTTTAATTATAAAAGGCAATCAGCTAGTTAATATTTTTATATTATTTTATTATTTATTAAATAGAGTATTAAAATAAATAAGTAAGGATTGCACCTCATATTTTTGGAAAATAGAGATTTTAGTGATAACAAATATAAAAGATATTATGTTTTAATTTAAAGGTAATTGTCGTTATATTTTTGGAAAAGCAGTAGATTTTGTTAGATTTTTTTTAATTATAAAAGGCAATCAGTTAGTTACTATTTTTATATTATTTTATTATTTATTAAATAGAGTATTAAAATAGGTTTTAAAATAAATAAGTAAGGATTGCACCTCATATTTTTGGAAAACATAGATTTTAGTAATAATAAATATAAAAGGTAATATGTTTTAATTTAAAGATAATTGTAATGATATTTTTGAAAAAGGAGTAGATTTTGTTAGAAAAAAATATTTTAATTATAAAAGCCAATCATCTAGTTACTATTTTGGTAACTTGACAATAATACAATTCCATTAAAGATTTGATCTCTTTCGTTATCCTAAAAAAAAGAAGTATATTTGTAGCAGTGTATCCTAAATTTAAACAAATTAGATCCCACATTTCCATTTTTTTATTAGATTTCAATATTATTTGATTTTTATGTAGTAAAATATAGTGAAATATTAATGTAGAATAAAAAGAATATGATTATGATTCTGCTTTGAATTTCGTATAAGATATAAGATTATTGTTTCGAAATGTATAAGATATAAGAATCGAGAATCTTCGAATCCATCAGTCTTTACGTTTCGAACCCGTTCGTAATTTACGCTATAGTTCCGGAACTAGTCTTAGATACCCTTAGTAGGTGCACAAGTGTGCAACTTTAGATACCTATTAAGGGCGCGTAATTATTGAACTTTAGATGCCGGTCACTGGCAAAGTGTGGCGAAAGAATAAGAATAAGAATAAGATCCCGGCTACTGGGAAAGTGTGGCCGTAGAGCAAGACTGTGGTTATTTATAAGAATTTCGTTTCTGTTTTAAATTATGTTTTAATTCTATTTATGTTTAGTATTTTTAAAGATATAAACTTTGGGCTGGGTTGATTTTGCAAAGGTTTTGCAACTTATTATATTTTGACCAAATCTATTTTATTAAAACGCCCATTGATTTTCGAGAATATCGGTAAGACATTCTGTTACTTGTTGAGCTCTGTAGCTCACCCATTTCCTAACATTTCAGGTTCATTCGTTGTGGAAGCTAAGTAAGAATAAGACTGTGGACTTTTGCAATTTCGTGCTGCTATGTGATTTTTAAAGATTTATGGAAAAAATTGATTATATGTTAGACTTTATTGTTGAATTGTGGAGCTGCGTCTCCGATTTTATATTTTTGATTATTAAGTTTGATTGTTGCATTTGACTATTGTGCAATTTCGTATTTACTGAATAAAGAAATACTTTTATTTAAGTTTTGAATTTAGAATTAATAGTCCGAAAAGTCGGGCTGTTACAGTTACCTAGTGCTCCTATTGATCATTCGACGATTTCTAGGATGGAGGATTGGGATGGTGGTGCCCCGGACTACTTTGGTTTGGGCTATACTGATTTTGATGTTGAGGAAAGAGAGGCTCCACCTCGTGAGCCTGCAGCACGGAGGGGACGTCCATCTAGGATTCAGCGTGAGGTGGATAGGTCTGGTCTTGGAGATACTCAGTATAGGCGGCTGACTCGGTGCATAGACGCCATGCATGACATTCAGAGTCGCTTTGCTCAGGACCTGACTCAGGCATTGGGTACTGCATTCCGCGCCAATTGAGTTGATATTGTTTGGCCCACCTTTGGATCTGATTCTGTTTATCCACCACCGGATACACCACCCGAGGAGGGTGGTCCTGCTGATGATTAGGTACTCTCTGCACTTTCCTTGTTATTGCCTTCAATGAGGACATTGAATATTGTAAGTTTGAGGGTGATAATTGAGGAATGTTAGTGTGTGTGTGTGTCATATAGGATTCATATTGCATAAGTAGTTAATTCATTCATATCTTTGCATGTTTTTGTCATATAGAGCATTCTGTTTGCATATTTGTTTATATCTATCATGTGAGTCTATTTAGTTGCATTTGCATAGCATATTTCATGATCCCTTAGGACTTGGCTATTTCCTGGTTGGTGAGTCGATGTTGATGGGAGTGTGGTAGTGATGAATAGAGGGTTGATTTAAGTTCCTATGAATTGACTTGCATGCCAGAAACAAATTAATTTCACAAGTCTCATTGGTTGCTTTTGAATTTGATCATACCATACTTTTTTGGATGTTAGAATTTAATCATTTGCTTACATTTAGAATGTTCATCTATTCTCTTGAAAACAAAGAAGCACTTAAGTCTAAGTTTGGGGGAAACCAGGGATTTCATGCTAGTTGTTAATAAAGGCTAGACGTCAAATGGCTAGTAGCCGCTCATGAAAATGAGTAGTCTAGGGTGGGATGAGAAAAAGGCAAAGTGCACTCATTCCGAAATTAAAAAAAAAAAAGAGTTGTGTTAGTTGTTTTATGCAGAATTGATCAGGTTGAGCTCTTTAATACTCGAGCAATTAAGTTCTAGGGGACTTTGTGCCTAGTGACCTAAGACTTTTCCGGTCTGGGATCCACTAACCTAACGCTCGCTACATGGGTATTATTGTATAAGCCTTTTGGGGTCTCAGCCATTGCACGGTCAAATAAGCATGTGTGTCGTAATAAAGCATGAATTCCTGTCTAGCTCAAGTGGATTTTGAGGTGTCTTTAAGTGGTTTCTTGTGTCTAGAGTTCATTCTGTTTATAAGCTTGTGGTTGTTTTGGTGAAGAATAGGATATGGTCTTGATTTAGTTTGAGAGTATATTGATGAGCATTGCACACACGCATGTTTCTGTGTTTCTTTGTTAGTATAAGGGGATTTGGTCGAACTCTGTTTGAAAGATTGCATTCCTTGAGATGTTGGCTTGTTGATTGGTTATGGTTAGTTTGAGGGGATCGTTTGCATTATCATATTAGTTGCATTCATGCATTGCATTATATATATATATATAGAGTCTGTTTATGCTCGAGGACAAGCATCGGTTTAAGTTTGGGGGTGTGATAAGTGGATTTCATATCTACTTGGAACGCTCTAAAACGGCTTAAATTGATTGTTTGTACTCAAGTACGTGGTGTTTTTAATGTGTTTTGTGTTAGTGTGTGCAGAGTTGCTTCATCAGCAATGTTGTGGAGTTTCTGTGGTTTGTGGTGGTGTTTGAGCAATGTGGTGAAGGCCAAGTGATTGCGGAACTCGAAAGTATGGAGAATTGTCAAAGAAATGCTTGTTGAAGAAATCTGGCAGAGAACAGGCGCCCCCGCGCTTGATGAGGCGCGCCCGCGCCCTAGAAGATATTGTGAAGCGCGCCCGTGCTTGAATGAGGCACGCCCGCGCGTGAAAGATGCTGGAAAAGGCAATTTCTGTTCAGAAATGGAAATTAGCAGAAGACCAGTCAACCCTGAGACCTATATAAGCTATTGGTGGACGATTTCTGAGATATACATTGACATTCAATCATACTTATCCATCCACCGGTGAGGAGAACAAGAAGACGGCTGATTACGAAGATCTACTTTTCATATTATGTTTGTATTCTTCTAATTAGGCGATACTTTGGATTCTCGTTTGTTTCTTCATAAACCCTAGTACTTTTATTTAGCATTCCAGACATATTTATTATCATGTTTTCATCATAACCCACGATGATGAACGGTTCGATTATGAACTAATCGTTATCGTGGGATTCAAACGGATTTATTTATGGATTTTAGTAGTTAATTGTTTTAAAGATGTGTGTGTGAAGACTTATTGATATTCTAGTTTGGTTGTGCTTATTCTTCTTGGATGCGTAGCTAACATCTAAGTTGTTTGTTAATCTCTATTGATTGCGAAAGTGGATATAGAGGTTTAGAACTTGCCATGCTAGTATAGGTTTATGTATGTTTGTCATGCATGATTCGTAGGTGATTTTAACCATCTTACCTATCCTATGTAATCTGAATGGATAACTTGCTCGTTAAACCGTTATGTTTTCAAATCTTATAGACATATAGGGTCTAAGCATAATTGGTGTCTGCTCAACTTCTATCTCTTTTGTGGATGTTTGAGTGGTTTGGTATACGTATACTGAAAGGTAACGTGTACTGATTTCGTGTTATCCGATTAGTTATCACAATTGTCACATGCATTGATTAAAGACAAAAGACTCTAGATGAAGTATTTAATGAAGTTAGGATCTGTAAAGCATAATGTAACATAAGATCTAAAAGAGATAACTACAACTCAACAAAGGACAAGACAGACAATAGTATTAACAGAAGCACAGGAATCCAGAATCAAAGAAGAAAAGGTAAACTCAAAAAATCAAAATACGTTATGTATTCTTGAAGTCCGTAAACAGGTCACGGAAAGAAGTTCATGAAAATGTTCAAGCCTCAGTGACAGCAAAAGAAACAAGACTTTGAAGACGGCAGAAGTATGTGAATGATTTAGAGTCAGTACCACGGGATTCCAGTGATGAAGCAACCAGAACGACAAGGGACGTATCAGCAGCATTTTATTGAAGACATAAAATAAGAATTGATCAAGTGTTATTCATCTGTGAACCAGACCAGTTGCACTAGGTGACTGCACTGAAAAGATCAAGTTGTTTTATCGTCTCGGAAGAAAGTGATACCGTCTATTACTTAAACACCCAGGAGCTCAGAGTAATCATTAAAAGTCAAAAGACAAGAAAATGATTCGATAGTTTTTCTATTTAGAAAACTATCGAATGGAATGAAAAGTGATTCAGAGAAAACCAAAATGAATCAATTTGGCATTCGATAGTTTTGTTTTAAAAACTATCGAATGGTAAAATGATTTATTTCATTCGATGGTTTTTTTAAACCATTCGATGGTTTTTAAATTGGGGAGCAGGTGAAAAGTATTCTTTGTTAATCAGGTTGATGAAGATCCAATGGCCAGGATTGTTTCTACAAGTTTGGTTCGATGGTTTTCAAAATGAAGACTGCAATTAATACAGAGTGAAGATAGTGTCTTCTTCAGTTAAGGCATTCAACAGAGACACATTACTGAGAGAGAGAAGAGCCGGAGAAAATTATCAGAGAAATTAATAGTGCTCAGAACTTGATCATTGTTTTGTATTTGTGTAACCTTAAACTCATTGAAGCTAATCTACGGATTAGAAATTGTAGCACCCCTTCGAGGTTTATATTTATAAAAAGATATATTCCCCGAAACTTGATTTGGTTTGGTGTGTTTGATTTCGTTATAGAACTGAAAGATGAATCCGCGAACGAAATTAAATTATTTGTGAGTATCGTATTCAACCCCCCCCCCCCCCCTTCTACGATACTTTGGACCTAACAATTGGTATCAGAGCTACTTGATTGACATACAAATCAGATCCGGTGAATGAGACCAAAATCAAACGTAGCGTGAAAATTCGAAGCAAATTTTTTAAATTTCAAAATTTTTCATTTAATTGGAATTTCTTGAATTTTAAACAATTTGAAATTTTCAGAAACCATGAGTGCTCCAAAGACAACCGCTGGTATTAAAGTTCCCCCATTTACAAGAGATGATTTCGGTTTGTGGAAGATGAAGATGCTGTTATTTATCAAGGCATCTAATCCGTTGTATATTGGCATTTTAGAGAACGGACCGTTTGTACCAATGAAATCAGTTGGTGAATCTACATCCCCTGATGGTAGCAGGATTCCTCAAGGCACCCAACCTAAGGATATTAGTGAATACACAGATTCTGACAAAGAACTGATTAGATTGGACACCGGTTTAATGTTGATATTGGCGGACTCCGCAGACAAGGAAATGAGCTATCAGTTGATGAACTGTATAAGCGGGAAACATATGCGGGATACCATTAACTTGATAATGGAAGGAACTGAAGACGTTCAGGAAAACAGACTGGACATCCTGACTTCTCAATATGAAGCGTTTAGGTCACTGCCAGGAGAAAGTATAACTCAGGTCTTTGAGAAATATACTAAGCTACTCAATGAATTGGCAATGAAAGGAAAGACCTATCCACTGAGAGAATCTAACAGGAAGTTCATGATGACGCTGCCCCATCATGTAGAACACAAGTCATCATCCATTAGGGAAAGAATTGACTTCACAAAGATGTCACTAGAGATGATCTATGGCAAGTTGAAGACCTATGAGATGGAACAGGAACAGAGAGTGATAATCTACGGATTAGGGACAGTGGAAAGCAAGCACAATGCACTTGTGAGATCAGCAGCACTTGTAGTGGATGAACCAACAATTTCTGAGATCCAGGTTCAAACCTCTAGAGCTGGAAAGGAGGTGATAATAGAAGCAGAGATGGATTCTGTGAATCTGGGTGTTGATGAAAGTGATTACTACACCCTAGAAGAGCTTGAGCAAATGGAAGACAAAACCATGGCGTACTTAGCTGCAAAGTTTAGTCATATTCGTTTCAAGAGAAACCCTAAGTACAAGTTCAAGGGCTCAACCAACAGATTCCAGAAAAGCAATTATACACCGAGTACAGGCTTTAAAGGAGGCTACAAGACTGGCATGATTGATAGAAGCAAATCAAGATGCTACAACTGCAATGAGTTTGGGCATTTCGCCACTGAATGCCGGAAGCCTCGTCAAGCAAGAGACATGAAAGATGTCTATGGAAAGAAGGATTCTTATGATGAGTTGAAGAAGGAGAATGCCAAGCTTAAACAGCAATTGGAGGCATTTTCTGGAAAGCAGAAAGGGAAAGCTTATATAGCAGAGGGAAAGCACTGGGATGATACTGATTCGGATGAAGAGGAGGAATATGTGAATGTTGCTCTAATGTCTGACTCTTCAGAGGAATCACCACAATCATCTCAGGTACCTATCTTAACTACTATTGATATGTCTAACTCTGAGTACAAGAAAACTGTGCAAGATCTTAGTGTAGAATTGTTTAATGTTCACACAAGCATGCTAGCATCTGAAATGGAAAATGCTAGACTAGTTCTTAAGATTAAAAAGTTAGAATCTAAAAATGAAGAACTAGAGCTTGTAGCTGTCACATTAGAAGATCTTAAGCAAAAGAATGCGTACTTAGAGAACAAGGTCAAGTGTAGTGATGAGATAGAGACTATCCTCAGGAAGCAGATTTCAGATTTAGATTTGAAGCTGAATGCTTTTAAGAATTCCGCTCTAATTGCCAAGGAGATCATTGATACTCAGGCCGTAGAGAATAAAACTACTATAGGACTTGACTATAACAAGAAAGCTGGTAAGAAGATTTTGGAATTCCCTGTGACACCTTCAGTTGTCAAAAGGAATACTCCACATGTTCTTAAGAATGTTGATTGTCCAGTTTTTGTTATGCCGTTTCCACCACTTTTTCATGAGGATGACCTTTACATAGCACAAGAATTGCTTGAAGAGGATTTAGTGAAGGAAAAAGAGATAAAGACTAAGTTGCCTAGGAAATCAGTAAAAAATGAATTACCTAAACCTGATTTACCTAAAACTGAAGTAGGTTCCTTAGTCAGTAGTGTTAAAAAGAACAGGAATGGGAAAAAGAAGGTTGTTTATCAGGAAGTTGTTCCACCTTCTCCCATTGCATCTAGGAAGTCGTGCACTATTTGTAATTCTGCTGGACACCTTACACATGCATGTAAAAAGGTTAAAGTAGATACTGCTAATACTTCTGGATTGCATAACATGTCTGACATGCCTGATCTTCATGAACCCTGTGGAAAGAAAGAGTGTTTGCTATGTAAGTACAACATCATGCATGCTTATTTTAAGTTGATGAATGATAATAGCAATAGCACTGATAATGTTAAATCCACAGATACTATGAATATCAAACAGGGTAAGACTAAATTGAATGTTACTCCTGTTCAATCATCTAAACCTTTAGGACCCAAACAATTTTGGGTACCAAAGTCCGCTTAATCAATCTGTGATTGCAGGGTAAGGTTAAAATCTCAAAGGTCGTGTGGATACTGGATAGTGGCTGTTCTAGACACATGACAGGTGAAGAGTCCCTGCTTACAGAGGTGGTTAAGAAGACCAGCCCGATTGTAACCTTTGGAGATGACAGCAAAGGATTCACTACGGGATATGGTAAATTGAAAGCTGGAAATGTCATCATTGAAAACATCTCTCTTGTTGAAGGATTAAAGCACAATCTGTTAAGCATCAGTCAGTTCTGTGATAAAGGCTACAATGTAGATTTCAGAAAGGACAAGTGCTTAATCACCAACAGGAAGGATGAGAAGCTTACTCTACTGGGAGTGAGAAAAGGAAACCTGTTTATAGCTGACTTAAGTTCTACCAGTGAAGGAGAAGTTACATGTTTCTATGCAAAGGCATCTTCAGAACAAAGTTGGCTATGGCACAAGAAGCTCTCACATCTGAACTTCAAAACTATGAACTCTTTGGTAAAGAGAGAGTTAGTGAGAGGGTTGCCCCTGATGGAATTCAATCAGGAGGGACTATGTGAAGCATGTGAAAAGGGGAAGTCGAAGAAAGCATCACATGGGAGCAAAGGAATGACAAGCATTACTGAACCATTATAGCTGATTCATATGGATTTATTTGGTCCAGTAAATGTCATGTCACTTTCAAGACAAAGATATGCATTGGTGATGGTGGATGACTACTCCAAGTACACGTGGGTGTTGTTCATACAATCAAAGGATGAAGCAACACAACTAATCATTGATCACATCAAGAAGATAGAAGTGGAAGCTAAGCTACCTGTGCGGACAATCAGATCAGACAATGGAACTGAATTCAAGAATGCAGTTCTTAATGATTTCTGCTCAGAGAAAGGAATATCAAGACAGTATTCAGCACCAAGAACTCCTCAACAGAATGGAGTAGTGGAAAGGAAGAACAGGACCTTGGTTGAAGCAGCAAGGACCATGTTGAGTGAATCAAAACTTCCCACTTACTTTTGGGCTGAAGCAGTGAATACAGCTTGCTACACTCAGAATCGTACCCTGATCAACAAAGATCATTAAAAGACTCCGTATGAGTTAATGGCCAACAAGAAGCCAACACTGAAGTATTTTCATGTGTTTGGTGCAAAGTGCTTTGTACTTAAAGATGGAGAACATCTTGGCAAGTTTGATGCCAAAGCAGATGAAGGCATTTTTCTGGGCTATTCTCTGGAATCTAAGGCTTACAGGGTATATGTGATTGAAGATAAGAAGTTGTTGGAAAGCTTTAATGTAACATTTGACGACACCAAAAGACCAGGCCTGCAAACTGGAGAGAACTCTGAATCCTTGGTATTTGAAAATCTATCAGGAGATCTCTCTGACAATGAAGAAGTACCTGAAGTTGTTACAGTTATTAATAATAATGATAATGATAATGACTCTGGACAAAGTGGTGACCAAAGTGGAGATCCTCAAAATTCTACAGGATCCACTAGTCAGTCTACAGAATCATCAGATCAAACCGTCAACAACTCAGGGGGAGCAGGAGAAGGATCAACTAGTCACACTCCACAACATCTAGAACAAGGAGAATCATCAAGATCGCATCTGCCAAGACAAAGGGTATGGAATAGAGATCATCCCTTTCACTTGATCATTGGTGATCCGGACACAGGAGTGAGAACTAGAAGAACATCACAAAATGAATGTCACTATTCTGGGTTTCTTTCAGAAACAGAACCTAAGAAAGTTGAAGATGCTCTAGATGATCCAGATTGGGTAATTTCTATGCAAGAAGAACTCAATCAGTTTGAAAGGCAGAAAGTTTGGAAGCTGGTACCCAGGCCTAAGGGAAAATCTGTTATTGGAACAAGATGGGTATTCAGAAATAAGTTGGATGAAGATGGCATTGTAACGAGAAACAAAGCCAGACTGGTTGCTAAAGGTTACTCTCAAGAAGAGGGTATAGATTATGATGAAACCTATGCACCAGTAGCAAGACTTGAGGCCATCAGAATGTTTCTGGCATTCGCAGCACATTCCAATTACAAGGTATATCAAATGGATGTGAAGAGTGCTTTTCTGAACGGGGAGTTAGAAGAAGAAGTGTATGTGGAACAACCTCCAGGTTTTGAGGATTCAAAACTGGCAGACTTTGTGTACTTTCTATTCAAAGCTCTCTACGGACTCAAACAAGCTCCAGGGACATGGTATGACACTCTCTCTGAATTCTTACTTGAAAATGATTTTACAAGAGGTGTTGTAGACAAAACTCTCTTTGTCAAAAAGCATAAAAATGATTTGATATTGGTGCAAGTATATGTTGATGACATAATATTTGGTTCTACTAATGATGATCTATGCAAGAGATTTGTTAAGTTAATGCAGAGTCGTTATGAAATGAGCATGATGGGTGAATTGTCATTCTTCCTTGGACTGCAAGTATACCAAAAACAAAGTGGTATATTCATTTGTCAGTCCAAGTACATCAAGGATCTTCTTAAGAAGTATCAAATGGAAGACTCATCTACAGCAAAGACTCCTATGCCAACTGCCACTAAGCTTGATAAGGATGAAACTGGTAAGAAGGTTGACATCACAGGCTACAGAGGTATGATAGGCTCATTAATTTATCTCACTGCAAGTAGACCAGATATAATGTTTACAACATGCTTGTGTGCTAGGTTTCAGTCTGATCCTAAAGAATCTCATCTAATAGCTGTTAAGCGAATATTTAGATATCTTAAGGGGACCCCAAATCTTGGAATTTGGTACCCTAAAGATACAGGATTTGATCTTGTTGGATATACAGACTCTGATTTTGCAGGTTGTAAGATTGATCGGAAGAGTACTTCAGGAAGCTGTCAGTTTCTTGGAAGAAGATTGGTTTCCTGGTATAGCAAGAAGCAGCATTCAGTGTCCACATCAACAGCTGAGGCTGAATACATTGCTGCTGGTAGCTGCTGTGCTCAGATATTGTGGATGAGAAACCAACTCCGTGACTATGGACTTTTGTTGACAAAGATTCCAATCTTTTGTGACAACACAAGTGCCATAGCAATCTCTAACAATCCAGTGCAACACTCGAGGACGAAGCACATCGACATCAGGGATCATTTTATCCGAGAGCATGTCATGAATGGAACTGTGGAGTTACACTTTGTACCCACAGAGGATCAAATTGCAGACATCTTTACTAAACCACTTGATGAATCCACTTTCAATAAGTTGGTTGGTGAACTTGGGATGTTAATCTTTCTGATTAATTTATTTTGATTAGAAGTCAATAACTGCAGAAAGTCCTGGTGAATACATGAGTTTAAGAATTGCTATATCCTTAGGACTCGTGAGTTTATTTTCTGGAGCAATTCTCGTAGTTAGGATTTTTGTACTAATTTCATGTCACAATTATGGATGATATATCTTCTGGCATTTAATTAGTTATTAATTCTAAAAATTATTTAGGTGCTAATATTTGTTCTAAATATTTTAGTATCTATTTAATTTGAATTAATTTGCTTTGTTTTTAACATTGTAGATTAATGCAGCATAATTGATTAGATTTTAATTGGTTAATATCACTCAATGATATTTAATTGATTTTATTCTAAAAAAATTGTGAATTTTCTGTTAAGAATTGATTTTGGTAAATTTGAAAAGATTTATTAGAATTAAAACTGGACAGGAAATAAAAAGGTCTAAATTTTAAAACAAGAACAGGTTTTAAAATGAAGACAGAAGCAAAAATATCGAATTTAGGAAATTCGATAGTTTTTCAAGTACATAGATAAACTATCGAAATTAATTTTCGATAGTTTTTGAAAAGGAAAAGAAAAACTATCGAAAGCATTTCTCGATAGTTTTTGAGATTTAATTTAAAATATATCGAAGGAATTTACCTAATTTAATATTTAAATTCTCGATGTATTTTAAAATTCAGAAGAAAAAAATGTATCGAAGTGAATTTATTAATTCAATAATCAAATTCTCGATAGTTTTTTTTTTCTTACAAAACCCCTCGATAGTTTTTGGAAATAAAACAGATCAGACTTCGATAGTTTTTCAGCAAAGTGTTTTAAATTCCAATTTAAAAACACTTCGATAGTTTTTCAAAAAACCATCGAAGTGCAGATGACTCTTTTGCCCCTCTGAAAATCTATCGGTAGTTCAATTTAAAAACTATCGAACCTGAACAGACCATTTTGCCCCTGTCAGTTTCATTAAGTATAAAACGTTGCCTTGGTCAATTTCTTTTCATTTTCACAGATCTGAAAAACTGAGCTTTTGTCTTTATACTTATAGAAAATAGATACAAGCTACATACATCACCATCGATAGTTTCTTGAGTTTTTACTGCTTAAAACTTGAGATAATCACTATTTGTGACCAGTAAATTGTTTCTAACCGAGCAATTGTGATTACCTTAAGTTCCTGTTCATTCTTTGGAGAAGAAACCATCGAAAGTGATATATTAGAACTCACAAGTTACTCAACTGTTTGCTTTAAGAAATTAGTTGATTGTCAATTGATTTCTTTTTGTTGTTAAAGTGAAAATTTCGAAAACAACAGTTAGGGTTCTTGAATACTTGTTATTAGTTTGTGTATTCGAAAAAAAAAGGGGGTATTTTAGTTTTAAGGGATTTTGTGATAAGTTTGATTAATTATTTCTAATTAATTAAATTTAAGTGGTAAATTAGTTTTGGTGTTAAATTAAATTTTCTGGCAATTTAAAAAAAAATGGCTGGAGAATTCATTGTTACCAAGACTAATCATGTCTCTTTTCAAAACTTGCAATCCATAACGAACCTTCAGTTTCGTGCATGAGCAGAGTTTTTGAACACACGCTCATTAGTGGCATACGCTGTGAGTACTCCCGTGGTCCTTTGCATTGATCAATTGACTGCGTTGTACACATCCGCCACGGATACAAGTGAGAATAACGTACGGTCCTTCAGTTTTGTTGTGCCAGGGGGCAGAACGATAAGGGTGACGGAACATGATTTTAATCGAATCTTACATTTTCCTACAGAAAACCTTGTTCCGGATCCCACAACTGAGGAGATACATGCTTTCTTCACTCTCATTAGAAGTCAACAACCTAACTTCTTTGTGGGAGAGTTCCTTAAGCATTACTTTCCAAAGGCATGGAACTTTTTCTTTCATACCCTAATCCATGTTTTTACTGCCAAGCTTACAAATCTGCATGGTATTCCCTTATTCCTTCAAAAGATAGGGTTTGCCATTGCGAACAATAGGCATATTAACATTGGACGGTTACTGATTGATCAAGTAATCATATGCATGGGACCACTGGATGAAAGAACAGGCATAGATGATGTGCTTTGTTTCTATCCTAGGTTCCTACAGCTAATTCTCAATGATATCTTAACAGATGATGAGCGCGAGATATTCGACGAAGAGGAGACCATGGAGTGTATGAAGATGAAGAGCAATGCCAAAACCGCTCTGATAAGGAAGAACAACTATCTTCTAGGGGTACCCACTGTTCTCACTGAATATCTAAGAACGGTGCCCCTACCACTTCTACCCCCAGGGGAACAGGTAATTCAAGGTAACATTCCTGAACCTGAACTGGCTCCTGAAACACAACCAATGGATGTTGATCCAGAGCCCTTAGTGGCCATTCCAGACCAGGAGGTTGCAAACCCACAACCTCTAACCACGGTCGAAGAGCCTTTGGAAGAGCCAAATGAAAACATAAATGTTAGGAATATGTTATTCTTGATGATAATTATAAAACACTTAGTAGATTTCGTATTAAGACATTTTGTAACTGTCAACGAAATAGCATGCTTTGCAGTGTTTCGTTGACAGGTAGCTCATCAACAAAATGAGTCTTGTAGCAATTGCATTGTACAATACTTCAATTTGATAGGCATTTTGTTGTATGTATTAGATAGGTTTTCTAAGTCATGTTGACTAAGTATAAGATTGGCAAAATAGGTTGGTGAATTGTAAATAGATTATGCCATGTAATTTTGCCTAAGTGAAGACATGTCAACGGTATGAAGAATACTCTATCAACGGTATGAAGATTAGTCTGTCAACGGAATGAAGACTACTCTATCAACGAAACGAGGAATACACTATCAACGAAATGAAGAATAAAGCTATCAACGAAACACATCTCCAGACTATCAACGAATCACTATTGCTTTATCAATAATTGATAAAGTGATAGTGACAGTTTACTGAACAGATCTAAAGGAGATATGGAAGTGTACTTTGCATTGGAAGCCATCAAAATGGTTACTGGAAATAAGGAAACATTCCAATTTCCAATAAGGCTCTTGGGAATGATTATAATAAGCATGAAGACAAAAGCAAAGATCTCCAAGGACCATTGGACAAAAGGAATGAAAAGCAATCTACTGATGGTTACTACTATTATTCTTTAGTTTAGCCAAACGTAGAATTGTAAACTTGGGTATATATAACCAAGTGTAGCAGTTACTTTAAAATTTAGAGAAGAAAAACAAATAGATTGTATTAGCTATTTTTGAGAGCACTTCTTCTCTACATTCTTGTAACTGAGCAGCTGTGTACAATTTGTATCACAGATTATTTCCGCAATAAAAACACTTCAGTTGGATCATCAAACAATCCAACTGAAATTATTTAATTGCTTGTGTTTTTATTTTACAAGTTCAGTTTAATTTCGAAAGTTGTTTTTAAGTTTAAGAAATATCAAAATTGTATTCAACCCCCCCCCCCCCCTTCTACAATTCTGTTAGGTCATTTGGGAATAACAATTGGTATCAGAGCAAGCTTCTAACATACAAGAAGTTTAAAGATCAAGACCAAGAACAGAAACCATGGTGAAGAAGGATGCAGGTGTGAAGATACCAGTTCTTGATAAGGACAATTACTTTCACTGGAAAGTAAAGATGCATCTACATCTCATGTCTATGGATGAGAGGTATGTAGACTGCATTGAGAAAGGTCCACATGTTCCTATGAAGGTTGGAACTAGAGTTGGATTGCCAGATGATGCTCCTGATGTAGAAATTCCAAAACTTGTCTCAGAATGGACTATTGAAGATGTTGCAGAAATCCACAAAGATAAACGAACCATGAATATTTTGTTTAATGGTTTGGATCAAGAGATGTTTGACAATGTCATAAACTGTACAACCTCCAAGGAAGTATGGGATACTGTTAGAACACTCTGTGAAGGAACTGAGCAAGTAAGGGAGAACAAGATGCAGCTCCTCATACAACAATATGAGCATTTTCACTTTAAAACTGGTGAAACTCTAAATGACACGTTTAGTAGATTTCAAAAGCTTTTGAATGGATTGAAGTTGTATGGGAGGATCTATCAAACCAAGGATTCAAACCTTAAATTTCTTAGAGCTCTTCCAAAAGAATGGAAGCCTATGACTGTTTCTCTCAGAAACACTCAAGAGTACAAAGATTACACTCTTGAAAGGCTTTATGGAACCTTAAAGACATATGAGTTGGAAATGGAGCAAGATGAAGAAATTGAAAAGGTCCAGAAGAAAGGTGGATCCATTGCATTGGTTGCATCTGAAAACCAACTGGAAGTTGACAACAAAGAAGCTGCAAAAGCCACAACTAGTCAAGCTAGTTGTAGAAGTGATGTTAGCAAAGGAAAAGGCAAGATGACAGAAGAAGAAGAATCAGAACCAGCCAACTTGGATGACTTAGATGAGATTGATGAGCACATTGCTTTTCTGTCAAGAAAATTTTCTAAGTTCAAATTCAAGAGGAACTCAGAAGCAAGGCCACCAAGGAAAGACTTTCAACCAAGCAAAAACAATTGGATTGAAAAGTCTAAAGCCAAATGTTTTAATTGTGGAATACTTGGTCACTTTGCTGGGGACTGCAGAAAGCCCAGGGTTGAGAAGGGCAACAGGAATTTTGAGCCTGTTGATTATAAAAAGAAATACTTTGAACTTCTCAAGCAAAAAGAAAAGGCTTTCATGTCTCAGGAGTATGATTGGGCTGGTAATGGTGAAGATTCGGATGATGATGTTGAGTATATCAACTTGGCACTTATGGCTAACAATCATGAGCAGGAAGCAAGCTCCTCAAGCAACCAGGTAACTATTACTAATCTTTCTGAGCTTTCTAAAGAGGAATGCGATAGTGCAGTAAATGAAATGTCTACTGTACTATATAATCTTCGTGTTACTCTTAAATCACTTACCAAAGAGAACTCTAGATTAAAAGAGACTAATTTGTTCTTAAGTGATAGGAATGCAATGTTAGAAGCTCAGCTCATTGAATTTGATAAAATGAGGTGTGTTAGTAGGGATGCTAAGAAGGAACTTGAGAACGTGTTAAAAAGAGAAGAAATTCTTAAGACACAACTTGAAATAGAACAAAACGTGATTGCTAAATGGAAAGATGCCAGGAATGTTGCCAACAACATCATTAATGTTCAAGGTATGGAGTCTTTCTGTGAACAATCATGGAAAAAGAATAAAGAGAAGCTAGGGTATGTTGGTGAAACCTTAGAATCAGAATCTGAGTCAACAAACAACAATGATCATGTGTTGAAGGTTGATACGTCAACGGAATGCCCTGTTTCGTTGACAGATGAACCTTCAACGGATCAGGATGTTTCGTTGACAGAGAAAAGAAAAGAGAAACTCACTAGACTCAATGACAAGTATGGTCCTGTCACCAAGAACTTTGTTCAAGGTGAGTCTAGTAAACCTAAGAAAGTTGAGAAGCCTGTTGAGAAAGCTAATGTAGGTAACTTGTCTAATGAGCAATTAAAAGACAAGGTGGAGAAAGTTCAAGATGAGGCTAAGGGTAATAAAAAGAATAACAGGAATGGCAAAGTAGGGATTAACAAACATAACAATTACACATCAGATAAATATGCTCCTAGGAAGACATGTGTTAATTATGGTAGTGTTAATCATTTATCTACTAACTGCAAATCTGTTAAGAAAACTGTCAATGTGAAAATGCCCAAGCCCATAATGAATACTTCTATGCCTACAATGCCTGTTATGCCTAACATGTTTGCTCCATATGCACAGTTTCAGAATCCATATGCTAACATGTCATTTGTGCCCAATCCATACATGAATATGTTTAATGTGCCACAAATGCCATGGAATGTGAATAGCATGTTTGTTCCACCAACTATGCATGCTATGAATGAAAATATGAGCAACCTTCAGAAATCAACACCAAAGGTGAAAAATGATAAGAAAGGAAAAACAAAGGCTAACAAGACAGGACCCAAGGAAACTTGGGTACCAAATTCAACTTGATTTGGTTTTGTTGTGTGCAGGGAGACAAAAAGAATCTTTGGTACTTGGATAGTGGTTGTTCAAGACACATGACTGGTGATTCTACCCTGCTCACAGAGTTTCAGGAAAGAGCTGGCCCTTGTATTGCTTTTGGAGATGACAACAAAGGCTACACTAAGGGATATGGCTTGATTTCAAAAGAGAATGTCATCATAGATGAGGTTGCATTGGTGGATGGCCTTAAGCACAATTTGCTTAGTATCAGCCAACTCTGTGACAAAGGTTTTATTGTTACTTTTTCAAAAGAAGCCTGTGTTGTTTCTAAAGTCGGAAACAACAATGTGGTCATGACTGGATTTAGAAGAGGGAATGTGTACATTGCTGATTTTAGTAGCACAAGTTCAGACACTATCACTTGTCTTTTCAGCAAGGCAAGCAAGGATGAAAGTTGGCTATGGCACAAGAAGTTGTCTCATCTGAATTTCAAAGTTATGAATGATTTGGTGAGGAAAGATCTTGCTAGAGGAATTCCTCAAGTGGAATTCTCTAAAGATGGTTTGTGTGATGCCTGTCAAAAAGGGAAACAAAAGAAGGCATCATTCAAAAGAAAGACAGAGTCATCAATTGTCCAACAGCTTGAGTTGCTTCATATGGATCTATTTGGCCCTGTAAATGTCATGTCCATCTCAAAGAAGAAATACTGTCTTGTGATTGTTGATGATTTTTCTAGATTTACATGGACTTTCTTTTTGCACTCTAAAGATGAGGCAAGTGAAATCATTATCAATCACATCAAGATGGTAAGCAATCATCCTGATTTTAAAGTAAGAAGGATTAGGAGTGACAATGGGACAGAATTCAAGAATTCAAGCATGAAGGTGTTCTGTGAAGAAAATGGTATATTGCATGAGTTTTCAGCAGCAAGAACACCACAGCAAAATGGTGTAGTTGAAAGGAAAAACAGAACACTAATTGAAGCTGCAAGGACAATGCTAGATGAATCAAAGTTACCTACTTATTTTTGGGCTGAGGCAGTTAACACAGCTTGCTTTACTCAAAATATTTCTTTGATTAATCAGGCCAAAGGAATGACCCCTTATCAGCTACTCAAAAGAAAGAAGCCACTATTGGATTTTCTTCATGTCTTTGGATGCAAGTGCTTTGTTCTGAGAAATCAAGCTGAGCATTTGGGGAAATGTGATGCAAAGGCAGATGAAGCAATATTTGTGGGATATGCAGCAGGGAAAGCTTACAGAGTCTATAATCTCAGAACCAACATTGTTATGGAATATGTACATGTTTTTTTTGATGATCTCAAAATTCAAGGTCTCTGTGATGAAGGTTTCCATGAAAGTCTTTCTTTTGAGAATGGGGAAGAAGATCAAGTGAATCATGAAAAGGCTATTGAGAAACAGCCTAAAGTTGTTGTATCTAGCACAGATGAAAGCAGCAGTGAAGATGAAATTGCTGCATTGAGATTGAAAAGAATAAGTGCTAGCAGACCAAATGGTCGTTTCGTTGACAGTCAGAATGAGCGTTTCGTTGACAGTCAGAATGAGCGTTTCGTTGACAGTCAAAATAGTCATACCGTTGACAGTCACAGGAATGCTTCTAGAAGTGATCATTTAGGGACAACAAACTCAGGGGGAGTTTCTCAAGGACAAATTTCCAATCAAGGCAATCATGACCATGAAGCTACCTCCTCAAGAGCAAATCTTCCTCCCTCAAGGAAATGGACTAAAGATCATCCATTTGAACTCATTATAGGTGATGTTTCTTCAAAAGTCCAAACTAGAAGAGCAACTCAAGAAGAATGTCTATATAGTAGCTTTCTGTCTCAAGAAGAGCCAAAGAAAGTTGAGGATGCACTTCTAGATCCAGATTGGGTTTTAGCCATGCAAGAGGAGCTAAACCAATTTGAGAGGAACAATGTTTGGAAGCTGGTGCCCAAGCCTAAAGACAGGAGTGTCATAGGCACAAAATGGGTGTTCAGAAACAAGATGGATGAAAATGGCATAGTCACAAGGAACAAAGCAAGATTGGTTGCAAAAGGTTATTCACAGGAAGAGGGAATTGATTTTGATGAAACATTTGCTCCTGTTGCAAGACTAGAAGCAATAAGAATTTTCCTAGCCTATGCAGCCCATGCCAATTTCAAAATCTTTCAAATGGATGTGAAGAGTGCTTTTCTGAATGGGGAATTGGAAGAGGAGGTGTATGTGAAACAACCTCCTGGTTTTGAAGATGATGATTTTCCAGACCATGTGTATTTCCTTCTCAAAGCACTCTATGGTTTGAAACAAGCACCTAGAGCCTGGTATGACACACTATCACAGTTCCTCCTTGAGAATAACTTCACTAGAGGTACTGTAGATAAAACTCTATTTCATAGAATTGTGAATGGCTCTACTATACTTGTTCAAATTTATGTAGATGACATAATTTTTGGGTCTACAGATGAAAAACTTTGTCAAAAGTTTGCCAAGCTTATGCAAAGTAAATATGAAATGAGCATGATGGGAGAATTAACTTATTTTCTTGGTCTCCAAGTGAAACAAGTTAATGAAGGCATTTTCATTAGTCAAACTAAATATATTCATGATTTGTTGAAGAAGTTTAACTTAATGGAATGCTCTCCTGCCAAAACTCCCATGCCTACTGCTACCAAACTTGAATTGAATACTAAGGAAAAATCTGTGGACATTTCAAGTTACAGAGGCATGGTAGGCTCGCTTTTATATTTAACAGCTAGTAGACCTGATATTATGTTTGCTACATGTCTATGTGCTAGATTTTAGGCTGATCCTAGGGAATCCCATTTAGTTGCTATTAAAAGGATTTTCAGATATCTCAAAGGAACACCAAACCTTGGCATTTGGTATCCTAGAGAATCTGGTTTTGAACTAATTGGTTATTCAGATGCAGATTATGCAGGATGTAAAATTGACAGGAAAAGCACAACAGGAACCTGTCAATTCCTAGGAAACAAGCTTGTGTCATGGTTCAGCAAGAAACAAAACTCAGTTTCCACCTCCACAGCTGAGGCTGAGTATATTGCAGCTGGAAGTTGTTGTGCACAGATTTTGTTAGATCAGAATTCAATGATAGTCAGGAGCTAGACTCAACTGATCAGGATTGCTGACGTCATCAGGATTACATGGTCGTCAGGATCAGAACTGGAAGCTGATCAGGATTCCTACTCAGATTATGATCAGGATTGATCATCAGAACTTGAAGCTGATCAGGATTCCTACTCAGAGTTATATTTGGAGTCTAGATAAACATGGAAGTATTTCTGTCGGTTCCTGGTTTGTAGAATGTAGCTATCGATTAAGGATATGTTTCTATCTTTGTAATTGATTAGAACTTATCTTATTATTGATAGAGAAGCTGTGTGTAGTATATAAACACAGTTTTGGTTTCGATTTATGTACGTGAACATAAGGGAATCAAGATAGAAGCTCTTGAGAATATATTATCTCTTGAGAGAGTTTTTGTAAGCTTGTAATAGCTTAGCAGCTCTCAAGAACATCAGAATTTCTTGAGAGAGTTTGTAACAGTTTTATATCAGATTTAATAAAGCTGTTATCTTTCTTTCATATTTGAGATATATACTTTAAGAAGTCGATTATCTTATACTATTGTATTCAACCCCCCTTCTACAATAGACTATTACTGGGCAACAATTGGTATCAGAGCAGACTGATTTAGTTTTAAATCAGAGACGATCTAAGATGTCGACAACCAAGTATGAAAGCATGAAGATTCCCATCTTGAAGATATCAGAATACCCTACATGGAGGGTAAAGATGCTGATGTACCTGGAGGCTATGGATCCTGACAACTTGGACAGGATTCGTGATGGACCATATATACCTACCAAGTTCGTAGAACGAACAGAAACAACACCTGAACATTATGTGGTCAAAGCTAAAGCCGAATGGACACCAGAAGAAAAAGCTCATGTACTCAGGGAACCAAAGATAAAGAATATCTTGCATAACGGTCTTGATGTTGTCATGTCAAACAGAGTGATTGCATGCAAGTCTTCAAAAGAAATTTGGGATACTTTAGAAACTCAGTGCCAGGGATCTACATCTGTCAAGAAAAACAGAAGGGCTCTTTTGATCCAAGAATATGAACAATTTGATGCAAGACCTGATGAGAGCCTGATTGATCTTTATGATAGATTTCTGACACTATTGAATAGCTTATCCTTAGTTGACAAAGTATATGAAACTGAAGATTCGAACACCAAGTTTCTAAGAGCTTTACCTGAAGAATGGGACACTCAGACCTCAATCATTAGACACCAGTATGATTTGAACGATGTGTCTCTTGATGAGATCTATGGGATGCTAAGAACTCATGATCTTGAAGTTCAACAGAGAAAGAACAAGAGAAGCAGCAAGGCAAAATCAATTGCTTTGAAAGCAGAGGCAAAATCAAAAGGCAAAGTCATGGAGGTCTCTA
Source organism: Heracleum sosnowskyi (assembly GCA_030848705.1). NCBI lineage: Eukaryota > Viridiplantae > Streptophyta > Magnoliopsida > Apiales > Apiaceae > Heracleum > Heracleum sosnowskyi. The sequence continues at coordinate 77,451,490 of CM061235.1, forward strand.
GAAGGAAATCAAGAGTAGCTGAATCATATCTTGAAGACTCTTCATCAGATTCTGATGGCAATCCTGATGCCAATACTGATGGTAATTCTTCTGATTCAGACATGGAATAGATGGTTGCTATGTTTGTCAGAAACTTCAGAAGGATGAAGTTCAGGAAGAATAGAAGACAAGGCAACTTTCAGAAAAAGACCTTCAATGCAGACAAAGACAAGTATATCAAAAAGGACAGCAAAGGTAGCAAATTTGACAAGTCAAAGGTTAAATGCTATAAGTGCAATGGCATGGGTCACTTTGCTTCAGAGTGCAACAAGACGAAGGCACTCATCACATTAAGCAAGGATTGGATGGACTCTTCCTCAGAATCTGATACTGAGGTAGTCAACTATGCTTTAATGGCCTATGCTGATGTAACTGCTGCTCCTGATGATAAGGTACCAAACACTATCTTTGATTTTGATTCTGATAATGTTTCTGAATTAAGACGTTTTCTAAAGTCATTACATATTAGCTTTAGAAGTCAAACTGCTGAGAATTCTAGGATCTTATCTGAGATGTCTGACCTTAGAAAAAGGAATGAGATATTAGAAGCTGAGTTTTCTCGCATGCTAGAAGTACAAAAAGAATTTGATAATGCTAAACACATGAACTTAGAGCTGAGATCTAAATGTACTTCTCTTGAAAAAGATCTTGAATATGCTAATGAGAAAATCAGAACCTGGACAGACTCTGGTAGGAAATTTCATGAGATTAATACCTCTAAGAATTGGAAAGAGTGTCTAGGATATAAGTCAGATGAAGATAAGAAATTGAAGGAGAAAATTGTCATTGATGAGACAGTCAGTCCAAAGACCTATAGACATGTTATAGACACAACCAAATCTAAGATTACTCCTGTTAATTTTGTTTTTGGTAAGGATTCCAATTCTACTTTTGAAAAGGGATCCACATCTACTCAAGGAATTAAAAGTGTAAAGTCTAAACCTGTCATAGTTAAAGTCTCCAAGAATGTAGGTCTAATGTCTCAGAAACAGCTTAAGGATAAAATCTGTGAGGTTACAGATAAGAAAAAGGAAGCTACTGTAAAGAGAAACAGGAATGGTAAAGTTGGGATTAATAAAGAGAATGGTTATAAATATATTCCAAATGCACCTAGAAAGAATTGTTTTAACTGTGGTAACTCTAATCATCTTGCTATTGATTGTAAGAAGAGTAAGAAGAAGATTACTGAAATTCCTAAGTCTGATGTTAGGAATAGATCAGTATTTTATCAACCACAGAAGTCCTGTTTTCATTGTGGTAGTCTATGGCATTCTATCTATACTTGTAAAGAGTATCATGATTTGTACTATAATTTTTATGATCCACTGCCTAAGATTAAAAATAGTACTAAGTCTGATAGAATTGAGAATGTTATAGTGAAGCATGCTTTTGTTAATACTGATGCTGACAAAGCAAATCCTGATGAAGTAAAACCTGTCAGGACTGCTAATGTCAGAAAGACTTCTGCTGCTAAAATTAATAAATTGCATGAATCAGGAACCCAACAAGTATGGGTTCCTAAGTGTTCTAACTAGTGTGTTTCTATACTGATGCAGGGTAAAAAGAAAAATGTGTTAGTCATGGATAGTGGATGCTCTGTGCACATGACTGGAAACAAAGCCCTGTTATCAGAATATGAGGAAAAAGCTGGCCCAACTGTGTCTTATGGAGATGGCAACATTGGACAAACCTTGGGATATGGCAATATAATCATTGGAAATGTCATCATTGAAAAAGTAGCTCTAGTGAAGGGACTAAAACACAACTTGTTGAGTATTAGTCAAATCACTGACAGAGGTTATCATGTCAACTTCTATTCCACACATTGTGAAGTAGTCAGCAAAGAATCAGGAAAGATAACTCTAACTGGCTACAGGCATGGTAACCACTACGTCAAATTTTGGCTTCCGTCACATAAAATACGTGTGGCTAAGCACTTTACGTCACGTTTTAATTTTTCAGCAAAGTGTCACCTAAGGTCGGATCATTTTACGCCCCCTACGGCCACACCCCAGATGTGTGGCTGTAACTCAAAACAGAGTGACTAAAGCATACCACCCCTTGGGTCTGACAGCCCCTGTTTTAAGCTCAAAAGTGTGACTAAATACCAGCTTTCAGCCACAGGATGGGTCGTGGCTAAAGATAATTAATAACGTGGCTAAATACCAACATTCATCAAAGGCTTAGTTTTGGTCGCACTATTTATTGGTAAATCGTGGCAAAAAACTTGGGTATGGCCACATTTTATAATTTTTCTGTAGTCGTTTGTATGTTTTATATACTATTAAATAACTGCTTTTAGTCACTAATAATTGTAGTAACTATCCCCCAATATAATATAATAGGTAGTGTGGCTGAAGTGTGGTACTAGCCACACATACTTAACCACATCACAAACAGGTTTCATTTGTAATATAAATGACCACGGCCGTACCAAAAAGCCGATACAAATCACAATACCAAAAGGCCACAATCCAATTCAAAAAGGCCACAATATGCAAACAAGTAAAATGCCAAAATACAAGTAAAAAAAATGCCAAATTCCAAACTAGTCCATATTAATCCATAAAATCCATACTAAATCCATGATCCATAACAACGATATGGAGTATAACTCCACAATCCATAAAAACCACATAACCATAGCCAGAGTACAGAAAATTAACAACTTATCGAAAAGTTCACAACCAGAAAACCACATTAACATGAGTCAAATTCAGTTTACAATTACACCACCAGCTTCCGCTTCTTCCTCAGCTTGTCTGCCTTGTTCGCCTTAGCCTTTGAACGTGTTACTGGGGAACCAGTAATGGTATTACATCTCTTCTTCTCCTTAACTTGATCTGCGCTATGTTCTTCCTTAGCTTGAGCTGCGCTATGTTCTTCCCCTTTCCCATTGGCCGTTGGATTTGGTACCTAGAGTAAAACATGAAAACAAATACGATGATCATTCCAACAGCCCTCAAGTTAAGACCATTCTAACACAAGTAATGTAATTCTATAGATAAGCAAGTTAAGACCGTTGGACAAGTAATGTTATTTAATTAAAGCTCCATCATTTTAAACAAAATTATAAAGCAGGATAATAAATGCACACAACCAAAATGGAATGCAAAGTAAGAAACGTACTTGATGATCAATTATCTTGATAAGGTTTTTGGGCCAAGCCACAAAAGAACCCAAAGCATCCTCAACTGTCCGCATATCACCGGCTTCATAAGGTAAGAATGCTGCCCCCTTCACAACTTCATCAACAGAAACTCTATAGCAATCATCTTGTAGGGGGACTCCATGAATGGTTTGTCCTTTCTGGTCTGAAAGGATAGCCGTACCACGTGCAACCGGGTTGTTCAAATTCAACATATACAGAGTACACTTCATTGGCTAAAAAACGTACGTGGCATAATTAACATCATAAAGGTAAAGTGAACTAATATACATACGCATTTAGAAATATAATGCATACCGATTGGACAACTGTTGAGGTTTGATTTGACTGAGATGGCATTTGACCAGAGATAGTGCTAGGCTGAGATAAATTAATCTTCTTCCTGGTTCCGGATCTAATTACCTTTTCCTACAAAAGTAGAAGCATAATTGCCAACATATTAAAGTTAAAGTTAATCTCAATATACATGTGCATTTAGCAATGTTGTAATACCTGTTGCACAATTGTTGGATCTTCTTGTGATTTAGTGGTACGCGGAGATATATAAACTTTCCTCCTGGTGGTGATGACATTTTGCGCCATTATGGATGTGTCGGCAGTGATCACCTTTTGCGCCATTATGGATGTGTCGGCAGTAGGAGTCACTTGCTTCTCCACAGATTTAACCTACAATTTAAGAAATTTGGACAAGAAATCAGCAACTACTTGGAAAAAATTAAAAAGAAATTAAAGTAGCCATTACTTACAGGTGTTAAAAACTCTTTCGATGCTGGGATGGTAACATTAATGAAGCTGTCCCTCGAACCATTCCCACTTATCGGTGTTCCCTACAGAATGTAACGTGAAATGGGAAAGTCAAGTGATAACACAAGTTTTGTAAACTATGTTTTGGAATATAGACACAAGATAACTAAATTCCAACACAAAAAACTCCAACAATTTACGTAGTGCTTACATCTTGTTTTGTTGCTGAAAGCAGTCCTTGCGAATCCAATTGAGCCATGACTTTATTCAGTTTATTGTTCGTTGCCTCCATCTGCAACGACAGGTTCTTCAGCTCTTCATCCTTCTTCTCACGCAGCAGTTTCTCATTTTCCAATTGAAGCTCCAGAATCTTGATTTTATCTTTTCCTGTTGTCCTTGGCCGAGGACAATGCCAGTACGCACTGGGAGTGACTCCACAACCAACACCTCTCAAGTATGAACCCTGCTCCCTGCCAAAAACCACTGTAAGGGCATCCTCGTCCGGCCCAATCTTGATTAGTCCGTCCTTTATCTGTGCTTCAATATCCATCTGTAAAGAAAAAAGTGAAGACAATTAGTAACAAGGACATGTTCTTCACTTTAGGATATACTAACTCTCATATTTAAACTTACTAAATAATCTGCCATGCTCTTCACTTTTGGATCTACCAACTCTCCATCTTTGTTTTCCCTCCCCTTCCTCCACATAAAAGCACGGGTGGGGACATCATCAACCTTTATTTCATTTTTTGAAACCTTGCATAATGCAACGATGACACAATCAGACATTTAATATCCAAAATAATCACTAGTAACACAATAAAAACACATCTGAATTACCAATTTTTCTTTGAGACGAGGGTATCCTCCTCGTCCCAAGCGATGATCAAAAACTGACCGTGATCGCGCAATTTTCGTAGTTTTGGAGACATCCTTCCAATAGTCAAAAGAATTATTTCAGCAAAGTGCATTGGAAAAATACGTTAATTCAAACGATGATCCGTATATTAAAGTATTACAACCTTGAATTTATCCGTTTGCGTGTGGGCTACGAACCTATCCCAATCAGCTTGCTCTACCAGTGTACGATACTGCCTAGGAACTTTTGCAAGCTTTGCTGGTTTATTCAGGTTAGGTTGTATGAATCTTGCATGCATCTTTCTTCTGAAATTGCGAAGCAGCCCACCAAGCCGAGTCATTGTAAACTTTCGACGACAAAGTTCTATATCAAAAAAAATGCTGCAATATATAATACATGGTGTTAATACACATAAAAGGCAAGCAGATAAGTTCAACAATAGTGTTTCATATTAAAAATGTAACATATATTTAGAGTACATAATGCGAAGTAGCTGATTTACCGTTACTTGATCCCACAGCTTAGCCTTCACTTCTTTTGGCACCTCCTTCCATGTTAACCATCTTAAGCCAACATGCTCCCTGACCGTGTCTCCCAAAAAGCTCGTAAATTCTGATCTGTATTCCCCCATTAACCTACCAAGTGAGTCAAATTCAACCTCATGTCTTTTTCCACCAGAGTTTGTAAACCTGGTACGCAGCTTCGGCAACCTGGTTAGCCCCCTCTTAGCTTTGACATCATTCTTTTGTTGCACCTTTTTGCACTCTTCTACTTCTTCTTCTGCGTTTTCTCCTTCGTCTTCTACTTCTGTGCTTTCTTCTTCTTCGCTACACTCTTCCGTTGAATATTGTTCCTCAAATTCCTCATTGTCCTCACCTACAACCAGTATAAGAACCCTTAGCAATTACAGGATTTATCTGTTCAATATACATACAAATGCATAAATATGAGAAGTCAAAAATTAGTCTACCTAGGTATTCTTCTTCAACGCAAACTGGTGCAGTAGCTGTGGACCAGGAATGGAAGACATGAATCTTGCAGACTCCAGTCATGGTAGAAGCAACAGCCAACTCTTTTAAGTCACTGTCTCCAAGGATCAAACCATATCCATGATCCGGGGTCACCCCATCTTTCATGAAATAAAGCTTATCATCATCCGAAACTACATCCGCTACCAAATCCCTAACTTGTTTAACAGTCATGTTGTAGACTTCCATTCCGTCGAACACCTTTGCCTTAGGACCGGTGTATTGCCACTTAACCTTTGTCATGAACTGACCCCCATAGTAAACAACTAAGCTGTACTTCTTTCCCATGGTACTCAAATTAGCTGTAGACAACAAGCACAATAATGTCAGATATTAATACATCAACATTAAAGCATAAGTAGTATTATTCATATAATTGGAACTCAATTCGTCCCAATCTCTCAAATACAACTCAAATATGCAATCTCTCCAACCATATATCTCAAACATATATCTCTCAAACATGCAATAACTGAAATAGTCTGTGGAAGAATGGTTTACCTGCGACAAGCAAGGTGATTTAAACGCCGGTGGAAAAAACCCTAATTTCAAGAACATAAACCAGATTGGGTCACCAGATCTGACCGACGGTGTAACCTAATTTCACCGACTGAAAGTTGTGGAGAGATTATGGTGCACAGAGAGGGAGAGTTTGAATGTGAGTTGGGTAAAGTGATGTTGAAAGTGAATTGGGGGGAAGTTTGATATTTTGGGGGGAAGTGAATTGGTAAAGTGATGTTGCCGGTTTTTAGACGAATATATATTTTTATGTTATATTATTTCCACTTTCGGGGTCGAATCTCGTTCTTTCGAGTAGTACTTTGGCCAGATCCCTCAAAAAATGTCGTACAAGATAAATTCCCGATTTTTCGATTATTTTTCCCCAACATCACAATGCGTATCCATTAACATCCGTACGGTTGGATCGTCGAAAAATGCATTAAAAAAAATTATTTCCACTTTCGGGGTCGAATCTCGTTCTTTCGAGTAGTACTTTGACCAGATCCCTCAAAAAATGTCGTACAAGATAAATTCCCGATTTTTTGATTATTTTTCCCCAACATCACAATGCGTATCCATTAACATCCGTACGGTTGGATCGTCGAAAAATGCATTAAAAAAAATTATTTCCACTTTCGGGGTCGAATCTCGTTCTTTCGAGTAGTACTTTGGCCAGATCCCTCAAAAAATGTCGTACAAGATAAATTCCCGATTTTTCGATTATTTTTCCCCAACATCACAATGCGTATCCATTAACATCCGTACGGTTGGATCGTCGAAAAATGCATTAAAAAAAATTATTTCCACTTTCGGGGTCGAATCTCGTTCTTTCGAATAGTACTTTGGCCAGATCCCTCAAAAAATGTCGTACAAGATAAATTCCCGATTTTTCGATTATTTTTCCCCTACATCACAATGCGTATCCATTAACATCCGTACGGTTGGATCGTCAAAAAATGCATTAAAAAAAATTATTTCCACTTTCGGGGTCGAATCTCGTTCTTTCGAGTAGTACTTTGGCCAGATCCCTCAAAAAATGTTGTACAAGATAAATTTCCGATTTTTCGATTATTTTTCCCCAACATCACAATGCGTATCCATTAACATCCGTACGGTTGGATCGTCGAAAAATGCATTAAAAAAAATTATTTCCACTTTCGGGGTCGAATCTCGTTCTTTCGAGTAGTACTTTGGCCAGATCCCTCAAAAAATGTCGTACAAGATAAATTCCCGATTTTTCGATTATTTTTCCCCAACATCACAATGCGTATCCATTAACATCCGTACGGTTGGATCGTCGAAAAATGCATTAAAAAAAATTATTTCCACTTTCGGGGTCGAATCTCGTTCTTTCGAGTAGTACTTTGGCCAGATCCCTCAAAAAATGTCGTACAAGATAAATTCCCGATTTTTCGATTATTTTTACCCAACATCACAATGCGTATCCATTAACATCCGTACGGTTGGATCGTCGAAAAATACATTAAAAAAAATTATTTCCACTTTCGGGGTCGAATCTCGTTCTTTCGAGTAGTACTTTGGCCAGATCCCTCAAAAAATGTCGTACAAGATAAATTCCCGATTTTTCGATTATTTTTCCCCAACATCACAATGCGTATCCATTAACATCCGTACGGTTGGATCGTCGAAAAATGCATTAAAAAAAATTATTTCCACTTTCGGGGTCGAATCTCGTTCTTTTATTTGGGCCAACACTATTCTATTTGGGCCAACACTATTCTAATTGGGCCTTGAACAGGTTCAGTCCAGAGGGAGTAGCGCGCGGCTATGGGGGTCAAATACCTAAGTGGAAAGTTTATTCTCTCAATTGGAAACCACACTAGCTGCCGCTTCTAATCGGATTCAAACAAGTAGCTTCAAACAAGCAGCCGACAGAAACCACTCATACTTTCATCCACAACGATTTCATCCCTAATTTCAGTAAGTCATGTGTTAAATATATGCTAATTTTTGAATTTTATGCTTTGATATATGCTCGTAATTGCTGTAGTTATGCTCTAATATGCTCGTAATTGGTTTAGTTATGCTGTAATATGCTCGTAATTGCTGTAGTTAGGCTGTAGTTATGGATAAGTCTTGGATGGTAACCGATAGAAATAGTGAACCATATATGGATGGAGTTGTAGCATTTATCGATTTTGCGGTTTCTCATCTGAATATGTCAACGAAGACTATTCCATGTCCATGTGTAAGCTGTTTAAACCACTTCTCTCTTTCGGTGGATGAGGTCCATTACCACTTACTCGTTAAGGGATTCGATCGGAATTATACAAGGTGGATTAAACATGGAGAAGAAGACAAGCCAACAACTTTCAACCAGTTTGATGCAGTAGAATTTCCAACAGATGCTGCAGAAACAATAGAAATGGTAAAAGCTACGGAAGACAATTTCATAGCTGACATTGAGAAGTTTCAAGAACTACTTGCAGATGCGGAGAAGCCCTTGTATAAATATTGTCCTAACTTCACAAAGTTGTCTGCAATAGTTGAACTACTAAACTTGAAGAGTAAGCATGGAATGACAAATAATTGCTTTACTGAAATGCTACTTCTGTTGAAAAGGATGCTGCCTGCAGAAGGTAACGAGATGGTGAACAACACATATGAGGCCAAAAAGATAATGACAGCAATGGGGTCAGGATACGAAAAGATACATGCTTGCATTAACAACTGCATTCTTTACAGGAAGGATTACAAGGACATGGTGGTATGTCCAACTTGTGGCATGTCACGGTGGAAGGTGGATGAGAAGACTAAAGTCATATACGAAAATGTTCCTACAAAGGTATTATGGTACTTCCCCCTTATTCCACGACTGAAACGACTTTATAAAGTGAAAAGCATATCAAAAGATTTGATATGGCACTCCACCAGTTCGAAAAAGCCCGGTGTTCTACGGCACCCATCTGATTCACCTGCATGGAAAGAAATAGACGACAAATTTCCGGAAATTGCATCTGATCCAAGAAATCTTCGGCTTGGCATTTCCACAGACGGGGTTGATGTAAACAGAGGGAATAGGAATCACAGTGTGTGGCCAGTATTAACTGTCATTTACAACCTTCCACCTTGGTTGTGTATGAAAAGAAAGTTCATCATGCTTTCGTTATTAATATCGGGAACGCCTGGAAACGATATCGATGTGTTTTTGGATCCTTTGATCGATGATCTGGAGCTCTTGTTTGAAGAAGGTGTTGAAACATATGATTCCTATGCACAGGAACAATTCACTTTACGTGCTGTTGTCTTATGGACGATTAATGATTACCCTGCTCTTGGTGCATTATGTGGCTGTCCTTATAGTGGATTCCATGGTTGTGTGGTGTGCAGGAAAGAAACTCATTGTGTAAGACTTCCGTTCTCTGCCAAGCAGAGTTATGGTGGTCACCGAAGATATCTACCATATAGTCATCCCTTCAGAAAGCAAACTAAGGCATTCAATGGAAAAGAAGAGTGGGGAACTGCTGCAGATCCTATGACAGGGGAAGAAATATTCAACGAGGTTAAATTTATTCGGAATATGTGGGGGAAGGGATATAAGGATAAAGATTCAGAACTGATGGAGACTTCGACTGGAAGAGGGGGGAAAACAAAAAAGAGAAAATCAGAAGGGGGTGGTAGCACAAATTCCGGACAGAAAGAACAGACCTATTGGAAGAAATTCAACATATGGAATCGACGACTTAGGTATTGGCGGTATAATTTGGTCCAACATTGTATTGATTTCATGCACACTGAGAAGAATGTGGCTGAGAGTATTATCGGAACATTACTAAATGTTCCGGGCAAGACGAAAGATGGGTTGCAAGCTCGAAAGGATCTGGCACATTTTGGGATAAGACAAGAGTTGCAGGCTAAAAGTCAAGGCGAGAAGACATTACTTCCTGCAGCCTGCTACACATTAACTAAAGATGAAAAAGACATGTTCTGTGGCACATTACACAACTTAAGGGCTCCGCAAGGTTATTGTTCCAACTTTTCTAGTTTGGTGAATGAAAAGGATAGGAAGCTTATGGGACTTAAATCACATGATTACCATATGCTTATGCAACAGTTCTTGCCAATTGCAATACGGTCTATCATGCCTAAACCCACAAGATATGCTATTATCAGACTTTGTTTTTTTTTCAAATCAATATGTAGCAAAGAAATCAATGTAGAAGAACTCGATAAATTGCATGAGGAGCTTTGTGTTATACTGTGCTTGATGGAGAAATACTTTACCCCATCCTTTCTTGATGTTATGCTTCATCTAACTGTGCACCTTGTTAGAGAGGTCAAATTATGTGGCCCAATATGCTTTCGGTGGATGTATCCCTTTGAGAGGATGATGAAAGTTATTAAAGGGCATGTGCGGAACAAAGCTTACCCAGAAGGATGCATTGCTGAGGAGCATATTGCAGAAGAAACAATTGCGTTCTTCAACGAATACAAAAAATGCATGAGGTCCATTGATATTCCAGAACACCAGCACAACACATCTGAAAATGGTAATGAAGAGGGAATTCCTTTGTCAGCTGGTAAACCAGTTGAAGTTTCTCAAGATCTCTACATGAAAGCACATTTCTATGTACTGCAAAATACGCCTGAAGTTGTGCCGTATATCGAGTAAGGACTCCTACTGAACATGTTTATTTGTGTTTTTCTTTTATTTAACAGTAAGATCAGATTTGATACTCATTTTTGTACTTGCAGACAACACATGACATTTTTGAAAAACAAACATCCTGGTAAACGACAAGCATGGCTGAAGAAAGAGCATAGCACAACGTTTGGTCACTGGTTACGCAACAAGGTAATATTTAAATCAGTATGATCTTAGTTTTTTCTCAATTGTAATTTGTGCAAGCTGAATCTTATCCTTGTTATTGTGTAATTTAGGTTGAAAGCGAGTTATCGATCTCCAACGAAAGTGTATCAGAAACAGTTAAGTGGATCTCACATGGAGCACGCAGAATCGTGAACAAATACGATGTATATGACATCAATGGCTATACATTTCGTACAAAAATTCGTGATGGCAGAATTCACCAGAACAGTGGGGTTTGTGTAGAGGCAACTGAGATGCACATTTCTAAAGAAGTAGTAACCTATGGAAAGAACTTTTATTATGGGGTTCTACGAGAGATATGGGTACTAGATTATCATATTAAGAAAATTCCTCTTTTCATGTGCGACTGGGTTGACAGTAGAAATGGTGTCAAGCAAGATGGCCTGGGTTACACGTTGGTCGAACTTAACAGATTAGGCCACAAGGATGATCCGTTCATATTGGCCTCACAAGCACGACAGGTGTTTTATGTTAAAGACCAGCTGGATAAAAAAATGTCTATTGTCTTGATGACACCTCCTAAGAATTATAGAGATCTGTACGATGATGTCAATGAGGATTTCAGTACTGTAATTTTTCCTCACAATGATAATATATTACCACCTGTAGATCCACGTGACTTGGGTAATGAATCTCGTGATGATTACTTTAGACAGGACTGTAAGGGTATTATTATACGTAATGCTAACTGAATCCGGTAATTATTATCATTATGTTTGTCATTTTCCATGTTTTTTATGTAATGCTAAATTCTATTGTATGGTTAAATTCTATACTCTATTTGAATTCCTGTTTTTTTCTCCAGGTGTGTGCAAAGAAAGAGGCCTGATCATGATGTCGTCTTCAAATTCCTACAGCTCAAACCAAAATCGATGTGATCTGTGCTACTGTGGTCTTCCTGCCCGGATTAGAACATCAAACACACTTGACAACCCTGGAAGAAGATTTCGGGTGTGCCACAAATCAAGTTCATTGGTAAGCTGATGTCTATCAGTTTCATCTGTTTAATTTAATAAACAGCTTTTAATTTGAATTCCCTTTTCAAGTCTTCTGGACCCAAATGTTCGTTTTGGGAATGGATTGATCCTGAACCAGTTGGCATGAAGATCAAGATCCAGAAAGAAGTTGATGTTGTGAAGACTGACCTGCAAAATTGCATGTCAACAGTTGAAGATCTTCGAAAGGAGGTTCATGTCATACGTGGGAAGTTGTATAATGTTATCATTGTCTTGGTCATTTTCTTTGTTTTTTATTTGATGAAGAATTAATATGTAATGGTGAATTCTAATGTTGGCCGAATGACATGGATTAGTTGAATTGTTCTAGTTTTAAGCTTCATTATCAAGGTTTAAGCTCATCTGGTATGCAACTTGGATAAATCAAGTTTGTGTTTGTCATTTCTGGTTAATCTGCTATACCAATACTTCATGTCCAGTGGTCAAATATTTTGCCACACCCAAATGTAATAATGTGACAGATCAGTTGGAAATGAGGATCCTCAAAACAGAATGCTCTGTTCCTGAAAACAGAGTACTTTTTAGTCACACAATAATACAGTCACTAGTTTTTAGCTGCCTTAGCGAACAAAGATCTGACATAATGCAGAAAACTCTACTTTTTAGTCACATATAAAATGTAGTGACCATAGGTTATTTCACATTTAGCCACATCACCGAAAATGACTGTGACCGTTTGGTAACATTTAGATACAGCAAAGAAGCGTCACTATTTTTTGTCACACTTCTATCTCTCAAGTATGACTATAACTGTTGGATTTGGTCAAAGTCAACAAAAAAAACATGCTGTTTCATCTCTCAATTGTCACACTTTTATAAATTGTGACTAAATCTGCCAAAAAATGTGTTTTCGGTCACTCAAAAAATAATTGTGTGGCTAAAACTTGGGACGATGACCTTTAGCCACTCGTTTTTTCCAAAGTGTCACAGCCCTTACTGTACAAAAGAGTGACGAAAGCCCAAATTTGACGTAGTGAACATATATGAAGCCAACATTCACTCAAATACTGATGGCTCCCCTACATGTCTCATCAGTAAAGCTTCAGTAGATGAAAGTTGGAATTGGCACAAGAAGCTTTCTCATCTCAACTTCAGCAACATCAATGAGTTGGTAAAGAAAGATTTAGTGAGAGGATTACCTAATGCCTTATACTTACCTGATGGTCTCTGTGATGCATGTCAGAAAGCAAAACAAAGAAGGACATCATTCCAGAGTAAATCAGAATCCTCTATTGAAGAACCATATCACATGCTACATCTTGATCTATTTGGTCCAGTCAACATCATGTCCATCAGTAAGAAAAGGTACACTCTTGTTATTGTTGATGAATATTCTAGATTCACCTGGGTGTACTTTCTGCATAGAAAAGATGAAACTCCTGAAGTTCTGTTGGATCATGTGAGAATGATTGAGACAACCACAAAGTTCAAAGTCAAGATACTGAGAAGTGATAATGGCACTGAATTCAAGAATTCAAAGATGGAAGAGTTCTGCAAATACAAAGGAATCATTCAACAATTCTCTGCTCCTGGCACACCCCAGCAAAATGGAGTAGTAGAAAGGAAAAATAGAACTCTTATAGAAGCTGGCAGAACTATGTTGGAAGAGGCCAAATTACCTACATATTTCTGGGCAGAAGCAGTCAACACAGCATGCTATACACAAAATCTCACATTGATAAACAGACATGGTGTTACTCCTTATCAGTCACTCAAGGAAAAGAAACCAAGTCTAAAGCATTTGCATGTGTTTGGCTGTAAGTGTTTTGTTCTCAGAACTCATCCTGAACAACTAGGAAAATTTGAGACAAAGGCTGATGAGGGAATTTTCATTGGCTACCCTGCATCAAGAGCCTTCAGAGTTTTTAATTTGAGAACAAGAACTGTCATGGAGTCAATACATGTATCTTTTGATGATAAGAAGATAACAGGAATCATTGAAGACTCTCATGATAGATTGATTTTTGAAAATGAAGCTTCCAAGGAACCTGAAGAAACTGAATCAGATCCTGTCAACACATCAGATCCTGATGGGTCACCAAATCCTGATGACACACCAGATACTGATGGTGCTAATGCTGATGATGCAAACAACAATGATACAAATAGTAGTGCTAATGTTGAGGGGGAGCAACAGCATTCGACTACAAGTACAGAGTCATCTCAATCATCAGGGCAGAATTCTTCAGATACTGATTCAAGTGATGATCCTGATAATTCATCAGGAAGGGATGTCAATAATTCAGGGAGAGCTTCAAGTCAAGCAAATTCTTCTAATCAAGATAACACCAATCCAGGGGGAGCATCTACTTCAAGAAACAATTTAACACCAGCAAGGAAATGGACAAAAGACCATACTCCTGATTTGATAATTGGAGATCCTGATGCAGGTGTTCAAACAAGAAGTGCAACTCAGAATGAATGTCTATACAATAACTTTCTGTCCAAGGAGGAGCCAAAGAAAGTTGAAGATGCACTTAAAGATGCTGATTGGGTTACTGCTGATGTGCTAAAAATAAACATTTAATATCGCAAGCGCACGATCACCGTTTTAATATTTAAGATTCGTTCCGCAGAGACTATATATTTTTCGCAATTCTTAACTTTTAATTTAGGCGGACTAGAACAATTAATTTGAGATGAGATTTGATTAAATTAATTAACGAAAATCTATAGATTAACACAAATAAGTAGATTTGCGTGAAAATTAAATGACACAAAATTTTAATTTTAAAAACTAAAGATTTAATTACTGAATTAATTTAAACAAGAAGTGTATTTTTTTAATGAAAAGAAAAGCTGAAAAAAAAAAATATATACATATATATAGAAACTATTTGGGCTTGTAAACTATACTGGGCCAGCAATTATTAAACAAAAAAAAACTAAATGAAAATAGTTGGGCCAGGAATTTGGGCTTGAAAATTAGACTAACAAAAAAGGACCAGGAGATTAACTAAACAAAAAAAACTTATACAAATAAAAAAAACAGACGCATGCATGCGTACAGGAGCGGTTGATAGTGACAATTGGAAGGTGGCAGGCTGGCAGGTAAGAAAACTGGCAGATCGGTTCAAGCGCGTGTGGCTCACGCGCGGATGAGAAAAGAAACAGAAAAAAAAAAGAACTGGAAGGTGCGCGGCTGCTGACCGGAAAATGGTGAGAAAAACTGGGCTTCTACCGACCAAATTGATCGGAAAAGTAACTCAAAACGGAAAAATTAAACCACCAAAAATTAAGATTAGTCCCTACACAAAAAATAAAAAGCTTACTTTAACAATACCAACATCAAAATTATACTAAATTATCAAACTCATTTCATATCTAAATGACAAACTCAAACTTAAAGATTAAACCCAAAAGTGAATCTACAACCTTTCTTCCTCAACTAAAATCAAAACCAACACCAAACAAGTTTTTTTAAAACTAGATTTAGCAATTAAAGATCCTAACTTTAACACTAACAACACCAAATTAAGCTCTAAACTAATAAACCCACTACATCTAAACACTAAATCCAAGCACCAAAATTAAATCTACAACCTACTTTCAACATCCAACTTCAAATCTACCACTACATTAACAAACTCACTACAAAATCATACCAAACCCAACAAGAAATTGTAAATAACAAGCTCTAATCATCAAACCCAACATTAAAATCAAATTTAAAGGGGCTTGACTCAAGAACACACTAAAGAGTAAATCTAGAGATTAAACACTACAAAACATTAAATGAAAAGGCTCCTTTATACCTCAAGTGGTAGCACAATGGCTATTTGACCCACTTTATTGGATTAACAAAAGTTCATAGCCAAAATATAAAGTAAAATACTTGTTAGATCAGAATTCAATGATCGTCAGAAGCTAGACTCAACTGATCAGGATTGCTGACGTCATCAGTATTGCATGGTCATCAGTATTTGATCAAGCGTCAGTATCTTATTGATCATCAGGATTCCTACTCAGACTATGATCAGGTTTGATCATCAGGACTTGAAGCTGATCAGGATTCCTACTTCGAGTTATATTTGGAGTCTAGATAAACATGGAAGTTTGTTCCTGGTTTGTAGAATGTAGCTATCGATTAAGGATAGGTTTCTATCTTTGTTATGATTAGGACTTATCTTGTTATTGATAGAGAAGCTGTGTGCACTATATAAACACAGTCTTGGTTTCGATTTATGTACAATTCAAGAGAGAACATAATCGGAGAGAAGCTCTTAAGAACAGAATTTCTTGAGAGAGTTTTTGTAAGCTAGCAGCTCTTAAGAACATCAGAATTTCTTAAGAGAGTTTGTAACAGTTTTATATCAAAGTTAATAAAGCTGTTATTGTTATTGTTATTGATCTTTCATATTTGTGTTATATAAAGTCGAGAATCTTATACAATTGTATTCAACCCCCTTCTACAATTGTTATTTACTGGGCAACAATTGGTATCAGAGCAAACTGATTTAATTCTGAATCAGATACGATCTAAAGATGTCGACAACCAAGTATGAAAGCATGAAGATTCCCATCTTGAAGATATCAGAATATCCTACATGGAGGGAAAAGATGTTGATGTACCTGGAGGCTATGGATCCCGACTACTTGGACAGGATTCGTGATGGACCATATATACCAACAAAGTTCGTAGGACGAACAGATACAGTACCAGAACATTATGTGGTCAAAGCTAAATCTGAATGGACTCCAGAAGAAAAAGCTCATGTACTCAGGGAACCAAAGATAAAGAATATCTTGCATAATAGCCTTGATGCTGTTATGTCAAACAGAGTGATTGCATGCAAGTCTTCAAAAGAAATCTGGGATACTTTGGAAACTCAGTGCCAGGGATCTGCATCTGTTAAGAAAAACAGAAGGGCTCTATTGATTCAAGAATATGAGCAATTCGATGCAAGACCTGAAGAGAGCCTGACTGATCTATATGATAGATTCCTGACATTATTGAACAGCTTATCCTTAGTTGACAAAGTATATGAAACTGAAGATTCAAACACCAAATTTCTTAGAGCTTTACCTGAAGAATGGGATACTCAGACCTCAATCATTAGACACCAGTATGATCTGAACATTGTGTCTCTTGATGAGATCTATGGAATGCTAAGAACTCATGATCTTGAAGTTCAACAGAGGAAGAACAAGAAAAGCAGCAAGGCAAAGTCAATTGCTTTGAAAGCAGAGGCTAAATCAAAAGGAAAAGCTATGGAGGTCTCTAGAAGGAAATCAAGAGTAGCTGAGTCAGATCCTGACGACTCTTCATCAGATACTGATGGCAATCCTGATGCCAATACTGATGATGATTCTTCTGACTCAGACATGGAAGAGATGGTTGCTATGATTGTCAGAAACTTCAGAAGGATGAAGTTCAGGAAGAATAGAAGACAGGGCAACTTTCAGAAAAAGACCTTCAAAGCAGACAAAGACAAGTATATCAAAAAGGACAGCAAGAGTAGCAAATTTGACAAGTCAAAGGTTAGATGCTACAAGTGTAATGGTATGGGTCACTTTGCTTCTGAATGCAACAAGACAAAGGCACTCATCACATCAAGCAAGGATTGGATGGACTCTTCCTCAGAATCTGATACTGAGGTAGTCAACTATGCGTTAATGGCCAATGCTGATGTAATTGCTGCTCCTGATGATAAGGTACTAAATACTATCTTTGATTTTGATACTGATGATGCTTCTGAATTAAGACGTTTTCTAAAGTCATTACATATTAGCTTTAGAAGTCAAACTGCTGAGAATACTAGAATCTTATCTGAGATGTCTGACCTTAGAAAGAGGAATGAGATATTAGAAGCTGAATTTTCTCATATGCAAGAAGTACAAAAAGAATGTGATAATGCTAAACACATGCACTTAGAGATGACATCTAAATGTACTTCCCTTGAAAAAGAACTTGATTATGCTAATGAGAAAATCAGAACCTGGACAGACTCTGGTAGGAAATTTCATGAGATTAATACCTCTAAGAATTGGAAAGAGTGTCTAGGATATAAGTCAGATGAGGATAAGAAATTAAAAGAGAAAATTGTCATTGATGAGACAGTCAGTCCAAAGACCTATAGACATGTTATAGACACAACCAAATCTAAGATTACTCCTGTTAATTTTGTTTTTGGTAAGGATTCCAATTCTACTTTTGAAAAGGGAACTTCTTCTACTCAAGGAATTAAAATCATTAAGTCTAAACCTGTCTTGAATAAAGTTACTAAGAGTGTAGGTCTATTGTCTCAGAAACAGCTTAAGGATAAAATCTGTGAGGTTACAGATAAGAAAAAGGAAGCTACTGTTAAGAGAAACAGGAATGGTAAAATTGGGATCAATAAAGAAAATGGTTATAAGTATATCCCAAATGCACCTAGAAAGAGTTGTCTTAACTGTGGTAACTCTAATCATCTTGCTATTGATTGTAAAAAGAGTAAGAAGAAAATTGCTGAAATTCCTAAGTCTGATGTTAGGAATAGATCAGTATTTTATAAACCACAGAATTCCTGTTTTCATTGTGGTAGTCTATGGCATTCTATTTATACATGTAAAGAGTATCATGATTTGTACTATAACTTTTATGATCCATTGCCTAAGCTTGAAAGTAGTACAAAGTCTGATAGAACTGAAAATGTCATAGTGAAGCATGCTTTTGTTAATACTGATACTGACAAAGCAAATCCTGATGGAGTAAATCCTGTCAGGACTGCTAAAGTCAAAAAGTCTTCTGCTGTTAAATTTAATAAAATGCATGAACAAGGAATCCAACAAGTGTGGGTTCCTAAACATTCTGACTAGTGTTTTACTATTCTGATGCAGGGTAAAAGGAAAAATGTGTTAGTCATGGATAGTGGATGTTCTGTGCACATGACTGGAAACAAAGCCCTGTTATCAGAATATGAGGAAAAAGCTGGCCCAACTGTGTCTTATGGAGATGGCAACATTGGACAAACCTTGGGATATGGCAATATAATCATTGGAAATGTCATCATTGAAAAAGTAGCTCTAGTGAAGGGACTAAAACACAACTTGTTGAGTATTAGTCAAATCACTGACAGAGGTTATCATGTCAATTTCTATTCCACACATTGTGAAGTAGTCAGTAAAGCAACAGGAAAGATAGCATTAACTGGCTACAGGCATGGTAACATATATGAAGCCAACATTCTCTCAAATACTGATGGCTCCCCTACATGTTTCATCAGTAAAGCTTCAGTAGATGAAAGTTGGAATTGGCACAAGAAGCTTTCTCATCTCAACTTCAGCAACATCAATGAGTTGGTTAAGAAAGAGTTAGTAAGAGGATTACCTAATGTCTTATATACACCTGATGGACTCTGTGATGCATGCCAAAAAGCAAAACAAAGAAGGACATCATTCCAGAGTAAATCAGAATCCTCTATTGAAGAACCATATCACATGCTACATCTTGATCTGTTTGGTCCAGTCAACATCATGTCCATCAGTAAGAAAAGGTACACCCTTGTAATTGTTGATGAATATTCTAGATTCACCTGGGTGTATTTTCTGCACAGAAAAGATGAAACTCCTGAAGTTCTGTTGGATCATGTGAGAATGATTGAGACAACCACAAAGTACAAAGTCAAGATTCTGAGAAGTGATAATGGTACTGAATTTAAGAATTCAAAGATGGAAGAGTTCTGCAAATACAAAGGAATCATTCAACAATTCTCTGCTCCTGGCACACCTCAGCAAAATGGAGTAGTAGAAAGGAAGAATAGAACTCTTATTGAAGCTGGCAGAACTATGTTGGAAGAAGCTAAATTACCTACATATTTCTGGGCAGAAGCAGTCAACACAGCATGCTATACACAGAATCTCACATTGATAAACAGGCATGGTGTCACTCCTTATCAGTCACTCAAGGAGAAGAAACCAAGTCTGAAGCATTTGCATGTGTTTGGCTGTAAATGTTTTGTTCTCAGAACTCATCCTGAACAGCTAGGGAAATTTGAAACAAAGGCTGATGAAGGAATATTCATAGGTTATCCTACATCAAGAGCCTTCAGAGTTTTTAATTTGAGAACAAGATCTGTCATGGAGTCAATACATGTATCTTTTGATGATAAGAAGATAACTGGAATCATTGAAGACTCGCATGATAGATTGTTATTTGAAAATGAAGCTTCCAAGGAACCTGAAGAAAGTGAATCAGAAGCTGTCAATACATCAGATACTGATGGGTCACCAAATCCTGATGACTCACCAGGTACTGATGGTGCTAATACTGATGATGCAAACAATAGTAATACAACTAGTAGTGCTAATGTTGAGGGGGAGCAACGGCATTCAACTACAAGTTCAGAGTCAACTCAATCATCAGGACAGAATTCTTCAGATACTGATTCAAGTGAAGATCCTGATAACACATCAGGAGGGCATAGCAATAATTCAGGAAGAGCTTCAAATCAATCAAATTCTTTCAATGAAGATAACACCAATCCAGGGGGAGCATCTACTTCAAGAAACAATTTGACACCAGCAAGGAAATGGACAAAAGATCATACTCCTGATTTGATAATTGGAGATCCTGATGCAGGTGTTCAAACAAGAAGTGCAACTCAGAATGAATGTTTATATAATAACTTTCTATCCAAGGAGGAGCCTAAGAAAGTTGAAGATGCACTTAAAGATGCTGATTGGGTTACTGCAATGCAAGAAGAACTGAATGAATTTGAAAGGAATGAAGTCTGGAAACTGGTACCAAGACCAAAGAATAGATCAATTGTTGGTACAAAGTGGATTTTCAAGAACAAGACTGATTCTGATGGAGTAATTATCAGAAACAAAGCTAGACTAGTTGCAAAGGGGTATTCCCAACAAGAGGGAATTGACTATGATGAAACTTTTGCTCCTGTTGCAAGACTAGAAGCCATCAGGATATTTCTTGCTTATGCAGCACATAAGAAATTCAAGGTTTTCCAGATGGATGTTAAAAGTGCTTTCTTAAATGGTGAACTGGAGGAAGAAGTTTATGTTGAACAACCTCCTGGTTTCATTGATCCTAAATATCCAGATCATGTCTACAGACTGGATAAGGCACTTTATGGACTAAAGCAAGCTCCAAGAGCATGGTATGAAACCTTAGCTCAATTCTTACTGGAAAGTGGATTCAAAAGAGGTGCAATTGATAAAACTCTATTTTATTTGAATCATGGTAAGGAGTTGCTGTTAGTTCAGATTTATGTTGATGATATCATTTTTGGGTCAACAAACAATAAGCTGTGTGAAAAGTTTTCTAAGCTTATGCAGTCAAGATATCAAATGAGCATGATGGGAGAAATGAGTTACTTTCTTGGTCTTCAAGTTAAACAGACTGATGAAGGGATTTTTATCAATCAGTCTAAATATACAAGAAACTTATTGACAAGGTTTAACATGCAAGACAGTACTCCTGCTTCAACTCCCATAGCTACAGCTACCAAACTTGATCCTGATCAAGGTGAAGAGGTAGATGTAACTCACTACAGAGGAATGATTGGCTCTTTATTGTATCTCACTGCCAGTAGACCAGATATCATGTTTGCAACCTGTCTATGTGCAAGATTTCAAGCAAAACCTAGAGAACCACATCTGATTGCAGTCAAGAGAATTTTCAGATATCTCAAAGGCACTTCTTCACTTGGCCTTTGGTATGCAAGGGAATCAGATTTTGGGTTGTGTGGTTATTCAGATGCTGATTTTGCAGGATGCAAAATAGACAGGAAAAGTACTTCAGGAAGTTGTCAGTTTTTGGGTGGAAGACTAGTTTCATGGTTCAGTAAAAAGCAGAAATCTATTTCCACTTCAACTGCAGAAGCTGAGTACATTGCTGCAGGAAGTTGTTGTGCTCAGATAATGTGGATGAGAAATCAGTTGTTAGATTATGGCCTGTCATACTCAAAAATCCCTATTTACTGTGATAACCAAAGTGCTATTGCAATGACAGGAAATCCAGTTCAGCATTCTCTTACTAAACACATCAGTATCAGATATCACTTTATAAGAGAACAGGTTCTGGAAGGAACAATTGAACTTCACTTTGTTCCTACTGATCAACAACTAGCTGATATATTCACCAAGCCACTGCCTGAAGCTACTTTCAATAAGTTGGTGAATGAACTTGGAATGATGAATTTTGAGAATTTCTGAGGAAAAGCTACAGAGAGGAAATCCTGATAACTGTCAAATCCTGATGGTTATTCAGAAAGGTATGTATCTTTGATCAAATCCTGATAGGACTCAATCCTGACAGGAAATCAATTGGTCAAATCCTGATGCTCAGATATTGAAGCTGGTATGAAAACCAGAGATTCTATGCGAATTTGTCATCAACACTCCTGGTAAACTCTGATAATTAGATTGTTACTTAGTCTTTGATTAAGTTTTCAGTCTTAATTATCAATTTCAATTTCATTATTATCAGAGTTTATTAATTATCATCTCTATATTACTATGAGTGTTACTAACAAATTTTGCAGGCAAGTACAGGAAGAAAACAATTGAGAAAATAGACAAATTTCATTAATACTTGAAGATTCATTACACATGAAAAATGGAAATTACATATTTGTTTTCCTAGTCTATTTTCTACTCAGGAACTCGTGCTTTACAGATAAGCATGAACACGTGCCCTGCAAATTAGCATGAATGCTCCTGAGCAGCTTCACAGTCCATCAGGATTGGAAGATTTCTATGTCCATCCTTAAAGGACAAGAAGAGGAACTGATGCACTTGAAGGCGGATCGTCATCGTGATCACCGGGATGTTTCCTTGCCTCCACCGTGCATGAAGCACTTGCATCAAGCACTTTCTTTCTTCTTCTCTCTCGCTCGTCAACGAGGTCCTCATCCTCTTCATCATTCTCATCGTCTTCATCCTCTTCATAGATGAGATTCTCAAGAGGATTCCAGTCAGGATTGGCTTGCACAAAGTCGTGCCACACCACATCAACCATAGCGTTTATAAACGCTTCATATTCCTGAGGGTCAGGAACTGGTTGTGGCTCCATCTCGGCAAGAGCCTCATTCATCTCCTGCCAAATCAAGTCAAGCTCTTCATCAGGTATGTTGTTTTGATTGTTGGCAGCCATTGAAAAACGAAGAAGGTGAAAGGTTTTCGTAAGTTTTTCTCTGGAAAGGGTTTGTGCTTTTAATAAATGAATGATGTTATGCTTAACAGTTCTCTTTTATAGAGAATGTGTATTAAGAGTGCAGGTCATTTCTACAATCTCGATGAGACGGTTCAGTTTTCCATAAATATTTTTGCCTCGTTTGCTGGTAAGCGTGTTTTAATTCTATGACCATTAATTTGGTTATTTTTCTTAAACCAAAACGCTATTCAGGATTGTTAAAATAAATTTTGTTTTCTCAAATAAAATTTTATTTTAATATTATTGAATATTTTTTTTAATCCTGATATGGTAAAATATTTTGTGCGGAAATGCTTTTATTCCTGATGAGGTTAGGTTTTTCTTACATCAGAAAATGCCTACTCGTTATGGACTACTTTCTAATGCTATGGTACAAGGCCCAACCCACCTTGTTCCTGACACAAGCATGCAACCTAAACAGACTAAACAGTTAACAACCACCTCTACTGTCTCTCAGAAGACTTTAGTTGTAAAATCAAAGAAATCAGCTAGAACTGATGTGTCTGGAAGGCAATCAGGTTCAAAGGATTTTTCCTCTACACCACTCACTAAAAAGAAGATACAAGGGGGTGTACAAGGGGTCCTGGTCAAGAAAGCTGATAAGGTGGTTAGAGATGTTCCTGTGAAAAGAAAATTAAGGTTGATTGATGAAAGTGATTCAGAGGATGACTTACCTATATCCTCTGTGATGAATGTGAACAAGGAAGTTGCTGATACTGCTACTAAAGCTGTGGTACCTTCATCAAAACCACAGAAGACAAGGAAATTATCAAAGAGCAGGTATCATATTCCTTTGACAGTGCAGATGAAGGATACTGATATTCAGACATCAAATCCTGAAGAGTCATCTACTCCTGATGCTCTAGCAAATCCTGATGTTAGTATTCCTGATGCAACAACAAAAGTTGTCTCTATATCAGACTCTCCAGCCTCTCCATCTCAGATTAGAGAAATTTCTTGGGAGAAGGTTTCTACAACTGCTTCCTTGGTTGGTATTACACCTACATCAAAGAAAAAGAGGAATGCAGAAGAGTTAGTCTATCAGAGACAGAAGAAGCTGCAAGGATCAAGCCCACAAGAACCTGAATTTCAGAGTAATTCAGCAGCTACTGTTGATCCTGCCACACAAGAACCACTCAATCAAAGTTTGGGTGAAGGCTTAGCTAGTGGAATGGTCACACAAGAACCATTTTCTCAAAGGGAGAATGAAGACATCAACATTCCAGCTACACAAGAACCATCTTCTCAAAGTGAAGATGCAGGCAAAGCTACAGCTTCTGTTGAAAGATTGGTCGAGAACATTGTCAATGAGGGAAGCACACAAGAACCTTTAGCTCAAAGTGTTGAAGCAGCTTCTGAACCTCAAGCTCCACAAGAACCATTGGTAGCTAATACTGATGCAAGCATATCAAATCCTGACGATGTTCATCCTGACGCTAGTGGTGCTCCTGATATTGAACCTATTTTGATACAGCCACTTCGTTCAAGACCAATGGATCATCCTATCTCAGAATCACAGGATAAACTGAAAGGTATTGCAATTCCTGATCCTGATATATCTCATGGTTCTGATGATGATAATTCTGATGATGATAGTGATGATGATAATGAGAATCGAAAAGAGAAGGAACAGCTTGCTACAGCACTCAAGATTAGTCTTGGAACTAATTTTGGTTCATCAAGTACATTTATGGCTAGCAATGCTTCCACTGGGAAAGATCAGAGACAAGATTTTTCTATCCCTTCCTTTGATCCTGCAGAGGCATTTAGACAGAATGAATGGAACAATTCATGGCACAATTCTGATGAATCTATCAGTTTTTCTTCTGCTATTGGACATGCCTATAATGCAGTAAAATCTATAGAGAATCAAGACTTGAAGAATCATCTAAAGGCTACAACTCTGTTATCCAAGAGCCTGAAAAGTGAGATTGATTCTATCAAGGGTTCAACTGAAAAAAGTGAGGACTGATATCTTTAATAATTTTACAAAGGTGTCTACTACTTTACAACTGAGGGTAGTGGAATCCCAAGTGAAATCTGTTGTTTCAGAACAAACCTCTATCAAACAAAGAATTGATTCTCTGGATACTAAGGTAACTGAAATTCAAGCCTCTCTTTCCTTAATTTTGCAATTATTGTCAAATCCTGATGTCAAAAAGGGGGAGAAGGTTATTCAGACAAAATGTACACCTGATCTAGTATTAAGAAATAATGATGATGATACTGGAAATGATGGTGGTGACAAAGTGCTACAAGGAGAAACCTCTGATGCTGTTGTTATGAAGACAATCCAAACTTCTCAAAGTCAAACAACGCAGTCAACTCATGTTTCTGATTCTGGAGTTAAGACAGTAAGAACATTGGTGCAATCTCAGATCCTGACGGAAGATCAAATCCTGACACCTGGTCATGGACATATTCTTGCTACAATTCCTGAAGGTGATGAAGATGTAATTATTGATAATCCTGAAGATGCATCAAATCTATTCCAGAAGTTTTCTACAAAAGACGGTAGAATTGTTACTCTTTATCACACTGATAAAAGAGTTCAACAATTATTTGCCAGAAAAGCACTCTCTACAGCAAGTGAAGAATATCCAGATCTCTCACATGAAGAATTCTTGAGATTACAGAGAGAGACAATGGAAAGCTATACTGCTCCTGCTAGAGGTAGAGGAAGCAGAGGTAGAAGAGGTGTTAGAAGAAATAGAAGAGGTTCTTCAACTCAAACAGTACCTAGACAGTCAAGGTCTAGAGGGTTAAGAATTGAAGAAATTCCTGAACCTATTCAAACTCTAGTAGTTCCTGACAGATCTACTTTTGGTGATGATGGAATTGTTGAAGAAGAACCTAACTTGAGAAGAAAATCAAGTAAATCAACTCTCAGCAATACAAATCAAATTGAAGATTCTAATCCTGACAATATTCAAGATCCTGATGAATCTGAAATTCTGCAAGAGGTTGATTTGATAATCTTATCTACTGTTGTTGATTGTCACAACAAAGAAGTAGATGAAGAAGAAGAAGCCAGAAGAAGAGATATTACAAAAAGAACATATGAAGATTTCAATCTCTATCTACAAAGGCTTAAAGTTTCAAATGAAAGACAATGGAGAAATTCAAGCAGACAAGAATCTTTACTTGAAAGAAGCTACGCTCATGAAAAGGAGAAATACAAGAAGTGGAAACATATAAGTACACTAAAGTGTGATAAGCTTATCAATTTTCAGTCTGGTGGAATTATAACAAGTGCTTCAAGTGTTGTTGATTTGTCTGATATGGCTAGATCAAAAACACTCTGGTTAAAGATGTTTTCGAATCTGAAGCAAATGTCAAGTTACACAAGAGGAGGTATTGGACACAGGGATGCTGAATTTCTAAACATAACTTATGCTGATCCTTACTCCTTAACTGAAATTGGAGGTACTTTAACTTCTGAAAACCTGAACAATTTATTAGCTGTTGATATAGTTATAGATTGTCATGATGGTTTTGAAAAGAAAGAAAAGCTTCTGTACTTTATGAAAGATGGTAGTGTGAAGATTCTATCTATTCAAGATCTGCTGATGAAAACTACAAAGGAACTGAAATATGTTCACTATCTGTTAAGATGGAAGAACCAAGTGTACAAAGAATGGAGTGACATGATTTTGTCAACTATAAGAAGAAGACTGGATGGAAATAGTAATTTCAATGGTAATTATATTCCCATGTACTTAAATCAAAGAGGTCAGGATGAAGAAATGCAAAGGGGTACTGCTGTTAAAGAAGTAAATTTTGGCATGACTCATCTTTCACTTAGTCCTGATGGGAAGGAAATTGCTTATCTTTTGCTTGAAGAGCACAGTCTACAGAGAAACTCCATACAGAATCTCAGAGCAGCTATCTACCAAATTAATGAGGAAGATGAAGAACTCAGAAATCTTAAGGAAAGACTGATTCAAATTCTTGAAGAAAAAGAAGAAAGTTTATTATCCAATTTCTTGAAGATGAATCTGTTCTATCAAAAAGCTTAAACAGATAAGTTGTTTCTGAAGATACTTGTACATTTTGATACATGTTTTTGACATCATTGAATATTTGGAATCTATACTTTATTTCACAAAGTATGAGATTGGGGGAGATTGTTAGATCAGAATTCAATGATCGTCAGAAGCTAGACTCAACTGATCAGGATTGCTGACGTCATCAGTATTGCATGGTCATCAGTATTTGATCAAGCGTCAGTATCTTATTGATCATCAGGATTCCTACTCAGACTATGATCAGGTTTGATCATCAGGACTTGAAGCTGATCAGGATTCCTACTTCGAGTTATATTTGGAGTCTAGATAAACATGGAAGTTTGTTCCTGGTTTGTAGAATGTAGCTATCGATTAAGGATAGGTTTCTATCTTTGTTATGATTAGGACTTATCTTGTTATTGATAGAGAAGCTGTGTGCACTATATAAACACAGTCTTGGTTTCGATTTATGTACAATTCAAGAGAGAACATAATCGGAGAGAAGCTCTTAAGAACAGAATTTCTTGAGAGAGTTTTTGTAAGCTAGCAGCTCTTAAGAACATCAGAATTTCTTAAGAGAGTTTGTAACAGTTTTATATCAAAGTTAATAAAGCTGTTATTGTTATTGTTATTGATCTTTCATATTTGTGTTATATAAAGTCGAGAATCTTATACAATTGTATTCAACCCCCTTCTACAATTGTTATTTACTGGGCAACAATACTAGAGATGAAGATAAAAATGAAACTTTCATTAATTTAAAAAGAGATGTTTACAAAATTTAAAGCTACTACAAAGAGAGAGAAAACTAGATCTAGGAAATAAAAGAGAAGCTAACTAAAAATTTAGGCTAGGCTAAAACTAGGGTTGGTTTACAAAAGGAAAGGAGGGGGGTATTTATAGGGGAAAATTAGGGTTTTGGGGAAGGGTTGGGTGAATCTTGGTCCTTCATCTTGAACTTTAATCAACCAACACCTTATTTTGTCTTTTTCTTCCATTCTTGCTTTGTCTTTTCCACTTTTGCCCTTCCTTGTCCCTTTTTCTTCTTTTTTTTCTTCTTTTCTTTATTTTTCCAAATATCTACAAAATATGAAAAACAACTAATTAATTTATTTAAAAATACGAAAACTAACAATAAAATAGGTACAAGAGAATGCAAAAATATGTACTAATCAAATGCCCCCATACCTATCTTTTGCTCGTCCTCGAGTAAAACAAAAAACTATAAAAACTATCTAACATTAATACCACTTCCGTAGGTGATCACGGTTGCATTTGGCATATGCAACAAGCCCTTTAAACCCCTAGGCAGCCCTAGTGGACGAGTGAGGTCTCGTGAGGGCCTATAGTGAATGTACCCACAAAATCCATCTAGCTCTTATAAAAGATTGCATGGCAATGCAACGCCACACATACATGTCCTCTCATGTTACATCAACTTAAGAATCAAAGTGAATTTGCAAAGTCTTGGTGTGGAAGGTGCAAGGATTCACATAATAGACTTAAAGAAGTATGCAAGAGTGCTTAAAAGTCCATGTCAAGTGCAAAAATAGTTGGAAAACATGCTAAGTACACAAGAGCACACCTTAGAGTCAAAACTTGAGATCTCATATGCAAAAGAAACAAGCAATACCTCACATTTCACTCACAAAAGAATATTCACTCAAGAACAAGGGTAAGTGTATCACTCAATTCCAACAAAATCATAAGCATGCTTGACACTTGGTATCAATCTAACTTTAACACAACATACATCAGTAATGACAATCAAAAGGTCTTTATTTGGGTTGTAATGGGGGCTAGGGACAAGGTATGTCAAGAAAGGCCAAATGAGGTGAAGTGTCAAAAGCTAGTAGTCACCATGATAAATCATACACATCACCAAACATTCTCCCCACCCATTTATTTTCTACTTTATTTTTTAACAAAAAGGCTTGATTAGTCGAATGAAGGAGGATTACAAAAACTTAAGTATGCTCTCATTTTTTCTTTTTTTTTTTTTTTTTTTCTTTCTTTTTGTATTTTTTTTTTTGTATTTTTCTTTTTTTTTTCTATGAGAGCTAAGATGAGTATAAACAACCATAATCCTCTTTAAAATTTAGCTTGAACATCGACTAACAAGTGAACAACCAAAACAGATATTTCCCGAAAGTAATGAACAAAAAATAAACCCATCTCACACACCTTATTACTCCCTCAAGTTCCTACTAGCCTTTGACAAATTGGGATCAAGAATAGGTAAGGCTGTACAAGAAAAAGGTCTTAGGCGAGTAATGTGGTGTGTCACCGAAAAAATAGGATTAAGCTCAAACGGGTAACTAATGATCAAATAAGAATGGTGTGGAAATTTTGGAAATATGGGTTATTCCTAAATGCCTTTATCATCTTATCATCAATGATGTCATGTATTTCAAGAAAGACCTCAAACAAGTGCTAGCAATGCAAATGACATGTGGACACTCAAGCAAATGAATATAAATGCAAAAGATGTGCATATAGGCTCAAAAACTCACTTGGTGTGGTAAAGCATAATCAATCTCAAGCAATGGTCTCCTTAATGCACCTACTTGTACTCAAAGCATGAAAACCAAGTCATCTTGCACATATTCATGTCCTTCTAATTACTTGCAAAATTCAATAAGTCTACTAGTTTCACCTTGCTAGTGTGTGTGTGTGGACAAGAACTTAGCAAATCACTTCTCAATCAAAAGCATCAGGAACATAAGATTACCATAGCATGTAAGGGTGCATCAAGCAACTAGCAATCAATTAACGAGACTAGAATAAGATTAAAACTCTACTATTTACAATTCTACAACTCTTTTTGTGATTTTTTTTCATTTTTTAATTTTTTTGGATTTTCTGATTTTTTTTTATGTACACTAAAAACCCTCCCCATACCTAGATCATGCATTGTCCTCAATGTATGCAAATGCAAGAGAAGTGAGTTAAAGAGAATGAGGAGATAATACCTGATAAGGGATGACGGAGACGAATGAAAATGAAAAACAACTAATTAACACGACTCACGCACACAATTCCTCCCCCATACCTGGAGTCTTGGTAGGGGAACGATAGAATAAAACCGAATCAGCCGATGCCGGTAGGAAAATTGGGGTGACGCTTTGAGAAAGAATCAAGACATTTGTGAAAATTTTGACTAGAAAAGATTTTCTCAAGCAACATGGAATCATTCAACCATATAGAACAAGTGTCACTAATGTTCTCCCTAAACCAACTTAAGGCTTCTTCATTTTGTTTAAGCAAATTAGAGACAATGAAAGTTTGGTCATGGGAAGAATCACTAGGAATGACATAAGATAAGGATTCATCTTGCCCTAAGGGTTGTTGATCAAACTCGGGAAGATACAACGTTGAGTCAAATGCGGGAGGTTTTCCTACGGGACTCATGACAATGGGCGCAACACTAACCACCTCGGGTGGGGTCTTCCACGGAGAACAAATTTCGTCCAACTCTCGCAACATTTCTGCCGAGGTCATATCCCTTAACGACTCATTATACTCTCGATTGGACTCATAGTTGACTTTGAAATCCTCTTTGAGAAGAGACTCAATTTCACTATCCTCAAAGCTAGACCATGTGACAAACTTGTTGACCACATTGACCCCTATTGGTTGTTCAAAAAGCTCGTTGGGTTCTTTACCTATATTGAAAATGTTAAGGTCAATGGTCATGTTACCAAAGGTGAGTTTCATCGAACCATTCCTACAATTAATCAAGGCATTCGATGTAGCAAGAAAAGGTCGTCCTAGAATGATCGGAATTTGGTTCTTAGGATTCGTGACGGGTTGAGTCTCGAGAACGACAAAGTCAACCGGGAAGATAAAATCACCAATCTTAATCAAGACATCTTTGACTATTCCCTTAGGCATTTTGACAGAACGATCAGCAAGTTGAAGTGTCATGTTTGTTTTCTTGAGCTCGCCTAACCCTAGGGCTTGATAGACAGAAAATGGAAGAAGATTCACACTCGCTCCTAAATCAAGTAAAGCTTTGTCCACAAAAGTGTTGCCTATGACACATGAAATTGTAGGACAACCGGGGTCCTTATATTTCACGGGAATTTGGTTCGAAAGAATTGAGCTAACATGAGAAGTCAAAAAGGCTTTCTTAGGGACGTGAGTGGAACGTTTATGAGTACACAAATCTTTTAGACACTTAGCATAAGAGGGAATTTGTTGAATGGCATCTAAAAGAGGAATGTTGATCTCGACTTGTTTGAAAACTTCCAAAATCTTCTCTACTTGAGGCGATTGTTTATTAGGAAGGAGTCTTTGAGGATAAGGAGCTTTAGGCTTAAAGACTCGTTCGCTAGACACATCGGGAATGGATTTGGAAAGTGGAACGACAACCGAAGATTCGTTAGGTGAAGGTGATTTTGAAAGTGAAGAAGGTTCACTAGATGATGGTTGCTTATGAGAAGATTCCGGTGACTCGGGAATCGGGATTTGTGTGGAGTGATCAAGGCTAGGGTTCGGTTCAACGTTTGACTCTTCGTCTTCCTTGGAAGACTCGACTCCAACATGATTATCAACTTGGTTTCCCGACCTAAGAGAGATGATAGCATTAACATTTTCGTGAGGTCTTTGGTTGAGAGGAAATTTAGGGTTGACTTCGGGTTGACTCGGGAACTTGTTCTTCTCTCGCTCACACATGGCATTGGCTAATTGACTCACTTGAACCTCTAACTTAGATATGGCTTGATTACTAGCATTTAAAATTTGCCTATCTTGGGTCATGGTTTGCATGAAGGTTTGTTGAGATTGAGCCAAATTAGTCGTTGATTTTAAAAGCGCATCGAGAGTCTTTTCCAAAGAATTAATTCTCTTATCCGACTCATGAAATCCGGGAGGGTGGGTGGGAGCTTGAGTCGGGTAAGGACCTTGGTTTGGAGTTGGATAAGAGTTTTGATTGGGCCTTTGAAAAGAAGGTGGCGGAGATTGGTAGTTTTGGCCTTGGTTCCACGAGAAATTCGGGTGATTCCTCCAACCGGGATTATAGGTAAGTGCAAAAGGATCATTCCTAGGGGTAGGTTGAAACACCGCATTGACTTGTTGAAAATCGGGAACATTCGGGAGGCCTTGATTATAATTCGAGCACATAGACATGTGTGAGGGGCCACTATGAGTTTCTAGGGCTTCGAGTCTCCTAGTGAGAGTAGCTAATTTGGCATCGGTTGCAATCGAATTCCCAATCGAATGCAAACCCCTAGATGTACTAGACGACTCGTTTGACTTATTAGGTTCCCTAGTAGACTCCCACAACATGGTCTTTTCGGCTAGTTCCTCGAAAAATTTCCACCCCTCGTCCTCATCTTTCTCCATGAATTTACCTTGGCACATAGACTCTAACAACGCAGTTGTCGGTCCATCTAAGGCCTCGTAAACGATCTTACAAAGTCTCCATTTTTCTATTCCGTGGTGGGGGCATTGTGATAGAAGATTTTTAAAACGATCAAAATATTTCCAAAAAGACTCGTTTTCCTTTTGATGAAATTGATTTATCTCGTTTGTAATTCTCGTAGTCTTATGGTTTGGAAAATATTTCTTAAGAAAAATTACCACAAATCCCACCCACGTGGAAATAGAATTAACCGGTAGGCTATACAACCATTTTTTAGCATTTTCTTTAAGCGCGAAGTTAATGAGCCTAAGCCTAATCGAGTCCTCGGTTAATTGTTGGAGTTTTTGTAAGGCACAAACTTCCTCGAATTCATGAAGAAAAAGATAGGGGTCCTCACCTTCACTCCCGGTAAATTTAGGTAACATGCTAATGTGATGAGCTTTAATCTCGAAATTGTTACCATTTACGGGAGGAAGAGTGATGCACGAGGGTTGGGCGGATCGGGTGGGGTAACAACGATCTTTTAATGACATGGCCATGGTCACTAATGGTTCGGAATTATCTAAAGACTCGGAATCGGAAGAAGAGGAAATCTCGAACGATCTCACTAGTCTCGAAGAATTATCCCTAATCCAAATAGTTCGCATAAACCATAAAAGGAAACACGTAGCAAATAAGAACGATAAAATAAACACACAAAAGAAAAGGTGAAAAATCAAAAGAAAAATTCTAATCCTAGGGTTCCTTAAATAAAATAAACTAGACCTTGCTCCTAACTGTAAGGACCACCAAAAATTCGGTAAATCATAAATTATTCGAACCGATTTGGCCAGATAGGTGCAAGCATTGCCAAGAGGCTAAACACCAGTCTAGACACCAAATCTTAATTGGCCAGGTAAGCTCTCGCTTGCCTAGACACCAAAGAGTCGGAATAATTAAAGATTACTTCATTTTTTTAGATACCTTCCTAATTGAGCGCGAAATTCCTAGGGGCCAAAGTCTAATTCAATTTTATTAAGGCAAAGGGAAATGCAAAATGAGGATTTAATTGTTTTTGGGCCAAGGAAAGAGTGATGAAATCTCTCCCCTTATCTTATGATTGGGTTTTGCCCTTAAAATTTATTTACAAATGATGCAAACAAACAACGAGATATAAAAACTATAAACATTTATGGATGCTCTAAACTACGTGTTCTAATCTAAAGAAAAGAAGAATTTAACGTACCTTGGGGTCCTCCAGCGATCACCACAATTTAATAGGTACGAAAAATAAAAAACAAGAAAATAAAAATCTAGATGATGTGATCCTAAGTGTACAAATGCATGATGCAGCAATTAACTAATTTTTTTGGATTTTTGAATATTAATTTTTTTTTTTTTTTTTTAAAATAAATATGAACAAAATTGAAAAATAAGGAGGGATACGGGTTACCTTAGCAAGCTTTCCAAAAATCTTGAAGCTCAAGTACGTCTCACCAAAATTTCCCGAACGCTCAATTTCCAATTATAAGCAAGTACGAAAAAAAAAACTAATCCGAAAAATTAAAAATTAAGGCGCGAAAAATTAATTAGTCCCCGGCAGCGGCGCCAAAAACTTGATGTGCTAAAAATAAACATTTAATATCGCAAGCGCACGATCACCGTTTTAATATTTAAGATTCGTTCCGCAGAGACTATATATTTTTCGCAATTCTTAACTTTTAATTTAGGCGGACTAGAACAATTAATTTGAGATGAGATTTGATTAAATTAATTAACGAAAATCTATAGATTAACACAAATAAGTAGATTTGCGTGAAAATTAAATGACACAAAATTTTAATTTTAAAAACTAAAGATTTAATTACTGAATTAATTTAAACAAGAAGTGTATTTTTTTAATGAAAAGAAAAGCTGAAAAAAAAAAAATATATACATATATATAGAAACTATTTGGGCTTGTAAACTATACTGGGCCAGCAATTATTAAACAAAAAAAAACTAAATGAAAATAGTTGGGCCAGGAATTTGGGCTTGAAAATTAGACTAACAAAAAAGGACCAGGAGATTAACTAAACAAAAAAAACTTATACAAATAAAAAAAACAGACGCATGCATGCGTACAGGAGCGGTTGATAGTGACAATTGGAAGGTGGCAGGCTGGCAGGTAAGAAAACTGGCAGATCGGTTCAAGCGCGTGTGGCTCACGCGCGGATGAGAAAAGAAACAGAAAAAAAAAAAGAACTGGAAGGTGCGCGGCTGCTGACCGGAAAATGGTGAGAAAAACTGGGCTTCTACCGACCAAATTGATCGGAAAAGTAACTCAAAACGGAAAAATTAAACCACCAAAAATTAAGATTAGTCCCTACACAAAAAATAAAAAGCTTACTTTAACAATACCAACATCAAAATTATACTAAATTATCAAACTCATTTCATATCTAAATGACAAACTCAAACTTAAAGATTAAACCCAAAAGTGAATCTACAACCTTTCTTCCTCAACTAAAATCAAAACCAACACCAAACAAGTTTTTTTAAAACTAGATTTAGCAATTAAAGATCCTAACTTTAACACTAACAACACCAAATTAAGCTCTAAACTAATAAACCCACTACATCTAAACACTAAATCCAAGCACCAAAATTAAATCTACAACCTACTTTCAACATCCAACTTCAAATCTACCACTACATTAACAAACTCACTACAAAATCATACCAAACCCAACAAGAAATTGTAAATAACAAGCTCTAATCATCAAACCCAACATTAAAATCAAATTTAAAGGGGCTTGACTCAAGAACACACTAAAGAGTAAATCTAGAGATTAAACACTACAAAACATTAAATGAAAAGGCTCCTTTATACCTCAAGTGGTAGCACAATGGCTATTTGACCCACTTTATTGGATTAACAAAAGTTC
This sequence comes from Heracleum sosnowskyi, assembly GCA_030848705.1. Classification (NCBI taxonomy): domain Eukaryota; kingdom Viridiplantae; phylum Streptophyta; class Magnoliopsida; order Apiales; family Apiaceae; genus Heracleum; species Heracleum sosnowskyi. Next base: position 77,487,128 of record CM061235.1, read on the forward strand.
ATAGCCAAAATATAAAGTAAAATACTAGAGATGAAGATAAAAATGAAACTTTCATTAATTTAAAAAGAGATGTTTACAAAATTTAAAGCTACTACAAAGAGAGAGAAAACTAGATCTAGGAAATAAAAGAGAAGCTAACTAAAAATTTAGGCTAGGCTAAAACTAGGGTTGGTTTACAAAAGGAAAGGAGGGGGGTATTTATAGGGGAAAATTAGGGTTTTGGGGAAGGGTTGGGTGAATCTTGGTCCTTCATCTTGAACTTTAATCAACCAACACCTTATTTTGTCCTTTTCTTCCATTCTTGCTTTGTCTTTTCCACTTTTGCCCTTCCTTGTCCCTTTTTCTTCTTTTTTTTCTTCTTTTCTTTATTTTTCCAAATATCTACAAAATATGAAAAACAACTAATTAATTTATTTAAAAATACGAAAACTAACAATAAAATAGGTACAAGAGAATGCAAAAATATGTACTAATCAACTGCAATGCAAGAAGAATTGAATGAATTTGAAAGAAATGAAGTCTGGAAACTGGTACCAAGACCAAAGAATAGATCAATTGTTGGTACAAAGTGGATTTTCAAGAACAAGACTGATTCTGATGGAGTTATTATCAGAAACAAAGCTAGACTAGTTGCAAAGGGGTATTCTCAACAAGTGGGAATTGATTATGATGAAACTTTTGCTCCTGTTGCAAGACTAGAAGCCATCAGGATATTTCTTGCTTATGCAGCACATAAGAAATTCAAGGTTTTCCAGATGGATGTTAAAAGTGCTTTCTTAAATGGAGAACTGGAGGAAGAAGTGTATGTTGAACAACCTCCTGGTTTCATTGATCCTAAATATCCAGATCATGTCTACAGATTGGATAAGGCACTTTATGGACTAAAGCAAGCTCCAAGAGCATGGTATGAAACCCTAGCTAAATTCTTACTAGAAAGTGGATTCAAAAGAGGTGCAATTGATAAAACTCTATTCTATTTGAATCATGGTAAGGACTTGCTGTTAGTTCAGATTTATGTTGATGATATCATCTTTGGGTCAACAAACAATAAGCTTTGTGAAAAGTTTTCCAAGCTTATGCAGTCCAGATATCAAATGAGCATGATGGGAGAAATGAGTTACTTTCTTGGTCTTCAAGTTAAACAGACCGATGAAGGGATTTTTATCAATCAGTCTAAATATACAAGGAATTTATTGACAAGGTTTAACATGCAAGATAGTTCTCCTGCTACAACTCCCATAGCTATAGCTACCAAACTTGATCCTGATCAAGGTGCTGAGGTAGATGTAACTCACTACAGAGGAATGATTGGCTCTTTACTATATCTCACTGCAAGTAGACCAGATATCATGTTTGCAACCTGTCTGTGTGCAAGATTTCAAGCAAAACCAAGAGAACCCCATCTGATTGCAGTCAAAAGAATTTTCAGATATCTCAAAGGCACTCCTTCACTTGGCCTTTGGTATGCAAGGGAATCAGATTTTGGGTTATGTGGTTATTCAGATGCTGATTTTGCAGGATGCAAAATAGACAGGAAGAGTACTTCAGGAAGCTGTCAGTTTTTGGGTGGAAGACTAGTTTCATGGTTCAGTAAAAAGCAAAAATCTATTTCCACTTCAACTGCAGAAGCTGAGTACATTGCTGCAGGAAGTTGTTGTGCTCAGATAATGTGGATGAGAAATTAGTTGTTAGATTATGGCCTGTCATATTCAAAAATCCCTATTTATTGTGATAACCAGAGTGCTATTGCAATGACAGGAAATCCAGTTCAACATTCTCTTACTAAACACATCAGTATCAGATATCACTTCATAAGAGAACAGGTTCTGGAAGGAACAATTGAACTTCATTTTGTTCCTACTGATCAACAACTAGCTGATATATTCACCAAGCCACTGCCTGAAGCTACTTTCAATAAATTGGTGAATGAACTTGGAATGATGAACTTTGAGAATTTCTGAGGAAAGTTACAGAGAAGGAAATCCTGATAACTGTCACATTCTGATGGTTAGTCAGAAAGGTATGTTCTCTTTGATCAAATCCTGATAGGATGCAATCCTGACAGGAAGTCAAATGGTCAATTCTGATGTACAAGTGTGGAACTCAGTTACTTTTGACAAAGGGCATTCGGATACAATCTTGATGAGTTTTAAATATGATGGAATTACTCACTATGTGACTCCTACGATTGTGGAGGAAGCCCTGCATTTACCTGTTCTTGGTGATGCTATTCCTGCTAATGTTTCGGACTCTACTCTTTTTGAGTTTGTTACTAAGTTGGGCTACAATGGTGAAGTAAAGAGATATGGCAATCTTTTTAGGACAAAGCTTAAGAAGGAATGGAATTTCTTCTTTGATACAATCAGTCGCTGTTTCCTGAACAAGACATCAAACTTCGATGCTCTTCCATCAGGATCTCTCAAAATTGGGTACTCTCTTATCCATTCTACAGTGTTTGATTATGGGTCTTTTATCTTAAAAGCTTTAAGTGATAGGAAATCAGATAAGTTAGGTTCTGTCTGTTTTCTTAGATTTTTACAGTTGATATTTAATCACTTATGTCCTAATGTTGTTTTTGAGAATGATGTAGTTCTACCCATCTGTAGAATTACTGAGAATAATATTAAGTCCTTAGTCAACAGTGATAAGGCAAATGGTTTCATAGGAAATGCTTTTATTCCTGATGAGGTCAGGTTTTTCTTACATAGGAAAATGCCTACTCGTTATGGTCTAATTTCTAATGCTATGGGACAAGGCCAATCACACCTTGTTCCTAACCCAAGCATTCATCCTAAACAGTCTAAACAGTCCACAACCACCTCTAATGTCTCCCAAAAGACTTTAGTTGTAAAATCAAAGAAATCAGCTAGAACTGATGTGTCAGGAAGACAATCAGGTTCAAAGGATTTTTCTTCTACACCAATCACTCAAAAGAAGTCACAAGGGGGTGTACAAGGGGTCCTGGTGAAGAAAGCTGCAAAAGGTGTTGAGGCTGTTTCTGTTAAAAGAAAATTAGTTCTCAGGGATGAGACTGATTCAGAGGATGAGTTACCTATATCCTCTATAATGAATGTGAATAAGGAAGTTGCTGATACTGCTACTGTAGCTGTGGTTCCATTATCATCACCACAGAAGAGAAGAAGATTAACTAAAGGCAGGTATCAAATTCCTTTGGAGAAGAAGCAGGATACTGATGTACAGGACAATTCAATTCTAAATGAGCAATCAGTTTCAACTGCTCAAGCAAATCCTGATGATAGTATTCCTGTTGCTGTACCAAGTCAAGTGGTTAATATTTCAGACTCTCCAGCAAAAGACTCTCCAACAAAGAGACGTGTTGATATTTCATGGGAGAAGTTAGATGCTGCTGCTTCCAATCTTGGGATCAAACATTCAATGGAGAAAGTGAGGAAAGCAGAAGAGTTAGTCTATCAGAGACAGAAGAAACTGAAGGGATCAAGCCCACAAGAACCTGAACCTCAAAGTGGTTCAGCAGCTCGTACTGATGATCCAGCCACACAAGAACCACTCAATCAAAGTTTGGGTGAAGGCTTAGCTCGTGGAATGGTCACACAAGAACCATTTTCTCAAAGGGAGAATGAAGACATCAACATTCCAGCTACACAAGAACCATCTTCTCAAAGTGAAGATGCAGGCAGAGCTACAGTTTCTGGTGCAGATAAAGTTAGAATATTGGTCGAGGACACTGTCAATGAGGGAAGCACACAAGAACCTTTAACTCAAAGTGTTGAAGCAGCTTCTGAACCTCAAGCTCCACAAGAACCATTAGTAGCAAATACTGATGCAAGCATATCAAATCCTGATAGTGTTACTCCTGACGCTAGTGGTGCTCCTGATTCTGAGCCTATTTTGATACAACCACTTCGTTCAAGATCAATGGATCATCCTATCTCAGACTCGCAGGATAAACTGAAAGGTATTGCTATTCCTGATCCTGAAATTTCTCATGGTACAGAAGATGATGATGATGACTCTGATGATAGTGATGATGATGCAAATCGACAAGAAAAGGAACAGCTTGCTACAGCACTCAAAATTAGTCGTGGAACTACTTTTGGTTCATCAAGTACTTTTATGGCTGGCAATGCTGATATTGGGAAAGATCACAGACAAGATTTTTCTATTCCTTTCTTTAACCCTGCTGAGGCATTAAGACAGAATGAATGGAACAATTCCTGGCACAGATCTGATGAATCTGTAAGTTATTCTGCTGCTTTGGAACATGCCTATGATGTAGTGAAATCTATAGAGAATCAAGACTTGAAAAATCATCTAAAGGCTACAACTTTGTTATCCAAGAGCCTGAAAAGTGAGATTGATTCAATCAAGAATTCAACTGAGTTGGTGAGGAATGATATTTCTCAAAATTTTACAAGGATGCCTACTACTTTGCAGTTCAGGGTGGTAGAATCTCAAGTAAAGTCTGTTATTTCTGAACAAACCTCCATCAACAACCGGATTGATTCTCTGGATGCTAAGGTAACTGACATTCAAGCCTCTCTTTCCTTGATTTTGAATTTATTGTCAAATCCTGATGTCAAAAAGGGGGAGAAGGTTAGTCAGACAAAATGTACACCTGATCTAGTATTAAGGAATAATAATGATGATGATACTGGAGATGATGGTCGTGACAAAGTGATACAAGGAGAAACCTCTGATGCTGTTGTTTTGAAGTCTACAATTCAAACTTCTCAAAATCAAACAACGCAGTCAACTCATGTTTCTGATTCTGGAGTTAAGACAGTAAGAACATTGGTGCAATCTCAGATCCTGACGGAAGAACAGATCCTGACACCTGGTCATGGACATACTCTTGCTACAATTCCTGAAGGTGATGAAGATATTATAATTGATAATCCTGAAGATGCATCAAATCTATTCCAGAAGTTTTCTACAAAGGATGGTAGAATTGTTACTCTATATCATACTGATAAAAGAGTTCAACAATTATTTGCCAGAAAAGCACTTTCTACAGCAAATGAAGAATATCCAGATCTCTCAAATGAAGAATTTTTGAAACTACAAAAAGAGATGATGGAAACCTATTCTGTTTCTACTAGAGGTAGAGAAAGCAGAGGTAGGAGAGGTGCTAGAAGAAGTAGAAGAGGTTCTTCAACTCAAACAGTACCTAGACAGACAAGGTCTAGAGGGTTAAGAATTGAAGAAATTCCTGAACCTATTCAAACTCTAGTAGTTCCTGACAGATCTACTTTTGGTGATGATGGAATTGTTGAAGAAGAACCAGAATTGAGAAGAAAATCAAGTCTCTGCAATACAAATCAAATTGAAGAATCTAATCCTGATGTTATTCCTGATGATAATCAAGATCCTGATGATTCTGAAATTCTGCAAGAGATTGATTTAATAATCTTATCTACTGTGGTTGATTCTCACAACAAAGAAGTAGATGAAGAAGAAGAAACCAGAAGAACAGAAATAATAAGAAGAACAGATAGAGAATTCAATCTCTATATTCAGAGGGTTAAACTTTCAAATGAAAGAAAGTGGTGGAACCCAAGCAGACAAGAATCTTTACTTGAAAGAAGCTATGCTCTTGAAAAGGAGAAAGACAAGAAGTGGAAACATATTAGTACACTGAGGTGTGATACACCTGTCAAATTTCAGTTTGGTGGAATTATTACAATTTCTTCAAGTGTGGTTGATTTATCTGATATGGTTAGATCAAAAACACTCTGGCTACGAATGTTTTCAAATCTGAAGCAATTATCAAGTAATACAAGAGGAGGTATTGGACACAAAGATGCTGAATATCTGAACATGACTTATGTTGATCCATACTCTTTGACTGAAATTGGAGGTACTTTAACTTCTGAAAACCTGAACAATTTACTAGATGTTGATATAGTTATAGATTGTCATGATGGTTTTGATAAGAAAGAAAAGCTTCTGTACTTCATGAAAGATGGTAGTGTGAAGATTATATCTATTCAAGATCTGCTGATGAAAACTACACAGGAACTGAAATATGTTCATTATCTTTTGAAAAGGAAGAATCAAATGTGCAAAGTGTGGAGTGACATGATTTTGTCAATAATTCAAAGAAGACTGAATGGTGATAGAAATTTCAATGGTAATTATATTCCCATGTATTTAAATCTAAGAGATCAGGATGTGGAAATGCAAAGAGGTACTGCTGTTAAAGAAGTAACTTTTGGCATAACTCGACTTACTCTCAATCCTGATGGGAAGGAAATTGCTTATCTTTTGCTTGAAGAGCACAGTCTACAGAGAAACTCCATACAGAATCTCAGAGCAGCTATCTACCAGATTAATGAGGAAGATGAAGAACTCAGAAATCTTAAGGGAAGACTGATTCAAATTCTTGAAGAAAAAGAAGAAAATTTGTTATCCAATTTCTTGAAGATGAATCTGTTCTATCAAAGAAGTTAAACAGATAAGTTGTTGCTGCAGATACTTGTACATTTTGTATATATGTTTTTGACATCATTGAATCTTAGGAATCTATACTTTATTTCACAAAGTATGAGATTGGGGGAGATTGTTAGATCAGAATTCAATGATAGTCAGGAGCTAGACTCAACTGATCAGGATTGCTGACGTCATCAGGATTACATGGTCGTCAGGATCAGAACTGGAAGCTGATCAGGATTCCTACTCAGATTATGATCAGGATTGATCATCAGAACTTGAAGCTGATCAGGATTCCTACTCAGAGTTATATTTGGAGTCTAGATAAACATGGAAGTATTTTTGTCGGTTCCTGGTTTGTAGAATGTAGCTATCGATTAAGGATATGTTTCTATCTTTGTAATTGATTAGAACTTATCTTATTATTGATAGAGAAGCTGTGTGTAGTATATAAACACAGTTTTGGTTTCGATTTATGTACGTGAACATAAGGGAATCAAGATAGAAGCTCTTGAGAATATATTATCTCTTGAGAGAGTTTTTGTAAGCTTGTAATAGCTTAGCAGCTCTCAAGAACATCAGAATTTCTTGAGAGAGTTTGTAACAGTTTTATATCAGATTTAATAAAGCTGTTATCTTTCTTTCATATTTGAGATATATACTTTAAGAAGTCGATTATCTTATACTATTGTATTCAACCCCCCTTCTACAATAGACTATTACTGGGCAACAGATTTTATGGATGAAGAGTCAACTACTTGATTATGGATTAAGAGTTGAGAAATTCCTATCTTCTGTGACAACACTAGTGCCATTGCCATAACTGAGAATCCAGTACAGCATTCAAGAACCAAGCACATTGACATCAAGTACCATTTTATTAGAGAACATGTTATGAATGGTACTGTGGAGTTACATTTTGTTCCAAGTGAACAACAACTTGCAGACATCTTTACCAAGCCACTTGATGAATCAACATTCTCAAGATTAGTAAGTGAGCTAGGTATGCTAAATTTCTCTTAATTATTTTGAGATTTTTGCAAGTTAAAATGCAGCCAGAAATTTACTAGGTTTTTCTGAGAATTAATTTTCTAAGGAAAAAGTAAAATTTTGTCTAAGTCAAAATTTACTATGCCAACGAAACGCACCATTTCGTTGACAGCCTTAGTACTTTTCTGGGTGTTTCGTTGATAGTACCTTTTTATCAACGAAACGCAGCTTTATCAAAGAAATAGATAAGACATTAAAACGTCTTTAATCTGATTCGTTGATATTGCGCTTTTAATCTGAACCGTTGAAATTGCACGTCTTTTACTACGATCTATGCATACACCCCTGTAAGTATAAATCATGGTAACTCTTCATTTGTAACGGTTATATTTTTTTTGGGCCAATCCAGTAATTTACAAGTATTATTGGACTTAGTTTTTGAGAATTTTTGGGGGAGTATTTAAGGAATTCTATTTTCTTTAATTCTTTTCTACCTGTTCTAAAAAATTCCAAAGATATTTTTTTTCTCTTCTTCTCTCTAACAAGCAATTCAGTTCGAAGCTTTTCCTCACTCAACAATGGCACCCATAGTCAAGCTCATGTCTGCTGGAGGGTTCATCTACGAGAAGAACAACTCCATCCCATTTGTGGTCAAGGAAAACCCGAACAGAATCTTTTTCAAAATGATGGATTTTATGAAGAATTGCAAGTTGAGCTATGCAATGTTTCACTCTGTACCACTTTAAAATGAGATAATTGAGGAAATTTGGACCTCATGTGAATATAGTGGAACAAACTGCACACTCCAATTCACTCTTCAAGGTAATGAGTATATAGTCAATTCTGATGTATTGCAAGCATGTCTACATATTCCTGAAAATAATTGTAATGCTTTGCCTACATATGCTGAAATGATTACCATGCTAAATTCAATAAACTACTCATTGCCTACTGATAACTTGGGTAAGATAATTAGGAGAGGTTTGGTTAGGGAATACAGTTACTTAGCTGATGCATTCATTAAAGTATTTTCTGGAAAGATTAGTAATTTTGATGCATTAACTAACTCTATGTTAATTCTGTTTACCATGCTCCTCACTGATAGATATTACAACTTTAGCACCCAACTTATGTATGAAATTGGTGCTAAGTTGGGTGACAAAGCAAATAGGAAGAAAAATATCTATTATGCTAGGTTTCTGATGATGTTGGCTAACCATGTTAGTCCAGCACCATTAGTTATCTCTAACCCTGTTTCCAGGTTTGAGTGCTTTGTGCAAGAGAAGAGGGTTCTGACAGACATTCTGAGACTTAACCACAATGGTGCAGTCCCAGTAGTGTATCTGCCTATCATTGAGGTAACTACATCTAACTCTCTTAGTGTATTTTTTACTTCTACTGTTTCACCTTCCAATGTTGCTATGGAGTCTGTAGTTGTGTCCCAATAGGCTCCTGCCCCAGCAACTAAATCTAAATCTAAGAAATCCTCAAAGCCAACCTCAGGTGCTTCCCAACAGGCACCTGTTGCAAAAACTACTTCACAACCCAAGGGGAGTGTGTCAGGAGTTGTAAGAGGTGAGGGAAGGGGTGAACATCAAAGAAACCCCAAGGATAAGGAAGGAAAGGAAAGTGTGTCCCAGCCAAGCCCCATTGTGTCTTCCCAACAAGGCACAATGAGTAAAATGGACTTAAACACAAGTCTAATTGCATCCTCCCAAAAGGATGTGATTATTGAAACAAGCTCTCCTCCAAGAGCACAGTCCAAGAGGGTAAGGGACACTTCTAGCCCACAGTCTGCATTTTCCCAATACCAAAGGAGAGTGAAGCAAAAATCCAAGGGTACACAGGGGGCACACACTCTGGAAGCAACACTTCGAGTTTCTCAAATTCAGTTTGATGTAACCCCTATTATCACTCAGGGGTTACAGTCCCATTCTCTAAATATAAATCTTGAATTATCTCCACCAAATTCACCTACTCAATCTCTAGATGTGGACATGATCCATACATCTATTCCTGATTCTCCAACTCTTATCTTGGAGAAGCCCCACTCTGAAGTTGATGGTCATCACTTATTAAGTGATTTGTTGGGCCAACAACCAATTTTTTCTGAAGTTGCAGGAGGATCTGTGGACCCCAATCTCAAATCAATCACCACAGATTCAATTGTGATTTCACTTTCTCAGAATGCTTCATTGACTTCATCAACGAAACAGCCTATTTCGTTGACAAGTGTCTCTCCATCAACGGTATCCATACCGTTGACAGTTCAATCTACCATTTCGTTGATAGGCCATTCTACACCATTCTTTGAAAATCAAGTTGTTTCCACAACTAGTGTAGATGACCTGGTGGTAGTTGAGACACTTTTAGGGTTGAGAGGGAGTGAAAATGAGAGGCTGGCTTGCAGCCAGGCAAAAGGAGAGAATGAGAGTGAGAGGCTGGCTATTTCTTCCAGCCAGGCAAAAGGAGAGATTGAGAGTACCACCTTAGTAGGTGAAGGTGAGGGTGTGAGAGGTGTGAGCCATGGGGAGCCCATGATGCAAGAACAGAGTGGAGAGAGAGAAGGGACTACAGGAGCAGCAAGGATGGAAGCAGCCATTGCTAGTGAGTTAATGAGGGTCAGTGAGGGAGAAAGGGACCTTACTTTCCAAGAGCATTATCAACAAACTCTGGATAGTATTTCCCTGGATCCTGAGACCTTTACTCATCCTGTATCAGCCTATCAATTTATGGCTCAACAGGGCAATGTGGAGGCAGAAAGGTCACTTAACCTCATTCATACAACTGCATCAATGCAAAGAGCAAAGGATGCTTTGACCAATCTACCTTCAGGAGCTGCAGAAAGTGAAGACTTTGATTTTTCTGATGATGAAGACAGCTATGGTGACAATCCACAAGGGGCCACTACTTCTCAGGCTGGGGTCTCTGTGGTGCCTCCCAGACCACGCTGGCTTTCTCAGGATATGCATGGAAACTGCACTCTGGATGCTGCTATCTCAAGGCAGTACAATGAGGCATATCTAGCTCATGAGTCTGCAAATGCAAGGGACAAGAGATTCTACAAGGCCATCATGGATTCTCTGGAAATCCAAAGGCTACAGATGCTACAGACAAGGATTGCAGCTACAGAGATCAAAGATTCTATTGGCAACCTCAGGGCTGCTAATGACAGGAGGCTAGATGAAAAGCTTCCTCATCTCACTGTGTCCAGGATGAACAGGTTTTTCTCTAAGGAACCTGAGGTGGCTCCCTCCTTGAAGACTCTCTCTTCCAGAGTGGACAAGGTGGAAGCTACCTTATCTCAGATGAAAAAGGAACAGGAGAAGCAAACACAACTTTTGGCCCAGCTAGTGGCAGCTCAAGGACTCCCAGCCATCTCTTTTGATGATAACAAAAAAGGGGAGAAATCTAAGGAGCTGGACATTCAAATCACAAAGGTTATGGTCCCAGCCATTTCCCTACCAAATGAGCCACTAGCAATGGGGGAGCAAGGAAAGAAGAAAAAGGATGGTATTGATCTTATACAGGAAGCTTCTATGAGGATGAGACTTGCAGAACAGATTAAAGATCATTGGTCCAACATAGAAGCAAAGTTCAATAAAATTGCTGGAACTACACAAAGAGTAGATCCATCAACGAATCAGCCATCAACGAATCAATCGTCAACGGAACAACCATCAACGAATGCCATGGTTGTAACGTCAACGGAATGGGAGCCACAGATCAATTCTTTCTATCACCAAGAGCCCCTTCTACATGGAGTCACTCAAGGTCCAAGGAAGGAAAAAGGACAAACTTCATGCATTAGGGATGTGGAACAAGCTACACTCCAAGGAAGCTTATCTCCCAAATCTCCTGCTAAACCAAAGGGCAAAAATATAACAAGGACTTTCTTTCCTGCACCATATCCAGATGAGCTCAAGCTTCTTGGTCTTCTTATCACAAAATGCAAGGAAAGCAATGATCCTGAGATAAGAAACAAAAGGGCAATTGTCTACAGGAATGGACAAGAAATATGTGTTTGGGCTGGTCATCCAAACTTTGCTGAAGCCAAGGCTGAGGAATCAGAAAGAGCAGCTATGCAAGCTCTTGCAGTAGCTCAAGCTCTTGATGAAGAAGAAAGGAAGCAAGAGGAAAGCACTAAAGAGGACAGGAGTACAAAGAAGAGCACAAGGCAACCCAAAGAGAGAGCTAGGAGAAACATAGCCTTTGAGAATGCTGAGTCTCAGAGTATTGCATCTCCAACAATTCCTGATCCAGTTTTTGAGGTAAAGTTAGCCTATGATTCTGAACATTCTGTTAATTTCCATAATCAGCCAATTGAGCCAAAGGAAGAGCCAATTGAGTTTGATGAGGCCAACTTCCCAAAATTCCTCTTTGGGATGGATCCAAAGAAGAAATCAAAGCAAAGGGCTGCCAAGGCTAAGCCAATTCTTGTAAGGAGACCACAAGCTGAGAAACCCCCTTCCAACCCAGAAGACTTCATTTACATTGCTGATATCAGGGAGGAGTCTGACCTACACATCAATCTTGATGACCTAGTTGAAGTGAGAGGAATTGCAGCTTCTTACAAACTACCAGAAAGATTGGTGTTTGTCTACAAGGGTGGGAAAGAGCAGGTTTGGCCTCTACACAGAATTCTGGGAGAAGACTATCAGACACTACTATCTGTGTTTAAATGTTTGAAGAAAGATTTTGGTTTTACCAAAACAGTCAAGTCTGAGGTTGTCTCCAAAATCTGCCAAATCAAAGCTAGCTGGAACAAGCCTGGTGCACTTCCCAGAGTATTGAAGGTCCCTCAAACAGGAAAGATAATTCATCTCCAACCTTTTTGGATGATGGAATTCAGAGATAAGGACAACTGCAGAAGATTCATCAGAATAGAAGACCAACTGGAAAAGGCATCCAATGAAACTCTAAGATTAATCCAATCCAAGTTGGGGAATCAAGATGAAGAAGAGAAGATTTTCTACAGAAGACTTCAAGCTCAGATTGAGGAGAACAATACAAGAAAAGGGAAGAAGACTAGACCACAGAGGCAAAGATGAAAAATCTGCTCAATCTAGAGGAGCAACTCTGTGCACTTGTTTTGTAAGATTTTCTACTTTGCATTTCAATTAATTTCAATGAAGCTCAATGCAAAATCTGTTTTTATCATGTGTAATATGTCTGAGTGTTTTTGTTATCATCAAGGCTCTTGATTTATGGTTGTTATTCTATCAGTCATAAATTGGGGGAGATTGTTAGGAATATGTTATTCTTGATGATAATTATAAAACACTTAGTAGATTTTGTATTAAGACATTTTGTAACTGTCAACGAAATAGCATGCTTTGCAGTGTTTCGTTGACAGGTAGCTCATCAACGAAATGAGTCTTGTAGCAATTGCATTGTACAATACTTCAATTTGATAGGCATTTTGTTGTATGTATTAGATAGGTTTTCTAAGTCATGTTGACTAAGTATAAGATAGGCAAAATAGGTTGGTGAATTGTAAATAGATTATGCCATGTAATTTTGCCTAAGTGAAGACATGTCAACGGTATGAAGAATACTCTATCAACGGTATGAAGATTAGTCTGTCAACGGAATGAAGACTACTCTATCAACGAAACGAGGAATACACTATCAACGAAATGAAGAATAAAGCTATCAACGAAACACATCTCCAGACTATCAACGAATCACTATTGCTTTATCAATAATTGATAAAGTGATAGTGACAGTTTACTGAACAGATCTAAAGGAGATATGGAAGTGTACTTTGCATTGGAAGCCATCAAAATGGTTACTGGAAATAAGGAAACATTCCAATTTCCAATAAGGCTCTTGGGAATGATTATAATAAGCATGAAGACAAAAGCAAAGATCTCCAAGGACCATTGGACAAAAGGAATGAAAAGCAATCTACTGATGGTTACTACTATTATTCTTTAGTTTAGCCAAACGTAGAATTGTAAACTTGGGTATATATAACCAAGTGTAGCAGTTACTTTAAAATTTAGAGAAGAAAAACAAATAGATTGTATTAGCTATTTTTGAGAGCACTTCTTCTCTACATTCTTGTAACCGAGCAGCTGTGAACAATTTGTATCACAGATTATTTCCGCAATAAAAACACTTCAGTTGGATCATCAAACAATCCAACTGAAATTATTTAATTGCTTGTGTTTTTATTTTACAAGTTCAGTTTAATTTCGAAAGTTGTTTTTAAGTTTAAGAAATATCAAAATTGTATTCAACCCCCCCCCCCCTTCTACAATTCTGTTAGGTCATTTGGGAATAACAATAAACGAACCTCCTTCCCCTCCTATACCCAGTAAAGAACCATCCATGAGTGTAGAGGGAGATAGTGCCAAAGCAGCACCACATAAGGAGATACACCCTTCAACAGCAGCTCTGCCTTCCTGTAAAAGGAGAAGAACAGAAACTGAGGCAACTGCTGATACTTCATTTCTCTCATCCAAAGCGCCCTTTATTGATTTTTCTGATGCTTATTGGGCTACGCTAACGAAAGCAATATCTGAACCAATAGCTCAATCAAGTAAGGAAGAATTGACGGAAGCAACTGGTGTTCCGACCATATTACGGTAAGGTTCACTGGTTGAAGGTTCTATGAACCAAGAGTCTTCACAGACGTCGAGAGAAGGCTTTGACCTAAATGCACAATCTAAAGGGTCATTGTCTACCTCCCCAGATGGAACATATCTAGATCCTGCGGGTAAAGGGTCTGACGTAGGTGCAGATCGGCAACTCGGTGACAATGAATCAATTACTATTGAGGAGTCAACTGAGGTACAGTCTTCACAGACTATCGGGGAAGATTCGGGATCTCTGCTGTTCAAAGAGCCTGTTTCTAACCCCCTAGAGATTCAAACTCTAGATCCTGTAAAGGATACATCATCCACGGATGATCAGCAACTTGGTTTAACCAAGGACGGGGACTTGCGAAGCCCCATTGCACCACCGGTGACCTCCTTAAGGACGGCTACGGTGTTTTCTTCTGCAGGTACAACCAGCACAACGGATTTGAGTGAAACACAAACACTTACACCTGGCCTGAGTGGGAAAGGAAAAATGAGTGAAACACTAACAGAAACTGTGAGTGTACACCCAGAGCCAAACGTGAGGAGTGACACCCAAACCCTAACTCATATTGATTATCTGCTGTTACCAACAGAAAGAGAGCTACAAGTTCAATCTTCCCTCAAGGAGATGACAGTTCGAGACAAAGACGGAATTCCATTATTCAAGGTTCCACTGCGACCTTCCTTTGACCAAGGGATCTCCTCCAGTCAAGACAATGTTTCTTTAAAGTCTATTCAAGAGAAAGTTGACTTGGCTGCAGCTGATTCCAGAAGAACATTCAGGGTCATTGGCAGTGCATCTGACACTATAACAGGTACGAAGCAGGCAGTGGACTCCTTAAAGAAGGAAGTTATGGAAGAACTAGTCGATTTGAGGATGGACGTAAGGGAGCTTAAAGATGGATTCATGAATGAAGTAACTGCACTGTCCCAGGGACATGAAGCTTTGAAAGAGGACGTTTTGGTTATCCGGGATGGTCAAGCGCGGGTGAAAGATGCAATGGATAACCTTTCAAGAGTGGAGTCTAGACTCAACAGGAGGCTGGATCATATGGAAAAGACTACCAACTCAAGATTGGAAAACATTGACATGTTGCCAGCTTCTATAAATGACTTTAATAAGCATCTTATGGATTTCTTGGAGAATCAAGGCGATGGAGTACAGTCTATATGGAATATGCTGAAACAACAACAGTCTGGACAACCTGGTCCTTCAAATCAGCAACCTGATCCTTCTACTGCCCTTTATAATGAAGATAACTACATCGAGGATTCCTCAACTAAGGGGGAGAAAGTTGGAGAGGGGGAGCAAGCTAAGGAGAAGGATAAATGGGGAGTTTGGGAAACAGTTGAAGCTATTCCTATCAGACAGTACTGGATAGAAGAACTTGTGGAGGAAGAGAAGAGTGAAGAGGAATTTGAATTCATGCAAGAGCAACCTATTCAAGAGGAGCATGAACCATATTATCCTGAGCCAATAGAACATCCTATCTTGGATGAGGATATTATGGAAGAAGAAACAAATTCTCTGTCACCAGAAGAAGAAGCTGCCTTGGAAGCTGTAAGAGCTCAAAGAGCTGCGGTAGATGCCAGGCAAGCTGAGAAAGAAAAACAGGAAGCAATTCTGAGGCTTGAAAAACTGAAGAGATTCAAAGTGTATAATGAAGCAAGGAAAAAGAAGATGATAGATCTGGCAAAGAAAGATGGTACTGAATGGGAAATGGCTTACAAAACCTTTTGCGGAGTTGAAGAAGGATTACAAGTCAACGACAACGCTGAGGTGGAAGTTATTATTCAGGACATCAGAAGTGCTAATCTTGATGATCAGACTTACTTCAAAGCACTGAGAAGCTCTATAATCTGTCTGAATGCTGGGGTTAAAGCAAATGGTGCCTGGAGCTTATTGATCAGTTTTCTGGAGAAAGGTACATTTGTGATTTCCACTAAGTTTTTAGAACAGAGGACATATACAGAATTGCAGGCTATACTCATCAAGATCCAAAGAACTACAAGGCTAAATGAACTGCTCCGTGAGCATGTTAAGGAGATCGTGATGAAAGTCAGTCCAGAGATTACTGAAGATCCTCCAATGGTTAGATTCATGACGAATGACTTGTTCAGAATCTGCTACTTGGCTGAGGACAAACTGAGAGACTACCCAAGCAACTATCTTATCTCAGTTGAGAAGTATCTTAGATCCACTGGATTCTCATCAACGGAGAAGGACAAAGCAGCAGACACTCTTAGAAGATTTCTAATGGAGAATGTTCCTTACTATAGGAAAAGAGTGGAAAGAGGATTGGAAGTGCATACCAGATTGCCAAACATGCCAAAGCTAAACAAGAAAGATGTTAACATTGCATGGTTATGGGCTGGAGTGGGTCAAGAGGTTGAATATATTGGAAGACACATCCAAGGAGCAATCCTTAAACCTGGAGAACCACTGCACTATCTATCTGTGATTGATTATCAAGCTGCTAACTCCGATCCAGTGACTGAAGAAGGTGAGATTGAAATGGACTGAAGACTGAAGCAAAGAACAAAAGAACTATCGGCTCAGACTAGAGGAGCAACTTCATTGTATAAAGTTTAATTGTTCTTTGATTTATGAAATCTGGAAATGTATATATATCTGATCCAGAATGCATTAATATTATTACGCTGTCTTACTTTAAGTAGTTTCATGTTTCCTTAGTTAGTTGAGTTATCCTCGAAGTATTTGCTTGTCGAACTCTATCCAATCAAATAGGGGGAGATTGTAAAGCATAATGTAACATAAGATCTAAAAGAGATAACTACAACTCAACAAAGGACAAGACAGACAATAGTATTAACAGAAGCACAGGAATCCAGAATCAAAGAAGAAAAGGTAAACTCAAAAAATCAAAATACGTTATGTATTCTTGAAGTCCGTAAACAGGTCACGGAAAGAAGTTCATGAAAATGTTCAAGCCTCAGTGACAGCAAAAGAAACAAGACTTTGAAGACGACAGAAGTATGTGAATGATTTAGAGTCAGTACCACGGGATTCCAGTGATGAAGCAACCAGAACGACAAGGGACGTATCAGCAGCATTTTATTGAAGACATAAAATAAGAATTGATCAAGTGTTATTCATCTGTGAACCAGACCAGTTGCACTAGGTGACGGCACTGAAAAGATCAAGTTGTTTTATCGTCTCAGAAGAAAGTGATACCGTCTATTACTTAAACACCCAGGAGCTCAGAGTAATCATTAAAAGTCAAAAGACAATAAAATGATTCGATAGTTTTTCTATTTAGAAAACTATCGAATGGAATGAAAAGTGATTCAGAGAAAACCAAAATGAATCAATTTGGCATTCGATAGTTTTGTTTTAAAAACTATCGAATGGTAAAATGATTTATTTCATTCGATGGTTTTTTTAAACCATTCGATGGTTTTTAAATTGGGGAGCAGGTGAAAAGTATTCTTTGTTAATCAGGTTGATGAAGATCCAACGGCCAGGATTGTTTCTACAAGTTTGGTTCGATGGTTTTCAAAATGAAGACTGCAATTAATACAGAGTGAAGATAGTGTCTTCTTCAGTTAAGGCATTCAACACAGACACATTACTGAGAGAGAGAAGAGCCGGAGAAAATTATCAGAGAAATTAATAGTGCTCAGAACTTGATCATTGTTTTGTATTTGTGTAACCTTAAACTCATTGAAGCTAATCTACGGATTAGAAATTGTAGCACCCCTTCGAGGTTTATATTTATAAAAAGATATATTCCCCGAAACTTGATTTGGTTTTGTGTGTTTGATTTCGTTATAGAACTGAAAGATTAATCCGCGAACGAAATTAAATTATTTGTGAGTATCGTATTCAACCCCCCCCCCCCCCCTTCTACGATACTTTGGACCTAACAGGATCCCATGTTTTATTCTCATAAGTAATTCAACAGCAATCTCTTTAGTTAATTATAATCTTGTTAAGTTGATTAGTTAATTTAGTTAATCAAAACACAACTTTGATACATGTCTTAGCATTGAACAATAGCCATACATTGTTGCATAGGTGCATAACTATAATAACCAAAGTAGTCTCTGTGGGAACGAACTCTACTTAATCTTATATTACTTGTGACCGCGTACGCTTGCGTGATTTTGTGCGAACAGCTACTCTAAAATAATCTAAAGGTAACTGCTAGTAGCTTGCTTTTCATCCCTTTTGTCCAATGGTCCTTGGAGATCTTGTCTTTTGTCTTCATGCTTATTATGATCCCACTCAAGAACCTAATTGGAAATTGGAATGTTTCCTCATTCCCAGTGTCCATTTTGATGGCTTCCAATGCAAAGTACACTTCTACATCACCTTTTGACCTGTCAGAAAACTGTCACTATCACTTTGTCAACTATTCAGAAAAGTGATAATGATTCGTTGATAGCAGTAAGATGTGTTTCGTTGATAGCTTTATTCTTCATTCCGTTGATGGTATATTCTTCATTTCGTTGATAGAGAATCTTCATTCCGTTGATAGAGTAATCTTCATTCCGTTGACATGTATTCACTTAAGCAAAATTACAAGGCACAATATATTTACACTTAACCGACCTATTTTGCCTATCTAGTACTTAGTCAACATGACTTAGAAAACCTATCTAATACCTACAACAAATGTATATCAACCAGTGAAGTATTGTACAGTGCAATTGCTACATCACTCATTTCGTTGATGAGCTACCTGTCAACGAAAGCTGCAAAGCATACCATTCCGTTGACAGTTACAATATTGACTTAATACAAAATCTACTAAGTGTTTTATAATTATCATCAAGAACAACATATTCCTAACAGACAGGACATTTCAATTCCTGATGAGCAGTCAAATCCTGATGCTCAAGCAAATCCTGACGTTGGTAATCCTGATGCATCACTCAAGGTTGTCTCTATCTCAGACTCTCCAGCCAAAGCCTCTCCAACTTCAAGAATTGTAGAAATATCATGGGAGAAGCTTGGTGTTGCTGCTTCCAAACTTGGGTTTACACATCCAATGGAGAAGAAAAGGAAGGCAGAAGAGATAGTTTTAAAGAGACAGAAGAAACTGAAGGGATCTAGCCCACAAGAACCTGAACCTCAAAGTGGTTCAGCAGCTACTGGAGATCCTACCACACAAGAACCACTCACTCAAAGTGTGAGTGAAGACATAGTTGATGGAATAGTCCCACAAGAACCATTTTCTCAAAGGGAGAATGAAGACATCTACATTCTAGCCACACAAGAACCATCTTCTCAATGTAAAGATGCAGGCAAGACAACTACAGTTTCTGAGAAGTTTTCTGACAATGCTCAAGGGGCTTCTGATATTCCTGACATGGAAGTTTTGGTCGAGGACACTGTCATTGAGGGAAGCACACAAGAACCTCCAACTCAAAGTGTTGAAGCAGCTTTTTAACCTCAAGCTACACAAGAACCATTGGTACAAAATACTGATGCAAGCATTTCCAATCCTGACAGTGTTGCTCCTGACGCTAGTGGTGCTCCTGATGCTGAGCCAATCCTGATCCAACCACTAAGCTCAAGGCCAATGAAAGATCCTATCTCAGAATCCAAAAATAAATTGAAAGGAGTTGTTGTTCCTGATGATGATAATGCTGATGATTCTGGAGATAGTGATGATGATGATTCTGATGATGATAATGATGGTGAGAAGGATCAGCTTGTTACAGCACTAAAATCTAGTCTTGGAACTAACTTTGGTTCTTCAAGCACTTTCATGGTTGGCAAGGCTACTACAGGAAAAGATCAAAGACAAGACTTTTCTGGTCCTTCTCCAATTGATCCTACGGCACAGCTAAGAAGAGATGAATGGGAAAATGAATGGTACAGGTCTTTTGATTCTGTCAGTTATCTATGTGCTTTGGAACATGCTTCTTATGTTGCCAACTTGATAGAGAGTGAAGATGTAAGGAATCACTTAAAGGCTACAACTTTGTTATCTAAGAGCCTCAAGACTGAAATTGATTCTGTGAAGGTTGCTACTGAATTGGTGAGGACTGATATTTCAAAGAACTTGACAAAGGCACCAACTGCTCTTCAATTGAGAATAGTGGAATCCGAAGTTAAGTCACTTATTTCTGAACAGTCTCACATCAACACAAGAATTGATTCATTGGATTCTAAGGTAACTGACATTCAAACCTCTCTTTCCTTGATTTTAAATCTTTTATCAAATCCTGATGCCAAAAAGGGGGAGAAGGTAAGTCAGACAAAATGCACACCTTGTAACAGCCCCAAATCCGGGGTCGGGGATCTAGGGTTGTCACAATCCATGTACTCCTTG
Source organism: Heracleum sosnowskyi (assembly GCA_030848705.1). Classification (NCBI taxonomy): domain Eukaryota; kingdom Viridiplantae; phylum Streptophyta; class Magnoliopsida; order Apiales; family Apiaceae; genus Heracleum; species Heracleum sosnowskyi. The sequence goes on from CM061235.1 coordinate 77,507,424, forward strand.
CCTTACCTGTATTACTCACACCATTCATAATTCACCTGCTCACGACCCCACAACATAAGTCTCACACACACACACACAGGTTAGAGTCTCAGAAACGACACAATACAACAACTACGGAATAAATAACTTTTATTACAATACCCAAATGTCTTTTGAATCTGTTACTGATACAATTTCTAAGTACTGCTACATTACCAACTTAGCCTTCTGATGCTCACAATCCTCTAATACCATTCAGGTCTATACATGAGTTGAATACAAAAAGCCGTAGCCTGATTCAATTGGTTCGCATTACTCTCGGGATCGCTGCTAGGAACTGCTTAATGGAAACGCCTTGCGAGGTATGTGCCGTCCCATTGGCATCCTGCTTCGCTGCTATATAATATATATAAAATAATAGCAAGAGTGAGTGATAGCTCAGCAAGGTAATGAAAGTATGGCATAATTCTGCCCTTTTTCTGCAACCCAGAATAAAGCGGGTATGCGACAATAATTTGTCAAAATATCTTGATACTGAAATCATTTCCTTATCGGAATGTATTCCAAAAATACCATTATTGTATTTCAAATATCATCTCCATAATATTCTGCAAACTTTCGATATTCATACTATGATCAAGGTTCTAGTATAAATAAAAGATGAAGTAGCAAGATAACTCAGTATATCCTTTCCGTAAAATATCTGCTATATAAATATAAGCAGACTATCAACATATAACTTAAAAGATGAAGTTATAAGGAAAAATCCAATATAGGGTTTCCATAACCCAAAATCCACTTATGCATATATATATCCTTAATCAGGTTTTATCAGAGTCATAACTCATAAAATAAAAGATGAAGTTATAGGAATTTCCAAATATCATCTTTCATATCAAACATTTATCTCATATCATATTCTGGAAATAAAGACAATGCAAAATATTTCCAGTCCACTTTCTAAACTTGAATAAACTTGCATGAACTTGAATAACTTGAAGAGCTTGAATAAACTTTTCTTTTCTGGAAACTTGCTTAAAACATGTTCTTTCTCTGATAACTTGCATAAAACATTTCTTTCATGGATGATGAATTGAAGACGGAGATTCTAGGCGACAGGAATACCCCTACGATGATCAGTCGTAAGGCGAATCCCCCTGCTGTTTTTCTACGTAGAAGGAAAATAGGACAGAGCATACCCATTCCTTAGGGGTCTGATACTCTTCTCTCACTACCTCCCCGCCTTCGGTTGTAGGGGGAAGAGCATACCCGTTCGTAGACGAGTCTGATACTCTTCTCTCATCCTACGGCCGGGCACTATCTGCTGATCTAAGGGAAGAACAGACCCGTTCATAGTCCGTCGGTCTACGCGTAATTCCCTTAGGGGACAGTCGCCACTCAGTCCCTTACATACTCTCCGAGTTCAAGAAAATCCATAGTTCTGAAACATAAAGTTCCTTTCCCTTTTCCCCCTAGTATACGACTCCACAAAGTAGTCATATCTGGTTGGAAAGGAAAATTCACCCATACTTCCCAAGCGGATGCTTGTTCATGGATACAACTTATTCCACTGATCTTACTCCTCGAGTCTTGAGGAAGTAATCGAAATCATTTTGATGGTAGCATACAAAGCAGTTAAATGAATAGTTTCAAAAAGATTTAGGACCGTGCAGTCCACTTGGAACGAACATAAAATCTTGAGAAGGGTCCCCTGAGTTTTGTAGTTTGAGCGAACCTTCAAGTCTTTCTGAATATAGACTTAAAAAGGGGAATAGATTTGGGAATCCTCTCTAATTATATTTATAATTAACTGAATAAAACTTTATTAATTATCTAGGGTTAAGGAATAGTTTTCACAAAATACTTCCTTAAGAAGTAGGGCTTTAAATAATTAATGAAAACTATATTTAATGAAGAATATTTATTTAAAAGTAATTTCCACCTACTTCCTTAACAAAGAATGGAAAATAAATTATTAAAATAACCCTAGATAGCAACTGATACCATTCTCGATACGTAATATAAATACAGAGTATATATAATATAACTCTAGATAATAACTGATACCATTCCCGGTCCGTAGTTTAAATATAGGGTATATACCTCCCCTGCTGAGGGTTTTCTTAACATCTCAGCTCAAAAATATTGCTAACACCATAGCTTATAAGCTCAACTCATATCAATAACTTTTACTTAGCATCATAAGTATCCTTTCGAAATCGTAACACATAACATATATCTCAACATTTTTAATACCGTTACATCTATATACGATGTAAGGTTTGAAAGCATGCATCTATCATATGCATATACTATAATCTCAATAGTTTTAATACTATCACATCTATATACGATGTGAGGTTTGAAAACATGCATCTATCCTATCATATACATCATCAGAATAATGCAGTCTGAAATACAGTATGGGATTAGAAAACTTGCACGATACTTGGAACAAAGGATATATATATATATAGATATATTCTTGAATCAACAAGTATTAAACATTCGAAAATATGCCCACTCTAATAATAGAGTAAGGGTTAGTAAACTTGCCTGATGCTCGAGAGGTGATAGGGCTCGTGACCATGTCGAACAATCTAGACAAAGTCAAACGAAAACACACGGTTAATCCCCTCGATAAACCACTTACAACTCAATGCTTAAACACGTAAGCGAAACACAACCAAGGCATTACTAACTCGTTATAGGCTCATACTAAGTCCATGTTAATCGACAATTACTTAAGTCGTAGGTTTAGTCCGAAATCGATCCTCGAATACAAGTTATACTCAACCATTTGCAACATCGGTTTCTAAGTCATGCTCTTAGTGGTTTTCACTTGCGCGACCTTGACTAAAACATTTTTATAAAATCGAAAAATAATCTTTTTCACACAAGGTCTGCTCCTACACTTTCCTTACTGTCTCTATTATTTAATTATCAAGATTATCCCCTGCAATGCTTGGGTTAATAGGGCTCAATTTCAGTTACGAACTTTTCTTCTCGTTTTCGAACCACTTTTACTAATTCGGCCATATCTCCTAAACCGTAAGTCGGATAGTTCCGATTTTCGCGCCAAAACGATCTACGTTCAAAAATCTATATGTACCAGTCATATACTCATCAAGACCCGAGACCTATCTCAACTGTCATGCTCTGTTTTTACAGGTTTTAGAAATTCCGGCATTACGACGGCTATAAATCGAACGTTTCCAATTTACGAACATCAACCCAAGCCACACCGGGCATCCAAACCACACATACATGTTTTTCAACTTTAAACTAAGGCCAAGCACTGCCTTTACAACCATACAATCGATTTTAACATTTATCCAAACCCAATCATAACCATAATGTCCTACATATACGTCAAATCTCTATAACACATCTAAATCATCAAAAATGAAATTATGAACTAGGGTTTCAAAAGAGGGTTACCTTCCTTGATGTATGGGTGACCTCAATAAACCTTGATTAGCCTTGTCCTAACCTTAGGAGAGCTTGAATCATGAAAAGAAATCATGAAAAACAAGGTTAGCTCCCGGAGTTACTATTCACCCGGTGAAAGAACTGCAAAAACGAAGGCCTTACCTTGCTTAAATGGAAAATCTTGTGAAATGGAAGTTGTAGATTATCTCAAGACCTTTCCAACAAGCCAAAGAACGCCAGATTTGAGTAAGAAATGAAGGAGATATGGCTGCTTGAAGTTGGCTGCTACAGTTTTGGCCGAAAATGGGGGGGGGGGGAGAGTTCTTCCTCTTATTTTTCTTTTTGTTTTGATAAATAGATAAAAATGCTGATTTTTGTGTAAAGAGTGGTGAGTCATCACCTTTTGGTGAGTCACCGGGACACGTGTCGCGCATGCATGCGATTGGTTAAAGTAGCTTTACTGATTCGTTTTCTTTCACATGGATGATCCAAATGTTGCATTTCTCGAATTAATCTTATTACATGTTACTTCCTTGTCTATATTTAATCCTGTAAATATTGCTTTGCTCCTCTTGAAACGATTCGAAATATTTTCCAAAGGGCGAATAAAAATCTACGCGATACTCACAGTGAATAGTAACTATTCACTATGCACTTCCACAATCGAATCCTTAAATCGACTTTAATAATATAATAAAATTCCAAAACATTAAATCCTCAATTTTAATATCTCATTTCTTGAATATAATAATATATAATTCGCTGCCCGGTCAAATACTGTTCCAAAATACAATTTGGAATTTCTGAATTCCGATCGTCTTTGCATTCACTTATTTACTCCGTAGATCACTAATATGACTTCGGAATATCCACACTACGTCTCGTACATAGGTGGCATGAAAATTTTTGTTAATCCTCAAAATCACTATTCATCCATCAACTTCACTATTCACTGCTGCACTTAATCATAATAAGAAAAGTTTTAAATTATTCCAAAAATTCGGGTTATTACATTCTCCCCTCCTTAAAAGGATTCCGTCCCGGAATCAACTTAGGAGTAACTGGGGTACTTCTCTTCCATTGCACTTTCTAACTCCCAGGTGGATTCTTCCACCTCTTGATTCTCCACAACCATTGGAGTATCTTTGTTATCATTCCGGAACGAAGCGATTTTAAGAAAACATTTTGAAAATGATATTCATCTAATTAAACAAATTTAATTAGACGAATAAGGCTTATTTAATCCGTAAATGCTTCCAGAAGTATTTACTAATTAAATAAACACTGGTTTATTGGTGATGTTGCCTTTAGGTTCATTATTGCGAAAATCTTTCTAAAAAGCTCTGTCCGGGTTTTCGAAAATATACCTTACAAAATAACCCCGATACGCTGGCTAAGTTATAAACTCAATACATGCTCTGCCCTCTGAGCCTTTCTTATTCCAGTACACAAATATCTACCTTCTGATATATAGTCCTCTTCCACCATATAAAAAGTTTATAAATATATACACCATATAATTCAAGGCGTAGGATCTTAAAAGTATCACCACCCATCAACAATATTATAAGGTCAGGGGATTTTGGTTATTGCATAAATAAACTTGCTTGTCATCCATCCACATGCCATTTAGCTTATCAATAGCAGTACTATCTCTATACTCGCGGGCTTAGTCCGCATACTTTCTCTGTCTGTCTTGGCTGTTACTAGCCGCTTGTTGGTGAAATCTTTTGTCTTTCTAGTTTGTTGGACTAACTTGGGTTTTGTGTAAACTCTCATCCTTTAATTCCCGATCATTCGGGATCCATCTCTGTCTCATTTTAATTAAGGGTATCGGCCACCACATTGGCCTTCCCCGGATGGTAGTGTATTTCACAGTCATAATTCTAGGTCAATTCTAGCCATTTCTCCATTTCAGGTTATCTATTATCGCGGGTAACTCAAAGCCAATTCATTCCATCAAAATTTGTGGGTGCATTAGTCAACCCACAACAACCTTGCTGAAAACTCGAAGTGTCTATTCCTAGTACGAATCGCAATCTCGGGTATATCCTCGGAGTTAACTTCCAACTGGTGATACCCAGTTCTTAAATAAATTGGAAATACACAGCGTTCTTCCGCTGATCAAACAATCATTTACAAGGGTACCTATTCTCCATGGCGAACTCATACAACTCTCGAGGTTCGATACATAATCCTGTGCTAACATCTTTCTCTCTTTCAACAACACCGGCTCTCCATGGTGGTATACTGGGTCTCATCATACCTTTGTACAACAACTCTTGTACCTGAGTCACTAACTCTTTCATTCCCATTCTACTCTGAATACTCGGTATTCATTCTCATGTCATCCAAATCGATATCTGGTAGCTCATTAAAACCTTGTACAACCTCCCAAAACCATTGTAGTTCCCTTTATACTTGGTATCTCTTTTCTTGGCGTCAACCTTAAGAGCTAATTAAGCCTCATATCTCCGGCATAATAATTTCTTAGTCTGACTATATTCAAGAATCTATGAATCTGTCTCCATTCTTTATTTATTACTCTCTATCCCTTACAATCAGTCTGGGCTCCATTGGGTGTCAACCAACCCATTCTTATTATAATATCAACTTCTCCCAACTTGAAAGGAATCAGGTCTATCAAAAGTGTCGACCTCATGTTTCTAGTTCACGGCACATCGCTATTTCTTTCACATATATCGATTGACACACTTTCCATTATCATAATATCCTTGGGAGAATAAACCAATTTCATCGATATGTCACTAACATTCTACTCGTGTGACGCCCTCCCGATCTGGGGTCATGATCGGGGAGTCACTACCACCTCTATACATATTAAACCCATAAACAATATAATAAAAACATGCAGACTTGACCCCAACTCTACCCTGGATCTTTAACAGTTGATGGTGTGAAACAAGCATCCACTATCTAATGCATTAATACATAAGTCTTAAAAGTTATTACAACAAAGTCTTAAGAGTTCTAAGTTCTCTATTACAAAACACCTTCTAGATATGGCCATCACCTACCTGAGCTGGCATCCCAAAAACAACCCTATAGGAAGACTTCCTAGCTGTCTGAAATGTACGTACCATCTTCTCGTTTCACTGTGGGTTAGAATAGGGAAAAAGAATGAGCCAAATGCCCAGCAAGTAATAATATGACCAAACAGTTATCCACTGGGATACAGTTCCAATATCAATATGTATGACATGGGTATAGCAAAGTCCGTATCAAGGGATTATCAGAATCAATGAATTGAATACACAATTTCAAAACAGTTTCCAATATCAATATATATAGCATGGTTTAAGCAGAATCCACATTAAGGATATATTGGAACAATGGCATAAATATGCAATTTCAAAGGGTAAACCAATTTCATTATCAAGATATCCGTTTCAAAAACAATAAGTAATTTTGGAGATTTTTCACAACGCACCGGACAATACGGGTGATCAGCCACGTAAAGTCCCCATACCGGACACACAGTCCCTCTGGTCCTTGAATTGGGTCCCATTAGGCACACATAGGCCTTTAGACTAGTCCATCCCTAGTCCATTTATTATAATTAAAAAGTGCTGGACCGGCGTTACTCGGCCTCTTACGCCTCCAATCTTAGGAATCCGTGGAAACCATAAATCAGAATTTAAATGAATCCAAACTTTATTCCTTTTTAAAACATGTTCAGGTGTAAAGAAGTCCTTTGGAAATCAGATAAGTTCAATCAAAACAATTTGGATTTCTATTAGTGGAATATAGGAAACATTTATCATCGGGTCTGTTCTGGAAATGTACTAGAATGAGAGTTAGGTGTATTCACTTTCAGGTATAAAAGGGTTTGAATAAGTATATGATCAAATTCAGGTTATGGAATTATAGGTCATCAGGTTTCAATTCATGTATATGATCAGGGTATAAAGGTTTAGGGATAAAGAACTAAACAAAGCATGGTATATAATTCAACATGGTATATATGAACAAAGATCAGGGTTATCAATGAACAATAAGCGTTTTCAGAATTAAAGGTATATCAAGGCAAGGTAACAATTCATATATGTCAAAATGAAACAATGGAATCAAAATATGAAAGCAAGTTTGTATTACTTGCCTTAAGTAGCTAAAAGGGTAATGAGCAATCACTGGTTTTCCACCTTAGTCTTTCCCTTGTCCCTAAGTTCCACTTCCTTGAACTCTCTAAGTTCCACTTCCTTGGACTCTACAAAAGAATATAATCTATCTTAGAATTCCCTCTCTAAGATGCTAATCCTTTATTCTAAACTACCCAACGCATCTTATACGCGTAAACACATAATAGTTATACCACAAAATAATTATAACCACGTAATAGGCAATCAACCATATAAATGCACATTGTCATTTTAATACACATAACATGCTCCTTATACACATATATACATATAATAATATATCCTTCCAAACCATACCACCTTTAGTATCCCTTATCTCAATTTAATCATGCCATCCATAACCTTAACACTAGTACAACAATGTTTCATCGCATAAACAGAAAAATCAACTACGCATACTTTACCAAAACATTTTTCATAAATCCAAAAATGATCAAACAATTACCAAATTTGACAGGCTACTTCCTGATTACAAAACCAACTTAGCATAAAAGTTTCCACTTCAGAACACTTTGTTTAGTATAAAAACGAACTGTATAAAGTAGGCACTAAACACAGAAAAATCTCTGCTGCGCAACTTTTAGTAAAACATACATAACTTTTTATCCGTAAATCCTATCGACACAAAGTTAGCACGTGCACAAACTAGATTCAATTTAGAACAGTTAAGTCCTAAGCCCTCTGTCAAAACATGCAGCAACATTTCGAAACATGGCAAAACAGAACAGGGCAGTTTTCTGGAAAAATTTCAGCATGATGTTTTTATTTATAAATCATCCCAAACACAACTCATTCACAATCCAACCATTCAATATTACAACTAAGACTCATGTTCTCAAGAATCTCTAACTTATACATGCATTTATCAAATAAATAAGCTAACAACTCCATTACTTGAAATTCCTCTAAAATTCTCAAATAAATACTTTTAACTATCCAAAATCTCACACTAACCACACTAACACAATAAATCAACATGCATTCCTTATAAACCGAAGTTAACAACCAAACATCACCATAAACCATTTTCAAAACCGAATTATAAAAAAAGTAAAATCAAATTTTGAACATGCATTTCGGATTTCTTCACATGCAACTCAAAATCGAACTAAATATAGGTATTAACATAATAGTCGGACTCAAAAGCATCATCATCGTCCCCGTCGGCTCGCCGGAGCTCATTGCCGACGGCGGCAATGGTTGGAGGTGCCCGGAAAATATGAAAAATCCGGGTTTCCTTCACAACCTCACCAATAAATAACATTAAACTCAAAACACGACTGAAACTGCAAGAATCAAGTCCCACAACTCGAATTCAAAGCAAAACTCGAAAGGGGTTTTATAATTTCTCATCATAAAAATGACATGCATCGACGGTAATGGATAGAGGAAGAAAAACTGAACACAAATATGGTTTCAAATCTTCCAATCGAGCTAAGAATCGATGGGAAAGGGAGGAGAGATGGTACCGAGAGGGAGAGATGAGAGATAGCCGAGAGAGAGAGAAGAGAGAAAAGAGAGAAGAGAGAATGGTCGGCCAAAACTGAGAGGGGAAAAAAAAACTGGTGCAGGTTTTTATTATAAGCCCAGGGGCAAAATGGTAAAATCCCAATTACTACTTACTTTTCTGAAAAACTGATTTTGATCCCTTTTAAATCGAATTTAAATAAAGGATGGGGAGAAAAATAAAATAAAAATTTCTAAAATGAAGTTCAGAAAATTACGAACATCCCCATATTTTTAAAATATTTTTGTGATCAAAATTGAATTAAATATGAATTTTCAAAGTTTTGATCACTTAAATGACACTTAACTCATAAAATCAAATTTAAATCCTTAAAGCCAAGAATAAATTCCTTCACTAATTTTAGAAAATACTAGAATATAAACTAAAGGTTGTGAAAAAGATTTCACAATAAAAAGAGTCTCCGTTGATTTTATAAAATTCCCGGAAGGTCAAAAAGTACTAATTTTTAATAAGAAATTCATATAAAATGCATTTAAAAGCATACACAAGTATTTTAATCCATACCATTCACCAAATAAACATCTAATCATCACATTTTCAAATATCCACCTTTCACACAATAATCACATATCATAGAACTCAAATATTATTAAATATTAATATAGTACAATCGTTTTTCTGAGTCGTTATAACCTTCCCCCCTTAAAAAGATTCTGTCCCCAGAATCTAACCTTATAAAAACAGATGCGGATACTTTTCAAGCATCTCGCTCTCAAGTTCCCAAGTCGACTCCTCAACTTTGGGGTTCCTCCACAAAACCTTAACTAACTTAACAACCTTATTCCTTAATTTTCTATCCATATGATCCTGAATTTCTACAGGTTGTTCTACATATGACAAATCAGGTTGAATCTCAAAAGGTTCATATTCGATCACTAGATTCGCATCAGGATTAAATCTCTTAAGCATCGAAACATGAAAAACGTTATGAATATGCTCCATGTGCGGTGGTAACGCTAACTCATAAGCAACTTTTCCAATACGCCTTAGTATCTCAAACGGTCCTACATATCTCGGGCTAAGTTTCCCTTTCTTGCCAAATCTTGTAACTCCTTTCCATGGCGACACTTTTAACAACACTTGATCTCCTTCTTCAAAATTCAGATCCTTCCTGTCTTGGTCAGCGTACTTCCGTTGTCGGTCTTGTGCCGTAACTAGCCTTTTCCGAATGATTTCAATCTTTTCCTTCGTTTGCTGTACCAGCTCGGGACCTAAAACTTTTCGTTCTCCAACTTCTTCCCAATATACAGGCGATCTACATTTCCTTCCATACAAAGCTTCATACGGTGGCATTCCAATACTCGCGTGATAGCTGTTGTTGTACGAAAACTCTACCAATGGTAAATGCTCGTCCCAACTTCCTTTAAAATCCAGTGCACAAGCTCTAAGCATGTCTTCAATGGTTTGAATTGTTCGTTCACTCTGGCCATCAGTTTGTGGATGATAAGCGGTACTCATCTTAAGCTTGGTACCCAGACATTCTTGAAATTGTCTCCAAAATCGGGAGTTAAACCTTGGATCACGATCCGACACAATGGTTACTGGAACTCCGTGGCGTGTCACAACCTCCTTCAGATATAGATGTACTAATCTATCCAGTGAAAATCTTTCATTGATTGGGAGAAAATGTGCAGACTTGGTCAGACGGTCTACGATTACCCATATGGCATCATGATTAGCTTTTGTCCTTGGTAGTCCAACAATAAAGTCCATGGCAAGATGTTCCCACTTCCATTCCGGAATATCCAATGGTTGCAATAGTCCGCTCGGCTTTTGATGTTCGGCTTTGACTCGTTGACAAGTATAACACTTACTTATCCATTCAGCAATTTCTCTTTTCATATCCGGCCACCAGAAATGTTCCTTCAAATCTCGATACATTTTCGTGCTACCAGGGTGAATTGAGTACTGTGAACTATGGGCTTCCCGCAAGATTTCATTCTTCAGTTCCGTCACATTTGGAATCCATATCCTTGTAGAAAATCTCAAAATTCCTTTGTCATCCCTTTGGGTGCAGATTTCTTCACCAGTCAACGTGTTCATCTCCTGATTCATAATCTCCTCCTGACATCTTCGTATCTTTTCCAACAATTCCGGTTGAAACGTCATAGCGTTGAGAACCTCGTCAGTAACTTCCGAATCATAAACTTCTAGTTTCAACTTCTCAAATTCTTGAAGCAATTCCTTAGGTATCGTGAACAAATTCAATCTCTCCTTTCGACTTAACGCATCCGCCACAACATTCGCTTTTCCCGGGTGATAGTTAATACTACAATCATAATCCTTAATTAGCTCCAACCATCTCCGTTGCCTCATGTTCAATTCCTTCTGAGTGAATATATACTTTAAGCTCTTATGATCCGTGTAGATTTCACACTTCTCTCCGTATAGATAATGTCTCCAAATTTTCAGTGCGAACACAATAGCTGCTAATTCCAAATCGTGAGTTGGGTACTTTCGTTCGTGCGGTTTGAGTTGTCGTGAAGCATACGCGATCACTTTTCCATGTTGCATTAAAACACATCCCAATCCTTTGTGTGAAGCATCACTGTATATAACGAAATTTCCTTGATCATCTGGTAAGACTAACACTGGTGCAGTCACTAATCTTCCTTTCAGCTCTTGGAAACTTTCTTCACATTTCTCAGTCCAAACAAACTTCTCATTCTTCCGAGTCAGTGCAGTTAACGGTGTAGCTATCTTTGAAAAATATTGAACAAATCTCCGATAGTATCCAGCTAATCCGAGAAAACTTCTCACTTCAGTAGGGGTCTTTGGTCTTTCCCAATTAACCACAGCTTCAATCTTGGCAGGGTCCACTCTCACTCCTTCTCGACTAATAACGTGTCCAAGAAATTGTACTTCCTCTAACCAGAATTCACACTTTGAAAACTTTGCATATAACTTTTCCTTCCTCAAGATTTCCAATGCAATCCTTAGATGTTCCGCATGATCTTCCGAAGACTTTGAATATATCAAGATGTCATCAATAAATACAATCACAAACTTATCCAAATACGTTCGAAACACTCGGTTCATCAAATCCATAAACACAGCCGGGGCATTAGTTAATCCAAATGGCATCACTAAAAATTCGTAATGTCCATATCTCGTGCGAAAAGCAGTTTTCGAAACGTCTTCAGGTTTGATCTTCAGTTGATGGTATCCAGATCTTAAATCAATCTTTGAAAAATATGCTGCTCCTTTGAGTTGATCAAATAAATCATCGATTCGCGGTAACGGGTACTTATTCTTTATAGTCAACTGGTTGAGTTCTCGATAATCTATACACAATCTCATACTCCCGTCTTTCTTTTTGACGAATAACACTGGCGCTCCCCACGGCGATACACTAGGCCTTATAACTCCTTTATCCAAAAGATCTTGTAGCTGCGTAGCCAATTCCTTCATTTCTGCCGGTGCCATTCTGTAAGGTGCCTTTGATACTGGTTCTGTTCCGGGTGCCAAATCAATCGTAAATTCTACTTCTCGATCTGGAGGTAATCCGGGTAATTCGTCAGGAAAAACTTCAGGGAACTCATTTACAACTGGTATCTCCTCCATTTTCAACACTTGTTTCTCCACATCCACAATATGAGCCAAATAAGCTTCGCAACCTTGTCGAAGTAGTCGTGTCGTTTGCATAAACGTTAAGAATTTCCTAGTTTGTCTTTGACCTTGAAACACCACTTCTTGATCCTTGTCCACACGCAATTTTACTTGCTTCTTCCTACATTCAATCTGCGCATCGCAATCTACCAACCAATCCATTCCTAGGATAACATCGAATTCTCCCATTTTGAACGGTATCAAATCCGCATGAAAAGATATCCACCGATCTCGATTTTACAATTAGGACACACTTGGTCTACGGGAACTCTATCCTGGTTAGCCACTTCTATTACTAACGTCTTTTCTAATGGTTTTATCTCACATTTCAATTTATCAAGAAATCTTTCAGATATAAAAGATCTAGTTGCTCCAGAATCAATTAACACTTTAGCTTTAACAGAATTCACAGGAAGCGTACCTGCTACTACATCTCTGTCCTGAACCGCTTCATTCATTGACATATTAAAAGTTCTTGCTCGAGGTTGAGATGACTGTGACCGTGTTGGGGGTGCAGTGAGTCTAAGTACATTAGCAGACTGGACCGGTTCCTTACATTCCCGCGCAAAATGTCCCGCTTTTCCACACTTGAAACATGTTAGTCCTCCTGGTTTTGAACTTGGACATCCATCAGCATAGTGTCCCTTCTTGTTGCATTTAAAACATGTGATATTCAACTTGTTACAGATTCCCGAATGTCTTTTACCACACGTTTTGCACTCTGGTATAGATGGCTTTCCCGCAATAGCTGGCGGCTTCCCTCCTTGAGGTTTCTTGTCTGAACTCCCAAATCCACTCCTCTGCTTCTGAAAATTCCTATCTCCTCCTGATTGATTTCCAAACCTTTTCCTATTCTGAGAACTTCCTTGTCCTTCATCACCTTGGCCCTTTTCAGATCCTCTAAACTTTCGTTTCTTCCCAAATTTCTCCTTTTGAACTAATTCGCTTTCGCCCTCAATGATCATAGCTTTCTGCACTACCGCAGTATAATTTCTCAATTCAAAAGCTGCAACTCTACTCCTTAACCATGGCTTTAATCCGTGCTGAAACTTTCTAGCCTTACTGACATCATCTCCTACGTACCTAGGTGCAAATCTTGCCAATTCAGTAAATTTGGCTTCGTATTCCGCCACACTCATCCCTTCTTGTTTCAATTCTAAGAATTGAACTTCCAACTGATCTTGTAGGTACCTTGGTAAATACTTCTCCTGAAATAGTTCTGTAAATCTTTGCCAAGTAATTTCTCCTTCTCCTAACTTCACAGATTCCCACCAAAAATTAGCTTCTGCCTTCAGGTAATAACTAGCAAATTCAGTTTTCTGATCTTCCCCAACCTTAACTAACGCAAACGCTTTCTCAATGTCGATTAACCATGATTTCGCCTCAACAGGGTTTAGAGTGCCTTTGAATTCAGGTGGGTGGACAGCTTGAAATGATTTAAAAGTTGTCAATGGTTGAACATTTTGTTGTTGTTGTTGTTGAGTCAAGGCAGCAGTTTGTTGTTGGAGTAATTGAAGTATCTGAGTTATAGTTGGGTCTACCGGGTTTTGGGCCTCGGTATCAGTTGTTTGTTGAGTAGAAGCAGTAGTCTTTTTCTTTGGTGGCATTTTTCTGATAAGAGATAAGCAATTTATGAAACAATATGCATATATATACCACAATGTAAACTCTTTTTTGAAAATGTTTATAAAACTGTATGTAACATAAAGAAAATTTAAAATTTTTAGCCATATTGTTAGATAACTTGCTCGTCTCCGTAACAGGGTAACAGGGTAAACATAGGTATTATAGGAACAGGTTAACAATAAATGGTATAACAGTTTAAAGCAAGGTATAAGAAAAGTACGTGCATAACGTAAAGATAAAAGTCAGGTACAATAGATGATAGGGTACATGATCACCCCATAAAGTCAAAGCAAAGCCAATGTCAAAGCAGATAATATCATAATGTCTATTAGGAAAAAGGGAAAATATCCTAATAGCGAGTAGTCAAACGTGCAAATAATCAATAATAAAACCAATGGGCTCTAACAGATGTCCCACTCTAGAATCCAAGCATCTCTAGTCTCGATCACCACGAACAGCTCTCAGCTCACGCAGCATCCAAACAACAATCCTAGTCACTCTCCTAGCCTCCTCTAAAGCATCAACAGTGACTGGTCCCTCAGTCAGGCGCTTCCGCGCTGACTCCTCTACGGTACGAATCCTATCCTGCCATTCTGCCTCAGTAACAGCAACGCGACGGTCAGCCTCATCAGTCATCTGGTCTACAAGGGCCTGAAGCTCAGCATTCTGTCCAGAAAGGGTCTCTAGGTCTCTAGCAAGGTCTACCTGTGTATGAAGAAGTCTAGGTGCAGGATCTCCCATAACTGAAACATGAGAATCAACAGATGCTGCTCTCCAAGGGATAGTAGTCTGAACAGGTACAGGTGCAAATAGTGGCTCAACGGGCTGAACACTAAGACTACCTATCTCCACTGGGTCAGATAATGTGATAGAGGGGTGAGGGGGTGTGTCTCCACCAACAACGTCCATCTCCTGCGATAACAATATAGATATAGATACTTATATAATAACAGGTTATCTCATTCCTAAAAACTTAATTTAAAAGAAAGTACTTACGCCTACCGTGGCTACTTAGCATCTATCAATCTAATATCCTAACAGATTTCCTACTCCTTTCATAACTATCTTAATCATCTTTTGTTAATAGGGATCCTAATCTTTTAATAAGAGGGATCCTAATCCTGGCTTGTTTCAGTGACCAAAAACTAACGGCTCTGATACCAACCTGTGACGCCCTCCCGATCTGGGGTCATGATCGGGGAGTCACTACCACCTCTATACATATTAAACCCATAAACAATATAATAAAAACATGCAGACTTGACCCCAACTCTACCCTGGATCTTTAACAGTTGATGGTGTGAAACAAGCATCCACTATCTAATTCATTAATACATAAATCTTAAAAGTTATTACAACAAAGTCTTAAGAGTTCTAAGTTCTCTATTACAAAACACCTTCTAGATATGGCCATCACCTACCTGAGCTGGCATCCCAAAAACAACCCTATAGGAAGACTTCCTAGCTGTCTGAAATGTACGTACCATCTTCTCGTTTCACTGTGGGTTAGAATAGGGAAAAAGAATGAGCCAAATGCCCAGCAAGTAATAATATGACCAAACAGTTATCCACTGGGATACAGTTCCAATATCAATATGTATGACATGGGTATAGCAAAGTCCGTATCAAGGGATTATCAGAATCAATGAATTGAATACACAATTTCAAAACAGTTTCCAATATCAATATATATAGCATGGTTTAAGCAGAATCCACATTAAGGATATATTGGAACAATGGCATAAATATGCAATTTCAAAGGGTAAACCAATTTCATTATCAAGATATCCGTTTCAAAAACAATAAGTAATTTTGGAGATTTTTCACAACGCACCGGACAATACGGGTGATCAGCCACGTAAAGTCCCCATACCGGACACACAGTCCCTCTGGTCCTTGAATTGGGTCCCATTAGGCACACATAGGCCTTTAGACTAGTCCATCCCTAGTCCATTTATTATAATTAAAAAGTGCTGGACCGGCGTTACTCGGCCTCTTACGCCTCCAATCTTAGGAATCCGTGGAAACCATAAATCAGAATTTAAATGAATCCAAACTTTATTCCTTTTTAAAACATGTTCAGGTGTAAAGAAGTCCTTTGGAAATCAGATAAGTTCAATCAAAACAATTTGGATTTCTATTAGTGGAATATAGGAAACATTTATCATCGGGTCTGTTCTGGAAATGTACTAGAATGAGAGTTAGGTGTATTCACTTTCAGGTATAAAAGGGTTTGAATAAGTATATGATCAAATTCAGGTTATGGAATTATAGGTCATCAGGTTTCAATTCATGTATATGATCAGGGTATAAAGGTTTAGGGATAAAGAACTAAACAAAGCATGGTATATAATTCAACATGGTATATATGAACAAAGATCAGGGTTATCAATGAACAATAAGCGTTTTCAGAATTAAAGGTATATCAAGGCAAGGTAACAATTCATATATGTCAAAATGAAACAATGGAATCAAAATATGAAAGCAAGTTTGTATTACTTGCCTTAAGTAGCTAAAAGGGTAATGAGCAATCACTGGTTTTCCACCTTAGTCTTTCCCTTGTCCCTAAGTTCCACTTCCTTGAACTCTCTAAGTTCCACTTCCTTGGACTCTACAAAAGAATATAATCTATCTTAGAATTCCCTCTCTAAGATGCTAATCCTTTATTCTAAACTACCCAACGCATCTTATACGCGTAAACACATAATAGTTATACCACAAAATAATTATAACCACGTAATAGGCAATCAACCATATAAATGCACATTGTCATTTTAATACACATAACATGCTCCTTATACACATATATACATATAATAATATATCCTTCCAAACCATACCACCTTTAGTATCCCTTATCTCAATTTAATCATGCCATCCATAACCTTAACACTAGTACAACAATGTTTCATCGCATAAACAGAAAAATCAACTACGCATACTTTACCAAAACATTTTTCATAAATCCAAAAATGATCAAACAATTACCAAATTTGACAGGCTACTTCCTGATTACAAAACCAACTTAGCATAAAAGTTTCCACTTCAGAACACTTTGTTTAGTATAAAAACGAACTGTATAAAGTAGGCACTAAACACAGAAAAATCTCTGCTGCGCAACTTTTAGTAAAACATACATAACTTTTTATCCGTAAATCCTATCGACACAAAGTTAGCACGTGCACAAACTAGATTCAATTTAGAACAGTTAAGTCCTAAGCCCTCTGTCAAAACATGCAGCAACATTTCGAAACATGGCAAAACAGAACAGGGCAGTTTTCTGGAAAAATTTCAGCATGATGTTTTTATTTATAAATCATCCCAAACACAACTCATTCACAATCCAACCATTCAATATTACAACTAAGACTCATGTTCTCAAGAATCTCTAACTTATACATGCATTTATCAAATAAATAAGCTAACAACTCCATTACTTGAAATTCCTCTAAAATTCTCAAATAAATACTTTTAACTATCCAAAATCTCACACTAACCACACTAACACAATAAATCAACATGCATTCCTTATAAACCGAAGTTAACAACCAAACATCACCATAAACCATTTTCAAAACCGAATTATAAAAAAAGTAAAATCAAATTTTGAACATGCATTTCGGATTTCTTCACATGCAACTCAAAATCGAACTAAATATAGGTATTAACATAATAGTCGGACTCAAAAGCATCATCATCGTCCCCGTCGGCTCGCCGGAGCTCATTGCCGACGGCGGCAATGGTTGGAGGTGCCCGGAAAATATGAAAAATCCGGGTTTCCTTCACAACCTCACCAATAAATAACATTAAACTCAAAACACGACTGAAACTGCAAGAATCAAGTCCCACAACTCGAATTCAAAGCAAAACTCGAAAGGGGTTTTATAATTTCTCATCATAAAAATGACATGCATCGACGGTAATGGATAGAGGAAGAAAAACTGAACACAAATATGGTTTCAAATCTTCCAATCGAGCTAAGAATCGATGGGAAAGGGAGGAGAGATGGTACCGAGAGGGAGAGATGAGAGATAGCCGAGAGAGAGAGAAGAGAGAAAAGAGAGAAGAGAGAATGGTCGGCCAAAACTGAGAAGGGGAAAAAAAAACTGGTGCAGGTTTTTATTATAAGCCCAGGGGCAAAATGGTAAAATCCCAATTACTACTTACTTTTCTGAAAAACTGATTTTGATCCCTTTTAAATCGAATTTAAATAAAGGATGGGGAGAAAAATAAAATAAAAATTTCTAAAATGAAGTTCAGAAAATTACGAACATCCCCATATTTTTAAAATATTTTTGTGATCAAAATTGAATTAAATATGAATTTTCAAAGTTTTGATCACTTAAATGACACTTAACTCATAAAATCAAATTTAAATCCTTAAAGCCAAGAATAAATTCCTTCACTAATTTTAGAAAATACTAGAATATAAACTAAAGGTTGTGAAAAAGATTTCACAATAAAAAGAGTCTCCGTTGATTTTATAAAATTCCCGGAAGGTCAAAAAGTACTAATTTTTAATAAGAAATTCATATAAAATGCATTTAAAAGCATACACAAGTATTTTAATCCATACCATTCACCAAATAAACATCTAATCATCACATTTTCAAATATCCACCTTTCACACAATAATCACATATCATAGAACTCAAATATTATTAAATATTAATATAGTACAATCGTTTTTCTGAGTCGTTATAACTCGTCTTAGGGATTCGCTCCTGTCATAGGCGATTTCGTCGCGAATCTAATTCCTATCAGCGAATTTTGACTTATTTGACCTGATTGGCCTCCCCTTAGAATTCAATGAGGATAACAAAAATCATGGGGTCTTGAAAAGACAGCTCCCATATCAAGGAAAACGTCATACACTGGTGATCATAAGGTTATGAGTTTTAAGGTAACCTTATTGGAGGTAAAAGAATTTACCGAGAGATCAACATGATCATAAGAACTCAACGTTGTGTGCCTCGATTGAGACATTACTAAAGGTAATTAGCCTTCTTGTATTTCACAACTTACAAGTGATGGCGTCCCATCAGACTTCTATCACCCAGACAGATAGTCCTTGTAGCCCCTATAAGTATAGGGTTGTTCGTCTCAGTGGAAGTTGAAAAGTATGAAAGCAATTCGATATCAATTTAATGATTATCGTCTTTCGACAATATTTCTCAAAGGAACACCTTGGATTAAAATTGAACATATTCCAAAGGTACGATTCACAAGAAAAGGATAGCCATAAAGATACTGGTATTCAACAAACAAGTGGTGAGGTATCACCATAGGGTCATTCACTATTTGAAGAAAAGTGAAAGCTTAAATAACATCATTTGACAGGGCTTCAAAAGCGTGAAAGTAGGCATTGTGAGCCTCTGGCACAAGTGAAACTGAATATGGTTTAGCACAAGTGTTATAAAACAACTTCGAAGAGGGACTATACCCTTTATCAGAATTTTTTCTTGGAAAGTGGTCAAGATAGATCATAGATTGGGGAAATATCCCACATAATTTGCAAATGGGGAGGGTACTACCAAGGTCTCTACGGATGCCTTTTATGTCGGCTCCTCTGATGGATAATCGTTCAATTCCAAAGCTTTTCTTTTCCACGCACCCTAAGGTGTTCGACACTTACATCATTGCCGACTTATAATAGTCGCTAAGAATTCAACCATCAACATTTGCAATCGCAGGGAGTTCTATTCGACTAGGCGCAAACATCTCAAGTAAGCGTTCTGTTCTATAAGAAGACTTCGATACCGTTGTTGCCCATAGCAATGACAATTCCTCATGTCGACTGGGCGGTACTTCAGAAGATCGTTAGAAACTACAAGATTAAATCTGGTCTCTATTTCAATCATCCTTATATCCAATGTTCCTTCTCCCATGTCAATCCCGTGTGCTACATGAGCTTAACACTTTTGGCACGATAGCCTTTTCATTTAAGTCAATCCCGGAACTTCTCAGTCCGTCTTGGTCATTAAATATATTTCGCCTTTACCGTCCAATCTCAACTTCATCATTTTATCTTTACCGTCAGTTATAGCAATCAGGGTCTGTCCACCAACCCATATAGCGGCCATCTTACCCAATCAACAGGGTTCGCTCTAGTTTCCACTCTCTTTGGTGACATCCTCTGGCAATCAGAAAGACAAGGTTTGCCAAAATTTGCTGAATTCCTTTCCAAAATCAGGGAAACTTGATCAATCTATTTACTCACTAGTAATACTCAGATCTGATTTCTGACCTTTCTGTTCTATCCTCATAATTCCTTCCTGGTTTCCTGAGGGTAGTAAATCTCGTTCTCGATTCCGCCTTAGCGTGCTTGTCTTACACTAACATTTGCATGGTACGTACACCCAAAATTTTCCTTGAGATAATAAAATCCCTCAATGATGTAATAGACACTCTTTCCAGTGGAATCGCTGGTCGTGGGGGATTGAAACCTCATAGTCAAAGCAATTCCTTACACTATTCTTAGGCAACTAAGTACCCTTAATCGTTCGTGAAAATCTGAACACCTTGGTTCTTACGTATGTCGCCTCCTTATGGGCAACTATAACCGACTAGGAGTAACAGGTTTCGTTCAAGTCGAATCAATCCACTGATACTGGCTATACTGCCTCTACCTCTTCTACTTTGGAGATTCTACTCCATTTTCTTTGTCATACCTCTCGATGAATCATGAACGATCCTTAAACTCTCGTCTCGTCACTTATTTATCCCTTGAAGGTTCGTCCGGTCTTATTATTAGACCTCAAGTAACACACCACATCTTTATCAATCAACACGTCCTCCACAAGATTCTTTCCTTGACCCACTATGGGGTCTTTCTCTAGATCCTCCTATGGATCTCCCTTTATCGGGTCTCCGTCCATTTCAAGGAACGCATCATCAATTGCCTACTCGAAGGCCTCGGGATCTGGTATCTCAGAGTCCCATCCATCTATAACTCATACGAATCGAGGTGACTAACCACGAAGTCCTAAGTACGGTTTCCCAGAAGAAGTCCCCTCTCGGGCTTTATCTTAAACAGTCAGGGTCATGTCCTCTAACCCGACTACGAACTCAATTGGAGCTCTAGATGCTCTTATCATTATTAAGGGTATTGTAAGACTCGATCTCCTATCGTTTCTGAGGACTGTAACCTAAAGCTCTGATACCATCTCTGTAACAGCCCCAAATCCGGGGTCGGGGATCTAGGGTTGTCACAATCCATGTACTCCTTGCCTTACCTGTATTACTCACACCATTCATAATTCACCTGCTCACGACCCCACAACATAAGTCTCACACACACACACACAGGTTAGAGTCTCAGAAACGACACAATACAACAACTGCGGAATAAATAACTTTTATTACAATACCCAAATGTCTTTTGAATCTGTTACTGATACAATTTCTAAGTACTGCTACATTACCAACTTAGCCTTCTGATGCTCACAATCCTCTAATACCATTCAGGTCTATACATGAGTTGAATACAAAAAGCCGTAGCCTGATTCAATTGGTTCGCATTACTCTCGGGATCGCTGCTAGGAACTGCTTAATGGAAACGCCTTGCGAGGTATGTGCCGTCCCATTGGCATCCTGCTTCGCTGCTATATAATATATATAAAATAATAGCAAGAGTGAGTGATAGCTCAGCAAGGTAATGAAAGTATGGCATAATTCTGCCCTTTTTCTGCAACCCAGAATAAAGCGGGTATGCGACAATAATTTGTCAAAATATCTTGATACTGAAATCATTTCCTTATCGGAATGTATTCCAAAAATACCATTATTGTATTTCAAATATCATCTCCATAATATTCTGCAAACTTTCGATATTCATACTATGATCAAGGTTCTAGTATAAATAAAAGATGAAGTAGCAAGATAACTCAGTATATCCTTTCCGTAAAATATCTGCTATATAAATATAAGCAGACTATCAACATATAACTTAAAAGATGAAGTTATAAGGAAAAATCCAATATAGGGTTTCCATAACCCAAAATCCACTTATGCATATATATATCCTTAATCAGGTTTTATCAGAGTCATAACTCATAAAATAAAAGATGAAGTTATAGGAATTTCCAAATATCATCTTTCATATCAAACATTTATCTCATATCATATTCTGGAAATAAAGACAATGCAAAATATTTCCAGTCCACTTTCTAAACTTGAATAAACTTGCATGAACTTGAATAACTTGAAGAGCTTGAATAAACTTTTCTTTTCTGGAAACTTGCTTAAAACATGTTCTTTCTCTGATAACTTGCATAAAACATTTCTTTCATGGATGATGAATTGAAGACGGAGATTCTAGGCGACAGGAATACCCCTACGATGATCAGTCGTAAGGCGAATCCCCCTGCTGTTTTTCTACGTAGAAGGAAAATAGGACAGAGCATACCCATTCCTTAGGGGTCTGATACTCTTCTCTCACTACCTCCCCGCCTTCGGTTGTAGGGGGAAGAGCATACCCGTTCGTAGACGAGTCTGATACTCTTCTCTCATCCTACGGCCGGGCACTATCTGCTGATCTAAGGGAAGAACAGACCCGTTCATAGTCCGTCGGTCTACGCGTAAATCCCTTAGGGGACAGTCGCCACTCAGTCCCTTACATACTCTCCGAGTTCAAGAAAATCCATAGTTCTGAAACATAAAGTTCCTTTCCCTTTTCCCCCTAGTATACGACTCCACAAAGTAGTCATATCTGGTTGGAAAGGAAAATTCACCCATACTTCCCAAGCGGATGCTTGTTCATGGATACAACTTATTCCACTGATCTTACTCCTCGAGTCTTGAGGAAGTAATCGAAATCATTTTGATGGTAGCATACAAAGCAGTTAAATGAATAGTTTCAAAAAGATTTAGGACCGTGCAGTCCACTTGGAACGAACATAAAATCTTGAGAAGGGTCCCCTGAGTTTTGTAGTTTGAGCGAACCTTCAAGTCTTTCTGAATATAGACTTAAAAAGGGGAATAGATTTGGGAATCCTCTCTAATTATATTTATAATTAACTGAATAAAACTTTATTAATTATCTAGGGTTAAGGAATAGTTTTCACAAAATACTTCCTTAAGAAGTAGGGCTTTAAATAATTAATGAAAACTATATTTAATGAAGAATATTTATTTAAAAGTAATTTCCACCTACTTCCTTAACAAAGAATGGAAAATAAATTATTAAAATAACCCTAGATAGCAACTGATACCATTCTCGATACGTAATATAAATACAGAGTATATATAATATAACTCTAGATAATAACTGATACCATTCCCGGTCCGTAGTTTAAATATAGGGTATATACCTCCCCTGCTGAGGGTTTTCTTAACATCTCAGCTCAAAAATATTGCTAACACCATAGCTTATAAGCTCAACTCATATCAATAACTTTTACTTAGCATCATAAGTATCCTTTCGAAATCGTAACACATAACATATATCTCAACATTTTTAATACCGTTACATCTATATACGATGTAAGGTTTGAAAGCATGCATCTATCATATGCATATACTATAATCTCAATAGTTTTAATACTATCACATCTATATACGATGTGAGGTTTGAAAACATGCATCTATCCTATCATATACATCATCAGAATAATGCAGTCTGAAATACAGTATGGGATTAGAAAACTTGCACGATACTTGGAACAAAGGATATATATATATATATAGATATATTCTTGAATCAACAAGTATTAAACATTCGAAAATATGCCCACTCTAATAATAGAGTAAGGGTTAGTAAACTTGCCTGATGCTCGAGAGGTGATAGGGCTCGTGACCATGTCGAACAATCTAGACAAAGTCAAACGAAAACACACGGTTAATCCCCTCGATAAACCACTTACAACTCAATGCTTAAACACGTAAGCGAAACACAACCAAGGCATTACTAACTCGTTATAGGCTCATACTAAGTCCATGTTAATCGACAATTACTTAAGTCGTAGGTTTAGTCCGAAATCGATCCTCGAATACAAGTTATACTCAACCATTTGCAACATCGGTTTCTAAGTCATGCTCTTAGTGGTTTTCACTTGCGCGACCTTGACTAAAACATTTTTATAAAATCGAAAAATAATCTTTTTCACACAAGGTCTGCTCCTACACTTTCCTTACTGTCTCTATTATTTAATTATCAAGATTATCCCCTGCAATGCTTGGGTTAATAGGGCTCAATTTCAGTTACGAACTTTTCTTCTCGTTTTCGAACCACTTTTACTAATTCGGCCATATCTCCTAAACCGTAAGTCGGATAGTTCCGATTTTCGCGCCAAAACGATCTACGTTCAAAAATCTATATGTACCAGTCATATACTCATCAAGACCCGAGACCTATCTCAACTGTCATGCTCTGTTTTTACAGGTTTTAGAAATTCCGGCATTACGACGGCTATAAATCGAACGTTTCCAATTTACGAACATCAACCCAAGCCACACCGGGCATCCAAACCACACATACATGTTTTTCAACTTTAAACTAAGGCCAAGCACTGCCTTTACAACCATACAATCGATTTTAACATTTATCCAAACCCAATCATAACCATAATGTCCTACATATACGTCAAATCTCTATAACACATCTAAATCATCAAAAATGAAATTATGAACTAGGGTTTCAAAAGAGGGTTACCTTCCTTGATGTATGGGTGACCTCAATAAACCTTGATTAGCCTTGTCCTAACCTTAGGAGAGCTTGAATCATCAAAAGAAATCATGAAAAACAAGGTTAGCTCCCGGAGTTACTATTCACCCGGTGAAAGAACTGCAAAAACGAAGGCCTTACCTTGCTTAAATGGAAAATCTTGTGAAATGGAAGTTGTAGATTATCTCAAGACCTTTCCAACAAGCCAAAGAACGCCAGATTTGAGTAAGAAATGAAGGAGATATGGCTGCTTGAAGTTGGCTGCTACAGTTTTGGCCGAAAATGGGGGGGGGAGAGTTCTTCCTCTTATTTTTCTTTTTGTTTTGATAAATAGATAAGAATGCTGATTTTTGTGTAAAGAGTGGTGAGTCATCACCTTTTGGTGAGTCACCGGGACACGTGTCGCGCATGCATGCGATTGGTTAAAGTAGCTTTACTGATTCGTTTTCTTTCACATGGATGATCCAAATGTTGCATTTCTCGAATTAATCTTGTTACATGTTACTTCCATGTCTATATTTAATCCTGTAAATATTGCCTTGCTCCTCTTGAAACGATTCGAAATATTTTCCAAAGGGCGAATAAAAATCTACGCGATACTCACAGTGAATAGTAACTATTCACTATGCACTTCCACAATCGAATCCTTAAATCGACTTTAATAATATAATAAAATTCCAAAACATTAAATCCTCAATTTTAATATCTCATTTCTTGAATATAATAATATATAATTCGCTGCCCGGTCAAATACTGTTCCAAAATACAATTTGGAATTTCTGAATTCCGATCGTCTTTGCATTCACTTATTTACTCCGTAGATCACTAATATGACTTCGGAATATCCACACTACGTCTCGTACATAGGTGGCATGAAAATTTTTGTTAATCCTCAAAATCACTATTCATCCATCAACTTCACTATTCACTGCTGCACTTAATCATAATAAGAAAAGTTTTAAATTATTCCAAAAATTCGGGTTATTACACACCTGATCTAGTATTGAGGAAGAATAATGATGATGATCATACTAGACATGATGGTGATGATTTGGTATTACAAGGAGAAACCTCTGATGCTGCTATGGTGAAGTCTACAATTCAAACTTCTCAAATTCAATTCACGCAGTCAACTCATGTTTCTGATTCTGGAGTTAGAAACGTAAGGACACTGGTGAAATCTCAGATCCTAACGGAAGAACAAATACTGACAGGTGATCAAATCTTGACGTCTGATCAAATCCTGACACCTGGTCATGGACAAACACTTCCTACAATTCATGAAGGTGATGAAGATGTTCTCATTGAAAATCCTGAAGATGCTACTAATCTATTCCAGAAGTTCAAGACAAGAGATGGTAATGTTGTTACTCTTTATCACACTGATAAGAGAGTTCAACAATTATTTGCAAGAAATGCACTTTCTACTGTTAGTGAAGAATTAATTGATCTCTCACATGAAGAATTTCTAAATCAACAAAGAGAAATGATGGAGAGTTTTAATAATCCTGCTCCTGCTAGAGGTAGAGGAGGCAGAGGTAGAAGAGGTGCAAGAAGAGGGAGAAGGTCTAATCAAACAATGCCTAGACAGACAAGGTCTAGAGGTGTAAGAATTGAAGAAATTCCTGATGCTCCTCAAACTCCAATAGCTCCTGATACTCTGGCTATCAGGACTATCATTCAGGAAGAAGATCAAGAAAGAGATGAAGGACCTCGATTGAGAATAAGACCAAGACAATCAAATCTCATCAGTAATACAACTCAAATTGAAGATTCTAATCCCGACATTGTTCCTGACATTGTCCAAGATCCTGATGAATCTGAAATTCTACAAGAGATTGATTTGTTAATTTTATCTACTGTGGTTGACTCTCATAATGAAGAAGTAGAAGAAGAAGAAGAAGAAGAAGAAGAAGAATAAGTCGGAAGAAGAGAACAAGAACAACAAATAGAGATTTTTAGCTCTATGTGCAAAAGCTTAAAAATTCAAATAGAAGGTTGTGGAAAAATGCAAGAAGACAACAACCTCAGCTAGAAAGGAGCTATGTTCTTGAGAATGAAAAGGACTAGAAGTGGAAACATATTGACACACTTAGGTGTGATAGACCTATCAATTATCAGTCTGGTGGAATTATAACAAATGTCTCTAGTGTTGTTGACTTTTATGGTTCACAAAGATCTAAAGCACTCTGGTTACAAATGTTTTCAAGCTTAAGGCAGATGCCACATAATTCAAGAGGAGGTATAGGTCACAGAGATGCTGAGTTTCTGAACATGCCATATGTTGACCCTCACTATTTGACTGATATTGGAGGTAACTTAACTTCTGAACACCTGAACAATTTATTAGCTGTTGATATAGTTATAGATTGTCATGATGGTACTGAAAAGAAAGAGAAACTTCTGTACTTCATGAAAGATGGAAGTGTGAAGATTATATCCATTTAAGAGCTGCTGGTTAAGACTACAAAGGAACTGAAATATGTTCACTATCTGCTTAGATGGAAAAATAAAGTGTGCAAGGAATGGTCTGATATGATTCTGTCAACTATAAGGAGAAGACTTGATGAAGGAAGAAATTTCACTGGTGATTATACTCCAATGTACTTAAATATGAGAGGTCAAGATGTGGAAATGCAAAGGGGCACTGCTGTTAAAGGAATGTCCTTTGGCATGAATCAACTTACTCTTAATCCTGATGGGAAGGAAATTGTTTATCTCCTGTTTGAAGAACATAGTCTACAGAGAAGTTCTATACAGAATCTCAGAGCAGCTATCTATCAGATAAATGAGGAAGATGAAGAACTCAAAGATCTTAAGGAAAGACTGATTCAAATTCTTGAAGAAAAAGAAGAAAATTTGTTATCCAACTTATTGAAGATGAATTTGTTCTACCAGAAAATCTAAAAAGATAAGTTTGCTACTGTAAATATTTGTACATTTTGTAAATAAATTTTTGGCATCATTGAATCTAGGAATCTATACTTTATTTTACAAAGTATGAGATTGGGGGAGATTGTTAGATCAGGATTCAATGATTGTCAAGATCTAGACTCAACTGATCAGGATTGCTGACGTCATCAGTATCGCATAAGCGTCAGTATCAAGATTGCTGTCAGGATTACTATCAGGAATGTGATCAGGATTTATCATCAGGACTGGAAGCTGATCAGGATTACAACTTCAAGTTATTTGTGGAGTCTAGTTAAAGAAGGAAGTTTATTTTGTCGGTTCCTAGTTTATAGGAATGAAGCTGTCGGTTAGGATATGTTTCAATATTGTTTGTAATTGATTTTGACTTATCTTGTAATCGATAGAGAAGTTGTGTAGTATATAAACACAGTTTCGGTTTTGATTTATAATCAATCGCATACACGAGTATATTGTAACCTAGAAGCTCTCAAGAACATCAGAATTTCTTGAGAGAGTTTGTAACAGTTTTATATCAGAATTAATAAAGTTTTTATTGTTTTCATATTTGTGTTTATAATCGAGAATCATATACAATTGTATTCAACCCCCCTTCTACAATTGTTAATTACTGGGCAATAGTCACGCTATCTTTTTACAACTTAAACACTTGATACTTGAATCATAATAATAAATCAACACACACTGTGATCCCACAATATAAATACTCACAACAATTATAGTCTCAGAAACGAAGTTACATAAGTAGCAGTTATATGATCCATAATGTAAAGTTATTACAACCCAAAAGTAATTGCACTGGAGACCTGCTACCAATATGATTTCTACTTGAAACCATAAAGGTGGCGCAAACGTTTGTTCTTGTTCATTAATATACATAAGTCATACTTATAAATAAATCGGAGCAGCAAGAGCTGCACTCCGAACCATCTCAGCCTTCATACCTGTGGTGCTGCAACAACAAACCTACAGAATGTCTGTGCATCCCCGACGCGCTTCCGAGCGGTGAGGTAAGTCCTGGCCATCTATCCTAGCTGTTGTGTTGTGATATATATAAAAGAAGCAAGAATGAGCACTAAAGCTCAACAATAATATAAAGCAATTTAAATATAACTTTGTAAGCCTTTTATATCATTTGAAAGATTAGAAATCTCATTTGTATACAGAATGATGTTTTAAAAGTAATCTTCTCGTCAAAACATTACCATACAGTTCAAATATTGTATGAGGTAAAATACTTGTTAAAATATTATTAACAATTATCCGTAACCGGTATCTGACGAAGGTTACAAAGCACAACTGAATTCCAACTTGAAGAGGGGAAACTATACAGGGACACGTATTTCGGTACATGATGATCAGTCGTATATACCGCTTAACTTCTCTACTA
The DNA here is from genome assembly GCA_030848705.1 of Heracleum sosnowskyi. Lineage (NCBI taxonomy): Eukaryota > Viridiplantae > Streptophyta > Magnoliopsida > Apiales > Apiaceae > Heracleum > Heracleum sosnowskyi. The sequence goes on from CM061235.1 coordinate 77,536,742, forward strand.
GTAGATGGATAATCCCGAAGGTCATTACCCTTAGTCACATATGGGCTTTTATAATTTCACTGGACCGGAGTCAACCCAGCCTCTTACGTACCCATGGCGACATCAAGGCCATACCTAGCTGGACCGCGCTTTGCTTGGCCACTTACGCTAGCCGATTTCAATATCACTGGACCGGTGTCAACTCAGCCTCTTACGTACTCATGGCGACATCAATGCCTTACCTAGATGGACCGTGCGTTACTCGGCCAATTACACTAGCCGATTTCTAGTTCCCCGAAGAATCCTATCTATAACTGGAACGGATGTCACTCCAAGTTCCCCAAGCACATGCTTGTTGATAGGTTATTATAATCAATATTCTTACTTCCGGAATTATTTTGGAAGTAAGTCACAATGTGGGTTGAGCGTTGTCAACTGACCTCAATTATCGAGTATATTTCTTTGAAATCACGACCTGGGAGTTTATTATAAAATATCTTTAGTTCTGATAAGTCAGAAATCCCAAAACATAATTGTTTTCGATGAAAGAGGGAAGTGAAATCATCTGTTCACTTCCTGGATTGGATTCCCAATTTTTAATAAGTCAAAGAACATTTATTCGCGTTCGAAATAATTTATTAAATTCAAAATAATATTTGGGAACCCCTACTATATTTAAATAAATTTTTTAAAGGTCAGAAATATTTTAAATAATTAATGAAATCTTAAATAATATTTAAATAAGGTTCTATGATTTTTAAATCATATTTGGATTAATTAATAAATATTCAAATAATAAATATTGAATCATTATTCAATTAAATCCCTATTTAAATAAATATTCAAAATAATATTCACTTAATCAAATAAATATTCAAATAATATTTTAATAATATTATTTAAATATAACTCACCTTAAATATCCAAGATATTATTTTTGGAACATTTAAATCAATAATTAAAATATAACTGTCCCTGGAACCTCTAGCTTTTTATGACAGTAATTCAAAACAAAATAATATTCTGACTTCCAGTCTAAGTTTGAAAATACTATTCAAGTACTCTACATTCAGAGCCTTTATACACCTTGGTTTATGTTAGGTCCTGATAAGTTTGTAGAAGGGGGGTTTAATACAAACTATACCATTTTATCGAAATTTGTCCTTTGAATAATTTAACAATTAAGAACAAATTAATGCGGAATATAAATGAAACAAGATTCAAGTTAAATATTAACTATATTAAACTTGAAGGGTGTTGCATATATAGTATGGATTACAAAGTATTTATCTCAAACTAATTAATATAAATTTAGAATAAATTCGACATGAACTTTTCTAATATTTGTAATAAAAAGATCGAATGCTAAAAGCAATGTTCGAGATAAATTCTAGGGATAAAAATCTGCTAGTTAATCAAAGCAATACAAGTAATCAACTTCTAGTGGTTTGGATTTAACAATACAAACTAGAATTAATTGTTTGAGAAGAAATGAGATCAAATGGCTTTCTTGTTCTTGCTGAGAGAAAATGTATGTTGGTTTGATAATTCAAGTCCCTTTCTTTTCTGTCCAGCCTCGGGTTAATACAATCTGATTAGCCTTGTATGTCCTTTTAATTAAATCAATATGACCTAATTAATCAATCAATACACTTGTATGACCTGAGGAATTAAGCTCAGTAGAACCATGTTTCATCAATAGAACCTGCAGAATGTGTCCGGTATGACCTCAAGTATTTCTAACAACTCTTCAGTAGAACCTGGGAAAGCAACTTGTATGACCTATCTAAATAACTTTGTATGACCTGAAATAATTCGGTAGAACCTAGCATCTTTACAGAGCAGGTCATACCGAGTTTTATAAAACAAGTCATACTAGTAATTAAGATAATTTCTATTATGTAATTTAGTTAGATTAAATTGTAAATTAAATTAATTCTTTTCTAGAATTAAGTTAATAAATAATTTAAACACCCAAATTAATTAATTAATTAATTTAATAAATAAATTAATTCTAAGAGAATTAATTTATTAATTAAATTGATTAACAATTTAAAAGAAGATAACTTAACAACATAATATTCCTCTATCTTCTGAAGACCACTAAATATAGATGTATAAATTCCACTGTCTGATGTCGTCATTCGATGCACTGTCTGGTTTCATGAGTAACTGACTTCAATGATAATTCTTCATCTTTAAAACATTTAAAGTTGTGGTCCATTGTCTGCTTTTGACTTGATTAATCCTTGTAACCTGTACCTTTGCTATCACAAATCTGAAACCTCTGTCACTTTAATAAATCCACTTCATTGAAGACTTCACTGAGGCTTGAACAAATAATTGAACTTCTTTCAATGTAGTATTTCTTCAAATCTGAAGGATGACTTTAATCTGTATTCTTCTGACAGATATGATCTTCTGAGATTCCTGTGATTATGACAATTGAATTATTACTTACTTATTACATACTTGTTTAAGTTGAGTTGTTTCCTCGAAATACAAATAGGCCTAAACATATGCCTTTCAATCTCCCCCTATTTGTTTGTTAGAGAATAACAATCAAATACCTAGAGGATAACTCAACTAATTTAAACAAGTAGAAGATATGACATTTAAAAGCTAAGTAAATAATAACACAAAGTTCTGGATTTCATTTAACATTATCCAGATTCAAACATTACAGGTAAGTACAAGATAGATGTTCCTCTAGACTGAACATATGAATACATTTATCCTATCTTGAATCACCTAAGCTCTAAACATTTAATATTTACAAACAGAGCTTCTTCAAATTTCAGACTCAATCATCTCTCCTTCTTCAAGTGCTTCAAGCAAATCCTTGTCCAGAACACGATCAGATTCAGAAGTAATGCCACTAGGTCTGACAGGTTGAGCTGTGACTTTCTTCGGCCTATTCTTCATTTGATGATATCTCTTGATATTGGCAATGCAATAGTCTTGAATCAAATCAGCAACTTCTGTCTTTTCTTGTGTAGCAAACCCTGTTGTCTTCAACATGTTCTCCATATAGACAAGATGCTTGGCAGGATAATCTTTCAAAGAGATGGGATCCATACCACAAGTTTGAAGTGCCCTTCCTTTATAAAATTTAACTTCATATGGCACATCCACAACTTGAGGACTAGCTTTCATGGCAAAATCTCTAAGCTGATCATGCAACAGCTCACATAGAGGTGAAGACCTTTTAATCTTTTTCATGAAAACCCAAAGCTCAGAGAGAGTTCTACTTTCCAGAAGATTGAGAGAAACTATGAAAGTTCCCTCATTATGAGTGTAGATGTAGATCTTCAACTCCTCTCTGACTCTGTCATATCCAGTAGTAATTCTTGAAATCTCCGCATGAAGAGCTTTCATATAGATTGAGTTGTCTGGATTGACCTTTCTATACCTTTCCAACATGCTAAAAAACTTTCCATCATTATCTGACCCTGTCGGATGTGAGAACATCTCTCTAGCTCTATCCCATTCTTCTCCAAGCTTCAGCCTCACATATAACTTCCTGTCCTTGACCTTTATATCATGAAGCCGTTGCTTTTCTTGATGTTCAGCTTTTTGGATAACTAGATGCTTTGAGATGATGTCAGATACTTTAGCATTCTCCTCCTCTCTTCTCTTCAGATCAGCTTTCTGTCTTAACAGCTCAGCTTCAAAGGCAGGATCCACTTCCGGTTCATCTTCCCAGTCAGCATAGTCAGCCTCTCCTTCAACTTCCACTTCACCAAAGATATCTTCAGGGTTTTCTTCATATTCAACATTGTTAAAATCTCCCTGTTCACTTTGATAGTAGTCAGCATCAGAAAAAGTTAACTTCTGCTTCCCTTTGTCCTTTCCAGAACCAGAACCTCCAGCAGAACCTCCAGTTTGATCTCCTCCTTGTCCTCCTTGTTTCTCCAAATTCTCCCCCTTAGTTGAGGTATCCTCTACAGATTTGACTTTAGTAGCTTCAGGATTCACCTCACTTCTTCCCCTTATTGCTCCTTGATCATCTCTATTTCCTCCATCTCCTCCTTCATCCTCATCACCATCATCTCCCTCAAAGAATGTTCTTTGCTCTTCAGTAGGTTGATGTGATTTCTTGATCATATAGTATAGGTGCTTCATCCCTTCATTAAGATGCTCCATTCCTCCTTCAATCCTAGACATCCTTTGTTCATTAAACCTCTGGTTTTCATCAGATGTTTGCAGAATAAAGTCCACCTTGGTAGAAATAGTAGCAATCTCCTTGACACTCTCCGATATCTGAGCATTTGACGTAGTAAGATCAGAGATGTCTGAAGCCACCAGTACTTGATATTGTTGGATTGAATTCAGCTTTGGGAGTAGAGAACCCTTCAATCCTTCCAAATCATCCTTGATAGTACCCAGCTGATTAGTGACAGAGGTGGAAGAAGAAGACCGTTCAACCACTTGTGCTTTGAGAAGATTCTTTTCAGCCTGGGTGTCAGCCAACTTTTTCTCGAGTTCATCTATCTTAGCTAACAACAGAGCAGTGTTTGTGTCAGTGTGTGCACTCGCCTCAGTTTCTCTCGGTGGTGTTTCACTCACCTCACGTGCTTGTGTTTCGCTCATTGTTTGGTTCTGTTTTCTAACCACTAGCTGTTTATCCTTATCAGTTGCTGATGTACCTGCATTTAAAATCACCATAGCCCCTTCTGGAGAGGTCACTAGTGGTGCAATGGGAGTTCACGAATCCCAGTCCCCGATAAAGTCCAAAAAATCATCCGAAATTGAAAACTGAATTGCTTCAGGGATGGACTTACCAGGTTGCCCTTCACTTTCTCCAGTTAAAACTGCGAGTGAAGAATCCCTTAAGGGAGCCAGAGATGTTTCCTCTGGGAGGGGAGAAAATGATCCTATTTGATTTGGCAAAGAATCAAATTTTCCCTCTGAAGCCTGTGAAGGCTCTTCTACCGTAACTATGGTAGGCACTGTTTCATGAAGCATCCCTATGTGCTCTCCTTCTTGAGTGTCCTGTGTACGAGTTTCTATTATTGTTTCAGAAGTGTTTGCCTCCATTGTGATTAATGGAAGAGTGCTTAACTCTGTACAGAATGCCATGGCCTGACGGCGAATTTCAATAGAACCATCCTGTTGAGAGGATGTGTCTAGTAACTGTTCATTGGCCTTTTGAAAATCTATATCCTGTTGAGAGGATACAGACTGGCTAACAGTTGCCTCAAGGTATGTTCTTCTCTTCTTTAGTGGAGGAGGCAGAGCTGTGGGATCACTCACATTAACATCTACTTCAGCTTCTTCTCTCAATCTTGTTGTAGCAGGTTGTTCTAGGGGAACGGTCAATGGATTTGACTCTGTGTGTGGCTCTATGACCAGGGACAGAGGTTGTGGTTCTACAACCCCTTGGTCAATCCTAGTAACCTCTTGGGTTAATGGAGCAGATGAGAGAGGATATATTACCTGAAGTGCAACGGTGTTGGGAGGCGCCATTGAAGTTCCAGCTGACGAGGATCCAACCACTGGATGTTCAATAAATAATAGTGGTAACTGTGGTTGAAGAATCTCTCACAGATAAGATGGTGGGACTATTGGTCTCATTCCAGATCTAGGATTAGTGGACAAACTAGAGTATATAGAAGGATTAGTGTGTGCGGGAACTTGAAAAGGAGTGTTTTGGAAAAATGTTTTATGTTCATCAGAAAGAACATGATTTAACACTAGAGATAAGAAACGAGAATAGAAGCATCTAACTTTCTTCCCAGTTTCAATGTCTCTAGGGTAATTGAAAATCCTCCTTATCAAGAGATCCCAGACAAGTGTCCCTATGTCCAATCTGACATTGAAAACAGCAGCATAGGCAATGTTTTGTAAAACAGAAGTGATGACTGGAAAGTTGTTCTTGCTAGAATTACTAAAAACTTTGGCTAGACAGTCAAAAAACAAATCCCACTCACAAGCTAGATTACCCTTATTCAGACGAGGAAGAAGAATATTCCCTTGGTAATTAATACTAGAGAAAAATTGAACTAACTCATCATCAGTAGGAAACCCAACAAGATTATCAATAGGAAAATGAAGTATTTGACAAAAGATCTCCTTAGTTACTGTGTACTGACGATCAGAAATAGTGAACGTGAAAGATTGCATATCATCAGCAACAATAGCAGTTAAACATAATAGGCGAAGGGGTTCAATCTTTAAATCAACAGAAGTAGAGATAGCATAGCTAACAATTGATTGTTCATTTAAAAAACGAATCCACGGCCTAAAACGTTCAACAGAACACTTAAGGGGATCACAATAGCCAACGTAATTATTAAAACGTTCAATAACAAACTCAGCAGCCATTAAAAATAATTAATATCACATAAGGAATTACTTAATCTGAATGGAGAAAAATCAAAAAGAATTATAAGATTAATTCGAAATAAATTTCAAATTAATAAAAAATTCTTTAGATTTTTAAAAAAAAATCCACCAAATTAAATAACTAAAGCAGCAATTAATAATACTATTAGACAGGGAAGAAATAAACTTCCAAGTAATTCACAAGAAAAATTTGCAATAGTTCGTTGTTCTAGGAATAAAACACAAACCAGAGCAAAGTTAACTAAGTAAAAACTTGAGTTAGGAAAAAAAAATGTGAGCAAAAGAACTTGAAGTAAGTCAGTATTTATAGGAGTGGGTTCTGCTGAGCTCGGTATGACCTATGGGCAGGTCATACCGAGAAAATACTACAAGTCATACCGAGCAAAACACCATCAGACCTTAGGTCATACCGAGTTTTTCCTAAATAAAAAATAACTGAATAAAAACAAATATATATAAAATCAAAATTCAGTATGACCTTAAGAGAGGTCATACCGAGAACTAATATGACCTGGGAGAAGGTCATACCGAGTTCTATGCAGAAAAGTTGTATATATATAAAACATATATATATATATATATATATATATATATATATATATATATATATATATATATATGTTTTCATAAAAACTAGAAAAATGCACAGAATATTCTATAAATCCTAAAACAAATGCAGAAAATTATAAAAGAGCATTAAACTAATATAAACCTGCAGAAAAATTTAAACAACAATATTTACAATCTGAAAATAACTTAAATGATTCTAAATAAATATATTTTCAATAAAAATACATTTCTCCACTTAAAAAAAATATGAGAAAAATATTTTTAAAGAAAATAAATTATTCAGAATATTTAAATTAACAAGCTTTACACAATAAACATGGATTGGCAATATTTAACATCTTAAATTGACAAGAGAAAATGATTTAGATAAGAACAAACCTACCAGAGACATTGTCAATCACTAAGACTGTTCAACATACCCAATTTACCAACTAACCTGGTAAATGTGGATTCGTCAACAGATTTAGTGAAAATATCTGCAGTCTGTTCTTCAGTGGGTACAAAGTGTAACTCCACAGTTCCATTCATAACATGCTCTCTGATAAAATGATACCTGATATCAATGTGCTTCGTTCTCGAGTGCTGCACAGGGTTGTTGGAGATTGCTATGGCACTTGTATTATCACACAAAATGGGAATTTTGTCTAATGCAAAGCCATAGTCCTTTAATTGATTCCTTATCCATAAGATCTGAGCACAGCATCTTCCAGCAGCAATATATTCAGCTTCTGCTGTTGAATTGGAAACTGTTTGCTGTTTCTTGCTATACCAGGAAATCAATCTACCTCCTAGGAATTGACAACTCCCAGAGGTACTCTTTCTATCCACAACACTACCTGCATAATCAGAATCTGTATATCCAACAAGATTAAAACCAGAATCTTTAGGGTACCAGATACCTAAATTAGGTGTACCCTTAAGATATCTCAAAATTCTTTTAACAGCAACGAGATGTACATCTCTAGGGTCCGCTTAGAACCTTGCACACAAGCATGTAGCATACATAATATCTGGTCTACTAGCAGTAAGATAGAGTAAGGAGCCAATCATACCTCTGTAGCTTGTAACATCTACCTTGATAGAATTGTCAGAAGCTCCAAGTTTGATGGCTGTTGAAGATGGAGTCCTTGATGATGCTGAATCCTCCATGTGATACTTCTTGAGGAGTTCTTTAAGATACTTGGATTGACAAATAAATATACCATTTGTCCTTTGACTTACTTCCAATCCAAGAAAGAACTTCAGCTCACCCATCATACTCATCTCAAACTTACTCTGCATAAGCTCAGCAAATCTCTTACAGAGATTATCATTAGTAGACCCAAATATGATGTAATCCACATAGACTTGGACTAATATCATATCACTTTTGTGTTTCTTTGAAAAAAGAGTTTTGTCTATGATACCTCTAACAAAACCATTTTCTAAAAGAAAACCAGAGAGTGTGTCATACCATTTTCTTGGGGCTTGTTTAAGACCATAGATAACCTTGAAGAGAAAGTACACAAAGTCCAGCAGCTCCTGATTTTCAAAGCCAGGGGTTTGTTCCACATAAACTTCTTCATCAAGCTCACCATTCAGGAATGCACTCTTAACATCCATTGGATAGACTTTAAAATTGGAATAAGCAGCAACTGCTAAGAACATCCTGATGGCCTCAAGTCTAGCCACTGGTGCATAGGTTTCATCATAATCAATGCCTTCAGCTTGTAAATACCCTTGTGCAACCAGTCTTGCCTTGTTCCTTGTAACAATGCCATCCTCATCTAGCTTGTTCCTGTATACCCATCTTGTACCAACTACTTTCTTGTTCTTTGGCCTGGGTACCAGCTTCCAGACTTGTTGTTGTTCAAACTGATTGAGTTCATCTTGCATGGCAATCACCCAATCTGGATCAGTCAGTGCTTCCTCAGTTTTCTTTGGTTCCATTTCAGATAGAAATGCTGAATAATGACATTCATTCTGAGTTGCACTTCTAGTTTTAACTCCAACACCTGCATCACCAATGATCAGCTCAAAAGGATGAGCTCTATTCCATACAGTCTGTCTTGGAAGATTTGATCTTGATGATTCACCTTGAAATTCACTTTGATGTTGTGAGAAACTAGATGATCCTTCATTTGCTCCCCCTGAGTTGTTGCTTGATTGCCTTGATGATTCTTCTCCAGTGTTGGTGGTATCTCCATTGTTACCAGTGTTTCCACCACCACCACCATGATCATTATCATCATTGTTATTATCATTACCAGCAATAACTTCAGGTGGGGCTGCATCATCTGATTCTGAGTCTGGCAAGTTATCAAACTTCAGCTTTTCAGATGAGTCTTCTTTTTGGATATTAGGGAACTTAGTGTCATCAAAAGTAACATTGACACTTTCCTTTACTGTGTGACTGCCAACCAAGTAGACCCTGTAAGATCTTCTGGAATAACCAACAAAAATAGCTTCTTGTGCCTTTGCATCAAACTTGCCATGTTTCACATTGTCATCTATAAGCACAAAGCATTTGCTCCAAATACATGAAAGTACTTGACAGTTGGTTTCTTGTTGTTCATGATCTCATACAGAGTCTTCATTAAGTCCTTGTTGATTAAAGTTCGATTCTGAGTATAACAAGCTGTATTCGCTGCTTCAGCCCAAAAGTACATTGGAAGTTTGGACTCACTTAACATAGTCCTAGCAGCTTCAATCAATGTACGATTCTTTCTTTCCACTACTCCATTTTGTTGAGGAGTTCTAGGGGCAGAATACTGTCTTGTTATTCCTTTATCAGCACAAAAGTCATTTAGAATGGCATTCTTGAATTCAGTACCATTATCTGACCTTATGGCTCTAACAGGGAATCTAGAATCCAGCTCAATCAACTTTATATGGTCAATCACCAGGTGTGGGGTCTCATCCTTGGAATGTAGGAATAAAACCCATGTAAATTTTGAATAGTCATCAAAAATTACAAGTGTATATTGTTTCTTTGACATGGACATCACATTAACTGGACCAAACAAATCCATGTGCAGTAGCTGAAGTGGTTCAGTTATTGATGATGTGTCAGTGCCCTTGTGAAAAGCTTTCTTTGACTTTCCTTTCTAACATGCCTCACACAGTCCTTCCTGTGTAAATTCCATCTGAGGCAAACCTCTAACCAATTCCCTCTTGACTAAAGAGTTCATTGTTTTGAAGTTAAGGTGAGACATCTTCTTGTTCCATAGCCAACTTTCATCTGATGAAGCTTTAGCATAAAAACAATTAATTTCATCTTTGGATCCCGAGTGCAGATCAGCTATGAACAAGTCACCTTTCCTTACTCCTTGAAGAGCAGGCTTTCCATTCTTCTTGTGAAGGATCTGACACTTCTCTCTTTCAAAGGAAACAACATATCCTCTGTCACAGAAATGACTGATGCTGAGAAGATTGAACTTCAGACCTTCCACAAAAGATACATCTTCAATGATAACATTTTCGTACTTCAAACAGCCATATCCTTTCGTAATACCCTTGCTGTTATCTCCAAAGGTAACTACTGGGCCAGCTTTCACAACCAAATCTGATAGCAGGACTCTATCTCCGGTCATATGCCTTGAACAGCCACTGTCAAGAATCCACATAACACGGTTTACCTGTTTAACTCCCTGCAATATCAGATTGATTAGTCCTTCCTCGGAACCCACACTTGATTGGGTCCGACATACTTAAAGAACTGGCCTTTGTCAGGCAGAACAACATTTTTAACTAAAACTACTTCAACCTCTTTCACAAAAGAGCGTTTCCATTTATAGCCAGCCTTAACACATTTCTGAGTAGGCTTAGGGATAAATGAATCCACTCTAGTCTTAGGAGGACTAGTAGTCTTAGCTTTAACATGCTTCTTATTATTAACATGTTGACGTGGAGCAGTCTTATCACTAGATACATGCTTACTATTAAAATAAGCATACATAACATTGAAAGCACAAGACATGCAATTAATCACACCACATGCTTTATGAGAAGAATTAACAGCAGGCATGTTAGTTCTACAGTTGTTTTGATCCAACTTATGGATATCTTATTTAGTCTTTTTAGTTGTAGCAACTTTGATTGGAATATCAGATATACATTTTTTAGACTGTGCAACTTCCAAAGCAATATCTTCTTCACGAATCTCCTCAGCAATAATGATAGAGTATTCATTTAGAGGATCTACCTCGGATTCTTTACAGAAGGGTGTTTCAATACCCTTAAGCACATATGGAATACCCCTTCCTTCAGTACTGACTCTACAAGGGGAATTAATGCCAAGCAATCCAATAGCCTCATTATAACCATAACCTATACTGACATGATTACCAATAGCTTGTTTATTGAGAATCTCTTTAGTCGTCTTACAAGAGTTGTAATAGGCATTAGCTTTAGTCTTAAGCTCTATATTCTCTTCCTTGAGAATGGTTTCCAGTTGAATACAACATTTAACCCTATTCTCAAGAAATGCTATTTTTTCAGTAAGTTCATCCTGATTAACATGCACTAGTTTTAATTCTTTTACCTCATGTTCAAGAGCTGTGTTCAAAAGAATTATTCTATCATTTTCAGTGCGTGCACAAGAAAGAGTACCACCAAGATGACGAATCATTTCAGTGTCAGTGAACTTTACCTCTGACATGTATGCAGATGAAGTGCTTGCCTCTTTAGCCACTAGAGCAAGATTCCCAATCTCACCTGCTTCTTCATCACTGTCAGTGTCATCCCAACTCTTACCTTCAGCAACATAGGCTTTCCCAATCTTGTTCTTCTTGCTAGAATCAAATGTGTTTCTTGTCACTTGCTTTGGCTTTCTGCACTCAGTAGCAAAGTGACCCAACTCATTGCAATTGTAGCATCTGATTGTGCTCCTATCCACAGTTCCAGTTTTGTAGCCACCCCTTGTGCTACTTGAAGAGGAAGATCCACCTCTCTGAAATCTGGGCCTGAACTTAAGATTGGGATTCCTCTTGAATCTGAACTTCCCAAACTTCCTGACTATCAAAGCCAAATCCCCATCTTCCAGCTGATCAAGTTCCTCTAAGGAATAGAAGTCATCACCAGATTGATCAATGGATGTTAATCCATATTCAGCATCAATAACATTCATGTTAAAACTGGAAGGTTGAACAGCCTTCACTTCCAGTTTCCGTGGGACTTCAGCAGCCAATGCAGTAGAAGTACTAACTATCCTCCCAGTTGAATATAACTCATCCTGTTGAATATGCTCCAGCTCATAGGTCTTCAGAACACCATACAGTCTTTCCAAAGCAATCTCTCCCAGATCTCTTGCTTCTCTAATGGCAGATATTATGTGCTCCAAATGTCGTGGAAGTGTAAGTAGGAACTTCTTGTTCATTTCCTTGATAGTGTAGCGCTTCCCATTAAGATTCAGATCATTGATTAATTTGTTGTATCTCTCAAAAACCTCAGAGATACCTTCACCAGGGTTTGATATGAAATTCTCATATTGAGAGGTGAGAATTTCCAGCTTATTCTCTCTAACTTCCTTCGTCCCCTTATTGATTATCTCTATGGTTTCCCAAATGTGTTTGGCAGTATCACAGTTTAGGACATGATTATGCATGATAGGATCAAGACAATCAACAAGGATCAACTGAAGACAGGCATCCAAGGTCACATCCTCTTTTTCACCCGGAGTGAAATCCTTGGGATCCTTAGGGTACATCCTAGCAGCCCTAGTAACAATCTGATTCTCTATAACTTCTCCCTCAATAATCATAGGGACTTTGGGACCATTCTTCAGCACATCAAAGTATTTAGGATTAGCAACTTTAAGAAATAAGAGCATTTTCTTCTTCCACATAGGATAATGCTCCTTGCTGAACATTGGGATTTTGACTGTACCCACTTTCTGTGTAGTAGACATCTTTTGAGATTTTTAGGAATAATAAAAATTTCAGAGTTAAAGAAAAATCTCAAAACAATTGGATCTTTGATTTGTATATCAATCAAAAGGCTCTGATGCCAATTGTTAGGTCCTGATAAGTTTGTAGAAGGGGGGTTGAATACAAACTATACCGTTTTATCGAAATTTGTCCTTTGAATAATTTAACAATTAAGAACAAATTAATGCGGAATATAAATGAAACAAGATTCAAGTTAAATATTAACTATATTAAACTTGAAGGGTGTTGCAAATACAGTATGGATTACAAAGTATTTATCTCAAACTAATTAATACAAATTTAGAATAAATTCGACATGAACTTTTCTAATATTTGTAATAAAAAGATCGAATGCTAAAAGCAATGTTCGAGATAAATTCTAGGGATAAAAATCTGCTAGTTAATCAAAGCAATACAAGTAATCAACTTCTAGTGGTTTGGATTTAACAATACAAACTAGAATTAATTGTTTGAGAAGAAATGAGATCAAATGGCTTTCTTGTTCTTGCTGAGAGAAAATGTTTGTTGGTTTGATAATTCAAGTCCCTTTCTTTTCTGTCCAGCCTCGGGTTAATACAATCTGATTAGCCTTGTATGTCCTTTTAATTAAATCAATATGACCTAATTAATCAATCAATACACTTGTATGACCTGAGGAATTAAGCTCAGTAGAACCATGCTTCATCAATAGAACCTGCAGAATGTGTCCGGTATGACCTCAAGTATTTCTAACAACTCTTCAGTAGAACCTGGGAAAGCAACTTGTATGACCTATCTAAATAACTTTGTATGACCTGAAATAATTCGGTAGAACATAGCATCTTTACAGAGCAGGTCATACCGAGTTTTATAAAACAGGTCATACTAGTAATTAAGATAATTTCTATTATGTAATTTAGTTAGATTAAATTGTAAATTAAATTAATTCTTTTCTAGAATTAAGTTAATAAATAATTTAAACAACCAAATTAATTAATTAATTAATTTAATAAATAAATTAATTCTAAGAGAATTAATTTATTAATTAAATTGATTAACAATTTAAAAGAAGATAACTTAACAACATAATATTCCTCTATCTTCTGAAGACCACTAAATATAGATGTATAAATTCCACTGTCTGATGTCGTCATTCGATGCACTGTCTGGTTTCATGAATAACTGACTTCAATGATAATTCTTCATCTTTAAAACATTTAAAGCTGTGGTCCATTGTCTGCTTTTGACTTGATTAATCCTTGTAACCTGTACCTTTGCTATCACAAATCTGAAACCTCTGTCACTTTAATAAATCCACTTCATTGAAGACTTCACTGAGGCTTGAACAAATAATTGAACTTCTTTCAATGTAGTATTTCTTCAAATCTGAAGGATGACTTTAATCTGTATTCTTTTGACAGATATGATCTTCTGAGATTCCTGTGATTGTGACAATTGAATTATTACTTACTTATTACATACTTGTTTAAGTTGAGTTGTTTCCTCGAAATACAAATAGGCCTAAACATATGCCTTTCAGTTTATATCTAATATACTCGTAGCATATAAACCGCAAACTATTACAAAAGATTTAAATCAGTATATAAATTTGTTCGTAAAACATTTAAAGTATGTAAACAGTTTATATCACAATCACAACAGGTTTAAATACAACATCATCTATATAAGATGTAGGGTTTGGAAACTTGCCTGGAAATCCTGAAGTAGTGGTAATCGGGGCTCAGGATTATGCTCGACTATCTATAATAAGATATACAAATTCCGATCAGTCTCTTAGAACCATTTAATGTGCTATAAAACCTAAGCACTAATGTAACTCTTAACGAAAATCAAATGTCTCGTTCTTGGTTAATTATAACCCCTTGATAGTCATTAAATGCTTAAGTCAAAAGTTTGGTCGATAATCCATTCACGAAACCAAACTACTTTAACGTTTCTAAATTCAAGGTTTTAACTATCCCCCTTAAGGGTTTTTCACTTGCGCAACTTTGGTTCCCGCATTTTTATAAAATTGAAAAATCATATTTTTTTTATACGAAACCTTCTTGGTTACCTTGCTAACTGTCCATAATATTTTTCACCTTAGTTTCATTGTCTATATCCATTTTTAAGGGGCTTGACCATAGTCTCAAATTTCACATAATGGACACTTTATTTTTCCGAAACTACTTTTTACGAAAACGGGCGTTTCTCCTAAACCGTAAATCGGATCGATGCGATTCTTTCGCCAAAACAAACTACAAGACAATATCTATACTAACATGGGCATTTGGTATCTTTGTCATGTAAGTTTGGAACCCGAGTCTATTATCTAAACATGGTTAAGTAAACTTTGACATTACAACGGCGTATATCTAACATTTCCCAAATTTATACTACTCCAAACAATCATTCAACACAACCCAAGCATCAATACTTCATATTCATCATCTAAACTAACTCATGATCTTTAATCAATGTTAATCCCAAATGACCTAACAGAATTGTAGAAGGAGGGGGTTGAATACAATTCTAGATATTTTTAATCTTAAAACAACTTTTAAATAACTTGACTGAGAAAATAAAAAACACACAAGCAAATATAAAATTTCAGTTGGATGTTTTGAGGATCCAACTGAGATGTTTTAATTGCGGAAATAATCTGTGTTACAAATGTAGCATAGCCGCTCAGTTCCTAATGTAGAGTGAGAGTGCTCTTGAAAGAAAGCTAATACAAAATTATTCTATCTCACTTCTTACACTAAAATGAACTGCTCCACTTGGTTATATAACCCAAGTTTTCAATACTATTTTTGGCTACACTAAAAAGTACTAAAGGTAACCGCCAGTAGCTTGCTTTTCATTCCTTTTATCCAATGGTCCTTGGAGATCTTTTCTTTTGTCTTCATGCTTATTATGATCCCACTCAAGAACTTAATTGGTAATTGGAATTTTTCCTCATTCCCAGTGACCATTTTAATGGCTCCCAATGCATAGTACACTTCTATATCACCTTTTGATCTGTCAAAAAATTGTCACTATCACTTTGTCAACTATTCAGAAAAGTGATAGTGATTCGTTGATAGTAGTGAGATGTATTCCGTTGATAGCTTTATTCTTCAATCCGTTGATGGTACATTCTTCATTCCGTTGATAGTGTAATCTCCATTCCGTTGACATGTCTTCACTTAGGCAAAATTACAAGGCACAATATATTTACAATTAACCAACCTATTTTGCCTATCTAGTACTTAGTCAACATGACTTAGAAAACCTATCTCATACCTACAACAATTGCCTATCTAGTAGTGAAGTATTGTACAGTGCAATTGCTACATTACTCATTTCGTTGATGAGCTACCTGTCAACGAAAGCTGCAAAGCATACCATTCCGTTGACAGTTACAAAATTGACTTAACACAAAATCTACTAAGTGTTTTTATAATTATCATCAAGAACAACATATTCCTAACAATCTCCCCCAATTTATGACTGATAGAATAACAGCCATAAATCAAGAGTCTTGATGATAACAAAAACACTTAAACAGATTACAAATTAAAAAAGTAGAAATTGTATTGAGCTTCATGATATTTTTAAAAATTTATTTAAAACAAAGTAGAAATTCTTACAACACAGGTGCACAGAGTTTCTCCTCTAGCCTGAGCAGATTTACCATCTTTGTCTCCGTGGCCTTGTTTTCTTCCCCTTCTTAGCATTGTTCTCCTGAATTTGAGCTTGGAGCCTCCTGTAGAAAATCTTCTCTTCTTCATCTTGTTCACCCAACTTGGATTGCATGAATCTTAGAGTTTCATTAGATGCCTTTTCCAATTGGTCCTCTATTCTGAAGAATCTCCTACAGTTATCATTGTCTCTGAATTCCATCATCCAATAGGGTTGGAGATGAATTTTCTTTCCTGTTTGAGGGACCTTTAGAGTTCTGGGAAGTGCATCAGGCTTGTTCCAGCTAGCTTTTATTTGACAAATCTTGGAGACAACCTCAGAATTAGCAGTTTTGGTGAACCCAAAATCTTTCTTTAAGAACTTGAACACCACTAGCAATGTTTGATAATCCTCTCCTAGAATTCCGTGTAGAGGCCAAATCTGTTCCCTTCCACCCTTGTAGACAAATACTAATCTCTCTGGTAGTTTATGAGTAGCTTCTATTCCTCTCACTTCCACCAAGTCATCAAGATATAGGTTTAAGTCTGACTCCTCCCTTGTATATGCAATGTAGATAAAGTCCTCTGGGTTTGTAGGTGGTTTTTCAACCTGTGGCCTTGTCACAAAAACTGGTTTAGCCTTAGCAGCCCTCTGCTTTGATTTCTTCGTTGATTCCATTTCAACCAGAAATTTGGGAAAATTAGCTTCATCAAACTCAATTGGCTCCTCCTTTGGCTCAATTGGTTGATCATGAAAATTGATTAGATGTTCAGGGTTACAAGCTAATTTTGCTCCAAAACCTGGATCAGAAAAAGTTGAAGGCACAGCTGTTACAGGTGCATCTGTTACAGTGCTTTGAGAATCATCCTTATCAAAAGCCAAGTTTCTTTTAGCTCTTGTTTTAGGTTGCCTTGTACTTTTTCTTTTTCTCTTTTCTTGCTCAGCTTCAGCTCTAGCTCTTTCTTCTTGCAATCTTTCCTCTTTATCTAGGGCTTGGGAAACTGCAAGAGCTTGCATGTCTGCCCTAGCTGATTCCTCAGCTTTAGCTTCTGCAAAATTTGGGTGACCAGCCCAAACACAGATCTCTTGCCCATTCCTGTAGACTATTGCTCTTTGATTCCTCATTTCAGGCTTATTACTTTCCTTGCATTTTATAATAAGTTCGCTCAGAACCTTGAGCTCATCTGGAAATGGAGGAGGATAGAATGTCCTAGAAATATTCTTGCCCTTTGGTTTAGCTGGGGATTTTGGAGATAAGCATCTTTGAAAGGTAGTTGTGTCCACATCTCTAATACATGAAGTTTGTCCCTTTTCTTTCTTTGGACCAGGAATCACTCCATGTAGAAGAGGCTTTAGATCATATGAGAATTTAATCTGTGGCTCCATTTCCGTTGACACTAAGACCATGGCGTTCGTTGATGATGGGATGGGCTCATCCGTTGCTGTAGAAGTAGCTTGATCTGTTGATGGATGTTTATTTCTTGCATTTTCAGCTATCTTCTTAACCCGTGCATCTATATTAGTTCATTTCTCTTTGATCTGTTCTGCAAGTTGTAGTCTCAGAGATGCACGTTGAATCAGGTCAATTCCATCCAATTTATCTTTGATAGACTCCCCCATAGTTAGTGGCTCCTGTGGTAAAGAAATGGCTGGGACCATAACTTTTGTGACTTGAATATTAAGCTCCTTTGATTTCTCCCCCTTTTTGTTATCATCAAGAGTGATGAGAGAGACCTTGAGCTGCCACTAACTGAGTCAAAAGCTGAGTTTGCTTCTCCTGTGCCTGTTGCATATGAGTTAATGTGGCTTCCAATTTGTCCACCCTATCAGTAAGGGTTTTCAAAGTGGTTGCCACCTCATGATCCCTCCTGAAGAATTTGTCCATTTTGGTCACAGTGAGAAGTGGAAGTCTTTCATCAAACCTCCTATCAGTGGAGTCCTTGAAGCTTGCAATGGTGTCCTTGATTTCCCTGGCCTCAGTCCTTGTCTGTAGCATTTGGAGCCTCTGGATTTCTAGAGAGTCCTAAATTGCCTTGTAGAATTTCTTCTCATTTTGAGGTGCAGACTCATGAGCCAAGTAAGCTTCATTATACTGCCTTGTAATTGCAGTATCCAAACCATGATATCCAAGTGAATCTTGGTAAAGCCATCTTGGCTTAGGAGGCATCACAGATGTCCCAGTCTGTGTAGAGGTAGCCACCTCTGGTAAATCAGCATCAAGACTATCATCATCACTTGAAAAATCAGCAAACTGATCACTTCCACCAGCTCCTGGAGATAGATTGGCAAGTGCATCCTTAGCCCTCATCATGGATGCAGTTGTATGAATTAGATTTAATGTCCTCTTTGCCTCCACATTGCCCTGTTGAGCCATGATTTGATATGATGGCACAGGGTGAGTAAAGGTTTCAGGATCCAGAGAAATGCTATCCAGAGTTTGTTGATAATGCTCTTAGAAAGACAATTCTCTTTCTCCCTCACTAACCTCCATTAACTCACTTGCAATGGTTGTTTCCTCCCTTAGAGCTCCTGTAGTCCCTTCTCTCTCTCCACTATTTTCTTGCATCATGGGCTCCCCATGGCTCACACCTCTCACACCCTCACCTTCACCTACTAAGGTGGAACTCTCAATCTCTCCTTTTGCCTGGCTGGAAGAAATAGCCAGCCTCTCACTCTCATTCTCTCCTTTTGCCTGGCTGTAAGCCAGCCTCTCAGATTCACTCCCTTTCAATCCTAAAAGTGTTTCAACTACCACTAGGTCATCTGCACTAGTTGTGGGAACAACTGGATTTTCAATAATTGGTGCAGAGTGAGCTAGAAACGGAATGGTAGTTTGAACTGTCAATGGAATGGATACCGTTGATGGAGAAACACTTGTCAACGGAAGAGATAAGACCGTTGATGAAGTCAATAAAGGAGTTTGAGAAAGTGAAATTATAGTAGAATCTGTGGTGATTGATTTTAAAGATGGTTCCACAGAGCCTCTTATAGTTTCAGAAAAAGATGATTGGTGGCCCAACAAATCACTTAATAAGTGATGACCACCAATTTCAGAGTGGGGCTTCTCCAAGAATAGAGTTGGAGAATCAGGAATAGATGAATGGATCATATCCACATCTAATGATTGTGTAGGAGAATTTTGTGGAGTTGTCTCAATATTAATATTGAGGGAGTGGGACTGTAACCCCATAGTAAAAATTGGGGCTACATCAAACTGAATTTGAGAAACTGGAATTGTGGCTTCCAGTGTGTGTGCACCCTGTGTGACCTGGTATTTATGTTTCACCCTTCTTTGGTCTTGGGAAATAAATGTTTGGGGTCTAGATGTGTCCCTTACCCTTTTGGTGTGTGCTCTTGGAGGAGAGCTTGTTTCAATAACTACACCCTTTTGAGAGGATGCAGTTAGACTTGAGCTAATATCCATATTACTCATTGTGCCTTGTTGGGAAGACACAATGGGGCTTGTCTGGGCAACACTCACCTCTCCCACCTTATCATTGGGGTTTCTTTGATGTTCACCCCTTCCCTCACCACTCACCACACCTGCTTCACTCCCCTTAGGCTGTGTAGTGGATTTTACAACAGGTGCCTTTTGAGAAGCACCTGAGGTTGGCTTGGTAGATTTATACTTTTTAGATTTAGGTCTAGTTGCAGGGGCAGGAGCCTGTTGGGTCACAGCTACAGACTCCATTGCAATAACAGTAGTTGCAGTAGCAGAAATTGAAGTAACATTTAAATTAACAGGATGAGAAAGTGTTACCTCAATGACTGGCAAGTACACCATTGGGACATCACCATTGTGATTGAGCCTCAAGATTTCTGTTAGAACCCTCTTCTCTTGAACAAAACAATCAAACTTGGAATTGGGGTTAGAGATAACCAATGGTGTTGGACTAACATGGTTGGCCAACATCATTAGAAATCTAGCATAATAAATGTTATTTTTCCTAGATTTCTTATCACCCAATTTAGCACCAAGTTCATACATTAATTGGGTGCTAAAGTTATAGTAATTATCAGTGAAAAACATGGTAAATAAAATTAGAATGGAGTTAGTTAAAGCATCAAAATTACTGATTTTTCCAGAAAATACTTTAATAAAAGCATCTGCTAAGTAACTCCACTCCCTTACCAATCCTCTCCTAATAATCTTACCCAAATTCACAGTTGGCAAAGAGTAATTAATAGAATTAAGCATGTTAACAATTTCAGAATTTGTGGGTAAAGTTAAGAAATTATTCTCAGGAATATGAAGGCATGCTTGCAAAACATATGAATTAACAGTATACTCTTTACCTTGAAGTGTGTATTGCAAAGTGCAGTTAGTTCCACTGTACTCACAGGAGGTCCAAATCTCCTCAATGATTTCATTATAAAGCGGAGTGGAGTGAAACATAGCATAACTGAGCTTGCAGTTCACCAAGAAATCCATCATTTTGTGAAAGAGTTCGTTCGAGCTTTCCTTGGCAACAAATGGGATGGAGTTGTTCTTCTCATAAATGAACCCTCCAGCAGACATAAGTTTAACTATGGGCGCCATTGTTGAGTTAAGTTGAGTTCGAACTGTGTTTTGCTTTGAGAGAGAAGAAGTGAGAAAGCCTTTGGAAATTTTGAGAGTAAGATAAAAAAGAATTAAAGAAAGCAAAATGCTTAAATTCTCCCCCAAAATTTCTCAAAAATTAAGTCCAATAATAATTGTAAATTACTGGATTGGCTCAAAATATAACCGTTATAATTAAAATATGACCATGATTTATACTTACAGGGGTATACACTAGTACAAAAATGACTTTTTACGTCGCCTATTTTACGTCGCACTTATACAAGACCGACGTATATACTATTCTTATACATCGCATTATTCAAAAGCCGATGTATATTTATCTTTTACATGTATATTTTACGTCGGTTAAGTAATTAACCGACGTATATGATTACCATATACGTCAGTTGATAAAATGCCGATGTATAAAATCTCTTTTTACGTCGTACTTATAAAATCCAACATATCTAATATTAATTTATATGACGGTTATTTTAAGTCACCGACGTATGAAAGTATGTTAAAAATATATTTTATTCTAGACTTACTTGGTATACAACTGCAGATTAAACCGTCTCCGTTGTAGCCCTAAAAACACTTTCATTTCACAGCTAATTGTGAATCCTAAGTGCTTTAGTCTAAAATGTGTCCTAATTCAACTTCGATCAATTGTCTACAATTTAGGATGTGAATTCATTTGATTGTATACATGTATGTATTTACACACGCATCTAACTATATTTGTATGTCTGTTTGTTCTTAATTTTATTAGCACTTTTACCTAATTGAGTTCGTTTCTACTCTTCTGCTATGTCTGTTGTTGTTCGAGTACTCTGCTCTCCTTTTCTTCTCTCCTAAACCCGAGAATTCGCTCCTGGTAATCTCTCTCTCTCTCTCTCTCTCTCTCTCTCTCTCTCTCTCTCCCCCTTCTCCCCCCCTTTCTCTATATATATTAAATCTGTATTTGTACATGTAAATCCTTCATGTTTATAGATCTAATTTACCGCTCAATCGAATTTAATTTGAATTCACATTTTTACTACATGTGTTACTTTTCAATTGCTTCGTTTACATTCTTTTTTATATAATAATGTGTATGTAAATGGGCTTGCTTTTGTTCTTGTTATGTAGTACATGAATTCCAGGGATTCGGGTGTTTTTTATTGATAGCCTGGTACTAGAAAGAAAGCTTCTTTTAAATGTGCAGATGATACAGAAAAAGTGTTTAGAACTCAAGAACATGTCCTTAAATATTTCTATTTTTCACACAGTTGCTGCATAAAATGTGCAGTATACAAAATTGTATGCTTGAATTGTTACAAATACTTCTCTTACTATATTTTTTGTATTGGGTTTCTTATGCGTATTATGTTGATTCTCTTGTTTTTCTGCAGGTTGACACTTCTTTTAGGGCCTCCAGGGTCTGGAAATACTACTTTGTTAAAGGCCCTTGCAGGGGTGCTGGAAAAAGATTTAAGGGTGTGTAAAGTGTAAACGACACCTCGCACTGTGTGAAAATTGACACTTTTCCATGTGTTGATGATATTTGTCTCTTAATCTTAACACATATATAATATATTTCGCTAGGTTACAGGACAGGTAACTTATTGCGGTCATGACATGTCAGAATTCATTCCACAGAGGACCTGTGCATATATAAGCCAGCATGACCTTCACTCATGTGTTAACTATAGGTTTCTGTAATAGATACTTGGATTGGACATATGTGCTGATATCATGGTAGGAGATGTGATGCGGAGGGGTATCTCTGGTGGGCAGAAGAAGCGTGTCACCACCTGTATATGACTTGCTCTTTTACCTCCTACAATCTCTTGTTTTTAAATATTCAACAATTATTTCTAATACACTTGCTGATATGATGACATTCTACTAGGGGAGATGCTATTTGGCCCAGCAAAAGTTTTTTTCATGGATGATATTTCAACTGGTCTAGACAGTTCAACCACTTTTCAAATTGTCAAGTATATGAGGCAAATGGTTCATATTATGGATGTAAGCATGATAATATCTCTTCTCCAGCCTGCACCTGAAACTTATGATCTTTTCGACGACATTATACTACTTTCAGAAGGTCAAATTGTCTATCAAGGTCCCCGAGATAATATTCTTGAGTTCTTTGAAAGTGTGGGATTCAAATGCCCTGACAGAAAAGGAGTTGGGGACTTTCTTCAGGAGGTTACCTCAAGGAAAGACCAAGAGCAGTACTGGTACAAAAAGAATGAACCATACCACTACATTTCTGTTGGAGGTTCAACCTCTGCAAAAGGCAATAACTGGATTGGTGACTTGCAGTTGTACCTTACTTCTGACAGCAATGTAGATCTGTAACATACATTGACAAAGATATTAATTTGCCTTGTATTGTAGGTTCTTATGTCAATTGTTGGCGTATGTTGGTGTAAATCAGATGGCTTTGTCTCTCTTCCGTTTCATTGCAGCAGTTTCAAGGATACAGGTTGTTTCAAATTCCCTTGGTACCTTTGCCTTTGTACTGGATATGTGTATTTGTATTATTTGTACCTTTAACAGAAAGTTGGCTGATTATTATAACATGTTATTTATCACATGTGTCATACATAACTGCAGCTGGGCAGATTATTCAGTTAACAATGTTGAGTGTGTCTCAGGAGGATGCACCAGCGCTTGTATCTAAGCTTTTGGATCAGCTGATGAAGAGTGACAAATATGGGGAGCGCCGTGGAGCAGCATTTGGACTTGCTGGATTAGTCAAGGGATTTAGAATTTCTTGTTTGAAGAAGTATGGTATAACAGTTGTTCTACGTGAAGGTCTCGCTGACAGGTTCCTTCTCGACAAGTATCTTAAGTCCTGTTCTTTTTGTAATTGTGTCAAGCAAGATGTAAATGATGTCTGAGATTGAGAACTGGAGAGAGTATATTCTTGCAGAAAACTATGCCATCTCAGAACCATTTTTTGCTGTCTTCATATTGAACTTTTCAAAATGATGATTGATGGCAAAAATTTTTGCAACTGTTTGGTTTTGCAAGAACCCTTAACATCTGATCCCTAGTGTATTACATACTTGTCAGGACAATGCTTGACGTGTTGCCTTGCAGCAACATCTAGTAAGCCAGAGTTTGACCAAATTTATCTCAAATAAATCGTTTGTATATATTTCAAAAGTTTATTTTAGAAAGATGGTGTAATTACAAATACAAACTAACTAATTAGAATCTTTACATATAGAGAAATTTTTAAATGTGTGAAACAACATATTGGTGAGCCAAGCATGATTTAACTAATGTGGGACTCTGCTAATGTAGAACTAATATAAGGTAAGTGAGCTCTGGCGTCAATAAGCGAAAAGAACCATAATCCGTTCTCAAATAAATCTTTTATTCAAATTTTAGAAGTATGTCAGGCATAGATGATGTGGTGTGTTGAGTCTGTCTGAACCTATTAATGCCATTAGAGTTTTGCCGTTTTCATTCTAGTTTGTTTGTGTTGTTTATTTATTATATATATAAATTTATCAATTAAAGTAAATTACTTAACAATTATAAATAGGATATATAATTCTACATATTTCTTATCTTTACATGCACTTCTTCTTTTCTAATCAAGTCTATTAGTTAAATATTGACCTTTAAGGTACAATTTTTATGAACCTATCTGATACCTAATTCATTTGATGACGCTGAAGCCAAGCTTTTGATTCTCATGGTTTACCA
Organism: Heracleum sosnowskyi; assembly: GCA_030848705.1. Classification (NCBI taxonomy): domain Eukaryota; kingdom Viridiplantae; phylum Streptophyta; class Magnoliopsida; order Apiales; family Apiaceae; genus Heracleum; species Heracleum sosnowskyi. The sequence continues at coordinate 77,561,441 of CM061235.1, forward strand.
AACTTTTCTGTAAAATTTGTACTTGTGTTTGTTTCTATTATGTAGAATAGGCATGATCCAGCTGTATACTCTCTTTTGACATGTAAATGTAGATCTTTCCTCTATTTTTAAGAATGTTGTTGAACTGTGTAATTAGATCATCCACCTCTATGAGGAATTTTATATGTGTTATGCATTTTATTTTTGTCTTGCTGAGCTTAATAAAAAAAACTTAATGTCCTACAGGTTGCTTCTTATTATACAAGGCAGCCTGTTATGCCCTTTCAGAGATGGAACAGCTTGTCTCTACTACAAAACAAGCAGTCTCCAAGCAACTTAGTTTTAAATTTCATCATTGAATTATCATTCAATCTCAGTGTAACTTGTACAATCTTAATTACATGACATGGTTGACCCATTAGATCGGGAATTTGTAAACATTTTGGTTATTGTAGTTTTTTTTTCCCCAAAGGTTATTGTAGTTTTTGGTTGTACAAAATTTTGTTAATGTTTGTTTTTTTGATTATTGCACAGGTTTCTAGGTATGATTAGATTACAGAGGAACAAAATATTTTTTTTTTAAATTTTTTGGACAATATACGTCGGTTGTTTAGAAGAACCGACGTAAAAAGATAACAATATACGTCGCCTTTTTGTTTTATACGTCGGTTACTCAGACTTTTATACGTCGGTTATTTTGGTCTTTTACGTCGGCTTAATAACCGACGTATATTCTACCTATTACGTCGCCTTTTTAACCGACGTAAAAGACTGTGACTTTATACGTCGCCTCTCTATACGTCGCCATTTAACCGACGTATAAGGTCGATTTAACCGACGTAAAAGGCCTGTTTTCTACTAGTGGGTGTATGTATAGATCGTGGTAAAAAGGCGTGCAAATTTCAACGGTTTAGATTAACAGCGCTATATCAACGGATTAGAATTGGGAGTTTAAGATCCATCCTATTTCGTTGATAAAGCCGCATTTCGTTGACATAAAAGAGCTGTCAAAGGAATACCCAGAAAAATGCTAAGACTGGCAACAGATTAAGACATTCGTTGACATAGTAATTTTGACTTAGACAAAATTTCACCTTCATTTCTGAGAAAATTAATCCACAGAAAATCATAGCAAATTTCTGGCTGCAATTTTTAACTTGCAAAAATCTCATAAATAATTAAGAGAAATTTAGCATACCTAGCTCACTTACTAATCTTGAGAATGTTGATTCATCAAGTGGCTTGGTAAAGATGTCTGCAAGTTGTTGTTCACTTGGAACAAAATGTAACTCCACAGTACCATTCATGACATGTTCTCTAATGAAATGGTACTTGATGTCAATGTGCTTGGTCCTTGAATGCTGCATTGGATTCTCAGTAATGGCAATGGCACTAGTGTTGTCACAGAAAATTGGAATTTTCTCAACTCTTAATCCATAATCAAGTAGTTGATTTTTCATCCATAAAATCTGTGCACAACAACTTCCAGCTGCAATGTACTCAGCCTCAGCTGTGGAGGTAGAAACTGAGTTTTGTTTCTTGCTAAACCATGACACAAGCTTATTTCCTAGGAATTGACAGGTGCCAGTTGTGCTTTTCCTGTCAATTTTACATTCTGCATAATCTGCATCTGAATAACCAATTAGTTCAAAGCCAGATTCTCTAGGATACCTGTAACACCCCCAGACCCGGGGTCAGGAATCTGGGTTGTCACGCTCCATCAATTATACAATACCTGTATTACTTACAACATTCTAATAATATAACTCCAAAAGACCCCAATCACTTACGCACACACACACACAAGTTATAGCCTTGGAAATGAGCAACAATAAGTAACACCCAAATGTACTATCCAGGATCTCATCTATTATTTACAACCTCTACCTGAAGTTACAATAATAGACCTCACAATTCTATACAAGGTTTAATAATACAAACCTATTCGAAAACAATTCTTACTAACTCAGTCTACAGCTGTTCTGCTAAATCCGACAGTATCCATCTTGCTGAAATAACTCAAGGGTGGTCTCTCCATTCCCTTGCTCTCGTAACACGAGGTGAATCGGCAATGTTTTCTTCATGCTGAAAGTATTAATAAAGCAAGAATGAGCTAATAGTGCTCAGCAAGAAATCTATCCCAGTTTAAATCTTTAAACCATTCAGGTAGATAATCCATATAGGATCCATGTTTAAAACTATTAGGGTTTATCCCCAAAATAGTATATCGTTCAAAATACGTATGATTTATAATCATACTCAAATACTTTTCGTAAATCCTTTAGAAATCCTTGGTATCGATATAATGAACCAAGATTCAAAACATATCTTTTAAAATAGATATCAAATAATGGAATCAAGGTTTAAAACCTTATCCATCGATTCAAAATACTATACAGTTCAACATACTGTATATCTTAAATATCTTTTCAACATATATACTCACATATCTACTTAGATATCTCATACTATTCAAAATACTGTAGAATATTAGTAATGAACACCTTCTGTAAAAGAAGCAAGAATGAGCACTATAGCTCGACAATCAGATATAACAGCTTAATCATATATGTAAGCTTATATCATGAAGGAAAACCTTTAAAACTTCATTCGTATACAGAATGATATATATATATTTCTTTTGTCAAAACATTTCCCACCGTTTCAGATACTTGTACATAGAACATCATAGTTCAACTCCTGTCACATTATCGGTAACTCAGCGCCTAGGCTTTCGTTACAATGTGCAGTTCAACTCCGATTGGAGGGAAAAGACCTTCTTCCGGGCACACACCCGATACACGATGATCAGTCGTTGTATCGTACTCACACTTTTCTACTAGTAGATGGACGCCATCTTAACACGATTATCACCCTAGCCGCATACGGGCTTTGTATCTGCTGGACTGACCCTACAGCCTCTTATGCGAGATAAGTGCTGGACTGCCTCGCAGCCTCTTACGCGAGATAGGTGCTGGACTGCCTCGCAGCCTCTTACGCATTTCCTGCTGGTCCTGGATGAAAAACAAATGAAATGGGAATCGGAATTTAATCCTATTTCCCCCAAGTACAAATACTTGTCAAAAACTTTGTAACCGTTCAGAATTCCTTACTCCAGAGTATTTGAAGGGAGTAAGTCAAAGTGTGGGTTGACATTAGTCAACGAAACTACAGATGATTACCACGTATTTTGAAATTATGACCAGGGAGTTTATTGAAATTTTCAGAGTTCAGCGAGTTTGAAATACTTTACTTGAATGAGGGAGCCATCCCCTAGTTGTAGGTATTCTAGAGGAACAGTGGAAGTAAAACTCTGTCCTCGAATTCTTGAACTAGATTCCCAGTTTTCGATGAGTTGGAAAATACTAACCGCATTTAATTACCTTTAACTATCTGAAGATAGTAGTTGGGAATCTCTATTTTAATACTCTTTTCTGGAAATCAGAAATTTATATATTTTTGTGTAAATAATAGAACCTTTAATCCTATAATAAGGTTCTATGATTTTAAAACGCATTTGGAATATTTAATAAATACCCAAATAATAAATATTAAATTATTATACAATATAAAACCACCTAAGTGAATATTCAGAATAATATTCACTTAGTTAAATAATCTTCAAATAATATGTATTGAATTGTCATTGAATATAAACTACTTAAGGGAATATTCAGAATAATATTCACTTAATTAAATAATAATCAATTAATAAATATTGAATTATTATTCAATATAAACACTTAAGTGAATATTCAAAAATAATATTCACTTTAATCCAATAATATTCAAATAATATTTATTATAATATTATTTAAATATCTCACCTTAAATATCCCATAATATAGATATTGGAATATTTAATAAATCTTTAAAAATATAACTGTCCCTGGAACCTTCCAGCCTTGGACAGTAGTTTAAGACAAAATAATAATTTGACTCCCGGTCTAAGTTTTAAAACCATCGTACAAGTACTCTCTACTTAGAGTCTTTAACCTTTAACCTTGGTTTATATCTAGTACTTATCTAGCATATAAACCTTATATCTTATACCGCTGTTTATAAAGCGAAGACAGTTTTACGCTATTTCACAGCATAAAGCAGCATATATAGCAATACCACAACATATATCACAACAGCATTATTATATGGTATAGGGTTTGAAAACTTGCATGCATCTATCATATGCATACATCACATCTCATCATTTTTTTATACCATCACATCTATATACGATGTGAGGTTTGAAAGCATGCATAATATCGTATGCATATATTACATTTTGAAAGCATGCATCTATCATATGCACATTATCATAATATTGTACTTTAAAATACAGCATGGGATGAGAAAACTTGCCTCGGATCCTTGGTTGTTAGGGGTTCAAGAACTTGCCGCAAATCTATAAACAAAGAAATACTCGATCAGTCCCCTAACGTAATCATTCGCTCATAACACTCATTTAGAGTCAACTATATGTTAAACACATCATGTAGTCACGTTATTCCTCAACAAGGTTCGTGTTTTAATCGACTCGAAATAATCCTTTATCTTAGTCTCAATGGTTGGTCAAAGTAGTACCCTAGAGTTGACTTTTCATAGAGTTACTATTACGCGACTCGTACTCTAACACTTTTAATAAATCCGAAAACTCGTATTTAAATACGAGACCACTTCTAAAATCATCTTGAGTATTTGTAATATTTATCATAAAAGTTTCGATCTCAAAACAGGGGTTTCACTTGGTGAAATGTATTCTCAAACTTGGATGAGCTACGGAAAGTTACTATTCGCACGCCTTTCACTAAAACGCTCATATCTCCTTAACCGTTAGTCAAAATGACATACCGTTTTCGCGTGCGCGATCTAGGGAAAGAATAGAACAAAATGCTTGAACATTCTTTTCTGCCTAAGGGGTTGAAATTCCCGAGAGCAGCAGATGTTTGGCAGTGAAATGCAGAACCACTTACTCCTCGCGCAGCTTTGGTTCCGACATTTTTATAAAATCGAAAAATTATCATTTTAACACAAAACCTTCTAGGTTCCTTTACTAACTGTCCATGCCAATATCCTTATTAATATCTCGACCCAATTCCATTTTTAAAGGGCTTGATCACAATCTCAAAGTTCATACAATGAACTACCTAGTTACGCGAAACCGCTTTTACTAAAACGGACGTTTCTCCTAAACCGTAAATCAAAACGATACGATTCTTTCGCTAAAAAAAACTAGGAAACAGGGCCTACATGTTCATGATCAGAAACCTCAAGTTTATGCCCTGTTTTTCAATCATGGTTTCTGTCTAAACTACCTAAGTAAAATCCGACATGGTAACGGCGCTTATGCGTACTTCCCGTGTTTTTAAACACTCAATCCAATCTACAATCAACCATCAACCAACCACCAATCAAACTCAAGCTAATACTAACATTTTTCTGTCCAAACAAGGTCATACTCTCATTCATAAGTTCTTCCACAAATCAACCATTAAACATGCTTAAAATCATGCATACATGCTTTATTCTAACATAGTTCTCATCAATCACTACTAACTACTTAGATCAAAGCATAATCTTAAAAAGAAAGAAGTTTTATACCTTCCTTGGAGCTTAAAAAAGACTATATATGGGTGATATATCCTTCCTTGCTCCTTAACTAAGCTAATCAAACCTAAAAACACCAAAACAAATCAAGATCTTAAGAGTTTACTATTCACATCACTATTCATCATCAACTTTGAATCCATTTTTGACCAAGCTATGATCCATGGATGAGGCTAAGATTAGAGATCTACCTTGGATATAGGATGAGGGTGATTTAGAGCCCAAGAACATGATTTATGGTTGAGTGGAAGTTGGAGCAAAATTTTTAAGCTTCTTGAAGAATGGAAATAGCCGAAAATTTGTTCTTCATGGATGCATCTCTTTTTGCTTTTGTTTTCTTTGATTTTCTTTTTGTTTTGTTTTGTTTAATAAACACTTAATTGGATGCATCTTATTTGTGTGGTCTATAATAAGTTGTGTCACCAATGACAAGGCCATTTTGGATGTGTGGTGGTGGTGAAAGTGGTGACAAGGTGGTGATTCATCACCTTGTCATCACTTTGTCATGCTTAGGTCATCCTCTTGCATCATGCTTATGTCATCATTTGTATCCTCAATCCTCTTATATATTGCACTTGATGATCTTATATATTACTCCTCCTTTGGTTAGGGTTTAATCCATAATTTGTTACGCTTTTGTTTCGCGATAGTTCCAAGTGGTTTTAAAGACGTTTCTCTGTACCAAAGCTAGGGGATACTTCCTTGATCTTTCCACTACCTTGGTTTAATATATGATCCTAGATTTCTCACCTTGGTTTAAGGTATGATCATGGATTTCTCATCCTACATACTTTCTCAAAACGATCAAATCAATACATCCTCGATTGTCCGATGAATAGTGATTAAAATTCAAAGTTGGAATCTCCCGATTCTGATCGCGTTTACATTCACTTATTCTCCTTATACGTCACTAGTATAACTTCGAAACATTCATTCCATGTCCTCCACATAGTGTGGTCTGAAAAATTTTCCATCAGCAAATTTACTATTCATCAGGGGCAATTTTACTATTCATCAAAAAAAAATTTTTTTAACTAAGTCCAAAATTTGGGGTTATTACAGTCTCCCCTACTTAAAAGGATTCCGTCCCGGAATCTAAGAAAACAGCCGAGGTTACTCTTTCAATATAGAAATCTCCAGTTTCCAGGTTGACTCCTCAACCCTCTGGTTCATTACAACACTTACTCATTCCGGTCTGTGATATCTACCGGGCGCTTTATATAAGCCAGTTCTGGTTGTATTCTTATACACCCATTTTATATCAACATCCGACTACTCTTGCAGTCGGCGGTACAACGCTTACCATAACTTCGGTTCTCTGAAAGGTTTCTTTCGGTCGGTCCGTCGGTCTGCGGATCCTACGTAGTGCTTGCACTCAAACTCGTTGCCAAACATGTTTGGAAAACTCCTCCCGAATTGAAAGTTCAATCATTGGTCCTTATCTGACACGATGGTGACTGGAACTCCACGTCACCCAATTATCTATTTCGCAACTTTTCGATTTAAGATCTTTTGCTAAAACAAAATATGAGTAGACCCATTTGATTCATCAATTATAGCTCAATTGAAGTCATAGTCCAACTCGATTCTTGTTGATCCTATCACATAATCCATTATAGTAAAATTACATTCCTAATCAGGAATCTCTACTAACTGTGATAGTCAACTAGGTCTTTGTTCTGCCTTCATTTTCTGACATATCCAATATTCGTTTGCCAATCGATAAATCCTTTTATTTATCCGGCCACTTATAACATTTCCTTAACTTTATTTAATCTCGGTGTAGCTGTCTCTTTATGACAGATCTTTATTCCTTACTTTATTCAGGCTCAATCAGGACTTTTAAATAATCCTTGTTGTACTCTTAACTTCAAACTTCATCTTTTCAGTTCCTCTTATTAGTCTTTCGGAAAATTAGCATCCTTTATCTCTTTATCATTAGGAATCCCAACTTGGTAAAAATACCTTATGATTCCTCTATTATCTTTCTCAGTCTTTAATGCTTTCTCCAACATTGACTTCCTACCTTCACTTGTCATTCATTCTTGACATAACTTGATTTCCTGCAGCAATTCCGGTTGCATTGCAATCTCAACTAGTCTCTCAATACCATTTCCGGTTATCTTAACCTCAATTTCCATTTTCTTAAATCCTTGGATTAACATTATCCAACGATGTTATTATCTTAAGTCTCTCAGACTAAGGGCATTGGCCACCACATTGGCCTTCCCTGGGTGGTAAAGGATCCCACCGTCATAATCCTTGATTAGCCTTAGCTACCTTTTCAATCCTCATGGTAAGTTCTTTCTGGGAAAGTGTATCTAATGCTCTTATGATTTGTATAAATCTCGCACTTCTTTCCATACAATTAGTGCCTCCAAAACTTTAAAGAGAAAACTATCGCTGCCCATTCTAAGTCATGTGTAGGGTATCTAATTTCATATTCCTTTAACTGTCTGGATGCATACGCAATTACCTTTCCGTGCTGCATAAGCACACAATCTAATCCTTTATGCGATGCGTCGCTATAGATCACAAAATCTCCATTCCCGTCTGGCAGTACCAGCACAGGGCGGTGACTAGTCTTTTCTTTAATTCCTGGAAATTTTCTCACATTTCTCGATCCATTCAACTTTTCAGTCTTTCGAGTAAGTCGGGTCAGTGGGGCTGCTATATTAGCAAAATCTTGTACACGTCTTCGGTAATATCCGGCTAACCCGCAAAATTTCTCACCTTGGTTGGTGTGGTTGGTCTTTCCCAGTTCGAAACAGCTTTTATATTAGCGGGGTCAACCAGCACCTCTTCATTGTTGACCACTTGTCCTAAAAAAAATTGTACTTCCTTTAGCCAAAATTCGCACTTTGAGAACTTGGCATAAAACTTTTCCCTCCTCAGTGTTTCTAACACTATCCTCAAACGTTCTGCATGTTCTTTCTCGGTCTTTGAGGTAAACCAAAATATTGTCGATGTCACTATGACACACTTATCCAAATACTCCTTGAAAACTCGATTCATCAAGTCCATGAAAGTTGCAGGGGCATTCGTTAGCCCAAACGACATCACTAAAACTCGTAGTGTCCATACCTAGTGCAAAACGCAGTCTTGGGTACGTCCTCAGGTTTAATATTCAACTGGTGGTATCCTGTTATCAAATCAATCTTCGAGAATTTAACGGCATCATGCAGCCGATCGAACAAATCACCGATCCTTGGCAGGGGTATTCATTTTTAACAGTTAGCCTATTCAGCTTTCGATAGTTTATGCACAGCCTCATGCTGCCATCCTTTTTCTTCACGAATAACACGGGTGCATCCCATGGTAACACACTTGGTCTTATCATTCCTTTTTTCTAATAATTTCTACAATTGAGCGACTAATTTCTTCATCTCGACTGGAGATAGTCGGTACGGGGCCTTCGAAACTGGCGCCGTTCTTGGAGCTAATTCTATAGCAATTCTATTTCTCTATCGGGTGGTAACCCTGGGAGATCTTCTTGGAAATACATCTTCGAATTCGTTAACCACGGGGATATTCTGTACACTGGGTACTTCCCGTTTCGTATCCATCACAGTCGCTAAACAAGTTTCACATCCTTCGAGATCAATCGTTCCCTCGTTCGGCAATCTGAATTCTTACCTTCTTTCTTTCTCAATCTATTCGTGTTTCATACATTATTTTCTTTATGCCCATTTCTTTCTCGTCCACTTTGTTTCCATTTCTATCATAGTCGTTTCATCAACCAAGGTAACATAATCAGTCGTTTCGTTCACTTCATTATTCTGAATTCGCATCATGCGAAACAAACCTTGGCAATTTCCGTAAACTTCGATTCATAATTTATCGTACTCATTCATTTTAGCTCTCAGATTCAACACTCTACTTTTCCAAATACTAAGGAAAATACTTGCGTGGTACCAAGAATACTTCAAGCAACTGAATACTTTATATAAAAAAAACTTTGTAAAAATTCTCGCTGAGGGGGCGACCTGGTTGGGTCTCAATCAATTTATCGTTTGAAAATCTTCCCACCATACTTCACTGCATACAAATGCATCGTGAATTTACTGATATAAATTCGACCGAAAGTTGAACTTAGTGATACAATAACTAGTTCATTTCAATAAACATTAACAACTAGCTGAACAAAATTTGCTAGTTCGATTAGTTTGGGATGCAGCATCTAGCTAGGATGATTAGCTAGATTTTCATCATATCATTAAAATTTCAACTAGTTAGAACGATTAACTAGTCACTCATAATGGCACATACAATTAGCCATTTTCAATCTATTAGTACAAAATCTCGACATCGTAGTCGAAGAAAGAAAGAAAACAAAATTTTGACTACTCGGATAATGAATAAAAAAAAAAGAATAATAAGCTTGGGACGAACAAGGTAATTATAACCCTTGAATAGAATATAAGGTCTGGATAGATGGTTCTTGGTATCGGAACAATCAATAACCTCCCATCAACATTTCTCATTAGTGAAACGGTCCACCCAAAGGTGTCTCCGTACATAAACTTTGTCAAATTCTCCGATAGAATTGAATTCGGAATATCAATATCAAATTGATATCATTTCTACGATTTCAACGTCTGATGTGCAAATCTTTCCTTAATAGAAGAAAAGAATCCACGAGTAGTCTCTGAAATATACATCATCTATGTTTTAAACACATAGCTAGATATTTATGAACTCAACTGAGGAGTCCAAATATGAAGAAATAAAATGAATACTTAACAATTGTTGGTTGCATCCCAAGTTGAAGTAGGAAATTAGAAGGGTTACCTGACATGAACTATTCAAGGTAACACAGGCAGGAACAGTTTTAGATTGAGGAGTGTACCAGCAAGTAGATAACAAAAAGTCAATTGTTAGGAATATTTTGTTCTTGATGATAAACATAAAACACTTAGTAGAATTTGTGTAAAGTCATTTTTGTAACTGTCAACGAAATGGCATGCTTTGCAGCGTTTCGTTGACAGGAAGCTCATCAACGAAATGAGTGCTGTAGCAACTGCACTGTACAATACTTCTAGTTTGATATGCATTTCGTTGAAAGTATTGGATAGGTTTTCTAAGTCATGTTGACTAAGTACTAGATAGGCAAAATAGGTTGGTTAATTGTAAATATATTATGCCTTGTAATCTTGCGTAAGTGAAGACATGTCAACGGTATGAAGATCACTCTGTCAACGGAATGGAGTCTACGTGTCAACGGAATGGAGTCTACTCATCAACGAAATGGAGTTTACTCTTCAACGAAACGAAGATTTCCCATCAACGAAATGAAGAATAATGCTATCAACGAAACACATCTTCCTACTGTCAACGAATCATTATTGTTTTTCTGAATAGTTGACAAAGTGATAGTGACAGTTTTCTGACAGATCAAAAAGGAGATGTGGAAGTGTACTTTGCATTGGAAACCATTAAAATGGACATGGGGAATAAGGAAACATCCCAGTTTCCAATTGGGCTCTTGGGAGTGATCATAATAAGCATGAAGACAAAAGCAAGGATCTCCAAGGACCACTGGACAAAGGGATGAAAAGCAAACTATTGGCGGTTACTCATTGTACTTTTAGTGTAGCCAAAAATAGAGTTGTAAACTTGGGTTTATATAACCAAGTGTAGCAGTTACTTTAAAAGTGTGAGAAGAAAAACAAATAGATTGTATTAGCTATCTTTGAGAGCATACTTCTCTACAACCTTGTAACTGAGCAGCTGTGTACTTTTGTATCACAGATTATTTCCGCAATAAAAATCACTTCAGTTGGATCATCAAACAATCCAACTGAAATTATTAAGTGCTTGTGGTTTTTATTTTATAAGTTAAGTTTTAGTTTAAAGTTGTTTTTAAGTTTGGGAAATATTCAAGAATTGTATTCAACCCCCCTTCTACAATTCTGTTAGGTCATTTGGGATTAACATCAATGGTCATCATAATTTCTAACATCACCCGTACGAGGATGATCTTATCTTTCTGCCTTTATGGCTTAGGGTACTAACCAACGGTACCTCAAAATCGTACAAGTCCTTAAATAGGTCGGGGGTTCGAAACATATTCGCCATTCCCCGATAATCGTTCAGAGATTGGGCCTCCTACGGCCGCATCAACACATCCTCAAAAGATGAAGGTCGATTAATGTATATGTAATTTCTTAACACTAGTCGTATCGAACGAATCCAACCCCAGGCCACCATAGGTCTCGTTCCTCGTAGGTCCTGAGATTGTCGCATTGCTCGTTGCAACCATACGTGTCTTTATTAGAATCACGCTATCCATTCTTCATATCTTTGATTTCCGAGTTGAGCCATCATGGCCTATCGTACGAAGTACACTCGCGATGCGATTTAGCACGTTCGTCTCACGATAACGTTCGGGTACTATATTTACACAAAAGTCTTCCTCTTAGGTAACAAAATACCCATTGACGGAAAAGACACCAACTCTGGTGGAATCGTTGTTCCCAAGGTTTAGACCTTATTCGCAAGATAATGCCTTAACAAGTCCACACAATTTAGTAATTCGGATCATGTAAAGGACTGTAAACGTCGTAATCTTCACACATGCTGCCTTCTCGTGGCAACTACGATGAACTACAACCACTTAGGTTCTCACTAAGTCAAGTTATCCATTGGTATTTGGCCATTCCGACCTTACCTCAACTGCGACCGAGACTCTACTCCGCATCTTATCTTAATGTCCTTGACAATCCGGGTATAATTCTAGACATTCGTCTCATCATTATAATGATCTTCAACGGTCCTATCGGTCCTCCGATAAGTTCCCAACTAAACTCTTTAGTCTTAACATCCTCAATGGCACTACCTCCGGTAGTCCACTTAACGAACTCTGTAACAGCCCCAAATCCGGGGTCAGGGATTTAGGGTTGTCACGATCCATGTAATCCTTGCCTTACTTGTATTACTCACACCATTCATAATTCACCTGCTCATGACCCCACAATATATGTCTCACACACACACACACAGGTTAGAGTCTCAGAAACGACACAACACAACAATTGCGGAATAAATAACTTTTATTACAATACCCAAATGTCTTCTGAATCTGTTACTGATAAAATTTCTAAGTATTGTTACATTACCAACTTAGCCTCCTGATGCTCACAATCCTCTAATACCATTCATGTCTATACACAAGTTGAATACCAAAAGCCGTAGCCTGATTTTATTGGTTCGTACTACTCCCGGGATCACTGCTAGAAACTGTTTAATGGAAACGCCTTGCGAGGTATGTGTCGTCCCGTTGGCATCCTGCTTCGCTGCTATATAATATATATAAAATAATAGCAAGAGTGAGCGATAGCTCAGCAAGGTAATGAAAGTATGGCATAATTCTGCCTTTAATTCAACCCAGAAATAAAGCGGGTATAAGACAATAACTTGTCAAAATATCTCGATACTGAAATCATTTCCTTATCGGAATGTATTCCAAAAATAGTACCATTGTTGCATTTCAAATATCGTCTCCATAATATTCTGCAAACTTTCGATATTCATACTATGAACAAAGTTCTAGTATAATATAAAAGATGAAGTAACAAGATAACTCAGTATATCCTTTTCGTAAAATATCTGCTATATAGAATATAAGCAGACTATCAACATATAAATTAAAAGATGAAGTTATAAGGAAAATTCAATATCATCTTTCATATCCAACATTTATCTCATATCATAATTTGGAAATAAAGACACTGTAAAATATTTCCAATCCATTTTCTAAACTCATCTGATTCCATAAAATCATATACCTTTTTGGTAATCTCATATGCTTCCTTATAAACTCATATGCTTGTATAAACTTGAATAACTTGGATAAACTTGAATAACTTGAATAAACTTGAATAACTTGAATAAACTTTTCTTTTCTGGAAACCTGCTTAAAACATGTTCTTTCATGGATGATGAACTATAGATGGAGATGCTAGGCGACAGGGATACCCCTCCGATGATCAGTCGTAAGGCGAATCCCCCTGCTGTTTTTCTACGTAGAAGGGAAGATATTCAGTCTCACACCGACCTACCTCCCCGCCTTCGGTTGTAGGTGGGAAGAACAGACCCGTTCATAGTCCGTCGGCCTGTTACTCTCCTCTTACCCTACGGTCGGGCACTAACTGATAATCTAAGGGAAGAACAGACCCGTTCATAGTCCGTCGGTCTTATTGTAATTCCCTTAGGGGACATGCGCCACTCAGTCCCTTACATATTCTCCGAGTTCAAGAAAATCCATACTTCTGAAACATGAAGTTCCTTTCCCTTTTTCCCCTAGTATACGACTCCACAAAGTAGTCATATCTGGTTGGAAAGGAAAATTCACCCATATTTCCCAAGCTGATGCTTGTTCATGGATACAACTTATTACACTGATCTTACTCCTCGAGTCTTGAGGAAGTAATCAAAATCATTTTGATGGTAGTATGCAAAGCTGCTAAATAAATAGTTTCAAAAAGATTTAGGACCGGGCAGTCCACTTGAAACAACCTTAAAACTTGAGAAAGGTCCCCTGAGTCTTTGTAGTTTGAGCGAACATTTAAGTCTTTCCGAATATAGACTTAAAAGGGAATTAGATGTGGGAACCTTCCCTAATTATATTTATAATTGTCTGAATAAAACCTTACTAGTTATCTAGGGTTAAAGAATAGTTTTCACAAAATACTTTCTTAAGAAGTAGGGCTTTAAATAATTAATGAAACTATAATTAATAAAGAATATTTATTTAGAAGTAATTCCCAAATACTTTCTTAAGAAAATAATGGATAGTAGTATAATAATATAACCCTAGATAACAACTGATACCATTCCCGGTCCGTAGAATAAATACAAAGTATATACCCCCTACTGAGGGTTTTTCTTAAAACATCGGCTTATAAATATTGCCGTAACCATTGCTTATAAGTCCAACTTATACTAATAACTTTTACCTAGCATCATAAGTACCGTTTCGAAATCATGAACACATAGCATATATCTCAATATCTTTTATTTATCACAACAACAGTTTATAGAGGTATAGGTTTGAAAACTTGCATGCATCTATCATATGCATATATTCCATCTCAACAATTTTATACCATCACATTCATATACGACGTGAGGTTTGAAAGCATGCATAATACCATATGCATCATCAGAATATTATAACCTAAAATAAAGCATGGAATGAGAAAACTTGCATACAACAACATAGCGACTCCCGGTCTAGAGTCGAAACAATGAACATGCTCTTATCTATAGAGCTACAAGGTATACTGGTTCGTAAGTACATTATCTCAAAACTATACATGGCAAAGGCAGTGTTATATAATTAATACTTCAAAGTATGGATTTAGAAACTTGCCTGATGCTCGAGAAGTGATAGGGGTTCGCGACGATGCCAGACAATCTAGACAAGGTCAAACGAAAACACACGGTTAATCCCCTCGATAAACCACTTATAACTCAATGCTTAAACACGTAAGCGAAACACAACCTAGGCATTACTTGCTCGCTCTAGCATCACACTAAGTTCATGCTATTCTTCAAATACTTATATCATAAGTTTGGTTCGAAATCCATCCTCAAATCCAAGTTATACTTAACCATTTGGAACCTTGGTTTCTAAGTCTCGTTTTCAGTGGTTTTCACTTGTGCAACCTCGGCTTCCTTATTTTTATAAAATCGGAAAACGATCTTTTTGACTCGAAACCTTCGCACAAGGCTTTCTAACTGTCCTTCGCATTATATCACAAAGTTTCACATTTTAATTCGACTCTTAAAGGTCTTTGACTTAGCATCAAAGTGGTTACATTTCTGCGATGAAACCTCTCGAACCACGATTACTAAAACTAGCATAACTCTTAAACCGTTCGTCCAAATTAGGCGAACCACATATCATTAAGAAGCTTATAACATAAAATACACAATCATGGGCAGTAGGACTCAAGGGTAGAGCTCTAACAGAGGAAAAATAGGGAACCAATCAGTAGGTAAAAATTTGGGCATTACGACGGCTATAACTCGGATATTCCCAAATTTCAAATCATCCAAAATGCATATCGATCACTCCACACAACACATACATCTTATATAACATATAAATGAGGCCAAGCAATGCCTTTCCGTTCATATAACTCATTATAACTTAGATCAAAGCCCAATCCTAACAACTAAGGCTATAAACATGCATAAACACCATTAATCATCCATAAACCTCATAATACTTCAAGGGTTTCAAGATTTATACCTTCTCCAAGCTTGCTTGCTGCTATATTCCTTATGTACCCTTAGATCCTTGCTTAATACAACCTTTGGAAGCCACAAACTCAATATCCAAAAACAAAACAAAACACAAGTTACTATTCATCGTCACTTTGTAAAATCCATATAAAATCGAAAAACAAGGTTTCGGTTCTCAACTTTTTACCATACCTTATACTATTCAAGGGCTTTCTTTTGAGTCCTACCTAATCACCAGGGGATGCTTGAAGCTTGACTTATTGGCTTTCTAAGGTGAGTGGTCGAAACTGGAAAAGGCAGGACAGTTTCTGCTCTCCGACTTGGGGAAGCGATTTGACTAGGCTACACTCCTTTGTTGGCCATGAAATTTTGAACGAATGTTGCCCATGGAGTGGAGAAGCTATGGTTAAAATTTGATGATTTAAGGATGGATAAAAATGGAGTTATGGATTTTTCTTTGGACTCTGTTTCTGCTGGGCAGAAAATCTGGAGAGTTCTTCTTCCTTTTCTTTCTTTTTTGTTTTGGTTAATAATGATAAGAATGCTGATATTTGTGGTTAAAAAGGAGGTGAGTCATCACCTATGGTTGTCTCATCTTCCGCCACTTGTCCAACATGCATTCGCTTAGATAAAGTAGCTTTACTGGTTCGTTTCCTTTCACATGGATGATCCAAATGTTGCATCCCTCGAATTAATCTTGTTACATGTTACTTCCATGTCTATATTTAATCATGTAAATGTTGTCTTGTTCCTCTTGAAACGATTCGAAATATTTCCTAAAAGGGCGAATAAAACTCTACGCGGTTCTCGTAGTGAATAGTAACTATTCACTATTCACTTCAACAATCGAATCCTTAAATCGACTTTAATAATATAATAAAATTCCAAAATATTAAATCCTCAAATCCTCAATTTTAATATCTCATTTCTTGAATATAATAATATATAATTCACTGCCCGGTCAAAAACCATACCAAAATAAAATTTGGAATTTCTGAATTCCGATCGTCTTTGCATTCACTTATTTACTCCGTAGATCACTAATATGACTTCGGAATATCCACACTACGTCTCGTACATAGGTGGCATGAAAAATTTTCTTAACCCTCAAAATCACTATTCACTGATGCACTTAATCATAATAAGAAAAGTTTTAAATTTTTCCAAAAATTCGGGTTATTATAGTCTCCCCTCCTTAAAAGGATTCCGTCCCGGAATCAACTTAGGAATAACTGGGGTACTTCTCTTCCATTGCACTTTCTAACTCCCAAGTGGATTCTTCCACTTCTTGATTTTCCACAACCTCTCACTAGCTTGGCAACCTCGTCTCTTAGCACTTGTTCTTTTCTATCCGTGATTTTCACAGGTTGTCCTTTGTAAGTCAGACCAGGTTGTATATCTACCTGCTCGTACTCTAACATATGTCGAGCATCTATAGTATACTGACGTAGCATTGACACATGAACCCCGTTATGACCATTCTACAAGTTTGGGGGGGCGGTAAGGCTGGCTCGTAGGCCACCTTCCTGACGCGTTTTAAAATCTCAGATGGCCCAATGAATCTCGGGCTCAACTTCCCTTTCTTTCGAAATCTCATTAATTCCTTCCACGAGGATATCTTTAGCATCACGAATCTCTAACCTCATATTCTCTATCTTGTTTGTACAGAAAATACACCAACATAACCTTGCTTGTCATTCATCAACAGGTCATTTAGCTTATCAATAGCAGTACTATCTCTATACTCGTGGGCTTAGTCCGCATACTTTCTCTGTCTGTCTTGGCTGTTACTAGCCGCTTGTTGGTTAAATCTTTTGTCTTTCTAGTTCGTTGGACTAACTTGGGTTTTGTGTAAAATCTCATCCTTTAATTCCCGATCATTCGGAATCCATCTCTGTCTCTTTTAATTAAGGGTATCGGCCACTACATTGGCCTTCCCCGGATGGTAGTGTATCTCACAGTCATAATCCTAGGTCAATTCTAGCCATTCCTCCATCTCATGCTATCTACTATCACGGGTAACTCAAAGCCAATTCATTACATTCCATAAAATTTATGGGTGCATTAGTCAACCCAAATAACCTCGCTGAAGATTCGAAGTGTCTATTCCTAGTATGAATCGCAGTCTTGGGTATATCCTCAGATTTAACTTCCAACTGGTGATACCCAGTTCTTAAATAAATTTGGAAATACACAGCGTTCTTCCGCTGATCAAACAATCATTTACAAGGGTACCTATTCTCCATGTCGAACTCATACAACTCTCGAGGTTCGATACATAATCTCCTACTACCATCTTTCTTTCTTACGAACAACACCGGGGTTCCCCATGGTGATACACTGGGCCTTATCATACCCTTATACAACAACTCTTGTAACTGAGTCTCTAACTCTTTCATTCCCACTATACTCGGAATACTCGGTATTCATTCTCATGTCATCGAAATCGATATCTGGTAGCTCATTAAAACCTCGTACAATCTCCCAAAACCATTATAGTTCCTTTTATACTTGGTATCTCTTTTCTTGGCGTCAACCATAAGAGCTAATTAAGCCTTGTATCTCTGGCGTAATAGTTTCTTAGTCTGAACTATATTCAAGAATCTCTGAATCTGTCTCCATCCTTTATTTATTACTCTCTCTCTCTCTCTTACAATCAGTCTGGGCTCCATTGGGTGTCAACCAACCCATCCTTATTATAATATCAACTTCTCTCAAGTCACAATACCAGCTCCCTCTGAATTCATCGCCAGTACTTATCTTTCTAACCCAGAGGTAGTGTCCATTCGTAAACAACTCCTCCAAAATCTCAATTCCACTATAGGGCATCTATCTAACACCGTTGTCACTGGAGTACACGACACATCGCTATTCCTTTCACATATATCGATTGACACGCTTTCCATTATCATAATATCCTTGGGAGAATAAACCAATTCATTGATATGTCACTAACATTCTATTCGTCTTAGGGATTCGCTCCTGTCATAGGCGATTTCGTTGCGAATCTAATTCCTATCGGCGAATTTTGACTTATTTGACCTGGTTGGCCTCCCTTAGAATTCAATGAAAATATCAAAAATCATGGGGCCTTGAAAAGGCAGCTCCCATATCAAGGAAAAGTCACACACTGGTGATCATAAGGTTATGAGTTTTAAGGTTACCTTATTGGAGGTAAGAGAATTTACCGAGAGATCAACATGATCATAAGAACTCAACGTTGTGTGCCTCGATTGAGACCTTACTAAAGGTAATTAGCCTTCTTGTATTTCACAACTTACAAGTGATGGCGTCCCATCAGACTTCTATCACACAGACAGATAGTCCTTGTAGCCCCTATAAATATAGGGTTGTTCGTCTCAGTGGAAGTTGAAAAGTATGAAAGCAATTCGAGATCAATTTAATGATTATCGCCTTTCGACAATATTTCTAAAAGGAATACCTTGGATTAAAATTGAACATATTCCAAAGGTGCGGTTTCCAAAGAAAATACAAAGAAAAGAATGACCAAAAGATACTGGTACTTAACAACAAGTGGTGAGTTATCACCATAGGGTCATTCATTATTTGAAGAAAAGTAAAAGCTTAAATAACATTATTTGACAGGGCTTCGAAAACCTAAAAGTAGGCATTGTGACAGCCTCTGGCACAAGTGAAACTGAATATGGTTTAGCACAAGTGTTATAAAACAACTTCGAAGAGGGAATATACCCTTTTATCAGAATTCTTTCCTGGAGAGAGGTCAAGATAGATCATAGATTGGGGAAATATCCCACATAACTTGCAAATGGGGAGGGTACTACCAAGGTCTATACGGATGCCTTTTATGTCGGCTCCTCTAATGGATAATCGTTCAATTCCAAAGCTTTTCTTTTTCACGCACCCTAAGGTGTTTGATACCTACGTTATTGCCGACTCATAATAGTCGCTAAGGATTCAACCATCAACATTTGCAATCGCAGGGAATTCTATTCGACTAGGCGCAAATATCTCAAGTAAGCGTTCTGTTCTATAAGAAGACTTCGATACCGTTGTCGCCCATAGCAATGATAATTCCACATGTCGACTAGGCGGTACTCCGGAAGATCATTAGAATCTACAGGCTTAAATCCGGTCTCTATTTCAATCATTCTTATACCCAATATTCCTTCTCCCATATCAATCCCGTGCGCTACATAATCTTAACACTTTTGGCACAATAGCCTTTTCATTTAAGTCAATCCCGGAATTTCTCAGTCCGTCTTGGTCCTTAAATATATTTCGCCTTTACCGTCCAATCTCAACTTCATCATTTTATCTCTACAATTAATTATAGCAATCAGGGTCTGTCCACCAACCCATATAACGGCTATCTTATCCAATCCACGGGGTTCGCTCTAATTTCCACTCTCTTTGGTGACATCCTCTGGTAATCAGAAAGACAAGGTTTGCCAAAATTTGCTGAATTTCTTTCCAAAATCAGGGAAATTTGATCAATTTATTTACCTACTAGTAATGCTCGGATCTGATTTCCGACCTTTCTGTTCTATCCTCATAATTCCTTCCTGGTTTCCTGAGGGTGGTAAATCTCGTTCTCGATTCCGTCTTAGCGTGCTTGTCTTACAATAACATTTGCATGGTACATATACCCAAAATTTTCCTTGAGATAATAAAATCCTTCAATGATGTAATAGACACTATTTCCAGTGGAATCGCTGGTCGTGGGGGATTGAAACCTCATAGCCAAAGCAATTCCTTATACTATTCTTAGGCAACTAAGTACCCTTGATCGTTCGTGAAAATCTGAACACCTTAGTTCTTACGTATGCCGCCTCCTTATGGGCAACTATAACCGACTACGAGTAACAGGTTTCGTTCAAGTCGAATCAATCCACTGATACTGGCTATACCGCCTCTACCTCTTCTGCTTTGGAGACTCTACTCCATTTTCTTTGTCATACCTCTTGATGAATCATGAACGATCCTTAAACTCTCGTCTCGTCACTTATTTATCCCTTGAAGGTTCGTCCGGTCTTATAATTATACCTCGAGTAACACACCACACCTTTATCAATCGGCACATTTTCTATAAGATTCTTCCCTTGACCCACTATGGAGTCTTCCTCTAGATCCTCCTATGGATCTTTCTTTATCGGGTCTCCGTCCATTTCAAGGAACGCATCATCAATTGCCTACTCGAAGGCCTCGGGGTCTTGTATCTCAGAATCCCATCAATCTATAACTCATACGAATCGAGGTGACTAACCATGAAGTCCTAAGTACGGTTTCCCAAAAGAAGTCCCCTCTCGGGCTTCATCTTAAACAGTCAGGGTCATGTCCTCTAACCCGACTACGAACTCAATTTGAGCTCTAGATGTTCTTATCATTATTAAGGGTATTGTAAGACTCGATCTCCTATCGTTTCTGAGGACTGTAACCTATGACTCTGATACCATCTCTATAACAGCCCCAAATCCGGGGTCAGGGATTTAGGGTTGTCACGATCCATGTACTCCTTGCCTTACTTTTATTACTCACACCATTCATAATTCACCTGCTCATGACCCCACAATATATGTCTCACACACACACACACAGGTTAGAGTCTCAGAAACGACACAACACAACAATTGCGGAATAAATAACTTTTATTACAATACCCAAATGTCTTCTGAATCTGTTACTGATACAATTTCTAAGTATTGTTACATTACCAACTTAGCCTCCTGATGCTCACAATCCTCTAATACCATTCATGTCTATACACAAGTTGAATACCAAAAGCCGTAGCCTGATTTTATTGGTTCGTACTACTCCCGGGATCACTGCTAGAAACTGTTTAATGGAAACGCCTTGCGAGGTATGTGTCGTCCCGTTGGCATCCTGCTTCGCTGCTATATAATATATATAAAATAATAGCAAGAGTGAGCGATAGCTCAGCAAGGTAATGAAAGTATGGCATAATTCTGCCTTTAATTCAACCCAGAAATAAAGCGGGTATAAGACAATAACTTGTCAAAATATCTCGATACTGAAATCATTTCCTTATCGGAATGTATTCCAAAAATAGTACCATTGTTGTATTTCAAATATCGTCTCCATAATATTCTGCAAACTTTCGATATTCATACTATGAACAAAGTTCTAGTATAATATAAAAGATGAAGTAACAAGATAACTCAGTATATCCTTTTCGTAAAATATATGCTATATAGAATATAAGCATACTATCAACATATAACTTAAAAGATGAAGTTATAAGGAAAATTCAATATCATCTTTCATATCCAACATTTACCTCATATCATAATTTGGAAATAAAGACACTGTAAAATATTTCCAATCCATTTTCTAAACTCATCTGATTCCATAAAATCATATACCTTTTTGGTAATCTCATATGCTTCCTTATAAACTCATATGCTTGTATAAACTTGAATAACTTGGATAAACTTGAATAACTTGAATAAACTTGAATAACTTGAATAAACTTTTCTTTTCTGGAAACCTGCTTATTTTCATGGATGATGAACTATAGATGGAGATGCTAGGCGACAGGGATACCCCTACGATGATCAGTCGTAAGGCGAATTCCCCTGCTGTTTTTCTACGTAGAAGGGAAGATATTCAGTCTCACACCGACCTACCTCCCCGCCTTCGGTTGTAGGTGGGAAGAACAGACCCGTTCATAGTCCGTCGGCCTGTTACTCTCCTCTTACCCTACGGTCGGGCACTAACTGATAATCTAAGGGAAGAACAGACCCGTTCATAGTCCGTCGGTCTTATTGTAATTCCCTTAGGGGACAGGCGCCACTCAGTCCCTTACATATTCTCCGAGTTCAAGAAAATCCATACTTCTGAAACATAAAGTTCCTTTCCCTTTTTCCCCTAGTATACGACTCCACAAAGTAGTCATATCTGGTTGGAAAGGAAAATTCACCCATATTTCCCAAGCTGATGCTTGTTCATGGATACAACTCATTCCACTGATCTTACTCCTCGAGTCTTGAGGAAGTAATCAAAATCATTTTGATGGTAGTATGCAAAGCTGCTAAATAAATAGTTTCAAAAAGATTTAGGACCGGGCAGTCCACTTGAAACAACCTTAAAACTTGAGAAAGGTCCCCTGAGTCTTTGTAGTTTGAGGGAACATTTAAGTCTTTCCGAATATAGACTTAAAAGGGAATTAGATGTGGGAACCTTCCCTAATTATATTTATAATTGTCTGAATAAAACCTTACTAGTTATCTAGGGTTAAAGAATAGTTTTCACAAAATACTTTCTTAAGAAGTAGGGCTTTAAATAATTAATGAAACTATAATTAATAAAGAATATTTATTTAGAAGTAATTCCCAAATACTTTCTTAAGAAAATAATGGATAGTAGTATAATAATATAACCCTAGATAACAACTGATACCATTCCCGGTCCGTAGAATAAATACAAAGTATATACCCCCTACTGAGGGTTTTTCTTAAAACATCGGCTTATAAATATTGCCGTAACCATTGCTTATAAGTCCAACTTATACTAATAACTTTTACCTAGCATCATAAGTACCGTTTCGAAATCATGAACACATAGCATATATCTCAATATCTTTTATTTATCACAACAACAGTTTATAGAGGTATAGGTTTGAAAACTTGCATGCATCTATCATATGCATATATTCCATCTCAACAATTTTATACCATCACATTCATATACGACGTGAGGTTTGAAAGCATGCATAATACCATATGCATCATCAGAATATTATAACCTAAAATAAAGCATGGAATGAGAAAACTTGCATACAACAACATAGCGACTCCCGGTCTAGAGTCGAAACAATGAACATGCTCTTATCTATAGAGCTACAAGGTATACTGGTTCGTAAGTACATTATCTCAAAACTATACATGGCAAAGGCAGTGTTATATAATTAATACTTCAAAGTATGGATTTAGAAACTTGCCTGATGCTCGAGAAGTGATAGGGGTTCGCGACGATGCCAGACAATCTAGACAAGGTCAAACGAAAACACACGGTTAATCCCCTCGATAAACCACTTATAACTCAATGCTTAAACACGTAAGCGAAACACAACCTAGGCATTACTTGCTCGCTCTAGCATCACACTAAGTTCATGCTATTCTTCAAATACTTATATCATAAGTTTGGTTCGAAATCCATCCTCAAATCCAAGTTATACTTAACCATTTGGAACCTTGGTTTCTAAGTCTCGTTTTCAGTGGTTTTCACTTGTGCAACCTCGGCTTCCTTATTTTTATAAAATCGGAAAACGATCTTTTTGACTCGAAACCTTCGCACAAGGCTTCCTAACTGTCCTTAGCATTATATCACAAAGTTTCACATTTTAATTCGACTCTTAAAGGTCTTTGACTTAGCATCAAAGTGGTTACATTTCTGCGATGAAACCTCTCGAACCACGATTACTAAAACTAGCATAACTCTTAAACCGTTCGGCCAAATTAGGCGAACCACATATCATTACGAAGCTTATAACATAAAATACACAATCATGGGCAGTAGGACTCAAGGGTCGAGTTCTAACAGAGGAAAAACAGGGAACCAATCAGTAGGTAAAAATTTGGGCATTACGACGGCTATAACTCGGATATTCCCAAATTTCAAATCATCCAAAATGCATATCGATCACTCCACACAACACATACATCTTATATAACATAGAACTGAGGCCAAGAAATGCCTTTCCGTTCATATAACTCATTATAACTTAGATCAAAGCCCAATCCTAACAACTAAGGCTATAAACATGCATAAACACCATTAATCATCCATAAACCTCATAATACTTCAAGGGTTTCAAGATTTATACCTTCTCCAAGCTTGCTTGCTGCTATATTCCTTATGTACCCTTAGATCCTTGCTTAATACAACCTTTGGAAGCCACAAACTCAATATCCAAAAACAAAACAAAACACAAGTTACTATTCATCGTCACTTTGTAAAATCCATATAAAATCGAAAAACAAGGTTTCGGTTCTCAACTTTTTACCATACCTTATACTATTCAAGGGCTTTCTTTTGAGTCCTACCTAATCACCAGGGGATGCTTGAAGCTTGACTTATTGGCTTTCTAAGGTGAGTGGTCGAAACTGGAAAAGGCAGGACAGTTTCTGCTCTCCGACTTGGGGAAGCGATTTGACTAGGCTACACTCCTTTGTTGGCCATGAAATTTTGAACGAATGTTGCCCATGGAGTGGAGAAGCTATGGTTAAAATTTGATGATTTAAGGATGGATAGAAATGGAGTTATGGATTTTTCTTTGGACTCTGTTTCTGCTGGGCAGAAAATCTGGAGAGTTCTTCTTCCTTTTCTTTCTTTTTTGTTTTGGTTAATAATGATAAGAATGCTGATATTTGTGGTTAAAAAGGGGGTGAGTCATCACCTATGGTTGTCTCATCTTCCGCCACTTGTCCAACATGCATTCGCTTAGATAAAGTAGCTTTACTGGTTCGTTTCCTTTCACATGGATGATCCAAATGTTGCATCCCTCGAATTAATCTTGTTACATGTTACTTCCATGTCTATATTTAATCATGTAAATGTTGTCTTGTTCCTCTTGAAACGATTCGAAATATTTCCTAAAAGGGCGAATAAAACTCTACGCGGTTCTCGCAGTGAATAGTAACTATTCACTATTCACTTCAACAATCGAATCCTTAAATCGACTTTAATAATATAATAAAATTCCAAAATATTAAATCCTCAAATCCTCAATTTTAATATCTCATTTCTTGAATATAATAATATATAATTCACTGCCCGGTAAAATACCATACCAAAATAAAATTTGGAATTTCTGAATTTCGATCGTCTTTGCATTCACTTATTTACTCCGTATATCACTAATATGACTTCGGAATATCCACACTATGTCTCGTACATAGGTGGCATGAAAAATTTTCTTAACCCTCAAAATCACTATTCACTGATGCACTTAATCATAATAAGAAAAGTTTTAAATTTTTCCAAAAATTCGGGTTATTATAAACTCTATATGAGTCCTCACGTCATTCTCTCACTTATACTCTTAACACTCTCATGTCCAAGTTTATAACTTAACGCTCTGATACCATTTCTGTAACACCCCCAGACCCGGGGTCAGGAATCTGGGTTGTCACGCTCCATCAATTGTACAATACCTGTATTACTTACAACATTCTAATAATATAACTCCAAAAGACCCCAATCACTTACGCACACACACACAAGTTATAGTCTTGGAAATGAGCAACAATAAGTAACACTTGTTATTACAAACCAAATGTACTATCCAGGATCTCATCTATTATTTACAACCTCTACCTGAAGTTACAATAATAGACCTCACAATTCTATACAAGGTTTAATAATACAAACCTATTCGAAAACAATTCTTACTAACTCAGTCTACAGCTGTTCTGCTAAATCCGACAGTATCCATCTTGCTGAACTAACTCAAGGGTGGTCTCTCCATTCCCTTGCTCTCGTAACACGAGGTGAATCGGCAATGTTTTCTTCATGCTGAAAGTATTAATAAAGCAAGAATGAGCTAATAGTGCTCAGCAAGAAATCTATCCCAGTTTAAATCTTTAAATCATTCAGGTAGATAATCCATATAGGATCCATGTTTAAAACTACTAGGGTTTATCCCCAAAATAGTATATCGTTCAAAATACCGTATGATTTATAATCATACTCAAATACTTTTCGTAAATCCTTTAGAAATCCTTGGTATCGATATAATGAACCAAGATTCAAAACATATCTTTTAAAATAGATATCAAATAATGGAATCAAGGTTTAAAACCTTATCCATCAATTCAAAATACTATACAGTTCAACATACTGTATATCTTAAATATCTTTTCAACATATATACTCACATATCTACTTAGATATCTCATACTGTTCAAAATACTGTAGAATATCAGTAATGAACACCTTCTGTAAAAGAAGCAAGAATGAGCACTATAGCTCGACAATCAGATATAGCAGCTTAATCATATATGTAAGCTTATATCATGAAGGAAAACCTTTAAAACTTCATTCGTATACAGAATGATATATATATATATATATATATATATATATATTTCTTTTGTCAAAACATTTCCCACCGTTTCGGATACTTGTACATAGAACATCATAGTTCAACTCCTGTCACATTATCGGTAACTCAGCGCCTAGGCTTTCGTTACAATGTGCAGTTCAACTCCGATTGGAGGGAAAAGACCTTCTTCCGGGCACACACCCGATACACGATGATCAGTCGTTGTATCGTACTCACACTTTTCTACTAGTAGATGGACGACATCTTAACACGATTATCACCCTAGCCGCATACGGGCTTTGTATCTGCTGGACTGACCCTACAACCTCTTATGCGAGATAAGTGCTGGAATGCCTCGCAGCCTATTACGCGAGATAGGTGTTGGACTGCCTCGCAGCCTCTTACGCATTTCCCCCAAGTACAAATACTTGTCAAAAACTTTGTAACCGTTCAGAATTCCTTACTCCAGAGTATTTGAAGGGAGTAAGTCAAAGTGTGGGTTGACATTAGTCAACGAAACTACAGATGATTACCAAGTATTTTGAAATTATGACCAGGGAGTTTATTGAAATTTTCAGAGTTCAGCGAGTTTGAAATACTTTACTTGAATGGGGGAGCCATCCCCTAGTTGTAGGTATTCTAGAGGAACAGTGGAAGTAAAACTCTGTCCTCGAATTCTTGAACTAGATTCCCAGTTTTCGATGAGTTGGAAAATACTAACCGCATTTAATTACCTTTAACTATCTGAAGATAGTAGTTGGGAATCTCTATTTTAATACTCTTTTCTGGAAATCAGAAATTTATATATTTTTGTGTAAATAATAGAACCTTTAATCCTATAATAAGGTTCTATGATTTTAAAACGCATTTGGAATATTTAATAAATACCCAAATAATAAATATTAAATTATTATACAATATAAAACCACCTAAGTGAATATTCAGAATAATATTCACTTAGTTAAATAATCTTCAAATAATATGTATTGAATTGTCATTGAATATAAACTACTTAAGGGAATATTCAGAATAATATTCACTTAATTAAATAATAATCAATTAATAAATATTGAATTATTAGTCAATATAAACACTTAAGTGAATATTCAAAAATAATATTCACTTTAATCCAATAATATTCAAATAATATTTATTATAATATTATTTAAATATCTCACCTTAAATATCCCATAATATAGATATTGGAATATTTAATAAATCTTTAAAATATAACTGTCCCTGGAACCTTCCAGCCTTGGACAGTAGTTTAAGACAAAATAATAATTTGACTCCTGGTCTAAGTTTTAAAACCATCATACAAGTACTCTCTACTTAGAGTATTTAACCTTT
Organism: Heracleum sosnowskyi; assembly: GCA_030848705.1. Lineage (NCBI taxonomy): Eukaryota > Viridiplantae > Streptophyta > Magnoliopsida > Apiales > Apiaceae > Heracleum > Heracleum sosnowskyi. Next base: position 77,589,669 of record CM061235.1, read on the forward strand.
AACCTTGGTTTATATCTAGTACTTATCTAGCATATAAACCTTATATCTTATACCGCTGTTTATAAAGCGAAGACAGTTTTACGCTATTTCACAACATAAAGCAGCATATATAGCAATACCACAACATATATCACAACAGCATTATTATATGGTATAGGGTTTGAAAACTTGCATGCATCTATCATATGCATACATCACATCTCATCATTTTTTTATACCATCACATCTATATACGATGTGAGGTTTGAAAGCATGCATAATATCGTATGCATATATTACATTTTGAAAGCATGCATCTATCATATGCACATTATCATAATATTGTACTTTAAAATACAGCATGGGATGAGAAAACTTGCCTCGGATCCTTGGTTGTTAGGGGTTCAAGAACTTGCCGCAAATCTATAAACACAGAAATACTCGATCAGTCCCATAACGTAATCATTCGCTCATAACACTCATTTAGAGTCAACTATATGTTAAACACATCATGTAGTCACATTATTCCTCAACAAGGTTCGTGTTTTAATCGACTCGAAATAATCCTTTATCTTAGTCACAATGGTTGGTCAAAGTAGTACCCTAGAGTTGACTTTTCATAGAGTTACTATTACGCGACTCGTACTCTAACACTTTTAATAAATCCGAAAACTTGTATTTAAATACGAGACCACTTCTAAAATCATCTTGAGTATTTGTAATATTTATCATAAAAGTTTCGATCTCAAAACAGGGGTTTCACTTGGTGAAATGTATTCTCAAACTTGGATGAGCTACGAAAAGTTACTATTCGCACGCCTTTCACTAAAACGCTCATATCTCCTTAACCGTTAGTCAAAATGACATACCGTTTTCGCGTGCGCGATCTAGGGAAAGAATAGAACAAAATGCTTGAACATGTTTTTCTGCCTAAGGGGTTGAAATTCCTGAGAGCAGCAGATTTTTGGCAGTGAAATGCAGAACCACTTACTCCTCGCGCAGCTTTGGTTCCGACATTTTTATAAAATCGAAAAATTATCATTTTAACACAAAACCTTCTAGGTTCCTTTACTAACTGTCCATACCAATATCCTTATTAATATCTCGACCCAATTCCATTTTTAAAGGGCTTGATCACAATCTCAAAGTTCATACAATGAACTACCTAGTTACGCGAAACCGCTTTTACTAAAACGGACGTTTCTCCTAAACCGTAAATCAAAACGATACGATTCTTTCGCTAAAACAAACTAGGAAACAGGGCCTACATGTTCATGAGCAGAAACCTCAAGTTTATGCCCTGTTTTTCAATCATGGTTTCTGTCTAAACTACCTAAGTAAAATCCGACATGGTAACGGCGCTTATGCGTACTTCCCGTATTTTTAAACACTCAATCCAATCTACAATCAACCATCAACCAACCACCAATCAAACTCAAGCTAATACTAACATTTTTCTTTCCAAACAAGGTCATACTCTCATTCATAAGTTCATCCACAAATCAACCATTAAACATGCTTAAAATCATGCATACATGCTTTATTCTAACATAGTTCTCATCAATCACTACTAACTACTTAGATCAAAGCATAATCTTAAAAAGAAAGAAGTTTTATACCTTCCTTGGAGCTTAACAAAGACTATATATGGGTGATATATCCTTCCTTGCTCCTTAACTAAGCTAATCAAACCTAAAAACACCAAAACAAATCAAGATCTTAAGAGTTTACTATTCACATCACTATTCATCATCAACTTTGAATCCATTTTTGACCAAGCTATGATCCATGGATGAGGCTAAGATTAGAGATCTACCTTGGATATAGGATGAGGGTGATTTAGAGCCCAAGAACATGATTTATGGTTGAGTGGAAGTTGGAGCAAAATGTTTAAGCTTCTTGAAGAATGGAAATAGCCGAAAGTTTGTTCTTCATGGATGCATCTCTTTTTGCTTTTGTTTTCTTTGATTTTCTTTTTGTTTTGTTTTGTTTTGTTTTGTTTTGTTTAATAAACACTTAATTGGATGCATCTTATTTGTGTGGTCTATAATAAGTTGTGTCACCAATGACAAGGCCATTTTGGATGTGTGGTGGTGGTGAAAGTGGTGACAAGGTGGTGATTCATCACCTTGTCATCACTTTGTCATGCTTAGGTCATCCTCTTGCATCATGCTTATGTCATCATTTGTATCCTCAATCCTCTTATATATTGCACTTGATGATCTCATATATTACTCCTCCTTTGGTTAGGGTTTAATCCATAATTTGTTACGCTTTTGTTTCGCGATAGTTCCAAGTGGTTTTAAAGACGTTTCTCTGTACCAAAGCTAGGGGATACTTCCTTGATCTTTCCACTACCTTGGTTTAATATATGATCCTAGATTTCTCACCTTGGTTTAAGGTATGATCATGGATTTCTCATCCTACATACTTTCTCAAAACGATCAAATCAATATATCCTCGATTGTCCGATGAATAGTGATCAAAATTCAAAGTTGGAAGCTCCCGATTCTGATCGCGTTTACATTCACTTATTCTCCTTATACGTCACTAGTATAACTTCGAAACATTCATTCCATGTCCTCCACATAGTGTGGTCTAAAAAATTTTCCATCAGCAAATTTACTATTCATCAGGGGCAATTTTACTATTCATCAAAAAAATTTTTTTTAACTAAGTCCAAAATTTGGGGTTATTACAATACCAAATGCCAAGGTTTGGTGTTCCTTTGAGATATCTGAAAATTCTCTTAATTACAACTAAATGGGATTCTCTAGGATCAGCTTGAAATCTAGCACATAGACATGTAGCAAACATAATATCAGGTCTACTAGCTATTAAATATAAAAGTGAGCCTACCATGCCTCTGTAACTTGAAATGTCCACAGATTTTTCCTTAGTATTCAATTCAAGTTTAGTAGCAGTAGGCATGAGAGTTTTGGCAGGAGAGCAATCCATTAAGTTAAATTTCTTTAACAAATCATGAATGTACTTTGTTTGACTAATGAAAATGCCTTCATTAACTTGTTTCACTTGAAGACCAAGGAAATAAGTTAATTCTCCCATCATGCTTGTTAGGCCGAATACACAATATATAATCAATATATGAATGAGAATAACAATTAAGAACACTGTTTGTTAATCAACAAACTGAATTATATAAATAATTCTTCTCTCAGTGATGTTAATGAATCACAGAGAGCTGCTAGGTTACAAGAATAATAATTCTATGTTCGCATCCCTTTTAGGGTTAACCTATCTGTGTTTATATAATACAAAGTTACATAATCAATCTCTAATTGATATTCCTATAAATCAGCTATACAGATTATATCAAATTAGGATTGCTTCTGTCTTCTGTCCTGTTTCCTTATCTGTCTCAATATATCTTGCTTCTTTCCATCTTCAAGATATATTGCTTCTAGAATCTTTATATTTACACCGACAGCTTAAGTAAACTTCTTCTCCCCATCAGACTTTATCAAACTCTGACTGGCTTCAAGTAAACTCTCATCCAGTCAGACTTTATCAAACTCTGACTGGTTTCTTGATAAGCTCAAACTCTGATGTGTACCTGTTTCTCAAACACTGATAAACAAACATCAGCAATTATATCTAACAATCTCCCCCAACTTGTTCATACTAAAATGTACAAGTTAAAAAGATAATTGATGATGTCAAAACATATAACAAATGCAGTGTTTACAAAATAACAGAGTTTAACTTTAAAACAGAGTTTAACTTTAACTTAGAACAGAAAACATAAAAACTTACAGTCAGACTTTACTTAATCTCTTGAATATCAGGCACTGTCCTGATATAATCTGACAGTAGTTTCTTCTCAGCTCTATCCAGTTCAGCAATCATATTCTTCTTCAGCTCCTTCATTTCTGGTTCATCTTCACCAATTTGATAGATGGCAGCCCTCAAAGAATAGATACTGTTTTTGTTCATTTCATTGCCAAGTCTGATATAAAAAGGTTTATCAGACTCTAGATTGAACTCGAGAACCTTTTTATTTAGTGCAGTCCTGAATCTAGCACTATTCCTTTTCATTTCCACCAACTTTCCATGTGCATCTCTGTATTTGGGAATGTATGCACTTGAAACACCAGCTCTACTTAAAACTTTGGATTTCATCATCCTTTCCTTCAAAACTCGAGCAACATCATAGGTACTTCTATTCTTCACTTCAAGTAGATATAGAACATACTCTAGCTCTTCCCAAAGTTTTAATTGAATATCAGATTCACCAATTCTATACACTCTGCCATCAGCCATAAAATATAACAAGAATTCCTTCCTGATTCCTTTGTGAAAAATCATCTGTACAGACTCTAGTTTGTCAAGGCCTTCTTGAGTTACCCCAACACCAGGTGCTGTCAGAGATGTGTGATCTAAAGGACTTGTATTTATTCTCTTTTCTTTATGTGAACCCAAACCAGATCTATCAAATGATTCTTTTCCCACAACTGTTCTGGTTTGAAGAATGTTCACTTGGCTAGGCTTCAGAGTTTCTTCTGTGGTGTGTTTTCTGAATACACTTTGAAGTTGTGTGGATTGTAACTTAGTTTGTACAACTTGAGCAGTGTCAGAGGTTGTCACAACTTTATCAGAAATATCAACTTGAGCCTTGTCAGAGGTTGAATAATTCTTCTTTGGTAACTGTCCTTCTTCTACCAGTATACCCTTTCCTTTATCAGCATTTGCAATCACAGGCCTCCTTGTGTATTGTATACTCTGTTGAGTATTTTCTTTGATAGAAATTCCAATTTCTTTCTTTCTAGGAGCCTTGATTTCCTTCTTTTTGTAGATTCCAGCTTCAAGATTTTTCTTGTGTTCCTCAGCAAGCATTTGCTCTTCAGCTTGGATATCTTCAATTGTAACATCTTTTCCATGTTCTGCCATAAACATCTTAGCAGCAATCTCTTCATCAGTAGTTGGATTAGCTGAAACAACTAGATTCTTAAGTCTTGAAGAAGATTGACCACCAGAGTTTAATCTATCAGAGTTTGTCAATCTGTCAGAGTTTGACCTAAGTCGCCCTTGCTTTTGAAAAGACTTTGACAATTTCTCTGCTCCTCTGCTTCCATCATCATGTGAATCATCCCTCAGTCTCAAGGTTGGAGTCCTTTTGCATTTGTCTTTAGATATCTTCTCCCCCTTTTTGACATCATCAGGAATAAAAACTGATGTCAGAAACTCTAGTGATGCAGCAATAGAAGTTAATTGTGAAGACATAACATTCTGATTGCTTTCAACAACAGTAAGCCTCTGCTTAATTTCTTCTTGATCCTTGACCATAGATGTAAATTGAGATCTATCTCTTTTTAGTGCTAACTCCTTAAGAGCAATATCATTACTCATCCCAAGAACAACCTCGTGAGTCTCATCAAAGCGGTTGTGCAGTGACTTGACTTGAACAATAGTAGCCTTAAAATGAGATAATAACTCAGGAGTTGTAATCTCTTTAGCAGTCTCTTGTACAAAATCAACAGCCCTTTGAGAAGAGAAAATGCAATCTGCTCCTGACCAGTTAGCATAATGCATTTCCCTGAAATGATCTTCAGTAGCATTCTGATTTGCTTTGATAGACTCTGTTGTAGGATCTCTTAGGAAAGGTATAGACTCATCAGAGTCTGAAGATTCAGCATTCATCCCAGAATTTGCTTGATCAGAGTTTGCAGAATTGTGATCAGCATTATCAAAATCAATTCTAACTTCATTTGCATCGTCCTCTACCTGCTCTGCAGTTTCTTCAGTAGCATTTTCTGCAGTAATCTCAGCATTTAGCTGTGCAGCTTCAGGAATCTCAGAGTTTAAAACAAACTCTGCTTCTATGGGAACATTCTCTGTTGCATCCTTGTTAGCAACATCAGGATTTGCAGCAACAGTTTCAGTAGCAGTATCTTGTAAAGTCTGATCGACTTCCTCACCCTTTTCAAATTCAAACGAAATGATTTCTGTGTGAGAAGCCATAGATTCTTCAATTTCAACAGTATCCTGATCAGCTTCCACACCCTCTGTACAATGTTCAGAATTTACAGAGATGTGTGCTTCAACATCCATATCAAAACCTTGTGGCTCAAAAATTTCTTCAACATTTTCTGTAGCCTCCTGAACTATAACCTCAGGAGCTTCATTTGCAATCTCCTGAACAGCTTCAGGAGCTTCAACTGCAATCTCAGTATTTGCTCTATCCTTTGTGGGCATAGTAGCTTCATTTGCAGCTTCCTGAATCACAACATTAGAATCTTCTTGTAATTCAGCTTCATCCAAATTATCAAAAAGATAATTGGCTACAAGTCTTCTTTTTCTCTTGTGAAGAGTTTCATTGTCAAGAGCATCTTCATTATCAGCTTTTGATCTATTTGCTCTTCTCTTCTTATAATGACCCTTAGGTTCATCATTAGACTTAGACACACCTACATCAGTAGATGGTCTCCTTGCAGGTTTAGTACCAATGTGCTTAGTCCTACCACCCCTTGCAGGTTTAACAGAAGTTGATGGAGGCAGTTCTTGTTGTAAAAGCTCAGGTTGAGAAGGAGCTTGTGTTGGTGAATTGACTTGATTATCTATAAACTGTTGCACAGAGGCAGGTAGCAACAAGTCTCCAACAACTCCTTTCTTAACATCTTTATTAATAAGATCAGAAAATACCCTCTTATGTAATTTAAAACAAGAAACATCTTCTTCAATTACTTCTACTCCTTCAACACAGTAAGAAAATAAAATCTGACAGAATCTAGAAAAATAGACTACCCCTCTATTCTCTGTCATTTTCTCCCCTAAGTTATTCAAGACAAGTCGTGCAAAATCAAAATGATTATCATATAAAAGAGAATACCCGATTTGCAGACTGTCTGTAGGAATAGCATCCCAGTTTGTGCATTTCTTTCCAAAAGTTCTTGTAATGCAATCAAAGAAGAAGCTCCACTTCTTTCTTAAGAATGGTCGTTTCAACTGTCCAATCTTCGACAAGGGTCCAGAATACCCAATCTCTCGCATCATTCTTATCAAATCCTCATCACCCATTCCAATTGTATACGAAGAGAATTCAGGAAACCCCATTGCAGCGCGAATGGTTCCAGCAGTAATTACATACTCTGCTTCTTCATATTCAAAAATTATTGATGGGTTGCCAGTCTCACCACCATCATCATACATCCCTGTTTCCCAGAACGCCTTTATCTGTGAACCAGAAAGTTTTGCTGGTTCTACTAAAGCACGCACAATTGCTGACTGAGCAAGAAAGTCTTGTATCATATGAAACGCTTCTGGTGCATTAGCAGTATTTAGTGGTGCTGCATAGTTGTTTGGAACAAATTCTAGTCCAGACGAAACAAAAGCTGTAGTCGCCATTAGTAGATTTGAAAGAAATCAAAGAAACTGATGCAAAAGCTTCAAGAGAGTTTGTGTGTAGAAAAGTGCTTGTGAATATGTGTGTATGACAATAGATGTGTGTTAGAGTAAGATGTGAAAAGTTTAGACGAAGGTGTGTGTATTGTATAAATATAAAATTCAAATTAAAAACTGAACAGTTTTTAATCATTAATACACAACTGTCTTACTCCTTTAACTGTGTGAATGGAACACATGGCACACATGCAATGACTGACAGCAAGTAATTGACAGTTTCCAATGCGCATGCGCAGTAAAAACAGCAATAATTACCGCCTAATACACTTTTCTAGGCAATTAGCCTCTCTCCTCTGTTTAAAACAAATTAGAACCGTTATCAACCATACTCTTTTATTCAAAAAAATGTTTTCTCAAAAACTGTTACTAATTATTAACTGTCTGAAACAAAAAATTAATTTTAATCATCAGAGATTAAAATAAAATTACCTCAGAGTATAGTACACAATTCATCAGTGTTTACCAATCTTCCTCCTTTGTAAACAAACTCTTTTCACAGAAATGTACAAGTGTGAATATATGTGTGTGAATTAGCAGAGTTTACTGAATATGGATATTTAGACCATCTCAAAGTGCATAAAATCCACAAACTAAAGCAGTAAAAACTGGTTGCACAAAGTCTCATTTATAAAATAAAATCTGATTTTTATCTAAACTCTGTATTTTGATATCCTTTCATTTGAATATATCTTTTATTTTCACCCCCTTTTTATTTTTATTTTTTATTTTTTATTTTTTTTATTTATTATTTTTCCAGTAATCAGTGGTTGGCACTAGTCACCAAAAATCAAAGATTTTAACCCTTATTACATACAATAAGTTCCTGGATCTTCCTAGGCACAACATGATCTCAAAGGAATTTGTGCTCTTTTTGGCATCTTTTGATTTGAGGGTGAAATATTTGCAACTAATAATCAGAGTTTAGACATTTCATCAGTTAATACAATTAATTCATGAGAGAAAATGCAAACAGCTAATAGAGACTCAGTATTTAGGATCAATAAACTAAGAGATGCTATAAATATAGAGACAGTATCATGCTGTGTAAAATTTTTGCACATTTTTGTAATCAGAATTTATAGTACTTAGAAAGATTCATGATTACTTACTGAAAATCATGCTTCATACAATTTTCTTCATCGGTCAATATGTTTCAGACAAAAAATCACAGTCAGAGTATAACATCAGAGTTTAACCGACAGAGTATGACTGACAGAGTATGACTAACATAGTTTGATGAACACATAATGATAGAGTTTACTGAACAGAGTTTACTAGACAGAGTATAATGAACAGAGTTTAACACACTGGAACACATGACAGTGAACATATGTAAAGGAATATAAGCAACAAATCATAGAGTATAGATTTTGAGTATAGTTTTTGAGTCTAACCAGTATCTCTAGTCAAAACCAGAGATCATTCCAAGTTCATTTACCAGCCTTGTAAAAGTAGCTTCACTCAAGGGTTTGGTGAAGATATCTGCAAGCTGTTGGTCTGTAGACACAAAATGAAGTTCAATATCTCCTTCTTCCACATGTTCCCTGATAAAATGATACCTTATACTGATGTGCTTGGTCATGGAGTGCTGTACTGGATTACCTGTCATAGCAATAGCACTTTGATTATCACAGTAAATAGGTATTTTAGAGTACCTTAATCCATAGTCCAGCAACTGATTCTTCATCCATAAAATCTGTGCACAACAGCTACCAGGAGCTATATACTCTGCTTCTGCTGTGGATGTGGAAATCGATTTCTGTTTCTTGCTGTACCAAGAAACTAATCTGTCACCTAAAAATTGACAGCTTCCACTTGTGCTTTTTCTGTCTATCTTACAGCCTGCAAAATCTGCATCAGAGTAACCAATTAAATTAAACTCTGATTCTCTAGGGTACCACATACCAAGAGTTATGGTTCCTTTGAGATATTTGAAAATTCTCTTCACAGCTGTTAGATGTGGCTCTCTGGGGTCTGCTTGAAATCTTGCACAAAGACATGTTGCATACATGATATCTGGTCTACTTGTTGTGAGATAAAGAAGAGACCCTATCATTCCTCTATAGTTTGTCATATCTACTGAGGCTCCTGTGTCTTTGTCTAGCTTTGTTGCAGTAGCCATGGGAGTTGTAGCAGATGAACTATCAAGCATGCCAAATTTCTTGAGAAGATTTCTAGTATATTTTGCTTGATTGATAAAAATACCATCATCTGTTTGCTTGACCTGTAAGCCTAGAAATTAACTAAGCTCTCCCATCATGCTCATTTGGTATCTTGACTGCATGAGCTTTGCAAATTTCTTACAGAGTTTGTCATTAGTAGATCCAAAAATTATGTCATCCACATAGATTTGAACTAACAACAAATCATCACCACTATTGAAATAGAACAAGGTCTTATCAATTGTACCTCTAGTGAACCCACTTTCTAAAAGAAATTGAGCCAGAGTTTCATACCATGCTCTAGGTGCTTGCTTTAGTCCATATAATGCCTTATCAAGCCTGTAGACATAATCTGGATGTTTGGGATCTACAAACCCTGGTGGTTGTTCAAAAAACACTTCTTCTTCAAGTTTCCCATTGAGAAAAGCACTTTTCACATCCATCTGAAAGACTTTAAACTTTTTATGTGCAGCATAGGCCAGAAAAATCCTTATTGCCTCCAATCTTGCAACTGGAGCAAAGGTTTCATCATAGTCAATTCCTTCCTGTTGAGAATAGCCTTTTGCCACAAGTCTAGCCTTATTTCTTGTAATCACTCCATCACTATCTGTTTTGTTTCTGAAAACCCACTTTGTACGAACAATAGATCTGTTCTTTGGTCTTGGTACAAGTGTCCATACTTCATTCCTCTCAAATTCATTTAACTCCTCTTGCATTGCTGTTATCCAGTTTGCATCTTGAAGAGTTTCTTCCACTTTCTTGGGTTCTGTTTGAGATAAGAATGCATGAAACAGACATTCATTATTTGTAGCACTTCTAGTTCTTACACTAGCTTTTGGATCTCCAATTATCAAGTCAGGTGTATGTGCCTGTGTCCACCTTCTTGTTGTTGGTAATTGGCTTCTTTCATTATTATTAGATCCTCCCCCTTGATCCATGCTCTCCTGATTTTCTTGACCATTTGTATTCTCTGAGGCTCCCCCTGAATTGGACTTGATAGTAGGTGATTCGTAAAGGCCTAATTCACCTATTAAAGTCAAGCCCAAGTCTAAAACAAGGCCCGCAAGGTCCACAATGCATACAAGGCCACAAGGCCTGCAAGGTTCACAAGGCCTGCAAGGTCCACAAGGCCTACAAGGCCACAAGCCTGCAATGTCCACCAAGCCCATAGGGATTGGGCATGACACGTTGCACAACAGACAAGTACGAACAAGACAAAGCTGGCACAAGTACAACTGACATCTACAACAAAGCTGGTGCAAGTACATGGTCCCAAACGTCAGGACAACATGCAACTGACACAAGGTGGACACTGACACCCGACCAAGACCCTAGTTTGCAGCTCATGCCCCCACGTGGACACTCAGTCATGTGCAATGCACGTGACGTGAGCCTATATATACCACCTACTCACTTCAGTGGAGGGGGTTCACAACATTCACTACATTTTCACTATACTCAAATTCTGATAGGTTTTGCTCTACCTTCTCTCTACTTTCTCTCTCTAGAAATTAATACCTATCTACATATCTGTATTATGTTTTCCGTCCACCGGATACTTATTCTCACGCCGGAGGTGCTTACGGGGACATAACCCCCCGCGGGCATTTCTGTTTCAGGGAGCGCAGAGCCAATTCCGGTGGAGCTCAGCAAGGCCAACGTAGCTCTGCAAGCATTATAAGCCCAGCAAGGTCGACAAAGCCAAACAAGCATTAGAAGCCCAGCAAGGTCGACAAAGCCAAACAAGCATTACAAGCCCAACAAGCCAAGCGAGCACCTGTTCCAGCATAATACCAAGGAAGTAGAGCCCGACGGTAGAACGACTTATCATTTGGCGCTAGAAGGAGGGGACTTCCCACGCTCTCCAAACCAGCTAACATGGCACCTGTCACACGTAGTTCTAATCAACAACCCCCTGTCATCCAGGAGGTTGGTGGCCCTAGCCACCCCAACTACGTCCGAGTCCGTAATGCCGACACCGACTCAACCCTCAATGCTAGTCGCATAGCTTCTAGAGACCTAAGGAATGTGATCAACCAAAATCAAGAGGTTCCGGCTGCCCGAACGGTTCGTGTCCAACAACCGGAGCAGGTTCAACCTGTCATTGCCCCAGCAACCCCGGACGCACCTATGGCCCTGAACCCTCAACACTTGACACAACAACAGGTCCAACAGATGAACTCTCAGCAAAAGGATGCGCTCATTGCCTTCCTCCAATCCATGGTGCAACCGGCAGCCCCGGTCATACAACCTCAAGTCGATCCAAACGAAGGTGATTCTGAAGGAAACTCAAGGCACTCTCGTGCTCCACCCTTGCCGCAAAGATCAAGGTCAAACGTTCACAGTCGCCTCGGATCCTCGCGTGATCCTGATCATGAAAGGCACAATGGGGATCACCACAGAGATATAACTTGGGCTCATTATAGGAGCAACTGCGAGTACGATTTGAGACACCAACTTGACGATCGCCGTCAACAAAGACGCGCAGAGTCCGAGCAACCAAGAGACATGCAGCAAAGTCCCCCAAGAGGCCCTATCCCACAGAGACGCAATGAACAAAGAACTCCCCATCGGGAGCGAATCCACGACACAAGGGAAGGGCTCGCGGCTGAGCAACTTGCAGAGCAGAACGCTCGCTTTCAAAAACAACTTGACCGACTCCATAAGAAAGTCGATGGGGATCCCGACTTTGAGATAATTGAATCTCCGTTCACATTAAGGCTGGAAGCACAACCTCGAGACAAGAAAGCAAAGCATCCTCAACTCAGGTTCTACAATGGGGACAAGAACCCGGGCGATCATACCCAATTCTTCGATCAACAAATGGCGCTGCATGACTATGATGACCTAACTAAGTGCCGGTTGTTCGCTTCCACCCTCGAGGGCCATGCTCAAAAATGGTTCTCCCTGTTAACTCCACGGAGCATCGATACATGGATGGAATTCAGAGCTGCTTTTCTCCGAAGGTTTCGGGCAAACCGCCCACACGATATCCACACTGTCTCTCTTGAAGGAATTGTTCAGAAAAAGGGTGAAAGCCTTGACGATTACATCCTACGTTTCAAAGAAGGAGTAAATCGTGTCACTTCTGTAGATCAAGGCGAAGCAATCAGTGCCTTTAGACGAGGTCTAGACTCCTACGAATACAAAGACTATGTCCTTGATCTCATTCGCAAAGACCCTAAAGACTTAGCCAAGGTCTACGCAATGGCTTCCGAGTACATTACCGGAGACAATGCGCTTCGAGCCATGAGGCTTACCCGACAAAGAGAGCACTACGAAGCAAAAGTTGAACACCATGCTCCTAAAGAGCTCAGCAACCATCACAAAGATAAGAAACATAAAATTAATGTCTCCGGCCACCATAACAACACTACACGTGATCATGGTCCACACCGTGATGCACAATTCAATCGAAATGTCCGGCCCCAAACCCAGAACGCACCTAGGTTGCCTCCGAAACCAAATCAAGAATGGACAAGGTTCAACCGGAGCACTGCGGTCATACTTCAAGAAATCAAAGGCAAACCATTCTTTGAAAAACCAAGGCCCATGACGGCCCCCATAACAAGCAGAGACCAAACCAAGTTTTGTGACTATCATGAAGATGTTGGGCATGCAACCAACGACTGTGTATCATTCAAGTACTTCCTCGAGAGACAGGCTAAAGACGGAAAATTAGACAACTACCTCTCACAAAAGAATGTAAAGAGAGCAGAGCTAGAAGGATCTAAGAAGCTTGTGATCAACGTAGTGGTCGGAGGTTCTCCACCACGACCACATAGACAGGACACATCCGGGCACGACGAAGTCATGGAGGTTAAGCATAGTCCATCAGTTTGCAATGTCATCTCTTTTAGTGATGAGGATTACGAGGGTGTGGATCCAAATCACAATGAAGCCATCGTCATTACTCTAGACGTAGCCAATCATGATGTTCGCAAAGTATTGGTGGACAATGGATCCTCTGTGGACATTATCTTTCTCCATGCACTCAAAAGAATGAACATAGAGCCTTACAAACTGGAACCAAGTGAACAATCACTATATGGGTTCGGACACAATGCTGTGCAAGTCGACGGGACTGTCCGACTTCCCGTCATTTTTGGATCCAAGCCAAGACAGGTCCATCACATGATCAAGTTCTATGTTATAAATTCTGCATCACCATACAACATCATCCTTGGAAGACCCACATTGTCAAAACTTAGAGCAATAACGTCTACACCACACCTCAAGGTGAAATTCCCAACCCCCAAGGGGTAGGAATACTCAAGGCGGAACCTGAAGTTGCAGAACGATGCTACGGGGCTGCCATCGCAATGGGAGAAACCCACAAAGCCAACAAAAAGAGGGCTGCACTCAGACAACAACAAGAATCTGCGCCACTGCGTGTCACTAAGAAAGCAGCGAGACAGGCTGCGCACCAAGCTCGCGTAGCCGAACAAAGGAAAAAGCGAAAGTTTGGACAAATACTTGCAGTAGAGACAGACCCCTGCATGAGGGATCCACCGGAGCCTGCTGGTCATCCAAACGCAAGGCCCTCGCCTGTGGAAGAGACCGAGCAAATTGAACTTGTCCAAGGAGACGCTGAGAAAGTGGTCAGCATAGGCACTGGACTCAATGAGACTTTGCGAGCAGGCCTCATTCACCTGTTAAGAGAATATGCAGACATCTTCGCATGGAGTGCATCTGATATGCCCGGATTGGACGAGTCCGTTGCTGTGCATCGCCTCGATGTGGATCCCAATCGCGAGCCAGTCAAACAAAAGCGTAGAACATTCGCCCCGGAAAGACAAGAGGCGATAGACGCTGAGGTTGAAAAGCTCTTAGCAGCAGACATTATATTTGAGATCAAGTACCCGCAATGGCTAGCCAATGTTGTCATGGTCAAGAAACCTAATGGCAAGTGGAGGATATGCGTCGACTACACCGACCTCAACAAAGCATGTCCGAAAGACTCCTATCCCCTCCCCACCATTGATCAACTCATCGATGCTACATCCGGTCACCTTATGCTAAGCTTCATGGACGCATATGCGGGATACAACCAAGTCCCCATGGCTAAGGAAGACATTCCCAAGACTGCGTTCATCACTCACAGAGCCGTCTATGCATACAAATTCATGCCTTTCGGACTTGTCAACGCGGGAGCAACTTACCAAAGGCTTATGAACAAAATCTTCAAAGGCCAACTAGGCCGAAACATGGAGGTTTACGTAGATGACATGATCGTCAAGTCACTTCTTGCTGAAACACATCTTGAAGATCTTAAAGAATGTTTTGAGAACCTCCGAGCATGCAAGATGAAACTCAACCCGTCAAAGTGCACATTTGGGCTTAGCGCGGGAAAGTTCCTTGGTTTCCTTGTTAGCAGCAGGGGTATCGAAGCCAACCCATTTAAAATCAAGGCAGTCCTAGAAATGAAAGCCCCTAGGACTCAAAAGGAGGTCCAAAAACTTACAGGGCGCCTTGCCGCTCTTAGAAGATTCATCTCCAAGCTTGCAGAACGATGTCTACCATTCTTTGAAGTTTTAAAGGGAGCAAAAAATTCTAAGGGCCTAACTTGGACGCCGGAGTGTCAAGAAGCATTTGAAGGAATCAAACATTACTTGGTCTCAGCCCCGGTCCTGACCAAAGCACTTCCGGAAGAACCTCTCTACATATACTTGTCTGCGGGACCCCTCGCGGTTAGCGCAGCTCTTGTTCGAGAGGAAGACGGAATCCAAAAGCCCGTGTACTATGTAAGCCAAGTTCTCAAAGACGCAGAAACAAGGTACCCTAACTTGGAGAAATTTGCATTCGCCCTTGTCATGGCTAGTCGAAAGCTCAGACATTACTTTCAAGGGCGCGAGATCAAAGTTGTCACGGACCAGCCACTCAAGAAGATTCTTCACAAACCCGAAATCTCTGGCCGTGTTGTAAACTGGGCAATGGAGTTAAGCCAATTTCAACTTGATTTCATTCCTCGCACAGCCATCAAGGGTCAGGCCCTCGCCGATTTCATCATGGAATGCACATTCCCTGACCATGTTGCGCCTCTTGAAGGCCAATCCTCTAGATCTGACAATGCACCTAGTTCAGACCAAGACATGATCGAGCTCATACCTGATACATGGGAGCTTTACGTAGATGGGTCTGCTACCTTAGAGAGGAGCGGTGCAGGAATCATTTTATCAAGTCCTGATGGTTTTCAAATCCAGCAAGCCCTGCGTTTCAAGTTTAAGGCCACCAATAACCAGTTTGAATACGAGGCCCTTCTTGCGGGTCTCAGGTTGGCTCAACACCTAAAAGTTTCAAGGGTGCTCGTTCATAGTGACTCTCAACTAGTGGTGCGCCAAATTAAGGGGGATTACCTAGCCAAAGACCCCATCATGATCAAGTACCAACGTCTTGCCAAAGAGGCCATTGAAACTTTTGAACACTTCCAACTTCAGCAAGTTGAACGAAGCAGCAATGCGGTAGCTGACGCCCTCTCCAAATTGGCAACCTCCGACTTGGAGAAGTTAGAGGGAGCAGTCTACCTCGAGTACCTTGAAAAACCAAGTGTAGAAGAAGGCCCTTTGGTCTCCAACATTAACACAGAGTCAAGTTGGGCAACCCCTATCATCAGCTACCTTCAACATGGAACCTTGCCATCCGACTCCAAAGAAGCTAGATCTGTGAAAGCAAAGTCCACTCATTTCAGTTGGATTGACGGAGCCTTGTATCGCAAGGGATTTCATGACCCTTTACTCAAATGCCTTGCCCCATCTGAGGCTGAGTATTGTATGAAAGAAGTGCACGAAGGCATGTGCGGTGACCACATGGGGGGCAAGGCGCTGGCGCATAAAATTTTAAGGCAAGGCTATTATTGGCCTACTCTCTTCAAGGATTCCCTTAGCTATGTGCAAAAATGCAAGCAATGCCAGTTCTACAGCAATGTGCCAAAACAAGCCCCGGCTCCTCCATCCTCAATTCTCTCCCCTATTCCCTTTGCCACTTGGGGCATTGATCTCATGGGTCCTTTCCCACTCGCCCCAGGACGACTCAAGTATGTGATCGTGGCCGTGGACTACATGACAAAGTGGGCAGAGGCCAAAGCACTTGCGCACATTACAGACAAAGAATGCATAAAGTTCTTCCACAGCCAAGTCATTCGCAGGTTTGGAATCCCACACACTTTGATCTCGGACAATGGGACTCAATTTGTGAGCAATGATTTTGTGGAGTTTCTTGATGACTTTGGCATTGTCCACAAGCGGTCTTCCGTCGCTCATCCTCAAACCAATGGCTAAGTTGAAGTTACCAATCGAAGCTTACTTCGCGGGCTCGAGAAAAGACTCCAAGACGCTAAGGGGAAGTGGGCAGAAGAGTTACCCAATGTCTTGTGGTCTTACAGAACCACTCCCCGGACCTCCACCGGTGAGTCTCCTTTCAAATTATGCTATGGCACTGAAGCTATCTTGCCCATTGAGATGGGTTCTCCTTCCTTCCGCATCATCAACTACAATGAGCAAACAAACTCGGAAGGACTAAGAACCAATTTGGATTTGTTAGATGAAGTTCGAGACCGAGCTGTGCTTCGTATGACAAACTATAAGCAAAAGACTGCAGCCTATTTCGGGAAGAAGATCAAGCAGCGTCAGTACTCTAAGGGAGACCTTGTCCTAAGGGCAACTGAAGTGTCTGATCCCGGGCACCAAGGCAAGCTGAGCCCGAACTGGGAAGGCCCCTACATCGTTACCCAAGTTGTTCAACCAGGAACTTACAAGCTATCTACCATGGACGGAGTGGAGATTGCCAACACTTGGCATGGACTTCGTCTCCGTAAGTTCTATATCTAGGCTCACGTACTTAGTACGTTTTTTGTAAAGGATTCCCCACGGTCGAACTTATAAGGCCCCGGGGTGCCTTTAGAATTATAAAAATAAGAACTTGTCAAATCTCAATTGTTCGCGGACCCAAGTCCCCTACATGCCAACTGAGCAAGGGCTCTCGCCCGGAATGCTTGTAATCAGCTTTGTTAATGAAATTTGAGACCCTAGTCTCCTTTTATTAATACTTGTGTCTATTGCATCATTCACTTACATGTTTGTTAATATTCGATAATATTCATGCACAACGCAAAGCAAGCCAAGGCCTTGTCAGTTTCACAAACAAAGCCTTGCACTACAAAAGCATGGATGGATAAGTAGATACGCATACAAGATGAGACTAAGCGCTTAGAGTGGTGCCAAGTGAATCATACTACAAGTTCGACAAGACATGCAAGTCTGTAACCAATGCAAGTCAAATACAAACGCTGAATGTCTGAATATGAAAGGATAACATCATACTACATAGAATACTACGGGACGCAGCCCGAATAAATGACTGAATGTCTGAACATAACAACATGCTAGTCTACTACATAAAATACTACGGGACGCAGCCCGGGTCAGCTACTCCTCATCGGAAACACCCTCTGCGTCATCATCTTCAGCAACTGGATCAACACCCTGTCCATCCAATGATCTATCATATGAAAGCAAGTCATCCAAAGGGATCTCGTACTCTCCATCTCCATCAAACGGAACCATCTCCCGAGACGAACTAGTTCCCCCAGAAGCTAAGGCACCATCAGTAGTCATGGCCTTCTTGGCCTGTCTGTCTGCTACAAACTCCATAAAGTTGTGCCTCTCAGAAGTGTACACATTACCCTCCCCAATGAACTCCTCTAAGGCAGTATATCCAAGACGGAAGGCAGGAGAACCCTTCTTGGTGACAAAGGCAGTACACCCCTTGGTGTTAAGGAAAATCTCCACATGCTTACGGTAGTCATCCGTAGCCATGTGCATCAGTCGGGCAATCTCTGCATCCCTGGACTGAACAACCTCTTTCTTCTTCAACTCAACATCCTCTAACTCCCTAGCATGGTTCGCCCGAACCGTAGCAAGCTCTGCAGCCAACTTGGCCTTTTCTCCCTCAAGATGTCGAAGAGAAACAAGAAATCCATCATGATCACCCTTTGCCTTCTGCAGATCCCTCTCTAGTAGGGCTATTTTGGACCCACTACCCTCAGCAAGCTCCTCCGCCTTTTCTGCACGTTCTTTGTACTTTGAGAGCATATCTGGCACCGCACAAGTGATGGAAAACGCCTACATAAGTAAACAAAGACAAGGCATGAAAAACTACGTGACATAGCCAAGGCACAACAATGTATGCAATGCGCGCAATATGTGCAATGCATGCAATGCAATGTACACAATGTGTGCAATATGTTCAATGTGTTCAATATGTGCAAAATGGGCAATATACGCAAGGTACATAATATTAAACATTCACAAAGTCATACCTCTGCATTGCGAGACCGGAATGCACTGATAAACTCTGTGTCCTCCATGCTCGCGTAACGCTCCCTATCCGCTGGAATTCGAAACGCCTTCAATGTATCCCACGACTTACGGCCCTCCCCGGTCCAGCCATCACGAGTCCGAATATCCAGAGTAGACCAACCAACATCCCCCTCAGGCTCAGTCATCCACGAAATAGGCGGTCTTGGACCTCGAATGATAGACTTCACTCCCGGAGCAATCTCAGAATCAGCAGGACCAGAACCAACACCTGATCCCCCGATCGCCTCAACCTGTCCACATGCCCCTAACTCAGCAGCAACCGATGACCCTGCGGGCACAGACACGACCTCAACATGCTGCTCGAGGGATACAGAATCCTCATTGGTATCCACATCTTCAGAGCTAGTCTGCACCACATTGGATCTCTTCCTGGCCACCTCCTTCACTCCCCGAGAAGTACCAGACTCAGCATGCCTCTTCTTACTAACAACCCCACCAGCCTTAGAGCCACGAACCGACTGGCCGGCGAAACAAGCAGTCAAGCTGTCAATATCCATATCAGTGGGTATCACCTCACGAAGCACTGCAATAACAAGTCGAAACAACTGTCAATACACTAGGCATGAATATCTATGACCTACAAGTGATGCAAGCTATGCAATGAATGCAAGTCATACATGAACTATTCAAGATGACTATCTATCTAAGAAATAAGATATGGCATGCAAAGCGTACAAGGTGCGCAGGGTGAGACAGAGATGCAAAGCGTACAAGGTGCGCAAGGTGAGACAGAGATGCAAAGCATACAAGGCGTGCAAGGTGAGAAAGAAAGGCAAAGCGTATAAGGTGTGCAGAATCACACAAGTTAAGCAAAGCAAATATGACACTCACAGTTATAGTAGCACAAGAATGTGTTGTCACGAAAGAGACGGGGCTTCCATTTGTTCCCCTTGTAGACGTTTGTAAACGTCCGTATCGAACTCAAGATTGTGCCACTATAATCAAGATCGGGGGTGGCAACGTGAATATCCTCGGCAAACAAAGGCAACCAGGCCAAGTCCCCTCCCCGAATCCAAATCCACTCACAATGCCACAGCCTATGCGAGCTGTCCAACTCAGTCCATCTCTCACCAAACCTCTTATCTCTCCAGGTGAAACTAAATATGGGACGAGAGCTATTACAACTAGCCTGAAACAACGACCAAAACAGTCGGCGAGACGGAGCAATGCCAAGCTCCGCGCAACGCACAATGAAACATAATATAGACCACAAGGCGTTGGGTGCCAACTGATACAAGGCACAACGAAGATCCCTGCGAAGAAGATAATACACAAACTTGTGCATAGGAAATCGGAGCCCTAAACGAAGATGAGCCAAAGGGAGTGCAACATAACCCTCTCCGCGGGGTCTAAATGGAACGTCATCGCGTCCAGGAAGCTCAATCTCATACTCAGGCGGAATACTGAAAGCTGCCCGCATCTGCTCAAGACCCAGCGAACATCGGCTAGGAACTGTGGCATACTCCAAATGTCCAAACCTCCTATCCATGCGATCACTATCATATCTAGGAGGAGACACATCCTGTCTCTGTAACTCTCTCTCAAAAGTCTGGAAATAAGACGGCCGAACGGTGCTCTCATCCTCGGGGACTGGAGGAAACAGCCTCCCCGTCTCACTCCATCCCCCCATCACACCTCTGAGAGGCGGGCGATCAGATGCCCTAGGACGGGGCTTAGCCCTGAAATACTCACGGTGACCCTCGGGAATGTCATGAAAAGAAATCTCTCCCGAACCTGCATGACCTGTCGAGGTCCCTGCGCGATCCCGATCATACGGTGTCTGGCCTCGTGGTAAACTCATGGTCCTGGCCATCCAAGCTCGCGAATCCTCCCGCACTCTACCTATAATGGCAAGAGAGTAAACGGAGTCAAAAACAGGGTTCAACTCACGCAAACTCTACAAAGTGCAAAATTTCGCCACATATTCCGAGGCACATGCGAACGAACCCAAAACTAATTTTGGCTTTGACACAACCAAATTCAACCACGAATCCAACCAAAAACTCCAAACCCATTTCCACACCACCACTCGAATCACCCATCAAATTCAATATTCACAAAAATCAAAACTTGAGATTTCAAAAAACCTCTAAACTCATATATGGATACTAAACAGTTAACTCCATACACATGCAAAAAACTAATTATTCAGCCTACCCACCCAATGTAAAATCGATTATGAACACAAGATTCAATTCCTTTTAGCCTAACAGTTATATATGCACCAACTATATATCTACTGCTATGCTCAGCTATGCATGAAACAAAACAAGTATATACAAAAACCCAATTCCGATCTCGCTTCGCAAAAACCCAATCGCAAAGTCCATCAAAAATTCAAAGCCCATTTATACATTAACACACATACATATATTATGTGAAAACGAGCTAAAAGTTCAGTTCTAACAACCCCAAAATCTACAAGAACAAACCGGCAAAAACATTGTTATATACATAATAACATATGTGTACATACAAAAGGGAAGCTGCTACTGGAAAATAAACATATAGGCAAATATAAGGATTGAAAGTACCTTCTGATTTGAAGACGAAGACGGGCAGCTTCACGGATTCTGCACTATTTACTGTTTCATGGTTGTGTATTTATATGTTTATGGTTATGTTTGGATATGGGTAGCAGCTTGTGAGAAGGGGACAGGAAGATAAGCTTCTATGTGCAAAAATGCTTGTGTTCGTTGTGAACTTTTGGGAATAAGTTTAATATACGAAAAGCGCAGACATGGTCCCTGTTGGTGAAGAATGAAGCAATTATAATGTTAAATATCTGCTCACGGGTGCACAACTCATGATACATTGGGAATAAAAAACAGCAAACGATTATGACTAGTCGAAATAGTCACTGGATTCCCGGAAAAAAGAAACTCGGCTGCTTTGGTCATTGTGCTATGGATAATCATTTTATTTCTTCGTTGACTGGACTCAACCCTATCAAATGTTCTCTCGGTATCACGCGCACATGACATTTCACTTGTCACAGTATGGACTTCACACCATCCGAGCATCCGAGCAAACATGATCATATACCAATAGAGAGACAAAAATCCGGGCGTGCATGGCAAAGTACTAGTGGAAACATGGTTCAATAATTCTTTACAAGCATTCACGTGTACAAGGCAACGGGTATCCAAGCATCCAAGGGTTGGACAAGCAAAGACAAGTATTTTCAAGCATCCAGGAAGGGTATCATGCACTCGGAAAAATAATAAAATGCAAGGCAAGTGTGAGCATACATAAGTAAACAAGATGACAACAAACATCCGAGACTGAACCAACTCAAAGAAGAGGAAGAAACTGTCAAAGAATTTGGGCAAAAGTAAGCACTATACTCACGGCTAGCCATTTCGCTTGTACTTCGAAGTAGTCAACAAAGATTGAAAGCTGATATACTGACAACATTGCTGGACAAAAACGTTGGAGGAAATACCATTCCTTCTGTAAACAATCACAAGATTACAGAATTGCACTCACGACAGCCTCAGCTTTCGACAAAAAGAGAATACAAGAACATAGCCGAATATTCCAAGACATTCAGCAAGAACACGTGCGACAGACAAAAAGCAACATGTACAAGGCAAACACATGTGATGTTCATTTACAGAATATCCGAGCATCCGAGCGCTCAGTGGATACATTCGGGCAAAGTGAAATCTGAGCATGCATCACACCCGTGTATTGTCAGCTGGCTACTGTATTGATCACACCCGTGGCCCTGGTTTATACCACCTTCAACTCGAGGTTCCAGCTGAGTGAGCATCTCAACGGTCAAGGTCAAGTCACCACCATTAGCATAGTACACCTCTGCAAGGCTTTCAGCAGCGAAACCAGGAAATTGGGAAGCAAAAAACTCAGACCAGGTTCATATCGTTCATATGCGTGTTTAATGCAATTCAACTGTTACATCTATATAACATGCAATATTATGTTGATGTAATGCTACAACTGGAGAGGGCTGGGTGCCAACCATCTCTCCTTTCTACGAAAACATGGTACATGTCTGTACTCTCCAGCAACTACTGTTCACTTAACATGTTGTACCTTTGTGATTTGGGCATGGCTGAGCAAGTTTCATCCCTTTGTTAACTAGAAAATAGTCAGTAACTAAGCTTCTAGTTGGGTTACCGTTGTTTCTCTGTGCTGTTGAAGAAAAGGTTGAGGCACAGTTTCCTGTTAAGAAGGGACAATCGTTTACATCTGTGATGGAGTGCACTACTAGTCTTAGGGGTTCTAATTGGTGGAAGCTTCCTATATCTTGCCGTACTCCCATCGTACCTGCATGCAAGACGTCCGAGCACGATGGGCATTCCTCTCGGATGCATGTGGTGCATACACACACCCATAAGTACAAGGAAAGAAACAAAAAACAAACAGACAGAAAAGGAAAAGCAAGAAAAAGAAAAAGGATGACACAGGATGGTGCATGCATGCGTGCATGTGTACTAGGCAACCTACAAAAAGGCAAAACAAAGGAAACCACCGAAGTTGGTGATAAAGCTCGAGCATGCACAACATCCGAATAAGTCGTCTAGCTCACAAACTCATTTTTCACAGTTAAACAAGTCGAAGTAGGGGGTGCAGGCATTCTCACTTTGGATATTGTGTTGACTGTTGAGAGAAGGAAAAATCCGAGTATCCGCGCACATTGACTCATATACTAGTATACATGCACCCACATGTTGGCATGATAAATATCAGAGATGCATGCACATACTATATTCACATGGGTTCAAGGGTGAGCAAGTCAAACAAAAAACATGCAAGGCATCCGAGCTTACATAGCCACCTGGCCAACTCTCGGATAAGTTTGTCACCAATTATCTCGGATATAAGTAAAGTTTGAGCCAAATACAAAGTTGCGCGGACATGTTTGAATACCACCCCCGGTAACAAAATTACATGTAAAATTATTTATAACATTCATAATTGTTTTTATTCATAATTTAAAATAATAATATTTTATATATTATTATTTTAATTATTAAATTATTATCATTATTACAACAAATCTTTTACAAAGACCCTCTCGGGTCAGCAAGGTCCTCTCGGATCGACTTGTTCTCTCGAACAAACCTCCTACTTAAGTCCTTGGACCTATCCAAACTTAAGTGGGGGGCAACAAATTTTTTACAAAGACCCTCTCGGGTCAGCAAGGTCCTCTCGGATCGACTTGTTCTCTCGAACAAACCTCCTACTTAAGTCCTTGGACCTATCCAAACTTAAGTGGGGGGCAACAAATTTTTTACAAAGTCCCTCTCGGGTCAGCAAGGTCCTCTCGGATCGACTTGTTCTCTCGAACAAACCTCCTACTTAAGTCCTTGGACCTATCCAAACTTAAGTGGGGGGCAACAAATTTTTTACAAAGTCCCTCTCGGGTCAGCAAGGTCCTCTCAGATCGACTTGTTCTTTCGAACAAAACTCCTACTTAAGTCCTTGGACCTATCCAAACTTAAGTGGGGGCAACAAATTTCTTACAAAAACCCTCTCGGGACAGCAAGGTCCTCTAGGATCAACTCGTCCTCTCGGACAAACCTCCTACTTAAGTCCTTGGACCTATCCAAACTTAAGTGGGGGGCAACAAATTTTTTACAAAAGCACCTCCAGCTCACAACGATCCTCTTGAATTTATGTATCATCTCAAACAAACACCCTACCCAAATCCAACATAAATCTTTTACTACTCCTCCATCCCTCTAAAGAGGAATGAAGGAGTGGGGGGCAAATGATAGTAGGTGATTCGTAAAGGCCTAATTCACCTATTAAAGTCAAGCCCAAGTCTAAAACAAAGCCCGCAAGGTCCACAATGCATACAAGGCCACAAGGCCTGCAAGGTTCACAAGGCCTGCAAGGTCCACAAGGCCTACAAGGCCACAAGCCTGCAATGTCCACCAAGCCCATAGGGATTGGGCATGACACGTTGCACAACAGACAAGTACGAACAAGACAAAGCTGGCACAAGTACAACTGACATCTACAACAAAGCTGGTGCAAGTACATGGTCCCAAACGTCAGGACAACATGCAACTGACACAAGGTGGACACTGACACCCGACCAAGACCCTAGTTTGCAGCTCATGCCCCCACGTGGACACTCAGTCATGTGCAATGCATGTGACGTGAGCCTATATATACCACCTACTCACTTCAGTGGAGGGGGTTCACAACATTCACTACATTTTCACTATACTCAAATTCTGATAGGTTTTGCTCTACCTTCTCTCTACTTTCTCTCTCTAGAAATTAATACCTATCTACATATCTGTATTATGTTTTCCGTCCACCGGATACTTATGCTCACGCCGGAGGTGCTTACGGGGACATAACCCCCCGCGGGCATTTCCGTTTCAGGGAGCGCGGAGCCAATTCCGGTGGAGCTCAGCAAGGCCAACGTAGCTCTGCAAGCATTATAAGCCCAGCAAGGTCGACAAAGCCAAACAAGCATTAGAAGCCCAGCAAGGTCGACAAAGCCAAACAAGCATTACAAGCCCAACAAGCCAAGCGAGCACCTGTTCCAGCATAATACCAAGGAAGTAGAGCCCGACGGTAGAACGACTTATCATTTGGCGCTAGAAGGAGGGGACTTCCCACGCTCTCCAAACCAGCTAACATGGCACCTGTCACACGTAGTTCTAATCAACAACCCCCTGTCATCCAGGAGGTTGGTGGCCCTAGCCACCCCAACTACGTCCGAGTCCGTAATGCCGACACCGACTCAACCCTCAATGCTAGTCACATAGCTTCTAGAGACCTAAGGAATGTGATCAACCAAAATCAAGAGGTTCCGGCTGCCCGAACGGTTCGTGTCCAACAACCGGAGCAGGTTCAACCTGTCATTGCCCCAGCAACCCCGGATGCACCTATGGCCCTGAACCCTCAACACTTGACACAACAACAGGTCCAACAGATGAACTCTCAGCAAAAGGATGCGCTCATTGCCTTCCTCCAATCCATGGTGCAACCGGCAGCCCCGGTCATACAACCTCCAGTCGATCCAAACGAAGGTGATTCTGAAGGAAACTCAAGGCACTCTCGTGCTCCACCCTTGCCGCAAAGATCAAGGTCAAACGTTCACAGTCGCCTCGGATCCTCGCGTGATCCTGATCATGAAAGGCACAATGGGGATCACCACAGAGATATAACTTGGGCTCATTATAGGAGAAACCGCGAGTACGATTTGAGACACCAACTTGACGATCGCCGTCAACAAAGACGCGCAGAGTCCGAGCAACCAAGAGACATGCAGCAAAGTCCCCCAAGAGGCCCTATCCCACAGAGACGCAATGAACAAAGAACTCCCCCTCGGGAGCGAATCCATGACACAAGGGAAGGGCTCGCGGCTGAGCAACTTGCGGAGCAGAACGCTCGCTTTCAAAAACAGCTACCAGCAACTGATTCTTCATCCATAAAATCTGTGCACAACAGCTACCAGCAGCTATATACTCTGCTTCTGCTGTGGATGTGGAAATCGATTTCTGTTTCTTGCTGTACCAAGAAACTAATCTGTCACCTAAAAATTGACAGCTTCCACTTGTGCTTTTTCTGTCTATCTTACAGCCTGCAAAATCTGCATTAGAGTAACCAATTAAATTAAACTCTGATTCTCTAGGGTACCACATACCAAGAGTTATGGTTCCTTTGAGATATTTGAAAATTCTCTTCACAGCTGTTAGATGTGGCTCTCTGGGGTCTGCTTGAAATCTTGCACAAAGACATGTTGCATACATGATATCTGGTCTACTTGCTGTGAGATAAAAAAGAGACCCTATCATTCCTCTATAGTTTGTCATATCTACTGAGGCTCCTGTGTCTTTGTCTAGCTTTGTTTCAGTAGCCATGGGAGTTGTAGCAGATGAACTATCAAGCATGCCAAATTTCTTGAGAAGATTTCTGGTATATTTTGCTTGATTGATAAAAATACCATCATCTGTTTGCTTGACCTGTAAGCCTAGAAAGTAACTAAGCTCTCCCATCATGCTCATTTGGTATCTTGACTGCATGAGCTTTGCAAATTTCTTACAGAGTTTGTCATTAGTAGATCCAAAAATTATGTCATCCACATAGATTTGAACTAACAGCAAATCATCACCACTATTGAAATAGAACAACGTCTTATCAATTGTACCTCTAGTGAACCCACTTTCTAAAAGAAATTGAGCCAGAGTTTCATACCATGCTCTAGGTGCTTGCTTTAGTCCATATAATGCCTTATCAAGCCTGTAGACATAATCTGGATGTTTGGGATCTACAAACCCTGGTGGTTGTTCAAAAAACACTTCTTCTTCAAGTTTCCCATTGAGAAAAGCACTTTTCACATCCATCTGAAAGACTTTAAACTTTTTATGTGCAGCATAGGCCAGAAAAATCCTTATTGCCTCCAATCTTGCAACTGGAGCAAAGGTTTCATCATAGTCAATTCCTTCCTGTTGAGAATAGCCTTTTGCCACAAGTCTAGCCTTATTTCTTTTAATCACTCCATCACTATCTGTTTTGTTTCTGAAAACCCACTTTGTACCAACAATAGATCTGTTCTTTGGTCTTGGTACAAGTGTCCATACTTCATTCCTCTCAAATTCATTTAACTCCTCTTGCATTGCTGTTATCCAGTTTGCATCTTGAAGAGCTTCTTCCACTTTCTTGGGTTCTGTTTGAGATAAGAATGCATGAAACAGACATTCATTATTTGTAGCACTTCTAGTTCTTACACTAGCTTCTGGATCTCCAATTATCAAGTCAGGTGTATGTGCCTGTGTCCACCTTCTTGTTGTTGGTAATTGGCTTCTTTCATTATTATTAGATCCTCCCCCTTGATCCATGCTCTCCTGATTTTCTTGACCATTTGTATTCTCTGAGGCTCCCCCTGAATTGGACTGTTCAGTATTTGAACTTTCAGAGTTTGACTCAGAGTTTCTGTTTGATTCTTCATTTGACTCTCTTTCAGAATTTGAGTCTTCATTTTGAGAATTTTCTGAAGTTTCTTCACGCTCCCCCTCGACTGGTTCTCTATTTTGTTCTGTCTGAACTAATTCTTCAGTGTTTACCAGTAGAGGATCAGAGTATGCTTCGACAGAGTTTGTTGGATTAGCTTCATCAGAGTTTACATCATCAGAGTTTAGATCTTCATTTTCAAAGCGAAGTTGATCATGATATTCTTCATCTTCCATTCCAGTTATTTTCTTGTCATCAAATGACACATGTATAGATTCCATGATCACTTTAGTTCTCAGATTATAGACTCTGAATGCCTTTGTTGACAATGGGTATCCAACAAAAATTCCTTCATCAGCTTTTAAGTCAAACTTGGTCAACTGTTCAGGATGAGTTTTTAACACAAAACACTTGCATCCAAATATATGAAAATACTTCAAATTTGGCTTCTTATTCTTCACCATCTCATATGGTGTTTTCCCATGCTTATTGATCAGTGTAGCATTCTGAGTAAAACAAGCAGTTTGAACAGCTTCTGCCCAGAAATATGTTGGCAACTTTGCTTCATCAAGCATTGTTCTGGTAGCTTCGATTAGAGTTCTATTCTTTCTTTCAACTACACCATTTTGCTGTGGAGTTCCAGGTGCAGAAAATTCTTGCTTCACTCCTCTTTCCTTGCAGAAAGCTTCTATTACTGAATTTCTGAATTCAGTTCCATTATCACTTCTTATTATTTTCACTTTAAAATCTGATCCTTTTTCCAGTAGTTTTACATGTTCAATTAGAATTGAGGCAGTTTCATCTTTCTTTGCTAAGAAATACACCCATGTATACCTTGTGTACTCATCAACAATGACTAAGGCATACTTCTTTCTGCCCAATGACATTATATTTACTGGACCAAAAAGATCAACATGTAGAAGATGATAAGGATCCATAACTGAAGATTCAGATTTTGTCTTGAAAGATGACTTCCTTTGCTTGGCCTTTTGACAAGAATCACACAGACCATCTAAGCTAAGTATTGACTTTGGAAGTCCCCTTACAAGATCTTTTCGAATTAATTCATTGATGTTGTTCAAGTTTAGATGAGAGAGCTTCTTATGCCATTTCCAACTCTCTTCATTTGACATTCTTGCAGATAGACACACAGTTTTTCCTTCAGAGTTTGTTACCAAACTTGCTTCATCACTACTAGAAAAACTGCATTAGACATCGGTTTCTGACCGATGTCTTTGAACAATCTGGTGCGATGTCTTTGTCGGTGATGTCTAATGTCCAAACTTTAGACATCAGTTTTCAGCCGATGTCTAATATCATTTTACACATCAGTTTTCAATAAATTTCCGATGTTTATGTCCATTCTTCTTGGTTCAACTGCATGAGGTTAACTTTTAATCGTCATATTGCTCGTATTAGATGTTATTTAACCTATGACAGACGTAGATTATTTCGACATATACATCAGTTTTTTTGAAAAAATTGATGTCTAATCTAATTTAAACATCAGTTGACATTATGAAACTGATGTATAATGTAACATTAAACATCGGTTTTAGACGATGTCTAAGAGATTATTAACATCAGTTTCAAACTGATGTATAATGTAGCAATAGACATCAGTTTTGGATGATGTTGAAGACATCTATTACATTTGTTACTTGTTTTTAAAGCCGATGTCTGAGGCATATACATCATGGATAGTACTACAGTCATTATCAAAAATCAAATAAGGCATCAAAATAACCACAACTCGATTATCATTATCAAAAAATATTCAGTATATACATCAATGACTACACTTTAAATCGGTAAATGGAAAAGTTGTACATTACAACTCTAGTAAATGCATTTACAACCCCTTTGATGTACCCACTCAAACTTGACCTGAAGTTCTCTGAGCAGCTCTTGTTACCTTCGTCAACATCCTGAACAATTCCACTAACAAGACACCCAACTTGAGCTCCATCATTGAACAACTTACTAGTTAGCCCTGTACTGTATTTACCATAGCTGCCTCAGAAATTCTTCATAGCCACAAGCCCCTGCAAATAAATAAAAACACTTCATATAGTAGAAACATAATAACATGACAAATATCGTGTAAGTGTCTATGTGTAAGACAGGAATGTATATTATATAAATTAATGTGTTGATACACCAGGTAACCTGCAAGGCTCTTACCCTCCGTCTTTGACAATCTTGTTCTTTCTCTTGTCTTAAAGTGTTGTACTGTTCCAGCATAGAAGTGAGGGTACCTGAAAATTAGTAAACATGTGAACCTAATCATCATTTAACTTTATAAGCAGCAAGGGACATAACTTATAAAAAACGAGGTTGTCTTAGTAACGTTCACCTTCATTAAGATTAACTAATTTCAGCTCTAGAAGAAAAATGCTTACTCCATCATATAAAAACTCAGTTCTCCAGAGTAGAAATATACATATAAACAGGAAAGTAGGAACTGAAAGTGAGCAACAATTTCATTGTTTTCCAGAGTAGACATTTTATAATATGCTGCATTAAAAGCTGTCTGGGTAATGTTCAAATTTGTTTCTGCTGACATAGATCCTAATAATTATGCAATAATCAGGTTTTTGAAATGACGGGAACATCTATATACCTCTTAAATTATAAACGGTAATAATTTGCATTGAAGATAAACAATTTCCCGAATCAGATCATAAATTAATTAAACAAAAACCAATGGCATTACTTATGTCAGCTTGATTCTGAGAAAGTTTATGTTTTAAATGCCTTTGCATGATAAATGCAGTACCTTGCACATGGGTAACTATCTATAAATTATTCTAATACTTGATAATGTGGCATTTGCAGGCGTATTCTAAAATACTGCTACATTAAATTCAACTGTATAGTCTCAGGCCTTCTGGTAGTAAAATCACTAGAGAACATAAGAAAATTTAGCAAATAAATTTATCTGAGATACAATGTGCACACAGATGCACGATAAAAGTAGGAAATACTCCTACAGTTAAGCAACCAAAAAAAAGTACCTTGCAGGTATTAGCATTCCCACTCCAGTAACACCAAAAACTGGTCAAATTTGGCAAATCATTTAGACATAGAAGCTTCCGGGAACACGATGCTTTCAGTGACTTCTTCTTGTTCACCTGCCCCAATTATATCTCTCATCATGTTGCATTCATTACTCCACAAAATGGAGTAAGTGTGAAATGCTGTTGCAGGATCAAACCAGAGGTTAACCTTTTGTTCTCTATCTCCTTTTCCATGAGCGTACACATTGGTTTGGACTGTGTAAGGCTGTCCAGCCCCAATTATCTCTCTCATCATGTTGCATTCATTACTCCACAAAATGGAGTAAGTGTGAAATGCTGCTGCAGGATCAAACCAGAGGTTAACCCTTTGTTTTCTATCTCCTTTTCCATGAGCGTACACATTGGTTTGGACTGTGTAAGGTTGTCCAGTCCGGTTCCCTAGAAACTCAAAGTCGAGCTCATCGCGTATCGTGTTAGTGTCGAAATTCATCTATGATCAACCAAAATGAAGAAGTCTGAAGTAAGTCTCTATTCTTTAGCACTGCAATTAATTAGAATTAGAAAATAATAGAGTTGAGAGCTAGCAAACTTACATAGAAGGCCGTAACTGTCCCTGCGGAGTCACCAGGAATGAGTTTAATCTTCATGCTAACTTTTCCAAATAAGTATTGATACTTGGAAGCAAATCCACATCCTATTTAATCATCAAACAGAAATTTGACACAATGTTATACTCCTAGAAGTCAAGTGATATACATCATAATAATCTAATAAGTAACAAGAACATAAGAGAGTACATACCTATCGAATCAACTAAAGTACATGCATTAAAATAATTGAAAACTCCATACTAATTCTTATCCAGAAAATGGTCCTTATAACAAATATCATGAATTAAAATAAAACCCCCAATTTAAAAATTAGGGTTTCAATTTTTAAAAACCCCCAATTTGAAACTAAATTCATGGTTACTAATACTTACCATACATACAAAGGCAGCTTACCCACTCACCAATTCGAGCTTTTGAGCTTCGAATTTGGTTCTGAGCTTACTTCTTTAATAAATCGATTTGGTTTCAAAAAAATCAATTTGGTTTCAAAAAATCAATTTGGTTTCGAAATCAAATTGATGAGAAGCACTGATTTCGTTTTGTGTAGTATTGAGAAGCAGTGATATTGGGTAGTTTACCTCTTGATTTAGAGATGAGAGTTGGGGGAGGTGAGAGCCGAGAGAGTTTTTTTAGTCAGGGGAGGTGAGAGTTGAGAGAGAAAAAGAGTGTGTTAGATTTTAGTTTTTAGTTTTGATTTTGATTTTGTCGGGAAAAAAAATAGAAAAGAGGGGGAAACCAAGAAAGGGGGAAAATTGGCTAAGGGGGGATATTATTTCGAAACGCGGGGGAAATAAATTGATAAGAGAGGGGGGAATTCGGAAAAGCGTGCATTCAGTTTTTTAAGTATATTTAAGACAACGCTTGAACAACAAAGTGATGTCTGAATAACAGATAGACATTAGTTTTTTTACAACCGATGTTATTGTTCTTTTTAACATCGGGCGCCTCTTGAACCGATGTTAAAGCAGTGATGTCTATTAACATTTTTCTTGTAGTGCATAGATGTTATTGTGCCTGTGTCCAACTAGAACAACTTTTCCTGTAGATTTGCTGATCACTTCACAATGTTCAGAATGAAAATCTACATGGTATCCTCTGTCACAGATTTGACTCACAGAAAGAAGATCATGTTTGAGTCCTGAGACTAGAGCTACATTTTTGATGATGACACTTCCAAGATTGATATTGCCATATCCCAGAGTACGTCCTATGTTTCCATCTCCATAGGAAACTTTTGGGCCAGCCTTCTCCTCAAAGTCTGATAGCAGGGCTTTATTTCCAGTCATATGTCTTGAGCATCCACTGTCCAAGATAAGTGTGCTCTCTTTTATACCCTGCAATCACAAACAAACACTAAGTGTTAGTTTTAAGGACCCAGACTTGCTTGGATCCTTTGGCTTTCTTAACAGTGTTAGCTTTTGCAGCGGAATCACTATCAACAGAGTTTAAACTAACATTGTCAGACTTTACACTTGCAGAGTTTGCTTGAACCCACTTCAGATTGGGTTTTAGCTCATAATAGTTGTGATAAATAGCATGATAACTCTTGCAAGTATAAATGGAATGCCAAGTACTTCCACAGTGTGTGCATAAAGTGTGTGGTCTAACTCTAACATAATCATTTTTCACTCCAGATTTTGAGGGTAAAGAATTAATATTTTTGTTCTTATTGCAAAACCTGGCAAGATGGTTAGTACTACCACAATTATGACATGTTTTTCTAGGAGCAGCAGAATTAGGCAGATAACCATCTTTTTTATTAATGCCTACTTTTCCATTTCTATTTCTCTTAAACATTTTCTGTTTGTTAACAGACTTTACCTCTTTGAGCTTATGTTTGAACTGTTTCTCTGTCATTAAACCAATATTAACCTGTTTATCACAGATTTTTACTGGTTCTTTAATAGCTTCTAGCTCAATCTCATTCTCTGTTATTGAATCAACATTAACCTGTTCTTCACAGGTTTCAACAGGTTCCATAACAGCTTCCTTCACAACAACAGACTTTAACTTACTGTTTTCAGGAACAAATAGCATAGGTTTAAGTTGTGGTTTCACTTTGACTTTATCTTGAAACCTAAGTTCATCTCCCTCATTGTAACCTAAACCTACAGTATCTGTCTGAAAAACCTGATGTGTGTCTCTTCCTGAATTGGTCCAGGTTTTAATCACTTTTCTTTCTTTTTCCAACTCAGACTCTATTTTCCTATATCTTTTAAGCAATTCCTGTTCAACATAAACAGCATCATCTCTCTCTTTTTGAACTTGTTGCATGTTAACAAGCTTCTCTTCAAGAAATTCATTTCTTTCTTTAAGATCTAGATTCTCAGATTTTATTCTTTCATTCTCTAAAGTCTGATCCCTATAACTAACATGTATGCTTTTAAGATAAATTCTTAACTCAGATATATTATCAGTATCATAAGCATAAGTTGTTAAAGGTACCTTGTTTTCAGATGACTCAGCTTCATCTTTCACAGTAGCCATAAGAGCATAATTGACTCCCTCATCTGAGTCTGAAGTGTCTGCCCAGTCCTTGCCTTTAGTGATGAGTGCTTTCTCAGATTTTCCTTTCTTGCACTCTGGAGCATAATGACCCATTTCTTTACACTTGTAGCACTGGATCTCAGACTTGTCTTTCTTTCCGGACTTGGTATATCCTCCATCAGACTTTCTGAAATTTCTCTTATCAGAGTTTGAATCTTTCCTTGAGAATCTCTTTCCTTTCTTGAAGTTCTTGAATCCCATCTTCTTGAAAGTCTTCACCATTAAAGCAGCCATCTTCATCATCTCTTCTTCATCATCCTCAGAATCAGAAGCTTCATCATCAGTATTTGAGCCATCATCAGAGTTTGATGACTCACTTTCAGATTTGATGACTAAAGCCTTTCCTTTGGCTTTCTTTCTTGAAAGTTCCTTCTTGACGGGCTTCTCTTCAACTTTGAGAGCAACAGATTTTGTCTTCTTACTCATTCTTCTATTCCTTTGTTCTATCTCCAGTTCATGAGTTTTCAACAACCCATAGATTTCATCAAGTTCTGTATCAGCAAGTTCATAATTATCTCTTATTGTGGTTGCCTTTAAATCCCACTTTTCAGGTAGAGATAACAGAAACTTGAGATTAGACTCTTCAATATCATATTCTTTATCAACTAGAGATAGATCATTCAACAGTTTATAAAATCTGTCATAAGTCTCAGTTAAAGTTTCACCAGATCTTGAATCAAAGTGTTCATACTCCTGTGTTAGTATGGTTCTCCTATTCTTCTTAATAGCGCCTGTTCCTTGGCATCTGACTTCTAGAGCATCCCATATCTCTTTGGCAGTCTTGCAGCCAATTACTCTGTTAGACATCACATTATCTAAGGCACTGTGGAGAAGATGTCTAACCTTTGCATCCTTAGCAATTGATGAGATGTCTTCAGGAGTCAAATCCTTCTTTTCCTTTGGGATCAGTTTCTGCTCTTCATCACCAATAACAGGAGACAATTTAGTTGGCATATGAGGACCATTGTTGATTCTGTCAAGGTATTCTGGATCTGTGGCTTCCAGAAACATGGTCATCTTCACCTTCCATATAGGATATTCTGCTGGTCTGAGAATTGGAACCCTGATTGACTCATATCTGCTCACAGAGATTGGTTGAACCTTTTCAGTATTAGAACCTGTTTGATTGCTTTCAACCATGATTATACTTGTGTTTGAATCGTAAAACTGTATATATTAATCAGCCTTGGCTCTGATACCAATTGTTAGGCCGAATACACAATATATAATCAATATATGAATGAGAATAACAATTAAGAACACTGTTTGTTAATCAACAAACTGAATTATATAAATAATTCTTCTCTCAGTGATGTTAATGAATCACAGAGAGCTGCTAGGTTACAAGAATAATAATTCTATGTTCGCATCCCTTTTAGGGTTAACCTATCTGTGTTTATATAATACACAGTTACATAATCAATCTCTAATTGATATTCCTATAAATCAGCTATACAGATTATATCAAATTAGGATTGCTTCTGTCTTCTGTCCTGTTTCCTTATCTGTCTCAATATATCTTGCTTCTTTCCATCTTCAAGATATATTGCTTCTAGAATCTTTATATTTACACCGACAGCTTAAGTAAACTTCTTCTCCCCATCAGACTTTATCAAACTCTGACTGGCTTCAAGTAAACTCTCATCCAGTCAGACTTTATCAAACTCTGACTGGTTTCTTGATAAGCTCAAACTCTGATGTGTACCTGTTTCTCAAACACTGATAAACAAACATCAGCAATTATATCTAACAATGCTCATTTCATATTTACTTTGCATAAGCTTGGCAAACTTTTGACAAAGTTTTTCATCTGTAGACCCAAAAATTATGTCATCTACATAAATTTGAACAAGTATAGTAGAGCCATTCACAATCCTATGAAAGAGAGTTTTATCTATAGTACCTCTAGTGAAGTGATTCTCAAGGAGGAACTGTGAAAGTGTGTCATACCAGGCTCTAGGTGCTTGTTTCAAACCATAGAGTGCTTTGAGGAGAAAGTACACATACTCTGGAAAATCATCATCTTCAAAATCAGGAGGTTGACTCACATACACCTCCTCTTCCAATTCCCCATTTAGAAAAGCACTCTTCACATCCATTTGATAGACCTTAAAATTGGCATGGGCTGCATAGGCTAGGAAAATTCTTATTGCTTCTAGTCTTGCAACAGGAGCAAATGTCTCATCAAAATCAATTCCCTCTTCCTGTGAGTAGCCTTTAGCAACCAATCTAGCTTTGTTCCTTGTGACTATGCCATTTTCATCCATCTTGTTTCTGAACACCCATTTTGTGCCTATAACACTCCTGTCTTTAGGCCTGGGTGCTAATCCCAAATGACCTAACAGAATTGTAGAAGGGGGGGTTGAATACAATTCTTGATATTTCTCAAACTTAAAAACAACTTACAAATTAAAACTGAACTTATAAAATAAAAACCACAAGCACTTAATAATTTCAGTTGGATTGTTTGATGATCCAACTGAAGTGATTTTTATTGCGGAAATAATCTGTGATACAAAGATGTACACAGCTACTCAGTTACAAGAATGTAGAGAAGTATTCTCTCAAAGATAGCTAATACAATCTATTTGTTTTTCTTCTCTTACTTCTAAAGTAACTGCTACACTTGGTTATATAAGCCCAAGTTTACAACTCTACGTTTGGCTAAACTAAAGTACAATAGTAGTGACCATCAGTAGCTTGCTTTTCATCCCTTTTGTCCAATGGTCCTTGGAGATCTTTGCTTTTGTCTTCATGCTTATTATAATCATTCCCAAGAGCCTTATTGGAAATTGGAATGTTTCCTTATTTCCAGTAACCATTTTGATGGCTTCCAATGCAAAGTACACTTCTATATCTCCTTTAGATCTGTTCAGTAAACTGTCACTATCACTTTGTCAACTATTTAAAAAGCAATAGTGATTCGTTGATAGCAGGGAGATGTGTTTCGTTGATAGCTTTATTCTTCATTCCATTGATGGTGTATCCCTCGTTTCGTTGATGAGTAAACTTCATACCGTTGACAGAGTAATCTTCATACCGTTGACATGTCTTCACTTAGGCAAAATTACAAGGCATAATATATTTACAATTAACCAACCTATTTTGCCTATCTAGTACTTAGTCAACATGACTTAGAAAACCTATCCAATATCTACAACGAAATGCATATCAAACTAGAAGTATTGTACAGTGCAATTGCTACATCACTCATTTCGTTGATGAGCTTCCTGTCAACGGAATGCTGCAAAGCATTCTATTTCATTGACAGCTACAAAATGACTTTACACAAATTCTACTAAGTGTTTTATGTTTATCATCAAGAACAACATATTCCTAACAATCTCCCCCAATTTATGACTGATAGAATAACAGCCATAAATCAAGAAACTTGATGATAACAAAAACACTCAGATACATCATAAATTACAAAAGTAGAAAATGCATTAAGCTTCATAATATTTTAGACAAAATACAAGACTTACAAGACTAATGCCAAAAAGTGCTCCTCTAGTCTGAGCAAATGATTCATCTGTGTCTTCTCTGTGGCATAGTCTTCTTCCCTCTCTTAGAGTTGTTTTCCTCAATTTGGACCTGTAGCCTTCTGTAAAAGATTTTCTCCTCTTCATCTTGATCACCAAGCATGGATTGCATAAACTTTAGAGTTTGATTAGATGCCTTATCCAGCTGGTCTTCCATTCTGAAGAATCTTCTGCAATTGTCCTTGTCCTTAAACTCCATCATCCAGTAAGGTTGAAGATGGATCTTCTTTCCTGTTGAGGGCACTCTAAGAATCCTGGGAAGAGCCTCAGGCTTGTTCCAGCTAGCCTTTATCTGACAAATTTTGGAGACCACCTCAGACTTGGCTGTTTTGGTGAAGCCAAAGTCCTTTTTCAAGCATCTAAACACTGAGAGTAGTGTTTGATAGTCTTCTCCTAAAATTCTGTAGAGAGGCCACACTTGTTCTCTACCACCCTTGAATATAAAAACTAGTCTCTCAGACAATTTTTGAGAAGCTGCAATGCCCCTTACTTCCACCAAGTTTTCTATATCAAGATGTAGACTGGATTTTTCCCTGATGTCAGCAATGTACATGCAGTCCTCTGGATTTGCAGGGGGTTTCTGAGGTTGTGGCTTTCTCACAAACACTGGCTTTGCCTTGACATCCCTTTTTTTTGTCTTCATTGGTTGATCCTTCTCAAATAGGAACTTTGGAAAGTAAGCCTCATCAAATTCAAAAGGCTCCTCTTTTGGCATTATTGGTTGATCATGAAAAATGACAGGATGTGCAGAATCACAAGCCAACTTTCCCTCAAGAGGTAGATCACCAGGAATTTGATGTGCAATTTTTGTGGAAGAGTCTTGAGCAGTGTCATGTGAACCATCTCTATCAAAGTTCAGATTCCTTTTAGCTCTAGCCTTTGGCTGCCTTGCACCCTTCCTTTCCTTTCCAGCTTCCTTAGCTTCATCCTTAGCCTTTTCTTCTTGTAGGGTTTCTTCATCTTCAAGTGATTGAGCAACTGCAAGTGCTTGCATTGCTGCCCTTTCAGATTCTTCAGCTTTGGCCTTAGCAAAATTTGGGTGACCAACCCAAATGCAAATTTCCTTGCTATCCCTGTAGATGATGGCCCTTTTGTTCCTTATGCTTGGATGATTGCTCTCTTTGCTTTCAATGATCAGCTTCCCTAGGACTTTGAACTCATCTGGTTTAGGTGGAGGATAAAATATCCTTGCTATGTTTTTGCCCTTGGGTTTGGCAGGTGATAATGGAGATATCCCTCTTGCATCCACATCCCTAAAACATGAAGATTGCCCTTTCTCACTTCTTGAATCTTGAAAGACTCCATGTTGAAGGGGTTTTATAATATATGAACTCTTTAACTGTGGCTCCATTGAAACTATCACCATTGCATTTGTTGATGGCTGATTTGTCTTTGAAGATTCAGCAATTTTCTTGACCCTTGAATCTATGCTAGACCACTGGTCTTTTATCTGTTTTGCAAGCTGAACCCTCATTGATGCTTGCTGAATTAGGTCAGTGCCATCAAACTTGTTTTTCCCTGACTCCCCCATAGCTAATGGCTCTTCTGGTAAGGAAATGGCTGGGACAAAAGCCTTTGTGATTTGTATATCAAGCTCCTTAGATTTCTCTAGCTCCTTAGATGTCTCCCCCTTTTTGTTATCATCAAGTAAGATGATAGGGAGTCCTTGAGCTGCCAAAAGCTGGGTGAGTAGCTGAGTTTGCTTCTCCTGTTCCTTTTGCATGTGAGAAAGTGTAGCCTCAACTTTGTCCACTCTAGAGGAAAGAGTCTTCAAAGATGAGGACACTTCAGGTTCCTTGGAGAAAAACTTGTTCATCTTGGACACAGTTAGAAGAGGAAGCTTTTCATCTAGCCTCCTGTTAGTAGCATCCCTGAGGTTGCTAATGGAATCCTTGATTTCTGTAGCTTCAATCCTTGTCTGCAACATCTGTGGCCTTTGGATTTCCAGTGAATCCATGATGGCCTTGTAGAATTTCTTGTTCCTTGCATTTGCAGACTCATGAGCTAGATATGCCTCATTGTACTACCTTGTGATAGCAGCATCTAGAGTGCATCTTCCTTGCATATCCTGAGAAAGCCAGTTTGGTCTTGGAGGCACCACAGAAGTCCCAGTCTGTGAAGTAGTGGCCACCTGTAGATTGTCACCAAAGCTGTCCTCATCATTAGAAAAGTTAAAGTCTCCACTTGCTGCAGCTGCTGGAGATAGATTGGTCAAGGCATCCTTTGCTCTTTGCATTGATGCAGTTGTATGAATTAGGTTTAGTGACCTCTCTGCCTCCACATTGCCCTGTTGAGCCATAACTTGATAGGCTGGCACAGGATGAGTAAAGGTCTCAGGATCCAGGGAAATACTATCCAGAGTTTGTTGATAATGCTCTTGGAAAGTAAGTTCCCTTTCTCCCTCATTGACCCCCATTAACTCACGAGCAATGGCTGCCTCCTCCCTTGCTGCTCCTGTAGTCCCTTCTCTCTCTCCTCTATATTCTTGCATCATGGGCTCCCCATGGCTCACACCTATCACACCCTCACCTTCACCTACTAAGGTGGTACTCTCAATCTCTCCTTTTGCCTGGCTGGAATAAATAGCCAGCCTCTCACTCTCATTCTCTCCTTTTGCCTGGCTGCAAGCCAGCCTCTCAGTTTCACTCCCTCTCAAACCTAAAAGTGTCTCAACTACCACCAGGTCATCTACACTAGTTGTG
Source organism: Heracleum sosnowskyi (assembly GCA_030848705.1). NCBI lineage: Eukaryota > Viridiplantae > Streptophyta > Magnoliopsida > Apiales > Apiaceae > Heracleum > Heracleum sosnowskyi. The sequence continues at coordinate 77,629,968 of CM061235.1, forward strand.
GAAGCAACTTGATTTTCAATAAGGGGTGTAGAATGACCTATCAACGGAATGGTAGTTTGAACTGTCAACGGTATGGATACCGTTGATGGAGAAACACTTGTCAACGAAAGAGGCTATTTCGTTGATGAAGTCAATGAAGCATTTTGAGAAAGTGAAATTACAATCGAATATGTGGTGATTGATGTGAGATTGGGGTCCACAGATCCTCTTGCAGCTTCAGAAAAAATTGGCTGATGGCCCAACAAATCACTTAACAAGTGATGACCACCAGCTTCAGAGTGGGGCTTCTCCAAGATAAGAGTTGGAGAATCAGGAATAGATGAATGGATCATGTCCACATCTAAAGACTGAGTTGGTGAATTTGGTGGAGATAGTTCAAGGTTGATGTATAGAGAATGGGACTGTAACCCCAGAGTAATAATAGGGGTTATATCAAACTGAATTTGTGAAACTGGAAGTGTTGCTTCCAGAGTGTGTGCACCCTGTGTACCCTTGGATTTTTGCTTCACTCTCCTTTGGTATTGGGAAAATGTAGACTGTGGGCTTGAAGTGTCCCTTACCCTCTTGGAGTGTGCTCTTGGAGGAGAGCTTGTTTCAATAGTCACATCCTTTTGGGAGGATGCAACTAGACTTGTGTTTAAATCCATTTTACTCATTGTGCCTTGTTGGGAAGACACAATGGGGCTTGGCTGGGACACACTATCCTTTCCTTCCTTATTCTTGGGGTTTCTTTGATTTTCACCCCTTCCCTCACCTCTCACAACTCCAGAATCACTCCCATTTGGTTGTGAAGTAGTTTTTGCAACAGGTGCCTTTTGAGAAGCACCTGAGGTTGGCTTTGAGGATTTCTTAGATTTAGGTTTTGCTGCTGGGGCAGGAGCCTGTTGGGACACAGCTACAGACTCCATAGCAACATGGGTGGGTGAAACAATAGAAATAACAATTACACTAACAGGGTTAGATGTAGTTACCTCAATGATGGGCAGATACACCACTGGGACATCACCATTGTGGTTAAGTCTCAGTATATCTGTCAAAACCCTCTTCTCTTGCACAAAGCACTCAAACCTGGAAACAGGGTTAGAGATAACTAATGGTGCTGGACTAACATGATTAGCCAACATCATCAGAAACCTAGCATAATAGATATTCTTTTTCCTATTAGCCTTATCACCCAACTTAGCACCACTTTCATACATGAGTTGGGTGCTAAAGTTGTAATATCTATCAGTTAGGAGCATGGTAAATAGAATCAACATGGAATTAGTCAATGCATCAAAATTACTAATTTTACCAGAAAAGACTTTGATAAATGCATCAGCTAAATAGCTATATTCCCTAACCAAACCTCTCCTAATTATCTTACCCAAATTATCAGTAGGCAAAGAGTAGTTTATAGAGTTTAGCATGTTAATCATTTCAGTATATGTAGGCAAAGCATTACAGTTATTTTCAGGAATATGTAGACATGCTTGCAATACATCAGAATTAACTATATACTCTTTACCTTGAATGGTGAATTGTAGTGTGCAGTTTGTTCCACTATACTAACATGAGGTCCAAATCTCCTCGATTATCTCATTGTAGAGTGGAGTTGAGTGAAACATTACATAGCTCAACTTGCAATTCCTCATGAAGTCCATCATCTTGAAAAAGATTCTGTTTGGACTTTCCTTAACAACAAATGGAATAGAATTGTTCTTTTCATAAATGAACCCTCCTGCTGACATGAGCTTGACTATGGGTGCCATTGTTGAGTAAGAAAAAGCTTTGAACTGAATTGCTTGTTAGAGAGAAGAAGAGAGAAAAGCCTTTGGAATTTTTGAGAACAGGTAGAAAAGAATTAAAGAAAATAGAATTTCTTAAATACTCCCCCAAAAATTCTCAAAAACTAAGTCCAATAATAAATGTAAATTACTGGATTGGCTTAAAAATATAATCGTTACAATTAAAAAGTTACCATGATTTATACTTACAGGGGTGTATGCATAGATCGTGGTAAAGGACGTGCAATTTCAACGGTTCAGATTAAAAGCGCAATATCAACGAATCAGAATTGCGCGTTTAAGGTCCCGTTTATTTCGTTGATAAAGCTGCGTTTCGTTGATATAAAGGTGTTGTAAATGAAACACCCAGAAAAGTACCAAGGCTGTCAACGAAATGGTGCGTTTCGTTGACATAGTAATTTTGACTTAGACAAAATTTCACTTTTTCCTTAGAAAATTAATTCACAGAAAAACCTAGCAAATTTCTGGCTGCATTGTAACTTGCAAAAATCTCAAAATAATTAAGAGAAATTTAGCATACCTAGCTCACTTACTAATCTTGAGAATGTTGATTCATCAAGTGGCTTGGTAAAGATGTCTGCAAGTTGTTGTTCACTTGGAACAAAATGTAACTCCACAGTACCATTCATAACATGTTCTCTAATGAAATGGTACTTGATGTCAATGTGCTTGGTCCTTGAATGCTGCACTGGATTCTCAGTAATGGCAATGGCACTAGTGTTGTCACAGAAGATAGGAATTTTCTCAACTCTTAATCCATAATCAAGTAGTTGACTTTTCATCCATAAAATCTGTGCACAACAACTTCCAGCTGCAATATACTCAGCCTCAGCTGTGGAGGTGGAAACTGAGTTTTGTTTCTTGCTGAACCATGACACAAGCTTGTTTCCTAGGAATTGACAGGTTCCTGTTGTGCTTTTCCTGTCAATTTTACATCCTGCATAATCTGCATCTGAATAACCAATTAGTTCAAAACCAGATTCTCTAGGATACCAAATGCCAAGGTTTGGTGTTCCTTTGAGATATCTGAAAATTCTTTTAATAGCAACTAAATGGGATACCCTAGGATCAGCCTGAAATCTAGCACATAGACATGTAGAAAACATAATGTCAGGTCTACTAGCTGTTAAATATAAAAGTGAGCCTACCATGCCTCTGTAACTTGAAATGTCCACAGATTTTTCCTTAGTATTCAATTCAAGTTTGGTGGCAGTAGGCATGGGAGTTTTGGCAGGAGAGCATTCCATTAAGTTAAATTTCTTTAATAAATCATGAATATATTTTGTTTGACTAATGAAAATGCCTTCATTAACTTGCTTCACTTGGAGACCAAGAAAATAAGTTAATTCTCCCATCATGCTCATTTCATATTTACTTTGCATAAGCTTGGCAAACTTCTGACAAAGTTTTTCATCTGTAGACCCAAAAATTATGTCATCTACATAAATTTGAACAAGTATAGTAGAGCCATCCACAATTCTATGAAAGAGAGTTTTATCTACAGTACCTCTAGTGAAGTGATTCTCAAGGAGGAACTGTGAAAGTGTGTCATACCAGGCTCTAGGTGCTTGTTTCAAACCATAGAGTGCTTTGAGAAGGAAGTACACATAGTCTGGAAAATCATCATCTTCAAAACCAGGAGGTTGACTCACATACACCTCCTCTTCCAATTCCCCATTCAGAAAAGCACTCTTCACATCCATTTGATATACTTTGAAATTGGCATGGGCTGCATAGGCTAGGAAAATCCTTATTGCTTCTAGTCTTGCAACAGGAGCAAAGGTTTCATCAAAATCAATTCCCTCTTCCTGTGAATAGCCTTTTGCAACCAATCTAGCTTTGTTCCTTGTGACTATGCCATTTTCATCCATCTTGTTTCTGAACACCCATTTTGTGCCTATGACACTCCTGTCCTTAGGCTTGGGCACCAGCTTCCAACCATTGTTTCTCTCAAATTGGTTTAGCTCCTCTTGCATGGCTAAAACCCAATCTGGATCTAGAAGTGCATCCTCAACTTTCTTTGGCTCATCTTGAGATAGAAAGCTACTATATAGACATTCTTCTTGAGTTGCTCTTCTAGTTTGGACTTTTGAAGAAACATCACCTATAATAAGTTCAAAGGGATGATCTTTAGTCCATTTCCTTGAGGGAGGTAGATTTGCTCTTGAAGAAGTAGCTTCATGATCATGATTGCCTTGATTGGATATTTATCCTTGAGAAACTCCCCCTGAGTTTGTTGTTCCTAATTGATCACTTCTAGAAGCATTTCTGTGACTGTCAACGGTATGACCATTTTGGCTGTCAACGAAACGCTCATTCTGACTGTCAACGAATCCATCATCATGACTGTCAACGAAATGACCATTTGGCCTGCTAGCAGCTATTCTTTTCAATCTCAGTGCAGCAATTTCATCTTCACTGCTGCTTTCATATGTGCTAGATACAACAACCTTAGGCTGTTTCTCAGTAGCCTTAACATGATTCACTTGATCTCCTTCCTCATTCTCAAAAGAGAGACTTTCATGGAAACCTTCATCACAGAGACCTTGAATTTTGAGATCATCAAAAACAACATGTACAGATTCTATAACAATGTTGGTGCTGAGATTATAGACTCTGTAAGCTTTCCCTGCTGCATATCCCACAAATATTACTTCATCTGCCTTTGCTTCAAATTTCCCCAAATGCTCAGCTTGATTTCTCAGAACAAAGCACTTGCATCCAAAGACATGAAGAAAATCCAATAGTGGCTTCTTTCTTTTGAGTAGTTGATAAGGGGTCATTCCCTTGGCCTGATTAATCAAAGAAATATTTTGAGTGAAGCAAGCTGTGTTAACTGCCTCAGCCCAAAAATAAGTTGGCAACTTTGATTCATCTAGCATTGTCCTTGCAGCTTCAATAAGTGTTCTGTTTTTCCTTTCAACTACACCATTTTGATGTGGTGTCCTTGCTGCTGAAAATTCATGCATAATACCATTTTCTTCACAGAACACCTTTATGCTTGAATTCTTGAATTCTGTCCCATTGTCACTCCTAATCCTTCTTACTTTGAAATCAGGATGATTGCTTACCATCTTGATGTGATTGATAATGATTTCACTTGCCTCATCTTTGGAGTGTAAAAAGAAGGTCCATGTAAATCTAGAAAAATCATCAACAATCACAAGACAGTATTTCTTCTTTGAGATGGACATGACATTTACAGGGCCAAATAGATCCATATGAAGCAACTCAAGCTGTTGGACAATTGATGACTCTGTCTTGCTTTTGAATGATGCCTTCTTTTGTTTCCCTTTTTGACAGGCATCACACAAACCATCCTTGGAGAATTCCACTTGAGGAATTCCTCTAGCAAGATCTTTCCTCACCAAATCATTCATAACTTTGAAATTCAGATGAGATAATTTCTTGTGCCATAGCCAACTTTCATCCTTGCTTGCCTTGCTGAAAAGACAAGTGATGGTGTCTGAACTTGTGCTACTGAAATCAGCAATGTACACATTTCCTCTTCTGAATCCAGTCATGACCACATTGTTGTTTCCTACCTTAGAAACAACACAGGCTTCTTTAGAAAAGGTAACTAAAAATCCTTTGTCACAAAGTTGGTTGATACTAAGCAAATTGTGCTTAAGACCATCCACCAATGCAACCTCATCTATGATGACATTTTCTTTTGAAATCAAGCCATATCCCTTAGTGTAGCCTTTGCTGTCATCTCCAAAGGCAATACAAAGGCCAGCTCTTTCCTGGAACTCTGTGAGCAGGGTAGAATCACCAGTCATGTGTCTTGAACAACCACTATCCAAGTACCAAAGATTCCTTTTGTCTCCCTGCACACAATAAAACCAAATCAAGTTGATTTTGGTACCCAAGTTTCCTTGGGTCCTGTTTTGTTAACCTTTGCTTTTCCTTTTATATCATTTTTCACCTTGGGCTCAGATTGATTTAAATCAATCTTTACCTTTGGTGTTGATTTCTGAGGGTTGCTCACATTTTCATTCACAGCATGCATAGTTGGAGGAACAAACATGTTATTCACATTCCATGGCATTTGTGGCACATTAAACATATTCATGTATGGATTAGGCACAAATGACATGTTATCATATGGATTCTGAAATTGTGCATATGGAGCAAACATGTTAGGCATAACAGGCATTGTAGACATAGAACCATTCATTGCAGGCTTAGGCATTTTCACATTAGCAGTCTTCTTAACAGATTTACAGTTAGTAGATAAATGACTAACACTTCCACAATTAACACATGTCTTTCTAGGAGCATATTTATCAGGTGTGTAATTGTTGTGTTTGTTAATCCCTACTTTGTCATTCCTGTTATTCTTTTTATTTCCCTTAGCCTCAACTTGAACTTTCTCCAACTTGTCTTTTAAATGCTTGTTAGACAAGTGACCTACATTAGCTCTCTCAACAGGCTTCTCAACTTTCTTTGATTTACTAGACTCACCTTGAACAAAGTTCTTGGTGACAGGACCATACTTGTTATTAAGTCTAGTGAGTTCTTCTTTTCTTTTCTCTGTCAACGAAACAGCCTGATCGTTTGATGGTTCATCTGTCAACGAAACAGTGCATTCCGTTGACATATCAACCTTCAACAAATGATCATTGTTGTTTGTTGACTCAGATTCTAATTCTAAGGTTTCAATGGCATACCCTAGATTCTCTTTGTTCTTTTTCCATGATTGCTCACAGAAAGATTCCATACCTTGAACATTAATGATGTTGGTAGCAACATTCCTGGCATCTTTCCATTTAGCAATCACACCTTGTTCTATTTCAAGTTGTGTTTTAAGAATTTCTTCCCTTTCTAACACATTCTCAAGTTCCTTCTTAGCATCCCTACTAATACACCTCATTTTCTCAAATTCAATGATCTGTGCTTCTAACATTGCATTCCTATCACTTAAGAGCAAATTGGTCTCTTTTATTCTTGAATTCTCTTTGGTAAGTGATTTAAGAGTAACACGCAAATTATATAGTACAGTAGACATTTCATTTACAGCACTATCGCATTCCTCTTTAGAAAGCTCAGAAAAATTAGTAATTGTTACCTGGTTGCATGAGGAGCTTGCTTCCTGCTCATGATTGTTAGCCATAAGAGCCAAGTTGACATACTCAACATCATCATCAGAATCTTCACCATTACCAGCCCAATCATACTCCTGAGACATGAAAGCCTTTTCTTTTTGCTTGAGAAGTTCAAAGTATTTCTTTTTATAATCAACAGGCTCAAATTTCGTGTTGCCCTTCTCAACCCTGGGCTTTCTGCAATCCCCAGCAAAGTGACCAAGCATTCCACAATTGAAGCATTTAGACTTAGACTTTTCAATCCAATTATTTTTGCTTGGTTGAAAGTCTTTCCTTGGTGGCCTTGCTTCTGAGTTTCTCTTGAACTTAAACTTAGAGAATTTTCTTGACAGAAAAGCAATGTGTTCATCAATCTCATCTAAGTCATCCAAGTTGGCTGGTTCTGGTTCTTCTTCTTCTGTCATCTTGCCTTTACCCTTGCTAACATCACTCCTACAACTAGCTCGACTAGTTGTGGCTTTTGCAGCTTCTTCATTGTCATCTTCCAGTTGGTTCTCAGATGCAATCAATGCAATAGATCCACCTTTCTTCTATACCTTTTCAATTTCTTCATCTTGCTCCATTTCCAACTCATATGTCTTCAAGGTTCCATAAAGCCTTTCAAGAGTGTAGTCTTTGTACTCTTGAGTGTTTCTGAGAGAAACAGTCATAGGCTTCCATTCTTTTGGAAGAGCTCTAAGACATTTAAGGTTTGAATCCTTGGTTTGATAGATCCTCCCATACAACTTTAATCCATTCAAAATCTTTTGAAACCCACTACTAGAAAAACTAGATTAGACATCACAGTTTAGACATCGGTTAGAAAAACCACTGATGTTAAAAGTATCTTTTACATGGAAAAAATTAAAACCGATGTCTATTAGTAATCTACACATCGCTTACTTCAATAAGCGATATCTGCCCCTCATTTTTCAAAAAAATAAACTCCATCCCTCCTCCTTTTTCTTTTCCCCCTCAGCAAAATATTTCCCCCTTAATCAAATTCATCTCCCGCTCTGTCCCTCCTTTTCCCATTATACTACAAAAAAAAACATAAAACATAAAAATACCAAACTCCCACCCACCCGCCCCCTAAATCAAAAACCTAAAAATCAAACTCCCCCCACTGTCCCTCTTTTCTTCAAGAACCCTAACCCCTCTTTTTGACAAAAAGCTTCAATTTGCCCCCCAAATTGTTTGATTCTCTCATTCCCCAAATTGTTGAAGCAAATTGTTTCAACATAGGCGGGAGATTTTCATTTTTCATTTCCTAAATTCTCCTCTCCACATCTATCTTTCCCCCAATTCACAAATACACATAACCGCTAATTCACAAATCTATCTAAATACTTACAATTAACACTTCATATTCACCGCTAATTTTCCAGGTCATGGAAGAAGAACCGTCGGCTCCGACGACTACATCTCCCCGTTCAGTTAGTCACAATCTCCACTTCTCATTCCTTACTCCAACTATATCTATATATGTATGTATATGTATTAGAACTGCTAATTGTGGTGTTAATTTTGGTTTTGAACAGAAAAGACCTAGGGTTTTGGTGTACGGTAAGAGTGTAGTTGAAGTTCAGAGTCCCGAGTGAGACAATTCGTTCGAGGATTTCCAAGAGACTCGTCCGAAAGGTAGTAAGCGGACTCGTGTCACCGGAGAAGCTTCGGTTCCTGAACGAGGAAGCTACAACTCTTTGATTGGTATAAATTTACTTGATTATGTTGTGATGATGTTATATTTTAATTTTATTGGTTTATGAGTAGATCTAGTGGCTTGAATTAGGTTAATTTAGTTGTTGATTTTGTTATTGTATGTTCTGTTTCTGCTTTTCCGGTTGTAGGTAGACTTGATTAGTATTTGCGCGGGGGTTTGTGTGTCTTTTGACTATATGTGGACTCGTATGTGCTTATTGTATTTTTGCGCGCGTTTTTGTGTCTTTTGACTTCACGTGGACTGCAGTTTGCTGACAGTTATTTGTTTTTATAGTTCTTGGGTGTTTTTTTTTCGAGATTGTAGGAGGATATGTGCAGGTAGGCTCTGTGCCCTCTCTCGTGAGTCATTTTTATTCGAAGAAACTTGCAATGATGAGTAATGTTGTCTCTTAGAAGTAGATTGTTATATTATTTTTTTCCTGATTTGCAGTACTTTTCCGAAGTAAAGCTGCTGAAACTGCTCTACAGAATGTTCGATGACGACTTCATGATGGTTAAGTGTTACCATTATTTTTTCGTTCTTCATGTTTATCAGGTCATACCTTCTCTGGTAGAGCAGATTATTTTCTCTGCATACATGTTCCAAACTAGAACTGCTTCAACCCTAAAAGACAGTTTCGTTTTTGAGTCATATAAACTTAATATTTTAAGGAATGGCGTATGTTTTTCACATATGAGTATGAGTATGAATGGTGTGTTCAACTAGCAAAAAAACAAAACAGGAAACTAACACTTTTTTATCAGCTACAAGGTCCAGAACTAGCTCCTTAAAATACCATCCCTGACAATCCTTATAAATTAAATTCACCTTTCTATAGCTGTTTTACTGAACCTATCATGACCTATCACTACCCAGAACAGATACATGACATATATATAGTTGAAGAGAGGGGGATTATGTTTGATTGGTGTGTTTTAATAGATTTAATGAAGTTAATGAAGATAACGAGAAAGGTAATTGTAGTAAAAAAATTAACAAATTTTCTTTTCCAGCTTGCATGTATGTACTGCCAGATTATCGTATCGTTGCACAGACAGATTCATAATCCTCTGCTCTAGATACATGTACATGATTTTAAAGCATGTACGGATCTTCTCATGTGTTTTATTTGATTGATTTATCAGGGGAATTATGGATTATGTAATCTACCTGTAGCCAAACGAGCCAGGTTCAGTTGTCTTCTGTCTAGTGTGTAGATTTACTGGGAAATAATCTTCAAGACTAGGAAATAAAAACAAAATATTTACTGGGATCACAGCAAAATTATAACACAACTCAATCCACAAGGCTGGAAATTCCAAGTTTACATCAATACTATTACACAAGTCTAACAACTGATTTTAAACAATTATTTTAATATCAATCCAGGGATGATTTATTTGAAGCCTTCCACGTTTCTGCATATGACTTTTCATTCGACTGAGATACATTTATCTGTTTTTCTTTTGTAGTTCTATGTAACTGATTCCTGATTTTTATTCTCAATGTATAATGAATCATCACTCTTTAGCTCGTGTATGTTGAGGTTTTGAGGAATATAGGAATTTGAGAAGTCCATTAAGTTCATGTCTAATACATAATTGTATCACCAGGTCTCCGTTAAGTATGTGTACTTGGCTCTGGGGTCTGGCATTGCAGCATTTTCACGTAAGTTTTATGGCTAGCTAGCTCCTTGTTGAGTTACTAAATACCATTCTAAATTAGAAATGACTGAAAATTATATGTTTTCATTTTAAAGAGGTGGCCTGCTGGAATATCACAGAGGAGATACAGGCTGCACAGATTAGATATTTATACTTAAAGGCAATATTGAGGCAAGATGTTGCATTCTTTGATATTGGAACTAGAACGGGCGAAGTTGTTGATAGATTGTCAGCTGACATTGTGATTATTCAAGGTGTTCTGACTGAAAAGGTACATTTATCTTTATAATGCAGACCAAATATACTGCCAGCCTATCCCAAACAACATTTATGTTTGTTTTCTCTGACTGTTCGATTTGTTTAACAGATATGGAGCATAGCTTGGAGCTTGGAGCTTGGAATTTGTTCGATTTGTTCATGGTTATACACAAAGCATCTTCCGCCTCTGGAGCCCTCTTAGTTTCGATGTTATATCAATGTAGTTTCGGTAGATGGTTTGGATTATGTAGTTAGTTTTGAGATGAATTGGATAATGTAGTTGGCCGATTGAATTTTATATTTGGCTTTGGTATATATTGGTCTTTTCATTTTGATATTTGGTTTGGTTTTTTTATTTTGGTCATTTGGTATTTTGGGAAAGTCGTATAAACAGGGCTGCCACATATTAACAAAACAAAATTTACATCACTTTTCCAAAAAACCGATGTTAAATATGACAAATATAGACACCAGTTTCGTTAACGAACTCATGCAAAGGATACGATAGACATCAGCTTCAACTGCATAGACATCAGCTGGATATAAGAAACCGATGTAAATAAGATAAACAGACATCAGTTTATATAAGAAACCGATGTTAAATGTTAATGTGGACATCAGTTCACAAACAAATTTTAAGGTTTTTTTCTCTTTTCCTTTTACATGTCATATGTTCAAGATTATATAAATCTTATATTAAAACAAGATTCACATTGTTGTTATGACATATTTTCAATATTTTGAAGTAACAACATCAGTTTTGGATAAATAACCGATGTCTAAGATGCCTACAGACATCGGCTAAAAACCGATGTCTAATACCCCTACCTTTCTCTACACATGCAAAGACATCGCTTCTCTTTATCAATAGACATCGGTTTTTAGCCGATGTCTAATGTAGTTTTTCTAGTAGTACTAAACGTGTCATTTAGGGTTTCACCAGCTTTAAAATGAAAATGCTCATATTGTTGTATAAGGAGTTGCATTTTGTGTTTTCCCTAACTTGCTCAGTTCTTTCACAGAGAGTTCTAACAGTGTCCCATACTTCTTTGGAGGTTGTACAGTTTATGACATTGTCAAACATCTCTTGCTCCAAACCATTAAACATAATGTTCATGGTTCTTTTGTCTTTATGGATTTCTGCAACATCTTCAATAGTCCATTCTGAGACAGGTTTTGGAATTTCTACATCAGGAGCATCATCTGGCACTCCAACTCTAGATGCAACCTTCATGGGAATGTGTGGACCTTTCTCAATGCAGTCTACATACCTCTCATCCATAGACATGAGATGTAAATGCATCTTTACTTTCCAGTGAAAGTAATTGTCCTTATCAAGAACTGGTATCTTCACACCTGCATCCTTCTTCACCATGGTTTCTGTTTTTGGTCTTGATCTTTAAACTTCTTGTATGTTAGAAGCTTGCTCTGATACCAATTGTTAATCCCAAATGACCTAACAGAATTGTAGAAGGGGGGGGGGGGGGTTGAATACAATTCTTGATATTTCTCAAACTTAAAAACAACTTAAAAATTAAAACTGAACTTATAAAATAAAAACCACAAGCACTTAATAATTTCAGTTGGATTGTTTGATGATCCAACTGAAGTGATTTTTATTACGGAAATAATCTGTGATACAAAGATGTACACAGCTGCTCAGTTACAAGAATGTAGAGAAGTATGCTCTCAAAGATAGCTAATACAATCTATTTGTTTTTCTTCTCTTACTTCTAAAGTAACTGCTACACTTGGTTATATAAGCCCAAGTTTACAACTCTACGTTTGGCTAAACTAAAGTACAATAGTAGTGACCATCAGTAGCTTGCTTTTCATCCCTTTTGTCCAATGGTCCTTGGAGATCCACTACTAGAAAAACTAGATTAGACATCACACATTAGACATCGTCCAGAAAAGCCACTGATGTTAAAAGTGTCTCTTACATCGGAAATTCTAAAACTGATGTCTAATAGTAAACTACACATCGCTTAGATTAATAAACGTTGTCTAAACCTCATTTTAAAAAAAATAAACTTGCGCCTTCCCCGTTTTTCTTTTCCCCCTCGGCAAAATCCCCCCAGCTAAATTTCAGATCCCGATTCCCTCTTTTCCCCCTTAAACTAAAAAAACATAAAAATAAAAAAACATATACTACCCACAACCCCCCCCCCCCCCCGACATAAACATAAAAATCAAACCCCCCACCGCTTATCCCTCTTTTTTCTTCAAGAACCCTAACCCACTCCTTTTAACAAACCCCTAATTAGCCTATGTAATTCTTCGATTCCTTTAAATATTAGTTCAATTATGTCAAATCCCTTTCAATATTAGTTCAATTTTATCAACACTCTTCAATATTAGTTCTCAAGCAATTGAAGCACTGAGAGAGTTACTCGCCGAGCAGAATCGAACAATTGACGCCGACACTGGCGCCACCGCTGTCGCCGGAGATGACGTGGCTTTAGTGACGGAGGATTGGCGGCTGAATCAGTTCTGGTACGACCGTGAAACTACGGAGACTGTTGCTAAAGAAGTTCACGCTCTTTGCTCTTCTATTGAGTCGCCTTCTGTGGCGTGTCTTGCTTGTCCTACTTTATATGTCTACCTCAAGGTCATTATTTCTTACTTGATACACACACATGAGTGTTTATTATGAGTAAGTTTTATGTTACTTAATGGATCAGCTTCTGTTTAAAGTTGGGAAATTTGTTTATCTGCTTGTCTTATTATTGTTTTAATGTCAAGTACTTGACTTCAATAATGAGTTGATATATTATGAAGGTGCTGAGAAGGTTGTGGGATGGGCTTTGAGACATCACTTAATGCAAAATTCTAAAGCTGAACCTGATGCAAGGCTTGTTTTGTCGGGTGATAGGTAATGATGTGTCAACCTTTTAGATTTCAAAGTAATACATGATGTTATATTAACTGTAGAAACATCTTTTTGTATGTATCAGCATTCATTACGGAATTGGAATCCTACAGTCCATCCAGTCCATCCAGAATGAATCCAAGAACTTGAAGAAGTCACTTAAGGTTACAAATATGCTTTGTCAAACTTCTCACATTTTGATATTTCTTATGAAGTAATTGAGTTTCTTGACATAAGTAGGATGTTGTAACTGAGAATGAGTTTGAGAAAAAACTTTTAGCCGAGGTTATCCCGCCAAATGACATTGGTGTATGTTAGATATAATTTCTGACGTTTGTTTATCAGTGTTTAAGTACCAGGTACATATCAGAGTTTATCTTGAAGCTAGTCAGAGTTTGATAAAGTCTGACTAGGTGAAGAGTTTACTTGAAGCCAGTCAGAGTTTAGTTAAAGTCTGACGGGGTAAAGAGTTGAATTAGCTGTCGGTGATGAATTGGATATTCTAGAAGCAATATATTCTGAAGAAGGAAAGAAGCAGAATATATTGATACAGCTAAGGAAACGGGATAGAAGATAAGAAGCAATCCTTAATTGATATGATTTGTATAGCTAACTTATAGGAGTATCAATTAGATAAGGATTGTATGTAACTGTGTACTATATAAACACAGATAGGTTATCCCTAGAAGGGATGCGAACATAGAATTATTATTCTTGTAACCTAGAAGCTCTTTGTGATTCGTTAACATCATAAAGAGAGAAGCTGTTAATATAATTACAGTTCTATTGATTCATAAACAGTGTTCTTGATTATTGTTATTCTCATACATACTTGATTATATTGTGTATTCGGCTTAACAATTGGTATCAGAGCCTAGGCTGTTTAATATATACAGTTTTACGATTCAAACACAGTAATAATCATGTCTGAAGAAAATCAAGCTACTCCCAAGGTTGAACAGGTTAAACCTAACTCTGTGAGTCGATATGAAACAATCAGGGTTCCAATACTCAGGACAGTGGAGTATCCAATTTGGAAGGTGAAGATGACCATGTTTCTGGAAGCCACAGATCCAGAATACCTTGATCGAATCTACAATGGTCCTCATAAGCCAACTAAATTATCTCCTGTTATTGGTGATGAAGAGCAGAAACTGATTCCAAAGGAAAAGAAAGATTATACTCCTGAGGACATCTCATCTCTTGCAAAAGATGCAAAGGTTAGACATCTTCTCCATAGTGCTTTAGATAATGTTATGTCTAACAGAGTAATTGGTTGCAAAACTGCAAAAGAGATCTGGGATGCTTTGGAAGTCAGGTGCCAAGGAACCACTGCTATCAAGAAGAACAGGAAGACAATACTCACACAGGAGTATGAGCACTTTGATTCAAGACCTAATGAAACCTTGACTGAGACTTATGACAGATTTTGCAAGCTATTGAATGATCTGTCTCTGGTTGATAAAGAATATGATGTTGAAGAGTCTAATCTCAAGTTTCTGTTATCTTTACCTGAAAAGTGGGATTTAAAGACAACTACAATAAGAGATAATTATGAACTTGCTGATACAGAACTTGATGAAATCTATGGGTTGTTGAAAACTCATGAACTGGAGATAGAACAAAGGAATAAAAGATTTAGCAAGAAGACAAAATCTGTTGCTCTCAAAGTTGAAGAGAAGCCCATCAAGAAGGAATCATCAAGAAAGAAAGCCAAGGGAAAGGCTTTAGTCATTAAATCTGAAAGTGAGTCATCAAACTCTGATGATGACTCAAACTCTGATGAAGCTTCTGACTCTGAGGATGATGAAGAACAGATGATGCAAATGGCTGCATTGATGGTGAAGACCTTCAAGAAGATGGGATTCAGGAACTTCAAGAGGGGAAAGAGATTCTCAAGGAAAGATTCAAACTCTGAAAAGAAAAGTTTTAGAAAGTCTGATGGAAGGGAGACCAAGTCTGGCAAGAAGGATAAATCTGAAATCCAGTGCTACAAGTGTAAGGAGATGGGTCACTATGCCCCAGAGTGCAAGAAAGGAAAATCTGAGAAAGCACTCATCTCTAAAGGCAAAGACTGGGAAGATACTTCAGACTCTGATGATGAAGTAAATTATGCTCTTATGGCAACTGTCAAAAATGAGACTGAATCATCTGAAAATAAGGTACCCCTAACTACTTATGCTTATGATACTGATAATATTTCTGAATTGAGAATTTATCTTAAGAACATACATGTTAGTTATAGGGATCAGACTTTAGAGAATGAGAGAATTAAATCTGAGAATCTTAGCCTTAAAGAAAGAAACAAGTTTCTTGAAGGAGAACTTGAAAAGATGAAGCAGATTCAAAAAGAGAGAGATGATGTTGTTTATGTTGAACAGGAGTTGCTTAAAAGGTATAGGCAACTAGAATCTGATTTAGAGAAGGAAAGAAAAATAATCAAAACTTGGACTAATTCTGGTAGAGATACACATCAAGTGTTTCAGACAGATGCTGTAGGTTTAGGGTACAGTGAGGAAGATGAACTTAGGTTTCAGGATAAAATCAAGTTTAAAGCATTCACAAGCTCATATTCAACTCCTGTAACATTTGTTCCTGAATCTAGTAAGCTAAAATCTGTAGTTGTGAAAGAAGCTGTTATGGAGCCAGTTGAAGCTTGTGTTGAACAAGTGGATATTGAATCTAAAACAGAGAAGCCTATTGAGCCAGAAGCTGTTAAAGAACCAATTAGAGTCTGTGAGAAACAGGTTAATGTTGGTTTAATGATAGGAAAACAGTTCAATCATAAGCTCAAAGAGGTAAAGTCTGCCATGAAACCAAAAGGGTCCAAGAAAAATAGGAATGGAAAGATAGGCATAAATAATAGAAATAATCATTTGCCTACTGCTGGTGCTCCAAGGAAAACATGTTATAATTGTGGTAGTTCTAATCATCTTGCTAGATTTTGCAATAAGAACAAACATATTAATTCTTTACCTTCTACTTCAGGAGTAAAGAATGATTATGTAAGGGTTAAACCACAGACCTTATGCACACACTGTGGGAGCACTTGGCATTCTATTTATACTTGCAAGAGTTATCATGCTATTTATCACAACTATTATGAGCTAAAACCCAACTTGAAATGGGTTAGAGCAAACTCTGCAAGTGTAAAGACTGACAATGTTAGTTTAAACTCTGATGATACTGATTCCGCTGCAAAAGCTAACACTGTTAAGAAAGCCAAAGGATCCAAGCAAGTCTGGGTCCTTAAAACTAACACTTAGTGTTTGTTTGTGATTGCAGGGCATAAAAGAGAGCACACTTATCTTGGACAGTGGATGCTCAGGACATATGACTGGAAATAAAGCCCTGCTATCAGACTTTGAGGAGAAGGTTGGCCCAAAAGTTTCCTATGGAGATGGCAACATAGGACACACTCTGGGATATGGCAATATTAATCTTGGAAGTGTCATCATCACCAATGTAGCTCTAGTCTCAGGACTCAAGCATAATCTGCTATCTGTAAGTCAAATCTGTGACAGAGGAAACCATGTAGATTTTCATACTGAATACTGTAAAGTTATCAGTAAATCTACTGGAAAAGTTGTTCTAGTTGGACACAGGCACAACAACATTTATGAAGCAAGTTTGGTAACAAACTCTGATGGAAAAACAGTGTGTCTTTCTGCAAGAATGTCAAATGAAGAGAGTTGGAAATGGCACAAGAAGCTCTCTCATCTTAACTTGAACAACATAAATGAACTTATACGAAAAGATCTTGTAAGGGGACTTCCAAAGTCAATACTAAGCTTAGATGGTCTATGTGATTCTTGTCAAAAGGCCAAGCAAAGGAAGTCATCTTTCAAGAGCAAATCTGAATCTTCAGTAGTGGAACCTTATCATCTTATACATGTTGATCTCTTTGGACCAGTGAATGTGATGTCTATGGGCAGAAAGAAATATGCTCTAGTAATTGTTGATGAATATACTAGATATACATGGGTGTATTTCTTATCAAAGAAGGATGAAACTGCTCAAACTCTGATGGATCATGTAAATCTACTGGACAAAGGATCACAACACAAAGTCAAAATTATAAGGAGTGATAATGGAACTGAATTCAGAAACTCAATCATGGAAGCTTTCTGCAAGGAAAGAGGAGTGAAACAAGAATTTTCTGCACCTGGAACTCCACAGCAAAATGGTGTAGTTGAAAGAAAGAACAGAACTTTAATCGAAGCTGCTAGAACTATGCTTGATGAAGCAAAATTACCAACTTATTTCTGGGCAGAAGCTGTTCAAACTGCTTGTTTTACTCAAAATGCTACACTGATCAACAAGCATGGGAAAACACCATATGAGATGGTGAAAAATAAGAAGCCACATTTGAAATACTTTCATATATTTGGATGCAAATGCTTTGTGTTGAAGACTCATCCTGAACAGTTGACCAAATTCGAGTTAAAAGCTGATGAAGGAATCTTTGTTGGCTATCCATTGTAAACAAAAGCATTCAGAGTATACAATCTGAGAACTAAAGTGATCATGGAATCTATACATGTGTCATTTGATGACAAGAAAATAACTGGACTTGAAGATGAAATTGAAGATGATCAACTACGTTTTGAAAATGAAGATTTATTCTCTGATGATGTAAACTCTGATGAAGCAGGGTTGACAAACTCTGACGAAGCATACTCTGAACCTCTACTGGTAAATACTGGAGAAACTGAAAATTCTCAAATTGAACAAAATAGAGAACCAGTTGAGGGGGAGCGTGTAGAAGCTCAACAAGACACAGCAAGTGAATCAGTTGAGGAAACTGATTCAAACTTTGACAGTTCAAACTCTGAGCCATCCAATTCAGGGGGAGCCTCAGATGCTGCAGAAAGTCAACATATGAATCAGGAGAGCATGGATCAAGGGGGAGGATCCAATAATAATGCAAGAAACCACTTACCAACAGCAAGAAAGTGGACACAGGCACACACACCTGATCTCATAATTGGAGATCCTGATGCTAGTGTGAGAACTAGAAGTGCAACAAATAATGAGTGTCTGTATCATGCTTTCTTGTCTCAAACAGAACCAAAGAAAGTGGAGGAAGCTCTTTAAGATGCTAGTTGGATTACAGCAATGCAAGAAGAGTTAAATGAATTTGAAAGAAATGAAGTCTGGACACTTGTACCTAGACCAAAGAATAGATCAATTGTAGGTACAAAGTGGGTTTTCAGAAACAAGACTGACAGTGAAGGTGTGATTACAAGAAACAAGGCTAGACTTGTGGCTAAAGGTTATTCACAACAGGAAGGAATTGACTATGATGAAACCTTTGCTCCAGTTGCAAGATTGGAGGCCATAAGAATTTTTCTGGCCTATGCTGCACACAAGAAGTTTAAAGTCTTTCAGATGGATGTGAAAAGTGATTTTCTCAATGGGAAGCTTGAAGAAGAAGTATTTGTTGAACAACCACCAGGATTTGTAGATCCCAAGCATCCAGATTTTGTCTACAGGCTTGACAAGGCATTATATGGACTAAAGCAAGCACCAAGAGCATGGTATGAAACTCTTGCTCAATTTCTTTTAGAAAGTGGGTTCACAAGAGGTACAATTGATAAAACTTTGTTTTATTTCAATTCTGGTAATGATTTGCTTTTAGTTCAAATTTATGTAGATGATATTATCTTTGGATCTACTAATGACAAACTTTGTAAGAAGTTTGCAAAGCTTATGCAATCCAGGTACCAAATGAGCATGATGGGAGAGCTTAGTTACTTTCTAGGCTTACAGGTCAAGCAAACAGATGATGGTATTTTTATCAATCAAGCAAAATATACCAGAAATCTTTTAAAGAAGTTTGGTATGCTTGATAGTTCATCTGCTCCAACTCCCATGGCTACTGCAACAAAGCTAGACAAAGACACAGGAGCCTCAGTAGATATGACAAACTACAGAGGAATGATAGGGTCTTTACTGTATCTTACTGCAAGTAGACCTGATATCATGTATACAACATGTCTTTGTGCAAGATTTCAAGCAGATCCCAGAGAGCCTCATCTAACAGCTGTAAAAAGGATTTTCAAATATCTCAAAGGAACCATAACTCTTGGTTTGTGGTATCCTAGAGAATCAGAGTTTAAGCTATTTGGTTACTCTGATGCAGATTTTGCAGGCTGTAAGATAGACAGAAAAAGCACAAGTGGAAGATGTCAATTTTTAGGTGACAGATTAGTTTCTTGGTACAGCAAGAAACAGAAATCAATTTCCACATCCACAACAGAAGCAGAGTATATAGCTGCTGGTAGCTGTTGTGCACAGATCTTATGGATGAAGAATCAATTACTGGATTATAGGTTAAGTTACTCTAAAATACCTATTTACTGTGATAACCAAAGTGCTATTGCTATGACAGGTAATCCAGTACAGCATTCCATGACCAAGCACATCAGCATCAGGTATCATTTTATCAGGGAACATGTGGAAGAAGGAGATATTGAGCTTCATTTTGTGTCTACAGACCAACAACTTGCAGATATCTTCACCAAACCTTTGAGTGAAGCTACTTTTACAAGATTGGTAAATGAACTTGGAATGATCTCTGGTTTCGACTAGAGATACGGGTTAGACTCAAAAACTATACATGTTTGCTTTTTATGCTCATGATTCCTTGCATGTGTTAACTGTTATGTGCACCAGCATGTTAAACTCTGATGGTAGACTCTGAAAGTTAAACTCTGTCAGTAAAATCTGTGAAGTGTCAGTCATACTCTGTCGGTTAAACTCTGATGCTAAACTCTGTTAGTCATAAAATGTTGGTCATACTCTGATTGTTACAGTCTAATGCTATACTCTGATTGTAATTTTGTCTGAAACATATGGACCAATGAAGAAATTTGTATGAAGCATAATTCTCAGTAAGTAATTATGAATCCTTAAGAGTTGTATAGATTCTGATCTCAAATATGTGCAGTAAGTTAACACAGCAAGATACTGTCTCTATATTTATAGCATCTCTTAGTTCATTAATCCTATACACTAAGTTTGTATTAGTTGTTTGCATTTTCTCTCATAAATTAATTGTATTAACTGATGAAAAGTCTAAACTCTGATTATTAATTAAATAATTCACCCTCAAATCAAAAGATGCCAAACAGAGCACAAATTCCTTTGAGATCATGTTGTGCCTAGGAAGATCCAGGAACTTATTGTATGAAATAAGGGCTAAAATCTTTGATTTTTGGTGACTAGTGCCAACCACTGATTACTGGAAAAATAATATAAAAAAAAAAAAAAAAATTTATATAAATATATAAATAAAGGGGGTGAAAAATAAAAGATATATCCAAATGAAAGGATATCAGTATACAGAGTTTAGATATAAAATCAGATTTTATGTTATACATGAGAGTTTAGGCAACCAGTTTTTACTGCTTTAGTTTGTGGATTTTATGCACTTTGAGATGATCTAAATATTGATTTCGGTAAAATCTGCTAATGCACACACAATTATTCACACCTGTACATTTTGAGAAAAGAGTTTATTGACAAAGAAGGACAAATAGTAAACACTGATGTATTGTGTGAAATACGCCGAGGTAACTTTGTTTTAATCTCTGATGGTTAAAATGATTTCTTTGTTTCAGACATTTTATAATTTTGAGTTTAAAACATTTGTTTTGAAAATTTAAAAAGAGTATGATTGGACAGTTGTTCAAGAATGTTTTAAACAGAGGAGAGAGGTAAATTGCATAGAAAAGTGTAACAGGCGGTAATTATTGTTGTTTTTACTACGCATGCGCATTGGAAACTGTCAATTACTGCTGTCAGTCATTGCATGTGTGACACGTGTCTCATTTACAACTGTTACAGTCTTTTACGAATTACTCCAATTGTATTCTAGTTTCACTCACACAATTTCACAAACACTTTCTCTACTAAACTCTCTCGTTTCTTTGAAACTATTTCCTGTTTATTTTCTGATATTACTAATGGCTTCTACTGCTTTCACTGTTTCTGGGTTGGAATTTGTTCCCAATAATTATTCTGCTCCTTTGAGTAATGAGAACGCACCGGAGGCGTTTCATATGATGCAAAGTTTTCTTGCCCAATCTCCTATTGGGCGTGCTCTTGTAGAACCAGGGAAGATGTCTATAGTGCAAATCAAAAGCTTCTGGGAGACAGGTAGTTATGATGACGGTGGAGATTCTGGTACTCCATCTCTTGTTTTTGAGTTTGAAGAAAAAGAGTATATCATTACTCCTGGTACAGTACGTGCGGCTATGGGATTTCCTGAACATCATGCCTACACTATTGATGTTGGTGAGGTTGAGTTGATAAGAATGATGAGGGATTTCCAGTTTTTGGATAATTCTATTCAAGTAGAAAATCAGCCAGAACAAGTAAATACTGAAGCTATTCCATCTCAACCAATGCGTACTGGTGGAAGAGTTAAACACAGGGCCTTTAAACCAGCAAAGTCTATTAAGCCCTCAAATACTGAAGCTGGGGTATCAAAAACTGATGGTATGCCTCAGGAGAAAAGGCTAAAGAAAAGAAGAGCCAACAGGGCAAAGACTGATGATGCTGATGAGGAGAGTGAAACTGATGATGAAACTCTTCATCAGAGGAAAAGGAGGTTAATAGCAGCACATTTATTTGGTGCTGAGAATATTTCTTCAAAAGCTGTTAAAAATCTTGAAGTTGAGATTCAGGAGGATGAAGCTGTCAATGAGGACAGAGTTTCAATGGACAATGTAGCTCCTGACGTTCAAGAGGAGATTTTTGATACTCATGTGCCTACTGAGGACAGAGTAAATGCTGATACTGGCATGATGGATTTTGCACTTGAAGCTCCTACATCTAAAGTTGATGTAGTTGAGGAAGCTGCTGCACACTCTGACAGCAGGATGTTTGAAGATGAAGATATTCTGGAAGCACATCCTAGTATCAGTATTTGTGATACCGAGGATGTGGCAGCTGATCAAGCCACAGTTGTGATTGAAGAAACTATGGCCTCTCACACTGAAATAATTTCTTCTGATTTTGAAAAAGGTGAGGAAGTAGATCAGACTTTAGCTGCTCATGCTACAGAAACTGTTGCTGAAAATCCTGCAACAGAGAATATTTCAAATGCAGCAGAGTTTGTTATAAACTCTAAGATTGATAAACCTGAACAGATTATTATTGAAGCTGCTGTAGAGAACTTAGAAGAAGCTATGGCAGAGTCTGTTCCTGTTGAAACAGAGTTTGATATAAACTCTGAGAATATTATTCTTGCAGCTTTGCAACAATCTGTTGTTGAGATTGTTCAAAGAGAAGCAGAGGTTTTTGCTCAAGCTAACTCTCATATTCCTGAAGCTGTAGCAGAGGAAAAAATTGATGAAGCTGCACAGTTTACTGCTGAAAATATCCCTACTGTAAATGAAGCAGACAATAATGAAGAAGCTGGAAATGATGCTGAGGGTTCTCATTCACACCCTAGTATTCAAGTTTCCTTGGCTGATGATGTAAATAGTGATGAAGCAAGGGAAGTCAATAGACAGACGAATGAGCATTTCCAGAATATGTACTATAACAGATGGGCTGATGCAGATTGTGTCTTCTCAGCACAAAGGGCTGCAGATTTTCTATCTGATTCTGTCAAGAAGATCTCAAACTCTGATGTCCTTACAAATCTACAAGCCACTGTAGTTCAAGTCAAATCCTTAAACAATAGGTTTGATGAGACTCAAACAGCGGTTACCAATCTGAGGAATGAAGTTGGTCTAAGGGATCTTACTTCAAAGACTGACAGATCATATTACTATACCATGCTTAAGCAGCAAGCCAAGGATTCTGATGAAATCAAGAAGAGGCTTGGGAAGGTTGAGGAGAATCAGACTGCTATGTCTGCCCAACTGACTTCAATTTCTACTGCTATTGAGTTGCTGACATCAGTACTACTTTCTGATGATGTCAAAAAGGGGGAGAGTGTACCAAGTGACAAATGCAAAGACACTCAAACTCTGAGACGGAGGGATGATGGTAATGATGGTGGAAGCAAGGGAGGTGAAAAGAACTTAAGATTGAATTCTGATAGAAGATCATCAAGATCAAACTCTGATAGAAGATTAAACTCTGGTAAGGGAAATGCAAACTCTGCCAGTGGTTCAAAACTCAAAAGTTTGATAAACACTGATAAGCCTACCACAGATGAGGAAATTGCTACTAAAATATTTTTAGAAGAGCATGGTGGTGAGGTAACAGTTGAGGATTATGATGCTGAATTAAAAATGCTAAATGAAGAGCATCAGAAGAATCTTGAAGCTGGAATTTACAAGAAGAAGGAAATCAAGGCTCCTAGAAAGAAAGAAACTGGAATTATTATCAAAGAAAATGCTCAACAGAGTATACAATATACAAGGAGGCCTGTGATTACAAATGCTGATAAAGGTAAGGGTATGTTGGGATTTATGGGTGATAGCATAGAAGCAACTTAACTTTAAATGTACTTAATTTTTTAATTAAGTAGAACATACTGTCACAGCCAAAGTATGTTCTTGTAATCAGTATGTAATGTTATTCTAGCTGTGTAATTTGAAAGAAGTTCACTCATGTGTTCAAGCCTCAAAGAATACATTTTAGATGACAGCATGAATAAAGGTTACTGTCCTAAAGCTGAGACAGTAAGATTACAAGAAGACAGAATGTTGCAAGTCACGACAGCATATTCACTCTGACAGCAACATTGGCGGAAGACTACGCGACAGCAACTTTAGCCCTCGACAGCAAGTTTGGAATCCGCGACAGCAACTATTGCGGGAACTCATACTGTCACCAAAAGAACATCCCTGTGACAGCAAGCTCTGCGGCAAAAGTAACTGTCTCAATAAAGATCCTTGTTCTAGGTATCTTTCTCAGTCAAATCCCGTGACAGTCTCAATGTTCAAGAAACAGGCATGTTGCAGCATCCCTAAGCTGCACCAAGTCTGCAAGACTACGACAGAAGCTTCAAGCACTACAAAACAAAAGCGAATCAATTCAAGAGCAAGGTCAAGTCCGTATCTGCTGAATTGTTTTAGCTGGAAATAGAATGAATCTAGGTTGCTTTCTTTGTAATGTATATCTGACATGTTAGCAATTTAGGAAAGTCACATGGGTAAGGCAATTTGTAAGAAGCTGCCACTTGACAGTGACAGCAGCTTCACAAACCCGTGACTGATAGTGATAGGATTAGTCTTATACCTACTATCAATTCATTCTATAAATGTATCGAAGACAAGTAAGTGTCTTGGAGAAAACAGAAGCTCGAGAATTCTTTCTTGAGGTTGTAGCAACACTTTGCAAAATAAATAAAACATTTATTTTGTGAATCTTGTTCTTACTGCATACTGTTCGTGATTGCATATATTGCTGATAACGTTTAATCTTGATTTTAGTTGTTGAAATTTAGATTGAATTTTATCAGTATTGCATTCATCCCCCCCCCCCTTCTGCAATACACAAGGACCAACAACTGGTATCAGAGCGATCAGATTAACATACATATCTGAGATCCCGTAGAAAATGCAGAAATCAAACAGTATCAAGATCCCAGCTTTTGATAAAGAGAACTACAACATCTGGAAAAGAAAGATCTTGTTGTTTATCAAAGCTGCGAATCCACTGTATCCAGGTATTCTCGAGAATGGTCCCTTCATACCAAGGAAGGAAGTTGAAGCCACAACAGTAAATGGTGAAATCATTCCTGCACATTGGGTTCCCAAAGATCCCTCAGAATTTTTGGAACCTGAGAAGGAGAAAATGGTGCTAGATGATCACCTGCAACTCATCTTGCTCGATTCTCTCACGTTGGATAAAGCCATGTGTGGAAGTGTAATAAGCTGCACATCAGCCAAGGAGATGTGGATCAGGTTAGCCTTACTATGTGAAGGAAGTGAAGAAGTTAAGGGCAACCAAAGGCAAATACTGATATCTCAATATGAGGCATTCATGGCCAAGCCTGGTGAAGACTTAACCTCCATGTTTGAAAGGTTCAGTAAGCTCTTAACTGAACTACAGATACATGGCAAGTACTATGACAGAAAAGAATTGAATGTCAAGTTCCTGCTCACACTGCCTGATCACCTTGAACACAAGACAACAGCCATACGAGAAGGAAGAGATCTCAACAATATAACCTTTGAGACACTTTATGGTATTCTGAAATCTTATGAACTTGAACTCTTTCAAAAGAGAGCCATACAAAGTGGAACAAGGAACAAGATGGCCAATATGTCAAGTGCCCTAGTAGCACATGTGCCAAGGATCACACAGCCAAGTGAAGTACTACAAATCACACAACCAACTCCTGCACAAACCTTGAATATAGAAGAGGTGGTTGAAGATGATGAGAAAGTAGTACTACAGCTCAAGGATGTGGAAGATGAAGACTTCTATACAATAGAAGAACTGGAAAGCATGGACAATCCTACTATGGCTTACATGGCCAAAAAGTTCAAGAACTTCAGGTTCAAGAAGGATAGGTCATATAAGCCCCAAGGCCAAGCATCCATGTTCATCAAGGGGAGTTCATCAAAGGCTGTTGTGGGAAGCTCAACCAAAGGAGGATACAAGACTGGATTTGTGGATAGATCAAAGTTCAAATGTTACAACTGTGGAGAACCTGGTCATTTTGCTACAGAATGCAAGAGGCCCAAGCAGGTTCAAAGATATGAGAAAGGAACTGGTGGATACTCCAAGAAGAATCAAGGTAGAGCCTATGTGGCTGAAGGAAAGTGCTGGGATGACTCTGATGATGAAGAAGAAGAAGAATATGTTAACCTAGCTCTCATGGCTAGTACTGATGAAGTAGCATCAACCTCTTCAAGTCAGGTACCCTCACTTGTCTTACTTGATATGTCCATTGATGAGTATAAGAAAACCATTAAAGACTTAAGTGCTGAAATGTTCAATGTCCATACTAGCGTATCTGCTGCTAATGAGGAAATCACTAGGCTGGGTAAGCTAAATGAAACACTACAGTCTGAAAATGATTCTCTAGTTCTCAAAACCAGTTCACTAGGCTCTTTAGCTCAAGAGAATGCTAAACTTAAAAATGAATTAAAATGTGCTAAAGAGGTTGAGGTTTTCCTGAGAAATGAGATTACTGAAAATGAGTTTAAGATTAAAGCTTATAGAAACTCATCAAAGATAGTTCAGGATTACAATGATAAGCATACAGAAAATCAGTCTGTTGGTATAGGTTTTTCATATGATAGATGACCTGGAAAGGAAACTGTGATTCAAGATTGTCCTGGAAATGCTGCTGTCAAACCCACCATTCTCAAGAAAGTTAAAACTCCTATTTTCAAAGCTGCTGAAATTGAGTTTGATGAAGAAGCCATGCTCATCAAACAAGAAATTCTTGATGAGAATGAAGGTACTGACAGCACATCCAAGGATGGAAAGGATACTGTCACAATCCCCAAGACAGTAAACTTACCAAGCAATCAGACAGCAAGTTCAAAAGATGCTGTCACAATTGGCAAGGCAGGATCTTCCAAAGATACTGTCAAGAATGATTCCAAGACAGTAACTTTCAAACCTTCTGCCAAGACAGTAGGAATAAAAGATACTGTCAAGGAAAGTTCGACAGCAACTTCTGAACATACTGTCAATCCAGTAACTCCCAAGTCTAAGAACAGGAATGGTAAGGTAGGTGTCAATAAAGGAAATGGACACACAAATGTTGGAAGTGCCTCTAGAAAACTATGCAATAACTGTGGATCTACACATCATTTAACACATGTTTGTAAGAAACCATTTGAGAATAAAATGAATGCTACTGAACTCAGTGGTAACTTACACAGAACCCCCCTTATGCATAGAACTATGAGTGTCTGTAATAACATTGATTGTATGGCATGCAAAATCACTGCCATGAGTACATGCTTTAACTTACCTGTTCTCTCTACTGAAAAATGCTCATACCTGAACACTGTTGAGACTTCTGAGCCAGCTGGCAACAGCAAAAAGGCTTCATCCACTAAGAAAAGGACCAAGTCCAATTCTAAACCTAAGTGGGTGAAAAGAGAAGTCAAACATGAAGTCTTTGATAATGTTTGTGATGTTGTAACTGAAAGAAACTCAGGAAACACTGAAACTGCAGGACCCAACAAAGATTGGGTACCATATGCAACTTAGAAACATTCTGTTTTGCAGGGAAAGAAGAAAAATCAAGTCATGTGGATCATTGACAGTGGTTGCTCAAGACACATGACAGGTGATATTGCCCTGCTATCACATTATGTTGAGAAAGCTGGCCCAATCATAACCTTTGGAGACAACAGCAAAGGTTACACAGTGGGATATTGCTGTCTGGAAATTGGAAATGTTGTCATTGAAGACATTGCTCTTGTGGATGGATTGAAGCACAATCTACTCAGTGTCAGTCAATTCAGTGATAGAGGATTCAAGGTTGACTTTGATATGATGATGTGCAACATTTATCACAAGAAGGATGGAAGCCTCTCTTTAAAAGGGGTCAGAAAAGGAAGCTTGTTTGTTGCTGACTTAAACTCAACAAAGAAGGACAAGGTTTACTGTTTTTACAGTAAAGCTAATGTTGGTGACAGTATGCTTTGGCACAGGTCACACCTCAACTTCAAGACAATGAACATTTTGATGAAGAAGGAGCTAGTGAGAGGTTTGCCCCAACAGGAATTCTGTCAAGAAGGACTGTGTGAAGATTGTCAAATGGGCAAACTAAGGAGAGCTGTGCACAAATCCAAGCACCTGAACACCAACACAGAAGCACTCAAGTTGATTCACATGGATCTTTTTGGACCAGTCAATGTACCATCTATGGCCAGAAAAAGGTATGCCTTAGTAATGGTGGATGATTACTCAAGGTACACTTGGGTGAAATTTCTTGAATCCAAAGATGAAGCAGCTCAAGTGATTATTGATCAAGTCAGAGTTCTTGATAGAACTCCAAACTCAAAAGTCCAAATCTTGAGGAGTGACAATGGTACAGAATTCAGAAATGCCACACTTGGAAATTTCTGTAAAGATGAAGGAATTGTACAACAATTCTCTGCTGCAAGGACTCCACAGCAGAATGGAGTTGTAGAAAGAAAGAACAGGACTCTTATTGAAGCAGCTAGAACTATGTTGCATGATGCCAAACTGCCAACATATTTTTGGGCTGAAGCTATCAACACAGCTTGTTATACTCAGAACAGAACCATGATTAACAAAACTCATGCAAGCACTCCTTACTGTCTATTAACTGGAAAGAAACCTACTGTCAAATATTTTCATGTGTTTGGAAGCAAATGCTTTATGATGAAGGACAATCATGAGAAGAAAGGAAAATTTGACACCAAGGCATTTGAAGGACTATTCATGGGTTACAGCACAAAAAGGACTGCCTACAGAGTTTATGTTATGGAACACAGGATTATTGAAGAAAGTGTTAATGTCACATTTGATGAAACCAAGTTTCCAGGACTGCATGAAGAAGGAAAGATGCAGACCTTCAGATTTGAAAATCAAGGATACTTGGAAGTTGAGGAAATTGTGAATGAAGAACCCAGCTTCACTCAAATTGTTGAAGTTGACAAAGATGCTGTCAACACCACTAATGTCAACCAAACTCCAGCTCAATCACACACCATATCATCTAATATTCAGAACAATGATGACTCTGGAGACAATGAAGAACATGGTGAAGACAATGGAATTGGTGAGCATTCAACTCAACAAATTGAAGCAAATGTTCCTGGTCAATCTAGTAGCTTGCCCAGAATCACCAAGTGGAACAAGGATCACACAAATGACCTTATCATTGGTGACCCCAATTCTGGAGTGAGGACAAGGAACAATGTCTCTGCTGACAGCATGTTTTCATGCTTCCTGTCTCAAATGGAACCCAAGACAACTGATGAAGCATTGTTGGATTCTGATTGGGTGATAGCCATGCAAGAAGAGCTAAATCAGTTTGAAAGAAACAATGTATGGAAATTGGTTCCAAGGCCTAAGGGAAAGTCAGTTATTGAGACCAAGTGGGTTTTCAGAAACAAGCTTGATGAAAATGGACTAGTGACAAGGAACAAAGCAAGGCTAGTAGCTAAAGGTTACTGTCAACAGGAAGGAATAGACTATGATGAGACATTTGCTCCCGTTGCAAGACTTGAAGCTATAAGAATCTTTCTAGCTTATGCTGCACACTGCAACTTCAGAGTATTTCAGATGGATGTTAAAAGTGCCTTTCTAAATGGAGAGCTGGAAGAAGAAGTGTATGTGGAACAGCCCCCAGGGTTTGAGGATGCTGAAATGTATAATTTTGTGTACAAACTCTTCAAAGCTTTGTATGGACTAAAGCAAGCACCCAGGGCATGGTATGACACACTTTCCACCTTCCTTCTGGAAAACCAGTTTACCAGAGGAATTGTGGACAAAACACTTTTCTACAAGCATCATGGCAAGGACATCATTCTGGTACAAATCTATGTGGATGACATCATTTTTGGTTCTTCAAATGAGAAGCTGTGTGAGAAGTTTTCCTCTCTCATGAGTAACAAATATGAGATGAGTATGATGGGAGAATTGTCATTCTTTCTGGGATTACAAATTCTTCAACAATCTGATGGAATCTTCATTTGTCAAGCTAAATACATCAAGGAACTTCTCAAAAAGTTCAACTTGGAAGATTCATCACCTGCAAAGACACCAATGTCCACAACCACAAGTCTGGATCTTGACCCTAAGGGAAAGAAAGTTGCCTCAAGCACCTATAGAGGCATGGTAGGATCTCTCCTATACCTAACAGCTAGCAGACCTGACATCATGTTTGCTACATGTCTCTGTGCAAGGTTTCAAAGTGATCCAAAAGAGTCACACCTAGTAGCCATCAAGAGAATCTTTAGATACTTAAAAGGTACTCCTAACCTAGGCCTTTGGTATCCTAAGAACACTGGATTTAACCTAGTTGGCTACTCAGACTCAGACTATGCTGGATGCAAGATTGACAGAAAAAGTACTACTGGTAGCTGTCAATTTCTTGGTGGAAGATTGGTCTCATGGTTTAGCAAGAAGCAGCATTCTGTCTCAACCTCAACTGCAGAAGCTGAGTATATTGCTGCAGGCAGTTGCTGTGCACAAATCTTATGGATGAAGAGTCAACTTCTGGATTATGGCCTAGTGTTAAGAGACATTCCTATTTATTGTGACAATACTAGTGCCATAGCCATCTCTGACAATCCAGTTCAACACTCTAGGACAAAGCACATTGATATAAGACATCACTTTATCAGAGAGCATGTTGAACAAGGAACTGTGAAGCTGATCTATGTTCCAACTGACAAGCAACTTGCTGACATCTTCACTAAGCCATTGGATGAAGCAACCTTCAACAGGTTGGTAAGTGAATTGGGAATGCTGAATCTGGTATGTTAACTTACTAAGGTTTCTAAATTTTCAATATGAAGCTCATGACAGCATCTTCAAACCTGCTGTCAAGAGAAGTTACTGTCTACTTGGTCTATGTCTTTATGTGACAGCATGTATTGATTTGACTAGTCATGTCTGTATTTTGTGCCAGTCTCATACTTTTAGACTTTGTATGACATTAATGTGGTAAATTGCTTAGTTTGAGAGATAAATGTATGTTCCATTAGACTTTCACACCTTTATGCATTAACCTGTTGGATTAAAGGAGGACATGACCATTGATTACTTCTGTGGTAGTTGTATGGGTACTCTAACTGTTGACCATTAGACTTTAATCCTTAGACGGTTTCACCTATAAATTAACCTTAGGTTTCACCAGTCTGCTCTCAGTTTTAAAGTAAATAATGGAAAACAAAGTAGGGATTGAAGTTGGGCTAAAGAAGTGTGATAGTGAACCATACAATGAAGAGACTGAGGAACTCTTCGAGGAGCTGTTGGATGCCCTCGATGAGATAGATGAGGAAAAGGAACAGGCAGAGATAATCAAGGCTGAGGAAGAAGAGAAGGAACTTCAGGCACTTCTCAAGGAAGAAGGTCGCTCTGAAGAAGAGATCAAGGAAGAGATTTTAGGACTAGTTGATAAAATCATAGAATAATGTACTCAATGCTATAATTGAATGATTTTATTAATAAGAATGATGTTTCTTGCTGATTGAGTGTTATCGAGTTTTTATGATTGATTTATCTGTATTAACTGGATAATATCTGTGCTCAGAAATTACATTGCTAAATCCATATTCTGTTAATTCTAGGTTAAGTGTATGAATACAGAATTCTAATAGTTCCTGACAGAAACAATTTTCCATCAAAGTTACTGTCGCTAAGAAGGATACTGTCTTGTGCGTCTTGACAGCAACCTTCTTGACAGCAGGCAAATACATTCTGTCAAGACTTTTAAAGAATACTGTCATTCAAATGCTTAATGGTGACAGCATGTTTTTGCGCAATAGTTGCTGTCGCGCAAAACCTACTGTCACCACCTCTTATCACTGACAGATTGTTTCTAGCGCACAGGTTACTGTCATCAATAGTGGACCGTTGGATTTGGATATTCACCCCACGACTGACAGTGAATAACGGGCAGTAACTTACGTGTATTAAGAGTGGGTTAAGACACGTTCTTTAAGTCCACTTTTTGTGCAAACGTTTGAGATACCTCTTTTATTCCCCAGTTACTCAGACATATCACTCTCATCAAACTCAAGGCAAACTACTTTTCTTCAAGCAAAAAGCTACTTTCTTACTTTCTTCTTCTCTTGAAACCTCCATGGCTCCCAAACAGTCTCTCTCTCAAACAAACTTTGCTGGCATCTTTTCCCACAATGATGCTGGTGAGGGGTTCAAAGGACTCGTGTTTTTCCTGAACAAGTCCTATCTTGGCACTGCCATTACCTCTACACCCATTCTTGACCTGGACAGGATTGAGGCGTTTTGGCAGACTGTTGTTGCTCAGACAGAGGGTGAACACCCAGCTATTCAATTCACAATTAATGGGCAACAATACACTCTCACAGCTGAGGTCATCAACACTGCCCTTGGAATTACACTTCAAGCTGGCCGTAACTTTTCTCCACTTGCTGATGATGACACTCTAAAGAAGATCTTCTTGAAGATTGGGTATGCAGGCCCCATTCTTGAAGAGGGAACAACCAAATGGTACCCGTCTGGTGAAATGGATAGGAAGTATCTGAGAAAGGAGTGGAGTATGGTATTTGATGTCATGGTCAAGGTGTTCTCTACCAAGTCTACAGGCTGGAATGGGATACCCTCCTACATCAAGAAACTGACACATTCCCTTGTCCATGGATACAAAGTGAATGTTGGAGCTCTTCTCATGGCACACCTCAGGGCTGCCATAGGTAAGAAGGTATCAATCTACCCTCGCTTTATTATGATGTGTATCAACTCATTTTGTGATTTTAATGATGCTGCCCCTCGTTTAGAGGTTTGCTCTGTCTTGAAAAAGAACACACACACACTATTATCATCACAAAATCTCAATGCACACATTCCACTTTGTTTCACTCAGCACATGGTTGATCAAGTGTCCAACCTTGATTGTCCATTACCTTCTGGTTATGATTCCTTTACTCTTGAGAATGAAACTGAATTAGACCCAAATTCAGTTAACCCACATTCCACACCATACACTCAGCCTAGGCCCTCTAGACTTCCCAAAGCCCAAAGAGAGGCCTTGCAAGAATCCAGAAAAAGATCCTTGGAAACTGGTGTTGGTGGTAGCTCTGTTAGCCATGAGGGAGACACTGCACCTAGTGCAGCAAATAAGGAAGGTAGTCAAACAGATCCCCCAGTGGTTCCCCCTGAGCCTAAGAAGAAGAGAGCTAGGAGGACCAAAACCACTGTTAGCCAAGCTGCAGTTTCCCAACAAACTGTAGTTACTGAAAGGGAATCAAGCACCTCCCTAGATGTGCCTTCTCAACAAGGTGCATCTATTGAAATTGTCCTGTCTCCCAAGGCACCCTGTACAGAGTCTGCACAAACTCATGGTTCACAACCTGAGACAACCCCACTTGAAGAAACACACAGTGAGTTAGGGCACAGTGAGGATTTCTCTGCTCCTATTGATGATTCACATGTTTCTCCTATGAATCAGCCCCCACTCTCTACTACACTTTCACCTTCTTCCTTCCCTACACATTCTTTTGTTTCTTCTCCACAACCTAGAGAAGGGGACAGTCCCAACCTTTCAGGTTTTGATCATCCATCTCCTATCATGGATGAGCCCCCATCTAGTGGTCCACAAGAACCCATTTCTCAAAGTGAAATGGATCCCACTCCTCCAAACACTGAGCAAGGGCAAAGTGGTATTCTGTCAGAAAATGAAACAGCCAACACTTTGTCTAACCTCCAAGGAGCATCTTACCTTCAGGAAGATGCTGTCACAGCCTCTGTTGCTGTCAAAGACACTGGGAATGCTACTGTCCTGGACTCAGCTGCTGTCATAGGTGGAGAGAAAGATACTGTCACTACAGAACCTACTGTCACTCCACATCCAGAACCTGCTGTCCAGACCCCAACTGACAGTAACATTTCTACTCAAGATGCTGTCAAGTCCTCCCAGCCTGATTTTGATGCTGTACTTATTGAGGATGCCTCTGATGATGATCTACCTCTTGCCAAACTCCTAAAGGTACATTCTAAATCTTCTCCTTCCATGCATGTTAGTACTGCTCATACCCATGCATCTAGGTTGAGTGAGGGTGTGCAAAAGAAAAGAGAGATAAAAGAAAAGAGAGGTGAGCATAAAAATGAGAGGCAGCCAAATGAGCTGGCAAAAGGAGAGGGACTTGAGCATGTCCAGAGAGATATTGAGGGAGCCCACACTATTCAGGCACTAGGCCTTG
The DNA here is from genome assembly GCA_030848705.1 of Heracleum sosnowskyi. Taxonomy (NCBI): domain Eukaryota; kingdom Viridiplantae; phylum Streptophyta; class Magnoliopsida; order Apiales; family Apiaceae; genus Heracleum; species Heracleum sosnowskyi. Next base: position 77,664,157 of record CM061235.1, read on the forward strand.
AGAGTCAAAATGTGAGGGGTGATGAGATCACTCAAAAACACCCTGAGAGTGTGAGAACCCCCATAGCCTCCAGGCCCCTATCTTTTCCTTCCCCTCCAAGAAGGTTAAGGTATGGTGGCCCCTCTGCTACTTTTGGTAACAGGATTGCAGTTCTTGAAGGACAGTGTGCTACTTTGAACTCCAAACTGGATTCTCTCTCTCAACTGGTGGTTGATGGTTTTGCTGCTACTCAACTCTCTATCCAGTTCCTTACTGACCTAGTAGCTGCCAACTCAACTAAGGGGGAGAAGGTAGCAAGATCAGAATCATTGCCTATTCAGGAATCAGGTGGAACTCAGGGGGAGCAAGTATCTGTGAAGCCCAAAGGGGGAGCAAAGCAAGTTTCAGGAGTTAAAAGGAAAGCAAGGACTAAGGGGGAGCAAGCCAAACCAAGCTATGAACAACCACAGGATAAAGCTGAAGACCTGGTTGAAGCTGAATTGGATGGTGAACAGGTGTTGATGTCAAAGGCAACGCAAGATGCAATGCAAAGAAGACCTGCATCTAGACACCCAATCTTGCCTCCTGTGGTGATTAGAGAATGTTGCATAAAATACTAATGTGCAAGTGTACACAATCGCAAACAAGTAATATAGTAGTATATACCAGATATCGTTCCTCAAGGACTGTATATTTGTATTAATTGCAAGCAATATCAGACAATTCAGTTACGGAATAGATGAATTGATTAAAGATTGTTTTTAACTAAACTATTCAAAAGAAACTAATTTAACCAACTAAATTATAATAGCAAAGAGAGTTTTAAATATGAGAAGATAAGTCAGGATAATTACTTCCCCCTAACATGTTCATGTTGGTAATAAAACAGTGTAATACCATAGCAAATTCACAGTCTACTAACCTGAAATTCGACAGTCATAGCTTTCTCTCGAAATCACTATGATATAGATTTTATAAACTAAACTAACATATGTCTATGCCAATTTAATCTCAAGAATACGATAAAGCACCAATTTCACACGGCTATGCAAGGTAAACAATATATGTCTATACCGTCACAGAATTAATATCAACAGATACAATCATGCACCATTCAAGTATTGTGTCAGTTAATCATAACCCTCTCAGTATTATAATTAACTCAATAATTTACTACAGTTGGCCAAACAATAGCAATTATATAGCATAAAATCCACTTGAACGAATAAACTATGAACTGCATACAATACTTCTTATCAAAACACCAACAATCCCATACTAGGGTTCCATAAAAATCCCAACTTGATATAATTAGTTCATAATTAAGATCTCAAGAACATCCAAGAATTGATAGCACATAAATATGATTAAAAGAGTTAAGGAGAGAATTCTAAACACAAAGATGAAGAAATCAATTCCAGTTGAACATCTTCAATGGCTGAATCTCCTTCTTCAAGCTTCTTCTTTTTCTCTCTGTCTTGTGTGTCTATCTCTCTCTCTTACAATCGTCTGGTCTATATTCAGATTAGGTCTGAATAATATATATAATAATATCTCTAATAAAAGTTTTTTTAATTATTTAATACAAATACAAGGAGTTTCCTAATCAGAATTGAATTCCAATAAAGAAATTCGTAGCTGACTGTTGGACTCTGTTTCTGGACTGACTCGGCTGGATTTTAATATCAATGCCACTTCTGAAATAAAGCCCTTCTCATAAGCTTTCCGTGGGCTGTTGAATCATCTGAATCGGATTTATAGAACTCCAGTTATGGCCCAAACAGTGTGAACTGCGCAAGTGGGTCATCAAATCCGATTTTTAATCAAATAAATCTCCAACTCTTTCCTTTTAAGCTCCAAAACTTCCTTTATTAAAACTCCTTGATACCTACAATAAAACATTATAATTTATTAAATAAAAATCCAAATTAATACAAAATAACTTAAAATATAGGGACAAAATTAGGATAAAGCTCACGCTTATCACATCCCCACACTTAGCATTTTGCACGTCCTCGGGCAAAGAAGAAAGAAAAATACTAAGTCCTAACTAACTAATACCACTTCCGTAGGTGATCACGGTTGCATTTGGCATATGCAACAAGCCCTTTAAACCCCTAGGCAGCCCTAGTGGACGAGTAAGGTCTCGTGAGGGTTTATAGTAAATCTACCCACAAAATCTTATTTGGGTTGACTGCCAAGTCTCAATCATGAAATATATCATAGCACACCACACATGCAAACTTAACTATGTAATAGCTCTTAGATGTCATATAATGCAATTCCTCAACTTTACACACCAACACAACTATTCAAGTACGCGCACATAGTCTGAAAGACTAAAATATGTCATGAATAACATCAAAGTCTCAATCAACAAGATAATAGCATGCTTTAGATAAAAAATAATCTCACAAACACTCAAATCACACAAGTGTTTAGGTGTAACTGTATCACTCAAATTCACTCAAATGCACATGTGCTACCATAAGCTTGTTTGTCCACCAAAATCTCTAGACTTCGTGCTTGTATAAATCAAAAGGTCTTTGTCAAGGGTTGTAACGAGGCTTAGGTGAGGGGTAGGAAAATGAAAAGGCTGCAGTTGGCTAAACTTGACAACTAATAGAGCATAATGTTCATATACACTTGAAGCACTCAACATGAAACTAACATTGAGATATCATCCCACATACAAATGTAAAAACCCGTAAATTTCACATTGTAAGAACCAATGAACATACTCTCTCTCTTTTCTTTCTTTTTTTTCTTCGAGAGATCTTCCCTTTTTTCATTTTTTTTTTTCTCTTTTTTTTCTTTTATTTTTGACCTTTGTGACTTTATTTGAAATGTCACCAACAATAAGTAGCCAAACCAATTCAAATCCCACCAAAATTCACACATTAACAAAGATATCCCCACACTCAATATTTTACCAATCTCAAGTATATATCACAATGCTCTACTAGTCAATCAAGACAAGAACAAATTAATAAGCTCAAGATTGTGATGGTAATATACAAAGAAAAAGGATATAGGCTCAAGGGGGCTCACTAAGGATTATTTGTCAGGGTACTGTTTGGGACAATACGGTTAATCCTAGTGCCTTTATCATTTTTACACAATACACGATATCAATATACGCACGACCTGATTTAAAGCAAGTTCTAGAGCAGCATGTACAATGACGAATAGCTCACCACAAAAAAATATAGATTGATAAAGAGATGTATCAATCACAAATTAAGGCTCAAGATCTCACCGGTGATAGCATGCTAAACTCATCAAAATTGACAATGAAGTACATTCAAGTTTTGAAATTTCGCAAGCACATACACGACATCATCATGTAAAAGGTATTTTACGCCAAGGAGACAAATACATGACACTCGCAAAATAAAAGTCTACACGGTGTGTACTTATCCTTATTTACATGCTATATTGACAAGGCAGTCATTTTTTAAGTTTTTCAATTTTTTTGTGTTTTTCTATTTTTTAACTATCCTAAAAAAAAAATCTAACAAATGAAAAAGAAAAAAAATCCTAATTTTTTTTTAATGTTTTTTTTTATATTGGAAACCCCTCCCCACACTTAAGCGGTTCATTGTCCCCAATGAATAATATTAATAAATATACATTAAACTAACAAGATTCTAAAAAAAAATACAAAAATTAAAATAAATATAAAAATATATATATATACAAAGAAAGGTTCAAAGTACTCCCCTAATGCCGCATGAAGTGCTCTTTGAAAAATTTTAAGCTTGCTCCTCCCTCTTATTAATATGCTGAAATTGCAAGTCCAATTGTTTGTTTATCAAACAAACAAAGCGAATATCAACACGTTGAGTGTGTTGGTGCAGTGGTTGGAGCTTTGTCCTTGCAAGCAAGTGGTCAGGGGTTCAATTCCCCACTCTTCCATTTCTTTAGAATTTTTTCCAAAAGAGCAGCCCCGTGGCATACATAGAAATGCATGGCTGGGCAGACCTAAAACACTCTATTGGGCCAGTGATATGGGCCGCCATGTTTCAGCTGATATGGGCCGCCATGTTTCAGTTAGGCTTGGACAGTTCTGTTGCTGGTTGGGCTTGGACAGTGTACAGGACTACAGGTTACAGAAAACTAAGAACTGCAGGTAGCATTGTTGCACCGCGGGTTGTCTTGCGCGCTGGACTGCTAGCAAACTGTTGTAACAGCAGGGACTCCCGCACCGCGGGAATTACAATTGCACTGCAGGGAATTAATTGTCAACACTGTACAGGTAATTCAACACTGCAGGTAGGTATTTCTGCACCGCAGGTAGCAAATTTCACACCCCTAGTTTTCAATTTTTTTTTTTCCTGCCCTTTTTTTTTTCAACTTTTTTTTTTTTCAAAAAAAAAAAATATCATGGGTTGCCTCCCAAGAAGCGCCTTTCTTTAACGTCTTTGGCTAGACATCAATTCCTTCAAGACTCCATTAAATCAAGTGAGGTTTTGTCACGTACAACCTCACCTCCCCAATAATGTTTTAATCGTTGTCCATTGACCTGAAATTCACCCCCTTGATTATCACGTAATTCCACAGCTCCATAGGGATGTACCTTCACAATTGTGAAAGGACCAGACCATCTAGATTTCAGCTTGCCTGGAAATAATTTTAGCCTTGAGTTGAATAATAAGACTTGTTGCCCCACTTCAAACACTCGAGATTGAATGTTTTTATCATGCCACTTTTTTTGTCTTCTCCTTGTACAACTTAGCATTCTCATAGGAGAAAAATCGCAGTTCATCCAACTCATCAAGTTGCAGCATTCTCTTTTCACCAGCAAGTTGCATGTCAAAATTCAGATTTTTGAGAGCCCAATAAGCCTTGTGTTCAAGCTCAACCGGTAGATGACACGCTTTTCCAAAAACCAAGCGATAGGGAGACATGCCCAAAGGAGTTTTGTACGCAGTACGATAAGCCCATAGAGCCTCATCTAACCTTGTAGACCAATCCTTTCGATTCGGATTCACAACTTTTTCAAGAACACCCTTGATTTCTCTGTTAGACAACTCAGCTTGCCCATTAGTTTGAGGATGATAGGCAGTAGCAACCTTGTGTCTCACATTGTACTTCGCCAAAGTACTAGCCAATAGTTTATTCACAAAGTGGGTGCCTTCATCACTGATTATAGCCCTTGGGGTTCCGAAACGAGTAAAAATATGTTTGTCCAAGAATTTGATGACAACTTTTGCATCATTAGTGGGATAGGCAGCAGCTTCTACCCATTTAGAAACATAATCAACAGCCACTAAGATGTACTCATTTTTAAAAGAAGGAGGGAATGGTCCCATGAAGTCAATTCCCCACACATCAAACAACTCTACCTCAAGAATATTAGTCAAAGGCATCTCACTTCTTCTTGAGATATTACCAACTCTTTGACAACGATCACATCTAACAACATATGCATGAGCATCCTTAAACAGAGAAGGCCAAAAGAAACCAGATTGTAATACCTTTGCAGCAGAGCGTTGTCCACCAAAATGTCCACCAGAAGGAGATGAATGACAATGGAAAAGAATATCTTGCATCTCATATTCAGCAACACATCTTCTAATAATTTGGTCTGCACCTTGCTTGAACAAATAAGGCTCATCCCAAAAATAAGATTTCACATCATGCAAGAACTTTTTTCTTTGTTGACTTGATAAATCAGGTGGCATTAATCCAGTAGCTAAATAATTAGCAAAGTCAGCGAACCAAGGAGTAGCATTAGAGAGTTGTACTTGAAACATTTGTTCATCTGGAAATGTTTCTTTGATAGGAATCATAGTGCGAGATTCATCCTTGTACTCCATTCTTGATAAATGATCAGCTACTTGATTTTCAACACCTTTTCTGTCTTGTATCTCAATATCAAACTCTTGAAGCAGAAGAACCCACCTGATCAACCGTGGCTTTGCATCCTTCTTTGTGATTAAATATTTGATTGCCGAATGATCAGTGAAGACGACCACTTTAGTGCCCACAAGATATGAGCGAAACTTGTCGAAGGCAAATACAACAGCAAGAAGCTCCTTTTCAGTCACCGTGTAGTTTAATTGAGCTCCAGTCAAAGTACGACTTGCATAGTAGATAGGATGAAATACCTTGTTTCTTCTTTGACCCATTACTGCACCCACTGCATAATCACTAGCATCACACATTAACTCAAATGGCAAGCTCCAATCTGGTGCAATAATAATTGGTGCTGAAATCAACCTCTGTTTTAACTCCTCGAAAGCCTTTAAACATGCTCCATCAAACTGAAAGGGAGTGTCATTCTCTAATAATTTGCAAAGTGGCTTCGAGATTTTTGAGAAGTCCTTGATGAACCGTCTGTAGAAGCCTGCATGCCCAAGAAAACTCCGAATATTCTTAACAGAAGTAGGAGGAGGTAGCTTCTCAATAACTTCAATTTTCGCCCTATCAACTTCAATTCCTTTTCTTGAAACTTTATGGCCCAATACGATGCCTTCCTTCACCATGAAGTGACACTTTTCCCAATTCAGTACAAGATTGGTATCCTCACATCTTTCTAGCACCTTGCCCAAGTTACATAGACAATCATTAAACGAATCCCCAAACACTGAGAAATCATCCATGAACACCTCCAAAAATTCACCAACCATGTCAGAAAAGATAGCCATCATACATCTTTGAAAAGTTGGAGGGGCATTACATAGGCCGAATGGAACCCTACGAAAGGCAAAAGTACCATAAGGACAGGTGAATGTAGTTTTGTGTTGATCTTCTGGAGCTACAGTTATCTGATTATAACCAGAGTACCCATCTAGGAAACAATAGTACTCTCTTTCAGCAAGTCTGTCCAGCATTTGATCAACAAAGGGCAATGGAAAGTGATCTTTTCTAGTGGCCTTGTTCAACTTTCGATAATCAATGCAAATTCTCCACCCTGTGACTGTCCTGGTCGGAATCAACTCATTGTCTTCATTCTTTATCACTGTGAGCCCACCTTTCTTAGGCACACACTGAACAGGGCTAACCCATGAACTATCAGAAATTGGGTAAATAATTCCCGCATCAAGCCATTTGATAATCTCTTTCTTCACCACCTCTTTCATGATGGGATTCAATCGACGTTGTCCTTCAATTGATCCCTTAGCTCCATCTTCTAACAAAATTTTGTGCATACAAATAGAAGGGCTAATACCTCGAATATCTGCAATAGTCCATCCAATAGCTTTCTTGTGCTTCTTAAGAATCTCCACCAATTTACTTTCCTGAGCATTAGACAGTTCAGCAGAGACAATAACAGGCAAAGTAGAAGAAGGTCCCAAATAAGCATACTTTAAATGAGAAGGAAGAGCTTTCAATTCTAACTCCGGTGGTTCAACAATAGATGGCTTAGGAATCTTGAATTCCCTTGATGATAACTCTAGTGATTCAAAGCGGCCTCTAATTCTTGTGCCCTGTGAATTAGCTTCCAACCAAGCTAAAAGATCAGCATCATCAACTTCATTTCCAGAAACATTAAGAATCAACTGCTCCAAGGGGTCTTGTGAAAAATTATGCTCTAGTTTCTCATAAACTAGATCATCAACCAAAGTGATTGCTGAACAATATTCTATATCATCAGAATATTTCATGGCCTTGAAAACATTAAAAGTCACCTTTTCATCTTGAACCCTCATCGTTAGCTCCCCATTTTGCACATCAATCAACGTTCTTCCAGTAGCAAGGAATGGCCTACCTAAGATAATGGGAACTTCTCGATCCGCCTCATAATCCAAGACAATAAAATCAGCAGGAAAGATGAATTTGTCTACCTTGACCAAAACATCTTCAATCTTTCCTTCGGGATGAGCAATAGATCTATCAGCAAGTTGAAGAGTGACAGTTGTAGGTCGAACTTCTCCAATTCCCAGTTTCCTGAACACAGACATAGGCATTAAGTTTATACTAGCTCCCAAATCACACAATGCCATACCACAATAAGAATTGCCAATGGTGCAAGGAATAGTGAAACTCCCGGGATCTTTCATCTTTGGTGGTAATTTGTTCTGCACGAATGAGCTACACTCTTGCGTTAGAGCTACTGTTTCAAACTCCCCCAACCTCCGCTTCTTTGTAAGAATGTCCTTCATGAATTTCACATAGTTGGGCATTTGCTCAAGAGCTTCTACAAGTGGAATATTGATGTGAAGCTGTTTCAAAACATCCAGAAATTTCTTGAACTGGACATCTTGCTTCTGCTTTTGAAACCGTTGAGGGAATGGTGGTTGTGGTTGGAGTGTTGGAACAACCTTAGAAGCTTTGGTACCATCATTTTCTGAAATTTTCTCTTTTTTTTCAGTTGTAGAGGAATCACCTTCTTCTTTAGAACTGGATTTAGCATCCTCCAAGACTTTTCCGCTTTTCAATGTCATGGCTTTACAGTGCTCATTCCCAACATCCCTAGGCTTTTCAGTGTCGCTAGGGAGAGTGCCATGCGGTCGATTCCTCAGCTCATTAGCTAGTTGCCCAACTTGATTCTCCAAGTTTCTAAGTGATGCTGCTTGGCTTTGGACTAGAGCTTCAGTTTGAGATCTACTAGCCTCGTTCTTGTCTATGTACTCCTTTAACATATCCTCAAGAGAGCTAGATCGAGATGTTTGTTGAGGCAACTGTTGTTGAGATTGTTGAGAAAATCCAGGTGGATAGTTGGCTCTAGAATTGTGGCCTGAAGTTCCAGAATTTGCCCCTTGATTACTCCAAGAAAAGTTAGGATGTTGCCTCCATGATGAATTATAAGTGTTTGAATAAGGACCACCTTTATTTTGATTTCCCATGTAATAGACAGATTCTGGATTCGAAGGACAACTATCAAAAGTATGAGCTTCACCACAATACACGCATGAAATATTCTGAACTTGACTGATTTGTGAATTCACGGATGGCATCATAGAATGGCTACCTCCCATAGTCATGTTCTTAAGCATGTTCTCAATTGAGGACATTTGAGCTTTCAATGAAGTTACAGAATCAACCTCATATATACCAGCCACTCTTTTCCCAGTTTGTGCTCTAGCATTTGTCCACTGATAATTATTTGTGGCAATCGTCTCAAGAATCTCATATGCCTGATTATAAGATTTGGCCAAGAGAGCTCCATTTGCAGATGCATCCACCACCAACTTTGTCTGAGCATTGAGGCCATTATAGAACGTCTCCATCTGAATGTAATGAAGAAGACCATGATTTGGGCATTTTCGCAGCAAATCTTTAAATCTCTCCCAAGCTTCATACAATGACTCATCATCATGCTGTTGAAAAGAATTGATTTCATTCCGAAGCTTAGCATTCTTAGTGGGGGGGAAATACTTCATGAGAAACTTTTCTGCCAAATCATTCCAAGTTGTCACTGATGCCGATGGCAAAGAATTTAGCCATGCTCTTGATGTGTCTCTCAAAGAATATGGAAACAACTTCATCCTCAAAGCATCCTCTGTCACCCCCGGAAGTTTAAAAGAATCACTCACTTCCATGAAAAGACGAAGGTGAAGGTGAGGATCCTCAGTAGCCATCCCACTAAACTGACCAACAGTTTGTAACATCTGGAACATGACCGGTTTCAGCTCAAACTGTGTTGCTTGAATATCCGGTCGCACAATTCCCGAATTCAACTCATCGAAACGGGGTTTTCCATACTGTCGAATAGCACTATCTTTATCATCCATCACCATCATAGCATTTCGAGCATCAGCATTTTCATCACCCATAACTAGGTTGGCTTTCTTAACTTCGCGTTGCACTTTTCTTCTTGCTTTGAAGGTTCGCTCGATTTCAGGATCAAAGATAAATAATCCTGAAGTTTCTTTGTTCATACACAAAGAGACCTGATAAGACACAAGTACTACTCCTGTTAGAACAGAAGTAACAAAAACCAAACTGCAAGAAAATTAACTTCGCAATTAACAACTAAAACAGTCCCCGGCAGCGGCGCCAAAAACTTGTTGCATAAAATACTAATGTGCAAGTGTACACAATCGCAAACAAGTAATATAGTAGTATATACCAGATATCGTTCCTCAAGGACTGTATATTTGTATTAATTGCAAGCAATATCAGACAATTCAGTTACGGAATAGATGAATTGATTAAAGATTGTTTTTAACTAAACTATTCAAAAGAAACTAATTTAACCAACTAAATTATAATAGCAAAGAGAGTTTTAAATATGAGAAGATAAGTCAGGATAATTACTTCCCCCTAACATGTTCATGTTGGTAATAAAACAGTGTAATACCATAGCAAATTCACAGTCTACTAACCTGAAATTCGACAGTCATAGCTTTCTCTCGAAATCACTATGATATAGATTTTATAAACTAAACTAACATATGTCTATGCCAATTTAATCTCAAGAATACGATAAAGCACCAATTTCACACGGCTATGCAAGGTAAACAATATATGTCTATACCGTCACAGAATTAATATCAACAGATACAATCATGCACCATTCAAGTATTGTGTCAGTTAATCATAACCCTCTCAGTATTATAATTAACTCAATAATTTACTACAGTTGGCCAAACAATAGCAATTATATAGCATAAAATCCACTTGAACGAATAAACTATGAACTGCATACAATACTTCTTATCAAAACACCAACAATCCCATACTAGGGTTCCATAAAAATCCCAACTTGATATAATTAGTTCATAATTAAGATCTCAAGAACATCCAAGAATTGATAGCACATAAATATGATTAAAAGAGTTAAGGAGAGAATTCTAAACACAAAGATGAAGAAATCAATTCCAGTTGAACATCTTCAATGGCTGAATCTCCTTCTTCAAGCTTCTTCTTTTTCTCTCTGTCTTGTGTGTCTATCTCTCTCTCTTACAATCGTCTGGTCTATATTCAGATTAGGTCTGAATAATATATATAATAATATCTCTAATAAAAGTTTTTTTAATTATTTAATACAAATACAAGGAGTTTCCTAATCAGAATTGAATTCCAATAAAGAAATTCGTAGCTGACTGTTGGACTCTGTTTCTGGACTGACTCGGCTGGATTTTAATATCAATGCCACTTCTGAAATAAAGCCCTTCTCATAAGCTTTCCGTGGGCTGTTGAATCATCTGAATCGGATTTATAGAACTCCAGTTATGGCCCAAACAGTGTGAACTGCGCAAGTGGGTCATCAAATCCGATTTTTAATCAAATAAATCTCCAACTCTTTCCTTTTAAGCTCCAAAACTTCCTTTATTAAAACTCCTTGATACCTACAATAAAACATTATAATTTATTAAATAAAAATCCAAATTAATACAAAATAACTTAAAATATAGGGACAAAATTAGGATAAAGCTCACGCTTATCAGAGAACCTACTCCAGGATCTCAAGAAACCTCTCTACAGAAGAAATGGAGAGATATGGAGGAACAAAACAAACTTGGGAAAGGTAAAGGGAAACTGCCTGAATCCATCCAGAAGGGAATTTTTTGGTCAAATGGCACTGAATTTGATCAAGAAGAAGCCAATGTTCTGATGGTGGATTACAGGGAGAGCACATTACACAACCATGACAGTGAATTTAGCAGTATGGTGGAAGAAGCAATGAATGCTCCAAGCAACCGTCCAACCAACACCACAACACTGCTAAAGGGTCAAATCACTAGTGTCAGTGTAATGGTGAATGATGAGAAAAGATGGGCTGTAAGTATTTATCTTACTTCTGGCATATCTTATTTCATCACAATGCAGTTATTACAGAGTCTGCCAGCAAAGGTGTTAACTGCTGTGAAGGGAAAGATCAGGGCAACTCAAACACCATTCAATGAAATATTGGATATGCAAATCCAGAACCTGATCACACAGAATCTACCTGAAGTCTACTCAAATCCACCAAGTGTTTTCTACAGATCCAAAACTAAGGATGGCATAAGAAGGAACAGATGGAAACCAAATCAATTCTGAATGTACTAGATGGAATACTCAGTTCAAATGCCAATCCAGGAAGAGTTCATGCTGTTCAAGAGATCTACAAAATGCTGGTGTTGAGAGACAAGGCACTAGGAGCTAGAGTGAAGGAGCTAATCACTAGAGCCAATGCCAAAAGAAATGATCAAGGTGGAAGCTGTCTCTATAACATTCCTCCTCATGATGATGATGATGATGATGATGAAGATGGTAAGGATGGAGGTGGTGAAGCTTCTGGAAATGCTGGAAATGCTGGTGGAAGTAATTCTGGGAATACTGGTATTCAATCTCAGAATGAAGACAATGAAGAAACTCCTAGCCAGGAACAGAAAGATGCTGGTGCAACAGATGAAGAGGAGTCAAGAATACTGGAAGCTTTGGAGGCAAGCATTCTTAGATGTGCTATTGACTGCATAAATGCAGAAAAAGATGTTGTCACCAAAGGTACTGTCGACATAGATACTGTCATAGAAGATGCTGTCTTGAAAGATGCTGTCGACAAAGGTACTGTCAAGGAAGGTTCTGTCAAGGATGAAGCCAAAGCTACTGTCAAGCCCAAAAGACTGAAAGCTAAAGCAAAAGCCTGGTTCTCTAGACAGAAACCTGCAGGAAAGCACAAGTACTCAGGAAAGGAAAAGGCCACTGGATTTGGGAGAAATCTTAAGATGCCAATTCAATCAACTCTTCCCAACAGTCTTAAGATTCAACAGATGCAATCTAAAGAAATCAAGAGTGTTGAGGTTAAGATGAATGCAAATCAAGAGGCTACTGAGTACATTCTGTGGTGGGAAGAATCAAGATCTGCCAAGGTGGATAAGGACTTCAACCTGGTGTCCACATCAACCAGAGGCAGTACATCAACCATAGACAAAAGGAGAATTGACTTCTTCTACCTGGAAAGAATGGTAGAGTTGCTGGAGAGCTATGATAATGTTCCAGAGTCTGTCATGGAACATATTCTGAAATATCAGGCTGATAGGGATGCTGAATTCTATCAGAAATTTGGGTACAATTTTGCAGATTTTGATGATGCTGATATTCTTACTGATCTCCCAGCCTCTCCTATACCATATCACTGGTACTATGAGTTTGCTGATTTACCCCCAGAAGTAGGGCAAACCCAACCAAGTCAGGAAGGGCAAACCCAACCAAGTCAGGAAGGGCAAACCCAACCAAGTCAGGAAGGGCAACCCCAGCCAAGCAGAAAATCTGAACCTTCTCAACATTCTCAAGCACAGTCAGAACTTGAAAAGATGGAAGCTGAACTCCTGGAAAAATCCAAGTCTATCAACAAGGAAGAAAGTGAAGCTCCAGATTATCAAACATGTATGCTAGAAAATCCCTTAAGGATGATGTACCTCAGAGAAGAAATCTATGTCTGCAGCTTGCACAAGCTAAAGACAACCATTCTGAAGGATTTGATGTACATGGTAGCTGGATCAATTCATCCCTTGGAACAGATTTGTTCTGATGAGATAGAGAATTTGTTGAAAGGGAGAAAAGGAGAAGATTCAAAGCTAGACAAGCAAAGGAGGATGTCACTCAATGCTTATCCTGGAAATAGGTTCAAGCTCATCAATGAAGAACTTCACTTCAGAAGTTATCCATATGACCAAGAGCAATGGTTGAATCTCAGGGATGCTGGTTCTCTTATCTCTCCCACCATCAAGAAGCTCATTGAAGAAATAGAAGATGCTGCAGTTACTGCTGCTGAAATATCTCTTGTAGAAGGTCTAAGAGGCTGCTTGGAAGAAGCTCTCAAAAGAGAGGATGTAGCAAGACAGAAGAGGAAATCTCAAGCTAAGTAAAAATTCTTAATCCATTCTGATCTTGTTAGTTAAGTTGTCAGCACATATTGTAAATTTGTTGTTATTATCCATAAAAACAAATTGGGGGAGATTGTTGGGATTTATGGGTGATAGCATAGAAGCAACTTAACTTTAAATGTACTTAATTTTTTAATTAAGTAGAACATACTGTCACAGCCATAGTATGTTCTTGTAATCAGTATGTAATGTTATTCTAGCTGTGTAATTTGAAAGAAGTTCACTCATGTGTTCAAGCCTCAAAGAATACATTTTAGATGACAGCATGAATAAAGGTTACTGTCCTAAAGCTGAGACAGTAAGATTACAAGAAGACAGAATGTTGAAAGTCACGACAGCATATTCACTCTGACAGCAACATTGGCGGAAGACTACGCGACAGCAACTTTAGCCCTCGACAGCAAGTTTGGAATCCGCGACAGCAACTATTGCGGGAACTCATACTGTCACCAAAAGAACATCCCTGTGACAGCAAGCTCTGCGGCAAAAGTAACTGTCTCAATAAAGATCCTTGTTCTAGGTATCTTTCTCAGTCAAATCCCGTGACAGTCTCAATGTTCAAGAAACAGGCGTGTTGCAGCATCCCTAAGCTGCACCAAGTCTGCAAGACTACGACAGAAGCTTCAAGCACTACAAAACAAAAGCGAATCAATTCAAGAGCAAGGTCAAGTCCGTATCTGCTGAATTGTTTTAGCTGGAAATAGAATGAATCTAGGTTGCTTTCTTTGTAATGTATATCTGACATGTTAGCAATTTAGGAAAGTCACATGGGTAAGGCAATTTGTAAGAAGCTGCCACTTGACAGTGACAGCAGCTTCACAAACCCGTGACTGATAGTGATAGGATTAGTCTTATACCTACTATCAATTCATTCTAGAAATGTATCGAAGACAAGTAAGTGTCTTGGAGAAAACAGAAGCTCGAGAATTCTTTCTTGAGGTTGTAGCAACACTTTGCAAAATAAATAAAACATTTATTTTGTGAATCTTGTTCTTACTGCATACTGTTCGTGATTGCATATATTGCTGATAACGTTTAATCTTGATTTTAGTTGTTGAAATTTAGACTGAATTTTATCAGTATTGCATTCATCCCCCCCCCTTCTGCAATACACAAGGACCAACAGGGTATACTGGTAGAAGAAGAACAGTTACCTAAGAAGAATTATTCAACCTCTGACAAAGCTCAAGTTGAAGTTTTTGAAGCAAAATCAACCTCTGACAAGGCTCAAGTTGATGTTACTATTAAGGATGTGACAACCTCTGACGTTGCTCAAGTTGTTCAAACACCACTCTCTTCTCAATTGCTAAACACTTTCACAAGACCAACTCTACCACAAACTCTGAACCCTAGTTCTGTCAATATACTACAAAGTAGAACTACTATGGGCAAGGAAGGAAGAGATAAATCAGGTCTGGGATCTCACAAAGAAAAGAGAATAAATAATAGTCCAATGGATCAAACTTCACTGGCAGAACCTGGTGTTGGGGTTACTCAAGAGAGCCTTGACAAGCTAGAGTCTGTTCAGTTAATCTATCATAAGGGACTTAGAAAAGACTTTCTGTTATAATTCATGAATGATGGCAGAGTATACAGAATAGGTGAAAATGATATACACTTGAAAATGGCTGAAGAGTTAGAATATGTCTTATATCTACTCAAAGTCAAAAATCAAAGGACTCAAAATGCTGCTGAAGTTCTGAGAGCAAGAATGATGAGAGCAAAGGTTCTTAGTGGTGCTAAAATTACAAGTGCATACATTCCCAAATACAGAGATGCACATGGAAATCTTGTGGAGATGAAAAGAAACAGTGCTATGTTCAGAACAGCACTGGGTACAAAAGTTCTTGAATTCAATCTGGAATCAGACAAAGCTTATTATATCAGACTAGGGAATGAGATGAGGAAGAATACCATTTATTCTCTGAGAGCTGCAATTTATCAGACTGGAGAATCTGATCCAGAGATGAAAGAGTTGAAGAAAGTTATGGTTGAAGAACTGGAAAAGGCTGAAAGAAGACTGCTTATTGATTATCTCAGGACAGTGCCTGATATAGAAGAGATTAAGTAAAGTCTGACTGTAAGTTTTTATGTTTTCTATTCTAAGTTAAATTTAAACTCTGTTTTAAAATTAAACTCTGACATATTTTAAACACTGCATTTGTTATATGTTTTGACATCATCAATTATCTTTTTAACTTGTACATTTTGGAATGAACAAGTTGGGGGAGATTGTTAGATATAATTGCTGACGTTTGTTTATCAGTGTTTAAGTACCAGGTACATATCAGAGTTTATCTTGAAGCTAGTCAGAGTTTGATAAAGTCTGACTAGGTGAAGAGTTTACTTGAAGCCAGTCAGAGTTTAGTTAAAGTCTGACGGGGTAAAGAGTTGAATTAGCTGTCGGTGCTGAATTGGATATTCTAGAAGCAATATATTCTGAAGAAGGAAAGAAGCAGAATATATTGATACAGCTAAGGAAACGGGATAGACGATAAGAAGCAATCCTTAATTGATATGATTTGTATAGCTAACTTATAGGAGTATCAATTAGATAAGGATTGTATGTAACTGTGTACTATATAAACACAGATAGGTTATCCCTAGAAGGGATGCGAACATAGAATTATTATTCTTGTAACCTAGAAGCTCTTTGTGATTCGTTAACATCATAAAGAGAGAATCTGTTAATATAATTACAGTTCTATTGATTCATAAACAGTGTTCTTGATTATTGTTATTCTCATACATACTTGATTATATTGTGTATTCGGCTTAACAGTGTAACATTTGAGGATATTGGAGCTTTGGAAAATGTTAAAGATACACTGAAGGAGCTGGTGATGCTTCCACTACAAAGACCTGAGCTTTTCTGCAAGGGTCAATTAACCAAGGTTACTTGCATTAGTACTTTCTATTTTATACCAAGAAAACATACAACTATAGGGATACAAACAATTTTGTGCATGCTTACGTTGATATGCAAATAACCATTGGTTCATTTTATTTAATCTTATCTGTACAAATTTAGTAATATTTTGTTACTAAAATAAAGTAATATTACGTAATTTATATTACAAAATTGTGACCTGGTTTGGCCTTGTGCTTCAACAAAAATGTGAAGGTTGATGGATATAAGTAGTTGTTTGATTATAAGTAGTTGTTTGATTGATGTGCTCAACTATCTCATTAGCTCATATGTTAATCAAAATCTTTTCTAGTCAATAACACCGCACGTATATCTCGAGATCTCCTTTCAAGAATATAAAAGACATATTATATCTGCATATTTGTTTGTTCATATTTGCTTCAACTGTTGTAACATTTTACTATTATATCAAGTAAAGGATGTTTTTTTTATTGGAAATTGAAATCTTACTGTTCTTGCTTTATTTTCAGCCTTGCAAGGGTATACTTCTATTTGGGCCTCCTGGAACAGGAAAAACCATGCTAGCAAATGCTGTGGCTACTAAAGCTGGTGCAAACTTTATCAATATATCCATGTCAAGCATTACGTCTAAGGTTTAGTTCAGTGATAGGCTTCAGATACTTTTTTCATAATGATCTTCAGTTACCAAAGTATAATTCAGTCTAATGTTTTTTATGTAGTGGTTTGGTGAAGGTGAGAAGTATGTGAAAGATGTGTTTACTCTAGCCAGTAAAATTGCCCCGAGTGTTGTATTTGTAGATGAAGTATGCTTCTCAAAACTACTCTTAGCATTGTTTTGAAAATAACCATTGCAACTTACTAAACTCGGTCAAACTTTTCTTCTCAAGGTTGATAGCATGTTGGGTCGAAGGGAAAATCCAGGGGAACACGAGGCTATGCGGAAGATGAAGAATGAGTTTATGGTAAATTGGGATGGCTTGCGGACAAAAGATACAGAACGAGTTCTTGTGCTAGCAGTTACAAATAGGCCTTTTGATCTTGACGAGGCTGTTATAAGAAGATGAAAAGTAAAGAAACTAGAGTACTGTGTGTCTTAAAATATATTAGATTATGTTATCTTATTTTGTTTATGTCATCCTTATCAGGCGATGATTTTATTGCTCCTTGCAAGTGCAAAGGGACTTCAGAGTATGTTCACCGAGATTGTCTAGATCATTGGCGTGCTGTGAAGGTATGTCTTATACTGAACTATATGTGCAGTAAGCTAAGGTCACAGCCTGTGGTTGCTTGAAAATTTAACAAAGTATTCAATGTTTTATTAGAGTAACAAATTAAACCAAATATATAGAAGCAAAAAACACACAAGAAGAACACAAGGATTTATGTAGCCCACAGAGGCCTATATCACATGATGATAGTCATTAAGTTGATCACCAAAAAAAATAAACTTACTCTTGTTGTTGCCCTGATAGCAGCCTTAATATTCTTTTTACGTTCTAAAGTCTTGGACTTATATGTTGTAATTTGATTACCTGGAAGCATTTGAATTTACCAATCCAAGTTCCTGAATCATATTCAATGTATTTGTTTTTTTATAATTAGGATTTTCATTAACAAAGTATTCAATGTTTTATTAGAGTAACAAAGTAAACCAGATATATAGAAGCAAGAAACACACAAGAAGAACACAAGGATTTATGTAGCCCACAGAGGCCTATATCACATGATGATAGTCATTAAGTTGATCACCAAAAAAAATAAACTTACTCATGATAGTCATTACTCGAGCTTAAAGACTAAGCTAGAGTCTTGTCACAACTTTAACGACCTCACAATCCAATTTTATTTTTTTAAAGGTATTACTCATGTGATAATTATATACCTGTCATATAATCTGTTTTTCTTTTAGTTTTTAAAATTTTCAATACTTCTATTGCTTTCCTACGTTTTTCTGTTGTAGAAGAGTTCATAAAAATATAGTTTTCCATTCTGGCCTCTGGGTTCTAATGTAAGAATGTAAAATCTAAAGGCGGAGAGTGTTGGTTTGCTTATATGCTATTGATATCGTCATCTTTCATCTGCTACAAGTTTTGTATAATTTAAGAACTTCCATGTAACTATTTAAGTTCGGAAACTTTTAAATGTTAAGAATCACTTGATGAAGCTTTTCCGTACCATCATGAAATAGAACAAAACTGTCTGTTGACTTTAATAACTCTTGCTTCTCTCTTATTTAGTTATGGTATTATCACACCATTAATGATTCTGCAGGAAGGATTTGCATTTGCTCACTGCACAACATGCAAGAGTCCCTATCGTTTGAGACTTAATTAATATTCCTGCTGGTAGGAAATGGTGAACCCTGAAATTCAGATTCTACGCTTCAATCTCAGGCATTTTGATGCAAGATACTTTTCTTCCATTCACAACTATTATCTGCTAAAAGTGATAACTTATGAGAACACTTCTGCAGTGAATGAAGCTTCAGTGAATGAAGCTGAACTGGAGAGATTAAAACATGCTTTGAAACTTCTCTCTGAGGCTGAGAAGCATATGAGGGTTTCAAGTGAAAGATCAACATGGTTCACTGCAACCCTTTTGCAGCTAGATGAGTGGGTATTTTATTCACTTAGAACGTTTCCGTTTGGCTTAAAACGTATGTTTGTACTCGAGTTGTGGTATTTTTGATCTCTTTTAAGGGTATTGTGCAGGTATATTTATCTCAGGTGTACTAGGAATGAAGTGGAGCAATCGGAATACAAATTGGAGCTTAAATGAAGAAATGGAAAAAATCATATTCCTGGCCAGGGGGAATGGCGCGGCAGCGCCGTGCTAAAGCTTGGGAATGGCGCGGCAGCGCCGCATGAGAAAAGCTGCACAGAGAATATGGCGCGGCAGCGCCGTGCTCCTATACAAACTTGGCGCGGCAACGCCGTGATGTCTGGAGGAAAATTCCTGTTTTGCCCTAATTTGTGATTTTTCAAGTGAAAGTAAAAAAAATCAATTCCTTACGAAATATTGCACTGGGAGGCCTTTAAAAAGAAGAAACAAACCCTAGAGATCAAGAAGGGAGAGACACACATACCACATATTATATACGGAGTTTTAAAGCACGAAGAAGCAAGGAAGAAGATAGTTTTCAATTTATTCTTGTATTCTTTCTAGTTTGTGGATGCTTGGATTTGGTGTACTCTTTAAAACCCTTGATATTTATAACAGTTATTATTCGTTTTCTTCTATCATGTTTACATTAGAACCCATGGTGACGTTTAGTTTGATTATGAACTAACTCGTTGTCATGGGGTTTTAGCGGATTTATTCATGAAGTTTATTTGTTGAATTTTCTCGATGCCTATAGTGTGATTGATGTGATATCCTATCATGGTTGTTTTAATTCGTTATAGGAGAGTAGCTAACTCCTGTAATTGTGTGTTAATTCTTATTGAAGCGAAAGTGGATCTAAGAGTTGAGAACTTGCCATGCTAGCATAGGTTTATGCGTGAGAATATCATTCGTAATTAGTGCCGTAACTCTAACCGTTTTATGACGACTATGTGATCAATTGAATGCTTGTACTTCAACCATTATGTTTTCAATCTTTATAGACATATAGGGACTAAGCATAATTGGGAGACTAAGTGATTTCTATCTTAATTGTGGATATTATTTAGGATGGTATTGGTACAACGAAAGTTGGCTTATATCAGTTTTGTGTGTTCGATCAGGTATTAATAAATCACATGAAAGGGCTAGAGAATTGAAGACTATAGATGGATTGTTTAATGAAGTTAAAATTCCATGTTTTCTCTGCATAAGTAATTCGATTCCAAATCTTGTTAGTTAATTAATTCTTAGTTTATTAAATTGCTTCATAGTTAATCTTAGTTATTCAAAACCCTATTTTGTTAATTGTCTTAGCAGTGAATAAAAACCATACATTGTTGCATAGGTACAAAACTATAATAACCAAGCAGTCTCTGTGGGAACGAACTCTACTTATATCTCTATATTACTTGTGACCACGTGCACTTGCGTGTTGAGTTTGGTCGTAACAAGTTTTTGGCGCCGCTGCCGGGGACTCGGTGTTATTTATATAGTTTATGTGCTTGTCATCAGTGGTCGTTAGAGTTCACTGACTCGGATTGTAGTTGTTTGTTCTGTGTGTTTCAGGTACTTGAACGTGTATGCGAACACGTTCTCAGACTCGTAAATTGGAAGAAGAAAGATTAAAGTTAGTAAAGATGGGAGACGTACTAGAAGGAGTAGCACCTGCAGCTAAGGCTTTGAAAGACTATTCTCAGCCAAGAATCAATGATATCCAGTCGAGCATTGTCAGACCTGCCATTGCAGCCAATACCTTTGAAATCAAGCCTAGCACGATTCAGATGGTACAAAACTCAGTTCAGTTTGGGGGTGCTGCTACAGAGGATCCTAACATGCACATTCGGAGCTTCATGGAGATTTGCGATACTTTCAAGTTCAACGGTGTGTCGGATGATGCTATCAAGTTGAGGCTATTTCCATTCTCTTTGAGGGACAAAGCTAAAGGTTGGTTACATTCTTTACCGGCTGGGTCTATCACTACTTGGGAAGAGCTTGCACAAAAATTTCTCTCCAAATTCTTTCCTATGGCGAAAACAGCTGCCATAAGGAATGCTATTGCTCAGTTTGCCCAGGCACAGGGTGAGTCATTGTGTGAAGCTTGGGAGCGTTATAAAGAGATGCTCAGAAAATGCCCCCATCATGGAATGCCGGACTGGATGATCATTAACTGTTTTTATAATGGATTGGGGTGGCAGTCGAGACCGATGGTGGATGCAGCATCAGGTGGAGCTCTATGGGCTAAAAGCTACGAGGAAGCATATGATCTGATTGAGATGATGGCAGAAAATGAATATCAGAGTCCAACGCAGAGAATGCCACAGCAAAAGGTGGCGGGAATTCTTGATGTTAGTGCAGCTACAGCTTTAGCGGCTCAGCTAGAGGCATTGAATATGAAGATTGATTCTTTGGCAAATCATGGGATTCGTCAGGTAGCTAGTGTTTGTGAGCTATGTGCAGGTGCACATGAGACGAAGCAGTGTGCCATTTCTAATGAATCAGTGCAGTTTGTGAGCAACTTTCCGAATCAGCAACAGCCAGCCCCGAATACTTATCATCCGAGCAACAGGAATCATCCTAATTTCAGTTGGAGCAATAATCAGGGTGGCATACAGCAATCACAACAACCGCATCAACAATTTCAAGCTAGGCCATACAACTCTGCAGGTTTTCAGCAGCAAGGGCAGAATTTTCAGCAGCAGTTTCAGCCACCAGGATTTCAACAAGCTCATGGAAAATCTGGTCAAACTTTTAAAGAACAATCTGAATTGGAAGAGTTGAGGTTGATGGTTAAAAGTCAGGCGGTCTCACTCAAGACCGTGGAGAATCAGATGGGACAACTTACCAGTGCGATGCTGAAAATATCTCAGGGAATTCTTTCTAATGAACCAGAAGTTAATCCAGGCAAGAGGGAAGTTAAAGAGCAGGTGAATGCCATAACACTCAGGTCTGGTAGAGTCACAAGCAATCCAACATTAGCCGCCAAGGAAGACGAAGATTTCCAGGAACAACTACTTGTGCCTTCCCCAGAAAAAGAAGAGGTAATTCCTAAGCTGGTAGCTGAGCAGTTGGTTGAAGAAGGGGACAATAACAAGAGGTCTGTTGAGAAATCTTCTCAGGAGCAGACTAGAGAGAGCGAACAGATTTTTCCACCTCCCCCATATCCAAGAAAAGCCTACAGGCAAGCGATCGACAAGAAATTGGACAGGTTTCTGGAGGTGTTCAGGAAGTTACAAATTAATATACCTTTTGCAGAAGCTCTAGAACAGATGCCGAGCTATGCCAAGTTCATGAAAGGTATTTTATCCAGGAAATTGAAGCTTGAGGATTTGGAAACTGTGGCGTTGACTGAGGAATGCAGTGCTGTGCTGCAACAGAAATTGCCTCCGAAACTCAAGGATCCTGGGAGCTTTACAATACCTTGCACTATCGGGAAATTGTCTTTTGACAAATGCTTATGTGACTTGGGAGCTAGTATTAACTTGATGCCATTGTCTGTTTTTGAGCAGCTTGGTCTGCCTGATCCGAAACCAACGAACATGACATTGCAGCTGGCTGATCGTTCAATTACATATCCAAGAGGTGTGGTGGAAGATGTCCTAGTAAAAGTGGGTAAGCTCATCTTTCCTGCTGATTTTGTTATTCTCGACTTTGAGGAAGACAAGAGGATTCCCATCATCTTGGGAAGACCATTTTTAGCCACGGGCAAAACGATGATCGATGTCCAAAAAGGAGAGCTCACAATGAGAGTGCAAGATCAGACTGTCTCCTTTAATGTGTTTAAGGCCATCAATGTTCCGGAGGATAATGAAAAGTGTTTTAGAGTGGAAGGGGTTGATACTGGTCAGAATAAACCGTTTGATCAGTTGTTGAAGTCGGATACATTCGATGTTTGTGTATTAAGCAAGCCTCGTACTGAGGAGGTAAAAGCAGAGCATGTTCAGATGTTAAATTCAGTTCCTTGGAAGAGGAAATTTGATACGCCAAACGAGTCGCTTGGTTTGACAGAGCTCTTGAACTCTCAGGTGCGGCTTAAGCCGTCATTTAAAAAAACTACTAATCTCGTTCTTAAATCTTCATCAAATCATCTGAGGTATGCATATTTTGGACAGTCATCTATTTTTCCTGTTATTGTTGCTAACAATTTGTCAGGAAGTGAATTTGGAGAGCACCATCAGGATCCTCCGTTTGGGCCACCAACCACTCAGGGTGGCAGTATAATGTGATTCTGGTTAGTCGAGTCCGGCTAAATGACGTTAACGACAGCGCTTCATGGGAGGCAACCCATGTGTTAGGTATGTTTCTACTATCTTTCTTATTACCTTCAATGAGGGCATTGAATATTCTAAGTTTGGGGGTGATTTGGGGATAAGTAGTGTTGTGGTGTTATGTGTTCATGTAGGAAATCATATTTTGCATATTTGTGGTAATTCATTCATGTTTTGTTCGTATTTTGCATGTTTGTTTCATGTAGGACATTTTGTTTATGTTTTTATTATATGTGTCATTTTAGTTGCATGGCATGCATATTTCATGATCCCTTAGGACTTGACTATTTCCGTTGGTGAGTCGATGTTGATGGAGTGTGGTTGTGATGAATAGAGGGTTGATTAAGTTTTTAAGTATTGACTTGCATGCCAGAAACAATTGTAAATTCACAAGTCTCATTGGTTGCTTTTTGAATTTGATCAGATCATATTTGTTTGGAAGTTAGAATTTAATCACTTGCTTATATTTAGAATGTTTTCTATTCTCTTGAAATTGAAAGAAGCACTTAAGTAGAAGTTTGGGGGAAAACAGGGATTTCATGCTAGTTGTTATTAAAGGCTAGGTGTCAAATGGCTAGTAGCCGGCTCATTGAAAAGATGAGTAGTCTAGGGTGGGATGAGAAAAAGGCAAAGCGCACTCATTCCGAAATTGAAAAAAAAAAAAATAGAAAAAAAAATAGAAAAAAAAAAAAGAGTTGTTTTAGTTGTTTATGCAGAATTGATCAGGTTGAGCTCTTTAATACTCGAGCAATTAAGTTCTAGGGGACTTTGTGCCTAGTGACCTAAGACTTTGCCGGTCTGGGATCCGCTAACCTAACGCTCGCTACATGGGTATTATTGTATAAGCCTTTAGGGGTCTCAGTCATTGCACGGTCAATTAAGCATGCGTATTGTGTTTAGTATGTTGTTTTGTTATAAAAGCATGAATTCCTGTCTAACTCAAGTGGATATTTGAGGTGTCTTTAAGTGGTTTCTTGTGGCTAGAGTACATTTTGTTTATAAGCTTGTGGTTGTTTTGGTGAAGAATAGGATATGGTCTTGATTTAGTTTGGGAGTATATTGGTGAGCATTGCACACACGCACGTTTCTGTGTTTGTCTCGTTGGTCGATGGGAATTTGGTCGAACTCTGTTTGGAAGACTGTGTTCTTTGAGATGTTGGCTTGTTGATTGGTTTTGGTTGGTTTGAAGGGATCGTTGCATTTTCATATTAGTTGCATACATGCATTGCATTGTTAGTTGCATGAGTAGATGGATTTTGTGGGTACATTCGCTATAGGCCCTCACGAGACCTTACTCGTCCACTAGGGCTACCTAGGGGTTTAAAGGGCTTGTTGCATATGCTAAATGCAGCCGTGATCACCTACGGAAGTGGTAGTTTGTTTATGCTCGAGGACGAGCAACGGTTTAAGTTTGGGGGTGTGATGAGTGGGTATTTTATTCACTTAGAACGTTTCCGTTTGGCTTAAAACGTATGTTTGTACTCGAGTTGTGGTATTTTTGATCTCTTTTAAGGGTATTGTGCAGGTATATTTATCTCAGGTGTACTAGGAATGAAGTGGAGCAATCGGAATACAAATTGGAGCTTAAATGAAGAAATGGAAAAAAATCATATTCCTGGCCAGGGGGAATGGCGCGGCAGCGCCGTGCTAAAGCTTGGGAATGGCGCGGCAGCGCCGCATGAGAAAAGCTGCACAGAGAATATGGCGCGGCAGCGCCGTGCTCCTATACAAACTTGGCGCGGCAGCGCCGTGATGTCTGGAGGAAAATTCCTGTTTTGCCCTAATTTGTGATTTTTCAAGTGAAAGTAAAAAAAATCAATTCCTTACGAAATATTGCACTGGGAGGCCTTTAAAAAGAAGAAACAAACCCTAGAGATCAAGAAGGGAGAGACACACATACCACATATTATATACGGAGTTTTAAAGCACGAAGAAGCAAGGAAGAAGATAGTTTTCAATTTATTCTTGTATTCTTTCTAGTTTGTGGATGCTTGGATTTGGTGTACTCTTTAAAACCCTTGATATTTATAACAGTTATTATTCGTTTTCTTCTATCATGTTTACATTAGAACCCATGGTGACGTTTAGTTTGATTATGAACTAACTCGTTGTCATGGGGTTTTAGCGGATTTATTCATGAAGTTTATTTGTTGAATTTTCTCGATGCCTATAGTGTGATTGATGTGATATCCTATCATGGTTGTTTTAATTCGTTATAGGAGAGTAGCTAACTCCTGTAATTGTGTGTTAATTCTTATTGAAGCGAAAGTGGATCTAAGAGTTGAGAACTTGCCATGCTAGCATAGGTTTATGCGTGAGAATATCATTCGTAATTAGTGCCGTAACTCTAACCGTTTTATGACGACTATGTGATCAATTGAATGCTTGTACTTCAACCATTATGTTTTCAATCTTTATAGACATATAGGGACTAAGCATAATTGGGAGACTAAGTGATTTCTATCTTAATTGTGGATATTATTTAGGATGGTATTGGTACAACGAAAGTTGGCTTATATCAGTTTTGTGTGTTCGATCAGGTATTAATAAATCACATGAAAGGGCTAGAGAATTGAAGACTATAGATGGATTGTTTAATGAAGTTAAAATTCCATGTTTTCTCTGCATAAGTAATTCGATTCCAAATCTTGTTAGTTAATTAATTCTTAGTTTATTAAATTGCTTCATAGTTAATCTTAGTTATTCAAAACCCTATTTTGTTAATTGTCTTAGCAGTGAATAAAAACCATACATTGTTGCATAGGTACAAAACTATAATAACCAAGCAGTCTCTGTGGGAACGAACTCTACTTATCTCTATAATACTTGTGACCACGTGCACTTGCGTGTTGAGTTTGGTTGTAACAGCTCTGTACCTTCACCAGATCCCACTCAGTCAGGAAGAAGCAGGGGACAAACTAGGAAATGTGCCTATATGAATGTAGTTTTGATATTTGGATGGTTTGGATTATGTAGTTAGTTTCGATATGAATTGGATAATGTAGTTAGCCTATTGAATTTTATATTTGGTTTTAGTATATATTGGCCTTTTGATTTCGATATTTGGTTTTGGTTTGGCTTTTTGATTTTGGTCATTTGGTTTTGGTTTTTGGCCATGTCAAATAGGGCATCCATGTATTAAAAAAATACAAAACTTACATCACTTTCGCAAAAAACCGATGTTAAATATCACAAGTAACATCAGAACACTAATGTCTAAAGAATAGAAACTGATGTAAAAGAGAAACATAGACATCAGTTCCTTATTAAGAAATCGATGTTAAAGAGGAACATAGACATCAGTTCCTTATTAAGAAACCAATGTTAAAAATCAACATAGACATCGGTTAAAAACCGATGTCTAATACCCCTACCTTTCTCTACACATGCAAAGACATCGCTTCTCTTTATCAATAGACATCGGTTTTTAGCCGATGTCTATTGCTGTTTTTCTAGTAGTGATCTTTGCTTTTGTCTTCATGCTTATTATAATCATTCCCAAGAGCCTTATTGGAAATTGGAATGTTTCCTTATTTCCAGTAACCATTTTGATGGCTTCCAATACAAAGTACACTTCTATATCTCCTTTAGATCTGTTCAGTAAACTGTCACTATCACTTTGTCAACTATTCAAAAAGCAATAGTGATTCGTTGATAGCAGGGAGATGTGTTTCGTTGATAGCTTTATTCTTCATTCCGTTGATGGTGTATCCCTCATTTCGTTGATGAGTAAACTCCATACCGTTGACAGAGTAATCTTCATACCGTTGACATGTCTTCACTTAGGCAAAATTACAAGGCATAATATATTTACAATTAACCAACCTATTTTGCCTATCTAGTACTTAGTCAACATGACTTAGAAAACCTATCCAATATCTACAACGAAATGCATATCAAACTAGAAGTATTGTACAATGCAATTGCTACATCACTCATTTCGTTGATGAGATTCCTGTCAACGGAATGCTGCAAAGCATGCCATTTCGTTGACAGCTACAAAATGACTTTACACAAATTCTACTAAGTGTTTTATGTTTATCATCAAGAACAACATATTCCTAACACTGGGCACCAGCTTCCAAACTTTGTTTCTCTTAAATTGGTTTAGCTCCTCTTGCATAGCTAAAACCCAATCTGGATCTAGAAGTGCATCCTCAACTTTCTTTGGCTCATCTTGAGACAGAAAGCTACTATATAGACATTCCTCTTGAGTTGCTCTTCTAGTTTGGACTTTTGAAGAAACATCACCTATGATGAGGTCAAAGGGATGATCTTTAGTCCATTTCCTTGAGGGAGGAAGATTAGCTCTAGAAGATGTAGCTTCATGATCATGATTGTCTTGATTACATGTTTGTCCTTGAGAAACTCCCCATGAGTTTGTTGTCCCTAAGTGATCACTCCTAGAAGCATTTCTATGACTGTCAACAGAATGCCCATGTTGACTATCAACGGAATGCTCATTTTAACTGTCAACGAATCCTCCACCATGATTGTCAACGGAATGACCAAATGGTCTGCTAGCAGCTATTCTTCTTAATCTTAATGCAGCAATTTCATCTTCACTACTGCTTTCATCTGTGCTAGACACAACAACTTTAGGCTGTTTCTCAATAGCCTTAACATGATTCACTTGATCTCCTTCCTCATTCTCAAAAGAAAGACTTTCATGGAAACCTTCATCACAGAGACCTTGAATTTTGAGATCATCAAAAACAACATGTACAGATTCCATAACAATGTTGGTTATGAGATTATAGACTATGTAAGCTTTCCCTGCTGCATATCCCTCAAATATTGCTTCATCTGCCTTTGCTTCAAATTTCCCCAAATGCTCAGCTTGATTTCTCAGAACAAAGCACTTACATCCAAAGACATGAAGAAAATCCAATAGTGGCTTTTTTCTTTTGAGTAGTTGATAAGGGGTCATTCCCTTGGCATGATTAATCAAAGAAATATTTTGAGTGAAGCAAGCTGTGTTAACTGCCTCAGCCCAAAAATAAGTTGGTGACTTTGATTCATCTAGCATTGTCCTTGAAGCTTCAATGAGTGTTCTGTTTTTCCTTTCAACTACACCATTTTTCTGTGGTGTCCTCGCAGCTGAAAATTCATGCAGAATACCATTTTCTTCACAGAACATCTTCATAGTTGAATTCTTGAACTCTTTCACATTGTCACTCCTAATCCTTCTTACTTTGAAATCAGGATGATTGTTTACCATCTTGATGTGATTGATAATG
The DNA here is from genome assembly GCA_030848705.1 of Heracleum sosnowskyi. NCBI lineage: Eukaryota > Viridiplantae > Streptophyta > Magnoliopsida > Apiales > Apiaceae > Heracleum > Heracleum sosnowskyi. The sequence continues at coordinate 77,692,901 of CM061235.1, forward strand.
ATTTCACTTGCCTCATCTTTTGAATGCAAAAAGAAGGTCCATGTAAATCTAGAAAAATCATCAACAATCACAAGACAGTATTTATTCTTTGAAATGGACATGACATTGACAGGGCCAAATAGATCCATATGAAGCAACTCAAGCTGTTGAACAATTGATGACTTTGTCTTGCTTTTGAATGATGCCTTCTTTTGTTTCCCTTTTTGACAGGCATCACACAAACCATCCTTGAAGAATTCCACCTGTGGAATTCCTCTAGCAAGATCTTTCCTCACCAAGTCATTCATAACCTTGAAATTCAAATGAGACAATTTCTTGTGCCATAGCCAACTTTCATCCTTGCTTGCCTTGCTGAAGAGACAAGTGATGGAGTCTAGACTTGTGCTACTAAAGTCAGCAATGTACACATTCCCTCTTCTGAATCCAGTCATTACCACATTGTTGTCTCCACCTTTAGAAACAACACAGGCTTCTCTTGAAAAAGTAACTAAAAATCCTTTGTCACAAAGTTGGCTGATACTAATCAAATTGTGCTTTAGACCATCCACCAATGCAACCTCATCAATGATGACATTTTCTCTTGAAATCAAGCCATATCCCTTAGTGTAGCCTTTGCTGTCATCTCCAAAAGCAATACAACGGCCAGCTCTTTCCTGGAACTCTGTGAGCAGGGTGGAATCACCAGTCATGTGTCTTGAACAACCACTTTCCAAGTACCAAAGATTCTTTTTGTCTCCCTGCACACAATAAAACCAAATCAAGTTGATTTTGGTACCCAAGTTTCCTTGGGTCCTGTTTTGTTAGCCTTTGATTTACTCTTTACATCATTTTTCACCTTGGGCTCAGATTGAGTTAAATCAACCTTTACCTTTGGTGTTGATTTCTGAGGTTTGCTCACATTTTCATTCATAGCATGTATATTTGGAGGAACAAACATGTTATTCACATTCCATGGCATTTGTGGCACATTAAACATATTCATGTATAGATTAGACACAAATGGCATGCTAGCATATGGATTTTGAAATTGTGCATATGGAGCAAACATATTAGGCATAACAGGCATAGTGGCATTCATTCCAGGCTTAGGCATTTTCACATTAGTATGCTTCTTAACAGATTTGCAATTAGCAGATAAATGACTAACACTGCCACAATTAGCACATGTTTTTCTAGGAGCATACTTATCAGGTGTGTAATTGTTATGTTTGTTAATCCCTACTTTGCCACATCTGTTATTCTTTTTATTGCCCTTAACCTCAACTTGAATTTTCTCTAACTTGTCTTTCAATTGCTTGTTAGACAAGTGACCTACATTAGCTCTCTCAACAGGCTTCTCAACTTTCTTTGATTTACTAGACTCACCTTGAACAAAGTTCTTGGTGACAGGGCCATACTTGTTATTAAGTCTTGTGAGTTCTTCTTTCTTTTCCTCTGTCAATGAAACAGCATGATCGGTTGATGGTTCATCTGTCAACGGAAGCTTGCATTCCGTTGACGTATCAACCTTCAACGAATGATCATTGTTGTTTGTTGACTTTGATTCTGATTCTAAGGTTTCAACAGCATACCCTAGCTTCTCTTTGTTCTTTTTCCATGATTGCTCACAGAAAGATTCCATACCTTGAACATTAATGATGTTGCTAGCAACATTCCTGGAGTCTTTCCATTTTGTAATCAATCTCTGTTCTATTTCTAGTTGTGTTTTAAGAATCTCTTCCCTTTTTAACGCTTTCTCAAGTTCCAGCTTAGCATCCCTACTAACACATCTCATTTTCTCAAACTCAATGAGCTGTGCTTCTAACATGGCATTTCTATCACTTAAGAACAAATTAGTCTCTTTAATTCTTGAGTTCTCTTTGGTAAGTGATTTAAGAGTAACACACAAATTATACAATACATTAGACATATCATTAATTGTACTGTTGCATTCCTCTTTAGAAAGCTCAAAAAGATTAGTAGTTGTTACCTGGTTGCTAGAGGAACTTGTTTCCTGATCATGATTGTTAGCCATTAGAGCCAAGTTGACATACTCAACATCATCATCTGAATCTTCATCATTACCAGCCCAATCATACTCCTGAGACATGAAAGCCTTTTCTTTTTGCTTGAGAAATTCAAAGTATTTCTTTTTATAATCAACAGGCTCAAATTTCCTGTTACCCTTCTCAGCTCTAGGCTTTCTGCAATCTCCAGCAAAGTGACCAATCATTCCACAGTTGAAACATTTAGACTTAGACTTTTCAACCCAATTATTTTTGCTAGGTTGAAAGTCTCTCCTTGCTGGCCTTGCTTCTGAGTTTCTCTTGAATTTCAACTTAGAAAATTTCCTTGAAAGAAAAGCAATGTGCTCATTAATCTCATCTAAGTCATCCAAGTTGGCTGGTTCTTCTTCTTCTTCTGTCATCTTGTCTTTACCCTTGCTAACATCACTCCTACAACTAGCTCGACTAGTTGTGGCTCTTGCAGCTTCTTCATTATCATCTTCCAGTTGGTTCATAGATGCAACCAATGCAATGGATCCACCTTTCTTTTGCACCTTCTCAATTTCTTCATCTTGCTCCATTTCCAGCCCATATGTCTTTAAAGTTCCATAAAGCCTTTCAAGAGTATAGTCTTTGTACTCTTGAGTGTTTCTCATAGAAACAGTCATAGGCTTCCACTCTTTTGGAAGAGCTCTAAGAAATTTGAGGTTTGAATCCTTTTGGTAGATCCTCCCATACAACTTTAATCCATTCAAAAGCTTTTGAAACCTAGTAAATGTATCATTTAGGGCTTCACCAGCTTTAAAATGAAAGTGCTCATATTGTTGTATGAGGAGTTGCATTTTGTTCTCCCTTACTTGCTCAGTTCCTTCACAGAGTGTTCTAACAGTGTCCCATACTTCTTTAGCAGTTGTACAGTTGATAACATTGTCAAACATCTCTTGCTCCAAGCCATTGAACAGAATTTTCATGGTTCTTTTATCTTTATGGACTTCTGCAATATCTTCAGCAGTCCATTCTGAGACAAGCTTTGGAATTTCCACATCTGCAGCTGTTCGCTATTTTCTACGCAAGTATACGCAGTCAATATGCAATAAGTAATAAGTAGGGATCGTTCCCACGAAGACTCAGTGAATTACGTAAATGTGCCTATTCAACAGTGTTTGGTTGAACCTTAATAGCTTGGACAAGTAATAAATTTGATTGTTTATACTATTACTAAATATCGACTTAATTAAGATGATTTACTTATGAGAGAAAGACATAGGGTTTCAACTTCATGAATTGCTTTTATCTAGATAACCTGCCAAGACGATGTAATGTGATTAATAAGGAAGCTAGCGGAAACACGAAAATGGTATGAACAATCTTTCAATCAATTCACACCGAACCATACAACATCCACAATTAAGATAGAAGTTAATGGACAACAATTATATCCAAATCACTATATGTCTATGCGATTGGGTGACATGACCATTTTAATTACAAGTTTCCTATCACTACATAAGGGAGTATTGTTCTTTCGAATCTATACTACCACTATGCGGAAAACCCGTCATAAACCTATGCTAGCATGGCAAGCCCTAATCTCTAATTCCACTTTCACTTCCTTAGAGATTTGCACAATAGATGTTAGCTACGCATCTATATTCATTCACACAACCACACTAGGCATCCTAGTTTATAATCACAATTCATGGCAATTCAATCAAATAATCACAAAACAATCCATTGAAACCCCATGAAGCGTTTTAGTTCATAATTGAACTAATCCACATCATGGGTTCTATGGTTAACATAATGGAAAGAAATGGAGAATAAGAGATGAAACGATTAAAATATCCAAAGTATGATTACAAAACCGAATGTATATAGAACTAGGTCAAACCCCCTTGAAGATTATAGAAAAGAATTGTCAAATCCTTTCTTGCCTCCTTGGAAATTGAACCTTTAATCCCTTAACCCTAGATAGATCAAAAAAATGTTATAAAATATCATACAATCTCCTCAATAACTCTCCCCGGTTACATACATTAGAAAATAGGCTAAATAACAGTGCCCAATCCTTAAACACAACCCGGTCCATCAAAACAGCCCATACAGAGTATTACATTTTCTGGACAGAAGTTTCCCTCCTGGCGCGGCCGCCCCAGACACCCCGCGGGCGCGCCAGCTACCAAGCGGCCGCCTGGGTCCTGGCGCGGGCGCCCCAGGTGCTTGGCCTCTGGACAGACTTTTTTTCCTTGCTGTTCTTGCTCTTGCTTTGGCTCATACCATCTCTGCATGTCTTCCCTACTGCTCCATGATGGCTGCAGACTTCTGGCTCGGCTTCATCACTTGCCTCGAAGCCTCTTCAAGCTCCTCAATCCCGCTCTCCATACTTAGCTTCTCAAACAATCACCAAGCCACCACTTGAAATTCTCCTCTGGACTTTATATCCACTTAGAATCTGCACTTTCTAGCTTTTGCTGCTTTCTTCCTTCCATTTTCTCACCATTCACGCCCCATCAAGCCAATGGCGCAAAACCCTTCACAAACATGCTCAAAACACCTTTGCAAACCACAAGAACTCCACATCTCTGCTGACAACTCAACTCTGCAAATACTAACACCAAACATATCACAAATACCACAAACTTAAGAACAAAACAACCAATTTAAGCCAATTTAGGACGATCCAAGTGGATATGAAATCCACTTATCACACCCCCAAACTTAAACCGATGCTTGTCCTCAAGCATAAACAGACTCTACTAATTATAATGCAATGCATGAATGCAACTAATATGAAAATGCAATGATCCCCTCGAATTTACCAAAACCAATCAACAACCAAATATCTCAAAGAAATGCAATATGTCCAAACAGAGCTCGACTAAGTCCCCATTTACTAACAATACATGAACAGAACGTGGGTGTGTGCGATGCTCATCAGATATACTTCTAACACTAGATCAACATCATACCTATTCTTTGCCAAGACAATCACAGGTTTATAAACAGAATGAACGGTAAACACTTCATAACCTAGAAACACCTCCATCATCATTTAAGTTAGACAGGAATCATGCTTTATTACTAAATAACAACTACGACACATAATTTTTTTTTTTTTTCTTTTTTTTTTTCAACAAGTAAAGTCTTTCTCCAGTAACCAATGGTTAGAACATTGTTATCCAATGATCTCAAAGGAGGACATTACATTAATACTACAAACAAAGGTCAAGTCTTTTTCCAGTAACCAATGATTAGAACATTGCTACCCAATGGTCTCAAAGGAAGACAATGATACCTTAACCACTCATAACAACTATTAACAACTAGCATAAAATCCCTAGTTTCCCCCAAACTTATACTTTAGTGTCCTTACATTATCAAGGGAATAACAAACATTCTAAATATAAACAGGTGATTAAATCTCAACAATCAACAGGTATGACTCGGCCTAGCCCAAGAGCAAACGATGAGACTGTGTAAAGATTTTGTTTCTGAAACATGCAAGTCAATTTCATAAGAACTATAAATCAACCCTCTATTCATCAATACCACACTCCAATAGACATCAACCCATCAATCAGAATTAGCTCATCCTAAGGGATCATGAAATATGCTATGAAATGCAACTATCATGGACTCACATGGTATACAAAACACAAATGCAAACAAAATACTCTATATGAAACAATCATGCAACAATATGAATGAATTATACTAAACATGCAATATATGATTCCTACATGAACACAGACACACTAACACTACTTATCCCCAAATCACCCCCAAACTTAAAATATTCAATGTCCTCATTGAAGGTAATAAGAAAGATAGTAGAAACATACCTAACACATGGGTTGCCTCCTACGAAGCGCTGTCGTTAATGTCATTTAGCCGGACAATGTGAATCAAATCATGGCGGCTCGAAGATCGCATTTGACTTGTCCTTAGTAGAAGGACCATTCACCCATTGTTTGATAACCTTCTTGCTTTCTTCCCACATCTTTTCCAAATCAAACTTCACCTTGACCTTTCCACCAATCGTTTTTTTCTTTTTCTTCTTTACACCTCTAAGGTGTTTATGCTTCTCCGTCGATTGATAAGAACACTCTTTTACCTCATCATCCTTGTTCCACCTTCTCAACACATTATATTCACACTCTTTAAAAATCACCAACTCATCATTCAGAAGGACATACTTCAAATGTGGTGGAAGTTTTCCAAGCTTGACATTCGAAAGATCTCGAATGGAAGAATTGTCAATGGAATCACTGATGTGATGCTCGAACTTGTGCATGTCCGAATTTTTGCTCAACAGCTGATCGAACTCCTTTCTCTGACCCGTATCAACCATCGTCAAGCTAAAACACTCTTCCTCCTCTGTCGGAAATTTCATAGCCTTGAACACATTAAAGATGACCTTTTGATTACTCACCCTCATTGTGAGCTCTCCTTTCTGAACATCTATCAGCGTTCTGCCTGTAGCTAGGAACGGCCTTCCCAAAATTATGGGAATCTTTTTGTCTTCTTCAAAATCCAAGATCACAAAATCAGCTGGAAATATGAGCTTGTCTACCTTTACCAAGACATCTTCCACTATGCCTCTAGGGTAAGTGATCGAACGATCCGCCAATTGTAATGAGATGTTGGTCGGTTTCGGCTCCGGAAGTCCAAGTTGTTCAAAAACAGAAAGGGGCATCAAGTTGATGCTCGCCCCCAAATCACACAAGAACTTGTCAAAAGATAAATTCCCAATAGTCCAGGGAATTGCGAAACTTCCAGGATCTTTCAGTTTTGGAGGAAGTTTCTGTTGCAGCACAGCACTGCATTCTTCCGTTAAAGCAACGGTCTCGAATTCCTCTAGCTTGAGCTTCCTTGAGAGAATATTTTTCATAAACTTGGCATAGCTAGGCATTTGCTCCAACGCTTCTGCAAAAGGTATATTAATATGTAACTTTTTAAATACCTCAAGAAATTTTCCGAATTGCTTATCCAGCCTTTGCTTCTGAAGTCTCTGTGGAAAGGGTGGTGGTGGATAAACCTGTTCCTTCTTTTTCTGCGGCTCAGGAGCTGAAATCCTTGAAGTTACCTTGCTGTCTTCCTTTTCCTTGCCCTTATCAGCATTTTCAATTTCTTTGTCAGCTTCCATTCCCTCTGGTTCATTTTCCTCACCAGGCAGATTTTTTTTTCCGATGTCAGCTTTTGAGCCGTCCGTGATCTTCCCTGACCTTAAAGTGATGGCCTTTATCTGCTCCTTGCCATCCTTTTTTCCTGGATTATGTTCTGTGTCACTAGGGAGATTCCCCTGTGGCCTGTTTAGCAAGGCATTAGCAAGCTGACCAATCTGATTTTCTATGGTCTTGATAGAAACTGCTTGGCTCTTGCACATCATCCTCAACTCTTCTAATTCTGACTTCTCATTCGAGGATTGCCCAGAATTCCCTTGCTGTTGATGTGGCTGAAACCCTGGGGGTTGAGATTGCCTATATGAATATGGCTGCTGAAATTGCTGTCCCTGGTTATGCTGAAATCCAGACGGATTATAAGGTCTAGTACCGAACTGTTGACCCTGGTGCTGTTGCATACCCCCCTGGTTGTTACTCCAGCTGAAATTAGGATGATTGCGGTTGCTAGGGTGATATGCATTTGGAGCTGGTTGTGGTTGCCTCTGAAAGTTACTCACAAACTGCGCCGATTCCAGAGATATTGCACAATGGCTAGTTTCATGTGCGCCCGCACAAAGTTCACAAACACTGGATATCTGATGTACCCCATGGTTGACCAAAGAATCTACCTTCACATTAAGAGCCTCTAGCTGCGCTGCTAAAGACGTAGCCTTGTCAACATCTAGAATCCCTGCTACCTTCTGTTGCGGTAATCTCTGAGTAGGGTATTGGTACTCATTAGCCGCCATCATCTCGATCAGGTCATAAGCTTCCTCATAGCTCTTAGCCCACAAGGCTCCTCCAGATGCTGCATCGACAATAGGTCTCGACTGTGCTCCCAATCCATTATAAAAACAATTAATCACCATCCAGTTGGGCATTCCATGGTGCGGACATCTCCGTAGCATCTCCTTATATCTCTCCCATGCTTCGCATAAAGATTCACCTGAACCCTGAGAGAATTGAGTTAGAGCGTTCCTGATTGCAGCCGTCTTAGCCATTGGAAAGAATTTGGTAAGAAACTTTTGAGCTAAGTCCTCCCAAGTAGTAATAGACCCTGCTGGCAGAGAGTGTACCCATCCCTTAGCTTTGTCCCTGAGAGAAAACGGGAAGAGTCTCAATTTCACAGCATCCTCTGACACATTGTTGAACCGGAATGTGTCGCATATCTCGATGAAGTTTCGGATGTGCATGTTGGGATCTTCCGATGGTGTGCCCCCAAAATGAACCTGATTCTGCACCATCTGTATAGTGCCAGGTTTTATTTCAAAGGTATTGGCTGCAATGGCTGGCCTGATGATGCTCGACTGAATGTCATTAATCTTTGGTCGAGAGTAGTCCATTAGAGCCCTCTGCTCGCCTCCCGGATTTAATTGGTCACCCATGATTATATTCTCCTCAAATTCTTCTTTCTCCTCAACTATATGCAATTCACCTGGTTTTTCCTCGAACAGCTGTTTCCGAGCTTGAGATCTCGTTTGCATAAACTGCTCAATTACCTGATCCCCAAATAAATGCAAATAAGTGAGAACTACAATCCAAGTCAATCAAATTCAACTACCAATGTAGTCAAGCACATAAACAATAAAATAACACCGAGTCCCCGGCAGCGGCGCCAAAAACTTGTTCGCTATTTTCTACGCAAGTATACGCAGTCAATATGCAATAAGTAATAAGTAGGGATCGTTCCCACGAAGACTCAGTGAATTACGTAAATGTGCCTATTCAACAGTGTTTGGTTGAACCTTAATAGCTTGGACAAGTAATAAATTTGATTGTTTATACTATTACTAAATATCGACTTAATTAAGATGATTTACTTATGAGAGAAAGACATAGGGTTTCAACTTCATGAATTGCTTTTATCTAGATAACCTGCCAAGACGATGTAATGTGATTAATAAGGAAGCTAGCGGAAACACGAAAATGGTATGAACAATCTTTCAATCAATTCACACCGAACCATACAACATCCACAATTAAGATAGAAGTTAATGGACAACAATTATATCCAAATCACTATATGTCTATGCGATTGGGTGACATAACCATTTTAATTACAAGTTTCCTATCACTACATAAGGGAGTATTGTTCTTTCGAATCTATACTACCACTATGCGGAAAACCCGTCATAAACCTATGCTAGCATGGCAAGCCCTAATCTCTAATTCCACTTTCACTTCCTTAGAGATTTGCACAATAGATGTTAGCTACGCATCTATATTCATTCACACAACCACACTAGGCATCCTAGTTTATAATCACAATTCATGGCAATTCAATCAAATAATCACAAAACAATCCATTGAAACCCCATGAAGCGTTTTAGTTCATAATTGAACTAATCCACATCATGGGTTCTATGGTTAACATAATGGAAAGAAATGGAGAATAAGAGATGAAACGATTAAAATATCCAAAGTATGATTACAAAACCGAATGTATATAGAACTAGGTCAAACCCCCTTGAAGATTATAGAAAAGAATTGTCAAATCCTTTCTTGCCTCCTTGGAAATTGAACCTTTAATCCCTTAACCCTAGATAGATCAAAAAAATGTTATAAAATATCATACAATCTCCTCAATAACTCTCCCCGGTTACATACATTAGAAAATAGGCTAAATAACAGTGCCCAATCCTTAAACACAACCCGGTCCATCAAAACAGCCCATACAGAGTATTACATTTTCTGGACAGAAGTTTCCCTCCTGGCGCGGGCGCCCCAGACACCCCGCGGGCGCGCCAGCTACCAAGCGGCCGCCTGGGTCCTGGCGCGGGCGCCCCAGGTGCTTGGCCTCTGGACAGACTTTTTTTCCTTGCTGTTCTTGCTCTTTCTTTGGCTCATACCATCTCTGCATGTCTTCCCTACTGCTCCATGATGGCTGCAGACTTCTGGCTCGGCTTCATCACTTGCCTCGAAGCCTCTTCAAGCTCCTCAATCCCGCTCTCCATACTTAGCTTCTCAAACAATCACCAAGCCACCACTTGAAATTCTCCTCTGGACTTTATATCCACTTAGAATCTGCACTTTCTAGCTTTTGCTGCTTTCTTCCTTCCATTTTCTCACCATTCACGCCCCATCAAGCCAATGGCGCAAAACCCTTCACAAACATGCTCAAAACACCTCTGCAAACCACAAGAACTCCACATCTCTGCTGACAACTCAACTCTGCAAATACTAACACCAAACATATCACAAATACCACAAACTTAAGAACAAAACAACCAATTTAAGCCAATTTAGGACGATCCAAGTGGATATGAAATCCACTTATCAGCAGCATCATCTGGCAGTCCAACTCTAGATGCAAACGTCATGGGAACGTGTGGACCTTTCTCAATGCAGTCTACATATCTCTCATCCATAGACATGAGATGTAGATGCATTTTTACTTTCCAGTGAAAGTAATTATCCTTATCTAGAACTGGTATCTTTACACCTGGATCCTTCTTCATCATGGTTTCTGTTTTGGCCTTGATCTTTAAACTCCTTGTATGTTAGAAGCTTGCTTTGATACCAATTGTTAATCCCAAATGACCTAACAGAATTGTAGAAGGGGGGTTGAATACAATTCTAGATATTTTTAATCTTAAAACAACTTTTAAATAACTTGACTGAGAAAATAAAAACACACAAGCAAATATAAAATTTCAGTTGGATGTTTTGAGGATCCAACTGAGATATTTTTATTGCGGAAATAATCTATGTTACAAATGTAGCACAGCTGCTCAGTTCCTAATGTAGAGTGAGAGTGCTCTTGAAAGAAAGCTAATACAAAATTATTATATCTCACTTCTTACACTAAAATGAACTGCTCCACTTGGTTATATAACCCAAGTTTTTAATACTATTTTTGGCTACACTAAAAAGTACTAAAGGTAACCGCCAGTAGCTTGCTTTTCATTCCTTTTATCCAATGGTCCTTGGAGATCTTGTCTTTTGTCTTCATGCTTATTATGATCCCACTCAAGAACTTAATTGGTAATTGGAATGTTTCCTCATTCCCAGTGACCATTTTAATGGCTCCCAATGCAAAGTACACTTCTACATCACCTTTTGATCTGTCAGAAAACTGTCACTGTCACTTTGTCAACTATTCAGAAAAGTGATAGTGATTCGTTGATAGTAGTGAGATGTATTCCGTTGATAGCTTTATTCTTCAATCCGTTGATGGTACATTCTTCATTCCGTTGATAGTGTAATCTCCATTTCGTTGACATGTCTTCACTTAGTCAAAATTACAAGGCACAATATATTTACAATTAACCAACCTATTTTGCCTATCTAGTACTTAGTCAACATGACTTAGAAAACCTATCTCATACCTACAAGAATTGCCTATCAAGTAGTGAAGTATTGTACAGTGCAATTTCTACATTACTCATTTCGTTGATGAGCTACCTGTCAACGAAAGCTGCAAAGCATACCATTCCGTTGACAGTTACAAAATTGAATTAACACAAAATCTACTAAGTGTTTTTATAATTATCATCAAGAACAACATATTCCTAACAATCAACAAGTCAAGCCAACATCTACAAGATCATTCATCAAAACAATCACTAAACATCCACCAAAACCAAAGATTCAACCTTTCATTCAACTAACATAAACTAATACCAAACTAATCAAAATAATCAAAGTATAACTAAAGGTTTGAGATGTTTATACCTTCCTTGATGTTTGGTATACACTAAAAATAGCTTAACTATCCTTGCTTGATCTTTATACAACCTTAGCTTGCTTAAACTTCAAGAACACCAAAAATTACTATTCAAAACACTATTCATGCTCATCTTTAATCCAAGATTTGGACAAGATATAATCCATGGATGAAGCTGGGATTTAGATGATACCTTAATTTAGAATTATAGGAACTTTTGAATCCATCCTTGCATTATTTGGTGGAGGCTAGCTTGTAGAAAATATTTCTAATCTTTTGGATGAAGAAATGGGTCGAATGTTGTTGTTCTTGGTGTTGGTGGTTTTGATTTTGATTTCTATTTCTTTGCCTTAACAAAACTCAAGTAATACTTCTAATTACTTGTGGTTAGAATGTTATTTAGTCACCCAAGGACACTTGTCAAGTATTGGATGATTACTTGAACAAAAATGGTGACAAAGTGGTGATTACTTGAACTAAAATGGTGACAAGGTGGTTATTCAACACCTTGTCATCACTAAACCACTACTCTTTTCTACTTGGTTTCACATGGATGCTCTTATATGTTGCACTTGATCTTTCATGGTACTAATCCTTTTGTTAGTGTTTAATCCGTAATCCGTTACGCTTTCACTTTGTCGCTTAATCTCGTTATAAGTTCGAGTGATTTCGAAAACGTTTTATTGCACTAATGTTAGGGGATATTCCCTTGATCTTTTATTGCCTTGGTTTGATATTTGATCAATTAATAAATCCTCGACTGTCCGATGAATAGTGGAATAATATTAAAGTTGGAATCTTCGGATTCTGATTGCGTTTACATTCACTTATTCCCCTCACACATCAATAATATAACTTCGAAATATCCATTCCATGTCTCGTATATATGGCGGTCTGAAAATTTTCTTAGTCAACAAAATTCACTATTCATCAAGGTTTCAAAATATTACAAAATTTAAGGTTATTACAGTCTCCCTTCACAAAAGGATTCCGTCCCGGAATCAAGTTGAGAATAGGTGAGGGTACTTTTCCAGCATTGCGGTATCTAGTTCCCAGGTTGATTCTTCAACATTATGATTCCTCCACAAAACTCTCACCGACTTAACAACCTTATTCCTAAGTACTTGATCCTTTCGGTCAATGATTTCCACCGGTTGCTCCACGTAGAACAGGTCTGGTTGTATGTCTACATGCTCGTATTCTACCACATGCCTGGCGTCCGGATTGTATTTCCTTAACATGGACACATGGAACACGTAGTGAACTTGTTGCAGGTTTGGGGGCAACGCTAGCTCGTATGCTACTTCCCCGATGCGTCTTAAGATTTCAAATGGTCCAATATACCTGGGACTTAACTTCCCTTTCTTCCTGAACCTCATCAATCCTTTCCATGGGGATACCTTTAACAAAATGTCCCCTACTTCATACTCCTTGTCCTTTCGAGCCAAATCAGCATATTTCTTCTGTATGTCTTGGGCTGCTACCAACCATCCTCTGATAAGATCTACTGCTTCCTTAGTCCGTTGGACCACTTCGGGCCCGAAAATCTTTCGCTCACCAACTTCATCCCAATACAAGGGAGATCGGCATCTTCTTCCATAAAGGGCTTCGTACAGGGGCATCCCTATGCTTGCATGAAAACTATTATTGTAGGAAAACTCAACCAGTGGTAAGTGATCATCCCAACTTCCTTTAAAGTCTATGGCACAGACTCTTAACATATCCTCTAGCATCTGGATAGTCCTTTCACTTTGCCCATCCGTCTGGGGATGGTAGGCAGTGCTCATGTTCAGCTTGGTTCCCACACATTCTTGGAAACTCCTCCAAAATCTGGAGTTAAATCTAGGGTCTCGGTCTGATACGATGGCGACTGGAATTCCATGTTTTCACGACAATCTCTTTCATATAAATATCGACTAGTCTGTCGACAGTGTACCTCTCGTTGATTGGAAGAAAGTGGGCTGACTTTGTCAACCGGTCTACGATTACCCATATGGCATCATGATTAGCTTTGGTCCTTGGTAAACCTACTACGAAATCCATGTCTATGTGCTCCCATTTCTATTCTGGAATCTCTAGGGGTTGTAAGAGTCCGATGGGCCTCTGGTGCTCTGTTTTTACTCTTTGGCATGTCAAGCATTTGCTTACCCACTCTGCTACATCCTTTTTCATGTTAAGCCACCAATAGTACTCTTTCAAATCTCTATATATTTTGGTGCTTCCCGGGTGAATTGAATATCTTGATCTGTGACTTTCGTACAAAATCTCATCTTTCAACTCTTGAACATTAAGAACCCAAATTCGGTAAGAATACCTCATGATTCCTTTATCATCATTCTCAGTCTTTAATTCTTCTCCCAACATTGACTCTCTCCCTTCACTCATCATTCTCTCTTGACACAACTTGATCTTCTGTAGCAATTCTGGTTGCATTGCAATCTCAAGTAGTCTCTCATTACCATTTCCGGTTACCTTAACCTCAATTTCCATTTTCTCAAATTCTTGGATTAACTTATCTGACGAGGTTATCATTTTAAGTCCCTCTTTCGTACTAAGGGCATCGGCCACCACATTAGCCTTCACTGGGTGGTAAAGAATCTCACAGTCATAATCCTTGATTATCTCTAGCCATCTTCTTTGTCTCATGTTGAGCTCTTTGTGGGTAAAAATGTATTTAAGGCTCTTGTGATCCGTGTAAATCTCGCACTTCTCTCCATACAAGTAATGTCTCCGAATCTTTAAAGCGAAAACTATCGCTGCCAATTCTAAGTCATGGGTAGGGTACCTAATTTCATATTCCTTCAATTGTTTGGATGCATACGCAATCACCTTTCCGTGCTGCATAAGCACACACCCTAATCCTTTATGTGATGCGTCGCTGTAGATCACAAAATCTCCTTTCCCGTCTGGCAGTGCCAGCACAGGGGCACTGACTAGTCTCTTCTTTAATTCCTGGAAACTTTTCTCACACTTCTCGGTCCATTCAAACTTTTCAGTCTTTCGACTAAGTCGGGTCAGCGGGGCTGCTATCTTAGCAAAATCTTGTACAAATCTTCGGTAATATCCGGCTAAACCCACAAAACTTCTCACTTTGGTTGGTGTGGTTGGTCTTTCCCAGTTCAAGACAACTTCTATCTTAGCAGGGTCGACTAACACTCCTTCATTACTGACTACATGTCCTAAGAACTGAACTTCCTTTAGCCAAAACTCGCACTTTGAGAATTTGGCATACAACTTTTCCTTTCTCAGTGCTTCCAACACTATCCTCACATGTTATGCATGTTCTTCCTCTGTCTTTGAGTAAACCAAAATATCGTCAATGAAAACTATTACACACTTATCCAAATACTTCTTGAAAACTCGATTCATCAAGTCCATGAAAGCTGCACGGGCATTCGTTAGCCCAAACGACATTACTAAAAACTCGTAGTGTCCATACCTAGTGTGAAACGCAATCTTGGGTATATCCTCAGGTTTAATCTTCAATTGGTGGTATCCACTTCTCAAATCAATCTTTGAGAAATGAACTGCATCCTTTAGCTGATCAAACAAATCATCGATCCTTGGCAGGGAGTATCTATTCTTAATAGTTAGCTTATTCAGTTCATGACAGTCTATGCACAACCTCATGTTGCCGTCCTTTTTCTTCACAAATAACACTGGTGCACCCCCACAGTGACACACTTGGTCTTATCATTCCTTTCTCTAACAATTCCTGCAATTGAGCGGCTAATTCCTTCATCTCGACTGGATCTAGTCGGTACGGGGCCTTTAAAACGGGCGCCGTCCCTGGAGCTAATTATATATCAAACTCTATTTCTCTATCGGGTGGTAACCCTGGGAGGTCTTCTGGAAATACATCCTCGAATTCATTTACAACAGGGATAGTCTGTATACTAGGTACTTCTTGTTTCGTATCTATCACATAGGCTAAATAAGCCTCACACCCATGCCGCAACAACCTCTTGGTCTGGGTCATGGTGAAGAACTTACGGGTCTGTCGTTGTCCCTTGAACACGACTTCCCGCTCTCCGGGTACTTTCAACCTAATTTTCTTTCCTTCACAATCAATCTGAGCGCCATTTCTTGACAACCAGTCCGTTCCCAAGATAACATCAAATTCTCCTAATTTAAATGGGATTAAGTCTACATAAAATTGTTGACCTTCTATTTCTAGATTACAGTTTGGGTGTACCTGACTAACTGGGATTACTTCCCGATTTTTTATCTCTACCCTTAACACATCTTTTAATGGTTATGCTCTAAATTTTAACTTACTCGCGAAATCTCTAGAAATAAAAGACTTAGTAGCTTCCGAATCAAATAAAACTTTTGCATTGACGGTATTAAGTAGAAGGGTACATGCTATCACATCTGTGTCTCTCACGACATCCTTAACAGTCAAGTTAAAAGTGCTAGCAGTTGGGGGCTTGTTGGAAGCTGCCCTACTTATGCCTAACGTGGCTAGTTTTGCACTCTTGTAGTCCTTCCTCAGGTGTCCAGTCTTCCCACATTGGAAGCAAGTCATATTGTTTTGGGGGCAAGTGTTAGAATAATGTCTCGGCTGGTTACATTTGTAACAGTTTACTGTACCCAGGGCACAGGTTCCAGTGTGTTTCCTTCCACAAGTCTTACAATCTGGCAGAGGGGGTCGGAGTTGGCTAAAATGAGATACCCCGGTCTGCCTGTCGCCCTGACCTATGCTCATGTTCTATATCCTCCTGAATCCTAAACTCTTTATTGGCTGGGACCTTGTCCCTCTGAATGTCTTAGCTGGGAAACCCATGCTCGCAGAGCTCCCTCCCTGACTACCAAACTTTCTCTTTTTCTCTTCCTTGTTTTTCTGACTCTACTCAATGCCTGATTCCATGATGGTTGCCTTTTGCACTAGTGAGGCATAGTCCGTTATTTCCAACACGGCAACTCTATTCTGAATCCATTGCTTCAATCCTTGCTGAAACCTCCTTGATCTCTTCAAATCTGTATTGACAAATTCTGGTACAAACCTAGAAAGTTCAGTAAACTTGACTTCATATTCTGCCATAGTCATTTTATCCTATTTTAATTCCAAAAAATTTCGCTACATCTGTGTTTCCATGAACACGGGGAAATACTTTTCCATAAATAAAGTGGTAAATCTTGCCCAGGTGATAATGGCATCCGTTTCGAGGTTCCTCTTTGCTTCGCACCAGTAGTTAGCCTCTCCATTCAAGAGGTAAGTGGCGAAGATGGTCTTTTGGACTTCCTCAATGCCTAGTATTTCAAATGATTTTTCCATTTCTTTCAACCAAGCTCTTGCCTCAACGGGATCGGCAGATCCCTGAAATTCCGGGGGCTTAAGGGACTTGAAGGCCTTAAAAGCATTATGCCCCGCAGTATTGGGGCCTGGTGGTGGTGGCGGTGGGTGGTGGTTCAAGTTCTGCCTAAGTAGGTGCATGAATTGGTCCATCGGGTTTCTACCTGGGTCCTCATCATTCTGAGTACCTTCGTACTCCTCTTTCTCATACTCCTAACCATCGAACTCATTATAATCCTCGTCTTCCTCTTCTTCATTATGAAAATTCTGTCATATTCCTCCCTGAAAGGCATATGCTATAGCCTATTTGTAGTTCGAGGATTCTACTCAACTTAAACCAGAATGTAATAAGTAAATATTAGATTAAAGGTCACAGGAATCTCAGAGAGTTTTATCCGTCAAGAGAATGGAGTATTAAAGTCATCTACAGACTTGAAGTTATTCTACATTGAAAGAAGTTCAATTTATTGTTCAAGCCTCAGTGAAGTATTCAAGGAAGTGGATTTACTACAGTGACAGAGATTTCCAGTTGGTGACAGAAGAAGTACAGGATACAAAGTTCAGTCAAAGCTAAAGAAAAGAAGCCACAACTTTAAATGTTTTAAAGATGAAGAATTATCATTGAAGTCAGTTATTCATGAAACCAGACAGTGCATCGAATGACGACATCAATCAGTGGAATTAAATCATCTATATTCAGTGGTTTTCAGAAGATAGAGGAATGCAAGGGATTTAAGTTATCTTCTTTAATTTATTAATTCAATTTAATTTATAAATTAATTCTATCAGAATTAATTTATTAATTAAATTAATTAAGTTAGTTGTTTAAATTATTTATTAAATTAATTCTATAAAAGAATTAATTTAATCTAGAATTTAATCTAACTAAATTAATTAAAGGAGTTACTGTTCACTGCTAGGTCATACCGAGTTACTGTTCACTGCTAGGTCATACCGAGTTACTGTTCACTGCTAGGTCATACCGAGTTACTGTTCACTGCTAGGTCATACCGAGTTACTGTTCACTGCTAGGTCATACCGAGTACTGTTCACTGCTAGGTCATACCGAGTTACTGTTCACTGCTAGGTCATACCGAGTTACTGTTCACTGCTAGGTCATACCGAGTTACTGTTCAGGTCATACAGACACTTTTGCAGGTCATACAAGTTCATTTCCTAAGGTTCTACCAAGAGTTGTTGAAAGAACTTGAGGTCATACAAGGCAAAGGCAATTGTATTAACAGGCGGCCAAAAAGAGACAGTACACAAGAATTGTAATATCTATTATTGAAAAGCAAAGCAGCAGACTCATTTTCTCTCAAGAACAAAGAAGAAAGCATTTAATCTTATTTCTTCTCAAGCAATTAATTCTAGTTTGTATTGTTAAATCCAAACCACTAGAATTTGATTACTTGTATTGCTTTGACTATCTAGCGGATTTTTATCCCTAGAACGAATCTCAAATTATCAAATATTGTTAAATCATTTTATTACAAAAATAGATAAATTCATGTCGAATTTATTCTAGATTTGTTTTAATTTATTTGAGATTCAATCTTGTATTCAGTATCATTTGTAACACCCTTCAAGTTTAATAAAGCTTATTTAACTTGAATCTTGTTTCATTTTATTCCGCATTAATTTGTTCCTAAACAGTTTTATTCTAAAAGGACAAATTCGATAAAACGGTATAGTTTGTATTCAACCCCCCTTCTACAAACTTATCAGGACCTAACAATTGGCATCAGAGCCTTTTGATTGATATACAAATCAAAGATCCAATTGTTTGAGATTTTTTTAACTCTGAAATTTTTATTTTTCTAAAAATCTCAAAAATGTCTACAACTCAGAAAGTGGGTACAGTTAAAATCCCAATGTTCAGCAAGGAGCATTATCCAATGTGGAAGAAGAAAATGCTCCTATTTCTTAAGGTTGCAAATCCTAAATACATTGATGTGATGAAGAATGGACCAAAACTTCCTATGATTATTGAGGAAGAATTAAAAGAGGGTAACGTTGTTACTAGGGCTGCTAGGATGTACCCTAAAGATCCCAAGGATTTCACTCCTGGTGAAAAAGAGGATGTTACCTTAGATTCCTGTCTACAGCTGATCCTTATTGATTGTCTTGATCCTATCATGCATAATCATGTCCTAAATTGTGATACTGCCAAACACATTTGGGATACCATAGAGATAATCAATGAGGGGACAGAGGAGGTTAGAGAGAATATGCTGGAAATTCTCACTTCACAATATGAGCATTTCAGATCAAACCCTGGTGAAGGTATCTCTCAGGTTTTTGAGAGATACAACAAATTAATCAATGATCTGAATCTCAATGGGAAGCACTACACCAACAAGGAGATTAACAAGAAGTTCCTTCTTACACTTCCACCTCATTTGGAGCACAAAATATCTGCAATTAGAGAAGCAAGAGATATGAATGAGATTGCTTTGGAGAGATTGTATGGTGTTCTGAAGACCTATGAGCTGGAGCAGATTCAACAGAGGGAGCTGTATGGAACTGGGAAAATTGTTGGTACCTCTACTGCATTGACTGCTGAAGTCCCACAGAAACTGGAAGTGAAGGCTGTTCAACCTTCCAGTTCTAACATGAATGTTATTGATGCTGAATATGGATTAACATCCATTGATCAATCTGGTGGTGACTTCTATTCTTTAGAAGAACTTGATCAGCTGGAGGATGGTGACTTGGCTTTGATAGTCAGGAAGTTTGGGAAGTTTAGATTCAAGAGGAATCCCAATCTTAAGTTCAGGCCCAGGTTTCAGAGAGATGATTCCTCATCTTCAAGTGGCTACAAAACTGGAACTGTGGAGAGAAGCTCAATCAGATGCTACAATTGCAATGAGTTGGGTCACTTTGCTACTGAATGTAAAAAGCCAAGGCAAGTGACAAGGAACTCATTTGATTCTAGCAAGAAAAATAAGATTGAGAAGGCTTATGTTGCTCAAGGGAAGAGCTGGGATGATACAGACAGTGAAGATGAAGAAGTTGGAAATCTTGCACTTGTGGCAAAAGGAGGCAAACTCTTTGATTCCATGTTATCTTCACCAGACATGTCTGAGGTAAAACTTACTGACGCTGAAATGATTTATCATCTTGGTGGCACCATAAGTTGTGCACGCACTGAAAATGATAGAATAAATCTTTTAAACACTAATCTTGAAAAAGAAATAAAAGATTTAAAACTAGTGCATAATAATCAAGATGAACTCACTAAACAAGTAGCAGTTCTTGAGAAAAGGGTTAAATTGTATCAACAACTAGAAACCATTCTCAAAGATCAGATTAGTGAGCTTAAGACCAAAGCTAATGCCTATTACAACTCTTGTAAAACGGCTAAAGAAATTTTCAATCAACAAGCTATTGGTAATCATGTCAGTATAGGTTATGATTATAATGAGGCTATTGGATTGCTTGGTATTAACACACCTTGTAGAGTCAGAGAACAAGGAAAGGTTGTTCCTTATATACTTAAGGGTATTGAAACACCCTTCTGTAAAGAATCCATAGCAGATCCTATGAATGAGTACTCTATAATCATTGCTGAAGAGATTCGTGAAGAAGATATGGCTTTGGAAGTTGAACAGTCCAAAAAGTGTGTATCTGATATTCCAGTCAAAGTTGTTCCAACTGAAAAGACTAAATCAGATATCCATTTGTTGGATCAAAACAACTGTAGTAATAACATGCCTGCTATTAATTCTTCTCATAAAGCATGTGGTGTGATTAATTGCATGTCTTGTGCGTTCAATGTTATGTATGCTTATTTTAATAGTAAGCATGTATCTAATGATAAGACTGCTCCACGTCAACATGTTAATAATAAGAAGCATGTTAAAGCTAAGACTACTAATCCTCCTAATACTAGAGTGGATTCATTTATCCCTAAGCCTACTCAGAAATGTGTTAAGGCTGGCTATAAATGGAAACGCTCTTATGTGAAAGAGGTTGAAGTAGTTGAAGTTAGAAATGTTGTTTTGCCTGACAAAGGCCAGTTCTTTAAGTATGCCGGACCCAAACAATTTTGGGCTCCGAAGAAGGTCTAATCAATCTGGTAGTGCAGGGAGTTAAATAGGTAAACCGTGTTATGTGGATTCTTGACAGTGGCTGTTCAAGGCATATGACCAGAGATAGAGCCCTGCTATCAGATTTGGTTGAGAAAGTTGGCCCAGTGCTTACCTTTGGAGATAACAGCAAGGGTATAACTGAGGATATGGCCTGTTTGAAATCAAGAAATGTTATCAGTCAATAAGGACATCAATGTTACATTTGATGTCTCCAACCTCCCTAATATCCAAAAAGAAGATTCATCTGAAAAGCTGAAGTTTGATAACTTGCCAGACTCAGAATCAGATGATGAAGCCCCACCTGAAGTTATTGCTGGTGATGATAATATCAATGATGATAATGATCATGGTGATGGTGGTGGAAACACTGGTAACAATGGAGATACCACCAACAATGGAGAAGAATCATCAAGGCAATCAAGCAACAACTCAGGGGGAGCAGATGAAGGATCAACTATTCACTCACAACATCAAAGTGAAATTCAAGGCGAATCATCAAGATCAAATCTTCCAAGACAAACTGTATGGAATAGAGCTCATCCCTTTGAGCTGATTATTGGTGATCCAGGTGTTGGAGTAAGAACTAGAAGTGCTACTCAAAACGAATGTTATTATTCAGGGTTTCTTTCTGAAATGGAACCAAAGAAAATTGAGGGAGCACTGACTGATCCAGATTGGGTGATTGCTATGCAAGATGAACTCAATCAATTTGAACAACAGCAAGTCTGGAAGCTGGTACCCAAGCCAAAGTACAAGAAAGTAGTTGGTACAAAATGGGTATTCAGAAACAAGCTAGATGAAGATGGCATAATCACAAGAGACCAAGCATATTGACATCAGGTATCATTTTATCAGAGAGCATGTCATGAATGGAACTGTGGAGTTACACTTTGTACCCACAGAAGAACAAACTGCAGATATATTCACTAAATCTGTTGATGAATCCACATTTATCAAGTTAGTTGGTAAATTGGGTATGTTAAACAGTCTTAGTGATTAAAAATATCTCTGTCATGTTTGTTCTTTCAAAATCATTTTCTTTTTGCTGATATTGAATGATATATTTTGCCAATTCTTGTTTAGAGTAAAGCTTGTTAATTTAAATATTCTGAATAATTTATTTTCTTTAAAAATATTTTTCTCATTTTTTAAAAATGGAGAAATTTATTTTTATTGAAAATTTATTTATTTTAGAATCATTTAAGTTAGTTTCAGATTGTAAATATTGTTGTTTAAATATTTCTGCAAGTTTATATTATTTTTATGCTGTAAACTGCTTAGCTTTTGTTTGAGTAAGTTAAAATGAATTATTTTCTCTAAAAATATTTTTCTCAAATTTTACAAGTTAAAATTGTAGAGAAATCTATTTTTATTGAAAATCTTTTATTTTAAAATAGTCATAGTAGCCTGTAAATAGTTTCATGTAAATAGTTTCCTGTAAATATTTTTTATTATTATTTTTTATTATTATTTTTATTGCTTATTATTTATTATCTTTTATTTTCTATTTGTTTTAGTTATTTTTGTAAATATATTGTATATATTATTTTTGATCTAGCTCTTGCTTAGCTGGAAATTCAGTGCCAAATCCAATTCAGGTATTACTTTCTATCTCTCAATCCACTTCTTTTACTGTTGCTGAACCCAAGTGGTTGTTAGGGTTGACCAAGGGAATGTAGATCCACAATCTCTATCCCAGGTCTTAGAGCCAAACAATGAGTCTACAACCTTCTTGAACTCTCAGCCTGAACAGAAATCAACTGTTAAATAAAGAAGTATTTTGATTGAAACAGTGAGTGATCCCACAGCTCTGCCTCCTCTAAAGAAATTCAACATATTCTGAGGCATCTGTCAGCCCATCTGTATCCTCTCAATAGGATATGGACTTTGAAATGGCCAATGAACTGTATCTAGAGACATTCTCTCAACAGGATGAATCTATTGAAATTCGCCATAGGGCCATGGCACTTTGTACTGAGTCAAGCACACTCTCATTACTCACAATGGGAGAAAACAATTTCATTAGATGAAACTCAGGACACAGTGAAAGCAGAGCACCTGCAACTGGTTACAGTGCCTACCATTGTTACGGTAGAAGTGCCTTCACAGGTATCTGAGGGAAAATTTGATTCTTTGCCAAATCAAATAGAATCATTTTCTCCCCTCCCAGAGTGAACACCTCTGGCTCCCTAAGGGATTTTCCACTCGCAGATTTATCTGGAGAAAGTGGAAGGCAACTTGGTCAGTCTATCACTGAAGCAATTCAGATTTCAAATCCAAGTGATTTGATAGACATGATTGAGGATCGGGATTTGCGAACTCCCATTGCACCACCACTGACCTCTCTTGAAGAGGCTAGGGTGAGTTTCAATGCAGGTACTGATCAAAAAGGAGCAAACAGACAGCTAATGTTGAGTGATAAAAGTCAAACACTGAGTGAAACACATGCACGTGAGATGAGTGATACACTTACAAGAGAAATTCAAGTGAGTGCACACACAGACACATACACTGCAATGTAGTTAGCTCACATAGCTGATCTACAGGAACATCAATTCTAAACCCAGGCTGATAAAGAAATTTTGCAAGCACAAGTGGTTGAACGGTCTTCTTCTTCCACCTCTGTCAACAATCAGCTGGGACTGCTCAAGGAAAGATTGAAGAAAGTTACTACCCAAGATCAACTCCATCAACTATCTCAACTCCTACTGGCTTCAGATACTCATAAAGTTAAATCTGTAGAGAATTCCTCAACTAAGGGGGAGAAGTTTCTAGACAAGTTTCTACAGAAGTTTGGGGAGAAGTTTCTGTTTCTAAGGGGAAGAAGTTTCTAGAGACTTGTGAAGCTAGTAAAAAGGGGAGCTGAAAAAGATATAAAAGGAAAAGGAGGAGTTTCAGGGGAGTAAAGGTAATTAGCTCTGCTTTGTAAATGTTATATGTATAGAGCTTAGGTAAATCAAGACAGGTTCAATGTTATCATATGTTCAGTCTAGAGGAACATCTGTCTTGTATTTATCTTTACTGGTAAAATCTGGAAATGTCATATTTGATCCAGAACTTTCTAGTATTTACTTAGGCTTAAGAGTCTTATCTTTTTCTTGGTTTTAGTTGAGTGATCCTCTAGGTATTTGGTTGTTATTCTCTAACAAACAAATAGGGGGAGATTGAAAGGCATATGCTATAGCCTATTTGTAGTTCGAGGATTCTACTCAACTTAAACCAAGAAAAAGATAAGACTCTTAAGCCTAAGTAAATACTAGAAAGTTCTGGATCAAATATGACATTTCCAGATTTTACCAGTAAAGATAAATACAAGACAGATGTTCCTCTAGACTGAACATATGATAACATTGAACCTGTCTTGATTTACCTAAGCTCTATACATATAACATTTACAAAGCAGAGCTAATTACCTTTACTCCCCTGAAACTCCTCCTTTTCCTTTTATATCTTTTTCAGCTCCCCTTTTTACTAGCTTCACAAGTCTCTAGAAACTTCTTCCCCTTAGAAACAGAAACTTCTCCCCAAACTTCTGTAGAAACTTGTCTAGAAACTTGTTAGATTAAATTCTAGATTAAATTAATTCTTTTTGGGTAAGCCAGCATGTCCCTCTAAATGTCGACACGTAGGCGCTTGGCTTCTGGCTAGTATATGGAAATAAAGTTGCGCCTCTTCTACAAGCTCGGGCTTTTAGATCAACTGGTAAAGCGCTTGATCCTAAAAATTGGTATCAGAGCGAGGTCTCGTGTTCGAAACCCACCGTAAGGCATAGAGTGTACTCATCCATTGTACCCCTAACAGGGACTTATTAGTGGTGGCACATGCTGGGGGGGGGGATTGTTGGGTAAGCCAGCATGTCCCTCTAAATGTCGACACGTAGGCGCTTGGCTTCTGGCTAGTATATGGAAATAAAGTTGCGCCTCTTCTACAAGCTCGGGCTTTTAGATCAACTGGTAAAGCGCTTGATCCTAAAAATTAAATCTGGCTTCAGATACTCATAAAGTTAAATCTGTAGAGAATTCCTCAACTAAGGGGGAGAAGTTTCTAGACAAGTTTCTACAGAAGTTTGGGGAGAAGTTTCTGTTTCTAAGGGGAAGAAGTTTCTAGAGACTTGTGAAGCTAGTAAAAAGGGGAGCTGAAAAAGATATAAAAGGAAAAGGAGGAGTTTCAGGGGAGTAAAGGTAATTAGCTCTGCTTTGTAAATGTTATATGTATAGAGCTTAGGTAAATCAAGACAGGTTCAATGTTATCATATGTTCAGTCTAGAGGAACATCTGTCTTGTATTTATCTTTACTGGTAAAATCTGGAAATGTCATATTTGATCCAGAACTTTCTAGTATTTACTTAGGCTTAAGAGTCTTATCTTTTTCTTGGTTTTAGTTGAGTGATCCTCTAGGTATTTGGTTGTTATTCTCTAACAAACAAATAGGGGGAGATTGAAAGGCATATGCTATAGCCTATTTGTAGTTCGAGGATTCTACTCAACTTAAACCAGAATGTAATAAGTAAATATTAGATTAAAGGTCACAGGAATCTCAGAGAGTTTTATCCGTCAAGAGAATGGAGTATTAAAGTCATCTACAGACTTGAAGTTATTCTACATTGAAAGAAGTTCAATTTATTGTTCAAGCCTCAGTGAAGTATTCAAGGAAGTGGATTTACTACAGTGACAGAGATTTCCAGTTGGTGACAGAAGAAGTACAGGATACAAAGTTCAGTCAAAGCTAAAGAAAAGAAGCCACAACTTTAAATGTTTTAAAGATGAAGAATTATCATTGAAGTCAGTTATTCATGAAACCAGACAGTGCATCGAATGACGACATCAATCAGTGGAATTAAATCATCTATATTCAGTGGTTTTCAGAAGATAGAGGAATGCAAGGGATTTAAGTTATCTTCTATAATTTATTAATTCAATTTAATTTATAAATTAATTCTATCAGAATTAATTTATTAATTAAATTAATTAAGTTAGTTGTTTAAATTATTTATTAAATTAATTCTATAAAAGAATTAATTTAATCTAGAATTTAATCTAACTAAATTAATTAAAGGAGTTACTGTTCACTGCTAGGTCATACCGAGTTACTGTTCACTGCTAGGTCATACCGAGTTACTGTTCACTGCTAGGTCATACCGAGTTACTGTTCACTGCTAGGTCATACCGAGTACTGTTCACTGCTAGGTCATACCGAGTTACTGTTCACTGCTAGGTCATACCGAGTTACTGTTCACTGCTAGGTCATACCGAGTTACTGTTCAGGTCATACAGACACTTTTGCAGGTCATACAAGTTCATTTCCTAAGGTTCTACCAAGAGTTGTTGAAAGAACTTGAGGTCATACAAGGCAAAGGCAATTGTATTAACAGGCGGCCAAAAAGAGACAGTACACAAGAATTGTAATATCTATTATTGAAAAGCAAAGCAGCAGACTCATTTTCTCTCAAGAACAAAGAAGAAAGCATTTAATCTTATTTCTTCTCAAGCAATTAATTCTAGTTTGTATTGTTAAATCCAAACCACTAGAATTTGATTACTTGTATTGCTTTGACTATCTAGCGGATTTTTATCCCTAGAACGAATCTCAAATTATCAAATATTGTTAAATCATTTTATTACAAAAATAGATAAATTCATGTCGAATTTATTCTAGATTTGTTTTAATTTATTTGAGATTCAATCTTGTATTCAGTATCATTTGTAACACCCTTCAAGTTTAATAAAGCTTATTTAACTTGAATCTTGTTTCATTTTATTCCGCATTAATTTGTTCCTAAACAGTTTTATTCTAAAAGGACAAATTCGATAAAACGGTATAGTTTGTATTCAACCCCCCTTCTACAAACTTATCAGGACCTAACACTCCCTGATTAACACTACCCTGGGCCGTAGAATTGGCAGGGCGTGCTCGTGTTCCCATACGTCGGGGTGGCACTGTTCTGATATTTAAACAAGAAAATTTTTCATCATGATTATTTGCTTTTTCAAAACAGGGTAAATGGGACTGTCTGGTCCACTAGTAATAATTCTTGAAATCATTTTCAAATTTGGAAATAATTTTTTTTTGTCAAAACGAAGGTTTCATAGTGATATATATATTTATATATATATCAAGACTGATAACTTTGTAAATCAGTTGAAATAGCAGGATATATCAATTTTAAGATTGAAATCTTTTAAGAACTAAAATGCGTGAATATATACATAAGTGACATAAAGTCAAGAGGTACTGAAAGTCAAAGTTTTTCAACAAAAGCAAATACATCGCTGAACTACATGATCCGAGTAAAAGTCAAAAGCAAACGTACTACAAGTCATCTAGTCACCATTCACAAAAGTAAGTTTAGTCAGCCTATCTCTAACCCAGAAGGGATACTGTTGTACATCGGAACCATCCCACAAAATTGGCACTACTAATGGTCGTCTGAGTTTAGAGAACTAAGCTATCTGTCATCTATCAAGGCTCCTCCGCCAGGCGGGTCAGGCTCTTGACGCGCGCCACGACATCTATCCAAATCAACTCCGTAGCCTGACGGGGCACCAGTCCCTCAGTAGTAACAGGTAGGCACCTCATGCTAACTCGAGCTCGTACCTCGATGCCAGTCATCTCACTCCTCAGTCCACCAGGGGTCGTAAACCTCATCCCGTCCTAATAGGAATGACGGGTCTCTCTCTTTGCGGCCAACTACCTCCTATGCTCATCAACTCTAGACTCTGATGCTGCCAAGTCAGTGGTAAGTCGGCCTACAATCCAATCATGGATAACAACGGGCACTCCAGTAGATGAGGGAGGTGGTGTGTCTGGGTCAGTCATTGCCTGGTCCTCTCACTGTATGTAGGGGATGCATCTCAATGTCCCTTCAGCCAACGTCGTCCTATTTAGTCTCGCCGTCACAATGGTACCAGTATCAGGAACAACCTGATCCCCCTCAGTGGAATCATCATCCTCAGTCGACTCTCCATCAGTAGTAGTAAGGGAGGCATAAAAGTCAAACACTGTCATAGAGTCCTCGTCCGGGTCCTCTGAATCCTCCTCTGGATCCTCCTTTGAATCCTCCATGGGGTCCTCCTCGGCCGCCAACAGAGCAGCGTCATGCTGGGCCTCAAACTCGTCAACCTCTTGGGCCGTGGATACCTATACAGACGAAAGTTACGTTACTATTGTGGAGTTAAAAAGTTCCCTTGTGGGTTTTAACGGTTAGTGCTACATCCGGTAGCCCAACCACAAACTCGATGGGAGTTCTCTTTATTATTATTATAGTTGCATTTATTATTCTTAACATCCAATCGTTTCTGAGATTTATAACTATAGGCTCTGATACCAATTCTGTAACAACCCCAGATCCGGGGTCGGAGATCTAGGTTGTCACGCTCTCTTTTTCCAACTTAAACACTTGATACTTGAATCATAATTGTAAGATCCGTGAATTTTATTAATAATAATATATTATATTTTGTGTGGAATCATTATTATGGAGTATTTGGATATTAATAAGTTTCGGTTGTTAAGTGATTATGTGCTAATTGGTGTGTCGAAAGCCCCTTTCAAATATCGTGTCATTTGGAAATATCTTTAATTTTGAGCCCCGTTTTGAAAATTCAAGGGCCCCGTTGAAATTTTGTACATCATTATTATTCATTCGTCTTTCGTATCCGAATCATTATCGGAAGATTTATTTGTATCATTCTATCCCTAGTTATCTGATCTTGTCAATATTATTCGTTTTATTCAGAAAAGGAAAAAAAATTCCAAACCCTAATTGTTTAGGGCAATTGATATATCGTCCTTATCAATAATACATCTGTTATAGCCCCAATATTCTTGAGCATTAGTTATATAAGTGATATGTAGTGATTTGGATAATTATCAGTCCTTGTAGATAGTTATCGCCTCGTAAAACGTGTATTTAACCTAATTAGGGTTTTAAAACGATCCAGTAGGTCTATATCGATCCAAAAATGTCATTTGGGGTATTATTTTTCAATAAATATATAAAGACGAATCGTACATTACACCTTTCATAATCTGCATTTAATATTATCGAAAATATAAAAACCCCCGAACCGTGTTCTTCGTGTTCTTGAAGATCGAACCAAATTTTGAAGGTGTTATTGAAATCCAAATCCAAAGTTCAAGTACTCAAATCAAATATCTTGAGCTCTAGTTTCAGAATCTGCAAACCATATCATCATCTGGTCATTTTTCGATTTTATATGAATTTATCAAATTTCTAATTAAATTAGGGTTTATGTTCAAATTGGGGATTTTTACTCTGTTGATTCTCCGTTCAATTGATTGCTTCCAACATGTTCCTAGGGTTCTAATTAGTAGGAATCTATGCTTTAATTTCATGTTTATGTTCAATTTTTAAGAATTCGATTTTCGGGTTTTGACCCGAATTTTCTTTTTAATCGTCCGTTCTTGTTATTGATCTGACATGATTTTGGATAGAGGGGTTTGATTGTGTGTGTTCACAGCTTTGATTTAACATCAAGAACTTAGAATTTCGTGTAAGATTTAGTGAGATCGTGTTTTGGCCGGAAAACCCAAACCCGGTTTGTTTGACCGGATTTCTGGGACGATTCTGGTTTGTTTTGGCAATGTTTATACGTTAGTTGTGTTGGTTGTGAAGTTTAGAGCAGAAACCCTCAAAGAAACGCGTGTTTTGGTGCAGTTTTGGCCGTGAACGGAATCCGGTGGCCGGACGACCGGCCGGATCCTGGAAAACCCAGTTTCCGGCGGGTTGTTCTTGGCGACCCGTTTCTGTTCTTGGCAACCCGTTTTCCTGACCCGGTTTCAATCTCCGAAACCCTAAATTATTTTCAAAAAACTGTTTTTGAATTTTATTTTTTTAATTTAATTCGAAAATAGTTTAAAATCTTTTAAAATTCATATTTTTATTTTAAAAATATATTTTGTTAGGTCCTGATAAGTTTGTAGAAGGGGGGTTGAATACAAACTATACCGTTTTATCGAAATATTTCCTTTGAATAATTTAACAATTAAGAACAACTTAGTGCGGAATATAAATGAAACAAGATTCAAGTTAAATATACACTATATTAAACTTGAAGGGTGTTGCAAATACAGTACGGATTACAAAGTATTTATCTCAAACTAATTAATACAAATTTAGAATAAATTCGACATGAACTTTTCTAATATTTGTAATAAAAAGATCGATTGCTAAAAGCAAAGTTCGAGATAAATTCTTGGGATAAAAATCCGCTAGATAATCAAAGCAATACAAGTAATCAACTTCTAGTGGTTTGGATTTAACAATACAAACTAGAATTAATTTCTTGAGAAGAAATGAGATCAAATGGCTTCTTCTTGTTCTTGAGAGAAAAGAGCTGCTGTGAATTTGATGATAAAGTGTTCTGTCACTTTTCTGTCCAGCCTCGGGTTGATATACAATCTGATTAGCCTTGTATGACCTTTTAATTAAATCAAAATGACTTAATTAAACAATCAACACACTTGTATGACCTGAGGAAATCTGCTCGATAGAACCAAGCTTCATCAATATGACCTGCAGAATGTGTCCGGTATGACCTAGCATATGACCTGCCAACTGTCAGTAGAACCTTAGAAAAGTAATCAATGTGTCGGTATGACCTGAGGAATGATTCGGTATGACCTGACAAATGATTCGGTATGACCAGCTGTTACTCGGTATGACCTGAGAAATTATTCGGTATGACCTGAGTAAATGACTCGGTATGACCTTGAAATTATTCGGTATGACCTAGTTATTAAAAGAACAAGGTCATATTGAGTTAAGATTATTTCTTTTAAATTACATTAGTTAATTTAAATTCTAAATTAAATTAATTCTTTTCTAGAATTAAGTTAATAAATAATTTAAACAACCAAATTAATTAATTTAATAAATTAATTAATTCTAAGAGAATTAATTTATTAATTAAATTGATTAACAATTTAAAAGAAGATAACTTAAAAACATAGCATTCCTCTATCTTCTGAAAACCACTGAATATAGATGATTTAATTCCACTGATTGATGTCGTCATTCGATGCACTGTCTGGTTCATGAATAACTGACTTCAATGATAATTCTTCATTTTTAAAACATTTAAAGCTGTGGCTTCTTTTCTTTAGCTCTGAATAAACTCCGTATCCTGTACTTCTTCTGTCACCAACAGGAAATCTCTGTCACTGTAGTAAATCCACTTCCTTGAATACTTCACTGAGGCTTGAACAATAAATTGAACTTCTTTCAATATAGAATAACTTCAAGTCTGTAGATGACTTTAATTCTCCATTCTCTTGACAGATAAAACTCTCTGAGATTCCTGTGACCTTTAATCTAATATTTACTTATTACTTTCTTGTTTAAGTTGAGTAGAATCCTTGAATTACAAATAGGCTATTTCATATGCCTTTCAATCTCCCCCTATTTGTTTGTTAGAAAATAACAACCAAATACCTAGAGGATCACTCAACTAAAACCAAGAAAAAGATAGGAATCTTAAGCCTAAGTAAATACTAGAAAGTTCTGGATCAAATATGACATTTCCAGATTTCACCAGTAAAGATAAATACAAGACAGATGTTCCTCTAGACTGAACATATGATAACATTGAACCTGTCTTGATTTACCTACGCTCTATACATATAACATTTACAAAACAGAGCTAACTTTCCTTTACTCCCCTGAAACTCCTCCTTTTCCTTTTATATCTTTTTCAGTTCCCTCTTCCTAGCTTCTCTATAAACTTCTCTAGAAACTTCTCCCCCTTAGTTGAGGAATTCTCTACAGATATACCATTTTGAGTTTCTGAAGCCAGTAGGAGTTGAGATAGTTGATGGAGTTGATCTTGGGAAGTAACTTTGTCTTCAATATTTCCTTGAGCAGTCTCAGCTGATTGTTGACAGAGGTGGTGGAAGAAGACCGTTCAACCACTTGTGCTTGCAAAATTTCTTTATCAGCCTGGGTTTTGAATAGATGTTCCTGTAGATCAGCTATGTGAGCTAACTACATTGCAGTGTATGTGTCTGTGTGTGCACTCACTTGAATTTCTCTTGTAAGTGTATCACTCATCTCACGTGCAAGTGTTTCACTCAGTGTTTGACTCGCATCACTCAACATTAGCTGTCTGTTTGCTCCTTTTTGATCAGTACCTGCATTGAAACTCACCCTAGTCTCTTCAAGAGAGGTCAGTGGTGGTGCAATGGGAGTTCGCAAATACCGATCCTCAATCATGTCTATCAAATCACTTGGATTTGAAATATGAATTGCTTCAGTGATAGACTGACCAAGTTGCCTTCCACTTTCTCCAGATAAATCTGCGAGTGTAAAATCCCTTAGGGAGCCAGAGATGTTCCCTCTGGGAGGGGAGAAAATGATTCTATTTGATTTGGCAAAGAATCAAATTTTCCCTCAGATGCCTATGAAGGCACTTCTACCGTGACAATGGTAGGCACTGTAACCAGTTGCAGGTGCTCTACTTTCACTGTGTCCGGAGTTTCATCTAATGAAATTGTTTTCTCCCATTGTGAGTAATGAGAGTGTGCTTGACTCAGTACAAAGTTCCATGGCCCTATGGCGAATTTCAATAGATTCATCCTGTTGAGAGAATGTCTCTAGAAACAGTTCATTGGCCATTTCAAAGTCCATATCCTATTGAGAGGATACAGATGGTCTGACAGATGCCTCAGTATATATATTGAATTTCTTTAGAGGAGGCAGAGCTGTGGGATCACTCACTGTTTCAATCAAAATACTTCTTTGTTTAACAGTTGATTTCTGTTTAGGCTGAGAGGTCAAGTAATTAAGTTGTAGACTCATTGTTTGGCTCTAAGACCTGGGACAAAGATTGTGGATCTACAATCCCTTGGTCAGCCCTAACAACCACTTGGGTTCAGCAACAGTAAAAGAAGTGGATTGAGAGATAGAAAGTAATACCTGAATTGGATTTGGCACTGAATTTCCAGCTAAGCAAGAGCTAGATCAGAAATAATATATACAATATATTTACAAAAACAACTAAGACAAATAGAAAATAAAAGATAATAAATAATATAAATAAAATAATATAAAATAATATATACAAACTAAAATAATATATACATAAAAAAAACTATTAGTAGAAAACTAAAGAAAGAAAATAAAATAAAATAAAATGCAGAAAAATATTTACAGGAAACTATTTACATGAAACTATTTACAAGAAACTATTTACAGGAAACTATTTACATGAAATTATGCACAAACATTAGAAAACTGCAGAATATTATAGAAGTGCATAACAATAATATAAACTTGCAGAAATATTTAAACAACAATATTTACAATCTGAAAAACATCTAAATAATTCTAAATAAATACATTTTCAATAAAAATACATTTCTCCACTTAAAAAATATGAGAAAAATATTTTTTAAGAAAATATATTATTCAGAAATATTTAAATCAACAAGCATGCAATTATAAACAAGAATTGGCAGTAATATCACTTGAATGACAAGAGAAAATGACTTTTAGAAAGAACAAACATGACAGATATATGGTTAATCACTAAGACTGTTTAACATACCCAATTTACCAACTAACTTGATAAATGTGGATTCGTCAACAGATTTAGTGAATATATCTGCAGTCTGTTCTTCTGTGGGTACAAAGTGTAACTCCACAGTTCCATTCATGACATGCTCTCTGATAAAATGATACCTGATATCAATGTGCTTCGTTCTCGAGTGCTGCACAGGGTTGTTGGAGATTACTATGGCACTTGTATTATCACACAAAATGGGAATTTTGTCTAATGCAAAGCCATAGTCCTTTAATTGATTCCTAATCCATAAGATCTGAGCACAATAGCTTCCAGCAGCAATATATTCAGCTTCTGCTGTGAATTGGAAATTGTTTGATGTTTCTTGCTATACCAGGAAATCAACCTACCTCCTAGGAATTGACAACTCCCAGAGGTACTCTTTCTATCCACAACACTACCTGCATAATCAGAATCTGTATATCCAACAAGATTAAAACCAGAATCTTTAGGGTACCAAATACCTAAGTTAGGTGTACCCTAAAGATATCTCAAGATTCTTTTAACAGCAACGAGATGTACATCTCTAGGGTCCGCTTGGAACCTTGCACACAAGCATGTAGCATACATAATATCTGGTCTACTTGCAGTAAGATATAGTAAGGAGCCAACCATACCTCTGTAGCTTGTAACATCTACCTTGATAGAGTTATCACAAGCTCCGAGTTTGACTGCTGTTGAAGATGGAGTCCTTGCTGATGAAGAATCCTCCATGTGATACTTCTTGAGGAGTTCTTTGAGATACTTGGATTGACAAATAAATATGTCATTTGACCTTTGATTTACTTGTAATCCAAGAAAGAACTTCAGCTCACCCATCATACTCATTTCAAACTTACTCTGCATTAGCTCAGCAAATCTCTTACAGAGATTATCATTAGTAGACCCAAATATGATGTCATCCACATAGACTTGGACTAATATCATATCACTTTTGTGTTTCTTTGAAAAAAGAGTTTTGTCTATGATACCTCTAACAAAACCATTTTCTAAAAGAAAACCAGAGAGAGTGTCATACCATTTTCTTGGGGCTTGTTTGAGACCATAGATAGCCTTGAAGAGAAAGTACACAAAGTCCAGCAGCTCCTGATTTTCAAAGCCAGGGGCTGTTCCACATAAACTTCTTCATCAAGCTCACCATTCAGGAATGCACTCTTAACATCCATTTGATAGACTTTAAAATTGGAATAAGCTGCAAATGCTAAGAACATCCTGATGGCCTCAAGTCTAGCCACTGGTGCATAGGTTTCATCATAATCAATGCCTTCAGCTTGTGAATACCCTTGTGCAACCAGTCTTGCCTTGTTCCTTGTAACAATGACATCCTCATCTAGCTTGTTCCTGTATACCCATCTTGTACCAACTACTTTCTTGTTCTTTGGCATGGGTACCAGCTTCCAGACTTGCTGTTGTTCAAACTGATTGAGTTCATCTTGCATAGCAATCACCCAATCTGGATCAGTCAGTGCTTCCTCAGTTTTCTTTGGCTCCATTTCAGATAGAAATGCTGAATAATGACATTCATTCTGAGTTGCACTTCTAGTTTTTACTCCAACATCTGGATCACCAATGATCAGCTCAAAAGGATGAGCTCTATTCCATACAGTCTGTCTTGGAAGATTTGATCTTGATGATTCGCCTTGAAATTCACTTTGATGTTGTGAGTGACTAGATGATCCTTCATTTGCTCCCCCTGAGTTATTGCTTGATTGCCTTGATGATTCTTCTCCAGTGTTGGTGGTATCTCCATTGTTACCAGTGTTTCCACCACCATCACCATGATCATTATCATCATTGTTATTATCATTACCAGCAATAACTTCAGGTGGGGCTTCATCATCTGAATCTGAGTCTGGCAAGTTATCAAACTTCATTTTCTCAAATGAATCTGCTGTTTGGATACTTGGGAGTTTAGTGTCATCAAAAGTAACATTGACATTTTCCTTTACTGTGTGACTGCCAACCAAGTAGACCCTGTAAGATCTTCTGGAATAACCAACAAAAATAGCTTCTTGTGCCTTTGCATCAAAACTTGCCACGTTTCACATTGTCATCTATAAGCACAAAGCATTTTGCTCCAAATACATGAAAGTACTTGACAGTTGGTTTCTTGTTGTTCATGATCTCATACGGAGTCTTCATTAAGTCCTTGTTGATTAAAGTTCGATTCTGAGTATAACAAGCCGTATTCGCTGCTTCAGCCCAAAAGTACGTTGGAAGTTTGGACTTGTTAGGTCCTGATAAGTTTGTAGAAGGGGGGTTGAATACAAACTATACCGTTTTATCGAATTTGTCCTTTGAATAATATAACAATTAAGAACAAATTAATGCGGAATATAAATGAAACAAGATTCAAGTTAAATATAACTTATATTAAACTTGAAGGGTGTTGCAAATACAATAAGGATTACAAAGTATTTATCTCAAACTAATTAATACAAATTTAGAATAAATTCGACATGGACTTTTCTAATATTTGTAATAAAAAGATCGAATGCTAAAAGCAAGTTCGAGATAAATTCTAGGGATAAAAATCCGCTAGATAATCAAAGCAATACAAGTAATCAACTTCTAGTGGTTTGGATTTAACAATACAAACTAGAATTAATTGCTTGAGAAGAAATGAGATCAAAAGGTTTTCTTGTTCTTGAGAGAAAATAATTCAGCTGGTTTGATAATTCTGTTGTGTTTTTCTTCTACACAGCCTCGGGTTAAAACACATTTCAGAAAGCTTGTATGACCTTTTTAATTAATCAATATGACCTGATTAATCAAAACAGATACGTGTATGACCTGCTGAAATGTGCTCGGTAGAACCATGCTCCTTCAAAAGAACCTGCACAGTAAGTTCGGTATGACCTGGAGTTCTTCTGCCAACTATTCGGTAGAACCTCCAAAAGTAACTTGTATGACCTGCTGTACTGAACCTGTATGACCTGCTGTACTGAATCTGTATGACCTGTAAAGTAACTTGTATGACCTGAAATAATTCGGTAGAACCTGGCATCTTTTCAGAGCAGGTCATACCGAGTTTATTAAAAGGTCATACCGAGTTTTTTACTTTTAATAATACAGGTCATACTTAGTTTTTAATATAATTTCTATTATGTAATTTAGTTAGATTAAATTGTAAATTAAATTAATTCTTTTCTAGAATTAAGTTAATAAATAATTTAAACAACCAAATTAATTGATTAGTTAATTTAATAAATAAATTAATTCTAAGAGAATTAATTTATTAATTAAATTGATTAACAATTTAAAAGAAGATATCTTAAAAACATAGTATCCCTCTCTCTTCTGAAGACCACTGAATATAGATGATTTAATTCCACTGATTGATGTCGTCATTCGATGCACTGTCTGGTTTCATGAATAACTGACTTCAATGATAATTCTTCATCTTTAAAACATTTAAAGCTGTGGCTTCTTTTCTTTAGCTTTGACTAAACTCTGTATCATGTACTTCTTCTGTCACCAACTGGAAATCTCTGTCACTGTAGTAAATCCACTTTCTTGAATACTTCACTGAGGCTTGAACAATAAATTGAACTTCTTTCAATGTAGAATAACTTCAAGTCTGTAGATGACTTTAATCTTCAATCTCTTGACAGATAAAACTCTCTGAGATTCCTGTGACCTTTAATCTAATATTTACTTATTACATTCTAGTTTAAGTTGAGTAGAATCCTCGAATTACAAATAGGCTATAGCATATGCCTTTCAATCTCCCCCTATTTGTTTGTTAGATAATAACAACCAAATACCTAGAGGATCACTCAACTAAAACCAAGAAAAAGATAAGACTCTTAAACCTAAGTAAATATTAGAAAGTTCTGGATCAAATATGACATTTCCAGATTTCACCAGTAAAGATAAATACAAGACAGATGTTCCTCTAGACTGAACATATGATAACATTGAACCTGTCTTGATTTACCTACGCTCTATACATATAACATTTACGAAACAGAGGTAACTTACCTTTACTCCCCTGAAACTCCTCCTTTTCCTTTTATATCTTTTTCAGCCCCCTTTTACTAGCTTCTCCAAAATTCTCCCCCTTAGTTGAGGAATTCTCTACAGATTTAACTTTATGAGTATCTGAAGCCAGTAGGAGTTGAGATAGTTGATGGAGTTGATCTTGGAAGTAAATTTGTCTTCTAGATTTCCTTGAGCAGTCCCAGCTGATTGTTGACAGAGGTGGAAGAAGAAGACCTTTCAACAACTTGTGCTTGCAAAGTTTTTTTATCAGCCTGGGTTTTGAATAGATGTTCCTGTAGACCAGCTATGTGAGCTAACTACATTGCAGTGTATGTGTCTGTGTGTGCACTCACTTGAATTTCTCTTGTAAGTGTATCACTCATCTCACGTGCATTTGTTTCACTCAGTGTTTGACTCTTATCACTCAACATTAGCTGTCTGTTTGCTCCTTTTTGATCAGTACCTGCATTGAAACTCACCCTAGCCTTTTCAAGAGAGGTCAGTGGTGGTGCAATGGGAGTTCGCAAATCCCGATCCTCAATCATGTCTATCAAATCACTTGGATTTGAAATTTGAATTTCTTCAGTGATAGACTGACCAAGTTGCCTTCCACTTTCTCCAGATAAATCTTCGAGTGGAAAATCCCTTAGGGAGCCAGAGATGTTCACTCTGGGAGGGGAGAAAATGATTCTATTTGATTTGGCAAAGAATCAAATTTTCCCTCAGATGCCTGTGAAGGCACTTCTACCGTAACAATGGTAGGCACTGTAACCAGTTGCAGGTGCTCTTCTTTCACTGTGTCCTGAGTTTCATCTAATGAAATTGTCTTCTCCCATTGTGTGTAATGAGAGTGTGCTTGACTCAGTACAAAGTGCCATGGCCCTATGGCGAATTTCAATAGATTCATCCTGTTGAGAGAATGTCTCTAGAAACAGTTCATTGGCCATCTCAAAGTCCATATCCTATTGTGTTAGATCAGAATTCAATGATTGTCAGGAGCTAGACTCAACTGATCAGGATTGCTGACGTCATCAGGATTACATGGTCGTCAGGATCAGAACTGGAAGCTGATCAGGATTCCTACTCAGATTATGATCAGGATTGATCATCAGAACTTGAAGCTGATCAGGATTCCTACTCAGAGTTATATTTGGAGTCTAGATAAACATGGAAGTATTTCTGTCGGTTCCTGGTTTGTAGAATGTAGCTATCGATTAAGGATATGTTTCTATCTTTGTAATTGATTAGAACTTATCTTATTATTGATAGAGAAGCTGTGTGTAGTATATAAACACAGTTTTGGTTTCGATTTATGTACGTGAACATAAGGGAATCAAGATAGAAGCTCTTGAGAATATATTATCTCTTGAGAGAGTTTTTGTAAGCTTGTAATAGCTTAGCAGCTCTCAAGAACATCAGAATTTCTTGAGAGAGTTTGTAACAGTTTTATATCAGATTTAATAAAGCTGTTATCTTTCTTTCATATTTGAGATATATACATTAAGAAGTCGATTATCTTATACTATTGTATTCAACCCCCTTCTACAATAGACTATTACTGGGCAACAATTGGTATCAGAGCAGACTGATTTAGTTTTAAATCAGAGACGATCTAAGATGTCGACAACCAAGTATGAAAGCATGAAGATTCCCATCTTGAAGATATCAGAATACCCTACATGGATGGTAAAGATGTTGATGTACCTGGAGGCTATGGATCCTGACAACTTGGACAGGATTCGTGATGGACCATATATACCTACCAAGTTCGTAGAACGAACAGAAACAACACCTGAACATTATGTGGTCAAAGCTAAAGCCGAATGGACACCAGAAGAAAAAGCTCATGTACTCAGGAAACCAAAGATAAAGAATATCTTGCATAACGGTCTTGATGCTGTCATGTCAAACAGAGTGATTGCATGCAAGTCTTCAAAAGAAATTTGGGATACTTTGGAAACTCAGTGCCAGGGATCTACATCTGTCAAGAAAAACAGAAGGGCTCTTTTGATCCAAGAATATGAACAATTTGATGCAAGACCTGATGAGAGCCTGACTGATCTGTATGATAGATTTCTGACACTATTGAATAGCTTATCCTTAGTTGACAAAGTATATGAAACTGAAGATTCGAACACCAAGTTTCTAAGAGCTTTACCTGAAGAATGGGACACTCAGACCTCAATCATTAGACACCAGTATGATTTGAACGATGTGTCTCTTGATGAGATCTATGGGATGCTAAGAACTCATGATCTTGAAGTTCAACAGAGAAAGAACAAGAGAAGCAGCAAGGCAAAATCAATTGCTTTGAAAGCAGAGGCAAAATCAAAAGGCAAAGCCATGGAGGTCTCTAGAAGGAAATCAAGAGTAGCTGAATCAGATCTTGAAGACTCTTCATCAGATTCTGATGGCAATCCTGATGCCAATACTGATGGTAATTCTTCTGATTCAGACATGGAAGAGATGGTTGCTATGTTTGTCAGAAACTTCAGAAGGATGAAGTTCAGGAAGAATAGAAGACAAGGCAACTTTCAGAAAAAGACCTTCAATGCAGACAAAGACAAGTATATCAAAAAGGACAGCAAAGGTAGCAAATTTGACAAGTCAAAGGTTAGATGCTATAAGTGCAATGGCATGGGTCACTTTGCTTCAGAGTGCAACAAGACGAAGGCACTCATCACATCAAGCAAGGATTGGATGGACTCTTCCTCAGAATCTGATACTGAGGTAGTCAACTATGCTTTAATGGCCTATGCTGATGTAACTGCTGCTCCTGATGATAAGGTACCAAATACTATCTTTGATTTTGATTCTGATAATGTTTCTGAATTAAGACGTTTTCTAAAGTCATTACATATTAGCTTTAGAAGTCAAACTGCTGAGAATTCTAGGATCTTATCTGAGATGTCTGACCTTAGAAAAAGGAATGAGATATTAGAAGCTGAGTTTTCTCGCATGCTAGAAGTACAAAAAGAATGTGATAATGCTAAACACATGAACTTAGAGCTGAGATCTAAATGTACTTCTCTTGAAAAAGACCTTGAATATGCTAATGAGAAAATCAGAACCTGGACAGACTCTGGTAGGAAATTTCATGAGATTAATACCTCTAAGAATTGGAAAGAGTGTCTAGGATATAAGTCAGATGAAGATAAGAAATTGAAGGAGAAAATTGTCATTGATGAGACAGTCAGTCCAAAGACCTATAGACATGTTATAGACACAACCAAATCTAAGATTACTCCTGTTAATTTTGTTTTTGGTAAGGATTCCAATTCTACTTTTGAAAAGGGATCCACATCTACTCAAGGAATTAAAAGTGTAAAGTCTAAACCTGTCATAGCTAAAGTCTCTAAGAATGTAGGTCTAATGTCTCAGAAACAGCTTAAGGATAAAATCTGTGAGGTTACAGATAAGAAAAAGGAAGCTACTGTAAAGAGAAACAGGAATGGTAAAGTTGGGATTAATAAAGAGAATGGTTATAAATATATTCCAAATGCACCTAGAAAGAATTGTTTTAACTGTGGTAACTCTAATCATCTTGCTATTGATTGTAAGAAGAGTAAGAAGAAGATTACTGAAATTCCTAAGTCTGATGTTAGGAATAGATCAGTATTTTATCAACCACAGAAGTCCTGTTTTCATTGTGGTAGTCTATGGCATTCTATATATACTTGTAAAGAGTATCATGATTTGTACTATAACTTTTATGATCCACTGCCTAAGATTAA
Source organism: Heracleum sosnowskyi (assembly GCA_030848705.1). Classification (NCBI taxonomy): domain Eukaryota; kingdom Viridiplantae; phylum Streptophyta; class Magnoliopsida; order Apiales; family Apiaceae; genus Heracleum; species Heracleum sosnowskyi. The sequence goes on from CM061235.1 coordinate 77,734,400, forward strand.
AAATAGTACTAAGTCTGAAAGAATTGAGAATGTTATAGTGAAGCATGCTTTTGTTAATACTGATGCTGACAAAGCAAATCTTGATGAAGTAAAACCTGTCAGGACTGCTAATGTCAGAAAGACTTCTGCTGCTAAAATTAATAAATTGCATGAATCAGGAACCCAACAAGTATGGGTTCCTAAGTGTTCTAACTAGTGTGTTTCTATACTAATGCAGGGTAAAAAGAAAAATGTGTTAGTCATGGATAGTGGATGCTCTGTGCACATGACTGGAAACAAAGCCCTGTTATCAGAATATGAGGAAAAAGCTGGCCCAACTGTGTCTTATGGAGATGGCAACATTGGACAAACCTTGGGATATGGCAATATAATCATTGGAAATGTCATCATTGAAAAAGTAGCTCTAGTGAAGGGACTAAAACACAACTTGTTGAGTATTAGTCAAATCACTGACAGAGGTTATCATGTCAACTTCTATTCCACACATTGTGAAGTAGTCAGCAAAGAATCAGGAAAGATAGTTCTAACTGGCTACAGGCATGGTAACATTTATGAAGCCAACATTCACTCAAATACTGATGGCTCCCCTACATGTCTCATCAGTAAAGCTTCAGTAGATGAAAGTTGGAATTGGCACAAGAAGCTTTCTCATCTCAACTTCAGCAACATCAATGAGTTGGTAAAGAAAGATTTAGTGAGAGGATTACCTAATGCCTTATACTTACCTGATGGTCTCTGTGATGCATGTCAGAAAGCAAAACAAAGAAGGACATCATTCCAGAGTAAATCAGAATCCTCTATTGAAGAACCATATCACATGCTACATCTTGATCTATTTGGTCCAGTCAACATCATGTCCATCAGTAAGAAAAGGTACACTCTTGTTATTGTTGATGAATATTCAAGATTCACCTGGGTGTACTTTCTGCATAGAAAAGATGAAACTCCTGAAGTTCTGTTGGATCATGTGAGAATGATTGAGACAACCACAAAGTTCAAAGTCAAGATACTGAGAAGTGATAATGGCACTGAATTCAAGAATTCAAAGATGGAAGAGTTCTGCAAATACAAAGGAATCATTCAACAATTCTCTGCTCCTGGCACACCCCAGCAAAATGGAGTAGTAGAAAGGAAAAATAGAACTCTTATTGAAGCTGGCAGAACTATGTTGGAAGAGGCTAAGTTACCTACATATTTCTGGGCAGAAGCAGTCAACACAGCATGCTATACACAAAATCTCACATTGATAAACAGACATGGTGTTACTCCCTATCAGTCACTCAAGGAAAAGAAACCAAGTCTGAAGCATTTGCATGTGTTTGGCTGTAAGTGTTTTTTTCTCAGAACTCATCCTGAACAACTAGGAAAATTTGAGACAAAGGCTGATGAGGGAATTTTCATTGGCTACCCTGCATCAAGAGCCTTCAGAGTTTTTAATTTGAGAACAAGAACTGTCATGGAGTCAATACATGTATCTTTTGATGATAAGAAGATAACAGGAATCATTGAAGACTCTCATGATAGATTGATTTTTGAAAATGAAGCTTCCAAGGAACCTGAAGAAAATGAATCAGATCCTGTCAACACATCAGATCCTGATGGGTCACCAAATCCTGATGACACACCAGATACTGATGGTGCTAATGCTGATGATGCAAACAACAGTGATACAACTAGTAGTGCTAATGTTGAGGGGGAGCAACAGCATACGACTACAAGTACAGAGTCAACTCAATCATCAGGGCAAAATTCTTCAGATACTGATTCAAGTGATGATCCTGATAATTCATCAGGAAGGGATGTCAATAATTCAGGGAGAGCTTCAAGTCAAGCAAATTCTTCTAATCAAGATAACACCAATCCAGGGGGAGCATCTACTTCAATAAACAATTTAACACCAGCAAGGAAATGGACGAAAGATCATACTCCTGATTTGATAATTGGAGATCCTGATGCAGGTGTTCAAACAAGAAGTGCAACTCAGAATGAATGTCTATACAATAACTTTCTGTCCAAGGAGGAGCCAAAGAAAGTTGAAGATGCACTTAAAGATGCTGATTGGGTTACTGCAATGCAAGAAGAACTGAATGAATTTGAAAGAAATGAAGTCTGGAAACTGGTACCAAGACCAAAGAACAGATCAATTGTTGGTACAAAGTGGATTTTCAAGAACAAGACTGATTCTGATGGAGTTATTATCAGAAACAAAGCTAGACTAGTTGCAAAGGGGTATTCTCAACAAGAGGGAATTGATTATGATGAAACTTTTGCTCCTGTTGCAAGACTAGAAGCCATCAGGATATTTCTTGCTTATGCAGCACATAAGAAATTCAAGGTTTTCCAGATGGATGTTAAAAGTGCTTTCTTAAATAGAGAACTGGAGGAAGAAGTGTACGTTGAACAACCTCCTGGTTTCATTGATCCTAAATATCCAGATCATGTCTACAGATTGGATAAGGCACTTTATGGACTAAAGCAAGCTCCAAGAGCATGGTATGAAACCCTAGCTCAATTCTTACTAGAAAGTGGATTCAAAAGAGGTGCAATTGATAAAACTCTATTCTATTTGAATCATGGTAAGGACTTGTTGTTAGTTCAGATTTATGTTGATGATATCATCTTTGGGTCAACAAACAATAAGCTTTGTGAAAAGTTTTCCAAGCTTATGCAGTCCAGATATCAAATGAGCATGATGGGAGAAATGAGTTACTTTCTTGGTCTTCAAGTTAAACAGACTGATGAAGGGATTTTTATCAATCAGTCTAAATATACAAGGAATTTATTGACAAGGTTTAACATGCAAGATAGTTCTCCTGCTACAACTCCCATAGCTACAGCTACCAAACTTGATCCTGATCAAGGTGCTGAGGTAGATGTAACTCACTACAGAGGAATGATTGGCTCTTTACTATATCTCACTGCAAGTAGACCAGATATCATGTTTGCAACCTGTCTGTGTGCAAGATTTCAAGCAAAACCAAGAGAACCCCATCTGATTGCAGTCAAAAGAATTTTCAGATATCTCAAAGGCACTCCTTCACTTGGCCTTTGGTATGCAAGGGAATCAGATTTTGGGTTATGTGGTTATTCAGATGCTGATTTTGCAGGATGCAAAATAGACAGGAAGAGTACTTCAGGAAGCTGTCAGTTTTTGGGTGGAAGACTAGTTTCATGGTTCAGTAAAAAGCAAAAATCTATTTCCACTTCAACTGCAGAAGCTGAGTACATTGTTGCAGGAAGTTGTTGTGCTCAGATAATGTGGATGAAAAATCAGTTGTTAGATTATGGCCTGTCATATTCAAAGATCCCTATTTATTGTGATAACCAGAGTGCTATTGCAATGACAGGAAATCCAGTTCAACATTCTCTTACTAAACACATCAGTATCAGATATCACTTCATAAGAGAACAGGTTCTGGAAGGAACAATTGAACTTCACTTTGTTCCTACTGATCAACAACTAGCTGATATATTCACCAAGCCACTGCCTGAAGCTACTTTCAATAAATTGGTGAATGAACTTGGAATGATGAATTTTGAGAATCTCTGAGGAAAGTTACAGAGGGGAAATCCTGATAACTATCAAATCCTGATGGTTAGTCAGAAAGGTATGTTTTCTTTGATCAAATCCTGATAGGATGCAATCCTGACAGGAAGTCTATCCTGATGCTCAGAATTTGAAGCTGGAATACACACCAGAGGTTCTATGCTAATTTGTCATCAACACTCCTGGTAAACTCTGGAATATAAGATTATTACTTAGTCCTTGATTAGGTTTTTGATCTTAATTCTCAATTTCTATTTAATTTCTATCAGAGTTTATTATTCAATATTTTATATGTCAATAGCAGTGTTACTAACAAATTGTGCAGGAAAGTAAAGAAAGAACAAGTTGGAAAATAAGACAAATTTCATTAATTCTTGAAGATCTATTACAAATGAAAATGGAAATTACATATTTTTTTCCTAGTCTATTTTCCTACTCAGGAACACGTGCCCTGCAGATTAGCATGAACGCTCCTGAGCAGCTTCACAGTCCATCAGAAATGGAAGCTCTTGTTCCATCCTTAAAGGACAAGAAGAGGAGCTGATGCACTTGAAGGTGGCTCGTCCCCATGATCACCGGGACGCTTCCAAGCCTCCAACTTGCAAGACCTTAGAGAATCCAAGATCTTCTTCCTTCTCCTCTCAAGCTCCCGAAAGAGCTCTTCATCCTCATCCTCTTCATCATCCTCATCGTCTTCATCCTCTTCATTGACAAAGACGAGGTTGTCTAGAGGATTCCAGTCAGGATTGGCCTGCTGGAAGTTGTGCCAAAGCAAGTCGGCCATTGCGTTAACAAAGGCCTCATGTTCCTAATGGTCAGGAACTGGTTGAGGCTCTTCGTCTTCTGCAATCTCAGCCAGTGCATCATACATCTCTTGCCAGATTTCTTCAATATTGTCATCTTCTTCTGGTAAGTTGTTTTGTTGTTGATTAGCAGCCATTGAAAAACGAAGGAGGTGAAAGGTTTTCGTAAGTTTTTCTCTGGGAAGGATGTGTGGTTTAATAAATAAATGATGTTATGTTTAACAGTTCTCTTTTATAGAGAATGTGTATTGAGAATGCAGGTCATTTTCTCAATATCGAGGCGGCTGTTCGGCTTCTCATCATTACTTTGCTTCGGTAATTGGTAAGAATGGTTACATGGGTATTATGCTATTTATTTTGTAATCATTTTAAAAAAAAAATGCATTTATCAGGATTGTTAAAATAAATTTTGTTTTCTTAAATAAAATTTTATTTTTCTTCATATTAAAAATTGCATTTTTCAATCCTGATAAGGCAAATGGTTTCATAGGAAATGCTTTTATTCCTGATGAGGTCAGGTTTTTCTTACATAGGAAAATGCCTACTCGTTATGGTCTAATTTCTAATGCTATGGGGCAAGGCCAATCACACCTTGTTCCTATCCCAAGCATTCATCCTAAACAGTCTAAACAGTCCACAACCACCTCTAATGTCTCCCAAAAGACTTTAGTTGTAAAATCAAAGAAATCAGCTAGAACTGATGTGTCAGGAAGACAATCAGGTTCAAAGGATTTTTCTTCTACACCAATCACTCAAAAGAAGTCACAAGGGGGTGTACAAGGGGTCCTGGTGAAGAAAGCTGCAAAAGGTGTTGAGGCTGTTTCTGTTAAAAGAAAATTAGTTCTCAGGGATGAGACTGATTCAGAGGATGAGTTACCTATATCCTCTATAATGAATGTGAATAAGGAAGTTGCTGATACTGCTATTGTAGCTGTGGTTCCATTATCATCACCACAGAAGAGAAGAAGATTAACTAAAAGCAGGTATCAAATTTCTTTGGAGAAGAAGCAGGATACTGATTCACAGGAAACTTCAATTCTGAATGAGCAATCAGTTTCAACTGCTCAAGCAAATCCTGATGATAGTATTCCTGTTGCTGCACCAAGTCAAGTGGTTAATATTTCAGACTCTCCAGCAAAAGACTCTCCAACAAAAAGACATGTTGATATTTCATGGGAGAAGTTAGATGCTGCTGCTTCCAATCTTGGGATAAAACGTCCAATGGCAAAAGTGAGGAAAGCAGAAGAGTTGGTCTATAAGAGACAGAAGAAACTGAAGGGATCAAGCCCACAAGAACCTGAACCTCAAAGTGGTTCGGCAGCTATTTCTGATGATCCAGCCACACAAGAACCACTCAATCAAAGTTTGGGTGAAGGCTTAGCTCGTGGAATGGTCACACAAGAACCATTTTCTCAAAGGGAGAATGAAGACATCAACATTCCAGCTACACAAGAACCATCTTCTCAAAGTGAAGATGCAGGCAGAGCTACAGTTTCTGGTGCAGATGAAGTTAGAATATTGGTCGAGGACACTGTCAATGAGGGAAGCACACAAGAACCTTTAACTCAAAGTGTTGAAGCAGCTTCTGAACCTCAAGCTCCACAAGAACCATTGGTAGCAAATACTGATGCAAGCATATCAAATCCTGATAGTGTTACTCCTGACGCTAGTGGTGCTCCTGATTCTGAGCCTATTTTGATACAACCACTTCGTTCAAGATCAATGGATCATCCTATCTCAGACTCACAGGATAAACTGAAAGGTATTGCTATTCCTGATCCTGAAATTTCTCATGGTACAGAAGATGATGATGATGACTCTGATGATAGTGATGATGGTGCAAATCGACAAGAAAAGGAACAGCTTGCTACAGCACTCAAAATTAGTCGTGGAACTACTTTTGGTTCATCAAGTACTTTTATGGCTGGCAATGCTGATATTGGGAAAGATCAAAGACAAGATTTTTCTATTCCTTTCTTTAACCCTGCTGAGGCATTAAGACAGAATGAATGGAACAATTCCTGGCACAGATCTGATGAATCTGTAAGTTATTCTGCTGCTTTGGAACATGCCTATGATGTAGTGAAATCTATAGAGAATCAAGACTTGAAAAATCATCTAAAGGCTACAACTTTGTTATCCAAGAGCCTGAAAAGTGAGATTGATTCAATCAAGAATTCAACTGAGTTGGTGAGGAATGATATTTCTCAAAATTTTACAAGGATGCCTACTACTTTGCAGTTCAGGGTGGTAGAATCTCAAGTAAAGTCTGTTATTTCTGAACAAACCTCCATCAACAACCGGATTGATTCTCTGGATGCTAAGGTAACTGACATTCAAGCCTCTCTTTCTTTGATTTTGAATTTATTGTCAAATCCTGATGTCAAAAAGGGGGAGAAGGTTAGTCAGACAAAATGTACACCTGATCTAGTATTAAGGAATAATGATGATGATACTGGAGATGATGGTCGTGACAAAGTGATACAAGGAGAAACCTCTGATGCTGTTGTTTTGAAGTCTACAATTCAAACTTCTCAAAATCAAACAACGCAGTCAACTCATGTTTCTGATTCTGGAGTTAAGACAGTAAGAACATTGGTGCAATCTCAGATCCTGACGGAAGAACAGATCCTGACACCTGGTCATGGACATACTCTTGCTACAATTCCTGAAGGTGATGAAGATATTATAATTGATAATCCTGAAGATGCATCAAATCTATTCCAGAAGTTTTCTACAAAGGATGGTAGAATTGTTACTCTATATCATACTGATAAAAGAGTTCAACAATTATTTGCCAGAAAAGCACTCTCTACAGCAAATGAAGAATATCCAGATCTCTCAAATGAAGAATTTTTGAAACTACAAAAAGAGATGATGGAAACCTATTCTGTTTCTACTAGAGGTGGAGAAAGCAGAGGTAGGAGAGGTGCTAGAAGAAGTAGAAGAGGTTCTTCAACTCAAACAGTACCTAGACAGACAAGGTCTAGAGGGTTAAGAATTGAAGAAATTCCTGAACCTATTCAAACTCTAGTAGTTCCTGACAGATCTACTTTTGGTGATGATGGAATTGTTGAAGAAGAACCAGAATTGAGAAGAAAATCAAGTCTCTGTAATACAAATCAAATTGAAGAATCTAATCCTGATGTTATTCCTGATGATAATCAAGATCCTGATGATTCTGAAATTCTGCAAGAGATTGATTTAATAATATTATCTACTGTGGTTGATTCTCACAACAAAGAAGTAGATGAAGAAGAAGAAACCAGAAGAACAGAAATAATAAGAAGAACAGATAGAGAATTCAATCTCTATATTCAAAGGGTTAAACTTTCAAATGAAAGAAAGTGGTGGAACCCAAGCAGACAAGAATCTTTACTTGAAAGAAGCTATGCTCTTGAAAAGGAGAAAGACAAGAAGTGGAAACATATTAGTACACTGAGGTGTGATACACCTGTCAAATTTCAGTCTGGTGGAATTATTACAACTGCTTCAAGTGTGGTTGATTTATCTGATATGGTTAGATCAAAAACACTCTGGCTACGAATGTTTTCAAATCTGAAGCAAGTATCAAGTAATACAAGAGGAGGTATTGGACACAGGGATGCTGAATATCTGAACATAACTTATGTTGATCCATACTCTTTAACTGAAATTGGAGGTACTTTAACTTCTGAAAACCTGAACAATTTACTAGCTGTTGATATAGTTATAGATTGTCATGATGGTTTTGATAAGAAAGAAAAGCTTCTGTACTTCATGAAAGATGGTAGTGTGAAGATTATATCTATTCAAGATCTGCTGATGAAAACTACACAGGAACTGAAATATGTTCATTATCTTTTGAAAAGGAAGAATCAAATGTGCAAAGTGTGGAGTGACATGATTTTGTCAACAATTCAAAGAAGACTGAATGGTGATAGAAATTTCAATGGTAATTATATTCCCATGTATTTAAATCTAAGAGATCAGGATGTGGAAATGCAAAGGGGTACTGCTGTTAAAGAAGTAACTTTTGGCATAACTCGACTTACTCTCAATCCTGATGGGAAGGAAATTGCTTATCTTTTGCTTGAAGAGCACAGTCTACAGAGAAGCTCCATACAGAATCTCAGAGTAGCTATCTACCAGATTAATGAGGAAGATGAAGAACTCAGAAATCTAAAGGAAAGACTGATTCAAATTCTTGAAGAAAAAGAAGAAAATTTGTTATCCAATTTCTTGAAGATGAATCTGTTCTATCAAAGAAGTTAAACAGATAAGTTGTTGCTGCAGATACTTGTACATTTTGTATATATGTTTTTGACATCATTGAATCTTAGGAATCTATACTTTATTTCACAAAGTATGAGATTGGGGGAGATTGTTAGATCAGAATTCAATGATTGTCAGGAGCTAGACTCAACTGATCAGGATTGCTGACGTCATCAGGATTACATGGTCGTCAGGATCAGAACTGGAAGCTGATCAGGATTCCTACTCAGATTATGATCAGGATTGATCATCAGAACTTGAAGCTGATCAGGATTCCTACTCAGAGTTATATTTGGAGTCTAGATAAACATGGAAGTATTTCTGTCGGTTCCTGGTTTGTAGAATGTAGCTATCGATTAAGGATATGTTTCTATCTTTGTAATTGATTAGAACTTATCTTATTATTGATAGAGAAGCTGTGTGTAGTATATAAACACAGTTTTGGTTTCGATTTATGTACGTGAACATAAGGGAATCAAGATAGAAGCTCTTGAGAATATATTATCTCTTGAGAGAGTTTTTGTAAGCTTGTAATAGCTTAGCAGCTCTCAAGAACATCAGAATTTCTTGAGAGAGTTTGTAACAGTTTTATATCAGATTTAATAAAGCTGTTATCTTTCTTTCATATTTGAGATATATACATTAAGAAGTCGATTATCTTATACTATTGTATTCAACCCCCCTTCTACAATAGACTATTACTGGGCAACATATTGAGAGGATACAGATGGGCTGACAGATGCCTCAGTATATGTTGAATTTCTTTATAGGAGGCAGAGCTGTGGGATCACTCACTGTTTCAATCAAAATACTTCTTTATTTAACAGTTGATTTCTGTTCAGGCTGAGAGTTCAAGAAGGTTGTAGACTCATTGTTTGGCTCTAAGACCTGGGATAGAGATTGTGGATCTACATTCCCTTGGTCAACCCTAACAACCACTTGGGTTCAGCAACAGTAAAAGAAGTGGATTGAGAGATAGAAAGTAATACCTGAATTGAATTTGGCACTGAATTTCCAGCTAAGCAAGAGCTAGATCAGAAATAATATATACAATATATTTACACAAACCAACTAAGACAAATAGAAAATAAAAGATAATAAATAATAATAATAAACTAAAATAATATAATATATATATATATATATATATATATATATATATATATATATATAACTATTTACAGGAAACTATTTACATGCTTAGAAAACTGCAGAATATTATAGAATTGCATCAAAATAATATAAACTTGCAAAAATATTTAAACAACAATATTTACAATCTGAAACTAACTTAAATGATTCTTAAATAAATAAATTTTCAATAAAAATAAGTTTCTCCACTTAAAAAATATGAGAAAAGTATTTTTAAAGAAAATAAATTATTCAGAATATTTAAATTAACAAGCTTTATACATAAACAAGAATTGGCAAAATATATCATTCAATATCAGCAAGAGAAAATGATTTTGAAAGAACAAACATGACAGAGATATTGTTAATCACTAAGACTGTTTAACATACCCAATTTACCAACTAACTTGATAAATGTGGATTCGTCAACAGATTTAGTGAATATATCTGCAGTCTGTTCTTCTGTGGGTACAAAGTGTAACTCCACAGTTCCATTCATGACATGCTCTCTGATAAAATGATACCTGATATCAATATGCTTCGTTCTCGAGTGCTGCACAGGGTTGTTGGAGATTGCTATGGCACATGTATTATCACACAAAATAGGAATTTTGTCTAATGCAAAGCCATAGTCCTTTAATTGATTTTTAATCCATAATATCTGAGCACAACAGCTTCCAGCAGCAATATATTCAGCTTCTGCTGTTGAATTGGAAACTGTTTGATGTTTCTTGCTATACCAGGAAATCAACCTACCTCCTAGGAATTGACAACTCCCAGAGGTACTCTTTCTATCCACAACACTACCTGCATAATCAGAATCTGTATATCCAACAAGATTAAAACCAGAATCTTTAGGGTACCAGATACCTAGATTAGGTGTACCCTTAAGATATCTCAAGATTCTTTTCACAACAACGAGATGTACATCTCTAGGGTCCGCTTGGAACCTTGCACACAAGCATGTAGCATACATAATATCTGGTCTACTAGCAGTAAGATAGAGTAAGGAGCCAATCATACCTCTGTAGCTTGTAACATCTACCTTGATAGAATTGTCAGAAGCTCCAAGTTTGATGGCTGTTGAAGATGGAGTCCTTGCTGATGCTGAATCCTCCATGTGATACTTCTTGAGGAGTTCTTTAAGATACTTGGATTGACAAATAAATATACCATTTGTCCTTTGACTTACTTGCAATCCAAGAAAGAACTTCAGCTCACCCATCATACTCATTTCAAACTTACTCTGCATAAGCTCAGCAAATCTCTTACAGAGATTATCATTAGTAGACCCAAATATGATGTCATCCACATAGACTTGGACTAATATCATATCACTTTTGTGTTTCTTTGAAAAAAGAGTTTTGTCTATGATACCTCTAACAAAACCATTTTCTAAAAGAAAACCAGAGAGAGTGTCATACCATTTTGTTGGTTCTTGTTTGAGACCATAGATAGCCTTGAAGAGAAAGTACACAAAGTCCAGCAGCTCCTGATTTTCCAAGCCAGGGGATGTTCCACATACACGTCTTCATCAAGCTCAACATTCAGGAATGCACTCTTAACATCCATTTGATAGACTTTAAAATTGGAGTAAGCAGCAAAAGCTAAGAACATCCTGATGGCCTCAAGTCTAGCCACTGGTGCATAGGTTTCATCATAATCAATGCCTTCAGCTTGTGAATACCCTTGTGCAACCAGTCTTGCCTTGTTCCTTGTAACAATGCCATCCTCATCTAGCTTGTTCCTGTATACCCATCTTGTACCAACTACTTTCTTGTTCTTTGGCCTGGGTACCAGCTTCCAGACTTGCTGTTGTTCAAATTGATTGAGTTCATCTTGCATAGCAATCACCCAATCTGGATCAGTCAGTGCTTCCTCAGTTTTCTTTGGCTCCATTTTAGATAAAAATGCTGAATAATGATATTCATTCTGAGTTGGACTTCTAGTTTTAACTCCAACATCTGGATCACCAATGATCAGCTCAAAAGGATGAGCTCTATTCCATACAGTCTGTCTTGGAAGATTTGATCTTGATGATTCGCCTTGAATTTCACTTTGATGTTGTAAGTGACTAGTTGATCCTTCATTTGCTCCTCCTGAGTTGTTGCTTGATTGCCTTGATGATTCTTCTCCAGTGTTGGTGGTATCTCCATTGTTACCAGTGTTTCCACCACCACCACCACCACCATGATCATTATCATCATTGTTATTATCATTACCAGCAATAACTTCAGGTGGGGCTCCATCATCTGATTCTGAGTCTGGCAAGTTATCAAACTTCAGCTTCTCAAATGAATCTTCTTTTTGGATATTAGGGAACTTAGTGTCATCAAAAGTAACATTGACACTTTCCTTTACTGTGTGACTGCCAACCAAGTAGACCCTGTAAGATCTTCTGGAATAACCAACAAAAATAGCTTCTTGTGCCTTTACATCAAACTTGCCACGTTTAACATTGTCATCTATAAGCACAAAGCATTTTGCTCCAAATACACGAAAGTACTTGACAGTTGGTTTCTTGTTGTTCATGATCTCATACGGAGTCTTCATTAAGTCCTTGTTGATTAACGTTCGATTCTGAGTATAACAAGCTGTATTCGCTGCTTCAGCCCAAAAGTACGTTGGAAGTTTGGACTCACTTAACATAGTCCTTGCAGCTTCAATCAATGTACGATTCTTTCTTTCCACTACTCCATTTTGTTGCGGAGTTCTAGGGGCAGAATATTGTCTTGTTATTCCTTTATCAGCACAAAAATCATTTAGAATGGCATTCTTGAATTCAGTACCATTATCTGATCTTATGGCTCTAACAGGGAATCTAGAATCCAGCTCAATCAACTTTATGTGGCCAATCACCAGGTATGGGGTCTCATCCTTGGAATGTAGGAATAAAACACATGTATATTTTGACTAAAGAGTTCATGGTTTTGTAGAAGGAGGGTTGAATACAAACTATACTGTTTTATCGAATTTGTCCTTTGAACTTATATTAAACTTGAAGGGTGTTGCAAATACAATAAGGATTACAAATTATTTATCTCAAACTAATTAATACAAATTTAGAATAAATTCGACATGAACTTTTCTAATATTTGTAATAAAAAGATCGAATGCTAAAAGCAAGTTCGAGATAAATTCAAGGGATAAAAATCCGCTAGATAATCAAAGCAATACACGTAATCAACTTCTAGTGGTTTGGATTTAACAATACAAACTAGAATTAATTGCTTGAGAAGAAATGAGATCAAAAGGTTTTCTTGTTCTTGAGAGAAAATAATTCAGCTGCTTTGATAATTCTGTTGTGTTTTTCTTCTGCACAGCCTTGGGTTAAAACACATTTCAGAAAGCTTGTATGACCTTTTTAATTAATCAATATGACCTGATTAATCAAAACAGATACTTGTATGACCTGCTGAAATGTGCTCGGTAGAACCATGCTCCTTCAAAAGAACCTGCACAGTAAGTTCGGTATGACCTGGAGTTCTTCTGCCAACTATTCGGTAGAACCTCCAAAAGTAACTTGTATGACTTGCTGTACTGAACCTGTATGACCTGCTGTACTGAATCTGTATGACCTGTAAAGTAACTTGTATGACCTGAAATAATTCGGTAGAACCTGGCATCTTTTCAGAGCAGGTCATACCGAGTTTATTAAAAGGTCATACCGAGTTTTTTACTTTTAATAAAACAGGTCATACTTAGTTTTAATATAATTTCTATTATGTAATTTAGTTAGATTAAATTGTAAATTAAATTAATTCTTTTCTAGAATTAAGTTAATAAATAATTTAAACAACCAAATTAATTGATTAATTAATTTAATAAATTAATTAATTCTAAGAGAATTAATTTATTAATTAAATTGATTAACAATTTAAAAGAAGATATCTTAAAAACATAGTATCCCTTTCTCTTCTGAAGACCACTGAATATAGATGATTTAATTCCACTGATTGATGTCGTCATTCGATGCACTGTCTGGTTTCATGAATAACTAACTTCAATGATAATTCTTCATCTTTAAAACATTTAAAGCTGTGGCTTCTTTTCTTTAGCTTTGACTAAACTCTGTATCCTGTACTTCTTCTGTCACCAACTGGAAATCTCTGTCACTGTAGTAAATCCACTTTCTTGAATACTTCACTGAGGCTTGAACAATAAATTGAATTTCTTTCAATGTAGAATAACTTCAAGTCTGTAGATGACTTTAATCTTCAATCTCTTGACATATAAAACTCTCTGAGATTCTTGTGACCTTTAATCTAATATTTACTTATTACATTCTAGTTTAAGTTGAGTAGAATCCTCGAATTACAAATAAGCTATAGCATATGCCTTTCAGGACTCACTTAACATAGTCCTAGCAGCTTCAATCAATGTACGATTCTTTCTTTCCACTACTCCATTTTGTTGAGGAGTTCTAGGGGCAGAATATTGTCTTGTTATTCCTTTATCAGCACAAAAGTCATTTAGAATTGCATTCTTGAATTCAGTACCATTATCTGACCTTATGGCTCTAACATGGAATCTAGAATCAAGCTCAATCAATTTTACATGGTCAATCACCAGGTGTGGGGTCTCATCCTTGGAATGTAGGAATAAAACCCATGTATATTTTGAAAAGTCATCAACAATCACAAGTGCATATTGTTTATTTGACATGGACATCACATTAACTAGACCAAACAAATCCATGTGTAGTAGCTGAAGTGGTTCAGTTATTGATGATGTGTCAGTGCCCTTGTGAGAAACTTTCTTGGACTTTCCTTTATGACATGCCTCACACAGTCCTTCCTGTGTAAATTCCATCTGAGGCAAACCTCTAACCAATTCCCTCTTGACTAAAGAGTTCATGGTTTTGAAGTTAAGGTGAGACATCTTCTTGTGCCATAGCCAACTTTCATCTGATGAAGCTTTAGCATAAAAACAATTAACTTTATCTTTGGATCCCGAGTGCAGATCAGCTATGAACAAGTCACCTTTCCTTACTCCTTGAAGAGCAGGATTTCCATTCTTCTTGTGAAGGATCTGACACTTCTCTCTTTCAAAGGAAACAGTATATCCTCTGTCACAGAAATGACTGATGCTGAGAAGATTGAACTTCAGACCTTCCACAAAAGATACATCTTCAATGATAACATTACCAAACTTCAAACAGCCATATCCTTTCGTAATACCCTTGCTGTTATCTCCAAAGGTAACTACTGGGCCAGCTTTCACAACCAAATCTGATAGCAGGGCTCTATCTCCGGTCATATGCCTTGAACAGCCACTGTCAAGAATCCACATAACACGGTTTACCTGTTTAACTCCCTGCAATATCAAATTGATTAGTCCTTCCTCGGAACCCAAACTTGATTGGGTCCGGCATACTTAAAGAACTGGCCTTTGTCAGGCAAAACAACATTTTTAACTAAAACTACTTCAACCTCTTTCACAAAAGAGCGTTTCCATTTATAGCTAGCCTTAACACATTTCTGAGTAGGCTTAGGGATAAATGAATCCACTCTAGTCTTAGGAGGATTAGTAGTCTTAGCTTTAACATGCTTCTTATTATTAACATGTTGACGTGGAGCAGTCTTATCACTAGATACATGCTTACTATTAAAATAAGCATACATAACATTGAAAGCACAAGACATGCAATTAATCACACCACATGCTTTATGAGAAGAATTAACAGCAGGCATGTTAGTTCTACAGTTGTTTTGATCCAACTTATGGATATCTGATTTAGTCTTTTTAGTTGTAGCAACTTTGACTGGAATATCATATATACATTTTTTGGACTGTGCAACTTCCAAAGCAATATCTTCTTCACGAATCTCCTCAGCAATAATGATAGAGTATTCATTTAGAGGATCTGCCTCGGACTCTTTACAGAAGGGTGTTTCAATACCCTTAAGCACATATGGAATACCCATTCCTTCAGTACTGACTCTACAAGGGGAATTAATGCCAAACAATCCAATAGCCTCATTATAACCATAACCTATACTGACATGATTACCAATAGCTTGTTTATTGAGAATCTCTTTAGCCGTCTTACAAGAGTTGTAATAGGCATTAGCTTTAGTCTTAAGCTCAATAATCTGATTCTTAAGAATGGTTTCCAATTGAATATAACAATTAACCCTATTCTCAAGAAATGCTATTTTCTCAGTAAGTTCATCCTGATTAATATGCACTAGTTTTAATTCTTTTATCTCTTGTTCAAGAGCTGTGTTCAAAAGAATTATTCTATCATTTTCAGTGCGTGCACAAGAAATAGTACCACTAAGATGATGAATCATTTCAGTGTCAGTGAACTTTACCTCTGACATGTATGCAGATGAAGTGCTTGCCTCTTTAGCCACTAAAGCAAGATTCCCAATCTCACCTGCTTCTTCATCACTATCAGTGTCATCCCAACTCTTTCCTTCAGCAACATAGGCTTTCCCAATCTTGTTCTTCTTGCTAGAATCAAATGTGTTTCTTGTCACTTGCTTTGGCTTTCTGCACTCAGTAGCAAAGTGACCCAACTCATTGCAATTTTAGCATCTGATTGTGCTTCTTTCCACAGTTCCAGTTTTGTAGCCACCCATTGTGCTACTTGAAGAGGAAGATCCACCTCTCTGAAATCTGGGCCTGAACTTAAGATTGGGATTCCTCTTGAATCTGAACTTCCCAAACTTCCTAACTATCAAAGCCAAATCACCATCCTCCAGCTGATCAAGTTCCTCTAAAGAATAGAAGTCACCACCAGATTGATCAATGGATGTTAATCCATATTCAGCATCAATAACATTCATGTTAGAACTGGAAGGTTGAACAGCCTTCACTTCCAGTTTCCGTGGGACTTCAGCAGCCAATGCAGTAGAAGTACTAACTATCCTCCCAGTTCCATATAACTCATCCTGTTGAATCTGCTCCAGCTCATAGGTCTTCAGAACACCATACAGTCTTTCCAAAGCAATCTCTCCCAGATCTCTTGCTTCTCTAATGGCAGATATTCTGTGCTCCAAATGACGTGGAAGTGTAAGTAGGAACTTCTTATTAATTTCCTTGATAGTGTAGCGCTTCCCATTGAGATTCAGATCATTGATTAATTTGTTGTATCTCTCAAAAACCTCAGAGATACCTTCACCAGGGTTTGATCTGAAATGCTCATATTGAGAGGTGAGAATTTCCAGCTTATTCTCCCTAACTTCCTCTGTCCCCTCATTGATTATCTCTATGGTTTCCCAAATGTGTTTGGCAGTATCACAGTTTAGGACATGATTATGCATGACAGGATCAAGACAATCAACCAGTATCAATTGTAGACAGGCATCCAAGGTAACATCCTCTTTTTCATCAGGAGTGTAGTCCTTGGGATCCTTAGGGTACATCCTAGCAGCCCTAGTAACAACATCATTCTCTATTAGCTCTCCCTCAATAATCATAGGGAGTCTTGGTCCATTCTTCAGCACATCAAAATATTTAACATTAGCAACTTTAAGAAATAGGAGCATTTTCTTCTTCCACATAGGATAATGCTCCTTGCTTGATATGGGCTAAAAATAACCTCAGATATGTAATTAATGATGTATTAATTAGACCTAGATTGGTCCAAGAATTAGGCCCGATAAAAGGCCCGAAACCCTAATTATTTATTAATTTCGTAATTAATAAATAAGGGAAATTATCAGCTCATTAAATGAGTCCAAAATATAATAAAATCTTCATGGAAGGATCCAGAATCCCAATCAAATAATATTATGAGTCATAACACTTATCAGAGAAGGATAATACTTGCCTGCCAAGTAATATACTCCTAATCAGTTATCAATTACAAATCTTATCAGTTTAGTCTCCTAAACTTACTCTAAATACAAGGCTCCTGACGCCTATATAAGGACCCTCGTCCTTCACCCTAGAACTACGTTTTATTGGCTTGATTCTCTACACAACAGAGATACGTAGGCATCTTGTGAGGACCTGTTTAGTCACGAAACACAAGAGCAGCCATTAAGACACGATTGTCCACCCTCATTCATTGAATACCGCCGTCAATATCTAAATTCACTTTTTGATCCATAACATTTGGCGCCGTCTGTGGGAAAACGACATCAACCATGGCTAGAACACGAAGAACAGCAACCACTACTGAATCAACTGTCACCACCGCTGTTCCAACCACCACGGAACCAGGGTCGTTACCCCTCACGACAGTGGTTTCTCAACCACTAGGCACGTTGCCCATCACCACAGAGGTGGTTTCTCAACCACAAGGGACGAATCCCCAAGCTTCCATACCTCAGAACGAGATGAACCCTCTTCAGATGGTTGTCTCGCCTCTCGAACATAACCTTCCCCAGGGAGCACAGATTTCCACAACTGTGCTTCCAATAAGCACGAATCCAGCATACGGATTGCCCAACTATCCCCCTGAAGCCGGAAGGAGTGGCCATTCCCCATATGAACCAGCCTACATTCAAGGGTTAGCACCCATCCCTGAAGGGAGATACTTGGATTATTCTGGGCCCTACTCTGATGATTACTCGTCTGATGAAGAACGAGATCGGGCACCCAGAAGAAGAAGAGCCAGTAAAGAGCCCCTTGGAAGAAGGAATTGGGGGGCAACTACAAGGGCACCTATGACTGCCATGGAAAGGATAAGGGCTCATGAGGCCGAGATCCAGAAACTAAAGAAAAGCATGGAGATAGAGCAACAAAGGAGGCAGACTCAGCCTTCGAACCAAGGGGCCGGAGATGTCCCCCTAATTGATTTAGGAACACCTTCAAGGAGGCAAGAAGGAGCTAGGGCTCCAAGGACGGAGATTCCCAGGTCAGACCCCCGTACTTTGATGCGACTAGGTGACCCAGACGATCCTATTCCACCCTTCACTGAAGAGGTAATGGCCGCCCATGTATCAAGGAAATTCAAGATGCCTACTATCAAGGCATACGACGGAACGGGTGATCCCGCAACTCATGTGAGGACTTTTTCGAACGCACTGTTGCTGCAGCCGGTCACAGATGCTCTTAAGTGTAGGGCGTTTCCTCAAACCCTGGCTGGTATGGCCCAGAGATGGTACAGTCGTTTGCCGCCCAATTCTATCAGTTGTTTCAGAGATCTGAGCACGGCTTTCATCAACCAATTCATCAGTGGACGAGTACATGAGAAAAGCTCTGCTTCACTCATGAATCTAACTCAAGAAATGAATGAGACATTGAGAGATTACCTCAAACGTTTCACCAAGGAGACACTAAACATACCTGATCTAGACAACAAGGTAGCTATGATAGCCCTTCAACAAGGAACTACAGATGTCTTTTTCAAGATGTCATTGGCTAAACACCCCCCTGAGAGCATGACTGAGCTCCAACAAAGGGTTGGAAAGTACATCAAAGCTGAGGAAAGCATGAAGAAAACCGACACAGGTGGTGGAAATGATGGTGGCTCGAATAAGCGAAAGATGGAGCAAGAGTATGATGTCAAGGACAAATATCCTCGTACGACTAGAGACTCTGATCCAGATACGAAATTTACTGAATATGCAAGGTTGAATGCTCCAAGGAGTCAAATCCTCTTTGACATTGAGAAAGATAGGGACTTTCGATGGCCGAAGCCACTAAGGGGAGATCCTGAGAAGCGAAACAAGAACAAGTACTGTAGGTACCATAAAGACTTGGGCCATGATACTGATGATTGTAGGCAACTCAAGGATGAAATCGAGTTCTTAATCCGAAAAGGAAAACTCGATAAATTCACTAAGGATGGGAATCAAGGAAATCAGCATGGAAACTATGAAAGGAAAAATTATGATACGAGGGACGACGACCAAGATCGTAATCCTAAGCCCCGAGGGCCTGTTATCAATATGATATATGGAGGACCAGCTGCTACGTTAGGGCCTGATAGAGTCGGGGGGCAGGTTCTCCCAATCGAGGTTATGGATTCAAGAGATAAGGGACTGAGATGCCAGGAACATGGCATGCCCCAAATTTAAAAGTTTATTATGTTTAAGTGTTTCCTTAAGGGATCCACTAATAGTACAAGTAGCAATAAGGTCGATGAAACCATTCTGAGCTTTTAAGCTCTTAGTAGGAAGTAAAGCACTATGTAAGGGTCGAACCCTCTTTTTAAAAGGAAATGTTTCAAGTTCTCATTCACTATTTTATTACTTATCTTTGTTTGAGTATTTCCTTATTGTTCTACTAAAAGGACAAGTTGTACCAATAACACTTGATCAAAGTGCCAGCCCATTCAAGAGGCCAATTACTAGGAATTGCCTTACAAAAGAAAAGCTAAATAAATATAAGTGAATGCAAGAATGAAGAAACATAATATGCATAAATAACATGCATGGATAGAAGATCCCGAAGGATCAAAGAGTTATGTTACAAGCTCAACTAAAAGCCTAAAGAGGCCTATTGGAAGAAGGTTAATATAAGGGTTGAAACCCCTAAAAATTCGAGGAAGTAGAGCTCAGAACGAGCTTCGATTCGATATACTAGAAGCTCAAATTAAAGAAACAAGTGAAACATTATGTCTGTCTTCGTTCATAAAGACCTCTCGATGTGAAAATTAAGGTGTTAGAACTCAAGTTAGTTCTTGTATTTGTAAGCCACGTTTGGCATTGTTAAAACCTCAAATGAGGTCTAAGGTGTTAGAACTCAAGTTAGTTCTTGTATCTGTAAGCCACGTTTGGCATTGTTGAAACCTCAAATGAGGTCTAAGGTGTTAGAACTCAAGTTAGTTCTTGTATCTGTAAGCCACGTTTGGCATTGTTGAAACCTCAAAAGAGGTCTAAGGTGTTAGAACTCAAGTTAGTTCTTATATCTGTAAGCCACGTTTGGCATTGTTGAAACCTCAAAATGAGGTCTAAGGTGTTAGAACTCAAGTTAGTTCTTGTATCTGTAAGCCACGTTTGGCGTTGTTGAAACCTCAAATGAGGTCTAAGGTGTTAGAACTCAAGTTAGTTCTTATATCTGTAAGCCACGTTTGGCATTGTTGAAACCTCAAAATGAGGTCTAAGGTGTTAGAACTCAAGTTAGTTCTTGTATCTGTAAGCCACGTTTGGCGTTGTTGAAACCTCAAATGAGGTCTAAGGTGTTAGAACTCAAGTTAGTTCTTGTATCTGTAAGCCACGTTTGGCGTGGTTGAAACCTCAAAAATGAGGTCGAAGGAGACTGGGTTTGAGATCAAACGACCGAGGTCGAAAAAACACGGAAAAACGAGGTCAAATTGCTCGACCTGGGACCAAAATGAGGTCTAAAATACCTCAAAAATGAGGTCTAAAATACCTCAAAATGAGGTCTAGAATACCTCAAAAATGAGGTCGAAGGAGACTGGGTTTGAGATCGAACGACCAAGGTCGAAAAAGCACGGAAAAACGAGGTCGAAGACTTCGACCTGTAACCTTTCGAGGTCGAAAATGAGGTCGAAAACGACTGGGCTAGAGGCCCAATAAAGGCTAGATGCCCAATAAAGGCTAAAGGCCCAATAAGAAAGGCTAAAGGCCCAGTAAAGGCCTTAGGTCCAAATGGAGCCCAATATATGTGGGCCTTGAAAGTTCTGAACGAACCAAGTATTCAACCAGTTTTATATATCTACATGCATCTTCCTATGTTAATTCTTCGAGGTCCACATGTTATCATAATAACAAGACAAAGAACACATAACATACAAGAACATGGAATGATGATCAACATAATAAAACACGTCCACTATTATGGTCCCAGAAAATTAGCTTTGAATTCTTTTGTTGAAAATTTCCCGAAAATCTTCAGGAGCCTGTTTGGAGGCCTAAACAGCGTCAGAATGGGTCGAAATCTTGGAGAACGGATCTTTAGATCGGTTCCTTCTGTTCGTCTCGTTCTGCCGTTTCCGAAAAGTGCTTATTCGCCCAAATCGGACATCGTATGCAAAATCTGCAGCCAAAACAGTGAGATCGAAGGAACCCTGGTCGAAACCATTCGATTAGAAGCCAATTTGGCCAAAATGTTCGACCAGAATCCTAGTCGAAGGAACTGTGACAACCCGGGTCAAATCCCGAGCCTTTTTCGAAAA
Organism: Heracleum sosnowskyi; assembly: GCA_030848705.1. Classification (NCBI taxonomy): domain Eukaryota; kingdom Viridiplantae; phylum Streptophyta; class Magnoliopsida; order Apiales; family Apiaceae; genus Heracleum; species Heracleum sosnowskyi. Next base: position 77,756,175 of record CM061235.1, read on the forward strand.
TCGGGTCAAGTCCCGATTCCGAGTCCGAATAAACCGAAGCCTACTGGCCCAAACGCAGCCAACTTGGGTAACGACTAGCCCACCACAGGCCCCCAAAATATCATGATTTTGTTGGTGCTAATTAGTAGTAGTACTTTGCCTTATAAACTGAACAGAAGTCCCAAATCTCCTCGATGTGGGACTGGGGTGTTACAAACTCCCCCACTTAAACTCTTGACGTCCTCGTCAAGCCTGAACGGATATCCCATAGGTTCGGATCGTTCCTCCCTAGCCATTGTGGGATAATACCGGCTGGCTTCGTTTCCCCACCTCCGGACCTCTGTCCATTGTGGGATAATACCACCAGCCTTCGTGTCCCCACCTCCGGCAACTTGCCTCGACAAGCTTTCGAGAGTCAGCTCTGATACCATATGTGACAACCCGGGTCAAATCCCGAGCCTTTTTCGAAAATCGGGTCAAGTCCCGATTCCGAGTCCGAATAAACCGAAGCCTACTGGCCCAAACGCAGCCAACTTGGGTAACGACTAGCCCACCACAGGCCCCCAAAATATCATGATTTTGTTGGTGCTAATTAGTAGTAGTACTTTGCCTTATAAACTGAACAGAAGTCCCAAATCTCCTCGATGTGGGACTGGGGTGTTACAGGAACCCTGGTCGAAACCATTCGATTAGAAGCCAATTTGGCCAACATGTTCGACCAGAATCCTAGTCGAAGGAATCCTAGTCGAAACCTTACGATTAGAAGCCAATTTGGCCAACATGTTCGACCAGAATCCTAGTCGAAGGAATCCTAGTCGAAACCTTACGATTAGAAGCCAAAATGGCCAAATTCTTCGACCTGAATCCTAGTCGAAAGGATCCTGTCCGAATTTGTACGACTAGATGCTGAAAATTGCCCAATTTTTCGACCAGAATCCTAGTCGAAGGAATCCTGGTCGAATTCGTTCGACTAGAAGCTAAAAGCGCCCCTACTCTTCGACCAGAATCCTGGTCGAAAGGATTCTGGTCGAAGTTGTTCGACCAGGAGTCAAAATGCTGAGGAAATTCGACCAGAAATCTAGTCGAATTTCGACCAGAATCCTAGTCGAATTTCGACCAGAATCCTAGTCGAATTTCGATCAGAATCCAGGTCGAAATTTGGCAAAATTTTGAAAAAATAGATTGTTTCGGAAATGATTCGCAATTTCGGGAAAATAAAAAACCTGTTAGCAGCAAGAACGAGGATAAATCTTCGAAACTCCAGTAAAATAACTTCTACAAAAATACCTGTGGGTACATGAAAATTCCTAAAAATATTAGGAATAATTATTAAAAATACCTGTGGGTACATGAAAATTCCTAAAATATTAGGAATAATTATTAAAAATACCTGTGGGTACATGAAAATTCCTAAAAATATTAGGAATAATTATTAAAAATACCTGTGGGTACATGAAAATTCCTAAAATATTAGGAATAATTATTAAAAATACCTGTGGGTACATGGAAATTCTTAAAAGTATTAGGAATAATTATTAAAAATGCCTGTGGGTACATGGAAATTCCTTAAATATTAAGAATATTTCATATAAATGTCAAATTAGCCTCGAATAAGGCAACAATCGTCGTAAATGTGTAGGTCGCTCCACACTTTGCAATAAGGCGATACTTGTGAAACACTGATGTAAATAAAGTCCTAGGTAAAGGATAAAAAGACCCTGAATCTCGAAAAAGGTCAATATAATTTCTACGAAAACTTGAAAAGTTTTCCTAGAAATTGGGGGGCAAATGATATGGGCTAAAAATAACCTCAGATATGTAATTAATGATGTATTAATTAGACCTAGATTGGTCCAAGAATTAGGCCCGATAAAAGGCCCGAAACCCTAATTATTTATTAATTTCGTAATTAATAAATAAGGGAAATTATCAGCTCATTAAATGAGTCCAAAATATAATAAAATCTTTATGGAAGGATCCAGAATCCCAATCAAATAATATTATGAGTCATAACACTTATCAGAGAAGGATAATACTTGCCTGCCAAGTAATATACTCCTAATCAGTTATCAATTACAAATCTTATCAGTTTAGTCTCCTAAACTTACTCTAAATACAAGGCTCCTGACGCCTATATAAGGACCCTCGTCCTTCACCCTAGAACTACGTTTTATTGGCTTGATTCTCTACACAACAGAGATACGTAGGCATCTTGTGAGGACCTGTTTAGTCACGAAACACAAGAGCAGCCATTAAGACACGATTGTCCACCCTCATTCATTGAATACCGCCGTCAATATCTAAATTCACTTTTTGATCCATAACATTGCTGAACATTGGGATTTTGACTGCACCCACTTTCTGTGTAGTAGACATCTTTTGAGATTTTTAGGAATAATAAAAATTTCAGAGTTTAAGAAAAAATCTCAAAACAATTGGATCTTTGATTTGTATATCAATGAAAAGGCTCTGATGCCAATTGTTAGGTCCTGATAAGTTTGTAGAATGGGGGTTGAATACAAACTATACCGTTTTATCGAAATATGTCCTTTGAATAATTTAACAATTAAGAACAACTTAGTGCGGAATATAAATGAAACAAGATTCAAGTTAAATATAAACTATATTAAACTTGAAGGGTGTTGCAAATACAGTACGGATTACAAAGTATTTATCTCAAACTAATTAATACAAATTTAGAATAAATTCGACATGAACTTTTCTAATATTTGTAATAAAAAGATCGATTGCTAAAAGCAAAGTTCGAGATAAATTCTAGGGATAAAAATCCTCTAGATAATCAAAGCAATACAAGTAATCAACTTCTAGTGGTTTGGATTTAACAATACAAACTATAATTAATTTCTTGAGAAGAAATGAGATCAAATGGCTTCTTCTTGTTCTTGAGAGAAAAGAGCTGCTGTGAATTTGATGATAAAGTGTTCTGTCACTTTTCTGTCCAGCATCGGGTTGATATACAATCTGATTAGCCTTGTATGACCTTTTAATTAAATCAAAATGACTTAATTAAACAATCAACACACTTGTATGACCTGAGGAAATCTGCTCGGTAGAACCAAGCTTCATCAATTTGACCTACAGAATGTGTCCGGTATGACCTAGCATATGACCTGCCAACTGTCAGTAGAACCTTAGAAAAGTAATCAATGTGTCGGTATGACCTGAGGAATGATTCGGTATGACCTGACAAATGATTCGGTATGACCTGAGGAATGATTCGGTATGACCAGCTGTTACTCGGTATGACCTGAGAAATTATTCGGTATGACCTGAGTAAATGACTCGGTATGACCTTGAAATTATTCGGTATGACCTAGTTATTAAAAGAACAAGGTCATATTGAGTTAAGATTATTTCTTTTAAATTACATTAGTTAATTTAAATTCTAAATTAAATTAATTCTTTTCTAGAATTAAGTTAATAAATAATTTAAACAACCAAATTAATTAATTTAATAAATTAATTAATTCTAAGAGAATTAATTTATTAATTAAATTGATTAACAATTTAAAAGAAGATAACTTAAAAACATAGCATTCCTCTATCTTCTGAAAACCACTGAATATAGATGATTTAATTCCACTGATTGATGTCGTCATTCGATGCACTGTCTGGTTCATGAATAACTGACTTCAATGATAATTCTTCATCTTTAAAACATTTAAAGTTGTGGCTTCTTTTCTTTAGCTCTGAATAAACTCTGTATCCTGTACTTCTTCTGTCACCAACTGGAAATCTCTGTCACTGTAGTAAATCCACTTCTTTGAATACTTCACTGAGGCTTGAACAATAAATTGAACTTCTTTCAATGTAGAATAACTTCAAGTCTGTAGATGACTTTAATTCTCCATTCTCTTGACGGATAAAACTCTCTGAGATTCCTGTGACCTTTAATCTAATATTTACTTATTACATTCTTGTTTAAGTTGAGTAGAATCCTCGAATTACAAATAGGCTATTGCATATGCCTTTCATATTTTTAAATTCAGAAAATTCTGAAAAATTATATTTCTTTATTTAAATTCGAAAACTGATTAAATTTAATTATTTTAATTATTTTTAATTAATAATTAATTTATTTAAATAATTGATTAATTCTTTTAAATCAATTAATTCTTAATAATTAATTATTAATTAGATTTAATTAATTTAAATTGAGTTTAATTATTTTCTAGCCTAATTTAATTATTTAAAAATAGTTTGAGTGTTTGAAAAATATCAATTAATTTTATTAATTGATTTAATTGCTTTTAGATGCTATTATTGGGATTAAAAATCCGATTTTTTATTTAAAAATTGTCTGTGACTTATTTTAAATTCAAATAAACCTCGAACATTGTTTTAAAAATATTTATAAGTACTATATGGTTTATATAAAGTGGAATAATGTGTTTTATTGTCCGTAAATGTTTTATATAAGGATTAGTGTCTGAGTTTGTCTATCGTAAAATAGGTCGGGCGTTCGATAAATCTCGAAAATGGCCCGATAGACCATTTAGACTTAAAAATGGTTACGAGTGATATATCGAGGCTAGAATAAAATGGTGAGGTGTACTAATATGAGTTATGTATTATAGAATCAAGTTTTTAAGGCAAGTGAAAGGAGAAGATAGAATAGCGAACGGTAGAGTGTTGACTACGTCAGACCAGGCAAGTGTCTATTTCTTTCACAAATTATTAAAATGACCTTGTTTACAATGTTATGTGCATATTACCATCAAGTCAATACCAATGACTAAATCCTTATTCTGCATCTGATCCGATAACACCATTACCCTGGTAATTCCAGATTTGTCTGATTATTTACATCCTTGTTGAATACTGAAAATTTTCTTCTCCAAGTTCACACCATATACATTATAACCTTGTTGTTCCCTTGAAATGGATGGGTTGCTCCTTTGAGACCATTCCGAACTTGTTTCACGGACCTTATTTCACTTTAACCAGTTGAAGCTCTTTTGCAATTATCATACCATTTCACTTCTTGTTGTAATTATTGTGAAGCATGTATTGCTTATGTTCTGTGATAGAATTGGAATGTGTTTTTAAAATTGGGACCAGTTTATGGTCGGAATTAATTAAGGCCAAGATGGCCAAGGATCCTAGTGGAGGACTTTGCTATAAGCAAGTCCGGGGTTGATGTGTGACTGATCAGCAGCTCAACCTTTGATTTGAATATGATAAATGTAAATCCAATTCTAATCCTTTTCTTCAGTTGATATTGATATAATCGTACGTTATGCATTTATTCAAATAATTTTGTTTCCTTTAATTATGAAACTGCATTGGATATATTATGCTTGCTGAGCACGTTTGGCTCATACTTGTTGTTTCTAACCATATTCCAGTAAAGCAAGAGAATGAGCAGACACAGCGCAAGTGACAGTTCTCCAGATGCTAGGAGACCACCTCGAGTGATTGTACTTGGACGGGTAGTTATCTTATTCTGGAAGTTAGACTAGATGTCTAGCTTTGTTTAATAAGTTGTGTAATAATAATAACTCTGAACTGGTTTGTAATAACAATGTTGACTTAGAAGTTGTTTCATGCCATAATCTGGATGCGATCTTGGTTAAGGGGTATTTTATGATATTATTATATTATGCATGTGTTATGTTAAAGTATGTCGAGTTTCGTTGGTCGAGTGACTCCCCAAATCTGTACCCCGGGTTTGGAGGGCGTCACAATAACAATAAATCAACACACACTGTGACCCCACAATATAAATACTCACAACAATTATAGTCTCAGAAATGAAGTTACATAAGTAGCAGTCATATGATCCATAATGTAAAGTTATTACAACCCAAAAGTAATTGCACTGGAAACCTGCTACCAATATGATTTCTACTTGAAACCATAAAGGCGGTGCAAACGTTTGTTCTTGTTCATTAATATACATAAGTCATACTTATAAATAAACCGGAGCAGCAAGAGCTGCGCTCCGAACCATCTCAGCCTTCCTACCTGTGGTGCTGCAACAACAAACCTACGGAACGTTCGTGCGTCCCCGACGCACTTCCGAGCGGTGAGGTAAGTCCTGGCCATCTATCCTAGCTGTTGTGTTGTGATATATATATAAAAGAAGCAAGAGTGAGCACTAAAGCTCAACAATACTATAAAGCAGTTTTAATATAACTCTGTAAGCCTTTTATATCATTTGAAAGATTTGAAATCTCATTCGTATACAGAATGATGTTTTAAAAGTAATCTTCAGGTCAAAACATTATGATACAGTTCAAATATTGTATGAGGTAAAATACTTGTTAAAATATTATTAACAATTATCCGTAACCGGTATCTGACCAAGGTTACAAAGCACAACGGAATTCCAACTGGAAGAGGGGAAACTATACATGGGACACGCATTTCGGTACACGATGATCAATCGTATATACCGCTTAACTTCTCCACTAGTAGATGGATGATCCCGAAGGTCATTACCCTTAGCCGCATAAGGGCTTTTATAATTTCACTGGACCGGTGTCAACCCAGTCTCTTACGTAATCATGGCGACATCAAGGCCATACCTAGCTGGACCGCACTTTGTTTGGCCACTTACGCTAGCCGATTTTAATATCACTGGACCGATGACAACCCAGCCTCTTATGTATGCATGGCGACATCAATGCCATACTAGATGGACCGTGCGTTACTCGGCCACCTACACTATCTGATTTCTAGTTCCCCGAAGAATCCTATTTATAACTGGAACGGATGTCACTCCAAGTTCCCCAAGCACATGCTTGTTGATAGGTTATTATAATCAATATTCTTACTTCCGGAATTATTTTGGAAGTAAGTCACAATGTGGGTTGACCGTTGTCAACTGACCTCGATTATCGAGTATATTTCTTTGAAATCACGACCTGGGAGTTTATTATAAAATATCTTTAGTTCTGATAAGTCAGAAATCCCAAAACATAATTGTTTTCAATGAAAGAGGCAAGTGAAATCATATGTTCACTTCCTGGATTGGATTCCCAATTTTTAATAAGTCAAAGGACATTTATTCGCGTTCGAAATAATTTATTAAATTCAAATTAATATTTGGGAACCCCTACTATATTTAAATAAATTTTTTAAAGGTCAGAAAATATTTTAAATAATTATTGAAACCTTAAATAATATTTAAATAAGGTTCTATGATTTTTAAATTATATTTGGATTAATTAATAAGTATTCAAATAATAAATATTGAATCATTATTCAATTAAATCCCTATTTAAATGAATATTCAAAATAATATTCACTTAATCAAATAAATATTCAACTATATTTTAATAATATTATTTAAATATAACTCGCCTTAAATATCCAAGATACTATTTTTGGAACATTTAAATCAATAATTGAAATATAACTGTCCCTGGAACCTCTAGCTTTTTATGATAGTAATTCAAAACAAAATAATATTCTGACTCCCCATCTAAGTTTGAAAATACTAATCAAGTTCTCTATGCTTAGAACCTTTATACACCTTGGTTTATATCTAATATACTCGTAGCATATAAACTGCAAACTATTACGAAATATTTAAATCAGTATATAAATCAGTTCGTAAAACATTTAAAGTATTTAAACAGTTTATATCACAATCATAACAGGTTTAAATACAACAACATATATATAAGATGTAGGGTTTGGAAACTTGCCTGGAAATCCTGAAGTAGTGGTAATGGGGGCTCGGGAGTATGCTCGACGATCTATAATAAGATATACAAATTCCGATCAGTCCCCTAGAACCATTTAATGTGCTATAAAACCTAAACACCAATGTAACTCTTAACGAAAATCAAATGTTTCGTTCTTGGTTAATTATAACCCCTTGATAGTCGTTAAACGCTTAAGTCAAAAGTTTGGTCAATAATCCATTCACGAAACCAAAGTACTTTAACGTTTCTAAGTTCAAGGTTTTAACTATCCCCCTTAAGGGTTTTTCACTTGCGCAACTTTGGTTCCCGCATTTTTATAAAATTGAAAAATTATCTTTTTAATACGAAACCTTCTTGGTTACCTTTTTAACTGTCCATACTATTTTTCACCTTAGTTTCATTGTCTATATCAATTTTTAAGGGGCTTAACCATAGTCTCAAAGTTCACATAATGAACACTTTGTTTTTCCGAAACTACTTTTACTAAAACGGGTGTTTCTCCTAAACCGTAAATTGGATCGATGCAACTTGTTAGTAATGAATACCACTAGAAACTAGACAGAGGGAGGGGGAATGGATAGTTTGATATATTTTTCGATTCTTGAAACACAAGATAAACTGTATATGATTATGCTCTGTAATATGCGGAAAATAAACAACACACACAATCACTTTAATCTACTTTGTATTAAGTAAATTAAACACTACAGCTTTCCGGAAATTCACAAAGGAATTTCTGGCTTCTAAACAAGAACAGTTTGTATCTTGTTTTTTCTTACAGAGAAGAGTGCTTCGGATAAAACTATGTGTATCTCTCTTACAGCTTTCAGTGGTGTGTGCATGATATATATTCACCTATACAAACTAGACACACACCTAATTACACAGTTACCCCTAGCTGAAAGTCCAACTTGTCCTGCCATAAGAAGTTAACTGTGTCAGGAAGGACCACCTACTTTTCGGAGTCTTTCCTGTTTCTGTAGTTGTTTGTCTCTTATCTTTCTCTCCAAGTTTAGTTGTAGATTTGCCATCTGTTCTTTGGACCACCTTGCCAGAACAAATGCTTCAGTATTTGTCTCTTTTGATTCTTGGTTCTGTACCTTGATTTGTCATGTTGTAAACGGCTAAGTGTTGATATCGTGAACTCCACTTCATTCCAGACTATGCGATGTCACTTGTAGAGACTACGCGATATAGCCTTGGGGACTTTGCGACATAGGCCATTTGAGGACTTCACGATCTAGCCTTTTTGAGGACTATGCGACATAGGTCATTTGAGGACTATGCGATATAGGCTTTCTGAGTACTTCACGACATAGGTTGTTTGAGGACTTCACGATCTAGTACATTATGACTTTGCTGACTTCAACACTTCACGACATGAGTCTTGAAGACTTCACGACATAGTACAAAATGGACTATGCGATCCAGCACTTCTCGACATGGATATTGGTGACTTCACGACATAGCTTTATTCTGACTTTGCTATATAATGCCTTAGTCAAATTTCTGCAACTTATTTCTTCAGGGCCTTATTCATCTCTATCCTGCTGCATGAATAATTCTGAACTTCTACCAGGACAATTATTCAGTGGCCTATATACATTCTAGATTACAAGAAATCTACTAAGCTCATTATAACTCTGAGCATACATGATCAAGCTTATGTTCATGAGAACAAGACAAGTACATAGAGAGACCTATACTATATCCCAGTGATAGAATTCACTAGGTCATGTAGTGTGACATAGTCACATAGTGTAGGCTTGTTAATGGTGGTATACAGACATGTATTGAGCCTAACACGATTCTTTCGCCAAAACAAACTAAAATACAAGATCTATACTAACATGGGCATTTGGTATCTTTTTTCATGCAAGTTTGGAACCCGAGGCTACTGTTCAAACATGGTTAAGTAAATTTTGACATTACAACGGCGTATATCTAACGTTTCCCAAATTTATACTACTCCAAACAATCATTCAACACAACCCAAGCATCAATACTTCATATTCATCATATAAACTAACTCATGATATTTAATCAACAAGTCAAAACCAACATCTACAAGATCATTCATCAAAACAATCACTAAATATCCACCAAAACCAAAGATTCAACCTTTCATTCAACTAACATAAACTAATACCAAACTGATCGTGTTTACAATTACTTATTCCCTTCACACATCAATAATATAACTTCAAAATATCCATTACATGTCTCGTATATATGGTGGTCTGAAAATTTTCTTAGTCAGCAAAATTCACTATTCATCAAGGTTTCAAAATATTACAAAATTTAGAGTTATTACAGGTCGTAATTTAGGATTTTACACAGAGATGTGAGGGTAGTTATCTATTATTTATTGTAAAGTCAAAAAAATCCGATGTTGATTGATTATATTAAAAAATTTAAATCCATTCCCTATTATATTTTTGTATTTCGAGAATTTGGTTATCAACTAAAATTATTTTATTTTTAATTATAATCTAATCTTTTATTATATTTGTATACTTCGAGATTACGATCATTTGTTGTACAATGCGTTCAATAAATAATCGTCTATTTTATAGATAAATTTCTAATACCACTCTATGATCTAACACACTTAATGAGAAAATATTTTGAGCATATGTATAACTTCTACAACTTTAATCTATAATTTATGTTTTTGTTTATTTAATTGTTAAAGGCATGGTTGTAGATTTAGGAAATCGGAACAAATCGGTTGAGGTACCGTATAACGATTTATCGGAAATCGACGATTTATCGGAATGACAAATCAGAGATAAATCGGATGTAATTTAATAATGTTTTATTATATTTATCAGATTAGCCATTATTATCACATATATATTAGTATTTATATGATAAATTATCATATCATATATTAAATAAAAATAAAGATATTTATACCACATTTAAGTACATGTATAATGTTTTTTTTTTTGAAACTACATGTATAATGTATTTCTTTATTTAATAAAGCTTGTTGAAATTTTATTACAGTACTAAGTTATTATTATTATTATATCACCATGTAAAAGTTAAACACCCTCGTTATTTGTGTATCTTAAGTGAGTTGAAAGAAGGTGAGTTTTGCAGATCTAAGTTGTCTTCTTTGTTCAGCTTCTTCGTCTCACATGTATATCAATTCCTACTTCTTTTTTAATCATTCCCTCCAATTCAAATCATGCAAGCTTCTCACAAACTCAAAACACCCAACATTTTTTGTTTACTATTTACCGATGTATGCCGATTTTGACCTGATTTCGACCGTTTGACCGGAAAACGTTTTTTCCGGTGATTTTGTTAAATCATATCGGCAGCCTGCAAATTACCGATAAGTCAGCCGATATTTCGGACAAATCGCCGATTTCTTGAACACTGGTTAAAGGTCGTAATTTCAGGTTTTTATATAGATGTGAGACTAATTATTCAATATATTATTTATTGTAATTAAAAAATTCGATGTTAATCGATTATGTTAATAAAAATTTAAAGAAAATGTAACTTAATATATTATAGATACTTGAAACGGTTGATTTTTTTTGTGGATCTTTTGTGTATAAAAATTATTGTAATCCTTCATTATAATGCTTGAGTCTAGATGTTATATACTTCACCAATCAGAAAATATTAATTATTTTAAGACCAATCAAAAATCACTCCTAAATTTTTGACCAAACATATTACAATTTTTTTCTTATTTATCATTCTCATCTTATTTTAATAATAATGATTAGTTGACAATTCTAATTTAAATCCAGTAATTACTTGATTTAAAATATACATGTATTACATATTTGTTTTAGTCACAAAAAACATATTTGTTAATAAATCACTTTTTATTAAATCCTAAAAGTATAGCATATTAAATGTAAGTTTAAAATTTATTCTAATGAATTTAAAACCTTCATCATAAGAAGAAAATGAAAACCAGTATCCTGGAAATTGAAAATCATTACAAGAAAAATTCAGACATTCACTATATCTTTGAATGTTTGAAAGTTGGTACATATCAATACAATATACTTAGCCTCAAATGTGGTAAAATTAGTTCAAATTCTAGAGTTTTAATGTCCTCACAAGAATTTAAAATCACCTCATATAATATTAATTTTGACATGGTGAACATAAAATTTTCAATTCAAATAATTAATTGTGATATTTGTCCAAAATCAAATTTGTCTTTCTCATTTTTAATAACACAACCATTTTGTTTCTTTTAAATCAAGTGCATGATTTAGCTAATAATGATAATTATATTGTGATAATCTAGGGTCAAAATCGGGAACAAATAAAGCATATCCATGTTAATGATGATGATGTTAAAAAGAAGCATATCCATATTATATTTTCAAAAAAACGATAATGATCCCGTGCATCGCACGGGTATAAAGCTAGTTATATAAAATAGTATATAATTGGGCTTCGTCGTTTGCAACGGAAGACCATCGGTAGTCATCGGATCGTGATAATCTAACTTGATGCATAATGCAAATACATGTGGATAATAGATAATTTATTATATTAATATAGATTTAAATAATGTTATATAAATTATAAAAAAGGTCCGTAGTGAATAACCGCAGACACGCACAGAGACCAGGCAAGAATAGTGGAACTGTTTTATTTAGTTGGTGCAACTAAAGTGACAGGTCATGCCCTCATTAGCCTCCTCCTTGCCAGTTTTCATCCCCTGATTATATACTTTTAGATGCTTTGTATCTATATCCTACTTTGTATATAATATCATTGTTCAAAAAACAGCACAAAACACGAGTTAAAACTTTTAAGTTCAGCAAAACTACTTTCTTGGTTCAACGGCTTTCATTTCTTCGAAGAGAAAATTATTCAGAGTTGCCGGAGCTCATTTCAACACTTTTTGTAAGTTTTTGATCATGGCCCATATGCCCTTTTGTTGTTGTTTGTGATTTGTGTTTGGTTTTATGTAGTTTGTTTTGTGTGATCTTGATCAATTTTGTGCATACCCTTTTGAATTTGTTAGGTCTCTCTCTCTCGCTCTCTCTCTCTCTCTCTCTCTCTCCCCCCTCTGTGTGTTACACACATTTGGGTGTCAAGATAGGATTTTTGAAGTAGTGGAGTTTCAAAATTTGGGGAGGTGTGTATGAAAAACAAGAAAATATTTGTAGATTATATTGAGGACGTGCTTTTGACATGGCCTAATTGATACCCCCTGTAGCTAGAGTCAAGGGTTCGAGTTTTAGTAAACACATGTCACATGTGTGCGGAAGTATTAAATTTTCCGCAATATGACCTTTGCCAAAACAAACAAGAAGAGTCAAGTAAAAATAGGTTCTCAGAATTTTTTTGAGGTTGATGATATTTTGTAGTGGCCTTAACTATAGAAGAAACCTTTAGTGGAAATTCCCGGACTTCGATTGTTAATTTAGTTAAAATCATTAGGTTGCAAGTAGATGAAATTCCTCTTATGCATTTGGGAATATTTTTTTCTCTACAGAAATAAATGAGGGTAGTGAAGTAGAGGTGATTACGGTATAGAAGGGCGAGAGAGTGTGAAGAATATGGACAAAATGAGAACTATGTTTATCATTTACGAACAAAGTTTGTGAAGTAAAAGTTTAGGAATTTTAGTCAATATCATGACAAATTTGTTTTCTGTTTCTTTTTACTTATTTTTTGTGTTTCTCCTACAGTCTTGCCAAGTTAATGCTAAAGCGCTAACCAAACACAAGATAGGAGTTCACAATTCTAAAGAATAGTTATAAGTAAAAATCTTATGTTCATACTGCAATACCATGTCGAATCATCCTACTACAAAATCAATTGGCAGTCGAGCAAGTGAGTGTAGAAGTTACCCAAGGACTAAAAGTGATTCTTTAGGTTCCGCTTTCTATATATAGAACTTCACAAAGAGTGCCACTTTGATCCTCACTAGCTAAGAAAAGTGCATGAACATCCACTGAGGATATTTGCCTACCATTTGGACATCCTGTGGAAGGTATAAGTGACTGGGTATACTTTCTTTCTCTATGCCTGTTTGAGGTGATCGTCTTCAGGTTTATTATATATTCTAAATCCTGTGGAGGCATGGTTGCCCTGAGTTCCCTAAATATTGTGCTGTCCTAAAGATCGGAGTAGTATGGCTCGAGCACAGACTAGACTAATCTGAAATAAATCAAAGTGCTTCCCACTTAAGGTTTACTCACATCTCATATTCTAACCAGTGTGGATGATGAGACCAGCTCATTTCACTTCACCATAAGAGGATCAAATTGCTCTTACACTCCAATGTTTGGTAAATTGGCATTTACCTGTTGCCGCCGTTCTGATATTCCTGGCAAAGTCTTACAGTATGTTATCTGGGCTGCATCTTTCATTTGTTCCCATAATAACTTGGAAGCGGCACATACCTTTGCCATCTTTTATGGAAGAGGAAAAAACAATGTTCCTAAAGCGGAGAGAGAACAACCCCATTGTACTGTCAAGGGGCTTTAGTCATAAGTCCTAACTGCAGAAATCATATATTGATACTTAAAGCCTATTCTTATGAAAGGATTTTATACCGCTCTTTGGTAATATTTAATGTCTCCAGAAGTTTCTTGTAAAACCAAAAGTTGGACCATATTCAAAAAAGTCTTATGCTGCTTAATTCACCATCAGATGCAAATATATTTGATTTTGATATAAGGACAAAATGCTACTCTTATATTTTTTTTCCGAAGTAATGTTCTTCTAAAAGATGAACGATGATCCATAACTCCTGTCTTATAAATAGTTTAATCTGCAGTATTCGCAGTCCCAGATTCTCTTTTGATTGAAGACGTTTTTTCTGTCTGAACTAAGATGCCAGACTTGAATGAAGCAAAGAAAGACAATGACCATAATGTGACGCAAGCGAAGGAGGACAGCGAATATGTAAGGTTGGTGATATCCAGTGAACCAAGAACACTGGATGCTGATATCTTACAGCCTTGTTCACAACCAAGAATTAGATCTTTCAACTGGTGGATCAAGGCCATAATATTCTTGATTACTATTGTAGCTCTTCTTATTTTCTTGAAATGGGGAGTGCCATTTTTGTTCGAGAAGGTTAGAACTTATCTCTCACTCACGATTTTACAACATTTCTTATATTTTCTTTTGCACAAGTTCTGTAATTATAGTTCTGTCAGAGAAATATGTCTCACTAGTGCACCCTTCAGTTGCCTTTTCTTGCTAGTTTGATATCGTGTAGTTGCTGATTACTATAGTCCCTGCCTATAAAATAATTACGGCAAGCAAATGCATGGGTAGGAGAGCAAGAAATATAAGTATGGAAGTAAGAATATGCCTTTGCTTAACACCCCACAATTGTAACTACTTTACTTCCATTGATGTTTTTGTTTTTTTGTGCCATGACTACAAACTAACACTTTTATTAGAATACAAAGTGGTTTTACTTGTAAAAATTTTAAGTGAAGAAAAAAGTTAGGTGAGAATGACCTCTTTACCAATTTCTGTAAGCTTACAAGTTACACCTGTATGCAGTTGACTTTCGGGAAGGATCCTATGAAATTATATATTACTGAATATGTGAGAATATTTTGTATAGCACTGAAGATTTAGATTAGAATTTTGAAGAACAACACATGACTTATCCTAATTAGTGAGACTGGTAAACACACAGAAATTAAGCGTAGGCTACTGTTTCCAATTATTATAATTGACCCAGGGAGCCACTTTTGATAGGTGCCGCCTTTGTCTTAAGTTACATTTTCTGCTCGCAGCAACTTGAGCTCTAAGTTCTGTTTAGGTTTTAAAAGAGGAAATATCTATACATCATTGATATTGTTAAGTTTTAGAGTATTACACTCCCTCAATCCCCTTAGGCCTCTGTAGCAATATAAATTATGAGGCATTCCTAAAATCATCAATTTTCTGAAGTGTATATGTGTAGTTGACTTAAATATATGTCAAATTGTATTATGTTCTTAAGAAAGGGAACAACTGTGCAGGATGGTGATAGTATTTCATCATCTTATCAAATGTAATGTTTCTATATATTGCAACCCTGACACGGTTCTGTCACTTTGCCTGATCTAATCCGCTGCTTCCTTGAATCTGCTGTAGATTCTTGTTCCAATGATGCAATGGGAGGCCACTGCTTTTGGTCGTCCGGTTCTTGCACTCATACTTGTTGCATCTCTTGCCCTATTTCCTGTTTTCTTAATACCTTCTGGTCCTTCAATGTGGTTGGCTGGCATGATTTTTGGGTATGGTCTAGGCTTTGGTATAATCATGGTTGGCACAACTATTGGAATGGTTCTGCCCTGCATGATTGGTTTACTATTTCGAGAACAAATTCATGTAAGACGCTAGTACACTTGGTGGTGCACTCTCTTCAGTTATACTTCTTGATTCTCTTTTCTAATAATTCCGACCTCTCATTATTGTGCAGCAATGGTTGAAAAGATGGCCACAAAAAGCTGCAATGATTAGACTAGCTGGGGAGGGGAGCTGGTTATATCAATTTAAAGTCGTCGCATTATTTAGAGTATCGCCATTTCCGTACACAATTTTTAACTATGCAATTGTAGTGACAAGTATGCGGTTTTGGCCTTATTTGTGGGGTTCAGTGGCAGGAATGGTTCCAGAAGCTTACATATACATCTATAGGTCAGTTCACTGATTTAATTATCCCTTACGAAGTTGATACATATGTGATTTCAGTTTGTAACAATTCCTTAAAATAGTGCTAATGTATCTTTTATATATACTTTAATGCATTCCAGTTACTTGCCTGGTCAAATGATGCATTTTTCACATCTTGGCTTTTACAATTTTGGGCACTAAATTGGGCAATAAGTTCTAAATAATTCAGGAGATCCTATAAAGTGATTGGCTTGTTTTAATTACTACCAAGTATGTTGCAAAGATTTTTTCTGAATCTTTAATCCCTTTTATTCAATGCAGTGGACGGTTGATAAGGACATTGGCAGACGTTCAGTATGGGAACCATCAATTGACAGTAGTGGAAATCATATATAATGTTATCTCGATGATAATTGCAATTATTACCACAGTTGCATTTACAATTTATGCAAAAAGAACTCTAAATGAACTTGAAAGTGCAGAGAGAAACCGAGCAGAATCCTCTATAGCTGATCATCAAACTGCTGAACTGGAAAAGCTTCCACTTGAACGGCCTAAACATCTTAGTTTTCCATCATCAGTATTATAGCACAAATGTGCCATAGATTGCTAGTGTGTAAATAATTTTGTAGCATCAAGGTGTTTATTCTGAATGATCCTTGGTTGTAACTACAGAAAAAGATAATGTAAATCATATTAGAGTAATTGTAATCCGAAACAGTAAAATGAGCTTATTGTGATTTGGTGCACTTTTATGTCACTGTCTTGAACAGCTTAGACTATGTAGAAGTTGACAATGTTGGTGATAACCTCTATGAAGAGAAAATTTCATGATTTTGACTGGAAGGAAATAGTTCAATTGCTGAGGAGATAATTCTTTGATTAGTTATTCTTTCTTGTTCCTCGTCGTAGACACCATGGTATGGTTCTCTTTCTAATCTACTTATCTGAGTTGTATCAATTCTGGAAGGCATGCTCGTCAAGCTACTATGTTTATGTCCACTCGCCCAGTTGTCAACAAGGTTACGGATACCCTCCTTGAATATACCTGGTTTGAATTCAGAACCCATCTGCATTAAAATAGCGTGTAAGACAACTGAAGAACTTTTGATCTGAATGATATGGCCAACTGATCTTATAGCGAATATACTTTAGATAAAATTCTTACAAATTTTGTACCTGAGTCACCAGAGCATATAGAGGCAGAGTGATATAACTACAAAGCACTTGGACTATAAACCTGCACAGAGAGTAGGTTTTATATGGCAAAAAGTTTGAAACGCTTGTTTGGGGAAAGAAAGTCAAGGCATGAAAGTTTACCCTATGACAAGTCTTGGAATGATATAAGCAATTTTTTCCATTATGCATGAATGAAATCCATATGATGTCTGCTCAGAAAAGTTGCAGAGTTACAATTTATACCGTCAACTTGATAGACATAGCGCGCGCGCACACACACAGTGTAGAGTACAAAATTCACGGATAGGTAATGGTAATGCTTCTGACTTACCAAGATCCAAGCAAAGAAAGCGATTTCGAATGAATTTTGAAAAAGAATAAAGTGAATCAAGTGAAGAATAAATCTAGGATGTCCCATGAAAAAATGATCATCAGAAGGTTTCACAGGTGCTGCTTGACCCTCCACTGTGTTTCTTTCTGCAACTCCTCTGGCTAAGCGAGTAATAATATGTTCCAAGTGAGCTCCAACAAGAAGCAGTAGCTGTCACAATGAAGTAATAGATCATGTTGTGTTTCATGTGAAGAATAAGAATGCCATGAGATTTAGAAATAGAGTTAAACTTACAATTAGAGGTAAAAATGATAGCCAAAAGTATGTATGCCATCCTGCAATATTTATATTTGGTTCATGTTTTTATGCTAATAAGATTATGAAAACATTCTTGTAAGAAAAAGAAAGGAAACCACCTGCAAGATTGAGCAGCAAAAAGAGCACAACAAACAGCCACAAGTACCAACTGCATGGATAACAAACTTGAGCTTTAGACATGTTTAGAACATCACTGCTGGCTTGGACTATGAAATGGCTAACATTTGTATAAAACTTACCTTATGCCGACCATATGTTTGAAGTCATGTTCTAATGTCCGCAACATGTATGTATGAAAATTGAATTTGGGCGTGGAAGGACAATGTTCCTAGTAATATATATGTACATGACGACATTCAAATAAGAAAAAGTTTTGTCACTCAAACCTGTACAAGTTTTTTACTTGTGTAAGTTCGAAAATCCTATATCTGACAATAACCAAGTTTCGAAACTATTACCTGTATGAATCCTGCTCGCAGTGCAATGTAGTCGGACTTTGTAACTGAGCCATAGAATTGTTTGGAAAATGATCTCTGCATATTCAGCGAAATACCATACAAATTGTGATCGTGTAGGACAAATACGACATTTGTGTGACTATTATTATGTCCTCAGATCAAAATGCAAACTTTCTTTTGGCATGTGTACTAATTTATTTTTGACATCAGTCACAATGGTTTTTAGTACTCTTCTTAGATTATGATATCTTAATTCTTAGGACATTAGTCTTATAATTATCATATAATTGTGTTATTGACGATAAGGAGTCTTACAATCCAACCAATAGGACGATACTTTCTCCAGTATCCAGATGTTCGGCTTTTGAAAATTTGAAGATGATGCTTCTGAAACTCATGAGGAGCTATATTTTATCAAAACCAATAATACTTGAGTGAATTATACTTGAGTTACAAATTATCAAAAACTAAAAAAAACACTGTACATAATGAAAATGAGACAGAATCATATTACCATGGCTTGATGGTGAAGATGATTGCTCCCAGTGCTTCCACTGCTGAATCTAAACAAAAAGATACACATTACCAAGTATTTAGTTGGTGAATATTTGTACATACATTACATAGAAGGGCAATTGTATAAATCCGAAAGAATTAGTTAAGGTTTACTTTCAACCCTCCAAGAACCATGGTGGTGGCACAGAAGATGACATGAACAACTGCCAATACAAATATGAAGATGTGTAGCTGATGTATAGCTTCTCTGGAGAATAGTGGCACCTTATCCTGTTTTATAAACATCTAGCTAATCAATCCGGAAAATTATACTTGTATTACGATTAATGGATGTGAATAATTATACCTTGTGCGCACAATATTGGTACTCACTGCCTTCAGAGAGAAGGCGTCGATGACCACTGTTAAAACTTTGATGCAGATAGAAATGTTCAGTGCCAGAAGATGTGGAGGATTCATGAGGCAGTTTGCATGGAAGCATGATAGAAGCAAGATGACGGGAGATGCACAAATTGCTTATTGGACCTTGTGAGACGGTTAGTAGTAGTGATATAAATCCGAGGAGCATCAACTCTGTCACCAAAAGATACAAAATAAGAGTACTGATACTTTTCTTCACACCTTAAAAAAATTGTCTGCAAATAGTACAATTCAATACATTGGCCTAAATACCATATGGAATCTGCATTCAAAAATGTTCAACACATGGTGATATCGAGGATACTGTCTCTTGTGCATGTGGATTATGTGTTTTAATCGTAACACCCTGCGTGTGCGCCATGCTACCTATAATCGGTTTACAAGCCTACATTCTCATCATCGTATTAACCTGTGTAATGCTCCGTCATTTTCCAGCTTGTAACATACCTCATTCTTGATTGTGTTAGATCAAGTCATTCTTTTTAATTGAATATGAGTCATTTCGAGATTGCGATCGTAATGATTTTTATAATTATTAACGTAGACAGAAATCAGAGAGTTAATATGGTTACTAACCTTCTTTCAGCTTCTGCAAAGCCTCGTACAAGGCATCTTGACCTCTATGCTTTAAGCACTGAATTAAACACCAGCCAAACATAAAATATGTCATTAATAGTACTAATACAGAATCATGCACATGCCAACTAATTATTGCATGATTAAACACTACAAAAGCCATCCACCATATTGAAATCAGAAAGCCTTCCAAAAATTGAGTTCTGCTTAACGCTTTTTAGAACATTAATCGAAGATTATACCTTTCCTAGACGATGAAGACCGCGTTCAGCTAACAAAGATATGAACACAATGATGAAGCAGACAGCAGAAATCACCCATGTTGGCGTATACTCTAAAGACCTTATTTCCTCCTCTGCCATCTCCCTTGCAGCAACTTCTTATTTATTTTATTTACGTAGCAAACTATTTATATTGTAATCGCAAAGCGAAGTATGTGTAATGTCAAGGAGAAAGCTTGGTGTTAGCGTGAAGTACATAGCTGTAACAGAATATATTGAGAGAAAGGCAAAGAATATGAAATATGGTAAATTTGGCAGAGGAGGAGGTGGTGAAGCAAAGAACAAACGTTCTTCGAACGGACCAAAAGGGAAGAGAAGAAATGTTGCATGAAATTGTATATGAATATGTAAAGTAATTTCTTTTAAAAGATGAATTTTTTACCTGGCTGTCGAGTCTCGGCACATGTGTTCCCGAATTAATTAAAGTAAAGAAAAGAATAGAAAATATGATATTTTCTTTTCTCTCTAAATTTTTTCAAAAATGGGAATAAGATTTTTGATACAAATATATAAAGATTTTCTCTCCAAATCTTTAGGGATCTTTTCTTTTTCTTTCTAAAAAATTCCTTCGGGAACAAGTTGAAGAAATCAAATCTTTACCATTCTTCTCTTTTCTTTCAACAAAAAGTTTCTGGAACACAGTGATAGTTCTGACTTTATGACAGGCAATATGTGTTACGAACTTCGAATATAAAACCCAACAGGTTTAAATTGTTCCTTTTAGCTCTAATTTAGAGGTTTGATTTTTAATTTAGAAAACGAATTTTTGTGCAATATGTTAGAAATTATTTGAAGTTAGAAAAATTACTTAAAATTAAAAGTAAATAATTTAAAGCAGGAAGCTTATATATGATCAACTCAATCTCAATTACAAATTATAATATAATACAGTTTATATATTGTTAACGGAAAAATTTGGTATTAACAAAATTCGAGATTTGTCGCCGAAATTAAGATCTATGGCGGTGGTTCTTCGCCGGAAAATCGTCAGAGTATGGTGGTTGTGATGAATTGGTGGCTGAGATTGCAAGGGTTTTCTTGGTGGTGGCTCACTGAACTCTTCGCTTCCAACCCCTTACAACGTGCCTACGTACCCCGTATTTATAGGGGATCAAGCCTTACGTAGTTTTTGGGGAGCAAGTAACCTATATGGACTGGTCTCAAATTTCCGACGCCCACTAGGATACTTGATCCGTCTTCTGGAACTGTTCTTTGACTCGTTTTAGGAATGTCCAACGATGAGGCCTAGTCACAAAGGCCCAAAGCTCAACTACAGTCTAGGGACTTCACTGATATGGCATCGACTCAACTTAAGAGCCGACACTAACCGCTACCAGCTGTCTCCCTGACTAAAGTAGTTGCAGGTATAGCCATGAATTACCCCAAATGTCAGACGCATCCTTGTCCCCCGAATGAGAAGCACCCACCAGATTGCAGGACAAGTAATCCCAAACGTTTGGGTGCAAAGTGCAGGATTACTCCAAAGTTCCCCAATGAGGACGCGCCCATTGAATGCAGGAACAGAGCTCCCAAAGCACACACCAAAATTTACCCCACATCCCCAATGAGGACACGCCCATTGAATACAGGAGGAGACCTTCAATCATCAGGCAAACCCTTTGAGGCCTTCATCAGCGGACATCCCCCTCCTTGGGTACATCCTATGAGGGAATTCTTCAATCATCAGGCTAACCCATGGAGGCCTTCAATTACGGACATCTCTCCCTTAAGGCGCATTCTGAGGGAGAAGTCTTCAATAACTTGTCAATTCTAAGCCCATGGAGTCATCCTTCACCACCAAGTAGCTACTTCAAACCAAGAGGACGCGCCCTCAAGGGGTGGACGACCTAAAGTGTAAGAACCCTGATTTTTGGTAATATTTTAAAAATTATTATGAATAGTGATTTTGGGAATTATGGAAAACTTTTGAGATAACGTTATATGAATGATGGAATATTTATATTTTTGAGAACGTAGTATTATTGTACAAATGAATTAAGAGAATGCAAAAGTCGTCAGAATGTGAAGATTTTCACTTCCACTGAACATTTATAAAAACGTGGGATATTGAGGATAATTGAAGCCCTAGATTGAACTAAATCCCACGGCAAGGAAATTATGGAATTTAAAGGGATTATCAAAATCAAGTGCTTGAGAATGACGATAGAAATCTCTATGCGACGAAACGCGTTTATGAAAAAATTATCGAACCTTGCATGAAGGATTAAGTGATAAGTATTGGATAACAAGTAATTAAATACAAGAACCATATAAGAGCCATGCAACTAACTAGTTAAAGATCCAACCAAGCCATTAGAAAGCAACTAAGTAACTAGAATCTAGTTAGAAGTCTAGTTAGCACAATGACCAAGGTCAAGGAGACAAGGTTCATGATTTTAAGGATCACCACATATTAAACCTAGTCTAAGGATGAGCTTAGCTTGCAAGAGACACCTAAGGCATATACAAACACACATTACATATTTCCTTGTATTATTACAACACAAAACAAAAAGTAAAAGCTCTTCCCCTCCCCCATTCTCAGCATTATGCCCAGCAAGAACAGAGGAGAGAAATAAATTCATAACTTGATATTTACTCATCCTAAAATCGCCATATTTGTACCAAAGCTTCCTCAATCCATACCCAAGGTACGTTCAAAATTTCATGGCAATCCAAGTAGTGTAACATATTCAAATATTGGATCAAAGTTGAGGCAGAAAAGTAACTCCGAAAATACTAACTTTTGTTCTTGATTTCTTTTGGTGAGTTTGAGGATGATAAGCTTAGTTCAAGCAAGACCAAGGTTCTTTAAGCTATATACAAGTGTTCTTGAGCCCAGGAAAGGTATAATCCTCATCCATCTTTTGATTTATGTTAAGTTATGAGCTAAGTTTCAAGATATGTTCAAGAACATGTTGTTTGAGGATTTTGGAGTATAAATACTTAAATCTTGATGGTTGATTGTTTTGGATTGATGTTGGTGGTATGTTTATGAAGTTTAAGAACTGAGATTTAGTAAGGATGAGAGTCATGGTGTTTTGGTAATTTTTAAATGAACTTAACAAGGTTAAAATTGAAAGTTGAGACATGAATGAACATTTTAGTGGCCATTGAAACTGAGACTGTTTTGAAACCCAATTTCGGACCAAAAAGATTTGTGTTCTCAAACACTACTGGTCAAAAATTTCAAGATCTTGTTTTGTAGTTTGTAACCATATAAAGTACATGTTGAGGAAATTTGTGGTTTAAAAGTTATGGTCATTTTAGTGTAAGTGGTTCAAGAACAAAAGCTGCTACAAAACACTGAATGGTAAATTGAATTCGGACCCCTTAAAATATTGATAAAATTCTGAAACTTTGGTGACAGAAGGTTGAGACACTAAGGAAGACAACCGAAAAAGAATTAAGTAAAAATATGAATATTCGAATTTACAAAAATGTTTGAACCAGAGTTACGCGATGACGCTATGTACTGCATAGCTACTACCCTGTTTTGCAATTTCGGGAAAATTGGTCCCCTGTCCAGAACCCAATCTTGGATGGATTACATTATATATATATATATATATATATATATATATATATATATATATATATAGTCTGACTCAAGAGAGAACCTAACACTAAAAAAATCGTAGAACTATTAGTAGTCGTTGGATTGTCTTTAAATCAACTATTTAGATTCATTTTATTTTTAAGTACAAAATTTTTATAAGAGTATTGTTGGGAATTAAAACAACTACCCAATTAGTTCAATTAATTAGAATAGAAATTTGATCAATTACTCATTTATTAAAATCTTATCTTTTTATTAATTTTTTATAATTTAGAAATTTTAATTTATTTTATTAAAAATATTTTTACAAAAAAATAATTCAGAAGATAATAAAGTTCTAGTATAGAACCTATTTTGTTTCGTAGTAAAAATACGGTGTTCTAGTACTGAATTTTAAAAGTTATGCACGAAAAATTCAAAGTTCTACAATTGAACTTACTTTCTTTTACGAAGTTATGCAATTGAACTTACCTTTTTTAATATATAATTTTCTGTTGTTGAACACTGTTATTCCATGTTATATTTATATCGTATCTTTAATGTTCTACAACTGAACTTAAAAGTTATGCACTCTGAATTTTAAGTAAAACACATGAATTATAAATTTATACAACTGAACTTACTTGTATAACACAGTTATATCATATTCTGTTTAAATCATAACTAAAATTTTCTCACAAAAAATGATGAAAATAATGGTGAGATTTTGTGATTTTAATAGAAAATTTTATGATCGATGTTTGTGTTTAATTATAATTGTCAATCAAATATCAGTTGCTTCCAAATTGATATATTATATTTCTGATAACTTTATTCCCGATCTTTATATTGTAATATATATATAGGCTAGTGATCAAATAGAAACTAAAATTAAAATAGAAACTAGAAACTAATCTAAGCCCTTAGATTAATCTAATCTAATGGTCCTCTATTGCACCACACACAGTTAAAATACACCCTCACATACACAATCCCACCTAATCCCCTTCGTTTTGAATTTAATTTTTCCCGTTAATTGGTGATCTTTTTTTGAAATCTAACTTCACTGTATTTTTCTTCATCTCGCAACAATCAGTTTGCATACCATATTTGATATATTCCGACGATAAATCACTATTTATGCTTACGAAAATCACTAAAATGTTGGTGATTCTTGTAAGAATAAATAGTGATTTCTGCGTAAATGTAGTGATTTTCGCAAGCATAAATAGTGATTTATCGTCGGAATATATCAAATATGGCATGCAAACTGATTGTTGCGAGATGAAGAAAAATACAGTGAAGTTAGATTTCAAAAAAAGATCATCAATTAACGGGAAAAATATAATTACGAATGAAGGGGATTATGTGGGATTGTGTGTGAGAGGGTGTATTTAATTGTGTGTGGTGCAGTTTCTAGTTTTTATTTTAAATTGGTTTCTATTTGAGTAGGACTCTATATATATATATAGGCTAGTGATCAAATAGAAACTAAAATTAAAATAGAAACTAGAAACTAATCTAAGCCCTTAGATTAATCTAATCTAATGGTCCTCTACTGCACCACACACAGTTAAAATACACCCTCACATACACAATCCCACCTAATCCCCTTCGTTTTGAATTTAATTTTTCCCGTTAATTGGTAATCTTTTTTTGAAATCTAACTTCACTGTATTTTTCTTCATCTCGCAACAATCAGTTTGCATACCATATTTGATATATTCCGACGATAAATCACTATTTATGCTTGCGAAAATCACTAAAATGTTGGTGATTCTTGTAAGAATAAATAGTGATTTCTGCGTAAATGTAGTGATTTTCGCAAGCATAAATAGTGATTTATCGTCGGAATATATCAAATATGGTATGCAAACTGATTGTTGCGAGATGAAGAAAAATACAGTGAAGTTAAATTTCAAAAAAAGATCACCAATTAACGGGAAAAATATAATTACGAATGAAGGGGATTATGTGGGATTGTGTGTGAGAGGGTGTATTTAATTGTGTGTGGTACAGTTTCTAGTTTTTATTTTAAATTGGTTTCTATTTGAGTAGGACTCTATATATATATATATAATTTTAAATTAAAAATATTAGTTTTTAAGATTTTTAGGTTAGGGGTTCTTCATGACCCATATATATGTATCTTATATAGTAATTTTATTTTGAAATCCATATATTAGAGTTATTTCTAGAATGCCACTTTAATATTATTCATTATATGAATGTGTTCAGTAAACATTTTTACCTAATTTTTTAGAAAATCTTATAATATTTGTGTCTAGTTATATATTTATTTATACATTTTTCGCTAATTGTTTTCTTAAATGCACGACGTTTTGCAATCAAAGAACTGTAAAATGTATTACTTATTTTGCAAAGTCTATTAAATAAAAGTCATTAGTAATTGAAAATTTTGAAAATCACATATATTTTATAAGTCGGCCATATTTTGAGGAACAATACATTTTATAATGTAATATTTGCGCAAAAGTATATACAGAACAATTTTATTTTTTTTAATGTATATGTGATTTCCAAATCTACAAAGTACTATATTTTGCAATTTAATTACGTAATATATATTTATCTAATATAAACTAAAATTTCGGATTAAGTTCAAGTATTTTAAATTATTCCAAAACTAATTTTTTTCCCATAAACTATTATCCTACCCAAACTCAATCCAAAAGCTCAAATCATACTTTTTCTTATCTTATAAAGTTTGGGATCGTCTCAAATTTTGCCCGTATTATTTTCCATCTTATAAAATTCAAGAATTTTCCATCACGATCGACATATGCGTTTCACAAAATCGATTAATCATCAAACAAATACAGCAATGCGAACCAAAAATCAGACCTGTATAACCCGACGACACCCAAATTCTAAATCGCTGCTTGCCACTTAAAAATTAAAAAAAGCAAGCTAACAACACTTTCTTTTTTTTGAAGTAAAACGTACTTGCTTATATTAAAAAGCCTCTAAATCAATATTACATGAGATAAAATCCGGAGCAGTATTAAACCACTCCATAGGACCTGACATACACGATTGACACTTCCTCAAAGTGTTTAAGATTATCACTACAAGCTTCCACAATTGTATCAAAATTTGATTGTCCGCGATCCATTTGAAATACGTCCACTAGTAGTTTGGCATCTGATTCGAAGATGCACTTTGTAGTTCTCCAGCTTCTCATCCACTCAATAGCTTCTTTCAAACTCCATGCTTCTGCCTCTCGGACTTGAGATGTACCATGCAACAGATTGTTTCTGGCTCGAAGAAACTTACCAGTACTATCACGAACCACACACCCAACGCCAATGTTATCCCCTCCTGCACGATAAGCTGCGTCAATATTGATTTTTATCCAGTCATGTGGTGGTTTCATCCACGTTCTGCAGTGCCCAGTACTTGTACCTCGGCTTGTTTCATCCTTTTGTCTAGATCTTCTCCAATCAGCTACTAAATTTAGAGCCATTGCTTTAATTCCAAACGCCGATGTATTCACCTTTTCCCACACCCATTTATTCCTTCTCGACCATAAACTCCAACACAACAATCCTATCATGACAAACTGATCTCGTGTACCTGTGTTAATGGCTCGTTTAAGCACCGTCATGACTGTATCATTGTTCATGACTCGAACAACATCTTGCAAACCAACCGAGCTCCATACCTCTCGAGCAATGTTGCACTCAAATAACATGTGAATTGCATTCTCCACACCTACATGACACCATGAACACTGGGTGTTGATATTAACTCTTTTACTTTGCAGAGCCACTGCAGTTGGCAAAACATTTACACAGGCCCTCCATAAGAAATTAAGCATCTTCCCCGGCAATTGCAGACCCCACACCCTTTTCCAGAACACTCTGATGTGGGCTGAAATATAACCCTAGAAATAATTAATGACATATTAATTAGACCTAGTTTGGTCCAAGAATTAGGCCCGACAAAAGGCCCGAAACCCTAATTATTTATTAATTACGAAATTAATAAATAAAGGAAAATATACAGCTCATAAAAGAGTCCAAATATGATAATATCTTCATAGAAGGATCCAGAATCCCAATCAAATATTACGATGAGTCACAGCACTTATCAGATGAGGATAATACTTGCCTGCCAAGCATAACACTCCTTATCAGTTATCAATAACGAGACTTATCCATTAAGTCTCCTAAACATACTCCAAATACAAGGCTCCTGACGCCTATATAAGGACCCTCGTCCTTCATTCTAGAACTACGTTTTTTGGCTTGATTCTCTACACAGCAGAGATACGTAGGCATCTTGTGAAGACCTGTTAAGTCACGAACCACGAGAGCAGCCATTAAGACACGATTGTCCACCATCATTCATTGAATACAGCCGTCAACATCTAAATCTACTTTTTGTTCCATAACATTTGGCGCCGTCTGTGGGAAGATGACATCAACCATGGCTAGAACACGAAGAACAGCAATCGCTACTGAATCAACTGTCACCACAACTGTTCCAACCACCACGGAACCAGGGTCGTTACCCCTCACGACAGTGGTTTCTCAACCACTAGGCACTTTTCCCATCACCACAGAGGTGGTTTCTCAACCACAAGGGACGAATCCCCAAGCTTCCATACCTCAGAACGAGATGAACCCTCTTCAGATGGTTGTCTCGCCCCTCGACCCTAACCTTCCCCATGGAGCACAGATCTCTACAACCGTGCTTCCTATGAGCACAAATCCAGCATACGGACTACCCAACTATCCCCCTGAAGCCGGAAGGAGTGGACATGCCCCAATAATTCATGAACCATATGAACCAACCTACATTCAAGGATTGGGACCCATCCCTGAAGGAAGATATTTAGATTATTCTGGGCCCTACTCTGATGACTACTCGTCTGATGAAGGACGAGATCAAGCACCCAGAAGAAGAAGAGCCAGTAAAGAGCCCCTTGGAAGAAGGAATCGGGGGGCAACTACAAGGGCACCTATGACTGCCATGGAAAGGATAAGGGCTCATGAGGCCGAGATCCAGAAACTAAAGAAAAGCATGGAGATAGAGCAACAAAGGAGGCAGACTCAACCTTCGAACCAAGGGGCAGGAGATGTCCCCCTAATTGATTTAGGAACACCTTCAAGGAGACAAGAAGGAGCTAGGGCTCCAAGGACGGAGATTCCCAGGTCAGATCCCCGTGCTTTGACACAGCTGGGTGACCCAGACGATCCTATTCCACCTTTTACTGAAGAGGTAATGAACGCTCATGTATCAAGGAAATTCAAGATGCCTACTATCAAGGCATATGACGGAACGGGTGATCCCGCAACTCATGTGAGGACTTTTTCGAACGCACTGTTGCTGCAACCAGTCACTGATGCTCTTAAATGTAGGGCGTTCCCTCAAACCCTGGCTGGCATGGCCCAAAGATGGTATAGCCGCTTGCCGCCCAACTCTATCAGTTGTTTCAGAGATCTGAGCATAGCCTTCATCAGTCAGTTCATCAGTGGGCGAGTACATGAGAAAAGCTCTGCTTCACTCATGAACTTAACTCAAGGAAGAAACGAGACGTTGAGAGATTATCTCAAACGTTTCACCAAGGAAACATTGAATATACCCGATCTAGACAATAAGGTAGCTATGATAGCCCTTCAACAAGGAACCACGGATGTCTTTTTCAAGATGTCATTGGCCAAACACCCTCCTGAGAGCATGGCTGAGCTCCAACAAAGGGTTGGAAAGTACATTAAAGCTGAAGAAAGCATGAAGAAAACTGACACCCCCGCCATAGGTGGAGGGAATAATGGTGGATCAAAGAAACGAAAGACAGAGCAAGAGTATGATGTCAAGGACAAATATCCTCGTACGACTAGAGACTCTGATTCAGCCCCAAGGAAGAGCATTCCGGGCACAAAGTTTACTGAATATGCAAGATTGAATGCCCCAAGGAGTCAAATCCTTTATGACATTGAGAAAGATAGGGACTTTTGATGGCCGAAGCCACTAAGGGGAGATCCTGAAAAGAGAGATAAGAACAAGTACTGTAGATACCATAAAGATTCAGGCCATGATACTGATGATTGCAGGCAACTCAAGGATGAGATTGAGTTTCTGATTCGAAAAGGGAAGTTGAATAAATTCACCAAGGACGATGACAGGAACCCCCCTAGGAGGGACTATGATCGAAGGGATGGGGACCGAGATCAAGGTCGTAACCCGCCAACCCGAGGACCGGTGATCAACATGATTTCAGGAGGACCAACCGCAGCCGGAACTACAAGGAACTCTCGGAAGGCTTATGCCCGAGAAGTAATGCATATTGTTGGAGAAGCACCCAAGCGTGCCAAAACCGATATGACGATTGGGTTTGATGATTCTGACCTTGAAGGGGTGAAGTTCCCCCATGATGATCCTCTAGTGATAGCCCCAGTAATTGGAAATAATGAGGTAAAACGAGTCTTGGTGGACAATGGGGCCTCTGTTGATGTCCTTTTCCATGACACGTTCTTAAAGATGGGATATAATGATTCTCAACTAATCCCCACGAACATGCCCATTTACGGGTTCAATGGGGTGGAATCTAAAGTGGAAGGCACAATTCTGTTGCCTATAACTATTGGTAAGGAACCAAAAGAGGTAACTCAAATGTTGAATTTTGTGGTAATTAAGGCATCCTCGACCTACAACGCCATCCTTGGAAGGACCGGCCTTCACGCTTTTAAGGCTGTGGCCTCAACTTACCACCTAAAAATAAAGTTCCCAACCAGGAATGGAGTTGGAGAAGAAAGGGGTGATCAAAAGACAGCCAGGAGCTGTTATGTAGCCGCGTTAAGGCCAGACGGAGTTGGGGGGCAGGTTCTCCCAATTGAAGACATGGACATCAGAAACGATGAAGAAAGAAGAGGAAAGCCAGCTGAGGATCTTGTTCCCATTCCCCTGATTCCAGGAGAACTAGACAAAGTCACCTACATTGGAGCTCTACTACCTGAATCTATGAAAAGCAAGTTGACATCCTTTCTTCAAGAAAACAGTGATGTATTTGCTTGGACAGCAGCTGATATGCCAGGGATTGATCCCCAATTGATAACCCACAAATTGAATGTGGATCCAGAAAGGAAGACAGTGAAACAAAAGAAAAGAAATTTTGCTCCAGAAAGGCAAGAAGCCATCAAGCAGGAGGTAGAAAAACTCTTGGAAGCAGGTTTCATTGAAGAAATTCAGTTCCCTGAATGGTTGGCTAACCCAGTGATGGTCAAGAAAGCTAATGGAAAGTGGAGAATGTGTGTGGACTTCACCGACTTGAATGATGCATGTCCTAAGGATTGTTTTCCCTTACCGAGGATTGATGCTTTGATAGATGCCACTGCTGGACACGAGATGCTAAGTTTCATGGATGGCTTCAGTGGATACAACCAAATTAAGATGCACAAGGATGACATCCCCAAGGTATCATTCATTACCGACTTTGGTGTTTTCTGTTATTTAGTCATGGCATTTGGACTTAAGAATGCAGGGGCAACATACCAAAGATTGGTGAATAAGATTTTTGAACCACTGATTGGTAAAACAATGGAAGTTTATGTGGATGACATGCTAGTCAAGAGCCTCGACAAGGCAGACCATATAAAACATCTTCAAGAAGCGTTTGAAGTGCTGAGACACCATAAGATGATGTTAAATCCAGCAAAATGTGCCTTCGGGGTAGGCTCAGGAAAGTTTTTAGGCCTGATGGTCTCCAAGAGAGGAATCGAAGCTAACCCTGACAAGATCAAGGCAATCCTAGACATGGAACCACCCAAGTCTGTTAAGGATGTGCAGAAACTGACAGGAAGAGTTGCAGCATTGGGAAGGTTCATCTCCAAGTCAGGAGAAAAGTGCTTACCTTTCTTCAAAGCACTCAAAAATGTGAAAAATTTGGAGTGGACACCTGAAAGCCAAGAAGCCTTTGAGGCCCTGAAGAAATACATGGCTGAAGCGCCACTGCTGGCAAAACCAAAGCCAGGAGAGATTCTCTATTTGTACTTGGCAGTCTCCGACACTGCCCTTGGAGCTGTTTTGGTGAAGGAAGAAATGAAGGTTCAAAAACCCATCTACTATGTGAGTAAAATTTTGCATGGGGCAGAAATAAACTACTCTAACATAGAGAAGTTTGCCTTAGCCTTGATAATGGCCTCCAGAAAGCTACGCCCCTACTTCCAGGCTCACAAGATAGAGGTCTTGACTGATCAACCTCTGAGAAACATCTTGCACAGTCCTCAAGTTAGTGGAAGGCTGATCAAATGGGCCATTGAATTGGGCGAGTTCGACATCAAGTATAAGCCTCGAACGGCCATAAAAGCTCAGGCACTTGCTGACTTCATGGTTGAATGCACCATTGACAACCAAGAAGTCGGGGGGCAGGAAGTAATAGTAGAAGGTGAAGAAGGTGAAGAAATGGTCTCCAAAGAATGTTGGGTGCTCTATTTTGATGGAGCATCAAAAACAAAATCAAGTGGAGCTGGTTTAGTGCTACAAAGTCCTGATGGATTCATAATAGAGTATGCACTAAAACTTGACTTCCCAACGACAAACAATGAGGCTGAGTATGAAGCTCTGATAGCTGGCTTAGGGCTGGCTGGAGCCCTAAGGGTCAAAACTCTGAAAGTATGTGGAGACTCAAGGCTAGTGGTATCCCAAGTAAATGGAGAGTTTGAAGCTAGAGACGAAGTCATGGCCAAGTACTTAAAACTTGTCAAGGCCATCATGACTCAATTCGATGAATGATATGTGGAGCACATTCCCAGAGAGGAAAACGTGAAGGCTGATGCCTTGTCTAAATTTGCCTCTTCTGAAATTGAAAACTATGCAGGGAGTGTATACTTCCATGAAAGGCATATGTTTAGGCCTATTAATATTCCGAGGAAACAACTTAATTTAAACAAGTATGTAATAAGTAAATAATAAGTTAATATGTCACAGGAATCTCAGATAGTTTTATCTGTCAAGAGAATGGAGAATTAAAGTCATCTACAGACTTGAAGTTATTCTACATTGAAAGAAGTTCAATTTATTGTTCAAGCCTCAGTGAAGTATTCAAGATAGTGGATTTACTACAGTGACGGAGATTTCCAGATGGTGACGGAAGAAGTACAGGATACAGAGTTTTGTCAAAGCTAAAGTAAAGAAGCCACAGCTTTAAATGTTTTAAAGATGAAGAATTATCATTGAAGTCAGTTATTCATGAAACCAGACAGTGCATCGAATGACGACATCAATCAGTGGAATTCAATCTTCTATATTCAGTGGTTTTCAGAAGATAGAGTAATGCAAGGATTTTAAATTATCTTCTTTAATTTATTAATTCAATTTAATTAATAAATTAATTCTATCAGAATTAATTTATTTATTAAATTAGTTATGATAGCAGTTTAAATTATTTATTAATTTAATTCTATAAAAGAATTAATTTTAATCAATAATTTAATCTATGTAAAATAAATTAAAAGGATTCTTTTTAAAATCTCGGTATGACCTGTTTGATTTACTCGGTATGACCTAGTGTATTAATTCTGTTAGGTTCTACCGAGTAATATTAAGGTCATACTATTCAATTCTGTCAGGTCATACAAGTCAGTTCTGTCAGGTCATACACTTTACTTTCTCTTGGTCATACCGAGAGTTGGTATTCTACTGTAGGTCATACCGGACTTTTCTTGTAGGTCATACTGGTCATTCAAGGTTCTACCGAGCAATTGTTTGCAGGTCATACAAGTATATGATTTGTTTTATTAAATCTTTATGATTTAATAAACAGGTCATACAAGGCTTATTGGATTTGTATTTAATTCCCAGCAGAACACAGGAGAAGGCAGTTGAACAAAAAGAAAGACATTGAAGCATTTACTCTCAAGAACAAAAGAAGCATTAAATCTTATTTCTTCTCAAGCAATTAATTCTAGTTTGTATTGTTAAATCCAAACCACTAGAAGTTGATTACTTATATTGCTTTGATCATCTAGCGGATTTTTATCCCTAGAATTTATCTCGAACTTGCTTTTAGCATTCGATCTTTTTATTACAAATATTAGAAAAGTTCATGTCGAATTTATTCTAAATTTGTATTAATTAGTTTGAGATAAATACTTTGTAATCCATATTGTATTTGCAACACCCTTCAAGTTTAATATAAGTTATATTTAACTTGAATCTTGTTTCATTTATATTCCGCATTAATTTGTTCTTATTGTTAAATTATTCAAAGGACAAATTTCGATAAAACGGTATAGTTTGTATTCAACCCCCCTTCTACAAACTTATCATGACCTAACAATTGGCATCAGAGCCTTTTGATTGATATACAAATCAAAGATCCAATTGTTTTGAGATTTTTCTTAAACTCTGATTTTTTATTATTCTAAAAATCTCAAAAGATGTCTACTACACAGAAAGTTGGTACAGTTAAAATCCCAATATTCAGCAAGGAGCATTATCCAATGTGGAAGAAGAAGATGCTCCTATTTCTTAAAGTTGCTAATCCTAAATAGTTGGATGTGCTCAAGAGTGGTCCCAAACTCCCTATGATTATTGAGGGAGAATTAATTGTGGATAATGTTGTGACAAGGGCTGCTAGGATGTACCCTAAAGATCCCAAGGAGTACACTCCTGATGAGAAAGAGGATGTTACTTTGGATTCCTGTCTTCAGTTGATCCTTATTGAGAGTCTTGATCCTATCATGCATAATCATGTCCTAAATTGTGATACTACCAAACACATTTGGGGAACCATAGAGATAATCAATGAAGGGACAGAGGAAGTTAGGGAGAATATGCTGGAAATCCTCACTTCACAATATGAGCATTTCAGATCAAACCCTGGTGAAGGTATCTCTCAGGTTTTTGAGAGATACAATAAATTAATCAATGATCTGAATCTCAATGGGAAGCACTACACCAACAAGGAGATTAACAAGAAGTTCCTTCTTACACTTCCACCTCATTTGGAGCACAAAATATCTGCAATCAGAGAAGCAAGAGATATGAATGAGATTGCTTTGGAGAGATTGTATGGTGTTCTGAAGACCTATGAGCTGGAGCAGATTCAACAAAAGGAGTTGTATGGAACTGGGAAGATTGTTGGTACCTCTACTGCACTGGCTGCTGAAGTCCCACAGAAACTGGAAGTGAAGGCTGTTCAACCTTCCAGTTATAACATGAATGTTATTGATGCTGAATATGGATTAACATCCATTGATCAATCTGGTGGTGACTTCTATTCTTTAGAAGAACTTGATCAGCTGGAGGATGGTGACTTGGCTTTGATAGTCAGGAAATTTGGGAAGTTCAGATTCAAGAGGAATCCCAATCTTAAGTTCAGACCCAGATTTCAGAGAGGTGGATCCTCATCTTCAAGTGGCACAAGGGGTGGCTACAAAACTGGAACTGTGGAGAGGAGCTCAATCAGATGCTACAATTGCAATGAGTTGGGTCACTTTGCTACTGAATGTAAAAAGCCAAAGCAAGTGACAAGAAACACATTTGATTCTAGCAAGAAGAACAAGATTGGGAAAGCCTATGTTGCTGAGGGAAAGAGTTGGGATGACACTGACAGTGATGAAGAAGCAGGTGAGATTGGGAACCTTGCTTTAATGGCTAAAGAGGAAAGCACTTCATCCAGATACATGTCAGAGGTAACCTTTACTGACACTGAAATGATTCGTCATCTTGGTGGCACCTTAAGTTGTGCACGCACTGAAAATGATAGAATAATTCTTTTAAACACAAATCTTGAAAAGGAAATAAAAGAATTAAAATTAGTGCATATTAATCAAGATGAACTCACTAAAAATGTAGCAGTTCTTGAGAATAGGGTTAAATTGTATCAACAACTGGAAACCATTCTTAAAGATCAGATTAGTGAGCTTAAGACCAAAGCTAATGCCTATTACAACTCTTGTAAGACGGCTAAAGAAATTTTTAATAAACAAGCTGTTGGTAATCATGTCAGTATAAGTTATGATTATAATAAGGCCATTGGATTGCTTGGTATTAATACACCTTGTAGAGTCAGAGAAGAAAGAAAGGTTGTTCCTTATATACTTAAGGGTATTGAAACACCCTTCTGTAAAGAGTCCGAGGCAGATCCTCTGAATGAGTACTCTATCATTATTGCTGAGGAGATTCGTGAGGAAGATATTGCTTTGGAAACTGAACAGTCCAAAAAGTGTATATCTGATATTCCAGTCAAAGTTGCTACAACTGAAAAGACTAAATCAGATATCCATATGTTGGATCAAAACAACTGTAGAAATAACATGCCTGATATTAATTCTTCTCATAAAGCATGTGGTGTGATTAATTGCATGTCTTGTGCTTTCAATGTTATGTATGCTTATTTTAATAGTAAGCATGTATCTAGTGATAAGACTGCTCCACGTCAACATGTTAATAATAAGAAGCATGTTAAAGCTAAGACTACTAATCCTCCTAATACTAGAGTGGATTCATTTATCCCTAAGCCTAATCAGAAATGTGTTAAGGCTGGCTATAAATGGAAACGCTCTTATGTGAAAGAGGTTGAAGTAGTTGTAGTTAGAAATGTTGTTTTGCCTGACAAAGGCCAGTTCTTTAAGTATGCCGGACCCAATAAATATTGTGCTCCGAGGAAGGACTAATCAATCTGATATTGCAGGGAGTTAAACAGGTAAACCGTGTTATGTGGATTCTTGACAGTGGCTGTTCAAGGCATATGACCGGAGATAGAGCCCTGCTATCAGATGTGGTTGAGAAAGCTGGCCCAGTAGTTACCTTTGGAGATAACAGCAAGGGTATTACGAAAGGATATGTCTGTTTGAAGAACGGAAATGTTATCATTGAAGATGTTTCATTTGTGGAAGGTCTGACGTTCAATCTTCTCAGCATCAGTCAATTCTGTGACAGAGGATATGCTGTTTCCTTTGAAAGAGAGAAGTGTCAGATCCTTCACAAGAAGAATGGAAAGCCTGCTCTTCAAGGAGTAAGGAAAGATGACTTGTTCATAGCTGATCTGAACTCAGGATTCAAAGATGAAGTTAATTGTTTTTATGCTAAAGCTTCATCAGATGATAGTTGGCTATGGCACAAGAAGATGTCTCACCTTAACTTCAAAACCATGAACTCTTTAGTCAAGAGGGAATTGGTTAGAGGTTTGCCTCAGATGGAATTTTCACAGGAAGGACTGTGTGAGGCATGTCAGAAAGGAAAGTCAAAGAAAGCTTCTCACAAGGGCACTGACACATCATCAATAACTGAACCACTTCAGCTACTGCACATGGATTTGTTTGGTCCAGTTAATGTGATGTCCATGTCAAAGAAACAATATGCACTTGTGATTGTTGATGACTTTTCAAAATATACATGGGTTTTATTCCTACATTCCAAGGATGAGACCCCTTACTTGGTGATTAGCCACATAAAGTTGATTGAGCTGGATTCTAGATTCCCCGTTAGAGCCATAAGGTCAGATAATGGTACTGAATTCAAGAATGCCATTCTAAATGACTATTGTGCTGATAAAGGAATAACAAGACAGTATTCTGCCCCTAGAACTCCTCAACAAAATGGAGTAGTGGAAAGAAAGAATCGTACATTGATTGAAGCTGCTAGGACTATGCTTAGTTAGTCTAAACTTCCAACGTACTTTTGGGCTGAAGCAGCGAATACAGCTTGTTATACTCAGAATTGAACATTAATCAACAAGGACTTAATGAAGACTCCTTATGAGATCATGAACAACAAGAAACCAACTGTCAAGTACTTTCATGTATTTGGAGCAAAATGCTTTGTGCTTATAGATGACAATGTGAAACGTGGCAAGTTTGATGCAAAGGCACAAGAAGCTATTTTTGTTGGTTATTCCAGAAGATCTTACAGGGTCTACTTGGTTGGCAGTCACACAGTAAAGGAAAGTGTCAATGTTACTTTTGATGACACTAAGTTCCCTAGTATCCAAAAAGAAGACTCATCTGAAAAGCTGAAGTTTGATAACTTGCCAGACTCAGAATCAGATGATGAAGCCCCACCTGAAGTTATTGCTGGTGATGATAATAACAATGATGATAATGATCATGGTAATGGTGGTGGAGACACTGGTAACAATGGAGATACCACCAACACTGGAGAAGAATCTTCAAGACAGTCAAGCAACAACTCAGGGGGAGCAAATGAAGGATCAACTAGTCACTCACAACATCAAAGTGAAATTCAAGGCGAATCATCAAGATCAAATCTTCCAAGACAGATTGTATGGAATAAAGCTCATCCCTTTGAGCTGATCATTGGTGATCCAGATGTTGGAGTTAAAACTAGAAGTGCAACTCAGAATGAATGTCATTTTTCAGCATTTTTATCTAAAATGGAGCCAAAGAAAACTGAGGAAGCACTGACTGATCCAGATTGGGTGATTGCTATGCAAGATGAACTCAATCAATTTGAACAACAGCAAGTCTGGAAGCTGGTACCCAGGCCAAAGAACAAGAAAGTAGTTGGTACAAGATGGGTATACAGGAACAAGCTAGATGAGGATGGCATTGTTACAAGGAACAAAGCAAGACTGGTTGCACAAGGGTATTCACAAGCTGAAGGCATTGATTATGATGAAACCTATGCACCAGTGGCTAGACTTGAGGCCATCAGGATGTTCTTAGCATTTGCTGCTTACTCCAATTTTAAAGTCTATCAAATGGATGTTAAGAGTTTCCTGAATGGTGAACTTGATGAAGAAGTGTATGTGGAACAGCCCCCTGG
Source organism: Heracleum sosnowskyi (assembly GCA_030848705.1). NCBI lineage: Eukaryota > Viridiplantae > Streptophyta > Magnoliopsida > Apiales > Apiaceae > Heracleum > Heracleum sosnowskyi. Next base: position 77,794,823 of record CM061235.1, read on the forward strand.
CTTTGAAAATCAGGAGCTGCTGGACTTTGTGTACTTTCTCTTCAAGGCTATCTATGGTCTCAAGCAAGCCCCAAGAAAATGGTATGACACTCTCTCTGGTTTTCTTTTAGAAAATGGTTTTGTTAGAGGTATCATAGACAAAACTCTTTTTTCAAAGAAACACAAAAGTGATATGATATTAGTCCAAGTCTATGTGGATGACATCATATTTGGGTCTACTAATGATAATCTCTGTAAGAGATTTGCTGAGCTAATGTAGAGTAAATTTGAAATGAGTATGATGGGTGAGCTGAAGTTCTTTCTTGGATTACAAGTAAGTCAAAGGTCAAATGGTATGTTTATTTGTCAATCCAAGTATCTCAAAGAACTCCTCAAGAAGTATCACATGGAGGATTCAGCATCAGCAAGGACTCCATCTTCAACAGCCATCAAACTTGGAGCTTCTGACAAATCTATCAAGGTAGATGTTACAAGCTACAGAGGTATGATTGGCTCCTTACTCTATCTTACTGCTAGTAGACCAGATATTATGTATGCTACATGCTTGTGTGCAAGGTTCCAAGCGGACCCTAGAGATGTACATCTCATTGCTGTGAAAAGAATCTTGAGATATCTTAAGGGTACACCTAATCTAGGTATCTGGTACCCTAAAGAGTCTGGTTTTAATCTTGTTGGATATACAGATTCTGATTATGCAGGTAGTGTTGTGGATAGAAAGAGTACCTCCGGGAGTTGTCAATTCCTAGGAGGTAGGTTGATTTCCTGGTATAGCAAGAAACAGCAAACAGTTTCCAATTCAACAGCAGAAGCTGAATATATTGCTGCTGGAAGCTGTTGTGCTCAGATCTTATGGATAAGGAATCAATTAAAGGACTATGGCTTTGCATTAGACAAAATTTCCATATTTTGTGATAATACAAGTGCCATAGCAATCTCCAACAACCCTGTGCAGCACTCGAGAACGAAGCACATTGATATCAGGTATCATTTTATCAGAGAGCATGTTATGGATGGAACAGTGGAGTTACACTTTGTACCCACTGAAGAACAGACTGCAGATATTTTCACTAAATCTGTTGACGAATCCACATTTATCAGGTTAGTTGGTAAATTGGGTATGTTGAACAGTCTTAGTGATTGACAATATCTCCGGTAGGTTTGTTCTTAACTAAATCATTTTCTCTTGTTGTTTTAAGTTGTTAAATATTGCTAATCCACGTTTATTGTGCAAAGCTTGTTAATTTAGATATTCTGAATAATTTATTTTCTTTAAAAATATTTTTCTCATTTTCCATGGAGAAATGTATTTTTATTGAAAATATATTTATTTAGAATCATTTAAGTTATTTTCAGATTGTAAATATTTTTGTTCAGATTTTTCCTGCAGGTTTATAGTAGTTTTATGTTTTTTTTTATTTTTATGCAGTAGGTTTCAGCTGTTTAGAATATTCAGTGAATATTTTCTGTTTTTGCTGCTTCTGTTTGCATATAATTCGGTATGACCCTTTAGTTTGGTCATATTGGCATGTTTTTTCATTTCTGTTAATAGTTTAATTCTTAATAATATTCGGTATGACCTTAGGATTGGTCATATTGGAATTTTGTTTGTTTATTAGAACTCGCAGGTCAGTTTTAAACTCGGTATGACCTATCTTAAAGGTCATACTGGTTATTTTATTTTATTTTTATTAGTATTTTTCAGTTTTTATTTCAGTTTTCTCGGTATGACCTGTAGAATACTCTGTATGACCTGGTACAAAAACTCGATATGACCTCCCTTTAGGTCATACCGAGCTCAGCAGAACCCTCCTCTATAAATACCAGTGCTTTTCTAGTTCTTTTTCTTTACATTTCTTTCTAACTCAAGTTTTTACTTAGTTAACTTTGCTCTGGTTTGGGTTTTATTCTTAGAACAACGAACTATTGCAAATTTTTCTTGTGAATTACTTGGGATTTTTTTCTTTTCTGATTATTATTATTATTAATTGCTGTTTTATTCTAGTAATATTTTTAATTTTATTATTTATTTTCAAATGGCTGCTGAGTTTGTTGTTGAACGTTTTAATAATTACGTTGGCTATTTTGATCCCCTTAAGTGTTCTGTTGAACGTTTTAGGCCGTGGATTCGTTTTTTAAATGAACAATCAATTGTTAGCTATGCTATCACTGCTTCTGTTGATTTAAAGATTGAACCCCTTCGTCTATTATGCTTAACTGCTGTTGTTGCTGAAGATATGCGATCTTTTACATTCACTATTTCTGATCGTCAGTACATAGTAACTAAGGAGATCTTTTGTCAAGTACTTCATTTTCCTCTTGATAATTTTGCTAGATTCCCTACTGATGCCGAGTTAGTTCAATTTTTCTCTAGTATTGACTACCAAGGAAATATTTTTCTTCCTCGTCTGACTAAGGGTAATCTGGCATGTGAGTGGGATTTGTTCTTTGACTGTCTAGCCAAAGTTTTTAGTAATTCTACCAAAAACAACTTTCCAGTCATCACTTCTGTCCTACAAAACATTGCCTATGCTGCTGTTTTTAACCTGAGATTGGACATAGGAACTCTTGTGTGGGATCTCTTGATAAGGAGGATTTTCAATTACACTAGAGATATTGAAACTGGAAAGAAAGTTAGATGCTTTTATTCTCGTTTCCTTTCTCTTGTGTTGAATCATGTTCTTTCTGATGAACATAAAACACTTTTTCAAAACACTCCTTTTCAAGTCCCCGCACACACTAATCCTCTCATATATTCTACTTTGTCCACCAGTTCTAAGTCTAGAAGGAGACCCCTAGTTCCACAATCATATCTGCGAGGGATTTTGCAACCACAGTTACCTTTACTCTTTATTGAACATCCAGTGGTTGGATCCTCGTCAGCAGGAACTTCAATGGCGCCTCCTAACACCATGGCACTTCAGGTAATATATCCTCTCTCAACTGCTCCACTAACCCAAGAGGTTCTTAGGATTGACCAAGGGATTGTAGAACCACAATCTCTGTCCCCGGTCATAGAGCCACACACAGAGTCAAATCCATTGACCGCTCCCCTAGAACAATCAGCTACAACAAGATCAAGAGAGCAACTTGAAGTAGAGTTTAATGTGAGTGATCCCACAGCTCTGCCTCCACCACTAAAGAAGAGAAGAACACTACTTGAGGCATCTGTTAGCCAGTCTGTATCCTCCCAAAAGGATATGGATTATCAAAAGGCCAATGAACAGTTACTAGAGACATCCTCTCAACAGGATGAATCTATTGAAATTCGCCATCAGGCCATGGCATTCTGTACAGAGTCAAGCACTCTCCCATTACTCACAATGGGAGAAAACACTTCTGAAACATTAGTAGAGACTCTTGCACAGGACACTCTGAGAGGAGAGCACATAGGAATGCTTGGTGAAACAGTGCCTACCATTGTCACGGTAGAAGAGCCTTCACAGGCTTCAGAGGGAAATTCTGGTTCTTTGCCCACAATAATAGAACCATTTTCTCCCCTCCCAGAGGGAACATCTCTGGCTCCTCTAAGGGATTCTTCACTCGCAGTTTTAACTGGAGAAAGTGAAGGGCAACATGGTAAGTCCATATCTGAAGCAATTCAGTTTTCAATTTCTGATGAATTTTTGGACTTTACCATGGATTGGGATTCGCGAACTCCCATTGCACCACCAGTGACCTCTCAAGAAGGGGCTATGGTGATTTTTTCTGCAGGTACTTCAACTCCAACCATGGATAAACAGCTAGTGGTTAGTTCTGAGAGACAAACACAGAGCGATACACAAGCACGTGAGGTGAGTGAAACACCATCGCGAGAAATTGAGATGAGTGCACACAATGACACATACACTGCTTCATTATTGGCTCAAATAGCTGGTTTACAGAAACAACTTCAAGAGTCCCAGGCTGAAAAAGATATTCTCAAGGCACAAGTGGTTGAACGGTCTTCTTCTTCCACCTCTGTAACTAATCAGCTGGGTCATCTTAGAGATGAGATACAAGGAGTGAAGGTCACATTGGTCCCCAAGATGAATGATGTTCAAGAATCACAGGTGTTAATGGCTTCAGATATGTCAGAGCTTCTGGTTTCTAATGCTGAGATCAGGGAGGCTGTCAAGCAGATTCCTAATATTTCAAACAGGGTAGACTCAATTCAGGAGACTGTTGATGAACATCAGTGGTACAATGATGAGAGGTTTGCCAGAATTGAAGGAGGGATGCAACATTTGAATGAAGGCATGAAACATCTGTATACAATGATCAAGAACTCACATCAACCCAATGCTGAACAGAAGAAATTATTTGAGGGTGATGATGATGAAGAGGACAATGCTGACAAGGATGGAGATGAAGGAAATAAAGATGAGGATCCTAAGGCTGATAAAGCTAACTCTGTAGAGGATTCCTCAACTAAGGGGGAGAATAAGGAGAATGAAGGAGGAGTTTCTGGTTCTGGTACTCAGAAGGATAAGGGGAAAGGAAAGCTGATTCAAGATGATTTCTATTTTCAGGATGTACTTAATGATGAAGACTTTCAAGTATCTGGTGATGAAGACATCTTTGGAGAGGAGGAGATTGAGAAGGAAGCTGACTATGGAGAATGGGATGATCAAGATTATCTATTCACTCCTGATCCTGCTTTTGAGGAGGAACTGAAGAAACAACAGGAGGAGATAAGGAGGAAGAAGGATGAGAATGTCAAGGTCTCTCAGATTATATCTGAGAAGCTTCAACTTCAGAAAGTTGAGCATGAAGAAAAACAACGTCTTCATAGCTTGCAAGTCAAAGACCGTAAGCTTGACATTAGACTGAAGAAAGGGGAAAAATGGGCTAAAGCTAAAGAGATGTTTACTCTTCCACAGAAAGGGTCAAACAATGATAAGGAGTTCATTAGCCTACTTCAGAAATTCTTGAAGGTCAATCCAGATAATTCAGTGTACATGAAAGCTCTACAAGAAGAAATCTTAAGGATTACTACTGGATTTGACAGGGTGAGAAATGAAATGATTATATATGTTTCTTGTCAAAGCATAGGAACTATCAATGTTTCCCTGGATTGCTTTGCAAGTAGATCATTGTCAGAGCTGTGGATTCTCATGAGCAGAGTTAAAGGTGATTCTTATTTGAATGTGCTGCTGCATGAAGAGCTCAAGGATTTTGCTATAAGGGTCAGTCCTCAGATTGTGAGTGTTCCATTTGAAGTCAAATTTTATAAAGGAAGAGCACTACAAACCTGTGGATTGGATCCTGTTTCTTTAAAGGTCTATACTGCAATGCATCTGATCATGCTGGAGAACATGCTTAGGACTACTGGATTTGCTTCAGAAGAGAAGACTGAAGTTGCTGACATTATTCAAAACTATTGTATTTCCAACATCAAAAGGTTTCATCAGTTGAAGAATAGATTGAAGAAAGTTACAACTTTGCCAGTCAGACCAACAAATCTTACTACTGAAAGTGATCGTGTTCTAGATAAAGACTTGCTGGATGCAATGGAGGAAGGTGAAATGAGTGATCAAGAATTGTGATCACTAGCTCTGTTTTGTAAATGTTATATGTATAGAGCTTAGGTATTTCAAGATAGGATCAATGTCAACATATGTTCAGTCTAGAGGAACATCTATCTTGTATTTATCTTTACTGTTTGAATCTGGAAATGTTATATATAAACCAGAACTTTTCTTGTTATTTACTTGGCTCTTAAAAGTCATTTCTATTTCTTGTTTAAGTTAGTTGAGTTATCCTCTAGGTATTTGATTGTTATTCTCTAACAAACAAATAGGGGGAGATTGAAAGGCATATGTTTAGGCCTATTAATATTCCGAGGAAACAACTTAATTTAAACAAGTATGTAATAAGTAAATAATAAGTTAATATGTCACAGGAATCTCAGATAGTTTTATCTGTCAAGAGAATGGAGAATTAAAGTCATCTACAGACTTGAAGTTATTCTACATTGAAAGAAGTTCAATTTATTGTTCAAGCCTCAGTGAAGTATTCAAGATAGTGGATTTACTACAGTGACGGAGATTTCCAGATGGTGACGGAAGAAGTACAGGATACAGAGTTTTGTCAAAGCTAAAGTAAAGAAGCCACAGCTTTAAATGTTTTAAAGATGAAGAATTATCATTGAAGTCAGTTATTCATGAAACCAGACAGTGCATCGAATGACGACATCAATCAGTGGAATTCAATCTTCTATATTCAGTGGTTTTCAGAAGATAGAGTAATGCAAGGATTTTAAATTATCTTCTTTAATTTATTAATTCAATTTAATTAATAAATTAATTCTATCAGAATTAATTTATTTATTAAATTAGTTATGATAGTAGTTTAAATTATTTATTAATTTAATTCTATAAAAGAATTAATTTTAATCAATTATTTAATCTATGTAAAATAAATTAAAAGGATTCTTTTTAAAATCTCGGTATGACCTGTTTGATTTACTCGGTATGACCTAGTGTATTAATTCTGTTAGGTTCTACCGAGTAATATTAAGGTCATACTATTCAATTCTGTCAGGTCATACAAGTCAGTTCTGTCAGGTCATACACTTTACTTTCTCTTGGTCATACCGAGAGTTGGTATTCTACTGTAGGTCATACCGGACTTTTCTTGTAGGTCATACTGGTCATTCAAGGTTCTACCGAGCAATTGTTTGCAGGTCATACAAGTATATGATTTGTTTTATTAAATCTTTATGATTTAATAAACAGGTCATACAAGGCTTATTGGATTTGTATTTAATTCCCAGCAGAACACAGGAGAAGGCAGTTGAACAAAAAGAAAGACATTGAAGCATTTACTCTCAAGAACACAAGAAGCATTAAATCTTATTTCTTCTCAAGCAATTAATTCTAGTTTGTATTGTTAAATCCAAACCACTAGAAGTTGATTACTTGTATTGCTTTGATCATCTAGCGGATTTTTATCCCTAGAATTTATCTCGAACTTGCTTTTAGCATTCGATCTTTTTATTACAAATATTAGAAAAGTTCATGTCGAATTTATTCTAAATTTGTATTAATTAGTTTGAGATAAATACTTTGTAATCCATATTTTATTTGCAACACCCTTCAAGTTTAATATAAGTTATATTTAACTTGAATCTTGTTTCATTTATATTCCGCATTAATTTGTTCTTATTGTTAAATTATTCAAAGGACAAATTTCGATAAAACGGTAGAGTTTGTATTCAACCCCCCTTCTACAAACTTATCAGGACCTAACATTCCAAGTCTTGAAGACCCCAAGCATCAACGGGAAGTTGGTAGCATCTATTGGTATTACCAGTTGTTGGATCGATCCCAACCACCTGAGATGATGACATCCATTAACTCTCCTATCCCTTTTGCTATGTGGGGAATGGATATACTTGGGCCATTTCCAATGGCGAGTGCTCAAAGGAAGTTCTTGATAGTGGCAATTGACTACTTCACCAAGTGGATTGAGGCTAAACCTTTAGCCAAGATAACCACCAAGCAAGTGATGCACTTCTTCTGGGAAAATGTAATATGTAGATATGGCATCCCCCGAGTCCTTGTTACGGACAATGGAACTCAATTCAACAATGATGAGTTCAAGAAATATTGTGATGAGAATGATATCAAGTTGCGCTTCACTTCTGTTGCTCATCCTCAAGCAAATGGGCAAGCTGAGGTTGCAAATCGCATTATCCTAGATGGACTGAAGAAAAGAGTTGAACGCTCCAGAAACACTTGGGTAGACGAATTGCTCCCCATACTCTGGGCCTATCGTACTACTTGCAAAGTCACCACCGGGGCAACTCCGTTTCTATTGGCATATGGAGCAGAAGCAGTGGTCCCGGTGGAGATTACTCACACCTCCCCAAGAGTTGAGGCTTATGAACCAGAAGAAAATGAAGAGGGCTTGAGGCTGGCTTTAGATCTAATTGACGAAGTTAGAGATGAGGCAAACGCCAAGATAGTTGAACATCAAAAGAAAGCGTCTTTCTACTATAACCTAAGGGTTAAAGAAAGGTTCTTTCGTCAAGGGGACTTGGTCCTTAGAAAAATTGAAGCATCTGGAGTTGGACAAAAGGGAAAGTTAGCCCCAAACTGGGAAGGCCCTTATCGAGTCAAAAATGTGTATGGACGAGGCTCGTACAAGCTAGAAACTCTGGAAGGGATTGAAGTGCCTAGAACTTGGCATGCCTCCAATTTGAAAGTTTATTATGTTTAAAGTGTTTCCTAAGTGGATTCACTATTAAGAAATAAGGTTTGATAAAACCAATCCAAGTTTTTAAACTTGAGGTTGAAGTAGTATACTATGTAAGGGTTGAACCCATTTCTTCAAGATTATGAATTCAATCAGCAATTTTGAAAATATTCTACAAGCATTGCATATTGATGTTTATGTGATTCAAAGTATTAATCAAGTACGCAAACACGAGAAATTAAAAGGCATGAAGAAAATGAGTTAAATAAATAACTTGCAAATAAAGTTAAAGTTATGCCCAAAGGCAAAATTACAGAAAATGAATAAAAAGCTACAACTAGCTACCACTAAGCATCTTCCTCGGAGCTAGACTCTTCCTCAGACTCCTCTCCAGAATCATTTCCTTTCGCAGATTCTTCTTCCTCGCTGGAGCTAGATTCCTCGAACTCTTCACCAGGATGAGAAGCATGTTTGGGATCAAGAATCCTGTCATCCTCATCCATAACGTTCTTCCCAGCCAAGGTCATCTCCAAAGTAGTAGGAGCGTGGGGGCTGGGAAAGTCAGAAATAGTGAGGGATCCAGGAAGCCTCCTTGATACCTCAGCCAAAGCCTCGTCCCATCCTTTGGTGAACTGGACGGGGAAAAGGAGATCATCATGCTGAGTAATGATCTCCTGGTACTCGGCAGAATCAAAATACTCATCAATGATGCGATCTTTCCCCTTCCTGAGTTCCACCAGCTCCGCTTGAGCATCCAATAGCTCCTTCTCCTTTCGATCCAAGGAAGCTCTAAGTGAACCCACCTCCAGCTGGGCTTGATCATACTTAGCTTTGTTGGCCTCAGAAGATGAGCGCCAGGCTTTAGCTTGAAATAAAGCCCCTTGAAAATTGGCATTAGCCTACCAATAAAACACAAGTTAGAAATAATAACTTGGAACGTAAAAAAGAAAGAAAAAGAAGAAACTTACCGCAGCAAAGGCCTGGGCTCCTGCAGACTCTGCCCCCTCCAGGGTGGAGTTAGAAACAAAATCCTTGTAGTCACAAGGAGTCAATGAATGGTGTGACCATTCAACAGCATGAGTAGACAACCCTACTATGGTGTCCTTTTTCCTTATCCCCCAATTGGGGCGCCATACAGAACTTTTGGCCGAGGCCTCGACCTCATCAACCTCGGCCACATGAGGCCTCAAAATAGCAGGGCCTTTCTCGACCAGCCTAGGATCCTTCAAGCAAGCCCTCTTGATCCTGGCTGTCTGCCCGCCTTCTGGCTCATTCTGCTTGTTGATAAACTCAGCAGCTGCAAACAAAGGTCAAGAAAAACAATCGGTATAAGGCAATCTTAATACAACTATAAGAAAATAAGAAAAGGAATTACCCTTGTCAGAAACTCTTGAAAGTTCCAGAGACTTAAGTAGAAACTCGTCCAGGAGCTCCCAAGCCATGGTGGCATAGTCATCCTTGGTGAGTTCAGCATAGGCAAAGGCCTCCTCCTCAGTCAGAACTATGTCACCAGGACTACCATCCGAAACTCTACTAAATGAGCTTTGGAATAAGGTGCCCCAGTCCCGACCATCCCAAACCAAATACATAAATTCATTTCTCCACTTGGGATTGTTGTCGGGAATGGATTTGGGGTGGAAGATGGGGGGTGTTGTGGGTCGATGACTAATATATACCCAACCCAAAGTTTTGGAAGAGCTATTTTTAAATTGAAAAATCTTTCTAAAGAGAGCAACAGAAAGAGGGAAATGTTTTTCAAGCACAAAACAATAAAGCACATAATAAGTCTCCAAGCGTTGGGAGGGAGTTGACAAGGATTTATTCCTACGTCAGCTAGAAGTTGAGGAATGGAAGGATGGAATGGGAATCGAACACCTGCAGCAATGACCCCCTTGTAAATGCAAAGAGCATTTGGGCGCCAATGGCAGGAACGATCCCCGGGACCAGCTAGGACTAACCTATAAGGTGGCCTAATTCTATACATATTCTTGTAATTAGCAATTGCCTCAGCATCATTAAATCTATTGCTATGGTTAAATGAATCTAAATGCGACACTGAGGGATATTCATCACTACGTTCTAAAATCATATCTTGTAAAGACATAGTGGGAGAACGAATGATGATACCTCTTTTGGACGCTTGATTCAGTTTTTGAAGACGGCTAGCAGAACGATCGGCCATTGTTGAATCTTCAAATAAAACCCAGAAAATCTTCAACAAAAACTCAGAAAACCTTCAAGGGATGAAGGTGAAAGCCCAGAAAATCTTCAACGGTTGAAGATAAACCCAGAAAATCTTCAAACTATGAAGATTAGAACCCAGAAATCTTCTTGGGAAGGAGATTGAAACCCAGAAAAGTAAGAACACCGCCACAAAAACTCGCCGGAAATCGCCTGACTACGGAGAAAAAGAGAGATTTAAGGAAAGAAATTTTTGGAAAGATTCAAGTGGAGAGTAAGAAGTGAAACCTCACTCTTTTATAGGCGAAGTGACTGGAAACTCAACCGGTTAGGAAAGTCTAACCGGTTGCAGCCAGTCAAAGCTCACAATTACTCTTTGGGCTTCTGGAATTAAGGCCCACAGAGTTACGATCAATAAAAGACAAGGCCCATGGCCCAAATAAAAGAAAGGTTTAAAAATTAAACCTAAAGAGGGTTCAAGGACTAATGAAAAATTAGGGCCCAAAAAAGGACTAGGCTTAAGGCCCAATATAAAATCAAGGCCCAAAAGGTTGAAAGCTTGAGAAAATTCTAAATTAAAGTTTAGAAATAATTCTAAGGCAATAAAGCGAATTCAAAATCGAAAATATGCTGAAAATAAGTTCGAGAAATTGAGTTCGAAATTACATTAAAATCCAAATCGGACTAAAACGACTTGAAACCTATTCGAGGTCGAAAAACAACTACAAAATTGAGCTCGAAATTGCCAAGAATCGAGATCGAGAAAATAAGTTCGAAAATGAACTGGAAAATAAAATCGAACTATTCGACCTTGCAGTAAAATGAGGTCGAATTTGTACAGAAATTTTGAGGTCGAAAAAGACCCAGGTTGAGCTCAGAAAATTCGAGGTCGAAAAACACCTAAAAAACGAGATCGAACTACTCGACCTCATCGCACCTCCTGGTCGAAATAACGCTTGGAGTTCCTGGTCGAGAATACAAAGGCTCGAAGTCGAAAAATTAAGGTCGAAAAAGACCTAAAAGGAGAAGTCGAAATGTTCGATCTCACACCAATCAAGGTCGAATTCCTAAAACAAAAATGAGGTCGAAAAACAGTTAAAATGAGCTCGAAGAATCGAGGTCGATTTTACACTAGAAATCGAGGTCGACATGTTCGACCTCACTCCACTTCCTAGTCGAAAACGACTATAAAAATCCTGATCGAAAATAGCCTGGAGAATCCTGGTCGAAAATGACCTAGGATTCCTGGTCGAAACTTCTGTTCGAAACTGAGTTGTTCCTGGTCGAAAATTTGAAGTCGAAAAAGGCTTAAAATTCCTGGTCGACATGTTCGACCTCGACGCAATCCTGGTCGAAATAGTGCCTGAAATTCCTGGTCCAAATAGTGCCTGAAATTCCTTGTCGAAAATGTGTTAAAATGAGGTCGAAAATTCCTGGTCGATTTTATACTAGAATTCCTGGTCGAAATATTCGACCTCATCCTAGTCCTGGTCGAAAATGACCTAGAATCCTGGTCGAAAATGACCTAGAATCCTGGTCGAAAATGACTTGAATTTTCTGTTCAAAAAATACCTAATTCTTGGCCATTTTTTGCTTTGAAAAAATGAAAAATTCCGGAAAAAATACGATAACTTCTACAAAAATCCTAAGGGTATTTTTCCAGAAGTTGGGGGGCAAATGATGTGGGCTGAAATATAACCCTAGAAATAATTAATGACATATAAATTAGACCTAGTTTGGTCCAAGAATTAGGCCCGACAAAAGGCCCGAAACCCTAATTATTTATTAATTACGAAATTAATAAATAAAGGAAAATATACAGCTCATAAAAGAGTCCAAATATGATAATATCTTCATAGAAGGATCCAGAATCCCAATCAAATATTACGATGAGTCACAGCACTTATCAGATGAGGATAATACTTGTCTGCCAAGCATAACACTCCTTATCAGTTATCAATAACGAGACTTATCCATTAAGTCTCCTAAACATACTCCAAATACAAGGCTCCTGACGCCTATATAAGGACCCTCGTCCTTCATTCTAGAACTACGTTTTTTGGCTTGATTCTCTACACAGCAGAGATACGTAGGCATCTTGTGAAGACCTGTTAAGTCACGAACCACGAGAGCAGCCATTAAGACACGATTGTCCACCATCATTCATTGAATACAGCCGTCAACATCTAAATCTACTTTTTGTTCCATAACACACTCGATCCACACAAGCATACTCCCCTCGAATCTTCCTATATCAACTTTTGACAGAAAAAACTCCCTTATCCTCTAGAGCCCAATACCAGGAGTCCTCTTTGTCACGTAGAGGAATTGGAATTTGCAGAATGAGCTTTTTATCACGATCAGTAAACAAGTCTGAAACAACTTCAACATCCCATGACTTCTGATTTTCAGCTAACAAACTTTACACTTTAATATCCTGCAGCTGCTCATATACTTCGGTTGTAAGGTGTCCATTTTCCAGGTCAGGTAACCATGGCACCTTCCAAACCGTAGTTTTTAAACCATTACCAATTTTCCTACGTATTCCCCGTTTCATCGTCTCCTGAGTCGCCAAAAGACTACGCCAAAGATAACTTGGATTCGAACCCAATGAAGCATTTAAAAAATCTGAGCTTGGGTAATACCGTGCTTTCATAAATTGACTAACTAGATAGTTACATTCCACCATCAATCTCTATGATTGCTTGCCCAACATTGCCATATTAAAATCCTTTAATTTCTTAAACCCCAACCCACCTTCTTCCTTGATCGTACAAACTTTATCCCATGACATCCATTTAATTCCGCCATTTGTTCCTCCTTTTCCCCACCAAAAGGCATTCATACGTTTCTCTATCTTTTCACAAATTATGTTTGGTATCAAGAACAATTGCATCCAAAAGTTTGGAACAGATTGTGTTGTTGTCTTGAGCAATATAGCTTTACCACTTCTTGAAATTATCTGATTATTCCAGTTCTGCAATTTCTGATTGACTTTTCCCACCAGAAAGTTAAAATCTTCCACTTTATTTTTCCCAACTTGCATTGGAATGCCTAAATACCGACCTGGTGTTGTTGCTTCACGAACACCAAGCTCATGACACACCTCATTTCTGCTAGTCTCAGTGGTGTTAGGCGAGAAAGTAACAGCTGACTTGTTATAATTAACCATCTGCCCCGAGTTGTGCTCATACCGATCCAAAATTCTTTTCATTAATCTTGTTTCACCTGCATTTGCACGAAAGAAAAAATATCAGTCATCGGCGAATAATAAGTGGGAAATTGTTGGGGGCCCCCTTGCAACCTTACAACCATGCAACATCCCAACATGTTCACTTCTCCTAATTATAGCACTTAACCCTTCCTCACACATTATATAAATGTATGGTGCAATAGAATCACCTTGACGTAATCCCCTTTGAGGCACAATACTACAAACTCACCATCATCATGCAAAAAACTATATGAAACCGAATTCAGGAACTTCATTATACGTGACATCCATAATTCATGAAAACCAAATTTCACCATCATGTTATAGATAAAATCCCATTCCAAATGGTCATAAGCTTTAGAAATATCTATTTTAAGAGCAGCCCACCCATTTTGTCCCTGAGTTTTCCTTTTCATATAATGGTTTATTTCAAACGCCAACATTGCATTATCTGTAAGTAAGCGTCCTTCTATAAAAGCACTCTGTCTATCCGATATAATTGACCCCAAGCACTTTTTTAATCTATTAGACATAACTTTAGACAAAATTCTCACTAACACATTACAAAGTGAAATAGGTCTAAGGTCAGACATAGTTTGCGGAGCTTTAACTTTCGGAATCAGACAAATAAGCGAGTGGTTTATACCTTCAGGAAGCTCACCCGTTTCCATGTACCGCTGGCAAAACTGAACCACATCATCTCTAACCACGTTCCAAAAAGACTAGAAAAATGCAAGATTGAGCCCATCCGGACCTGGTGATTTGTCCGGATGCTTAGAAAAAACTACAGCTTTCACTTCCTCCAATGTAACCTTAGCTATTAAATACCCATTTTCCATCTCCGACACTTGTTTTACATTCTCTCTGTCCGACAATGATAAGTGGATTTTATATCTACTTGGAACGCGTTGAATCAGCTTAAATCGATCGTTTGAACTCAAGCGTGTGGTATTTTTAATGTGTTTTTATAGTTATTGTGTTCAGAGTAGCATCTAGAGGCAGAAAGGTGATCATCTAGCAGTATATGGTGGATATGTGCATTAGAGGTGAAGACCAGGTGATTGCAAGCAGAATGGAGCAAAATCAAGGCAAAACAGAATGCTGAGCAGAAGGAGAGGTGCGCCCGTGCCATGTTGGAGCGCGCCCGCGCTTGTCTGCAGGAAAGAGAGCGCGCCCGCGCCGTGTTGGAGCGCGCCTGCGCGGCCTCGAATGCTGAAGATCCTGATTCTGTTCTATTTTGGAAAGAGGCAGAGACCAGTCAACCGCGAGGCTATATATACACTTGGGGACGATTTTAGGGATACAAAACCTATATACCTACCTATCTATCTACATATCTATCAGCAGAGAAAGCCAGAAGATACAACGTGGAAGCAAAATTCCAACGCTCGTGACAAGCAACGGAGTTCTTGTTTTACTTCATCTTTTGTATTCTTTTTTAGGCGATACTTTGGATCATTGTTTTGAGTTGTTTCATAAACCTTATTACTTTATTATTCCCTTTAGTAGTATTCCAGACCTATTTACTATCATGTTTTCATCCGAACCCATGATGACGAACGGTTCGATTATGAACTAATCGTTATCATGGGATTCTAATGGATTTATATATGGATTTTAGTAGTTGATTGTTTTAAAGATTTGTGTGTGATGAATTATTGGCTTCCTAGTATGGTTGTACTTATTCTTCTGTGATGCGTAGCTAACATCTCAGTTGTGTGTTAATCTCTATTGATTGTGAAAGTGGATATAGAGGTTTAGAACTTGCCATGCTAGCATAGGTTTATGTATGTTTATCATGCATGATTCGTAGGTAATTTTAACCATATTACCTGCCCTATGTAATCTGAATGGATAACTTGCTCGTTAAACCGTTATGTTTTCAAATCTTATAGACATATAGGGTCTAAGCATAACTGGTGTCTGCCCAACTTCTATCTCTTTTGTGGATGTTTGAGTGGTATGGTATACGTATACTGAAAGGTAGCGTGTACTGATTTCGTGTTGTCTGATTAGTTGTCATAACCGTCACATACATTGATTAAAGGCATAAAACTCTGAATGAAGTATTTAATGAAGTTAGGATCCCATGTTTTATTCTCATAAGTAATTCGACAGTAAACTCCTTAGTTAATTATAGTCTTAGTAATTTGCTTAGTTAATTTAGTTAATCACAACTCAAATTTGTTACTTGTCTTAGCATTGAACAATAGCCATACATTGTTGCATAAGTGCATAACTTATATTAACCTAAACCAGTTTCTGTGGGAACGAACTTGACTTATTCATATATTACTTGTGACCGCGTACACTTGCGTGATTTTGTGCGAACAAGTTTTTGGCGCCACTGCCGGGGACTCGGTGTTATATATAAAGTTTATGTGCTTGTCATCAGTGGTAGTTAAAGTTCACTGACTCGGATTATTCTCTCATCAATTTTACTTTGTTTGGTGTGTTTCAGATACTCTAGTGAGCGTGTATTCGAACACGTTCTCAATCTCGTAAGGAATCACTTGAATTGAATCTAGTTATGGGAGATCAAGCAGCAGAAACGAAGGCTTTGAAGGATTATTCTCAGCCGAAAATCAATGACATTCAATCTAGCATTGTCAGGCCAGCCATTGCAGCTAATACTTTTGAAATCAAGCCTGGCACGATTCAGATGGTGCAGAATTCAGTTCAGTTTGGGGGTGCTCCCACGGAAGATCCTAATATGCATATTAGGGATTTCATCGAGATTTGCGACACCTTCAAGTTCAACGGAGTGTCAGAAGATGCTGTGAAACTGAGACTTTTCCCATTTTCTCTGAGGGATAATGCTAAGGGCTGGTTGCACTCTCTACTAGTAGGTTCTATTGCTACATGGGAGGATCTTGCTCAGAAGTTTCTCACTAAATTCTTCCATATGGCTAAAACAGCTGCAATCAGGAATGCTCTTACTCATTTTGCACAGCAGTCAGGGGAAACTTTATGTGAAGCTTGGGAGCGTTACAAGGAGATGCTTAGGAAGTGTCCTCATCATGGAATGCCTGATTGGATGGTGATCAATTGTTTCTATAATGGTCTTGGAGGTCAATCACGACCAATGCTTGATGCGGCATCAGGTGGAGCTCTTTGGGCTAAAAGCTACGAGGAAGCTTATGATCTAATTGAGATGATGGCTGCTAATGAATACCAGAATCCAACTCAGAGGTTATCACAAGGTAAAGTGGTAGGAATTCTGGAAGTGGATGCAGCTACGGCAATAGCAGCTCAGTTAAAGGCTCTGTCTATGAAGGTTGATTCTTTGACTAACTATGGAGTTCAGCAGGTGGCTAGTGTTTGTGAGCTATGTGCAGGTGCACATGACACGACTCAGTGTGCCATATCTAGTGAATCGGCGCAGTTTGTGAGCAATTTCCAGAGACCACAGCAGCCAGTGCCTAACACCTATCATCCGAATAACATGAACCATCCTAATTTCAGCTGGAGTAACAATCAGGGTGGTATGCAACAACCACAACAGCCTTATCAGCAATATCAAGGTTAGCAATATGGAGCTAAGCCATTTAATTCTTCTGGTTTTCAGCAGCAGTATGCTCCAAGGCAACCGTATCAACCACCAGGGTTTCAACAACCATCTCAGGGAAGTGCTGGGCAATCATCTAATGAAAAATCTGAATTGGAAGAATTGAGGCTAATGTGCAAGAGCCAAGCTGTTTCCATCAAAACTCTGGAGAATCAGATCGGTCAGATTGCTAATGCTTTGTTGAATATGAAGGAATTTACGGATGAGCGGAAGCGTGATATAACATTTATTCCGTAAAAACCATGTATCGCACATATAGAAAAATATATAAAATCTAGAGCCAAGGGAATCGTAACCATACCCTGAGAATCGAAGCTTTAAAATCGATGGTTCCAAGCAGTTGCTCCTCAGAGTGTGAAGCACTCTACCGGTATCCACCAAGAATTTTCCTTCGATGAATTCTTCAAAAAACTATAAGACCTTTTAGAGAGAAAAGAGAGAGAGAGAGAGAGAGAGAGAGAGAGAGAGAGAGAGAGAGAGAGAGAGAGAGAGAGAGAGAGAGAGAGAGAGAGAGAGAGAGAGAGAGATGGAGGCTAGCTCCTTTTCTAGGTTTTTCACAAAAACAAGATGTGTTTTAGAATGAACTATCTCATTCTATTTATAGGGCTTTCTTAGGGTTTTAATAATATATCTATATATATATATATATATATATATATATATATATATATATATATATATATATATTAACCCCACATTTCTAAAATGCTTTTAATAATGATTAAAACTATTTTAATCATTATTTCTTTTTCTAAACTATTTAGAAAATAATTCTTCCTCTCTCATAATTTAAATCTTTTCATCAAAGAAAATATTCTTTTATGGTGTGACCCTGTAGGTTCAATATTAAGCCGGTAGTAGAAATAAATAATAATAAACTTTTTATTTATTATTTATATGAATTCTAATAATTCATTAAATATAATTAACTGATTAATTATATTTATTCTACATCGTGAGTGATGCTTTTCAACATATCGCGACTATCCGGATAATATGAATTCACTGCTTAGAATACCAAGAACCTGTTTAGTGACTAGTTACCGTACAATCAATTCCTTCTTCCCTACAATGTCCCGATTAAATACAAGGCATGGATCTCGTGTCAAGCCTATTTAATTTAATCATATGTTTTCCTATTCACTATGCCTAATTCCGATTAATGCAAATTAGAAACTTCTTTCTAATTTCATTCACTCTGGCCAGAGATTCCTGAACTAGCATAAATGGAATAACATAGGACATTCTCTTCCTTCACTGGAAGGGGCAGATCCTTTATTGATCATTCACTATCTTCGTGCACAAATTCCTATACCCAGAAGAGCACTAATTATTGTCCCTCGAGACTAAGAGCTAAACCAAAGTATAGTTCAGTGTACACAAGATGACTATGATGATCTCAAGTCAAAGGACACTTGTACAACCATCATTACATGAACAACTACTGACACATGAGTGAACTCCATTAGTTGTTCAACTGATCGAGTCATGTTCAGTGAACTTATTCCTAATAAGCACCTACATACTAGCTATAGTGTCACCACACAAATGCCTGTGAGAACAGACATCCTTCATAATGAAGCAAGCATAGTATGTACCGATCTTTGCGGATTAATTAACTACCAATTAATTATCCTACGACCAGGACCTATTTAAGTTTAGAGTTATCATCTTTAAGGTCTCATTATAATGATCTCATCATAATCCATTAAAGCTTTACTCTAAACTATGGATCATCTAATTTAAACACTTTAAATAGATAAATCCCGTTATAAAACATATTACCATTTTATTAAATTAAACAAACTTGAATCAGATTGAACAAAGTATCTCCTAAATCTTCATCCATGATTGGATTTAGGACACACGTCTTTCAATCTCCCACTTGTACTAAAACCAATCACCTTGGTATCTCATACACAACTTCTCCTAATAGAGAACAAAGCGATTTTCAAATAACGGTTTAGTAAATGGTCTTTACTATGTTGTTATGGGTGTCAAGTCAATATTGACTTAAACATCTCTACTTTCAACGATCTCATATATCATATGAAAGTGCCGCAACTTGGATCTTGAATCCTTGATTAAACCTAGGTTCCATAGCCTGCGTTACTACCATATGTTGTACCGATACAACAATATAAATCCTATTTTAGGAACCATGTCTAACCAGCGAAAACAGGTTTCGCTATCCAAAGAACCTCCTTTGCAGCTTCACTTATAGCTATATACATATAGTGCTTCCACTACGGAATCAGTTATCTTAAGCTGCTTGGAATTCTTCCAACAAACCGCTCATCCATTCAGAATTAACACTTATTTTGACATGGATTTTCTATCACAATTGTCCTAAGAAAATCATAGTGTTTATAACACTCGATTTTCATTTTGGACCCACCATAATCAAGAAAGATGTCCTCAATTCTTCGAAAGTATTTAAGGACGTTCTTCCAGCTTACTATCGCGCTTCTCAAGGACTAGACTAGTACTCGCTTATCTCGCCTAGTGAGTTAGCGATCATCAAGTCTTGTATAGTACATCCGGTATTTTGATAGATACATTTGCCGAAGCATAATAAATCTTACTCATACGTCATTTCTCCTCAGATGTCGTAGAAAGACACTATCTTGGAGAAAGTAACTCCGTGACTTGACAATTCAAGTAACTTCTTGGAGTTATTTATGCTAAACATCTTTAGAATATAAAAGATGTACACACTTTGGGTTTAGCCCAACACTTGGTTTATCCTATAAATTCTCATTCCTATATCATAGGAAGCCATTCCCAAGTCCTTTATAGAGAATATGTTAGATAACCACACTTTGACTAATTTTAGCGTCGATACATCATTCATTATCATAAGTATGTCATCCACATACATTATTAGGAATGTCATCACGCTCCCACTAACCTTCTTGTAGATCCATGATCCATCATTGTCTTTGATAAAATCAAACTATTTGATTGTCTCATCAAAACAGATGTTCGATCATTGAGAAGCTTGCTTCAATCCATAAATGGATTGTCGTGGCTATTAGACCATAGATTTGCTACTCATAGCAATAAATCCCTCTAATTGTGTCAACTACACATCTCTTCAATTTTCCTATCGAGGAGGGTCGACCGTTCGACCATTATTAGATATTATAGTCATTACTAGCCGCAAACGCAAACAAAATCCGAATAGACTTGAGCACTACTTCATGTGAAATTTTTCCATCAAAGTCAATCTCTTTGCTTTGATTGAATCATTTCACAATAAGCAAGGACTTATAGGTCTTCACCCATCCAATCACTCCAATCTCCCTTTTATAGACTCACTTGTACCCTTCCGGTTATGACACCTTTAGGTCCTCAACCATAGTCCGTACTTGGTTGATGTATATGGAATCTATATCGGATTTCATGGTACTATGCCATTTCTCCGAGTCATAACTCATAGCTTTAGTATAGGTCATTATCATATAATTGACACCTCATTGTCATTCTTAATGACAAGGCAGTCAACCTCTCAGGTTGGTGATAAAATATCAAGACCTATACTTAAGCTAACCTACAAAAAGTTATCCTGTCTGAAAATGTTCTTCCTATAGAACCTTTGTAATTTGTGGTGTTTGAACTTAGTTAAGTTCAACCTTCCTCCCACTGAACCCTTCTAGAATGAACAATTCCTCTAAGTAGGCAGTATGTCATACACACTATATTCAGTAGAATATTCAACCAACATCCTTGACTATCATTAGGATATCTCACAAACTTACATTTTGGATCTACTATCTAGCTTATCAAATTAAACATTTTGACATAAGCTAGACATCCCAAATCGTAACAAGTTTAAGACTTGTGTTCCTTGCACTACATATCTCATATGACAACTTAGGAACAGATTAAGAAGATACTATATTCGGCAGATATACTGATATTTATAAAATTCAACTCTAAACATATATTAGAAGATCAATTTAGCTTAACATGAACCGAACGATGTCTAACAAAGTTCGTTCGCTCCTTCGTACATTCCATCTACCTGTAGAATCTCAGGATCTGTCCAACGTGAAGTTTTAAACTTAAGATTTGAGATAACCTCAAAACACTCACTCAAGTGTATATCTTTTTGATCTTATCAAAGAGAGTCCCAACACTTGCTGTTTTGTTTTGTATTTCATTATTATTCATTTTGAAACACTCCAAAAGATTCGAATTTGTATTGTACCAAATACATATATCTGAATCCGGATCATATCCGTGAATTCTAATGAAGCGTGTGAATCCTTTTCTGGCATGTGTTGTCACTGGTGCACATATAATTATGTGTACTAATTTTAACACTTTTGTTGCTCATTATCTCTCTATTTCAAGAAAATAGAGATATAGTGGTCTTTCTAGTGAGACGAGTTTCGCATAATGTGATTCAATAATCATATGGTTCTTGTAACCCATCACCATGCAACAAGTGAATACTCTTCTCACTCGTGCAAACAAGCATATAATTCTTTGGATTTCCATTACCTCTATTCCATAGTCCCTATTTCAAAATGAGAAGTTTTAGTCCCACTAAACTTCTCTAATTCTTCAACTCTACAAGACAACTCTTGTAGTTGATCTTCCAATAACCCACCTTTGATAGGTGGCAACAAACTCTTTTGCTTTTGGAGTCAAACTTAGCCTTCGACTAATTATGTTATCACTCGCTTACAAACTTCTTCTTGATGGTATGGTTCATCTACCACTACTTGATTCCAGAACCGTTACCAGTCTGAAGAACAAAGCTCTCTAAGAATGAAATAGGTCTCAACAATCTTTAACATGAAGTAGATTTCAGACAATCTGATAACCAACCTTTTCATGTAAGAGTTCACAACAAATTTGCGAGTTCGTATTCGGAAGCTAATTCAAGATCATATCTCGACTTAGCTTCCATCTATGACAAAATCAACCTACCCTAGACGATCAATCAAATTGATTGTCTTGAGTCTATGATTATTCATAGATCAACCCTCAACATAACTATTATGGAATAGCTCATTCGATCCTATATTGAATCGTCTTATTTTTCACATTCTACAACTCTTATAGAAGCAACAAAGTATCCCTGAATGTCCTTGTGCTCATACTGTTTGCACAGTCTCAAGCTCATAGACATCAGTTTGGTTTACTTTGCAACATTTGCATTATTAGACCTCTTGCACTTGGTCTCATACACATCTCCATGTGCATCATAAATAAGACACTTTGTATTAACGAGTTAAACATTTCGTCTAACTTTTCATTCTTGAGAACATTTCTCAAGTTTCAAAGTTCATCAGCATATTCGGGATAAGTCAACGTGTTATTCTACTACGATGTGTGATAGTGCAGAAATTATAGTATATATATAATTCTATTAGTGAATACACATAACTACTAAGTAAATATTCAATTTTATTCTTATAACACCATATGAATCGGGTCTTTATTCATTGGTGGCTCCCACTATTTTATTTAAGTTATACAACCCTCTCTATATGTATAACTAAACATTCATAATGTTAGTGAGAATAAGGATCCTATTTTCCATCACATCACCTCGGCTGTGGCACGAAACGCAATGTGATGTTCCATAGGAAGACAACTCTTGTCAACTACATCTCATGTTATTCCTTATTATCTTTTAGCCTCTTGAATCATTGAGTCTCGGTTGTGGCACGACTCACTCAATATTCTAAGTCAAGTCAAACCCAACATCTTGCATAATTAAATTAGAATTCTAAAAGCCCACGGCTGTAGCACGTAACGACAATTGAAACCTAATTTATCATACACATCTCATGTGATAGACAAGCATCTCTTAATCTCAAAACAAAGCCCTCGGCTGTAGCACGAAATGACAATGTCTCAATATAAGAACTCTACTTGCTATTATATTGGAAGGCTATGACCGACACAAGCCCGTTGTGCCATTGGCCATTTACTACTTGATATAAATTTTAATTAAGAGGGATTATATTATGTTGCAACCATAATCATATTACTAGGAGATTCTCCTTTTGTTGAACAAAATACAATTATGATATTTAAATGAAAAATTCCCAGTGTGTTGGAGGGGTCACAACGGTCCCGCTTAAAACCCAACGGCCTAGACAGAAATTTTCATTTTCAACATCAAAAGAGTATTTCACTCTATGTTTCATAAACATAAGAATCTCATAGTTGTACTCATAATATTATTGTTAAGGCAAGAAACGATTCATATTCTAGATTTTCTAGAGCACGCCTTATTTGATTTAAGTTCACCTAAATCTATCATCGCATGGTAAATATAGGCATATATCTCATATATAAAAATAAATAAACAAGTAAGCATGCAAGTAATATCATGTCATACAATGATATAATGATGTATGGATTTATTATAGTATTTAAAAGCAATTAAAACAATTAGTACATGCTTTAAAACACTTCCGGGAATATAAACAGTTCCAAACTTTTATATAAAAAATATTTGACCACTCCATTAGATCCGTCTCGGAAAAACGAATCCAACGGTATATTGCACGCCCAAAACGGAGTTACCAAACTTCCAAAAAATCAAATTTAATGTGGACAGAAGGGCTATAACGCATTACTGGAATGTGTTACAACAATTAAATGTTATTAATTGTGTAACGCATGACGCTCATGCGTTACAGACCCTGTCACGCATTCCCGGAATGCGCAACTCTCTTTCCAGCGACTGCGCGCCACGCGCGCGAGCGGAGCAACAGCAGAAAATATTTTTAATATTGTAACTCCTATAGCTTTGTAACTCCTTAGCCATCAATGCCTTTATTGTTATTTATTATTTTATTTTAATATTAATAAATTAATTAACAATTAATTAATAAAAAATCAAAATAATATGATTTATGAAATCAAACAAAAGAAAAAATAACCAAGTGTGTATAGGGTCCTTGTGCAAATTTTAATTCATATATTTCAACATGCATAATTATTTTATGAATTTTAATTAAAACAATTTTAAAAAATTCATAACAAATAATCTACACATCACAAAATTATGAAAAAAAATACCTGGATGATCCAAAACACTTGTAGAACCCAGATCAATGGTCAAAATCTCATGCAAATAATATTTCGAATTAATTTATAATTAAATCTAAATATACTTGCAGAAATCATAATAAATCCATACATGCATAAAAAAAATCTGAAATTTTTTATATGAATCTCTATATGCAAAACCTCGCTCTGATACCATTGAAGGAATTTACGGATGAGCGGAAGCCTGATATAACATTTATTCCGTAAAAACCATGTATCGCACATATAGAAAAATATATAAAATCTAGAGCGAAGGGAATCGTAACCATACCTTGAGAATTGAAGCTTTAAAATAGATGGTTCCAAGCAGTTGCTCCTCGGAGTGTGAAGCACTCTACCGGTATCCACCAAGAATTTTCCTTCGATGAATTCTTCAAAAAACTCAAAGACCTTTTAGAGAGAGAGAGAGAGATGGAGGCTAGCTCCTTTTCTAGGTTTTTCACAAAAACAAGATGTGTTTTAGAATGAACTATCTCATTCTATTTATAGGGCTTTCTTAGGGTTTTAATTAGCTATATATATATTAACCCCACATTTCTAAAATGCTTTTAATAATGATTAAAACTATTTTAATCATTATTTCTTTTTCTAAACTATTTAGAAAATAATTCTTCCTCTCTCATAATTTAAATCTTTTCATCAAAGAAAATATTCTTTTATGGTGTGACCCTGTAGGTAGAAATAAATAATAATAAACTTTTTATTTATTATTTATACGAATTCTAATAATTCATTAAATATAATTAACTGATTAATTATATTTATAATACATCGTGAGTGATGTTTTTCAACATATCGCGACTATCCGGATAATATGAATTCACTGCTTAGAATACCAAGAACCTGTTTAGTGACTAGTTACCGTACAATCAATTCCTTCTTCCCTACAATGTCCCGATTAAATACAAGGCATGGATCTCGTGTCAAGCCTATTTAATTTAATCATATGTTTTCCTATTCACTATGCCTAGTTCCGATTAATGCAAATTAGAAATTTCTTTCTAATTTCATTCACTCTGGCCAGAGATTCCTGAACTAGCATAAATGGAATAACATAGGACATTCTTTTCCTTCACTGGAAGGGGCAGATCCTTTATTGATCATTCACTATCTTCGTGCACAAATTCCTATACCCAGAAGAGCACTAATTATTGTCCCTCGAGACTAAGAGCTAAACCAAAGTATAGTTCAGTGTACACAAGATGACTATGATGATCTCAAGTCAAAGGACACTTGTACAACCATCATTACATGAACAACTACTGACACATGAGTGAACTCCATTAGTTGTTCAACTGATCGAGTCATGTTCAGTGAACTTATTCCTAATAAGCACCTACATACTAGCTATAGTGTCACCACACAAATGCCTGTGAGAACAGACATCCTTCATAATGAAGCAAGCATAGTATGTACCGATCTTTGCGGATTAATTAACTACCAATTAATTATCCTACGACCAGGACCTATTTAAGTTTAGAGTTATCATCTTTAAGGTCTCATTATAATGATCTCATCATAATCCATTAAAGCTTTACTCTAAACTATGGATCATCTAATTTAAACACTTTAAATAGATAAAGCCCGTTATAAAACATATTACCATTTTATTAAATTAAACAAACTTGAATCAGATTGAACAAAGTATCTCCTAACTCTTCATCCATGATTGGATTTAGGACACACGTCTTTCAGAATAGACCACAGGGAACTCTCCCTAGTGATACGGAAGCTAATCCAGGCAAACGGGAGGTCAAGGAACATGTAAAAGCAGTTACCTTACGATCTGGAAGGGTCACGAATGAACAGAACTCAAAAACGCTGCTAGACGAAGAAAATCAGGAAAATGACCAGAACCCAGAGCACGCCCGCGCTATTCAAAGCGCGCCCGCGCCGCCTCTTCTACTAGAAAATGAAAAATAGGGGGAAAAAGCTGATCAGTTGGGAAACGATCTGGAAAATAGCAACCATTCTACTGAGAAATCAATTTTGAAGCAAGCTACAGAGAGCAAGGAAGCTTATCCTCCTCCGTCATTCCCTAAACGTCTTCAGAAGCAAAAGTTGGATAAGAAATTCGCTAAATTTTTAGAGGTTTTCAAGAAGTTGCATATCAATATACCTTTTGCGGAAGCTCTAGAACAAATGTCGAGCTACGCAAAGTTCATGAAGGGTATTCTATCTCTGAAGTTGAAACTCGAGGAGTTATAAACCGTCGCTCTTACAGAAGAATGCAGTGCTATTCTACAACATAAGTTACCTCCTAAACTCAAAGATCCAGGGAGTTTCACCATACCGTGCACTATCGGTAATCTATCTTTCAACAAGTGCTTGTGTGACTTGGGAGCTAGTATTAATCTGATACCGTTGTCTGTCTTCATGCAACTTGGGTTGCCTGAACCGAAACCTAAGAACATGTCTTTGCAGTTAGCTGATCGGTCGATCACATATCCTAGAGGTATAGTAGAGGATGTTTTGGTTAAGGTGGATAAGTTTATCTTCCCTGCGGATTTTGTTATTCTGGATTTCGAGGAGGATAAGAAGATTCCTATTATCTTGGGAAGACCGTTCTTGGATACAGGACGAACTTTGATAGATGTACAGAAAGGAGAGCTCACAATGAGGGTACATGACCAGAATGTCACTTTTAATGTCTTCAATGCAATGAAATTTCCTACAGAGGAGGAAGAATGTTTTAAAGTGGATCTGGTTGAGTCTGCAGTATACACGGAGATTGAGCATTTGCTTAAGTCAGATACCTTGGAGAAGGTACTGATAGGGGATTCTGAGATTGAAGACGAAGAAAGAGAAGAGAAACTGCAGTACTTGAATGCATCTCCGTGGAAAAGGAAAACTGACATGCCATTCGATTCTCTTGGAATAGCAGAGCTGAAGAAGTCTCAGGAGCGTCTCAAACCATCTATTGAAGAAGCTCCTACACTTGAACTTAAACCACTACCGGAGCACTTGAGGTATGCTTTTTTAGGTGATGCATCTACGCTACCTGTGATATTGCATCTAATTTGTCAGGTAGTGAAGAAGAAAAACTTTTGCGGATTTTGAGAGAATTCAAATCAGCAATTGGATGGACCATAGCGGATATCAAGGGAATCAACCCTTCGTACTGTATGCATAAAATTCCGCTCGAAGAAGGAAGTAAACCAACTGTGGATCCTCAGAGGTGGCTTAATCCTATCATGAAAGAGGTCGTGAAGAAAGAAATTCTTAAGTGGCTGGATGCAGGAATCATCTATCCTATTTCAGACAGTTCTTGGGTGAGCCCGGTACAATGTGTGCCTAAGAAGGGAGGCATGACAGTAGTTTATAACGAGAAGAATGAGCTCATCCCTACTCGTACAGTTACAGGGTGGAGAATTTGCATGGACTACCGAAATCTGAATAAAGCCACCAGAAAAGATCACTTCCTTCTTCCGTTCATTGATCAGATGCTAGACATGTTAGCTGGCCATGAGTTCTACTGCCTTCTAGATGGTTATTCAGGTTACAATCAGATCTGTATTGCTCCAGAAGATCAGGAAAAGACCACATTCACATGTCCTTTTGGCACTTTTGCGTTCCGTCACGTTTCTTTCGGACTCTGTGGTGCACCTGCCACCTTTCAGAGGTGTATGATGGCCATTTTCTCAGATATGATTG
The DNA here is from genome assembly GCA_030848705.1 of Heracleum sosnowskyi. Taxonomy (NCBI): domain Eukaryota; kingdom Viridiplantae; phylum Streptophyta; class Magnoliopsida; order Apiales; family Apiaceae; genus Heracleum; species Heracleum sosnowskyi. The sequence goes on from CM061235.1 coordinate 77,822,698, forward strand.
GCATAAATGTGGAGGTGTTCATGGATGACTTCTCAGTTTTTGGAACTTCATATGATGAGTGCCTACAGAATCTAGGCATGGTGCTGAAACGATGCGTTGAGACCAATCTGGTGCTCAACTGGGAAAAATGTCACTTCATGGTACAAGAAGGAATCATTCTTGGGCATAAGGTATCTAGCAGGGGGCTTGAAGTGGATAATGCCAAAGTGGAGACGATTGAAAATCTTCCCCCACCAATCTCAGTTAAGGGAATTCGCAGTTTTCTTGGTCATGCGGGTTTCTATCGGCGGTTCATTCAAGACTTCTCCAAAATCTCTAAACCTTTATGCAATTTGTTGGAGAAGGATATTCCTTTCAAATTTGATGAAGATTGCTTAGCTGCTTTCGAGCTTTTGAAGAAGAAGTTGACTACAACACCTATTATTACTGCACCTGATTGGGGTGAACCGTTTGAGTTGATGTGTGATGCTAGTGATTATGCGGTGGGAGCTGTTCTTGGTCAAAGAAAGAACAATGTGTTCCATGTGATCTACTATGCTAGCAAAACCCTTAACGATGCACAGCTGAACTACACTACTACGGAGAATGAGCTCTTGGCAGTTGTTTACAGTTTCGAGAAATTCAGGTCGTATTTGCTTGGGACGAAGGTGATAGTTTATACTGATCATGCAGCCATTCAATATCTGTTGTCGAAGAAAGATTCAAAGCCTCGGTTGATTCGTTGGGTTCTTTTGCTTCAAGAATTCGATTTGGAAATTAAGGACAGAAAGGGTACTGAAAACCAGGTAGCGGATCATTTGTCACATTTGGAAGACCACGGTAAGAATTCATGGGATAAAACTCTAATCAACGAATCCTTTCATGATGAGCAACTTTTTGGGGTGCAAGATGAAGAACCATGGTTTGCAGATATTGTGAACTATCTTGTGAGTAATGTCATCCCTTCGGAATTCTCTTACGCTCAAAGGAAGAAGTTTCTGCATGATGTGAAGTGGTACCGTTGGGATGAGCCATTCTTATTCAAACAGGGAGCGGATCAGATGATAAGAAGATGCATTCCATATAGTGAAACTGAGGGTGTTTTGCGTGATTACCATTCCACCACTTATGGAGGTTATTATGGTGGGGAGAAGGCAGCCACGCGAGTACTTCAGGCGGGATTTTATTGGCCGACCTTGTTCAAAGATGCTCATCAGTTTGTGTTGAGATGTGATCGATGCCAAAGGGTTGGTAATATCTCTAAGAGGAACGAGATGCCTCTTAATATGTTGTTTGAAGTTGAAATTTTCGATGTTTGGGGAATAGATTTCATGGGACCGTTTATTTCTTCATGCAATAATCAGTACATTCTGTTAGATGTGGATTACGTTTCTAAATGGGTCGAGGTAAAGGCTTTACCGACCAATGATGCTAAAGTGGCGCTGAGTTTTCTGCATAAGCAAATTTTCACACGGTTCGGAATTCCAAGGGTAATCATCAGTGATGAGGGAACACACTTTTGTAACCGCAAGTTCACAACCTTAATGGCTAGGTATAATATCAATCATCGTGTTGCTACTTCTTATCATCCGCAAACAAATGGTCAAGCAAAGGTTTCTAACAGGGAAATCAAGCGAATTCTAGAGAAAGTGGTAAATCCTTCGAGAAAGGATTGGTCGTTGAAGCTAGATGAAGCTGTTTGGGCTTACAGAACGGCTTACAAGACACCATTGGGTACGTCACCTTTTCAACTGGTGTATGGTAAGGCTTGTCATTTGCCTGCCGAGCTAGAGCACAAGGCATATTGGGCATTGAAGAAGTTGAATTTTGATATGTCTGCTGCAGGAGAGAAAAGAATGCTTCAGATTAACGAGTTGGATGAGTTTCGTCTACAGGCTTATGAAAATCACAAGTTATACAAGGAGAAGGTCAAGAGATGGCATGATAAAAGGTTGGTGCACAAATCATTTGTGCCTGGTCAACTAGTTTTGCTTTTCAACTCTCGTCTCAAACTTTTTCCAGGGAAACTTAAGTCAAGGTGGTCGGGACCATTCACGGTAAAAACAGTGTTTCCACATGGTGCAGTGGAAATTTTTGATAAGTCACCGGACGCAGCATTCAAGGTAAATGGGCGGAGGTTGAAACCATATTTTGGAGAAAGTGTGAATCGCGAGGCGGAGATCGCGGTTCTTGTTACGTCTGAATAAGAAAATGGAGTCACGTCAAGCTATTGACGTAAAACAAGCGCTTCGTGGGAGGCAACCCACGCAACTGTTGTAATATTATTCTGTGTGAGAAGAAAAGAAAAAAAAAGGGAAAAATTTTGGGCAGAAGACAGAGCGCGCCTGCGCCTCCCAGGAGCGCGCCCGCGCTTGAGGTACTGTTCACGAAAAAAATTGAAAAAAAAAACAAAAAAAAAATAGAGTTTTAGTGATTTGTTCCCCTATTTAACCCTAATTCTACCCATTCCCAGCCATTACAAGTAAAACCCTAGCCCCTCATTCTCTCTAATCCTAAATTCCTCAACCTATACACACAATTACATACACCTCTCTACATCCAAATCCATGGCACCACCTAAGCGACCCCGATTTGCCGGTGGCAGTAGCACTAATCGTTCTTCCTCTGAAGACGATTCGAGTATGGGTTTTGGGGGAGAAAAATTTACTACACCTGAGGCTCAGGCTGAGTTTACACGGTTGATGTCAAAAGTCGTGGTCAAGGAAAGGGGATTTTTGCCTCAACCTACTGATGGGTATTTGTTTCGTATGATTACAGCAAAGGGTTGGGAGACTTTATGTGAGGCACCAGAGCCGGTTCCATTGAGTATTGTGCGGGAATTCTATGCCAATGCGAAGGCCGATAAGAATGGGTATAGTGTGGTTCGGGGCTATACGGTGGACTACACTCCGGCGGCTATTAATCGGGTTCTAAATTTGCCGAGGAAGAAGAGGGGAGACGAGGATTGGTCATTGAAGACCCAGGCGGATGTTGATTTAGAGTAAATTATCGGGGTGTTGTGTGTTCCGGGTACAGCTTGTAAGTATAAGCCTAGCACCACTGAGCCGGTCACTTTCCCGGCTTCGACGATGAACAGGTATGCGAGGGCCGGGTACATGTTTATGTGTGCTAACATTATGCCGTCTTCGCACTCGCATGAGGTTACAGTGGACAGGGCTATTATTCTATGGGGGATTCTGAATGAGGAGTATATTGATCTTGGGGCTCTCATTCATAAGAATATTCTGAGGTTTCTGCGAGGTAGTACAACGGGGGCGATTCCTCATGCCTCTGTTGTAACCAGACTCTGTACAGCTGTAGGTGTCCATTGGTCCGAGGAGGAGCAGCTGCAGTTACCTAGTGCTCCTATTGATCACTCGACGGGTTATACTGATCTTGATGAGGAAGGCGATGCTCAACCTCATGTGCCTGCAGCAAAGTTTGGGGGTACTTCTGGGAGTCAGCGAGAGGTTGACAGGTCTGGTTTTGGTGAGGCTCAGTATAGGCGGCTGACACGGCGTATAGACGCCATGCACGACATCCATCGCCGCTTTGCTCAGGACTTGACTCAGGCTTTGGGTACTGCATTCCGAGCCACTGGAGTTGATATTGCTTGGCCTGACTTTGGAGCTGATGTTGTCTATCCACCACCGGATACACCACCCGAGGAGGGTGGTTCTGCTGAGGATTAGGTACTCTCTGTGCTTTCCTTGTTATTACCTTCAATGAGGACATTGAATACTTTAAGTTTGGGGGTGATAATTAAGGAATAGTAGTGTTAGTGCGTGTATTCATATAGGATTCATATTGCATGTGTAGTTGCAGTTTCATTCGTAGTATTGCATGTTTATGTCATATAGAGCATTTTGTTTGCATTAGTGTTTATATATATCATGTGAGTCCATTTAGTTGCATTTGCATATTTCATGATCCCATAGGACTTGGCTGTTTCCGTTGGTGAGTCAATGTTGATTGGGGTGTGGTAATGATGAATAGAGGGTTGATGTTGATTGAGGTGATTGCAAGCATAATGGAGCAAAATCAAGGCAAAACAGAATGCTGAACAGAAGGAGAGGCGCGCCCGCGCCATGTTGGAGCGCGCCCGCGCTTGTCTGCAGGAAAGAGAGCGCGTGTAACAGCCCCAGATCCGGGGTCGGGGATCCGGTCGTTACGGTCTCAATTTCCATCAATAATACTTGCACTTGAATCAAAACAATTAAACTGCATGTTGTGACCCCGTAATAACAATACCACACACACACAACTAGTTATAGTCCCAGAGATGAAATTGGAATAAGTATCTAGTCATAGGATCCACAAGTTATAAGTTATTACAAACCCAAAAGATTACAGAGTACGCTTAATAATTCTTGCCATTGCTTACATTAATCATAATATAAATAAGTCTGATACACAAAAGCTGTAGCCTAGGCTACTGGTTACTACTACCTCAGCTATGGCGGCTACGACATCAGTGGGTAAATCTCTGACGGCTGCTACCCGCTTGCGCAGGGTGTGACTGTTGCGGGCCATCTGCTCTAGCTGTTGTTGTGATATAAATAAATAAAGCAAGGGTGAGCAATAGAGCCCACCAAAATAGTTTATAACAAATTATCAGTATATAACAGTTCGAAAATATCTTTGTAACCACATGTTATGCCTTTAACGGATAAGAGACTAGTATAACATAAAAGATGAAATTATGAGGAAAATTAATATAATGTTCCCATAACCCAAAATCCACTTATGCATATATATTCTGAGTAAGGTTTTATCAGAGTCATAACTCATAAAATAAAAGATGAAGTTTCAAGGATTTATTGTGACTTCATTTTCTTTAAACACTTTTCGACCCCCTGTCAACATGATTGGTTCTTCTCCCCAATACATGTTGCAGGAATATCCAAATTGGATGATGAACTAATACCGGAGTTGCTACCGCGCCCGCTGTACCAACCTTACTATGATCAGTAGCAGGTTGTACAACAAAAATATGTTTTCTACATGTAGATGGAAGAATCACGACAGCCTGACATTGTCTACCGCCTTCCCGGATCTCCCGGCCCATTTGGGGCAATAAAAGTTGGATGGGTCGGCGCAACTGGACCACTTACACCACTCCTAGTTCAGATGAAATCCATGACTCTGAAACGTAAAGATTGTCCTCCTTTCCCCAAGTGTAATACTTGTTGATACGACTCCACTAAGTAGTTATATCTAGGTTGGAAAGGAAGATTCTCCAATATTTCCCAAGCGATGCTTGTTAATGGATATCGACTTGTTCCATTAATTTACCCCTCGATCGTTGAGGTGGTAACACAACATTTGACTTGCAGCAATTAAATTGCTCCGAGAAAATATCTGTCCCTTGACAGTTTTGAGTTGAGAGTTTAAAAAGAGTAGCAGTCACTTAAATCAGGTTTCCCATATTTTTGATAGTTGAGCGAGCATTTAAATCCTCTTAAAAGACAGATTTAAATGGAAAAACAGTGTTTTGGGAACCTCTTTTTGATTTAAAAAAATAATTAATAATACAGCTTAGAGTATCCTTCATAATTGGTGAAGGTCGAGGATAAACTTTAAATAGCATTTCTCATTTTTAAAACTTGTTAAAAGTATTTAATAAATAATCAAATAATATTCATTAAATAATTAAACCTCAAATGAATATTCAAAAATAATATTCATTAAATAAATAAACCTCAAATGAATATTCAAAAATAATATTCATTAAATAAATAACCTCAAATGAATATTCAAAAATAATATTCATTAAATAAATAAACCTCAAATGAATATTCAAAAATAATATTCATTAAATAAATAAACCTCAAATGAATATTCAAAAATAATATTCATTAAATAAATAAACCTCAAATGAATATTCAAAAATAATATTCATTAAATAAATAAATCTCAAATGAATATTCAAAAATAATATTCATTAAATAAATAAACCTCAAATGAATATTTGTAAAGCATAATGTAACATAAGATGTACAAGAGATAACTATAACTCAACAAAGGACAAGACAGACAATAATATTAACAGAAGCACAGGAATCCAGAATCAAAGAAGAAAAGGTAAACTCAAAAAATCAAAATACGTTATGTATTCTTGAAGTCCGTAAACAGGTCACGGAAAGAAGTTCATGAAAATGTTCAAGCCTCAGTGACAACAAGAGAAACAAGACATTCAAGACGACATAAGTATGTGAATGATTTAGGGTTCAGTACCACGGGATTCCAGTGATTTAAATGAAGCAACCAGAAAGACAAAGGACTTATCAGCAGCATTGAATTCAAGACATAGAAGAAGAATTGATCAAGTGTTATTCATTTGTGAACCAGACCAGTTGCACTAGGTGACAGCACTAAAAAAGATCAAGTTGTTTTATCGTCTCAGAAGAAATTGATACAGTCTAAAACTAAACACCCAGAAACTCAGGAGATTCTTTAATAGATTAAAGACAAGAAAAGAGTTCGATGGTTTTTCTATTTTAGAAAACCATCGAATGTGATTTAAAGAAAACAAAAGAAAACTAAAGTTAGTTAATCTTTCATTCGATAGTTTTATTTAAAAAACCATCGAATGGAATATTAATTCTCTCATTCGATAGTTTTCTATTTGAAGGAGCAGGTGAAAAGTTTGTTTGTCTGACAGGTTGATGAGAATTGGACGGCCAAGATTGTTTTAACAATTAAGGTTCGATAGTTTTCTAAAACAAAGACTACAATTACAACAGAGGAAGAGTGTCTTCTTCAGTCGAGTTATTACACACAGAAGCATTTACAAAGAGAGAGGAAAAGCCAGAGAGAAAATTCAGAGAAGTTAATTCTGCTAGAACTCTATCATTTGTAGTGATTGTGAAATAACTTAGAACTCATTGAAGCTAATCTACGGATTAGAAATTGTAGCACCCCTCGAGGTTTATATTTATAAAAAGATATATTCCCCGAAACTTGGTTTGGTTTGGTGTGTTTGATTTCGTTATAGAACTGAATGAATAATCCGCGAACGAAATTAAATTATTTGTGAGTATCGTATTCAACCCCCCCCCCCCCCCCCTTCTACCATACTTTGGACCTAACAATTGGTATCAGAGCTACTTGATTGACATACAAATCAGATCTGGTGAATGAGACCAAAATCAAACGTAGCGTGAAAATTCGAAGCAAATTTTTTAACTTTCAAAATTTTTCATTTGATTGGAATTTCTTGAATTTTAAACAATTTGAAATTTTCAGAAACCATGAGTGCTCCAAAGACAACCGCTGGTATTAAAGTTCCCCCGTTTACTAGAGATGATTTCGGTTTGTGGAAGATGAAGATGCTGTTATTTATCAAGGCATCTAATCCGTTGTATATTGGCATTTTAGAAAACGGACCGTTTGTACCAATGAAACCAGTTGGTGAATCTACAACTCCTGATGGTAGCAGGATTCCTTCAGGCACCCAACCTAAGGATATTAGTGAATTCACAGATTCTGACAAAGAACTGATTCGATTGGACACCGGTTTAATGTTGATATTGGCGGACTTCGCAGACAAGGAAATGAGCTATCAGTTGATGAACTGTACAAGCGGGAAACATATGTGGGATACCATTAACTTGATAATGGAAGGAACTGAAGATGTGCAGGAAAACAGATTGGACATCCTGACTTCTCAATACGAAGCATTTAGGTCACTGCCAGGAGAAAGTATAACTCAGGTCTTTGAGAAATATACTAAGCTACTCAATGAATTGGCAATGAAAGGAAAGACCTATCCACTGAGAGAATCAAACAGGAAGTTCATGATGACGCTGCCCCATCATGTAGAACACAAGTCATCATCCATTAGGGAAAGAATTGACTTCACAAAGATGTCATTAGAGATGATCTATGGCAAGTTGAAGACCTATGAGATGGAACAGGAACAGAGAGTGATAATCTACGGATCAGGGACAGTGGAAAGCAAGCACAATGCACTTGTGAGATCAGCAGCACTTGTAGTGGATGAACCAACAATTTCTGAGATTCAGGTTCAAACCTCTAGAGCTGGAAAGGAGGTGATAATAGAAGCAGAAATGGATTCTGTGAATCTGGGTGTTGATGAAAGTGATTACTACACCCTAGAAGAGCTTGAGCAAATGGAAGACAAAACCATGGCGTACTTAGCTGCAAAGTTTAGTCATATTCGTTTCAAGAGAAACCCTAAGTACAAGTTCAAGGGATCAACCAACAGATTCCAGAAGAGCAATTATACACCTAGTACAGGCTTTAAGGGAGGCTACAAGACTGGCATGATTGATAGAAGCAAATCAAGATGCTACAACTGCAATGAGTTAGGGCATTTCGCCACTGAATGCCGGAAGCCTCGTCAAGCAAGAGACATGAAAGATGTCTATGGAAAGAAAGACTCATATGAGGATTTGAAGAAGGAGAATGCCAAGATTAAACAGCAACTGGAGGCATTTTCTGGAAAGCAGAAAGGGAAAGCTTATATAGCAGAGGGAAAGCACTGGGATGATACTGATTCGGATGAAGAGGAGGAATATGTAAATATTGCTCTAATGGCTGACTCTTCAGAGGAATCACCACAATCATCTCAGGTACCTATCTTAACTACAATTGATATGTCTAACTCTGAGTACAAGAAAACTGTGCAAGATCTTAGTGTAGAATTGTTTAATGTACACACAAGCATGCTAGCATCAGAAATGGAAAATGCTAAACTAGTTCTTAAGATTAAAAAGCTAGAATCTAAAAATGAAGAACTAGAGCTTGTAGCTGTAACATTAGAAGATCTTAAGCAAAAGAATGAGTACTTAGAGAACAAGGTCAAGTGTAATGATGAGATAGAGACTATCCTCAGGAAGCAGATTTCAGATTTAGATTTGAAGCTGAATGCTTTTAAGAATTCCGCTCTAATTGCCAAGGAGATCATTGATACTAAGGTCGTAGAGAATAAAACTGCTATAGGACTTGACTATAACAAGAAAGCTGGTAAGAAGATTTTGGAATTCCCTGTGACACCTTCAGTTGTCAAAAGGAATACTCCACATGTTCTTAAGAATGTTGATTGTCCAGTTTTTGTTAAGCCTTTTCCACCACTTTTTCATGAGGATAATCTTTTCATAAGACAAGAATTGCTTGAGGAGGATTTGTTGAAGGAAAAAGAGGTAAAGACTAAGTTGCCTAGGAAATCAGTAAAAAATGAATTACCTAAAACTGAAGTAGGTTCCTTAGTTAGTAATGTTAAAAAGAACAGGAATGGGAAGAAGAAGATTGTTAATCAGGAAGTTGTTCCATCTTCTCCCATTGCATCTAGGAAGTTGTGCACTGTTTGTAATTCTGCTGGAAACCTTACACATGCATGTAAAAAGGTTAAAGTAGAAACTGCTAATACTTCTGAAATGCATAACATGTCTGACATGCCTGATCTTCATGAACCCTGTGGAAAGAAAGAGTGTTTGTTATGTAAGTACAACATCATGCATGCTTATTTTAAGTTGATGAATGATAATAGCAATAGCACTGATAATGTTAAATCCACAGATACTATGAATATCAAACAGGGTAAGACTAAATTGAATGTTACTCCTGTTAAATCATCTAAACCTTCAGGACCCAAACAATTTTGGGTACCAAAGTCCGCTTAATCAATCTGTGATTGCAGTATAAGGTTAAAAACTCAAAGGTCGTGTGGATTCTGGATAGTGGCTGTTCTAGACACATGACAGGTGAAGAGTCCCTGCTTACAGAGATGGTTAAGAAGACCGGCCCGATTGTAACCTTTGGAGATGACAGCAAAGGATTCACTACGGGATATGGTAAATTGAAAGCTGGAAATGTCATCATTGAAAACATCTCTCTTGTTGAAGGATTAAAGCACAATCTTTTAAGCATCAGTCAGTTCTGTGATAAAGGCTACAATGTAGATTTCAGAAAGGACAAGTGTTTGATCACCAACAGGAAGGATGAGAAGCTTACTCTACTAGGAGTGAGAAAAGGAAATTTGTTTATAGCTGACTTAAGTTCTACCAGTGAAGGAGAAGTTACATGTTTCTATGCAAAGGCATCTTCAGAACAAAGTTGGCTATGGCACAGGAAGCTCTCACATCTGAACTTCAAAACTATGAACTCTTTGGTAAAGAGAGAGTTAGTGAGAGGGTTGCCCCTGATGGAATTCAATCAGGAGGGACTATGTGAAGCATGTGAAAAGGGGAAGTCGAAGAAAGCATCACATGGAAGCAAAGGAATGACAAGCATTGCTGAACCATTACAACTGATTCATATGGATTTATTTGGTCCAGTCAATGTCATGTCACTTTCAAGAAAAAGATATGCATTGGTGATGGTGGATGACTACTCCAAGTACACGTGGGTGTTGTTCATACAATCAAAGGATGAAGCAACACAACTAATCATTGATCACATCAAGAAGATAGAAGTGGAAGCTAAGCTACCTGTGCGGACAATCAGATCAGACAATGGAACTGAATTCAAGAATGAAGTTCTTAATGATTTCTGCTCAGAGAAAGGAATATCAAGACAGTATTCAGCACCAAGAACTCCTCAACAGAATGGAGTAGTGGAAAGGAAGAACAGGACCTTGGTTGAAGCAGCAAGGACCATGTTAAGGGAATCAAAACTTCCCACTTACTTTTGGGCTGAAGCAGTGAATACAGCTTGCTACACTCATAATCGAACCCTGATCAACAAAGATCATGAAAAGACTCCGTATGAGTTAATGGCCAACAAGAAACCAACACTGAAGTACTTTCATGTGTTTGGGGCAAAGTGATTTGTACTTAAAGATGGAGAACATCTTGGAAAGTTTGATGCCAAAGCAGATGAAGGCATTTTTCTGGGCTAGTCTCTGGAATCTAAGGCTTTCAGGGTATATGTGATTGAAGATAAGAAGGTGTTGGAAAGCTTTAATGTAACATTTGACGACACCAAAAGACCAGGCCTGCAAACTGGAGAGAACTCTGAATCCTTGGTATTTGAAAATCTATTAGGAGATCTCTCTAACAATGAAGAAGTACCTGAAGTTGTTACAGTTATTAATAATAATGATAATGATAATGATTCTGGACAAAGTGGTGACCAAAGTGGAGATCCTCAAAATTCTACAGGATCCACTAGTCAGTCTACAGAATCATCAGATCAAACCGTCAACAACTCAGGGGAAGCAGGAGAAGGATCATGTAACAGCCCCAAATCCGGGGTCAGGGATCTAGGGTTGTCACAATCCATGTATTCCTTGCCTTACCTGTATTACTCACACCATTCATAATTCACCTGCTCATGACCCCACAACATATGTCTCACACACACACACACACAGGTTAGAGTCTCAGAAACGACACAATACAACAACTGCGGAATAAATAACTTTTATTACAATACCCAAATGTCTTTTGAATCTGTTACTGATACAATTTTTAAGTATTGTTACATTACCAACTTAGCCTTCTGATGCTCACAATCCTCTAATACTATTCATGTCTATACATAAGTTGAATACCAAAAGCCGTAGCCTGATTCGATTGGTTCGTACTACTCTCGGGATCGCTGCTAGAAACTGCTTAATGGAAACGCCTTGCGAGGTATGTGCCGTCCCATTGGTATCCTGCTTCGCTGCTATATAATATATATAAAATAATAGCAAGAGTGAGCGATAGCTCAGCAAGGTAATGAAAGTATGGCATAATTCTGCCCTTTTATTCAACCCAGAAATAAAGCGGGTATGCGACAATAATTTGTCAAAATATCTTGATACTGAAATCATTTCCTTATCGGAATGTATTCCAAAAATACCATTGTTGTATTTCAAATATCATCTCCATAATATTCTGCAAACTTTCGATATTCATACTATGAACAAAGTTCTAGTATAGTATAAAAGATGAAATAACAAGGTACCTCAGTATATCCTTTCCGTAAAATATCTGCTATATAAATATAAGCAGACTATCAACATATAACTTAAAAGATGAAGTTATAAGGAAAAATCCAATATAAGGTTTCCATAACCCAAAATCCACTTATGCATATATATATCCTTAATCAGGTTTTATCAGAGTCATAACTCATAAAATAAAAGATGAAGTTGTAGGAATTTCCAAATATCATCTTCATATCAAACATTTATCTCATATCATATTCTGGAAATAAAGACAAGGCAAAATATGTCCAATCCATTTTCGAAACTCATCTGATTCCATATACCCTTTTTCAAAACAATCATATACCTTTTTGTAATCTCATATGCTTTCTGATAAACTCATATACTGGAATAAACTTGAATACTCTTGAGTAAACTTTCTTTCTTTGAAAACTTGCATATAAAAGAATAACTTGAGTAAACTTTCTTTTTTCTGAAAACTTGCATAAAACATGCTCTTTCATGGATGATGAACTGTAGATGGAGATTCTGGGCGCCGAGGATACCCCTACGATGATTAGTCGCAAGCTGTATCCCCTGATCTTTTTCTACGTAGAAGGGAAAGTAATCAGTCTCACACCGACTTACCTCCCCGCCAATCGGTTGTAGGTAGGAAGAACAGACCCGTTTCACCAGTCCGTCGGCCTGTTACTCTCCTATGAGGAAGAACAGACCCGTTGCAATAGTCCGTCAGTCTGTTACTCTCCTCTTATCCTACGGTCGGGCACTTACTGATAAACTAAGGGAAGAACAGACCCGTTGCAATAGTCTGTCGGCCTTATTGTAATTCCCTTAGGGGACCTGCGCTACTCAGTCCCTTACATATTCTCCAAGTTCGAGTAAATCCATAATACTGAAACATAAAGTTCCTTTCCCCTTTTCCCCAAGAATACAACTCCACAAAGTAGTCATATCTGGTTGGAAAGGAAAATTCACCCATATTTCCCAAGCTGACGCTTGTTAATGGATACAACTAGTTCCACTGATCTTACTCCTCGAATCTTGAGGAAGTAATCAAAATCATTTTGATGGTAGCGTACCGAGCTGTTAAATTAATAGTTTCAAAAAGATTTAGGACCGGGCAGTCCACTTGAAGCAACATAAAATCTTGAGAAAGGTTCCATGCATCTTTATAGTTTGAGCGAACATTTAAGTCCTTCTGAATATAGACTTAAAAGGGAAATAGATTTGGGAACCTTCTCTAATTATATTTATAATTGACTGAATAAAACTTTATTAGCTATCTAGGGTTTAAAGAATAGTTTTCACAAATTACTTCCTTAAGAAGTAGGGCTTTAAATAATTAACGCAAGCTATATTTAATAAAGAATATTTATTTAAAAGTAATTTCCACATACTTCCTTAACAAAGAATGGAAAATAAATTAATAAAATAACCCTAGATAGCAACTGATACCATTCTCGGTACGTAGTATAAGTACAGAGTATATATAATATAACTCTAGATAATAACTGATACCATTCCCGGTCCGTAGTTTAAATACAGAGTATATACCCCCCATACTGAGGGTTTTCTCAACACATCAGCTCAAAATATTGCTATAACCATAGCTTATAAGCTCGACTCATATCAATAACTTTTACTTAGCATCATAAGTATCATTTCGAAATCGTAAACACATAACATATATCTCAAAATCTTTTATTTATCACAACAACAGTTTATAGAGGCATAGATTTGAAAACTTGCCTCTATCATATGCATATATTATATCTCAACATTTTTAATACCGTTACATCTATATACGATGTAAGGTTTGAAAGCATGCATCTATCATATGCATATACTATAATCTCAATAGTTTTAATACTATCACATCTATATACGATGTGAGGTTTGAAAACATGCATCTATCATATCATATGCATCATCAGTATAATGCAGTATGAAATACAGTATGGGATTAGAAAACTTGCACGATACTTGGAACAAAGGATATATATATATATATATATATATATATATATATATATATATATATATATATATATATATGAGAAAAAAGATCCTGAGGTTACCTCAGGAAGATTACCTGAGATAAACTTATTTTCAAGTACAAAAAAGTGATGGCAATTTTGTAAATATGTTAATCTTTCTGAAATTACAATAATACCGGCCTGTATTTGTATGGAAATTTTTTAATTGCCTGAGGTAACTCCCTGAGGTAACCTCAGGAACATGATACTCTATATATATATATATTCTTGAATCAACAAGTATTAAACATTCGAAAATATGCCCACTCTAACCGTATAGTAAGGGTTAGTAAACTTGCCTGATGCTCGAGAAGTGATAGGGGTTCGCGACGATGCCGGACAATCTAGACAAAGTCAAACGAAAACACACGGTTAATTCCCTCGATAAACCACTTATAACTCAATGCTTAAACACGTAAGCGAAACACAACCAAGGAATTACTAACTCGTTATAGGCTCATACTAAGTCCATGTTATTCGTCAAATACTTATATCATAATTTTGGTTCGAAATCCATCCTCAAATCCAAGTTATACTTAACCATTTGGAACCTTGGTTTCTAAGTCTCGTTTTCAGTGGTTTTCACTTGTGCAACCTCGGCTTCCTTATTTTTATAAAATCGGAAAACGATCTTTTTGACTCGAAACCTTCTCACAAGGCTTTCTAACTGTCCTTAGCATTATATCACAAAGTTTCACATTTTAATTCGACTCTTAAAGGTCTTTGACTTAGCATCAAAGTGGTTACATTTCTGCGATGAAACCTCTCGAACCACGATTACTAAAACTAGCATAACTCTTAAACCGTTCGGCCAAATTAGGCGAACCACATATCATTACGAAGCTTATAATATAAACTACACAATCATGGGTAGTAGGAGTCAAGAGTAAAGCTCTAACAGAGGAAAAACAGGGAACCAATCAGTAGGTAAAAATTTGGGCATTACGACGGCTATAACTCGGATATTCCCAAATTTCAAATCATCCAAAATGCATATCGATCACTCCACACAACACATACATCTTATAGGACATAGAAATGAGGCCAAACAATGCCTTTCCGTTCATATAACTCATTATAACTTAGATCAAAGCCCAATCATAACAACTAAGGCTATAAACATGCATAAACACCATTAATCATCCATAAACCTCATAATATTTCAAGGGTTTCAAGATTTATACCTTCTCCAAGCTTGCTTGCTGCTATATTCCTTATGTAACCTTAGATCCTTGCTTAATACAACCTTTGGAAGCCACAAACTCAATATCCAAAAACAAAACAAAACACAAGTTACTATTCATCATCTTCTCCGACTGTTAATCACTGAAATCGAAGGGTTAAATCACGAGGTTGAGGTGATTTCTTACCATGGTTACGTCGGGCTTCTCGAGAGCTTCGATTTGAGTGGTGGAACGCCAAAAACGGACCACGAAATCTCAAGTTATGATCATTTCTTTCTCTCCCATTTTTCTTCTCATTTCTCTCTCGGTTTTCTCTTCAAAAATGGAGAATTCTCTTTTTTTTCTTTTTGTCTTGGTGGCTGATAATTGCCTTGATATTTTGTGGTTAAAAGAAGGGTGAGTCATCACCTTTTGGTGAGTCACCAGGACACATGTCGCGCATGCATGTGTTTGGCTAAAGTAGCTTTACTGGTTCGTTTCTTTTCACATGGATGATCCAAATGTTGCATCCCTCGAATTAATCTTGTTACATGTTACTTCCATGCCTATATTTAATCCTATAAATGTTGCCTTGTTCCTCTTGAAACGATTCGAAATATTTCCCAAAAGAGCGAATAAAACTCTACGCGGTTCTCGCAGTGAATAGTAACTATTCACTATCCACTTCAACAATCGAATCCTTAAATCGACTCTAATAATATAATAAAATTCCAAAATATTAAATCCTCAAATCCTCAAATTTAATATCTTATTTCTTGAATATAATAACATATACTTCACTGCCCGGTCAAATACTACACCAAAATAAAATTTGGAATTTCTGAATTCCGATCGTCTTTGCATTCACTTATTTACTCCGTAGATCACTAATATGACTTCGGAATATCCACACTACGTCTCGTACATAGATGGCATGAAAAATTTTGTTAATCCTCAAAATCACTATTCATCCACCAATATCACTATTCACTGCTGCACTTAATCATAATAAGAAAAGTTTTAAATTTTTCCAAAAATTCGGGTTATTATAGATCAACTAGTCACACTCCACAACATCTAGAACAAGGAGAATCATCAAGATCGCATCTGCCAAGACAAAGGGTATGGAATAGAGATCATCCCTTTCACTTGATCATTGGTAATCCGGACACAGGAGTGAGAACTAGGAGAACATCACAAAATGAATGTCACTATTCTGGGTTTCTTTCAGAAACAGAACCTAAGAAAGTTGAAGATGCTCTAGATGATTCAGATTGGTTAATTGCTATGCAAGAAGAACTCAATCAATTTGAAAGGCGGAAAGTTTGGAAGCTGGTACCCAGGCCTAAGGGAAAATATGTTATTGGAACAAGATGGGTATTCAGAAATAAGTTGGACGAAGATGGCATTGTAACGAGAAACAAAGCCAGACTGGTTGCTAAAGGTTACTCTCAAGAAGAGGGTATAGATTATGATGAAACCTATGCACCAGTAGCAAGACTTGAGGCCATCAGAATGTTTCTGGCATTCGCAGCACATTCCAATTACAAGGTATATCAAATGGATGTGAAGAGTGCTTTTCTGAACGGGGAGTTAGAAGAAGAAGTGTATGTGGAACAACCTCCAGGTTTTGAGGATTCAAAACTGGCAGACTTTGTGTACTTTCTATTCAAAGCTCTCTATGGACTCAAACAAGCTCCGAGGACATGGTATGACACTCTCTTTGAATTCTTACTTGAAAATGATTTTACAAGAGGTGTTGTAGACAAAACTCTCTTTGTTAAAAAGCATAAAAATGATTTGATATTGGTGCAAGTATATGTTGATGACATAATATTTGGTTCTACTAATGATGATCTATGCAAGAGATTTGCTAAGTTAATGCAGAGTCGTTATGAAATGAGCATGATGGGTGAATTGTCATTCTTCCTTGGACTGCAAGTATACCAAAGACAAGATGGTATATTCATTTGCCAGTCCAAGTACATCAAGGATCTTCTTAAGAAGTATCAAATGGAAGACTCATCTACAGCAAAGACTCCTATGCCAACTGCCACTAAGCTTGATAAGGATGAAACTGGTAAGAAGGTTGACATCACAGGCTACAGAGGTATGATATGCTCATTACTTTATCTCACTGCAAGTAGACCAGATATAATGTTTGCAACATGCTTGTGTGCTAGGTTTCAGTCTGATCCTAAAGAATCTCATCTAATAGCTGTTAAGCGAATATTTAGATATCTTAAGGGGACCCCAAATCTTGGAATTTGGTACCCTAAAGATACATGATTTGATCTTATTGGATATACAGACTCTGATTTTGCAGGTTGTAAGATTGATCGGAAGAGTACTTCAGGAAGCTGTCAGTTTCTTGGAAGAAGGTTAGTTTCCTGGTACAGCAAGAAGCAACATTCAGTTTCCACATCAACAGCTGAGGCTGAATACATTGCTGCTGGAAGCTGCTGTGCTCAGATCTTGTGGATGAGAAACCAACTCCGTGACTATGGACTTTTGTTGACAAAGATTCCAATCTATTGTGACAACACAAGTGCCATAGCAATCTCTAACAATCCAGTGCAACACTCGAGGACGAAGCACATCGACATCAGGTATCATTTTAACCGAGAGCATGTCATGAATGGAACTGTGGAGTTACATTTTGTACCCACAGAGGATCAAATTGCAGACATCTTTACTAAACCGCTTGATGAATCCACTTTCAATAAGCTGGTTGGTGAACTTGGGATGTTAAATCTTTCTAATTGATTTTGATTAGAAGTCAGTAACTGCAGATAGTCCTAGTGAATACATGAGTTCAAGAATTGCAATATCCTTAGGACTCGTGAATTTATTTTCTGGAGCAATTCTCGTAGTTAGGATTTTTGTACTAATTTTATGTCATAATTATGGATGATATATCTTCTGGCATTTAATTGGTTATTAATTCTAAAAATTATTTAAGTGCTAATATTTGTTCTAAATATTCAAGCATTTATTTAATTTGAATTAATTTACTTTGTTTTTAACATTGTAGATTAATGCAGCATAATTTATTGGATTTTAATTGATTAATATCATTTGATGATACTTAATTGATTTTATTCTAAGAAAATTGTGAATTTTCTGTTAACAATTGATTTTGGTAAATTTTAAAAGATTTATTAAAATTAAAACTTGACAGGAGATAAAAAAAAAATTGGATTTTAGAACATGAACAGGTTCTGAAATTTGAAAAGAAGCAAAAAATATCGAATTTAGGAAATTCGATAGTTTTTCAAGTACATTGATAAATCTATAGAAAGTTAATTTCGATAGTTTTTGAAAAGGAAAATAAAATCTATCGAAAACAATTCTCGATAGTTTTTGAGAATATTTTGAAAATATATCGAAGTGAATTTATATTAATTCAATATTTAAATTCTCGATAAATTTTGAAATACAAAAAAAAATATATCGAAGTGAACTTAATTAATTAATATTAAAGTTCTCGATAGTTTTTTTTTAAAAGAATTTGTTCGATAGTTTTTCTAATTTTCCAAGAAAAACACTTCGATAGTTTTCTGATAAACGTTCTGAATTCTGATTCTCAAAAGCTTCGATAGTTTTATAAAAACTATCGAAGGTGAGTTGACAGTTTTTCCCCTTGCAGAAAACCATCGAAGGCACATTTAAAAACCATCGAACAAAGAAAGACTTTTATGCCCCTAACAGTTTCTCAAAGTATAAATAACTGCCTTAGTTTTTTTTTCTTCTTCACAGATCTCAGAAAGCACAAGGCCGGTTATAATACTTACAATATACACAGCCAAGAACAAAATCATACTCGATAGTTTCTTAATCTTCTACTGATTTTTTTAACCTTCAACAGTCCATTTTACTACAGTCACTTCTTTTTAACCGAGAAATCACTGTGTATGTGTGTTCTGTTAAGTTTCTAATTGGTATAGAGAGAAAACCATCGAGAAAGAGAGTTGAACTTTGAATACTTTGATAATTCAAACCATTTGAATATCCTGTTGATTCTTCAATAGGTTTATTAAGGGTTAATTTTACTTGGAAATTATCAAGTTATTTTAACAGTTCTAAGATTAGGAATTTGTTTTTGGTTTAGGTGTTTACATTCGAAAAGAAAAGGGGTGTATTGTGACAAATTTGATTAATTAGGACTAATTAATTAAATTTAAGTGACAAATTAGTTTTTGGTTTATTTAAATTTTCTGGAAATTTAAAATGGCAGGAGAATTTATTGTTACCAAAACTAATCATGTCTCGTTTCAAAATCTGCAAACCATTACGAATCCTCAAATTCGTGCATGGGCAGAGTTTTTGAACACACGTTTGTTAGTGGCATACGCTGTGAGTACTCCCGTAGTCCTTTGTATTGATCAATTGACTGTGTTGTACACATCCGCCACAGACACAAGTGAGAATAATGTCAGGTCTTTCAGTTTTGTTGTGCCAGGGGGCAGAACAATAAGGGTGACGGAACATGATTTTAATAGGGTTTTACAATTTCCAACAGAAAACCTTGTTCCTGATCCCACAACTGAAGAAATACATGCTTTCTTCACTCTCATTAGAAGTCAACAACCTAACTTCTTTGTGGGGGAGTTTCTGAAGCATTACTTGCCAAAGCCATGGAACTTTTTCTTTCATACCCTAATTCATGTTTTTACTGCCAAGCTAACAAATCTGCATGGTATTCCCTTATTCCTTCAAAAGATAGGGTTTGCCATTGCTAACAATAGGTGTATTAACATAGGAAGGCTATTGATTGATCAAGTAATCGTGTGCATGGGACCACTGGATGAAAGAACGGGCATAGATGAAGATGTGCTTTGTTTCTATCCTAGGTTCCTACAGCTAATTCTCAATGATGTCTTAACAGATAATGAACGAGCAGGTTTTGAAGACGAGGACACACAGGAGTGTATGAAGATGAAGAGCAATGCCATAACCGCTCTGATAAGGAAGAACAACTATTTTCCAGGGGTACCCACTGTTCTCACAGAATATCTAAGAACGGTGCCCCTACCACTTCTACCCCCAGGGGAACAGGTAAATGAAGGTAACATTCCTCAACCTGAACCTGAAATTGATCCTGAACCAATGGATGTAGATCCAGAGCCCTCAGTGGCCATTCCTGACCAGGAGGTTGCAAACCCACAACCTCTAACCACGGTCGAAGAGCCTTTGGACGAGCCAAATGAAAACATAAACGAAACTCCTTCCCCTACTATACCCAGTATACAGACATCCGTGAGTGTAGAGGGAGATAGTGCCAAAGCAGCACCACATAAGGAGATACACCCTTCAACAGCAGCTCTGCCTACCTCTAAAAGGAGAAGAACAGAAACCGAGGCAACTGTTGATACTTCATTTCTCTCATCCAAAGAACCCTTCACAGATTTTTCTGATTTTGATTGGGCAATGCTAACTAAAGCCATATCTGAACCCATTGCTGAATCAAGTAAGGAAGAATTGACGGAAGCAACTGGTGTTCCGACCATATTACGGTCAGGTTCACTGGTTGAAGGTTCTAAGAACCAAGAGTCTTCACAGACGTCGAGAGAAGGATTTGACCTAAATGCACAATCTAAAGGGTCATTGTCTACCTCCCCAGATGGAACATATCTGGATCCTGCGGGTAAAGGGTCTGACGTAGGTGCAGATCGGCAACTCGGTGACGACGAATCAATTCACATTGAGGAGTCAACTGAGGTAAAGTCTTCACAGACTATCGGGGAAGATTCGGGATCTCTGCTGTTAATAGAGCATGTTTCTAACCCCCTAGAGATTCAAACTCTAGATCCTTCAAAGGATATATCATCTAAGGATGATCAGCAACTTGGTTTAACCAAGGACGGGGACTTACGAAGCCCAATTGCACCACCGGTGACCTCCTTAAGGATGGCTACGGTGTTTTCTTCTGCAGGTACAATCAGCACAAAGGGAATGAGTGAAACAAAAACACCTACACCTGGCCTGAGTGGGAAAGGTAAAATGAGTGAAACACTAACAGAAACGTTGAGTGTACACCCAGAGCCAAATGTGAGGAGTGACACCCTAACCCTACCAAATATTGATGATTTGCTGTTACCAACAGAAAGAGAGCTACATGTTCAATCTTCCCTCAAGGAGATGACAGTTCGAGACAACGAAGGAAATCCACTATTCAAGGTTCCACTGCGACCTTCCTTTGACCAAGCGATCTCCTCCAGTCAAGCCAATGTTTCTTTAAAGTCTATCCAAGAGAAAGTTGACTTGGCTGCAGCTGATTCCAGAAGAACATTCAGGGTCATTGGCAGTGCATCTGGCACTATAACAAGTACGAAGCAGGCAGTGGACTCCTTAAATAAGGAAGCTATGGAAGAACTGGTCGAGCTGAGGATGGACGTCAGGGAACTTAAAGATGGATTCATGAATGAAGTAACTGCTTTGTCACAGGGACATGAAGCTTTGAGAGAAGACGTTCTGGTTATCCGGGATGGTCAAGAGCGGGTAAAAGATGCAATGAATTCCCTTTCAAGAGTGGAGTCTAAGCTAAACAAGAGGCTGGATCATATGGAAAAGACTACCAACTCAAGATTGTAGGACATTGACCTGTCGCTAGCTTCTATAAATGAGTTTAATAAGTAGATTATGGATTTCTTGGAGAATCAAGGTGACGGATTACAGTCTATCTGGAGTATGCTGAAGAAACAACAATCAAGACAACCTGGTCCTTCAAATCAGCAACCTGATCCTTCTGCTGCCTTTTATGCTGAGGATGCTTTCGTCGAGGATTCCTCAACTAAGGGGGAGAAAGTTGGAGAGGGGGAGCAAGCTAAGGAAGCTAAGGATGGATGGGGAGTTTGGGAAACAGTTGAAGCTATTCCTATCAGACAGTACTGGATAGAAGAACTTGTAGAAGAAGACAAGAGTGAAGAGGAATTTGAGGTCATGCAAGAGCAACCTACTCAAGAGGAGCATGAGCCATATTATCCAGAGCCCGTTGAACATCCAATCTGGGATGATAATATGGAAGAAGAAGCAAATTCTCTATCACCAGAAGAAGAAGCTGCCTTGGAAGCAATAAGAGCTCAGAGAGCTGCAGTAGATGCCAGGCAAGCTGAGAAAGAGAAACAGCAAACAATTCTGAGGAGTGAAAAATTGAAGAGATTCAAGGTGTATAATGAAGTGAGGAGGAAGAAGATGATAGATCTGGCAAAGAAAGATGGTACTGAATGTGAAATGGCTTACAAAACCTTTTGCGGAGTTGAAGAAGGATTAGAAGTCAACGATAATGCTGAGGTGGAAGTTATTATTCAGGACATCAGAAGTGCTAATCTTGAAGATCAGACTTACTTTAAAGCATTGAGAAACTCTATAATCTTTCTGAAAGCTGGGGTTAAATCAAATGGTGACTAGAGCTTATTAATAAGTTTTCTGGAGAAAGGTACATTTGTGATTTCCACTAAGTTTTTAGAATAGAGGACATACACAGAATTGCAGGCTATTCTCATCAAGATTCAAAGGACGACAAGGCTAAATGAACTGCTCCGTGAGCATGTTAAAGAGATCTTGATGAAAGTCGGTCCAGAGATTACTGAAGATCCTCCAATGGTTAGATTCATGGCGAATGACTCGTTCAGAATCTGCTATTTGGTTGAGGACAAACTGAGAGACTACCCAAGCAATTATCTAATCTCAGTTGAGAAGTATCTTAGATCCACTGGATTCTCATCAACGGAGAAGGACAAAGCAGCAGACACTCTACGAAGATTTCTAATGGAGAATGTTCCTTACTATAGGAAAAGAGTGGAAAGAGGATTGGAAGTGCATACCAGATTGCCAAACATGCCAAAACTAAACAAGAAAGATGTTAACATTGCATGGTTATGGGCTGGAGTGGGTCAAGAGGTTGAATATATTGGAAGACACATCCAAGGAGCAATCCTTAAACCTGGAGAACCATTGCACTATCTATCAGTGATTGATTATCAAGCTGCTAACTCCGATCCAATGATTGAAGAAGGTGAGATTGGAATGGACTGAAGAATGAAGCAAAGAACAAAAGAACTATCAGCTCAGTCTAGAGGAGCAACTTCATTGTATAAAGTTTAATTGTTTTTTGATTTATGAAATCTGGAAATGTATATTTATCTGATCCAGAATGCATTAATATTATTACGCTGTCTTACTTTAAGTAGTTTCATGTTTCCTTAGTTAGTTGAGTTATCCTCGAAGTATTTGATTGTCGAACTCTATCCAATCAAATAGGGGGAGATTGTAAAGCATAATGTAACATAAGATGTAAAAGAGATAACTACAACTCAACAAAGGACAAGACAGACAATAATATTAACAGAAGCACAGGAATCCAGAATCAAAGAAGAAAAGGTAAACTCAAAAAATCAAAATACGTTATGTATTCTTGAAGTCCGTAAACAGGTCACAGAAAGAAGTTCATGAAAATGTTCAAGCCTCAGTGACAACAAAAGAAACAAGACATTCAAGACGACAGAAGTATGTGAATGATTTAGGGTTCAGTACCACGGGATTCCAGTGATTTAAATGAAGCAACCAGAAAGACAAAGGACTTATCAGCAGCATTGAATTCAAGACATAGAAGAAGAATTGATCAAGTGTTATTCATCTGTGAACCAGACCGGTTGCACTAGGTGACGGCACTAAAAAAGATCAAGTTGTTTTATCGTCTCAGAAGAAATTGATACAGTCTAAAACTAAACACCCAGAAACTCAGGAGATTCTTTAATAGATTAAAGACAAGAAAAGAGTTCGATGGTTTTTCTATTTTAGAAAACCATCGAATGTGATTTAAAGAAAACAAAAGAAAACTAAAGTTAGTTAATCTTTCATTCGATAGTTTTATTTAAAAAACCATCAAATGGAATATTAATTCTCTCATTCGATAGTTTTCTATTTGAAGGAGCAGGTGAAAAGTTTGTTTTTCTGACAGGTTGATGAGAATTGGACGGCCAAGATTGTTTTAACAATTAAGGTTCGATAGTTTTCTAAAACAAAGACTACAATTACAACAGAGGAAGAGTGTCTTCTTCAGTCGAGTTATTACACACAGAAGCATTTACAAAGAGAGAGGAAAAGCCAGAGAGAAAATTCAGAGAAGTTAATTCTGCTAGAACTCTATCATTTGTAGTGATTGTGAAATAACTTAGAACTCATTGAAGCTAATCTACGGATTAGAAATTGTAGCACCCCTCGAGGTTTATATTTATAAAAAGATATATTCCCCGAAACTTGGTTTGGTTTGGTGTGTTTGATTTCGTTATAGAACTGAATGAATAATCCGCGAACGAAATTAAATTATTTGTGAGTATCGTATTCAACCCCCCCTTCTACGATACTTTGGACCTAACAATATTCAAAAATAATATTCATTAAATAAATAAGGATTGAATAACAGTTGCCCGATATCTTTATCGGAAAATAACCTTTAACATATACAGAAAACATAATTACTTCTGATCTAGAGAAAATCACCCGCCCTTATCTTAGGGCATTTATAAAAACATGGCTTATAGCTGATATCTCATATCTAACTTATAAGCCCCAACCTCAAGTCATAATCTCAAGTATTGCTATATATATCAGTTCGAAAACAAGTATGTAATTTATATATCGCAATGTACTTGGGAATAAAACATGCATACCTCGCATTTGCATATCATATATGAAAATAGTTCATTATCACAACAACAGTAGGTATAGGTTTCGAAAACTTGACTGGTGGTGAGGTAGGGGTAGTGTGCCTCGAGTCAATCCAGCGATCTATACATAGTCAAAGTATCCGAGATTAATCACTTAATACTTTTAAGACACTAAGTATGTACTTTACTTAAGCTAAAACATGTTTTCAAGTTAACTCCTTAAGAACCCTCTTGCGTACGCTCGACTCGAACATTTTTATAAAATAGAGATTAAATCCTTTTAACACGAAATCTTTTCGAGGGTCTTCCTCAAAGTACCTAGCATGTTAACACAAAGTCTCACATTCTAATAAGTTGCTTAAGGGGTTTGATCATTGCCTCAAAGTTGGCTAAGTGGTATAGTTTGGTTTCTCGAAACATACTTAATTAAAACACTTGTTTCTCCTAAACCGTAAATCGGATTCACATGATCTTCGCACCAAAACGAACCTCGAAACAAGACCTACACTATACTAGGCAGTGGTGACCTTGGACAGAAGGTATTATGTTCGAACATCACAAACAAAACAAGGCTAAGGAAAATCGGGCATTATAACGGCTATGTTTTAATGATTCCAAAGTTTAATCATAAACTTTACATGATCAATCCAACCAAATCACCAAGTCAAATCCTCAACATCATTACTAATCCATAATCATCATCAACCATAGTCAAAACCAACATCTACTTGTTTATCATCAAAACAACATCAAACTTTCATCAAAATCACTTAATCATCCTAATGATCATACTCACTAAACCATACTTAAAACTAACCATATAAATCAATTTATAACTAAGGGTTTCAAGAGTTTATACCTTCCTTGATTCTTGATGTACACTAACAATAGTTTATAATCCTTCCTTGAGCTTTGAACAAACCTTAACAAGCTTAATCCTTAAGAACAAAATCAAGAACACAAAAGGTACTATTCATTTCACTATTCACTTTCATCTTTAATCAAGGATTTGAAGATGTTAACCTTAATGGATGATTCTAGGATTTAGAGAATACCTTAGTTTGGAAATATGGAAGCTTTAGAATCCAAGAACATGATTTATGGATGAGTGGAAGATTGATTCTTGAAAAAGTATCTTGATTTTCTTGAAAATGGCCAAATATTTCTCTTTCAAATGAGGAGAGTTTTCTTGCTTTTGCCTTGGTTACTTTTTGATAATTATATTGATATTTTGTAGTCAAAGTGGTGAGTCATTGCCTTTTTGTCTTGTCATCGGACACTTATCAAGCATGCAAGAGTCTGGAGATAAAGTAGCTTTACTGGTTCGTTTCCTTTCACATGGATGATCCAATTGTTGCATTCCTTGGATTAATCTTGTTACATGTTACTTCCATGTCTATATTTAATCCGGTAAGTGTCGCGTTGTTCCGTCACTGCTTAATCTCGTAGAATATTCGCAGGGTTTCTTAAGTGTTCTATCGAAGTAGTTTACCGTAAACGTTCTTGATATCTCTAATTCTTTTATTAAATCCATATCCATGGAATTGATAATTTAAATCCTCCAATACTTTCAAATGATGATTAATCCGTCCGTTATTGGTGAAATTTCGGAGAAAACAGAAAATGCTATTTTTCTGATTCTGACAGCTTTTGCATTCCTTCATTTACACCGCAGATCACTAATATGACTTTGAAAGTTTATTATATCGTCCTGTATATAGTGTGGTCTGAAAACTTTTTAAACAAAAAAAAAAAATTACTACTCATCAAAAGTTACTATTCATCAATAGTTCTTAAATAAGTACAAAATTTGGGAATATTTGTAACAGCCCGACTTTTCGGACTATTAAATCTAAATACAAAACTTAAATAAAGTACAATACAATGACAATTACAGACGGAAGCGTGACAAAATTTCTATTACAAACCTAACTATTACAAAAGCACATCTAACGATAATCCTTGAAATCCAAAGCTATCCCACTTGAGTTACACCGAACCTGAAAATTGTAAGGAATGAGCCATACAGCCCAGCAAGAAACCAATCGATCCAACTAGTTGGGCAAATAACATGTATACATACAAGATAACACGATATTTAATACGATACAATAACGATACACAATACATAACTTACGATACACATATTCTTATTCTTATTCTTATTCGATAAATACGATATCACATAGCAACAATAACTCGAAACCCACAATTCATGCCACGACCACTACAACCCGGTGATAACGGTCCTAAATTTTCAGAAAACTATCACTATAACCCGGTGATAACGGTCCTTATTCTTATTCGATATTTTCACAAACTATGGCACAATTCAGAGTTTCAAGACTATTGCTTACACATAACACATATCACTTCAAATAATAATCACATAGCCCGAATTTCAATAAACAAATACGTACACATTATATAACTTTGAAAATACTAGAAAGAACAATCGGAAACTTACCTAAACGCGAAAAATCAAGAATCAAATCATCCTAGAGCACGTACAAATTTCTGACCAGACCTGTATTTTACCGTTTTGACCCTCTAAACGATGTTTTCTTGACAAACTCAAAGGACGAAAGTTGTAGAGAACGAAAAGACCTTTCTGAAAAGATACGGCTCATCAAAATCGGACTTATAACGAATCGGGAATTGAATAAAACGTCTTCTGAATTTGAACAGAAACTGAAAAACGAGTTCTGTTTGTGTTTTATGATTTTAAGAACAGTTCAGAGCATAATCTGGAAAAACACTGTGAAACAAAAGTTGTAGAAAATTGAAAGAGCTTTCCGAAAAGTCCAGAATCATCAAATTCCGACTTACGATGAATTTTGTACGAATTTTACAAGACAGCAGATTTCTGTATGGAAGAGACCTACGAATTTTTGATAATAAAAACGAAGAAAGATAATATGATGTTTATATAAAGACTCGGAACCCTAATTCCAAACCTACTACTTACCCGTGTTCAAATCTGATCCAAACTTTAGGCCCATTAGTCTAATTTAATCATTAAATCCTATTCTTTATCAAATTTTAATCTAATTTTCTATTATTCTTTTATTATTATTAATCTAAAAATTACGGGATATTACATACTACCCTCCTTAAAAAGAATTTGGTCCCCAAATTCACAACAATATTATCACATGACACGTCTAACCACTAATATCCCACAAGTCAAACTTAAACTATCGTCCACAAGATCGCAACCTAGAGAATGTATTAGTACCATACCTAACACACTCCGAAGGACAGCCTGCTCTTGATACCAACTGTAACGGCCCGACTTTTCGGACTATTAAATCTAAATACAAAACTTAAATAAAGTACAATACAATGACAATTACAGACGGAAGCGTGACAAAAGTTCTATTACAAACCTAACTATTACAAAAGCACATCTAACGATAATCCTTGAAATCCAAAGCTATCCCACTTGAGTTACACCGAACCTGAAAATTGTAAGGAATGAGCCATACAGCCCAGCAAGAAACCAATCGATCCAACTAGTTGGGCAAATAACATGTATACATACAAGATAACACGATATTTAATACGATACAATAACGATACACAATACATAACTTACGATACACATATTCTTATTCTTATTCTTATTCGATAAATACGATATCACATAGCAACAATAACTCGAAACCCACAATTCATGCCACGACCACTACAACCCGGTGATAACGGTCCTAAATTTTCAGAAAACTATCACTATAACCCGGTGATAACGGTCCTTATTCTTATTCGATATTTTCACAAACTATGGCACAATTCAGAGTTTCAAGACTATTGCTTACACATAACACATATCACTTCAAATAATAATCACATAGCCCGAATTTCAATAAACAAATACGTACACATTATATAACTTTGAAAATACTAGAAAGAACAATCGGAAACTTACCTAAACGCGAAAAATCAAGAATCAAATCATCCTAGAGCACGTACAAATTTCTGACCAGACCTGTATTTTACCGTTTTGACCCTCTAAACGATGTTTTCTTGACAAACTCAAAGGACGAAAGTTGTAGAGAACGAAAAGACCTTTCTGAAAAGATACGGCTCATCAAAATCGGACTTATAACGAATCGGGAATTGAATAAAACGTCTTCTGAATTTGAACAGAAACTGAAAAACGAGTTCTGTTTGTGTTTTATGATTTTAAGAACAGTTCAGAGCATAATCTGGAAAAACACTGTGAAACAAAAGTTGTAGAAAATTGAAAGATCTTTCCGAAAAGTCCAGAATCATCAAATTCCGACTTACGATGAATTTTGTACGAATTTTACAAGACAGCAGATTTCTGTATGGAAGAGACCTACGAATTTTTGATAATAAAAACGAAGAAAGATAATATGATGTTTATATAAAGACTCGGAACCCTAATTCCAAACCTACTACTTACCCGTGTTCAAATCTGATCCAAACTTTAGGCCCATTAGTCTAATTTAATCATTAAATCCTATTCTTTATCAAATTTTAATCTAATTTTCTATTATTCTTTTATTATTATTAATCTAAAAATTACGGGATATTACAATATTACAGTCTCCCCTCCTTAAAAGGATTCCGTCCCGGAATCAGTTTGAAAACAAATGGGGGTACTTTTCCAGCATAGCACTTGCTAGTTCCCAGGTTGATTCTTCCACATTATGTTTTTGCCACAAAACTCTAACTAGCTTGATGACCTTGTTCCGGAGCACTTGTTCCTTTTGATCTATGATTTCCACAGGTTGCTCCACATAGGTTAGGTCTGGCTGCATGTCTACGTGTTCGTATTCCACTATGTGCTTAGCATCCGGGTTGTATTTCCTCAGTATTGAAACATGAAACACATTGTGCACTTGTTGCAGGTTTGGGGGCAGTGCTAGCTCATATGCTAACTTCCCAATACGTCTTAAGATCTCAAATGGTCCAATGTATCTAGGACTCAGCTTTCCTTTCTTTCCAAACCTCATCAAACCTTTCCAAGGAGATAACTTTAAGAACACTAGGTCTCCCACTTCATATTCCTTGTCCTTCCGGGCCAAATCAGCATACTTCTTTTGTCTATCTTGGGCTGCTACCAACCGTCCTCTGATCAGATCCACTATGTCCTTAGTCCGTTGGACCACTTCGGGCCCAAGCATCTTTCGCTCTCCAACTTCATCCCAATACAAGGGGGATCGACATCTTCTTCCATAAAGGGCCTCGTAAGGCGGCATTCCTATGCTTGCATGAAAACTATTGTTGTAGGAGAACTCAATCAGTGGCAGGTGATCATCCCAACTTCCTTTAAAGTCTATAGCACAGACTCTTAACATATCCTCTAGTGTTTGGATGGTCCTTTCACTTTGTCCGTCTGTTTGGGGGTGATAGGTAGTACTCATATTTAACCGGGTTCCTAAACATTCTTGGAAGCTCCTCCAAAATCTGGAGTTAAATCTGGGATCTCGGTCAGATACTATGGCGACGGGGACTCCGTGTCGCACCACTATTTCTTTCAAGTAAATATCCACTAGTCTGTAGACAGTGTACCTTTCGTTGATCGGGAGAAAGTGAGCTGGCTTCGTCAGTCTGTCTATGATTACCCATATGATGTCATGATTGGCCTTGGTCCTTGGTAAACCTACTACGAAGTCCATGGCTAGGTGTTCCCATTTCCATTCGGGAATTTCTAGGGGTCGTAAAAGTCCATTGGGTCTCTAGTGTTCCGCTTTCACTCGTTGGCAAGTCAAGCATCTGCTTACCCACTCTGCTACATCCTTTTTCATGTTAGGCCACCAGTAGTTTTCTTTCAAATCTCCATACATCTTGGTGCTTCCTGGGTGAATTGAATACCTTGAACTGTGACTCTCGTGTAAAATCTCGTCCTTTAGTTCTCGAACATTCGGAACCCAAATTCGGTAAGTGTGCCTCATTATTCCTTTATCATCCTTGACAGTGTGGATCTCTTCCCCGGTCATTGACTGTCTGTCTTCACTCATCATTCTTTCTTGACATCTTCTGATCTTTTCTAACAACTCTCGCTGCAGTGAAATCTCAAACAGCTTTTCGGTACCGTCTCCGGTCACCTTCACTTCTATTTCCATCTTTTCAAATTCTCTAATCAGCTCTTCTGAAGACATTATCATCTTGAGTA
Source organism: Heracleum sosnowskyi (assembly GCA_030848705.1). Lineage (NCBI taxonomy): Eukaryota > Viridiplantae > Streptophyta > Magnoliopsida > Apiales > Apiaceae > Heracleum > Heracleum sosnowskyi. The sequence goes on from CM061235.1 coordinate 77,853,591, forward strand.
TCTCTTTCCTACTAAGGTCATCAGCCACCACATTGGCTTTCCCTGGGTGATAAAGAATTTCACAGTCATAATCCTTAATCAACTCTAACCATCTTCTCTGGCGCATGTTAAGCTCCTTCTGGGTGAAAATGTACTTGAGACTCTTATGGTCAGTGTAAATCTCGAACTTCTCTCCATACAAGTAGTGCCTCCAAATCTTTAAAGCGAGAACTACTGCTGCTAGTTCTAGATCATGAGTAGGATATCGAATCTTATATTCCTTCAATTTTCTTGACGCATATGCGATTACCTTACCGTGCTGCATCAGCACGCATCCTAATCCCTTATGCGAAGCATCACTGTAAATCACAAAATCTCCTTTTCCATCTGGCAACGCCAACACAGGGGCAGTCACCAATCTCTTCTTTAGCTCTTGGAAACTACTCTCACACTTTTCTGTCCATTCAAACTTCTCAGTTTTACGGGTAAGTCGGGTTAACGGGGCTGCGATCTTCGCAAAATCCTTAACAAATCTTCTATAATACCCTGCTAATCCTATGAAACTCCTTACCTCGGTTGGTGTGGTTGGTCGTTCCCAATTTGAAACTGCCTCTATCTTGGAGGGGTCAACCAACACTCCCTCCTTATTGATCACATGTCCTAAAAACTGAACCTCATTTCGCCAAAATTCACACTTTGCGAATTTGGCATACAATTGTTCCTTCCTGAGTATTTCTAGGGTTATCCTCAAATGTTCTGCATGTTCTGCCTCTGTCTTTGAGTAGATAAGAATATCATCGATGAAAACTATAACAAACTCGTCCAAATACTTCTTGAACACCCTATTCATTAAATCCATGAAAGATGATGGGGCATTGGTCAATCCAAACGACATTACCAAGAACTCATAATGTCCATATCTGGCACGGAAGGCAGTATTTGGGATATCTTCGGGTTTAATCTTTAATTGGTGATATCCGGTTCTCAGGTCAATCTTAGAGAAGTACACAGCATCCTTTAGATGGTCGAACAAATCGTCTATTCTGGGTAATGGGTACTTATTCTTTATAGTTAGCTTGTTCAACTCTCGGTAGTCGATGCATAACCTCATACTCCCATCTTTCTTCTTAACAAACAACACTGGTGCCCCCCAAGGTGACACACTGGGTCTTATCATACCCTTATCCAACAGTTCTTGTAACTGGGTAGCTAGTTCTTTCATTTCTACTGGGGCTAACCGGTACGGGGCCTTCGAAACTGGCGCCATCCCCGGGGCTAATTCAATAGCAAACTCAATTACCCTATCGGGTGGTAATCCTGGAAGATCTTGTGGAAACACATCTTCGAACTCATTGACTACTGGGATGTCCTGTAAACTGGGCACCTCCCTCTGGGTGTCTACGACATAAGCTAAGTAAGCCTCGTTTCCCTTTCGTAACAATCTTTTGGTTTGCGCCATGGTTAGAAATTTCTGTGTCTGTTTCATTCCTTTAAACACTATCTCCTTCTTCCCTGGGGTATTTAATCTAACCTTTTTCTCTTTACAATCTATCTGTGCGTTATTGCGAGACAACCAATCCATCCCCAAAATGACATCAAATTCTCCTAATTTAAAAGGAATCAAGTCCACACAAAAAGGTTGTTCCCCTATTTCCAATTTGCAGTTGGGGTGAATATGATTAACTGGAACTATTTCGTGGTTATCTATTTCTACTTGTAGGGAATCCCTTAACGGTTGGGCTTTAAGTTTCAATTTATGCGCAAAATCCCTCGATATAAACGATTTAGTTGCTCCAGAATCAAATAAAACATTTGCGCTAACTGAATTCATAGAAAAGGTACCTGCTATCACATCCGTGTTCCTCACGGCATCCTGCACTGTCATGTTGAAAGTCCTAGCAGTTGGTGGTTTGTTGGAGGCAGCTTTGCTTGCCCCTGATGCTGCGGGTCTATTCATGGGGCAATCCTTCTTCATATGACCTTGACGTCCACACTGAAAACAAGTGAGGTTTCTGTTGACACTAGGGTTAGCTGCGGTACAAGAGTTAGCATAATGGCCCCCTCGTCCACACTTATAACAGGTTATCTATTTCTGGTTGCACACACCGGGATGTTTCCTTCCACAAGTTGTACATGCTGGTAATGGAGGTCGAGATTGGTGGGAGTGGGACACTCCTGATGGGTTGCCGCCCTGGTTTACGCTGGCGCTTACGGATCACTTGTACCTCATATTCCTTTCGGGTAGGGAGACTGCCCCGCGGTTAAACCTATTTTGGGGGTTCCCTCTTGCAGAACCTCCACCCATACTGGCATGTTTCCTTTTTATCCCCCCTTTCTCTCTTTCCCTCTGCATCTGATCACTCCCTGCTTCCACGATTGAAGCTTTTTGCACTAGGGTGGCATAGTCTGAAATCTCCAAGACTACCACACGATTCTGAATCCACTGCTTCAACCCTTGTTGAAACCTATTAGCTTTCTTCTCTTCGGTATCTACAAACTCTAGTACAAACCTTGATAGCTCGGTAAATTTTGCCTCATAATCAGCCACTGTTAGGTTATTCTGTTTCAGTTCTAAAAACTTGAGCTCCATTTGAGTCTTCATAAACCTTGGGAAATACTTCTCTAGAAACAATTGTTTGAACCTTTCCCAAGTTATGATAGCACCCGTCTCCATGTTCTTCTTGGCCTCCCACCAATAGTTGGCCTCTCCTTTCAGAAGGTAAGTGGCAAAACAGTCTTCTGTGCCTCTTCAATACTTAAAATCTCGAAGGACTTTTCCATTTCCTTTATCCAGGCTCTTTCCTCTACTGGGTCAGCCGATCCTTGGAATTCTGGGGGCTTGAGTGACTTAAAGGCCCTGAAAGAGTTTGCCACGGTGTTGTTGTTTCCTTGGGGTGGTTGGGGATAACGGTCCAAATTTTGCCTAAGTAGACTCATGAACTGACCCATGGGGTCTCCACCCTGGTTCTCTATTCCTTGATCCTCTTCAACTTCCTCTTCTTCAGCCTCAAATTCCGTAGTGAAAAAGGATTCATCTGCCTCTCCATACTGGGAGTCGTCTTGCTCATTATAATCTTCATCTATCTCTTCCTCATTTTCAGGGTCTTCCCTATTTTGGTTGTGGCTTTCTTGATCCTCAGATTCATGGGAGTTAGCCCTAGTTCTCATTCTTCGTGGAGGCATCTTACTGAAAATTTGGAAATTTTCACATTAGGCTCATTCACTAGGTTACAGATTTCTTTGTATAGTCGTTACATAATTGGAAGTAGACTTCCGCAGTTCTATATTTTATCACAATTCAATTATAATAGGACAGACAGCAGTATAATAAACTTGTGATCGTGTCACAACATAACTGGATTCAACTGAAAGGAAACAAATATATACATGGTACCAAAGATACATAATTCGGGTCATCATCGACAGTTTACAAGTACAACCGTTCTAACATCATCTAGTCAAAAGTGAGATACATGGTCTATCCTTCTAGTCAGAAAAGGGATAATATATACAATGGAACAATCCCATAAAAATTGGCACTACTATGTCCATACATGACTAGAAGACTAGACTACTACATCACCAACTCTAAAATCAGCCACTAGTGCGGCCCAATGCCCTCACCCTCGCCATAGCCATGCGAAAAATCTCCTCAGCATCAATCCTGGATACCCTGCCATCGCCATCAGTAGGCAAAGCTCGAATCCTCATCCGTGCCCTCAGCTCAATGCGAGTCATCGCCCTCCGGGCAACCCGAGGGGGCACAGACCTCCCGCCGCCCTGGCGTACAATCCTGGCATCTCTCTTTGCTGCTAGCTGCATCCGTGACTCTGCTAGTCTAGCCTCAGCCACTACCAACTCTGACTGAACTCTGTTCACTGTCCAGTTATGCACACACACTGGTATCCCCTCTAACGGGACATGGGGTGGGGTAACCGGGTCTGCTGGTGGTGCAGCCTCTGTCTGTTGTGGCCCAGGGGTAAGCTCCTCAAAATCATCAGGGGAAGGGCTCAAAGGCAATGGTGAAGGGGTAGGGGCTCTCTCAGTAGGAAGTGGAGTCTGGTCCTCAGCATCCCCCTCCATACCCTCAGTATCAGCTAGGGTCTGGTCCTCCTCTGGATCCTCATCATCAGAATCCTCAACAACCTCGGTGTCCGCATCTGCCTGGACCTCCTCCGGGTCCTCCTCCTCAAAACACTCATAGTATGGATCTGTAGTCCGGAGCAAGTCCTCATCATGCTGTCTCTCGAAAGCCTCAGGGTCAGAGATGTCGCTCGCCTACACAATAACGACTATGTTACTATCATGATATTAAAGTCCCCATAAGGGTTTTAATCGAACTTGGCAAGAGTTCTTATCATCTTAGTGAATTTATTATTGTAAGTCGCATCATCTCTGGGGTTTATAACTCTAGAGCTCTGATACCATTTCTGCATGCTGTGACCCCGCAATAACAATACCACACACACACAACTAGTTATAGTCCCAGAGATGAAATTGGAATAAGTATCTAGTCATAGGATCCACAAGTTATAAGTTATTACAAACCCAAAAGATTACAGAGTACGCTTAATAATTCTTGCCATTGCTTACATTAATCATAATATAAATAAGTCTGATACACAAAAGCTGTAGCCTAGGCTACTGGTTACTACTACCTCAGCTATGGCGGCTACGACATCAGTGGGTAAATCTCTGACGGCTGCTACCCGCTTGCGCAGGGTGTGACTGTTGTGGGCCATCTGCTCTAGCTGTTGTTGTGATATAAATAAATAAAGCAAGGGTGAGCAATAGAGCCCACCAAAATAGTTTATAACAAATTATCAGTATATAACAGTTCGAAAATATCTTTGTAACCACATGTTATGCCTTTAACGGATAAGAGACTAGTATAACATAAAAGATGAAGTTACGAGGAAAATTAATATAATGTTCCCATAACCCAAAATCCACTTATGCATATATATTCTGAGTAAGGTTTTATCAGAGTCATAACTCATAAAATAAAAGATGAAGTTGCAAGGATTTATTGTGACTTCATTTTCTTTAAACACTTTTCGACCCCCTGTCAACATGATTGGTTCTAATCCCCAATACATGTTGCAGGAATATCCAAATTGGATGATGAACTAATACCGGAGTTGCTATCGCGCCCGCTGTACCAACCTTACTATGATCAGTAGCAGGTTGTACAACAAAAATATGTTTTCTACATGTAGATGGAAGAATCACGACAGCCTGACATTGTCTACCGCCTTCCCGGATCTCCCGGCCCATTTGGGGCAATAAAAGTTGGATGGGTCGGCGCAACTGGACCACTTACACCACTCCTAGTTTAGATGAAATCCATGACTCTGAAACGTAAAGATCGTCCTCCTTTTCCCAAGTGTAATACTTGTTGATACGACTCCACTAAGTAGTTATATCTAGGTTGGAAAGGAAGATTCTCCAATATTTCCCAAGCGATGCTTGTTAATGGATATCGACTTGTTCCATTAATTTACCCCTCGATCGTTGAGGTGGTAACACAACATTTGACTTGCAGCAATTAAATTGCTCCGAGAAAATATATGTCCCTTGACAGTTTTGAGTTGAGAGTTTAAAAAGAGTAGCAGTCACTTAAATCAGGTTTCCCATATTTTTGATAGTTGAGCGAGCATTTAAATCCTCTTAAAAGACAGATTTAAATGGAAAAACAGTGTTTTGGGAACCTCTTTTTGATTTAAAAAAATAATTAATAATACAACTTAGAGTATCCTTCATAATTGGTGAAGGTCGAGGATAAACTTTAAATAACATTTCTCATTTTTAAAACTTGTTAAAAGTATTTAATAAATAATCAAATAATATTCATTAAATAAGTAAACCTCAAGTGAATATTCAAAAATAATATTCATTAAATAAATAAACCTCAAATGAATATTCAAAAATAATATTCATTAAATAAATAACCTCAAATGAATATTCAAAAATAATATTCATTAAATAAATAAACCTCAAATGAATATTCAAAAATAATATTCATTAAATAAATAAACCTCAAATGAATATTCAAAAATAATATTAATTAAATAAATAAACCTTAAATGAATATTCAAAAATAATATTCATTAAATAAATAAACCTCAAATGAATATTCAAAAATAATATTCATTAAATAAATAAGGATTGAATAACAGTTGCCCGATATCTTTATCGGAAAATAACCTTTAATATATACATAAAACATAATTACTTCTGATCTAGAGAAAATCAACCGCCCTTATCCTAGGGCATTTATAAAAACATGGCTTATAGCTGATATATCATATCTAACTTATAAGCCCCAACCTCAAGTCATAATCTCAAGTATTGCTATATATATCAGTTCGAAAACAAGTATGCAATTTATATTTCGCAATGTACTTGGGAATAAAACATGCATACCTCGCATTTGCATATCATATATGAAAATAGTTCATTATCACAACAACAGTAAGTATAGGTTTCGAAAACTTGCCTGGTGGTGAGGTAGGGGTAGTGTGCCTCGAGTCAATCCGGCGATCTATACATAGTCAAAGTATCCGAGATTAATCACTTAATACTTTTAAGACACTAAGTATGTACTTTACTTAAGCTAAAACATGTTTTCAAGTTAACTCCTTAAGAACCCTCTTGCGTACGCTCGACTCGAACATTTTTATAAAATAGAGATTAAATCCTTTTAACACGAAATCTTTTCGAGGGTCTTCCTCAACGTACCTAGCATGTTAACACAAAGTCTCACATTCTAATAAGTTGCTTAAGGGGTTTGATCATTGCCTCAAAGTTGGCTAAGTGGTATAGTTTGGTTTCTCGAAACATCCTTAATTAAAACACTTGTTTCTCCTAAACCGTAAATCGGATTCACATGATCTTCGCACCAAAACGAACCTCGAAACAAGACCTACACTATACTAGGCAGCGGTGACCTTGGACAGAAGGTATTATGTTCGAACATCACAAACAAAACAAGGCTAAGGAAAATCGGGCATTATAACGGCTATGTTTTAATGATTCCAAAGTTTAATCATAAACTTTACATGATCAATCCAACCAAATCACCAAGTCAAATCCTCAACATCATTACTAATCCATAATCATCATCAACCATAGTCAAAACCAACATCTACTTGTTTATCATCAAAACAACATCAAACTTTCATCAAAATCACTTAATCATCCTAATGATCATACTAACTACACCATACTTAAAACTAACCATATAAATCAATTTATAACTAAGGGTTTCAAGAGTTTATACCTTCCTCGATGCTTTATGTACACTAACAATAGTTTGTAATCCTTCCTTGAGCTTTGAACAAACCTTAACAAGCTTAATCCTTAAGAACAAAATCAAGAACACAAAAGGTTACTATTCATTTCACTATTCACCCTCATCTTTAATCAAGGATTTGAAGATGTTAACCTTAATGGATGATTCTAGGATTTAGAGAATACCTTAGTTTGGAAATATGGAAGCTTTAGAATTCAAGAACATGATTTATGGATGAGTGGAAGATTGATTCTTGAAAAAGTATCTTGATTTTCTTGAAAATGGCCGAATATTTCTTCTTCAAATGAGGAGAGTTTTCTTGATTTTGCCTTGGTTACTTTTTGATAATTATCTTGATATTTTGTAGTCAAAGTGGTGAGTCATTGCCTTTTTGTCTTGTCATCGGACACTTGTCAAGCATGCAAGAGTCTGGAGATAAAGTAGCTTTACTGGTTCGTTTCCTTTCACATGGATGATCCAATTGTTGCATTCCTTGGATTAATCTTGTTACATGTTACTTCCATGTCTATATTTAATCCGGTAAGTGTCGCGTTGTTCCGTCACCACTTAATCTCGTAGAATATTCGCAGGGTTTCTTAAGTATTCTATCGAAGTAGTTTACCGTAAACGTTCTTGATATCTCTAATTCTTTTATTAAATCCATATCCATGGAATTGATAATTTAAATCCTCCAATACTTTCAAATGATGATTAATCCGTCCGTAATTGGTGAAATTTCGGAGAAAACAGAAAATGCTATTTTTCTGATTCTGACAGCTTTTGCATTCCTTCATTTACACCGCAGATCACTAATACGACTTTGAAAGTTTATTATATTGTCCCGTATATAGTGTGGTCTGAAAACTTTTTAAACAAAAAAAAAAATTACTATTCATCAATATTTCTTAAATAAGTACAAAATTTGGGGATATTACAGTGCGCCTGCGCCGTGTTGGAGCGCGCCCGCGCGGCCTCGAATGTTGAAGATCCTGATTCTGTTCTATTTTGGAAAGAGGCAGAGACCAGTCAACCGCGAGGCTATATATACACTTGGGGACGATTTTAGGGATACAAAACCTATATACCTACCTATCTATCTGCATATCTATCAGCAGAGAAAGCCAGAAGATACAACGTGGAGGAAAAATTCCAACTCTCGTGACAAGAAACAGAGTTCTTGTTTTACTTCATCTTTTGTATTCTTCTTTAGGCGATACTTTGGATCATTGTTTTGAGTTGTTTCATAAACCTTATTACTTTATTATTCCCTTTAGTAGTATTCCAGACCTATTTACTATCATGTTTTCATCCGAACCCATGATGACGAACGGTTCGATTATGAACTAATCGTTATCATGGGATTCTAACGGATTTATATATGGATTTTAGTAGTTGATTGTTTTAAAGATTTGTGTGTGATGAATTATTGGCTTCCTAGTATGGTTGTACTTATTCTTCTGTGATGCGTAGCTAACATCTCAGTTGTGTGTTAATCTCTATTGATTGCGAAAGTGGATATAGAGGTTTAGAACTTGCCATGCTAGCATATGTTTATGTATGTTTATCATGCATGATTCGTAGGTAATTTTAACCATCTTACCTGCCCTATGTAATCTGAATGGATAACTTGCTCGTTAAACCGTTATGTTTTCAAATCTTATAGACATATAGGGTCTAAGCATAATTGATGTATGCCCAACTTCTATCTCTTTTGTGGATGTTTGAGTGGTTTGGTATACGTATACTGAAAGGTAGCGTGTACTGATTTCGTGTTGTCCGATTAGTTGTCATAACCGTCACATACATTGATTAAAAGCATAAAACTCTGAATGAAGTATTTAATGAAGTTAGGATCCCATGTTTTATTCTCATAAGTAATTCGACAGTAAACTCCTTAGTTAATTATAGTCTTAGTAATTTGCTTAGTTAATTTAGTTAATCACAACTCAAATTTGTTACTTGTCTTAGCATTGAACAATAGCCATACATTGTTGCATAAGTGCATAACTTATTTTAACCTAAACCCGTCTCTGTGGGAACGAACTTGACTTATTCATATATTACTTGTGACCGCGTACACTTGCGTGATTTTATGCGATCAGACAACTTTCCCCCGCTGTTCCCTGTTGTGAAAAGATTGGAAAAATATTCCTACATGACCTCCTGAACCTCCTGTTTCGTTTCTCTCCATATACCATTCGCATCCTTGATCCTTTTCAGCTGATTTGATTTTCTCCTCCCAGAAGCAAACTTATGAAAAAATCGTGTATTACTATCTCCTTCCCGCAGCCAGAAATTCTTTGCCCGTTTCTTCCAGTATACTTCCTGTTTCTCTAATAAATTCATGTACTGCCATCTAACTTCATTATACATATTTATACCACACGTATCTCTTCTTGACCGTAACTTTCGTAATTTCTCTCGAAAAACTTTACCCTATTGCTTGTACTCGGAAGCTATACCACCTCCCCACTCCTGCAAACGCGTACTACATAACTTCACCTTGTCAACAATTCCCAACCCTTCTACTTCGCTCCAACCATTACGAATAACCCCTTCACAATCTCTCTCCCTAAGCCAAGAATTCTCAAATTTAGATCTACACTCCTTGGGTCTATAAACCTGTTTTTTCAGATGCAAGTGCAAAGGTAAGTGATCAGACGTAGCGACTTCCAAAGTTCGAACCTCTGCATGAGGGAACAAATTACACCAGGCTTGATTTGCAAGACCCCTATCAAGTCTTTCTTGAATCCAATTCGGCTTCCCGCGAGATTTTTCCCAAGTATATTTATCACCCACAAAACCTAAGTCCCTTAACCCACATTCATTCACTACATCTACAAAACCTTGAAGTAAATGAAATGGATGAGGTCTCCCACCTCTTTTTTCGTCCGCACTCATCATATCGTTAAAATCCCCGATAATGCACCATGGCAGATTCGACCTAGTTGCCAACTCCTTCAAAATATCCCATGATTCTTGTCTCCTCCCTCGCTCCGAGCACCCATAAAAACTAGTATACCGCCATTTCCCTATTTGATCATTAACAACCTCGAAGTCAATATAATGAGTACCTCCTCCTTTTATTTCACATCCTCCCTCATTCTTCCAAAAAAGAGCTAAACCTCCACTATGACCTTGAACATCAATCGACCAACAATCTGCATAATTTAGGGTTTTACAAACTTCAACTATTTTATTCTGCTTTGATAGAGTTTCAGACAGGAAAATAATACTAGGCTTTATTTGATGGGTAAGTTCTTTTAGGAAACGAATTGTACGTGGTTTACCCAATCCACGACAATTCCAAGCTAACAGACTCATTGTTGTACGCGGGCCTGCACCACAGGTCCTGCCTCTAACAAGTTTTTTGGCCCAATATTTGACATATCCAACCCAGTTGAATTTACTTTTGAGTCCACCTTTAAGTCCACATTATTCTCCTCGTTTCCCCGCTTACGTTTTGAATCAATAATAACAATTTCACTTTTTTTTTTCCCGCTCATCTCTATCCCTTCCTTAATTATAGCACCCATATCCTGTAATTCACTCCTTTGATTTCCTTGATTGAACTGAACTGCGCATGTCTCTCTTGTAATCTCGGTTATACGTCCATCTATCTCCATGAATCTCTCACCCGTATCTCTCCCCTGGTTCATGGCGGTTGTTGACTGGAAACTGCCGGAATTCGAACGCCAGCTCTGTCCTCCCTCACCTCCATTACGCAACCAACGTGCTCCAATATTTTGACTTTTCCCACCTCTAACAGGAGCTCGTAACCATGTCCCATACGATCTCTCAATAACTTTATCAGAATTGGCATAGACAATCCCACAGTCTCTATCAGAATGACCCATCAAGCCACACACAAAACAGAAAGTACTCAATCGCTCATATTTAAAATTCACCCATGTCCACTCACCACCCTCCCTTTTAACTTTCATTCTTCGTTTTAGTGACTTCTCAACATCCATTACAACCCGAATACGATAATACATTTTCCATCCTCCATTTAAATTCTGAGGATCAGCTTTAACAAACGAACCCACATAGTTTCCTATACTCTCCGGTAATTTACTTGATAGCATACCTATGGGTACATCATAAACTTGAACCCATATCTCCATTTTGTTCAACTTAACAAGATGAGCGTCTTCATTATTCTCCAATTTATGATGCAATAGTAGACTTTGTTCAAAAGTCCAAGGTCCTCCGTCAACCACCTTTTGAAGATCCAGACCATGAAAGAATACAAATGAGTAACGACGTTCACCCAAGTCATGAATCTCCGTACCCTCCCTTGGTCGCCAGATAGATGCAAGAACATTCTGCATAGCCTGGAAATTAATATTTTTTTCGGTCAAAAATCTCCAAATCAATACAAACGTTGGTTGTTGCTGCACATTCTCCGTTGCCCCTACAATTACTCCCTCGCCATCTTCTTCTTCTAATGCTAGTCGTGCATACATTTCCTCCAAACTCATGGTGTTAGAGCATCTCCAACCTTCTATACCTGTTAGCTATATAGTCCACCTGGAAGTGAAACAGTATCAATTATAGCTAATCTGTGAAAAATGATCGCTCCAAAGGGACACACCTGTTAGCAATAATTATAGATATCCTCAATTCATCCGCTATATTTGTTGAATGCCTTCTCATCCTCTATATTCATCCATGTCATTTCCCGCTTAAATATTCTCTCCCACTGAGTCTTCAACTCTCTCTCCCGCTACTTTAGAATTGACCGAAATTACCGAAGCCCACGATGGCGATTTTGAGTTTAGTGGACTTGGTGAAGCGCTGGGAGAGATGAGACTCGTAATCAAAGGACTGGGCTGCGTCGATAGCACAGATTATGAGGCGAGGATTGGTGCGGCGGTGAGAGAGATTGGGTGGAGAGAAATGAGAGAGACGAGATAAAGGAGGGAGAGAGAGTGTGTGGCATTGTTTGGGTTTCACGCCGGTGAAATGTTGTGGCCGGAGAGAAATCATGGCGGCTGGCCTCTGTTTTTTGCATCACACACGGACCCTATATTATATTAGTTGCATAAAAATAATGATAAAGTACAACTTTTGAATTATAGCTAACCCCATTGGAGCATAACCCCTTACATGTTCAGCAAATTTTAGCTAACAGTTATTATATATTATTTTAGCTAACCAATTTAGCTACTCCCCTTGGAGGCTCCATTGATTTTTTTGTAAATAAACAGAAAAATAAACAAGATTTGATTATACCCTTGTTGTCATATAAACAAGACACTTGCAATTATGCAAGACGCTGCTGTTAAATTAATATGTTTTATTCAATGTACAGACTGTGTGTTTAGAGTGTTGTGACTATTTTATTTAATTAAAAACCTGCCTTGCCTACTCAACTTCCTTTCCTTTTCCCCTACCTTTCTCTAACTTGTTTTTCATCTGATCATAAACTAATCATCTTATAATATTACTACTTGCTAACAACACTTTCTAAATTCTAATTCACCATCCCATAAATCTCAAATCAAAATCTCCATTAAAATGCAATCAAATCAGCTTCACAATTCAAACACAAACATCTAATTCACTTCTTCACCGCTACATCAACTAATCACACACGAGATCCAATTCTTCTTCAATTTTGTTTCCAGATCCAAAACCGCACTGTATGTGTGTGTAAATACACACACTGATTGTGTAATTTAAGAACAGGATGTTGAAATTGAAGGCGTTTCGTCCGACGAATGATAAGATCGTGAAGATTCAGTTGCATCCTACTCATCCTTGGCTTGTTACTGCTGATGCATCTGATCATGTTTCTGTTTGGAATTGGGAGCATCGTCAGGTCCATAACTCACTTTTCGTGTTTCGTAAATGTGTTTTTTGCGTTTTTTATGTTTTGATTACTGTATTTAGTTGAATTTGTTTCGATATTTGCTGTTTTTTAGGTGATTTATTGTTTTCGATTGTGCGTAATGTATTACGATTATTACGAGGGATTAGGGAGGTAGTTGGATGTGCTTATTATGAGCTGTGTAATTCCTCGATAAGTTGATATTGATAATGTTGATTGAATAATGTGATTCGTCGTTCGTGAGTATTATTGATGTAATGTATTTACCTTGATTAAGTAATAATCTGGACTGATTAATAAAAAATTTATATCCTGAGGCTATGTATTAATAGAGGTTGTACTATAGTTGGATATAGTTGGATGTGTGCGTGAATCTAAAGAGGGATGAAACAGTTACGGACTTAGATATATTTGTTGGTGACAATTTATCTATCGAGAGGAATGAAATTACTGATAATTAGATGTAGCTGCAATTATTTTGGTTTCTATAGGTATCACATGTTTATGTTGTTTGTGTGTGTGCCTTTGTATGAGCGATGAAATAGTTAGTTTGTTTGGATCGCGGGATCCCAGCCTGGTTATTGGGAATGGGGATGGGATTCTAATACTTGGGAAACTTAAAAACTTTTACTTTGGTGGCACTTTTTTAGCAAATAAATCATCTGAGATAGTTGGATTGTACGTGCGTATCTGCTGAGAGGGGTGAAATAGTTAAAAACTTGGATGTGGTTGAAATTGTTTTAGTTTAATATGTTATCAGGTGATTTATTGTCTTTTTTATGTGCTTTTTATTATTAAGAGCTGTAAGATAATAGGATAGGTGGGTGTTTCTGTTATGAGTGACAATATTAGGTGTTTGTTTGTTTCTATTTCTATTTAGAGGGATGGTATAGTTAGATACCTGGGATGTAGTTCAAATTATTTTGGTTTGTATTGTTATCAGGTGATATATGAGCTTAAAGCTGGGGGAGTCGATGAGAGGCGCTTGGTTGGGGCTAAGTTGGAGAAACTAGCAGAGGGAGATACAGGTACTAAGACGGTTACTATTGTTTTGCACAAACAAGTAATTACCTCTAGAGTTGGCAGTTGATTAGTAACCTAGTATTTATTTTAAGTACTACTGATTATGAAGAGTATGAGATTCAGCAAGTTGTTCTTTGATCAAGTATCCATGTGGTAAATCGGAAGTAGTGGTTTTGTGCATGTTTTTTAATGATCCTGACCAAAAGTTGGTCAAAAAGTGAATGAAATTAAGAAAATAGAAATATAAACTTGCAAGGCTATATGCAATTATTTGTCAATAATAATATTTTGTAATGCGGCTAAAAGTATTTATATTTATAGTGGATATTTTGAGAAATACTTTCTTGTTGATAATAATAATCTGATATGTTTTCTTCAATGTAGAATCTAGAGGAAAACCTACAGAAGCCATACGGGGAGGGAGGTATTGGACCTCATTATTTGTCTTTTTTACATCTTTCTTAGTCCTATTACATTTGGATGAAACCTGAAACTCCGAATGGGGAATATGTCCCAAGTGTTAAGCAGGTTAGCTTTTATGATGATGATGTGCATTTTTGGCAACTTTCTCGTAATCGGTCTGCTGCTGCGGAGGCTCCAACAGCAGTGAACAATGTCACATTAGCATTTAGTTCTCCTGCTCCATCAACGAAAGGAAGACATTTCATTGTCATCTGCTGTGAAAGTAAAGCCATATTTCTAGACTTGGTGACTATGCGAGGCAGGGATGTACCTAAGCAGGACCTTGACAACAAATCACTTCTCTGGCAAGTCTTCTCTATGTTCACTCTTTCTTCCATTTATTTGTATGTTTGGAATGGAATTGATCTTGCTGCATTATGTTTCTATCATCACTCACTTGATATGCCAGAACATGAAGCCTCATGTATAACATATATGCATTCAGTGATTAAACTAATATTGGTAACTATAGAATTGTGTTACACTGTTTCTTACCTAATCATGGCTACGCTGTGATACATATAGTGTACCTACGCGTAGTGATTATGTTGTAAACATCATATGGTTATAATATATCTTTGTTGTTTTTACTTTCTAGCTGGTGATCAACTTTTGAAAATTGGTTTGTTAAAATAGAAAAGTTTACAAGCAATTAGGCTAGTTGCCTCAAGTAGCTTGCTATAGCCGCAAAAAAAGATGGACAAAGAGAAACCTTGTGATAATGTATTAATGAATCTTGAACATCTAAAACTGCTGCATCTTAAAGATATGACTAATCCTATATGTGAATTCCAAGCTAAACATATGCCTCCATTGTGGATACATATTCTCATTTCCTTTGCACAAAGAACACTCAGAGTAGATATTTTTTTTTGTGACATATCCCTTTGGGAGTGTATTTTGGTTGCAATAAGTTCTTTCAAATAACCACGTCCACTGATAAAAACATTAATGAAAAAAAGCTAGTTGGCCTGTTATGTTTGCAAGCTTAGCTTTGACAATATATGGTTCTATCTTATTATTTCAATTTATAATTTTTACCTAATAACTTCGGAATATAATTTGAAGAAAATACATTTGCAAGGCTGCAGACTCTTTGCTTTCCAAACACTACATGAAAATTCATCCGAGAGTAAAGACTATGGGTGGTCATTTTTCAAAATAAACATCGGAAATATCAAATTGAAATATTTTCAGAGCATCCAGCTTAAAATTTAATTAAAATTAGTAGTGTAACCCAACTACCCAAGTTCATGCTGCAAGTATCAAGGCTGTGGTGAATGATGTTGTAACCCAAGATTTTTTTATAAAAAAAATTAGAATCTGCCATAAGTTGAAAAAAGAAAGATAGTGTTGAGAAATGAAAGAAATATTAAGGACATATTATCATTCTTCTCATGTGTGCTTCAGTGTATCTGTAACACTTTTCTTTTACTTGCAGTATGGAATTTCTTTCTAGATCTGTTGTCGGTGATGGTCCTCTGGTAGCTTTTGGGGGGTCAGATGGTGTAATTAGAGTTCTCTCAATGATAACGTGGAAGGTTTGAAATTTCCTTTTAAGTAGTGATAAGTTGGATAAAGTTCTGGCTATCTATGTATTGTGCCTCAATCTTTGTTTTTTTGCAGCTTGCTAGAAGATACACAGGAGGTCATAAAAAATCAATATCTTGTTTAATGACCTTTATGGCTTCCACTGGAGAGGTAGTTTTAGTTTCCTTTAGTTGAATTTCTTGTTAATAATTTTAAATAACCAAGAATTGGACAGATTACATCCAGAGATCCATTGTATAAGTATAACTCAGTTTGTTGGGAGTCAAACTGTGATTTGTAGACTTTCTTTTTATGCTTATCTTTGATTGTCATTATCAGCTGGCACTGGACAAATAGTCTATGTAAATACTTAATATCCTGGACCCTTGTTCAGTTTAGGATTCCAGTGTATGTGCTCTGAACTAGGCATTAACTAAAGTTACGCCTACTTTGCTGCTCCTTTTAATTGGTTATATATGATATATTCCTTTAAAAGAATAGGATGCTATTGTTAGAAAGAAGTCATTGTCTTATGGCTGTAAATGCCTGGGATTTGGTCGCCCAATTGACGCATAAATGACGGCTGTAATCCCCAGGGGAACTCCTGTAAAAGCAGGCTCTAAATATCTTCTATTTATGATTATTATCTTCAAGCCGACTGCTGATTTATAGTTCCTATAGATGGAACCTAGGAACAGTACTGTTGGCTGCGTTCTGCCAATCTGAGAAGGGGGGTGGGAAGCTTGATATTTTTTTTGGAATTTCTATATTCAGTTAAAACTTGAAACATTTTTAGTTACCTCATTTCTCCACCATAACTTGTTTTGCTTGTCTGGTCAATCTATATATCGAATTGAGCGTATAAATGAATGGGCGTTCTGGTTTCATCTTACTTTTTCAAGCTATGGAATCAAACACATTGGTGATTTACCTACATTTAATAAAAAATTCATCTTTACTGCTGAACAAATATCATTTATCAATGGTTTCTTTCATCACCTTGGCAGCAATATGTTTCATTGTAAATATGTCAACTCAGATATTCAAATTCATATTTTTTTCTTCATCCGAAGTCTGTCCTTTGTGTTACAGTTTCACCATTTTTGTGTTTTTTTATAGGCACTTTTGGTTTCTGGAGGTAGTGATGGTTTACTCGTGCTTTGGAATGCTGACCACGGCCAAGACTCACGAGAACTTGTGCCTAAGCTGAGTCTTAAGGTAGCTATGTGTTTCTCCTCTAATTACTATAAACTCTTCAATTATAAAACATGTGAAGTAATAGTTTGTTTCTCACTATTGTATAGTGTACAACAAAATACGGGCAAGGCCGTTGTCATCAATAAACAGTACATATACAAGTTGTTAATATTCATATACATTCAAGGCTTAGCCTAGCGGATTCCACTCCCCTCTTCGTAATAAGAGGTTATGGGTTTAAGCATCAATGGAAAAATGTGTATTTGAGTATTTAAAGTTTTGTAATTACCCTTTACCTGCAGAAAACATATAAGCAGAGAATCAACTTATATATCTTGTATATGTTACCAGTGAAACTAATACATACAATATGTAGTAAGATCATAATACATATATTAGCCACGTTATGTTCTCTGCATCCTTTGCATTGTGAAACTATCATTTCCTTTCCCACTCTGGAAGTCTCTATATTCTTTTTATATTTTTAGTTTAACTCAAAATGTATAATTTTATATGTTAGAGGAGTATTAAACTCCTTTTAATTGAAATTTAAAATGTTAACTTGTGAGTTTTTGGTAATCTGTATAGACTTTTTAAAATGAAGTTGCTACACTTTATTTTTTTAAGTTGAACTTCTTTTGTTTACACATTGTCATAAGCCTTCTTGAGCTAAATAAAAAACCATCCATACATCCAGTGAGATGAGACTGTAGAAATTGTCCATTTAATATATGGTTGTGTTTATCTTTTATAATTCTATTTGCCGATGATTATGTAAAAGCATAACGTGGAATCTTATTTGTAAGGCGCATGATGGTGGGGTCGTAGCTGTTGAGCTATCTAGGGTGATGGGAGGTGCACCTCAGCTCATAACAATAGGCGCTGATAAGACATTAGCAATCTGGGACACATTATCTTTCAAGGTAGCTGATCCCTCTTTATGTAGTTTATTTGTAGCTTCTTCATGATGAGTAGAAAATGCTGTACCTCTTCTTTATTTCACTCCCTCCCTCTCTCTAAATATATTTATATTATTATTCATCTCTTTCCAGGAACTGCGACGTATAAAACCTGTACCCAAAATGGTGTGCCACAGCGTGGCATCATGGTGTCACCCTCGAGCACCCAATCTTGATATATTAACTTGTGTCAAGGATTCCCATATATGGTATGCTTATTATTCCTTCTATTAGCAAGCGGTTTTAATTCTTATGCAAAACAATTATTTTTCTTATTGATTAAGCTGAAATGTGGAATGGAATCTATAATTCTTTTGTTTTTAATGGTGGTCCATATTAAAGAGGCAAATACTTCTCTCCAGAGAAGAAGGTCCATTTTAAAATAGTGAATACGAAGGATGTTTTATTTTTTATATGCAGCCATAATGCTAATAAATAATAAGATTAAATGCATGCTTATGCAACTCTGATGCAGAATTTAAGGACAACGGATCTTTTAGCATCGTTATTTTGCGTATTATTTCTTCTGTAAATGGACTAGTTCGGTGAAAAAGAGAAAGTTTGTGAGAAAGCATAACTTTTGTTTTTTTAAAGCTCCTGCCTTGCAATTTACATGAACATTATCTTTTGATGTCTACACAGGGCTATCGAGCACCCTACGTATTCGGCTCTAACAAGGCCATTATGTGAGCTCTCCTCGTTAATTCCTCCACTAGCACTTGGATCTCACAAGAAACTGAGAGTATGTACATTGCCTCATTATTTTGTACTTGTTAAAATTAGATGACTAGTTTTCTTTTTCAAAATTCTATGTTCATCCACAGGAAACTTTGGTGTGATGTTTAGCATAGTTTGGCTTTTTATGATGGGAAAGCATGGATTTTTTCTATAATAATTTCGAATAATATCTTGTATATTGCATGAGTGGGACACTTGCGTTTTGATTTCTTAACTAATATGCTTATTAAGTGGTACTTGTTACTGCTCCAACAAGTTGTATGAGTAGAACTTCAGCATTTACGTGTCAAATAATGGTTTCCATGACAACTGAGTAATGTCTAAATATACTGACCGATATGGATGCTTAATACGAATACTTCGCCCTTAGGATTACCTGTTCAGATCAAGAGTTGTAAATTTGTAAGTTCCGATATAGTACGAACTTCTGTATAGCCCCCGAGGAGAGTTATGAACGGGGAACAGAAGTGCACATAAAGGAGTATTATTGTACGTGTACTAGTTATTATGTCTATATGTTTCATATGTGGGGATAGGAGTTTATTAAACAAGTAGGTTAATTATGTCTATATGTTTCATATGTGGGGATAGGAGTTTATTAAACAAGTAGGTTACATAGAAGCTGAAGTGTTTACGGGCTCTAGTCCATTAGGTTGTCTACTCAGAATAATTCAAAATTGTTTGAATAAGTTTAATTTTTTTTAAAGTTATCTAATGTATTAGTTAGTGGTTCGTAGAATAAGTAGAGTTTGTTAAAATGATTACGGGAAATAAGTAAATAGGGACATTTATTAGAAGTCATTATCACAAATCAGTATATATTAGCCTATGAAAAGGCTGGTAGGAGCATCTCCAATGGGAGAAACCTCTTGGCTATAAGACTAGTTGGCATACCAAAATTGAAATTATATGTAATTTGTATAAATTTTATCTCTCCAGTGGAGCATTCCCCTTGGCTAAAATTTTAGCCAACCCAATTATGTTGGCTATAAATGTTGAACATTCACAGACTTGTAGCACAATTCCACATCATCTTCTTACCATGTTTAAATAATATTATCTATTTATAACAAGTTCAAATAATAATAAATACTATTTTTAAAATATAGCCAATCTCATTGGAGCAGAACATGTTAAAGGTTCAACAAATTTTAGAAAATTATTATTTTATACTATTTAAGCTAATCATTTTAGCCAACCCCGTTGGAGATGCTCTAACCTAGAGTAAAATAATCATTCTTCATGCATATAACATATTATATTCTTTAATTGTTTTAACCAAAAAACCAGTGTTATTTTATTAGGGTTTCTATTCCAAGTACAAGTCATGTAACCCCCACAAATAATTCGTGTCCTGCATTATGTTTATCAAATTTGCAATGTTTTTATAAATCTTACAGTGAGAGGATCTTCGAGCACCTAGTCCTTATAGGTGGGCACTCTAACCTCTAGATGATTAGAACTTGTTCTTTATTTCTGAAATGTATGATCTATGCTAAACATTAGAATCACGATAGTTTCTAGACTTTTAGGAAATCACGAGAGGATTATTTAGATATCCCATTTTTAAGAATCGTTACATATGCTCATATATCATGTCATAATAAAAGAGTAAAATAAAATAGAAGAATAAAGCAATTAGCCTCTTGAAGTTGCAGTGAAAATTTGTAAGTGTTCTATATTCCCTTGAGCTCTATCTTTGTCATTCAAATGTTAATGATATAATCGATGAAATCACTTGTAGGTTTATTCTATGGCTGCACATCCATTACAGCCACACCTTGTTGCTACTGGAACCAATATTGGTGTGATCATCAGTGAATTTGATTCTAGATCTCTTCCAGCTGTAGCATCTTTACCAACACTACCAGAAAGTCGAGAACATTCGGCTGTCTATGTTATTGAAAGAGAACTAAAGCTGCTAAACTTTTCGTTGTCCAACACGGCAAATCCTGCTCTTGGGAGTAATGGGTCCTTAACAGAAAATGGAAGACCGCGGGGAGATTCGTCTGAACCGCTTCAAGTCAAGCAGATAAAAAAGCACATTAGTACCCCTGTTCCACATGACTCATATGCAGTTCTTTCTGTAAGCAGTTCGGGAAAGTAAGTAATCTTTAACATTTGAGTATATCTATTAATCCTGTGTTAGATGTGTAAACTAGTGTTTTTATGGAAGTGGTCAATTACAGAAATTTAAATACTTGCGCACACATGCATCAACTGGGCTCGAACCCTCCACGTTAACAAATAGGTTAACGCTTATAGTTAATATTGTAGTTGTTTCCAGTTTATATGGCTCTTAAAGAACTTGTAAGAGGACCTTAATATTGTTAACATGAAATGAATGATATAATTTGTTCCCTTTCTTAGTACTTAACTACTAGTACAATTTATGGGTATAAAAAAGCCATCTCAGTGACTGACTTTCTCTTTCCTTGTTGCTTGGTTGCAGGTATCTTGCAGTTGTATGGCCTGAAATTCCTTATTTCTCAATTTACAAGGTCAGTGATTGGTCCATAGTAGATTCAGGTAGTGCGAGGCTCTTGGCTTGGGATACTTGTCGAGATAGATTTGCTCTTTTGGAGTCTGCTGCACCTCCTCGAATTCCATTGATTCCTAAAGGGGGGTCAAGAAAAGCCAAGGAAGCTGCTGCAGCTGCTGCGCAAGCTGCAGCTGCAGCGGCTTCTGCTGCTTCTTCTGCTAGTGTGCAAGTTCGTATCCTGTTAGATGATGGGACATCAAATATATTAATGAGGTCCATTGGCGGCCACAGTGAACCGGTATCTCTTCTGTTTTCCTTGACTGATTTCTGCTTCACTCTGCTTAAATCAAAGAAATCATCTATACCTGTTCTTGTATTAACCTTTAAGGTTACAAATGAGATTGACATGCTTGCATATATGCAGTAATAAGAATTTATGACACTGTTAGACCTTATTTGGGATGTTGTCCTGGAGTTCTATTGCCTCAAGTCCGAGTTCTAAAAACTCATTCCTTGCCGCCATTGTGTCTTCTTATCTGGAAAATGATAGTTAAAGTAACTTAACAATTAAATCTGAACACAAGTGACTGGATGCCCCATAGAAAGGTTTATGGCTCGAAACTTGTACGGGTGTTCAAGTTTTAGGGTAAGGGCCCCTCTCAGACCCAGTTTTCCCAACAGAAAAAGTTTAATCTCATTTAACTTAAATTAGCATTAGGTTTATCACATGGCTTGTATATTTAGTTGAAACACTTCTGACGCATATGTAAGTAAGAGAACCGAATTTGACTGTACATTGAATCACTTGAAATTTGTGGTGAAATGGCTTGATGCAAGGATGTGCATAAAATAGATAATAGAAGACTTGTACCCGGACAGAATATGCAAACACTGATTTTTTCTGAATTTCAAATAGGAATGTTAACTCATGACAGATACCTATTAATTTGCAATTTTCCAGTTACTCATTGATATTGTAGTCATACTGTAGAACTTCCTTCAGAGAAATGCTGTACTTCATCACTATATTGTTATTAACAGCTTAGTCACTGCATCCCCTTTGATTTTATACTTGGCCCTTGAGAAATCTGTGTGCTTATGTTTGCTGATTGATTCAGGGGATCTGCCGTATATTGTCTACACGTTCGTAATATTTTTTGCTGTCTAGTCTTAATTATTGTAAGGGTCCAATAACATTCCTGACCACTTTTGTTTAGCCCTTTTAACTCCATAGATACGTTTCTAGGTTATTGGTTTGCATGGGGGAGCACTACTTGGTATTGCGTATCGGACATCGCGAAGAATCAGTCCCGTTGCTGCTACTGCTATTTCAACATTCCAGTCTATGCCCTTATCTGGCTTTGGTAGCAGCGGGCTTTCCTCGTTCACCACGGTGGATGGCTATTCTTCTCATAATTCTTCAGCTGAAGCTGCACCTCAGAACTTCCAGTTATACAGGTAGGAACAAATGTCATCTTTCTTACAGATTCACACTCGTTCATTTTTCAGTTCTACTGGTAGTGGTGCGTCTCTTTTAGCAAGGGACCAAATATATGTTGGCCAAGTTGATTTCCGTATGGTCCTTACTTTCAACCAGTAAGTTAAGCATGAAAGAAAGTTGAATTGGGTAAGAAGTCTAGAAAAACCTAATGTATGTCTATACCATTCAATTCAGCATAGCACAGATTGTCCGTGAATTAACGTGGAAAGTAACTACAGTAAAACCTCTATAAATTAATATAGTTGGGACCGGAGAGTTATATTAATTTAGAGAGTTATTAATTAATCGATAAATTAATAGTTATTAATTTATAGAGAGATTTTTATAACATCCTTGAAAATAGTGCTGAAGATCATATTGAAGACGATACAACACCTTTGGAGTATGTTACACTTAAAGGAGCACTCAAGCCATCAAAAACACTTAATAACTTTTTGATGCAATACGAAAACAACACACCGGAACTTTTGGATACAAGAAGGAAAGTTAGGGAGGAGCTTCATATAGATTTAAATTTCAAGTAAAAGCCAACAACATTAGAATAATATTTTGTAAAAGTGTAATACATATGTTTTTTTGATCAAAAGGGAATTATTAATTTATAATATTATTGGGACCATATATTTATATAGGGGTTCTCAAAAAAATTATTATCTTATCGAAATTAGTAATTTTTTGAACTGGCCCAAGTCAGGACCAAGAAAAATTATTAACTTAAAGAGGTTATTAATTTATCGAGTATTAATTTACCGAGGTTTTACCCACGTTGTTTAGGGAAATATAAAGTTGTAGGCATTACTAATGAAATAAAATTGGACAGCACTATTCAACCTGTAAGTGCTATATAAATGAATTAACCCTTTATCATGTGTCTTGTGCATCAACCAATTTATTGTTTATCCATGCAGAAGTTTTGTAGCATCGAGTATTGAGCAAATATGAACTCTTGAGTCTTCTTATATTTTCTTACAAAAATTCGTTTCTCCATAGCTTCCATGTCTATCTTTGGTTACTGTCGCGTGATCCATGTGAACTCAGTTTTATATGTTATCTTACTTACGCTGATAATCAGTGCCGGTATTGTTTTTCCAAGTCCCAGCCGAGTTTAGCTCAAAAGTATTAAATTGCATATAGTAGATTTGGATGTGTAATCAAATTCACACCGAGATTTTTTAAGCATCGGTTAAATTTGCAGTTGGGAAAACTTTCAACCTGTCGGTGGTCTTCTTCCTCAACCAGAATGGACAGCATGGGACCAAACTGTTGAGTATTGTGCCTTTGCATATCAGCAATACATTGTCATATCTTCGTTGCGCCCTCAATATAGGTACTTGGGAGATGTTGCAATTCCTTTTGCTACAGGGGCTGTTTGGCAACGGAGACAGCTGTTTGTGGCTACACCAACTACGATAGAGTAAGTAGTACTATAAAAAGATCTTATTCATGTACTACAATATGTACTTTAGATTTTCTTGTTAAATAGGGTTGTAAATGAGGTGTGTCGTCTGTGAACAGCTTGGTGTTGATTCGACAAAATCTTGTTGGTTTTACGAACTTCCGCTCGAAATTAAATGAGCAGATCTGAAATCTCGATACTTGTATGAGCTCAACTTTAGCAAATGAAAGTTTGGATGCACAAATTTGGCATTTCATCTATGGGTGCAATCCATTATTCTTCTGTACTGTTGAGATAAAAAGTAGAATATCCTATGCATGTTTAATTGGAATTTAGAAGTCTACCTAATGTCAATACTATCGACAACTAATGCTATTAACAGTGGCAAGTACAGGTTAAACTAGTGAGCCACAAACTTAAGACCAGTAAAACTACTTGAGATCATTAGATAATATAGACAGACATTATAGGTAATAGAGGGAAATATTTCAAAAAAGCAGTAACAGGAAAAAATCAACTTTTGTACAAATGGAAGTAAAAGACGGAATTCCGTGTCCATCAGGAAAATAACCAACGTATAATTTTACTATCCTCCTTTTGTGTTTTACTTTTAAATGTCTGCTAAGCACTGTCCTTGATTAGTTTTTTTGTGTAGAGTGATTTTTAAGGTCCGACTTGGGTAGGCACACAAAGAAACAATTAAAAAAACTGAATAAGGATTAAGAATAGTAATGAAAGTCTTCCTAAACAGAAACTAAAGCAGTGTCATGTTAACATATCAGATATATCTTAAGATGAAGTAAGTGCACTGCGATTAGCTATTTGTTAGCTTCACCTATGTAAAGACAGTCTGTTTAACACAGTTTAAGAGGTAATTTTCAAACCACTATGTATGCAACTGCAGCACTGCTGTCTAGCCAAATGGATTGTAGTACTGCCTCTTGCTAATCCGTGTCCCATGCTAAGAATAATAAATTACCGTCACCTATCTAAAGATTAAAATATAATACGCTACAGTCTTCTAACCTGTATGCTCAATTCCTAGACAGAAGAGAGAAGTTCTACAGCCTCAATTTTCTCAAGCACAAGCTTGTCTCGTTTAACAAATGGACAGTTAACATTACCTTCCTCACCAAGATTGCGTTGTAGTAGAGTTGATCACTTAATCTATTAGGAAATCATGTGGATCTTGCTAATTAAATGAAAGAGTAGTAATAATGGATGGAGATAACTTATTAGCATTAATGAGGACTTAAGCATTTGCATATATAGTGATTGTATAAAGTTCAAAGCTTAGTTATAACCAACCTTTGCTGGTGCTGAAATTCTCTTAGTGTTTACTTTAATCACATGGTTTTGCTGTACAAAAGACGGTGTGGCTTTCTGGAGTTTGTTGGTTCGTGGTTAACTACCTTTTATTGTTTGTATCACAAAGAATAAAAGCCTAATCCAAAAATCAGATGAAAAAAATAAAAATATTATACACGGATCATATCTTCACCTGTGCTTCTTGAGAATTATTCTGATAAAATACCTGTTTTGTGTGGACAATTTCAGGTGTGTTTTCGTTGATGCTGGTGTTGCACCCATTGATATAGAAACTAAACGGCGAAAAGAAGAGATGAAATTGAAAGAGGCTCGTTCAAGAGCTGTTGCAGAGCACGGTGAGTTGGCACTGATTGCGGTTGATGGTCCGCAAACTGCAACACAGGAGCGGATTTCTTTGAGACCTCCAATGCTACAGGTTAATAAATAGCTTGTTAATGTATAATTGCATGTGTACAAGTTATATTTCTCAGTGTTGTCTTATATCTGTGTTTGGCAAATGTAGTGGTTGTGTGCAGCGACTTTGAAGTTTTAAACACATGTATTAAATCTAAAATTTACCCACAAGTCCATACCATATAGAGTAATAAATAGTTCCGATGTTGGTAAAATTTTCCAATCCTTCATCTAATATGTGATCCAATTTGCAGTTGGCTTCTACTTGAGCAAGTTCACATTTTGAATTTTAAATTCAGTCAAAGTGACATGAGAGTTTTCATGTCAAGATATGTTCTCCCTAGTATTAATTATTGACAAAGTAATGTTTTCCAATTGATTATTCTTAGTCACATTGAGGTTAAACAGTTAAATATGATCAACCCTGGGATAATGGATTTCTGAAGCCATCTTTTTTTTTTTAATCTCAGCAAGTGAATGGGAGTTTGTGAGTTACTATGGCTAGGCAAGTTAGTACCTGTAGGATCTTGATATACATTAGAATTTTCCTAAGCTTGTCTTATTGTTTCATTGCTCTACTTGAATATACGTATAAACCCTGAATTTGTAGGTAGTTCAGAATCTCCTTAACTTTAACTTCTGAAAAGCTAGATCCTGCAGAAGTCTTAAATCGAAGATATTGACTTCGAACTACAATTTTACCTTTTATTGTAACAGAGAAGCTTATGTTTTCTTTAATATAAATATGTACTGCTATGTGCACAATCAAAACTGTACAAAATATTGCTGCATACAAGTTGTAGCTTCATTCCTATAATATATTAAACTAGTATGTGTGCCCGCTGCGCGTGGCATTAAAAAATTAAAAAAATTGGTTATTTTATTTTTTTTGTGGTAAAGATTTTGTTGACAAAGTTTTTAATCTTCCTTTACCTTTTTGTCTGTTCTAAATTTTTGTTTAATATACATTTATATAAGTAATCTAATCCATAAGTAAACCAAGACTCTAAGATATCTTCAAACTATAAGACATAGAACATAAAAACTACAATCTTACAACTAAGGCTCCGTTTGACATTTCTGTTGCAGATAGCAACAGCAGCTTTTTTCTGAAAAGCAGCTAAAAAAGTGTGGTAAAATTTAAAAGCTGCTTTTCTGACAAGCGCTTTTGGCTGAAAAGCTGCTTTTAGAGAAAGCAGCTCCCCCATGCTTTTGAAAAAAAACTGCTTTTCAGCTTTTGCGGGAAGCAGCTACTGGTTTCAACATCAAAACTCACCAAAAACATTAATTTTTTATATTATACACCAAAACATGCACATATCAAAAATATTACCAAACTGTTATCTGATTTTCACAACAGCACTTATTTTAACAGCACTTTTTTCAACAGCACATCGATTTTTAACAGCAATCCCAAACAGAACCTAAGTATTATGAGAAGCTAATAGCCCTTCCCTGTCTTTTTTAATGAAATCATCCTCAATGAATTATATGATTTACAAATAAAGTTAAAACAGAGATAAATTGAACGTGCCAGAAGATACTGTTCTCAACTCACTTACTATTTTTAAACATATTGTCTTTGGAGACCTCCATGCATTCTTCCTGTTAGATAACAAATAGTAATGACGTGAACTTACATACATATATAATTATATATACATATCAGAAAACACAAATTTTATTACATTTATTAACTATAAACACAAAAGCTGCACCTTAAAGTCAGTTAATCTAAGCTGCAAAAATATATGAGCTACATTATTATCAAAGAAAGATTAAATATCAAGATGCTCCAATAAGCTCAAGAATTAGTTTTGTTACTACTCGAAAAAACCCATATCAACACAAAGTAAAATCCTAATAAAACGATTAACATACAAACTACTCCCGAAACATTGCCCACAAATATGATTTAAGGTGCAGTATATTACTGAATTCTTAAAGATAATTTTACAGTGTTCACTATATTTATTTGCAAATACAACCACCGACCGCATTGACATATAATTGCTTTAAATTCCAGTATAAATATGACACATATCTAAATAAGAATAATTTCAATTTTTTCTATAAGGCCATTAATACTTAAGGATGAGATTGTAACACAACAAATCATATAAATAAATTGGATATAATCATGAAAAACGAAACCCACTTTTCGATTAATGATATTCACTTCAGAAACCTAAAAAACCTTATAGAGAAAATAACTTATCAAATACCAACAAAATTATAAATATAAGTTAAACACATAAAACAGAGAATAATACCAAAATATCTATCAAAATGCAATTTTTAATGAATTTAGGATATAATGGTACAACCCCGGGTGGGAAAGAACCTGCTAGTGATTCACCGCTCTGGAAATAGGAAAAATTGCTCGCAATGGCTTAAAATCAAACATTTTGTCCTTGTGAATAAAAATAAAGCCAGAAGATGATCCTAATCTTTTCCTGTTTGTCAAAAACCTGCATTTTCACATTTTATTCAAATGATTATTAAAAATGGATTATAGAAAGAAAGCTTGAGAGATAAAGTTCAATTTAAATAAGTATTAAAAAATCAGATTATAATGAGCATAATGGAATTTCCCACCAGTTTACATATCTCTCTATAAGACTGAAAATTAAACACATAATTAGATCAAGTATTATCGATGTTGAGAAATGTCAATAACTCTCATATTTAGGAGGGTATGCAGCAGAAATGCCTTACTTTGGTGGATATTACATCAATAAAAAAAAGTAATCATATAAAAGCAATCATTTTAAGAAACTCTTACTTAAAATGAGATGTTGAAGATCCCCTGGAGAATACTAAGCTCTTCATAGTTTTTTACTTTGGAATCCACCTATCTTGCTCATGTCGGTAGATTTGTGTCCTTTCTTGATAATAGTATCTCCTGGAATACCAATTTATTTGTCAATATCTACACGTAATTATGGATATTACATAGAGTATTAAAATTCTTAAAGTAGCAATTTGAATTTAACATCCCCAAAGATTCATATTACCCTTGAGAAGTCTCTGAATGAGTCCACCATTGTCCGATATTAAAAATTTCAGGATAAGTAGAAAGTTTCTGATCTAAATGGTGTAATTCAAACACTTTAGAAACTTTACATTGATCCTTGATAGAGTTTTCAAGTATACAAATTAATGAGTTTCAGAGATAATTTTCAACAAAAACTAATCATTTTCCTCTCGACAGTTTTAACACATGGCTCTCATCCAACATGTAAACTTAATTTATGAAAATAATATTAACTATACTCTCTTAACACACACAACTCATTTTTTAATCATCTTTTGTAGGTCTTAGAAATATTTTTGAAATAACAACACAGGAACACACATGACCAAAAGAACGTACCTAATTTCATCGACATAACTTTGACACTCAAGATAACTATTAAGGCCTAATGTGGAACAATTACAGTTATAAAAGGATGAGAAACTAATACTAAAAGTTTAAAAAATTATATGGGACATTATGTCAAACACTTGGCCAAACAAACTGAGAACAAAGTTGATACATAGCCTCATTTTTCTGAATAACCACAAACTTAAACATACATCCAAATCATACCAAACACCCATCTTAAAGAATCAAAAAACATTATATTCTTGATCAAATTGAGCAAAACCAACAACAGCTCGTAATAATTAGGAAAGAAATTACCTCCATTTGTTTCCTTATCACCACCACATACAATCTTTCGAATTTCAATTTGATAAACAAATTCGGTCCCATCAAACTTCAAAATTATTAACATCTGTAAGAAATTTAAAAGAATTCAAAAAATGATCAGAAATATGACAACAGATGTAAAACATAATCGACATTCATTAGAGATTATTAAGGTAAAATTAAACTTACACAAACTTTACAGCAATCAAATGAAAAAAGATTAAAAGTTAGATGGAATAAAAATGTGACACAACATAAAGCAGCAAACTCCTTCATTCTTGCTTTATAACTTTTGAAAAAAGTTAAAAAATTTCATAAACTCATTATGGGGCATAAGCTTAATCATCACAAATACAAAGTTTCATTCACATCTCCTACACGAAGGGATTCAAAAAATAAATATACATGTAAACTACAAAAACTCTGTTATGCATTTCATCAAACACTTAGAGACCTTAATACTAAAACGAAGACACAAACATAAGCTTACCTTTAAAAGATTTCAAATATGTTTTCAGTTGTTAATCTCATTCATTTGAAACAATCAAACGATATATAGTTAGTTTATGATTGAATTCACAATATAATAACTGATATGAAAAATGAGAAAAGTAGGAGAGAGAACATGAAAGAGATTGAAAAAAACCAAAACGTAATTTCTATTCAAAAAGAGAACATCAGGATTCAAATTCCCGATATATATTTCAAACATTCAAATCACAGCAATACCCATCGACAGTTGACTACTCGAGAAGAAATATTTGTTCATCCTTCAAATAAATTGACAAAAAATGAAATTAAAAATTATCAAATATATTAGAACTGTAAAAGATATTCAAAGTATACAATTATATTTTTTGGGAGGTATGAAAGAAGAAGAAATGAAGTGTACAAAGAAAGAAGAATAGAAGATGAAAGGAGCAATTGTATTTATCAATTTCAAATTTGAATAGGTAAATATTGGTAAACTTAAACATGGGGAACTGGGTTGGTAACGTGTGGAGCACAGCAAAACACGTGGCAAGGCTTTTGGTAAAAGGAATGGTTGTAATTGAATGAGAGTAGAAGTCAATTAAGTCAAGTGGCGTAGCAATGTAAATACAGAAAATACATAGGGATACTTTGGTCATTTGAGCCTTAAAAACACAACAGGCTTTATAATATAGATAGATTATAAACATACCCATTTACCAAGTACCATGTGTTCGTATGATTTGCTGCGGGCTTTGTGTATTTCTTATAAAATAAAATCTTGTCAGGTTGTGCGGTTAGCATCTTTTCAGCATGCTCCATCTATCCCTCCATTCTTAATGTTGCCTAAACAATCTAAAGTTGGTAGTGAAAGCTCATCAATGCCAAAAGATACGGATAGTAGAAAAGTCAATGAAGTCGCTGTTGGTGGGGGAGGGGTTGCAGTGGCGGTAACTCGTTTTCCAGGAGAACAAAAACGGCCAGTTGGACCTCTTGTGGTAGTGGGCGTTCGAGATGGTGTTCTTTGGCTTATTGATAGGTAACCTCTCCTTGTTTTGTTATCTTATTTATTTAAGTAGTATAAATGAAATTGTGTCTGAAGTAGGGCTTGGAACTTGCACCTTGATGATTAAGAGTCCTGGAAAGTTTACCCAAAATTTTACATTTGCTGCATTCGCAGTGGTTCTTGGATAACCTTGAGGATCAGAATCACAATGTTCTTAAAAATAATTTAAACACTTGTATACTACATAACTACAAAGGCTGCCCTTGCCATTTCTTCTGTCTTTCTGTATTTGAATAAGATTGTAGATGAAACACTTGTATGATAGTGCTACTGTTTTTATGGGTTGTAGACGACACTCACGGCAAACTCAAACATGGAATTATAAGTCTGCTTTTGTGAAGAATCTAAACTTATCTTTTTCTAGTTCTTTCTTGATATTGATATGTTTAAAGTTTGATTGGACCTATTGGAATTTATGTTTTTTCATATGTAGTAGGAATATTTGTAATGCTTTTAAGCCTAGTATTTTAGTTTATTTGTCCAAAAGTTATGACAACCTAATACATTCTGAGTACACCTAATTATCAATTATTTGCATCTGTGAAGTGAAGATGAGATACAGTGTAGTGCTAATTTTCTGTCTAGACATTCGAGGTATAGGGATTACCTTGTCTTACAAATTTACCCTTGCAATAATTTCATTTTATTCCATTTCTTAAAGAATCAGAAAGCGATGTACACTTTTACAGCAAACGACAGATGTCCTAGTTGAAACAAGATGATTTTTTTCGTACTAACAGTTTCTTTCGTGTTTCCTAGTCGAGAAGATGGGTTCCTTTTTTGTCTCGCATTTATCATTGAACAAATATTTGACGTAGCTTAAAGATTTTTTTATATATAACTGATGTGTGATTTTCATTTCAATCTAGATACATGTCTACCCATGCAATATCCCTCAGCCATCCTGGTATCCGTTGCCGTTGTCTAGCTGCCTATGGAGATGCAGTTAGTGCAGTAAAATGGTAAGATTTATGTACTTTGAGGTTTTTGATTGAGTTCATTATATATTTTTTTCATGTATATCTAAAACTACCTTCAATGCAGGGCAAGTAGGCTTGGTAGAGAACATCATGATGATTTAGCTCAGTTTATGCTTGGGATGGGTTATGCTACTGAAGCACTTCATTTGCCTGGAATATCTAAGAGGTTTAATTTGTTTAATGTTAAGTTTTAAGTATAACTAAAACAAGGCCTCTGGTATGAGTCGTGCTATGTATTTTAATAGTTTATTGTAGTGCTGAACGTTTATAATATCAATTTTGGTATCCTTCGAATTTGTTCTTCTTCTACGGAATTTGGAATTTAATTGACTAATGTAGAACTACTTTAGCAATATGTTTTATATATGTTGCAGAATTTGAGTGTGATAGAATTATTTATTTATGTTTCCAGATTGGAATTTGACCTGGCAATGCAGAGCAACGATCTGAAAAGAGCCCTCCAGTGTCTTCTAACAATGAGTAACAGCAGGGATATTGGAAATGAAACTGTTGGGTTCAATTTGAACGACATTATGAGTCTAACTGCCAAAAAGGAAGATGTTGTCGAGGCAGTCGATGGAGTAGTGAAATTTGCGAAAGAATTTCTTGATCTTATTGATGCTGCAGATGCCACTGCTCAAGGTGAGATTGCTCGTGAAGCTCTTAAGCGGTTAGCTGCAGCTGGTTCGGTGAAGGGAGCTTTACGGGGGCATGAATTAAGGGGATTAGCCTTGCGACTCGCAAATCACGGAGAGTTGACTCGACTTGGGGTATGTCCTGATTTTTTGCTTTGTTTTCATTTCGTCATGGTTTTCTATTTCGCATTAGAATAAAAAAGTAATTCATGAGTTGGTGCATAGCTTTTAGCCATCTTCCTATCTTCCATGTCTGGTCTGTGTTGCATAACTACATGTATGAGTTGACTTGTGAGATACTTACTCTACAGTCATTTAACACACTTTTATGAACATTTTCTAACAATTGCTAAGAACTTTTATAAATAAATGGAATTTGCAATGATATAAATAGGTGTTATCTGCAGTAATCAATGCACTTAATGTTTCTAGATAAATTTGTGCCATAGGCTTGTCTGTGCTGATTTTAACGAGTAAATTGATTGGCAATATATCCTGCAGGGATTGGTAAACAATTTGATTGCCGTTGGTGCCGGACGAGAGGCAGCATTTGCAGCTGCACTTTTAGGAGATAATGCATTGATGGAAAAAGCATGGCAGGATACTGGAATGCTTGCTGAAGCTGTATTACATGCCCAAGTATGACACTTTTTATTTACAATTATTTTCTGGTGTTTTACGTTAGTTCTCTACTCTGACCATCCTAATGTTCTGCAGGCCCATGGGCGACCTTCTTTGAGGAGTCTGGTTCAGGCTTGGAACAAGGTGTTGCAGAAGGAGATGGAGCATGGTCCTTCAACCAAGACAGATGCTGCAGCTGCCTTTTTGGCTTCTCTTGAGGAACCCAAACTTACCAGTTTGGCTGATGCTGCAAAGAAGCTACCCATTGAGATTCTTCCCCCAGGGATGGCATCTCTTTATGCTCCTAATCCTGGTCAGAAGAAGTCCACTGCTGCGATTCAGGGTTCACTACAAGCAGCGAACAAGCCATTATTACTTAAAGGTTCTAATTCAACACAGGCAACTGCTCCTCAGGCTGTGGAATTTGGAGCTCCTCCAGCTGCAGAATCAGGTGCTCCCGCTACCTCAGAATCAGGTGCTCCTGCTACCTCAGAATCAGGCGCTCCTCCCCCTACCTCAGAATCAGGCGCTCCCCCTTCATCGGAATCAGGCCCTACCCCAGCACCGGAATCAGGCACTACCCCTGCACCGGAATCAGGCGCTACCCCTGAACCGGAATCAGGCCCTTCCCCTGAACCAGAATCAGGCGCTCCTACTACATCAGAATCAAGCGATCCTCCTCCATCAGAAACAGGCGTCTCAGAATCAGTCCAAGTGCCAACACCAGAAACTGATGCTCATCTGACTTCAGAATCAGGTTCTAATCGTCCTCCAGAATCAACTATTGGTGCAACAGAACCCACATCAGAATCAAGTGCAGCAGTTACATCAGACACAAGTGAACCAAGTTCAGATAATCCATCTAATACAGCCCCTGTAAGTGTTTCCAGTTTAGTACCAGCTGAAACTCCACAAACAACTGCTAGTAATCCAGTACCGACCGAAGCTCCTTCCCAGTTACCAGATGTATCAAAGCCGAGTGTCCGTCCAGAATTACCAATGGATTTCTTTACTTGACACTAGCAATCTGGTAAAGCTGTTAATTTTTTTTGTTATATAGTGTGTTGTTCGTATCATCATATATCCATATGGAAGAGGAACTATTATCATAGAGTATAATGTGAGATTAGGGTTTGTGTAGTTGCAGGACTTGCAATCTTTTCTATTTGGCTTAACAATTTTTTTACTCCTTTAATCTGTTACAATTCATCCATTCTTTTCCTCTAATCTTGTAATGCTCTAATGCCAATATAAACATCTGGTTTTCTTTTTGAAGCTATTTAAACATTCTCGGCCATTTTTATCTGGGATGCAGTGATGCAGTCAATTCTTATGACTGCGACCATGTGTTCTTACAAACCGCAGTGGTGCTTATTGCGGTCAGAGTTGCGACCATTTTAGTTGGTGGGTAGGCGAAATGTAGTATGCAAGCACAATTGACATTCCCTTTTTCACATCATTTTCAAGTATGCATTTTATTCTTTATTTGCTTATGAATTTATGATAGTGCAACATGAATTCATATATTTTAATCATAAAATATGTTTCTTTATATATTAATTAATATTTAGGTATGAATAAGAAATGCAATTTTTTTTAATATCTATGAGAATTGCTTGTACGAATATGATTTAGAGGGGAACTATGTAGACTGAAAAAATTATCTCTAAATCATAGAAAAATAAGAAAAGTAGTTAAAATAAAATTAAAATAATAAAATTGTTTTTCTAGTTCTTTTATAAAAGTGGTGGTGTTGTTGGGGGATGATAGAGGTTCTCATTTGAAATTTAATCCAATATATACATCTAAAGTAAATTATATTTCAAATTAAACCCCATAAAAATTGGTTGACTAAGCACAATAATAAATTATAAACTTTCAAAAACATATTGTCATACTTTAGTTTAAAATATTCCAAGATGTGGGAGCAATTAAACTATGGAGCAACATTTCAACAAATATCCAGCACACTATTTAGAAGACTATTCAAAAAAGAAAGATCTAAAAATTGTTGGGCCAACAACCCAAAAAAGAGCATCACGTGTAATCTGCTATATTTAACTTGAAGAAAAAGCCAACGCCGTATAAAAAAACAAAAAAAAAACAATCTAGAAACAAAACTTGTTGAAAAAGCCAAAAAGTACTCCAACACATATATACACATATATATACACACACAAACGCTGACCTCAATTCCTAAGCTGTTGGAACTTGTTAACCCCACCCCCTCTCCTATACACACGTACACCTATACACACACACCAACCAAAATGTCTAAACCCTAAAACCACACACACCAAAACACACACAGTAGTAACAATTAGGATTTCGATTTGGTTCCAACATGCCTACTTTCACATCAATTGCTCTCGACAGCTTGATTGAACCGCGATTCCGAGATTCGTATCGAGATTCCGCGAAAAAATCAGAGAAGAAACGTGATGATAAAGAGGTTAGAGAGGAGGAGGAGGAGGAGGAGGTGAAGAAGCCGAGTCGGAACAGAGTCAATATCTCGCCGGCGTTGTATATAACGCCGGAGCCGACGCCGATTGTGTACTCGTCGTCTGAGTCGTTGTCGCCGTCGCCGTATGTGGCGAATCGGAAAGGACGAGGCGGATTGAGGCGGCGGAGTGAGGTTTTGGTTAGGAAGGAAGAGGAGAGGGTTGAGGAGGTTGTGATGGAGGATAAGGTTGTGAGGAAGGATGAGGAGGTAAGGGAGGTTGTGGAGGAGAGTGAGGAGTTTGTGGATACGAGGTGCGATACGTTGAGTGTTGGGAGTTCGAGTGATGTGAGGGATTTGGGGAGTGTGAGTGGATGGAATCCGGTTGATTTTTACGATGCTGATGACGGTGAGCTTCCAGAATGTCTATTTCTATATTTGTGTTTATTTGTCTTAATTGTTGTTGGATTTACCATGTGTTTATTGTTTAGGTTTGATTTGTGTTAATTGTAAATGTGTGTGTGTTTATTGTTATTGAATTTGATGTGTGTATTGTTATTGATTTTACGGTGTTTGTCGGAATGTTGTTCGTGTTAAAGTTTGAGAAAGTAATTTGGTTGTGATTTAAGAACTTGAAATGTGCAAAGGTTTCATAAGTAGGGAAATTTATTCTGAATTCGAACAAGTAAAGCGAGGGTGTGGTTTCCTGAGTTTTTGTTGTGTTCTGTTTGGAACTAGAGTTTATGGCACTATTGCTAATTGTGTTGTATGATACAGAATTATTATCAGGTTTTTATTTTGGTATGACATCTTGACAATTATTATATGTTGACTAGGATGCTACTTGGGCCCTAGCTTTAGTAATCTATGCACAAGTGTTTAAGTGAGTTTTGAATAAAGAAGGGGTGGTTAGGGTTCACATTGTTATGATATGTTCGGCTGTTTTCTCTCTACAATGTTTGGATTTCATATAGGATCAGAATAGTTAGGTTCACTGTACTGTAGTTATGTAAGGAATTCAGTTGACCCTATTTACTGCCAGGGTCGTAAGATGTGTTGGCACTTCCTTCTTGAATACCTGTAACCTAGTGTTTCCGGTATTCCTTTTGCTCTTCATGATTTAATGAAGTAACTGGTCATCTTAATTATAGCATCTACATACAGAAGATGCAAAATGCATATCTTCAGTATACAACTTTAAATCTAAATAAACAGGGAAGTTTGTGTCTTAATCTCACAAGTTCGGATCCTGTTCTGCAAGAGAATAATATAGTAATTAATGGACCATAGACACATCTCTGTTATTGCTCTTGAAAATGATTAATATTGCTTCTACCTTCTATATTTCTGCTCTGCTTATCAATTATTAAAGTTGTTTTGCATCTGCTGGCAAACTGATATTTCGTTTACTTGCTATGAACAAATTCTAATGGTTTGTTAATGAATAATTTTAGGATCAAATGTGAGTTCTGAGACCAAGCCCTCTTTTTTGACACAGAATTTCAGTTTATCTCTAGAGACAATGTTTCTATTAGCAATACCAATTTTATCATCACTTGTTCTCTTTTACCCGGCCATAACTGCATAGATATCACTGTAGTCTCGCTCTATTTGAAATAATTTATGGCTTGCTATATTCTGAAAATGTATCTTTAAATAATCATTTACATCACTGAATGCACCTTTGGATTGGGGAAACTTGTTTTTATTAGCAGGCTTATTGTCAGTATAGCTATTACTGTGAATACTGAAATCTGTGCATAACTTTGATTAAACTTAAATTATCTATTTGATCTTTCAACGTTGAGACTTCATACTTGGTGTTATTCCTCTAATTTGCAATTGAATATTGCTATTTGACATTTGTAATATTTCCTAGCAGATTTCTCTCATGATGAGTCTATGTCAAGTACACTACATTCTTGCCATAGTTTCGAGTCAGAAATGCGTGCCACAAGACTGAGTCTTCTTGATGAGATTGGAAAAAGAAAGATAGCTGAGGATGCTCTTGGTCTGATGTACAGCCAATGGCAGAGGGTCGCTGATCTTCTTTTGGCTCAGGCAGGACTAAGATTTCCAGCACCTTCCATTGGCATGCAATTCGAGATTGGTCCAATAGAGCAGTTCTGTCAGGAACTTGTTGTAACTAGATTTGTTTCTGAAGCAGTAGGCCAGGGCTTAGCACGTGCTGAAGCTGAGATTGCTGCAGAGGAAATTTTTAAAGCTAAAGATCAGGAGATTTCTCGACTAAGAGATCGACTGCAATATTATGAAGCAGTTAATCATGAAATGTCCCAGAGGAACCAGGAAGTTATTGGTAAGTACTGGTATATAAATCTTGTTAGCTCAAGTGATATACAGTATGGCTCGTCTTATTCAGATCCAAAAGTGGAGATTTTCTGATAGAAGACTAGCATATGTTAGTGTTACAAAGGTCATAGGAGTACTAATTAAATAACCTTGTTTCATATGCTCTTGGTTTTCTAGTACATGATTACCTACATTATGGCGGTCTATTAAAAAGTATGGCGAAACTGCCATCACTTTAAAACCTTTATAGCCTAAAC
Organism: Heracleum sosnowskyi; assembly: GCA_030848705.1. NCBI lineage: Eukaryota > Viridiplantae > Streptophyta > Magnoliopsida > Apiales > Apiaceae > Heracleum > Heracleum sosnowskyi. Next base: position 77,892,184 of record CM061235.1, read on the forward strand.
TATTTAGGTGGATGTATTTGGTCTAACCATGAAGTGCACAGAAGTCTGCTAATGCATCTCGTTTAAACTTCTGTTACTATGTGTTTCTTAATCTTGTATTTTCTTGATGGTATTAATTAATTGTTAAAATGAATTAAATATAACAAAGCGTAATGCATATTCAAGAGTTGCATTTAAGTAGAGTAGGTGTATATTTACATACCTGTATGTGTAATCTATCTTGTTTGTGTTGATTTGAATATGACATTACGTAACTAAGTTACAAAGGAGAGTGACATCTGTTTGTTGCTGAGTTCTGACAAAAATTAATTGAGTGATTGTGAAAGTATAGTTGTTAATCTTCCTGTTTTCATACTAGTGAACAGATATGTTGTGTTTACAGTTTAAGTTGAATAATAACCCTTCATCTGATCATTTTCAGAGGTAGCACGAAAGCAGCGAAAAAAGAAAAAGACCCTGCAGAAGTGGCTTTGGGGTGGCCTAGTCCTCTCTATTGCAATTGGAGCGTCAGTGGTTGTGTATTCTTGCCTTCAGCAGACAAGTAATATCGAGCCTTCGCTAACCTCAAGTGAATCTGTGAATGCTACTGGCATAAGTTCATCAGAATCGGCTTAAAGGGTAGTTGAACTAGTATAATCACGCATTTTTTTGCTACTTTGGCCTCTTGTTTCAAGAAGCAATAACTATAGAGCAAGCTGTAATTTGCTGATCTCACTCCTTTTGCATGCATGAGTTTAATTTGATAGTCGTCGCCTCGTCTGTACCTGACATGCTTAAATTTAGCAAGGTACATAGGTAGGATGTTAGTGTGGTGCAATAATATCACAATGTAATTTTGAACTCGTAAGATCGACAATGAGCTTCAAGCTGCTGAACTAGTTGAAATTATCTTCTTGGTGGTGTGACTTTTTATTACTGAACATTTAGTTGATATGGTAATATCGGTCATAATGGGGCTACAGGCTGATCTGTTTACAACGCTAGTGGTTGAACTTGCAGTGTGTGTGAATACATGCACAAATCCGCATGCAGTACATTTTCTCCTGCAAGGCTGCAACCCTGCAACTTGCAAAGCTGCACCACATTCAAGGTGGTTACTTTTTTTATGTCATTAACAATGGCGCTCTTTGGATTGTATAAAAAGAAGGGTAAAATGCAAAGTGTGTACCTTAAGTTTATTCTCAATACAAAGTATGTACTTATAATTTAAATAATGCAACATGTGTGTACCTTAACTTTTTAATTTAGTGCAAAACATGTACTTTAAGTTTAGAAATGCAAATTGTATATCTTAACTTTCTAATTTGATGCATAGTTATAGTTAATTTGTAATTAGCAACGGTTATTCAAGTCTCATTAATAAATATATAATATAAATTCTAATAAATGTATAGTATAAATTTAATTAATTACATTCATAAGTAATTCAAAAACCAAAATTTTAAAAGATCAAATGATCTCAAATTCAAGTAAAATAAGTTTTATTTTACCATAATTAAATTAGTAGCTAAAAAATATGTCTTGCATATCATTTTTTGTTAAAATAATATAATTTATGATATTGTTATGAACATATAAGTTAGATGTGTAATTGAAATGAAATCATTAACTTTAAAATATCTCAAATAATGTCATACTAAATATTTTAGATTATTTTTATTTATTGATCAGTATATTTCTAATGTATATTTTAATTTATCACTGTGCTTTTATAGATGAAATTTTAATTAACAATGCTAATATTATATTAACAAAAATTTTGCATTAATTTAAAAAGTTGATGTAAACATTTTGCAAATTTGAGTAAAATAGAGATACACACGTTCCATTTAACTCTAAAAAAAATTGATAAATCTTTCTTCATTGGCAAATAGGGAAAAAAAAATTCTTTCTTTCTTTACTGTTGCTAAGTCACAGGCTTTCCATCCACGATCATGAATATATTCAGCGTCTGCCATGAAAAAAAATAAAATAAAATTTGATAGCACGTCCCGATCCCAACCGTGACTAGTAAATTTTCTTTTAGCGTGGGCTTGAGGTGTGAAGCAGACAATTTGGAATCTGGACTCCCCTTTTTCTTTATTGCTGAAGGAATTTATTGTCAATGGGATATCACAAATAAGTTGATTTATAATTTAAAATAAGTAAGTGCCCGTTTGGGGTAACTTAAAATAAGTAACTTATAGCTTAAAATGAGTAAGTGCTTTATAAGTGATAAGTAGAGTTGAGTTTATAAGTTCTAAGAGTGTTTGGTAAATCAGAACTTATAAGCAGTAGAGTGTTTGGGTAAATCAGAACTTATAAGTTAACTTTTTTTTATTATTTTTAAAATATTTATTTTTTAATATATATAAATGGATATCAATGGATAGATCTCGATGAGTAGAGAAATTTGATATATACATATCAAAGTTTTAATGAACGGATCAAAAGATATATTGTTTTGAAGATTTGAAGGATATTATATATTGCGTGTATCGAGAATAAGTTATAAGTTATAAGTTGAATGTTAAGGATTCTTAACATTCAACTTATCCATTTTAAGTAGCCATAAGTTGGTTTCACTTATTTTGGCAAACACCCCCCATAAGTTGAAATGGGTTTATAAGCTATAAGTCGGCTTATAAAATGGGAGCCAAACAGGCCCTAAGTGTTAGATAAGTGATAAGTGTATGAATTCTTATAAGTTGTATTGGTGTTTAGATAAATGTATTTATAAGTTAGTTATAAGTTTGCTAATTTATATTTTAAAAAATAATTATTAAATATAATAAGCTAAATACATGCATTTTAAATTAAAAAAATATTTAAAAACACAAATGTAAAAATATAAAGTAATAAAAACCAAAGAAATCAAGCAATAAGTCAATAAATTAAGGAAAATGTTAGTAATTATTAACATTCAACTTATGAACATCTATACTATATTATTAAAGCCGAAACATTGAAAGTTTTGGTTTTCGGTTAACGGTAAGTTTTTGGTTTTTGGTACTTTTTCTAATTAATAAATTAATAATATAATCAAAATTCGGGAAAGTTTTATTCTACATTAATATTTCACTATATTTTACTACATAAAAATCAAATAATATTGAAATCTAATCAAAAAAATGGAAATATGGGATCTAATTTGTTTAAATTTAGGATACACGGCTACAAATATACTTTTTTTTTTATGATAACGAAAGCTACTACAAATCAAATCTTTAATGGAATTGTATTATTGTCAAGTTACCAAAATAGTAACTAGATGATTGGCTTTTATAATTAAAATATTTTTTTTCTAACAAAATCTACTACTTTTCCAAAAATATCATTACAATTATCTTTAAATTAAAGCATATTACCTTTTATATTTGTTATTACTAAAATCTATGTTTTCCAAAAATATGAGGTGCAATCCTTACTTATTTATTTTAAAACCTATTTTAATACTATATTTAATAAATAATAAAATAATATAAAAATATTAACAAACTGATTGTCTTTTATAATTAAAAAAAAATCTAACAAAATCTACTCATTTTCCAAACATATCACGACAATTACCTTTAAATTAAAAAATAATATCTTTTATATTTGTTATTACTAAAATTTCTATTTTCCAAAAATATGAGGTGCAATCCTTACTTATTTATTTTAAAATCTATTTTAATACTCTATTTCATAATTAATTAAATAATATAAAAATATTAACTAGCTTATTGGCTTTTATAATTAAAACATTTTTTTTCTAACAAAATCTACTTCTTTTTCAAAAATATCACGGGCAATTACCTTTAAATTAAAATATATTACCTTTTATATTTGTTATGACTAAAATCTCTATTTTTCAAAAATATCAAGTGCAACCCTTACTTATATATTTTAAAACTTATTTTAATACTTTTAATTATTTAAAAAAAAATACCTATTTTAACAAGTGAGCGTATTTTTTTTAACAAATACAATTAATATAATTAAAACATATCATCACTAAAATCCCTATTTTCCAAAAATATGAGGTGCAATTCTTACTTATTTATTTTAAAACCTATTTTAATACTCTATTTAATAAATAATAAAATAATATAAAAATAGTAACTAGTTGATTGCCTTTTATATTTAAAACATTTTTTCTAACAAAATCTACTTCTTTTCCAAAAATATCACGGGCAATTATCTTTAAATTAAAATATATTACCTTTTATATTTGTTATCATTAAAATCTCTATTTTCCAAAAATATCAAGTGCAACTTATATATTTTAAAACCTATTTTAATACTTTTAATTATTTAAAAAAACTTACCTATTTTAACAAGTGAACGTATTTTTTTAACACATAAAATTAATATAATTAAAACACATCTAAAAATATTACGTGCAGTTACTTTTTTTTAATTAAAACATGTTAACTTTTCTATTTGTCCTTATTAAAAAAAACTTACTTATTTTAACATGTCAACGTATTTTTTTAATAAATACAATTAATATAATTAAAACACTTCTAAAAATATCACGGTTGTAAGATCCGTGAATTGTATTTATAATAAACGTGACCTTTGTGCATAATTACGTGAATTGTTTGAAAATGCAATAACTAGCTTTATTTAGCAATATATGTTTTGCTTTGAGCCCCAATAGTGTTTTTGCGGAAATCTGGACAATCGGGGAAATTTTGAAATTTTAGCCCGCTTTCGAAAAAATTTTGAGGCCCCGGTAAAAGTTTTGTTATAAGGCCCTTAAAATGTTTTTGGGACCATTCTAGTATTTTTAGACTCGTTATGATATTATTTTTCGAGTTTTTCAATTCCTGTATTTTTGTTCATTTTATTCCGGGAAATGGGAATTTGATTCGTTCCCTAATTTATTCGGGCAATTGATACATTTTTCGTGTCAATAATACATTCGAAATAGTGATCGTATTGTCAAATAAGTGTTATATGTTGAAACCCCGTATTTTGGATAATTATTAGGTTATTGAGATAATTATCGCCTCGAGAAACGTGAAACTGATTTAAACGATCCAACGGATCGATATTGAACCAAAATTGTTATTTGGGGTGTTATTTTACGGTAAATATAAATAGACAAACCGTATTTATTTTACGTATAATTTTACGTATCAAAAACCCTAAATTCTCTAAAACCCTAATTTCGTTCTTCGTGTTCTTCGCAATCAAATCCAAATTAAACTGCGTTATCGATTTCCAAATTTCAAGTTCGAGTAACCAAATTGAAGCCCTTGATCTCTAGTTTCAGAATCCCCAATCAATTTCTTCAGCAGGTAATCACTCGATTTATTATGAATTTTTCAATTTTCGGATTAAAATTAGGGTTTATATTCGAAATTGGGGATTTCTATTCTGTTGATTGTTCTTTCAATTGATTGCTTCCAACATGTTCCTAGGGTTCTAATTAGTAGGAATTCATGTTTTAATTTCATGTTTATGTCCAGTTTTGAGAAATTCGATTTTAGGGTTTTTACCCGAATTTTCTTTTTAATAGTCTGTTCTTGATATTGATCTGACCTTGATTCTGATATGGGGCTTTGATTGTATGTGTTCTAAGCTTCATTTTAACACCAAGAACGTAGAGTTTCATGTAGGATTTTGGCAGATCGGAAAATTTGTTCGAGGTCGCCGGACTTTGATCGGGATTGAGTTCCCGGCATTGTTTTGGTATGTTTTTGGTCGGAATGGATTGGGGGAGTTATGAGGAACGTTTTGGTACAAAAAGCCCCAATTTTCGACGTGTTTTTGAGTCGCCGGATTCTGGAAAAGGTCGCCGGATTCTGGAATTTTCCGGCTGTTCTTCGTGACCCGGATTGTTCTTCCCGACCCGTGACCCGATCTAGTAACCCGTTTTCTGACCCGGTTTTAATCTTCAAAACCCTAATTCAATTTCAGAAAACTGTTTTTGGATTTAATTTTTAAAAATAATTCAAAAATAGTTTAAAAATTCAAAAATTTATAATTTTAATTCTGAAAATCATTTTAAATTCAGAAATTTTTTATAAAATTCCAAAAATTTATTTATTTCGAAAATTTCTTAAATTTAATTATTTTAATTATTTTTAATTAATAATTAATTTATTTAATTAATTGATTAAATTTGTTTAATCAATTAATTTTATTTATTAATTATTAATTAATTCTAATTAATTTAATTTAAATTTAATTATTTATTTGACTTGATTTTATTCATAAAAATTTATTTAGATGTTTAAAATTTAGTCAATTAATTTTTATTAATTGATTAAATTGTTTTTAAATCATTATTTTGGGTTAAATCATCCAATTTTTGATTTAAAAATTTTTATATGATCCGTTTCTTTTAAAACGGAAGTCAAAAATTGTTTTAAAAATTGTTCTTGACTGCTATGTGATATAACTGAGTTAATTATTTCATTTGGGAGTCCGTATGTGTTCTAAGATCAGGAAAAATAGCTAAGAAGTGATATAAAAATTCTGTAAATTAGAAACGGACGATCCATAAATACTAAGAAGGGATCGTGTGTCTGTTTAGACTTAAAATTTGATATAAATGATATTTCGAGGATGGAAAGGAGCAGTTATACATACTGATATGAGTTATTTATTATAGAATCGAGTAGTCGAAGCAAGGGAAAGGAAAAACTAGTGTAACAGACAGCTAGATTGTATTGACTACAGTGATCAGGCAAGTATCTATGCCTTTACTTATACTTTGATACAAGATTATTCTTACTGTGACAGACTTGTTAATATCAAATTCGATTATATCTTTTAACCCTTATCGTGAATCTATAGAAATACCAAAACCTTCTGTTCGATTATTTTTGAACATCTGATTATTAATCATTGGGAACCTTAATTCTTTTGTTCCACATTGAAACCATTATTCCTTGGTTGATTCTCTTAGTGGTTCATATTATACCACTGGAATATAAATATTGATTCTTGTTTCATACTATTGAAACACCATTATTGATTCTTGTTTCATACTATTGAAACACCATTATTGATTCTTGTTTCATACTATTGAAACACCATTATTGATTCTTGTTTCATACTATTGAAACACCATTATTGATTCTTGTTTCATACTATTGAAACACCATTATTGATTCTTGTTTCATACTATTGAAACACCATTATTAATTCTTGTTTCATATCTATTGAAACACCATTATTGATTCCTGTTTCATATCTATTGAAACACCATTATTGATTCTTGTTTCATATCTATTGAAACACCATTATTGATTCTTGTTTCATACTATTGAAACACCATTATTGATTCTTGTTTCATATCTATTGAAACACCGTTATTGATTCTTGTTTCATATCTATTGAAACACCATTATTAATTCTTGTTTCATACTATTGAAACACCATTATTGATTCTTGTTTCATATCTATTGAAACACCATTATTAATTCTTGTTTCATATCTATTGAAACACCATTATTGATTCTTGTTTCATATCTATTGAAACACCATTATTGATTCTTGTTTCATACTATTGAAACACCATTATTGATTCTTGTTTCATATCTATTGAAACACCATTATTGATTCTTGTTTCATATCTATTGAAACACCATTATTAATTCTTGTTTCATACTATTGAAACACCATTATTGATTCTTGTTTCATATCTATTGAAACACCATTATTAATTCTTGTTTCATATCTATTGAAACACCATTATTAATTCTTGTTTCATATCTATTGAAATACCATTATTGATTTTTGTTTCATACTATTGAAACACTGTTGATTGATTCTTGTTCCATAGTGAACAGTTGAATTCTTTTAATACCATTATAATCAGTTCATTCATATTGAACTTTATAGAGATTGTTGTTCATTCATATTGAACTTTATTGAGCATGTTGTTGATATTCTGTGATGAGATTGGAATGTTTTGAATAGACCAATATGGTCAGGACCAGATTCGTGGTCGTATAACTAAGGCCAAATGAGGCCATGGATCCAAAAAGGGGACTTTGCTGTAGAGCCTAGTCCAGGGATTAATGCGTGACTGATCAGCAGCTTAATCCTCGTATTTAAAATACATAAAAATCCAATTCTCATCCATCTATTGAAAATTGAGAGTGTTGAAAAGTATATGAACTGTATTGTTGAGATCATATACTGTTGAAAATTCTTGATTATAAGAATTGTGTTAATCATGATATTACTTGCTGAGCTTTTTAGCTCATATTTTTGTTGTTGTTTAAATTCTTCTTCCAGTTAAAAGCGAAGATGAGCAGACATAGTGCTACAGATAGTTCTCCTTTGGCTAGAAGGCCACCCAGAGTGATCGTTCTCGGACGGGTAGTTGTTGTTACTTTACTAGTTAGACTAGATGTCTAGCTTTATACTTTGGTTGGATAATGTTATATTTTAAAACTGGTTTGTAATAATGAGAATGTAGAAGTTGTTTCATGCCATAACCTGGATGCGGTCTTGGATTCGGGGTATTTAATATTATGCCATGTATATATATATATATGTTGAATGTATTTAAATCTCGTTGGTCGAGTGGTCTCCCAAATCTGTACCCCGGGTTTGGAGGGCGCCACAGGTTGGTATCAGAGCAACAGGTTATGGCAACAGAAACGAGTTAGGACATAAGGTCCAGAATAACATAGAGGGCTAGGATTCACATAGAAGTAGAATAGGGATATTGAGAAAGTTATAAGATGTGATTGAGTGTAACTATATGATTGCAGCCCCCTATCTCTCGATCAGAGTCGGATCCGTCAGAGCATTCAGCTAAGGCGAGACCGGCAGTAGAGGATGTGGCAGGACCGTCACGACCTAGACGATCTCCTCCACCTGGACCTATGGCAGTTAGGAGAGAAAGATTCTTTTATGCTCAGGTGATGGAGATGCGCAATATGCGATCTGCAGAGGCGAGTGTAGCCATTGACAGAGATATGTATCGGGAGCAGGTGGGAGATATGCGATTACGACTTCGGGTGATGAGGACTTTGGCAGAGACCCGTTTGCATGGACTCACCCTGAGTAGTGAGGGAGAGATAGTGGCAGGGATGAGAGAGATTTTATATTATACTATGAGAGAGATTGGCGAGGTGGCAGGACCCACCATATGGGATACTACAGGGGATGCGTCCTGAGTAGACAGGAAAGAGATGGAGAAAGCTTTTACCCTAACTGAAGTGGTAGAAGAAAAGAAAACTGAATATGCTGTATACTTTTTGAGAAATGAAGTCAGTTATTGGTGGGAATCTATTAAGGTAATGGAGCCAGAAGGTGTAGTTACATGGGATAGGTTTAAAGAGTTGTTTTTGGAAAAATATTTTCCTGACTATATGCGAGACCAGATGGAGATAAAGTTTTTAGAGTTGAAACAAGGAAATATGTCTGTAGCAGAATACGAGACTAAGTTCACTGAGTTATCAAGGTTTGTTCCTACCTATGTTGATACAGAAAAGAAGAAAGCCAAGAGGTTCCAGCAAGGACTGAAGTTATGGATCCGTAACAAGTTAGCTATTTTGGAATTAAATACATTTGTGACTGTAGTTCAGAAAGCAATGATTGCAGAAGGAGAAAGTGATTCGTATATGAAAGATAAAGAGAGCAAGAAAAGGAAGACAGGAGTGCCTGATAGAGGCCAGGCACAGGGAAGTTCTCAAAACTATCCCAACAAGAAACCAGGATTTCAGCAAGGCAGAGGCACAGATTTTAAGAAGCCAGAGACCGGAAGTACAGGGCCAGTGAACCGGTTACCAAGTAACAATCAGCCGGGAAATTCTAGACCCCCACTGCCAGAATGCAAGACATGTGGGAAACGACATTCAGGGGTATGTAATAAACTGGGTATCACGTGTTTTAAATGTAACAAGAAGGGTCATTATGCCAAGGAGTGCAAATCCAGTGTTGTGTGTCACCGATGCAAGAAACCAGGTCATGTGATTAAGGATTGTAGAGCACCAGCACCTGTCAACAATATGATTCGAGCAATAGAGGCACCTCCACCTGTAAACTCACAGCCACAAGCCAGGACTTATAATATGACTATGAGGGAAGCAGTGAGAAACACCGATGTGGTAGCAGGTACACTTCTGGTAAACTCAGTAGATGCTAAAGTTTTGATAGATTCTGGAGCTACTAAATCTTTTATTTCTGAAACATTTGCTCGTAAATTGAATTGTTTAATGGAACCCCTAGATGGAGTGTTGAATATAGAAGTAGCTACTCAGGATAGCATACCAGTCAGTTTGCATTGTCCTCGTTGCGAAATTGAGATTTTAGGAAAGTGTTTTTATGCTGATCTATTACCATTCAAGTTAGGAGAATTTGAAGTAATTTTGGGAATGGATTGGTTAACAGAGCATGAGGCTCATATTGATTGTAAAAGAAAGCGAGTTACTTTAGTCAGCCCAGATAAGAAGAAAGTGGTTTTTAAAGGAGAAAAACAGACGAAAAAGTTTCTAACAATGATTCAGACTCAAAAGTTATTAAGGCAAGGGTGTGAGGCATATCTCGCATATGTAGTAGACATAGAAAGGAATGTTCCTAAAATAGAAGAGATACCAGTGGTGAATGAATTTCTTGACGTGTTTCCCGAAGAACTACCGGGATTACCTCCAGATAGAGAAATTGAGTTTGCAATAGATTTGGCACCAGGGGCAGAACCAGTATCTAAGGCACCTTATAGAATGGCTCCAGTAGAAATGAAAGAATTAGCTAAACAGTTACAGGAATTATTGGATAAAGGAGTCATAAGACCGAGTATATCCCCTTGGGGAGCACCAGTGTTATTTGTTAAAAAGAAAGATGGTAGTATGAGATTGTGTATTGATTACAGAGAGCTGAATAAGTTGACAATTAAGAATAAATATCCCTTACCAAGAATAGATGATTTGTTTGATCAGTTGAAAGATGCAGTGTATTTCTCTAAGATCGACTTGAGATCAGGTTATCACCAGTTAAAGATTAAACCAGAGGACATATCAAAGACAGCCTTTCGAACCAGATATGGGCATTATGAATTTTTGGTTATGGCTTTTGGATTAACAAACGCACCAGCAGCATTCATGGATTTGATGAATAGAATTTTCAAGAAATATTTGGACAAGTTCGTGATTGTGTTCATTGATGATATTTTGATATATTCTAAAACAGAGGAGGAACATGCACAACATTTAATGATAGCATTAGAAATTTTAAGGCATGAGGAATTGTATGCAAAATTTTCTAAATGTGAATTCTGGTTACAAGAAGTTCAGTTTTTAGGACATGTAATCAGCAATGAAGGAATCAAAGTAGATCCAGCCAAGATTGAAGCTGTAATGAATTGGGAAAGACCAAGAACCCCCACAGAGGTTAGAAGTTTCATGGGATTAGCAGGGTATTACCGAAGGTTTGTTCCAGATTTTGCCAAGATAGCAACACCATTGACAAAGCTCACAAGAAAGAATGAAAAGTTTATATGGACAGAGAAATGTGAAGAAAGTTTTCAAGAATTGAAAGGAAGGTTAGTAAATGCACCAGTATTAACATTACCCGACGATCAAGGAAACTTTGTGATTTATAGTGATGCTTCTCATAAAGGTTTAGGTTGTGTGCTTATGCAACATAATTCTGTTATTGCATATGCTTCTAGACAACTGAGACCCCATGAGCAGAAGTATCCTACCCACGATTTAGAGCTAGCAGCCATAGTGTTTGCGCTGAAAATTTGGAGACATTACCTATATGGAGAAAAATGTGAGATCTACACTGACCACAAGAGTTTGAAATACATTTTTACTCAGAAGGAGCTAAACATGAGACAACGAAGATGGCTAGAGTTGATCAAGGACTACGATTGTTCTATAAATTACCATCCAGGAAAAGCCAATGTAGTAGCAGATGCGCTAAGCCGGAAAGAAAGATTAAACGTGTTGACAACGACAGAAGAATTATGCAAGGAAATTGAGAAGTTGGAAATAGAGGTTCGAATTCCTGAACTTGATAGTGAAATGATGTATATCATGACTTTTCAACCAGAATTGTTAGAGAAGATTAAAAGATGTCAAGAGGAAGTGATAAACAATAGTGTGACAGAACTAACGGGAGAGGAAACAAGTAGCCAAAAAAATGATAAAGGAATCTTACGATTTTGTTCAAGGATTTGGATACCTAATGTGGCAGAGCTTAAACAACAAATTTTACAGGAAGCACATAGTTCCAGATATTCTATTCACCTAGGAAGTACAAAGATGTATCGAGATTTGAAACAAAATTTTTGGTGGCCAAATATGAAACGAGAGATTGCAGAATGGGTTAGTAAATGTTATACTTGCCAAAGAGTCAAAGCTGAACATCAGAGACCAAGTGGACTATTACAACTATTAGAAATTCCAGAATGGAAATGGGAACACATTGCTATGGATTTCGTAGTAGGGTTACCGAGGACAAAAGCAAATCACGATGCTATTTGGGTTATAATTGATAGGTTGACTAAATCGGCGCATTTCTTGCCAATCAACGAAAGATTCTCACTGGACAAGTTGGTTCATTTATATCTGAAGGAAATAGTAGTACGTCACGGGGCACCAGTTTCTATTGTATCTGATAGAGACCCCAGATTCAACTCAAGATTTTGGAGACAATTTCAAGAATGCATAGGCACTAAATTAAACATGAGTACGGCGTATCATCCTCAAACGGACGGCCAAAGTGAAAGGACGATCCAAACAATTGAAGATATGCTCCGAGTGTGTGCTATAGATTTTAAAGGTACGTGGGATGATCATCTACCATTGGTGGAATTCTCCTACAACAACAGTTACCATGCGAGCATTGGAATGCCGCCTTATGAAGCGTTATATGGACGAAAGTGTCGATCTCCACTACATTGGGAAGAGGTTGGCGAACGTCAAATACTTGGACCAGAATTGGTACAACAAACGAAGGAAGCCATTGAATTGATTCGAAAGAGATTGGTAACAGCTCAAAATAGACAAAAGCAATATGCTGATTTGACTCGAAAGGATATGGATTTCAAGGAAGGGGAACAAGTGTTACTCAAAGTATCACCTTGGAAAGGATTAGTCAGATTTGGAAAGAAAGGAAAGTTGAGTCCGAGATATGTTGGACCATTTGAAATTCTAAAGCAAGTTGGGAAAGTAGCGTACGAGTTAGCACTACCTCCACACATGCAGCACGTTCATAATGTATTCCACGTGTCAATGCTGAAGAGATATCGACCCGATTCTAATCATGTGATAGAATTCGAGCCCATAGAGGTTCAACCAGATTTGTCTTATATAGAACGACCCATAGAAATTTTGGATCGTAAAGAGAAAGTGTTGAGAAATAGAACGGTACCAATAGTGAGAGTTTTATGGAGAAATCCTAGAGTAGAAGAGTCTACCTGGGAGTTAGAGAGTGAGATGAAGGAAAAGTATCCCCAGTTATTTTCTTGACTTGATTCTGAGGACAGAATCCTATTAAGGGGGAAAGGATGTAAGATCCGTGAATTGTATTTATAATAAACGTGACCTTTGTGCATAATTACGTGAATTGTTTGAAAATGCAATAACTAGCTTTATTTAGCAATATATGTTTTGCTTTGAGCCCCAATAGTGTTTTTGCGGAAATCTGGACAATCGGGGAAATTTTGAAATTTTAGCCCGCTTTCGAAAAATTTTCGAGGCCCCGGTAAAAGTTTTGTTATAAGGCCCTTAAAATGTTTTTGAGACCATTCTAGTATTTTTAGACTCGTTATGATATTATTTTTCGAGTTTTTCAATTCCTGTATTTTTGTTCATTTTATTCCGGGAAATGGGAATTTGATTCGTTCCCTAATTTATTCGGGCAATTGATACATTTTTCGTGTCAATAATACATTCGAAATAGTGATCGTATTGTCAAATAAGTGTTATATGTTGAAACCCCGTATTTTGGATAATTATCAGGTTATTGAGATAATTATCGCCTCGAGAAACGTGAAACTGATTTAAACGATCCAACGGATCGATATTGAACCAAAATTGTTATTTGAGGTGTTATTTTACGGTAAATATAAATAGACAAACCGTATTTATTTTACGTATAATTTTACGTATCAAAAACCCTAAATTCTCTAAAACCCTAATTTCGTTCTTCGTGTTCTTCGCAATCAAATCCAAATTAAACTGCGTTATCGATTTCCAAATTTCAAGTTCGAGTAACCAAATTGAAGCCCTTGATCTCTAGTTTCAGAATCCCCAATCAATTTCTTCAGCAGGTAATCACTCGATTTATTATGAATTTTTCAATTTTCGGATTAAAATTAGGGTTTATATTCGAAATTGGGGATTTCTATTCTGTTGATTGTTCTTTCAATTGATTGCTTCCAACATGTTCCTAGGGTTCTAATTAGTAGGAATTCATGTTTTAATTTCATGTTTATGTCCAGTTTTGAGAAATTCGATTTTAGGGTTTTTACCCGAATTTTCTTTTTAATAGTCTGTTCTTGATATTGATCTGACCTTGATTCTGATATGGGGCTTTGATTGTATGTGTTCTAAGCTTCATTTTAACACCAAGAACGTAGAGTTTCATGTAGGATTTTGGCAGATCGGAAAATTTGTTCGAGGTCGCCGGACTTTGATCAGGATTGAGTTCCCGGCATTGTTTTGGTATGTTTTTGGTCGGAATGGATTGGGGACGTTATGAGGAACGTTTTGGTACAAAAAGCCCCAATTTTCGACGTGTTTTTGAGTCGTCGGATTCTGGAAAAGGTCGCCGGATTCTGGAATTTTCCGGCTGTTCTTCGTGACCCGGATTGTTCTTCCCGACCCGTGACCCGATCCAGTAACCCGTTTTCTGACCCGGTTTTAATCTTCAAAACCCTAATTCAATTTCAGAAAACTGTTTTTGGATTTAATTTTTAAAAATAATTCAAAAATAGTTTAAAAATTCAAAAATTTATAATTTTAATTCTGAAAATCATTTTAAATTCAGAATTTTTTTATAAAATTCCAAAAATTTATTTATTTCGAAAATTTCTTAAATTTAATTATTTTAATTATTTTAATTAATAATTAATTTATTTAATTAATTAATTGATTAAATTTGTTTAATCAATTAATTTTATTTATTAATTATTAATTAATTCTAATTAATTTAATTTAAATTTAATTTAATTATTTATTTGACTTGATTTTATTCATAAAAATTTATTTAGATGTTTAAAATTTAGTCAATTAATTTTTATTAATTGATTAAATTGTTTTTAAATCATTATTTTGGGTTAAATCATCCAATTTTTGATTTAAAAATTTTTATATGATCCGTTTCTTTTAAAACGGAAGTCAAAAATTGTTTTAAAAATAGTTCTTGACTGCTATGTGATATAACTGAGTTAATTATTTCATTTGGGAGTCCGTATGTGTTCTAAGATCAGTAAAAATAGCTAAGAAGTGATATAAAAATTCTGTAAATTAGAATCGGATGATCCATAAATACTAAGAAGGGATCGTGTGTCTGTTTAGACTTAAAATTTGATATAAATGATATTTCGAGGATGGAAAGGAGCAGTTATACATACTGATATGAGTTATTTATTATAGAATCGAGTAGTCGAAGCAAGGGAAAGGAAAAACTAGTGTAACAGACAGCTAGATTGTATTGACTACAGTGATCAGGCAAGTATCTATGCCTTTACTTATACTTTGATACAAGATTATTCTTACTGTGACAGACTTGTTAATATCAAATTCGATTATATCTTTTAACCCTTATCGTGAATCTATACAAATACCAAAACCTTCTGTTCGATTATTTTTGAACATCTGATTATTAATCATTGGGAACCTTAATTCTTTTGTTCCACATTGAAACCATTATTCCTTGGTTGATTCTCTTAGTGGTTCATATTATACCACTAGAATATAAATATTGATTCTTGTTTCATACTATTGAAACACCATTATTGATTCTTGTTTCATACTATTGAAACACCATTATTGATTCTTGTTTCATACTATTGAAACACCATTATTGATTCTTGTTTCATACTATTGAAACACCATTATTGATTCTTGTTTCATACTATTGAAACACCATTATTGATTCTTGTTTCATACTATTGAAACACCATTATTAATTCTTGTTTCATATCTATTGAAACACCATTATTGATTCCTGTTTCATATCTATTGAAACACCATTATTGATTCTTGTTTCATATCTATTGAAACACCATTATTGATTCTTGTTTCATACTATTGAAACACCATTATTGATTCTTGTTTCATATCTATTGAAACACCATTATTGATTCTTGTTTCATATCTATTGAAACACCATTATTAATTCTTGTTTCATACTATTGAAACACCATTATTGATTCTTGTTTCATATCTATTGAAACACCATTATTAATTCTTGTTTCATATCTATTGAAACACCATTATTGATTCTTGTTTCATATCTATTGAAACACCATTATTGATTCTTGTTTCATACTATTGAAACACCATTATTGATTCTTGTTTCATATCTATTGAAACACCATTATTGATTCTTGTTTCATATCTATTGAAACACCATTATTAATTCTTGTTTCATACTATTGAAACACCATTATTGATTCTTGTTTCATATCTATTGAAACACCATTATTAATTCTTGTTTCATATCTATTGAAACACCATTATTAATTCTTGTTTCATATCTATTGAAACACCATTATTGATTTTTGTTTCATACTATTGAAACACTGTTGATTGATTCTTGTTCCATAGTGAACAGTTGAATTCTTTTAATACCATTATAATCAGTTCATTCATATTGAACTTTATAGAGATTGTTGTTCATTCATATTGAACTTTATTGAGCATGTTGTTGATATTCTGTGATGAGATTGGAATGTTTTGAATAGACCAATATGGTCAGGACCAGATTCGTGGTCGTATAACTAAGGCCAAATGAGGCCATGGATCCAAAAAGGGGACTTTGCTGTAGAGCCTAGTCCAGGGATTAATGCGTGACTGATCAGCAGCTTAATCCTCGTATTTAAAATACATAAAAATCCAATTCTCATCCATCTATTGAAAATTGAGAGTGTTGAAAAGTATATGAACTGTATTGTTGAGATCATATACTGTTGAAAATTCTTGATTATAAGAATTGTGTTAATCATGATATTACTTGCTGAGCTTTTTAGCTCATATTTTTGTTGTTGTTTAAATTCTTCTTCCAGTTAAAAGCGAAGATGAGCAGACATAGTGCTACAGATAGTTCTCCTTTGGCTAGAAGGCCACCCAGAGTGATCGTTCTCGGACGGGTAGTTGTTGTTACTTTACTAGTTAGACTAGATGTCTAGCTTTATACTTTGGTTGGATAATGTTATATTTTAAAACTGGTTTGTAATAATGAGAATGTAGAAGTTGTTTCATGCCATAACCTGGATGCGGTCTTGGATTCGGGGTATTTAATATTATGCCATGTATATATATATATATGTTGAATGTATTTAAATCTCGTTGGTCGAGTGGTCTCCCAAATCTGTACCCCGGGTTTGGAGGGCGCCACAACGGTCAATTACTTTTTTTAATTAAAACATGTTAGATTTTCTATCTGTATTTATTATTAATATTATTTTATTATAAAATAATATTAATATTACCTCATTTATCTTCCTCGGCCTCATTTGTATTTTTTTTTATATTTTTTTATGTTCCAATGAATATTTAAGTTTCTCATTTTATAATTTATCATATTAATTTTTACTTTTATTTTAATATTTTTCGTTCACATTAAATTTTTTAGTTTATTATTTTTAAGGCCCGTGCCTTGCACGGGTTATAGGCTAGTATAAGTTATAAATTGGTTTATAAATTAGGTTGTCAAACACCCTTCTTTATAAGTCATAAGTCGGCTTATAAACCGGTTTCCAAACAGGCCCTTAATCTTTGACCTATTTTTGGAAGGAGAACCTACCAAATAATATAATTAAATACCTTTTAACTATCTAAGAGAGAAAAATTTACTTTCACTCCAACAATTCTCCTAAACTCACTCTCTATCAATATTTTTATTATCTCAATTGATTGAAGAAGCTACATGATATGGGCTGAAATATAACCCTAGAAATAATTAATGATATATTAATTAGACCTAGTTTGGTCCAAGAAATAGGCCCGATAAAAGGCCCGAAACCCTACTTATTTATTAATTTCGTAATTAATAAATAAAGGAAAATATACAGCTCATAAAAGAGTCCAAATATGATAATATCTTCATAGAAGGATCCAGAATCCCAATCAAATATTATGATGAGTCACAGCACTTATCAGATGAGGATAACACTTACCTGCCAAGCAAAACACTCCTTATTAGTTATCAATAACGAGACTTATCCGTTAAGTCTCCTAAACATACTCTAAATACAAGGCTCCTGACGCCTATATAAGGACCCTTGTCCTTCATTCTAGAACTACGTTTTATTGGCTTGATTCTCTATACAGCAGAGATACGTAGGCATCTTGTGAGGACCTGTTTAGTCACGAACCACGAGAGCAGCCATTAAGACACGATTGTCCACCATCATTCATTGAATACAGCCGTCAACATCTAAATTTACTTTTCATTCCATAACATTTGGCGCCGTCTGTGGGAAGACTACATCAACCATGGCTAGAACACGAAGCACAACAACCGCTACTGAATCAACTGTCACCACCGCTGTTCCGATCACCACGGAACCAGGGTCGTTACCCCTCACCACAGAGGTGGTTTCTCAACCACTAGGGACGTTGCCCACCACCACAGAGGTGGTTTCTCAACCACAAGGGACGAATCCCCAAGCTTCCATACCTCAGAACGAGACGAACCCTCTTCAGATGGTTGTCTCGCCCTTCGACCATAACCTTCCCCATGGAGCACAGATCTCCACAACTGTGCTTCCTATGAACACAAATCCAGCATACGGACTGCCCAATTATCCTCCTGAAGCCGGAAGGAGTGGCCATGCCCCAATAATTCATGAACCATACGAACCAACCTACATTCGAGGGTTGGGACCCATCCCCGAAGGAAGATACTTGGATTATTCTGGGCCCTACTCTGAAGATGACTCATCTGATGAAGGCCGGGATCAAGCGCCCAGAAGAAGAAGGGCCAGCAAAGAGCCTCTTGGAAGAAGAAGTCGGGGGGCAACAGTGAGAGCACCCATGACTGCTATGGAAAGAATAAGGGCTCATGAAGCCGAGATTCAAAAGATAAAAAAAGACATGGAGGTCGAGCGACAAAGGAGGCGGATGCAGCAATTGAACCAAGAAGCAGGGGATATTCCCGTAATTAATTTGGAAACACCTTCGAGAAGACAAGGGAGGAATATGACTTCACGAACTGAGATTTCCAGGTCAGACCCCCGTACTTTGATGCAACTAGGTGACCCAGACGATCCTATTCCACCCTTCACTGAAGAGGTAATGGCCGCCCATGTATCGAGGAAATTTAAGATTCCTACTATCAAGGCGTATGATGGTACGGGTGATCCCGCAACACATGTAAGGACTTTTTCAAATGCACTGCTACTGCAGCCGGTCACAGATGCTCTTAAGTGTAGGGCGTTTCCTCAAACCCTGGCTGGTATGGCCCAGAGATGGTACAGTCGTTTGCCGCCTAACTCTATCAGTTGTTTCAGAGATCTGAGCACGGCTTTCATCAACCAATTCATCAGTGGACGAGTACATGAGAAAAGCTCTGCTTCACTCATGAATCTAACTCAAGAAAAGAATGAGACGTTGAGAGATTACCTCAAACGTTTCACCAAGGAGACATTAAACATACCTGATCTAGACAACAAGGTAGCTATGATAGCCCTTCAACAAGGAACCACAGATGTCTTTTTTAAGATGTCATTGGCTAAACACCCCCCTGAGAGCATGACTGAGCTCCAACAAAGGGTTGGAAAGTACATCAAAGCTGAGGAAAGCATGAAGAAAACCGACACAGGTGGCGGAAATAATGGTGGCTCGAATAAGCGAAAGGAGACTCAAGAGTATGACGCTAGGGACAAATATCCCAGGACAGCGAAAGATTCTGACTCTCCACCTAAAAGGAACAACTTCGAACCCAGGTTCAATGAGTATGCAAGGTTGAACACCTCAAGAAGTCAAATTCTGATGGAAATTGAGAAGGAAGAAGATCTTCGATGGCCTAAACCGCTAAGATCCGACTTGGAGAAACGGAACAAGAATCAATTCTGCCGTTTCCATAAAGAAGTTGGTCATGACACCGACGATTGTAGACAACTGAAAGATGAGATCGAGTTCTTAATCCGAAGAGGAAAACTCGATAAGTTCACTAAGGATGGGAATCGAGGAAATCAACAAGGAAACTATGAAAGGAAAGACTATGATAGGAGGGACAACGACCAAGATCGTACTCCTAAACCCCGAGGGCCTGTCATCAACATGATATTTGGAGGACCGACTGCTGCTGGGTCCTCCCGAAACTCAAGGAAAGCTTATGCCCGAGAGGTAATGACTGTTGTAGGAGAAGCACCGAAACGTGCCAAGACAGAAGTGGCTATTACCTTTGATGATTCTGATCTTGAAGGGGTGAAGTTCCCCCATGACGACCCGTTGGTCATTATACCTGTAATAGGCAACTCTAAAACCAAGAGGGTTCTGGTAGACAACGGAGCTTCCGTGGACATCTTGTTCCATGATGCCTTCATCAAGATGGGATATACCGATTCGCAACTGACTCCTTCAAACATGCCCATATACGGGTTCAATGGGGTTGAATCTAAAGTAGAGGGAACTATTCAGCTCCCTATGACAATAGGGCAAGGTTCACAAACAACAACTCAAATGCTGAACTTCGTGGTGATAAAGGCAACCTCGACTTATAATGCAATCCTTGGGAGGACAGGCCTTCATGCATTCAAGGTTGTTGCCTCAACTTACCATTTGAAAATCAAGTTCCCAACAAGGAACGGGGTTGGTGAAGAACAAGGAGATCAAAAGATGGCTAGGAGTTGCTATGTAGCTGCGTTAAGGCCTGATGGAGTCGGGGGGCAGGTTCTCCCAATCGAGGTTATGGATTCGAGAGACGATGAAGAAAGAAAGGACTGAGATGCCAAGAATATGGCATGCCTCAAATTTGAAAGTTTATTATGTTTAAGTGTTTCTTAAAAGGATCCACAAATAGGACAAGTAGCAATAAGGTCGACAAAACCATTTTGAGCTCTTAAGCTCTTAGTAGGAAGTAAAATACTATGTAAGGGTCGAACCCTCTTTTCAAAAATACTTCAAGTTCTTTTTCACTATTTTATTACTTATCTTTGTTTGGGCATTTCCTTATTGTTTTACTAAAGAGCAAGTTGTACCAATAGCACTTGATCAAAGTGCCAGTCCATTCAAGAGGCCAAGTACTAGGAATTGCCTTACAAAAGATAAGTTAAATAAATGTAAGTGAGCAAGAATGAAGAAACAGAATATGCATAAACCCCGAAGAAGAAGTATCGAAAAAATAAGACTACAAGATCGAAAAAATAACATGCATGGATAGAAGATCCCGAAGGATCAAAGAGTTATGTTACAAGCATCAAATAAATCTTAAAGTCCATGAAAGGACCCTGAATAAAAAGCAAGATATAGAGCCACGCATGGCCAATAAAATCTGATCTAAGTCATCAGACGAGTCCTTGTCAAGGACAGGGACATCTAAGTCCTCTATGAAGTCATCAGTAGGCTTGGACTCCTCCATTGGCAAGAAGAAGTATCAGAAGTATGCCAAAAAGGCAAGCTACCTCGAAATGAATCCCCAGTTTAGATTAAAAAGTCATGAAGACCACGATTCTTAGAGTCGGAAGATCAATTGTAGTCCTAAAGACCTCAAGCTCAAACTAAAAACCTAAAGAGGCCTATTGGAAGAATGTTAATATATGGGTTGAAACCCCTGAAAATCGAGGAAGTAGAGCTCAGAACGAGCTTCGATTCGATATAATGGAAGCTCAAAATAAAGGCCCAACAATAAAGGCTAAAGGCCCAATTAAAGGCTAAAGGCCCAACAATTAAAGGCTAAAGGCCCAATTAAAGGCTAAAGGCCCAATATTAAAGGCTAAAGGCCCAATAAAAACTAAATGTCCAATAAAAAAGGCTAAAGGCCCAATAAAGGCTAAAGGCTCAATAAAGGCTAAAGGCCCAATTTCAAAAAAGGCTAAAGGCCCAGTAAAGGCATTAGGCCCAAACTGACCCCAATATATGTGGGCCTTAAAAGTTCTAAACGAACCAAGTATTCGACCAGTTTTATATCTACATGCATCGTCCTATGTTAATTCTTCGAGGTCCACATGTTATCATAATAACAAGACAAAGAACACATAACATAGAAGAACATGGCATGACGATCAACATAATAAAACACATCCACTATTAAACCTTGAAAAATTCAAGGCCCAAAATCTAAAAGAAAAGCTCAACATCAATAGAGCCCAACAGAATACGAAGGCCCAATATGGAATCAAGGCCCAAGAGGTTAAAAGCTTAAGAAAATTCTAACTCAAAGGTTAGAAATAATTCTAAGGCAACAATACGAATTTGAGATCGAAAATATACTGAAAACAAGTTCGAGAAGTTGAGCTCGAAATTACCAAGAAACGAGGTCCACAGAAAATTAGCTTCGAATTCCACTATTATGGCCCCGAAATTTCCAGAAATCTTTAGGAGCCCGTTTGAAGGCTTAAACAGCGTCAGAATGGGTCGAAATCTTGGATCCGTTCCTTCTGTTCGTCTCGTTCTGCCGTTTCCGAAAAGTGCTTATTCGCCCAAATCGGACATCGTATGCAAAATCTGCAGCCAAAACAGCGAGGTCGAAAATACCTTAAATCGAGGTCGCACGACCCAAGTCGAAAATAGCCTTTGAATCAAGGTCGATGACTTCGACCTCGCGACCAATCGAGGTCGAAGGTATATTAGAAACGAGGTCGTCACATGAGGTCGACAATAACCTATGAATTGAAGTCAACAATTCCAGGTCGAGGATATATGAAAATGAGGTCGAACAGGTGAGGTCGAAAAAGACCTAGAAATCCTGGTCGATAGCTTCGACCTCACACCTGTTTGAGCTCGAGTTCCTGGTCGAAAATCCTGCTCGAAATTACACTAATTCCTGGTCGAAATTTCCTGTTCGAATTTACACTGAAATTTCTGGTCGACAAGTACGACCTCAACCCAACCCTGGTCGACATTTCTAGTCGAAAAAGTACTAGATCCTAGTCGAAAATACAAGGCTCCTGACGCCTATATAAGGACCCTCGTCCTTCATTCTAGAACTACGTTTTATTGGCTTGATTCTCTATACAGCAGAGATACGTAGGCAGGCATCTTGTGAGGACCTGTTTAGTCACGAACCACGAGAGCAGCCATTAAGACACGATTGTCCACCATCATTCATTGAATACAGCCGTCAACATCTAAATTTACTTTTCATTCCATAACACTACATGACAAAATTGAAGTACATGAACATGTTTTATTTATTAATATAAGTTGATTGAGGAAATGTTAAAGTTCGAGTTAAGAGATTGTTGGAGATAAATTTTGTGACAAAATCCTCAAATTTTAATTTAAAAACCTATAAAAAGGAGTGGTTGGAGTTGCTCTAATTCCACAAAAAATCAACTTTCTTAAAAAGTTCTTCCAACATATTCAAGAGTGACCCGAGATAATCTAGAGTTAGGCTCCGTTTGACATTGCTGTTGCAGACAGTAACAATAGCTTTTTTCTGAAAATCAGTTAAAAAGTGTTTGGTAAAATTTAAAAGCCGCTTTTCTGAAAAGCGCTTTTGGCTGAAAAGCTGCTTTTAGAGAAAGCAGATCCCCCATGCTTTTGAAAAAAGCTATTTTTCAGCTTTTGCGGGAAGCAGCTACTGATTTCAAAATCAAAACTCACAAAAAACATTAATTTTTTAAATTTTACATCAAAACATGGGTATATCAAAAATATTACCAAACAGTTATCTGATTTTCACAACAGCACTTATTTTAACAGCACTTTTTTCAACAACACGGTAATTTTTAACAACAATACCAAACAGAGCCTTAGTACGAAAACGAGTCCATGTGTTGTCAGTTTGTCTACTATTAAAACATCAAAAGAAAACTTCTTTTATTTAAGCCATTAACGTTTAAGTAATTTTAATTTGTACATTTTTTAAAATTTAAGCAATCAATTTAATTTATTTTTTTAAAATAAATTTGGAAAACTTAAATTTATTTGTACATTTTTTTTGAAGAAAAAAAGGAACCTAAGGTTAATATTAGGAAATTTCCTAAGATAACATAGTTTTTTAGTATAAATTTTTAATGACAATTTTGTAATTATACATCATATTCTGAAAGTACAATAATACTCTCATGTTTTAATATGAGATTTGAGTATAACCTTAAAAAACCCTTAGGTCTACCTTAGGATCCTCGACCCTTTTTTGAAACATTTCTCGTACGTACATTGATGTTTCTCTCGGTAATGATTATTTATTCACATATTTAATGACATTCTGTCTAATAACATTAGAAGAAATAAATGCTATATTTAAAAAAGTTTATATTTTGCGAACACTTTTAATTTTCTTTAATTTATGGAGTACTAGCTTAAACCCCGTGCGATGCACGGATTGTTAATTGTTATTTTATTATTATATTTTTAATATTTTATTAATTGTATTTGTTAAAAAAATAAGTAGGCATGTTAAAATAGCTAAATACTTTTAATTAATTAAAAACATTAAAACAGATTTTAAAATAAATAAAAATAAAAAAATGTAACATGTATTTAGTTTAAAAAGGTAAATGGCCGTGATATTTTTGGAAAATGAGGTTTTAAAATTTAATAAATAAAAGTATTTAAATTCGTTTTAAAATAAATAAGTAAAGGGTTTCCTGTGATATCTTTGGGAAAAAAAATGAATTTTAGTGAGAAAAATAGAAAAAGTAAATTGAAAAAGACAATTTTCCGTGATATATTTAGAAAAGAAGGGATTTTGTTAGAAAAAATCTATAATGTGTTTTAGAGTAATTGGTTATAAATAGGTATTTGATTATTTATATTTTAATATTCTTAGTGATTGCATTTGTTAAGAAAAATAAGTAGACATGTTAAAATAGGTAAACTTTTAAAAAATAATTATAATATTATAGGTTTAAAAATAAATAACTAAAGGTTTGTCCGTGATATTTTTGGAAAATGAGGGGTTTTAGTAAGGAAAAATAGAAAAAACTAACATGTTTTAGTTAAAAAAGGTAATTGCCATGTTTGAAAAAGTAGGGAAATTTGTTAGAAAAAATAATGTATTTTAGGGAAAAAAGGTAATTGGTTATAAATAGGTAATATTATTATTTAATAATATATTTCTATAAATAAGTAAGGTTAATTAAGTAAAAACGTGAAATACAGTTAAGGGCAATTAAGTAAAATCACAACGTACCATACCGACCAACCAAACTTTTAATGTTTCGTCTATTATATAATACAAGCTTAAAACCCGTGCGATGCACGGATTGTTAATTGTTATTTTATTATTATTTTTTTAATTGTATTTGTTAAAAAAATAAGTAGGCATGTAAAAATAGCTAAACACTTTTAATTAATTAAAAACATTAAAACATATTTTAAAATAAATAAGTAAGGGTTTGCTCGTTATATTTTTGGAAAAAGAGGGGTTTTAGTATGGAAAAATAAAAAATGTAACATATATTTAGTTTAAAAAGGTAAATGCCCGTGATATTTTTGGAAAATGAGGTTTTAAAATTTAATAATTTAAATTATTTAAAATTGTTTTAAAATAAATAAGTAAAGAGTTTGTCCGTGATATTTTTAGAAAAAAGAATGGATTTTAGTGAGAAAAATAGAAAAAGTAAATTGAAAAAGACAATTTCTCGTGTTAAATTTAAAAAATGAGGGATTTTGTTAGAAAAAATCTATAATGTGTTTTACCTGAAAAGGTAATTAGTTATAAATAGGTATTTGATTATTTATATTTTAATATTTTTAGTAATTGCATTTGTTAATAAAAATAATTAGGCATGTTAAAATAAGTAAACTTTTAAAAAATAATTATAATATTAGATTTAAAAATAAATAACTAAATGTTTGTCCATGATATTTTTGGAAAATGAGGGGTTTTAGCAAGGAAAAATAGAAAAACTAACATGTTTTAGTTAAAAAAGGTAATTGACCGTGATAGATTTGAAAAAGTAGGGGAATTTGTTAGAAAAAATAAAAAAATAATGTATTTTAGGTGAAAAAGGTAATTGGTTATTAATAGGTAATATTATTATTTAATAATATATTTATATAAATAAGTAAGGTTAATTAAGTAAAAACACGAATTTAAAAAAGGGCAATTAAGTAAAATCACAACGTACCATACCGACCGACCAAACTTTTAATGTTTCGTCTATTATATAATACTAGCTTAAAACCCGTGCGATGCACGGATTGTTAATTGTTATTTTATTATTATTTTAATATTTTATTAATTATAATTGTGCAAAAAATAAGTAGGCATCTTAAAATAGCTAAACATTTTTAATTAATTAAAAACATTAAAACAGATTTTAAAATAAAAAAAAGTATGTGTTTGCCCGTTATATTTTTGGAAATGAGGGGTTTTAGTAAAAAAAAATAAAAAATGTAACATATATTTAGTTTAAAAAGGTCAATGCCTGTGATATTTTTGGAAAATGAGGTTTTAAAATTTAATAATTAAAAGTATTTAAATACGTTTTAAAATAAATAAGTAAAAGGTTTCTTGTGATATTTTTGGAAAAAGAATGGATTTTAGTGAGAAAAATAGAAAAAGTAAATTGTAAAAGGCAATTTCCCGTGATATATTTAGAAAAGGAGTGACTTTGTTCGAAAAAATATATAATGTGTTTTAGCTGAAAAAGTAATTGGTTCTAAATAGGTATTTGATTATTTATATTTTAATAGCTTTAGTAATTGCATTTGTTAAGAAAAATAAGTAGATATGTTAAAATAAGTAAACTTTTAAAAATAATTATAATATTAAAATAGGTTTAAAAATAAATAACTAAATGTTTGTCCGTGATATTTTTGGAAAAAGAGGGATTTTAGTAAGGAAAAATAGAAAAACTAACATGTTTTAGTTAAAAAAGGTAATTGCCGTGATATATTTGAAAAAGTAGGGGAATTTGTTAGAAAAATATAAAAAATAGTGTATTTTAGGTGAAAAAGGTAATTGGTTATAAATAGGTAATATTATTATTTAATAATATATTTCTATAAATAAGTAAGGTTAATTAAGTAAAAACTAATTAAGGGCAATTAAGTAAAATCACAACGTACCATACCGACCAACCAAATTAAGGGCAATTAAGTTAAATCACAACGTACCATACCGACCAACCAAACTTTTAATGTTTCGTCTATTATATAATAGTATTGATTGCTACACTACAGATCAAACAACAAATATAGACTCAAACGGAGACGGGAGAACTCTGCAAATCAAATATTAAATATAAAGTCAATAAGAAATCTTTTCGCATTGGATTTTAGTGTTAATGAAACAAAATCTATAACTCCAAAAATAGATCAAAACGTAAGTGTATTACCCAAGAAAAAAGATCTTGAGGTTGAGGTTATCTGAGAAAGATTAATCGGGATTATAATGTTTTTTTAAGTAAAAAGAGTGATGGTTATTTTGTAATTATATAAATATATTTGAATTTACAATAATACTCGTGTATTTGTATGAAATTCTTTTAATTATTTCAGATAATTCCATGAGATAATCTCAGAAACATAATATTCAAATATTAGATATATGTTAATTTATCCTAAGATATAAAAACAAATTCATGTAGGACACTAAATTTATAGTTTATTTCTGTAGTACTCCCTCTGTCCCCCTCAATTCTTTAGATTGAGGGAACGGCACGGAGGTTAAGAAAAAATATAAATTAATACGGAAAACTAAGAAAAATGAGTAAAGTGGTGGAATCAATCAATATTTAATGTATAAAGTGGGTATAAAGTAGGTATATTGGAGCAAAGTAGTGAATGTGATTGGATTTTATATTATAAAATGTTACTATTTTTGGTATGTAAAGAAATGAGAGGGACGTACCAAAAACGAAAGTGTAAAGAAATGAGAGGGACAAAGAGAATACTTTTTTGTGTATTAAAAATCAGAAATAGTACTGTACTAGTATTAGTTTTGATGTCGTGTCAATTTCATTTTCTAAATTGTTGAGTTTAATGATTCTTAATATATACTCCATCCGTCCCACTCAATTGTTTACATTTGGGTTGGGTACGGAGGTTAAGAAATATAAGTAAAGTAGAGGAAAAAGTAAAAATAATGAGTAAAGTGGTGGGACCCGTTAATATTTAAGATATAAAGTAAGGAAAGTGGAGTAAATGAGTGGAAGTAGTTGATTTTTATATTATAAAACTTTACTATTTTTGGAAAGTTTTGAAATGTAAAGAAATGGATGGGATATCCCAAAAAGGAAAGTGTAAAGAAATGGATGGGAGGGAAAGTAGGTACTTATAAAGTAACACGTTTTAATTTTTCCATCTATGATCCTTTAAACTTGTAAATTCTAAGAGAAACAAATTTAGATATATTAAAGAAAATACCCGACTTAAAGTAAATCAGGTCGAAAACTAATATTCCTCATATTTTCTATTGTTGATGGAATACGAAAAAAGTTAGTTTGTCTCTATTCTAAACTTGTGAGATTCTTCCCTTCTTTTAGTGAATTACATGATCAATTTCTCTACGAAAGAGAAGCAGTTTCCTGTTAAATTTAATTATGCATATATGATTTTATCTTATCATTAAAACTGGATCATAGGTCACTGACATATTACATTAGAAGGATCAAAACATTAATTATAAGAAAAACATTAATTTCTAGTGCTATTCACACAACATTAGTTATAAAAAAAATAATCAATTTTTTTGGTAACTATTTTTAATTTTATATAACATGCTAAAAAGCATGAATTTGAATACAAGAGAGTGCGTGCCTCGGTTCATCGAGGCGCGGGAAAAAATGGGGTAAATCCCAAAGTCAAAACTCGAGTTCTATAAAATTGAGGTAGAAACAAACTTCATATCTTAACTTAACAAATTCAAGTGCTAAACTAATAACACAAATTCAATACAAATTGGACAAGAAACTACTTGTCTAATCCTAACTTCAACCGGTGTCAAATATATCAACATTCAATTGCATCCCAACAGTCTTAAACCAAACTGTTTCATTTTTCGTTAGTTTAGACCATCTTGTTTGTTTTCACAGCAGCCATGCCACAATACCTGATCTTGATTTCCTTGACAGCATAAGCAGCTTCGCAACCATCACTGTCAATCACATCCTGCTCTACATCAGATCTCAAATGGTTGCCAACTTGTAGAACATGACAAATTGCACCACACACTAACTCACCAAGAATATCCTGATTCTCATATGTACCAAAAAGACATGTGCATGATCCCTATTCTCGTGATCTAGTTCCCTGCATAGATCAGTATGTTCAACGACAGCTTTAACTTTCAAATTCAGTGCAAGAGTCACCACAATAGATGTGTCAGCATTTCCTAGAATACCTAGCCAAGTTCCTTCTACTTCAGCTTTTTCCACAACAAAATCTCCACCAGAATTCATAGCATCATTATTACAAAAGGACCAAACTGATAAGACATAAATTCTAAATCCCCAATACTCAAATAGAGGTTCACTCATTTTGTCTTCTTGAGAGTCACTGAATTCCAAAATAGTGTTCAATACATCTACAATGACAACCAGCCTTACTATCATCATCATGAAGCCAAATAACATTCTTCGAGAAATAAGAACATCTTCACCAACCAAACAAATATCAAGACACGTTTAACTATTCTTAAACAAAGATTAATTAACATCCAAATAATCTCCAGTCACTTGGTTAACCAAGCGAAAAAGAGTTAAATTGCATCCCTTGGTCTGGTTCTTGTTTGGCTCAAAAAAAGTATCCTAAACGACATTTAACACATTGAACACTTTGAAAGCGAGTAAAACGGATTGTTTTTCCAAGAAAAAAACGCAAATAATCACCCTTATAAACCCCAATCATCAGGACAATCACAAACCTACTAGAAACAATGTTAACGCCAATGAAAACAGGAGTAAAGTGGTTAGATAAAACCTGTTTATCCTTAACTTTAGAGATAAAATAATTTATGTGCTTCGTTTTCTACCATACAAAGCCTCAAATGGTGGCATACCAATACTCTCGTGCCAACTATTATTATACGCAAACTCAACAAGATGCAAATATTTATCCCAATCACCCGTCCACTCCAAAACACAAGCCCTCAACATATCCTCCAATGTCTGAATCGTCCTCTCTGACTGTCCATCCGTCTTTGGATGAAAAGTTGTACTAAAATTACGTCTCGTACCCCAACCCTGCTGGAATCCCTTCCAAAAACGCGATGTAAACCTCGTATCCCTGTCAGAAACTATCGACACAGGCACACCATGAAGTCTAACAATATCCCGCTGAAAAATCTCTGCCAATTCATGAATAGGAGTAGTCTCTCTAATAGGCAAGAAATGAGCTGATTTAGTAAGTCTATCAACCACCCCCCCTATAACATCATTCTTTTTTAAGGTTCTAGGCAAATGAGTCACAAAATCCATAGTAATAATTATGTTTAGGGAAAGACATTTTGTTTAGTAATAATTATGTTCTATAAATTTGTTATTCAGTTATTTATTACTTCTTTATTTACTACGATATAAATGTTAGAATAATAAATGTTCTTGGAATATAAACATGTATTCTATATCTCTAAGTATGTGACTTAGAAATGAGATTATACGAATAGTGTTTATAATCCTAAATATCCCAACAGGATATGGACTTTGAAATGGCCAATGAACTGTTTCTAGAAACATTCTCTCAACAGGATGAATCTATTGAAATTCGCCATAGGGCCATGGCACTTTGTACTGAGTCAAGCACACTCTCATTACTCACAATGGGAGAAGACAATTCCATTAGATGAAACTCAGGACACAGTGAAAGCAGAGCACCTGCATATGGTTACAGTGCCTACCATTGTTACGGTAGAAGTGCATTCACAAGCATCAGAGGGAAAATATGATTCTTTGCCACATTTAATAGAATCATTTTCTCCCCTCCCAGAGGGAACATCTCTGGCTCCCTAAGGGATTTTCCACTCGCAGATTTATCTAGAGAAAGTGGAAGGCAACTTGGTCGGTATATCACTGAAGCAATTCAGATTTCAATTCCAAGTGATTTGATAGACATGATTGAGGATCAGGATTTTCGAACTCCTATTGCACCACCACTGACATCTCTTGAAGAGGCTGTGGTATTTTTCAATGCTGGTATTGATCAAAAAGGAGCAAACATACAGCTAATGTTGAGTGATGTGAGTCAAACACTGAGTGAAACACATGCACGTGAGATGAGTGATACACTTACAAGAGAAATTCAAGCGAGTGCACGCACATACACATACACTGCAATGTAGTTAGCTCACATAGCTGATCTACAGGAACATCTATTCAAAACCCAGGCTGATAAAGAACTTTTGCAAGCACAAGTGGTTGAATGGTCTTCTTCTTCCCCCTCTGTCAATAATCAGCTGGGACTGCTCAAGGAAATTTTGAAGACAAAATTTACTTCCCAAGATCAAATCCATCAACAATCTCGACTCCTACTGGCTTCAGAGACTCAAAAGGTTAAATCTGTAGATAATTCCTCAACTAAGGGGGAGAAGTTTGGAGAAGTTAGGAAGATGGAGCTGAAAAAGATATAAAAGGAAAAAGAGGAGTTTGAGGTTAGTAAAGGAAACTTAGGTAAATCAAGACAGGATTAGTGTTATCATATGTTCAGTCTAGAGGAACATATGTCTTGTATTTATCTTTACTGGTGAAATCTGGAAATGTCATATTTGATCCAGAACTTTCTAGTATTTACTTAGTCTTAAGAGTCTCATCTTTTTCTTGGTTTTAGTTGAGTGATCCTCTAGGTATTTACTTGAAAGGCATATGCACTAGCTTATTTGTAAACATCGAGGATTCTACTCAACTTAAACAAGATTGTAATAAGTAAATATTAGATTAGATGTCACATGAATCTCAGAGGGTTTTATCAGTCAAGAGAATGAAGATTTAAAGCCATCTACAGAATTTGAGTAATTCTACATTGAAAGAAGTTCATTTATTTGATCAAGCCTCGGTGAAGTATTCAAGAAAGTGGATATATTAAAGTGACAGAGATTTCAGAAGTGTAACAAGAGTTTACAGGTTACAGAGTTTGATAGAGGGAAAGGAAAAAAGATCACAACTTCAAGTCAAAAGATGAAGAACAACCATTGCAGTTAGTCATTCATGAACCAGACAGTACATCGAGTGTCAACGTTATTCAGTGGAAGTTCGTCATTATTTTCAGTGGTCCACAAATTGATTCTGCTATCAAGACCTTGCAGTAATTCTCTCTTAATTAATTAAGTTAGTTGGTTGATTTAATTAATTCAGAATTAATTAATTTATTAAATTAATTTACAAGATTAATTAAGTTAGAATTATTGTAGTTGAGAAAAGACTTTAATTAATTCTCTTATAATTAATTTACTTTAATTGGTTAATTAATTTATTAAATTAATTCTATAAGAATTAATTTATTATGTAAATTAATTAGTAAGTTAATTAATTTAGAGTTAATTAAAATTTGGAAATAATATCCAAATAAGCTAGTAGTACTTTCAGTTAGTACTGCCAGTATAAATAGCAGTACTACCGATAGTACTTGTTAGGATTTATGGGTGATAGCTATGAGACAACTTGACTAGATATTTTAAATGCTTCATTTTATAAAGTATAAACATACTGTCACAGCCAGAGTATGTTCTTTTAACCATTTTGTTTACTGTTAAATAAGATTCTAGTACATCTTGGTAGAAGTTCATTTATTTGTTCAAGCCTCAAGAAGTGCTCAAGATGGACAGCAAGAATAAATAATACTATCATGGCATTGACAGTAAGGTTACAAGAAGACAGCATGTTGCAAGTCACGATAGTATATCCACTCTGACAGCAACATTGGCGGAAGCCCTCAGACATCAACTTTACCTCAGCCTGACAGCAAGCTTGGAACTCCTAACATCATCTATTGGGGGGATTCCTTACTGTCACCAAAAGCACATTCTTGTGACAACAAGCTTGAGGATCAGGATACTGTCTTGAAGGGATAATATCTGTATTGGGGATCTACCCAGTCAAACATGTGACAGTTTGGATGTTCAAGAAACAGGCGTGCTGCAGTATCCCAACACTGCATAAGGTCTGCAAGACTACGACAGAAGCTTGAGAGATCACATGACAAAGTTCACCAATTCAAGAGTATGACAAATCCACATCTACTGAATTGTGTTAGCTAAATATAGAATGTATCTAGATTGCTTTTTCCAGTAATGATAAACTTGTTTGTATAGCAAATTAGGTAAGACTCACGGGTAGACAATTTGTAAGAAGCTGCCACATGAAAATGACAGCAGCTTCACAAACCCGTGATGATAGAGATAGGATTAGTTTACTTAGACTATCTCTTAATTCATTCTATGTATCACTCGAGAAATTGAAGCTCAAGAAAACTGATATTTTTCTTGAGGTTGTAGCAACCCATTGCAAAATAAATAGAACATTTATTTTGTGAGAAATTCTCTTGTGTCTACTTGTATTTGCAATTCGTAAACTGATAAACTTTAATCTAAGTTTTAAGTTGTTGGAATGTAGATTGAGATTTATCAGTATTGCATTCAACCTCCCCCCTCCTACAATAGTCAAGGACCAACAGTACTACCAATACAATTGACAGTACTACCGATAGTACTACCAAGTGTTTGGCAAGTACTACCGAGAGTACTAGTGTTGGCCCTTGACTATTGCAGAAGGGGGGGGGGGTTGAATGCAATACTGATAAATCTCAATCTACGTTCCAACAACTAAAACTAAGATTAACGTTTATCAGTTTACGAATTGCAAATACAAGTAAACACAAGAGTTTTTCTCACAAAATAAATGTTTTATTTATTTTGTAAAGTGGTGCTACAACCTCAAGAAAATATCAGTTTTCTTGAGCTTCAATTTCTTGAGTGATACACAGAATGAATTGAGAGATAGTCTAAGTAAACTAATCCTATCTCTATCATCACGGGTTTGTGAAGCTGTTGTCATTTTCATGTGGCAGCTTCTTACAAATTGTCTACCCGTGAGTCTTACCTAAATTGCTATACAAACAAGTTTATCATTACTGGAAAAAGCAATCTAGATACATTCTATATTTAGCTAACACAATTCAGTAGATGTTGATTTGTCATACTCTTGAATTGGTGAGATTTGTCATGTGATCTCTCAAGCTTCTGTCGTAGTCTTGTAGACCTGATGCAGTGTTGGGATACTGCAGCACGCTTGTTTCTTGAACATCCAAACTGTCACATGTTTGACTGGGCAGATCCCCAATACAAAGGTTATCCCTTCAAGACAGTATGCTGATCCTCAAGCTTGCTGTCACAAGAATGCGTTTTTGGTGACAGTAAGAAATCCCCGCAATTGATGCTGTTAGGAGTTCCAAGATTGCTGTCAGACTAAGGTAAAGTTGTTGTCTCAGGGCTTCCGCCAATGTTGCTGTCAGAGTGGATATACTGCTGTGACTTGCAACATGCTGTCTTCTTGTAACCTTACTGTCAGTGCCATGACAGTAATATTTATTCTTGCTGTCCTCCTTAAGCACTTCTTGAGGCTTGAACAAATAAATGAACTGCTACCAAGATGTACTAGATTCTTATTTAACAGTAAACAAAAATGGTTACAAGAACACACTCTGGCTGTGACAGTATGTTCATACTTAATAAAATTAAGCATTTAAAAATATCTAATCAAGTTGTCTCATAGCTATCACCCATAAATCCTAACAATCTCCCCCAATTTGTTTTTATGGACAATAACAACAAATTTACAATCTATGCATGTTGACAACTTAACTAATCAAGATCAGAATTGATAAAAAAATTTGTTAGGTCCTGATAAGTTTGTAGAAAGGGGGTTGAATACAAACTATACCGTTTAATCGAATTTGTCCTTTTAAAGATTTAACAATTTAGAACAAATTAGTGCGGAATAAAACTGAAACAATATTCAAGTTAAATAAAACTCTATTAAACTTGAAGGGTGTTACAATTCTGATCACTGATTACAAAGAACTTGATAAAACAAATCTAGAATAAATTCGACATGAATTTATCTATTTTTGTAATAAAAAGGATCGAATACTAAAAAGTAGTTCGATATAAAATCTAGGGATTATGATCCGCTAGAAAGTCAAAGCAGTACAAGAGAAATGATTCTTATGGATTAAATGTTAAGAACAAACAAGAATTAAATCTCCTAAAGAAATTGAATGCTCAGACAGTTGAGAGAAGTAAATAAGACAGAGGAATGAAACATTTAGTTGTTGTGTCCTTTTCTTTTCTTCTGTTGTGTTGTAATTGATGCAGTACTTCAAGTCTTCTATCTTTTATTTATATCAAATGTTTTTCTATTAAAACCCACGTGCAAGCCACTGAAAGTATACAATTTGCACTAGGAAGACAAGCAGAAAAACAACCATTTTTGCCTTAGAAGACTCTCGGGAAGACAACCAGTGGCTTAGGAAGACTATCGGGAAGACAACCAGTGGCTTAGGAAGACTAGGGTTTGGCCTGGGAAGACAATCGGGAAGACTCACTTGTGAGTCTTCCTAGTTTAAAAAACTGAGTCTTCCTAGTTCAAACCTAAGTCTTCCTAGTTCATTTTTATTCTAATTTAAATAATTAACTAAATAAATTATGTATTAAATTAATTCTTTACAGAATTAATTTAATAAATAATATACTTAATAGTATTAATTATTTATAAGAGAATAAATAGAATTAGTTGACTTCTCAATTAATTTCTTTTTATTCTAATTTAAATAATTAACTAAATAAATTATGTATTAAATTAATTATTTACAGAATTAATTTAATAAATAATTTACTCAATAGTATTAATTATTTATAAGAGAATAAATAGAATTAGTTGACTTCTCAATTAATTTCTTTTTATTCTAATTTAAATAATTAACTAAATAAAAAATTAATTCTTTACAGAATTAATTTAATAAATAATTTACTCAATAGCATTAATTATTTATAAGAGAATAAATAGAATTAATTGACTTCTCAATTAATTCCAGAATCACTTAAAACTTAGATAAATAACAAACATAATAGTACGTTGACACTCAATGCACTGTCTGGTTCATGAGTGACTAACGACAATGTTTGTTCTTTATCTATTTGACTTTAAGCAGTGATTCACTTCCTTCTCATTCAAGAACTCCGTAATCAGTATCTTTTGCTGTCACAACTTGAAATCTCTGTCACTTTAATAAATCCACTGAGCTTGAATACTTTATTGAGGCTTGATCAATAAATTGAGCTTCTTTCAATGTAGAATCACTTCAAGTCTGTAGATGACTTTAATCTTCATTCTTTGACAGATATAATCTTCTGAGATTCCTGTGACATCTGATCTAATATTTACTTATTACATTCTTGTTTAAGTTGAGTAGAATCCTCGAATTACAAATAGGCTATTTCATATGCCTTTCAATCTCCCCCTATTTGTTTGTTAGAGAATAACAACCAAATACCTAGAGGATCACTCAACTAAAACCAAGAAAAAGATAAGACTCTTAAGCCTAAATAAATACTAGAAAGTTCTGGATCAAATATGACATTTCCAGATTTCACCAGTAAAGATAAATGCAAGACAGGTGTTCCTCTAGACTGAACAAATGATAACATTTAACCTGTCTTGATTTACCTAAGCTCTATACATATAACATTTACAAAACAGAGCTAATTACCTTTACTCCCCTGAAACTCCTCATGTTCCTTTTATATCTTTTTCAGCTCCCTCTTCCTAGCTTCTCCAAATTTCTCTATAAACTTCTCCCCCTTAGTTGAGGAATTCTATACAGATATAACATTTTGAGTCTCTGAAGCCAGTAGGAGTTGAGATAGTTGATGGAGTTGATCTTGGGAAGTAAATCTGTCTTCAAGATTTCCTTGAGCAGTCCCAGTTGATTGTTGACAGAGGTGGAAGAAGAAGACCGTTCAACCACTTGTGCTTGCAAAAGTTCTTTATCAGCCTGGGTTTGAATATTTGTTTCTGTAGATCAGCTATTTGAGCTAACCACATTGCAGTGTATGTGTCTGTGTGTGCACTCACTTGAATTTCTCTTGTAAGTGTATCACTCATCTCACGTGCATGTGTTTCACTCAGTGTTTGACTCTTATCACTCAACATTAGCTGTCTGTTTGCTCCTTTTTGATCAGTACCTGCATTGAAACTCACCCTAGCCTCTTCAAGAGAGGTCAGTGGTGGTGCAATGGGAGTTCGCAAATCCCGAGCCTCAATCATGTCTATCAAATCACTTGGATTTGAAATCTGAATTGCTTCAGTGATAGACTGACCAAGTTGCCTTCCACTTTCTCCAGATAAATCTGCGAGTGGAAAATCCCTTTGGGAGCCAGAGATGTTTCCTCTGGGAGGGGAGAAAATGATTCTATTTGATTTGGCAAAGAATCAAATTTTTCCTCAGATGCCTATGAAGGCACTTCTACCGTAACTATGGTAGGCACTGTAACCAGTTGCAGGTGCTCTGCTTTCACTGTGTCCTGAGTTTCATCTAATGGTATTGTCTTCTCCCATTGTGAGTAATGAGAGTGTGTTTGACTCAGTACAAAGTGCCATGGCCCTATGATGAATTTCAATAGATTCATCCTGTTGAGAGAATGTATCTAGAAACAGTTCCTTGGTCATTTCAAAGTCCATATCCTGTTGGGAGGATACAGATGGGCTGACAGATGCCTCGGTATATGTAGAATTTCTTTAGAGGAGGCAGAGCTGTGGGATCACTCACTGTTTCAATCAAAATATTTCTTTGTTTAACATTTGATTTCTGTTTAGGCTGAGAGGTCAAGTAATTAAGTTGTAGACTCATTGTTTGGCTCTAAGACCTGGGATAGAGATTGTGGATCTACAATCCCTTGGTCAGCCCTAACAACCACTTGGGTTCAGCAACAGTAGAAGAAGTGGATTGAGAGATAGAAAGTAATACCTGAATTGAATTTGGCACTGAAGTTCCAGCTAAGCAAGAGCTAGATCAGAAATAATATATACAATATATTTACAAAAACAACTAAGACAAATAGAAAATAAAAGATAATAAATAATATAAATAAAATAATATAAAATAATATATACAAACTAAAATAATATATACATAAAAAACTATTAGTAGAAAACTAAAGAAAGAAAATGAATAAAATAAAATGCATAAAATATTTACATGAAACTATTTACATGAAAATGCATAAAAACTATAAAAATTCATGAAATATTTATAAAAATCTAGAAAAATTCACAGAAAATTCCATAAATCCTAGAAAAATATGCAGAATAATATAGAAATGCATAAAATTAATATAAACTTGCAGAAATATTTAAACAACAATATTTACCATCTGAAAAACACCTAAATAATTCTAAATAAATATATTTTCAATAAAAATACATTTCTCCACTTAAAAAATATGAGAAAAATATTTTTAAAGAAAATAAAATATTCAGAGCTATTTAAATTGACAAGCATGTAATATTAAATGAGAATTGGCAGTAAATATCATTTAAATGACAAGAGAAAATGACTTTTTGAAAGAACAAACATGACAGAGATATTGTTAATCACTAAGACTGTTTAACATACCCAAATTACCAACTAACTTGATAAATGTGGATTCGTCAACAGATTTAGTGAATATATCTGCAGTCTGTTCTTCTGTGGGTACAAAGTGTAACTCCACAGTTCCATTCATGACATGTTCTCTGATAAAATGATACCTGATATCAATGTGCTTCGTTCTCGAGTGCTGCACATGGTTGTTGGTGATTGCTATGGCACTTGTATTATCACACAAAATGGGAATTTTGTCTAATGCAAAGCCATAGTCCTTTAATTGATTCCTAATCCATAAGATCTGAGCACAACAGCTTCCAGCAGCAATATATTCAGCTTCTGCTGTTGAATTGGAAACTGTTTGTTG
This sequence comes from Heracleum sosnowskyi, assembly GCA_030848705.1. Lineage (NCBI taxonomy): Eukaryota > Viridiplantae > Streptophyta > Magnoliopsida > Apiales > Apiaceae > Heracleum > Heracleum sosnowskyi. The sequence goes on from CM061235.1 coordinate 77,931,352, forward strand.
TTTCTTGCTATACCAGGAAATCAACCTACCTCCTAGGAATTGACAACTCCCAAAGGTACTCTTTCTATCCACAACACTACCTGCATAATCAGAATCTGTATATCCAACAAGGTTAAAACTAGAATCTTTAGGGTACCAGATACCTAGATTAGGTGTACCCTTAAGATATCTCAAGATTCTTTTAACAACAACGAGATGTACATCTCTAGGATCCGCTTGGAACCTTGCACACAAGCATGTAGCATACATAATATCTGGTCTACTAGCAGTAAGATAGAGTAAGGAGCCAATCATACCTCTGTAGCTTGTAACATCTACCTTGATAGAATTGTCAGAAGCTCCAAGTTTCATGGCTGTTGAAGATGGAGTCCTTGCTGATGCTGAATCCTCCATGTGATACTTCTTGAGGAGTTCTTTGAGATACTTGGATTGACAAATAAATATACCATTTGACCTTTGACTTACTTGAAATCCAAGAAAGAACTTCAGCTCACCCATCATACTCATTTCAAGCTTACTCTGCATAAGCTCAGCAAATCTCTTACAGAGATTATCATTAGTAGACCCAAATATGATGTCATCCACATAGACTTGGACTAATATCATATCACTTTTGTGTTTCTTTGAAAAAATAGTTTTGTCTATGATACCTCTAAAAAAACCATTTTATAAAAGAAAACCAGACAGAGTGTCATACCATTTTCTTGGGGCTTGTTTGAGACCATAGATAGCCTTGAAAAGAAAGTACACAAAGTCCAGCAGCTCCTGATTTTCAAAGCCAGGGGGTTGTTCCACATACACTTCTTCATCCAGCTCACCATTCAGGAATGCACTCTTAACATCCATTTGATAGACTTTAAAATTGGAGTAAGCAGCAAATGCTAAGAACATCCTGATGGCCTCAAGTCTAGCCACTGGTGCATAGGTTTCATCATAATCAATGCCTTCAGCTTGAGAATACCCTTGTGCAACCAGTCTTGCCTTGTTCCTTGTAACAATGCCATCCTCATCTAGCTTGTTCCTGTATACCCATCTTGTACCAACTACTTTCTTGTTCTTTGGCCTGGGTACCAGCTTCCAGACTTGCTGTTGTTCAAACTGATTGAGTTCATCTTGCATAGCAATCACCCAATCTGGATCAGTCAGTGCTTCCTCAGTTTTCTTTGGCTCCATTTCAGATAGAAATGCTGAATAATGACATTCATTCTGAGTTGCACTTCTAGTTTTAACTCCAACACCTGGATCACTAATGATCAGCTCAAAAGGATGAGCTCTATTCCATACAGTCTGTCTTGGAAGATTTGATCTTGATGATTCGCCTTGAAATTCACTTTGATGTTGTGAGTGACTAGATGATCCTTCATTTGCTCCCCCTGAGTTGTTGCTTGATTGCCTTGATGATTCTTCTCCAGTGTTGGTGGTATCTCCATTGTTACCAGTGTTTCCACCACCACCACCATGATCATTATCACCATTGTTATTATCATTACCAGCAATAACTTCATGTGGGGCTCCATCATCTGATTCTGAGTCAGGCAAGTTATCAAACTTCAGCTTTTCAGATGAGTCTTCTTTTTGGATATTAGGGAACTTAGTGTCATCAAAAGTAACATTGACACTTTCCTTTACTGTGTGACTGCCAACCAAGTAGACTCTGTAAGATCTTCTGGAATAACCAACAAAAATAGCTTCTTGTGCCTTTGCATCAAACTTGCCACGTTTCACATTGTCATCTATAAGCACAAAGCATTTTGCTCCAAATACATGAAAGTACTTGACAGTTGGTTTCTTGTTGTTCATGATCTCATACGGAGTCTTCATTAAGTCCTTGTTGATTAAAGTTCGATTCTGAGTATAACAAGCTGTATTCGCTGCTTCAGCCCAAAAGTACGTTGGAAGTTTAGACTCACTTAACATAGTCCTAGCAGCTTCAATCAATGTACGATTCTTTCTTTCCACTACTCCATTTTGTTGAGGAGTTCTAGGGGCAGAATACTGTCTTGTTATTCCTTTATCAGCACAAAAATCATTTAGAATGGCATTCTTGAATTCAGTACCATTATCTGACCTTATGGCTCTAACAGGGAATCTAGAATCCAGCTCAATCAACTTTATATGGTCAATCACCAGGTGTGGGGTCTCATCCTTGGAATGTAAGAATAACACCCATGTATATTTTGAAAAGTCATCAACAATCACATGTGCATATTGTTTCTTTGACATGGACATCACATTAACTGGACCAAACAAATCCATGTGCAGTAGCTGAAGTGGTTCAGTTATTAATGATGTGTCAGTGCCCTTGTGAGAAGCTTTCTTTGACTTTCCTTTCTGACATGCCTCACACAGTCCTTCCTGTGAAAATTCCATCTGAGGCAAACCTCTAACCAATTCCCTCTTGACTAAAGAGTTCATGGTTTTGAAGTTAAGGTGAGACATCTTCTTGTGCCATAGCCAACTTTCATCTGATGAAGCTTTAGCATAAAAACAATTAACTTCATCTTTGGATCCCGAGTGCAGATCAGCTATGAACAAGTCACCTTTCCCTACTCCTTGAAGAGCAGGCTTTCCATTCTTCTTATGAAGGATCTGACACTTCTCTCTTTCAAAGGAAACAGTATATCCTCTGTCACAGAAATGACTGATGCTGAGAAGATTGAACTTCAGACCTTCCACAAATGATACATCTTCAATGATAACATTACCAAACTTCAAACAGCCATATCCTTTCGTAATACCCTGGCTGTTATCTCCAAAGGTAACTACTGGGCCAGCTTTCACAACCAAATCTGATAGCAGGGCTCTATCTCCGGTCATATGCCTTGAACAGCCACTGTCAAGAATCCACATAACACGGTTTACCTGTTTAACTCCCTGCAATATCAAATTGATTAGTCCTTCCTCGGAACCCAAACTTGATTAGGTCCGGCATACTTAAAGAATTGGCCTTTGTCAGGCAAAACAACATTTTTAACTAAAACTACTTCAACCTCTTTCACAAAAGAGCATTTCCATTTATAGCCAGCCTTAACACATTTCTGAGTAGGCTTAGGGATAAATGAATCCACTCTAGTCTTAGGAGGACTAGTAGTCTTAGCTTTAACATGCTTCTTATTATTAACATGTTGACGTGGAACAGTCTTATCACTAGATACATGCTTACTATTAAAATAAGCATACATAACATTGAAAGCACAAGACATGCAATTAATCACACCACATGCTTTATGAGAAGAATTAACAGCAGGCATGTTAGTTCTACAGTTGTTTTGATCCAACTTATGGATATCTGATTTAGTCTTTTTAGTTGTAGCAACTTTGACTGGAATATCAGATATACATTTTTTGAACTGTGCAACTTCCAAAGCAATATCTTCTTCACGAATCTCCTCAGCAATAATGATAGTGTATTCATTTAGAGGATCTGCCTCAGATTCTTTACAGAAGGGTGTTTCAATACCCTTAAGCACATATGGAATACCCCTTCCTTCAGTACTGACTCTACAAGGGGAATTAATGCCAAGCAATCCAATAGCCTCATTATAATCATAACCTATACTGACATGATTACCAATAGCTTGTTTATTAAAAATCTCTTTAGCCGTCTTACAAGAGTTGTAATAGGCATTAGCTTTGGTCTTAAGCTCACTAATCTGATCTTTGAGAATGGTTTCCAGTTGTTGATACAATTTAACCCTATTCTCAAGAACTGCTACATTTTTAGTAAGTTCATCTTGATTAATATGCACTAGTTTTAATTCTTTTATTTCCTTTTCAAGATTTGTGTTTAAAAGAATTATTCTATCATTTTCAGTGCGTGCACAATCTAAGGTGCCAGCAAGATGACGAATCATTTCAGTGTCAGTAAACTTTACCTCTGACATGTATCTAGATGAAGTGCTTTCCTCTTTAGCCATTAAAGCAAGGTTCCCAATCTCACCTGCTTCTTCATCACTGTCAGTGTCATCCCAACTCTTACCCTCAGCAACGTAGGCTTTCCCAATCTTGTTCTTCTTGCTAGAATCAAATGTGTTTCTTGTCACTTGCTTTGGCTTTCTGCACTCAGTAGCAAAGTGACCCAACTCATTGCAATTGTAGCATCTGATTGTGCTCCTATCCACAGTTCCAGTTTTGTAGCCACCCCTTGTGCTACTTGAAGAGGAAGATCCACCTCTCTGAAATCTGGGCCTGAACTTAAGATTGGGATTCCTCTTGAATCTGAACTTCCCAAACTTCCTGACTATCAAAGCCAAATCACCATCCTCCAGCTGATCAATTTCCTCTAAAGAATAGAAGTCACCACCAGATTGATCAATGGATGTTAATCCATATTCAGCATCAATAACATTCATGTTAGAACTGGAAGGTTGAACAGCCTTCACTTCCAGTTTCTGTGGGACTTCAGCAGCCAATGCAGTAGAAGTACTAACTATCTTCCCAGTTCCATATAACTCATCCTGTTGAATCTGCTCCAGCTCATAGGTCTTCAGAACACCATACAGTCTTTCCAAAGCAATCTCTCCCAGATCTCTTGCTTCTCTAATGGCAGATATTCTGTGCTCCAAATGACGTGGAAGTGTAAGTAGGAACTTCTTGTTAATTTCCTTGATAGTGTAGCGCTTCCCATTGAGATTCAGATCATTGATTAATTTGTTGTATCTCTCAAAAACCTCAGAGATACCTTCACCAGGGTTTGATCTGAAATGCTCATATTGAGTGGTGAGAATTTCCAGCTTATTCTCCCTAACTTCCTCTATCCCCTCATTGATTATCTCAATGGTTTCCCAAATGTGTTTGGCAGTATCACAGTTTAGGACATGATTATGCATGATAGGATCAAGACAATCAACAATGATCAACTGTAGACAAGAATCCAAGGTAACATCCTCTTTCTCATCAGGAGTGTAATCTTTGGGATCTTTAGGGAACATCCTAGCAGCCCTAGTAACAACATTATTCTCAATAAGTTCTTCCTCAATAATCATAGGGACTTTGGGACCATTCTTCAGCACATCAAGGTATTTAGGATTAGCAACTTTAAGAAATAGGAGCATTTTCTTCTTCCACATAGGATAATGCTCCTTGCTAAACATGGGGATTTTGACTGTACCCACTTTCTGTGTAGTAGACATCTTTTGAGATTTTTAGGAATAATAAAAAATTCAGAGTTTAAGAAAAATCTCAAAACAATTGGATCTTAGATTTGTATATCAATCAAAAGGCTCTGATGCCAATTGTTAGGTCCTGATAAGTTTGTAGAAGGGGGGTTGAATACAAACTATACCGTTTAATCGAATTTGTCCTTTTAAAGATTTAACAATTTAGAACAAATTAGTGCGGAATAAAACTGAAACAATATTCAAGTTAAATAAAACTCTATTAAACTTGAAGGGTGTTACAATTCTGATCACTGATTACAAAGAACTTGATAAAACAAATCTAGAATAAATTCGACATGAATTTATCTATTTTTGTAATAAAAAGGACCGAATACTAAAAAGTAGTTCGATATAAAATCTAGGGATTATGATCCGCTAGAAAGTCAAAGCAGTACAAGAGAAATGATTCTTATGGATTAAATGTTAAGAACAAACAAGAATTAAATCTCCTGAAGAAATTGAATGCTCAGACAGTTGAGAGAAGTAAATAAGACAGAGGAATGAAATATTTAGTTGCTGTGTCCTTTTCTTTTCTTCTGTTGTGTTGTAATTGATGCAGTACTTCAAGTCTTCTATCTTCTATTTATATCAAATGTTTTTCTATTAAAACCCACGTGCAAGCCACTGAAAGTATACAATTTGCACTAGGAAGACAAGCAGAAAAACAACCATTTTTGCCTTAGAAGACTCTCGGGAAGACAACCAGTGGCTTAGGAAGACTATCGGGAAGACAACCAGTGGCTTAGGAAGACTAGGGTTTGGCCTGGGAAGACAATCGGGAAGACTCACTTGTGAGTCTTCCTAGTTTAAAAAACTCAGTCTTCCTAGTTCAAACCTAAGTCTTCCTAGTTCATTTTTATTCTAATTTAAATAATTAACTAAATAAATTATGTATTAAATTAATTCTTTACAGAATTAATTTAATAAATAATATACTTAATAGTATTAATTATTTATAAGAGAATAAATAGAATTAGTTGACTTCTCAATTAATTTCTTTTTATTCTAATTTAAATAATTAACTAAATAAATTATGTATTAAATTAATTATTTACAGAATTAATTTAATAAATAATTTACTCAATAGTATTAATTATTTATAAGAGAATAAATAGAATTAGTTGACTTCTCAATTAATTTCTTTTTATTCTAATTTAAATAATTAACTAAATAAAAAATTAATTCTTTACAGAATTAATTTAATAAATAATTTACTCAATAGTATTAATTATTTATAAGAGAATAAATAGAATTAATTGACTTCTCAATTAATTCCAGAATCACTTAAAACTTAGATAAATAACAAACATAATAGTACATTGACACTCAATGCACTGTCTGGTTCATGAGTGACTAACGACAATGTTTGTTCTTTATCTATTTGACTTTAAGCAGTGATTCACTTCCTTCTCATTCAAGAACTCCATAATCAGTATCTTTTACTGTCACAACTTGAAATCTCTGTCACTTTAATAAATCCACTGAGCTTGAATACTTCATTGAGGCTTGATCAATAAATTGAGCTTCTTTCAATGTAGAATCACTTCAAGTCTGTAGATGACTTTAATCTTCATTCTTTGACAGATATAATCTTCTGAGATTCCTGTGACATCTGATCTAATATTTACTTATTACATTCTTGTTTAAGTTGAGTAGAATCCTCGAATTACAAATAGGCTATTTCATATGCCTTTCAAAATTTCACTTAGCTTCAGATTTCCTTTTCTGTCTTGCTTCATCCTCTCTGTTGAGAGCTTCTTTCAGAATCTCCTTGAGTCCTTCCACCAATGCTTTTTCATCAGGAGAGATGGCATCATCTTCTATATCATCAATGTACTTTTGGACTGCTTTGGAGAGACATACTTTAGCATCCTGGAAATCTATCCACAATTATTTACCAAAGGCATAAGTTCTGAACTTCAATTTGTCTCCAACAAGTTTAAATCTTCTTCCAGGATATGCATTCAGGGTTTTTCTCCTTGATTTATCCAGCTTTGAGTCTTCACCCTTTCTTCTTTGAAGAATGTCCTCAATCTCAAAAGAACACAGCTGTTCTAATGGATGAATTGATCCAATTAACAAGTAGAGTAAGTCTTTCAAGGCACTTGTTTTGAGCTTATGAAAGCTTCCAACCGGGATCTCTTCACTTATGAACTTGATCCTCAGAGGATTTTCTAGCATACAGGGTTGGTAATTGGGTCATTCACTCTCCCCCCTGTTTGCTTCTTTGCATTTGTTCAAGAATGGAGCTTCCATATCTTCAGTGGTGTCTTTTCCTGCTGGATTTGAAGGTCCTTCTTGACTTGGTTGGGCTTGCACCTCTTCTTCAGGAAGATCATCTTCATAGTCAGCTATTTCTTCATCAGAGTACTCCAACAAATGAGCAATGTCAGCATCATTATGATCTTCAAACATGCCAAACTTCTGATAGAATTCCATATCTCTTTCATCCTTGTACTTCAGAACATGTTCCATGACTTTGTTGGGTACATTGTCATAGCTTTGTAGTAGCTCCACCATTCTGTCCAAGAAGAAGTAGTCAATTCTTCTCCTGACTTTTGTTCTCAGAATCACAGGAATGTCATTCACAGAGATTGACTCAACTTCCATGATGAAGTCCTTATAAACCTTTATTGACCTTGATGAATCCCACCAGAGAATGTACATGCTTGCCTCCTGATTGGCATCTAACACCACTTCAGCACTCCTGATTTCTTTAGATTTAGCATGTTACACTTCAAGAGAGTTTGGGTATTTGATTTGAAGTGGTTTCCTCAAGTTCCTGCCTAGCCCTGTAGCTTTCTCCTTTCCTGAATACTTAGTTTTTCCTTTCCTTGCTTTGGCAGATTCCTTAGGTTCAGGTTCCTGTCTAGAAAACCAAGCTCTGGTTAAGGATTTTGTCCTCTTAGGTTTGACAATTGGCTTGATTTCATCCTTGATAACATCTTCTTTGACAGTGTCCTTCATGATAGTGTCTTCTGTGACAGTGTCCTCCATGACAGTGTCTTCTTTGACAGCTTCTTTCAGGACAGTGTCTTCCTTGACAGCTTCTTTGGTGACAATATCTTTCTCAGCATTTATACTGTCTATAGCACATCTCAAGATATTTGCCTCCAAAGCTTCAATTATTTCAGACTCCTCTTCTTCTGTAACTCCAGCATCTTTCTTTTCTTGCACATGAGCTTCTTCTTTGTTATCCTCCTGGGATTTAGTTTCAAAATTCCCAGAGGTGCTTCCACTAGCATTTCCTGCTACTCCGGTTCCTCCACTTCTATCCAACTCATCATCATCATCAAAAGAGACATCATAAGAATAGCTTTCGCCTTGATCAGCTCTTTTGGAGTTTGCTTTGGAGATCATCATCTTTACTGTAGAGCTCAGTTCCTTGTCTCTCTTCACCAACAATTTGTGAATTGCTTTGACAGCTAGAGCTCTCTCCTTATTGGCTTTAGAGTTGAGAATCATGTCTAGCACCTTCAGTATTGCCTTTGACTCCATTGTAGAAGTGCCTCCTAGACTCATGTATGAACATCTCCTTTTACCATTTCTTGTGGTAGTTTTATAGTAGACACATAATGGTTTGGTGTAGACTTCTGGAAGTTTCTCTGAGATTAAGCTCAGCATTAGCAGTTGAAGAATCTCATTGAAGGATGTATGGTTTGCCTTGATTTTGTTCTTCATCACAGTTAACACCTTTGCTGGAAGGTTTTGTAATAGATGCATAGTGATGAACATAGATATGACATTGTTCAGGTACACATCAATGGCCCACCTCTTTTCTTCATTGATCTTCACACATACACTTATGATCTTCTCCTTTAGTAGGGTTGAGCAGTTATTCAATCTTCTGCTAGGTTCCAACATTGCCTCCTCAACTATTCTATTGAAGTCATCATCATGATTGTGCAGTGTGCTCTCCCTGTAGTAAACCATCAAAGCATTAGCCTCTTCCTGACTAAACTCAGTTCCTTCACTCCATATGTTTCCTTACAAGATGTATTCAAGCAACTTGTCTTTTCCTTTTCCCAACCTATTTTGCTCCTCTTGCTCTCTCCACTTCTTCTCAAGTGCACTCTCATTAGGATTTGAAGTTGGCTCTCTTATTATCACAGGAGGTAGTACTGGTCTTTTGTATGGACCTTTCCCTTGCATTGCTTCCAGTGCTTCTTTAGACATCAATACTGTTTCTCCAGCCATCTCATACTCAAAGAGATTTCCAGCTTCTTGCTCCCCCTTACTCCCTGAATTCCCTTTTGCTCCCCCTGTCTTCTTTGCAGAAACTGACTCCCCCTTAGCTGCAGGCTCCCCCTTACTCCTTGATTCCTCCTTAGAAACAGGCTCCCCCTGAGTTGCAACATCTTGCTTTGGGACAGATTCTGATCTTGCCCTTTTCTCCCCCTTAGGTAAGTTGGCAGCATCAATACTGGCAGATAGAACCTGAATAGCTTCCTGAATACTAGAGACACCAGAGGCCACCATGGTAGACATGCTGTCAAGTTTAGTTTCCATGGAGTGACACATGTGCTCTAGTGTAACGCCCCCAAATCCGGGGTCAAAGGATTTGGTCGTCACTCTGCATTCTCAAATAAAACAACCTGTTCAATATTAAACCAATACAATATACATCTACGACCCCAACTCTACCAAGAATCTTTAAAGGTTATAGTGCTAGAAACAAGAATCCAAAATTCCATTACACAAAATTTTCTTCTTTACAACCATTCTCTTTACATAAATCCTATAACACTAGTATAACTTCGACAAGAAGTATACCAGACAAATCTAATCTGATACAACATAGTATTTAATAAAAATCACTTATACAATAACCTTACACTAGTTCCAAATACTCTATATTATAACGTCTTCATACTAACATCTTCTTCCTTCTCTGCCCAGCTACGCGGATAACTCCCGCCAATATGTCTTCTTACTGAAAGGCTAAAAATATAAAGAAAGCAAGTATGAGCGAAAGAATTACTCAGCAAGTGCATTATCAAGTATAATAGGAAAAGTTTCCAAATAAGCTTTGGATTTTCAAATAAACAAGCCTTTGGTTTAAACATTCGTAATCTCTAAAACTTTTAAATCAAGTTTGGTAATTTGCCATAATTTCTCATCCAGCTTCTAGCAACTGAATAGTTTAAAACACGGAATTTATATTGGTCACCACGATTACCCGAACCAAAATAACTACAATAGTATGTAGGAAATATGAAATAATTATACACTCATACGTTTTGGAAACCATAGTTTATACAAAATTACTGTTTTTGAAGATAACAGTTCTGTTCACAACATTTTTTGAAACCAACAACTCTGGAAGAGTAGAATAATAAAAGAGTAAGAATGAGCCAACGCGCTCGGCCGTGGAATAAAGAACGTACTTCACGACTTCAATATGGTACCGACTGGACATGCTCAAGTCCCTCTCCTTTTGCCAGCTCATTTGGCTGCCTCTCATTTTTATGCTCACCTCTCTTTTCTTTTATCTCTATTTTCTTTTGCACACCCTCACTCAACCTAGATGCATGGGTATGAGAAGTACTGACATGCAATGAAAGAGATGGTTTAGAATGTACCTTTAAGAACTGAGAAAGTGGCACATCATCATCAGAGACATCCTCAACAGTTACAACATCAAAGTCAGGCTGTGCAGAGGTGACAGTAGCTTTGCCAGAAATGTTACTGTCAACTGAAAGATTGACAGTAGGTTCCACTGCAGCTTGGACAGCAGGTTTGGTTGTGATAGCAACTTCTGCTGAGTCCATGACAACAGGGTCACCAGTGACAGCAATATTTTTAGAGTCTTTGACAGCAACTGAGGCTGTGACAGCATCTTCCCTAAGGTAAGATGATCCTTGGAGATTGAACAAGGCACTGGCTGTTTCACTTTCTAGCAGAGTTGCACCTTGCTCTTTCTCAGTGTTTGAAGGAGTGGTGTCCATCTCACTTTGAGAAATGGGTTCTTGTGGACCACTAGATGGGGGCTCATCCATGATTGGAGATGGATGATCAAAACCTGAAGGGTTGGGACTGTCTCCCTCTCTAGGTTGTGGAGAAGAAACAAATGAATGAGTAGGGAATGAAGAAGGTGGAAGTGGAGAAGAGAGTAATGGCTGCTCCATAGATGGAACTTGTGAAGCATCAATTTGGGAAGTGAAAACCTCACTGTGTCCTGACTCCATATGTGTTTCTGCAAGTGGAGGCTCCTCATGAGTTGGAACATGAGGTTGGGCAGACTCTGTACAAGGTGCCTTGGGAGACAGGCCAATTTCAATAGATGTCCCTTGTTGAGAAGGAACATCTAGGGAGGTGTTTACTGCCCTGTTTTCCTCTACAGTCTTTTGAGAGACTGCATGGTGGCTAACATTGGTTTTGGTCCTCTTAGCTCTCTTCTTCTTAGGCTCAAGAGGAACCACTGTGGGTTCTGTTTGACTACCTTCCTTGTTTGCTGCACTAGGTGCAGGAACTCCCTCTTGACTCTCAGCACTACCACCAACATCAGTTTCTAAGGGCCTTTTTCTGGATTCTTGCAAGGCTTGTCTCTGTACTTTGGTAAGTCTAGAGAACCTAGGCTGAGTATATGGAGTAGAATGGGGGTTAGCTGAATTTGGGTCTAATCCAGTCTCATCCTCAAGAGTGAAGGTGTCATGCCCAGAAGGTAATGGAAAATCAAGGTTAGACACTTGATCAACCATATGTTTGGTGAAGCAGAGTGGAATATGTGCATTTAAATTCTGTAAAGTGAGAGTTGTGTGTGTATTTCTTTTCAAAATACTACACACCTCTGAACGAGGGGCATTCTCATCAAAGTCACACAAGGAATTAATACACAACATTAGAAAGCGAGGATAGATGTTTACCTTCTTACCTATGGCAGCCTTGAGATGTGCCATGAGTAGCTTTCCAACATCCACTTTGTACCCATGAACAAGAGAGTGAGTGAGCTTCTTGATGTAGGTGGGAATCCCATTCCAGCCGGTGGTCTTGGTAGAGAACACCTTCACCATTGCATCAAACACCATGCTCCACTCCTTCCTGAGATACTTCCTGTCCATTTCACCAGAAGGGTACAACTTTGTCGTTCCCTCTTCAAGAATGGGTCCAGAATACCCAATTTTCAAGAAGAGCTTCTTTAAGGTCTCATCACTAGCAAGATCGGTGTAGGTCTTTCCTGGTTCTAGCACAATTCCCAAAGCTGCATTGATGCCCTGAACAGTGAGAGTGTAACTGTGCTCCTTGATTTTGAACTGAATGGTTGTGTTGTCACCATCTCCTTGAGCAAGTCTACTAACCCTTACTCTATTGCTAAGAGTAGGTGTATTTTCAAACGTTAAGTTATTTCAAATATATGTATATGTTTTGCTCCGAGTATGGTGCAAGTTTTCAAAACCCGAAGCTTAAGTCTTCGGCTATGACTTAAATTGTTGTGTTATGATATAACTGCTTTTAATGCATGAACTGTTTTAATTATCGTATCAACTTTCAAATAACGAATGTTTGGTTTATATGCTATATGGGTTATAGATATAAGCCGGGGTATACAAGGCTCTAGGTGTAGAGCATATTTTCGATATTCAAAATAGATCGGGAGTCGGAAATAGTTTTCTCGAACGCTGTCATAAAAACCCGGCGATGACCGGAGACAGCTTATTTTCAAATATCAACTTAAAAATATTCCAAACATTATAATTTGGATATTTTGAATACATTAAATATGTTTAATGATATTATTAAACATTGTTTGAAATTTTCTTAATTAAATGAATATTAATTAGAATATTCATTTGAAAGGTATTTATTTAATTGTTTATTATTTAATAAATATTATTTAAATATTTATTAAATAATCCAAATTATTCATTTACTTAATTAAATGAATATTAATTTGAATATTCATTTAAAAAGGGTTTATTTAATTGTTTATTATTTAATAAATATTATTTAAATATTTATTAAATAATCCAATTTAATTATTTAATTAATAAATATTATATAAATATTTAATAAATGTTTTAAGTGATTTAAAAATCATAAAACCTTATTTAAAAATTATTTAAGGTCCATGTTAATTATTTAAAATATTTTCTGACCTTCAGAAAAATCAATTAAAAATAGTAAGGGTCCCCAAATATTATTTTCAGGTTTATTAAGTCGTTTAAACACGATTAAATATTTCCGAACTTACCAAAAATTGGGAATCCAGTTCTAAGAGTCGAACCAAAGGTTGTACTCTCTCTATCATTTGAAAATACTCGTATCTTGGGTTGTCCACCCTATCCAATCAAAGTATTCCAAGCTCGATAATTTCATAAAATCCCGATTAACTCCCATGTCGTGATTTTAAATTTTTTTTGAGATATTCTCAGTCAGTTGACAATGGTCAACCCACATGTTGTTATTACTTCCTCCATATTTCCGGAAGTAAGTTTGGTAATGAACTTGGCCTATCAACGAGCTATGAATGCTCGGGGAACGACGATTAAATTCGGTTCCGGATATAATGATAGGATTCATCATGGGACTGGAAGGGCTTACACGGCAATGAAACAGGTGCCGGGGTAGTGGCCATAATTATAAGGTTTACCCGGTGATGAAACAGGCACCGAGGTAGTGACCTTGTGTGCAAAGGTTTACACGGTAATGAAACAGGTACCGATGTAGTGACCTTATAGCACAATGGGCCTGTATGCGGCCAGGGTGATAACCGAACAGGAAGTCGTCCTTCTACTAGTAGAGAAGTTATGTTTTGATACAGCGGCTGATCACCGTGTATCGGGGTTCCAGAATGTCCCATTCTTCCAATTGGAATTGTACTGCAACATTGTAACGAAAGCCTAGGTGCTGAGTTACCGATAATGTTGGCAGTGGTTGAAAGTATATTCTTGGTACAGTATCTTGAACTGTATGAATTGTGTTGACGAAAGACAATCGATATTTTGAAAAACTTGTGAACTAGTGATGTTCATCTTGCAATATCCAGAACTGTGTACTTGTGATTTTTAAAGACCGTGCTAAGCCACGGATAGTGTCTTTCAAAATTTATGAACTAGAGTCGTTCATATGGTGGTATTTTAAACTTCCTATTAAGTATGAATACTTTATATGTGAAAGATCTTTGTACTACTATTATAGTGTTGAAAAAACTTTATATTAGTAACTACTTAACTTGCTGAGCATTCTTTCGCTCATTCTTGCTTTTAAAAATTATATTTCAGTGCAAGGAGAACATGGTTATTTTGCCCGTATCATGAGGGAAAGGAAATTGAAGATTCACACCCTTGAGATAGTTCAGTTCAGGATGGATACTACAAGAGTAGGTTGGATAGACTTCATCTACGTTAGCTATTAATGTAACTTCATGTAGAAGTTGTGATTAATAGTGTGAGATCCTGGTTAGTACATTTGGTTTGTAATAACTAATGTTACTGTGTAACGTTTCTAAGGCTATAACTTGTGTGTGTAAGAGATTGGGGTCTTTGGTGTTGTTTTGTTGGATCATTGAGGTAATGCAGGTATTATATGATTGGATGATGGCGTGACAACCTAGATTCCTGACCCCGGATCTGGGGGTGTTACAGATTGAGAGTAGAAAGAAAGTAAGAAGATGAATTTCTTGGATAGAGGAGAAAAGAGTGTTGTGTTCACTTTTGGGTGCAGTTGTATAACTGAAGAATAAAGAGGGAAGTTCAAGCGTTCAACTCAAAGAGTGGAAAAGTAAAATCGTGTCTTAACCCTGTAATCAATCACGTGGGTTACTGGCTTAATTCTCTCTCCTCGTGGAGGATAATTGCACAATTTTAATGGTCCACTACTCTTGACAGTAACCTGTACGCTTAAAACAACCGTGTCAGTAACTTTGGTGTGATGACAGTAGGTTTTGCTTGACAAAAACATTTTGCGCAAAACTTACTGTCATCTTTAAGTGTGTTCATGACAGTATCTTTACAATTCTTGACAGAAAGTTGTTTACTGATGTCAAGAAACTAACTGTCAGGGGATACCTGTGACAGTCACTTTACTTGATGACAGCAACCCTTGCGGGAAAACAATAACTGTCGAGACTTTGCATTTGAACTGTTTTATTAAACAAATTAACTGAAGAGACACCAAATGAACATATGCAATATTGATTACGGATTCATTATTCATGCACATTAGTTCAATCAATTAACCAACATAGACACACAGCAAGCAATAAGGAACTTTCAGAAGGAAATTGACAAATTTTATTATATAAAAAAGGAGGGTTAAACTTCTACAATTCTAGAAAGTTTGCCCTAGCCTCTTCTTCCGTGGTTCCTTCCTCCTTGAGGAGTGCTTGATATTCCTTCTCTTGTTCTTCCACTTAGCCTCTTCAGCGGCTTTGGCAACAAGTTCTTTCTTCCTTTCCTCATCGAGGAGGTCCTCCATCTCATCAAACAGAGCTTCAACTGCTTCTTTATATGGAGACTCGGTTCTAATCTGAGGCCTGTATTTGATTCCTACTTTGTTTTCCATTTTACCTTTTCCGAATGATTCACTAATATGACCTAAGGTTCATTTTATAGGCATACTGGTTAAAGGGAGGTAAATGGTCAACAGTTCATAGTACCCATACAACTACCACAGATTGCAATTAAGAGTGATGTCTACCACTAATCCAACAATCAAAGCAAAAATGACCAATCAGTGAAATTCTTTGGCCAATTTCAACAATAAAAACCATGCAAGTTAATGACGTACAACGTCTAACTATCAAGTTTAAGACTGGAACAAAATTCAATTTATCACAGTCAAAGTAAACATGCTGTCAAAAACAGATAGTGACTTAAGTAGACAGTAACTTCTCATGACAGCAAATTTTTAAAGGTTATTGTCACAAGATTCATTTGAATATGAAAATGGAAAAACTAGTAAGTTAACATACCAGATTTAGCATTCCCAATTCACTTACCAACCTGTTGAAGGTTGCTTCATCCAGTGGTTTTGTGAAGATGTCTGCAAGTTGCTTTTCTGTTGGGACGTAGATCAACTTCACAGTTCCTCTTTCAACATGCTCTCTTATGAAATGATGTCTAATATGAATGTGCTTTGTCCTAGAGTGTTGAACAGGGTTGTTTGAGATGACTATGGCACTAGTGTTGTCACAGTAGATAGGGATATTGTTTAACACTAGACCATAGTCCAAAAGTTGATTCTTCATCCACAGAATTTGTGCACAGCAACTTCCAGCTGCAATGTATTCAGCTTCTGCAGTAGATGTAGAGACTGAATGCTGCTTCTTACTAAACCATGACACCAAATTGACAACTTCCTGTTGTACTCCTTCTGTCACTCCTACACCCAGCATAGTCTGAATCAGAGTACCCCACTAGCTCAAATCCAGTATTTTTAGGATACCAAAGGCATAGATTAGGAGTGCCCTTTAGATATCTAAAAATTCTTTTGATAGCTACCAAGTGTGACTCCTTTGGATCAGCTTGAAACCTTGCACAGAGACATGTAGCAAACATTATGTCAGGTCTGCTAGCAGTTAGGTAGAGAAGAGATCCAACCATGCCTCTGTAAGCACTATAGTCCACTTTCTTCCCTTTGGAGTCTAGATCCAAACTAGTTGATGTAGAGATGGGAGTCTTGGCAGGTGATGAATCTTCTAGGTTAAACTTCTTGAGAAGCTCCTTGACATACTTTGCTTGACAAATGAAGATTCCATCATCTTTCTGAAGGACTTGTAAACCAATGAAGAATGACAGTTCTCCCATCATGCTCATCTCATACTTATTTCTCATTAGAGATGAAAACTTCTCACACAGCTTTTCATTTGATGAACCAAAAATGATATCATCAACATAAATTTGAACCAAAATGATGTCTTTGCCATGATGCTTGTAGAACAGAGTCTTATCTACTACACCTCTTGTAAACTGGTTTTCCAATAGAAAGGAAGAGAGGGTATCATACCAGGCTATTGGAGCGTGTTTCAATCTATAAAGTGCTTTGAACAACTTGTACACAAAATCATACAATTCAGCATCTTCAAAACCTGGTGGTTGTTCAACATACACTTCTTCCTCCAACTCTCCATTTAGAAAAGCACTTTTGACATCCATTTGGAACACTTTGAAATTACAGTGTGCAGCAAAAGCTAGAAAAATCCTGATAGCTTCAAGTCTGGCAACATGTGCAAATGTCTCATCATAATCTATTCCTTCATGTTGATAGTAACCTTTAGCTACTAGCCTTGCCTTGTTTCATGTCACATTCCCACTTTCATCCAATTTGTTTCTGAATACCCACTTTGTCTCAATAACTGATTTTCCCTTTGGTCTTGGAACCAATTTCCATACATTTTTCCTTTCAAACTGGTTGAGTTCCTCTTGCATAGCAATCACCCAATCAGAATCCAACAATGTTTCATCAATTGCTTTTGGCTCCACTTGAGACAGGAAGCAGGAAAACATGTTGTCAGCAGAAACATTGTTCCTGATTCTTACCCCAGAAGAAGGATCTCCAATAATTAGGTCATTTGTGTGATCCTTATTACACCTTGTGGTTCTAGGCAAGCTTCTTGTTTGGTCTGAAACAGTAGTCTCAGTTTGGGGAACTGAGTCTTCAACAGGGCAATTGTCTCCACCATTTTCTTCAATATCTCCAGAGTCACCATCATTTTGAGGATTCCTTGAAATAGTCTGTGACTGAGATGGAGTTTGATTAGCATCATTTTCAATGACAGCATCTTTTTCAAGATCAACAGTTTGAGTAAATGTGGGTTCTTCATCAATAATTTCTTCTTCTTCCAAGTATCCTTGATTCTCAAATATGAGAATCTGCATTTGACCATCCTCATGCAGTCCTGGAAACTTGGTTTCATCAAATGTGACATTTACACTTTCATCAATAATCCTGTGTTCCAAGAGGTAGACTCTGTAAGCAGTCCTTTCTAAAGCATAACCCATGAAAATACCTTCATCAACTTTGGTGTCAAATTTCCCTTTCTTTTCATGGTTGTCCTTCATCATGAAGCATTTGCTACCAAAGACATGAAAATACTTGACAATAGGTTTCTTCTCATTTAGCAAATAGTAAGGAGTGTTCCCATGAGTCTTGTTAATCAAGGTTCTGTTCTGTGTATGTAGGTAACTTTGCATCATGTAGCATAGTCCTGGCAGCTTCAATGAGAGTTCTGTTCTTCCTCTCTACGACTCCATTCTGTTATGGTGTCCTTACAGCAGAAAATTGTTGCATGATTCCTTCAACTTTGCAGAAATTTCCAAGAGTGGCATTTCTGAACTCAGTACCATTGTCACTTCTCAGAATTTGAACCTTGGCATTTAGAGTTATGTCAAGAACTCTTAAGTGATCAATGATGACTTGAGCAGCTTCATCTTTTGATTCTAGATACTTCACCCAAGTATACCTAGAATAATCATCCACCATAACTAATGCATATCTCTTCTTGGCTAAGGATGAAACATTTACTGGGACAAAGAGATCCATGTGAATTAGTTTGAGTGGTTCTGTGTTGGTGTTGACTTGCTTTGACCTATGCACATCTCTCCTCAATTTTCCCATTTGACAGTCCTCACACAGTCCTTCTTGACAGAATTCCTGTTGAGGTAGTCCTCTTACCAGTTCCTTCTTCATTAGCATATTCATTGTTTTGAAGTTTAGGTGAGAGAGTTTCTTGTGCCAAAGCATGCTGTCACCAACAGTAGCTTTACTGTAAAAACAGTAAATCTTATCCTTCTTTGTTGAACTCAGATCAGCAACAAATAGGCTTCCTTTCCTTACCCCTTTCAAAGAGAGACTTCCATCTTTCTTGTGATAGATATTGCACACCATCATGTCAAAATCAACCTTGAATCCTCTGTCACTGAATTGGCTGACACTGAGCAAGTTATGCTTCAATCCATCAACAAGTGCAATATCATTAATGACAACATTCCCAATTTCCAAACAGCCATATCCCACTGTGTAACCTTTGTTGTTGTCTCCAAAGGTTATGATTGGGCCAGCTTTCTCCACAAATTGTGATAGCAGGGCTTTATCACTAGTCATGTGCCTTGAGCAGCCACTGTCAATAATCCACATGACCTGCTTTTTATTCTTGCCCTGCAAAACAAATTGTATTTAAAAGGCATGGTACCCAATCCTTGTTGGGTCCTGCTAATTCAGTATCACAAGAGTATTCATCATTTTCAACTTTAACAGTCACATCAGGAATCTTTTGTTGGACTCCTTTCTTCACCCACTCAGCTTTAGAATTATACTTGGTCTTCTTCTTAGTGGATGTAGCCTTCTTACTGTTTCCAGTAGGCTCAGAAGTCTCAACAGTTTGCATATCGAGACATTGTTCAGTAGATGAAATAGGCAGGTTGAAACAAGTACTCATGGCAGTTATTTTACAAGGCATGCAGTCAGTGTTATTGCATACTACCATAGATCTATGCATAATGGGGGTTCTATGTAAGTTACCATCTATCTTGGTCACATTGTTTTTTACCTCTTTTGGTTTCTTACAAACATGAGTTAAGTGATGTGAAGAGCCACAATTATTGCATAGTTTTCTGGGAGCACTACCAACATTAGCATTGCCATTTCCTAACTTACCATTCCTGTTCTTAGACTTGTAAGTAACTGTGTCAACAGGATGTTCTGAAGTTGCTGTCGAGCTCTCCTTGACAGTACCTTTTACACCTTCTGTCTTGACAGTAGGTTTAGAAGTTACTGTCTTTGAAGCTCTCTTGACAGTATCTTTGGAAGTTTCTGTCTTGCCATTACTGACAGCATCTTTAGAACATCATGTCTGATTGTTTGGGAAAGTTACTGTTCTAGGGATTTTGACAATATCTTTTCATCCAACTGTTGTACTGTCAACACACTTATCCTCGTCATCAAGTTATTGCTTGATGATCATGGCTTCCTCATCAAACTCAAGTTCAGAAAGTTTAAAAATTGGTTTGTTGATCTTCTTGAGGACATGAGGTTTGACAAAAACATCAGTTGAACAATCCTGATTCACAATTTCCTTACCAGGTCTTCTACCATACTCAAAACCTATCCCTACTTTTTGATCCTCTGTGTGTTTCTCATGATAATCCTGAAGTTGTTTAGAAGAGTTTCTATAGGCCTTAATCTTGAATTCATTTTCACTAATTTCATTCCTTAGAAACTTTTCTATCTCTTTAGCACAGACTAATTCATTTTTAAGTTTTGCATTTTCCTGTGCTAGAGACTCTAATCGACTGGTCTTTAACAAAAGCATGTCATTCTCAGAAGTGAGTGTTTCATTTAGTTTAGTTAACCTACCAATCTCTTCATTAGCTGCAGTTAAACTAGTATGAACATTAAACATTTCAGCACTCAACTCCTCAACAGTTTGTTTGTATTCTTCTTTAGACATTTCAAGTAAGACAAGTGAGGGTACTTGACTTGGAGAGCTAGAGGAGACCTCATCAGACTTAGCCATGAGGGCTAGATTCACATATTCCTCTTCCTCTTCATCATCAGAATCATCCCAACATTTTCCCTCAGCCACATAGGCTTTTCCATGTCCTTTCTTGAAGTGTCCACTTGACCCTTTATCCATCCTTTGATTCTGTTTTGGCCTTCTGCATTCAGTAGCAAAATGACCAAGCTCATTGCAGTTGTAACACCTAAACTTGGATCTGTCCACCATCCCTGTTTTGTAACCACCTCTTGTGGCACCACCTTCAACCTTGGAGGAATTCCCTTTGCTGAACCTTGATGTCTGACCTTGAGACTTATATGGCTTATTTCTCTTGAACCTTATGTTTTTGAACTTCTTAGCCATGTAAGCCATAGTTGGATTATCCATCTTATCCATTTCTTCTATTGAGTAGAAGTCTTCATCTTCAACATCACTTAGTTGAAGCACTACCTTCTCATCATCATCCACAACCTCTTCAATCTTTAGAGTAGGTACTTGAGCAGGTTGGGTGATTTGGACTCCTTCACTAGGTTGAGTGATTCTTGGCACATGAGCTACAAGAGCACCAGACATATTTGCCATCTTTCCTCTTGATCCAGCTTGTATAGCTCTTTTCTGGAAAAATTCGAGCTCATATGATTTAAGCACACCATATAATGTTTCAAGGGAAACATTGTTTAGATTTCTTCCTTCTCTTATGGTTGTGATTATGTGCTCTAGATGCTCAGGAAGTGTGAGTAAGAACTTAACATTTAACTCTTTTCTATCATAGTACTTGCCATGTATTTGTAGCTCAGTCAGCAGTTTACTGAACCTCTCAAACATTGTTGTTAGATATTCTCCTGACTTTGCCATGAAAGCTTCATATTGTGAGATAATAATATGTCTTTGATTGTCTTTTACCTCTTCACTTCCTTCACATAACAACTCAATCTTATTCCACATTTCCTTGGCTGATGAGCATCCAATGACGTACCCACGCATGGCTTTGTCCAAAGTGAGAGCATGCAGTAGGATGAGTTGCAAGTAATCATCCAAGGCCACCTTCTCTTTTTCTGGTTCCAGAAACTCTGAAGGTGATTTAGAAATCGAGTGTGCTGGAATAAGAACACCGTCCACAGTCGAGGCTTCAATCTCCTTTTGTGGAACAAAGGGACAATTTTGGAGGATACCTAAGTATAATGGATTCACAGCTTTGATAAACAGCAAGAATTTTCTTTTCCACACTGATGCCCAGTAAATCACAATTATAGAAGGGGGGTTGAATACAATTGTATAAGATTCTCGACTTATTAAAGTATATATCACAAATATGAAAGAATAATAACAGCTTTATTAAATCTGATATAAAACTGTTACAAACTCTCTCAAGAAATTCTGATATTCTTGAGAGCTTCTAGGTTACAAAATACTCGTGTATGCGATCGATATAAATCGAAACCTAAACTGTGTTTATATACTACGCAGCTTCTCTATCAATTACAAGATAAGTCCTAATCAATTACAAAGATTGAAACATATCCTAAATCGATAGCTGCCTTACTATAAATAAGGAACCGACAAAATACTCTTCCTTATTTAACTAGACTCATAAACCAACTCGAAATAGAAATCCCGATCAGCTTCCAGTCCTGATGATCAATCCTGATCCCAGTCCTGATATAGAAATCCTGATGACAATCCTGATACTGACGCTTGAGCAAATACTGATAACCATGCAATACGGATGACGTCAGCAATCCTGATCAGTTGAGTCTAGATCCTGACGATCATTGAATCCTGATCTAACAATCTCCCCCAATCTCATACTTTGTAAAATAAAGTATAGATTTCTAGATTCAATGATGTCAAAAAAATATTTACAAAATGTACAAGTATTTACAGTAGCAACTTATCTGTTTAAATTCTTTGATAGAACAGAATCATCTTCAAGAAGTTGGATAACAAATTTTCTTCTTTTTCTTCAAGAATTTGAATCAGTCTTTCCTTAAGATTTCTGAGCTCTTCATCTTCCTCATCAATCTGGTAGATAGCTGCTATGAGATTTTGAATGGAGCTTCTTTGTAGACTGTGCTCTTCAAGCAAAAGATAAGCAATTTCCTTCCCATCAGGATTAAGATTAAGCTGAGTCATACCAAAAGTCACTTCTTTAACAGCAGTGCCCCTTTGCATTTCCACATCTTGACCTCTCTGATTTAAGTACATGGGAGTATAATTACCATTAAAATTTCTACCTGCATCCAGTCTTCTTCTAATTGTTGTCAAAATCATGTCACTCCATACTTTGCACACTTCATTCTTCCATTTTAACAAATAATGAACATATTTCAGTTCCTTTGTAGTTTTCACCAACAAATCTTGAATGGATAGAATCTTCACAGAACCATCCTTCATGAAGTAAAGAAGCTTTTCTTTCTTTTCAGAACCATCATGACAATCTATAACTATATCAACAGCTAATAAATTGTTCAGGTTTTCAGAAATTAAAATACCTCCAATTTCAGTCAAGGCATGAGGATCAACATGAGGTGTATTCAGATATTCAGCATCCATGTGTCCAATACCTCCTCTTGAATTGCTTGCCATTTGCCTTAGATTAGTGAACATTTGTAGCCAGAGTGCTTTTGAACTAAATGAATCAGAAAAATCAGCAACACTGGAGGCACTTGTGATAATTTCTCTTGACTAAAAATTCACAGGTCTATTGCACTGAATAGTGTCAATATTTTTCCACTTCTTATCTTTTTCTTTTTCAAGAACATAGCTTCTTTCTAGTTGAGGTTGTTGTCTACTTGGATTTCTCCATAACCTTCTATTTGAGAGTTTAAGCCTTTGTACATAGAGATTAATATCTCTATTTGTTGTTCTGGTTATCCTTCTTCTTCTTGCTTCTTCTTCTTCATCAACTTCCCTATTATGAGAATCAACCACTGTAGAAAGTATTAACAAATCAACCTCTTGCAGAATTTCAGAATCATCAGGACCTTGAGCAATGTCAGGATTTGAGTCTGAAATTTGAGTTGTATTGCTAAGAGTTAATTGTCTTGGTCTTCTCCTTAATTCAGGTTCTTCTTCAATAATTCCATCATCACCAAAAAGAACTTCTGGAATCTGAGTAGGTTCAGGAATTTCTTCAATTCTTAAGCTTCTAGACCTTGTCTGTCTAGGCATTGTTTGAGTTGATGAGCCTCTTCTACCTCTTCTAGCACCTCTCCTACCTCTGCCTCCTCTACCTCTAGCAGGAGCAGGGTTATTAAAACTTTCCATCATTTCTCTTTGTTGATTTAAAAATTCTTCATAAGAGAGATCAGGATATTCTTGACTTGCTGTAGAGAGTGCTTTCCTAGCAAATAATTGTTGAACTCTCTTATCAGTGTGATAAAGAGTAACAACATTACCATCCCTTGTTTTGAACTTCTGAAATAGATTTGATGCATCTTCAGGATTATCAATGAGCACATCTTCATCACCTTCAGGAATTGTAGCAAGAGTTTGTCCATGACCAGGCGTCGGGATTTGATCACCTGTCAGGATTTGTTCTTCCGTCAGGATCTGAGATTGTACCAATGTCCTTATTGTCTTTATTCCAGAATCATAAACATGAGTTGACTGTGTTGTTTGACTTTGAGAAGTTTGAATTGTAGACTTCACAACAGCAGCATCAAAGGTTTCTCCTTGTAGAACTTTGTCACCACCATCATTTCCAGTATGATCATCATCATTATTATTCCTCAATACTAGATCAGGTGTACATTTTGTCCGACTTACCTTCTCCCCCTTTTTGACATCAGTATTTGACAATATATTCAAAATTAAGGAAAGATAGGTTTGAATGTCAGTTACCTTTGTATCAAGAGAATCAATTCTGCTGTTGATTGAAGACTGTTCAGTAATGATTGACTTTACTTGATATTCTACTACCCTGAGTTGAAGAGCAGTAGACACCATTGTATAGTTATGAGAAATATCAGTCCTCACTTTTTCAGTGGAATCTTTGACAGAATCAATTTCATGTTTTAGGGTCTTGGATAAAAGAGTAGTAGCCTTCAAATGATTCTTCAAATCTTCATTCTGAATCAACTTAGCAGCATAAAAAGCATGGTCCAATGCATATGGATAGCTTACAGAATCATCTGACATGTACCATTCATTTTCCCATTGTTGCATTCTCAGCTGCTCAGCAGGATCAATCTCAGAAGGAACAGAAAAGTCTTGTCTTAAGTCCTTTCCAGTAGTAGCCTTGCCAGTCATGAAGGTGCTTGATGAACCAAAGTTGATTCCAAGACTAGATTTAATAACTATGGCAAGCTGATCCTTCTCTTCATTATTATCATCATCACTACTATCAAAATCATCAGCATCAGAATCATGAGTAACATCAGGATCAGGAATAGCAATACCTTTAAGTTTGTCCTGTGATGTTGTGATAGAGTCTATCATTGGTCTTGAGCTTAGTGGTTGTATCAGGATTGGCTCAGCATCAGGAGTACCATTAGCGTCAGGAGCAACACCGTCAGGATTTGATTGACATGCATCAGTATTTTCTACCAATGGTTCTTGTGGAGCCTGAGGTTCAGAAACTGCTTTAACACTTTGAGTTAAAGGTTCTTGTGTACTTCCCTCAATGACAGTGTCCTCGACCAATCTTTCATCTACACTAGAAACCCCTTGAGCATTGTCAGGAAATTTCTCAGAAGCTGTAGCTGTGCCTGCATCTTCACATTGAGAAGATGGTTCTTGTGTGGCTGGAATTGAAGTATCAGCATTTTCCTTTTGAGAAAATGGTTCTTGTGGGACCATTCCAATAGCTATGCCTGCACCCAAACTTTGATTGAGTGGTTCTTGTGGGGCTGGATCATCAGTAGCTGTTGAATCACATTGAGATTCAGGTTCTTGTGGGCTTGATCCTTTCAGCTTCTTTTGTCTCTGAAAGACTATATCTTCTGCTTTTCTCTTCTTTTCCATGGGATGTGAAAACCCAAGCTTTGAAGCAGTCTCATCAACCTTCTCCCATGAAATTTCAACAATCTTTGCAGGTGGAGAGGCCTTTGCTGGAGAGTCTGTGATAGAGACTATTTTTGGTTGTGCATCAGGAATACCAACATCAGGATTTGCTTCAGCATCAGGATTAGATGACTCATCAGGATTTGATGTCTGAATATCAGTAACCTTCATTTGCACCTTCAAAGGAATATGATACCTGCTTTTTGATAATTTCCTTTGCTTCTGTGGCTTTGTAGAGACCACGGCTACAGTAGCAGTATCAGCAACTTCCTTGATTATGTTTAACTTGGAGGAGATAGGCATATCATCCTCAGAATCACTTTCATCCCTTAAAATCAACTTTCTTTTCACTGGAACATCCTCAACAACCTTATCAGAAACAGTCTTTGCATCCTTCTTCACCAGGACCCCTTGTACACCCCCTTGTTTCTTCTTTTTGGTGAGTGGTGTAGAGGAAAAATCCTTTGATCCTAATTGTCTTCCAGACACATCAGATCTAGCTGATTTCTTGGTTTTTACAACTAGAGTCTTTTGGGAGACAATAGAGGTGGCTGGTAATTGTTTAGACTGTTTGGGAGGGATGCTTGTGTCAGGAACAAGGTGTGATTGGCCTTGCCCCATAGCATCAGAAAATGTTCCATATTGAGTAGGCATTTTCTCTTTCAAGAAAAGCCTGACCTCATCAGGAATAAAAGCATTTCCTTCAAAACCATTTGCCTTATCACTGTTGACTAAGGACTTTATATTGTTCTCTGTAATTCTACAAATTGGTAGAATCACATCATTCTCAAAAACAACATTAGGACACAAGTGATTAAAAATCAACTGTATAAATCTAAGAAAACAGACAGAACCTAACTTATCTGATTTCCTATCACTTAAAGCTTTCAGAATAAATGACCCATAATAAAAAAACAGTAGAGTATATAAGAGAATACCCTATTTTGAGTGATCCTGATGGTAGAGCATCAAAATTAGATGTCTTGTTCAGGAAGCATCGACTGATGGTGTCAAAGAAATAGTTACATTCCTTCTTCAGCTTTGTCCTGAAGAGATTTCCATACCTCTTAACTTCCCCATTGTAACCCAATTTTGTAACAAACTCAAAAAGAGTCGAGTCTGAAACATTATCAGGAACAACATCACCAAGAATAGGCAAATGCAGGGCTTCCTCCACAATTGCAGGAGTCACATAGTGAGTAACCCCATTATATTCAAAGCTCGTCAGGATTGAGCCAGAATGCCCTTTATCAAAAGAAACTGAATTCCACACCTGCATAACCGACTTAAAAGAAACACTTGTAGGTTCGGTTAGAGCATACTTCAATTGACTTGAAGCTAGTAAATCCTGGACTATATGAAACTCAGAGGGCAGATCCTGATGATCCAAAACGGCTACAAAATTATTAGTGGCAAAAGTACCACCACTAATCACAGTCTGTTTATTCATGAATGATGAAGACGCCATTAAAACAGTATCAAACAAAACTTGAGAATTGAGATTTAGAAATTAGGGTTCTTGAGCACAGAGAGAGAAGAAGATGAAAAACTGATGATGAGAGAGTAATTGGTAAATTAGAAAATCAAATGTATTTTGTTAAAACAAAATATTACTCTTAGTGACAGGTGTCAAAATATGATTTGTGCAAAAATGATTAGTGGACATATTACGTGCGTAATTAAACATAACTGCACCGCTTTTTATGTGTATCTATATGTATATATCTGTCAGTGTGACACGCGCGTGCATACAATTGTCCAATAAAAACTCAAACGTTTCTCATCAGTTACTGACGAAAAATCAGGCACAAATTAAGCAATAAAATACTGACCTGTACATCAGGATTGACCAGTTGTCTTCCTGTCAGGATTGTGTCCTATCAGGATTTGATCAAAATTTCATACCTTGCAGAATGACCATCAGGATTTGACAGCCATCAGGATTTCCTCTCTGTAGCTTTTCTCAGAAATTCTCAATATTCAATTCACCAATTTATTGAAAGTAGCTACAGGCAGTGGCTTGGTGAATATATCAGCTAGTTGTTGATCAGTAGGAACAAAGTGAAGTTCAATTGTTCCTTCCAGAACCTGTTCTCTTATAAAGTGATATCTAATACTGATGTGTTTAGTAAGAGAATGCTGAACTGGATTTCCTGTCATTGCAATAGCACTTTGATTATCACAATAAATAGGGATTTTTGAGTATGACGGGCCATAATCTAACAACTGATTTCTTATCCACATTATCTGAGCACAACAACTTCCTGCAGCAATGTACTCAGCTTCTGCTGTTGATGTTGAGATAGACTTTTGCTTTTTACTGAACCAAGAAACTAGTCTACCACCCAAAAACTGACAGCTTCCTGAAGTACTTTTCCTGTCTATCTTACATCATGCAAAATTAGCATCTGAATAACCACACAACCCAAAATCTGATTCCCTTGCATACCAAAGACCAAGTGAAGGAGTGCCTTTGAGATATCTGAAAATTCTTTTGACTGCAATCAGATGGGGTTCCCTAGGGTTTGCTTGAAATCTTGCACACAGACAGGTTACAAACATGATATCCGGTCTACTTGCAGTGAGATACAATAAAGAGCCAATCATTCCTCTGTAGTGAGTTACATCCACCTCAGGACCTTGATCAGGATCAAGTTTGGTAGCTGTAGCTATGGGAGTACTTGCAGTGGCACAATCTTGCATGTTAAACCTCTTCAATAAATTTCTTGTATACTTTGACTGATTGATAAAAATATCATCATCAGTCTGTTTAACTTGAAGACCAAGAAAGTAACTCATTTCTCCCATCATGCTCATTTGGTATCTTGACTGCATAAGCTTAGAAAACTTTCCACACAGCTTATTATTTGTTGACCCAAAAATGATATCATCCACATAAATCTGAACTAAAAGCAAATCCTTATCATGATTCAAATAGAATAAAGTTTTATCAATAGTACCTCTTTTGAATCCACTTTCCAGTAAGAATTGAGCTAGGGTTTCATACCATGCTCTTGGAGCTTGCTTTAGTTCATAAAATGATTTATCCAATCTGTAGACATGATTTGGATACTTTGGATCAATGAAACCAGGAGGTTGTTCAACATAAACTTCTTCCTCCAGTTCACCATTTAAGAAAGCACTTTTAACATCCATCTGGAAAACCTTAAATTTCTTGTGAGCTACATAATCTAGAAAGATCCTGATGGCTTCTAGCCTTGCAACAGGAGCAAAAGTTTCATCATTGTCAATTCCTTCTTGTTGAGAATACCCCTTTGCAACTAGCCTAGCTTTGTTTCTGATTATTACTCCATCAGAATCAGTCTTATTCTTGAAAATCCACTTTGTACCAACAATTGACCTATTCTTTGGTCTTGGTACCAGTTTTCAGACTTCATTCTGTTGGAAAGTGATGATTTAATGAGTGCATCAGGATCGGGTAGCATAAGTACTTGGAGCATCAGGAGCTGACGTTTGATGATGTCATCATCAGTGGCGGGACAAGTCAGCAGATATTGATTGATACTATTCCACAATTTCAGGAAAGGATTGATTTGCAGAAGATATGCTTCACCGAAGCTGTTATAGAAGATAAGCGACAGGAAGATCAATCTAATTTAATGTAGACTATCTTTTGTAACAGAATGTGTAGCTGTTTATGTATATAAACACAGGATAGGTTTTACGAGAGTAATAGCTTTACACGAGTATCTTTGTAAACCTAGCAGCTCTTAAGAACACACAGTTTCTTGAGAGAGTTTGTATCAGTTATTATAAATATTAATAAAAGATGGTATTGATTGTTTTAATATATGTTTTAAATCGGTTATTTTACACGATTATATTCAACCCCCCTTCTATAATCGACATTGACTGGGTAACAATTGGTATCAGAGCAAACTGATAATCTATAAAATCAGAAACGATCGAAATGTCGGGAAACAGATATGAAACCATGAAGATTCCGATGTTGAAGAAATCAGAATTTTCAACATGGAAGGTAAGAATGCTTATGTATCTTGAAGCTTCAGATCCTGACTACATAGACAGGATAAACAATGGACCATATATTCCAACAGAACCAGTCGCAGCAACTGAGACAACTCCTGCAGGGCTGGCAACAAAAGAAAAAAATAAATGGACGCCTGAAGATAAAGCTGAAATGATCAAAGATGCAAAGGTTAGAAATATCTTACACAATAGTTTAGATACTGTCTTATCTAACAGAGTTATTGCTTGTAAGACTGCTAAAGAGATATGGGATGCCTTGTGATAGGTCCATATTTAATACATTTTTAATACCTATTTTATGTCTATTTTCGTAATTTTATTATTTAATAATTTGTTTTCTTTTGTTTTGTAGGAAAATAAATAAAATCATATTTCAAGCAGGAAAAGGTGAAAAAGGCAAGGAGATGGAAATACTTGAAGTCAAAAGGAAATTGGAGAAAAATTGGAAAACTTATCGGAGAAGAAAAAGGAATTGAGGAAATATTTCTACAATCTGATTTGTAGTCAAAGAGCCCAAGCCCATTATTTTTCCTATAAATATAGATCTCCTCTCTTGTATTTGAGACATCTAGAATTTAAGACACCTAGAATTTAGACACCAAGAGACACCAATTTAGACTAGATTGATAATTAGGAGTAGATTAGATTAATATAATTTTATTCGGTTTCAAACTTTTATATTCTGCAATTTATCTAATAGCAATTTTATTTACCAGCGGCAACTTTATTTTCTGATTTGGCGCCCACTTTTCTTGCGGCAACAACAAGTCCAGGGAGTTCTCTCATTAATAGTTTATTTTAATAAGTTTGTTTCATCCTAGGTTTATTTGTCTTGTACTAGGTTTTATATTAAGTTATTAATTTCATTTTGATTCACGTATCTTGTTTGGTTTTAATTAGTTAAGGTCATGTTTTTAATGTCTAATTATTTTGTTAATTCTATAATCATGTCTAGCTAAGTCTCTTGCCATAGGATGAAGATGAAGTTAATTTAATTATTTTGATATCTTCTCGTTCCTATTAATTGGTTCTCATGATTTTTCTTGGTGCTTAATTGTTCAATTGACAAAGTGATTTTGATATATTATTGTTACCGGATTTATTTTTCATAGTCTATGCTTGCTCCATGAAGTTTTGATAGGTTATTGTTAGATAACAAGTTTCATAGTATATGCTTGTCTCGTTAATTGATATATCTTATTTGTGAAGGAAAGAGAATTGATTTTAGGGTGAGTTGATATTAATTGTGATTTATTAATGGATTCAGATTCCTAGATTTTCCTTATCTGATTTTAATTGTTAATTAGGTTAAACAAATCTCAACTCAAATCTTATTGTCTAGTTCGCCTGAGTTAATTGTTAGGGTTTTGAAAATTCATAGTCTCTGTGGATCGATCTGTGATTGCTACAACTGAACACTGTGCGCTTGCAGTTTACATTATTTTTATCTCATTTGCATACATTGAGGACAATGCATGATTTAGGTATGGGGGAGGGGTTTAGTAGTATTATTATAAAACAAAAAAACCAAAAAAAAATTGAAAAAAGAAAAATCCCAAAAAGAATTTTAGTTGTAAATTGTAGAATTCTAGCCTTGTGAAATGATTGCTAGTGGCTTTATGCACCCTTACATGCTATAGTAATCTTGTGTTTCTGATACTTTTGATTAAGAAGTGATTTGCTAAGTTCTTGTTCACACATACAGTAGCAAGTTGAAACTAGTAGACTTACTGAATGTTGCAAGTAATTAGAAGGACATGAATATGTGTAAAATTATTTGGTTTTCATGCTTTGAGTACAAGTTGGTGCATTGAAGAGATTTTTGCTTGGGATTGATTATGTTTTACCACCATGTGAGATTTTGAGCCTATATGCATATCTTTTGCATTTTATATTCGTTTGCTTGAGTGTCCACATGTTGTTTGCATTGCTAGCACTTGTTTGAGACCTTTCTTGAATGCATGACATTATTTGATGATAAGATGATAAAGGCATTTAGGAATAACCTATATTTTCCAAATTACCACACCATTTATATATGATCAATTAGTTACCCACTTGAGCTTAATCCTATTTTTTCGGTGACATACCACATTATGTGCCTAGACCTTTTTCTTGTTTAGCCTTACTTATGCTTGATCCCAAATTGTCAATGGCTAGTAGGAACTTGAGGGAGTAATAAGGTGTGTAAGATGGGTTTACTTTTGTTCATTACTTTTGAGGAAATATTTGGTTTGATTGCTTACTTGATAGTCGTTGTTCAATAAATTTTTGAAGGAGGATTGTGGTTGCTTATATCTATCTCTTAGCTCTCGAAAAAAAAAAGAAGAAAAAAGTGAAAAAAAAATATATATATATATATATGAGAAAAAAAAAAGCAAAAAAAAAAAAAAAAAATATTTGAGAGCATACTTATGTTTTTGTGATCTTTCTTCATTCGACTAATCAAGACTTAATTGCACTATGATGGCCCCAACTATAATTTTTTTGCACAAAAATGGCTTAATTATAAAAGTAGCCACTTGCATATCTCAATTATTATTTTTTTAGCATTTTAATGGCTTCCGTCAAATTATGACTAACGACGTTACACTGTCCAAGGGTATTATTGTCTATTGCACATCTCATGTTCTTGCACAAGGTCAATTCTGGACAAGGATCATATCGCCCCTCAGACCTAACAGATATAGTTATCAACCACCACCACAAGCATCACATCGTCCTATGCATAGTCCTATCTATTATCAACGGACAACCTTCACACTTAGAGTCACGGCCTCAGCAACATCAGCCAGCATCCCAAGTGTCACCACACAATAACGGTCAATATCAACAATCTCCACGGGCAGAATCCCAAGCTCAATCACCTCGAAATAATAGCAATAATAGTCAACGATTCTCTCAATATCAAAACGAATCACCAGCACCACCTCTTCCTGAAGCTAGTGTCAACGGATACAATGAGAAACAATCAGGACGAACAGTAACTTCATCTTATATTCAACAAACATCACATGCACAACCAGCCTACGGAAGGAAGCGGGCAGTGGTATGTGGCGTGAGCTACCTTGGACAAAAGAGCAGCCTTGAAGCAAGCATTAGTGATGCCAGGTCTGTTAAAGACTTTCTTGTTAAAAATATGAGATTTCCAGATGCATCCATCCTTCTCCTCACAGGTATATACAGTTTGATTTAATACCCTTGACAATTTCTTGAGTATATGTTTCTATTGTCTTGATATAATTTGTGACACACTACAGAAGACGAAGTGGATCCGGGTTACCAACGAGGAGTAAGCTTCATTTTCTTGCCGTTGAAACTGCAATAGACAATAATACCCTTAACAGTGTAACGTCGTTAGTTATAATTTGACGGAAGCCATTAAAATGCTAAAAAAATAATAGTTGAGATATGCAAGTGGCTACTTTTATAATTAAGCCATTTTCGTGCAAAAAAATTATAGTTGAGGCCATCATAGTGCAATTAAGTCACTAATCAATCCTTTTTTAAAAAAAAGAGAAAATGAGAAAATTCATATGTGGGGAGGATGTTTGGTGATGTGTATGATTAATTATGGTGCCTACTAGCTTTTGACATTTCACCTTATTTGGCCTTACTTGACATACCTTGTCCCTAGCCCCGTTACAACCCAAATAAAGACCTTTTGATTATCATCATTGATGTATGTTGTGTTAAAGTTAGATTGATACCAAATGTCAAGCATGCTTATGATTTTGTTGGAATAGAGTGATACACTTACCCTTGTTCTTGAGTGAATATTCTTTTGTGAGTGAAAGGTGAGTTATTGCTTGTTTTTGCATTTGAGATTCCAAGTTTTGACTCAAAAGTGTACTCTTGTGGGCTTAGCATGATTACCAACTTATTTTTACACTTGACATGGACTTTTGAGCACTTATGCATATTTCTTTGAGTAGACTATGTGAATCCTTGCATCTTCCACGACAAGACATTGCAAAGTCATTTTTGATTCTTAAGTTGATGTAGCATGAGAGGACTTGTATGTGTGGTGTTGCATTTCCATGCGATCTTTTATATGAGCTAGATGGATTTTGTGGGTACATTCACTATAAACCCTCACGAGACCTTACTCGTCCACTAGGGCTGCCTAGGGGTTTAAAGGGCTTGTTGCATATGCCAAATGCAACCGTGATCACCTACGGAAGTGGTATTATCTATTAGTTAGTAGTTTATAATATATTAGTTTTTCTCGAGGACGAGCAAAAGATAGGTATGGGGGCATTTGATAGGTCCATATTTAATACATTTTTAATACCTATTTTATGTCTGTTTTCGTAATTTTATTATTTAATAATTTGTTTTCTTTTGTTTTGTAGGAAAATAAATAAAATCATATTTCAAGCAGGAAAAGGTGAAAAAGGCAAGGAGATGAAAATACTTGAAGTCAAAAGGAAATTGGAGAAAAATTGGAAAACTTATCGGAGAAGAAAAAGGAATTGAGGAAATATTTCTACAATCTGATTTGTAGTCAAAGAGGCCAAGCCCATTATTTTTCCTATAAATATAGATCTCCTCTCTTGTATTTGAGACATCTAGAATTTAAGACACCTAGAATTTAGACACCAAGAGACACCAATTTAGACTAGATTGATAATTAGGAGTAGATTAGATTAATATAATTTTATTCGGTTTCAAACTTTTATATTCTGCAATTTATCTACTAGCAATTTTATTTACCAGCGGCAACTTTATTTTCTGATTTGGCGCCCACTTTTCTTGCGGCAACAACAAGTCCAGGGAGTTCTCTCATTAATAGTTTATTTTAATAAGTTTGTTTCATCCTAGGTTATTTGTCTTGTACTAGGTTTTATATTAAGTTATTAATTTCATTTTGATTCACGTATCTTGTTTGGTTTTAATTAGTTAAGGTCATGTTTTTAATGTCTAATTATTTTGTTAATTCTATAATCATGTCTAGCTAAGTCTCTTGCCATAGGATGAAGATGAAGTTAATTTAATTATTTTGATATCTTCCCGTTCCTATTAATTGGTTCTCATGATTTTTCTTGGTGCTTAATTGTTCAATTGACAAAGTGATTTTGATATATTATTGTTACCGGATTTATTTTTCATAGTCTATGCTTGCTCCATGAAGTTTTGATAGGTTATTGTTAGATAACAAGTTTCATAGTATATGTTTGTCTCGTTAATTGATATATCTTATTTGTGAAGGAAAGAGAATTGATTTTAGGGTGAGTTGATATTAATTGTGATTTATTAATGGATTCAGATTCCTAGGTTTTCCTTATCTGATTTTAATTGTTAATTAGGTTAAACAAATCTCAACTCAAATCTTATTGTCTAGTTCGCCTGAGTTAATTGTTAGGGTTTTGAAAATTCATAGTCTCTGTGGATCGATCTGTGATTGCTACAACTGAACACTGTGCGCTTGCAGTTTACATTATTTTTACACATCACCTTGGAAGTTCAATGCCAAGGAACTGAAGAAATCAAGAAAAACAGGAGGGGTATTCTTATTCAAGAATATGAGCAATTCGAGGCAAAGCACAATGAGGACATAACAGAAATCTATGATAGATTTCTTACTTTGCTAAATGAATTGTCGTTGGTGGGAAAGGTGTATGACGTTGAAGACTCAAACGTCAAGTTCTTAAGATCCTTACCCATGGAATGGATAACTCAACAGAATCTTATAAGGCACACCTATAAGATGAACGTGATGACACTTGATGAGATTTATGGAATGCTGAAGACATATGATCTGGAGATCAAGCAAAAGGAAGGTACAAGATCAAAGCCTAAATATGTGGCCTTGAAAGTGGAATCAAAAGAAAAGCGTGTGCACCAAGGAAAAATGAAGGCTAAAGCTCATATAGTAATGAAGTCAGACACTGATGAAAGTACTGATGAGGAATCAGATGATGATTCTGACAAAGAACTGGTGCAGATGATGGCTATGATGGTTAAAGGTTTCAGAAAGATGAATCAGGGCAAATTCAGGAAAGATGGAAGAAAGTCAAAATGAGATCAATATTCTGACAAGAAAAGCAAACAGAAGAAAATTGATCTCTCAAAGATTAAATGTTTCAATTGTGACAAGATGGGTCACTATGCAACTGAATGCAAGAAACCCAAAGTTGGAAAATTTGCTGGAAAGGCGCTTGTCACATCAAGCAAAGGGTGGATGGATTCTTCTGACTCTGAAAAAGAAGAAGAAGAAACAAACTATGCACTGATGGCTGAAATTGAAGAAGCATCTGAAAAGGTACCTAAAAATGCTTATGCTTTTGATACTGATAACATGTGTGAATTAAAATCCTTTCTTAGAAACTTGCACATTAGTTATAATAATCAGTCTAAGGAGAACATCAGGATTTTAAAAGAAGCAGCTGATATAAAGAAAAGGAATGAGTATTTACAGGCTGAGTTAGTTATTCTAAAAAATACTCAAAGTTTGTGTGACAAACTTAAAGGGATAGAGATAGAACAGATGTTAAATAAGAGTGTGGACTCATTCTGGTAAACAGACTCATTTACTTATAAATGATAGAAACTGGAAAGAGTGTCTTGGATATAAGAAGAATATATAAGGCAAAAGAAGATGAAAATATCAACTTATCCACTCACATAAAGTTTGTTCCTGCGAGTGACATGAAAGTTAATTCTACCTTTGAGAAAGGTTCAAGTTCTAATATTGAATTAATCTCTGAGGAAGAAATAGAAACTGTTTCTGATATAAAAATTAAGTCAATTACAGAAACTGAATCTACTGATACACTTTGTTCTAAAATCAACACTAAAACTTTTGTTAAGACTGATGCTAAAATTTGTACTGAGACTGTCAAGAAGAGAATCACAAAAGAAAAGGACATAGGACATCTCTCCTCTGGTAAGTTAAAGAAAAAGATTAATGCAGCAACGGGTAAGAAAAATGAGAAGATTCCCAAAAGGCATATGAATGGAAAACTAGGAATAGACAAGTCTAACAATTATAAGTATATTCCTAATGCTCCAAGAAAGACATGTCATACCTGTGGTAATACTAATCATCTTGCCATTGATTGCAGGAAGAATAAAAAGAGGAGAGTTGAAATTTCTATTTCTGATGTTAGGAGTAGAAATGTTAATTATAAACCACAGAATCCTTGTTCTCACTGTGGTAGCAAATGGCATTCAGTTTACACATGTACTAGTTATCACAATTTGTATCATGATAATTATGTTCATTTGCCTAAATTCAATAAAGGTGCAAATTCTAGTGATAGATTGGTTTTGTTAACTAGAAATGTGTATGTTAAGAAAGACTCTGTTAAATCAAGTTCAAGTGAAGCTAATTCAGTTGAAAATGATTTAAAGAAAAATTCCGCTGCAAATCTTAACAAGAAATTGAGAAACAGGACCCAACAAGTGTGGGTTCTTAAAAATTCTAACTGATTGAATAAATGATTGCAGGGTAATAGGAAAAATGTTCTAGTTCTGGATAGTGGATGTTCAGGACACATGACTGGAAACAAGGCCCTGCTGTCAGACTTTGAGAGGAAGTCTGGACCAAAGGTATCCTATGGAGATGGCAATATAGGACATACTTTGGGATATGGAAACATTATAATTGGAAATGTCATCATTCAGAACGTAGCTCTGTTAGAAGGACTGAAGCACAATCTCTTGAGCATCAGTCAAATTACGGACAGAGGTTATCATGTCAATTTTTATGAATCTCACTGTGAAATAACAAGTAAGAAGGATGGAAAAGTGATTCTTACGGGTTATAGACGTGGTAACATATATGAAGGCAACTTACATTCTGCTACTTATGGGAAAATGGCGTGTCTTCTATCAAAGGCATCAGTAGATGAGAGTTGGAACTGGCATAAGAAGCTTTCTCATTTGAATTTCAATAACATCAATGAGTTAGTAAGAAAGGACTTAGTGAGAGGTCTCCCAAAAGCGATGTATTCCCCTGATGGACTTTGTGACTCATGTCAAAAGTCAAAGCAAAAGAGAATCAGCTTCAAAAGCAAATCAAAATACTCAATAGACACGGCTTATCACCTGCTACATCTGGATCTTTTTGGTCCTGTGAATGTGATGTATATTAACAAGAAAAGGTATACTCTGGTAATTGTTGATGAATATACAAGATTCACATGGGTATACTTTCTGCATAAGAAGAGTGAAACACCAGAGATTCTGATAGAGCATATCAAATTACTGGAGAACGGATCAAGCAACAAAGTCAAAGTTCTTCGAAGTGATAATGGAACCGAATTTAAAAACTCAACAATGGAAGAATTCTGTAAATCAAAAGGAATTGTGCAGCAATTCTCTGCTCCTGGTACTCCTCAACAAAATGGAGTAGTTGAGAGGAAAAACAGAACTCTAATTGAAGCTGGAAGAACAATAATGGAAGAAGCAAAGCTGCCAACTTACTTCTGGGCAAAAGCTGTCAACACTGCATGTTATACTCAGAACTGTACTCTGATCACAAGACATGGCAAGACTACATATCAGATGATAAAGGGAAAGAAACCAAGCTTAAAACACTTGCACGTGTTTGGGTGTAAGTGCTTCATTTTGCGGACACATCTAGAACAGCTTGGAAAGTTTGAGACAAAAGCAGATGAAGGAATTTTTATTGGATACCCTTATTCGACAAAAGCTTTCAAGGTATATAATCTGAGAACTAAGATTGTGAATGTCTCAATAAATGTATCATTTGATGATAGGAGAATTACTGGAATAAATGAAGATACTCATGAAGAATTGATATTTGGGGATGAACTAGAAGTTGAAATCAGTAGTGATGATATTGAGGGGGAGCCTAATGATATCATAAATACTACTGATAATACTGCAAATGAATCTCTTGAGAACAACTCTTCTACAGATACTGATGGAAGTACTGATAACAGCACTGATGCAAGTACTGACAGTACATCAGGAGATATCCATCAGAGAAACTCTAATTTCAGCGGATCTTATCAGGACACGGATGCAGGGGGAGCTTCTCACACAACTCAAGAAAGTTCTTTTGAGGAAGGCATTGATGCAGGGGGAGCATCAAGTTCAAGAACTCAGTTACCTTCAGCAAGAAGATGGACACAAGCGCATCCTCCTAAACTCATTATTGGAGATCCTGATGCTGGTGTTCAAACAAGAAATGCTACTCAGAATGAGTGTCTGTTTCATAACTTTCTTTCACAGGAAGAACAAAAGAAAATTGAAGTCACTCCGGCTGTTGTCCAACAAGCCTTGCACTTGGGCAGTCCTACCTCATTTACCCCATTCTTTTCTGAGAAGATACTTCGGGAGTTTTTCGCCTTAATTGGGTATAATGGTGATATGACTCGGATGGGAAAATTGGTGCGGACTAAGCTTCGTCAAGAATGGAACTTTTACTTTGATTCCATTGGTAAATGCTTCATGAACAAGAGCTCAAATTTTGATGCTCTAACTCAGGCTACTCAGAACATAGGGTATTCTATGATCTATAGCTATGATTTTAATATTGCTAGTATGCTCATTGATTCTATAGGTAGTCGAGTTACTGAAAATAGGGAAGTTGTCTATTTTGGTAGATTTCTTCACTTGATTTTTTTACTACCTGTGCCATAATGTTGTTTTTTGTGAAGATAGCAAGTTGCCTGTCTTTCAGAATACTCCTCGCTCTTTTCATGAGTATATTTTAAAAGGTCGACAAATGTTTATTGGTGATGTTGTGTATCCTAAACAGGTCAGGCAACTTCTAAGACAAAGACTGCCTACTGTTTATGGAATTGCTCTTCGTACTATGACTCAGAGGACTGATGCTGATACCCCCTCTGGCTCTAACCAAAGTACACAAACAAAACAGTCTACCAAACACTTACTCCCCACCTCTGATGGCTCTCTAAAGCAATCAGTTGTAAAACACACAAGGTTAGCAAGATCTGTTCGACATTCTCAGTCATCAGGATCAAGGACCTTGTTACCACAGCCCTCCCAAAATTTGGAGAAACAAGGTGATCAACCAGTTGGTATGGCATCTAAAATTTTGGCCACAAGGAGAAAGCATACAACTGTTGTTGAATCTGATACTGATGATGAAGATGATGACAATGTGCCTTTGTCTACCATTTTTAAGATATCAGCCACTGATGTTCCTCAGGACAGTCAATCACTTCCATCTCCAAAACGACGCAGATTGAGAAAATCCATCAGTACTTCTCATTCTAATGCGGTTGTTGTTTTACCTCAAGCTTCTCCTGACAGTGATACTGGTAATGTTCCTGCTACTTGTAAGATCCGGGAAAATTACGTGTTAATATGTGATGTGAAATGAAATTTTATTTCATATTAAGATTTATTAAATATTTTATCCGTTAAATGGGTTAAGTTATTCGTTAAATGATCGAATATGTGACATTATGATGCTATGTGAAAATGTGTGGGGAATTAGAAACTATTTTGAAAAGGATGTCATACTATTTTATTCTATTTTAATTATCGAAAAGAAAATTTAGATCGTTCCCAAATTATTCGGGAAATTGGTATATCGTTCGTACCAATAATTCATTCGTTAAAGTGGGAAGTATTCGAAAATATTCGTAATAGTAGTATTTTGGTTCGTATATCTATTATTAAACGATACTTGTAGTTATCCATACATTCTGGATGATTATCGTCTCGTAAAACGTGTATTCTGCTTTATTAAAGGTTTAAAGCATATATTCTGTTAAATTGTATTTAAAACGATCCATCGGATCAATATCGATCCAAAAATGTCGTTTGGGGTATTATTTTCCGTTTCATATAAAAAGGCGAATCGTACTTTGTTTTGCGTATAATAAAGCTTAATTACAGTTAAAAATCTGAAAAACCGTAGAACGTGTTCTTCGTGTTCTTGAGAATCAAAATCAATTTTGAAGGCGTTATCGGAATCCGATTTCGATGTTCTTGTAACCAAATCGAATCTCTCATCATCCCCTATCCAAATCCATCATCAAAATCTATGTGGGTATGATTTCTGAGTGTTTCTTATTCTTAATTATTTAATTATTTTCGAATTAATGGATTTAATTTGGGGGAATCTTTGTTTTTGATTGTTCTTGATAATTGATGATATGAATGGATTGTGTGTGTTGTGCTGAGTGTTTTGATGAATTTTAATTGATTTTTGGAGTTTAGAATCGAGCAAATCGGAAATTTGAAGCTCGCCGGTTTTCTTTAAGTTTTGGTCGGACTTTTGATCCGTTGATGGGTTCTTGATTGTGTGCTAGCGATTAGATAGATCGTGAGGATATGAGTCTAACCATGTAAAGGATTGTGAGTTTGGATGTTGGGTTGACCTCGCCGGAAAATCGCCGCCACCGCCGGTGATTCTTGTTTCTGGCGATTCTGTACTGTTTTTGCATGTGTTTGATTGGATTAAATGAAGTTGTGATGTTGCTACTGCTTTCCTGTACAAATCCGTGTGTTTGAGTCGATTTCGGGCATGGCCGGAGAAGTTTCCGGTGGCCGGACGCCGACCGGAAACTGGGAAACCAGTTTTCCGGTGGTGTTCTTCGCCGACCCGGAAACGTTCTTCGTGACCCGTTTACCCGGTTTTCCCGACCCGGTTTTGATTCAGAAAACCCTAATTTCATTTCTAAAAAACTGTTTCTGGATTTTTTTTTTAAATAATTCAAAAATAGTTTAAAAATTCTAAAAATCATATCTTTGATTTAAAAATACATTTTATTATTCAGAAAATTCTGGAAAATCTTATTTATTATTTTAAATTCGAAAATTGATTAAACTTAATTATTTTAATTATTTTTAATTAATAAATAATTTATTTAATTAATTGATTAATTCTTTTAATCAGTTAATTCTTAAAAAATTGATTATTAATTAGATTTAATTAATTTAAAATTCAGTTTAATTATTTTCAAGCCTGATTTATTATTTAAAAATAGTTTGAGCATTAAAAGGGTGTCAATTAATTTTATTAATTGATTTATTTGCATTTAAAATACTTATATTGGGTTTAAAAATCCGATTTTTGATTTAAAAATTTGTTTGTGGCTTATTTAAATTCAAATAAGCTTCGTGTGATGTTTTAAAAATATTTATAAGTGCTATATGGTTCGTATGAGTTGTGTAATGTGTTTTATGGTCCGTATATGCCCGTACTAGGGCTAGTGTTTGAGTTTTAAATATCATAAATTAGACCGGGCGTCCGATACGTAACCAGTTACTTGTTTAAATGTGTTATGTGAATCATGTGGATTATGTGAATCATCTGGTTAGTGAGTCATAGATACGAATAATCGTTTTGAGACTTGTTTAAATACTTTGGTCGTGTCTAATATTATCACGAGGGGTAGTTGTGATAGAAATTTGTCAGTAATGTTAGAAAATGAGATTTGTGAGACTGTTGACCTAAATGTTGACTTTATAGTATGGAGATTTATGTCAAGCGAGTTACGAGGATTAATTATCTAGTTAATCGTGATTATTCTATCAATTGAAATATGGTTGTCTATGCAACAGAGGCTATTGGACGAGACGAGTCAGATTATCGAAGTATGTTAAATGAAAGACGTCGGAGAAGGATAAGATATTGGTTGCGACTGATTGGGTTATTTGTGAGGTGACGTAACACCAAGGGAACGTCAACACTCGTAGAGGATATGTGCAAGTATTTTCTTCCAACAGAGATATCAGTAAGATTGGTAAGTACGCCGAAGTTAAGTTACAATCGTTTATGGAATGTGAGAATCATACGTTGAAGACTAAGTACCGTATCATGTTTGACTATCGAGGTTGGCACGTGGATTCGAAATGGTAGGAGCAGACTAGTGGTATTCACAAGAGCGTTAAAGCAAAGAAGGACGGAAGTAGAGAATCGTGCGATAAGACAGAATAAGGAGGGAATCGTATTATTTCAGCCTTACGAGATAGCTAAGGACCAGAGGCAAGTGTTTTTACCCTTGCTTATTAATTAAGTGATATTAACTTGAATTATTATTATGCATGTTGAATGTTTTTCACTGAATTTTCAAATGTTGATTTCTTTGCATTGAATTGCAAGTATGTTATTTAAAACTCGTAAATTGACGGGTACTCTTTTATACCTTTTGAGTTTAGATTCATATTTTCATGTTGATCGGAGAAATATAATTATTATATTGAAGTGATTGAAAAGATAGTTATGGGCCGTATATTAAGGCTTTCTTTCAAAAATCTTGATTTGAAAATATTAGGTTGGAATATTGCCAACCCTAGATGTGTGGGAACTTGTGAACCCTTTGAGGGAAAAAGGTTATTTTGAAATGTTGAAGTTGTGTTACCTGCTCTTCAAGTGTTCTATTTTCCACCTTGCACCTATGCAAGCATTGTTATCCTTTCTTGTTAAAAGCGATTATCTGATCCAGTCCCTGATTCGAATTCAAATATGTTGTGTATGAATTGGTTTACTTCCTTCAAATGTAAGGGTTATCTATTATAAGTATATGTTCGAAGGATTTAAACTAATTCTGTCAGAAGTCAGTAAAACCTTATTTTTCCCTAATTATAAACTTACCTTGAATTTTCCTTAAACTCAAACTTGACTTTCTTGTCACTTACCAAATTGGTAAATCTTAACTAATTCTTCCATAATGTGATAAATCATATTGTTGAGGCCATCTAGAGCCTGTTCTCTGAACCCTACTCTATATTGAGCTGTTATAATTTCTGTTGGTATCATAATGCCTGTTTCATGTCGAACTTGATCTTGTTGAGCATGTTATTGTTATTCTTCATTATCATTCCAGTTGTTGCATCGATCTCGTCGATGTTTATTATGTTGTTATTTGTCATGTGCATTCCCCAT
The DNA here is from genome assembly GCA_030848705.1 of Heracleum sosnowskyi. Taxonomy (NCBI): domain Eukaryota; kingdom Viridiplantae; phylum Streptophyta; class Magnoliopsida; order Apiales; family Apiaceae; genus Heracleum; species Heracleum sosnowskyi. The sequence continues at coordinate 77,974,799 of CM061235.1, forward strand.
TGTTGTGTCGATCTCGTCGATACTAGATTATATTGTTATTCCTCATTAATTCTTCATAATTGAACTGTTTCCTGGAACGTGAGTTTTCCAGCAATTGTTGTATTAAGGTTGTCGATTCTTCCGACACCTGATTGTCGAAGTAAGGTTGTCAATTGTACCGACACCTGACGTATATAATATAGAATTGGAATGTTTTTAAAATGGGACCAGTAATTTGGTCGGGCCATATTTATGGTCGGAATAATTTAAGGCCCAGATTGGCCTAGGATCCAGTAGAGGACTTTGCCGTGAGCTAGTCCGGGGTTGATGCGTGGCTGGCCAACAGCTCAACCTTTGATCTGATAAATGTGAAAAATCCAATTCTAATATCAATTCTTATTTCCGGGATGAGTTACATCCATATGTTTTGTACTTGTGAGTTATGACCTGATATTCAGGTTTATTCGTTGCGTGAAGTTGTTGGTTCGTTGATTAATAAATAGTGGTTTCAATCTTGCTGAAATCACTTACTCTTAATTCATTTAGATTTCAAATAGTCGAAATCCACTTCTTGGATTCCATTGGCAGTCGTGAGATATCTATCTTGATGAGTTTTATTCATACCGCATATCCAGTCGGTACCATGTTGAAGTCTTGAAGTGCGTTCTTTATTCCATGACCGAGCGCGTTGGCTCATTCTTACTCCTTGATTATTCTACCCTTCCAGAGTTGTTGGTTTCAGAAAATGTTGTGAATAGATCTGTTATCTTCAAAACTAGTATTTTTATACAAACTATGGTCTTGAAGACGTATGAGTTATATTTAGTTCATATTTTCTACATACTATTGTAGTTATTGTTGATTCGGTCGCCGTGACGACCAATATAAATCTTTTTGTGTTTTAAACTATTCAGTTGCGAGAAGCTGAATGAGAAATTGTGTTAAATTACCAAACTTGATTTGAGAAGTTTTAGAGATTACAAATGTTCAAAAACAAAAGTTTGTTTATTTGAAAATCCAAAGCCTATTTTGGAAACTTTATATATTGTACTTGATAATGCACTTGCTGAGCAATTCTTTCGCTCATACTTGCTTTCTTTATATATTTTAGCTTTTCAGTAAGAAGGTATATTGGCGAGAGTTGTCCGCATAGCCGGTCAGAGATGGGAAAGGATAGTGGCGTAAAGACGTTTTGATCCAGAGCATTTGGAGCTAGTGATAAGTTTTGTATATAGATGTTTTCTATTAAATATTATATTGTGTAAAGTTAGTTGCCTGGTATACTTCTTATCAAAGTTATACTAGTGTTTTAGATTTTATATAAAGAGAATGGTTGTAAAGAAGAAAATTTTATGTAATGGAATTTTGGATTCTTGTTTCTAGCACTATAACCTTTAAAGATTCTTGGTAGAATTGGGGTCACAGATATTATTATTGTGTTGATTAAATATTGAACAGGTTGTTTGAATTAAGGGTGCAGTGTGACGACCAAATCCTTTGACCCCGGATTTGGGGCTTTACACTACTGATGCTTCTGATGAAAAGCTGTCACCTCATAAAGCAGTGATTTCTGATTCCAGTCCTCCTGAATCTCAAAAAGGGGGATCTGTCGATATGTCCTATGATCAAGTCAAGAGACTGGAAGAAGCAGCACGAAAAGAGATTGCTGAGGCTGTAGGAAGGAAACGAAAACTTTGTTTTCAAAGAACAAAGAAAAGGCATGTCAAGGCACGAACATCCTCTGCTCCTATCATTAATCTGGATACACAAGAACCCGGTTCTCAAAGTGAACTGGTAGCCCTCTTTGATCAAGCCCCACAAGAACCATCTACTCAAAGGGTATATGCAGGCATGGAGCAACTTCCTTCAATCTCTTCGAAATTAATTCCTGATGTTGCTCAAGGGTCTCTTCACGATTCAATCATCGCTCATTTTGATGATTCCACAGCTCAGGAACATCCATCAGAACCTACATTTCCTGATGTAGTTGCTTCTGATTCTTTGGTCACACAAGAACCATCTTCTGATGCAGACCAACTTCAAGGACTGGACACACAAGAACCTTCATATCTCTCTTCTAAAGCAGTCACTACTGTCATGGCTCCACAAGAACCTTTCATTCAAAGTATGGAAGAAGGCCCAATTCATGACAATCAAGCTCTTCTGATTTCTCCGCTATCCTCTCTCCCTATGGACATTGAGGAATCAGGTAATGTTTCTAATCCTAATACGGCTATGGTTGTCTATTCCCCTAGTGTGAGTATGACTACTGATAGATCCTTTCTTAAGGAAACCCCTATCAGTATGACTCCACTCCACCCTTCTTTGCCATCTCTTATTTCTTCGTTTCTGAGTGCTCTGAGCCTTTTTCGTGAGACTGAGCGAAAAGATTTAGAGAAAAACAGAATGTTTGAGAGGCAGTCTCCTGAACTGGCAAAAGGAGAGGTAGAATTGAGTGTGGATGCTTTGCATTCCAGTGAGGAAATTCGTACTCTTAAAAGTATGGATGATGTGTTGGTGAGTGTTCACACAACAACACGCAAGCGCACGTGGTCACAAGTAGTATATGATAAAGTTAAGTTCGTTCCCACAGAGACTGGTTATGTTGTTATAGCTATGCACTTATGCACCAATGTATGGTTATTACTCACTGCTAAGATAAGTATCAAATTTGGTTTTGTTTAACTAATTAACTAGCACTTAACAAGATTATATTAACTAAAGAGAATTACTGGAAAGTTACTTATATGAGTAAAGCATGGGATCCTAACATCATTAAATATTTCATCTAGAGTCTCTTGTTCTTAATTAATGCATATGACAGTTGTGACAACTAATCAGATAACACGAAACTAGTATATGCTACCTTTCAGTATACGTATACCATACCACTTAAACATCCACAATAAAGATAGAAGTTAAATGGACACCAAATATGCTTAGTCCCTATATGTCTATAGAGATTGAAAACATAGTGGTTTAATGAGCAAGTTATCTATTCAGATTACATAAGGTAGATGAAATGGTTAAAATCATCCACGAATCATGCATGACAATTATACATGAACTTATGCTAGCATGGCAAGTTCTAAATCCCTATATCCACTTTCGTAATCAATAGAGATTAACAAACAATCATGAATGTTAGCTACGCATCCACAACGAATAAGCACAACCATGATAGGAAATCAATTAGCCATCACACACAGAATATATAAAAACAATTAACCACTAAACTCCATAAGAAACTCCGTTAGAATCCCACGATAACGATTAGTTCATGAATGAACCATTCATCATCGCGGGTTCTAATGAAAACAGGATATTAAAAATAAGTCTTGAATTGAAAATCAAAAACCAATAGTAACAATAGTCATAAGGTTTAGAAAACAACGTAAGAGAATCCAAGTATGCCTAATTTAGAAGAATACAAAGATGAAATTAAGCTAGGTCTTCTAGGGTTTGGCCTCCTCTTGTTCTCCTTGATAATTCCTCGATAGATACTTCATAAATTATGATAAAATTAGGGTAGTAGCCTCCTAAAACGTCCACAAGTATTGATAGATGCCTCGGGTTTGACCAGTCAATGCCCTAATATCAAAATCAGAGCAAAACAGAAATTGGGCCAGAGGGGGTGGCACGGGCGCCCCACTAGTGGCGCGGGCGCCCCACATTTCTCCTGCCAAAATGGCGCGGCCGCCCCACTAGTGGCGCGGGCGCCCCACTTGTCCTGACATAAAATTTCATTCTCTTCGCGTGGACTATAAGATCGTCAAAATCGGACTTCTAGAACTCAAGATATGGCCCAAACAGTGTAGCCAGCCCACCTAGTCCAATAAATCCGAATGTCCATCTAATTAAGCTCCAAAATCTCTAGCTTCCTTCTTCCTTAACATCAACACCACCACATTTAGCAATAAAAACAAGCACCTTGCTCCAATTTAGCACACCTGCACAAAACACTCCAAACGGATCATAAACACCACATACTTGAGGCCAAGACGGTCAATTTAAGCCGATTCGAAGCGTTCCAAGTACATATAAAACCCACTTATCACACCCCCAAACTTAAACCGATGCTTGTCCTCAAGCATAAACACAACTCTATATGAAACTAATGCAATGCATGAATGCAACTAATATGATAATGCAAGCAATCCCCTCAACCTAACCATAACCAATAAATAAGCCAAAATCTCACAGAATGCAATCTTCCAAACAGAGTTCGACCAAACTCCCCTTGATCAACCATACAAACACAGGAACGTGCGTGTGTGTAATGCTCACCAACATACTCCCAAACTTAATCAAGACCATACCTATCCTTAGCCAAAACAACCACAAGTTTATAAACAGAATGAACGCTAGACACAAGAACCTTTAGGACACACCTCCATAAACCACTCGAGTTAGACAGAAATTCATGCTTTATTACACAAACCACTATACACAACACATATGCTTATTTGATTGTGCAATGGATGAGACCTCGAAAGGATTTTACAATAATACCCATTTAACGAGCTTTAGGTTAGTGGATCCCAGACCGGAAAAGTCTTAGGTCACTAGGCACAAAGTCCCCAAAGAACTTACTTACTCGAGTATTAAAGAGCTCACCCTGATCAATTCTGCATAAACACAAAACAAACACAACTCTTTTTTTTTTCTCTTTTTTTTTTACTTTTTTTTTTCAAATTTCGGAATGAGTGTCATTGCTTTTTCTCATCCCACCCTAGACTACTCATTTTTTACCAATGAGCGGCTACTAGCCATTTGACACCTAGCCTTTATTAACAACTAGCATGAAATTCCTGGTTTCCCCCAAACTTATACTTAAGTGCACCTTCATTTTCAAGAATCTAGCCAATATTCTAAATATAAACAAGTGGTTAAACTCTAACATCTAAACAAGCATGGTCTGATCAAATTCAAAAGCAACCAATGAGACTTATGTAATAGATTTGTTTCTGGCATGCAAGTCAATACTTAGGAACTTAATCACCCCTCTATTCATCACAACTACACTCCAATCAACATCGACTCACCACATAAACAGTCAAGTCTTAAGGGATCATGAAATATGCTATGCAAATGCAACTAAATGAACTCACATGATAGATAAAAACTATGCAACAGAACGCCCTAAAATGATAAATATGCAAAACTACGAATGAACTACAACTACATATGCAATATGAATCCTACATGAGACACACACTAACACTACCAACCCACACATCACCCCCAAACTTAAAATATTCAATGTCCCCATTGAATGGAAGTAAATACAAGGGATAGTAGGAAACATACCTAAAAATACCGAAACACGTGGGTTGCCTCCCACGAAGCGCTTGTTTAGAGTCAATTAGCTTGACTACGTCCAAGTCTCCATTAAGGATGATAATAGTTGGCCTGGTCATCTCTTCGTGAGACTTCATCGTCATCACGGCGGCACACTTTCTGCCCCTTCTCTTCGCTTGGCCTATTCGTATAACAACTATGTCCTATTCCAATGCCTTCATCGGTTGACCCAAAATTTGTCAATTTGTAGAACAAAACACATTCGCGGGCTTCGCTCGAATATACTGGAGGAGGGTAAATGTAAGTTGTTGAAGCCTTTGGTTCCTCAAAGAGAACTTCCTCCAATGGCTCTAATGCGCTACCTCCATCTTTATACTCTGAGACAAGTAGAAGACCTGCATCTTTCCCATGGTCATCAGCCTCTTGGTACGCACATACCAATTCTTGAAATTTGTGTAGCTCATTAGTGTCTGTCCCATATAGTGCCCTTTCCAAATCATCCACCATACTAGCATGATCAAATTCCTCACATGGCTTGTGACCGCTCACCTAACCTTGGAATTTGTCTTCCTCAATTATGCATGCAGTACCTTGCTCCAAGTCACCGTTATTTTCTGGAATTGCCTCTAGTATGAACTGTTGTTTCTCTTGTTCCAAGGCACTCAAAACTTGAGCAACTAGTGTCTCCAAAGATTTGATAGACTCCTCATTACTCTTTACAAGCATCCTAATCTCCTCCATATCAACAACCTCATCTGACTGAAAAGTAGGAGTATGTTGTTGATGTTGAAACTCTTCACTACCAAAGAAATATGACATTTTTGGAACATCTTGCTGGTACTGTTGAGGATGGTATTGAGAATATGGTTGTTCCTCATAAGTGACATATGTATCAACTCCTTCGTAGTAACAATATGGTGAGGTCTCATGAACGCCCAAACATTGCTCACATTGCTGAGGCATGGATGTCCTCGAATATGCCCACCATGGCAACTCCTCGCCTGCCATTTTCAAACACTCAAGTACCTGAAACACACCGAACTAAACAAGATAGGTTAGAAAAACAATCTGAGTCAGTGAACTCTAACGACCACTGATGACAAGCACATAAACTAAAAATAAAACAACACCGAGCTAAGATAAGTATCAAATTTGGTTTTGTTTAACTAATTAACTAGCACTTAACAAGATTATATTAACTAAAGAGAATTACTGGAAAGTTACTTATATGAGTAAAGCATGGGATCCTAACATCATTAAATATTTCATCTAGAGTCTCTTGTTCTTAATTAATGCATATGACGGTTGTGACAACTAATCAGATAACACGAAACTAGTATACGCTACCTTTCAGTATACGTATACCATACCACTTAAACATCCACAATAAAGATAGAAGTTAAATGGACACCAAATATGCTTAGTCCCTATATGTCTATAGAGATTGAAAACATAGTGGTTTAATGAGCAAGTTATCTATTCAAATTACATAAGGTAGATGAAATGGTTAAAATCATCCACGAATCATGCATGACAATTATACATGAACTTATGTTAGCATGGCAAGTTCTAAATCCCTATATCCACTTTCGCAATCAATAGAGATTAACAAACAATCATGAATGTTAGCTACGCATCCACAACGAATAAGCACAACCATGATAGGAAATCAATTAGCCATCACACACAGAATATATAAAAACAATTAACCACTAAACTCCATAAGAAACTCTGTTAGAATCCCACGATAACGATTAGTTCATGAATGAACCATTCATCATCGCGGGTTCTAATGAAAACATGATATTAAAAATAAGTCTTGAATTGAAAATCAAAAACCAATAGTAACAATAGTCATAAGGTTTAGAAAACAACGTAAGAGAATCCAAGTATGCCTAATTTAGAAGAATACAAAGATGAAATTAAGCTAGGTCTTCTAGGGTTTGGCCTCCTCTTGTTCTCCTTGATAATTCCTCGATAGATACTTCATAAATTATGATAGAATTAGGGTAGTAGCCTCCTAAAACGTCCACAAGTATTGATAGATGCCTCAGGTTTGACCAGTCAATGCCCTAATATCAAAATCAGAGCAAAACAGAAATTGGGCCAGAGGGGGTGGCGCGGCCGCCCCACTAGTGGCGCGAGCGCCCCACATTTCTCCTGCCAAAATTGCGCGGCCACCCCACTAGTGGAGCGGGCACCCCACTTGTCCTGACAGAAAATTTCATTCTCTTCGCGTGGACTGTAAGATCGTCAAAATCGGACTTCTAGAACTCAAGATATGGCCCAAACAGTGTAGCCAGCCCACCTAGTCCAATAAATCCGAATGTCCATCTAATTAAGCTCCAAAATCTCTAGCTTCCTTCTTCCTTAACATCAACACCACCACATTTAGCAATAAAAACAAGCACCTTGCTCCAATTTAGCACACCTGCACAAAACACTCCAAACGGATCATAAACACCACATACTTGAGGCCAAGACAGTCAATTTAAGCCGATTCAAAGCGTTCCAAGTAGATATAAAACCCACTTATCAGTGAGCAGTGATGAGATCACTGAAAAAGAATAGAGATACTTAGGAACTGTGGGTTTTCCTGCTGGTACATTTAATCCTGCAGGTTCGCTTACTCCGGATGTTTCTGGTGCTTTTGATGATTCTCATACCGATGATTCTCATCCTGATGATTCCTCTGCTGATATTCTGACTAGGCATAGGCGTGCTCAATGGGATCATTCTTGGACTGATCCTGCCTCGCCCGTTGGCATTAGTAATGCTCATCATCACTTGGCTACTGCTTTCCAGGAGATTAGGAATGCTGATCTTCAATCTCATCTCAAAGGAACCTCTCTTATGCTTAAGGCTATTTTTGAGGAGATTGTTGATGTCAAGACTACTACTGTCAAGAGTGTTGCTGATGTTATGCAGAATCATGCTAATTCAGTTGCTCGTCAGTCCAGAGATTTTTCTTCTGTTCATAAGGATCAAGTTTCTCTTGAACAACGGATTGGCATTTTGGAAAAGAAGGCTGAGTCCATGGATGCTAAACTTGACTTACTTATCTCTGCTCTTGTTCCTGATGCTGGTACTGATGCCAAAAAGTGGAGAAAGTACTGTCAACCAAATGCTCTCCTGAGTTAGCTGTTCAACAGAAGGATGATGCTCCTGATGGAGGCTCAAGTCAGAAGAAGATAATTACTGATTCTGATGCTGTTACTAACTCAAAAATCTCTATGACTAAGGAGAGTCATGACACTCAAGTCTCTGGGTCTAGGTCCGGAATTCAATCTCAGGACATTATAGTATGTTAAAATTTCAGAAGGAAACCGTCATGAGTGGAAGGAGGAGTAACAGAACCAGAGGTAGAGGTCATGGTAGAGGAAGAGGGAGAGCTACCAAGCTGATGATAGAACCTCAGAAAGGAATAGTAATCAGAGAAGGGTCAAATAGGAAAGTTTCTTCTGAACAACCTTCAATTTCAGTAAGTAGAAAGGGAAAAGAAGTGCTTGAAGGTCCCTCTCAACTAAGGGTTGCTCAAACACATGAGGAAGAAGAAGAGGAAGATGATGTTCCTCTGATCAGAAGAGGAGGGAGAAGTCAAGCAGATTCAAAGAATGATAGACAGATATTTCTTGTAAAAACTTCGTTGAATGTTGAAGCAGCTAAGCAGGCTGAGAAAGATTACTTTAATTCTTTACAAAGATGAAGTTTCACCAAATCTGGAAATATGCTTCAAGAATATCTGAGAAGGAAGGAAGAAGTCACTCGAAGCTCAAGGAGAGGTTATGATTTCATAAAACACAAAGGCTACAAAGGAAAAAGTTATGATGTCAGAGATGATAAATCTAAACTTCAGATCAATGAAGTATTTAAGTCAAGTGGACATCTCAAAAGCCTTTCTGATGTTTCTAATGTTAGTGGATCTAAAAATTTCAAGAAGTCGTATGAAGAGGTTGTGAAGAAGAAGAATGAATGTCGACTGACATGAACGTATGGAGGAATTGGTCATCCTGATGCAGAAATACTTCCTCAGGCAGCATCATACTATCAAGCATGCCTAACAGAAAATCTGAGTGATAAAGTTACTCAAAGGCATCTTGATAAGCTTATTTCTGTTCAAATGGTGTATGATATTAATGATGGAAATCTGCCTAAAGAGAAGTTAGTGTATTTTCTTAAGGATGGATCAACATTTGCACTGACAGATCTGGATATCTCAAATAAGAAATTGGAAGAATTGAGGTATGTACTGTATATGTTTATTCCTAAAGATGATCTGTGTGAAAAATGGAGAAAGAAGATTCAATCCAGTATTAACTTGCAATTGATGATGCTGAATTTGAAAAATACTGGATATGCTCCTAAATACATTGACATGGATGGACAAGAGGTGGAAATGAAGAAAGGGAATGCATTCATTGAGAAGACTCTGGGAATAGAGTATTTTTATTTCAGTCCTGATAGTGAAAAAGTTAAGCTTATTTATTTGGATGAAAGAATGCTGAGAAGTTCTATTGAAGATCTGAGAGCAGCAATTTATCAGACAGACAAGGATGATAAAAGTCTGAGGAAGCTGAGAAGAAAAATGATTGACTTATTATTGGAAAAAGATGATGAGTTGATGAAGCAGTTTCTTCAGAAGAACACAGGGTTCATAAGAGTGTCTGATTATGAGGGATATCTTAAGCAAAATCCTTATATTGATCCTACGAGCATTTGATTGAAGTTTTGGCATAATTAAATCTAGAGAATTTATGCTTTATTTCAGAAAGTATAAATTGGGGGAGATTGTTGGAAAGTGATGATTTAATGAGTGCATCAGGATCGGGTAGAATCAGTACTTGGAGCATCAGGAGCTGACGTCTGATGATGTCATCATCAGTGGCGGGACAAGTCAGCAGATATTGATTGATAATATTCCACAATTTCAGGAAAGGATTGATTTGCAAAAGATATGCTTCACCGAAGCTGTTATAGAAGATAAGCGACATAAAAATCAATCTAATTTAATGTAGACTATCTTTTGTAACAGAATGTGTAGCTGTGTATGTATATAAACACAGGATAGGTTTTACGAGAGTAATAGCTTTACACGAGTATCTTTGTAAACCTAGCAGCTCTTAAGAACACACAGTTTCTTGAGAGAGTTTGTATCAGTTTTTATAAAGATTAATAAAAGCTGGTATTGATTGTTTTAATATCTGTTTTAAATCGGTTATTTTACACGATTATATTCAACCCCTCTTCTATAATCGACATTGACTGGGTAACACATTCCTTTCAAATTCATTCAATTCTTCTTGCATTGCAGTAACCCAATCAGCATCTTTGAGTGCATCTTCAACTTTCTTAGGCTCCTCCTTGGATAGAAAATTATGATATAGACATTCATTCTGAGTTGCACTTCTTGTCTGAACACCTGCATCAGGATTCCCAATTATTAAATCAGGAGTATGACTTGCAGTCCATTTCCTTGCTTGTGGTAAGTCATTTCTTGAAGTAGATGCTCCCCCTAGATTTGTGCTCTCTTGATTAGAAGAATTTGCTTCAGTAGAAGCTCCCCCTGAATTGTTACTATCACCTCCTGATGGATTATCAGGATTGTCACTTGAATCAGTGTCTGAGGAATTCTCTCCTGATGATTAAGTAGACTCAGAATTTGTAGTAGTTTCCTGTTGCTCCCCCTCAACATTTGCACTACTCGATGTATCACCATTATTTGTATCATCAGTATTAGTACCATCAGTATTTGGTGCTTCATCAGTATTTGATGAGTCATCAGGATTTGGTGACCCATTAGTATCTGATGAATTGTCAGTATCTGATTCTTGTTCTTTAGGATCCTTGGTAGCTTCATTTTCAAAAATCAACCTATCATGTGAGTCTTCATCAATTCATGTTATCTTCTTATCATCAAAAGATACATGTATTGACTCCATGACAGTCCTTGTTCTCAAATTGAAAACTCTGAAGGCTCTTGATGCAGGATAGCCAATTAAAATTCCCTCATCAGCCTTTGTTTCAAATTTCCCTAGCTGTTCAGGATGAGTTCTGAGAACAAAACACTTACAGCCAAACACATGCAAATGCTTCAAACTAGGTTTCTTCTCCTTGAGCATTTGATAGGGAGTTACCCCATGTCTGTTTATCAATGTGAGATTTTGAGTATAGCATGTTGTGTTAACTACCTCTGCCCAGAAATATGTAGGTAATTTAGCTTCTTCTAACAAAGTTCTGCCAGCTTCAATAAGAGTTCTATTTTTCCTTTCTACTACTCCATTTTGCTGGGGTGTGCCAGGAGCAGAGAATTGTTGAATAATTCCTTTGTATTTGCAGAACTCTTCCATCTTTGAATTCTTGAATTCAGTTCCATTATCACTTCTCAGAATCTTGACTTTGTACTTTGTGCTTGTTTCAATCATTCTCACAATTCTCACATGATCCAACAGTATTTCAGGAGTCTCATCTTTTCTGTGCATAAAATACACCCAGGTGAATCTAGAATATTCATCAACAATTACAAGAGTGTACCTTTTCTTACTGATGGACATTATGTTGACTGGTCCAAATAAGTCAAGATGCAGCATGTGATATGGTTCTTTAATAGAGGATTCAGATTTACTCTTGAATGATGTCCTTCTCTGTTTAGCCTTTTGACATGCATCATAGAGTCCATCAGGAGTATACAAAGCTTTAGGCAATCCTCTAACCAAATCTTTCTTAACCAACTCATTTATATTGCTGAAGTTGAGATGAGAAAGTTTCTTATACCAATCCCAACTTCCATCTACTGATTCTTTACTGATGAGACAAGTAGGAGAACCATCAGTATTTGATTGAATGTTGGATTCATATATGTTACCATGCCTGTAGCCAGTCAAAACTGTCTTTCCTGATTCTTTGCTGACTACTTCACAATGAGTGAAATAGAAGTGGACATCATAACCTCTGTCAGTGATTTGACTAATACTCAACAAGTTGTGTTTTAATCCCTTCACTAGAGCTAATTTCTCAATGATGACATTGCCAATGATTATATTGCCATATCCCAAAGTTTGTCCAATGTTGCCATCTCCATAAGACACAGTTGGGCCAGCTTTTTCTTCATATTCTGATAACAGGGCTTTGTTTCCAGTCATGTGCACAGAACATCCACTATCTATGACTAACACATTTTTCCTTTTTCCCTGTAATCAGAATAACAATTCACTAGTTAGAATATTTAGGAACCCACACTTGTTGGGCATGCATTTTATTAACTTTAGCAGCAGAAGACTTTTTGACTTTAACAGTCCTGACAGGATTAACTCCATCAGGATTTGCTTTGTCAGTATCAGTATTAACAAATGCATGCTTCTCTTTGACATTCTTAATGCTACCAGAATTTGCATTTTTATTAAACTTAGGTAATGGATCATAAAAGTTATAGTACAAATCATGGTATTCTTCACAAGTATAAATAGAATACCATTTACTACCGCAATGAAAACAGGAATTCTGTGGTTTATAAAATACTGATCTATTCCTTACTTCAGACCTAGGAATTTCAGTTACTTTCTTTTTACTCTTCCTGCAATCAATAGCAAGATGATTAGAGTTACCACAGTTAAAACAACATTTTCTAGGTGCATTTGGGTTAAACTGATAATTATTCTCTTTATTAATCCCAACTTTACCATTTCTGTTTCTCTTGGCAGTAGATGTCTTTTGTAAACCAGTTACATCACAAACTTTATCTCTAAGTTGTTTCTGAGACAATAAACCTATATTTTTCTTTTCAAATCTCTTGACAGGTTTAGACTTCACATAAGAAACTGAGTTATCAGAAGTAGATCCCTTTTCAAAAGTAGAATTGGGATCATTACCAAAAACAAATTTAACAGGCTTAATCTTTGATTTTGTCTTGTCTATAACATGCCTATAAGTCATTGGATTCACTGTCTCATTCATAACAACTTTCTCCTTCAATTTCTTATCTTTATCTGACTTATAACCTAGACACTCTTTCCAATTCTTAGAAGTATTGATTTCATGAAATTTCCTTCCAGAATCTGTCCAGGTTCTGATTTTCTCTTTGGCATCTTCAAGCTCCTTTTCAAGTGCAGTACATTTAATTTTCATCTCTAAATACATGTGTTTAGCATTGTCACATTCTATCTGTACTTTTTGCAAATGAGAAAATTCAGCTTCTAAATGCTCATTCATTTTCCTAAGTTCAAACATCTCAGATAAGATCCTAGTATTCTCAACAGTTTGACTTCTAAAGCTAATATGCAATGACTTTAGAAAACGTCTTAACTCAGAAGCATTATCAGTATCAAAATCAAAAACAATATTTAGTACCTTATCATCAGGAACAACAGTATCATCAGTATTGGCCATCAGGGCATAGTTGACCACCTCAGTATCAGAATCTGAAGATGAGTCCATCCAATCCTTGCTTGAAGTGATGAGTGATTTAGCCTTTTTGCACTCAGTTGCAAAGTGCCCCATTCCATTACACTTGTAGCATCTCACCTTTGACTTGTCAAATTTGCCACTTTTGCTGTCCTTTTTGTTATACTTGTCTTTTTCAGCATTGAAGATCTTTTTCTGGAAGTTGCCTTGTCTTCTAGCCGTCCTGAACTTCATCTTCTTGAAGCCTCTGACTATCATAGCAACCATCTCTTCCATGTCTGAGTCAGAAGAATCATCATCAGTATTGGCATCAGGATTGCCATCAGTATCTGATGATGAGTCATCAGGATCTGACTCAACTATTCTTGATTTCCTTCTAGAGACCTCCACAGCCTTTCCTTTTGATTTAGCCTCTACTTTCAAAGCAATAGACTTTGCCTTGCTGCTTTTCTTATTCTTCCTTTGTTGAACCTCAAGATCATAGGTTCTCAGCATCCCATAGACTTCATCAAGAGACACAGTGTTTAGATCATACTGATGTCTAATGATTGATGTTTGTGTATCCCATTCTTCTGGTAAAGCTCTTAGAAACTTGGTGTTAGAATCTTCAGAAACATATTTCTTGCCAACTAACGATAGATTATTCAGGAGAGTTAGAAATCTATCATACAAATCAGTTAGGCTCTCATCAGGTCTAGCATCAAATTGTTCATATTCTTGAATCAATAGAGCCCTTCTGTTTTTCTTGACAGATGCAGATCCTTGGCATTGAACTTCCAATGTGTCCCAAATTTCCTTTGCAGACTTGCATGCAATCACCATGTTTGACATGACAGCATCAAGACTGTTGTGAAGGATATTCTTTATTTTTGCATCTCTGAGAACATCAGCTTTCTCTTCTGGAGTCCAATCTGTTTTAACCTTAACTGCGTAGTGTTCAGGTACAGTATCCGTTTATGGAATAAGTCTCGTAGGAATATATGGTCCATCACGAATCATGTCCAAATAATCAGGATCCATAGCCTCCAGGTACATCAGCATCTTCACCTTCCATGTTGGATATTCAGACTTCTTCAGGATGGGAATTTTCATGCTTTCATACTTTGTCGACATCTTAGATCGTATCTGATTCAAATTTAGATCAGTTTGCTCTGATACCAATTGATGCCCAGTAAATCACAATTGTAGAAGGGGGGTTGAATACAATTGTATAAGATTCTAGACTTATTAAAGTATATATCACAAATATGAAAGAATAATAACAGCTTTATTAAATCTGATATAAAACTGTTAAAAACTCTCTCAAGAAATTCTGATATTCTTGAGAGCTTTTAAGTTACAAAATACTCGTGTATGCGAACGATATAAATCGAAACCTAAATTGTGTTTATATACTACACATCTTCTCTATCAATTACAAGATAAGTCCTAATCAATTACAAAGATTGAAACATATCCTAAATCGATAGCTGCATTACTATAAATAAGGAACCGACAAAATACTCTTCCTTATTTAACTAGACTCATAAACCAACTCGAAATAGAAATCCTGATCAGCTTCCAGTCCTGATGATCAATCCTGATCCCAGTCCTGATATAGAAATCCTGATGACAATCCTGATACTGACGCTTGAGCAAATACTGATAACCATGCTGACGATCATTGAATCCTGATCTAACACACACATTGTAGTTCTCTTTATCAAATGCTGGAATTTTAATGCTACTTGACTTCTGCATACTTGTCATGATCTCAGATTTGTAGAACAATCTGTCAGCTCTAATACCAGTTGTTGGTCCTTGACTATTGCAGAAGGGGGGGGGGGTTGAATGCAATACTGATAAATCTCAATCTACGTTCCAACAACTAAAACTAAGATTAAAGTTTATCGGTTTACGAATTGCAAATACAAGTAGACACAAGAGTTTTTCTCACAAAATAAATGTTTTATTTATTTTGTAAAGTGGTGCTACAACCTCAAGAAAATATCAGTTTTCTTGAGCTTCAATTTCTCGAGTGATACACAGAATGAATTGAGAGATAGTCTAAGTAAACTAATCATATCTCTATCATCACGGGTTTGTGAAGCTGCTGTCATTTTCATGTGGCAGCTTCTTACAAATTGTCTACCCGTGAGTCTTACCTAAATTGCTATACAAACAAGTTTATCATTACTGGAAAAAGCAATCTAGATACATTCTATATTTAGCTAACACAATTCAGTAGATGTTTATTTGTCATACTCTTGAATTGGTGAGTTTTTTCATGTGATCTCTCAAGCTTCTGTCGTAGTCTTGCAGACCTGATGCAGTGTTGGGATACTGTAGCACGCCTGTTTCTTGAACATCCAAATTGTCACATGTTTGACTGGGTAGATCCCCAATATAAAGGTTATCCCTTAAAGACAGTATCCTGATCCTCAAGCTTGCTGTCACAAGAACGCGCTTTTGGTGACAGTAAGAAATCCCCGCAATAGATGCTGTCAGGAGTTCCAAGCTTGCTGTCAGACTAAGGTAAAGTTGTTGTCTCAGGGCTTCCGCCAATGTTGTTGTCAGAGTGGATATACTGTCGTGACTTGCAACATGCTGTCTTCTTGTAACCTTACTGTCAGTGACATGACAATAATATTTATTCTTGATGTCGTCCTTAAGCACTTCTTGAGGCTTGAAATACCAAGATGTACTAGATTCTTATTTAACAGTAAACAAAAATGGTTACAAGAACATACTCTGGCTGTGACACTATGTTCATACTTAATAAAATTAAGCATTTAAAAATATTTAATCAAGTTGTCTCATAGCTATCACACATAAATCCCAACAACTAATAACTTAAATGACAAAAGGCGTGCATTTTGTAAAAAAGCAGGTGGAGTTGACTTTGGTTAATAAAGAAAAAGGGGAGTACATAATTCAAGTAACAAGACAGAAGCCAAAACATTACATCTCTCCCCGTCTTTAATACAACCAACTGCCACCATTAAAGCTTCACAATCAATTAATTTATAGCCTTATTGTTAAATCTAAACAACTAGAATTAGTTTAATTCTACTTGTTGGACTATCTAGCGGATCATTATCCCTATAATTTATCTCGAACTACATTTTAGTATTCGATCTTTTTATTACAAAAATAGATAAATTCATGTCGAATATATTATAGATTTGTTATAAATAGTTTGAGATTCAAACCTTGTAATCTGTATTGTATTTGCAACACTGTTCAAGTTTAATATTAATTATATTTAACTTAACTTAATTTTGTTTCATTTCATTCCACACTTATTTGTTGTTGAATTATTAAATCACAAACCGAACAAATTCGATAAAACGGTACAGTTTGTATTCAACCCCCCTTCTACAAACATATCAGGACCTAACATATGTGAATCACAAATGACAACCTATAAGCTAACTATTATAATTATTTTTGTGTTTTTATACAGAGAATATAGTTCCTGAGATTACCTCAGAAAACTTATACGTGGTAGCACAATAAAATACCTAATTCTATGCACTTGTGTATGTATATAAAATTTTAATATTATTCACTTGTCTTATATATCATATTAGCTTAAAACTCATGCGATGCACGGATTATTAATTGTTATTTTATTATTATATTTTTAATATTTTATTAATTGTATTTGTTAAAAAAATAAGTAGACATGTTAAAATAGATAAATACTTTTAATTAATTAAAAATATTAAAACAGATTTTAAAATAAATAAGTAAGGGTTTGCCCGTTATATTTTTGAAAAATGAGGGGTTTTAGTAAGAAAAAATAAAAAAATGTAACATATATTTAGTTTAAAAAGGTAAATGCCCGTGATATTTTTGAAGAATGAGGTTTTAAAATTTATTAATTAAAAGTATTTAAATTCGTTTTAAAATAAATAAGTAAAGGGTTTTCTACGATATTTTTGGGAAAAAAAATGAATTTTAGTGAGAAAAATAGAAAAAGTAAATTGAAAAGGACAATTTCTCGTGATATATTTAGAAAAGAAGGGATTTTGTTAGAAAAAATCTATAATGCGTTTTAGAGTAATTGGTTATAAATAGGTATTTGATTATTTATATTTTAATATTCTTATTGATAGCACTTGTTAAGAAAAATAAGTAGACATGTTAAAATAGGTAAACTTTTAAAAAATAATTATAATATTATAGGTTTAAAAATAAATAACTAAAGGTTTGTCGTGATATTTTTGAAAAATAAGGAGTTTTAGTAAGGAAAAATAGAAAAACTAACATGTTTTAGTTAAAAAAGGTAATTGTCATGTTTGAAAAAATAGGGGAATTTGTTAGAAAAAATAATGTATTTTTAGGGAAAAAGGTAATTGATTATAAATAGATAATATTATTATTTAATAATATATTTCTATAAATAAGTAAAGTTAATTAAGTAAAAACACGAAATACAGTTAAAGGCAATTAAGTAAAATCACAATTTACCATACCGATCAACCAAACTTTTAATGTTTCGTCTATTATATAATAGTATTGATTTATGTAAATATTAAATATTTCCTTATATATAGATATTACATGTGACACATTCACATTGGATTTAATTGCATTACCTAAGGTAAGTTACCTGAGGTAACCTAAGAAATTTTATTCTCTTTTATATATAATAAACGTGAGAATGAACTACTACATAATTTTGATCATTAAATGAAAACAATTTGATTTAATAGAAAAAAATATTTTATTTTTTAATACGCAACCACTCTTCAAAAATCTAAAGTTCAAACCATATCACTAACATATTTAAAATAAATATTTACATTAGTAGAATTAAAAATATTATATAAAGTTAGTAAATATTAGAAAAATTTGTGAGCTCATAAATTTTAATTTTTAAAAAAAATACCCGTACATTTCATGGGCTATAAACTAACTTTAAAAATAAATAAACGGTGCGCAAGTACGAGAAATATTGCTAGTAATATAAATATATTAATACTAGCTTAAAACCCGTGCGATGCACGGATTGTTAATTGTTATTTTATTATTATTTTTTTAAATTTTATTAATTGTAATTGTGCAAAAAATAAGTAGGCATGTTAAAATAGGTAAACACTTTTAATTAATTAAAAATATTAAAACATATTTTAAAATAAATACGTGTGGGTTTGCCCGTTATATTTTTTGAAAATGAGGTGTTTTATTAAGAAAAAATAAAAAATGTAACATATATTTAGTTTAAAAAGGTAAATGCCCGTGATATTTTTGGAAAATAAGGTTTTAAAATTTAATAATTAAAAGTATTTAAATATGTTTTAAAATAAATAAGTAAAGAGTTTTCTGTGATATTTTTGAAAAAAGAATGGATTTTAGTGAGAAAATAGAAAAATTAAATTGTAAAAAGGCAATTTCCTGTGATATATTTAGAAAAGGTGATATTTTGTTAGAAAAAATATATAATGTGTTTTAACTGAAAAAGGTAATTGATTATTTATATTTTAATATTTTTAGTAGTTGCATTTGTTAAGAAAAATAGGTAGACATGTTAAAATAGGTAAACTTTTAAAAATAATTATAATATTAAAATATGTTTAAAAATAAATAACTAAATGTTTGTCCGTGATATTTTTGGAAAAGGAGAGGTTTTAGTAAGGAAAAATAGAAAAACTAACATGTTTTGGTTAAAAAAGGTAATTGCCCGTGATATATTTAGTTAAAAAATGTAATTGGTTATAAATTGGTAATATTATTTTTTAATAATATATTTCTATAAATAAGTAAGGTTAATTAAGTAAAAACATGAAGTATAGTTAATTAAGGGTAATTAAGTAAAATCACAATGTACCATACCGACCAACAAAATAAAGTTAATTAAGTAAAATCACAACGTATCATACCGACCAATCAAACCTTTAATGTTTCGTCTATTATATACTAGCTTATAGCCCGTGCGATGCACGGTTACTTAAATTTTATTTATAATTATTTTGTTTATAATTATATTTTTATTACCCATGCAACACACAATTGTTTTTTTAATATTTATAAATATATTTATTTATGAATATTTTAATATTTAAAAGTTATTAGTTTACATGATTAAATTATTGTTAAAAAAGATTTAGCCAAAATAATTATAGTTAAAAATTTGATATTTATTATATTTTACACGCTCAATTTAATATTTGTTTATATTGAGTTATAAAAATTAGATTTTGTCAATTTTATAGTCCACATGAAATTCACAAAATAATCTTTAATTTAGTTGTGGTTTAATAGTTCTTTTTCAATTAAAAACTATTCTAAAACTAAAAAGAGAATAAAGTGACGAAATTTAATGTTAAGAATTCTATTCTATTTAGGAAATCTACTTATATGTAATTTAGATTATTAGAATACCCTTTATTAACCAAATACATGGTTTTTAATGTTAAATCTAACGGTTTTCACCTATCTATTTAACATTTAACGGGTTTTATTATTTTGGTATTAAATGAGTTTCCTTATTTAATTAAAACTATTTTTATGTTTTGACTTTTTAGAAAATCCAATCATAATATAATATCTTTTAACTTATATCATTTTTAGATAAGAACTTCTTTTTATATGATATAATCTTGATCATGTATTTTTAAAAGTATTGGATCTAACGGTTGAGAATGTTTTGGCGGTATTTAGGACCAAACTACCATGATAACATCATTAATTTTTCTTAATATTTATAATTTTTTTAAATATTTATTGCTAAAATATAATATACTCTTTTTTGTAATATGTTAAAGATGCGGGAACTTTGAACTTTTGAGAAAATAAATTATCAATTAAAATATAATTTTTTTTGTAATAGTTCTTCTTTTAAAGTAGTACACCGTGATCAAAATTCTGTATAAATTTTATTTTTTTATAGTATATCCGGTAAATATCTATGTTATTATATTAAAGACTAAATAATGAAAACTTCCTTATAAGTTAAGTTTGGTCGCTTTGTTTGATCACTCAATCCATAATCGTTGAATCTTTCAAATTAAATTGTTGAAAAACGTTAGATATAACAGTAAAATTATCATGTAGAATGATCTAAGGTTTGAATCTACCAACAACATATTAAAATTTATAGGTTTTTTGAAAAATAAGAATTTTTTCATTTTTTCTTGCAAACATATGTTATTTGATAATATTTTTTGTAAAGTACGATTTTTCAGAAAAGTACTATACTAATTGATTAGCAAACTTTTAAAGTTTCGAATTTAATAATTTACAATGTATATAGGTTTAAAAAATTTGGCCTCTTGAGTCTAAAATTTCAAAATAAGGTTTTTTTTAATATGAATATAGTTCTGCTAACAATGAAATTAGGTCTCTATGAGTTCTTATAAAACAAAATCACCATTTACGTATAATTTATTATTTAATAATAAATAATATTTGATTAGTTATGATATAAAACTTAATAAAATAGGATTAAAAATATGCACAATTTTATAAAATTTTATCGTCGCATTATTATATTCTTTGTTGATTTGAATTTTTCTTAGATTGATTTTAATTTTTGAACATAGATTTCTAAATTTAAAATAGTTAGAAAAAAGTAATTAAATTGGTGTTAAAATAATGATGACATAATAATTATTATTAGAATTTAAATATTCACTTTATTAATTGGCCTTTATCTTGTGTTTTAAAAATCAGATTTTGACGATTTTACACCCCACATGAAGATAACTAAATTATCTTTAATTAAAAGATGGTTTAACAATTTTTATCTAGGTGGAATTGTCCATGAGAAAAGAAAGTCACGAATTTTTTACATGGAGAATTCTATTCAATATAGAAAACTTATTTATATTTGGTATATTTGGTTTAAATTATCAAAATACACCTTTTAGAATTTAAATATAATCCTATTATTAATAAAATAAACTTTTTTAATATTTGATCTAACGATTTTCATTTATCTAGTTAAGATCTAATGGTCCTTATTAATTTGGTTGTCTACGACCAAAATTTGGGATAAGATCTCTATTATGATTATTATATATAAGGATTTAATATAATAATGATATCAAGTATATACTGATATAAGTATCTTACTAACTGCTTTTACTTTTAATGTTTCGGTTTTATTTACGGTGTAAATAAAATTTTAAAATACATTATTACTTAAAAATTATTAAATAGAATACAAATTATGTTATGATTATATAAAATTTTATTCTCATATTATTATATTCTTTATCGATTTGAATTTGCTCTTAATTAATTTTGATACTTTATTGAAACAAACATAAAATTTCTATATTTAAAAAAATTAATGGAAAAATAAATAAATTAGTGCTACAATAATAAAAAAACATTAATTAAAATTTAGATACTCACTTTAATATTTGTGTTCTATCCCGAGTTTTAGAAATTGGATTTTGACGATTTTACAACTCATGTGAAACTAACGAAATTATCTTTAATTTAATGATGGTTTAATAATTATTATCTAACTTGACCAGTTGACCTACCCATAAAATAAACTGAAAAGAAAAGATGGTTAAGAAGTTTTACACAAAGAATTCAATTCAATATAGAAAACCAATTTATAATTGGTTTAAATTATCAAAACACACTTCTTAGTATTTAAATATAATCCTAAATTTAATCAAATACACATTTTAATATAAGTATTATATTCAAAATTATCGTTTATGAATATGAAACCCTCAACATTTTAATAATATTTTGATATTATCCTTTTATGTTTGTTATATGTAAAATAATATAATTATAATTTGGATTAATCGAATTGTTATGTTCCTTCAGAAAATGTTTAAATTTATTCATGTACAGGAGTTCTCCTAAGTCTAGGGTATCATTGTAATCGATATGAATTGTTATCTTGATATTTGGTTTAACAATTATTATCTAACTGGAACTATACATAAATTCAAGAGAAAAGATATTTAAGAATTTTTACATAGAAAAATTTTAAATTATCAAAATACACTTTTTAGTATTTAAATATAATTCTATTATTAATCAGATACACTTTTTAATATTAGATCTAACAATTCTCTTCGATCTATTTAAGATCTAACTATAATTATTAATTTGGTCGTATACTGATCGTACACGGACCAGATCGATTTTAATTTTTTTCTTAAATTGATTTTAATATTTTATTGAAATAAACAAAGAATTTATAAATTTAAAAGAATTAGGGAAAAAAAATTAAATTGGTGCTACAATAATAAAAAAATATTTATTAAAATTTAGATAATAACTTTACTGTTTGGGCTCTTGGGCTCTATCTTGAGTTTTAGACAACAGATTTTAACGATTTTACAGCCCACGCGAAGCTTACAAAATTATCTTTAATTTAATGATGGTTTAATAATTATTATCTAACTGGAACTATCCATAAAATAAAGAGAAAAAATAATTACGAATTTTTACATAAAGATTTCTATTCTATATAGAAAACCCATTTATAATAGGTTTAAATTATCAAAATACACCTTTTAGTATTTAAATAGTATCCTATTATTAATCAAATACAATTTTTAATATTATATCTGACGGTCCTCATCGATTTGAATATTTATAGTTTTATAATCCAACGGATCCTATACTTTTGGTAGTACAGTGACCGACCAAAGTTTTGGATAAGATCTCCCTTACGCTTATTATATATAAGGAGTTAATAATAATAGTATGGTATTATTGATCGATTGATGTGGGTAATTTTATGTTTTACTCTCTTAAGTTCAATCATTAACTTGGGCCGTCAAAAATATAAAATATGCCATATTTGGGCCCTAAATTACGCAATCAGTAGGGTTTGTATACACATATTTTTTCTAGTCGTCTTCTGGAGCCGCTAACTGTTTCTTTTAGCGAAGGAGAATGGCTTCCTCATCGCCACCGGAAAAAGAAACCAAAAACCCATCTAGGCTCACATCAATTTTTCCTGGGTTTAAAAAACCGAAGTCCTTAAAACAAGATGGAGCTCCTCTCAGCGGAGAAACCAAAAAGTCACGAAGAATGAAAAACCTTCTAAAACCATTAATAAAGTGGGGTAAGTCTAAACATAAAACTGAAGAAGCTAAAGAAGATGAGACAACTGAGAAAGTGCCGGATGTAATTACTGAGGAAGAATCTCAAGAAGAAAAGTCTCAAGATCCTGATGAAGAAACTAAAGAAGATGAGACAACTGAGCAAGTGCCGGATGCAATTACTGAGGAAGAATCTCAAGAAGAAAAGTCTCAAGATCCTGATGAAGAAACTAAAGAAGATGAGACAACTGAGCAAGTGCCGGATGCAATTACTGAGGAAGAATCTCAAGAAGAAAAGTCTCAAGATCCTGATGAAGAAACATTAAGATATCTTTGCAAATACAACAGGTATTACGGGTCTATCTCAAACATATTTGATAAGCCTACAACAATTGTCTCATACCATCCCCTGCTGGTTTTTTTCAAATCTGAACTCCCCAACGGAGAAGATATTACTGGATCCCAGTTGTGGGAAGAATTATCAAGGTTGAATATAAGATACAGGAACCTTGTAGCAGAGAAAGGCAAAGCGGCAAAGCGTCAAGATTTTTTAACATCTGCTGAATATGGCTTTTTTTATCTGTCGAAATTGGCATGGGAAGAGGGGAACGATTCTGATGTTGAACTGGCTAAAATGGAATTCGAAGAGGAAATTTATCCGAGTGATCTGGAACTGGCTAAAATGGAATTCGAAGAGGAAATTTATCCGACTGATCTGGAACTGGCTAAAATGAAATTCGAAGAGGAAATTTATCCGAGTGATCTGGAAGTTGTTACCTGCCTATTTTTGTTTGATTATTTATTTGTAATTCCCTCCTATCAGTTGATCACTTTGTGTTTTTTTTGCAGGTAAAGGTCGAGCTGCGGGCTTCTGATGGACATGAGTTTCTGGTACGCCCTGCCGTGGCTTTTCAGTTGGGCGTCATTAGGAAGGGTGACATGAAACCTACCACAACGCAGAGAGTCTTTTACGATCTTCCAGGCATCACACAAGAAGCACTGAATTTTGTTGTTTTGCATTGCAACAATCAGCTTAAGCTAT
Organism: Heracleum sosnowskyi; assembly: GCA_030848705.1. Lineage (NCBI taxonomy): Eukaryota > Viridiplantae > Streptophyta > Magnoliopsida > Apiales > Apiaceae > Heracleum > Heracleum sosnowskyi. The sequence goes on from CM061235.1 coordinate 77,999,528, forward strand.
ATCGTAATTTCAATGCTGAGCAAACTGTCCAACAACTCAATCTGGTCACACTGTTTAATGTCATTCAGGTGTTTAAGTTCTCTTGTTTTCCAAAAAAATATTCTAGAGTTAACAATATTCTTCATTTTGTTATATGATATTTGTTTGCCTACGTAATCAAATGCTTCTATCTTTTACGATATCTTGTTATAGAAAAATGTGGTTCGATTCTTGCAACAAATATACTTACGTAGGAGTATGAATTAATGCCTTTATCTTTCGTCATTCAAGGCATCACACCACCTTGACATCCAGAGTTTGATGAATTTGTCATGTCGATCATTGGTCAAGAAAGTGGACGGCAAACGATATCAAGAAATCATAAACAAGATTGACTCCGATACAGAAAATGTCCAGAATTACAATGATACGGAATTAATTTCTAGGTATGGGTGTACATTGTTCACAGCATTAAAAGTAACAACCACTTGAGTAGTATTTTATTTTGTATATAAGTACATAATAAATGGACTTGGCAATTTTTTTGTTCACAGCATATTGAGAAAGCGGGGTGAAGAAGTACTTATAAATGTATCATCATTTTGGATTAATATGCCATGGTCTCCTTTTGTGGCTTCTTTTCTGAGCTTAGTTGAAAGAAGGGTCTGTATTTGCACAAGCCTTAATTTGGACAGTTTTGAAATGGAATATCTTTCGTTTTTTTCTTCACTTAGTTTTTGGTTTTTGGGTGGAAGAGTTATATTTTTTGTTTGACTGTCTTATATATTTGATACTAAATTCCAGAAAAGAATTGTCGACCAACTTGCTCTAAGGATGATGAATCTTGAGTTGGACATGGAGAACAAGGAGCTGGAAAAGATCGTTCACGATTTATACCTATGGATTGCTAACGGTAAAACAATGTCCATATATTTGTTCTTTTCTTTTAGCTAATTAGTACGATAAATTTAGTATGCTGAAGAAATCCAACAAACAGAACAAGAATTAGCTAATCGTCTAGATGCTGCTGCATTTGTGCGCCTTCTTCACATTGTGAAAAGTGATATATCCTGCACTAAGCTAAAGGTTTGTTGTGTTGTGCATTGTTTACGTACTAGATTCTTTTCTATTTTGAGGTCTCATTTGTGAAACAACTCTGCTCTTCAATAACAGTGTTGGGCTCTTAAACTACTCGGGTTTGCAGTTTCTGAAATATTCAAAGAAGTATTGGAAGAAATTCCATTCCTTGTGAAGCTTTTGATTAAACGAGATAATCTTTTAAGGGTTGCGGTAATGTTCACTAACTTGGTTACTTTCTCAAATTGGTAATAATTAAACTGAATGCTTGTGTAACTAGAGATACCATTTTACATGTGTAGACTTTGTATGCACTAAAGAGACTAGCTGTTGGTTCCTCTGCTTATAAAAAAGCTATCATTGATAACTACGCTTTGGAAGAGGTGCTTAAAATTTCTAATGAAGGTTACGAACCTGACTTTCGATTTTATGCCGCTAAGTTTTTGGTAGTTGTTTGTCGTGGAAGCGGTCTTCCTTCTGAAAAGGTTAATCGCGGATCATTTTTTTTTGTTATATGTTTTCTTACATGTAACGATCCCATGCATTGTTAAATGAGTGTAATATTTTGGCAGGTAGGAGTAGCTCGTGACATCATAGTCAACATCTTAAAAAGTGAGATTAACCATTCTACACTGAACTACAAAATAGTGTTTCCATGTTACGCCCTCCAGTATCTTTCTTATAACGAACCTCTGGAAATGGGTGAAATCTTGTTGAGAATGCTTATTAAATTCCTCTGGTAGGTGTTTTTGGTCTATTTTCTCGTGGCTTAATATTCTCACGACTTGTAGTTAATATTTTCATGGTTACTGATATTTTAGGAGTAAATGTACTGGGATTTCTGGTTCTGCACTTGGAGTGGTTGGAAATATTGTGAGATTAGGAAAGGATAGCGATATTGAGGTATGTTTAACATTTTGGATGTCATAGTATTATGCACGCCCACAACCTTTTGGAACCAAAAAGCTACAGAGCTTGATTTGGCTCGAAATTTTCTGCTGTATTTTGATTTTTCTTTTTAGATGGAAACTATGATTGAATGTGTGTAGTTTGAAAGATGGTTTAAAATCTTCTCTTCAGCAATTTTGAGTTTGTGATATGCATTGATCTCTGATGGTGCTACTTGTGATACATTCTTGTTTATGAGTCCGGTGATTATGTCTAATACTCTAATTCACTCTTCCAGTTTATGATTTCTCGTTGTAAGCTTCTAGAATGCCTTGGGACGATCTTGGTCATTTCTACATGTAAGAAGTTTCAGATGGAAGCTTGCCAGATAATTTCGAACATAGCTGCTCGAAACAAAACATCGAGAGAAGTTGGTTTCTTATTCTATGATTTTATTGGGAATTATTTGCAAGTTATCCCTTCTGCATGACTTTAATGTATAAATGTAGGTTTTATCGTATTTAGTTAATTGCAGCTAATCTAAGTTTGTGACTGGAATTAACAGGAGATGGCTAAAGCCAACATGACTCTATGCAGCCTGCTTGAAAAGGATGGCTCTTATGTAAAGATGGAGGTTGCATGGGCAATCCTTAATGGCATCTATGGTAATAGAAAAAGACAGATTGACGTGTACCTCACAGCGGAGGATTACTATGATAACATATGAAGGCTGGAATATATTCTCCGAATGCTGTTATGTCCATGTTAATGTAGACATCTTTATTTTCCAATGAATTGGTAATGTTGGCGGCGGCTTTATCTTTTTTTTTTTTTTTTTAATGTTTTTGGCAAAAGCGAGTGGAGATATTATGTTAGCTGTTAAATCAGATGTCAAACAAGACTGTAACTTAGTATGAACATTAGCAGGCTAACGTAAAACAACAAAACCATGTTTAAGGAATGTAGTGTTTTGTGACACTCCTCCATGACACCATTGGAACCATGATTCTAACTTCCTGGACAGCAACTAGATAATCAGATGCAAGTTCCATCAATGAACAGGACTGATCTTCAATCCAACTAAGCACCTCCTCGATAACAAAACTTAGCTGATATCTGTTGGACATCAACTAGACAATTAGACTTAAGTTCCACCAATAGACTGGACTGATCTTTAATCCAACTAAGCGCCTCTCTGATAATGGTAGCTTCAGCTGACTCTGGAGAACCGAAGCCTGAGTGTCTACTGCCCGCCTCTCTGATAATGGTAGCTTCGGCTGACTCTGGAGAACCGAAGCCTGAGTGTCTACTGCCGCCCGCCCTTGGCGTGTCTCCATTGCACAAGTCGAGAAGTATATAATTGTCTGAAATTCGTACATTTTATTCTCAGCCAACAGTGTTTTAATTCTTTGAACATCAGTACATGTACTACAATGCGAACCATTTTGGATACTTTAACGTAACAAATTCAAGTACCTCGACCCAATATATAAATTGACTTGACAAATGATTTCAAATGAACAATTAACCCAACTTTGTATATGCAGTGATATCTCACTACTTCTTGGGGGCAAATCTTGACTTAATTTTGTCAACTTGTTTGGTGCCAATATGGACTGTGTACCAGGCAACTGACTATTGAAAGCAACAAGGACTGCAGCAGGAACCTTCCCGTTGTTCTTTTGAAAGTGGACAAGGGCCTTAGGGAACACAAATATTTCACCTTTCTTGATGGTTTTGGTGTAGAGGGTATTTGTCGTGGTAATGAATCCAACCTCCAGCTCTCCTTGGAGCATGAACGCGATTTCAGTGGCACGAGGGTGGGTGTGAGGTGGGTTTAGGCCACCAGGGGCGTAGTCAATACGTGAGAATGAGACACCGAGTGTGTTTAGTCCGGGGATCTTTTGCACATTAGCTCCAGTCACCAATGAACCAAATGTGTTGTTGGTGAGTCCTGGCTTAGACAAGCCCGCGAAGAAGAAATCATCAGCGGTGAAATTCTCTTTGCAGGCATATCCATTCATCTTCACACCTGTTTCGACAAAAGAATGAATAACATGAGTATAACCAGAACCACATTTCAGCATCACAATGCTACTATTTAAATAGTCAATTAGAGTATACAGTGTCTTTCGTGTGAATCAAAATAATGGATGGAGTAAATTAACTTTTAGTATTTGTTGCAATTTCACTAACAAACCATAGTTATAAGTTATAACAATGTAAGTATATGATTTACTTATCAAATATGATTCTATAAGGTTTCAACTTTACTCAACGAAAAGTTGACAATGTTCTGAAACCAGACAACCATATGCCCCAGGGACCTCCAACTTGATTATCTTTTTCTGTAAAGGCCACTTGCATACACACTTATGGATTACTAAAACTCGAGCCCCCCTTAGAACTACCGGCCCTGTACTAAGATATCAACTATCAGAAAGACAGAAACCAAAATGAGGGGGGTATCACTGGACTATTAGCCTTTTCTATGAGTTTATGACTTGAATTTCGATTATACATATTCATCTGTTAAAGAATAGTTTCCAAGAAAATTAGCTATATCTAGCCATTGTGTCAACAATTTAAACATTATGGTTTTGCAAACAAACATTGCAAGTGGTGAATAATGCATAAAACAATGAAGAAGAAACAAGTAAACTTAATCCAGCCCAACTGCCTAAAATGAGTTTTGTTGACTCACAATTAAACAATTCAGCTCAAGACATAGAGAAGTGACCAAATTCATATGTAATCATTTGGACAGGTAGATAGAGCTTAACCAACAACCAAGTACCAACTACTCATCAAGAGTAAAAATAAATGAGAATAATATGCTCTGAGTAACAATTTAACAGACCTAATCTCATTACTCAAATATGACAAACATTAATACTTGACTTCAGCCCTTCTCTTGGTAACTAGATGTCGATGGTTCGAACATATTTAGGTTTCCGCAAATATTTATTTTCTTAAAAAAAGACAAAAGCATAAGACTTTGACATGGATAAAACCCAAAATTCAGAAACCAACAGTATCAAGAATCTGTCAAGAAAGGAAACAGAGTAAAACATCTATAACTCATATTTCCAAATAGGACTTGAGAATTTTTTTAAAAAAATATTGGGTAATGATGCAAAAATCTCATATTTCTAAAAATAAACAAACCAACATGTCTAAATTCCCAGTTGGCTAATGTTGACTTCAAAGTCACTAACATATGTCTTGAATCATCAAACTATGATCATGGCCTATAGAAATGACTAAACTTTTCAAGAAACAATGTTCAAGTACAAGCAAGAATCAAGAATCATATGCACAAACATATATATATAAATTATCTAAGCTTTTGGGTTGTAAACTGAACCTGAGGTAAGATCAGCCACACAAACATCTTGAAGCAAGTCAGGATCTGCAGAAACAGAGTTGAAACCAATGGCAGCTGCAACTAACATAACCACCATGAATTTTTCAAAAGACCCCGTGATTTTAATAATTTTTTGTACAAATGTTTTTACCAGAGAAATGAAATGAGAAGGATGGAAGTGAAGAGATGTTTGTTATTGAAAGGTGGTGGGTGAGTTATTTATAAGGGCAAGACTGAACAGTTTTGGAAGATTATTGTTGTTATTAGTATGCAGATAAGAATAATTAAGAGTTAATTAATGTTAAATATGTAGAACATGTATGATAATGCATGAAACATGACAGCCTGACTCACTGTCTTCTTTAGCTTAAAGTAAAGTTGCTTCAAAATTTTATGGATGGTCGACCAAACTTACTCCCTCATTTGTATTTAAAAATTTGAAATCATAATTTTTGAGCACAGAGAAATATCAATTTTTAAATTACATTGTAGCTAAACTCCTTTTCTTTTCTATTTATAAATCTATTATTATATATCTTATACTGCAAACATACTACTTTGTGAATGATTTTATTCTATATTAAATTACAAATTTAACCCTGTTATCTTGTTATACTGTACATGTATTAGTGCTATAACTCTGTAGCTCATTCTAACCTTTCGCCTCTCGCAGAACTATGACGCCAACATCAGCACCGAATAACATGAGGTGGATCGGGCTAATCAAGTCTGCACGTAGATATATATATCTCTATACAATCTTCGTTGATCCAACTTCGGCCTCCTCCTATACAATCTCCGATTATCTCCCATATGCAATTAAGCGCCGGTAACATAGCGAAGGTGAGAATATGTATAGGAGACTAACATAGATTTTTGATGAATCTTTGCCCCCTATGTATACATACACATTGTTTAACTATCTCGTGAGTAAGTGGTGCAATTTATCATTATTGTGTAGCTTACCCAAATCTGCACTCTGTCTGTTCGATGAATTGCCATCAAAGATTTATCGTAGTTGAATCCGATTTTATGCTAATATTTGCATGAATTTTATGTGAATATCTTTTATACACATACTACATGATCAATTTGCAATCGATTGAGGGATTTCCCTCGGCCACCAAACTTTCTATGTAGCGGCCTTTGTACTTCATATGTTTCTGGTAAATCTGGTCACATTCCCTGTGTACACTTTGATTGTTGTCGGATATCCCTTATAATTTTAGAGTTCTAACCGGTTTTGGGTTTTTATTTCTTATTGACTATCTATGTTGCTACTCTGTTAATATATTTTTAAGGAACCGTTTATGTATATTACTTTGTTCTGGAAGACCCCTGTAATTAGCTCCTTAGTGATTCAGAGGCTGTATCAGTGCGTCTTAGTCATGTGTGCATGAAGAAGGATGGAAACAGATGAAGTAACTACATAATTTAGAGCGCTACCTAGAAATTTGTAGGTGCCTCAATGTTTTCAATGGAGGCAAAATCTCACGATTGGAATTGTTTTCTCTGGTGAGAGTTGTCATGCTTATACTTCATCTTTACTGTCATGTGGTGGTTATCTTTTCTAGAACTTCAACTACAATATTAAGTAGAGTTTAGCAATGCTGGCAAGTTGAACTTTAATCTAGGATTAAAAATATTAATAAGAAAGAAGTCACAGGATATAGAAGAAGAATGTAAGAACTACATGAGTTTTAAAGAGAGGTACATATAAAAATTGTATCCCTATAACATAATTGTATCTGATAGTTGCTGCTGCAGGGGAGTTATTGAGGCTAAAGAGTCCCTCAAAACGTAGTGAACTGTAATGCATTTTTGACACTACTATTTAGTATTGTAAACTGGTTATGGTAGTTTAGCCCTGAATTAGAATATAAAAAAGATTATAGCTTTGCTATCTACAAAGGCCTTATATTTTTTGCAAGAAGGAACCACTACCTGCATCTATATTAATAGGAAGTTTTCTATTTTATGCGGCCAAATATTTTAAATAAATCTTTATAGTACTCACCATTGCAAGAAGGAACCAGTACGTGCATCTGTATTGGCAAGAAGGAACCATTATGTGCATCTATATTGATAAGAAGTTTTCTATTTTGTAGGGCCAAATATTTTAAATAGATCTTTATAGTACTCGCCATGTTTTGGACATAGTTGCATACTTATAAAACATTGTTTCTTAGAAGGATTGCATAGATATTTGTTCATTCTTCAAGCCAAGCCATAAGTAGTCGGTGATATAAAATATAATAAACTTTATAAAAGTTATGTCGTATAAATGAGTTTCAAGCAAAATTATAAAGTTCGTGATGGAAATCTAAAACATGAATATGTATTGATTAAAAGTTATATGACTTAAGTAGGTTCCAAACATGATTTTAGTTGATCACTTGATCCTAAAATTGTAGACTTTGGCATGACAAATTATTTCTGACATCGTTCCAAAAGTTCTATTTCTTACAGATAAATATTGGTTCCATTTTGAGTGACATAGCTAGCAATAGGATAGAAAATTCTGATGAGTGCTCTATCGAGTTGGAGAATGGCCTAAAGTGGAAAAGTAATTCTTTTTCTCTAAACAAAACTAGCCTCGAGGACCACTCGAAAGGTGTACCATTACACTACTGTGGAACGACCATAGAACATACCATCATCAATTATAGTAAGCACTGTGTAAATTTTTATTAATGATTTTAGAAGTTCAATAAGGATACTTCCATCAAGCTTTGTTTATGTTCTGCCTTGATAGGGTGACATAGTACATATATAGTAACATATAATGGAACTACAAGGATATAAAATTTACATAATTAGATATACCTGGCGTAAAGCTTCTCAAACGAGTGATTACAGTGACCAAAGTCTGGTTGGTGACCAGATGCCGCCGAGAAGCCAGGAAAGAGTGAAGATTTAGTTGTTGGAAAGATATATGGGCAGTCATGAGAGGAAGAGCTGCAGTGTTGAATTGCACATATAGGATATACATATGACTCCGGGTATAAGAGGATATACTGCATTTCAGAAGTTCTAAAGTTAGCTTTCTATAACTCTTTACCTTAATTTTTTGTGTCCTCTATTTTAATAGTATTTGCTTGCTTGGTATATAGGACTGGCTCTTGGTAAAAACGAATCAGAAATGCAATACCAACATGTAGTTAGCTTATCTGGTTTTCCTAAGCAACATAAGAGTACCTCTTTTTAACAAAAAGAGGGAAAAGTGGTAGGTTTATGTGTTATCAAGCTTGTGTAGTTGAGATCATTCAGCCAACAAATTCTGCTTTAAATGAAAAAATGGTGCTTATCATAGAGTTTCATGGCCGGGTTATCATGCTTCTTACTTTTCTTTCAGTGGAATAAGGCAACAAAAATTAAAGGTAATAAGCAAATTCAACTTTGTTGTTTGTTAGTGAGGAACAAGAAAGAAATAATCATAGTACTTGTGATGTTTTTGTGCATTTTACTAATGAACCCTGTCTGTTTAAACTTTGTAAATTTGTGTTATTTTGATAAACTAAAAAAATCTATTCGACCAGCTATCTTACTTTATAATAATTTCACGGTTGTTTCAGTATTTGCTCAGGTAATACTTTCACGGTTGTTTCACTATTTGCTCAGGTCTCAGTATATCTGTTAAGTATTCTCCATTTACTTCCTAAAAACAGTAAGAATTGAAGTTGTTAATGTAAAATAAATTAAATTGTTGATAATAAATCAAAAAAGTTCTTATATTCAATATAGTGACAAAGGAATGAGAGGAATTAATTGAAAGCTTTTACTTTTACAATTTTAATGGAAATAATTGTGGTGGATTGTTAGTAAGATGGATGAACAGTGTCATCTAGAACATGTTTGCAAATTCAACTAGATGGTAATACGAAAACACAGTTTGCACCAAACAAAAAGGAGTTTTAGAAAGAGTTTAACTATCAACTTAAGGAGTACGACACATTTTATTGATATTTTAGGGACACCAAACTTATCTTGCATTACTGGAGCTGCATTAGGGAATAATCCATCTTAATTTGATTTCACTATTCTTCCCTAAATTATTCCTCTCCCATCTCTTATTTCCCAACAAACTATGATTCAATGTACAGACTTTCTATAGTTGAGGAAGTTCATATATCAACCAAGTTTCTGTAAGATACAGTAGACAAGCTTCTGTAATTGGTTTAGAACCACAATTGGCTATTATGTGAAGTTTTGTTGGTTGTTGGAACGTACAACACCTATGAAATAGTGACTTGATAATTGGTATTATTCAATATCATTCATTGGTTGCCCTTGTATTGAATTACACTCCTACCCGTATTTTATGTTCAGCGCTTACCAGCCGTCTGTCAGTCAGAATTCACCATGAAAAGCTTTGTGATCTTTCATTCCTCCTAACCCTTTGAACTATTGCACTTCTATTTCGTGGGATGTGCAAACATCCAAATATCTGTCATTTCTCCCATATTGTGTTCAAGGACAAAATATAAGTGCAAGAGTTTGAAAGGGTGAGGAGGAGTGGAACACCAAAAGAGACCTCCAAAACAAACTTCTGATCTTGGGACCAGGTATTCATCTTTTGACTATAGATTATGAATAATGATTCATAAATATTAGAGACATTTTCTGATTATACTCAGTTATGTTTTTTATACAGCTTGTAAGTTGGAATCGATAAAATCAGATGAGGACACTTCTGCTTAAAATAGAGGTCACCTTATTCTGTTTTTGTGTATTCCTTCTTTTATAACTACTTCAATTTCTTCTAATGCTTATTTTTAAAATTTGTGCAGACTAATGAAACGTGGTTTGTAAATAGTAGTAATGGATTACTGGACTTATTACTTGCTGATTGTCGTTTTTAAGCCTAGGTTGAGATATATTCGCTCATTTATCATAGTAACTAGATTAATTTTGCAATTCATTACTAGATTAGGAGCAAGAACAATTGTATTTATTAGAAAAAGGACAAGAACAACACAAGTACTTACTTTCACTTACATATATGAACTTCTAGCAAGATTAACCGCCTTCTTAGAAGATTAGTACATATTATGAAGCCCATTTTCTCTTTTATAATGAGAATATTAATGGCATCAGCTGGTTTGGCTAATCAAGAATTGGCGAGCAAACTGAGGTCATTGTCTTTTTATCCAATAGGGTACTTGGATCACTTACGACCTCCATGATCTAAGTTCTGGTCAAGCTAACATGTATTGATGTATAGTAAAGCTAACATGTATAGTAAACTTATTCAAGAATAAATGAATTAGACATGTGTTTGTCAGTATTTTTTTTATCTAATTAATATAAGGAGGACATTGTTTTCCAACATATATAAACCCTGTATATTTTACGGGATGTAGAAGGCATGTATTATATTAAACAATCCCCCAGATAGCAAACTTTTCTATGTGACTCAGATTTTCATAATTGTAACCGTTCTTCTTGGGTTTTCATACGTTCAGCCATTGATGTCACAGTCCCCTTGTAGTCATAAACAATCAAATCATCTGCCATGGAAGAGCGAGATTACAAAAACATATCTCGTTCTTTTTGGAGAATCGAAGCGTTAATTTTGGTATTAAATTCATGGGAAAAGAAGGTTACTTCACATACATGCCTTTTTTTAAATGTATTTTCCCACTCTATTGTTCTTCCTTGATGCACTTACGTAGTTACATAACTTATCATTGTTCAATCTAGAAATGGAATAGGCTATGTATGTGATTTAAAGAGTTCTTTAGTTAAAAGTCAAAACTATAGTTCTGTTGATCTATTAAATATCATTGTTCCTCTCCTGCTCTTAATCTCTCCACTGTCTCTCATGTCTTAATGTCCCTTGCCTGATGCCATATTAAAAAAACTTTACATGCAATCCTCAAACCAGAATATGCCTGTGAGATGTACACACAAGTGTAAATATTAAATTTAGCAAATTGTCCATTGATGGGTTTCGTTTGATGAATTCCAGTGTCAATTTTGATGAACAGATAAGAAAGAGTGCTTATTCTAATCTAAGCTCTTTTAAACCAGATTTCTTATCTACTTGCATGTCAAATATGTATTCTTATTCTGTCATCTTTTTTTTCCCACCTAAGATTTTAATTTCAGGTATACAAATTGCAGTTATTAGCCTCATTTCCAGTCAGTTTCCGACAAAAACCTATTGATTTTTTCTTTTTTGCTGCTTCAAGTGATATGTTTGCTACTTTGATCATAATGTTGCCTTTTTTATTTTTCTTTATTAATTCGAGATTCACTTTTGATGTCTTCTATAGGTTTAAAAACGTAATTTGCTTTCATATGCTTAAAGCATTATCTAAAGTGGCAATTCAATGTTGAGGATATTGCAGAAAAAATCTGAGCGCCTCATTGGAGTCCCCTTTGGATGGTTTTGTAGAGCCTCTATTCAAGACTTCATCCTTATACAAGGGGCATGATCAGGGTTGCTCTTATGTAAGCTAATTATTTCTTCTCCATAAAGATAAAGACAGTCAAAGAAGCCATCTACTTAAATGAAAATATATCCAATCCATGAACTTGGAAACGGCCAGTCCTGAAAGGGCTTCCAAGGGGTTGCAAAGCGGTACATATTCATTTTGATGATGTCTTCATGCTCACTTACATTGCCTACAATTCTACACCTAGGCTGTTGTACATCAATCAAAATTGGAAAACCCACTTAGTGGTTCTTAATTCCCCTCCTCCGGACAGGTGCATGGAATCCTACAAAGCTCCTGCCAAGATTGCGGGTTACTTAGATACATCATACATTGCTTATTTACCATACTTCTCCGGATGCTTAAAAGCAGAATTATACTTCCCGTATTACCATACTGCCCTGACATCTATATTGCATAAGATGTACACATGAGAGCATGCTTCTCATGTTGTAATCGAAAGAAATAGCAGCTGGGTTTGTGCTGTGAATTTTTTAGCATCTGAATTTTGTCTACTTGCCTTGGACTTGTGGAGTACACTACTACCTGCTTGTGCGTGTTTCTTTCTGTGCATGATTAGTATTACATGTGTTCTCCGACAGCAAAAATACGGTCTCACTAAACAAAAACTGTTGCATTACATAAGATTCATAATATATAATAACAGTTGGTTAGAACATGCCCGTTTCTCGCACGGGCTACAAAGCTAGTTATAATATAAATTCTCATCATTTAGTTGTGACTTATATTTATGAGAAATTCATGAATTGAAAATTTACATAAGCTTTACATATCAATACTATTATATAATAAACGAAACATTAAAAGTTTGGTCGATTCGTATGGTACATTGTGATTTTACTTAATTGCCCTTTCTTAAATTCGTGATTTTACTTAATTAACCTTATTTATTTATATAAATATATTATTAAATAATAATATTACCTATTTATAATAAATTACCTTTTTCACCTAATATACATTATTTTTTTTATTTTTTCTAACAAATTCTCTTACCTTTTCAAATATATCACGGACAATTACCTTTTTTTAACTAAAATATGTTAGTTTTTCTATTTTTTCTTACTAAAACCCCTCATTTTTCAAAAATATCACGAACAAACTTTAGTTATTTATTTTTAAACCTAACATTATAATTATATTTTTAAAAGTTTACCTATTTTAACATGTCTACTTATTTTTCCTAACAAATGCAATTACTAAAAATATTAAAATATAAATAATTAAATAACTATTTATAACCAATTACCTTTTCAGCTAAAACATATTATAGATTTTTTCTAACAAATTCCCCCATTTTCTAAATATATCACGGGAAATTGCATATTTCAATTTTTCTCACTAAAATCCATTCTTTTTCTAAAAATATCACGGGCAAACCCTTTACTTATTTATTTTAAAACGTATTTAAATAATTTAAATTATTAAATTTTAAAACCTCATTTTCCAAAAATATCACGGGCATTTACCCTTTTAAACTAAATATATGTTACATTTTTTATTTTTCCATACTAAAACTCTTACTTTTCAAAAAATACAATGAGCAAACCCTTACTTATTTATTTTAAAATTTGTTTTAATGTTTTTAATTAATTAAAAATGTTTAGCTATTTTAACATGCCTATTTATTTCTTTAACAAATACAGTTAAAAAAATAATAAAATAGCAATTAACAATCCGTGCATCGCACGAGTTTTAAGCTAGTATAATTTAATTATCAAAAACAGTTATTACTCCCTCCGTTTCAAAATATTAGTCGTGATTTTGGATAGTCAAATTGACCACCCTAAACTACGATTTATCTATTTATAATTGGTAAACACTTGAAAATGCATTTGAAAGAAAAAAATTGTATATACTTTTCAATGATATAAGTTTTATAGTTTTCTTAATTATATTTTTTTACTTAAATTTTAGTGAAAATTCAGTCAAATTGACCCCAAAAATCATAACAGGACAACTATTTGAAACGGATGGAGTATATTATATAACGAGTACTACTTCTGACCTTGGTATAAAAAATGGAGGGAATATTTCTTGCGATCTCTTGTAATTTAATTTCTACTTTTAATTCTTTTTTGTCTAAAATATATAGACGACCCTGTTTCAGGATATCATTAAAAAAAAGCTGTGATTTGCTATCCATAATCGTTTGAACACCCAACATATTTCACAATCCTCAACAAAAAAAAAGAAGAAAAAAGATAGAAGTAAGTGTTTTTATATGCCTATTTATATCAAAATAGAGTCATTTTTACTGAAAATAAAATATATGTTTTACAATTGTTTTCCCAATCTATACTCATTAATAAGGACATTTTAGTGAAATACACCAAATATCAAATTTGACTGTCACAGTTCGATTTCATACATTATTAAATAAAATTTATTTATTTAACTTAATCATTTTGGTTTTATCAGGATTCGATTTCTTATAAATACATAATTAAATAATATTTATTTATTATATCTTTTATTATAATATCTGAGTCTACCCAGGTATGCGGTTAACCAATCAAAAATTTTGAATTATTTTAGTTCAATCATAATAAGTAAAATACTTTCTTCATTACTAAGTCCAGGAAAATATAAATTATCAATTAGAAAATATAAATTATCTTAAGATCAATTAGAATCAATTCATAAATTTTAGACCAATCATAATAAATTAAATATTTTTCTCAATTACCAAAGTCCAGTTAAACAATCAAAAAATATAAATTATAAATCATAAAATATAGATACAAATTTCAGACCAATCATATTATATTAAAAAAATTAATTATTTATTATTCTAATCCTACTATACTAATCATGGTTAGTTAATAATTTTAATCTAAATATATTTTTTACTTAATTTAACATTGCCATATATTAAACAATTCTAATCTAAATACAGTAGCATTAATAATTATTTTTTTAATTTAAAACAAATTGAGTTAATTCGTTATAGATAATTTTTTTATTGAATAATTTATTTTTATAAATAAGTAAGGATAATTAAGTAAAAACATGAAATACCAAAAAACAGCTATCGTACCTAACAAAATTATAATTTTTCGTCTGTAATAATATAGTATAGATATATAATTCTAACAACATTATATTCAATAAAATTTATTTTTGATAATGATAATATTCAATAAAAAAAAATTATTGATATTATTCATTAATTATATTCAATAATTATAATAAAATTTATTATTGAATACTAATAGTAATACTCAATAATAATATTATAATATTATTATTACAAATATTATTTTTGAATATTATTATTATTATATTAATAAAATGTAATAGGTATAATATAGCATTAGCAAAAAAAAAACTCTATTATTGTAATACTATTATAATACAATTATCAATTAAAATTTTAAAATTATTTTCCAAGCAACTGAAAATAGATCATTATTTTTCAAACAACCATAAGTATTCAATGATTTGTTTTTTCAATTGTAATAATCTAATGAACATATAATTTGAGCCGTAGACAAATTGAGATATCCAATAAGTTCATTCGAGTCTGACTTGATCCAAACTCGATAAGTTCGGTTGGGTATGTTATCGAACTCAAGTTCGATAAAAAAAATTATCAAACAATATTAAATTCGTTAAATCATTGCTTGAGTTCGAAAGATAGTTTATTTATGAATAAGGTTGAAGAAATATTGAAATATTTGTGAATAGTTTATTGGTCTAAAATTTAGGATTGACATCTGATTGGTTCTAAAATAATTAATATTTTCTGATCGGTTAACTGGATAGTGTGGTAGACTAAGTATTATAATAAAGAATAATATTTCTTAATTTAATAAATTTAATATTTTAATACAAATCCATGTTTAGCCTTCCTTATTCCATTAATGCAATAAAAGACGATAATATCACTGCATGAGGTTTTGACTTTATGTGTTTAAGCACTTCTACAACACCCGAAAAGGTGTGTATTAGTGTGTAGAACTAGTATAAGTACATCAAGCTTATTGTAAAGTCATTCAATTCAGTTTTCATATAATACAGTTTACATTTCTTCTTCATTTCTCTTCCTCCATGGATTCATGGAAGTCTTCATGGTATCAGAGCTTAAGATCAAGTTAGACATTTCCGTTTCCGCAAATCAACTTGAATTCTCTATTGTTGCAGCTTCTTCAAGATCGTCAACAACTTCATGACGAGTGATTTGTTCTTCCTTACGGCGCGAACTTTCTTGTGATTCATCTCAATTTGATCTATCTGTTCCTAATAAAGTAAGATCTTCTTTGATCTTTCTTGTAGTTTCTCTGCTTGCTGTTTGATCGATTCTTGCGATTTAGAAGTTGTCATCTTCATCAATTAGTTACATATCTGAAACTTGTATTGAATTACAACTTATTCATTCTATGGCGCGAAATTCGTATGCTCATGCTGTTTCTAACGCTCCAATTACTGGTACTACTTCGACTGGAACTAATGTTGAAGAATCTGATCATGATGATGTTGGTAACACTATTACTAATCTGCATCCACTGTATTTACAAAATGTTGATCATCCTGGTTTAGTCTTGATCTCCAAGAAGTTAACTGGCACTGAGAATTATGGTCCTTGGAGGTGTTCTCTTATGATTGCTCTTTCTGCTAAGAATAAGCTCAATATCGTTAATGGTACATTTCCTGTTCCTGCTGTAACTTCGCCTTTAAAGGCTCAGTGGGATAGAGTTAATGATATGCTCATTAGCTGGATACTCAATACAGTTTCTGATGAGATCAGCAATGGCATGGATTTTGTTCACTCTGCTAAGGATGTTTGGGAAGAATTGCAAGATCAGTTTTCTTGTGTTGATGGTCATCGTGTGTATCAAGTGTTAAAGGACTTGCATTCCCTTGAGCAAGGAGACAAAACTGTTGAAATATACTATCACAAGATGAAGAACTTATGGGATGAATATGGAGCTTTAGAGTCTCCTTTCGTATGTACTATTGCTGGTTGCATTTGTGAGTCTCGTAAGCTTCAGGATGAAAGGGAGCAACGAAAGAGGTTACTCCAGTTTTTGATGGGATTACATGAAAGTTATGCTAATGCAAGGGGACAAATTTTAATGATGAGTCCGTTGCCGTCTTTGGCTCAAGCATTTTCTCTTATAAAGCAAGAAGAACGACAGAGGCAAGGGCACATTGTACCATCATCTTCATTTTTGGCTTCAGTTACAGGGTCAAACAAGCCGTATGCTTCTACTGATTCTAATGCTAAGAAGAACTTAAAGTGTTCTTATTGTCATAAAGAAGGTCACCTAAAGGAAAGTTGTTTCAAATTAATAGGTTACCCTCCAAAAGGCAGAGGTAGAGGAAGGTTCAATGTTAATAATCAAGGTTTTCGGGCTTATCCTCAAGCAATGCAAGTTTCTGGTTTTCCTGGTAATCCTACGACCGGTACCGTTGCTGGTAATATGGTTGGTGTTGGTAACACGGGTCACAACAATACTGGTCTTCATGGTTCTGGTCTGGTTGCTGATAATTCCTCATCAACTACTTCTGTTAACTCTAATTCTTCATTGGAGGCTCTTCAAAACCAAATGTCACAGCTTATGGCTATGATGATGAACTCTAAGTCAAGTGCAAATGTCACTACTAATACGCCTGAAGATCACATTGGATACATGGCAGGTTTGGCTTATTCCATGTTATCTTATGCTCCTATTTCTATAGGTAGTTCTTGGATAATTGATACTGGTGCGTCAAACCATATGTACAGTAATATATCTCTTATGAATATTATCACCACAATAGATCAACCTTTCCACATTGCTTTACCCAATCAACAAACCATTCTTGTTCTTCAAACTGGATCAGTTTTCTTGACTCCCAATATCACCCTTAAGAATGTTTTTTTTGTTCCTTCTTTCAATTGCAATTTACTTTCTGTCAGTAAATTGAACCAAGATAGCTCTTATTCTGTGGTCTTTAATTCTTCTCATTGCATTTTTCAGGACCAGAACCAAGTGATTCTGGCCACTGGCGTTGAGAAGTTTGGGTTATACTACTTTGATTCAGCATCAACTCAATCTGTTCTTCCCAATCCTGCAGTACATATTGTTCATTCAAAAGCCAGTACAAATTCTAAACTGTGGCATCTTCGTCTAGGACATGCTCCGAACAATGTACTTAGTCATATTGCTTGTATTGATCATTTGAATGGTTGTAATTCATATTGTCCAATCTGTCCTATTTCTAAACAATCCATGCTTCCTTTTCCGAAGCACAGTGTCAACAATGCTCCAACTCTTTTTAGTCTAATTCATCTTGATGTATGAGGTCCGTATCATATTGCTTCTACACAAGGGTGCAAATATTTCTTGACCATAGTAGACGATTATAGTCGAGCTACTTGGACATTTCTATTGCCAAGCAAATCTCATGTTTTTTCTAAATTTCAAGCTTTTCATTCATATGTTAAAAACAGTTTTAACTTGAATATCACAGTCATTCGTACAGATAATGGCAGTGAGTTTTTGAATTCCAATTTTCAAACTTTTCTTACTGGTCTTGGTATTCAACATCAACGATCATGTACACAAACTCCACAGCAAAATGCTCGTGTTGAACGAAAACACAGGCACTTGCTTGAAATGACTCGTGCACTTCGTTTTCAGGCAGGTCTTCCTCTTAAGTATTGGGCTGAGTGTCTGCTTACTGCTACTTATATCATTAACATCTTACCTACTCCTATACTTGGTTATAAAAGTCCTTATGAACTACTCTATAATAAGCTACCAGATTATCAACACCTCAAAATATTTGGTTTTTTTATGCTATTCTTCTATGCATACTAATGACAAACTTGCTCCACGAGCACTTCAGTGCGTTTTTGTTGGTTATCCGTATTTGCAAAAGGGTTACAAACTGTTACGTTTGGATAATCATTCTATATTTGTCAGTCGTCATGTCAAATTTCATGAACATATTTTTCCATATCATATTAAAACTTCATCTCATGGTATGAGTACTCACACCACTTCTGCTAATTCATATTCCTTTCTTGATTGGTTAGCAACCAATACTGTTTCATCTAGTGGTGTTATACCCACTTTTGCTGATAATCCATCTATTACAAATACTAATCCAAGTCCACCTGTTAACGAGTGTCCAGTTACTGATACAATTACTGAGCCTAGTAGTTCTATTCAGTCTTTACAGCCCACAGTTGGCCCAGTTAGTCGTGTTCCTAGTACCACTTCTTTGATTGTTCCACGACAGTCTAGCCGTGCAAGAAGTACTCCTTCATGGTTAGCAGATTTTCATACTCCCACCATTTCTCAACCTCGTAGTAATTCTGTGTTTCATTCTACAGATCCTTTTACTTTACATTTGAATTCTTATTCATATGATCCTACTGATCAGACTGTCAAGGCCTATTCTAATGCTGTTTTTGAGCCTACATTTTACCATCAAGCTGTTACAAATCCTCAATGGATACATGCTATGCAAAAGGAGCTTGATGCTCTTGAATCTAATAATACCTGGTCTTTGGTACCTTTGCCACCTGGAAAACGTACAATTGGGTGTAAATGGGTCTTTAAGGTTAAGTATCTGGCCAATGGTGATGTAGATCGATTTAAGGCCCGATTGGTTGCAAAAGGATATACTCAATCTGCTGGTATTGATTACCATGATACCTATGCTCCGGTTGTTAAAATGGTCACTGTACGCACATTGTTAACAGTTGCAGCAGCTAAAGGATGGTTCATTGAACAACTGGATGTCAACAACGCGTTCTTACATGGGGACCTAACTGAAGAGGTGTATATGCAGCCACCTTTAGGTTACAAATTTGGTCCTTCACAGTCCCATTTGGTATGTAGGTTGAACAAGTCGATATATGGGTTAAAGCAGGCGTCTCGAGAGTGGTTCACTAAACTCACTACGTCTTTATTGCAAGCTGGTTATAAACAGTCGTTACTGGATTACTCTTTGTTCACGTTTACTTCTGGTCATGTATTTGTGGCTGTTGTCGTTTATGTAGACGACATCCTGATTTCTGGTAATGATATGCCTACTATACAGAGTTTGAAAACGTTATTGGATGTGCAATTTAGCATCAAAGATTTAGGACCTATCAAGTATTATTTGGGCCTTGAAGTGCATCGAAACGAGCAAGGTATATTTCTAAATCAACAGAAGTTCATTACTGATTTGTTAAAGTCTGCAAATATGTTGGATTGCAAACCATTGTCAGTGCCTATCGCTCCTCATGTCAAGCTCTTCGATAATGAAGAGTCTGGAGATTTACTTCCTGACATTTCTCTATATCGTTCTTTGGTTGGAAAATTGTTGTACCTCACGTCTTCACGGCCTGATTTATCTTATTCAGTTCATTCTTTGAGCCAGTTCTTGCATGCTCCTAGAACGGCCCATTTTGAGGCAGTTAAACGAGTTCTCCGATATCTCAAACATACTTCCACCTATGGACTCTTCTTTCCTGCTAAGTCTACACTTGAATTCAAAGGATATAGTGACAGTGATTGGGCTGGTGACGTGGTTGACAGGCGTTCTGTGGGAGGTTATTGTTTCTTATTGGGTTCTGTGGTGATTTCTTGGCGTGCTAAGAAGCAGTCTGTTACTTCACGAAGCTCAGCTGAGGCAGAGTATAGAGCCTTGGCTGATGCGTCTTGTGAGGTACTATGGTTACAAAATCTTTTAGCCGACTCACAGTTCCAGTTGGTACCACTCCTTTGTTTTGTGATAGCAAGGCTGCTATTGATCTTACAGCAAACCCTGTGTATCATGCACGAACTAAACACATTGAATTGGATGTACATTTTATACAGGAGAAAATTTCTTCTGGTCTAGTTTCTGTTGTTCATGTTGCTTCAAAGGAGAATCTTGTTGATCTTCTTACAAAAGGTCTTGGTAAAGTTCCTCACTGGTTTTGTTCTGCCAAATTGGGACTTACATATTCTACTAATGCTGTGTCCTCAATTTGTGGAGGGGCTAATGATCATGATCAATCTTCAAAGGCTAAAGACAGTCCTAATGCTAAAGTCATGACAGTTCAAAGGGGGGCTAATGAGTTTATGCAGAGTAGTTGTGCAAGCCAACTAAGCATAAGCTGCTAGTTCCTTATAGCCAAACAACACCTTATGTTTGTAACAGAATCAGTTAGATTGTTAGATACATCCTGATGTATGTATTAGTGTGTAGAACTAGTATAAGTACATCAAGCTTATTGTAAAGTCATTCAATTCAGTTTTCATATAATACAGTTTACATTTCTTCTTCATTTCTCTTCCTCCATGGATTCATGGAAGTCTTCAGTTTTCATTTGTATTGGGTATGAAAATTTTAGTAGAAAAATTTATGAACTCTCCATTTAAATGCACCTAGACATAAAAATTAGAAATTAAAATACCATTGCTCAATATATACCCGGCGAGTATAATGCAACTGAAGACTTTGATAAAGTCAAAGGATGAGATTAAAAAATTAAATACACCTTTAGATTAGCGTTTAACTATAAGAAAATCAAACACAATTTAGTAATTAAATGTTATTAAATTTAATGACAAAAGATTATGATTAAACTTGTATTACTATAAGACAACAATAATTAAAAATGATTAGTGTAGGATGAAAGCCAAATTAGAGACGACAGTTTGTGTAATTTCAGTTTTCAAGACTGGTTGGCACGTCTAAATCAGATCATCCATTTGATTGTTTTATACTTATGATTTGGCATATGTTTCTACAACATTTTGGTTACGAGGAATATTTTGAGTAAAGGTAGGGTAAATATATATAGGCCCAAAACCAAGAATTTTGCCAGCAATATCACTTGTATAGTTGTATGCAAGGGTTATGTCATTGTTTGTTTCCTACTTCTTGTAGGGTGTATATTTTAGATTTTGATGGATTAATTTTTTTTTATATAAATTTTGAAAGATTGTTGTTGATTTTAATAAATTAATAATACTCTGTGAATTTGAAGTCCGAAATGTTGTAGAGTCTAGCTGATTGATTTTAGAAGAGTTTTTGTCAAATTTTTCAAAATTTCATGAATTTTAACAAGATTTCATAATATAAAAAATACACTAACAAATCCATCATTTTATTGTATCCAACAAAATCCAGGGATTTTGAATACCATGAGATTTCTAAAAATCCAAATTAAATACACCAAGATTTTAATAAACTTTTTAAAATTCAAATTGAATACACCGGACTTTTAAAAATCTAAATCCAATACACCCGGATTTTAATGGATTTTTTAAAATCCGAAATAAATACACCTGAATTTTCAAGATCCAAAAAAATTCTTTTAAATCCTAATTGAATACACCGGTATAGAATGAAATTATCCTTGGACAGAAATTATTATAGATCATAGGTTCGATTCTTCTTCGACATTTAAAATCCGTAATGCTTTGTTACTTGTTAATGTAAAATGTTTTATTAAAGCAATATCGAAAAAATTACTGATTTTCGGTCTGGAATCCCTCAACTGCTTATTGACTAAAAGTTATGATTTCTTTCTGTTTAGGAGAAATTTCTTTACATCTAGAACAAACATACAAGAAGACTATTTTACCCGTAAAATGAGAGACTCATACTTGAGACATGTATTATGTTTTCTGGAAATTTCTTTACATCTAGAACAAATATACAAGAAGACTATTTATAGGTAAAATGAACGACACATAGTTGAGGAAATTTGTAAATAAGCAAGGACGAAATTATAATGAAATTTGATGCTTACGTATTATTAATTTCTGATCTAGTGTCAGATTAAGAAGATGCAAGATTTTGCTGATCGCCTAGTGGCAAGACTTCTTCCCCTTCGGCATGGCCACACGTCACGGTGTGAGTCTTCACTTCCCATTTTCGCATACTAACAATACATGGAAACTGTGTGATACACCAAATAGGTAGACCACAACCGATATCATGTCAGAAAAAAACACTTGGACAACCGAAAGACCTAGCGACTGCTGAATGCCTGAATCACACTATCATTCAGCAGTACACATGATCACCCACCAGCATACTAACTTCAAGGAACCATGCAGTTATATAAGACACTGTCTGGTAGCGCAAACATTAAAATGGGAAGAGACGAGTAGTGCAGTAACCTGAGATGAGAACACCAAATCTGCATCATATATATACATTTATAAAGCCATAATAACAAAAAATAAAATAAAATAAAACTTTGCAGGGACAATCACAAAGTGGAAGACAGCCATGAATACAATACCAAGCACTTTGTTCACCGGAGGATTAACCTAGGATCAGGACAAACCGTAAAAGATGATGCCATAAGATTTGAACATGAACAGATACACAAGAGTGATGCAAGATGAAGGAGAATGATGAATGCCATGACCGCATATTTTAGGGTAACAATATCTTTCTCCAACATGTTTTAGGGAGCTATAGATTTGTACAGGCCTCAATATATTACGGATAAGACCTATGTTTATTCTTAGTCAATAGAAATAGACCATCATGTGGAGCTCAAAAGACCATGTAACTCAAGCTACTGGAAGAAAGAAAATGCTAGTAAGCAACAAGGATGAATAGTTGTGGAAGAAGAATGATATACATATTTTCTAAGGCATGATTTTATAATTAATGGCAGTAAATTTTGGAAGGAGAGGAAAAAGGGGAAGGTGGTTGTCAAAATACATTTAGAAACAAGAAAGGAGAAAGCTCAATTCGGAAGAAAAGCATCATTATATCATACACAATGAAATGTGGATTTTATGTTCATTCGTTATCAGATTTGCAGGAATTGACCGATATTTTAAATTATAGACAACACAACCAATTGGCTTTTATTGTTCTGCATAGAATCAGGCTTAGTCAGAATTAGTAACTACAAATTAAATTTGCCGTGAATCTTTGCAACAAAGCAAGTCTCAAAGTTTATGCCTTATTATTGGTAAAATCCAACTGCGGGATTCAATCCAAACCTTTTTCTCTATTTGAAACATTTACAATCATTTCCTATTGGATCAACATGCTTCTCTTTATCCAACAAATGTTTGTTGACATATTAACAACAAGAGACTTGCAAAACCTTCTATAATTAAGTACAAATTTTTAAAAAATTGAGAATGACTATTCGTTTTGAATTAATTTTATATTAATAATACTAAAAGACTGATCTGTAATAAAGAAAAATCCTTTTTATCTCAGAAATTATTAGAAAGCTCATTCTATTGTTATATTAAGCACTACATCATTATTATATTCTAATAGCACTACATCATTATATACGAATAGCAGTTATATGTATTATTGTACCTGAATTCCAAACGCACGAGTTGAACAGATTGTCCCAAATTATCCTTGGTTGAAGTAGCTGAAATGCCAAGCTGACCACCAACGGGAGTAAAGTTCACGCAAATCATCAAGAAATCAGAAAGGACTTGCTGAAGTCTGAGACTATCTCCATACAAAGTTTCAGACATTATCTCTTTAGAAAACCTATCAACTATTTGAATAGCCTTTTCACTGCTCTTCATAATGACTTGACTCCTAGATGCAACATATACATCTTGAAGCATGAACTCGGACATTTCCAGGTCCAAATACCTGTAGAAGTTGGGGCAGCAAAGTATAGGATAAGTACAATGACTATCATCAGAACTCATTACAATAATTTCTTTTCTACATCAAATCTTTATGTATAAGAAACCCAAATATAAACTAAGGAGTCCAGGAGCCATTATAATATATTAACTCAATTTTCAGCCATTTTAAATTCAGCGCATATGTAACAACGTTTAGGATGGTATATGTCAGGTAGGTTCAGTTCATGCCACCATCGATGCATACTCTGCGAGGCAGGAAGCAAAGGAGTGTGCTTTATCTAGTGTTATATAATGTGGTTATTGTAATTAAGGGATATGCTCAAGGCAGAAAAAACAAATATATGCTAAGAAACATTGTGATCCTCCATAATATATACTGTAAGTTCTTACGAAGATAGGTCTTATCCCCTCGTTCTACCTAATCTTCACATCTGTCCTACTATATTAAATTAAAACCTTAGTTCTATTCAACTAAAACTAAAACTAAAAGATTATAACGTCAACTTGCAGCCATAGGATTATAATGTCAACTTGCAGCCATTTTCATTCAGTTCATATAAGAACCTTTATGATAGTTACATGTTGGGTGGGTTCATGTCAATCCTATATATACACAGGGAACTCCCTCAGGCTGGAAGCAAAGGAGTGTGCAACACCAATGTTAGAGCCTAGAGGCCAGATATACCGTGCTTGTTACAAAGAAGGATATGTCTAAGTAGAAAATATCAAGATAAAAGAAATGTCGTGATGCATTATAATATAAATGTTCTGACCGGAAGCAAAGGAGTGTGCAACACCAATGATAGAGCCTAGAGGCTAGATATACGTGCTTGTTACAGATAAGGATATCTCCAAGTAGAAAATATCATGACAAAAGAAACATTGTGATGCATTATATATTATATATAAATGTTCTGAAAAGTATATCTGCCCATTGCAAGAAAGTCAAACAGAAGATACCCGTCAATGATGCTTTCAAGATCCGTGTCATCGAGTATCTTGTTGAGCTGAAGCTGGCAGTGTCCACTTGTACGCAAAAGTTTCTTTTGTTCTTCTCCTAAGTTAGCCTCTTCCAACTTCTTTCGAATAAAATTGATTCCAGCGAGTGGATTTTTAGCTTGCCTTCTCAAATAAGCTAAAACTTTGAGTCTCTTCACAGCAGTCTGCTCTGCTAAATGTTGTATATGTAGCGCTTGCTGAAGCTCTTGGCTTGCTAACTGTAAAAAGCAAAAGATTTCGGTAACTGTGCCATCTCCATCTAGCTTTTTGCTTGCACAGAGCAGACACTCTACATACTTCCCATCTCGTGCAAAGAAGCCGAACCGTATATTTTCAGATGTCTGACCGGTCATAGCATTATTCAATGCAACACCAAGATTAACAAAAGCCTCTTTGCTTTTCAGACGACAACATGACGCTTGGACTCCAAAAATCTCCCCAAGAAGCATTTTATCTATAACCTCCTCTCTATGCCATCCAGATAACTCTGACATAGCTTGATTCCACTCGAAACACCATCCAAATTCATCTGTACCAAATATCGGTGGTATCAATGGGTTTGGGTTATGCACTATCGCTTTATAATCTCCTTCAACCCGTGTAAATTTATCCATGATGGTCTTCTGACCAGTAACATCTTGGGCCACAAAACATACACCAACAACATTGTCATGGAGACCCTTATTCGCACAAGCGTTAACAACTAAACTAATTGAACCTGCGTCTCCCCTAGATCCGTGGGTTTTGAATTCAAATTGAATGCCTTGCTCTTCTTTCCCTGAAAAATACAGAACAAGAAAAAACAGAATAACATCTAATCAGAAGGAAATATATGCATCATTTGACTTGAAAATGAGCAAAAAGATACAATCAGAAGGAAATAAGTGAAATTTTCACTTGCCTTCTACTAATTAAAGATACAATCATTTTATTATGTTCAATTGCGTTATTTGCATATCAGCTATGATATTGTGAAACAAGATGACAACGCTTTTCAATTTTCATATACTTTCTTAATTTGGTACAGCTTATACAGAGGTGTGCACAGACAGCTAGACACACACACACACACACATTTCAAATCTTAATAAACGAGATACCAGTGATGCCCAAGATGATCCACAAGAAAAACTGAAACATCATACCTTGAAGAGCTAATGCCAGCATCTTTTCCACCGTATCTATTGAAGAATCTTCCACAAGAGTGAGTAAATGCTTTCCAATGGCTTTATCTACAGGAAGACCAGTTAACTCGCCAATTTTCGTATTCCACCCATTGACTATTTGATCTGCATCGACTGCGAATATCGGCACTGTAACCGTTTCAATCAGCCGAACCATCTCACTTGTAACTGCTTCTAGCTCCTGTATCCCATCAATATTAAGGTCATTGAGCTTTGCATGGATTGCACTAGTGTTATTACGACTTCCATAGCCTTCTGGAACAATTGATTTTTCATCGTTCAGTGTTTTCCTCAGGATTAGCTGCAAGGAATGGATTGCATCCATCTCAAAGTCCTTCCAAGTTGCACTCCTAGTCTTTACAACTTCCAGGAAAGCTTTAAAAGATGATCTCGGGTGCATCTTCCTACCATCATCCTTCTCATTAGGGTCATGCATTGCACCACCCCATCGGATATGACCAGCAGCTGGGGACCTGAACCAGAAGAGCATGTCGTGGGAAGTTATCTTCACAACTGCCATTCCACATACTACATCCCCTAGAGCACGAGCTCCAGGGAAACCAGTGTTGGGTTTGACCGGTTGTTCAACCCAATATGGTAATATGAATTTGGGTGATTAAGACTGTTTTGGTAATAATTGTATGGGTAGACAATTATTATATATGGTAATAATTGTATGGATAGACAATTATTATATATGGTATGTCTTGGTCATGATTAAATTAGGGAATTAGGTACCAAGAATAAAAAGTCTTGTAAAACAAGTATGGTAAGTCTTGTAAAACAAGTATGGCAAGTCTTGGTGGCTAAGTTTTGGATGGCTATATAAACATAGTCATATTGTATTTGTTTGATAGATGTGTGCTTAAGAGATGTAATCGTCTTAGGTATTGTTTGGGAGATGCTGGAGCACTGTTTGGCTCAAGTATCAGTTGGGACACCATTGAGGTGTTATTGTTTTGATTGTATTATTGATAACTGTTTTGATTAATAATACAAGTTGGAACGTGGGTGTTTCCACGTCATATATGTTTTGTGTGTGTTACTTGTCAACTAATAGTGTGTTTGTGTGTGTGCTCTGCATTGGTGTATTGTGAATCTCGAAAGTGTGTAGTCCCCTCAACCTAACAACCAGCATCATACAGGCTATTTGTACTCAAACCTGTGGAATCCATATGGTACTCGGTGAGCCATGAAACGATATCCCTAAGCTGGTAGTCACGTGGAGTAGCACCCAATCTATAAACCGTATTTTTGAATAATAGGGCAGTCCCATCACATTTTACAAGATCCATCATGTTTGGACTCCGTGACACTATACCTAGAGGAGCATCTCGCATCAGTAAATCACACAACAGAGTCTGAGTGCGCAGGATATTCTTTTCCGATATCTGATTTTCTAATTCTAACTCTTTGCTAACGTGAATGGCAAAAACTTGAGCAAGAAACTCACATGCGTACCTTAGAGGAAAAGGCACAAATCTTGGACTTGTGTTATGGCACACCACCAAACCCCAAAGTTTCTTGCTCCTTATATTATTTGGATCGGAGCTCTCACCAACTTCATCCGAATCATTGATTACAACTGCCATTACTAGAGAAGCGATAGAATTCATGTTCTCCATGTATTGTAGATGGCAACTATGTGGAGCTCTGAGGGTCGAGCCACACAAGGTCAGTTCAAAGGGAATCTTTTTATCTTGGAGCACTTCCACATTTTTCGCTCGACAATCGCAGATAATTCGAACCTTATTCTTCAGGAATAAAAATCGTGCAGCCTGAGGAATGTCTGTTGCTGGATAATGCAAGCCCAGATACGGCTCCAGGTCTGGCTTTGTAATTTCAGCTATCACCTCTCCATGATCATCATCGTGAAATTTATAGGCCATCACTCTATCATAACCTGTGAGTTCAAAAACTTCCTGTACCATTGTATCACAAAGCCTTTCCATGCTCCCACCAGATAAAGCCTGTAACCGGTTAACTGATTTGCTTGCTAGCTTATAAGACTGCAAGGCCCCTGCTGCAGTTATAAAGACTTCATAAGGCTTGACAGGCTCAAAGTCAATAATCAAACTTCCTGTTACTCTGTGGGCAATTGCATAATATGGTTTCCCTGAACTTTTACAGTGAACTAATATTGGATTTAACAAATTGATATCCGCAAATCCTACTGCCTTCTGCAAGGCAACTGCACTAGGGACCGTAAAGATTGTTCTCACAGCAGTTTAAATTTCCAGAACTGGATGTTCACTGACAGTTGGAACAGCGTGATTAACCATCGTCAGCATTTCAGGAGCATTTTCACTATATGCCATAATTTTGAAAGATTTTTCATCTACTGCTAATTACAAACAGCCGAAGGACTGGATGAACTTTCCCTTTTGAATTTGATGGAGGTAAGCATTGGTTAACTGGTTGGATCGAGTTGATAAATTTTCAGCAGTGGTAACTCGCACTGAGCTTGAGTAGTCAAAAGAACTACCTGTCTCTTCATACTCTGCATGGAGCTTTGCATCTATTGTTGTCAGTACAACCCTCGAATTTTGTGTTGCTCTTGCTGAATTGGTAGAAGAGTTTGCAGGTCTTGAGGTTGACATTCTTGTCTAGATCAAATGGAATGTTAATAAGAAAAATGATTACTAACATAAACAAAGCACAAAGGCCTTATATGTAAAAAGCTAAACATGTATAACTCCTTGATCAATTGCTATACTAGGCATAAAAACAAAAAATACTATCGATATGTATTTCATAATTGCCAGTTTAACAACAGGATTCACCCAACCGATTATCAATGAAAAGTTAAGAATCAAGAAATACCGAAATAGAGACTTAAAGAGCGAAAAACTATGAGGTAAACACTCCAACAAAAAATATAGATATCTTCCAGATTCTACTGAATTGTAAGAATGACACATAAATAGAGTTTCCTTTTTTGAGATAATCATCACAGGAACAAATTCAACATCATCCAGAAACCAAGAATCTGATCAAAATCCAGTAAAAAGAAAGCATCTTTCTTTATTTTGGCAAAAACTAATACTGACATCAACTACACACTTTTTGATCATTCAGCTCATACAACAATAAACCAAAATTCAAGATTACCACTTACTCAAAACTACTAGATACACAAAGCTTGTCTACACATTCAAGAATGACACCATCACATGAAAAATCAAACCAACATCAACATACACAAATTAAAACACAAAATGATCACAATTTAAGTATCTAACAACATACCATATAAAACAAAGCACAACTGAAAGTTAACTATAAATTCCAAATTTTAGCTACAAAAAATAGAAAAGACCAGAAGCCTAACCTTGTTGAAGCTTGAAGAGGTAAATGAGAAGTGAAGATGATTGCAACAGCTTCAAGAAGTGCTTAAAAATAGAAAGCCCAGATGGGACCCAACATATATATTGGGAAAGGCAAGCTCATATCCCCGTTACAAACCAGTTGATCCTTTCAGTACCCACAGAAAAACCATAAAATAAATTCCAAGATTGTAACTCAAATAATACAGTTAGAGGATATATTAAAATATGCAGAGGGAGGGAAAATGAGGACAAAATCTTGAGAGTAGACACTTGATTCTGTGTTGGCAGATTTTTATTTTCCACAATAGGTAATGGGTGATGTTGATATTTGGCCTAAAGTAGCACAAGTTGGATTTGGATTAGTTGCAACTAGGGCTGCACATGGGTTGGGTTGGTCGGGTTGGGAGCATTTTAATAATCCAATTCAATTAACTCGGTTTCGAAAATTTTAATCCATAACAAATAAAATTATTGAGTAACCCAACCCTACTCTATACAAGACGATTTGGGTTGGTTCGGTTTGATTCGGGTTGATGGGTTTTGAAGTGAAGGTGATGAGAAAATAAAATCACAATTTGAGTAAGCAAATATTGACACTATTAATTAACAAGCTTTTATTTTTATAATTAATTAACTAATGAAATAAACTTTAAAAAATGAAACTTCATGGACTGTCTGTCTTGATTGATTGTTTTCCTAATAAGAGTTATTCAAAGAGTTATTCTTATAGCCCGGGGACGAAGGTCTATTTAAATTTTATGAACTCATCTATAACTTTCTAAAAAAACAATATTTACTTTAATATAAACAAAAAAAAGAAAGTGAAAAATGGGCCTTATATATAGAAGTGAACACTTGGGGAGTATATGTACTCAAAGTTGAGAAAGAACTGACAGTGAATGGCATTAGAACGAATAGACACTATAGTAAGTTAAACCAAACACACAAAAGAACTAAAAAAACAAGTAGACACATATACCAAAATTAGAAAATCATAAAAAATTAAAAATTATATATTAAAGTATCGGGTTGGGTTGGTTTAGGGTAAACATAATAGTAACCCATACCCGGCCCATTATATTCGGGTTGAGTAAATATCAAGCCATACATGATTCGGTTTATGTTGGGTCGAGTTTTTCGGGTTAAAAAAAGGCTGGGTTGGGTCGGTTTGATCGGTTTATGCAACCTATGTGCAGCCCTAGTTGTAAGTACAGTAGTAGAATATTTAATGTACATATATGTTTGTGCTAAGCTTGTCCTAATCAAATGTCAGATAACAATTTTAGCGTGAAAACATGTTCTCTTTGGAACAAAAACTAGCGTAAGACAATATTGATCATGCTAGAATAATAAATTTATTGTTACGAAAAATATTGTTCTCAGTTAAATACGAGGCTATGCATATGTTAGCGGAAAAATTGACAGATATTTTTGCAAAGAAATAGGAAAGGCCATTAGGGTTTTATTTAAGCTAGTGTGGAGGTCAAATATTTGGATTGGAATAAATAAATACTCTGTCCCATTTATTTTTATACAAATACTCCATATGTTACATTCATTTTTATACAGTTTTCATTTTGGATGTTTTTATCATTTCTATATATTCCAAAAATAATAATTTTTAATAATATAAAACACTATTACATCCATTACTTTCTTCATAATCTCTATTCTATAATAATATAAAATACTATTTCACCCCTACTTTCCACCAATATCTCAAATTTATTATTAAATATTGATAGGTCCATCACATTACTCATTTTTCATCTAATTTTACTTTTTTTTTTTTATATTTTTTCTTAATATCCGTACTCATCCCCGATATATATAATTCAACGGAGCGGACGGGACGGAGGGAGTATCTAAACTTTACAATGAAAAAGAAAAAAGAGGGGATGGGTGTAAAAGGAAAGTACGGGGGAATCATGTTTATTCAACAGGAAAAGGAGAGGGATAGTTATGGGGTTCACATGGAGACCTGTGTTTTTGTCAGGGGTTGTGAAAGATTGACATGAATTTGCTTTGTGCACGCACATTCATTTTTTTAAACTGATTCTTTGCACTGTTACAGGAAAACAAAAGTCCGACCTCTTTTTTTAGTTGTACAAATTTGACGTGGATATAAAGATTCGTACAAATACTCGTATATTGCAGGGATTAATTCATTTTACTTCACATCGACAAAATATGTGTTTATATCAAATGAGCAACCGAAGATTTGCCCGAACACTGGTCTTTTAGACAATGAGGACGACATTCTACATTGTTAAATTAAAAGTTAATGTTTAAAAATTAAGTCGATTATTACAATATATCATACTTTATCAATCGTAACTAAAAATTTTCATTTTAAGTATTAATAAGAGGGGATAATTTGTTTTTCAACAATCACTTCCATAATTCCATGTTACTAAGTGCCCGTTTGGGGTAACTTAAAATAAGTAACTTATAGCTTAAAATGAGTAAGTGTTTTATAAGTGATAAGTAGAGCTGGGTTTATAAGTCCTAAGAGTGTTTGGTAAATCAGAACTTATAAGCAGTAGAGTGTTTGGGTAAATCAGAACTTATAAGTTAACTTTTTTTTATTATTTTTAAAATATTTATTTTTTAATATATATAAATGGATATCAATGGATAGATCTCGATGAGTAGAGAAATTTGATATATACATATCAATTTTTTAATGAACGGATGAAAAGATATATGGTTTTGAAGATTTGAAGGATATTATATATTGCGTGTATCGAGAATAAGTTATAAGTTATAAGTTGAATGTTAAGGATTCTTAACATTCAACTTATCCATTTTAAGTAGCCATAAGTTGATTTCACTTATTTTGGCAAACACCCCATAAGCATTTTTGGGTTTATAAGTCATAAGTTGGTTTCAAGAATGGTTGCCAAACAGACCCTAAGTATGAGTAGTAGGGTACGATGGTTTCTCTCCATTTTCCACATCTCCCATCCCAATTATTGAGTTTCTACTCTCTACTACTCCCTCCGTCCCTCTCAATTCTTTACATTGAGGGACGGAGACTCGTCACGTATTTTAAGACTCCTTTAATATATATTTTGATAAATTAATTTAAATTTTTTCTTCTTCTGAATAAAAATATAATGTTTAAATTTTTATTTAGAAAAATAAAGTTTTAAAAATAAGTTGTAGAACTATACTTTATAGGAGCCTGCAATAAAGTTTTATTGAACCATTATAGCACGTGATCATGTCCCCATCGCACGTGATTGTGGAACCATAACTTTGTCCTTGGAGTCTACAGTCAAGACACAGGCACTGACTGGGACATGGATTTCAAAAGTTACCTGTTTACAGTCCTCAAGTAAAAAAAATTTAAAACTAAAGGAAGAGAAAATATGGCAAAAAAAAAAAAAAATGGCAAATATTATGTTTCACTCTTCTGCTAAACTACATGTTTTGGCAAACCATATGTTGTGGGGTAAATCATGATCACTGCAAGTTTGAAGAAAATGCACCCAAGAATCCCTTTATTTGTAGGTGCTTCAAAAAATTTCAGCATGATCCTGGAGAAATTATCAGTCTTTAATCTTTTACCTGGAGTTTACCACTACTGACACAAGTAGAAATACCGTTTAATATATCAACACATGATTTCCAAAACATTCCCAATCCAGAACTGTTGAGTAACAAGTCGCCATCCAATATCGATATCGTTTCCTGATTCTCATTGACTCGAGATTTGTTCAGATCTCATTCCAGAAATTCACCAAGTCCCGAAAATTTCTAACTAATCAAGTAATCTGAGTTGGCCTATCAATTGTGTTATTTTGCTTCTTCCTCAACTTTGGATTGCAACTTGCCCAGAAAAGAGAGCCAAACCTACGGCATTCACATAATATTTTCATGGGGTCAAATAAGATATCTACTTTCGTACCTAGACAAGGCCCTGGTAGAATTATTCCGTATACACCTAATGTCAGAAATACTCCTAAATTAGCACATTTTTTAAAGTATTTCTCCATTCTTTTTTCTTATCCTGCCCTTCACATCTCTCCAGTGTGAAGAAGTTTCTGGTCAAGAAGTCACTGGAGGAATGGCAGCACTCTAAAGCCTTCTGATAGTCCACAAACCCACACTATCATTTTTCCTATTACAATCCTATGCAGGCTGCCAGCCAGTCGATATTATCATCCACCTCACTTTACCAGGAAAAGTTTAATCCCTCAGATAAGCTAACTTGGATTACAAAGATATAAATCAGTCGGGTTTGCGATCTGTCAATGGCACCCTGGGGGTATCATCTACGAGCACTGTGTAACATCCATCACAGGAGAATTACATAGTGTAAACGTACTGACCTTTATGAGCACAAGCCTGGTACTAACGTTTTCAAATCCTTTCGGAACAAGGTGGGATCATCATAGTTCCCTGAATGTGAAACCTTACAAACCTCCTTATAAACAAATCCAATCCTCCAATAAAGAGGCAGGGACACATTATATAACTACTTATTTAAGGAAGTCATAGATCAAGCATCCTTAATGGCCCTTAATTTCTGACTCTAATTTTATGTTCTCTCTTCTTTTTCAGAACTTACAAAATACACATATTCGCCCTCCACTAAGTAACATTATTCAACTAAACCAATTAGTAGAACTTGGTTCTCATTATAAAATGCATCAAAACTTACGGGTGCATCGACTTAAGCCCAGTCTCGATAATTATATATTCTAAAGAAAATTTGCACCGAATGTTTAGCAAAAAAGAATTTTTTTTTTTTGCATAGAATGACTTAAACATTCAAGATCTATGAAGATTTTATGGGCAACATCAGCCCAGATTGTGTAAATTTTAGTGAAATGGTAATATATGAAATTGGGTTCACAAACAGGTTCAAAATTTAAATACATACCATGAAGCCATGTATGCTACCTCAAACTCTTTCAACTGATAACGCACTGAAGAGTGGCATAGCTGGAGACAGTAGGAATATCAGACTAATAAACTAGTGCCATTGCCAAGTGAACTTCAAAACGATTTTGGAATTGCCATAACGTTTTTGCTGCACTCCCAGAATATGTTATCTAGAAGTGATATCAATAATCAAATTCAAGATTAAAATGTACTAATCACATAGCATATATTATATCACGTCAAGCTATCACTTAACAGTGTATAGTATATTGGATAATTAAATCCTAATTCATTCATTGTAGCACAAACTTTTCTTTACGATTTCCGAAATTGCTGAAGCCTAGAAACAATATTATTAGTAACAACAAATTGTTGAGCTTAACTTTTGATATGCATAACTAGATAATTCATTTTACAAGTATACAAGAGTAGCAAACATTCACTTGATAAAAAAAATATACAGAATGAACAAACTTAACCCAGGTCTTCTTTTCTAGAGTTTCACAAATTCCATATTTCTTCGAGATTCCACTTCATGCTCCGAGATATTGG
Source organism: Heracleum sosnowskyi (assembly GCA_030848705.1). Taxonomy (NCBI): domain Eukaryota; kingdom Viridiplantae; phylum Streptophyta; class Magnoliopsida; order Apiales; family Apiaceae; genus Heracleum; species Heracleum sosnowskyi. Next base: position 78,034,826 of record CM061235.1, read on the forward strand.
AACCCCGTGATCCAACTAACATTTTCCGTCCACAACTATGAGGTAAAAAGTGATGAAGTTGTTGACTTTATTTACAGAAAAACACAGTTCTAAGATCAATAAAGTGTCGAAAAAACTTTAGATTTTGACCTCATTACTGTCTCTACAGCATATGCATATATAACAATTGTCTTCTTGAATAGCTTCATATATAAAGCACTTCATGATAGGGCACAATCATTTCCTTGCAGACATCAACATCAACAAAATGCCACAACTAGTAGTCCTATTGCAAACTGAACTGGTCTTGCTTCCCTACCTTTCTTTAATAGTTATCATTACCTTAACTAATGGACAGTTCCTAATTACACTCTACACAGTTCCTAATTGCTATGTGGACAACACAACTAAATATAATTATCATCAAATCCAGATAGTATTCTTCCCAATGATGATTGACAAACGAATAATTATCTTGTAGATTAAATTCGGGGGAAATAGTAATTTGTAAATATAACCTTTATCTCATTTAAGAGTATACTGTTTTTACAGAAATAAATAGATAGTATACGAAAGAAAGATTCTCTTTCATAAGATACAAGATCCTGGAATTAACAATGTAATCCAAATGTGTAATAATCATGGTAAAATCTAAAAGGCTAAGACCAAATGATCTAAAGATGCATTTCCTTTGAACTATTATTAGACAGAGGGTTTTGTCAAGACCAATCAACTCATATGGTACTAACAAAACTCAGGAAAGCTAGAATATTTCACATATTGTATCTTGTTAATATAAATTAAACAACAAATTATTTCATATAATGGTAAGGGCAGGCAAGTAAGTTCAAAAACTATTCCTGCCTAACTACCTTCAAAGTTTGGCAGGACTATTGAACAAAGCACACAAGTACCATCTATATAGCCTAGAAAGATTGAGTTCACTTTGTGTTCTTTGATATTTGGAAATTGTAGCCCTCACTCCCTCCCAGGCGATGAGCTCTTTTTTTCCGGTTGTAAAAAGACATCATTGGGCAGCTTATTCAAGAGTCCGCCAACATTTCTTCTGAGTTAGCTTTTCTCTTAATTACGTCAAGACTTCTCATAAAACCTACATTCCCTCTTATCTAGATTATATAAAATATTTGTTGTGTACGTGTATTTTTAAGCAAATTACTAAATATGTAAGAAATCTACCTTTGCTGGGTTGTGAATCTTAGGTCTTTACAGAAGACTCCATTTTATCATATATCTCTTAGAAATATGCTTCTTATTTGGTTGTAGAACTTCAAACTTTATTATAATTAGCAATTAATGATTAAACAAACATTTTTATTGCATGCTGTTTATTTCCCGAGGAAATCTACTTTTTGTGTACCAAAAATTCATTGTTGTGAAGTAATATATCACTGAATGAGATGAGGCTGATAGAGTTACAAGTCCCCGTTGATCTGAAACAGGGCCGCTGCCAGAACCTTATTTCTGAAACTGAAATTGCGAACACACAGGTGATTCACAGAGGAGTCACAGAATATTCTGTCTGCTGTATAAAGTGTTCACCAGTGGATGTGAGAAAAAACTTTTACAAGCATCACTAAAGTGCTTGAGATGTATGTTTAGACAGATATAATGAGAGTGTAAGAAGTTTGGGTCTATGACTGCCTACAGAATAAGAATATATATATTTTTGTGACCTTACTACCTTCAGTTTGACCCTTAATGGTAGACACTTCAGGTCCCAAGCTCAGTTATATTAGTAGATTTTTGGATGTGTGTAAGAGCAAGTCCAATGCATAGCTAAACATAGTTGTATAGCTATAACATAGAACGAAAATTACATAAACCTACTCCGGCCATTCTTGGCTAGATAAATGCAATCCTGCATAAATGGATACTTGGTTGTATATTTAGAATCAAAGATGGCTATAACCATCCTTGTCACATCATTAATTAACTAGAAATGGAGTGCAAGTTGGTCTAATTTACATGGAAGTGAGAGTTAGATAAACGTTAGTTAAATTTGGAATTAGTTTGTTACAATTTGCAACTAGCATTGGACTGCAAGTTCTGTTTTAGCACCAAAAAGTACAATTGCTATAGCCATTTTGCATTTAGCATTGGACTTGCTCTAAGGTGATCTTCGGGCATGTCGAATACCACATCTGAGATCATGCTGATTTATGGGATATGATCCTCCATAGTGTCTGAGTCCGGACCAAAATTTTCTCAGAGGATGGTCAGGCCGGTATGGGTTTTAGTACATGCTGTCAAAGGTTTTACAGATATTCATTCTTCTCAATACTAACTCTCAAGTTATAATTAGCAAGTCAATCATTTTTGAAAGAACTTTTATCACCAGTTGACATTTAGCAGTAACTAATAACAATCAATGAGTTCCTGAGTTGCTAAATCTTAAAAATAATGTAAAGCATATTAACAAAATTGTCTGTTAATCTTAGTTACGCGTACATTCATATTAAAAGTATACAAGAATATTTGACATTTAGTGCAGAAAATAATCTATACCATGAACAATGACTTCAAATAATTTACCAACTTGCTCTCTTCTCGAGTTCAACATATTGCATTTGGTAATCACCAGAATCAATACCACTAGCCTTGAGATATTGGGACCTTGTGATTCCATTTGACGTTCATGATTCCAACTAAGAAGCAATCCAATCCTCAGGTGCTCTCTTCTCTATTACATAATCCAAATGCTAATCACCAGGATCTATAGTACAAGTCCTAAGATATTGGGACCTCGAGTTTTAGTTTGACATTCACATTACCAATTAAGAAGCAATCAAACCCTTGTTCTAATGGATTGTACAACTAGTATAACAGCATTACACGAACACTGTACGAAAATCTCTATTTTCCCATCTTTATAATCTCTACAGAAAATATAAATGAAAACTTTCCGTTTATGCAAAAGAATTACAATATGGACAACACTTAATTCTATGATACATCAACCAATATCCAACCATTGATACTCTTCCATTCCAAAATTTCTTGATTCCTGTTATAGCCAAAATTTGATAATGGGTTTTTAGGTTAGGATCGGGTCAAGTATAGATTCGATTAAGTTATTTTTAAGCCTGATATTGGGGTTTTGCCCTCATAAGGGTAAAGGCGCGCCCTTTTAGGCCGTCCATCCCTTAAGGGCGCGTCCTCGTGGCAATGACAGCTTGGTGGATGGCAACTATATTGATATGGCACGGCATGAGGAAAATTCAGGACTTGTCCTCTTAGGGGAGAAGGTGTGCACTTCTAGCCATATAACCCCTAAGGACGCGTCCTCTCCATAAAGGATTGACGACTTTATATGAATGGAAGACTTGACACAGAATAATGACTTCATTTACTTGAGATTGACACAAGGAAGATCTAAGGCCTTATGGGGACGAAGGCGCGCCCTTACCATCCACTTTGTGAGGGCGCGTCCTCCTGGTTTGAAGATGCAACTTGATAATAAAGAATGGTTCCCTTGGCCTGGTGTTGACTAAATATTGAAGAATTCCCTCCTAGGATGTGCCCTAGAAGGGGGATGTCCGTGGCTGAAGGTCTCCTCCTGTATTCAATGGGCGCGCCCTCATTGGGGATGTGGGGTTAATCTTGGTGTGTGCTTTGGGAGCTCTGTTCCTGTACTCAATGGGCGCGTCCTCATTGGGGAACTTTGGAGTAATCCTGCACTTTGCACCCAAACACTTGGGATCACTTGTCCTGTTATCTGGTGGGTGCTTCTCATTCGGGGGACAAGGATGAGTCTAACATTCAAGGTAAGTCATGGCTATACCTGTATCTATGAATTAAGGAAATAGTTGGTAATGGATAGGACTAGTCCTCGACGGGGGAAGTTTCCTTATCCATGAAGTCCTGACGTCATAGATAAGCCTTGGGCCTTTGTGATTAGGCCTTATCGTTGGACATTCCTAAAGTGAGCTAAAACTCTAAGTAAGGAAAGATAAGGAAGTCCTACGTTCAAGTAAGGGAAGATATGGAAATCATCCTATACATGGAAGGTAGTGGAAAAATCCTACGTCTAAGCATGGAAGGGTGACAGAAGACTTCGGTTGGGCTCCGAAGATCAAGGACCAAGCCCATGGAGGAAACTTCCTCCCCAAGAACTACGTTGGCTTGATTCCCTATAAAAGGGATACGTAGGCACATTGTAAAGGGTCGAATGTTGAGAACTCTGAGGCAACCAACATAAACCCTAAGCAATCTCAGCCACCAATTAAACACAACCACCATACTCCGACGAAATTACCACCTAAGGACCACCGTTGTAGATCTTGATTCCGGTGAAGAACCCCAAACTTTGTTAATACCAAATTCCTCCGTTAACAAATTGGCGCTAGAAGGAGGGGTGCTAATTAGGATCTGAATCTTTGGAGGAGAAGATGTCACAAAATCGCAACGAACGTCCTAGGGACGAAATCTTATCGGAAGACAGTGAAGAAAGCAACCATGCCCGCCATGAGGAGTACGTTCCCCATAGTGTTCCAAATCCATCTAATGGAACACATATCGTAGGGGGACGACCACCGGTGCTCATAAGTAATTCTGATTTGATGGAACAACTCTATCGCATGGGTGATGCCTTGAATGGCTTTGAAGCAAGACTGGATACAGTCGAAAGAAGCGAAGGAAGGGGTCGGGTCAGGCGACAACCCCATAATCACCACCGTACAGGTAGAGGCACCACAGGTCAGAGAAGGTTTCAGAATGTTACTCCAAGGAGGTTAGAGTATCAGGAAGATGGAGTCCCCATTGTTGAACTTCCTGATGATGAGACAGATAACCAGGATCGACCTAGGAGAGAACAACGTCCATCCCCACACCCTCATAGGTCAGGGCGATCCGAAAGTGAAATTCGAAGGGCTGATGAACTCCACCGAGACCAAGAACAACGATTGAACAGGTTGAAGGATCGTCTCGGTGTAAGACTTAATAATGATGATCTACGATTGTTGTTGGTCGAATGGCAGAGGGATAGAGAAGTAAGAGGAGAACAACCTCTTGATCCACAGCGTGAGCCCCCTGTTGTCAGGTCGAGGCCCCATGGACAAGATCATACCCAACCTCGTAATAATTCAAGACGTAACTTAGAAGTGCAACCTCATAATCCACAGCGAGAGCCCCCTGTGAACAGGTTGAGGCCCCGTGATCATGAGCGAGCCCCCCAATCAGAAGGATCAGGAGGGAGAATGGATATGGAGCTGGATTATAGGAGTAGGGATAATGATCGAAGGAATAGGTATGAAGCTCCTTATCGTGGTGGACCTTCTGGAGGAAGAGGTCCTCACATAACATCTGTCTCGTCCCAAAGTAGATCTGGAGGAAGGCAAGAAGAGCCAAGGACTCGTCTCCATAGCCAAGAGGAGAGGACGCGCCCTAATAGTCATGAGGAAAGGACGCGCCCTCCAAGTCCCAATCCAAGGACGCAAGAGACTCCTGCAGCCCAAGGAGAGACCCAGCCTCCTCAACCACCACCTCAACCTCCACCTACTGATAATGCTCAGACAAATGTCCAAACAATCCCGGGTGTAGGAAGCTTCAATGTCGACGACCTAAAAAAACTCCTCACGCACTTGGAGGGAGGAAGAGTTACTTCAACAGCCCAAACTCCCTCTCCATTCTCTACGGCAGTAAGGGAGGCCCAACTTCCAACAGGGTACCGGAATACAACCAATGACTTGCGCTTCCATGGAAACGCCGACCCTGTTGAGTTCTTGGGAAGATTCAATATAGAGATGGATGTATATCAAGTGCCTGACTTGGCAAGATGTCGCCTTCTAGCGGCAACCTTTAGAGAGAGTGCTCAACAGTGGTTTCAAAAGCTTGGACCGGGGGTGATTACTTCATGGGAGGTCATGAAAACTCTGTTTCTGACAAAATTCCAAGCTACTGTGAAATATGCCCCCCCAGTGACTACTTTGGCCAATATCAGACAGAAGGAAGGAGAAAGCTTACAGTCATATTTCAAAAGGTTTAATGCTGAGTCTACTATGGTCAGAGGGGCAACCGATGAGTCACTAAAAAGTTTCTTGATTGCGGGACTCCAAGTCGGAACTGATTTTTGGAAGCACTTGCAGGGGAAGGACCCAGCAACCTTGGCGGACCTCTTTGCCCAAGCTGAATACTTCAAGATCGTTGAACAATCTCTTGCAGACAATAAAAAGTCCGACTCCCAAGGGAAAGGAAAAGGTTCTAAGAGGAAGGATAGGTCTCCAAGCCCTGACTACCGGAGGAGAGGGTATAGTCCGAACAGAGTGAATGTCGCCAATGCAAGGAGAGGTTGGACTCCACCAGACTACGACAGATTGAATAGATATCAAACAGGGAGTTATACACTAGCCGCTTCTGTTGAGCATATCTTTGAAGTAAATAAGGACAAGGGTTTATTCAAGAAGCCAGCACCATTATCCTCATGGCAAAGCAAGGACAAAAAAAGGTATTGCTCATATCATGAATCTACTGGACATAATACCCACGAGTGTCGGCAGCTAAAGGAAGAAATTGAAGAATTGATCAAGGCTGGATACCTAACTGATTGGATCGTCAGAGAAGTGAAGAAGCATAAAGATGAAACTGACAGGAGGATGGAAAGAGAACATGCTCCTGAGAGGGACGATGACAGATCTAAGGATGTTCCGTTTGCCCGGGCCGGAAGCATTCATACTATCTTTGGAGGACGCCATTTTGGTGGCGACAGTAACAATGCACTGGAAAGGTATGCCAGGGAAGCACGTTATAAGCCCTTAACTAATGTGAACAGCTTGGAACTTAAACCTCCCAAGTTGTTCAAGGGGGAATCAGTAGAAATTACATTTACTGAGGAAGAAGCAAGATGGGTACATCACCCTCACAGTGACGCCCTAGTCGTTGCCATGCAAATTGGTCCTATGAATGTACACAGAGTATTTGTGGACAATGGAAGTTCGGTAAATATTCTTTACTACAACACTTATGAGAAGTTGGGCTTGCCTGATAAGGATATTGTCAGAGAAGATGCTTGGATTTATGGTTTCACTGGAGAGGCTGTCAAAGTTATGGGTGCAATTAAGCTTCCGGTTACACTGGGTGAAGGTCCTCTATCTGTGACTCGGATGATAGAATTTATGGTATTGGATCAAGAATCTGCCCACAATGCCTTGGTAGGAAGGCCTTTGCTGAAAGAGATGAAGGTAGTTACCTCCATTTATCATTTAATAATGAAATTTCCTACTCCAAATGGGGTTGGTTCAGTTCGAGGGTCACAATATGATTCAAGGGAGTGCTATCACAGAACTGTCAAGGGTTTTCGTCGCGCTGGATTGGGAGGACGCGCCCTTCCCCAAGAAGATGCCCAGGGATTGCTAAAAAATTCTAAGGGAGAGGTTCATGTTCATTACACGGTTCAAGAGCCAGAAGATGATGTCCCTCAGCTGAGGGCGCGCCCTAAGATGTTACTATTGGAGGCGCCCCCACTAATTGATGAACTTCAAGAAAGAATTGTTGAGAGCACCTGTACCCTACAGGGCGCGCCCTCAAAGAAGGAAGAGCCTGTTGAAGATGCACCCTCGAGGAGGGATAAAATTACTGACATTTTCCCAAGGGAAGAAGGGCATGTCGAGGACGCGCCCTCAATAGAGGATGGGTTTTCGGAGGACGCGCCCTTAAAGAGTGAGACGCCTGTTGAAGATCCTCGTATGTTTGATCTTGATCTTGATCCAAGAATTCCTATCCTACAAGAGAAGACAGGTCCTGCCGAAGACACAATCTCAATCCCAGTAGATGCAGCAGATCCTAGTAAGGTCCTTAAAATTGGATCTCAACTAAGCGATGAGTTGAGAACAGGCTTGACTAATTTTCTTATGACCAACTTGGATGTGTTCGCTTGGAGTCATGCCGATATGATAGGGATTGATCCTAACGTCATGTGCCATCATTTAAACATATATCCTAATAAGAAGGGAATGCGTCAGAAGCGGCGTGCAATCAGCGGAGAGAGGGCAGTAGCTTTAAAAGAAGAGGTCGACAGACTCTTGGATGTGGGTTTAATCAAAGAGTCCTTCTATCCAGAGTGGTTGGCAAATCCAGTATTGGTAAAAAAGCCTAATGGAAAATGGAGAACTTGTGTAGACTTCACGGATCTGAACAAAGCTTGCCCAAAGGATAGTTTCCCGCTTCCTCGAATTGATCAGTTGGTAGACGCTACAGCGGGACATGCTCTCTTAAGTTTCATGGATGCTTACTCAGGATACAATCAAATCCCCATGTATGGACCAGATCAGGAACATACCTCCTTTATCACTGACAGGGGTTTGTATTGCTATATTGGAATGCCCTTTGGTCTTATCAATGCAGGAGCAACATATCAAAGGTTGGTGAATATGATGTTCAAAGAGCAGATTGGCAAAACCATGGAGGTATACGTAGATGATATGCTCGTCAAGTCTAAGGAGGCAGTAGATCATGTGAGGCACTTGGAAGAAATGTTCGGAATTCTGCGCAAGTATAGGATGAAGTTAAATCCTCAAAAATGTGTCTTCGGCGTCGAGTCGGGAAAGTTTTTAGGCTTTATTGTGAATCATAGAGGGATTGAGGCTAATCCGGAAAAAATTAAAGCACTCCTTGAAATGAAGTCTCCTACCAGTGTGAAGCAGGTTCAAAGTCTCTGTGGGCGGATTGCGGCTTTAAATCGTTTCGTCTCAAAGTCTTCTGATCATTGCAAAGAATTTTTCAAAGCCATCAGGGGGGTGGATAAGGATTTTGTGTGGACTCCCGCATGTGAAGATGCTTTTCAAAAAATCAAGGAGCAGTTAGGCAAGCCTCCGCTTTTGGCCAAGCCTGTGGATGGTGAAGTATTGATTCTTTACCTAGCCATCTCTGTTTACTCCATTAGTGCTGTGTTAGTACGAGAGGAGGATGGTATGCAGTCACCAGTTTACTATGTCAGTAAGAGGTTGTTGGATGCGGAAACCCGATATTCTAACATGGAGAAGTTGGTATATGCCTTGGTGCTGGCTGCACGAAAGTTACGCCCTTACTTCCAAGCTCATAAAATTGAAGTACGGACTTCTTACCCTATGAGACACATTCTACACAAACCTGAAGCTTCTGGAAGGATGTTGAAATGGGCGATTGAGTTGGGACAGTATGATTTGGAATATGTTTCTCGAATGGCAATCAAGGGACAAGCCTTAGCCGATTTTATTCTGGAATTTGAAGATGAGAGTATGGGACGAGAAATCATTTTGGTGAACCCTAACCCTCTTGCTCGAGAGGCAAGCCCTTTGAGAGAAGAATATCCTTTTCCTTGGTGGACCATGTATGTTGATGGAGCAGTCAACAATGATGGGGCAGGTGCTGGAGTTGTCTTGACCTCTCCTGAGGGTCACCTTCTTATGAGTGCCATCAATTTCAAATTTACAGTAACCAATAATGAAGCTGAGTATGAGGCATTGATTAATGGTTTGAAGTTAGCTTTAGAAATGAATGTGAAGAACTTGGTAGTATTTAGTGATTCGAAGTTGGTTGTTCAGCAGGTTGAAGGAGGGTTCCAGACTAGAGGACCAAAGACAGAGGCATACATGATGAGTGTCCGTCGTCTGATTCAACAGTTCAACATAGTCAGACTTGAAGGAATTCCTCGTGATGAAAATTCTAAGGCCGATACTCTGGCCAGGTTGGGTTCCCAGAGAGACACGGTGTTGATGGGAGACATCCCATTGGAAATTCAAGAAGTGCCTAGTATCCCCGAGATGGAGCTGATGGTTGTAGATGAAGTACCAATGAAGACTTGGATGACTCCTATCCTAGAGTATGTACAAAAAGGAATTCTACCCGATGACAAGGGGGAGGCCAGACGTTTGAAATACCAAGCAGCAAGGTATGTGGAATATGATGCAGTTTTATACCGAAGGGGTTTTAATCAACCCCTACTAAGGTGTGTTGATGGAGACGAGTGCAACTATGTCTTGAGAGAGGTTCATGAAGGAATATGTGGTAATCACTCGGGGGGTAGTTCTCTTGCTATGAAGATATTAAGACAGGGGTATTACTGGCCAACCTTGAAGGACGATGCTATGAAGTTTACAAGAGCATGTGATCAGTGCCAACGCTTCGCCAACTACTCATCTATTCCTGCTACAACATTGACTTCAATGATGAGTCCTTGGCCTTTTGCTGTGTGGGGGATTGATCTTATTGGGGAACTCCCTATGGCTAAGGGGGGTGTCAAGTATGCTGTTGTAGCTGTGGATTATTTTACCAAGTGGGCAGAGGCTATGCCTTTGGCAAAGATAACAGCAAAGAAAATCAAGGATTTTGTCTTCAATTCCATTGTGTGTAGGTTTGGGATTCCTTACAAGCTCATATCGGATAATGGGAAGCAGTTTGATAGTAAAGAGCTAAAAAAGTTGTGTGAAGACTTGAAGATTAAGAAAGATTTTGCAGCGGTCTATCATCCCCAGAGTAATGGGCAGACTGAAGCTATCAATAAGATAATCAAGCACACCTTGAAGACAAAGTTAGAAGAAAGTAAAGGTAACTGGCCTGAGGAGCTTCCTATGGTGTTGTGGTCCTACAATACCACCCCAAGGTCTACTACTGGGGAGTCTCCATTTATGCTATCTTATGGATTTGAAGCAATGGTTCCTGTGGAAGTTGGATCTGGGTCGTTCAGAAGGGATCATTATGACAAGGAGTCTAATGAGGTCAACCAACGGCTTCATCTTGATTTTTTAGAAGAGACACGTGCAATATCATCTTTACGATTAGCTGCATATCAGAAAAGAGTAGCTAGGTTTTATGATCGAAGAGTGAGAGTACGTCGCCTAAGGGTTGGTGATCTCGTGTTACGAAGAGTGATGCCTCATACCAGAATTGCTAGTCATGGGGTCTTCGGAGCTAACTGGGAAGGACCTTACAGGATCAAGTCTGTGCTTTGGGAAGGAACTTTTCACTTGGAAGATTTGGGTGGCAACCCTATACTAAGAGCTTGGAACGTGGAACATTTGAAGAAATACTACCAATAGGGAGTGGTTTTGTACCCCCCATGTTATCTATCTAAATAAACTAGAAGAAATAAATTTCCTCCTAGTCTAGGGGGGTAGTGCATGTACACCCCACCTTGAATAGTTGAGATTTTTAGGTTTTATTTCCCCAAAGAGCATTAGCCTTGGGACCAGTGTGGCTTTCACACCGGAGTGCATTATTTATGAAGATCTTATCAAGAATTTTCAGAACTTTAAGTTTGTTATGCTTGTTTAAAGAATACTCTGATTGCTTAATAACAACATTGATAGAACGCGCCCTGAGATGTACCATGACAAGGCGCGCCCTATGGTAACAAAATAGACAAACATGCTAGAAGAACGCGTCCTTGTTATGTTTGCAAAGTGCGTCCATGGGGATAATTTTAATTTACTAGGAGATTACATATTTGTTATGTCAACATCCCAAATATTTTCCTTAAAGGTTACAAGATCGATATGTGATGCAGTTAAAATAAAGGTTACAATAGTATGAATTTTGACAAACATGACATATTCGAAGGTTATCTCAATTGTCCTAGATTTCATCATCAAAATTATAGTTTGTCATTCTAGAGAACGCGCCCTCATGTGAATTAAAGGAAGACGCGCCGTATATAACAAGAATGATTTTAACATAGTAGACCATAAGCACCAAATGGAAAGTTAAAGCAAATATTCAAGGAAATAAACCCTTGTTAAAGTTATCAAAAGAGGACATCAGTTAACTTACAAATTGCAAGGCAGTAAAGGAGGGCCTGCACCTCAATATGTTTTCAATTTAAAGAAATATCAAGACGCGTCCTGAGTTTGGTTATTCACCTTTTCGACATCTTGAAGATTCTTGGAAGCTTCAGTAAGAGCAGGAACTGACTCATTGAGGGGGGGATCATCAAAAGTATGCTCAGGAATACCATCAGAGGACGCGTCCTCTTCTTCTTCATTTGGCACAGGAGACGCCGCCTCAAGACCAAGAAATATCCTTTTTGCCTTGATAGAAGCTGCTTCATCAGCCTTGAATTTTGTAATCCATGCAACAGTTTCCTTGCCAAATTTTGTAAAATCATAATCAGGATCTTGTGCTAAGAATCCAGAAGCATAGTTCCTAAAGCCATCCCTGAAAGAAGATTTTTCAATCCTCTTTTTCTCCAGTAACCAACCATTCTGTTGATCAGCAACAAGTTCAGCTATCTGCTCAGAAAGTTTGTCTTTCTCTTCCTTTAGAGTGTCAATGGTAGTACTCAAACCAATTGAAACTTCTTCTTGAGTCTTTAACTCACTCTCATAATAACTTTCTTTTGAACGAAGCTCGTTTTTCAACTTGTCAATAATCTTGTCACGGTCTTCAACCTTTTTGGAAAGCCTGTTCTTCTCTTTTTCAACGATCTCAAGGCGCGCCTCTTCTTTCTGTAAGATTGATTGTCTATGAAGGGCAGAAATTAGAATTTCAGAGGATGCTCTGATTATGGCTTCATTTTCGTTAGAAGGGTCCCTGTCTCTCCATTTTATTATATCCTCATCATTGACATAGGGAATTGCCAATGGGCTCAAAGCAGCTGAAACCAAAGAGAATGAGGAAGATTTATTTTTCTTAAGGGACGCGCCCTCTGTGGTATCAACATCTTCAGAAACCTCTTTCCTTTTCTTGTCCTTATTCTCCTCCAAGTTAATTGTGACTTGAGTTTTCTTTGCCTCAGTTTGTTTTTTCTTTCCATCTTTTCTTTGAGGACGCGCCCTCGAATTTTTTGCAGCTTTTACAGATGGGGCGACGCCCATTTCAAGACCCCAGCCTGTCGGTAGACCGTCCATACCTAGTCAATATCAAGAAAATGTTAGAACGCGTCCACATAAGTCAAATATAATTCTACTTTATTCACATGAAAGATATGTACACTAATAAGACTATATACCAGGTTGAGAGGACGCGCCCTCATCAACATGAAAACTCTCTTCATTTTCAGTTTCTTCCTCATCATCAGAATCACAGTCTTTGGAACCTTTGATGGGAATGCCTTTTCTAAATCTTTGGAAGGGAATAATGGATCCCACTTCCTTTCTAAGGATTCCAACTCTTTTTAGGTTATCTTCTGTGATTAATGTTTTTAGATTGAATCTTGAAGGTGGAAGGGATACGATTTTATCAGCCCGTTTTTTGGCTTCTCCGAACAGCTCTTTTATATTTCTGTTATCTAAAAATTGACAAGGTAAGAATTAATAACGGATATTATACAAGGCGCGCCCTAAAGGAATAAAAACAAACAAGAGGACGCGTACTTACTATAATTGCAGTTGAAAACAACTCTGACTCTATCAACATTCCAAAGGTAGAAGAATGGTTCTTTCCAATTCTTCTCGTTGCTAATTTTTCCATCTGAAAAGCCCATTTTATTGTGTTTATGTTGGGGTGTCAAGAAATAGTATCCTTTGGAACTTTTTCTGATTGCAAAGAAGTAGCTAAACTCTTCCATCGTTGGACAGCTTGATATTCCTTCATCATGATAGAGTATGAACAGGGCAAGAGCTAGTTTGTATGAATTAGGAGAGAGTTGGATAGGAGCAATATCATACCACTCCAGTACACTTTTAAGGTAAGGATGTAAAGGCGCGCCCACTCCTAAAGACATCAGTTTAGGAGAGGTAACCATTCGTGGTACTTTGAATGGTTCTGGCCACTTGAATACATGGGGTCTCATCATAGAAGGAGGACGCGCCCATTGACCCTCCATGCCATAGTACGTCATGCACCAGGTTATCTCAGCTGCGGATACTGTTGATGACATACCAACACAAAAAAGTTTTTTATGTTGTTTTCTCATCCGTCTTTTCTCTGTTTCTGTAATGGTATCTTGGTATTGGCCCCAATCGAAATCGATTTCTTCTTCAGAAATTTCTGGATGAATGTATGGATTAGGTGAGGGCTCAGGAGGGGGAAGGCGGTCATCTTCATCAACTTCGTAATAAGGATTGATTGGAGACGCGTCCTCCGCGTCTGATTCATTTATATCGGAATTGGACGCGCCTTCAGAATTTGAGGATTCTACATCTCTCTTGTTTCTTTTCCGTGAAATAGTTTCTGTATCCTCTATAATATTTTCTTCCATATCTGTCACTGGTCTGAACTCTTGAAGACGCGCCCTACTGCGTTGGCTTGTCACTTCAGGATTGAGATCTTCGATTTGAGGAAGGGATGAGTTTGAGAGAGTTGGTGAAGACATTGTTTTAGTAGTGGTTTTAAATGGGGAAGTCCCTTGAAGAATTTCTATGGCTTGAGTATGAAATGATTTGATCGAAGACGAACTTTGCGCTGGAAAGGAGAGTGAAGGTGGGGAATAGATTCCCAAACGTTTGTTGAAGTCCTTGAAAGGATGAAAAGGGGAGGACGCGCCCTTACCCTCCAGCTGAAAAGAGAAAGAAAAATGGTAAAGACGCGTCCTGAAAGAAACGGGTTTTTGGTTGAAATATAACCTAATCATCACCTAAAGAAAATCTAACGGCAAACTCCTGGTAGTATCGTTATAAGGACGCGTCCTAATTATCGTTTACACCTTAAATTGAGGAGACGGCGCGTCCTCAATTTTTTGAAGTACAGAAACAAAATTCAAAATCAAGCCTATGCACAATACAGATCAAATACAGATAGATACATATATACATACAACTCAGAATTCAAGAACACATAAAGAGTTCAACGGTCATATTGCTCATTCAGGCGAAATATATGATAAAAACAATAAATAAAAGCTTAAAATCGTACCTTGAAAGTTGCTGAGTAAGGATCTGAGAAGAAAAACGTCTAAAAGTAACGATTTAGCCGGATTTTTGTTAAAGAGAAATGAAGTGCGGTGACTAGGGTTCTTCTGGAAAAAGGGTAAAGTAAAAAAGAAAAAGTGAACAGTTTTTAGGTATTTATAGAAGCATTCACGCCTAGTGGAGAACAGCTGTCAAGCACGTGCGGTTTAATTACAAAGAGGACATGAATTCTGTAAGGACGCGTCCTGTTGACGAATTTTTGATGTTTCTAGATCAAGGATAGTTGGATGGATAACAATGGTCAAGAATACAAGATAAATATATGAGGAAGGGACGTGTCCTATATTTTAATTTTTGACTAGAGTTTAACAGTTAATTCAATGTATTGTTTTTAACTTCACATTGAATTGGGGGGTAGTTGTTATAGCCAAAATTTGATAATGGGTTTTTAGGTTAGGATCGGGTCAAGTATAGATTCGATTAAGTTATTTTTAAGCCTGATATTGGGGTTTTGCCCTCATAAGGGTAAAGGCGCGCCCTTTTAGGCCGTCCATCCCTTAAGGGCGCGTCCTCGTGGCAATGACAGCTTGGTGGATGGCAACTATATTGATATGGCACGGCATGAGGAAAATTCAGGACTTGTCCTCTTAGGGGAGAAGGTGTGCACTTCTAGCCATATAACCCCTAAGGACGCGTCCTCTCCATAAAGGATTGACGACTTTATATGAATGGAAGAATTGACACAGAATAATGACTTCATTTACTTGAGATTGACACAAGGAAGATCTAAGGCCTTATGGGGACGAAGGCGCGCCCTTACCATCCACTTTGTGAGGGCGCGTCCTCCTGGTTTGAAGATGCAACTTGATAATAAAGAATGGTTCCCTTGGCCTGGTGTTGACTAAATATTGAAGAATTCCCTCCTAGGATGTGCCCTAGAAGGGGGATGTCCGTGGCTGAAGGTCTCCTCCTGTATTCAATGGGCACGCCCTCATTGGGGATGTGGGGTTAATCTTGGTGTGTGCTTTGGGAGCTCTGTTCCTGTACTCAATGGGCGCGTCCTCATTGGGGAACTTTGGAGTAATCCTGCACTTTGCACCCAAACACTTGGGATCACTTGTCCTGTTATCTGGTGGGTGCTTCTCATTCGGGGGACAAGGATGAGTCTAACATTTAAGGTAAGTCATGGCTATACCTGTATCTATGAATTAAGGAAATAGTTGGTAATGGATAGGACTAGTCCTCGACGGGGGAAGTTTCCTTATCCATGAAGTCCTGACGTCATAGATAAGCCTTGGGCCTTTGTGATTAGGCCTTATCGTTGGACATTCCTAAAGTGAGCTAAAACTCTAAGTAAGGAAAGATAAGGAAGTCCTACGTTCAAGTAAGGGAAGATATGGAAATCATCCTATACATGGAAGGTAGTGGAAAAATCCTACGTCTAAGCATGGAAGGGTGACAGAAGACTTCGGTTGGGCTCCGAAGATCAAGGACCAAGCCCATGGAGGAAACTTCCTCCCCAAGAACTACGTTGGCTTGATTCCCTATAAAAGGGATACGTAGGCACATTGTAAAGGGTCGAATGTTGAGAACTCTGAGGCAACCAACATAAACCCTAAGCAATCTCAGCCACCAATTAAACACAACCACCATACTCCGACGAAATTACCACCTAAGGACCACCGTTGTAGATCTTGATTCCGGTGAAGAACCCCAAACTTTGTTAATACCAAATTCCTCCGTTAACAATTCCCATTCTTCTCCCACAATGATAATGATCATCACTCTTCACTAACCATTATGCCTATCAATACCGACAATGGACTATAAAAATCAGAATCCCAATTCTTAGAATTGATCAAATCACTAATTAACGAGCCGGATACACCGAGTATGTTTCATTCAATTTACTAATCATCCTACCTACTAGAACCAGACACAGTACCTAAATCGAAATGGGTATTACATTCCTGAGAAAAGAAATCATTTTTCTCCATCACAATTCTCAAAGACTCAACCTGGTTCCCAGAACAACAAAAATTTCTACTTGTTTTCGAAACTGCAAAATCCTCATCTGGGTTCTTTCTAAAACACATAAAACACACTCCAAACTTGTCATTCTTACCTAAATAACAACAAGAAATTGAATTTGAAAACAACTTACTCCTCCAAATCTTTCTCAATTGAAACCAAAACCCCTTCTTGGCCTTTTCATCCTTGTTAAGGCCAGACATATCACATATATTTTTATTTGGGTATATATGAAATGATTATATCAACATGATCACAGTACAAAATGGGTAAAACTTCTTGGAAAAGATCAGATTTTGATAAGTGGGTAAAATCTAAGTTGATGTGTTGAAGGAAGTACAGTAATGTTGGATTTACAATGTCAGCATCACATGACCTGTTCCAAACTTGTAATGTGTAGTTAATAAAGTCTTAACTACTAACAAACTAATGGTTGATTATACTCCAGGTGTCATCAACTCATGAGACTACCTAAACAAATTGTGTACATTAGTAATCTATCTATTATATATCTTATACTGCAATTACTAATTACTAAGAATTTCAATACTAATTACTAAGAATTTCAAGTCACCAATTTAATCATTGAGCTACTTGGGCTTTTTTGTTGTGGTATAGAATCCATTAGTATGGTAATGTCTTTTACAAATATTATTTTACACTTTAGTTTTTATTCAAGATTCTTTCATGATAATTTTATTTGTCTGATTATTAATAAAAGTGGTTATTGGTATAGAGTATGTCCAATAGACTCGTATCTCTTTAATTAAATTTAATTATATTTCTTCCTTGGTATAAAGTGGTTATTTGTCTGAATGCATTTTTAGTCACATAATATCATTTTTTAGTCCGAGCATCCAATAATATAAAATAATACAAAATAGTAATCATTTTGTCTCAACTATATTCATACATGTCAGATAATATAAGTAATAATATAAGTACCTCTATAGTTGTTACCCTGAATAGAGATACGTAATCCGGATTCAAGTCGGATTTTTCGATATCCGATAGGGCCGGGCTTTTTTAAATCGATACAAATTTTCTCTAAAATATTTATACATGTAGATAGGGTCGGGTCAGGAGGGGCCAAATCGGATTTTTACAAATTATTTTAGATATTGATAACTTTAACTTTAACTTTACCTTCTTTTCATTTTTTTCGGATTTAATTAAAAAAATTAAGCTTTTATCCGATATCTAATTGAAAATTCTAGCTTTTTGGATTGGACTTTTATCCTGATCAAGACTGCGTCCAAATCGAGATTAAATTTGGGTTTATTCGGCTCGAACCGGATCGGGGTTTTGTGAAAAATATGCGATTCGTTTAAGCCTCCGGGCTGGATCCAATTGAGGTGGGTTTTTTTTTAATCAGATTTTTTCCGATTTTTTTAACCAGTTCGAACAGTTTTTTTCGAATAGGAATTTGTGTGCATCTCAATCCCGCCATGTCATGCATTAAGGACATGTATACTACTCCGACCGCTTATAGAGAATTATGGAGCCCGAAGAGTATTGGTACTTTCGAAATGGAGCATTTATTTGACACCTTTAACTAATTCCTATCTGATTATTAATTAGCTTATAAAACTAATCATCAAATACATTCAACTAAGAACAAAATCTTCTTCGGACTAATACCAAACCGATCTTCCTTGCAAATCTTCTCAACCATGTCACATAGTGTCACCAACAAGTTCAAACTGGTGGCAGGATCACCATAACAAACTGAAGAATACTTATCATCACAAAATTAAACTGACGTGAACTAGAAAATATCGTCACAAAATAACATCAAGTTCTGTCGGTTAGAGCGATCCCGTGCCTTGCACGGGGGGTTCGTGAGACAATTTATTCATCATAAAATTACTAAATTAGCCCTATATAATAGCACAACAAAAAAATTGTTTCTGATGGAAATTAAACCCTTGACTTCTAAATTAGAAGTAACATACCTTACCACTATTTTAGACATCTATTTTAATTGTATTTTGAAACTTTTTATTAATATGCACAAATACTCAATATGTTATACTCTATTTTAGCACAAAAAAATTGTTTCTGATGGGAATTGAACCCTTAATCTCTAAATTAAAAGTAACATTCCTTACCACTATGATAGACATCTATTTAGATTATATTAGTTTTTTTATTAATCTGCGCAAACACTCAATATGTTATACTCTATTTTGGTCTCTTTTTGTAATCTACTTGGTAAGGTAGATAATTTATTTTCGCAAGTGCCTTAAATAAATATTTCTAACCATATTTGAGAAAAACTGGCGCAAAATGTTATAAAATTGTATTTTAAAAAAATGTTATAAAATTGGAATTGATCCATAAAAAAAGATTATATTAATATTCTTATATTATAAATCATGTTTATTTGCATTAAGTACATAATGGCTCAAATTATATATACTATTAGATTACAAATTATATATACTATCAGATTATATATATATTAGATTACTAAATTACCCTTTCAATATTATATTGATGATATTAGATTAATAAATTATCCCTCCAATTGTATATTGATGATAATTTTTTTTTTTAATGTGAATTGAACCATGATCTAGGTGATAGTGTGACAAATATTGACATCTATATCCAATATCACTCATTATATTTTTTTTTAATATTTTTTTTTAAATTTAAAACTATCAACATATTTACTTCTTTTCAATTATATCCTTATATATAATAAACGTAAAAATGGATTTTATCATTATTTTACATTTATTATTGTTTCATTTCTGCCGGTTAGAGCGATCCCGTGCCTTGCACCGGGGGGGGGGGGGGGTTCGTGAGACAATTTATTCATCATAAAATTACTAAATTACCCCTATATAATAGCACAAAAAAAATGTTTCTGATGGAAATTAAACCCTTGACCTCTAAATTAGAAGTAACATACCTTACCACTATTTTAGACATCTATTTTAATTGTATTTTGAAACTTTTTATTAATATGCACAAATACTCAATATGTTATACTCTATTTTAGTACAAAAAAATTGTTTCTGATGGGAATTGAACCCTTAATCTCTAAATTAAAAGTAACATTACTTACCACTATGATAGACATCTATTTAGATTATATTATGAAGTTTTTTATTAATCTGCGCAAACACTCAATATGTTATACTCTATTTTGGTCTCTTTTTGTAATCTACTTGGTAAGGTAGAAAATTTATTTTCGCAAGTGCCTTAAATAAATATTTCTAACCATATTTGAGAAAAGCTCGCGCAAAATGTTATAAAATTGTATTTAAAAAAAAATGTTATAAAATTGGAATTGATCCATAAAAAAAAGATTATATTAATATTCTTATATTATAAATCATGTTTATTTGCATTAAGTACATAATGGCTCATATTATATATACTATTAGATTACAAATTCTATATACTCTCAGATTATATATATATTAGATTACTAAATTACCCTTTCAATATTATATTGATGATATTAGATTAATAAATTATCCCTCCAATTGTATATTGATGATAAAAAAATTTCTTTTTAATGTGAATTGAACCATGACCTAGGTGATAGTGTGACAAATATTGACATCTATATCCAATATCACTTATTATATTTTTTTTTAATATTTTTTTTTAAATTTAAAACTATCAACATATTTACTTCTTTTCAATTATATCCTTATATATAATAAGCGTAAAAATGGATTTTATCATTATTTTACATTTATTATTGTTTAATTATAAGATATTAACAACTTATAATTATATATGCATTTTTGAAATTTTAGCTACTAATAAGATTAAAACTGTAGTTTTATTATGATCCAATATATTATAAATCTCGTCTTCAATAGATAAATTTTATACGTTGGTCATTTTCGAAAAATCCACTATAGTATATAAAGTATTGAACCCGAAAAATGCAAAAAAGTTTTATATTTGTATATAAATAAAAAAATTTGTGCTGGAGATTTTTACAAGAAAGTTGAAGTTGTCATCGTACGACTAAATCAAATCTAAACTAAACTGGTTTAATTTTTTTGAATATTTATGATAAAATATTAAAAGTACTAAATGTTAAATTATTTGTGTCAGGTGGCAATTATAAGGTGAAACGAGTAACTTATCACGAATCAGTTTAGCATTATCTTGAAAGGTATAAGTAATAGTTTTCTAAAATAAATTATATCCACACCTGTACAATTATTGTATTCAACGTGTCTGCAAGGAGACCCTTCTTAAAACGGGCAAAGTGGTATGCATTCGTTTAAATAGTGTATCCACACATACTAATACAACTTGTACTTCTACATTTTTACTCTATTATGCACACCGATCAAATTTTGCAACACCCACTTAACGACTACCCCATGAACTATAAACAGGTAAATGGAGTGCTAACGTTCCCCCTGTAATGAAAATGATAAAAGGCGCCCAATTCTCTTTCAAAGTGACACTAAAACCATCTTCTCATTCAAATACAATTGGAAAAATTATAATCGGCGAAATCTTGCAGTACACAAGGTCACGACTACCCCATGAACTACAAACATGTAAATGGAGTGCCAACGTTCCCCAGGCAATGGAAATGGTAAAAGATGCCCGATATTCTTTCAAAGTGACACTAAAACCATCTTCTCATTCAAATACGATTGGCAAAATTATAACCTACGAAATCTTGCAGTACAGAAGGATCGTGCGTGCTAACAAAACATGTTAATTAGTCAAAATATTTGCGCCTACTCAGGTCATAATAACAACCTTATAGACTGGGATTTTGTAAAACATGTATCATCAAACCTTCGACATATTTCCTACTGATATACCATTACATGCTTATGTCTTTTCTTCTACATGCATTCCACCAAACGATGAGACCAACATAACCAAAAATAACTAGAGCATGCCCGTGACTCGCACGGGCTATAAAGCTAGTTTGTTTTACAAAGTCCAACCAAATCAAGCAACCTTGATGGTGAATTTTCAGTAAGAAATATGATATTCTTTACATAAAATTTCTTGGTGTAACAGTGCAATAACAATCATGGAATATATTTTAAAGATCAGGCTTACAATATATTTTTCTCTCCTATTTAATTAATTTTTGAGCTTTTTCAAAAATAATTAAGTTGCAGAAATTATTTACAAAAATACTCTTGTAATAGTTGCAACCAGGTTTTGCAACCCCATTTGCAACAATTTCAACCTCACTTGCAACAACGTATTTTTGTAAATAATTTCCAAAATTTAGGTATTTTTTAAGATTTTACTTAATTTTTTAAGATAATAGGATAATTTTTTTGCAAATAAGGATTCATTTTTCTAATTAGTATACTTAGGGGTTAATGATCAAGTGAGTCACTAAAGTGGGCTCAATGTATCAAGTTGGTCACTGAACTAAAAACGGTATCAATAAGGTCATTAAAGTGGGTTACGGGTACATTTGATTAATTCTACTAAATTTTTGTTAACGGTAAATGATGATGTGTTTAGTATAATCCGATGTGTTTAGTATAATCTGATGTGGCAAGCATCTGATAAAGTGTTCTGAATTCCTGCATCTATTATACTAAACACATCATCATTTACCGTTAACAAAACTTTAGCAGAATTAATCAAATGTACCCGTAATCCACTTTAATGACCTTATTGATACCGTTGACCGACTTGATACATTGAGCCTACTTTAGTGACTCACTTGATTATTAACCCGTATACTTAGTTAGTGTAAAATTCAAATGACAAATTTACTTTTAAGTACCTTCACTTTCATCTTATTTATGATT
The DNA here is from genome assembly GCA_030848705.1 of Heracleum sosnowskyi. NCBI lineage: Eukaryota > Viridiplantae > Streptophyta > Magnoliopsida > Apiales > Apiaceae > Heracleum > Heracleum sosnowskyi. The sequence goes on from CM061235.1 coordinate 78,057,390, forward strand.
TATGAAGTTACATAGATGTTTAGTCAAATTAAATGATTGAACAAACGAGTTTGGTTCATGGTAATGAATTTGGTTATTCATCCACATTGTACATTTCCGTTCTCGATTATCATTCTCATCAATAAATCATACGCTTCTGTCTAGCTTGTTTGCTCTAGCCTTCCTAAACTATGATAAATAATTAAACCAAATTTTAAAGTGTGAAGAAACTATGTGTCATAATATAGAGCCACATATTAAAACAAGACATGGGTCATCAAATAGAACAACATATTGGAAAAAAAAACTGGCTTTGAATTATTTATAGGGAGTATTATTATAGCAAATTATTAAAAAAAATACAGTGCAAAGGTCTGAGTGGTGACGGTCATAAAACAAGAACCGGATGGTAGGTATCTGTTTGGATTATCATGCAATCACTGGTAAAGTAGTAGTTGGAAGAAAGAATCTCAATAATGGAATCCCCGTAAAAAACTTGCAGAAACTTTTTGAGAACGCCAAAGTATGTATAATATATTAGGGTTAAATATCAAAGTGGTCACTGAAGTGAAGACCATATATCACTTTCATCACTGAACTCAACGAGGTATCACTTTAATCACTAAAGTCATCATAAATATCAAACGGATACCTCTAAATATGTGTTCGAAAAGTAAAAATAATTTATATCGAGTTCTACACATATTTCTTGAATGCTACCGCAACCAAATGAAAAGTTATGAACTCTAGTATTTATGATATTATACTTAGATTTTAAAAAAATTATTTAATATTTTTTTTAATTTTGTAGTTATTTACTTTGATTTAATTAAAAATAAATAGGAAATTAATTTTTTTAAATCTAAATAAATTATCTGAAATACTAAAATTCATAACTTTTCATTTGGTTGTAGTAATATTAAAGAAATATGTGTAGAACTCGATAAAAATTATTTTTACTTTTCGAACACATATTTAGAGTTATCTGTTTGATGTTTATGATGACTTTAGTGACTGAAATGATATCCCGTTGAGATAAGTGATGAAAATGATATATGGTCTTCACTTCAGTGGCCACTTTGATATATTATCTGTTGGGCCAAAACTCATGAGAAGAAGGCTTAGCAATAATTTTTAGATAAGTCCACTTAGAAATATGCCCATTTGTAAAGAAGCCCACTTGTAAACTTCCCCTATAAATATCCCCAAACCCCCTCATTAGAAAGGGTTGGAAAAATAGCTAAAGGAGAGAACCTCCTTAATGAATGTAACATTTTGACTCTAATATATACCGATTTCACTACAATTTCATTAACTCATTACATTATCTCACGTCGTTCGATATTACATTCATCATTTGGCGCTAGAAGGAGCTCTTTTATCTGTAGTTCCAACTGAAATGGAGGAGAGCGAGCCGTTTATCTCCAAAATTGGCGGCACAACGAAGTGGTGACTATACCTCATCGAGAGGAGGCACCACTGCCCCCCGTGCTGCAACCTCGGGAGTTGTTTCCCCCTACAGACGATCAAAACGAGGGATCCCCTGGACCCCCCGTTGACACACGATTGAGGGTCATGACCCCCACGGGCAAAAAAGTGCTAACTAGCGATGCACGCCTGCATCTGCTTAAGCTGCGAAAACAAAAGAATCAATCGTTGCAAACTCACCGTTTCGAGGAGTTCGCTGGGTCGGATGACGAATTGGCGTATCTGGAAGAGCAGAAATGTTTGTTGGAGGCTCGCCTAGAAAAACACAGGGAGATTCGACGTCTGCAGCGGGAGTTGCAGCAGACGTCAATATCGCGCCGTAACAAGGATTCCCACCGACGTCTGGATGAGGATCATGAGGAAAACTACGACCTCGACAAGGACGTATCCAGTGAGTCCCAATGCTCCCGACCACCTTCAAAACGGCGTATGACGTCGTCAACAAACGACACCTCATGGCGAAGCGACTCATGCGAGTCTTTCCGCCCCGAGGACATCACTAAAATGCAGAATGACCTCGCCGAGTGCCAGGATTACATAAAAAATCACTCCGGACAACCTGCCTCCACTGAGAGCCCCATGTCCCGATCTATTGAAATCGCGAAGATCGATAGAAATTTGAAAACCCCAGCCTTAGACTACTTCGATGGGTCATGCGACCCTATTGGGTTCCTAAACACCTTCGATGGACGAATGGCATTCTTTGGTCATTCTGAAGTCGCTAGGTGCCAGTTTTTCTCCACGTGCCTGAAGGGCACAACACTACGCTGGTATAAGAACTTGGCACCACGTTCCATTGATTCCTGGCATGCTCTAAAAAGCAAGTTTCAGAGTCGTTTCTCCAGTAACTACAAGGGGGGCAAGATCATTGCGTCCCTGATGACAATTCGCCAGCGGCATTCTGAACCCCTACGAGACTTCCTAGCTCGCTTTCGAGCAGAGGTCGCCGACATCCCAAACTTAATTGAAGAGCTCGCCATCAACTACCTCGCAGCTGGCATTGATAAACACCGACACACACTTTTGTTGGAGGAATTCTTCGAGAAGAATCCTCGTACTCTCCAGTCAGCATTTCAGATCGTGGAGCATAGAATGACATTTCAAGAAGCAGTGGGAAGCATACAATCTCCCCGACGTTTTTCTAAAAAACGGGATAGAAGCCGTAGTCCACGACGACGATCTCCGCAAAACAATGCAAGGCGTGGATACGAATCCCAGTCTCGCGCTCATGATCATCGAACCCCGCTACTGGACAGAACTGAGAGAAGCGACAAAGCAGAAAGGTCATGGAAACCACGGGACCGCAGCGAGAAGGAATTCACTAAGCTTAACGCCGACAAGGCAACTATACTCGCAATCCTTAAAACAGAACCTGACTACCGTCCTCCAAGGCCAATGAAGCCAGGGCGACCCCCAAGCTCCCGGTATTGTGAGTATCATGAAGATACCGGCCACACACCAGACTCCTGTTTCCAACTCAGCTCATTCATTGAGAGCAAGATCCGCCGATGACAACTCGTCCATTTCATTGATGACAACAGTCACCCTCCCTCGCGAAATCATGACCTCGACAGAGTCATTGATGTCATCGCGGGGGGACACTCCGCGGGAGGCACGTCTAATAACTCCAAAAAGTCGTACGCCCGTGAGGTGTTTTCCATCAACCCAAAGGCTCCCAAAAAGCCAAGACACAACCCAACATCGGTTATCTCCTTCTCAGATGAGGATTATCCGTCAGGAATAATCGAAGCTCATCAGGACGCCCTGGTTATCACCGCCAAAGTAGGCACGAATACTGTGAAAAAGATCCTAATTGATAACGGCAGCTCCGTTGATATCCTCTACCATCACGCGTATTCGCGAATTAACCTTGGGGACCGTAAACTAGAAAATGTCAATATTCCTCTGTACGGGTTCACAGGGAATGAAGTCAAGGTGGTAGGCACTATCGACCTACCTGTCTTATTTGGAGTGTCTCCATGTCAAACGTGGCAAATGGTTAAGTTCCACGTTGTCAACGCGACGTCGAGCTACAATGCCATTCTTGGTCGTACCACACTAACTTCCCTCAAAGCCATTACATCGATTCCTCACCTTAAAATGAAATTTCCCACAGACTTCGGTGTAGGAGAAGTTATAGGTGATCAGGTCACAGCCAGACAATGCTACTTATCCGCCGTGATCCCTCGGCAAAAATTTGGCGACGACTCCTCCATTAATCAGGTTGTGGAAATCGACCCAAACGACGTGATTGACATTCCAACGAACCCAGTCTGTGTCCCCATGGAAGATACGGACGAGGTAGAGGTCGTGCTGGGAAATCCAGATAAAAGGGTCAAAATTGGAAAAGAACTCCAGAATCCCCTACGACAAAAAATTGTCGATCTCGTCAGCGAATTCTCCGATATTTTCGCCTGGGATCCCAGTGACATGCCAGGAATCCCAGAGGTCACAGCTCGCCATTCACTTCACCTCGATCCAAAAATCCGACCTGTAAAACAAAAGAAATGCGTTTTCTCAGAGGACAAGAAACAGGCAATTGATGCCGAACTTGATCGCATACTCGCTGCCGGATTAATGAACCAGTACAGTTTCCCACTTGGCTCGCCAATGCGGTACTGGTGAAAAAGAGCAACGATAAATGGCGCATGTGCGTCGACTACTCTGATCTCAACCGGGCATGTCCTAAGGACTTCTACCCGTTACCAAATATCGATCAATTAATCGACGCCACTGCAGGCCACGAGCTCTTGTCATTCATGGACGCATTTTCGGGCTACAATCAGATAAAAATGGACAGCCAAGATTGGGAAAAAACCGCTTTCATCACGCATAGAGGCGTTTTCGCATACAAAAACATGCCCTTCGGGCTTATTAATGCAGGGGTGGCGTTCCAACAAATGATGGATTCCATTTTTTCCTCAAAAATCGATCGCAATATGCAGGTCAACGTCGATGACATGATCACCAAGTCCCAGAAATCCTCGGATCACATCGACGATTTACAAGAAACTTTTCAGACAATTCGTCTCCATAATATGTGACTCAATCCGGCAAAATGCTCGTTTGGTCTCACCACAGGCAAGTTCCTCGGTTTCCTGATCACTCAACGAGGGATAGAGGCAGATCCCTCCCAAATCAAAGCCATCATGGACATTAAAAGCCCACCATCCACCTTGAAGGAGGTTCAAATCTTAACAGGCTGCGTCGCCGCTCTGAGACGGTTTATTCCCCAGTCATCCAAACGTTGCGCACCCTTCTTTCAGGTAATCAAAGAAACAGCCAAAACGTCAAAGATTGATTGGAATGACAAGTGTCAAGAGGCTTTGGGCGAACTCAACAAGTTTTTGACTTCTCCTCCTATATTGACCCATACGGTCGGTCGCGAGCCGTTGCGAATTTATCTCGCCGCTACCGATGTCAACATCGCCGCTGTCCTGGTAAAATTCAAGGAAGGAACGGAGCCACCAGTATACTATGTCAGTCATACACTTCGAAACGCTGAAACGCGATATCCACAAATCGAGAAGTTGGTCTTTGCTCTCGTCATTGCAAGTAGGAAACTGCGACATTACTTCCAGGGTCCGAGATTCAGGTCATGACTAATCAACCCTTAAAACGGATACTACATAAACCCGACATGACTGGTCGCCTTGCTGCTTGGACGGTCGAGCTAGGCCAGTTCTTCATCGAGTACAAACCACGGACATCAATGAAAGCCCAAGCACTATCAGATTTTGTGGTCGAATGCCAGTTCTCCCAAGAGGAAAACCCATTGAAGGTGACAAGTCTTCCTTCCTCGCGCCCCTGGTCGCTTTACGTCGACGGGTCGTCCACCGTGGAAACCAGTGGGGCAGGGGTCATCTTGATTAGCCCCGAAGGGTTTCAGGTTCAACAAACAATCAAATTCTCATTTAGGGCTACCAACAATGAGTCAGAGTACGAGGCCCTGATAGCAGGTCTTAGGCTCGCAAGTGAATTGGAAGCTAAAATTGTCGACATCTTCAGCGACTCTCAGCTAGTTGTTAAACAGATCAAGGGCGAATTCAAAACCCACAATGATAGAATGACATCCTACCTGGAAAAAACCCAATCCTTATTGAAAAGCTTCATGTCTTGGACAATCACAAACGTCGACCGACTTGAAAATCAGTGGGCCGACGCGCTATCCAAACTGGCCTCGTCAAACATACCGACCAACTCTCATCCCGTATACGTCGAGGAGCTGTTAACCCCGACTATTCATGAACTCGCAGTAAGCGAAGTCACGACCTCCTCGGACTGGCGCTCCACCTTTCTAGACTACATAGTCGACAACAAGCTCCCAGATGACAAGAAAGAAGCTCGCTCGATCATGTTTAAAGCTCGCAATCATTGCGTCCTAGATTCTAAGCTTTACCGAAGAGCACTGACAGAGCCGCTACTTCGCTGTTTAGGGCCCGCTGAGTCCCAGCTCGCCATCCTAGAAACACACACAGGAATATGTGGAGAGCACATGGGAGGCAAGAACCTCGCCCTCAAAATCATCAGACAAGGCCTATATTGGCCCACAATGAGGAAGGACCGCGAGACCTATGTGAAGAGCTGCGTCCCATGTCAACTCTACGGGACTGTCAGCCACGCCCCCTCTCAGACGATGACGCCAATTCTTTGCCCGTGCCCTTTCTTTCAGTGGGGAATCGACATCGTGGGCCCACTCCCAAACGTTAAGGGACAACTTCAATATCTCGTCGTCGCTATTGATTACGCCACGAAGTGGGTTGAAGCTAAACCATTAGCGCGCATTCGGGAAAAGGAAATGATTGAATTTTTCATGGAATTTGTTGTATTTCGCTTCGGAATCCCCAGGTTGGTAGTCACCGACAACGGTACCCAGTTCGTCGGTGACAAGTTCGAAACCACGTTGCGCGACCTTAACATCAAGCACTCCAAGGCTTCGGTGGCATATCCTCAAGCCAATGGTCAGGTGGAAGTCACTAATAGAATCATTCTCCAAGGACTTAAAAAACGACTTCAAGAGCAACCCCGCTCATGGGCAGACGAGCTCCCTAATGTATTATGGTCCTATCAAACCACACCAAGAACTTCCACGGGCGAAACTCCATTCAGGCTGGCGTATGGCACATACACCGTTATCCCTCTGGAAACAAATCTTCAGTCACCCATAATTGATCTCTTCGACCCCGCGGCCTCAATAGAGGGACTTCGCCTAGACAACGACCTACTGGAAGAGGTCAGGGAAGAGGCCAACTCGGCTACAACACATCATCAGAAGGCGGTGGCCAAGTACTTCGACAAGAAAGTAAAAACTAAAAATTTTCAGGTTAACGACCTAGTCCTCAGGGAGTCCGCCTCATCTCAACCAAATGTCACTGGGAAGTTCAAGGCACCTTGGGAAGGCCCATACAAAATCTCTAAAATTCTGCGACCAGGTACCTATGAGCTTGCCCAACTCGACGGTGTGCCAGTGAAGAACACATGGAATGCAATCCACTTGAAGAGGTTTTTCCCATGAACAAGGGAAAATTGGCATAATTACTGCTTTTTATTAAGTTATTTTCAATCAAGTCCAGTTAAAGACATGTTCTCCTAAACTTTCAGCATTTGTATTTAAGTATTCACGCGCTATCCACGCAAATGTTGCGGTATTCATGTCAAGTATCAAATTACCACAAGTCTAACATGTTATACTATTAGAAATCGCCAAGTCGGTAAAGTAACAAAAAATAGGGTACAAAACTATAAAACTGACAACACTTTGACAAAACTAAAACATGTCTAAACCAGCATTTTTGATAACTGGACACGGTTACAATAAAATCGCAACACAACATGTCTAAACCATAGTTATGATAAAACGTTAACAAATGTCAACAACACATGACAGCCGAAGTGAGAAGTACAAATTTACGGGGCATTCCCCACCTTCAACTGGGCACCTCACCAGGATCCACATCCCCTGTCTGCTGAGCTAAGTCCACACAGAAATCGTCAAATGAATGACCTGCCATATCTAGCCCAGCCGCGACGGCTCGGGAATAGCAACGTTCGTACCCAGCCTCAAGGCCATTTGCAATCTCCTCCACGCCTTTCTCCACCTCGGCCTTCAAAACGCCGACCTCCTTCGCAAGGACGTCCCGTTCACCCCGGCAGTGGTCGAGGTTGGAGCTCATCTCATCGTTCTCTTTCTGTTTCGCTTCAAGGAGTTTCCTCCCTCCCCCCAGCTCTTCTGTTAGCTTTCCAATCGCCCGGGTAGCCTCACCATTTTCCATCTTCAGTTTGTCAAAATCAATAGACAGTTCTTTCACACGTGTCTCAGCGTCAGAAGCTCGCTTTTCTGCTGCAGCCCGCTGCTCTTTTATCACAGCCATCTCCCGCAGAGACTCAGACCGCCATTGACCATCCACATCAGCCCGATACTCTCGGACGATGTACTTCATGTCGGCAAGGAACTAAAATAAAGGTTGGAGAGTACGTTGATCACAATAGCAAGACAAAGTAATAGACAAAATGAATTAAGTTGCAATGGAAACAAAAGGATACCCGCCCCGCGCGCGTTAGGCACCGATCAGCGACCTCAGTCCGGGAACGGTCCACATAAGAGCTAAAATCCTGAGGCAGGTCGAAAGCCTCAAAAACCTGCCAAACATGGGATATGGTTAACGAAATAATATGACTGGATAACAAGATAATACGATAAAACTCAAACAAAACATACCCGTAGTGGCACGTGCGGGCCCGCAGTCCACTGTTCGAAAGGCTGAATCTCGAAGCGAGCTGGTTCCACAGCGGCCTCAGTTTGCAAAATGGAAGGTCGTTCACCACCTCGCAACCCGGTAAACGTTATCGACTTCGCGACCCCAGGTTTCAATAGTTCCTGCCCTCGTCTGACAGTAACCTTCTTGAAGACATCATTTCCCACATCGACACGTGCCCTCTTGCGGTCGCGGGGCACTAGTTCAGCATTCGTGCCCTGATCTAAGCTAACATCCTCGTTGATTTCTACGACCGGCACAGACTCCAAGGTCGTTGTTCGGCCGACACCCATTCCAGATCCACTCCCACCATGATTCGATTCCGGGTTACCCCGCGACGTCTGAGAACGAGGCCTTTTAGCAAGCAATTCCAATGCCTTATCCATCTCGTCCTTCAAGCCTCCGTCTAGCACACGACTCAAGATAATAAAATTTAACTAACAGCTAAATTGCCTTACGGTTGTGACTCCCTAAAAACGACTCATCCTTCAACTGCGACCAGTCATAGGGCGACCAAGACCCTAAGAAAGTCCTTAAAAAGACGGCGTCATATTTACTAAGACCATTTAGAAGGTCAATGGTTTCCTTAGGCACAACCCGACAGGAAGGTACGAATTCCAGATCCTTTCCATACTAGAACAACCATCGACCATGCCAGCCATGGTTCGATGACTTCACATTAACGAGGCGAACCCCAGCTCGCTTATAAAAGTAAACCTGACCACGAGTATAATGAATACTGTAGATAGAAAAGAACAAATTCAAGGACGGTAGCCTATTGACCTCGGCACATCGAGCTATGAAGCCGCTTATCTGCGCGATGGAATTTGGGGTCATTTGGGCTACCCCACACCCAATGGCCTCAAACATACACAAGAAGAAGGGATGCAGAGGTAGACGCAATCCATAATCAAAGTGGATTAAAGGTATGCCATGCATCCCATACTCAGGCATAACCCATATCCGGTCATCGGGGTTGGGGATCTCACATCAATAACCCCCCCACAGACAGGGTGACCCAATTCTTATCTATATCTACTCGTAGCGAGGGATTTGAGTAAATACTGGACATGTTAAGACTAGCGTTATCATTAAATTCTAGATGACCAGAGGCGAGGGCTTCCTCAACTACCCTCTCGCGCTCAGCTGCGGTACCAGGAGTCAAATGAGGCGACTCGTGAGCCTCCTCCTTCCCCTCGTCCCCAGAGAAACTAAACCCTGAGCCAGTTTCGACATCAGGAAGATCTAAATGATCCAAATCGAAAAGGGGATCGAGAGCTTGATCTACCGGTAAGTTTATGTGAGGATCTTGACTAACAGTGGCTTCAGACGAATTGGATGGGACAGACATGGCGTAGGATACTAGCAGTAACGGAAGGTAAGACAATTTTTTTAAAAAAAGAGAGAGTACAAAACTATGGGAAAACGAGAGAAAAAGGGGGTGTACTTGTGGGAGAGAAGGAATGATAGTGAACAAAACAGCCTCACAAACCACTACGGAGAAAGGAAACGCTACCCAATGCAAGGGAAGTCGAAACGCCACAGCTAGACTCCGGGTTCCGTACAGTTGGCAAAAATAAAAAAACCGCTGTAACAAATAGTTATGGTGAAAAACACAAAAATACAGAAAAACAATTCGCGATTACACTTATTTTATTCCTTTATTTCTTAATTTTGCGAATAATTTAATTTCTCTCACTCTCGTTACTTTACTTTTTTTTTTTTTATTATTATTTACTTTTGGCTTATATTTCAGAGACCGGCCAATCTAAAAGATATAGCTCCCAACAAGGAGGGACAAATGTTGGGCCAAAGCCCATGAGAAGAAGGCTTGAGCAATAATTTGTAGATAAGCCCACTTAGAAATAGGCCCATTTGTAAAGAAGTCCACTTGTAAACTCCCCCTATAAATATCCTCAAACTCCCTCATTAGAAAGGGTTGGAAAAATAGCTAAATGAGAGAACCTCAATGAATGTAACATTTTGACTCTAATATATACCGATTTCACTACAATTTCATTAACTCATTACATTATCTCACGTCTTTCGATATTACATTCATCATTATCCATGGTGTTGTTTGATATGGTTAGGTTCATAATTTAAAGCTTATCTGCTAATCAAAATCATTTCATGATCATTCCATGTTGTAAAGAAGAAAAGTACCATCTTTTTGAAACAAATATACTTACCCCATCTCTCACCTTCTAAGCAGGTGCAACCTTATTTAGTTTCCAGTATAGTAAGTGTATAAATAAGGCCTAGGGGAATCTTCTCCATTTCAAGATGATGATGATTTACTAGTTTGTGTGTTGTCAAAGTTTGATGTGAAGGCATTGCATTGGTTTCAAATGAAAAGAGGAAGTCGAAAAATATGGTGGATAGTGCCTTGTACCAGCAGAAAGAGAAGTTTGTGCTGCGAGTCGCGTATGGACATCGATGAAATACTTAAGGCTAAGCTTGCTACAATTGCAGAAGAGCCAGAGATGTGGGAAGAAATGGGAAATGTATTGACAGAACACCGCCCTTTTGCTAAGAAGAGAACGGAGAAGATTTACGTGAAGGTTAAGCTGGGGACTTTTGAACGCCTTGTTGGTACAGCTTTAGGTGCTCTTATGTGCTTCTTATGACTGGCTTTGTGTCTGAACATGTTTTTAAAGTTAACTATGATGCCTAATTGACACCTTTGAATTCTCTGCATTTGATGTCTCCTGTGAATATGATTTCGAAACGATGATAGCGCATTTGGTGTTGGATTGTACATGTAAATCTTTGTTTGTATGTTGTTATGCTGCCTGCCTACTCTTGTAATTAACATGTAACTGTTGGTAAGCTCCTCAATTTGTTATGTAATCCAAGAATTTTCGCAAATTTGTATGCTTCCAAATTCCAAGTTCTTATTATATTCTAATGTTCTATTGTTGCCTACTCTTGTAATTAACATGTAACTGTTGGTAAGCTCTTGAATTTGTTTTTCAATTCAATAATTTTCGCAAATTTTTATGCTTCCAAGGTATTATAGTCTAACCAATTGCTACTACTAGTGAATTCATCAAAATTGTATTCTATTAGGCCTCTTTTATCCCTTTCTTTAGCCTACCGGCTACCATCAGGTTGGTTATAAGAAGTCTGAGGGTTTTAAGTATCACCGGAGACATGACTATTAATATCATTAAAAGAAGATTATATTTCAAACTTAAAGCATCTCTTCTGCATTTAGCATTCGGATTAGAAACAACTGGAAGTCCCTATCAAGAAAATATGCTCCCGGGACATATGCTAAGAATTTTCAGAATATTAAACACCAAATCAGCATAGACCCCTGCAATCTTCTTGACCATATGTTAGAATATAATATATGATCCTGGAAAGTGCCTTCCTCTAATACCTTAAGGTTTTAGATGAGCTGGTTACTCAACATGGTATCAAAGCTCAGGCAGGATAATATATGATCCTGGAAAGTGCCTTCCTCTAATACCTTAAGGTTTTAGATGAGATGGTTACTCAACATCATACAACAACATAATATGCCTTCCAATTCAATTTTCTCAAGTGCAATACACTAAAGCAACATGATAGATTAGATCTCATATTACGGTCTAGGTATGTAGTGACTCGCCCCCTGTAGCCATTTGTTCATTTTCCTTGACCAGCACCTTCTAGGTCGTGCCACCTTCGGATCCACGCGCGTTGGAACTTCAGAGCGATTACTCAAATGCCCTTTAAAGTTTTTTTGCGACAGCATTGAAATAAAATTCTTATGAAAATTTCTATTTTAGGTAGTAGAGCTAAACAGACACTTCTTGGTACACTTCATACTTGTTATTATATGGTCTAAGATTAAATTCCTCTATCTAACTCCATGGAGGGGGTCAAGCTGACACAAGTTGCAATAAGCACATGGAGAAAAACATTACTACTAACCGAAGCAGCTGATATTTGCCAGTCAGATACCTTCAACACATTTAAAGTTTATACTCTAGTTGCATGCATTGTACAGTACAAGGAGAGTATACAAGAGTGAATTTGAATTGGTTTTTTAAAAAGAGTGCCCGAAAGGTCGTGTTTATTGCGATAGTCAAATATCTACGTGCTATCTGCTAGGTCGCATGTCCGAACTATGAAAGAAGTTTCTTTATAAAAATAAAAAGAAAAGAACAAGACTGTACATCAAAATTTCTTACTGATGCCCAACATGGCTAGCATTGAAGGCATCAAATGCAGAGAAAATTCTTTTGCTAATCACATTCATTTGTCTAAACATGTTAAGAGAAAATTCTTTACATTCCTAATCACATTCTTTTGCGATAGGAGTTTATGAATGCTACTCAGACGAATCCAAGTAGAGCTGAAGGCATGAAGTTCTTCTAACTTTTCTATGAGTCTGAGTGTCGGTGCCATCAATCTGTTAAGCAACTACAGAGAAAATTGTAGTAGATATGATAACATCCGTTGTCCATTCATAAAAATAATTCTCCTGCTTTTCTGGACTTTAACTCTTCACAGAGATCAAATTCTATTAACGAACATTGCTGTAAGTTCTAATGTTAGTGTTGTTTGGAAAATAGATAAACTTATAATTTTTCTAGCATTATCAACTAGTATGATTAATCATACAAATTTGAATATGAAGACATTTCTAAAATGAGATTTAAATCATGAACCTCCAAAAAAGAAAAAGTATCACCAGGTTGCTATGTATACAAATTTTTTCTGAAGCAATAATGCATAAATTTAGATAAAGTACATATATTTCGAAGTAGTCTATCATTGTATTCTCTTATATACAGACTCGTACAAACATCTTGATTTTGAACTTCGAATCTTTGCTTTCCACTGGAGTGGAGACTGGAGACACGTGGTACCTGTTAGCAGACATCCCGCTTTAATCACCTATCAGGAGAGCTATTACTCCTTCAAAAATAATAATAACCAGTTCAGTTGATTATTCCCAACATATTACGCGAGGAATATGTTAAATTTTGAACCATTCTGTCCCAGTGCCTTTCCTACATCTTTCTTTTAGAATAGGACAATGAGAAATCTCAAGACATTGAAGGCTATCTGATTTATCAAACGTGGGCAAACTCTCCAAGTTAATGCAATTCAGAATATATAACGTCTTTAGTGATGGAAGTTTTGCTAGTGCATCCAGGAGAGCTTTCACTCCATCAAAATCAAATATATCTAGTGGAGGAGAGACGATCACCAAGTGGCTTTGCAGGTATTATAGACTTTACTTTTTCCGACCCCCACAATTGTAGCTCGATTAGGTTAGGAAATGAAATCACACAAGAAGGGCCATGGAAATTCATCTAATTCTTCCGAGGAGGGCCCCAATTTTAGTTTTACAAGTGTGGAACTCAGACTTTGGGAAAATACCACATATTTTGGGCACCTCACAATCATAAGATGTCGGAGAGCGCCTGCTTTTTCAAGTACACCAATGTTAGTTAGGCCTGGGCAGTTGCTCACTTTTAGTTTCTCAAGAGCAGTACCAATGGTCAGACATGACAAACCCGTGCAGTTATTGAGTTCTAAAGATGTCAGAGACAAAAGATCCTTTATTATAGACGAAGTGCCTCTTCCTCCATTTTTGATATTCAAGAGTCGTAAGTTCACAAGAGAGCTAGGACTCTTACTCATCGTTTCTAGTATCACGCTGCTGTCCAAATCTTTGATTTCCAACTTCTTTAAAGATGGAAAACAACTGCTTGGGATTTTAGTTAACTTTGAACAACTAATGATTTCTAACACCTCAAGTTTTGGAAATACTAGCATATTACCTTGGTCTTCACCGTCTTTACACATAACAGGTTCTATCCATTCTTCTACCCTTGGTAAACCCCGCAAAATGAGTTTTGTCAATGAAGGATACAGTGTTGTAACTGTTTTCTCTGCTCCACTTTCAGAAAGCTCGATACTACCTCTACCTTGACCTCCACAGATATCGCTCCCAATAACCTTGGCGATAATCATCCCATTTATCTCTACCTCTACTAGTTTAGGAAGGTGGCCCAGTGGTGGAATTTTTTTGCATCTGTTGCAAGATTTCAATGTAATTTTCACCAAATTGATCATCATCGTAATCCATGATGCAAACTTCTCCCCCTCAAAGTGGACAACTGTCAGTTCTTTCAGATTTGCATGAGGTTTAAATCCTTTCATCACCTCCTCATCATTGTATTCTATGTTTTCCACTTCATCTTCATTTTTGTTCCATTCTAACTTTAAACGTTCAATGTTAGATTTTGTACACAAACTTGCGTCGCTGGCTTCATCCACACTGTATATGTCACCAAGGCCATAAAGCTCAAGTTTCCCTCTAAGATGTTTTAGCTCTCCTAGAGTCCTAGTTGTCCAACGATACAATTCTGAACTCTAGTTGCAAAACTTTTTAGGAACCTCGTCTAGTTTCCAAACTCTCAATGTCAGCAAGTTGCAAAATTCTGAGATGTAACTAGGCAATCTAGAGCAGAAACAAGAGATGTCGAGTTTTTTAAGATACTTCATCTTGCTTAGCGATCTTGGCAACTCTATATCTTCATTAGTATTCAAAACCAAAACAGTCAAATGTTTGAAATAAGGTAACACGTCACCAAGGATACGAGCTTTTGTATATAGTACTGGTACTCTCTCAAAGTTTTTCTTAAGAATTTTCGGTTTTATATTTGAAACCCCTGTATTAAGCCTCAGATATATAGACTTGGAAATATGGTTCAGCTCCTGAACTGCCTCCAAAGTTATAGAATGATGTTTAGACAACTCTTGTCCAAGATCATGCACTAGATCATGCATCTTGCAAGTGGTGATATTTCCAAATCCATCCCTTTCTAGGTCTTGTAACAATGAATTCCACAATAGAATATTGAAGTACTCATTGCCAATATCTTCCATCAATGCATCCATATTTCTAGCTATCTTTAGGAGGTAGAAGAAATCCTAATGCCATCCATATTTGTATCAATTCATCTTTATAAATGACAGAATCCTTTGGCATGATAGAACAATATGTAAAACATCGTTTCAATGACGAACAAGGTAAATTCTCATATGACAACCTCAAGGAAGACAATATACCTTTTGATTTCCATACTTCACTATTTTGGATCATCAACCACTCTTGCTCCTACTTCTTTGAGCGTAATAAACCCCCTAGAGTTTTTATTGCCAATGGCAGGCCACCGCATCTTTTCACCATACTTCTACCCAAAGCTGTAAATGCATGGGTCTCTACAACTCCTCCTTGTGAAGATGCTAATTTCTTGAGCAACACCCAACTATCTTCCTCTGATATTTTTTTCCACCCTATGAGAAACAGAACATCTTATGGCATCAATGACTTCCTGGTTACGAGTGGTAACTAAAATTTTGCTCCCTCTTGCACCATCAACTGCAAGTAAAGAATTCCTCAAGTTATCCCACACATCAGGTTTCTCATTCCAGACATCATCCAATACGAGTAAAAACGTTTCCCCCTTTAGATTCATCTTAAGACTGTTGATTAGTCCTTCTGTACTTTCTAACATGCAAGGTTTTGAAGTGAGGGATACCACCATTTGATTTAAAATCTTCGTGTAATCAAAATCATCTGATACGGTAACCCACATCCTCTTTGGGAACATATTGATCTCAACATCTCTATTATAAACCATACGAGCAAGAGTTGTCTTTCCTTGACCTCCCATTCCTACTACACCAATAACTGATAAATTCTCTTCATGATTATTGCACACCCATTGAACTAATGACGATATATCATCCTCTCTTCCCACTATCAGTGTAAGATCCGAGAAAATTATGTGTTAATATTTGATGTGAAATTAAATTTTATTTTCATATCAAAATTTATTAAATGTTTTATCTGTTTAAATGCGTTAAGTTATTCGTTAAATGGTCAAAGATGTGATGTTGAGATGTTATGTGATTATTTGTGGTGATTAGAAATTATTTTAAAAAGGATGTCATTTTATTTCGTTTTATTTTAATTATCGAAAAGGAAATTTAGATCATTCCCTAATTATTCGGGAAATTGGTATATTGTTCGTACCAATATTTCATTCGTTAAAGTGGGAAATATTCGGGAATATTCATGATAGAGGTATTTTGGTTCGTATATCTATTATTAAACGATTCATGTAGTTATCCATATATTCTGGATAATTATCGTCTCGTAAAACGTGTATTCTATTTATTCATATTAAAACGATCCAACGGATCGTTATCGATCCAAAAATGTCATTTGGGGTATTATTTTCCGTTTAATATAAAAAGGTGTATCGTACATTATTTTGCGTATAATCAAGCTTATTTATTGTTAAAAATCTAAAAATCCCTAAACTATGTTCTTCGTGTTCTTGAGAATCAAACCAACTTTTGGAAGCGTTATCGGAATCCGATTTCGACGCTCTAGCAGTCAAATCAAAGCTCTCATCATCCTTTATCCAAATACATCATCAAAATTCGTGTGGGTATAATTTCTGAATTTTTCATATTTTTAATATTTCGAAATTTTTAATTAAATTTGGGGAAAGCTTTGATTTTCATTATTCTTGTTAATTGATGACATGAACAGATTGTACATGTCAAGATGAGCATGCTGATAATTTTTGTGTGATTTTTGGAGTCCAGATTCGAGCTAATCGGAAATTCTAAAGCTCATCGGAAAAGTTTTGGTTTTTGCCGGATTTTTGCGTGAACGATTGGTCCTTGATTGTGTTTAAACGATTAGATAGATCGTAAGATTTAGAATTTATCTATGTAAGCGGTGTTAAATTTGGTTTAGATTTCGTAGTTGACCGGAAAATCAAGGTCGCCGGTTTCTGGGTTTTTCCCGAATGATTTCGAGTTGCTTTCCGGTGTGTGGTTAGTTTTCAATCTCGTAGTCGTGTTGTGATGAGATTCTGGTCAAGCAGAGTCGAAAACCGAGTGGTCGGAAGCTGGGATGGGTGCCGGAATCTGGGAAGGGACGCCGGAACTCCACCGACGGCGGGTTGTTCTTGGCGACCCACCCATGTTCTTGGCGACTGTTAGAAATATGTTGTTCTTGATGATAATTATAAAAACACTTAGTAGATTTTGTATTAAGTCAATATTGTAACTGTCAACGGAATGGTATGCTTTGCAGCTTTCGTTGACAGGTAGCTCATCAACGAAATGAGTGATGTAGCAATTGCACTGTACAATACTTCACTGGTTGATATACATTTGTTGTAGGTATTAGATAGGTTTTCTAAGTCATGTTGACTAAGTACTAGATAGGCAAAATAGGTTGGTTAATTGTAAATATATTATGCCTTGTAATTTTTCCTAAGTGAAGACATGTCAACGAAATGAAGATTATCCTATCAACGGAATGAAGATTACTCATCAACGAAATGAAGAATATACCATCAATGGAATGAAGAATAAAGCTATCAATGAAACACATCTCACTGCTATCAACGAATCATTATCACTTTTCTAAATAGTTGACAAAGTGATAGTGACAATTTTTTGACAGATCAAAAGGTGATGTGGAAGTGTACTTTGCATTGGAAGCCATCAAAATGGACACTGGGAATGAGGAAACATTCCAATTTCCAATTAGGTTCTTGAGTGGGATCATAATAAGCATGAAGACAAAAGACAAGATCTCCAAGGACCATTGGACAAAAGGGATGAAAAGCAAGCTACTGGAGGTTACCTTTAGACTAATTTAGAGTAGCCAAAAATAGCATTGTAAACTTGGGTTATATAACCAAGTGTAGCAGTTCATTTTTATATGTATGTGAGTGAGATAAAAATAGTTTGTATTAGCTTCTTTCAAGAGCACTCTCACTCCAAATCAGGAACTGAGCAGCTGTGATACATTTGTAACACATATTATTTCCGCAATAAAAACATCTCAGTTGGATCCTCAAAACATCCAACTGAAATTTTATATTTGTTTGTGTTTTTATTTTCAGTGTTGTTTTATTTAAAAGTTGTTTTAAGTTTACAAATATCTAGAATTGTATTCAACCCCCCCTTCTACAATTCTGTTAGGTCATTTGGGATTAACAATTGGTATCAGAGCAAGCTTCTAACATACAAGAAGTTTAAAGATCAAGGCCAAAACAGAAACCATGGTGAAGAAGGATGCAGGTGTAAAGATACCAGTTCTAGATAAGGACAATTACTTTCACTGGAAAGTAAAGATGCATCTACATCTCATGTCTATGGATGAGAGATATGTAGACTGCATTGAGAAAGGTCCACACGTTCCCCATGAAGTTTGCATCTAGAGTTGGACTGCCAGATGATGCTGAAGATGTAGAAATTCCAAAACCTGTCTCAGAATGGACTGTTGAAGATGTTGCAGAAGTCCATAAAGATAAAAGAACCATGAACATTCTGTTTAATGGTTTGGAGTAAGAGATGTTTGACAATGTCATAAACTGTACAACTTCTAAAGAAGTATGGGACACTGTTAGAACACTCTGTGAAGGAACTGAGCAAGTTAGGGAGAACAAAATGCAACTCCTTATACAACAATATGAGCACTTTCATTTTAAAGCTGGTGAAACCCTAAATGACACATTTAGCAGGTTTCAAAAGCTTTTGAATGGATTAAAGTTGTATGAGAGGGTCTATCAAACCAAGGATTCAAACCTCAAATTTCTTAGAGCTCTTCCAAAAGAGTGGAAGCCTATGACCGTTTCTCTGAGAAACACTCAAGAGTACAAAGACTATACTCTTGAAAGGCTTTATGGAACCTTAAAGACATATGAGCTGGAAATGGAGCAAGATGAAGAAATTGAGAAGGTACAAAAGAAAGGTGGATCTATTGCATTGATTGCATCTGTGAACCAACTGGAAGATGACAATGAAGAAGCTGTAAAAGCCACAACTAGTCGAGCTAGTTGTAGGAGTGATGTTAGCAAGGGTAAAGGCAAGATGACAGAAGAAGAAGAAGAACCAGGTAACTTGGATGACTTAGATAAGATTGATGAACACATTGCTTTTCTCTCAAGAAAATTTTCTAAGTTCAAATTCAAGAGAAACTCAGAAGCAAGGCCACCAAGGAGAGACTTTCAACCTAGCAAAAATAATTGGATTGAAAAGTCTAAGTCTAAATGTTTCAACTGTGGAATGATTGGTCACTTTGCTGGAGATTGCAGAAAGCCCAAAGTTGAGAAGGGCAACAAGAAATTTGAGCCTGTTGATTATAAAAAGAAATACTTTGAACTTCTCAAGCAAAAAGAAAAGGCTTTCATGTCTCAGGAGTATGATTGGGCTAGTAATGGTGAAGATTCAGATGATGATGTTGAGTATGTCAACTTGGCTCTAATGGCTAACAATCATGAGCAGGAAGCAAGTTCCTCTAGCAACCAGGTAACAATTACTAATCTTTCTGAGCTTTCTAAGGAGGAATGCGATAGTGCAGTTAATGAAATGTCTACTGTACTGTATAATTTGCGTGTTAATCTTAAATCACTTACCAAAGAGAACTCAAGAATTAAAGAGACCAATTTGCTCTTAAGTGATAGAAATGCCATGTTAGAAGCACAACTCATTGAGTTTGAGAAAATGAGGTGTGTTAGTAGGGATGCTAAGATGGAACTTGAGAAAGTGTTAAAAAGGGAAGAGATTCTTAAAACACAACTAGAAATAGAACAGAGTCTGATTGCAAAATGGAAAGATTCCAGGAATGTTGCTACCAACATCATTAATGTTCAAGGTATGGAATCTTTCTGTGAGCAATCATGGAAAAAGAACAAAGAGAAGCTAGGGTATGCTGTTGAAACCTTAGAATCAGAAACAGAGTCAACAAACAACAATGATCATTTGTTGAAGGTTGATACGTCAACGGAATGCAAGGTTTCGTTGACAGATGAACCATCAACCGATCAGGCTGTTTCGTTGACAGAGAAAAGGAAAGAAGAACTCACTAGACTTAATAACAAGTATGGTCCTGTCACCAAGAACTTTTTTCAAGGTGAGTCTAGTAAATCAAAGAAAGTTGAGAAGCCTGTTGAAAGAGCTAATGTAGGCCACTTGTCTAACAAGCAATTGAAAGACAAGTTAGAGAAAATTCAAGTTGAGGTTAAGGGCAATAAAAAGAATAACAGAAATGGCAAAGTAGGGATTAACAAACATAACAATTACACACCTGATAAATATGCTCCCAGAAAGACATGTGTTAATTGTGGTAGTGTTAGTCATTTATCTGCTAACTGCAAATCTGTTAAGAAAACTACTAATGTGAAAATGCCTAAGCCTACAATGAATGCCTCTATGCCTGTTATGCCTAATATGTTTGCTCCATATGCACAATTTCAGAATCCATATGCTAGCATGCCATTTGTGCCTAATCCATACATGAATATGTTTAATGTGCCATAAATGCCATGGAATGTGAATAACATGTTTGTTCCTCCAAATATGCATGCCATGAATGAAAATGTGAGCAACCCTCAGAAGTCAACACCAAAGGTAAAGGTTGATTTAACTCAATCTGAGCCCAAGGTGAAAAATGATGTGAAGAGTAAATCAAAGGCTAACAAAACAGGACCCAAGGAAACTTGGGTACCAAAATCAACTTGATTTGGTTTTATTGTGTGCAGGGAGACAAAATGAATCTTTGGTACTTGGATAGTGGTTGTTCAAGACACATGACTGGTGATCCTACCCTGCTCACAGAGTTCCAGGAAAGAGCTGGCACTTGTATTGCTTTTGGAGATGACAGCAAAGGCTACTCTAAGGGATATGGCTTGATTTCAAAAGAGAATGTCATCATAGATGAGGTTGCATTGGTGGATGGTCTTAAGCACAGTTTGCTTAGTATCAGCCAACTTTGTGACAAAGGATTTTTAGTTACTTTTTCAAAAGAAGCCTGTGTTGTTTCTAAAGGAGGAGACAACAATGTGGTAATGACTGGATTCAGAAGAGGGAATGTGTACATTGCTGACTTTAGTAGCACAAGTCCAAACACCATCACTTGTCTTTTCAACAAGGCAAGCAAGGATGAAAGTTGGCTATGGCACAAGAAATTGTCTCATTTGAATTTTAAGGTAATGAATGACTTGGTAAGGAAAGATCTTGCTAGAGGAATTCCACAGGTGGAATTCTCCAAGGATGGTTTGTGTGATGCCTGTCAAAAAGGGAAACAAAAGAAGGCATCATTCAAAAGCAAGACAGAGTCATCAATTGTCCAACAGCTTGAGTTGCTTCATATGGATCTATTTGGCCCTGTAAATGTCATGTCCATTTCAAAGAAGAAATACTGTCTTGTGATTGTTGATGATTTTTCTATATTTACATGGACTTTCTTTTTGCACTCCAAAGATGAGGCAAGTGAAATCATTATCAATCACATCAAGATGGTAAACAATCATCCTGATTTCAAAGTAAGAAGGATTAGGAGTGACAATGGGACAGATTTCAAGAATTCAACTATGAAGATGTTTTGTGAAGAAAATGGTATTTTGCATGAATTTTCAGCAGCAAGGACACCACAACAAAATGGTGTAGTTGAAAGGAAAAACAGAACACTTGTTGAAGCTGCAAGGACAATGCTAGATGAATCAAAGTTACCAACTTATTTTTTGGCTGAGGTAGTTAACACAACTTGCTTCACTCAAAATATTTCTTTGATTAATCAAGCCAAGGGAATGACCCCTTATCAACTACTCAAAAGAAAGAAGCCACTATTGGATTTTATTCATGTCTTTGGATGCAAGTTCTTTGTTCTGAGAAATCAAGCTGAGCATTTGGGGAAATTTGAAGCAAAGGCAGATGAAGCAATATTTGTGGGATATGCAGCAGGGAAAGCTTACAGAGTCTATAATCTCAGAACCAACATTGTTATGGAATCTGTACATGTTGTTTTTGATGATCTCAAAATTCAAGGTCTCTGTGATGAAGGTTTCCATGAAAGTCTTTCTTTTGAGAATGAGGAAGGAGATCAAGTGAATCATGTTAAGACTATTGAGAAACAACCTAAAGTTGTTGTGACTAGCACATATGAAAGCAGCAGTGAAGATGAAATTGCTGCGTTAAGATTGAAAAGAATAGCTGCTAGCAGACCAAATGGTCATTTCGTTGACAGTCATGATGAAGGATTCGTTGACAGTCAGAATGAGCGTTTCGTTGACAGTCAAAATGGGCATTCCGTTGACAGTCACAGAAATGCCTCTAGGAGTGATCAATTAGGGACAACAAACTCAGGGGGAGTTTCTCAAGGACAAATATCTAATCAAGGCAATCATGATCACGAAGCTACATCTTCTAGAGCTAATCTACCTCCCTCAAGGAAATGGACTAAAGATCATCCATTTGAACTCATTATAGGTGATGTTTCTTCAAAAGTCCAAACTAGAAGAGAAACTCAAGAAAAATGTATATATAGTAGCTTTCTGTCTCAAGATGAGCCAAAGAATGTTGAGGATGCACTTCTAGATCCAGATTGGGTTTTAGCTATGCAAGATGAGCTAAACCAATTTGAGAGAAACAAAGTTTGGAAGTTGGTGCCCAAGCCTAAGGACAGGAGTGTTATAGGCACAAAATGGGTGTTCAGAAACAAGATGGATGAAAATGGCATAGTCACAAGGAACAAAGCTAGATTGGTTGCAAAAGGCTACTCACAAGAAGAAGGAATTGATTTTGATGAAACCTTTGCTCCTGTTGCAAGATTAGAAGCAATAAGGATTTTCCTAGCCTATGC
Organism: Heracleum sosnowskyi; assembly: GCA_030848705.1. Lineage (NCBI taxonomy): Eukaryota > Viridiplantae > Streptophyta > Magnoliopsida > Apiales > Apiaceae > Heracleum > Heracleum sosnowskyi. The sequence continues at coordinate 78,080,298 of CM061235.1, forward strand.
AACCCATGCCAATTTCAAGGTCTATCAAATGGATGTGAAGAGTGCTTTTCTGAATGGGGAATTGGAAGAGGAGGTGTATGTGAGTCAACCTCCTGGTTTTGAAGATGATGATTTTCCAGAGTATGTGTACTTCCTCCTCAAAGCACTCTATGGTTTGAAACAAGCACCTAGAGCCTGGTATGACACACTGTCACAGTTCCTCCTTGAGAATCACTTCACTAGAGGTACTGTAGATAAAACTCTTTTTCATAGGATTGTGAATGGCTCTACTATACTTGTTCAAATTTATGTAGATGACATAATTTTTGGGTCTACAGATGAAAAACTTTGTCAAAAGTTTGCCAAGCTTATGCAAAGTAAATATGAAATGAGCATGATGGGAGAATTAACTTATTTTCTTGGTCTCCAAGTGAAGCAAGTTAATGAAGGCATTTTCATTAGTCAAACAAAATATATTCATGATTTGTTAAAGAAATTTAACTTAATGGAATGCTCTCCTGCCAAAACTCCCATGCCTACTGCCACCAAACTTGAATTGAATACTAAGGAAAAATCTGTGGACATTTCAAGTTACAGAGGCATGGTAGGCTCACTTTTATATTTAACAGCTAGTAGACCTGATATTATGTTTGCTACATGTCTATGTGCTATATTTCAGGCTGATCCTAGGGAATCCCATTTAGTTGCTATTAAAAGGATTTTCAGATATCTCAAAGGAACACCAAACCTTGGCATTTGGTATCCTAGAGAATCCGGCTTTGAACTAATTGGTTATTCAGATGCAGATTATGCAGGATGTAAAATTGACAGGAAAAGTACAACTGGCACCTATCAATTCCTAGGAAACAAGCTTGTGTCATGGTTCAGCAAGAAACAAAACTCAGTTTCTACCTCCACAGCTGAGGCTGAGTACATTGCAGCTGGAAGTTGTTGTGCACAGATTTTATGGATGAAAAATCAACTACTTGATTATGGATTAAGAGTTGAGAAAATTCCTATCTTCTGTGACAACACTAGTGCCATTGCCATTACTGAGAATCCAGTGCAGCATTCAAGGACCAAGCACATTGACATCAAGTATCATTTCATTAGAGAACATGTTATGAATGGTACTGTGGAGTTACATTTTGTTCAAAGTGAACAACAACTTGCAGACATCTTTACCAAGCCACTTGATGAATCAACATTCTCAAGATTAGTAAGTGAGCTAGGTATGCTAAATTTCTCTTAATTATTTTTGAGATTTTTGCAAGTTAAAATTTGCAGCCAGAAATTTGCTATGATTTTCTGCGAATTAATTCTCTCAGGAAAAAGTGAAATTTTGTCTAAGTCAAAATTACTATGTCAACGAATGCCTCATTCCGTTGACAGTCTTAGCATTTTTCTGGGTATTTCGTTGATAGCTCTTTTATGTCAACGAAACGCAGCTTTATCAACGAAATAGACGGGACCTTAAACGCCCAATTCTGATTCGTTGATACAGCGTAATTAATCTGAACCGTTGAATTTGCACGTCTCTTTATCACGATCTATGCATACACCCATGGAAGTATAAATCATGGTAATATTTTAATTGTAACAGTTAGATTTTTAAGCCAATCCAGTAATTTATATTTATTATTGGACTTAGTTTTTGAGAAATTTTGGGGGAGTATTTAAGAAATTTTGTTTTCTTTAATTCTTTTCTACCTTGCTCTCAAAATTTCCAAAGGCTTTCTTACTTCTTCTTCTCTCAAAGCAAAACAAAGTTCGAGCTTTTCTTCACTCAACAATGGCACCCATAGTCAAACTCATGTCAGCTGGAGGGTTCATTTACGAGAAGAACAACTCCATTCCATTTGTTGTCAAGGAAATTCCGAACAGAATCTTTCACAAGATGATGGATTTCTTGATGAATTGCAAACTCAGCTACGCAATGTTTCACTCAACTCCGCTCGACAATGAAATCATAGAGGAGATTTGGACCTCTTGTGAGTACAGTGGGACAAATTGCACTTTGAAATTCACCATTAAAGGTAAAGAGTATATTGTCAATTCAGATGTATTGCAAGCATGCCTTCACATTCCTGAATAACTGCTTAGCTTTACCTTCATATACTGAAATGGTTAACATGCTTAATTCTATAAATTACTCTTTGCCAACTGACAATTTGGGTAAGATAATTAGGAGAGGTCTGGTCAGGGAATATAGTTACTTAGCTGATGCATTCATTAAGGTCTTTTCTGGTAAAATCAGTAATTTTGATGCATTAAGTAACTCAATTTTGATTCTGTTTACCATGCTCTTAACTGATAGATATTATAACTTTAGCACCCAACTTATGTATGCAATTGGTGCTAAGTTGGGTGATAAGGCTAATAGGAAAAATAATATCTATTATGCTAGATTTCTAATGATGTTGGCTAACCATGTTAGTCCAGCACCATTGGTTATCACTAACCCAAATTCCAGGTTTGACTGCTTTGTACAAGAGAAGAGGGTCCTGACAGACATCCTGAGGCTCAATCACAATGGTGATGTCCCAGTGGTGTATCTGCCCATAATTGAGGTAACCACTTCTAACCAAGAAACTAGATCATAAGAGCTTCGATTCGACTTCTTGAACTCCAAAATCCGATATCAATAACACCTTCAAAATTAGTTTTGAATCTCAAGAACACGAAGAACACGAAGAGCACGACAATCAAACCTCGATTTCTATATGTTACCGAACTCTAAATTCAACATATAATATATGAAATTGACCAGAAAAACATACTCTACACGATGGTAACATCAAAATCAACAACCAATCACGTTTACAAACATTCATAATTTAAATATATATAAAATCGAATTTAATAAAAATAATAGAAATCCAGAATTTTACCCCACACGAAATCTGATGGTAGATTAAGAAACTAGATTCCAAGATCTTTGATTCGACTATAAGAGCATTGGAATCGGACTCCGGTAACACCTTCAAATTTGTGTTTGATTCTCAAGAACACGAAGAACACGGTTCAGAGATTTTTATATTTTTGTCTATATATAATCTGTATTATACGCAGGATAATGTACGATTCGCCTTTTTATATTAAACGGAAAATAATACCCCAAACGACATTTTTGGATCGATATTGATCCATTGGATTGCTTTAAATCTTTAATAAAGTAAAGTACACGTTTTACGAGGTGATAATCATCCATAAGGACTGATAATTATCCAAATCAATACATTTCATTTATATAACGAATGCTCAAGAATACTAGGGCTATAATAGATGTATTATTGATACGAACGATATATCAATTTCTCGAATAATTAGGGAACGAACTAAATTTTCTTTTCGATAAATAAAATAAAACGAAATAAAAATAACATTCTCTTAAAAAGAATTTTCCAATCACCACAAATATTCACATAGCCTCTCAAGGTCACATATTCAACCATTTAACGAATAACTTAACACATTTAAACAGATAAAACATTTAATAAATTTTGATATGAAAATAAAATTTCATTTCACATCAAATATTAACACGTAATTTTCCCGGATCTTACAGCGCCTATTATCTAATTACGATTAATTAACCCTAATCAGCTCAATCATGACATAAGTTCTTTATTAAATCTCATCATGCACATTATAAGAACTCCTTAAATACAAACACATATCTTCTACTAGGTTGTGGTACTTCCTACTCAACAAATCTCGTCGATAGTGAATCATATAATAATGTTCTTGAATCCCATAGATACGACCTGCATTATATATGTAGTAGAAACTTAGACAATTATCGTTTAGAGACTTACGGAATTTGTGACGGGTTATTATGTTTGTCTCATGATAAACATGATTTGTTTCCTGACTATCCCATATTTTTATGGAATCCGGTTATAAGAAACTTCCTCCACTAAATATTAACCTTGAGTTTGTTGATCATTCTTATTTGTGTTTTGGGTACCATGATGATGATTACAAGGTAATGAATATGGTTCCTCTGCGCAGGGCGTACCACATTTAATTATGTCTATAGTTTGAGCACTGATAGTTGGAAAATTTTAAAATTTGACACGAATAGTGATCATACTGATGAATTTGATATCTGGACATACCCAAAGGCCAGGTTCGTCAATGGTACTGCCTACTTCGTTATAATGTTATTGAGCTCGGTTTTGAGGACATTATAATGGAAGAATACCGAGACTCAATAGCTATTATTGATAACACGTGCGGGAATGTTGTGATGTGGGTATTGAGAGTGACTAATGACTTAATTCTATGGGACAAGAAGTTTGATTTTGAATACAAACTGGAAGACCAAGAATATTATCGAGCTTTGGGTTTTATGAATAAGGATAAACTTGTGCTAACGAACATATTCAAAAGCCATTACAAAGATTATGAGTATTTCCTTTACGATGTAGAGAATGGCTTTCAACAACCATTTACAACTCCGAAGAGACTAGATGTAAGAAAGTATATGTATTGTTCTTGTCCCTGGAGTTAACGGAGAGCATTATATTGTTCTACTTACTGAAACTGCTACACCTTCCAGATGATGCAACTTTGTTCCGCGAATGATAAAAATCAGAAATCAAGGTAAGGCAAACATACATCATGGAAAAAGAGTAATGATCAGTTGGCTGTGGTAAAATGGCATACATATTAATCCCAAGTATGAAGCTGGCCCATAATTATAGGGTTAAATGGCATTTAGGTCACTAAACTGACTAGTAACTTTCAATTAGGTCATCGAACTGAAAAAGTTTTCAATCAGGTCACAAGTGAATTTAAAATTTTCAATCAGGTCACTTGTCGTTATAGACGTTAAAAAGGAGACGGAAAAATGACTAAGCAGTTGACATGGAAGGCCAGTGGCATAACCCGACCCATTACCCGTTACCCGACCTAGCTGTTATATAACCCGTTACCCAACCCATGTAATCAGTCATTTCCCCTCTTCTACCATCTCTCAATTAGGGTTCAATTAGGGTTCATCTCCCAACCCATCTATGTCTAGTAGTAAGAGCAGTAGTTCATCGATTAGAAATCCATACGGCACAAGTAGTAATAACTACTTCATGAGCAATAAAAACTACGACTCTAATTTTGAATATCGATTCAATGGTATCAAATGCAAGTGCGATCTTGTGGCTCCTTGTCAAGAAGCTTGGAGAGAAGGCACAATGGACCCGGGAAGTAGGTTTTTTGGTTGCAGCCAGTACAAGGCAAGTTTACTTTTTAAATTTGTTTTCATTCCTAATTGTATGTTCTAACTTGGCGCAAATATTGTTCAGGATGCAAGAAAAAAGTGCAACTTCTTTTTGTGGGCTGATCCTCCTTACACAGATAGAGCAAGAGAGGTTATTGAAGCATTGAAGGCAAAACTAAAATCCAAAGATGAAGAACTGCAAAGAGCTACGATAGAGTTACGTTTTGTCGAAAAAAAATGTTAGTTTTGAACGAAGAATGTGTGTCACTTCGAAAGAAAAATGATGAATTATCAGGTTTGGTGCATAAGGAAAAGGATGGCACAAATGGTAGCAAAATGAAGAAGTTTCTATTGATTATTGTTATAGTTTGGTTTGTTGTTAGGCTCTTCAAGTAGTGTGAGTGTTAACTTGGTATGTTCATTAATGGTTGTAGTTGGTACTTGATGTAATGGTTGTTATTGTGACTAAATTTTAGTGATAATGTTGTGTGCATATGTGTTGTTATTGTTCTGTGATGTGTGTTGACAAAGAACAATGTGTTATTGTTTTGTGATGTGCGCATCAATATGTGTTGTTATTAATTTAGTCTTCACATGTTCAAGCTTTAATGCTTTGTGATAATTTAAAAACTGAAAGTGGACTTGGAAACAAAGATCGATACTTAAAACTTAAAATTGATAATGAAAAGATTCTCATTACAAAGAGTCATAAAATAAAACACTAAAGCTGGGAAAATGTCACACAGTCAAGGACACAATGTCTCAAAAGATTCCCATTAGAAAGTCATATTCTAAAGCTCAAAAGATTCCCACCACATAATCAGTTCTCTTTTGGCCTTGGGGGTGCAAAAAACTTGACAGACTTTCTTGGTGTCTTTTTCTTGGCTTGTTGTGGAACTGATGGAGGAGTAGATGCAGGTGGTGTGCATCCAGTACTTGTGTGCTTCCTCAGACTTGGAGTTGGCATCTAAGAAAAGAATTAAAATGCATAAGTATAGTACAATAATGTTGGTCCTTGTGTATTGCAGAAGGGGGGGGATGAATGCAATACTGATAAAATCCAATCTTAATTTCAACAACTAAAATTAAGATTAAGTGTTATCAGCAAAGTGTATGCAATCATAAACAGTATGTGCTACAAACAAGATTCACAAAATAAATGTTTTATTTATTTTGCAAAGTGTTGCTACAACCTCAAGAGAGAATTCTTGAGCTTCGGTTTTCTCTAAGACACTTACTAGTCTTCGATACACATCTAGAATGAATTGATAGTCTAAGTATATAACTGATCCTATCACTATCAACACGGGTTTGTGAAGCTGCTGTCATTATCAAGTGGCAGCTTCTTACAGATTGTCTACCCATGTGACTTACCTAAATTGCTAACATGTCAGATAAACATTACAAAGAAAGCAACCTAGATTCATTCTATTTCCAGCTTCGGCAATTCAACAAATAGAGACTTGTCCTTGCTTTTGAATTGATTCGCTTTTGTTTTGCAGTGCTTAGAGCTTCTGTCGTAGTCTTACAGACTTGGTGCAGCTTAGGGATTCTGCAACACGCCTGTTTCTTGAACATTGAAACTGTCACGGGATTTGACTGAGAAAGATACCTTGAACAAAGATCTTCGCCCCATGTCGCATAGTCGTTCAGATGACTTATGTCGCATAGTCATATTATGGCCTATGTCGCAAAGTCGTTGAATGACTTATGTCGCATAGTCATATTATGGCCTATGTCGCAAAGTCGTTGAATGACTTATGTCGCATAGTCATATTATGGCCTATGTCGCAATGTCTTCACAAGGGAGATCGCGAAGTCATGTGTAGTTTACGATATCAATGTCGCAAAGTCTTCCGCCAATGTTGCTGTCAGAGTGAATATGCTGTCGTGACTTGCAACATTCTGTCTTCTTGTAATCTTACTGTCATAGCTCCAGGACAGTAACTTTTATTCATGCTGTCATCTAAAATGTATTCTTTGAGGCTTGAACACAGAAGTGAACTTCTTCCAAATTACACAACTAGAATAACATTACATACTGATTACAAGAACATACTTTGGCTGTGACAGTATGTTCTACTTAATTAAAAAATTAAGTACATTTAAAGTTAAGTTGTTTCTATGCTATTACCCATAAATCCCAACAATCTCCCCCAATTTGTTTTTATGGAAAATAACAACAAATTTACAATATGTGCTGACAACTTAACTAACAAGATCAGAATGGATTAAGAATCTTTACTTAGCTTGAGATTTCCTCTTCTGTCTTGCTACATCCTCTCTTTTGAGAGCTTCTACCAAGCATCCTCTTAGACCTTCTACAAGAGAGATTTCAGCAGCCGTGACTGCAGCATCTTCTATATCTTCAATGATCTCCTTGATAGTAGGGGAAATAAGAGACTCAGTATCCCTGAGATTCAGCCATTGCTCTATGTCATATGGATAGCTTCTGAAGTGAAGTTCTTCATTAATGAGCTTGAATCTACATCCAGGATAAGCATTGAGAGAGGACCTCCTTTGCTTGTCCAGCTTTGAGTCTTCTCCTTTTCTCCCTTCCAACAATTTCTCTATCTCATCAGAACAAATCTGCTCCAAGGGATGAATTGATCCAGCTACCATGTACTGTAAATCCTTCAGTTTAGATGTCCTTAGCTTGTGAAAGCTGCAAACATAGATTTCTTCTCTTAAGTACCTCATTCTTAAAGGATTTTCCAGCATAAGTGTTTGATAGCCTGGAGCTTCACTTTCTGCCTTGTTGGTAATCTTGCATTGTTCCAGGAGTTCAGCTTCCTTCTTATCATGTTCTGACTGATATTGAGAATGTTGAGAAGGTTCAGATCCTTTGCTTGGCTCGGGTTGCCCTTCCTGAGTTGGTTGGGTTTGCCCTTCTTCTGTGGGTAAATCATCAAACTCATAGTACCAGTGATATGGTATAGGAGAGGCTGGGAGGTCAGTTAGAATATCAGCATCATCATAATCTGCAAAGTTGTAGCCAAATTTCTGATAGAATTCAGCATCCCTATCTGCCTGATATCTCAGAATATGTTCCATGACAGGCTCTGGAACATTTTCATAGCTCTCCAGCAACTCTACCATTCTTTCCAGGTAGAAGAAATCAATTCTTCTTTTATCTATGATTTGTGTCCCACCACTGGTTGATGTGGACACCAGGTTGAAGTCCTTATCAATCTTGGTAGACCTTGATTCTTCCCACCACAGAATGTACTCAGTGGCCTCTTGATTTGCATCCATTTTAACCTCAACACTCTTGATTTCCCAAGATTGCATCTGTTGAACTTTAAGACTGTTGGGTTGAATTGATTGAATTGGCTTCTTAAGATTTCTGCCAAATCCAGTGGCCTTTTCCTTTCCTGAGTACTTGTGCTTCCCTGCAGGTTTCTGTCTAGAAAACCATGCCTTTGCTTTTTCTTTCAGTCTTTTGGGAATGACAGTAGCTTTGGCTTCATCACTGACAGAACCTTCCTTGACAGTACTTTTGTCGACAGTATCTTCCATGACAGCATCTTCTAAGACAGTGTCCTTGTCGACAGTACCTTTGGTGACAGCATCTTTTTCTGCATTTATGCAGTCAATAGCACATCTAAGAATGTTTGCCTCCAAAGCTTCCAGTATTCTTGGCTCCTCTTCATCTGTTGCACCAGCATCTTTCTTTTCTTGACTAGGAGTTTCTTCATTGCCTTCATTCTGAGTTTGAATACTAGTATTCCCAGAATTACTTCCACCAGTATTGCCTGCATTTCCAGAAGCTTCACCACCTCCACTCTCATCATCATCATCATTATGGGCAGGAATATTGTAGAGGCAGCTTCCACCTTGATCAGCTCTTTTGGCATTGGCTCTAGAGATTAGTTCCTTCATTCTAGCTCCCAGTGCCTTGTTTCTCAACACCAGCATTTTGTAGATCTCTTGAACAGCATGAACTCTTCCTGGATTGGCATTTGAACTGAGTATTCCTTCTAGCACTTTCAGAATTGATTTGGTTTCCATTCTGGATGGGCTAACCAAAGTCATGAAGCTGTTCCTTCTTGTGCCATCCTTAGTCTTGGATCTGTAGAAAACACTTGGTGGATTTGAGTAGACTTCAGGTAGCTTCTGTGTGATCAAGTTCTGGATTTGCATATCCAATATTTCATTGAATGGTGTTTTAGTTGTCCTGATCTTTCCCTTCAAGGCACACAACACCTTGGCTGGCAGACTCTGCAATAACTGCATTGTGATGAAATAAGATATGCCAGAAGTGAGATAAATACTTACAGCCCATCTTTTCTCATCATTAACCATTACACTGACACTAGTGATTTGATCCTTTAACAGTTTTGTGGTGTTGGTTGGACGGTTTCTTGGAGCATTCATTGCTTCTTCCACCATACTGCCAAATTCACTGTCATGGTTGTGTAATGTGCTCTCCCTGTAATCCACCATCAGAACATTGGCTTCTTCTTGATCAAATTCAGTGCCATCTGACCAAATAATTCCCTTCTGGATGGATTCAGGAAGTTTCCCTTTGCCTTTACCTTGCTTGTTTTGTTCCTCCATTTCTTTCCATTTCTTCTGTAGAGCAGTTTCTTGAGTTGCTGAAGTTGGTTCTCTAATTGTCACAGGAGGTAGAATAGGGTGTCTAGATGCAGGTTTTCTTTGCATTGCATCTTGAGTTGCCTTAGACATTAGCACCCGTTCACCATCCAGTTCAACTTCAACAAGATCTTCAGCTTTATCCTTGGGTTGTTCACTGCTTGGTTTGACTTGCTCCCCCTTTGTCCTTGCTTTCCTCTTAACTCCAGAGACTTGTTTTGCTCCCCCTTTGGTCTTCACAACTGCTGGCTCCCCCTGAGTTCCACCTGATTCCTGAATGGCTGTAGATTCTGATCTTACTACCTTCTCCCCCTTAGTTGAGTTGGCAGCTACTAGGTCAGTAAGGAACTGAATAGAGAGTTGAGTAGCAGCAAAACCATCAACTACCAGTTGAGAGAGAGAGTCCAGTTTGGAGTTCAAAGTAGTACACTGTCCTTCCAGAGCTGCAATCCTGTTTCCAAAATTAGCATAGGGGCCACCAATCCTTAACCTTCTTGGAGGGGAAGGAAAAGAAAGGGGCTTGGAGGCTATGGGGGTTCTCACACTCTCAGGGTGTTTTTGAGTGATCTCATCACTCCTCACAGTTTGACTCTCAAGGCCTAGTGCCTGAATAGTGTGGGCTCCCTCAAGATCTCTCTGGACATGCTCAAGTCCCTCTCCTTTTGCCAGCTCATTTGGCTGCCTCTCATTTTTATGCTTACCTCTCTTTTCTTTTATCTCTCTTTTCTTTTGCACACCCTCACTCAACCTAGATGCATGGGTATGAGCAGTACGAACATGCATTGAAGGAGAAGATTTAGAATGTACCTTTAGGAGTTTGGCAAGAGGTAGGTCATCATCAGAGGCATCCTCAATAGTTACAGCATTAAAGTCTGGCTGAGAGGACTGGACAGCATCTTTAGCAGGAATGTTACTGTCAGCTGGGGCGTGGACAGCAGGTTCTGTCATGACAGCATCTTTGGGAAGTGGAGTGACAGTAGGTTCTATGTTGACAGTAGCTTTCTCTCAACCCATGACAGCAGCTGTGTCCAAGACAGCAACATTTCCAGTGTCTTTGACAGCAACAGAGGCTGTGACAACATCTTCCTGAAGGTAAGATGCTCCTTGGAGTTCAGACAAAGTGTTGGCTGTTTCATTTTCTGACAGAATACCACTTTGCCCTAGCTCAGTGTTTGGAGGAGTGGTTTCCACTTCACTTTGAGAAATGGGTTCTTGTGGACCACTAGATGGGGGCTCATCCATGATTGGAGATGGATGATCAAAACCTGAAGGGTTGGGACTGTCCCCTTCTCTAGGTTGTGGAGAAGAAACAAAAGAATGTGTAGGGAAGGAAGAAGGTGAAAGTGTAGGAGAGAGTGGGGGCTGATTCACAGGAGAAACATGTGAACCATCAATAGGAGTAGAGAGGTCCTCACTGTGCCCTAACTCACTGTGTGTTTCTTCAAGTGGGGTTATCTCAGGGTGAGAACCATGAGTTTGTGCAGACTCTGTACAGGGTGCCTTGGGAGACAGGCCAATTTCAATAGATGCACCTTGTAGAGAAGGCCCATCTAGGGAGGTGTTTGAATCCCTTTCAGTAGCTACAGTTTGTTGAGAAACTGCAGCTTGGCTAACAGTGATTTTGGTCCTCCTAGCTCTCTTCTTCTTAGGCTCAGGGGGAATCACTGGGGGTTCTGTTTGACTACCTTCCTTATTTGCTGCACTAGGTGCAGTGTCTCCCTCTTGACTAACAGAGCTACCACCAACATCAGCTTCGAAGGATCTTTTTCTGGATTCTTGCAAGGCTTCTCTTTGGTCTTTGGGAAGTCTAGAGAGCCTAGGCTGAGTGTATGGTGTGGAATGTGGGTTAACTGAATTTGGGTCTAATTCAGTTTCATTCTCAAGAGTAAAAGAATCATAACCAGTAGGTAATGGAAGATCAGGGTTGGACACTTGATCAACCATGTGCTGAGTGAAACAAAGTGGAATATGTGCATTGAGATTCTGTGATGATAACAGTGTGTGTGTGTTCTTTTTCAAAACAGAGCAATCCTCTAAACGAGGGGCATCATTATTAAAATCACAGAAAGAATTAATGCACATCATAAGAAAGCGAGGGTAGAGTGATACCTTCTTACCTATAGCAGCCCTGAGGTGTGCCATGAGGAGAGCTCCAACATTCACTTTGTAACCATGGACAAGAGAATGTGTCAATTTCTTGATGTAGGAGGGTATTCCATTCCATCCAGTGGACTTGGTAGAGAACACTTTGACCATAACATCAAAAATCATACTCCACTCCTTTCTCAGATATTTCCGGTCCATTTCACCAGACGGGTACCATTTGGTGGTTCCCTCTTCAAGAATAGGGCCTGCATACCCAATCTTCAAGAAGAGCTTCTTGAGAGCATCATCATTGGCAAGTTGAGCAAAGTTCTGGTTAGCTTGAAGTGTAATGCCAAGGGTAGTATTGATGACCTCAGCTGTGAGAATATATTGTTGCCCATTAAGTGTGAATTGTATCCCTGGGTTTTCACCTTCTGTTTGAGCAACAACAGTCTGCCAAAACGCCTCAATCCTGTCTAGATCAAGCTTGGGTGTAGAGGTAATGGCAGTGCCAAGATAGGACTTGTTCAGGAAAAACACGAGTCCTTTGAACCCTTCACCAGCATCATTGGGGGAAAAGATGCCAGCAAAGTTTGTTTGAGAGAGAGACTGTTTGGGGGCCATGGAGATTCCAAGAGAAGAAGAATGTAAGAAAGTAGCTTTTTGCTTAAAGAAAAGGAGTTTGCCTTGAGATTGAGTAGAATGATATGTCTGAGTAACTGGGGAATAAAAAAAGGTATCTCAAACGTTTGCACAAAAAGTGGGATTAACGAACGTGTCTTAACCCACTCTTAATACACGTAAGTTACTGCCCGTTATTCACTGTCAGGCGTGGGGTGAATATCCAAATCCAACGGTCCACTATTGATGACAGTAACCTGTGCGCTAGAAACAATCTGTCAGTAATAAACAGTGGTGACAGTAGGTTTTGCGCGACAGCAACTATGGCGCAAAAACATGCTGTCACCGTTAAGCATATGAATGACAGTATCCTTTAAAAGTCTTGACAGAATGTATTTGCCTGCTGTCAAGAAGGTTGCTGTCAAGACACACAAGACAGTATCCTTCTTAGTGACAGTATCTTTGATGGAAAATTGTTTCTGTCAGTAACTTATTAGAATTCTTTATTCATACACTTAACCTAGAATTAACAGAATATGGATTTAGCAATTTAATCTTTTGAGCACAGATATATTCCAGGTAACACAGACAAAGAAGGCATAAAAACTCAGCAAATCTCAATAACAAGAAAACTCATTTTTATTAATAAAATCAAGCAAATATTACAGAGATTACATCATTCTTTGATTTTATTAATTAATTCTAAGACTTCTTTCTTAACCAACTCTTCACTGCACCCTTCTTCCTTGAGGAGTGCTTGAAGTTCTTCTTCCTGAAGCTTCCATTTAGCCTCTTCCTGTGCTTGAGAGACTTGAGACTGTTCATCTTCTTTCTGAAGCAAGTCTTCAAGTTCCTCAAACAAGACCTCTACTTCTTTGCGACTTGGAGAATCACATGAGATTTTAGGCTTGTACTCTATTCCTACTTTGTTTTCCATGATTTACTTTAAAACTGAGAGCAGACTGGTGAAACCTAGAGTTAATTTATAGGCAAAACCGTCTAAGGATTAAAGTCTAATGGTCAACAGGTAGAGTACCCATACAACTACCACAGAGATAATTAATGGTCGTGTCCTCCTTTAATCCTACAGATTAATGCAAAGAGGTGTGAAAGTCTAATGGAACAGACATTTATCTCTCAAACTAAACAAATAACCACATTAATGTCATACAAAGTCTAAAAGTATGAGACTGGCACAAGATACAGACATGACAAGTCAAATCAATACATGCTGTCACATAAAGGCATAGACTAATTAGACAGTAACTTCTCTTGACAGCAAGTTTGAAGGTGCTGTCATGAGCTTCATGTAAGAAAATTGAAAATTTAGAAACCTTAGTAAGTTAACATACCAGATTCAGCATTCCCAATTCACTTACCAACCTGTTGAAGGTTGCTTCGTCCAATGGCTTAGTGAAGATGTCAGCAAGTTGCTTGTCAGTTGGGACATAGATCAGCTTCACAGTTCCTTGTTCAACATGCTCTCTTATAAAGTGATGTCTTATATCAATGTGCTTTGTTCTAGAGTGTTGAACTGGATTGTCTGAGATGGCTATGGCACTAGTGTTGTCACAATAAATAGGAATGTCTCTTAACACTAGACCATAATCCAGAAGTTGACTCTTCATCCATAGAATTTGTGCACAGCAACTGCCTGCAGCAATATACTCAGCTTCTGCAGTTGAGGTAGAAACTGAATGCTGCTTCTTGCTAAACCATGAGACCAATCTTCCACCAAGAAATTGACAGCTACCAGTAGTGCTTTTTCTGTCAATCTTGCATCCAGCATAGTCTGAGTCTGAGTAGCCAGTTAGATCAAATCCAGTGTTCTTAGGATACCAAAGGCCTAGGTTAGGAGTGCCTTTTAAGTATCTAAAGATTCTCTTGATGGCTACCAAATGTGACTCCTTTGGATCACTTTGAAACCTTGCACAGAGACATGTAGCAAACATGATGTCAGGTCTGCTAGCAGTCAGGTATAGGAGAGATCCTACCATGCCTCTATAAGTGCTTGAGGCAACTTTCTTTCCTTTAGGGTCAAGATCCAGACTTGTAGATGTGGACATTGGTGTCTTTGCAGGTGATGAATCTTCCAAGTTGAACTTTTTGAGAAGTTCCTTGATGTATTTAGCTTGACATATGAAGATACCATCATTTTGTTGAAGAATTTGTAACCCCAGAAAGAATGACAATTCTCCCATCATACTCATCTCATATTTGTTACTCATGAGATGGGAAAACTTCTCACACAGCTTCTCATTTGTAGAACCAAAAATGATATCATCCACATAGATTTGTACCAGAATGATGTCCTTGCCATGATGTTTGTAGAAAAGTGTCTTGTCCATAACTCCTCTAGTAAACTGATTTTCCAAGAGAAAGGTGGAAAGTGTGTCATACCAGGCCCTGGGTGCTTGCTTTAATCCATACAAAGCTTTGAAGAGTTTGTACACAAAACTGTTCATTTCAACATCTTCAAACCCTGGAGGCTGTTCAACATACACTTCTTCTTCCAATTCTCCATTTAGGAAGGCACTTTTGACATCCATCTGAAATACTTTGAAGTTGCAGTGTGCAGCATAGGCTAGAAAGATCCTTATGGCTTCAAGTCTTGCAACAGGTGCAAATGTCTCATCATAATCTATTCCTTCCTGTTGACAGTAACCTTTAGCCACTAGCCTTGCTTTGTTTCTTGTCACTAATCCATTTTCATCAAGCTTGTTTCTGAAAACCCATTTGGTCTCAATGACTGACTTTCCCTTAGGTCTTGGAACCAACTTCCATACATTGTTTCTTTCAAACTGATTTAGCTCTTCTTGCATGGCTATTACCCAGTCAGAATCCAACAATGCTTCATCAGTTGTTTTGGGTTCCATTTGAGACAGGAAGCATGAAAACATGCTGTCAGCAGAGACTTTGTTCCTTGTCCTCACCCCAGAATTAGGGTCACCAATGATAAGGTCATTTGTGTGATCCTTGTTCCACTTGGTGATTCTGGGTAAGCTACTTGATTGTACAGGGACATTTGCTTCAGTTTGTTGAGTTGAGTGCTCACCAATTCCATTGTCTTCACCATGTTCTTCATTGTCTCCAGAGTCATCACTGTTATGAATGTTGGATGTTATGGTATGTGATTGAGCTGGAGTTTGGTTGACAGTAGTGGTATTGACACCATCTTTGTCAACTTCAACAACTTGAGTGAAGCTAGGTTCTTCATCAACAATTTCCTCAGCTTCCAGATATCCTTGATTCTCAAATCTGAGTGTTTGCATATTTCCTTCTTCATGCAATCCTGGAAACTTGGTTTCATCAAATGTGACATTAACACTTTCTTCAATAATCCTATGTTCCATAACATAAACTCTGTAGGCAGTCCTTTCTGTGCTGTAACCCATGAATAATCCTTCAAAAGCCTTGGTGTCAAATTTTCCTTTCTTCTCATGGATATCCTTCATCATAAAGCATTTGCTTCCAAACACATGGAAGTATTTGACAGTAGGTTTCTTTCCAGTTAACAGGCAGTAAGGTGTGCTTGCATGAGTTTTGTTAATCATGGTTCTGTTTTGAGCATAACAAGCTGTGTTGATAGCTTCAGCCTAGAAGTATGTTGGCAGTTTGGCGTCATGCAACATAGTTCTAGCTGCTTCAATGAGAGTCCTGTTCTTTCTTTCTACAACTCCATTCTGCTGTGGAGTCCTTGCAGCAGAGAATTGTTGTACAATTCCTTCATCTTTACAGAAATTTCCAAGAGTGGCATTTCTGAATTCTGTACCATTATCACTCCTCAAGATTTGGACTTTTGAATTTGGAGTTCTATCAAGAACTCTGACTTGATCAATAATTACTTGAGCAGCTTCATCTTTGGATTCAAGAAATTTCACCCAAGTGTACCTTGAGTAATCATCCACCATTACTAAGGCATATCTCTTTCTGGCCATAGATGGTACATTGACTGGTCCAAAAAGATCCATGTGAATCAACTTGAGTGCTTCCATGTTGGTGTTCAGGTGCTTGGATTTGTGCACAGCTCTCCTTAGTTTGCCCATTTGACAATCTTCACACAGTCCTTCTTGACAGAATTCCTGTTGGGGCAAACCTCTCACCAACTCTTTCTTCATCAAGATATTCATTGTTTTGAAGTTAAGGTGTGAGATCTTCCTGTGCCAAAGCATACTGTCACCAACAGTAGCTTTACTGTAAAAACAGTAAACTTTATCCTTCTTCACTATAGCAATAACCATCCCTTTCTCTATCTGAATCATCACTAGGAAGACTAACATGATACATATACAACACAATTTTATAACCAACTATCTTACTTAACTCAATCAGTTTGGGCTTTTATTCAGCATTTAGTAAATAAATCCTAAGTTCAGGAGTTCTAAAATACAGAGAATCAAACTCACCAATAGCAGCACCAAAACACAACTTTAATTCATCCATACTAATGTTCTCAAAATCGATATCATTGTGCACCTTTTTGACATGACTTGTATACGACTCATAGGGAACATGAACAAAATGACCTCCATAGTATAAGGTCACTTCATACAATTTATTGTTGTAAATGTAAAGAATTTATAAAAACCTAATTTACAAACTCATGAAAAAAAGCACATTCATACAATACAATTAAAAAAGTAAAGATTAAGTTACTTACCGCGTTTCCATTTGTTCACCATTCGTTCCCATTTCTTCTTCTTCACCGACGTTATCATCTTCACCGACGTTAACATCTTCACCGGCGTTATCATCTTCACCGGCCGTCTCTATTTGTTCTTCTTCGACAACATCTTCATCATTGTCTTTTTGAGTTAAACGGACCTCAATACCCGATCGAGTTCTCACCATATTTGCAGTTAGTTTTGAAATTTAGGAATTGTGCAATTTAGAATTAGGGATCGGGATTGTGTTTAGGGATTGTGTTTTAGAATGGGAATTAAAATAATAAAAAGGGGGTGGGTTTTTAACGGGTCGGGTTGATTGGGTTTGTGTTTGGTGGGTTAACCGATGTGGCAGCTGATTTGGCAACTGACGTGGTAGAAATAGACGGAGCCCCGTCTAAAGTCAACTAGACTTAACGAACGTGAAAATTTTATGTGTTTAATGATTACAATGAAAACGTTCATGTGTTCAGTGACCTGATTGAAAACTTTTTCAGTTCGATGACCTAATTGAAAGTTACTAGTCAGTTTAGTGACCTAAATGCCATTTAACCCCATAATTATACGCAGCAGACGAGATTTGAGGATTATGATTGCAAGATGGAAGATATTTATATTGTTCAGAACCTATATGCTTTGTCTGGAGTAGTCACAATAATCATTATTAGTACTCCAACATTATATATTTGATCATATTCATGCTTTTATATAGTTCAATTTTTAATCAGGATTCAGGATTACTGCATTATATTAATTATGTGTTTAACTAAATATGTATTACCGATTTCAAGTTAATGGTTATAATAATAAGGGCTTATCATAATTGTCTGGTTGAATTTTGCGTGATCGCTTCAGTAACGAGTGGAGTATCATTTTGTATTTTATACCAGGGGTTCTTCTATGATATTTTCAAGAAGATTCATTACAATCATATATAAATCGAGTATGTCATATATTATAAAAAATACAAATATTAATTATTTTCATACACTTATAATATATAAATAGTACAATTTTTCTCAAGATTATAATGATATATTTAGAATTGTTCTTTTACCGGCCTTCAATCATCAATTACCATCGATCATCAATATATATATATATATATATATATAGGCTAGTGATCAAATAGAAACTAAAATTAAAATAGAAACTAGAAACTAATATAAGCCCTTAGATTAATCTAATCTAATGACCCTCTACTGCACCACACACAGTTAAAATACACCCTCACATACACAATTCCACCTAATCTCCTTCGTTTTTAATTTAATTTTTCACATGAATCGGTGAATTTTTTTGAAATCCGAATTCACTATATTTTTCTCCATCTTCCAACGATCAATATACATACCATATGTGATATATTACGGAGTACTAAAATTTTAGTAATTTCTGTAAGAATAAATAGTGATTTCAGCAAAGATCTAGCGATTTATTTTTATATACGTATAAATTTAGTGATTTTGTGGTACAAAATTTGTAATTTACGTATAGATTTAGAGAAAAAAATCACTACATTTACGCAGAAATCACTATTTATTCTTACAGGAATCACCAATATTTTAGTGATTCTCGCAAGCATAAATAGTGATTTATCGTCGGAATATATCAAATATGGTATGCAAACTGATTGTTGCGAGATGAAGAAAAATACAATGAAGTTAGATTTCAAAAAAAGATCACGTTGGGATTTATGGGTGATAGCATAGAAGCAACTTAACTTTAAATGTACTTAATTTTTTAATTAAGTAGAACATACTGTCACAGCCAAAGTATGTTCTTGTAATCAGTATGTAATGTTATTCTAGCTGTGTAATTTGAAAGAAGTTCACTCATTTGTTCAAGCCTCAAAGAATACATTTTAGATGACAGCATGAATAAAGGTTACTGTCCTAAAGCTGAGACAGTAAGATTACAAGAAGACAGAATGTTGCAAGTCACGACAGCATATTCACTCTGACAGCAACATTGGCGGAAGACTACGCGACAGCAACTTTAGCCCTCGACAGCAAGTTTGGAATCCGCGACAGCAACTATTGCGGGAACTCATACTATCACCAAAAGGACATCCCTGTGACAGCAAGCTCTGCGGCAAAAGTAACTGTCTCAATAAAGATCCTTGTTCTAGGTATCTTTCTCAGTCAAATCCCGTGACAGTCTCAATGTTCAAGAAACAGGCGTGTTGCAGCATCCCTAAGCTGCACCAAGTCTGCAAGACTACGACAGAAGCTTCAAGCACTACAAAACAAAAGCGAATCAATTCAAGAGCAAGGTCAAGTCCGTATCTGCTGAATTGTTTTAGCTGGAAATAGAATAAATCTAGGTTGCTTTCTTTGTAATGTATATCTGACATGTTAGCAATTTAGGAAAGTCACATGGGTAAGGCAATTTGTAAGAAGCTGCCACTTGACAGTGACAGCAGCTTCACAAACCCGTGACTGATAGTGATAGGATTAGTCTTATACCTACTATCAATTCATTCTAGAAATGAATCGAAGACAAGTAAGTGTCTTGGAGAAAACAGAAGCTCGAGAATTCTTTCTTGAGGTTGTAGCAACACTTTGCAAAATAAATAAAACATTTATTTTGTGAATCTTGTTCTTACTGCATACTGTTCGTGATTGCATATATTGCTGATAACATTTAATCTTGATTTTAGTTGTTGAAATTTAGATTGAATTTTATCAGTATTGCATTCATCCCCCCCTCTTCTGCAATACACAAGGACCAACAACTGGTATCAGAGCCATCAGATTAACATACATATCTGAGATCCCGTAGAAAATGCAGAAATCAAACAGTATCAAGATCCCAGCTTTTGATAAAGAGAACTACAGCATCTGGAAAAGAAAGATCTTGTTGTTTATCAAAGCTGCGAATCCACTGTATCCAGGTATTCTCGAGAATGGTCCCTTCATACCAAGGAAGGAAATTGAAGCCACAACAGTAAATGGTGAAATCATTCCTGCACATTGGGTTCCCAAAGATCCCTCAGAATTTTTGGAACCTGAGAAGGAGAAAATGGTGCTAGATGATCACCTGCAACTCATCTTGCTCGATTCTCTCACATTGGATAAAGCCATGTGTGGAAGTGTAATAAGCTGCACATCAGCCAAGGAGATGTGGATCAGGTTAGCCTTACTATGTGAAGGAAGGGAAGAAGTTAAGGGCAACCAAAGGCAAATACTGATATCTCAATATGAGGCATTCATGGCCAAGCCTGGTGAAGACTTAACCTCCATGTTTGAAAGGTTCAGTAAGCTCTTAACTGAACTACAGATACATGGCAAGTACTATGACAGAAAAGAATTGAATGTCAAGTTCCTGCTCACACTGCCTGATCACCTTGAACACAAGACAACAGCCATACGAGAAGGAAGAGATCTCAACACTATAACCTTTGAGACACTTTATGGTATTCTGAAATCTTATGAACTTGAACTCTTTCAAAAGAGAGCCATACAAAGTGGAACAAGGAACAAGATGGCCAATATGTCAAGTGCCCTAGTAGCACATGTGCCAAGGATCACACAGCCAAGTGAAGTACTACAAATCACACAACCAACTCCTGCACAAACCTTGAAGATAGAAGAGGTGGTTGAAGATGATGAGAAAGTAGTACTACAACTCAAGGATGTGGAAGATGAAGACTTCTATACAATAGAAGAACTGGAAAGCATGGACAATCCTACTATGGCTTACATGGCCAAAAAGTTCAAGAACTTCAGGTTCAAGAAGGATAGGTCATACAAGCCCCAAGGCCAAGCATCCAAGTTCATCAAGGGGAATTCATCAAAGGCTGTTGTGGGAAGCTCCACCAAAGGAGGATACAAGACTGGATTTGTGGATAGATCAAAGTTCAAATGTTACAACTGTGGAGAACCTGGTCATTTTGCTACAGAATGCAAGAGGCCCAAGCAGGTTCAAAGATATGAGAAAGGAACTGGTGGATACTCCAAGAAGAATCAAGGTAGAGCCTATGTGGCTGAAGGAAAGTGCTGGGATGACTCTGATGATGAAGAAGAAGAAGAATATGTTAACCTAGCTCTCATGGCTAGCACTGATGAAGTAGCATCAACCTCTTCAAGTCAGGTACCCTCACTTGTCTTACTTGATATGTCCATTGATGAGTATAAGAAAACCATTAAAGACTTAAGTGCTGAAATGTTCAATGTCCATACTAGCTTATCTGCTGCTAATGAGGAAATCACTAGGCTGGGTAAGCTAAATGAAACACTACAGTCTGAAAATGATTCTCTAGTTCTCAAAACCAGTTCACTAGGCTCTTTAGCTCAAGAGAATGCTAAACTTAAAAATGAATTAAAATGTGCTAAAGAGGTTGAGGTTTTCCTGAGAAATGAGATTACTGAAAATGAGTTTAAGATTAAAGCTTATAGAAACTCATCAAAGATAGTTCAGGATTACAATGATAAGCATACAGAAAATCAGTCTGTTGGTATAGGGTTTTCTTATGATAGAAGACCTGGAAAGGAAACTGTGATTCAAGATTGTCCTGGAAATTCTGCTGTCAAACCCACCATTCTCAAGAAAGTTAAAACTCCTATTTTCAAAGCTGCTGAAATTGAGTTTGATGAAGAAGCCATGCTCATCAAACAAGAAATTCTTGATGAGAATGAAGGTACTGACAGCACATCCAAGGATGGAAAGGATACTGTCACAATCCCCAAGACAGTAAACTTACCAAGCAATCAGACAGCAAGTTCAAAAGATGCTGTCACAATTGGCAAGGCAGGATCTTCCAAAGATACTGTCAAGAATGATTCCAAGATAGTAACTTTCAAACCTTCTGCCAAGACAGTAGGAATAAAAGATACTGTCAAGGAAAGTTCGACAGCAACTTCTGAACATACTGTCAATCCAGTAACTCCCAAGTCTAAGAACAGGAATGGTAAGGTAGGTGTCAATAAAGGAAATGGACACACAAATGTTGGAAGTGCCTCTAGAAAACTATGCAATAACTGTGGATCTACACATCATTTAACACATGTTTGTAAGAAACCATTTGAGAATAAAATGAATGCTACTGAACTCAATGGTAACTTACACAGAACCCCCCTTATGCATAGAACTATGAGTGTCTGTAATAACATTGATTGTATGCCATGCAAAATCACTGCCATGAGTACATGCTTTAACTTACCTGTTCTCTCTACTGAAAAATGCTCATACCTGAACACTGTTGAGACTTCTGAGCCAGCTGGCAACAGCAAAAAGGCTTCATCCACTAAGAAAAGGACCAAGTCCAATTCTAAACCTAAGTGGGTGAAAAGAGAAGTCAAACATGAAGTCTTTGATAATGTTTGTGATGTTGTAACTGAAAGAAACTCAGGAAACACTGAAACTGCAGGACCCAACAAAGATTGGGTACCATATGCAACTTAGAAACATTCTGTTTTGCAGGGAAAGAAGAAAAATCAAGTCATGTGGATCATTGACAGTGGTTGCTCAAGACACATGACAGGTGATATTGCCCTGCTATCACATTATGTTGAGAAAGCTGGCCCAATCATAACCTTTGGAGACAACAGCAAAGGTTACACAGTGGGATATGGCTGTCTGGAAATTGGAAATGTTGTCATTGAAGACATTGCTCTTGTGGATGGATTGAAGCACAATCTACTCAGTGTCAGTCAATTCAGTGATAGAGGATTCAAGGTTGACTTTGACATGATGATGTGCAACATTTATCACAAGAAGGATGGAAGCCTCTCTTTAAAAGGGGTCAGAAAAGGAAGCTTGTTTGTTGCTGACTTAAACTCAACAAAGAAGGATAAGGTCTACTGTTTTTACAGTAAAGCTACTGTTGGTGACAGTATGCTTTGGCACAGGAAGCTCTCACACCTCAACTTCAAGACAATGAACATTTTGATGAAGAAGGAGCTAGTGAGAGGTTTGCCCCAACAGGAATTCTGTCAAGAAGGACTGTGTGAAGATTGTCAAATGGGCAAACTAAGGAGAGCTGTGCACAAATCCAAGCACCTGAACACCAACACAGAAGCACTCAAGTTGATTCACATGGATCTTTTTGGACCAGTCAATGTACCATCTATGGCCAGAAAAAGGTATGCCTTAGTAATGGTGGATGATTACTCAAGGTACACTTGGGTGAAATTTCTTGAATCCAAAGATGAAGCAGCTCAAGTGATTATTGATCAAGTCAGAGTTCTTGATAGAACTCCAAACTCAAAAGTCCAAATCTTGAGGAGTGACAATGGTACAGAATTCAGAAATGCCACACTTGGAAATTTCTGTAAAGATGAAGGAATTGTACAACAATTCTCTGCTGCAAGGACTCCACAGCAGAATGGAGTTGTAGAAAGAAAGAACAGGACTCTCATTGAAGCAGCTAGAACTATGTTGCATGATGCCAAACTGCCAACATATTTTTGGGCTGAAGCTATCAACACAGCTTGTTATACTCAGAACAGAACCATGATTAACAAAACTCATGCAAGCACTCCTTACCGTCTGTTAACTGGAAAGAAACCTACTGTCAAATATTTTCATGTGTTTGGAAGCAAATGCTTTATGATGAAGGACAATCATGAGAAGAAAGGAAAATTTGACACCAAGGCATTTGAAGGACTATTCATGGGTTACAGCACAGAAAGGACTGCCTACAGAGTTTATGTTATGGAACACAGGATTATTGAAGAAAGTGTTAATGTCACATTTGATGAAACCAAGTTTCCAGGACTGCATGAAGAAGGAAAGATGCAGACATTCAGATTTGAAAATCAAGGATACTTGGAAGTTGAGGAAATTGTGAATGAAGAACCCAGCTTCACTCAAATTGTTGAAGTTGACAAAGATGCTGTCAACACCACTAATGTCAACCAAACTCCAGCTCAATCACACACCATATCATCTAATATTCAGAACAATGATGACTCTGGAGACAATGAAGAACATGGTGAAGACAATGGAATTGGTGAGCATTCAACTCAACAAATTGAAGCAAATGTTCCTGGTCAATCTAGTAGCTTGCCCAGAATCACCAAGTGGAACAAGGATCACACAAATGACCTTATCATTGGTGACCCCAATTCTGGAGTGAGGACAAGGAACAATGTCTCTGCTGACAGCATGTTTTCATGCTTCCTGTCTCAAATGGAACCCAAGACAACTGATGAAGCATTGTTGGATTCTGACTGGGTGATAGCCATGCAAGAAGAGCTAAATCAGTTTGAAAGAAACAATGTATGGAAATTGGTTCCAAGGCCTAAGGGAAAGTCAGTTATTGAGACCAAGTGGGTTTTCAGAAACAAGCTTGATGAAAATGGACTAGTGACAAGGAACAAAGCAAGGCTAGTAGCTAAAGGTTACTGTCAACAGGAAGGAATAGATTATGATGAGACATTTGCTCCTGTTGCAAGACTTGAAGCTATAAGAATCTTTCTAGCTTATGCTGCACACTGCAACTTCAGAGTATTTCAGATGGATGTTAAAAGTGCCTTTCTAAATGGAGAGCTGGAAGAAGAAGTGTATGTGGAACAGCCCCCAGGGTTTGAGGATGCTGAAATGTATAATTTTGTGTACAAACTCTTCAAAGCTTTGTATGGACTAAAGCAAGCACCCAGGGCATGGTATGACACACTTTCCACCTTTCTTCTGGAAAACCAGTTTACCAGAGGAATTGTGGACAAAACACTTTTCTACAAACATCATGGCAAGGACATCATTCTGGTACAAATCTATGTGGATGACATCATTTTTGGTTCTTCAAATGAGAAGCTGTGTGAGAAGTTTTCCTCTCTCATGAGTAACAAATATGAGATGAGTATGATGGGAGAATTGTCATTCTTTCTGGGATTACAAATTCTTCAACAATCTGATGGAATCTTCATTTGTCAAGCTAAATACATCAAGGAACTTCTCAAAAAGTTCAACTTGGAAGATTCATCACCTGCAAAGACACCAATGTCCACAACCACAAGTCTGAATCTTGACCCTAAGGGAAAGAAAGTTGCCTCAAGCACCTATAGAGGCATGGTAGGATCTCTCCTATACCTAACAGCTAGCAGACCTGACATCATGTTTGCTACATGTCTCTGTGCAAGGTTTCAAAGTGATCCAAAAGAGTCACACCTAGTAGCCATCAAGAGAATCTTTAGATACTTAAAAGGTACTCCTAACCTAGGCCTTTGGTATCCTAAGAACGCTGGATTTAACCTAGTTGGCTACTCAGACTCAGACTATGCTGGATGCAAGATTGACAGAAAGAGTACTACTGGTAGCTGTCAATTTCTTGGTGGAAGATTGGTCTCATGGTTTAGCAAGAAGCAGCATTCTGTCTCAACCTCAACTGCAGAAGCTGAGTATATTGCTGCAGGCAGTTGCTGTGCACAAATCTTATGGATGAAGAGTCAACTTCTGGATTATGGCCTAGTGTTAAGAGACATTCCTATTTATTGTGACAATACTAGTGCCATAGCCATCTCTGACAATCCAGTTCAACACTCTAGGACAAAGCACATTGATATAAGACATCACTTTATCAGAGAGCATGTTGAACAAGGAACTGTGAAGCTGATCTATGTCCCAACTGACAAGCAACTTGCTGACATCTTCACTAAGCCATTGGATGAAGCAACCTTCAACAGGTTGGTAAGTGAATTGGGAATGCTGAATCTGGTATGTTAACTTAATAAGGTTTCTAAATTTTCAATATGAAGCTCATGACAGCATCTTCAAACCTGCTGTCAAGAGAAGTTACTGTCTACTTGGTCTATGTCTTTATGTGACAGCATGTATTGATTTGACTAGTCATGTCTGTATTTTGTGCCAGTCTCATACTTTTAGACTTTGTATGACATTAATGTGGTAAATTGCTTAGTTTGAGAGATAAATGTCTGTTCCATTAGACTTTCACACCTTTATGCATTAACCTGTTGGATTAAAGGAGGACATGACCATTAATTACTTCTGTGGTAGTTGTATGGGTACTCTAACTGTTGACCATTAAACTTTAATCCTTAGACGGTTTCACCTATAAATTAACCTTAGGTTTCACCAGTCTGCTCTCAGTTTTAAAGTAAATAATGGAAAACAAAGTAGGGATTGAAGTTGGGCTAAAAAAGTGTGATAGTGAACCATACAATGAAGAGACTGAGGAACTCTTCGAGGAGCTGTTGGATGCCCTCGATGAGATAGATGAGGAAAAGGAACAGGCAGAGATAATCAAGGCTGAGGAAGAAGAGAAGGAACTTCAGGCACTTCTCAAGGAAGAAGGTCGCTCTGAAGAAGAGATCAAGGAAGAGATTTTAGGACTAGTTAATAAAATCATAGAATAATGTACTCAATGCTATAATTGAATGATTTTATTAATAAGATTGATGTTTCTTGCTGATTGAGTTTTATCGAGTTTTTATGATTGATTTATCTGTATTAACTGGATAATATCTGTGCTCAGAAATTACATTGCTAAATCCATATTATGTTAATTCTAGGTTAAGTGTATGAATACAAAATTCTAATAAGTTCCTGACAGAAACAATTTTCCATCAAAGTTACTGTCGCTAAGAAGGATACTATCTTGTGCGTCTTGACAGCAACCTTCTTGACAGCAGGAAAATACATTCTGTCAAGACTCTTAAAGGATACTGTCATTCAAATGCTTAATGGTGACAGCATGTTTTTGCGCAATAGTTGTTGTCGCGCAAAACCTACTGTCACCACCACTTATCACTGACAGATTGTTTCTAGCGCACAGGTTACTGTCATCAATAGTGGACCGTTGGATTTGGATATTCACCCCACGACTGACAGTGAATAACGGGCAGTAACTTACGTGTATTAAGAGTGGGTTAAGACACGTTCTTTAAGTCCACTTTTTGTGCAAACGTTTGAGATACCTCTTTTATTCCCCAGTTACTCAGACATATCACTCTCATCAAACTCAAGGCAAACTACTTTTCTTCAAGCAAAAAGCTACTTTCTTACTTTCTTCTTCTCTTGAAACCTCCATGGCTCCCAAATAGTCTCTCTCTCAAACAAACTTTGCTGGCATCTTTTCCCACAATGATGCTGGTGAGGGGTTCAAAGGACTCGTG
Source organism: Heracleum sosnowskyi (assembly GCA_030848705.1). NCBI lineage: Eukaryota > Viridiplantae > Streptophyta > Magnoliopsida > Apiales > Apiaceae > Heracleum > Heracleum sosnowskyi. The sequence continues at coordinate 78,107,540 of CM061235.1, forward strand.
TTTTTCCTGAACAAGTCCTATCTTGGCACTGCCATTACCTCTACACCCATTCTTGACCTGGACAGGATTGAGGCGTTTTGGCAGACTGCTGTTGCTCAAACAGAGGGTGAAAACCCAGCTATTCAATTCACAATTAATGGGCAACAATACACTCTCACAGCTGAGGTCATCAACACTGCCCTTGGAATTACACTTCAAGATGGCCGGAACTTTTCTCCACTTGCTGATGATGACACTCTAAAGAAGCTCTTCTTGAAGATTGGGTATGCAGGCCCCATTCTTGAAGAGGGAACAACCAAATGGTACCCGTCTGGTGAAATGGATAGGAAGTATCTGAGAAAGGAGTGGAGTATGGTATTTGATGTCATGGTCAAGGTGTTCTCTACCAAGTCTACAGGCTGGAATGGGATACCCTCCTACATCAAGAAACTGACACATTCCCTTGTCCATGGATACAAAGTGAATGTTGGAGCTCTTCTCATGGCACGCCTCAGGGCTGCCATAGGTAAGAAGGTATCAATCTACCCCCGCTTTATTATGATGTGTATCAACTCATTTTGTGATTTTAATGAAGCTGCCCCTCGTTTAGAGGTTTGCTCTGTCTTGAAAAAGAACACACACACACTATTATCATCACAAAATCTCAATGCACACATTCCACTTTGTTTCACTCAGCACATGGTTGATCAAGTGTCCAACCTTGATTGTCCATTACCTTCTGGTTATGATTCCTTTACTCTTGAGAATGAAACTGAATTAGACCTAAATTCAGTTAACCCACATTCCACACCATACACTCAGCCTAGGCCCTCTAGACTTCCCAAAGCCCAAAGAGAGGCCTTGCAAGAATCCAGAAAAAGATCCTTGGAAACTGGTGTTGGTGGTAGCTCTGTTAGTCATGAGGGAGACACTGCACCTAGTGCAGCAAATAAGGAAGGTAGTCAAACAGATCCCCAGTGGTTCCCCCTGAGCCTAAGAAGAAGAGAGCTAGGAGGACCAAAACCACTGTTAGCCAAGCTGCAGTTTCCCAACAAACTGTAGTTACTGAAAGGGAATCAAACACCTCCCTAGATGTGCCTTCTCAACAAGGTGCATCTATTGAAATTGGCCTGTCTCCCAAGGCACCCTGTACAGATTCTGCACAAACTCATGGTTCACAACCTGAGACAACCCCACTTGAAGAAACACACAGTGAGTTAGGGCACAGTGAGGATTTCTCTGCACCTATTGATGATTCACATGTTTCTCCTGTGAATCAGCCCCCACTCTCTACTACACTTTCATCTTCTTCCTTCCCTACACATTCTTTTGTTTCTTCTCCACAACCTAGAGAAGGGGACAGTCCCAACCCTTCAGGTTTTGATCATCCATCTCCTATCATGGATGAGCCCCCATCTAGTGGTCCACAAGAACCCATTTCTCAAAGTGAAATGGATCCCACTCCTCCAAACACTGAGCAAGGGCAAAGTGGTATTCTGTCAGAAAATGAAACAGCCAACACTTTGTCTAACCTCCAAGGAGCATCTTACCTTCAGGAAGATGCTGTCACAGCCTCTGTTGCTGTCAAAGACACTGGGAATGCTACTGTCCTGGACACAGCTGCTGTCATAGGTGGAGAGAAAGATACTGTCACTACAGAACCTACTGTCACTCCACATCCAGAACCTGCTGTCCAGACCCCAACTGACAGTAACATTTCTACTCAAGATGCTGTCAAGTCCTCCCAGCCTGATTTTGATGCTGTACTTATTGAGGATGCCTCTGATGATGACCTACCTCTTGCCAAACTCCTAAAGGTACATTCTAAATCTTCTCCTTCCATGCATGTTAGTACTGCTCATACCCATGCATCTAGGTTGAGTGAGGGTGTGCAAAAGACAAGAGAGATAAAAGAAAAGAGAGGTGAGCATAAAAATGAGAGGCAGCCAAATGAGCTGGCAAAAGGAGAGGGACTTGAGCATGTCCAGAGAGATATTGAGGGAGCCCACACTATTCAGGCACTAGTCCTTGAGAGTCAAAAAGTGAGGGGTGATGAGATCACTCAAAAACACCCTGAGAATGTGAGAACCCCCATAGCCTCCAGGCCCCTATCTTTTCCTTCCCCTCCAAGAAGGTTAAGGTATGGTGGCCCCTCTGCTACTTTTGGTAACAGGATTGCAGTTCTTGAAGGACAGTGTGCTACTTTGAACTCCAAACTGGATTCTCTCTCTCAACTGGTGGTTGATGGTTTTGCTGCTACTCAACTCTCTATCCAGTTCCTTACTGACCTAGTAGCTGCCAACTCAACTAAGGGGGAGAAGGTAGCAAGATCAGAATCATTGCCTATTCAGGAATCAGGTGGAACTCAGGGGGAGCAAGTATCTGTGAAGCCCAAAGGGGGAGCAAAGCAAGTTTCAGGAGTTAAAAGGAAAGCAAGGACTAAGGGGGAGCAAGCCAAACCAAGCAATGAACAACCACAGGATAAAGCTGAAGACCTGGTTGAAGCTGAATTGGATGGTGAACAGGTGTTGATGTCAAAGGCAACTCAAGATGCAATGCAAAGAAGACCTGCATCTAGACACCCAATCTTGCCTCCTGTGGTGATTAGAGAACCTACTCCAGGAACTCAAGAAACCTCTCTACAGAAGAAATGGAGAGATATGGAGGAACAAAACAAACTTGGGAAAGGTAAAGGGAAACTGCCTGAATCCATCCAGAAGGGAATTATTTGGTCAGATGGCACTGAATTTGATCAAGAAGAAGCCAATGTTCTGATGGTGGATTACAGGGAGAGCACATTACACAACCATGACAGTGAATTTAGCAGTATGGTGGAAGAAGCAATGAATGCTCCAAGCAACCGTCCAACCAACACCACAACACTGCTAAAGGGTCAAATCACTAGTGTCAGTGTAATGGTGAATGATGAGAAAAGATGGGCTGTAAGTATTTATCTTACTTCTGGCATATCTTATTTCATCACAATGCAGTTATTGCAGAGTCTGCCAGCAAAGGTGTTAACTGCTGTGAAGGGAAAGATCAGGGCAACTCAAACACCATTCAATGAAATATTGGATATGCAAATCCAGAACCTGATCACACAGAAGCTACCTGAAGTCTACTCAAATCCACCAAGTGTTTTCTACAGATCCAAAACTAAGGATGGCATAAGAAGGAACAGCTTCATGAATTTGGTCAGCCCATCCAGAATGGAAACCAAATCAATTCTGAATGTACTAGATGGAATACTCAGTTCAAATGCCAATCCAGGAAGAGTTCATGCTGTTCAAGAGATCTACAAAATGCTGGTGTTGAGAGACAAGGCACTGGGAGCTAGAGTGAAGGAGCTAATCACTAGAGCCAATGCCAAAAGAAATGATCAAGGTGGAAGCTGTCTCTATAACATTCCTCCTCATGTTGATGATGATGATGAAGATGGTAAGGATGGAGGTGGTGAAGCTTCTGGAAATGCTGGAAATGCTGGTGGAAGTAATTCTGGGAATACTGGTATTCAATCTCAGAATGAAGACAATGAAGAAACTCCTAGCCAGGAACAGAAAGATGCTGGTGCAACAGATGAAGAGGAGTCAAGAATACTGGAAGCTTTGGAGACAAGCATTCTTAGATGTGCTATTGACTGCATAAATGCAGAAAAAGATGCTGTCACCAAAGGTACTGTCGACAAAGATACTGTCATAGAAGATGCTGTCTTGGAAGATGCTGTCGACAAAGGTACTGTCAAGGAAGGTTCTGTCAAGGATGAAGCCAAAGCTACTGTCAAGCCCAAAAGACTGAAAGCTAAAGCAAAAGCCTGGTTCTCTAGACAGAAACCTGCAGGAAAGCACAAGTACTCAGGAAAGGAAAAGGCCACTGGATTTGGGAGAAATCTTAAGATGCCAATTCAATCAACTCTTCCCAACAGTCTTAAGATTCAACAGATGCAATCTAAAGAAATCAAGAGTGTTGAGGTTAAGATGAATGCAAATCAAGAGGCTACTGAGTACATTCTGTGGTGGGAAGAATCAAGATCTGCCAAGGTGGATAAGGCCTTCAACCTGGTGTCCACATCAACCAGAGGCAGTACATCAACCATAGACAAAAGGAGAATTGACTTCTTCTACCTGGAAAGAATGGTAGAGTTGCTGGAGAGCTATGATAATGTTCCAGAGTCTGTCATGGAACATATTCTGAAATATCAGGCTGATAGGGATGCTGAATTCTATCAGAAATTTGGCTACAATTTTGCAGATTTTGATGATGCTGATATTCTTACTGATCTCCCAGCCTCTCCTATACCATATCACTGGTACTATGAGTTTGCTGATTTACCCCCAGAAGTAGGGCAAACCCAACCAAGTCAGGAAGGGCAAACCCAACCAAGTCAGGAAGGGCAAACCCAACCAAGTCAGGAAGGGCAACCCCAGCCAAGCAGAAAATCTGAACCTTCTCAACATTCTCAAGCACAGTCAGAACTTGAAAAGATGGAAGCTGAACTCCTGGAAAAATCCAAGTCTATCAACAAGGAAGAAAGTGAAGCTCCAGATTATCAAACATGTATGCTGGAAAATCCCTTAAGGATGATGTACCTCAGAGAAGAAATCTATGTCTGCAGCTTGCACAAGCTAAAGACAACCATTCTGAAGGATTTGCTGTACATGGTAGCTGGATCAATTCATCCCTTGGAACAGATTTGTTCTGATGAGATAGAGAATTTGTTGAAAGGGAGAAAAGGAGAAGATTCAAAGCTAGACAAGCAAAGGAGGATGTCACTCAATGCTTATCCTGGAAATAGGTTCAAGCTCATCAATGAAGAACTTCACTTCAGAAGTTATCCATATGACCAAGAGCAATGGTTGAATCTCAGGGATGCTGGTTCTCTTATCTCTCCCACCATCAAGAAGCTCATTGAAGAAATAGAAGATGCTGCAGTTACTGCTGCTGAAATATCTCTTGTAGAAGGTCTAAGAGGCTGCTTGGAAGAAGCTCTCAAAAGAGAGGATGTAGCAAGACAGAAGAGGAAATCTCAAGCTAAGTAAAAATTCTTAATCCATTCTGATCTTGTTAGTTAAGTTGACAGCACATATTGTAAATTTGTTGTTATTATCCATAAAAACAAATTGGGGGAGATTGTTGGGATTTATGGGTGATAGCATAGAAGCAACTTAACTTTAAATGTACTTAATTTTTTAATTAAGTAGAACATACTGTCACAGCCAAAGTATGTTCTTGTAATCAGTATGTAATGTTATTCTAGCTGTGTAATTTGAAAGAAGTTCACTCATGTGTTCAAGCCTCAAAGAATACATTTTAGATGACAGCATGAATAAAGGTTACTGTCCTAAAGCTGAGACAGTAAGATTACAAGAAGACAGAATGTTGCAAGTCACGACAGCATATTCACTCTGACAGCAACATTGGCGGAAGACTACGCGACATCAACTTTAGCCCTCGACAGCAAGTTTGGAATCCGCGACAGCAACTATTGCGGGAACTCATACTGTCACCAAAAGAACATCCCTGTGACAGCAAGCTCTGCGGCAAAAGTAACTGTCTCAATAAAGATCCTTGTTCTAGGTATCTTTCTCAGTCAAATCCCGTGACAGTCTCAATGTTCAAGAAACAGGCGTGTTGCAGCATCCCTAAGCTGCACCAAGTCTGCAAGACTACGACAGAAGCTTCAAGCACTACAAAACAAAAGCGAATCAATTCAAGAGCAAGGTCAAGTCCGTATCTGCTGAATTGTTTTAGCTGGAAATAGAATGAATCTAGGTTGCTTTCTTTGTAATGTATATCTGACATGTTAGCAATTTAGGAAAGTCACATGGGTAAGGCAATTTGTAAGAAGCTGCCACTTGACAGTGACAGCAGCTTCACAAACCCGTGACTGATAGTGATAGGATTAGTCTTATACCTACTATCAATTCATTCTAGAAATGAATCGAAGACAAGTAAGTGTCTTGGAGAAAATAGAAGCTCGAGAATTCTTTCTTGAGGTTGTAGCAACACTTTGCAAAATAAATAAAACATTTATTTTGTGAATCTTGTTCTTACTGCATACTGTTCGTGATTGCATATATTGCTGATAACATTTAATCTTGATTTTAGTTGTTGAAATTTAGATTGAATTTTATCAGTATTGCATTCATCCCCCCCCCCTTCTGCAATACACAAGGACCAACAGATCACCAATTAACGGGAAAAATATAATTACGAATGGAGGGGGATTAGGTGGGGTTGTCTGTGAGAGGATATATTTAATTGTGTGTGGTGCAGTTTCTAGTTTGTATTTTAAATTTGTTTCTATTTGAGTAGGACTATATATATATATATATATATATATATATATATATATAGAGTCATACTCAAATAGAAACCAATTTAAAATAAAAACTAGAAACTGCACCACACACAATTAAATACACCCTCTCACACACAACCCCGCCTAATCCCCTCCATTCGTAATTATATTTTTCCCGTTAATTAGTGATCTTTTTTTGAAATCTGGCTTCACTGTATTTTTCTTCATCTCGCAACAATCAGTGTGCATACCATATTTGATTTCCGACGATTAATCACTATTTATGCTTGCGAGAATCACTAAAATGTTGGTGATTCCTGTAAGAATAAATATTGATTTCTGCGTAAATGTAGTGATTTTTTCTCTAAATCTATAAGTAAATTACAAATTTTGTACCGCAAAATCACTAAATTTATACGTATATAAAAATAAATCGCTAGATCTATGCTGAAATCACTATTTATTCTTACACAAATTACTAAAATTTTAGTACTCCGTAATATAGCACATATGGTATGTATATTGATCGTTGGAAGATGGAGAAAAATATAGTGAATTCGGATGCAAAAAAAGTTCACCGATTCATGGGAAAAATCAAATTAAAAACGAAGGAGATTAGATGGGATTGTGTATGTGATGTTGTATTTTAACTGTGTGTGGTGCAGTAGAGGGCCATTAGATTAGATTAATCTAAGGGCTTAGATTAGTTTCTAGTTTCTATTTTAATTTTAGTTTCTATTTGATCACTAGCCTATATATATATTTATATATAGGCTAGTGATCAAATACAAACCTTTTTTAAAATAGAGTCATACTCAAATAGAAACCAATTTAAAATAAAAATTAGAAACTGCACCACACACAATTAAATACACCCTCTCAAACACAACCCCGCCTAATCCCCTCCATTCGTAATTATATTTTTCCCGTTAATTAGTGATCGTTTTTTGAAATCTGGCTTCACTGTATTTTTCTTCATCTCGCAACAATCAGTTTGCATACTATATTTGATATATTCCGACGATTAATCACTATTTATGCTTGCGAGAATCACTAAAATGTTGGTGATTCCTGTAAGAATAAATAGTGATTTCTGCGTAAATGTAGTGATTTTTTCTCCAGATCTATACGTAAATTACAAATTTTGTACCGTAAAATCACTAAATTTATACGTATATAAAAATAAATCGCTAGATCTATGCTGAAATCACTATTCTTACAGAAATCACTAAAATTTTAGTACTCCGTAATATAGCACATATGGTATGCATATTGATCGTTGGAAGATGGAGAAAAATATAGTGAAGTCGGATTTAAAAAACAGTTCACCGATTCACGGGAAAAATCAAATTAAAAACGAAAGGGATTAGATGAGATTGTGTATGTGAGAGTGTATTTTAACTATGTGTGATGCATTAGATTAAATTAGTTTCTAGTTTTTATTTTAATTTTAGTTTCTATTTGATTATAGGGAGATGCTCAAATGAGAACTCAGTTAAAAATGAGAACTGAGACTAAATCACATCCCTTTATTCTTCATATCTAAAACTAATCTCAACCACACAAATTAGATTTAGATTTCATTTTCTTTTACCGTAGGTCTCCTCCTACCTCCATCTCTTCACTACCTCCACTGCCAACTTCTTCCATCACTGACACCTCAACCACCACCATCGTAATCAAACACTACCATCATTGTTCTCCCTTTTAACCTTTCTCCCTCTAATCGTATCAATTTTGTTGCTCTTATCAAAACAACGGAGTTCCCAGATCTGATGGTGAAAGAAGATTTCGTCGTCGTTATTTCTTACATTAGAATCACCAGAGTTTAAAACACCACATTGCCACCTACCACCATCTCCTCAACGCCATAGAATCACCAAAGTTTATCCTGAATCACCAAAATCTATATTCGTACAAAATCGGCCCACTCCGTACCACCACCTCCACTCCTCCACAAACTACGCTTGTAAGTGTAACCCCTATTTTCGTCACCATCTGCTGTACCTAGCACCACCGCCTTAACTGTTGTTTTCACTATTTGTGTCTCATGTACAATCACCACCATATCACAATCACCACCATATCAGAATCACCAAATTTAAGCTAGAATCACCAAAAAATTCAACACAAATCACCGAATTTCAATCAAAATCACTAAAAAATTTCTAAACAAATCATTAACAATTTTAAAACAAATCACCAAAAATTGCTGCTTATACCATGTATACCACCACCGTCATCGCATAACCTTCATCCTATACCTTTTCCACCACCAAAATCGTCTTAATCAAATGCTCAACGAAAATCATTGGATGTGAAAAATTATGAATCTTAGGGTAACACATATTGGTAGGTGTTTATTTTTAGACTAAATCGATCAAAAAAAGAAACAAAGAGTAACGCCAACATGAGGCGTAACCATGGTAGATCGGAAATGATACAGATCGGGAACGATAGAAATTGAAAGTGATGTGACGAGGGTGATGAATTTCTGGTGCTGAAATTTTTTCGGTTATGGTGGTGATATGGTGGCGGGATAAAAAGAGTAATGATCGGAGACTCGGAGGTGTGATGCAATGGAGACGAGAGGCAGGAGAGAGAGAGAGAGATAGAGAGAATTGAAAATAGGTGGATGAGAGAGATAAATGATATAAAATAAAATTTAGATATTTATTTGTATGGCTAGGATTTAATTTAAATATTAAAAGTGTGGGGCTGAGATTGGGTCTCAGTTCTCATTTTAACATAGGGTCTCATTCGATCATCTCCCTATATATATATTTATATATATATATATATATATATATATAGAGTTGCACTCTAGGAAGAACAACTTATATAAAGAACAATAAAGAACACCATCATAAACACTTTATTTTTCATAAAAATTGATTTTTTAAAATTAGAATCATAAAATTGAACAACAATTAAGCCTAACATATCGAATTTAACGTAGAATCTCTTCTAAATTTAAAAATTAAACATTATATATAATCCAGTATAGAATCCAGTACAGAATCTTGTATATATATTTATCACAATGAAATTACATGTAATCATGTTTTATTTGATTCTAATTTTTTGTTAGATTCTATTTTTATTCATAATAAACCTTTTTCGGTGAGAAAATTAGAATCAACATGCAATTTATGTAAGATTCTATGGTGTTCTTTATTGTTCTTTATATAAGAGTGTTCTTCATGGGGCAATGGCCTATATATATATATATATATATATATATATATATATATATAGTTGGGCTCTAGGGAGAACACTCTTAAAAGGAGAACAAGAGAACATAATCCTAGCCGTCCATTATAAACACATTTAAAGGCCACGATTCTGATTTAATCGAGTGGCACGCTCGTAATTTGATTGAAATTGAAGCCTAGGAAGCAAACTTAATAAACAACCGAAAATTGAATAGCTACATACAAACCAAAATACATACAGTCTCAAACAGAAAATATAGCATTTATCTGAGCAAAGTGAAGCTAGGTTTTTCAATTCGACGAAAGAATCGTTCGAAATTATTGAAGAATCGTTTGAATTTGTTGAAGAATCGTTTGAATTTGTTGAAGAATCGCGTGTATTTGTTGAAGAATCATTCAAAATGGTAAGGAATGTTCAAAATTGGTGAAATTAGGGTTTCGAGTTTTTTGTTTATGATTTATGTACTATTTTTGTTTAACTTGATGAAATATATGTAATATCAGGTCTAATCGAGCATGAATTAAAGTTACATTCGTGATTTGAAGCTTCAATATGTTTCTTCGATTAGGTAACAATGAAATATATGTAATATTTGTGCATACATCTGGATTTCTGTGTCTATATCTCTGTTTATACATGAATCGTTGTTTCTTGTACATGAATCTCTCTATATATCTATGTTTATGCTTGGATCTGTGTATATATCTCTGTGTGTGTGTGTTTGTGTTTATGTATCTATGTGCTTGGATTTGTGTATATATCTATGTTCATATTTTAGTGATTCGCTAAGGTTTCATATAAGATCGAAAAATCTATATAAGATTCTAGATAAGGTTTTATACAAGATTTGTATATGAATCTCCCTTTCTTGTGCACGAATCTCTATGTGTTAGGGTTGACCGATTTGGAATGATGATAACAAAATGCTCAAGACAATAATTTGATTTTGATACTGAAGCTGATTGTCAGAAAGCTAGTTCTCAGAAGCTGACAAATCAGGAAGCTAACTAGAAGGCACGTTATCTATCCAAGGTCTAAAAGCCACATCAAATGATTGGAGGATATTCTGTCATCAATTTAGGAAGCATTTCAGAAGCAAGCCAATGGACGTCTAATCAAGCACCAAGTGTTTCAGTGGTAAGCCCGCCTAATCAACTCAGTAATGGTGAATCAATAAAGATGACAAGGTGTTTTATCTAAAGATGAAGCTAAGAGTATCTTTTCTACGGACCAAGCTATGAAATCTCATTTCATCAACGGATACAAGCTGAAAACATCATATGCCATCAACAGATAGAAGCTGATGACATCTTATCTCATCAACGGATAAATGCTAGGAACAACTTATCACATCTACGGATAAAAGATGGGGACATCATATCTACGGATAAAAGCTGAAGAAAGTTGATGATCATCAGAAACAACTAAGAATGTCATGTTTTATCTATGGATGCGGTTAAGGAGGTCATGGTCTATCTATGGATGCAGTCAAGAACGTCATGTCTCACCTATGGATACAGTTATGGAATATTACTTCTATGGATATTCTGAGATTACCTTTCTACTGATAATTGACGTAAAATGATAGTCTACGGATATGGAATTAATACGCCTACTGATGTTCATCTCATTCAACATGAAAAACAAATCTTGTAACAGAATCTTTTGGAGGTTTCTTTGCTTTAGCAGGTTGAATGGAGGACAGTCCCAGAGATCATCATTACACACCCGTGACTAAAAGATGCTGGATGACGATGCAAAAGATGTATGGAATAGGGAGTCAAAATTGTAAATATTCGAAGGCTCAAATTCCTACAAATGAAATGTGAAGTCATCTATTGTCTCTTATGTCTCGATGGATAAATAAGAGTTAAGGCAACTACCTAGAAGTTTAACTTCTAACTGGACACAAAGGAAAAGCTTGACAAGCATGAAGACCTATTTTGAATACTACAAGTTCACTTATCTCAGATGATAGTGAATTGACAGTCAGTTATCGAGGATAGGTCTCTTTCATGCAGATGTCACATGGGCTTGGAAGCTAGGTCAATTACATGGACTAAGTAATTTTTTGAAGAGAGCATCACACTCAATCAGAAAGCACCATTTGGGAGTATACAAGTTTATCTTTGATGCCAGCCAAGGCATTTCCGGAATATGATAGTTTCTGATACGAGCATGTGAACAAGCAGAACCAAAAATGTAATATTTTATTATGTTGTAGGTTTTGTTTGTAACATACAGTCGATGTATATAAGACCGTGTGGAGTAGCATAGAAATGTGTGTGGAGAGAGCACAAAGCCGAATGTAAAAACATTTAGGCTCTCTTCCATCATCTGTGTAAGCAGCTGGAGTTTGTTGAAAAACAAAACCAGAGAATTCTTCAATATACACCCCAGGTGGGCTTTTTTCAGAAAAACCCACCTGAAAAGTTTAAAAAGTTTGCTTGTCTCCTGCATGTCTTTTTAACTCGAAGAATTCATACATGTTCATGGTTTTATTTTAATTCTTAGTTAATTTACCAACTCATATATTCATACTGCAAAAAGGTTTGAAAAAGTTTTATAAAATTAACTAGATTGTATTCAACCCCCCCTTCTACAATCTAGGTTGCGTTGTTCTGGGAATAACAATTGGTATCAAAGCATGCTTCTAACACACAAGAAGTTTAAAGATCAAAAGCAACTGCAACCATGGAAAGATGTGACAATGAAGAAGCTGGGAATGGGTTGTCGAACAAAAACTCAAAGTTGGAGTTTGCAAACTCTTTACCCAGAAAATGGAAGCATGTCTCTGGATCTACTCCTGAACCCAAAGATCTAAATCTTAGCAGTCTGTTAAGTACTCTTGAGTTCTCAAATCTTGAGACTATGCAGGATGCAAAGATTATCAGTGAAGAAGGAGAAACAGAAACAAGAGATGTGGTCATCTCCAACCAAGATTTGGAAGAAGAGGAGAGAACGGAAGCAGCAAGCTCAACATTCAAATTGAAGATCTGTGAATGTATCAAGACCACAAAAGACAAGGGAAAGGAAGGAACGACACTGGAAGATGAAGTCCTTTTTGAGCGAAGGGTTTCAACTGAAGAGGGTTGTTCTACATCATCAGAGGAATCTATCAACCTTGCACCCACAACCCATGACAATCAAGAAGCAAGTTCAACCAGAAATCAGGTATTTTCTGTGAAGCCAACTAAGCATGTTAAAGAAGTATGTTGCAGCACTGCAATGAGTTTATTTGATGAATTACATGCTGTGCGTATTTCCTTTAACAATCTCATTGAAGAAAATGTCATACTCAAAGCAACTAATGTTATGCTTAGTGAGATAAATGCTATGTTGGAAACTCAAGTCTCTGAGTTTAAGGAAACACTTGTTGAATGCATGAATGCTAAACATGAACTTGAGGCTATCTTAAAAAGAGAAGTGGTTTTGAAAGAGCAGTTGAGAAAGGAACAAGAAGTTATTGCAAGATGGAATAATTCCAGTTACATTGTGTCCAACATTATCAAATCTCAAGGAATGGATACATTTTGTAAAGAGACCTGGAAGTGCAATAACAAGAAGCTAAAGGATGTGGAGACTGCTCCAAAGATGGTAAAACCACTTAGGAGTAATCAGACTCTAGAGAAACTGAGCAATATGGTTGGACCAAGCTTCAAGAATCAGGTTCAATCACTAAAAAGCAAAACCATCAAGGAAGAAGAGTCAGATGTAGATGAAGAGGAAAGCTTGAATGGAACAACAATGATTGATTGTAGTAGCAGCTACCCATAAGAAGAAAGTGGTTCCAGAAGGCCCTGCATTCGACGTGGTAGAGTTAATCACTTGTATACTTCTTGCAGAATTGTTCATACAAGATCTACTCAACTGCCTATGTCTGATATGCCTGTCATGCATCACATTTTTGCTCACAATGCTCGAGATTCAACAAGATATGCGAACATGCCATTTGTTCCCCATCCATATTGGTATGAATTCAATATGCCTCAAATGTCATAGAGCATGCCTGACTTGAATTATTTGTACGCTCAAACATTTCCTTGCCGAGCATCAAATTTTGATATTCTTGAGCAACATGTGAATGCTAATCTCTCAATGTCGGAACCAAGGGATGAGAAGGGGTCGAATCCTTTGAAGCTCAAAGCTCAGAAAGAGAAGATGACAGTCATAAAAGCTAAAAAGCCAAAGCTCAAGGAAACTTGGGTACCTAAGTCAGCTTGATGTGGTTTTGAGAGTGTGCAGGAGGAAGATATAGAGCTTTAGCTTCCTACTAGAGTTTCTGTCCTGCTCACTAATTGCTCAGAGGATCATAGCCCCTCTACTGATAAGTAGAGATGATATTTGTAGTAATGATTAAGTAATGAAGCATGACTTTAGCAAACAATATCATCAGTTAGGGTTGAAGCACTAGTTGATGGATATGAGCGTAACTGGCTATATATCTATCAAGCATGTGACAAAGGAAACTTTGTAATTGTAGCCTGCATTGTCCATCAATAGAAAGACAATGAAGTGGTAAACACTGGACACTTGTTAGAAAAGTGTATGTAGGTGATTTGTCTACTGCCTTGGAGGATTGCACACTTTTGACCTCTTTGTGATAAGGGAAAATCAGAATAATAGTAGCCAGTGAATAAGAAGTTGTCTGAGTCGTGATAAGAGGAACCCCAAGTCTTGCCAAGGATGGGTTAAAGGATGCATGCCATTAAGGGAAGCAATAGAAGACCTCTATCAAGAACTAGACATATCATACATTTGTTGAAATCCTTCAGCCACTGCACATGAAATCTCGTCAAAGAATTTAGCTCAAGAATTCAGTGTGAAGAGATCTTATGGAACTAATGACAAATCTGTAGAGACTTTCCTTGGAAAATCAGGATAACTGTTTGAGTTCTGCAAAGTTGTGGCTGATGCTACTTATTGCAGCCAGAGTGTTTTCTTGATCATTCAAACACCTAAAGGAGGGATCATCAAATTGTGTGTATAAGTGCAGCCAACAGTTTTCTCTTTTCACATTCCTTAACCAAGGAAGTAATAGAAGCTTAGCTAAAGGAGTTAAGGGAATCTGTGTGGAAATTCCTTGAAGAACATTAGGTCCATGATCGAATACTTAACCTTTCTCATTGGTTAAGTTTAACTGACATCTGGATTAATATTCTCAAGAAATTTATGACTGGAAAAGAAGATCTTTGCTAAAAGGAAGTAGAGGTGTAGCTGAGAGTGGTGGTTTCTTCTACGAGCATTTCTGACTATCTTTCATAAGAAATGACATTCTTGTGTAGAGGAAAGTAAGTAGCCATCCATGGTATTTTGTGTTCTTCTCTGAAAGATTTTCTGCTTGGATCATCAACTCAGGGGGAACATCTCTCATAAAGTGTTAATCTACTTCTGCAATTTCATGAAGACATACTGTCAAAGATCTGATCTCTTATCTACTCAGAAACCCAGGATGGGTATGCAACTCATAAAGAGTGCATGTAGCTGGAAAAGCCCACAAGGCTTTAAGTCAATGAATCAACACTGTTATGGAGTCTAAACAGGTTGTTTCTAATGATGCCAGATAAATCAAGCTTATTGATGAGGGATTTTCTGGAATTCTCAGATTTAGGTTTGAAATGGAAGGTGGTTTTGGTATGAAGATGATGATTATGTGGATGGATCAGTATCTCCATGGGTTTTCTTCTAGACTATGAATGGTTCAAGTTCAAATGAGTCATCCATAGAAAGGTTGAATGGAGTATCCGTAGGAAGCTAGAATGAAGTATCCGTAGGAAGCCAGAATGGAGTATCCGTAGGAAGCCAGAATGGAGTATCCGTAGGAAGCCAGAATGGAGTATCCGTAGGAAGCCAGAATGGAGTATACGTAGGAAGCCAGAATGGAGTATCCGTAGGAAGCCAGAATGGAGTATACGTGGGAAGCCAGAATGGGGCATCCGTAGGTGGATCTCAACTCTAAATTATCACCCCAATGAACTTAGGGGGAGTTTTTCTGAGTTAAAGATCAACTTCACATAATCATGCTGATGGGAATATCCTTACATCTTCAAGACCTGCACCAACCAAGAAGCTTATTCCAAAAATCCAGAAGAAAGTCCTCTTGAAGACAGTTTTTGTGTTGAAGGAATGAGGTGTTCACTTAGATCAAGGAAAGATCTTCCAGCTCCCACAAATCTGAATGTCTACTTCCTGGACATCAAATCTTTCTCCTTGGAGTTAAAGGTTAAAGAAATGAGTGGAACATCTGCCTTGCAAATCTCTAAATCTACTGTGCTAAGATCAGGTTCTTCAAAGATTTTCTGTAAAGGGATTCTGTGTTGGACATTGCAGTGGAAATAATTTTGATCCAAGTGTGACTAATAAAGAAGACATCAGTACCAAGCTGCTTATGAACCATCTTCTTCAGAATGGTAAGTGTAATATCCGTGAACTTTATTAATAATATAAATTATATTTTATGTGTAGAATAATTTATGTGGAGTATTTGGAGTCTTAATGGTTAAGGTTATTGAGTAATAGTATGTTAATTGTTGTGTCGAAAGCCCCTTTCGAATATCTTTTCATTTAGAAATATCTTCAGTTTTGAGCCCCGTTTTGAAAATTCAAGGGCCCCGTTAAAATTTTGTACATCATTATCATTCCTTCGTCTTTCGTATCCGAATCATTATTGGAAGATTTCTTCGTATCATTATATTCCTTATTACCTGATACTATCAATAGTATTTGTTTTATTCAAAGAGAGAAAAATTATTCCGAACCCTAATTGTTTAGGGCGATTGATATATCGTTCATATCAATAATACATCTGTTATAGCCCCAGTATTCTTGAGCATTCGTTATATAAATGATATGTATTGATATGGATAGTTATCAGTCCTTGTGGATAACTATCACCTCATAAAACGTGAACTTTACTTTATTAAAGGTTTAAAGCGATCAAGTGGATCGATATCGATCCAAAAATGTCGTTTGGGGTATTATTTTCCACTAAGTATAAAAAGATGAATCGTACATTATCCTTCGTATAATCCGTATTACATATATACAAAAATATAAAAATTCCCGAACCGTGTTCTTCGTGTTCTTGAAGATTAAATTCAATCTTGGAAGTGTTATTGGAATCCAAATCTCAAGTTCAAGTACTCAAATCAAAGCTCTTGATCTCTAGTTTCAGAATCTTCAAACCATATCATCATCTGGTAATTTTTCAATTTATTATGAATTTTTCAATATTCGAATTAAATTAGGGTTCTTGTTCGAATTGGGGATTTTCATTCTGTTGATTCTTCGTTCAATTGATTGCTTCTAACATGTTCCTAGGGTTCTAATGAGTAAGAATTCATGCTTTAATTTCATGTTTATGTTCAATTTTGAGATTTTCGATTTTAGGGTTTTTGCTCGATTTTTCTTTTTAATAGTCCGTTCATATGAATGATCTGACATTGTTTTTGATAGAGGGCTTTTGTTGTATGTGTTCTTAGCTTCATTTTAACATAAAGAACGTAGAGTTTCATGTAGAAATAAGCTATATCGGAAAATTGTTTAAGCTCGCCGGAATTTGGTCGGGTTTTGGATTCCGGTGATGTTTTTGGTTTGTTTTTGATCGGAATGTATTGGTATGGTTATTAGGAGTGTTTTGGTATCAAAAGCCCCAATTTTTGATATGTTTTTGGCTCGCCGGATTCTGGAAAAGGTCGCCGGATTCTGGAAAATTCCGGTAGTTCTTGGCGACCCGTTTCTGTTCTTCCCGACCCGTTTACCCGAATTGTTGACCCGGTTTCAATCTTCGAAACCCTAATTCATTTTCAGAAAACTGTTTTTGGATTTTATTTTTAAAAATAATTCGAAAATAGTTTAAATATTTATAAAAATCATATTTTTATTTTAAAAATACATTTTTAAGTTCAGAAAATTCTGAAAAATTATAATTATTTATTTAAATTCGAAAACTGATTAAATTTAATTATTTTAATTAGTTTTGATTAATAATTAATTAGTTTTGATTAATAATTAATTAATTTAATTAATTGATTAATTCAAATAATCAGTTAATTCTTATTAATTAATTATTAATTAGATTTAATTAATTTAAATTAAGTTTAATTATTTCTTGACTTGTTTTAATTATTTAAAAATAGTTTGAGCATTTAGAAAATGTCAATTAATTTTATATTAATTGATTTAATTTTTTTTAAAATACTTATATTGGGATTAATAATCCGATTTTCGATTTAAAAATTATTTGTGACATATTTAAATTCAAATAAGCCTCGAATATTGTTTTAAAAAATGTTTATAAGTGCTATGTGGTTTATATGAGTTGAATAATGCGTTTTACTGTCCGTAAATGCTTTGTATGAGGGCTAGTGTCTGAGTTTTTATTTTTGTAAAAGAGAACGAGTGTCCGATAAATGCTATTAAATACCCGATTATTTGTTTAGAGTTAAAAATGGTTATGAGTATATGTCGAAGATAGAACGAGGATAGTTAGACTTATTATTATGAGTTGTTTATTATAGAATCGAGTTCCCGAAGTAAGGGAAAGGAGAAGGTAGAGTAAGCGAGATAGACCGAAGTCAGCTACGTAGACCAGGCAAGTATTTGTGCCTTTACTTGTTGATTCAATTGATATTGTTTCCAATGATTATGCATGTTACCATCAGAACAATTCAGATTATTCAATCTTTACTCCGTACTTGAGCAACTGATGCTATTTCCTTGAATGTTCCTAACTCTTTGATTAATCCACAATCGTGTTGAATACCAGAAACCTTCACCTTCAATTCAGTTTATATATATGATAACCATTGTTGACCTTCTTAAATGAGTACGTTGTACCATTAAAACCATTCTGAATCTATTTCTCGGACTTCATTTGATATTGAGTAGTTGAAACTCTTTTGCAACTATTATACCTGTTCATTGTGTATTTATCTACCGTTGAAACCGTTCCGAATCTATTTCTCGGACTTCATTTGATATTGAGTAGTTGAAGCTCTTTTGCAACTATTATACCTTGTCATTGTGTACTTATCTTGTGATGCATATTATTGCTTATACTCTGTGATAGAATTGGCATGTTTTTAAAATGGGACCAATAATGGTCGGAATAATTTAAGGCCAAGATGGCCATGGATCCTAGTGGAGGACTTTGCTATAAGCAAGTCCGGGGTTGATGCGTGACTGATCACCAGCTCAACCTTTTGATTTGAAAAATGTAGAAGCCCAATTCTAATCCCTTTTACTCTCATTGAGATTGTTAAAAAGCATATGTTTGGCTTAAACCTTGTTGATTCAGATAATTGTGATCTTCCTTTCATTATGGAACTGTGATTGAAATATATTATGCTTGCTGAGCACTTTTGGCTCATACTTGTTTTGTTTCTAACTCTATTCCAGTGAAGCGAGAATATGAGCAGCCATAGCGCGAGCGATAGTTGTCCATCGGATAGGAGACCATCTCGAGTGGTTGTCATTGGCAGGGTAGTTGTCTATTTTGTTAGTTAGACTAGATGTCTAGCTTTGAACTTTAAGTTGTGTAATATTAATAACTCTGAAAACTGGTTTCTAATAACTTAGAAGCTTGTTCAATGCCATAATCTGGACGCGGTCTTGGTTAAGGGGTGTTTTATGTTATTATTATATTATGCATGTGTTATATCCAAGTATATTGTGTTTCATTGGTCGAGTGACTCCTCAAACCTGTGCCCCGGGTTCGGAGGGCGTCACAGGTTGGTATCAGAGCGACATGTTATGGCAATTGAAACAAGTTAGGACTTAGGGTCCAGGATAACGTAGAGAGTTAGAAATCACTTAAGAACTATAGAAGGTCAATTAGGAATATTATGCGTGGTAATTGAATGTGGTTATATAATTGCAGCCCCCTAGCTCTAGTTCAGATTCAGACCCGTCAGAACGTACGATAGAGGAGAGAGAGCAGGACCGTCGTGGCCGACACGACCCCAGCCTGGACATGCTGTAGTCAAGAGAGATCATATACCTTGTCCCGTTCCACTTCGACGCGTAGCACCAGTACCAGTGTCTCTGGCTTCAGTTTCTGGACCTTTGTACCAGCTTTCTCAGCCACCAGTTCCACATCATGAGTATCAGAGGGTGAGAGGGGAAAGGGAGTATTTCTATAGACATGTAATGGAGATGAGAGGGACTCGTTCGTCAGAGGCAACCGTAGCACAAGAGAGGGACAGACTCAGAGGCCAGATAGGAGAGATTCAGATGAGACTTAGGGTTACGAGGACATTAGTAGAGACGAGGTTGCAGGGACTAGCTTCTAGCCGAGAGGGAGAGACTGTAGCAGGGTTGAGAGAGATATTGGACTATGCGGTGAGGGAGATTGGAGAGGTTGCCGGACCAGCGCTATGGAGTGTTAGATCAGGATTCAATGATCGTCAGGATCTAGACTCAACTGATCAGGATTACTAACGTCATCAGGATTGCATGGTCATCAGTATTTGATCAAGCGTCAGTATCAGGATTATCATCAGGATGCATATCAGGACTGGGATCGGGATTGATCATCAGGACTGGAAGTTGATCAGGATTACTACTTTGAGTTATATTTGGAGTCTAGTTAAATAAGGAAGATTATTTTGTCGGTTCCTTATTTATAGTAATGAACTATCGATTTAGGATAGGTTTCAATCTTCGTAATTGATTAGGACTTATCTTATAATTGATAGAGAAGCTGTGTAGTATATAAACACAGTTTAGGTTTCGATTTATATCGAAGAACATACACGAGTATTTTGTAACCTAGAAGGTCTCAAGAACATCAGAATTTCTTGAGAGAGTTTGTAACCGTTTTATACGAGATTTAATAAAGCTGTTATTATTCTTTCATATTTGTGATATATACTTTATTAAGTCGAGAATATTATACAATTGTATTCAACCCCCCTTCTACAATTGTTATTTACTGGGCAACAATTGGTATCAGAGCAAACTGATTTAAATTTGAATCAGATACGATCTAAGATGTCGACAAAGTATGAGAGTATGAAAATTCCCATCCCGAAGAAATCAGAATATCCAACATGGAAGGTAAAGATGATGATGTACCTGGAGGCTGTGGATCCTGACTATTTGGACATGATACGTGATGGACCATATATTCCTACGAGAATAGTTGCACAAACAGATACAGTACCTGAACACTATGTGGTCAAGGTAAAAAGTGAATGGACTCCTGAAGAGAAAGCTGATGTTCTCAGGGATTCTAAGATAAAGAATATTCTTCACAATAGCCTTGATGCTGTCATGTCCAACAAGGTTATTGCATGCAAATCTGCAAAGGAAATTTGGGACACTTTTGAGACTCAATGCCAAGGATCTGCATCTGTCAAGAAAAACAGAAGCGCTTTATTGATTCAAGAATATGAACAATTTGATGCTAGACCTGATGAAAGCCTGACTGATTTGTATGATAGATTTCTAACACTCTTGAATAATTTATCTTTAGTTGGCAAATAATATGTTTTTGAGGATTCTAATACCAAGTTTCTGAGAGCTTTACCAGAGGAATGGGATACTCAAACCTCAATCATTAGGCATCAGTATGATCTAAATACTGTGTCTCTTGATGAAGTCTATGGGATGCTGAGAACCCATGATCTTGAGGTTCAACAGAGAAAGAATAAGAGAAGCAGCAAGGCAAAGACTATTGCTTTGAATGTAGAAGCTAAATCAAAAGGAAAAGCTGTGGAGGTCTCTAGAAGGAAATCAAGAATAGTTGAGTCAGATCTTGATGACTCATCGTCAGATACTGATGGCAATCCTGATGCCAATACTGATGATGATTCTACTGACTCAGACATGGAAGAGATGGTTGCTATGATAGTCAGAGGCTTCAAGAAGATGAAGTTCAGAAAGGCTAGAAGATAGGGCAACTTCCAGAAAAAAAGCCTTCAATGCTGACAAAGATAAGTATATCAAGAAGGACAGCAAAAGTGGCAAATTTGACAAGTCAACGGTTAGATGATACAAGTGTAATGGAATGGGGCACTTTGCTTCTGAGTGCAAGAAGGCTAAAACACTCATCACTTCAAGCAAGGATTAGATGGACTCCTCATCAGAATCTGACACTGAGGTGGTCAACTATGCCCTAATGGCCAATACTGATGATACTGCTGTTCCTGATGATAAGGTACCAAATACTGTCTTTGATTTTGATACTGATAATGCTTCTGAGTTAATACGTTTTCTAAAGTCATTGCATATTAGCTTTAGAAGTCAAACTGCTGAGAATACTAGGATCTTATCTGAGATGTCTGAACTTAGGAAAAGGAATGAGCACTTAGAAGCTGAATTTTCTCTTATGCAAGAAGTACAAAAAGAATGTGATAATGCTAAACACATGCAATTAAAGATTCAATTTAAATGTACTGCTCTTGAAAAGTAACTTGAATATGATAATGAGAAAATCAGAACCTGGACAGACTCTGGTAGAAAATTTCAGGAAATTAATACTTCTAAGAATTGGAAAGAGTGTCTAGGTTATAAGTCAGATGAGGATAAGAAAATGAAAGGGAAAATTGTTGTTGATGAGACAGTTAGTCCAAAAACCTATAGACATGTTATAGACAAAACCAAATCTAAGATTAAACCTGTTGTTTTTTTTTTTGGTAAAGATTCCAATTCAACTTTTGAAAAGGGATCTTCTTCTGTTCAATCTGTTAAGATTCTTAAGTCTAAACCTGTCTTGAGTAAAGCTAGTAAGAATGTAGGTTTACTGTCTCAGAAACAACTCAAGGATAAAATCTGTAAGGTTACAGATAAGAAGAAGGAACCTACTGTCAAGAGAAACAGGAATGGTAAAGTTGGGATTAATAAAGAGAATAATTATAAATTTATCCCAAATGCACCAAGAAAGTGTTGTTATACCTGTGGTAACTCTAATCATCTTGCTATTGATTGTAGGAAGAGTAAAAATAAGGTTACTGAAATTCCTAGGTCTGATGTTAGGAATAGATCAGTACTTTATAAACCACAGAATTCCTGTTTTCATTGTGGTAGTAAATGGCATTCAATTTATACATGTGTAGAATACCATGATTTGTACTATAACTTGTATGATCCATTGCCTAAATTTAATAAAAGTACAAATTCTGGTAAATCTAAGAATGTCAATGTGAAGCATGCTTTTGTTAATACTGATACTGACAAAGCAAATCCTGATGGAGTTAATCTTGACAGGACTGCTAAAGCCAAAAAGTCTTCTGCTGCTAAGATTAATAAAATGCATGGAAAAGGGACCCAACAAGTGTGGGTTCCTAAATATTCTAACTAGTGAATTGTTATTCTGATTGCAGGGAAAAAGGAAAAATGTGTTAGTCATGGATAGTGGATGTTCTGTGAACATGACTGGAAACAAAGCCCTGTTATCAGAATATGAGGAAAAAGCTGGCTCAACTGTGTCTTATGGAGATGGCAACATTGGACAAACTTTGGGATATGGAAATATAATCATTGGAAATGTCATCATTGAAAAAGTAACTCTAGTGAAAGGACTAAAACACAACTTGTTGAGTATTAGTCAAATCACTGACAGAGGTTATCATGTCAACTTCTATTCTACTCATTGTGAAGTAGTCAACAAAGCATCAGGAAAGGTTGCACTCACTGGCTACAGGAATGGTAACATTTATGAAGCCAACATTCAAGGAAATACTGATGGCTCTCCTACTTGTCTCATCAGTAAAGCATCAGTAGATGAAAGTTGGAATTGGCATAAGAAGCTTTCTCATCTCAACTTCAGCAATATCAATGAGTTGGTTAAGAAAGACTTGGTTAGAGGATTACCTAAAGCTTTGTATACTCCTGATGGACTCTGTGATGCATGTCAAAAAGCTAAACAGAGAAGGACATCATTCAAGAGTAAATCTGAATCCTCTATTGAAGAACCATATCACATGCTACATCTTGATCTATTTGGTCCAATCAACATTATGTCCATCAGTAAGAAAAGGTACACTCTTGTAATTGTTGATGAATATTCTAGATTCACCTGGGTGTATTTTCTGCACAGAAAAGATGAAACTCCAGAAATACTGTTGGATCATGTGAGAATGATTGAGACAACCACAAACTACAAAGTCAAGATTCTGAGAAGTGATAATGGTACTGAATTCAAGAATTCAAAGATGGAAGAGTTCTGCAAATACAAAGGAATTATTCAACAATTCTCTGCTCCTAGCACACCTCAGCAAAATGGAGTAGTAGAAAGGAAAAATAGAACTATTATTGAAGCTGGCAGAACTATGTTGGAAGATGCTAAGTTACCTACATATTTCTGGGCAGAAGCAGTCAACACAGCATGCTATACACAAAATCTTACATTGATAAACAAACATGGTGTAACTCCCTATCAAATTCTCAAGGAGAAGAAACCTAGTTTGAAGCATCTGCATGTGTTTGGCTGTAAGTGTTTTGTTCTCAGAACTCATCCTGAACAGCTAGGAAAATTTGAAACAAAGGCTGATGAGGGAATTTTTATCGGCTATCTTGCATCAAGAGCCTTTAGAGTTTTTAATTTGAGAACAAGGACTGTCATGGAGTCAATTCACGTATCTTTTGATGATAAGAAGATAATTGGATTGAATGAAGACTCTCATGATAGATTGATTTTTGAAAATGAAGCTATCAGGGATCCTGAAGAGATGGAATCAGATACTGATATATCATCAGATACTGATGGGTCATCAAATCCTGATGATCCATCAAACCTGATGACACTCCAAATCCTGATGAAGCACCAAATACTGATGGTGCTAATACTGATGATGCAAATAATGGAGACACATCTAGTAGTGCAAATGTTGAGGGGGAGCAACAGGAAACTGCTACAGAAATTGAGACAACTCAATCATCAGGACAACATTCTTCAGATACTGATTCAAGTGACAATCCTGATAATCAATCAGGAGGTGAAATAAACAATTTAGGGGGAGTTTCTAATGAAGCAAATTCATCTAATCAAAATAACACCAATCCAGGGGGAGCATCTACTTCAAGGAATAATCTAACACCGGCAAGGAAATGGACTGCAAGTCATACTCCTGATTTGATAATTGGGGATCCTGATGCAGGTGTTCAGACAAGAAGTGCAACTCAAAATGAATGTCTATATAATAACTTTCTGTCAAAAGAGGAACCTAAGAAAGTTGAAGATGCACTCAAAGATGCTGATTGGGTCACTGCAATGCAAGAAGAATTAAATGAATTTGAAAGGAATGAAGTCTGGAAACGGGTACCAAGACCAAAGAACAGGTCAATTATGGGTACATAATGGATTTTCAAGAACAAGAATGATTCAGATGGTGTGAAAATCAGAAGTACAAAGACAAATTGACAACAACATTGCTGGTATTCTCTGGAAAATAAAATTTATACTTAGTCTTTGATTAAGTATTAAGTTTTAATTTTCAATCTCAATTTAACTTTTCTCAGGGATTACTATTCATCATCTTAAATATCAAATGCAATGTTACTAACAATTTGTACAGGAAAGAAGAGAAGAAGAACAATTAAGAAATATGATCAATTTCATTAATACTTGGAGATTCTTTTCAAATGAAAAGGAAATTACATTGTTTCTTTTCTAGTCTATTTGATAAACATGAATGCTCCTATTCGATGGATCATAACCAGGCGAAAACTCCTATGAGCAGCTTCACAGTCCGTCAGGATTGGAAGGGAGTTGTCCACCAAGATCCAGCTAGGATTCTCTTGTTCCATCCTTAAAGGACAAGAAGGGGAGCAGATGCACTTGAAGGCGGATCGTCACCGTGATCACCGGGACTCTTCCATACCTCCAACTTGCATGAAGTATAAGACTCGAGTTTCCTCTTTCTTCTTCTCTCAAGCTCCTCATCCTCATCATCATTACCATCATCGTCACCGTCTTCTTCCTCTTCTTCATTGACAATGACGAGATTATCAAGAGGATTCCAATCAGGGTTTACCTGCTGGAAGTTGTGAAGGAGGACATCAGCCATTGCATTCAAGAAGGCCTCGTGTTCCTAAGGGTCAGGAACAAGGTGTGGCTCTTCATTCTCTGCGATTTCATCCAGAGCCTCTTGCATTTCTTGCCAGATTAACTCGATCTCATCGAGTTCCTCAATAGGTAAATCATTTGGTTGGTTGTTTGCAACCATGGAGAAAGAAAGAATACGAAAGGTTTGAGTAACACTTTTGTTTTCTCTGTGGAGAGAGTTTTGTGTTTTGATGATAAATGATAATAATGCTTGACATTCTCTATCCTTTATAGTGATTATTTGTTAAGAGTGCAGGTCATTTACTCAATCTCGAGGAGACTGTTCAGTTTTTCATGACTACTTTGCCTCGTTATTTGGTAAGAGTGTTTCAGTGGTTACTACGCTGATAAGTGCATATTTTTGCATATTTTTAGTACCTATTTATTGCTTGAACTCGTATTTTAATAATTTATTTTGTTACATTTCAGGAAATTCGTGAATAAATAAAGAAATGGCAAAATAAAGAAATAAAGAGCAAGATGAAGAAAAAGGACTTAAATGAAAAGAGGAAAAAGAATTAGGAGCTTGGTGAAAAGGGAATCTTAGAGGACATGTGGAAGGTGGAGATCATCCCAACACACCACATAAGTGTATGGTCAAGATCAACTCTTCAAAGCTTAAAGGGGAAGGAAACAAATAGATGGCTAGGATTGCTCCACCACATTTAGAAGGTGTAGGGCCAAGATTCACCCAACCCTACCCTAATCCCTAATCCTAGTCCTATAAATACCCCACCCCTCATCTTGTATGAGACACTTTTTACTTTTTACACACCTTTTAGTTTTTAGTTGTAATTTCAATTTTCTAGTATAGATGCATCTTTTATTTCAAAGTTTGTAGTTCCATTTCAATTTCAATAAAAGAGCTTCCTTTTTCATCTTGTCTTGTCATTTACATTTACATCTTGTTCTTGTTTCATGGCTATGAACTTTCTTAAATCCAAAATAGTGGATCCATGGCTTTTGTGCCACCACTTGAGGTGAAAGGAGCCTTCTTTAGCTTTTAATCCTTGTTATTTAGCTTAGATTTATTCTCCTTGTTAATTTAGTCTTAATTTTGTAGTGGGTGTTGATTTTGAAGATTGGAGGTTGAAGGAGGTGGTTTGGTGTTGTTCTTGTAGATGATAAAATGGGTGTCTTGAGTTGTTAAGTTTGTAGATTTAATTTTTATGTTTGAGTTTGTCATTTAGATATGAAATGAGTTTGATACTTTAGTGAGGTTGATAGTGTTAAAGTAAGTCTTTTTATTTTATTTAGGGTCTAATCTTAATTTTTGGGGGTTTAATTTTTCCGTTTTGAGTTACTTTTCCGGTCAATTTGCTCGGTAGAAGCCCAGTTTTTCTGCTCCTTTTCCGGTCAGCCGCCGCGAAACCTTCCTCCAGTTATTTTTTTCTGTGTTTTTTTCACCCGCGCGTGATCTACACGCGCTAAAATTTTCGGCGCGCGTGTAGCACAGGCGTCTGAACCACGCTGCATTTTCTTTTCCTTTTTCCTGTTAGTTGCCATGCTTGTCTGTTTGTTTACTTAGTATTAATTTTTTTTACACGTCTTTTTTTTCTTTTGCGTTTTAAATTCTTGGCCTTACAAGGCCCATATTAAATTGTTGGCCCAATTAATTCTAATTATCTTGCAGGCCCATTTCAATATTAGTTAATTCATAGTTCAATTAATATTCTGGCCCATTTTTATATTAGTTGTACACTTTTATAAAATGTTTAATTTTAATTAAATGGTATTCATAATTTGTGGTTAGTTTTTAATTATTTAGTTTAGTCATTTTAGTTTATTAAGTATTGTTCCATGCTTCTTAGATTTTATTTGCAAAATTTTGTTTTGGATTTAATTAATTAGAAAACTTAATCTCTCCTCAAAATTAATTGTTCTAGTCCGCCTAAATTATAAATTAAGAATTGCGAAAAATAAAATAGTCTCTGCGGAACGAATCTTAAATATTAAAACGGTGATCGTGCGCTTGCGATATTTAATTGTTTATTTCTAGCACATCAAGTTTTTGGCGCCGCTGCCGGGGACTATAATTATTTTTCGCACCTTAATTTTTAGTTTTTCGGATTAGTTTTTTTTGTTACGTTCTTTATTATTTGGAACTTGAGCATTCGGGAAACTTGGTGAGACGTGCTAAAAACTCGAAGAATTTTGGAAGCTTGCTTAGGTAACCCGTATCCCTCTCTTTTCAATTTTTGTTCGCTAGTTATAAAAAACACAAAAAAAAAAAAAAACTGAAATATAAAAAAAAAAAAAAATTTAGTTAGTTAAATACATAATTGTTGCATCATGCATTTAATCACTTAGGATCACATCATCTAGATTTTTTATTTTCTTATTTTTAATTTTTCGTACCTTATAAATCGTGGTGATTGCTGGAGGAATAAGGTACGTTAAATTTCTCTTTTCTTTAGATTAGAACACGTAGTGTAAAACATCCATAGTTGTTTATCGCTTTTATTATCTCGTTGTGTGCTGCATCATTTTAATATATCTTAAGGGCAAAACCCAATCATAAGATAAGGGGAGGGATTTCATCACTCTTTCCTTGGCCCACAACCACTAATCCATCATTTTGCATGCCTAGCTTTTTAATAAAATTAATTAGACATTAGCCCCTAGGATTTCGCGCTCAACTAGGAAGAGAACCTGGAACGAATAATTCTTTACGTATATATCCTTTTGGTGTCTAGGCAAGCGAAAGCTTACCTGGCCATTCAGGTTGGTGTCTAGGTTGGTGTTTAGCCTCTTGGCAATGCTTGCTCCTACCTGGCCAATCGGGATTTATACTTATTGAATTAGGACTTTTAGAATTATCTTGTTGTTAGGAGCAAGTCTAGATTTTTAGGTAACCCTAGATTAAGTTTTTATTTCTCTTTTCTTTCTTCTTTTGTGTGTTTAATTTTTCGCACTTATTTGCTACTTGCTTGTTTATGCAAACTACTTGGATTAGGAATAATTCATCTAGGTTGGTGAGAACGATAGAATATTCATCTTCTTCGGACTCCGAAACTTTAGAAATTCCTGAACCAGTAGTGACCATGGCAGTAGCACAACAAGTAGCTCTTAAGGATCGCTGTTATCCGGCCCGCTCGGCCCAACCTTCTTGTATCACTCTTCCCCCGGTAAATGGTAATAATTTCGAAATTAAAGGTCATCACATTAGTATGTTACCTAAGTTTACCGGGAGTGAGGGTGAGGACCCGTATCTTTTTCTTCACGAATTCGAGGAGGTTTGTGCTCTACAAAAACTCCAACAACTGACCGAAGATTCCATTAGGCTTAGATTAATCAACTTTGCCTTAAAAGAAAATGCTAAAATGTGGTTGTATAGTCTACCAGCCAATTCTATTTCTTCGTGGGAGGGATTTGTGGTAATTTTTCTAAAAAAATATTTTCCAAACCATAAGACCACAAGAATTACAAATGAAATCAATCAGTTTCATCAAAAGGAAAATGAGTCTTTTTGGAAATATTTTGATCGTTTCAAAAATCTTTTATCACAATGCCCCCACCACGGAATAGAAAAATGGAGACTTTGTAAGATTGTTTATGAGGCCTTAGATAGTCCGACCACTGCTTTGTTAGAGTCTATGTGCCAAGGTAAATTCATGGAGAAAGATGAGAACGAAGGGTGGGCGTTTTTCGAAGAATTAGCTGAAAAGACTATGTTGTGGGAGTCTACTAGAGAACCTAAAAAGTCCAACGAGACGTCTAGTACATCTAGGGGTTTGCATTCGATAGGAAACTCGATTGCAACCGATGCCAAGTTAGCTACTCTTACTAGACGACTTGAAGCCTTAGAGACTCATAGTGGCCCCACACATATGTCCATGTACCCAAATTATGTTGCTCCGAACCTCGAATCTCAACAATATCCCGACTATGAGCAAGCGAACGCAATGTTCCAATCTAGGCCTAGGAATGACCCATTTGCACCAACCTACAATCCCGGGTGGAGGAATCACCCGAATTTTTCATGGAACCAAGGTCCGAACTACCAAGCTCCACCACCATCTTTTCCAAAGCCGAACTCTTACCCTAGTTCTAGTCAAGGTCCTTATCCAAACCCAATTCAAGCACCTTTGAATCCTCCCGGGTTTAGTGATTCGGATAAGCGCCTCAATTCTTTAGAAAAGAGTATCGAGACTTTGTTGAAGTCCCAAACGGCTTTTATGCAAACTATGACTCAAGATAGGCAAATTTTGAACTCTAATGCTCAAGCCATATCTAAGTTAGAAATGCAAATGAGCCAATTGGCGAATACCATGTGTGAGAGAGAAAAAAGTAAGCTTCCTAGTCAACCCGAGGTTAATCCTAGATTCCCACTCAATCAAAGACCTCATGAAAATGTCAATGCTATAATTTCTTTAAGGTCGGGAAATAAGGTTGATAACCAAGTAGGTGCTGACTCTCACGAAGCAGATGATTTAGATTCTGAACCCAATCCTTCTCTTTCAAATCCGATTCTTGATCAATCAAACCCTAAACCTGTTGTTTCTCCTTGCAAAAGGCCTTCACACTGTGAACCTTCATCTTCTAGCAAAGCACTTTCAAATCCTATTCCCGATGTGTCTAGTGAAAGAGTCTTTATACCGAAAGCTCCTTATCCTCAAAGACTCATTTCAAATAAACAATCAGATCAAATGGATAAGATTTTGGAAGTTTTCAAGCAAGTCAAAGTCAACATTCCTCTTTTAGATGCCATTCAACAAATTCCTTCATATGCTAAGTGTCTAAAAGATTTGTGCTCTCACAAACGATCCACTCATGTTCCTAAAAAAGCCTTTTTGACCTCTCAAGTTAGTTCAATTCTTTCGAATCAAATTCCTGTGAAATATAAGGACCCCGGCTGTCCTACAATTTCTTGTGTCATAGGCGATACTTTTGTGGATAAAGCTTTACTTGACTTAGGAGCTAGTGTGAATCTCCTTCCTTTTACGGTCTATCAAGCCCTAGGTTTAGGCGAGCTCAAGAAGACGAACATGACGCTCCAGCTAGCTGATCGTTCTGTCAAAATGCCTAAGGGGATTGTAGAAGATGTGTTGATTAAGGTTGGTGATTTTTTCTTCCCGGTTGACTTTGTTGTTCTCGAAACTCAACCTGTCATGAATCCTAAGAACCAAATTCCTATCATTCTAGGAAGACCTTTTCTTGCTACATCTAATGCCTTGATTAATTGTAGGAATGGTTCTATGAAACTCACTTTTGGAAACATGACCATTGACCTTAACATCTTTAATGTAGGAAAAGAACCCAATGAGCTTTATGAGCAACCATTAGGGGTTAATCTAGTCAATGAGATTGTTAATTTGTCAAATGTTGAGGATAGTGAGATTGAGTCTCTTCTTGAGGAAGATTTTAAAATGAATTTTGAGTCTAATCGAGAGCTTCATGAGTCCGTTAAGGACATGACTTCCGAAGAGTTGTTAGAAGAGTTGGATGACCTTTGCTCGAAATTGGAAACCAGGTCGGGGGATGTCTCTTTTAAACCTCGCACCTCTGTTCAAACTCCTGTTGGTGAACCACCTACATTTGACTTAGCTTCACATCATTCCATTTTTGATAAAACTTTTTTTCCTATTATCACTAATGATTTACACCATGACCAAGAATCTCAAATAATTAATTTGCTTAAACAACACAAAGAAGCAACAAGTTGGTTTATGGAGGACATTAGTGGTATAGATCCTTTTAATGTGGAAGATTGCCTTAGATTACTTGAGAAAGTCAATGTAGTGGTAAATTTTCAACGATTTCTTGACTCCTTCTCGAAGCTTCCTCCCATTTTTCCTTGTGGTATTGGTTAATTAGTTTCCAATTGGAGTCTCCCGTCATAAAGTTCAGGCATGGGGGAGTAAAAGTGTGTGTGAGTGGGTTGTTTTAGTTCGTTGTCTTTCAGAATTTTCATTCTCCGTCATCCCTTGTCAGGTATTATCTCATCATTCTCCTTTGTCATTTCTCTTGCATTTGCATACATTGAGGACAATGCATGATTTAGGTATGGGGGAGGATTTGTAAATAGAAAAATCAGAAAATCCAAAAAAAAAAAAAAAAAAAAAAAAAAAAAAATTAGTGTAGAGTTGTAAATATTAGGGTTGTTAATCCTTTTTCTAGTCTTGTTAATTGGTTGCTAGTTGCTTGATGCACCCTTGCATGCTTTGTAATCTTTTGTTCCTGATTCTTGAGTTGAGAAGTGATTTGCTGAGTTCTTGTTCACACACTTACACTAACTAGGTGAAACTAGTAGGCTTAGTGAATTGTGCAAGAAATTAGAAGGTCATGAATATGTGCAAGTTGACTTGGTTTTCATGCTTAGAGTACAAATAGGTGCATTGATGAGTCCTTGGCTTGAGATTGATTATGCTATTTCCACACTAAGTGAGTTTTGAGCCTATATGCACATCTTTTGCATCCATATTCTTTTGCTTGAGTGTCCACTTGTCATTTGCATTACTAGCTCTTGTTTGAAGTCTCTCTTGATATGCATGACATCATTGGTGATAAGATGATAAAGGCATTTAGGAATGAACCTATATTTCCAAAAATGTCCAAACCATTCTTATGTGATCATTAGTTTACCCTTTGAGCTTAAATCCTATTTTTTTTTCGGTGACACACCACATTACTTGCCTAAGACCTTTTCTTGTTTAGCCTTACTTAATCTTGATCCCATTTTGCCAAAGGCTAGTAGGAACTTTAGTGAATAATAGGGTGTGGGATGGGTTTACTTTTGTTCATTACTTTTGAGGAAATATCTGTTTTGACTATTAGTCGTTACTCAAGCTAAAGGTAAGGAGGATTATAGTTGTCTATATTGTAGCTCTCAAAAAAAAAAAAAAAAAAAAAAAAAAAAAAAAAAATAGAAAAAAAAAAAATAAAAATAAAAAAATAAAAAAATAAAAAAATAAAAAATAAAAAAATAAAAAATAAAATGAGAGCATACTTGTGTTTTAGTAAGCCTCCTTCTTTAGACTAATCAAGCCTTTTTGTTCAATAAAGTTGTAAATAAAGTTGTAAAGTGTTGGGGGGAATGTTTGGTGAGATGTTTAAATTCTTGTAGTTACTACTAGCTTTTGACACTTCACCTCATTTTGGCCTTTCTTGACATACCTTGTCCCTAGCCCCCATTACAACCCAAATAAAGACCTTTTGATTGTCATCTTTGATGTACGTTGTTGTGTTACAAGTTAGATTGATACCAAGTGTCAAGCATGTTTTTGATCTTGTTGGAATAGAGTGATACACCTTCCCTGGTTCTTGAGTGAATATTCTTCTGTGAGTGAAAGGTGAGGTATTGCTTGTTTCTTGTGCATATGAAATCTCAAGTTTTGACTCTAAGATGTGCTCTTGTGTTCTTAGCATGTTTTCCAACTACTTTTGCACTTGACATGGGTTTTTAATCACTCTTGTATGCTTCTTTGAGTCTACTTTGTGAATCCTTGCATCTTTCACCCCAAGACTTTGCAAATTCACTTTGATTCTTAAGATGATGTGACATGAGAGGATAAGTATGTGTGGTGTTGCATTGCCATGTGACCATTTTATCAAGCTAGATGGATTTTGTGGGTACATTCTCTATAGGCCCTCACGAGACCTCACTCGTCCACTAGGGCTGCCTAGGGGTTTAAAGGGCTTGTTGCATATGCCAAATGCAACCGTGATCACCTACGGAAGTGGTATTAGTGTTAGATAGTTTTTAATAGTGTTTTGTTTTACTCGAGGACGAGCAAAAGATAGGTATGGGGGCATTTGATAAGTGCATATTTTTGCATATTTTTAGTACCTATTTATTGCTTGAACTCGTATTTTAATAATTTATTTTGTTACATTTCAGGAAATTCGTGAATAAATAAAGAAATGGCAAAATAAAGAAATAAAGAGCAAGATGAAGAAAAAGGACTTAAATGAAAAGAGGAAAAAGAATTAGGAGCTTGGTGAAAAGGGAATCTTAGAGGACATGTGGAAGGTGGAGATCATCCCAACACACCACATAAGTGTATGGTCAAGATCAACTCTTCAAAGCTTAAAGGGGAAGGAAACAAATAGATGGCTAGGATTGCTCCACCACATTTAGAAGGTGTAGGGCCAAGATTCACCCAACCCTACCCTAATCCCTAATCCTAGTCCTATAAATACCTCACCCCTCATCTTGTATGAGACACTTTTTACTTTTTTTTCCTTACTTTTTACACACCTTTTAGTTTTTAGTTGTAATTTCAATTTTCTAGTATAGATGCATCTTTTATTTCAAAGTTTGTAGTTCCATTTCAATTTCAATAAAAGAGCTTCCTTTTTCATCTTGTCTTGTCATTTACATTTACATCTTGTTCTTGTTTCATGGCTATGAACTTTCTTAAATCCAAAATAGTGGATCCATGGCTTTTGTGCCACCACTTGAGGTGAAAGGAGCCTTCTTTAGCTTTTAATCCTTGTTATTTAGCTTAGATTTATTCTCCTTGTTAATTTAGTCTTAATTTTGTAGTGGGTGTTGATTTTGAAGATTGGAGGTTGAAGGAGGTGGTTTGGTGTTGTTCTTGTAGATGATAAAATGGGTGTCTTGAGTTGTTAAGTTTGTAGATTTAATTTTTATGTTTGAGTTTGTCATTTAGATATGAAATGAGTTTGATACTTTAGTGAGGTTGATAGTGTTAAAGTAAGTCTTTTTATTTTATTTAGGGTCTAATCTTAATTTTTGGTGGTTTAATTTTTCCGTTTTGAGTTACTTTTCCGGTCAATTTGCTCGGTAGAAGCCCAGTTTTTCTGCTCCTTTTCCGGTCAGCCGCCGCGCACCTTCCTCCAGTTATTTTTTTCTGTGTTTTTTTCACCCGCGCGTGATCTACACGCGCTAAAATTTTCGGCGCGCGTGTAGCACAGGCGTCTGAACCACGCTGCATTTTCTTTTCCTTTTTCCTGTTAGTTGCCATGCTTGTCTGTTTGTTTACTTAGTATTAATTTTTTTTACACGTCTTTTTTTTCTTTTGCGTTTTAAATTCTTGGCCTTACAAGGCCCATATTAAATTGTTGGCCCAATTAATTCTAATTATCTTGCAGGCCCATTTCAATATTAGTTAATTCATAGTTCAATTAATATTCTGGCCCATTTTTATATTAGTTGTACACTTTTATAAAATGTTTAATTTTAATTAAATGGTATTCATAATTTGTGGTTAGTTTTTAATTATTTAGTTTAGTCATTTTAGTTTATTAAGTATTGTTCCATGCTTCTTAGATTTTATTTGCAAAATTTTGTTTTGGATTTAATTAATTAGAAAACTTAATCTCTCCTCAAAATTAATTGTTCTAGTCCGCCTAAATTATAAATTAAGAATTGCGAAAAATAAAATAGTCTCTGCGGAACGAATCTTAAATATTAAAACGGTGATCGTGCGCTTGCGATATTTAATTGTTTATTTCTAGCACATCATACGCCATTAATTTTGTAAACATTTTAAAAAAAAAAACATTCTTCAGGATTGTTGAAATAAATTTTGTTTTCTTAAATAAAATTTTATTTCAAATGCATATCGAAAATACCTTTTTCAATCCTGATAAGGCAAATGGTTTTGAAGGCAATGCCTTTATTCCTGATGAGGTCAGGCTTTTCTTACATCAGAAAATGCCTACTCAATATGGTTTAATTTCTAATGCTATGGGGCAAGGCCAATCACACCTTGTTCCTGACCCAAGCATTCATCCCAAACAGTCAAAACAGTCAACAGCCACCTCTATTGTCTCCCAAAAGACTTTAGTTGTAAAATCAAAGAAATCAACTCGAACTGATGTATCTGGAAGGCAATCAGGTTCAAAGGATTTTACCTCTACACCACTCACTAAAAAGAAGATACAAGGGGGTGTACAAGGGGTCTTGGTTCAAAAGAAGGCTGAGAAAGTTGTTGAGGCTGTTCCAGTGAAAAGAAAGTTGATGTTAAGGGATGAAAGTGATTCTGAGGATGATTTGCCAATATCCTGTAATATCCGTGAATTTTATTATTAATATAAATGATGTATTTGGTATAAAATATTTCTTGAGGAATATTTGAATATTATTAAGTTACGAGTGTTAAGTGATTATGAGTTATTTGGTGAGTCAGAAGCCCCTTTCAAATATTTCGTCATTTGAAATTTTCTTCAATCTTGAGCCCCGTTCTGAAAATTCAAGGGCCCCGTTGAAATTTTGTACATCATTATTATCCCTTTATCTTTCGTATTCGAATCGTTATCGAAAGAATTATTCGTATCATTTCATCCCTATCTATTTGATCTTGTCAGTATAATTCGTTTTGTTCAAAAAGGGAAAAATGGTTCCGAACCCTAATTGCTTAGGGTAACGGATATATCGTTCATGTCAATATTTCATCTGTTATAGCCCCAGTATTCTTGAGCATTAGTTATATAATGATATGTATTGATTTGGATAATTATCAGTCTTTGTAGATGATTACCTTCTCGTAAAACGTGTTTTTAACCTAACTAGGGTTTTTAAACGATCCAGTGGGTCTATATCGATCCAAAACTGTTGTTTGGGGTATTATTTTTGCAAAAATATAAAAGACAAATCGTACCTTAAACCTCACATAATCTGCATTTCATAATCTCGAAAAAGTAAAAATCCCCGAACCGTGTTCTTCGTGTTCTTGAATAATCAAACCGATTTTTAGAGGTGTTATTGAAATCAAAAATCAAAGTTCAAGTACTCAAATCAAAGCTCTTGATCTCTAGTTTCAGAATCTTCCAACCTCATCATCATATGGTAATTTCTAGATTTTATATGAATTTTACAAATTTCGAATTAAATTAGGGTTCATACCCGAATTAGGGATTTTCATCCTGTTGATTCTCTGTTCAATTGATTGCTTCTAACATGTTCCTAGGGTTATAATTAGTAGGAATTCATGCTTTCATTTCATGTTTATGTTGGATTTTGAGAAATTCGATTTCTAGGGTTTTTCCCGATTTTTCTTTTTAATAGTCTGTTCATATGAATGATCTGACATTGTTTTTGATAGAGGGCTTTTGTTGTGTGTGTTTTTAGCTTCATTTTAACATAAAGAACGTAGAGTTTCATGTAAGATTTTGGTAGATCGGAAAATTTGTTCGAGGTCGCCGGAAAATGATCGGGATTGAGATTCCGGCTTTGTTTTGGTTTGTTTTTGATCGGAATGTATTGGTATGGTTATTAGGAGTGTTTTGATATAAAAGCCCCAAATTTTATCAAGTTTTCAGGTCGCCGGAATCTGGGTTTGGTCACCGGATTCTGGAAAAATCCGGGTTGTTCTTCCCGACCCGTTTGTGTTCTTCCCGACCCGTTAACCCGTTTTACTGACCCGTTTCAATCTTCGAAGCCCTAAAATATTTTTAGAAAACTGTTTTTGAATTATATTTTTAAATTTAATTCGAAAATAGTTTAAAATCTTTAGAAATTCATATTTTTATTTTAAAAATATATTTTTAATTTCAGAAAATTCTGGAAAATTATATTTATTATTTTAAATTCGAAAATTGATTAAACTTAATTAATTTTAATTAATTTTAATTAATAATTAATTTAATTAATTAATTGATTAATTCTTTTAATCAGTCAATTCTTAAAAATTAATTATTAATTAGATTTAATTAATTAAAAATTCAGTTTAATTATTTTCAAACCTGTTTTATTATTTAAAAATAGTTTGAGCATTTAAAGAGTGTCAATTAATTTTATTAATTGATTTATTTGCATTTAAATACTTATATTGGGTTTAAAAATCCGATTTTTGATTTAAAAATTTGTTTGCGACTTATTTAAATTCAAATAAGCTTCGTGTGATGTTTTAAAAATGTTTATAGGTACTATATGGTTCGTATGAGTTGTGTAATGTGTTTTATAGTCCATATATGCCCGTACGAGGGCTAGTGTCTGAGTTTTAATTACCGTAAATTAGACCGGACGTCCGATACGTAACCGGTTGCTTATTTAAAATATGTTATTGATTGATTGTGTGTCGAGGATAGATTGAGGATAGTTAGACTTACTGTGATGAGTTGTTTAAATTATAGAATCGAGTTCCCGGAGCAAGGGAAAGGGGAAAGTTGAGTGATCGAAGTAGAACCGACAGCGACATAGACCAGACAAGTATCTGTGCCTTTATTTGTGATAAATTATTATTGTCTTCAATGCTTACATGTTATTACCCCGGAACAATTCAGATTATCAATCCTTACCCGTATTTGGGCAATTGATTCCTTTTTCGTAAATATTCTCAATTCTTTGATTTGATCCGCATCGGAAACCCTTATTTCTAAATTCATCTGATTATTGTCTACAACCATTGATTGTTGATTACTATCATTTGATTATTGCTTACAACCATTGATTGTTTGATTTCCATCATTGACTATTGATTACAGTCATTGATTATTGATTACAACCACTAATTATCTTCTTGAACAAGTACACTGTACCGTTGAAATTATTCCATGATTATTTCTCGATCTTTATTTGATACTGAGCAGTGGAAGGTCTTTTGCAAATATTATAACTTGACATTGTGCATATCTTGTTGAGCATGTTATTACTTATACCTTGTGATAGAATTGGCATGTTTTTAAAAATGGACCAGTAATTGGTCGGGCCATATTTATGGTCAGAATAATTTAAGGCCCAGATTGGCCTAGGATCCAGTAGAGGACTTTGCCGTGAGCTAGTCCGGGGTTGATGCGTGGCTGGCCAGCAGCACAACCTTTGATTTGAATAAAATGTAGAAGTCCAATTCTAATCCTCTTTCTTCAATTGAATTTGATATAAAGCATGTGTTTAGCTGAATATTTTTTATTCTGATATCGTGAATCCATATATTTATAACTGTGATTGAAATATATATATGATGCTTGCTGAGCACTTTTGGCTCACTCTTGCTTGTTGTTTTCTAACCCTATTCCAGTGAAACGAGAGTATGAGTCGGCACAACGTGACTGATAGTTCGCCGGCAGCTAGGAGAGCCCCTCGAGTGGTTGTCACTGGCAGGGTAGTTGTTTATTTTGTATTATTAGACTAGATGTCTAGCTCTGAACTTAAGTTGTGATGTAATAACTCTGATAAAACTAGTTTGTATTAATAAAAGATTGTAGAAGCTTGTGTTCAATGCCATAATCTGGATGCGGTCTTGGTTAAGGGGTATTTATGTCTTTATATATTATGCATGTGTTGTATCTAGAGATTATATTGTGTACCGTTGGTCGGGTGACTCCCCAAATCTGTACCCCGGGTTTGGAGGGCGTCACAGGTTGGTATCAGAGCAACAGGTTATGGCATTTGAAACAAGTTAGGACTTAGGGTCCAGGATAATGTAGAGGGTTAGGAAATCACCTAAGGATAATAGGAGGACAATTAGGAATATTATGCGTGGTAATTAAATGTGGTTAGAATTACAGCCCCTAGCTCTAGCTCAGATTCAGACCCGTCAGAGGATACGATAGAGGAGAGACCTATACAGGATACTAGAGCAGGACCGTCGAGACCGTCATGACCGACACGACACCAGCCTAGGCATCCAGTAGTCAGGAGAGATCAGATACCTTGTCCTGTTCCACTCCGACGAGTAGCCCTAACACCATTGTCTCAGGCATCAGTTTCTGGACCTATGTTTCAGCTTTGTGAGCCACCAGTTCCACACCGTAATTATCAGAGGGTGATTAGAGAGAGGGAGTACTGCTATAGACATGTAGTGAAGATGAGAGGGACTCGCTCGACAGAGGCAGTTGTCATCCGAGAGAGGGACAGACTCAGAGTTCAGATAGGAGATATTCAGATGAGACTTAGGGTTACGAGGACATTGGTTGAGACTCGATTGCATGGTTTAGCTTCTATCTGAGAGGGAGAGACAGTAGCAGGGACGAGACAGATTTTAGACTACGCGATGAGAGAGATTACAGGACCACCGTTATGGCAGACATGAGCAGGTGACTTGTGAGCAGGTTTAGTAGAAGTCAGATGTGGTATGGTATATGGATTCCAGTTAGATAGTATATAGATGCATATGGTAGTATCAGCAGTGCACCGGGCTTATAGGATCGCCTCGGGTTGTTATTGCATTTTTGTTGTATTGTTGATCGGCAGTTGTAGTTCAGCTATGACATATCTTACTTTTGAAGCGTTCTACGCTTGTACTGACTCTCTATATATATATGATAAACATCTTTTGTAGAACTGTTATTATTCTCTTGTCATTCATTTTCAGCATCATAATTGTCATTCTACTTGTTACAACGCGTGTACCCATACGCCGTTGAGAAGACCTGTAAACCTTCGAAATATCAATTGTGATCCTTTTCTTCTATTTTATGAACTGTTTGATTAAGCCAGTTATTGTTTATTCATCAGCGATATGCCTCCTAGACGACAAACCCATTCAACTAATTCCCCTGACCAAGAAGGTCAACAGAATACACCTCCCACGGGTCATATGGATCCGATGGTAATTCAGCTTTTGAATACTCTTACCCAGCAAACTGCTGCGTTAGCACAACAACAGCAAGTGATTCAACAACAACTTTTAGATCAGCAGCAATAACATCAGCAGCAGCAGCATCACCAACAGGAAGCACCCATGGTTACGTTCAAATCTTTTCAGGCCGCGAAACCTCCAGAGTTTAAGGGATCCGCAGACCCCGTAGAGGCAAAGGCATGGTTAAAAGAGATAGAGAAGGCTTTCACCCTAATAGAGGTAACGGAAGATAAGAAAACAGAATATGCTAGTTATTTCTTGAAGAATGAGGCCAGTTATTGGTGGGAAACAAGTAGGGCTATGGAGCCCGAGGGATTGATTACGTGGGCTAGATTTACAGAGTTGTTTTTAGAAAGATATTTTCCAGATTATATGCGAGATCAGATGGAGTTGAAATTTTTAGAGTTGAAGCAGGGAAACATGACTGTTCCCCAGTATGAGACAAGGTTTACTGAGTTGTCTAGGTTTGTTCCGAAATATGTGGATACGGAGAAGAAGAAGGCCAAAAGGTTCCAACAAGGACTAAGGTCATGGATTCGTAGCAAGTTAGCCATTTTGGAATTGGACACCTATGCAGCAGTAGTGCAGAAGGCAATGATTGCAGAAACAGAGAGTGAGTCATACATGAAAGAGAGAGAGAATAAGAAAAGGAAAGCATGGATACCCGATAAGGGGCAACATCAAGGAAGTTTTCAAAGTCAGTCAAATAAGAAACCGGGATTCCAACCCGACAGTAATACAAGTTTTAAGAAACCCGATACCGGAAGTGTAGGGCAGGACAACCGTCTACCAACCAGCAGTCACCAGGGAATTGCAAGACCCCGACTACCAGAATGTAAGACATGCGGGAAACGACATCCAGGGATATGCCATCGATCGAGTGTCACATGCTTTAAATGAAACCAGAAGGGTCATTACTCTAGGGATTGCAAGATAGGCATTGTGTGTCACCGTTGTAAGAAACCAGGTCATATGATTAAGGACTGCAGAGCGCCAGCACCCATGAACAAAATGATCTGGGCCATAGAGGCACCTCCAGCTGTTAATGCCCAGCCGTTAGCCAGGACTTATAATATGTCAATGGGAGAAGCAGTGAGAGATTCCGACGTGGTGGCAGGTACACTTCTAGTAAATTCTATAAGTGCTAAAGTATTAATAGATTCAGGGGCGACTAAGTCTTTTATTTCAGAAGCGTTTGCTCGTAAATTGAATTGCGTAATGAAACCCTTAAGTGGAGTGTTGAATATAGAAATAACTAATCAGGATCGTATAGCGGTCAGTTCATATTATCCTCGTTGTGAGTTAAAGATTTTGGGAAATTGTTTTTATGTTGATTTGTTACCTTTCAAGTTAGGAGAGTTTGATGTGATTTTAGGAATGGATTGGTTAACTGATTACGATGCGAGTATTGATTGTAAGAATAAGTGGGTTACTTTGATTACCCCATAAAAGAAAGAAATAGTGTTTAAAGGAGAGAGACAAATGAAGAAGTTTTTGACGATGATTCAGACTAAGAGATTATTAAGGCAAGGTTGTGAGGCGTATTTAGCATATGTGATAGATATAGAGAAGGAAGTTTCTAAGTTAGAATATATTCCAGTCGTGAGAGAGTTTCCGGATGTCTTTCCGGATGAGTTGCCAGGTTTACCTCCAGATAGAGAGATTGAATTTGCAATAGACTTAGCACCAGGCGCGGAGCCAGTATCCAAAGTCCCATACAGAATGGCACCAGTAGAGATGAAGGAATTAGCTAATCAACTGCAGGATTTGCTAGAAAAAGGAATTATTAGACCCGGCACTTCGCCATGGGGAGCACCAGTGTTGTTTGTCAATAAAAAGGATGGAAACATGAGACTTTGTATAGACTATCGGGAATTGAACAAGCTAACTATCAAGAACAAATATCCATTACCCCGAATAGATGATCTGTTTGACCAGTTGAAAGGAGCGGTGCATTTTTCAAAGATTGATCTACGGTCAGGATATCACCAATTGAAGATTAAACCAGACGACATCCCGAAGACAGCTTTTCGAACGATGTATGGACACTATGAATTTTTAGTAATGGCGTTTGGACTAACAAATGCACCAGCAGCTTTTATCTGATGAACATGATTTTCAAGAAATATTTGGACAAGATTGTAGTGGTATTCATCGACGATATCTTGATATACTCTAAGACGGAAGAAGAGCATGAAAATCATTTGTGGATTGTGTTGGAAACCTTGAGACAGGAGAGATTATATGCAAAATTTTCCAAGTGTGAATTCTGGTTGAGAGAAGTTCATTTCTTAGGATACATGGTGAGCAGCGAAGGCATCAAAGTGGATCCAGCAAAGATAGAGGCAGTGAAAGATTGGGAAAGACCAAGGACACCGACTGAAGTAAGAAGTTTCTTGGGATTAGCCGGATATTACCGGAGATTTGTGCAGGATTTTGCAAGGATAGCTACTCCAATGACCAAGCTGACAAGGAAAAGTGAACGATTCTTATGGAATGATAAATGCGAAGAGAGTTTCCAAGAGTTAAAGATGAGACTAACTACGGCACCAGTATTGATGTTACCCGACGATCAAGGTCATTTCGTAATCTATAGTGATGCGTCTTATAAAGGATTGGGTTGCGTACTTATCCAACATGGCAAAGTGATTGCTTATGCGTCAAGACAATTGAGACCTCACGAACAGAAGTATCCTACACATGATTTGGAATTAGCAGCGATTGTATTTGCTTTGAAGATATGGAGACATTACTTGTACGGAGAGAGATGCGAAATTTACTCCGATCACAAGAGTCTGAAGTATGTCTTTACACAGAAAGAGCTAAACATGAGACATAGAAGATGGTTAGAACTAATCAAGGACTATGACGTTTCTATTAATTATCATCCCGGAAAGGCAAACGTGGAAGCAGATGCATTGAGCAGAAAAGAAAGATTGAATACACTGACGATGAC
This sequence comes from Heracleum sosnowskyi, assembly GCA_030848705.1. Classification (NCBI taxonomy): domain Eukaryota; kingdom Viridiplantae; phylum Streptophyta; class Magnoliopsida; order Apiales; family Apiaceae; genus Heracleum; species Heracleum sosnowskyi. The sequence continues at coordinate 78,150,526 of CM061235.1, forward strand.
CCAGGAATTATACAAAGAATTTGAAAGGTTAGAAATCGAAGTACGTATTCCGAAGGACGCGACATAAATGATTTACACCATGACGTTTCAACCTGAGTTGTTAGAAAAGATACGGAGATGTGAAGAGCAAGTTATGAATGAGGATGCAAGTAAGTTGACAGGTGAGGAAATATGTAGCCAACCGGACGACAAAGGAATTTTGAGATTTGCTTCTCGAATTTGGGTACCTAATATAGCGGAACTGAAAAGTGAAATTTTGCACGAAGCGCATAACTCGAAGTATTCAATTCATCCAGGGAGTACGAAGATGTATCGAGATCTCAAAACGAACTTTTGGTGGCCAGATATGAAAAGAGAGATTGCTGAGTGGGTAAGTAAATGTTTTACGTGCCAAAGAGTTAAGGCGGAACATCAGAGTCCAAGTGGATTACTTCAACCATTAGAAATTCCTGAGTGGAAGTGGGAACACATTGCGATGGACTTTGTGGTAGGATTGCCAAGAACGAAGGCTAACCATGATGCCATTTGGGTTATTGTGGATTGATTGACGAAATCTGCGCATTTTCTCCTAATTAACGAGAGATTCTCTCTAGATAAATTAGTTCACACTTACATAAAGGAAATTGTAGTACGGCATGGAGTTCCAGTATCGATAGTATCTGATCGAGACCCTCGATTCAATTCAAGATTTTGGAGAAGTTTTCAAGAATGTTTGGGCACCGAGTTGAAAATGAGTACGGCTTATCATCCGCAGACAGACGGCCAAAGCGAAAGGACAATTCAGACCATCGAGGATATGCTTAGAACTTGTGCGCTTGATTTTAAAGGCAATTGGGACGACCATCTACCTTTGGTGGAATTCTCGTATAATAATAGCTTTCACGCAAGTATTGGAATGCCACCTTACGAAGCTTTATATGGACGAAAGTGTCGATCTCCAGTGTATTGGGAAGAAGTTGGTGAACTGAAAGTGATAGGACCAGAATTAGTCCAGCAAACAAAGGAAGTAATTGAATTGATTCAGAAAAGATTGATAACAGCTCAGAACCGATAGAAGAAGTATGCTGACCTAGCTAGAAAGGATGTGGGATTCGAAGAGGGAGAGCAAGTGTTACTAAAGGTTTCCCCGTGGAAAGGATTAGTTAGGTTCGGAAAGAAAGGGAAATTGAGTTCGAGATACATTGGACCTTTTGAGATTCTAAAGCAAGTTGGCAAAGTAGCTTACGAGTTAGCGTCACCCCGGCATATGCAGCACGTTCATAATGTATTTCATGTATCTATGCCTAAGAAGTATCGACCAGATTCGAATCATGTAATAGAGTATGAACCCATAGAGGTCCAGGCAGATTTATCTTATGTAGAACGACCGATTCAGATATTGTATCGTAAGGAGAAAGTGTTAAGGAATAAGACGGTAGCATTAGTGAAAGTTCTGTGGAGAAATCCTAAGGTAGAAGAGTCTACTTGGGAGTTAGAGAGTGATATGTTAGAGAAGTATCCCCAGTTGTTTCCTTGATCTGATTCTGAGGACAGAATCCTATTAAGGGGGGAAGGATGTAATATCCGTGAATTTTATTATTAATATAAATGATGTATTTGGTATAAAATATTTCTTGAGGAATATTTGAATATTGTTAAGTTACGAGTGTTAAGTGATTATGTGTTATTTGGTGAGTCAGAAGCCCCTTTCAAATATTTCGTCATTTGAAATTTTCTTCAATCTTGAGCCCCGTTCTGAAAATTCAAGGGCCCCGTTGAAATTTTGTACATCATAATTATGCCTTTATCTTTCGTTTCGAATCGTTATCGAAAGAATTATTCGTATCATTTCATCCCTATCTATTTGATCTTGTCAGTATAATTCGTTTTGTTCAAAAAGGGAAAAATTGTTCCGAACCCTAATTGCTTAGGGTAACAGATATATCGTTCATGTCAATATTTCATCTGTTATAGCCCCAGTATTCTTGAGTATTAGTTATATAATGATATGTATTGATTTGGATAATTATCAGTCTTTGTAGATGATTATCTTCTCGTAAAACGTGTTTTTAACCTAATTAGGGTTTTTAAACGATCCAGTGGATCTATATCGATCCAAAAATGTTGTTTGGGGTATTATTGTTCCAAAAATATAAGAAGATGAATCATACCTTAAACCTCACATAATCTGCATTTCATAATCTCGAAAAAGTAAAAATCCCCGAACCGTGTTCTTTGTGTTCTTGAATAATCAAACCGATTTTTGGAGGTGTTATTGAAATCAGAAATCAAAGTTCAAGTACTCAAATCAAAGCTCTTTATCTCTAGTTTCAGAATCTTCCAACCTCATCATCATCTGGTAATTTCTCGATTTTATATGAATTTTACAAATTTCGAATTAAATTAGGGTTCATACCCGAATTGGGGATTTTCATTCTGTTGATTCTTCGTTCAATTGATTGCTTCTAACATGTTCCTAGGGTTCTAATTAGTAGGAATTCATGCTTTAATTTCATGTTTATGTTCGATTTTGAGAAATTCGATTTCTAGGGTTTTGCCCGATTTTTCTTTTTAATAGTCCGTTCATATGAATGATCTGATATTGTTTTTGATAGAGGGCTTTTGTTGTGTGTGTTCTTAGCTTCATTTTAACATAAAGAACGTAGAGTTTCATGTAAGATTTTGGTAGATCGGAAAATTTGTTCGAGGTCGCCGAAAAATGATCGGGATTGAGATTCCGGCTTTGTTTTGGTTTGTTTTTGATCGGAATGTATTGGTATGGTTATTAGGAGTGTTTTGATATAAAAGCCCCAAATTTTATCAAGTTTTCAGGTCGTCGGAATCTGGGTTTGGTCGCCGGATTCTGGAAAAATCCGGGTTGTTCTTCCCGACCCGTTTGTGTTCTTCCCGACCCGTTAACCCGTTTTTCTGACCCGATTTCAATCTTCGAAACCCTAAAATATTTTCAGAAAACTGTTTTTGAATTTTATTTTTAAATTTAATTCGAAAATAGTTTAAAATCTTTAAAAATTCATATTTTTATTTTAAAAATATATTTTTAATTTCAGAAAATTCTGGAAAATTATATTTATTATTTTAAATTCGAAAATTAATTAAACTTAATTATTTTTAATTAATAATTAATTAATTTAATTAATTGATTAATTCTTTTAATTAGTTAATTATTAAAAATTAATTATTAATTAGATTTAATTAATTAAAAATTTAGTTTAATTATTTTCAAACCTGTTTTATTATTTAAAAATAGTTTGAGCATTTAAAGAGTGTCAATTAATTTTAGTAATTGATTTATTTGCATTTAAATACTTATATTGGGTTTAAAAATCCGATTTTTGATTTAAAAATTTGTTTGCGACTTATTTAAATTCAAATAAGCTTCGTGTGATGTTTTAAAAATGTTTATAAGTACTATATGGTTCGTATGAGTTGTGTAATGTGTTTTATAGTCCATATATGCCTGTACGAGGGCTGGTGTCTGAGTTTTAATTACCGTAAATTAGACCGGACATCCGATACGTAACCAGTTGCTTATTTAAAATATGTTATTGATTGACTGTGTGTCGAGGATAGATTGAGGATAGTTAGACTTACTGTGATGAGTTCTTTAAATTATAGAATCGAGTTCCCGGAGCAAGGGAAAGGGGAAAGTTGAGTGATCGAAGTAGAACCGACAGCGATATAGACCAAGCAAGTATCTGTGCCTTTATTTGTGATAAATTGTTATTGTCTTCAATAATTACATGTTATTACCCCGGAACAATTCAGATTATCAATCCTTACCCGTATTTGGGCAACTGATTCCTTTTTCGTAAATATTCTCAATTCTTTGATTTAATCCGCATCGGAAACCCTTATTTCCAAATTCATCTGATTATTGTCTACAACCATTGATTGTTGATTACAATCATTTGATTATTGCTTACAACCATTGATTGTTTGATTTCCATCATTGACTATTGATTACAGTCATTGATTATTTATTACAACCACTAATTATCTTCTTGAACAAGTACACTGTACCGTTGAAATTATTCCATGATTATTTCTCGATCTTCATTTGATACTGAGCAGTTGAAGCTCTTTTGCAAATATTATAACTTGACATTGTGCATATCTTGTTGAGCATGTTATTGCTTATACCTTGTCATAGAATTGGCATGTTTTTAAAAATGGACCAGTAATTGGTCGGGCCATATTTATGGTCGGAATAATTGAAGGCCCAGATTGGCCTAGGATCCAGTAGAGGACTTTGCCATGAGCTAGTCCAGGGTTGATGCGTGGCTGGCCAGCAACACAACCTTTGATTTGAATAAAATGTAGAAGTCCAATTCTAATCCTCTTTCTTCAATTGAATTTGATATAAAGCATGTGTTTAGCTGAATATTGTTGATTCTGATATCATGAATCCATATCTTTATAACTGTGATTGAAATATATATATATGATGCTTGTTGAGCACTTTTGGCTCACTCTTGCTTGTTGTTTTCTAACCCTATTCCAGTGAAACGAGAGTATGAGTCGGCAAAGCGTGACTGATAGTTCGCCGGCAGCTAGGAGAGCCCCTTGAGTGGTTGTCACCGGCAGGGTAGTTGTTTATTTTGTATTGTTAGACTAGATGTGTAGCTCTGAACTTAAGTTGTGATGTAATAACTCTGATAAAACTAGTTTGTATTAATAAAAGATTGTAGAAGCTTGTGTTCAATGCCATAATCTGGATGCGGTCTTGGTTAAGGGGTATTTATGTCTTTATATATTATGCATGTGTTGTATCTAGAGATTATATTGTGTACCGTTGGTCGGGTGACTCCCCAAATTTGTACCCCGGGTTTGGAGGGCGCACACTCCAAGTTGAAGATAAACAAGGAAGTTGCTGATACTGCTACTGAAGCTGTGGCACCTTCATCAAAGCCACAGAAGAAAAGAAAATTGTCAAAAAGCAGGTATCATATTCCGTTAAGGGTGCAAATGAAGGATACTGATATTCAGACATCAAATCCTGACGAGTCATCTATTCCTGATGCTCAAGCAAATACTGATGTTGGTATTCCTGATGCACAACCAAAAATTGTTTCTATCTCGGACTCTCCGGCAAAAACCTCTCCAACTGCAAAGGTTGTTGAAATTTCATGGGAGAAGGTTTCTGAGACTGCTTCAAAGCTTGGATTTCAACATCCAATAGAGAAAAAGAGGAAAGCAGAAGAGAGAGTCTTTCAAAGACTGAAGAAACTGAAAGGATCAAGCCCACAAGAACCTGAATCTCAAAGTGGTTCAGCAGCTACTACTGAAGATCTTGCCACACAAGAACCACTCAATCAAAGTTTGAGTGAAGGTTTAGCTATTGGAATGGTCCCACAAGAACCATTTTATCAAAGGGAAAATGCAGACATTTCTATTCCAGCCCCACAAGAACCATCTTCTCAAAGTGAAGATGCAGGTAAAGCTAAAGTTTCTGATAAAGATGAAAGATTGGTCGAGGACACTGTCACTGAGGGAAGTACACAAGAACCTTTAACTCAAAGTGTTGAAGAAGCTTCTGAACCTCATGGTACACAAGAACTATCAGGAACAAATCCTGATGCAAGCTTATCAAATCCTGACGGTGTTTCTCCTGACGCTAGTGGTGCTCCTGATGCCGAGCCAATCCTGATACAACCACTTAGCTCAAGACCAATGACTGATCCTATCACAGAATCTCAGGATAAACTAAAAGGTATTGCTATTCCTGATCCTGATGTTACACATGATTCTGATGTTGATGATAGAGATGACAGTGATGATGATAATAATGAAGAGAAGGATCAGCTTACTACATCAATCAAAGCTAGTCTTGGAACCAACTATGGTTCATTAAGCACATTCATGGCTGGCATGGCTACTACGGGAAAAGATCAAAGACAAGACTTTTCTGTTCCTTCTACAATGACTCCTGCTAAGGCAATTAGACAACATGAATGGCACAATTCATGGTACAGGTCTGCTGAATCTGTAAGTTATCCTTATGCTTTAGATCATGCCTATGATGCAGTGAAGTTAATTGAGAATTAAGATGTGAAGAATTATATGAAGGCTACTACTCTGTTATCCAAGAGCCTTAAAAGTGAGATTGATTCTATCAAGAATGCAACTGAGTTGGTAAGGAGTGATATTTCTCAAAACTTTACAAAGGTGCCTACTGTTTTTCAACTAAGAGTGGTGGAATCCCAAGTGAAGTCTGTTATTTCTGAACAATCTTCCATCAACAACAGAATTGATTCTCTTGATTCAAAGGTAACTGATATTCAAGCCTCTTTTGCCTTAATTTTGAATATATTGTCAAATACTGATGTCAAAAAGGGGGAAAAGGTTAGTCAGACAAAATGTACACCTGATCTAGTATTAAGAAATAATGATGATGATGATACTGGAAATGATGGTGGTGACAAAGTTACACAAGGAGAAACCTCTGATGCTGCTGTTATGAAGACAATTCAAACTTCTCAAAGTCAAACAACGCAGTCTACTCGTGTTTCTGATTCTGGAATTAAGACAGTAAGGACATTTGTGCAATCTCAGATCCTGACGGAAGAACAAATCCTGACAGGTGATCAAATCCTAATGAATGATCAAATCCTGACGCCTGGTCATGGACAAACTCTTGCCACAATTCCTGAAGGTGATGAAGATGTTCTAATTACAAATCCTGAAGATGCATCAAATCTATTCCAGAAGTTCACAACAAGAGATGGAAGGGTTATGACTCTTTATCATACTGATAAAAGGGTTCAACAATTATTTGCTAGGACAGCACTTTCTACTGCTACTGAAGAATATCCTGATCTCTCAGATGAAGAATTTCTAAATCAACAGAGAGAAATGATGGAAAGTTTTAAGAATCATGCTCCTGCTAGAGGTAGAGGAGGCAGAGGTAGAAGAGGTGCAAGAAAAGGTGCAAGTAGAGGGAGAAGCTCATCAAATCAAAACATGCCTAGACAAACAAGGTCTAGAATTTTAAAATTGAAGAAATTCATGAACCTACACAAAATCTAGAAGTACCTTTTGGTGATGATGGAATTATTGAAGAAGAACCTGAATTGAGAAGAAGACCAAGACAATCAACTCTCAGCAATAAAAATCAAATTGAAGAATCTAATCCTGATGTTGTTCCTGACAATATTCAAGATCCTGATGATTCTGAAATTTTGTAAGAGGTTGATCTGTTAATTCTTTCTACAGTGGTTGATTCCCACAATAAGGAAGTAGATGAAGAAGAAGAAGACAGAAGAAGAAGAATATCAAGGTCAACAAATAGAGATTTTCAGCTCTATAAGCAAAGGCTCAAAACTTCAAATGAAGGGTTGTGGAGAAATGTAAGAAGACAACAACCTCAGCTAGAGAAGAGTTATGCTTATGAGAAGGAAAAAGACAAAAAGTGGAAATCTATTGACACACTTAGGTGTGATAGACCTATTAATTTTCAGTCTGGTGGAATTATCACAAGTGCCTTCAGTGTTGCTGATTTATCTGATATGGTTAGATCAAAAGCACTCTGGTTAAAGATGTTTTCAACTCTAAGGCAAATGACAAGTAATTCAAGAGGAGGTATTGGACACATGGATGATGAATATCTGAATACACCTCATATTGATCCATATGCCCTGACTGAAATTGGAGTTATTTTAACTTCTGAACACCTGAACAATTTATTATCTGTTGATATAGTTTTAGATTGTCATGATGGTTATGAAAAGAAAGAGAAGCTTCTTTACTTCATGAAAGATGGTTCTGTGAAGATTCTGTCCATTCAAGATTTTTTGGTAAAGACTACAAAGGAACTGAAAAATGTTCACTATCTGCTGAAATGGAAGAATGAAGTGTGCAAAGTATGGAGTGACATGATTTTGTCAACAATCAGAAGAAGACTAGATGGAGATAGAAATTTCAATGGTAATTATACTCCTATGTACTTAAATCAGTAAGGTCAAGATGTGGAAATGCAAAGAGGCACTGCTGTTAAAGAAGTGATTTTTGGTATGACTCAGCTTAATCTTAATCCTGATGGGAAGGAAATTGCTTATCTTTTGCCTGAAGAGCATAGTCTACAAAGAAGCTCCATTCAGAATCTCAGAGCAGCTATCTATCAGATTGATGAGGAAGATGAAGAACTCAGAAATTTAAAGGAAAGACTTATTCAGATTCTTGAAGACAAGGAAGAAAATCTTTTGTTAAGCTTCTTGAAGATGAATTTGTTCTACCAGAAAATCTGAGAAGATAAGTTGTTACTGTAAATACTTGTACATTTTGTACATATGTTTTTGACATCATTGAATCTAGGAATCTATACTTTATTTTAAAAAGTATGAGATTGGGGGAGATTGTTAGATCAGGATTCAATGATCGTCAGGATCTAGACTCAACTGATCAGGATTGCTGACATCATCAGGATTGCATGGTCATCAGTATTTGATCAAGCGTCAGTATCAGGATTATCATCAGGATGCATATCAGGACTGGGATCAGGATTGATCATTAGGACTGGAAGTTGATCAGGATTACTACTTCGAGTTATATTTGGAGTCTATTTAAATAAGGAAGATTATTTTGTCGGTTCCTTATTTATAGTAATGAAGGTATCGATTTAGGATATGTTTCAATCTTAGTAATTGATTAGGACTTATCTTATAATTGATAGAGAATCTGTGTAGTATATAAACACAGTTTAGGTTTCGATTTATATCGAAGAACATACACGAGTATTTTGTAACCTAGAAGCTCTCAAGAACATCAGAATTTCTTGAGAGAGTTTGTAACAGTTTTATACGAGATTTAATAAAGCTGTTATTATTCTTTCATATTTGTGATATATACTTTATTAAGTCGAGAATCTTATACAATTGTATTCAACCCCCTTCTACAATTGTTATTTACTGGGCAACATGGAGGACTAGAGATGATGATCCGTGAGCAGGATTAGGTGAGGTCGGATGTTATGTGGGTGTATGGATTTCCAGCTAGATAATATATAGATGCCTAGTATAGTACCAGCAGTGCACCGGGCTTATAGTATCGCCTTGGGTTGTTGTCGTAATTTTGATTGTTGTAATGTTGATCGGCAGTTGTAGTTCAGCTATGACATACTTTACTTTTGAAAGCGTTCTACGCTTGTATCAGATGTGTATATATATATATGATAACCACCTTTTGCAGAACTATTATTATTCTCCTGTTATTCATTTTCAGCATTATAAGTCATTCTACTTGATAAGACGAGGGTATTCTTACGCCGTTGAAAATTTGTAGACCCTGGTTCTATCAATTGTGTTCTCTTTCTTTTCTACTTATGAATTATTTGATTAAACCAATTATTGTTTATTTATCAGTAATATGCCTCCTAGATGAAGTACTCGTGCAAATGATTCCTCTGACCAAGAAGGTCAACAGAATTCACCTCCAACGGGTCACATAGATCCGATTGTAATACAGCTTTTGAATACTCTTACTCAACAAACTGCTGCCCTAGCACAACAAAAACAACAGATTCAACAACAGCTACTATAGCAGCAGCAGCAACAACAACAACATCAGCAACAGCAACAGCAGCAACACCAGCAGGCAGCACCAGTAGTTACGTTTAAAGCATTTCAAGCAGCGAAACCTCCGGAATTCAAAGCATCTGCAGACCCAGTCGAGGCAAAGGCATGGTTAAAGGAAATAGAGAAAGCTTTTACCTTAATAGAGGTAACGAAAGAAAAGAAAACAGAGTACGCTAGTTATTTCTTGAAGAGTGAAGCAAGTTATTGGTGGGAAACGAGTAGGGCTATGGAACCTGAGGGATTAATTACGTGGGGCAGGTTTACAGAGTTGTTTTTAGAAAGGTATTTTCCTGATTATATGCGAGACCAGATGGAGTTGAAATTTTTAGAGTTAAAACAAGGTAGTATGACTGTTCCTCAGTATGAGACGAAGTTTACTGAATTGTCTAGGTTCGTTCCGACGTACGTTGACACGGAGAAGAAGAAGGCCAAGAGGTTCCAATAGGGACTGAGGTCATGGATTCGTAGTAAGCTATCCATTATGGAGTTGGACACCTATGCAGCAGTGGTTCAGAAGGCAATGATTTTGGACGCAGAGAGTGATTCATACATGAGGGAGAAGGAGAATAAGAAAAGGAAGATAGGGACATCTGATAAAGGACAGCAACAGGGAAGTTCACAAGGTCAGTCGAATAAGAAACCAGGATTCCAGCCCGACATGAGTTCAAGTTTTAAGGAACCAGATACCGGGAATACAGGGCAAGACAATCGTTTACCAGCCAACAATCAACAAGGAGTTTCTAGACCCCCACTACCAGAATGTAAGACATGCGGGAAAATACATCCAGGAGTATGCAACCGATTGAGTGTCACATGTTTTAAATGTAACCAGAAGGGTCATTATGCTAGATATTACAAGATAGGTATTGTGTGTCACCGATGCAAGGAACCAGGTCATATGATTAAGGATTGCAGAGCACCAGCACCCGTGAACAACATGATTCGAGCTATAGAGGCACCTCCAACTGTTGATGTTCAGCCGCTAGCCAGAACCTATAACATGGCAATGAGGGAAGCAGTGAGAGACACCGATGTGGTGGCAGGTACACTTCTAGTAAACTCTATTAGTGCTAATTTACGCTGATCTATTATCTTTCAAGTTGGGAAAGTAGCTTACGAGTTGGCCTTACCCCCGCACATGCAGCTTGTTCATAATGTGTTTCACGTATCATTGCGTAAGAAGTATCGACCATATTCGAACCATATAATAGAATATAAACCCATAGAGGTCCAGGCAGATTTGTCTTATGTAGAACGATCAATTCAGATATTGGATCGTAGGGAGAAAGTGTTAAGGAATAAGACCGTAGCATTAGTAAGAGTTTTGTGGAGGAATCCTAAGGTGGAAGAGTCTACCTGGGAGTTAGAATGTGATATGTTAGAGTAGTATCCCCAGTTGTTTCCTTGATCTGATTCTGAGGACAGAATCCTATTAAGGGGGGGGGGGGGAGTAATATCCGTGAACTTTATTAATAATATAAATTATATTTTATGTGTAGAATAATTTATGTGGAGTATTTGGAGTCTTAATGGTTAAGGTTATTGAGTAATAGTATGTTAATTGTTGTGTCGAAAGCCCCTTTCGAATATCTTTTCATTTAGAAATATCTTCAGTTTTGAGCCCCGTTTTGAAAATTCAAGGGCCCCGTTAAAATTTTGTACATCATTATCATTCCTTCGTCTTTCGTATCCGAATCATTATGGGAAGATTTCTTCGTATCATTATATTCCTTATTACCCGATACTATCAATAGTATTTGTTTTATTCAAAGAGAGAAAAATTATTCTGAACCCTAATTGTTTAGGGCGATTGATATCTTTCATAACAATAATACATCTGTTATAGCCCCAGTATTCTTGAGCATTCGTTATATAAATGATATGTATTGATATGGATAGTTATCAGTCCTTGTGGATAACTATCACCTCGTAAAACGTGAACTTTACTTTATTAAAGGTTTAAAGCGATCCAGTGGATCGATATCGATCCAAAAATGTCGTTTGGGGTATTATTTTCCACTAAGTATAAAAAGACGAATCGTACATTATCCTTCGTATAATCCGTATTACATATATACAAAAATATAAAAATTCCCGATTCGTGTTCTTCGTGTTCTTGAAGATTAAATTCAATCTTGGAAGTGTTATTGGAATCCAAATCTCAAGTTCAAGTACTCAAATCAAAGCTCTTGATCTCTAGTTTCAGAATCTTCAAACCATATCATCATCTGGTAATTTTTCAATTAATTATGAATTTTTCAATATTCGAATTAAATTACGGTTCTTTTTCGAATTGGGGATTTTCATTCTGTTGATTCTCCGTTCAATTGATTGCTTCTAACATGTTCCTAGGGTTCTAATGAGTAAGATTCATGCTTTAATTTCATGTTTATGTTCAATTTTGAGATTTTCGATTTTAGGGTTTTTGCCCCATTTTTCTTTTTAATAGTCCGTTCATATGAATGATCTGACATTTTTTTTGATAGAGGGCTTTTGTTGTATGTGTTCTTAGCTTCATTTTAACATAAAGAACGTAGAGTTTCATGTAGAAATAAGCTAGATCGGAAAATTGTTTAAGCTCGCCGGAATTTGGTCGGGTTTTGGATTCCGGTGATGTTTTTGGTTTGTTTTTGATCGGAATGTATTGGTATAGTTATTAGGAGTGTTTTGGTATCAAAAGCCCCAATTTTTGATGTGTTTTTGGCTCGCCGGATTCTGGAAAATTCCGGCAGTTCTTGGCGACCCATTTCTGTTCTTCCCGACTCGTTTACCCGAATTGTTGACCCGGTTTCAATCTTCGAAACCCTAATTCATTTTCAGAAAACTGTTTTTGGATTTTATTTTTAAAAATAATTCGAAAATAGTTTAAATATTTATAAAAATCATATTTTTATTTTAAAAATACAATTTTAAGTTCGAAAATTCTGAAAAATTATAATTATTTATTTAAATTCGAAAACTGAATAAATTTAATTATTTTAATTATTTTTGTTTAATAATTAATTAATTTAATTAATTGATTAATTCAAATAATCAGTTAATTCTTATTAATTATTATTAATTAATTTAAATTAAGTTTAATTATTTCTTGGCTTGTTTTATTTATTTAAAAACAGTTTGAGCATTTAGAAAATGTCAATTAATTTTATATTAATTGATTTAATTGTTTTTAAATACTTATATTGGGATTAATAATCTGATTTTCGATTTAAAAATTATTTGTGACATATTTAAATTCAAATAAGCCTCGAATATTGTTTTAAAAAATGTTTATAAGTGCTATGTGGTTTATATGAGTTGAATAATGCGTTTTACTGTCCGTAAATGCTTTGTATGAGGGCTAGTGTCTGAGTTTTTATTTTCGTAAAATAGAACGAGTGTCCGATAAATGCTATTAAATACCCGATTACTTGTTTAGACTTAAAAATGGTTATGAGTATATGTCGAAGATAGAACGAGGATAGTTAGACTTATTATTATGAGTTGTTTATTATAGAATCGAGTTCCCGAAGCAAGGGAAAGGAGAAGGTAGAGTAAGCGAGATAGACCGAAGTCAGCTACGTAGACCAGGCAAGTATGTGTGCCTTTACTTGTTGATTCAATTGATATTGTTTCCAATGATTATGCATGTTACCATCAGAACAATTCAGATTATTCAATCTTTACTCCGTACTTGAGCAACTGTTGTTATTTCATTGAATATTCCTAACTCTTTGATTAATGCACAATCGTGTTGAATACCAGAAACCTTCACCTTCAATTCAGTTTATATATATGATAACCATTGTTGACCTTCTGAAATGAGTACGTTGTACCATTGAAACCATTCCGAATCTATTTCTTGGACTTCATTTGATATTGAGTAGTTGAAGCTCTTTTGCAACTATTATACCTTTTCATTGTGTATTTATCTACCGTTGAAACCGTTCCGAATCTATTTCTCGGACTTCATTTGATATTGAGTAGTTGAAGCTCTTTTGCAACTATTATACCTTGTCATTGTGTACTTATCTTGTGATGCATATTATTGCTTATACTTTGTGATAGAATTGGCATGTTTTTAAAATGGGACCAATAATGGTCAGAATAATTTAAGGCCAAGAAGGCCATGGATCCTAGTGGAGGACTTTGCTATAAGCAAGTCCGGGGTTGATGCATGACTGATCAGCAGCTCAACCTTTTGATTTGAAAAATGTAGAAGCCCAATTCTAATCCCTTTTACTCTCATTGAGATTGTTAAAAAGCATATGTTTGGCTTAAACCTTGTTGATTCAGATAATTGTGATCTTCCTTTCATTATGGAACTGTGATTGAAATATATTATGCTTGCTGAGCACTTTTGGCTCATACTTGTTTTGTTTCTAACTCTATTCCAGTGAAGCGAGAATATGAGCAGACACAGCGCGAGCGATAGTTCTCCATCAGATAGGAGACCATCTCGAGTGGTTGTCATTGGCATGGTAGTTGTCTATTTTGTTAGTTAGACTAGATGTCTAGCTTTGAACTTTAAGTTGTGTAATATTAATAACTCTGAAAACTGGTTTGTAATAACTTAAAAGCTTGTTCAATGCCATAATCTGGATGCGGTCTTGGTTAAGGGGTGTTTCATGTTATTATTATATTATGCATGTGTTATATCCAGGTATATTGTGTTTCGTTGGTCGAGTGACTCCTCAAACCTGTGCCTCGGGTTTGGAGGGAATCACAGTAAGTTAGTGAGGTACGAACAAATTTCAATATTTTTATTGATGTCTTATGTGAAGCCAGTGTTTAAATGACCTTCTTGAAAACTAAGTTTTCCAGAAGGAGTGAAAATTTTGTCTAAATCAAAATTTACTTTATCAATGGATATCCTTATCCGTAGATAGTCATTCATAACACTGGATTTGTTTTTTTGCTTTGTGTATGGATACTGACTATCCGTAGATAATTTTCTAAATCTATGGATACTACTTTTGCTCTTCTACGGTTAGTGCAAAAAGACAATGTCCATATCTGTAGAAATTTGTAAATTCAAATCTCAGCCTTTGCATGTCTTATCCTTAGCTGAGATACATGTAGTTTACGTAATATCTAGCATCATTGATCAGTAGCTTTGCAATTATGCTGAAAAGCTCATACAAAGAAGTTATGAGGAGATAAGTGAGTATTCTTCTAAGAATTCTTATATCTTACTCATGACTAAGTAACAGAATGCTAGAAATTATGTTAACCATCTGTTTATGTACTAGTACCTTACTTTTTCTTGGAATTCTTCTGGTATCTCAAAAGATTATCATTCAATTCAGTAGCTGATAATCCAAGAGATACCTGCTATGCTCTAATTGGTTGTCTAGATGTTGATACTCGCAGGATAAATTCCTAATCAAGAAGACATAGCACAATTCATGCTTACCCCAAGAAAGAAGGTTCAGGTCATGGCTCAGAAGAAATGCTTAGCTTAATGATAAATCAAAGGATGCAGCTGAAGCATTTAAGCATTTATCAAAAGAGTCAAGTACATAAACCTCATGCATCATGCTATTGGAAGAAGTGTTGTGCATGTTGTAGTGGAACTACACTGTGTTCCAAGGGAACAACATTTAACCAGATATCTTGCCAAAGCTTTCAATGCAGCAACTCACTTGAGTTGATAAATGAGTTTGGCAGGTAATGATTTCTTACTCTCTGACATATCTGTGTTAAATGCATGCAGCCAATGATTTCAATCTCTGGATTTATTTGTTTATTTTATGTGCTTATTTGTTTGTTTTGGTTTAGTTATCATGACAAGTCAATACAATTGAATGATGTTATGCACTAAGTGAAGTCGTCCAGAAATGATCTTCTGAGTAATATTCAATGAGATAGCAAGCTACTTTTCTCACTGATATTAAATAGTTGATCATCTCTAGACATTAACAAGCTAAGTGCATTGCTGTTCTTTGAATTTTCCATAGATAAATATTCAGGTATATCATTTGTCAAATGTCATACATTTAATGAATGATGTCAGCTGAATAAGTGTTTCAAAAAAAAAATCAAATTATCTACATATTACATTATTCAAAAGTATTGATATTTTTAATTCTTTTTGTCTAGAGATCTCTGTTTAATATTATTTAGCTGAACATATTTATATGACCACCTATTTAGTCTTATTCTCATCTTTATTCATAATATCTGTGTCATGATAAATTTTTTTTAATCTGAGCTGAGACACATTTTCACTGTAGGAACTCGAGTAGTCTCTTCGTTTACACTAGGGTGATTTAATGCATGTCTCTTCAGCTTTTCTAACCCCCGTTTAACCCTAGTTAAACACAAGGATTATCTTGTAGCTCCCTGCCTATTTAAAGACAAAGGTTGAGCTCTCATCTCTTCATCCAAATCTCTAAACACTTCTCCAAATGGCTTCAACTATTCTTGACATCAATCCAGAGGAGTTCAACTAGTTGTCCACTGTGGACAAAATCTTCCTTCTACAAGAGAAGATTGACCTCCTCATCAAGGAGGAGGAGAACGAGATTCTAAGGATGAGAGCTGCTCTCCATGCTCTCATGGCTCGCAACCGCTGGGGAGGTCCTGATGGAGGCCCTGAAGGAGCCTCCGGGGAGGCTGCAGCAGCTGCTTAACAGTTGTCTGTTTGTCTCTCCGGGGAGAGGGCGGGACATGGGGGGGACTGGAATGTATTTCCAGTCCTTAATGTTTTTAAGTTTTTTTTCTATGTAATTTTATTTTTTTTAATAATAAAATTTTGGGGTTTTCCCCCATTTTTATTAAGATTGCTGTGTGTGATGTGAATGTTTAATTTTCTTTAGTTTCTGCATTTGAATCCATTTAACCTGTTTAACCTGTTAAAAATTGGCTTGCATGTTAACTAGACTCATTTCCTCAAATGAAAAGAAAAACAAAAACATCTCAAAAACACCAACAATAAAATTTATAATTACATATTATTTTTTTTGTTTCGATGAATTGATCAAGGTTAAATTCAAAATCTATCAGTTTAAGGATAACCTTGATTAATTTATCAAGAAGCCCTAATTGTTCAACTAACATAATAGTGAGCTCTTTGAGCAACACAAAAGTTGTTTCATTTTTGCATGAACTCACTGAAGAAACATCAGAAGTAAACTTGAAGGAATTTGAAAGAAATTGACAATGTATCAAGTTAAGACTTTTGCAGCTTCTGATGATCTCTATGAGGGTGTTGTAACAATTAACGGGAAAGCTGGCAATCTTGAACTTTAGGAGAATAAACCTTCAATGGAGAAGGCTCTTAACAGTCATCATTGATAAAGGAAAGGTAATTATCTTATCTTTATCAAAACTCTCACTTACTAATATCTAAATCATTTTTCTTTGCCTTTTCAAAAACTGAGATGAGAACTGTTTGAAATGACCCCCAAGTTCTCTACCTTATCAGTTACACCCTAATTGTGCTAAACATCTCCAAACCCCCTCTACAGTTTCTCAACAAACTGTAGTTGCACAAATCTAGCAAATCTTAACTAGTGGGGAGTGATGAAGGAGTTAAGTGAGGGTGAGGGTAGTGGTGAATATCAAGAAACCACTAGAAGAAAAGGTGAGGGTGAGATTACCAGCCAAACTACCTTATGTTCTCTCAAAAAGGCATAATGGTCAAAAAGGTGTTAGAAATGAATACCACTAGAAACTAGACAGGGGGGGGTGAATGGATAGTTTTGATATTTTTCGATTCTTGAAACTCAAGATAAACTGTATATGATTGTGCTATGCAAAATGCGGAAAATAAACAACACACACAATCACTTTAATCTACTTTGTATTAAGTAAATTAAATACTACAGCTTTCCGGAAATTCACAAATGAATTTCTGGCTTCTAAACAAGAACAGTTCGTATCTTGTTTGCTTACAGAGAAAAGAGTGCTTTTAATAAAACTATGCGTATCACTCTCTTTTGCTAACAGTGGTGTGTGCACGATATATATTCACCTATACAAGCTAGGCACACACCTAATTACACAGTTACCCCTAGCTAAAAATCCAACTTGTCCTGCCATAAGAAGTTAACTGTGTCAGGAAGGACCACTTGCTTTTCAGAGTCTTTCCCGTTTCTGTAGCTTCTTGTCTCTTATCTTTCTCTCCAAGTTTAGCTGTAGATTTGACATCTGTTCTTTGGACCACCTTGCCAGAACAAATGCTTCAGTATTTGTCTTTTTTGATTCTTGGTTCTGTACCTTGATTTGTCTTGTTGTAAACGGCTAAATGTTGATATCATGAACTTCACTTCATTCCAGACTATGCGATGTCACTTGTAAAGACTACGCGATATGTCGTTGAGGACTTTGCGAAATAGGCCATTTGAGGACTTCGCGATCTAGCCTTTTTGAGGACAATGCGACATAGGCTTTCTGAGGACTATGCGACATAGGCTTTCTGAGGACTTCACGACATAGGCTGTTTGAGGACTTCACGATCTAGTACATCTTGACTTTGCTGACTTCAACACTTCACGACATGAGTCTTGAGGACTTCACGACATAGTACAAAATGGACTATGCGATCCAGCACTTCTCGACATGAATGTTGGTGACTTCACGACATAGCTTTATTCTGACTTTGCTATATAATGCCTTAGTCAAATTTCTGCACTTTATTTCTTCAGGGCCTTATTCATCTCTATCCTGCTGCATGAACGATTCTGAACTTCTACCAGGACACTTATACAATGGCCTATATACATTATAGATTGCAAGAAACCTACTAAGCTCATTATAATTCTGAGCATACATGATCAAGCTAATGTTCATGAGAACAAGACAATTACAAAGAGAGACCTATACTATATCCCAGTGATAGAATTCACCAGATCATGTAGTGTGACATAGTCACATAGGGTAGGCTTGTTAATGGTGGTATTCAGACATGTCTTGAGCCTAACAATCTCCCCCAAATTGTGAGTAAGACCCTTAGGCACAATTTCATGTCTGATAACAAGCCTAACTAACATAAAAAGAACACATATAAAGAGGATAAAAGGATAAACAGAATTTGATAACAACTTGGAAATTTAGGCTTACAGAATTTCTCCTTGAGCTACATAGCTTCAGTTTCCAATTGTTTCTCTAAGAAGTCATCATAAACCTTCTTCTTCCTTATTTCTTCATTCTTCTTTATCTCAGAAATGGCCATTAGAATTTCATCTCTTGCAATCAACTCTTCAATGAGAGGAGAGTCTTTTAGATCTTCAGCTGCTGTTCTAAGGGCACTTTCCACATATGAATCTATAAGCTCCATTCCTATCTTGCTTTTTCCTTCATAATGGATTTTGTACTCCACAATATAGGGATTTTGTTTTACCCTGCATAACCCTTTCTTCCTCAGCTCCTTAGCTCTTTCCTCCATTTCAGCCATCTCTTTCTCTTTCAGAATTAACTTCTCTTCATTTTCCTTCCTTAGATTCTCTTCATAATCAGAGTGCATCTTCATAAACCTTGCTATCTCTATTTTCCACATCCTTTCTTCCTTTTCTTCAAAGTTTAAAAGAGCATTTATCCTTTCAAGTTCATATTTGGGAAAATACTGCCACCTTCCTTGCTTCATTATCCTTTCTCTTCCATCAATGTATTTGATCTCTAGATGATCTAGCTTCACCTTTACTTCAAAGATTCTTTGAGCTCTCAATAATGCTAGGGCATCTTCATCCAAAGGAAGAACATTGATCCCTACTACATTAGTGATTGCCCCATTCTTCTTTGCTATCCTTGTCCTTTTGGCTGCCCTCTTGATCTTCATATGTTTCACTTGAGGTAGCTTTCTAGAGCAGGGAGAATTAGTCTTCAGTGCCACATCACTTGGAAGTAGCTTCATACCTTTCCCTTTCATCCACTGTAACACTCCACTAGCTGTAACTTTGTGGAAGTGTCTTCTTGATATTTCTTTTGTGGCTCCATCTTTCTTCTGTGGCAATTCAGGTTCAGAAGTCTTGGATAAAGATTTTGGCGGATCATTACTAACAGTACCCACCCTAGACACGAAGTCTTGTTTTGTGGTTAAAGTACTGCTAGCAATGTCCCTGACTTGCTGAATTCCACTTCTTGTTTTCTTGACAGTTTCTTTGCTCCCTTTTGAGTCCTTGTTGTCATCCTTAGCATCTTTGGATTTCTTTGAAGTTTTCCCTTTGCTGCTTTCACTTGCCCCATCCTTATCACTCCTTGACTAACCTCTTCTTTTGTAGCTTTTCTCTTCATCATCATCCTTGTCATCCTTCCTGTCCTTTCTTTCTTTTAAAGATTCAGGAATTCTGCCATGAATGAGAAATGATTGTAGAATTTGAATTATTTCCAGCTCTTCTGTTGTTCCGAGACCTCTTTTAGCCCTGAGCATCTGAAGCACCTCATTTATCCTGTCCTTATTCTTCATCAACAACTGTGCAGGAACTATAAGCTGATCAATAGAGTTTGCTTTTGTGGTGCTTTGGAAAATTACTGTTCTTGGCTTTGAGATGACCTCAGGCAATCTTGAAAATTGGTCCTTCTTCAAGTCCTCATACAGCATTCTGTTGTTGTCACCTTTCTTCTCTATCAGCTCTAGAATTACATCTAGTTCAGTGTATCTCAGCTTCTCCAGAGTTTCAAAAGACAAATGCCATAGTTCATTTTCTTTGGATACCATGATAATTTCTCTTAGATATGCATTCTTGATATTCCTGACTACCACAGTTAGGTACTTGATGTTTTCCTTGATCATTCTCCTGTAGTCCTTGGTGTCACCTTGTACACTGATTAGGATGGCTTTCAGAAACTTCAGAAAGGCCACATCATGATAGATGTTTGAGTTAGCAACTTCCTGTAGCTTGGCCTCAGTGATGATTTTACTTTTGACAGGCTGAGCACTTGTTGAGATGAGAGGAGTAGGACCATCCATGGGCATTGTGCCAGGATAATAGGTTGTAGTCACACTACTTTTCTGGCCAGCTAAACTGGTGACAGAAACAGTAGGAAGGGTGATTGGCTTGAGCTCCTTTTCTGATATTAGTTTCCCTTTCAGCTTTTGCTTTGTAGGAACTCCCCCTCTCTTTTCCAGAATGACTTCTTCCTTTCCTTTCTCCCCCTTAGGCTTGGGATCAGACAAAAAGTCTTGAGCTTCTCCAGGAACAGGAAGATTCATGCTTCTCAGTATAGAGGTCATCATTTGTTGTTGGACCAGCAGAATGTTTGAAGTTGAGTTGCTTTGGTCATCCATCTTGGCATTGAGCTGCTCTAATGATTGAGATAGCATTTTGTTGCCAGCCTTAAGATCAGCAACCTCCTTTTCTAAGCTATCCACCTTGGAGAATAGGTATTGAGATTTGAAAGAGTTGAGGGATTGCTCCTTGATCTTGGAGAATTCAAACTTGGAGATTTCAGAGATTGGAATGTCATCTACAAGTTTGTTTCCATATTGATTCTTCCACAGCACTTTGAGCATTGAGTTGGAGTTGATATTGGCCTGCACCTGATTATCCAGCTTAGTAGAGAGCTTC
Organism: Heracleum sosnowskyi; assembly: GCA_030848705.1. Taxonomy (NCBI): domain Eukaryota; kingdom Viridiplantae; phylum Streptophyta; class Magnoliopsida; order Apiales; family Apiaceae; genus Heracleum; species Heracleum sosnowskyi. The sequence goes on from CM061235.1 coordinate 78,171,584, forward strand.
TTCAAATTATCAGAGACCATAGCTAAGGAGCAGTCCATCTTGGAGACATTGGAAGCTGTTTTCTGAACCTCCTTTAGAATGCCATCTACCTTGGGAAAGTCAGAGAGATAAAAGTTCTTGAGCTGAGCTAAGGAATGACCTGTCTCTTCCTGAATTGAGAAGAGTTCTGACTGAAGACCTTTCCCAAGGAAGTGCATAGCTTTGAGTTGGCTCTTGTAGACTTCATTTACAGCATCATAGATTTCAGCAGGAGAGAGACTTTTAGCATTTGACCCTAAGGCTGTAAGATAGTCCTCCCTGAGAAAAGCTAGAGCCTCCTTCAGCTTCACAGATCTTTTAACATCCAGCCAAGCATCCACATTTCCAGCTTGCTGGGCTTCATCCATAATCTTGTCTTGCTGTGCTTCAACATCCTCCTTATGAGAGAGAAGAATAGCCTCATAGTCAGAGTTTGGGAGATTGGCAGTGAGGAGGTGTTGAGCAATTCTAGAGATCTCATCAATCTGTGCCACATGAAGATTTTGTAATTCTTCTTCCGTCAATTGTGGTGGCACAGAGGATGATCTTGAAGCCCTGTCATGTTGCACAGGTTTCAGCCATTCTGACATTGTGGCCTGGGCCAAGTGAGAGCTAGTGCTAGGCACTTCAGGGGGGATAGAGGTGTGAGTTTCCTCCAGTCTTGGAATGACTGTGGAGTCTGATGTTGTCTCCATTGACATGGGATGAGTGACAACATCATCTCCATATGCCTGTGAAGGCAAGTCCAAGTCCATAAGGAATGGAGAGATTGGCATAAAGTCTCCAGTAAGAACTGGTGAATCCTCTATGTTTGTGTTGGTGTCATTAGGATATGCCCCAGCATGCATTCCCTGACCAACTAGATGTGGTTCCTGGGTGGTGAGCACAGTGTCATGCACCATGTCACTTGAAGGTGGCTCAATCACATAAGGAGATTGTGATTGATTAATGGCAAGATTGTCATGAGAATGACTCTCTTGTTCAGAAGAAATTTTTGATGGAGAATCTAAGAGATAAGTGGGGTTTAGATTAGATTTTGGCAACTCCCCCTGAGAAATAGGAGGAGTTTCAATTGTGATGTGCTCTCCACTCTGTGTCAGTTCACCCTTATTTCCACTTGGGTCAAGAGTGAGTTCTTGACCCTGTGCTGACTCTATACAAGATGTAGTGGGGAGACTACTCTTTTCAATGCCAATGCCCTGTTGAGAGGCCATTGACAGTAATAGGTGTACCCCTTTTTCCACATCTGAATCCTGTTGGGAGGATTCAGTGGTAGGTATAGATTTGGACTTCTTGCTTTGTCTTGTGAGAAGTGACTCAGGATTCTCACTACCTAACTCTACTGATTCATTGATCACTGCTAGGGCTCTCTTCTTTGTCTTCTTTTTAGTAGCACCAACCTTTTGGGAAGTTGGTGCACTTGGCTCCCAAATGACTATTGTACTGTTTGCAGGGGGTTCATTGGATGGGTTAGGAAGGCTTGGGTTAGACTTGGAGGCTCCTTCTGTCTTAGCCTTCCCTTTCCAAGAAAGTTCATGGTATATTGGCTTATCAAGTGGATAAGATGCAAATGTGTCCTGCATATGCTTGGTCACACTTAGTATCACATCCACTTGATTCCTTGTGTCCAATGACCCAAATAGAACTTTGGACATGGACTTGGAATAAGCCATTTTATTTTTATCTATACCCTCTAGTTCATGTATATTAGCATCAAGATAATTTAAAATACATTGAAGGAAACGAGGATAAAAGATTTCATTACCTCTACCACGAACTGTCCTCCCTAGCCTTTGAGCTAATTCATTGAGGACTATTGCTCCAACATTTATCTCCTGATTGTAGGCTAGGGAGTAGGCTAACTTCACAGCAATGTGACTGATTTGGTCCCATCCTGTCTTTCTGCATAAAAACACTTTCTGGAGTGCATCAAATAGAAACGACCACTCCCTCCTGACATGCTTCTTGTTCAACTTAGCCATGTCGACCTCATCTGCATACTGGATTAAATCCATGAATGCTGTCATTTCCGCATCAGTAGCTTCAGTATCATGACCTTCAACCTTGAACCCCAAGGCCTCATTTATCTCCTTTTCTCCAAACTGGAAGTGCTTGCCCCCAATTTTGAAAGTCACCTCCTGAAACGAGGTTCCATCTTCCTTCGCCATTGTTGTAACCATAGCTGTTCTCCAGAACCCTTCCAATACATCAACATACAGAGTGGGGTTTAGGGTTAAGGCTTGGCGGAGGTAGGAGGTGTTTAAGAACCGTACAAAGCACTTGTACCTTGGGTTTGCCTCCGCCTCAGAGGGAATTGTGAGAAGATTTGTTTCTTTGGGTATGGTTAAGGGGATTGAGGATGATACTGTTTGAGATTTGGGTGCCATTTCGAGATTGATAGTGAAGAAGAGAGAAGAGAATTTGAGTTTAGGTTTGAGAATTGAGAGTAATAGACAAGATGAAAAGTTGTGAACGGTTAGAAAAGAGTATTTATATGATAGAGACACTGCGATATGGAGTTATGAATATGTACAGTCTATTTGTATGTCGCGAAGTCTCAAAATAGCCTGTACCGCAAAGTCTTGCAAAGTATATCGCAGAGTCTAGAAATGAACTATGTCGCAAAGTCTTAAAGGTAGAAAGATTGGGGGGGACTTTGCGATATAGTATAAATACCCTGTCTAAAACTCTCTTTTTCGAAACTTCAAGCATTTTGTCAGACTTAAATCAAAAATTGAAATAAAATTAATTTAAATCAAAATTCTGTCAAATATGGGGACTTGTCGATATAGTTATTCTAAGTCGCGAAGTCATAAAATGAACCATGTCGCAAACTCATGAAATGAACTATATCGCGAAGTCTCACAATTTCAACAGTTTGCGATATAAGTCTGTTTGATTTGAACTAAGTCGTGAACTCTCAAGATTACCTATGTAGAGATGTCTTAAAAACTCATAACTTCTCAGAAAAGTATGATTTGAAAAATATGCAGTAAAATACTGAAATATTTATAAATCATATCTCAGCTAATTTTCACTCCAAATGAATAGAACATCTAAATACAGTAAAAATTTACTGCTGCAACAATTAACTAGCATACTTACTTGGAACAACTAAATGAAGGATTAAGCATTCCAATTTCACTCACTAGTATGTTGAAGACAGCTTCATTTAGAGGTTTAGTAAATATGTCAGCTAATTGTTTCTCAGTTGGAACATAAGAGACTTCTATGGTACCATTTGCAGCATATTCCCTAATGAAATGATACCTGATCTCAATGTGCTTTGTAGTAGAATGATTAACAGGATTGGCAACTATGGATATTGCACTAGTATTGTCACACATCAGACGTATGTGTTCCAACACTAGTCCATAATCCATAAGTTGATTTCTAATCCAAAGCAATTGAGCACAGCTGCTTCCAGCAGCAATATATTCAGCCTCAGCTGTAGAGGTTGCTGTGGACTGTTGTTTCTTACTGAACTAGGACACTAACCTTTGGCCTAAGAATTGGCAGCTTCCAGAGGTGCTCTTCCTGTCAATTCTGCATCCAGCATAATCAGAATTTGTGTAACCAACTAGGTTGAACCCAGTTCCCTTTGGATACCATAGCCCAAGATTAGGAGTCCCTTTCAGATATTTGAAAATTCTTTTGATAGCCATCATGTGAGATTCCTTAGGATCAAATTGGAACCTTGCACATAGGTATGTGGCAAACATGATATCAGGCCTGCTAGCTGTGAGATAGAGTAATGATCCAACCATGCCTCTGTAAACCTTGATGTCTACTCTTTTGCCTTTCTTGTCTTCATCAAGCTTGATTGCAGTGGACATGGGAGTTTTTGCAGGGGATGAGTCTTCTAAACCATATTTCTTCAAGAGATCTTTGACATACTTTGATTGGTTTATGAAGATGCCATCCTCCTTTTGATGTACTTGAAAGCCTAGAAAGTAGGTTAACTCTCCCATCATACTCATCTCATATTTTCTTTGCATCAACTTAGATAACCTTTCACAGAGTTTTTCATTTGAAGAGCCAAAGATGATATCATCCACATAGATTTGAACAAGAATGATATCATTTCCATGCTTCTTGAAGAATAGGGTTTTATCAATTGTACCCCTGGTAAATTGATGCTCAAGAAGGAATTGAGATAGAGTTTCATACCAGGCTCTAGGTGCCTGTTTGAGTCCATAGAGTGCCTTGAGCAGTCTGTACACAAAGTTTGGGAAGTCTTCATTCTCAAAGCCAGGTGGTTGAGACACATAGACTTCTTCAGTAAGATCACCATTGAGAAATGCACTTTTCACATCCATTTGATACACCTTGAAATCTGAGTGAGCTGCAAAAGCCAAGAAAATCCTTATAGCTTCCAGTCTTGCTACAGGTGCAAATGTCTCATCATAGTCAATGCCTTCTTATTGACAGTATCCTTTGGCAACCAACCTTGCTTTGTTTCTAATTACCACTCCTTCTTCATCCATCTTGTTTCTGAACACCCATTTGGTGTCAATAATATTCTTTCCTTTTGGAGGTGGCACTAGTTCCCATACTTTGTTTTTCTCAAATTGATTCAATTCTTCTTGCATGGCAATAATCCAATCAGAATTCTTCAAAGCTTCTTCAACTACTTTAGGTTCCTCTTGTGACAGAAAGCAGCTATACAGACATGTATTCATTGTTGCCCTTCTTGTTCTAACTCCCTCACCAGGATCTCCAATGATTTGATCCCTAGTGTGGGCTCTGTCCCATTTCCTTGTGTGGCCCTGTTCATTTCCTTGACCTGTTCCAAGCTCATTTTGGTTGACAGTTGCATTCTCTTCTTCTCCCCCTGTGTTTGTGAACCCTTGCACATGTATTTGAAGAAGATTGTCAGCTTCAAGAATTTCATTTCCTGGAACGGTTTGAACAGGTGGTTCATCCTCACTTTCAGAATCCTCAAGATATCCTTGATTTTCAAATCTTAATGGCACACTGTCTTGATCACTTGTTTTAAGTCCAGGAGTTTTCTTGTCATCAAAGGTAACGTCCACGCTTTCCATGACTTTGTGTTGCTCAGGTACAAACACCCTGTATGCTGTTCTTTCCAGAGAGTATCCAATGAAAATACCTTCAAATGCCTTAGCTTCAAATTTTCCAACATGCTCAGAGGTATCTTTCATCACAAAACACTTACTTCCAAACACATGAAGATGCTTGAAGGATGCTCTTTTGCCAGTCATTAATGAATAAGGAGTTTTTCCAGACTTCTTATTGATCAATGTTCTATTTTGCACATAGCATGCTGTGTTAACAGCATCAGCCCAAAAGCTAGTAGGTAGCTTTGCATCCAACAACATTGTCCTTGCAGCTTCAATGAGAGTTATATTCTTTCTCTCAACTACTCCATTTTGTTGAGGTGTTCTAGGAGCTGAAAATTGTTGAGAAATTCCTTTATCTTTGCAAAACTCATACAATGTTGAATTTCTGAACTCAGTCCCATTATCACTTCTCAAAGCTACTACAGAGGAACCAGTGCTTTGTGCTTCTTTATAAACTCTCTTAATATGCTCTATAATAACTTGGGGTGCCTCATCCTTGGAGTATAGGAATTCCACCCAAGTGTACCTTGAATAATCATCAACCATCACTAGAGCATATTTCTTCTTGGAAAGGGACATTACATTCACAGGGCCAAAAAGATCCATGTGAATTAGCTGCAGAGGCTTTGAGTTTGTATTGAGCAACTTGTTTTTATGACTTGATCTTTTAATCTTTCCTTTCTGACAAGCTTCACATACTCCATCTTGCACAAATTCTAAGGCAGGCATATCTCTGATGAGCTCTCTCTTTGTCAGAGAGTTCATTGCCTGAACATTCAAGTGAGACAGTTTCTTATGCCATAGCCAGAATTCTTCATTTGTGGCCTTAGTATAGAAACAACAAATTTCTCCATTGTCTGCAGCCTTGAGATCAGCTACAAACAAGCTTCCTTTCTTCACACCAGTTAGAACAACTTCACCACTTCCTCTTTTTGAGATTAGACAATGATCTTCTTCAAATTCCACTTTGAAACCCCTGTTGGTGAATTGTCCAATACTCAAGAGGTTATGCTTCAATCCTTCCACAAATGCTACATCTTCAATAATGACATTCCCAGATTTGACACTGCCATATCCCATTGTATAACCAATGTTGTCATTTCCAAAGGTTACTGATGGGCCAGCCTTTTCCTCAAATTGTGATAGCAGCGCTATATCACCAGTCATGTGACTTGAGCATCCACTGTCCAAGATCCATATGACTCTTTTATTCCTGTTGCCCTGCATTCATAAAATGACTAAGTTGTGTTTGGTAACCACACTTGGTAGGGTCCAGTTGTTTTAGAAACAGTTTTGTTAACAATTCTTCTGTCATAACTAGCATTCTTCACAGTAGGAGACTTCACTTTGATTGTGGCTTTGGAGTTTACACTATTAGGCTCACATGAAGTTTTCACCCTCTCAACCTTGATTGGGGATCCTGTCCTGTGAGGGTGCACATGTGTGTGTTATTCACAAGATTGTACAGAGTCAAGTTTATGATTAAGAGATAAACAGTTAGCAATCACAGTCACATAGCATGTCATGCAGTTAGACTTACCACAGAAAGAATCATGACTAGAATTTATGCCTACAGAATGGTTACTCAGGTTATCAACTTCAGCAATCTCAGGTTTACTACAATTATGAGTCAAATGATTAACAGATAGACATTTTTGACATTGTTTCTTGGGAGCATTTGGCACATAAGCATAGTTGTTACCCTTGTTGAAACCTACCTTACCATTTCTGTTTTGTTTCTTTTTCCTAACAACTTCTTTCTTGACTTTGGGACTCTTGACAAGGTTGTTTTTGGTCTCTTTTTGCCTGACTGACTCAGGAGAGGAAGAAGTGTCTTTAGCATCCTCATCTTCTTCAAGAAGTTGTTGTTTGATGATCAATAGTTTCATCAAACTCAACAACACTCTTTTTGAAAATGGGCTTTTCAACACTAGACAGAATGGTTGGGGCATTTTTGTTTGTAAAAGATTCTTTTCCTTTGCCCTTTGCCTTCTTCCTTCCTTTATCATTTTCATAGTCAAAACCAACTCCAACCTTGCAGTCTTCAGTGTGTTCCTTGTGATAGGTTTGAATAAGCTCAGATGAGTTTTTGAAACTTCTTAGCTTTAATTCATTTTCAGCAATTTGTTCTCTAAGAGCTTTTTCTATTTGTTCAGCACAAATTACTTTGATTTTGAGATACTCAATCTCCTTATTCAAACCGTCAAGGTTCACAACTATTAACTCAAGCTCTTCATTCTTTTCTGTAAGCTCAAGATTTTTAGCAGTTAGCTTATCAATTTCTTCATTTGCAACTAACATGCTAGTATGAATATTAAACATTTCAGTACTCATGTCTTCAACAGTCTGCTTATATTGACAGGGAGTCATATCAAGAGAGGTAAGAATAGGTACCTGACTTGAAGAATCACCATCATCAGAAAATGCCATCAAGGCATAGTTTGAGTACTCTTGTTCTTCTTCTTCATCAGAGTCATCCCAGCACTTTCCCTCAGCAATAAAAGCTTTACCCTGTTGTTTCTTGAGTAGAGCTTCATACTTAGCTTCAAGCTCTAAGTATGCTTTGTCATTTTTGACCTGTTTAGGCTTTTTGCACTCTATGGCAAAATGCCCAAGTTCATTGCAGTTATAGCATCTTATTTTGGACCTATCCACACTCCCAGATTTGTATCCTCCTTTAACAGAGCCATAAATCCCTTTTCCTTTGTTGAAAAAGTTTGAGCTACTTGAGCCACCAGCATTTCCACTATTGAATTTAGACTTGAATGGCTGCTTCCTCTTAAACCCAATGTTAGGATATCTCCTAGCCATATAAGCAAAAGATTTGTTTTCCATCTTGTCCAGCTCATCTATGTTGTAGAACTCATCCTCCTCAGGCAAATCATAAACAACCTGAGTTTCATCACCAGTGTCATCACTTTCCAGTTCCTCAATCTTGACTTGACTGACTTTTAGAGATTCCATTCTTTGACCTAGATTGTCAGCAATAAGGGCACAAGAGGTATTGGCCATTAATCCTTGCTTTGCTTGAATAGATCTCTTCTGAAACAGCTCTAGCTCATATGTCTTCAAAACACCATACAACACATCAAAACCAATCTTTGTTAGATCTCTTTCTTTAAGGGAAGAGATTCTTGGTTCCAAGTGATCTGGAAGAGTTAGTAAGAACTTCATATTGAGCTCTTCTGTCTTATAGTGTTTGTCATAGAGTTTGAGTTCATTTATCAGCTTGTTGAACCTCTCAAACACTTCTGTGATTCCCTCATTTGGCTGAGCCATGAAAGCTTCATACTGGGAGACCAGAATCTGCTTTTTGTTCTTTCTTACTTCTGGAGTTCCTTCACATAGCACTTCTATGAGATCCTATATTTTCTTTGCACTACTGCGGTGAGCAACAGTGCCATACATGTTGAAATCCATAGATTCACAGATGATAAGTTGGAGATGTCCATCCAGTGCTATTTTCTCCTTTTCAGGATCAGTGTATTTAGAGGGATCTTTAGGAACATGCCTTGCTGGTATTATCTCAGTGCCAACAGTAGTTTCACCAATCTCAATCATTGTAATAAAGGGACCATGCTTTAGAATGTCTAGATACATGGGATTTGAAGCTTTGATGAAAAGTAACATCTTTTTCTTCCATAAGCTGTAGTGCTCCTTATTGAAGGGAGGAATCTTGATACTGCTTAGTTTCTGTGAACTCATTCTTGATCTTTTCCTGTTTGTACGCTAACAGCCTGCTCTGATACCACTTGTTAGAAATGAATACCACTAGAAACTAGACAGAGGGGGGGGGGGTGAATGGATAGTTTTGATATTTTTCGATTCTTGAAACTCAAGATAAACTGTATATGATTGTGCTATGCAAAATGCGGAAAATAAAAAACACACACAATCACTTTAATCTACTTTGTATTAAGTAAATTAAATACTACAGCTTTCCGGAAATTCACAAATGAATTTCTGGCTTCTAAACAAGAACAGTTCGTATCTTGTTTGCTTACAGAGAAAAGAGTGCTTTTAATAAAACTATGTGTATCACTCTCTTTTGCTAACAGTGGTGTGTGCACGATATATATTCACCTATACAAGCTAGGCACACACCTAATTACACAGTTACCCGTAGCTGAAAATCCAACTTGTCCTGCCATAAGAAGTTAACTGTGTCAGGAAGGACCACTTGCTTTTCATAGTCTTTCCCGTTTCTGTAGCTGCTTATCTCTTATCTTTCTCTCCAAGTTTAGCTGTAGATTTGACATCTGTTCTTTGGACCACCTTGCCAGAACAAATGCTTCAGTATTTGTCTCTTTTGATTCTTGGTTCTGTACCTTGATTTGTCTGGTTGTAAACGGCTAAATGTTGATATCATGAACTTCACTTCATTCCAGACTATGCGATGTCACTTGTAAAGACTACGCGATATGGCCTTGAGGACTTTGCGACATAGGCCATTTGAGGACTTCGCGATCTAGCCTTTTTGAGGACTATGCGACATAGGCTTTCTGAGGACTATGCGACATAGGCTTTCTGAGGACTTCACGACATATGCTGTTTGAGGACTTCACGATCTAGTACATCTTGACTTTGCTGACTTCAACACTTCACGACATGAGTCATGAGGACTTCACGACATAGTACAAAATGGACTATGCGATCCAGCACTTCTCGACATGAATGTTGGTGACTTCACGACATAGCTTTATCCTGACTTTGCTATATAATGCCTTAGTCAAATTTATGCACTTTATTTCTTCAGGGCCTTATTCATCTCTATCCTGCTGTATGAACGATTCTGAACTTCTACCAGGACACTTATACAATGGCCTATATACATTATAGATTGCAAGAAACCTACTAAGCTCATTATAATTCTGAGCATACATGATCAAGCTAATGTTCATGAGAACAAGACAATTACATAGAGAGACCTATACTATATCCCAGTGATAGAATTCACCAGGTCATGTAGTGTGACATAGTCACATAGGGTAGGCTTGTTAATGGTAGTATTTAGACATGTCTTGAGCCTAACAAAAGGATTAGCTCATTTCTGATTGTAGTCTCCCAAAAGACTATGATCATTGAAAAATGCTCTGATCCAGGAGCACTAATGAGGGATTGGGACACTGTGTGCACAATGTGGATTGTTAACCTTTCTGTTTCTGAAGTAGAAAGAAAATATATGCAAGGGCACAGGGGGAGCACACACTATTCCTAAATTCAGTTTGATGCATCTTCTTCAAATGTGAGGATGCAGTCCCCAGTCCATTTCATCTCATTAATTGATAATTGCAGCATACAACTCATCTATACTTGATTCTCCATTTTTTTTCTCTTGGAGAAGCTCCATTCACCTAGTGATCATTCTCTTTCAGAGAATTCGTTGGATCACTAGTCTCTTTTTGATGATCTTGATGTAAGCACTGTGCACTTAAATGTCACATTCAATCTTCACAGAACTTACATCAATTTCTACTTCACAAGCCCAATCTTCAAAATCATCTACGGATATCCTTCATCCGTAGAAAGGTGTCTTTCAATCTACGGATAAGCTTAACCAGCAATTATCCGTAGACCAACAATGTTGAGTTCCATGATTCTTTCTTAAAAAAAACTATTCAGCTCATTCTGACTGAGTATCAAGGAATTAAATATAGTTGAGACATCTATAGGTTTGTGGGCAGGGAGTTAGTGGAGTGGCTGGCTTGAGACCAGGCAAAATGAGAGGGAGAGAATGAGAGGCATGCTATTTCTTCCAGCATGGCAAAATGAGAGATTTTTCTTTTGAGTACCCCTTTAGTAAGGGAAGGTGAGTTGTGTGAAATGAGCCAGGATGAGATCCTGATGCAAGAATAGATAGATTCCTGAGAGAAATCTTTCGATCCTTGAAGTGTTGGATTCCTGTAGCCAGAAATCTTATTCAGTAACTCCGATTATGCCTCTTCTATCTTAATTGCTGATAACAAAAAGGGGGAGAAGTTAAAGAGAAGATAGATTGTTCTCAGGGGGAGTTAGAAGGAGATCTCAGACTTCAGAATTTCTCCTCTCTCGATTGCAATCTATTGGAACCCCTTAGAAGAAGGTATAGACTAAGTTACAGGAAAGTATATGGAATCTGACAGCTTCAAGTTGTTATTTTTGTTTTTGCAGCATCATCAAATTTTGTCCAGTATTAATCTCTATCTGAGGATCACTGAGAACATTGAAGGGTTTTGTTATCATCAACATTAAGGATTTATGCTAGTTCTAACCGTCATAAATAGGGGGAGATTGTTAGGGTTGACCGATTTGGAATGATGATAACAAAATGCTCAAGACAAGAATTTGATTTTGATACCGAAGCTCATTGTCAGAAAGCTAGTTCTCAGAAGCTGACAAATTAGGAAGCTAACTAGAAGGCACTTTATCTATCCAAGGTCTAAAAGCTACATCAAATGATTGGAGGATATTCTGTCATCAAGTTAGGAAGCATTTCAGAAGCAAGCCAATGGACGTCTAATCAAGCACCAAGTGTTTCAGTGGTAAGCCTGCCTAATCAACTCAGTAATGGTGAATCAATAAAGATGACAAGGTGTTTTATCTAAAGATGAAGCTAAGAGTATCCTTTCTATGGATCAAGCTATGAAATCTCATTTCATCTATGGATACAAGATGAAAACATCATATGCCATCAACGGATAGAATTTGAGGACATCTTATCTCATCAACGGATAGAAGCTAGGAACAACTTATCACATCTACGGATAAAAGCTAGGGACATCATATCTACAGATAAAAGCTGAAGAAAGTTGATCATCAGAAACAGCTAAGAATGTCATGTTTTATCTATGGATGCAGTTAAGGAGGTCATGGTCTATCTATGGATGCAGTCAAGAACGTCATGTCTCACCTATGGATACAGTTATGGAATATTACTTCTATGGATATTCTGAGATTACCTTTCTACTGATAATTGACGTAAAATGGTAGTCTACGGATATGGAATTAATGCGCCTATGGATATTCAAGAACGTCATGTCTCACCTATGGATACAGTTTCTTTGCTTTAGCAGGTTGAATGGAGGACAGTCTCAGAGATCATCATTACACACCCGTGACTAAAAGATGCTGGATGACGATGCAAAAGATGTATGGAATAGGGAGTCAAAATTGTAAATATTCGAAGGCTCAAATTCCTACAAATGAAATGTGAAGTCATCTATTGTCTCTTATGTCTCGATGGATAAATAAGAGTTAAGGCAGCTACCTAGAAGTTTAACTTCTAACTGGACACAAAGGAAAAGCTTGACAAGCATGAAGACCTATTTTGAATACTACAAGTTCACTTATCTCAGCTGATAGTGACTTGACAGTCAGGTTATCGAGGAGAGGTCTCTTTCATGAAGATGTCACATGGGCTTGGAAGCTAGGTCAATTACATGGACTTAGTAATTTTTTGAAGAGAGCAGCACACTCAATCAGAAAGCACCATTTGGGAGTATACAAGTTTATCTTTGATGCCAGCCAAGGCATTTCCCGAATAGGATAGTTTCTGCTACGAGCATGTGAACAAGCAGAACCAAAAATGTAATATTTTATTATGTTGTAGGTTTTGTTTGTAACATACAGTCGATGTATATAAGACTGTGTGGAGTAGCATAGAAATGTGTGTGGAGAGAGCACAAAGCCGAATGTAAAAACATTTAGGCTCCCTTCCATCATCTGTGTAAGCAGCTGGAGTTTGTTGAAAAACAAAACCAGAGAATTATTCAATATACACCTCAGGTGGGCTTTTTTCAGAAAAACCCACCTGAAAAGTTTAAAAAGTTTGCTTGTCTCCTGTATGTCTTTTTAACTCGAAGAATTCATACATGTTCATGGTTTTATTTCAATTCTTAGTTAATTTAACAACTCATATATTCATACTGCAAAAAGGTTTGAAAAAGTTTTGTAAAATTAACTAGATTGTATTCAACCCCCTTTCTACAATCTAGGTTACGTTGTTCTGGGAATAACACTATGTATCTATGTTTATGCTTGAATCTATGTGTATATCCCTAGAAGATTGAAAAATTTAGATGCTATATAAGATTCTACATAAGGTTTTGTGTGATTCTGGATGATCACCTAGAATCACAAAACAAGAATGCAAATCGTTAAAACTCTTGTACTATATGTATATAGGTCATTACCCGCTACATATCACTGTAGCCTACAAATGAGTTCGAAATTAACAATCACAACCGACAACCTACAAATCATCTTATATCAGTCGCAACTCGCAACAACCCGAGACATCCTCCGATAGAGACTCCTAGACAATCTTGGTCCAGAGAAGTAAAAGTACCAACCTCAATTTAGAACAATAACAATACCCAATCGCCAAGAAAAGGCCAGACTTTGGACACTAAATGTCTCTTAATTCATACACAACACCAATAAGAATATGCACTCATGTCTGTGTCAAACTACTAATCAATTACCGATATTAATGCTCTTATCTAATTTTATTTTAACAAGCACCTAATCTAATTTTTTAGGGGGAAAATCCACCTTAATAACAAATCACCTTAAAATTAACGAGACAAAATGCAACATTGTTAAATTTTACCAATCTGAATTTAGGCACCAACTCTAGTTAATAATTGATGGAAAAGTGTTAATTTAGGGCAAAGTGGAATAATGCATAGAAACAAGATACAAGAAGACCTTTAATGAGATAATCTTACTAATGGTCAAGATTAAGTAATTTTTTTTAAAACATTTTAGATTTTCAAGATATACATTGCAACAAGTCAATAAATTTTATGCAGTAGCATTTATTTTAATATATTAGCAAGAAATCATGGTCGGGGTGGAGAAAGTGAATAGTGCAAATATCGATATGTTACAATTATTTGAAACTTAAGGAATAATTTGATAAAATTAACTCAACAAAACCCAACGCCAATATTCACAAATCACAACAAAGCAAATCGTAGCAAGACTATTTAGAGGTTCCGTTGACAAATATTTCACACAAAGAAATCGACAAGCATTGATAACTAAAACTGAGGGATATCCGCTAGGCTAAGGATCATCATTAGTGCTGGCCACACGGGCGGTCCGTCCCGTGCCGTGCCGGTTCACGGACGGACCGTCCCGTGTAAACACTAAACCGCGAACGGCACATTTCTGGAGACGGGGCGAGCCGTGCCGTGCTGTAGAATGATTGGCACGTGCACGGTTCTGCCGGGTTGGCGGACGGGTTACGGGTCGGGGCGGTTTAAATTTTTATTTTTTTATTTTAATTTGATACAAATAATTGTTTGAAACTATAAAAAAAATTTGGAAGAAAAGAGGACGGTACCTCTATAAATTTTATTAATTAAAAAAATGTTACAATTCATTTGAGAGGACTCCTCTCTAAAAAAACGGAACAAACCGCATTAACATATTAAAACAATTACAAACCAAACAAATTATAAAAATACAAAACAAAACAAATGCTATCCACTATTTGATTATTGTTGTTCGTTGGTAGTTCAGGTGGCGTCGGAATCCGAAGTATCCATTGTCATCCACGGATCGTTTTCGCCGTCCGAGTCATCTTCTTTTCTTCCTTGTTGTCTTTTTGCGGCTTGATCCCAATCTTTTTTACAAACACAAATTTTTACTACGTCCGACGCTAAACTCGTTCTCTTCTCGTCTAACACTCTTCTACCTGCACTAAAAGCGGACTCGGACGCAATCGTAGAAGCGGGGACTACAAAAATATCCCTTACAATTTTTGCTAAAATCGGAAATTGTAACTCATGATTCTTCCACCATGTTAGTATTTCAAAATCTTCATTTAATTCATAATGATAAGAAAAAAATTCCCTAACCATACCATAAGAAGAAGCGGGTACGGGAGATGAAGTGGAAATTCTACATTTTTGTTTTTTAGTCAATATAGAAGAAATTGTAGTATTAAACCTACTACGACCACCACTACTACCAGTACTACTAGGTTGTATAGAATTTTGAACTTGTGGAGCATAAATATCTACAAGACGATACAACAAGATTAAACATTGAGTAGCATATACAACATGATCATATGAAACGTTTAAAACTTCATAATAATGCCCTAAAATTCCTTCTAAACCTTCCTTTCTAACACCGGGATCAAGAAGACATGCAACACCATAAATATAAGGAAATTCCGTAAAGTATTCGATCCACTTAATTTTCATGTCAACAATAATATCACTAAAATATGGATCTTTTTCATATTCTTTTAAAGTAGTAACTATATTAACACACTCAATGATAACATGATGTACATTTGGTTCATAAACATAAGAAAAAACCTTAGTAGCATGTGCAAAACAATCAAGTATGTTACGTACTCTAGATGCCAATTCCCAATCAAATTCGGTAATAGGTCCACCTTCGTATTGGTTCCTAGGGTCTTCATTATATAATTCGGTGATAATGATCTTATATTGAATTGCATCATTTAATAATTTAAAAGTCGAATTCCATCTCGTAGAACAATCGATACCCCACTTCTTCGGCCTAAATCCATTTTCTCTACATAATTTTTTATACTTAGACCTATATGTACCCGCATAACGTAGATACTTAACTACTTTCCTAATAGGTTCTAATAAATGAGTTATTTGTGCAATTCCCTTTTGGGCCGACAAGTTAATTATGTGAGCACAACATCTAACGTGTAAAAATACTCCATCTAAAAGTAAAGGAATGTCGTTCTTACACTACGCCATATATGGGCAATAACTACGCTTTTTTCAGTGTTACAAGCAAAAGTGTAACCATATATGCCTTAAAAATGATCTAAACCTACACCTTTTTTCAGTGGTAGCATTAGTACAAATGAGTGTTACCGTAGACCTCATTCAGTATCTATGCTAACACCAACGTTCGTGTAGGCGTTGCTCTTACAAAAAGTGTAACTAATTAATGTAAAAAAATAGGCGGGCTATCAGTTTGTCTAAAATTTCACCGAATTATTAAGGCGGGCCAATTTTTGTCCAAATATTTTCAATAGGCGGGTCAACACTCAACTCTCTCTCTTTCAACTCTCTCTCGCTCCCAACTCTCTCTCTCACTCTCAACTCTCTCTCGCTCTTTCTTTCTTCTCAAAAAATTACAATATAAATTAGAAGAAATTAGGGTTTGTACAATCTCTACGGGTTCAATTAGAAGAAATTAGGGTTTGTACAATCTCAACGGTGTTCTTCGGTTCTTCAAATAAATTCGGGCTTGTTCGATTCGGGTTCAATTCGGGATCTTCTTGTTCGATTACACTCTCTATTTAATAAGGTATTCATCTCATTCTTATTGTTTGTTTAAATTAGGGCTTGTAACATGTTCAATTGGGGCTTGTTGATTAGGGGTTTTTTACGGGTACAATTGGGGCTTGTAGATTAGGGGTTTTTTACGGGTTCAATTGGGATTGCAGAACTGGAATCTCTCTATATTCATCTTCTGTTATTATAGTTTATATTTTTTTTGTTATTATTAACTATTTTTTAATGAATATTTATGTAATGGAGTATAATTATTTACTTTGTTGTTTTTATTATTCTGGATTGAAGGTTTTACTAGTTTGGTTAGGCTCTTGAAATTCCGTAATCTATACTTGTGAAAGCATTGACAATGAAACCAATCTAAATTAATCTTCTCACAGCCATGTACAGTTTTCAAGTTTAGCTTATTTAACATGGAATATTTTAAATTATTTTGTTACAGCTCCAACTTCACGAGGTATCTACCTAAGGGACTCTTGCTATTGTCATCAATCTACGGAGGTGATACACAGAACTGGCAGTTATAGTTTGATTTTTGTTTTAGTATGTTTTTCATTGCTTATAGAGGCTGGCATGATCTGGTTTTCAGTGGACAGTGCAAGTTGATCCAACGTTCCATGATGATGCCAGCAACATGGAACAACTCGTTCCCTTTGAAGAGTGTATAGAACTACATTCAACTGGAGAGGCAGTGGTGAAAGCTCCTGGTTTCCTCCTCCTCACTCATAATGGACGTACCTTCAAGTTAGTTGGCTCTACTTTCCTTTTTTCTGAAAGTTTGGAAAATTCATACAGGTGCATTGACAGTCATATCACTATCTCGATCTTTTAATATATTTTTTAAAAGCTTTTAAGCCATGATCAGTTACAGACCATAAGTATCTAAGTAGCTTCCCCTCCATCACTTTCCTCTATTCTCACCTCACAGCTTTTCAGCTCTGTGGGAATTATATAAACTTAATTTGAAGTTATATCTTTATTTGTATTAACTTCCAGGAAATTAAAGAGTTGTGGTCTCCTGCGCTCATGTATAATTAATTAATTATAGCACTTACTGTTTGCCTGTGCCAAAGGCACATATTGTCACTTTTTGACCAAGTGCACATACTCACGGAAAGGCACATACCTTTTAGGCCTTCATAGTCCTCCGATTCAGTGTTTCTCTAAAGTATATTTTTGAAATTTCCTAAGATATTTGCATCTGTTTGTCAGCATTGTTGTGGATCCAACAAATCTTAGTGACGGGTTACACTATTATGAAGTTTATGGGGTCGACTGCAATGCACCATGGCGTGGTCCACTCTTCAGAATTCCCATTACTATCACAAAGCCAATATCTGTGAGAAGCCGGCCTCCACTAATATCATTTACTGGAATGCCCTTTGTACCAGGTTAAGTAAATCCATTCCACAGAAGGGCCCATTTTGTCACCAGCTTATTTATTCTCAATGAGGAGTCTACTGTCAGTTGACAGACTGACCGTAACCAGAGTTACACATTTTGATATCATAATTCTACTTTTGTGCTTCTATTCCTACTAATAAAACATTTTATTGGGGTAACTGTTGGTGTAAATATGAAATAAAAACAAATCATTAGGAATGCTGTTTTAGGTGTATTAGGCATATCTGGTGGTGTTGATGCAGAAGGGCCGGAGAAGTTGGTCCCTTTGTAGGACACAGATGCTAAGTAGGAGGAAGTGGACATCCACTCATCTAGTAAGTTCGAATGACTCTGCAGAACTTGAGAAGTCTTTTATTGATTTCCTTTTTCAGTAATAGTGTTAATGACTGCTTTGTGTGCCAAAGATGCATATTATTATGCTATTTACAATAATTCTAAAAGATCGTTCCGCACCCAATCAAATTTAGTAACACATGATCTGTCCTAATCTAGGTCTCTACTCAATAATCTAGGTCTCTACTCAATAATTTATACAGTATGTTCTGTTGATTACAACTATCATGTGTTTAATCAGTTTTATCTAATGATCATTATGTGCAAATGTTTCTCTTTGTATTAGTTTTTAGTAGTTCTTATATAAACTGTATTTGGTTGTAGAGGTAGCAATAATGTCTGAGATTTTAGTCAAAAGGGACCAGAGCTTGAATCCTCACGGCCTTTCCCACATGGTAATTCCCTTCTTCCTATAGATTGCAAATTTATTCTACTTTGTTGGCAATATTTTATTTTGCAGATTGGAGTTCACAAACCACCTTATTTCAAAACAAAACAGAGTCAAAAACCACATTTGTATGTTGTGTTAGCAATTAGTGTTGCCGACTCATATATTTACACAATAAAACGTAAGTACTCGGTACTTGCATACAGACACATATGTACTGATGTATCAGGTACTTGTGTTTTTGAAATTTTACCTCTAGTTTGTCATATTTTTGAATAATCCGAACATCCTGCTCAGGTAACAAAAAGCGAAGATCATTTTTTTTGGGTAAAAGGCCGATAGTGCTTCTACTAGGTCCGAAGCCCTATATACCAGCACTATATCGTAAAAGTTTATAAAATGATTCTTTCTTAATAGAAATATTAACCTTCCAATGCCTTTTGAACAAAGTTTCTGCTTTAGTAGAAATACTTTGTCAAGTTGTTTTTCTTATTGGGCACATGTTGAGGATCATAAGCCTTTTCCAAGATCTATCAACTTTTCTCTTTCTAGCATCCCTTCTACTAAACCCCTTTTTAAAATTTTCTTTTGTGAAATATATTCTCTCTCAGTTTACTGTGTTTGTGCTTATCACTGACATGCACTTGAAAATGCAGATTTTGCTCATCTGAAAAATCTTGGGAAGGAAACTGCTGTATATATTCGACATGTCTTTGTGCAGATGAAAATATAGTGCAGAGCTTGTTCATATTTGTTTGTTATGATTAGTGTCTCGTCAGAAATAGTGAAGCAAAACTGAGGGATCTTTATACATATGGTAGTGTTGGGAAATATAGGAGGGATTGGTATGCTCAATATTGTTGGTCCTCATTGAAATAAATCCTTGTCATTGGTGTCACTTGTCATGAGCAGCAGAATTTTTCAGTAGCTTCATCATTTTTAGTGTGAATGAAAGATGTGCAACTTGTTGGATGTCATGTTCTTTCAGTTCATTCATCCAAAGCTTAGTTTCTATTTTATTTTATATAGTTCTGTGACTGTGATAGTAGGAGTTAATGACAATTAATTAAATTGCGGTGATTATCTTAGAGGGTTGCTGTCTGACCATAATATAATGATACAGAGAGCTTAGATCACTAGACAATATAATTGTATGGGTTTGTTCCCCTCCAAGAAAAGAAGACCGCTATTCGGTTCGATAAAGCAAACTTAGCAATTAATCATAACGGAAACTAGGTTACCTCTTGTTAGACTAGGCTAGTAATCTACTGATATACGGGTTGTTGCTAGCTAAGCTCTTAAACTAGCTATAATTTTCTTTAGCTCTATAATAACTAGAGCTTGATTGGTTTTATGAGGGTGGTGCCGCTGCTATATACCCCGATGGTATGCATCAAATCCAATCTTCTTTAAATTTTAAGGTGTAGAAAACATATTCTAAGTTTACTCTGATTATTGTATATGTGGATCTTTAGAGTTTAGAACCCTCTTTCTACTATGATGCATTGGCTTGTTGACTGACCTGTAGCTCCCTTTTGTGTTGCTGTATCAATATATCATTTTTACTTGATGTGAAATGTGACTGATTTTTCATTTATACAGCTTGGGAACAGTTTAGAGATCTTATTCCAGAAAATGAAAGGGATTGCTTTATCACTGCCTATCACAAGCGACTTAACTCCGAAAACCTTGAAACACAAGTAAGTGCTGTTTAATGGTTCTTTAGTTTCATTTTCTGTTGAACACATTGCTTAAGAAAAATAATTGCACATGGACATGTGTGTGGGTGTTCATGAGGAAGTGTATGATTTCTTTTTGATGTAGCCTAATAACATTTTAAGTGAACTTTGAATGCTTTAAGTGCTTATTTGTTATTTCCCCAGAAATGGTCAGGATTACCATCTTTTGCTTGCACACATCTAAGATTAATTGGAAAAGAATTATAGTATTAAATACTTTACCGAATGAATTTCTCTCTAAGAAAAGAAGACCTTGCTATTCAGTTTGATAAAACATACTTATCGCTAATTAATGTGAACTTTTTATCTTGAGATTTGCTACATTCTGCAATTTCATTGTGTTTGATTTGATTCCAATACAGTATCCGAGTTTCTAGTTAGCAATTAATTAACAGCGATATCTTACTGTTAGAGAAAGACGAATCATGATATGCTTGATGAACTTTCATTTTCATTAAGTAATGTTTGCAGTGCTCTTTTATATTTATATATAGAACATAAAGACAGTAATTAGTAACAGTAATTTGCTTTGTTTGTCAGAATATGCTGTGGTGGAATCCAAGTGAGAGAATAAATGATGCTGAAGCGCTTAAACACGAGTACTTTCATGGTATCCAAGGTCATATGTGAAATTGTAAGTATTAAATGGACATTTCTCTGATATTTTTTATTGTATTTTGTGTCTCAATCAAATGCACTGTTCTTTTTTACAGGCTGATGTTGAGAAAGTTCTACAAAATGAAGGTGTTGTAATAGAGTCGGAGAATAAACTTAAATATAAAGAAGAAACAACAGATGTTGTCATGGCCGCAAAAGATGCAGCTGAGAAATCATTAAGGTTGGCTGATTTGAGGTCTTCTAGGCGTAGCTACTCCATGGTAGTTGAGTTGGGTTTTAGATGTTGGTTTATGTAGTAGATATGGATGATTGATTATTATGTATTGGAATGGTGTGAATTTGATGTAGTTATTTTGGATGGTTTTTTATGTATTGAAATGGCTTATGGACAGCCTGTTTATGTATTGGAATGTTTGGTAATATTTTGAATGGGAAGTTCTATATTTCAATGTCATATGTTGCCATTCTGTATTTAAAGTGTTGGTAAAAAGCATGCAAAGTGTAACCATTGACTCCAAAGTATTTAGTCTTTATGTGTTGGCAAAAGTATAGCAAAGTGTTGGCACAAAATCTAAAAATGTTTAAGAAAAAGTGTAGGCATAGTGGTAAGGGTGTTGGTAAAAACATCTAAGTGTTTCATAATTTGGTGTTACAGTAGTACTGAAAATGTGTTGGCATAGGTCTATAGCAATACTATTAGTAGTGTTACTACAAAGATAACTGTGTTGGCATAGATCTATAGCAACAACTAATAATATGTAGCCACAGAAATAAAAAGTGTTGGCGTAGGGGTCTACGCCTACACATTTCTCCCGTGTTACCAAAAACTACAAAAGTGTTGGCGTAGACCCCTATGGTAGCGGCCATTTTTTTAAAACCCTCAAATTTGGTCAAAGTGTAGCCATAGCCTATTTTTTTCCATTTACCAACAGTTTTTTGGGCTATAACCACACTTTTTCAGGTGTTGCTGTAGCCCACTTATGGCGTAGTGTTAACATAATCCATGGCTTTGTTATTAGAAGAGGCATTATCTAAAGATATCGTAAATACCTTGTTAAACAAATTAAATTCCTTTATTGTATCTAAATTTCTTTGTTTTATGTTATAACCGGTGTGTGACTCATCCATAATATCAAAAGCAATAATTCGTTTTTCTATATGCCAATCACTAATCCAATGAACCGTAACACAAATATAAGGCTCGCCTTGACCCGAACTCCAACAATCACTAGTTAAAGAAACCATACCATCAAAATTATCGAAACTTTCAATTAATTGTGCACGTTGAGCATAATACTGTTTTTGTGTGTGACGTTTAAGTGTGTTCCTAGGAATTCTTCTAAATACCGGGTTTAGTGAATGTTTAACCATGTGCTCTAAATTCGGACTCTCACCGTGGGAGAAAGGTAACTCGTCTAAAGTAATATAAGTAGCAAAATCTTCTATCATTCTATCTCTATTATAGGCAAAAGACATACCTCCACCGGGAGACGAAGTCACGAAACCACCAATTTGTGTTTGTTGTGAACCTCCACGTGCCGCTCCACTTTCATGACTTTGCTTTGTTATTCCATGGTGATTTTTCAAGTGTCAATCAAGTGTACCCGTACCGCCCCCTTTAGTGTGAACAAAAGGGTCTTGTTTTCGATTATTTTGAATACAAATCAAACAACAAACTTTAAATCGGTCCGGAACTTCCGTTGGATCTTTCGAAAAATAATTCCAAACATGTGACGAATGTCTCGTAGAACTAGAAGAACCACCTACAAAATCAAATAAAATCTGATTAATTTCAAAACATAAAAAATTGAAATAAAAACCAAATAATTTTTTAAGCATAAAAAAAAATCTTTTTAAAAACAAAAAAATAGAACGTTTTTTAAATATAAAAACCGAATAATTTTTTAAGCATAAAAGCATATCTTTTTAAAAACATTTTATAGATAACAAACATTTTTCTAAAACAGAATATAAAAAAACATTTTCCCGAATATAAAAACTGAATAAAAAAATAATAAAAAAATAAATACCAGCTTCGGATCGAGGAGGTGGCATCGATGTTGCTTGGGTTGAACCTTGAGATGATATGGTACCTCTTCCTTCTTCCATTTAAAATTTTTCAAGACTCCTCAGAATTTGGCCGGAAATGCTAGAGTTTGGCCGGAAAATTTTAAAGACTCGTCGGAATTTCTAAAACCAGTGAGCAGTTAGCACTTAGCAGTTAGCACTTAGCAGTTAGCAGAGAGATATGTAGTTATAGAGACTAGAGAATATAGGATATGCAGAGAGATAGAATGTGGTGAAGAGAAATGGGGTGCAGAATGTCGTATTTATAGGGGGGAGAAATGGCCGTTGGAGACGCGAAAGGAGCCGTTTGAGTGCGCAGAGGAGACACAGTCACACAGAGCAGTAGCCGTTTGAGTGCACAGAAGTGTGCAGAATGCAGAAGAAATGCAGAATTAGCCGTTGTTTTTGTCAGTATGGACGTGCCGGGCAGGCGGGCCGGGCCGGTTCACGGCGGTTCACGTGCCGTGCCGGTTCTCCGTGCCGTGCTGTGCCGTTCACGAACTGTATTTTCTGAACCCGTGCTCGCCCCGGTTTTCTAAATGGTCCGTCCCGGTTCGCTTCGCCCCGTTACCGAGCCGAGTTTACTGAGCCATATCGGCGTGCCGTGTCCGGGTTGGCCGGTCAAACCCGCCCGGGTGGCCACCTCTAATCATCATATAGAATAGACAAGCATTATAATATAGCAAACAATATTGGAAGAATGATAATCAGTGACCATGCTTATTTATACAAAGAACACCAGTGTATTACCCATGCGAATTCCAATCGTCCAGGCACGAATGAATAACTGATGTCGGGAGAGGATGAACACTTATACAACCATCGGAAAAGTTGATACCACACACATCTCCCATTCAAGTTATTAGCGGTCCTCATTCACCAGCCTAATTAATATATATTAAGTGAGCTAAAAAGGTCATTAAAAAAAACTACCACTAATATAAGGAAACAGAGACCAACATGTTGGGTTTGTGGAGTCTAACAGGTTTCAGAATTGGTTTCTGATTTGAGTTAGAATTTCCAGATCTGAATTCTAATTAGAGTTAGTAATTTCAGAATTTCAGAATTAGACTCTGATTAGTTTTAGGCCCAGTTTTTTCTCTTATAAATAGTCTCATGTAATTGTAAAACACCAACACATCAGAACACAACAGAACACAACATAGTTGTGAGAGATCAATACAAAATTAGTGCGGCTTGTGGAGTAGGAATTTCCGAACCACGTAAATCTTTGTCTTGTGTGATTGTCGTTTATTTTCTTGTTCTTGTTTATTCGTTTTGCGTTTTTCTTTCGTTGTTGTATTCTCAACAACTGGTATCAGAGCCTAGGTTTTCAGGCGAGTGGGAGCGATGGCAGAAGAAGGGAAAGTAAAGATCGACAAATTTGATGGCAAAGATTATGGATATTGGAAGATGCAAATTGAAGATTATTTGTATCAGAAAAAACTACACCAACCGCTAGAGGAGAAGAAGCCAGATTCAATGGATGAGACTGAATGGAAGCTATTGGATAAGCAGGCTCTGGGTGTTGTCAGATTGACTTTGGCGAAGAACGTTGCTTACAATATCGTCAAGGAAACGACAACTCATGGATTGATCAAGGCGTTAACAAATATGTATGAGAAGCCATCTGCTTCGAATAAGGTGTATTTGTGTCGTTTGTTGTTTGCCACGAGAGTGAATGAAGGTGATTGTGTTGCTGATCATGTGAACGAATTTAATTCTATCCTGTCAAGATTGGCATCAGTGGATATTAAATTTGATGATGAAGTACAAGCCTTGTTGTTGGTATCCTCGTTACCTAACAGTTGGTCAGGATTTGTCACTGCTATTAGTAATTCATCTGGGAGCAGTAAGATGACTTTTAATGGAGTTCGAGATTCGATTCTTGGAGAAGATATTCGTAGGAGAAACTCAGGAGAGTCGTCAGGTTCCTTATTGAGTACAGAGAGCAGAGGCAGAAAGTCCGAGAGGGGGCAGAATCAGGGGCGTAGTAGATCGAAGTCACAAAAAAGAGGGCAATCCAAAGATCGTAAGGAGATTGTTTGTTGGAATTGTCAGAAGAAGGGTCACTTCAGAAATCAGTGTACGGCTCCTGCAGCTCCTAAAGGAAAGAAAAAAGAGGATAATTCAGCTAATGTAGTTGAGGAAGTGGTGAGCGACGATGCTTTGATTTGTTGTGTTGAATGCTCGGTTGAATCATGGGTTATGGATTCTGGTGCATCATTCCATGCTACCCCTTGCAAGGATTTGATGTTAAATTTCAAACTTGGAAATTTTGGTAAAGTCCGTCTTGTTGATGATGAGACTTTGGATATTGCGGGCATGGGAGATATTAATCTCAAGACCTCTTTGGGGACTAGCTGGATGTTGAAAGATGTAAGGTACATTCCTGGACTTAAGAAGATGTTGATATCTGTGGGTCAGTTAGATAAGGAAGGGTATCGAGTTTCTTTCGAAAACGGACAGTGGAAGGTTATAAAGGGGAATCTAGTTGTTGCTCGTGGAGACAAGAAGGGGACTTTGTACATAGTTGAACAATCTAGCTATGAAGCAATTGCAATTGCTGATGAGATTGGGTCTTCAACTTTGTGGCACTAAAGACTTGGTCATATGAGTGAAAAGGGTATGAAGCTGTTAACTTCGAAGGGGAAGATTCCAGAGCTGAAGAATGTGGAAGTTGGATTCTGTGAGCCATGTGTTCTTGGAAAGCAGAAACGAGTTACTTTTGCAAAATCAAGGAGGACCCCGAAGGCTAAGAAGTTAGAGCTAGTTCATACAGATGTATATGGTCCAACAACAGTTGCGTCATTGGGAGGATCTCGCTACTATGTCACTTTCATTGATGATTCCACTAGAAAGGTATGGATTTATTTTTTGAAGAAAAAATCAGATGTGTTTGATACTTTCAAGAAGTGGAAGACTGAAGTTGAAACTCAGACTGGTTTGAAGGTTAAGAGTTTGATGTCAGATAATGGTGGTGAGTATAGTAGTGATGAGTTTAAAAGCTATTGCGCAGAGTACGGGATTAGAATGATTAAAACTATTCCAGAGACACCACAGCAGAATGGTGTTGCAGAGCGCATGAATAGAACCTTGAATGAGAGGGCCAAGAGTATGAGGTTACATGCAGGGTTGCCGAAGACTTTTTGGGCAGATGCAGTTAGCACAGCAGCGTATCTCATAAACAGAGGACCTTCAGTTCCTTTGGGGTTCAAGATTCCTGAAGAAGAGTGGCAGAAAAAAGAGGTAAATCTTTCACAGTTGCGAGTTTTTGGTTGTGTTTCTTATGTGCGTGTTAAAGATTCAGACAGAGACAAGCTAGATCCGAAAGCAAAGAAGTGTATCTTCATTGGTTATGGCTCAGATGATATGGGTTACCGTTTCTGGGATGAACTGACGAAGAAGGTCGTTAGAAGTAGAGATGTTACTTTTAATGAAAATGCGGTGTACAAGGATAAGCTTGCAGTCGATTCTGAGTTTACAAAGGAACAATCAGAAAAAGAGAAAGCGGTGCTTGAAGATATTACTGAAGAAGATCTTGCAGGAAATAATGGGAGTTCTGGGAATGCTGATGAGACAGGTTCAGTTACTCCACAGGCTGAGGTAAGAAGATCTAGCAGAACTGTGAGGCCGCCATAAAGATTTTCTCCTTCAGCATATTACATGTTATTGACCGAGGACGAAGAGCCTCAGTGTTATTCAGAGGCAGTTCAGGTGGATGATTCAGTTAAGTGGAAATCAGCCATGGAAGAAGAGATGAATTCTCTTGAGAAGAATGAGACTTGGTCTTTAACAGAATTACCAGCAGGAAAGAAGGCTTTACAAAATAAGTGGGTGTTCAGGATCAAAGAAGAACCAGATGGCCGCAAAAGGTACAAGGCAAGGTTAGTAGCCAAGGGATATCAACAGAAAAAGGGTATTGACTATACTGATATATTTTCTCCGGTTGTTAAGATGACTACAGTTAGACTTGTGCTAAGCATTGTGGCTGCAGAGGAGTTACATCTAGAGCAACTAGATGTTAAGACCGCGTTCTTACATGATGATCTTGAGGAAGACATCTACATGGTTCAGCCAGAGGGATTTCAGATAGCTGGGAAAGAAAACTTGGTTTGCAAGCTTATAAAAAGCTTGTATGGTTTGAAGCAAGCACCAAGACAATGGTACCTGAAGTTTGACAGCTTTATGATGAAGAATGGGTACACGAGGAGTGCTATGGATCATTGTTGTTATTTTAAACAATTTGATTCATCTTATATCATATTGTTGTTGTATGTTGATGACATGTTGATAGCAGGATCAAACATGAGGGAAATCAACAAGCTAAAGAGACAGATGTCTGAAGAGTTTGAGATGAAAGATATGGGTGCAGCAAAATAGATACTTGGTATGAGAATCATAAGGGATAGATCTGAAGGTACTTTGAAATTATCTCAAGAGAAGTATATTGAGAAATTATTACAGAAATTCAGTGTCCAGGATGCGAAGACCAGAAGTACACCGTTGCAACTCACTTTAATCTCACGAAGAAGCAGTCACCTAAAACGGATGAAGGCAAGAAAGATATGGCTAAAGTTCCGTATGCATCTGCAGTTGGCAGTTTGATGTATGCTATGGTGTGTACAAGGCCAGACATTGCTCATGCAGTGGGAGTTGTTAGTAGGTTCATGTCTAATCCAGGAAAAGAGCATTGGGAAGCAGTCAAGTGGTTGTTACGCTACTTGAAAGGCACATCCAAGTTTGCATTATGTTTCAGTAAGAAAGATGTTATCTTGGAAGGGTTCTCTGATGCAGATTTGGGTGGATGTTTGGATACAAGAAAAAGTACTACGGGATATATTTTCACTTTGGGTGGCACAACAGTTAGTTGGATGTCTCGACTTCAAAAGAGTGTTGCTCTTTCAACCACAGAAGCAGAATATATGGCTATCTCTGAAGCTGGCAAGGAGATGATTTGGTTGAAGAATTTTCTTGAAGAGTTGGGCAAGAAACAGGCGGACAGTGCTTTGTATAGCGACAGTCAGAGTGCCATTCATCTCGCGAAGAATCCTGTGTTTCATGCTAGGACGAAGCATATTCAGCTGAGATATCACTTTACGAGGGAGTTGATTAGCAATGGTACTTTGTCCTTGAAGAAAATCCTTGGTTCAAAGAATCCTGCAGATATGTTGACTAAGGTGGTTACCAATGAAAAGTTGAAGCTTTGCATAGCTTCAACTGGCCTTCAGAATTGATTGATGAGAAGGCGCTGCACTAGTTAGAGTTATTGATCGAAGTATTGGGTGTTACTAGATTTACAAGAGTGAAGAGAAGATGTGGTCAGACTCCAAGTGGGAGATTGTTGGGTTTGTGGAGTCTAACAGGTTTCAGAATTGGTTTCTGATTTGAGTTAGAATTTCCAGATCTGAATTCTAATTAGAGTTAGTAATTTCAGAATTTCAGAATTAGACTCTGATTAGTTTTAGGCCCAGTTTTTTCTCTTATAAATAGTCTCATGTAATTGTAAAACACCAACACATCAGAACACAACAGAACACAACATAGTTGTGAGAGATCAATACAAAATTAGTGCGGCTTGTGGAGTAGGAATTTCCGAACCACGTAAATCTTTGTCTTGTGTGATTGTCGTTTATTTTCTTGTTCTTGTTTATTCGTTTTGGGTTTTGCTTTCGTTGTTGTATTCTCAACACAACATACAGAAATTAGAACTACCGAGTTAAGAAAATCAGGGAATTGTCGATTGAACTTTGACCCTTTAGCTAGACAGGGCTCCCAATTTTTTCTATCCAACTTGTAATTATGCAATCTTGCTGCCTTATTCATTTTCCACTAATTTGAAACTTATGTAATATGGAGTCTAGATCCCAGGATGGTTTTGTTTTTAGGCGGGATTACCATGTAAGGAAGCTTGACAGAACATCACCTAAGCAGTATGCTGAGTTTGTTTCTGTTTTTTAGATGCTATATATGATTCTTTGGAAGTTCTTTGTATGGAGGTGTATGTGTGTGTCTGATTATTTCATGTCGTGCTAGATTTTTTAATTTCGAGATTATATATGAGATTAATTACATGTGTTTGTCATTATCCAGCCAGGATAATTTATAACAACTATAAAATAATATATGAATCAGGTTCATAGTCAAGCCTTTGTTTGAGGAGTGCAAAAAAATTTGGTTCATCTCAACATAGAAGATTACGTAAAACAAGCAAGAACCAGAACCAGAATTGCAATGGTAAGGATGTATTTGTTGTATATAACTATATATAATCCCATCGTACTAATATTCGTGTATAAGTTTTATGTGAGAGTAATATATACCCAAGAATCTCTAAAACTACCATTACAGGATCCAGCATTGGTAAACAGGAAACCAAACTAACAGAGCCACAGACAAGTACACTGGCTTGAGCACAGTTTTAAGAGCTGACACTTATTCCTTGGTGGTTTTGTTAATGAGGGATTTGTGAATATGGGGTATAACACCACCTCCGGCAATGGTTCCTTTGATGAGAGTGTCAAGCTCCTCGTCACCACGGATGGCAAGCTGCAAATGCCTTGGTGTGATTCTCTTCACCTTCAGATCTTTGCAAGCATTTCCTGCCAACTCGAGTACCTCTGCTGTTAGGTATTCAAGTATGGCAGCAGAATACACAGCTGGAGTGGCGCCAACTCGCCCATTAGCAGAAGTCCTTGTTTTCAACTCTTTTTTGTCAACTCTAAAAAAATATTAAATTAAATTTAGTGTAAATTTACTTTAACCTCCAAGAAAGAATCTAGTGTAAATTGATTTAAAATCTAATTTTTTGAAAATAATTAAAATTTAAAATCCAGTTTATCCATGAATCTAAAATAAAAGAAGCTCCGATAGTGAAAAATAAAATCACAAAAAATGACAAATAACTTGAAAAATATTTTTTTAAAAAAACTATTTTAGAATCACGTTTAACCAGTAATAACAAAGAATTTGTTTTAAGATCTATTTTAGACTCTCAAAAATTTTAAAGTATCTATTTTAGAATATACTTTAAATTCCAAGAAAGAATTTAGTAGAAATTGATTTAGAATCTCAAACTTCTAAAAAAAAATTAAAATTTGAAATCTAGTTTAAGTGTTTTAGTGAATCTAATTTAGAATTCATTGTAAACGATGTGGAATCTATTTTACCATCTACTTTAGAATCTCAAAATCCTAAAAATATATCTATATAAATCATTATTGTACTTGAAGTTTCGAAAGAGGTAATTTTGGAATTAAAGCAGGCTAAAAGAAAAATCATAAAGAAGCTCCGATAGTGAAAATAAAATCATAAAAAATGACAAATAACTTGAAAAATAATTTTTTTATAAAATCTATTTTAGAATCACGTTTAACCGGTAATAACAAAAAATCTGTTTTAAGATCTACTTTAGAATCTCAAAAATTTTAAAGATTTTGTTTTAAAATCCACTTTAACCTCAAGAAATAACTTAGTATAAATTGATTTAGAATCTCAAACTTCTGAAAAAAATTAATATTTGAAATCTAGTTTAACTGCTTTAGTGAATCTAATTTAGATTCATTTTAAACCATGTGGAATCTATTCATTATTGTACTTGAAATTTTCAAAGAGGTTATTTTGGAATTAAAAAAGGTGAAAATTTATAAAGAACCCCCGATGGTGAAAATAAAATCATAAAAAATGACAAATAACCGGAATCACGTTTGACCCGTAATAACAAAGAATATGTTTTAAGATCTAATTTAGAACATCAAAATTTTTAAAGAATTTATTTTAGAATTCCTGCTACTAAGAAAATTCACAGCCTCAAGTATCACTGCTATCATATTAAAAACAAGATCAAGAATGCATACCATTCTTGAAAAAGAAGGTTACATATGTCAAAATAGAAAACGACAATTTAGTCTTGGAATGTTTCTATTGTAAATGCACAAATGGCTATGTAACAAACATCTTCATTTGATATAAAAATCATGATCAACTTCAGAATCTAGCAGAGAGTCTTCCGTTAGCTTGGTCCTCCGTCTTCATCAGTCCTTTTAATCCACCAGTCCTTTTAATCCACCAACGAGTTTAGTCACTACTGTGTACAAATATATTCAAAAAAATGAGATTTGAGTTTATACACTATGAATACCAAATCCAGTACAATGTGCCTAATAAAAGGATCCAAAAGAAAAACGCAAACATGAATAAAAGAACACCTAGGAAAAATAATATGTGTACCTTCTGATCACCCAAGTCTCATTTGTCCAATCGTGCATTACATGTTAATCTCCATATGCTCAAGGAAGTCCTTAATTATCCTCATCAAATGTCTCTTCTTCATCTATATTCAGATCTGCACCCGGCATCAATGGATTGCAATCCAATTTCTGTCCATATCGGTCCAAGATCATATTATTTTTCAGTACTTTTGTCGGACAATTGCGTGAGTCGTGAAATTTCATCAGTTTACAAGTTTTGCACAACCTTAAAACCCTTTTATGACCATCAATACTTTTCTCAACAGAGCTTAATATTCTCTTTCTACTTCCTTTGTTGTTGCTCTGAAGCGGAGGATGTACTGTGATGACATCAGAAGGTTTTACTCCTAACAAATTTGCAATAACTTCACTTTTCGTGGGATTAGGATTCTGAACCATCTCACGAGCGTTACTTCTCAAGGATTTTAGCCCAGTCAGTACAAATTTTAAATCGTCAACATCGCAAGCCACTTCATTCACACATCCTTGAAACTCAACCCACACTTCTTTGGTTGTTGCTCTACGTATTTCCTAATTACTACATAAACCAGATGCCTGACCATGTATTGTCGAGTACTTCTCTACTGAATTCTTCATTCAACGTTTGGTTAACAACTGTGGGGGTATCTTTTCATTAGCACTGAGACCTAAACAATAGAAAGAGTGCCGACATGGGTAACCAACCCTAGTAAAAAGATTACAGCTGCATGTGACATCATTTGATGATAGTACCAAGTCAACCTGGTTATTTAAAGAAACCAAAAATGAGATGAAAATTAATTTTACTCTGCAATCATTCACAACTAATCATTATTTACAAATGTCTAACACAAAATTCAATGCAAAATTTTAATTCTAAGAACTATCCAGTGTTATGTTAGCAACATAAAGAGAAGCAGCTGTATCGTAGAAATTACTTAGTTTCTTTCAAACAGTCTCCAATTATGTACTAAGTGATGAATTTATCAATTATAAAGAGTGCAATAGTATCTGTTAAAATAATAAACATAACGTATTTCTTCAAAGTAAATCAACAAGCAACAATTAAAGAAGATAATAACTTACATACCTGAAATAACTTATCCTTGATATACTTATCTCTTATAAGGCATTTCTTCGTACCATCAACAAATACCAAATCAGCCAATGACATATGATAACAAGTAGCCTTGATTTCTTTCTAAACTTTGTAGAAAATTTTCCGAGTATAGTGCAAAATTGCATCTTTCTCAATTTGTGTTTCAGTTACAGGTTTCGGAAATTTACTATTGTTAGGTCCAAAGTATCGTAGAAGGGGGGGTTGAATACGATACTCACAAATTATTTAATTTCGTTCACGGATAATTCTTTCAGTTCTAATACGAAATCAAATGCACCAAATCAAAACACGAGTCAGGGAATATATCGTTTTATAAATATAAACCGCGAGGGGTGCTACAAATCTAATCCGTAGGATTAGCTTCAATGAGTTTAGGTTATACAAATCAATACAATGATAGAATTCTAAGCACTATTAATTTCTCTGTAATTCTCTGGCTCAAACTTCTCTCTTCGTAAATGCTTCTGTAATTTCCCTAACCGAAGAAGACATTGTCTTCTCTTAAACAAATGTAGACTTGAAAAACTATTGAATGGTTTTTGGATTAATCCTGGCCGTTCAAGTTCTTCATCAACCTGACACAACAATACAAACTCACCTTCTCCCTTATTTAAAAACCTATCGAATGATTAAAATAATCTTTCCTTCGATAGATTTTAAATAAAATCTATCGAATGAAAAACTATCCTTCGATGGTTTTTCCTTTAGATCCACTTGATCACTTTCGATAGTTTTTCTTAAAAGAAAACCATCGAATGTTTTCTTATGCAGTTTGATCCTTGAAGATTCTTTCCTTTTTCAGCAAGCATATTGTACTTCCTTTTAAACCTAAACATACCTTGTAATATTCTTTTCACTTTCCGGATGTTTCAGATTTAGACTTAAATCAAGTTCTTCCGAGACGATAAACATCTTGATCTTTATGTGCTGACAACTGGTGCAACTGGTCTGGTTCACAGATGACTAACACTTGATCAATACTTCCATGTCTTCAATTCAATGCTGTTGATAAGTCCTTTGTCGTTTTGGTTGCTTCAATAAAATCACTGGAATCCTATGGTACTAACTCTTAATCATTCAAATACTTCTGTAGTATTGAAAGTCTTGTTTCTTTATTTGTCACTGAGGCTTGAACATATTAATGAACTTCTTTCCGTGACCTGTTTATGGACTTCAAGGATACATACCATATTTTGATTTTTTTGAGTTTACCTTTTCTTCTTTACTTCTGGATTCTAGTGCTTCTGCTAATATTATTGTCTGTCTTGTCCTTTGTTGAGTTGTAGTTATCTCTGTTACATCTTATGTTACATTATGCTTTACAATCTCCCCCTATTTGATTGTTAGATGTAACACCCCCAGATCCGTGGTCAGGAATATGGGTTGTCACGCTCCATCAATGATACAATACCTGCATTACTTAAAACATTCTCATACTACAACTCCAGAGACCCCAATCACTTACGCACACACACACAAGTTATAGCCTTGGAAATGAGCAACAATAATCAACATTTGTTATTACAACCCAAATGTACTATCCAGGTTCTCACTAATAGCAGCTGAACCCATGCAACTTACTTCTGCATTAACCATTCTGAATTGGACTACCTCAAGGTTGAATCTTCCACTTCCCTTCTCTTGTAGTACGGATTAACTGACTAGGTTCTCTCTTTACTGAAAGTTAATATAAAGTAAAGCAAGAATGAGCGAAAGAATGCTCAACAAGTATCCCATAATAAAATAAATAGTTTCACAACTATAAATTCTGAAATCCAATGACCTTTGTTGGTTTAACAACCAAAACCATTAAGTATAACAATTGAGTTAAAATACCATGTTAGGCCAAATACACAATATATAATCAAGATAAGTATGATAATAACAATTGAGAACACTGTTTATGAATCAACAACTGAATTATATAAATAACTCTTCTCTCAGTGATGTTAAAGAATCACAGAGAGCTGCTAGGTTACAAGAATAATAATTCTATGTTCGCATCCCTTTTAGGGTTAACCTATCTGTTAAATATAATTGCTGACGTTTGCTCATCAGTGTTTAAGTACCAGGTATCAATCAGAGTTTATCGGAAGCCAGTCAGAGTTTACTAAAGTCTGACGAGGTGAAGAGTTTACCTTAGCTGTCGGTGTAAATATAAAGATTATAGAAGCAATATATCTTGAAGATGGAAAGAAGCAAGATATATTGAGACAGTTAAGGAAACGGAACAGAAGACAGAAGCAATCCTAATTTGATATAATCTGTATAGCTAATTTATAGGAATATCAATTTGAGATTGATTATGTAACTGTGTATTATATAAACACAGATAGGTTAA
This sequence comes from Heracleum sosnowskyi, assembly GCA_030848705.1. Classification (NCBI taxonomy): domain Eukaryota; kingdom Viridiplantae; phylum Streptophyta; class Magnoliopsida; order Apiales; family Apiaceae; genus Heracleum; species Heracleum sosnowskyi. The sequence goes on from CM061235.1 coordinate 78,206,203, forward strand.
CCCTAAAAGGGATGCGAACATAGAATTATTATTCTTGTAACCTAGCAGCTCTCTGTGATTCTTTAACATCACTGAGAGAAGAGTTATTTATATAATTCAGTTGTTGATTCATAAACAGTGTTCTCAATTGTTATTATCATATTTAAATTGATTATATATTGTGTATTCGACCTAACAATTGGTATCAGAGCCAAGCCTGATTAATATATACAGTTTTACGATTCAAACACAAGTATAATCATGACTGACAACTCTCAGGAAGGTTCTAATTCTCAGAAGGTTCAACCTGCTTCTGTGAGTCGATATGAAACTATCAGGGTTCCAATTCTAAAACCAGTTGAATATCCTGTATGGAAGGTCAAGATGACTATGTTTCTGGAAGCCACAGATCCAGAATACCTTGATAGAATTTACAATGGTCCTCATAAGCCAACGAAGCTGTCTCCTGTTATTGCTGATGAAGAGCAGAAGCTGATTCCAAAGGAAAAGAAGGATTTGACTCCTGAAGACATCTCATCAATTGCAAAGGATGCAAAGGTTAGACATCTTCTCCACAGTGCCTTAGATAATGTTATGTCTAACAGAGTAATTGGCTGCAAAACTGCCAAAGAGATATGGGATGCTTTAGAAGTCAGATGCCAAGGAACATGTGCTATTAAGAAGAATAGGAGGACTATACTAACACAGGAGTATGAACACTTTGATTCAAGATCTGGTGAAACTTTGACTGAGACATATGACAGATTTTGTAAACTATTGAATGATCTATCTCTAGTTGATAAAGAATATGACATTGAAGAGTCAAATCTCAAGTTTCTGTTATCTCTACCTGAAAAGTGGGATTTAAAGACAACAACAATAAGGGATAATTATGAGCTTGCAGATACAGATCTTGATGAGATTTATGGGTTGCTGAAAACTCATGAACTGGAGATAGAACAAAGGAATAGAAGATTGAGTAAGAAGACAAAATCTGTTGCTCTTAAAGTTGAAGAAAAGCCTGTCAAGAAGGAATCATCAAGAAAGAAAGCCAAAGCAAAGGCTTTAATCATTAAATCTGAAAGTGAGTCATCAAACTCTGATGATGGCTCAAATACTGATGATGAAGCTTCTGATTCTGATGATGATGAAGAAGAGATGATGAAGATGGCTACTTTAATGGTGAAGACCTTCAAGAAGATGGGTTTCAAAAACTTCAAGAAAGGAAAGAGATTCTCAAGGAAAGATTCAAACTCTGATAAGAGAAATTTCAGAAAGTCTGATGGAGGATATACCAAGTCTGGAAAGAAAGACAAGTCTGAGATCCAGTGCTACAAGTGTAAAGAGATGGGTCATTATGCTCCAGAGTGCAAGAAAGGAAAATCTGAGAAAACACTCATCACTAAAGGCAAGGACTGGGCAGACACTTCAGACTCAGATGAGGGAGTCAATTATGCTCTTATGGCTACTGTTAAAGATGAGGCTGAGCCATCTGAAAACAAGGTACCTCTAACAACTTATGCTTATGATACTGATAATATATCTGAGTTAAGAATTTATCTTAAAAGCATACATGTTAGTTATAGGGATCAGACTTTAGAAAATGAAAGAATCAAATCTGAGAATCTAGGTCTTAAAGAGAGAAATAAATTTCTTGAAGAGAAGCTTGTTAACATGCAACAAGTACAAAAGGAGAGAGATGATGCTGTTTATGTTGAACAGGAATTGCTTAAAAGATATAGGCAAATAGAATCTGAGTTGGAAAAAGAAAGAAAAGTAATTAAAACTTGGACCAATTCAGGAAGAGACACACATCAGGTTTTGCAGACAGATACTGTAGGTTTAGGTTACAATGAGGGAGATGAACTTAGGTTTCAAGATAAAGTTAAAGTGAAACCACAACTTAAACCTATGCTATTTGTTCCTGAAAACAGTAAGTTAAAGTCTGTTGTTGTGCAAGAAGCTGTTATGGAACCAGTTGAAACTTGTGAAGAACAGGTTAATGTTGGTTCAATAACAGAGAATAAGATTGAGTTAGAAGCTGTTAAAGAACCAGTAAAAATCTGTGATAAACAGGTTAATGTTGGTTTAATGACAGAGAAACAATTCAAACATAAGCTCAAAGAGGTAAAGTCTGTTGACAAAAAGAAAATGTTTAAGAAGAATAGGAATGGAAAAGTAGGCATTAATAAAAGAAATGATTATCTGCCTAATTCTGCTGCTCCTAGAAAAACATGTCATAATTGTGGTAGTACTAACCATCTTGCCAGGTTTTGCAATAAGAACAAAGATATTAACTCTTTACCCTCAAAATCTGGAGTGAAGAATGATTATGTAAGGGTTACACCACAGACTTTATGCACACACTGTGGGAGCACTTGGCATTCCATTTATACTTGCAAGAGTTATCATGCTATTTATCACAACTATTATGAGCTAAAACCCAACTTGAAATGGGTTAGAGCAAATTCTGCAAGTGTAAAGTCTGACAATGTTAGTTTAAACTCTGTTGATAATGATTCCGCTGCAAAAGCTAACACTGTTAAGAAAGCCAAAGGATCCAAGCAAGTCTGGATCCTTAAAACTAACACTTAGTGTTTGTTTGTGATTGCAGGGCATAAAAGAGAGCACACTTATCTTGGACAGTGGATGCTCATGACATATGACTGGAAATAAAGCCCTGCTATCAGACTATGAGGAGAAGGCTGGCCCAAAAGTTTCCTATGGAGATGGCAACATAGGATGTACTCTGGGATATGGCAATATCAATCTTGGAAGTGTCATCATCAAGAATGTAGCTCTAGTCTCAGGACTCAAGCACGATCTGCTTTCTGTGAGTCAAATCTGTGACAGAGGATACCATGTAGATTTTCATTCTGAACATTGTGAAGTGATCAGCAAATCTACAGGGAAAGTTGTTCTAGTTGGACACAGCACAATAACATCTATGAAGCAAGTTTGGTAACAAACTCTGAAGGAAAACTGTGTGTCTATCTGCAAGAATGTCAAATGAAGAGAGTTGGAAATGGCATAAGAAGCTCTCTCATCTAAACTTGAACAACATCAATGAGCTAATTCGAAAAGATCTTGTAAGGGGACTTCCAAAGTCAATACTCAGCTTAGATGGTCTGTGTGATTCTTGTCAAAAGGCCAAGCAATGGAAGTCATCTTTCAAGACTAAATCTGAATCTTCAGTTGTGGATCCATATCATCTTCTACATGTTGATCTATTTGGACCAGTAAATGTAATGTCATTGGGCAGAAAGAAGTATGCCTTAGTCATTGTTGATGAGTACACAAGGTATACACGGGTGTATTTCTTAGCAAAGAAAGATGAAACTGCCTCAATTCTAATGGAACATGTAAAGCTACTGGACAAAGGATCAGAGTTCAAAGTGAAAATTTTAAGAAGTGATAATGGTACTGAATTCAGAAATTCTGAAGTAGAAGCTTTCTGCAAAGAAAGAGGAGTGAAGCAAGAATTTTCTGCACCTGGAACTCCACAGCAAAATGGTGTAGTTGAAAGAAAGAACAGAACCCTAATCGAAGCTGCCAGAACAATGCTTGATGAAGCAAAGTTACCAACATATTTCTGGGCAGAAGCTGTTCAAACTGCTTGTTTTACTCAAAATGCTACACTAATCAACAAGCATGGAAAAACACCATATGAGATGGTGAAGAATAAGAAGCCAAATTTGAAGTATTTTCATATATTTGGATGCAAGTGTTTTGTGTTGAAAACTAATCCTGAACAGTTGACCAAGTTTGACTTAAAAGCTGATGAAGGAATTTTTGTTGGATACCCATTGTCAACTAAAGCATTCAGAGTCTACAATCTGAGAACCAAAGTGATCATGGAGTCTATACATGTGTCATTTGATGACAAGAAAATAACTGGAATAGAAGATGAAGAATATCATGATCAACTTCGCTTTGAAAATGAAGATCTAAACTCTGATGATGTAAACTCTGACGAAGCAAATCCAACAAACTCTGATGAAGCATACTCTGATCCTCTACTGGTAAATACTGAAGAATTTTCTCAGACAGAACTAAACAGGGAACCAGTTGAGGGGGAGCGTGAAGAAACTTCAGAAACTTCTCAAAGTACTGACACAAATTCTGAAAGAGAGTCAAATGAAGAATCAAACAGAAACTCTGAGTCAAACTCTGAAAGTTCAAATACTGAACAGTCCAATTCAGGGGGAGCCTCAGAGAATGCAAATGGTCAAGAAAATCAGGAGAGCATGGATCAAGGGGGAGGATCTAATAATGATAATAGAAGCCAATTGTTAATCCCAAATGACCTAACAGAATTGTAGAAGGGGGGGTTGAATACAATTTTGATATTTCTTTAACTTGAAAATACTTTATAAAATTAAACTGAACTGAATAAATAAAAACACAAGATATAAATAATTCAGTTGGATTGTTTGATGATCCAACTGAAGTGTTTTTATTGCGGAAATAATCTGTGATACAAATGTACACAGCTGCTCAGTTACAATGTTGTAGAGAAGAAAAATGCTCTCTAAGATAGCTAATACAAACTCTTTGTTTTTCTTCACACACATAAAGTAACTGCTACACTTGGTTATATAAACCCAAGTTTACAACCCTATTTTTGGCTACACTAATAGTACAATGAGTAACCGCCAATAGTTTGCTTTTCATCCCTTTGTCCAGTGGTCCTTGGAGATCCTTGCTTTTGTCTTCATGCTTATTATGATCACTCCCAAGAGCCCAATAGGAAACTGGGATGTTTCCTTATTCCCCATGTCCATTTTAATGGTTTCCAATGCAAAGTACACTTCCATATCTCCTTTTTGATCTGTCAGGAACCTGTCACTATCACTTTATCAATTGTATAGAAAAGCAATAATGATTCGTTGATGGCATAGAGATGTGTTTCGTTGATAGCTTTATTCTTTGTTTCGTTGATGAGCTTCCTTGTTTCGTTGATAGAGTAATCTTCATTCCGTTGACATGTCTTCACTTAGGCAAAATTACAAGGCACAAAATATTTACAGTTAACCAACCTATTTTGCCTATCTAACCATTAAGTCAACATGACTTAGAAAACCTATCTAGTACTCAACAAACTGCATATCAAACTATGAAGTAATGTACAGTGCAATTGCTACATCACTCATTTCGTTGATGAGCTTCCTGTCAACGAAACACTGCAAAGCATGCTGTTTCGTTGACAGTTACAAAATAACTTAATACAAAATCTACTAAGTGTTTTTATAATTATCATCAAGAACAACATATTCCTAACAATCTCCCCCAATTTATGACTGATAGAATAACAGCCATAAATCAAGAGCCTTGATGATAACAAAAACACTCAGGCATATTACACATGATAAAAGTAAAAATTGTATTGAGCTTCATAAAGTTTTAGAAGTAATGCAAGACTTACAAAACTAATGCCCAAATGTGCTCCTCTAGACTGAGCAGATAATTCATCTTTGTCTTCTTTGGGGCATAGTCTTCTTCCCTCTCCTAGAGTTGTTCTCCTCAATCTGGACCTGTAGCCTTCTGTAAAAGATCTTCTCTTCTTCATCTTGATCACCAAGCTTGGATTGCATAAACCTTAGAGTTTGATTAGATGCCTTGTCCAGCTGGTCTTCCATCCTGAAGAACCTTCTGCAGTTGTCCTTGTCCTTGAATTCCATCATCCAGAAGGGTTGAAGATGGATCTTCTTTCCTGTTGAGGGCACTCTTAGCATCCTGGGAAGAGCCTCAGGCTTGTTCCAGCTAGCCTTTATTTGACATATTTTGGAGACCACCTCAGACTTGGCTGTTTTGGTGAAGCCAAAGTCTTTCTTCAAGCATCTAAACACTGTGAGTAGTGTTTGGTAGTCTTCTCCTAGAATTCTGTAGAGAGGCCAAATTTGTTCTCTACCACCCTTGTATGTAAAAACCAATCTTTCAGGTAGCTTCTGAGAAGCTGCAATGCCCCTTACTTCCACCAGGTTGTCTAAATCAAGATGCAAGCTAGATTCTTCCCTGATGTCAGCAATGTACATGCAGTCCTCTGGATTTGAAGGGGGTTTTTGAGGTTGTGGCTTTCTCACAAATACTGGCTTTGTCTTGACAGCCCTTTGCTTCAATTTCTTCTTTGGATCCATCTCAAAAAGGAATTTAGGAAAGTTAGCCTCATCAAACTCAATTGGCTCCTCCTTTGGCTCAATTGGCTGATCATGATAATTAACAGGATGTTTGGGATCACAGGCTAACTTTAAAGATGGATCAGGAATTGGTGGAGGTACAGAAGAGTCTGATGCAATACTCTGAGAGTCATCATTTTCAAAGGTTATGTTTCTTCTAGCCCTTGCCTTTGGTTGCCTTGTACTCTTCTTTTCACTCCTTTCCTTTTGGGCTTTTTCTTCTTGCTGTCTTTCTTCTTCATCTAGAGCTTGAGCTACTGCAAGAGCTTGCATAGCTGCTCTTTCTGATTCCTCAGCCTTGGCTTCAGCAAAGTTTGGATGACCAGCCCAAACACAGATTTGTTGTCCATTCCTGTAGACAATTGCCCTTTGCTTCCTTATCTCATGATTATTACTTTCCTTGCTTTTTGTGATGAGTAGACCAAGAAGCTTGTGCTCATCTGGATACGGTGCAGGATAGAAAGTCCTTGCTATGTTTTTGCCCTTTGGTTTAGCAGGAGACTTGGGAGATAAGCTTCTTTGTAATATAGCTTCTTCCACATCCCTAATGCATGAAGTTTGTCCTTTCTCCTTTCTTGGTCCTTGAATGACTCCATGTAGAAGGGGCTCTTGGTGATAGAAAGAATTTGTCTGTGGCTCCCATTCCGTTGATGCTAGTGCCATGGCATTCGTTGATGGCTGTTCCGTTGATGGATTTGGGTCCTTATCTTCAGTAATCTTCTTGAACTTTGCTTCTATGTTGGTCCAATGTTCTTTGATTTGTTCTGCAAGTCTCATCCGCATAGAAGCTTCTTGTATAAGGTCAATACCATCCTTTTGCTGCTTGCCAAGCTCCCCCATTGCTAATGGCTCCTTTGGTAGGGAAATGGCTGGGACCATAACCTTGGTAATCTGAATGTCTAGCTCCTTAGATTTCTCCCCCTTTTTGTTATCATCAAAAGAGATGGCTGGGAGTCCTTGAGCTGCCACTAGCTGGGCCAAAAGTTGAGTTTGTTTCTCCTGTTCCTTTTGCATCTTTGATAGAGTGGCTTCCACCTTGTCCACTCTAGAAGAGAGAGTCTTCAAGGAGGAATCCACTTCAGGTTCTTTAGAGAAAAACCTGTTCATCCTGGACACAGTGAGAAGAGGAAGCTTTTCATCTAGCCTCCTATCATTAGCATCCTTGAGATTGCTGATTGAGTCCTTGATCTCTGTAGCCTCAATCCTTGTCTGCAACATTTGTAGCCTTTGGATTTCCAGAGAATCCATGATGGCCTTGTAGAATTTCTTGTCCCTTGCATTTGCAGACTCATGAGCTAGGTAGGCTTCATTGTACTGCCTGGAGATAGCAGCATCTAGAGTGGCCCTACCATGCATACCTTGAGAAAGCCAGCCTGGTGTAGGAGGCACCACAGAAGTCCCAATCTGTGAAGTGGTGGCCACCTGTAGATTATCACCATAGCTGTCCTCATCATCAGACAACTCAAAATCTCCACTTGCTGCAGCTCCTGAAGGTAGATTGGTCAGGGCATCCTTTGCTCTTTGCATTGATGCAGTTGTATGAATTAGATTTAGTGACCTTTCTGTCTCCACATTGCCCTGCTGAGCCATGATTTGATAGGCTGGCACAGGATGAGTAAAGGTCTCAGGATCCAGGGAAATACTATCCAGAGTTTGTTGATAATGCTCTTGGAAAGTAAGTTCCCTTTCTCCCTCACTGACCTCCATTAACTCACTTGCAATGGCTGCTTCCCCCCTTATAGCTCCTGTAGTCCCTTCTCTCTCTCCACTCTTTTCTTGCATCATGGGCTCCCCATGGCTCACACCTCTCACACCCTCACCTTCACCTTCTAAGGTGGTACACTCAATCTCTCCTTTTGCCTGGCTGGAAGAAATAGCCAGCCTCTCACTCTCAAGCTCTCCTTTTGCCTGGCTGCAAGCCAGCCTCTCAATTTCACTCCCTTTCAAACCTAGAAGTGTTTCAACTACCACCAGGTCATCTACACTAGTTGTGGAAACAACTTGATTTTCAGTAAGAGGTGTAGAATGACCTGTCAACGAAATGGTAGTTTGAACTGTCAACGGTATAGGTACCGTTGATGGAGAAACACTTGTCAACGAAAGAGGCTGTTTCGTTGATGAAGTCAATGAAGCATTTTGAGAATGTGAAATTACAGTAGAATCTGTGGTGATTGATTTGAGATTGGGGTCCACAGATTCGCTTGCAGTTTCAGAAAAACTTGGTTGATGGCCCAACAAATCACTTAACAAGTGATGGCCATCAACTTCAGAGTGGGGCTTCTCCAAGATTAGAGTTGGAGAATCAGGAATAGATGTATGGATCATGTCCACATCTAAGGATTGAGTTGGTGAATTGGATGGAGATAAATCAAGATTGATGTTTAGAGAGTGGGACTGTAACCCCAGAGTAACAATAGGGGTTACATCAAACTGAATTTGTGAAACTGGAAGTGTTGCTTCCAGTGTGTGTGCACCCTGTGACCCCTTGGTCTTTTGCTTTACCCTTCTTTGGTATTGGGAAAAAGTAGACTGTGGGCTTGAAGTGTCCCTTACCCTCTTGGACTGTGCTCTTGGTGAAGAGCTTGTTTCAATAATCACATCCTTTTGGGAGGATGCAATTAGACAGGTGTTTAAATCCATTTTACTCATTGTGCCTTGTTGGGAAGACACAATGGGGCTAGGCTGGGAAGCACTTATCTCACCTTCCTTATTCTTGGGGTTTCTTTGATTTTCACCCCTTCCCTCACCTCTCACACCTCCAGACTCACTCCCCTTAGGTTGTGTGGTAGTTTTTACAACAGGTGCCTTTTGAGAAGCACCTGAGGTTGGCTTGGAGGTTTTCTTTGATTTGGATTTGGTTGCTGGGGCAGGAGCCTGTTGGGTCACAGCTACAGACTCCATAGCAACAAGGTTGGAGGAGACAATAGAAGTAACAGCTACACTAACAGGGATAGTAGTAGTTACCTCAATGATTGGCAGATACACCACTGGAACATCACCATTGTAGTTCAGCCTCAGTATGTCTGTCAATACTCTCTTTTCTTGTACAAAGCACTCAAACCTGGCATTAGGGTTAGTGATAACTAATGGTGCTGGACTAACATGATTAGCCAGCATCATCAGAAACCTTGCATAATAGATATTTTTCTTCCTATTTGCCTTATCACCCATCTTAGCACCAATTTCATAAATAAGTTGGGTGCTAAAGTTGTAATATCTATCATTTAGAAGCATGGTTAGGAGAATTAACATAGAGTTAGTTAATGCATCAAAATTACTAATCTTTCCAGAAAAGACCTTAATGAAAGCATCAGCTAAATAACTGTATTCTCTAACCAAGCCTCTCCTAATTATTCTACCCAGATTATCAGTAGGCAAAGAGTAGTTTATAGAATTTAGCATGGTAGTTATTTCAGTGTTAGTAGGCAAAGCATCACAGTTATTATCAGGAATTTGTAAACATGCTTGCACAACATCAGAATTAACTATGTACTCATTACCTTGGAGAGTGAATTGCAGAGTGCAATTTGTTCCACTATATTCACATGAGGTCCAAATCTCCTCAATTACATCATTGTAGAGTGGTGTAGAGTGGAACATAGCATAGCTCAACTTGCAATTCTTCATGAAATCCATCATTTTGAAGAAAAGTCTGTTCGGGTTTTCCTTTGCAACAAACGGGATGGAGTTGTTCTTCTCATAGATGAACCCTCCAGCAGACATAAGCTTGACTATGGGTGCCATTGTTGAGTGAGAAAAGAAAACTTCGAACTAAGTTGCTTGTTTGAGAGAGAAAGAGAGAGAAAAGCCTTTGGAATTTTTGAGAGCAGGTAAAAAAGGAATTAAAGAAAATAGAATTTCTTAAATACTCCCCCAAAAATTCTCAGAAAATGAGTCCAATAATAAAAGTAAATTACTGGATTGGCTTAAAAATATAACCGTTACTCTTAAAGTATTACCATGATTTATACTTACAGGGATGTATGCATAGATCGTGGTAAAAGACGTGTCAGTTTTCAACGGTTCAGATTAAAAGCGCTAAATCAACGAATCAGAATTGGGCGTTTAAAGTCCAGTTTGTTTCGTTGATACTGCTGTGTTTCGTTGATATAAAAGAGCTATCAACGAAACACCCAGAAAAATGCTAATAATGTCAACGAAATGATTTGTTTCGTTGGCATAGTTATTTTGACTTAGACAAAATATTACTTTTTCCTGAGAAAATTAAATCACAGAAAAACATAGCAAATTTCTGGCTGCACTAAGACTTGCAAGTATCTCAAAAATAATTAAGAAAAATTTAGCATACCTAGCTCACTTACTAATCTTGAGAATGTTGATTCATCAAGTGGCTTGGTAAAGATGTCTGCAAGTTGTTGTTCACTTGGAACAAAATGTAACTCCACAGTACCATTCATAACATGTTCTCTAATGAAATGGTACTTGATGTCAATGTGCTTGGTTCTTGAATGCTGCACTGGATTCTCAGTAATGGCAATGGCACTAGTGTTGTCACAGAAGATAGGAATTTTCTCAACTCTTAATCCATAATCAAGTAGTTGATTTTTCATCCATAAAATCTGTGCACAACAACTTCCAGCTGCAATATACTCAGCCTCAGCTGTGGAGGTGGAAACTGAGTTTTGTTTCTTGCTGAACCATGACACAAGCTTGTTTCCCAAGAATTGACAGGTGCCTGTTGTGCTTTTCCTGTCAATTTTACATCCTGCATAATCTGCATCTGAATAACCAATTAGTTCAAAACCAGATTCTCTAGGATACCAAATGCCAAGGTTTGGTGTTCCTTTGAGATATCTGAAAATCCTTTTAATAGCAACTAAATGGGATTCCCTAGGATCAGCCTGAAATCTAGCACATAAACATGTAGCAAACATAATATCAGGTCTACTAGCTGTTAAATATAAAAGTGAGCCAACCATGCCTCTGTAACTTGAAATGTCCACAGATTTTTCCTTAGTATTCAATTCAAGTTTGGTGGCAGTAGGCATGGGTGTTTTGGCAGGAGAGCATTCCATTAAGTTAAACTTCTTTAATAAATCAAAAATATATTTTGTTTGACTAATGAAAATGCCTTCATTAACTTGCTTTACTTGAAGACCAAGAAAGTAAGTTAATTCTCCCATCATGCTCATTTCATACTTACTTTGCATTAGCTTGGCAAACTTTTGACAAAGTTTTTCATCTGTAGACCCAAAAATTATGTCATCTACATAAATTTGAACAAGTATTGTAGAGCCATTCACAATCCTATGAAAAAGGGTTTTATCTACAGTACCTCTAGTGAAGTGATTCTCAAGAAGGAACTGTGAAAGTGTGTCATACCAGGCTCTAGGTGCTTGTTTCAAACCATAGAGTGCTTTGAGGAGAAAGTACACATACTCTGGAAAATCATCATCTTCAAAACCAGGAGGTTGACTCACATACACCTCCTCTTCCAGTTCCCCATTTAGAAAAGCACTCTTAACATCCATTTGATAGACCTTGAAATTGGCATGGGCTGCATAGGCTAGGAAAATCCTTATTGCTTCTAGTCTTGCAACAGGAGCAAATGTTTCATCAAAATCAATTCCTTCTTCCTGTGAGTAGCCTTTTGCAACCAGTCTTGCTTTATTCCTTGTGACTATGCCATTTTCATCCATCTTGTTTCTGAACACCCATTTTGTGCCTATGACACTCCTGTCCTTAGGCTTGGGCACCAGCTTCCATACATTGTTCCTTTCAAATTGGTTTAGCTCTTCTTGCATAGCCAAAACCCAATCTGGATCTAGAAGTGCATCCTCAACTTTCTTTGGCTCATCTTGAGACAGAAAGCTGCTATATAGACATTCTTCTTGAGTTGCTCTTCTAGTTTGGACTTTTGAAGAAACATCACCTATAATGAGTTCGAAGGGATGATCTTTAGTCCATTTTCTTGAGAGAGGTAGATTTGCTCTAGACGAGGTAGCTTCATGATCATGATTGCCTTGATTGGACATTTGTCCTTGAGAAACTCCCCCTGAGTTTGTTGTCCCTAAATGATCACTTCTAGAACCATTTCTATGACTGTCAACGGTATGACCATTTTGGTTGTCAATGAAACGCTCATTTTGACTGTCAACGAAACCACCATGATGACTGTCAACGAAATGATCATTTGGTCTACTAGCAGCTATTCTTTTCAATCTTAATGCAGCAACTTCATCTTCACTGCTGCTTTCATCTGTGCTAGTTACAACAACTCTAGGCTGTTTCTCAGTAGTCTTAACATGATTCATTCGATCTCCTTCCTCATTCTCAAAGGAGAGACTTTCATGGAAACCTTCATCACAGAGACCTTGAATTTTGAGATCATCAAAAACAACATGTACAGATTCCATAACAATGTTGGTTCTGAGATTATAGACTCTGTAAGCTTTCCCTGCTGCATATCCCACAAATATTGCTTCATCTGCCTTTGCTTCAAATTTCCCCAAATGCTCAGCTTGATTTCTCAAAACAAAGCACTTGCAACCAAAGACATGAAGAAAATCCAATAGTGGCTTCTTTCCTTTGAGTAGCTGATAAGGGGTCATTCCCTTGGCCTGATTAATCAAAGAAATATTCTGAGTGAAGCAAGCTGTGTTAACTGCCTCAGCCCAAAAATAAGTTGGTAACTTTGATTCATCTAGCATTGTCCTGGCAGCTTCAACAAGTGTTCTGTTTTTCCTTTCAACTACACCATTTTGCTGTGGTGTCCTTGCTGCTGAAAACTCATGCAAAATACCATTTTCTTCACAGAACGCCTTCATGCTTGAATTCTTGAATTCTGTCCCATTGTCACTCCTGATCCTTCTTACATTCAAGTCAGGATGATTGTTTACCATCTTGATGTGATTGATAATGATTTCACTGGCCTCATCTTTAGAATGTAAAAAGAAGGTCCAAGTAAATCTAGAAAAATCATCAACAATCACAAGACAATATTTCTTCTTTGAAATAGACATGACATTTACAGGGCCAAACAAATCCATATGAAGTAACTCAAGCTGATGGACAATTGATGACTCTGTCTTGCTTTTGAATGATGCCTTCTTCTGTTTTCCCTTTTGACAGGCATCACACAAACCATCCTTGGAGAACTCCACCTGTGGAATTCCTCTAGCAAGATCTTTCCTCACCAAATCATTCATAACTTTGAAATTCAGATGGGATAACTTCTTGTGCCATAACCAACTTTCATCCTTGCTTGCCTTGCTGAAAAGACAAGTGATGGTGTCTGAACTTGTGCTACTAAAGTCAGCAATGTACACATTCCCTCTTCTGAATCCAGTCATTACCACATTGTTGCTTCCTCCTTTAGAGACAACACAGGCTTCTTTTGAAAAAGTAACTAAAAATCCTTTGTCACAGAGTTGACTGATACTAAGCAAATTGTGCTTAAGACCATCCACCAATGCAACCTCATCTATGATGACATTCTCTTTTGAAATCAAGCCATATCCCTTTGTGTAGCCTTTGCTGTCATCTCCAAAAGCAATACAAGGGCCAGCTCTTTCCTGAAACTCTGTGAGCAGGGTAGAATCACCAGTCATGTGTCTTGAACAACCACTATCCAAGTACCAAAGATTCCTTTTGTCTCCCTGCACACAATAGAACCAAATCAAGTTGATTTTGGTACCCAAGTTTCCTTGGGTCCTGTCTTGTTAGCCTTTGCATTCCCTTTTGTACCATTTTTCACTTTGGGCTCAGATTGATTCAAATCAATCTTTACCCTTGGTGTTGATTTCTGAGGGTTGCTCATATTTTCATTCATAGCATGCATAGTTGGAGGAACAATCATGTTATTCATGTTCCATGGCATTTGTGGCATGTTAAACATATTCATGTAAGGATTAGGCACAAATGGCATGCTAGCATATGGATTCTGATATTGTGCATATGGAGCAAACATGTTAGGCATAACAGGCATTGTAGGCATGGAACTGTTCATTGCAGGCTTGGGTAATTTCACATTAGCAGTTTTCTTAACAGATTTGCAGTTAGTAGATAAATGATTAACACTACCACAATTGACACATGTCTTTCTAGGTGCATATTTATCAGGTGTGTAATTGTTGTGCTTGTTAATCCCTACCTTGCCATTTCTGTTATTCTTTTTATTCCCCTTAGCCTCAACCTGAACTTTCTCTAACTTGTCTTTCAATTGCTTGTTAGACAAGTTACCTACATTAGCTCTCTCAACAGGCTTCTCAACTTTCTTTGATTTACTAGACTCACCTTGAACAAAGTTCTTGGTGACAGGACCATACTTGTCATTAAGTCTAGTGAGTTTATCTTTTCTTTTGTCTGTCAACGAAACAGCCTGATCGGTTGATGGTTCATGTGTCAACGAAACATTGCATTCCGTTGACATATCAACCTCCAACAAATGATCATTGTTGTTTGTTGACTCTGTTTCTGATTCTAAGGTTTCACCAACATACCCTAGCTTCTCTTTGTTCCTTTTCCATGATTGCTCACAGAAGGATTCCACGCCTTGAACATTAATTATGTTGGCAGCAACATTCCTGGCATCCTTCCATTTTGCAATCACACCTTGTTCTATCTCAAGTTGTGTTTTAAGAATTTCTTCCCTTTGTAACACGTTCTCAAGTTCCTTCTTAGCATCCCTACTAACACATCTCATTTTCTCGAATTCAATGAGCTGTGCTTCTAACATTGCAATCCTATCACTTAAGAGCAGATTGGTCTCTTTTATTCTTGAATTCTCTTTAGTAAGTGATTTAAGAGTAACACGCAAATTATATAATACAGTAGACATTTCATTTACTGCACTATCGCATTCCTCTTTAGAAAGCTCAGAAAGATTAGTAATTGTTACCTGGTTGCTTGAGGAACTTGCTTCCTGCTCATGATTGTCAGCCATAAGAGCCAAGTTGACATACTCAACATCATCATCAGAGTCTTCACCATTACCAGCCCAGTCATACTCCTGAGACATGAAAGCCTTTTCTTTTTCCTTGAGAAGTTCAAAGTATTTCTTTTTATAATCAACAGGCTCAAATTTCCTGTTGCCCTTCTCAACCTTGGGCTTTCTGCAGTCTCCAGCAAAGTGACCAAGCATTCCACAATTGAAACATTTTGACTTAGACTTTTCAATCCAGTTTGTTTTGCTAGGTTGAAAGTCTCTTCTTGGTGGCCTTGCCTCTGAGTTTCTTTTGAACTTGAACTTAGAGAATTTCCTAGACAGAAAAGCAATGTGCTCATCAATCTCATCTAAGTCATTCAAGTTGGCTGGTTCTGATTCTTCTTCTTCTTCTGTCATCTTGTCTTTACCCTTGCTAACATCACTCCTACAACTAGGTCGACTAGTTGTGGCCTTTGCAGTTTCTTTGTTGTCATCTTCCAGTTGGTTCACAGATGCAATTAATGCAATAGATCCACCCTTCTTCTGTACCTTTTCAATTTCCTCATCTTGCTCCATTTCCAGCTCATAAGTCTTCAAAGTTCCATAAAGCCTTTCAAGAGTGTAGTCTTTGTACTCTTGAGTGTTTCTAAGAGAAACAGTCATAGGCTTCCATTCTTTTGGAAGAGCTCTGAGAAATTTAAGGTTTGAATCCTTAGTTTGATAGATCCTCCCATACAGCTTTAATCCATTCAAAAGCTTCTGAAACCTACTAAACGTGTCATTTAGGGTTTCACCAGCTTTAAAATGAAAATGCTCATATTGTTGTATAAGGAGTTGCATTTTATTTTCCCTGACTTGCTCAGTTCCTTCACAGAGAGTTCTAACAGTATCCCATACTTCCTTAGAGGTTGTACAGTTGATAACATTGTCAAACATCTCTTGCTCCAAACCATTAAACAGAATGTTCATGGTTCTTTTGTCTTTATGGACTTCTGCAACATCTTCAACAGTCCATTCTGAGACAGGTTTTGGAATCTCTACATCAGGAGCATCATCTGGCAGTCCAACTCTCGAATCAAGCTTCATGGGAACGTGTGGACCTTTCTCAATGCAGTCTACATACCTCTCATCCATAGACATGAGATGTAAATGCATCTTTACTTTCCAGTGAAAGTAATTGTCTTTATCAAGAACTGGTATCTTCACACCTGCATCCTTCTTCACCATGGTTTCTGTTTTTGGTCTCGATCTTTAAACTTCTTGTATGTTAGAAGCTCGCTCTGATACCAATTGTTAATCCCAAATGACCTAACAGAATTGTAGAAGGGGGGGTTGAATACAATTTTGATATTTCTTTAACTTGAAAATACTTTATAAAATTAAACTGAACTGAATAAATAAAAACACAAGATATAAATAATTCAGTTGGATTGTTTGATGATCCAACTGAAGTGTTTTTATTGCGGAAATAATCTGTGATACAAATGTACACAGCTGCTCAGTTACAATGTTGTAGAGAAGAAAAATGCTCTCTAAGATAGCTAATACAAACTCTTTGTTTTTCTTCACACACAGAAAGTAACTGCTACACTTGGTTATATAAACCCAAGTTTACAACCCTATTTTTGGCTACACTAATAGTACAATGAGTAACCGCCAATAGTTTGCTTTTCATCCCTTTGTCCAGTGGTCCTTGGAGATCCTTGCTTTTGTCTTCATGCTTATTATGATCACTCCCAAGAGCCCAATAGGAAACTGGGATGTTTCCTTATTCCCCATGTCCATTTTAATGGTTTCCAATGCAAAGTACACTTCCATATCTCCTTTTTGATCTGTCAGGAACCTGTCACTATCACTTTATCAATTGTATAGAAAAGCAATAATGATTCGTTGATGGCATAGAGATGTGTTTCGTTGATAGCTTTATTCTTTGTTTCGTTGATGAGCTTCCTTGTTTCGTTGATAGAGTAATCTTCATTCCGTTGACATGTCTTCACTTAGGCAAAATTACAAGGCACAAAATATTTACAGTTAACCAACCTATTTTGCCTATCTAACCATTAAGTCAACATGACTTAGAAAACCTATCTAGTACTCAACAAACTGCATATCAAACTATGAAGTAATGTACAGTGCAATTGCTACATCACTCATTTCGTTGATGAGCTTCCTGTCAACGAAACACTGCAAAGCATGCTGTTTCGTTGACAGTTACAAAATAACTTAATACAAAATCTACTAAGTGTTTTTATAATTATCATCAAGAACAACATATTCCTAACAATATTACCTATAGCAAGAAGGTGGACACAATCCCATACACCTGACTTGATAATTGGAGATCCAGAAGCTAGTGTAAGAACTAGAAGTGCTACAAATAATGAATGTCTGTTTCATGCATTCTTATCTCAAACAGAGCCCAAGAAAGTGGAAGAAGCTCTTCAAGATGCTAACTGGATAACAGCAATGCAAGAGGAGTTAAATGAATTTGAGAGGAATGAAGTATGGACACTTGTACCAAGACCAAAGAACAGATCTATTGTTGGTACAAAGTGGGTTTTCAGAAACAAAACAGACAGTGATGGAGTGATTACAAGGAATAAGGCTAGACTTGTGGCTAAAGGCTATTCACAGCAGGAAGGAATTGACTATGATGAAACCTTTGCTCCAGTTGCAAGATTGGAGGCAATAAGGATTTTTCTGGCCTATGCTGCTCACAAGAAGTTTAAAGTCTTTCAGATTGATGTAAAAAGTGCTTTTCTCAATGGGAAACTTGAAGAAGAAGTGTTTGTTGAACAACCACCAGGGTTTGTAGATCCCAAACATCCAGATTATGTCTACAGGCTTGATAAGGCATTATATGGACTAAAGCAAGCACCTAGAGCATGGTATGAAACTCTGGCTCAATTTCTTTTAGAAAGTGGGTTCACTAGAGGTACAATTAACAAAACCTTGTTCTATTTTAATCATGTTGATGACTTGCTGTTAGTTCAAATCTATGTGGATGACATAATTTTTGGGTCTACTAATGACAAACTCTGTAAGAAATTTGCAAAGCTTATGCAGTCAAGATATCAAATGAGCATGATGGGAGAGCTTAGTTATTTTCTAGGCTTACAGGTCAAGCAAACAGATGATGGGATTTTTATCAATCAAGCAAAATATACCAGAAATCTTCTCAAGAAATTTGGTATGCTTGAAAGCTCATCTGCTACAACTCCCATGGCTACTGCAACAAAGCTAGACAAAGACACAGGAGCCTCAGTAGATATGACAAATTATAGAGGAATGATAGGGTCTCTTCTTTATCTCACTGCAAGTAGACCTGATATCATGTATGCAACATGTCTTTGTGCAAGATTTCAAGCAGACCCCAGAGAGCCACATCTAACAGCTGTGAAGAGGATTTTCAAATATCTCAAAGGAACCATAACTCTTGGTTTGTGGTATCCTAGAGAATCAGAGTTTAACTTAATTGGTTACTCTGATGCAGACTTTGCAGGCTGTAAGATAGACAGAAAAAGCACAAGTGGAAGCTGTCAATTTTTAGGTGACATATTAGTTTCTTGGTACAGCAAGAAACATAAATCAATTTCCACATCCACAGCAGAAGCAGAGTATATTGCTGCTGGTAGCTGTTGTGCACAGATTTTATGGATGAAGAATCAGTTGCTGGACTATGGATTAAGGTACTCTAAAATACCTATTTACTGTGATAATCAAAGTGCTATTGCTATGACAGGTAATCCAGTGCAGCACTCCATGACCAAGCACATCAGCATAAGGTATCATTTTATCAGAGAACATGTGGAAGAAGGAGATATTGAGCTTCATTTTGTATCTACAGACCAACAGCTTGCAGATATCTTCACCAAACCTTTGAGTGAAGCTACCTTTACAAGACTGGTAAATGAACTAGGAATGATCTCTGGTTTTGACTAGAGATACTGGTTAGATTCAAACTCTATACATGTTTGAGTTTATGTTCATGATTCTTTGCATGTGTTAACTGTTATTTGCACCAGCATGATAAACTCTGATAAGTAAACTCTGTTAGTCATACTCTGTCAGTCATACTCTGTCAGTCATACTCTGTCGGTTAAAGTCTGATGTTAAACTCTGATTATGATTTTTGTCTGAAACACATGGACCGATGAAGAAAATTGTATGAAGCATGATTTTCAGTAAGTCATCATGAATCCTTTTAAGTATCATAAATTCTGATTACAAAATGTGCAGAAATTTTACACAGCATGATACTGTCTCTATATTTATAGCATCTCTTAGTTTATTGATTCTATACACTGAAGTTGTATTAGATGTTTGCATTTTCTCTCATAAATCAATTGTATTAACTGATGAAAAGTCTAAACTCTGATTATTAGTTGCAAATATTTCACCCTCAAATCAAAAGATGCCAAAAAGAGCACAAATTCCTTTGAGATCATGTTGTGCCTAGGAAGATCCAGGAACTTATTGTATGAAATAAGGGCTAAAATCTTTGATTTTTGGTGACTAGTGCCAACCACTGATTACTGAAAAAAAAAAATTATATATATATATATATATATATATATATATATATATATATATATATAAAGGGGGTGAAAAATAAAAGATATATCCAAATGAAAGGATATCAGTATACAGAGTTTAGATATAAAAATCAGATTTTATTTTATACATGAGAGTTTAGGCAACCAGTTTTTACTACTTTAGTTCATGGATTTTATGCACTTTGAGATGGTCTAAATATTCATATTCAGTAAACTCTGCTAATTCACACACAAATGTTCACACCTGTACAGTTTGTGAAAAGAGTTTATTTATAAAGGAGGAGGATTGGTAAACACTGATGAATTGTGTACTCTACGCCGAGGTAATTTAATTTTAATCTCTGATGATTAAAATAAATTTTGTATGTTTCAGACATATTATGATTTTGAGAAAAAGACATTTGTTTTGAAAATTTAAAAAGAGTATGATTGGACAGTTGTTCAAGAATGTTTTAAACAGAGGAGAGAGCTTAATTTCCTAGAAAAGTGTAACAGGCGGTAATTATTGCTGTTTTTACTGCGCATGCGCATTGGAAACTGTCAATTATTTGCTGTTAGTCATTGCATGTGTGCCACGTGTCCCACTCACATAATTAAAGGAGTAAGACAGTTGTGTATTAATGATTAAAAACTGTTCAGTTTTTAATTTTGAATTTCATACTTATACAATACACACACATACGTCTAAACTTTTCACTTCTTACTCCAATTAACATCTATTGTCACACACACATATTCACAAACACTTTTCTACTTACAAACTCTTTCGAAGCTTTTGCATTAGTTACTTGTTATTCTTTCAAATCTACTAATGGCGACAACATCGTTTGTTTCTTCTGGGTTAGAGTTCGTTCCTAACAATTATGCAGCACCTCTTAGCAATGAGAACGCACCGGAGGCGTTTCATTTACTGCAGAATTTCCTTGCTCAATCGGAAATTGGGCGTGCTTTGGTGGAGCCTGGAAAGCTTTATGGATCTCAGATCAAAGCTTTCTGGGAGACTGGTGTCTATGATGACGGTGGTGATTCTGGAACGCCATCGATTGTATTTGAGTTTCAAGATACAGAGTATGTCATTACTCCAGGAACTGTTCGTGAAGCAATGGGATTTGCAGAGTCTGACGCGTACACCATTGCTGTTGGTGATACTGATCTTCAAAGGATGATGCAAGCCATTGGATACACTGGGTCTTTAGCAAAGATTGGTCAATTGAAACGACCGTTCTTAAGAAAGGAATGGAGTTTTTTCTTCGATTGCATTACCAGAACATTCGGAAAGAAGTGTACCAACTGGGATGCTATACCAACTGATAGTCTGCAAATCGGGTACTCTTTACTTTATGGTACTCACTTTGATTTTGCAAGATTAGTTTTGACTAATTTGGGTGAGAAAATGACTGAAAACAGGAGGGTAGTTTACTTTGCTCGTTTTTGTCAGATTTTATTCTCTGTTTGTGTTACTGGGGTAGATCTTAATGATAATGATAATATTCCTTGTTTTAAACTGCACAAAAGAGTATTCTCTGATCTTATAAACAAGGATGTCAAGAAAGGTAATGTAGGTGATTTCCTATTACCTGAGTTGATTCAACAGTTTTTGATCAATTCTACACAAACACAATCTGAACCTCAACCACAAACACAATCTGAACCACAGCCTGAACCTCTAAATACTGTTCTTCCAACTCAACCAAAATCTAGTGGTAGGACTAAACATATGGGTTCTAAGCCAGCTAGGATTTCTAAAACATCTGCTGATGTTGGGGTGTCAACCTCTGTTGGAACTTCAAGGAAGAAAAGAAGGGCAAATAGGCCATCTTTTGTTGTTGCAGATGAGACTTCACATCAGAAAAGAAGAAAGTTAGTGGCTGACTATCTTTTTGAAGAATTGGATGTTTCTGAACCTGACAATGTTGACAATATTGTTGCTACAAATGCTGAAGCTCCTGAAGCTGAGAATCAAGAGGTTGTTACTGATGAGATCAGAGCACAGGCTGCTGCTGAGGTTGATAATGATGCTTTTAATGAGGAGATTGTTGTCAATAATGATACTACTGTGCCTATAGTGGACAGAGTAAATTATGCTGAAGCTCCTGAGGTGTTCCTTGAACCAATATTGGAGATGGAAACTGAAGAAGAAATTGAAGCACATCCTGCTATCAGTGTTTGTGACACTGAGGATGTGGCAGCTGATCAAGCCACTTTGGTACTTAAAGATTATTTGGCAACTCATACAGAGATTCTCTCTGTCACCAATCAAGTTCTTGAAGTTGGTGATGAAGTTGATCAGGTAGCAACATCTGTCTCTTCTGAGAAGATTATTAAAAATGCTGAGGAGAAGATTGTTGGAGAAGATGTTGTTCTAGTAGAAGAAGCTGTTCCAGCAGAAGAAGAAGGTGCTGAGAAGAATGAAGCTGTAGCAGAGAAAGTTCATGATGAAGCTGCACAGTTAAACACTGAAGTTACTGCAGAGAATATTATTGAAGAAGCTGCAGATAAAGTTAATGAAAATGCTGCAGAGATTATTGCAAACTCTGATCATAGTGAGGGAGCTCAAGATAATGCTGAAGAAGATGTTCCTGATTCTTCTAATGCTGATTCTTCTGCAAACTCTGTTGACAATTCTCAAAGAGTTTCTGCTCAACGTGCTACAGATGCTCATTTCCAGGATATGTATTTCTCAAATTGGTCCAGCAGAGAAACTATCTTTTCTGATGAAAGAGCTGCTGATTTTGTGACCAAGTCTTCTAATGAGATTAAAAATCCTGAACTTCTAAATCATCTAAAAGCTATAATAGTCCAAGTCAAATCATTAAATAATCGTTTTGATGGTACTGACAAGGTTATTGAAGGTCTAAGGAATGACATAGCTGCAAGGGAACTTACACTGCAAAAGGATAAATCTCTATATATCTCTTTGTGTAAAGAACAGAAGGCTTTTAACTCCAGATTGTCAATAGTTGAAGAGAATCAAGCTGCAATGTCAAATAAGCTGGATGCAATTGCTAATTCCTTGGAACTGCTCACATCAGTATTGATTTCTGATGATGTCAAAAAGGGGGAGAGAGTATCTAAAGACAAATGCAAGAGCTCTCAAACTCTGACTCGGAAGGATGATACCACTGATGGTGGTGCAAAAGACAAATATCCAAGGAAAAAGAATGTTCAAGAGCAAGGGAGGAGGTCAAACTCTGATGCTCAGGCTAATGCTGGAAAAGGAATAAACACTGGAGGGCAGTCTTCTTCAAGAGTTAGAAGTTTACTTCTTTCTTCTCAATCTCCAATTACTGATGAAGAAGTTGCAACTCAGTTGTTTCTAGCTGAGCATGGTCAAGATGCTACTGTTGAAGATATTCAAGCAGAAGAACAAATGCTAGCAGAAGAACACAAGAAAAATCTGCTTTCTGGAAAATTAAAGAAGCATGTAAAGGTTCTTAGGCCAAAAGGGAAAGGTATTGTGATTAAGGAAGCTGGAAATTCTCAACAGAGTTTACAGTCTTCAATAAAACAAGCTGAAGCCAGCCTTGGCAAAGGCAAGGGAAAGCTGGTGGAAGAAGAGCCTATTCTGAAGAAAGTCAAGACAACCTCTGACAGTGCTCAAGTTGTTAAGACAACCTCTGACAAAGCTCAAGTTGATAATTCTGATAAAGTTGTGACAACCTCTGACAAGGCTCAAGTTGTACAAACTCAGCTAGCTCCACAACTCAAAGGTTTCTTAAGACATGCACTTTCTGAAACTCTGACACTTCAACCTGTGGACTTTTCTCAAACCAGGACTGTACTTGGAAAAGAATCTTTTGATAAGTCTGGTTTAGGTTCACATAGGGAGAAGAGAATAAACAACAGATCTTTAGATCAAACTTCACTGGCAGAAGCTGGTATTGGGGTATCTCAAGAGAGCCTTGATAAACTAGAATCTGTTCAGATGGTCTATCACAGGGGATTAAAGAAAGAGGTTCTGTTATACTTCATGTCTGATGGAAGAGTATACAGAGTAGGAGAAGCTGATATTCAATTGAAGCTATGGGAAGAGCTTGAGTATGTTTTATACCTTCTCAAAATCAAAAACAAAAGTACTCATGATGCTGCTCTTGTCATAAAAGACAGAATGATGAAATCTAAAGTGCTTCTTGGAGGTGGTGTTTCTAGTGCATATATTCCTAAGTACAGAGATGCTTATGGAAAGATTGTTGAGATGAAAAGAAACAGTGCCAAGTTCAAGACAGCACTGGGTATCAAAGTCTTGGAATTCAATTTGGAGTCAGACAAATCATATTATATTCGGCTAGGGAATGAAATGAGGAAGAACAACATTTATTCTCTGAGAGCTGCTATCTACCAGACTGGAGAAAGTGATCCAGAGTATAAGGAATTGAAGGAAATTATGGTAGAAGAGCTTGAAAAGGCTGAAAGGAGACTTCTAATTGATTATCTCAGGACAGTGCCTGATATTGAAGAAATCAAGTAAAGGCTGACTGTAAGTTTTTAAAGTTTTCTGTTCTAAGTTAGAATTAAACTCTGTTATATTTTAAACACTGCATTTGTTATAAGTTTTGACATCATCAATTATCTTTTTAACTTGTACATTTTTGTATGAACAAGTTGGGGGAGATTGTTAAATATAATTGCTGACGTTTGCTCATCAGTGTTTAAGTACCAGGTATCAATCAGAGTTTATCGGAAGCCAGTCAGAGTTTACTAAAGTTTGACGAGGTGAAGAGTTTACCTTAGCTGTCGGTGTAAATATAAAGATTATAGAAGCAATATATCTTGAAGATGGAAAGAAGCAAGATATATTGAGACAGTTAAGGAAACGGAACAGAAGACATAAGCAATCCTAATTTGATATAATCTGTATATCTGATTTATAGGAATATCAATTAGAGATTGATTATGTAACTGTGTATTATATAAACACAGATAGGTTAACCCTAAAAGGGATGCGAACATAGAATTATTATTCTTGTAACCTAGCAGCTCTCTGTGATTCTTTAACATCACTGAGAGAAGAGTTATTTATATAATTCAGTTGTTGATTCATAAACAGTGTTCTCAATTGTTATTATCATATTTAAATTGATTATATATTGTGTATTCGGCCTAACACTATCTGTGTTTATATAATACACAGTTACATAATCAATCTCTAATTGATATTCCTATAAATTAGCTATACAGATTATATCAAATTAGGATTGCTTCTGTCTTCTGTTCCGTTTCCTTAACTGTCTCAATATATCTTGCTTCTTTCCATCTTCAAGATATATTGCTTCTAGAATCTTTATATTTACACCGACAGCTAAGGTAAACTCTTCACCTCGTCAGACTTTAGTAAACTCTGACTGGCTTCCGATAAACTCTGATTGATACCTGGTACTTAAACACTGATGAGCAAACGTCAGCAATTATATTTAACAATCTCCCCCAACTTGTTCATACAAAAATGTACAAGTTAAAAAGATAAGTGATGATGTCAAAACATATAACAAATGCAGTGTTTAAAATATAACAGAGTTTAATTCTAACTTAGAACAGAAAACTTTAAAAACTTACAGTCAGCCTTTACTTGATTTCTTCAATATCAGGCACTGTCCTGAGATAATCAATTAGAAGTCTCCTTTCAGCCTTTTCAAGCTCTTCTACCATAATTTCCTTCAATTCCTTATACTCTGGATCACTTTCTCCAGTCTGGTAGATAGCAGCTCTCAGAGAATAAATGATGTTCTTCCTCATTTCATTCCCTAGCCGAATATAATATGATTTGTCTGACTCCAAATTGAATTCCAAGACTTTGATACCCAGTGTTGTCTTGAACTTGGCACTGTTTCTTTTCATCTCAACAATCTTTCCATAAGCATCTCTGTACTTAGGAATGTATGCACTAGAAACACCACCTCCAAGAAGCACTTTAGATTTCATCATTCTGTCTTTTATGACAAGAGCAGCATCATGAGTACTTTTGTTTTTGATTTTGAGAAGGTATAAAACATACTCAAGCTCTTCCCATAGCTTCAATTGAATATCAGCTTCTCCTACTCTGTATACTCTTCCATCAGACATGAAGTATAACAGAACCTCTTTCTTTAATCCCCTGTGATAGACCATCTGAACAAATTCTAGTTTATCAAGGCTCTCTTGAGATACCCCAATACCAGCTTCTGCCAGTGAAGTTTGATCTAAAGATCTGTTGTTTATTCTCTTCTCCCTATGTGAACCTAAACCAGACTTATCAAAAGATTCTTTTCCAAGTACAGTCCTGGTTTGAGAAAAGTCCACAGGTTGAAGTGTCAGAGTTTCAGAAAGTGCAGGTCTTAAGAAACCTTTGAGTTGTGGAGCTAGCTGAGTTTGTACAACTTGAGCCTTGTCAGAGGTTGTCACAACTTTATCAGAATTATCAACTTGAGCTTTGTCAGAGGCTGTCTTAACAACTTGAGCACTGTCAGAGGTTGTCTTGGCTTTCTTCAGAATAGGCTCATCTTCCACCAGCTTTCCCTTGCCTTTGCCAAGGCTGGCTTCAGCTTGTTTTATTAGAGACTGTAAACTCTGTTGAGAATTTCCAACTTCCTTAATCACAATACCTTTCCCTTTTGGCCTAAGAACCTTTACAGGCTTCTTTAATTTTCCAGAAAGCAGATTTTTCTTGTGTTCTTCTGCTAGCATTTGTTCTTCTGCTTGAATATCTTCAACAGTAGCATCTTGACCATGCTCAGCTAGAAACAACTGAGTTGCAACTTCTTCATCAGTAATTGGAGATTGAGAAGAAAGAAGTAAACTTCTAACTCTTGAAGAAGACTGCCCTCCAGTGTTTATTCCTTTTCCAGCATTAGCCTGAGCATCAGAGTTTGACCTCCTCCCTTGCTCTTGAACATTCTTTTTCCTTGGATATTTGTCTTTTGCACCACCATCAGTGGTATCATCCTTCCGAGTCAGAGTTTGAGAGCTCTTGCATTTGTCTTTAGATACTCTCTCCCCCTTTTTGACATCATCAGAAATCAATACTGATGTGAGCAGTTCCAAGGAATTAGCAATTGCATCCAGCTTATTTGACATTGCAGCTTGATTCTCTTCAACTATTGACAATCTGGAGTTAAAAGCCTTCTGTTCTTTACACAAAGAGATATATAGAGATTTATCCTTTTGCAGTGTAAGTTCCCTTGCAGCTATGTCATTCCTTAGACCATCAATAACCTTGTCAGTACCATCAAAACGATTATTTAATGATTTGACTTGGACTATTGTAGCTTTTAGATGATTTAGAAGTTCAGGATTTTTAATCTCATTAGAAGACTTGGTCACAAAATCAGCAGCTCTTTCATTAGAAAAGATAGTTTCCCTACTTGACCAATTGGAAAAATACATATCCTGGAAATGAGCATCTGTAGCGCGTTGAGCAGAAATTCTTTGAGAATTGTCAACAGAGTTTGCAGAAGAATCAGCATTAGAAGAATCAGGAACATCTTCTTCAGCATTATCTTGAGCTCCCTCACTATGATCAGAGTTTGCAATAATCTCTGTAGCATTGTCATTAACTGTATCTGCAGCTTCTTCAACAATATTCTCTGCAGTGACTTCAGTGTTTAACTGTGCAGCTTCATCATGAACTTTCTCTGCTACAGCTTCATTCTTCTCAGCACCTTCTTCTTCTGCTGGAACAGCTTCTTCTACTAGAATAGCATCTTCTCCAACAATCTTCTCCTCAGCATTTTCAACAATCTTCTCAGAAGAGACAGATGTTGCTACCTGATCAACTTCATCACCAACTTCAAGAACTTGATTGGTGACAGAGAGAATCTCTGTATGAGTTTCCATAGAATCTTCAAGGACCAGAGTTGCTTGATCAGCTGCCACATCCTCAGTGTCACAAACACTGATAGCAGGATGTGCTTCAACATTGACATCAAAATCATCAAATAAAACATCTTGAGCAAAATCAGCCTCTATATCAGCATTTGCCAAGTCAGGCACAGAGGCTGCTTCAATATTTTCAATACCCTCCTGAACAAGAACTTCAGGAGCTTCGGCATTTGTAGCAACAATATTGTCAACATTGTCGGGTTCAGAAACATCCAATTCTTCAAAAAGATAGTCAGCCACTAACTTTCTTCTTTTCTGATGTGAAGTCTCATCTGCAACAACAAAAGATGGCCTATTTGCCCTTCTTTTCTTCCTTGAAGTTCCAACAGAGGTTGACACCCCAACATCAGCAGATGTTTTAGAAATCCTAGCTGGCTTAGAACCCATATGTTTAGTCCTACCACTAGATTTTGGTTGAGTTGGAAGAACAGTATTTAGAGGTTCAGGTTGTGGTTCAGATTGTGTTTGTGGTTGAGGTTCAGATTGTGTTTGTGTAGAATTGATCAAAAACTGTTGAATCAACTCAGGTAATAGGAAATCACCTACACTACCTTTCTTGACATCCTTGTTAATAAGATCAGAGAATACTCTTTTGTGCAGTTTAAAACAAGGAATAATATCATTATCATTAAGATCTACCCCAGTAACACACACAGAGAATAAAATTTGACAAAAACGAGCAAAGTAAACTACCCTCCTGTTTTCAGTCATTTTCTCACCCAAATTAGTCAAAACTAATCTTGCAAAATCAAAGTGAGTACCATAAAGTAAAGAGTACCCGATTTTCAGACTATCAGTTGGTATAGCATCCCAGTTGGTACACTTCTTTCCGAATGTTCTGGTAATGCAATCGAAGAAAAAACTCCATTCCTTTCTCAAGAAGGGTCGCTTCAATTGACCAATCTTTGCTAAAGACCCAGTGTATCCAATGGCTTGCATCATTCTTTGAAGATCAGTATCACCAACAGCAATGGTGTACGCGTCAGACTCTGCAAATCCCATTGCTTCACGAACAGTTCCTGGAGTAATGACATACTTTGTCTCTTGAAACTCAAATACAATCGATGGCGTTCCAGAATCACCACCGTCATCATAGACACCAGTCTCCCAGAAAGCTTTGATCTGAGATCCATAAAGCTTTCCAGGCTCCACCAAAGCACGCCCAATTTCCGATTGAGCAAGGAAATTCTGCAGTAAATGAAACGCCTCCGGTGCGTTCTCATTGCTAAGAGGTGCTGCATAATTGTTAGGAACGAACTCTAACCCAGAAGAAACAAACGCTGTTGTCGCCATTAGTAGATTTGAAAGAATAACAAGTAACTAATGCAAAAGCTTCGAAAGAGTTTGTAAGTAGAAAAGTGTTTGTGAATATGTGTGTGTGACAATAGATGTTAATTTGAGTAAGAAGTGAAAAGTTTAGACGTATGTGTGTGTATTGTATAAGTATGAAATTCAAAATTAAAAACTGAACAGCTTTTAATCATTAATACACAACTGTCTTACTCCTTTAATTATGTGAGTGGGACACGTGGCACACATGCAATGACCGACAGCAAATAATTGACAGTTTCCAATGCGCATGCGCAGTAAAAACAATAATAATTACCGCCTGTTACACTTTTCGAGGAAATTAACCTCTCTCCTCTGTTTAAAACATTCTTGAACAACTGTCCAATCATACTCTTTTTAAATTTTCAAAACAAATGTATTTTTCTGAAAATTATAATATGTCTGAAACCAACAAAATTTATTTTAATCACCAGAGATTAAAATTAAATTACCTCGGCGTAGAGTACACAAATCATCAGTGTTTACCAATCCTCCTCCTTTATAAATAAACTCTTTTCACTAACTGTACAGGTGTGAGTATTTGTGTGTGAATTAGCAGAGTTTACTGAATATGAATATTTAGACCATCTCAAAGTGCATAAAATCCACGAACTAAAGTAGTAAAAACTGGTTGCCTAAACTCTCATGTATAACATAAAATCTGATTTTTATATCTAAACTCTGTATACTGATATCCTTTCATTTGGATATATCTTTTATTTTTCACCCCCTTTATATATATATATATATAGATTTTAGCCCTTATCTCATACAATAAGTTCCTGGATCTTCCTAGGCACAACATGATCTCAAAGGAATTTGTGCTCTTTTTGGCATCTTTTGATTTGAGGGTGAATTATTTGCAATTAATAATCAGAGTTTAGACTTTTTATCAGTTAATACAATTAATTTATGAGAGAAAATGCAAACAGCTAATACAACTTCAGTGTATAGAATCAATAAACTAAGAGATGCTATAAATATAGAGACAGTATCATGCTGTGTAAAATTTCTGCACATTTTGTAATCAGAATTTATAATACTTAAAAGGATTCATGATGACTTACTGAAAATCATGCTTCATACACTTTTCTTCATCGGTCCATGTGTTTCAGACAAAAATCATAATCAGAGTTTAACATCAGACTTTAACCGACAGAGTATGACTGACAGAGTATGACTAACAGAGTTTACTTATCAGAGTTTATCATGCTGGTGCAAATAACAGTTAACACATGCAAAGAATCATGAGCATAAAATCATGTATAGAGTTTGAATCTAACCAGTATCTCTAGTCAAAACCAGAGATCATTCCAAGTTCATTTACCAGTCTTGTAAAGGTAGCATCACTCAAAGGTTTGGTGAAGATATCCGCAAGCTGTTGGTCTGTAGATACAAAATGAAGCTCAATATCTCCTTCTTCCACATGTTCTCTGATAAAATGATACCTTATGCTGATGTGCTTGATCATGGAGTGCTGTACTGGATTACCTGTCATAGCAATAGCACTTTGATTATCACAGTAAATAGGTATTTTAGAGTACCTTAATCCATAGTCCAGCAACTGATTCATCATCCATAAAATCTGTGCACAACAGCTACCAGCAGCTATATACTCTGCTTCTGCTGTGGATGTGGAAATTGATTTCTGTTTCTTACTGTACCAAGAAACTAATCTGTCACCTAAAAATTGACAGCTTCCACTTGTGCTTTTTCTGTCTATCTTACAGCCTGCAAAGTCTGCATCAGAGTAACCAATTAAGTTAAACTCTGATTCTCTAGGATACCACAAACCAAGAGTTATGGTTCCTTTGAGATATTTGAAAATCCTCTTCACAGCTGTTAGATGTGGTTCTCTGGGGTCTGCTTGAAATCTTGCACAAAGACATGTTGCATACATGATATCAGGTCTACTTGCAGTGAGGTAAAGAAGAGACCCTATCATTCCTCTATAATTTGTCATATCTACTGAGGCTCCTGTGTCTTTGTCTAGCTTTATTGCAGTAGCCATGGGAGTTGTAGCAGATGAACTATCAAGCATACCAAATTTCTTAAGAAGATTTCTGGTATATTTTGTTTGATTGATAAAAATCCCATCATCTGTTTGCTTGACCTGTAAGCCTAGAAAATAACTAAGCTCTCCCATCATGCTCATTTGATACCTTGATTGCATAAGCTTGGCAAATTTCTTACAGAGTTTGTCATTAGTAGATCCAAAAATTATGTCATCCACATAGATTTGAACTAACAGCAAGTCATCACCAGAATTAAAATAGAACAAGGTCTTGTCAATTGTACCTCTTGTGAACCCACTTTCTAAAAGAAATTGAGCCAGAGTTTCATACCATGCTCTAGGTGCCTGCTTTAGTCCATATAATGCCTTATCAAGCCTGCAGACATAATCTGGATGTTTGGGATCTATAAACCCTGGAGGTTGTTCAACAAACACTTCTTCTTCAAGTTTCCCATTAAGAAAAGCACTTTTTACATCCATCTGAACGACTTTAAACTTTTTGTGAGCAGCATAGGCCAGAAAATCCTTATTGCCTCCAACCTTGCAACTGGAGCAAAGGTTTCATCATAGTCAATTCCTTCCTGCTGTGAATAGACTTTAGCCACAAGTCTAGCCTTATTCCTTGTAATCACTCCATCACTGTCTGTTTTGTTTCTGAAAACCCACTTTGTACCAATAATAGATCTGTTCTTTGGTCTTGGTACAAGTGTCCAAACTTCATTCCTCTCAAATTCATTTAACTCCTCTTGCATTGCTGTTATCCAGTTAGCATCTTGAAGAGCTTCTTCCACTTTCTTGGGTTCTGTTTGAGATAAGAATGCATGAAACAGACATTCATTATTTGTAGCACTTCTAGTTCTTACACTAGCTTCTGGATCTCCAATTATCAAGTCAGGTGTATGAGCCTGTGTCCACCTTCTTGTAGTTGGTAATTGGCTTCTATTATCATTATTAGATCCTCCCCCTTGATCCATGCTCTCCTGATGTTCTTCTTGACCATTTGCATTCTCTGAGGCTCCCCCTGAATTGGACTGTTCAGTATTTGAACTTTCAGAGTTTGGCTCAGAGTTTCTGTTTGATTCTTTATTTGACTCTCTTTCAGAATTTGAGTCATCACTTTGAGAAGTTTCAGAAGTTTCTTCACGCTCCCCCTCAACTGGTTCTCTATTTTGTTCTGTCAAAGAAAATTCTTCAGTGTTTACCAGTAGAGGATCAGCGTATGCTTCGTCAGAGTTTGTTGGATTTACTTCATCAGAGTTTACATCATCAGAGTTTAAATCTTCATTTTCAAAGCGAAGTTGATCATGATATTCTTCATCTTCTATTCCAGTTATTTTCTTGTCATCAAATGACACATGTATAGACTCCATGATCACTTTGGTTCTCAGATTGTAGACTCTGAATTCTTTAGTTGACAATGGGTATCCAACAAAAATTCCTTCATCAGCTTTTAAGTCAAACTTGGTCAACTTTTCAGGATGAGTTTTCAACACAAAACACTTGCATCCAAAAATATGAAAATATTTCAAATTTGGCTTCTTATTCTTCACCATCTCATATGGTGTTTTTCCATGCTTGTTGATCAATGTAGCATTTTGAGTAAAACAAGCAGTTTGAACAGCTTCTGCCCAGAAATATGTTGGTAACTTTGCTTCATCAATCATTGTTCTGGCAGCTTCGATTAGGGTTCTGTTCTTTCTTTCAACTACACCATTTTGCCGTGGAGTTCCAGGTGCAGAAAATTCTTGCTTCACTCCTCTTTCCTTGCA
Organism: Heracleum sosnowskyi; assembly: GCA_030848705.1. Classification (NCBI taxonomy): domain Eukaryota; kingdom Viridiplantae; phylum Streptophyta; class Magnoliopsida; order Apiales; family Apiaceae; genus Heracleum; species Heracleum sosnowskyi. The sequence goes on from CM061235.1 coordinate 78,238,767, forward strand.
GAAAGCTTCCATTTCTGAATTTCTGAACTCAGTTACATTATCACTTCTTATAATTTTCACTTTAAAATCTGATCCTTTTTCCAGTAGCTTTACATGATCCTTTAGAATTGAGGCAGTTTCATCCTTCTTTGCTAAGAAATACACCCATGTGTACCTTGTGTACTCATCAACAATGACTAAGGCATACTTCTTTCTGCCCAATGACATTATATTTACTGGACCAAAAAGATCAACATGTAGAAAATGATATGGATCCACAACTGAAGATTCAGATTTAGTCTTGAAAGATGACTTCCTTTGCTTGGCCTTTTGACAAGAATCACACAGACCATCTAAGCTGAGTATTGACTTTGGAAGTCCCCTTACAAGATCTTTTCGAATTAGCTCATTGATGTTGTTCAAGTTTAGATGAGAGAGCTTCTTATGCCATTTCCAACTCTCTTCATTTGACATTCTTGCAGATAGACACACAGTTTTTCCTTCAGAGTTTGTTACCAAACTTGCTTCATAGATGTTATTTTGCCTGTGTCCAACTAGAACAACTTTCCCTGTAGATTTGCTGATCACTTCACAATGTTCAGAATGAAAATCTACATGGTATCCTCTGTCACAGATTTGACTCACAGAAAGCAGATCATGCTTGAGTCCTGAGACTAGAGCTACATTTTTGATGATGACACTTCCAAGATTGATATTGCCATATCCCAGAGTACGTCCTATGTTGCCATCTCCATAGGAAACTTTTGGGCCAGCCTTCTCCTCATAGTCTGATAGCAGGGCTTTATTTCCAGTCATATGTCCTGAGCATCCACTGTCCAAGATAAGTGTGCTCTCTTTTATGCCCTGCAATCACAAACAAACACTAAGTGTTAGTTTTAAGGATCCAGACTTGCTTGGATCCTTTGGCTTTCTTAACAGTGTTAGCTTTTGCAGCGGAATCATTTTCAACAGAGTTTAAACTAACATTGTCAGACTTTACACTTGCAGAATTTGCTCTAACCCATTTCAAGTTGGGTTTTAGCTCATAATAGTTGTGATAAATAGCATGATAACTCTTGCAAGTATAAATGGAATGCCAAGTGCTCCCACAGTGTGTGCATAAAGTCTGTGGTCTAACCCTTACATAATCATCCTTCACTCCAGATTTTGAGGGTAAAGAGTTAATATCTTTGTTCTTATTGCAAAACCTGGCAAGATGGTTAGTACAACCACAATTATGACATGTTTTTCTAGGAGCAGCAGAATTAGGCAGATAATCATTTCTTTTATTAATGCCTACTTTTCCATTCCTATTCTTCTTAAACATTTTCTTTTTGTCAACAGACTTTACCTCTTTGAGCTTATGTTTGAATTGTTTCTCTGTCATTAAACCAACATTAACCTGTTTATCACAGATTTTTACTGGTTCTTTAACAGCTTCTAGCTCAATCTTATTCTCTGTTATTGAACCAACATTAACCTGTTCTTCACAAGTTTCAACTGGTTCCATAACAACTTCTTTCACAACAACAGACTTTAACTTACTGTTTTCAGGAACAAATAGCATAGGTTTAAGTTGTGGTTTCACTTTAACTTTATCTTGAAACCTAAGTTCATCTCCCTCACAGTAACCTAAGCCTACAGTATCTGTCTGAAAAACCTGATGTGTGTCTCTTCCAGAATTTGTCCAGGTTTTAATCACTTTTCTCTCTTTTTCCAACTCAGACTCTATTTGCCTATATCTTTTAAGCAATTCCTGTTCAACATAAACAGCATCATCTCTCTCTTTTTGAACTTGTTGCATGTTAACAAGCTTCTCTTCAAGAAATTTATTTCTTTCTTTAAGACCTAGATTCTCAGATTTGATTCTTTCATTCTCTAAAGTCTGATCCCTATAGCTAACATGTATGCTTTTAATATAAATTCTTAACTTAGATATATTATCAGTATCATAAGCATAAGTTGTTAGGGGTACCTTGTTTTCAGATGACTCAGCTTCATCTCTTACAGTTGCCATGAGAGCATAATTGACTCCCTCATCTGAGTCTGAAGTGTCTGCCCAGTCCTTGCCTTTGGAGATGAGTGCTTTCTCAGATTTTGCTTTCTTGCACTCTAGAGCATAATGACCCATCTCTTTACACTTGTATCACTGGATCTCAGACTTGTCTTTCTTTCCAGAGTTGGTATTTCCTCCATCAGACTTTCTGAAATTTCTCTTATCAAAGTTTGAATCTCTCCTTGAAAATCTCTTTCCTTTCTTGAAGTTCTTGAATCCCATCTTCTTGAAGGTTTTCACCATTAAATCAGCCATCCTCGTCATCTCTTCTTCATCATCATCAGAATCAGAAGCTTCATCATTAGTATTTGAGCCATCATCAGAGTTTGATGACTCACTGTCAGATTTAATGATTAAAGCCTTTGCTTTGGCTTTCTTTCTTGATGATTCCTTCTTGACAGGCTTTTCTTCAACTTTAAGAGCAACAGATTTTGTCTTCTTACTCAATCTTCTATTCCTTTGTTCTATCTCCAGTTCATGAGTTTTCAGCAACCCATAGATCTCATCAAGATCTGTATCTGCAAGCTCATAATTATCCCTTATTGTTGTTGCCTTTAAATCCCATTTTTCAGGTAGAGATAACAGAAACTTGAGATTAGACTCTTCAATATCATATTCTTTATCAACTAGAGATAGATCATTCAATAGTTTACAAAATATGTCATATGTCTCAGTCAAAGTTTCACCAGATCTTGAATCAAAGTGTTCATACTCCTGTGTTAGTATAGTCCTCCTATTCTTCTTAATAGCACCTGTTCCTTGGCATCTGACTTCTAAAGCATCCCAAATTTCTTTGGCAGTTTTACAGCCAATAACTCTGTTAGACATAACATTATCTAAGGCACTGTGGAGAAGATGTCTAACCTTTGCATCCTTTGCAATTGATGAGATGTCTTCAGGAGTCAAATCCTTCTTTTCCTTTGGAATCATCTTCTGCTCTTCATCAGCAATAACAGGAGACAGTTTCGTCGGCTTATGAGGACCATTGTAAATTCTATCAAGGTATTCTGGATCTGTGGCTTCCAGAAACATGGTCATCTTGACTTTCCATACAGGATATTCAACTGGTTTCAAAATTGGAACCCTGATAGTTTCATATCGACTTACAGAAGCAGGTTGAACCTTCTGAGAATTAGAACCTTCCTGAGAGTTGTCAGCCATGATTATACTTGTGATTGAATCGTAAAACTGTATATATCAATCAGACTTGGCTCTGATACCAATTGTTAGGCCAAATACACAATATATAATCAAGATAAGTATGATAATAACAATTGAGAACACTGTTTATGAATCAACAACTGAATTATATAAATAACTCTTCTCTCAGTGATGTTAAAGAATCACAGAGAGCTGCTAGGTTACAAGAATAATAATTCTATGTTCGCATCCCTTTTAGGGTTAACCTATCTGTGTTTATATAATACACAGTTACATAATCAATCTCTAATTGATATTCCTATAAATTAGCTATACAGATTATATCAAATTAGGATTGCTTCTGTCTTCTGTTCCGTTTCCTTAACTGTCTCAATATATCTTGCTTCTTTCCATCTTCAAGATATATTGCTTCTAGAATCTTTATATTTACACCGACAGCTAAGGTAAACTCTTCACCTCGTCAGACTTTAGTAAACTCTGACTGGCTTCCGATAAACTCTGATTGATACCTGGTACTTAAACACTGATGAGCAAACGTCAGCAATTATATTTAACATACCATACAGTTCAAAATACTGTATACGAGGAAGCATTCAAGCTCCAATATATAATATGAACAAGTTCCAATATAATCTAAAATATGAAGTTACAAGGTACTTCAATAAAACATTTTCGTAAATACCTCTGTTCTGCAAAATATAACAGACCCTCAACATCCTTTATAAAACTGAAGTATTGTTATAATTCCATCACATTATAACCCTCAACAGTTCAAGATACTGTTAGATATATATTATTAGATTGTAACCTTAGTCATATACTGGCACTTGAGCTGTCATTAATCAACCTCAACACAATTTGAAATCCTCAACATTTGATAATCCTCTCATAGTTCAAGTTACTATGGGATATACTTCTCATTCAATTAATCAGAAATAAATTATTTCCCAGCACTTAAGCTATACTACAGTTTAATAACAACAAATTCCCAATCACTCTTTCAACAATCAATGCCAGCCTCCAAGCTGTTTCAATATCAATCAATCTTAACAGTTCAATCTGTTGTAGAGATAACACAATTAGTTACTCTATTTATTAACAGCATTTATCTAAAGCAATTCACTTTTAAAACATTTTCATTATTATCTTATCCGAGGGACTGGGACTTTCAAGCCACTGGATATGATTAAACGATGATCAGTCGCTTCAATCATGTCCTTCCGAGGGACCTTTTTACTACTAGTAGTTGGACAAGAACACTTTTCGAACTTGACCAGGCCAAGAACACTTTTCAAACCTGACCATGACAAGAACAACTTTCTGAACTTGTCTTGATGATGCAAGAACACTTTTCGAACTTGTCAATCATCCTTTGGCAGCACATGGGCCAGAAATAAAATGGCTGGACCGACTAGATACGGTCACTTACGCAGGTTTACCGCATATCCGGTATTCTCAATCCGCAGTAACGACATTCAAGTCGACCGCAATCTAGTTGCAATAGCACACTGACCAATCCGGCCACATATGTTAGGGCATCATATACAATGATCCATGCACTAACAAGTCCCCTTAATAACAGGAAAAAATCTTTACTCATATAATGTTCGAAGGAACAATCTTCGAACTATGATAACTATTACCAACAAAATACTTAGTTCATCTCCGTATCATTCATTTGAGTCCACTTCACTTAATTACACTTCCCTATTCTAGGGATTCACAAGTCCTTATACATATATATTACTTAGGGTAGCCATGCCTGTTGGGTTTTATACTAAACTATTCATTTGTAGTATATAAACATTGTCCATTTTATTGAGAATCTTGATTGCATATTTTTACATTGTCAGTTTATTATATATTGTGGATAATTTAGTATCAAATGGGATAACAGAAGATTAAATTATCAGTGTCTATATATAATATAAAAAAAGGGTTCACAGTTTAAGTGGAATTAGACAAACCACTGGAATAACTGAAGTATTATTTGGGAATAGTTTATCTTGACTATTAAATAATACTTGTATACTTTGTGTATATTGAACAGAATCGAAATATTAGAATTGTTCTTCTATTCTGACAATAAAGAAGAACTAAGATTCTATGATATTATTAATGCTTAGGTTCTCAATCCAAGTGTAGTGATTGACACTTGTATGCAATGCACATGCTTTGATTCATATGTGATGTAATTAATTGTTAATTATAATATTATGTATTGAGTAATGACATTGCATGCAGAGTGGGATATTAATTACATAAGGAAACCATGTCCTGATAATATTAGGGTTGATGATGTCCTCTTGAAAGCTCATAAAGATAATTTTGCTTTAGTCCTGCAGGCAGATTTGTTCTTGTATAATTATAAGGTTGAGTGGATGATCAAGGATAAAAAGATATTAATTAAATTAATTATCAGAAATTAATTTAATTAATGGACATACGATATCTTAAACATGGGGAATTTAATAAGCAAATAATATATGAGCCGAATTTAATAATAAAATAATTACGGTATTAGGAAAGGTAGTGCAAATATTAATTCGTTAGTGGATAGAATTAATATTTAATGACATTGGGCTTGACCCAGAATGTCATTGGGAGGCCCGACCTAATTGTCCATGATCCCTAATGGAGCCTATATATTTTCTTGTTCTCCTAAAGCTGCAAAAAGAAGAATTCGAGATTAAAAACCTAGGGCAGCCGCAAGGAGCTAGGGTTTTGGGATTTCGAGGCTTTAAGGAGAGGAAACTTTGGGAGATCGAAGGCCACACTTCGCTCGAAGGGAATAAAGGAATTCTGTAGAAGACGTGGATCTGAATCGTAGCGATTAAGGTAAAGTTTTCTTTTCGAACTCATAGTCAATCATATAGTAAAATGCAGAACAATAATCATACGTCCCAACAATTGGCATCAGAGCCTGGTTATGCAGTTCTGCGTTTTATGATATGATGTCCATGTCGTAATTATATATGCATGTATATGGTGGTTGCTTGTATTGATTCTGTGATGCAGGTTGTAATCCACTATCATGGTCATGTTTTATTTGATTATGTGATTGGATCCCACGTGGTTTATCGTGGATGTTTGATTGTTGTAAATCACGAGGGTTTATCGTCATAGTTAAGATTATGATCAGATGTATGTAATAGAATAGGTTTGTTTTGCTGTATTATGTTGTATGTAATCGTTTAAACATCGGAGATACGAGAAAAAGGGTTCTTCCGCTGCGCCATACTGTTTTCGTGGGAGCTTCGCTGTTTTGGCTGCAGATTTTGCATACGATGTCCGATTTGGGCGAATAAGCACTTTTCGGAAACGGCAGAACGAGACGAACAGACTGGAATGCATCTAAAGAACCATTCCCCGATTTTTGGACCCATTCTGACGCTGTTTAGGCCTCCAAACGGGCTCCTGAAGATTTCAGGAAATTTTCAACGAAAGAATTCGAAGCTAATTTTCTGGGGCCATAATAGTGGATGTGTTTTACTATGTTTTACATAATTTCTGCTATTTATTTTAATTATTGCAATTTTATATGCCTTACGTGATTATCATGCCATGCAATACTAACCTTAGTATGCTAGAACGACATGGACATGGGGTTATATGCTATGCCTTAATTATGTTGATCGTCATGCCATGTTCTTCTATGTTATGTGTTCTTTGTCTTGTTATTATGATAACATGTGGAACTCGAAGAATTAACATAGGACTATGCATGTAGATATAAAAAAAAAAAAAAATCCTCAAAGTAAAATACTAAGTGGGAGAGGGAATTAATTTGATATTAGATCCCATGGTCATCCATTATTGGTTGTATGTAATTTAACACTATGACGATTATGAATTGGATATATGTCACCCATCGTGGCGTATTATTTATGACGTCTGGGTAGTGTTAAGGATATTACTAGGACAATCTTCTTAAGTTAATCACGAATATTGAAAGGTAAGCTCACCCCATCGTGACATACCAAGTTTCATAGAATTCGAGAAAAAGTTGGACATTCCTTGATTGATGTTGATAATGGATATTTCTGTCTTAGGGGTTGTGTTCTTAAGCGAGTCCGTCTGTGACTTCACCGAAAACACCTGGGATTTATCCACTGATACATCGAACGGATGGGTCTGACTAAAGGCAACTTAAGATCTAAATAATGGTATACACTTAGCTATGAAAGATAATATATAGTCCACCCTAACGTGGCGTATTATTTAGTAGTATGACCGAAGTAATATTTAAATTTAAATGGTATATATGTCACCCATCATGGCGTACCAGATATTTATGGAATTTAAATATTAGTGCATTAATTTTAATTAATTGTTAGAGGAAACAAATAGGTTTTAAGATATATGCAATATTCTGATTAAGTGTTATATGCATGATTCTCAGGATAGAATGGGCTTTAATCCACTTTTCACCATACTTAAGGATAACAATCTTACCGTACCTAACTATATTGAATGGAAACGCAATTTAGACATAGTGTTGACTGCTGAAGAGTTCAAATTTTGTACTGTTGAACCCAAACCGGAACAGCCTGCTGCCGATGCTCCGGATGAGGAAAAAGTGTATTTTAAGAAGTGGACTAAGGCAGATGAGATGTCGCGATGTTACATTCTGGCAGCAATGTCGGGTGTTTTGCAACATCAGCATCAGGCCATGACCACTGCTGCATATATGCTCTATAATCTCAAGGAGCTTTTCGGAGATCAGAATAGGGCTGCTAGGCAAGTAGCAATGAAGTCTCTAATGAACACTCAGATGGCTGAAAAAATACTTGTAAGGGACCATGTTCTTCTGATGATGTCTCATATAAATGAACTAGAGGTCCTTGGTGCTGATATTGATGCGGAAACGCAGGTCGATATCATACTTATGAGTTTGCCCAAAAGCTTTGAGCCGTTTCGCTTGAATTACAACATGAACAAGAAGTTGTATAGTCTTGCAGAACTTCTGACAGAGCTTCAGGCAGCGGAATCATTATTTCAGTAGCATGTTCAGGTAAATGTGGCTGAGAAAGTTTCTTCTTCAAAGCCGAAAGGAAAGAAGAAGAAGAAGGTTCAGACACAGAAAGTTGTGAAACCATTGGGAGTTCAGAATTCAGTGAAGAAGCCTAAGGGCAAGTGCTTCAAGTGCAAGCAGTCGGGTCACTGGAAAAAGGATTGTCCTCTTTCTAAGAAGAACAATGATGGTATGTCTCTTTCTCTTGTTACGGAAACATATATAGCGGCTATGTCTACGAGCACTTGGTGTGTAGACACAGGAGCCACTGATCATGTTTGTAATTCCATTCAGGGGTTCCAGAAAACCAAGCTGCTTAGAGATGGTGAGATATATGTGTTCATGGGAGATGCTACGAAAGTAGCAGTGGTTGCAGTTGGAGTTATTTCTTTATCTTTTGGTTATGATAGGATTTTGGTTTTGAATAATTGTCTTTATGTACCTTCATTTAGAAGGAATTTAATTTCGGTTTCTAAACTTGCTATGGATGGTTATAATGTTTGTTTGGATCGTAATGTTTCCATTATGATGAATAAACGAGTTATATGTTCTGGTACATTGCAAGACAATTTATATATTATTGATCCTATAGAACCAATGCTGCAACCAAGTGAAATTAATAATACATTTTCTACCTCTAGTAAAAGAAAGGAACCTTCTGGATTGAACCAAACATATCTTTGGCACTTGAGATTAGGTCATATTAACTTGAGGAGGATTCAAAGATTGGTAGTAGATGGGACTTTAGGCTCGTTGGCAGTGGAGCCATTTCCAGTCTGTGAATCTTGCTTGGAAGGAAAAATGACCAGTAGACCTTTTAAGGCAAAAGGAAATAGAGCCAAAGATGTGTTAGAATTGGTTCATACTGATTTATGTGGACCTATGAATATCCAAGAGAGAGGTGGGTATGAATATTTTGTCACTTTCATTGATGATTATTCGAGATATGGATACATTTATCTGTTGCACCGCAAGTCTGAGTGCTTTGAAAAATTCAAAGAGTACAAAGCAAGTGCGGAGAAGCGACATTCAGGAAAATGTATCAAGTCACTACGATCAGATCGTGGGGGCGAATACCTGCTTGGAGAATTTAGAGAATATTTATCAGAACATGGGATTTCATCCCAGTTGACTGCACCTGGCACACCTCAGCAGAATGGTGTAGCAGAAAGAAGGAACCAGACTCTTTTAGAGAGTGTTAGATCGATGATGAGTTATTCGAATTTACCCAAGTCGTTTTGGGGGCATGCTCTAGAAACAGCGGCTTATCTTCTAAACTTGGTACCTTCTAAGTCAGTTCCAAAAACTCCAAAAGAATTGTGGACTAGTACCAAACCTAGTTTGAAACACATTTGGATTTGGGGTTGTCCAGCACATGTGCTGAACAGTGCTGAACAAGAATGTGACTAAGTTAGATTCTCGTACAGAAGTGAGGCTGTTTGTGGGTTATCCCAAGGGAACAAAAGGGTATTTGTTTTATAGTCCTAAGGATCAGGATATCATTGTAAGCACCAATGCTAGATTCTTAGAGGAAGACTATATAATGAATCACAAACCCATGAGTACTGTTGTTTTAGAGGAAATAGTGGGAGGACAAGATAATTCTAATATGCCACCGGTACAAGTAGAACAACCACAAGTAAATGAACAACCTATCACTAATACCACACCAATGCTTCGTCGTAGTGGGAGGGTTGTTAAACAACCTGAGAGGTTCATGTTTTTGGGAGAGTCTTCGGACTTAGTCTCTGGTGAACATGATGAGGCCCAGGACATACGAAGAAGCAATGCAAGATAAGGATGCAGATCTTTGGCAAAAGGCTATGCAATCTGAGATGGAATCTATGTATTCCAATGAAGTCTGGGATCTCGTGGAACCACCCAATGGTGTAAAACCCATTGGATACAAGTGGATCTACAAAAGAAAAAGAGGATCTGACAAAAAGGTGAAAGCCTGGAAAGCAAGACTTGTTGCGAAAGGGTATACTCAGAAACAAGGAATTGATTATGAGGAAACCTTTTCTCCGGTAGTCATGCTAAAGTCAATCCGGATTCTTTTATCTATAGCAGCTCATCTCGATTATGAGATTTGGCAAATGGATGTCAAGACAGCTTTCCTAAATGGAAGTCTTGATGAAAACATCCATATGCAGCAACCAGAGGGATTCATCAAAGAGGGCCAAGAGCATCTAGTGTGTAAGCTTAAGAAGTCCATTTCTGGACTGAAACAAGCTTCCAGGGAGTGGAACATTCATTTTGATCAGGCCGTCCAGTCAAATGGTTATGATCAGAGTCCAAGCGAAGCATGTGTGTATAGGAAAAGTGAAGGAAATGCAGTGGTTTTTCTAGTACTATATGTAGATGACATTTTGCTCATTGGAAACAATGTAGAGATGTTGTCATCTATTAAGGCATGGTTGTTCAAACAATTTGAAATGAAAGACTTAGGTGAAGCCGCATACATTCTTGGGATCAAAGTTATAAGAGATCGCAAGAAAAGAACGTTGGCTTTATCTCAAGAACCGTACATTGATGAGGTATTGGCTCATTTTAACATGCAGGACTCTAAGAAGAGTAATTTACCTTTTAGACATGGAGTCTCTCTATCAAAGGAGCAGTGTCCTAAGACACCTAAAGAGATAGAGAACATGAGAGCAGTTCTTTATGATTCAGCATGTGGAAGCTTAATGTATGTTATGTTATGCACGAGACCTGATATTTGCTTTGCCGTAGGCATGGTCAGTAGATATCAGTCCAATCCAGGTCAGGAACATTGGAGTGCAGTAAAAACGATACTTAAGTACCTGCGAATGACTAAGAAGTATATGTTAATTTACAAGGCTTCAGACTTGTTTCCTGTGGGATATACCGATTCAGATTTCCAGACAGATAAGGATAAGAGGAAGTCAACCTCGGGGTGTGTTTTTACTTTAGGAGGTGGAGCTGTAATATGGAGGAGTGTGAAGCAGAAATGCATCGCAGACTCAACCATGGAAGCTGAATATGTGGCAGCCTCTGAGGCAGCCAAGGAGGCTATATGGTTCCGGAATTTCCTGCTGGATTTGAATGTAGTTCCTAATTTGCCACGACAAATCACAATTTATTGTGATAATACTGGTACTGTTGCAAATACAAAGGAACCACGAGAACATAAGGCAGCAAAACACATTGAGCGTAAGTATCACCTCATACGACAGTTCGTTAAGCGAGGAGATATTATTGTGACTGATATAGCATCAAAGGACAACCGGGCTGATCCTTTCACGAAGAGTTTACCAGCTAAGGTTTTTGAAGAAAACGTGGAGGCGATAGGAGTCAGATGTCTGGTCACGGAATAGTTATTTAAACTGGTAGCGGATTATATTAATAAACACTGATATACTCAAAGAATAGCTTGACTATAAGTGGGAGATTGTTGGGTTTTATACTAAACTATTCATTTGTAGTATATAAACATTGTCCATTTTATTGAGAATCTTGATTGCATATTTTTACATTGTCTGTTTATTATATATTGTGGATAATTTAGTATCAAATGGGATAACAGAAGATTAAATTATCAGTGTCTATATATAATATAAAAAAAGGGTTCACAGTTTAAGTGGAATTAGACAAACCACTGGAATAACTGAAGTATTATTTGGGAATAGTTTATCTTGACTATTAAATAATACTTGTATACTTTGTGTATATTGAACAGGATCGAAATATTAGAATTGTTCTTCTATTCTGACAATAAAGAAGAACTAAGATTCTATGATATTATTAATGCTTAGGTTCTCAATCCAAGTGTAGTGATTGACACTTGTATGCAATGCACGTGCTTTGATTCATATGTGATGTAATTAATTGTTAGTTATAATATTATGTATTGAGTAATGACATTGCATGCAGAGTGGGATATTAATTACATAAGGAAACCATGTCCTGATAATATTCGGGTTGATGATGTCCTCTTGAAAGCTCATAAAGATAATTTTGCTTTAGTCCTGCAGACAGATTTGTTCTTGCATAATTATAAGGTTGAGTGGATGATCAAGGATAAAAAGATATTAATTAAATTAATTATCAGAAATTAATTTAATTAATGGACATACGATATCTTAAACATGGGGAATTTAATAAGCAAATAATATAGGAGCCGAATTTAATAATAAAATAATTACGGTATTAGGAAAGGTAGTGCAAATATTAATTCGTTAGTGGATAGAATTAATATTTAATGACATTGGGCTTGACCCAGAATGTCATTGGGAGGCCCGACCTAATTGTCCATGATCCCTACTGGAGCATATATATATTCTTGTTCTCCTAAAGCTGCAAAAAGAAGAATTCGAGATTAAAAACCTAGGGCAGCCGCAAGGAGCTAGGGTTTTGGGATTTCGAGGCTTTAAGGAGAGGAAACTTTGGGAGATCGAAGGCCACACTTCGCTCGAAGGGAATAAAGGAATTCAGTAGAAGACGTGGATCTGAATCGTAGCGATTAAGGTAAAGTTTTCTTTTCGAACTCATAATCAATCATATAGTAAAACGCAGAACAGTAATCATACGTCCCAACAATGCCTACCTCAAAATATTCCTCAACCCATATTTAGTCTATGCATATATATATATATAAGTATATACACTTTATCACGAGCAATAACATAAGGTCAAGAAGTCAACAATTAAGGATAGAAATCTTGCATCATCATGAATCAAATATTTTGATAAGTGGAATATAGTATTAGAAAACTTTCCACAATACTCGCAACAGAAGAGTTGATATATAATTTTAATAAAGCTCAAAAATACACTTTCATAATTATTGAAGGTACAATATGATTTCTAAATAATGAAATCCAATTAAAAGTATTTAATAAATATTCAAATAATATTTATTAAATGAAATGAGTGATTAAAGAATATTTTTAATCTGAATAATTACATTTAAAACCTTGAATGAATATTCAAACAATATTCATAAATAAATAATCAATAAATGATTATAAGATAAAACCTTTAAATGAATATCCAAAAATAATATTCATTTAATAAATAAATAATAAAGGATTTAAGTAAATCTCCAAATGAATGTTCAAAATAATATTCATAAATCGATAACTGATAACAGATAATAAGTAGTCTTTACAAGACATTTGAAATGATATTCTCGAATAATATTTATCGAAAACAATTCTCAGAAATAATCTCAAGGTATATATATCCCTATATATATACATACTTACACCGTTTCCGGTTCGTAACAAAATATCTCGAAGATACGCCCTACACTAAGGGCACTCATAATTTTCGGCTTATAGCTATCAATCAATACTAGCCTATAAGCAACTTATCAAAATTACAATACATATATTGTTATATAACAGCTCAAAACATATATGCATATTCTTGCATCACATATTTCACAATTAACAATAGTACAAAATAGGTTTTTTAAAACTTGCCTGGAAATCCTGAAGTAGCCGTAAGTCTTAGGTTGGTCCAGTAATCTAGAATCAACACAAGGTTCCAGATTAATAACTTAAACTCTTTCACCATACTAAGTATACACTAACTCAAGTACAAAGTTCACTTTCAAGTTAACTCCTTAAGATCCTCTACTCGAGCATGCTCGCTCACGCATTTTTATAAAATTGAAATATAATCCTTTTAATACGAAATCTTTTCGAGGGTCTTCCTAAACGTACCTAGAATGTTAACACAAAGTTTCACATTCCAATAAGTCGCTTTAGGGGTTTGATCACTATCTCAAAGTTCATGCAATGAACTACTTAGTTACGCGAAACCGCTTTCACTGAAACAGACATTTCTCTTAAACCGTAAATCGTAACGACACGATTCTTTCGCTAAAACAATCTATGAAACAAGGCCTACATGTTCATGGTCAGAAACTTCATGTTCATTCCCTTTAATTTAACCGTGACTTCTGCCTAAACTATCTAAGGAAATTTCGGCATGGTAACTGCGCTTATACGCGATTCCCGTGTTTTTAAACACTTCAAACAACCAAACCAACAACCATTATACTTCATCAACACATCCAAAACAGCCCCTAAACATTATCACACACTAAATCAAGCTTCACAAAATCACTCATCCTCAAATCGAACATAAGATTCACGGATCTTAACGATAACACAAATAACGACTCTAATCATTATTTCAACCATAAAACTCATATAAACAAAAAGGGGCAGAGGTTTTTATACCTTCCTTGAAGCTTCCAAAGCATCAGCAATGGCTAATCTAGGCTTGGGGTGCTTGGATGATCCTTATATAGCTTGAACTCATGGAAACAAAATCATAAAAACAAGTAGTTACTATTCATCATCTTTCTTAATCACTAAAATCAGATGGGTAAAACACAGAGGTGAGGCGAGCGCTTACCATGGTTGCGTAGAGATTCTCGAGAGCTTCGATTTGAGTGGTGGAACGCCAAAAACGGACAAGGGAATCACAAGTTATGAGCATTTCTTTCTCCACCATTTTCATCCTTTTTCTCTCTCGGGATTTGGTTAAAAGAAGTGAGTTTTGATCTTATCTCTTTGAAAAATATCTAAGTCATGGTCTTGGCTTCTCCCACACACCTTAATGGCTGGTCCTTTAGTGCAAAAGACTAGCTTTCCCCTTGCTTTAATGTGGTTTTCACAAGAAGCTTCCTCTTTGGTGACATAAGCATTTCGTTTACTCGTTTGTTTCGTTTTCCTCTAACTTTCTCGAGTTCTTTACCTCGTATCCAATTTCCGACTTCACATTTGTTTATTAATTAATTAGACAAGGTTGCCTTTGAAGTTTCATTCCATTCAGAGCCCGAAAATGTTTACTATTCGCTTTGGACCGTCTTAGACTGCTTTAATCATCTTAAATCTAGAATCTACCATTCTTTTGTTCCGTCGAATCCTTAATTCCTTAAATATTATTATCCCTCATAAAATACACATTCATAGGGTTCTCGTGTCGTATCACTATTCATCAAATCTTGTATTTAAATCGATTCGTGTCTCGTTGTTCGGTTACGGCTTAATCTTGATGAACGTTCGCAGGGATTTCTTAAGTGTTCTATCGAAGTAGTTCACCGTAAACATTCTTGACATCACTAATTCTTTTATTAAATCCATATCCATGGAATTGATAATTTAAAATCCTCCAATATATTTAAATAATGATTAATCCATCAGTAATAGGTGAAATTTCGGAGAAAACAGAAAATGCTCTTTTTCTGATTCTGACAGCTTTTGCATTCCTTCATTTTCATACTAGATCACTAATACGACTTTGAAAGTTCATTATCCCGACTCGTACATAGGGTGGTCTGAAAATCTTTTTCGGTTCAGAAATTTACTATTCATCAGGATTTTACTATTCATCAAAATAAAAAAAAAAATTTAACTAAGTCCAAAATTTGGGGTTATTACAGTCTCCCCTCCTTAAAAGGATTCCGTCCCGGAATCTAAGAAAATAGCCGAGGTTACTTCTCCAATATAGAAATCCCCAGTTTCTAGGTTGACTCTCCAACCCTCTGGTCTCATTACAACTCTTACTCATTCCGGTCTGTGATATCTACCGGACGCTTAATATAAGCCAATTCTGGCTATGCTCATATACACCCATTTTCTATCAACATTCGATTATTCTTGCAATCGGCGGTACACCACTTACCGTAACTCCGGTTCTCTGAAAGGTTCTTTCGGTCGGTCCGTCGGTCTGCAGATCCTACGTAGTACTCGCACTCAATCTCGTTGCCAAACATGTTTGGAAAACTCCTCCCGAATCAGGAGTTCAATCATTGGTTCTTATTTGACACTATGGTGACTGGAACTCCATGTCACCCAACTATCTCTTTCGTAACTCTTCGGTTAACGATCTATTGCTGATAACAAAATATGAGTAGACTCATTTGATCCATCAATTATAGCTCAATTGACGTCATAGTCCGACTTGATTCTTGTTGATCCTATCACAGAATCCATTATAGTAAAATTACATTCCTAAGCAGGAATCTCTATTAACTGTGATAGTCAACTAGGTCTTTGTTCTGCCTTCATTTTCTGACATATCCAATATTTGTTTACCAATCGATAAATCCTTTTATTTATCCGACCACTTATAACATTTCCTTAACTTTCTTTACCTTTTTGTACTCTCGGTGTAGCTGCCTCTTTATGACAGATCTTTATTCCTTAATTCGTTCTGGCTCATTCAGGACCTTTAAATAATCCTTTATGTTCTCATGACTTCAAACTTCATCCTTTCAATTCTTCTTATTAGTCATTCCGAAGATTTAGCATCTTTCATTTCTTGAACATTTGGAATCCCAACTTGGTAAAATATACCTTATGATTCTTGGAAATTTTCTCACATTTCTCGATCCATTCAACTTTTTCAGTCTTTCGAGTAAGTCTGGTCAGTGGGGTTGCTATCTTAGCAAAATCTTGTACACATCTCCGGTAATATCCGACTAAATCAACAAAATTACTCACCTCGGTTGGTGTGGTTGGTCTTTCCTAGTTTGAAACGTCTCATATCCTTGCAGGGTCAACCAGTACTCCTTTACTGTTGACCACATGTCCTAAAATTGTACTTCCTTTAACCAAAACTCGCACTTTGAGAACTTGGCATATAACTTTTCTCTCCTCAGTGCTTCGAACACGATCCTCAAATGTTCTGCATGTTCTTCCTCGGTCTTAGAGGTAAACCTAAATATTGTCGATGTCACTATGACATACTTATCCAAATACTTCTTGGAAAGTCGATTCAGCACGTCCATGAAAGCTGCAAGGGCATTCGTCAGCCCAAACGACATTACTAAAAACTCGTAGTGTCCATACTTGGTGCGAAACGCAGTCTTGGGTACGTTCTCAGGCTTAATATTCAATTGGTGGTATCCAGTTCTCAATCAATATTCGAGAATTTAACTGCATCATGCAGCCGATCGATCAAATCACCGATCTTTGGCAGGGGTATTCATTCTTAATAGTTAGCCTATTTAGCTCTCGATACACTATGCACTGCCTCATGCTGTCTGTAACACCGCCAGATCCGGGGTCGGGAATCTGGGTTGTCATGCTCCATCAATTATACAATGCCTGCATTACTTACAACATTCTAATAATACAACTCCAAAGACCCCAATCACTTACGCACACACACAAGTTATAGCCTTGGAAATGAGCAACAAAAGTTACATTTGTTATTACAAACTCAAATGTACTATCCAGGATCTCATCTATCATTTACAACCTCTACCTGAAGTTAAAATAATAGGCCTCACAATTCTATACAAGGTTTAATAATACAAACCTAATCGAAAACAACTCTTACTAAATCGAGCTGCAACTATTCTGCTAACTCCGGCAGTATCCATCTTGCTGAACTAACTCAAGGGTGGTCTCTCCATTCCCTTGCTCTCGTAACACGAGGTGAATCGGCAATGTTTTCTTCATGCTGAAAGTATTAATAAAGCAAGAATGAGCTAATAGCTCTTAGCAAGAAATCTATCCCAGTTTAAATCTTTAAACCATTCAGGTAGATAATCCATATAGGATCCATGTTTAAAACTACTAGGGTTTATCCCCAAAATAGTATATCGTTCAAAATACCGTATGATTTATAATCATACTCAAATACTTTTCGTAAATCCTTTAGAAATCCTTGGTATCGATATAATGAACCAAGATTTAAAACATATCTTTTAAAATAGATATCAAATAATGGAATCAAGGCTTAAAACCTATCCATCGATTCAAAATACTATACAGTTCAACATACTGTATATCTTAAATACCTTTTCAACAGATATACTCACATATCTACTTAGATATCTCATACTGTTCAAAATACTGTATAATATCAGTAATGAACACCTTTTATAAAGGAAGCAAGAATGAGCACTATAGCTCGAGAATCAGATATAGCAGCTTAATCATATATGTAAGCTTATATCATGAAGGAAAACCTTTAAGCTTCATTCGTATATAGAATGATATATTTATTTCTCTTTTCGTCAAAACATACCATACAGTACGGCTACTATATGAGGAACATCATTACTCTTTACTGTCACATTATCAGTAACTCAGCGCCTAGGCTTTTGTTACAATGTACAGTTCAACTCCAATCGGAGGGAAGAAAGGGAATGTACTGGAACACCCGATACACGGTGATCAGCCGTTGTATCGTAACTTTTCTTTTCTACTAGTAGAAGGACGACTTCCTGTTCGGTTATCACCCTGACCGCATATGGGCCATTGTGCTAAGAGATCACTACCTCGGCGCCTATTTTTCATCACCGGGCAAGCCTTAGCACTCAAGAGATCACTACCTCGGAGCCTATTTTTCATCACCGGGCAAGCCTTGATAAATTTGGCACTACCCCGGCACCTATTTCATTGCCGTGTAGGCCTTTCCAATTCCCATGATGAAAAACATTAATGAAACGGAAATCGGAAATTTATTTCCACATTTCCCAAGTACGAATTCTTGTCAAAACTTTGTAACCGTTTAGAACACCTTACTCCAGAGTAATCGAAAGGAGTAAGTCAAAGTGTGGGTTGACATTAGTCAACGAAACTACAGATGATTACCACGTATTTTGAAATTATGACCAGGGAGTTTATTGAAATTTTCAGAGTTCAGCGAGTTTGAAATACTCTACTTAAATGGGGGAGCCATCCCCTAGTTATAAGTATTCTAGAGGAACAGTGGAAGTAAAATTCTGTCCTCGAATTCTTGAACTAGATTCCCAGTTTTACAGGAGTTGGAAAATACTAACCGCATTTAATTACTTTAAGATAATATTTGGGAATCTCTGCTTTAAATACCTTTTCTGAAGATCAGAAAGTTTTGTGTACATAGTAGAACCTTAAATAATATAATAAGGTTCTATGATTTTTAAATCATTTTTGGGATATTTAATGAATATCCAAATAATAAATATTGAATTATTATTCAATATAAAACCACTTAAGTGAATATTCAAAATAATATTCACTTAATAAAAATATTCAAATAATAAATATTGAATTATCATTCAATATAAAATCCCTTAAGTAAATATTCAAAATAATATTCACTTGAATAAAAATATTCAAAGAATTGAATTATTATTCAATATAAAATCCCTTAAGTGAATATTCAAAATAATATTCACTTGAATAAAAATATTCAAAGAATTGAATTATTATTCAATATAAAATCCCTTAAGTGAATATTCAAAATAATATTCACTTGAATAAAAATATTCAAAGAATTGAATTATTATTCAATATAAAATCCCTCAAGTGAATATTCAAAATAATATTCACTTGAATAAAAATATTCAAAGAATTGAATTATTATTCAATATAAAATCCCTTAAGTGAATATTCAAAATAATATTCACTTGAATAAAAATAATATTCAAAGAATTGAATTATTATTCAATATAAACACTTAAGTGAATATTCAAAAATAATATTCACTTTAATCCAATAATATTCAAATAATATTTATTATAATATTATTTAAATATCTCACCTTAAATATCCCATAATATAGATATTGGGATATTTAATAAATCTTTAAAATTTAACTGTCCCTGGAACCTTCCAGCTTTGGACAGTAGTTTAAGACAAAATAATAATTTGACTCCCGGTCTAAGTTTTAAAACCATCGTACAAGTACTCTATACTTAGAGTCTTTAACCTTGGTTTATATCTAGTACTTATCTGTTAGTGTTAGTGCCCTAGAGACAATACAATTGTACTTCTGGGAAATACTATTTTGTAATTTAATAATGATTATGTTCTATTGATTATTCGACAACAATTATTATGTCTTTATTTACTGCGATATTAATGTTAGAGTAATAAATGTCCTTGGAATATTGAACACGTATTCTATATCTTTAAGTATGTGACTTGAAAATGAGATTATATGAATAGTGTTTATATTCCTAAAATATCCCTAATTAAGCATTATGAACTGGGACAATTATGATGCATAAATATTAGTATGTTCGTTGACTAAATGACCACATCTCATTGGTCATAGGTATAGTGATACTAAAGTCAAGAACATAGGTGCATGTAATATTCTACATGGCACCGGATAGACCCACAGTGAGATTCTACATGGTAATAAAGTCATTAGAATAGCTCACAGTGATAATGGTGTAATGATCCTTAGAATTGAGATCATTATATTTCTATACGAGGATTAATATACTTTGATTACATTAAAAGTTACCTTTGACCGGGTGATGATAAAAGTGGACATCGGGTATATTATGAGTCGTATGAGAAGTATGAATGATAGATAAAGGATTTAACCCTCCTATTATTAGGAGAGATATTATTGGCCTCTTGATTGAGTGAGACTATGAAAAATGCATGGCCATGCTCAAATATTGATTTGATTTAATAGTCTACTCATTGATCAGGGAAACCTGGATTAAATGTTGAAGAGGATGACTAATAACATGCCTCGAGTTTAATCTATAATATTTGGTTATGTTAGATCAGAATTCAATGATCGTCAGGAGCTAGACTCAACTGATCAGGATTGCTGACGTCATCAGGATTACATGGTCGTCAGGATCAGAACTGGAAGCTGATCAGGATTCCTACTCAGAATATGATCAGGATTGATCATCAGAACTTGAAGCTGATCAGGATTCCTACTCAGAGTTATATTTGGAGTCTAGATAAACATGGAAGTATTTCTGTCAGTTCCTGGTTTGTAGAATGTAGCTATCGATTAAGGATATGTTTCTATCTTTGTAATTGATTAGAACTTATCTTATTATTGATAGAGAAGCTGTGTGTAGTATATAAACACAGTTTTGGTTTCGATTTATGTACGTGAACATAAGGGAATCAAGATAGAAGCTCTTGAGAATATATTATCTCTTGAGAGAGTTTTTGTAAGCTTGTAATAGCTTAGCAGCTCTCAAGAACATCAGAATTTCTTGAGAGAGTTTGTAACAGTTTTATATCAGATTTAATAAAGCTGTTATCTTTCTTTCATATTTGTGATATATACATTAAGAAGTCGATTATCTTATACTATTGTATTCAACCCCCCTTCTACAATAGACTATTACTGGGCAACAATTGGTATCAGAGCGGACTGATTTAATTTTGAATCAGAGACGATCTAAGATGTCGACAACCAAGTATGAAAGCATGAAGATTCCCATCTTGAAGATCTCAGAATATCCTACATGGAGGGTAAAGATGTTGATGTACCTGGAGGCTATGGATCCTGACAACTTGGACAGGATTCGTGATGGACCATATATACCTACAAAGTTCGTAGAACGGACAGATACAGTACCTGAACATTATGCGGTCAAAACTAAAGCTGAATGGACTCCAGAAGAAAAAGCTCATGTACTCAGGGAACCAAAGATAAAGAATATCTTGCATAACGGTCTTGATGCTGTCATGTCAAACAGAGTGATTGCATGCAAGTCTTCAAAAGAAATTTGGGATACTTTGGAAACTCAGTGCCAGGGATCTATATCTGTCAAGAAAAATAGAAGGGCTCTTTTGATTCAAGAATATGAACAATTTGATGCAAGACCTGATGAGAGCCTGACTGATCTATATGATAGATTTCTGACACTATTGAACAGCTTATACTTAGTTGACAAAGTATATGAAAGTGAAGATTCGAACACCAAGTTTCTAAGAGCTTTACCTGAAGAATGGGACACTCAGACCTCAATTATTAGACATCAGTATGATCTGAACAATGTGTCTCTTGATGAGATCTATGGGATGCTAAGAACTCATGATCTTGAAGTTCAACAGAGAAAGAACAAGAGAAGCAGCAAGGCAAAATCAATTGCTTTGAAAGCAGAGGCAAAATCAAAAGGCAAAGCCATGGAGGTCTCTAGAAGGAAATCAAGAGTAGCTGAATCAGATCTTGAAGACTCTTCATCAGATTCTGATGGCAATCCTGATGCCAATACTGATGGTAATTCTTCTGATTCAGATATGGAAGAGATGGTTGCTATGTTTGTCAGAAACTTCAGAAGGATGAAGTTCAGGAAGAATAGAAGACAAGGCAACTTTCAGAAAAAGACCTTCAATGCAGACAGAGACAAGAATATCAAAAAGGACAGCAAGGGTAGCAAATTTGACAAGTCAAAGGTTAGATGCTACAAGTGTAATGGCATGGGTCACTTTGCTTCAGAGTGCAACAAGACGAAGGCACTCATCACATCAAGCAAGGATTGGATGGACTCTTCCTCAGAATCTGAAACTGAGGTAGTCAACTATGCTTTAATGGCCTATGCTGATGTACCTGCTGCTCCTGATGATAAGGTACTAAATACTATCTTTGATTTTGATTCTGATAATGTTTCTGAATTAAGACGTTTTCTAAAGTCATTACATATTAGCTTTAGAAGTCAAACTGCTGAGAATTCTAGGATCTTATCTGAGATGTCTGACCTTAGAAAAAGGAATGAGATATTAGAAGCTGAGTTTTCTCGCATGCTAGAAGTACAAAAAGAATTTGATAATGCTAAACACATGAACTTAGAGCTGAGATTTAAATGTACTTCCCTTGAAAAAGACCTTGAATATGCTAATGAGAAAATCAGAACCTGGACAGACTCTGGTAGGAAATTTCATGAGATTAATACCTCTAAGAATTGGAAAGAGTGTCTAGGATATAAGTCAGATGAAGATAAGAAATTGAAGGAGAAAATTGTCATTGATGAGACAGTCAGTCCAAAGACCTATAGACATGTTATAGACACAACCAAATCTAAGATTACTCCTGTTAATTTTGTTTTTGGTAAGGATTCTAATTCTACTTTTGAAAAGGGATCAACATCTAATCAAGGAATTAAAAGTGTAAAGTCTAAACCTGTCATAGTTAAAGTCTCCAAGAATGTAGGTCTATTGTCTCAGAAACAGCTTAAGGATAAAATCTGTGAGGTTACAGATAAGAAAAAGGAAGCTACTGTAAAGAGAAACAGGAATGGTAAAGTTGGGATTAATAAAGAGAATGGTTATAAATATATTCCAAATGCACCTAGAAAGAATTGTTTTAACTGTGGTAGCTCTAATCATCTTGCTATTGATTGTAAGAAGAGTAAGAAGAAGATTACTGAAATTCCTAAGTCTGATGTTAGGAATAGATCAGTATTTTATAAACCACAGAAGTCCTGTTTTCATTGTGGTAGTCTATGGCATTCTATTTATACTTGTAAAGAGTATCATGATTTGTACTATAACTTTTATGATCCACTGCCTAAGATTAAAAATAGTACTAAGTCTGATAGAATTGAGAATGTTATAGTGAAGCATGCTTTTGTTAATACTGATGCTGACAAAGCAAATCCTGATGAAGTAAAACCTGTCAGGACTGCTAATGTCAGAAAGACTTCTGCTGCTAAAATTAATAAATTGCATGAATCAGGAACCCAACAAGTATGGGTTCCTAAGTGTTCTAACTAGTGTGTTTCTATTCTGATGCAGGGTAAAAAGAAAAATGTGTTAGTCATGGATAGTGGATGCTCTGTGCACATGACTGGAAACAAAGCCCTGTTATCAGAATATGAGGAAAAAGCTGGCCCAACTGTGTCTTATGGAGATGGCAACATTGGACAAACCTTGGGATATGGCAATATAATCATTGGAAATGTCATCATTGAACAAGTAGCTCTAGTGAAGGGACTAAAACACAACTTGTTGAGTATTAGTCAAATCACTGACAGAGGTTATCATGTCAACTTCTATTCCACACATTGTGAAGTAGTCAGCAAAGAATCAGGAAAGATAGTTCTAACTGGCTACAGGCATGGTAACATTTATGAAGCCAACATTCACTCAAATACTGATGGCTCCCCTACATGTCTCATCAGTAAAGCTTCAGTAGATGAAAGTTGGAATTGGCACAAGAAGCTTTCTCATCTCAACTTCAGCAACATCAATGAGTTGGTAAAGAAAGATTTAGTGAGAGGATTACCTAATGCCTTATACTTACCTGATGGTCTCTGTGATGCATGTCAGAAAGCAAAACAAAGAAGGACATCATTCCATAGTAAATCAGAATCCTCTATTGAAGAACCATATCACATGCTACATCTTGATCTATTTGGTCCAGTCAACATCATGTCCATCAGTAAGAAAAGGTACACTCTTGTTATTGTTGATGAATATTCTAGATTCACCTGGGTGTACTTTCTGCATAGAAAAGATGAAACTCCTGAAGTTCTGTTGGATCATGTGAGAATGATTGAGACAACCACAAAGTTCAAAGTCAAGATACTGAGAAGTGATAATGGCACTGAATTCAAGAATTCAAAGATGGAAGAGTTCTGCAAATACAAAGGAATCATTCAACAATTCTCTGCTCCTGGCACACCCCAGCAAAATGGAGTAGTAGAAAGGAAAAATAGAACTCTTATTGAAGCTGGCAGAACTATGTTGGAAGAGGCTAAATTACCTACATATTTCTGGGCAGAAGCAGTCAACACAGCATGCTATACACAAAATCTCACATTGATAAACAGACATGGTGTTACTCCCTATCAGTCACTCAAGGAAAAGAAACCAAGTCTGAAGCATTTGCATGTGTTTGGCTGTAAGTGTTTTGTTCTCAGAACTCATCCTGAACAGCTAGGAAAATTTGAAACAAAGGCTGATGAGGGAATTTTCATTGGCTACCCTGCATCAAGAGCCTTCAGAGTTTTTAATTTGAGAACAAGAACTGTCATGGAGTCAATACATGTATCTTTTGATGATAAGAAGATAACAGGAATCATTGAAGACTCTCATGATAGATTGATTTTTGAAAATGAAGCTTCCAAGGAACCTGAAGAAAATGAATCAGATCCTGTCAACACATCAGATCCTGATGGGTCACCAAATCCTGATGACACACCAGATACTGATGGTGCTAATGCTGATGATGCAAACAACAGTGATACAACTAGTAGTACTAATGTTGAGGGGGAGCAACAGCATACGACTACGAGTACAGAGTCAACTCAATCATCAGGGCAGAACTCTTCAGATACTGATTCAAGTGATGATCCTGATAATTCATCAGGAAGGGATGTCAATAATTCAGGGAGAGCTTCAAGTCAAGCAAATTCTTCTAATCAAGATAACACCAATCCAGGGGGAGCATCTACTTCAAGAAACAATTTAACACCAGCAAGGAAATGGACGAAAGATCATACTCCTGATTTGATAATTGGAGATCCTGATGCAGGTGTTCAAACAAGAAGTGCAACTCAGAATGAATGTCTATACAATAACTTTCTGTCCAAGGAGGAGCCAAAGAAAGTTGAAGATGCACTTAAAGATGCTGATTGGGTTACTGCAATGCAAGAAGAACTGAATGAATTTGAAAGAAATGAAGTCTGGAAACTGGTACCAAGACCAAAGAACAGATCAATTGTTGGTACAAAGTGGATTTTCAAGAACAAGACTGATTCTGATGGAGTTATTATCAGAAACAAAGCCAGACTAGTTGCAAAGGGGTATTCTCAACAAGAGGGAATTGATTATGATGAAACTTTTGCTCCTGTTGCAAGACTAGAAGCCATCAGGATATTTCTTGCTTATGCAGAACATAAGAAATTCAAGGTTTTCCAGATGGATGTTAAAAGTGCTTTCTTAAATGGAGAACTGGAGGAAGAAGTGTACGTTGAACAACCTCCTGGTTTCATTGATCCTAAATATCCAGATCATGTCTACAGATTGGATAAGGCACTTTATGGACTAAAGCAAGCTCCAAGAGCATGGTATGAAACCCTAGCTCAATTCTTACTAGAAAGTGGATTCAAAAGAGGTGCAATTGATAAAACTCTATTCTATTTGAATCATGGTAAGGACTTGTTGTTAGTTCAGATTTATGTTGATGATATCATCTTTGGGTCAACAAACAATAAGCTTTGTGAAAAGTTTTCCAAGCTTATGCAGTCAAGATATCAAATGAGCATGATGGGAGAAATGAGTTACTTTCTTGGTCTTCAAGTTAAACAGACTGATGAAGGGATTTTTATCAATCAGTCTAAATATACAAGGAATTTATTGACAAGGTTTAACATGCAAGATAGTTCTCCTGCCACAACTCCCATAGCTACAGCTACCAAACTTGATCCTGGTCAAGGTGCTGAGGTAGATGTAACTCACTACAGAGGAATGATTGGCTCTTTATTATATCTCACTGCAAGTAGACCAGATATCATGTTTGCAACCTGTCTGTGTGCAAGATTTCAAGCAAAACCAAGAGAACCCCATCTGATTGCAGTCAAAAGAATTTTCAGATATCTCAAAGGCACTCCTTCACTTGGCCTTTGGTATGCAAGGGAATCAGATTTTGGGTTATGTGGTTATTCAGATGCTGATTTTGCAGGATGAAAAATAGACAGGAAGAGTACTTCAGGAAGCTGTCAGTTTTTGGGTGGAAGACTAGTTTCATGGTTCAGTAAAAAGCAAAAATCTATTTCCACTTCAACTGCAGAAGCTGAGTACATTGCTGCAGGAAGTTGTTGTGCTCAGATAATGTGGATGAGAAATCAGTTGTTAGATTATGGCCTGTCATATTCAAAGATCCCTATTTATTGTGATAACCAGAGTGCTATTGCAATGACAGGAAATCCAGTTCAACATTCTCTTACTAAACACATCAGTATCAGATATCACTTCATAAGAGAACAGGTTCTGGAAGGAACAATTGAACTTCACTTTGTTCCTACTGATCAACAACTAGCTGATATATTCACCAAGCCACTGCCTGAAGCTACTTTCAATAAATTGGTGAATGAACTTGGAATGATGAATTTTGAGAATTTCTGAGGAAAGTTACAGAGAGGAAATCCTGATAACTATCAAATCCTGATGGTTAGTCAGAAAGGTATGTTTTCTTTGATCAAATCCTAATAGGATGCAATCCTGACAGGAAGTCTATCCTGATGCTCAGAATTTGAAGCTGGAATACACACCAGAGGTTCTATGTTTTATATGTCAATAGCAGTGTTACTAACAAATTGTGCAGGAAAGTAAAGAAAGAACAAGTTGGAAAATAAGACAAATTTCATTAATTCTTGAAGATCTATTACAAATGAAAATGGAAATTACATATTTTTTTCCTAGTCTATTTTCCTACTCAGGAACACGTGCCCTGCAGATTAGCATGAACGCTCCTGAGCAGCTTCACAGTCCATCAGAAATGGAAGCTCTTGTTCCATCCTTAAAGGACAAGAAGAGGAGCTGATGCACTTGAAGGTGGCTCGTCCCCATGATCACCGGGACGCTTCCAAGCCTCCAACTTGTAAGACCTTAGAGAATCCAAGATCTTCTTCCTTCTCCTCTCAAGCTCCCGAATGAGCTCTTCATCCTCATCCTCTTCATCATCCTCATCGCCTTCATCCTCTTCATTGACAAAGACGAGGTTGTCTAGAGGATTCCAGTCAGGATTGGCCTGCTGGAAGTTGTGCCAAAGCACGTCGGCCATTGCGTTAACAAAGGCCTCATGTTCCTGATGGTCAGGAACTGGTTGAGGCTCTTCGTCTTCTGCAATCTCAGCCAGTGCATCATACATCTCTTGCCAGATTTCTTCAATATTGTCATCTTCTTCTGGTAAGTTGTTTTGTTGTTGATTAGCAGCCATTGAAAAACAAAGGAGGTGAAAGGTTTTCGTAAGTTTTTCTCTGGGAAGGATGTGTGGTTTAATAAATAAATGATGTTATGTTTAACAGTTCTCTTTTATAGAGAATGTGTATTGAGAATGCAGGTCATTTTCTCAATATCGAGACGGCTGTTCGGCTTCTCATCATTACTTTGCTTCGGTAATTGGTAAGAATGGTTACATGGGTATTATGCGATTTATTTTGTAATCATTTTTTAAAAAATGCATTTATCAGGATTGTTAAAATAAATTTTGTTTTCTTAAATAAAATTTTATTTTTCTTCATATTAAAAATTGCATTTTTCAATCCTGATAAGGCAAATGGTTTCATAGGAAATGCTTTTATTCCTGATGAGGTCAGGTTTTTCTTACATAGGAAAATGCCTACTCGTTATGGTCTAATTTCTAATGCTATGGGGCAAGGCCAATCACACCTTGTTCCTATCCCAAGCATTCATCCTAAACAGTCTAACCAGTCCACAACCACCTCTAATGTCTCCCAAAAGACTTTAGTTGTAAAATCAAAGAAATCAGCTAGAACTGATGTGTCAGGAAGACAATCAGGTTCAAAGGATTTTTCTTCTACACCAATCACTTAAAAGAAGTCACAAGGGGGTGTACAAGGGGTCCTGGTGAAGAAAGCTGCAAAAGGTGTTGAGGCTGTTTCTGTTAAAAGAAAATTAGTTCTCAGGGATGAGACTGATTCAGAGGATGAGTTACCTATATCCTCTATAATGAATGTGAATAAGGAAGTTGCTGATACTGCTACTGTAGCTGTGGTTCCATTATCATCACCACAGAAGAGAAGAAGATTAACTAAAAGCAGGTATCAAATTTCTTTGAAGAAGAAGCAGGATACTGATTCACAGGAAACTTCAATTCTGAATGAGCAATCAGTTTCAACTGCTCAAGCAAATCCTGATGATAGTATTCCTGTTGCTGCACCAAGTCAAGTGGTTAATATTTCAGACTCTCCAGCAAAAGACTCTCCAACAAAGAGACGTGTTGATATTTCATGGGAGAAGTTAGATGCTGCTGCTTCCAATCTTGGGATAAAACGTCCAATGGAGAAAGTGAGGAAAGCAGAAGAGTTAGTCTATCAGAGACAGAAGAAACTGAAGGGATCAAGCCCACAAGAACCTGAACCTCAAAGTGGTTCAGCAGCTCGTACTGATGATCCAGCCACACAAGAACCACTCAATCAAAGTTTGGGTGAAGGCTTAGCTCGTGGAATGGTCACACAAGAACCATTTTCTCAAAGGGAGAATGAAGACATCAACATTCCAGCTACACAAGAACTATCTTCTCAAAGTGAAGATACAGGCAGAGCTCCAGTTTCTGGTGCAGATGAAGTTAAAAGATTGGTCGAGGACATTGTCAATGAGGGAAGCACACAAGAACCTTTAACTCAAAGTGTTGAAGCAGCTTCTGAACCTCAAGTTCCACAAGAACCATTGGTAGTAAATACTGATGCAAGCATATCAAATCCTGATGGTGTTACTCCTAACGCTAGTGGTGCTCCTGATTTTGAGCCTATTTTGATACATCCACTTCGTTCAAGACCAATGGAACATCCTATCTCAGACTCATAGGATAAACTGAAAGGTATTGCTATTCCTGATCCTGAAATTTCTCATAGTACAGAAGATGATGATGATGACTCTGATGATAGTGATGATGATGAAAATCGACAAGAAAAGGAACAGCTTGCTACAGCACTCAAAATTAGTCGTGGAACTACTTTTGGTTCATCAAGTACTTTTATGGCTGGCAATGCTGATATTGGGAAAGATCAAAGACAAGATTTTTCTATTCCTTTCTTTAATCCTGCTGAGGCATTAAGACAGAATGAATGGAACAATTCCTGGCACAGATCTGATGAATCTGTAAGTTATTCTGCTGCTTTGGAACATGCCTATGATGTAGTGAAATCTATAGAGAATCAAGACTTGAAAAATCATCTAAAGGCTACAACTTTTTTATCCAAGAGCCTGAAAAGTGAGATTGATTCAATCAAGAATTCAACTGAGTTGGTGAGGAATGATATTTCTCAAAATTTTACAAGGATGCCTACTACTTTGCAGTTCAGGGTGGTAGAATCTCAAGTAAAGTCTGTTATTTCTGAACAAACCTCCATCAACAACCGGATTGATTCTCTGGATGCTAAGGTAACTGACATTCAAGCCTCTCTTTCTTTGATTTTGAATTTATTGTCAAATCCTGATGTCAAAAAGGGGGAGAAGGTTAGTCAGACAAAATGTACACCTGATCTAGTATTAAGGAATAATGATGATGATACTGGAGATGATGGTCGTGACAAAGTGATACAAGGAGAAACCTCTGATGCTGTTGTTTTGAAGTCTACAATTCAAACTACTCAAAATCAAACAACACAGTCAACTCATGTTTCTGATTCTGGAGTTAAGACAGTAAGAACATTGGTGCAATCTCAGATCCTGACGGAAGAACAGATCCTGAAACCTGGTCATGGACATACTCTTGCTACAATTCCTGAAGGTGATGAAGATATTATAATTGATAATCCTGAAGATGCATCAAATCTATTCCAGAAGTTTTCTACAAAGGATGGTAGAATTGTTACTCTATATCATACTGATAAAAGAGTTCAACAATTATTTGCCAGAAAAGCACTCTCTACAGCAAATGAAGAATATCCAGATCTCTCAAATGAAGAATTTTTGAAACTACAAAAAGAGATGATGGAAACCTATTCTGTTTCTACTAGAGGTAGAGAAAGCAGAGGTAGGAGAGGTGCTAGAAGAAGTAGAAGAGGTTCTTCAACTCAAACAGTACCTAGACAGACAAGGTCTAGAGGGTTAAGAATTGAAGAAATTCCTGAACAAACTCTAGTAGTTCCTGACAGATCTACTTTTGGTGATGATGGAATTGTTGAAGAAGAACCAGAACTGAGAAGAAAATCAAGTCTCTGCAATACAAATCAAATTGAAGAATCTAATCCTAATGTTATTCCTGATGATAATCAAGATCCTGATGATTCTGAAATTCTGCAAGAGATTGATTTAATAATATTATCTACTGTGGTTGATTCTTACAACAAAGAAGTAGATGAAGAAGAAGAAACCAGAAGAACAGAAATAATAAGAAGAACAGATAGAGAATTCAATCTCTATATTCAGAGGGTTAAACTTTCAAATGAAAGAAAGTGGTGGAACCCAAGCAGACAAGAATATTTACTTGAAAGAAGCTATGCTCTTGAAAAGGAGAAAGATAAGAAGTGGAAACATATTAGTACACTGAGGTGTGATACACCTGTCAAATTTCAGTCTGGTGGAATTATTACAACTGCTTCAAGTGTAGTTGATTTATCTGATATGGTTAGATCAAAAACACTCTGGCTACGAATGTTTTCAAATCTGAAGCAATTAGCAAGTAATACAAGAGGAGGTATTGGACACAGAGATGCTGAATATCTGAACATGACTTATGTTGATCCATACTCTTTAACTGAAATTGGAGGTACTTTAACTTCTGAAAACCTGAACAATTTACTAGCTGTTGATATAGTTATAGATTGTCATGATGGTTTGGATAAGAAAGAAAAGCTTCTGTACTTCATGAAAGATGGTAGTGTGAAGATTATATCTATTCAAGATCTGCTGATGAAAACTACACAGGAACTGAAATATGTTCATTATCTTTTGAAAAGGAAGAATCAAATGTGCAAAGTGTGGAGTGACATGATTTTGTCAACAATTCGAAGAAGACTGGATGGTGATAGAAATTTCAATGGTAATTATATTCCCATGTATTTAAATCTAAGAGATCAGGATGTGGAAATGCAAAGGGGTACTGCTGTTAAAGAAGTAACTTTTGGCATAACTCGACTTACTCTCAATCCTGATGGGAAGGAAATTGCTTATCTTTTGCTTGAAGAGCACAGTCTACAGAGAAGCTCCATACAGAATCTCAGAGCAGCTATCTACCAGATTAATGAGGAAGATGAAGAACTCAGAAATCTTAAGGGAAGACTGATTCAAATTCTTGAAGAAAAAGAAGAAAATTTGTTATCCAAATTTCTTGAAGATGAATCTGTTCTATCAAAGAAGTTAAACAGATAAGTTGTTGCTGCAGATACTTGTACATTTTGTATATATGTTTTTGACATCATTGAATCTTAGGAATCTATACTTTATTTCACAAAGTATGAGATTGAGGGAGATAGTTAGATCAGAATTCAATGATCGTCAGGAGCTAGACTCAACTGATCAGGATTGCTGACGTCATCAGGATTACATGGTCGTCAGGATCAGAATTGGAAGCTGATCAGGATTCCTACTCAGAATATGATCAGGATTGATCATCAGAACTTGAAGCTGATCAGGATTCCTACTCAGAGTTATATTTGGAGTCTAGATAAACATGGAAGTATTTCTGTCGGTTCCTGGTTTGTAGAATGTAGCTATCGATTAAGGATATGTTTCTATCTTTGTAATTGATTAGAACATATCTTATTATTGATAGAGAAGCTGTGTGTAGTATATAAACACAGTTTTGGTTTCGATTTATGTACGTGAACATAAGGGAATCAAGATAGAAGCTCTTGAGAATATATTATCTCTTGAGAGAGTTTTTGTAAGCTTGTAATAGCTTAGCAGCTCTCAAGAACATCAGAATTTCTTGAGAGAGTTTGTAACAGTTTTATATCAGATTTAATAAAGCTGTTATCTTTCTTTCATATTTGTGATATATACATTAAGAAGTCGATTATCTTATACTATTGTATTCAACCCCCCTTCTACAATAGACTATTACTGGGCAACAGGTTAAAGGGATTATATTACACGGAAACATTAGTCACGAAAGGTTTAATTGGATCACCAATTATTATTATTACTTGGGTAGCAATGATGTATTACTAGATGCCGCTCATTGTTTATAATTTTATTATGAGATATTAAAATTATTGCCAACGTAATAATAACCTAAAGGGTTACACATAAAGAACGTTTTAAACGGAGCAATAATTAAATTTCGAATTTAATTGAATTATTATTATTATTGAATTATTAGATTAATTAAGTAGGACTTGATTAATTATATAATAATTCGAATATAATAATTATTACTACTAATAATCAGATTGGGTTTTGGAAGCCCAATCAGATTAGGTATAGGCCCAGATAACCCTCTCCATATAAATACATAATGATGTATTGTTTTATGAGGTTACAAAAAATTCAGTTTTCAGCATAAACCCTAGCAGCTCTGCATATTAGAGAGGCTAGAAACAGAGAGAGAAGGTTTGAGGGCGGTTTTATTTGGCTAGTACCAACTCCGTGATCGTTGGACGATCAAGCGTTCGTGTGGACTACTTTGGCGACGCAGATCTTGAACAAGGGCTGCGTGGTGGTTACAACAAGGACCTCCATTTTTCTGAACTTTAAAAGCTCAATTAAGGTATGATTTCGTTTCTCTATAATCAGCCATGTCTTGTACACGGATCCTAGGGTTAGGGTTTCGGAATTTTATTGTTTTTACGACTGTTTTCGCTGCGTTTGTTGCCCCGAAACCCAACAATGGTATCAGAGCTACGTGTATAAGGGGCTGATTTGGTTATGTGTTTACTGTATTCGATGCATGTATGCATGTTTTATGAATCTGCCTTGATACAGTTATGATATATATCGATTATAATATGTTATGTCGCTTATATATGATTATGTTATGCTTAATATAGTGATATTACTGATTAATATGCGATGATTGTATATTATGCAT
Source organism: Heracleum sosnowskyi (assembly GCA_030848705.1). Lineage (NCBI taxonomy): Eukaryota > Viridiplantae > Streptophyta > Magnoliopsida > Apiales > Apiaceae > Heracleum > Heracleum sosnowskyi. Next base: position 78,272,378 of record CM061235.1, read on the forward strand.
GTTGTCTGGTTTATATGGGGATATAAACTGTGAGACAGATCATGTTTGGACAAGATCTGCAAACTGGGATATGTCTGTATGTATATGATACTTGCTTCCGGAACTGTATATGATGCAGTGGTGGCAGAGACTATAAGATATGATCTGAGATTCCGAAATCGATGATTTTTGAAAGGATCATATAGGATAAAGGCCATAACCAAGCACGTTTACATACTGCACTTTACATATTGATGTATGATTGTATGTGTAGGATACAATGTGATGCATGCTTTAATTAGATTAATCATGTATTAATGTATGTATTAGATACATCACCCATGCCATGCCTGCTAAACAAGATAAAATCTGTAACGATTCAAGGTTTTAAAATTGAACAAAACGAACATGAGATTCCTGTGTTTATGAAACACGGAAATAAGTATGAATTTTCAATTTTTTGACATGGGGCAATTTTGACAAAAATACAAGCAGCGCTTGTAAGAAAGGTGGATTTTAAGTGAGACCACTGTGTCTCCTCCGCTGGACTGGAAATCAAACCATTGATGAATTTTGAATTGAAGTACTTAGTTCAAGGAAAAATTGGGAATCTCTTGATGATGGGATCATGGTCGTTTTAATAATAAAATCCCTAATTTTTAAAATATTAAGTCACTTAGATGCCTTCCAATGGGCAACACTCGTCAAGACCTAGATCGAGAAAGAGTGGGTTTGCCAAAGCGAAGCACTCCAATCTATCATGGTAAGGCGCGATGAAGTAAATGTGATACTTAAATGTTAGACCATTGGGTTAGACTTAACTAAGTTACCACAATAGGATTGTGAACTTAGAGGAATGGAGTTTGGTATGATTTATTGGATAAATATGGACAAATGTTGTTCTACCAAACTTTCCGAGAGTTATATATGATATAATTGACAAGAGTTGTCTACCTAAATAAATCATGTTTTGGGAGAAAAGCCAAAGCTGACCTTAAGCGTGACGAAATATGGATCTTGGCTCACTAGAAGGATTTAGAGTAATGCCTTCCGAATTAATAGTTAGGGCTATTGATTTGATAAAAATAGTGGGAGATATATATTGTGAATATATATGAATAATCACTTTAACATTACTTATTAAATCCGCAGACTAACTTATTTTATGCATTTTTAACATTGTAGATATTTAATGGCAAACAACTCAAATAACTTCTCTGTACGATCAGTCCTTGAGAAGGACAAGCTGACAGGAACAAACTTCCTCGACTGGCAAAGGAATTTGAGGATTGTCCTCAGGCAAGAGCGAAAGCTCCATGTCATTGATATTCCTCGCCCTGAACCTCTGCCTGAAGGTGCATCAGTTGCTCAACAGAATGTTTATCAGAAACATATAGATGATGACACAGATGTTACCTGTCTTATGCTTGCGACTATGAGTCCCGAGCTTCAGAAACAACATGAGCATATGGATGCTTATATGATGATTGAGCACCTTAAACGTATGTTTGAAGGACAGGCTCGTCAGGAGAGGTTTGATACAAGCAAAGCCTTGTATGCATGCAAACAGGGTGAACGTGATCCAGTTGCACCGCATGTTCTAAAGATGATTGGATATATGGAGTACCTTGCTACTCTGGGTTCCACCATCAGTCAGGAAACCCAGATAGATCTAATCTTGCAATCTTTGAACAGCAGCTATGCTCAGTTTGTAATGAATTACATCATGAATGAGATAGACAAGACATCTACCGAATTGTTGGCAATGTTGAAAACTGCTGAGACCAATATTCAGAAGGCATCCCCTAACGCCATTATGATGGCCAATAAAGGGAATGCCAAAGAACAGGGTAAAAGGAAAGGCAAGAAGAAGATTGGATCTAAATCTGCTAATCCAAAACCTGCTTTTAAAAAGGCTTTGAAACCTACAGGAGGTGTTACAAAAGGTGCTACAAAAGGTGCTGCAAAAGGTGCTGCAAAAGGTGATTGTCACTATTGCAATAAACCAGGTCATTGGAAGAGAAACTGTCATGCTTACTTGGAGGATTTGAAGAAAATGAATTCTGTGAAGATTTCAGATTCAGGTATTTATGTTATAGAAGTCAATTTGTCTACTTCTACATCATGGGTATTAGATACTGGATGTGGTTCTCACATTTGTATAAATGTGCAGGAACTTCGAAGGAGTAGGACTTTGGCGAAAGGAGAAGTCGACCTACGTGTTGGCAATGGAGCAAAGGTTGCTGCTTTGGCTGTAGGGACTTATAATTTATCATTGCCCACAGGGCTTATTTTAGAACTTGAGAACTATTTTTACGTGCCTGCGATTTGCAGAAACATTATTTCTGTTTCTTGTTTGGACAAGAAAGGTTTTTCTTTTACAATTCAGAACAATAGTTGTTCCTTTGGTTTGAATAATGTTACCTATGGGGTTGCACGTTTATTTAATGGTTTATATGTTCTAGATCTTGATACTCCTGTCTATAATATAAATAATAAACGTATTAAGGCTAATGACTCAAATCAAACATACCTTTGGCATTGTCGTTTAGGCCATATAAATGAGAAACGCATTTCCAAGTTACATAAGGATGGATACTTGGATAAGTTTGATTTTGAATCATACGAAGAATGCGAACCTTGTCTCATTGGAAAAATGACTAAAGCTCCTTTTACCGGAATTGGTGAAAGGGCCACCGAACGATTAGAGCTTATACATAGTGATGTATGTGGTCCAATGCGTACGATGGCAAGAGGTGGTTTTTACTACTTCATAACCTTTACTGATGATTTTAGTAGATACGGATATGTGTATCTTTTGAAGAACAAGTCCGAATCATTTAAAAAATTCAAAGAGTACAAGGCAGAAGTGGAAAAGCAAATAGGCGGAAGTATTAAAACCCTACGATCTGATCATGGAGGTGAGTACCTAAGCTTAGAATTTAAGAATTTCTTAAAGGAGTGTGGTATTGTATCACAACTCACACCTCCTGGAACACCACAGTGGAATGGTGTATCTGAAAGGATAAATCGTACCTTATTGGACATGGTGCGATCGATGATGAGTCTAGCGGATCTTCCAATTAGTTTCTGGGGCTATGCCCTAGAGACGGCTGCACAAACACTAAACCGAGTTCCTTCAAAAACGGTTCAAAAGACACCATATGAGATATGGACTGAGAAACGTCATAGCGTGTCATTTATGAAAATTTGGGGATGCGAAGCGTTTGTGAAACGTTTAACCTCTGACAAGCTAGGACCAAAATCAGATAAATGTAATTTTGTGGGATATCCAATTGAAACTAAAGGGTATTACTTCTATAATCCTTCAGAGAACAAAGTGTTTGTTGCTTGAACAGCTGTGTTCCTTGAAAGAGAATTACTTTCTAAGAAAAATAGTGGGAGGACAATAGATCTCGATGAGGATCGAGAACCACAGATTAATGTTGAACCTGAGTTGGAACATGAGCAGAATGTTACTAAAAATCTTGAGGACAACATTGCTCAAGAAACACAGGTCGTTCGTAGATCTAGTAGGATTCGTCATGAGCCAGAGAGATATTATGGATTTCTGCTGACTCAAAATGGCGATGTAATGCTTGTAGATAATGATGAGCCTCTTACCTACAAAGATGCTATGAATAGTCCAGATTCTGAGAGATGGCTGGAGGCCATGAAATCTGAGATGGATTCCATGTATGAAAACAAAGTATGGACTTTAGTTGAACCACCTGAAGGGGTAAAACCCATCGAGTGCAAGTGGGTTTTCAAGAAGAAAACTGACATGGATGGTAATTTACAGACCTACAAAGCTAGACTAGTGGCGAAAGGTTTCAAGCAAATTCATGGTATTGACTATGATGAAACTTTCTCACCGGTGGCTATGGTCAAATCCATCAGGATTTTGCTTGCAATAGCAGCTTATTATGACTATGAAATCTGGCAAATGGATGTCAAGACTGCTTTCTTAAATGGGAGCTTAGAAGAGGATGTGTACATGACACAACCTTAGGGTTTTGTTGATCCAAAATTTGCTAGGATGGTCTGTAAGTTACTACGATCCATTTATGGGTTGAAGCAGGCCTCGAGGAGATGGAACATTCGTTTTGATGAAACAGTCAAAGAGTTTGGTTTCATACAAAATGAGGATGAACCGTGTGTTTACAAGAAGGTTAGTGGGAGCCATGTGGCATTCCTAGTATTATATGTAGATGACATATTGCTAATAGGGAATGACATTACTTCTCTACAGGCTGTAAAGACTTGGTTGGGAAATTATTTCTCGATGAAAGACTTAGGCGATGCTTCTTACATATTAGGGATCAGGATCTATAGAGATAGACCCAGAAGAATGATCGGCTTAAGTCAGAGTACATACATTGACAAGATATTGCATCATTTCAGGATGCAAGAGGCTAAAAGGGGATATGTCCCAATGTCTCATGGGATATCGATCTCAAAAGAAAACTGTCCTAAATCATCAGAAGAGAAGGACCGTATGAATAAAGTACCATATGCTTCGGCAATTGGTTCTATAATGTATGCAATGATATGTACTCGTCCCGATGTCTCGTATGCTTTGAGCATGACGAGTAGATACCAGTCTAATCCAGGTGAAAGTCACTGGACAGCTGTCAAGAACATTCTTAAGTACCTTAAGAGGACTAAAGATTCTTTCTTGATATATGGAGGAGATGAGAAACTAGTAGTAAGAGGTTACACTGATGCTAGTTTCCAGACAGATAGGGACGACACTGTGTCTCAGTCTGGATTTGTGTTTTGCCTAAATGGAGGTGCTGTAAGTTGGAAGAGTTCAAAGCAAGAAACAGTAGCTGATTCTACAATGGAAGCTGAGTATATTGCAGCCAGTGAAGCAGCCAAAGAGGCTGTTTGGATTCGGAATTTTATTACGGGACTTGGAGTGGTTCCATCGATCGCAGACCCAGTTGATCTATATTGCGATAATAATGGAGCCATCGCGCAGGCTAAGGAACCAAGATCCCATTCCAAGGCAAAGCATATACTTAGGAGATATCACCTTCTTAGAGAAATAAATAATAGAGGGGATATACATATATGTAAAGTGCATACTAATGATAACGTTGCGGACCCACTGACTAAGGCTTTGTCGCAGCAGAAGCACGAATGTCACACTAGTTCCATGGGTATTAGATACATGGGTGATTGGCTCTAGTGCAAGTGGGAGATTGTTAGTGTTAGTTCCCTAGAGACAATACAATTGTACTTCTGGGAAATACTATTTTGTAATTTAATAATGATTATGTTCTATTGATTATTCGACAACAATTATTATGTCTTTATTTACTGAGATATTAATGTTAGAGTAATAAATGTCCTTGGAATATTGAACACGTATTCTATATCTTTAAGTATGTGACTTGAAAATGAGATTATATGAATAGTGTTTATATTCCTAAAATATCCCTAATTAAGCATTATGAATTGGGACAATTATGATGCATAAAGATTAGTATGTTCGTTGACTAAATGACCACATCTCATTGGTCATAGGTATAGTGATACTAAAGTCAAGAACATAGGTGCATGTAATATTCTACATGGCACCGAATAGACCCACAGTGAGATTCTACATGGTAATAAAGTCATTAGAATAGCTCACAGTGATAATGGTGTAATGATCCTTAGACTTGAGATCATTATATTTCTATACGAGGATTAATATACTTTGATTACATTAAAAGTTACCTTTGACCGGGTGATGATAAAAGTGGATATCGGGTATATTATGAGTCGTATGAGAAGTATGAATGATAGATAAAGGATTTAACCCTCCTATTATTAGGAGAGATATTATTGGCCTCTTGATTGAGTGAGACTATGAAAAATGCATGGCCATGCTCAAATATTGATTTGATTTAATAGTCTACTCATTGATCAAGGAAACCTGGATTAAATGTTGAAGAGGATGACTAATAACATGCCTCGATTTTAATCTATAATATTTGGTTAAAGGGATTATATTACACGGAAACATTAGTCACGAAAGGTTTAATTGGATCACCAATTATTATTATTACTTGGGTAGCAATGATGTATTACTAGATGCCGCTCATTGTTTATAATTTTATTATGAGATATTAAAATTATTGCCAACGTAATAATAACCTAAAGGGTTACACATAAAGAACGTTTTAAACGGAGCAATAATTAAATTTCGAATTTAATTGAATTATTATTATTATTGAATTATTAGATTAATTAAGTAGGACTTGATTAATTATATAAAAATTCGAATATAATAATTATTACTACTAATAATCAGATTGGATTTTGGAAGCCCAATCAGATTAGGTATAGGCCCAGATAACCCTCTCCATATAAATACATAATGATGTATTGTTTTATGAGGTTACAAAAAATTCGGTTTTCAGCATAAACCCTAGCAGCTCTGCATATTAGAGAGGCTAGAAACAGAGAGAGAAGGTTTGAGGGCGGTTTTATTTGGCTAGTACCAACTCCGTGATCGTTGGACGATCAAGCGTTCGTGTGGACTACTTTGGCGACGCAGATCTTGAACAAGGGCTGCGTGGTGGTTACAACAAGGACCTCCATTTTTCTGAACTTTAAAAGCTCAATTAAGGTATGATTTCGTTTCTCCATAATCAGCCATGTCTTGTACACGGATCCTAGGGTTAGGGTTTCGGAATTTTATTGTTTTTACGACTGTTTTCGCTGCGTTTGTTGCCCCGAAACCCAACATTATCTAGCATATAAACCTTATATCTTATACCGCTGTTTATAAAGCGAAGACAGTTTTACGCTATTCACAGCATAAAGCAGCATATATAGCAATACCACAACATATATCACAACAGCATTATTATATGGTATAGGGTTTGAAAACTTGCATGCATCTATCATATGCATACATCACATCTCATCATTTTTAATACCATCACATCTATATACGATGTGAGGTTTGAAAGCATGCATAATATCGTATGCATATATTACTTTTGGAAAGCATGCATCTATCATATGCATATTATCAGAATATTGTATTTTAAAATACAGCATGGGATGAGAAAACTTGCCTCGGGTCCTTGGTCGTTACGGGTTCGAGAACTTGCCGGGAAATCTATAAACAAAGAAATACCCGATCAGTCCCCTGGCTTAATCATTTAAAGTGCATTTAACTTAAGCACTAACGTTCTATTAACGAACATCAATTGTCTCGCTCTTGGTCATCTATAACCTCGTAACATTCCGTAAACTTCTAAGTCAAAAGTTTGGGTGAAAACCTATTCACAAATCCCAAGTATTTATCCTTTACCATTTCCTTGTTTTAAACCATTCCCCTTAGGGGTATTTCACTCGCGCAACCTTCGTTCGCGTATTTTTATAAAATCACCAACTCCTCTTTTTAACTCAAACCCTTCTAGGTTTCCTTTCCTCATTATACATACTAGTATCCATTTTAATATCTCAATCCAATTCCAATTTTAAAGGGTGTGATCCCTATCTCAAAGTTCATACCGTGAATCGCTTAGTTACGCGAAACCGCTTTCACTAAAACTAGCTTTTCTCCTAAACCGTAAATCAGAATGACTCGATTCTTTTGCGCAAACAAACTACAAGAGAAGACCTATATGATTATGGTCAGTTAAGGCATCTTTTAGGTCATGAACTCTTCTGTCATTTCTGCCTAAATAACCTAATGTAAATCCGACATGGTAACTGCGCTATTTTAAGATTCACGTGTTTTCAACACTCCAAAACAACACCAATCAACCAACCAACCCATCAATAATCAAACCAAAAGCTAATACTAGTTATAATCTGCCTAAACATGATCTCATACTCCACCATCTATTTATCCACAAATCATATACTAAACAACCTTAAAATCATACAAACATGCTCCATTAACAACATCAACTTCATACCATCACTATAACTTCAAAAATAAAAACTTAACCACAAAGGGGAGGAGTTTTATACCTTCTTGGGAACTGAATACAAGCTATATAAGATGGATATTAGGCTTCCTTGCTCCTTGATTAAGCTAATTAATCTAAAAACTACAAAACAAAAACATGTTCTTAGTAAAAGTACTATTCATTACTATTCATCATCACTTTGTAAAATCCATATAAAATTGAAAAATGAGATTTTGGTTCTCAACTTTTTACCACACCTTCTACTCTTCAAGGGTTTTCTTTTGAGTCCTGTCTCATCACCAGGGGATGCTTAAAGCTCAACTTATTGGCTTTCTAAGGTGAGTGGTCAGATCTGGGAAAACTGGACAGTTTCTGTGCTCCGACTTGGGGAAGGGATTTGACTGGGCTATACTCCTTTGTTGGCCATTAAATGTTAAACATATGTTCTCCATACAATGAAGGAGCTATGGTTAACATTTGGTGATTTTTGGATGAGTAGGTTTTGAGATATTAATTTTTCTTTCCACCATGGTCAAGCTGAGCAGATTTTGAAGAAAATGAAGAACATGGTTATTTGCTTGGTTTTTCTTTTCATTTCTTTTGTCAAATGACATCTGATACATGTCCCTTGTTTCTGTGGTTAATACAAGTGCTTGTCACCAATGACAAGGCTAGTTTTGGATGTGTGGTGGTGGTGAAAGTGGTGACAAGGTGGTGATTCATCACCTTGTCATCACTTTGTCATGCTTATGTCATCCCCTTGCACCATGTTTATGTCATCCTTTGCATCCTCAATTCTTTTATATATTGCACTTGATAATCTCATATATTACTCCTCCTTTGATTAGGGTTTAATCCACAATTGGTTACGCTTTTGTTTCGCGATAGTTTCAAGTGGTTTTAAAGACGTTTCTCTGTACCAAAGCTAGGGTACTTCCTTTATCCTTCCATTACCTTTGTCTAATATATAATCTTAGGTTTCTCACCTTGGTTTAAGATATGATCATGGATTTCTCATTCTACACACTTTCTCAAAACGATCAAATCAATACGTCCTTAACTGTCCAGTGAATAGTGATTTAAAACTCGGATGGGAATCTTCCGATTCTGAGTACGTTTACATTCACTTATTCTTCCTATACATCAATAATATAACTTCGAAACATTCATTCCAGGTCATCCACATAGGGTGGTCTGAAAAACTTTTCCTCAGGAATTTTACTATTCATCAGTGGAATTTACTATTCATCAAAAAATTTTAACTAAGTCCAAAATTTGGGGTTATTACACTGTCGTCCTTTTTCTTCACCAATAACACGGGTGCATCCCACGGTGACGCACTTGGTCCTATCATTCCTTCCCCTAACAATTTCTACAATTGAGCGACTAATTTATTCATCTCGACTGGAGCTAGTCGGTACGGGGCCTTCGAAACTGGCGCCGTTCTTGGAGCTAATTCTATACCAGACTTTATTTCTCTATCGGGTGGTAACCCCGGAAGATCTTTTTGGAAATACATCCTCGAATTCGTTGATGACGGGGATATTCCGCATACTATGTGCTTCCCGTTTCGTATCCATCACAGTCGCTAAACAAGTTTCATCTTCTTGGAGGTCAAACGTTTCCTCGTCCGACAATCTGAATTCTTACTTCCTTTCTTTCTCAATCTATTCGCGTTTCATACTCTATTTTCTTTATGCCCATTTCTTTCTCGTCCACTTTGCTTCCATTTCTATCATAGTCATTTCATTAACCAAGGTAACATAATCAGCCGTTTCGAGCACTTCGTTATTCTGAATTCGCATCATGCAAAACAAACCTTGGCAATTTCCGTAAACTTCGATTCATAGTTTTCGTACTCATTTATCTTGGCTCTCAGCTTCAACACTCTTCTTTTTCCAAATACTAAGGAAAATACTTTCATGGTACCAAGAATACTTCAAGCAACAGAATGCTTTATGTATATATATAAAAAAAAACTTTGTAAAAATTCTCGCTGATGGGGGCAACCTGGTTAGGTCTCAATCAAATTATCGTTTGAAATCTTCCCACCATACTTCACTGCATACAAATGCATCGTGAATTCACTTATATAAATTTGACCGAAAGTTGAACTTAGTGATACAATAACTAGTTCATTTCAATAAACATTGACAACTAGCTGAACAAAATTTGCTAGTTCGATTAGTTTGGGACGCAGCATCTAGCTAGGATAATTAGCTAGATTTTCATCATATTATTAAAATTTCAACTAGTTAGAACAATTAACTAGTCACTCATTATGGCACATACAATTAGCCATTTTCAATCTACTAGTACAGAATCTCAACATTGTAGCCAAAGAAAGAAAGAAAACAACATTTTGACTACTCGGATAATGAATTGAAAAGAAGAGTAAATAAGTTTAGGATGAACAAGGTAATTATAACCTTTGAATAGAATATAAGGTTTGAATAGATGGTTCTTGGTATCGGGACAATCGATAACCTCCCATCAAATATTTCTCATCAGTGAAACGGTCCACCCAAAGGGGCCTCCGTACATATACTTTATCAAATTCCTCAATAGAATTGAATTCGGACTACCAATATCAAATTGATATCCTTTCTATGATTTCAACGTCTGATTTACAAATCTCATCTTAAAATAGAATAAAAGAATCTACGAGGAATCTCTAAATAATAGATCCTCCATGTTTAAACAAATAGTTAGATATTTATGAACTCGACTGAGGAGTCCAAGTATGAAAGAAGAAATCGAATATCAAGACAATCGTTAAATAATATTCGTCAAATAATTAAGGAATCATTAATTGAACATTCCTTAGATAATTGAAAGAATACGAAATAAATTATAGACCTGGAAGGATAGATGAATAATGGTTCCCACTTCAGGTCATCCTGGAACATGAACAAAACGCTCCGGTGAGTAATGATAACTTAATTCTGCGTATTTAACCCTTAAGGTAATGAGTGGAGGAAAGAAAATGAATAAACTAAACATAACAGTTGTTGGTTGCATCCCAAGTTGAAGTAGGAAATTAAAGGGGTTACCTGACATGAACTATTCAAGGTAACATAGGCAGGAACAGTTTTAGATTGAGGAGTGTACCAGCAAGTAGATACCAAGAAGTCAATGGTCATCATAATTTCTAACATCACCTTGTACGAGGATGATCTTATCTTTCCGCCTTTATGGCTTATGGTACTAACCAACGGTACCTCAAAATCGTACAAGTCCTTAAATAGGTCGGGAGTTCGAAACATACTCGCCATTCCCCGATAATTGTCCCGAGATTGAGCCTCTTACGGCTGCATCAACACATCCTCAAAAGATAAAGGTCGATTAACATATATGTAATTTCTTAACACTAATCGTATCGAACGAATCCAACCCCAGGCCACCATAGGTCACGTTCCTCGTAGGTCCTGAGATTGTCGCATTTCTCGTTGCAGCCATACGTGTCTTTATCAGAATCACACTATTCATTCTTCATATCTTTGATTTCTGAGTTGAGCCACCATGGCCTATCGTACGAAATGTACTCGCGATGCGATTTAGCACGTTCGTCTCACGATAACGTTCTAGTACTACACGTACGCAACAGTCTCCTTTTTAGGTAACAAAATACCCATCGACGGAAAAGACACCAACTCTTGTGGAATCGTTGTTCTCAAGGCTTGGACCTCCTATACAAGATAATGCCCTAACTAGTCCACGCAATTTAGTAATTCGGATCGCGTAAAGGACTGTAAATGTCTCAATCTTCACATGTGCTGCCTTCTCGTGGCAAACTACGATGAACTTCAAACACTTAGGTTCTTACTAAGTCAAGTTATCCATTGGTATTGGCCATTCCGACCTTACCCCAACTGCAACCGAGACTCTGCTTCGTGTCTTATCTTAATGTTTTTGATAATCCGTGTACCATTCTAAACGTCCTTCTCATCATTATGATGATCTTCAACGGTCCTATCGGTCCTCCGATAAGTCCTCAACTAAACTCTTTAATCTTAACATCCTCAGTGGCACTACTTCCGGTAGTCCAGTTAACGAACTCTATATGAGTCCTCTCGTCATTCTCTTACTTTGATATAACTCTTAACACTCTCATATCCAAGTTTATAACTTAACGCTCTGATACCATTTTTGTAACACCCCCAGATCCGGGGTCAGGAATATGGGTTGTCACGCTCCATCAATGATACAATACCTGCATTACTTACAACATTCTCATACATCAACTCCAAAGACCCCAATCACTTACGCACACACACACAAGTTATAGCCTTGGAAATGAGCAACAATAATCAACATTTGTTATTACAACCCAAATGTACTATCCAGGTTCTCACTAATAGCAGCTGAACCCATGCAACTTACTTCTGTATTAACCATTCTGAATTGGACTACCTCAAGGTTGAATCTTCCACTTCCCTTCTCTTGTAGTACGGATTAACTGACTAGGTTCTCTCTTTACCGAAAGTTACTATAAAGTAAAGCAAGAATGAGCGAAAGAATGCTCAGCAAGTATCCCATAATAAAATAAATAGTTTCACAACTATAAAGTCTGAAATCCAATGACCTTTGTTGGTTTAACAACCAAAACCATTAAGTATAACAATTGAGTTAAAATACCATACAGTTCAAAATACTGTATACGAGGAAGCATTCAAGCTCCAATATATAATATGAACAAGTTCCAATATAATCTAAAAGATGAAGTTACAAGGTACTTCAATAAAACATTTTCGTAAATACCTCTGTTCTGCAAAATATAACAGACCCTCAACATCCTTTATAAAACTCAAGTATTGTTATAATTTCATCACATTATAACCCTCAACAGTTCAAGATACTGTTAGATATATATTATTAGATTGTAACCTTAGTCATATACTGGCACTTGAGCTGTCATTAATCAACCTCAACACAATTTGAAATCCTCAACATTTGATAATCCTCTCATAGTTCAAGTTACTCTGGGATATACTTCTCATTCAATTAATCAGAAATAAATTATTTCCCAGCACTTAAGCTATACTACAGTTTAATAACAACAAATTCCGAAATTTTCGAACTTGTCTTGATGATGCAAGAACACTTTTCGAACTTGTCAATCATCCTTTGGCAGCACATGGGCCAGAAATAAAATGGCTGGACCGACTAGATACGGTCACTTACGCAGTTTTACCTCATATCCGGTATTCTCAATCCGCAGTAACGACATTCAAGTCGACCTCAATCTAGTTGCAATAGCACACTGACCAATCCGGTCACATCTGTTAGGGCATCATATACAATGATCCATGCACTAACAAGTCCCCTTAATAACAGGAAAAAATCTTTACTCATATAATGTTCGAAGGAACATTCTTCGAACTATGATAACTATTACCAACAAAATACTTAGTTCATCTCCGTATCATTCATTTGAGTCCACTTCACTTAATTACACTTCCCTATTCTAGGGATTCACAAGTCCTTCTACATATATATTACTTAGGGTAGCCATGCCTACCTCAAAAAGTCTATATATATATATATATATATATATATATATATATATATATATATATAAGTATATACACTTTATCACGAGCAATAACATAAGGTCAAGAAGTCAACAATTAAGGATAGAAATCTTGCATCATCATGAATCAAATATTTTGATAAGTGGAATATAGTATTAGAAAACTTTCCACAATACTCGCAACAAAAGAGTTGATATATAATTTTAATAAAGCTCAAAAATACACTTTCATAATTATTGAAGGTACAATATGATTTCTAAATAATGAAATCCAATTAAAAGTATTTAATAAATATTCAAATAATATTTATTAAATGAAATGAGTGATTAAAGAATATTTTTAATCAGAATAATTACATTTAAAACCTTGAATGAATATTCAAACAATATTCATAAATAAATAATCAATAAATGATTATAAGATAAAACCTTTAAATGAATATCCAAAAATAATATTCATTTAATAAATAAATAATAAAGGATTTAAGTAAATCTCCAAATGAATGTTCAAAATAATATTCATAAATCGATAACTGATAACAGATAATAAGTAGTCTTTACAAGACATTTGAAATGATATTCTCGAATAATATTTATCGAAAACAATTCTCAGAAATAATCTCAAGGTATATATATCCCTATATATATACATACTTACACCGTTTCCGGTTCGTAACAAAATATCTCGAAGATACGCCCTACACTAAAGGCACTCATAATTTCCGGCTTATAGCTATCAATCAGTACTAGCCTATAAGAAACTTATCAAAATTACAATACAGATATTGTTATATAACTGTTAGATCAGAATTAAATGATCGTCAGGAGCTAGACTCAACTGATCAGGATTACTGACGTCATCAGGATTACATGGTTGTCAGGATCAAGATGCATATCAGGACTGGGATCAGGATTGATCATCAGGACTGGAAGCTGGTCAGGATTCCTACTTCGAGTTATATTTGGAGTCTAGTTAAACATGGAAGTTTATTCTGTCGGTTCCTGGTTTGTAGAATGTAGCTATCGATTAAGGATATGTTTCAATCTTTGTAATTGATTAGGACTTATCTTGTTATTGATAGAGAAGCTGTGTGAAGTATATAAACACAGTTTAGGTTGTGGTTTAACAACCAATATTACACTCGAGTATTTGTGTAAACCTAGCAGCTCTCAAGAACATCAGAATTTCTTGAGAGAGTTTGTAACAGTTTTATATCAGATTTAATAAAGCTGTTATTGTTCTTTCATATTTGTGTTATATAAAGTCGAGAATCTTATACAATTGTATTCAACCCCCTTCTAAAATTGTTATTTACTAGGCAACAATTGGTATCAGAGCAAACTGATTTATTTTTGAATCAGATACGATCTAAGATGTCGACAACCAAGTATGAAAGCATGAAGATTCCCATCTTGAAGATAGCAGAATATCCTACATGGAGGGTAAAGATGCTGATGTATCTGGAGGTTATGGATCCTGACTACTTGGACAGGATTCGTGATGGACCATATATACCTACAAAGTTCGTAGAACGAACAGAAACAGTACCTGAACATTATGTGGTCAAAGCTAAAGCTGAATGGACTCCAGAAGAAAAAGCTCATGTACTCAGGGAACCAAAGATAAAGAATATCTTATACAACAGTCTTGATGCTGTAATGTCAAACAGAGTGATTGCATGCAAGTCTTCAAAAGAAATCTGGGATACTTTGGAAACTCAGTGCCAGGGATCTGCATCTGTCAAGAAGAACATAAGGACTCTTTTGATTCAATAATATGAACAATTCGATGCAAGACCTGATGAGAGCCTGACTGATGTATATGATAGATTTCTGACACTATTGAACAGCTTATCTTTAGTTGACAAAGTATATGAAACTGAAGATTCAAACACCAAGTTTCTAAGTGCTTTACCTGAAGAATGGGACACTCAGACCTCAATCATTAGACACCAGTATGATCTGAACATTGTGTCTCTTGATGAGATCTATGGGATGCTAAGAACTCATGATCTTGAAGTTCAACAGAGAAAGAACAAGAAAAACAGCAAGGCAAAATCAATTGCTTTGAAAGCAGAGGCAAAATCAAAAGGCAAAGCTATGGAGGTCTCAAGAAGGAAATCAAGAGTAGCTGAGTCAGATCTTGAAGACTCTTCATCAGATTCTGATGGCAATCTTGATGCCAATAATGATGATGAATCTTCTGATTCAGACAAGGAAGAGATGGTTGCTATGATTGTCAGAAACTTCAGAAGGATGAAGTTCAGGAAGAACAGAAGACAAGGCAATTTTCAGAAAAAGACCTTCAATGCAGACAAAGACAAGTATATCAAAAAGGACAGCAAGGGTAGCAAATTTGACAAGTCAAAGGTTAGATGCTACAAGTGTAATGGCATGGGTCACTTTGCTTCTGAGTGTAACAAGACAAAGGCACTCATCACATCAAGCAAGGATTGGATGGACTCTTCCTCAGAATCTGATACTGAGGTAGTCAACTATGCTTTAATGGCCAATGCTGATGTAACTGCTGCTCCTGATGATAAGGTACTAAATACTATCTTTGATTTTGATACTGACAATGCTTCTGAGTTAAGACGTTTTCTAAAGTCATTACATATTAGCTTTAGAAGTCAAACTGCTGAGAATTCTAGAATCTTATCTGAGATGTCTGACCTTAGAAAAAGGAATGAGATATTAGAAGCTGAATTTTCTCGTATGCAAGAAGTAAAAAAAGAATGTGATAACACTAAACACATGTATTTAGAGATGAAATCTAAATGTACTTCTCTTGAAAAAGAACTTGAATATGCTAATGAGAAAATCAGAACCTGGACAGACTCTGGTACGAAATTTCATGAGATTAATACCTCTAAGAATTGGAAAGAGTGTCTAGGATATAAGTCATATGAAGATAAGAAATTGAAAGAGAAAATTGTCATTGATGAGACAGTCAGTCCAAAGACCTATAGACATGTTATAGACTCAACCAAATCTAAGATTACTCCTGTTAATTTTGTTTTTGGTGAGGATTCTAATTCTACTTTTGGAAAGGGATCCACTTCTACTCAAGGAATTAAAATTATAAAGTCTAAATCTGTCATGGATAAAGTCTCTAAGAATGTAGGTCTATTGTCTCAGAAACAGCTTAAGGATAAAATCTGTGAGGTTACAGATAAGAAAAAGGAAGCTACTGTTAAGAGAAACAGGAATGGTAAAGTTGGGATCAATAAAGAGAATGGTTATAAATATATCCCAAATGCACCTAGAAAGAGTTGTTTTAACTGTGGTAACTCTAATCATCTTGCTATTGATTGTAAGAAGAGTAAGAAGAAGATCGCTGAAATTCCTAAGTCTGATGTTAGGAATAGATCAGTATTTTATAAACCACAGAAGTCCTGTTTTCATTGTGGTAGTCTATGGCATTCTATTTATACTTGTAAAGAGTATCATGATTTGTACTATAACTTTTATGATCCATTGCCTAAGTTTGAAAGTAGTACAAAGTCTGATAGAATTGAGAATGTTATAGTGAAGCATGCTTTTGTTAATACTGATGCTGATAAAGCAAATCCTGATGGAGTAAAACCTGTCAGGACTGCTAAGGTCAGAAAGTCTTCTGCTGCTAAAATTAATAAATTGCATGAGAAAGGAACCCAACATGTATGGGTTCCTAAGTGTTCTAACTAGTGTGTTTCTATTCTGATGCAGGGTAAAAAGAAAAATGTGTTAGTCATGGATAGTGGATGTTCTGTGCACATGACTGGAAACAAAGCCCTATTATCAGAATATGAGGAAAAAGTTGGCCCAACTGTGTCTTATGGAGATGGCAACATTGGACAAACCTTGGGATATGGCAATATAATCATTGGAAATGTCATCATTGAAAAAGTAGCTCTAGTGAAGGGACTAAAACACAACCTGTTGAGTATTAGTCAAATCACTGACAGAGGTTATCATGTCAATTTCTATTCCACACATTGTGAAGTAGTCAGTAAAGCAACAGGAAAGATAGCACTAACTGGCTACAGGCATGGTAACATTTATGAAGCCAACATTCTCTCAAATACTGATGGCTCCCCTACATGTTTCATCAGTAAAGCTTCAGTAGATGAAATTTGGAATTCGCACAAGAAGCTTTCTCATCTCAACTTCAGCAATATCAATGAGTTGGTTAAGAGATTTAGTAAGAGGATTACCTAATGTCTTGTACACACCTGATGGACTCTATGATGCATGTCAGAAAGCAAAACAAAGAAGGACATCATTCCAGAGTAAATCAGAATCCTCTATTGAAGAACCATATCACATGCTACATCTTGATCTATTTGGTCCAGTCAACATCATGTCCATCAGTAAGAAAAGGTACACTCTTGTAATTGTTGATGAATATTCTAGATTCACCTGGGTGTATTTTCTGCATAGAAAAGATGAAACTCCTGAAGTTCTGTTGGATCATGTGAGAATGATTGAGACGACCACAAAGTACAAAGTCAAGATACTGAGAAGTGATAATGGTACTGAATTTAAGAATTCAAAGATGGAAGAGTTCTGCAAATACAAAGGAATCATTCAATAATTCTCTGCTCCTGGCACACTGTTCACACTTTTCCACGCAAGAGTACGCGATCGCAAGTAATATAGTCTGTAAAACAGAGTTCGTCCACAGAGACTAGTTGTTGCTGTTTCGTTGATTTATACACCAAGAATTAATATTATTCAATTCTCAAACAATTATCAAGGTTTGGTTTTAATTATCACTATACTAATTAACTAAGCAATTAACAAATATGATTTATCAAATAGAGAAAACACATGGGGTTTTTTTTTTACCATCAGCATGTATGCAATTAACCAATTTAATTCCTTTCCCTCCTAACATGCAATTACACTAACACCTGATCGATTACACGAAACTGATATACGCCAAAGGTCTTTGTACGTATACCATCCTAATGAACATCCACAATTAAGATAGAAGTCAAATAGTCAATCAATTGTAGGCAGTCCCAACAGGTCTGCGGGATTTAACGTACACTGATTTTGAAACACAAGTAATCAATAAGATCACGTAGTGAATACCAAACGGGTAGAGTGATATCGCAAATAAGCCATGTCATCAGACACACCAAATTCCTACGCTAGCATGGCAAGTTCTAAATCTCTATTTTCAGTACGGTCGCTGCAATAGAGATTAACACACAATCACAGAAGTTGATCAGACAATTATAATTGAATATGCACAACCATACAAGGATATCAAATATAAGAACATGCAAGGAATAATTGAAATCAACCAGAAAACATTATATAAGAATCCGGTAAAACCCCATGATAATAGATTAGTTCATAATTGAACTAATCATCACCATGGGTACCATAGTCAACATCGTTAATAAACTAAACAAGATTCAATGTAATAAACAATAAGTATTATGAATAGAATTCAACCAACTATCCACCGCTAGAAGATTATGAAGGAAATTGAAGAACAAAGTGAATCCGTAAGCTTAATTTTGATCTCTTGAACTTAGGTATTGATCTCCTCTTCTTTTTGCTCTCCCCCTCTCCGGTTATTTTCATAATGAGACCCCAAGGCATGATATAACCCTAAACCAGTGTGAAATTCCAGAATTACCTTTCAAAGCTCGGCCAGAACTAAGGCAAAAACCAACAGAAACTCTAGGCAGCCCGCGCCCGCGCCCTGCAGCGCGCTCCCGCGCCCTGCCAGCTTGGCCTGTCCAGTTTTCTGCTTTCCTTCTTTCTTCTCTTGCTGTTGGCTAGCTCTTGCTTGTCCTCATTTTATCTTGATATGTTCCTTGGACCTCTTCTAGTGCGTTTTGACAAGTTCTCTCCTTGTTCTCGCCTCCGACCACGTTAGAACATGCAATCCTACAAAACGAACAAAATGGCTCAAATGAGACTAAAATGTTGAAGATTCACGACGACCAAGTCACAAAGAAGTCTATAAAAGTGGATATAAAATCCACTTAACAAACCCCCAAACTTGAATCGTTGCTTGTCCTCAAGAAAAAGCAAAACGTGCAAAATATGCAACTACTAATGATGCGAATGCAAGGATCCCCTCAAACTTTCTCTAACCAATTAAACAAGCAACATCGCTTAGAAAATGACAATGCTAAATAGAGCTCGACCAAATCCCCGTAACTAAACAACATACTCAGAATGTGGTGTGTGAAATGCTCATTAATTTACTCTCCACTGAATCACAACCATACCTATCTCTCGTCTAACCAATCCCAAGTTTATAAATAAAATTAACCTTAAACCAATAATCACTTGGAATTACCCTCGTACTTCCTTCAAGTTAAACCAGGGTTCATGCTAAATTACCGACACTACTAACAAGTATTTACATATGCTTATTTGACCGTGCAATGGCTAAGGCCCCGAAAGACTTATGCAATGGTACCCTTGTAACGAGCTTTAGGTTAGCGGATCCCAGACCTTGAAAGGCCTTAGGTCACCAGGCACAAAGTCCCCAAGAACTTACTAACTCGAGCACCAAAGAGCTCAACCGTGGTCAATTATGCACTAATAAAATTAAAACAACTATTTTTTTTTCCTTTATTTCTTTTTTTCTCTTTTTTTTTCTTTTTTTTTTTTTTTATAATTTCGAAATGAGCGCGCTTCGCTTTCTCACCTCACCCTAGACTACTCACCTTATAGTGAGCCGGCTACTAGCCATTTGACACCTAGCCTTTAGTAATCAACATAAGTTACCTGATTTTCCCCCAAACTTGTTCTTAGGTTCATCCTACGTTTTTAAAGGAATACTGAAACTTCTAAATATAAACAAGGGATTAATTCTAACTTAAACAAGCATGGTTTGATCACTTTCAAGAACTCAATGAGACTTGTGAATTTTAATTTGTTCTAAGCATGCAACTCAATTTCGTAGGGACTATGAATCAACCCTCTATTCGTTATTACCACATCTCATTAACATCACTCATTCTCTTAGCCAAAGTTCATTCTAAGGGATCATGCAAAATGCTATGACATGCAATTATATGAAAAATCACATAACACAAGACTTCAACAAAATGCAACATTCTACATGATTTTTTTTTATTTTTTATTTTGTATATAAATGCAACTAAAATATATGATACTACATGAATTAACCTAAATGGCATGCATATGACATTATACTACTATACAACCCTACTATCCAATACCCCCAAACTTGAACAAATCAATGTCCTCATTGAAAAGAAAGGATAAAGGTAAGAAGTACTCCCCTACTGGTCGTCGGCATCACCAACCTCCTCAGGTGGTGGAGAATCTGGAGGTGGATAAGGATGGCTCGCTCCATACACAGGCCACTGCACCTGCTGTCCATCTCGCGCAAGAACACTGTCCAAAGAACTAGTCATTTCCTCGGCAAACTGTCGATTCGCATTGTGCATTGCGTCCATCCGCCTGAACATCCTACGGAACTGAGATTCCATGAACTCCATCCCTGGTCCCTAGCTCGACGAAACTCTACCGGCCCTAGCCTGCCTCTGTCTCTGAACTGGCGGAGCAGCTCCCTCAGCACCTGGCACAATGAATCCTACTCCTCGAGGATGAGGCCTTCCCTCTGGCCAATCGCCCAACCTAGCAATAACAGCACTGTCTATATCTACCATCGGCCTTTGCATCTCTTCTTCTGCCCCCCATCGGACCCCAGCCCTCACACATAGCTGAGTGATAACTGAACCAAAAGGAATTTGACCAAACGGACGATTTCTTACTTGTTGCTTGCCCCTGTAGCGCCTCATAGCATTCCAAATCAAAGAGTCCAAAGCTACATACTCGCCCGTCAAAATCCCATAAAGGAGAATAGCCCTCTCCACCGTAAGCTCATGCGTATGTGTGGACGGCATCAAATTAGCACAAAGAAACAAATTCCAAGCCTTGGCATACCTGTTCAATGCCGAAGCTGGAAAATGCAGCGGCTCATCAGAACCCACCTTCATAGTCCATACCGTGCCCGGAGCACACAACTCAAACACAATAGCATTCAAATCCACAGTCTCTGCCAACTTGCTCGACCAATCCTCGGCCGCCCTAGGTCTGGGAGGAAGCCTCAAAAACCTCCGTATCGCTTCCAAGCGCAAATCCACAGTCTCTCCCCGAACATAAGAGTACCCGGTATCTTCCTCCATTGCATTGGCGTAACATTCCCGCACAATTGCCAAAGGTACCTCCATCGGAGTCTGACATATCACACCCCAACCCCTTTCTTCGATCATAGCTAGAAATTCACCATCTTGAGCCGACGGCCTAAAACCCCGTTCCTTCGCAACGGCCTTGCCCCGAAGGCGATTATACTCGGCTTGTCCCGCCGAAGACAAGAACTTATTTTCATCAAAACCCTCATCAAAATCCGGGTTAGCACTACTCGACCCAACAAATCTTTGCCTCTTTGGACCCATAATCAACAATTTCAATTTCAACCCACACAACCCTAAACCAACAAATACTTGCAATTCACCCAATTCAAACCAAAATCAACCCAATCAATTAGAATTTCTTACCAATAAGAAGCCCCAACTGGAAGAGAAGCACTTTCTTTTAGCCTGACAAACCTTCCTTCCACAAAGCAAACAAGGTTATCCAATAGATACAAGGTTGTATGTATATATATATAAAAGGGGTAATAGGGTGTAGGAATGGGGAGATTAATTGGGGTAGTGGGGAGTATGGGGAAGGGAAGTGTTATAGAGAGAAAAGAGGTGGGGGGAATTAGGGTTAAACTCAGCCAAGGATTTTTTTTATTTTTTTTTTTACTCACCCGGGATCAGTGGCAAGAGGCAGGCCGCGCCGGCCGCGGGCTCGGGCGCGCCGGGCGCGCGCTGCCCCTTCCGCACTGTCCCTCAGCAGAAACTTGGTGACTTTTGAAAAAAACTAACTCATTTTTTTTTTTTTTTTTTTTACACTACACTCATCTAATATACAAATAACTTGTTACCACACATGGGTTGCCTCCCATGAAGCGCTATTTTTAAAGTCGATAGCTCGACATTGCTTTCGATGTTTATCCAGCATTTGTTAGAATCGCGGTGCCAACCTCACGATTCACAATCTCTCCAAAGTACGGCTTCAACCGTTGTCCATTCACCTTGAACGATTCCTCAGGTGTCTTTTCATAGATTTCCACTGCTCCGTGTGGAAAAACCGTCTTGACAATGAATGGTCCATACCATCGCGACTTCAGTTTGCCTGGAAAAAGACGCAGACGAGAATTAAATAATAAAACGGACTGGCCAGGAACAAATACCTTGTTTACCAGTCGCTTGTCGTGCAATCGCTTCACTTTCTCCTTGTAAAGCTTGTTATTCTCGTATGCCTGTAACCGAAACTCATCCATTTCATTGATTTGGACCATTCGCTTTTCCCCTGCTAGTATCAAGTCGAAGTTCAACTTTTTCAGGGCCCAATACGCCTTGTGCTCCAGATCTGCAGGTAAGTGGCATGCTTTTCCAAAGATGAGCTGATATGGCGACATTCCCAACGGCGTTTTGAATGTCGTTCTATAGGCCCATGCTGCTTCATCCAAATGCAAAGACCAGTCTTTCCTAGAAGGATTAACAACCTTCTCGAGAATTCGCTTGATCTCTCTGTTTGACACTTCCGCTTGGCCATTCGTCTGAGGATGGTAAGCAGTGGCCACCCTATGATTAATGTTGTAACGAGCCATAAGCTTTTCGATCTTCTTGTTTAAAAAGTGAGATCCTTCGTCGCTGATGATCACTCGGGGTGTTCCGAACCTAGTGAAGATATTCTTGTGGAGAAAACTTATGACCGCGCTTGCATCGTTAGTAGGTAGAGCCTTCACCTCAACCCACTTAGAGACATAGTCAACCGCCAGTAAGATGTACTGGTTGTTGCATGAAGATATAAACGGTCCCATGAAATCGATTCCCCACACATCAAATATTTCTACCTCGAGCATTACATTGAGAGGCATCTCTTCTCTCCTTGATATGTTGCCAGTCCTCTGGCAACGATCACAATTAGCAACAAACCGGAATGCATCCTTGAAAAGAGTCGGCCAATAAAACCCAGACTGTAGAACCCGCTTAGCAGTCTTGTCCCCTGCATAATGCCCACCGTAGGTGGTGGCATGGTAGCTTCTCAGGATTTCTGCTGTCTCTCCATACGGAACACATCTTCTCAAAATCTAATCAACGCCTTGCTTGAATAAGAACGGCTCATCCCAGATATACCTCTTTACATCGTGGAGAAACTTCTTCTTTTGAGCCCATGAAAACTCTTGCGGAATAACCTTACTCACCAGAAAATTCACTATATCTGCGTACCATGGCTCTTCAGTTTGGATTGCAAAGAGTTGTTCGTCAGGAAAGAACTCGTTGATTAATGTGTTGGTGGTTGGAGTTTTCCCATGATCTTCTAACCTCGACAAATGGTCCGCTACCTGATTTTCCGTGCCTTTACGGTCCTTGATCTCAACATCAAATTCTTGTAATAGCAGAATCCATCTGATAAGGCGTGGTTTGGAGTCTTTCTTTGCCAGCAGATAGCGGATCGCAGCATGATCCGTGTAAACAACCACCTTAGGCCCGAGCAAGTACGACCTGAATTTTTCAAAGCCAAAAACAATGGCTAAAAGCTCCTTCTTAGTAGTTGTGTAATTCATCTGTGCCTCATTTAGTGTCTTGCTGGCATAATAAATGACATGGAAAACCTTACTTTTCTTTTGGCCAAGAACGGCCCCAACTGCAAAATCACTGGCGTCGCACATCATCACAAACGGCTCCTCCCAATCAGGAGCAATAATCATTGGAGCTGATATCAACTTCTTTTTAAGCGTCTCAAACGCTGTCAGGCACTCTGCATCGAATTTGAACTGGACCTCCTTCTCTAGCAAGTTGCACAGTGGCTTAGACATTTTTGAGAAATCCTTGATAAAGCGCCTATAAAAACCAGCGTGCCCCAGAAAACTTCGAACACCTTTTACAGAAATAGGTGGGGGAAGATTCTCAATTGCCTCTACCTTCGCCTTGTCTACCTCTATGCCTCGGCTTGAAACCTTGTGGCGCAGAATTATTCCTTCCTCAACCATGAAATGGCATTTTTCCCAGTTGAGCACCAAATTGGTCTCCACACATCGCCGTAGTACCATAGCCAGATTATCCAAGCATTTATCAAAAGAAGGCCCGAAAACAGAGAAATCATCCATGAATACTTCCACAAGCGTTCCAATCATGTCAGAGAATATAGCTGTCATACACCGTTGAAAAGTGCCAGGTGCACCACAGAGACCAAAAGAAACCCGACGGAATGCAAACGTACCGAAAGGACAAGTAAAGGTAGTCTTCTCCTGATCCTCAGGAGCAATACAAATCTGATTATACCCAGAATACCCATCCAGAAGGCAGTAATATTCGTGTCCGGCTAACCTGTCTAGCATCTGATCAATGAAAGGAAGTGGAAAATGATCCTTCCTGGTAGCCGCATTTAATTTCCGGTAGTCAATACAGATTCTCCAACCAGTAACTGTTCTAGTTGGAATAAGTTCGTTCTTTTCATTTGCAACTACCGTCATCCCACCCTTCTTCGGCACACAGTGGACAGGACTCACCCAAGAACTGTCAGATATAGGATATATTATTCCTGCATCCAGCCACTTTATGATTTCCTTCTTCACAACGTCTTTCATGATGGGGTTGAGCCTCCTCTGATTTTCAACCGTTGGTTTGCTCCCGTCTTCCAGAGGTATCTTGTGCTGACAATAAGTTGGGCTGATTCCCTTGATGTCGGCAATAGTCCAACCCATAGCTGATTTATACTCTCTCAGCACCCGCAACAGCTTTTCTTCTTCAGAACCTGAAAGTTTGGCCGAGATAATCACAGGTAAAGTAGATAAATCACCTAAAAACGCATACCTGAGATGATCTGGTAGTGGCTTGAGTTCCAGCTTGGGTGCCTCCTCAATAGATGGCTTTAGCTGCTGATGTGACTTCTTTAACTCTGACAACCCCAACGACTCTATGGGTTGTGTGAACCTCTTACCCCAAGGAGTACCATTCAACAGATTCAGTTGCTCTTCAGTATCCGGTATCTCTGAATCAGGATCCCCAATAAGCACTTTCTGTAATAGATCAGATTTTAACAAGTGCCCAATTCCCGCTTGCACTGACGACTCAACCATATCCAGCTGATAGCACTGCTCCTCTTCAGTAGGGAATTTCATAGCGGAAAACACATTAAAAGTTACATTCTGGTCGTTTACCCGCATAGTGAGTTCTCCCTTCTGAACATCAATAAGTGTCCGGCCTGTAGCTAAAAACGGTCTGCCGAGAATGATGGGAATCTTTTTGTCCTCCTCAAAGTCTAGAATGACAAAATCAGCAGGGAAGATAAGTTTATCAACCTTAACCAGGACATCTTCCACAATCCCCCTCGGATAAGTTACCGAACGATCAGCCAATTGTAAAGTCATGGTAGTTGACTTGGGCTCAGGTAGCCCCAGTTGAACAAATACAGAATACGGCATCAGATTGATGCTCGCCCCCAGATCACATAAACACTTTGAAAATGACAATGCGCCTATAGTACAAGGAATGGTGAAACTACCTGGATCCTTCAATTTCGGTGGTAGCTTTTGCTGCAGAACAGCACTACATTCCTCTGTTAGTGCCACAGTCTCTAACTCTCCCAAGTTCAATTTTCTCGACAGAATGCCCTTCATGAACTTGGCATAACTCGACATTTGCTCTAATGCCTCCGCAAATGGAATGTTGATGTGCAACTTCTTGAAAACATCCAAGAATCTAGAGAATTGCTTATCCAACTTTTGTTTTTGAAGACGACCAGGGAATGGTGGTGGAGGGTAAATTCCCTGAGACTCTGCAGCCTTGCTCTTCTTCTCTTTCTCAGCAGCCTGCATCTCGGCTTCCTCTACCGGTTCAACCTGAACTGGCTATTTTTCCGATATTGCAACAGCAGGCTGATTTAGCACCTCTTCCTCTCGTGTGCTCTTACCAGATCTCAAAGTAACTGCATGAACCTGGTGATTGGGCTCCTTCTTACCAGGATTAGCTTCCGTGTCTCTTGGCAACTGGCCCTGTGGCCTCTGCAGAAGTGCATTAGCTATTTGTCCAATCTGTATCTCCAAATTCTTCATAGAAGCAGCCATACCCTTTTGTTGTAACTTCATCTCTTCCACCTCAGATCTTTCTACAAAGTGGTGCTGATTTCCCTGATGCTGCTGCTGAAATCCAGGAGGGACATAAGGTACTCTAGGAGCATACTGCTGCTGATAATTAGAATTGCTATACGGCCTAGAACCGTATTGTTGCTGTCCCTGCGCTGGCTGCTGATTAGAATTCTGGTTGTCTTTCCAACTGAAATTTGGATGATTCCTGTTATTGGGATGATACGAATTAGGAGCTGGCTGAGATGACCTCTGAAAATTACTGACAAACTGCGCCGATTCGCTAGATATCGCGCACTGATAAGTCTCATGTGCGCCCGCACATAGTTCACAAACCATTGCTACCTGCTGTGTACTTGCCTTGGCCAAAGATTCGACCTTCATAGTTAGGGCCTGAAGCTGGGCTGCCAACGCCGTGCTAGAATCAACGTCCAGAATGCCTGCTGCTCTTGCCTGTGGTATACGCTGAGTAGGATTCTGATACTCGTTGGCTGCCATCATCTCTATTAGATTATAAGCTTCCTCATAGCTTTTAGCATACAGTGCTCCCCCAGAAGCAGCATCCAACATAATTCGAGAATGTCCCAAACCATTGTAGAATCCATTAATCACCATCCAGTCAGGCATCCCATGATGTGGGCATAGCCTTAGCATCTCCTTGTACCTTTCCCAAGCTTCATAGAGAGACTCACCCGTCTGTTGAGTGAATTGAGAAATAGCATTCCTCATAGCCGCAGTTTTAGCCATAGGAAAGAATTTGGACAAAAATTTCTGAGCCAGATCTTCCCAAGTAGTAATAGACCCAGCTGGCATAGACTGTAACCAGCTCTTAGCTTTGTCTCGCAGCGAGAATGAAAACAATCTCAATTTAATAGCATCGTCAGGAACCCCATTAAATTTGAATGTATCGCAGATTTCTATGAAGTTTCTGATATGAGCATTAGGGTCCTCAGAAGGTAGACCCCCAAACTGTACTGAATTCTGTAGAATCTGAATGATTCCGGTCTTGATCTCAAAATTGTTGGCTGCGATAGCCGGCTTGGTGATACTCGACTGAATATCATTGATGCTAGGCTGAGAATAGTCCTTCAGCGCCTTGATTGCCTCTGCTTCACCATGTGGTGCTCCCATAGTGTCAAGTGGTTCAGTCTCTTCCTTAGCAACAGATGACTGAACTTCTACTTCCGTTCTCTGAAACAATTTCTTCCGAGCTTGAGAGCGTGTTTGCATACACTCTCAAGTTAAGTACCTGAAAAATTCACCAAGAAAATTGGTGAGAAACGTCTGAGTCACTGAAATTTTATGACCCCTGATGACAAATACATAAACAAAACAACGAAGAACCGAGTCCCCGGCAGCGGCGCCAAAAACTTGTTCACACTTTTCCACGCAAGAGTACGCGATCGCAAGTAATATAGTCTGTAAAACAGAGTTCGTCCACAGAGACTAGTTGTTGCTGTTTCGTTGATTTATACACCAAGAATTAATATTATTCAATTCTCAAACAATTATCAAGGTTTGGTTTTAATTATCACTATACTAATTAACTAAGCAATTAACAAATATGATTTATCAAATAGAGAAAACACATGGGGGTTTTTTTTTACCATCATCATGTATGCAATTAACCAATTTAATTCCTTTCCCTCCTAACATGCAATTACACTGACACCTGATCGATTACACGAAACTGATATACGCCAAAGGTCTTTGTACGTATACCATCCTAATGAACATCCACAATTAAGATAGAAGTCAAATAGTCAATCAATTGTAGGCAGTCCCAACAGGTCTGCGGGATTTAACGTACACTGATTTTGAAACACAAGTAATCAATAAGATCACGTAGTCAATACCAAACGGGTAGAGTGATATCGCAAATAAGCCATGTCATCAGACACACCAAATTCCTACGCTAGCATGGCAAGTTCTAAATCTCTATTTTCAGTACGGTCGCTGCAATAGAGATTAACACACAATCACAGAAGTTGATCAGACAATTATAATTGAATATGCACAACCATACAAGGATATCAAATATAAGAACATGCAAGGAATAATTGAAATCAACCAGAAAACATTATATAAGAATCCGGTAAAACCCCATGATAATAGATTAGTTCATAATTGAACTAATCATCACCATTGGTACCATAGTCAACATCGTTAATAAACTAAACAAGATTCAATGTAATAAACAATAAGTATTATGAATAGAATTCAACCAACTATCCACCGCTAGAAGATTACGAAGGAAATTGAAGAACAAAGTGAATCCGTAAGCTTAATTTTGATCTCTTGAACTTAGGTATTGATCTCCTCTTCTTTTTGCTCTCCCCCTCTCCGGTTATTTTCATAATGAGACCCCAAGGCATGATATAACCCTAAACCAGTGTGAAATTCCAGAATTACCCTTCAAAGCTCGGCCAGAACTAAGGCAAAAACCAACAGAAACTCTAGGCAGCCCACGCCCGCGCCCTGCAGCGCGCTCCCGCGCCCTGCCAGCTTGGCCTGTCCAGTTTTCTGCTTTCCTTCTTTCTTCTCTTGCTGTTGGCTAGCTCTTGCTTGTCCTCATTTTATCTTGATATGTTCCTTGGACCTCTTCTAGTGCATTTTGACAAGTTCTCTCCTTGTTCTCGCCTCCGACCACGTTAGAACATGCAATCCTACAAAACGAACAAAATGGCTCAAATGAGACTAAAATGTTGAAGATTCACGACGACCAAGTCACAAAGAAGTCTATAAAAGTGGATATAAAATCCACTTAACACACACCCCAGCAAAATGGAGTAGTAGAAAGGAAAAATAGAACTCTTATTGAAGCTGGCAGAACTATGTTGGAAGAAGCTAAATTACCTACATATTTCTGGGCAGAAGCAGTCAACACAGCATGCTATACACAAAATCTCACATTGATAAACAGGCATGGTGTTACTCCTTATCAGTCACTCAAGGAGAAGAAACCAAGTCTGAAGCATTTGCATGTGTTTGGCTGTAAGTGTTTTGTTCTCAGAACTCATCCTGAACAACTAGGAAAATTTGAAACAAAGGCTGATGAGGGAATTTTCATTGGCTATCCTGCATCAAGAGCCTTCAGAGTTTTTAATTTGAGAACAAGAACTGTCATGGAGTCAATACATATATCTTTTGATGATAAGAAGATAACAGGAATCATTGAAGACTCTCATGATAGATTGATTTTTGAAAATGAAGCTACCAAGGAACCTGAAGACAGTGAATCACATCCTGTCAATACATCAGATACTGATGGGTCACCAAATCCTGATGACACACCAGATACTGATGGTGCTAATGCTGATGATGCAAACAATAGTAATAAAACTAGTAGTGCTAATGTTGAGGGGGAGCAACAGCATTCGACTACAAGTTCAGAGTCAACTCAATCATCAGGACAGAATTCTTCAGATACTGATTCAAGTGATGATGTTGATAACTCATCAGGAAGAGATAACATCAATTCAGGGAGAGCTTCAAATCAAGAAAATTCTTCTAATCAAGCTAACACCAATCCAGGGGGAGCATCTACTTCAAGAAACAATTTAACACCAGCAAGGAAATGGACGAAAGACCATACTCCTGATTTGATCATTGGAGATCCTGATGCAGGTGTTCAAACAAGAAGTGCAACTCAGAATGAATGTCTATACAATAACTTTCTGTCCAAGGAGGAGCCAAAGAAAGTTGAAGATGCACTTAAAGATGCTGATTGGGTTACTGCAATGCAAGAAGAGCTGAATGAATTTGAAAGGAATGAAGTCTGGAAACTGGTACCAAGACCAAAGAATAGATCAATTGTTGGTACAAAGTGGATTTTCAAGAACAAGACTGATTCTGATGGAGTAATAATCAGAAACAAAGCTAGACTAGTTGCAAAGGGGTATTCTCAACAAGAGGGAATTGACTATGATGAAACTTTTGCTCCTGTTGCAAGACTAGAAGCCATCAGGATATTTCTTGCTTATGCACCTCATAAGAAATTCAAGGTTTTCCAGATGGATGTTAAAAGTGCTTTCTTAAATGGAGAACTGGAGGAAGAAGTTTATGTTGAACAACCTCCTGGTTTCATTGATCCTAAATATCCAGATCATGTTTACATATTGGATAAAGCACTTTATGGACTAAATCAAGCTCCAAGAGCATGGTATGAAACCTTAGCTCAATTTTTACTGGAAAGTGGATTCAAAAGAGGTGCAATTGATAAAACTCTATTCTATCTGAATCATGGTAAGGATTTGCTGTTAGTTCAGATTTATGTTGATGATATCATTTTTGGGTCAACAAACAATAAGCTTTGTGAAAAGTTTTCTAAGCTTATGCAGTCAAGATATCAAATGAGCATGATGGGAGAAATGAGTTACTTTCTTGGACTTCAAGTTAAACAGACTGATGAAGGGATTTTTATTAATCAGTCTAAATATACAAGGAATTTATTGACAAGGTTTAACATGCAAGAGAGTTCTCCTGCTACAACTCCCATAGCTACAGCTACCAAACTTGATCCTGATCAAGGTGCTGAGGTAGATGTAACTCACTACAGAGGAATGATTGGTTCTCTATTGTATCTCACTGCAAGTAGACCAGATATCATGTTTGCAACCTGTCTGTGTGCAATATTTCAAGCAAAACCAAGAGAACCCCATCTGATTGCAGTCAAAAGAATTTTTAGATATCTCAAAGGCACTCTTTCACTTGGCCTTTGGTATGCAAGGGAATCAGATTTTGGGTTGTGTGGTTATTCAGATGCTGATTTTGCAGGATGCAAAATAGACAGGAAAAGTACTTCAGGAAGTTGTCAGTTTTTGGGTGGAAGACTAGTTTCATGGTTTAGTAAAAAGCAAAAATCCATTTCCACTTCAACTGCAGAAGCTGAGTACATTACAGCAGGAAGTTGTTGTGCTCAGATAATGTGGATGAGAAATCAGTTGTTAGATTATGGCCTGTCATACTCAAAAATCCCTATTTAGTGTGACAACCAAAGTGCTATTGCAATGACAGGAAATCCAGTTCAGAATTCTCTTACTAAACACATCAGTATTAGATATCACTTCATAAGAGAACAGGTTCTGGAAGGAACAATTGAACTTCATTTTGTTCCTACTGATCAACAACTAGCTGATATATTCACCAAGCCACTGCCTGAAGCTACTTTCAATAAACAGGTGAATGAACTTGGAATGATGAACTTTGAGAATTTCTGAGGAAAGTTACAGAGAGGAAATCCTGATAACTGTCACATCCTGATGGTTATTCAGAAAGGTATGTTTTATTTGATCAAATCCTGATAGGATGAAATCCTGACAGGAAGTCAACTGGTCAATCCTGAGGTACAGGTCAGTATTTAATTGCTTAATTTGTGCCTAATTTTTCGTCAGCATCTGTTGATGGACGATTGAGTTTTAGTAGGACAACTGTATGCGCGCATGTGTTGCACTGTCATAGATATACATATACACACACATAAAAAGCGGTGCAGTTTTATTCAATTACACACATAATCTGTCCACTAATTATTTACGCACAAATCATATCTTGCCACCTGTTAATGAGAGTAAAGTTTTGTTCTAAACAAATTACTTTTGCTTGTTCTAATTCATTAATTACTCTCTCATCATCAGTTTTTCGTTTTCTATCTCTCTCTGTGCTTACGAACCCTAACTGTTTTCAAATATCAATTCTCAAGTTTTTTAAAGATTAACAATGACGTCTTCTTCATTCATAAACAAACAGACAGTGATTAATGATGTTACTTTTGCCACTAACAATTTTGTGGCTATTCTAAATCATCAAGATTTACCCAATGAGTTTCATATAATTCAAGATTTTCTCACTTCAAGCCCATTGAAGTTTGCTTTAACAGAACCTGCAAGTGTTTCTTTTAAGTCTGTCATGCAGGTGTGGAACTCTGTTACTTTTGACAAAGGGCATTCGGATACAATCTTGATGAGTTTTGAATATAATGGAATTACTCACTATGTGACTCCTACAATTGTGGAGGAAGCCCTGCATTTACCTGTTCTTGGTGATGCTATTCCTGCTAATGTTTCGGACTCTACTCTCTTTGAGTTTGTTACTAAGTTGGGCTACAATGGTGACGTAAAGAGATATGGCAATCTCTTTAGGACAAAGCTTAAGAAGGAATGGAATTTCTTCTTTGATACAATCAGTCGCTGTTTCCTGAACAAGACATCAAATTTTGATGCTCTTCCATCAGGATTTCTTAAAATTGGGTACTCTCTTATCCATTCTACAGTGTTTGATTATGGGTCGTTTATCTTAAAAGCTTTAAGTGACAGGAAATCAGATAAGTTAGGTTCTGTCTGTTTTCTTAGATTTTTTCAGTTGATATTTAATCACTTATGTCCTAATGTTGTTTTTGAGAATGATGTAGTTCTACCCATATGTAGAATTACTGAGAATAATATTAAGTCCTTAGTCAACAGTGATAAGGCAAATGGTTTCATAGGAAATGATTTTATTCCTGATGAGGTCAGGTTTTTCTTACATAGGAAAATGCCTACTCGTTATGGTTTAATTTCTAATGCTATGGGACAAGGCCAATCACACCTTGTTCCTAACCCGAGCATTCATCCTAAACAGTCTAAACAGTCCACAACCACCTCTAATGTCTCTCAAAAGACTTTAGTTGTAAAATCAAAGAAATCAGCTAGAACTGATGTGTCAGGAAGGTAATCAGGTTCAAAGGATTTTTCCTCTACACCATTCACTAAAAGAAGTTACAAGGGGGTGTACAAGGGGTCCTGGTGAAGAAAGCTGCAAAGAGTGTTGAGGCTGTTTCTGTTAAAAGAAAATTAGTTCTCAGGGATGAAAGTGATTCAGAGGATAACTTACCTATATCCTCTATAATGAATGTGAATAAGGAAGTTGATGATACTTCTACTGTAGCTGTGGTTCCGTTGTCAACACCACAGAAGAAAAGGCGATTATCTAAGGGCATGTATCAAATTCCTTTTGAAAAGAAGCAGGATACTGATGTACAGGACACTTCTATTCTGAATGAGCAATCAGTTTCAACTGCTCAAGCAAATCCTGATAATAGTATTCCTGTTGCTGCACCAAGTCAAGTGGTTAATATTTCAGACTCTCCAGTACAAGACTCTCCAACAAAAAGACGTGTTGATATTTCATGGGAGAAGTATGGTGCTGCTGCTTCCAATCTTGGGATAAAACATCCAATGGAAAAGCTAAGGAAAGCAGGGGAGTTAGTCTATCAGAGACAGAAGAAACTGAAAGGATCAAGCCCACAAGAACCTGAACCTCAAAGTGGTTCAGCAGCTCATATTGATGATCCAGCCACACAAGAACCACTCAATCAAAGTTTGGGTGAAGGCTTAGCTAGTGGAATGGTCACACAAGAACCATTTTCTCAAAGGGAGAATGAAGACATCAACATTCCAACTACACAAGAACCATCTTCTCAAAGTGAAGATGCAGGCCAAGCTACAGTTTCTAAGAAAATTCCTGAAAATGCTCAAGGGATTTCTGGTGCAGATGAAGTTCAAAGATTGGTCGAGGACACTGTCAATGAGGGAAGCACACAAGAACCTTTAACTCAAAGTGTTGAAGCAGCTTCTGAACCTCAAGCTCCACAAGAACCATTGGTAGCAAATACTGATGCAAGCATATCAAATCCTGACGGTGTTACTCCTGACGCTAGTGGTGCTCCTGATGCCGAGCCTATCCTGATACAGCCACTTTGTTCAAGACCAATGGATCATCCTATCTCAGAATCACAGGATAAACTGAAAGGTATAGCTATTCCTGATCCTGATATTACTCATGGTACTGATGATGATGACTCTGATGATAGTGATGATGATGAGAATTGAAAAGAGAAGGAATGGCTTGCTACAGCACTAAAAGTTAGTCTTGGAACTACTTTTGGTTCATCAAGTACTTTTATGGCTGGCAATGTTACCACTGGGAAAGATCAACGACAAGATTTTTCTATTCCTTTCTTTAATCCTGCTGAGGCACTTAGACAGAATGAATGGAACAATTCATGGCACAGTTCTGCTGAATCTATAAGTTATTCTTCTGCTTTGGAACATGCCTATGATGCAGTGCAATCTATGGAGAATCAAGACTTGAAGAATCATCTAAAGGCTACAACTCTGTTATCCAAGAGTCTGAAAAGTGAGATCGATTCTATCAAGAATTCAACTGAGTTGGTGAGGAATGATATTTCTCAAAATTTTACAAAGGTGCCTACTACTTTTCAGTTAAGAGTGGTAGAATCCGAAGTGAAGTCTGTAATTTCTGAACAAACCTCCATCAACAGACGGATTGATTCTCTGGATGCTAAGGTAACTGACATTCAAGCCTCTCTTTCCTTAATTTTGAATTTATTGTCGAATCCTGATGTCAAAAAGGGGGAGAAGGTTAGTCAGACAAAATGTACACCTGATCTAGTATTAAGGAATAATGATGATGATACTAGAGATGATGGTCGTGACAAAGTAATACAAGGAGAAACCTCTGATGCTGTTGTTTTGAAGTCTACAATTCATACTTCTCAAAATCAAACAACACAGTCAACTCATGTTTCTGATTCTGGAGTTAAGACAGTAAGAACATTGGTGCAATCTTAGATCCTGACGGAAGAACAAATCCTGACACCTGGTCATGGACATACTCTTGCTATAATTCCTGAAGGTGATGAAGATATTATTATTGATAATCCTGAAGATGCATCAAATCTATTCCAGAAGTTTACTGCAAAGGATGGTAGAATTGTTATTCTATATCATACTGATAAAAGAGTTCAACAATTATTTGTTAGAAAAGCACTCTCTACAGAAAGTGAAGAATATCCAGATCTCTCAAATGAAGAATTTTTGAGCCAACAAAAGGAGATAATGGAAAGCTATTCTGTTTCTACCAGAGGTAAAGGAAGCAGAGGTAGGAGAGGTGCTAGAAGAAGTAAAAGAGGTTCTTCAACTCAAACAGTACCTAGACAGACAAGGTCTAGAGGGTTAAGAATTGAAGAAATT
Organism: Heracleum sosnowskyi; assembly: GCA_030848705.1. Taxonomy (NCBI): domain Eukaryota; kingdom Viridiplantae; phylum Streptophyta; class Magnoliopsida; order Apiales; family Apiaceae; genus Heracleum; species Heracleum sosnowskyi. The sequence continues at coordinate 78,308,030 of CM061235.1, forward strand.
CCTGAACCTATTCAAACTCTAGTAGTTCCTGACAGATCTACTTTTGGTGATGATGGAAATGTTGAAGAAGAACCTGAATTGAGAAGAAAATCAAGAAAATCAATTCTCTGCAATACAAATCAAATTGAAGAATCTAATCCTGATGTTGTTCCTGATAATATTCAAGATCCTGACGATTCTGAAATTCTGCAAGAGATTGATTTAATAATTTTGTCTACTGTGGTTGATTCTCACAACAAAGAAGTAGACGAAGAAGAAGAAACCAGAAGAACAGATATTATAAGAAGAACAAATAGAGAATTCAATCTCTATATGCAAAGACTTAAACTTTCAAATGAAAGAAAGTGGAGGAACCCAAGCAGACAAGAATCTTTACTTGAAAGAAGCTATGCTCATGAAAAGGAGAAAGACAAGAAGTGGAAACACATTAGTACACTGAGGTGTGATACACCTATCAATTTTCAGTCTGGTGGAATTATTACAAGTGCTTCAAGTGTAGTTGATTTATCTGATATGGTTAGATCAAAAGCACTCTGGCTACGAATGTTTTCAAATCTGAAGCAATTGACAAGTAATTCAAGAGGAGGTATTGGACACAGGGATGCTGAATATCTGAATATGTCTTATGTTGATCCTTACTCCTTCACTGAAATTGGAGGTACTTTAACTTCTGAAAACCTGAACAATTTACTAGCTGTTGATATAGTTATAGATTGTCATGATGGTTTTAATAAGAAAGAAAAGCTTTTGTACTTCATGAAAGATGGTAGTGTGAAGATTCTATCTATTCAAGATCTGCTGATGAAAACTACACAGGAACTGAAATATGTTAATTATCTTTTAAGATGGAAGAATCATGTATGCAAAGTGTGGAGTGACATGATCTTGTCAACAATTCGAAGAAGACTGGATGGTGATAGAAATTTCAATGGTAATTATATTCCCATGTATCTAAATCTAAGAGATCAGGATGTGGAAATACAAAGGGGTACTGCTGTTAAAGAAGTAACTTTTGGCATGACCCAACTTACTCTCAATCCTGATGGGAAGGAAATTGCTTATCTTTTGCTTGAAGAGCACAGTCTACAGAGAAGCTCCATACAGAATCTCAGAGCAGCTATCTACCAGATTAATGAGGAAGATGAAGAACTCAGAAATCTTAAGGAAAGACTGATTCAAATTCTTGAAGAAAAAGAAGAAAATTTGTTATCCAACTTCTTGAAGATGAATCTGTTCTATCAAGGAATTTAAACAGATAAGTTGTTGCTGCAGATACTTGTACATTTTGTATATATGTTTTTGACATCATTGAATATTAGGAATCTATACTTTATTTCACAAAGTATGAGATTGGGGGAGATTGTTAGATCAGAATTCAATGATCGTCAAGAGCTAGACTCAACTGATCAGGATTACTGACGTCATCAGGATTACATGGTTGTCAGGATCAAGATGCATATCAGGACTGGGATCAGGATTGATCATCAGGACTGGAAGCTGGTCAGGATTCCTACTTCGAGTTATATTTGGAGTCTAGTTAAACATGGAAGTTTATTCTGTCGGTTCCTGGTTTGTAGAATGTAGCTATCGATTAAGGATATGTTTCAATCTTTGTAATTGATTAGGACTTATCTTGTTATTGATAGAGAAGCTGTGTGAAGTATATAAACACAGTTTAGGTTTTGGTTTAACAACCAATATTACACTCGAGTATTTGTGTAAACCTAGCATCTCTCAAGAACATCAGAATTTCTTGAGAGAGTTTGTAACAGTTTTATATCAGATTTAATAAAGCTGTTATTGTTATTTCATATTTGTGTTATATAAAGTCGAGAATCTTATACAATTGTATTCAACCCCCTTCTACAATTGTTATTTACTGGGCAACAATAACAGCTCAAAACATATATGCATATTCTTGCATCACATATTTCACAATTAACAATAGTACAAAATAGGTTTTTGAAAACTTGCCTGGAAATCCCGAAGTAGCCGTAAGTCTCAGGTTGGTCCAGTAATCTAGAATCAACACAAGGTTCCAGATTAATAACTTAAACTCTTTCACCATACTAAGTATACACTAACTCAAGTACAAAGTTCACTTTCAAGTTAACTCCTTAAGATCCTCTACTCGAGCATGCTCGCTCACGCATTTTTATAAAATTGAAATATAATCCTTTTAATACGAAATCTTTTCGAGGGTCTTCCTAAACGTACCTAGCATGTTAACACAAAGTTTCACATTCCAATAAGTCGCTTAAGGGGTTTGATCACTATCTCAAAGTTCATGCAATGAACTACTTAGTTACGCGAAACCGCTTTCACTGAAACGGACATTTCTCTTAAACCGTAAATCGTAACGACACGATTCTTTCTCTAAAACAATCTAGGAAACAAGGCCTACATGTTCATGGTCAGAAACTTCATGTTCATGCCCTTTAATTTAACCGTGACTTCTGCCTAAACTATCTAAGGAAATTTCGGCATGGTAACGGCGCTTATACGCGATTCCCGTGTTTTTAAACACTTCAAACAACCAAACCAACAACCATTATACTTCATCAACACATCCAAAACAGCCCCTAAACATTATCACACACTAAATCAAGCTTCACAAAATCACTCATCCTCAAATCGAACATAAGATTCACGGATCTTAACGATAACACAAATAACGACTCTAATCATTATTTCAACCATAAAACTCATATAAACAAAAAGGGGCAGAGGTTTTTATACCTTCCTTGAAGCTTCCCAAGCATAAAAAATGGCTAATCTAGGCTTGGGGTGCTTGGATGATCCTTATATAGCTTGAACTCATGGAAACAAAATCATAAAAACAAGTAGTTACTATTCATCATCTTTCTTAATCACTAAAATCAGATGGGTAAAACACAGAGGTGAGGCGAGCGCTTACCATGGTTGCGTAGAGCTTCTCGAGAGCTTCGATTTGAGTGGTGGAACGCCAAAAACGGACAAGGGAATCACAAGTTATGAGCATTTCTTTCTCCACCATTTTCATCCTTTTTCTTTCTCGGGATTTGGTTAAAAGAAGTGAGTTTTGATCTTATCTCTTTGAAAAATATCTAAGTCATGGTCTTGGCTTCTCCCACACACCTTAATGGCTGGCACTTTAGTGCAAAAGACTAGCTTGCCCCTTGCTTTAATGTGGCTTTCACAAGAAGCTTCCTCTTTGGTGACATAAGCATTTCGTTTACTCGTTTGTTTCGTTTTCCTCTAACTTTCTCGAGTTCTTTACCTCGTATCCAATTTCCGACTTCACATTTGTTTATTAATTAATTAGACAAGGTTGCCTTTGAAGTTTCATTCCATTCAGAGCCCGAAAATGTTTACTATTCGCTTTGGACCGTCTTAGACTGCTTTAATCATCTTAAATCCAGAATCTACCATTCTTTTGTTCCGTCGAATCCTTAATTCCTTAAATATTATTATCCCTCATAAAATCCACATTCATAGGGTTCTCGTGTCGGATCACTATTCATCAAATCTTGTATTTAAATCGATTCGTGTCTCGTTGTTCGGTTACGGCTTAATCTTGATGAACGTTCGCAGGGATTTCTTAAGTGTTCTATAGAAGTAGTTCACCGTAAACGTTCTTGACATCACTAATTCTTTTATTAAATCCATATCCATGGAATTGATAATTTAAAATCCTCCAATATATTTAAATAATGATTAATCCATCAGTAATAGGTGAAATTTAGGAGAAAACAGAAAATGCTCTTTTTCTGATTCTGACAGCTTTTGCATTCCTTCATTTTCATAGTAGATCACTAATACGACTTCGAAAGTTCATTATCCCGACTCGTACATAGGGTGGTCTGAAAATCTTTTTCGGTTCAGAAATTTACTATTCATCAGGATTTTACTATTCATCAAAATAAAAAAAAAAATAAGTAAGTCCAAAATTTGGGGTTATTACATTAGAGGTCGACAAGCAAATACATCGAGGATAACTCAACTAACTAAGGAAACATGAAACTAATTAAAGTAAGACAAATTGATAATATTAAATGCATTCTAGATAAAATATATACATTTCCAGATTTCTAATTAACAAAGAACATTAAAATTATACAATGAAGTTGCTCCTCTAGACTTAGCAGATTGTTCTTTTGTTCTTTGCTTCATTCTTCAGTCCATCTCAATCTCACCTTCTTCAACTACTGGATTGGAGTTAGCAGCTTCATAATCAATCACGGATGGATAGTGCAGTGGTTCTCCAGGTTTAAGGATTGCTCCTTTGATGTGTCTTCCGATATACTCAACCTCTTGACCCACTCCAGCCCACAACCATGCAATACTAACATATTTCTTGTTTTGTTTTGGCATGTTTGGTAGTCTGGGATGCACTTCCAATTCCTTTCTCCACTCTCTTCCTATAATAGGGAACATTCTCCATCAGATATCTTCTTAGAGTGTCTGCTGCTTTGTCCTTCTCCGTAGATGTGAATCCAGTGGATCTAAGATACTTCTCAACTGATATCAGATAGTTGTTTGGGTAATCTTTCAGTTTGTCCTCCGTCAGATAGCAGATTCTGAACAAGTCGTTTTTCATGAATCTAAGCATTGGAGGGTTTCAGATATCTCTAGACTGACCTTCATTAAGACCTCCTTAACATGCTCCCGGAGCAGTTCATTTAACCTTGTAGTTCTTTGGATCTTAATGAGAATCACCTGCAATTCAGTGTAAGTCCTCTGTTCGAAAAACTTAGTGGATATCACAAATGTACCTCTGTTAATAAAATTGATTAGTATGTTCCAAGATTTAACCATTTGCTTTAACCCCAGCTTTCAAGTATATCAGAGAATGTCTCAATGCAGTGAAGTAAGTATCATCTTCTTGATTTGCACTTCTTATGTTTTGAATGATAACTTCCACCTCAGCATTGTCGTTGACTTCTAATCCGTCTTCAACTCTGCAAAAAGTGTTGTAAGCTACCTCCCATTCTTTTCCTTGTTTTTGTGCCAAATCAGTCATCTTCTTCTTCATTGATTCAGTATACATCTTCAGCCTTTTAATCTTCTCAATTCTCTGAATTGCTTTGTGAGTTTCTTTCTCAGCTTGCCTGGCATCTCTTTCCGCTTTCTCAGCTTGTAATGTTTCCAAGGTAGCTTCTTGTTCTGTTGTAAGAGGATTTGCTTCTTCCATATCATCATCCAAGATAGGATGTTCAATTGGCTCTGGATAATATGGTTCATGCTCTTCCAGTGATTGATGCTCATGCATGAATTCAAATCCCTCTTCAACCTCTTCTTCTACAATGTCTTCAATCCAGTATTGTCTCACTGGAATAGTGGTTATTGATAGGTCCATAATTTAATACATTTTTAATACCTATTTTATGTCTGTTTTCGTAATTTTATTATTTAATAAATTGTTTTCTTTTGTTTTGTAGGAAAATAAATAAAATCAGATTTCAAGCAGAAAAAGGTGAAAAAAGGCAATGAGGTGGAAATACTTGAAGTCAAAAGGAAATTGGAGAAAAATTGGAAAACTTATCGGAGAAGAAAAAGGAATTGAGGAAATATTTCTAGAATCCGATTTGTAGTCAAAGAGCCCAAACCCATTATTTTTCCTATATATATAGATCTCCTCTCTTGTATTTTGAGACACCTAGAATTTGAGACACCTAGAATTTAGACACCAAGAATTTAGACTAGATCTGATAATTAAGAGTAGGATAGTGTAAAGCATAATGTAACATAAGATGTAAAAGAGATAACTACAACTCAACCAAGGACAAGACAGACAATAATATTAACAGAAGCACAGGAATCCAGGATCAATGAAGATAAGGTAAACTCAAAAAGTCAAAATACGTTATGTATTCTTGAAGTCCGTAAACAGGTCACGGAAAGAAGTTCATGAAAATGTTCAAGCCTCAGTGACAGCAAAAGAAACAAGACTTTCAAGACGACAGAAGTATGTGAATGATTTAGAGTCAGTACCACAGGATTCCAGTGATGAAGCAACCACGACGACAAAGGACTTATCAGCAGCATTGAATTGCAGACATAAAAGAAGAATTGATCAAGTGTTATTCATCTGTGAACCAGACCAGTTGCACTAGGTGACGGCACTGAAAAGATCAAGTTGTTTTATCGTCTCGGAAGAAAATGATACAGTCTGAAACTTAAACACCCTGAAACTTTTCTGAAGGCTAACAAATGAAAAGGTTCGATGGTTTTTTATTTACTTCATTTAAAAACCATCGAATTGAAGTACTATTGGCATGACTTGATTACTTTAATATTTGATAGTTTTCTTTATTGAAAACTATCGAATTGAAGTAATCATGACTTGACATGACTACTTCAATTCTTGATAGTTTTTCTAAGCATAAATAAAACCATCGAATGACTTGGTTTGGATTAGTTAATTATTTGATAGTTTTCTAATAAAGAAAACCATCGAATGATTTAGTAAAACATTACTTTATTATTTGATAGTTTTTCTATTCAAGAAAAACCATCGAATGATTTAGTAAAGTATTACTTTATTATTTGATAGTTTTCTAGATTTGTAAACCATCGAATGAAAATCATAAAGGAAGTATTCCATTCGATAGTTTTTATTTAAAAACTATCGAATTGAATAATTACTTTAATAATTCGATAGTTTTCATTTGGAAAAGTAGGTGAAAAGTTTGTTTGTGTGTCAGGTTGATGAGAATTGGACGGCCAAGATTGTTTTAACAATTAAGGTCCGATAGTTTTCAAAAAACAGAAGTCTACAATTATACAGAGGAAGAGAGTGTCTTCTTCAGTCTGGCTTTTTCATAGTAGCATTCACGGGGAGAGAGTTCTGAGCCGGAGAAGAAAAGAAAATTTATAGTGCTCAGAATTCGATCAATGTATTGATTATGAATAGCCTAGAACTCATTGAAGCTAATCTACGGATTAGAAATTGTAGCACCCTTCGAGGTTTATATTTATAAAAAGATATATTCCCCGAAACTTGATTTGGTTTGGTGTGTTTGATTTCGTTATAGAACTGAATGAATTATCCGCGAACGAAATTGAAATAATTTGTGAGTATCGTATTCAACCCCCCCCCCCTTCTACGATACTTTGGACCTAACAATTGGTAACAGAGCTTGTTAATCGACATACAGATTAGATCCGGGTATTTCAGACCAGTCAGACAAGAATTCTGAGGAGGCCAACTTCTAAATAAATTTATTTTATGAATTTATATTTTAATAAGTTTATTTTATAAATTTAAGTTAAAATGAATTTATCTTATAAATTTAATTTAAATGAGTTCATTATTTAAACTTGAATAAGTTTATTTGATTAACTTAATTTAAATAAATTTATTTTATAAATTCAAGTTAAATAAATTTATATTTTAAACTTAAGTAAATTTAATTTATGTTATGAATTTATTTTAGAGGTGCGGCATAGAGCAATTTGTAGTGTGCTAAAGAGACCCCTTAGAATTTGTGAATTGTAGTCAATTTAGGTGGCCAATTTTGAGTCTGAGTAGGTGACTTCGATAGTTTTTTCTTAAACTATCGAAGTGTAATGCTATTAACAAAAATTGGTCAGCCATTATTAACCTTTTGTTTTAACAAAACAATCAAAGTGCTTGAATTGGCCAGCTTTACAAAAACACCCCGAATTAATATATTTCTGAGTTATTTATTTATTTCGAATTTTTAAAAAAAAAAAAAATTCTTAAATTCTAATTTTTCTTAAATATTAATTTACATGATTTAATTTTTAAGAAAATTCGAAATTCTTGAAAATTAAATGTTTTGTAAATATTTATTTTTGATTAATTTATTTTTAAGGAAAATTAAAAATTCTGAATATTTAATTTTTCTTAAGTATTAAATTGAGGGTGCTCAAGGGCTTGTAGAAGAAGATTCCTCCGGGTGTTAAACTGATTTTTATCTTTCGAAGAAAAAGATGACCATGAAGCTGATTTCAGGAAGAAGTTTCTACGGATATTTTTTTGAAGGAGATTTAATCAAAAGAGATTATGAAGGGAGGAATAAAGGGTGTTAGAGAATTGAACGGACAAACAAATATCTCAGTAACATGCATTAATGTTGGAACCTCAGAACAGAATAGAAGAATTACTAGTAGCTGAATCAGAAGAAGCTCAGGTAGAAAACCTCGAGAGACTAGACTAAAGATCAGTGTTTCACTTGTCAAGGAAGTTTAGTCACATCAGATTCAGAAGGAGTACAAAAGCCACATCCATGGATCAGGCTTATTTATTACGGAGCAAAGATTCTTCAGAATTCAGTTCAGGAGGTAGTTACAGACTGAGATGGTAACAAAATCAAGACTGATAGTTTCAACTATGATAAGAACTATGTAACGAGAAGCTATCAGGGTGTGCTACACAATGAAGGAGCCTGACAAACAAAGAAGAATAGGGACTCAGTTAATTAGCTGAAACAGAAGTGGAATGCTTTGTTGAAGAAGCATCAGCACAACTTATGTTGCTTAAGGAAAGAGTTGGGATGGATCAGATGACGAGAAAATCATGGATATCTTGCTTTCATAGCAATCTCTGAAGATGATTCACCTCACATATCTCAGGTATCTTTTCCTTGAACCAATGCAGTATTTAATTCTCAATATTCAACGCATGTACATAGTGATCATATATATGTGTGTATGAATATTTGAAGAATAAGATTTGCAAGTGAGATAGAAGCTTTCTTAAGAAACAACTCTTAGTTTTAGGGGTTAAGTTTCTGGCACATAAGACCTTAGTTAAGCTAAGTTTCAGTATCCCTAGTAGAACAAGATTTGCTCATTTATTCTGAATTGTTTGTTAAGGGATAATAAGTTTGAAGGATGGAGGAATTACCTTAGAGTCAGTAGAATTTGTAGAACACCAAGCTGTATCTAAAACTGACTTAGGTAATAGAGAAAGTTAGATGCCATACAACAACAGAGTGGATTAGATAGAATTAGTGATTTAATTGTTAATTCTTTTATTCCATGCGTGCTTAGAAAATTATTGAATATCTGTAAATCTGCTTGCTACCTGTTACACTTGTGTATATTGGTTAAAGTAGAAAGTACTGAATTTTCTAAAATGCCTAATTTGCACATCTCTTATCTGCAATGTCAAAATGCTCAATGTATGCCATTTATTCTTATTAACATGTTTGCTTATTTAAATATTATGAATGCATCTCTTAGAACTTGCATTAATCATAGAAAAAGCATGTTTAAAGAATTACATTAGAGCAACGACTGCAAGGTCAGTCAGAGATAAGAATAAGCATGTATAGGTTGAAGCTGTTGTTACCACTTTTAAAAGCAAAATCTCTAATCCATCTGGACCCAAGCAAATAAGTTGGGTACCAAGAACTGTCAATCCATTTGTGAGTGCAGGCAAATCAGGTTAATCGATTTATATGCTTTCTTGGTCTTTACCACTGAAGACATATGATCGAAGAAAGAACTTGCCATCAAATGTGATTGAGAAAGCTGTTCCGTCAATAATCTTTGGAGATGACAGCAAAGGTTTTCATCACGGGACAAGGCTACGTTGGAAATGGAATGTCATCATGTTTACAATAATTGGTATCATTGATAACAACTAATAATTGGAGTCAAGGATAACAATTAGAAGCAACTTTCTTGCTGAAGATTCAAAGCACAAATCTTTTTATTCAATGAAGGAGCAGTGTTTTATCTCAAGCAGGAAGGTTGAGAAGCTCTCACCCTTGCATGACAATACAAGGAACTCTTTTCTAAAGATGCTGTTGGTGAGAGGACTGCCTCATCTGGGATTCAAGCTGGATGTAATATATGAGGCATGTCATTAAGGGAAGTCAAAGAAACATCACAGAAAACCTATAATGTGATAAGCATTACTGAGCCGCTTCAGATGATACGTATGGAACTCTACGGACTAGTTAATGTCTTGTCTACAACAAAGTAAAGATATACTTCAGTGATGGTTGATGACTACTCTTAATACAAACTGGTGTTGTTTGTTCAATCTGAAGGACAGGACATCACAGATGAGGTTAATCACATTTCCCTGATGGCCAATAGAAGCAAACACTGAATTTATTTCAGGGGTTTGGAGGAAAATGTCTTACAAGTAAGCATCTTGGCAAGATTGGCAGCTAAGGCTCTTTAGGATATGTTCCTCGGCTAATCAGTGGAATAAGCCTACGAGGTAAATTTGATTAATCAACAAGAGGTGATTGAAAGTCTGAATATGATGTTCAACAACTCCAAGCTCTCAGCTGTTATGTGTGAAATTATGGTAATGATGATTCAAATCCAAGCAGTGGTAATGGTAGTTTAACTACACGACTCAATACTTCAACAGAACCACTCAGCAAAGATGAGGATTCTCAGGAAATCCCAGCAACAGCTTAGGGGGAGCAAAAGAAGGATCAATTAGTCAGATCAACACCACAATGAAAATCTAGAGGACACTTTAAGAACATATCTGTCAAGACAAAGGGTTTAGATTCAATATCATTCCTGATGTCTAGTTCTTAGTGATCCTAGTGGTGGAGTAAAGACTGGAGCTGTATAGTATGGATAATTATTTTCTTGGTTTTCTTTCTGAAGAAGAAACAAAGAAAGGTAAAGAAGCTCTGATGGATCCAGATTGGGTGATTGCAAAGCAAAATGAACTCAATCAATCTGAAAGGCAGAAAGTTTGGAAGCTGGTACCCAGGCCTAAGGGAAAATCTGTTATTGGAACAAGATGGGTATCCAGGATACTGGACAACATTGGCATTGTTATGAGGGACAAGGCCAAACTGGATGCTAGGTTACTATTAGGAAGCAGTATCTAACAAGAAGCACCAGTGACGAGACTTGAGGATATCAGGATATATCTGGTACCTACTGCATATTCAACATTTGATATATGGTGAATATGTTCAAGTGCACTCCTGGTTGGTGAGATAGTAGAAGAAGTCAATGTACAGTAGCTCATGACATTTGCTGTTGCAGATCAATTGGACGTTGTATAACTTCTCTTCACAAGATCACTACAGGTTGGTATGAACTGGTATCAATACTCAAGCAATCGTCAAAGACATGGTATGACACTCTAACTGAACTTTTACAGAATATGAATTTATTAGAGTCGTCATAAGGCACAAACATAATGTCATATATGTGCAGTGATATCATGATTATATTATATGTTGGTCTACTAACGAAAACTTGTGCAAGAATTTTTGCCAAGTCAATGCAGAGAATGTACGAGATGAGTAAGTTGGGAAAGTTGCAATTCTTTTTGGAATTACTTTGAGCAAGCCAGAAGAATAATTCTTTTAGGAGCACAAGTAAGCCAAAAGAGTGATGGCAATAAAAGTAAGTCAAGAATCTTTTGAATGTGCACAATTGAGAAGATTCTAGACATGCCAAGACTCCCTACCAACAGCAGCCACTAAAGCTTGATCAGGACAAATCAGGTAAAAGACAGAAATGACAAGCTAGAGAGGTATGCGTCTCATTAAGTTATTAGCTGCAAATTGACAACACATATTTTATTCTCAAGTTGCCAATGTGCAAGGTTCCGAGTGGAAGAAAATCTAGTCTTATAGCTATTAACATGATTTTTAGATATCTTAAGGGAATACCAAATCTCAGAATATGGTAACCTAAAGATACTTGTTAACATGTTTAGCTATTTAGATATAAAATACGCAGGTTGTAAGAAAGACAGGGGAAGCATCTCTGGAAGCTGTCAACCCAAATGACAGGAGAAGCATCTCTAGAAGCTGTCAACTTCGTGGAGGAAGATTGATTTCTTTTTATGATAAAAGGAAATAAATTCTTCTCCAACAACTCTATGGACCACTCCACGACAATGCACCTTGACAACAGGTATCATTTCTTTCGAAAGCATGTCTTCAAACATCCAGTCCTCACATTAATAATTTAGTGCTAATATCTAGCTCATAGATATTTAGTATTAATTTATTATTATTTATTTTATGAAATTTGAATTATGGAAATTGAAGCAGTTCAATATCTTATTTGCTCCATAATTTAAAATACATAAAATAAATATGCAGCATAATTTATTGGATTTTAATTGGTTAATATCATTCAATGATATTTAGTCGATTTTATTCTGAGAAAATTGTGAATTTTCTGTTGACAATTGATTTTGGTAAATTTGAAAAGATTTATTAGAATTAAAACTTGACAGGAAATGAAAGGTTTGAATTTTAGAACATGAACAGGTTCTAGAATTTGAACAGAAGCAAAAAATATCGAATTTAGGAAATTCGATAGTTTTTCAAGTACATAGATAAATCTATCGAAATAAATTTTCGATAGTTTTTGAAAAGGAAAAAGAAAAACTATTGAAAACATTTCTCGATACTTTTTGAGGAAAATTTGAAAAAGCATCGAATTGAATTTCTTAATTCTTTATCTAAATTCTCGATGGTTTTTGAATTAAAATGAAAATCTATCTGAGAGAATTAATTTTTCCTTTATTTTAATTCTCGATAGTTTTTCCACAAAGGATCCCTCGATAGTTTTTCAAGCTTTAAAAGGAAACAAGTTCGATAGTTTTTCAGAAAAACTTTTTAAATTCTGATTTTCAAACTCTTCGTTATTTTTCAAAATTTATCGAAGTAAAGTTGATAGTTTTACCCCCTTCTGAAAACCATCGAACATACTATTAAAAACATCGAACACTGTAAAGACAATATTGCCCCTGTCAATTCAATAAGTATTTAACAACCCCTTATGTTTTTTTCTTATTATCAGATCTAAGGGCTTTTGTTTATACTTACTAGAATACATATAACCAAGAACATCAATGCCTCAAGAACTTGTTTTTAAGAAAACTATTTTCACTATTGTTCTTTAGAAGTTAATTGTTTTCAATTGATTTCTTCAGATAATTCTGATTATTTGTGTTACCAAAAGTAGGGTTCTTGATAATAGTGATTCGAAGTTGTGTTTATTAAGAAAAAGGGGTAATTTTGTTTTAAGGGTATTTTGTGTCAAGTTTGATTAATTAGTAATAATTAATTAAATTAAATTGGTTTTAGTTTTGGTTTAAAGGTAACCAAGACTAATCATGTCTCGTTTCAAAACTTGCAAGCCATTACGAATTTACAGTTTCGTGCATGGGAAGAGTTTCTGAACACACGTTCGTTAGTGGCATACGCTTTGAGTACTCTCGTAGTCCTTTGCATCGATCAATTGACTGCGTTGTACACAACCGCCACGGATACAAGTGAGAATAACGTAAGATCCTTCAGTTTTGTTGTGCCAGGGGGCAAAACAATAAGGGTGACGGAACATGACTTTAACAGCATGTTCCAGATTCCACAGCTGAGGAGATACATGCTTTCTTCACTCTCATAAGAAGTCAATAACCTAACTTCTTTGTGGGAGAGTTCCTTAAGCATTACCTGACATGGGACCACTGGATGAAAGAACAGGCATAGATGATGTGCTTTGTTTCTATCCTAGGTTCCTACAGCTAATTCTCAATGATATCTTAACAGATGATGAGCGTGAGACATTCGCCGAAGAGGAGGCCATGAAGTGCATGAAGATAAAGAGCAATGCAATAACCGCTCTGATAAGAAAGAATCATCTTCCAGGGGTGCCCACTGTTCAAACTTGAATATCTAAGAACGGTGCCCCTACCACTTCTACCCCCAGGGGAACAGGTAAATGAAGGTAACATTCCTCAACCTGAAATGGCTCCTGAACCACAACAATGGATGTTGATCCAGAGCCCTCAGTGGCCATTCCAGACCAGGAGGTTGCAAACCCACAACCTCTAACCACGGTCGAAGAGCCTTTGGACGAGCCAAATGAAACCACAATCGAAGCTCCTTCTCCTACTATACCCAGTATACAGACATCCCTGAGTGTAGAGGGAGATAGTGCCAAAGCAGCACCACATAAGGAGTTACAACCTTTCAACAACAGCTCTGCCTACCTCTAAAAGGAGAAGAACAGAAACCGAGGCAACTGTTGATACTTCATTTCTCTCATCCAAAGCGCCCTTTATTGATTTTTCTGATGCTGATTAGGCTAAGCTAACGAAAGCTATATCTGAACCAATAGCTCAATCAAGTAAGGAAGAATTGACGGAAGCAACTGGTGTTCCGACCATATTACGGTCAGGTTCACTGGTTGAAGGTTCTAAGAACCAAAGGTCTTCACAGACGTCGAGAGAAGGCTTTGACCTAAATGCAAAATCTAAAAGGTCATTGTCTACCTCCCCAGATGGAACATATCTGGATCCTGCGGGTAAAGGGTCTGACGTAGGTGCAGATCGGCAACTCGGTGACAATGAATCAATTTTAATTGAGGAGTCTGCTGAGGTAAAGTCTTCACAGACTATTGGGGAAGATTGGGATCTCTGCTGATAAGAGAGCCTGTTTCTAACCCCCTAGAGATTCAAACTCTAGATCCTTCAAAGGATATATCATCTAAGGATGATCAGCAACTTGGTTTAACCAAGGACGGGGACTTGCGAAGCCCCATTGCACCACCGGTGACCTCGTCCGGCTACGGTGTTTTCTTCTGCAGGTACAACTAGCACTAAGGGAATGAGTAAAACAAAAACACTTACACCTGGCCTGAGTGGGAAAGGAAATATGAGTAAAACACTGACAGAAACTGTGAGTGTACACCCAGAGCCAAACGTGAGGAGTGACACCCTAACCCTTATAAATATTGATGATTTGCTATTACCGAGAGGTACATGTTCAATCCACCCTCAAGGAGATGACAGTTCACAACAAACAAGGAAATCCACTATGGAAGAACTGGTCGAATTGAGGACTGATGTCAAAGAGAATCAATGTGACGGGGTACAGTCTATTTGGAATATGCTGAGGAACCAACAACCCGGACCTTCACAACAACAACCTGATCCTTCTACTACCATTTGGAATGAGGATAACTTCTTCGAGGATTCCTCAACTAAGGGGGAGAAAGTTGGAGAAGGGGATAAGGATAAATGGAAAAGTTGGAGAAGGGGACAAGGACAAATGGGAAGTTTGGGAACCAATGAAGTCATTCCAGTTAGACAGTACTGGATTGAGGACATGTACTAGAAGAAGAAAGTGAAGAGGGATTTGAATTCATGCGAGAGCAACCGAATCAGGAGGAGCATGAGCCAATAGAAGCAAATTCTCTGTCACTGGAAGAAAGACACCAAGCAGCTCAAAACTGCAGGTGATTCTCATCAAGATCCAAAGAACTACAAAGCTAAATGAACTGCTCCAAGAGCATGTTAAGGAAATCTTGATGAAGGTCAGTCCAGAGATTACTGAAAACCCTCCTATGGTTAGATTCATGACGAATGACTTGTTCAGAATCTGCTACATGACGGAGGACAAACTGAGAGATTACCCAAACGAATATCTAATATCAGTTGAGAAGTATCTTAGATCCACTAGATTCACATCAACGGAGAAGGACAAAAGCAGCCGACACTCTAAGAAAATATCTTATGGAGAATGTTCCCTACTATAGGAAGAGAGTGGAGAAATGATTGGAAGTGCTTCCCAGACTACCAAACATGCCAAAGCTAAACAAGAAAGATGTTAACATTGCATGGCTGTGGGCTGGAGTGGGTCAAGAGGTTGGATATATTGGAAGACACATCCTAGGAGCAATCCTTAAACCTGGAGAACCACTGCACTATCTATCAGTGATTGATTATCAAGCTGCTAACTCCGATCCAATGATTGAAGAAGGTGAGATTGGAATGGACTGAAAAACAGAAGCAAAGAACAACAGAACTATCAGCTCAGACAGGAGGAGCAACTTCAATGTGAAAAGGTTTATTGTTTCTTTGATTTATGAAATCTGGAAAGTATATATATCTGATCCAGAATGCATTAATATTATTACGCTGTCTTACTTTAAGTAGTTTCATGTTTCCTTAGTTAGTTGAGTTATCCTCGAAGTATTTGCTTGTCGAACTCTATCCAATCAAATAGGGGGAGATTGTAAAGCATAATGTAACATAAGATGTAAAAGAGATAACTACAACTCAACCAAGGACAAGACATACAATAATATTAACAGAAGCACAGGAATCCAGGATCAATGAAGATAAGGTAAACTCAAAAAGTCAAAATACGTTATGTATTCTTGAAGTCCGTAAACAGGTCACGGAAAGAAGTTCATGAAAATGTTCAAGCCTCAGTGACAGCAAAAGAAACAAGACTTTCAAGACGACAGAAGTATGTGAATGATTTAGAGTCAGTACCACAGGATTCCAGTGATGAAGCAACCACGACGACAAAGGACTTATCAGCAGCATTGAATTGCAGACATAAAAGAAGAATTGATCAAGTGTTATTCATCTGTGAACCAGACCAGTTGCACTAGGTGACGGCACTGAAAAGATCAAGTTGTTTTATCGTCTCGGCAGAAAATGATACAGTCTGAAACTTAAACACCCTGAAACTTTTCTGAAGGCTAACAAATGAAAAGGTTCGATGGTTTTTTATTTACTTCATTTAAAAACCATCGAATTGAAGTACTATTGGCATGACTTGATTACTTTAATATTTGATAGTTTTCTTTATTGAAAACTATCGAATTGAAGTAATCATGACTTGACATGACTACTTCAATTCTTGATAGTTTTTCTAAGCATAAATAAAACCATCGAATGACTTGGTTTGGATTAGTTAATTATTTGATAGTTTTCTAATAAAGAAAACCATCGAATGATTTAGTAAAACATTACTTTATTATTTGATAGTTTTTCTATTCAAGAAAAACCATCGAATGATTTAGTAAAGTATTACTTTATTATTTGATAGTTTTCTAGATTTGTAAACCATCGAATGAAAATCATAAAGGAAGTATTCCATTCGATAGTTTTTATTTAAAAACTATCGAATTGAATAATTACTTTAATAATTCGATAGTTTTCATTTGGAAAAGTAGGTGAAAAGTTTGTTTGTGTGTCAGGTTGATGAGAATTGGACGGCCAAGATTGTTTTAACAATTAAGGTCCGATAGTTTTCAAAAAACAGAAGTCTACAATTATACAGAGGAAGAGAGTGTCTTCTTCAGTCTGGCTTTTTCATAGTAGCATTCACGGGGAGAGAGTTCTGAGCCGGAGAAGAAAAGAAAATTTATAGTGCTCAGAATTCGATCAATGTATTGATTATGAATAGCCTAGAACTCATTGAAGCTAATCTACGGATTAGAAATTGTAGCACCCTTCGAGGTTTATATTTATAAAAAGATATATTCCCCGAAACTTGATTTGGTTTGGTGTGTTTGATTTCGTTATAGAACTGAATGAATTATCCGCGAACGAAATTGAAATAATTTGTGAGTATCGTATTCAACCCCCCCCTTCTACGATACTTTGGACCTAACATATAGATTTATTATTGTCTTTCAATACAAGTTCTTTATTCTATTCAAACACTTTTGTTTGCATTCTTTATATTTAATTGTTTTGTTTCTTCTGCCATGTCTAGCTAAGTTAATTCTCCTGGGATGAAGATGAATTTAATTTGATTATTGTTAATATTTTCTCGTTCCTATTAATTGATTCTCATGATTTTTCTTGGTGCTTAATTGGTCGATTGACAAAGTGATTTTGATATATTATTGTTACCGGATTTATTTTTCATAGCTTATGCTTGCTCCATGAAGTTTTGATGGGTTATTGTTAGATAACAAGTTTCATAGTATATGCTTGTCTCGTTAATTGATATATCTTATTTGTGAAGGAAAGAGAATTGATTTTAGGGCGAGATGATAATAATTGTGATTGATTAATGGATTCGGATTCCTAGGTTTTTGCTTATCTGATTTTAATTGTTAATTAGGTTAAACAAATCTCATCTCAAATCTTATTTGTCTAGTTCGCCTGAGTTAATTGTTAGGGTTTCGAAAATTCATAGTCTCTGTGGATCGATATGTGATTGCTACAACTGAACACTGTGCGTTTGCAGTTTACATTATTTTTACACATCAGTTATCATCTTTTCATTAGTTTCCCATTCCCCCATCCTTCTTTCTCCCCCTTAGTTGAGGAATCCTCCACGAAGTAATCCTCAGCATAATAGGTTGATGAAGGACCAGGTTGTTGGTTTCTCAACATATTCCAGATCGACTCTACTACGTCACTTTGGTTCTCCATGAATAGAGCAATGTTGTAACGTCCCTAAATCTGGGGTCAAAGGATTTGGTCGTCACGCTGCAATCTCAATTCAAACAACCTGCTCAATATTAATTCAACACAATAATAACATCTGCGACCCCAACTCTACCAAGAATCTTTAAAGGTTATAGTGCTAGAAACAAGAATCCAAAATTCCATTACATAAAATTTTCTTCTTTACAACCACTCTTTACATACAATCTATAACACTAGTATAACTTCGATAAGAAGTATACCAGGAAACTAATCTTATACAATATAATATTTAACAGAAATCAACTTTATACAAAACCTATCACTAGCTCCAAATACTCTGGATCAAAACGTCTTTACGCTAGTATCTTTTCCCATCTCTGACCAGCTACGCGGACAATTCTCGCCAATATACCTTCTTACTGAAAGGCTAAAATATATAAAGAAAACAAGTATGAGCGAAAGAATTGCTCAGCAAGTGCATTATCAAGTATAATATGAAAAGTTCCAAAATAAACTTTGGATTTTCAACTAAACAAGCCTTTGGTTAAAACATTTGAAATCTCTAAAATTCTCAAATCAAGTTTGGTAATTTACCACAATTTCTCATTCAGCTTCTAGCAACTGAATAGTTAAAAACATGAAGAAATTTATATAGGACATCACGGTTACCCGAACAACAATAACTACAATAGTATGTAGAAATTATGAAATAAATATAACTCATACGTCTTCGAGATCACAGTTTATACAAAAATACTAGTTTTGAAGATAACAGTTCTATTCACAACATCTTCTGAAACCAACAACTCTGGAAGGGTAGAATAATCAAGGAGTAAGAATGAGCCAACGCGCTTGGTCATAGAAGAAAGAACGAACTTCACCACTTCAATATGGTACCGACTGAATATGCGGTATTAATAAAACTCATCAAGGTAAATGTCTCACAACTGTCAGTGAAATCCAAGAAGTGGAGTTTTGACTATTTGGAATCCAATGTATTAAGAGTAAGTGATTTCAGCAAGATTGAAACCACTTTTTATTAATCAACGAACCAACAACTTCAAGCAAACGAATAAACCTGAATATCAGGTCATAACTAAAAAGTACAGAACATATGGATGTATTCCATTTCAGATATAAGAAGTGATATTAGAATTGGATTTTTATTCATCATATTCAAATGAAAGGTTGAGCTGCTGATCAGTCACGCATCAACCCCGGACTTGCTTATTGCAAAGCCCTCTACTGGATCCTTGGCCATCTTGGCCTTAATTAACTTCGACCATAAATTTGGTCCGACCATTATTGGTCCTCATTTTTAAAAACATTCCAATTCTATTTTATAGACATCAGGTGTCAGCACAATTGACAACCTTACTTATGACAGCCAGGTGTCGGAAGAATCGACAACCTTAATACAACAATCGCTGGAAAACTCACGTTCCAGGAAACAACTCAACTATGAAGAATTCATCAAGGAATAACAATACAATCTAGTATCGACGAGATCGACACAATAATGGGAGGTGCACATGAAAAGTGACAATATAATAAACATCGACGAGATCGATGCAACAATTGGGATGATAATGAAGAATCAACAATAACATGCTTAACAAGTTTAAGTCTGATATAAAACAGGCATTATGATAACAACAGAAATTGCAACAACTCAATATAGAGTAGGGTTCAAAGAACTGGCTCTAGATGGCCTCAACAGTATAAATTATCACATTATGGAAGAATTAGTTAAGATTCACCAATTTGGTAGGTGACAAGAAAGTCAAGTTCAAGTTTAAGGAAAATTCAAGGTGAAGTTTATGAATATTGAAATAAGGGTTTATTGAATTCTGAAAGAAATAGTTTAAGTCCTTCAAAAATATACTTATATAGATAAGCCTTATATTTGAAGGAATTAACCTAAATCATGCACAACATATATGAGTTCGAATCAAGGACTGGATCAGATAATCGCATCAACAAGAAATGATAATAATAATACTTGCATAGGTGCAAGATGGAAAATAGAGTACTTGTAGAACAAGTACCACAACTTCAGAATTTAAAATAACATTTTTACCCTCATCGGGTTCACAAGTTCCCACTTATCTAGGGTTGGCAACATCCCAACCTAATATTTTTTTAAATCAAGATTTTTGAAAGAAAGCCTTAGTATACGGCCCATAACTATCTTTTACATCGTTTCAATACAATAATTATATTTTTCCAATCAACATGGAAATATGAATCTAAACTCAAAAGGTATAAAAGAATACTCATCAATTTACGAGATTAAATCATACTTGCAATTCAATGCAAAGGAATCGACATTTGGAAATTCAATGAAAAGTATTCAACTTGTATAATAATAATTCAAAGATAACATCACTAAATAATGTGTGAAAGGAATAGACACTTGCATAACATGCTCCATATATATTTTCATAAGTAAAACATAGGATTAGAAATCTTGTCACAATACTCTGATCAAAAGAGTGTATATATATTTGAATAAACAAGTATTAAGCATTTGAAAATATACATACTCTGAACAATAGAGTAAGAGTTAGTTACACTTGCCTGATGTCCAAGCTCTAACTGGATGTCTCTCTTCTAGTCATGGAACCTCTACCATGACAATACATAACCTTAATTAGTCACTTGATTGACAATTCACTTATTCTAAGTAAATTCCATTTTACCCGACTTTCACTCTCTCGGGTTCACTTAACTTACGATCTTCTATACCGTTTACTCATCATTTCTAATATCGTTCTTCACACCAATACGTAATCTTAATAATCCTTAACAATTTTCGTGTTTTAGTCGACTCGAACTCACTCTTTTAAATTAGCCAAAACGGATGGTCAAAGTAGTACCTCCGAGTTGACTTTCCATAGAATCACTATTCCGCAACTCACACTCTAACACTTTTAGTAAATCAGAAAATTAATAATTAATTACGAAACCACCTCAAGGAGCTTCTTTAGTATTTTTAATATTTATCAAAAATATCTTGATTTGAAAACATGAGTCGAAATAGGTGAAAGGCATTTTAAAAGTCGAGTCAACTACGGAGTTTTACTATTCGCGCTCGTTTCACAAAAACGCTCATAACTCATTAACCGTTAACTCTATTGATACACCGTTTTCGCGTGCACGATCTAGATAATGTCTAGAACAAAATGGTTTAAAAATATGTTTCTGTTCTGGGGAGTGAAAATCCCGAATGGGCAGTTTATAGCAGTGGGGTTCAGAAATCGTTTTATCGTCGCGTAGCTTCATTTCCGACATTTTTATAAAATTGAAAAACTATTGTTTTAACACGAAACCTTTTCGAGGACCTTCCTAAATATCCTTAGCATGATATACCAAAGTTTCAAATTTTATTATGACCTCTAAGTGGTTCGATCATAGCCTCAAAGTTGACTAAATGGTGTAGTTTGGATTTACAGACGACTTCCACTAAAACGCGTGTTTCTCCTAAACCGTAGTTCGTAATGACATGATTCTTGCGCTCACGTAAACTAGAAACAAAGCTGTACACAAACATAGGCAGTGGTCATTTTTAAGAGTGGGGTATACACTCGGAGTTTTAACTCAAAACAGGGCTATGCAAAATCGGGCATTACGACGGCTTAAAACGTAACGTTTTCCATTTCTAATTAACTCCCAAAATCAATACCAATCAATCTCAAACTCACCATCCACCTTATACCCCCTCCACTTAGTCAAATCCTCCATAAATATTCAAACAAGTTCAAGACTCATCCTCCAAACTCAATCAACAATTCATCTTTATAGTCAAAACAACTAAGCATAACATATACTACACATATACACTTCCATTTCTAAATATAAATCAAAATCTTTTTGAAAAATACTATTCATCATCTTCTTTAACTTAATAAAAGAGGTACCTAGAGGGGGTGGGTAGGAGAAATTATACCTTAGATAGAACAAGCTTGCTTCCCTCTTTCTTTTAAGCCTAAGAACTCAAAGTTTGGTGGAGGTTTGCTAGCTTTGCCATCTCCTTTCTTCTTCTTCCTCTCCATTCGGTTTTTCTTCAAGAAATGGGGGAGGAGGCTGTTGCTTTTTATGTGGGAGAGGTGTGGTACATGTGTGGTTATAAGGTTTAGGTATTTGTTTACCAAAATGCAAGTTAGTCACTGCAAACTAGTCCCTCAAGTTTGCTAAGTTACAAAGCTCCTTCCACATACTTCTTTCACCCATTCTCTTTCTTTTAATACATATATTATTTTTTATTTCCTAAGTTATAATACGTCCAAGGTTTCTCCTTCAAGCAGATTTTCAATTCTCATTTTCGTTTGCGATTTCTGACTACGCGATTGGTAACCGTTTATTATTCTGGAACTTCTGCTGAAATATGGGATCGATCGGAGACTATAAAATTTTACTATTCACCTTGGAGTACTATTCATAAATGTTACTATCCATCTTTGTTTTTGTTCTTCTTGAAACGATTTGAAAATATTTTCTAAAAAGAGCGAATAAAACTCTACGCGATTCTCGCCATGAATAGTAACTATTCACTATTCGTCCTAAGAATCGAATACTTAATTAAAATGGTTCGAGCGTGAATCTTGGAATATAAATGGGATTTATATAATCTCATTTGTGTCGTATATACGGCTTCGGAATTTTACGAAATATTTCCAAGTTGTGAATTTCTGAAATCCGATTTGATCTGCATACACTCATTTACAAATAACTTAACACATTTAAACACATAAACATTTAATAAATTTTGATATGAAAATACATTTTCATTAAACATCAAATATTAACACGTAATTTTCTCGGATCTTACAAATGTCCTTGTTCATTTCTTGTATAGAAGCAATCTCGTGTTCAATGTCATTCAGTCTTGAGTTGGTAGTCTGCTCGATTCTATCCAATCTCTTGTTGAGGCGAGACTCCACTCTTGACAGCGTATTCATTGCGTCTTTGACCCTTGGTTGACCATCCCGGATAACCAGAACGTCTTCAGTTAAAGCTTCTTGTCCTTGCTGTAAGACATGCACCTCATTCACAAATCCATCACATAAGTCTTTGACGTCAGCTCTCAATTCAACCAGTTCCTCTAAAGCTTCCTTCTTCACGGAGTCCACCGCCTACTTTGTCCCAGTTATAGTACCAGATGCACTGCTTACAGCTCTATATGTTCTACGGGAATCAGCTGCAGCCAAGTTAATCTTTGATTGTAATGAGCTTAAAGAGCCATCAACTTGACTGGAGGAGACCACTTGGGCAAAAGAAGGTCAGAGATGGACTTTGAATAAAGGGTTTCCCTCTCGATCATAAACTATCATCTCCTTGAGAATGGATTGAACTTGTATCTCTCTATTTGTTGCTGGTAGCAGATCATTAATATTTGTTAGGGTTTGGGTGTCACTCCTCACGTTTGGCTCTGGGTGTTCACTCAACATTTCTGTTGGTGTTTCACTCATTTTACCTTTCCCACTCAGGCCAGGTGATAGTGTTTTTGTTTCACTCATTCCCGTCTTGCTGCGTGTACCTGCATCAGAAGTCACCGTAGCCATCCTTAAGGAGGTCACTGGTGGTGCAATGGGGCTTCGCAAGTCCCCGTCCTTGGATATACCAAGTTGTGCTGATCATCCTTGGATGATGTTTCCTTAATAGGATCTAGAGTTTGAATCTCTAGGAGGTTAGAATCAGGCTCTATTAACAGCAGAGATCCTGAACCTCCCTATAAAGTATGTGAAGACTTTTCCTTAGTTAACTCCTCAATTAAAATTGATTCATTGTCACCGAGTTGCCGATCTACACCTACGTCAGACCATGTACCCGCAGGATCCAGATATGTTCCATCTAGGGAGTTAGGCAATGACCTTTGAAATTGTGCATTTAGGTCAAAACCTTCTCTCGACGTCTGTGAAGACTCTTGGTTCAATTCAGAACCTTCAACCAGTGATCCTGACCGTAATATGGTCGGAACACCAGTTGCTTCCGTCAATTCTTCCTTACTAGATTGAGCAATGGGTTCAGATTTGGCTTTAGTAATTGCTACCCAATCAGCTTCAGAAAAATCAATAAAGGGCTGTTTGGATGAGAGAAATGAAGTTTCAACAGTTGCCTCAGTTTCTATTCTTCTCCTTTTAGAGGAAGGCAGAGCTGTTGTTGAAGGGTGTATCTCCTTATGTGGTGCTGCTAAGACACTATCTCCCTCTACACTCATGGATGTCTGAATGTTTGGTATAGTAGGGGTAGGAGGTTCATTTATGGTTTCATTTGGCTCATGCAAAGGCTCTATGACCGTGGTTAGAGATTGTGGGTTTTCAACCTCTTGGTCAGGAAAGGCCACTGAGGGCTCTGGATCAACATCCATTGGTTCAGGTTGTGGAGCCACTACAGGTTCAGGAATATTACCTTCATTTACATGTTCCCCTGGGGGTAGAAGTGGTAGGGGTACCGTTCTTAGATAGTCTGTGAGAACAGTAAGCACCCCTGGAAGATGGTTCTTCTTGATAAGAGCTGTTATTGCATTGCTCTTCATCTTCATACATTCCATGGTCTCCTCACCTTCAAACATGTCTCATTCTTCATCTGTAAGCACATCATTGAGAATTAGCTGTAGGAACCTTGGATAGAAACAAAGCACATCATCCATGCCTGTTCTCTCTTCCAGTGGTCCCATGCACAGAATAATTTGATCAATCACCAGTCGTCCTATGTTTATATGCCTATTATGAGCAATGGCAAACCCTAGCTTCTGAAGAAACAGAGGAATACCATGAAGATTTGTAAGCTTGGCAGTAAAAACATGGATTAAAGTATGAAAGAAAAAGTTTCATGGCTTTGTCAGGTAATGCTTTAAAAACTCTCCCACAAAGAAGTTAAGTTGTTGACTTCTAATGAGAGTTAAGAAAGCATGTATGTCTTCAGTATTGGGATCAGGAACAAGGTTTTCTGTTGGAAAATGTAAGATTCTATTTAAATCATGTTCCATCACCCTAATTGTTCTGCCCCCTGGCACAACAAAACTGAAAGATGAGATATTATTCTCAGATGTGTCAGTGGCTGTCGTGTACAGTGCAATCAATTGATCAATACAAAGGACCGCAGGAATACTTAGAGCATAAGCCACCAAAGAACGTGTATTCAAAAATTGTGCCCATGCGCGAAACTGTAAGTTCGTAATGGATTGCACATTTTGAAAAGAGACATGATTAGTCTTGGTTACAATAAATTCTCCGGCCATTATATTTTCAAAAATTCCAGAAAATTTAAATTTAAACCAAAACTAATTTAATTAATTATTTCTAATTAATCAAAATTTTAAAATAACCCATTTTTACTAATTTCACAAATTCGAACAAATAATCAAGAACCCTAAATTGTTAACTTCGAGAATTTCTTTTTAAAAGCTAAAAGAAATCGATTGTTTTACCAATTAATTTCTTAGGATGAACAGTCAACAGTTTTGTGAGTTCAAGAAGGTCACGGTCGATGGTTTTCTTCTTAAGGAAGGAATAAAACTCAAAGAAATCACAGATCCACGGTCAAAATCAAGAAACAGCGGTGAAAAGTGAATTTATCAAGTTTAATCGGTTAAAAACTTGAAGAAAATATCGATGGTGAATGTTCTTGTCGTGTATCTATTTTTTGTAAGTATTATAAACCTCTCTTAGATCTGAGAATGGTGATGAAAAACGTCTAAGGGGCTGTTTTATACTTTTTGAAACTTAGGGGTATTTTCGTCATTTCATGTTCGATAGATTTTAAAAACAACTGTCGATGGTTTTTATTGAGGGGAAAAAAAGTCATTCCCACTTCGATAGTATTTTGAAAAACTATCGAAGTGGTTAAAATAAGAATTCAAAAAGACTTTTTCAAAAACCATCGAAAGATTTTACCTTTAAAAACCAAAAACTATCGAGAATTTTAAGTATTTAAAAAATTAAATCCCTTCGATAGATTTCTCTTTTCATTTCAAAAACTATCTAGAAATTCCTTCGATAGTTTTCATTTGTTTTCCAAAAACTATCGAAAATTGCTTTCGATAGATTTTATCCAGTACTTAGAAAAACTATCGAATTTCCTAATTCCATATATTTTTGCTTCTTCAGTTTATTTTCAAACCTGTTCTTGTTTAAAAAAATGAACTGATCTTTTTCTTATTTTCTGTCAACTAAAAATTTGTTTTATGTTAAATATAATTGCTGACGTTTGCTCATCAGTGTTTAAGTACCAGGTACATATCAGAGTTTATCTAGAAGCCAGTCAGAATTTGATAAAGTCTGACTGGGTGAAGAGTTTACATTGAAGCCAGTCAGAGTTTGATAAAGTCTGACGGGGTGAAGAAGTTTACTTAGCTGTCGGTGCAAAGATAAATATTCTAGAAGCAATATATTCTGAAGATGGAAAGAAGCAGAATATATTGATACAGCTAAGGAAACTGGACAGAAGACTGAAGCAATCCTTAATTGATAATAATTGTATAGCTAATTTATAGGAGTATCAATTAGATAAGGATTGTGTAACTGTGTACTATATAAACACAGATAGGTTATCCCTAGAAGGGATGCGAACATAGAATTATTATTCTTGTAACCTAGTAGCTCTTTGTGATTCATTAACATCACTAAGAGAGAATTATTTAATATAATTCAGTTTGTTGATTTACAAACTTGTGTTCTTGATTGTTATTCTCATACATACTTGATTAATATTGTGTATTCGGCCTAACAATTGGTATCAGAGCTTAGGCTGTTTAATATATACAGTTTTACGATTCAAACACAGTAATAATCATGTCTGAAGAAAATCAAGCTCCTCCCAAGGTTGAACAGGTTAAACCTAATTCTGTGAGTCGATATGAAACAATCAGGGTTCCAATTCTCAGGGCAGTGGAGTATCCAATTTGGAAGGTGAAGATGACCATGTTTCTGGAGGCTACAGATCCAGAATATCTTGACAGAATTAATGATGGTCCTCATAATCCAACCAAACTAGCCCCTGTTGTTGCTGGCCAAGAACAAAAGATTGTTCCAAAGGAGAAGAAAGATTATACTCCTGAGGACAACTCATCTCTTGCAAAAGATGCAAAGATACAGATCTTGATGAGATCTATGGATTGTTAAAGACTCATGAACTTGAGATAGAACAAAGAAACAGGAGATCCAGCAAGAAGACAAAATCTGTTGCTCTCAAAGTTGAGGAGAAGCCCATCAAGAAGGAATCATCAAGGAAGAAATCCAAGGGAAAGGCTTTAGTCATTAAATCTGAAAGTGAGTCATCAAACTCTGATGATGACTCAAACTCTGATGAAGCTTCTGACTCTGAGGATGATGAAGAACAGATGATGCAAATGGCTGCATTGATGGTGAAGACCTTCAAGAAGATGGGATTCAGGAACTTCAAGAAAGGAAAGAGATTCTCAAGGAAAGATTCAAACTCTGAAAGGAAAAGTTTTAGAAAGTCTGATGGAAGGGAGACCAAGTCTGGCAAGAAGGATAAATCTGAAATCCAGTGCTACAAGTGTAAGGAGATGGGTCACTATGCCCCAGAGTGCAAGAAAGGAAAATCTGAGAAAGCACTCATCTCTAAAGGCAAAGACTGGGCAGATACTTCAGACTCTGATGATGGAGAAAATTATGCTCTTATGGCAACTGTCAAAGATGAGACTGAATCATCTGAAAATAAGGGCATAAAAGAGAGCACACTTATCTTGGATAGTGGATGCTCAGGACATATGACTGGAAATAAAGCCCTGCTATCAGACTTTGTGGAGAAGGCTGGCCCAAAGGTTTCCTATGGAGATGGCAACATAGGACGTACTATGGGATATGGAAATATCAATATTGGAAGTGTCATCATCAAGAATGTAGCTCTTGTCTCAGGACTCAAGCATAATCTGCTATCTGTGAGTCAAATCTGTGACAGAGGAAACCATGTAGATTTTCATACTGAACACTGTGAAGTTATCAGTAAATCTACTGGAAAAGTTGTTCTGATTGGACACGGGCGCAACAACATTTATGAAGCAAGTTTGGTAACAAACTCTGATGGAAAAACAGTGTGTCTGTCTGCAAGAATGTCAAATAAAGAGAGTTGGAAATGGCATAAGAAGCTCTCTCATCTCAATTTGAACAACATCAATGAGCTAATAAGAAAGGATCTTGTAAGGGGACTCCCAAAATCAATACTCAGTCTGGATGGCCTATGTGATTCTTGTCAAAAGGCCAAGCAAAGGAAGTCATCTTTCAAGAGCAAATCTGAATCTTCAGTAGTGGAACCTTATCATCTTCTACATGTTGATCTCTTTGGACCAGTGAATGTGATGTCTATGGGCAGAAAGAAATATGCTCTAGTAATTGTTGATGAATATACTAGATATACGTGGGTGTATTTCTTATCAAAGAAGGATGAAACTGCTCAAACTCTGATGGATCATGTAAATCTACTGGACAAAGGATCACAGCATAAAGTCAAAATTATAAGGAGTGATAATGGAACTGAATTCAGAAACTCAATCGTGGAAGCTTTCTGCAAGGAAAGAGGAGTGAAACAAGAATTTTCTGCACCTGGAACTCCACAGCAAAATGGTGTAGTTGAAAGAAAGAACAGAACCTTAATTGAAGCAGCCAGAACTATGCTTGACGAAGCAAAATTGCCAACTTATTTCTGGGCAGAAGCTGTTCAAACTGCTTGTTTTACTCAAAATGCTACACTGATCAACAAGCATGGGAAAACACCATATGAGATGGTGAAAAATAAGAAGCCAAATTTGAAATATTTTCATATATTTGGATGCAAATGCTTTGTGTTGAAGACTCATCTTGAACAGTTGACCAAGTTCGAGTTAAAAGCTGATGAAGGAATCTTTGTTGGCTATCCATTGTCAACAAAAGCATTCAGAGTCTACAATCTGAGAACTAAAGTGATCATGGAATCCATACATGTGTCATTTGATGACAAGAAAATAACTGGACTTGAAGATGAAAATGAATATGATCAACTACGTTTTGAAAATGAAGATTTATTCTCTGATGATGTAAACTCTGATGAAGCTGGTCTGACAAACTCTGACGAAGCATACTCTGAACCTCTACTGGTAAATACTGGAGAAAATGGAAATTCTCAAATTGAACAAAATAGAGAACCAGTTGAGGGGGAGCGTGAAGAAGCTCAACAAGACACAGCAAGTGAGTCAGTTGAGGAAACTGATTCAAACTCTGACAGTTTAAACTCTGAGCCATCCAATTCAGGGGGAGCCTTAGATGCTGCAGAAAGTCAACATATGAATTAGGAGAGCATGGATCAAGGGGGAGGATCCAATAATGATGCAAGAAACCACTTACCAACAGCAAGAAAGTGGACACAGGCACACACACCTGATCTCATAATTGGAGATCCTGATGCTAGTGTGAAAACTAGAAGTGCAACAAATAATGAGTGTCTGTATCATGCTTTCTTGTCTCAAACAGAACCAAAAAAAGTGGAGGAAGCTCTTCAAGATGCTAATTGGATTACAGCAATGCAAGAAGAGTTAAATGAATTTGAAAGAAATGAAGTCTGGACACTTGTACCTAGACCAAAGAATAGATCAATTGTAGGTACAAAGTGGGTTTTCAGAAACAAGACTGACAGTGAAGGTGTGATTACAAGAAACAAGGCTAGACTTGTGGCTAAAGGTTATTCACAACAGGAAGGAATTGACTATGATGAAACCTTTGCTCCAGTTGCAAGATTGGAGGCCATAAGAATTTTTTTGGCCTATGCTGCACACAAGAAGTTTAAAGTCTTTCAGATGGATGTGAAAAGTGCTTTTCTCAATGGGAAGCTTGAAGAAGAAGTGTTTGTTGAACAACCACCAGGGTTTGTAGATCCCAAACATCCAGATTATGTCTACAGGCTTGATAAGGCATTATATGGACTAAAGCAGGCACCTAGAGCATGGTATGAAACTCTAGCTCAATTTCTTTTAGAAAGTGGGTTCACAAGAGGTACAATTGACAAGACCTTGTTCTATTTCAATACTGGTGATGATTTGCTGTTAGTTCAAATCTATGTGGATGACATAATTTTTGGGTCTACTAATGACAAACTCTGTAAGAAATTTGCCAAGCTTATGCAGTCAAGATATCAAATGAGCATGATGGGAGAGCTTAGTTACTTTCTAGGCTTACAGGTCAAGCAAACAGATTATGGTATTTTTATCAATCAAGCAAAATATACCAGAAATCTTCTCAAGAAATTTGGCATGCTTGATAGTTCATCTGCTACAACTCCCATGGCTACTGCAACAAAGCTAGACAAAGACACAGGAGCCTCAGTAGATATGACAAACTATAGAGGAATGATAGGGTCTCTTCTTTATCTCACTGCAAGTAGACCAGATATCATGTATGCAACATGTCTTTGTGCAAGATTTCAAGCAGACCCCAGAGAGTCTCATCTAACAGCTGTAAAAAGGATTTTCAAATATCTCAAAGGAACCATAACCTTGGGTTTGTGGTATCCTAGAGAATCAGAGTTTAAACTAATTGGTTACTCTGATGCAGATTTTGCAGGCTGTAAGATAGACAGAAAAAGTACAAGTGGAAGCTGTCAATTCTTAGGTGACAGATTGGTTTCTTGGTATAGCAAGAAACAGAAGTCAATTTCCACATCCACTGCAGAAGCAGAGTATATAGCTGCTGGTAGCTGTTGTGCACAGATTCTGTGGATGAAGAATCAGTTACTGGATTATGGTTTGAGGTACTCTAAAATACCTATTTTCTGTGATAACCAAAGTGCTATTGCTATGACAGGTAATCCAGTACAGCACTCCATGACCAAGCACATCAGCATAAGGTATCATTTTATCAGAGAACATGTGGAAGAAGGAAACATTGAGCTTCATTTTGTGTCTACAGACCAACAACTTGCAGATATCTTCACCAAACCTTTGAGTGAAGCTACATTTACAAGATTGGTAAATGAACTTGGAATGATCTCTGGCTTTGACTAGAGATACGGGTTAGACTCAAAAACTATACATGTTTGATTTTTATGCTCATGATTCCTTGCATGTATTAACTGTTATGAGTACCAGTGTCATAAACTCTGAAAGTAAACTCTGATGCTAAACTCTGTTAGTCATAAAGTGTTGGTTATACTCTGATAGTAAATTACTGATAGTTACAGTCTAATGCTATACTCTGATTGTGATTTTGTCTGAAACATATGGACCAATGAAGAAATTTGTATGAAGCATAATTCTCAGTAAGTAGTTATGAATCCTTAAGAGTTGTATAGATTCTGATCTCAAATATGTGCAGTAAATTTTACACAGCATGATACTGTCTCTATATTTATAGCATGTCTTAGTTTATTGATCCTATACACTGAGTTTGTATTAGCTGTTTGCATTTTATCTCATAAATTAATTGTATTAACTGATGAAAAGTCTAAACTCTGATTATTTAATTGCAAATAATTCACCCTCAAATCAAAAGATGCCAAATAGAGCACAAATTCCTTTGAGATCATGTTGTGCCTAGGAAGATCCAGGAACTTATTGTATGAAATAAGGGCTAAAATCTTTGATTTTTGGTGACTAGTGCCAACCACTGATTACTGGAAAAATGAAAAAAAAAAAAAAATATATATATATATATATATAAAGGGGGTGAAAAATAAAAGATATATCCAAATGAAAGGATATCAGTATACAGAGTTTAGATAAAAATCAGATTTTATGTTATACATGAGAGTTTAGGTAATCAGTTTTTACTGCTTTAGTCTGTGGATTTTATGCACTTTGAGATGATCTAAATATTGATTTCGGTAAACTCTGCTATTGCACACACAATTATTCACACCTGTACAGTTTGAAAAAAGAGTTTATTGGCAAAGAAGGACAAATGGTAAACACTGATGTATTGTGTGAAATACGCCGAGGTAACTTTGTTTTAATCTCTGATGGTTAAAATAGTTTTTTTGTTTCAGACATTTTATAATTTTGAGATTAGACATTTGTTTTGAAATTCGAAAGAGTATGATAACAAACGGTTCAAATTTGTATTAAACAGAGGAGAGAGAGGTTGAGTGTTTTGAACAATGTGATAAGCGGTAATTATGGCTATTTTTACTGCGTGCGTGTATTGGAAGTTGTTACATACAGCTGTCAGCGTATGCATGTTTGACATCTGTCCCACTCACACACTTTTCAAAGACGCCTGTTGTGTGTAGTAATGATTAAAACGCTTGGGTTTTAATTTTCACAGTTATTATTTAAACTTACTACACATAAACGGTTCATTCTTTTACACACTTCATCTTTTCATAAGTTTTTACTCACAAACACTGTCTCAAACACTTTCACTGCATACATTCTACACTTTTCTCTGTCTTATTTCTTGCTTTCTTCTACACTTTTCTAATGGCTACTACAATGTTTACTGCTTCTGGGTTAGAATTTGTTCCAAATAACTATGCTGCTCCTTTGGCAAATGAGAACGCACCGGAGGCGTTTCATTTGATTCAGAATTTCTTGTCAAACTCTGATATTGGTACTGCTCTCACCGCACCATTGAAGCTGTCTGCATCTCAAATCAGAACTTTTTGGCAGACAGGAACTTATGACGATGGAGGAGAGACTGGGTCTCCGTCCATAATCTTTGAATTTCAAGAAGCAGAATTTACAGTTACTCCAACAACTGTTCGTGCTACTTTGGGCCTTGAGGATTTCAATGCTTTCACAATTTCTGTTGGTGATTCTGAGTTGATTCGCATGATGAGAGAAATTGGCTACTCTGGACCACTGACAAAGATTGGTCAACTGAAAAGGCCGTTTTTGCGCAAGGAATGGAGTTTCTTTTTCGACTGCATCACTAGGACTTTTGGAAAGAAGTGCACGAATTGGGATGCAATTCCCACTGATAGTCTGCAAATCGGGTATTCTCTTCTTTATGGAAGTAATTTTGATGTTGCTAGACTAGTTTTAACTAATATTGGTGAGAAAATGCAAGAGAATAGGAATATTGTTTATTTCTCTAGATTTTGTCAATTGCTGTTCACTTTCTGTTGTCCTGATGTTGAGATCTTAGAGGATGATGTCATTCTCTCGTTTAAATTGCATAAACGCATATTCTCTGATCTAACTAATAAAGATAACAAGAAAGGTGATGTTGGTGTTTTGTTGTTGCCTGAGTCTGTGCAACAGTTTTTAAATGCTCAAGTCAATTCACCAACACAAGCCCCTTCTCAACCTGAGTCTCTACAACAAGAACTGCCTCCATCAACTTCTGTTAAACCTGCAAGGGGTGGTCGGACTAAGCATGTTGGTACTAAACCTGCAAGGATTGCTAAGCCAGCTACTGAAGTTGGTATCTCAAAATCTTCTGTGCCAAACTCTGTTGGTACATCTAAAAAGAGGAGAGCAAATCGATCAAGAGCTGACAATGAAGAAGCAGCTGTGCTTGTCAAGAGGAGGAAGTTAGTAGAAAATTATCTTTTTGATGATTTGGATGAAGCTGAATTACAAGAAGATTCCAATGTTGTGATTCAGGAAGCTGCAATTGAAGCTACTATGCCCACAGAGGATAGAGCACATGTTGAGACTGCAGATGAAGCTCCTGAAATTATTGTTCAGGAGGCTACAGAAAATGTTGAAGCAGCCTCTGTGCCTGACTTGGCAAATGCTGAAACAGAGGCTGAGATTTTTGAGCCACAAGGTTTTGATATGGATATTGAAGCACACATCTCTGTAAACTCTGAACATTGTACAAAGGGTGTGGAAGCTGATCAGGATACTGTTGAAATTGAAGAATCTATGGCTTCTCACACAGAAATAATTTCTTTTGAATTTGAAAAGGGTGAGGAAGTCGATCAGACTTTAGCTACTAATGCTACAGAAACTGTTGCTGCAAATCCTGATGTTGCTGACAAGGATGCAACAGAGAATGTTCTCAAAGAGGCAGAGGTTGTTATAAACTCTGAGACTGATAGAGCTGAGCAAATAACTACTGAAGCTGCTGTAGAGACCTTAGATGCAGCTATGGCAGAGTCTGTTCCTGTTGAAACAGTGTTTGTGTTAAACTCTGAGATTCCTGAAGCTGCACAGCTTAATGCTGATGTCACTGCAGACAATGCAAATGAAGAAGCTGCAGAAACATATGCTGATGTTCTTGTTGATGCTGTTGTTGTAACAAACTCTGTTAATAGTGAGGGAGCTCAAGTTGATGCTGAGGAAGATGTTCCTGATTCTTCTAATGTTGATTCTTTTGCAAACTCTGTTGATCATTCTGAGAGAGTTGCTGCTCAACATGCTACAGAAGCTCACTTTCAAGATATGTATTATTCTGCTTGGTCATCCAAGGATACTATCTTTTCAAATGAAAGAGCTGCAGAGTTTGTCACAAAGTCATCTAAAGAGATTACAAATCCTGAACTTCTCAGTCATCTCAAAGCAACAATTGTTCAAATCAAATCATTAAACAATCGCTTTGATGATTCTGACAAGGTGATTGAAGGATTAAGGAATGATCTAGCTACAAGGGAGCTTATACAACAGAAGGATAAATCATTATATATTTCCTTGTGTAAAGATCAGAAGGTTTTTGATTCCAGGCTGTCCAAGGTTGAAGAAAATCAAGCTAAAATGTCAACCAAGTTGGATGAAATTGCAAATTCCATAGAATTGCTCACATCAGTTTTGTTGTCTGATGATGTCAAAAAGGGGGAGAGAGTATCTCAAGACAAATGCAAGAGCTCTCAAACTCTGACTCAGAAGGATGATACTACTGATGGTGGTGCAAAAGATAAAAATCCAAGGACAAGGAATGTTCAAGGGCAAGGGAGGAGATCAAACTCTGATGCTCAGACAAATGCTGGAAAGAGAATAAACTATGGTGGTCAATCTTCTTCAAGACTTAAGAGTCTAGCTGTTTCAGCTAATCCAACTACTGATGAAGAGATTGCTGCTAGGGTGTTTATGGCAGAACATGGAAAAGATGTTACAATTGAAGATATCCAAGCTGAAGAGCAAATGCTTGCTGAGGAACACAAGAAGAATCTTGAAGCTGGAATCTATAAAAAGAAGGAAATCAAGGCTCCTAGAAAGAAAGAAATTGGAATTTCTATCAAAGAAAATACTCAACAGAGTATGCAATATACAAGGAGGCCTGTGATTACAAATGTTGATAAAGGTAAGGGTATACTGGTAGAAGAAGGACAGTTACCAAAGAAGAATTATTCAACCCCTGACAAAGCTCAAGTTGAAGTTTTTGAAGCAAGATCAACCTCTGACAAGGCTCAAGTTGATGTTACTGTTAAGGATGTGCCAACCTCTGACAATGCTCAAGTTGTGCAAACTCAGTTATCTTCACCACTCCAAGGTTTCAAAAGATCCTCATTATCTGAAACTCTGAAGCCTAGCCAGGTGAACTTTCTACAAACCAGAACAGTACTTGGAAAACAATCTTATGATAAATCTGGTTTGGGTTCACACAAAGAGAAAAGAATTAATAATAGTCCTTTAGATCAGACATCACTGGCAGAACCTGGTGTTGGGGTTACTCAAGAAAACCTTGATAAACTAGAATCTGTTCAGATGATTTACCACAGAGGCTTGAAGAAGGAGTTTTTATTATACTTTATGGCTGATGGCAGAGTTTACAGAATTGGAGAAGATGATATTCGTCTGAAGTTATGGGAAGAGCTATAGTATGTTCTATATCTCCTGAAGATCAAAAATAGAAATACTCATAATGCTGCTATGGTTTTAAAAGACAGAATGATGAAATCAAAAGTTCTTTTTGGAGGAAATGTTTCCAGTGCATATATTCCTAAGTACAGAGATGCTTATGGAAAAATTGTTGAAATGAAGAGGAATAGTGCCAAATTCACAATAGCACTTGGAACAAAAGTTTTAGAATTCAACCTAGAGTCAGACAAAGCTCATTATATTCGGCTAGGGAATGACATGAAGAAAAACAGTATCTATTCTCTGAGGGCTGCCATATATCAAACTGGTGAAGGAGATCCAGAGTATAAGGAGCTGAAGGAGATTATGATAGCTGAATTGGAAAGAGCTGAGAGAAGATTACTGTCAGATTATATCAGGACTGTGCCTGATATCCAAGAAATTCAGTAAAGTCTGACAGTAAGTTTTTATGTTTTCTGTTCTAAGTTAAATTTAAACTCTGTTTTAAAATTAAACTCTGTTATATTTTAAACACTGCATTTGTTATATGTTTTGACATCATCAATTATCTTTTTAACTTGTACATTTTAGTATGAAAAAGTTGGGGGAGATTGTTAAATATAATTGCTGACGTTTGCTCATCAGTGTTTAAGTACCAGGTACATATCAGAGTTTATCTAGAAGCCAGTCAGAGTTTGATAAAGTCTGACTGGGTGAAGAGTTTACATTGAAGCCAGTCAGAGTTTGATAAAGTCTGACGGGGTGAAGAAGTTTACTTAGCTGTCGGTGCAAAGATAAATATTCTAGAAGCAATATATTCTGAAGATGGAAAGAAGCAGAATATATTGATACAGCTAAGGAAACTGGACAGAAGACTGAAGCAATCCTTAATTGATAATAATTGTATAGCTAATTTATAGGAGTATCAATTAGATAAGGATTGTGTAACTGTGTACTATATAAACACAGATAGGTTATCCCTAGAAGGGATGCGAACATAGAATTATTATTCTTGTAACCTAGTAGCTCTTTGTGATTCATTAACATCACTAAGAGAGAATTATTTAATATAATTCAGTTTGTTGATTTACAAACTTGTGTTCTTCATTGTTATTCTCATACATACTTGATTATATATTGTGTATTCGGCCTAACATTTTAAATCAAACTTTTGCACTAAAAATTCAAAGTTAACAGAAAATTCACAATTTTCTTAGAATAAAATCGACTAAATATCATCAAATGATATTAACAAATTAAAATCCAATAAATTATGCTGCATTAATCTACAATGTTTAAAACAAAGTAAATTAATTCAAATTAAATAAATGCTGAAATATTTAGAACAAATATTAACACTTAAATAATTTTAGAATTATTAACTAGTTAAATGCCAGAAGACATATCATCCATAAATATGACATAAAATTAGTACAGTAATTCTAACTTACGAGAATTGCTCCTGAAAATAAATTCACGAGTCCTAAGGATATACAAATTCTTAAACTCATGTATTTACTAGGACTATTGTTGTGGAATAAAAAACGTGCTTGTGAATTTAATGCTAAGGTTTAATGAGCTTCGAGCTTTAATGGCTGCACTTGTGTTTCGAGACTAAATCGGTCCTCACAAGATGCCTATGTATCTCAAATCGTTATTGAGAATCAAACCAAAGACGTAGTTCTAATTGTAGGATCAGGGACCTTATATAGGCGTCTGGAGCCTAGTATTTATGGTATGTTTAGGAGTCTTAGCGAATAAGTCTCCTTTTTGATATTGGATAAACATTGTATTGTTTGCTGAATAAGTCTTTTCCTTGTTGATAAAGGCTATGACTCATTAATTGGGATTCTGGATCCTTCTTTGACTAATTTACCATATTTTGGACTCTTTTCATGAGCTGTATATTTTCCCTATTTATTAATTTCGAAATTAATGAATAATTAGGGTGTCGGGCCTTAAATATCCTCGGGGTTTTCGTAGAAGTTATAGCGTGTTTTCCCCCCAAAATTTTTCTATTTTTAGGGTATTTTCGACCTCAAATTAGGTCATTTTCGACCAGGATTTTGACCTGGATTTAGGTCATTTTCGACCAGGATTGGTCCCTGGTCGAAGGATTCGACCTCATTTTCCTAATCATTTTCGACCAGGATTGTTCTACCTGATTTAGCCTTTTTTCGACCTCGATTTTGGTCCCAGGTCGTTTGTTTCGACCTCGAACTACAGGTCAATTTTGACCTCATGGCTTCGACCTCGATTAGCCATTTTTTGACCTCGATTTTGGTCCCAGGT
This sequence comes from Heracleum sosnowskyi, assembly GCA_030848705.1. Taxonomy (NCBI): domain Eukaryota; kingdom Viridiplantae; phylum Streptophyta; class Magnoliopsida; order Apiales; family Apiaceae; genus Heracleum; species Heracleum sosnowskyi. Next base: position 78,346,132 of record CM061235.1, read on the forward strand.
CGTTTGTTTCGACCTCGAACTACAGGTCAATTTCGACCTCGTGGCTTCGACCTCGATTAACAATTTTTCGACCTCGATTTTGGTCCCAGGTCGTTTGTTTCAACCTCGAACTACAGGTCAATTTCGACCTCATGGCTTCGACCTCGATTAGCCATTTTTCGACCTCGATTTTGGTCCCAGGTAGTTTGTTTCGACCTCGAACTACAGGTCAATTTCGACCTCGTGGCTTCGATCTCGATTAGCCATTTTTCAACCAGGAATTATATAATTTCCTGGCTTTATTTTGGTACGAGGTCGTTTAATACGACCTCGATTTCCAATGTATTTTCGATCTCATTCGTTCGATCTCAACCCCGTGTCTTTTCGACCTCGTATCTTCAAACTCGGGGTAGGATCTTTTTCGACCTCGAGTGCTTAAATTCTTTAAGTTTATTTGGGAGTGAGGTCGAGTGATATGACCTCAATTTCCCATATACTTTCGACCTCAAGCCTTCGATGTCAATCAAGGGTCTTTTCGACCTCAAATCTTTTTATCATTGCCTTGGTTTTATTCCAAGCTTAATTAGCCCAATTTTTAATTTGGACTTAAATTATTTGGGCCTTATTGGGCCTTATTTATTTTGGGCTTCGAATTCGCCTGATACCCAATTTATTTGGGCTTTTAATTTCTTTAATCCATAAATGGATTCGTGGGCCTTGACCGGCTACAGACGGTGCCCTTCCTTAACCGGTTGGGTTTCCAGTCACTTCGATTATAAAAGAGTGAGATTTCTATTTCATTTCTCACTTCTCACTTTCAAGTTTCTAAAATTTCTCTCTAGTTATTCTTAGTTTCTCTCTTCTTATTCCGTGGTAACGCGATTTTCGGCGAAGTTTTTGCGGTGGTTTTCTGGGTTCAATCTTCTTTCGTTGAAGATTTTCTGGGCTCAATCTTCATCCCTTGAAGATTTGCTGGGTTTAATCTTCATCCCTTGAAGATTTGCTGGGTTCAAGTTTGATGATTTGAAGATTTAAAGATTTTTTCTGGGGATTTCTTTGAAGATTTGAAGATGGCTGACCGTACTACTCAACGACTCCAGAAAATGAATCAAGCGTCTAAGAAAGGTATCACTATTCGTTCTTCTCATATGTCACTTCAGGATATGATTTTAGAACGTAGTGATGAATACCCTTCTGTTTCGCACTTAGATTCATTTGATTGTAGTAATAAATTCCATGAAATCGATATGATTAGGGACTATAACAAGATGTATAGGGTTAAGTCCCCTTATAGGTTAGTCCCGGCTGGTCCTGGAGACCGTTCTTGCCATTGGCGTCCTGATGCTCTTTGCATTTATAAGGATGCCATTGTTGCAGGACTCAGGTTTCCTTTCCATGAGTTTATTCCCAGGCTTTTGGCTAATGTTGGGATTAACCCTTGCCAACTCCCGCCAAACGCCTGGAGAATCATTATGTGTTTTATTGTTCTTTGTTTGAAGAACAAATATCCTTTGTCTGTAGCTTTATTTAGGAAAATTTTCCAGTTTAAGAATAGTTCAGCCGTTACTTTGGGTTGGGTTTATATTAACCATCGCCCTTCTACTCCTCCCATTTTCCACCCAAAATCCATCCCTGATAATAATCCAAAGTGGAAAAGTGAGTTCATGTATTTAGTTTGGGAAGGAGGGGACTGGGGCACCCTTTTCCGTAGCTCTTTCTCTAGAGTATCAGATGGTAGCCCAAATGATATTATTTTGAACGATGAGGAGGCTCGTGCATATGCCGAGCTTATCAAGGATGATTATGCTACCACAGCTTGGACGCTCCTGGATGAGTTTCTGCTTAAGTCCTTGGGACTTTCAAATGTTTCTGATAAGGGTAAGTTTCACCTCATATTTTCCTTTATTTATTTAAGATTGTCTTATACCGACTGTTTCTTTTCTCTTTTTTTGCAGCTGCGGCCTTTATTAACAAGTTCAACGAGCCCCAAGATGGAGAAACAGCAAGAATGAAGAGGGCTCGTCTGGGAGTTAAGGATCCCCGCGCTTCGAGTGTCCCAGCCTTTATAAGGCCTCATGTGGACCTTATTGAAGATGCTGAGGGTCCTGCCTCGGCCAAGAGCTCAGTTTGGCGCCCCAACTGGGGTCTTAGGAAAAAAGACACCGTGGTGGGGGTGTCTAAACATGCTGTGGAGTGGTCCTACCATTCCTTGACTCCTTGTGACTACAAGGACTTTGTCTCCAACTCCACCATTGAGGGGGTGGAGCATGCTGGATCCCAAGCTATGGCAGCTGTAAGTATTTTTCCTCTCTTTTTTTCTTCGTAGTTAATAATGTATTTCAAGTTTAAGTTTTTGACTTGTAACTTGCTTGCAGGTTAATGCCAACTACCAAGGGGCTCTCTTTCAAGCCAAGGCTTGGCGCTCATCTTCTGAGGCCAACCAAGGCAAGTTTGAGAAGTCCCAAGAGGAGGTGGGCACACTGAAGGCCACCTTGGCCAGGAAGGAGAAGGAGTTGGCCGACTCCCAGGCTGAGCTGGTGTCTTTGAGGAAAGGCAAGGATGACTTTATCGACGAGTACCTTGACTCCCAGGAGTACAAGTGTGACATCCCTTAATTTTATTTTATTTTGTTGAAATTTTTATATACTAAATGTCTGAAGTGAAGATAAATATTGTTTTATAAAATTTTTTAGGATATACGATATTTATATTTGTTTTTGAGTTCCTAATTTTGTGATTTATTTTATTATGACGGGACATCATTTTAGTACACATGGACCAGTGTACATCTGCATGCCCATGTTTTATGATATACATATTTTATTATTTGTGAAACCCTAAAAATTAGATCTACATATTGTACTTGGCCGCACCCACACCCCCAAGAGAAAGAGACACCCCTGAGAGAAAGAGAAGCATATCGAAGTCATTCATAACAACTGAAAAGCCAATTCAAAGTTCAGGTACTTAATTCCTTTTAACTGCTTGATTGTATATAGATACACACATGAGGTGTCATATTATTTAATTCTTCTAGAACTTAATGTATGCAATAATTTATAGATGCTATTACGTACATGCAATTTTCTGCCCACGTACGAGTATATATGTATTTGATTTAGCTTGCATGGGTTGTTTTAAGAATTGGGTAACTTAACAGAATTATATGGGTAGTAAGTAATTTATTGTTCATAAAATGGGAGCTAGAATTCATCTTATTCATAGTATAAGCAATCGACAAAAACAATTTTACTGGTATTAGTAATGCATGAACTATTTAATTAATGAGTAAATTGATTAGTTGATTTAGTAATAAATAAGCATTCATAGTATGCTACAACTCTTTTACACCATGTTATAAGTATTTTTTCGCACTTCACATACTATTTCATAGAGGTTATTAACTACAGTAGTAATTATATTTAATAGGTTTTAATTATCTAGACTTGACTCCCAAAATTTTGTTACTATCATTTTCTTAATTAGTATGTGTTTACATGCATGCGTGGGAGTAACTTTGGCCTAAATGTCATATTCTTATGTTGCATTAAATGATGTAAGCTCTCTAATTATTATCACACTTTTAATCTCATTAGTTATGAGTCCAATTATGTTTCATAAAGTTCTATGTGGATTGGTAGCCTTCCATATTAAATATAATATAATGTTGTCATGAAACAGATTTAGATATAAATTACTTTGAAGCATTACTAGTGTATATATACTTATAAATTAGATTTTCATTATTAGTTTTTAACATTATTATTATATATATATTTTTAATTTTGTGAATGATTGTGAGTTTCTAAACCGGACTTACAATGCGGTCATGTGCTAGTTTTGTTGTAGATGTATACATGTATTACTACCTTGTTTAAAGCTAATTATTAATGAGATTAATCATCATTATGCATGCATGCGTGTTAGTTTATAAATGTCTTTGTGTTATATTATAACTATGGTCAACATGCGATTAGTTTTTGTGTAGTATGTAAATATATTAATATTTTTATCTTATATATGTTTGAGTGATCTTATATAATCCTCTTGAGTTTCTTTTACTTTTCCAAATGCTTACGGTAATTAAATTGCTTTCTAGATTTGAGGACTCAAATTTAGTGGCAGGCCATTAGTAAGGTTATGGTATTTTTGGCTTAGTTTATAGCTACTAATCAGGTACGAATTTCTCACTCTTTTCTATTGTCATTTAAAATATAAATATTTGGAACATAAATTATCTCTCGTTTGTATCCTGTTTCTACTTTTGGGTACGAATTCTTTATTCTTTATTCTCTCATTTTAAATTATAAATATTCATTATATATTGTTGATCCAGATTTATAAATTGTCACTCTTTTGTACTCTCTGTTACCTACTGGTACAAATTTCTTATTCTTTCTTCTTGCAATTAAATTATAAAAATATTCATTAAATTTATTGTTAAGTCAATTTTCTAAAATTGTGAGCTCTGTACTCTCTGTGTACATTTTAGTACGCATTCTTATATTCGTTTCGTATTCTCTGTTTTTTTAGTAATTATTATTGCCAACTCATATATTTTTGTTTCGTTTCGCAACTGTATTGCGATATTGTTTTGTTCTGTTCAGTTCAATGAGTTTGGCAATATTTTGAAACCTATGTGTTGGGCTCTTAGACCGATCTGTGTGGGTTAATCACAGACAATGTTCACATGGAGTTCGGAGTAAAGGTGAACTAGGCACTTACTCGTATCAGTGCTGTGAGCATACGAGCACGTATCTGGGGTATGAGATTGTGTATAGATCATGATCGCTATTATGTGTTTTCTTCTTCGGGATTACCGAAGAAGGATTCTCTGTATTGTAGAAATACTTTGTGAATTTCTTGTGTTTTCTTCTCATGGATTCCCGGGGAAGGATTCTCTGTTTTGTACTTCGCTTTGTGTGAGTACAAGTTTGTATAAGAGACCCATTATGGATACATACCTTACTTGATTCAGCCTTATTATTGTTCTGTTTCGGTTCAGTGCACTTATTATGGTGCTTTTATCCTTGTTGGCTTTCTTGCTTCATTTTATATTTGGATTTGTTTTGGAAACTCTGTGTTGGTGAGACACAATTCACCCAGTTATTTAAAACATGATTTTTATTTAAAATTATATTCGTACTGGGCATTTGGCTCACTCGTATTATTTTCTTTACACAGGTAATCAGGGTTAAGCGGGGGATTGAGATGAGTGTTACCCAGGCCTTAGATCCAGTTTCAGTTTATTTAGTTGTTTTAATAAATTAGAGAACTTGTTCAGTTTGAGATTTCTAGACTTTTTAGTATTTTTATTTCAGAGTTCCAGAGATTGATATTTATAAGGATTATCAGTTGTTTTCTGCTTCGATTTAATATAATTTATATTTTTGTTTTGATATTTTTTTATTAGTTAATAGTCCAAAAAAATCGGGCTGTTACAGTTGGTATCAGAGCTTAGGCTCCAGATTCTGTAGATAGACCTTTTAGGCACTTGACCTGTGAGTTTTGGGTTGACTTCGCATGGGTAGACGTAAGATATTTGATTTTCGATTGAATTGACTATTATAATATATCCGGGTGTTATTTGTGCGCTCATTGTAAATTTTACAAGATGCCGCCGAGGAGAGCTAATCAAAATCAAAACATTGAGGGCAGCACTAATCAGCAAATTGTCATGGATAGAGATACTTTTATGGGCATGGTGCAAGATGTTGTAGCTCGCCAAACACAAAATACTGGTGGCACTAACGCGCAAAATCAGGGAGGTCAAACTATGTTTAATCGTTTTATGAAACAGAGGCCTAATAGCTTTACTGAAGTCAAGACCCCTACAGATGCCGAGGCATGGATCGACCACATGGAAAAGATTTTCAGGGTACTTAATTGTTCAGAGGTGGAGAAAGCTCGTTTTGCTACATACCGCCTTGAAGGAGACGCTAGTACTTGGTGGAAGTCTGTGGTGGCTTCACATGCAGCTAGTTATGAGAACACGCTCACTTGGGATGTATTTAAAGCACAATTCGATCAGAGGTATTTTCCGTCTAGTGTTCGTGAGGAGCATGCTCGAGAATATCAGAGTATAGCTCAGAGGGAAGATGATTCTGTTGCAGATTTTCAAGTTCGATTTCAAACGTTAGCTGGCTACGCAAGATCTATTGTTGGGGATACGGTGGACAAGATCATGAAGTTTAAATGGGCTCTGAAGAATTCAATTCGTAATCACATCATCTCTAACCACTATACTACCATGGACAGTTTGGTTGACAACACTAGGGATCAGGAACTTCATCAAGTTGATTTCGCCAAATAGCTGGAGGTACAGAATCAGAAGAGAAAGAGGGATGATGACCCCACTGAGAAAAAACAGAATTTTCAGAAGAATGACGGACCATCCAGTGGATCTTAGCATAATGCGCGAAGGTATGATACTCGAAGTTCTCAAAAGGAGCGAAATGGTTCGTCTAATGAAAATCAGAATGGTGGAAAATCTCATTGTCAGCACTGCGGAAAGATGCACGGAGGGAACAATTGTCATTGGACTACTGACGCATGTTTTAGGTGCGGAGGACAAGGTCATACTATCCAAAATTGCAAAGTTCCATTCAATAATCGCAAGAATAATGATGATCAGGGTGGAAACAATAAACATGTAACTGCAAATGGCGCTGCAGATAAATAAGGTTTATTCTCGAACCTATTTCTATCAAGAAGCATGTTATAATATTTCATGTTACTGCAATTAATTCTTATATTTACGTGGTATGTGTGATATCTGACCAACTCTGTTTTGAGTGGGAAAAAAAAATTCTCTGTTATAAAAAAATATATATTTATTTATATATATATATATATATATTTATATATATATATATATATATATATATATATATATATATAAACACACATTATTTGTGTAATATGAGACTCGTTTATTAGTTAAATTTGTTAGAAAGAAATTTGATATTTTATAATGTGAGGTATTTTCGATGATCAACAATCGTGGTCACTCGAGATGTTCGCTTTTTGGATATCAGGTACGTCACTTTAATTTCGAGGACGAAATTTTTATAAGTGGGGGAGAATGTGACATCCCTTAATTTTATTTTATTTTATTTTATTTTGTTGAAATTTTTATATACTAAATGTCTGAAGTGAAGATAAATATTGTTTTATAAAATTTTTTAGGATATACGATATTTATATTTGTTTTTGAGTTCCTAATTTTGTGATTTATTTTATTATGACGGGACATCATTTTAGCACACATGGACTAGTGTACATCTGCATGCCCATGTTTTATGATATACATATTTTATTATTTGTGAAACCCTAAAAATTAGATCTACATATTGTACTTGGCCGCACCCACACCCCCGAGAGAAAGAGACACCCCTGAGAGAAAGAGAAGCATATCGAAGTCATTCATAACAACTGAAAAGCCAATTCAAAGTCCAGGTACTTAATTCCTTTTAACTGCTTGATTGTATATAGATACACACATGAGGTGTCATATTATTTAATTCTTCTAGAACTTAATGTATGCAATAATTTATAGATGCTATTACGTACATGCAATTTTCTGCCCACGTACGAGTATATATGTATTTGATTTAGCTTGCATGGGTTGTTTTAAGAATTGGGTAACTTAACAGAATTATATGGGTAGTAAGTAATTTATTGTTCATAAAATGGGAGCTAGAATTCATCTTATTCATAGTATAAGCAATCGACAAAAACAATTTTACTGGTATTAGTAATGCATGAACTATTTAATTAATGAGTAAATTGATTAGTTGATTTAGTAATAAATAAGCATTCATAGTATGGTACAACTCTTTTACACCATGTTATAATTATTTTTTCGCACTTCACATACTATTTCATAGAGGTTATTAACTACAGTAGTAATTATATTTAATAGGTTTTAATTATCTAGACTTGACTCCCAAAATTTTGTTACTATCATTTTCTTAATTAGTATGTGTGTACATGCATGCGTGGGAGTAACTTTGGCCTAAATGTCATATTCTTATGTTGCATTAAATGATGTAAGCTCTCTAATTATTATCACACTTTTAATCTCATTAGTTATGAGTCCAATTATGTTTCACAAAGTTCTATGTGGATTGGTAGCCTTCCATATTAAATATAATATAATGTTGTCATGAAACAGATTTAGATATAAATTACTTTGAAGCATTACTAGTGTATATACTTATAAATTAGATTTTCATTATTAGTTTTTAACATTATTATTATATATATATTTTTAATTTTGTGAATGATTGTGAGTTTCTAAACCGGACTTACAATGCGGTCATGTGCTAGTTTTGTTGTAGATGTATACATGTATTACTACCTTGTTTAAAGCTAATTATTAATGAGATTAATCATCATTATGCATGCATGCGTGTTAGTTTATAAATGTCTTTGTGTTATATTATAACTATGGTCAACATGCGATTAGTTTTGGTGTAGTACGTAAATATATTAATATTTTTATCTTATATATGTTTGAGTGATCTTATATAATCCTCTTGAGTTTCTTTTACTTTTACAAATGCTTACGGTAATTAAATTGCTTTCTAGATTTGAGGACTCAAATTTAGTGGCAGGCCATTAGTAAGGTTTTGGTATTTTTGGCTTAGTTTATAGCTACTAATCAGGTACGAATTTCTCACTCTTTTCTATTGTCATTTAAAATATAAATATTTGGAACATAAATTATCTCTCGTTTGTATCATGTTTCTACTTTTGGGTACGAATTCTTTATTCTTTATTCTCTCATTTTAAATTATAAATATTCATTATATATTGTTGATCCAGATTTATAAATTGTCACTCTTTTGTACTCTCTGTTACCTACTGGTACAAATTTCTTATTCTTTCTTCTTGCAATTAAATTATAAAAATATTCATTAAATTTATTGTTAAGTCAATTTTCTAAAATTGTGAGCTCTGTACTCTCTGTGTACATTTTAGTACGCATTCTTATATTCGTTTCGTATTCTCTGTTTTTTTTTTGTAATTATTATTGCCAACTCATATATTTTTGTTTCGTTTCGCAACTATATTACGATATTGTTTTGTTCAGTTCAGTTCAATGAGTTTGACAATATTTTGAAACCTATGTGTTGGGCTCTTAGACCGATCTGTGTGGGTTAATCACAGACAATGTTCACATGGAGTTCGGAGTAAAGGTGAACTATGCACTTACTCGTATTAGTGCTGTGAGCATACGAGCACGTCTCTGGGGTATGAGATTGTGTATAGATCATGATCGCTATTGTGTGTTTTCTTCTTCGGGATTACCGAAGAAGGATTCTCTGTATTGTAGAAATACTTTGTGCATTTCTTGTGTTTTCTTCTCATGGATTACCGGGGAAGGATTCTCTGTTTTGTACTTCGCTTTGTGTGAGTACAAGTTTGTATAAGAGACCCATTATGGATACATACCTTACTTGATTCAGCCTTATTATTGTTCTGTTTCGGTTCAGTGCACTTATTATGGTGCTTTTATCCTTGTTGGCTTTCTTGCTTCATTTTATATTTGGATTTGTTTTGGAAACTCTGTGTTGGTGAGACACAATTCACCCAGTTATTTAAAACATGATTTTTATTTAAAATTATATTCGTACTGGGCATTTGGCTCACTCGTATTATTTTCTTTCCGCAGGTAATCAGGGTTAAGCGGGGGATTGAGATGAGTGTTACCCAGGCCTTAGATCCAGTTTCAGTTTATTCAATTGTTTTAATAAATTAGAGAACTTGTTCAGTTTGAGATTTCTAGAATTTTTAGTATTTTTATTTCAGAGTTCCAGAGATTGATATTTATAAGGATTATCAGTTGTTTTCTGCTTCGATTTAATATAATTTATATTTTTGTTTTGATATTTGTTTATTAGTTAATAGTCCAAAAAAATCGGGCTGTTACAACAAGGACTTGATTGATAAGCATGACGAGCTCCTCTTCCCAGTCCAGTATACTAAGGGATGGGATGGCGCTCTTGCTGCTGTTTTGGAGAAGATGCCTAGATCTCTCATCATTTCTGATTTTCCAAGCCCTTACACTCCTACTCCTTTGGAGTTGGCATTGGCTGGAGAGGACAACATGGAGGAAGATGACAGGATCTTAGACCTGGATCACACTTCTCCACCTGGTAAGACTGCCGGGGCTGATTATGCTGCTACTCACTCTGGTTCTGCTTTAGAGGGAGAGGAGGAGGAGGAGGCCGTAGACAAGGCAGCTTAGATGTAGTTCTTCTTTTGTAGTTTTATTTATGGCCTTTCATGGCTTGTACTGCACTTTCAGCCTACGGGCTTAACTTAACTTTTTATTTAAGCCTTAGCTTTTGTTTTTCTTCAGCTCTTTACACTCTTGATTTTTGCATGCTTTAGTAAACATGTCTATCAGAATGCATTGCGTATAATAACGAAAAAATAAGAATATGGAATTCATAACTTTGAAAATGGGTTCAACCCTTACATAATACTCAAGTTTAAAAACTTGGGTTGGTTTTATCAACCCTTATTTCTAGTAGTGAGTCCACTTGGGAAACACCTTAAACATAATAAACTTTCAAATTGGAGGCATGCCAAGTCCTTGGCACCTCATGCCCTTCAAGGGTTTCTAGCTTGTACGAGCCTCGACCAAATACGTTCTTGACGCGATATGGTCCTTCCCAATTTGGAGCCAGCTTCCCTTTTTGTCCTACTCCGGATGCCTCAATCTTTCGAAGAACCAAGTCTCCTTGTCGAAAGAACCTTTCTTTAACCCTTAGGTTGTAGTAGAAAGATGCCTTCTTTTGATGCTCAACTATCTTGGCATTTGCCTCATCTCTAACTTCATCAATTAGATCTAAAGCCAGCCTCAAGCCTTCTTCATTTGTTTCTGGTTCATAAGCCTCAACCCTTGGAGATGTATGAGTAATTTCCAATGGAACCACTGCCTCTGCCCCATATTCCAGCAAGAAGGGGGTAGCTCCAGTGGTGACTTTACAAGTAGTACGATATGCCCATAGTATGGGGAGCAATTCGTCTACCCAAGTGTTTCTGGAGCGCTCAACTCTTTTCTTTAGTCCATCCAGGATTATTCGATTTGCAACTTCAGCTTGCCCATTTGCTTGAGGATGGGCAACAGAAGTGAAGCGCAACTTGATATCATTCTCATCACAATACTTCTTGAATTCGTCATTGTTGAATTGAGTTCCATTGTCCGTAACCAGGACTCGTGGAATTCCATACCTGCATATCACATTCTCCCAGAAGAAGTGCATCACTTGCTTGGTGGTTATCTTGGCTAATGGTTTAGCCTCAATCCACTTGGTGAAGTAGTCGATTGCTACTATCAAGAACTTTCTTTGAGCACTTGCCATTGGAAATGGCCCAAGTATATCCATTCCCTACATAGCAAAAGGGATAGGTGAGTTAATGGATGTCATCATCTCTGGTGGTTGTCTAACCACTGGTGCATGTTTCTAGCACCGTTCACACTTCTTCACGTAGCTTTTAGTATCAGCAAGCATGCTTGGCCAATAGAAGCCTAGACGGGTGACTTTATGAGCAAGGGCTCTGCCCCCCAAGTGTTGCCCACAGTTTCCTTCATGTACTTCCTTTAGGGCCAATTCTGCCTCTTGGGTTCTCAAACATTTCAGATAAGGAATGATGAAAGATTTCTTGTATAGGATTCCCTCAATCAGGGCATACCTTAGTGCTCTCACATATAGCTTTCGTGCTTCTGAAGTGTCGTTGGGTAGCCAACCAGTTTCCAGATGAGCTTTGATGGGATCAATCCAACAACTAGCAACATCAATGGGTGCTACCAACTTTCCATTGATGCTTGGGGTCCTCGAGACTTGGAAGTATACACTCCCTGCATAGTTTTCAATCTCGGAAGAAGCAAATTTAGACAAGGCATCAGCCTTCATGCTTTCTTCCCTTGGAATGTGCTCTACATAGCATTCATCGAACTGAGTCATGATGGCCTTGACAAGTTTTAAGTACTTGGCCATGACTTCATCTCTGGCCTCAAATTCCCCATTTACTTGGGAAACCACTAGCCTCGAATCTCCACATACTTTCAGAGTTTTGACCCTCAAGGCTCCAGCCAGCCCTAAGCCAGCTATCAGAGCTTCATACTCAGCTTCATTGTTTGTCGTTGGGAAGTCAAGTTTTAGTGCATACTCTATAAGGAATCCATCAGGACTTTGTAGCACTAAACCAGCTCCACATAATTTTGTTTTTGATGCTCCATCAAAATAGAGCACCCAACATTCTTTGGAGATCATTTCTTCATCTTCCTTGTCTTCCACTATTACTTCCTGCCCCCCGACTTCTTGGTTGTCAATGGTGCATTCAACCATGAAGTCAGCAAGTGCCTGAGCTTTTATGGCCGTTCGAGGCTTATACTTGATGTCGAACTCGCCCAATTCGATAGCCCATTTGATCAGCCTTCCACTAACTTGAGGGCTATGCAAGCTGTTTCTCAGAGGTTGATCAGTCAAGACCTCTATCTTGTTAGCTTGGAAGTACGGGCGTAGCTTTCTTGAGGCCATTATCAAGGCTAAGGCAAACTTCTCAATCGTTGAGTAGTTTATTTCTGCCCCATGCAGAATCTTGCTTACATAGTAGATGGGTTTCTGAACCTTCAACTCTTCTTTTACCAAAACAGCTCCAAGGGCTGTGTTAGAAACCGCCAGGTACAAATAGAGAATCTCCCCTGGATTGGGCTTCGCCAAAAGTGGTGCTTCAGCCATGTATTTCTTCAGGGCCTCAAAGGCCTCTTGACTCTCCATTGTCCATTCAAAAATTTTCACGTTTTTGAGTTCTTTGAAGAAAGAGAAGCACTTCTCTCCTGACTTGGAGATAAATCTTCCCAATGCTGCCACTCTTCCCGTGAGTTTTTGAACATCCTTGACAGTCTTTGGTGGTTCCATGTCTAGAATTGCTTTGATTTTGTTGGGATTAGCCTCGATTCCTCTCTTGGAAACCATCAGGCCTAAGAACTTTCCCGAGCCTACACCAAAGGCACACTTAGCAGGATTCAACATCATCTTGTGGTGCCTTAGCACTTCAAATGCCTCTCGGAGGTGTTCAATGTGATCAGCCTTATCGAGGCTCTTGACTAGCATGTCATCTACATAAACCTCCATGGTTTTTCCAATTAGGTGTTCAAAAATTTTGTTCACCAACCTTTGGTAGGTTGCCCCTGCATTCTTAAGTCCAAATGCCATGACTAGATAACAGAAAACACCAAAGTCAGTGATGAATGATACCTTGGAGATGTCATCCTTGTGCATCTTAATTTGGTTGTATCCACTGAAGCCATCCATGAAACTTAGCATCTCGTGCCCAGCTGTTGCATCTATTAGAGCATCAATCCTTGGTAAGGGAAAACAATCCTTTGGACATGCATCATTCAAGTCAGTGAAGTCCACACAAATTCTCCATTTTCCATTGTCCTTTTTGACCATCACGGGGTTAGCCAACCATTCTGGGAATTGTATCTCTTCAATGAACCCGGCCTCTAGAAGCTTTTCAACTTCTTGTTTAATGGCCTCTTGCCTTTCTGGAGCAAAACTTCTCTTCTTTTGTTTCACCGTCTTCCTTTCTGGATCCACATTCAATTTGTGTGTTATCAATTGGGGATCAATCCCTGGCATGTCAGCCGTTGTCCAAGCAAAAACGTCATTGGTCTCTTGAAGAAAAGATATGAGTTTGCTTTTCAATGGCTAAGGTAGTAGTGCTCCAACATACGTCACCTTCTCTGGCTCACCTGGGACTAAGGGAATTGGGACCAAGTCCTCGGCTGGTTTCCCTCTTCTGTCCTCATTGTCACTTGTATTCATGTCTTCAATGGGGAGAACCTGCCCCCCCCCCCCGATTCCATCAGGCCTTAATGCGGCTACATAACAACTTCTAGCCATTTTTTGATCTCCTCGTTCTTCTCTAATCCCATTCCTCGTTGGGAACTTGACTTTCAGATGATAAGATGAGGCAACAACCTTAAACGCATGAAGACCAGTCCTTCCAAGGATCGCGTTGTAGGTCGAAGTTGCCTTTATAACTACAAAGTTCAGCATTTGAGTAGATGTATTCATTCCTTGTCCCATGGTCATTGGGAGTTGGATGGTGCCTTCCACCTTTGATTCCACTCCATTGAATCCATATATGGGCATATTCGAGAGTGTTAACTGAGAATCATTGTAACCTATCTTGATAAAGGCATCGTGGAACAAGATGTCCACTGAGGCTCCATTGTCGACCAAAACTCTCTTGGTTTCAGAATTTCCTATCACAGGAACGATGACTAAAGGATCATCGTGGGGAAACTTCACTCCCTCCAGGTCTGAATCATCAAAACCTATTGATACTTCGGTTCGTGCACGCTTCGGTGCTTCTCCAACCATGGTCATTACTTCTCGAGCATAAGCTTTCTTTGAGTTTCGAGAGGACCCAGTAGCAGTTGGTCCTCCGAATATCATGTTGATGACTGGCCCTCGGGGCTTGGGATTTCGATCTTGATCATTGTCCCTTCTGTCATAATCCTTTCTTTCATAGTTCCCCCTTAGACTTCCTTGGTTTCCATCTTTGGTGAACTTGCTGAGTTTTCCTCTTCGTATCAGAAATTCGATCTCATCTTTCAATTGCCTACAATCGTCGGTGTCGTGACCAACTTCTTTGTGGAACCGACAAAATTGGTTTTGGTTCCATTTAGATAAGTCAGCCCTCATTGGCTTCGGCCATTTGAGATCCTCTTCCTTTGCTATCTCCATCAGAATTTGACTCCTGGGAGTGTTCAATCTTGCATATTCCGTGAACTTTGGCCCAAAATTGTTTTTCTTGGGTGGAGAATCAGAGTCCTTTGATGTTCTGGGGAACTTTTCCTTGACGTCGTACTCCTGAGTTTCTTTTCTTTTCTTTGAGTTTCCACTACCGCCAGCAGTGGGTTCATACTTTCTCATGCTTTCTTCAGCCTTGATATACTTTCCGGCTCTATCTTGGAGCTTCAGCATGCTCTCGGGTGAATGTTTAGCTAACGACCTTTTGAAGTGGTCATCAGTGGTTCCTTGTTGCAGGGCTATCATAGCCACTCTGTCCTCTAAGTCCGGGACTTTTAAAGCCTCTCGAGTGAATCGATTGATGTAGTCCCTTAGGGCTTCATTCTGCCCTTGCCGGATTGCCATGAGTGATGCAGAACTTTTCTCATGCACCCTTCCACTAATGAATTGATTGATAAAAGCTTTGCTTAGTTCTTTGAAAGACCCAATTGAGTTGGGAGGAAGACGGCTATACCAGCGTTGGGCCATGACTGCCAAGGTTTGTGGAAACGCCCTACACTTGACCGCATCGTTGGTTGGCTGCAACAGCAGTGCATTGGAGAAGGTCCTTACATGATTTGCGGGATCTCCCGTTCCATCGTAAGTCTTGATTGTTGGCATCTTGAATTTTCTGGATATGGTGGCTTTCATGATGTCTTGAGTAAAGGGTGGTGTTGGATCATCAGGATCTCCTAAGGGCAACAGAACAGTGGGATCACCCTTTGGGGCTTCTGCCCTATTGCTCCTCCTTGGTGTTGGGTCGAGGTTGATCACCGGGATTCTTCCTTGATTTCGTGCCCTTGCGGCATCCTCTTCTGCCAATAACTTTTTGAGCCTTGCAGTCTCGGCTTCAAGGGACGCAAGTTTTTCCTTAGTAGTTTCTCGATTAGTTTGGGAGGAACGTCTCCTTCTTGGGGCAACATCCCTCTCATCTCCGGTTGAGTTATTCTCATCCTCGGTGTAAGGACCAGAATAGTCTAGGAAAGGGGTTTGCCTAACTTGGGGTCCCAGACCTTGGATGTAAGGGGGCACATAGGCCTCATGGTAGATGGGATTAGTCCCACTGCTGCCCGCCGGGGGTCGAGGTGGCATACCATAAGTTGGCATGCCGAGAGTTTGAGTAGCATATTGGGGGAGATCTGTGGTGTGAAGTTGAAGACCACGCGGTGTGTTTGCAAGCAGTGGAGTGGTTACGATAGTTTGTTGGAGAGTAGTCTCTGGTGGATTAGATCCATGAATAACCATCTGCAGGGGATTCGTCCCTTCAACCGAAATCGGGATTTCTGGTCCTTGAGTGTTTGTGGGGATATTCGCCCCTTCAGCGCCAGTAGTTGGCGGTGGTTGATTTCCATGAGTATCAGCCTCGGAGGTGACAGGGCGGTCCTCAAGAGTTTGAGTATCGCGAGTTGTTCTTCGTGTGTTTGCCATGGTTGATGTTGTTGTCCCACAGACGGCGCCAAATGTTGTGGAATAAAAAACGTGCTTGTGAATTTAATGCTAAGGTTTAATGAGCTTCGAGCTTTAATGGCTGCACTTGTGTTTCGAGACTAAATCGGTCCTCACAAGATGCCTACGTATCTCAAATCGTTATTGAGAATCAAGCCAAAGACGTAGTTCTGATTGTAGGATCAGGGACCTTATATAGGCGTCTGGAGCCTAGTATTTATGGTATGTTTAGGAGTCTTAGCGAATAAGTCTCCTTTTTGATATTGGATAAACATTGTATTTTTTGCTGAATAAGTCTTTTCTTTGTTGATAAAGGCTATGACTCATTAATTGGGATTCTGGATCCTTCTTTGACTAATTTACCATATTTTGGACTCTTTTCATGAGCTGTATATTTTCCCTATTCATTAATTACGAAATTAATGAATAATTAGGGTGTCGGGCCTTAAATATCGGCCTTTCCATTGATTTGTCAATTATATTTCTGACTTCTAATCAAAATCAATTAGAAAGATTTAACATCCCAAGTTCACCAACCAGCCTAGAAAAAGTGGATTCATCAATCGGTTTAGTAAAGATGTCTGCAATTTGTTCCTCTGTGGGTACAAAGTGTAACTCCACAGTTCCATTCATGACATGCTCTCGGATAAAATGATACCTGATGTCGATGTGCTTCGTCCTTGAGTGTTGCACTGGGTTGTTGGAGATTGCTATGGCACTTATGTTGTCACAGAATATTGGAATCTTAGTCAACAAAAGCCCATAATCACGGAGTTGGTTCCTCATCCACAAGATTTGAGCACAACAACTACCAACAGCTATGTATTCAGCTTCAGATGTTGATGTGGACACTGAGTGCTGCTTCTTGCTATACCAAGAAACTAACCTTCTTCCAAGAAACTGACAGCTTCCTGAAGTACTCTTCCGATCAATCTTACAACCTGCAAAATCTGAGTTTGTATATCCAATAAGATCAAATCCTGTATCTTTAGGGTAACAAATTCCAAGATTTGGGGTTCCCTTAAGATATCTAAATATTCGCTTAACAGCTATTAGATGAGATTCTTTGGGATCAGACTGAAACCTAGCACACAAACATGTTGCAAACATTATATCTGGTCTACTTGCAGTGAGATATAGTAAGGAGCCTATCATACCTCGGTGGCTTATGATGTCAACCTTCTTACTAGTTTCATCCTTATCAAGCTTAGTGGCATTTGGCATTGGAGTCTTTGTTCTTCCATTTGATACTTTTTCAGAAGATCTTTGATGTACTTGGACTGGAAAATGAATATTCCATCTAGCCTTTGATACACTTGTAGTCCAAGAAAGAATGACAATTCACCCATCATGCTCATTTTGTGACGCCCTCCCAATCTGGGGTCATGATAGGGGGAGTCACTACAACCTCTATACTTATAAACCTGTGAATAAATAATATAAACATGCAGATGCGACCCCAACTCTAACCTGGATCTTTAACAATTAATGGTGTGAAACAAGCATCCACTATCTAATTCAATAATACATAAACATAAGTCTCAAAAGTTATTACAACCGTGTCTTAAAAGTTCTACATTCCCTTATACAAAACACCTTCTACAAGTCTTCATCACCTGCCTGAGCTGGCATCTCAAAAATAACCCTATAGGAAGACTTCCTAGCTGACTGAAAAGTGCGTACCATCTTCTCGTTTAACTGTGGGTTAGAATAGGGAAAAAGAATGAGCCAAATGCCCAGCAAGTAATAATATGACCAAATAGTTATCCATTGTGAAACAGTTCCAATATCAATATGTATGACATGGGTATAGCAAAATCCGTCTTAAGGGATTATCTGAACAATGAAATGAATATACAATTTCAAGACAGTTTCCAATATCAGTATGTATGTCATGGGTATAGAAGAATCCATATCAAAGGATTATCAGAACAATGACATAAATATGCAATTTCAAAAGGGTAAACCAATTTCATTATCAAGATATCTGTTTTCAAGAAAACCAATAAATAATTTGGAGATTTTTCACAACGCACCGGACAATACGGGTGATCAGCCACGTAAAGTCCCCATACCGGACACACAGTCCCTCTGGTCCTTGTATTGGGTCCCATTAGGCACATATTGGCCTTTAGACTAGTCCATCCCTAGTCCATTTATTATAATTAAAAAGTGCTGGACCGGCGTTACTCGGCCTCTTACGCCTCCAATCTTAGGAATCCGTGGAAACCACAAATCAGAATTTAAATGAGTCTAAACTTTATTCCTTTTTAAAACATATTCAGATATAAAGAAGTCTTTTGGAAATCAGATAACTTCAATCAAAACAATCTGGATTTCTATTAGTGGAATATAAGAAATATTTATCATCGGGTCTGTTCTGGAAATGTACTAGAATGAGAGTTAGGTGTATTCACTTTCAGGTATAAAAGGGAATGCATAAGTATATGATCAAATTCAGGTTATAGAATCATAGGTCATCAGGTTTCAATTCATGGATATGAACAGGGTATAAAGGTTTAAGGATAAAGAACTAAACAAAGCATGGTATACAGATCAACATGGTATATATGAACAGAGATAAGGGTTATCAATGAGCAATAGGTGTTTTCAGAACTAAAAGTATATCAAGGCAAGATAACAATTCATATATGTCAAAATGAAACAATGGAATCGAAATACGAAAGCAAGTTTGTATTACTTGCCTTAATAGCAAAAAGGGTAATGAGAAATCATTGGTTCTCCACCTTGGTCTTTCCTTTATTTATAGGCTCTACTTCTTTGGATTCTTAAGTAGCTTTTAGAACAAAATGTACTCACTGAATTTCTGCCTTCGCCTTGCCTTTATTTCTATGTTCCACGTCTCGCAACTCTACAAAAGAGTATATACTATTTCAGAATGATCCTCTCAAAATTCTAATCCTTATTCTAAACTACCCCACGTTCCCTAAACGCGTAAACACATAATATTTATATCACTTATAATCTCTTATCGATATGATAAGCACAAAACTCACATAAGCGCACATTGTCATTCAAGTTCACATAACATACTCTCTTTATATAAACATATAACAATATATAATTTGACTTTCATATTATACCACACTTGGTATACCCTTAAGTCCACTTGATCATGCCAACCATATCATTAACATCTTTACAACAACGTTTTCATCTCACAAAGCAGAAAATCTGCTGCGCATACTTTACGAAAACATTTTTCATAAATCCAAAAGTAGTCAAACAAATACCAAGTTTGACAGGCTACTTCCTGATTACTAATCCCACTTAGCATAAAAGTTTCAACTTCAGAACAACTTGTTTAGATTAAAAACGAACTATTTAAAGTAGGCACTGAAGCACAGAAAATTCCTGCTGCACAACTTTACTAAAACATTTTTCATAAATCCAAAACTAATCCAATAAATACCATATTTGACAGGATACTTCCTGAATACGAATCCAAATCAGAATAAAAATTCCAACTTCAAAACATTTTATTTAGACTAAAAACGAACAGATTAAAGTACGTACTGAAGCACTGAAAAATCCCTGCTGCGCAACTTTTAGTAAAACAAGCATAACTTTTTATTCGTTAACTCTATCGATGCAAGGTTTGCGCGTGCACAAACTAGACTCTAATTAGAACAGTGACATCCTAGACTCTCTGTCTAAAACAGGCAGCAACCATTCGCAAATAATCAAAACAGAACAGGCAGTTTCTGGAAATCTCAACATGATGTTTATCTATACAAAACCAACCACAAACATAATCTCTACTACAACCAATCATTCCATATCAAAACTAAAACTCCTCCTTAGCTGAAAAGGTTTTACAAATTAAACTCATGTCCTCAAGAAATTACTAAAAATCTATACATGCAATTACCAAATACCACAATTAACTAATCAACAATCCATATACTTTGAATTCAACAAAATCCCCAAATCAAAACCTTCAACTTAAAATCAAACATCAAACATATATAATCCAAAATTTTCTAAATTAACACAATCACTAACATGCAATCACTATAACCTTGAGGCTATCAATTAATCATCAACACCAATACTTCAAACCAATTTTATAAAAAGGGGAAAACTGAAATTTCACACATGCATTTCGATTCTTCAACATGCAACCCATAACTCAACTAAATATAATTATTAACACAATAATCGGACTCAAAGGTGTCATCATCATCCCCATCGGCTCGCCGGAGCTCATTGCCGACGGCGGCATGGCTTGGAGGTGCCCGGAATTCGGGTTTCCTTCAACAAACCTCACCAATTAGCAATTTACAACAATCAAATAATCACGGAATCATCACAAAACAAGATTTCGGTAATGAATTAAGATCAAATTGCCAAAACCTCTTGCATGTAAAACTGATACACACACCTATACACACAGCCATACACTCACAATCACGATGGTATACATATGTATATATATATATATATATATATATATATATATATATATATATATATATATATATATATATATAACAATCGATTTTGTGGAGAGAAAAGAGAAGAGATGAAGCTTTTTAGTGAAAAGAAGAATGGCCGAGAGAAGATCAGAGAAGAGAGAGTCGAGCAAAGTAAATGGGGAAGAAGAACTGGTGACAAGGGTTTTATAACCCCAAGGGCAGTTTGGTAATTTCATAATTCAAAAATCTGATTTTTAATAAAAGAAAACCAATAAATTGCATTTCTAAAATCCGAAATAAAATGAAAATAATACCTAAAATCAAAATTTTATTTTTAAAACAGAGAATACGAATTTACAAGCTCACCCATATTTTTAAAATAATTTTATGATCAAAATTGAATTAAATATGAATTTTCAAAGTTTTGATCACTTAAATGACATTTAACTCATAAAATCAGTTTTAAATCCTTAAAGCCAAAAATAAATTCCTCCACTAATTTTAGAAAATAATATAATATAAAATAAAGGTTGTGAAAAAGATTTCACAATAAAAAGAGTCTCCGATGATTTTATAAAATTCTCGGAAGGTCAAAAAGAATTGATTTTTAATAAGAAATTCATATAAAATGCAATTAAAGCATACACATATATTTTAATCCATACCATTCACCAAGTAAACATTTATTTATCACATTTTTAAATATACTCCTTTCACACAATATTCACATATCATAGATCTCAAATATTATTAAATATTAATATTGTACAAGCGTTTTTCTGAGTCGTTATAACCTTCCCCCCTTAAAAAGATTCTGTCCTCAGAATCTAACCTTATGAAAATAGATGCGGATACTTTTCAAGCATCTCGCTCTCAAGTTCCCAAGTCGATTCTTCAACTCTGGGATTCCTCCACAAAACCTTAACTAACTTAACAGTCTTATTCCTTAGTTTCCTATCCAAACGATCCTGAATTTCTACAGGTTGTTCTACATAAGATAAATCTGGCTCAAACTCAATAGGCTCATACTTGATCACGTGATTTGTATCAGGATTAAATCTCTTAAACATTGACACATGAAAAACGTTATGAATGTGCTCCATGTGTGGTGGTAACGCTAACTCATATGCAACTTTTCCAATACGTCTCAGTATCTCAAACGGTCCTACATATCTCGGGATAAGTTTCCCTTTCTTGCCAAATCTCGTAACTCCTTTCCATGGCGACACTTTTAGCAACACTTGATCTCCTTCTTCAAACTCAGATCCTTCTTGTCTTGGTCAGCGTACTTCCGTTGTCTGTCTTGTGCCGTAACTAGTCTTTTTCGAATGATTTTAATCTTTTCCTTCGTTTGTTGTACTAGCTCGGGTCCCAAAACTTTTCGTTCTCCCATTTTTTTTCCAATACACAGGTGACCTATATTTCCTTCCATACAATGCTTCATACGGGGGCGTTCCAGTACTTGCGTGATAGTTGTTGCGGTAAAAGAATTCCACTAATGGTAAATGATCACCTCAATTGCTTTCAAAATCCATCGCACAAATTCTAAGTATATCTTTGACTATCTAGATAGTCTATTCACTAAGACTATATGTTTAAGGACGATAAACGGTACACATATTTAACTTGGTTTCTGAGCATGTCAAAAACTTTCTTCCAAATATTTAATTAAATTGAGGGTCTTGGTAAGATTCGATTGATACTTGGACCTCATTCTTTACTACTATCTCTTACAGATAAAACGAATTTATCCAATGAATGTTTCTCCTTGATGGAAAAAAAAGGAAAATGTACTGACTTGTTTAATCTGTCGAACATGACTCAATTGGCATCATGAGATGTTCCTATTTCAACTCAGGAATTTCTATTGGTTGTAATTATCCACTAGGTCTTTGATGTTCAGTTTTAACTCTCTGACAGGTAAAACACTTACTTACTCATCCAGTAATATCTCTTTCATATATGTACACCAAGATTTTCTTTTAAGCCTTGTTACATCTTCGTACATCTGGGATGGATCGAATACTTCGAATTCACGTGCATCATTTAGTATTTCATTCTTTAACTATGTCACATTGGGTATCCAATTTCTAGAAAAAAACCTAAAAATTCCTTTATCATCCTTTTGACTCCTTCTACTTTCTCCTGTCAACCTTTATCATCCTTTTGACTCCTTCTACTTTCTCCTGTAAAGTTACTCATGCTATCGTTCATCACTTCTGCTTGACAGTTTTCTACTTTTCTCTAGCAGCTCAAGTTGAAAAGTCATTGTATATATGTTTATCATCTCCGTTGCTTGATCTGAAATACGAACCTCTATTCCTACTTTCTCAAATTCCTTGATCAGTCCTAACCATTTCCTCTACCTTATGTATACAGCTCCTTTTCGGTGAAAATATATTTCAAATGCTTATGCTCCGAATAGATTTCATACTTTCCTTCATACAAGTAGGCCTCCAAATCAATGCGAAGACTATTGTGGCTAGTTCTCAGTCATGTGTCGGGTGTTTCCACTCGCGGTCCTTCAGCTGTCTAGAAACATATACAGTCATCTTAACATGTTAAATTAGTCTTGATTCTTAACACAAGGCTGTCATCTCAATTTTAGTTATTGATATTGTCCTAAGGTACATGAGTCATCATTTCCAGTAACAATGAATCTATTTTTCCATTATGGCTCGACTAAAGAGTTATGTTCCTCTAGCAATTCAAATATTTCCTTATCCATTTATCTTCTTCTTTAACTCTTGGATGCTTTCCAGTAAGCTTGGTTAATGGTGTGGCTATCTTGGTACAATCCTTGACAAACCTTCGGTAATCTCCATCCAATCTCATAAAACTTCTAACTTCTGTAGGTGTCTTAGGCCTTACTCAATTCATTATTGTTTCAACCTTAGCTGGATCCACTTGGATTCCTTCTCTACTAATTACCTGTCCTAGTAATTGTAATTCTTTCAACCAAAACTCGCACTTAGAAAACTTTGCACACAATCTCTATTTTCTTAAAATTTCTAGGGTTATTCTTAAATGATCTGTATGCTCTTCTTCCATCTTTGAATACCTTAAGATGTCACTTATGAAAACATTCTCAAACTTATCCAAATATTTCTTAAAATTTCTATTCATCATGTTCATAAAAGTGGCAGTTATATCCATCAAACCGAACTCCATCACTACGAACTCATAGTGTCCATATATATCAGGTTCAGAACGTCGTCTAAGGAATATCTTCGGGTTTTATTTTTAAATGACAGTAACCAAATCATAAATAAATTTTTGAAAAGCACACTGTGTTCTTTAAGTAGTTAGATCATCAATCCTTGACAATGGGTATTTGTTCTTAACGGTCAACTTGGCGCACCCCATGGGAATACACTAGACCTTATAACTCCCTTTTTTCCTAAGATCTTGCAATTGAATTGCTAACTCTTTCATTTCTACTGGTGTCATTCTATATGGTGCCTTTGAAATTTGTTCTACTCCGGGTGCTAAGTCTATAACAAACTCTATTTCCATTTTGGGAGGTAAACCTGAAAGATTGTCAAGTAATACAATTTGAATTTCGTTAGCTACTAGAATCTTCTCTATCCAAGGTGTTTCTTTCCTAACATTTACCTCGTATGACGATAAGTTTTACAATCTTGACACAATAATCTTTTACCTTTGATAGGTCGATACCTCTTCGTCTGCTTCTGGCCTCGGATAACTACTTTTACATTATCTAGGGCTCGAAATTTCCATTTTCTTCATATTCTGTTAACCAATCCATTCTTAGAATTTACATCAGATTATTATATCAATCTCACAGTGAGGACAAGCAAGATTAATCGATATATGCTCCGTAGTAGCTATTCATGTAGTCAAAACTCTACTTAACAGTTGCGTTTTACAGTCCGACTTATGAGCAAATTCTCTGAAAATATAATACTTTGTGGCTTCGAATCAGTTAACACTTTGGCACTTATGTAGTTAATATTAAACGTATCCACAACCACATCCTTGTGCTTTACTGTATCACTCATGGTTATATTGAGGATTCTTGTCCTTGGTTACTTAGTGTGTAATGGTCATGTCACCCTTAACATATTGATTACTGGACTTAACGATTGCAACCTCTTAAGAAACGCCACACCTCTCCACACTTGTTACACGTAACTCTTGCCTTCGGTTTATGGCTCTCATTGGCGTAGTGTCCTGTCTGAGTACACTTGTAACGTACCATATTTATCTTATTACAAACTCCCAGTTGCTTCTTTCCACAAGTTCTACATTCTGGTATCGGAGGTCTCAGAGGTCTTTGTTGATCCAAATCTTGTGGACGGTTCCCTTGCCCATCACTTCCAGTTTCTGGTCTTCCAAATCCAACATTCCTATTTGACTGAAACTCAGGCCTTATATTGAAATGGTTCTAAAAGTTCCCTATTTGTTGGCTTCCTTCCGGTGTCTCTGGCTTCCCTTTTTTTTTCTTTCTAGCTTCTTCTGTTTGTGATCAATCACTTTATTTCTTACTTCAACATGATTAGTATTTGTATATCCTTGTTACCTTCTCCTTGTCCATACCAAACTCTCGGTAATAATAAACCTTGACATCGTATTGTAAGTCTAATGAGCAATTTAACTCGACATCCAATCCCTCTTTAAAGCAATTTCCCATTTTTGATCAAAACAGTTTCCCGTCAATATAAGTACAGCTTGACACTCAGAATACCGTCATTCGCCTTTGAAAATTTCAAATCGCTGATACCTCTAAGAGTTTCCGATAGAATGAATCAATAGATAGGAAGGTGTCAATAGATATGGATATATGACAAGTATGTTTAGTAAGAATTTATGGTAAAAAGAATCAAACTAAGAGATCAAAATGATCATCGAACTTTATCAGGTTGCATTTGTCAATTTAAACAACAAGGTACAGAAGGTGGCCAACCTTTAGTACTTCCATGACAAACACACCACTGGTGGCGTCCCACCGGACTTCTATCACACAGATAGAAAGTACCTGAATCCCCTATATATGTAGGGTTGTTCATCTCAGTTACAACAAGGAGGATAAAAATTTAAGAGGAACATAGGAAAAGTTTAAGAGTTTCAAAAGTTTATGTTATATATATATAATATTGGATCAATTAGCCTCTGAACAATAGAGGTATTTCGTAAAGAATAAAATAATAGAAATGAAAAATTGAATCTTTTAAAAGGGTAAATTGAATAAAATCAATGGCTAGTTATGAACCGACTTATCCTTACATCGAACGTATGGAGATAATCATGCCTTGTTTCAAGTAGATGGTCCTTAGGGGAGTTAATTTCTAGTTTGAGGTTATAGGTATGTCCCGATAGTAAATCAACTGTATGTAATCTTGAATAAAGAAAGAATCTACACTTAGGCCACTTCTCTGGGCAAATGTCTTTATCGCGGGGGAAAATCGTTATTATATCGTAAAGAATCTATCTAAGTGTTTCTAGACGTTATCTTGGGGATTCTACTCTTGCTCAACTCTAACCACACTTGATACGACACCTGGCGTGGTGTTTCCTATAGCTTCCGCGGTGCAGATGAAATTCTGTAAAGTACATAAGGATCTACAAGTGATGTCTTCCGAACTGGTAGTCTGATTCTCCGATTGATTCCTCCAGCTTCGAATTAGTTTCCTCGTCCGTAACCCGATCTTCAGATGGTTCCAGTGTATACTCGCTCGATATGTCGGAATACTATATAACATGAAAGTGCGTAACTTAAGCTAATATTTCTGTAGAAAATTCGGTATGACCTATTCGTAAAATGGACTATGCCCTGTTTTAAAAATATCTCAAATACTAACTCAATCATCCACACATAATCCATAATCCATTCAATATTCCATCCATCTCCAATCCCTTTCATTTTATACGTAAAAAAAAAAAATATGCCTTGACTTGCAGCTATACTATCAGAAAAGAAATTTACCCAAAGGGGGTAATGGAAATCTCCACTTGGCCGGGTGCATGCACTGATACTGATATTGACGACTCTGGCTTGGGAAAAAGAATCTCAAATGAAGGTTAATCTCTCGAAACAGCCACTATCTGCAACAACACAATAATAAACCAAGAAGATACTAAAACGGTAAAGGGTTATCTTAATTCTACTAATACTCATCCTAAAGGTAACCTCCATCTACAAATCCTATCTTACCTATGAATCTTAAGTCCTACTTCTCACCTTAAATTCTCTCATTATTGTTACACCTAATCCTGGCTTGTTTCAGTGACCAAAAACTGACCGCTCTGATACCAACCTGTGACGCCCTCCCAATCTGGAGTCATGATAGGGGGAGTCACTACAACCTCTATACTTATAAACCTGTGAATAAATAATATAAACATGCAGATGCGACCCCAACTCTAACCTGGATCTTTAACAATTAATGGTGTGAAACAAGCAT
Organism: Heracleum sosnowskyi; assembly: GCA_030848705.1. Lineage (NCBI taxonomy): Eukaryota > Viridiplantae > Streptophyta > Magnoliopsida > Apiales > Apiaceae > Heracleum > Heracleum sosnowskyi. Next base: position 78,373,243 of record CM061235.1, read on the forward strand.
CCACTATCTAATTCATTAATACATAAACATAAGTCTCAAAAGTTATTACAACCGTGTCTTAAAAGTTCTACATTCCCTTATACAAAACACCTTCTACAAGTCTTCATCACCTGCCTGAGCTGGCATCTCAAAAATAACCCTATAGGAAGACTTCCTAGCTGACTGAAAAGTGCGTACCATCTTCTCGTTTAACTGTGGGTTAGAATAGGGAAAAAGAATGAGCCAAATGCCCAGCAAGTAATAATATGACCAAATAGTTATCCATTGTGAAACAGTTCCAATATCAATATGTATGACATGGGTATAGCAAAATCCGTATTAAGGGATTATCTGAACAATGAAATGAATATACAATTTCAAGACAGTTTCCAATATCAGTATGTATGTCATGGGTATAGAAGAATCCATATCAAAGGATTATCAGAACAATGACATAAATATGCAATTTCAAAAGGGTAAACCAATTTCATTATCAAGATATCTGTTTTCAAGAAAACCAATAAATAATTTGGAGATTTTTCACAACGCACCGGACAATACGGGTGATCAGCCACGTAAAGTCCCCATACCGGACACACAGTCCCTCTGGTCCTTGTATTGGGTCCCATTAGGCACATATTGGCCTTTAGACTAGTCCATCCCTAGTCCATTTATTATAATTAAAAAGTGCTGGACCGGCGTTACTCGGCCTCTTACGCCTCCAATCTTAGGAATCCGTGGAAACCACAAATCAGAATTTAAATGAGTCTAAACTTTATTCCTTTTTAAAACATATTCAGATATAAAGAAGTCTTTTGGAAATCAGATAAGTTCAATCAAAACAATCTGGATTTCTATTAGTGGAATATAAGAAATATTTATCATCGGGTCTGTTCTGGAAATGTACTAGAATGAGAGTTAGGTGTATTCACTTTCAGGTATAAAAGGGAATGCATAAGTATATGATCAAATTCAGGTTATAGAATCATAGGTCATCAGGTTTCAATTCATGGATATGAACAGGGTATAAAGGTTTAAGTATAAAGAACTAAACAAAGCATGGTATACAGATCAACATGGTATATATGAACAGAGATAAGGGTTATCAATGAGCAATAGGTGTTTTCAGAACTAAAAGTATATCAAGGCAAGATAACAATTCATATATGTCAAAATGAAACAATGGAATCGAAATACGAAAGCAAGTTTGTATTACTTGCCTTAATAGCAAAAAGGGTAATGAGAAATCATTGGTTCTCCACCTTGGTCTTTCCTTTATTTATAGGCTCTACTTCTTTGGATTCTTAAGTAGCTTTTAGAACAAAATGTACTCACTGAATTTCTGCCTTCGCCTTGCCTTTATTTCTATGTTCCACGTCTCGCAACTCTACAAAAGAGTATATACTATTTCAGAATGATCCTCTCAAAATTCTAATCCTTATTCTAAACTACCCCACGTTCCCTAAACGCGTAAACACATAATATTTATATCACTTATAATCTCTTATCCATATGATAAGAACAAAACTCACATAAGCGCACATTGTCATTCAAGTTCACATAACATACTCTCTTTATATATGTTAGATATAATTGCTAATGTTTGTTTATCAGTGTTTAAGCAACAGGTACTGACAAGAGTTTATCAGAAGCCAGTCAGAGTTTAGTTAAACTCTGACAGGGTGAAGAGTTTAAAGGAAGCCGGTCAGAGTTTATTTAAAGTCTGACAAGGTGATAGTTGAATTAGCTGTCGGTGCAGAATTGAAGATTCTAGAAGCAATATATTCTGAAGATGGAAAGAAGCAGAATATATTGATACAGCTAAGGAAACAGAATGGAAGATAAGAAGCAATCCTTAATTGATAAGTTTTGTATAGCTAACTTGTAGGAATATCAATTAGATAAGGATTGTATGTAGCTGTGTACTATATAAACACAGATAGGTTATCCCTAGAAGGGACGCGATTATTGAGATATTATTCTTGTAACCTAGAAGCTCTTTGTGTTTCATTAACATCATAAAGAGAGAAGTTGTTAATAAGATTACAGTTTTATTGATTTATAAACAGTGTTCTTGATTGTTATTCTCATACGTATTTGATTATATATTGTGTATTCGACCTAACAATTGGTATCAAAGCCAAGGCTGTTTAATATATACAGTTTTACGATCCAAACACAGTAATAATCATGTCTGAAGAAAATCAAAATCAAGTTCCTCCTGCGGCTGATCAGGTTAAGCCAAATTCTGTGAGTCGATATGAAACAATCAGGGTTCCAATTCTAAGGCCAGTAGAGTATCCGATATGGAGGGTGAAGATGACCATGTTTCTGGAGGCTACAGATCCAGAATATCTTGACAGAATTAATGATGGTCCTCATTATCCAACCAAGCTAGCCCCTGTAGTTGCTGGTCAAGAACAAAAGACTGTTCCAAAGGAAAAGAAAGATTACACTCCTGAGGACATCTCATCTCTTGCAAAAGATGCAAAGGTTAGACATCTTTTGCACAGTGCTTTAGATAATGTTATGTCTAACAGAGTAATTGGTTGCACAACTGCAAAAGAAATCTGGGATGCTTTGGAAGTCAGGTGTCAAGGAACCACTGCTATAAAGAAAAACAGGAAGACAATACTCACACAGGAGTATGAGCACTTTGATTCAAGATCTAATGAAACCTTGACTGAGACTTATGACAGGTTTTGCAAATTATTGAATGATTTGTCTCTGGTTGACAAAGAATATGACCTTGAAGAGTCAAATCTCAAGTTTCTTTTATCTCTACCTGAAAGATGGGATTTGAAGGCGACAACAATCAGAGATAATTATGATCTTGCTGATACAGATCTTGATGAGATCTATGGATTGTTAAAGACTCATGAACTTGAGATAGAGCAAAGGAACAGAAGATCAAGCAAGAAGACAAAATCTGTTGCTCTCAAAGTTGAGGAGAAGCCCATTGAAAAGAAGGAATCATCAAGGAAGAAAGCCAAGGGAAAGGCTTTAGTCATTAAATCTGAAAGTGAGTCATCAAACTCTGATGATGACTCAAACTCTGATGAAGCTTCTGACTCTGAGGATGATGAAGAACAGTTGATGCAAATGGCTGCATTGATGGTGAAGACCTTCAAGAAGATGGGATTCAAGAACTTCAAGAAAGGAAAGAGATTCTCAAGGAAAGATTCAAATTCTGAGAAGAAGAATTTCAGAAAGTCTGATGGAAGGGATACCAAGTCTGGAAAGAAGGACAAATCTGAGATCCAGTGCTACAAGTGCAAAGAGATGGGTCACTATGCTCCAGAGTGCAAGAAAGGAAAAACTGGAAAGGCACTCATCTCTAAAGGCAAAGACTGGGCAGATACTTCAGATTCTGATGATGGAGAAAATTATGCTCTTATGGCAACTGTCAAAGATGAGACTGAATCATCAGAAAATAAGGTACCCCTAACTACTTATGCTTATGATACTGATAATATTTCTGAATTAAGAATTTATCTTAAGAACATACATGTTAGTTATAGGGATCAGACTTTAGAGAATGAGAGAATTAAATCTGAGAATCTTAGTCTTAAAGAAAGAAACAAGTTTCTTGAAAGGGAACTTGAGAATATGAAGCAGATTCAAAAAGAAAGGGATGATGCTGTTTATATTGAACAGGAAGTGCTTAAATTAAATAAGCAGCTAGAATCTGAACTTGAAAAAGAAAGAAAGATAATTAAGACTTGGACAAACTCTGGAAGAGACACTCATCAAGTGTTTCAAACAGATTCTGTAGGTTTAGGCTATTGTGAAAACGATGAACTTAGGTTTAAAGACAAAGTTAAGGTTAAACCACAACTTAAACCTGTGATATTTGTTCCAGAGTCCACCAAGCTAAAATCTGTAGTTGTGAAAGAAGCTGTTATGGAGCCAGTTGAAGCTTGTGTTGAACAAGTGGATATTGAATCTAAAACAGAGAAGCCTGTTGAGCTAGAAGCTGTTAAAGAACCAATTAGAGTCTGTGAGAAACAGGTTAATGTTGGTTTAATGACAGGAAACCAGTTTAAACATAAGATCAAAGAGGTTAAGTCTGCCATGAAACCTAAAGGGTCCAAGAGAAATAGGAATGGAAAAATAGGCATAAATAATAGAAATAATCATTTGCCTAATGCTGGTGCTTCAAGAAGAACATGTTATAATTGTGGTAGTTCAAATCATCTTGCTAGATTTTGCACTAAGAACAGACATATTAATTCTTTACCTTCTACTTCAGAAGTAAAGAATGATTATGTTAGAGTAAGACCACAGACCTTATGCAAACATTGTGGGAGCACTTGGCATTCTATTTACACATGTAAGAGTTATCATGCAATTTATCATAATTATTATGAGCTAAAACCCAACTTGAAATGGGTTAGAGCAAACTCTGCTAGTGTAAAATCTGACAATGTTAGTTTAAACTCTGATAAAGCTGATTCCGCTGCAAAAGCTAACACTGTTAAGAAAGGCAAAGGATCCAAGCAAGTCTGGATCCTTAAAACTAACACTTAGTGTTTGTTTGTGATTGCAGGGCATAATAGAGAGCACACTTATCTTGGACAGTGGATGCTCAGGACATATGACTGGAAATAAAGCCTTGCTATCAGACTTTGAGGAGAAGGATGGCCCAAAAGTTTCCTATGGAGATGGCAACGTAGGACATACTCTGGGATATGGCAATATTAATCTTGGAGGTGTCATTATCACAAATGTAGCTCTAGTCTCAGGACTCAAGCATAATCTGTTATCTGTGAGTCAAATCTGTGACAGAGGAAACCATGTAGATTTTCATAGTGAATACTGTGAAGTTATCAGTAAATCTACTGGAAAAGTTGTTCTAGTTGGACACAGGCGCAACAATATTTATGAAGCAAGTTTGGTAACAAACTCTGATGGAAAAACAGTGTGTCTAACTGCAAGAATGTCAAATGAAGAGAGTTGGAATTGGCATAAGAAGCTCTCTCATCTCAATTTGAACAACATTAATGAACTGATAAGAAAGGATCTTGTAAGAGGACTCCCAAAATCAATACTCAGTCTAGATGGCCTATGTGATTCTTGTCAAAAGGCCAAGCAAAGGAAGTCATCTTTCAAGAGCAAATCTGAATCTTCAGTAGTGGAACCTTATCATCTTCTACATGTTGATCTCTTTGGACCAGTGAATATAATGTCAATGGGCAGAAAGAAATATGCTCTAGTAATTGTTGATGAATATACTAGATATACATGGGTGTATTTCTTGTCAAAGAATGATGAAACTGCTCAAATTCTGATGGATCATGTAAATCTACTGGACAAAGGATCACAGAACAAAGTCAAAATAATAAGGAGTGATAATGGAACTGAATTCAGAAACTCAATCATGGAAGCTTTCTGCAAGGAAAGAGGAGTGAAACAAGAATTTTCTGCACCTGGAACTCCACAGCAAAATGGTGTAGTTGAAAGAAAGAACAGAACTTTAATTGAAGCAGCCAGAACTATGCTTGAAGAAGCAAAATTACCAACTTATTTCTGGGCAGAAGCTGTTCAAACTGCTTGTTTTACTCAGAATGCCACACTGATCAACAAGCATGGGAAAACACCATATGAGATGGTGAAAAATAAGAAGCCAAATTTGAAATATTTTCAAATATTTGGATGCAAATGCTTTGTATTGAAGACTCATCCTGAACAGTTGACAAAGTTCGAGTTAAAAGCTGATGAAGGAATCTTTGTTGGCTATCCATTGTCAACAAAAGCATTCAGAGTTTACAATCTAAGAACTAAGGTGATCATGGAATCCATACATGTGTCATTTGATGACAAGAAAATAATTGGACTTGAAGACAAGGATGGATATGATCAACTACGTTTTGAAAATGAAGATCTATTCTCTGATGATATAAACTCTGATGAAGCAGGGTTGACAAACTCTGACGAAGCATACTCTGAACCTCTACTGGTAAATACTGGAGAAACTGAAAATTCTCAAATTGAACAAAATAGAGAACCAGTTGAGGGGGAGCGTGAAGAAGCTCAACAAGACACAGCAAGTGAGTCAGTTGAGGAAACTGATTCAAACTCTGACAGTTCAAACTCTGAACCATCCAATTCAGGGGGAGCCTCAGATAATGCAGAAAGTCAACTTATGAATCAGGAGAGCATGGATCAAAGTAGAGGATCCAATAATGATGCAAGAAACCACTTACCAACAGCAAGAAAGTGGACACAGGCACAAACACCTGATCTCATAATTGGAGATCCTGAAGCTAGTATGAGAACTAGAAGTGCAACAAATAATGCGTGTCTGTATCATGCCTTCTTGTCTCAAACAGAACCAAAGAAAGTGGAAGAAGCTCTTCAAGATGCTAATTGGATTACGGCAATGCAAGAAGAGTTAAATGAATTTGAAAGAAATGAAGTCTGGACACTTGTACCTAGACCAAAGAACAGATCAATTGTAGGTACAAAGTGGGTTTTCAGAAACAAGACTGACAGTGATGGTGTGATTACAAGGAACAAGGCTAGACTTGTGGCTAAAGGTTATTCACAACAGGAAGGAATTGACTATGATGAAACCTTTGCTCCAGTTGCAAGATTGGAGGCTATAAGGATTTTTCTGGCCTATGCTGCACACAAGAAGTTTAAAGTCTTTCAGATGGATGTAAAAAGTGCTTTTCTCAATGGGAAGCTTGAAGAAGAAGTATTTGTTGAACAACCACCAGGATTTGTAGATCCCAAGCATCCAGATTATGTCTACAGGCTTGACAAGGCATTATATGGACTAAAGCAAGCACCAAGAGCATGGTATGAAACTCTTGCTCAATTTCTTTTAGAAAGTGGGTTCACAAGGGGTACAATTGATAAAACATTGTTTTATTTCAATTCTGGTGATGACTTGCTGTTAGTTCAAATTTATGTAGATGATATAATTTTTGGATCTACTAATGACAAACTTTGTAAGAAGTTTGCAAAGCTTATGAAATCCAGGTACCAAATGAGCATGATGGGAGAGCTTAGTTATTTTCTAGGCTTACAGGTCAAGCAAACAGATGATGGTATTTTTATCAATCAAGCAAAATATACCAGAAATCTTCTCAAGAAATTTGGTATGCTTGATAGTTCATCTGCTACAACTCCCATGGCTACTGCAACAAAGCTAGACAAAGACACAGGAGCCTCAGTAGATATGACAAACTACAGAGGAATGATAGGGTCTTTACTGTATCTTACTGCAAGTAGACCTGATATCATGTATGCAACATGTCTTTGTGCAAGATTTCAAGCAGATCCTAGAGAACCTCATCTAACAGCTGTAAAAAGGATTTTCAAATATCTCAAAGGCACCATAACCTTGGGTTTGTGGTATCCTAGAGAATCAGAGTTTAAGTTGATTGGTTACTCTGATGCAGATTTTGCTGGCTGTAAGATAGACAGAAAAAGTACAAGTGGAAGCTGTCAATTTTTAGGTGACAGATTAGTTTCTTGGTATAGCAAGAAACAGAAGTCGATTTCCACATCCACAGCTGAAGCAGAGTATATAGCAGTTGGCAGCTGTTGTGCACAGATTTTATGGATGAAGAATCAATTGCTGGATTATGGGTTAAGGTACTCTAAAATACCTATTTTCTGTGATAACCAAAGTGCTATTGCTATGACAGGAAATCCAGTACAGCACTCCATGACCAAGCACATCAGCATAAGGTATCATTTTATCAGAGAACATGTGGAAGAAGGGAACATTGAGCTTTATTTTGTGTCTACAGACCAACAACTTGCAGATATCTTCACCAAACCTTTGAGTGAAGCTACTTTTACAAGATTGGTAAATGAACTTGGAATGATCTCTGGTTCTGACTAGAGATACGGGTTAGACTCAAAATTTATACATGTTTAATTTTTGTTGCTCATGATTCTTTGCATGTGTTAACTGTTATGAGTACCAGTGTCATAAACTCTGTTGGATAAACTCTGATGTCAAACTCTGTTAGTCATAAAATATCAGTCATACTCTGAATGTTACAGTTTAATGCTATACTCTGATTGTAATTTTGTCTGGAACATATGGACCAATGAAGAAATTTGTATGAAGCATAATTCTCAGTAAGTAATTGTGAATCCTTAAGAGTTGTATAGATTCTGATCTCAAAAATGTGCAGTAAGCTAACACAGCATGATACTGTCTCTATATTTATAGCATCTCTTAGTTTATTGATCCTATACACTGAGTCTGTATTAGCTGTTTGCATTTTCTCTCATAAGTTAATTATATTTACTGATGAAAAGTCTAAACTCTGATTATTAATTGCAAATAATTCATCCTCAAATTAAAAGATGCCAAAAAGAGCACAAATTCCTTTGAGATCATGTTGTGCCTAGGAAGATCCAGGAACTTATTGTATGAAATAAGGGCTAAAATCTTTGATTTTTGGTGACTAGTGCCAACCACTGATTACTGGAAAAAAAAAAAATTATTAAAAATAAAAAAAAATATATATATATATTAAATAAAGGGGGTGAAAAATAAAAGACATATCCAAATGAAAGGATATCAGTAATACAGAGTTTAGATATAAAATCAGATTTTCTGTTATACATGAGAGTTTAGGCAACCAGTTTTTACTACTTTAGTTTGTGGATTTTATGCACTTTGAGATGATCTAAATACTGATTTCGGTAAACTCTGCTACTCCACACACATATTTTCACAACTGTACAGATTGAGAAAAGAGTTTATTGACAAAGAAGGACAAATGGTAAACACTGATGTATTGTGTGAAATACGCCGAGGTTACTTTGTTTTAATCTCTAATGGTTAAAATAATTTCCTTGTTTCAGACATTTTATGATTTTGAGTTTAGTCATTTGTTTTTCGAAAAAGTATGATTGAACAGAGAAAAGAAAGAGTGTGTTTGATAAGTCCTGATAGTGATTAGTCATGCTGCTGAGTATGTTAGTTTATTGTTTAAAGTGATATCTTTTCTTTCACTTTACAATTACTATGCAATATTGATAATACTGAAATGTAAAGCAACAAAACTGGGTCTTTTTCATTAATTGATTCAAACTCTATTTACATTCAGACAATTACATACTCATGACTAGCTAATCTTTCTGGTACATACTAATCACTATGATTACAAAAGAGAAGATCTATTTTAACCAGGATAAGTATTTGAATGATATATCTGAAGCAGAAGAGCTAGAGCCAGAAGCTATTGTGCTCTATTACTTCTGATGATAGCTACCCAGTTGTTCATCTGATCATTACACCATCTGGGATTGCTTGACAACATCCTGAAGATGAATCATCATCATCATCATCTTCTCGGATTCTCTTTCTGCTTTGCAGCTTGCAGGATTCCAAGAAGAGTGACTCCTCAGTACCCATCAGGAAGCTGCTGCTCACTCTGACAGCAGAATTGTCGATCATGAAGATACTGTACTGGAAGCTGATCAAGCTACTACTGAGATAGTAGAACCTATAGCTTCTCACACATAAATCATTTCTCTTGATTTTGAGAAAGGTGAGGAAGTTGATCAGATTAGAGTTGATCCAGTTACAGAAGCTGTTGATGTACATGCTGATGCAACAGATAATGATCATGAGGATATTGTTTTACTTGAAGCTTTGAAACAATCAGTTGTTGAGATTGTTCAGAGAGAAGCAGAGGTTACTGTTCCAGCAAATTCTGATGTTCCTCAAACTGTAGCAGAACAAGTACCTGATGCTACTGCACAGTTAAATGTTGAAGTCATTGCTGAAAATGTGCTTGAATATATTCACAGAGAGGATGACAATGCTGAAGCTAGTCCTGCTCATTCAAACTCTGATGTTCAGGTGGAAATTTCTGATCTTCAAGCTGATTCTACTGAAGAGAGAGAAGTTCAAAGGGCTGCTTCTGAGCATTTTCAGAATATGTACTACAATACATGGGCTAATGCAGATTGTGTCTTTCCAGCACAAAGGGCTGCAGATTTTCTATCTGATTCTGTCAAGAAAATTTCAAATCCTGATGTCCTTACGAGCTTACAGGCAACTGTTGTTCAAGTCAAATCTCTCAATAATAGATTTGATGAGAATCAACAAATGCTTACAAATCTGAGGAATGAAGTAAGTCTGAGGGATCTTACTTTAAAGGCTGACAGAACTTACTACTATGGCATGTTCAAGCAGCAAGCCAGGGATTCTGAAGAAATCAAGAAGAGGCTTGGGACAGTTGAGGACAATCAGAATGCCATGTCTGCTCAACTGACTTCCATTTCTACTGCACTTGAATTGCTGACATCAGTACTACTTTCTGATGATGTCAAAAAGGGGGAGAGTATACCTAAAGACAAATGCAAAGATACTCAAACTCTGAGACGGAGGGATGATTCTACTGATGGGGGAAGCAGAGGAAATGAAAGAAGGATTTCTGCTCAAAGACAAAGAAGTGTAATAAACTCTGGTGGTCAATCTACTTCAAAACTCAACAAGAGTTTAGTTGTTTCAGCTAACCCATCTACTGATGAAGAGATTGCTGCTAGGATCTTTATTAAAGAGCATGGAAAGGAAGTTACTATTGAAGATATCCAGGCTGAAGAGCAAATGCTTGCTGAAGAACACAAGAAAAATCTTGAAGCTGGAATCTACAAGAAAAAGGAAATCAAGGCTCCTAGAAAGAAAGAAGTTGGTATTTCTGTCAAAGAGAATACACAACAGAGTATACAATATACAAGGAGACCTATGATTAGAAACTCTGATAAGGGTAAAGGCATAATGATTGAAGAGCCTAACCTGAAGAAGAAAGAAAATTCAACCTCTGACATTGCTCAAGTTGAAACAAGATTAGCAAAATCAACCTCTGACATTGCTCAAGTTGAAACAAGATTAGCAAAATCAACCTCTAACGCTGCTCAAGTTGATAATACTATTGAAGTTAAGCCAACCTCTGACAATGCTCAAGTTGTGCAAACTCAGCTAGCTCCTCAAATCAAAGGTTTCTTAAGACCTGTACTCTCTGAAACTCTGACACTTCAACCTGTGGACTTTTCTCAAACCAGGACTGTACTTGGAAAAGAATTTTCTGATAAGTCTGATTTAGGTTCACATAGGGAGAAGAGAATAAATAACAGATCTCAAGACAATATTTCACTGGCAGGATCTGGTATTGGGGATACACAAGAAAATCTCGATAAGTTAGAATCTGTTCAGTTGATTTTTCACAGAGTCTTGAAGAAGCAGTTTCTGTTATACTTCATGAGTGATGGAAGTGTTTATAGAGTTGGAGAATCTGATGTCAATCTCAAATCATGGGAAGAACTTGAATATGTACTTTATCTGTTGAAAGTTAAGAACAGACACACCCATAATGTTGCTCAAATCTTAAGAGAAAAGATGCTGAGATCAAAAGTGATGCTTGGAGGAGGAGGAGTCTCAAATGTTTATATTCCAAAGTATAGAGATCATGCTGGGAAGTTGGTGGAGATGAAGAGAAACAGTGCTAGATTTAAAACTGCACTTGGAATAAAAGTCTTAGAATTCAATTTAGAGTCAGATAAAGCTCAGTACATTCGGCTAGGGAATGAAATGAAGAAAAACAGTATCTATTCTCTGAGGGCTGCCATATATCAAACTGGTGAAGGAGATCAAGAGTATAAGGAGCTGAAAGAGATTATGATAGCTGAACTTGAGAATGCTAAGAGAAGACTGCTGATTGATTATCTCAGGACTGTACCTGATATTGAAGAAGTCAAGTAAAGTATGACTGTAAGTTTTTAATATTTTCTATTCTAAGTCAAATTTAAACTCTGTTTTAAATTAAACTTTGTTATATGTTAAACTCTGCATTTGTTAAATGGTTTTGACATCATCAATTATATGTTTAACTTGTACATTTTATTATGAACAAGTTGGGGGAGATTGTTAGATATAATTGCTAATGTTTGTTTATCAGTGTTTAAGCAACAGGTACTGACAAGAGTTTATCAGAAGCCAGTCAGAGTTTAGTTAAACTCTGACAGGGTGAAGAGTTTAAAGGAAGCCGGTCAGAGTTTATTTAAAGTCTGACAAGGTGATAGTTGAATTAGCTGTCGGTGCAGAATTGAAGATTCTAGAAGCAATATATTCTGAAGATGGAAAGAAGCAGAATATATTGATACAGCTAAGGAAACAGAATGGAAGATAAGAAGCAATCCTTAATTGATAAGTTTTGTATAGCTAACTTGTAGGAATATCAATTAGATAAGGATTGTATGTAGCTGTGTACTATATAAACACAGATAGGTAATCCCTAGAAGGGACGCGATTATTGAGATATTATTCTTGTAACCTAGAAGCTCTTTGTGTTTCATTAACATCATAAAGAGAGAAGTTGTTAATAAGATTACAGTTTTATTGATTTATAAACAGTGTTCTTGATTGTTATTCTCATACATATTTGATTATATATTGTGTATTCGACCTAACAATATAAACATATAACAATATATAATTTGACTTTCATATTATACCACACTTGGTATACCCTTAAGTCCACTTGATCATGCCAACCATATCATTAACATCTTTACAACAACGTTTTCATCTCACAAAGCAGAAAATCTGCTGCGCATACTTTACGAAAACATTTTTCATAAATCCAAAAGTAGTCAAACAAATACCAAGTTTGACAGGCTACTTCCTGATTACTAATCCCACTTAGCATAAAAGTTTCAACTTCAGAACAACTTTTTTAGATTAAAAACGAACTATTTAAAGTAGGCACTGAAGCACAGAAAATTCCTGCTGCACAACTTTACTAAAACATTTTTCATAAATCCAAAACTAATCCAATAAATACCATATTTGACAGGATACTTCCTGAATACTAATCCAAATCAGAATAAAAATTCCAACTTCAAAATATTTTATTTAGACTAAAAACGAACAGATTAAAGTACGTACTGAAGCACTGAAAAATCCCTGCTGCGCAACTTTTAGTAAAACAAGCATAACTTTTTATTCGTTAACTCTATCGATGCAAGGTTTGCGCGTGCACAAACTAGACTCTAATTAGAACAGTGACATCCTAGACTCTCTGTCTAAAACAGGCAGCAACCATTCGCAAATAATCAAAACAGAACAGGCAGTTTCTGGAAATCTCAACATGATGTTTATCTATACAAAACCAACCACAAACATAATCTCTACTACAACCAATCATTCCATATCAAAACTAAAACTCCTCCTTAGCTGAAAAGGTTTTACAAATTAAACTCATGTCCTCAAGAAATTACTAAAAATCTATACATGCAATTACCAAATACCACAATTAACTAATCAACAATCCATATACTTTGAATTCAACAAAATCCCCAAATCAAAACCTTCAACTTAAAATCAAACATCAAACATATATAATCCAAAATTTTCTAAATTAACACAATCACTAACATGCAATCACTATAACCTTGAGGCTATCAATTAATCATCAACACCAATACTTCAAACCAATTTTATAAAAAGGGGAAAACTGAAATTTCACACATGCATTTCGATTCTTCAACATGCAACCCATAACTCAACTAAATATAATTATTAACACAATAATCGGACTCAAAGGTGTCATCATCATCCCCGTCGGCTCGCCGGGGCTCATTGCCGACGGCGGCATGGCTTGGAGGTGCCCGGAATTCGGGTTTCCTTCAATAAACCTCACCAATTAGCAATTTACAACAATCAAATAATCACGGAATCATCACAAAACAAGATTTCGGTAATGAATTAAGATCAAATTGCCAAAACCTCTTGCATGTAAAACTGATACACACACCTATACACACAGCCATACACTCACAATCACGATGGTATACATATGTATATATATATATATATATATATATATATATATATATATATATATAACAATCGATTTTGTGGAGAGAAAAGAGAAGAGATGAAGCTTTTTAGTGAAAAGAAGAATGGCCGAGAGAGAAGATCAGAGAAGAGAGAGTCGAGCAAAGTAAATGGGGAAGAAGAACTGGTGACAAGGGTTTTATAACCCCAAGGGCAGTTTGGTAATTTCATAATTCAAAAATCTGATTTTTAATAAAAGAAAACCAATAAATTGCATTTCTAAAATCCGAAATAAAATGAAAATAATACCTAAAATCAAAATTTTATTTTTAAAACAGAGAATACGAATTTACAAGCTCACCCATATTTTTAAAATAATTTTATGATCAAAATTGAATTAAATATGAATTTTCAAAGTTTTGATCACTTAAATGACATTTAACTCATAAAATCAGTTTTAAATCCTTAAAGCCAAAAATAAATTCCTCCACTAATTTTAGAAAATAATATAATATAAAATAAAGGTTGTGAAAAAGATTTCACAATAAAAAGAGTCTCCGATGATTTTATAAAATTCTCGGAAGGTCAAAAAGAATTGATTTTTAATAAGAAATTCATATAAAATGCAATTAAAGCATACACATATATTTTAATCCATACCATTCACCAAGTAAACATTTATTTATCACATTTTTAAATATACTCCTTTCACACAATATTCACATATCATAGATCTCAAATATTATTAAATATTAATATTGTACAAGCGTTTTTCTGAGTCGTTATACATTTCATATCGACTCTGCATTAACTTAGCAAATCTCTTGCATAGATCATCATTAGTAGAACCAAATATTATGTCATCAACATATACTTGCACCAATATCAAATCATTTTTGTGCTTTTTGTAAAAGAGAGTTTTATCTACGACACCTCTTGTAAAGTTATTTTCAAGTAAAAATTCAGAGAGAGTGTCATACCATGTCCTTGGAGCTTGTTTGAGTCCATAGAGAGCTTTGAATAGAAAGTACACAAAGTCTGCCAGTTTTGAATCCTCAAACCCTGGAGGTTGTTCCACATACACTTCTTCTTCTAGCTCCCCATTTAGAAAAGCACTCTTCACATCCATTTGATATACCTTGTAATTGGAATGTGCTGCGAATGCCAGAAACATTCTGATGGCCTCAAGTCTTGCTACTGGTGCATAGGTTTCATCATAGTCTATACCCTCTTCTTGAGAGTAACCTTTAGCAACCAGTCTGGCTTTGTTTCTCGTTACAATGCCATCTTCATCCAACTTATTTCTGAATACCCATCTTGTTCCTATAACAGATTTTCCTTTAGGCCTGGGTACCAGCTTCCAAACTTTCTGCCTTTCAAACTAATTGAGTTCATCTTGCATTGCAATCACCCAATCTGGATCATCTAGGGCATCTTCAACTTTCTTAGGTTATGTTTCTGAAAGAAACCCAGAATAGTGACATTCATTTTGTGATGTCCTTCTAGTTCTCACTCCTGTGTCCGGATCACCAATGATCAAGTGAAAGGGATGATCTCTATTCCATACCCTTTGTCTTGGCAGATGCAATCTTGATGATTCTCCTTGTTCAAAATTTTGTGGAGTGTGACTAGTTGATCCTTCTCCTGCTCCCCCTGAGTTGTTGCCGGTATGATCTGTTGACCCTGTTGATTGACTAGTGGATCCAGTATTATTTTGAGGATTTCCACCACTGTCACCACTTGGTCCAGAATCATTATCATTATTATTAATAACAGGAACAACTTCAGGTTCTTCTTTAATGTTAGAGAGATCTCCTGATAGATTTTCAAATACCAAGGATTCAGAGTTCTCTCTAGTTTGCAGGCCTGGTCTTTTGGTGTCATCAAATGTTACATTAAGGCTTTCCAACACCTTCTTATCTTCAATCACATACACCCTGTAAGCTTTAGATTCCAGAGAATAGCCCAGAAAAATGTCTTCATTTGCTTTGGCATCAAACTTGCCTAGATGTTCTCCGTCTTTTAGTACAAAGCACTTTGCACCAAACACATGAAAGTACTTCAGTGTTGGTTTCTTGTTGGCCATTAACTCATACAGAGTCTTTTCATGATCGTTGTTAATCAGGGTTCGATTCTGAGTGTAGCAAGCTGTATTCACTGCTTCAGCCCAAAAGTAAATGGGAAGTTTTGATTCATTTAATGTTGTCCTTGCTGCTTCAACCAAGGTTCTGTTCTTCCTTTCCACTACTCCATTTTGTTGAGGAGTTCTTGGTGTTGAATATTGTCTTGATATTCCTTTCTCTGAGCAGAAATCATTAAGAACTGCATTCTTGAATTCAGTTCCATTGTCTGATCTGATTGTCCGCACAGGTATCTTAGCTTCCACTTTTATCTTTTTGATGTGATCAATGATTAGTTGTGTTGCTTCATCCTTTGAATGTAAGAATAACACCCACGTGTACTTGGAGTAGTCATCCACCATCACTAATGCATATCTTTTTCTTGAAAATGACATAACATTGACTGGACCAAATAAATCCATATGAATCAGCTGAAGAGGTTCAGCAATGCTTGTCATTTCTCTGCTTCTGTGTGATGCCTTCTTAGACTTCCCTTTTTCATATGCTTCACATAGTCCCTCCTGATAAAATTCCATCAGGGGCAACCCCCTCACCAACTGTCTCTTTACCAAAGAGTTCATAGTTTTGAAGTTCAAGTGTGAGAGCTTCTTGTGCCATAGCCAACTTTGTTTTGAAGATGCTTTACTGTAGAAACATGTAACTTCTCCTTCACTG
The DNA here is from genome assembly GCA_030848705.1 of Heracleum sosnowskyi. Taxonomy (NCBI): domain Eukaryota; kingdom Viridiplantae; phylum Streptophyta; class Magnoliopsida; order Apiales; family Apiaceae; genus Heracleum; species Heracleum sosnowskyi. The sequence continues at coordinate 78,389,833 of CM061235.1, forward strand.
GTAGAACTTAAGTCCGCTATAAACAAATTTCCTTTTCTCACTCCCAGTAGAACAAGCTTCTCATCCTTCTTGTTAGTGATCAAGCACTTGTCCTTTCTGAAATCTACATTGTATCCTTTATCACAGAATTGACTGATACTTATAAGATTGTGCTTCAATCCTTCAACAAGAGAGATGTTTTCAATGATGACATTTCCAATTCTCAGATTACCATATCCCGTAGTGAATCCTTTGTTGTCATCTCCAAAGGTTACAATCGGGCCGGTCTTCTTAACCACCTCTGTAAGCAGGGACTTTTCTCCTGTCATGTGTCTAGAGCAACCACTATCCAGAATCCACACGACCTTTGAGCTTTTAACCTTACCCTGCAATCACAGATTGATTAAGCGGACTTTGGTACCCAAACTTGTTTGGGTCCTGAAGGTTTAGATACTTTAACAGGAGTAACATTCAAGTCAGTCTTAACTTGTTTGACTTTCATGTTGTCTGTGGATTTATCATTTTTACTACTAGTGCTACTAGATGCATTCATCAACTTAAAATAAGCATGCATGATATTTTATGCACAAAGTAAACACTCTTTCTTTCCACATGGTTCATGAAGATCAGGCATGTCAGACATTTTATGCATACTAGAACTAACAGCAGTTTCTACTTTAACCTTTCTACATGCATGTGTAAGGTGTCCAACAGAATCACAGTTAGTGCACAACTTTCTAGATGCAATGGGAGACGATGAAACAATATCCTGATTAATACTAGCTTTCTCATTCCTATTCTTTTTAGCCTTGCTAACCTTATTGCCTATTCAGTTTTTACTGACTTCCTAGGCAACTTGGTCTTAATCTCTTTTTCCTTCAATAAATCCTCCTCAAGCAATTCTTGTCTAATGATTAGATCATCCTCATTAAAAGGTGCTGAAATAGACTTAACAAAAACTGGACAGTCGAAATTCCAGAGAATGTGTGGAGTATTCTTCTTGACAGCTGAAGGTGTCACAGGGAATTCCACTATCTTCTTTCCAGTTCTCTTGTTGTAGTCAAATCCTATAGCAGTTGTATTCCTTAAGGTCTGAGTGTCAATTATTTCCTTAGCAATTAGGGCGGAGTTCTTATATGCATTCAGTTTCAAATCTAGGTCTGAAATCTGCTTCCTGAGGATTGTCTCTATCTCACCATTACACTTGACCTTGTTCTCTAAGTACTCATTCTTCTGTTTAAGATCTTCTAATGTTACAGCTACAACCATTAGTTCTTCATTCTTAGATTCTAGTTTTTTAATCTTAAGAACTAGTTTAGCATTTTCAATTTCTGATGCTAGCATGCTTGTGTGTACATTAACCAATTCTACACTAAGATCTTGCACAGTTTTCTTGTACTCAGAATTAGACATGTCAATTGTTGTTAAGATAGGCACCTGAGATGATTGTGGTGATTCCTCTGAAGAGTCAGCCATTAGGGCAAGATTTACATACTCTTCCTCTTCATCCGAATCAGTATCATCCCAGCTTTTTCCCTCTGCAATATAAGCTTTTCCTTTCTGCTTTCCAGATGAGGTTTCCAGTTGCTGTTTCATCTTAGTATTCTCCTTCTTCAAATCCTCATAAGAATCTTTCTTCTCATAGACGTCTTTCTTGTCTCTTGCTTGACGAGGCTTCCGGCATTCAGTGGCAAAATACCCTAACTCATTGCAGTTGTAGCATCTTGATTTGCTTCTATCAATCATGCATGTCTTGTAGCCTCCCTTAAAGCCATTGCATGGTGAATACTTGCTCTTCTGAAATCTGTTTGTTGAGCCCTTGAACTTGTACTTAGGGTTTCTCTTGAAATGAGTGGCTAAACTTTGCAGCTAAGTACGCCATGGTTTTGTCTTCCATTTGCTCAAGCTCTTCTAGGGTGTAGTAATCACTTTCATCAACACCCAGATTTACAGAATCCATTTCAGCTTCTATAATCACCTCCTTTCTAGCTCTAGGGGTTTGAACCTGAATATCAGAAGTTGTTGGTTCATCCACTACAAGTGTAGCTGATCTTGCTAGTGCAGTGTTCTTGTTGTCCACTGTCCCTGGTCCGTAGATTATCACTCTTTGTTCTTGCTCCATCTCATAAGTTTTAATCTTGCCATAAATCATTTCCAATGGCATCTTAGTAAAGTCAATTCTTTCCCTTATGGATGAGGACTTTTGTTCTACATGATGGGGCAGTGTCATCATGAACTTCCTGTTTGTCTCTCTCAGAGGATAGGTCTTCCCTTTCATGGTTAATTCATTCAGCAGCTTAATATACTTCTCAAAGACTTGAGTTATACTTTCTCCAGGAAGTGACCTAAATGATTCATATTGAGAAGTCAGGATGTCCAATCTGTTTTCTTGCACGTCTTCAGTTCCTTCCATTATTAAGTTTATGGTATCCTACATTTGTTTCCCGCTCACATAGTTCATTAACTGATAGTGTTAGGAACTATGTTGTTTCTTGATGATAATCAAATTAACTTAGTAAAAATTGTACAAGTAAACGTAGCCATCAACAGATAGTTTGCCATTGCAGTATCCGTAGATGGGTAGCTTATCTACAGATAAGACTAAATGTAACATGCTTGTGTATTTCTGATGTTGAAGTTGAAGTAGTCTTGATAGGTTAAGTGAGTCATGTTGACTATCAATAGATATGTAGAATAGGGAGGCGAATTGTATATAGTCGATGCCTTGTAATTCTGCATACATGAAATTGACTGTCTGCGGATAGCTTGATTAGCCTTCTACGGATATGGACACTGTATTGTCTACGGATAGCAGTACTGGTTGATCAAGAAACTATCAACGGATACAACTCAGGTAGCTTCTACGGATACTCTCTGTACTTGTGAAAAGGACAGCGATGTCAGAGCACATGGGTTGATAGACTACACAGAGCATGAAATCCAGTATTTCTAGAAAGGTGACAAGAAGAAAGCAGCATTTTGTTTGCATGGTCAAAAGTAGCATTTCCTTAAAAGACAATCAGCCAAGAAGGGCAAGCTACAAACACGGACCACTGCTCGGGATGGAGAAACAAGGATTCTGAACACATGTACTTTTTGTATTATTAGCTGTTCAAGTATCTTTGTAAACTTGGGGTTATATAACCAAGTAGTAGCATAACTCTAGAATCATCAGGTTTTAGTAATTTTCAGAGCACAAAGCAGTATCCTTGTAAATTGCTCAAGCTAGAGTTGTGTATTTGCAGCTGTGTGTTTATTCATAAACATCACAGAGATTTCTTCAATAAAAATCTCTCAGGTGGACAAAAACAATCCACCTGAATTTTTAATTCTTGTATCATCTTATTTGTGTTTCTGTTCTTGTTTTTGCTTTTCATATTTTTGCTATCAAGAACGAAAACTTTTCAAAGATTGTATTCAACCCCCCCCCCCCCTTCTACAATCTTGGTTCAGTGTCTGGGAATAAAAATTGGTATCAGAGCAAGCTTCTAACATACAAGAAGTTTAAAGATCAAAGATAACTAAATCATGAGTCAGAAGGATCATGGAGTTAAGATACCAGTTCTTGATAGAGAAAATTACTTTCACTGGAAAGTAAAAATGCGCCTACATCTTATGTCAATGGATGAAGCTTATGTAGAGTGCATAAAACATGGCCCTCATGTACCGATGAAGCCACACACCTCAATAGCTCAGGAACCAGCAGGAGCTCCAAGTACAATCCTAAAGCTGCGTTCAGAATGGACTCCTGAGGACATCGTCGCCGTTCATAAAGAAAAGAAGGCCATGAATATTTTGTTTAATGGTCTTGATTCTGATATGTTCGACAATGTCATCAACTGCTCTACAACCAAAGAGATTTGGGACACTATCCAAACCATATGTGAAGGAACTGAGCAGGTGAGAGAAAATAAGATGCAACTCCTCATACAACAGTATGAACACTTTCACTTCAAGAGTGGAGAATATTTGAATGATACTTTCATTAGATTTCAAAAATTGCTAAATGGATTGAATTTGTATGGAAGAGTGTATCAAGTCAAGGACTCAAATCTCAAATTTCTCAGAGCCCTGTCAAAAGAGTGGAAGCCCATGACTGTCTCCTTGAGGAACACTCAAGAGTATCAGGACTACACTCTTGAGAGGTTGTACGGAACCTTAAAAACACATGAGCTGGAAATAGAGCAGGATGAAGAAATTGAGAAGGTCCAAAAGAAAACTGGATTTGTTGCTCTAGTTTCAAGTGTTGAAAAGGCTGAGGACATGAAAGAAGAAGCTGCTGAAGCTACACCAAGCCAAAGTGCTTGTGAAGGTAGAGCTGAATCAAGAAAGTGCAAAGGGAAGGTGATTGAAGAAAGTGAGCCAATCAATCAAGAGGAGATGGATGAGCTAGATGATCACTTAGCTTTTCTGACAAGAAAGTTCTCAAAGCTCAAGTTTAAGAGAAACCCTGATGTGCCAGACCATTCAAGAAGGATCTTGTTGATAGGTCCAAATTTAAATGCTTCAACTGTGGAATGGGAGGTCACTTTGTAAATGAGTGCAGAAAATCAAAGTCTGAGAAGAGTGACAGGAAGTTTGAACCTGTTGATTACAAGAAGAAATAATTTGATCTTCTCAAGCAAAAGGGTAGGGTATTCATTACACAGGATTATGACTGGGCTGAAGACGAGAATAATCTTGAGGAGGACACGGAATTTGTGAACCTTGCACTGATGGCTGATTCAAGCGAGAAGGAGGCCAGTTCATCATCTAATCAGGTAATTACCACCAATTTCTCTGAGCTTTCTACTGAGGAATGCAATAATGCTATTAATGATATGTCCACTGAATTATATCATATGCGTATTTCTCTTAAATCACTTACTAATGAGAACACAAGGATTAAACTATCTAATCAGTTGTTAAGTGATAGGAATGCTCTTCTAGAAACTCAATTTGCTGAGTTTGAGAAAATGAGAGTAGAGTGTCAAGTTGCCAAGGATGATCTGCTGATTGTGCTTAAAAGAGAAGAATCTATCAAAGCACAATTAGCCAAAGAACAGGAAACAATAGCTAGATGGACTGATTCCAAGAATGTTGCCACAAACATTATCAAGGCTCAAGGTGTGGATACATTCTACAAGGAATCAACAAGAAAATATAAAAAGAAGCTAGATATTGAGAGTCTAGGGGATGACACTTCTACGGATAGTGAGCATCCGTTGGAAGGCAATGCCTCTACGGATAGCAACATCCGTTGATAGACAACACCTCTACGGAAGTGACTTGCCCAAAGAAGTGTACATCCAGTGTTAGTCATGATAGACTAGAGAAGCTAAACAAAAAGTATGGTCCAACCAGCAAAAACTTTGTTCAGGGATCAAGTAGCAAAACCAAAGCTGAGAATGTCAACATAGGTTACCTGTCCAACAAGCAATTGAAGGACAGGGTTGAGGATATAGAGGTTAAGGCTGGAGTTAAGAAGAAAAAGAACAGAAATGGTAAGGTAGGGATTAACAAACACAACAACTATACTCTTGACAAGTATGCACCTAGGAAGACTTGTGCAAAGGGTGGTAGTGTTAATCATGTATCTACAAATTGCAAATCTGTTAAAACACCATCTGTTCAAATGCCAATGCCTATACTCAATTTGCCTATGCCTGCTATGCATAACATGTTTGCACATACTGATCAAGCATCCAACTTGTATGCCAACATGCCATTTGTCTCAAATCCTCACATGAATGCATTCACAATGCCACAAATGACATGGAGCATGCCACATATGAATGCTATGTATGCACAAAACTCTCAAATGCCTGCATCAAACATGTTTGCATATAATCATCCTCAGCATTTTGTCTCCTAGAGGTCAACACCCAGGGTCAAGGTTGATTTAACTCAATCTGAGATTAAGGTGCAAAATGACAAGAGAGGCAAATCTAACAGGAAAGGACCCAAGGAAACTTGGGTACCAAAATCAACTTGATTTGGTTTTGATTTGTGTGCAGGGATATAGAAAGAATCTATGGTACTTAGACAGTGGATGTTCTAGGCACATGACTGGAGATTCTACCCTGCTAACAGAGTTTGTCGAGAAAGCTGGCCCTAGCATTACCTTTGGAGATGACAGCAAAGGTTTTACTAAGGGATATGGCTTGATTTCAAAGGATAATGTCATCATTGATCAAGTAGCACTGGTTGACGGACTTAAGCACAACTTGCTGAGTATCAGTCAACTGTGTGACAAAGGTTTCTCAGTCTCATTCAACCAAGGAGCCTGTGTTGTATCCAGCAAGGAGAACAACAATGTGGTGCTGACAGGATACCGAAAAGGTAATGTATACATAGCTGACTTCAACTCTACAAGTTCTGATTCCATCACTTGTCTTCTGAGTAAAGCAAGTAAGGATGAAAGTTGGCTATGACACAAAAGACTGTCACATTTGAACTTCAAATCTATGAATGAGTTCGTAAGAAGAGACCTAGTAAGAGGAATTCCTCAACTGGAATTCTCCAAGGATGGACTTTGTGATGCTTGCCATAAAGGGAAGCAAAAAAAGATTTCTTACAGAAGCAAGCTGGATTCATCAATTGATCAACCTCTACAGCTGTTGCATATTGTAATAACACCAAATTTTGGACTTAATTAAAATTTTGATGAATAGTAAATTTTGCTGATGAAAAATATTTTCAGACCACCCTATATGCAAGACACAGAATGAATGTTTCGAAGTTAAATTAGTGATGTATAAGGAAAATAAGTGAATGCAAACGCAATCAGAATCAGAAGATTTCCATCTGAGTTTTATACCACTATTCATCGAACAATCGAGGATGTATTAAATTGATCATTTTGAGGAAGTATATAGAATGATAAATCCATGATCACATATTAAGCCAAGGTAATAAAAAGATCAAGAGGATATCTCTTAGCATTAGTGCAACGAAACGTTTTCGGAATCACTTGAACCTATATCAAGACCTAGTAACAAAGCAAAAGCGTAACGAATTATGGATTAAACCCTAACTAAAGGAGAAGTATCATATAAGATTGTATGTGGGACTTGTTGGAATTTGAGAATAAGTAATTCTGGAATTAAAATGATTTAAGCGATCAAAAACGATCCCAAATGAATAGTAAAAATTTCCGGACTCCAAACGATTTGAAATTTCAGAGAGAGCTTTGTGGAGTTAAATGATGACTAAGTTTGCAATCGGAATTTGAAAACGAGATCAAGGACTTGAGAAAGTAGAATAAAAACGAGTGCACGGAAGAGGTGGTGGTTAATAAGCCACGTGAGAGCATTGTTGGCTTGTTGAGAGCTAAACAACCTTTCTACCACACAAATACAAACACATCACCACCTTGTCACCATTTTCTCCAAGGATTCACCCAATGGTTGACATGTGGCAAGGGTGACTCAATTCTTCCTAAACCACACAACCAAGAAGTATGTAATTAGGATTGTTTTGACAAAAGAAAGGAAAAGAAAAACAATCAAGTATTCATCTCCTCCATTTCTCAAAATTCTGCTCAGCTTGCACAAGGGAGAAAGAAAAATTCATAAATCAAAATCTACTCGTCCTAAAATCGCCAAATTTGGACCATATCTCCCTCTGTTTCCCAGTAAATAACAATTGTAGAAGGGGGGTTGAATACGATTGTATAAGATTCTCGACTTATTAAAGTATATATCACAAATATGAAAGAATAATAACAGCTTTATTAAATCTGATATAAAACTGTTACAAACTCTCTCAAGAAATTCTGATGTTCTTGAGAGCTTCTAGGTTACAGAATACTCGTGTATGTGATCGATATAAATCGAAACCTAAACTGTGTTTATATACTACACAGCTTCTCTATCAATTACAAGATAAATCCTAATCAATTACAAAGATTGAAACATATCCTAAATCGATAGCTGCATTCCTATAAATAAGGAACCGAAAAAATAAACTTCCTTATTTAACTAGACTCCAAATATAACTCGAAGTAGGAATCCTGATCAGCTTCCAGTCCTGATGATCAATCCTGATCCCTGTCCTGATATAGATGTTAATCCCAAATGACCTAACAGAATTGTAGAAGGGGGGGGGGGATTGAATACAATTCTTGAATATTTCTCAAACTTAAAAACAACTTTTAAAACTAAAACTGAACTTATAAAATAAAAACCACAAGCACTTAATAATTTCAGTTGGATTGTTTTATGATCCAACTGAAGTGATTTTTATTGCGGAAATAATCTCTGATACAAAAGTACACAGCTGCTCAGTTACAAGATTGTAGAGAAGTATGCTCTCAAAGATAGCTAATACAAACTATTTGTTTTTCTTCTCTACTTTCTAAAGTAACTGCTACACTTGGTTATATAAGCCCAAGTTTACAACTCTACATTTGGCTAAACTAAAGAACAATAGTAGTAACCATCAGTAGCTTGCTTTTCATCCCTTTTGTCCAATGGTCCTTGCAGATCTTTGCTTTTGTCTTCATGCTTATTATAATCATTCCCAAGAGCCTCATTGGAAATTGGAATGTTTCCTTATTTCCAGTAACCATTTTGATGGCTTCCAATGCAAAGTACACTTCCATATCTCCTTTAGATCTGTTCAGTAAACTGTCACTATCACTTTGTCAACTATTCAAAAAGCAATAGTGATTCGTTGATAGCATGGAGATGTGTTTCGTTGATAGCTTTATTATTCATTCCGTTGATGGTGTTTCCCTCGTTTCGTTGATGAGTAAACTCCATACCGTTGACAGAGTAATCTTCATACCGTTGACATGTCTTCACTTAGGCAAAATTACAAGGCATAATATATTTACAATTAACCAACCTATTTTGCCTATCTAGTACTTAGTCAACATGACTTAGAAAAACCTATCTAATAGATACAACAAAATTCCTATCAGATTGTGAAGTATTGTACATTACAATTGCTACAACACTCATTTCGTTGATGAGCTTCCTGTCAACGAAACACTGCAAAGCATGCCATTTCGTTGACAGTTACAAAATAACTTAATACAAAATCTACTAAGTGTTTTTATAATTATCATCAAGAACAACATATTCTTAACAATCTCCCCCAATTTATGACTGATAGAATAACAGCCATAAATCAAGAGCCTTGATGATAACAAAAACACTCAGACATATTACACATGATAAAAATAGAAATTGCATTGAGCTTCATTGAATTTAATTGAAATGCAAAGAAGAAAATATTACAAAACAAGTGCACAGAGTTGCTCCTCTAGTTTGAGCAGATTTTTCATCTTTGCCTCCGTGGTCTTGTTTTCTTCCCTTTTCTTGTATTGTTCTCCTCAATCTGAGCTTGAAGTCTTCTGTAGAAAATCTTCTCTTCTTCATCTTGATTCCCCAACTTGGATTGCATTGATCTTAGAGTTTCATTGGATGCCTTCTCCAGTTGGTCTTCTATTCTGAAGAATCTTCTACAGTTGTCTTTATCTCTGAATTCCATCATCCAAAAAGGTTGGAGATGAATTATCTTTCCTGTTTGAGGGACCTTCAATACTCTGGGAAGTGCACCAGGCTTGTTCCAGCTAGCTTTGATTTGGCAAATTTTGGAGACAACCTCAGACTTGGCTGTTTTGGTAAAACCAAAATCTTTCTTCAAACATTTAAACACAGATAGTAGTGTCTGATAGTCTTCTCCCTGAATCCTGTGTAGAGGCCAAACCTGTTCTCTCCCACCCTTGTAGACAAACACCAATCTCTCTGGTAGTTTGTAAGAAGCTGCAATTCCTCTCACTTCAACCAGGTCATCAAGATTGATATGTAGGTCAGACTCCTCCCTGATATCAGCAATGTAGATGAAGTCTTCTGGGTTGATAGGGGGTTTCTCAGCTTGTGGTCTCCTTACAAGAATTGGCTTAGCCTTGGCAGCCCTTTGCTTAGATTTCTTCTTTGGATCCATTTCAAAGAGGAATTTTGGAAAGTTGGCCTCATCAAACTCAATTGGCTCTCTCTTTGGCTCAATTGGCTGATCATGGAAATTGACAGGATGTTTAGGGTTACAGGCTAACTTTACCTCAGAAATTGGATCAGGTATTGTTGGAGGTGCAATAGGTACAGAAGAGTCTGATGCAATACTCTGAGAATCAACATTCTCAAAGGCTATGTTTCTCCTAGCTCTCTCTTTGGGTTGCCTTGTGCTCTTCTTTGTACTCCTTTCCTCTTTAGCTTTTTCTTCTAGCTGTCTTTCTTCATCATCAAGAGATTGAGCAACTGCAAGTGCTTGCATTGCTGCTCTTTCTGACTCTTCAGCCTTAGCTTCAGCAAAGTTTGGGTGACCAGCCCAAACACAGATTTCTTGTCCATTCCTGTAGACAATTGCCCTTTGCTTCCTTATCTCAGGATCATTGCTTTCCTTGCATTTTGTGATAAGTAGTCCAAGAAGCTTGAGCTCATCTGGATAAGGTGCAGGATAGAAAATCCTTGCTATATTTTTGCCCTTTGGTTTAGCAGGGGACTTGGGAGATAAGCTTCTTTGGAGTGTAGCTTGTTCCACATCCCTAATGCATGAAGTTTGTCCTTTTTCCTTCCTAGGACCTTGAGTGACTCCATGTAGAAGGGGCTCTACCTGATAGAAAGAATTGGTCTGTGGCTCCCATTCCGTTGACACTAAAACCATGGCATTCGTTGATGGTTGATCCGTTGATGGATTTGAGTTCTTTGAAGTTCCAGCAATTTTCTTGACCCTTGCTTCTATGTTGGACCAATGTTCTTTAATTTGTTCTGCAAGTCTCATCCTCATAGAAGCTTCCTGTATTAGGTCAATACCATCCTTTTGCTTCTTTCCAAGCTCCCCCATTGCTAGTGGCTCATTTGGTAGGGAAATGGCTGGGACCATAACCTTTGTGATTTGAATGTCTAGCTCCTTAGATTTCTCCCCCTTTTTGTTATCATCAAAAGAGATGGCTGGGATTCCTTGAGCTGCCACTAGCTGGGCCAATAGTTGTGTTTGCTTCTCCTGTTCCTTTTGCATCTGAGATAAATTAGCTTCCACCTTGTCCACTCTAGAAGAGAGAGTCTTCAAGGAGGGAGCCACCTCAGGTTCCTTAGAGAAAAACCTGTTCATCTTGGACACAGTGAGAAGAGGAAGCTTTTCATCTAGCCTCCTGTCATTAGCATCCCTTAGGTTGCTAATGGAATCCTTGATTTATGTAGCTTCAATCCTTGTCTGTAGCATCTGTAGCCTTTGGATTTCCAGAGAATCCATGATGGCCTTGTAGAATTTCTTGTCCCTTGCATTTGCAGACTCATGAGCTAGATAGGCCTCATTGTACTGCCTTGTGATAGCAGCATCTAGAGTGCAGCTTCCTTGCATATCCTGAGACAACCAGTTTGGTCTAGGAGGCACCACAGAAGTCCCAGTCTGTGAAGTAGTGGCCACCTGTAGATTGTCACCATAGTTGTCCTCATCATCAGAAAAGTCAAAGTCTCCACTTGATGCAGCTCCTGGAGGTAGATTGGTCAAGGTATTCTTTGCTCTTTGCATTGATGCAGTTGTATGAATTAGGTTTAGTGACCTTTCTGCCTCCACATTGCCCTGTTGAGCCATAACTTGATAGGCTGGCACAGGATGAGTAAAGGTCTCAGGATCCAGGGAAATACTATCCAGAGTTTGTTGATAATGCTCTTGGAAAGTAAGTTCCCTTTCTCCCTCACTGACCCTCATTAACTCACTAGCAATGGCTGCTTCCATCCTTATTGCTCCTGTAGTCCCTTCTCTCTCTCCACTCTTTTCTTGCATCATGGGCTCCCCATGGCTCACACCTCTCACACCCTCACCTTCACCTACTAAGGTGGTACTCTAAATCTCTCCTTTTTCCTGGCTGGAAGAAATAGCCAGCCCCTCACTCGCATTCTCTCCTTTTGCCTGGCTGCAAGCCAGCCTCTCAGTATCACTCCCTTTCAAACCTAAAAGTGTCTCAACTACCACTAGATCATCTGCACTAGTTGTGGAAACAACTTGATTTTCAATTAGAGGTGCAGAATGAACTATCAACGGTATGGTAGTTTGTACTGTCAACGGTATGGATACCGTTGATGGAGAAACACTTGTCAACGAAATAGACTGTTTCGTTGATGAAGTCAAGAAAGCACTTTGAGAAAGTGAAATTACAGTACAATCTGTGGTGATTGATTTGAGATTGGGGTCCACAGATCCTCTTGCAGTTTCAGAAAAAATTGGTTGATGGTCCAACAAATCACTTAAAAAGTGATGACCATCAACTTCAGAGTGGGGCTTCTCCAAGACAAGAGTTGGAGAATCAGGAATAGATGTATGGATCATGTCCACATCTAAGGATTGAGTTGGTGAATTTGATGGAGATAATTCAAGATTGATGTTTAGAGAATGGGACTGTAACCCCAGGGTAATAATAGGGGTTACATCAAACTGAATTTGAGAAACTGGAAGTGTTGCTTCCAGTGTGTGTGCACCCTGTGTACCCTTGGATTTTTGCTTCACTCTCCTTTGGTATTGGGAAAATGTAGACTGTGGGCTTGAAGTGTCCCTTACCCTCTTGGGCTGTGCTCCTGGTGGAGAGCTTGTTTCAATAATCACATCCTTTTGGGAGGATGCAATTAAACTTGTGTTTAAATCCATTTTACTCATTGTGCCTTGTTGGGAAGACACAATGGGGCTTGGCTGGGACACACTATCCTTTCCTTCCTTATTCTTGGGGTTTCTTTGATTTTCACCCCTTCCCTCACCTCTTACAACTCCAGAATCACTCCCCTTTGGTTGTGAAGTAGTTTTTACAACAGGTGCCTTTTGAGAAGCACCTGAGGTTGGCTTGGAGGATTTCTTAGATTTAGGTTTTGCTGCTTGGGCAGGAGCCTGTTGGGACACAGCTACAGACTCCATAGCAGCTTGGGTGGGTGAAACAATAGAAGTAACAATGACACTAACAGGGTTAGATGTAGTTACCTCAATGATAGGCAGATACACCACTGGGACATTACCATTGTGGTTAAGTCTCAGTATATCTGTCAAAACCCTCTTCTCTTGCACAAAACACTCAAACCTGGAAACAGGGTTAGAGATAACTAATGGTGCTGGACTAACATGGTTAGCCAACATCATCAGAAACCTAGCATAATAGATATTCTTTTTCCTATTTGCCTTATCACCCAACTTAGTACCAATTTCATACATAAGTTGGGTGCTAAAGTTATAATATCTATCATTTAGCAGCATGGTTAAGAGAATCAACATAGAATTAGTTAATGCATCAAAATTACTAATCTTTCCAGAAAAGACTTTAATGAATGCATCAGCTAAGTAACTGTATTCTCTAACCAAACCTCTCTTAATTATCTTACCCAAATTATCAGTAGGCAATGAATAGTTTATGGAATTTAGCATGTTAACCATTTCAGTGAATGTAGGCAAAGCATTACAGTTATTTTCAGGAATATGTAGACATGCTTGCAATACATCAGAATTAACTATATACTCATTACCTTGGATGGTGAATTGTAGTGTGCAGTTTGTTCCACTATACTCACATGAGGTCCAAATCTCCTCTATTATTTCATTGTAGAGTGGTGTAGAGTGAAACATTGCATAGCTCAACTTGCAATTCTTCATGAAATCCATCATTTTGAAAAAGATTCTGTTCGGGTTTTCCTTGACAACAAAAGGGATGGAGTTGTTCTTCTCATAGATGAACCCTCCAGCAGACATAAGCTTGACTATGGGTGCCATTGTTGAGTGAAGAAAAGCTTCGAACTGAATTGCTTGTTAGAGAGAAGAAGAAAGAAAAGCCTTTGGAATTTTTGAGAACAGGTAAAAAGGAATTAAAGAAAATAGAATTTCTTAAATACTCCCCCAAAAATTCTCAGAAATTAAGTCCAATAATAAATGTAAATCACTGGATTGGCTTAAAAATATAACCGTTACTTTTAAAGTATTACCATGATTTATACTTACAGGGGTGTATGCATAGATCGTGGTAAAAGACGTGTCAAAATTTCAACGGTTCAGATTAAAAGCGCTTATATCAACGAATCAGAATTGTGCGTTTAAGGTCCCGTCCATTTCGTTGATAAAGCTGCGTTTCGTTGATATAAAAGAACTATCAACGAAACACCCAGAAAAAGTGCTAAGACTGTCAACGAAATGGTTCGTTTCGTTGACATAGTAATTTTGACTTAGACAAAATTTACTTTTTCCTGAGAAAATTAATTCACAGAAAAACATAGCAAGTTTCTGGCTTCATTTCAACTTGCAAATATCTCATAAATAATTAAGAGAAATTTAGCATACCTAGCTCACTTACTAATCTTGAGAATGTTGATTCATCAAGTGGCTTGGTAAAGATGTCTGCAAGTTGTTGTTCACTTGGAACAAAATGTAACTCCACAGTACCATTCATAACATGTTCTCTAATGAAATGGTACTCGATGTCAATGTGCTTGGTCCTTGAATGCTGCACTGGATTCTCAGTAATGGCAATAGCACTTGTGTTGTCACAGAAAATAGGAATTTTCTCAACTCTTATTCCATAATCAAGAAGTTGATTTTTCATCCATAAAATCTGTGCACAACAACTTCCAGCTGCAATGTACTCAGCCTCAGCTGTGGAGGTAGAAACTGAGTTTTGTTTCTTGCTGAACCATGACACAAGCTTGTTTCCTAGGAATTGACAGGTTCCAGTTGTGCTTTTCCTGTCAATTTTACATCCTGCATAATCTGCATCTGAATAACCAATTAGTTCAAAACCAGATTCTCTAGGATACCAAATGCCAAGGTTTGGTGTTCCTTTGAGATATCTGAAAATCCTTTTAATAGCAACTAAATGGGATTCCCTAGGATCAGCCTGAAATCTAGCACATAGACATGTAGCAAACATAATATCAGGTCTACTAGCTGTTAAATATAAAAGTGAGCCTACCATGCCTTTGTAACTTGAAATGTCCACAGATTTTTCCTTAGTATTCAATTCAAGTTTGGTGGCAGTAGGCATGGGAGTTTTGGCAGGAGAGCATTCCATTAAGTTAAACTTCTTTAATAAATCATGAATATATTTTGTTTGACTAATGAAAATGCCTTCATTAACTTGCTTCACTTGGAGACCAAGAAAATAAGTTAATTCTCCCATCATGCTCATTTCATATTTACTTTGCATAAGCTTGGCAAACTTTTGACAAAGTTTCACATCTGTAGACCCAAAGATTATGTCATCTACATAAATTTGAACAAGTATAGTAGAACCATTTACAACCCTGTGAAAAAGAGTTTTATCTACAGTACCTCTAGTGAAATGATTCTCAAGGAAGAACTGTGAGAGTGTGTCATACCAGGCTCTAGGTGCTTGTTTCAAACCATAGAGTGCTTTGAGAAGGAAGTACACATAGTCCGGAAAATCATCATCTTCAAAACCAGGAGGTTGACTCACAAACACCTCCTCTTCCAATTCCCCATTTAGAAAAGCATCTTCACATCCATTTGATAGACTTTGAAATTGGCATGGGCTGCATAGGCTAGGAAAATCCTTATTGCTTCTAGTCTTGCAACAGGAGCAAAGGTTTCATCAAAATCAATTCCCTCTTCCTGTGAATAGCCTTTTGCAACCAATCTAGCTTTGTTCCTTGTGACTATGCCATTTTCATCCATCATGTTTCTGAACACCCATTTTGTGCCTATGACACTCTTGTCCTTAGGCCTGGGCACCAGCTTCCAAACATTGTTCCTCTCAAATTGGTTTAGCTCCTCTTGCATAGCTAAAACCCAATCTGGATCTAGAAGTGCATCCTCAACTTTCTTTGGCTCATCTTGAGACAGAAAGCTACTATATAGACATTCTTCTTGAGTTGCTCTTCTAGTTTGGACTTTAGAAGAAACATCACCTATAATAAGTTCAAAGGGATGATCTTTAGTCCACTTCCTTGAGGGAGGAAGATTTGCTCTTGAAGACGTAGCTTCATGATCATGATTGCCTTGATTGGATATTTGTCCTTGAGAAACTCCCCCTGAGTTTGTTGTCCCTAATTGATCACTTCTAGAAGCATTTCTGTGACTGTCAACGGTATGACCATTTTGGCTGTCAACGAAACGCTCGTTCTGACTGTCAACGAATCCACCATCATGACTGTCAACGAAATGACCATTTGGCCTGCTAGCAGCTATTCTTTTCAATCTCAATGCAGCAATTTCATCTTCACTGCTGCTTTCATCTGTGCTAGTTACAACAACTTTAGGCTGTTTCTCAATAGCCTTGATATGATTTACTTGATCTCCTTCCTCATTCTCAAAAGAAAGACTTTCATGGAAACCTTCATCACAGAGACCTTGAATTTTGAGATCATCAAAAACAACATGTACAGATTCCATAAAAATGTTGGTTCTGAGATTATAGACTCTGTAAGCTTTCCCTGCTGCATATCCCACAAATATTGCTTCATCTGCCTTTGCTTCAAATTTCCCCAAATGCTCAGCTTGATTTCTCAGAACAAAGCACTTGCATCCAAAGACATGAAGAAAATCCAATAGTGGCTTCTTTCTTTTGAGTAACTGATAAGGGGTCATTCCTTTGGCCTGATTAATCAAAGAAATATTTTGAGTAAAGCAAGCTGTGTTAACTGCCTCAGCCCAAAAATAAGTAGGTAACTTTGATTCATCTAGCATTGTCCTTGCAGCTTCAATAAGTGTTCTGTTTTTCCTTTCAACTACACCATTTTGCTGTGGTGTTCTTGCTACTGAAAACTCATGCAAAATACCATTTTCTTCACAGAACATCTTCATGCTTGAATTCTTGAATTCTGTCCCATTGTCACTCCTAATCCTTCTTACTTTGAAATCATGATGATTGCTTACCATCTTGATGTGATTGATAATGATTTCACTTGCCTCATCTTTGGAGTGCAAAAAGAAAGTCCATGTAAATCTAGAAAAATCATCAACAATCACAAGACAGTATTTCTTCTTTGAGATGGACATGACATTTACAGGGCCAAATAGATCCATATGAAGCAATTCAAGCTGTTGGACAATTGATGACTCTGTCTTGCTTTTGAATGATGCCTTCTTTTGTTTCCCTTTTCGACAGGCATCACATAAACCATCCTTGGAGAATTCCACTTGAGGAATTCCTCTTGCAAGATCTTTCCTCACCAAATCATTCATAACTTTGAAATTCAGATGAGACAATTTCTTGTGCCATAGCCAACTTTCATCCTTGCTTGCCTTGCTGAAAAGACAAGTGATGGTGTCTGAACTTGTGCTACTGAAATCAGCAATGTACACATTCCCTCTTCTGAATCCAGTCATGACCACATTGTTGTTTCCTACCTTAGAAACAACACAGGCTTCTTTAGAAAAAGTAACTAAAAATCCTTTGTCACAAAGTTGGCTGATACTAAGCAAATTGTGCTTAAGACCATCCACCAATGAAACCTCATCTATGATGACATTCTCTTTTGAAATCAAGCCATATCCCTTAGTGTAGCCTTTGCTGTCATCTCCAAAAGCAATACAAGGGCCAGCTCTTTCCTGAAACTCTGTGAGCAGGGTAGAATCACCAGTCATGTGTCTTGAACAACCACTATCCAAGTACCAAAGATTCCTTTTGTCTCCCTACACACAATAAAACCAAATCAAGTTGATTTTGGTACCCAAGTTTCCTTGGGTCCTGTTTTGTTAACCTTTGCTTTCCCTTTTATATCATTTTTCACCTTGGGCTCAGATTGATTTAAATCAATCTTTACCCTTGGTGTTGATCTCTGAGGATTGCTCACACTTTCATTCACAGCATGCATAGTTGGAGGAACAATCATGTTATTCATATTCCATGGCATTTGTGGCATATTAAACATATTCATGTATGGATTAGGCACAAATGGCATGCTAGCATATGGATTCTGAAATTGTGCATATTGAGCAAACATGTTAGGCATAATAGGCATTATAGGCATAGAACTATTCATTGCAGGCTTGGGCATTTTCACATTAGCAGTTCTCTTAACAGATTTGCAGTTAGTAGATAAATGACTAACACTTCCACAATTGACACATGTCTTTCTAGGAGCATATTTATCAGGTGTGTAATTGTTGTGTTTGTTAATCCCTACTTTGCCATTCCTGTTATTCTTTTTATTTCCCTTAGCCTCAACCTGAACTTTCTCTAACTTGTCCTTCAATTTCTTGTTAGACAAGTTACCTACATTAGCTCTCTCAACAGGCTTCTCAACTTTCTTTGATTTACTAGACTCACCTTGAACAAAGTTCTTGGTGACAGGACCATACTTGTTATTAAGTCTAGTGAGTTCATCTTTTCTTTTCTCTGTCAACGAAACAGCCTGATCGGTTGATGGTTCATCTGTCAACGAAACATTGCATTCCGTTGACATATCAACCTTCAACAAATGATCATTGTTGTTTGTTGACTCAGTTTCTGATTCTAAGGTTTCACCAACATACCCTAGCTTCTCCTTGTTCTTTTTCCATGATTGTTCACAGAAAGATTCCATACCTTGAACATTAATGATATTGGTGGCAACATTCCTGGCATCTTTCCATTTTGCAATCACACTTTGTTCTATTTCAAGTTGAGTTTTAAGAATTTCTTCCCTTTCTAACACGTTCTCAAGTTCCTTTTTAGCATCCCTACTAACACACCTCATTTTCTCAAATTCAATGAGCTGTGCTTCTAACATTGCATTCCTATCACTTAAGAGCAAATTGGTCTCTTTTATTCTAGAATTCTCTTTGGTAAGTGATTTAAGAGTAACACTCAAATTGTATAGTACAGAAGACATTTCATTTACTACACTATCGCATTCCTCTTTAGAAAGCTCAGAAAGATTAGTAATTGTTACCTGGTTGCTTGAGGAGCTTGCTTCCTGCTCATGATTGTTAGCCATAAGAGCCAAGTTGACATACTCAACATCATCATCAGAATCTTCACCATTACCAGCCCAGTCATACTCCTGAGACATGAAAACCTTTTCTTTTTGCTTGAGAAGTTCAAAGTATTTCTTTTTATAATCAACAGGCTCAAATTTCCTGTTGCCCTTCTCAACTTTGGGCTTTCTGCAATCCCCAACAAAGTGACCAAGCATTCCACAATTGAAGCATTTAGATTTAGACTTTTCAATCCAGTTAGACTTGTTAGGTTGAAAGTCTCTCCTTGGTGGTCTTGCTACTGAGTTTCTCTTGAACTTGAACTTAGAGAATTTTCTTGACAGAAAAGCAATGTGTTCATCAATCTCATCTAAGTCATCCAAGCTGGCTGGTTCTGGTTCTTCTTCTTCTGTCATCTTGCCTTTACCTTTGCTAACATCACTCCTACAACTAGCTCGACTAGTTGTGGCCTTTGCAGCTTCTTCATTGTCATCTTCCAGTTGGTTCACAGATGCCAATAATGCAATAGATCCACCTTTCTTCTGTACCTTTTCAATTTCTTCATCTTGTTCCATTTCCAACTCATATGTCTTCAAGGTTCCATAAAGCCTTTCAAGAGTGTAGTCTTTGTACTCTTGAGTGTTTCTGAGAGAAACAGTCATAGGCTTCCATTCTTTTGGAAGAGCTCTAATAAATTTAAGGTTTGAATCCTTGGTTTGATAGATCCTCCCATACAACTTTAATCCATTCAAAAGCTTTTGAAACCTACTAAACGTGTCATTTAGGGTTTCACCAGCTTTAAAATGAAAATGCTCATATTGTTGTATAAGGAGCTACATTTTATTTTTCCTCACTTGCTCAGTTCCTTCACAGAGAGTTCTAACAGTGTCCCATACTTCTTTGGAGGTTGTACAGTTTATGACATTGTCAAACATCTCTTGCTCCAAACCATTAAACAGAATGTTCATGGTTCTTTTGTCTTTATGGATTTCTGCAATATCTTCAATAGTCCATTCTGAGACAAGTTTTGGAATTTCTACATCAGGAGCATCATCTGGCACTCCAATTCTAGATGCAAATTTCATGGGAACGTGTGGACCTTTCTCAATGCAGTCTACATACCTCTCATCCATAGACATGAGATGTAAATGCATCTTTACTTTCCAGTGAAAGTAGTTGTCCTTATCAAGAACTGGTATCTTCACACCTGCATCCTTCTTCACCATGGTTTCTGTTTTTGGTCTTGATCTTTAAACTTCTTGTATGTTAGAAGCTTTCTCTGATACCAATTGTTAATCCCAAATGACCTAACAGAATTGTAGAAGGGGGGGGGGGGGGGGTTGAATACAATTCTTGAATATTTCTCAAACTTAAAAACAACTTTTAAAACTAAAACTGAACTTATAAAATAAAAACCACAAGCACTTAATAATTTCAGTTGGATTGTTTTATGATCCAACTGAAGTGATTTTTATTGCGGAAATAATCTGTGATACAAAAGTACACAGCTGCTCAGTTATAAGATTGTAGAGAAGTATGCTCTCAAAGATAGCTAATACAAACTATTTGTTTTTCTTCTCTACTTTCTAAAGTAACTGCTACACTTGGTTATATAAGCCCAAGTTTACAACTCTACGTTTGGCTAAACTAAAGAACAATAGTAGTAACCATCAGTAGCTTGCTTTTCATCCCTTTGGTCCAATGGTCCTTGGAGATCTTTGCTTTTGTCTTCATGCTTATTATAATCATTCCCAAGAGCCTCATTGGAAATTGGAATGTTTCCTTATTTCCAGTAACCATTTTGATGGCTTCCAATGCAAAGTACACTTCCATATCTCCTTTAGATCTGTTCAGTAAACTGTCACTATCACTTTGTCAACTATTCAAAAAGCAATAGTGATTCGTTGATAGCATGGAGATGTGTTACGTTGATAGCTTTATTCTTCATTCCGTTGATGGTGTTTCCCTCGTTTCGTTGATGAGTAAACTCCATACCGTTGACAGAGTAATCTTCATACCGTTGACATGTCTTCACTTAGGCAAAATTACAAGGCATAATATATTTACAATTAACCAACCTATTTTGCCTATCTAGTACTTAGTCAACATGACTTAGAAAAACCTATCTAATAGATACAACAAAATGCCTATCAGATTGTGAAGTATTGTACAATGTAATTGCTACAACACTCATTTCGTTGATGAGCTTCCTGTCAACGAAACACTGCAAAGCATGCCATTTCGTTGACAGTTACAAAATAACTTAATACAAAATCTACTAAGTGTTTTTATAATTATCATCAAGAACAACATATTCCTAACAATAGAAATCCTGATGACAATCCTGATACTGACGCTTGATCAAATACTGATGACCATGCAATACTGATGACGTCAGCAATCCTGATCAGTTGAGTCTAGATCCTGACGATCATTGAATCCTGATCTAACAATCTCCCCCAATCTTATACTTTGTAGAATAAAGTATAGATTCCTAGATTCAGATTCTTTGATAGAACAGATTCATCTTCAAGAATTTGGATAACAAATTTTCTTCTTTTTCTTCAAGAATTTGAATCAGTCTTTCCTTAAGATTTCTGAGCTCTTCATCTTCCTCATTAATCTGATAGATAGCTGCTCTGAGATTCTGAATTGAACTTCTTGGTAGACTATGATCTTTAACAAAAGATAAGAAATTTCCTTCCCATCAGGATTAAGATTAAGCTGAGTCATGCCAAAAGTCACTTCTTTAACAGCAGTGCCCCTTTGCATTTCCACATCTTGACCTCTCTGATTTATGTACATGGGAGTATAATCACCATTAAAATTTCTACCTCCATCCAGTCTTCTTCTAATTGTTGACAAAATCATGTCACTCCATACCTTGCACACTTCATTCTTCCATTTTAACAGATAATGAACATATTTCAGTTCCATGTAGTTTTTACCAACAGATCTTGAATGGATAGAATCTTCACAGAACCATCTTTCATGAAGTAAAGAAGCTTTTCTTTCTTTTCAGAACCATCATGACAATCTATTATTATATCAACAGATAATAAATTGTTCGGGTTTTCAGAAGTTAAAATACCGCCAATTTCAGTCAAGGAGTGAGGATCAACATAAGGTAAATTCAGAAATTCAGCATCCCTGTGTCCAATACCTCCTCTTGAATTACTTTTCATTTGCCTTAGAGTTGAAAACATCTATAACCAGAGTGCTTTTGATCTAAAAGAATCAGAAAAATCAGCAACACTGGAGGCACTTGTGATATTTCCACCAGACTGAAAAATGATAGGTCTATCACACCTAAGTGTGTCAATATGTTTCCACTTTTTGTCTTTTTCCTTCTCATAAGCATAACTCTTCTCTAGCTAAGGTTGTTGTCTTCTTGCATTTCTCCACAACCCTTTATTTGAAATTTTGAGTCTTTGCTTATAGAGCTGAAAATCTCTATTTGTTGACCTTGTTATTCTTCTTCTTCTATCTTCTTCTTCTTCATCTACTTCCTTATTGTGAGAATCAACCACTGTAGAAAGAATTAACAAACCAACCTCTTGCAGAATTTTAGAATCATCAGGATCTTGAACATTGTCAGGAACAATATCAGGATTAGATTCTTCAATTTGATTTGCATTGCTGAGAGTTGATTGTCTTGGTCTTCTTCTCAATTCAGGTTCTTCTTCAACAATTCCATCATCACCAAAAGGAACTTCTGATATTTGAGTAGGTTCAGGAATTTCTTCAATTCTCATAATTCTAGACCTTGTTTGTCTAGGCATGTTTTGTTTTGATGAACCTCTTCTCCCTCTTCTAGCACCTCTTCTACCTCTGCCTCCTCTACCTCTAGCAGGAGCAGGGGTATTAAAACTTTCCATCATTTCTCTTTGTTGATTTAAGAATTCTTCATGTGAGAGATTAGGATATTCTTCACTTGCTGTAGAAAGTGCCTTCCTTGCAAATAACTGTTGAACTCTCTTATCAGTGTGATAAAGAGTAACAACATTTCCATCTCTTGTTTTGAACTTCTGGAATAGATTTGATGCATCTTCAGGATTGTCAATAATCACATCTTCATCACCTTCAGGAATTGTAGCAAGTGTTTGTCCATGACCAGGCGTCAGGATTTGATCATTCATCAGGATTTGATCACCTGTCGGGATTTGATCACCTGTCAGGATTTTCTCTTCCGTCAGGATCTGAGATTGCACCAATGTCCTTACTGTCCTTATTCCAGAATCAGAAACATGAGTTGACTGCGTTGTTTGACTTTGAGAAGTTTGAATTGTCTTCATAACAGCAGCATCAAAGGTTTCTCCTTGTAGAACTTTGTCACCACCATCATTACCAGTATTATCATCATCATCATTTCTTCTTAATACTAATTTAGGTGTGCATTTTGTCTGACTAACCATCTCCCCCTTTTTGACATCAATATTTAACAATAAATTCAAAATTAAGGCAAGAGAGGCTTGAACATTAGTTACCTTTGCATCAAGAGAATCAATCCTGTTGTTGATTGAAGACTGTTCAGTAATGATTGACTTAACTTGGGATTCTACTACCCTGAGTTAAAGAGCAGTAGGCACCTTCGTAAAGTTCTGAGAAATATCAGTCCTCACTTTGTCAGTAGAATCTTTGACAGAATCAATTTCATGTTTGAGGCTTTTGGATAAAAGAGTAGTAGCCTTCAAATGATTCTTCAAATCTTCATTCTGAATCAACTTAGCAGCATAAAAAGCATGGTCCAATGCATATGGATAGCTGACAGATTCATCAGACCTATACCATTCATTTTCCCATTGATGCCTTTTCAACTGCTCAACAGGATTAGTTGGAGAAGGAACAGAAAAGTCTTGTCTTTGATCTTTTCCAGAAGTAGCCTTGCCAGCCATGAATGTGCTTGATGAACCAAAATTGGTTCCAAGACTAGATTTAATAACTCTGGCAAGCTGATCCTTTTCTTCATTATCATCATCATCCTCACTATCATCAGAATCATCAACATCAGAAGCATGAGGAACATCAGGATCAGAAATAGCAATCCCTTTTAGTTTATCCTATGATTCTGTGATAGGATGTTCCATTGGTCGTGAGCTAAGTGGCTGTATCAGGATTGGCTCAGCATCAGGAGCACCACTAGCGTCAAGAGAAACACCGTCAGGATTTGCTTGGATTGCATCAGGATTTGATACTGATGGTTCTTGTGTAGCCTGAGGTTTAGAAGCTTCTTCAACACTTTGAGTTGGAGGTTCTTGTGTGCTTCCCTCATTGATAGTGTCCTCGACCAATCTTTCATCATTGCCAGAAACTGTAGCTTTGCCTGCATCTTCACATTGAGAAGATGGTTCTTGTGGGGCTGGAATAGAAATGTCTGCATTTTCCCTTTGAGAAAATGGTTCTTGTGTGACCATTCCAATAGCTAAGCCTGAACTCAAACTTTGATTGAGTGGTTCTTGTGTGGCAGGATCATCAGTAGCTGCTGAAACACTTTTAGGTTCAGGTTCTTGTGGGCTTGATCCTTTCAGCTTCTTTTGTCTCTTAAAGACTAATTCTTCTACTTTCCTCTTTTTCTCCATAGGATGTGAAAACCCAAGCTTAGAAGCAGTCTCAGCAACATTCTCCCAAGAAATTTCAACAATCTTTGCAGTTGGAGAGGCCTTTGCTGGAGAGTCTGAGATAGAGACAATTTTTGGTTGTGCATCAGGAATACCAACATCAGGATTTGCTTGAACATCAGGATTAGATGACTCGTCAGGATTTGATGTCTGTGGCTTTGTAGAGACCACAGCTTCAATAACAGTGTCAGCAACTTCCTTGAGTATTTTGAACTTAGAGGAGATAGGCATATCATCCTCAGAATCACTTTCATCTCTTAAAATCAACTTTCTTTTCACTTGAACACCCTCTACAACCTTACCTGTGACGCCCTCCAAACCCGGGGTACATATTTGGGGAGTCACTCGACCAACGAAACTCAACATATCTGAATATAACACATGCATAATATAATAATAACATAAAATACCCCTTATCCAAGACCGCATCCAGATTATGGCATGAAACAAGCTTCTAAGTCAACATTGTTATTACAAACCAGTTCAGAGTATTATTATTACACAACTTAATATACAAAGCTAGACATCTAGTCTAACTTCCAAAATACAACAACTACCCGTCCAATGACAATCACTCGGGGTGGTCTCCTAGCGTCGGGAGAACTGTCACTCGCGCTGTGTCTGCTCATTCTCTCGCTTCACTGGAATAGGGTTAGAAATAACAAGTATGAGCCAAACGTGCTTAGCAAGCAATATAAATATCCAATGCAGTTTCATAATGAATGGAGATCACAATTATATGAATCAATGCATAACGTACAGTTATATCAATTTCATCTGAAGTAAAAGGGATTAGAATTGGATTTTTATTTATCATATTCAAATCAAAGGTTGAGCTACTGATCAGTCACGCATCAACCTCGGACTTGCTTATAGCAAAGTCCTCCACTAGGATCCTTGGCCATCTTGGCCTTAATTAATTTCCGACCATAAATCTGGTCCGACCATTATTGGTCCAAAATTTAAAAACATTCCAATTCTATCACAGAATATAAGAAATACATGCATCACAAATAATCACAACAAAAGTGAAATGGTATGATAATTGCAAAAGAGCTTCTACTGATGAAGAACAAACAAGATCCGTGAAACAAGTTCGGAATGGTTTCAAGGAGCAACACATTCGTTTCAAGGAACTAACAAGGTTATAATGTATACGATGTGAACTTGGAGATGAAGATTTTCAGTATTCAACAAGGCTGTGAATAATCAAACGAATCTGGAATTCTCAGGGTAATAGTGTTATCGGATCAGATACAGGATAAGGATTGAATCATTGGTGTTGACTTGATGGTAATATGCACATGATGTTGTAAACAAGATCATTTAAATAATTTGTGAAAGAAATAGACACTTGCCTGGTCCGACGTAGCCAAAATCTCTACCGTTCGCTAATCTACTTTCTCCTTTCCCTTGCCTCGGGAACTCGATTCTATAATACATAACTCATATTAGTATCACTAATCACTTCATTCTAGCCTCGACATATTACTCGTAATCATTTTTAAGTCTAAACTGTCTATCGGGTCATTTTTGAGGTTTATCGAATACCCGATCTATTTTACGATAATTAAAACTCAGACATTAATCCTTATACAAAGCATTTACGGACAATAAAACACATTATTCCACTATATATAAACCATATAGTACTTATAAATATTTTTAAAACAATATTCGAGATTTATTTGAATTTAAATAAGTCCCGAACAATTTTTAAATCGAAAATCAGATTTTTTATCCCAATATAAATAATTAAAAACAATCCAATCATTTAACATAAAATTAATTGAAAATTTCCAAGCACTCAAACTATTTTTAAATAATTAATCAAGCTAAGAAAAGAATTAAATCCAATTTAGATTAATTAAATGTAATTAATAATTAATTAAATAAAATTAATTGATTAATTAAATTAATCAACTAATTAAATAAATTAATTATTAATTAAAAATAATTAAAATAATTAAATTTAATCAGTTTTCGAATTTAAATAAATAAATATAATTTTTCAGAATTTTCTGTATTTAAAAATATATTTTTAAATTAAGAATATGATTTTTATAAATATTTAAACTATTTTCGAATTATTTTTAAAAATAAAATCCAAAAACAGTTTTCTGAAAATGAATTAGGGTTTTGAAGATTGAAACCGGGTCAGAAAAACGGGTCAACGGGTCGGGAAGAACAAAAACGGGTCGGGAAGAACAAAAACAGGTCGGGAAGAACTGACCGGAAATTTTCCAGAATCCGGTGGGTTTTCCAGATTCCGGCGACTCAAAAACACATCAAACATTGGGGCTTTTTATACCAAAACATTCCTCATCAACACAGCAATTCATTCCGATCAACACAAACCAAAAACACAGTCGGAATCGCAATCCCGATCAAATTTCGGCGACCTTACACAAATTTTCCGATCTACCAAAATCGTACATGAAACTCTACGTTCTTTATGTTAAAATGAAGCTAAGAACACGTACAATGATAATGCATGTTTCGTCTTTATATATTTATTGAAAAATAATACCCCAAACGACATTTTTGGATCGATATAGATCCACTGGATCGCTTTAAATCTTTAATAAAGAAAAATACATGTTTTACGAGGCGATAACTATCTTCAAAAACTGATAATTATCCAAATCAATACATATCATTTATATAACTAATGCTCAAGAATACTGGAGCTATAACAAATGTATTATTGATACGGACGATATATCAATTGCCCTAAATAATTAGGGTTCGGAATAATTTTTCCTTTTTGAATAAAACGAGTAATATTGACAAGGTCAGATAACTAGGGATATAATGATACAAATAAATCTTCCGATAATGATTCGGATACGAAAGACGAAGGAATAATAATGATGTACAAAATTTCAATGGGGCCCTTGGATTTTCAAAACGGGGCTCAAACTGAAGATATTTTTAAATGACAAGATATTCGAAAGGGGTTTCGACACAACAATTAGCACACTAAATCTCGATAACCTTAACCAATAAGACTCCAAATACTCCACAATAATTATTCTACATATTCAAATATAATTTATATTATTAATAAAGTTTACGGATATTACATTACTAGCAGGAACAGACTTTGCATCCTTCTTCACCAGGACCCCTTGTACACCCCCTTGTGTCTTCTTTGTGGTGAGTGGTGTAGAGGAAAAATCCTTCGAACCTGATTGCCTTCCAGACACATCACTTCTAGCTGATTTCTTAGTTTTTACAACTAAAGTCTTTTGGGAGATAATAGAGGTGGCTGAGGACTGTTTGGACTGTTTGGGTTGGATGTTTGGGTCAGGAACAAGGTTTGATTGGCCTTGCTCCATAGCATCAGAAATTGTTCCATATTGAGTAGGCATTTTCTCTTTCAAGAAAAGCCTGACCTCATCAGGAATAAAGGCATTGCCTTTGAAACCATTTGCCTTATCACTATTGACTAAGGACTTCAAATTGTTTTCTGTAATTCTACAAATAGGTAAAATCACATCATCTCAAAAACAACATTAGGACATAAATGATTAAATATCAACTGTAAAAATCTAAGAAAACACACAGAACCTAACTTATCTGATTTCCTATCACTTAAAGCTTTCAGAATAAATGACCCATAATCAAAAACAGTAGAGTATATAAGAGAATACCCTATTTTGAGTGATCCTGACGGTAGAGTATCAAAATTAGATGTCTTATTCAGGAAGCAGCGACTGATGGTGTCAAATAAATAGTTCCATTCCTTCTTCAGCTTTGTCCTAAAGAGATTTCCATATCTCTTAACTTCTCCATTATAACCCAACTTTGTAACAAACTCAAAAAGAGTCGAGTCTGAAACATTATCAGGAACAGCATCACCAAGAATAGGCAAATGCAGGGCTTCCTCCACAATTGCAGGAGTCACATAGTGAGTAACCCCATCATATTCATAGCTCATCAGGATTGAGCCAGAATGCCCTTTATCAAAAGAAACTGAATTCTACACCTGCATAACCGACTGTACATCAGGATTGACCAGTTGACTTCCTGTCAGGATAGTGTCCTATCAGGATTTGATCAAAATTACATACCTTGCAGAATGACCATCAGGATTTGATAGTCATCAGGATTTCTTCTCTGTAGATTTCCTCAGAAATTCTCAAAATTCATCATTCCAAGTTCATTCACCAACTTTTTGAAAGTAGCTTCAGGCAGTGGATTGGTGAATATATCAGCTAGTTGTTGATCAGTAGGAACAAAATGTAGTTCAATTGTTCCTTCCAGAACCTGTTCTCTTATGAAGTGATATCTAATACTGATGTGTTTAGTAAGAGAATGTTGAACTGGATTTCCTGTCATTGCAATAGCACTTTGGTTATCACAATAAATAGGGATTTTTGAATATGACAGGCCATAATCTAACAACTGATTTCTCATCCACATTATCTGAGCACAACAACTTCCTGCAGCAATGTACTCAGCTTCTGCAGTTGAAGTAGAGATAGACTTTTGCTTTT
This sequence comes from Heracleum sosnowskyi, assembly GCA_030848705.1. Lineage (NCBI taxonomy): Eukaryota > Viridiplantae > Streptophyta > Magnoliopsida > Apiales > Apiaceae > Heracleum > Heracleum sosnowskyi. The sequence continues at coordinate 78,418,802 of CM061235.1, forward strand.
TACTAAACCATGAAACCAGTCTACCACCCAAAAACTGACAACTTCCTGAAGTACTTTTCCTGTCTATCTTGCATCCTGCAAAATCAGCATCTGAATAACCACACAACCCAAAATCTGATTCCCTTGCATACCAAAGGCCAAGAGAAGGAGTGCCTTTGAGATATCTGAAAATTCTTTTGACTGCAATCAGATGGGGTTCTCTAGGTTTTGCTTGAAATCTTGCACACAGACAGGTTGCAAACATGATATCTGGTCTGCTTGTAGTGAGATACAATAAAGAGCCAATCATCCCTCTGTAGTGAGTTACATCTACCTCAGCACCTTGATCAGGATCAAGTTTGGTAGCTGTAGCAATAGGAGTTGTTGCAGTAGCACTATCTTGCATGTTAAACCTCTTCAATAAATTTCTTGTATACTTTGACTGATTGATAAAAATTCCATCATCAGTCTGTTTAACTTGAAGACCAAGAAAGTAACTCATTTCTCCTATCATGCTCATTTGATATCTTGACTGCATAAGCTTAGAAAACTTTTCACGACCCAAAAATGATATCATCAACATAAATCTGAACTAAAAGCAAATCCTTACCATGATTTAAGTAAAATAGAGTTTTATCAATAGTACCTCTTTTGAATCCACTTTCCAGTAAGAATTGAGCTAAGGTTTCATACCATGCTCTTGGAGCTTGCTTTAGTCCATAAAGTGCCTTATCCAATCTATAAACATGATTTGGATATTTTGGATCAATGAATCCAGGAGGTTATTCAACATAAACTTCTTCCTCCAGTTCACCATTTAAGAAAGCACTTTTAACATCCATCTGGAAAACCTTGAATTGCTTGTGAGCTGCATAGCCAGAAAGATCCTGATGGCTTCTAGTCTTGCAACAGGAGCAAAAGTTTCATCATAATCAATTCCTTCTTGTTGAGAATACCCCTTTTCAACTATTCTTGCTTTGTTTCTGATTATTACACCATCTGAATCAGTCTTATTCTTGAAAATCCATTTTGTACCAACAATTGACCTGTTCTTTGGTCTTGGTACCAGTTTCCAGACTTCATTCCTTTCAAATTCATTCAATTCTTCTTGCATTGCAGTAACCTAATCAGCATCCTTAAGTGCATCTTCAACTTTCTTAGGCTCCTCCTTGGATAGAAAGTTATGATATAGACATTCATTCTGAGTTGCACTTCTTGTCTGAACACCTGCATCAGGATCCCCAATTATCAAATCAGGAGTATGGCTTACAGTCCATTTCCTTGCTGGTGGTAAGTCATTTCTTGAAGTAGATGTTCCCCCTGGATTGGAGTTATTTTGATTAGAAGAATTTGCTTCAGAAGAAGCCCCCCCCCTGAATTGTTGCTGTCACCTCCTGATGAATTATCAGGATTGACACTTGAATCAGTATATGAAGAATTTTATTCTGATGATTGAGAATTATCAGTATCAGTAACAGTCTGTTGTTGCTCCCCCTCAACATGTAAACTGTCAGTAGTATAATCAGTAGAACCACCAGTAGTACCATCAGTAGCACCATCAGTATTTGGTGATTCATCAGGATTTGATGGATCATCAGGATTTGGTGACCCATCAGTATCTGATGGTGTATCAGTATCTGATTCCATTTCTTCAGGATCCTTGGTAACTTCATTTTCAAAAATTAATCTATCATGAGAGTCTTCATCAATTCATGTTATCTTCTTATCATCAAAAGATACATGTATTGACTCCATGACAGTCCTTGTTCTCAAATTGAAAACTCTAAAGGCTCTCGATGCAGGATAGCCAATGAAAATTCCCTCATCAGCCTTTGTTTCAAATTTCCCTAGCTGTTCAGGATGAGTTCTGAGAACAAAACACTTACAGCCAAACACATGCAGATGCTTCAAACTAGGTTTCTTCTCCTTGAGCTTTTGATAGGGAGTTACACCATGTCTGTTTATCAATGTGAGATTTTGTGTATAGCATGTTGTGTTGACTGCTTCTGCCCAGAAATATGTAGGCAATTTAGCTTCTTCCAACATAGTTCTGCCAGCTTCAATAAGAGTTCTATTTTTCCTTTCTACTACTCCATTTTGCTGGGGTGTGCCAGGAGCAGAGAATTGTTGAATAATTCCTTTGTATTTGCAGAACTCTTCCATCTTTGAATTCTTGAATTCAGTTCCATTATCACTTCTCAGAATCTTGACTTTAAACTTTGTGCCTATCTCAATCATTCTCACATGATCCAACAGTATTTCTGGAGTCTCATCTTTTCTAGTGCAAAAAATACACCCAGGTGAATCTAGAATATTCATCAACAATTACAAGAGTGTACCTTTTCTTACTGATGGACATTATGTTGACTGGACCAAATAGATCAAGATGTAGCATGTGATATGGTTCTTCAATAGAGGATTCAGATTTACTCTTAAATGATGTCCTTCTCTGTTTTGCTTTTTGACATGCATCACAGAGTCCATCAGGAGTATACAATACTTTAGGCAATCCTCTAACCAAATCTTTCTTAACCAACTCATTGATATTGCTAAAGTTGAGATGAGAAAGCTTCTTGTGCCAATTCCAACTTTCATCTACTGATGCCTTACTGATGAGACAAGTAGGAGAGCCATCAGTATTTGATTGAATGTTGGCTTCATAAATGTTACCATGCCTGTAGCTAGTGAGTGCAACCTTTCCTGATGCTTTGCTGACTACTTGGAAATGAGCAACAATAATCAACATTTGTTATTACAACCCAAATGTACTATCCAGGTTCTCACTAATGGCAGCTGAACCCATACAACTTACTTCTGCATTAACCATTCTGAATTGGACTACCTCAAGGTTGAATCTTCCACTTCCCTTCTCTTGTAGTACGGATTAACTGACTAGGTTCTCTCTTTACTGAAAGTTAATATAAAGTAAAGCAAGAATGAGCGAAAGAATGCTCAGCAAGTATCCCATAATAAAATAAATAGTTTCACAACTATAAAGTCTGAAATACAATGACCTTTGTTGGTTTAACAACCAAAACCATTAAGTATAACAATTAAGTTAAAATACCATACAGTTCAAAATACTGTATACGAGGAAGCATTCAAGCTCCAATATATAATATGAACAAGTTCCAATATAATCTAAAAGATGAAGTTACAAGGTACTTCAATAAAACATTTTCGTAAATACCTCTGTTTTGCAAAATATAACAGACCCTCAACATCCTTTATAAAACTCAAGTATTGCTATAATTCCATCACAATATAACCCTCAACAGTTCAAGATACTGTTAGATATATATTATTAGATTGTAACCTTAGTCATGTACTGGCACTTGAGCTGTAATTAATCAACATCAACACAATTTGAAATCCTCAACATTTGATAATCCTCTCATAGTTCAAGTTACTATGGGATATACTTCTCATTCAATTAATCAGAAATAAATTATTACCCAGCACTTAAGCTGTACTACAGTTTAATACCAACAAATTCCCAATCACTCTTTCAACAATCAATATCAGCCTCCAAGCTGTTTCAATATCAATCAATCTTAACAGTTCAATCTGTTGTAGAGATAACACAATATAGTTACTCTATTTATTAACAGCATTTATCTGAAACAATTCACTTTTAAAACATTTTCATTATTATCTTATCCGAGGGACTGGGACTTTCAAACCACTGGATATGATTAAACGATGATCAGTCGCTTCAATCATGTCCTTCCGAGGGACCCTTTTTACTACTAGTAGATGGACAAGAACACTTTTCGAACTTGACCAGGCCAAGAACACTTTTCGAACCTGACCATGACAAGAACACTTTTCGAACTTGTCTTGATGATGCAATAACACTTTTCGAACTTGTCAATCATCCTTTGGCAGCACATGGGCCAGAAATAAAATGGCTGGAGCGACTAGATATGGTCACTTACGCCGGATTACCGCATATCCGGTATTCTCAATCCGTAGTAACGACATTCAAGTCGACCGCAATCTAGTTGCAATAGTACACTGACCAATCCGGTCACATCTGCTAGGGCATCATATACAATGATCCCTGCACTAACAAGTCCCCTTAATAACAGGAAAAATCTTTACTCATATAATGTTCGAAGGAACAATCTTCGAACTATGATAACTATTATCAACAAAATACTTAGTTCATTTCCGTATCATTCATTTGAGTCCACTTCACTTAATTACACTCCCCTATTCTAGGGATTCACAAGTTCTTATACATATATATTACTTAGGGTAGCCATGCCTACCTCATAATATTCCTCAACTCATATTTAGTTTATGCATATATATATATATATATATATATATATATATATATATATATATATATAAGTATATACACTTTATCACGAGCAATAGTACAGATTAGAATATCATTCGTAAATATTGAAGGTCAAGGATAAACTTTAAATACATTTCTCATTATTAAAACGTTTTAAAAGTATTTAATAAATAATCGAATAATATTTATTAAATAAATAAACCTTAAACGAATATTCGAAAATAATATTCATTAAATAAATAATGATTAAATGAATATTCAAAAATAATATTCATTAAATAAACAACCTTGAATGAATATTTAGAAATAATATTCATTAAATAAATAAACCTCAAATGAATATTCAGAAATAATATTCATCGAAAACAATTCTCAGAAATAATCTCAAGGTATATATATTCCTATATATATACATACTTACACCGTTTCCGGTTCGTAACAAAATATCTCGAAGATACGCCCTGCACTAAGGGCACTCATAATATCCGGCTTATAGCTATCAATCAATACTAGCCTATAAGCAACTTATCAAAATTACAATACAGATATTGTTATATAACAGCTCAAAACATATATGCATATTCTTGCATCACATATTTCACAATTAACAATAGTACAAAATAGGTTTTTTGAAAACTTGCCTGGAAATCCCGAAGTAGCCGTAAGTCTCAGGTTGGTCCAGTAATCTAGAATCAACACAAGGTTCCAGATTAATAACTTAAACGCTTTCACCATACTAAGTATACACTAACTCAAGTACAAGTCTATTTTCAAGTTAACTCCTTAAGATCCTCCTCTACTCAAGCATGCTTGCTCACGCATTTTTATAAAATTGAAATATAATCCTTTTAACACGAAATCTTTTCAAGGGTCTTCCTAAACATACCTCGCATGTTATCACAATGTTTCACATTCTATTATGACCTCTAAGTGGTTCGATCATAACCTCAAAGTTGACTAAGTGGCACTGTTTGGTTTTACGAAACATCCTTTATTAAAACACTTGTTTCTCCTAAACCGTAAATCGGATTCACATGATCTTCACACCAAAACGAACCTTGAACTAAGGCCTACACAAACAGGGGCCGTGGTGATATTGGGCAGAAGTTACCAGGTTCGAATATCACAAGCAAAACAAGGTTAAGGAAATTCGGGCATTATAACGGCTATGTTTTAACGATTCCAAAGTTTAATCATAAACTTTACATAATCAATCCAACAAAATCACCAAGTCAAATCCTCAACATCATTACTAACCCATAATCATCATCAACCAGTCAAAACCAACATCTACTTGCTTATCATCAAATCAACATCAAACTTTCATCAAAATCACTTAATCATCCTTATAATCAAACTAACTAAACTATACTTAAAACTAACCATATAAATCGATTTATAACTAAGGGTTTCAAGAGTTTATACCTTCCTTGATGCTTCATATACACTAACAATAGTTTATAATCCTTCCTTGAGCTTTGAACAAACCTTAACAAGCTTAATGCTTAAGAAACAAAATCAAGAATCATGAAAAGTTACTATTCATCCTCATCTTGTAAAATCCATAACAAATCGAAAAATAAGAGTTCGGTGCTAAGATTTTTACCAGACCTTGTGCTCTTCATAAGATTTCTTTTGAGTTATAGATCACCAAATTTAAAGCTTCCTAGCTAGGGTTTTGAGCCCCATCTTTCCGCTGGACAGAAACTGGACAGATTGGGTTCTCCAACTTGGGGAAGGGATTTGGCTAGGCGAGACTCCTTTGTTGACCATGAAATTTTGAAAGAATGTTACCCATGGCGTGGAGAAGCTATGGTTAAAATTTGGTGATTTTAGGACAATTAGATTTGGAGTTACGAATTTTTCTTTTCTCCTTGTGCAAGCTGAGCAGAAATCTGGGAAGAAATGGGGGAGAGTATTTTGCTTGCTTTCCTTGATATTTTGTATTAAAAGTGGTGAGTCATTGTCTTTTTGTCTTGTCATCAAGACATGTGTCAAGCATGCAAGAGTTTGGAATAAAGTAGCTTTACTGGTTTGTTCCGTCACCGCTTAATCTCGTTGAACGTTCGCAGGGATTTCTTAAGTGTTCTATCGAAGTAGTTCACTGTAAACGTTCTTGACATCACTAATTCTTTTATTAAATCCATATCCATGGAATTGATAATTTAAAATCCTCCAATATATTTAAATAATGATTAATCCATCAGTAATAGGTGAAATTTCGGAGAAAACAGAAAATGCTCTTTTTCTGATTCTGACAGCTTTTGCATTCCTTCATTTTAATAGTAGATCACTAATACGACTTCGAAAGTCCATTATCCCGACTCGTACATAGGGTGGTCTGAAAATCTTTTTCGGTTCAGAAATTTACTATTCATCAGGATTTTAATATTCATCAAAATAAATAAAAAAATTAACAAGTCCAAAATTTGGGGTTATTACATGCAACGTTGGTAGAATTGTGGAGTTTTCATGACTAATGGTGGTATAGAGCATAAGAAGTGAAGGCCATGCAGTTGCGGGAGTTGAGAGCGCAAAGAAACGCAAAGAAAATAGCTTGCAGAATCCAGGACAAAAAGGGGAGCGCGCCCGCGCCATGTTGGAGCGCGCCCGCGCTATGTCTTCAGAACCAAGAGCGCGCCCGCGCCTTGTTGGAGCGCGCCCGCGCTATGTCGAATGCTGAAGATCCTGATTCTGTTCTATTTTGGAAAGAGGCAGAGACCAGTCAACCGTGAGGCTATATATACACTTGGGGATGATTTTAGGGTTACATAACATCCTATCTATCTATCTACCAGCAGAGAGAGCCAGAAGATACAACGTGGAGGCAAAATTCCAACGCTCGTGACAAGCAATGGAGTTCTTGTTTTACTTCATCTTTTGTGTTCTTCTTTAGGCGATACTTTGGATCATTGTTTTGAGTTGTTTCAGAAACCTTATTACTATTTACTCTTTATTAGTATTCCAGACTTTATCACTATCATGTTTTCATCAGAACCCATGATGACGAACGGTTCGATTATGAACTAATCGTTATCATGGGATTCTAACAGATTTATATATGGATTTTAGTAGTTGATTGTTTTAAGGATTTGTGTGTGATGAATTATTGGCTTCCTAGTATGGTTGTACTTATTCTTCTGTGATGCGTAGCTAACATCTCAGTTGTTGGTTAATCTCTATTGATTGCGAAAGTGGATAGAGGTTTAGAACTTGCCATACTAGCATAGGTTTATGTATGTTTGTCATGCATGATTCGTAGGTAATTTTAACCATCTTACCTGCCCTATGTAATCTGAATGGATAACTTGCTCGTTAAACTGTTATGTTTTCAAATCTTATAGACATATAGGGTCTAAGCATAATTGGTGTCTACCCAACTTCTATCTCTTTTGTGGATGTTGAGTGGTTTGGTATACGTATACTGAAAGGTAGCGTGTACTAATTTCCTGTTGTCCGATTAGTTGTCACAACCATCACATACATTGATTAAAGGCATAAAACTCTGAATGAAGTATTTAATGAAGTTAGGATCCCATGTTTTATTCTCATAAGTAATTCGACAGTAATTTCCTTAGTTAAATATAGCCTTGATAAGTTGCTTAGTTAATTTAGTTGATAAAAACACAACCTTGATACTTGTCTTAGCATTGAACAATAGCCATACATTGTTGCATAAGTGCATAACTTATATTAACCTAAACCAGTCTCTGTGCGAACGAACTTGACTTATTCATATATTACTTGTGACCGCGTACACTTGCGTGATTTTGTGCGAACAAGTTTTTGGCGCCGCTGCCGGGGACTCGGTGTTATATATAAAGTTTATGTGCTTGTCATCAGTGGTAGTTAAAGTTCACTGACTCGGATTATTCTCTCATCAATTTTACTTTGTTTGGTGTGTTTCAGATACTCCAGTGAGCGTGTATGCGAACACGTTCTCAATCTCGTAAGGAATCACTTGAATTGAATCTAGTTATGGGAGATCAAGCAGCAGAAACGAAGGCTTTGAAGGATTATTCTCAGCCAAAAATCAATGACATTCAATCTAGCATTGTCAGGCCAACCATTGCAGCTAATACTTTTGAAATCAAGCCTGGCACGATTCAGATGGTGCAGAATTCAGTTCAGTTTGGGGGTGCTCCCACGGAAGATCCTAATATGCATATTAGGGATTTCATCGAGATTTGCGACACCTTCAAGTTCAACGGAGTTTCGGAAGATGCTGTGAAACTGAGACTTTTCCCATTTTCTCTGAGGGATAAATCTAAGGTCTGGTTGCACTCTCTACCAACAGGTTCTATTGCTACATGGGAGGATCTTGCTCAGAAATTTCTCACTAAATTCTTCCCTATGGCTAAAACAGCTGCAATCAGGAATGCTCTTACTCAGTTTGCACAGCAGTCAGGGGAAACTTTATGTGAAGCTTAGGAGCGTTACAAGGAGATGCTTAGGAAGTGTCCTCATCATGGAATGCCTGATTGGATGGTGATCAATTGTTTCTATAATGGTCTGGGAGGTCAATCACGACCAATGCTTGATGCGACATCAGGTGGAGCTCTTTGGACTAAAAGCTACGAGGAAGCTTATGATCTAATTGAGATGATGGCTGCTAATGAATACCAGAATCCAACTCAGAGGTTATCACAAGGTAAAGTGGCAGGAATTCTGGAAGTGGATGCAGCTACGGCAATAGCAGCTCAGTTAAAGGCTCTGTCCATGAAGGTTGATTCTTTGACTAACTATGTAGTTCAGAAGGTGGCTAGTGTTTGTGAGCTATGTGCAGGTGCACATGACACGACTCAGTGTGCCATATCTAGTGAATCGGCGTAGTTTGTGTAACAGCCCCAAATCCGGGGTCAGGGATTTAGAGTAGTCACGATCCACTTACTTCTTGCCTTGCCTGCTTTACTAACAATAGACACAATTCATCTGCTTATGACCCTACAATGAATATATCTCCCACACACACACACAGGTTAGAGTCTCAGAAATGACACAAATACAACCATTGCGGAATAAATAATCTTTATTACAATACCCAAATATCTTTTGAATTTGCTACTGATACAACTCCTAAGTAATGGTACATTACCAACTTAGCCTTGTAATACTCACCACCCTCTCATACCATTCATATCTATACATAAGATGAATACCAAAAGCTCCCAGCTTGATCTGACTGGTTCACACTACTTCCAGGATCACTGCTAGAAACTGCTCACGAAACTGCCTTGCGCTTACCGCTCGCCTGAGGGATGTACGTCGAATCCTTGGTATCCTACTTCGCTGCTATATAATATTTATGAAACAATAGCAAGAGTGAGCGATAGCTCAGCAAGGTAATTAAAGTATGGCATAATCCTGCCTTTAACTCAACCCAGAATAAAGCGGGTATAAGACAATAATTTGTCAAAATATCTTGATACTGAAACTATTTCCTTTTCGGAATGTATTCCAAAAATAGTACCCTTGTTGTATTTCAAATATCATTTTCATAATATTTCTGCAACTTTTACTATATTATGAACAAAGTTCTAGTATAAAAGATGAGGTTTCACAGTAAACCAATATAACCTTTCCGAAAAATATCTGCTATGTAAGCAGAATATCAACATATAACTTAAAAGATGAAGTTACGAGGAAAATTAATATAATGTTTCCATAACCCAAAATCCACTTATGCATATATAATCTGATTAAGGTTTTATCAGAGTCATAACTCATAAAATAAAAGATGAAGTTACAAGGATTTATTGTAACTTCAATTTTGAACACTTTTCGACCCCCTGCCAACATGATCGGTAAACCTGTACCACGGGTGTCATCCTTGGTCCCTTTCAATACATGTTGCAGAATCTCTCTGCCAACATGATCGGTAAACCTGTACCAAATCATCCGTAGTCCCTTTCAATACATGTTGCAGAATTATCCAAAATGGATGATGAACCAATACCGGAGTTGCTACCGCGCCCGTCGTACCAACCTTACTATGATCAGTAGCAGGTCGTACAACAAAATATGTTCTCTACATGTAGATGGAAGAATCACGACAGCCTGACATTGTCTACTGCCTTCCCAGATCTCCCGGCCCATTTGGGGAAATAAATTGGATGGGTCGCCGCAACTGGACCACTTACACCACTCCTAGTTCGGATGAAATCCATGAATCTGAAACGTAAAGATTGTCCTCCTTTCCCCAAGTGTAATACTTGTTGATACGACTCCACTAAGTAGTTATATCTAGGTTGGAAAGGAAGATTCTCCAATATTTCCCAAGCGATGCTTGTTAATAGATATCGACTTGTTCCATCAATTTACCCCTCGGTCGTTGAGGTGGTAACACAACATTTGACTTGCAGCAATTAAATTGCTTCGAGAAAATATCTGTCCCTTGACAGTTTTGAGTTGAGAGTTTAAAATGAGTAGCAGACACTTAAATCAGGTTTCCCATATTTTTGATAGTTGAGCGAACATTTAAATCTTCTTAAAAGACAGATTTAAATGGAAAAACATTGTTTTGGGAACCTCTTTTTGATTTAAAAATAATTAATAATACAGTTTAGAGTATCCTTCATAATTAGTGAAGGTCGAGGACAAACTTTAAATAACATTCCTCATTTTTAAAACGTGTTAAAAGTATTTAATAAATAATCGAATAATATTTATTAAATAAGTAAACCTTAAACGAATCTTCGAAAATAATATTCATTAAGTAAATAATGATTAAATGAATATTCAAAAATAATATTCATTAAATAAATAAGGATTAAATGAATATTCAAAATAATATTCATTAAATAAATAAGGATTAAATGAATATTCAAAATAATATTCATTAAATAAATAAACCTCAAATGAATATTCAAAAATAATATTCATTAAATAAATAAACCTCAAATGAATATTCAAAAATAATATTCATTAAATAAATAAACCTCAAATGAATATTCAAAAATAATATTCATTAAATAAATAAACCTCAAATGAATATTCAAAAATAATATTCTTTAAATAAATAATGATTGAATGAATATTCAAAATAATATTCGTTAAATAAACAATCATCGAATAACAGTTGCCCGATATCTTTATCGGAAAAATAATCTTTAATATATACAGAAAATATAATTACTTCCGGTCTAAAGAATAAAATCATACGCCCTTTACCTAGGGCATTTATAAAAACCTGACTTCTAACTAATATCTCATATCTAGCTTAGAAGCCCATAATCAAATTATAAAGCAAGTATCACAATATACTTTCGAAAACAGTTATGCCTTCCATTAGCATATATAACTGAAAGAGTATTCAAATAGTATTTCTCGACTGAGATAATACTTAAATAACATTCCTTGAAAGATATAGTAAGCAAATATCATTCCTCGAATGATATCATACTCAAATAACAATCCTCAAAATACATAGTATTCTGCCGATGGAATCCCTCCGGGTTTCCACGGCTATCTACATATCTCAAAATACCGACTCCCGATTTAGAGTCGAAAACAATGAATATGCTCTTATATTTAGAGCTACCAGGTAAACCGGTTCATAACTACTTAACTCAGAAGATTTTATATAATCCAAAGGTCAAATCTATTCCAACAAGAAATAAGATATATCGCAGAACTGTCCAAATTTATACATGGCAAAAGCAGTATTATATAGTCAATACTTCAAAGTATAGATTTAGAAACTTGCATGATGCTCGAGAAGTGATAGGGGTTCGCGACGATGTCGGACAATCTAGACAAAGTCAAAGAAAACGCACGATTAATCCCCTGGATAATCCACTTGTACCAAATGCTTAAACACGTAAGCGAAACACAACCAAGGCATTACTAGCTCGTTATAGGCTCATACTAAGTCCATGTTAATCGACAATTACTTAAGTCATAGGTTTAGTCCGAAATCGATCCTCGAATACAAGTTATACTTAACCATTTACAACATTGGTTTCTAAGTCATGTTCTTAGTGGTTTTCACTTGCGCAACCTCGGCTAACACATTTTTATAAAATCGAAAAATAATCTTTTGGACTCGAAACCTTCGTACAAACTTTCATAACTGACCTTGTCACTTCAATACAAAATTTCATATTTTAAAACAACTATTAAGGGTCTCAAACATAGCCACAAAGTTGGTACATTTCTGCAATCTCATTCCTTGAACCACTTTCACTAAAATGGTCATATCTCATAAACCGTAAATCGTAATGACATGATTCTTGCGCTCACGTAAACTAAAAACAAAGCTCTACACACTCATGTTCATCACTTAACCAAAAGGGGCAGTTAGATTTTCGGATTCTAGGCAGTTTTTAGAGTTACCGAAAATCGGGCATTACGTCGGCTTAAAACTTAACATTTTCTATTTTCAAAACACAACCAAATCAATACCAATCAATCCCAAACTCACCATCCACCTTATACTCCCTCATCTCAGTCAAATCCTCCATGAATATTCAAAACAAATTCATAACCCATCCTCCAAACTCAACCAACAATTCATCTAATCACTTAAAACATCAACCCATTACATATACTACACATACATGCTTTCAAACTTAAATTATAAACACAAAACTTTTTGAAAACACTATTCATCATCTTCTTCATATCAAGAAAAGATCATGCTAGAGTTAGTGGGTATGGGAGATGTTACCTTAGTTAGAACAAGCTTGATTTACTCTTTCTTTTAAGCCTAAGAACTCAAAGTTTGGTGGAGGTTTGCTAGCTTTGCCATCTCCTTTCTTCATCTTGCTCTCCATTCGTTTTTTCTTCAAGAAATGGGGGAGGAGGCTGTTGATTTTTGTGTAGGAGAGGTGTGGCACATGTGTGGTTATAAGGTTTAGATATTTGTTTGCCAAAATGCAAGTTAGTCACTGCAAACTAGTCCCTCAAGTTTGTTAAGTTACAAAGCTTCTTCCACACACTTCTTCCACCCACTCTTTTTTTTTTCTTTTAATACATATATTATTCTTTATTTCCTAAGTTATAATACGTCCAAGGTTTCTCCTTCGAACGGATTTTCGATTCTCATTTTCGTTTGCGATTTCTGACTACACGATTAGTAACCGTTTATTATTCCTGAACTTCCGCTGAAATCTAGGATCAATCGGAGACTATAAAATTTTACTATTCACCTTGGAGCACTATTCATCAATGTTACTATTCATCCTTGTTTTTGTTCCTCTTGAAACGATTCGAAAATATTTCCTAAAAATAGCGAATAAAACTCTACGCGATTCTCGTAGTGAATAGTAACTATTCCCTATTCACTCCAACAATCGAATCCTTAAATCGACTTTAATAAAATAATAAAATATAAAATCCTTGGATTCTCAATTTAAATAAATCACTCTCTTGATCTCATCGATATGCTTTTCACTGCCCGGTCAAATATTACACCAAAATAAAATTTGGAATTTCTGAATTCCGATCGTCTTTGCATTCACTTATTTACTCCGTAGATCACTAATATGACTTCGGAATATCCACACTACGTCTCGTACATAGGTGGCATGAAAAATTTTCTTAATCCTCAAAATCACTATTCATCCACCAAATTCACTATTCACTGATGCACTTAATCAAAATAAGAAAAGTTTTAATTTTACCAAAAATTCGGGTTATTACAGTCTCCCCTCCTTAAAAGGATTCCGTCCCGGAATCAGCTTAGGAATAACTGTGGGGTACTTCTCTCCCATTGCACTTTCTAACTCCCAAGTGGATTCTTCCACTTCTTGATTTTCCACAAACCTCTCATTAGCTTGGCAACCTTGTCTCTTAGCACTTGCTCTTTTCTATTCGTGATTTCCACAGGTTGTTCTTTGTAAGTTAGACCAGGTTGTATATCTACCTGCTCGTACTCTAACATATGTCGGGCATCTATAGTATACTGACGTAGCATTGACACATGAACCCCGTTATGACCATTCTACAAGTTTGGGGGGAGGGGGTAAGGCTGGCTCGTAGGCCACCTTCCTGACGCGTCTTAAAATCTCAGATGGCCCAATGAATCTCGGGCTCAACTTCCCTTTCTTTCCAAATCTCATTAATTCCTTCCACGAGGATATCTTTTAGCATCACGAATCTCTAACCTCATATTCTCTATCTTGTTTTTACAGAAAATACACCAACCTAAACTTTCTTGTCATTCATCAACATGCCATTTAGCTTATCAATAGCAGTACTATCTCTATACTCGTGGGCTTAGTCCGCATACTTTCTCTGTCTGTCTTGGCTGTCACTAGCCGCTTGTTGGTGAAATCTTTTGTCTTTCTAGTTTGTTGGACTAACTTGGGTTTTGTGTAAAATCTCATCCTTTAATTCCCGATCATTCGGAATCCATCTCTGTCTCATTTTAATTAAGGGTATCGGCCACCACATTGGCCTTCCCCGGATGGTAGTGTATCTCACAGTTATAATCCTAGGTCAATTCTAGCATCTCATGTTATCTACTATCACAGATAACTCAAAGCCAATTCATTACATTCCATAAAAATTTGTGGGTGCATTAGTCAACCCCAAAATAACCTCGCTGAAAACTCGAAGTGTCTATTCCTAGTACGAATCACAGTCTTGGGTATATCCTCGGATTTAACTTCCAACTGGTGATATCCAGTTCTTAAATAAATTTGGAAATACACAGCGTTCTTCCGCTGATCAAACAATCATTTACAAGGGTACCTATTCTCCATGTCGAACTCATTCAACTCTCGAGGTTCGATGCATAATCTTGTGCTAACATTTTTCTCTCTTACAACAACACCGGGCTCTCCACGGTGGTACACTGGGTCTTATCATATCCTTGCCCAGCAATTCTTGTAACTGAGTCGCTAACTCTTTCATTCCCACTGAGGCTAACAGGAGATGTGGCACTATAACCTGAATACTCGTTATTCATTCTCATGTCATCCCAATCGATATTTGGTAGCGCATTAAGATCTTGTACAGCCTCCCAAAACCACTGTAGTTTCCTTTACACTTGGTGTCTCTTTTCTTGGCGTCAACCATAAGAGCTAATTAAGCCTCGTATCTCTGGCGTAATAGTTTCTTAGTCTGAACTATATTCAAGAATCTCTGAATCTGTCTCCATCCTTTATTTATTACTCTCTCTCCCTTACAATCAGTCTGGGCTCCATTGGGTGTCAACCAACCCATTCTTATTATAATATCAACTTCTCCCAACTTGAAAGGAATCAGGTCTATCAAAAGTGTCGACCTCATATTTCTAGTTCACAACCTGGATGTACCAGTCTTATGGGAAAATCCCCCGATTGACTATTTCTACTTGTAATTATTCCCTTTAGTGGCTCGGCCTTAAGGTTTAATTGTCATGCAACATCTTGATATACAACGATGCATTAGCTCTGTCTAAATAGTATAGAAGGGTACCTGCTATTTAAAGGTCCTGACAGTGGGCTGCTTGTTGGAGGTAGCCCTGGTTGAAACCTACTGGCTTTCTTTCCTTCTGTGTTCACAAACTCCGGAACAAACCTCGATAATTCGGAAAAACTTGGCCTCATACTAGGTCACAGTCATGGTTTCTTTTTTTAACTCCTTAACTTTCATTTTCATCCGGGTCTCCATATATTTCCGAAAATTATTTCTCTAAAAACAACACGCTGCACCTCTCCCAAGTCACAATACCAGCTCCCTCTGACTCCATCGTCAGTACTTATCTTGCTAACCCAGAGGTAGTGTCCATTCGTAAACAACTCCTCCAAAATCTCAATTCCACTATAGGGCATCTATCTAACACCGTTGTCACTGGAGTTCACGGCACATCGTTATTCCTTTCACATATATCGATTGACACACTTTCCATTATCATAATATCCTTGGGAAAATAAACCAATTTCATTGATATGTCACTAACATTCTATTCGTCTTAGGGATTCGCTCCTGTCATAGGCGATTTTGTTGTGAATCTAATTCCTATCAGCGAATTTTGACTTATTTGACCTGGTTGGCCTCCCCTTGGAATTCAATGAGGATAACAAAATTTTGGGGCCTTGAAAAGATAGCTCCCATATCAAGGAAAACATCACACACTGGTGATCATAAGGTTATGAGTTTTAAGGTAACCTTATCGGAGTTAAGAGAATTTACCGAGAGATCAACATGATCATAAGAACTCAACGTTCTGTGCCTCGATTGAGACATTACTAAAGGTAATTAGCCTTCTTGTATTTCACAACTCACAAGTGATGGCGTCCCATCAGACTTCTATCACATAGATAGATAGTCCTTGTAGCCCCTATAAGTATAGGGTTGTTCGTCTCAGTGGAAGTTGAAAAGTATGAAAGCAATTCGAGATCAATTTAATGATTATCGCCTTTCGACAATATTTCTCAAAGGAACACCTTGGATTAAAATTGAACACATTCCAAAGGTGCGGTTTCCAAAGAAAAGGATAACCAAAAAGATACTGGTACTTAACAAGCAAGTGGTGAGGTATCATCATAGGGTTATTCATTATTTGAAGAAAAGAGGAAGCTTGAATAACATAATTTGTCAAGGCTTCGAAAACCTGAAAGTAGGCATCGTGACAGCCTCTAACACAATTGAAATTAAATATGATTTAACACAAGTGTTATAAAATAACTTCGAAGAGGGAATATACCCTTTATCAGAATTCTTTCTTGGAGAGAGGTCAAGATAGATCATAGATTGGGGAGATACCCCACATAATTTGCAAATGGGGAGGGTACTACCAAGGTCTCTACGGATGCCTTTTATGTCGGCTCCTCTAATGGATAATCGTTCAATTCCAAAGCTTTTCTTTTCCACGCACCCTAAGGTGTTTGATACTTACGTCATTGCCGACTTATAAATAGTCGCTAAGAATTCAACCATCAACATTTGCAATCGCAGGGAGTTCTATTCGACTCGGCGCAAGCATCTCAAGCAAGCGTTCTTATCGTAAGAGGACTTCGATACCGGTGTCGCCCATAGCAACGACGAATTCCATATGTCAACTGGGCGGTACTCCGGAAGATCGTTAGAATCTACAGGCTTAAACCCAATTACTATTATAACCGTTTTCATACCAAACATTTCCTTTCTTGTATCAATCCCGGATGCTACATAAGCTTAACACTTGTGGCATAACAGCCTTTTTATTTAAGTCTTTCCCAGAATTTCTTAGTCCGTCTTGATTCTTTAAATATATCTCGTTTTTTTGCGCACTCGTGTCACAATGACACCTTGCATAGTACGTACATACAAAAATCTTGCTCGAGGTAATAAAATGCCTCAGTACCATAGTAAACACCTTCCTTGGTGGAATCGCTGATCGTGGGGGAGTTAAACCCCATAAATAAGGTAATGCATCTACTAGTTAAGGTCACTAAGTACTTTTAATCATAGATGAAGTTTGAACGTCTTAGTTCTTACGTATGCTGCCTCCCTAGGCACTGCAACAGACTACGAGTAACGGGTTCAAGTCGAATCTTTCCACCGGTATTGGCTATTCTGCCTCTACCTCTTCTTCTTTGGAGACTCTACCCCATTTCTTTGTCATATCTCTCGTATCGGCACTTATTTGACCTCTGAAGGTTCGTCCGGTCCGATTGTACGACCTCAAGTAACATACCACATCTTTATCAATCAACACGTCCTCTACACGATTCTTTCCTTGACCCACTATGGGGTCTTCCTCTAGATCCTCCTATGGATCTTCCTTTATCGGGTCTCCGTCCATTTCAAGGAACGCATCATCAATTGCCTACTCGAAGGCCTCAGGGTCTGGTATCTCAGAATCCCATCAATCTATAACTCATACGAATCGAGGTGACTAACCATGAAGCCCTAAGTACGGTTTTCCAGAAGAAGTCCCCTCTCGGGCTTCATCTTAAACAGTCAGGGTCATGTCTTCTAACTCGACTACGAACTCAATTGAGCTCTAGATGTTCTTATCATTATTAAGGGTATTGTAAGACTCGATCTCCAATCGTTTCTGAGGACTGTAACCTAACGCTCTGATACCATTTCTGTAACAGCCCCAAATCCGGGGTCAGGGATTTAGAGTAGTCACGATCCACTTACTTCTTGCCTTGCCTGCTTTACTCACAATAGACACAATTCATCTGCTTATGACCCCACAATGAATATATCTCACACACACACACACAGGTTAGAGTCTCAGAAATGACACAAATACAACCATTGCGGAATAAATAATCTTTATTACAATACCCAAATATCTTTTGAATTTGCTACTGATACAACTCCTAAGTAATGGTACATTACCAACTTAGCCTTGTAATACTCACCACCCTCTCATACCATTCATATCTATACATAAGATGAATACCAAAAGCTCCCAGCTTGATCTGACTGGTTTACACTACTTCCAGGATCACTGCTAGAAACTGCTCACGAGATTGCCTTGCGCTTACCACTCGCCTGAGGGATGTACGCCGAATCCTTGGTATCCTACTTCGCTGCTATATAATATTTATGAAACAATAGCAAGAGTGAGCGATAGGTCAGCAAGGTAATTAAAGTATGGCATAATCCTGCCTTTAACTCAACCCAGAATAAAGCGGGTATAAGACAATAATTTGTCAAAATATCTCGATACTGAAATTATTTCCTTATCGGAATGTATTCCAAAAACAGTACCCTTGTTTTATTTCAAATATCATTTTCATAATATTTCTACAACTTTTACTATATTATGAACAAAGTTCTAGTATAAAAGATGAGGTTTCACAGTAAACCAATATAACCTTTCCGAAAAATATCTGCTATGTAAGCAGAATATCAACATATAAATTAAAAGATGAAGTTACGAGGAAAATTAATATAATGTTTCCGTAACCCAAAATCCACTTATGCATATATAATCTGAGTAAGGTTTTATCAGAGTCAGAACTCATAAAATAAAAGATGAAGTTACAAGGATTTATTGTAACTTCAATTTTGAACACTTTTCGACCCCCTGCCAACATGATCGGTAAACCTGTACCACGGGTGTCATCCTTGGTCCTTTTCAATACATGTTGCAGAATCTCTCTGCCAACATGATCGGTAAACCTGTACCAAAGATGTCATCCGTAGTCCCTTTCAATACATGTTGCAGAATTATCCAAAATGGATGATGAACCAATACCGGAGTTGCTACCGCGCCCGTCGTACCAACCTTACTATGATCAGTAGCAGGTCGTACAACAAAATATGTTCTCTACATGTAGATGGAAGAATCACGACAGCCTGACATTGTCTACTGCCTTCCCGGATCTCCCAGCCCATTAGGGCAATAAATTGGATGGGTCAGCGCAACTGGACCACTTACACCACTCCTAGTTCGGATGAAATCCATGACTCTGAAACGTAAAGATTGTCCTCCTTTCCCCAAGTGTAATACTTGTTGATACGACTCCACTAAGTAGTTATATCTAGGTTGGAAAGGAAGATTCTCCAATATTTCCCAAGCGATGCTTGTTAATGGATATCGACTTGTTCCATCAATTTACCCCTCGATCGTTGAGGTGGTAACACAACATTTGACTTGCAGCAAGTAAATTGCTCTGAGAAAATATCTGTCCCTTGACAGTTTTGAGTTGAGAGTTTAAAATGAGTAGCAGACAGTTAAATCAGGTTTCCCATATTTTTGATAGTTGAGCGAACATTTAAATCCTCTTAAAAGACAGATTTAAATGGAAAAACATTGTTTTGGGAACCTCTTTTTGATTTAAAAATAATTAATAATACAGTTTATAGTATCCTTCATAATTAGTGAAGGTCGAGGACAAACTTTAAATAACATTCCTCATTTTTAAAACGTGTTAAAAGTATTTAATAAATAATCGAATAATATTTATTAAATAATTAAACCTTAAACGAATCTTCGAAAATAATATTCATTAAGTAAATAATGATTAAATGAATATTCAAAAATAATATTGATTAAATAAATAAGGATTAAATGAATATTCAAAATAATATTCATTAAATAAATAAGGATTAAATGAATATTCAAAATGATATTCATTAAATAAATAAACCTCAAATGAATATTCAAAAATAATATTCATTAAATAAATAAACCTCAAATGAATATTCAAAAATAATATTCATTAAATAAATAAACCTCAAATGAATATTCAAAAATAATATTCATTAAATAAATAAACCTCAAATGAATATTCAAAAATAATATTCTTTAAATAAATAATGATTGAATGAATATTCAAACTAATATTCATTAAATAAACAATCATCGAATAATAGTTGCCCGATATCTTTATCGGAAAAATAATCTTTAATATATACAAAAAATATAATTACTTTCGGTCTAAAGAATAAAATCATACGCCCTTTACCTAGGGCATTTATAAAAACCTGGCTTCTAACTAATATCCCATATCTAGCTTAAAAGCCCATAAACAAATTATAAAGCAAGTATCACAATATACTTTCGAAAACAGTTATGCCTTCCATTAGCATATATAACTGAAATAGTATTCAAATAGTATTTCTCGACTAAGATAATACTTAAATAACATTCCTTGAAAGATATAGTAAGCAAATATCATTCCTCGAATGATATCATACTCAAATAAGAATCCTCAAAATACATAGTATTCTGCCGATGGAATCCCTCCGGGTTTCCACGGCTATCTACATATCTCAAAATACCGACTCCCGATTTAGAGTCGAAAACAATGAATATGCTCTTATATTTAGAGCTACCAGGTAAACCGGTTCATAACTACTTAACTCAGAAGATTTTATATAATCCAAAGGTCAAATCTATTCCAACAAAAAATAAGATATATCGCAGAACTGTCCAAATTTATACATGGCAAAAGCAGTATTATATAGTCAATACTTCAAAGTATAGATTTAGAAACTTGCCTGATGCTCGAGAAGTGAAAGGGGTTCGCGATGATGTCGGACAATCTAGACAAAGTCAAAGAAAACGCACGATTAATCCCCTGGATAATCCACTTGTACCCAATGCTTAAACACGTAAGCGAAACACAACCAAGGCATTACTAGCTCGTTATAGGCTCATACTAAGTCCATGTTAATCGACAATTACTTAAGTCATAGGTTTAGTCCGAAATCGATCCTCGAATACAAGTTATACTTAACCATTTACAACATTGGTTTCTAAGTCATGTTCTTAGTGGTTTTCACTTGCGCAACCTCGGCTAAGACATTTTTATAAAATCGAAAAATAATCTTTTGGACTCGAAACCTTCGTACAAACTTTCGTAACTGACCTTGGCACTTCAATACAAAATTTCATATTTTAAAACAACTATTAAGGGTCTCAAACATAGCCACAAAGTTGGTACATTTCTGCAATCTCATTCCTTGAACCACTTTCACTAAAATGGTCATATCTCATAAACCGTAAATCGTAATGACATGATTCTTGCGCTCACGTAAACTAGAAACAATGCTCTACACACTAATGTTCATCACTGAACCAAAAGGGGCAGTTAGGGTTTTGGATTCTAGGCAGTTTTTAGAGTTACCGAAAATCGGGCATTACGTCGGCTTAAAACATAACATTTTCCATTTTCAAAACACAACCAAATCAATACCAATCAATCCCAAACTCACCATCCACCTTATACTCCCTCATCTCAGTCTCCATGAATATTCAAAACAAATTCATAACCCATCCTCCAAACTCAACCAACAATTCATCTAATCACTTAAAACATCAACCCATTACATATACTACACATACATGCTTTCAAACTTAAATTATAAACACAAAACTTTTTGAAAACACTATTCATCATCTTCTTCATATCAAGAAAAGATCATGCTAGAGTTAGTGGGTATGGGAGATGTTACCTTAGTTAGAAAAAGCTTGATTTACTCTTTCTTTTAAGCCTAAGAACTCAAAGTTTGGTGGAGGTTTGCTAGCTTTGCCATCTCCTTTCTTCATCTTGCTCTCCATTCGGTTTTTCTTCAAGAAATGGGGGAGGAGGCTGTTGATTTTTGTGTAGGAGAGGTGTGGCACATGTGTGGTTATAAGGTTTAGATATTTGTTTGCCAAAATGCAAGTTAGTCACTGCAAACTAGTCCCTCAAGTTTGTTAAGTTACAAAACTTCTTCCACACACTTTGTTAATCCCAAATGACAAAACAGAATTGTAGAGGGGGGGGGGGGGTTGAATACAATTCTAAATATGTCTCAAACTTAAAAAAACTTTCGAAATAAAACTGAACATATAAAATAAAAACACAAGCACCTAAATAATTTCAGTTGGATTGTTTGATGATCCAACTGAAGTGTTTTTATTGCGGAATTAATCTGTGATACAAAATGTACACAGCTGCTCAGTTACAAGAATGTAGAGAAGTATGCTCTCAAAGATAGCTAATACAATCTATTTGTTTTTCTTCTCATACATCTATTTTAACTGCTACACTTGGTTATATATATTCCCAAGTTTACAATGCTATTTTTGGCTACTCTAAAGTACACTAGAGGTAACCGCCAGTAGCTTGCTTTTCATCCCTTTTGTCCAATGGTCCTTGGAGATCTTTGCTTTTGTCTTCATGCTTATTATGATCACTCCCAAGAGCCTTATTGGAAATTGGAATGTTTCCTTATTTCCAGTAACCATTTTAATGGCTCCCAATGCAAAGTACACTTCTACATCTCCTTTTGATCTGTCAGAAAACTGTCACTATCACTTTGTCAACTATTCAGAAAAGTAATAATGATTCGTTGATAGCAGGAAGATGTGTTTCGTTGATAGCTTTATTCTTCATTCCGTTGATGGTGTATTCCTCGTTTCGTTGATAGAGTAATCTTCATTCCGTTCAAAGACTAATCTTCATACCGTTGATAGAGTAATCTTCATACCGTTGACATGTCTTCACTTAAGCAAAATTACATGGCATAATATATTACAATTCACCAACCTATTTTGCCTATCTAGTACTTAGTCAACATGACTTAGAAAACCTATCTAATACATACAACAAAATGCCTATCAAACTGTGAAGTATTGTACAGTGCAATTGCTACATCACTCATTTCGTTGATGAGCTTCCTGTCAACGAAACGCTGCAAAGCATGCCATTCCGTTGACAGTTACAAAATGACTTAATACAAAATCTACTAAGTGTTTTTATAATTATCATCAAGAACAACATATTCCTAACAATCTCCCCCAATTTATGACTGATAGAATAACAACCATAAATCAAGAGCCTTGATGATAACAAAAACACTCAGACAAATTACACATGATAAAAATAGAAATTGCATTGAGCTTCATTGAATTTAATTGAAATGCAAAGTATAAAATCTTACAAAACAAGTGCACAGAGTTGCTCCTCTAGTCTGAGCAGATTTTTCATCTTTGCCTCTATGGTCTTGTTTTCTTCCCGTTTCTTGTATTGTTCTCCTCAATCTGAGCTTGAAGTCTTCTGTAGAAAATCTTCTCTTCTTCATCTTGATTCCCCAACTTGGATTGCATTAATCTCAGAGTTTTATTGGATGTCTTTTCCAGTTGGTCTTCTATTCTGAAAAATCTTCTACAGTTGTCCTTGTCTCTGAATTCCATCATCCAAAAAGGTTGGAGATGAATTTTATTTCCTGTTTGAGGGACCTTCAATACTCTGGGAAGTGCACCAGGCTTGTTCCAGCTAGCTTTGATTTGGCAAATTTTGGAGACAACCTCAGACTTGGCTGTTTTGGTAAAACCAAAATCTTTCTTCAGACATTTAAACACAGATAGTAGTGTCTGATAGTCTTCTCCTAGAATTCTGTATAGAGGCCAAACCTGTTCTCTCCCACCCTTGTAGACAAACACCAATCTCTCTGAAGTTTGTAAGAAGCTGCTATTCCTCTCACTTCAACCAGGTCATCAAGATTGATATGTAGGTCAGACTCCTCCCTGATATCAGCAATGTAGATGAAGTCTTCTGGATTGGTAGGGGGTTTCTCAGCTTGTGATCTCCTTACAAGAATTGGCTTAGCCTTGGCAGCCCTTTGCTTAGATTTCTTCTTTGGATCCATTTCAAAGAGGAATTTTGGAAAGTTTGCCTCATCAAACTCAATTGGCTCTCCATTTGGCTCAATTGGATGATCATGGAAATTGACAGGATGTTTAGGATTACAGGCTAACTTTACCTCAGAAACTGGATCAGGAATTGTTGGAGGTGCAATAGGTACAGAAGAGTCTGTGGCAATACTCTGAGAGTCATCATTCTCAAAGGCTATATTTCTCCTAGCTCTTGCCTTTGGTTGCCTTATGCTCTTCTTTGTACTCCTTTCCTCTCTGGCTTTTTCTTCTAGCTGTCTTTCTTCTTCATCAAGAGATTGAGCAACTACAAGTGCTTGCATTGCTGCTCTTTCTGACTCTTCAGCCTTAGCTTCAGCAAAGTTTGGGTGACCAGCCCAAACACAGATTTCTTGTCCATTCCTGTAGACAATTGCCCATTGCTTCCTTATCTCAGGATCATTGCTTTCCTTGCATTTTGTGATAAGTAGTCCAAGAAGCTTGAGCTCATCTGGATAAGGTGCAGGATAGAAAATCCTTGCTATGTTTTTGCCCTTTGGTTTAGCAGGGGACTTGGGAGATAAGCTTCTTTGAAGTGTAGCTTGTTCTACATCCCTAATGCATGAAGTTTGTTCTTTTTCCTTCCTTGGACCTTGAGTGACTCCATGTAGAAGGGGCTTTACCTCATAGAAAGAATTGGTCTGTTGCTCCCATTCCGTTGATACTAAAACCATGGCATTCGTTGATGGTGTTGTAGAAGTAGCTTGATCCGTTGATGAATTTTAATTCTTTGCAGTTTCAGCTATCTTCTTGACTCTTGCATCTATGTTAGCCCAATGGACTTTTATCTGTTCAGAAAGTGTTAGCCTCATAGATGCTTGTTTAATCAAGTCAATACCATCCAGTTTATCCTTTCTTGACTCCCCCATAGCTAGTGGCTCCTTTGGCAGGGAAATGGCTGGGACCATAACCTTTGTAACTTGAATGTTAAGCTCCTTAGATTTCTCCCCCTTTTGTTATCATCAAAAGGAATGACTGGGAGTCCTTGAGCTGCCACTAGCTGGGCTAAAAGTTGTGTTTGCTTCTCCTGTTCCTTTTGTATCTGAGATAAAGTAGCTTCCACCTTGTCCACTCTAGAAGAGAGAGTCTTCAAGGAGGTAGCCACCTCAGGTTCCTTAGAGAAAAACCTGTTCATCTTGGACACAGTGAGAAGAGGAAGCTTTTCATCTAGCCTCCTGTCAGTAGCATCCTTAAGATTGCTAATGGAGTCCTTGATTTCTTTAGCTTCAATCCTTGTCTGCAACATTTTTAGCCTTTGGACTTCCAGTGAATCCATAATAGCCTTGTAGAATTTCTTGTCCCTGGCATTGGCAGACTCATGAGCTAGATATGCCTCATTGTACTGCCTAGTAATAGCAGCATCCAGATTGCATCTTCCTTGCATATCCTGAGAAAGCCAGTTTGGTGTAGGGGGCACCATAGAAGTCCCAGTCTGTGAAGTGATGGCCACCTGTAGATTATCACCAAAACTGTCATCATCAGAAAAATCAAACTCATCACTTACTACAGCTCCTGGAGACAAATTGGTCAATGCATCATTTGCTCTTTGCATAGATGCAGTTGTATGAATTAAGTTGAATGACCTTTCTGCCTCCACATTGCCCTGTTGAGCCATAATTTGATAGGCTGGTACAGGATGAGTAAAGGTCTCAGGATCCAGGGAAATACTATCCAGAGTTTGTTGATAATGCTCTTGAAAAGTAAGTTCCCTTTCTCCCTCATGAACCTCCATTAACTCACTTGCAATGGCTGCTTCCTCCCTTATAACTCCTGTAGTCCCTTCTCTCTCTCCTCTATATTCTTGCATCATGGGCTCCCCATGGCTCACACCTCTCACACCCTCACCTTCACCTACTAAGGTGGAACCCTGAGCCTCTCCCTTTGCCTGACTGGAAGAATTAGTCAGCCTCTCACTCTCAGCCTCTCCTTTTGCCTGGCTGCAAGCCAGCCTCTCAGTTTCACTCCCTCTCATTCCTAGAAGTGTCTCAACTACCACTAGATCATCTGCACTAGTTATGGAAACAATTTGATTTTCAATAAGAGGTGCAGAATGATATATCAACGGTATGGTAGTTTGAACTGTCAACGGTATGGATACCGTTGATGGAGAAACATTTGTCAACAAAAGAGACTGTTTCGTTGATGAAGTCAAGAAGGCACTTTGAGAAAGTGAAATTACAGTAGAATCTGTGGTGATTGATTTTAGAGATTGTTCCACAGATCCTCTTGTAATTTCAGAAAAGGATGATTGGTGGCCCAACAAATCACTTAACAAGTGATGACCACCAATGTCAGAGTGGGGCTTCTCCAAGAAAAGAGTTGGAGAATCAGGAATAGATGAATGGATCATATCCACATCTAATGACTGAGTTGGTGAATTTTGTGGAGTTGGTTCAAGATTTATATTTAGAGAGTGAGACTGTAACCCCAGAGTAATAATAGGGGTTACATCAAACTGAATTTGAGAAACTGGAAGTGTTGCTTCCAGTGTGTGTGCACCCTGTGAAACCTGGGATTTTTGCTTCACTCTCCTTTGGTATTGGGAAATAGTAGACTGTGGGCTTGAAGTGTCCCTTACCCTCTTGGAGTGTGCTCTTGGAGGAGAGCTTGTTTCAATAATTACATCCTTTTGGGAGGATGCAACTAGACTTGTGCTTAAATCCATGTTACTCATTGTGCCTTGTTGGGAAGACACAATGGGGCTTGGCTGGAATTCACTCATCTCTTCTTCCTTATCCTTAGGGTTTCTTTTATGTTCACCCCTTCCCTCACCTCTCACAGCACCTACACTACTCCCCTTTGGTTGTGTAGTGGTTTTTACAACAGGTGCCTTTTGGGAAGCACCTGAGGTTGGTTTGGAGGATTTCTTTGACTTTGGTTTTGTTGCTGGGGCAGGAGCTTGTTGGGTCACAGCTACAGACTCCATAG
The DNA here is from genome assembly GCA_030848705.1 of Heracleum sosnowskyi. Taxonomy (NCBI): domain Eukaryota; kingdom Viridiplantae; phylum Streptophyta; class Magnoliopsida; order Apiales; family Apiaceae; genus Heracleum; species Heracleum sosnowskyi. Next base: position 78,446,074 of record CM061235.1, read on the forward strand.
CAACAGGGTTGGGTGAAACAGTAGAAGTAATAGCTATACGAGCAGGGATATCAATAGTTACCTCAATTGTTGGCAGATACTCCACTGGAACATCACCATTGTGGTTCAGCCTCAGTATGTCTGTCAATACTCTCTTCTCTTGCACAAAGCAATCAAACCTGGAAACAGGGTTAGAGATAACCAATGGTGCTGGACTAACATGGTTAGCCAACATCATCAGAAATCTTGCATAATAGATATTTTTCTTCCTATTTGCCTTATCACCCAACTTAGCACCAATTTCATACATAAGTTGGGTGCTAAAGTTGTAATATCTATCAGTTAGGAGCATGGTAAATAGAATCAACATTGAATTAGTTAATGCATCAAAATTACTAATTTTACCAGAAAAGACCTTGATGAATGCATCAGCTAAATAACTGTATTCCCTAACCAAACCTCTCCTAATTATTTTACCCAGATTATCAGTAGGCAAAGAGTAGTTTATGGAATTTAGCATGTTAATCATTTTAGTATATGTGGGCAAAGCAGAGCAATTATTTTCAGGAAGGTGTAAGCATGCTTGCAACACATCAGAATTGACTATGTACTCATTACCTTGAATGGTGAATTGCATAGTGCAATTTGTCCCACTGTACTCACATGAGGTCCAAATCTCCTCGATTATCTTATTGTAGAGTGGTGTAGAGTGAAACATTGCGTAGCTTAGCTTGCAATTCTTCATGAAATCCATCATCTTGAAAAAGATGCTGTTCGGGCTTTCCTTGACAACAAAAGGGATGGAGTTGTTCTTTTCATAAATGAACCCTCCAGCAGACATGAGTTTCACGATGGGTGCCATTGTTGAGTAAAGAAAGCTTGAACTATGATTTGCTTTGAGAGAGAAAGAGTAAGAAAGCCTTTGGAATTTTTGAGAGCAGGTAGAAAAGAATTAAAGAAAACAAAATTTCTTAAATACTCCCCCAAAAATTCTCAAAAATTAAGTCCAATAATAAAAGTAAATTACTGGGTTGGCTTAAAAATATAACCATTACAATTAAAATATTACCACAGGGGTGTATGCATAGATCGTGGTAAAGGACGTGCAATTTCAACGGTTCAGATTAAAAGCGCTATATCAACGAATCAGAATTGGGGGTTTAAGGTCCCGTATATTTCGTTGATAAAGCTGCGTTTCGTTGATATAAAAGAACTATCAACGAAACACCCAGAAAAATGCTAAGACCGTCAACGAAATGGTGCGTTTCGTTGACATAGTAATTTTGACTTAGACAAAATTGCACCTTTTCCTGAGAAAATTAATTCACAGAAAAACATAGCAAATTTATGGCTGCATATTAACTTGCAAATATCTCATAAATAATTAAGAGAAATTTAGCATACCTAGCTCACTTACTAATCTTGAGAATGTTGATTCATCAAGTGGCTTGGTAAAGATGTCTGCAAGTTGTTGTTCACTTGGAACAAAATGTAATTCCACAGTACCATTCATAACATGTTCCCTAATGAAATGGTACTTGATGTCAATGTGCTTGGTCCTTGAATGCTGCACTGGATTCTCAGTAATGGCAATGGCACTAGTGTTGTCACAGAAGATAGGAATTTTCTCAACTCTTAATCCATAATCAAGTAGTTGATTTTTCATCCATAAAATCTGTGCACAACAACTTCCAGCTGCAATATACTCAGCCTCAGCTGTGGAGGTAGAAGCTGAGTTTTGTTTCTTGCTGAACCATGACACAAGCTTGTTTCCTAGGAATTGACAGGTTCTAGTTGTGCTTTTTCTGTCAATTTTACATCCTGCATAATCTGCATCTGAATAACCAATTAGTTCAAAGCCAGATTCTCTAGGATACCAAATGCCAAGGTTTGGTGTTCCTTTGAGATATCTGAAAATTCTTTTAATAGCAACTAAATGGGATTCCCTAGGATCAGCCTGAAATCTAGCACATAGACATGTAGAAAACATAATATCAGGTCTACTAGCTGTTAAATATAAAAGTGTGCCTACCATGCCTCTGTAACTTGAAATTTCCACAGATTTTTCCTTGGTATTTAATTCAAGTTTGGTGGCAGTAGGCATGGGAGTTTTGGCAGGAGAGCATTCCATTAAGTTAAATTTCTTTAACAAATCATGAATATATTTTGTTTGACTAATGAAAATGCCTTCATTAACTTGCTTCACTTGGAGTCCAAGAAAATAAGTTAATTCTCCCATCATGCTCATTTCATATTTACTTTGCATAAGCTTTGCAAACTTTTGACAAAGTTTTTCATCTGTAGACCCAAAAATTATGTTATCTACATAAATTTGAACAAGTATAGTAGAGCCATCCACAATCCTATGAAAGAGAGTTTTATCTACAGTACCTCTAGTGAAGTGATTCTCAAGGAGGAACTGTGAAAGTGTGTCATACCAGGCTCTAGGTGCTTGTTTCAAACCATAGAGTGCTTTGAGAAGGAAGTACACATACTCTGGAAAATCATCATCTTCAAAACCAGGAGGTTGACTTACATACACCTCCTCTTCCAATTCTCCATTCAGAAAAGCACTCTTCACATCCATTTGATAGACCTTGAAATTGGCATGGGCTGCATAGGCTAGGAAAATCCTTATTGCTTCTAGTCTTGCAACAGGAGCAAAGGTTACATCAAAATCAATTCCCTCTTCCTGTGAATAGCCTTTTGCAATCAATCTAGCTTTGTTCCTTATGACTATGCCATTTTCATCCATCTTGTTTCTGAACACCCATTTTGTGTCTATGACACTCCTGTCCTTAGGCTTGGGCACCAGCTTCCAGACATTGTTTCTCTCAAATTGATTTAGCTCCTCTTGCATAGCTAAAACCCAATCTGGATCTAGAAGTGAATCCTCAACTTTCTTTGGCTCATCTTGAGACAGAAAGCTACTGTATAGACATTCTTCTTGAGTTGCTCTTCTAGTTTGGACTTTTGAAGAAACATCACCTATAATAAGTTCAAAGGGATGATCTTTAGTCCATTTCCTTGAGGGAGGTAGATTTGCTCTTGAAGAAGTAGCTTCATGATCATGATTGCCTTGATTGGATATTTGTCCTTGAGAAACTCCCCCTGAGTTTGTTGTCCCTAATTGATCACTTCTAGAGACATTTCTGTGACTGTCAACGGTATGACCATTTTGACTGTCAACGAAACGCTCATTCTGACTGTCAATGAATCCTCCATCATGACTATCAACGAAATGACCATTTGGTCTGCTAGCAGCTATTCTTTTCAATCTCAATGTAGCAATTTCATCTTCACTGCTGCTTTCATCTTTGCTAGATACAACAGCTTTAGGCTGTTTCTAAATAGCCTTGACATGATTCACTTGATCTCCTTCCTCATTCTCAAAAGAAAGACTTTCATGGAAACCTTCATCACAGAGACCTTGAATTTTGAGATCATCAAAAACAACATGTACATATTCCATAACAATGTTGGTTCTGAGATTATAGTGTTAGGCCGAATACACAATATATAATCAATATATGTATGAGAATAACAATCAAGAACACTGTTTATGAACAATAAACTGAATTATATTAAATAACTCTTCTCTCAGTGATGTAAAATATCACAGAGAGCTGCTAGGTTACAAGAATAATGTATTCAGTATTCGCATCCCTTTTAGGGTTAACCTATCTGTGTTTATATAGTACACAGCTACATAGAATCAATCTCTAATTGATATTCCTATAAATTAGCTATACAATTTATATCAATTTAGGATTGCTTCTGTCTTCTGTCCCGTTTCTTTAGCTATCTCAATATATCTTGCTTCTTTCCATCTTCAAGATATATTGCTTCTAGAATCTTCAAGTAGCACCGACAGCTAAATAAACTCTTACCCCGTCAGACTTTATCAAACTCTGACTGGCTTCTAGTGTAAACTCTGATGAGTACCTGTTGCTTAAACACTGATAAACAATCATCAGCAATTATATCTAACAATCTCCCCCAACTTGTTCATAACAAAAATGTACAAGTTAAAAGATAATTGATGATGTCAAAACATATAACAAATGCAGTGTTTATAACATAACAGAGTTTAACTTCTACTTAGAACAGAAAAATTTAAAAACTTACAGCCAGCCTTTACTTAATTTCTTCAATGGCAGGCACTGTCCTGAGATAATCTGTAAGCAGTCTTCTTTCAGCTCTTTCTAGCTCAGCAATCATAATCTCTTTCAGCTCCTTAAGTTCTGGATCTCTTTCCCCAGTCTGATATATGGCATCCCTCAGAGAATAGATGCTGTTTCTATTCATCTCATTTCCAAGTCTTATATAGAAAGACTTATCAGACTCTAGATTGAACTCTAAGACTTTTATTCCCAGTGCAGTTCTGAACATTGCACTATTCCTCTTCATTTCTACAAGCTTTCCTTGAGAATCTCTATATTTAGGAATATAAACACTTGAAATTCTTGCTTCAAGCAAAACTTTAGACTTCATCATTTTCTCTCTCAAGACTCGAGCAGCATTATGAGTACTTTGATTTTTGACTTTTAGCAAATATAAAACATACTCCAGCTCTTCCCATAGCTTCAAATGAATGTCAGCTTCTCCAATTCTATAAACTCTTCCATCAGCCATAAAGTATAACAGAAACTCCTTTTTAATTCCCTTGTGATAAATCATCTGAATAGACTCTAACTTGTCAAGGCTTTCTTGAGTTACCCCAACACCAGGTTCTGCCAGTGATGTATGATCTAAAGGACTGTTATTTACTCTTTTCTCTCTGTGTGAACCCAAGCCAGATCTATCATAAGATTCTTTTCCCATCACAGTTCTGCTTTGTAGAATGTTCACATTTCCTGGCTTCAGAGTTTCAGATAATGAAGATCTTGAAAAAGTACCTTGAAGTTGTGGAGATATTAATTGAGTTTGTACAACTTGAGCAATTTCAGAGGTTGTCACAACTTTATCAGAATTATCAACTTGAGCCTTGTCAGAGGTTGATTGATTTAGAACAGATTCAACTTGAGCAATGTCAGAGGTTGAATAGTATTTCTTGGTCACTGTATCTTCTATCATCTTTCCTTTGCCCTTACCAGATACAGTTTCTGTTGGCCTCCTTGAGTATTGTATACTCTGTTGAGAATTTTCCTTGATAGAAATACCCAGTTCTTTCTTTCTTGGAACTTTTACAGCTTTCTTCTTGTATTTACCAGAAGCAATTTTCTTTAAATGCTCTTCAGAATCTTCTACATCATCAGACCTTGGTCTCTTTGCCCTGCTCTTCTTAGATGTACCAACAGAGTTTGGCACAGAAGATTTTGATACTCCAACTTCAGTAGCTGGATTAACAATCTTTGCAGGTTTAAAAGCCATATGTTTGATTCTACCACCAGTACGAATTGGTTGGGTTGAAGATGGAGAAACTTCAGTATTTACTGGTTCTTGTTGTTGTTCTACTTGGATAGAATCATCCAAAAACTGTTGCACCAATTTGTAGACTTTCAGTGGGTATTGCATCCTAGTTGGTGCACTTTTTCCCGAACGTTCTTGTGATACGATCAAAGAAAAAGCTCCACTCTTTCCTTAAGAATGGTCACATCAATTGACCAATCTTTGCCAAAGATCCACCATAACCGATTTCCCTCATCATTCGCAGCAAATCAGCATAACCAACAGCAATAGTGTAAGCATTATGTTCACCAAAGCCCATAGCAGCACGAACAGTACCAGGAGTAATGACATACTCTGCTTCTTGAAACTCGAAAACAATAGATGGCGTGCCAGAATCACCACCATCATCATAGACACCAGTCTCCCAGAAGCTTTTGATTTGAAACCCAGAAAGCTTCTCTGGTTCTACAAGAGCACGCCCGATTGGAGATTGGGCAAGAAAATTTTGCATCAAGTGAAACGCCTCAGGTGCGTTCACATTAGCCAATGGGGCAGCATAGTTATTTGGAACGAACTCAAGCCCAGAAGATACAAAAGCAGTAGAAGCCATTAGTTCGATTAAGAAATAATCAGAGAATGACTTAGAGAAAATTTGAGAATGGTTGCAGTAAAAGTGTTTGTGAAAATGTGTGTGTGACAGTAAAGTTTGAATTTGAGTAAGATGTGAAAAGTTCAAACGGTTTTGTGTATTGTATATTAATACAAAATTAAAAATTAAAAACTGAACAGTTTCTATTCAATACACACAACTGTCTTACTCCGTGAATCGTGTGAGTGGGACACGTGGCACACATGCAATGACTGACAACAGTAAATGGCAGTTTCCAATGTGCATGCGTAGTAAAAATAGCAATAATTACCGCCTTTTACACTTTCCTAGACACTCAACCTCTCTCTTCTGTGTAATAACCTTATGAACTGTTGTCCAATCATACTCTTTTTGAAAATTCAAAACAAATGTCTTTTCTCAAAATCATAATATGTCTGAAACAAAAAAAATATTTTAATCATCAGAGATTAAAATTAATTACCTCGGCGTAGAGTACACAGTTCATCAGTGTTTACCAATCCTCCTCCTTTATAAATAAACTCTTTTCACAAACTGTACAGGTGTGAATATTTGTGTGTGACTTAGCAGAGTTTACTGAATAGAAATATTTAGATCATCTCAAAGTGCATAAAATCCACAAAATAAATCAGTAAAAACTGGTTGCCCAAACTCTCATGTATAAAATAAAATCTGACCTCATCTAAACTCTGTACTTTTAAATTTATTATTTTCACCCCCTTCGAATTTTTTTTTTTTAATTTTTCCAGTAATCAGTGGTTGGCACTAGTCACCAAAAATCAAAGATTTTAGCCCTTATTTCATACAATAAGTTCCTGGGTCTTCCTAGGCACAACATGATCTCAAAGGAATTTGTGCTTATTTTTGCATCTTTTGATTTGAGGGTGAAATATTAGCAACTAATTATCAGAGTTTAGACTTTCATCAGATAACACAATTAATTTATGAGAGAAAGTGCAAACAGCTAATACAGACTCAGTGTATAGGACCAATAAACTAAGAGATGCTATAAATATAGAGACAGTATCATGCTGTGTAAAATTTCTGCACATTTTGAAATCAGAATTTATATCACTCAGAAGGATTCATGATTACTTACTGAGAATCATGCTTCATACAATTTTCTTCATCGGTTCATATGTTTCAGAAAAAATCACAATCAGAGTTTAACATCAGAGTTTAACTGATAGAGTATGACTGACAGAGTTTGACTAATAGAGTTTATCATTTTGACAGAGTATGACTTCAGAATTTTGACAAACTGGTATGAATGACAGTTAACATATGCAAAGAAACATGAGCAACAAATCACAGAGTATAGATTTTGAGTCTAACCAGTATCTCTAGTCAAAACCAGAGACCATTCCAAGTTCATTTACCAGTCTTGTAAAGATAACTTCACTCAAAGGCTTGGTGAAGATATCTGCAAGCTGTTGGTCTGTAGACACAAAGTGAAGCTCAATATTTCCTTCTTCCACATGTGCCCTGATAAAATGATACCTTATGCTGATGTGCTTTGTCATGGAGTGCTAGACTGGATTACCTATCATAGCAATAGCACTTTGATTATCACAGTAAATAGGTATTTTAGAGTACCTTAATCCATAATCCAGCAATTGATTCTTCATCCAGAAAATCTGTGCACAATAGCTACCAGCAGAAATATACTCTGCTTCTGCTGTGGATGTGGAAATTGATTTCTGTTTCTTGTTGTACCAAGAAACTAATCTGTCACCTAGAAATTGACAGCTTCCACTTGTGCTTTTTCTATCTATCTTACAGCCTGCAAAATCTGCATCAGAGTAACCAATTAACTTGAACTCTGATTCTCTAGGATACCACAAACCAAGAGTTATGGTTCCTTTGAGATATTTGAAAATTCTCTTCACATCTGTTAGATGAGGCTCTCTGGGGTCTGCTTGAAATCTTGCACAAAGACATGTTGCATACATGATATCTGGTCTACTTACAGTAAGATAAAGAAGAGACCCTATCATCCCTCTGTAGTTTGTCATATCTACTGAGGCTCCTGTGTCTTTGTCTAGCTTTGTTGCAGTAGCCATGGGAGTTGTGGCAGATGAACTATCAAGCATACCAAATTTCTTGAGAAGATTTCTGGTATATTTTGCTTGATTGATAAAAATCCCATCATCTGTTTGCTTGACCTGTAAGCCTCTAGTGAACTCACTTTCTAAAAGAAATTGAGCCAGAGTTTCATACCATGCTCTAGGTGCATGCTTTAGTCCATATAATGCCTTGTCAAGCCTGTAGACATAATCTGGATGTTTGGGATCTACAAATCCTGGAGGTTGTTCAACAAACACTTCTTCTTCAAGTCTCCCATTGAGAAAAGCACTTTTCACATCCATCTGAAAGACTTTAAACTTCTTGTGAGCAGCATAGGCCAGAAAAATCCTAATTGCCTCCAATCTAGCAACTGGAGCAAAGGTTTCATCATAGTCAATTCCTTCCTGCTGTGAATAGCCTTTAGCCACAAGTCTAGCCTTATTCCTTGTAATCACTCCATCACTGTCTGTTTTGTTTCTGAAAACCCACTTTGTACCAACAATAGATCTGTTCTTTGGTCTTGGTACAAGTGTCCAGACTTCATTCCTCTCAAATTCATTTAACTCCTCTTGCATTGCTATTATCCAGTTAGCATCTTGAAGAGCTTCTTCCACTTTCTTGGGCTCTGTTTGAGATAAGAATGCATGATACAAACATTCATTATTTGTAGCACTTCTAGTTCTCACACTAGCTTCTGGATCTCCAATTATCAAGTCAGGTGTATGAGCTTGTGTCCACCTTCTTGCTGTAGGTAATTGACTTCTATTATCATTATTAGATCCTCCCCCTTGATCCATGCTCTCCTGATTTTCTTCTTGACCATTTGCATTCTCTGAGGCTCCCCCTGAATTGGACTGTTCAGTATTTGAACTTTCAGAGTTTGGCCCAGAGTTTCTATTTGATTGTTCAGCTGACTCACTTTCAGAATTTGAATCATCATTCTGAGAAGTTTCTGAAGTATCTTCACGCTCTCCCTCAATTGGTTCTCTATTTTGTTCTGTCAGAGAAAATTCTTCAGTGTTTACCAGCAGAGGATCAGAGTATGCTTCATCAGAGTTTGTTGGATTTGCTTCATCAAAGTTTACGTCAACAGAGTTTAGATCTTCATTTTCAAAGAGAAGTTGATCATTATATTCTTCATCTTCTATTCCAGTTATTTTCTTGTCATCAAATGACACATGTATACATTCCATGATCACTTCAGTTCTCAGATTGTATACTCTGAATGCTTTAGTTGACAGTGGGTATCCAAAAAAAATTCCTTCATCAGCTTTTAAGTCAAACTTGGTCAATTGTTCAGGATGAGTTTTCAACACAAAGCACTTGCATCCAAAAATATGAAAATATTTCAAATTTGGCTTCTTATTTTTCACCATCTCATATGGTGTTTTCCCATGCCTGTTGATCAGTGTAGCATTTTGAGTAAAACAAGCAGTTTGAACAGCTTCTGCCCAGAAATAAGTTGGCAATTTTGCTTCCTCAAGCATTGTTCTAGCAACTTCGATCAATGTTCTGTTCTTTCTTTCAACTACACCATTCTGCTGTGGAGTCCCTGGTGCAGAAAATTCTTGTTTCACTCCTCTTTCTTTACAAAATTCTTCCATTATTGCATTTCTGAATTCAGTACCATTATCACTCCTGATAACTTTCACTTTATATTGTGATCCTTTGTCCAGTAGCTTTACATGATCCATCAGAGTTAAGGCAGTTTCATCCTTCTTTGCTAAGAAATACACCCAGGTGTACCTAGTGTATTCATCAACAATGACTAGAGCATATTTCTTTCTTCCTAGAGACATTACATTTATGGACCAAATAGATCAACATGAAGGAGATGATAAGGATCCACAACTGAAGATTCAGACTTACTCTTGAAAGATGACTTCCTTTGCTTGGCCTTTTGACAAGAATCACACAGACCATCTAAGCTGAGTATTGACTTTGGAAGTCCCCTTACAAGATCTTTTCGAATTAGCTCATTGATGTTGTTTAAGTTTAGGTGAGAGAGCTTCTTGTGCCATTTCCAACTCTCCTCATTTGACATTTTTGCAGACAGACACACAGCTTTTCCTTCAGAGTTTGTTACCAAACTTGCTTCATAGATATTATTCCGTCTGTTTCCAACTAGAACAACTTTTCCTGTAGATTTACTGATAACCTCACAGTATTCAGGTTGAAAATCTACATGATAACCTCTGTCACAGATTTGACTCACAGATAGCAAGTCATGCTTGAGTCCTGGGACAAGAGCTACATTTGTGATGATGACACTTCCAAGATTGATATTGCCATATCCCATAGTACGTCCTATGTTGCCATCTCCATAGGAAACTTTTGGGCCAGCCTTCTCCTCATAGTCTGATAGCAGGGCTTTATTTCCAGTCATGTGTCCTGAACATCCACTGTCCAAGACTAGGGTACTTTCCCTTATGCCCTGCAACACAAACAATTACAAAGAGTTAGATTTAAGGATCCAGACTTGCTTGGATCCTTTGGCTTTCTTAACATTGTTAGCTTTTACAGCGGAATTACTATCAACAGAGTTTAAGCTAACTGTGTCATATTTTACACTTGCAGAGTTTGTTCTAACCCATTTCAAGTTGGGTTTTAACTCATAATAGTTGTGATAAATAGCATGATAACTCTTGCAAGTATAAATGGAATGCCAAGTGCTCCCACAGTGTGTGCATAAAGTCTGTGGTCTAACCATAACATAATCATTCTTTACTCCAGACTTGGAGGGTAAAGAATTAATATCTTTGTTCTTCCTGCAAAAACTGGCAAGATGGTTAGTACTACCACAACTATGACATGTCTTTCTAGGAGCATCAGAATTAGGCAGATAATCATTTCTTTTATTAATGCCTACTTTTCCATTCCTATTTTTCTTGAACACTTTCTGTTTGTTGATAGACTTTACCTCTTTGAGCTTATGGTTGAATTGTTTTTCTGTCATCAAACCAACATTAACCTGTTTATCACAGATTTTTACTGATTCTTTAACAGCTTCTGATTTAATCTGATTTTCTGTTATTGAACCTGCATTAACCTGTTTTTCACAAGTTTCAACTGGCTCCATAACAGCTTCTTTCTCAACTACAGATTTTAGCTTACTGGATTCAGGAACAAATTTCACAGGTTTAAGATTTGATCTAACTTTAACTTTATCTGTAAACCTAAGTTCATCTTCCTCACAGTAACCTAATCCAACAGTATCTGTCTGAAACACTTGATGAGTGTCTTTCCCAGAGTTTGTCCAAGTTTTGATTACTTTTCTCTCTTTTTCCAACTCAGATTTTATTTGCCTATATCTTTTAAGCAATTCATGTTCAACATAAACAGCATCATCTCTCTCCTTTTGAACTTGTTGCATGTTAACAAGTCTTTCTTCAAGAAATTTATTCCTCTCTTTAAGACCTAGATTCTCAGATTTGATTCTTTCATTTTCTAAATTCTGATCCCTATAACTAACATGTATGCTTTTTAGATAAACTCTCAATTCAGATATATTATCAGTATCATAAGCATAAGTTGTTAGGGTTACCTTATTTTCAGATGATTCTGATTCATCTTTGACAGTTGCCATAAGAGCATAGTTTACATCCTCATCTGAATCTGAAGTGTCTGCCCAGTCTTTTCCTTTAGTGATGAGTGCTTTTTCTGATTTTCCTTTCTTGCACTCTGGAGCATAGTGACCCATCTCTTTACACTTGTAGCACTGGATCTCAGACTTATCTTTCTTTCCAGTTTTGGTATCCCTTCCTCCAGACTTTCTGAAACTCCTTCTTTCAGAGTTTGAATCTTTCCTTAAGAATCTCTTTCCTTTCTTGAAGTTCTTGCAACCCATCTTCTTGAAGGTCTTCACCATCAAAGCAGCCATCTGCATCATTTGTTCTTCATCATCCTCAGATTCAGAAGAAGCATCAGTGTTTGAATCATCATCAGAGTTTGATGACTCAGTATCAGATTTTATGACCAAAGCCTTTCCCTTAGCTTTCTTCTTTGATGTTTCTTTCTTCATGAGTTTTTCTTCAACTTTGAGAGCAACAAATTTTGTCTTCTTTCCAGATCTTTTGTTTCTTTGTTCTATCTCAAGTTCATGAGTTTTAAGCAACCCATAGATTTCATCAAGATCTGTTTCTGCAAGATCATAATTGTCTCTAATTGTTGTCGCCTTTAAGTCCCATCTTTCAGGGAGGGATAGAAGAAACTTGAGATTTTACTCTTCAAGTTCATATTCTTTATCAACCAGAGACAAATCATTCAACAGTTTACAAAATCTGTCATAAGTATCTGTCAAAGTTTCATCAGATCTAGAGTCAAAGTGTTCATACTCCTGTGTTAGAATAGTCTTCATGTTCTTCTTTATAGCACTAGTTCCTTGACACCTGACTTCTAAAGCATCCCAAATTTCTTTGGCAGTTTTGCAGCCAATAACTCTGTTAGACATGACATTATCTAAGGCACTATGGAGAAGATGTCTAACTTTTGCATCCTTTGCAATTGATGAGATGTCTTTAGGAGTCAAATCTTTCTTCTCTTTTGGAATAGTCTTTTGTTCTTGACCAGTAATAACAGGAGACAGTTTAGTTGGCATATGAGGACCATCATTGATTCTATCAAGGTATTCTGGATCTGTGGCTTCCAGAAACATGGTCATCTTCACCTTCCATATTGGATATTCAACTGGTCTGAGAATTGGAACCCTTATAGTCTCATATCGACTCACAGAGGTAGGTTGAACCTTTTCAGGAGCTGCACCGGTTGGAACTTGTTCAGTCATGATTATACTTGTGTTTGAATTGTAAAACTGTATATATTAAACAGCCCTGGCTCTGATACCAATTGTTAGGCCGAATACACAATATATAATCAATATATGTATGAGATAACAATCAAGAACACTGTTTATGAACAATAAATTGAATTATATTAAATAACTCTTCTCTCAGTGATGTAAAATATCACAGAGAGCTGCTAGGTTACAAGAATAATGTATTCAGTATTCGCATCCCTTTTAGGGTTAACCTATCTGTGTTTATATAGTACACAGCTACATAGAATCAATCTCTAATTGATATTCCTATAAATTAGCTATACAATTTATATCAATTTAGGATTGCTTCTGTCTTCTATCCCGTTTCTTTAGCTATCTCAATATATCTTGCTTCTTTCCATCTTCAAGATATATTACTTCTAGAATCTTCAAGTAGCACCGACAGCTAAATAAACTCTCACCCCGTCAGACTTTATCAAACTCTGACTGGCTTCTAGTGTAAACTCTGATGAGTACCTGTTGCTTAAACACTGATAAACAATCATCAGCAATTATATCTAACATATAGACTCTGTAAGCTTTCCCTGCTGCATATCCCACAAATATTGCTTCATCTGCCTTTGCTTCAAATTTCCCCAAATGCTCAGCTTGATTTCTCAGAACAAAGCACTTGCATCTAAAGACATGAAGAAAATCCAATAGTGGCTTCTTTCTTTTGAGTAGTTGATAAGGGGTCATTCCCTTAGCCTGATTAATCAAAGAAATATTTTGAGTGAAGCAAGCTGTGTTAACTGCCTCAGCCCAAAAATAAGTTGGTAACTTTGATTCATCTAGCATTGTCCTTGTAGCTTCAATAAGTGTTCTGTTTTTCCTTTCAACTACACCATTTTGCTGTGGTGTCCTTGCTACTGAAAACTCATGCAAAATCCCATTTTCTTCACAGAACACCTTCATGCTTGAATTCTTGAACTCTGTTCCATTGTCACTCCTAATCCTTCTTACTTTGAAATCAGGATGATTGCTTACCATCTTGATGTGATTGATAATGATTTCACTTGCCTCATCTTTGGAGTGCAAAAAGAAGGTCCATGTAAATCTAGAAAAATCATCAACAATCACAAGACAATATTTCTTCTTTGAGATGGACATGACATTTACAGGTCCAAATAGATCCATATGAAGCAACTCAAGCTGTTGGACAATTGATGACTCTGTCTTGATTTTGAATGATGCCTTCTTTTGCTTCCCTTTTTGACAGGCATCACACAAACCATCCTTGGTGAATTCCACCTGTGGAATTCCTCTAGCAAGATCTTTCCTCACCAAATCATTCATAACTTTGAAATTCAGATGAGATAATTTCTTGTGCCATAGCCAACTTTAATCCTTGCTTGCCTTGCTGAAAAGACAATTGATGGTGTCTGGACTTGTGCTACTAAAATCAGCAATGTACACATTCTCTCTTCTGAATCCAGTCATGACCACATTGTTGTTTCCTACCTTAGAAACAACACAAGCTTCTTTAGAAAAAGTAACTAAAAATCCTTTGTCACAAAGTTGGCTGATACTAAGCAAATTGTGCTTAAGACCATCCACCAATGCAACCTCGGCTATGATGACATTCTCTTTTGAAATCAAGCCATATCCCTTAGTGTAGCCTTTACTGTCATCTCCAAAAGCAATACAAGGGCCAGCTCTTTCCTGGAACTCTGTGAGCAGGGTAGAATCACCAGTCATGTGTCTTGAACAACCACTATCCAAGTACCAAAGATTCTTTTTGTCTCCCTACACACAATAAAACCACATCAAGTTGATTTTGGTACCCAAGTTTCCTTGGGTCTTGTTTTTTTAGCCTTTGCTTTTCCTTTTATATCACTTTTCACCTTAGGCTCAGATTGATTTAAATCAACCTTTACCTTTGGTGTTCATTTCTGAGGATTGCTCACATTTTCATTCACAGCATGCATAGTTGGAGGAACAAACATGTTATTCATATTCCATGGCATTTGTGGCACATTAAACATATTCATGTATGGATTATGCACAAATGACATGCTAGCATATGGATTCTGAAATTGTGCATATGGAGCAAACATGTTAGGCATAACAGGCATTGTAGACATAGAACCATTCATTGCAAGCTTAGGCATTTTCACATTAGCAGTCTTCTTAACAGATTTGCAGTTAGTAGATAAATGACTAACACTTCCACAATTAACACATGTCTTTCTAGGAGCATATTTATCAGGTGTGTAATTGTTATGTTTGTTAATCCCTACTTTGCCATTCCTGTTATTCTTTTTATTTCCCTTAGCCTCAACTTGAACTTTCTCTAACTTGTCTTTCAATTGCTTGTTAGACAAGTGACCTACATTAGCTCTCTCAACAGGCTTCTCAACTTTCTTTGATTTACTGGACTCACCTTGAACAAAGTTCTTGGTGACAGGACCATACTTGTTATTAAGTCTAGTGAGTTCTTCATTTCTTTTCTCTGTCAACGAAATAGCCTGATCGGTTGATGGTTCATCTGTCAACGAAACAGTGCATTCCGTTGACATATCAACCTTCAACAAATGATCATTGTTGTTTGTTGACTCAGATTCTGATTCTAAGGTTTCAACAGCATACCCTAGCTTCTCTTTGTTCTTTTTCCATGATTGCTCTCAGAATGATTCCATACCATGAACATTAATTATGTTGCTAGCAACATTCCTGGAATCTTTCCATTTTGAAATCACTCCTTGTTCTATTTCTAATTGTGTTTTAAGAATTTCTTCCCTCTTTAATACTTTATCAAGTTCCATCTTGGCATCCCTACTAACACACCTCATTTTCTCAAATTCAATGAGCTGTGCTTCTAACATGGCATTTCTATCACTTAAGAGCAAATTGTTCTCTTTAATTCTTGAATTCTCCTTGGTAAGTGATTTAAGAGTAATACGCAGATTATACAATACAGTAGACATTTCATTTACTGCACTATCGCATTCCTCTTTAGAAAGCTCAGAAAGATTAGTAATTGTTACCTGGTTGCTAGAGGAACTTGCTCCCTGCTCATGATTGTTAGCCATTAGAGCCAAGTTGACATACTCAACATCATCATCTGAGTCTTCACCATTACCAGCCCAATCATACTCCTGAGACATGAAAGCTTTCTCCTTTTGTTTGAGAAGTTCAAAGTATTTCTTTTTGTAATCAACAGGCTCAAATTTCCTGTTGCCCTTCTCAACCCTGGGCTTTCTGCAGTCCCCAGCAAAGTGACCAAGCATTCCACAATTGAAACATTTAGATTTAGACTTTTCAATCCAATTATTTTTGTTTGGTTGAAAGTCTTTCCTTGGTGGCCTTGCTTCAGAGTTTCTCTTGAATTTGAACTTAGAGAACTTTCTTGACAGAAAAGAAATGTGTTCATCAATTTCATCTAAGTCATCCAAGTTGGCTGGTTCTTCTTCTTCTGTCATCTTGCCTTTTCCCTTGCTAACATCATTTCTACAACTAGCTCGACTAGTTGTGGCTTTTGCAGCTTCTTCATTATCATCTTCCAGTTGGTTCACAGATGCAATCAATGCAATAGATCCACCTTTCTTCTGTACCTTTTCAATTTCTTCATCTTGCTCCATTTCCAACTCATATGTCTTTAAGGTTCCATAAAGCTTTTCAAGAGTGTAGTCTTTGTACTCTTGAGTGTTTCTGAGAGAAACAGTCATAGGCTTCCATTCTTTTGGAAGAGCTCTAAGAAATTTAAGGTTTGAATCCTTGGTTTGATAGATCCTCCCATACAACTTTAATCCATTCAAAAGCTTTTGAAACCTACTAAACGTGTCATTTAGGGTTTCACCAGCTTTAAAGTGAAAGTGCTCATATTGTTGTATGAGGAGTTGCATTTTGTTCTCCCTTACTTGCTCAGTTCCTTCACAGAGTGTTCTAACAGTATCCCATACTTCTTTAGAGGTTATACAGTTTATGACATTGTCAAACATCTCTTGCTCCAAACCATTAAACAGAATGTTCATGGTTCTTTTATCTTTATGGATTTCTGCAACATCTTCAATAGTCCATTCTGAGACAGGTTTTGGAATTTCTACATCAGGAGCATCATTTGGCAGTCCAACTCTAGATGCAACCTTCATGGGAACGTGTGGACCTTTCTCAATGCAGTCTACATACCTCTCATCCATAGACATGAGATGTAAATGCATCTTTACTTTCCAGTGAAAGTAATTGTCCTTATCAAGAACTGGTATCTTTACTCCTGCATCCTTCTTCACCATGGTTACTGTTTTGGTCTTGATCTTTAAACTTCTTGTATGTTAGAATCTTGCTCTGATACCAATTGTTAATCCCAAATGACCAAACAGAATTGTAGAAGGGGGGGGGGGTTGAATACAATTCTAGATATTTCTCAAACTTAAAACAACTTTCGAAATAAAACTGAACTTATAAAATAAAAACACAAGCACTTAAATAATTTCAGTTGGATTGTTTGATGATCCAACTGAAGTGTTTTTATTGCGGAAATAATCTGTGATACAAAATGTACACAGCTGCTCAGTTACAAGAATGTAGAGAAGTATGCTCTCAAAGATAGCTAATACAATCTATTTGTTTTTCTTCCCATACATCTATTTTAACTGCTACACTTGGTTATATATATTCCCAAGTTTACAATGCTATTTTTGGCTACTCTAAAGTACACTAGAGGTAACCGCCAGTAGCTTGCTTTTCATCCCTTTTGTCCAATGGTCCTTGGAGATCTTTGCTTTTGTCTTCATGCTTATGATGATCACTCCCAAGAGCCTTATTGGAAATTGGAATGTTTCCTTATTTCCAGTAACCATTTTAATGGCTCCCAATGCAAAGTACACTTCTACATCTCCTTTTGATCTGTCAGAAAACTGTCACTATCACTTTGTAAACTATTCAGAAAAGTAATAATGATTCGTTGATAGCAGGATGATGTGTTTCGTTGATAGCAGGAAGATGTGTTTCGTTGATAGCTTTATTCTTCATTCCGTTGATGGTGTATTCCTCGTTTCGTTGATAGAGTAATCTTCATTCCGTTGAAAGACTAATCTTCATACCGTTGATAGAGTAATCTTCATACCGTTGACATGTCTTCACTTAGGCAAAATTACATGGCATAATATATTTACAATTCACCAACCTATTTTGCCTATCTAGTACTTAGTCAACATGACTTAGAAAACCTATCTAATACATACAACAAAATGCCTATCAAACTGTGAAGTATTGTACAGTGCAATTGCTACATCACTCATTTCGTTGATGAGCTTCCTGTCAACGAAACGCTGCAAAGCATGCCATTCCGTTGACAGTTACAAAATGACTTAATACAAAATCTACTAAGTGTTTTTATAATTATCATCAAGAACAACATATTCCTAACACACTTCTTCCACCCACTCTTTTTTTTCTTTTAATACATATATTATTCTTTATTTCCTAAGTTATAATACGTCCAAGGTTTCTCCTTCGAACGGATTTTTGATTCTCGTTTTCGTTTGCGATTTCTGACTACACGATTAGTAACCGTTTATTATTCCTGAACTTCCGCTGAAATCTAGGATCAATCGGAGACTATAAAATTTTACTATTTACCTTGGAGCACTATTCATCAATGTTACTATTCATCCTTGTTTTTTTTCCTCTTGAAACGATTCGAAAATATTTCCTAAAAATAGCGAATAAAACTCTACGCGATTCTCGTAGTGAATAGTAACTATTCCCTATTCACTCCAACAATCGAATCCTTAAATCGACTTTAATAAAATAATAAAATATAAAATCCTTGGATTCTCAATTTAAATAAATCACTCTCTTGATCTCATCGATATGCTTTTCACTGCCCGGTCAAATATTACACCAAAATAAAATTTGGAATTTCTGAATTCCGATCGTCTTTGCATTCACTTATTTACTCCGTAGATCACTAATATGACTTCGGAATATCCACACTACGTCTCGTACATAGGTGGCATGAAAAATTTTCTTAATCCTCAAAATCACTATTCATCCACCAAATTCACTATTCACTGATGCACTTAATCAAAATAAGAAAAGTTTTAATTTTACCAAAAATTGGGTTATTACAGTTTGTGAGCAATTTCCAGAGACCACAGTAGCCAGTTCCTAACACCTATCATCCTAATAACAGGAACCATCCTAACTTCAGTTGGAGTAACAATCAGGGTGGTATGCAACAACCACAACAGCCGTATCAGCAGTATGGAGCTAAGCCATTTAATTCTTCTGGTTTTCAGCAGCAGTATGCTCCAAGGCAACCATATCAACCACCAGGGTTTCAACAACCATCTCATGGCAGTGTTGGTCAGTCGTCTAATGAAAAATCTGAATTGGAAGAGTTGAGGCTAATGTGCAAGAGCCAAGTTGTTTCCATCAAAACTCTAGAGAATCAGATCGGTCAGATTGCTAATGCTTTGTTGAATAGACCACATGGAACTCTCCCTAGTGATACGGAAGCTAATCCAAGCAAACGGGAGGCCAAAGAACATGTAAAAGCAGTTACCTTGCGATCTGGAAGGGTTACGAATGATCAGAACTCAGAAACAGCGCAAAACGAAGAAAATTTAAAAATCAGCAGAATGGTGAGCGCGTCCGCGCCCTAGGGAGCGCGCCCGCGCCCTTGCCTGTTTCAGAAAATAAAAAGTTGATGAATCCAGCTGTTCAGAATGGTGCCGACATGGAAAAGAGTGACCATTCTATTGAGAAATCTACTCTGCAACAATCTACAGAGAGCAACCAAGTCTATCCTCCTCCGCCATTCCCTAAACGACTTCAGAAGCAAAAGTTGGATAAGCAGTTCGCTAAATTTTTGGAGGTTTTCAAGAAGTTGCATATCAATATACCTTTTGCGGAAGCTCTAGAACAAATGCCGAGCTACACAAAGTTCATGAAGGGTATTCTATCTCGGAAGTTGAAACTCAAGGAGTTAGAAACCGTCGCTCTTACAGAAGAATGCAGTGCTATTCTACAGCAGAAGTTACCTCCCAAACTGAAGGATCCAGGGAGTTTCACCATACCGTGCACTATCGGCAATCTATCTTTCAACAAGTGCTTGTGTGACTTGGGAGCTAGCATCAATCTTATGCCGTTATCTGTCTTCCTACAACTTGACCTACCTGAACCAAAACCTACGAACACGTCTTGGTTAAGGTGGATAAGCTTATCTTCCCTGCGGATTTTGTTATTCTGGACTTCGAGGAGGACAAGAAGATTCCAATTATCTTGGGAAGACCGTTCCTCGCTACAGGCCGTACTTTGATAGATGTGCAGAAAGGAGAGCTCACAATGAGGGTACATGACCAGAATGTCACTTTTAATGTCTTCAATGCAATGAAATTTCCTACAGAGGAAGAAGAATGTTTTAAAGTGGATCTGGTTGAGTCTGCAGTATACACGGAGATTGAGCATTTGCTTAAGTCAGATACCTTGGAGAAGGTACTGATAGGGGATTCTGAGATTGAAGACGAAGAAAGAGAAGAGCAACTGCAGTACTTGAATGCATCTCCGTGGAAAAGGAAAACTGACATGCCATTCGATTCTCTTGGAATAGCAGAGCTGAAGAAGTCTCAGGAGCATCTCAAACCATCTATTGAAGAAGCTCCTACACTTGAACTCAAACCACTACCAGAGCACTTGAGGTATGCTTTTTTAGGTGATGCATCTACGCTACCTGTGATTATTGCATCTAATTTGTCAGGTAGTGAAGAAGAAAAACTTTTGCGGATTTTGAGAGAGTTCAAATCAGCAATTGGATGGACCATAGTGGATATCAAGGGAATCAGCCCTTCGTATTGTATGCATAAAATTCCAGTGGAATAAGGAAGTAAACCAACTATGGATCCTCAGAGGCGTCTTAATCCTATCATGAAAGAGGTAGTGAAGAAAGAAATACTTAAGTGGTTGGATGCAGGAATCATCTATCCTATTTCAGACAGTTCTTGGGTGAGCCCGGTACAATGTGTGCCTAAGAAGGGAGGCATGACATTAGTTGCTAACGAGAAGAATGAGCTCATCCCTACTTGTATAGTTACAGGGTGGAGAATTTGCATGGACTACCGAAAGCTGAATAAAGCCACCAGAAAAGATCACTTCCATCTTCCGTTTATTGATCAGATGCTAGACAGGTTAGCTGGCCATGAGTTCTACTGCCTTCTAGATGGTTATTCAGGTTAAAATCAGATCTGTATTGCTCCAGAAGATCAGGAAAAGACCACATTCACATGTCCTTTTGGCACTTTTGCGTTCCGTCGCGTTTCTTTCAGACTCTGTGGTGCACCTGCCACCTTTCAGAGGTGTATGATGGCCATTTTCTCAGATATGATTGGCATAAATGTGGAGGTGTTCATGGATGACTTCTCAGTTTTTGGAACTTCATATGATGAGTGCCTACAAAATCTAGGCATGGTGCTGAAACGATGCGTTGAGACCAATCTGGTGCTCAACTGGGAAAAATGTCACTTCATGGTACAAGAAGGAATCATTCTTGGGCATAAGGTATCTAGCAGGGGGCTTGAAGTGGATAAGGCCAAAGTGGAGATGATTGAAAATCTTCCCCCACCAATCTCAGTTAAGGGAATTCGCAGTTTTCTTGGTCATGCGGGTTTCTATCGGCGGTTCATTCAAGACTTCTCCAAAATCTCTAAACCTTTATGCAATTTGTTGGAGAAGGATATTCCTTTCAAATTTGATGAAGATTGCTTAGCTGTTTCGATCTTTTGAAGAAGAAGTTGACTACAACACCTATTATTATTGCACCTTATTGGGGTGAACCGTTTGAGTTGATGTATGATGCTAGTGACTATGCGGTGGGATCTTTTCTTGGTCAAAGAAAGAACAATGTGTTCCATGTGATATACTATGCGAGTAAAACCCTCAACGATGCACAACTGAACTACACTACTACAGAGAAGGAGCTCTTGGCAGTTGTTTATAGTTTCAAGAAATTCAGGTCGTATTTGCTTGGGACGAAGGTGATAGTCTATATTGATCATGCAGCCATTCGATATCTGATTTCGAAGAAATATTCAAAGCCTCGGTTGATTCGTTGGGTTATTTTGCTTCAAGAATTCGATTTGGAAATTAAGGACAGAAAGGGTACTGAAAATCAGGTAGCGGATCATTTGTCACGTTTGGAAGACCACGGTAAGAATTCAATGGATAAAACTCCAATCAACGAATCTTTTCCTGATGAGCAACTTTTTGGGGTGCAAGATGAAGAACCATGGTTTGCAGATATTGTGAACTATCTTGTGAGTAATGTCATCCCTTCAGAATTCTCTTACGCTCAAAGGAAGAAGTTTCTGCATGATGTGAAGTGGTACCATTGGGACGAGCCATTCTTATTCAGACAGAGAGCGGATCAGATGATAAGAAGATGCATTCCATATAGTGAAACTGAGGGTGTTTTGCGTGATTACCATTCCACCACTTATGGAGGTCATTATGGTGGAGAGAAGACAGCTACTCGAGTACTTCATGCGGGATTTTACTGGCCGACTCTGTTTAAAGATGCTCACCAGTTTGTGTTGAGATGTGATAGATGCCAAAGGGTTGGTAATATCTCTAGGAGGAACGAAATGCCTCTTAATATGTTGCTTGAAGTTGAAATTTTCGATGTTTTGGGAATCGATTTCATGGGACCATTTGTTTTTTCATGCAATAATCAGTACATTATGTTAGCTGTGGATTACGTTTCTAAATGGGTCGGGGTAAAGGCTTTACCGACCAATGATGCTAAAGTGGTGTTGAGTTTTCTGCATAATCAAATTTTCACACGTTTCGGAACTCCAAGGGTAATCATCAGTGATGAGGGTACGCACTTCTGTAACCGCAAGTTCACAGCCTTAATGGCTAGGTATAATATCAATCATCGTGTTGCTACTGCTTATCACCCTCAAACAAATGGTCAAGCAGAAGTTTCTAACAGGGAAATCAAGCGCATTCTAGAGAAAGTGGTAAATCCTTCGAGGAAGGATTGGTCGTTGAAGCTAGATGAAGCTGTTTGGGCTTACAAGACACCGTTGGGTACGTCACCTTTTCAATTGGTGTATGGTAAGGCTTGTCATTTGCCTTCCGAGCTGGAGCACAAGGCATATTGGGCTTTGAAGAAGTTGAATTTTGATATGTCAGCTGCAGGAGAGAAAAGAATGCTTCAGATTAACGAGTTGGATGAGTTTCGTCTTCAGGCTTATGAAAATCACAAGTTATACAAAGAGAAGGTCAAGAGATGGCATGATAAAAAGTTGGTGCACAAGTCATTTGTGCCTGGTCAACTAGTTTTGCTTTTCAACTCTCGTCTCAAACTTTTTCCAGGGAAACTTAAGTCAAGGTGGTCGGGACCATTCACGGTAAAAACAGTGTTTCCACATGGTGCAGTGGAAATTTTTGATAAGTCACCGGATCAAGCATTCAAGGTAAATGGGCAGAGGTTGAAACCATATTTTGGAGGAAGTGTGAATCGCGAGGCGGAGACCACGGTTCTTGTTACGACTAAATAAGAAAATGGATTCACGTCAAGCTATTGACGTAAAACAAGCGCTTCGTGGGAGGCAACCCATGCAATTGTTATAGTATTACTCTGTGTCAAAAAAAAAAAAAAAAATTCTTGGCAGAAGACAGAGCGCGCACGCGCCTTCCAGGAGCGCGACCGCGCTAGAGGTTCTGTCAGAAAAAAAAACGAAAAAAGGGAAAAAAATCACAAAAATAGATTTTTTGTGTTGTTTCCCCCTATTTAACCCTACCCCCACCCATTCCCAGCCATTACAAGTAAAACCCTAGCCCCTCATTATCTCTCTAATCCTAAATTCCTAAACCTATACACACAATTACATACACATCTACACACAAAACTCCATGGCTCCACCTAAGCGACCCCGATTTGCCGGTGGCAGTAGCACTAACCGTTCTTCCTCTGAAGATGATTCAAGTATGGGTTTTGGGGGAGAGAAATTTACTACACCTGAGGCTCAGACTGAGTTTACACGGTTGTTGTCAAAAGCCGTGGCCAAGGAAAGGGGGTTTTTGCCACAACCTACGGATGGGTATTTGTTTCGTATGATTACAGCAAAGGGTTGGGAGAGTTTTTGTGAAGCACCGGAACCGGTCCCATTGAGTATTGTGCGGGAATTCTATGCCAATGCGAAGGCTGATAAGAATGGGTACAGTGTGGTTCGAGGATTCACTGTGGACTACACTCCGAAGGCTATTCATCGAGTTCTGAATTTGCCGAGGAAGAAGAGGGGAGACAAGGATTGGTCATTGAAGACCCTGGCGGATGTGGATTTAGAGTACATCATCGGGGAGCTGTGTGTTCCGGGTACAGCCTGGAAGTATAGGCCTGGCACCACTGAGCCGGTCACTTTCCCGGCTTCGACGATGAACAGGTATGCGAGGGCCTGGAACATGTTTATGTGTGCTAACATTATGCCGTCTTCGCACTCGCATGAGGTTACAGTTGACAGGGCTATTATTCTATGAGGGATTCTG
Source organism: Heracleum sosnowskyi (assembly GCA_030848705.1). Taxonomy (NCBI): domain Eukaryota; kingdom Viridiplantae; phylum Streptophyta; class Magnoliopsida; order Apiales; family Apiaceae; genus Heracleum; species Heracleum sosnowskyi. The sequence continues at coordinate 78,470,445 of CM061235.1, forward strand.
AATGAGGAGTATATTGATCTTGGGGCTCTCATTCATAGGAATATTCTGAGGTTCCTGCGAGGTAGTACAACGGGGGCGATTCCTCATGCCTCTGTTGTAACCAGACTCTGTACAGCTGTAGGTGTCCATTGGTTCGAGGAGGAGCAGCTGCAGTTACCTAGTGCTCCTATTGATCACTCGACGATCACACGGTTGGAGGACTGGACAGGTGGCGCTCCTGATTACTCCGGTTTGGGGTATACTGATCTTGATGAGGAAGGCGATGCTCAGCCTCATGTGCCTGCAGCAATGTTTGGGGGTACTTCTGGGAGTCAGTGAGAGGTTGACAGGTCTGATTTTGGTGAGGCTTAGTATAGGCGGCTGACACGGCGTATAGACGCCATGCACGACATCCATCGCCGCTTTGCTCAGGACTTGACTCAGGCTTTGGGTACTGCATTCCGAGCCACTGGAGTTGATATTGCTTGGCCTAACTTTGGAGCTGATGTTGTCTATCCACCACCGGATACACCACCCGAGGAGGGTGGTTCTGCTGAGGATTAGGTACTCTCTGTGCTTATCTTGTTATTCCCTTCAATGAGGACATTGAATACTTTAAGTTTGGGGGTGATAATTAAGGAATAGTAGTGTTAGTGCGTGTGTTCATATAGGATTCATATTGCATGTGTAGTTGCAGTTTCATTCGTAGTATTGCATGTTTATGTCATATAGAGCATTCTGTTTGCATTAGTGTTTATATATATCATGTGAGTCCATTTAGTTGCATTTGCATATTTCATGATCCCGTAGGACTTGGCTGTTTCCGTTGGTGAGTCGATGTTGATTGGGGTGTGGTAATGATGAATAGAGGGTTGATTTTAGTTCCTATGAAATTGACTTGCATGCAAGAAACAAATTAACTACATAAGTCTTATTGGTTGCTTTTGGATTTGATCAGACCATACTTGTTTGGATGTTAGTATTTAATCACTTGCTTACATTTAGAATGTTCGTCTATTCCCTTGAAAACGAAGGAGCACTAAAGTAAAAGTTTGGGGGAACCAGGGATTTCATGCTAGTTGTTAATAAAGGTTAGGCGTCAAATGGCTAGTAGCCGCTCATAATAAATGAGTAGTCTAGGGAGGGATGAGAAAAAGCAAAGCGCACTCATTCCGAAATTGTTAGGTGCTTTTTAGTTTTATTAAATAAATAAAAAAAAAAGAAAAAAAAGAGTTGTGTTAGTTGTGTATATGCAGAATTGATCAGGGTGAGCTCTTTAATACTCGAGCAATTAAGTTCTAGGGGACTTTGTGCCTAGTGACCTAAGACTTTTCCGGTCTGGGATCCACTAACCTAACGCTCGCTACATGGGTATTATTGTATAAGCCGTTTGGGGTCTCATCCATTGCACGGTCGAATAAGCATGCGCATGAATTCCTGTCTAACTCAAGTGGATTATGGAGGTGTCTCTTAGTGATTTTTTGTGTCTAGAGTTCATTCAGTTTATAAGCTTGTGGTTGTTTTGGCGAAGAATAGGATATGGTCTTGATTTAGTTTGGGAGTATATTGAGGAGCATCGCACACACTCACGTTTCTGTGTTTGTATTGTTAGTATACGGGGATTTAGTCGAGCTCTGTTTGGAACATTGCATTCTTTGAGATGTTGGTTTGTTGATTGGTTATGGTTAGTCTGAGGGGATCGTCTGCATTATCATATTAGTTGCATTCATGCATTGCATTATATATATATATAGTCTGTTGAGGACAAGCATCGGTTTAAGTTTGGGGGTGTGATAAGTGGATTTTATATCTACTTGGAACGCTTCGTATCGGCTTAAATTGATCGCTTGCACTCAAGTATTTGGTGTTTTTAATGTGTTTTTAGTTAGAATGTGCAGAGCTGCAGCGTTGGTAGAATTGTGGAGTTTTCATGACTAATGGTGGTATAGAGCATAAGAAGTGAAGGCCATGCAGTTGCGGGAGTTGAGAGCGCAAAGAAACGTAAAGAAAATAGCTTGCAGAATCCAGGACAGAAAGAGGAGCGCGCCCGCGCCATGTTGGAGCGCGCCCGCGCTATGTCTGCAGAACCAAGAGCGCGCCCGCGCTATGTCGAATGCTGAAGATCCTGATTCTGTTCTATTTTGGAAAGAGGCAGAGACCAGTCAACCGCGAGGCTATATATACACTTGGGGACGATTTTAGGGTTACATAACATCCTATTTATCTATCTACCAGCAGAGAGAGCCAGAAGATACAACGTGGCGGCAAAATTCCAACGCTCGTGACAAGCAACGGAGTTCTTGTTTTACTTCATCTTTTGTGTTCTTCTTTAGGCGATACTTTGGATCATTGTTTTGAGTTGTTTCAGAAACCTTATTACTATTTACTCTTTATTAGTATTCCAGACTTTATCACTATCATGTTTTCATCAGAACCCATGATGACGAACGGTTCGATTATGAACTAATCGTTATCATGGGATTCTAACGGATTTATATATGGATTTTAGTAGTTGATTGTTTTAAGGATTTGTGTGTGATGAATTATTGGCTTCCTAGTATGGTTGTACTTATTCTTCTGTGATGCGTAGCTAACATCTCAGTTATTGGTTAATCTCTATTGATTGCGAAAGTGGATATAGAGGTTTAGAACTTGCCATGCTAGCATAGGTTTATGTATGTTTGTCATGCATGATTCGTAGGTAATTTGTTAGATCCGAATTCAGTGATCGTCAGGATCTAGACTCAAACTGATCAGGATTGCTGACGTCATCAGTATTGCATGGTCATCAGTATTTGATCAAGCGTCAGTATCAGGATTATCATCAGGATGCATATCAGGATTGGGATCAGGTTTGATCATCAGGACTAAGAAGCTGATCAGGATTCCTACTTCGAGTTATATTTGGAGTCTAGTTAAATAAGGAAGCTTATTTTGTCGGTTCCTTATTTATAGTAATGAAGCTATCGAATTAGGATAGGTTTCAATCTTTGTAATTGATTAGGACTTATCTTGTAATTTATAGAGAAGCTGTGTAGTATATAAACACAGTTTAGGTTGTGGTTTGATAAGACCAGAGAGAGAGATCGAACCAGAAGGATCACAAACGAATTTTGTGTAACTTAGCAGCTCTCAAGAACACAAAATTTCTTGAGAGAGTTTGTAACAGTTTTATATCAGATTTAATAAAGCTGTTATCTTTCTTTCATATTTGTGATATATACTTTAAGAAGTCTATTATCTTATACTATTGTATTCAACCCCCCTTCTACAATAGATTATTACTGGGCAACAATTGGTATCAGAGCAAACTGATTTAAATTTGAATCAGATACGATCTAAGATGTCGACAACCAAGTATGAGAGCATGAAAATTCCCATTCTGAAGAAATCGGAATATTCAACATGGAGAGTAAAGATGCTGATGTACCTGGAGGCTATGGACCCTGACTATTTGGACAGGATTCGTGATGGACCATATATTCCTACCAGAATCATAGAACGAACAGAAACTACTCCTGAACATTATGTGATCAAGGGTAAAAGTGAATGGACTCCAGAAGAAAAAGCTCATGTACTCAGGGAACCAAAGATAAAGAATATTCTTCACAACAGTCTTGATGCTGTCATGTCGAACAGAGTGATTGCATGCAAGTCTGCAAAAGAAATCTGGGATACTTTGGAAACTCAGTGTCAGGGATCTGCATCTGTCAAGAAGAACAGAAGGGCTCTCTTGATTCAAGAATATGAACAATTTGATGCAAGACCAGATGAGAGCCTAACTGAGTTATATGACAGATTTCTGACACTTCTCAACGATTTATCTTTAGTTGGCAAGGAATATGAAACTGAAGATTCAAACACCAAGTTTCTAAGAGATTTACCAGAAGAATGGGACACTCAGACCTCGATCATTAGACATCAGTATGATCTTAACACTGTGTCTCTTGATGAAGTCTATGGAATGCTAAGAACTCATGATGTTGAAGTTCAACAGAGAAAGAATAAGAAAAGCAGCAAGGCAAAATCTATTGCTTTGAAAGCAGAGGCTAAATCAAAAGGAAAAGCTGTGGAGGTCTCAAGAAGGAAAACAAAAGAAGCTGAGTCAGATCCTGATAACTCTTCATCAGATATTGATGGCAATCCTGATGCTAATACTGATGATGACTCTTCTGACTCAGACATGGAAGAGATGGTTGCTATGATTGTCAGAAGCTTCAAAAGGATGAAGTTCAGGAAGGCTAGAAGACAAGGCAACTTTCAGAAAAGGACCTTCAATGCAGAGAAAGACAAGAATATCAAAAAGGACAGCAGGGGTAGAAAATTTGACAAGTCAGAGGTTAGATGCTACAAGTGTAATGGTATGGGTCACTTTGCTACTGAGTGCAAGAAGACAAAGGCACTCATAAAATCAAGCAAGGACTGGATGGACTCTTCCTCAGAATCTGATACTGAGGTGGTCAATTATGCCCTAATGGCCAATTCTGATGATACTGCTATTCCTGATGATAAGGTACTAAATACTGTCTTTGATTTTGATACTGATAATGCTTCTGAGTTAAGACGTTTTCTAAAGTCATTACATATTAGCTTTAGAAGTCAAACTGCTGAGAATACTAGAATCTTATCTGAGATGTCTGAACTTAGGAACAGGAGTGAGCATTTAGAAGCTGAATTTTCTCTTATGCAAAAAGTACATATATAATGTGATAATGCTAAACACATGTACTTAGAGATGAAACTTAAATGTACTACTCTTGAAAAAGAACTTGTGGATGCTAATGAGAAAATCAGAACTTGGACACACTCGGGTAGAAAATTTCATGAGATTAATACCTCTAAGAACTGGAAAGAGTGTCTACGTTATAAGTCAGATGAAGATAAGAAACTGAAGGAGAAAGTTGTTATTGATGAGACAGTCAGTCCAAAAACCTATAGACATGTTATAGACAAAACCAAATCTAAGATTACTCCTGTTAATTTTGTTTTTGGTAAGGATTCCAATTCAACTTTTGAAAAGGGATCTACTTCTGTTCAAAGTGATAAAGCTGTTAAGTCTAAACCTGTCATGAGTAAAGTTACTAAGAATGTAGGTTTACTGTCTCAAAAACAACTCAAGGATAAAATATGTGAAGTTATAGATAAGAAAAAGGAAGCTACTGTTAAGAGGAACAGGAATCGTAAAATTGGGATTAATAAAGAGAATGGTTATAAATATATCCCAAATGCACCTAGAAAATGTTGTTTTAACTGTGGGAACTCTAATTGTAACAGCCCCAGATCCGGGGTCGGGGATCCGGTCGTTACGGTCTCAATTTCCATCCATAATACTTGCACTTGAATCAGAACAATTAAACTGCATGCTGTGACCCCGCAATAACAATACCACACACACACAACTAGTTATAGTCCCAGAGATGAAATTGGAATAAGTATCTAGTCATAGGATCCACAAGTTATAAGCTATTACAAACCCAAAAGATTACAGAGTATGCTTAATAGCTCTTGGCGTTGCTTACATTAATCATAATATAAATAAGTATGATACACAAAAGCTGTAGCCTAGGCTACAGGTTACTACTACCTCGGCTATGGCGGCTACGACATCAGCGGGTAAATCTCTGACGGCTGCTACCTGCTTGCGCAGAGTGTGCCTGTTGCGGGCCATCTGCTCTAGCTGTTGTTGTGATATAAATAAATAAAGCAAGGGTGAGCAATAGAGCCCACCAAAATAGTTTATGACAAATTATCAGTATATAACAGTTCGAAAAAATCTTTGTAGCCACATGTTATGCTTTAAACGGATAAGATACTAGTATAACGTAAAAGATGAAGTTACGAGGAAAATTAATATAATGTTTCCGTAACCCAAAATCCACTTATGCATATATAATCTGAGTAAGATTTTATCAGAGTTATAACTCATAAAATAAAAGATGAAGTTTCAAGGATTTATTGTGACTTCATTTTGTTAAACACTTTTCGACCCTCTGCCAACATGATCGGTAAACCTGTACTAAGGGGGCTACCCTTACTATGATCAGTAGCAGGTTGTACAACTAAAAAGGGTTTTCTACATGTAGATGGAAGAACACGACAGTCTGACATTGTCTACCGCCTTTCTGGATCTCCCCGGCCCATTTGGGGCAATAAAATGATGGATCGGCGCGACTCGACCTCTTACACTTGCTCCTAGTTCGGATGAAATCCATGACTCTGAAACGTAAAGATCGTCCTCCTTTCCCCAAGTGTAATACTTGTTGATACGACTCCACTAAGTAGTTATACCTAGGTTGGAAAGGAAGATTCTCCAATATTTCCCAAGCAATGCTTGTTAATGGATATCGACTTGTTCCATTAATTTACCCCTCGATCGTTGAGGTGGTAACACAACATTTGACTTGTAGCAATTAAATTGCTCCGAGAAAATATCTGTCCCTTGACATTTTTTGAGTTAAGAGTTTAAAATGAGTAGCAGTCACTTAAATCAGGTTTCCCATATTTTTGATAGTTGAGCGAGCATTTAAATCCTCTTAAAAGACAGATTTAAATGGAAAAACAGTGTTTTGGGAACCTCTTTTTGATAAAAAAAATTAATAATTAATAATACAGCTTAGAGTATCCTTCATAATTATTGAAGGTCGAGGATAAACTTTAAATAACATTTCTCATTTTTAAAACTTGTTAAAAGTATTTAATAAATAATCGAATAATATTTATTAAATAAGTAAACCTTAAACGAATCTTCGAAAATAATATTCATTAAGTAAATAATGATTAAATGAATATTCAAAAATAATATTCATTAATTAAATAAACCTCAAATGAATATTCAAAAATAATATTCATTAAATAAATAAACCTCAAATGAATATTCAAAAATAATATTCATTAAATAAATAAACCTCAAATGAATATTCAAAAATAATATTCATTAAATAAATAAACCTCAAATGAATATTCAAAAATAATATTCATTAAATAAATAAATATCGAATAACGGTTACCCGATATCTTTATCGAAAAAATAATCTTTAACATATACAAAAAATATAATTACTTCTGATCTAAAGAAAAATCACACACCCTTATCCTAGGGCATTTATAAAAACCTGGCTTATAGCTTATATCCCATATCTAGCTTATAAGCCCCAACCTCAAGTCATAACCTCGAGTATCGCTATATATAGCAGTTCGAAAACAAGCATGCAATTTATATATCGCAATTGCATATCATATATGAAAACAGTTTATTATCACAACAACAGTAAGTATAGGTTTCGAAAACTTGACTGGTGGTGAGGTAGGGGTAGTGTGCCTCGGGTTAATCCGGTGATCTATACATAGTCAAAATATCCGAGGTTAATCACTTAACACTTTCATGAAACTAAGTATGTACTATCTCAAGTAAACAGGTTCATTTTCAAGTTAACGCTTTTAAGAACTTCCACTCGCGTATGCTCGCTCACGCATTTTTATAAAATTGAGATTTAATCCTTTCAACACGAAATTTTTTCGAGGGTCTTCCTAAACGTACCTAGCATGTTAACATAAAGTTTCACATTCTAATAAGTCGATTAAGGGGTTTGATCATTGCCTCAAAGTTGGCTAAGTGGTATAGTTTGGTTTCGCGAAACATCTTTTACTAAAATACTTGTTTCTCCTAAACCGTAAATCGGATTCACATGATTTTCGCACCAAAACGAACCTTGAAACAAGACCTACACTATAATGGGCAGTGGTGATCTTGGACAGAAGTCATTATGTTCGAATATCACAATCAAAACAAGGTTAAGGAAAATCGGGCATTATAACAGCTATGTTTTAATGATTCCAAAGTTTAATCATAAACTTTACATGATCAATCCAACCAAATCATCAAGTCAATTCCTCAACATCATTACTAGTCCATAATCATCATCAACCATAGTCAAAACCAACATCTACTTATTCATCCTCAAAACAACATCAAACTTTCATCAAATTCAATCAACCATCCTTATGTTCATACTAACTAAACTATACTTAAAACTAACCATATAAATCCATTTATAACTAAGGGTTTCAAGAGTTTATACCTTCCTTGATGCTTGATGTATACTAACAATAGTTTATAATCCTTCCTTGAGCTTCGAACAAACCTTAACAAGCTTAATCCTTAAGAACAAAATCAAGAACACAAAAGATTACTATTCATTTCACTATTCACTCTCATCTTCAATCAGGGATTTGAACATGTTAACCACAATGGATGATGCTAAGATTAAGAGAATACCTTAGTTTGGAAATATGGAAGCTTTAGAATCCAAGAACATGATTTATGGATGAGTGGAAGATGATCTTTGAAAAATCTATCTTTCTTTTCTTCAAAAGGGCCGAATGCTTTTGTTCTTCAAGTGGGGTTCTTTCTTGATTTTTTTTGCCTTGGTTGATTTGATAGAAAATGTGATATTTTGTAGTTTAAATGGTGAGTCATTGCAATAAGCCTCATCATCAAGACACATGTCGAGCAACGGGATACTATGGTGGCAAAGCAGTTTTACTACTTTGTTCTCTTTCACACGGATGATCCAATTGTTGCATTCCTTGAATTAATCTTTTTACATGTTACTTCCATGCCTATATTTAATCCTGTAAGTGTCGCGTTGTCCCGTCGCCGCTTAATCTCGTAGAATGTTCGCAGGGTTTCTTAAGTGTTCTATCGAAGTAGTTTACCGTAAACGTTCTTGATATCACTAATTCTTTTATTAAATACATATCCATGGAATTGATAATTAAATCCTCCAATATTTTTTAAATAATGATTAATCCATCCGTTATTGGTGAAATTTCGGAGAAAACAGAAATGATATTTTTCCGATTCTGACAGCTTTTGCATTCCTTCATTTACCTCATAGATCACTAATATGACTTTGAAAGTTCATTATACCGTTCCGTGCATAGGGTGGTCTGAAAACTTTTTAAATGAAAAAGTTACTATTCATCAATGGTTTTTAACAAAAGTTACTATTCATCAATAGTTCTTAAATAAGTACAAAATTTGGGGATATTACAGTCTCCCCTCCTTAAAAGGATTCCGTCCCGGAATCAGTTTGAAAACAAATGGGGGTACTTTTCCAGCATAGCACTTGCTAGTTCCCAGGTTGATTCTTCCACATTATGATTTTGCCACAAAACTCTGACTAGCTTGATGACCTTGTTCCAGAGCACTTGTTCCTTTTGATCAATGATTTCCATAGGTTGCTCCACATAGGTTAGGTCTGGCTGCATGTCTACGTGTTCGTATTCCACTATGTGCTTAGCATTCGGGTTGTATTTCCTCAGCATTGAAACATGAAACACATTATGCACTTGTTGCAGGTTTGGGGGTAATGCTAGCTCATATGCTAACTTTCCAATACGTCTTAAGATCTCAAATGGTCCAATGTATCTAGGACTCAGTTTTCCCTTCTTTCCGAACCTCATCAAACCTTTTCAAGGAGATACCTTTAAGAACACTAGGTCTCCCACTTCATATTCCTTGTCCTTCCGGGCCAAATCAGCATACTTCTTTTGTCTATCTTGGGCTGCTACCAGCCGTCCTCTGATTAGATCTACTATGTCCTTAGTCCGTTGGACCACTTCGGGCCCAAGCATCTTTCGTTCTCCAACTTCATCCCAATACAAGGGAGATCAGCATCTTCTTCCATAAAGGGCCTCGTAAGGCGGCATTCCTATGCTTGCATGAAAACTATTGTTGTAGGAAAACTCAATCAGTGGCAGGTGATCATCCCAACTTCCTTTAAAGTCTATAGCACAGACTCTTAACATATCCTCTAGTGTTTGGATGGTCCTTTCACTTTGTCCGTCTGTTTGGCGGTGATAGACGGTACTCATGTTCAACCGGGTTCCTACACATTCTTGGAAGCTTCTCCAAAATCTGTAGTTAAATCTGGGATCTCGGTCAGATACTATGGCGACTGGGACTCCGTGTCGCACCACTATTTCTTTCAAGTAAATATCCACTAGTCTGTCGACAGTGTACCTTTCGTTGATCGGAAGAAAGTGAGCTGACTTCGTCAGTCTGTCTATGATTACCCATATGGTGTCATGATTGGCCTTGGTCCTTGGTAAACCTACTACGAAGTCCATAGCTAGGTGTTCCCATTTCCATTCGGGAATCTCTAGGGTCGTAAAAGCCCACTGGGTCTCTGGTGTTCCGCTTTCACTCGTTGGCAGGTCAAGCATCTGCTTACCCACTCTGCTACGTCCTTTTTCATGTTAGGCCACCAGTAGTATTCCTTCAAATCCCCATACATCTTGGTGCTTCCTGGGTGAATTGAATACATTGAACTGTGACTCTCGTGTAAAATCTCGTCCTTTAGTTCTCGAACATTCGGAACCCAAATTCGGTAAGTGTGCCTCATTATTCCTTTATCATCCTTGACAGTGTGGATTTCTTCTCTGGTCATTGACTGTCTGTCTTCACTCATCATTCTTTCTTGACATCTTCTGATCTTTTCTAACAACTCTGGCTGTAGTGAAATCTCAAACAACTTTTCGGTACCGTCTCCAGTTACCTTCACTTCTATTTTCATCTTTTCAAATTCTCTAATCAGCTCTTCTGAAGACATTATCATCTTGAGTCTCTCTTTCCTACTAAGGGCGTCAGCCACCACATTGGCTTTCCCTTGGTGATAAAGAATTTCACAGTCATAATCCTTGATCAGCTCTAACCATCTTCTCTGGCGCATGTTGAGCTCCTTCTGGGTAAAAATGTACTTGAGGCTCTTATGGTCAGTGTAAATCTCGCACTTCTCTCCATACAAGTAGTGCCTCCAAATCTTTAAAGCGAAAACTACTGCTGCTAGTTCTAGATCATGAGTAGGATATCGAATCTCATATTCCTTCAATTGTCTTGACGCATATGCGATTACCTTACCGTGCTGCATCAGCACGCACCCTAATCCCTTATGCGAAGCGTCACTGTAAATCACAAAATCTCCTTTTCCATCTGGCAATGCCAACACAGGGGCAGTCACCAACCTCTTCTTTAGCTCTTGGAAACTATTCTCGCACTTTTCTGTCCATTCAAATTTCTCAATTTTACGGGTAAGTCGGGTTAACGGGGCTGCGATTTTCGCAAAATCCTTAACAAATCTTCTATAATACCCTGCTAATCCTATGAAACTTCTTACCTCGGTTGGTGTGGTTGGTCGTTCCCAATTTGAAACTGCCTCTATCTTGGAGGGGTCAACCAACACTCCCTCCTTATTGATCACATGTCCTAAACACTGAACCTCATTTCGCCAGAATTCACACTTTGCGAATTTGGCATACAATTGTTCCTTCCTGAGTATTTCTAGGGCTATCCTCAAATGTTCTGCATGTTCTGCCTCTGTCTTTGAATAGATAAGAATATCATCGATGAAAACTATAACGAACTCGTCCAAATACTTCTTGAACACCCTATTCATCAAATCCATGAAAGCTGTTGGGGCATTGGTCAATCCAAACGACATCACCAAGAACTCATAATGTCCATATCTGGTACGGAATGCAGTCTTGGGGATATCTTCGGGTTTAATCTTCAATTGGTGATATCCGGTTCTCAAGTCAATTTTAGAGAAGTACACAGCATCCTTTAGCTGGTCGAACAAATCGTCTATTCTGGGTAATGGGTACTTATTCTTTATAGTTAGCTTGTTCAACTCTCGGTAGTCGATGCATAACCTCATACTCCCATCTTTCTTCTTAACAAACAACACTGGTGCCCCCCACGGCGACACACTGGGTCTTATCATACCCTTCTCCAACAGTTCTTGTAACTGGGTAGCTAGCTCTTTCATTTCTACTGGGGCTAACCGGTATGGGGCCTTGGAAACTGGCGCCGTCCCCGGGGCTAACTCGATAGAAAACTCAATTACCCTATCGGGTGGTAATCCTGGAAGATCTTGTGGAAACACATCTTCGAACTCATTGACTACTGGGATGTCCTGTAAACTGGGCACCTCCCTCTGGGTGTCTACAACATAAGCTAAGTAAGCCTCGTTTCCTTTTCATAACAATCTCTTGGTTTGCGCCATGGTTAGAAATTTCTGTGTCTGTTTCATTCCCTTAAACACTATCTCCTTCTTCCCTGGGGTATTTAATCTAACCTTTTTCCCTTTACAATCTATCTGTGCGTTATTGTGAGACAACCAATCCATCCCCAAAATGACATCAAATTCTCCTAATTTAAAAGGAATCAAATCCACACAAAAAGACTGTTTCCCTATTTCCAATTTGCAGTTGGGGTGAATATGATTAACTGGGACTATTTCGTGGTTAGCTATTTCTACTTGTAGGGAATCCTTTAATGGTTGGGCTTTAAGTTTCAATTTATGCGCAAAATACCTCGATATAAAAGATTTAGTTGCTCCAGAATCAAATAAAACATTTGCGCTAACTGAATTCAGAGAAAAGGTACCTGTTATCACATCCGTGTTCCTCACGGCATCCTGCACCGTCATGTTGAAAGTCCTAGCAGTTGGTGGCTTGTTGGAGGCAGCTTTGCTCGCCCCCGATGCTGCGGGTCGGTTCATGGGGGCAATCCTTCCTCATATGACCTTGACGTCCACACTGGAAACAAGTGAGGTTTCGGTTGACGCTAGGGTTAACCGTGGTACAATTGGTAGTATAATGGCCCCTTCGTCCACAGTTATAACAGGTTTCCTATTTCTGGTTGCACACACCGGGGTGTTTCTTTCCACAAGTTGTACATACTGGTAATGGGGGTCGAGGTTGGTAGGAGTGGGACACTCCTGATGGGTTGCCGCCCTGGTTTACGCTTGCGCTCACGGGTCGCTTGAACCCCATATTCCTTACAGGTAGGGAGACTTCCCCGCGGTTAAACCTATTTGGGGGGTTTCCTCCTACAGAACCTCCACCCATACTTGCATATTTCCTTTTTATCACCCCTTTTTCTCTTTCCCTCTGCATCTGATCACTCCCTGCTTCCACGATTGAAGCCTTTTGCACCAATGTGGCATAGTCGGCAATCTCCAAGACTGCCACGCGATTCTGAATCCACTGCTTCAACCCTTTTTGAAACCTATTAGCTTTCTTCTCTTCGGTATCTACAAACTCTGGCACAAACCTTGATAGCTCGGTAAATTTCGCCTCATAATCAGCCACTGATAGGTTATTCTGCTTCAGTTCTAAAAACTTAAGTTCCATTTGAGTCTTCATAAACTTTGGGAAATACTTCTCTAGAAACAGTTGTTTGAACCTTTCCCAAGTTATGATAGCATCCGTCTCCATATTCTTCTTGGCCTCCCACCAATAGTTGGCCTCTCCTTTCAGAAGGTAAGTGGCAAAAACAGTCTTCTGTGCCTCTTCAATACTTAAAATCTCGAAGGACTTTTCCATTTCCTTTATCCAGGCTCTTGCCTCTACTGGGTCAGCCGATCCTTGGAATTCTGGGGGCTTGAGTGACTTAAAGGCCCTGAAAGAGTTTGCCACGGTGTTGTTGTTTCCTTGGGGTGGTTGGGGATAACGGTCCAAATTTTGCCTAAGTAGATTCATGAACTGACCCATGGGGTCTCCACCCTGGTTCTCTATTCCTTGTTCCTCTTCAACTTCCTCTCCTTCATCCTCAAATTCCGTAGTGAAAAAGGATTCATCTGCCTCTCCATACTGGGAGTCGTCCTGCTCATTATAATCTTCATCTATCTCTTCCTCATTTTCAGGGTCTTCCCTATTTTGATTGTGGCTTTCTTGGTCCTCAGATTCATGGGAGTTAGCCCTAGTTCTCATTCTTCGTGGAGGCATCTTACTGAAAATTTGGAAAATTTCACATTAGGCTCATTCACTAGGTTACAGATTTCTTTGTACAGTCGTTACATAATTGGAAGTAGACTTCCGCAGTTCTATATTTTATTGCAATTTAATCATACAGTGCAGACAACAGTATAATAAAATTTTGATCGCGTCACAACAGAACTGGATTCAACTGAAAGGAAACAAATATATTCATGGTACCAAAGATACATAGTCTGGGTCGACATCGACAGTTTACAAGTACAACCGTCCTAACAACATCTAGTCAAAAGTGAGATACATGGTCTATCCTTCTAGTCAGAAAAGGGATACTATATACAATGGAACAATCCCACAAAAATCGGCACTACTATGTCCGTACATGACTAGAAGACTAGACTACTACATCACCAACTCTGAAATCAGCCACTAGTGCGGCCCAATGCCCTCACCCTCGCCATAGCCATGCGGAAAATCTCCTCAGCATCAACCCTGGATACCCTGCCATCGCCATCAGTAGGCAAAGCTCGAATCCTCATCTGTGCCCTCAGCTCAATGCGAGTCATCGCCCTCCGGGCAACTCGAAGGGGCACAGACCTCCCGCCGCCCTGGCGTACAATCCTGGTAGCTCTCTCTGTTGCTAGCTGCATCCGTGACTCTGCTAGTCTAGCCTCAGCCACTACCAACTCTGACTGAACTCTGTTCACTGTCCAGTTATGCACACACACTGGTATCCCCTCTAACGGGACATGGGGTGGGGTAACCGGGTCTGCTGGTGGTGCAGCCTCTGTCTGCTGTGGCTCAGGGGTAAGCTCCTCAAAATCATCAAGGGAAGGGCTCAAAGGCAGTGGTGAAGGGGTAGGGGCTCTCTCAGTAGTAAGTGGAGTCTGGTCCTCAGCATCCCCCTCCATAATCTCAGTATCAGCTAGGGTCTGGTCCTCCTCTGGATCCTCATCATCAGAATCCTCAACAACCTCGGTGTCCGCATCTGCCTGGACCTCCTCCGGGTCCTCCTCCTCAAAACCCTCATAGTAGGGATCTGTAGTCCGGAGCAAGTCCTCATCATGCTATCTCTCGAAAGCCTCAGGGTCAGAGATGTCGCTCGCCTACATAATAACGAACTATGTTACTATCATGATATTAAAGTTCCCGTAAGGGTTTTAGTCGAACTTGGCAAGAGTTCTTATTATCTTAGTGAATTTATTATTGTAACGTTGCATCATCTCTAGGGTTTATAACTCTCACGCTCTGATACCATTTCTGTAACAGCCCCAGATCCGGGGTCGGGGATCCGGTCGTTACGGTCTCAATTTCCATCCATAATACTTGCACTTGAATCAAAAAAATTAAACTGCATGCTGTGACCCCGCAATAACAATACCACACACACACAACTAATTATAGTCCCAGAGATGAAATTGGAATAAGTATCTAGTCATAGGATCCACAAGTTATAAGCTATTACAAACCCAAAAGATTACAGAGTACGCTTAATATCTCTTGCCGTTGCTTACATTAATCATAATATAAATAAGTCTGATACACAAAAGCTGTAGCCTAGGCTACAGGTTACTACTACCTCGGCTATGGCGGCTACGACATCAGCGGGTAAATCTCTGACGGCTGCTACCTGCTTGCGCAGAATGTGCCTGTTGCGGGCCATCTGCTCTAGCTGTTGTTGTGATATAAATAAATAAAGCAAGGGTGAGCAATAGAGCCCACCAAAATAGTTTATGACAAATTATCAGTATATAACAGTTCGAAAATATCTTTGTAGCCACATGTTATGCTTTAAACGGATAAGATACTAGTATAACGTAAAAGATGAAGTTACGAGGAAAATTAATATAATGTTTCCGTAACCCAAAATCCACTTATGCATATAAAATCTGAGTAAGATTTTATTAGAGTCATAACTCATAAAATAAAAGATGAAGTTGCAAGGATTTATTGTGACTTCATTTTGTTAAACACTTTTCGACCCTCTGCCAACATGATCGGTAAACCTGTACTAAGGGGGCTACCCTTTAGTCCCTTTCAATACATGTTGCAGAATTATCCAAGTTGAATGATGAACTAATACTGGAGTAATCTCCGCGCCAGTTGTCCAACCTTACTATGATCAGTAGCAGGTTGTACAACTAAAAAGGGTTTTCTATATGTAAATGGAAGAACACGACAGCCTGACATTGTCTACCGCCTTTCTGGATCTCCCCGGCCCATTTGGGGCAATAAAATGATGGATCGGCGCGACTCGACCTATTACACTTGCTCCTAGTTCGGATGAAATCCATGACTCTGAAACGTAAAGATCGTCCTCCTTTCCCCAAGTGTAATACTTGTTGATACGACTCCACTAAGTAGTTATATCAACAAATATCCTTCATAATTATTGAAGGTCGAGGATAAACTTTAAATAACATTTCTCATTTTTAAAACTTGTTAAAAGTATTTAATAAATAATCGAATAATATTTATTAAATAAGTAAACCTTAAACGAATCTTCGAAAATAATATTCATTAAGTAAATAATGATTAAATGAATATTCAAAAATAATATTCATTAATTAAATAAACCTCAAATGAATATTCAAAAATAATATTCATTAAATAAATAAACCTCAAATGAATATTCAAAAATAATATTCATTAAATAAATAAACCTCAAATGAATATTCAAAAATAATATTCATTAAATAAATAAACCTCAAATGAATATTCAAAAATAATATTCATTAAATAAATAAACCTCAAATGAATATTCAAAATTAATATTCATTAAATAAATAAACCTCAAATGAATATTCAAAAATAATATTCATTAAATAAATAAATATCGAATAACGGTTACCCGATATCTTTATCGGAAAAATAATCTTTAACATATACAGAAAATATAATTACTTCTGATCTAAAGAAAAATCACACGCCCTTATACTAGGGCATTTATAAAAACCTGGCTTATAGCTTATATCCCATATCTAGCTTATAAGCCCCAACCTCAAGTCATAACCTCGAGTAGCGCTATATATAGCAGTTCGAAAACAAGCATGCAATTTATATATCGCAATTGCATATTATATATGAAAACAGTTTATTATCACAACAACAGTAAGTATAGGTTTCGAAAACTTTCCTGGTGGTGAGGTAGGGGTAGTGTGCCTCGGGTTAATCCGGCGATCTATACGTAGTCAAAATATCCGAGGTTAATCACTTAACACTTTCATGAAACTAAGTATGTAATATCTCAAGTAAACAGGTTCATTTTCAAGTTAACGCTTTTAAGAACTTCCACTCGCGTATGCTCGCTCACGCATTTTTATAAAATTGAGATTTAATCCTTTCAACACGAAATCTTTTCGAGGGTCTTTCTAAACGTACCTAGCATGTTAACATAAAGTTTCACATTCTAATAAGTCGATTAAGGGGTTTGATCATTGCCTCAAAGTTGGCTAAGTGGTATAGTTTGGTTTCGCGAAACATCTTTTACTAAAATACTTGTTTCTCCTAAACCGTAAATCGGATTCACATGATTTTCACACCAAAACGAACCTTGAAACAAGACCTACACTATAATGGGCAGTGGTGATCTTGGACAGAAGTCATTATGTTCGAATATCACAATCAAAACAAGGTTAAGGAAAATCGGGCATTATAACGGCTATGTTTTAATGATTCCAAAGTTTAATCATAAACTTTACATGATCAATCCAACCAAATCATCAAGTAAATTCCTCAACATCATTACTAGTCCATAATCATCATCAACCATAGTCAAAACCAACATCTACTTATTCATCCTCAAAACAACATCAAACTTTCATTAAATTCAATCAACCATCCTTATGTTCATACTAACTAAACTATACTTAAAACTAACCATATAAATCCATTTATAACTAAGGGTTTCAAGAGTTTATACCTTCCTTGATGCTTGATGTATACTAACAATAGTTTATAATCCTTCCTTGAGCTTCGAACAAACCTTAACAAGCTTAATCCTTAAGAACAAAATCAAGAACACAAAAGATTACTATTCATTTCACTATTCACTCTCATATTCAATCAAGGATTTGAACATGTTAACCTCAATGGATGATGCTAAGATTAAGAGAATACCTTAGTTTGGAAATATGGAAGCTTTAGAATCCAAGAACATGATTTATGGATGAGTGGAAGATGATCTTTGAAAAATCTATCTTTCTTTTCTTCAAAAGGGCCGAATGCTTTTGTTCTTCAAGTGGGGTTCTTTCTTGATTTTTTTTGCCTTGGTTGATTTGATAGAAAATGTGATATTTTGTAGTTTAAATGGTGAGTCATTGCAATAAGCCTCATCATCAAGACACATGTCGAGCAACGGGATACTATGGTGGCAAAGCAGCTTTACTAGTTTGTTCCCTTTCACACGGATGATCCAATTGTTGCATTCCTTGAATTAATCTTGTTACATGTTACTTCCATGCCTATATTTAATCCTGTAAGTGTCGCGTTGTCCCGTCGCCGCTTAATCTCGTAGAATGTTCGCAGGGTTTCTTAAGTGTTCTATCGAAGCAGTTTACCGTAAACGTTCTTGATATCACTAATTCTTTTATTAAATCCATATCCATGGAATTGATAATAAAATCCTCCAATATTTTTTAAATAATGATTAATCCATCCGTTATTGGTGAAATTTTGGAGAAAACAGAAATGCTATTTTTCCGATTCTGACAGCTTTTGCATTCCTTCATTTACCTCGTAGATCACTAATACGACTTTGAAAGTTCATTATACCGTTCCGTACATAGGGTGGTCTGAAAACTTTTTAAATGAAAAAGTTACTATTCATCAGTGGTTTTTAACAAAAGTTACTATTCTTCAATAGTTCTTTAATATGTACAAAATTTGGGGATATTACACTAATCATCTTGCTATTGATTGTAAAAAGAGTTTAAAGAAAGTTACTGAAATTCCTTTGTCTGATGTTAGGAATAGATCAGTATTTTACAAACCACAGGATTCCTGTTTTCATTATGGTAGTAAATGGCATTCTATATATACATGTGTAGAATATCATGATTTGTACTATAACTTCTATGATCCATTACCTAAGTTTAAATATAGTTCAAATAATGATAGCTTTAAGAATGTAAATGTGAAGCATGTTTTTATTAATACTGATACTTGTTGGGTTTTATACTAAACTATTCATTTGTAGTATATAAACATTGTCCATTTTATTGAGAATCTTGATTGCATATTTTTACATTGTCTGTTTATTATATATTGTGGATAATTTAGTATCAAATGGGATAACAGAAGATTAAATTATCAGTGTCTATATATAATATAAAGAAAAGGGTTCACAGTTTAAGTGGAATTAGACAAACCACTGGAATAACTGAAGTATTATTTGGGAATAGTTTATCTTGACTATTAAATAATACTTGTATACTTTGTGTATATTGAACAGGATCGAAATATTAGAATTGTTCTTCTATGCTGACAATAAAGAAGAACTAAGATTCTATGATATTATTAATGCTTAGGTTCTCAATCCAAGTGTAGTGATTGACACTTGTATGCAATGCACATGCTTTGATTCATATCTGATGTAATTAATTGTTAATTACAATATTATGTATTGAGCAATGACATTGCATGCAGAGTGGGATATTAATTACATAAGGAAACCATGTCCTGATAATATTCGGGTTGATGATGTCCTCTTGAAAGCTCATAAAGATAATTATGCTTTAGTCCTGCAGGCAGATTTGTTCTTGCATAATTATAAGGTTGAGTGGATGATCAAGGATTAAAAGATATTAATTAAATTAATTATCAGAAATTAATTTAATTAATGGACATACGATATCTTAAACATGGGGAATTTAATAAGCAAATAATATAGGAGCCGAATTTAATAATAAAATAATTACGGTATTAGGAAAGGTAGTGCAAATATTAATTCGTTAGTGGATAGAATTAATATTTATTGACATTGGGCTTGATCCAGAATGTCATTGGGAGGCCCGACCTAATTGTCCATGATCCCTACTGGAGCCTATATATATTCTTGTTCTCCTAAAGCTGAAAACTGATTCATAATTCGAGATTAAAACCTAGGGCAGCCGCAAGGAGCTAGGGTTTTGGGATTTCGAGGCTTTAAGGAGAAGAAACTTTGGGAGATCGAAGGCCACACTTCGCTCGAAGGGAATCAAGGAATTCAGTAGAAGACGTGGATCAGAATCGTAGCGTTTAAGGTAAAGTTTTCTTTTCGAACTCATAATTAATCATATAGTAAAACGCAGAACAGTAATCATACGTCCCAACAATTGGCATCAAGAGCCTGGTTATGCAGTTCTGCGTTTTATGATATGATGTCCATGTCGTAATTATATATGCATGTATATGGTGGTTGCTTGTATTGATTCTGTGATGCAGGTTGTAATCCACTATTATGGTTATGTTTTATTTGATTATGTGATTGGATCCCACGTGGTTTATCGTGGATGTTTGATTGTTGTAAATCACGTGGTTTATCGTGAATGTTTGATTGTTGTAAATCACGAGGGTTTATCGTGATAGTTAAGATTATGATCAGATGTATGTAATAGAATAGGTTTGTTTTGCTGTATTATGTTGTATGTAATCGTTTAAACATCGAAGATACGAGGAAAAGGGTTCTTCCGCTGCGCCATACTGTTTTCGTGGGAGCTTCGCTGTTTTGGCTGCAGATTTTGCATACGATGTCCGATTTGGGCGAATGAGCACTTTTCGGAAACGGCAGAACGAGACGAATAGAAGGAATCGATCTAAAGATCCTTTCTCCGATTTTTCGACCCATTCTGACGCTGTTTAGGCCTTCAAATGGGCTCCTGAAGATTTCGGGAAATTTTCAACGAAAGAATTCGAAGCTAATTTTCTGGGGCCATAATAGTGGATGTGTTTTATTATGTTTTACATAATTTCTGCTATTTATTTTAATTATTGCAATTTTATATGCCTTACGTGATTACCATGCCATGCAATACTAACCTTAGTATGCTAGAACGACATGGACATAGGGTTATATGCTATGCTTTAATTATGTTGATCGTCATGCCATGTTCTTCTATGTTATGTGTTCTTTGTCTTGTTATTATTATAACATGTGGACCTCGAAGAATTAACATAGTACGATGCATGTAGATATAAAAAAATCCTCAAAGTAAAATACTAAGTGGGAGAGGGAATTAATTTGATATTAGATCCCATGGTCATCCATTATTGGTTGTATGTAATTTAACACAAGGATGATTATGAATTGGATATATGTCACCCATCGTGGCGTATGATTTATGACGTCTGGGTAGTGTTAAGGATATTACTAGGACAATCTTCTTAAGTTAATCACGAATATTGAAAGGTAAGTTCACCCCATCGTGACATACCAAGTTTCATAGAATTCGAGAAAAAAGTTGGACATTCCTTGATTGATGTTGATAATGGATATTTCTGTCTTAGGGGTTGTGTTCTTAAGCGAGTCCGTCTATGACTTCACCGAAAACACCTGGGATTTATCCATTGATACATCGAACGGATGGGTCTGACTAAAGGCAACTTAAGATCTAAATAATGGTATACACTTAGCTATGAAAGATAATATATAGTCCACCCTAACGTGGCGTATTATTTAGTAGTAGGACCGAAGTAATATTTAAATTTAAATGGTATATATGTCACCCATCATGGCGTACCAGATATTTATGGAATTTAAATATTAGTGCATTAATTTTAATTAATTGTTAGAGGAAACAAATAGGTTTTAAGATATATGCAATTTTCTGATTAAGTGTTATATGCATGATTCTCAGGATAGAATGGGCTTTAATCCACTTTTCACCATACTTAAGGATAACAAACTTACCGGACCTAACTATATTGAATGGAAACGCAATTTGGACATAGTGTTGACTGCTGAAGAGTTCAAATTTTGTACTGTTGAACCCAAACCGGAATAGCCTGCTGCCGATGCTCCGGATGAGGAAAAAGAGTATTTTAAGAAGTGGACTAAGGCAGATGAGATGTCGCGATGTTACATTCTGGCAGCAATGTCGGGTGTTTTGCAACATCAGCATCAGGCCATGACCACTGCTGCAGATATGCTCTATAATCTCAAGGAGCTTTTCGGAGATCAGAATAGGGCTGCTAGGCAAGTAGCAATGAAGTCTCTAATGAACACTCAGATGGCTGAAAAAACACCTGTAAGGGACCATGTTCTTCTGATGATGTCTCATATAAATGAACTAGAGGTCCTTGGTGCTGATATTGATGCGGAAACGCAGGTCGATATCATACTTATGAGTTTGCCCAAAAGCTTTGAGCCGTTTCGCTTGAATTACAACATGAACAAGAAGTTGTATAGTCTTGCAGAACTTCTGACAGAGCTTCAGGCAGCGGAATCATTATTTCAGCAGCATGTTCAGGTAAATGTGGCTGAGAAAGTTTCTTCTTCAAAGCCGAAAGGAAAGAAGAAGAAGAAGGTTCAGACATAGAAAGTTGTGAAACCATTGGGAGTTCAGAATTCAGTGAAGAAGCCTAAGGGCAAGTGCTTCAAGTGCAAGCAGTCGGGTCACTGGAAAAAGGATTGTCCTCTTTCTAAGAAGAACAATGTTGGTATGTCTCTTTCTCTTGTTACGGAAACATATATAGCGGCTATGTCTACGAGCACTTGGTGTGTAGACACAGGAGCCACTGATCATGTTTGTAATTCCATGCAGGGGTTCCAGAAAACCAGGCTGCTTAGAGATGGCGAGATATATGTGTTCATGGGAGATGCTACGAAAGTAGCAGTGGTTGCAGTTGGAGTTATTTCTTTATCTTTTGGTTATGATAGGATTTTGGTTTTGAATAATTGTCTTTATGTACCTTCATTTAGAAGGAATTTAATTTCGGTTTCTAAACTTGTTATGGATGGTTATAATGTTTGTTTGGATCGTAATGTTTCCATTATGATGAATAAATGAGTTATATGTTCTGGTACATTGCAAGACAATTTATATATTATTGATCCTATAGTACCAATGCTGCAACCAAGTGAAATTAATAATACATTTTCTACCTCTAGTAAAAGAAAGGAACCTTCTGGATTGAACCAAACATATCTTTGGCACTTGAGATTAGGTCATATTAACTTGAGGAGGATTCAAAGATTGGTAGTAGATGGGCCTTTAGGCTCGTTGGCAGTGGAGCCATTTCCAGTCTGTGAATCTTGCTTGGAAGGAAAAATGACCAGTAGACCTTTTAAGGCAAAAGGAAATAGAGCGAAAGATGTGTTAGAATTGGTTCATACTGATTTATGTGGACCTATGAATATCCAAGCGAGAGGTGGGTATGAATATTTTGTCACTTTCATTGATGATTATTCGAGATATGGATATATTTATCTGTTGCACCGCAAGTCTGAGTGCTTTGAAAAATTCAAAGAGTACAAAGCAAGTGCGGAGAAGCGACATTCAGGAAAATGTATCAAGTCACTACGATCAGATCGTGGGGGCGAATACCTGCTTGGAGAATTTAGAGAATATTTATCAGAACATGGGATTTCATCCCAGTTGACTACACCTGGCACACCTCAGCAGAAAGAAGGAACCGGACTCTTTTAGAGAGTGTTAGATCGATGATGAGTTATTCGAATTTACCCAAGTCGTTTTGGGGACATGCTCTAGAAACAGCGGCTTATCTTCTAAACTTGGTACCTTCTAAGTTAGTTCTAAAAACTCCAAAAGAATTGTGGACTAGTACCAAACCTAGTTTGAAACACATTCGGATTTGGGGTTGTCCAGCACATGTGCTGAACAAGAACGTGACTAAGTTAGATTCTCGTACAGAAGTGAGGCTGTTTGTGGGTTATCCCAAGAGAACAAAAGGGTATTTGTTTTATAGTCCTAAGGATCGGGATATCATTGTAAGCACCAATGCTAGATTCTTAGAGGAAGACTATATAATGAATCACAAACCCATGAGTACTGTTGTTTTAGAGGAAATAGTGGGAGGACAAGATAATTCTAATATGCCACCGGTACAAGTAGAACAACCACAAGTAAATGAACAACCTATCACTAATACCACACCAATGCTTCGTCGTAGTGGGAGGGTTGTTAAACAACCTGAGAGGTTCATGTTTTTGGGAGAGTCTTCGGACTTAGTCTCTGGTGAACATGATGAGGATCCCAGGACATACGAAGAAGCAATGCAAGATAAGGATGCAGATCTTTGGCAAAAGGCTATGCAATCTGAGATGGAATCTATGTATTCCAATGAAGTCTGGGATCTCGTGGAACCACCCAATGGTGTAAAACCCATTGGATGCAAGTGGATCTACAAAAGAAAAAGAGGATCTGACAAAAAGGTGAAAGCCTGGAAAGCAAGACTTGTTGCGAAAGGGTATATTCAGAAACAAGGAATTGATTATGAGGAAACCTTTTCTCCGGTAGTCATGCTTAAGTCAATCCAGATTCTTTTATCTATAGCAGCTCATCTCGATTATGAGATTTGGCAAATGGATGTCAAGACAGCTTTCCTAAATGGAAGTCTTGATGAAAACATCCATATGCAGCAACCAGAGGGATTCATCAAAGAGGGCCAAGAGCATCTAGTGTGTAAGCTTAAGAAGTCCATTTATGGACTGAAACAAGCTTCCAGGGAGTGGAACATTCGTTTTGATCAGGCCGTCCAGTCAAATGGTTATGATCAGAGTCCAAGCGAAGCATGTGTGTATAAGAAAAGTGAAAGAAATGCAGTGGTTTTTCTAGTACTATATGTAGATGACATTTTGCTCATTGGAAACAATGTAGAGATGTTGTCATCTATTAAGGCATGGTTGTTCAAACAATTTGAAATGAAAGACTTAGGTGAAGCCGCATACATTCTTGGGATCAAAGTTATAAGAGATCGCAAGAAAAGAACGTTGGCTTTATCTCAAGAACTGTACATTGATGAGGTATTGGCTCGTTTTAACATGCAGGACTCTAAGAAGGGTAATTTACCTTTTAGACATGGAGTCTCTCTATCAAAGGAGCAATGTCCTAAGACACCTAAGGAGATAGAGAACATGAAAGCAGTTCCTTATGCTTCAGCATGTGGAAGCCTAATGTATGTTATGTTATGCACGAGACCTGATATTTGCTTTGCCGTAGGCATGGTCAGTAGATATCAGTCCAATCCAGGTCAGGAACATTGGAGTACAATAAAAACAATACTTAAGTACCTGCGAAGGACTAAGAAGTATATGTTAATTTACAAGGCTTCAGACTTGTTTCCTGTGGGATATACCGATTCAGATTTCCAGACAGATAGGGATAAGAGGAAGTCAACCTCGGGGTGTGTTTTTACTTTAGGAGGTGGAGCTGTAATATGGAGGAGTGTGAAGAAGAAATGCATCGCAGACTCAACCATGGAAGCTGAATATGTGGCAGCCTCTGAGGCAGCCAAGGAGGCTATATGGTTCCGGAATTTCCTGCTGGATTTGAATGTAGTTCCTAATTTGCCACGGCAAATCACAATTTATTGTGATAATACTGGTGCTGTTGCAAATACAAAGGAACCACGAGAACATAAAGCAGCAAAACACATTGAGCGTAAGTATCACCTCATACGACAGTTCGTTAAGCGAGGAGATATTATTGTGACTGATATAGCATCAAAGGACAACCGGGTTGATCCTTTCACGAAGAGTTTACCAGCTAAGGTTTTTGAAGAACACGTGGAGGCGATAGGAGTCAGATGTCTGGTCACGGAATAGTTATTTAAACTGGTAGCGGATTATATTAATAAACACTGATATACTCAAAGAATAGCTTGAGTATAAGTGGGAGATTGTTGGGTTTTATACTAAACTATTCATTTGTAGTATATAAACATTGTCCATTTTATTGAGAATCTTGATTGCATATTTTTACATTGTCTGTTTATTATATATTGTGGATAATTTAGTATCAAATGGGATAACAGAAGATTAAATTATCAGTGTCTATATATAATATAAAGAAAAGGGTTCACAGTTTAAGTGGAATTAGACAAACCACTGGAATAACTGAAGTATTATTTGGGAATAGTTTATCTTGACTATTAAATAATACTTGTATACTTTGTGTATATTGAACAGGATCGAAATATTAGAATTGTTCTTCTATTCTGACAATAAAGAAGAACTAAGATTCTATGATATTATTAATGCTTAGGTTCTCAATTCAAGTGTAGTGATTGACACTTGTATGCAATGCACATGCTTTGATTCATATCTGATGTAATTAATTGTTAATTACAATATTATGTATTGAGCAATGACATTGCATGCAGAGTGGGATATTAATTACATAAGGAAACCATGTCCTGATAATATTCGGGTTGATGATGTCCTCTTGAAAGCTCATAAAGATAATTATGCTTTAGTCCTGCAGGCAGATTTGTTCTTGCATAATTATAAGGTTGAGTGGATGATCAAGGATTAAAAGATATTAATTAAATTAATTATCAGAAATTAATTTAATTAATGGACATACGATATCTTAAACATGGGGAATTTAATAAGCAAATAATATAGGAGCCGAATTTAATAATAAAATAATTACGGTATTAGGAAAGGTAGTGCAAATATTAATTCGTTAGTGGATAGAATTAATATTTAATGACATTGGGCTTGATCCAGAATGTCATTGGGAGGCCCGACCTAATTGTCCATGATCCCTACTGGAGCCTATATATATTCTTGTTCTCCTAAAGCTGAAAACTGATTCATAATTCGAGATTAAAACCTAGGGCAGCCGCAAGGAGCTAGGGTTTTGGGATTTCGAGGCTTTAAGGAGAGGAAACTTTGGGAGATCGAAGGCCACACTTCGCTCGAAGGGAATCAAGGAATTCAGTAGAAGACGTGGATCAGAATCGTAGCGTTTAAGGTAAAGTTTTCTTTTCGAACTCATAATTAATCATATAGTAAAACGCAGAACAGTAATCATACGTCCCAACAATACTGACAAAGCAAATCCTGATGGAGTTAATCCTGTCAGGACTGCTATAGTCAGAAAGTCTTCTGCTGCTAAAATTAATAAAATGCATGGAAAAGGAACCCAACAGGTGTGGGTTCCTAAGAATTCTAACTAGTGTTTTGTTATTCTGATTGCAGGGTAAAAAGAAAAACGTGTTAGTCATGGATAGTGGATGTTCTGTGCACATGACTGGAAACAAAGCCCTGTTATCAGAATATGAGGAAAAAGCTGGCCCAACTGTGTCTTATGGAGATGGCAACATTGGACAAACTTTGGGATATGGCAATATAATAATTCGCAATGTCATCATTGAAAAAGTAGCTCTAGTGAAAGGACTGAAACACAACTTGTTGAGTATTAGTCAAATCACTGACAGAGGTTATCATGTCCACTTCTATTCCACTCATTGTGAAGTAGTCAGCAAAGAATCAGGAAAGACAGTTTTGACTGGCTACAGGCATGGTAACATATATGAAGCCAACATTCAATCAAATTCTGATGGCTCACCTACGTGTCTCATCAGTAAAGCATCAGTAGATGAAAGTTGGAATTGGCACAAGAAGCTTTCTCATCTCAACTTCAGCAATATCAATGAGTTGGTTAAGAAAGATTTAGTTAGAGGATTGCCTAAAGTTTTGTATACTCCTGATGGACTCTGTGATGCATGTCAAAAGGCTAAACAGAGAAGGTCATCTTTTAAGAGTAAATCTGAATCCTCTATTGAAGAACCATATCACATGCTGCATCTTGATCTATTTGGACCAGTCAACATCATGTCCATCAGTAAGAAAAGGTACACTCTTGTAGTTGATGATGAATATTCTAGATTCACCTGGGTGTACTTTATGCACAGAAAAGATGAGACTCCTGAAATACTGTTGGATCATGTGAGAATGATTGAGACATCCACAAAGTACAAAGTCAAGATATTGAGGAGTAATAATGGTACTGAATTTAAGAATTCAAAGATAGAAGAGTTCTGCAAATACAAAGGAATTATTCAACAATTCTCTGCTCCTGGCACACCTCAGCAAAATGGAGTAGTAGAAAGGAAGAATAGAACTCTTATAGAAGCTGGCAGAACTATGTTGGAAGAAGCAAAATTACCTACATACTTCTGGGCAGAAGCAGTCAATACACAATGCTATACTCAAAATCTTACATTGATAAACAGACATGGTGTTACTCCTTATCAATCTCTCAAGGAGAAGAAACCAATTTTGAAGCATCTGCATGTGTTTGGCTGTAAATGTTTTGTTCTCAGAACTCATCCTGAACAGCTAGGAAAGTTTGAAACTAAGGCTGATGAAGGAATTTTCATAGGCTATCCTGCATCAAGAGCCTTCAGAGTTTTTAACATGAGGACAAGGACTGTCATGGAGTCAATACATGTATCTTTTGATGATAAGAAGATAACTGGAATCAATGAAGACTCTCATGATAGACTGATTTTTTAAAATGAAGCTACCAAGGAACCTGAAGAAAATGAATTAGATCCTGTCAATTCATCAGATACTGATAGGTCACCAAATCCTGATGATCCATCAAATCCTGATGACACATCAAATACTGATGGTGATAATACTGATGATGCAAATAATGGTGATACATCTAGTAGTGCAAATGTTGAGGGGGAGCAACAACATTCTACTACAAGTACAGAGTCAACTCAATCATCAGGACAAAATTCTTCAGATACTGATTCAAGTGATGATCCTGATAATTCATCAGGAGGAAATAGCAACATTTCAGGGGGAGCTTCTACTGAAGCAAATTCTTCAAATCAAAATAATACCAATCCAGGGGGAGCATCTACTTCAAGAAATGAATTTACACCAGCAAGGAAATGGACTACAAGTCATACTCCTGATCTTATAATTGGAGATCCTGATGCAGGTGTTCAGACAAGAAGTGCAACTGAGAATGAATGTCTATATCATAACTTTCTGTCCAAGGAGGAACCTAAGAAAGTTGAAGATGCACTCAAAGATGCTGATTGGGTTACTGCAATGCAAGAAGAGTTGAATGAATTTGAAAGGTGAAGTCTGGAAACTGGTACCAAGACCAAAGAACAGTTCCATTGTTGGTACAAAGTGGATTTTCAAGAACAAGACTGATTCTGATGGAGTTGTGATTAGAAGCTGATGTGAAAATCAGAAGTGCAAAAACAATTTGACAACAACACTACTGGTATTCTCTGGAAAATAAAATTTATACTTAGTCTTTGATTAAGTATTAAGTTTTAATTTTCAATTTCTATTCAATTTTATCAGAGATTATTCATATCAAATATGGTGTTACTAACAATTTGCACAGGAAAATAAAGGAGGAGATCAATTGAAAAATCTGATACATTTCATTAATACTTGAAGATATTTTACAATTGAAAAAGAAATTACATATTTTTTCCTAGTCTATTTTCCTACTCAGGAACACGTGCCCTGCAAATAAGCATGAACGCTCCTGAGCAGCTTCACAGTCCATCAGAACTGGAAGGTCTCTTGTTTCATCCTTAAGAGACAAGAAGGGGAGCAGATGCACTTGAAGGTGGATCATCACCGTGGTCACCGGGATGCTTCCGTGCCTCCACCTTGCATGAAGCACATGCATCAAGCTCTCTCCTTCTTCTTCTTTCAAGCTCTCGAACGAGCTCCTCATCCTCTTCATCATCTTCATCCTCTTCATCATCAAAGATGAGATTCTCAAGAGGATTCCAATCAAGATTTGCCTGATGGAAGTTATGAAAGAGAACATCTACCATGGCATTCACAAACGCTTCATGTTCCTAAGGGTTAGGAACTGGTTGTGGCTCTTCGTTTTCAGCAATCTCATTGAGAGCCTCTTCCATCTCCTGCCAAATTAAATCAAGATCCTCAATAGGTAAGTTATTTTGATTGTTGGCAGCCATTGAGTAAAGAAGAATGTGAAAGGTTTGGTATTTTCTGAGAAGAGGGTTTTGTGTTTTTGTTGGTGAATGAATATTATGATTGACAATATCTATTCTTTATAGAGATTATATACTGAGAATGCAGGTCATTTTTACAATCTCGAGGAGACGGTTCAGTTTTCAATAACTATTTTGCCTCGTTTGCTGGTAAGCGTGTTTTAATGATTTATATGCCATTAATTTGGTTATTTTTTTTAAAAAAAACGTTATTCAGGATTGTTGAAATAAATTTTGTTTTCTTAAATAAAATTTTATTTTCATCTTATCGAAAATATTTTTCAATCCTGATAAGGCAAATGGTTTTAGAGGCAATGCCTTTATTCCTGATGAGGTCAGGTGTTTCTTGAAAGAGAAAATGCCTACTCAATATGGATCAGTTTCTGATGCTATGGGGCAAGGCCAATCACACCTTGTTCCTGACCAAAGCATTCATCCCAAATAGTCTAAACAGTCAACAACCACCTCTATTGTCTCTCAAAAGACATTAGATGCAAAATCAAAGAAATCAGTTAGAACTGATGTGTCTGGAAGGCAATCAGGTTCAAAGGATTTTTCCTCTACACCACTCACTAAAAAGAAGTTACAAGGGGGTGTACAAGGGGTCCTGGTGAAGAAAGCTGCTAAAGGTGTTGAGTCTGTTTATGTTAAAAGAAAGTTAATGCTCAGGGATTAGACTGATTCTGAGGATGATTTGCCTATATCCTCTGTGATGAATAAGGCAGTTACTGATACTGCTACTACAGTTGTGGTTCCATTGTCTAAACCACAGAAGAAGAGAAGATTATCAAAGAAGCAGGATACTGATGGTCAGGACACTTCTATTACTGATGAGCAGTCAAATCTTAATGTTAGTATTTCTGACGCTGCACCAAGTCAAGAGATAACTATTACAGACTCTCCATCAAAAGACTCTCCAACAAAAAGACATGTTGATATTTCATTGGAGAAGCTTAGTGCTATTTCTTCTAGTCTTGGGATTAAACATCCAATAGAAAAGCTAAGGAAGGCAGAAGAGTTTGTGTTCTCTAGACAGAAGAAACTGAAAGGATCAAGCCCACAAGAACCTGAGCCTCAAAGTGGTTCAGCAGCTAGTACTGATGATCCAGCCACACAAGAACCACTCAATCAAAGTTTGGGTGAAGGCATAGCTATTGGAATGGTCACACAAGAACCATTTTCTCAAAGGGAGAATGAAGACATTTCTATTCCAGCTACACAAGAACCATCTTCTCAATGTGAAGATGCAGGCAAAGCTACAGTTTCTGAGGAATTTCCTGACACAGCTCAAGGGGTTTCTGGTGCAGATAATGTTGAAAGATTGGTCGACGAAACTGTCAATGAGGGAAGTACACAAGAACCTTCAGCTCAAATTGTTGAAGAAGCTTCTGAACCTCAAGCTCCACAAGAACCATTGGTAGAACATACTGATGCAAGCAAATCAAATACTGACAGTGGTGCTCCTGATGCTAGTGGTACTCCTGATGCTGAGCCAATTCTGATACAACCACTAAGATCAAGACCAATGATAGATCCTATCCCAGCATCCAGAGATAAACTTAAAGGAATTGTTATTCCTGATCCTAATGTAACTCTGCATTCTGATGCTGATGATAGTGATGATAGTGATGATGATAATCAAGAAGAGAAGGATCAGCTTGCTACAGCACTCAAATCTAGTCTTGGAACTAATTTTGGTTCATCAAGCACATACATGGCTGGCAATGCAACAACTGGAAAAGACTTCAGACAAGACTTTTATGTTCCTTCTATCAATCCTGTTGAGGCAATTAAACAACATGAATGGAACAATTCATGGTACAAATCTGCTGATTCTGTAAGTTATCCATATGCATTGGATCATGCCTATGATGCAGTGAATTTAATAGAGAATCAAGACTTGAAGAATCATTTGAAGGCTACTACTCTGTTATCCAAAAGCCTCAAAAATGAAATTGATTCTGTCAAAGCTGCAACTGAATTGATAAGGGGAGATATTTCTCATAACTTTACAAAGGTGCCTACTACTCGTCAACTACGGGTAGTGGAATCTCAAGTACAGACAGTTCTTTCTGAACAACTCTCCATCAATAACAGAATTGATTATCTTGATTCTAAGGTAACTGACATTCAAACCTCTCTTGCCTTAATTTTGAATATATTGTCAAATTCTGATGTCAAAAAGGGGGAGAAGGTAAGTAAGACAAAATGTACACCTGATCTAGTATTAAGAAATAATGATGATGATGATACTGGAAATGATGGTGGTGACAAAGTTTTACAAGGAGAAACATCTAATATTGCTGCTATGAAGTCTACAATTCAAACTTCTCAAAGTCAAACAACGCAGTCTACTCATGTTTCTGATTCTGGAATAAGGACAGTAAGGACACTGCTGCAATCTTAGATCCTGACGGAAGAACAAATCCTGACAGGTGATCAAATCCTGATGAATGATCAAATCCTGACACCTGGTCATGGACAAACACTTTTTACAATTCCTGAAGGTGATGAAGATGTGATTATTGACAATCCTGAAGATGCATCAAATCTATTCCGGAAGTTCACAACAAGGGATGATGGTAATTTTGTTACTCTTTATCACACTGATAAGAGGGTTCAACAACTATTCACAAGGAAAGCACTCTCTAAAGCAAGTGAAGAATATCCTGATCTCTCACAAGAAGAATTCTTAATTCAACAAAGAGAAATGATGGAAAGTTTCAACAACCCTGCTCCTGCTAGAGGTAGATGAGGCAGAGGAAGGAGAGGTGCTAGAAGAGGTAGAAGAAGCTCATCAACTTCAACAATTCCTAGACAAACAAGATCTAAAATCCTAAGAATTGAAGAAATTCCTGAAACGCAAATAGATCCTGTTGTAAGGAATATTATTGAAAAGGAAGATAAAGAGGATATTGAAGAAGAACCTGAACTGAGAAGAAGACCAAAACAATCAACACTCATCTGCAATACAGTTCAAATTTCAGATTCAAATCCTGACATTGCTCAAGGTCCTGATGACTCTGAAATTTTGCAAGAGGTTGAGTTGTTAATTTTATCTACTGTGGTTGATTCTCATAATAGGGAAGTTGATGAAGAAGAAGAAGTCAGAAGAAGAGAATAATAGAGTCTATAGATAAAGACTTTCAGATCTATAAGCAAAGACTCAAAGTTTCAAATAAAGAGTTGTGGAGAAATGCAAGAAGACTACAACCGTATCTACAGAAGAGTTATGCTTATGAGAAAGAAAAGGATAAGAAGTGGAAATACATTGACACACTTAGGTGTGATACTCCTATCAATTTTCGGTCTGGTGGAATTGCTTCAAGTGTTGTTGATTTATCTGATATAGTTGAATCAAAAGCACTCTGGCTAAGAATACTTTCAAATATGAAGCAGTTGACAAACAATTCAA
Organism: Heracleum sosnowskyi; assembly: GCA_030848705.1. NCBI lineage: Eukaryota > Viridiplantae > Streptophyta > Magnoliopsida > Apiales > Apiaceae > Heracleum > Heracleum sosnowskyi. The sequence goes on from CM061235.1 coordinate 78,503,569, forward strand.
GAGGAGGTATTGGACACAGGGATGCTGAATATCTGAATATGCCTTATCTCGATTCTTACTCTTTGACTGAAATTGGAGGTACTTTAACTTCTGAACATCTGAACAATTTATTAGTTGTTGATATAGTTATAGATTGTCATGATGGTTTTGAAAAGAAAGAGAAGCTTCTGTACTTCATGAAAGATGGTAGTGTGAAGATTCTATCCATTCAAGACTTGTTGGTGAAAACTACAAAGGAACTGAAATATGTTTATTATCTGTTGAAATGGAAGAATAAAGTGTGCAAAGAATGGAGTGACATGATTCTGTCAACAATCAGAAGAAGACTGGATGGTAATAGAAATTTTAATGGTGATTATATTCCCATGTACTTAAATCTAAGAGATCAAGATGTGGAAATGCAAAGAGGCACTGATGTTAGAGAAGTGAATTTTGGCATGACACAGCTTACTCTCAATCCTGATGGGAAGGAAATTGCTTATCTTTTGCTTGAAGAGCACAGTCTACGAAGAAGCTCCATTCAGAATCTCAGAGCAGCTATTTACCATATTAATGAGGAAGATGAAGATCTCAGAAATCTCAGGGAAAGACTGATTCAAATTCTTGAAGAAAAAGAAGAAAATTTGTTATCCAACTTCTTGAAGATGAATTTGTTCTATCAAAGAATCTAAACAGATAAGTTGCTACTGAAGATACCTGTACATTTTGTAAATATGTTTTGACATCATTGAATCTAGGAATCTATACTTTATTTCACAAAGTATGAGATTGGGGGAGATTGTTAGATCAGAATTCAATGATCGTCAGGATCTAGACTAAAACTGATCAGGATTGCTGACGTCATCAGTATTGCATGGTCATCAGTATTTGATCAAGCGTCAGTATCATGATTATCATCAGGATGCATATCAGGACTGGGATCAGGTTTGATCATCAGGACTAAGAAGCTGATCAGGATTCCTACTTCGAGTTATATTTGGAGTCTAGTTAAATAAGGAAGCTTATTTTGTCAGTTCCTTATTTATAGTAATGAAGCTATCGAATTAGGATAGGTTTCAATCTTTGTAATTGATTAGGACTTATCTTGTAATTGATAGAGAAGTTGTGTAGTATATAAACACAGTTTAGGTTGTGGTTTGATAAGATCAGAGAGAGAGAGATCGAACCAGAAGGATCACAAACGAGTTTTGTGTAACTTAGCAGCTCTCAAGAACACAGAATTTCTTGAGAGAGTTTGTAACAGTTTTGTATCAGATTTAATAAAGCTGTTATCTTTCTTTCATATTTGTGATATATACTTTAAGAAGTCGATTATCTTATACTATTGTATTCAACCCCCCTTCTACAATAGATTATTACTTGGCAACATAATTTTAACCATCTTACCTGCCCTATGTAATCTGAATGGATAACTTGCTCGTTAAACCGTTATGTTTTCAAATCTTATAGACATATAAGGTCTAAACATAATTGGTGTCTACCCAACTTCTATCTCTTTTGTGGATGTTGAGTGGTTTGGTATACGTATACTGAAAGGTAGCGTGTACTGATTTCGTGTTGTCCGATTAGTTGTCACAACCGTCACATACATTGATTAAAGGCATAAAACTCTGAATGAAGTATTTAATGAAGTTAGGATCCCATGTTTTATTCTCATAAGTAATTCGACACTAATTTCCTTAGTTAAATATAGCCTTGATAAGTTGCTTAGTTAATTTAGTTGATAAAAACACAACCTTGATACATGTCTTAGCATTGAACAATAGCCATACATTGTTGCATAAGTGCATAACTTATATTAACCTAAACCAGTCTCTGTGCGAACGAACTTGACTTATTCATATATTACTTGTGACCGCGTACACTTGCGTGATTTTGTGCGAACAATTATATTGCCATATCCCAAAGTTTGTCCAATGTTGCCATCTCTATAAGACACAGTTGGGCCAGATTTTTCCTCATATTCTGATAACAGGGCTTTGTTTCCAATCATGCGCACAGAACAACCACTATCCATGACTAACACATTTTTCCTTTTTCCCTTATCATCAGGAACAGCAGTATCATCAGTATTGGCCATTAGGGCATAGTTGACCACCTCAGTATCAGATTCTGAGGAAGAGTCCATCCAATCCTTGCTTGAAGTGATGAGTGATTTAGCCTTCTTGCACTCAGTTGCAAAGTGCCCCATTCCATTACACTTGTAGCATCTAACCTTTGACTTGTCAAATTTGCCACTTTTGCTGTCCTTCTTGTTATACTTGTCTTTGTCAGCATTGAAGGTCTTTTTCTGGAAGTTGCCTTGCCTTCTAGCCTTCCTGAACTTCATCTTTTTGAAGCCTTTGACTATCATAGCAACCATCTCTTCCATGTCTGAGTCAGAAGAATCATCATCAGTATTGGCATCAGGATTGCCATCAGTATCTGATGATGAGTCATCAGTATCTGACTCAACTATTCTTGATTTCTTCCTTGAGACCTCCACAGCTTTTCCTTTTGATTTAGTCTCTACTTTCAAAGCAATAGATTTTGCCTTGCTGCTTTTCTTATTCTTCCTTTGTTGAACCTCAAGATCATAGGTTCTCAGCATCCCATAAACTTCATCAAGAGACACAGTGTTTAGATCATACTGATGTCTAATGATTGATGTTTATGTATCCCATTCTTCTGGTAAAGCTCTCAGAAACTTGGTATTGGAATCTTCAGAAACATATTCCTTGCCAACTAAAGATAGATTATTCAAGAGTGTCAGGAATCTATCATACAAATCAGTAAGGCTCTCATCAGGTCTTGCATCAAATTGTTCATACTATTGAATCAATAGAGCCCTTCTGTTTTTCTTGACAGATGCAGATCCTTGGCATTGAACTTCCAAAGTGTCCCAAATTTCCTTTGCAGACTTGCATGCAATCACCCTGTTTGACATGACAGCATCAAGACTGTTGTGAAGGATATTCTTTACCTTTGCATCTCTGAGAACATCAGCTTTCTCTTCTGGAGTCCAATCTGTTTTAACCTTGACCGCGTAGTGTTCAGGTACAGTATCTGTTTGTGGAATAAGTCTCGTAGGAATATATGGTCCATCACGAATCCCGTCCAAATAATCAGGATCCATAGTCTCCAAGTACATCAGCATCTTTACCTTCCATGTTGGATATTCAGACTTCTTCAGGATGGGAATTTTCATGCTTTCATACTTTGTCGACATCTTAGATCGTATCTGATTCAAATTTAAATCAGTTTGCTCTGATACCAGTTGTTGCCCAGTAAATATAACGACTCGGAAAAACGCTTGTACAGTATTAATATTTAAATAATATTTGAGATCTATGATATGTGAATATTGTGTGAAAGGTGGATATTTGGAAATGTGATAATTAGATGTTTACTTGGTGAATGGTATGGATTAAAATATATGTGTATGCTTTTAAATGCATTTTATATGAATTTCTTATTAAAAATTAGTTCTTTTTGACATTCCGGGAATTTTATAAAATCATCGGAGACTCTTTTTATTGTGAAATCTTTTTCACAACCTTTATTTTATATTCTAGTATTTTATAAAATTAATGGAGGAATTTATTTTGTGCTTTAAGGATTTAAAACTGATTTTATGAGTTAATTGTCATTTAAGTGATCAAAACTTTGAAAATTCATATTTAATTCAATTTTGATCATAAAAATATTTTAAAAATATGGGTGAGCTTGTAAATTCGTATTCTTTGTTTTAAAAATAAAATTATGATTTTTAGATATTATCTTCATTTTATTTCGAAATTTAGAAAGGCATTTATGTTGATTTTCGTTTATTAAAAATCAGATTTTAATTAGCAAATTACCATTTTACCCCTGGGCTTACAAAACCCCTGCATCCATTTTGCCCCTTTTCTTCACTCACCGCTCAACTCTCTCTTCTCTCGATTTTTCTCTCGGCTATCTCTCTCTCACTTTGTAAAATCTCTCTCCCTCATTCTCTCTCATTCTCTCATAGATATTGATGATTATATGTATATATATAATCGTGTATGTGTGTGAGTGTATGGCCGTGTGTATATGTGTGTGTATCGGTTTTGCATGCAAAGGAATTTGGCGATTTTGATTTTTGATTCAATCCCGAACCTTTGTTTTGTGATGATTCCGTGATAAGGAGATTGTTTGATTTGTATTGGTGAGGTTTGTTGAAGGAAACCCGATTTTTCCGGGCACCTCCGAACCATGCCGCCGTCGGCAATAAGCTCCGGCGAGCCGACGGGGACGATGATGATGTTCTTGAGTCCAATTTATGTATTAATAGCTATGTTTAGTTAAGTTTTTGGTTGCATGTAAAGGAATCGAATTGCATGTGTATATTTTCGATTTTCCCCTTTAGTAAAATCGGTTTGAAAATTGTTTATGTTGATGATTGAGTGATAATTTCAAGTTATAGTGATTGCATGTTGATTAATTGTGTTAAGTTTAGATAGTTCGAATTTTGATGGTTAAAGGTTTGATTTGGGGATTTTTGTGAAATTCAAAGTATAGGGATTGTTAATTGTGGTATTCTCTAATTGCATGTATAAGTTTAGTAATTTCTTGAGAACAAGAGTTTTAGTTTTGGTATTGGATGGTTGGTTGTAGTAGAGATTATGTTTGGGTTGGTTTTGCATAGATAAACATCATGCTGAATTTTCCAGAAAACTGCCTGTTCTGTTTTGATTGTTTTCATATGGTTGCTGCCTGTTTTAGACAGAGAGCCTAGACTGTCACTGTTCTAAACTGAATCTAGTTTTTGCACGCGCAAACCTTGTATCAATAGAGTTAACAAATAAAAAGTTATGCTTGTTTTACTAAAAGTTGCGCAGCAGGGATTTTTCTGTGTTTCAGTACCAAGTTTATACAGTTCGTTTTTCATCTAAATAAAGTGTTCTGAAGTTGAAACTTTTATGCTAAGTTGGATTTGTAATCAGGAAGTAGCCTGTCAAATTTGGTAATTGTTTGATTATTTTTGGATTTATGAAAAATGTTTTAGTAAAGTATGCGCAGTAGATTTTTCTGCTTTTTGAGATAAAAACATTGTTGTAAAAGAGTTAAGGATAAGGTTGGCATGATCAAGTGGATGTAAGGAATGCCAAGTGTGGTATATTATGGAAGTCAGATTATATAATGTTATATGTTCATATAAAGTAAGTATGTTATGTGTATTTAAATGGCGATGTACGTTTATATGGTTGTTGCCTATTACATGGTTGAAATGTGGTGTAACTATTATGTGTTTACGCGCTTAGGATGCGTTGGGTAGTTTAGAATAAAGGTTTAGCATTTTAGAGAGAGCATTCTAAGATAGAATATATTCTTTTGTAGAGTCCAAGGAAGTGGAAGTTAGAAACAAGGGAAAGACTAAGGTGGAGAATCAGTGATTGCTCATTACCCTTTTTAGCTACTTAAGGCAAGTAATACAAACTTGCTTTCGTATTTCGATTCCATTGTTTCATTTTGACATATATGAATTGTTATCTTGCCTTGATATACTTTTAGTTCTGAAAACACCTATTGCTCATTGATAACCCTTATCTCTGTTCATATATACCATGCTATGTTTAGTTCTTTATCCTTAAACCTTTATACCCTGTTCATATCCATGAATTGAAACCTGATGACCTATGATTCTATAACCTGAATTTGATCATATACTTATGCATTCCCTTTTATACCTGAAAGTGAATACACCTAACTCTCATTCTAGTACATTTCCAGAACAGACCCGATGATAAATATTTCTTATATTCCACTAATAGAAATCCAGATTGTTTTGATTGAACTTATCTGATTTCCAAAAGACTTCTTTATATTTGAATATGTTTTAAAAAGGAATAAGGTTTAGACTCATTTAAATTCTGATTTATGGTTTCCACGGATTCCTAAGATTGGAGGCGTAAGAGGCCGAGTAACGCCGGTCCAGCACTTTTTAATTATAATAAATGGACTAGGGATGGACTAGTCTAAAGGCCAATATGTGCCTAATGGGACCCAATACAAGGACCAGAGGGACTGTGTGTCCGGTATGGGGACTTTACGTGGCTGATCACCCGTATTGTCCGGTGCGTTGTGAAAAATCTCAAAAATTACTTATTGGTTTTCTTGAAAACGGATATCTTGAAAATGAAATTGGTTTACCCTTTGAAATTGCATATTTATGTCATTGTTCCGATAAATCCTTAATGTGGATTCTGCTAAAACCATGCCATATATATTGATATTGGAAACTGTTTTGAAGCTATATATTCAATTCATTGTTTTGATAATCCCTTGATACGGATTTTGCTATACCCATGTCATACTTATTGATATTAGAACTGTTTCCCAGTGGATAACTGTATGGTCATATTATTATTACTTGCTGGGCATTTGGCTCATTCTTTTTCCCTATTCTAACCCACAGTTAAACGAGAAGATGGTACGTACATTTCAGACGGCTAGGAAGTCTTCTTATAGGGTTGTTTTTGGGATGCCAGCTCAGGTAGGTGATGACCACACCTAGAAGGTGTTTTGTAATAGAGAACATAGAACTTTTAAGACTTGGTTGTAATAACTTTTAAGGCTTATGTTTATGTATTAATGGATTAGATAGTGGTTGCTTGTTTCACACCATCAATTGTTTAAAGATCCAGGGTAGAGTTGGGGTCGAGTTTGCATGTTTATATTATATTGTTTACGGGTTTATTGTATAGAGTTTGTAGTGACTCCCCGATCATGACCCCAGATTGGGAGGGCGTCACAGGTTGGTATCAAAGCTGTCAGTTTTTGGTCACTGAAACAAGCAAGGATTAGGATCCCTATTAACAAGATGATTAAGATAGTTATGTAAGGAGTAGGAATCTGTTAGGATATTAGATTGATAGATGCTAAGTAGCAGCGATAGGCGTAAGCACTTTCTTTTAAGTTAAGTCTTTAGGATTAAGATAACCTGTTATTATATAAGTATCTATATCTATATTATTATCGCAGGAGATGGACATTGTTGGTGGAGACACACCCCCTCACCCATCTATCACATCATCTGACCCTATGCATACTTTGTCTGATCGTGAGGAGGACCCAGTGGAGATAGGTAGTCTTAGTGTTCAGCCCGTTGAGCCACTATTTGCACCTGTACCTGTTCAGACTATCCCTTGGAGAGCAGCATCTGTTGATTCTCGTGTTTCAGTCATGGGAGATCCTGCACCTAGCTTTCTTCATCCACATGTAGACCTTGCTAGAGACCTAGAGACCCTTTCCGGACAGAATGCCGAGCTTCAGGCCCTTGTAGACCAGATGTCTGATGAGGCGGACCGTCGCGTTGCTGTTACCGAGGCGGAGTGGCAGGATAGGATTCGTACTGTAGAGGAGTCAGCGCGAAAGCGCCTAGCTGAGGGACCAGTCACTGTTGATGCTTTAGAGGAGGCCAGGAGAGTGACTAGGATTGTTAGCTGGATGCTGTGTGAGCTGAGAGCTATTCGTGGTGGACGAGACTAGCTATGGTTGGATTCTGAGAGTGGGACATCTGTTAGAGCCCATTGGTTTTAGTATTGGTTATTTGCACGCTTGACTACTCGCTATTAGGATGTTTTCCCTTTTTCCTAGTAGACATTATTATATTATCTGCTTTGACATTGACTTTGCTATGACTTTATGGGGTGATCATGTACCCTGTCATCTGTTGTACTTGACTCATATCTTTATATTATGCCCGTACTTTGCTGATACCTTGCTTTAAACTGTTATACCATTTATTGTTAACCTGTTCCTGTAATACCTATGTTTACCTTGTTTACCCTGTTACGGAGACGAGCAAGTTATCTAACAATATGGCTAAAAGTTTTAAAATTTTTATGTTACATACAGTTTTATAAACGTTTTCAAAAAGAGTTTACATTGTGGTATATATATATGCATATTGTTTCATAAATTGCTTATCTCTTATCAGAAAAATGCCACCAAAGAAAAGAACTACTGCTTCTACTTAACAAACAACCGATACCGGAGCCCAGAACCCGGTAGACCCAACAATAACTCAGATACTTCAATTACTCCAACAACAAACTGCTGCCTTGACTCAACAACAACAACAAACTGTTCAGCCTTTGACAACCTTTAAGTCATTTCAAGCTGTCCACCCACCTGAATTCAAAGGTACTCTAAACCCTGTTGAGGCGAAAACATGGTTAATCGACATTGAGAAAGCGTTTGCGTTAGTTAAGGTTGGGGAAGATCAGAAAACTGAGTTTGCTAGTTACTACCTGAAGGAAGAAGCTAATTTTTGGTGGGAATCTGTGAAGTTAGGAGAAGGAGAAATTACTTGGCAAAGATTTACAGAACTATTTCAGGAGAAGTATTTACCAAGGTACCTACAAGATCAGTTGGAAGTTCAGTTCTTAGAATTAAAACAAGAAGGGATGAGTGTGGCAGAATACGAAGCCAAATTTACGGAATTGGCAAGATTTGCACCTAGGTACGTAGGAGATGATGTCAGTAAGGCTAGAAAGTTTCAGCACGGATTAAAGCCATGGTTAAGGAGTAGAGTTGCAGCTTTTGAATTGAGAAGTTATACTGCGGTAGTACAGAAAGCGATGATCATAGAGGGCGAAAGTGAATTAGTTCAAAAGGAGAAAATTGGGAAGAAACGGAAGTTTGGGGGATCTGAAAGAAGCCAAGGTGATGAAGGACAAGGAAGTTCTCAGAATAGGAAAAGGTTTGGAAATCAATCAGGAGGAGATAGAAATTTTCAGAAACAGAGGAGTGGATTTGGAAGTTCAGACAAGAAATTTCAAGGAGGAAAGCCGCCAACTATCACGGGAAAGCCATCGATACCAGAGTGTAAGACGTGTGGTAAAAGACATTCGGGAATCTGTAACAAGTTGAACATCACATGTTTTAGATGCAACAAGAAGGGACACTATGTTGATGGATGTCCAAGTTCAAAACCAGGAGGACTAACATGTTTCAAATGGGGAAAAGAGGGACATTTTGCGCGGGAATGTAAGGAACCGGTCCAATCTGCTAACGTACTTAGACTCACTGCACCACCAACACGGTCACAGTCATTTCAACCTCGAGCAAGAACTTTTAATATGTCAATCAATGAAGCGGTTCAGGACAGAGATGTAGTAGCAGGTACGCTTCTTGTGAATTCTGTTAAAGCTAAAGTGTTAATTGATTCTAGAGCAACTAGATCTTTTATATCTGAAAGATTCCTTGATAAATTGCAATGTGAGATAAAACCATTGGAAAAGACGCTAGTAATAGAAGTGGCAAACCAGGATAGAGTTCCCGTAGACCAAGTGTGTCCTAATTGTAAAATAGAGATCGATGGATATCTTTTTCATGCGGATTTGATACCGTTCAAAATGGGAGAATTCGATGTTATCCTAGGAATGGATTGGTTAGTAGATTGCGATGCGCATATTGAATGTAGGAAAAAGCAAGTAAGATTGCGTGTGGACGAAGATCAAGAAGTGGTGTTTCAAGGTCAAAGACAAACTAGGAAGTTCTTAACGTTTATGCAAGCGACACGACTACTTCGACAAGGTTGTGAAGCTTATTTGGCTCATGTTGTGGATGTGGAGAAGCAAGTGTTGAAAATGGAGGAGATACCAGTTGTAAATGAGTTCCCTGAAGTTTTTCCTGACGAACTACCCGGATTACCTCCAGATCGAGAAGTAGAATTTACGATTGATTTGGCACCTGGAACGGAACCAGTATCAAAGGCACCTTACAGAATGGCACCGGCAGAAATGAAGGAATTGGCGACGCAGCTACAAGATCTTTTGGATAAAGGAGTGATAAGGCCTAGTATATCGCCTTGGGGAGCGCCAGTATTATTTATCAAGAAGAAAGACGGGAGTCTGAGGTTGTGTATAGATTATCGAGAACTCAACCAGTTGACTATAAAGAATAAGTACCCGTTACCGCGAATCGATGATTTATTTGATCAACTCAAAGGAGCAGCCTATTTTTCAAAGATTGATTTAAGATCTGGATATCATCAACTGAAGATCAAACCTGAAGACGTTTCGAAAACTGCTTTTCGCATGAGATATGGACACTACGAATTTTTAGTGATGCCATTTGGATTAACTAACGCCCCGGCTGTGTTTATGGATTTGATGAATCGAGTTTTTCGAACGTATTTGGATAAGTTTGTGATTGTATTTATTGATGACATTTTGATATATTCAAAGTCTTCGGAAGATCATGCGGAACATCTAAGGATCGCATTGGAAGTCTTGAGAAAGGAAAAGTTATATGCAAAGTTTTCAAAGTGTGAATTCTGGTTGGAAGAAGTACAATTTCTTGGACACGTCATTAGTCGAGAAGGAGTGAGAGTAGACCCTGCCAAGATTGAAGCTGTGGTTAATTGGGAAAGACCAAAGACCCATACTGAAGTGAGAAGTTTTCTCGGATTAGTTGGATACTACCGGAGATTTGTTCAAGATTTTTCAAAGATAGCTACGCCGTTAACTGCACTAACTCGGAAGAATGAGAAGTTTGTTTGGACTGAGAAATATGAAGAAAGTTTCCAAGAGCTGAAAGGAAGATTAGTGACAGCACCAGTGTTAGTCTTACCAGATGATCAAGGGAATTTTGTTATCTATAGTGATGCTTCACACAAAGGATTAGGATGTGTTTTAATGCAACATGGAAAAGTGATCGTGTATGCTTCACGACAACTCAAACCGCACGAACGAAAGTACCCAACTCACGATTTGGAATTAGCAGCTATTGTGTTCGCGTTGAAGATTTGGAGACATTATCTCTACGGAGAGAAGTGTGAAATCTACACGGATCATAAGAGCTTAAAGTATATATTCACTCAGAAGGAATTGAACATGAGGCAACGGAGATGGTTGGAGCTAATTAAGGACTATGATTGTAGCATTAACTATCACCCAGGAAAAGCGAATGTTGTGGCGGATGCGTTAAGTCGAAAAGAGAGGTTAAATTTGTTCACGATACCTAAAGAATTGCTTCAAGAATTTGAGAAGTTGAAATTAGAAGTTTATGATTCGGAAGTTACCAACGAAGTTCTCAACGCTATGACGTTTGAACCAGAACTGTTGGAAAAGATACGAAGATGTCAGGAGGAGATTATGAATCAAGAGATGAACACATTGACTGGTGAAGAGATCTGCACCCAAAGGGATGACAAAGTAATTTTGAGATTTTCTACGAGGATATGGATTCCAAATGTGACGGAATTGAAGAATGAAATCTTGCGGGAAGCCCATAGTTCACAGTACTCAATTCACCCTGGTAGCACGAAAATGTATCGAGATTTGAAGGAACATTTCTGGTGCCGGATATGAAAAGAGAAATTGCCGAATGGATAAGTAAGTGTTATACTTGTCAACGAGTCAAAGCCGAACATCAAAAGCCGAGCGGACTATTGCAGCCATTGGATATTCCTGAATGGAAGTGGGAACATCTTGCCATGGATTTTATTGTTGGACTGCCAAGGACAAAAGCTAATCACGATGCCATATGGGTAATTATAGACCGTCTGACCAAGTCTGCACATTTTCTCCCGATCAATGAAAGATTTTCACTGGATAGGTTAGTACAGTTATATCTGAAGGAAGTTGTGACACGCCACGGAGTTCCAGTAACCATTGTGTCGGACCGTGATCCAAGGTTTAACTCCCGATTTTGGAGACAATTTCAAGAATGTCTGGGTACCAGGCTTAAGATGAGTACCGCTTATCATCCACAAACTGATGGCCAAAGTGAACGAACAATTCAAACCATTGAAGACATGCTTAGAGCTTGTGCGCTGGATTTTAAAGGAAGTTGGGATGAGCATTTACCGTTGGTAGAGTTTTCGTACAACAACAGTTATCACGTGAGTATTGGAATGCCACCGTATGAAGCTTTGTATGGAAGGAAATGTAGATCGCCTGTATATTGGGAAGAAGTTGGAGAACGAAAATTTTTAGGACCCGAGCTAGTATAACAAACGAAGGAAAAGATTGAAATCATTCGAAAAAGGCTAGTTACGGCACAAGACAGACAACGGAAGTACGCTGACCAAGACAGGAAGGATCTGAACTTTGAAGAAGGAGATCAAGTGTTGCTAAAAGTGTCGCCATGGAAAGGAGTTACGAGATTTGGCAAGAAAGGGAAACTTAGCCCTAGATATGTAGGACCGTTTGAGATACTGAGGCGTATCGGGAAAGTCGCATATGAGTTAGCGTTACCACCGCACATGGAGCATATTCATAACGTTTTTCATGTTTCGATGCTTAAGAGATTTAATCTTGATGCGAATCACGTGATCGAGTATGAACCTTTTGAGATTCAACCTGATTTGTCATATGTAGAACAACCTGTAGAAATTCAGGATCATATGGATAGGAAACTAAGGAATAAGATTGTTAAGCTAGTTAAGGTTTTGTGGAGGAATCCCAAAGTTGAAGAATCGACTTGGGAACTTGAGAGCGAGATGCTTGAAAAGTATACGCATCTGTTTTCATAAGGTTAGATTCTGGGGACAGAATCTTTTGAAGGGGGGAAGGTTATAACGACTCGGAAAAACGCTTGTACAGTATTAATATTTAAATAATATTTGAGATCTATGATATGTGAATATTGTGTGAAAGGTGGATATTTGGAAATGTGATAATTAGATGTTTACTTGGTGAATGGTATGGATTAAAATATATGTGTATGCTTTTAAATGCATTTTATATGAATTTCTTATTAAAAATTAGTTCTTTTTGACATTCCGGGAATTTTATAAAATCATCGGAGACTCTTTTTATTGTGAAATCTTTTTCACAACCTTTAGTTTATATTCGAGTATTTTATAAAATTAATGGAGGAATTTATTTTTGGCTTTAAGGATTTAAAACTGATTTTATGAGTTAATTGTCATTTTAGTGATCAAAACTTTGAAAATTCATATTTAATTCAATTTTGATCATAAAAATATTTTAAAAATATGGGTGAGCTTGTAAATTCGTATTCTTTGTTTTAAAAATAAAATTTTGATTTTTAGATATTATCTTCATTTTATTTCGAAATTTAGAAAGGCATTTATGTTGATTTTCGTTTATTAAAAATCAGATTTTAATTAGCAAATTACCATTTTACCCCTGGGCTTATAAAACCCCTGCATCCATTTTGCCCCTTTTCTTCACTCACCGCTCAACTCTCTCTTCTCTCTTTCTCTCGATTTTTCTCTCGGCTATCTCTCTCTCACTTTGTAAAATCTCTCTCCCTCATTCTCTCTCATTCTCTCATAGATATTGATGATTATATGTATATATATAATCGTGTATGTGTGTGAGTGTATGGCCGTGTGTATATGTGTGTGTATCGGTTTTGCATGCAAAGGAATTTGGCGATTTTGATTTTTGATTCAATCCCGAACCTTTGTTTTGTGATGATTCCGTGATAAGGAGATTGTTTGATTTGTATTGGTGAGGTTTGTTGAAGGAAACCCGATTTTTCCGGGCACCTCCGAACCATGCCGCCGTCGGCAATGAGCTCCGGCGAGCCGACGGGGACGATGATGATGTTCTTGAGTCCAATTTATGTATTAATAGCTATGTTTAGTTATGTTTTTGGTTGCATGTAAAGGAATCGAATTGCATGTGTATATTTTCGATTTTCCCCTTTAGTAAAATCGGTTTGAAAATTGTTTATGTTGATGATTGAGTGATAATTTCAAGTTATAGTGATTGCATGTTGATTAATTGTGTTAAGTTTAGATAGTTCGAATTTTGATGGTTAAAGGTTTGATTTGGGGATTTTTGTGAAATTCAAAGTATAGGGATTGTTAATTGTGGTATTATCTAATTGCATGTATAAGTTTAGTAATTTCTTGAGAACATGAGTTTTAGTTTTGATATTGGATGATTGGTTGTAGTAGAGATTATGTTTGGGTTGGTTTTGCATAGATAAACATCATGCTGAATTTTCCAGAAAACTGCATGTTCTATTTTGATTTTTTGCATATGGTTGCTGCCTGTTTTAGACAGAGAGCCTAGAATGTCACTGTTCTAAACTGAATCTAGTTTGTGCACGCGCAAACCTTGTATCAATAGAGTTAACAAATAAAAAGTTATGCTTTTTTTACTAAAAGTTGCTCAGCAGGGATTTTTCTGTGTTTCAGTACCTAGTTTATACAGTTCGTTTTTAATCTAAATAAAGTGTTCTGAAGTTGAAACTTTTATGCTAAGTTGGATTTGTAATTGTTTGATTATTTTTGGATTTATGAAAAATGTTTTAGTAAAGTATGCGCAGTAGATTTTTCTGCTTTTTGAGATAAAAACATTGTTGTAAAAGAGTTAAGGATAAGGTTGGCATGATCAAGTGGACGTAAGGAATGCCAAGTGTGGTATATTATGGAAGTCAGATTATATAATGTTATATGTTCATATAAAGTAAGTATGTTATGTGTATTTAAATGGCGATGTGCGTTTATATGGTTGTGGCCTATTACATGGTTGAAATGTGGTGTAACTATTATGTGTTTACGCGCTTAGGATGCGTTGGGTAGTTTAGAATAAAGGTTTAGCATTTTAGAGAGAGCATTCTAAGATAGAATATATTCTTTTGTAGAGTACAAGGAAGTGGAAGTTAGAAACAAGGGAAAGACTAAGGTGGAGAATCAGTGATTGCTCATTACCCTTTTTAGCTACTTAAGGCACGTAATACAAACTTGCTTTCGTATTTCGATTCCATTGTTTCATTTTGACATATATGAATTGTTATCTTGCCTTGATATACTTTTAGTTCTGAAAACACCTATTGCTCATTGATAACCCTTATCTCTGTTCATATATACCATGCTATGTTTAGTTCTTTATCCTTAAACCTTTATACCCTGTTCATATCCATGAATTGAAACCTGATGACCTATGATTCTATAACCTGAATTTGATCATATACTTATGCATTCCCTTTTATACCTGAAAGTGAATACACCTAACTCTCATTCTAGTACATTTCCAGAACAGACCCGATGATAAATATTTCTTATATTCCACTAATAGAAATCCAGATTGTTTTGATTGAACTTATCTGATTTCCAAAAGACTTCTTTATATTTGAATATGTTTTAAAAAGGAATAAGGTTTAGACTCATTTAAATTCTGATTTATGGTTTCCACGGATTCCTAAGATTGGAGGCGTAAGAGGCCGAGTAACGCCGGTCCAGCACTTTTTAATTATAATAAATGGACTAGGGATGGACTAGTCTAAAGGCCAATATGTGCCTAATGGGACCCAATACAAGGACCAGAGGGACTGTGTGTCCGGTATGGGGACTTTACGTGGCTGATCACCCGTATTGTCCGGTGCGTTGTGAAAAATCTCAAAAATTACTTATTGGTTTTCTTGAAAACGGATATCTTGAAAATGAAATTGGTTTACCCTTTGAAATTGCATATTTATGTCATTGTTCCGATAAATCCTTAATGTGGATTCTGCTAAAACCATGCCATATATATTGATATTGGAAACTGTTTTGAAGCTATATATTCAATTCATTGTTTTGATAATCCCTTGATACGGATTTTGCTATACCCATGTCATACTTATTGATATTAGAACTGTTTCCCAGTGGATAACTGTATGGTCATATTATTATTACTTGCTGGGCATTTGGCTCATTCTTTTTCCCTATTCTAACCCACAGTTAAACGAGAAGATGGTACGTACATTTCAGACGGCTAGGAAGTCTTCTTATAGGGTTGTTTTTGGGATGCCAGCTCAGGTAGGTGATGACCACACCTAGAAGGTGTTTTGTAATAGAGAACATAGAACTTTTAAGACTTGGTTGTAATAACTTTTAAGGCTTATGTTTATGTATTAATGGATTAGATAGTGGTTGCTTGTTTCACACCATCAATTGTTTAAAGATCCAGGGTAGAGTTGGGGTCGAGTTTGCATGTTTATATTATATTGTTTACGGGTTTATTGTATAGAGTTTGTAGTGACTCCCCGATCATGACCCCAGATTGGGAGGGCGTCACAGGTTGGTATCAAAGCTGTCAGTTTTTGGTCACTGAAACAAGCAAGGATTAGGATCCCTATTAACAAGATGATTAAGATAGTTATGTAAGGAGTAGGAATCTGTTAGGATATTAGATTGATAGATGCTAAGTAGCAGCGATAGGCGTAAGCACTTTCTTTTAAGTTAAGTCTTTAGGATTAAGATAACCTGTTATTATATAAGTATCTATATCTATATTATTATCGCAGGAGATGGACATTGTTGGTGGAGACACACCCCCTCACCCATCTATCACATCATCTGACCCTATGCATACTTTGTCTGATCGTGAGGAGGACCCAGTGGAGATAGGTAGTCTTAGTGTTCAGCCCGTTGAGCCACTATTTGCACCTGTACCTGTTCAGACTATCCCTTGGAGAGCAGCATCTGTTGATTCTCGTGTTTCAGTCATGGGAGATCCTGCACCTAGCTTTCTTCATGCACATGTAGACCTTGCTAGAGACCTAGAGACCCTTTCCGGACATAATGCCGAGCTTCAGGCCCTTGTAGACCAGATGTCTGATGAGGCGGACCGTCGCGTTGCTGTTACCGAGGCGGAGTGGCAGGATAGGATTCGTACTGTAGAGGAGTCAGCGCGAAAGCGCCTAGCTGAGGGACCAGTCACTGTTGATGCTTTAGAGGAGGCCAGGAGAGTGACTAGGATTGTTAGCTGGATGCTGTGTGAGCTGAGAGCTATTCGTGGTGGACGAGACTAGCTATGGTTGGATTCTGAGAGTGGGACATCTGTTAGAGCCCATTGGTTTTAGTATTGGTTATTTGCACGCTTGACTACTCGCTATTAGGATGTTTTCCCTTTTTCCTAGTAGACATTATTATATTATCTGCTTTGACATTGACTTTGCTATGACTTTATGGGGTGATCATGTACCCTGTCATCTGTTGTACTTGACTCATATCTTTATATTATGCCCGTACTTTGCTGATACCTTGCTTTAAACTGTTATACCATTTATTGTTAACTTGTTCCTGTAATACCTATGTTTACCTTGTTTACCCTGTTACGGAGACGAGCAAGTTATCTAACAATATGGCTAAAAGTTTTAAATTTTTTATGTTACATACAGTTTTATAAACGTTTTCAAAAAGAGTTTACATTGTGGTATATATATATGCATATTGTTTCATAAATTGCTTATCTCTTATCAGAAAAATGCCACCAAAGAAAAGAACTACTGCTTCTACTCAACAAACAACCGATACCGGAGCCCAGAACCCGGTAGACCCAACAATAACTCAGATACTTCAATTACTCCAACAACAAACTGCTGCCTTGACTCAACAACAACAACAAACTGTTCAGCCTTTGACAACCTTTAAGTCATTACAAGCTATCCACCCACCTGAATTCAAATGTACTCTAAACCCTGTTGAGGCGAAAACATGGTTAATCGACATTGAGAAAGCGTTTGCGTTAGTTAAGGTTGGGGAAGATCAGAAAACTGAGTTTGCTAGTTACTACCTGAAGGCAGAAGCTAATTTTTGGTGGGAATCTGTGAAGTTAGGAGAAGGAGAAATTACTTGGCAAAGATTTACAGAACTATTTCAGGAGAAGTATTTACCAAGGTACCTACAAGATCAGTTGGAAGTTCAGTTCTTAGAATTAAAACAAGAAGGGATGAGTGTGGCAGAATACGAAGCCAAATTTACGGAATTGGCAAGATTTGCACCTAGGTACGTAGGAGATGATGTCAGTAAGGCTAGAAAGTTTCAGCATGGATTAAAGCCATGGTTAAGGAGTAGAGTTGCAGCTTTTGAATTGAGAAGTTATACTGCGGTAGTACAGAAAGCGATGATCATAGAGGGCGAAAGTGAATTAGTTCAAAAGGAGAAATTTGGGAAGAAACGGAAGTTTGGGGGATCTGAAAGAAGCCAAGGTGATGAAGGACAAGGAAGTTCTCAGAATAGGAAAAGGTTTGGAAATCAATCAGGAGGAGATAGAAATTTTCAGAAACAGAGGAGTGGATTTGGAAGTTCAGACAAGAAATTTCAAGGAGGAAAGCCGCCAACTATCACGGGAAAGCCATCGATACCAGAGTGTAAGACGTGTGGTAAAAGACATTCGGGAATCTGTAACAAGTTGAACATCACATGTTTTAGATGCAACAAGAAGGGACACTATGCTGATGGATGTCCAAGTTCAAAACCAGGAGGACTAACATGTTTCAAATGTGGAAAAGTGGGACATTTTGCGCGGGAATGTAAGGAACCGGTCCAATCTGCTAACGTACTTAGACTCACTGCACCACCAACACGGTCACAGTCATTTCAACCTCGAGCAATAACTTTTAATATGTCAATCAATGAAGCGGTTCAGGACAGAGATGTAGTAGCAGGTACGCTTCCTGTGAATTCTGTTAAAGCTAAAGTGTTAATTGATTCTAGAGCAACTAGATCTTTTATATCTGAAAGATTCCTTGATAAATTGCAATGTGAGATAAAACCATTGGAAAAGACGCTAGTAATAGAAGTGGCAAACCAGGATAGAGTTCCCGTAGACCAAGTGTGTCCTAATTGTAAAATAGAGATCGATGGATATCTTTTTCATGCAGATTTGATACCGTTCAAAATGGGAGAATTCGATGTTATCCTAGGAATGGATTGGTTAGTAGATTGCGATGCGCATATTGAATGTAGGAAAAAGCAAGTAAGATTGCGTGTGGACGAAGATCAAGAAGTGGTGTTTCAAGGTCAAAGACAAACTAGGAAGTTCTTAACGTTTATGCAAGCGACACGACTACTTCGACAAGGTTGTGAAGCTTATTTGGCTCATGTTGTGGATGTGGAGAAGCAAGTGTTGAAAATGGAGGAGATACCAGTTGTAAATGAGTTCCCTGAAGTTTTTCCTGACGAACTACCCGGATTACCTCCGGATCGAGAAGTAGAATTTACGATTGATTTGGCACCTGGAACGGAACCAGTATCAAAGGCACCTTACAGAATGGCACCGGCAGAAATGAAGGAATTGGCGACGCAGCTACAAGATCTTTTGGATAAAGGAGTGATAAGGCCTAGTATATCGCCTTGGGGAGCGCCAGTATTATTTGTCAAGAAGAAAGACGGGAGTATGAGGTTGTGTATAGATTATCGAGAACTCAACCAGTTGACTATAAAGAATAAGTACCCGTTACCGCGAATCGATGATTTATTTGATCAACTCAAAGGAGCAGCCTATTTTTCAAAGATTGATTTAAGATCTGGATATCATCAACTGAAGATCGAACCTGAAGACGTTTCGAAAACTACTTTTCGCACGAGATATGGACACTACGAATTTTTAGTGATGCCATTTGGATTAACTAACGCCCCGGCTGTGTTTATGGATTTGATGAATCGAGTTTTTCGAACGTATTTGGATAAGTTTGTGATTGTATTTATTGATGACATTTTGATATATTCAAAGTCTTCGGAAGATCATGCGGAACATCTAAGGATCGCATTGGAAGTCTTGAGAAAGGAAAAGTTATATGCAAAGTTTTCAAAGTGTGAATTCTGGTTGGAAGAAGTACAATTTCTTGGACACGTCATTAGTCGAGAATGAGTGAGAGTAGACCCTGCCAAGATTGAAGCTGTGGTTAATTGGGAAAGACCAAAGACCCATACTGAAGTGAGAAGTTTTCTCGGATTAGCTGGATACTACCGGAGATTTGTTCAAGATTTTTCAAAGATAGCTACGCCGTTAACTACACTAACTCGGAAGAATGAGAAGTTTGTTTGGACTGAGAAATATGAAGAAAGTTTCCAAGAGCTGAAAGGAAGATTAGTGACAGCACCAGTGTTAGTCTTACCAGATGATCAAGGGAATTTTGTTATCTACAGTGATGCTTCACACAAAGGATTAGGATGTGTTTTAATGCAACATGGAAAAGTGATCGCGTATGCTTCACGACAACTCAAACCGCACGAACGAAAGTACCCAACTCACGATTTGGAATTAGCAGCTATTGTGTTCGCGTTGAAGATTTGGAGACATTATCTCTACGGAGAGAAGTGTGAAATCTACACGGATCATAAGAGCTTAAAGTATATATTCACTCAGAAGGAATTGAACATGAGGCAACGGAGATGGTTGGAGCTAATTAAGGACTATGATTGTAGCATTAACTATCACCCAGGAAAAGCGAATGTTGTGGCGGATGCGTTAAGTCGAAAAGAGAGGTTGAATTTGTTCACGATACCTAAAGAATTGCTTCAAGAATTTGAGAAGTTGAAATTAGAAGTTTATGATTCGGAAGTTACCAACGAAGTTCTCAACGCTATGACGTTTCAACCAGAACTGTTGGAAAAGATACGAAGATGTCAGGAGGAGATTATGAATCAAGAGATGAACACATTGACTGGTGAAGAGATCTGCACCCAAAGGGATGACAAAGGAATTTTGAGATTTTCTACGAGGATATGGATTCCAAATGTGACGGAATTGAAGAATGAAATCTTGCGGGAAGCCCATAGTTCACAGTACTCAATTCACCCTGGTAGCACGAAAATGTATCGAGATTTGAAGGAACATTTCTGGTGGCCGGATATGAAAAGAGAAATTGCCGAATGGATAAGTAAGTGTTATACTTGTCAACGAGTCAAAGCCGAACATCAAAAGCCGAGCGGACTATTGCAGCCATTGGATATTCCTGAATGGAAGTGGGAACATCTTGCCATGGATTTTATTGTTGGACTGCCAAGGACAAAAGCTAATCACGATGCCATATGGGTAATTATAGACCGTCTGACCGAGTCTGCACATTTTCTCCCGATCAATGAAAGATTTTCACTGGATAGGTTAGTACAGTTATATCTGAAGGAAGTTGTGACACGCCACGGAGTTCCAGTAACCATTGTGTCGGACCGTGATCCAAGGTTTAACTCCCGATTTTGGAGACAATTTCAAGAATGTCTGGGTACCAAGCTTAAGATGAGTACCGCTTATCATCCATAAACTGATGGCCAAAGTGAACGAACAATTCAAACCATTGAAGACATGCTTAGAGCTTGTGCGCTGGATTTTAAAGGAAGTTGGGATGAGCATTTACCGTTGGTACAGTTTTCGTACAACAACAGTTATCACGCGAGTATTGGAATGCCACCGTATGAAGCTTTGTATGGAAGGAAATGTAGATCGCCTGTATATTGGGAAGAAGTTGGAGAACGAAAAGTTTTAGGACCCGAGATAGTACAACAAACGAAGGAAAAGATTGAAATCATTCGAAAAAGGCTAGTTACGACACAAGACAGACAACGGAAGTACGCTGACCAAGACAGGAAGGATCTGAACTTTGAAGAAGGAGATCAAGTGTTGCTAAAAGTGTCGCCATGGAAAGGAGTTACGAGATTTGGCAAGAAAGGGAAACTTAGCCCTAGATATGTAAGACCGTTTGAGATACTGAGGCGTATCGGGAAAGTCGCATATGAGTTAGCGTTACCACCGCACATGGAGCATATTCATAACGTTTTTCATGTTTCGATGCTTAAGAGATTTAATCCTGATGCGAATCACGTGATCGAGTATGAACCTTTTGAGATTCAACCTGATTTGTCATATGTAGAACAACCTGTAGAAATTCAGGATCATATGGATAGGAAACTAAGGAATAAGATTGTTAAGCTAGTTAAGGTTTTGTGGAGGAATCCCAAAGTTGAAGAATTGACTTGGGAACTTGAGAGCGAGATGCTTGAAAAGTATCCGCATCTGTTTTCATAAGGTTAGATTCTGGGGACAGAATCTTTTTAAGGGGGGAAGGTTATAACGACTCGGAAAAACGCTTGTACAGTATTAATATTTAAATAATATTTGAGATCTATGATATGTGAATATTGTGTGAAAGGGGGATATTTGTAAATGTGATAATTAGATGTTTACTTGGTGAATGGTATGGATTAAAATATATGTGTATGCTTTTAAATGCATTTTATATGAATTTCTTATTAAAAATTAGTTCTTTTTGACATTCCGGGAATTTTATAAAATCATCGGAGACTCTTTTTATTGTGAAATCTTTTTCACAACCTTTAGTTTATATTCTAGTATTTTATAAAATTAATGGAGGAATTTATTTTTGGCTTTAAGGATTTAAAACTGATTTTATGAGTTAATTGTCATTTAAGTGATCAAAACTTTGAAAATTCATATTTAATTCAATTTTGATCATAAAAATATTTTAAAAATATGGGTGAGCTTGTAAATTCGTATTCTTTGTTTTAAAAATAAAATTATGATTTTTAGATATTATCTTCATTTTATTTCGAAATTTAGAAAGGCATTTATGTTGATTTTCGTTTATTAAAAATCAGATTTTAATTAGCAAATTACCATTTTACCCCTGGGCTTACAAAACCCCTGCATCCATTTTGCCCCTTTTCTTCACTCACCGCTCAACTCTCTCTTCTCTCTTTCTCTCGATTTTTCTCTCGGCTATCTCTCTCTCACTTTGTAAAATCTCTCTCCCTCATTCTCTCTCATTCTCTCATAGATATTGATGATTATATGTATATATATAATCGTGTATGTGTGTGAGTGTATGGCCGTGTGTATATGTGTGTGTATCGGTTTTGCATGCAAAGGAATTTGGCGATTTTGATTTTTGATTCAATCCCGAACCTTTGTTTTGTGATGATTCCGTGATAAGGAGATTGTTTGATTTGTATTGGTGAGGTTTGTTGAAGGAAACCCGATTTTTCCGGGCACCTCCGAACCATGCCGCCGTCGGCAATGAGCTCCGGCGAGCCGACGGGGACGATGATGATGTTCTTGAGTCCAATTTATGTATTAATAGCTATGTTTAGTTAAGTTTTTGGTTGCATGTAAAGGAATCGAATTGCATGTGTATATTTTCGATTTTCCCCTTTAGTAAAATCGGTTTGAAAATTGTTTATGTTGATGATTGAGTGATAATTTCAAGTTATAGTGATTGCATGTTGATTAATTGTGTTAAGTTTAGATAGTTCGAATTTTGATGGTTAAAGGTTTGATTTGGGGATTTTTGTGAAATTCAAAGTATAGGGATTGTTAATTGTGGTATTATCTAATTGCATATATAAGTTTAGTAATTTCTTGAGAACATGAGTTTTAGTTTTGATATTGGATGGTTGGTTGTAGTAGAGATTATGTTTGGGTTGGTTTTGCATAGATAAACATCATGCTGAATTTTCCAGAAAACTGCCCGTTCTGTTTTGATTGTTTGCATATGGTTGCTGCCTGTATTAGACAGAGAGCCTAGAATGTCACTGTTCTAAACTGAATCTAGTTTGTGCACGCGCAAACCTTGTATCAATAGAGTTAACAAATAAAAAGTTATGCTTGTTTTACTAAAAGTTGCGCAGCAGGGATTTTTATGTGTTTCAGTACCTAGTTTATACAGTTCGTTTTTAATCTAAATAAAGTGTTCTGAAGTTGAAACTTTTATGCTAAGTTTTATTTGTAATCAGGAAGTAGCCTGTCAAATTTGGTAATTTTTTGATTATTTTTGGATTTATGAAAAATGTTTTAGTAAAGTATGCGCAGTAGATTTTTCTGCTTTTTGAGATAAAAACATTGTTGTAAAAGAGTTAAGGATAAGGTTGGCATGATCAAGTGGACGTAAGGAATGCCAAGTGTGGTATATTATGGAAGTCTGATTATATAATGTTATATGTTCATATAAAGTAAGTATGTTATGTGTATTTAAATGGCGATGTACGTTTATATGGTTGTTGCCTATTACATGGTAGAAATGTGGTGTAACTATTATGTGTTTACGCGCTTAGGATGCGTTGGGTAGTTTAGAATAAAGGTTTAGCATTTTAGAGAGAGCATTCTAAGATAGAATATATTCTTTTGTAGAGTACAAGGAAGTGGAAGTTAGAAACAAGGGAAAGACTAAGGTGGAGAATCAGTGATTGCTCATTACCCTTTTTAGCTACTTAAGGCACGTAATACAAACTTGCTTTCGTATTTCGATTCCATTGTTTCATTTTGACATATATGAATTGTTATCTTGCCTTGATATACTTTTAGTTCTGAAAACACCTATTGCTCATTGATAACCCTTATCTCTGTTCATATATACCATGCTATGTTTAGTTCTTTATCCTTAAACCTTTATACCCTGTTCATATCCATGAATTGAAACCTGATGACCTATGATTCTATAACCTGAATTTGATCATATACTTATGCATTCCCTTTTATACCTGAAAGTGAATACACCTAACTCTCATTCTAGTACATTTCCAGAACAGACCCGATGATAAATATTTCTTATATTCCACTAATAGAAATCCAGATTGTTTTGATTGAACTTATCTGATTTCCAAAAGACTTCTTTATATCTGAATATGTTTTAAAAAGGAATAAGGTTTAGACTCATTTAAATTCTGATTTATGGTTTCCACGGATTCCTAAGATTGGAGGCGTAAGAGGCCGAGTAACGCCGGTCCAGCACTTTTTAATTATAATAAATGGACTAGGGATGGACTAGTCTAAAGGCCAATATGTGCCTAATGGGACCCAATACAAGGACCAGAGGGACTGTGTGTCCGGTATGGGGACTTTACGTGGCTGATCACCCGTATTGTCCGGTGCGTTGTGAAAAATCTCCAAAATTACTTATTGGTTTTCTTGAAAATGGATATCTTGAAAATGAAATTGGTTTACCCTTTGAAATTGCATATTTATGTCATTGTTCCGATAAATCCTTAATGTGGATTCTGCTAAAACCTTGCCATATATATTGATATTGGAAACTGTTTTGAAGCTATATATTCAATTCATTGTTTTGATAATCCCTTGATACGGATTTTGCTATACCCATGTCATACTTATTGATATTGGAACTGTTTCCCAGTGGATAACTGTATGGTCATATTATTATTACTTGCTGGGCATTTGGCTCATTCTTTTTCCCTATTCTAACCCACAGTTAAACGAGAAGATGGTACGTACATTTCAGACGGCTAGGAAGTCTTCTTATAGGGTTGTTTTTGGGATGCCAGCTCAGGTAGGTGATGACCACACCTAGAAGGTGTTTTGTAATAGAGAACATAGAACTTTTAAGACTTGGTTGTAATAACTTTTAAGACTTATGTTTATGTATTAATGGATTAGATAGTGGTTGCTTGTTTCACACCATCAATTTTTTAAAGATCCAGGGTAGAGTTGGGGTCGAGTTTTCATGTTTATATTATATTGTTTACGGGTTTATTGTATAGAGTTTGTAGTGACTCCCCGATCATGACCCCAGATTGGGAGGGCGTCACAGTAAATAATAATTGTAGAAGGGGGGTTGAATACAATTGTATAAGATTCTCGACTTATTAAAGTATATATCACAAATATGAAAGAATAATAACAGCTTTATTAAATCTGATATAAAACTGTTACAAACTCTCTCAAGAAATTCTGATGTTCTTGAGAGCTTCTAGGTTACAAAATACTCGTGTATGTGATGGATATAAATCAAAACCTAAACTGTGTTTATATATACTACATAGCTTCTCTATCAATTACAAGATAAGTCCTAATCAATTACAAAGATTGAAACATATCCTAAATCGATAGCTGCATTCCTATAAATAAGGAACCGACAAAATAAACTTCATTATTTAACTAGACTCCAAATATAACTCGAAGTAGGAATCCTGATCAGCTTCCAGTCCTGATGATCAATCCTGATCCCAGTCCTGATATAGAAATCCTGATGACAATCCTGATACTGACGCTTGATCAAATACTGATGACCATGCAATGTTGATGACGTCAGCAATCCTGATCAGTTGAGTCTAGATCTTGACGATCATTGAATCCTGATCTAACACCCTCAATATATACCCAAGGTACGTTCAAAATTTCATGGCCATCCAAGAAGTGTAGCATGGTCAAATATTGGATCAAAGATGAGGCATGAATAGTGATTTCGAAAATACTAACTTGTGTTCTTGATTTTGTTCTTGGAGATTAAGCTAGTTAAGGATGTTTAAAGCTCAAGCAAGGATAGTTAGGCCATTTTTAGTGTCTCTAAGGCAGCAAGGAAGGTATAACACCTCTGCCCTCTTGTTATTAATTGAGTTTTATGCTTAAGTTTGTAGTATAGTTCGTTAAACATGTAGTATAAGAGATCCATGCATGTTTTAATGATTTTGGTTGGTTGAATAAGTTGTGGTTGATTGAGGAATGAGTTCTTGAGTTAGTATGAACTGTCCTAGAGTTGTAAATGATATATGGATGTATGGATTGTCTTGGTTGGATGTTTGGATTGGTTGTGAAATGGAAATGTTCGATGTATAGCCGTCGTAATGATGAAATGTTTATTAACTGCCTTGACAGTGGTATTCGAGGCTCTTAATCTACTTTCAAGTGTGACCACTGACAATGACAGTGTAGTTCTTGTCTTGTAGTTTATTTTGGCGAAAGAATCGCATTGTTTCGATTTATGGTTTAGGAGAAACACTCGTTTAAGTGAAAGTGGTTTCGGGTAACTAAGTAGTTCACTACATGAACTTTGAGCATATGATCAAGCCCTTTAAAAATGGAAATAGGTCATGATATTAAGGTGGATACTAGTATGGACAGTTAGGAAGGGAACCGAGAAGGTTTCGTGTTAAAAAATATAATTTTTCGATTTTATAAAAATGCGATAATCAAAGTTGCGCAAGTGGAATGCCCTTGAGGGGATAGTAAAGCCATAAGTTTAGTAATGGTAAAGTACTTGGGTTTCGTGAATGGATTATCAAACAAACTTTTGACTTAAGAGTTTAAGGAATGTCATGAGGTTATAAGTGACCAAGAGCGAGACATTTGATGTTCGTTAATAGAACGTTAGTGCTTAAGTTAATGGCACTTTAAATGATTACGCTAGGGGACTGATCGAGTATTTCTTTGTTTATAGATTTCCCGGCAACTTCTCGAACCCCTAATAACCAAGGACTCAAGGCAAGTTTTCTCATTCCATGTGACGCCCTCCAAACCCGAGGTACAGATTTGGGAGTCACCCGACCAACGGAACACAATATAATCTCTAGTTACCACATGCATAATAATAATAATAATAATAATAACATAAAATACCCCTTATCCAAGATCGCATCCAGATTATGGCATTGAACAACAATCCATTATTATTACAAACCAGTTTTATCAGAGTTATAACATTACAACTTAAGTCCAAAGCTAGACATCTAGTCTAATCAAAGTAAAAACAAACAACTACCCTGCCAATGACAATCACTCGAGGGGCCCTCCTAGCTGCCGGTGAACTATCAGTCACGCTGTGCCGACTCATACTCTCGCTTCACTGGAATAGGGTTAGAAAACAACAAGGAAGAGTGAGCCAAAGTGCTCAGCAACAATATTTATATCCAATGCAGTTCATAATAAAGGAATTCACAAGTATTTGAATCAACGTATAATGCATAATTATATCAATTTCTTCTGAAGAAAACAGATTAGAATTGGATTTTTATTTATCACATTCAAATCAAAGGTTGAGCTGCTGATCAGTCACGCATCAACCCCGGACTTGCTTATAGCAAAGCCCTCTACTGGATCCTTGGCCATCTTGTCCTTAATTAACTTCGACCATAAATTTGGTCCTTATTTTAAAAACATTCCAATTCTATCACAACACATAAGCAATACATGCTTCAGTAATAATGACAACAAGAATAAAATGGTATAATAAATTGCAACAGAGCTTCAACTAAGAAGTAAATCCCAACAAGAGTGATACGGTATTGCAAAAGAGCTTCAACTATTTAAGATCAAACAAAGTCCGTGAAACAAGTTCGGAATGGTTTCAAAGGAGCAACACATCCGTTTCAAGGAATAAACAAGGTTATATTATAAACAAGTGAATTGAAGGTAAAGATTCTCAATATTCAACAAGATTGTGAATGATCAAAGAACTCGGGAATTTTTCATGGAAATTGTGTTATCGGTTCAGATACAGGGTAAGGATGGAATCATTGGTGTTGGTTGGACAGCAACATACATATCATAACTCAAATTAATACCAATCAAGGGTTTGTGAAAGAAATAGACACTTGCCTGGTTCGACGTAGCCAAATTCTACCGTTGCTATTCTACTTTCTCATTTTCCTTGCCTCGGGAACTCGATTCTATAATACATAACTCATATTAGTACCTTTTATTGCTATTCTATCCTCAAAATATTACTCGTAACCATTTTTAAGTCTAAACAGCCTATCGGCCAATTTCGAGACTTATCGAACGCCCGATCTATATTTCGATAACAATTTCAGACACTTATCCTTATAAAACACATTTACGGACAATAAAACTCATTATTCCAACTTATATAAACCATATAGTACTTATAAATATTTTTAAAACAATATTCGAGGCTTATTTGAATTTAAATAAGTCCCGGACAATTTTTAAATCAAAAATTGGATTTTTAAACCCTTAATAAGTATTTAATATGCAATTAAATCAATTAATAAAATTAATTGACACTCTTTTAATGCTCAAACTATTTTTAAATAATAAAATAGGCTTGAAAATAATTAAACTGAATTTTAGATTAATTAAATCTAATTAATAATTAATTTTTAAGAATTAACTGATTAAAAGAATTAATCAATTAATTAATTAATTAAATTAATTAATTATTAATTAAAATAATTAAAATAATAAAGTTTAATAAATTTTCGAATTTAAAAATAATTAATATAATTTTCCAGAATTTTCTGGAATTAAAAATGTATTTTTAAAATAAAAATATGAATTTTTAAAGATTTTAAACTATTTTCGAATTAAATTTAAAAAAAAAATTCAAAAACAGTTTTCTGAAAATAATTTAGGGTTTTGAAAATCAAAACCGGGTCAAAAAATTTCGGGAACGGGTCGCCAAGAACAGCCGGAAAATTTCCAGAATCCGGCGACATTTCCAGAATCCGGCAAGCCAAAAACACAACCAAATTTAGGGATTTTGATACCAAAACAATCCTCAACAACCCATCAATCTATTCTGATAAAAAACATACCAAAAACATCACCGGAACTTCAAACCCGACTATTTTTCGGCGACCTTAAACAAATTTTCCGATCTACCAAAATCCTACATGAAACTCTACGTTCTTTATGTTAAATTAAAGCTGGAAACACACACAATCAAAGCCCTCTATCCAAAATCATGTCAGATCAACAACAAGAACGGACTATTCAAAATAAGAATTCGGGTCAAAACCCGAAAATCAAACCCAACAAAATTGAACATAAACATGAAATTAAAACATGGATTCTTGCTAATTAGAACCCTAGGAACATGTTAGAAGCAACAAATTGAACGGAGAATCAACAGAATGAAAATCCCCAATTTGAACATAAACCCTAATTTTAATTCGAATTTGAAAAATTCATATAAAATTGAAACATTACCAGATGATGATGAGGTTGGAAGATTCTGAAACTAGAGCTCAAGATCTTTGATTTGAGTGCTTAAACTCTTGATTTGGATTTCTATAACACCTTCAAAAGTTGGTTTGATTATTCAAGAACACGAAGAACACGGTTCGGGGATTTTTATATTTTTACTTATATGAAATATGGATTATACGAAGGATAATGCACAATCCGTCTTTATATATTTTCTGAAAAATAATACCCCAAACGACATTTTTGGATCGTTATAGATCTACTGGATCGTATATAACTAATACATATCATTATATAACTAATGCTCAAGAATACTGGGGCTATAACAGATGAAATATTTGAAGGGTTTCGGGCATGAAAACGCAACGGAAAAACGCGTAAAACAGAAAAATTAACGAAACCCTCCGCAGGATCCAT
This sequence comes from Heracleum sosnowskyi, assembly GCA_030848705.1. NCBI lineage: Eukaryota > Viridiplantae > Streptophyta > Magnoliopsida > Apiales > Apiaceae > Heracleum > Heracleum sosnowskyi. Next base: position 78,533,379 of record CM061235.1, read on the forward strand.
GCGAAAAACGATATTTAATTCGTAAATAGAATCGTTTACCTTTTGAAGCTTTACGAACGACTGACTAATGGAGGTTCTTTGATATGATCACCACGTGTTCCGCCTTCCGATACACGTCTCTAATTAGTCCACACGAACGCCTAATCGTCCAACGATCACCGGAGTTGGTACTAGCCAAGAACTGCCCTCGGAACTCTCTCTCTCTCTCTCTAGCCTCTCTTTGATGTAGAGCAGCTAGGGTTTTTTAAGAAAAACGTTTTTTTCAATTTCTTAACCCTAAAATAATACATCTTAATGTATTTATATCAAGAGAGAATTCTGGGCCTATACCTACTCTGATTGGGCTTCCAAAACCCAATCTGATTATTAGTAGTATTATTTATTATATTCGAATTATTATATAATTAATCAAGTCCTACTTAATTAATCCAATAATTCAATAATAATAATAATTCAATTAAATTAAATTCGAAATTTAATTAATGCTCCGTTTAAAACGTTCTTTATGTGTAACCCTTTAGGTTATTATTACGTTGGCAATAATTTTAATATCTCATAATAAAATTATAAACAATGAGCGGCATCTAGTAATACATCATTGCTACCCAAGTAATAATAATAATTGGTGATCCAATTAAACCTTTAATGAACAATGTTCCATGTAATATAATCCTTTTAACCTTATATTATAGATTAAACTCGAGGCATGGTTTATGTCATCCTCTTCAACATTTAATCCCAGTTTACTTGATCGATGAGTAGACTATTAAACAAATCACAATTTGAGCATGGCCATGCATTTCATAGTCTCACTCAATCAAGAGGCCAATAATATCACTCCTAAAATAGGAGGGTTAAATCCTATATCTATCATTCATATTTCTCACATGATTCATAATATACCCAATATCCACCTTTATCATTACTCGGTCAAAGGTAACTTTGAGTAGAATCAAAGTATATTAATTCTCATATAGAAATATAATGATTTCAAGTCTAAGGATCATTACACCATTATCATTGTGAGAATTGCTTATGACACTTGATAACATTTACCATGAAGAATTCACACGGTGGGTCTATCCAGTGCCATGTTCCGCTAACATGCACTTATGTCTTTGACTTTAGTATCACCATACTTATGACCAATGAGATGTGGTCATCAGTCAACAAACATACTAGTCTTAATGCATTATTATTGTCCTCAAATAATAATACTCGACTAGGGATCTTTTAGGATTTATAAACACTACTCATATAATCTCATTTCTAAGTCACATACTCAGAGATATAGAATTCATGCTTATATTCCAAGGACATTTATTATTCTATTATTTATATCGCAGTTAATAAAGACATAATAAATAATTGAAAGAAAATCCATAGAACATATTTATTAATAATCAAAATGTCTTCCCTAAGAACATTATAGTATTGTCTCTAGGGCACAAGCACTAACAATCTCCCACTTGCACTAGAGCCAATCACCCATGTATCTAATACCCATGGAACTAGTGTGACCTTCGTGCTTCTGCTGCGACAAAGCCTTAGTCAGTGGGTCTGCAACGTTATCATTAGTATGCACTTTACATAGATGTATATCTCCCCTCCTTGTAATCTCTCGAAGTAGATGATATCGTCTAAGTATATGCTTTGCTCGGGAATGGGACCTTGGTTCCTTAGCCTGCGCAATAGCTCCATTGTTATCGCAATAAAGATCAACTGGATCTGCGATCGATGGAACTACTCCAAGTCCCTCAATAAATTTCCGAAGCCAAACAGCCTCTTTGGCCGCTTCACTGGCAGCAATATACTCAGCTTCCATTGTAGAATCAGCTACTGTCTCTTGCTTCGAACTCTTCCAGCTTACAGCACCTCCATTTAGACAAAACACAAACCCAGATTGAGACACAGTATCGTCTCTGTCTGTTTGGAAACTAGCATCAGTGTAACCTCTTACAACTAGCTTCTCATCTCCTCCATATACCAAGAATGAATCTTTAGTTCTCTTGAGGTACTTAAGAATATTCTTGACTGCCGTCCAGTGACCTTCACCTGGATTAGACTGGTATCTGCTCGTCATGCTCAAAGCATACGAAACATCAGGTCGAGTACATATCATTGCATACATTATTGAACCAATTGCAGAAGCATATGGTACCTTTTTCATACGGTCCTTATCATCTAATGATTTAGGACAGTTTTCTTTTGAGATCACTATCCCATGAGACACAGGGACAAATCCCCTCTTTGCCTCTTGCATCCCAAAACGATGCAATACTTTGTCAATGTATGTACTCTGACTTAAGCCGATTAATCTTCTAGATCTATCTCTATAGATCTTGATCCCTAATATATAGGTAGCATCGCCTAAGTCTTTCATTGAGAAACTTTTTCCCAACCAAGTCTTAACAGCCTGAAGAGAAGGTATGTCATTCCCTATTAGTAATATATCATCAACATATAATACTAGGAATGCCACTTTGCTCCCACTAACCTTCTTGTAAACACAAGGCTCATCTTCATTTTGAATAAAGCCAAACTCTTTGACTGTTATATCAAAACGAATGTTCCAACTCCTTGAGGCCTGCTTCAATCCATAAATAGATCGTAGTAGCTTACAGACCATTCTAGCAAATCTCGGATCGACAAAACCTTCTGGTTGTATCATATACACATCCTCTTCTAAGCTCCCATTTAAGAAAGCGGTTTTGACATCCATTTGCCAGATTTCATAGTCATAGTAAGCTGCTATCGCAAGCAAAATCCTGATGGACTTGACCATAGCTACTGGTGAGAAAGTTTCATTATAGTCAATACCATGAATTTGTTTGAAACCTTTCGCCACTAGTCTTGCTTTGTAGGTCGTTACATTACCATCCATGTCTGTTTTCTTCTTGAAAACCCATTTGCACCCAATAGGTTTTACCCCTTCAGGTGGTTCAACCAAAGTCCATACTTTGTTTTCATACATGGAATCCATCTCAGATTTCATAGCTTCCAGCCATCTCTCAGAATCTGGACTATTCATAGCATCTTGATAGGTAAGAGGCTCATCTTCATCCATAAGCATTACATCGCCAGTCTGAGTTAAGAGAAATCCATAATATCTCTCAGGCTCGTGACGAATCCTACCAGATCTACGAACAACCTGTGTTTCTTGAGCAGTAACATTTTCATGTTCTTCGTGCTCATGTTCCAACTCTGGTTCAATGTCATTTTGTGGTTCTCGAACTTCATCGAGATCTATCATACTCCCACTGTTTTTCTTAGAGAACAGTTCTCTTTCAAGAAATACAGCAGTACGAGCAACAAACACTTTGCTCTCGGTACGATTATAGAAATAATACCCTTTAGTTTCTTTTGGGTATCCCACAAAATTACATTTGTCTGATTTCGGTCCTAGCTTGTCAGTGACTAAACGTTTCACAAACGCTTCGCATCCCCATACTTTCAAAAACGACATGCTATGACGTTTCTCAGTCCATATCTCATATGGTGTAGTTTGAACCGATTTAGTAGGAACTCGATTGAGTGTGTGTGCAGCCGTTTCTAGAGCATAACCCCAGAAACTAATTGGAAGATCCGCTAGACTCATCATCGATCGCACCATGTCCAACAAGGTACGATTTCTCCTTTCAGATACACCATTCCACTGTGGTGTTCCAGGAGGTGTGAGCTGTGATACAATACCACACTCCTTTAAGTAATTCTTAAATTCTAAGCTTAAGTACTCACCTCCACGATCAGATCGTAGAGTTTTAATACTTCCGCCTATTTGCTTTTCCACTTCTGCCTTGTACTCTTTGAATTTTTCAAATGATTCGGATTTGTTCTTCAAAAGATACACATATCCGTATCTACTAAAATCATCAGTAAAGGTTATGAAGTAATAAAAGCCACCTCTTGCCATCGTACGCATTGGACCACATACATCACTATGTATGAGTTCTAATCGTTCGGTGGCCCTCTCACCAGTTCCGGTAAAAGGAGCTTTAGTCATTTTTCCAATGAGACAAGGTTCGCATTCTTCGTATGATTCAAAATCAAACTTATCCAAGTATCCATCCTTATGTAACTTGGAAATGCGTTTCTCATTTATATGGCCTAAACGACAATGCCAAAGGTATGTTTGATTTGAGTCATTAGCCTTAATACGTTTATTATTTACATTATAGACAGGAATATCAAGATCAAGAACATATAAACCATTAAATAAACGTGCAACCCCATAGGTAACATTATTCAAACCAAAGGAACAACTATTGTTCTGAATTGTAAAGTAAAAACCTTTCTTGTCCAAACAAGAAACAGAAATAATGTTTCTGCAAATCGCAGGCACGTAAAAACAGTTCTCAAGTTCTAAAATAAGCCCAGTGGGCAACGATAAATTATAAGTCCCTACAGCCAAAGCAGCAACCTTTGCTCCATTGCCAACGCGTAGGTCGACTTCTCCTTTTGCCAAAGTCCTACTCCTTCGCAGTTCCTGCACATTTATACAAATGTGAGAACCACATCCAGTATCTAATACCCATGATGTAGAAGTAGACAAATTGACTTCTATAATATACATACCTGAATCAGAAATCTTCACAGACTTCATTCCCTTCAGGTTCAGATCTTCCAAATAAGCTTGACAATTACGCTTCCAATGACCCGGCTTCTTGCAAAAGTGACATACATCACCCTTTGCAGCACCTTTTGCAACACCTCCAGTAGGCTTCAAAGCCTTTTTGAAATCAGGCTTCGGATTAGCAGATTTAGATCCAATCTTCTTCTTGCCTTTCCATTTCCCCTTTCCTTTGGCATTCCCTTTATTCACCATCATTATGGGAGCAGGGTTAGCCTTTGACATATTGGTCTCAGCAGTCCTCAATAATGCCAATAGTTCCGTTGGTGTTTTGTCTATCTCACTCATAATATAGTTTATAACAAATTGAGTGTAGTTTCTGTTCAAAGACTGCAAGATCAAATCTGCTTGGTGTTCTGGTAAAACCGGGTAACCCAAATTCTCAAGGGTTTCCAAATACCCTATCATCTTTAGAACATGCGGTCCAACCGGGTCACGATCTCCCTGTTTGCATGCATACAACGCTTTGCTTACATCAAACCTCTCTTGACGAGCTTGACCCTCAAACATCCTTTTGAGGTGCTCTATCATGTCATAAGCGTCCATACGCTCATGTTGTTTCTGAAGCTCAGGACTCATAGTCGCTAGCATCAAACAACAGACATCCGTAGAATCATCAAGATGCTTCTGATAAGCATTTTGTTGAGCCTCGGTTGCTTCAGCAGCAAGAGGTCCAGGGTGAGGAATATCAAGGACATAAAGCTTTCGCTCCTGCCTGAGGACAATCCTCAAATTCCTTTGCCAATCAAGGAAGTTGGTTCCTGTCAGCTTTTCCTTCTCAAGGACTGATCGCACAGAGAAATTGTTTGAGTTTGCCATTTAGATATCTACAATGTTAAAATGCATAAAAATAAGTTAGTTGCAGATTTATTAAATTATGTTCAAGTAATTATCCATATATATTCACAATATATATCTCCCACTATTTTTTATCAAATCAATAGCCCTAACTATTAATTCGGAAGGCATTACTCTAAATCCTTCTAGTGAGCCAAGATCCATATTTCGTCACGTTTAAGGTCAGCTTTGGCTTTTCTCCCAAAACATGATTTATTTAGGTAGACAACTCTTGTCAATTATATCATATATAACTCTCGGAAAGTTTGGTAGAACAACATTTGTCCATATTTATCCAATAAATCATACCAAACTCCATGCCTCTAAGTTCACAATCCTATTGTGGTAACTTAGTTAAGTCTAACCCAATGGTCTAACAGTTAAGTATCACATTTACTTCATCGCGCCTTACCACGATAGATTGGAGTGCTTCGCTTTAGCGAACCCACTCTTTCTCGATCTAGGTCTTGACGAGTGTTGCCCATTGGAAGGCATCTAAGTGACTTAATATTTTAAATTTAGGGATTTTATTATTAAAACGACCATGATCCCATCATCAAGAGATTCCCAATTTTTCCTTGAACTAAGTACTTCAATTCAAAATTCATCAATGGTTTGATTTCCAGTCCAACGGAGGAGTCACAGTGGTCTCACTTAAAACCCGCCTTTCTTACAAGCGCTGCTTGTATTTTTGTCAAAATCGCCCCATATCAAAAGTTGAAAATTCATACTTATTTCCGTGTTTCATAAACACAGGAATCTCATGTTCGTTTGTTCAATTTTAAAATCTTGAATCGTTACAGATTTTATCTTGTTTAGCAGGCATGGCATGGGTGATGTATCTAATACATACATGTTTAATCTAATTAAAACATGCATCATTATCACTACGCATACATAATCATCATCACATGCATCATATATGTAAAGTGCGTAAAGTAAACGTGCTTGGTTATGGCCCAATCCTATGCGATTTTTCCAAGCTAAGGAAAATTCAAGGTCAATCTATGGTGGTATCAAATACAACATAATACATAATAAATTACACATGTCTTCATGCTTCCTTGTAATTTCTTCTTTGATCACCTCCTTGGCATGCCTCCATGTCTTCATATCATCAATTACATAATATGAAAAGCTAATCTAATAAACTTACAAGAGAAACTCGAGTTACATTCGAGATTTAATCATTACAAGAATGAACGACATGCAAGTCGTATTTAAAACCAAAACCATAATAAAATAAAACCACTAACATATGGGTCTTAGGGCCATAACCATACACCATGCCCAATTAACAGTTAAGAATATCACACCATATCATATTTTTCATGATCCAATCACAAAATCAAATAAAGTGTAAATCAGAAAATTAAAATCAGAATGATGAAAACAATAAATCGCTGTTTACAGACAGTAAACGACGTCAAACGCCTTACAGATGAACGAGTGACATAGTCAGTATTGTTCAGACGCCCGTTTCCCTTTCCGAAAAGGTATTTTCGGCGAATTTCTGAGAGAGTATGCAAATTTCACTAAATCTGCGCAGCCAATCAGAAATCGTATCGAATACGATTCTCATAACAAGAACAAAAATATATCACGTATATATCAGTATACATACAGATTATATGATCATCATATGATCATCTCAATCATCATTATTATACAATTTACGTATATACATCAATACAATATTCATGTTTTCATAAAACCAACGCAACAATCATGATAGTCGCAAACATGATTTTATCATCAAAACAGTAAACATATAAACGAATTAAACACTTTTCTCAAGTAGCTCTGATACCATTGAAGGGTTTCGGGCATGAAAACGCAACGGAAAAACGCGTAAAACAGAAAAATTAACGAAACCCTCCGCAGGATCCATGCGAAAAACGATATTTAATTCGTAAATAGAATCGTTTACCTTTTGAAGCTTTACGAACGGCTGACTAATGGAGGTTCTTTGATATGATCACCACGTGTTCCGCCTTGCGATACACGTCTCTAATTAGTCCACACGAACGCCCAATCGTCCAACGATCACCGGAGTTGGTACTAGCCAAGAACTGCCCTCAGAACTCTCTCTCTCTCTCTCTAGCCTCTCTTTGATGTAGAGCAGCTAGGGTTTTTTAAGAAAAACGTTTTTTCAATTTCTTAACCCTAAAATAATATATCTTAATGTATTTATATCAAGAGAGAATTCTGGGCCTATACCTAATCTGATTGGGCTTCCAAAACCCAATCTGATTATTAGTAGTATTATTTATTATATTCGAATTATTATATAATTAATCAAGTCCTACTTAATTAATCCAATAATTCAATAATAATAATAATTCAATTAAATTCGAAATTTAATTAATGCTCCGTTTAAAACGTTCTTTATGTGTAACCCTTTAGGTTATTATTACGTTGGCAATAATTTTAATATCTCATAATAAAATTATAAACAATGAGCGGCATCTAGTAATACATCATTGCCCCAAGTAATAATAATAATTGGTGATCCAATTAAACCTTTAATGAACAATGTTCCATGTAATATAATCCTTTTAACCTTATATTATAGATTAAACTCGAGGCATGGTTTATGTCATCCTCTTCAACATTTAATCCCAGTTTACTTGATCGATGAGTAGACTATTAAACAAATCACAATTTGAGCATGGCCATGCATTTCATAGTCTCACTCAATCAAGAGGCCAATAATATCACTCCTAAAATAGGAGGGTTAAATCCTATATCTATCATTCATATTTCTCACATGATTCATAATATACCCAATGTCCACCTTTATCATTACCCGGTCAAAGGTAACTTTGAGTAGAATCAAAGTATATTAATTCTCATATAGAAATATAATGATTTCAAGTCTAAGGATCATTACACCGTTATCATTGTGAGAATTGCTTATGACACTTGATAACATTTACCATGAAGAATTCACACGGTGGGTCTATCCAGTGCCATGTTCCGCTAACATGCACTTATGTCTTTGACTTTAGTATCACCATAATTATGACCAATGAGATGTGGTCATCAGTCAACAAACATACTAGTCTTAATGCATTATTATTGTCCTCAAATAATAATACTCGACTAGGGATCTTTTAGGATTTATAAACACTACTCATATAATCTCATTTCTAAGTCACATACTCAGAGATATAGAATTCATGCTTATATTCCAAGGACATTTATTATTCTATTATTTATATCGCAGTTAATAAAGACATAATAAATAATTGAAAGAAAATCCATAGAACATATTTATTAATAATCAAAATGTCTTCCCTAAGAACATTATAGTATTGTCTCTAGGGCACAAGCACTAACAATATTGACATGATCGATATATCCGTTACCCTAAGCAATTAGGGTTCGGAACAATTTTTCCCTTTTTGAACAAAACAAACTATACTGACAAGATCAAATAGATAGGGATGAAATAATACGAATAATTCTTTCGATAATGATTCGAAAACGAAAGATAAAAGAGATAATAATGTACAAGGTTTCAACGGGGCTCTTGAATTTTCAAAACGGGGCTCAAAATTGAATAAGATTTCAAATGACAAAATATTTGAAAGGGGCTTCCGGCTCACCAAATAACACATAATCACTTAACAATCGTAACTTAATAATATTCAAATATTCCACAAGAAATATTTCACACCAAATATATCATTTATATTAATAATAAAATTCACGGATATTACATCCTCCCCCCCTTAATAGGATTCTGTCCTCAGAATCAGATCAAGGAAACAACTGGGGATACTTTTATAACATATCACTTTCTAATTCCCACGTAGATTCTTCTACTCTAGGATTCCTCCACAACACTCTAACTAATGCTACAGTCTTATTTCTTAACACTTTTTCCTTACGATCCAATATCTGAATTGGTCGTTCTACATAAGATAGATCTGCTTGGACCTCTATGGGTTCATATTCTATTATATGGTTCAAATCTGGTCGATACTTCTTAAGCATAGATACATGAAACACATTATGAACGTGCTGCATATGCAGGGGTAATGCTAACTCATAAGCCACTTTTCCAACTTGCTTTAGAATCTCAAACGGTCCAACGTATGTCGGACTCAATTTCCCTTTCTTTCCAAACCTAAATAGTCCTTTCCACGGTGAAACTTTTAGTAACACTTGCTCTCCCTCTTCAAATTCCATATCCTTTCTGGCTAGGTCAGCATATTTCTTCTGTCGGTTCTGAGCTGTTATCAATCTTTTCTGAATCAATTCAATTACTTCCTTTGTTTGCTGGACTAATTCTGGTCCTATCACTTTCCGTTCACCAACTTCTTCCCAATACACTGGAGATCGACACTTTCGTCCATATAGAGCTTCGTAAGGTGGCATTCCAATACTCGCGTGAAAGCTATTATTATACGAGAATTCCACCAACGGTAGATGGTCGTCCCAATTACCTCTAAAATCAAGCGCACAAGTTCTAAGCATATCCTCGATGGTCTGAATTGTCCTCTCGCTTTGGCTGTCTGTTTGCGGATGATAAGCCGTACTCATTTTCAACTCGGTGCCCAAACATTCTTGAAAACTTCTCAAAAATCTTGAATTGAATCGAGGGTCTCGATCAGATACTATCGATACTGGAACTCCATGCCGTATTACAATTTCCTTCAAATATAGTTGAACCAACTTGTCTAGTGAAAATCTCTCGTTAATCGGAAGAAAATGCGCAGATTTCGTCAATCGATCCACAATAACCCAAATAGCATCATGGTTAGCCTTCGTTTTTGGTAATCCTACCACAAAATCCATCGCAATGTGTTCCCATTTCCACTCAGGAATTTCTAATGGTTGCAGTAATCCACTTGGCCTCTGATGCTCTGCTTTAACTCTTTGGCACGTAAAACATTTACTTACCCACTCAGCAATTTCTCTTTTCATATCCAGCCAAAAGTTCGTTTTGAGATCTCGATACATCTTCGTACTCCCTGGATGAATTGAATATTTCGAGTTATGCGCTTCGTGTAAAATTTCACTTTTTAGTTCCACTATATTAGGTACCCAAATTCGAGAAGCAAATCTCAAAATTCCTTTGTCGTCCGGTTGGCTACATATTTCCTCACCTGTCAAATTACTTGCACCATCGTTCATGACTTGCTCTTGACATCTCCGTATCTTTTCTAACAACTCAGGTTGAAATGTCATGGTGTAAATCATTTCTTTCACGTCCTTCGGAATACGCACTTCGATTTCTAACCTTTCAAATTCTCTATACAGCTCTTGGGTCATCGTCAGCATATTCAATCTTTCCTTTCTGCTCAATGCATCTGCTACCACATTCTCTTTGCCGGGATGATAATTGATAGAAACGTTATAGTCCTTAATCAGCTCCAACCATCTTCTTTGTCTCATGTTCAGCTCCTTCTGAGTGAAGATATACTTCAGACTTTTGTGATCTGTGTAGATTTCACATCGCTCTCCGTACAAGTAATGCCTCCAAATCTTCAAAGCAAATACGATTGCTGCTAATTCCAAGTCTTGTGTAGGATATTTCTGTTCATGAGGTCTCAATTGTCTTGACGTATAAGCAATCACCTTTTCATGGTGCATAAGCACGCAACCTAATCCTTTATAAGACACATCGCTATAGATTACAAACTGACCTTGGTCGTCTGGTAACATTAACACGGGTGCTGTCGTTAGTCTCTTCTTTAACTCTTGAAAACTCTCTTCACATTTGTCGTTCCATATGAATTTCTCATTTTTCCTTGTCAACTTAGTCATTGGTGTGGCTATTTTTGCAAAGTCCTAAACAAATCTTCGATAATATCCGGCTAATCCCAAGAAACTCCTAACTTCTGTTGGTGTCTTTGGTCTTTCCCAATCTTTTACTGCTTCAATCTTTGCTGGGTCTACCTTGATACCTTCGTTGCTTACCACGTGCCCTAGAAATTGCACTTCTCTTAACCAGAATTCACACTTGGAAAATTTTGCGTATAGCTCTTCTTGTCTTAAGATATCCAACACTATTCTCAAATGATTAGCATGTTATTCTTCTGTCTTAGAATATATCAAAATATCATCAATGAATACTACCATAAACTTATCCAAATATTTCTTGAAAATCCTATTCATCAAGTCCATGAAAGTTGCTGGTGCATTAGTCTATCCGAACACCATCACTAAAAACTCATAATGTCCATACCTTGTTCGAAAAGCCGTCTTTGATATGTCGTCTGGTTTAATCTTTAATTGGTGATATCCTGACCGTAGATCAATCTTAGAAAAATGAACCGCTCCTTTCAACTGATCGAATAAATCATCTATCCTAGGTAATGGATACTTATTCTTGATGGTTAGCTTGTTCAATTCTCGGTAATCTATACAAAGTCTCATACTCCCATCCTTTTTCTTAACAAACAGTACTGGAGCTCCCCACGGTGAAACACTAGGTCTGATAACTCCTTTGTCTAACAATTCCTGCAATTGCTTTGCCAACTCTTTCATCTCCACTGGTGCCATTCTGTATGGTGCTTTGGATACTGGTGGTGCGCCCGGTGTCAAATTGATTGCGAACTCAATCTCTCTATCTGGAGGTAATCCTGGTAGTTCTTCTGGAAAAACATCCGGAAACTCGTTCACAACTGGAATATCCTCGAATTTAGAAACTTCCTTCTCTTTATCTATTACGTATGCAAGATACGCTTCACATCCTTGTCTCAATAATCTCTTAGTCTGAATCATTGTCAAAAACTTCTTTGTCTGTTTCTCTCCTTGAAATATTATTTCTTTCTTTCCTGGGGTAATTAAAATAACTCTCTTTTTCTTACAATCAATGCGCGCATCATACTCAGTTAACCAATCCATTCCTAAGATCACATCAAATTCTCCCAACTTAAAGGGTAATAAATCAGCATAGAAACGGTTCCCTAAAATCTCAACTTCGCAACGGGGACAATGTAAACTAATCGGTATACGATCCTGATTAGCTATCTCTATGTTCAACACTCCATTTAAAGGTTCCATTACACAATTTAAATTACGAGCAAACGTCTCAGAAATAAACGACTTAGTAGCTCCTGAATCTATTAGTACTTTAGCATTAACAGAATTGACTAGAAGTGTACCTACCACCACATCGGTATCTCTAACTACTTCCCTCATCGTCATGTTATAAGTTCTGGCTTACGGCTGAACATTGACAACTGGAGGTGCCTCTATTGCTCGAATCATGTTGTTCACGGGTGCTGGTGCTCTGCAATCCTTAATCATATGACCTGGTTTCTTGCATCGATAACACACAATACTATTCTTACAATCCCTGGAATAATGACCCTTCTGGTTGTATTTAAAACATGTAATACTCAATCTGTGGCATACTCCGGGATGTCTTTTCCCGCATGTGATGAGTGGGTATTTTATTCACTTAAAACGTTTCCATTTGGCTTAAAACGAATGTTTGTACTCGAGTTGTGGTATTTTTGATCTCTTTTAAGGGTATTGTGCAGGAATGTTAATCACAGGTGTTAAAGGAATGAAGCGGAGCAATCGGAGCGCGAAACGGAGTTAAAACGAAGAAAATGGAAAAATTCGTCTTCCTGGACAGAAGACACGGCGCGGCAGCGCCGTGTTTGAGCTTGCCTATGGCGCGGCAGCGCCGCATGAAAACGGAACAGTAAATCTATGGCGCGGCAGCGCCGATCTCCTATGTAACTGTGGCGCGGCAGCGCCAGACATTCTGACGAGATTTCCTGTTTTGAACCCGATTTGCTGATTTTTCGAGTTGAAGTCAAATTACAATTCCGTACGACTTATTTGCACCTGGAGGCCTATATAAAGAGAAGAAAACCCTAGAGAACAGGAGTGACATATACCACATATTATCTACGGAGTTTTAAAGCACGAAGAAGCAAGGAAGAAGATAGTTTCAATTTATTCTTGTATTTTTTCTAGCTTGTGGATGCTTGGGTTGGGTGTATTCTTTAGAACCCTTGATATTTATCTCAGTTATTATTCGTTTTCTTCTATCATGTTTACATTGGAACCCATGGTGACGAGCGGTTCGATTATGAACTAATCGTTATCGTGGGATTCTAACGGATTTATTTATGTAGTTTAGTATCTTGATGCTTAAAAGATCTGTGTGTGATGTATAATTGATATCCTCGTATGGTTAAGCTTAATTGATAGATGCGTCGCGAACATCTAATTTGTTAATCTCTTGTGAAGCGAAAGTGAATCTTGAGATTTAGAACTTGCCATGCTAGCATAGGTTCATATTTGTTTATCAATATGATTCATAGTATAAGATGAAAATACTTATATTGCCCTGTGTGATCTTTATGGATAACTAGTTCCTCAACCATTATGTTTTCAAATTCTATAGACATATAGGGTCTAAACATAATTGGTGTCTATTCATCTTCTATCTCTTTTGTGGATGTATGGGTAGTTTGATATACGTATGCCGACAGGTAGCGTGTATTTGATTCGTGTTATCCGATCAGATATCATAACAATTGCATATAGTGATTTGAGGTGTCAGATCTAAGCGAAGTACTTAATGAAGTTAGGATCCCATGTTTTCTCTGCATAAGTAATTCGATTCCAATTCTTGTTAGTTAATTAATTCTTAGTTTATTAAATTGCTTCATAGTTAATCTTAGTTATTCAAAACCCTATCTTGTTAATTGTCTTAGCAGTGAATAAAAACCATACATTGTTGCATAGGTACAAGACTATAACAACCTAAACCAGTCTCTGTGGGAACGAACTTAATTTTATTCTATATTACTTGTGACCGCGTACGCTTGCGTGAATTAGTGCGAACAAGTTTTTGGCGCCGCTGCCGGGGACTCGATTATTGTTTTGTTTAGTTTATGTATTTACCATCAGTGGTCATTAAAGTTCGGTGACTAGGACGTTCTCACCAATTTTATTGTTGGTGAATTTCAGGTACTTATTGAGAGTGTATGCGTACACGAGCTCGAGCACGTAGAGAAGAATTAGCAAGAAGAGAAGAACTAGTACGAAGGAAACTTGACTTTGAAAACATCAGTGTAGAAAACAATCGTGAATCAAAAGAAGATATGACAGATCAAGCGCAACCAGCGAGGGCTTTGAGTGAATTCTCTCAGCCAAAAGTGGAGGACATTCATACCAGCATTGTTCGTCCAGCTGTTGGGGCTAATAATTTTGAGCTTAAGCCAAACATCATTCAGATGATTCAAAATACAGTACAGTTTGGGGGTAGTCCTGCTGAAGATCCCAATGCTCATATTAGGGACTTTCTTGAGATCTGTGACACCTTCAAATTCAATGGAGTTACAGATGACGCAATAAGATTGAGGCTATTTCCCTTCTCTCTTAGGGATAAAGCCAAGAGTTGGTTACATTCTATGCCATCAGGCTCTATTACAACATGGGCAGACTGCGCTCAAAAGTTCTTGACAAAGTATTTCTCCATGGCGAAGACAGCAGCGTATCGGAATTCTATTTCTCAGTTTGCTCAGCAACCCCAGGAATCTTTGGGGGAAGCTTGGGAAAGGTACAAGGAGATATTGGCACGTTGCCCTCATCATGGGATGCCGGATTGGATGATAATCAGTAATTTCTATAACGGGTTGGGAGCTCAGTCCAGGCCTATGTTAGATGCAGCTTCTGGAGGTGCGTTATGGGCAAAAAGCTATGAGGATGCTTATAATCTTATTGAAATGATGGCGGCCAATGAGTTTCAGAATCCGACTCAACGCTTGCCACCTGCTAAAGTGGCTGGAGTTCTTGACTTGGATGCAGCTACTGCTATTGCTGCTCAACTCAAGGCGTTGACAATGAAGGTAGATTCCCTTTCTAATCTCGGGACTAACCAGGTTGCTATGGTGTGTGAATTGTGTGCAGGGGCTCATGACACAAATCTGTGTGCTATCTCAGCTGAATCCGCACAAATTGTTAGTAATTTTCAAAGATCTCAGCAACCAGTGCCTAATTTTTATCATCCCAACAATCGGAATCATCCTAATTTCAGTTGGAGCAACAATCAGGGAGGTGCTCAGCAACCCCACAATCAGCAGTTCAATGCAAGGCCAATTAATCAGAACTATCAACCACCACCTTATGCTCCAAGGCAACCATTCAATCCACCGGGATTTCAACCACCTCAAGGGACTTCATTGAATCAATCTGAGAAGTCGGAATTGGAAGAGCTTCGAATGATGTACAAGAGTCAGGCGGTGTCATTGAAAACTTTAGAGAATCAAATTGGCCAACTTGCCAATGCATTGTTGAACCGTCAACCAGGAACGCTTCCGAGTGACACAGAGATGAATCCAGGCAAGAAAGATCACAAGGAACAGGTCCAGGCAGTGACATTACGATCAGGAAGAATTCTACAAGGTCAGAACGAAGAAGAATCAACCGAGGAAAAAATTGAAAAAACTGAACAGACTGGACGGCGTGGCAGCGCCGCTTCCCAGTATAAAACTGGCGCGGCAGCGCCACAGCTTCTGGAAGGGAAAATTGATTTTTATGCTGGGGTCGAATCTGGTCCTAAATTGCTACCTAATGCTACTCCCTCGACTCCTAAAACTGTTAGGACTGATAATTCTCAGAAGGAAGTAGAAGATAAGGTGTTTCCACCTCCTCCTTACCCAAAGAGGCTCCAGAAGAAGACTACAGAGAGTAACCAGATCTATCCTCCTCCTCCATATCCAAAGAGGCTACAGAAGCAGAATCTTGACACAAAATTCGCCAAATTTCTCGAGGTTTTCAAGAAGTTACACATCAACATACCTTTTGCAGAAGCTCTTGAACAGATGCCGAGCTATGCTAAGTTCATGAAGGGTATTCTATCTCGGAAGTTGAAACTCGAGGATTTGGACACCGTTGCTTTGACAAAGGAGTGTAGTGCAGTTCTACAGCAGAAATTGCCACCGAAGCTTAAAGATCCGGGAAGTTTTACCATACCTTGCACTATTGGCAATCAACTTTTCAGCAAATGCTTATGTGATTTGGGAGCTAGCATTAATCTAATGCCAATGTCTGTTTTTAAGCAACTTCGGTTGCCTGAGCCGAAACCAGTTAATATGACCTTACAGTTGGCTGATCGGTCGATCACATATCCGAGGGGTATAGTGGAGGATGTCTTGGTAAAGGTGGATAAGCTGATTTTCCCAGCTGATTTTGTTATTCTTGACTTTGAGGAGGATAAGAAGATTCCTATCATCTTGGGAAGACCTTTTCTGGCTACTGGCCGAGCGTTGATCGATGTGCAGAAAGGAGAGCTCACAATGATGGTGAGTAATCAAAAGGTCATCTTTAATGTGTTCAAGGCTATGAAATTTCCGACAGAGGAGGAAGAGTGTTTTAGCTTGAAGATGGTTGATACGGTTCAGAGAAAGGAGTTCGATCAGCTGTTGAGCAAAAATTCGGACATGCACAAGTTCGAGCATCACATCAGTGATTCCATTGACAATTCTTCCATTCGAGATCTTTCGAATGTCAAGCTTGGAAAACTTCCACCACATTTGAAGTATGTCCTTCTGAATGATGAGTTGGTGATTTTTAAAGAGTGTGAAGATAATGTGTTGAGAAGGTGGAACAAGGATGATGAGGTAAAAGAGTGTTCTTATCAATCGACGGAGAAGTATAAACACCTTAGAGGTGTAAAGAAGAAAAAGAAAAAAACGATTGGTGGAAAGGTCAAGGTGAAGTTTGATTTGGAAAAGATGTGGGAAGAAAGCAAGAAGGTTATCAAACAATGGGTGAATGGTCCTTCTACTAAGGACAAGTCAAATGCGATCTTCGAGCCGCCATGATTTGATTCACATTTGTCCGGCTAAATGACATTAACGACAGCGCTTCGTGGGAGGCAACCCACGTGTTAGGTATGTTTCTACTATCTTTTTATTATCTTCAATGAGGACATTGAATATGTTAAGTTTGGGGGTGATGTATGGGTTTGTTTAGTTAGTGTGTGTCTCATGTAGGATTCATATTGCATGTGTAGTTGTAGTTTATTTGTAGTTTTGCATGTTCATGTCATATAGGGCATTCTGTTTGCATAGTTTTTATTTATTATGTGAGTCCATTTTAGTTGCATGCATATTTCATGATCCCGTAGGACTTGACTATTTCCGTTGGTGAGTCGATGTTGATTGGAGTGTGGTTGTGATGAATAGAGGGTTGATTAAGTTTCTAAGTATTGACTTGCATGCCAGAAACAAATCTATTTCATAAGTCTCATTGGTTGCTTTTGAATTTGAGCAGACCATGCTTGTTTGGTGTTAGAATTTAACCACTTGTTTACATTTATAATGTTGGCTAGATTCTTGAAAACGAAGGAACACTTATGTATAAGTTTGGGGGAAACCAGGGATATCATGCTAGTTGTCAATAATGGCTAGGCGTCAAATGGCTAGTAGCCGGCTCATTGAAAAGATGAGTAGTCTAGGGTGGAATGAGAAAAAGGCAAAGCGCACTCATTCCGAAATTGTTAGAAAAAAGAAAGAAAGAAAAAAAAAAGAAATTGTTAGAAAAAAAAAAAGAAAAAAAAAAGAAGATTTTTTTTTTTATGCAAAATTGATCAGGTTGAGCTCTTTAATACTCGAGCAATTAAGTTCTAGGGGACTTTGTGCCTAGTGACCTAAGATTTTTCCGGTCTGGGATCCACTAACCTAACGCTCGCTACATGGGTATTATTGTATAAGCCTTTAGGGGTCTCAACCATTGCACGGTCAAATAAGCATGTGTGTCGCAATAAAGCATGAATTCCTGTCTAACTCAGATGGACTGCGAAGGTGTCTCTTAAGAGTTCTTGTGTCTAGCGTTCATTCTGTTTGTAAACTTGTGGTTGTTTTGGCTAAGAGTAGGTATGGTCTTGATTTAGTTTGGGAGTATATTGGTGAGCATCGCACACACACACGTTTCTGTGTTTGTCTCGTTGGTCGATGGGAATTTGGTCGAACTCTGTTTGGAAGACTGTGTTCTTTGAGATGTTGGCTTGTTGATTGGTTTTGGTTGGTTTGACGGGATCGTTGCATTTTCATATTAGTTGCATTCATATAGTTTGCATTGTTAGTTGCATGAGTAGATGGATTTTGTGGGTACATTCGCTATAGGCCCTCACGAGACCTTACTCGTCCACTAGGGCTGCCTAGGGGTTTAAAGGGCTTGTTGCATATGCCAAATGCAACCGTGATCACCTACGGAAGTGGTACTAGTTAGTGTAAATAATTTGTCTGTTTATGCTTGAGGACAAGCATCGGTTTAAGTTTGGGGGTGTGATGAGTGGGTATTTTATTCACTTAAAACGTTTCCATTTGGCTTAAAACGAATGTTTGTACTCGAGTTGTGGTATTTTTGATCTCTTTTAAGGGTATTGTGCAGGAATGTTAATCACAGGTGTTAAAGGAATGAAGCGGAGCAATCGGAGCGCGAAACGGAGTTAAAACGAAGAAAATGGAAAAATTCGTCTTCCTGGACAGAAGGCACGGCGCGGCAGCGCCGTGTTTGAGCTTGCCTATGGCGCGGCAGCGCCGCATGAAAACGGAACAGTAAATCTATGGCGCGGCAGCGCCGATCTCCTATGTAACTGTGGCGCGGCAGCGCCAGACATTCTGACGAGATTTCCTGTTTTGAACCCGATTTGCTGATTTTTCGAGTTGAAGTCAAATTACAATTCCGTACGACTTATTTGCACCTGGAGGCCTATATAAAGAGAAGAAAACCCTAGAGAACAGGAGTGACATATACCACATATTATCTACGGAGTTTTAAAGCACGAAGAAGCAAGGAAGAAGATAGTTTCAATTTATTCTTGTATTTTTTCTAGCTTGTGGATGCTTGGGTTGGGTGTATTCTTTAGAACCCTTGATATTTATCTCAGTTATTATTCGTTTTCTTCTATCATGTTTACATTGGTACCCATGGTGACGAGCGGTTCGATTATGAACTAATCGTTATCGTGGGATTCTAACGGATTTATTTATGTAGTTTAGTATCTTGATGCTTAAAAGATCTGTGTGTGATGTATAATTGATATCCTCGTATGGTTAAGCTTAATTGATAGATGCGTCGCGAACATCTAATTTGTTAATCTCTTGTGAAGCGAAAGTGA
Source organism: Heracleum sosnowskyi (assembly GCA_030848705.1). NCBI lineage: Eukaryota > Viridiplantae > Streptophyta > Magnoliopsida > Apiales > Apiaceae > Heracleum > Heracleum sosnowskyi. Next base: position 78,552,953 of record CM061235.1, read on the forward strand.
ATCTTGAGATTTAGAACTTGCCATGCTAGCATAGGTTCATATTTGTTTATCAATATGATTCGTAGTATAAGATGAAAATACTTATATTGCCCTGTGTGATCTTTATGGATAACTAGTTCCTCAACCATTATGTTTTCAAATTCTATAGACATATAGGGTCTAAACATAATTGGTGTCTATTCATCTTCTATCTCTTTTGTGGATGTATGGGTAGTTTGATATACGAATGCCGACAGGTAGCGTGTATTTGATTCGTGTTATCCGATCAGATATCATAACAATTGCATATAGTGATTTGAGGTGTCAGATCTAAGCGAAGTACTTAATGAAGTTAGGATCCCATGTTTTCTCTGCATAAGTAATTCGATTCCAATTCTTGTTAGTTAATTAATTCTTAGTTTATTAAATTGCTTCATAGTTAATCTTAATTATTCAAAACCCTATCTTTTTAATTGTCTTAGCAGTGAATAAAAACCATACATTGTTGCATAGGTACAAGACTATAACAACCTAAACCAGTCTCTGTGGGAACGAACTTAATTTTATTCTATATTACTTGTGACCGCGTACGCTTGCGTGAATTAGTGCGAACAGCATGTCTTTCATTCTGGAAGTGGAGGTTGGGGAACTACTTGCTGATTGTTGTTGGGTGGACGATTGATTGGTCCTGCACTCCCGGTGTCTAGTTTCTTGAAATTTGAACCTCTACACGGCTGGAATCCTGGTTTCTTGTTTGGATGGCTTTGAAGATCTCCCTGTGGCTGTACCTTATCAGATGTCCCTATCTTTCTTTTCTTATTCTCTTTCTCTCTCATATATGAATCACTATCTCCTTCCGCAATCATTGCCTTCTGTACCACAGCTGCATATGTATCTAATTCCAATACCGCTAACTTACTACGAATCCATGACCTCAGTCCCTGTTGGAACCTTTTGGCCTTCTTCTTCTCTGTATCCACATATGTCGGAACAAACCTAGACAACTCCGTAAACTTGGTCTCATATTGAGAAATAGTCATACTACCCTGCTTCAGTTCTAGAAATTTCAATTACATCTGGTCTTGCATGTAATCAGGAAAATACTTTTCTAAAAACAATTCCGTAAATCTATCCCACATAATTAACCCTTCAGGTTCAAGGGCCTTACTTGTTTCCCACCAATAATTTGCCTCATTTTTCAGAAAGTAACTAGCATACTCAGTTTTCTTCTCTCCCGTTACCTCTGTCAACGTAAAATCTTTCTCCATTTCTTTCAACCATGCCTTTGCCTCAACTAGATCAGCAGATCCCTTGAACTCTGGAGGTTTTGCTGCTTGAAAAGATTTAAACGTAACCACGGGTAATACTGGCTGCTGCTGTTGATGCTGTTTTTGCTGATGCTGCTGCTGTTGTTGCTGTAACAACTGTTGTTGGATCTGTTGTTGTTGTTGAGCTAGAGTTGTAGTTTGCTGAGTAAGGGTGTTTAAAAGTTGTATTACAACCGGATCTAAATGACCCGTTGGGGGTGTATTTTGTTGACCTTCTTGGTCAGTAGAACTATTTGCACGAGTGTTTCGTCTAGGTGGCATAGTGCTGATGAATAAACAATAACTGATTTAATCAAACAATTCATAAATGGAAAAGAATGCGGTTAATAGAATCGAGGGTTACAAATCATCAAATGGTACCGTACCGGTTACAAGTTTCCAAAGAGATATATATAAAAGACAACTGTTGCAATAAGTAGAATGGCAATTATGGTGCTGAAATAGAATGACAGAAAAATAATGACAGTTATGCAAAAGTAGTGATCATATATATATATATATATAATAAGATCCAATACAAACGTAGAACGTTTTCAAAAGTAAAGTGTGTTATAGCTGAACTATGACTGTCGTTCAACAGTACAACAACAAAAATACAACAACAACCCAAGGCGATACTATAAGCCTGTTGTACTGCTGGTACTGTACTATGCATCTATATACTTTCTGACTAAAAATCCATCCAACCTAATAACATCCAATCTAATCCTGCTCACGGATCATCATCTCTAGTCTCCCATATCGCTGGTCCTGCAATCTCCCCAATCTCTCTCATCACAAAGTCCAAAACCTCTCTAATCCCTGCTGTAGTCTCTTGATAAGTGGATTTTATATCTACTTGGAACGCTTCAAATCGGCTTAAATTGGATGTTTGTACTCAATTACTTGTTGTTTTTAATGTGTTTTGAGTTAGTAAGTGCAGAGTCGTATTGTTGGTGGAGTATCTGAGCTATCTTGATTATGTGGTGGTGATTGAGCATTATTGTGTAAGCCGAGAAGTTGCGGGACTTGAGAGCGCGAAGAAAACTCAAGAAAATGAGTTTTGTTGAATTCTGACAGAAGCCAAGCGCCCCCGCGCTTCATTCAAGCGCCCCCGCGCCTTAAAGTTACTATTCAAGCGCACCCGCGCTTCATTCAAGCGCCCCCGCGCTTGCCAAATGCTGAAGAAGCCTTTTTCTATTATGATATGGAAACCAGCAGAGACCAGTCAACCCTGAGACCTATATAAACACTTGGTGGACGATTTCAGAGATATACATCCATATACCTACCTACATATCTATCCACCATCAAGGAGAACAAGAAGATGGCTGATTACGAAGATCTAGTTTTCATTTTTTCTTTGTATTCTTCTAATTAGGCAATACTTTGGATTCTCGTTGGTTTTGTTTTTCATAAACCTTATCTCTATTACTCTATTTAGTATTCCAGACATATTTATTATCATGTTTTCATCAGATCCCATGGTGACGAACGGTTTGATTATGAACTAATCGTTATCGTGGGATTCTAACGGATTTATTTATGGATTTTAGTAGTTAATTGTTTTAAAGATGTGTGTGTGATGACTTATTGATATCCTAGTTTGGTTGTGCTTATTCTTCTTGGATGTGTAGCTAACATCTAAGTTGTTTGTTAATCTCTATTGATTGCGAAAGTGGATATAGAGGTTTAGAACTTGCCATGCTAGCATAGTTTTATGTATGTTTGTCATGCAAGATTAGTAGGTAATTTTAACCATCTTACCTGCCCTATGTAATCTGAATGGATAACTTTCTCGTTAAACCGTTATGTTTTCAAATCTTATAGACATATAGGGTCTAAGCATAATTGGTGTCTGCTCAACTTCTATCTCTTTTGTGGATGTTTGAGTGGTTTGGTATACGTATACTGAAAGGTAGCGTGTACTGATTTCGTGTTATCCGATTAGTTGTCACAACCGTCACATACATTGATTAAAGACATAAGACTCTAGATGAAGTATTTAATGAAGTTAGGATCCCATGTTTTATTCTCATAAGTAATTCGACAGTAAAATCCTTAGTTAATTATAGTCTTGGTAATTTACTTAGTTAATTTAGTTAATCACAACTCAATTTGATACTTGTCTTAGCATTGAACAATAGCCATACATTGTTGCATAAGTGCATAACTGTAGTAAACCAGTCTCTGTGGGAACGAACTCTACTTATTCATATATTACTTGTGACCGCGTACGCTTGCGTGATTTTGTGCGAACAAGTTTTTGGCGCCGCTGCCGGGGACTCGGTGTTATATATATAGTTTATGTGCTTGTCATCAGTGGTCGTTAAAGTTCACTGACTCGGATTTTATTCCTCAATTTTACTTGGTTTGGTGTGTTTCATGACTTTAGTGAGCGTGTATGCGAACACGTTCTCAATCTCGTAAGGAATCACTTGAATTGAATCTAGTTATGGGAGAACCAGTAGCAGAAACGAAGGATTTGAAGGACTTTTCTCAGCCGAAGATCAATGACATTCAATCTAGCATTGTCAGGCCAACAATTTCAGCTAATAACTTTGAAATCAAGCTTGGAACAATTCAGATGGTGCAGAATTCAGTTCAGTTTGGGGGTGCTCCAACGGAAGATCCTAATATGCATATTAGGGATTTCATCGAGATTTGCGACACCTTCAAGTTCAACGGAGTGTCAGAAGATGCTGTGAAATTGAGACTTTTCCCATTTTCTCTGAGGGATAAAGCTAAGGGCTGGTTGCATTCTCTACCAGCAGGTTCTATTACTACATGGGAGGATCTTGCTCAGAAGTTTCTCACTAAATTCTTTCCTATGGCTAAAACAGCTGCAATCAGGAATGCTCTTACTCAGTTTGCACAACATTCAGGGGAAACTTTATGTGAAGCTTGGGAGCGTTACAAAGAGATGCTTAGGAAGTGTCCTCATCATGGAATGCCTGATTGGATGCTGATAAATTGTTTCTATAATGGTCTGGGAGGTCAATCACGACGAATGCTCGATGCGGCATCAGGTGGAGCTCTGTGGGCTAAAAGCTACGATGAAGCTTATGATCTAATTGAGATGATAGCTGCTAATGAATACCAGAATCCAACTCAGAGGTTATCACAAGGTAAAGTGGCAGGAATTCTGGAAGTGGATGCATCCACGGCAATAGCAGCCCAGTTAAAGGCTTTGTCTATAATAGTGGATTCTCTGACCAACTATGGAGTTCAGCAAGTGGCTAGTGTTTGTGAGCTATGTGCAGGTGCTCATGAAACAACTCAATGTGCCATATCTAATGAATCGGCGCAGTTTGTGAGCAATTTCCAGAGACCACAGCAACCAGTGCCCAATGCCTATCATCCTAATAACATGAACCATCCTAATTTCAGCTAGAGTAACAATCAGGGTGGTATGCAACAACCACAGCAGCCATATCAGCAGTATGGAGCTAAGCCATTTAATTCTTCTGGCCAACAGCAACAGTATGCTCCAAGCAACCATATCAACCACCAGGGTTTCAACAACCATCTCATGGCAATGTTGGTCAGTCGTCCAATGAAAAATCTGAATTGGAAGAATTGAGGCTAATGTGCAAGAGCCAAGCTGTCTCCATCAAGACTCTGGAGAATCATATCGGTCAGATTGCTAATGCGTTGTTGAATAGACCACAGGGAACTCTCCCTAGTGATACGGAAGCTAATCCAGGCAAACGGGAGGCCAAGGAACATGTAAAAGCAGTTACCTTGCGATCTGGAAGGGTTGCGAATGACCAGAAATCAGAAACGGCGCAAAATGAAGAAAACTTGAAAAATGACCAGAAGGTGGAGCGCGCCCGCACTGTTCATAGCGCGCCCGCGCCCTCCATTCTGCCAGAAAGTGAAAAAAATGGAGAAAAGGCTGATCAATTGGGGAACAATCCGGAGAAGAGCAAGCTTTCTACTGAAAATTCTATTCGGAAGAAAGCTACAGAGAGCAAGGAAGTCTATCCTCCTCCGCCATTCCCTAAACGTCTTCAGAAGCAGAAGTTGGATAAGCAATTCGCTAAGTTTCTGGAGGTTTTCAAGAAGTTGCATATCAATATACCTTTTGCGGAGGCTCTAGAACAAATGCCGAGCTACGCAAAGTTCATGAAGGGTATTCTATCTCGGAAGTTGAAACTCGAGGAGTTGGAAACTGTTGCTTTAACAGAAAAATGTAGTGCTATTCTACAGCAGAAGTTGCCTCCTAAACTCAAGGATCCAGGGAGTTTCACCATACCGTGCACTATCGGCAATCTATCTTTCAAAAAGTGCTTGTGTGACTTGGGAGCTAGTATTAATCTGATGCTGTTGTCTGTCTTCATGCAACTTGGGCTGCCTGAGCCTAAACCTACTACTATGTCCTTACAGCTGGCTGATCGGTCGATCACATATCCAAGGGGGATAGTGGAGGATGTTTTGGTTAGAGTGGATAAGCTCATTTTTCCTGCGGATTTTGTTATTCTGGACTTCGAGGAAGACAAGAAGATTCCTATTATCTTGGGAAGACCGTTCTTGGCTACAGGCCGTACTTTGATCGATGTGCAGAAAAGAGAGCTTACAATGAGGGTACATGACCAGAATGTCACCTTCAGTGTATTCAATGCAATGAAATTTCCTACAGAGGAAGAAGAATGCTTTTCAGTGGATCTGGTTGAGTCTGCAGTATACACGGAGATTGAGCAATTGCTTAAGTCAGATACCTTGGAGAAGGTACTTGTAGGGGATTCTGAGACAGAAGACAAAGAAAGAGAAGAGCAACTGCAGTACTTGAATGCTTCTCCGTGGAAAAGGAAAACTGACATGCCATTCGACTCTCTTGGCATAGCAGAGCTGAAGAAATCTCAAGAGCGTCTCAAACCATCTATTGAAGAAGCTCCTACTCTTGAACTCAAACCACTACCGGAGCACTTGCGGTATGCTTTTTTAGGTGATGAATCTACTTTACCTGTTATTATTGCATCTAACTTGTCAGGTAGTGAAGAAGAAAAACTTTTGCGAATTCTGAGAGAGTTCAAATCAGCAATTGGATGGACCATAGCGGATATTAAGGGAATCAGCCCTTCGTATTGTATGCATAAGATTCCGTTGGAACCAGGAAGTAAACCAACTGTGGATCCTCAAAGGCGGCTCAATCCTATCATGAAAGAGGTAGTGAAGAAAGAAATTCTTAAGTGGCTGGATGCAGGAATCATCTATCCTATTTCAGACAGTTCATGGGTGAGTCCAGTGCAATGTGTGCCTAAGAAAGGAGGCATGACAGTAGTTGCTAACGAGAAGAATGAGCTCATCCCTACTCGTACAGTTACAAGGTGGAGAATTTGCATGGACTACCGAAAGCTGAATAAAGCCACCAGAAAAGATCACTTTCCTCTTCCGTTCATTGATCAGATGCTAGACAGGTTGGCTGGCCATGAGTTCTACTGCCTCCTAGATGGTTATTCAGGGTACAATCAGATCTGTATTGCTCCAGAAGATCAAGAGAAGACCACATTCACATGCCCTTTTGGCACTTTTGCGTTCCGTCGTGTTTCTTTCGGACTCTGTGGTGCACCAGCCACCTTTCAGAGGTGTATGATGGCCATTTTCTCAGATATGATTGGCATTAATGTGGAGGTGTTCATGGATGACTTCTCAGTTTTTGGAACTTCTTATGATGAGTGCCTACAGAATCTTGGCATGGTGCTGAAAAGGTGCGTTGAGACCAATTTGGTGCTCAACTGGGAAAAATGTCACTTCATGGTGCAAGAAGTAATCATTCTTGGGCATAAGGTATCTAGCAAGGGGCTTGAAGTGGATAAGGCCAAAGTGGAGACGATTGAAAATCTTCCTCCACCAATCTCAGTTAAGGGAATTCGCAGTTTTCTTGGTCATGCGGGTTTCTATCGGCGTTCATTCAAGACTTCGCCAAAATCTCCAAACCCTTATGTAATTCGTTGTAGAAGGATATTCCTTTCAAGTTGGATGAAAATTGCTTAGCTGCTTTCGAGATTTTGAAGAAGAAGTTGACTACTACACCTATTATCACTGCACCTGATTGGGGTGAACCGTTTGAGTTGATGTGTGATGCTAGTGACTATGCAGTGGGAGCTGTTCTTGGTCAAAGAAAGAACAAGGTGTTTCATGTGATTTATTATGCTAGCAAAAATCTCAATGATGCGCAGCTGAACTATACTACTACAGAGAAGGAGCTCTTGGCAGTTGTTTACAGCTTTGAGAAATTCAGGTCGTATTTGCTTGGGACGAAGGTGATAGTCTATACTGATCATGCAGCCATTCGTTATCTGATCTCGAAGAAAGATTCAAAGACTCGGTTGATTCGTTGGGTTCTTTTGCTTCAAGAATTCGATTCGGAAATCAAGGACAGAAAACCAGGTTGCGGATCATTTGTCACGTTTGGAAGATCATGTAAGAATTCAGGGGATAAGACTCTAATCAATGAATCTTTTCCTGATGAGCAACTTTTTGGGGTGCAAGATGAAGAACCATGGTTTGCAGATATTGTGAACTATCTTGTAAGCAATGTCATCCCAGCTGAATTCTCTTATGCTCAAAGGAAGAAGTTTCTACATGATGTGAAGTGGTACCGTTGGGACGAGCCATTTTTATTCATACAGGGAGCTGATCAGATGATAAGGAGATGCATTCCTTATAGTGAAACTGAGGGTGTTTTGCGTGATTACCATTCCACCACTTATAGAGGTCATTATGGTGGAGAGAAGACAGCTACTCGAGTACTTCAGGCAGGATTCTACTGGCCAACTCTGTTTAAAGATGCTCATCAGTTTGTGTTGAGATGTGATCGATGCCAAAGGGTTGGTAATATCTCTAGGAGGAACGAGATGCCTCTTAATATGCTGCTTGAAGTGGAGATTTTCGATGTGCGGGGAATCGATTTCATGGGACCGTTTGTTTCTTCATGCAATAATCAGTACATTCTGTTAGCTGTGGATTACGTTTCTAAATGGGTCGAGGTAAAGGCCTTACCGACCAATGATGCTAAAGTGGTGCTGAGTTTTCTGCATAAGCAAATCTTCACGCGTTTCGGAACTCCAAGGGTAATCATCAGTGATGAGGGTACGCACTTCTGTAATCGCAAGTTCACAGCCTTAATGGCCAGGTATAATATCAATCATCGTGTTGCTACATCTTATCACCCTCAGACAAATGGTCAAGCAGAGGTTTCTAATAGAGAAATCAAGCGTATTCTAGAGAAAGTGGTAAATCCTTCGAGGAAGGATTGGTCGTTGAAGCTAGATGAAGTTGTTTGGGCTTATAGAACAGCTTACAAGACACCGTTGGGTACGTCGCCGTTTCAACTGGTGTATGGCAAGGCTTATCATTTGCCTGCCAAGCTAGAGCACAAGGCATACTGGGCTTTGAAGAAGTTGAATTTTGATATGTCAGCTGCAGGAGAGAAAAGAATGCTTCAGATTAACGAGTTGGATGAGTTTCGTCTACAGGCTTATGAAAATCACAAGTTATACAAGGAGAAGGTCAAGAGATGGCATGATAAGAAGTTGGTGCACAAGTCCTTTGTGCCTGGTCAACTATTTTTGCTTTTCAACTCTCGTCTCAAACTTTTTCCAGGGAAACTTAAGTCAAGGTGGTCGGGGCCATTTACGGTCAAAATGATGTTTCCACATGGTGCAGTGGAAGTTTTTGATAAGTCACCGGATGAAGCATTCAAGGTAAATGGACAGAGGTTGAAACCGTATTTTGGTGAACGTGTGAATCGCGAGGCGGAGACCTCGGTTCTTGTTACAGCTGATTAAGGAGTCGGAATCACGTCAAGCTATTGACGTAAAACGAGCGCTTCGTAGGAGGCAACCCACACATTTCTGTAGTATTATTTAAAAAAAAAAAATTCTGGGCAGAAGGCAGAGCGCGCCCGTGCCTCCCAAGAGCGCGCTCGCGCTTGAGGTACTGTTCACGAAAAAAAAAATCGAAAAAAAAACAAAAAAAAATTGAGTTTTAGTGATTTGTTGCTCAGGACTTGACTCAGGCTTTGGGTACTGCATTCTGAGCCACTGGAGTTGATATTGCGTGGCCTGACTTTGGAGCTGATTCTATCTATCCACCACCGGATACACCACCCGAGAAGGGTGGTCCTGCTGATGATTAGGTATTTCTGCACTTTCCTTGTTATTACCTTCAATGAGGACATTGAATACTTTAAGTTTGGGGGTGATAATTGAGGAATAGTAGTGTTAGTGTGTGTGTGTCATGTAGGTTTCATATTGCATATGTAGTTAGTTCATTCATATCTTTGCATGTTTATGTCATTTAGAGCATTCTGTTTGCATTAGTGTTTATATCTATCATGTGAGTCCATTTAGTTGCAATTGCATAGCATATTTCATGATCCTTTAGGACTTGGCTATTTCCGTTGGTGAGTCGATGTTGATGGGGGTGCGGTAGTGATGAATAGAGGGTTGATTAAGTTTCTATGGAATTGACTTGCATGACAGAAACAAATTAATTTCACAAGTCTCATTGGTTGCTTTTAGATTTGATCAGACCATGCTTGTTTGGATGTTAGAATTTAATCACTTGCTTATATTTAGAATGTTCTTCTATTCTCTTGAAATTGAAGGAGCACTAAAGTATAAGTTTGGGGGAAACCATGGATTTCATGCTAGTTGTTAACAAAGGCTAGGTGTCAAATGACTAGTAGCCGCTCATGAAAATGAGTAGTCTAGGGAGGGATGAGGAAAAGCAAGTTGCACTCATTCCGAAATTGTGTTAGTAAAAAAAAAAACAAGTGAAAAAAAAAGAAAAAAAAAAAAAGAGTTGTGTTAGTTGTTTTATGCAGAATTGATCAGGTTGAGCTCTTTAATACTCGAGCAATTAAGTTCTAGGGGACTTTGTGCCTAGTGACCTAAGACTTTTCCGGTCTGGGATCCACTAACCTAACGCTCGTTACATGGGTATTATTGTATAAGCCTTTTGGGGTTTCATCCATTGCACGGTCAAATAAGCATGTGTTGTGTTGAATATAGTATGTTGTGTCGTAATAAAGCATGAATTCCTGTCTAACTCAAGTGGATTATGGAGGTGTCTTTTAGTGATTTCTTGTGTCTAGAGTTCATTCTGTTTATAAGCTTGTGGTTGTTTTGGTGAAGAATAGGATATGGTCTTGATTTAGTTTGGGAGTATATTGATGAGCATCACACACACGCACGTTTCTGTGTTTGTATTGTTGGTATACGGGAATTTGGTCGAACTCTGTTTGAAAGATTGCATTCCTTGAGATGTTGGCTTGTTGATTTGGTTGTGGTTAGTCTGAGGGGATCGTTTGCATTAGCATATTAGTTGCATTCATGCATTGCATTATATAGAGTCTGTTTATGCTTGAGGACAAGCATCTGTTTAAGTTTGGGGGTGTGATAAGTGGATTTTATATCTACTTGGAACGCTTCAAATCGGCTTAAATTGGCTGTTTGTACTCAAGTACTTGTTGTTTTTAATGTGTTTTTAGTTAGTAAGTGCAGAGTCGTATTGTTGGTGGAGTATTTGAGCTATCTTGATTATGTGGTGGTGATTGAGCATTATTGTGTAAGCCGAGAAGTTGCGGGACTTGAGAGCGCGAAGAAAACTCAAGAAAATGAGTTTTGTTGAATTCTGACAGAAACCAAGCGCCCCCGCGCTTCATTCAAGCGCCCCTGCGCCTTAAAGGTACTATTTGAGCGCGCCCGCGCTTCATTCAAGCGCCCCCGCGCTTGCCAAATGCTGAAGAAGCCTTTTTCTGTTATGATATGGAAACCAGCAGAGACCAGTCAACCCTGAGACCTATATAAACACTTGGTGGATGATTTCAGAGATATACATCTATATACCTACCTACATATCTATCCACCATCAAGGAGAACAAGAAGACGGCTGTTTACGAAGATCTAGTTTTCATCTTTTCTTTGTATTCTTCTAATTAGGCGATACTTTGGATTCTCGTTGGTTTTGTTTTTCATAAACCTTATCTCTATTACTCTATTTAGTTTTCAGACATATTTATTATCATGTTTTCATCAGATCCCATGGTGACGAACGGTTTGATTATGAACTAATCGTTATCGTGGGATTCTAACGGATTTATTTATGGATTTTAGTAGTTAATTGTTTTAAAGATGTGTGTGTGATGACTTATTGATATCCTAGTTTGGTTGTGCTTATTCTTCTTGGATGCGTAGCTAACATCTAAGTTGTTTGTTAATCTCTATTGATTGCGAAAGTGGATATAGAGGTTTAGAACTTGCCATGCTAGCATAGGTTTATGTATGTTTGTCATGAAAGATTAGTAGGTAATTTTAACCATCTTACCTGCCCTATGTAATCTGAATGGATAACTTTCTCGTTAAACCGTTATGTTTTCAAATCTTATAGACATATAGGGTCTAAGCATAATTGGTGTCTGCTCAACTTCTATCTCTTTTGTAGATGTTTGAGTGGTTTGGTATACGTATACTGAAAGGTAACGTGTACTGATTTCGTGTTATCCGATTAGTTGTCACAACCGTCACATACATTGATTAAAGACATAAGACTCTAGATGAAGTATTTAATGAAGTTAGGATCCCATGTTTTATTCTCATAAGTAATTCGACAGTAAAATCCTTAGTTAATTATAGTCTTGGTAATTTACTTAGTTAATTTAGTTAATCACAACTCAATTTGATACTTGTCTTAGCATTGAACAATAGCCATACATTGTTGCATAAGTGCATAACTGTAGTAAACCAGTCTCTGTGGGAACGAACTCTACTTATTCATATATTACTTGTGACCGCGTACGCTTGCGTGATTTTGTGCGAACATCTCTCCCTCCCTGCTAGTAGCCAATCCATGCAACCTCATCTCTACCAATGTCCTCGTAACCCTATGTCTCATCCGGGTCTCACCTATCTGATCTCTGAATCTATCTCTGTCTCTAGCTACAACTGTCTCCGCCGAACGCATCTCACGCATCTCTGCTATATGTCTATGAAAATAATCTCTCTCCTATCTCATCCTCTGATAACGGTGATGTGGAACTGGTGGCTCAGTGATCTGGAACAAAGGTCCGGAAACTGAAGCCTGAGATCGTGGTGTTGCGGGTATGCGTCGAAGTGGAACGGGACATGGTATAGGATCCCTCCTGACCACTACAGGTCCAATCTGAGGTCGTATCGGTCGCGACGGTCCTGCTCTCATATCTGGTACCGGTCTCTCCTCTACCGGGTGCTCTGGCGGATCTGAGTCTGAACTAGAGCTAGGTGGCTGCAATTATCACCATATTCAATTAATATCTCTAATCAACCTATTATGACCATTAAGTGAATTCATAACCCTCTATGTTAATCTGGACCCTAAATCCTAACTTGTCTCAAATGCCATAACCTGTTGCTCTGATACCAACCTGTGACGCCCTCCAAACCCGGGGTACAGATTTGGGAGTCACCCGACCAACGGAACACAATATAATCTCTAGTTACCACATGCATAATAATAATAATAATAATAATAACATAAAATACCCCTTACCCAAGATCGCATCCAGATTATGGCATTGAACAACAATCCATTATTATTGCAAACCAGTTTTATCAGAGTTATGACATTACAACTTAAGTCCAAAGCTAGACATCTAGTCTAATCAAAGTAAAAACAAACAACTACCCTGCCAATGACAATCACTCGAGGGGCCCTCCTAGCTGCCGGTGAACTATCAGTCACGCTGTGCCGACTCATACTCTCGCTTCACTGGAATAGGGTTAGAAAACAACAAGCAAGAGTGAGCCAAAGTGCTCAGCAACAATATTTATATCCAATGAAGTTCATAATAAAGGAATTCACAAGTATTTGAATCAACGTATAATGCATAATTATATCAATTTCTTCTGAAGAAAACAGATTAGAATTGGATTTTTATTTATCACATTCAAATCAAAGGTTGAGCTGCTGATCAGTCACGCATCAACCCCGGACTTGCTTATAGCAAATCCCTCTACTGGATCCTTGGCCATCTTGGCCTTAATTAACTTCGACCATAAATTTGGTCCTTATTTTAAAAACATTCCAATTCTATCACAACACATAAGCAATACATGCTTCATTAATAATGACAACAAGAATAAAATGGAATAATAAATTGCAACAGAGCTTCAACTAAGAAGTAAATCCCAACAAGAGTGATACAGTATTGCAAAAGAGCTTCAACTATTTAAGATCAAACAAAGTCCGTGAAACAAGTTCGGAATGGTTTCAAAGGAGCAACACATCCGTTTCAAGGAATAAACAAGGTTATATTATAAACAAGTGAATTGAAGGTAAAGATTCTCAATATTCAACAAGATTGTGAATGATCAAAGAACTCGGGAATTTTTCATGGAAATTGTGTTATCGGTTCAGATACAGGGTAAGGATGGAATCATTGGTGTTGGTTTGACAGCAACATACATATGATAACTCAAATTAATACCAATCAAGGGTTTGTGAAAGAAATAGACACTTTCCTGGTTCGACGTAGCCAAATTCTACCGTTGCTATTCTACTTTCTCCTTTCCCTTGCCTTGGGAACTCGAATCTATAATATATAACTCATATTAGTACCTTTTATTGCTATTATATCCTCAAAATATTACTCGTAACCAATTTTAAGTCTAAACAGCCTATCGGCCAATTTCGAGACTTATCGAACGCCCGATCTATTTTTCGATAACAATTTCAGACACTTATCCTTATAAAACACATTTACGGACAATAAAACTCATTATTCCAACTTATATAAACCATATAGTACTTATAAATATTTTTAAAACAATATTCGAGGCTTATTTGAATTTAAATAAGTCCCGGATAATTTTTAAATCAAAAATTTGATTTTTAAACACTTAATAAGTATTTAATATGCAATTAAATCAATTAATAAAATTAATTGACACTCTTTTAATGCCCAAACTATTTTTAAATAAAAATAGGCTTTAAAATAATTAAACTGAATTTTAGATTAATTAAATCTAATTAATAATTAATTTTTAAGAATTAACTGATTAAAAGAATTAATAAATTAATTAAATTAATTAATTATTAATTAAAAATAATTAAAATAATTAAGTTTAATAAATTTTCGAATTTAAAAATAATTAATATAATTTTCCAGAATTTTCTGGAATTAAAAATGTATTTTTAAAATAAAAATATGAATTTTTAAAGATTTTAAACTATTTTCGAATTAAATTTAAAAATAAAATTCAAAAACAGTTTTCTGAAAATAATTTAGGGTTTTGAAAATCAAAACCGGGTCAAAAAATTTCGGGTAAACGGGTCGCCAAGAACTGGAACGGGTCGCCAAGAACAGCCGGAAAATTTCCAGAATCCGGCGACATTTCCAGAATCCGGCGAGCCAAAAACACGACCAAATTTAGTGATTTTGATACCAAAACAATCCTCAACAACCCAGCAATCTATTCTGATAAAAAACATACCAAAAACATCACCGGAACTTCAAACCCGACTATTTTTCGGCGACCTTAAACAAATTTTCCGATCTACCAAAATCCTACATGAAACTCTACGTTCTTTATGTTAAATTAAAGCTGGAAACACACACAATCAAAGCCCTCTATCCAAAATCATGTAAGATCAACAACAAGAACGGACTATTCAAAATAAGAATTCGGGTCAAAAACCGAAAATCAAACCCGACAAAATTGAACATAAACATGAAATTAAAACATGGATTCTTGCTAATTAGAACCCTAGGAACATGTTAGAAGCAACAAATTGAACGGAGAATCAACAGAATGAAAATCCCCAATTTGAACATAAACCCTAATTTTAATTCGAATTTGAAAAATTCATATAAAATTGAAAAATTACCAGATGATGATGAGGTTGGGAGATTCTGAAACTAGAGCTCAAGATCTTTGATTTGAGTGCTTAAACTCTTGATTTGGATTTCAATAACACCTTCAGAAGTTGGTTTGATTATTCAAGAACACGAAGAACACGGTTCAGGGATTTTTATTATTTTACTTATATGAAATATGGATTATACGAAGGATAATGCACAATCCGTCTTTATATATTTTCTGAAAAATAATACCCCAAACGACATTTTTGGATCGTTATAGATCCACTGGATCGTATAAAAACCCTAATTAGGTTAAAAACACGTTTTACGAGAAGATAATTATCTACAAAGACTGATAATTATCCAGATCAATACATATCATTATATAACTAATGCTCAAGAATACTTGGGCTATAACAGATGAAATATTGACATGATCGATATATCCGTTACCCTAAGCAATTAGGGTTCGGAACAATTTTTCCCTTTTTGAACAAAACAAACTATACTGACAAGATCAAATAGATAGGGATGAAATAATACGAATAATTCTTTCGATAATGATTCAAAAACGAAAGATAAAAGAGATAATAATGTACAAGGTTTCAACGGGGCTCTTGAATTTTCAAAACGGGGCTCAAAATTGAATAAGATTTCAAATGACAAAATATTTGAAAGGGGCTTCCGGCTCACCAAATAACACATAATCACTTAACAATCGTAACTTAATAATATTCAAATATTCCACAAGAAATATTTCACACCAAATATATCATTTATATTAATAATAAAATTCACGGATATTACATTCCATGCAATGTTTCAATTTCTTATACTAATGATTGCATATGATAGATGCATGCCAGTTTTCAAACCTTACATCGTATATAGATGTGGTTGTATTTAAAACTGTTAAAAATTATAGTATATGCATATGATAGATGCATGCAAGTTTTCAAACCATACATCTGATATAAGATGCGGTTGTATTTTTTGTTGTGATTGTGATATATAATGCTATAATTCTGTAAAGAGGATTATAAACTGATTACGCTTTTGATAAAAAGCTTTGTGAGATATAAGGTTTATATGCTATGTAAATACTAGATATAAACCGAGGGTTTTAAAGGCTCTAAGGGTAGAGCACTTGTACGATGATTTTAAAACATTAGACCGGGAGTCAAAGTAGTATTTTGTCTTGACTATACTGTTAGAAGCTGGAGGGTTCCAGGGACAGCTATATTTTAAAATGTTGATTAAATATTCCAATATATATATTATTGGATATTTAATGTGAGATATTTAAATAATAATATTATAAATATTATTTGAATATTGATTTAATTAAGTGAATATTATATTAAATATTCACTTAAGTGGAATTTTAGTGAATAATAATTCAATATTTATTATTTGAATATTTATTAAATATTCCAAAAATGATTTAAAAATCATAAGAACCTTATTTAGATATTACGTAAGGTTCCAATAATTATTTAAAAGATTTTCTGATCTTAAAAAGATATTTTACCAAACTCCCGGGTCGTGATTGCGAAAATGATTTACTCAAGGATCGAGGTCAGTTGACAATAGTCAACCCACATAGTATTATTACTTCCTCAACATTTCCGGAAGTAAGTATGGTAATAAGTTCATACCTATCAACGAGCTAGTTTACGCTCGGGGAACAACGATTAAGTTCGGTTCTAGTTTAAAGGATAGGATTCATCATGGGACTGGAAGGGCTTACACGGCAATGAAACAGGTGCCGGGGTAGTAACCATAATTATCAAGGCTTTCCCGGTGATGAAACAGGCGCCGAGGTAGTGACCTTGCGTGCAAAGGCTTTCACGGCAATGAAACAGGTGCCGATGTAGTGACCTTATAGCACAATGGGCCCGAATATGGCCAGGGTGATAACCGAACAGGAAATCATCCTTCTACTAGTAGAGAAGCTATGTTACGATACAGCGGTTGATCACCGTGTATCAGGTGTTCTAGAATGCCCCCTTCCCTCCAATGGGAGTTGTGCTGCACATTGTAACGAAAGCCTAGGCGCTGAGTTACTAATAATGTGACAGTGATGAGTAATGATGTTCCTCGTACAGTATTTGAACTGTATGGCATGTTTTGACGAAAAGAATATTTCAATATATCATTCTGTATATGAATGAAGTTTTAAAAGTTTTCAATTATGATATCAGCTTACATATATGATTATGCTGCTATATATTATTGTCGAGCTATAGTGCTCATTCTTGCTTCTTTTATATATCACAACACAACCGAGTCAAAAAGGTGTTCATTACTGATATTTTACAGTGTTTGAACAGTATGAGATATCTAAATAGATATGCGTATATATATGTTGAGAAGGTATTTAAGATATACAGTATGTTGAACTGTATAGTATTTTGAATCAATGGATAGGCTTTAAGCCTTGATTCCAATATTAATATCTATTTTAAAAAGATATGTTTTGAAACTTGGTTTATTATATTGATACCAAGGCTTTCTAAATGATTCACGAAGAGTATTTGAGTATGATTATAAGTCATACAGTATTTTGAACGGTATACTTTTTTGGGGTCAAACCCTAGTAGTGTTAAAACTTTGATCCTATATGGATTATCTACCTTAAAGGTTTAAAGATTTAAATTGGGATAGATTTCTTGCTGAGCGCTATTAGCTCATTCTTGCTTTATTGAAACTTTCAGCATGAAGAAAATATTGTCGATTCACCCCGTATTACGAGAGCAATGGAATGGAGAGACCACCCTTGAGTTAGTTCAGCAGGATGGATACTGTCGGTGTTATCAGAACAGTTGCAGATTGAATTAGTGAGAATTATTTTCGAGTAGGTTTGCATTATTGAACCTTGTATAGAATTGTGAGGTCTATTATTTTAA
The DNA here is from genome assembly GCA_030848705.1 of Heracleum sosnowskyi. Classification (NCBI taxonomy): domain Eukaryota; kingdom Viridiplantae; phylum Streptophyta; class Magnoliopsida; order Apiales; family Apiaceae; genus Heracleum; species Heracleum sosnowskyi. Next base: position 78,570,994 of record CM061235.1, read on the forward strand.
CTTCAGGTAGAGGTTGTAAATAATAGATGAGATCCTGGATAATACATTTGATTTGTAATAACAAGTGTTACTTATTGTTGCTCATTTCCAAGGCTATAACTTGTGTGTGTGTGCGTAAGTGATTGGGGTCTTTGGAGTTGTATTATTAGAATATTGTAAGTGATACAGGTATGGTATGATTGATGGAGTGTGACAACCCAGATTCCTGACCCCGGATCTGGGGGTGTTACAGAAATGGTATCAGAGCATTAAGTTATAGACTTGGACATGAGAGTATTAAGAGTTATATCTAAGTAAGCGAATAATGTGAGGACTCATATAGAGTTCGTTAAGTGGACTACCGGAGGTAGTGCCATTGAGGATGTCAAGGTTAAAGAGTTTAGTAGAAGACTTATTGGAGGATCAATAGGATCGTTGAAGACCATCATAATGTTGAGACGAACATTTAGAATTGTACACGGATTATCAAGGACATTAAGATAAGACGCGGAACAGAGTCTCAGTTGCAATTGGGGTAAGGTCGGAATGGCCAATACCAATGGATAACTTAACTTAGTAAGAACCTAAGTGTTTGTAGTTCATCATAAGTTTGCCCACGAGAAGGCAGCACATCTGAAGATTAAGATGGTTACAGTCCTTTACGCGATCCGGATTACTAAACTGTGTGGACTAGTTAAGGCATTATCTTGTGTATGGAGTCCAAGCCTTGGGAACAACGATTCCACCAGAGTTGGTGTCTTTTCCGTCGATGGGTATTTTGTTACCTAAGAGGAAGAATTTTGCGTACATGTAGTACCAGAACGTTATCGTGAGACGAACGCGCTAAATCGCATCGCGAATATATTTCGTACGATAGGCCATGATGGCTCAACTCAGAAATTAAACACATGAAGAATGGATAGCGTGATTCTGATAAAGACACGTATGGTTACGGCGAGCAATACGACAATCTCAGGACCTACGAGGAACGAGACCTATGGCGGCCTAGGGTTGGATTCATTCGATACGACTAGTGTTAAGAAATTACATATAAGTTAATGGACCTCCATCTTTTGTGGATGTGTTGATGCGGCCGTAGCAGGACCAATCTCTGGACGATTATCGGGGGATGACAAAAATGTTTCGAACTTCCGACCTATTTACGAACTTGTAAGATTTTGAGGTACCGTTGGTTAGTACCATAAGCCATAAAGGCAGAAAGATAGGATTATCCTTGTAGAAGGTGATGTGAGAACTTAGGGGTAATAATTGACCCATTTTGCTATCTACTTGCTGGTACGCCATTCAATGAATTTTTTTTATTTTCATAACCTGAGTTACCCTAAAGGGTTTATGTCGAGGTAACCCTTCTTGCATTTCATTATTAAAATATAGAATGCGACCAACAACCGATATGGTCATTACATTTCAATTCTTCTTCTCCTCTTACCCTTGGGGTCTGAGTGCGCATCAGAGTAGCCAAAATTTTGTTTTCTTTCTTTCAATGGCTAGATGTTAAGATTTTGTGCTAGCAGATTGAAACTGTCTAGTTATATACGCTATTAAGAACGACTAGTTAATCGTTCAAACTAGTTGAGATTTTAAACACTATGATAAAGATCTAGCTAATTGCCCTGGCTAGATATTACGTTTCAAACCAGTTGAACTAGCCAGTTTTGTTCGGCTAATTGCTAATGATTCTTGAAGTGGACTAGTTATTGTATCACTAAGTTCAACTTTTGGTCAAATTTATATAAGTGAATTCACGATGCATTTTGTATGCAGTGAAGTATGATGAGAAAATTTTCAAACGATAATTTGATTGAGACCTAACCAGGTCGCCCCCTCAGCGAGAATTTTTACTAAGTTTTTTTTAATATATAAAGTATTCTGTTGTTGAAATATTTCTTGTACCATGCAAGTATTTTCCTTAGTATTTGGAAAAAGAGAGAGTGCTGAAGCTTAGAGCTAAAACAAATGAGTACGACAAATTATGAATCGAAGTTTACGGAAATTGCCAAGGTTTGTTTCGCATGATGCGAATTCAGAATAACGGAGTGTTCGAAACGACTGATTATGTTACCTTGGTTAATGAAACGACTGTGATAGAAAATGGAAACAAAGTGAACAAGAAAGAAAATGGGTATAAAGAAAATAGAGTATGAAACGCGAATAGATTGAGAAAAAAAGAAAGTAAGAATTCAGATTATTAGACGAGGGAATGTATGACCTCCAAGGATATGAAACTTGTTTAGCCTCTGTGATGGATATGAAATGGAAAGTACCTAGTATACAAAATATCCCTGTTGTCAACGAATTCGATGATGTATTTCTAGAAGATCTCTCGGGGTTACCACCCGATAGAGAAATAGAGTTGCTATAGAATTAGCTCCAAGAACGGCGCCAGTTTCGAAGGCCCGCACCGACTAGCTTTAGTCGAGATGAAGGAATTAGCTGCCCAATTGTATAAATTGTTAGAGAAAGGAATGATAAGACCAAGTGTGTCACCGTGTGATGCACCCGTGTTATTTGTGAAGAAAAAGGACGGCAGCATGAGGTTGTGCATAGACTAACGAGAGCTGAATAGGTTAACTATTAAGAATGAATACCCCTACCAAGGATTGATGATTTGTTCGATCAGCTAAAGGATGCAGTTTAATTCTCGAAGATTGATTTGATAATTGGATAACACCAATGGAATATTAAACCCGAGGATGTACCCAAGACTGCGTTTCACACTAGGTATAGACACTACGAGTTCTTAGTAATGCCGTTTGGGCTGACGAATGCCCTTGCAGCTTTCATGGACTTGCTGAATCGACTTTTCAAGCAGTATTTGGACAAGTGTGTCACAGTTTTTATCGATGATATTTTAGTCTACTCCAAGACAGAGGAGGAATACGCAGAACACTTGAGGATAGTGTTAGAGACACTTAGAAGAGAAAAGTTTTATGCCAAGTTCTCAAAGTGCGAGTTTTGGCTAAGGGAAGTAAAGTTTTTAGGACATGTGGTCGGCAGTAAAAGAGGTGCTGGTTGACCCCACTAAGATAAAAGATGTTTCGAACTGGGAAAGACCAACCACACCAACTGAGGTGAGAAGTTTTGTGGATTTAGCCAGATATTACCGAAGATGTGTACAAGATTTTGCTAAAATAGCAGCCCCACTGACCCGACTTACTCGAAAGACTGAAGAGTTGAATGGACCGAGAAATATGAGAAAAGTTTCCAGGAATTAAAGAAGAGACTAGTCACCGCCCTGTGCTGGTACTGCCAGACGGGAAAGGAGATTTTGTGATCTATAGCGACGCATCGCATAAAGGATTAGGGTGTGTGCTTATGCATCACGGAAAGGTAACTACGTATGCATCCAGACAATTAAAGGAATATGAATTTAGATACCCTACGCATGACTTAGAATTGGCAGTGATAGTTTTCGCTTTAAAGATTTGGAGGCACTACTTGTATGGAGAGGAGTGCGAGATTTACACAATCATAAGAGCATTAAGTACATTTTCCCAGGAAGAACTTAACATGAGAACGTAAAAGATAGCTAAATCTAGTCAAGGATTATGACTGTGAGATTCTTTACCACCCAGGGAAGGCCAATGTGGTGGCCGATGCCCTTAGTAGGAAAGAGAGACTTAAGATGATAACATCGTCGGATAAAGTTAATCCAAGGATTTGAGAAAATGGAAATTGAGGTTAAGATAACCGGAAATGGTACTGAGAGACTATTTGAGATTGCAATGCAACCGGAATTGCTGCAGAAAATCATGTTATGTCAAGAGCGAATGACGAGTGAAGGTACAAAGTCAATGTTGGAGAAAGAATTAAAGACTGAGAAAGATGATAAAGGATTCATGAGGTACTTTTACCGAGTTTGGGTTCCTAATGTTCAAGAGATAAAGGATGCTAATTTTTCAGAATGACTAGTAAGAGAAACTGAAAGGATGAAGTTTGAAGTTATGAGTACAACAAGGATTATTTAAAAGTCCTGATTGAGCCAGAACGAATTTAGAAATAAAGATCTGTCATAAAGAGACAGCTACACGGAGAGTACAAAAAGGTAAAGAAAGTTAAGGAAATGTTATAGGTGGCCGGATAAATAAAAGGATTTATCGATTGGTAAACAAATATTGGATATGTCAGGAAATGAAGGCAGAACAAAGACCTAGTTGACTATCACAGTTAGTAGAGATTCCTGATTAGGAATGTAATTTTACTGTAATGGATTTTGTGATAGGATCAACAAGAATCAAGTCGAACTATGACGACAATTGAGTTATAATTGATGGATTAAATGAGTCTACTCATATTTTGTTATCAGCAATAGATCTTTAACTGAAGAGTTAAGAAAGAGATAGTTGGGTGACATGAATTTCCAGTCACCATCATGTCAGATAAGAACCAAGGATTTAAAATCCAAATTCGGGAGGAGTTTTCCAAACGTGTTTGGCGACGAGATTGAGTGCGAGCACTACTTAGGATCCGTAGACCGACGGACCGACCGAAAGAAACATTTCAGACAGCCGAAGTTACGGTAAGCGTTGTGCCACCAATTTCAAGAGCAGTCGGATGTTGATAGAATATGGATGTATAAGAGTACAACCAGAATTGGCTTATATAGAGTGCCCGGTAGATATCATAGACCGGAATGAGTAAGTGTTGTAATGGAACCAGAGTGTTGAAAAGTCAACCTTGGAAGTGGAGATTATTATATTGGAAGAGTAACCTCAGCTATTTTCTTAGATTCTGGGACGGAATCCTTTTTAGGAGGGGAGACTGTAATAACCCCAAATTTTGGACTTAATTCAAATTTTGATGAATAGCAAATTTTGCTGATGAAAAATATTTTCAGACCACCCTATATGCAAGACACGGAATGAATGTTTCGAAGTTATATTAGTGATGTATAAGGAGAATACGTGAATGCCAACGCAATCAGAATCAGAAGATTTCCATTTGAGTTTGATACCACTATTCATCGGACAATCGAGGATGTATTAAATTGATCATTTTGAGGAAGTATATAGAATGAGAAATCCATGATCACATATTAAGCCAAGGTAATAAAAAGATCAAGAGGATATCTCTTAGAATTAGTGCAACGAAACGTTTTCGGAATCACTTGAACCTATATCAAGACCTAGTAACAAAGCAAAAGCGTAACGAATTATGGATTAAACCCTAACCAAAGGAGAAGTATCATATAAGATCGTATATGGGACTCGTTGGAACTTGAGAATAAGTAATTCTGGAATTAAAATGATTTAAGCGATCAAAAACGATCCTAAATGAATAGTAAAAATTTCCGGACTCCAAACAATTTGAAATTTCAGAGAGAGCTTTGTGGAGTTAAATTATAACGCCCCCAAATCCGGGGTCAAAGGATTTGGTCGTCACACTTCATCCTCAATTAAAACAACCTGTTCAATATTAAACCAATACAATATACATCTACGACCCCAACTCTACCAAGAATCTTTAAAGGTTATAGTGCTAGAAACAAGAATCCAAAATTCCATTACACAAAATTTTCTTCTTTACAACCATTCTCTTTACATAAATCCTATAACACTAGTATAACTTCGACAATAAGTATGCCAGGCAAATCTAATCTGATACAACATAGTATTTAATAAAAATTTCACTCTATACAATAACCTTACACTAGTTCCAAATACATTGTATCATAACGTCTTTACACTAACATCTTCTTCATTCTCTGCCCAGCTACGCGGATAACTCCTGCCAATATGCCTTCTTACTAAAAGGGTAAAAATATAAAGAAAGCAAGTATGAGCAAAAGAATTGCTCAGCAGGTGCATTATCAAGTATAATAGGAAAAGTTTCAAAATAAGCTTTGGATTTTCAAATAAACAAGCCTTTGGTTTAAACATTTGTAATCTCTAAAACTTTTAAATCAAGTTTGGTAATTTTCCACAATTTCTCATCCAGCTTCCAGCAACTGAATAGTTTAAAACATGAAGGAATTTATATTGGTCGCCACGGTTACCCGAACCACAATAACTACAATAGTATGTAGGAAATATGAAATAATTATACACTCATACGTTTTGGAAACCATAGTTTATACAAAATTACTGTTTTTGAAGATAACATTTCCATTCACAACATCTTCTGAAACCAACAACTTTGGAAGAGTAGAATAATAAAAGAGTAAGAATGAGCCAACACGCTCGGCCATGGAAGAAAGAACGTACTTCACGACTTCAATATGGTACCGACTGAATATGCGGTATGAATAAAACTCATCAAGGTAGATATCTCACAACTGCCAATGGAATCGAGGAAGTGGATTTTCTAATTGAAATCCATTATACTACGAGTAAGTGGTTTCAGAAGGCTTGAAATCCCTTCTTATTAATCAATGAACCAACAATAATGGTAACATATATAATTTCTGATAAGAATAGAATATGTTCTGATAATTCCGACAATAATCAAATGCCATAAGGAAGTGGCTACTAGACAATTCGAGTTCAATAATTGAATTAGAATTGGACTTCTATTTTGTTAGGAATATGTTGTTCTTGATGATAATTATAAAACACTTAGTAGATTTTGTATTAAGTCAATTTGTAATTGTCAACAGAATGGTATGCTTTATAGCTTTCGTTGACAGGTAGCTCATCAACGAAATGAGTGATGTAGCAATTGCACTGTACAATACTTCATAGTTTGATATGCATTTTGTTGTAGGTATTAGATAGGTTTTCTAAGTCATGTTGACTAAGTACTAGATAGTCAAAATAGGTTGGTTAATTGTAAATATTTTATGCCTTGTAATTTTGCCTAAGTGAAGACATGTCCACGGTATGAAGATTACTCTATCAACGGAATGAAGATTACTCATCAACGAAACAAGGAATATACCATCAACTAAATGAAGAATAAAGCCATCAACGAAATACATTTTACTGCTATCAACGAATCATTATCACTTTTCTGAATAGTTGACAAAGTGATAGTGACAGTTTTCTGACAGATCAAAAGGAGATGTAGAAGTGTACTTTGCATTGGAAGCCATCAAAATGGTTACTGGAAATAAGGAAACATTCCAATTTCCAATAAGGTTCTAGAGTGTGATCATAATAAGCATGAAGACAAAAGCCAAGATCTCCAAGGACCAATGGACAAAAGGGATGAAAAGCAAGCTACTGGAGGTTACCTTTAGATTAATTTAGAGTAGCCAAAAATAGCATTGTAAACTTGGGTTATATAACCAAGTGTAGCAGTTCATTTTAGATATAGAAGAGTGAGATAAAAACAGATTGTATTAGCTTCTTTCAAGAGCACTCTCACTCTGTATCAAGAACTGAGTAGTTGTGATACACTTGTAACACAGATTATTTCCGCAATAAGATTATCTCAGTTGGATCCTCAAAACATCCAACTGAAATTTTATATTTGTTTGTGTTTTTATTTTCAGTACTGTTTTATTCGAAAGGGTGTTTTAAGTTTTAAAAATATCTAGAATTGTATTCAACCCCCCCTTCTACAATTCTGTTAGGCTATTTGGGATTAACAATTGGTATCAGAGCAAGCTTCTAATATACAAGAAGTTTAAAGATCAAGGCCAAAATAGTAACCATGGTGAAGAAGGATGCAGGTGTAAAGATACCAGTTCTAGATAAGGAAAATTACTTTCACTGGAAAGTAAAAATGCATCTACATCTCATGTCTATGGATGAGAGATATGTAGACTGCATTGAGAAAGGTCCACACGTTCCCATGAAGTTTGCATCTAGAGTTGGACTGCCAGATGATGCTCCAGATGTGGAAATTCCAAAACCTGTCTCAGAATGGAGTATTGAAGATGTTGCAGAAATCCATAAAGATAAAAGAACCATGAACATTCTGTTTAATGGTTTGGAGCAAGAGATGTTTGACAATGTTATAAACTGTACAACCTCTAAAGAAGTATGGGACACTGTTAGAACACTCTGTGAAGGAACTGAGCAAGTTAGGGAGAACAAAATGCAACTCCTCATACAACAATATGAGCATTTTCATTTTAAAGCTGGTGAAACCCTAAATGACACTTTTAGTAGGTTTCAAAAGCTTTTGAATGGATTAAAGTTGTATGGGAGGGTCTACCAAACCAAGGACTCAAATCTCAAATTTCTTAGAGCTCTTCCAAAAGAGTGGAAGCCTATGACAGTTTCTCTGAGAAACACTCAAGAGTACAAAGACTATACTCTTGAAAGGCTTTATGGAACCTTAAAGACATATGAGCTGGAAATGAAGCAAGATGAAGAAATTGAGAAGGTACAAAAGAAAGGTGGATCTATTGCATTGATTGCATCTGTGAACCAACTGGAAGATGACAATGAAGAAGCTGTAAAAGCCACAACTAGTCGAGCTAGTTGTAGGAGTGATGTTAGCAAGGGTAAAGGCAAGATGACGGAAGAAGAAGAAGAACCAGCCAACTTGGATGACTTAGATGAGATTGATGAACACATTGCTTTTCTTTCAAGAAAATTCTCTAAGTTCAAATTCAAGAGACACTCAGAAGCAAGGCCACCAAGGAGAGACTTTTAACCTAGCAAAAATAATTGGATTGAAAAGTCTAAGTCTAAATGTTTCAACTGTGGAATGATTGGTCATTTTGCTGGAGATTGCAGAAATCCCAAAGTTGAGAAGGGCAACAGGAAATTTGAGCCTGTTGATTATAAAAAGAAATACTTTGAACTTCTCAAGCAAAAAGAAAAGGCTTTCATGTCTCAGGAGTATGATTGGGCTGGTAATGGTGAAGATTCTGATGATGATGTTGAGTATGTCAACTTGGCTCTAATGGCTAACAATAATGAGCAGGAAGCAAGTTCCTCTAGCAATCAGGTAACAATTACTAATCTTTCTGAGCTTTCTAAAGAGGAATGCGATAGTGCAGTTAATGAAATGTCTACTGTACTGTACAATTTGTGTGTTACTCTTAAATCACTTACCAAAGAGAACTCAAGAATTAAAGAGACCAATTTGCTCTTAAGTGATAGAAATGCCATGTTAGAAGCACAACTCATTGAGTTTGAGAAAAATGAGGTGTGTCAGTAGGGATGCTAAGATGGAACTTGAGGAAGTGTTAAAAAGGGAAGAGATTATTAAAACCCAACTAGAAATAGAACAAAGTGTGATTTCAAAATAGAAAGATTCCAGGAATGTTGCTACCAACATCATTAATGTTCAAGGTATGGAATCTTTCTATGAGCAATCATGGAAAAAGAACAAAGAGAAGCTAGGGTATGCTGCTGAAACCTTAGAATCAGAAACAGAGTCAACAAACAACAATGATCATTTGTTGAAGGTTGATACGTCAACGGAATGCAAGGTTTCGTTGACAGATGAACCATCAACCGATCAGGCTGTTTCGTTGACAGAGAAAAAGAAAGAAGAACTCACTAGACTTAATAACAAGTATGGTCCTGTCACCAAGAGCTTTGTTCAAGGTGAGTCTAGTAAATCAAAGAAAGTTGAGAAGCCTGTTGAAAGAGCTAATGTAGGCCACTTGTCTAACAAGCAATTGAAAGACAAGTTAGAGAAAATTCAAGTTGAGACTAAGGGCAATAAAAAGAATAACAGGAATGGCAAAGTAGGGATTAACAAACATAACAATTACACACCTGATAAATATGCTCCTAGAAAGACATGTGTTAATTGTGGTAGTGTTAGTCATTTATCTACTAACTGCAAATCTGTTAAGAAGACTACTAATGTGAAAATGCCTAAGCCTACAATGAATGCCTCTATGCCTGTTATGCCTAATATATTTGCTCCATATGCACAATTTCAGAATCCATATGCTAGCATGCCATTTGTGCGTAATCCATACATGAATATGTTTAATGTACCACAAATACCATGGAATGTGAATAACATGTTTGTTCCTCCAACTATGCATGCTGTGAATGAAAATGTGAGCAATCCTCAGAAATCAACACCAAAGATAAAGGTTGATTTAAATCAATCTGAGCCTAAGGTGAAAAATGATATAAAAGGAAAATCAAAGGCTAACAAAACAGGACCCAAGGAAACTTGGGTACCAAAATCAACTTGATTTGGTTTTATTGTGTGCAGGGAGACAAAAGGAATCTTTCGTACTTGGATAGTGGTTGTTCAAGACACATGACTGGTGATTCTACCCTGCTCACAGAGTTCCAGGAAAGAGCTGGCCCTTGTATTGCTTTTGGAGATGACAGCAAAGACTACACTAAGGGATATTGCTTGATTTCAAGAGAAAATGTCATCATTGATGAGGTTGCATTGGTGGATGGTCTAAAGCACAATTTGCTTGGTATCAGCCAACTTTGTGACAAAGGATTTTTAGTTACTTTTTCAAAAGAAGCATGTGTTGTCTCTAAAGGTGGAGACAACAATGTGGTAATGACTGGATTCAGAAGAGGGAATGTGTACATTACTGACTTTAGTAGCACAGGTCCAGACACCATCACTTGTCTTTTCAGCAAGGCAAGCAGGGATGAAAGTTGGCTATGGCACAAGAAATTGTCTCATTTGAATTTTAAGGTTATGAATGATTTGGTGAGGAAAGATCTTGCTAGAGGAATTCCACAGGTGGAATTCTCCAAGGATGGTTTGTGTGATGCCTGTCAGAAAGGGAAACAAAAGAAGGAATCATTCAAAAGCAAGACAGAGTCATCAATTGTCCAACAGCTTGAGTTGCTTCATATGGATCTATTTGGCCCTGTAAATGTCATGTCCATTTCAAAGAAGAAATATTGTCTTGTGATTGTTGATGATTTTTCTAGATTTACATGGACTTTCTTTTTGCTCTCCAAAGATGAGGCAAGTGAAATCATTATCAATCACATCAAGATGGTAAATAATCATCCCGATTTCAAAGTAAGAAGGATTCGGAGTGACAATGGGACATAATTCAAGAATTCAACTATGAAGATGTTCTGTGAAGAAAATGGTATTTTGCATGAATTTTCAGCAACAAGGACACCATAGCAAAATGGTGTAGTTGAAAGGAAAAACAGAACACTTATTGAAGCTGCAAGGACAATGCTAGATGAATCAAAGTTACCAACTTATTTCTGGGCTGAGGCAGTTAACACAGCTTGCTTCACTCAAAATATTTCTTTGATTAATCAAGCCAAGGGAATGACCCCTTATCATCTACTCAAAAGAAAGAAACCACTATTAGATTTTCTTCATGTCTTTGGATGCAAGTGTTTTGTTCTGAGAAATCAAGCTGAGCATTTGGGGAAATTTGAAGCAAAGGCAGATGAAGTAATATTTGTGGGATATGTAGCAGGGAAAGCTTACAGAGTCTACAATCTCAGAATCAACATTGTTATGGAATCTGTGTTGGGTTTTATACTAAACTATTCATTAGTAGTATATAAACATTGTCCATTTTATTGAGAATCTTGATTGCATATTTTTACATTGTCTATTTATTATATATTGTGGATAATTTAGTATCAAATGGGATAACAGAAGATTAAATTATCAGTGTCTATATATAATATAAAGGGTTCACAGTTTAAGTGGAATTAGACAAACCACTGGAATAACTGAAGTATTATTTGGGAATAGTTTATCTTGACTATTAAATAATACTTGTATACTTTGTGTATATTGAACAGGATCAAATTTAGAATTGTTCCCTTAAACTGATTAAGAAGGTGAACTAAGATTCTATGTTATTATTAATGCTTAGGTTCTTAATCCGGATATAGTAATTGACACGTGTATATTATTTACATGCTTTGATTTATATATGAAATAATTCTTTTGAATTATATCATTATATTTTGGGTGATGGAATAATATATATGGTGGATATTATTTATTGAAGGAATCCGTGTCATGATAATATTCGGGTTAATGATGTCCCCTTGAAAGCTCAAAAGGATTTAATTATGTGAAACCCTGCAGGTGGATTTATTCCGGCATAATTAAATAAAGGTAGAGTGGATGATCAAGGATATAAGATGTTAATTAAATGAATTATCAGTAATTTATTTAATTAATGGGCATGCGCTATTTTAAACATGGGGAATTTAATAAGCAAATAATATTGGAACCGAATTAATTAATTAAGTTGCGGTATTAGGAAAGGTAGTGCAAATATTAATTCTTTAGTGGATTGAATTAATATTTAATTACATTGGGCTAGGCCCAGGATGTAATTAAAAGGCCCAACCTAATTATCCATGATCCCTATTGTAGCCCTATATATATTCTTATTCTCTTCTTGCTAGGGTTGGTTAAGAAAAATATTGTAGCCACCTAGGAGAAAGAAGAGAGGTTAACTTGAGAAGACGGAGGCCACACTTCGCTCAAGGGAATTTGGGAATACAATAGAAGAGCGTGGAATCAACCGTTAACAAGGTGATTTTCTTTTCGCACTCCTTAATTGTGTATCATAAATTGTAGTAGAACCCCAAGTCCGTGGTTCCCAACAATTGGTATCAAGAGCCTGGTTATGGGTTCTATGTTTTATGATATGATGTCCATGTCGTAATTAAAATTGGTTATGTATGTATAGTGGTATGCTTGGATAATAATCTTTTGCAGGTTGTAATCCACTATTATGGCCTCGTTTTATTTTAATTATGTGTTTGGATCCCACGTGGTTTAATCGTGGTTATTTTTTGTTTTGGTTTCCACGTGGTTTATCGTGGTTCTAAATCACGAGGGTTGATCGTGCTAGTTTTGTTTTCTATTATGATTTTGTAATCTTGTAATCATGATTTGTATTCATGTTAGATTATGATCTAATGTAATAGAATAGGTATGTTATGTTGTATGTAACTATTTGATCGACGGAGTTGTAAGAAAACAAAGTTCTTCCGCTGATGCTACAAGATTTCGCCTATGCAACTTCGAACTGTTGTAACTTTTGCATACGATGTCGGATTTCGATGAGTATACCTTTTCGGAAAGGGATTTCGATGTTCTACACGATTGAAAAGTGACGTTGTCAAAGTTTCATGTGCGTCTGAGCTCGTTTAGACCCTCAAACAGCGAGTTGAAGTTTTCGCAGGATTTTCGGATGAAATTTTTTTTGGCCATAATAGTGGATTTATTTTTTATTTTAATTTTTCTGCTATTTAATTTTAATTATTGCATTAAATAATTATTATGTGTGTTGTTAATTATGTGTGTAATTTTAATTGCATGGTTAACATAAATAGGACGACATGGACATAAATTTTCATTTATTGCTTTAATTAAATGTTTTATGTTATTAAATTATGTGTGTATTTGGAATGCATGTTAGACATAATTATAATGACATAGGCCCCATTTAATTATGTAGAGATGCATGCTATGCTATGTTATGTGTTCTTTGTATTGTTATTTTGATAACATGTGGACCTCGAAGAAATAACATAGGGCGATGCATCTAGATAAAAAATCCTCAAAGTAAAATACTAAGTGGGAGAGGGAATTAATTTGATATTAGATCCCATGGTCATCCATTATTGGTTGTATGTAATTTAACACTAGGACGATTATGAATTGGATATATGTCACCCATCGTGGCATATGATTTATGACGTCTGGGTAGTGTTAAGGATATTACTAGGACAATCTTCTTAAGTTAATCACGAATATTGAAAGGTAAGTTCACCCCATCGTGACATACCAAGTTTCATAGAATTCGAGAAAAAAGTTGGACATTCCTTGATTGATGTTGATAATGGATATTTCTGTCTTAGGGGTTGTGTTCTTAAGCGAGTCCGTCTGTGACTTCACCGAAAACACCTGGGATTTATCCATTGATACATCGAACGGATGGGTCTGACTAAAGGCAACTTAAGATCTAAATAATGGTATACACTTAGCTATGAAAGATAATATATAGTCCACCCTAACGTGGCGTATTATTTAGTAGTAGGACCGAAGTAATATTTAAATTTAAATGGTATATATGTCACCCATCATGACGTACCAGATATTTATGGAATTTAAATATTAGTGCATTAATTTTAATTAATTGTTAGAGGAAACAAATAGGTTTTAAGATATATGCAATTTTCTGATTAAGTGTTATATGCATGATTCTCAGGATAGAATGGGCTTTAATCCACTTTTCACCATACTTAAGGATAACAAACTTACCGGACCTAACTATATTGAATGGAAACGCAATTTGGACATAGTGTTGACTGCTGAAGAGTTTAAATTCTGTACTATTGAACCCAAACTGGAACAGCCTGCTGCCGATGCTCCGGATGAGGAAAAAGAGTATTTTAAGAAGTGGACTAAGGCAGATGAGATGTCGCGATGTTACATTCTGGCAGCCATGTCGGGTGTTTTGCAACATCAGCATCAGGCCATGACCACTGCTGCAGATATGCTCTATAACCTCAAGGAGCTTTTCGGAGATCAGAATAGGGCTGCTAGGCAAGTAGCAATGAAGTCTCTAATGAACACTCAGATGGCTGAAAAAACACCTGTAAGGGACCATGTTCTTCTGATGATGTCTCATATAAATGAACTAGAGGTCCTTGGTGCTGATATTGATGCGGAAACGCAGGTCGATATCATACTTATGAGTTTGCCCAAAAGCTTTGAGCCGTTTCGCTTGAATTACAACATGAACAAGAAGTTGTATAGTCTTGCAGAACTTCTGACAGAGGTTCAGGTAGAGGAATCATTATTTCAGCAGCATGTTCAGGTAAATGTGGCTGAGAAAGTTTCTTCTTCAAAACCGAAAGGAAAGAAGAAGAAGAAGGTTCAGACACAGAAAGTTGTGAAACCATTGGGAGTTCAGAATTCAGTGAAGAAGCCTAAGGGCAAGTGCTTCAAGTGCAAGCAGTCGGGTCACTGGAAAAAGGATTGTCCTCTTTCTAAGAAGAACAATGCTGGTATGTCTCTTTCTCTTGTTACGGAAACATATATAGCGGCTATGTCTACGAGCACTTGGTGTGTAGACACAGGAGCCACTGGTCATGTTTGTAATTCCATGCAGGGGTTCTAGAAAACCAGGCTGCTTAGAGATGGCGAGATATATGTGTTCATGGGAGATGCTACGAAAGTAGCAGTGGTTGCAGTTGGAGTTATTTCTTTATCTTTTGGTTATGATAGGATTTTAATTTTGAATAATTGTGTTTATGTACCTTCATTTAGAAGGAATTTAATTTCGGTTTCTAAACTTGCTATGGATGGTTATAATGTTTGTTTGGATCATAATGTTTCCATTATGATGAATAAACGAGTTATATGTTCTGGTACATTGCAAGACAATTTATATATTATTGATCCTATAGTACCAATGCTGCAACCAAGTGAAATTAATAATACATTTTCTACCTCTAGTAAAAGAAAGGAACCTTCTGGATTGAACCAAACAAATCTTTGGCACTTGAGATTAGGTCATATTAACTTGAGGAGGATTCAAAGATTGGTAGTAGATGGGCCTTTAGGCTCGTTGGCAGTGGATCCATTTCCAGTCTGTGAATCTTGCTTGGAAGGAAAAATGACCAGTAGACCTTTTAAGGCAAAAGGAAATAGAGCCAAAGATGTGTTAGAATTGGTTCATACTGATTTATGTGGATCTATGAATATCCAAGCGAGAGGTGGGTATGAATATTTTGTCACTTTCATTGATGATTATTCGAGATATGGATACATTTATCTGTTGCACCGCAAGTCTGAGTGCTTTGAAAAATTCAAAGAGTACAAAGCAAGTGCGGAAAAGCGACATTCAGGAAAATGTATCAAGTCACTACGATCAGATCGTGGGGGCGAATACCTGCTTGGAGAATTTAGAGAATATTTATCAGAACATGGGATTTCATCCCAGTTGACTGCACCTGGCAGACCTCAGCAGAATGGTGTAGCAGAAAGAAGGAACCAGACTCTTTTAGAGAGTGTTAGATCGATGATGAGTTATTCGAATTTACCCAAGTCATTTTGGGGGCATGCTCTAGAAACAACGGCTTATCTTCTAAACTTGGTACCTTCTAAGTCAGTTCCAAAAACTCCAAAAGAATTGTGGACTAGTACCAAACCTAGTTTGAAACACATTCGGATTTGGGGTTGTCCAGCACATGTGCTGAACAAGAACGTGACTAAGTTAGATTCTCGTACAGAAGTGAGGCTGTTGGTGGGTTATCCCAAGGGAACAAAAGGGTATTTGTTTTATAGTCCTAAGGATCGGGATATCATTGTAAGCACCAATGCTAGATTCTTAGAAGAAGACTATATAATGAATCACAAACCCATGAGTACTGTTGTTTTAGAGGAAATAGTGGGAGGACAAGATAATTCTAATGTAAGATCCGTGAATTGTATTTATAATAAACGTGACATTTGTGCATAATTACGTGAATTGTTTGAAAATGCAATAACTAGCTTTATTTAGCAATATATGTTTTGCTTTGAGCCCCAATAGTGTTTTTGCGGAAATCTGGACAATCGGGGAAATTTTGAAATTTTAGCCCGTTTTCGAAAAATTTTTGAGGCCCCGGTAAAAGTTTTGTTATAGGGCCCTTAAAATGTTTTTGGGACCATTCTAGTATTTTTAGACTCGTTATGATATTATTTTTCGAGTTTTTAGATTCCTGTATTTTTGTTCGTTTTATTCCGGGAAATGGGAATTTGATTCGTTCCCTAACTTATTCGGGCAATTGATACATTTTTCGTGTCAATAATACATTCAAAATAGTGATCGTATTGGCAAATAAGTGTTATATGTTGAAACCCCGTATTTTGGATAATTATCGGGTTATTGAGATAATTATCGCCTCGAGAAACGTGAAACTGATTTAAACGATCCAACGGATCGATATTGAACCAAAATTGTTATTTGGGGTGTTATTTTACGGTAAATATAAATAGACGAACCGTATTTATTTTACGTATAATTTTACGTATTAAAAACCCTAAATTCTCTAAAACCCTAATTTCGTTCTTCGTGTTCTTCGCAATCAAACCCAAATTAAACTGCGTTATCGATTTCCAAATTTCAAGTTTGAGTAACCAAATTGAAGCCCTTGATCTCTAGTTTCAGAATCTTCCAACCATATCATCATCTGGTAAGTTTTCGATTTTATAAGAATTTTTCAATATTCGAATTAAATTAGGGTTCTTGATAAAAATTGGGGATTTCTATTCTGTTGATTGTTCTTTCAATTAATTGCTTCCAGCATGTTCCTAGGGTTCTAATTAGTAGGAATTCATGCTTTAATTTCATGTTTATGTCCAGTTTTGAGAAATTCGATTTTAGGGTTTTTGCCCGATTTTTCTTTTTAATAGTCCGTTCATATGAATGATCTGACCTTGTTTTTGATAGAGGGCTTTTGTTGTATGTGTTCTTAGCTTCATTTTAACATAAAGAACGTAGAGTTTCTTGTAGAAATAAGCAAGATCGGAAAATTTGTATAAGGTCGCCGGAATTTGATCAGGATTGGGATTCCGGCTGTGTTTTTGGTTTGTTTTGATCGGAATGAATAGCTGAGTTTGTAAGGAATGTTTTGGTATAAAAAGCCCCAAATTCTGAGGTGTTTTTGAGTCGCCGGATTCTGGAAAACCCACCGGAATCTGGAAAATTTCCGGCAAGTTCTTCCCAACCCGTTTTGTTCTTCGCGACCCGAACCCGACCCGGTTTGATCTTCAAAACCCTAATTCAATTTCAGAAAACTGTTTTTGGATTTAATTTTTTTTAAATAATTCAAAAATAGTTTAAAATTTCAAAAATTTATAATTTAATTCTGAAAATCATTTTAAATTCAGAAAAATTTTATAAAATTCCAAAAATTTATTTATTTCGAAAATTTCTTAAATTTAATTATTTTAATTATTTTTAATTAATAATTAATTAATTTAATTAATTGATTAAATTTGTTTAATCAATTAATTTTATTTATTAATTATTAATTAATTCTAATTAATTTAATTTAAATTTAATTATTTATTTGACTTGATTTTATTCATAAAAATTTATTTAAATGTTTAATAGTCAATTAATTTTTATTAATTGATTAAATTGTTTTTAAATCATTATTTTGGGTTAAATAATCCAATTTTTGATTTCAAAATTTTTATATGATCCGTTTCTTTTAAAACGGAAGTCAAAAATTGTTTTAAAAATAGTTCTTGACTGCTATGTGATATAACTGAGTTAATTATTTCATTTGGGAGTCCGTATGTGTTCTAAAATCATGAAAAATAGCTAAAACGTGATATAAAAATTCTGTGAATTAGAAACGGACGATCCATAAATACTAAGAAGGGATCGTGTGTCTGTTTAGACTTAAAATTTGATATAAATGATATTTAGAGGATAGAAAGGAGCAGTTATACATACTGATATGAGTTATTTATTATAGAATCGAGTAGTCGAAGCAAGGGAAAGGAAAAACTAGTGTAACAGACAGCTAGATTGTATTGACTGCAGTGATCAGGCAAGTATCTATGCCTTTACTTATACTTTGATACAAGATTATTCTTACTGTGACAGACTTGTTAATATCAAATTCGATTATATCTTTTAACCCTTATCGTGAATCTATACAAATACCAAAACCTTCTGTTCAATTATTTTTGAACATCTGATTATTAATCATTGGGAACCTTAATTCTTTTGTTCCACATTGAAACCATTATTCCTTGGTTGATTCTCTTAGTGGTTCATATTATACCACTGGAATATAAATATTGATTCTTGTTTCATTTCTATTGAAACACCATTATTGATTCTTGTTTCATACTATTGAAACACCATTATTGATTCTTGTTTCATTTCTATTGAAACACCATTATTGATTCTTGTTTCATTTCTATTGAAACACCATTATTGATTCTTGTTTCATACTATTGAAACACCATTATTGATTTTTGTTTCATACTATTGAAACACTGTTGATTGATTCTTGTTCCATAGTGAACAGTTGAATTCTTTTAATTCCATTATATCAGTTCATTCATATTGAACTTTATAGAGATTGTTGTTCATTCATATTGAACTTTATTGAGCATGTTGTTGATATTCTGTGATGAGATTGGAATGTTTTGAATAGACCAAAATGGTCAGGACCAGATTCGGGGTCGTATAATTAAGGCCAAATGAGGCCATGGATCCTAAAGGGGACTTTGCTGTAAGCCTAGTCCAGGGGTTAATGCGTGACTGATCAGCAGCTTAATCCTCGTGTTTAAAATACATAAAAAAATCCAATTCTCATCCATCTATTGAAAATTGAGAGTGTTGAAAAGTATATGAACTGTATTGTTGAGATTATATACTGTTGAAAATTCTTGATTATAAGAATTGTGTTAATCATGATATTACTTGCTGAGCTTTTTAGCTCATATTTGTGTTGTTTAAATTCTTCTTCCAGTTAAAAGCGAAGATGAGCCGACATAGTGCTACAGATAGTTCTCCTTTGGCTAGAGGGCCACCCAGAGTGATCGTCCTCGGACGGGTAGTTGTTGTTACTTTACTAGTTAGACTAGATGTCTAGCTGTATACTTTGGTTTGTATAATGTTATATTTTAAAACTGGTTTGTAATAATGAGAATGTAGAAGTTGTTTCATGCCATAACCTGGATGCGGTCTTGGATTCGGGGTATTTAATATTATGCCATGTATATATATATATATGTTGAATGTATTTAAATCTCGTTGGTCGAGTGGTCTCCCAAATCTGTACCCCGGGTTTGGAGGGCGCCACAGGTTGGTATCAGAGCAACAGGTTATGACAACAGAAACGAGTTAGGACATAAGGTCCAGAATAACATAGAGGGCTAGGATTCACATAGAAGTAGAATAGGGATATTGAGAAAGTTATAAGATGTGATTGAGTGTAACTATATGATTGCAGCCCCCTATCTCTCGATCAGAGTCGGATCCGTCAGAGCATTCAGCTGAGGCGAGACCGGAAGCAGAGGATGTGGCAGGACCGTCACGACCTAGACGATCTCCTCCACCTGGACCTATGGCAGTTAGGAGAGATCTTATTCCGTGCCCTATTCCACTTAGACGTATACCTCCAGTACCCCGATCACAGGCATCAGTCTCAGGACCTTTATATCTGATGTCGGATCCCCCAGTTCCACATCATGAGTACCAGAGGATGAGAGAGGAGAGAGATTTCTTTTATGCTCAGGTGATGGAGATGCGCAATATGCGATCTGCAGAGGCGAGAGTAGCCATTGACAGAGATATGTATCGGGAGCAGGTGGGAGATATGCGATTACGACTTCGGGTGATGAGGACTTTGGCAGAGACCCGTTTGCATGGACTCACCCTGAGTAGTGAGGGAGAGACAGTGGCAGGGATGAGAGAGATTTTAGATTATACTATGAGAGAGATTGGCGAGGTGGCAGGACCTACCATATGGGATACTACGGGGGATGCGCCCTGAGTAGACCGGACAGAGATGGGATCATGTATATAGAGTGTAGTAGATTCCAGTATGATAGGTACATAGATGCATAGTATAGTATCCACAGTGCACTAGGAGGTGGTATTTTCTTTTGTTGTTGTCTTTTGTGCACTGTCGATTACTAGCTTGTATTTCCAGTTGTATTGTATTTTACTTTTTCCTAAAAAGCGTTTTACGCTTGTATCAGATCTTTATATATATGGCATTATCACTTTTGCAGCGTGATTATTGTCATTTAATTTCAGCATAGTATTGATTATTCTAAGTATTGCAACAATGGTATTGTTACGCCATTGAAAACTTGTACCATTTGAGGTACCAGTGTATAAATTGTACTTTTTGAATTCATAAATTGAAATTTCTCTTCTGAGTTATCAGTTATTGATTAAATCCTTATTGTTTATTCATCAGCAAAATGCCACCTAAAAGAAATACTCGTGCGAATAATTCAAATAACCAGGACAATCCGCAGAATCCACCTCCAATGGGTCATGTAGATCCAATTGTAGCACAACTTTTGCAGACTCTCGCACAACAGACTAATACCTTAGCACAGCAACAACACCAAATTCAACAGCAGTTGCAACAACAACAACATCCTCAGGTATTACCAGTAGCTACGTTTAAGACATTCCAAGCAGTGAAACCCCCAGAGTTTAAGGGATCTTCTGATCCAGTTGAGGCTAGAACATGGTTGAAAGAGATGGAGAAAGCTTTTACCCTAACTGAAGTGGTAGAAGAAAAGAAAACTGAATATGCTGTATACTTTTTGAAAAATGAAGCCAGTTATTGGTGGGAATCTATTAAGGTAATGGAGCCAGAAGGTGTAGTTACATGGGATAGGTTTAAAGAGTTGTTTTTGGAAAAATATTTTACTGACTATATGCGAGACCAGATGGAGATAAAGTTTTTAGAGTTGAAACAAGGAAATATGTCTGTAACAGAATACGAGACTAAGTTCACTGAGTTATCAAGGTTTGTTCCTACCTATGTTGATACAGAAAAGAAGAAAGCCAAGAGGTTCCAGCAAGGACTGAAGTTATGGATCCGTAGCAAGTTAACTATTTTGGAATTAAATACATTTGCGACTGTAGTTCAGAAAGCAATGATTGCAGAAGGAGAAAGTGATTCGTATATGAAAGATAAAGAGAGCAAGAAAAGGAAGACAGGAGTGCCTGATAGAGGCCAGGCACAGGGAAGTTCTCAAAATTATCCCAACAAGAAACCAGGATTTCAGCAAGGCAGAGGCACAGATTTTAAGAAGCCAGAGACCGGAAGTACAGGGCCAGTGAATCGGTTACCAAGCAACAATCAACAGGGAAATTCTAGACCCCCACTGCCAGAATGCAAGACATGTGGGAAACGACATTCAGGGGTATGTAATAAACTGGGTATCACGTGTTTTAAGTGTAACAAGAAGGGTCACTATGCCAAGGAGTGCAAATCCAGTGTTGTGTGTCACCGATGCAAGAAACCAGGTCATGTGATTAAGGATTGTAGAGCACCAGCACCTGTCAACAATATGATTCGAGCAATAGAGGCACCTCCACCTGTAAACTCACAGCCACAAGCCAGGACTTATAATATGACTATGAGGGAAGCAGTGAGAGACACCGATGTTGTAGCAGGTACACTTCTGGTAAACTCAGTAGATGCTAAAGTTTTGATAGATTCTGGAGCTACTAAATCTTTTATTTCTGAAACATTTGCTCGTAAATTGAATTGTTTAATGGAACCCCTAGATGGAGTGTTGAATATAGAAGTAGCTACTCAGGATAGCAACCAGTCAGTTTGCATTGTCCTCGTTGCGAAATTGAGATTTAGGAAAGTGTTTTTATGCTGATCTATTACCATTCAAGTTAGGAGAATTTGAAGTAATTTTGGGAATGGATTGGTTAACAGAGCATGAGGCTCATATTGATTGTAAAAGAAAGAGAGTTACTTTAGTCAGCCCAGATAAGAAGAAAGTGGTTTTTAAAGGAGAAAAACAGACGAAAAAGTTTCTAACAATGATTCAGACTCAAAAGTTATTAAAGCAAGGATGTGAGGCATATCTCGCGTATGTAGTAGACATAGAAAGGAATGTTCCTAAAATAGAAGAGATACCAGTGGTGAATGAATTTCTTGACGTGTTTCCCGAAGAACTACCAGGATTACCTCCAGATAGAGAAATTGAGTTTGCAATAGATTTGGCACCAGGGGCAGAACCAGTATCTAAAGCACCTTATAGAATGGCTCCAGTAGAGATGAAAGAATTAGCTAAACAGTTACAGGAATTATTGGATAAAGGAGTCATAAGACCGAGTACATCCCCTTGGGGAGCACCAGTGTTATTTGTTAAAAAGAAAGATGGTAGTATGAGATTGTGTATTGATTACAGAGAGCTGAATAAGTTGACTATTAAGAATAAATATCCCTTACCAAGGATAGATGATTTGTTTGATCAGTTGAAAGGTGCAGTGTATTTCTCTAAGATCGACTTGAGATCAGGTTATCATCAGTTAAAGATTAAACCAGAGGACATATCAAAGACAGCCTTTCGAACCAGATACGGGCATTATGAATTTTTGGTTATGGCTTTTGGATTAACAAACGCACCAGCAGCGTTCATGGATTTGATGAATAGAATTTTCAAGAAATATTTGGACAAGTTCGTGATTGTGTTCATTGATGATATTTTGATATATTCTGAAACAGAAGAGGAACATGTGCAGCATTTAATGATAGCATTAGAAATTTTAAGACATGAGGAATTGTATGCAAAATTTTCTAAATGTGAATTCTGGTTACAAGAAGTTCAGTTTTTAGGACATGTAGTCAGCAATGAAGGAATCAAAGTAGATCCAGCCAAGATTGAAGCTGTAATGAATTGGGAAAGACCAAGAACCCCCACAGAGGTTAGAAGTTTCATGGGATTAGCAGGGTATTACCGAAGGTTTGTTCCAGATTTTGCCAAGATAGCAACACCATTGACAAAGCTCACAAGAAAGAATGAAAAGTTTATATGGACAGAGAAATGTGAAGAAAGTTTTCAAGAATTGAAAGGAAGGTTAGTAACTGCACCAGTATTAACATTACCCGACGATCAAGGAAACTTTGTGATTTATAGTGATGCTTCTCATAAAGGTTTAGGTTGTGTACTTATGCAACATAATTCTGTTATTGCGTATGCTTCTAGACAACTGAGACCCCATGAGCAGAAGTATCCTACCCACGATTTAGAGCTAGCAGCCATAGTGTTTGCACTGAAAATTTGGAGACATTACCTATATGGAGAAAAATGTGAGATTTACACTGACCACAAGAGTTTGAAATACATTTTTACTCAGAAAGAGCTAAACATGAGACAACGGAGATGGCTAGAGTTGATCAAGGACTACGATTGTTCTATAAATTACCATCCAGGAAAAGCCAATGTAGTAGCAGATGCGCTAAGCCGGAAAGAAAGATTAAACATGTTGACAACGACAGCAGAATTATGCAAGGAAATTGAGAAGTTGGAAATAGAGGTTCGAGTTCCTGAACTTGATAGTGAAATGATGTATATCATGACTTTTCAACCAGAATTGTTAGAGAAGATTAAAAGATGTCAAGAGGAAGTGATAAACAATAGTGTGATAGAACTAACGGGAGAGGAAACAAGTAGCCAAAAAGATGATAAAGGAATTTTACGATTTTGTTCAAGGATTTGGATACCTAATGTGGCAGAGCTTAAACAAGAAATTTTACAGGAAGCACATAGTTCCAGATATTCTATTCACCCAGGAAGTACAAAGATGTATCGAGATTTGAAGCAAAATTTTTGGTGGCCAAATATGAAACGAGAGATTGCAGAATGGGTTAGTAAATGTTATACTTGCCAAAGAGTCAAAGCTGAACATCAAAGACCAAGTGGACTATTACAACCATTAGAAATTCCAGAATGGAAATGGGAACACATTGCTATGGATTTCGTAGTAGGGTTACCAAGGACAAAAGCAAATCACGATGCTATTTGGGTTATAATTGATAGGTTGACTAAATCGGCGCATTTCTTGCCAATCAACGAAAGATTCTCACTGGACAAGTTGGTTCATTTATATCTAAAGGAAATAGTAGTACGTCACGGGGCACCAGTTTCTATTGTATCTGATAGAGACCCCAGATTCAACTCAAGATTTTGGAGACAATTTCAAGAATGCTTAGGCACTAAATTAAACATGAGTACGGCGTATCATCCTCAAACGGACAGCCAAAGTGAAAGGACGATCCAAACAATTGAAGATATGCTCCGAGTGTGTGCTATAGATTTTAAAGGTACGTGGGATGATCATCTACCATTGGTGGAATTCTCCTACAACAACAGTTATCATGCGAGCATTGGAATGCCGCCTTATGAAGCGTTATATGGACGAAAGTGTCGATCTCCACTACATTGGGAAGAAGTTGGCGAACGTCAAATACTTGGACCAGAATTGGTACAACAAACGAAAGAAGCCATTGAATTGATTCGAAAGAGATTGGTAACAGCTCAAAATAGACAAAAGCAATATGCTGATTTGACTCGGAAGGATATGGATTTCACGGAAGGGGAACAAGTGTTACTCAAAGTATCACCTTGGAAAGGATTAGTCAGATTTGGAAAGAAAGGAAAGTTGAATCCGAGATATGTTGGACCATTTGAAGTTCTAAAGCAAGTTGGGAAAGTAGCGTACGAGTTAGCACTACCTCCACACATGCAGCACGTTCATAATGTATTCCACGTGTCAATGCTGAAGAGATATCGACCCGATTCTAATCATGTGATAGAATACGAGCCCATAGAGGTTCAACCAGATTTGTCTTATATAGAACGACCCATAGAAATTTTGGATCGTAAAGAGAAAGTGTTGAGAAATAGAACGGTACCAGTAGTGAGAGTTTTATGGAGAAATCCTAGAGTAGAAGAGTCTACCTGGGAGTTAGAGAGTGAGATGAAGGAAAAGTATCCCCAGTTATTTTCTTGACTTGATTCTGAGGACAGAATCCTATTAAGGGGGAAAGGATGTAAGATCCGTGAATTGTATTTATAATAAACGTGACATTTGTGCATAATTACGTGAATTGTTTGAAAATGCAATAACTAGCTTTATTTAGCAATATATGTTTTGCTTTGAGCCCCAATAGTGTTTTTGCGGAAATCTGGACAATCGGGGAAATTTTGAAATTTTAGCCCGTTTTCGAAAAAATTTCGAGGCCCCGGTAAAAGTTTTGTTATAGGGCCCTTAAAATGTTTTTGGGACCATTCTAGTATTTTTAGACTCGTTATGATATTATTTTTCGAGTTTTTCGATTCCTGTATTTTTGTTCGTTTTATTCCGGGAAATGGGAATTTGATTCGTTCCCTAACTTATTCGGGCAATTGATACATTTTTCGTGTCAATAATACATTCGAAATAGTGATCGTATTGGCAAATAAGTGTTATATGTTGAAACCCCATATTTTGGATAATTATCGGGTTATTGAGATAATTATCGCCTCGAGAAATGTGAAACTGATTTAAACGATCCAACGGATCGATATTGAACCAAAATTGTTATTTGGGGTGTTATTTTACGGTAAATATAAATAGACGAACCGTATTTATTTTACGTATAATTTTACGTATTAAAAACCCTAAATTCTCTAAAACCCTAATTTCGTTCTTCGTGTTCTTTGCAATCAAACCCAAATTAAACTGCGTTATCGATTTCCAAATTTCAAGTTTGAGTAACCAAATTGAAGCCCTTGATCTCTAGTTTCAGAATCTTCCAACCATATCATCATCTGGTAATTTTTCGATTTTATATGAATTTTTCAATATTCGAATTAAATTAGGGTTCTTGATAAAAATTAGGGATTTCTATTCTGTTGATTGTTCTTTCAATTAATTGCTTCCAGCATGTTCCTAGGGTTCTAATTAGTAGGAATTCATGCTTTAATTTCATGTTTATGTCCAGTTTTGAGAAATTCGATTTTAGGGTTTTTGCCCGATTTTTCTTTTTAATAGTCCGTTCATATGAATGATCTGACCTTCTTTTTGAAAGAGGGATTTTGTTGTATGTGTTCTTAGCTTCATTTTAACATAAAGAACGTAGAGTTTCATGTAGAAATAAGCAAGATCGGAAAATTTGTATAAGGTCGCCGGAATTTGATCAGGATTGGGATTTCGGCTGTGTTTTTGGTTTGTTTTGATCGGAATGAATAGATGAGTTTGTAAGGAATGTTTTGGTATAAAAAGCCCCAAATTCTGAGGTGTTTTTGAGTCGCCGGATTCTGGAAAACCCACCGGAATCTGGAAAATTTCCGGCAAGTTCTTCCCGACCCGTTTTGTTCTTCGCGACCCGTTTTGAAACCCGAACCCGACCCGGTTTGATCTTCAAAACCCTAATTCAATTTCAGAAAACTGTTTTTGGATTTAATTTTTTTAAATAATTCAAAAATAGTTTAAAAATTCAAAAATTTATAATTTAATTCTGAAAATCATTTTAAATTCAGAAATTTTTTATAAAATTCCAAAAATTTATTTATTTCGAAAATTTCTTAAATTTCATTATTTTAATTATTTTTAATTAATAATTAATTTATTTAATTAATTGATTAAATTTGTTTAATCAATTAATTTTATTTATTAATTATTAATTAATTCTAATTAATTTAATTTAAATTTAATTATTTATTTGACTTGATTTTATTCATAAAAATTTATTTAAATGTTTAAAATTAGTCAATTAATTTTTATTAATTGATTAAATTGTTTTTAAATCATTATTTTGGGTTAAATAATCCAATTTTTGATTTCAAAATTTTTATATGATCCGTTTCTTTTAAAACGGAAGTCAAAAATTGTTTTAAAAATAGTTCTTGACTGCTATGTGATATAACTGAGTTAATTATTTCATTTGGGAGTCCGTATGTGTTCTAAAATCATGAAAAATAGCTAAAAAGTGATATAAAAATTCTGTAAATTAGAAACGGACGATCCATAAATACTAAGAAGGGATCGTGTGTCTGTTTAGACTTAAAATTTGATATAAATGATATTTAGAGGATAGAAAGGAGCAGTTATACATACTGATATGAGTTATTTATTATAGAATCGAGTAGTCGAAGCAAGGGAAAGGAAAAACTAGTGTAACAGACAGCTAGATTGTATTGACTGCAGTGATCAGGCAAGTATCTATGCCTTTACTTATACTTTGATACAAGATTATTCTTACTGTGACAGACTTGTTAATATCAAATTCGATTATATCTTTTAACCCTTATCGTGAATCTATACAAATACCAAAACCTTCTGTTCAATTATTTTTGAACATCTGATTATTAATCATTGGGAACCTTAATTCTTTTGTTCCACATTGAAACCATTATTCCTTGGTTGATTCTCTTAGTGGTTCATATTATACCACTGGAATATAAATATTGATTCTTGTTTCATTTCTATTGAAACACCATTATTGATTCTTGTTTCATACTATTGAAACACCATTATTGATTCTTGTTTCATTTCTATTGAAACACCATTATTGATTCTTGTTTCATTTCTATTGAAACACCATTATTGATTCTTGTTTCATACTATTGAAACACCATTATTGATTTTTGTTTCATACTATTGAAACACTGTTGATTGATTCTTGTTCCATAGTGAACAGTTGAATTCTTTTAATTCCATTATATCAGTTCATTCATATTGAACTTTATAGAGATTGTTGTTCATTCATATTGAACTTTATTGAGCATGTTGTTGATATTCTGTGATGAGATTGGAATGTTTTGAATAGACCAAAATGGTCAGGACCAGATTCGGGGTCGTATAATTAAGGCCAAATGAGGCCATGGATCCTAAAGGGGACTTTGCTGTAAGCCTAGTCCAGGGGTTAATGCGTGACTGATCAGCAGCTTAATCCTCGTGTTTAAAATACATAAAAAAAATCCAATTCTCATCCATCTATTGAAAATTGAGAGTGTTGAAAAGTATATGAACTGTATTGTTGAGATTATATACTGTTGAAAATTCTTGATTATAAGAATTGTGTTAATCATGATATTACTTGCTGAGCTTTTTAGCTCATATTTGTGTTGTTTAAATTCTTCTTCCAGTTAAAAGCGAAGATGAGCCGACATAGTGCTACAGATAGTTCTCCTTTGGCTAGAGGGCCACCCAGAGTGATCGTCCTCGGACGGGTAGTTGTTGTTACTTTACTAGTTAGACTAGATGTCTAGCTGTATACTTTGGTTTGTATAATGTTATATTTTAAAACTGGTTTGTAATAATGAGAATGTAGAAGTTGTTTCATGCCATAACCTGGATGCGGTCTTGGATTCGGGGTATTTAATATTATGCCATGTATATATATATATGTTGAATGTATTTAAATCTCGTTGGTCGAGTGGTCTCCCAAATCTGTACCCCGGGTTTGGAGGGCGCCATATCTAATATGCCACCGGTACAAGTAGAACAACCAAAAATAAATGAACAACCCATCACTAATACCACACCAATGCTTCGTCGTAGTGGGAGGGTTGTTAAACAACCTGAGAGGTTCATGTTTTTGGGAGAGTCTTCGGACTTAGTCTCTGGTGAACATGATGAGGATCCCAGGACATACGAAGAAGCAATGCAAGATAAGGATGCAGATCTTTGGCAAAAGGCTATGCAACCTGAGATGGAATCTATGTATTCCAATCAAGTCTGGGATCTCGTGGAACCACCCAATGGTGTAAAACCTATTGGATGCAAGTGGATCTACAAAAGAAAAAGAGGATCTGACAAAAAGGTGAAAGCCTGGAAAGCAAGACTTGTTGCGAAAGGGTATACTCAGAAACAAGGAATTGATTATGAGGAAACCTTTTCTCCGGTAGTCATGCTTAAGTCAATCCGGATTCTTTTATCTATAGCAGCTCATCTCGATTATGAGATTTGGCAAATGGATGTCAAGATAGCTTTCCTAAATGGAAGTCTTGATGAAAACATCCATATGCAGCAACCAGAGGGATTCATCAAAGAGGGCCAAGAGCATCTAGTGTGTAAGCTTAAGAAGTCCATTTATGGACTGAAACAAGCTTCCAGGGAGTAGAACATTCGTTTTGATCAGGCCGTCCAGTCAAATGGTTATGATCAGAGTCCAAGCGAAGCATGTGTATATAAGAAAAGTGAAGGAAATGCAGTGGTTTTTCTAGTACTATATGTAGATGACATTTTGCTCATTGGAAACAATGTAGAGATGTTGTCATCTATTAAGGCATGGTTGTTCAAACAATTTGAAATGAAAGACTTAGGTGAAGCCGCATACATTCTTGGGATCAAAGTTATAAGAGATCGCAAGAAAAGAACGTTGGCTTTATCTCAAGAACCGTACATTGATGAGGTATTGGCTCGTTTTAACATGCAGGACTCTAAGAAGGGTAATTTACCTTTTAGACATGGAGTCTCTCTATCAAAGGAGCAGTGTCCTAAGACACCTAAGGAGATAGAGAACATGAAAGCAGTTCCTTATGCTTCAGCATGTGGAAGCTTAATGTATGTTATTTATGCACGAGACCTGATATTTGCTTTGCCGTAGATATGGTCAGTAGATATCAGTCCAATCCAGGTCAGGAACATTGGAGTGCAGTAAAAACGATACTTAAGTACCTGCGAAGGACTAAGAAGTATATGTTAATTTACAAGGCTTCAGACTTGTTTCCTGTGGGATATACCGATTCAGATTTCCAGACAGATTGGGATAAGAGGAAGTCAACCTCGGGGTGTGTTTTTACTTTAGGAGGTGGAGCTGTAATATGGAGGAGTGTGAAGCAGAAATGCATCGCAGACTCAACCATGGAAGCTGAATATGTGGCAGCCTCTGAGGCAGCCAAGGAGGCTATATGGTTCCGGAATTTCCTGCTGGATTTGAATGTAGTTCCTAATTTGCCACGGCAAATCACAATTTATTGTGATAATACTGGTGCTGTTGCAAATACAAAGGAACCACGAGAACATAAAGCAGCAAAACACATTGAGCGTAAGTATCACCTCATACGACAGTTCGTTAAGCGAGGAGATATTATTGTGACTGATATAGCATCAAAGGACAACTGGGCTGATCCTTTCACGAAGAGTTTACCAGCTAAGGTTTTTGAAGAACACGTGGAGGAGATAGGAGTCAGATGTCTGGTCACGGAATAGTTATTTAAACTGGTAGCGGATTATATTAATAAACACTGATATACTCAAAGAATAGCTTGAGTATAAGTGGGAGATTGTTGGGTTTTATACTAAACTATTCATTAGTAGTATATAAACATTGTCCATTTTATTGAGAATCTTGATTGCATATTTTTACATTGTCTATTTATTATATACTGTGGATAATTTAGTATCAAATGGGATAACAGAAGATTAAATTATCAGTGTCTATATATAATATAAAGGGTTCACAGTTTAAGTGGAATTAGACAAACCACTGGAATAACTGAAGTATTATTTGGGAATAGTTTATCTTGACTATTAAATAATACTTGTATACTTTGTGTATATTGAACAGGATCAAATTTAGAATTGTTAGGTCGAATACACAATATATAATCAAATATGTATGAGAATAACAATCAAGAACACTGTTTATAAATCAATAAAACTGTAATTTTATTAACAGCTTCTCTCTTTATGATGTTAATGAATCACAAAGAGCTTCTAGGTTACAAGAATAATATCTCAATAATCGCGTCCCTTCTAGGGATAACCTATCTGTGTTTATATAGTACACAGCTACATACAATCCTTATCTAATTGATATTCCTACAAGTTAGCTATACAAAACTTATCAATTAAGGATTGCTTCTTATCTTCCATTCTGTTTCCTTAGCTGTATCAATATATTCTGCTTCTTTCCATCTTCAGAATATATTGCTTCTAGAATCTTCAATTCTGCACCGACAGCTAATTCAACTATCACCTTGTCAGACTTTAAATAAACTCTGACCGGCTTCCTTTAAACTCTTCACCCTGTCAGAGTTTAACTAAACTCTGACTGGCTTCTGATAAACTCTTGTCAGTACCTGTTGCTTAAACACTGATAAACAAACATTAGCAATTATATCTAACAATCTCCCCCAACTTGTTCATAACAAAATGTACAAGTTAAACATATAATTGATGATGTCAAAACCATTTAACAAATGCAGAGTTTAACATATAACAGAGTTTAATTTAAAACAGAGTTTAAATTTGACTTAGAATAGAAAACATTAAAAACTTACAGTCAGACTTTACTTGACTTCTTCAATATCAGGTACAGTCCTGAGATAATCAATCAGCAGTCTTCTCTCAGCATTCTCAAGTTCAGCTATCATAATCTCTTTCAGCTCCTTATACTCTGGATCTCTTTCACCAGTTTGATATATGGCAGCCCTCAGAGAATAGATACTGTTTTTCTTCATTTCATTCCCTAGCCGAATGTACTGAGCTTTATCTGATTCTAAATTGAATTCTAAGACTTTTATTCCAAGTGCAGTTTTAAATCTAGCACTATTTCTCTTCATCTCCACCAACTTTCCAGCATGATCTCTATACTTTGGAATATAAACATTTGAGACTTCTCCTCCTCCAAGCATCACTTTTGATCTCAGCATCTTTTCTCTTAAGATTTGAGCAACATTATGGGTGTGTATGTTCTTAACTTTCAACAGATAAAGTACATATTCTAGTTCTTCCCATGATTTGAGATTGACATCAGATTCTCCAACTCTATAAACACTTCCATCACTCATGAAGTATAACAGAAACTGCTTCTTCAAGACTCTGTGAAAAATCAACTGAACAGATTCTAACTTATCAAGATTTTCTTGTGTATCCCCAATACCAGATCCTGCCAGTGAAATATTGTCTTGAGATCTGTTATTTATTCTCTTCTCCCTATGTGAACCTAAACCAGACTTATCAGAAAATTCTTTTCCAAGTACAGTCCTGGTTTGAGAAAAGTCCACAGGTTGAAGTGTCAGAGTTTCAGAGAGTACAGGTCTTAAGAAACCTTTGAGTTGAGGAGCTAGCTGAGTTTGCACAACTTGAGCATTGTCAGAGGTTGGCTTAACTTCAATAGTATCATCAACTTGAGCAGCGTCAGAGGTTGATTTTGCTAATCTTGTTTCAACTTGAGCAATGTCAGAGGTTGAATTTTCTTTCTTCTTCAGGTTAGGCTCTTCAATCATTATGCCTTTACCCTTATCAGAGTTTCTAATCATAGGTCTCCTTGTATATTGTATACTCTGTTGTGTATTTTCTTTGATAGAAATACCAACTTCTTTCTTTCTAGGAGCCTTGATTTCCTTTTTCTTGTAGATTCCAGCTTCAAGATTTTTCTTGTGTTCTTCAGCAAGCATTTGCTCTTCAGCCTGGATATCTTCAATAGTAACTTCCTTTCCATGCTCTTTAATAAAGATCCTAGCAGCAATCTCTTCATCAGTAGATGGGTTAGCTGAAACAACTAAATTCTTGTTGAGTTTTGAAGTAGATTGACCACCAGAGTTTATTACACTTCTCTGTCTTTGAGCAGAAATCCTTCTTTCATTTCCTCTGCTTCCCCCATCAGTAGAATCATCAGAATCATCCCTCCGTCTCAGAGTTTGAGTATCTTTGCATTTGTCTTTAGGTATACTCTCCCCCTTTTTGACATCATCAGAAATTAGTACTGATGTCAGCAATTCAAGTGCAGTAGAAATGGAAGTCAGTTGAGCAGACATAGCATTCTGGTTGTCCTCAACTGTCCCAAGCCTCTTCTTGATTTCTTCAGAATCCCTGGCTTGCTGCTTGAACATGCCATAGTAGTAAGTTCTGTCAGCCTTTAAAGTAAGATCCCTCAGACTTACTTCATTCCTTAGATTGTTAAGCATTTGTTGATTCTCATCAAATCTATTATTGAGAGATTTGACTTGAACAACAGTTGCCTTTAAGCTTGTAAGAACATCAGGATTTGAAATCTTCTTGACAGAATCAGATAGAAAATCTGCAGCCCTTTGTGCTGGAAAAACACAGTCTGCATTAGCCCATGTATTGTAATACATATTCTGAAAATGCTCAGAAGCAGCCCTTTGAACTTCTCTCTCTTCAGTAGAATCAGCATGAAGATCAGAAATTTCCACCTGAACATCAGAGTTTGAATGAGCAGGACTAGCTTCAGCATTGTCATCCTCTCTGTGAATATCTTCAAACACATTGTCAGCAGTGACTTCAACATTTAACTGTGCAGTAGCATCAGGTACTTGTTCTGCTACAGTTTGAGGAACATCAGAGTTTGCTGGAACAGTAACCTCTGCTTCTCTCTGAACAATCTCAACAACTGATTGTTTCAAAGCTTCAAGTAAAACAATATCCTCATGATCATTATCTGTTGCATCAGCATGTACAGCAACAGCTTCTGTAACTGGATCAACTCTAATCTGATCAACTTCCTCACCTTTCTCAAAATCAAGAGAAATGATTTCTGTGTGAGAAGCAATAGGTTCTACTAATTCAGTAGTAGCTTGATCAGCTTCCAGTACAGTATCTTCATGATCGATAATTCTGCTGTCAGAGTGAGCAGCAGCTTCCTCAACTACATCATCAGCTTTTGATGTAGGAGCTACTGTATCAAAATCCATCTGATGAACATCAGTATTTGCAGCATCCTCCTGAACAACATTTTCAGAAGCTTCAGTTTCCTCAGGAACTTTATCCATATTGGCAATGATATCACCAAAAAGTTGTGCAGCAACTTGTCTTCTCTTTCTCTGATGAAGAGTTTCTTCATCAGCTTCAGTTTCTGAGTCTGCAATAGAATCAGCAGCAACAGACTTTGCCCTTTGGGCTCGCTTTTTCTTTATTCTTTTTCTCTGAGGCACAACATCAACATTCGATGCCTCAGCTTCAGTTTGTTGCAAACCAGACTTAACTGCTCGAACTTTAGATCTCTTTGACCTAAGTGGTTGAGACACAGAAGGTCCAACTTCAGCAGTTGAGACTTGTTGTTGTTGTAAGTTGTCAAGAAATTGTTGCACTGATGCAGGCAACATTAAAGGACCAACTTCTCCTTTCTTGTTATCCTTGTTGATAAGGTCAGAGAAAATTCGTTTGTGCAATTTAAATGAGAAAATAACATCTTCATCTAAAATCTCAACGTCAGGGCAGCATAGACTAAATATTAACTGACAAAACCTAGAGAAATAAACAACATTCCTATTCTCTAGCATTTTCTCACCAATATTATGCAAAACTAATCTAGCAATATCAAAATTACTGCCATAAAGAAGAGAATACCCGATCTGTAGACTATCAGTGGGAATTGCATCCCAGTTTGTGCACTTTTTCCCGAACGCTCTTGTTATGCAGTCGAAAAAGAAACTCCATTCCTTTCTCAAGAACGGTCGCTTCAATTGACCAATCTTTGTCAGTGATCCAGAGTAGCCTATTTCTCGCATCATTCTGACTAACTCAGAATCTCCAACAGCAACTGTGAACGAATTGAAATCTTCAAGATCCAAAGCATCACGAACAGTTCTGGGAGTTACAGTATAGTCGTTGTCTTGAAATTGAAAAATGATAGAAGGAGACCCATTTTCTCCTCCATTATCATAAGCACCTGTCTGCCAGAAAGCTTTAATTTGTGTTGCAGACAGCTTCGACGGAATCTCAGATAGTTAATATGTCACAGGAATCTCAGATAGTTTTATCTGTCAAGAGAATGGAGAATTAAAGTCATCCTACAGATTTGAAGATATACTACATTGAAAGAAGTTCAATTATTTGTTCAAGCCTCAGTGAAGTCTTCAAAGAAGTGGATTTATTAAAGTGACAGAGGTTTCAGATTTGTGATAGCAAATGTACAGGTTACAAAGGTTGATCAACAGTCAAAAGCAGACAATGAACCACAACTTAAAGTCTAGATGAAGAACAGACATTGAAGTTAGTCATTTATGAACCAGACAGTGCATCAAATGACAACATCAGACAATGAATATTCTTCAGCAGATCAAGTGGTTCAAGCATTGGTTTTACTATTCTATATGGATTTAAGTTCTATTGTAAATTAGTTATTAATTTATTTATTAACTTAATTCATCAGAATTAATTTAGTAAATAAATTAAGTAATTAATTTATTGAATAAATTAATTCTTCAGAATTAATTTGTGAAGTAAATTAATTATTAGAATTAATTTAGAATTAGAATTTGAATTAAATTAGAATTATGTAATTAAAATCAACTGGAATGACTACCCAGGATAGTCATACCGGTAGTCATACCGGTAGTCATCCCGATAGTCATCCCGGTTGATTTTAAGTAATTCTAATATAATTCACATTAATTCAGATAGTCATGCTAAGCCTTTTGATAGTCATTCCAGTACAAAATGGATAGTCATTCCAAAGGTAAAAAGAAACAGAACGTGCAGAAAGTGTACTGATCCACTTGATTAGTACAAAAGCAAAAAGTAATCAAGAAAAAAAAGAAGATCAAGAACATTACATCAAAAACACTTTCCTGTCAAGAACTCTGCCGTGCTCATTTCTTTTGCAAATTAATTCTAGAATCTTTATGTTAAATCTAAACCACTAGAATTCATTTACTTGTACTGCTTTGACTATCTAGCGGATTTTTATCCCTAGAACGTATCTCAAATTATCAAATATTGTTATATCTTTTTATTACAAAAATAGATAAATTCATGTCGAATTTATTCTAGATTTGTTTTATTTAGTTTGAGATCCAATCTTGTAATCAGTATCATATTTGTAACACCCTTCAAGTTTAATATAGTTTTATTTAACTTGAATTCTGTTTCATTTATTTCCGCCATAATTTGTTCTTAAATTGTTTGATTCTAAACAGAACAAATTCGAGAAAACGGTATAGTTTGTATTCAACCCCCCTTCTACAAACTTATCAGGACCTAACAATTGGCATCAGAGCCTTTTGATTGATATACAAATCAAAGATCCAATTGTTTTGAGATTTTTCTTTTAAACTCTGATTTTTTATTTAAATTCTAAAAATCTCAAAAGATGTCTACTACACAGAAAGTGGGGACAGTTAAAATCCCAATATTCAGCAAGGAGCATTATCCAATGTGGAAGAAGAAAATGCTCCTATTTCTTAAGGTTGCAAATCCTAAATACTTGGATGTGCTGAAGAGTGGTCCCAAACTCCCTATGATTATTGATCCTGAAGTTGTTGAGGATAATGTTGTGACTAGGGCTGCTAGGATGTACCCTAAAGATCCCAAGGAATACACTCCTGATGAGAAAGAGGATGTTACCTTGGATTCCTGTCTTCAGTTGATCCTTATTGAGAGTCTTGATCCTATCATGCATAATCATGTCCTAAATTGTGAAACTGCCAAACATATTTGGGGAACCATAGAGATAATCAATGAGGGGACTGAAGAGGTTAGGGAGAATATGCTGGAAATTCTCACTTCACAATATGAGCATTTCAGATCAAACCCTGGTGAAGGTATCTCTCAGGTTTTTGAGAGATACAACAAATTAATCAATGATCTGAATCTCAATGGGAAGCACTACACCAACAAGGAGATTAACAAGAAGTTCCTTCTTACACTTCCACCTCATTTGGAGCACAAGATATCTGCTATTAGAGAAGCAAGAGACATGAATGAGCTTGCTTTGGAAAGATTGTATGGTGTCTTGAAGACCTATGAGCTGGAGCAGATTCAACAGAAGGAGCTGTATGGAACTGGAAGGATTGTTGGTACCACCACTGCATTGGCTGCTGAAGTCCCACAGAAACTGGAAGTGAAGGCTGTTCAACCTTCCAGTTCTCACATGAATGTTATTGATGCTGAATATGGATTAACATCCATTGATCAATCTGGTGGTGACTTCTATTCTTTGGAAGAACTTGATCAGCTGGAGGATGGTGATTTGGCTTTGATAGTCAGAAAGTTTGGGAAGTTTAGATTCAAGAGGAATCCCAATCTTAAGTTCAGACCCAGATTTCAGAGAGGTGGATCTTCATCTTCAAGTGGCACAAGGGGTGGCTACAAAACTGGAACTGTGGAAAGGAGTATAATCAGATGCTACAATTGCAATGAGTTGGGTCACTTTGCTACTGAGTGCAGAAAGCCAAAGCAAGTGACTAGAAACACATTTGATTCTAGCAAGAAGAACAAGATTGGGAAGGCCTATGTTGCTGAGGGAAAGAGTTGGGATGACACTGACAGTGATGAAGAAGCAGGTGAGATTGGGAACCTTGCTTTAATGGCTAAAGAGGAAAGCACTTCATCCAGATACATGTCAGAGGTAACCTTTACTGACGCTGAAATGATTTATCATCTTGGTGGCACCATAAGTTGTGCACGCACTGAAAATGATAGAATAAATCTTTTAAACACAAATCTTGAAAAGGAATTAAAAGATTTGAAACTTGTGCATGTTAATCAGGATGAACTTAATGAGAAAATTGCTTTTCTGGAGAATAGGGTTAAATGTTATATTCAACTGGAAACCATTCTCAAAGAGCAGATTAGTGAGCTCAAAACCAAAGCTAATGCCTATTACAACTCTTGTAAGACGGCTAAAGAAATTTTCAATAAACAAGCTATTGGTAATCATGTCAGTATAGGTTATGATTATAATGAGGCTATAGGATTGCTTGGTATTAATACACCTTGTAGAGTTAGAGAAGAAGGAAAGGCTGTTCCTTATATTCTTAAGGGTATTAAAACACCCTTCTGTAAGGAGTCTGAGGCAGAGCCTCTGAATGAATCTTCTATCATTATTGCTGAGGAGATTCATGAAGAAGATGTTGCCTTAGAAGCTGAGAAATCCAAAAAGTGTGTATCTGATATTCCAGTCGAAGTTGCTACAACTAAAAAGACTAAATCAGATATCCATAAGTTGGATCAAAACAACTGTAGAACTAACATGCCTGCTATTAATTCTTCTCATAAAGCATGTGGTGTGGGTAATTGCATGTCTTGCGCTTTTAATGTTATGTATGCTTTCTTTAATAAAAAGCATGTATCTAGTGATAAGACTGCTCCACGTCAACATGTTAATAATAAGAAGCATGTTAAAACAAAGACTACTAGTCCTCCTCAGACTAGAGTGGATTCATTTATCCCTAAGCCTACTCAGAAATGTGTTAAGGCTGGTTATAAATGGAAACGCTCTTATGTGAAAGAGGATGAAGTAGTTTTAGTTAGAAATGTTGTTTTGCCTGACAAAGGCCAGTTCTTTAAGTATGCCGGACCCAATCAATTTTGGGCTCCGAAGAAGGACTAATCAATCTGATATTGCAGGGAGTTAAACAGGTAAACCGAGTTATGTGGATTCTGGACAGTGGCTGTTCAAGGCATATGACCGGAGATAGAGCCCTGCTATCAGATGTGATTGTGAAAGCTGGCCCAGTAGTTACCTTTGGAGATAACAGCAAGGGTATTACGAAAGGATATGGCTGTTTGAAGTACGGAAATGTTATCATTGAAGATGTTTCATTTGTGGAAGGTCTGACGTTCAATCTTCTCAGCATCAGTCAGTTCTGTGACAGAGGATATGCTGTTTCCTTTGAAAGAGAGAAGTGTCAGATCACTCACAAGAAGAATGGAAAGCCTGCTCTTCAAGGAGTAAGGAAAGGTGACTTGTTCATAGCTGATCTGAACTCGGGATTCAAAGATGAAGTGAATTGTTTTTATGCTAAAGCTTCATCAGATGATAGTTGGCTATGGCACAAGAAGATGTCTCACCTTAACTTCAAAACTATGAACTCTTTAGTCAAGAGGGAATTAGTTAGAGGTTTGCCTCAGATGGAATTTACACAGGAAGGACTGTGTGAGGCATGTCAGAAGGGAAAGTCAAAGAAAGCTTCTCACAAGGGCACTGACACATCATCAATAACTGAACCTCTTCAGCTACTGCACATGGATTTGTTTGGTCCAGTTAATGTGATGTCCATGTCAAAGAAACAATATGCACTTGTGATTGTTGATGACTATTCAAAATATACATGGGTTTTATTCCTACATTCCAAGGATGAGACCCCATTCCTGGTGATTAGCCATGTAAAGTTGATTGAGCTGGATTCTAGATTCCCTGTTAGAGCCATAAGGTCAGATAATGGTACGGAATTCAAGAATGCCATTCTGAATGACTTTTGTGCTGATAAAGGAATAACAAGACAGTATTCTGCCCCTAGAACTCCTCAACAAAATGGAGTAGTGGAAAGAAAGAATCGTACATTGATTGAAGCTGCTAGGACTATGTTAAGTGAGTCCAAACTTCCAATGTACTTTTGGGCTGAAGCAGCGAATACAGCTTGTTATACTCAGAATCGAACTTTAATCAACAAAGACCTAATGAAGACTCCGTATGAGATCATGAACAACAAGAAACCAACTGTCAAGTACTTTCATGTATTTGGAGCAAAATGCTTTGTGCTTTTAGATGAAAATGTTAAACGTGGCAAGTTTGAGGCCAAGGCACAAGAAGCTATTTTTGTTGGTTATTCCAGAAGATCTTACAGGGTTTATGTGGTTGGCAGTCACACAGTAAAGGAAAGTGTCAATGTTACTTTTGATGACACTAAGTTCCCCAATATCCAAAAAGAAGATTCATCTGAAGAGCTGAAGTTTGATAACTTGCCAGACTCAGAATCAGATGATGATGCCCCACCTGAAGTTATTGCTGGAAATGATAATAACAATGATGATATTAATCCTGGTGATGGTGGTGGAAACATTGGTAACAATGGAGATACCACTAACACTGGAGAAGAATCATCAAGGCAGACAAGCAACAACTCAGGGGGAGCAAATGAAGGATCAACTAGTCACTCACAACATCAAAGTGAATTTCAAGGCGAATCATCAAGATCAAATCTTCCAAGACAGACTGTTTGGAATAGAGCTCATCCTTTTGAGTTGATCATTGGTGATCCAGATGTTGGAGTTAAAACTAGAAGAGCTTCTCAGAATGAATGTCTTTTCTCAGCATTTCTATCTAAAATGGAGCCAAAGAAAACTGAGGAAGCACTAACTGATCCAGATTGGGTGATTGCTATGCAAGATGAACTCAATCAGTTTGAACAACAACAAGTCTGGAAGCTGGTACCCAGGCCAAAGAACAAGAAAGTAGTTGGTACTAGATGGGTATACAGGAACAAGCTAGATGAGGATGGCATTGTTACAAGGAACAAGGCAAGACTGGTTGCACAAGGGTATTCTCAAGCTGAAGGCATTGATTATGATGAAACCTATGCACCAGTGGCTAGACTTGAGGCCATCAGGATGTTCTTAGCATTTGCTGCTTACTCCAATTTTAAAGTCTATCAAATGGATGTTAAGAGTGCATTCCTGAATGGTGAACTTGATGAAGAAGTGTATGTGGAACAGCCCCCTGGCTTTGAAAATCAGGAGCTGCTGGACTTTGTGTACTTTCTCTTCAAGGCTATCTATGGTCTCAAACAAGCCCCAAGAAAATGGTATGACACTCTCTCTGGTTTTCTTTTAGAAAATGGTTTTGTTAGAGGTATCATAGACAAAACTCTTTTTTCAAAGAAACACAAAAGTGATATGATATTAGTCCAAGTCTATGTGGATGACATCATATTTGGGTCTACTAATGATAATCTCTGTAAGAGATTTGCTGAGCTAATGCAGAGTAAGTTTGAAATGAGTATGATGGGTGAGCTGAAGTTCTTTCTTGGATTGCAAGTAAGTCAAAGGTCAAATGGTATATTTATTTGTCAATCCAAGTATCTCAAAGAACTCCTCAAGAAGTATCACATGGAGGATTCAGCATCAGCAAGGACTCCATCTTCAACAGCCATCAAACTTGGAGCTTCTGACAAATCTATCAAGGTAGATGTTACAAGCTATAGAGGTATGATTGGCTCCTTACTCTATCTTACTGCTAGTAGACCAGATATTATGTATGCTACATGCTTGTGTGCAAGGTTCCAAGCGGACCCTAGAGATGTTCATCTCGTTGCTGTGAAAAGAATCTTGAGATATCTTAAGGGTACACCTAATCTAGGTATCTGGTACCCTAAAGAGTCTGATTTTAATCTTGTTGGATATACAGATTCTGATTATGCAGGTAGTGTTGTGGATAGAAAGAGTACCTCTGGGAGTTGTCAATTCCTAGGAGGTAGGTTGATTTCCTGGTATAGCAAGAAACAGCAAACAGTTTCCAATTCAACAGTAGAAGCTGAATATATTGCTGCTGGAAGCTGTTGTGCTCAGATCTTATGGATACGGAATCAATTAAAGGACTATGGCTTTGCATTAGACAAAATTCCCATATTTTGTGATAATACAAGTGCCATAGCAATCTCCAACAACCCTGTGCAGCACTCGAGAACGAAGCACATTGACATCAGGTATCATTTTATCAGAGAGCATGTCATGAATGGAACTGTGGAGTTACACTTTGTACCCACAGAAGAACAGACTGCAGATATATTCACTAAATCTGTTGATGAATCCACATTTATCAAGTTAGTTGGTAAATTGGGTATGTTAAACAGTCTTAGTGATTAACAATGTATCTGTCATGTTTGTTCTTTCAATAAATTCATTTTCTCTTGTCATTTAATTGATATTTTCTGCCAATTCTCATTTAATAATTGCATGCTTGTTGATTTAAATGGTTCTGAATATTTTATTTTCTTTAAAAATATTTTTCTCATATTTTTTTTAAGTGGAGAAATGTATTTTTATTGAAAATATATTTATTTGGAATTAGTTAGATATTTTTCAGATTGTAAATATTGTTGTTTAAATATTTCTGCAAGTTTTTGTTAATTTAATGCACTTTTATATATTTCTGCATATTTTTCCAGGATTTATGGATTTTTTCTGTGAATTTTTTTCTAGTTTTGTATAAATTTTTCATGCATTTTTCTTAGTTTTATGCATTTTTCTGTAGGAATTTTAATTAATTCTGCTAGTTTTTGTGAACAGGTTTGTTTTTGTACTAGCATGACTATCGGAATGACTATCTTACATAGTCATTCCAGTAGTCATTGTAGAGTTTTTTGTTTTAATTAATTTTTTCTGTCTTTTTTACTTACTTACTTCAGTACTTTGATTTTTGTACTGGAATGACTATCGGTATGACTATCCCATAGTCATCCCGGTAGTCATTCCATTAGTATGTATATTTATTTATTTTTCTTTTCTTTTCTATGATTTTCTGTTATTGTTTTTAGTCATTCTCAGTTTTATACTGGAATGACTATCGGTATGACTACCCGGTAGTCATCCCGATAGTCATTCCAGGCTATTCGGGTTTTGCCTATAAATACTAAGCAGATTGTCTTTTGTCCTTCATTCCTTCACAAGTTCTTGTTTTTACAAAACTTACTTCTCTTGTTTGGTTCTTTATTCTCTTAAGTAAAGAACTGCTGTCAAATTTTTTTTGGATCGGCATAAATTGATTTAATTAATTTCTGATATAATTCTTATTTCTTGGAATTTATTCCCTAAATTAGAATTAATCTAAAATTAACTCTATTAATTTGTGTTAAAATGGCCCAGCAATTTGAGATTGTTCTTACTAATTACCATGGCTATTTTGATCCCCTGAAATGTTCATTTGAACGTTTTAGGCCTTGGATTTCCTTTCTTAATCAACATTCTTGTGTTAATTATGCTATATGTTCTAATGTTGATTTGAAAGTTGATCCTTTATATTTACTTTGCTCAACTGCTGTTGTCTCTGATGATTTCTCAACTATATCTTTCAATATTCAGGACACACAGTACATTATCACTGAGGAAACATTTTGTAATGTCTTGCAGTTTCCTCAGGATAATTTTGACAGACTCCCCACTGAAGAAGAATTAACTAGGTTTTTCCTCAGTATTCACTATCAAGGTCCCCTAAATTTGTCTAAGTTAATTAAAGGGAATCTTGTATGTGAATGGGACTTATTCTTTGATACCTTGGCTAAGGTCTTTAGCAATTGCACGAAAAATAACTTTCAGAATATTCCTTATCTTTTACAAGTTATTGGTTATGCAATTGTTTTTAACAAAAGACTCAATGTTGGCCACCTTCTTTGGGAAATTGTTGTTAGGAGGGTGTTTAATGCTAGAAAGGAATTTGACAATGGTAGAAAGATCAAATGTTTTTATCCTCGTTTTCTATCACTTGTTCTTAATTCTATACTTTCTAATGAGCATCAAGAATTGTTCAAGAATGGTCGTTTTTTCATTTCTCCGACCACTGACAAAAAGTTCTTTCAAAGATTGGAAACATCCTTCAAATATGGCAGTGTCCCAGTTCTCATTTCCAACTACATGACAAACTTCATTAACTTACCATCATTTGAACCACCAATTCCAGAGCAAAGGATAGTTACATCAGCTGGAACTGAAGAAGTCATACAACCACAGGTAAGGACTTCTATCCCTGGTTCTTCTGGTACTGTTTCTGAAACCCAAGAGGTTGATAGGGCTGACCAAGAGTTTGTAGAACCACAAACTCTATCCCCGGTCATAGAGCCAAATACTGAGTCAAATCCAAATCAACCTGAACCTTATATCAATACCAGAAACAGAAATAGTAGTGATGAAGAAACAATGAGTGATCCCGCAGCTCTATCTCCACCTCCTAAGAAAAGAAGAACATATAGGGAGATATCTGTAAGCCCGTCTGTATCCTTTCAACAGGATATGGATTTTGAAATGGCCAATACACAGTCTCTGGAGACATCCTCTCAACAGGATGAATCTATTGAAGTTCGCCATAGGGCCATGGCATTTTGTACCGAGTCAAGCACACTCCCGTTACTCACAATGGGAGAAAACATAACTTTAGATGCAACTCAGGACACTTTGCCAGGAGAGCACTTAGGACATGAGACAGTGCCTACCATTGTCACGGTAGAAGAGCCTTCACAGGCTTCAGAGGGAAAATCTGATTCTTTGCCACCTATAATAGAATCATTTTCTCCCCTCCCAGAGGGAACATCTCTGGCTCCCC
The DNA here is from genome assembly GCA_030848705.1 of Heracleum sosnowskyi. Classification (NCBI taxonomy): domain Eukaryota; kingdom Viridiplantae; phylum Streptophyta; class Magnoliopsida; order Apiales; family Apiaceae; genus Heracleum; species Heracleum sosnowskyi. The sequence goes on from CM061235.1 coordinate 78,615,321, forward strand.
TAAGGGATTCTTCACTCGCAGTTTCAACTGGAGAAAGTGAAGGGCAACATGGTAAGTCTACATCTGAAGCAATTCAGTTTTCAATTTCTGATGAATTTTTGGACTTTACCATGGATTGGGATTCGCGAACTCCCATTGCACCACCAGTGACCTCTCAAGAAGGGGCTATGGTGATTTTTTCTGCAGGTACTTCAACTCCAACAATGGATAAACAGCTAGTGGTTAGATCTGAGAGACAAACACAGAGCGATACACAAGCACGTGAGGTGAGTGAAACACCATCGAGAGAAATTGAGATGAGTGCACACAATGACACATACACTGCTTCATTATTGGCTCAAATAGCTGGTTTACAGAAACAACTGCAACAGACCCAGGCTGAAAAGGAAATTCTCAAAGCACAAGTGGATGAACGTTCTTCTTCTTCCACCTCTGTAAATAATCAGCTGGGTCATCTTAGAGATGAGATACAGGGAGTGAAGGTCACATTGGTCCCCAAGATGAATGCTGTTCAAGAATCACAGGTGTTAGTGGCCTCGGATATGTCAGAGCTTTTGGTTTCTAATGCTGAGATCAGGGAGGCTATCAAACAGATTCCTATTATTTCAACCAAAGTAGACTCCTGTCAAGATACTATTGATGAAAATCAGTACTTCAATGATGAGAGGTTTACCAAGCTTGAAGGAGGGATGCAACATTTGAACGAGGGCATGAAACATCTATATGCTATGATCAAGGTCTCACATCAACCCAATGCTGAACAGAAGAAGTTCTTTGAGGGTGATGATGATGAAGGGGGCAATGGTGACAGGGATGGTGAAGGAGAAAGAGAAGGCAAAAAGGAGGATCCTAAGGCTGATAAACTCAAATCTGTAGAGGATGCCTCAACTAAGGGGGAGAATAAGGAGAAGGAGATACAAGGAGGAGTAGAAGTGAGAGAAACTGGAGGTGAAACTGGAGGTTCTGGTTCTGGAAAGGACAAAGGGAAGCAGAAGTTAACCTTTTCTGATGCTGACTACTATCAAGGTGAACAGGGAGATTTTGATGATATTGAATCTGGAGAAACCCCTGAAGATATCTTTGGTGAAGTGGAGGTTGAAGGAGAGGCTGATTTTGCTGACTGGGAAGATGAACCTGAAGTGGATCCTGCCTTTGAAGCTGAGCTGTTAAGACAGAAAGCTGATCTAAAGAGAAGAGAAGATGAGAATGCTAAGGTGTCTGACATAATCACAAAGCATCTAGTTATCCAAAAAGCTGAACATCAAGAAAAGCAAAGGCTTCATGATTTAAAAGTCAAAGACAGAAAGTTATATGTGAGGCTGAAGCTTGGAGAAGAATGGGATAGAGCTAGAGAAATGTTCTCACATCCAACAGGGTCAGACAATGATGGAAGGTTCTTTAGCATGTTGGAAAGGTACAGACAGGTCAATCCAGACAACACAATATATATGAAAGCTCTTCATGCGGAGATTTCAAGAATTTCTACTGGATTTGACAGAGTCAGAGAGGAGTTGAAGATCTACATCTACACTCATAATGAGGGAACTTTCATAGTTTCTCTTAATCTTCTGGAAGGTAGAACTCTCTCTGAGCTTTGGGTATTCATGTGCAAAGTAAAAAGAACTTCTCCATTAGCTGAGCTGCTGCATGATCAGCTAAGAGACTTTGCAATGAAAGCTAGCCCTCAAGTTGTGGATGTGCCATATGAAGTTAAATTTTATAAAGGAAGGGCACTTCAAACTTGTGGTGTGGATCCAATCTCTCTGAAAGATTATCCTGCCAAGCATCTTGTCTATATGGAGAACATGTTGAGGACAACAGGGTTTGCTACACAGGAAAAGACAGAAGTTGCTGATTTGATTCAAGACTATTGCATTGCCAATATCAAGAGATATCATCAAATGAAGAATAGGCTGAAGAAAGTCACAGCTCAACCTGTCAGACCTAGTGGCATTACTTCTGAATCTGATCGTATTTTGGACAAGGATTTGCTTGAGGCACTTGAAGAAGGAGAGATGATGGAATCTGAAATTTGAAGAAGCTCTAGTCTGTAAATGTTATATATATAGAGCTTAGGTATTTCAAGATAGGATCAATGTAAACACATGTTCAGTCTAGAGGAACATCTATCTTGTATTTATCTTTAATGTTTGAATCTGGAAAATGTTAAATGAAATCCAGAACTTTTCTTGTTATTTACTTGGCTCTTAAAAGTCATTTCTATTTCTTGTTTAAGTTAGTTGAGTTATCCTCTAGGTATTTGATTGTTATTCTCTAACAAACAAATAGGGGGAGATTGAAAGGCATATGTTTTGGCCTATTAATATTCCGAGGAAACAACTTAACTTAAACAAGTATGTAATAAGTAAATAATAAGTTAATATGTCACAGGAATCTCAGATAGTTTTATCTGTCAAGAGAATGGAGAATTAAAGTCATCCTACAGATTTGAAGATATACTACATTGAAAGAAGTTCAATTATTTGTTCAAGCCTCAGTGAAGTCTTCAAAGAAGTGGATTTATTAAAGTGACAGAGGTTTCAGATTTGTGATAGCAAATGTACAGGTTACAAAGGTTGATCAACAGTCAAAAGCAGACAATGAACCACAACTTAAAGTCTAGATGAAGAACAGACATTGAAGTTAGTCATTTATGAACCAGACAGTGCATCAAATGACAACATCAGACAATGAATATTCTTCAGCAGATCAAGTGGTTCAAGCATTGGTTTTACTATTCTATATGGATTTAAGTTCTATTGTAAATTAGTTATTAATTTATTTATTAACTTAATTCATCAGAATTAATTTAGTAAATAAATTAAGTAATTAATTTATTGAATAAATTAATTCTTCAGAATTAATTTGTGAAGTAAATTAATTATTAGAATTAATTTAAAATTAGAATTTGAATTAAATTAGAATTATGTAATTAAAATCAACTGGAATGACTACCCAGGATAGTCATACCGGTAGTCATACCGGTAGTCATCCCGATAGTCATCCCGGTTGATTTTAAGTAATTCTAATATAATTCACATTAATTCAGATAGTCATGCTAAGCCTTTTGATAGTCATTCCAGTACAAAATGGATAGTCATTCCAAAGGTAAAAAGAAACAGAACGTGCAGAAAGTGTACTGATCCACTTGATTAGTACAAAAGCAAAAAGTAATCAAGAAAAAAAAGAAGATCAAGAACATTACATCAAAAACACTTTCCTGTCAAGAACTCTGCCGTGCTCATTTCTTTTGCAAATTAATTCTAGAATCTTTATGTTAAATCTAAACCACTAGAATTCATTTACTTGTACTGCTTTGACTATCTAGCGGATTTTTATCCCTAGAACGTATCTCAAATTATCAAATATTGTTATATCTTTTTATTACAAAAATAGATAAATTCATGTCGAATTTATTCTAGATTTGTTTTATTTAGTTTGAGATCCAATCTTGTAATCAGTATCATATTTGTAACACCCTTCAAGTTTAATATAGTTTTATTTAACTTGAATTCTGTTTCATTTATTTCCGCCATAATTTGTTCTTAAATTGTTTGATTCTAAACAGAACAAATTCGAGAAAACGGTATAGTTTGTATTCAACCCCCCTTCTACAAACTTATCAGGACCTAACAAGTGCCGATATCAGAGTTTAACAAGAACCTCTGAATCAAATGAAACGCCTCCGGTGCGTTCTCATTTGCTACAGGAGCAGAATAATTGTTGGGAACAAATTCTAATTCAGAAGCAATAAACGCTGTAGTTGCCATTAGTATCAAGTGATGAAAACAATTTAGAGAATAAGATTTGAAGAATTGGACTCAGAAAGTGTTTGTGTGTTTGTGTGTGAGTAAAATCTTATGAAAAGATGAGGTGCGAAAAAGATTGAATCGTGTGTATGTAGTGTATTTAAATAATAACTGTAAAGATTAAAAGTATGTTAGTGGGACAGATGTCAAACGTGCATACGCTGACAGCTGTATCTAACAACTTCCAATACACACGTGCAGACGTGGAGACACCTGGCATCACATAAAACACTCAAAATATTCGCTTAAAAGAAAAAAAATCAATAATAATAAAATTATCAATGTTAATAATAAAGTATGAAGGAGCTCAACAGTCAGAATAATAATGACTGTCTTGAAACTCCACACCTTATTATCCCAAGCGCTTCGAGTCAAGTAAAAACCTTTCAGTTACCCTGTTGAATGCTTTAAAAACTGAAGCATTTTAACAACAGGCTTCATATCTTAAAATTTCCATACACCAAATGGCAGGAACCTTTGAGTTCATGGATATAGAGTCATTTTTGAACATGAACTGGCATCAACAAGCAAACTACATCATCGATGAGTTTCTTGTTCTATCGTTTCTGAATGATGAAGGTCTTATAGCAGATGATGAAATAGCTGAAGGACCGATCTCTAATCCTTATGTTCACATCATCCGTCCTGGTCCATATGATGTGCCCATCCTGGCAGACGATCATACTATGGAGATTTGTATGATGCTCTTCCAGCAGAGCTTCCTGATGGGTACTGAGGAGACAATCTTCTTGGAATCCTGCAAGCTGCAAAGCAGAAAGAGAATCCGAGAAGATGATGATGATGATGAGTCATCTTCAGGATGTTGTCAAGCAATCCCAGATTGTATAATGATCAGATGAACAACTGGGTAGCTATCATCAGAAGTAATAGAGCACAATAGCATCTGGCTCTAGCTCTTCTGCTTCATATATAGCATTCAAATACTTATCCTGGTTAAAATAGATCTTCTCTTTTGTAATCATAGTGATTAGTATGTACCAGAAAGATTAGCTAGTCATGAGTATGTAATTGTCTGAATGTAAATAGAGTTTGAATCAATTAATGAAAAAGACCCATTTTGTTGCTTTACATTTCAGTATTACCAATATTGCATAGTAATTGTAAAGTGAAAGAAAAGATATCACTTTAAACAATAAACTAACATACTCAGCAACATGACTAATCACTATCAGGACTTATCAAACACACTCTTTCTTTTCTCTGTTCAATCATACTTTTTCGAAAAACAAATGACTAAACTCAAAATCATAACATGTCTGAAACAAGGAAATTATTTTAACCATTAGAGATTAAAACAAAGTAACCTCGGCGTATTTCACACAATACATCAGTGTTTACCATTTGTCCTTCTTTGTCAATAAACTCTTTTCTCAATCTGTACAGTTGTGAAAATATGTGTGTGTAGTAGCAGAGTTTACCGAAATCAGTATTTAGATCATCTCAAAGTGCATAAAATCCACAAACTAAAGTAGTAAAAAAAACTGGTTGCCTAAACTCTCATGTATAACATAAAATCTGATTTTATATCTAAACTCTGTATTACTGATATCCTTTCATTTGGATATGTCTTTTATTTTTCACCCCCTTTATTTAATAATTTTTTTTTTTTTTTTTTTTTTTCCAGTAATCAGTGGTTGGCACTAGTCACCAAAAATTAAGGATTTTAGCCCTTATTTCATACAATAAGTTCCTGGATCTTCCTAGACACAACATGATCTCAAAGGAATTTGTGCTCTTTTTGGCATCTTTTGATTTGAGGGTGAATTATTTGCAATTAATAATCAGAGTTTAGACTTTTCATCAGTAAATATAATTAACTTATGAGAGAAAATGCAAACAGCTAATACAGACTCAGTGTATAGGATCAATAAACTAAGAGATGCTATAAATATAGAGACAGTATCATGCTGTGTTAGCTTACTGCACATTTTTGAGATCAGAATCTATACAACTCTTAAGGATTCACAATTACTTACTGAGAATTATGCTTCATACAAATTTCTTCATTGGTCCATATGTTCCAGACAAAATTACAATCAGAGTATAGCATTAAACTGTAACATTCAGAGTATGACCAACATTCTATGACTAACAGAGTTTGACAGTAGAGTTTAATCAACAGAGTTTATGACACTGGTACTCATAACAGTTAACACATGCAAAGAATCATGAGCAACAAAAAAAATTAAACATGTATAAATTTTGAGTCTTACCCGTATCTCTAGTCAGAACCAGAGATCATTCCAAGTTCATTTACCAATCTTGTAAAAGTAGCTTCACTCAAAGGTTTGGTGAAGTGTTAGGCCGAATACACAATATAATCAAGTATGTATGAGAATAACAATAATTAAGAACACTGTTTATGAATCAATAAAACTGTAATCTTATTAACAGCTTCTCTCTTTATGATGTTAACGAATCACAAAGAGCTTCTAGGTTACAAGAATAATATATCAATATTCACGTGCGTCCCTTCTAGGGATAACCTATCTGTGTTTATATAGTACACATCTACATACAATCCTTATCTAAGTGATATTCCTACAAGTTAGCTATACAAAACTTATCAATTAAGGATTGCTTCTTATCTTCCATTCTGTTTCCTTAGCTGTATCAATATATTCTGCTTCTTTCCATCTTCAGAATATATTGCTTCTAGAATCTTCAATTCTGCACCGACAGCTAATTCAACTATTCACCCTGTCAGACTTTAAATAAACTCTGACCAGCTTCCATTAAACTCTTCACCCTGTCAGAGTTTAACTAAACTCTGACTGGCTTCTGATAAACTCTTGTCAGTACCTGTTGCTTAAACACTGATAAACAAACATTAGCAATTATATCTAACAATCTCCCCCAACTTGTTCATAATAAAATGTACAAGTTAAACATATAATTGATGATGTCAAAACTATTTAACAAATGCAGTGTTTAACATATAACAGATTTTAATTTAAAACAGAGTTTAAATTTTACTTAGAATAGAAAATATTAAAAACTTACAGTCAGACTTTACTTGACTTCTTCAATATCAGGTACACTCCTGAGATAATCAATCAGCAGTCTTCTCTCAGCATTCTCAAGTTCAGCTATCATAATCTCTTTCAGCTCCTTATACTCTGGATCTCCTTCACCAGTTTGATATATGGCAGCCCTCAGAGAATAAATACTGTTCTTCTTCATGTCATTCCCTAACCGAATGTACTGAGCTTTATCTGACTCCAAGTTGAATTCTAAAACTTTTATTCCAAGTGCAGTTTTAAATCTAGCACTGTTTCTCTTCATCTCCACCAATTTCCCAGCATGATCTCTATACTTTGGAATATAAGCATTTGAGACTTCTCCTCCTCCAAGCATTACTTTTGATCTCAGCATCTTTTCTCTTAAGATTTGAGCAACATTATGGGTGTGTCTGTTCTTGACTTTCAACAGATAAAGTACATATTCAAGTTCTTCCCATGATTTAAGATTGACATCAGATTCTCCAACTCTATAAACACTTCCATCATTCATGAAGTATAACAGAAACTGCTTCTTCAAGACTCTGTGAAAAATCAACTGAACAGATTCTAACTTATCAAGATTTTCTTGTGTATTCCCAATACCAGATCCTGTCAGTGAAATATTGTCTTGAGATCTGTTATTTATTCTCTTCTCCCTATGTGAACCTAAACCAGACTTATCATAAGATTCTTTTCCAAGTACAGTCCTGGTTTGAGAAAAATCCACAGGTTGAAGTGTCAGAGTTTCAGAGAGTACAGGTCTTAAGAAACCTTTGAGTTGAGGAGCTAGCTGAGTTTGCACAGCTTGAGCCTTGTCAGAGGCTGGCTTAACTTCAATAGTATCATCAACTTGAGCAGCGTCAGAGGTTGATTTTGCTAATCTTGTTTCAACTTGAGCAATGTCAGAGGTTGAATTATCTTTCTTCTTCAGGTTAGGCTCTTCAATCATTTTACCTTTACCCTTATCAGAGTTTCTAATCACAGGTCTCCTTGTATATTGTATACTCTGTTGTGTATTCTCTTTGATAGAAATACCAACTTCTTTCTTCCTAGGAGCCTTGATTTTCTGTTTCTTGTAGATTCCAGCTTCAAGATTTTTCTTGTGTTCTTCAGCAAGCATTTGTTCTTCAGCCTGGATATCTTCAATAGTAACTTCCTTTCCATGCTCTTTAATAAAAATCCTAGCAGCAATCTCTTCATCAGTAGATGGGTTAGCTGAAACAGCTAAACTCTTGTTGAGTTTTGAAGTAGATTGACCACCAGAGTTTATTACATTTCTTTGCCTTTGAGCAGAAATCCTTCTTTCATTTCCTTTGCTTCCCCCATCAGTTGAATCATCCTTCAGTCTCAGAGTTTGAGTATCTTTGCATTTGTCTTTAGGTATACTCTCCCCCTTTTTGACATCATCAGAAAGCAATACTGATGTCAGCAATTCAAGTGCAGTAGAAATGGAATTCAATTGGGCAGACATAGCAACCTGATTGTCCTCAACCTTCCCAAGCCTCTTCCGAATTTCATCAGAATCCTTAGCTTGCTTCTGGAACAAAGAATTGTAGTAAATCCTATCATTCTTTAGAGTGAGATCTCTCAGACTAACTTCATTCCTTAAAGCAGTGACTTCCTTATGAGACTCATCAAATCTGTTGTGAAGAGATTTGATTTGAATCACAGTAGCCTTTAGACTTGTAAGAACATCAGGACTTGAAATTGTCTTCACAGAATCTCCAAGAAAATCAGCAGCCCTTTGTGCAGAAAAGATACAATCTGCATCAGCCCATCTATTGTAGTACATTTCTTGAAAATGCTCAGCTGTAGCTCTTTGAACTTCCCTCTCTTCAGTAGAATCAGCTTGAACATCAGAGTTTGAATGAGCAGGACTAGCTTCAGCATTGTCATCCTCTCTGTGAATACCTTCAAGCACATTTTCAGCAATGATTTCATCAATTAACTGTGCAGTTGCATCAGGTACTTGATCTGCTGCAGTTTGAGGAACATCAGAGTTTGTTGGAGCAGTTATCTCTGCTTCTCTCTGAACAATCTCAACAACTGATTGTTGCAAAGCTTCAAGTAAAACAATATCCGCATTATCTGTTGCATCAGCATGTACAGCAACAGCTTCTTGAACTGGATCAACCCTAATCTGATCAACTTCCTCACCTTTCTCAAAATCAAGAGAAATGATTTCTGTGTGAGAAGCAATAGGTTCTACTAATTCAGTAGAAGCTTGATCAGCTTCCAGTACATTATCTTCATGATCAACAATTCTACTGTCAGAATGAACAGCAGCTTCCTCAACTACATCATCAGCTTTTGATGTAGGAGCTTCTCTATCAAAATCCATCTGAATAGCTTCAGGATTTGCAGCATCCTCAGCAGTTAGATTATCTTCCTCAACAACAATGTCAGGAGTACTTGGAGGAACAGTTGCAGTTACAATCTCCTCATTCTCTGATGTAGGAGTTTCCTCAGGTACTTTGTCCATATTGGCAATAATATCACCAAAAAGTTTTTCAGCAACTTGTCTTCTCTTTCTCTGATGAAGAGTTTCTTCATCAGCTTCAGTCTCTGATTCTGCAACAGAATCAGCAGCAACAGACTTTGCCCTTTGAGCTCGCTTTTTCTTCATTCTTTTTCTCTGAGGCACAACATCAACATTTGATGCCTCAGCTTCAGTGTGTTGCAAACCAGACTTAATTGCTCGAACTTTAGATCTCTTTGACCTCTGTGGTTGAGACACAGAAGGTCCAGCTTCAGCAGTTGAGACTTGTTGTTGTTGTAAGTTGTCATAAAATTGTTGAACGAATGCAGGCAACAGTAAAGGACCAACTTCTCCTTTCTTGTTGTCCTTGTTGATAAGGTCAGAGAAAATTCTTTTGTGCAATTTAAATGGGAAAATAACATCCTCATCTAAAATCTCAACATCAGAGCAGCATAGATTGAATATTAACTGACAAAACCTAGAGAAATAAACGACATCCCTATTCTCTAGCATTTTCTCACCAATATTATGCAAAACTAATCTAGCAATATCAAAATTACTGCCATAAAGAAGAGAATACCCGATCTGTAGACTATCAGTGGGAATTGCATCCCAGTTTGTGCACTTTTTCCCGAACGCTCTTGTTATGCAGTCGAAAAAGAAACTCCATTCCTTTCTCAAGAGCGGTCGCTTCAATTGACCAATCTTTGTCAGTGGTCCAGAGTAACCTATTTCTCGCATCATTCTGACTAACTCAGAATCTCCAACAGCAATTGTGAATGCATTAAAATCTTCAAGATCCAAAGCATCACGAACAGTTCTGGGAGTTACAGTATAGTCGTTGTCTTTAAATTGAAAAATGATAGAAGGAGACCCATTTTCTCCTCCATCATCATAAACACCTGTCTGCCAGAAAGCTTTAATTTGTGTTGCAGACAGCTTCGATGGTGCGGTTAGAGCAGTACCGACATCAGAGTTTAACAAGAACCTCTGAATCAAATGAAACGCCTCTGGTGCGTTCTCATTTGCTACAGGAGCAGAATAATTGTTGGGAACAAATTCTAATTCAGAAGCAATAAACGCTGTAGTTGCCATTAGAATCGAGTGATGAAAACAATTAGAACTGGGCTTTGAAAGTGTTTGAGTGTTTGTGTGTGAGTAAAAGCTTATGAAAAGATGAGGTGCGTAAAAGATTGAATCGTGTGTATGTAGTGTATTTAAATAATAACTGTAAAGATTAAAAGATTGTTAGTGGGACAAATGTCAAACGTGCATACGCTGACAGCTGTATCTAACAACTTCCAATACACACGTGCAGACGTGGAGACACCTGGCATCACATAAAACACTCAAAATACCCGCTTAAAAGAAAAAATCAATAATAATAAAATTATCAATTTTAATAATAAAGTACGAAGGAGCTCAACAGTCAGAGTAATTATGACTGTCTTGAAACTCCGCACCTTACCATCCCAAGCGCTTCGAATCAAGTAAAAACCTTTCAGTTACCCTGTTGAATGCTTTAAAAGTCGAAGCAATGTAACAACAGGCTTCATATCTTAAAATCACCATACACCAAAATGGCAGGAACCTTTGAGTTCATGGATGTAGAGTCATTCTTGAACATGAACGTTCATCAACAAGCAAACTACATCATCGATGAGTTTCTTGTTCTGTCTTTTCTGAATGATGAAGGTCTTATAGCAGATGATGAAATTGCTGAAGGACCAATCTCTAATCCGTATGTTCACATCATCCGTCCTGGTCCATATGATGTGCCCATCCTGGCAGACGATCATTCTATGGAGTTTTGTATGATGCTCTTCCAGCAGAGCTTCCTGATGGGTACTGAGGAGACACTCTTCTTGGAATCCTGCAAGCTGCAAAGCAGAAAAAGAATCCGAGAAGATGATGATGACGATTCATCTTCAGGAAGTTGTCAAGCAATCCCAGATTGTATAATGACCAGATGAACAACTGGATAGCTATCATCAGAAGTAATAGAGCACAATAGCTTCTGGCTCTAGCTCTTCTACTTCAGTTGTAGCATTCAAATACTTATCCTGGTTAAATAGATCTTCCCTTTTGTAACCATAGTGATTAGTATTTACCAGAAAGATTAGCTAATCATGAGTATGTAATTGTCTGAATGTAAATTTGAATCAATTAATGAAAAGACCCATTTTGTTACTTTACATATCAGTATTAGCAATATTGCATAGTAATTGTAAAGTGAAAGAAAAGATATCACTTTGAACAATAAACTAACATACTCAGCAGCATAACTAATTACTATCATCAAACACACTCTTTCTTTTCTCTGTTCAATCATACTTTTTCTAAAAACAAATGACTAATCCCAAATTTATAAAATGTCTGAAACAAAGAAATTATTTTAACCATCAGAGATTAAAACAAAGTAACCTCGGCGTATATCACACAATACATCAGTGTTTACCATTTGTCCTTCTTTGTCAATAAACTCTTTTCTCAATCTGTACAGTTGTGTAAATATGTGTGTGTAGTAGCAGAGTTTACCGAAATCAGTATTTAGATCATCTCAAAGTGCATAAAATCCACAATCTAAAGTAGTAAAAACTGGTTGCCTAAACTCTCATGTATAACATAGAATCTGATTTTATATCTAAACTCTGTATTACTGATATCCTTTCATTTGGATATGTCTTTTATTTTTCACCCCCTTTATTTATTTATTATCTTTTTATTAAATTTTTTTTTTTTTTTTTTTTTTTTATTTTTATTTTTCCAGTAATCAGTGGTTGGCACTAGTCACCAAAAATCAAAGATTTTAGCCCTTATTTCATACAATAAGTTCCTGGATCTTCCTAGGCACAACATGATCTCAAAGGAATTTGTGCTCTATTTGGCATCTTTTGATTTGAGGGTGAATTATTTGCTCTTAATAATCAGAGTTTAGACTTTTCATCAGTGAATATAATTAACTTATGAGAGAAAATGCAAACAGCTAATACAGACTCAGTGTATAGGATCAATAAACTAAGAGATGCTATAAATATAGAGATAGTATCATGCTGTGTTAGCTTACTGCACATTTTTGAGATCAGAATCTATACAACTCTTAAGGATTCACAGTTACTTACTGAGAATTATGCTTCATACAGATTTCTTCATTGGTCCATATGTTCCAGACAAAATTACAATCAGAGAATAGCATTAATCTGTAACATTCAAAGTGTGATCAACATTTTATGACTCACAGAGTTTAGCATAAGAGTTTAACCGTCAGAGTTTATGACACTGGTACTCATAACAGTTAACACATGCAAAGAATCATGAGCAACAAAAATTAAACATGTATAAATTTTGAGTCTAACCCGTATCTCTAGTCAGAACCAGAGATCATTCCAAGTTCATTTACCAATCTTGTAAAAGTAGCTTCACTCAAAGGTTTGGTGAAGATATCTGCAAGTTGTTGGTCAGTAGACACAAAATGAAGCTCAATGTTCCCTTCTTCCACATGTTCTCTGATAAAATGATATCTTATGCTGATGTGCTTGGTCATGGAGTGCTGTACTGGATTACCTGTCATAGCAATAGCACTTTGGTTATCACAGAAAATAGGTATTTTAGAGTACCTTAACCCATAATCCAGCAATTGATTCTTCATCCATAAAATCTGTGCACAACAGCTACCAGCGGCTATATACTCTGCTTCAGCTGTGGATGTGGAAATTGACTTCTGTTTCTTGCTGTACCAAGAAACTAATCTGTCACCTAAAAATTGACAGCTTCCACTTGTACTTTTTCTGTCTATCTTACAGCCTGCAAAATCTGCATCAGAGTAACCTATCAACTTAAACTCTGATTCTCTAGGATACCACAAACCCAAGGTTATGGTGCCTTTGAGATATTTGAAAATCCTTTTTACAGCTGTTAGATGAGGCTCTCTGGGATCTGCTTGAAATCTTGCACAAAGACATGTTGCATACATGATATCAGGTCTACTTGCAGTAAGATACAGTAAAGACCCTATCATTCCTCTGTAGTTTTTCATATCTACTGAGGCTCCTGTGTCTTTGTCAAGCTTCGTTGCTGTAGCCATGGGAGTTGTAGCGGATGAACTATCAAGCATACCAAATTTCTTGAGTAGATTTCTAGTATATTTTGCTTGATTGATAAAAATACCATCATCTGTTTGCTTTACTTGTAAGCCTAGAAAGTAACTAAGCTCTTCCATCATGCTCATTTGGTACCTGGATTGCATAAGCTTGGCAAACTTCTTACAAAGTTTGTCATTAGTAGATCCAAAAATAATATCATCTACATAAATTTGAACTAAAAGCAAATCATCACCAGAATTGAAATAAAACAAGGTTTTATCAATTGTACCTCTTGTGAACCCACTTTCTAAAAGAAATTGAGCAAGAGTTTCATACCATGCTCTTGGTGCTTGCTTTAGTCCATATAAAGCCTTGTCAAGCCTGTAGACATAATCTGGATGCTTGGAATCTACAAATCCTGGTGGTTGTTCAACAAACACTTCTTCTTCAAGCTTCCCATTGAGAAAAGCACTTTTTACATCCATCTGAAAGACTTTAAACTTCTTGTGTGCAGCATAGGCCAGAAAAATCTTTATGGCCTCCAATCTTGCAACTGGAGCAAAGGTTTCATCATAGTCAATTCCTTCCTGTTGTGAATAACCTTTGGCCACAAGTCTAGCTTTATTTCTTGTAATCACACCTTCACTGTCAGTCTTGTTTCTGAAAACCCACTTTGTACCTACTATTGATCTATTCTTTGGTCTAGGTACAAGTGTCCAGACTTCATTTCTTTCAAATTCATTTAACTCTTCTTGCATTGCTGTAATCCAATTAGCATCTTGAAGAGCTTCTTCCACTTTCTTTGGTTCTGTTTGAGACAAGAAAGCATGATACAGACACTCATTGTTTGTTGCACTTCTAGTTCTCACACTAGCATCAGGATCTCCAATTATGAGATCAGGTGTGTGTGCCTGTGTCCACTTTCTTGCTGTTGGTAGGTGGTTTCTTGCATCATTGTTGAATCCTCCCCCTTGATCCATGCTCTCCTGATTCATATGTTGACTTTCTGTAGCATCTGAGGCTCCCCCTGAATTGGATGGCTCAGAGTTTGAACTGTCAGAATTTGAATCAGTTTCCTCAACTGACTCACTTGCTGTGTCTTGTTGAGCTTCTTCACGCTCCCCCTCAACTGGTTCTCTATTTTGTTCAATTTGAGAATTTTCAGTTTCTCCAGTATTTACCAGTAGAGGTTCAGAGTATGCTTCGTCAGAGTTTGTCAACCCTGCTTCATCAGAGTTTATATCTTCAGAGAATAAATCTTCATTTTCAAAACGTAGTTGATCATATCCATCCTTGTCTTCAAGTCCAATTATTTTCTTGTCATCAAATGACACATGTATGGATTCCATGATCACCTTAGTTCTTAGATTGTAAACTCTGAATGCTTTTGTTGACAATGGATAGCCAACAAAGATTCCTTCATCAGCTTTTAACTCGAACTTGGTCAACTGTTCAGGATGAGTCTTCAACACAAAGCATTTGCATCCAAATATATGAAAATATTTCAAATTTGGCTTCTTATTTTTCACCATCTCATATGGTGTTTTTCCATGCTTGTTGATCAGTGTAGCATTTTGAGTAAAACAAGCAGTTTGAACAGCTTCTGCCCAGAAATAAGTTGGTAATTTTGCTTCTTCAAGCATAGTTCTGGCAGCTTCAATTAAGGTTCTGTTCTTTCTTTCAACTACACCATTTTGCTGTGGAGTTCCAGGTGCAGAAAATTCTTGTTTCACTCCTCTTTCCTTGCAGAAAGCTTCCATAACTGAGTTTCTGAATTCAGTTCCATTATCACTCCTTATTATTTTGACTTTGTGCTGTGATCCTTTGTCCAGTAGATTTACATGATCCACCAGAATTTGAGCAGTTTCATCCTTCTTTGACAAGAA
This sequence comes from Heracleum sosnowskyi, assembly GCA_030848705.1. Classification (NCBI taxonomy): domain Eukaryota; kingdom Viridiplantae; phylum Streptophyta; class Magnoliopsida; order Apiales; family Apiaceae; genus Heracleum; species Heracleum sosnowskyi. Next base: position 78,630,600 of record CM061235.1, read on the forward strand.
ATACACCCATGTATATCTAGTATATTCATCAACAATTACTAGAGCATATTTCTTTCTGCCCATTGACATCACATTCACTGGTCCAAAGAGATCAACATGTAGAAGATGATAAGGTTCCACTACTGAAGATTCAGATTTGCTCTTGAAAGATGACTTCCTTTGCTTGGCCTTTTGACAAGAATCACATAGACCATCTAGATTGAGTATTGATTTTGGAAGTCCTCTTACAAGATCCTTTCTTATCAGCTCATTGATGTTGTTCAAATTGAGATGAGAGAGCTTCTTATGCCAATTCCAACTCTCTTCATTTGACATTCTTGCAGTCAGACACACTGTTTTTCCATCAGAGTTTGTTACCAAACTTGCTTCATAAATATTGTTGCGCCTGTGTCCAACTAGAACAACTTTTCCAGTAGATTTACTGATAACTTCACAGTATTCACTATGAAAATCTACATGGTTTCCTCTGTCACAGATTTGACTCACAGATAACAGATTATGCTTGAGTCCTGAGACTAGAGCTACATTTGTGATTATGACACTTCCAAGATTAATATTGCCATATCCCAGAGTATGTCCTACGTTGCCATCTCCATAGGAAACTTTTGGGCCACCTTTCTCCTCAAAGTCTGATAGCAGGGCTTTATTTCCAGTCATGTGTCCTGAGCATCCACTGTCCAAGATAAGTGTGCTCTCTATTATGCCCTGCAATCACAAACAAACACTAAGTGTTAGTTTTAAGGATCCAGACTTGCTTGGATCCTTTGCCTTTCTTAACAGTGTCAGCTTTTGCAGCGGAATCAGCTTTATCAGAGTTTAAACTAACATTGTCAGATTTTACACTAGCAGAGTTTGCTCTAACCCATTTCAAGTTGGGTTTTAGCTCATAATAATTATGATAAATTGCATGATAACTCTTACATGTGTAAATAGAATGCCAAGTGCTCCCACAATGTTTGCATAAGGTCTGTGGTCTTACTCTAACATAATCATTCTTTACTTCTGAGGTAGAAGGTAAAGAGTTAATATGCTTGTTCTTAGTGCAAAATCTAGCAAGATGATTAGAACTACCACAACTGTAACATGTTTTCCTTGAAGCACCAGCATTAGGCAAATGATTATTTCTATTATTTATGCCTACTTTTCCATTCCTATTTCTCTTGGACCCTTTAGGTTTCATGGCAGACTTAACCTCTTTGAGCTTATGTTTAAACTGTTTTCCTGTCATTAAACCAACATTAACCTGTTTCTCACAGACTCTAATTGGTTCTTTAACAGCTTCTAGCTCAACAAGCTTCTCTGTTTTAGATTCAATATCCACTTGTTCAATACAAGCTTCAACTGGCTCCATAACAGCTTCTTTCACAACTACAGATTTTAGCTTGATGGACTCTGGAACAAATATCACAGGTTTAAGTTGTGGTTTAACCTTAACTTTGTCTTTAAACCTAAGTTCATCGTTTTCACAATAGCCTAAACCTACAGAATCTGTTTGAAACACTTGATGAGTGTCTCTTCCAGAGTTTGTCCAAGTCTTAATAATCTTTCTTTCTTTTTCAAGTTCAGATTCTAGCTGCTTATTTAATTTAAGCATTTCCTGTTCAATATAAACAGCATCATCTCTTTCTTTTTGAATCTGCTTCATATTCTCAAGTTCTCTTTCAAGAAACTTGTTTCTATCTTTAAGACTAAGATTCTCAGATTTAATCCTTTCATTCTCTAAAGTCTGATCCCTATAACTAACATGTATGTTCTTAAGATAAATTCTTAATTCAGAAATATTATCAGTATCATAAGCATAAGTAGTTAGGGGTACCTTATTTTCTGATGACTCAGCTTCATCTTTGACAGTTGCCATAAGTGCATAATTTTCTCCATCATCAGAATCTGAAGTATCTGCCCAGTCTTTGCCTTTAGAGACGAGTGCTTTTCCAGTTTTTCCTTTCTTGCATTCTGGAGCATAGTGACCCATCTCTTTGCACTTGTAGCACTGGATCTCAGATTTGTCCTTCTTTCCAGACTTGGTATCCTTTGTATCAGACTTTCTGAAATTCTTCTTCTCAGAATTTGAATCTCTTCTTGAGAATCTCTTTCCTTTCTTGAAGTTCTTGAACCCCATCTTCTTGAAGGTCTTCACCATCAATGCAGCCATTTGCATCAACTGTTCTTCATCATCCTCAGAGTCAGAAGCTTCATCAGAGTTTGAGTCACCATCAGAGTTTGATGACTCACTTTCAGATTTAATAACTAAAGCCTTTCCCTTGGCTTTCTTCCTTGATGATTCCTTCTTAATGGGCTTCTCCTCAACTTTGAGAGCAACAGATTTTGTCTTCTTGCTTGATCTTCTGTTCCTTTGTTCTATCTCAAGTTCATGAGTCTTTAACAATCCATAGATCTCATCAAGATCTGTATCAGCAAGATCATAATTATCTCTGATTGTCGTTGCCTTCAAATCCCATCTTTCAGGTAGAGATAAGAGAAACTTGAGATTTGACTCTTCAAGGTCATATTCTTTGTCAACCAGAGACAGATCATTCAATAATTTGCAAAACCTGTCATAAGTCTCAGTCAAGGTTTCATTAGATCTTGAATCAAAGTGCTCATACTCCTGTGTGAGTATTGTCTTCCTGTTTTTCTTTATAGCAGTGGTTCCTTGACACCTGACTTCCAAAGCATCCCAGATTTCTTTTGCAGTTGTGCAACCAATTACTCTGTTAGACATAACATTATCTAAAGCACTGTGCAAGAGATGTCTAACCTTTGCATCTTTTGCAAGAGATGAGATGTCCTCAGGAGTGTAATCTTTCTTTTCCTTTGGAATAGTCTTTTGTTCTTGACCAGCAACTACAGGGGCTAGCTTGGTTGGATAATGAGGACCATCATTGATTCTGTCAAGATATTCTGGATCTGTAGCCTCCAGAAACATGGTCATCTTCACCCTCCATATTGGATACTCTATTGGCCTGAGAATTGGAACCCTGATAGTTTCATATCGACTCACAGAATTTGGCTTAACCTGTTCAGCCGCAGGAGGAACTTGATTTTGATTTTCTTCAGACATGATTATTACTGTGTTTGAATCGTAAAACTGATATATTAAACAGCCTTGGCTCTGATACCAATTGTTAGGCCGAATACACAATATAATCAAGTATGTATGAGAATAACAATAATTAAGAACACTGTTTATGAATCAATAAAACTGTAATCTTATTAACAGCTTCTCTCTTTATGATGTTAACGAATCACAAAGAGCTTCTAGGTTACAAGAATAATATATCAATATTCACGTGCGTCCCTTCTAGGGATAACCTATCTGTGTTTATATAGTACACAGCTACATACAATCCTTATCTAATTGATATTCCTACAAGTTAGCTATACAAAACTTATCAATTAAGGATTGCTTCTTATCTTCCATTCTGTTTCCTTAGCTGTATCAATATATTCTGCTTCTTTCCATCTTCAGAATATATTGCTTCTAGAATCTTCAATTCTGCACCGACAGCTAATTCAACTATTCACCCTGTCAGACTTTAAATAAACTCTGACCAGCTTCCATTAAACTCTTCACCCTGTCAGAGTTTAACTAAACTCTGACTGGCTTCTGATAAACTCTTGTCAGTACCTGTTGCTTAAACACTGATAAACAAACATTAGCAATTATATCTAACATGAAGATATCTGCAAGTTGTTGGTCTGTAGACACAAAATGAAGCTCAATGTTCCCTTCTTCCACATGTTCTCTGATAAAATGATACCTTATGCTGATGTGCTTGGTCATGGAGTGCTGTACTGGATTTCCTGTCATAGCAATAGCACTTTGGTTATCACAGAAAATAGGTATTTTAGAGTACCTTAACCCATAATCCAGCAATTGATTCTTCATCCATAAAATCTGTGCACAACAGCTACCAGCTTCTATATACTCTGCTTCAGCTGTGGATGTGGAAATCGACTTCTGTTTCTTGCTATACCAAGAAACTAATCTGTCACCTAAAAATTGACAGCTTCCACTTGTACTTTTTCTGTCTATCTTACAGCCAGCAAAGTCTGCATCAGAGTAACCAATCAACTTAAACTCTGATTCTCTAGGATACCACAAACCCAAGGTTATGGTGCCTTTGAGATATTTGAAAATCCTTTTTACAGCTGTTAGATGAGGCTCTCTAGGATCTGCTTGAAATCTTGCACAAAGACATGTTGCATACATGATATCAGGTCTACTTGCAGTAAGATACAGTAAAGACCCTATCATTCCTCTGTAGTTTGTCATATCTACTGAGGCTCCTGTGTCTTTGTCTAGCTTTGTTGCAGTAGCCATGGGAGTTGTAGCAGATGAACTATCAAGCATACCAAATTTCTTGAGAAGATTTCTGGTATATTTTGCTTGATTGATAAAAATACCATCATCTGTTTGCTTGACCTGTAAGCCTAGAAAATAACTAAGCTCTCCCATCATGCTCATTTGGTACCTGGATTTCATAAGCTTTGCAAACTTCTTACAAAGTTTGTCATTAGTAGATCCAAAAATTATATCATCTACATAAATTTGAACTAACAGCAAGTCATCACCAGAATTGAAATAAAACAATGTTTTATCAATTGTACCTCTTGTGAACCCACTTTCTAAAAGAAATTGAGCAAGAGTTTCATACCATGCTCTTGGTGCTTGCTTTAGTCCATATAATGCCTTGTCAAGCCTGTAGACATAATCTGGATGCTTGGGATCTACAAATCCTGGTGGTTGTTCAACAAATACTTCTTCTTCAAGCTTCCCATTGAGAAAAGCACTTTTCACATCCATCTGAAAGACTTTAAACTTCTTGTGTGCAGCATAGGCCAGAAAAATCCGTATAGCCTCCAATCTTGCAACTGGAGCAAAGGTTTCATCATAGTCAATTCCTTCCTGTTGTGAATAACCTTTAGCCACAAGTCTAGCCTTGTTCCTTGTAATCACACCATCACTGTCAGTCTTGTTTCTGAAAACCCACTTTGTACCTACAATTGATCTGTTCTTTGGTCTAGGTACAAGTGTCCAGACTTCATTTCTTTCAAATTCATTTAACTCTTCTTGCATTGCCGTAATCCAATTAGCATCTTGAAGAGCTTCTTCCACTTTCTTTGGTTCTGTTTGAGACAAGAAAGCATGATACAGACACTCATTGTTTGTTGCACTTCTAGTTCTCACACTAGCTTCAGGATCTCCAATTATGAGATCAGGTGTGTGTGCCTGTGTCCACTTTCTTGCTGTTTGTAAGTGGTTTCTTGCATCATTGTTGTTGGATCCTCTCCCTTGATCCATGCTCTCCTGATTCATATGTTGACTTTCTGCATTATCTGAGGCTCCCCCTGAATTGGATGGTTCAGAGTTTGAACTGTCAGAGTTTGAATCAGTTTCCTCAACTGACTCACTTGCTGTGTCTTGTTGAGCTTCTTCACGCTCCCCCTCAACTGGTTCTCTATTTTGTTCAATTTGAGAATTTTCAGTTTCTCCAGTATTTACCAGTAGAGGTTCAGAGTATGCTTCGTCAGAGTTTGTCAACCCTGCTTCATCAGAGTTTATATCATCAGAGAATAGATCTTCATTTTCAAAACGTAGTTGATCATATCCATCCTTGTCTTCAAGTCCAATTATTTTCTTGTCATCAAATGACACATGTATGGATTCCATGATCACCTTAGTTCTTAGATTGTAAACTCTGAATGCTTTTGTTGACAATGGATAGCCAACAAAGATTCCTTCATCAGCTTTTAACTCGAACTTTGTCAACTGTTCAGGATGAGTCTTCAATACAAAGCATTTGCATCCAAATATATGAAAATATTTCAAATTTGGCTTCTTATTTTTCACCATCTCATATGGTGTTTTCCCATGCTTGTTGATCAGTGTGGCATTCTGAGTAAAACAAGCAGTTTGAACAGCTTCTGCCCAGAAATAAGTTGGTAATTTTGCTTCTTCAAGCATAGTTCTGGCTGCTTCAATTAAAGTTCTGTTCTTTCTTTCAACTACACCATTTTGCTGTGGAGTTCCAGGTGCAGAAAATTCTTGTTTCACTCCTCTTTCCTTGCAGAAAGCTTCCATTATTGAGTTTCTGAATTCAGTTCCATTATCACTTCTTATTATTTTGACTTTGTTCTGTGATCCTTTGTCCAGTAGATTTACATGATCCATCAGAATTTGAGCAGTTTCATCCTTCTTTGACAAGAAATACACCCATGTATATCTAGTATATTCATCAACAATTACTAGAGCATATTTCTTTCTGCCCATTGACATTATATTCACTGGACCAAAAAGATCAACATGTAGAAGATGATAAGGTTCCACTACTGAAGATTCAGATTTGCTCTTGAAAGATGACTTCCTTTGCTTGGCCTTTTGACAAGAATCACATAGGCCATCTAGACTGAGTATTGATTTTGGGAGTCCTCTTACAAGATCCTCTCTTATCAGCTCATTGATGTTGTTCAAATTGAGATGAGAGAGCTTCTTATGCCAATTCCAACTCTCTTCATTTGACATTCTTGCAGTTAGACACACTGTTTTTCCATCAGAGTTTGTTACCAAACTTGCTTCATAAATATTGTTGCGCCTGTGTCCAACTAGAACAACTTTTCCAGTAGATTTACTGATAACTTCACAGTATTCACTATGAAAATCTACATGGTTTCCTCTGTCACAGATTTGACTCACAGATAACAGATTATGCTTGAGTCCTGAGACTAGAGCTACATTTGTGATAATGACACCTCCAAGATTAATATTGCCATATCCCAGAGTATGTCCTACGTTGCCATCTCCATAGGAAACTCTTGGGCCATCCTTCTCCTTAAAGTCTGATAGCAGGGCTTTATTTCCAGTCATATGTCCTGAGCATCCACTGTCCAAGATAAGTGTGCTCTCTATTATGCCCTGCAATCACAAACAAACACTAAGTGTTAGTTTTAAGGATCCAGACTTGCTTGGATCCTTTGCCTTTCTTAACAGTGTTAGCTTTTGCAGCGGAATCAGCTTTATCAGAGTTTAAACTAACATTGTCAGATTTTACACTAGCAGAGTTTGCTCTAACCCATTTCAAGTTGGGTTTTAGCTCATAATAATTATGATAAATTTCATGATAACTCTTACATGTGTAAATAGAATGCCAAGTGCTCCCACAATGTTTGCATAAGGTCTGTGGTCTTACTTTAACATAATCATTCTTTACTTCTGAAGTAGAAGGTAAAGAATTAATATGTCTGTTCTTAGTGCAAAATCTAGCAAGATGATTTGAACTACCACAATTATAACATGTTTTTCTTGAAGCACCAGCATTAGGCAAATGATTATTTCTATTATTTATGCCTATTTTTCCATTCCTATTTCTCTTGGACCCTTTAGGTTTCATGGCAGACTTAACCTCTTTGATCTTATGTTTAAACTGTTTTCCTGTCATTAAACCAACATTAACCTGTTTCTCACAGACTCTAATTGGTTCTTTAACAGCTTCTAGCTCAACAGGCTTCTCTGTTTTAGATTCAATATCCACTTGTTCAACACAAGCTTCAACTGGCTCCATAACAGCTTCTTTCACAACTACAGATTTTAGCTTGGTGGACTCTGGAACAAATATCACAGGTTTAAGTTGTGGTTTAACCTTAACTTTGTCTTTAAACCTAAGTTCATCGTTTTCACAATAGCCTAAACCTACAGAATCTGTTTGAAACACTTGATGAGTGTCTCTTCCAGAGTTTGTCCAAGTCTTAATTATCTTTCTTTCTTTTTCAAGTTCAGATTCTAGCTGCTTATTTAATTTAAGCACTTCCTGTTCAATATAAACAGCATCATCCCTTTCTTTTTGAATCTGCTTCATATTCTCAAGTTCCCTTTCAAGAAACTTGTTTCTATCTTTAAGACTAAGATTCTCAGATTTAATCCTCTCATTCTCTAAAGTCTGATCCCTATAACTAACATGTATGTTCTTAAGATAAATTCTTAATTCAGAAATATTATCAGTATCATAAGCATAAGTAGTTAGGGGTACCTTATTTTCTGATGATTCAGTCTCATCTTTGACAGTTGCCATAAGAGCATAATTTTCTCCATCATCAGAATCTGAAGTATCTGCCCAGTCTTTGCCTTTAGAGATGAGTGCCTTTCCAGTTTTTCCTTTCTTGCACTCTGGAGCATAGTGACCCATCTCTTTGCACTTGTAGCACTGGATTTCAGATTTGTCCTTCTTTCCAGACTTGGTATCCCTTCCATCAGACTTTCTGAAATTCTTCTTCTCAGAATTTGAATCTTTCCTTGAGAATCTCTTTCCTTTCTTGAAGTTCTTGAATCCCATCTTCTTGAAGGTCTTCACCATCAATGCAGCCATTTGCATCAACTGTTCTTCATCATCCTCAGAGTCAGAAGCTTCATCAGAGTTTGAGTCATCATCAGAGTTTGATAACTCACTTTCAGATTTAATGACTAAAGCCTTTCCCTTGGCTTTCTTCCTTGATGATTCCTTCTTTTCAATGGGCTTCTCCTCAACTTTGAGAGCAACAGATTTTGTCTTCTTGCTTGATCTTCTGTTCCTTTGTTCTATCTCAAGTTCATGAGTCTTTAACAATCCATAGATCTCATCAAGATCTGTATCAGCAAGATCATAATTATCTCTGATTGTCGTCGCCTTCAAATCCCATCTTTCAGGTAGAGATAAGAGAAACTTGAGATTTGACTCTTCAAGGTCATATTCTTTGTCAACCAGAGACAAATCATTCAATAATTTGCAAAACCTGTCATAAGTCTCAGTCAAGGTTTCATTAGATCTTGAATCAAAGTGCTCATACTCCTGTGTGAGTATTGTCTTCCTGTTTTTCTTTATAGCAGTGGTTCCTTGACACCTGACTTCCAAAGCATCCCAGATTTCTTTTGCAGTTGTGCAACCAATTACTCTGTTAGACATCACATTATCTAAAGCACTGTGCAAAAGATGTCTAACCTTTGCATCTTTTGCAAGAGATGAGATGTCCTCAGGAGTGTAGTCTTTCTTCTCCTTTGGAACAGTCTTTTGTTCTTGACCAGCAACTACAGGGGCTAGCTTGGTTGGATAATGAGGACCATCATTAATTCTGTCAAGATATTCTGGATCTGTAGCCTCCAGAAACATGGTCATCTTCACCCTCCATATCGGATACTCTACTGGCCTTAGAATTGGAACCCTGATTGTTTCATATCGACTCACAGAATTTGGCTTAACCTGATCAGCCGCAGGAGGAACTTGATTTTGATTTTCTTCAGACATGATTATTACTGTGTTTGGATCGTAAAACTGTATATATTAAACAGCCTTAGCTCTGATACCAATTGTTAGGTCGAATACACAATATATAATCAAATATGTATGAGAATAACAATCAAGAACACTGTTTATAAATCAATAAAACTGTAATTTTATTAACAGCTTCTCTCTTTATGATGTTAATGAATCACAAAGAGCTTCTAGGTTACAAGAATAATATCTCAATAATCGCGTCCCTTCTAGGGATAACCTATCTGTGTTTATATAGTACATAGCTACATACAATCCTTATCTAATTGATATTCCTACAAGTTAGCTATACAAAACTTATCAATTAAGGATTGCTTCTTATCTTCCATTCTGTTTCCTTAGCTGTATCAATATATTCTGCTTCTTTCCATCTTCAGAATATATTGCTTCTAGAATCTTCAATTCTGCACCGACAGCTAATTCAACTATCACCTTGTCAGACTTTAAATAAACTCTGACCGGCTTCCTTTAAACTCTTCACCCTGTCAGAGTTTAACTAAACTCTGACTGGCTTCTGATAAACTCTTGTCAGTACCTGTTGCTTAAACACTGATAAACAAACATTAGCAATTATATCTAACAAGAATTGTTCCCTTAAACTGATTAAGAAGGTGAACTAAGATTCTATGTTATTATTAATGCTTAGGTTCTTAATCCGGATATAGTAATTGACACGTGTATATTATTTACATGCTTTGATTTATATATGAAATAATTCTTTTGAATTATATCATTATATTTTGGGTGATGGAATAATATATATGGTGGATATTATTTATTGAAGGAATCTGTGTCCTGATAATATTCGGGTTAATGATGTCCCCTTGAAAGCTCAAAAGGATTTAATTATGTGAAACCCTGCAGGTGGATTTATTCCGGCATAATTAAATAAAGGTAGAGTGGATGATCAAGGATATAAGATGTTAATTAAATGAATTATCAGTAATTTATTTAATTAATGGGCATGCACTATTTTAAACATGGGGAATTTAATAAGCAAATAATATTGGAACCGAATTAATTAAATAAGTTGCGGTATTAGGAAAGGTAGTGCAAATATTAATTCTTTAGTGGATTGAATTAATATTTAATTACATTGGGCTAGGCCCAGGATGTAATTAAAAGGCCCAACCTAATTATCCAAGATCCCTATTGTAGCCCTATATATATTCTTATTCTCTTCTTGCTAGGGTTGGTTAAGAAAAATATTGTAGCCACCTAGGAGAAAGAAGAGAGGTTAACTTGAGAAGACGGAGGCCACACTTCGCTCAAGGGAATTTGGGAATACAATTAAAGAGTGTGGAATCAACCGTTAACAAGGTGATTTTCTTTTCGCAGTCCTTAATTGTGTATCATAAATTGTAGTAGAACCCCAAGTCCGTGGTTCCCAACAATCTGTACATGTTGTTTTTGATGATCTCAAAATTCAAGGTCTCTGTGATGAAGGTTTCCATGAGAGTCTTTCTTTTGAGAATGAGGAAGGAGATCAAGTGAATCATGTTAAGGCTATTGAGAAACAGCCTAAAGTTGTTGTATCTAGCACAGATGAAAGCAGTAGTGAAGATGAAATTGCTGCATTAAGATTGAAAAGAATAGCTGCTAGCAGACCAAATGGTCATTCTGTTGACAGTCATGGTGGAGGATTCGTTGACATTCAAAATGAGCATTTCGTTGACAGTCAAAGTAGGCATACCGTTGACAGTCATGGAAATGCTTCTAGGAATGATCATTCAGGGACAACAAACTCAGGAGGAGTTTCTCAGAGACAAATATCTAACCAAGGCAATCATGATCACGAAGCTACATCTTCTAGAGCTAATCTACATCCCTCAAGGAAATGGACTAAAGATCATCCCTTTGAACTCATTATAGGTGATGTTTCTTCAAAAGTTCAAACTAGAAGAGCAACTCAAGAGGAATGTCTATATAGTAGCTTTCTGTCTCAAGATGAGCCAAAGAAAGTTGAGGATGCACTTTTAGATCTAGATTGGGTTTTAGGTATGCAAGAGGAGCTAAACCAATTTGAGAGAAACAAAGTTTGGAAGCTGGTGCCCAAGCCTAAGGACAAGAGTGTTATAGGCACAAAATGGGTATTCAGAAACAAGATGGATGAAAATGGCATAGTCACAAGGAACAAAGCTAGATTGGTTGCAAAAGGCTATTCACGGGAAAAGGGAATTGATTTTGATGAAACCTTTGCTCCTGTTTCAAGACTAGAAGCAATAAGGATTTTCCTAGCCTATGCAGCCCATGTCAATTTCAAGGTCTACCAAATGGATGTGAAGAGTGCTTTTCTGAATGGGGAATTGGAAGAGGAGGTGTATGTGAGTCAACCTCCTGGTTTTGAAGATGATGATTTTCCAGAGTATGTGTACTTCCTCCTCAAAGCACTCTATGGTTTGAAACAAGCACCTAGAGCCTGGTATGACACACTTTCACAGTTCCTCCTTGAGAATCACTTCACTAGAGGTACTGTAGATAAAACTCGTTTTCATAGAATTGTGAATGGCTCTACTATACTTGTTCAAATTTATGTAGATGACATAATTTTTGGGTCTACAGATGAAAAACTTTGTCAAAAGTTTGCCAAGCTTATGCAAAGTAAATATGAAATGAGCATGATGGGAGAATTAACTTATTTTCTTGGTCTCCAAATGAAGCAAGTTAATGAAGGCATTTTCATTAGTCAAACAAAATATATTCATGATTTGTTAAAGAAATTTAACTTAATGGAATGCTCTCCTGCCAAAACTCCCATGCCTACTGCCACCAAACTTGAATTGAATACTAAGGAAAAATCTGTGGACATTTCAAGTTACAGAGGCATGGTAGGCTCACTTTTATATTTAACAGCTAGTAGACCAGATATTATGTTTGCTACATGTCTATGTGCTAGATTTCAGGCTGATCCTAGGGAATCCCATTTAGTTGCTATTAAAAGAATTTTCAGATATCTCAAAGGAACACCAAACCTTGGCATTTGGTATCCTAGAGAATTTGGCTTTGAACTAATTGGTTATTCAGATGCAGATTATGCAGGATGTAAAATTGACAGGAAAAGCACAACTGGCACCTGTCAATTCCTAGGAAACAAGCTTGTGTCATGGTTCAGCAAGAAACAAAACTCAGTTTCTACCTCCACAGCTGAGGCTGAGTATATTGCAGCTGGAAGTTGTTGTGCACAGATTTTATGGATGAAAAATCAACTACTTGATTATGGATTAAGAGTTGAGAAAATCCTTATCTTCTGTGACAACACTAGTGCCATTGCCATTACTGAGAATCTAGTGCAGCATTCAAGAACCAAGCACATTGACATCAAGTATCATTTCATTAGAGAACATGTTATGAATGGTACTGTAGAGTTACATTTTGTTCCAAGTGAACAACAACTTGCAGATATCTTTACCAAGCCACTTGATGAATCAACATTCTCAAGATTATTAAGTGAGCTAGGTATGCTAAATTTCTCTTAATTGTTTTTGAGATTTTTGCAAGTTATAATGCAGCCAGATGTAACGTCCATAAATCCAGGGTCAAAGGATTTGGTCGCCACGCTGCAATCTCAATTCAAACAACCTGCTCAATATTAATTCAACACAATAATAACATCTGCGACCCCAACTCTGCCAAGAATCTTTAAAGGTTATAGTGCTAGAAACAAGAATCCAAAATTCCATTAGATAAAATTTTCTTCTTTACAACCATTCTCTTTACATACAATCTATAACACTAGTATAACTTCGATAAGAAGTATACCAGGAAACTAATCTTTTACAATATAATATTTAACATAAATCAACTATATACAAAACCTATCACTAGCTCCAAATACTCTGGATCAAAACGTCTTTACGCTAGTATCTTTTCCCATCTCTGACCAGCTACGCGGACAATTCTCGCCAATATACCTTCTTACTGAAAGGCTAAAATATATAAAGAAAACAAGTATGAGCGAAAGAATTGCTCAGCAAGTGCATTATCAAGTATAATATGAAAAGTTCCAAAATAAACTTTGGATTTTCAACTAAACAAGCCTTTGGTTAAAACATTTGAAATCTCTAAAATTCTCAAATCAAGTTTGGTAATTTACCACAATTTCTCATTCAGCTTCTAGCAACTGAATAGTTTAAAACACGAAGAAATTTATATAGGACGTCACGGTTACCCGAACAACAATAACTATAATAGTATGTAGAAATTATGAAATAAATATAACTCATACGTCTTCGAGATCACAGTTTATACAAAAATACTAGTTTTGAAGATAACAGTTCTATTCACAACATCTTCTGAAACCAACAACTCTGGAAGGGTAGAATAATCAAGGAGTAAGAATGAGCCAACGCGCTTGGTCATGGAAGAAAGAACGTATTTCACGACTTCAATATGGTACCGACTGAATATGCGGTATTAATAAAACTCATCAAGGTAAATGTCTCACAACTGTTAGTGAAATCCAAGAAGTGGAGTTTTGACTATTTGGAATCCAATGTATTAAGAGTAAGTGATTTCAGCAAGATTGAAACCACTTTTTATTAATCAACGAACCAACAACTTCAAGCAAACGAATAAACCTGAATATCAGGTCATAACTCACAAGTACAGAACATATGGATGTAATCCATTTCAGATATAAGAAGTGATATTAGAATTGGATTTTTATTCATCATATTCAAATCAAAGGTTGAGCTGCTGATCAGTCACACAACAACCCCGGACTTGCTTATAGCAAAGCCCTCTACTGGATCCTTGGCCATCTTGGCCTTAATTTATTCCGACCATAAATATGGTTCGACCATTATTGGTCCATTTAAAAACATTCCAATCCTATATTATATACGTCAGGTGTTAGTACAATTGACAACCTTTCTTCGACAATCAGGTGTCGGAAGAATCAACAACCTTAATACAACAATCGCTGGAAAACTCACATTCCAGGAAACAATTCAACTATGAAGAATCCATCAAGGAATAACAATATAATCTAGTATCGACGAGATCGACACAATATTTGGAGGTGCATATGAAAAGCGACAATATAATAAACATCGACGAGATCGATGTAACAACTGGGATAATGTTGGGATTTATGGGTGATAGCATAGAAACAACTTAACTTTGAATGTACTTAATTTTTTAATTAAGTAGAACATACTGTCACAGCCAAAGTATGTTCTTGTAATCAGTATGTAATGTTATTCTAGTTGTGTAATTTGAAAGAAGTTCACTTGCTGTGTTCAAGCCTCAAAGAATACATATTAGATGACAGCATGAATAAAAGTTACTGTCATAAGCAATTGACAGTAAGATTACAAGAAGACAGAATGTTGCAAGTCACGACAGCATATTCACTCTGACAGTAACATTGGCAGAAGACTACGCGACAACAACTTTAGCCCTCGACAGCAAGTTTGGAATCCTCGACAGCACCCTATGCGGGGAACTCATACTGTCACCAAAAGAACATTCCTGTGACAGCAAGCTTTGCGGCAAAAGTAACTGTCTCGAAGAAGATCCTTGTTCTAGGTATCTTTCTCAGTCAAGTCCCGTGACAGTCTCAATGTTCAAGAAACAGGCGTGTTGCAGTATCCCTAAGCTGCACCAAGTCTGCAAGACTACGACAGAAGCTTCAAGCACTACAAAACAAAAGCGAATCAATTCAAGAGCAAGGTCAAGTCCGTATCTGTTGAATTGTTTTAGCTGGAAATAGAATGAATCTAGGTTGCTTTCTTTGTAATGTATATCTGACATGTTAGCAATTTAGGAAAGTCACATGGGTAAGGCAATTTGTAAGAAGCTGCCACTTGACAGTGACAGCAGCTTCACAAACCCGTGACTGATAGTGATAGGATTAGTTTTATACTTAGACTATCAATTCATTCTAGGTATGTATCGAAGACAAGTAAGTGTCTTGGAGAAACCGAAGCTCAAGAATTCTCTCTTGAGGTTGTAGCAACACTTTGTAAAATAAATAAAACATTTATTTTGTGAATCTTGTTTTTACTACATACTGCTTGTGATTGCATATATATTACTGATAACATTTAATCTTGGTTTTGGTTGTTGAAATTGAGATTGAATTTTATTAGTATTGCATTCATCCCCCCCCTTCTGCAATACACGAGGACCAACAACTGGTATCAGAGCTTTCAGATTAACATACATATCTGAGATCACGAAGAAAATGCAGAAATCAAACAGTATCAAGATCCCAGCTTTTGATAAAGAGAACTACAGCATTTGGAAAAGAAAATTCTTATTGTTTATCAAAGCTGCGAATCCACTATACCCAGGTATACTCGAGAATGGTCCTTTCATACCAAGGAAGGAAATTGAAGCCACAACAGTAAATGGTGAGATAATTCCTGCACATTGGGTTCCCAAAGATCCCTCGGAAATTTTGGAACCTGAGAAGGAGAAAATGGTGCTAGATGATCACTTGCAACTCATCTTGCTAGATTCTCTCACGCTGGATAAAGCCATGTGTGGAAGTGTGATAAGCTGCACATCAGCCAAGGAGATGTGGATCAGGTTAGCCTTGCTGTGTGAAGGAAGTGAAGAAGTTAAGGGCAACCAAAGGCAAATACTAATATCTCAATATGAGGCATTCATGGCCAAGCCTGGTGAAGACTTAACTTCCATGTTTGAAAGGTTCAGTAAGCTCTTAACTGAACTACAAATACATGGCAAGTACTATAACAGAAAAGAATTAAATGTCAAGTTCCTGCTTACACTGCCTGATCACCTTGAACACAAGACAACAGCCATACGAGAAGGAAGAGATCTCAACAATATAACCTTTGAGACACTTTATGGTATTCTGAAATCCTATGAACTTGAACTCTTTCAAAAGAGAGCCATACAAAGTGGAACAAGGAACAAGATGGCTAATATGTCAAGTGCCCTAGTAGCACATGTGCCAAGGATCACACAACCAAGTGAAGTACTACAAATCACACAACCAACCCCTGCACAGACTTTGAAGATAGAAGAGGTGGTTGAAGATGATGAGAAAGTGGTACTACAGCTCAAGGATGTGGAAGATGAAGACTTCTACACAATAGAGGAACTGGAAAGCATGGACAATCCTACTATGGCTTACATGGCCAAAAAGTTCAAGAACTTTAGGTTCAAGAAGGATAGGTCATACAAGCCTCAAGGCCAAGCATCCAAGTTCAATAAAGGAAGTTCATCAAAGGCTGCTGTGGGAAGCTCAACCAAAGGAGGATACAAGACTGGATTTGTGGATAGATCAAAATTCAAGTGTTACAACTGTGGTGAACCTGGTCATTTTGCTACTGAATGCAAAAGACCCAAACAGGTTCAAAGATATGAGAAAGGAACCGGTGGATACTCTAAGAAGAATCAAGGTAGAGCCTATGTGGTTGAAGGAAAGTGTTGGGATGATTCTGATGATGAAGAAGAAGAAGAATATGTCAACCTAGCTCTCATGGCTAGCACTGATGAGGTAGCATCAACATCTTCAAGTCAGGTACCTTCACTTGTCTTACTTGATATGTCTATTGATGAGTATAATAAAACCATTAAAGACTTAAGTGCTGAGATGTTCAATGTCTATACTAGCTTATCTGCTGCTAATGAGGAAATCACTAGGCTAAGTAAGCTGAATGAAACACTACAGTCTGAAAATGATTCTCTTGTTCTCAAAACCAGTTCACTAGGCTCTTTAGCTCAGGAGAATGCTAGACTTAAAAATGAATTAAAATGTGCTAAAGAGGTTGAGGAATTCCTGAGGAATGAGATTGCTGAAAATGAATTCAAGATTAAGGCTTATAAAAACTCATCAAAGATAGTTCAGGATTACAATGATAAGCATACAGAAAATCAGTCAGTTGGTATAGGTTTTTCATATGGTAGAAGACCTGGAAAGGAAACTGTGATTCAAGATTGTCCTGGAAATGTTGCTGTCAAACCCACCATTCTCAAGAAGGTTAAAACTCCAATTTTTAAAGCTGCTGAAATTGAGTTTGATGAGGAAGCCATGCTCATCAAACAAGAAATTCTTGATGAGGATGAAGGTGCTGACAGCACAACCAAGGATGGAAAGGATACTGTCACAATCCCCAAGACAGTAAACTTACCAAGCAATCAGACAGTAAGTTCAAAAGATGCTGTCACAGTCGACAAGACAGAATCTTCCAAAGATACTGTCAAGAATGATTCCAAGACAGTAACTTTCAAACCTTCTGTCAAGACAGTATGAATGAAAGATACTGTCAAGGAAAGTTCAACAGAAACTTCTGAACATACTGTCAATCCAGTAACTCCCAAGTCTAAGAACAGGAATGGCAAGGTAGGTGTCAATAAAGGAAATGGACATACTAGTGTTGGAAGTGCCTCTAGGAAACTATGCAATAACTGTGGATCTACACATCATTTAACACATGTTTGTAAGAAACCATTTGAGGATAAGATCAATGCTACTGAACTCAATGGTAACTTACACAGAACCCCCCTTATGCATAGAACTATGAGTGTCTGTAATAACACTGAATGTATGCCATGCAAAATCACTGCCATGAGTACATGCTTTAACTTACCTGTTCTCTCTACTGAAAAATGTTCATACATAAACACTGTTGACACTTCTGAGCCTGCTGGCAACAGCAAAAAGGCTTCATCCACTAAGAAAAGGACCAAGTCTAATTCTAGACCTAAGTGGGTGAAAAGAGAAGTCAAACAGGAGGTTTTTGATGATGCTTGTGATCTTATGACTGAAAGAAGCTCAGGAGACACTGAAACTGCAGGATCCAACAAGGATTGGGTACCATATGCAACTTAGAAACATTCTGTTTTGCAGGGCAAGAAGAAAAATCAAGTCATGTGGATTATTGACAGTGGCTGCTCAAGACACATGACAGGTGATAAAGCCCTGCTATCACATTATGTAGAGAAAGTTGGCCCAATCATAACCTTTGGAGACAACAGCAAGGGTTACAAAGTGGGATATGGCTGTCTGGAAATTGGAAATGTTGTCATTGAAGATATTGCTCTTGTAGATGGATTGAAGCACAATCTACTCAGTGTCAGCCAATTCAGTGACAGAGGATTCAAGATTGATTTTGATATGATGATGTGCAACATCTATCACAAGAAGGATGGAAGCCTCTTATTAAAAGGGGTCAGAAAAGGGAGCTTGTTTGTTGCTGACTTAAGCTCAACAAAGAAGGATAAAGTTTACTGTTTTTACAGTAAAGCTACTATTGGTGACAGTATGCTTTGGCACAGGAAGCTCTCACACCTCAACTTCAAAACAATGAATATTTTGATGAAGAAAGAGTTAGTGAGAGGTTTGCCCCAACAGGAATTCTGTCAAGAAGGACTGTGTGAAGATTGTCAAATGGGCAAACTAAGGAGAGCTGTGCACAAGTCCAAGAAATTGAACACCAACATAGAAGCACTCAAGTTGATTCACATGGATCTTTTTGGACCAGTCAATGTACCATCTATGGCCAGAAAGAGATATGCCTTAGTAATGGTGGATGATTACTCAAGGTACACTTGGGTGAAATATCTTGAATCCAAAGATGAAACTGCTCAAGTGATTATTGATCAAGTCAGAGTTCTTGATAGAACTCCAAACTCAAAAGTTCAAATCTTGA
Organism: Heracleum sosnowskyi; assembly: GCA_030848705.1. Lineage (NCBI taxonomy): Eukaryota > Viridiplantae > Streptophyta > Magnoliopsida > Apiales > Apiaceae > Heracleum > Heracleum sosnowskyi. The sequence continues at coordinate 78,649,528 of CM061235.1, forward strand.
GGAGTGACAATGGTACAGAATTCAGAAATGCCACTCTTGGAAATTTCTGTAAAGATGAAGGAATTGTACAACAATTCTCTGCTGCAAGGACTCCACAGCAGAATGGAGTTGTAGAGAGAAAGAACAGGACTCTCATTGAAGCAGCTAGAACTATGTTGCATGATGCTAAACTACCAACATATTTCTGGGCTGAAGCTATCAACACAGCTTGTTATACTCAAAACAGAACCATGATTAACAAAACTCATGCAAGCACACCTTACTGTCTGCTAACTGGAAAGAAACCTACTGTCAAATACTTTCATGTGTGTGGAAGCAAATGCTTTATGATGAAGGATAATCATGAGAAGAAAGGAAAATTTGACACCTAGGCATTTGAAGGACTATTCATGGGTTACAGCACAGAAAGGACTGCCTACAGAGTTTATGTTATGGAACATAGGATTATTGAAGAAAGTGTTAATGTCATATTTGATGAAACCAAGTTTCCAGGACTGCATGAAGAAGGAAAGATGTAGACATTCAGATATGAGAATCAAGGATACTTGGAAGATGAGGAAATTGTTGATGAAGAACCTAGCTTCACTCAAATTGTTGAAGTTGACAAAGATGCTGTCAATACCACTACTGTCAACCAAACTCCAGCTCAATCACATACCATAACATCTAACATTCATAACAGTGATGACTCTGGAGACAATGAAGAACATGGTGGAGACAATGAAGAACATGGTGAAGACAATGGAATTGGTGAGCACTCAACTTAACAAACTGAAGCAAATGTTCATGTACAATCTAGTAGCTTGCCCAAAATCACCAAGTGGAACAAGGATCATACAAATGACCTTATCATTGGTGACCCTAATTCTGGGGTGAGGACAAGGAACAAAGTCTCTGCTGACAGCATGTTTTCATGCTTCCTGTCTCAAATGGAACCCAAGACAACTGATGAAGCATTGTTGGATTCTGACTGGGTGATAGCCATGCAAGAAGAGCTAAATCAGTTTGAAAGAAACAATGTATGGAAGTTGGTTCCAAGACCTAAGGGAAAGTCAGTCATTGAGACCAAATGGGTTTTCAGAAACAAGCTTGATGAAAATGGATTAGTGACAAGAAACAAAGCAAGGATAGTGGCTAAAGGTTACTGTCAACAGGAAGGAATAGATTATGATGAGACATTTGCACCTGTTGCAAGACTTGAAGCTATAAGAATCTTTCTAGCCTATGAAGCACACTGCAACTTCAAAGTATTTCAGATGGATGTCAAAAGTGCCTTCCTAAATGGAGAGTTGGAAGAAGAAGTGTATGTTGAACAGCCACCAGGGTTTGAGGATGCTGAAATGAATGATTTTGTGTACAAACTCTTCAAGGCTTTGTATGGACTAAAGCAAGCACCCAGGGCTTGGTATGACACACTCTCCACCTTTCTCTTGCAAAATCAGTTTACTAGAGGAGTTGTGGACAAGACACTTTTCTACAAACATCATGGCAAGGACATCATTCTGGTACAAATCTATGTGGATGACATCATTTTTGGTTCTACAAATGAGAAGCTGTGTGAGAAGTTTTCCCATCTCATGAGTAACAAATATGAGATGAGTATGATGGGAGAATTGTCATTCTTTCCGGGGTTACAAATTCCTCAACAAACTGATGGAATCTTCATCTGTCAAGCCAAATACATCAAGGAACTTCTCAAAAAGTTCAACTTGGAAGATTCATCACCTGCAAAGACACCAATGTCCACATCTACTAGTCTGGATCTTGACCCTAAAGGAAAGAAAGTTGCCTCAAGCACTTATAGAGGCATGGTAGGATCTCTCCTATACCTAACTGCTAGCAGACCTGACATCATGTTTGCTACATGTCTCTGTGCAAGGTTTCAAAGTGATCCAAAGGAGTCACCCTTAGTAGCCATCAAGAGAATATTTAGATACTTAAAAGGCACTCCTAACCTAGGCCTTTGGTATCCTAAGAACACTGGATTTGATCTAACTGGCTACTCAGACTCAGACTATGCTGGATGCAAGATTGACAGAAAGAGTACTACTGGTAGCTGTCAATTTCTTGGTGGAAGATTGGTCTCATGGTTTAGCAAGAAGCAGCATTCAGTTTCTACCTCAACTGCAGAAGCTGAGTATATTGATGCAGGCAGTTGCTGTGCACAAATTCTATGGATGAAGAGTCAACTTTTGGATTATGGTCTAGTGTTAAGAGAAATTCCTATTTACTGTGACAACACTAGTGCCATAGCCATCTCAGACAATCCAGTTCAACACTCTAGGACAAAGCACATTGATATAAGACATCACTTTATCAGAGAGCATGTTGAACAAGGAACTGTGAAGCTGATCTATGTTCCAACTGACAAGCAACTTGCTGACATCTTCACTAAGCCATTGGATGAAGCAACCTTCAACAGGTTGGTAAGTGAATTGGGAATGCTGAATCTGGTATGTTAATTTACTAAGGTTTCTAAATTTTCAATCTTCTTATTGAAGCTCATGACAGCACCTTCAAACCTGCTGTCAAGAGAAGTTACTGTCTACTTGGTCTATGCCTTTAAGTGACAGCATGTATTGATTTGACTAGTCATGTCTGTATTTTGTGCCAGTCTCATACTTTTAGACTCTGTATGACATTAATGTGGCTAATTGTTTAGTTTGAGAGATAAATGTCTGTTCCATTAGACTTTCACACCTTTTTGCATTAATCTGTAGGATTAAAGGAGGACACGACCATTAATTACTTCTGTGGTAGTTGTATGGGTACTCTAACTGTTGACCATTAGACTTTAATCCTTAGACGGTTTTGCCTATAAATTAACCCTAGGTTTCACCAGTCTGCTCTCAGTTTTAAAGTAAATCATGGAAAACAAAGTAGGAATAGAGTACAAGCCTAAAATCTCGTGTGATTCTCCTAGTCGCAAAGAAGTAGAAGTCTTGTTTGATGAACTTGATGACCTGCTTCATAACGAAGATGAACAGTCTCAAGTCTCTCAAGCACAGGAAGAGGCTAAATGGAAACTTCAGGAGGAAGAACTTCAAGCACTCCTCAAGGAAGAAGGGTGCAGTGAAGAGACGATCAAGAAAGATGTCTTAGAATTAGTTAATAAAATCATAGAAAGATGTAATCAATGTTATAATTGAATGATTTTATTAATAAGAACAAGGTTTCTTGCTATTGAGTTTTATCGAGTTTTTATGCTTTATTTGTCTGTGTTAACTGAATAATATCTGTGCTCAAAAGATTACATTGCTAAATCCATATTCTGTTAATTCTAGGTTAAGTGTATGAATAAAGCATCCTGATAAGTTACTGACATAAACAATTTTCCATCAAAGTTACTGTCGCTAAGAAGGATACTGTCTTGTGTTTCTTGACATCAGCCTTCTTTACAGCAGGAAAATACATTCTGTCAGGACTCTTAAAGGATACTGTCATTCAAATGCTTAACGATGATAGCATGTTTTTGCGCAATAGTTGCTGTCGCGCAAAACCTATTGTCACCACCGCTTATTACTGACAGATTGTTTCTAGCGCACAGGTCACTGTCACCAATAGTGGACCGTTGGAATTGGATATTCACCCCACATCTGACAGTGAATAACGGGCAGTAACTCACGTGTAATAAGAGTGGGTTAAGACACGTTCTTTAATTCCACTTTTTGTGCAAAAGTTTGAGATACCTCTTTTTATTCCCCAGTTACTCAGACATATCATTCTCATCAAACTCAAGGCAAAATACTTTTCTTCAAGCAAAAAGCTACTTTCTTACTTTCTTCTTTCCTTGAAATCTCCATGGCCCCTAAACAGTCTCTCTCTCAAACAAACTTTGCTGGCATCTTTTCCCCCAATGATGATGGTGAAGGTTTCAAAGGACTAGTGTTTTTCATGAACAAGTCCTATCTTGGTTCTGTCATTACCTCTACACCCATTCTTGACCTAGACAGGATTGAGGCATTTTGGCAAACTGCTGTTGCTCAAACAGAGGGTGAAAACCCAGGTATTCAATTCACACTTAATGGGCAACAATACATTCTCACAGCTGAGGTCATCAACACTGCCCTTGGAATTACACTTCAAGCTGGCCAGAACTTTGCTCAACTTGCTAATGATGACACTCTCAAGAAGCTCTTCTTGAAGATTGGGTATGCAGGCCCTATTCTCGAAGAGGGAACAACCAAATGGTACCCGTCTGGTGAAATGGATAGGAAGTATCTGAGAAAGGAGTGGAGTATGGTATTTGATGTCATGGTCAAGGTGTTCTCTACCAAGTCCACTGGCTGGAATGGAATACCCTCCTACATCAAGAAACTGACACATTCTCTTGTCCATGGTTACAAAGTGAATGTTGGAGCTCTCCTCATGGCACACCTCAGGGCTGCCCTAGGTAAGAAGGTATCAATCTACCCTCGCTTTCTTATGATGTGCATCAATTCTTTCTGTGATTTTAATAATGATGCCCCTCGTTTAGAGGCCTGCTCTGTCTTGAAAAAGAACACACACACACACTATTATCATCACAGAATCTCAATGCACATATTCCACTGTGTTTCACTCAGCACATGGTTGATCAAGTGTCCAACCTTGATTTTCCATTACCTTCTGGTTATGATTCCTTTACTCTTGTGAATGAAACTGAATTAAACCCAAATTCAGTTAACCCACATTCAACACCATACACTCAGCCTAGGCCCTCTAGACTTCCCAAAGCCCAAAGAGAAGCCTTGCAAGAATCTAGAAAAAGACCCTTAGAAGCTGGTGTTGGTGGTAGCTCTGTAAGTCAAGAGGGAGACACTGCACCTAGTGCTGCAAATAAGGAAGGTAGTCAAACAGAACCCCCAGTGGTTCCCCCTGAGCCTAAGAAGAAGAGAGCTAGGAGGACCAAAAGCACTATTAGCCAAGCTGCAGTTTCTCAACAAACTGTAGCTACTGAAAGGGATTCAAACACCTCCCTAGATGTGCCTTCTCAACAAGGTGCATCTATTGAAATTGGCCTGTCTCCCAAGGCACCCTGTACAGAGTCTGCACAAAATCATGGTTCACAACCTGAGATACCCCCACTTGAAGAAACACACAGTGAGTTAGGGCACAGTGAGGATTTCTCTTCTTCTATTGATGGTTCACATGTTTCACCTGTGAATCAGCCCCCACTCTCTGCTACACTTTCACCTTCTTCCTTCCCTACACATTCTTTTGTTTCTTCTCCACAACCTAGAGAAGGGGACAGTCTCAACCCTTCAGGTTTTGATCATCCATCTCCAATCATGGATGAGCCCCCATCTAGTGGTCCACAAGAACCCATTTCTCAAAGTGAAGTGGATACCACTCCTCCAAACACTGAGCTAGGGCAAAGTGGTATTTTGTCAGAAAATGAAACAGCCAACACTTTTTCTGAACTCCAAGGAGCATCTTACCTTCAGGAAGATGCTGTCACAGCCTCTGTTGCTGTCAAAGACACTGGAAATGTTGCTATCTTGGACACAGCTGCTGTCATGAGTGGAGAGAAAGTTACTGTCACAACAGACTCTACTGTCACTCCACATCCAAATGATGCTGTCATGCCATAACCTGCTGTCCAAGCCCCTACTGACAGTAACATTTCTGCCAAAGATGCTGTCCAGTCCTCTCAGCCAGATTTTGATGCTGTAATTCTTGAGGATGCCTCTGATGATGACCTGCCTCTTGCCAAACTCTTAAAGGTACATTCTAAATCTTCTCCTTCAATGCATGTTAGTACTGCTCATACCCATGCATCTAGGTTGAGTGGGGGTGTGCAAAAGAAAAGAGAGATAAAAGAAAAGAGAGGTAAGCATAAAAATGAGAGGCAGCCAAATGAGCTGGCAAAAGGAGAGGGACTTGAGCATGTCCAGAGAGATCTTGAGGGAGCCCACACTATTCAGGCAATAGGCCTTGAGAGTCAAAATGCGAGGAGTGATGAGATCACTCAAAAACACCCTGAGAGTGTGAGAACCCTATGGCCTCCAAGCCCCTTTCTTTTCCTTCCCCTCCAAGAAGGTTAAGGATTGGTGGCCCCTCTGCTAATTTTGGAAACAGGATTGCAGCTCTGGAAGGACAGTGTGCTACTTTGAACTCCAAACTGGACTCTCTCTCTCAACTGGTAGTTGATGGTTTTGCTGCTACTCAACTCTCTATTCAGTTCCTTACTGACCTAGTAGCTGCCAACTCAACTAAGGGGGAGAAGGTAGTAAGATCAGAATCTACAGCCATTTAGGAATCAGGTGGAACTCAGGGGGAGCCAGTAATTGTGAAGACCAAAGGGGGAGCAAAACAAGTTTCTGGAGTTAAGAGGAAAGCAATGACAAAGGGGGAGCAAGTCAATCAAAGCAGTGAACAACCAAAGGATAAAGCTGAAGATCTTGTTGAAGTTGAATTGGATGGTGAACAGGTGTTAATGTCTAAGGCTACTCAAGATACAATGCAAAGAAGACCTGCATCTAGACACCCTATTCTACCTCATGTGACAATTAGAGAACCAACTTCAGCAACTCAAGAAACTGCTCTACAGAAGAAATGGAGAGAAATGGAGGAACAAAACAAGCTTGGGAAAGGCAAAGGGAAACTGCCTGAATCCATCCAGAAGGGAATTATGTGGTCAAATGGCACTGAATTTGATCAAGAAGAAGCCAATGTTTTGATGGTGGATTACAGGGAGAGCACATTACACAACCATGACAGTGAATTTAGCAGTTTGGTGGAAGAGGCAATGAATGCTCCAAGCAACCGTCCAACCAACACCACAAAACTGTTAAAGAATCAAATCACTAGTGTCAGTGTAATGGTGAATGATGAGAAAAGATGGGCTGTAAGTATTTATCTCACTTCTGGCGTATCTTATTTCATCACAATGCAGTTATTGCAGAGTCTGCCAGCCAAGGTGTTGTGTGCTTTGAAGGGAAAGATCAGGGCAACTCAAACACCATTCAATGAAATATTGGATATGGAAATCCAGAACCTGATCACACAGAAGCTACCTGAAGTCTACTCAAATCCACCAAGTGCTTTCTACAGATCTAAAACTAAGGATGGCACAAGAAGGAACAGCTTCATGAATTTGGTTAGCCCATCCAGAATGGAAACCAAGTCAATTCTGAAAGTGTTAGAAGGAATACTCAGTTCAAATGCCAATCCAGGAAGAGTTCATGTTGTTCAAGAGATCTACAAAATGCTGGTGTTGAGAGACAAGGCACTGGGAGCTAGAATGAAGGAACTAATCACTAGAGCCAATGCCAAAAGAGCTGATCAAGGTGGAAGCTGCCTCTATGACATTCCTCCTCATGATGATGATGATGATAATGATGAGGTTGGAGGTGGTGAAGCTTCTGGAAATGCAGGAAATGCTGGTGGAAGTAATTCTGGGAATACTGGTATTCAATCTCAGAATGAAGGCAATGAAGAAACTTCTAGTCAGGAAAAGAAAGATGCTGGTGCAACAGATGAAGAGGAGCCAAGAATACTGGAAGCTTTGGAGGCAAGCATTCTTAGATGTGCTATTGACTGCATAAATGCAGAAAAAGATGCTGTCACCAAAGGTACTGTCGACAAGGATACTGTCATAGAAGATGCTGTCATGGAAGATACTGTCGACAAAAGTACTGTCAAGGAAGGTTCTGTCAAGGATGAAGCCAAAGCTACTGTCAAGCCCAAAAGACTGAAAGCTAAAGCAAAAGCATGGTTTTCTAGACAGAAACCAGCAGGAAAGCACAAGTACTCAGGAAAGGAAAAGGCCACTGGATTTGGGAGAAATCTTTAGATGCCAATTCAATCAATACCTCCTAACAGTCTTAAGGTTCAACAGATGCAATCTAGAGAAATCAAGAGTGTTGAGGTTAAGATGAATGCAAATCAAGAGGCCACTGAGTACATTCTGTGGTGGGAAGAATCAAGATCTACCAAGGTTGATAAGGACTTCTATCTAGTATCCACATCAACCAGTGGCAGGACATCAACCATAGATAGGAGAAGAATTGATTTCTTCTACCTGGAAATAATGGTAGAATTGCTGGAGAGCTATGACAATGTTCCAGAGTCTGTCATGGAACATATTCTGAAATATCAGGCAGATAGGGATGTTGAATTCTATCAGAAATTTGGCTACAATTTTGCAGACTTTGATGATGCTGATATTCTAACTGATCTCCCAGCCTCTCCTATACCATATCACTGGTACTATGAGTTTGATGATTTACCCACAGAAGAAGGGCAAACCCAACCAACTCAGGAAGGGCAACCCAAACCAAGCAAAAGATCTGAACCTTCTCAACATTCTCAATATCAGTCAGAACTTGATAAGAAGGAAGCTGAACTCCTGGAACAATGCAAGATTGTCAACAAGGCAGAAAGTGAAGCTCCAGATTATCAAACATGTATGCTGGAAAATCCCTTAAGAATGAGGTACCTAAGAGAAGAAATCTATGTTTGCAGCTTGCACAAGCTAAAGACATCTCGTCTGAAGGATTTACAGTACATGGTAGCTGGATCAATTCATCCCTTGGAGTAGATTTGTTCTGATGAGATAGAGAAATTGTTGGAAGGGAGAAAAGGAGAAGATTCAAAGCTGGACAAGCAAAGGAGGTTTTCTCTCAATGCTTATCCTGAATGTAGATTCAAGCTCATTCGTGAAGAACTTCACTTCAGAAGCTATCCATATGACATATAGCAATGGCTGAATCTTAGGGATACTGATTCTCTTATTTCTCCCACTATCAAGAAGATCATTGAAGATATAGAAGATGCTGCAGTCACTGCTGCTGAAATCTCTCTTGTAGAAGGTCTAAGAGGCTGCTTGGTAGAAGCTCTCAAAAGAGAGGATGTAGCAAGACAGAAGAGGAAATCTCAAGCTAAGTAAAGATTCTTAATCCATTCTGATCTTGTTAGTTAAGTTTTCAGCACATATTGTAAATTTGTTGTTATTTTCCATAAAAACAAATTGGGGGAGATTGTTGGGATTTATGGGTGATAGCATAGAAACAACTTAACTTTGAATGTACTTAATTTTTTAATTAAGTAGAACATACTGTCACAGCCAAAGTATGTTCTTGTAATCAGTATGTAATGTTATTCTAGTTGTGTAATTTGAAAGAAGTTCACTTGCTGTGTTCAAGCCTCAAAGAATACATATTAGATGACAGCATGAATAAAAGTTACTGTCATAAGCAATTGACAGTAAGATTACAAGAAGACAGAATGTTGCAAGTCACGACAGCATATTCACTCTGACAGCAACATTGGCGGAAGACTACGCGACAGCAACTTTAGCCCTCGATAGCAAGTTTGGAATCCTCGACAGCACCCTATGCAGGGAACTCATACTGTCACCAAAAGAACATTCCTGTGACAGCAAGCTTTGCGGCAAAAGTAACTGTCTCGAAGAAGATCCTTGTTCTAGGTATCTTTCTCAGTCAAGTCCCGTGACAGTCTCAATGTTCAAGAAATAGGCGTGTTGCAGTATCCCTAAGCTGCACCAAGTCTGCAAGACTACGACAGAAGCTTCAAGCACTACAAAACAAAAGCGAATCAATTCAAGAGCAAGGTCAAGTCTCTATTTGCTGAATTGTTTTAGCTGGAAATAGAATGAATCTAGGTTGCTTTCTTTGTAATGTATATCTGACATGTTAGCAATTTAGGAAAGTCACATGGGTAGACAATCTGTAAGAAGCTGCCACTTGATAATGACAGCAGCTTCACAAACCCGTGATCGACAGTGATAGGATTAGTTTTATACTTAGACTATCAATTCATTCTAGGTATGTATCGAAGACAAGTAAGTGTCTTGGAGAAACCGAAGCTCAAGAATTCTCTCTTGAGGTTGTAGCAACACTTTGCAAAATAAATAAAACATTTATTTTGTGAATCTTGTTTTTACTACATACTGCTTGTGATTGCATATATATTACTGATAACATTTAATCTTGGTTTTGGTTGTTGAAATTGAGATTGAATTTTATTAGTATTGCATTCATCCCCCCCCCCTTCTGCAATACACGAGGACCAACAGATAATAATGAATAATATACAATGACATGCTCAACAAGATTAAGTCTGATATGAAACAGGCATTATGATATCAACGGAAATTACAACAGCTCAATATAGAGTAGGGTTCAAAGAACTGGCTCTAGATGGCCTTAACAGTACAAATTATCACATTATGGAAGGATTTGTTAAGATTCACCAATTTGTTAAGTGACAAGAAAGTCAAGTTCGAGTTTAAGGAAAATTCAAGGTGAAGTTTATAGATAAAGGAAACAAGGGTTTACTGACTTCTGACAGAAATAGTTTAAGTCCTTCGAACATATACTTATAATAGATAAGCCTTGCATTTGAAGGAAGTAAACTAAATCATGCATAGCATATATGAATTCGAATCAGGGAATGGATCAGATAATCGCATTAACAAGAAATGATAATACTTGCATAGGTGCAAGATGGAAAAATAGAATACTTGTAGAACAAGTACTACAACTTCAGAATTTAAAATAACATTTTACCCTCATCGGGTTCACAAGTTCCCACTCATCTAGGGTTGGCAATATTCCAACCTAATATTTTTAAATCAATAATTTTGAAAGAAAGCCTTAGTATACGGCTCATAACTATCTTTTAAATCGTTTCAACACAATATTTATATTTTTCCAATCAACATGGAAATATGAATCTAAACTCAAAAGGTATAAAATAATACTCGTCAATTTACGAGATTAAATAACATACTTGCAATTCAATGCAAAGGAATCGACATTTGGAAATTTAGTGAAAAGTATTCAACTTTTATAATAATAATTCAAGACAATATCACTCAATAATATGTGAAAGGAATAGACACCTGCATAACATGCTCCATATATATTTTCATAAGTAAAACATAGGATTAGAAATCTTGTCACAATACTCTGATCAAAAGAGTGTATATATATTTGAATAAACAAGTATTAAGCATTTGAAAATATACCTACTCTGAACAATAGAGTAAGAGTTAGTTAAACTTGCATGATTTCCAAGCTCTAACTGGATGTCTCTCTTCTAGTCCTGGAACCTCTACCAAGATAATACATAACCTTAATTAGTCACTTGATTGACAATTCACTTATTCTAAGTAAATTCCATTTTTACCCGACTTTCACTCTCTCGGGTTCACGTAACTTACGATCTTCTATACCGTTTACTCATCATTTCTAATCTCGTTCTTCACACCAATACGTAATCTTAATAATCCTTAACAATTTTCGTGTTTTAGTCGACTCGAACTCACTCTTTTAAATTAGCCAAAACGGATGGTCAAAGTAGTACCTCCGAGTTGACTTTCCATAGAATCACTATTCCGCAACTCACATTCTAACACTTTTAGTAAATCAGAAAATTAATAATTAATTACGAAACCACCTCAAGGAGCTTCTTTAGTATTTTTAATATTTATCAAAAATATCTTGATTTGAAAACATGAGTCGAAATAGGTGAAAGGCATTTTAAAAGTCGAGTCAACTACGGAGTTTTACTATTCGCGCTCGTTTCACAAAAACGCTCATAACTCATTAACCGTTAACTCTATTGACACACCGTTTTCGCGTGCACGATCTAGAGAATGTCTAGAACAAAATGGTTTAAAAATATGTTTCTGGTCTGGGGAGTGAAAATCCCGAATGGGCAGTTTATAGCAGTAGGGTGCAGAAATCGTTTTATCATCGCGTAGCTTCATTTCCGACATTTTTATAAAATTGAAAAACTATTGTTTTAACACGAAACCTTTTTGATGACCTTCTTAAATGTCCTTAGCATGATATACCAAAGTTTCAAATTTTATTATGACCTCTAAGTGGTTCGATAATAGCGTCAAAGTTGACTAAGTGGTGCGGTTTGGTTTTACGAACGCCTTACACTAAAACACATGTTTCTCCTAAACCGTAAATCGTAATGACATGATTCTTGCGCTCACATAAACTAGAAACAAAGATCTACACACTAATGCTAATCATTGAACCAAAAGAGGCAGTTAGGTTTTCGGATTCTAGGCAGTTTTTAGCATTACCGAAAATCGGGCATTACGTCGGCTTAAAACTTAACATTCCCGAGATTCAAATCTCATTCCAATTCACCACCAATCATCATACACATCAAGTACAACACTTAAAGTCCATTATCAATCTCAAACCGAGCCAAACCAGTTGGTATCACATTCAAAATCCATCCACAACTCATCCAACAACTAAACAAACTACACAATCCACTTACTCATGATCTTAACAATACATTCATGCTTCCATCTTTCAATTATAAACATAAAACTCAACAAAACACTATTCATCATCTTCTTAAACTCAATAAAAGATCATGCTAGAGATGGTGGGTGTTGGAGATGTTACCTTTAAAAAAATGGGCTTGAGCTCTTCTTTGTTTTAAGCTATTAAACACTAAGTTTGGTGGAGAATTGCTCAAGCTTCAAGCTCCTTCTTCCTCATTCCTTAGGTTCGGTTTTTCTTCAATAAAATGGGGGTGGGGGGCTGCTCCTTTTGTGAGAAAAGTGTGGTAGATGTGTGGTTTAAAAAGTAAAGTGTTTAGTTTACCAAATTTGCAAGTTAGTCACTGCAAACTAGTCCCTCAAGTTTGCTAAGTTACAAAGCTCCTTCCACATACTTCTTTCACCCATTCTCTTTCTTTTAATACATATATTATTCTTTATTTCCTAAGTTATAATAAGTCCAAGGTTGCTCCTTCAAGCGGATTTTCAATTCTCGTTTTCATTTGCGATTTCTGACTGCACGATTGGTAACCATTTATTATTCTGGAACTTCTGCTGAAATATGGGATCGATCGGAGACTATAAAATTTTACTATTCACCTTGGAGTACTATTCATAAATGTTACTATCCATGCATCTTTGTTTTTGTTCTTCTTGAAACGATTCGAAAATATTTTCTAAAAAGAGCGAATAAAACTCTACGCGATTCTCGCCATGAATAGTAACGATTCACTATTCGTCCTAAGAATCGAATACTTAATTAAAATTGTTCGAGCGTGAATCTTGGAATATAAATGAGATTTTTATACTCTCGTTTGTGTCGTATATACGGCTTCGGAATTTTACAAAATATTTCCAAGTTGTGAATTTCTGAAATCCGATTTGATCTGCATACACTCATTTACAAATAACTTAACACATTTAAACACATAAACATTTAATAAATTTTGATATGAAAATACATTTTCATTCAACATCAAATATTAACACGTAATTTTCCCGGATCTTACATCCTTCCCCCCTTAACAGGATTCTGTCCTCAGAATCAGCTCGTGCAAACATATGCGGATACTTTTCCAACATCTCATTCTCAAATTCCTAGGTTGACTCTTCAACCTTAGGATTTCTCCTCAAACTCATACTAATGACTGTTTCATTACTTATACTTTCTCATACCGACTCAATATCTTAATCGGTTGCTCAACGTAGAACAAATTCAACTAAATCTCTTATAGGATCATACTCCATGAAATACACTATGAATACACTGCATATGGAGTGGTAAGCAAACTTGTACGCAACTTTCCCAACACGCAGTAGATCGACGTAAGGTAGCATTTCAGAATTGCCATAATAACTGATGTTGTAAGGGAATCTAATCAATGGTAAGTGATCCTTCCAATTACTTTCAAAATCTAATACACAACTATAGTCTGTCTTTTAGCCATTTGGGTGGTCTCCTCATTCTGACCGTCTATCTAAATTCTTAAATTAAGTCGCGGATCTCTGTCAGATACAATTGAACCCGGCATTCCATGTCGTACTACTATCTCGTTCAAATAGAGATGAACCAATTCATCCAATGAATATCTCTTGATAGGTCAATAATAACTCAAATAGTATCATGATTAGCTCTAGGCCTTAGCAACTCTACTACAAGGTCCATCTTAATATGTTTCCACCTCCATTCAGGAATCTCTCTAGTTGTAATAGTCTACTATAACTCTCTCGTTCTGTCTTCATTTTCTGACATCTCAAGTACTTAGATACTCACCAACATTAATATTCTTTTAAATCTCTTATATATCCTTGCATTTGCTTCTTATCCCTTGTACTTTCTCGTTCCCTCTTATAATTAAATTCCATTTCTTTTTCCATAACTCTTCCCTTAATATAGCCCTTTCTCTTTGATCAATTCTGGTTGAATCCTAATTTCAGTTATTTCTTCCATTTAATCTCTTGTTATTATAACCTCAAAGCTCCGTCATTTCCAATTCTTGTACCGAAGATATTTACACCTCTAATCTTGCTTCACTACTTATACTATCAGCCATCCATATTCCTTGGTCAATTCTATCTACCTCCAATATAGCTAACAACTGTTTTCAACAACCACATACCTTCCGTGCCAATGTAAAATAAATATTCAGTTTAAAACAACCACTTATTTCCTTGTCCATTGTCCTTAAATCCTTGTTAAAGCCACTTCATCCTCTTTTCCTTGTTATAAATAAAGTGAGAAATATGCATTAACAACTCGGTGACTTAGCTTCATATCTTTAAAACTGTTCTACTTAGTTCCAAGAACTTAATTGATCTCCATCTGATTTCCCATCTCATTTCTCAAATAACTTGATCAAATCGACATAATCTTGATTCTCAATCTATACATCCCCGTTGACTGGTAAGATCTACCTTAACTATAGTGAGCAAAAGACTTGCAACCATATCATGAAATTGTGACGCCCTCCAAACCCGGGGTACAAATTTGAGGAGTCACCCGACCAACGGTACACTATTTAACACATGCATAATATATATAAAGACATAAAATACCCCTTAACCAAGACCGCATCCAGATTATGGCAATGAACACAAGCTACCAGTTTTATCAGAGTTATTACATCACAACTTAGGTTCAAATCTAGACATCTAATCTAGAAAAGTAAAACAACAACTACCCTGCCAGTGACAACCACACGAGGGGCTCTCCTAGCTGCCGATGAACTATCAGTCATGCTGTGCCGACTCATACTCTCGCTTCACTGGAATAGGGTTAGAAAACAACAAGCAATAGTGAGACAAAATTGCTCAGCAAACATCAATGAATCATTTCTATTACAGATGTGAGGATATGAATTTATGATATCAGAATCAACAATATTTAGCTAAGACATGCTTTGTATCAATAACAATTGAAGAAAAAGAATTAGAATTTGGCTTATACATTTTATTCAAATCAAAGGTTGTGCTGCTGGCCAGCCACGCATCAACCCCGGACTAGCTCACGGCATAGTCCTCTACTGGATCCTAGGCCAATCTGGGCCTTAAGTTATTCCGACCATAAATATGGCCCGACCAATTATCGGTCCATTTTAAAAACATGCCAAATCTATCATAGGGTATAAACAATAACATGCTCAATAAGATAAACTCAATGTAGAATAATTGCAAAAGAGCTTCAACTGCTCAGTATCAAATGAAGATCGAGAAATAATCATGGAAAAATTTCAACGGTACAGTGTACTCATTCAATAAGGAAATCAATATTGGTAAACGATAATCGATGACCGTAATCAATAGTCAACGATGGAAGTCAAATGATCAATGGTTGTCAATAATAATCAAAGGATTATAATCAATAATAAATGGTGGTAAACAATAAGCAAGTGAATTGGAAATAAGGGTTTCCGATGCAGATCAAATCAAAGAATCAAGAATTTATAAGGAAATGGAATCAGTTGTCCAAATGCGGTTAAAAGATTGATAATTTGAACTGTTCTGGGGATAACGGTATTCAAGTAATCAAGACAATAATAAATTTTATCACAAGTAAAGGCACAGATACTTGTCTGGTCTAAGCTGCTGTCGGATCGACTCTGCTCACTCTACCTTTCCCTTTCCCTTGCTCCGGGAACTCGATTATATAATTAAACAACTCATCACAATAATTCTAACTATTCTCGTTCTACTCTCGACACTTATTCAATCAATAATCACATTTAAACAAGTAACCGGTTACGTATCGGACGTCCGGTATGATTTACGATATTTAAAACTCAGATATTTGCCCTAGTACGGGCATATACAGACTATAAAACACAACACACAATTAATATGAACCATATAGCACTTATAAACATTTTTAAAACATCATACGAAACTTATTTGAATTTTAAATAAGTCACGATTAATTTTTAAATCAAAACTCGGATTTTTAAATCCAATATAAACATTTAAATGCAAATAAATCAATTAATAAAATTAATTGACACTCTTTAAATACTCAAACTATTTTTAAATAAATAAATAGGCTTGAAAATAATTAAACTGAATTTTTAATTAATTAAATCTAATTAATAATTAATTTTTAGGAATTAATTGATTAAAATAAATAACCAATTAATTAATAAATTAATTATTAATTAAAAATAAATAAAATAATTAAGTTTAATCAATTTTCGGATTTAAAATAATAAATATAATTTTCCAGAATTTTTCTGATATTAAAATATATTTTTAAAATAAAAATATGAATTTTTAAAGTTTTTAAACTATTTTCGAATTAAATTTAAAAATAAAATCCAAAAACAGTTTTCAGAAATTGAATTAGGGTTTTGAAGATTGAAACCGGGTCAAACTTCGGGTAAACGGGTCGGGAAGAACGAATCCGGGTCACCAAGAACAACCCACCAGATTCTGGGTTTTCCAGAATCCGGCCGGTGTCCGGCGACCGGAATCTTTCATTCCCGATCAAACACAAACAAACTTAGAGGGTTTTTGCTCGCCTTCTCAAAACAAACACAACCAACACACAATTACATCTGTCCCATGCCGTAATCGAGCCCAGAATCCGGTCAAAGAAACCGTCGGGGAAGACTCCGGCCGGAAACCCGATCTCTGTCATTTCTACATGAAACTCTATGATTAATATCACAAAATGGCGCTTATAACTCACACAATGAAAGCCCCATATCAAAACTTATGTTAGATCAACAACAAGAACGAACGAAGTAAAAGAAAAATTCGGGTCAAAACCCGAAAATCAAACCCATCAAAATTGAACTCAAACATAAAATTAAATCATGGATTCTTGCTATTTAGAACCCTAGGAACATGTTAGAAGCAACCAATTGAACGGAGAATCAACAGATTGAAAATCCCCAAATCGACCAAGAACCCTAATTTTAATTCGAATATGGAAAAATTCATATAAAATCGAAAACTTACCAGATGACGATGAGGTTGAAAGATTCTGAAACTAGAGATCAAGAGCTTTGATTTGAGTACAAGAACTTCAGATTTGGATTTCAATAACACCTTGAACGAATGGTTTGATTCTTCAAGAACATGAAGAACACGGTTCGGGAAATTTTAATTTTTGGATAATTAACTACAGATTTCTATGAGTTTCAAGGTACGATTCATCTTTTTATATTTTTGGAAAAATAATACCCCAAACAACATTTTTGGATCGATATAGATCCACTGGTTCGTTTAAAAACCCTAATTAGGTTAAAAACACGTTTTACGAGGAATAATCAGTTAAAATGGTTGATGATCATCCAATTGATATATATATATATATATATATATATATATATATATCATTATATAACTAATGCTCAAGAATAATGGGGCTATAACAAATGTAATATTGATATAAAACGATATATCCATTCCCTTAAGCAATTAGGGTTCAGAACAATTTTTCCTTTTTTGAACAAAACGAATTATTTTTGCAGAATCAAATAGGTAGGAATGAAATCATACGAATATCTCTCCCGATAATGATTCGAATACGAAAGACGAAGAGATAATAATTAATGTACGAAATTCCAACGGGGCCCTTGAATTATCAAAACGGGGCTCAGATTTGAAGAAAATTCCAAATGACGAAATATTTGAAAGGGGCTTCCGACTCACCAATTAGCACATAATCACACAATAATTATCATTTAATAATATTCCAATACTCCACAACAAATATTTTTTTATATTAAATATATCATTTATTTAAATAATAAAATTCACGGATATTACAGAAATCCTGAAGCATTCAAAGATCATATCATTCTCCATCATTAGCCTAACATCGAATTTAGAAGTTCTTCACATTGAGACAAAATCTATTACGTCCATTTTCCACAACCTGGGATAACATCAGTACAATTACACATTTTTCCCAATTTCCAATCAACTCTTTGAATTGCCTAAACTAACACAACTGGTTACTGAGGCTTCATGGCGCGTCGTTGTTTCTTCAAATATTATTCCATCTTCAAATACTGTCGTTTCTGTCAAATAAAATTTGATCCATTCTTCCACGTCATAACGTTAATCGATAGAGAGAGAACAACTGGCTTCACTATATGTTACTAGTATTCTAATTGCATCATAATCCGTTTTCGCTTGTGGTAATTCAATCGCAAATCCTTCGTTCATTATGGTAAGGTAATATCCTCCCAACCTGGTGGCATACCTTCCAGATTATTTGAAATAACAAACTTCATGATGTTTTGAAGAGAAAAGGTTCTGTATCATAGCAAATGTCGCACAATTGTGGTTATCCAATTTACATATTCTAAAGCGATCATTATCGAAAATAAAAGAGCACTGAGGGATCAATTTGATCACATGAACTCAATGTTGTGTGTCTCAATTAAGACAGTACTAAAGGTAATCAATCCTTTTGTGAAGCACAACACACAAGTGATGGCGTCCCAACAGACTTTTATCACACAGACAGATAGTCCTTGTGTGTAATATCCCAAATTTTGTACTTATTTAAGAACTATTGATGAATAGTAACTTTTGTTAAAAACCACTGATGAATAGTAACTTTTCCATTTAAAAAGTTTTTCAGACCACCCTATATACGAGACGATATAATCAACTTTCAAAGTCGTATTAGTGATCTATGATGAAAATGAAAGAATGCAAAAGCTGTCAGAATCGGAAAAATAGCATTTCCGTTTTCTCCGAAATTTCACCAATAACGGACGGATTAATTATTATTTGGGAATATTTGAGGATTTAAATTATCAATTCCATGGATATGGATTTAATAAAAGAATTTGAGATATCAAGAACGTTTACGGTAAACTACTTCGATAGAACACTTAAGAAACCCTGCGAACATTTTTCGAAATTAAACGGAGACGGAACAACGAGACATTTACAGGATTAAATATAGACATGGAAGTAACATGTAACGAGATTAATTCGAGGAATGCAACATTTGGATCATCCATGTGAAAGGAAACAAACCAGTAAAGCGAACCAATAAAGCTACTTTAGCTAAGCCAATGCATGTTGGACAAGTGTCACAAGATGAGGCCATTAGGGCTATGACTCACCATTTTCTTATACAAATATCTCATCTTTTATTAATTAACCAAGGCAAGAAAAAAAATTAAAAGAAAACCTCTTGAAGAACAAGAAGCTCTCGGCCAAAACCCTCCAAATCTCAAGACCAACTTCCAAGCATCCATAATTCATGTTCTTGGATTCAAAAGCTTCCTAATTCCTAAACCAAGGTAATCTCTTAATCTTTGCATCATCCATGGATTGTATCATGCTTAAATCTTAGGTCAAAGATGAACATGAATAGTGATTTTGAAGAACTAAATTTTGATTCTTGGTTTCTTTTATTGATTCAAGCTATCCTAAGGTTATATAAGGGCTATACAAGGATTATTAGGCTCATATACACTCCAAGGAAGGTATAACTCTTGAAACCCTTGTTTATAAATTCGATTTATATGATTAGTTTTAAGTATAGTTTAGTCGGTATAATCGTAAGAATGATTAAGTGATTTTGATGAAAGTTTGAGGTTGTTTTGATGATGAGCAAGTAAATGTTGGTTTTGACTGATTGGTGATGATTATGGATTAGTAATGATGTTGAGGATTTGACTTGGTGATTTGGTTTGGATTGATCTTGTAAGTTTATGATTAAACTTTGGAATCGTTAAAACATAGCCGTTATAATGTCCGATTTTCCGTAACCATGTTTTGTTTGTGATACCCGAAGCATAAGGACTTCTGTCCAAGGTCACCACTTCCTAGTATAGTGTAGGTCTTGTTTCAAGGTTCGTTTTGGTATAAAGATCATGTGAATCCGATTTACGGTTTAGGAGAAACGAGTGTTTTAATTAAGGATGTTTCGAGAAACCGAACTATACCACTTAGCCAACTTTGAGGCAATGATTAAACCCCTTAAACGACTTGGTGGAATGTGAAACCATGTGTTAACATGCTAGGTACGTTTAGGAGGACCCTCGAAAAGATTTCGTGTTAAAAGGATTTAATCTCTATTTTATAAAAATGTTCGAGTCGAGCGTGCGCAAGAGGATTCTTAAGGAGTTAACTAGAACTCATGTTTTAGTTTAAGTAAAGTACATACTTAGTCTCGTGAAAGTGTTTAAGTGATTAATCTTGGATATTTTGACTATGTATAGATCGTCGGATTGACTCGAGGCACACTACCCCTACTTCACTGTAACAGCCCCAGATCCGGGGTCGGAGATCTGGTCGTTACGGTCATTATTCCATACCTCATGCTTAACTTAAATTACATAAATAAATAATATGCTATGACCCCGCAATCTATCTTGCACACAAACAAGTTATAGTCCCAGAGATGAACTTGAAATAAGTATTGCTGACAGGATCCACATGCATATCATAAGTGATTACAAGCCCAAATATAATTTACAAGTTTATGTTTGCTGCCACTTCATTAAGTTATGTCATACACGTAATTAAAGCTGAATCCAACTACCAGTCTATATCACTAGTAAGTTCTACCTCAGCTATGGCGGTAACAGTGTCAGGGGAGAGTCCTCTGGGTACGTGCACCCTCTTGCGCAAAGTGGTCGCGGGACGTGCCATCTGGTTTATCTGTTGTTGTGATATAAATAAACAAGCAAGGGTGAGCAACAAGGCTCACCAAAATAATACTGTACTGATAATTACTGAAAACGAAAATCCAAGTATCGTCTATTGTATTAAACATTTATCTCATATCATAATCTGGAAATAAATTGATGTAAAATATTTCCAATCACTTTCTAAATTCATCGGATCTCATATATCCTGCTTATAAAATCATATACCTGAATAAACTTTTCTTTTCTGGAACTCGCTTAAAACATGTTCTTTCTCTGATAACTTGCATAAAACATTTTCTTTCATGAATGATGAACTGAAGACGGAGATTCTAGGCGACAGGGATACCCCTACGATAATCAGTCGTAAGGCGAATCCCCCTGATGTTTTTCTACGTAGAAGGAAAATAGGACAGAGCATACCCATTCCTTAGGGGTCTGATACTCTTCTCTCACTACCTCCCCGCCTTCGGTTGTAGGGGGAAGAGCATACCCGTTCGTAGACGAGTCTGATACTCTTCTCTCATCCTACGGCCGGGCACTATCTGATAATCTAAGGGAAGAACATACCCGTTCATAGTCCGTCGGTCTACGCGTAATTCCCTTAGGGGACAGTCGCCACTCAGTCCCTTACATACTCTCCGAGTTCAAGAAAAATCCATAGTTCTGAAACATAAAGTTCCTTTTCCTTTTTCCCCCTAGTATACGACTCCACAAAGTAGTCATATTTGGTTGGAAAGGAAAATTCACCCATACTTCCCAAGCTGATGCTTGTTCATGGATACAACTTATTCCACTGATCTTACTCCTCGAGTCTTGAGGAAGTAATCAAAATCATTTTGATGGTAGCATACAAAGCTGTTAAATGAATAGTTTCAAAAAGATTTAGGACCAGGCAGTCCACTGGGAACAAACATAAATATTGAGAAAGGTCCCCTGAGTTTTGTAGTTTGAGCGAACATTTAAGTCTTTCCGAATATAGACTAAAAAGGGAATAGGTTTAGGAACCTTCTCTAATTATAATTATAATTAACTGAATAAAACTTTATTAGTTATCTAGGGTTAAAGAATAGTTTTCACAAAATACTTTCTTAAGAAGTAGGGCCTTAAATAATTAATGAAAACTATATTTAATGAAGAATTTTTATTTAAAAGTAATTTCCACATACTTCCTTAGTAAAGAATGGAAAATAAATTAATAAAATAACCCTAGATAGCAACTGATACCATTCTCGATACGTAGTATAAATACAGAGTATATAAAATGTAACTCTAGATAATAACTGATACCATTCCCGGTCCATAGTTTAAATACAGAGTATATACCTCCCCTACTGAGGGTTTTCTTAACATCTCAGCTCAAAAATATTGCTATAACCATAGCTTATAAACTCAACTCAGATCAATAACTTTTACATAGCATCATATGTATCCTTTCGAAATCAAAAACACATAACATATGTCTCAAAATCTTTTATTTATCACAACAACAGTTTATAGAGGTATAGGTTTGAAAACTTGCCTGATTTCTGTGTCCGAGGGTGGTGCCTGGCAGTGGTCCGGTAATCTATTAATAACAAAGATACCTTTTGTCAGTAACTCATACTCGGGAATCAAGCAATCATCATACTTAAACTTAAACGCCATACCAATACAACTATATGCTCATAACCCTCGTAATCTCTGCTATCATCTTATAGTTAAGCACTTGTTTGCTATTAAGGGACATCATCCCGACTTGCTCTTGATCTGTCTTGAAGTTATAATTATTCTAGGGTCAACCTCGTATGATCCATTTCAAGATTTTCGATTCATTTCTCAAAGTTTTCCAAAGTTATACCCAAGTACTTGTTTTAAGGGGTTTCTCGCATTTAACCTAACTTCAAACATTTTTATAAAATCGAAAAACGATCTTTTTCACACAAGGTCTTCTCCCACACTTTCCTTTCTGTCTCTAGTATTTAATTACCAAAATTATCTCCTGCAATGATCAAGTCAAGAGAGCTTTATCTCAGTTACAAACTTAACTTCTCGTTTCTGAACCACTTTTACTAATTTGACCATATCTCCTAAACCGTAAATCGGATTGCTTCGATTTTCGCACCAAAACGATCTACGCTCAAAAATATATAAGTACAAGTCATATAAAAATTCATACCCGAGACCTATCTTAACTGTTATGCTCTGTTTTTAAGGGCTTTAGAAATTTCGTCATTACGACGGCTGTAATTCGAATAATCCCAAATTTCAAACCATCTAAATTGCTCATCAATCACTCCAATCAACATATACATCTGATTCAACCAAGAACTGAGGCCAAGCAATGCCTTTACGTTCTTAATACTCAATAATACTTGTAACAAAGCTCAAACATAGCTACTAATGTCAACTAAGGCTATAAACATGCATCAACATCATTAATCATCCATAAACTTCACACTACTTCAAGGTTTTCAAGATTTATACCTTATTTGGAGTTTATATAAGCCTAATAATCCTTGTATGATCCTTGTATGGTCCTAAGATAGCTTGAATCCACAAAAGAAATCAAGAATCAAGAGTTAGTTCTTGAAAAGTACTATTCATCTTCATCTTCTTTCATTTATTTGATCATGAAATGCTTAAAGAAAAGCTATAAGATTCATGGCTCACCTTCTACTAATCACTAGCTTCGTTTTAAGCTCTAGGTTGTAATTGTTGGTGGAAGAAAACTTCTACTTCTCCTTCTTCTTCAAGCTTTGCCGAGAGGTATAATAATGGTGGTGATGCTTCCACTTTTCTTTCTTTTGTTTTTAATTACTTACATTTTGTAATTAAATGGTCAAAGTGATGAGTCATTGGTCCTTGATGCTTCTTCTTGCGACACTTGGCGCACATGCATTGGTCCTGGGATAAAGTAGCTTTCCTGGTTCGTTTAATTTCGTAGAACGCTCGCAAGATTTCTCGAGGGTTCTATCGAGGTATTTTATCGAAATCGTTCTCGATACTTCTAATTCATTTATCAAATCCATATCCATGGAATTAATAATTTAAATCCTTAAATATCCTCAAATAATAATTATTTAGTCCGTTTTTGGTGAAATTTCGGAGAAAACGAAAAATGCTATTTTTCCGATTCTGACAGCTTTTGCATTCTTTTATTTCCATCGTAGATCACTAATGCGACTTTGAAAGTTTATTATATCGTCCCGCATATAGGGTGGTCTGAATAACTTTTAAATGAAGAGTTACTATTCATCAGTGGTTTTTCTATAATCCTTTGGATCAAAATCCGTTCCAATATTCCTGACCTATTTTCTCTTTATTCTTTGCACTTAGAAAACGTTCTAGTGTTTTCTCGGGCATACACTATCTTGTTTACGGAGTTGTCGGATGTATTCCAGATATTGATTTGGATGACATGAAAATACTTTCCTTCCCTGGAGTATTGTATTCTTATCTTCCAGATTGATTGTTCTTATTTATATGTCCAATCCATTCTTACTATTCTCAAAAATATTTGAAACTGAAATCCATATTCATTTCATAACTTGATTCTCAAAACCATTACCACTATCCATATATATATATACTTCAACATAAAAGTTTTAATTCTACCCAAAATCTAGGGTCTTACAGTCTCCCCTCCTTAAAAGGATTCCGTCCCGGAATCACTCTGAAAATAAATGGGGATATCTTTCTAGCATCTCGCTTTCTAGCTCCCAAGTTGATTCTTCTACATTATGGTTTCTCCATACCACTCTGACTAGTTTGATGACCTTGTTTCGGAGCACTTGTTCCTTTCGATCTATAATTTCCACTGGTTGCTCCACATAGGTCAAGTCTGGTTGTATGTCTACGTGCTCGTATTCCACTATATGCTTGGCATCTGACTTGTAGGGTCTTAGCATCGAAACATGAAACACGTTGTGGACTTGTTGCAAATATGGGGGTAGTGCCAGTTCATATGCTAGCGTTCCAATACGTCTCAAAACCTCAAACGGCCCAATGTATCTAGGGCTCAACTTTCCTTTCTTCCCAAATCTCATCAGCCCTTTCCAAGGAGACACTTTTAAGAACACTAGGTCTCCCACTTCGTACTCCTTGCCTTTCCGAGCCAAATCTGCATACTTCTTTTGTCTATCCTGGGCTACTACTAGCCTTCCTCGGATTAAATCAACTATGTTCCTTGTCCTTTGAACCATTTCAGGCCCTAGTAACTTACGCTCACCAACTTCATCCCAATATAAGGGAGATCTGCACCTTCTTCCATAAAGGGTCTCATAAGGCGGCATTCCAATGCTCGCATGAAAACTATTATTATAAGAGAATTCAACCAATGGCAAGTGATCATCCCAACTTCCTTTAAGATCTAGAGCACAGAACCTCAGCATATCCTCAAGTGTTTGGATAGTCCTTTCGCTTTGCCCATCTGTCTGAGGGTGATAGGAAGTACTCATATTCAGCTTGGTTCCGGCACACTCTTGAAAGCTCCTCCAAAATCTTGAATTAAATCGGGGATCTCGATCTGATACAATGGTCACCGGAACTCCATGCCGGGCCACAATCTCCTTCACATATATATACACTAATCTGTCAACAGTGAATCTTTCGTTAATCGGTAGAAAGTGGGCTGACTTCGTTAGTCGGTCTATTACCACCCATATGGCGTCATGATTGGCCTTGGTCCTTGGTAGACCTACGACAAAGTCCATTGCTATATGATCCCATTTCCATTCGGGAATTTCCAGAGGTTGTAGAAGTCCACTGGGCCTTTGGTGTTCAGCTTTTACTCTTTGACAGGTCAGGCATTTGCCTACCCATTCCGCCACATCCCTTTTCATGTTAGGCCACCAATAGTACTCTTTCAAATCTTGGTACATCTTATTTCCTCCTGGGTGAATTGAATATCTACTATTGTGAGCTTCATGCAGAATCTCATCTTTTAGCTCTGGGACATTAGGAATCCAAATTCTGTAAGTATATCTCCTTATGCCCTGGTTGCCTTTCTCAGTCCTAATTTCTTCCCCCGTCAGGGATTCTTTTTCTTCTTGGAACATTCGTTCTTGGCACAACTTGATCTTTTCTAACAATGGAGGTTGGACTTGAATCTCCATCAACTTTTCTTGGTTATCTCCTGGCACCCTGATCTCAATTTCCAACTTCTCCATATCCCTTATCAACGTTTCCTCCAAAGTCATCATCTTAAGTCTCTCCTTTCTACTAAGGGCATCAGCCACCACATTGGCTTTACCCGGGTGATAACGAATTTCACAATCATAATCTTTAATCAGTTCTAGCCATCTTCTCTGGCGCATGTTAAGTTCTTTCTGGGTGAAGATGTACTTGAGGCTCTTATGATCAGTGTAGATTTCACATTTTTCCCCATACAAGTAATGTCTCCAGATCTTTAAAACAAAAACTATCGCTGCCAATTCTAGATCGTGAGTTGGGTATCGAATCTCGTAGTCCTTTAGCTGCCTTGATGCATACGCGATTACTTTATCATGTTGCATGAGCACGCACCCTAATCCTTTATGCGAAACATCACTGTAAATCACGAAGTCTCCTTTTCCATCAGGTAACGCCAACACGGGGGCCGTCACCAACCTTTCCTTCAGCTCTTGAAAACTTTTCTCACATTTATCTGTCCATTCAAACTTCTCCGTTTTGCGGGTAAGTCGCGTTAACGGGGCTGCTATCTTGGCAAAATCTTGCACAAATCTTCGGTAATACCCTGCCAGTCCAATAAAGCTTCTTACCTCTGTTGGGGTGGTTGGACGCTCCCAATTCGAAACTGCCTCTATCTTGGAGGGGTCAACCAACACTCCTTCCTTATTAATCACGTGCCCTAAGAATTGAACCTCCTCCCTCCAGAATTCGCACTCCGAGAGTTTGGCATACAACTGCTCTTTCCTGAGAATTCCTAGGGCTACCCTCAGATGCTCAGCGTGTTCTGCTTCCGTCTTGGAATAGATAAGAATGTCATCAATGAAAACTATGACGAATTTGTCCAAATACTTCTTGAACACTCTGTTCATCAAATCCATAAAGGTTGCGGGGGCATTGGTTAATCCAAACGACATCACTAAGAATTCGTAATGTCCATAACGGGTACGGAATGCAGTCTTAGGAATATCTTCGGGTTTAATCTTAAGCTGGTGATATCCAGTTCTCAAGTCAATCTTGGAAAAGTATACAGCATCTTTTAGCTGATCAAACAAATCATCGATTCTTGGCAAAGGGTACTTGTTCTTTATGGTTAGCTTGTTTAATTCTCGATAATCGATGCATAATCTCATACTCCCATCTTTCTTTTTCACGAACAGCACTGGTGCACCCCAAGGCGACACACTAGGTCTTATAAAACCTTTCTCCAATAGCTCTTGCAGCTGGGTAGCCAGCTCCTTCATCTCTACTGGGGCTAATCTGTACGGGGCCTTGGACACTGGCGCTGTTCCTGGGGCTAGCTCAATTGCAAACTCGATTTCTCTGCCGGGTGGTAACCCTGGAAGATCTTGGGGAAACACATCCTCGAATTCATTGACTACCGGAATATCCTGCAGACTGGGCACCTCCTTCTGGGTGTCCACCACGTAAGCTAAATATGCTTCGTTTCCTTTTCGCAACAATCTCTTGGTTTGGGCCATGGTTAAAAATTTTCGTGTCTGTCTTATCCCCTTAAACACTATATCATTCTTCCCTGGGGTACTCAACCTAATCGTCTTTCCTTTACAATCTATCTGGGCA
Source organism: Heracleum sosnowskyi (assembly GCA_030848705.1). NCBI lineage: Eukaryota > Viridiplantae > Streptophyta > Magnoliopsida > Apiales > Apiaceae > Heracleum > Heracleum sosnowskyi. The sequence continues at coordinate 78,677,128 of CM061235.1, forward strand.
TTATTGCGGGACAACCAATCCATTCCTAAGATAATGTCAAACTCCCCTAGCTTAAAAGGAATCAAATCGACAGAAAAAGATTGATCTCCTATTTTTAACTCGCATCCGGGGTGAATCTGATTAACTGGGACTATCTCATGATTGGCTATTTCCACTTGCAAGGAACCTCTCAGGGGTTGAGCTTTAAGTCTTAATTTATAGGCAAAGTCCCATGATATAAAAGATTTAGTCGCTCCAGAATCAAATAAAACATTTGCACTAACTGAGTTGAGAGAAAGAGTACCCGCTATCACATCGGTATCCCTTACTGCATCCTGCACGGTCATGTTAAAAGTCCTGGCCGTTGGTGGCTTGTTGGAGGCAGCCTTGCTGGCCCCTGAAGCTGCTGGCTTGGTCTTTGAACAATTTCTTGATATATGTCCCTGCTGACCGCAATTATAACAAGTATAATCCTTGCTGATACTAGGGAAGCCCATGGTACAAGAACTAGCATAATGGCCTGGTCGTCCACATTTAAAACAAGTTGTCGTACCCATTTTGCATACTCCTGAGTGCCTCTTTCCACAGGTGACACATGCCAAAAATGGAGGTCGAGAGGATTGGGATTGGGGTGCTCCCGACTGTTTATTACCCTGGTTTACACTGGTGTTCCTGGTTGGTCTGGAACCTTCATTTCTACCGGGTAGGGAAACCGCTCTGCGATTGAACCTGTCTGAAGGGTTGCCTCCTTCCGAACCCCCTCCCACACTCACATGCTTCCTTTTTCTTCCTCCCCTATCTTTCTGGACTTGGTCAATGCCTGCTTCGGCAATTGAGGCTTTTTGTACTAGGGTGGCATAATCCGTAATTTCCAGAATAGCTACCCGATTCTGGATCCCTGGCCTCAGCCCTTGCTGAAACCTATTCGCTTTCTTTTCGTCCGTGTCCACGAACTCGGGCACGAACCTTGACAGTTCCGTAAACTTCGCTTCGTACTCTGCTACTGATAAATTATTCTGTTTTAGCTCCAAGAACTTGAGCTCCATCTGAGTTTTCATAAACTTCGGAAAATACTTTTCCAAAAATAGCTGCTTAAACCTTTCCCATGCTATCACAGCGTCTACTTCCATATTCCTCTTGGCCTCCCACCAATAGTTAGCCTCTCCCTTTAACATATACGTTGCAAAAACGGTATTTTGTGCTTCCCCAATACTCAGAATTTCAAATGACTTCTCCATCTCCTTAATCCATGCCCTCGCCTCTACTGGGTCGGCTGATCCTGAAAACTCAGGAGGCTTTAGTGATTTGAAAGCCCTAAAAGAGTTGGCTACATTACTGTTGTCCCCTTGAGGTGGTTGGGGTTGCCGAACCAAATTCTGTCTAAGCAAGTCCATGAACTGACCCATCGGGTCTCTATTCCGATCTTCCCTCTCTTGCTCAACCTCAGCTTTTTCCCTTTCATCCTCAAACTCCGCGGTATAGAAGGTTTCATCTCTTTCCCCATACTGGGAGTCTTCCTGCTCATTATAATCTTCGTCATATTCTTCATCATACTCAGGGTTTTCAACATGTTGGTTGTGACTTTCTTGGTCGATAGACTCATGGGGATTGGCCCTAGTTCCAATTCTTCGTGGAGGCATCGTACTGAAATTTTCGAAAACCACATTAAATTTATACACCTGTTTTGTAGGATTTCTCCTTACACAATGATAGTATATTTGGGATTTAGGATCCCCAGTTCTATATATGATGGCAATTTAATCGGAAAAACGCACACAGATAAAGATCAAACATACTGGTGACCATGTCTCTAAAACTGATGCAACTGAAACGAAAACCCATATATACATAGTGCTGCAAAAGTACAACATCTGAACCAACATCATAGTTTTAGAGTACAACCGCCTGATAGCAACAACCAACATAAAAGTGAAATACAAAGTCTATCCATCTAGTCTGCCTATGGGAAACTATATACAACAAAAAAAACCCTCCAAAAGTCGGCACCCTACTACGGCCGGGCAAGACTAGTAGGCTAGACTACCATATCACTGTATTTGGAATCAGCCACGAGCGCGGGTCAGGGCCCTCACCCTGATCATCGCAAGACGGACGATCTCCTCAGTATCAAATCGGGACACTCTGCCACCTCCGTCTGTCTGTAAGGTCCTAATCCTCGCTCGTGTCCGGCGCTCAATGCGGGTCACCTCCCTCCTAAAAGCCCGAGGGCGAAGGGTACCCATGATACGCTGGAGCCTAAGCCTCTCAGTCCTCTCTGCTGCGAGCTATAGCCGAGACTCTGCCAACCTGGCCTCTGCTGCTGTCAAGTCTGTCATCATCCTGCTCACCATCCATCCATGCACAGAAACCGGTATACCATCTAAGGGAACATGGGGCGGAGTGACGGGGCTCGCTGGCGGAACATCCCCTGCCTGAGTGGGCTCTGGGGTCTGCTCCTCATGATCCTCAGGAGGACTCAGCGAGAGAGGTGGGGAACTAGGGGGACTAGGGGGAAATGGAGGTAAGACAGAAACTGGACTCCCCGAGTCATCCCAACCCTGCTCCTCAGCTTGAGCCTCACCCTCTATCTCCTCCTCTGAATATATCTCAACAACAGGAATCTCCTCGTCGAACTCAGTGGCCGGAGCCCACTCTGGATCCATCTCTGGGTCCTCCTCCGGATCCTCCTCCGGATCCTCTGGAGCCTCCTCCTGGTGCTCATCTCCTGATCTCTCATAGTGTGGGTCAGAGGCCCGGAGTAACTCCTCATCATGCTGCCGCTCAAACGCTTCTGGGTCTGGGATATCACCCGCCTACACAATAACGAACTATATTACTATCGTGGTATTCAAGAATTCCCATAAGGGTTTTAGGTGAACCTGGCAAGGGTTCTTATTATCTTAGTGAGTTTATAATTATAACGTCTCATCATCTCTGGGATGTCTAACTCTTGGCTCTGATACCATCTCTGTAACAGCCCCAGATCCGGGGTCGGAGATCTGGTCATTATGGTCATTATTCCATACCTCATGCTTAACTTAAATTACATAAATAAATAATATGCTATGACCCCGCAATCTATCTTGCACACAAACAAGTTATAGTCCCAGAGATGAACTTGAAATAAGTACTGCTGACAGGATCCACATGCATATCATAAGTGATTACAAGCCCAAATATAATTTACAAGTTTATGTTTGCTGCCACTTCATTAAGTTATGTCATACACGTAATTAAAGCTGAATCCAACTACCAGTCTATATCACTAGTAAGTTCTACCTCAGCTATGGCGGTAACAGTGTTAGGGGAGAGTCCTCTGGGTACGTGCACCCTCTTGCGCAAAGTGGTCACGAGACGTGCCATCTGGTTTATCTGTTGTTGTGATATAAATAAACAATCAAGGGTGAGCAACAAGGCTCACCAAAATAATACTGTACTGATAATTACTGAAAACGAAAATCCAAGTATCGTCTATTGTATTAAACATTTATCTCATATCATAATCTGGAAATAAATTGATGTAAAATATTTCCAATCACTTTCTAAATTCATCGGATCTCATATATCCTGCTTATAAAATCATATACCTGAATAAACTTTTCTTTTCTGGAACTCGCTTAAAACATGTTCTTTCTCTGATAACTTGCATAAAACATTTTCTTTCATGAATGATGAACTGAAGACGGAGATTCTAGGCGACAGGGATACCCCTACGATGATCAGTCGTAAGGCGAATCCCCCTGCTGTTTTTCTACGTAGAAGGAAAATATGACAGAGCATACCCATTCCTTAGGGGTCTGATACTCTTCTCTCACTACCTCCCCGCCTTCGGTTGTAGGGGGAAGAGCATACCCGTTCGTAGACGAGTCTGATACTCTTCTCTCATCCTACGGCCGGGCACTATCTGATAATCTAAGGGAAGAACAGACCCGTTCATAGTCCGTCGGTCTACGCGTAATTCCCTTAGGGGACAGTCGCCACTCAGTCCCTTACATACTCTCCGAGTTCAAGAAAAATCCATAGTTCTGAAACATAAAGTTCCTTTTCCTTTTTCCCCCTAGTATACGACTCCACAAAGTAGTCATATCTGGTTGGAAAGGAAAATTCACCCATACTTCCCAAGCTGATGCTTGTTCATGGATACAACTTATTCCACTGATCTTACTCCTCGAGTCTTGAGGAAGTAATCAAAATCATTTTGATGGTAGCATACAAAGCTGTTAAATGAATAGTTTCAAAAAGATTTAGGACCGGGCAGTCCACTGGGAACAAACATAAATATTGAGAAAGGTCCCCTGAGTTTTGTAGTTTGAGCGAACATTTAAGTCTTTCCGAATATAGACTAAAAAGGGAATAGGTTTAGGAACCTTCTCTAATTATAATTATAATTAACTGAATAAAACTTTATTAGTTATCTAGGGTTAAAGAATAGTTTTCACAAAATACTTCCTTAAGAAGTAGAGCCTTAAATAATTAATGAAAACTATATTTAATGAAGAATATTTATTTAAAAGTAATTTCCACATACTTCCTTAGTAAAGAATGTAAAATAAATTAATAAAATAACCCTAGATAGCAACTGATACCATTCTCGATACGTAGTATAAATACAGAGTATATATAATGTAACTCTAGATAATAACTGATACCATTCCCGGTCCATAGTTTAAATACAGAGTATATACCTCCCCTACTGAGGGTTTTCTTAACATCTCAGCTCAAAAATATTGCTATAACCATAGCTTATAAACTCAACTCAGATCAATAACTTTTACATAGCATCATAAGTATCCTTTCGAAATCAAAAACACATAACATATGTCTCAAAATCTTTTATTTATCACAACAACAATTTATAGAGGTATAGGTTTGAAAACTTGCCTGATTTCTGTGTCCGAGGGTGGTGCCTGGCAGTGGTCCGGTAATCTATTAATAACAAAGATACCTTTTGTCAGTAACTCATACTCGGGAATTGTTAGATATAATTGCTGACGTTTGTTCATCAGTGTTTAAGCAACAGGTACATATCAGAGTTTATCTAGAAGCTAGTCAGAGTTTGATAAAGTCTGACTGGGTGAAGAGTTTACTGGAAGCCAGTCAGAGTTTGATAAAGTCTGACGGGGTGATAGTTGAATTAGCTGTCGGTGCTGAATTGAATATTCTAGAAGCAATATATTCTGAAGATTGAAAGAAGCAGAATATATTGATACAGCTAAGGAAACGGAATAGAAGATAAGAAGCAATCTGTAATTGATATGAATTGTATAGCTAATTTATGGGAGTATCAATTAGATAAGGATTGTGTAACTGTGTACTATATAAACACAGATAGGTTATCCCTAGAAGGGATGCGATTATTGATATATTATTCTTGTAACCTAGTAGCTCTTTGTGATTCATTAACATCACTAAGAGAGAATTATTTAATATAATTCAGTTTGTTGATTTACAAACTTGTGTTCTTGATTGTTATTCTCATACATACTTGATTATATATTGTGTATTCGGCCTAACAATTGGTATCAGAGCCAAGGCTGTTTAATATATACAGTTTTACGATTCAAACACAGTAATAATCATGTCTGAAGAAAATCAAGCTTCTCCCAAGGTTGAACAGGTTAAACCTAATTCTGTGAGTCGATATGAAACAATCAGGGTTCCAATTCTCAGGCCAGTGGAGTATCCAATTTGGAAGGTGAAGATGACCATGTTTCTGGAGGCTACAGATCCAGAATATCTCGACAGAATTTATGATGGTCCTCATAATCCAACCAAACTAGCCCCTGTTGTTGCTGGCCAAGAACAAAAGACTGTTCCAAAGGAAAAGAAAGATTATACTCCTGAGGACATCTCATCTCTTGCAAAAGATGCAAAGGTTAGACATCTTCTCCACAGTGCTCTAGATAATGTTATGTCTAACAGAGTAATTGGTTACAAAACTGCAAAAGAAATCTGGGATGCTTTGGAAGTCAGGTGTCAAGGAACCACTGCTATAAAGAAAAACAGGAAGACAATACTCACACAGGAGTATGAGCACTTTGATTCAAGACCTAATGAAACCTTGACTGAGACTTATGACAGATTTTGCAAACTACTGAATGATCTGTCTCTGGTTGATAAAGAATATGAGCTTGAAGAGTCAAATCTTAAATTCCTCTTATCCCTACCTGAAAGATGGGATTTAAAGGCGACAACAATCAGAGATAACTATGATCTTGCAGATACAGATCTTGATGAGATCTATGGATTGTTAAAGACTCATGAACTTGAGATAGAACAAAGAAACAGGAGATCCAGCAAGAAGATAAAATCTGTTGCTCTCAAAGTTGAGGAGAAGCCCATTAAGAAGGAATCATCAAGGAAGAAAGCCAAGGGAAAGGCTTTAGTCATTAAATCTGAAAGTGAGTCATCAAACTCTGATGATGACTCAAACTCTGATGAAGCTTCTGACTCTGAGGATGATGAAGAACAGATGATGCAAATGGCTGCATTGATGGTGAAGACCTTCAAGAAGATGGGATTCAAGAACTTCAAGAAAGGAAAGAGATTCTCAAGGAAAGATTCAAACTCTGAAAGAAAAAGTTTTAGAAAGTCTGATGGAAGGGAGACCAAGTCTGGCAAGAAGGATAAATCTGAAATCCAGTGCTACAAGTGTAAGGAGATGGGTCACTATGCCCCAGAGTGCAAGAAAGGAAAATCTGAGAAAGCACTCATCTCTAAAGGCAAAGACTGGGCAGATACTTCAGACTCTGATGATGAAGTAAATTATGCTCTTATGACAACTGTCAAAGATGAGACTGAATCATCAGAAAATAAGGTACCCCTAACTACTTATGCTTATGATACTGATAATATATCTGAATTGAGAATTTATCTTAAAAACATACATGTTAGTTATAGGGATCAGACTTTAGAGAATGAGAGAATTAAATCTGAGAATCTTAGCCTTAAAGATAGAAACAAGTTTCTTGAAAGAGAACTTGAAAATATGAAGCAGATTCAAAAAGAAAGAGATGATGCTGTTTATGTTGAACAGGAATTGCTTAAAAGATATAAGCAGTTAGAATCTGATCTAGAAAAAGAAAGAAAAATAATCAAGACTTGGACAAACTCTGGTAGAGACACTTATCAAGTGTTTCAGACAGATTCTGTAGGTTTAGGCTATTGTGAAAATGATGAACTTAGGTTTAAAGACAAGGTTAAGGTTAAACCACAACTTAAACCTGTGAAATTTGTTCCAGAGTCCACTAAGTTAAAATCTGTTGTAGTAAGAGAAGCTGATATGAAATCAGATGAAACCTGTGAAAGACAGGAAGATATTGTAACAGAAAATCTTATGGAAATAGAAGCTGTTAGAAAGCCAGTAAAAACTTGTGAAAAACAGGTTAATGTTGGCTTGATGACAGGAAAACAGTTCAATCATAAGCTCAAAGAGGTAAAGTCTGCCATGAAACCAAAAGGGTCCAAGAAGAATAGGAATGGGAAGATAGGCATAAATAAAAGAAATAATCATTTGCCTACTGCTGCTGCTCCAAGGAAAACATGTTATAACTGTGGTAGTTCTAATCATCTTGCTAATTTTTGCAATAAGAACAAAAATATTAATTCTTTACCTTCTACATCAGGAGTAAAGAATGATTATGTAAGGGTTAAACCACAGACTTTATGCACACACTGTGGGAGCACTTGGCATTCTATATATACTTGTAAGAGTTATCATGCTATTTATCACAATTATTATGAGCCAAAACCCAACTTGAAGTGGGTTAGGGCAAACTCTGCAAGTGTAAAGTCTGACAATGTTAGTTTAAACTCTGTTGATAGTGATTCCGCTGCAAAAGCTAACACTGTTAAGAAAGCCAAATGATCCAAGCAAGTCTGGGTCCTTAAAACTAACACTTAGTGTTTGTTTGTGATTGCAGGGCATAAGAGAGAGCACACTTATCTTGGACAGTGGATGCTCAGGACATATGACTCGAAATAAAGCCCTGTTATCAGACTTTGAGGAGAAGGCTGGCCCAAAGGTTTCCTATGGAGATGGCAACATAGGACGTACTATGGGATATGGCAATATCAATCTTGGAAGTGTCATCATCACAAATGTAGCTCTAGTCTCAGGACTCAAGCATAATCTGCTATCTGTGAGTCAAATCTGTGACAGAGGAAACCATGTAGATTTTCATACTGAACACTGTGAAGTTATCAGTAAATCTACTGGAAAAGTTGTTCTAGTTGGACACAGGCGCAACAACATTAATGAAGCAAGTTTGGTAACAAACTCTGATGGAAAAACAGTGTGTCTGTCTACAAGAATGTCAAATGAAGAGAGTTGGAAATGGCACAAGAAGCTCTCTCATCTTAACTTGAACAACATAAATGAACTTATACGAAAAGATCTTGTAAGGGGACTTCCAAAGTCAATATTAAGCTTAGATGGTCTGTGTGATTCTTGTCAAAAGGCCAAGCAAAGGAAGTCATCTTTCAAGAGCAAATCTGAATCTTCAGTAGTGGAACCTTATCATCTTCTGCATGTGGATCTCTTTGGACCAGTGAATGTGATGTCTATGGGCAGAAAGAAATATGCTCTAGTAATTGTTGATGAATATACTAGATATACATGGGTGTATTTCTTATCAAAGAAGGATGAAACTGCTCAAACTCTGATGGATCATGTAAATCTACTGGACAAAGGATCACATCATAAAGTCAAAATTATAAGGAGTGATAATGGAACTGAATTCAGAAACTCAATAATGGAAGCTTTCTGCAAGGAAAGAGGAGTGAAACAAGAATTTTCTGCACCTGGAACTCTAAAGCAAAATGGTGTAGTTGAAAGAAAGAACAGAACCTTAATCGAAGCTGCTAGAACTATGCTTGATGAAGCAAAATTACCAACTTATTTCTGGGCAGAAGCTGTTCAAACTGCTTGTTTTACTCAAAATGCCACACTGATCAACAAGCATGGGAAAACACCATATGAGATGGTGAAAAATAAGAAGCCAAATTTGAAATATTTTCATATATTTGGATGCAAATGCTTTGTGTTGAAGACTCATCCTGAACAGTTGACCAAATTCGAGTTAAAAGCTGATGAAGGAATCTTTGTTGGTTATCCATTGTCAACAAAAGCATTCAGAGTCTACAATCTGAGAACTAAAGTGATCATGGAATCCATACATGTGTCATTTGATGACAAGAAAATAACTGGACTTGAAGATGAAAATGAATATGATCAACTACGTTTTGAAAATGAAGATTTATTCTCTGATGATGTAAACTCTGATGAAGCAGGTCTGACAAACTCTTATGAAGCATACTCTGAACCTCTACTGGTAAATTCTGAAGAAACTGGAAATTCTCAAATTGAACAAAATAGAGAACCAGTAGAGGGGGAGCGTGAAGAAGCTCAACAAGACACAGCAAGTGAGTCAGTGGAGGAAGCTGATTCAAACTCTGACAGTTCAAACTCTGAGCCATCCAATTCAGGGGGAGCCTCAGATGCTGCAGAAAGTCAACATATGAATTAGGAGAGCATGGATCAAGGGGGAGGATCTAATAATGATGCAAGAAACCACTTACCAACAGCAAGAAAGTGGACACAGGCACACACACCTGATCTCATAATTGGAGATCCTGATGCTAGTGTAAGAACTAGAAGTGCAACAAATAATGAGTGTCTGTATCATGCTTTCTTGTCTCAAACAGAACCAAAGAAAGTGGAGGAAGCTCTTCAAGATGCTAGTTGGATTACAGCAATGCAAGAAGAGTTAAATGAATTTGAAAGAAATGAAGTCTGGACACTTGTACCTAGACCAAAGAATAGATCAATTGTAGGTACAAAGTGGGTTTTCAGAAACAAGACTGACAGTGAAGGTGTGATTACAAGAAACAAGGCTAGACTTGTGACTAAAGGTTATTCACAATAGGAAGGAATTGACTATGATGAAACCTTTGCTCCAGTTGCAAGATTGGAGGCCATAAGAATTTTTCTGGCCTATGCTGCACACAAGAAGTTTAAGGTCTTTCAGATGGATGTGAAAAGTGCTTTTCTCAATGGGAAGCTTGAAGAAGAAGTGTTTGTAGAACAACCACCAGGATTTGTAGATCCCAAGCATCCAGATTATGTCTACAGGCTTGATAAGGCATTATATGGACTAAAGCAAGCACCAAGAGCATGGTATGAAACTCTTGCTCAATTTCTTTTAGAAAGTGGGTTCACAAGAGGTACAATTGATAAAACCTTGTTTTATTTCAATTCTGGTGATGATTTGCTTTTAGTTCAAATTTATGTAGATGATATTATTTTTGGATCTACTAATGATAAACTTTGTAAGAAGTTTGCAAAGCTTATGCAGTCCAGGTACCAAATGAGCATGATGGGAGAGCTTAGTTATTTTCTAGGCTTACAGGTCAAGCAAACAGATGATGGGATTTTTATAAATCAAGCAAAGTATACCAGAAATCTTCTAAAGAAATTTGGTATGCTTGATAGTTCATCTGCTACAACTCCCATGGCTACTGCAACAAAACTAGACAAAGACACAGGAGCCTCAGTAGATATGACAAATTATAGAGGAATGATAGGGTCTCTTCTTTATCTCACAGCAAGTAGACCAGATATCATGTATGCAACATGTCTTTGTGCAAGATTTCAAGCAGACCCAAGAGAGCCACATCTAACAGCTGTGAAGAGGATTTTCAAATATCTCAAAGGAACCATAACTCTTGGTTTGTGGTATCCTAGAGAATCAGAGTTTAACTTGATTGGTTACTCTGATGCAGACTTTGCAGGCTGTAAGATAGACAGAAAAAGCACAAGTGGAAGCTGTCAATTTTTAGGTGACAGATTGGTTTCTTGGTATAGCAAGAAACAGAAGTCAATTTCCACATCCACAGCAGAAGCAGAGTATATATCTGCTGGTAGCTGTTGTGCACAGATTCTGTGGATGAAGAATCAGTTGCTGGATTATGGGTTAAGTTACTCTAAAATACCTATTTACTGTGATAACCAAAGTGCTATTGCTATGACAGGTAATCCAGTACAGCACTCCATGACCAAGCACATCAGCATAAGGTATCATTTTATCAGAGAACATGTGGAAGAAGGAAACATTGAGCTTCATTTTGTGTCTACAGACCAACAACTTGCAGATATCTTCACCAAACCTTTGAGTGAAGCTACTTTTACAAAATTGGTAAATGAACTTGGAATGATCTCTGGTTTTGACTAGAGATACGGGTTAGACTCAAAAACTATACATATTTGATTTTTATGCTCATGATTCCTTTCATGTTTTAACTGTTATGAGTACCAGTGTCATAAACTCTGAAAGTAAACTCTGATGCTAAACTCTGTTAGTCATAAAGTGTTGGTCATACTCTGATAGTTAAAGTCTGATGTTAAACTCTGATTGTGATTTTGTCTGAAACATATGGACCTATGAAGAAATTTGTATGAAGCATAATTCTCAGTTAGTAATTATGAAGCCTTAAGAGTTGTATAGATTCTGATCTCAAATATGTGCAGTAAGTTAACACAGCATGATACTGTCTCTATATTTATAGCATCTCTTAGTTTATTAATGCTATACATTGAGTCTGTATTAGCTGTTTTCATTTTCTCTCATAAATTAATTGTATTAACTGATGGAAAGTCTAAACTCTGATTATTAATTGCAAATAATTCACCCTCAAATCAAAAGATGCCAAACAGAGCACAAATTCCTTTGAGATCATGTTGTGCCTAGGAAGATCCAGGAACTTATTGTATGAAATAAGGGCTAAAATCCTTGATTTTTGGTGACTAGTGCCAAACAATGATTACTGGAAAAATAAAAAAAAAATATAAAATATATATATATATATATATATATATATATATATATAGATATATATATATCTATATATATAAATAAAGGGGGTGAAAAATAAAAGATATATCCAAATGAAAGGATATCAGAATACAGAGGTTAGATATAAAATCAGATTTTATTTTATACATGAGAGTTTAGGCAACCAGTTTTTACTGCTTTAGTTTGTGGATTTTATGCACTTTGAGATGGTCTAAATATACATATTCAGTAAACTCTGCTATTACACACACATATTTTCACACCTGTACAGTTTGAGAAAAGAGTTTATTGACAAAGAAGGACAAATGGTAAACACTGATGTATTGTGTGAAATACGCCGAGGTAACTTTGTTTTAATCTCTGATGGTTAAAATGATTTCTTTGTTTCAGACATTTTATAATTTTGAGATTAGACATTTGTTTTGAAATTTGAAAGAGTATGAGAACAAACGTTCGTATTTGTATTAAACAGAGTAGAGAGAGGTTGTGTGTTTTGAACAATGTGACAAGCGGTAATTTTGGCTATTTTTACTGCGCGTGTGTATTGGAAGTTGTTACATACAGCTGTCAGCGTATACATGTTTGACATCTGTCCCACTCACACATTTTTCAAAGACGCCTGCTGTGTGTAGTAATGATTAAAACGATTGGGTTTTAATTTTCACAGTTATTATTTAAACTTACTACACATAAACGGTTCATTCTTTTACACACTTCAACTTTTCATAAGTTTTTACTCACAAACACTGTCTCAAACACTTTCACTGCATACATTCTACACTTTTCTCTGTCTAATTTCTTGCTTTCTTCTAAACTTTTCTAATGGCTACTACAATGTTTACTGCTTCTGGGTTAGAATTTGTCCCGAATAACTATGCTGCTCCTTTGGCAAATGAGAACGCACCAGAGGCGTTTCATTTGATTCAGAATTTCTTGTCAAACTCTGATATTGGTACTGCTCTCACCGAACCATTGAAGCTGTCTGGATCTCAAATAAGTGCTTTCTGGCAGACAGGTGTTTATGATGATGGAGGTGAGAATGGATCTCCATCAATTATTTTTGAGTATCAAGGTCAAGAGTTTGTGGTTACTCTTGTGACTGTCCATGATGCTCTGCACTTTGAAGATTTTAATTCTTATACAATCTCTGTTGGTGATGGAGAACTGCTAAGAATGATGAGGGATATTGGATATTCTGGGTCATTGGCCAAGGTGGGTCAATTGAAGCGTCCATTCTTGAGGAAGGAGTGGAGTTTCTCCTTTGATTGCATTACTAGAGCTTTTGGGAAGAAATGCACCAATTGGGATGCAATTCCTACAGATAGTCTGCAAATCGGGTATTCCTTACTCTATGGTGATCACTTTGATTTTGCTAGATTAGTTTTAAATAATATTGGTGAAAAGATGACAGAAAATAGAGGTATTGTTTATTTTGCACGATTCTGTCAGTTGATATTCTCTGAATGTGTTTCTGGAGTAGAAATAGCTGAGAATGATGTGATTCCTTGTTTTAAATTACATAAACGCATATTCTCTGACCTTACAAATAAGGATCTTAAGAAAGGGGAGGTTGTTGCTCTGCTTTTACCTGAGAGAGTACAACAGTTTTTAGATAATCCAGAACCTCAAACTCAAACTACACAACCACAACCAGAACAACAAACTCTGCACACTTCCTCATTAAACACTGAACCTTTACCACAATCTACTTCTCAACAACCACAGTCTGGTGGTAGGATTAAGAAAAGAGCTATCAAGAGAAAGGTTAGGGCACACAGACCTCGTTCTGATGAAGCCAGAGTGTCTGATGAAGAAGAGGATGTGCATGTAAAGAGGAGGAAGCTTGTAGCAAATTATCTTTTTGATGATTTGGTTGAAGCTGAATTACAAACAGACTCTGATATTGTGATTCAGGAAGCTGCTGCAAATGAAGCTACTATGCCCCCAGAGGATAGAGCAAATGTTGACGAGGCAGTTGAAGCTCCTGAAGCTGTAAATCAGGAGATTGCACCTGAAGCTCCTGAGGTTATTGTTCAGGAGGCTACTGAAAATGATGAAGAAGTTTTTGAACAACAAGGTTTTGATATGGATCTTGAAGCACACCTCTCTATAAACTCTGAACATTTCACAGAGGGTGTGGAAGCTGATCAAGATACTGTAGAACTTGAAGAATCTATGGCTTCTCACACTGAAATCATTTCTTTTGAATTTGAAAAAGGTGAGGAAGTCGATCAGACTTTAGATGCTAATGCTACAGAAACTGTTGCTGCAAATCCTGATGTTGCTGACAAGGATGCAACAGAGAATGTTCCTGTAAAAGTGACAACTGAAGCTGCTGTAGAGACCTTGGATGAAGCTATGGCAGAGTCTGTTCCCATAGAAGCAGAGTTTGTTGCAAACTCTGAGATTAATGAAGCTGAGCAGATAAATACTGAGACTGCTGCAGAAGATGTTCCTATGGAAAATGATGCTGTTGTTATAGCAAACTCTGTTAATAGTGAGGAGCTCAAGTTGAAGCTGAGGAAGATGTTCCTGATTCTTCTAATGCTGATTCTTTTGCACACTCTGCTGATAATTCTGAGAGAGTTGCTGCTCAACATGCTACAGAAGCTCACTATCAAGATATGTATTATTTTGCTTGGTCATCCAAGGATACTATCTTTTCAAATGAAAGAGCTGCAGAGTTTGTCACAAAGTCATCTAAAGAGATTACAAATCCAGAACTTCTCAGTCATCTCAAAGCAACAATTGTTCAAATCAAATCATTAAATAATCGTTTGATGATTCTGATAAGGTGATTGAAGGATTAAGGAATGATCTAGCTACAAAGGAGCTTACACAGCAGAAGGATAAATCATTATATATTTCCTTGTGTAAAGATCAGAAAGTTTTTGATTCCAGGCTGTCCAAGGTTGAATAAAATCAAGTCAAAATGTCAACTAAGTTGGATGAAATTACAAATTCCATTGAATTGCTCACATCAGTTTTGCTGTCTGATGATGTCAAAAAGGGGGAGAGACTATCTCAAGACAAATGCAAGAGCTCTCAAACTCTGACTCGGAAAGATGACACTACTGATGGTGGTGCAAAAGATAAAAATCCAAGGACAAGGAATGTTCAAGGGCAAGGGAAGAGATCAAACTCTGATGCTCAGATAAATGCTGGAAAGAGAATAAACTATGGTGGTCAATCTTCTTCTAAACTCAAGAGTTTAGCTGTTTCAGCTAATCCAACTACTGATGAAGAGATTGCTGCTAAGTTGTTTTTGGCAGAGCATGGAAAGGGTGTTTCTATTGAAGATATCCAGGCAGAAGAGCAATTGCTTGCTGAAGAACACAAGAATAATCTTGAAGCTGGAATCTACAAGAAAAAGGAAATCAAGGCTCCTAGAAAGAAAGAAACTGGAATTTCTATCAAAGAAAATACTCAACAGAGTATACAATATACCAGGAGGCCTGTGATTATAAATGCTGATAAAGGTAAGGGTATACTGGTAGAAGAAGAACAGTTACCTAAGAAAGTTTATTCAACCTCTGACAAAGCTCAAGTTGAAGTTTTTGAAGCAAGATCAACCTCTGACAAAGCTCAAGTTGATAGATCTACTAAGGAATTGACAACCTCTGACGTTGCTCAAGTTGTTCAAACACCACTCTCTTCTCAAATGCTAAATATTTTCAAAAGACCAACTCTACCACAAACTCTGAATCCTAGTTCTGTTAACATACTGCAAAGTAGGACTACTATGGGTAAGGAAAGAAGAGATAAATCAGGTCTGGGATCACACAGAGAAAGGAGGATAAATAACAGTCCAATGGATCAAACTTCACTGGCAGAACCTGGTGTTGGGGTTACTCAAGAGAGCCTTGACAAGCTAGAGTCTGTTCAGTTAATCTATCATAAGGGACTTAGGAAGGATTTTCTGTTATACTTCATGAATGATGGAAGAGTATACAGAATTGGAGAAGATGATATTCGTCTGAAGTTATGGGAAGAGCTAGAGTATGTTCTATATCTCCTGAAGATCAAAAATAGAAATACTCATAATGCTGCTCTGGTATTAAAAGACAGAATGATGAAATCAAAAGTTCTTTTTGGAGGAAATGTTTCCAGTGCATATATTCCTAAGTACAGAGATGCTTATGGAAAAATTGTTGAAATGAAGAGGAATAGTGCCAAATTCACAACAACACTTGGAACAAAAGTTTTGGAATTCAACCCTGAGTCAGACAAAGCTTATTATATTCGACTAGGGAATGATATGAGGAAGAACAGTATCTATTCTCTGAGGGCTGCCATATATCAAACTGGTGAAGGAGATCCAGAGTATAAGGAGCTGAAAGAGATTATGATAGCTGAACTTGAAAGGGCTGAGAGAAGATTACTATCAGATTATATCAGGACTGTTCCTGATATCCAAGAAATTCAATAAAGTCTGACTGTAAGTTTTTTTTATGTTTTCTGTTCTAAGTTAAAATTAAACTCTGTTTTAAAATTAAACTCTGTTATAATTAAACACTGCATTTGTTATATGTTTTGACATCATCAATTATCTTTTTAACTTGTACATTTTGGTATGAACAAGTTGGGGGAGATTGTTAGATATAATTGCTGACGTTTGTTCATCAGTGTTTAAGCAACAGGTACATATCAGAGTTTATCTAGAAGCTAGTCAGAGTTTGATAAAGTCTGACTGGGTGAAGAGTTTACTGGAAGCCAGTCAGAGTTTGATAAAGTCTGACAGGGTGATAGTTGAATTAGCTGTCGGTGCTGAATTGAATATTCTAGAAGCAATATATTCTGAAGATTGAAAGAAGCAGAATATATTGATACAGCTAAGGAAACGGAATAGAAGATAAGAAGCAATCTGTAATTGATATGAATTGTATAGCTAATTTATGGGAGTATCAATTAGATAAGGATTGTGTAACTGTATACTATATAAACACAGATAGGTTATCCCTAGAAGGGATGCGATTATTGATATATTATTCTTGTAACCTAGTAGCTCTTTGTGATTCATTAACATCACTAAGAGAGAATTATTTAATATAATTCAGTTTGTTGATTTACAAACTTGTGTTCTTGATTGTTATTCTCATACATACTTGATTATATATTGTGTATTCGGCCTAACAGGAATCAAGCAATCATCATACTTAAACTTAAACGCCATACCAATACAACTATATGCTCATAACCCTCGTAATCTCTGCTATCATCTTATAGTTAAGCACTTGTTTGCTATTAAGGGACATCATCCCAACTTGCTCTTGATCTGTCTTGAAGTTATAATTATTCTAGGGTCAACCTCGTATGATCCATTTCAAGATTTTCGATTCATTTCTCAAAGTTTTCCAAAGTTATACCCAAGTACTTGTTTTAAGGGGTTTCTCGCATTTAACCTAACTTCAAACATTTTTATAAAATCGAAAAACGATCTTTTTCACACAAGGTCTTCTCCCACACTTTCCTTTCTGTCTCTAGTATTTAATTACCAAAATTATCTCCTGCAATGATCAAGTCAAGAGAGCTTTATCTCAGTTACAAACTTAACTTCTCGTTTCTGAACCACTTTTACTAATTTGACCATATCTCCTAAACCGTAAATCGGATTGCTTCGATTTTTGCACCAAAACGATCTACGCTAAAAAAGCTATAAGTAGAAGTCATATAAACATTCATACCCGAGACCTATCTTAACTGTTATGCTCTGTTTTTAAGGGCTTTAGAAATTTCGTCATTACGACGGCTGTAATTCGAATAATCCCAAATTTCAAACCATCTAAATTGCTCATCAATCACTCCAATCAACATATACATCTGATCCAACCAAGAACTGAGGCCAAGCAATGCCTTTACGTTCTTAATACTCAATAATACTTGTAACAAAGCTCAAACATAGCTACTAATGTCAACTAAGGCTATAAACATGCATCAACATCATTAATCATCCATAAACTTCACACTACTTCAAGGGTTTCAAGATTTATACCTTCTTTCGAGTTTATATAAGCCTAATAATCCTTGTATGATCCTTGTATGGTCCTAAGATAGCTTGAATCCACAAAAGAAATCAAGAATCAAGAGTTAGTTCTTGAAAAGTACTATTCATCTTCATCTTCTTTCATTTATTTGATCATGAAATGCTCAAAGAAAAGATATAAGATTCATGGCTCACCTTCTACTAATCACTAGCTTAGTTTTAAGCTCTAGGTTGTAATTGTTGGTGGAAGAAAACTTCTACTTCTCCTTCTTCTTCAAGCTTTGCCGAGAGGTATAGTAATGGTGGTGATGCTTCCACTTTTCTTTCTTTTGTTTTTAATTACTTACATTTTGTAATTAAATGGTCAAAGTGATGAGTCATTGGTCCTTGATGCTTCTTCTTGCGACACTTGGCGCACATGCATTGGTCCTGGGATAAAGTAGCTTTCCTGGTTCGTTTAATTTCGTAGAACGCTCGCAAGATTTCTCGAGGGTTCTATCGAGGTATTTTACCGAAATCGTTCTCGATACTTCTAATTCATTTATCAAATCCATATCCATGGAATTAATAATTTAAATCCTTAAATATCCTCAAATAATAATTATTTAGTCCGTTTTTGGTGAAATTTCGGAGAAAACAAAAAATGCTATTTTTCCGATTCTGACAGCTTTTGCATTCTTTTATTTCCATCGTAGATCACTAATGCGACTTTGAAAGTTTATTATATCGTCCCGCATATAGGGTGGTCTGAATAACTTTTAAATGAAGAGTTACTATTCATCAGTGGTTTTTCTATAATCCTTTGGATCAAAATCCGTTCCAATATTCCTGACCTATTTTCTCTTTATTCTTTGCACTTAGAAAACGTTCTAGTGTTTTCTCGGGCATACACTATCTTGTTTATGGAGTTGTCGGATGTATTCCAGATATTGATTTGGATGACATGAAAATACTTTCCTTCCCTGGAGTATTGTATTCTTATCTTCCAGATTGATTGTTCTTATTTATATGTCCAATCCATTCGTACTATTCTCAAAAATATTTGAAACTGAAATCCATATTCATTTCATAACTTGATTCTCAAAACCATTACCACTATCCATATATATATATATACTTCAACATAAAAGTTTTAATTCTACCCAAAATCTGGGGTCTTACATTCACCACCAGGCAAGTTTTCAAACCTATACTTACTGTTGTTGTGATAATAAACTGTTTTCATATATAATATGCAAATGAGAAGTATACATGTGTTATTGCATACTTGTTTTCGAACTGCTATATATATAGCGATACTCGAGGTTATGACTTGATGTTAGGGCTTATAAGCTAGATATGGGATATCAGTTATAAGCCAGTATTCTTATATAAATGCCCTAGGTTAAGGGGTGTGTGATTTCTTTAATGATTATTTTTCCGATAAAGATATCGGGTAACTGTTATTCGAGGATTAATTATTTATTTAATGAATATTATTTATGAATATTCATTTGAGGATTATTGACTTAAAGAATATTATGTATATTCATTTGAGGATTATTGACTTTAATGAATATTATGTTGAATATTCATTTGAAGATTATTTATTTATTTAATGAATATTAGTTTTGAATAGTCATTCGAGGATTATTTATTTATTTAATGAATATTAGTTTTGAATATTCATTCGAGGATTATTTATTTATTTAATGAATATTATTTTGGAATATTCATTTGAGGATTATTTATTTAATGAATATTATTTTCAAATATTCATTTGAGGATTATTATTTTCAAATATTCGTTTAAGGTTACTTATTTAATAAATATTATTAATTATTTTCAAATCAAAAAGTGGTTCCCATAACAATGTTTTTCCCATTTAAGTCCGTCTTTTAAGAGGATTTAAATGCTCGCTCAACTATCAAAAATATGGGAAACCTGATTTTAGTAACTGCTATTCATTTTAAACTCTCAACTCAAAACTGTCGGGGGACAGATATTTTCTCAAAGCAATTTAGTTGTTGCAAGTTAAATATTGTGTTACCACCTCAACGCTCGAGGGGTAATTTCATGGAACAAGTCGATATCCATTAACAAGCATCGCTTGGGAAATATTGGAGAATCTTCCTTTCCAACCTAGATATAACTACTGAGTGGAGTCGTATCAACAAGTATTACACTTGGGGAAAGGAAGACGATCTTTACGTTTCAGAGTCATGGATTTCATCTGAACTAGGAGCATGTGTAAGAGGTCGAGTCGCGCCGATCCATCATTTTATTGCCCCAAATGGGCCGGGAGATCCAGAAAGGCGGTAGACAATGTCAGGCTGTCGTGATACTTCCATCTACATGTAGAAAACGTATATTTTGTTGTACAACCTGCTACTGATCATAGTAAGGTTGGTACGACGGGCGCGGAGAAGGCTCCAGTATTGGTTCATCATCCAATTTGGATATTCCTGCAACATGTATTGGGGTGACGAACCAATCATGTTGGCAGGGGGTCGAAAAGTGCTTGGAAACGAAGTGGCAATAAATTCATGCAACTCCATCTTTTATTTTATGAGTTATGACTCTGATAAAACCTTATTCAAATTATATATGCACAAGGGAATGTGGGGTTACGGTAACATTATATTAATTTTCCCCGTAACTTCATCATTTACGTTATACTAGTATCTTATCCGTTTAAGGCATAACATGTGGTTACCAGAATATCTTTGAACTGTTATATACTGATAATTTGTCATAAATTATTTTTGGTGGGCTCTATTTCTCACCCTTGCTTTATTTATTTATATCACAACAATAGCTAGCGCACTCTGCGCAAGCGAGTGGCAGTCGTCAGAGATTTACCCGCTGAGGTCGTAGCCGCCATAGCTGAGGTAGTAGTAACCAGTAGCCTAGGCTACAGCTTTTGTTTCAGACTTATTTATATTTATGATTAATGTAATCAACGGCAAGAACTTTTAAAATGCACTCTGTAATCTTTTGGTTTGTAATAACTTATAACTTGCGGATCCTATGACTAGATACTTATTCCAATTTCATCTCTGGGACTATAACTTGTTGTGTGTGTTTGGTATTGTTATCGTGGGGTCACATCATGTAGTTTAGTTGTTTTGATTCAAGTGCAAGTATTATTGATGGGAATTGAGACCGTAACGACCGGATCCCTGACCCCGGATCTGGGGCTGTTACAGAAATGGTATCAGAGCGTTAGAGTTATAAACCCCAGAGATGATGTGACGTTACAATAATAAATTCACTAAGATAATAAGAACTCTTTCCAAGTTCGATTAAAACCCTTACGGGAACTTTAATATCATGATAGTAACATAGTTCATTATTGTGTAGGCGAGCGACATCTCTGACCCTGAGGCTTACGAGAGACAGCATGATGAGGACTTGCTCCGGACCACAGATCCATGCTATGAGGGTTTTGAGGAGGAGGACCCGAAGGAGGTCCAGGCAGACGCGGACACCGAGGTTGTTGAGGATTCTGATGATGAGGATCCCGAGGAGGACCCGACCCTAGCCGACACTGAGGTTATGGAGGGAGATGCTGAGGACCAGACTCCACTTCCTACTGAGAGAGCCCCTACCCCTCCACCACTGCCTTTGAGCCCTTCCCCTGATGATTTTGAGGAGCTTACCCCCGAGCCACAGCAGACAGAGGCTGCACCACCAGCAGACCCGGTTACCCCACCCCATGTCCCGTTAGAGGGGATACCAGTGTGCGTGCATAACTGGACCGTGAGCAGAGTTCAGTCAGATTTGGTGGTGGCTGAGGCTAGACTAGCAGAGTCACGGATGCAGCTAGCAGCAGAGAGGGATGCCAGGATGGTACGCCAGGGCGGCGGGAGGTCTGTGCCCCCTCGGGTTGCCCGGAGGGCGATGACTCGCATTGAGCTGAGGGCACGGATGAGGATTCGAGCCTTGCCTACTGATGGTGATGGCAGGGTATCCAGGGTTGATGCTGAGGAGATTTTCCGCATGGCCATGGCGAGGATGAGAGCATTGGGCCGCACTTGTGGCTGATTTCAGAGATGGTGATGTAGTAGTCTAGTCTTCTAGTCATGTACGGACATAGTAGTGCCAATTTTTGGTGGGATTGTTCCATTGTATATAGTATCCTTTTTCTAACTAGAAGGATAGACCATGTATTTCACTTTTGACTAGATGCTGTTAAGACAGTTGTACTTGTAAATTGTCTATGTTGATTCGGACTATGTATCTTTGGTACTATGTATATATTCGTTTCTTTTCAGTCGAATCCCATTCTGTGGTGACGCGATCACAAGTTTATTATACTGTTGTCTATACTATTATGATTAAATTGTGATAAAATATAAAACTGCGGGAGTCTACTTCCAAATTATGTAGTGATTGTATTTGCAATCAAGCGAATGAACCTAACATGAAATTTTCCAAATTTTCAGTAAGATGCCTCCACGAAGAATGAGAACTAGGGCTAACCCCCACGAATCTGATGATCAAGAAAGCCACAACCAAGATAGGGAAAACCCCGAATACGAGGAGGAGATGGATGAAGATTATAATGAGCAGGACGACTCCTAGTATGGAGAGGCCGATGAACCCTTTTTCACTGAGGAATTTGAGACTGAAGAAGAGGAAGTTGAATTGGATCAAATGATAGAGGACCAGGGTGGAGACCCCATGGGTCAGTTCATGAATCTACTTAGGCAAAATTTGGACCGTTATCCCCAACCACCCCAAGGGAACAACAGCATTGTGGCAAACTCTTTTAGGGCCTTTAAGTCACTCAAGCCCCTAGAATTCCAAGGATCGGCTGACCCAGTAGAGGCAAGAGCCTGGATAAAGGAAATGGAAAAGTCCTTTGAGATATTGAGCATTGAGGAGGCACAGAAAACTGTTTTCGCCACTTATCTTCTGAAAGGAGAGGCCAACTATTGGTGGGAGGCCAAGAAGAACATTGAGACGGACGTTATCGTGACTTGGGAAAGGTTCAAGCAATTGTTTCTAGAAAAGTATTTCCCAAGGTTTATGAAGACTCAGATGGAGCTTAAGTTTTTGGAACTGAAGCAGAATAATCTAACGGTGGCTGAATATGAGGCAAAATTTACCGAGCTATCAAGATTTGTGCCAGAGTTTGTAGATACCGAAGAAAAGAAGGCTAATAGATTTCAACAAGGGTTAAAGCAATGGATTCAGAATCGCGTGGCAGTCTTGGAGATTTCAGATTACGCCACGTTGGTGCAAAAGGCTTCGATTGTGGAAGCAGGGAGTGATCAGATGCAGAGGGAAAGAGAGAAAGGGGGAACAAAGAGGAAACATGCAAGTATGGGTGGAGGTTCAGCAGGAAGAAACACCCCAAATAGGTTTAACCGCGGGGCAGCCTCCCTACCTGAAAGGAATACGGGTTTCAAGCGAACCGTAAGCTCAAGTGTGAACCAGGGCGGCAACCCATCAGGAGTGTCCCACTCTTACCAATCTCGACCCCCATTACCAGTGTGTACCACTTGTGGGAAGAAACATCCTGGTGTGTGCAACCAGAAACAGATAACCTGTTATAAGTGTGGGTGAAGGGGCCATTATGCTACCAATTGTGCTACGGGTAACCCTAGCGTCAGCCAAGGCCTCACTTGTTTTCAGTGTGGACGTCAAGGTCATATGAAGAAGGATTGTCCCATGAACCAACCCGCAGCATCAGGAGCTAGCAAAGCTGCCTCCAACAAACCACCAACTGCTAGGACTTTCAACATGACAGTGCAGGATGCCGTGAGGAACACGGATGTGATAACAGGTACCTTTTCTCTGAATTCAGTTAGCGCAAATGTTTTATTTGATTCTGGAGCAACTAAGTCTTTTATATCGAGGGATTTTGCGCATAGATTGAAACTTAAAGCCCAACCATTAAAGGATTCCCTATAAGTAGAGATAGCTAACCGCGAAATAGTCCCAGTTGATCGAATTCACCCAAACTGCAAATTGGAAATAGGGGAACAGTCTTTTTATGTGGATTTGATTCCTTTTAAATTAGGAGAATTTGATGTCATTTTGGGGATGGATTGGTTGTCTCGCAATAACGCGCAGATAGATTGTAAAGGGAAGAAGATTAGATTGAATACCCCAGGAAAGAAGGAAATAGTGTTTAGGGGAATGAAACAGACACAGAAATTTCTAACCATGGCGCAGACCAAAAGATTGTTACGAAAGGGAAACGAGGCTTACTTAGCATATGTTGTAGACACCCAGAAAGAGGTGCCCAAGTTACAGGACATCCCATTAGTCAATGAGTTCGAAGATGTGTTTCCACAAGACCTTCCAGGACTACCACCCGATAGGGTAATTGAGTTTGCTATTGAGTTAGCCTCGGGGACGGCGCCAGTTTCGAAGGCCCCATATCGGTTAGCCCCAGTTGAAATGAAAGAACTAGCTACCCAATTACAAGAACTGTTGGATAAAGGTATGATAAGACCCAGCGTGTCGCCGTGGGGGCACCAGTGTTGTTTGTTAAGAAGAAAGATGGGAGTATGAGGTTATGCATCGACTACCGAGAGTTGAATAAGCTGACTATAAAGAATAAGTACCCATTACCTAGAATAGACGATTTGTTCGACCAGTTGAAGGGTGCGGTGTACTTCTCCAAGATTGACCTGAGAACCGGATATCACCAATTGAAGATTAAACCCGAAGATATCCCAAAGACTGCATTCCGTACCAGGTATGGACATTATGAGTTCCTGGTGATGTCGTTTGGATTGACCAATGCCCCAGCAGCTTTCATGGATTTGATGAATAGGGTGTTTAAGCAGTATTTGGATAAGTTCGTTATAGTTTTCATCGATGATATTCTTATCTACTCAAAGACAGAGGCAGAACACGCAGACCATTTGAGGATAGCCCTAGAAACATTCAGGAAGGAACAATTGTATGCCAAATTCGCGAAGTGTGAATTCTGGCGAAATGAGGTTCAGTTTTTAGGACATGTGATTAACAAGGAAGAAGTGTTGGTTGACCCCTCCAAGATAGAGGCGGTTTCAAACTGGGAACGACCAACCACACCAACAGAGGTAAGGAGTTTCATAGGATTGGCAGGGTATTATAGAAGATTTGTCAAGGTTTTTGCGAAGATCGCAGCCCCGTTAACCCGACTTACCCGTAAAACTGAAAAGTTTGAATGGACGGAAAAGTGCGAGAATAGTTTCCAAGAGCTAAAGGAGAAACTGGTAACTGCCCCTGTGTTGGCATTACCAGATGGAAAAGGAGATTTTGTGATTTACAGTCATGCTTCGCATAAGGGATTGGGGTGTGTGCTGATGCAGCACGGAAAGGTAATCGCGTATGCGTCAAGGCAATTGAAGGAATATGAGATTCGATATCCTACTCATGATTTAGAACTAGAAGCAGTAGTCTTCGCTTTAAAGATTTGGAGGCACTACTTGTATGGAGAGAAGTGCGAGATTTACACTGACCATAAGAGCCTCAAGTACATTTTCACCCAGAAGGAGCTTAACATGCGCCAGAGAAGGTGGTTAGAGCTGATCAAGGATTATGACTGTGAAATTCTTTATCACCCAGGGAAAGCCAATGTGGTGGATGAGGCCCTTAGTAGGAAAGAGAGACTCAAGATGATAATGTCTTTAGAGGAGCTGATTAGAGAATTTGAAAAGATGGAAATAGAACTGAAGGAGGCCGGGGACGGTGCTGAAAAGTTGTTTAAGATTTCACTACAGCCAGAGCTATTAGAAAAGATCATAAGATGTCAAGAAAGAATGATAAGTGAGGATAGACATTCAATGACAGGGGAAGAGATCCACACTGTCAAGGACGATAAAGGAATAAGGAGGTATACTTACCGAATTTGGGTTCCGAATGTTCGAGAGCTAAAAGACGAGATTTTACATGACAGTCATAGTTCTAGGTATTCGATCCACCCAGGGAGCACCAAGATGTATGGAGATTTGAAAGAGTACTACTGGTGGCCTAAAATGAAAAAGGACGTAGCAGAGTGGGTAAGCAGATGCTTGACCTGCCAACGAGTGAAAGCGGAACACCAGAGGCCCAGTGGACTTTTGCGACCACTAGAGATTCCCGAATGGAAATGGGAACATCTAGCCATGGATTTTGTAGTGGGTTTACCAAGGAACAAGGCCAATCACGATGCCATATGGGTAATCATAGACCGATTAACAAAGTCAGCCCACTTTCTCCTGATCAACGAAAGATACACTATCGACAGATTAGTGGATATTTACATGAAAGAGATTGTCGTGTGACATGGAGTCCCCGTCGCCATTGTGTCCGACCGAGACCCCACGTTTAACTCCCGATTTTGGAGAAGCTTCCAGGAATGTGTGGGGACGAAACTAAACATGAGTACCGCCTATCATCCCCAAACTGACGGCCAAAGTGAAAGGACCATCCAAACGTTAGAAGATATGCTGAGAGTCTGTGCCATAGACTTTAAAGGAAGTTGGGATGAGCACTTACCACTGATAGAATTTTCCTACAATAACAGCTTTCATGCAAGCATCGGAATGCCCCCGTATGAAGCCCTTTATGGAAGAAGGTGTCGCTCACCCTTGTACTGGGATGAAGTTGGCGAGCGAAAGATGCTCGGGCCCGAAGTGGTCCAAAGGACTAAGGAAACCATAGACCTTATCAGAGGAAGGTTAGTAGCAGCCCAGGATAGGCAGAAGAAATATGCCGATTTGGCAAGAAAGGACAGAGAATATGAGATCGGGGACCTAGTGTTGTTAAAGGTATCCCCGTGGAAGGGATTGATGAGGTTCGGTAAGAAAGGGAAGTTAAGCCCCAGGTATATTGGACCATTCGAGATCCTGAGGCGCATCGGGGGAGTAGCTTATGAGCTAGCCTTGCCCCAAACCTTCAACAAGTTCACAACGTGTTCCACGTATCCATGTTAAGGAAATACAATCCGGACTCCAGGCACGTGGTAGAATACGAACAGGTAGACATACAACCAGACCTGTCCTACGTGGAACAGCCTATAGAGATCATCGACCGGAAGGAACAGGTACTCAGAAATAAAGTTGTTAAGCTGGTGAGAGTCTTATGGAGAAACCATAATGTTGAAGAATCTACTTGGGAACTAGAAGGCGAAATTCTAGAGAAGTATCCCCAGTTATTTTCAAACTGATTCCGGGACGGAATCCTTGTAAGGAGGGGAGACTGTAATATCCCAAATTTTGTACTTATTTAAGAACTATTGATGAATAGTAACTTTTGTTAAAAACCACTGATGAATAGTAACTTCTCCATTTAAAAAGTTTTTCAGACCACCCTATATACGGGACGATATAATCAACTTTCAAAGTCGTATTAGTGATCTATGATGAAAATGAAGGAATGCAAAAGCTGTCAGAATCGGAAAAATAGCATTTCCGTTTTCTCCGAAATTTCACCAATAACGGACGGATTAATTATTATTTGGGAATATTTGAGGATTTAAATTATCAATTCCATGGATATTGATTTAATAAAAGAATTTGAGATATCAAGAACGTTTACGGTAAACTACTTCGATAGAACACTTAAGAAACCCTGCGAACATTTTTTGAAATTAAACGGAGACGGAACAACGAGACATTTACAGGATTAAATATAGACATGGAAGTAACATGTAACAAGATTAATTCGAGGAATGCAACATTTGGATCATCCATGTGAAAGGAAACAAACCAGTAAAGCGAAACAGTAAAGCTACTTTAGCTAAGCCAATGCATGTTGGACAAGTGTCACAAGATGAGGCCATTAGGGCTATGACTCACCATTTTCTTATACAAATATCTCATCTTTTATTAATTAACCAAGGCAAGAAAAAAAAATTAAAAGAAAACCTCTTGAAGAACAAGAAGCTCTCGGCCAAAACCCTCCAAATCTCAAGACCAACTTCCAAGCATCCATAATTCATGTTCTTGGATTCAAAAGCTTCCTAATTCCTAAACCAAGGTAATCTCTTAACTTAGCATCATCCATGGATTGTATCATGCTTAAATCTTAGGTCAAAGATGAACATGAATAGTGATTTTCAAGAACTAACTTTTGATTCTTGGTTTCTTTTATTGATTCAAGCTATCCTAAGGTTATATAAGGGATATACAAGGATTATTAGGCTCATATACACTCCAATGAAGGTATAACTCTTGAAACCCTTGTTTATAAATTCGATTTATATGATTAGTTTTAAGTATAGTTTAGTCGGTATAATCGTAAGAATGATTAAGTGATTTTGATGAAAGTTTGAGGTTGTTTTGATGATGAGCAAGTAAATGTTGGTTTTAACTGATTGGTGATGATTATGGATTAGTAATGATGTTGAGGATTTGACTTGGTGATTTGGTTTGGATTGATCTTGTAAGTTTATGATTAAACTTTGGAATGGTTGAAACATAGCCGTTATAATGCCCGATTTTCCGTAACCATGTTTTGTTTGTGATACCCGAAGCATAAGGACTTCTGTCCAAGGTCACCACTGCCTAGTATAGTGTAGGTCTTGTTTCAAGGTTCGTTTTGGTATAAAGACCATGTGAATCCGATTTACGGTTTAGGAGAAACGAGTGTTTTAATTAAGGATGTTTCGAGAAACCGAACTATACCACTTAGCCAACTTTGAGGCAATGATTAAACCCCTTAAACGACTTGGTGGAATGTGAAACCTTGTGTTAACATGCTAGGTACGTTTAGGAGGACCCTCGAAAAGATTTCGTGTTAAAAGTATTTAATCTCTATTTTATAAAAATGTTCGAGTCGAGCGTGCGCAAGAGGATTCTTAAGGAGTTAACTAGAACTCATGTTTTAGTTTAAGTAAAGTACATACTTAGTCTCGTGAAAGTGTTTAAGTGATTAATCTTGGATATTTTGACTATGTATAGATCGCCGGATTGACTCGAGGCACACTACCCCTACTTCACCACCAGGCAAGTTTTCAAACCTATACTTACTGTTGTTGTGATAATAAACTATTTTCATATATAATATGCAAATGAGAAGTATACATGTGTTATTGCATACTTGTTTTCGAACTGCTATATATGTAGCGATACTCGAGGTTATGACTTGATGTTAGGGCTTATAAGCTAGATATGGGATATCAGTTATAAGTCAGTATTCTTATATAAATGCCCTAGGTTAAGGGGCATGTGATTTCTTTAATGATTATTTTTCCGATAAAGATATCGGCTAACTGTTATTCGAGGATTAATTATTTATTTAATGAATATTATTTATGAATATTCATTTGAGGATTATTGACTTAAAGAATATTATTTATATTCATTTGAGGATTATTGACTTTAATGAATATTATGTTGAATATTCATTTGAAGATTATTTATTTATTTAATGAATATTAGTTTTGAATAGTCATTCGAGGATTATTTATTTATTTAATGAATATTAGTTTTGAATATTCATTCGAGGATTATTTATTTATTTAATGAATATTATTTTGGAATATTCATTTGAGGATTATTTATTTAATGAATATTATTTTCAAATATTCATTTGAGGATTACTTACTTAATGAATATTATTTTCAAATATTCGTTTAAGGTTACTTATTTAATAAATATTATTAATTATTTTCAAATCAAAAAGTGGTTCCCATAACAATGTTTTTCCCATTTAAGTCCGTCTTTTAAGAGGATTTAAGTGCTCGCTCAACTATCAAAAATATGGGAAACCTGATTTTAGTAACTGCTATTCATTTTAAACTCTCAACTCAAAACTGTCGGGGGACAGATATTTTCTCAAAGCAATTTAGTTGCTGCAAGTTAAATATTGTGTTACCACCTCAACGCTCGAGGGGTAATTTCATGGAACAAGTCGATATCCATTAACAAGCATCGCTTGGGAAATATTGGAGAATCTTCCTTTCCAACCTAGATATAACTACTGAGTGGAGTCGTATCAACAAGTATTACACTTGGGGAAAGGAAGACGATCTTTACGTTTCAGAGTCATGGATTTCATCTGAACTAGGAGCATGTGTAAGAGGTCGAGTCGCGCCGATCCATCATTTTATTGCCCCAAATGGGCCGGGAGATCCAGAAAGGCGGTAGACAATGTCAGGCTGTCGTGATACTTCCATCTACATGTAGAAAACGTATATTTTGTTGTACAACCTGCTACTGATCATAGTAAGGTTGGTACGACGGGCGCGGAGAAGGCTCCAGTATTGGTTCATCATCCAATTTGGATATTCCTGCAACATGTATTGGGGTGAAGAACCAATCATGTTGGCAGGGGGTCGAAAAGTGCTTGGAAACGAAGTGGCAATAAATTCATGCAACTCCATCTTTTATTTTATGAGTTATGACTCTGATAAAACCTTATTCAAATTATATATGCACAAGGGAATGTGGGGTTACGGAAACATTATATTAATTTTCCCCGTAACTTCATCGTTTACGTTATACTAGTATCTTATCCGTTTAAGGCATAACATGTGGTTACCAGAATATATTTGAACTGTTATATACTGATAATTTGTCATAAATTATTTTTGGTGGGCTCTATTGCTCACCCTTGCTTTATTTATTTATATCACAACAACTTCTAGCGCAGATGGCCCGGTTCCAGCACACTCTGCGCAAGAGAGTGGCAGTCGTCAGAGATTTACCCGCTGAGGTCGTAGCCGCCATAGCTGAGGTAGTAGTAACCAGTAGCCTAGGCTATAGCTTTTGTTTCAGACTTATTTATATTTATGATTAATGTAATCAACGGCAAGAACTTTTAAAATGCACTCTGTAATCTTTTGGTTTGTAATAACTTATAACTTGCGGATCCTATGACTAGATACTTATTCCAATTTCATCTCTGGGACTATAACTTGTTGTGTGTGTTTGGTATTGTTATCGTGGGGTCACAGCATGTAGTTTAGTTGTTTTGATTCAAGTGCAAGTATTATTGATGGGAATTGAGACCGTAACGACCGGATCCCCGACCCCGGATCTGGGGCTGTTACATTGTGTCCCCTATAAATAGGGTTGTTCGTCTCAGTTAGAGTACAGAAATATGAAAGAAATTTTGAAATCAGATTAACAATCAAGGCCTTTTGACCAGATATCCTCGGATATACACCTTGGATTGAAATTGAATAGATTCCAAAGGTGTTATTACAGAAAAGAAGAACAACCAAAAAGGAAGTATCAACAACTAGTGTTACATTACAATTAGAGTTATCCACCCCTGAAGAATGAAGGAGTTGGAATTCAATTAACATATTTTTCAACAAGCCTCAAAATTTGAAATAGGCATCACAACAATCTTTGACTCAATTTAAAACATGATTGATCAAGAGTATCAAATACAAGATCAACAGGTGGAATATATTCACCAACACAGGTTTCACTTAAAGGAATGTCAAATATTTCATTAGGATGGGAAGGTATTACCAAGATCTTCACATACGCCTCCTCTGTCGACTCCTTCGATAGCTCGTTATTCGATTCTAAGCCCTTCTTTTCCACGTCGCAAAGTTATCAATATCGTACGTTGTCGTCGACTCGTAATAGTCCTTAAAGATTCCGCCGTATACATCTACAAACGTAAGAAGTTCTATCCAGCTTAGCACAATCATCTCAATCAATTTCCCTTATCTTAACTCACTCATTGGTACTATATCCAATAATCCAACACGAACTCTAAATGAGCTCCGAACTCCTACGCACTCTCATTTCTAGTTTTACTATAACCCTGCTCTGATACCAACTGTAATGTCCCTAAATCCGGGGTCAAAGGATTTGGTCGTCACGTTGCAATCTCAATTCAAACAACCTGCTCAATATTAATTCAACACAATAATAACATCTAAGACCCCAACTCTACCAAGAATATTTAAAGGTTATAGTGCTAGAAACAAGAATCCAAAATTCCATTACATAAAATTTTCTTCTTTACAACCATTCTCTTTACATACAATCTATAACACTAGTATAACTTCGATAAGAAGTATAGCAGGAAACTAATCTTATACAATATAATATTTAACAGAAATCAACTATATACAAAACCTATCACTAGCTCCAAATACTCTGGATCAAAACGTCTTTACGCTAGTATCTTTTCCCATCTCTGACCAGCTACGCGGACAATTCTCGTCAATATACCTTCATACTCAAAGGCTAAAATATATAAAGAAAACAAGTATGAGCGAAAGAATTGCTCAGCAAGTGCATTATCAAGTATAATATGAAAAGTTCCAAAATAAACATGGGATTTTCAACTAAACAAGCCTTTGGTTAAAACATTTGAAATCTCTAAAATTCTCAAATCAAGTTTGGTAATTTACCACAATTTCTCATTCAGCTTCTAGCAACTGAATAGTTTAAAACACGAAGAAATTTATATAGGACGTCACGGTTACCCGAACAACAATAACTACAATAGTATGTAGAAATTATGAAATAAATATAACTCATACGTCTTCGAGATCACAGTTTATACAAAAATACTAGTTTTGAAGATAACAGTTCTATTCACAACATCTTCTGAAACCAACAACTCTAGAAGGGTAGAATAATCAAGGAGTAAGAATGAGCCAATGCGCTTGGTCATGGAAGAAAGAACGTATTTCACGACTTCAATATGGTACCGACTGAATATGCGGTATTAATAAAACTCATCAAGGTAAATGTCTCACAACTGTCAGTGAAATCCAAGAAGTGGAGTTTTGACTATTTGGAATCCAATGTATTAAGAGTAAGTGATTTCAGCAAGATTGAAACCACTTTTTATTAATCAACGAACCAACAACTTCAAGCAAACGAATAAACCTGAATATCAGGTCATAACTCACAAGTACAGAACATATGGATGTAATCCATTTCAGATATAAGAAGTGATATTAGAATTGGATTTTTATTCATCATATTCAAATCAAAGGTTGAGCTGCTGATCAGTCACGCATCAACCCCGGACTTGCTTATAGCAAAGCCCTCTACTGGATCCTTGGCCATCTTGGCCTTAATTTATTCCGACCATAAATATGGTCCGACCATTATTGGTCCATTTAAAAACATTCCAATCCTATATTATATACGTCAGATGTCAGTACAATTGACAACCTTTCTACGACAATCAGGTGTCGGAAGAATCGACAACCTTAATACAACAATCTCTGGAAAACTCACATTCCAGGAAACAATTCAACTATGAAGAATCCATCAAGGAATAACAATATAATCTAGTATCGACGAGATCGACACAATATTGGGAGGTGCATATGAAAAGCGACAATATAATAAACATCGACGAGATCAATGTAACAACTGGGATAATAATGAATAATATACAATGACATGCTCAACAAGATTAAGTATGATATGAAACAGGCATTATGATATCAACAGAAATTACAACAGCTCAATATAGAGTAGGGTTCAAAGAACTGGCTCTAGATGGCCTTAACAGTACAAATTATCACATTATGGAAGGATTTGTTAAGATTCACCAATTTGGTAAGTGACAAGAAAGTCAAGTTCGAGTTTAAGGAAAATTCAAGGTGAAGTTTATAGATAAAGGAAACAAGGGTTTACTGACTTCTGACAAAAATATTTTAAGTCCTTCGAACATATACTTATAATAGATAAGCCTTGCATTTGAAGGAAGTAAACTAAATCATGCACAGCATATATGAATTCGAATCAGGGAATGGATCAGATAATCGCATTAACAAGAAATGATAATACTTGCATAGGTGCAAGATGGAAAAATAGAATACTTGTAGAACAAGTACCACAACTTCAGAATTTAAAATAACATTTAACCCTCATTGGGTTCACAAGTTCCCACTCATCTAGGGTTGGCAATATTCCAACCTAATATTTTTAAATCAAGAATTTTGAAAGAAAGCCTTAGTATACGGCCCATAACTATCTTTTAAATCGTTTCAACACAATATTTATATTTTTCCAATCAACATGGAAATATGAATCTAAACTCAAAAGGTATAAAATAATACTCGTCAATTTACGAGATTAAATAACATACTTGCAATTCAATGCAAAGGAATCGACATTTGGAAATTTAGTGAAAAGTATTCAACTTTTATAATAATAATTCAAGACAATATCACTCAATAATATGTGAAAGGAATAGACACTTGCATAACATGCTTTATATATATTTTCCTAAGTAAAACATAGGATTAGAAATCTTGTCACAATACTCTGATCAAAAGAGTGTATATATATTTGAATAAACAAGTATTAAGCATTTGAAAATATACCTACTGTGAACAATAGAGTAAGAGTTAGTTAAACTTGTCTGATGTCCAAGCTCTAACTGGATGTCTCTCTTCTAGTCCTGGAACCTCTACCAAGATAATACATAACCTTAATTAGTCACTTGATTGACAATTCACTTATTTTAAGTAAATTCCATTTTTACCCGACTTTCACTCTCTAGGGTTCACGTAACTTACGATCTTCTATACCGTTTACTCATCATTTCTAATCTCATCTTCACACCAATACGTAATCTTAATAATCCTTAACAATTTTCGTGTTTTAGTCGACTCGAACTCACTCTTTTAAATTAGCCAAAACGGATGGTCAAAGTAGTACCTCCGAGTTGACTTTCCATAGAATCACTATTCCGCAACTCACACTCTAACACTTTTAGTAAATCAGAAAATTAATAATTAATTACGAAACCACCTCAAGGAGCTTCTTTAGTATTTTTAATATTTATCAAAAATATCTTGATTTGAAAACATGAGTCGAAATAGGTGAAAGGCATTTTAAAAGTCGAGTCAACTACAGAGTTTTACTATTCGCGCTCGTTTCACAAAAACGCTCATAACTCATTAACCGTTAACTCTATTGACACAGAGTTTTCGCGTGCACGATCTAGAGAATGTCTAGAACAAAATGGTTTAAAAATATGTTTCTGGTCTGGGGAGTGAAAATCCCGAATGGGCAGTTTATAGCAGTGGGGTGCAGAAATCGTTTTATCGTCGCGTAGCTTCATTTCCGACATTTTTATAAAATTGAAAAACTATTGTTTTAACACGAAACCTTTTCGAGGACCTTCCTAAATGTCCTTATCATGATATACCAAAGTTTAAAATTTTATTATGACCTCTAAGTGGTTCGATCATAGCCTCAAAGTTGACTAAGTGGTGCGGTTTGGTTTTACGAACGCCTTACACTAAAACACATGTTTCTCGTAAACCGTAAATCGTAATGACATGATTCTTGCGCTCACGTAAACTAGAAACAAAGATCTACACACTAATGCTCATCATTGAACCAAAAGAGGCAGTTAGGTTTTCGGATTCTAGGCAGTTTTTAGCGTTACCGAAAATCGGGCATTACGTCGGCTTAAAACTTAACATTCCCGAGATTCAAATCTCATTCCAATTCACCACCAATCATCATACACATCAATTACAACACTTAAAGTCCATTATCAATCTCAAACTGAGCCAAACCAGTTGGTATCACATTCAAAATCCATCCACAACTCATCCAACAACTAAACAAACTACACAATCCACTTACTCATGACCTTAACAATACATTCATGCTTCCATCTTTCAATTATAAACATAAAACTCAACAAAACACTATTCATCATCTTCTTAAACTCAATAAAAGATCATGCTAGAGATGGTGGGTGTTGGAGATGTTACCTTTAAAAAAATGGGCTTGAGCTCTTCTTTGTTTTAAGCTATTAAACACTAAGTTTGGTGGAGAATTGCTCAAGCTTCAAGCTCCTTCTTCCTCATTCCTTAGGTTCGGTTTTTCTTCAATAAAATGGGGGTGGGGGGCTGCTCCTTTTGTGAGAAAAGTGTGGTAGATGTGTGGTTTAAAAAGTAAAGTGTTTAGTTTACCAAATTTGCAAGTTAGTCACTGCAAACTAGTCCCTCAAGTTTGCTAAGTTACAAAGCTCCTTCCACATACTTCTTTCACCCATTCTCTTTCTTTTAATACATATATTATTCTTTATTTCCTAAGTTATAATACGTCCAAGGTTGCTCCTTCAAGCGGATTTTCAATTCTCGTTTTCGTTTGCGATTTCTGACTGCGCGATTGGTAACCGTTTATTATTCTGGAACTTCTGCTGAAATATGGGATCGATCTGAGACTATGATAAGTGGATTTTATATCCACTATTTGCATTCCATTCGTACTTAAAACGATTGCTAGTTCTCAAGTTTCGTGTTAGTTTGATGTGTTTTCATCTAATTTGTGTAGGTTGCATAGTCGGAGGCATTGGTGTTGTTGGTGAAGAAATGGTGGTAATCGGTGAGCTTAAAGTAGAAATTACAGGAAGACCAGGGCAAGAGAACTCAGGAATTTGAGCACAATGCGCATACCTCACTGTTTTGGCCATAACTGGAGTTCCGGACATCAGAATTGGGCGATTCAAAAGCTCACGCGAAGAGGAGAGAAATTTCTACAAAACTGGGCAGGGGTTACCAGGCGCTACAGCGCGGTACCAGGCGCTACAGCGCGACCCAGCCGCTGTTTTCAGGCGCTGCAGCGCTTAGTCGTTTTTTCTGAATTCCTAATATCTGTCCGGGTCAATTTTTATGGGCTTTAAACCTAGGGCTGGCTGGGATATATATATATCATCAAAAACATCAAAATAGATATATTGGAGAGAGGAGAAACAAGAGAAACACTTTAGAGGAGGGATCTTCAGGCTAGTGACAAGCAAGGAGGCCTAATCTATTTTGGATCATTTGTATTCTTCTTCACACTATTTGGGGATTTATTTCTAACCCTATTTCTCTTCTATTATTATTTGTTTTCTAGAACCATGTTTTCTCTAGAACCCATGATGGTGAAAGGTTCAATTATGAACTAATCATTATCATGGGGTTCCAATGGATTTGATTACGTAATTATTGTGTTTGACACGTAATTGATTGTTGGGTGATCTTATTATGATAATCTATTATGGTTTGTTTTAATTGATAGATGTGTAGCTAGAATCTAATTTATTTATCTTTGATGATTGCGAAAGTGGATTCAAGGATTGGGAATATGCCATAGTAGCATGGGTTCATGAATTAATTGATTATTCTTGATTAGTAGCGTGATTTTAACCATCTCATGTTGCCCCATGTAGTTATAAAGATAACTTGTGCTTAAACCAATTGTGTTTCCAGATTGTATAGACATATATGATTTGAACGTGATGTGGTGTCCTCTTGATTTCTATCTCTTGTGGATATTAAGTGGTTTGATACGAGTGTACTGAAAGGTAGCTCGTACTATTGTCGTGTTATCTGATTAATTATCATGTTTGTCACCTATGTCGATTTAATGTGTCAACCTTTAGTGAAGTTTTCGATGAAATTGGAATTCCATGCTTTCTCATATACAAGAACTCTTAACTGTTAATTTATTCTTAGTTTAATAATTGCTTAGTTTATTAAAGTAGTTAATAATCAACCCAAATTGATAATTGTTCAAGCATTAAGAAGTAACCATACACTGTTGCATAGGTATTAAATTGGCATTTACACCTAGTCTCTGCGGAACGAATTTTATTTATCACTTGCTATTTGTGATCGCGTATACTTGCGTGTTTACGAGTCAACAAGTTTTTGGCGCCGCTGCCGGGGACTACGGTGTTATTTGTAGTTTAAGTGCTTGTCATCAGTGGTCGTTATAGATTACTGACTTGAACTGTTTTTTTATTTATTTGATGGATTATTGGGAGCAGGACTTCGTAATTGTGTGTGAGCTGTGTGCAGGTGGATATTACACTCATCAATGTGAGTGTAACAGAAACCGGCCAAATTTCAGCTGGGACTACAATCAGAGTGGTATGGAGCAATCCCAATATCCGTCCTACCCGCTCCAAAATCAGCAGTTTGGAGATGAGCCATACAGTCCATGGGGAACTCAGCAGCAACAGGGGCAACAATTTCAGCATCAGTATGCCCCAGTGCATCAACACTTTCAACCTCCTAAATTTCAGCAGCAGCAATTTCAGACTTGGTCTAACCAACAGTCGACCGAAGAAGCTAAATTAGAAGAATTGAGGTTGATGGTTAAAAGCAATGCATTGTCTCTCCAGACAATAGGAGATCAGATTAGTCAAATTGCAAATGCATTAAAAACATTGAATCAAATTGCAAGTGACACAGAAGGCCTGGCTGTAGAGCAGGAGGACAAGAACCTTCCTATCAATCTTGACTGGCCTTTCTTAGCCACCGGTGAGACCTTGATCGAAGTTCAGGAAGGAGAGTCTGAGGGCAAAGATGAGGAAGAAGCAGAACTTGAAGCTGATAAGGAAGGAGAACCGGAGGCAACCCAATCAGAAAATTCAGAATGTCCAGAAAATTCGGTTCTGAATAATCAGCCGCAACCACTTCCTTTGCAATCTGAAAATTCTGAAGAATCAGCCCAAGATCAAGAAAACTCCAAGGCTCAAGTGGCTATGCTATTTCCTTCGAAGGATGAAGAGGGTCTCAGTGTGGTAATGGTTGATACTGAACACCGTAAGAAGGTTGATCAGCCGTTAAAGTCAAAGTCTGTAGAGAGTGCTTTTCAATGGAAGTTTAACATTGAAGATGATGAATTAGAAGAGCATGTTCAGTTGTTGAATGCCGCTCCGTTGCAATCTGACTTCGACCAGTTGGAGGCCGAAGAGGAAAAGAGCATCACTCCTGCTGACAAATCTACTCCGGAGAAGACTACAGAGAGTATCCAAATCGATTTTCCTCCTCCATATCCACCGAGGCTTCAGAAGCAAACTCTAGCCATGAATTTGCCGGCGGAGGATGAGGAGTGTTTTAGCTTGAAATTGGTTGATGCAGGGCAGAGTAAAAAGTATGACACGGAGAAGGAGAAGGCAAGGCATGGCCAGCTGAGGATTACAGTGCCTTGGCTAATGGGGCTACGTATTCCACATAAGTTGCTTGGAGTGGAAGATCTCTGGAATTCTCAGGTGCGCCTTAAGCCATCATTTGAAGGAGCTCCCAAACTCGAGCTCAACCCATTGCTAGTTCACCTGGGGTATGTTTCTTGTAATTCATCTCCTTTGCTTGCTATTGTTATTGCTGCTAACTTTTCAGGTAGGCGGGAGAATGTTGTTAAGAGATCTGGTGAGGAGCGAAGACGGGTAAAGCTTGTCGTTGAAGATGTCGCTCCAGAAAAGATCCTTAAGTGGCCCTTATAGAGGTGCGGTGTGGAAATTTTTCAAGTTAAAATCGTGGCCAAGTCTAGCTAAAGACGTTAAAGAAAGGCGCTTCTTGGGAGGCAACCCATGGATTTCCTGCTTTCAAATAAAACAGTTGTGTTGTGTGGTCCCCGATTCTTCGTATATCCACCACCAGATTTACCACCCGAGGAGGGTGATCCTGCCGATAGTTAGGTATGTTCTCTATCCTTTTTATTGCCTTCAATGAGGACATTGAATATCTTAAGTTTGGGGGTGATTTGAGGATTAGTAGTAATTGTGTCATTGTGTTCATTTAGAAATCATAATGCATGTTAGTATAATTTCATTCATATTGTTGCATAATTGTCATATAGAGCATATTTGTTTTTGTTTTGTTTGTTTATGCCATGTGAGTTCATGTTAGTTGCATTAGCATGCATAGCATAATTCATGATCCCTTAGGAATTGACTGTTTCTAGTTTGATAGGTCGGTGTTGATTTGAGTGTGGTAATGATGAGTAGAGGGTTGATTTTAAGTTCTTATGAAACTGACTTGCATGATTCAGAAACAATATCTTTACACGGTCTCACTGTTTGCGCTTGAGCTAGATCAGGTCATACCTTGTTTGGATGTTAAGATTTAATCACTTGTTTATATCTAGAATTTTCTTTATTCCCTTGATGGCGTAGGAGCACTTAAGTATAAGTTTGGGGGAAACCAAGGATATCGTGCTAGTTGTCAATAAAGGCTAGGCGTCAAGTGGCTAGTAGCCGGCTCATTGAAAAGATGAGTAGTCTAGGGTGGGATGAGAAAAAGGCAAAGCGCACTCATTCCGAAATAAAAAAAAGAAAAAAAAAAGAAAAAAAAAAGTGTTTTGTTAGTTGTTTATGCAAAATTGATCAGGTTGAGCTCTTTAATACTCGAGCAATTAAGTTCTAGGGGACTTTGTGCCTAGTGACCTAAGATTTTTCCGGTCTGGGATCCACTAACCTAAAGCTCGCTACATGGGTATTATTGTATAAGCCTTTTGGGGTCTCAACCATTGCACGGTCAAATAAGCATGCGTATTGTGTTTAGTATGTTGTTTTGTAATAAAAGCATGAATTCCTGTCTAACTCAAGTGGATATTGAGGTGTCTTTAAGTGGTTTCTTG
Organism: Heracleum sosnowskyi; assembly: GCA_030848705.1. NCBI lineage: Eukaryota > Viridiplantae > Streptophyta > Magnoliopsida > Apiales > Apiaceae > Heracleum > Heracleum sosnowskyi. The sequence goes on from CM061235.1 coordinate 78,717,216, forward strand.
TGTCTAGAGTTTATTCTGTTTATAAACATGTGATTGTTTTGGCGAAGAATGGGTTATGTCTTTGTTCTAATTTCGGGAGTATATCTGGTGAGCATTGCACACACCCACGTTTTTGTCATGTATTGTTAGTATACGAGGACTTAGTCGAGCTCTACTTGGACGTGTTGCATCCTTTAACGTATTTGCTTGTTGTATTGGTTATGGTCGTTCTAAAGGGGATTATTACATTCTCATATTAGTTGCATTCATTCATTGCATATCGTTCGTGTTGCATTTGTTTATGCTTGAGGACAAACATCGGGTTAAGTTTGGGGGTGTGATAAGTGGATTTTATATCCACTATTTGCATTCCATTCGTACTTAAAACGATTGCTAGTTCTCAAGTTTCGTGTTAGTTTGATGTGTTTTCATCTAATTTGTGTAGGTTGCATAGTCGGAGGCATTGGTGTTGTTGGTGAAGAAATGGTGGTAATCGGTGAGCTTAAAGTAGAAATTACAGGAAGACCAGGGCAAGAGAACTCAGGAATTTGAGCACAATGCGCATACCTCACTGTTTTGGCCATAACTGGAGTTCCGGACATCAGAATTGGGCGATTCAAAAGCTCACGCGAAGAGGAGAGAAATTTCTACAAAACTGGGCAGGGGTTACCAGGCGCTACAGCGCGGTACCAGGCGCTACAGCGCGACCCAGCCGCTGTTTTCAGGCGCTGCAGCGCTTAGTCGTTTTTTCTGAATTCCTAATATCTGTCCGGGTCAATTTTTATGGGCTTTAAACCTAGGGCTGGCTGGGATATATATATATCATCAAAAACATCAAAATAGATATATTGGAGAGAGGAGAAACAAGAGAAACACTTTAGAGGAGGGATCTTCAAGCTAGTGACAAGCAAGGAGGCCTAATCTATTTTGGATCATTTGTATTCTTCTTCACACTATTTGGGGATTTATTTCTAACCCTATTTCTCTTCTATTATTATTTGTTTTCTAGAACCATGTTTTCTCTAGAACCCATGATGGTGAAAGGTTCAATTATGAACTAATCATTATCATGGGGTTCCAATGGATTTGATTACGTAATTATTGTGTTTGACACGTAATTGATTGTTGGGTGATCTTATTATGATAATCTATTATGGTTTGTTTTAATTGATAGATGTGTAGCTAGCATCTAATTTATTTATCTTTGATGATTGCGAAAGTGGATTCAAGGATTGGGAATATGCCATAGTAGCATGGGTTCATGAATTAATTGATTATTCTTGATTAGTAGCGTGATTTTAACCATCTCATGTTGCCCCATGTAGTTATAAAGATAACTTGTGCTTAAACCAATTGTGTTTCCAGATTGTATAGACATATATGATTTGAACGTGATGTGGTGTCCTCTTGATTTCTATCTCTTGTGGATATTAAGTGGTTTGATACGAGTGTACTGAAAGGTAGCTCGTACTATTGTCGTGTTATCTGATTAATTATCATGTTTGTCACCTATGTCGATTTAATGTGTCAACCTTTAGTGAAGTTTTCGATGAAATTGGAATTCCATGCTTTCTCATATACAAGAACTCTTAATTGTTAATTTATTCTTAGTTTAATAATTGCTTAGTTTATTAAAGTAGTTAATAATCAACCCAAATTGATAATTGTTCAAGCATTAAGAAGTAACCATACACTGTTGCATAGGTATTAAATTGGCATTTACACCTAGTCTCTGCGGAACGAATTCTATTTATCACTTCAACCCAAATTGATAATTGTTCAAGCATTAAGAAGTAACCATACACTGTTGCATAGGTATTAAATTGGCATTTACACCTAGTCTCTGCGGAACGAATTCTATTTATCACTTGTTATTTGTGATCGCGTATACTTGCGTGTTTACGGGTCAACAGACTATAAAATTTTACTATTCACCTTGGAGTACTATTCATAAATGTTAATATCCATCTTTGTTTTTGTTCTTCTTGAAATGATTCGAAAATATTTTTTAAAAAGAGCGAATAAAACTCTACGCGATTCTCGCCATGAATAGTAACGATTCACTATTCATCCTAAGAATCGAATACTTAATTAAAATGGTTCGAGCGTGAATCTTGGAATATAAATGGGATTTATATACTCTCGTTTGTGTCGTATATACGGCTTCGGAATTTTACGAAATATTTCCAAGTTGTGAATTTCTGAAATCCGATTTGATCTGCATACACTCATTTACAAATAACTTAACACATTTAAACACATAAACATTTAATAAATTTTGATATGAAAATACCTTTTCATTCAATATCAAATATTAACACGTAATTTTCCCGGATCTTACACCAGAAATTTGCTATGTTTTTCTGTGAATTATTTTTCTCAAGAAAAGGTGAAATTTTGTCTAAGTCAAAATTACTATGTCAACGAATGCATCATTTCGTTGACAGTCTTAGCATTTTTCTGGGTGTTTCGTTGATAGCTCTTTTATGTCAACGAAACGCAGCTTTATCAACGAAATAGACGGGACCTTAAACGCCCAATTCTGATTCGTTAATATAGCATAGTTAATCTGGACCATTGAAATTTGACACGTCTTTTACCACGATCTATGCATACACCCCTGTAAGTATAAATCATGGTAATATTTTAATTGTAACGGTTAGATTTTTAAGCCAATCCAGTAATTTACAATTATTATTGGACTTAATTTTTGAGAAATTTTGGGGGAGTATTTAAGAAATTTTGTTTTCTTTAATTCTTTTTTACCCTGCTCTCAAAATTTCCAAAGGATTTCTTACTTCTTCTCTCTCAAAGCAAAACAAAGTTTGAGCTTTTCTTCACTCAACAATGGCACCCATAGTCAAACTCATGTCAGCTGGAGGGTTCATTTACGAGAAGAACAACTCCATTCCATTTGTTGTCAAGGAAAGCCCAAACAGAATCTTCTTCAAGATGATGGATTTCTTGATGAATTGCAAACTGAGCTACGCAATGTTTCACTCAACTCCGTTGTACAATGAAATCATAGAGGAGATTTGGACCTCCTGTGAGTACAATGGAGCAAATTGCACTTTGCAATTCGCCATTCAAGGTAATGAGTATATTGTCAATTCTGATGTATTGCAAGCATGCCTTCACATTCCTGAAGATAACTGCTCAGCTTTACCTTCATATACTGACATGGTTAACATGCTTAATTCCATAAATTACTCTTTGCCTACTGATAATTTGGGTAAGATAATTAGGAGAGGTTTGGTTAGGGAATGTAGTTACTTAGTTGATGCATTCATTAAGGTCTTTTCTGGTAAAATCAGTAACTTTGATGCATTAACTAATTCAATGTTGATTCTGTTTACCATGCTCTTAACTGATAAATATTATAACTTTAGCACCCAACTTATGTATGAAATTGGTGCTAAGTTGGGTGATAAGGCTAATAGGAAAAAGAATATCTATTATGCTAGATTTCTAATGATGTTGGCTAACCATGTTAGTCCAGCACCATTGGTTATCTCTAACCCAACTTCCAGGTTTGACTGCTTTGTGCAAGAGAAGAGGGTCTTGACAGATATACTGAGGCTCAACCACAATGGTGATGTCCCAGTGGTGTATCTACCCATAATTGAGGTAACCACTACTAACCCGGTTAGTTTAATTGTTACTTCACCCACCTCTGTTGCTATGGAGTCTGTAGTTGTGACCCAACAGGCTCCTGCCCCTGCAACAAAACCAAAATCTAAGAAAACCTCCAAGCCAACCTCAGGTGCTTCTCAAAAGGCACCTGTTGTAAAATCCACTACACAACCTAAGGGGAGTGATTCTGGTGTTGTGAGAGGTGAGGGAAGGGGTGAAAATCAAAGAAACCCTAAGGATAAGGTGGGAGAGATGAGTGTTTCCCAGGCTAGCCCCATTGTGTCTTCCCAACAAGGCACAACGAGTAATATGGATATTAGCACAAGTCTAATTGCATCCTCCCAAAATGATGTAATTATTGAAACAAGCTCTCCTCCAAGAGCACACTCCAAGAGGGTAAGGGACACTTCAAGCCCACATTCATCAATTTCCCAATACCAAAGGAGAGTGAAGCAAAAATACCAGGTCACACAGGGTGCACACACACTGGAAGCAACACTTCCAGTCTCTCAAATTCAGTTTGATGTAACCCCTATTATAACTCTGGGGTTACAGTCCCATTCTCTAAACATAAATCTTGAACCAACTCCACAAAATTCACCAACTCAGTCATTAGATGTGGATATGATCCACTCATTTATTCCTGATTTTCCAACTCTATTCTTGGAGAAGCCCCACTCTGAAATTGGTGGTCATCACTTGTTAAGTGATTTGTTGGGCCACCAATCATCTTTTTCTGAAGCTACAAGAGGATCTGTGGAACCATCTCTCAAATCAATCACCACATATTCTACTGTAATTTCACTTTCTCAGAATGCTTTCTTGACTTTATCAACGAAACAGCCTCTTTCGTTGACAAGTGTTTCTCCATCAACGGTATCCATACCGTTGACAGTTCAAACTACCATACCGTTGATAGTTCATTCTGCACCTTTTATTGAAGATCAAGTTGTTCACACAACTAGTGCAGATGATCTAGTGGCAGTTGAGACACTTCTAGGATTGAGAGGGAGTGAATCTGAGAGGCTGGCTTGCAGCCAGGCAAAAGGAGAGGTTGAGAGTGAGAGGCTGACTATTTCTTCCAGTCAGGCAAAAGGAGAGGCTGAGGGTTCCACCTTAGTAGGTGAAGGTGAGGGTGTGAGAGGTGTGAGCCATGGGGAGCCCATGATGCAAGAATATAGTGGAGAGAGAGAAGGGACTACAGGAGCCACAAGGGAGGAAGCAGCCATTGCAAGTGAGTTCATGGAGGTTCATGAGGGTGAAAGGGAACTTACTTTCCAAGAGCATTATCAACAGACTCTGGATAGTATTTCCCTGGATCCTGATACCTTTACTCATCCTGTGTCAGCCTATCAATTTATGGCTCAACGGGGCAATGTGGAGGCAGAAAGGTCACTCAACCTAATTCATACAACTGTAACTATGCAAAGAGCAAAGGATGCATTGACCAATTTGTCTCCAGGAGCTGCAGCAAGTGGTGAGTTTGATTACTCTGATGATGATGACAGTTTTGGTGATAATCTACAGGTGGCCATCACTTCACAGACTGGGACTTCTGTGGTGCCCCCTACACCAAACTGGCTTTCTCAGGATATGCATGGAAGAATCAACCTGGATGCTGCAATTACAAGGCAGTATAATGAGGCCTATCTGGCTCATGAGTCTGCTAATGCAAGTGACAAGAAATTCTACAAAGCCATCATGGATTCACTGGAAATTCAAAGGGTACAGATGCTGCAGACTAGGAGTGAAGCTAGGGAAATCAAGGACTCTATTGGGAACCTGAAGGATGCTTCTCACAGGAGGCTTGATGAAAAGCTTCCTCTTCTCACTGTGTCCAAGATGAATAGGTTTTTCACTAAGGAACCTGAGGTGGCTACCTCCTTGAAGACTCTCTCTTCTAGAGTGGACAAGGTGGAAGCTACTCTATCTCAAATGCAAAAGGAACAAGAGAAGCAAACACAACTCTTGGCCCAGCTAGTGGCAGCTCAGGGACTCCCTATCATCTCTCTTGATGATAACAAAAAGGGGGAGAAATCTAAGGAGCTAGACATTCAAATCACAAAGGTTATGGTCCCAGCCATTTCCTTACCAAAGGAGCCATTAGCTATGGGGGAGTTAGCAAAGGATAAATTGGATGGAATTGACCTGATTCAGCAAGCATCTATGAGGCTACAACTTGCAGAACAGATAAAAGACCAATGGTCTAACATAGATTCAAGAATCAAGAAGATAGCTGAAACTGCAAAGAACACAAATTCATCAACGAATCAAGCTACTTCTACAGCACCATCAACGAATGCCATGGTTTTAGTGTCAATGGAATGGGAGCCACATATTAATTCTTTCTATGATCTAAAGCCCCTTCTACATGGAGTTACTCAAGGTCCAAGAAAAGAAAAGGGACAAACTTCATGCATTAGGGAGGTGGAACATGCTACACTTCAAGGAAGCCTATCTCCAAAATCTCCTGCTAAACCAAAGGGCAAAAACATTGCAAGAACTTTTTATCCTTCACCTTATCCAGATGAGCTCAAGGTTCTACGACAGCTTATCATCAAATGCAAGAAGAACAATGATCCTGAGGTAAGGAAACAGAGAGCAATTGTCTACAGAAATGGACAAGAAATTTGTGTTTGGGTTGGTCACCCAAATTTTGATGAGGCTAAGGCTGAGGAGTCAGAAAGAGCAGCTATGCAAGCTCTTGCAGTTGCTCAATCTCTTGATGAAGAAGAAAGACAACAAGAAGAAAAAGCCAATGAAGCAAAGAAGAAAAGGAAAAGTATAAGGCAGCCTAAACAGATAGCTAAAAGGAATATGCCCTTTGACAAAGAGGACTCTCAAAGCACATCAACAGATTCCTCTACAAAAGCTGCACCTCCAACTTTTCCTGATCTAATTGTCAAAGAAAAGTTAGCCTGTGATCCTGAACATCCAATGAATTTTCATGATCAGCCAATGAATTTTCATGATCAGCCAATTCAGCCAAAGGAAGAGCAAATTGAGCTAGATGAGGCTAACTTCCCAAAGTTTCTATTTCAAATGGATGCAAAGAAGAAAGAAAAGCAAAGGGCTATTAAGGCTAAGCCAGTATTTGTGAGAAGACAACAAGTTGAGAAACCTCCCACCAATCTAGAACACTTCATGTACATTGCTGACATCAGGGAAGAGTCTAGCCTAAATATTAATCTTGATGACTTGGTGAAAGTAAGAGGTATTGTAGCTTCTTATAAACTGCTAGAGAGATTGGTATTTGTCTACAAAGGTGGAAGGGAACAAACTTGGCCTCTCTACATGATTTTAGGAGAAGACTACCAAACACTGCTCTCAGTGTTCAAATGCTTGAAGAAAGACTTTGGCTTTACCAAAACTGCCAAGTCTGAGGTTGTCTCCAAAATCTGTCAAATCAAGGCAAGCTGGAACAAGCCTGGTGCACTTCCCAGGGTTCTCAAAGTCCCTCAATCTGTAAAGAAGATCCATCTCCAACCTTATTGGATGATTGAGTTTAGAGACAAAGACAACTGTAGAAGATTCTTCAGGATAGAAGACCAACTGGAAAAAGCATCCAATGATACTCTGAGATCAATGCAGTCCAAGTTGGGGAATCAAGATGAAGAAGAGAAGATTTTCTATAGGAGGCTCCAAGCTCAAATTGAGGAGAATAATGCAAGGAAGGGAAAGAAAACACTGCCACAGAGAAAAAGATAAAATTTGCTCAGACTAGAGGAGCAACTCTGTGCACTTGTTTTGTAAGACTTTTCTACTTTGTATTCCATTAATTTTCAATAAATCATGAAGCTCAATGCAATTTCTACTTTTATCATTTGTAATTTGTCTGAGTGTTTTTGTTATCATCAAGGCTCTTGATTTATGGCTGTTATTCTCTCAGTCACAAATTGGGGGAGATTGTTAGGAATATGTTGTTCTTGATGATAATTATAAAACACTTAGTAGATTTTGTATTAAGTCAATTTGTAACTGTCAACGGAATGGTATGCTTTGCAGCTTTCGTTGACAGGTAGCTCATCAACGAAATGAGTGATGTAGCAATTGCACTGTACAATACTTCATAGTTTGATATGCATTTTGTTGTAGGTATTAGATAGGTTTTCTAAGTCATGTTGACTAAGTACTAGATAGGCAAAATAGGTTTGTTAATTGTAAATATTTTATGCCTTGTAATTTTGCCTAAGTGAAGACATGTCAACGGTATGAAGATTACTCTATCAACGGAATGAAGATTACTCATCAACGAAACAAGGAATATACCATCAACGAAATGAAGAATAAAGCCATCAACGAAACACATCTCACTGCTATCAATGAATCATTATCACTTTTCTGAATAGTTGACAAAGTGATAGTGACAGTTTTCTGACAGATCAAAAGGAGATGTGGAAGTGTACTTTGCATTGGAAGCCATCAAAATGGTTACTGGAAATAAGGAAACATTCCAATTTCCAATAAGGTTCTAGAGTGTGATCATAATAAGCATGAAGACAAAAGCCAAGATCTCCAAGGACCATTGGACAAAAGGGATGAAAAGCAAGCTACTGGAGGTTACCTTTAGATTAATTTAGAGTAGCCAAAAATAGCATTGTAAACTTGGGTTATATAACATAGTGTAGCAGTTCATTTTAGATATAGAAGAGTGAGATAAAAACAGATTGTATTAGCTTCTTTCAAGAGCACTCTCACTCTGTATCAAGAACTGAGCAGCTGTTATACACTTGTAACACAGATTATTTCCGCAATAAGATTATCTCAGTTGGATCCTCAAAACATCCAACTGAAATTTTATATTTGTTTGTGTTTTTATTTTCAGTACTGTTTTATTCGAAAGGGTGTTTTATGTTTTAAAAATATCTAGAATTGTATTCAACCCCCCCCCCCCCTTCTACAATTCTGTTAGGCTATTTGGGATTAACATATTTTATTTTTAAAAAAACAAGGTTAGGTTGTTGATCAGTCACGCACTAACCCCGAACAATGCACACAACAAAGTCCTACAACTAGGATCCTTGGCCATCTTGGCCTTAACTTCTTCCGAACACAAATCTGGTCCGACCATTACTAGTCTCTTTAAAAACATTCCAATTCTATTTTATATACATCAGGTGTCAGTACAATTGACAACCTTACTACGACAGCCAGTGTGACGCCCTCCAAACCCGGGGTGCAGATTTGGGGAGTCACTCGACCAACGAAACTCGACATACTTGAACATAACACATGCATAATATAATAATATCATAAAATACCCCTTAACCAAGATCGCATCCAGATTATGGCATGAAACAATTTCTAAGTCAACATTGTTATTACAAACCAGTTTAGAGTTATTATTATTACACAAATTAATAAACAAAGCTAGACATCGAGTCTAACTTCCAGAATAAGATAACTACCCGTCCAAGTACAATCACTCGAGGTGGTCTCCTAGCATCTGGAGAATTGTCACTCGCGTTGTGTCTGCTCATTCTCTCGTTTTACTGGAATATGGTTAGAAACAACATGTATGAGCCAAACGTGCTCAGCAAGCATAATATATCCAATGCAGTTTCATAATTAAAGGAACAAAATTATTTGAATCAATGCATAACATACGATTATATCAATCTCAACTGAAGAAAAGGATTAGAATTGGATTTACATTTATCATATTCAAATCAAAGGTTGAGCTGCTGATAAGTCACGCATCAACCCCGGACTTGCTTATAGCAAAGTCCTCCACTAGGATCCTTGGCCATCTTGGCCTTAATTAATTCCGACCATAAACTGGTCCCAATTTTTAAAACACATTCCAATTCTATCACAGAATATAAGCAATACATGCTTCACAATAATTACAACAAGAAGTGAAATGGTATAATAATTGCAAAAGAGCTTCAACTGGTTAAAGCCAAATAAGGTCCGTGAAACAAGTTCGGAATGGTCTCAAAGGAGCAACCCATCCGTTTCAAGGGAACAACAAGGTTATAATGTATACGGTGTGAACTTGGAGAAGAAAATTTTCAGTATTCAACAAGGATGTGAATAATCAAACAAATCTGGAATTTCCAGGTAATGGTGTTATCGGATCAAATGCAGGATAATGATTTAGTCATTGGTATTGACTTGATGGTAATATACACATAACATTGTAAACAAGGTCATTTTAATAATTTGTGAAAGAAATAGACACTTGCCTGGTATGACGTAGCCAACACTCTACCGTTCGTTATTCTACCTTCTCCTTTCCCTTGCCTCGAGAACTTGATTCTATAATACATAACTCATATTAGTACAACTCACCATTTTATTCTAGCCTCGATATATCACTCGTAACCATTTTTAAGTCTAAACGGTCTATCGGGCCATTTTCGAGATTTATCGAACGTCCGACCTATTTTACGATAGACAAACTCAGACACTAATCCTTATATAAAACATTTACGGACAATAAAACACATTATTCCACTTTATATAAACCATATAGTGCTTATAAATATTTTTAAAACAATGTTCGAGGTTTATTTGAATTTTAAATAAGTCACATACAATTTTTAAATCAAAAATCGGATTTTTAATCCCAATATTAGCATTTAAAAGCAATTAAATCAATTAATAAAATTAATTGATATTTTTCAAACACTCAAACTATTTTTAAATAATTAAATTAGGCTAGAAAATAATTAAACTAAATTTAAATTAATTAAATCTAATTAAGAATTTATTATTAAGAATTAATTGATTTAAAAGAATTAATCAATTAATTAAATTAATTAATTATTAATTAAAAATAATTAAAATAATTAAAATAATTAAATTTAATCAGTTTTCGAATTTAAATAAATAAATATAATTTTTTAGAATTTTCTGAATTTAAAAATATATTTTTAAAATAAAAATATGAATTTTATAAAATTTTAAACTATTTTGGAATTAAATTTAAAAATTAAATCCAAAAACAGTTTCTGAAAATGAATTAGGGTTTTTAAAGATTGAAACCGGGTCAAAATTTCGGGTTAACGGGTCGGTAAACGGGTCAACGGGTCACCAAGAACAACCCGCCGGAATCTGGGTTTTCCAGAATCCGGCCAGCGTCCGGTGGCCGGAACTTCCCGTTTCCGATCAAAACTGTACCAAACCATAGGGCTTTTGTTTAGCTCTTCAAAACAAACACAACCAACATACATACAATCCCGAACTATGCCGGAATCGGTCACAAAACTCAGTCAAAAATCTGGCGGCTATAAACTCCGACCAAAAACACGATCTAGCTATTCTGTACATGAAACTCAACGTTCTTTATGTTAAAATAAAGCTTACAACTCATACAATCAAAGCCCTCTATCAGAAATCATGTCCGATCATCAACAAGAACGGACTATTCAAAAGAAAAATTAGGGCAAAAACCCTAGAATCGATTTCATCAATTTCGAACATAAACATGAAATTAAAACATGGATTCCTACTAATTAGAACCCTAGGAACATGTTAGAAGCAATCAATCGAACGGAGAATCAACAGAATGTAAATCCCCAATTTGAACATAATCCTTAATTTAATTCGAAATTTGAAAAATTCATATAAAATCAAAAAATTACCAGATGATGATATGGTTTAAAGATTCTGAAACTAGAACTCAAGATCTTTGATTTGAGTACTTGAACTTTGGATGTGGACTTCAATAACACCTTCAAAATTTGGTTCGATCTTCAAGAACACGAAGAACACGGTTTGGGGATTTTTATATTTTCGATAATATTAAATGCATATTATGAAAGGTGTAATGTACGATTCGTCTTTATATATTTATTGAAAAATAATACCCCAAACGACATTTTTGGATCGATATAGACCCACTGGATCGTTTTAAAACCCTAATTAGGTTAAATACACGTTTTACGAGGCGATAACTATCTACAAAGACTGATAATTATCCAAATCAATACATATCATTTATATAACTAATGCTCAAGAATACTGGAGCTATAACAGATGTATTATTGATACGGACAATATATCAATTGCCCTAAACAATTAGGGTTAGGAATAATTTTTCCTTTTCTGAATAAAACGAATAATATTGACAATATCAGATAACTAGGGATAGAATGATACAAATAAATCTTCCGATAATGATTCGGATACGAAAGACGAATGAATAATAATGATGTACAAAATTTCAACGGGGCCTTGAATTTTCAAAACGGGGCTCAAAATTGAAGATATTTCCAAATGACACGATATTTGAAAAGGTGCTTTCGACACACCAATTAGCACATAATCACTTAACAACCGCAACTTATTAATATCCAAATACTCCATAATAATGATTCCACACAAATATAATATATTATTATTAATAAAATTCACGGATCTTACATCCTTCCCCCCTTAATAGGATTCTGTCCTCAGAATCAGATCAAGGAAACAACTGGGGATACTTCTCTAACATATCACTCTCTAACTTCCAGGTAGACTCTTCCACCTTAGGATTTCTCCACAAGACTTTAACTAATGCTACAGTCTTATTCCTTAACACTTTCTCTTTACGATCTAATATCTGAATTGGCCACTCTACATAAGACAAGTCTGCTTGGACCTCTATGGGTTCATATTCTATTACATGGTTCAAATCTGGTCGATACTTCTTAAGCATGGATACGTGAAACACATTATGAACGTGCTACATATGCGGGGGTAAGGCCAACTCGTACGCTACTTTCCCAACTTGCTTCAGAATCTCAAACGGTCCTATATATCTCGGACTCAATTTCCCTTTCTTTCCAAATCTAACTAATCCTTTCCACGGTGAAACTTTCAGTAATACTTGTTCTCCTGCTTCGAATTCCATATCCTTCCTGGCTAAATCAGCATATTTCTTCTGCCGGTTCTGAGCTGTTATCAATCTTTTCTGAATCAATTCAATCACTTCATTTGTCTGTTGCACTAATTCTGGTCCTATCACCTTTCGTTCACCAACTTCTTCCCAATATACCGGAGATCGACACTTTCGTCCATATAACGCTTCGTAAGGCGGCATTCCAATACTTGAATGAAAACTATTGTTGTACGAGAATTCCACTAAGGGTAAGTGATCATCCCAATTACCTTTGAAATCAAGTGCACACATTCTCAGCATGTCTTCGATGGTTTGAATTGTCCTCTCACTCTGACCGTCTGTCTGCGGGTGATAAGCCGTACTCATTCTCAATTCCGTACCCAAACATTCTTGAAAACTTCACCAAAATCTTGAGTTGAATCGAGGGTCTCGATCAGATACTATTGACATGGGGACTCCATGTCGTACTACGATTTCCTTTACGTATAAGTGAACTAAGTTATCCAGCGAGAATCTCTCGTTAATTGGAAGAAAATGCGCAGATTTCGTCAATCGATCCACAATAACCCAAATAGCATAATGGTTAGTCTTCGTCCTAGGCAATCCTACCACAAAGTCCATCGCAATGTGTTCCCACTTCCACTCTGGAATCTCTAACGGCTGTAGTAATCCACTTGGTCTCTGATGTTCCGCCTTGACCCTTTGACACGTAAAACATTTACTTACCCACTCAGCAATTTCTCTTTTCATGTCTGGCCACCAAAAGTTCATTTTTAGATCTCGATACATCTTCGTACTTCCAGGATGAATTGAATACTTCGAGTTATGTGCTTCGTGCAAAATTTCACTCTTCAGTTCCGCTACATTAGGTACCCATATTCGAGAAGCAAACCTTAAGACTCCCTTGTCGTCCAGTTGGCTACATATTTCCTCGCCTGTTAAACTATTTGAATTGTCGTTCATGATTTGTTCCTGGCACTTTCGTATCTTCTCCAGCAATTCAGGTCGGAACATTATGGTGTAGATCATGTCTGTCGCGTCTTCCGGAATACGTACTTCTATCTCTAGCTTTTCCAATTCCTTATACAGTTCTTTGGTCATCGTCAGCATATTCAATCTCTCTTTTATGCTCAATGCATCTGCTACCACGTTTGACTTGCCGGGATGGTAATTGATGGAAACGTCATAATCTTTGATCAGCTCCAACCATCTTCTATGTCTCATGTTTAGTTCCTTCTGTGTAAAGATATACTTCAAACTTTTGTGATCGGTGTAAATCTCGCATCTCTCTCCGTACAAGTAATGTCTCCAAATCTTCAAAGCAAATACGATCGCTGCTAGTTCCAAATCATGTGTAGGATACTTCTGTTCATGAGGTCTCAATTGTCTTGACGCATAAGCAATTACTTTGTCATGTTGCATAAGCACGCAACCTAACCCTTTATAAGACGCATCGCTATAGATTACAAACTGGCCTTGGTCGTCTGGTAGCATCAACACTGGTGCCGTTGTTAGTCTCTTCTTTAATTCTTGGAAACTTTCTTCACATTTGTCATTCCATATGAATTTCACATTCTTCCTTGTCAGCTTGGTCATTGGTATGGCTATCTTCTCAAAGTCCTGCACAAATCTCCGATAATATCTGGCTAATCCCAAGAAACTTCTAACTTCTGTTGGTGTCCTTGGTCTTTCCCAATCTTTCACCGCTTCAATATTTGCTGGATCTACCTTGATACCTTCGCTGCTTACCATGTGCCCTAGAAATTGAACTTCCCGTAACCAGAATTCACACTTGGAAAATTTTGCGTATAATTCTTCACGTCTTAGAGTCTCCAACACAATCCACAAATGGTTAACATGCTCCTCTTCTGTCTTGGAATATATCAAAATATCATCAATGAATACCACTAAAAACTTGTCCAAATATTTCTTGAAAATCCTGTTCATCAAATCCATAAAAGCTGCTGGTGCATTCGTCAATCCAAACGCCATTACCAAAAATTCATAATGTCCATACCTTGTTCAAAAAGCCGTCTTCGGTATATCGTCTGGTTTAATCTTCAACTGGTGATATCCTGATCGTAGATCAATATTTGAAAAATGAACCGCTCCTTTCAACTGGTCAAACAGATCATCTATTCTGGGCAATGGATACTTATTCTTGATGGTTAGCTTGTTCAACTCTCGATAATCTATAGAAAGTCTCATACTTCCAACTTTCTTCTTGACAAACAGCACTGGTGCTCCCCACGGTGAAACGCTAGGTCTGATAATTCCCTTGTCTAACAATTCCTGCAGTTGCTTGGCTAATTCCTTCATCTCCACTTGTGCGATTCTATATGGTGCTTTAGATACTGGTTCCGCGCCTGGTGTTAAGTCTATTGCAAACTCGATTTCTCTATCCGAAGGTAATCCTGGTAACTCTTCTGGAAAAACATCTGGAAACTCACTCACGACTGGAATGTCTTCTAACTTAGAAACTTCCTTCTCTGTATTTATCACGTATGCGAGGTACGCCTCACATCCCTGTCTTAATAACCTCTTAGTCTGAATCATCGTCAAAAATTTCTTCGTTTGTTTCTCTCCTTTAAATATTATTTCTTTCTTTTCTGGGGTAACTAAAGTAACCCTCTTGTTCTTACAATCAATACGTGCATCATAATCAGTTAGCCAATCCATTCCTAAAATCACATCAAATTCTCCCAACTTGAAAGGTAACAAATCAGCATAAAAATAATTTCCTAAAATCTCAATTTCACAATGAGGACAATATGAACTGACCGGTATACGATCCTGGTTAGCTATCTCTACACTCACCACTCCACTTAAAGGTTTCATTACGCAATTCAATTTACGAGCAAACATTTCTGAAATAAATGACTTAGTCGCCCCCGATTCTATTAACACTTTAGCACAAAGATAATTTACTAGAAGTGTACCTGCCACCACATCGGTGTCTCTAACTGCTTCCCTCATTGTCATGTTATAAGTTCTGGCTCGCGGCTGATCATTGATAGCTGGAGGTGCCTCTATTGCTCGAATCATGTTGTTCACGGGCGCTGGTGCTCTACAATCCCTGATCATATGGACTGGTTTCTTGCATCAGTGACACACAATACCAATCTTGCAATCCCTGGCATAATGCCCTTTCTGGTTACACTTAAAACAGGTGATACTCAATCTGTTACATATTCCTGGATGTCTCTTCCCGCATGTCTTACATTATGGTAGTGGAGGTCTAGGGACTCCCTGCTGGTTGTTGTTTGGTGGACGAATGATTGGTCCTGCATTCCCAGTATCTGGTTTCTTGAAGTTTGTACCTCTGCCCTGCTAAAATCCTGGTTTCTTGTTGGGATGGCCTTGATGATCTCCCTGTGGCTGTACCTTCTCAGATGTCCTTATCTTTCTTTTCTTATTCTCGTTCTCCCTCATGTATGAATCACTTTTTCCTTCCGTAATCATTGCCTTCTGTACTACGGCTACATATGTATCTAATTCCAAAACCGCTAACTTGCTACGAATCCATGACCTCGGTCCCTGTTGGAACCTCTTGGCCCTCTTTTTCTCTGTATCAACGTATGTCGGAACAAACCTAGACAACTCAGTAAACTTGGTCTCTTATTGAGAAACAGTCATGCCACCTTGCTTCAATTTTAGAAATTTCAACTCCATTTGATCTCGCATAAAGTCAGGAAAATACTTTTCTAAAAACAATTCTGTAAATCTCTCCCACGTAATTAACCCTTCAAGTTCTAAAGCCTTACTAGTTTCCCACCAATAACTTGCCTCATTCTTCAGAAAATAACTAGCATACTCAGTTTTCTTTTCTCCCGTTACCTCTATCAGCGTGAAAGCTTTCTCCATTTCCTTTAACCATGCCTTTGCCTCAACTGGATCAGCAGATCCTTTGAATTATGGAGGTTTTGCCCCTTGAAAAGATTTAAACGTAACCACGGGTAGTACCTGCTGGTGCTGCTGCTGTTGGTGCTGCTGTTACTGATGCTGCTGCTGCTGCTATAGTAACTGATGTTGGATCTGTTGTTGTTGTTGAGCCAGAGCAGTAGTTTGTTGAGTGAGGGTGTTCAAAAGCTGTATAACAACCGGATCTAAATGACCCGTTGGGGGTGTATTCTGTTGACCTTCTTGGTCATTGGAATTATTCGCACAGGTATTTCGTCTAGGTGGCATATTGCTGATGAATAAACAATAACTGATTTAATCGAACAATTCATAAATGGAATAGAATGCGGTTGATAGAATCAAGGAGTACAAATCGTCAAATGGTACCGTGACGGTTACCGGTTTCCAATGGTATATAAAAAGACAACTATTGCAATAAGTAGAATAACAATCATGGTGCTGGAATAAATAACAAGAAAATAACGACAGTTCTGCAAAAGTAGTGATCATATATATTTATAGATTCGATACAAGCGTAGAACGCTTCCAGAAATAAAGTATGTCATAGCTAAACTACAACTGCCGATCAACAGTACAACAACAAAAATACAACAACAACCCAAGGCGATACTATAGGCCCGGTATACTGCTGATACTATACTATGCATCTATGTACTATCTGACTGGATTCCATACAATATCCCAACCTCGTCTCTATCGGCTCATGGATCATCATCTCTAGTCTCCCATAGTGCTGGTCCGGCAATCTCTCCAATCTCCCTCATCGCAAAGTCCAAAATCTCTCTCATCCCTGCCGTAGTCTCTCCCTCTCGGCTAGTAGCTAGTCCATGCAACCTCGTCTCTACCAATGTCCTCACAACCCTGAGTCTCATCTGTACCTCTCCTACCTGATCTCTGAATCGGTCTCTATCTCTGGCTATAGCTGCCTCTGCTGAACGCATCCCACGCATCTCTAACACCTGTCTATGAAAGTAATCCCTCTCATCTCTCATCCTCTGATAACGGTGATGTGGAACTGGTGGCTCAGAAATCTGGAACAAAGGTTCGGAAACTGAAGCCTGAGACCGCAGTGCTGCTGGTATGCGTCGAAGTGGGACGGGACAAGGTATAGGATCCCTCCTGACCATTATAGGTCCAAAATGAGGTAGTGTCGGTCGCAACGGTCCTGCTCTCATATCTGGTACAGGTCTCTCCTCTCTCGTATGCTCTGACGGATCCGAGTCTGAACTAGAGCTAGGTGGCTGCAATTATAACCATATCCAATTTATCACACATAATATCTCTCATCGACTCTCTATGATCATTACGTGAATTCCTAACATTCTATGTTATCCTGGACCCTAAATCCTAACTCGTTTCATTGCCATAACCTGTTTCTCTGATACCAACCTGTGACGCTCTCCAAACCCGGGGTACAGATTTGGGGAGTCACTCGACCAACGAAACTCGACATACTTTAACATAACACATGCATAATATAATAATATCATAAAATACCCCTTAACCAAGATCGCATCCAGATTATGGCATGAAACAACTTCTAAGTCAACATTGTTATTACAAACCAGTTCAGAGTTATTATTATTACACAACTTAATAAACAAAGCTAGACATCTAGTCTAACTTCCAGAATAAGATAACTACCCGTCCAAGTATAATCACTCGAGGTGGTCTCCTAGCATCTGGAGAACTGTCACTCGCGCTGTGTCTGCTCTGTAATATCCCCAAATTTTGTACTTATTTAAAAACCACTGATGAATAGTAATTTTTTCGTTCAGAAATTTTTCAGACCACACTATGTACGGGGCGGTATAATGAACTTTCAAAGTCGTATTAGTGATCTGCTATGAGAATGAAGGAATGCAGAAGCTGTCAGAATCAGAAGAATAACATTTTCTGTTTTCTCCGAAATTTCATCAATTACTGAAGGATTAATCATTATTTAAATATATTGGAGGATTTTATATTATCAATTCCATGGATATGGATTTAGCAAAGTTATTAAGATATCAAGAACGTTTATGGTAAACTACTTCGATAGAACACTTAAGAAATCCCTGCGAGCGTCCAACGAGATTAAAGCGGTAACAGAACAAGGTGACACAAATGAGAGTATATAAATCCCATTTATATTCCAAGATTCACTCTCGAACCATTTTAATTAAGTATTCGATTGTTAGGACGAATAGTGAATAGTTACTATTCACTGCGAGAATCGCGTAGAGTTTTATTCGCTCTTTTTAGGAAATATTTTCGAATCGTTTCAAGAGGTACAAAAACAAGGATGAATAGTAACATTAATGAATAGTACTCCAAGGTGAATAGTAAAATTTTATAGTCTCTGATTGATTCTATATTTCAGCGGAAGTTCAGGAATAATAAACGGTTACTAATCGCGTAGTCAGAAATCGCAAACGAAAACGAGAATCGAAAATCCGCTTGAAGGAGCAACCTTGGACGTATTATAACTTAGGAAATAAAGAAGAAGTTATGTATTAAAAGAACAAGGGAAAGAAATGAATTGGTGGAAGAAGTGTGTTAAAGAAGCTTGTAAGCTTAACCAAACTTGAGGGGCTAACTTGCATTTTGTTAAAAGAAAATATCTACCATCACCACACCTCCACCACACATTACACACACAAAGGGAGCAGACCCTCACCCCCATTTCTTGATGAAAAAAAACGAATGGAAGAAGAAGAAGAAGATGGAATTCTTGCTTGCTTGTTTCTCGTGTTCTACCACTCGAATCGAAGCCCTTTCCAAGCTCTTCGCATCTAGGGTAACATCTCTCTCACCCATGAACTCTAGATATCTCTTTTATTAAGTTAAAGAAGATGATGAATAGTGTTTTGTTGAGTTTTATGTTTATAATTGAAAGATGGAAGCATGAATGTATTGTTAAGGTCATGAGTAAGTGGATTATGTAGTTTGTTTAGTTGTTGGATGAGTTATGGATGGATTTTAAATGTGATACCAACTGGTTTGGCTCGGTTTAAGATTGATAATGGATGTTAAGTGATGTAATTGATGTGTATGATGATTGGTGGTGAATTGGAATGAGATTTGAATCTCGGAAATGTTAAGTTTTAAGCCAACATAATGCCCGATTTTCGGTAACGCTAAAAAACTGCCTAGAATCCGAAAACCTAACTGCCTCTTTTGGTTCAGTGATGAACATGAGTGTGTAGATCTTTGTTTCTAGTTTACGTGAGCGCAAGAATCATGTCATTACGATTTACGGTTTAGGAGAAACATGCGTTTTAGTGTAAGGCGTTCGTAAAACCAAACCGCACCACTTAGTCAACTTTGAGGCTATGATCGAACCACTTAGAGGTCATAATAAAATGTGAAACTTTGTGATAACATGCTAGGTACGTTTAGGAAGACCCTCGAAAAGATTTCGTGTTAAAAGGATTATATTTCAATTTTATAAAAATACGTGAGCGAGCATGCTCGAGTAAAGAATCTTAAGGAGTTAACTTGAAAATGAACTTTGTACTTGAGTTAGTATATACTTAGTATGGTGAAAGCGTTTAAGTTATTAATCTTGAACCTTGTGTTGATTCTAGATTACTGGACCAACCTGAGACTTACTGCTACTTCGGGATTTCCAGGCAAGTTTACTAAACCTTACTCTAATGTTCAGAGTAGGAATATTTTCAAATGTTCAATACTTGTGTATTCCAAATTATATACCAACTCTTTTGTTGCGAGTATTGTGGCAAGTTTTCAAATACTATATTCCACTTATCAAAATATTTGATTCCTGATGATGCAAGTTTTCAAAACTTATATCTTACGGTTGTTGTGATGAAAAATGCTTTCGATTATATCTTGCGTATATAATATTGTTGTGGTACTTAAATCTTTTGAATTGTGATTGGTTTATAAGCTATATGTTATTATAGTTATAAGCCGGGTTTTTGTAAATGCTCTTAGAGTAGAGCATGTGTATCGTATTTTGAAACTTAGACCAGGAGTCGGCATATTTTCTTTAGACCATTAAGGGTTATTTTCTATTAAGTATGTTGAATAGATATATTCAATTAATTCATTATTCAAGGAATATTATTTTAAATATTCACTTAGATTTGATTATCAAATATTTATTGAGCTTTTGATTATTATTTAATCATTTATTAATTGATGAATATAATTTGAATATTTATTATTCTTTTAATTAATTTAAAAGTGATGTATATTGTTTAAAAAGTCATCTTTGACCTTTAATGACTATGAAGAATATTTCTGACCTTTATGGAATTTATTTTAATCAAAGTAAGGATTCCCAAATATTATTTTAATTTAAATCTATCTTAAGAGATGATTTAAATATTCGCTGATCACTCGAATGGGACGGGAATACCCTTAAAGATTTCCAAACAGTTTGACTCCATGGTCGTTATCTTTTTAAAGAGGAATCTTATCTAATTCTAATTCTGTTGACAAAGGTCAACTCACATGGTAACTTACTTCCTCTATTATCCCGGAAGTAAGGAGACCAAGAAATGTTTTAAAAGAGGGACAAGTATCACATACTTGGGGAAACATGATTAACTTCCATTTCCCGTGACGTTGATTTTCATCTGGGGACTGGAATTAACTCGTGCTCGGCAATGAAATAGGTGTCAGTATGGCACGAGGTCGTACTCGGCAATGAAATAGGTGCCAGTATAGTACGAAGTCATGCTCGACAATAAAATAGGTGCCAGTATAGTATGACTCCATGTTCGGCAATGAAATAGGTGCCAGTATAGCATGAAGGGCCCAAATGCGGCCAGGGTGATAACCGCAATAGGAAGTCGTCCTTCTACTAGTAGAGAAAGTGTTTATGCGGTAAAGCGACTGATCAGCGCTTATCGTGGTGTTTTCCGGTAATAGCCCCCATCTCCCAATTGGAATTGTGTCTGCAACATTGTAACAAAAGCCTCGTAGCTCAGTTACCGATAATGTTGGCAGTATTTTGAGAAATATTCAAAACTGGTATTTTCAGTAAGCTACTTGATTTAGCTTGATTTAAAAGTTATACTTTGAACCTTTGTCTATGATGTGCTAGCAAAGGATTTTTAAACTTTATAGAAATGTTTAAAGTTATTTTTATCCGCTGCAGATTATATATTTTGGTGGGAAGTGTTTAGACTTCTGATATAGTATCTCGAACTATATGTTAATTTCAGATATTGTGGAATCTTACTACTCCTCGTACAATATTTTGAACTGTATGGTATTTTAACTCAATTGTTATACTTTAATGGTTTTGGTTGCTAAACCAACAAAGGTTATTGGATTTCAGACTTTATAGTTGTGAAACTATTTATTTTATTATGGAATACTTGCTGAGCATTCTTTCGCTCATTCTTGCTTTACTTTATATTAACTTTCAGTAAAGAGAGAACCTAGTCAGTTATTCCGTAAGTAAAGAGAGAACCTAGTCAGTTATTCCGTACTACAAGATAAGGGAAGTGGAAGATTCAACCTTGAGGTAGTCCAATTCAGAATGGTTAATACAGAAGTAAGTGGCATGGGTTCAACTGCTATTAGTGAGATCCTGGATAGTACATTTGGTTGTAATAACTAATGTTACTTGTGTGACTCGTTTCTAAAGCTATAACTGGTGTGCATAAGAGATTGGGGTCTTTTGGTGTTGTATTATTGGATTGTTGAGCTAGTACATGTATTATTGTTGGAATTGAGGGCGTGACAACTCCGATCTCCGACCCCGGATCTGGGGGTGTTACAGAAATGGTATTAGAGCTTGAGGTTATAGTACTCAGAGACGAGAGTTTTAAGAGTGATGTCTAAAGAAGAGATTAACGTAAGTACTCATATAGAGTTCGGTATTGGAGTACCGAATGTAGTACCATTGAGGAATTTAATATTGGAATGTTTACTTGAGGTCTTATAGTAGGACCGATAGAATATTTAGAGGTCATCAGGATGATGAGAAGGGAGTTAGAATTGTATGTGATTTATCGAGGATATTGATATAAGACGCCGAGTAGAGTCTCAAGAGAAGTTTTGATAGAGGAGGTATAGCCCATACTATTGGTTGACTTGACTAGAGCAAAACTTGTACTCGTAGTCCTTCATAGTTGCCCTTAAGGAGGCGACATATGTGAGAACCAAGATGTTTAAACTTTTTACGCGATTAAGGTTACTTAGTTACCTGGATTAATTAAAGGCATTTATTTTTCAATCCCCCGCGGACAATGACTCTACCAGAGATAGTGTCTACTACACCATTGAGAATGTTGTGGCCCTCGAGGAAGATTGTGTATATATCACGAGAATGTTATCATAAGACGAGTGCGCTAGACGACGTCATGAGTATGCTTCGTACGATAGGCCAGGATGATTCAACTCAGCGATCAAGAACACTGGAAAATTGATGGCATGACTTTAATGAAGTGCATATGGTTGCAATGAGAACTACAACGATCTCATAACCTACTGAGAGGAAGGCCCTTGAGTCTGGAATTGGATTCTTTCGATACAACTCTTATTTGATACTACGTATATATTAACTAGTGGACCTCCATCTTCGGTGGACATATCGATTCGACCGTGGAAGACACCAATTTTGGATAACTATAGGGGAATGACAGATATGTTTACGGACCCCCAAGTTATTAAATAACTTTGATATGATTTGAGAGACCATTTAGTTAGTATCATATATTATGAAGGTGAGGAGAGGTGATCATCCTCGTACTGGAAATATTAGAACTTATGATGACCATTGACTTTTCGGTATCTACTTGCCGGTGCACTACTCAATCTGAAACTGTTCATGCCCGAGTTACCTTGAATAGTTCATGTCAGGTAACCCTTCCAGTTTCTTACTTCAAACTTGGGATGCAACCAACAGTTGCTATATTCATTTTATTTCTTTTCCTTTATCCTCTCATTACCTTTAAGGTTTAAACGCAGAGTTAAGTTACCATTACTCACCGGAGCGCTTTGTTCGTGCCCTAGGACGATCGGAAGAGGGAAACATTATTCATCTATCCTTCTAGGTCTATATTTTATTCTTTATTCTTTCAATTATCTAAGGAATGTTCAGTTAATGTTTCCTTAATTATTTGACGAATATTCTTCAACGATTATCTTGATATTCGATTTCTTCTTTCATACTTGGACTCCTCAGTCGAGTTCATAAATACCTAACTATTTGTTTAAACATAGAGGATCTATTATTTATAGATTCCTCATGAATTATTTTCCTCTATCTAAGATGAGTTTTGTAAATCAGGCGTTGAAATCGTAGAAAGGATATCAATTTGATATTGGTAGTCCGAATTCAATTCTATTGGAGAATTTGATAAAGTATATGTACGGAGACCCCTTTGGGTGGACCGTTTCACTGATGAGAAATATTTGATGGGAGGTTATCGATTGTTCCGATACCAAGAACTTTCTATTCAAAGCTTATATTCTATTCAAAGTTTATAATTACCTTATTCATCCCAAACTTATTTACTCTTCTTTTCAATTCATTATCCGAGTAGTCAAAATTTTGTTTTCTTTCTTTCTTTGGCTACGATGTCGAGATTTTGTACTAGTAGATTGAAACTGGCTAATTGAATATGCCATTATGAGTGACTAGTTAATTGTTCTAACTAGTTGAAATTGTAACGATATGATAAAAATCTAGCTAATCATCCTAGCTGGATGCTGCGTCCCAAACTAATCGAACTAGCAACTTTTGTTCAGCTAGTTGTTAATGTTTCTTGAAATGGACTAGTTATTGTTTCACTAAGTTCCACTTTTGGTCGAAATTATTTAAGTGAGTTCACAACGCATTTTATATGTAGTGAATTATGATTATGAAATCCCTTAGGGATAAATTGATTGAGACCTAACAAGGTCGCCCACTCGACGAGAATTCTTACGAAGTTTTTATAAAATATTCTGTTGTTTGAAATATTCTTGGTACCATTCAAGTATTTTCCTTAGTATTTGGAAAGAGACATAATGTTGAAGTTTTAGAACTAGAATAAAAGTAGATGAGTACGACAAAGTATGAATCGAGGCTACGAAAAGTGTCAAAGCTCGTTTCGTATGATGCAAACTCAGAATGACGGAGTATTCAAAATGACTGATGGTGATACGTTGATTAAGAAATGACTATGATAAAGGCTTAATGAGTGAGAAAGAAAGAACTATAGAGGAATATGAGTTTGAGGACTAATGAGGGAGCCGCATATATGGAAATCCTTGGGAACCCTAGAAATAAAAATAGAAATAGAAAAAGAATTAGAATTAGTAAACTATGAAATTATCTTGGTGAACCTTGTTTGCAAATAATGTGAAATTGAGGTTTTAAGGCAACATTATACGTTGATGTATTTTTCCTTCAAAAAGAAAGGATCCGATGAAATTTTGGGAATAAACTGATTGATCAAAAGACGATGTGCAAATTGATTGAGGAGATAAGAAGGTAAAGTGTGGATTGCCCAGTAAGGGGAAGTTGTCCTTTAAGGACGGAAGTGAACTACGAAGTTTATGATGTTAGTACAAACAAAGAGATTGTTGCGGCAAAAATGTGAAACTTTTGAGCACCTGCAAATCGATACAAATAGGGAGATACCAAATATAATGGGCACCCCAATTTAAATGAATTCATGGATGTATTTTTTTTACGATCTCCAGGAACTACCACCTGACCGAGGCATGGAACTTGCCATTGATTTATTTCCAGGGATTGCGTCAGTATTTAAGACCCATATCCACTGCCACCGTTGAGATGAAGGAATTAGCTACTCGAGTACAGGAAATAAGACTCATTGTGTCACATTGGAGTACACCAGTTTTGTTTGCTAAGAGAAGAATGGAAGTATAACACTGTACCTTGGTTACCAAGAGCTGAATGGACTAACCATGAGGAGCAAGATATTTCTTGCCAATGATAGATGATTCGTTTGACCAATTAAAGGATGTAATTTATTTTCAAAGACAGATCTGAGCATAGTGTATCACCAAATTAAGAATAACCATGATGATGTGCCAAAGATGGCTTTTTGCACCTATGCACATTATGAATTTTTAACGATGTAGTTTGGGTTGGCACGAACCAGTAACCTTTATGGATTTAAAGGATAAAGTTTCTGGACAAATTGATTATTGTATTCATAGACGATATTTTGATGTACCTATGGATTGAATGAATGGAGTGTAAAGGATTGACGTGGAAGTTAGTAACAACCCCGTTGTTAGAAATACCTGTGATAGAGGGGACTTTATGAATTATAGTTATGCGTCTAAGCAACTTAAGCAGCATGAGATAAGATAACCCACACCTGACTTGGAGTTAGCCGCGATTATGTTCGCACTGAAAATTTGGAGAATTCAACTTATGGAGAAATGTGGATTTTTTTTTCTCCACAATAGCCTTTAGTATATCTTCACATAGAAACGAGTGACGCAAGGAAGAGATTATAGTTGGAACTGACCAAAGACTTTGAGTGTGAAATTCACTATCACTAAGGAAAGGCCAATATGGTGGCTGACACTTTAAATAGGAAAAAGAGAATGAGATACAAATTCTTCGGAACAACTACTAAGAGAAATTGAAAGGATGAAGTTTCAAGTAAGATTACGTAGAGATTTAAGAGAATATTATTGGTGGCCGGATATAAAAAAGAATATGATCGATTATTAAGTAAATGCTAGACATGTCCGAGAATGAAAGCAGAGACTTAGTGGACTATCACAGCCGTAGAGATTCCAGGATGGGAATGTAAGTTATTGTAATGGATTTTGTGGTAGGATTACCAAGGACCAAATCGAACCATGACGTGAGTTGGGTTATAATTGATTGATTGAATAAGTCTACTCTGATTGTCCTCATCAACGAGAGATCTTCAATGGAAAGGTTTATAAATATTGATATGGAAAAGATAGTGGTGCGACATGGAGTTTCAGTAGCAATTGCGTCAGATAGGGACCCAGGGTTAAATTCCATATATTGAGAAGAGTTTTTAAGAATGTTTGACAACAAGATTGAACATGAGCACTACTTAGGATCCGCAGACCGACCGAAAGAACTATTCAGACAATCGAAGTTACGTTGAGCGCGTGTGCCTTGGATTTCAAAGGTCGTTAGAATGATCCTTTATCATCGATAGAAATTTCCTGTATCTATAATTATTGTACGAGCGTGGTGATGTCCCGTATGAAGCTAGTTAAGAAAAGAAGTATCCATCTCCCCTACGGTAGGAAGAAGCCAACAAACGAAAGCTATCGGGACCCGAGCTGGTTCAACGGACGAAGGAGACTATAAATCATTCGAAAGCAATTGGTAGCGACTGAAGACAGGCAACACATGTATGCTGAGCAAGCTGAGAGAGATAAAGAGTACGAGGCAGGAGACTTCGCGTTGCTGAGAGTATCTCCATGACTAGAGTCCATGAAGTCGCAAGTCCACGATGTATTTCTCATGTCGATGATACGAGAGTTCAACACCGATGACCAAGAATGTGGTAAAATATGAACGCATAGGAATACAACCAGGATTATCTTATATAGAGCACCCGGTAGTGATTATAGACCGGAGTAACTGAGTGTCGAGGAACAAAGCTATAGAGCTAGTAAAAGTGTTATGATGGAACCAGAGGGTTGGAGAGTCAACCTGGAAACTGGAGAACGTTGTATTGGGGAAGTACCCTCAGCTATTTTCTTAAAATTCCGGGACGGAATCCTTTTAAGGAGGGGAGACTGTAATATCCCCAAATTTTGTACTTATTTAAAAACCACTGATGAATAGTAATTTTTTCGTTCAGAAATTTTTCAGACAACACTATGTACGGGGCGGTATAATGAACTTTCAAAGTCGTATTAGTGATCTGCTATGAGAATGAAGGAATGCAGAAGCTGTCAGAATCAGAAGAATAACATTTTCTATTTTCTCCGAAATTTCATCAATTACTGAAGGATTAATCATTATTTAAATATATTGGAGGATTTTATATTATCAATTCCATGGATATGGATTTAGCAAAGTTATTAAGATATCAAGAACGTTTATGGTAAACTACTTCGATAGAACACTAAGAAATCCCTGCGAGCGTCCAACGAGATTAAAGCGGTAACAGAACAAGGCGACACAAATGAGAGTATATAAATGCCATTTATATTCCAAGATTCACGCTCGAACCATTTTAATTAAGTATTCGATTGTTAGGACGAATAGTGAATAGTTACTATTCACTGCGAGAATCGCGTAGAGTTTTATTCGCTCTTTTTAGGAAATATTTTCGAATCGTTTCAAGAGATACGAAAACAAGGATGAATAGTAACATTGATGAATAGTACTCAAAGGTGAATAGTAAAATTTTATAGTCTCCGATTGATTCTATATTTTAGTGGAAGTTCAGGAATAATAAACGGTTACTAATCGCGTAGTCAAAAATCGCAAACGAAAACGAGAATCGAAAATCCGCTTGAAGGAGCAACCTTGGACGTATTATAACTTAGGAAATAAAGAAGAAGATATGTATTAAAAGAACAAGGGAAAGAAATGAATTGGTGGAAGAAGTGTGTTAAAGAAGCTTGTAAGCTTAACCAAATTGAGGGGCTAACTTGCATTTTGTTAAAAGAAAATATCTACCATCACCACACCTCTACCACACATTACACACACAAAGGGAACAGCCCCTCACCCCCATTTCTTGATGAAAAAAAACGAATGGAAGAAGAAGAAGATGGAATGCTTGCTTGCTTGTTTCTTGTGTTCTACCACTCGAATCGAAGCCCTTTCCAAGCTCTTCGCATCTAGGGTAACATCTCTCTCACCCATGAACTCTAGATATCTCTTTTATTAAGTTAAAGAAGATGATGAATAGTGTTTTGTTGAGTTTTATGTTTATAATTGAAAGATGGAAGCATGAATGTATTGTTAAGGTCATGAGTAAGTGGATTATGTAGTTTGTTTAGTTGTTGGATGAGTTGTGGATGGATTTTAAATATGATACCAACTGGTTTGGCTCGGTTTAAGATTGATAATGGATGCTAAGTGTTGTAATTGATGTGTATGATGATTGGTGGTGAATTGGAATGAGATTTGAATCTCAGAAATGTTAAGTTTTAAGCCAACATAATGCCCGATTTTCGGTAACGCTAAAAAACTGCCTAGAATCCGAAAACCTAACTGCCTCTTTTGGTTCAGTGATGAACATGAGTGTGTAGAGATTTGTTTCTAGTTTACGTGAGCGCAAGAATCATGTCATTACGATTTACGGTTTAGGAGAAACATACGTTTTAGTGTAAGGCGTTCGTAAAACCAAACCGCACCACTTAGTCAACTTTGAGGCTATGATCGAACCACTTAGAGGTCATAATAAAATGTGAAACTTCGTGATAACATGCTAGGTACGTTTAGGAAGACACTCGAAAAGATTTCGTGTTAAAAGGATTATATTTCAATTTTATAAAAATACGTGAGCGAGCATGCTCGAGTAAAGGATCTTAAGGAGTTAACTTGAAAATGAACTTTGTACTTGAGTTAGTATATACTTAGTATGGTGAAAGCGTTTAAGTTATTAATCTTGAACCTTGTGTTGATTCTAGATTACTGGACCAACCTGAGACTTACTGCTACTTCGGGATTTTCAAGCAAGTTTACTAAACCTTACTCTATTATTCAGAGTAGGTATTTTTTCAAATGTTCAATACTTGTGTATTCCAAATTATATACCAACTCTTTTGTTGCGAGTATTGTGGCAAGTTTTCAAATACTATATTCCACTTATCAAAATATTTGATTCCTGATGATGCAAGTTTTCAAAACTTATATCTTACGGTTTTTGTGATGAAAAATGCTTTCGATTATATCTTGTGTATATAATATTGTTGTGGTACTTAAATCTTTTGAATTGTGATTGGTTTATAAGCTATATGTTATGATAGTTATAATCCGGGTTTTTGTAAATGCTCTTAGAGTAGAGCATGTGTATCGTATTTTGAAACTTAGACCGGGAGACGGCATATTTTCTTTAGACCATTAAGGGTTATTTTCTGTTAAGTATGTTGAATAGATATATTCAATTAATTCATTATTCAAGGAATATTATTTTAAATATTCACTTAGATTTGATTATCAAATATTTATTGAGCTTTTGATTATTATTTAATCAATTATTAATTGATGAATATAATTTGAATATTTATTATTCTTTTAATTAATTTAAAAGTGATGTATATTGTTTAAAAAGTCATCTTTGACCTTCAATGACTATGAAGAATATTTCTGACCTTTATGGAATTTATTTTAATCAAAGTAGGGATTCCCAAATATTATTTTAATTTAAATCTATCTTAAGAGATGATTTAAATATTCGCTGACCACTCAAATGGGACGGGAATACCCTTAAAGATTTCCAAACAGTTTGACTCCCTGGTCGTTATCTTTTTAAAGAGGAATCTTATCTGATTCTAATTCTGTTGACAAAGGTCAACTCACATGGTAACTTACTTCCTCTATTATCCCGGAAGTAAGGAGACCAAGAAATGTTTTAAAAGAGGGACAAGTATCACATACTTGGGGAAACAGGATTAACTTCCATTTCCCGTGACGTTGATTTTCATCTGGGGACTGGAATTAATTCGTGCTCGGCAATGAAATAGGTGTCAGTATGGTACGAGGTCGTACTCGGCAATGAAATAGGTGCCAGTATAGTACGAAGTCATGCTCGGCAATAAAATAGGTGCCAGTATAGTATGACTCCATGTTCAGCAATGAAATAGGTGCCAGTATAGCATGAAGGGCCCAAATGCGGCCAGGGTGATAACCGAAATAGGAAGTCGTCCTTCTACTAGTAGAGAAAGTGTTTATGCGGTAAAGCGACTGATCAGCGCTTACCGTGGTGTTTTCCAGTAATAGCCCCCATCTTCCAATTGGAATTGTGTCTGCAACATTGTAACAAAAGCCTCGTAGCTCAGTTACCGATAATGTTGGCAGTATTTTGAGAAATATTCAAAACTGGTATTTTCAGTAAGCTACTTGATTTAGCTTGATTTAAAAGTTATACTTTGAACCTTTGTCTATGATGTGCTAGCAAAGGATTTTTAAACTTTATAGAAATGTTTAAAGTTATTTTTATCCGCTGCAGATTATATATTTTGGTGGGAAGTGTTTAGACTTCTGATATAGTATCTCGAACTATATGTTAATTTCAGATATTGTGGAATCTTACTACTCCTCGTACAATATTTTGAATTGTATGGTATTTTAACTCAATTGTTATACTTTAATGGTTTTGGTTGCTAAACCAACAAAGGTTATTGGATTTCAGACTTTATAGTTGTGAAACTATTTATTTTATTATGGGATACTTGCTGAGCATTCTTTCGCTCATTCTTGCTTTACTTTATATTAACTTTCAGTAAAGAGAGAACCTAGTCAGTTATTCCGTACTACAAGAGAAGGGAAGTGGAAGATTCAACCTTGAGGTAGTCCAATTCAGAATGGTTAATACAGAAGTAAGTGGCATGGGTTCAGCTGCTATTAGTGAGATCCTGGATAGTACATTTGGTTGTAATAACTAATGTTACTTGTGTGACTCGTTTCTGAAACTATAACTGGTGTGCGTAAGAGATTGGGGTCTTTTGATGTTGTATTATTGGATTGTTGAGCTAGTACAGGTATTATTGTTGGAATTGGGGGGGTGACAACTCGGATCTCCGACCCCGAATCTGGGGGTGTTACATGCTCATTTTCTCGCTTTACTGGAATAGGGTTATAAACAACAAGTATGAGCCAAACGTGCTCAGCAAGCATAATATATCCAATGTAGTTTCTAATTAAAGGAAACAAAATTATTTGAATCAATGCATAACGTACGATTATATCAATCTCAACTGAAGAAAAGGATTAGAATTGGATTTACATTTATCATATT
This sequence comes from Heracleum sosnowskyi, assembly GCA_030848705.1. NCBI lineage: Eukaryota > Viridiplantae > Streptophyta > Magnoliopsida > Apiales > Apiaceae > Heracleum > Heracleum sosnowskyi. The sequence continues at coordinate 78,748,476 of CM061235.1, forward strand.
CAAATCAAAGGTTGAGCTGCTGATCAGTCACGTATCAACCCCGGACTTGCTTATAGCAAAGTCCTCCACTAGGATCCTTGGCCATCTTGGCCTTAATTAATTCCGACCATAAACTGGTCCCAATTTTTAAAACACATTCCAATTCTACCACAGAATATAAGCAATACATGCTTCACAATAATTACAACAAGAAGTGAAATGGTATAATAATTGCAAAAGAGCTTCAACTAGTTAAAGCCAAATAAGGTCCGTGAAACAAGTTCGGAATGGTCTCAAAGGAGAAACCCATCCGTTTCAAGGGAACAACAAGGTTATAATGTATACGGTGTGAACTTGGAGAAGAAAATTTTCAGTATTCAACAAGGATGTGAATAATCAAACAAAACTGGAATTTCCAGGTAATGGTGTTATCGGATCAAATGCAGGATAAGGATTTAGTAATTGGTATTGACTTGATGGTAATATGCACATAACATTGTAAACAAGGTCATTTTAATAATTTGTGAAAGAAATAGACACTTGCCTGGTCTGACGTAGCCAACACTCTACCGTTCGCTATTCTACCTTCTCTTTTCCCTTGCCTCGGGAACTTGACCAAAAACATGATCTATCTATTTTGTACTTGAAACGCAACGTTCTTTATGTTAAAATGAAGCTTAAAACTCATACAATCAAAGCCCTCTATCAGAAATCATGTCCGATCATCAACAAGAACGGACTATTCAAAAGAAAAATTAGGGCAAAAACCCTAGAATCGATTTCATCAATTTCGAACATAAACATGAAATTAAAACATGGATTCCTACTAATTAGAACCCTAGGAACATGTTAGAAGCAATCAATCGAACGGAGAATCAACAGAATGAAAATCCCCAATTTGAACATAAACCTTAATTTAATTCGAAATTTGAAAAATTCATATAAAATCAAAAAATTACCAGATGATGATATGGTTTGAAGATTCTGAAACTAGAACTCAAGATCTTTGATTTGAGTACTTGAACTTTGGATTTGGACTTCAATAACACCTTCAAAATTTGGTTCGATCTTCAAGAACACGAAAAACACGGTTCGAGGATTTTTATATTTTCGATAGTATTAAATGCAAATTATGAAAGGTGTAATGTATGATTCGTCTTTATATATTTATTGAAAAATAATACCCCAAACGACATTTTTGGATCGATATAGACCCACTGGATCGTTTTAAAACCCTAATTATGTTAAATACACGTTTTGTGAGGCGATAACTATCTACAAAGACTGATAATTATCCAAATCAATACATATCATTTATATAACTAATTCTCAAGAATACTGGGGCTATAACAGATGTATTATTGATACGGACAATATATCAATTGCCCTAAACAATTAGGGTTTGGGATAATTTTTCCTTTTCTGAATAAAACGAATAATATTGACAAGATCAGATAACTAGGGATAGAATGATACAAATAAATCTTTGTTAGGTCCTGATAAGTTTGTAGAAGGGGGGTTGAATACAAACTTTACCGTTTTATCGAATTTGTCCTTTGAATAATTTAACAATTAAGAACAAATAAGTGCGGAATTAAATGAAACAAGATTCAAGTTAAATATAATTTATATTAAACTTGAAGGGTGTTGCACAAACAGTACAGATTACAAGGTTTGAATCTCAAACTATTTAAAACAAATCTAGAATAAATTCGACATGAATTTATCTATTTTTGTAATTAAAAGATCGAATACTAAAAAGTAGTTCGAGATAAATTCTAGGGATTATAATCCGCTAGATTGTCAAAGCAATACAAGAGATACAATTCTTATGGATTAAATGTTTAAGAACAATCAAGAATTGAATTCTCTGCAGAAATTAAGCTCGGACAGTTGGTTCGCGTTAATGGCAGAAGAAAAGGATATAATGCTTTGTTTTGTCTTCTGTCTTGAAAAATGACCAGTTGTAGTCTTTTGATTATAATGCCTTGTATATAAACAAGTCACCGAGCATGCCTTCCACGCGCCAACACATTTCCAAAAAGTAATAGTACTATCCATTATCTTAGAAGTACTCTCGGTAGTACTATGGTTTTAATACTGGCAGGACTATGATTATATTTTAGTAATACTATTGTTTTGCTTAGTAGTACTATCGGTAGTACTACCATTTGAATTGGTAGTACTATCTATAATACTAAAACAGTTAGTACTACTAGAATAATATGATAGTACTACTAGTTATAATCAGAAAAGAGAATATAACCAATTTAATTTATTTACTTTTAATTACTTTAATAAATGAATTAATTCAACCGAATAAATTCATAGATTAAAATAAATAAAATTGATGACTTTAAATAATTCAATAAATAAATTAATTCTTAGAATTAATTTATAAATAAATTTATAAATAAATTAATTAAATTCTAGATTGATTAATTTAATATATGAATTAATTCTGAAAGAATTAATTCATAGATTAAATTAATTATCTTACTAAATAAATTAAAAGAGAGTTAAAACTACTTCTTAGAACCACTAAAAATAATGACGAACTGTCACTGACTGACGTTGACACTCCATGTACTGTCTGGTTCATGAGCGACTAACATCAATGAGGGTTCTTCATCTTTGACTTCAAAGCTGTGGTCCATCTTCTTTTCCCTTTCAATAAACCCTGTAACCTATACGTTTCCTGTCACACTTCTGAAATCTCTGTCACTTTAAATAGATCCACTTTCTTGAATACTTCACTGAGGCTTGATCAAATAAATGAACTTCTTCCAGTGTAGAATAACTTCAAGTCTGTAGATGACTTTAATCTTCATTCTTTGACAGATATAATCTTCTGAGATTCCTGTGACATCTGAACTAATATTTACTTATTACATTCTTGTTTAAGTTGAGTAGAATCCTCGAATTACAAATAGGCTATAGCATATGCCTTTCAATCTCCCCCTATTTGTTTGTTAGAAAATAACAACCAAATACCTAGAGGATCACTCAACTAAAACCAAGAAAAAGATAAGACTCTTAAACCTAAGTAAATACTAGAAAGTTCTGGATCAAATATGACATTTCCAGATTTCACCAGTAAAGATAAATACAAGACAGATGTTCCTCTAGACTGAACATATGATAACACTGAACCTTTCTTGATTTACCTAAGCTCTATACATATAACATTTACAAAACAGAGCTAATTACCTTTACTCCCCTGAAACTCCCTCTTTACCTTTTATATCTTTTTCAGCTCCCTTTTTACTAGCTTTACCAGAATTCTCTAGAAACTTCTCCCCCTTAGTTGAGGAATTCTCTACAGATATAACATTTTGAGTTTCTAAAGCCAGTAGGAGTTGAGATAGTTGATGGAGTTAATCTTGGAAGTAACTTTGTCTTCAATATTTCCTTGAGCAATACCAGCTGATTGTTGACAGAGGTGGAAGAAGAAGACCGTTAAACCACTTGTGCTTGCAAAATTTCTTTATCAGCCTGGGTTTTGAATAGATGTTCCTGTAGATCAGCTATGTGAGCTAACTACAATGCAGTGTATGTGTCTGTGTGTGCACTCACTTGAATTTCTCTTGTAAGTGTATCACTCATCTCACGTGCATGTGTTTCACTCAGTGTTAACTCTTATCACTCAACATTAGCTATCTGTTTGCTCCTTTTTGATCAGTACCTGCATTGAAACTCACCCTAGCCTCTTCAAGAGAGGTCAGTGGTGGTGCAATGGGAGTTCGAAAATCCCGATCCTCAATCATGTCTATCAAATCACTTGGATTTGAAATCTGAATTGCTTCAGTGATAGACTGACCAAGTTGCCTTCCACTTTCTCCAGATAAATCTGCGAGTGGAAAATCCCTTTGGGAGCCAGAGGTGTTCACTCTGGGAGGGGAGAAAATGATTCTATTTGATTTGGCAAAGAATCAAATTTTCCCTCAGATGCCTGTGAAGGCACTTCTACCGTAACAATGGTAGGCACTGTAACCAGTTGCAGGTGCTCTGCTTTCACTGTGTCCTGAGTTTCATCTAATGAAATTGTTTTCTCCCATTGTGAGTAATGAGAGTGTGCTTGACTCAGTACAAAGTGCCATGGCCCTATGGCGAATTTCAATAGATTCATCCTGTTGAGAGAATGTCTCTAGAAACAGTTCATTGGCCATTTCAAAGTCCATATCCTATTGAGAGGATACAGATGGGCTGACAGATGCCTCAGTATATGTTGAATTTATTTAGAGGAGGTAGAGCTGTGGGATCACTCACTGTTTCAATCAAAATACTTCTTTATTTAACATTGATTTCTGTTCAGGATGAGAGTTCAAGAAGGTTGTAGACTCATTGTTTGGCTCTAAGACCTGGGATAGAGATTGTGGATCTACATTCCCTTGGTCAATCCTAACAACCACTTGGGTTCAGCAACAGTAGAAGAAGTGGATTGAGAGATAGAAAGTAATACCTGAATTGAATTTGGCACTGAAGTTCCAGCTAAGCAAGAGCTAGATCAGAAATAATATATACAATCTATTTACAAAAATATCTAAGACAAATAGAAAATAAAGGATAATAAATAATAAGCAATAAAAATAAAAATAAATCATAATAAAAAAATATTTACAGGAAACTATTTACATGCTTTAGAAAACTGCAGAATATTATAGAAGTGCATAAAAATAATATAAACTTGCAGAAATATTTAAACAACAATATTTACAATCTGAAACTAACTTAAATGATTCTTTAATAAATAAATTTTCAATAAAAATAAGTTTCTCCACTTAAAAAAAATGAGAAAAGTATTTTTAAAGAAAATAAATTATTCAGAATATTTAAATTAACAAGCTTTATACTCTAAACAAGAATTGACAAAATATATCATTTAATATCAGCAAGAGAAAATGATTTTGAAAGAACAAACATGACAGAGATATTGTTAATCACTAAGACTGTTTAACATACCCAATTTACCAACTAACTTGATAAATGTGGATTCGTCAACAGATTTAGTGAATATATCTGCAGTCTGTTCTTCTGTGGGTACAAAGTGTAACTCCACAGTTCCATTCATGACATGCTCTCTGATAAAATGATACCTGATATCAATGTGCTTCGTTCTCGAGTGCTGCACAGGGTTGTTGGAGATTTCTATGGCACTTGTATTATCACACAAAATAGGAATTTTGTCTAATGCAAAGCCATAGTCCTTTAATTGATTCCTAATCCATAAGATCTGAGCACAACAGCTTCCAGCAGCAATAGATTCAGCTTCTGCTGTTGAATTGGAAACTGTTTGCTGTTTCTTGCTATACCAGGAAATCAACCTACCTCCTAGGAATTGACAACTCCCAGAGGTACTCTTTCTATCCACAACACTACCTGCATAATCAGAATCTGTATATCCAACAAGATTAAAACCAGAATCTTTAGGGTACCAGATACCTAGATTAGGTGTACCCTTAAGATATCTCAAGATTCTTTTCACAGCAACGAGATGTACATCTCTAGGGTCCGCTTGGAACCTTGCACACAAGCATGTAGCATACATAATATCCGGTCTACTAGCAGTAAGATAGAGTAAGGAGCCAATCATACCTCTGTAGCTTGTAACATCTACCTTGATAGATTTGTCAGAAGCTCCAAGTTTGATGGCTGTTGAAGATGGAGTCCTTGCTGATGCTGAATCCTCCATGTGATACTTCTTGAGGAGTTCTTTAAGATACTTGGATTGACAAATAAATATACCATTTGTCCTTTGACTTACTTACAATCCAAGAAAGAACTTCAGCTCACCCATCATACTCATTTCAAACTTACTCTTCATAAGCTCAGCAAATCTCTTACAGAGATTATCATTAGTAGACCCAAATATGATGTCATCCACATAGACTTGGACTAATATCATATCACTTTTGTGTTTCTTTGAAAGAGTTTTGTCTATGATACCTCTAACAAAACCATTTTCTAAAAGAAAACCAGAGAGAGTGTCATACCATTTTCTTGGGGCTTGTTTGAGACCATAGATAGCCTTGAAGAGAAAGTACACAAAGTCCAGCAGCTCCTGATTTTCAAAGCCAGGGGGCTGTTCCACATACACTTCTTCATCAAGCTCACCATTCAGGAATGCACTCTTAACATCCATTTGATAGACTGATGGCCTCAAGTCTAGCCACTGGTGCATAGGTTTCATCATAATCAATGCCTTCAGCTTGTGAATACCCTTGTGCAACCAGTCTTGCCTTGTTCCTTGTAACAATGCCATCTTCATCTAGCTTGTTCCTGTATACCCATCTTGTACCAACTACTTTCTTGTTCTTTGGCCTGGGTACCAGCTTCCAGACTTGCTGTTGTTCAAACTGATTGAGTTCATCTTGCATAGCAATCACCCAATCTGGATCAGTCAGTGCTTCCTCAGATTTCTTTGGCTCCATTTTAGATAAAAATGCTGAAAAATGACATTCATTCTGAGTTGCACTTCTAGTTTTAACTCCAACATCTGGATCACCAATGATCAGCTCAAAGGGATGAGCTCTATTCCATACAGCCTGTCTTGGAAGATTTGATCTTGATGATTCACCTTGAATTTCACTTTGATGTTGTGAGTGACTAGTTGATCCTTCATTTGCTCCCCCTGAGTTGTTGCTTGATTGCCTTGATGATTCTTCTCCAGTGTTGGTGGTATCTCCATTGTTACCAGTGTTTCCACCACCACCACCATGATCATTATCATCATTGTTATTATCATTACCAGCAATAACTTCAGGTGGGGCTTCATCATCTGAATCTGAGTCTGGCAAGTTATCAAACTTCATTTTCTCAGATGAATCTTCTGTTTGGATATTAGGGAATTTAGTGTCATCAAAAGTAACATTGACACTTTCCTTTACTGTGTGACTGGCAACCAAGTAGACCCTGTAAGATCTTCTGGAATAACCAACAAAAATAGCTTTTTGTGCCTTTGCATCAAACTTGCCACGTTTCACATTGTCATCTATAAGCACAAAGCATTTTGCTCCAAATACATGAAAGTATTTGACAGTTGGTTTCTTGTTGTTCATGATCTCATACGGAGTCTTCATTAAGTCCTTGTTGATTAAAGTTCGATTCTGAGTATAACAAGCTGTATTCGCTGCTTCAACCCAAAAGCACGTTGGAAGTTTGGACTCACTTAACATAGTCCTAGCAGCTTCAATCAATGTACGATTCTTTCTTTCCACTACTCCATTTTGTTGAGGAGTTCTAGGGGCAGAATACTGTCTTGTTATTCCTTTATCAGCACAAAAGTCATTTAGAATGGCATTCTTGAATTCAGTACCATTATCTGACCTTATGGCTCTAACAGGGAATCTAGAATCCAGCTCAATCAACTTCACATGGCCAATCACCAGGTATGGGGTCTCATCCTTGGAATGTAGGAATAAAACCCATGTATATTTTGAAAAGTCATCAACAATCACAAGTGCATATTGTTTCTTTGACATGGACATCACATTAACTGGACCAAACAAATCCATGTGCAGTAGCTGAAGTGGTTCAGTTATTGATGATGTGTCAGTGCCCTTGTGAGAAGCTTTCTTTGACTTTCCTTTCTGACATGCCTCACACAGTCCTTCCTGTGTAAATTCCATCTGAGGCAAACCTCTAACCAATTCCCTCTTGACTAAGGAGTTCATGGTTTTGAAGTTAAGGTGAGACATCTTCTTGTGCCATAGCCAACTTTCATCTGATGAAGCTTTAGCATAAAAACAATTAACTTCATCTTTGGATCCCAAGTGCAGATCAGCTATGAACAAGTCACCTTTCCTTACTCCTTGAAGAGCAGGCTTTCCATTCTTCTTGTGAAGGATCTGACACTTCTCTCTTTCAAAGGAAACAGCATATCCTCTGTCACAGAAATGACTGATGCTGAGAAGATTGAACTTCAGACCTTCCACAAAAGATACATCTTCAATGATAACATTTCTGAACTTCAAACAGCCATATCCTTTCGTAATACCCTTGCTGTTATCTCCAAAGGTAACTACTGGGCCAGCTTTCTCAATCAAATCTGATAGCAGGGCTCTATCTCCGGTCATATGCCTTGAACAGCCACTGTCAAGAATCCACATAACACGGTTTACCTGTTTAACTCCCTGCAATACCAGATTGATTAGTCCTTCCTCGGAACCCACACTTGATTGGGTCCGGCATACTTAAAGAATTGGCCTTTGTCAGGCAAAACAACTTTTTTAACTACAACTACTTCAACCTCTTTCACATAAGAGCGTTTCCATTTATACCCAGCCTTAACACATTTCTGAGTAGGCTTAGGGATAAATGAATCCACTCTAGTCTTAGGAGGACTAGTAGTCTTTGCTTTAACATGCTTCTTATTATTAACATGTTGACATGGAGCAGTCTTATCACTAGATACATGCTTTTTATTAAAATAAGCACACATAACATTGAAAGCACAAGACATGCAATTAATCACACCACATGCTTTATGAGAAGAATTAACAGCAGGCATGTTAGTTCTACAGTTGTTTTGATCCAACTTATGGATATCTGATTTAGTCTTTTCAGTTGTAGCAACTTTGACTGGAATATCAGATATACACTTTTTGGACTGTGCAACTTCCAAAGCAATATCTTCTTCACGAATCTCCTCAGCAATAATGATAGAGTATTCATTCAGAGGATCTGCCTCCACTACGCCATAGATGACCTATTGCAACTTTTGGGCATGGGTGTTACCACTAAGGATGTTACCATAGGTATGACATTTTTGAGCTATCGCAACCTTGTGATTGTGGTGTTACCAAATCCTCAAAAGTATGTTACTATAGCTATAAAGGTGTTAACAGTGGGTAACACCATGTGATGTGTTACCACAGGGTATTCATAAACAAAATTTTTATGTTATTTAAAATTAATGATTTAATAATTATTTGAATTTAGAAAATAATTAATTTTGACAAAATTGTTGAAATTATCATTTTAAAACGTAATATTCCATCAAATAATTACATTATTGATTTTTCATAAATATTACCTTTTGTTTATAAATTTCAAATAAAAAGGTTTTTAAATAAAATAATATCAAAAAATTATTAAATTTAACCTAAATTCATTAAAAAATTTAATAAATTATGTATAAGGAAAACTAAGTTATGTATAAATTGTGAATTATTACAAAATTATGAAAATAATAAATTTAACATTATATTTTAATTTCAAGAAATTAAAATAAATTGATAATATTTACAAAATTAAAAAAAGAAAGTAAATACTGTGCTGAGTGGCAAAACACGAGCGGCAAACTTAGGAAAAAAAAAGGAGACACGAGCGGCAAAATGAAAAATTGGAAGGGGGAAAGTAAAGACACAGCCGCTCTCCCTCTCTCTCTCTCTCTCCCACTCTCCCCCTCTCTCTCTCTCTCCCCCCCCCCCCTCTTTCTGTCTCTCTCTTTGTATCTCTTTGTCTCTCTCTTTGTGTCTCTCTCTCCATCTCTCTGTCTCGTTATCCATCTCTCTACCCCTTCGTCTCTCTCTCTATACAAATTTTGTATCTGTATATTTACACACATCCCACCACCGAAGATTTTAAATTCCGGCCAGAAACTCTCACCGTCGATTAATTCCGACAGTCTACGGCTGTTTTTCTGGTAGATCGATCATCATGAATCAAGAATAGTACGTTCTCATGATCCTTGCTTATTATAATTTTAGTTGATTTCACATATGCTCGTAACTCATATTGTTAGATACTTAGATCTGTGATGTATTGTTTATATTAAAGCTTTATTTTTTATTTTTTGTAGATTCTCGACTAATCATCTTGCCCCCTGTTTTGATTTATTAGTACTTAAAGTCGATTACTGGCTCTGAAAGTCGACCAGGAAATGTTGGTGCAGATATGGGTGTCCATTTTATATGTGGTGGTTTAGCTGGAATAACGGCTGCTTCTGCCACATATCCCTTGGATCTTATCAGGACTCGTCTTTCTGCACAGGTAAACAACTGTACATCCCATGAATTTGTATGTTTACCATCCATGATTTAGAGTTATGCATTAAGCTATTTTCGTACAGGAAGATGACTCTGTGACATTGACAAAAAAACTTATTTCTTATGATTCTGCTTGAGTTTTTAATTTTAATTTACTGTTTTTGTTAGTTAGGGTTTATATGTGATTTTGGGGCAAGATTATTAGGGTAATTTTTACAAGGACTAGGTATTATTTACTGAAATTTCCAATTTCTATGTTTGATTAAACCTTATTAGCTGTTCCGAAATGAGAGTATTATTTTACGCGATTCGATGCCACAAGTAGACTTATTTTTCTCAGTAGTATTGTTTTGCAACAACTTACGATACTAAGGTGATGTTTATGTGTGTGTAAAGCTAGCTTTTGATGTGCGAACCTATCTATTTTGCGATTAGTTAGATATCGAATAAGCCTATGTGATTTACTAATGGCTAATGAGCTGGTGGTGATTGTGTTCATATTTTTCTAAACTTGTAATCTGAAAGTAAATGAGTAATGCTAAAATAAATATGCAAGGAACCGTTTACTTGTACCTTGTATTCTATGTTATATATGAATAGTCTTCGACAAATAAACTGCAACTATTACTGAACTCTCTGTTAGTGATATGCATGTATTTATGCATTTTAATTCTTCATTTATGCAAACTTTTTACATTCACCCGTCTCCTCTTTTTTTTTTTATAATTATGCGTGGTCATCATTCATTAAAATAGTACTAAATTAGAAAGTCAAAATTAACATGAACGTGCGCGGTTTCTAGAATCTTCTCGGACCAGGGTGCTGCATTTTCTTATTAAAAAAGTAAGTGTGAGTTAAAATTCTTATTAAGAAATTGAGAAACTGAACTGGATATGCAGATTTACTTTGTTATACTATTTTCAGGGCGTTAGTTTTTTTTCACTTTTTTTTTGCAGCTGACATTTCACAGTCTGAACTTATCACGGTCTGCTTATCGATCTATCTCACTGAAGCCAGATCTCTTTGATGCCTACACTATTTCTGGTGGTGCTAAAATTCAGTGCAGTGTGCTTTTCAAGGTACTATTTAGTTTCCACTTTCCACGCATGATATGTAGAAATTGCTGAACTCTAACCCTTTATGTTGATGCATACAGGCTATTTGTTCTGTTCTTCGGACAGCAGTTGCAAGTGTTGACCATTTAAGAGTGCACTTGCCAAGTCCCGTTGCATAAAAAATACAGTGGACACTGGACTGCGACAATGGTAATTACTTTTTAAATTTCTCCTATTCTACATTCTGTTTAATCTACACATGAAAATATCTTCAAAATGCAGACCCTACAATTTAGGTAGACACCTGTCTGCTCTTGTGTTGCCACTTTATTAGTAATTACAATTATGATTGCTACATCATGTCAAACAGTTCTTGCTTGTGCTATGGTAGAGTAGTATTTAGTATTTCATAATTTCAGATGAATTAGTCCTTCCGTCATTGTGTTGGTTATCTGTAATTGTAAGTGTCTGATTAAGGGAATTTTAATGTGGTGTGATCATTAATGGCTCTCAAAGAGTTAGTGTATCTTATGCTTGACATCAGGACTATGGCTATTGTAATTGTTTGTGCGGAATCGGCTTTTTTGTTATAATTGTGGAGTTGATTGTATTTTCTATTACTAGTGAAGAATACCCCTTTTGACAATGTACTATGACCAGTGATTTTATATCTTTGAAAGTCTTATTCCATCTAATCCATCCATACTTTTGCTATTCAAAGTTTTAAGTTCTTGATAATTTTTAATGGGATATCCTTTTTACAAGTTTATAATAGCTAAGCTTATTTGATAATTGATATAAAGTTTCTGAATAGACCCTGCTACAAATTTCCAATATATTAGCTCATGATCGTATGAACATGAAAGTGAAATCCCTCTTCTGATGCATTAGGTGTTCTTTTATTGCAGATATAGGGCAGACATTGCTCGTGGGGTGGGTGAACTCCATGCTGCAGGTGTTGTATATATGAATATAAAGCCATCCAATATTCTTTTAGATGCAAGTGCTCGTGTCGTGGTTTCTGATATGGACTTCCCCTGATTCTAAAGAAATCTACCTGTCTGAAGTCTGGATCTGAATCTGATCCTCCAGAATTCATTCATGTATGGACTGTACCCTGCTCAGTCCGAATTACACTGCTACAGAGGCATCGGAGCCAGTGAAAAAGTCGTTGAACCTGTTTTGGGATGATATAAAGGCATATCAGCAGAGTCAGAATCCTGGAGCTCTTAGACTTCTATTTCTTTGTCTATTTTAGTTATGTATAAAACTGCTGGTGGATTTGATGTATTGCTGGTGGATTTGAATTGTTGGTTTGGATTTTGATGTAGTTGCTTTTGGATTAGAATTGTTGTTGGTTTGTTTTATGGGAATTAAATATTCTGTTGGTGCATTTTTATTTGGTTACATTTATGGTGTTACAATAGGTAAAATGTGTGTTGCAATAGGCTATTATATTTATCACTGTATGTGTTGCATTAGATAATATTAGGTGTTGCAGTAGGTAATATTAGGTGTTACAATAGACCTTGAACAGTGAGCAGGTGGGCCCCACTGCAGGCACAAAAAGTGTGCCCCGCATGTGGCCCCTACCCAGAAGTGGGCCCCACATGTGGGCCCCACGTGGGGGTCCCACGTGGGGGTCCAACGTGGGGATCCCACGTGTGGGCCCCACTGTAGCCCACTGTTGTGCAAATTTGTATCATCTATTGTAACACACAAACTATGTTACTATAGAATGTTTAAGATGTTACTATAGAGGTTTTTTTGCAACCACATTTTCTATGTTACCATAGGCTGTGGTTTTATGTTACCTTAGATACCTGTAGTTACTGCTGAGAACGTAACACAGCTTTGGTGTTACTATAGCTCAATTTTGGCCTATGGTAACTTTAAAACGGGTCTATGGTAACACAGTTTGGGGGTTGCTATAAGCAATCTATGGCGTAGTGCTCGGACTCCTTACAGAAGGGTGTTTCAATACCCTTAAGCACATATGGAACACCCCTTCCTTCAGATCTGACTCTACAAGGGGAATTAATTCCAAGCAATCCAACGGCCTCATTATAATCATACCCTATACTGACATGATTACCAATAGCTTGTTTATTGAAAATTTCTTTAGCCGTTTTACAAGAGTTGTAATAGGCATTAGCTTTGGTCTTAAGCTCACTAATCTGATTTTTGAGAATGGTTTTCAGTTGTTGATACAATTTAACCCTTTTCTCAAGAACTGCTACTTGATTAGTAAGTTCATCTTGATTAATATGCACTAGTTTTAATTCTTTTATTTCCTTTTCAAGATTTGTATTTAAAAGAATTAAACTATCATTTTCAGAGCGTGCACAACTTAAGGTGCCACCAAGATGACGAATCATTTCAGTATCAGTAAATTTTACCTCAGACATGTTGGGTGAAGATAACATGGAATCAAAGAGTTTGCCTCCTTTTGCCATAAGCGCAAGATTTCCAACTTCTTCATCTTCACTGTCTGTATCATCCCAGCTCTTTCCTTCAGCAACATAAGCCTTCCCAATCTTATTCTTCTTGCTAGAATCAAATGAGTTCCTTGTCACTTGCCTTGGATTTTTACATTCAGTAGCAAAGTGACCCAACTCATTGCAATTGTAGCATCTGATTGAGCTCCTTTCCACAGTTCCAGTTTTGTAGCCACCCCTTGTGCTACTTGAAGAGGAAGATCCACCTCTCTGAAATCTGGGCCTGAACTTAAGATTGGGATTCCTCTTGAATCTGAACTTCCCAAACTTCCTGACTATCAAAGCCAAATCACCATCTTCCAGCTGATCAAGTTCCTCTAAAGAATAGAAGTCACCACCAGATTGATCAATGGATGTTAATCCATATTCAGTATCAATAACATTCATGTTAGAACTGGAAGGTTGAACAGCCTTCACTTCCAGTTTCTGTGGGACTTCAGCAGCCAATGCAGTAGAAGTACTAACTATCCTCCCAGTTCCATACAGCTCATCCTGTTGAATCTGCTCCAGCTCATAGGTCTTCAGAACACCATACAATCTTTCCAAAGAAATCTCTGTAAGATCTCTTGCTTCTCTAATGGCAGATATTCTGTGCTCCAAATGACGTGGAAGTGTAAGTAGGAACTTCTTATTAATTTCCTTGATAGTGTAGCGCTTCCCATTGAGATTCAGATCATTGATTAATTTGTTGTATCTCTCAAAAACCTCAGAGATACCTTCACCAGGGTTTGATCTGAAATGCTCATATTGAGAGGTGAGAATTTCCAGCTTATTCTCTCTAACTTCCTCTGTACCCTCATTGATTATCTCTATAGTTTCCCAAATGTGTTTGGCAGTATCACAATTTAGGACATGGTTATGCATGATAGGATCAAGACAATCAACAAGGATCAGCTGTAGACAGGGATCCAAGGTAACATCCTCTTTTTCACCAGGAGTGTAATCCTTGGGATCTTTAGGATACATCCTAGCAGCCCTAGTAACAACATTATCCTCTTTTAATTCTTCCTCAATAATCATAGGAAGTTTTGGTCCATTCTTCAGCACATCAATGTATTTAGGATTAGCAACTCTAAGAAATAGAAGCATCTTCTTCTTCCACATTGAATAATGCTCCTTGCTGAACATTGGGATTTTGACTGTACCCACTTTCTGTGTAGTAGACATCTTTTGAGATTTTTAGAATAATAAAAATTTCAGAGTTGAAAAAATCTCAAAACAATTGGATCTTTGATTTGTATATCAATCAAAAGGCTCTGATGCCAATTGTTAGGTCCTGATAATTTTGTAGAAGGGGGTTGAATACAAACTTTACCGTTTTATCGAATTTGTCCTTTGAATAATTTAACAATTAAGAACAAATAAGTGCGGAATTAAATGAAACAAGATTCAAGTTAAATATAATTTATATTAAACTTGAAGGGTGTTGCACAAACAGTACAGATTACAAGGTTTGAATCTCAAACTATTTAAAACAAATCTAGAATAAATTCGACATGAATTTATCTATTTTTGTAATAAAAAGATCGAATACTAAAAAGTAGTTCGAGATAAATTCTAGGGATTATAATCCGCTAGATTGTCAAAGCAATACAAGAGATACAATTCTTATGGATTAAATGTTTAAGAACAATCAAGAATTGAATTCTCTGCAGAAATTAAGCTCGGACAGTTGGTTCGCGTTAATGGCAGAAGAAAAGGATATAATGCTTTGTTTTGTCTTCTGTCTTGAAAAATGACCAGTTGTAGTCTTTTGATTATAATGCCTTGTATATAAACAAGTCACCGAGCATGCCTTCCACGCGCCAACACATTTCCAAAAAGTAATAGTACTATCCATTATCTTAGAAGTACTCTCGGTAGTACTATGGTTTTAATACTGGCAGGACTATGATTATATTTTAGTAATACTATTGTTTTGCTTAGTAGTACTATCGGTAGTACTACCATTTGAATTGGTAGTACTATCTATAATACTAAAACAGTTAGTACTACTAGAATAATATGATAGTACTACTAGTTATAATCAGAAAATAGAATATAACCAATTTAATTTATTTACTTTTAATTACTTTAATAAATGAATTAATTCAACAGAATAAATTCATAGATTAAAATAAATAAAATTGATGACTTTAAATAATTCAATAAATAAATTAATTCTTAGAATTAATTTATAAATAAATTTATAAATAAATTAATTAAAATCTAGATTGATTAATTTAATATATGAATTAATTCTGAAAGAATTAATTCATAGATTAAATTAATTATCTTACTAAATAAATTAAAAGAGAGTTAAAACTACTTCTTAGAACCACTAAAAATAATGACGAACTGTCACTGACTGACGTTGACACTCCATGTACTGTCTGGTTCATGAGCGACTAACATCAATGAGGGTTCTTCATCTTTGACTTCAAAGCTGTGGTCCATCTTCTTTTCCCTTTCAATAAACCCTGTAACCTATACGTTTCCTGTCACACTTCTGAAATCTCTGTCACTTTAAATAGATCCACTTTCTTGAATACTTCACTGAGGCTTGATCAAATAAATGAACTTCTTCCAGTGTAGAATAACTTCAAGTCTGTAGATGACTTTAATCTTCATTCTTTGACAGATATAATCTTCTGAGATTCCTGTGACATCTGAACTAATATTTACTTATTACATTCTTGTTTAAGTTGAGTAGAATCCTCGAATTACAAATAGGCTATTACGTAAAGCTGAATAACATGACTTCCTCCGTATTCAAGAGAATATCACTCAAATAATAAGCAAGAGTATAAACACTTGCCTCCGGTCCTTAGCTATTACGTAAAGCTGAATAACATGACTTCCTCCGTATTCTGTCTTATAGCACGATTCTCTATTTCAATCCTCCTTTGATTTAACGCTCTTGTGATTACCATGAATCTGATCCTTACGATTTTGAATCCACGCATCTGCCTCGATAGTCAAACATGAGACGGTACTTTAGTCTTCAACGTATGATTCTCACATTCCATAAACGATTGTAACTTAACTCTGACACACTTACTAGTCTTACCGATATCTCCGTGGAAATAAAATACTTGTAAATGTCCCCTTGGTGTTAAGTCGCCTCACAAATAACCCAATCAGTCGTAAACAATACCTCATCCTTCCCCGACGTCTTTCATTTAACATACTTCGATAATCTGACTCGTCTCATCCAATAGCCTCTGTTGCATAGATAACCATATTTCAATTGATAAAATAATCACGATTAACCAAATAAATAATTCACGTATCACGCTCGTCGAAAATCTCTACACTATAAAAGTCAACATCTAAGTCAACGGTCTCGTCAATCTCATTTCCTAACAATACCGACAAATTTCTATTCCAACTACCCCTCGTGATAATATTAGACACGACCAAAGTATTTAAACAAGTCTTCAATCACTTATTCGTATTTATGACTTAATAAACAAATAATTCACATATTTCACGTAACACACATTGTCATTTAATTGCGATAAATCAATCACCTAAGTCTCGTAACATCCAAGAAATAATTTTATAAAAATATTTGACTCTCATTTCAAAGGAATTAACCCTCAAAATATTTTTAGATCAAAAATCGGATCATTTATCCTAATATAAAGATTTAAAAACAATTAAATCAATTAATATAAAAATTCATTAACTAATTCCAAGACTTAAACAAATTTGTATCAATAAAACCAAGCCAAGAAAATAATTAAATCTAATTTAATTAATTAGATTTAATTAATAAGTATTTAATAGAATTAACTGATTATTAAAATTAATCAATTAATTAAATAAATTAATTATTAATAAAAAATAATTAAAATAATTAAATTTAATCAATTTTCGAATTTAAATAAATATTTATAAATTTATAAAATTTTATGAATAATAAAATGTATTTTTAAATCAAAAATATGATTTTTAGAATTTAAAACTAATTTTTGGATTTTTAGAAAAATATTAAACCCAAAAACACTTTTCTGAAAATGCAATTGGGTTTGGAGGATCGAAACCGGGTCGGGGTTGGATCCAAAACGGGTCGCCAAGAACACGGTGGGTCGCCAAGAACACCACCGGATTCTAGTGGGTTCCGGCCACTGCCCCGGATTCCGGCAACCCCAACTACACCAAACTCGCGTTTGCCTTACGAAAATCATACGGAGACAACATTTAAAAACTAACCCCCCACTACTATCGCCTTAAAAACGAAGCAAAGAACACAGAATTTGACCAAGAAAACCCGCCGCCGCCGGCTTTCTTTTCTCCGGCCACCCGAAAACTGAACCCAACCACAAAACTGTTTACATGTAACAACTCCTCGTCTCACGATCTATTTAGTGATATAAACATCAACAAGAATCACTTAACCGAACTAGAACTCCGGCAAAAATTTTAGAAATCCGGTGAACTCCCCCTTTTTACGATTAGCTCGATTTAGAGCTCAAAAATTAAATCAAAAATTATCAACATACTCCAAATCGTACAACAAACACAATCAAGCCATCAAATATCAAGAACAATCAATATTTACGATTTTCCCCAAATTAAAAATATAATTCGAAATATTAAAAATAAAAAATATTTCAGAAATTATACCCACACGAATTTTGATGATGGATTTGGATAGAGGGTGATGAGAGCTTCGATTTGATTACAAGAACGTCGCAATCGGATTCCGGTAACGCCTCCAAAATCGAGTTTGATTCTCAAGAACACGAAGAACACGGTTCGAGGATTTTAGATATTTAACAATTTATTAACTTAATTATACGCAAAATAATGCACAATACGCCTTTTTATATTAAACGGAAAATAATACCCCAAACAACATTTTTGGATCGATATTGATCCAATGGATCATTTTAATATGAATAAATAGAATACACGTTTTACGAGACGATAATTATCCAGAATATATGGATAACTACAAGAATCGTTTAATAATAGATATACGAATCAAAATGCCTCTATTACGAATATTCCTGAATATTTCTCACTTTAACGAATGAAATATTGGTACGAACGATATACCAATTTCCCGAATAATTAGGGAATGATCTAAATTTCTTTTTCGATAATTAAAATAAAACAAAATAAAATGACATCCTTTTTAAAATAATTTCTAATCTCCATAAATAATTACATAACATCTCAACATCACATCTTTGACCATTTAACGAATAACTTAACACATTTAAATAGATAAAACATTTAATAAATTTTGATATAAAAATAAATTTCATTTTACATCAAATATTAACACGTAATTTTCCCGGATCTTACATAAATGATGACTAAGTTTGCAATCGGAATTTGAAAACGAGATCAAGGACTCGAGAAAGTAGAATAAAAACGAGTGCACGGAAGAGGTGGTGGTTAATAAGCCACGTGAGAGCATTGTTGGCTTGTTGAGAGCCAAACAACCTTTCTACCACACAAATACAAACACATCATCACCTTGTCACCATTTTCTCCAAGGATTCACCCAATGGTTGACATGTGGCAAGGGTGACTCAACTCTTCCTAAACCACACAACCAAGAAGTATGTAATTAGAATTGTTTTGACAAAAGAAAGGAAAAGAAAAACAATCAAGTATTCATCTCCTCTATTTCTCAAAATTCTGCTCAGCTTGCACAAGGGAGAAGAAAAATTCATAAATCAAAATCTACTCGTCCTAAAATCGCCAAATTTGGACCATATCTCCCTCAATATATATACAAGGTATGTTAAAAATTTCATGGCCATCCAAGAAGTGTAGCATGGTCAAATATTGGATCAAAGATGAGGCATGAATAGTGATTTCGAAAATACTAACTTGTGTTCTTGATTTTGTTCTTGAAGATTAAGCTAGTTAAGGATGTTTAAAGCTCAAGAAAGGATAGTTAGGCCATTTTTAGTGTCTCTAAGGCAGCAAGGAAGGTATAACACCTCTGCCCTCTTGTTATTAATTGAGTTTTATGCTTAAGTTTGTAGTATAGTTCGTTAAACATGTAGTATAAGAGATCCATGCATGTTTTAATGATTTTGGTTGGTTGAATGAGTTGTGGTTGATTGAGGGATGAGTTCTTGAGTTAGTATGAACTGTCCTAGAGTTTTAAATGATATATGGATGTATGGATTGTCTTGGTTTGATGTTTGGATTGGTTGTGAAATGGAAACGTTCGATGTATAGCCGTCGTAATGACGAAATGTTTATTAACTGCCTTGACAGTGGTATTCGAGGCTCTTAATCTACTTTCAAGTGTGACCACTGACAATGACAGTGTAGTTCTTGTCTTGTAGTTTATTTTGGCGAAATAATCGCATTCTTTTGATTTATGGTTTAGGAGAAACACTCGTTTTAGTGAAAGTGGTTTCGGGTAACTAAGTAATTCACTACATGAACTTTGAGCATATGATCAAGCCCTTTAAAAATGGAAATAAGTCATAATATTAAGGTGGATACTAGTATGGACAGTTAGGAAGGGAACCGAGAAGGTTTCGTGTTAAAAAGATAATTTTTCGATTTTATAAAAATGCGAGAATCAAAGTTGCACAAGTGGAATGCCCTTGAGAGGATAGTAAAGCCATAAGTTTAGTAATGGTAAAGTACTTGGGTTTCGTGAATGAATTATCAACCAAACTTTTGACTTAAGAGTTTAAGGAATGTCATGAGGTTATAAGTGACCAAGAGCGAGACATTTGATGTTCGTTAATAGAACGTTAGTGCTTAAGTTAATGGCACTTTAAATGATTACGCTAGGGGACTGATCGAGTATTTCTTTGTTTATAGATTTCCCGGCAACTTCTCGAACCCCTAACAACCAAGGACTCAAGGCAAGTTTTCTCATTCCATGCTATGTTTCAATTTCTTATACTAATGATTGCATATGATAGATGCATGCCAGTTTTCAAACCTTACATCGTATATAGATGTGGTTGTATTTAAAACTATTAAAAATTATAGTATATGCATATGATAGATGCATGCAAGTTTTCAAACCATACATCTGATATAAGATGCGGTTGTTTTTTTTTTGTTGTGATTGTGATATATAATGCTATAATGCTGTAAAGAGGATTATAAACTGATTACGATTTTGATAAAAAGCTTTGTGAGATATAAGGTTTATATGCTATGTAAATACTAGATATAAACCGAGGTTTTTAAAGGCTCTAAGGGTAGAGCACTCATACGATGATTTTAAAACATTAGACCGGGAGTCAAAGTAGTATTTTGTCTTGACTATACTGTCAGAAGCTGGAGGGTTCCAGGGACATCTATATTTTAAAATGTTGATTAAATATTCCAATATATATATATATATATATATATATATATATATATATATATATATATATATATATTATTGGATATTTAATGTGAGATATTTAAATAATATTATTATAAATATTATTCGAATATTGATTTAATTAAGTGAATATTATATTGAATATTCACTTAAGTGGAATTTTATTGAATAATAATTCAATATTTATTATTTGAATATTTATTAAATATTCCAAAAATGATTTAAAAATCATAAGAACCTTATTTAGATATTACGTAAGGTTCCAATAATTATTTAAAAGATTTTCTGATCTTAAAAAGATATTTTACCAAACTCCCGGGTCGTGATTGCGAAATGATTTACTCAAGGATCTAGGTCAGTTGACAATAGTCAACCTACATAGTATTATTACTTCCTCAACATTTCCGGAAGTAAGTATGGTAATAAGTTCATACCTATCAACGAGCTAGTTTACGCTCGGGGAACAACGATTAAGTTCGGTTCCAGTTTAAAGGATAGGATTCATCATGGGACTGGAAGGGCTTACACGGAAATGAAACAGGTGCCGGGGTAGTGACCATAATTATCAAGGCTTTCCCGGTGATGAAACAGGCGCCGAGGTAGTGACCTTATATGCAAAGGCTTTCACGGCAATGAAACAGGTGCCGATGTAGTGACCTTATAGCACAATGGGCCCGAATGCGGCCAGGGTGATAACCGAACAGGAAATCGTCCTTCTACTAGTAGAGAAGTTATGTTACGATACAGCGGCTGATCACCGTGTATCGGGTGTTCCAGAATGTCCCCTTCCCTCCAATGGGAGTTGTGCTGCACATTGTAACGAAAGCCTAGGCGCTGAGTTACTGATAATGTGACAGTGATGAGTAATGATGTTCCTCGTACAGTATTTGAACTGTATGGCATGTTTTGACGAAAAGAATATTTCAATATATCATTCTGTATACGAATGAAGTTTTAAAAGTTTTCAATTATGATATCATCTTACATATATGATTATGCTGCTATATATTATTGTCGAGCTATAGTGCTCATTCTTGCTTCTTTTATATATCACAACACAACCGAGTCAAAAAGGTGTTCATTACTGACATTTTACAGTGTTTTAACAGTATGAGATATCTAAATATATATACGTATATATATGTTGAGAAGGTATTTAAGATATACAGTATGTTGAACTGTATAGTATTTTGAATCAATGGATAGGCTTTAAGCCTTGATTCCAATATTAATATCTATTTTAAAAAGATATGTTTTGAGACTTGGTTTATTATATTGATACCAAGGATTTCTAAATGATTCACGAAGAGTATTTGAGTATGATTATAAGTCATACAGTATTTTGAACGGTATACTATTTTGGGGTCAAACCCTAGTAGTGTTAAAACTTTGATCCTATATGGATTATCTACCTTAAAGGTTTAAAGATTTAAACTGGGATAGATTTCTTGCTGAGCGCTATTAGCTCATTCTTGCTTTATTAAAACTTTCAGCATGAAGAAAACATTGCCGATTCACTCCGTATTACGAGAGCAAGGGAATGGAGAGACCACCCTTGAGCTAGTTGAGCAGGATGGATACTGTCGGAGTTAGCAGAACAGTTGCAGATTGAATTAGTGAGAATTGTTTTCAAGTAGGTTTGCATTATTGAACCTTGTATAGAATTGTGAGGTCTATTATTTTAACTTCAGGTAGAGGTTGTAAATAATAGATGAGATCCTGGATAGTACATTTGATTTGTAATAACAAGTGTTTCTTATTGTTGCTCATTTCCAAGGCTATAACTTGTGTGTGTGCGTAAGTGATTGGGGTCTTTGGAGTTGTATTATTAGAATATTGTAAGTGATACATGTATGGTATGATTGATGGAGTGTGACAACCCAGATTCATGACCCCGGATCTGGGGGTGTTACACATATGGACTTGTTTAGACCAGTAAATGTCATGTCAATCTCAAAGAAAATATATTGCCTTGTGATTGTGGATGATTTCTCTAAATTCACATGGACTTACTTTCTGCACTCCAAAGATGGGGCAAGTGAAATCATAATCAATCACATCAAGGCTGCCAACAATCATCCTGATCTCAAAGTAAGAAGAATCAGGAGTGACAATGGCACTGAGTTCAAGAATTCCACAATGAGGCTGTTTTGTGAGGAAAATGGAATCATTCATGAGTTCTCTGCAGCAAGGAAACCACAACAAAATGGAGCGGTAGAGAGGAAAAACATAACTTGTTGCCCAGTAATAATCTATTGTAGAAGGGGGGTTAAATACAATAGTATAAGATAATCAACTTCTTAATGTATATATCACAAATATGAAAGAAAGATAACAGCTTTATTAAATCTGATATAAAACTGTTACAAACTCTCTAAAGAAATTCTGTGTTCTTGAGAGCTGCTAGGTTACAAAATACTCGTGTATGTTCTTGGTTCTTAAACCAAAACCTAAACTTTGTTTATATACTACACAGCTTCTCTATCAATTACAAGATAAGTCCTAATCAATTACAAAGATTGAAACCTATCCTAAATCGATAGCTTCATTACTATAAATAAGGAACCGACAAAATAAGCTTCCTTATTTAACTAGACTCCAAATATAACTCGAAGTAGGAATCCTGATCAGCTTCCAGTCCTGATGATCAATCCTGATCTCAGTCCTGATATGCATCCTGATCTTCTTCTTCTTCAAGAATTTGAATCAGTCTTTCCTTAAGATTTCTGAGATCTTCATCTTCCTCATTAATCTGATAAATAGCTGCTCTGAGATTCTGAATGGAACTCCTTCGTAGACTGTGCTCTTCAAGCAAAAGATAAGCAATTTCCTTCCCATCAGGATTGAGAGTAAGCTGTGTCATGCCAAAATTAACTTCTCTAACAGCAGAGCTTCGTTGCATTTCCACATCTTGATCTCTTAGATTTAGATACATGGGAATATAATCACCATTGAAATTTCTATTAGCATCCAGTCTTCTTCTAATTGTTGACAGAATCATGTCACTCCATTCTTTGCACACTTTATTCTTCCATTTTAACAGATAATGAACATATTTCAGTTCCTTTGTAGTTTTCACCAACAAGTCTTGAATGGATAGAATCTTCACACTACCATCTTTCATAAAGTACAGAAGCTTCTCTTTCTTTTCAAAACCATCATGACAATCTATAACTATATCAACAGCTAATAAATTGTTCAGGTGTTCAGAAGTTAAAGTACCTCCAATTTCAGTCAAAGAGTAAGGATCGAGATACGACATATTCAGATATTCAGCATCCCTGTGTCCAATACCTCCTCTTGAATTGTTTGTCAATTGCTTCAGATTTGAAAGTATTCTTAGCCAGAGTGCTTTTGATTCAACTATATCAGATAAATCAACAACACTTGAAGCAATTCCACCAGACCGAAAATTGATAGGAGTATCACACCTAAGTGTGTCAATGTGTTTCCACTTCTTATCCTTTTCTTTCTCATAAGCATAACTCTTCTGTAGATAGGGTTGTAGTCTTCTTACATTTCTCCACAACTCTTTATTTGAAACTTTGAGTCTTTGCTTATAGATCTGAAAGTCTTCATCTGTAGACTTGATTATTCTTCTTCTTCTGACTTCTTCTTCTTCATCAACTTCCCTATTATGAGAATCAACCACAGTAGATAAAATTAACAAATCAACCTCTTGCAGAATTTCAGAATCATCAGGACCTTGAGCAATGTCAGGATTTGAGTCTGAAATTTGAACTGTATTGCTGATGAGTGTTGATTGTTTTGGTCTTCTTCTCAGTTCAGGTTCTTCTTCAATAACCTCTTTATCTTCCTTTTCAATAATATTCCTTACAACAGGATCTATTGAAGTTTCAGGAATTTCTTCAATTCTTAAGATTTTAGATCTTGTCTGTCTAGGAATTGTTGAAGTTGATAAGATTCTTCTACCTCTTCTAGCACCTCTCATTCCTCTGCCTCCTCTACCTCTAGCAGGAGTAGGGTTGTTGAAACTTTCCATTATTTCTTTTTGTTGAATTAAGAATTCTTCTTGTGAGAGATCAGGATATTCTTCACTTGCTATAGAGAGTGCTTTTCTTGCGAATAGTTGTTGAACCCTCTTATCAGTGTGATAAAGAGTAACAATATTACCATTCCTTGTTGTGAACTTCCGGAATAAATTTGATGCATCTTCAGGATTGTCAATAATCACATCTTCATCTCCTTCAGGAATTGTAGAAAGTGTTTGTCCATGACCAGGTGTCAGGATTTGATCATTCATCAGGATTTGATCACCTGTCAGGATTTGTTCTTCCGTCAGGATCTGAGATTGCACCAGTGTCCTTAATGTCCTTATTCCAGAATCAGAAACATAAGTAAACTGCGTTGTTTGACTTTGAGAAGTTTGAATTGTAGACTTCATAGCAGCAGCATCAGATGTTTCTCCTTGTAAAACTTTGTCATCACCATCATTTCCAGTATCATCATCATCATTATTTCTTAATATTAGATCAGGTGTACATTTTGTCTTACTTACCTTCTCCCCCTTTTGACATCAGAATTTGACAATATATTCAAAATTAAGGCAAGAGAGGTTTGAATGTCAGTTACCTTAGAATCAAGATAATCAATTTTGTTATTGACGGAGAAATATCTCCTCTTATCAATTCAGTTGCAGCTTTGACAGAATCGATTTCATTTTTAAGGCTCTTGGATAACAGAGTAGTAGCCTTCAAATGATTCTTCAAGTCTTGATTCTCTATTAAATTCACTGCGTCATAGGCATGATCCAATGCAAATGGATAACTTACAGAATCAGCAGATTTGTACCATGAATTGTTCCATTCATGTTGTCTAATTGCCTCAGCAGGATTGGTAGAAGGAACATAAAAGTCTTGTCTGAAACCTTTTCCAGTAGTAGCATTGCCAGCCATGTATATGCTTGATGAACCATAATTAGTTCCAAGACTAGATTTGAGTGATGTAGCAATCTGATCCTTCTCTTCTTGATTATCATCATCACTATCATCATTATCATCAGCATCAGAATCCATAATTACATCAGGATCAATAGAAATTCCTTTAAGTTTATCCTTGGATGCTGGGATAGGATCTATCATTGGTCTTGACCGTAGTGGTTGTATCATGATAGGTTCAGCATCAGGAGCACCACTAGCATCAGGAGCACCACTGTCAGTATTTGATTTGCTTGCATCAGTATTTTCTACCAATGGTTCTTGTGGAGCTTGAGGTTCAGAAGTTTCTTCAACACTTTGAGTTAAAGGTTCTTGTGTACTTCCCTCATTGACAGTGACTTCGACCAATCTTTCAACAATATCTGCACCAGAAACCCCTTGAGCTGTGTCAGAAAATTCCTCAGAAACTGTAGCTCTGCCTGCATCTTCACATTGAGAAGATGGTTCTTGTGTAGCTGGAATAGAAATGTCTTCATTCTCCCTTTGAGAAAATGGTTCTTGTGTGACCATTCCAATAGCTATGCCTTCACCCAAACTTTGATTGAGTGGTTCTTGTGTGGTTGGATCATCAGTACGAGCTGCTGAAGAGGTTCAAGTTCTTGTGGGCTGGATCCTTTCAGTTTCTTCTGTCTAGAGAACACAAACTCTTCTGCCTTCCTTAGCTTTTCCATTGGATGTTGAATCCCAAGACTGGAAGCAATAGCACTAAGCTTCTCCAATGAAATATCAACATGTCTTTGTGTTGGAGAGTCTTTTGCTGGAGAGTCTGTAATATTTATCTCTTGACTTGGTACAGCATCAGAAATACTAACATCAGGATGTGTTTGGGCATCAGGATTTGACTGCTCATCAGTAATTGAAGTGTCCTGACCATCAGTATCCTGCTTCTTTGATAATCTGCTTTTCTTCTGTGGTTTAGACAATAGAACCACAGCTGCTGTAGCAGTATCAGTAACTGCTTTATTCATCACAGAGGATATAGGTAAATCATCCTCAGAATCAGTCTCATCCCTGAGCATTAACTTTCTTTTAACAGAAACAGACTCAACACCTTTAGCAGCTTTCTTCACCAGGACCCCTTGTACACCCCCTTGTAACTTCTTTTTAGTGAGTGGTGTAGAGGAAAAATCCTTTGAACCTGATTGCCTTCCAGACACATCAGTTCTAGCTGATTTCTTTGATTTTACAACTAATGTATTTTGAGAGACAATAGAGGTGGCTGATGACTGTTTAGACTGTTTGGGATGGATGCTTTGGTCAGGAACAAGGTGTGATTGGCCTTGCCCCATAGCATCAGAAACTGATCCATATTGAGTAGGCATTTTCTCTTTCAAGAAATGCCTGACCTCATCAGGAATAAAGGCATTGCCTCTAAAACCATTTGCCTTATCACTGTTGACTAAGGACTTAATATTATTCTCAGTAATTCTACAGATTGGTAGAATCACATCATTCTCAAAAGTAACACCAGAACAGAAGTGATTGAATATTAACTGAAAAAATCTAAGAAAACAGACAGAACCTAACTTATCTGATTTCCTATCACTTAAATCTTTTAAAATAAAAGACCCATAATCAAACACTGTAGAATGGATAAGAGAGTACCCAATTTTGAGAGATCCTGATGGAAGAGCATCAAAATTTGACGTCTTGTTCAGGAAACAACGACTTATGGTATCAAAGAAGAAATTCCATTCCTTCTTAAGCTTTGTCCTGAAGAGGTTGCCATACCTCATACCTCTTTACTTCTCCATTGTAGCCCAATTTCTTAACAAACTCAAAAAGAGTCGAGTCTGTAACAGTGGCACGAACGGCATCACCAAAAACAGGCAAATGTAATGCTTCCTCCACAATCGCAGGAGTCACAAAGTGAGTAACCCCATCATATTCAAAACTCATCAGAATTGAACCAGAATCCCCTTTATCGAAAGTAACTGAGTTCCACACCTGCATAACTGACTGAAAAGAAATACTTGTAGGTTCTGTTAAAGCAAACTTCAATGGGCTTGAAGCTAAAAAATCTTGAATTATATGAAACACATTGGGCAATTCCTGATGATCTAGAATAGCTACAAAATTATTAGTGGCAAAAGTGACACCACTAATTACGATCTGTTTGCTCATGAATGATGAAGATGCCATTGATACTGAGTAATAGACTTGAGAATTGAGATTTAGGAATTAGGTTTCTTGAGCACAGAGAGAGAAAATCGAGGGAAAACTGATAATGAGAAAGTAATTAGAAATTTAGACAATCAAATATATTTTGTTAAAACAAAATATTACTTTCTTTGAATATTGAGATTCGTGCACAAATAATTAGTGGACAAATTACGTGTGTATATGTCTATCAGTTTGACACACACGTGCATATAGGTGTCCGACTAAAACTCAAACGTTTCTTACCAGTTAGTGACGAAAACTCAGACATAAATTAAGCAAATAAATACTAACCTGTCTATCAGGATTGACCAGTTGACTTCCTGTCAGGATTGTGTCCTATCAAGATTTGATCAAAATTACATACCTTCCAGAATGACCATCAGTATTTGATAGTCATCAGGATTTCCTCTCTGTATCTTTCCTTAGAAATTCTCAAAGTTCATCATTCCAAGTTCATTCACCAATTTATTGAAAGTAGCTTCAGGCAGTGGCTTAGTGAATATATCAGCTAGTTGTTGATCAGTAGGAACAAAGTGAAGTTCAATTGTTCCTTCCAGAACCTGTTCTCTTATGAAGTGATATCTAATACTAATGTGTTTAGTAAGAGAATGCTGAACTGGATTTCCTGTCATTGCAATAGCACTTTGGTTATCACAATAAATAGGGATTTTTGAGTATGACAGGCCATAATCTAACAACTGATTTCTCATCCACATTATCTGAGCGCAACAACTTCCTGCAGCTATGTACTCAGCTTCTGCTGTTGAAGTAGAGATAGACTTTTGCTTTTTACTGAACCAAGAAACTAGTCTACCACCCAAAAACTGACAGCTTCCTGAAGTACTTTTCCTGTCTATCTTACACCCGGCAAAATCAGCATCTGAATAACCACACAATCCAAAATCTGATTCCCTTGCATACCAAAGGCCAAGTGAAGGAGTGCCTTTGAGATATCTGAAAATTCTTTTAACTGCAATCAGATGGGGTTCCCTAGGTTTTGCTTGAAATCTTGCACACAGACAGGTTGCACACATGATATCTGGTCTACTTGCAGTGAGATACAATAAAGAGCCAATCATCCCTCTATAGTGAGTTACATCTACCTCATCACACCTTGACCAGGATCAAGTTTGGTAGCTGTAGCAATATGAGTTGTAGCCGTAGCATAATCTTGCATGTTAAACCTCTTCAATAAATTCCTTGTATATTTTGACTGATTGATAAAGATACCATCTTCAGTCTATTTAACTTGAAGACCAAGAAAGTAACTCATTTCTCCCATCATGCTCATTTGATATCTTGACTGCATAAGCATAGAAAACTTTTCACACAGCTTATTGTTTGTTGACCCAAAAATGATATCATCCACATAAATCTGAACTAAGAGAAAATCCTTACCATGGTTCAAATAGAATAAAGTTTTATCAATAGCACCTCTTTTGAATCCATTTTCCAGTAAGGATTGGGCTAGGGTTTCATACCATGCTCTTGGATCTTGCTTTAGTCCATAAAGTGCCTTATCCAATCTGTAAACATGATTTGGATACTTTGGATCAATGAAACCAGGAGGCTGTTCAACATAAACTTCATCCTCCAGTTCACCAATTAAGAAGGCACTTTTAACATCCATCTGAAAAACTTTGAATTTCTTATGAGCTGCATAAGCCAGAAAGATTCTAATGGCTTTTAGCCTTGCAACAGGAGCAAAAGTTTCATCATAGTCAATTCCTTCTTGTTGAGAATACCCCTTTGCAACTAGCCTAGCTTTGTTTCTGATAATTACTCCATCAGAATCAGTCTCGTTCTTGAAAATCCACTTTGTACCAACAATGGACCTGTTCTTTGGTCTTGGTACCAGTTTCCAGACTTCATTTCTTTCAAATTCATTCAACTCTTCTTGCATTGCAGTAACCCAATCAGCATCTTTGAGTGCATCTTCAACTTTCTTAGGTTCCTCCTTGGATAGAAAGTTATGATATAGACATTCATTCTCAGTTGCACTTCTTGTCTGAACACCTGCATCAGGATCTCCAATTATCAAATCAGGAGTATGATTTGCAGTCCATTTCCTTGCTGGTGTATAGTCATTTCTTGAAGTAGATGCTCTCCTTAGATTGGTGTTAGATTGATTTGAAGAATTTGCTTCAGTAGAAGCTCCCCCTGAAATGTTGCTATTTCCTCCTGATGAATTATCAGGATCATCACTTGAATCAGTATCTGAAGAATTATGTCCTGATGATTGAGTTGACTCTGAACTTGTAGTAGAATGTTGTTGCTCCCCCTCAACATTTGCACTACTAGTTGTATCACCATTATTTGCATCATCAGAATTATCACCATCAGTATTTGATGTGTCATCAGGATTTGATGGATCATCAGGATTTGGTGACCTATCAGAATCTGATGAATTGACAGGATCTGATTCAATTTCTTCAGGTTCCTTGGTAGCTTCATTTTCAAAAATCAGTCTATCATGAGAGTCTTCATTGATTCCAGTTATCTTCTTATCATCAAAAGATACATGTATTGACTCCATGACAGTCCTTGTTCTCAAGTTAAAAACTCTGAAGGCTCTTGATGCAGGATAGCCTATGAAAATTCCTTCATCAGCCTTAGTTTCAAACTTTCCTAGCTGTTCAGGATGAGTTCTGAGAACAAAACATTTACAGCCAAACACATGCAGATGCTTCAAACTTGGTTTCTTCTCCTTGAGAGATTAATAAGGAGTAACACCATGTCTGTTTATCAATGTGAGATTTTGAGTATAGCATGATGTGTTGACTGCTTCTGCCCAGAAGTATGTAGGTAATTTTGCTTCTTCCAACATAGTTCTGCCAGCTTCTATAAGAGTTATATTCTTCCTTTCTACTACTCTATTTTGCTGAGGTGTGCTAGGAGCAGAGAATTGTTGAATAATTCCTTTGTATTTGCAGAACTCTTCCATCTTTGAATTCTTAAATTCAGTACCATTATCACTCCTCAATATCTTGACTTTGTACTTTGTGCTTGTTTCAATCATTCTCACATGATCCAGCAGTATTTCAGGAGTCTTATCTTTTCTGTGCATAAAGTACACCCAGGTGAATCTAGAATATTCATCAACAACTACAAGAGTGTACCTTTTCTTACTGATGGACATGATGTTGACTGGTCCAAATAGATCAAGATGTAGCATGTGATATGGTTCTTCAATAGAGGATTCAGATTTACTCTTGAATGATGTCCTTCTCTGTTTAGCCTTTTGACATGCATCACAGAGTCTATCTGGAGTATATAAAACTTTAGGGAATCCTCTAACTAAATCTTTCTTAACCAACTCATTGATATTGCTGAAGTTGAGATGATAAAGCTTCGTGTGCCAATTCCAACTTTCATCTACTGATGCTTTACTGATGAGACAAGTAGGTGAGCCATCAGTATTTGATTGAATGTTGGCTTCATATATGTTACCATGCCTGTAGCCAGTCAAACCTGTCTTCCCTGATTCTTTGTTGACTACTTCACAATGAGTGGAATAGAAGTGGACATGATAACCTCTGTCAGTGATTTGACTAATACTCAACAAGTTGTGTTTCAGTCCTTTCACTAGAGCTACTTTTTCAATGATGACATTGCCAATGATTATATTGCCATATCCCAAAGTTTGTCCAATGTTGCCATCTCTATAAAACCCAGTTGGGCCAGCTTTTTCCTCATATTCTGATAACAGGGCTTTGTTTCCAGTCATGTGCACAGAACATCCACTATCCATGACTAACACATTTTTTTTTTACCCTTATCATCAGGAATGTAAGAACCTTGATTTTAGTAACATTTTAAAAATTATTAAGAATAGTGATTTTGGGAATTATGGAAAACTTTTGAGTTCACATTATATGAATGATGGAATATTTATAATTTTGAGAACGTAGTATTATTGTACAAAGGAATTAAGAGAATGCACAAGTCGTCAGAATGCGAAGATTTTCACTTCCACTGAACATTTATAAAAACGTGGGACATTGAGGATAATGGAAGCCCTAGGTTGAATTAAATCCCACGGCAAGGAATTATGGAATTTAAAGGGATTATCAAAATCAAGTGCTTGAGAATGACGATAGAAATCTCTACGCGACGAAACGCGTTTATGGAAAAATTATCGAACTTGCATAAAAGATTAAGGGACAAGCATTGGATAATAAGTAAGCTAAGTAATAATACATGCAAGAACCATGCAAGAGGCAAGCAAACTAACCACTTGGAAGCCAACCAAACTAAGTGCAACTAGTTAGAAACACCTTTCCTTAAATTAAGGAAAAGTAGAAACCAAAGTCCACAATTTCATGGAATATTGGTCCTTGGCAAAGACTTTGAAGTCACAAGATCAGCCATATACATTTTATACAACCCACACCTGCATTATTATTCAGCCAACACTTTTAAAAAGTAAGAAAGCAAGAGAAAAGCTCTCCCCATCTCATTTCCAGAATTCTGCCCAGCATGACCAAAGGAGAAATAAAAATTCATAACTAAATATCTACTCATGATAAAATCACCAAATTTTAACCAGAGCTTCCTCAATCCATACCCAAGGTACGTTAAAAATTTCATGGCAATCCAAGTAGTGTAACATGTTCAAATATTGGGTCAAATTTGAATACAATAGTATAAGATAATCAACTTCTTAATGTATATATCACAAATATGAAAGAAAGATAACAGCTTTATTAAATCTGATATAAAACTGTTACAAACTCTCTCAAGAAATTCTGTGTTCTTGAGAGCTGCTAGGTTACAAAATACTCGTGTATGTTCTTGGTTCTTAAACCAAAACCTAAACTGTGTTTATATACTACACAACTTCTCTAACAATTACAAGATAAGTCCTAATCAATTACAAAGATTGAAACCTATCCTAAATCGATAGCTTCATTACTATAAATAAGGAACCGACAAAACAAGCTTCCTTATTTAACTAGACTCCAAATATAACTCGAAGTAGGAATCCTGATCAGCTTCCAGTCCTGATGATCAATCCTGATCTCAGTCCTGATATGCATCCTGATGATAATCCTGATACTGACGCTTGATCAAATACTGATGACCATACAATACTGATGACGTCAGCAATCCTGATCAGTTGAGTCTAGATCCTGACGATCATTGAATCCAGATCTAACATAACTCTTATTGAAGCTGCAAGAAAAATGCTAGGAGAATCAAAGTTACCTACTTATTTCTGGGCTGAAGCAGTTAACACTGCATGTTTCACTCAAAATATTTCTTTGATCAACCAAGCAAAAGGAATGACTCCATATCAGCTACTCAAAGGAAGGAAACCATCCTTGAATTTTCTACATGTCTTTGGATGCAAATGCTTTGTACTGAGAAATCAAGGTGAAAATCTTGGAAAGTTTGAATCCAAGGCAGATGAAGCCACTTTTGTGGGATATGCAGCTGGAAAAGCCTATAGGGTTTTTAATCATAGAAATAACATTGTTATGGAATCTGTACATGTTGTTTTTGATGATGCTAGAATACAGGGTCATACTGATGAGGGTTTTCATGAAACTCTCAAGTTTGACAATAAGGTGGAAGGTCTCGACTTTGGTGATGAAGATGATGATCATGGATGAATCAGTTCCCCCAAGAACGACTGTCTCTAATATGGATAACTCAAGTTCTAATGAGCCATCCGCAGAAGGGACAAGGGGAGCATCCGTAGGAAGCCTGAATGAAGCATCTGTAGGAAGCCAAATAAAAGCATTCGTAGGAAGCCAAATGGGAGCATCCGTAGGAAGCCAAATTGGAGCATCTGGAGGTGGATCACAACACAGAGTTACCACCCCATTTAACTCAGGGGGAGTTTCTGTAAGTCAAGGATCAACCTCACATGATCATGCTAATGAGAATGATGCTGCATCTTCAAGACCTACACATGCTACAAGAAGAAAATGGACAAGGGATCACCCATTTGAACTGATCATTGGTGATGCTTCTACAAATGTCCAAAATAGAAGAGCTACTCAGGATGAATGCCTATACAACAGCTTTCTTTCCCAAGAAGAACCAAAGAAAGTTGAGGATGCTCTTCTAGATCCAGATTGGGTTTTAGCCATGCAAGAAGAGCTAGACCAATTTGAAAGAAACAAAGTGTGGAAGCTAGTACCTGTTAGGAATATGTTGTTCTTGATGATAATTATAAAAACACTTAGTAGATTTTGTGTTAAGTCACTTTTTGTAATTGTCAACGGAATGGTATGCTTTGCAGCTTTCGTTGACAGGTAGCTCATCAACGAAATGAGTGATGTAGCAATTGCACTGTACAATACTTCACTGGTTGATATACATTTGTTGTAGGTTTTAGATAGGTTTTCTAAGTCATGTTGACTAAGTACTAGATAGGAAAAATAGGTTGGTTAAGTGTAAATATATTGTGCCTTGTAATTTTTCCTAAGTGAAGACATGTCAACGGAATGAAGATTATTCTATCAACGGAATGAAGATTACTCTATCAACGAAATGAGGAATATACCATCAACGGAATGAAGAATAAAGCTATCAACGAAACACATCTCACTGCTATCAACAAATCATTATCACTTTTCTGAATAGTTGAAAAAGTGATAGTGACAGTTTTCTGACAGATCAAAAGGTGATGTAGAAGTGTACTTTGCTTTGGAAGCCATCAAAATGGACACTGGGAATGAGGAAACATTCCAATTTCCAATTAGGTTCTTGAGTGGGATCATAATAAGCATGAAGACAAAAGACAAGATCTCCAAGGACCATTGGACAAAAGGGATGAAAAGCAAGCTACTGGCGGTTACCTTTAGATGAAAATCAAGCTACTGGCGGTTACCTTTAGATTATTTTAGAGTAGCCAAAAATAGCATTGTAAACTTGGGATATATAACCAAGTGTAGCAGTTCATTTTTAAGATAGGTGAGTGAGATAAAAATAGTTTGTATTAACTTCTTTCAAGAGCACTCTCACTCCAAATCAGGAACTAAGCAGCTGTGATACATTTGTAACACAGATTATTTCCGCAATAAAAACATCTCAGTTGGATCCTCAAAACATCCAACTGAAATTTTATATTTGCTGGTGTTTTTATTTTCAGTGTTAATTTATTTAAAAGTTGTTTTAAGTTTAGAAATATCTAGAATTGTATTCAACCCCCCCCCCCCCCTTTCTACAATTCTGTTAGGTCATTTGGGATTAACAATTGGTATCAAAGCAAGCTTCTAACATACAAGAAGTTTAAAGATCAAGGCCAAAACAGAAACCATGGTGAAGAAGGATGCAGGTGTAAAGATACCAGTTCTAGATAAGGACAATTACTTTCACTGGAAAGTAAAAATGCATCTACATCTCATGTCTATGGATGAGAGATATGTAGACT
Organism: Heracleum sosnowskyi; assembly: GCA_030848705.1. Classification (NCBI taxonomy): domain Eukaryota; kingdom Viridiplantae; phylum Streptophyta; class Magnoliopsida; order Apiales; family Apiaceae; genus Heracleum; species Heracleum sosnowskyi. The sequence goes on from CM061235.1 coordinate 78,783,811, forward strand.
GCATTAAGAAAGGTCCACACGTTCCCATGAAGTTTGCATCTAGAGTTGGACTGCCAGATGATGCTGAAGATGTAGAAATTCCAAAACCTGTCTCAGAATGGACTGTTGAAGATGTTGCAGAAGTCCATAAAGATAAAAGAACCATGAACATTCTGTTTAATGGTTTGGAGCAAGAGATGTTTGACAATGTCATAAATTGTACAACTTCTAAAGAAGTATGGGACACTGTTAGAACACTCTGTGAGGGAACTGAGCAAGTTAGGGAGAACAAAATGCAACTCCTCATACAACAATATGAGCACTTTCATTTTAAAGCTGGTGAAACCCTAAATGACACGTTTAGTAGGTTTCAAAAGCTTTTGAATGGATTAAAGTTGTATGGGAGGGTCTATCAAACCAAGGATTCAAACCTCAAATTTCTTAGAGCTCTTATAAAAGAGTGGAAGCCTATGACTGTTTCTCTGAGAAACACTCAAGAGTACAAAGACTACACTCTTGAAAGGCTTTATGGAACCTTAAAGACATATGAACTGGAAATGGAGCAAGATGAAGAAATTGAGAAGGTACAAAAGAAAGGTGGATCTATTGCATTGATTGCATCTGTGAACCAACTGGAAGATGACAATGAAAAAGCTGTAAAAGCCACAACTAGTCGAGCTAGTTGTAGGAGTGATGTTAGAAAGGGTAAAGGCAAGATGACAGAAGAAGAAGAAGAACCAGCCAACTTGGATGACTTAGATGATATTGATGAACACATTGTTTTTCTTTCAAGAAAATTTTCTAAGTTCAAATTCAAGAGAAACTCAGAAGAAAGGCCACCAAGGAGAGACTTTCAACCTAGCAAAAATAATTGGATTGAAAAGTCTAAGTCTAAATGTTTCAACTGTGGAATGATTGGTCACTTTGCTGGAGATTGCAGAAAGCCCAAAGTTGAGAAGGGCAACAGGAAATTTGAGCCTGTTGATTATAGAAAGAAATACTTTGAACTTCTCAAGCAAAAAGAAAAGGCCTTCATGTCTCAGGAGTATGATTGGACTGGTAATGGTGAAGATTCAGATGATGATGTTGAGTATGCCAACTTGGCTCTAATGGCTAACAATCATGAGCAGGAAGCAAGTTCCTCTAGCAACCAGGTAACAATCACTAATCTTTCTGAGCTTTCTAAAGAGGAATGCGATAGTGCAGTTAATGAAATGTCTAATGTACTGTATAATTTGCATGTTACTCTTACGTCACTTACCAAAGAGAACTCAAGAATTAAAGAGACCAATTTGCTCTTAAGTGATAGAAATGCCATGTTAGAAGCACAACTCATTGAGTTTGAGAAAATGAGGTGTGTTAGTAGGGATGCTAAGATGGAACTTGAGAAAGTGTTAAAAAGGGAAGAGATTCTTAAAACACAACTAGAAATAGAACAAAGTCTGATTGCAAAATGGAAAGATTCCAGGAATGTTGATGCCAACATCATTAATGCTCAAGGAATGGAATATTTTTGTGAGCAATCATGGAAAAAGAACAAAGAGAAGCTAGGGTATGATGTTGAAACCTTAGAATCAGAATCAGAGTCAACAAACAACAATGATCATTTGTTGAAGGTTGATACGTCAACGGAATGCAAGGTTTCGTTGACAGATGAACCATCAACCGATCATGTTGTTTGACAGAGAAAAAGAAAGAAGAACTCACTAGACTTAATAACAAGTATGGTCCTCTCACCAAGAACTTTGTTCAAGGTGAGTCAAGTAAATCAAAGAAAGTTGAGAAGCCTGTTGAAAGAGAGAATGTAGGTCACTTGTCTAACAAGCAATTGAAAGACAAGTTAGAGAAAATTCATGTTGAGGTTAAGGGCAATAAAACGAATAACAGAAATGGCAAAGTAGGGATTAACAAACATAACAATTACACACCTGATAAGTATGCTCCTAGAAAAACATGTGTTAATTGTGGTAGTGGTAGTCATTTATCTGCTAATTGCAAATCTGTTAAGAGGACTACTAATGTGAAAATGCCTAAGCCTACAATGAATACCTCTATGTCTGCAATGCCTGTTATGCCTAATATGTTTGCTCCATATGCACAATTTCAGAATCCATATGCTAGCATTCCATTTGTGCCTAATCCATACATGAATATGTTTAATGTGCCACAAATGCCATGGAATGTGAATAACATGCTTGTTCCTCCAAATATGCATGCTATGAATAAAAATGTGAGCAACTCTCAGAAATCAACACCAAAGATAAAGGTTGATTTAACTCAATCTGAGCCCAAGGTGAAAAATGATGTGAAGAATAAATCAAAGGCTAAAAAAACAGGACCCAAGGAAACTTGGGTACCAAAATCAACTTGATTTGGTTTTATTGTGTGATGGGAGACAAAAGGAATCTTTGGTACTTGGATAGTGGTTGTTCAAGACACATGACTGGTGATTCTACCCTGCTCACAGAGTTTCAGGAAAGAGCTGGCCCTTGTATTGCTTTTGGAGATGAGAGCAAAGGCTACACCAAGGGATATGGCTTGATTTCAAGAGAAAATGTCATCATTGATGAGGTTGCATCGGTGGATGGTCTAAAGCACAATTTTCTTAGTATCAACCAACTTTGTGACAAAGGATTTTTAGTTACTTTTCCAAAAGAAGCATGTGTTGTTTCTAAAGGAGGAGATGTAACACCCCCAGATCCGGGGTCAGGAATCTGGGTTATCACACTCCATCAATTATACAATACATGCATTACTTACAACATTCTAATAATACAACTCCAAAGACCCCAATCACTTACGCACACACACACAAGTTATAGCCTTGGAAATGAGCAACAATAAGTAACACTTGTTATTACAAACCAAATGTACTATTCCGGATCTCATCTATTATTTACAACCTCTACCTGAAGTTACAATAATAGACCTCACATTCTATACAAGGTTCAATAATACAAACCTACTCGAAAACAATTCTTACTAATTCAGTCTACAGCTGTTCTGCTAACTCCGACATTATCCATCTTGCTGAACTAACTCAAGGGTGGTCTCTCCATTCCCTTGCTCTCGTACACGAGGTAAATCGGCAACGTTTTCTTCATGCTGAAAGTTTTTAATAAAGCAAGAATGAGCTAATAGTGCTCAACAAGAAATCTATCCAAGTTTAAATCTTTAAACCTTTAAGGAAAATAATCCATATGGGATCAAAGTTTTTAACACTACTCTTAGCGACTATTATGAGTCGGCAATAACGTAAGTATCGAGCACCTTAGGGTGTGCATGGAGAAGAAAAGCTTTGGAATTCAACGATTATCCGTTAGAGGAGCTGACATAAAAGACATCCGTAGAGACCTTGGTAGTACCCTCCCCCTTTGCAAATTATGTGGGATATTTCCCCAATCTTTGATCTATCTTGATCTCTCTCCAGGAAAGAATTCTGATAAAGGGTATATTCCCTCTTCGAAGTTGTTTTATAACACTTGTGTGAAACCATATTCAGTTTCAATTGTGCCAGAGGCTATCACAATGCCTACTTTCAGGCTTTCGAAGCCCTGTCAAATGATGTTATTTAAGCTTTCACTTTTCTTCAAATAATGAATGACCCTATGGTGATACCTCACCACTTATTTGTTAAGTACCAGTATCTTTTGGTTAGTCTTTTCTTTGCGATTCTTTGGAAACCGCACCTTTGGAATCTGTTCAATTTTAATCCAAGGTGTTCCTTTGAGAAATATTGTTTAAAAGACGATAATCATTAAATTGATATCGAATTGCTTTCATACTTTTCAACTTCCACTGAGACGAACAACCCTATATTTATAGGGGCTACAAGGACTATATGTCTGTGTGATAGAAGTCTGATGGGACGCCATCACTTGTAAGTTGTGAAATACAAGAAGGCTAATTACCTTTAGTAATGTCTCAATTGAGGCACACAACGTTGAGTTCTTATGATCATGTTGATCTCTCGGTAAATTCTTTTACCTCCAGTAAGGTTACCTTAAAACTCATAACCTTATGATCACCAGTGTGTGACGTTTTCCTTGATATGGGAGCTGTCTTTTCAAGACCCCATGATTTTTGTTATCCTCATTGAATTCTAAAAGGGGAGGCCAATCAGGTCAAATAAGTCAAAATTCGCTGATAGGAATTAGACTCGCAACGAAGTCGCCTATGACAGGAGCGAATCCCTAAGACGAATAGAATGTTAGTGACATGTTGATGAAATTGTTTTATTCTCCCAAGGATATTATGATAATGGAAAGCGTATCAATCGATATATGTGAAAGAAATAGTAATGTGCCGCGAACTCCAGTGACAACGTTGTTACATAGATTCCTTATGGTGAAATTGAGGTTTTGGAGGAGTTGTTTACGAATGGACACTACCTCTGGGTTAGCAAGGTAAGTACTGACGACAGAGTCAGAGGGAGCTGGTATTGTGACGTGGGAGAGGTGCAGCGTGTTGTTTTTAGAGGAATAAGTACAAGTAGAAATAGTCAATCAAGGGATTTTTCCCGTAAGACTGGTACATCCAGGTTGTGAATTAGAAACATGAGGTCGACACTTTTGATAGACCTGATTCCTTTCAAGTTGGGAGAAGTTGATATTATAAGAAGGATGGGTTGGTTGACATCCAATGGAGCCCAGACTGATTGTAAGGGAGAGAGAGTAATAAATAAAGGATGGAGACAGATTCAGAGATTCTTGAGTATAGTTCAGACTAAGAAATGATTATGCCAGAGATATGAGGCTTAATTAGCTCTTAAGGTTGACGCCAAGAAAAGAGATACCAAGTATAAAGGGAACTACAATGGTTTTGGGAGATTGTACAAGGTTTTAATGAGCTACCAGATATCGATTTGGATGACATGAGAATGAATACCGAGTATTCAGGGCATAGTGGGAATGAAAGAGTTAGAGACTCGGTTACAAGAGTTGTTGTGTAAGGGTATGATAAGGCCCAGTGTATCACCGTGGGGAACCCCGGTGTTGTTCGTAAGAAAGAAAGATATTAACACAAGATTATGCATCGAACCTCGAGAGTTGTATGAGTTCGACATGGAGAATAGGTACCCTTGTAAATGATTGTTTGATCAGCGGAAGGACGCTGTGTATTTCCAAATTTATTTGAGAACTGGATATCACCAGTTGGAAGTTAAATTCGAGGATATGCCCAAGACTGCGATTCGTACTATGAATAGACACTTCGAGTTTTCAACGAAGTTATTTTCGGTTGACTAATGCACCCACAAATTTTATGGAATGTAATGAATGGGCTTGAGTTACCCGTGATAGTAGATAACATGAGATGGATAAATAGAATTACGACTGTGAGATGCACTACCATCCGGGGAAGGCCAATGTGGTGGCCGATACCCTGGGTTAAAATGGGACAGAGATGAATTCCGAATGATCGGGAATTAAAGGATGAGAATTTACACAAAACCCAAGTTAGTCCAACAAACTAGAAGGACAAAAGATTTCACCAACAAGCGGCTAGTGACAACCAAGACAGACAGAGAAAGTATGCGGACTAAGCCCGCGAGTATAGAGATAGTACTGCTATGGATAAGCTAAATGGCAGGTTGATGGATGACAAGCAAGTTTATGTTGGTGTATTTTCTGTACAAACAAGATAGAGAATATGAGGTTAGAGATTCGTGATGCTAAAGGTATATTTTCGAAAACCCGGACAGAACTTTTTAGAAAGATGTTCGCAATAATTAACCTAAAGGCAACATCACCAATAAACCAGTGTTTATTTAATTAGTAAATACTTCTGGAAGCATTTACGGATTAAATAAGCCTTATTCGTCTAATTAAATTTGTTTAATTAGATGAATATCATTTTCAAAATGTTTTCTTAAAATCGCTTTGTTCCGGAATGATAACAAAGATACTCCAATGGTTGTGGAAAATCAAGAGGTGGAAGAATCCACCTGGGAGTTAGAAAGTGCAATGGAAGAGAAGTACCCCAGTTACTCCTAAGTTGATTCCGGGACGGAATCCTTTTAAGGAGGGGAGAATGTAATAACCCGAATTTTTGGAATAATTTAAAACTTTTCTTATTATGATTATGTGCAGCAGTGAATAGTGATTTTGAGGGTTAAGAAAAATTTTCATGCCACCTATGTACGAGACGTAGTGTGGATATTTCGAAATCATATTAGTGATCTACGGAGTAAATAAGTGAATGCAAAGACGATCGGAATTCAGAAATTCCAAATTTTATTTTGGAATAGTATTTGACCGGGCAGCGAATTATATATTATTATATTCAAGAAACGAGATATTAAAATTGAGGATTTGAGGATTTAATATTTTGGAATTTTATTATTTTATTAAAGTCGATTTAAGGATTCGATTGTTGGAGTGAATAGTGAATAGTTACTATTCACTGCGAGAATCGCGTAGAGTTTTATTCGCCCTTTAAAAAATATTTCGAATCGTTTCAAGAGGAACAAGGCAACATTTACGGGATTAAATATAGACATGGAAGTAACATGTAATAAGATTAATTCGAGGGATGCAACATTTGGATCATCCATGTGAAAAGAAACGAACTAGTAAAGCTACTTTAACCAAACGCGTGCATGCGCGACACGTGTCCTGGTGACTCACCAAATGTGATGAATCACCCCTCTTTTATACAAATATCAGCATACTTATCTATTTATTAACCAAAACAAAGAAAAGAAAAAGGAAGAGGAAATTCGGGAGAAAGAAGGGGAGAGAATGGGAGAGGAAGAATCGATCGTAACTCGAGTTTCTCTTGACGGTTTTTGGCGTTCTACCACTCAAATCGAAGCTCTCGAGAAGCCCGACATAACCATGGTAAGCAATCGCCTCAACCCCGTGATTTACCCTTCGATTTCAGTGAGTAACAGTTGGAGAAGATGATGAATAGTAACTTGTATTTTGCTTTGTTGTTTTTGATATTGAGTTTGTGGCTTCCAAAGGTTGTATTAAGCAAGGATTTGAGGTTACATAAGGAATATAGCCGCAAGCAAGCTTGGAGGAAGGTATAAACCTCTGCCCCTTTGAGTTTATATGAGTTTTAATATGGTTTTGATGTTTATATAAGGTTAAGAGCATGATTAAGCGATTAGATGAATTGTTAATTGAGTTTGGAGGATGAGTTATGAATTTATTTTGATTATTCATGGAGGATTTGACTGAGTGGAAGGTGTATAAGGTGGATGGTGAGTTTGGGATTGTTTGGTATTGATTTGGGTGTGTTTTGAAAATGGAAAACGTTAAGTTTTGTGCCGTCGTAATGCCCGATTCTCGTTAACTCTAAAAACTGCCTAGAGTCCGGAAACTTAACTGCCTCTTTTGGTTCAGTGATGAAGATGAGTGTGTAGAGATTTGTTTCTAGTTTACGTGAGCGCAAGAATCGTGTCGTTATGATTTACGGTTTAAGAGAAAAGTGAGTTTTAGTAAACGCCGTTCGGAAGAACGACCCATCTCTGGTCAGCAACTTTGAGGCTATGTTTGGACCACTTCTGAGCCATATTAAAATGTGAAACTTTAGGGAATAATGATAGAGACAGTTAGGAAGGCTCACGAAAACGATTCGGATTAAAAAGATTATTTTTCGATTTTATAAAAATGTTTTAGTCAAGGTCGCGCAAGTGAAAACCACTAAGAGCATGACTTAGAAACCGATGTTGCAAATGGTTAAGTATAACTTGGATTTGAGGATGGATTTCGAACCAAACTTATGATATAATTATTTGACGGATAACATGGACTTAGTATGAGCCTATAACGAGTTAGTAATTCCTTGGTTGTGTTTCGCTTACGTGTTTAAGTATTGAGTTAGGAGTGGTTTATCGAGGGGATTAACCGTGTGTTTTCGTTTGACTTTGTCTAGATTGTTCGACATGGTCACGAGCCCTATCACCTCTCGAGCATCAGGCAAGTTTACTAACCCTTACTCTATTATTAGAGTGGGCATATTTTCGAATGTTTAATACTTGTTGATTCAAGAATATATCTATATATATATATCCTTTGTTCCAAGTATCGTGCAAGTTTTCTAATCCCATACTGTATTTCAGACTGCATTATACTGATGATGTATATGATATGATAGATGCAAGTTTTCAAACCTATACCTCTATAAACTGTTGTTGTGATAAATAAAAGATTTTGAGACATATGTTATGTGTTTTTGATTTCGAAAGGATACTTATGATGCTATGTAAAAGTTATTGATCTGAGTTGAGTTTATAAGCTATGGTTATAGCAATATTTTTGAGCTGAGATGTTAAGAAAACCCTCAGTAGGGGAGGTATATACTCTGTATTTAAACTATGGACCGGGAATGGTATCAGTTATTATCTAGAGTTACATTATATATACTCTGTATTTATACTACGTATCGAGAATGGTATCAGTTGCTATCTAGGGTTATTTTATTAATTTATTTTCCATTCTTTACTAAGGAAGTATGTGGAAATTACTTTTAAATAAATATTCTTCATTAAATATAGTTTTCATTAATTATTTAAGGCCCTACTTCTTAAGGAAGTATTTTGTGAAAACTATTCTTTAACCCTAGATAACTAATAAAGTTTTATTCAGTTAATTATAATTATAATTAGAGAAGGTTCCTAAACCTATTCCCTTTTTAGTCTATATTCGGAAAGACTTAAATGTTCGCTCAAACTACAAAACTCAGGGGACCTTTCTCAATATTTATGTTTGTTCCCAGTGGACTGCCCGGTCCTAAATCTTTTTGAAACTATTCATTTAACAGCTTTGTATGCTACCATCAAAATGATTTTGATTACTTCCTCAAGACTCGAGGAGTAAGATCAGTGGAATAAGTTGTATCCATGAACAAGCATCAGCTTGGGAAGTATGGGTGAATTTTCCTTTCCAACCAGATATGACTACTTTGTGGAGTCGTATACTAGGGGGAAAAAGGAAAAGGAACTGTATGTTTCAGAACTATGGATTTTTCTTGAACTCGGAGAGTATGTAAGGGACTGAGTGGCGACTGTCCCCTAAGGGAATTACGCGTAGACCGACGGACTATGAACGGGTCTGTTCTTCCCTTAGATTATCAGATAGTGCCCGGCCGTAGGATGAGAGAAGAGTATCAGACTCGTCTACGAACGGGTATGCTCTTCCCCCTACAACCGAAGGCGGGGAGGTAGTGAGAGAAGAGTATCAGACCCCTAAGGAATGGGTATGCTCTGTCCTATTTTCCTTCTACGTAGAAAAACAGCAGGGGGATTCGCCTTACGACTGATCATCGTAGGGGTATCCCTGTCGCCTAGAATCTCCGTCTTCAGTTCATCATCCATGAAAGAAAATGTTTTATGCAAGTTATCAGAGAAAGAACATGTTTTAAGCAAGTTTCCAGAAAAGAAAAGTTTATTCAAGCTATTCAAGTTTAGAAAGTGGATTGGAAATATTTTGCCTTGTCTTTATTTCCAGAATATGATATGAGATAAATGTTTGATATGAAAGATGATATTTGGAAATTCCTACAACTTCATCTTTTATTTTATGAGTTATGACTCTGATAAAACCTGATTAAGGATATATATATATGCATAAGTGGATTTTGGGTTATGGAAACCTTATATTGGATTTTTCCTTATAACTTCATCTTTTAAGTTATATGTTGATAGTCTGCTTATATTTATATAGCAGATATTTTACGGAAAGGATGTACTGAGGTACCTTATTATTTCATCTTTTATACTAGAACTTTGTTCATAGTATGAATATTGAAAGTTTGCAGCATATTATGGAGATGATATTTGAAATACAACAATGGTATTTTTGGAATACATTCCGATAAGGAAATTATTTCAGTATCAAGATATTTTGACAAATTATTGTCGCATACCCGCTTTATTCTGGGTGGAATAAAAGGGCAGAATTATTCCATACTTTCATTACCTTGCTGAGCTATCGCTCACTCTTGCTATTATTATATATATATTATATAGCAGCGAAGCAGGATGCCAATGGGACGGCACATACCTCGCAAGGCGTTTCCATTAAGCAGTTCCTAGCAGCGATCCTGAGAGTAATGCGAACCAATTGAATCAGTCTACGGCTTTTTGTATTCCACTCATGTATAGACCTGAATGGTATTAGAGGATTGTGAGCATCAGAAGGCTAAGTTGGTAATGTAACAGTACTTTGAAATTGTATCAGTAACAGATTCAAAAGACATTTGGGTATTGTAATAAAAGTTATTTATGCCGCAGTTGTTGTATTGTGTCGTTTCTGAGACTCTAACCTGTGTGTGTGTGTGTGCGAGACATATGTTGTGGGGTCATGAGCAGGTGAATTATGAATGGTGTGAGTAATGCAGGTAAGGCAAGGAGTACATGGATTGTGACAACCCTAGATCCCCGACCCCGGATTTGGGGCTGTTACAAGAAATCTGGGATACTTTGGAAACTCAGTGCCAGGGATCTGCATCTGTCAAGAAGAACAGAAGGGCTCTTTTGATTCAAGAATATGAACAATTCGATGCAAGACCTGATGAGAGCCTGACTGATCTATATGATAGATTTCTGACACTATTGAACAGCTTATCTTTAGTTGACAAGGAATATGAAACTGAAGATTCAAACACCATGCAAGTTTCTAAGAGCTTTACCTGAAGAATGGGACACTCAGACCTCAATCATTAGACACCAGTATGATCTGAACACTGTGTCTCTTGATGAAGTCTATGGGATGCTAAGAACTCATGATCTTGAAGTTCAACAGAGAAAGAACAAGAAAAGCAGCAAGGCAAAATCAATTGCTTTGAAAGCTGAGGCTAAATCAAAAGGAAAAGCAATGGAGGTCTCTAGAAGGAAAGCAAGAGTAGCTGAGTCAGATCTTGAAGACTCTTCATCAGATTCTGATGGCAATCCTGATGCCAATAATGATGATGATTCTTCTGATTCAGACATGGAAGAGATGGTTGCTATGATTGTTAGAAACTTCAGAAGGATGAAGTTCAGGAAGAATAGAAGACAAGGCAATTTTCAGAAAAAGACCTTCAATGCAGACAAAGACAAGTATATCAAAAAGGACAGCAAGGGTAGCAAATTTGACAAGTCAAAGGTTAGATGCTACAAGTGTAATGGTATGGGTCACTTTGCTTCTGAGTGCAACAAGACAAAGGCACTCATTACATCAAGCAAGGATTGGATGGACTCTTCTTCAGAATCTGACACTGAGGTAGTCAACTATGCTTTAATGGCCAATGCTGATGTAACTGCTGCTCCTGATGATAAGGTACTAAATACTATCTTTGATTTTGATACTGACAATGCTTCCGAGTTAAGACGCTTTCTAAAGTCATTACATATAAGCTTTAGAAGTCAAACTGCTGAGAATACTAGAATCTTATCTGAGATGTCTGACCTTAGAAAAAGGAATGAGATATTAGAAGCTGAATTTTCTCGTATGCAAGAAGTACAAAAAGAATGTGATAATGCTAAACACATGCACTTAGAGATGATATCTAAATGTAGTTCCCTTGAAAAAGAACTTGAATATGCTAATGAGAAAATCAGAACCTGGACAGACTCTGGTAGGAAATTTTATGAGATTAATACCTCTAAGAATTGGAAAGAGTGTCTAGGATATAAGTCAGATGGAGATAAGAAATTGAAAGAGAAAATTGTCATTGATGAGACAGTCAGTCCAAAGACCTATAGACATGTTATAGACACAACCAAATCTAAGATTACTCCTGTTAATTTTGTTTTTGGTAAGGATTCCAATTCTACTTTTGAAAAGGGATCTACTTCTACTCAAGGAATTAAAATTATAAAGTCTAAACCTGTCATGAATAAAGTCACTAAGAATGTAGGTCTATTGTCTCAGAAACAGCTTAAGGATAAAATCTGTGAGGTTACAGATAAGGAAAAGGAAGCTACTGTTAAGAGAAACAGGAATGGTAAAGTTGGGATCAATAAAGAGAATGGTTATAAATATATCCCAAATGCACCAAGAAAGTGTTGTTTTAACTGTGGTAACTCTAATCATCTTGCTATTGATTGTAAGAAGAGTAAGAAGAAGATTGCTGAAATTCCTCAGTCTGATGTTAGGAATAGATCAGTATTTTATAAACCACAGAAGTCCTGTTTTCATTGTGGTAGTATATGGCATTCTATTTATACTTGTAAAGAGTATCATGATTTGTACTATAACTTTTATGCTCCATTGCCTAAGTTTGAAAGTAGTACAAAGTCTGATATAATTGAAAATGTCATAGTGTAACATGCTTTTTTTAATACTGATACTGACAAAGCAAATCCTGATGGAGTAAATCCTATCAGGACGGCTAAGGTCAGAAAGTCTTCTGTTGTGAATGTTAATAAAATGCATGAAAAAGGGACCCAACAAGTGTGGGTTCCTAAACATTCTAATTAGTGTTTTGGAATTCTGATGCAGGGTAAAAAGAAAAATGTGTTAGTCATGGATAGTGGATGTTCTGTGCACATGACTGGAAACAAAGCCCTGTTATCAGAATATGAGGAAAAAGCTGGCCCAACTGTGTCTTATGGAGATGGCAACATTGGACAAACCTTGGGATATGACAATATAATCATTGGAAATGCCATCATTGAAAAAGTAGCTCTAGTGAAGGGACTAAAACACAACCTGTTGAGTATTAGTCAAATCACTGACAGAGGTTATCATGTCAATTTCTATTCCACACATTGTGAAGTAGTCAGTAAAGCAACAGGAAAGATAGCACTAACTGGCTACAGGCATGGTAACATATATGAAGCCAACATTCTCTCAAATACTGATGGCTCCCCTACATGTCTCATCAGTAAAGCTTCAGTAGATGAAAGTTGGAATTGGCACAAGAAGCTTTCTCATCTCAACTTCAGCAATATCAATGAGTTGGTTAAGAAAGATTTAGTAAGAGGATTACCTAATGTCTTGTACACATCTGATGGACTCTGTGATGCATGTTAGAAAGCAAAACAAAGAAGGACATCATTCCAGAGTAAATCAGAATCCTCTATTGAAGAACCATATCACATGCTACATCTTGATCTATTTGTTCCAGTCAACATCATGTCCATCAGTAAGAAAAGGTACACTCTTGTAATTGTTGATGAATATTCTAGATTCACCTGGGTGTATTTTCTGCACAGAAAAGATGAAACTCCTGAAGTGCTGTTGGATTATGTGAGAATGATTGAGACAACCACAAAGTACAAAGTCAAGATACTGAGAAGTGATAATGGTACTGAATTTAAGAATTCAAAGATGGAAGAGTTCTGCAAATACAAAGGAATCATTCAACAATTCTCTGCTCCTGGCACACCCCAGCAAAATGGAGTAGTAGAAAGGAAAAATAGAACTCTTATTGAAGCTGGCAGAACTATGTTGGAAGAAGCTAAATTACCTACATATTTCTGGGCAGAAGCAGTCAACACAACATGCTATACACAAAATCTCACAATGATAAACAGGCATGGTGTTACTCCTTATCAGTCACTCAAGGAGAAGAAACCAAGTCTGAAGCATTTGCATGTGTTTGGCTGTAAGTGTTTTGTTCTCATAACTCATCCTGAACAGCTAGGAAAATTTGAAACAAAGGCTGATGAGGGAATTTTCATTGGCTATCCTGCATCAAGAGCCTTCAGAGTTTTTAATTTGAGAACAAGAACTGTCATGGAGTCAATACATGTATCTTTTGATGATAAGAAGATAACTGGAATCATTGAAGACTCTCATGATAGATTGATTTTTGAAAATGAAGCAACTAAGGACCCTGAAGAAAATGAATCAGATCCTGTCAATACATCAGATCCTGATGGGTCACCAAATCCTGATGACACACCAGATACTGATGGTGCTAATACTGATGATGCAAACAATAATGATACAACTAGTAGTGCTAATGTTGAGGGGGAGCAACAGCATTCTACTAGAAGTTCAGAGTCAACTCAATCATCAGGACATAATTCTTCAGATACTGATTCAAGTGATGATCCTGATAACTCATCAGGAGGAGATAACAATAATTCAGGGAGAGCTTCAAATCAAGAAAATTCTTCAAATCAAGATAACACCAATCCAGGGGGAGCATCTACTTCAAGAAACAATTTAACACCAGCAAGGAAATGGACAAAAGACCATACTCCTGATTTGATAATTGGAGATCCTGATGCAGGTGTTCAAACAAGAAGTGCAACTCAGAATGAATGTCTATACAATAACTTTCTGTCCAAGGAGGAGCCAAAGAAAGTTGAAGATGCACTTCAAGATGCTGATTGGGTTATTGCAATGCAAGAAGAACTGAATGAATTTGAAAGGAATGAAATCTGGAAACTGGTACCAAGACCAAAGAATAGATCAATTGTTGGTACAAAGTGGATTTTCAAGAACAAGACTGATTCTGATGGAGTAATTATCAGAAACAAAGCTAGACTAGTTGCAGAGGGGTATTCTCAACAAGAGGGAATTGACTATGATGAAACTTTTGCTCCTGTTGCAAGACTAGAAGCCATCAGGATATTTCTTGCTTATGCAGCTCATAAGAAATTCAAGGTTTTCCAGATGGATGTTAAAAGTCCTTTCTTAAATGGTGAACTGGAGGAAGAAGTTTATGTAGAACAACCTCCTGGTTTCATTGATCCTAAATATCCAGATCATGTCTATAGATTGGATAAGGCACTTTATGGACTAAAGCAAGCTCCAAGAGCATGGTATGAAACCTTAGCTCAATTCTTATTGGAAAGTGGATTCAAACGAGGTGCAATTGATAAAACTTTATTCTATTTGAATCATGATAAGGATTTTCTGTTAGTTCAGATTTATGTTGATGATATCATTTTTGGGTCAACAAACAATAAGCTATGTGAAAAGTTTTCTAAGCTTATGCAGTCAAGATATCAAATGAGCATGATGGGAGAAATGAGTTACTTTCTTGGACTTCAAGTTAAACAGACTGATGAAGGGTTTTTTATCAATCAGTCTGTTATGGATTAAAAAGTGAATTTAGATGTTGACGGCTGTATTCAATGAATGATGGTGGACAATCGTGTCTTAATGGCTGCTCTCGTGGTTCGTGACTAAACAGGTCCTCACAAGATGCCTACGTATCTCTGCTGTATAGAGAATCAAGCCAATAAAACGTAGTTCTTGGATGAAGGACGAGGGTCCTTATATAGGCGTCAGGAGCCTTGTATTTAGAGTATGTTTAGAAGACTTAATGGATAAGTCTCGTTATTGATAACTGATAAGGAGTGTTCTACTTGGCAGGCAAGTATTATCCTCATATGATAAGTGTTGTGACTCATCGTAATATTTGATTGGGATTCTGAATCCTTTTATGAAGATATTATCATATTTGGACTCTTTTATGAACTGTGTATTTTCCTTTATTTATTAATTACGAAAGTTATAAATAATTAGGGTTTCGGGCCTTTTGTCGGGCCTAATTCTTGGACCAAGCCAGGTCTAATTAATGTATTATTAATTATATCTTAGGGTTATATTTCAGCCCATATCATTTGCCCCCCAACTTCTGGGAAAATACCCTTGGGATTTTTGTAGAAGTTATCACATTTTTTCCTGAATTTTTCATTTTTTCCAGAGCATTTTTGACCAGGAATCCAGGCCATTTTCGACCAGGATTCCAAGTCTTTTTCGACCAGGATTGTGCTGAGGTCGAATATGTCGACCAGGATTTTTAAGCCTTTTTCGACCTCAAATAAGTTTCAGGTCATTTAGTTCGACTTGGATTTTTAAGGTAATTTCGAACTCAGGTGTCGACTTCGATTTCAGTATTGGGCCCTGTTCGAACTCATTCGACCAGGTTTCTGGTCGAATACTTGGTTCTTCCGCTGCGCCATACTGTTTTCGTGGGAGCTTCGATGTCCGATTTGGGCGAATAAGCACTTTTCGGAAACGGCAGAACGAGACGAACATGCTGGAATGCACTTTAGGACCATTCCCCGATTTTTCGACCCATTCTGACGTTGTTTAGGCCTCCAAACGGGCTCCTGAAGATTTCGGGAAATTTTCAACGAAAGAATTCGAAGCTAATTTCCAGTGTAAATTCGAACAGGAAATTTCGACCAGGAATTAGTGTAATTTCGAGCAGGATTTTCGACCAGGAACTCGAGCTCAAACAGGTGTGAGGTCGAAGCTATCGACCAGGATTTCTAGGTCTTTTTCGACCTCACCTGTTCGACCTCATTTTCATATATCCTCGACGTGGAATTGTTGACTTCAATTCATAGGCTATTGTCGACCTCATGTGACGACCTCGTTTCTAATATACCTTCGACCTCGATTGGTCGCGAGGTCGAAGTCATCGACCTTGATTCGAAGGCTATTTTCGACTTGGGTCGTGCGACCTCGATTTAAGGTATTTTTCGACCTCGCTTCTTGGTAATTTCGAGCTCAACTTCTCGAACTTGTTTTCAGTATATTTTCGATCTCAAATTCGTATTGTTGCCTTGGAATTATTTCTAACCTTTGAGTTAGAATTTTCTTAAGCTTTTAACCTCTTGGGCCTTGATTCCATATTGGGGTCAGTTTGGGCCTAATGCCTTTACTGGGCCTTTAGCCTTTTTTGAAATTGGGCCATTAGCCTTTATTGGGCCTTTAGCCTTTATTGGGCCTTTAGCCTTTACTGGGCTTTTAAGCCTTTCGACCAGGTTTTTGGTCGAATTCGAGAGCCATTTCGGGCTTTATTCGAATTCATTCGATCAGAATTTTGATCGAAAATATTGTTTATTTTAGTTATGGGCTTAGTTGGGCCCAGAACTTTCACTGTTCAAGTTTGTTAATTGGGCCTTTTCGAGACTTGGGGTCTTTTTATCCCTTACCTGGGACTTACTACCCTTTTTTGGGGATTTTAGATCTCATTTTGAGGTATTTTAGACCTCATTTTTGAGGTATTTTAGACCTCATTTTGGTCCCAGGTCGAGCAATTCGACCTCGTTTTTCCATGTTTTTTCGACCTCGGTCGTTCGATCTCAAACCCAGTCTCCTTCGACCTCATTTTTGAGGTATTTTAGACCTCATTTTTGAGGTATTTTAGACCTCATTTTGGTCCCAACAACGCCAAACGTGGCTTATAAATACAAGAACTAACTTGAGTTCTAACACCTTAGACCTCATTTGAGGTTTCAACAACGCCAAACGTGGCTTATAGATACAAGAACTAACTTGAGTTCTAACACCTTAGACCTCATTTGAGGTTTCAACAACGCCAAACGTGGCTTATAGATACAAGAACTAACTTGAGTTCTAACACCTTAGACCTCATTTGAGGTTTCAACAACGCCAAACGTGGCTTATAGATACAAGAACTAACTTGAGTTCTAACACCTTAGACCTTATTTGAGGTTTCAACAACGCCAAACGTGGCTTATAGGTAGAGAACCTGATTTTGAGGTTCAACATCTTAATTTTCACATGAGGGGTCTTCATGAACGAAGATAGACATAACGTTTCACTCGTTTCTTTAATTTGAGCTTCCAGTATATCGAATCGAAGCTCGTTCTGAGCTCTACTTCCTCGAATTTTCAGGGGTTTCAACCCGTATATTAACCTTCTTCCTATAGGCCTCTTTAGGCTTTTAGTTGAGCTTGTAACATAACTCTTTGATCCTTTGGGATGCATGTTATTTCTTGTAGTCTTATTTTTCTTCGTTCTTGCATTCACTTATATTTATTTAGCTTATCTTTTGTAAGGCAATTCCTAGTACTTGGCCTCTTGAATGGGCTGGCACTTTGATCAAGTGTTATTGGTACAACTTGTTCTTTAGTAGAACAATAAGGAAATACTCAAACAAAGATAAGTAATAAAATAGTGAATGAGAACTTGAAATATTTCCTTTTAAAAAGAGGGTTCGACCCTTACATAGTGCTTTACTTCCTACTAAGAGCTTAAGAGCTCAGAATGGTTTCGTCGACCTTATTGCTACTTGTACTATTAGTGGATCCCTTAAGGAAACACTTAAACATAATAAACTTTTAAATTTGGGGCATGCCATGTTCCTGGCATCTCAGTCCCTTATTTCTTCGTCATCTCTTGAATCCATAACCTCGATTGGGAGGACCTGCCCCCCGACTCTATCAGGCCTTAACGTAGCAGCTGGTCCTCCATATATCATATTGATAACAGGCCCTCGGGGCTTAGGATTACGATCTTGGTCGTCGTCCCTCGTATCATAATTTTTCCTTTCATAGTTTCCATGCTGATTTCCTCGATTCCCATCCTTAGTGAATTTATCGAGTTTTCCTTTTCGGATTAAGAATTCGATCTCATCCTTGAGTTGCCTACAATCATCAGTATCATGGCCTGAGTCTTTATGGTA
The DNA here is from genome assembly GCA_030848705.1 of Heracleum sosnowskyi. Lineage (NCBI taxonomy): Eukaryota > Viridiplantae > Streptophyta > Magnoliopsida > Apiales > Apiaceae > Heracleum > Heracleum sosnowskyi. Next base: position 78,802,123 of record CM061235.1, read on the forward strand.
CCTACAGTACTTGTTCTTGTTTCGCTTCTCAGGATCTCCCCTTAGTGGCTTCGGCCATCGAAAGTCCCTATCTTTCTCAATGTCAAAGAGGATTTGACTCCTTGGAGCATTCAACCTTGCATATTCAGTAAATTTCGTATCTGGATCAGAGTCTCTAGTCGTACGAGGATATTTGTCCTTGACATCATACTCTTGCTCCATCTTTCGCTTATTCGAGCCATCATTATTTCCACCACCTGTGTCGGTTTTCTTCATGTTTTCCTCAGCTTTGATGTACTTTCCAACCCTTTGTTGGAGTTCAGTCATGCTCTCAGGGGGGTGTTTGGCCAATGACATCTTAAAAAAAGACATCTGTGGTTCCTTGTTGAAGGGCTATCATAGCTACCTTGTTGTCTAGATCAGGTATGTTTAATGTCTCCTTGGTGAAACGTTTGAGGTAATCTCTCAACGTCTCATTCTTTTCTTGAGTTAGATTCATGAGTGAAGCAGAGCTTTTCTCATGTACTCGCCCACTAATGAACTGACTGATGAAGGCTGTGCTCAGATCTCTGAAACAACTGATAGAGTTTGGCGGCAAGCGGCTATACCATCTTTGGGCCATGCCAGCCAGGGTTTGAGGGAACACCCTACATTTAAGAGCATCAGTGACTGGTTGCAGCAACAGTGCATTCGAAAAAGTCCTCACATGAGTTGCGGGATCACCCGTTCCGTCATATGCCTTGATAGTAGGCATCTTGAATTTCCTTGATACATGAGCGTTCATTACCTCTTCAGTAAAAGGTGGAATAGGATCGTCTGGGTCACCCAGCTGTGTCAAAACATGGGGATCTGACCTGGGAATCTCCGTCCTTGGAGCCCGAGCTCCTTCTTGCCTCCTTGAAGGTGTTCCTAAATCAATTAGGGGGACATCTCCTGCCCCTTGGTTCGAAGGCTGAGTCTGCCTCCTTTGTTGCTCTATCTCCAAGCTTTTCTTTAGTTTCTGGATCTCGGCCTCATGAGCCCTTATCCTTTCCATGGCAGTCATAGGTGCCCTTGTAGTTGCCCCCCAATTCCTTCTTCCAAGGGGCTCTTTACTGGCTCTTCTTCTTCTGGGTGCTCGATCTCGTCCTTCATCAGACGAGTAATCATCAGAGTAGGGCCCAGAATAATCCAAGTATCTTCCTTCAGGGATGGGTCCCAACCCTTGAATGTAGACTGGTTCGTATGGGGGATGGCCACTCCTTTCGGCTTCAGGGGGATAGTTGGGCAGTCCATATGCTGGATTCGTGCTCATAGGAAGCACGGTTATGGAGATTTGTGCTCCATGAGGAAGGTTATGGTCGAGGGGCGAGACAACCATCTGAAGAGGGTTCGTCTCGTTCTGAGGTATGGAAGCTTGGGGATTCGTCCCTTGTGGTTGAGAAACCATCTCCGCAACGAGGGGTAACGTCCCTGGTGATTGAGAAACCATCTCTGTGGTGAGGGATAATGACCCTGGTTCCGTGCTGATCGGAGCAGTGGTGACAACATTTGATTCAGTAGCGGTTGTTGTTCTTCGTGTTCTAGCCATGGTTGATGTCGTCTTCCCACAGACGGCGCCAAATGTTATGGATTAAAAAGTGAATTTAGATGTTGACGGCTGTATTCAATGAATGATGGTGGACAATCGTGTCTTAATGGCTGCTCTCGTGGTTCGTGACTAAACAGGTCCTCACAAGATGCCTACGTATCTCTGCTGTATAGAGAATCAAGCCAATAAAACGTAGTTCTTGGATGAAGGACGAGGGTCCTTATATAGGCGTCAGGAGCCTTGTATTTAGAGTATGTTTAGAAGACTTAATGGATAAGTCTCGTTATTGATAACTGATAAGGAGTGTTCTACTTGGCAGGCAAGTATTATCCTCATATGATAAGTGTTGTGACTCATCGTAATATTTGATTGGGATTCTGAATCCTTTTATGAAGATATTATCATATTTGGACTCTTTTATGAACTGTGTATTTTCCTTTATTTATTAATTACGAAATTAATAAATAATTAGGGTTTCGGGCCTTTTGTCGGGCCTAATTCTTGGACCAAGCCAGGTCTAATTAATGTATTATTAATTATATCTTAGGGTTATATTTCAGCCCATATCACAGTCTAAATATACAAGGAATTTATTGACAAGGTTTAACATGCAAGATAGTTCTCCTGCTACAACTCCCATAGCTACAGCTACCAAACTTGATCCTGATCAAGGTGCTGAGGTAGATGTAACTCACTACAGAGGAATGATTGGCTCTTTATTGTATCTCACTGCAAGTAGACCAGATATCATGTTTGCAACCTGTCTATGTGCAAGATTTCAAGCAAAACCAAGAGAACCCCATCTGATTGCAGTCAAAAGAATTTTCAGATATCTCGAAGGCACTCCTTCACTTGGCCTTTGGTATGCAAGGGAATCAGATTTTGGGTTGTGTGGTTATTCAGATGTTGATTTTGCAGGATGCAAAATAGACAGGAAAAGTACTTCAGGAAGCTGTCAGTTTTTGGGTGGAAGACTAGTTTCATGGTTCAGTAAAAAGCAAAGATCTATTTCCACTTCAACTGCAGAAGCTGAGTACATTGCTGCCGGAAGTTGTTGTGCTCAGATAATGTGGATGAGAAATCAGTTGTTAGATTATGGCATGTCATACTCAAAAATCCCTATTTATTATGATAACCAAAGTGCTATTGCAATGACAGGAAATCCAGTTCAGCATTCTCTTACTAAACACATCAGTATTAGATATCACTTCATAAGAGAACAGGTTCTGGAAGGAACAATTGAACTTCACTTTGTTCCTACTGATCAACAACTAGCTGATATATTCACCAAGCCACTGCCTGAAGCTACTTTCAATAAATTGGTGAATGAACTTGGAATGATGAACTTTGAGAATTTCTGAGGAAAGCTACAGAGAGGAAATCCTGATAACTGTCAAATTATGATGGTTATTCAGAAAGGTGTGGAACTCAGTTACTTTTGACAAAGGGTATTCTGACACAATCTTGATGAGTTTTGAATATAATGGAATTACTCACTATGTGACTCCTGCAATTGTGGAGGAAGCCCTGCATTTACCTGTTCTTGGTGATGCTATTCCTGCTAATGTTTCAGACTGTACTCTCTTTGAGTTTGTTACTAAGTTGGGCTACAATGGTGAAGTAAAGAGATATGGCAATCTCTTTAGGACAAAGCTTAAGAAGGAATGGAATTTCTTCTTTGATACAATCAGTCGCTGTTTCCTGAACAAGACATCAAATTTTGATGCTCTTCCATCAGGATCTCTCAAAATTGGGTACTCTCTTATCCATTCTACAGTGTTTGATTATGGGTCTTTTATCTTAAAAGCTTTAAGTGATAGGAAATCAGATAAGTTAGGTTATGTCTTGTTAGATATAATTGCTGATGTTTGTTTATCAGTGTTTAAAGTACCAGGAAACTATCAGAGTTTAGCTGGAGAACTTATCAGAGTTTAGTTGGAAGACCAGTCAGAGTTTGTTAAAGTCTGATGGTCAGAGTTTGCTTAGCTGTCGGTGCAAAGACAATGAAGATTCTAGAAGCGATATTCTTTGAAGATGGAAAGAAGCAAAGAGATATCGAGATGGCTAAGGAAACGGAACAGAAGACAGAAGCAATTCTAGATTGATATTAATTGTATAGCTAATTTATAGGAATATCAATTAGAGATTGTATGTAGCTGTGTACTATATAAACACAGATAGGTTAACCCTAAAAGGGACGCGAATACGTGAATTATCATTCTTGTAACCTAGCAGCTCTCTGTGATATTTTACATCACTGAGAGAGAAGTTTTTAATTCCATTCAGTTTATTGTTATAAACAGCGTTCTAATTGTTATTCACATACCTATAATTGATTATATATTGTGTATTCGGCCTAACAATTGGTATCAGAGCCAAGGCTGTTAAATATATACAGTTTTTGATCTAAACACAAGTATAATCATGGCTGAAAACTCCCAGGCAGGTTCTAATGCAGGTTCTAATGCCCAAAAGATTCAACCAACTTCTGTTAGTCGATATGAGTCAATCAGGGTTCCAATTCTCAAACCAGTGGAATATCCAATATGGAAGGTGAAGATGACCATGTGTCTGGAAGCCACAGATCCAGAATATCTTGATAGAATCAATGATGGTCCTCATATGCCAACTAAATTGTCTCCTGTTATTACTGGTCAATAACAAAAGACTGTTCCAAAAGAGAAGAAAGATTTGACTCCTGAAGACATCTCATCAATTGCAAAGGATGCAAAAGTTAGACATCTTCTCCATAGTGCCTTAGATAATGTCATGTCTAACAGAGTAATTGGCTGCAAAACTGCCAAAGAAATTTGGGATGCTTTAGAAGTCAGGTGTCAAGGAACTAGTGCTATAAAGAAGAACAGGAAGACTATTCTTACACAGGAGTATGAACACTTTGACTCAAGATCTGATGAAACCTTTACTGATACATATGACAAATTCTGTAAACTTTTGAATGATTTGTCTCTAGTTGATAAAGAATATGAACTTGAAGAGTCAAATCTCAAGTTTCTTCTATCCCTACCTGAAAGATGGGATTTAAAGGCGACAACAATAAGAGATAATTATGATCTTGCAGAAACAGATCTTGATGAAATTTATGGGTTGCTTAAAACTCATGAACTTGAGATAGAACAGAGAAACAAGAAATCTGGAAAGAAGACAAAATCTGTTGCTCTCAAAGTTGAAGAAAAACTCATGAAGAAAGAAACATCAAAGAAGAAAGCTAAGGGAAAAGCTTTGGTCATAACATCTGAGAGTGAGTCATCAAACTCTGATGATGACTCAAACACTGATGCTTCTTCTGAATCTGAGGATGATGAAGAACAAATGATGCAAATGGCTGCTTTGATGGTGAAGACTTTCAAGAAGATGGGTTTCAAGAACTTCAAGAAGGGAAAAATATTCTCAAGGAAAGATTCAAACTCTGAAAGAAAGAGTTTCATAAAGTCTGAAGGAAGGGATACCAAGTCTGGGAAGAAAGACAAGTCTGAGATCCAGTGCTACAAGTGTAAAGAGATGGGTCACTATGCTCCAGAGTGCAAGAAAGGAAAATCAGAAAAAGCACTCATCACTAAAGGAAGAGACTGGGCAGACACTTCAGATTCAGATGAGGATATAAACTATGCTCTCATGGCAACTGTCAAAGATGAATCTGACTCATCTGAAAATAAGGTACCCCAAACAACTTATGCTTATGATACTGATAATATATCTGAATTGAGAATTTATCTTAAAAGCATACATGTTAGTTATAGAGATCAGACTTTAGAGAATGAGAGAATTAAATCTGAGAATCTTAAGCTTAAAGAGAGAAATAAATTTCTTGAAGAAGAGCTTGTTAACATGCAACAAGTTCAAAAGGAAAGAGATGATGGTTGAACAGGAGTTGCTTAAGAAATTTAGGGAACTAGAATCTGATTTAGAAAAAGAGAGAAAGGTAATTAAGACCTGGACAAATTCTGGAAAAGACACACATCAAATTTTTCAAACAGATACAGTTGGGTTAGGTTACTGTGAGGAAGATGAACTTAGGTTTAAAGATAAAGTTAAAGTTAGATCAAATCTTAAACCTATGAAATTTGTTCCTGAATCCAGTAAGCAAAACTCTGTACTTGAAAAGGAAGCTGTTAAGAAAGAATCAGTAAAAACTTGTGTTAAACAGGTGAATGTTGGTTTAATGACAGAGAAACAATTCAAGTATAAGCTCAAAGAGGTAAAGTTTGTTGAAAAACAGAAAGTGTCCAGGAAGAACAGAAATGGAAAAGTAGGCATTAATAGAAGTAATAATCATATGCCTATTACTGACACTCCTAGAAAAACATGTCATAATTGTGGTAGTACTAACCATCTTGCAAGTTTTTTCAGGAAGAACAAAGATATTAATTCTTTACCCTCCAACTCTGGAGTTAAGAATGAATATGTTAGGGTTAGACCACAGACTTTATGCACTCACTGTGGGAGTACTTGGCATTCTATTTATACTTGCAAGAATTATTATGCTATTTATCACAACTATTATGAGTTGAAGCCCAATTTGAAATGGGTTAAAGTTGATTCTGCAAGTGAAAATTCTGATAGAGTAAACTCTGATACAGTTAGCTTAAACTCTGTTGATAAGAATTCCGCTGCAAAAGCTAACTACATTAAGAAAGCCAAAGGATCCAAGCAAGTCTGGATCCTTAAATCTAACTCTTTGTAATTGTTTTTGATTGCAGGGCATAAGGGAAAGTACCCTAGTCTTGGACAGTGGATGTTCAGGACACATGACTGGAAATAAAGCCCTGCTATCAGACTATGAGGAGAAGGCTGGCCCAAAAGTTTCCTATGGAGATGGCAACATAGGACGTACTATGGGATATGGCAATATCAATCTTGGAAGTATCATCATCACCAATGTAGCTCTAGTCCCAGGACTCAAGCATGACTTGCTATCTGTGAGTCAAATCTGTGACAGAGGTTATCATGTAGATTTTCAACCTGAATACTGTGAAGTTGTTAGCAAATCTACAGGGAAAGTTGTTCTAGTTGGACACAGACGTAACAACATCTATGAAGCAAGTTTGGTAACAAACTCTGAAGGAAAAGTTGTGTGTCTGTCTGCAAAAATGTCTAATGAAGAGAGTTGGAAATGGCATAAGAAGCTCTCTCACCTAAACTTGAACAACATCAATGAGCTAATTCGAAAAGATCTTGTAAGGGGACTTCCAAAGTCAATACTCAGCTTAGATGGTCTGTGTGATTCTTGTCAAAAGGCCAAGCAAAGGAAGTCATCTTTCAAGAGTAAGTCTGAATCTTCAGTTATGGATCCTTATCATCTTCTTCATGTTGATCTATTTGGTCCAGTGAATGTAATGTCTCTAGGCAGAAAGAAATAAGCTCTAGTCATAGTTGATGAGTATACTAGATACACTTGGGTGTACTTTCTAGCAAAGAAGGATGAAACTGCCTTAACTCTGATGGATCATGTAAAGCTGCTGGACAAAGGATCACAGTATAAAGTGAAAATAATTAGGAGTGATAATGGTACTGAATTCAGAAATGTAACAATGGAAGAATTTTGCAAAGAAAAAGGAGTGAAGCAAGAATTTTCTGCACCAGGGACTCCACAGCAAAATGGTGTAGTTGAAAGAAAGAACAGAACCTTAATCGAAGTTGCCAGAACAATGCTTGATGAAGCAAAATTGCCAACTTATTTCTGGGCAGAAGCTGTTCAAACTGCTTGTTTTACTCAAAATGCTACACTGATCAACAGGCATGAGAAAACACCATATGAGATGGTGAAGAATAAGAAACCAAACCTGAAATATTTTCATATTTTCGGGTGCAAATGCTTTGTGTTGAAAACTCATCCTGAACAGTTGACCAAGTTTGACTTAAAAGCTGATGAAGGAATTTTTGTTGGATACCCACTGTCAACTAAAGCATTCAGAGTCTACAATCTGAGAACTAAAGTGATCATGGAATCTATACATGTGTCATTTGATGACAAGAAAATAACTGGAATAGAAGATGAAGAATATCATGATCAACTTCGCTTTGAAAATGAAGATCTAAACTCTGATGACATAAACTCTGATGAAGTAAATCCAACAAACTCTGATGACGCATACTCTGAACCTCTACTGGTAAACACTGAGGAAGTTTCTCTGACAGAACAAAATAGAGAACCAGTTGAGGGGGAGCGTGAAGTTACTTCAGAAACTTCTCAAAATGATGACTCAAATTCTGAAAGTGAGTCAGCTGAAGAATCAAATATAAACTCTGGGTCAAACTCTGAAAGTTCAAATACTGAACAGTCCAATTCAGGGGGAGCCTCAGAGAATTCAAATGGTCCAGAAGAAAATCAGGAGAGCATGGATCAAGGGGGAGGATCTAATAATGATAATAGAAGCCAATTACCTACAGCAAGAAGGTGGACACAAGCTCATACACCTGACTTGATAATTGGAGATCCAGAAGCTAGTGTGAGAACAAGAAGTGCTACAACAAATGAATGTCTGTTTCATGCATTTCTATCCCAAACTGAGCCTAACAATTGGTATCAAAGCTCTTCAAGATGCTAACTGGATAACAGCTATGCAGGAAGAGTTAAATGAATTTGAAAGAAATGAAGTATGGACTCTTGTACCAAGACCCAAAAACAGATCTATTGTTGGTACAAAATGGGTTTTCAGAAACAAGACTGACAGTGAGGGAATAATTACAAGGAATAAAGCTAGACTTGTGGCAAAATGATATTCACAGCAAGAAGGAATTGAATATGATGAAACCTTTGCTCCAGTTGCAAGATTGGAGGCCATAAGAATTTTTCTAGCATATGGTGCTCACAAAAAGTTCAAAGTTTTTCAGATGGATGTGAAAAGTGCTTTTCTCAATGGGAAACTTGAAGAAGAAGTGTTTGTTGAACAACCACCAGGGTTTGTGGACCCCAAGTATCCAGATTATGTCTACAGGCTTGACAAAGCACTTTATGGACTAAAGCAGGCACCTAGAGCATGGTATGAAACTCTAGCTCAATTTCTTTTAGAAAGTGGGTTCACTAGAGGTGCAATTGATAAAACCTTGTTCTATTTCAATACTGGTAATGATTTGCTTTTAGTTCAAATCTATGTGGATGACATAATTTTTGGGTCTACTAATGATAAACTCTGTAAGAAGTTTGCAAAGCTTATGCAGTCAAGATACCAAATGAGCATGATGGGAGAGCTTAGTTATTTTCTAGGCTTGCAAGTAAAGCAAACAGATGATGGGATTTTTATCAATCAAGCAAAATATACCAGAAATCTTCTTAAGAAATTTGGTATGCTTGATAGTTCATCTGCAACAACTCCTATGGCAACTGCAACAAAGCTAGACAAAGACACATGAGCCTCAGTAGTTTTGACAAACTACAGAGGAATGATAGGGTCTCTTCTTTATCTAACTGCAAGTAGACCAGACATCATGTATGCAACTTGCCTTTGTGCAAGGTTTCAAGCAGATCCCAGAGAGCACAATCCGAAAGTGACTGATATTGGAGGTTCTACTCAACGTGATACTGAAGCACATTTTCAGGACATGTATTATGCAAATTGGTGAAATCATGACTGTATCTTCACTTCACAAAGGGCAGCTGATTTTGTGAAAAAGTCTGTTTCTACTATTGTTAATCCTGAGCTTCTTGCAAATTTTCAAGCTACAATTGTTCAAGTGAAATATCTTCACAATCGTTTTGATGAAACTCATAAAGAAGTTACTGGGTTGAGGAATGATGTGACTACAAGGGAGTTAACTTTGAAGCATGAGAAAATTTCCTTATCAAGAGAACAAGATGCCATGAAGACCAGATTAAGTAAGATTGAAGAGAATCAGACTGAGATGTCTGCAAAGATTGATTCCATTCCTGCTTCTCTTGAATTGCTCACATCAGTTTTGATTCCAGATGATGTGAAAAAGGGGGAGAGAGTACTTAAAGACAAATGCAAGAGATCTCAAACTCTGAGTAGACAGGATGATTCTACTGATGGTGGTGCAAAGGGCAAAGATTTCAAATCTAAATCTACTCAGCAAGGAAAGCTAAGATCAAACTCTGACGCTACAAACTCTGCTATAAGGATAAACACTGGTGTTCAATCTTCTTCAAGAGCTAGAAGCTTAATGCTTACTTCTTAACCAACTACTGATGAAGAGATCGCTGCTCAGATGTTTCTAGAAGAACATGGTGCTGATGCAACCATAGAAGTTATTCAAGCAAAAGAGTTGATGCTAGCTAAAGAGCATGAGCAAAATTTAAAGTCTGGGAAATTGAAAAAGACTGTAAAGGTTTCAAGGCCTAAAGAAAGAGGAATAACTATCAAGGAAAATGTAAACTCTCAACAGAGTTTACAACAAGCAAAAAGGTCTGAAGAAACTAAGCCTGATAAAGGTAAAGGGAAGCTGGTGGAAGAACATCAGATACAGAAGAAAGCTCAAACAACCTCTGACATTGCTCGAGTTGTTCAAACAATAGAAGCTGTGACAACCTCTGATACTACTCAAGTTGTACAGACACAATTATCTTCACAATTACAAAGGACTTTTGCCAAGCCAATCACTGTTCAACACTCTTTGATTCCAGCAAATATAAATCTTCTCCAAAGCAGAACACTTATGGGAAAAGAATCAAGAGATAAATCTGGGCTTGGATCTCATAGAGAGAAAAGAGTGAACAATAGTCCTATGGATCAAACCTCATTACCTGAACCAGGTATTGGTGTGACTCAAGAAAATCTTGATGCTTTAGAGTCGGTTCAGTTAATATATCACAGAGGGTTAAAAAAGGATTTTCTGTTATACTTCAAATCTGATGGAAGAGTATACAGAGTTAGTGAAGATGATATTGGTTTAAAGATGAAAGAAGAACATCATTTATTCTCTAAGGGCAGCTATCTACCAAACTGGAGAAGGTGATCCAGAGTCAAGGGAGCTAAAGAAAATAATGATAGCTGAGCTAGAGAGAGCTGAAAGAAAACTACTTCAGGACTACATCAGGACTGTGCCTGACATTGAAGAGATTAAGTAACTAAAGTCTGTAAGTTTTTAAAAGTTTTCTGTTCTAAGTTAAAAATAAACTCTGTTATTTATAAACACTGCATTTGTTATATATGTTTTGACATCATCAATTATCTGTTAACTTGTACATTTTAGTATGAACAAGTTGGGGGAGATTGTTAGATATAATTGCTGATGTTTGTTTATCAGTGTTTAAAGTACCAGGAAACTATCAGAGTTTAGCTGGAGAACTTATCAGAGTTTAGTTGGAAGACCAGTCAGAGTTTCTTAAAGTCTGATGGTCAGAGTTTGCTTAGCTATCGGTGCAAAGACAATGAAGATTCTAGAAGCGATATTCTTTGAAGATGGAAAGAAGCAAAGAGATATCGAGATGGCTAAGGAAACGGAACAGAAGACAGAAGAAATTCTAGATTGATATTAATTGTATAGCTAATTTATAGGAATATCAATTAGAGATTGTATGTAGCTGTGTACTACATAAACACAGATAGGTTAACCCTAAAAGGGACGCGAATACATGAATTATCATTCTTGTAACCTAGCAGCTCTCTGTGATATTTTACATCACTGAGAGAGAAGTTTTTAATTCCATTCAGTTTATTGTTATAAACAGTGTTCTTATTGTTATTCACATACCTATAATTGATTATATATCGTGTATTCGGCCTAACATGTCTGTTTTCTTAGATTTTTCCAGTTGATATTTAATCACTTATGTCCTAATGTTGTTTTTGAGGATGATGAAGTTCTACCTATCTGTAGAATTACTGAGAATAATATTAAGTCCTTAGTCAACAGTGATAAGGCAAATGGTTTCATAGGAAATGCTTTTATTCCTGATGAGGTTAGGTTTTTCTTACATCAGAAAATGCCTACTTGTTATGGATTACTTTCTCATGCTATGGGGCAAGGCCAATCACACCTTGTTCCTAACCCAAGCATTCATCCTACACAGTCTAAACAGTCAACAACCACCTCTAATGTATCTCATAAGACTTTAGTTGTAAAATCAAAGAAATCAGCTAGAACTGATGTGTCAGGAAGGCAATCAGGTTCAAAGGATTTTTCCTCTACACCACTCACTAAAAAGAAGTTACAAGGGGGTGTACAAGGGGTCCTGGTGAAGAAAGCTGTAAAGGGTGTTGAGGTTGTTTCTGTTAAAATAAAATTAGTTCTCAGAGATGAGACTGATTTAGAGGATGACTTACCTATATCCTCTATAATGAATGTGAATAAGGAAGTTGCTGATATTGCTACTGAAGCTGTGGTTCCATTGTCTACACCACAGAAGAAAAGGAGATTATCTAAGGGCAGGTATCAAATTCTTTTTGAAAAGAAGCAGGATACTGATGTACAGGACACTTCTATTCTTAATGAGCAATCAGTTTCAACTGCTCAAACAAATCCTGATGATAGTATTCCTGTTGCTGCACCAAGTCAAGTGGTTAATATTTCAGACTCTCCAGCACAAGACTCTCCAACAAAAAGACGTGTTGATATTTCATGGGAGAAGTATGGTGCTGCTGCTTCCAATCTTGGGATAAAACATCCAATGGAAAAGTTAAGGAAAGCAGAAGAGTTAGTCTATCAGAGACAGAAGAAACTGAAAGGATCAAGCCCACAAGAACCTGAACCTCAAAGTGGTTCAGCAGCTCTTACTGATGATCCAGCCACACAAGAACCACTCAATCAAAGTTTGGGTGAAGGCTTAGCTAGTGGAATGGTCACACAAGAACCATTTTCTCAAAGGGAGAATGAAGACATCAACATTCCAGCCACACAAGAACCATCTTCTCAAAGTGAAGATGCAGGCCAAGCTACAGTTTCTAAGAAAATTCCTGACAATGCTCAAGGGATTTCTGGTGCAGATGAAGTTCAAAGATTGGTCGAGGACACTGTCAATGAGGGAAGCACACAAGAACCTTTAACTCAAAGTGTTGAAGCAGCTTCTAAACCTCAAGCTCCACAAGAACCATTGGTAGCAAATACTGATGCAAGCATATCAAATCCTGACGGTGTTAATCCTGACGCTAGTGGTGCTCCTGATGCTGAGCCTATCCTGATACAACCACTTCCTTCAAGACCAATGGACCATCCTATCTCAGAATCACAGGATAAACTGAAAGGTATAGCTATTCCTGATCCTGATGTTACTCATGGTACTAATGATGATGACTCTGATGATAGTGATGATTATGAGAATCGAAAAGAGAAGGAACAGCTTGCTACAGCACTCAAAGTTAGTCTCGGAACTACTTTTGGTTCATCAAGTACATTTATGGCTGGCAATACTAACACTGGGAAAGATCACAGACAAGATTTTCCTATTCCTTTCTTTAATCCTGCTGAGGCATTTATACAGCATGAATCGAACAATTCATGGCACAGTTCTGCTGAATTTGTAAGTTTTTCTTCTGCTTTGGAACATGCCCATGATGCAGTGCAATCTATAGAGAATCAAGACTTGAAGAATCATCTGAAGGCTACAACTCTGTTATCCAAGAGCCTGAAAAGTGAGATCGATTCTATCAAGAATTCAACTGAGTTTGTGAGGAATGACATTTCTCAAAATTTTACAAAGGTGCCTACTACTTTTCAGTTAAGGGTAGTAGAATCCCAAGTGAAGTCTGTCATTTCTGAACAAACCCCCATCAACAGACGGATTGATTCTCTGGATACTAAGGTAACTGACATTCAAGCCTCTCTTTCCTTAATTCTAAATTTATTGTCAAATCCTGATGTCAAAAAGGGGGAGAAGGTTAGTCAGACAAAATGTACACTTGATCTAGTATTAAGGAATAATGATGATGATACTGGAGATGATGGTAGTGACAAAGTGATACAAGGAGAAACCTCTGATGCTGCTGTTATGAAGTCTACAATTCAAACTTCTCAAAGTCAAACAACGCAGTCAACTCATGTTTCTGATTCTGGAGTTAAGACAGTAAGAACATTGGTGCAATCTCAGATCCTGACGGAAGAACAAATCCTGACACCTGGTCATGGACATACTCTTACTACAATTCCTGAAGGTGATGAAGATATAATTATTGATAATCCTGAAGATGCATCAAATCTATTCCAGAAGTTTACTACAAAGGATGGTAGAATTGTTACTCTATATCATACTGATAAAAGAGTTCGACAATTATTTGCTAGAAAAGCACTCTCTACAGCAAGTGAAGAATATCCAGATCTCTCAAATGAAGAATTTTTGAGACAACAAAAAGAGATAATGGAAAGCTATTCTGTTTCTACTAGAGGTAGAGGAAGCAGAGGTAGGAGAGGTGCTAGAAGAAGTAGAAGAGATTCTTCAACTCAAACAGTATCTAGACAGACAAGGTCTAGAGGGTTAAGAATTGAAGAGATTCCTGAACCTATTCAAACTCTAGTAGTTGCTGACAAATCTACTTTTGGTGATGATGGAAATGTTGAAGAAGAACCTGAATTGAGAAGAAAACCAAGAAAATCAACTCTCTGCAATACAAATCAAATTGAAGAATCTAATCCTGATGTTGTTCCTGATAATATTCAAGATCCTGATGATTCTGAAATTGTGCAAGAGATTGATTTGATGATTTTATCTACTGTGGTTGATTCTCACAACAAAGAAGTAGATGAAGAAGAAGAAGCCAGAAGAAGAGATATTACAAGAAGAACAAATAGAGATTTCAATCTCTATATGCAAAGGCTTAAACTCTCAAATGAAAGAAAGTGGAGGAACCCAAGCAGACAAGAATCTTTACTTGAAAGAAGCTATGCTCATGAAAAGGAGAAAGACAAGAAGTGGAAACACATTAGTACACTGAGGTGTGATACACCTATCAATTTTCAGTCTGGTGGAATTATTACAAGTGCTTCAAGTGTTGTTGATTTATCTGATATGGTTAGATTAAAAGCACTCTGGCTACGAATGTTTTCAAATCTGAAACAATTGTCAAGTAATTCAAGAGGAGGTATTGGACACAGGGATGCTGAATATCTGAACATGTCTTATGTTGATCCTTACTTCTTAACTGAAATTGGAGGTACTTTAACTTCTGAAAACCTGAACAATTTACTAGATGTTGATATAGTTATAGATTGTCATGATGGTTTTGACAAGAAAGAAAAGCTTATGTACTTCATGAAAGATGGTAGTGTGAAGATTCTATCTATTCAAGATCTGCTAATGAAAACTACACATGAACTGAAATATGTTCATTATCTTTTGAGATGGAAGAATCAAGTGTGCAAAGTGTGGATGTTAGGCCGAATACACAATATATAATCAAGTATGTATGAGAATAACAATCAAGAACACAAGTTTGTAAATCAACAAACTGAATTATATTAAATAATTCTCTCTTAGTGATGTTAATGAATCACAAAGAGCTACTAGGTTACAAGAATAATATATCAATAATCGCATCCCTTCTAGGGATAACCTATCTGTGTTTATATAGTACACAACTACATACAATCCATCTCTAATTGATATTCCTATAAGTTAGCTATACAATTCATATCAATTAAGGATTGCTTCTTATCTTCTATTCCGTTTCCTTAGCTGTATCAATATATTCTGCTTCTTCTTTCCATCTTCAGAATATATTGCTTCTAGAATATTCAATTCAGCACCGACAGCTAATTCAACTATCACCACGTCAGACTTTAACAAACTCTGACTGGCTTCAATGTAAACTCTTCACCCAGTCAGACTTTATCAAACTCTGACTGGCTTCTAGATAAACTCTGATATGTACCTGGTACTTAAACACTGATGAGCAAACGTCAGCAACTATATTTAACAATCTCCCCCAACTTGTTCATACTAAAATGTACAAGTTAAAAAGATAATTGATGATGTCAAAACATATAACAAATGCAGTGTTTAAAATATAACAGAGTTTAATTTTAAAACAGAGTTTAAATTTAACTTAGAACAGAAAACATAAAAACTTACAGTCAGACTTTACTGAATTTCTTGGATATCAGGCACAGTCCTGATATAATCTGACAGTAATCTTCTCTCAGCTCTTTCCAATTCAGCTATCATAATCTCCTTCAGCTCCTTATACTCTGGATCTCCTTCACCAGTTTGATATATGGCAGCCCTCAGAGAATAGATACTGTTTTTCCTCATTTCATTCCCTAGTCGAATATAATAAGCTTTGTCTGACTCAGGGTTGAATTCCAAAACTTTTGTTCCAAGTGCTGTATTGAATTTGGCACTATTCCTCTTCATTTCAACAATCTTTCCATAAGCATCTCTGTACTTAGGAATATATGCACTGGAAACATTTCCTCCAAAAAGAACTTTTGATTTCATCATTCTGTCTTTTAAAACCATAGCAGCATTATGAGTATTTCTATTTTTGATCTTCAGGAGATATAGAACATACTCTAGCTCTTCCCATAACTTCAGACGAATATCATCTTCTCCAATTCTGTAAACTCTGCCATCAGCCATAAAGTATAATAAAAACTCCTTCTTCAAACCTCTGTGGTAAATCATCTGAACAGATTCTAGTTTATCAAGGTTTTCTTGAGTAACCCCAACACCAGGTTCTGCCAGTGATGTCTGATCTAAAGGACTATTATTAATTCTTTTCTCTTTGTGTGAACCCAAACCAGATTTATCATAAGATTGTTTTCCAAGTACTGTTCTGGTTTGTAGAAAGTTCACCTGGCTAGGCTTCAGAGTTTCAGATAATGAGGATCTTTTGAAACCTTGGAGTGGTGAAGATAACTGAGTTTGCACAACTTGAGCATTGTCAGAGGTTGGCACATCCTTAACAGTAACATCAACTTGAGCCTTGTCAGAGGTTGATCTTGCTTCAAAAACTTCAACTTGAGCTTTGTCAGGGGTTGAATAATTCTTCTTTGGTAACTGTCCTTCTTCTACCAGTATACCCTTACCTTTATCAACATTTGTAATCACAGGCTTCCTTGTATATTGTATACTCTGTTGAGTATTTTCTTTGATAGAAATTCCAATTTATTTCTTTCTAGGAGCCTTGATTTCCTTCTTATTATAGATTCTAGCTTCAAGATTCTTCTTGTGTTCCTCAGCAAGCATTTGCTCTTCAGCTTGGATATCTTCAATTGTAACATCTTTTCCATGTTCTGCCATAAACACCCTAGCAGCAATCTCTTCATCAGTAGTTGGATTAGCTGAAACAGCTAGACTCTTAAGTCTTGAAGAAGATTGACCACCATAGTTTATTCTCTTTCCAGCATTTGTCTGAGCATCAGAGTTTGATCTCCTCCCTTGCCCTTGAACATTCCTTGTCCTTGGATTTTTATCTTTTGCACCACCATCAGTAGTATCATCCTTCCGAGTCAGAGTTTGAGAGCTCTTGCATTTGTCTTGAGATACTCTCTCCCCCTTTTTGACATCATCAGACAACAAAACTGATGTGAGCAATTCTATGGAATTTGCAATTTCATCCAACTTGGTTGACATTTTAGCTTGATTTTCTTCAACCTTGGACAGCCTGGAATCAAAAACCATCTGATCTTTACACAAGGAAATATATAATGATTTATCCTTCTGTTGTGTAAGCTCCCATGTAGCTAGATCATTCCTTAATCCTTCAATCACCTTGTCAGAATCATCAAAGCGATTGTTTAATGATTTGATTTGAACAATTGTTGCTTTGAGATGACTGAGAAGTTCAGGATTTGTAATCTCTTTAGATGACTTTGTGACAAACTCTGCAGCTCTTTCATTAGAAAAGATAGTATCCTTGTGTAACAGCCCCAAATCCGGGGTCAGGGATTTAGAGTAGTCACGATCCACGTACTCCTTGCCTTACCTGTATTACTCACACCATTCATAATTCACCTGCTCATGACCCCACAATATATGTCTCACACACACACACATAGGTTAGAGTCTCAGAAACGACACCATACAATAACTGCGGAATAAATAAATTTTATTACCATACCCAAATGTCTTTGAATCTGTCACTGAAACAATTTCTAAGTAATGTTACATCGTCAACTTAGCCTTCTGATGCTCACAATCCTCTCATACCATTCATATCTATACATAAGTTGAATACCAAAAGTTGTAGCCTGATTCGATTGGTTCGTACTATTCTTGGGATCGCTGCTAGAAACTGTTTATGAAAACGCCTTGCGGGGTATGTGCCGTCCCATTGGCATCCTGCTTCGCTGCTATATAATATATATAAAACAATAGCAAGAGTGAGCGATAGCTCAGCAAGGTAATGAAAGTATGGCATAATTCTGCCTCTAACTCAACCCAGAATAAAGCGGGTATAAGACAATAGGTTGTCAAAATATCTCGATACTGAAATTATTTCCTTATCGGAAGGTATTCCAAAAATAATACCATTATTGTAATTCAAATATCATTTTCATAATATTCTGCAACTTTCGATTTTCATACTATGAACAAAGTTCTAGTATAATATAAAAGATGAAGTAACAAGGTAACTCAGTATATCCTTTCCGTAAAATATCTGCTATATAAAATATAGGCAGACTATCAACATATAACTTAAAAGATGAAGTTATAAGGAAAATTCAATATAAGCAACTCCCTTACCATAACTCATGTTATGTAGGGTATCCACAGAGTCATATGATATAAACGATGAAGTTACGAGGAAAATTAATAAAATATTTCCGTAACCCAAAATCCACTTAGGCATATATATCCTTAATCAGGTTTTATCAGAGTCATAACTCATAAAATAAAAGATGAAGTTGCACAAATTTATTGTCACTTCATTTCCAAACACTTTTCGACCCCCTGCCAACCTGATTGGTTCTTCACCCCAATACATGTTGCAGGAATATCCAAATTGGATGATGAACTAATACAGGAGTTGCTACTGCGTCCGCTGTGCATAACCTGCTATGATCAGTAGCAGATCGCACCGCTCAAATCGTTTCTACATGTAGATGGAAGAATCACGACAGCCTGACATTTGTCTACCGCCTTTCAGTGACCTCCCGGCCCATTTGGGGCAATAAAAGTTTGGATGGGCCCACGCAACTTGACCACTTACACCACTCCTAGTTCAGATGAAATCCATGACTCTGAAACGTAAAGATCGTCCTCCTTTCCCCAAGTGTAGCACTTGTTGATACGACTCCACTAAGTAGTTATATCTAGGTTGGAAAGGAAGATTCTCCAATATTTCCCAAGCTGTTGCTTGTTAATGGATATCGACTTATTCCAGGAAATTACCCCTCGAACGTTGAGGTGGTAACACAACATTTGACTTGTAGCCTTTATATCGTTTCGTGAAAACATCTGTCCCTTGACAGTTTTGAGTTGAGATTTTAGAAAGAGTAGTAGTTACTTAAATCAGGTTTCCCATATTTTTGATAGTTGAGCGAGCATTTAAATCCTCCTAAAAGACGGATTTAAATGGAAAACATTGTTTTGGGAACCTCTTTCTGATTTAAAATAATTAATAACATTTATTAAATAAGTAAACCCTCAAATGAATATTCGAAAATAATATTCATTAAGTAATTAAACCTTGAATGAATATTTAGAAATAATATCCATTAAATAAATAAGGATTAAATGAATATTCAACATAATATTCATTAACTAATAAATCTCGAATGAATATTTCAAAATAATATAACCTCGAATGAATATTCAAAATAATATAACCTCGAATGAATATTCAATATAATATCACCTCGAATGAATATTCAAAATAATATAACCTCGAATGAATATTCAAAATAATATCACCTCGAATGAATATTCAAAATAATAGTCATTAAATAATAATCTCAATTGAATATTTGAAAATAATATTCATCAAATAAATAAAACCCAAATGAATATTCAAAAGTAATATTCATTAGGTAAATAATCCTTAAATAGATAATCATTAAATGAATATTCAAACATAATATTCATTAATTAAATAATTAATCCTCAAATGAATATTCATAAATAATATTCATTAAATAAATAAATAATCTTCAACTGAATATTCAAAATTAATATTCTTTAAATAATCCCCAGATGAATAGTCACAATGATATTCTTAAAGTCAATAATCCTCAAATGAATATTCAGAAATAATATTCATTAAATAAGTAATTAATCCTCAAATAACAGTTACCCGATATCTTTATCGGAAAAATAATCATTAAAGATATACCGAAAATATATTTACTTCTGATCTAAAGAAATATCATACGCCCTTAACCTAGGGCCTTTATAAAAACCTGGCTTCTAACTAATATCCCATATCTAGCTTAGAAGCCCATAATCCAATCATTTCCAAGTATTATCCTTCGAATGAGGTAGTATTCAAATAAAATTCCTCAAATCATTTCCAGGTAATTAATACATTCTAGAAATATAGTTAATATTTAATAATAGCAGTCCTCAAAATAATTAGTACACTGCCGCTGGAATCCCTCCGGGTTTCCACGGCTATCTCCATATCTCAAATACTGACTCCCGGTCTAGAGTCGAAAACAAGAAGTATGCTCTTATCTCTAGAGCTACAAAGTACACCGGGTTATAACTACCTTATCTCAAGCTCATATATAAACCAAAATCAACCCTATTTTATACGATATATAGCATGTATCGCAAGACTGTATAACTCCACACATGGCAAAAACAGTAATATATAATCAATACTTCAAAGTATAGATTTAGAAAACTTGCCTGATGCTCGAGAAGTGATAGGGGTTCGCGACGATGCCGGACAATCTAGACAAAGTGAAACGAAAACACACGGTTAATCCCCTCGATAAACCACTTATAACTCAATGCTTAAACACGTAAGCGAAACACAACCAAGGAATTACTAACTCGTTATAGGCTCATACTAAGTCCATGTTATCCGTCAAATACTTATATCATAAGTTTGGTTCGAAATCCATCCTCAAATCCAAGTTATACTTAACCATTTACAACATCGGTTTCTAAGTCATGCTCTTAGTGGTTTTCACTTGCGCGACCTCGACTAAAACATTTTTATAAAATCGAAAAATAATCTTTTTAATACGAATCTTTTTCGGGAGCCTTCCTAACTGTCTCTAGTATTATTCCTCAAAATTTCACATTTTAATATGGCTCCTAAGTGGTCCAGATATAGCCTCAAAGTTGCTGAACAGAGATGAGTCATTCTTCCGAACGGCGTTTACTAAAACTCACTTTTCTCCTAAACCGTAAATCGTATAGACATGATCTTTATACCAAAACAAACCTTAAAACAAGACCTACATGTTCATGGTCAGTTCTGTTCAAAAATATTACCAGAACAGTTCGAAATTCTTGCTCAAAACAGCCTTAAATCAAATGGGCATTACGACGGCTATAATCGTAACGTTTTCCATTTCCAAAACACACCCAAATCAATACCAATCAATCCCAAAATCACCATCCACCTTATACGCCCTCCACTCAGTCAAATCCTCCATGAATAATCACAACAAAATTCATAACCCATTCTCCAAACTCAACCAACAATTTATCTAATTACTTAATCATGCTTTTAACTTTACATAAACATCAAAACCATTTCGAAACTCATACAAACAAAAGGGGCAGAGGTTTTATACCTTCTCCAAGCTTGCTTGCTGCTATATTCCCTTATGTAACCTTAGATCCTTGCTTAATACAACCTTTGGAAGCTACGAACTCAATATCCAAAAACAAAACAAAACACAAGTTACTATTCATCATCTTCTCCGACTGTTAATCACTGAACTCGAAGGGGTAAATCACAGGGTTGAGGTGATTGCTTACCATAGTTACGTCGGGCTTCTCGAGAGCTTCGATTTGAGTGGTAGAACGCCAAAAACGGACCACGGAATCTCAAGTTACGATCATTTCTTTCTCTCCCATTTTCTTCTCATTTTTCTCCCGAATTTTCTTCTCATTTCTCTTTTCTTTGTTTTGATAATAATGATAAGGATGCTGATTTTTGTGTTTAAAAAGTGGTGAGTCATAGCTCTTAGCTTGTGACACTTGTCCAACATGCATTGGTTTAGCTAAAGTAGCTTTACTGGTTCGCTTTTCTTTCACATGGATGATCCAAATGTTGCATTCCTCGAATCAATCTTGTTACATGTTACTTCCATGTCTAAATTTAATCCTGTAAATGTTGCCTTGTTCCTCTTGGAACGATTCGAATTATTTCCCAAAAGAGCGAATAAAACTCTACGCGATTTTCGCAGTGAATAGTAACTATTCACTATCCACCTCAACAATCGAATCCTTAAATCGACTTTAATAAAATAATAAAATTCCAAAATATTAAATCCTCAAATCCTTAATTTTAATATCTCATTTCTTGAATATAATAATATATAATTCACTGCCCGGTCAAATACTTCACCAAAATAAAATTTGGAATTTCTGAATTCCGATCGTCTTTGCATTCACTTATTTACTCCGTAGATCACTAATATGACTTCGGAATATCCACACTACGTCTCGTACATAGGTGGCATGAAAATTTTTGTTAATCCTCAAAATCACTATTCATCCACCAAATTCACTATTCACTGATGCACTTAATCATAATAAGAAAAGTTTTAATTTTTCCAAAAATCCGGGTTATTACACCTTGGATGACCAAGCAGAATAATACATATCTTGAAAGTGAGCTTCTGTAGCATGTTGAGCAGCAACTCTCTCAGAATGATCAACAGAGTTTGCAAAAGAATCAGCATTAGAAGAATCAGGAACATCTTCCTCAGCATCAACTTGAGCTCCCTCACTATTAACAGAGTTTGTTACAACAATAGCATCAACAAGAACATCAGCATCTGTTTCTGCAGCTTCTTCATTTGCATTGTCTGCAGTGACATCAGCATTAAGCTGTGCAGCTTCAGGAATCTCAGAGTTTAACACAAACACTGTTTCAACAGGAACAGACTCTGCCATAGCTTCATCTAAGGTCTCTACAGCAGCTTCAGTAGTTATTTGCTCAGCTCTATCAGTCTCAGAGTTTATAACAACCTCTGCCTCTTTGAGAACATTCTCTGTTGCATCCTTGTCAGCAACATCAGGATTTGCAGCAACAGTTTCTGTAGCATTAACAGCTAAAGTCTGATCGACTTCCTCACCCTTTTCAAATTCAAAAGAAATTATTTCTGTGTGAGAAGCCATAGATTCTTCAATTTCAACAGTATCCTGATCAGCTTCCACACCCTCTGTACAATGTTCAGAGTTTACAGAGATGTGTGCTTCAACATCCATATCAAAACCTTGTGGCTCAAAAATCTCAGCCTCTGTTTCAGCATTTGCCAAGTCAGGCACAGAGGCTGCTTCAACAGTTTCTGTAGCCTCCTGAACAATAATTTCAGGAGCTTCATCTGCAGTCTCAACATGTGCTCTATCCTCTGTGGGCATAGTAGCTTGAATTGCAGCTTCCTGAATCACAACATTGGAATGTTCTTGTAATTCAGCTTCATCCAAATCATCAAAAAGATAATTTGCTACAAGCTTCCTCCTCTTTACATGCACATCCTCTTCTTCATCAGACACTCTGGCTTCATCAGAACGAGGTCTGTGTGCCCTAACCTTTCTCTTGACAGCTCTTTTCTTAATCCTACCACCAGACTGTGGTTGTTGAGAAGTAGATTGTGGTAAAGGTTCAGTGTTTAATGAGGAAGTGTGCAGAGTTTGTTGTTCTTGTTCTGGTTGTGTAGTTTGAGTTTGAGGTTCTGGATTATCTAAAAACTGTTGTACTCTCTCAGGTAAAAGCAAAGCAACAACCTCCCCTTTCTTAAGATCCTTATTTGTAAGGTCAGAGAATATGCGTTTATGCAATTTAAACGAGAGAATGACATCATCCTCTAAGATCTCAACATCAGGACAGCAGAAGGTGAACAGCAATTGACAAAATCTAGAGAAATAAACAATATTCCTATTCTCTTGCATTTTCTCACCAATATTAGTTAAAACTAGTCTAGCAACATCAAAATTACTTCCATAAAGAAGAGAATACCCGATTTGCAGACTATCAGTGGGAATTGCATCCCAATTCGTGCACTTCTTTCCAAAAGCCCTAGTGATGCAGTCGAAAAAGAAACTCCATTCCTTGCGCAAAAACGGCCTTTTCAGTTGACCAATCTTTGTCAGTGGTCCAGAGTAGCCAATTTCTCTCATCATACGAATCAACTCAGAATCTCCAACAGAAATTGTGAAAGCATTGAAATCTTCAAGGTCCAAAGCATCACGAACAGTTGTTGGAGTAACTGTATATTCTTCTTCTTGAAATTCAAAGATTATGGACGGAGACCCAGGTTCTCCTCCATCGTCATAAGTTCCTGTCTGCCAAAAAGTTCTGATTTGAGATGCAGACAGCTTCAATGGTGCAGTGAGAGCAATACCAATATCAGAGTTTGACAAGAAATTCTGAATCAAATGAAACGCCTCCGGTGCGTTCTCATTTGCCAAAGGAGCAACATAGTTATTTGGAACAAATTCTAACCCAGAAGCAGTAAACATTGTAGTAGCCATTAGAAAAGTTTAGAAGCAAGCAAGAAATAAGACAGAGAAAAGTGTAGAATGTATGCAGTGAAAGTGTTTGAGACAGTGTTTGTGAGTAAAAACTTATGAAAAGATGAAGTGTGTAAAAGAATGAACCGTTTATGTGTAGTAAGTTTAAATAATAACTGTGAAAATTAAAACCCAAACGTTTTAATCATTACTACACACAACAGGCGTCTTTGAAAAATGTGTGAGTGGGACAGATGTCAAACATGCATACGCTGACAGCTGTATGTAACAACTTCCAATACACACGCGCAGTAAAAATAGCCATAATTACCGCTTATCACATTGTTCAAAACACTCAACCTCTCTCTCCTCTGTTTAATACAAATATGAACCGTTTGTTATCATACTCTTTCGTATTTCAAAACAAATGTCTAATCTCAAAATTATAAAATGTCTGAAACAAAGAAATTATTTTAACCATCAGAGATTAAAACAAAGTTACCTCGGCATATTTCACACAATACATCAGTGTTTACCATTTGTCCTTCTTTGTCAATAAACTCTTTTCTCAAACTGTACAGGTGTGAATAATTGTGTGTGAATTAGCAGAGTTTACCGAAATCAATATTTAAATCATCTCAAAGTGTATAACATCCACAAACTAAAGTAGTAAAAACTGGTTGCCTAAACTCTCATGTATAACATAAAATCTGATTTTATATCTAAACTCTGTATACTGATATCCTTTCATTTGGATATATCTTTTATTTTTCACCCCTTTATATATATATATATTTTCCAGTAATCAGTGGTTGGCACTAGTCACCAAAAATCAAAGATTTTAGCCCTTATTTCATACAATAAGTTCCTGGATCTTCCTAGTCACAACATGATCTCAAAGGAATTTGTGCTTTGTTTGGCATCTTTTGATTTGAGGGTGAATTATTTGCAATTAATAATCAGAGTTTAGACTTTTCATCAGTTAATACAATTAATTTATGAGAGAAAATGCAAACAGCTAATACAAACTCAGTGTATAGGATCATCAATAAACTAAGAGATGCTATAAATATAGAGACAGTATCATGCTGTGTTAACTTACTGCACATATTTGAGATCAGAATCTATACAACTCTTAAGGATTCATAATTACTTACTGAGAATTATGCTTCATACAAATTTCTTCATTGGTCCATATGTTTCAGACAAAATCACAATCAGAGTATAGCATTAGACTGTAACTATCAGTGATTTACTATCAGAGTATGACCAACACTTTATGACTAACAGAGTTTAGCATCAGAGTTTACTTTCAGAGTTTATGACACTGGTACTCATAACAGTTAATACATGCAAGGAATCATGAGCATAAAAATCAAACATGTATAGTTTTTTAGTCTAACCCGTATCTCTAGTCAAAACCAGAGATCATTCCAAGTTCATTTACCAATCTTGTAAAAGTAGCTTCACTCAAAGGTTTGGTGAAGATATCTGCAAGTTGTTGGTCTGTAGACACAAAATGAAGCTCAATGTTTCCTTCTTCCACATGTTCTCTGATAAAATGATACCTTATGCTGATGTGCTTGGTCATGGAGTGCTGTACTGGATTACCTGTCATAGCAATAGCACTTTGGTTATCACAGAAAATAGGTATTTTAGAGTAACTCAAACCATAATCCAGTAACTGATTCTTCATCCACAGAATCTGTGCACAACAGCTACCAGCAGCTATATACTCTGCTTCTGCAGTGGATGTGGAAATTGACTTCTGTTTCTTGCTATACCAAGAAACCAATCTGTCACCTAAGAATTGACAGCTTCCACTTGTACTTTTTCTGTCTATCTTACAGCCTGCAAAATCTGCATCAGAGTAACCAATTAGCTTAAACTCTGATTCTCTAGGATACCACAAACCCAAGGTTATGGTTCCTTTGAGATATTTGAAAATCCTTTTTACAGCTGTTAGATGAGGCTCTCTGGGGTCTGCTTGAAATCTTGCACAAAGACATGTTGCATACATGATATCTGGTCTACTTGCAGTGAGATAAAGAAGAGACCCTATCATTCCTCTATAGTTTGTCATATCTACTGAGGCTCCTGTGTCTTTGTCTAGCTTTGTTGCAGTAGCCATGGGAGTTGTAGCAGATGAACTATCAAGCATGCCAAATTTCTTGAGAAGATTTCTGGTATATTTTGCTTGATTGAAAAAAATACCATCATCTGTTTGCTTGACCTGTAAGCCTAGAAAGTAACTAAGCTCTCCCATCATGCTCATTTGATATCTTGACTGCATAAGCTTGGCAAATTTTTTACAGAGTTTGTCATTAGTAGACCCAAAAATTATGTCATCCACATAGATTTGAACTAACAGCAAATCATCACCAGAATTAAAATAGAAAAAGGTCTTGTCAATTGTACCTCTTGTGAACCCACTTTCTAAAAGAAATTGAGCAAGAGTTTCATACCATGCTCTTGGTGCTTGCTTTAGTCCATATAATGCCTTGTCAAGCCTGTAGACATAATCTGGATGCTTGGGATCTACAAATCCTGGTGGTTGTTCAACAAACACTTCTTCTTCAAGCTTCCCATTGAGAAAAGCACTTTTCACATCCATCTGAAAGACTTTAAACTTCTTGTGTGCAGCATAGGCCAGAAAAATTCTTATGGCCTCCAATCTTGCAACTGGAGCAAAGGTTTCATCATAGTCAATTCCTTCCTATTGTGAATAACCTTTAGCCACAAGTCTAGCCTTGTTTCTTGTAATCACACCTTCACTGTCAGTCTTGTTTCTGAAAACCCACTTTGTACCTACAATTGATCTATTCTTTGGTCTAGGTACAAGTGTCCAGACTTCATTTCTTTCAAATTCATTTAACTCTTCTTGCATTGCTGTAATCCAATTAGAATCTTGAAGAGCTTCCTCCACTTTCTTTGGTTCTGTTTGAGACAAGAAAGCATGATACAGACACTCATTATTTGTTGCACTTCTAGTTTTTACACTAGCATCAGGATCTCCAATTATGAGATCAGGTGTGTGTGCCTGTGTCCACTTTCTTGCTGTTGGTAAGTGGTTTCTTGCATCATTATTGGATCCTCCCCCTTGATCCATGCTCTCCTAATTCATATGTTGACTTTCTGCAGCATCTGAGGCTCCCCCTGAATTGGATGGCTCAGAGTTTAAACTGTCAGAGTTTGAATCAGTTTCCTCAACTGACTCACTTGCTGTGTCTTGTTGAGGTTCTTCACGCTCCCCCTCAACTGGTTCTCTATTTTGTTCAATTTGAGAATTTCCATTTTCTCCAGTATTTACCAGTAGAGGTTCAGAGTATGCTTCGTCAGAGTTTGTCAGACCAGCTTCATCAGAGTTTACATCATCAGAGAATAAATCTTCATTTTCAAAACGTAGTTGATCATATTCATTTTCATCTTCAAGTCCAGTTATTTTCTTGTCATCAAATGACACATGTATGGATTCCATGATCACTTTAGTTCTCAGATTGTAGACTCTGAATGCTTTTGTTGACAATGGATAGCCAACAAAGATTCCTTCATCAGCTTTTAACTCGAACTTGGTCAACTGTTCAGGATGAGTCTTCAACACAAAGCATTTGCATCCAAATATATGAAAATATTTCAAATTTGGCTTCTTATTTTTCACCATCTCATATGGTGTTTTCCCATGCTTGTTGATCAGTGTAGCATTTTGAGTAAAACAAGCAGTTTGAACAGCTTCTGTCCAGAAATAAGTTGGCAATTTTGCTTCGTCAAGCATAGTTCTGGCTGCTTCAATTAAGGTTCTGTTCTTTCTTTCAACTACACCATTTTGCTGTGGAGTTCCAGGTGCAGAAAATTCTTGTTTCACTCCTCTTTCCTTGCAGAAAGCTTCCACGATTGAGTTTATGAATTCAGTTCCATTATCACTCCTTATAATTTTGACTTTGTGCTGTGATCCTTTGTCAAGTAGATTTACATGATCCATCAGAGTTTGAGCAGTTTCATCCTTCTTTGATAAGAAATACACCCATGTATATCTAGTATATTCATCAACAATTACTAGAGCATATTTCTTTCTGCCCATAGACATCACATTCACTGGACCAAAGAGATCAACATGTAGAAGATGATAAGGTTCCACTACTGAAGATTCAGATTTGCTCTTGAAAGATGACTTCCTTTGCTTGGCCTTTTGACAAGAATCACATAGGCCATATAATAACCCGAATTTTTGGATTAATTAAAACTTTTCTTATTATGATTAAGTGCATCAGTGAATAGTGATTTTGAGGATTAACAAAATTTTTCATGCCACCTATGTACGAGACGTAGCATGGATATTCCGAAGTCATATTAGTGATCTACGGAGTAAATAAGTGAATGCAAAGACGATCGGAATTCAGAAATTCCAAATTTTATTTTGGTGTAATATTTGACCGGACAGCGAATTATATATTATTATATTCAAGAAATGAGATATTAAAATTGAGGATTTGAGGATTTAACGTTTTGGAATTTTATTATATTATTAGAGTCGATTTAAGGATTCGATTGTGGAAGTGAATAGTGAATAGTTACTATTCACTACGAGCATCGCGTAAAATTTTATTCGCCCTTTTGAAAATATTTCGAATCGTTTCAAGAGGAACAAGGCAACATTTATGGGATTAAATATAGACATGGAAGTAACATGTAACAAAATTAATTCGAGAAATGCAACATTTGGATCATTCATGCGTAAGGAAGCGAACTAGTAAAGCTACTTTAACCAAACGCGTGCATGCGCGACACGTGTCCCGGTGACTCACCAAAATGTGATGACTCACCCCTCTTTTAAAAGAAATCAGCATCCTTATCTTTATAAAACCAAAACAAAGAAAAGAAAAAGAAGAGAGAAAATTCGAAGGAAGAAAGGGGAGAAAAATGGAGGAGAAGAATCGATCGTAACTCGAGTTTCTCTTGACGGTTTTTGGCGTTCTACCACTCAAATCGAAGCTCTCGAGAAGCCCGTCGTAACCATGGTAAGAAATCAGCTCAACTCCGTGATTTACCCCTTCGATTCAGTGATTAACAGTTGGAGAAGATGATGAATAGTAACTTGTATCTTGTTTTGTTTTGTTTTGATAATGAGTTTGTAGCTTCCAAAGGTTGTATTAAGCAAGAATCTAAGGCTACATCAGGAGTATGGCAGAAAGCAAGCTTGGAGGAGGTATAAAACTCGAAACCCCTTTGACGAATCTTGTGTTAGTGATGATTATGATGTTATAAGCATGTTTAGAGCACTAAAGCTTTGAATGGGTAGTGATAAATGTTAAAATCGGTTGTATGGTTGTAAAGGCAGTGCTTGGCCTTAGTTTAAAGTTGAAAAACATGTATGTGTGGTTTGGATGCCCGGTGTGGCTTGGGTTGATGTTCGTAAATTGGAAAAGTTCGATTTATAGCCGTCGTAATGCCCAAATTTTTACCTACTGATGGGTTCTCTGTTTTTCCTCTGTTAGAGCTCGACCCTTGAGTCCTACTGCCCATGATTGTGTAGTTTATGTTATAAGCTTCGTAATGATATGTGATTCGCCTAATTTAGCCGAATGGTTTAAGAGAAAAGTGAGTTTTAGTAATCGTCGTTCGGAAGAACGACACATCTCTGGTCAGCGACTTTGAGGCTATGTTTGAACCACTTAGAAGCCATATTAAAATGTGAAACTTTGAGGATTAATGCTAGAGACAGTTGGGAAGGCTCACGAAAAAGATTCGGATTAAAAAGATTATTTTTCGATTTTATAAAAATGTTTCAGCCGAGGTCGCGTAAGTGAAAACCACTAAGAACATGACTTAGAAACCAATGTTGTAAATGGTTAAGTATAACTTGGATTTGAGGATGGATTTCGAACCAAACTTATGATATAAGTATTTGAAGGATAACATGGACTTAGTATGAGCCTATAACGAGTTAGTAATTCCTTGGTTGTGTTTCGCTTACGTGTTTAAGCATTGAGTTATAAGTGGTTTATCGAGAGGATTAACCGTGTGTTTTCGTTTGACCTTGTCTAGATTGTCCGGCATCGTCGCGAACGCCTATCACTTCTCGAGCATCAGGCAAGTTTACTAAACCTTACTCTATTGTTCAGAGTAGGTATATTTTCAAATATTCAATACTTGTGTATTCCCAAGTTATATATATCAAATCTTTGTTGTGAGTATTGTGGCAAGTTTCCTAAATCTATACTTGGAAGTATCGATTGTATATTACTGTTGTTTCCATGTGTGGAGTTATACAGTTTTGCGATACATGTTATATATCGTGTTAAATAGAATTTGACTTTTGGATATTATACGAGCCGTGAGATAATGTAATTATGAACCGGTATACCTTGTAGCTCTATAGATAAGAGAATGTTTATTGTTTCGACTCTAGACCGGGAGTCGATAGTTGTGTTATATAGATAGTCGCGGAAACCCGGAGGGATTCTAGCGGCAGAGTACTATTCATCTTGAGGGATATTATTATTAAACATTAATTATATTTCTAGAAAGTATTAATTACCTGGAAATGATTTGAGTAATGCTATTTGAATATTACCTCATTCGAAGGTTATTATTTGAAAATGATTTGGTAACGGGCTTATAAGTTAGATATGGATAGCGGTTATAAGTCAGGTTTTTATAAAGGCCTTAGGCTCAGAGGGCAGAGCATATATTGAGTTTATAACTTAGCCAGCGTATCGGGGATTATTTTGTAAGGTATATTTTCGAAAACCCGGACAGAGCTTTTTAGAAAGATTTTCACAATAATTAGCCTAAAGGCAGCATCACCAATAAACCAGTGTTTATTTAATTAGTAAATACTTCTGGAACCATTTACGGATTAAATAAGCCTTATTCGTCTAATTAAATTTGTTTAATTAGATGAATATCATTTTCAAAATGTTTTCTTAAAATCGCTTTGTTCCGGAATGATAACAAAGATACTCTAATGGTGATAAATTGGTATTTTCGGTTAAAAATATCTGGAGATCATTTAATTATTTAATGAATATTATCTATGAATATTCATTCGAGATTATTTAATTAATGAATATTATTTCTGAATATTCATTTAATTATCTATTTAAGGATTAATTATTTGAGGATTATTTGCCTAATGAATATTACTTTTGAATATTCATTTGGGTTTTATTTATTTGATGAATATTATTTTCAAATATTCATTTGAGGATTTATTATTTAATGAATATTATTTTCAAATATTCATTTGAGGATTTATTATTTAATGAATATTATTTCCGAATATTCATTTGAGGATTTATTATTTAATGAATATTATTTCCGAATATTCATTTGAGGATTTATTATTTAATGAATATTATTTCCGAATATTCATTTGAGGATTTATTATTTAATGAATATTATTTTAGAATATTCATTTGAGGATTTATTATTTAATGAATATTACTTTAGAATATTCATTTGAGGATTATTTATTTAATGAATATTATTTTCGAATATTCATTTGAGGGTTTACTTATTGAATAATATTGTCAATGATTTTTAAAATCAAAGAGGTTCCCAAAACAATGTTTTTCATTTAAATCCGTCTTTTAAGAGGATTTAAATGCTCGCTCAACCATCAAAAATATGGGAAACCTGATTTAAGGGACTACTACTCTTTTTAAATTCTCAACTCAAAACTGTCAGGGGACAGATATTTTCTCGGAGCAATTTAATTGCTGCAAGTCAAATGTTGTGTTACCACCTCAACTATCGAGGGGTAAATTCATGGAACAAGTCGATATCCATTAACAAGCAACAGCTTGGGAAATATTGGAGAATTTTCCTTTCCAACCTAGATATAACTACTTAGTGGAGTCGTATCAACAAGTGCTACACTTGGGGAAAGGAGGACGATCTTTACGTTTCAGAGTCATGGATTTCATCTGAACTAGGAGTGGTGTAAGTGGTCAAGTTGCGTGGGCCCATCCAAACTTTTTATTGCCCCAAATGGGCGGGAGGTCACTGTAAGGCGGTAGACAATGTCAGGCCGTCGTGATACTTCCATCTACATGTAGAAAACTATTTGAGCGGTGCGACCTGCTACTGATCATAGCAAGGTTAGGCACAGCGGACGCGGTAGCAACTCCTGTATTAGTTCATCATCCAATTTGGATATTCCTGCGACATGAATTGGGGTGAAGAACCAATCATGTTGGCAGGGGGTCGAAAAGTGTTTGGAAATGAAGTGTCAATAAATTCTTGCAACTTCATCTTTATTTTATGAGTTATGACTCTGATAAAACCTGACTAAGGATATATATGCCTAAGTGGATTTTGGGTTACGGGAATATTTTATTAATTTTCCTCGTAACTTCATCGTTTATATCATATGACTCTGTGGATACCCTACATAACATGAGTTAACATGAGTTATGGTAAGGGAGTTGTTTATACTGAATCACTTTATAACTTCATCTTTTAAGTTATATTTCGATATTCTGCTTATATAGCAGATATTTTTGGAAAGGTTATATTCAGTTTATTTTGAAACCTCATCTTTGATACTAGAACTTTGTTCATAATATAGCAAAAGTTTGCGGAAATATTATGAAATGATATTTGAAATACCATAATGGTACTATTTTTGGAATACCTTCCGATAAGGAAATAATTTCAGTATCGAGATATTTTGACAAATTATTGTCTTATACCCGCTTTATTCTGGGTTGAATTAAAGGCATAATTATGCCATACTTTCATTACCTTGCTGAGCTATCGCTCACTCTTGCTATTGTTTTATATATTATATAGCAGCGAAGCAGGATGCCAATGGGACGGCACATGCCCCGCAAGGCGTCTTCAGGAACAGCTTCTAGCAGTGATCCAGAGAGTA
The DNA here is from genome assembly GCA_030848705.1 of Heracleum sosnowskyi. NCBI lineage: Eukaryota > Viridiplantae > Streptophyta > Magnoliopsida > Apiales > Apiaceae > Heracleum > Heracleum sosnowskyi. The sequence goes on from CM061235.1 coordinate 78,835,036, forward strand.
GTACGAACCAACCGAACCAGGCTACAACCTTTGGTATTCAACCTATGTATAGACATGAATGGTAGGAGAGGATTGTGAGCATCAGAAGGCTAAGTTGGTAATGTAACATTACGTAGAAATTGTATCAGTGACAGATTCAAAAGACATTTGGGTATTGTAATAAAAGTTATTTATTCCGCAGTTATTGTATGGTGTCGTTTCTGAGACTCTAACCTGGGTGTGTGTGTTAGACATATATTGTGGGGTCATGAGCAGGTGAATTATGAATGTTGTGAGCAATACAGGTAAGGCAAGGAGTAAATGGATCGTGACTACTCTAAATCCCTGACCCCGGATTTGGGGCTGTTACAGAAATGGTATCAGAGCGTTAGGTTACAGTCCTCAGAAACGATAGGAGATCGAGTCTTACAATACCCTTAATAATGATAAGAGCATCTAGAGCTCCAATTGAGTTCGTAGTCGGGTTAGAGGACATGACCATGACTGTTTAAGATGAAGCCCGAGAGGGGACTTCTTTTGGAAACCGTACTTAGGACTTCATGGTTAGTCACTTCGATTCGTATGAGTTATAGATTGATGGGACTCTGAGATACCAGATCCCGAGGCCTTCGAGTAGGCAATTGATGATGCGTTCCTTGAAATGGACGGAGACCCGATAAAGGAGGATCCATAGGAGGATCTAGAGGAAGACCCCATAGTGGGTCAAGGAAAGAATCTTGTAGAGAACGTGTTGATTGATAAAGACGTGGTGTGTTACTTGAGGTCTAATAATAAGACCGGACGAACCTTCAGAGGTCCAATAAGCGACGAGACGAGAGTTTAAGGATCGTTCATGATTCATCAAGAGGTATGACAAAGAAAATGGAGTAGAATCTCCAAAGCAGAAGAGGTAGAGGCAATATAGCCAGTATCAGTGGATTGATTCGACTTGAACGAAACCTGTTACTCGTAGTCGATTATAGTTGCCCATAAGGAAGCGGCATACGTAAGAACCAAGATGTTCAGATTTTCACCACCGATTAAGGGTACTTAGTTGCCTAGAATAGTGGAAGGAATTGTTTTGGGCTATGAGATTTCAGTCACCCACGACCAGCGATTCCACTGGAAATAGTATCTATTACATCATTGAGGGATTCTATTATCTCAAGAAGAATTTTGGGTATATGTACCATGCAAATGTTATTGTGAGACAAGCACGCTAAGGCGGAATCGAGAACGAGATTTACCACCCTCAGGAAACCAGGAAGGAATTATGAGGATAGAACAGAAAGATCGGAAATCAGATCCGAGTATTACTAGTGGGTAAATAGATTGATCAAACTTCCCGGATTTTGGAAAGAAATTCAGCAAATTTTGGCAAACCTTGTCTTTCTGATTACCAGATGATGTCACCAAAGAGAGTGAACCCTGTGGATTGGGTAAGGTAGTCACTATATGGGTGGTGGACAGACCCTGATTGCTATAATTGATTGTAGAGAGTAAATGATGAAGTTGAGATTGGACGGTAAAGGCGATATATATTTTTAAGGACCAAGACGGACTGAGAAATTCCGGGATTGACTTAAATGAAAAGGCTATTGTGCCAAAAGTGTTAAGCTTATGTAGCACACGGGATTGATATGGGAGAAGGAATGTTGGGTATAAGGATGATTGAAATAGAGACCGGATTTAAGCTTGTAGTTTCTAACGATCTTCCGAAGTACCGCCCAGTCGACATGTGGAATTATCATCGCTATGGAAGACAACGGTATCGAAGTCTTCTTATAAAACGGAACGCTTACGTGAGATGTTTGCGCCTAGTCGAATAGAACTCCCTGCGATTGCAAATGCTGATGGTTGAATTCTTAGCGACTATTATAAGTCGGCAATGACGTAAATATCGAACACCTTAGGGTGCGTGGAAAATAAAAGCTTTGGAATTGAACGATTATCCATCAGAGGAGCCGACATAAAAGGCATCCGTAGAGACCTTGGTAGTACCCTCCACATTTGCAAATTATGTGGGATATTTCCCCAATCTATGATCTATCTTGACCTCTTTCCAAGAAAGAATTCTGATAAAGGGTATATTCCCTCTTCGAAGTTATTTTATAAAACTTGTGTTAAATCATAATTAATTTCAATTGTGTTAGAGGCTGTCACGATGCCTACTTTCAGGTTTTCGAAGCCCTGTCAAATGATGTTATTTAAGCTTTGACTTTTCTTCGAATAATGAATGACCCTATGGTGATACCTCACCACTTGTTTGTTAAGTACCAGTATCTTTTTGGTTATTCTTTTATTTGTATTTTCTCTGGAAACCGCACCTTTGGAATCTGTTCAATTTTAATCCAAGGTGTTCCTTTAAGAAATATTGTCGAAAGACGATAATCATTAAATTGATCTCGAATTGCTTTCATACTTTTCAACTTCCACTGAGACGAACAACCCTATACTTATAGGGGCTACAAGGACTATATGTCTATGTGATAGAAGTCTGATGGGACGCCATCACTTGTAAGTTGTGAAATACAAGAAGGCTAATTACCTTTAGTAATGTCTCAATCGAGGCACACAACGTGAGTTCTTATGATCATGTTGATCTCTCGGTAAATTCTTTTACCTCCAATAAGGTTACCTTAAAACTCATAACCTTATGATCACCAGTGTGTGACATTTTCCTTGATATGGGAGCTGTCTTTTCAAGACCCCATGATTTTTGTTATCCTCATTGAATTCTAAGGGGAGGCCAATCAGGTCAAATAAGTCAAAATTCGTCGATAGGAATGAGTTCGAAACGAAATCGCCTATGACAGGAGCGAATCCCTAAGACAAATAGAATGTTAGTGACATATCAATGAATTGGTTTATTCTCCCAAGGATATTATGATAATAGAAAGCGTGTCGATCGATGTATGTGAAAGAAATAGCGATGTGTCGTGAGCTCCAGTGACAACGGTGTCAGATAGATGCCCTATAGTGGAATTGAGATTTTGGAGGAGTTGTTTACGAATGGACACTACCTCTGGGTTAGAAAGATAAGTACTGGCGATGGAGTCAGAGGGAGCTGGTATTGTGACTTGGGAGGAGTTGATATTATAATAAGGATGGGTTGGTTGACACCCAATGGAGCCCAGACTGATTGTAAGGGAGAGAGAGTAATAAATAAAGGATGGAGACAGACTCAGAGATTCTTGAATATAGTTCAGACTAAGAAATTATTGCGCTAGAGATCCGAGGCTTAATTATCTCTTATGGTTGACGCCAAGAAAAGAGACACCAAGTATAAAGGGAACTACAATGGTTTTGGGAGATTGTACAAGGTTTTAATGAGCTACCAGATATCGATTTGGATGACATGAGAATGAATACCGAATATTCAGGTTATAGTGCCGCATATCCTGTTAGCCTCAGTGGTAATGAAAGAGTTAGCGACTAAGTTGCAAGAAGGGTTGGGCAAGAATATGATAAGACCCAGTGTACCACCGTGCAGAGCCCGGTGTTGTTGTGAGAGAGAAAGATAATAGTACAAGATTATGCATCGAACCTCGAGAGTTGTCGGAGTTCGACGTGGAGAATAGGTACCCTTATAAATGATTGTTTGATCAGCGGAAGAACGCTGTGTATTTCCAAATTTATTCAAGAACTGGATATCACCAGTTGGAAGTTAAATTCGAGGATATACCCAAAACTGCGATTCGTACTAGGAATAGACACTTCGAGTTTTTATCGAAGTTATTTTTGGGTTGATTAATGCACCCACAAATTTTTATGGAATGTAATGAATTGGCTTCGAGTTACCCGTGATGATAGATAACATGGGATGGAGAAATGGCTAGAATTGACCGGGGATTATGACTGTAAGATGCACTACCATCCGGGGAAGGCCAATGTGGTGGCCGATACCCTTGATTAAAATGAGACAGAGATGGATTCCGAATGATCGGGAGTTAAAGGATGAGATTTTACACAAAACCCAAGTTAGTCCAATAGACTAGAAATACAAAAGATTTCACCAACAAGCGGCTAGTAACAGCCAAGACAGACAGAGAAAGTATGCGGACTAAGCCCGCGAGTATAGAGATAATACTGCTATTGATAAGCTAAATGGCAAGTTGATGAATGACAAACAAGTTTATGCTGGTGTATGTCTGTACAAACAAGATAGAGAATATGAGGTTAGAAATTTGTGATGCTAAAAGATATCCTCGTGGAAGGAATTAATGAGATATGGAAATAAAGGGAAGTTGAGCCCGAGGTTAATTGGGCCATCTGAGATTTTAAGATGCGTCAGGAAGGTGGCCTACGAGCCAGCCTTACCCCCCCCCCCCCCCCAAACTTGTAGAATGGTCATAACGGGGTTCAGGTGTCAATGCTACGTCAGTATAATATAGATGCCCGACATATGTAGAGTACGAGCAGGTAGATATACAACCTGGTCTGACTTACAAAGAGCAACCTGTGGAAATCACGGATAGAAAAGAGCAAGTGCTAAGAGACGAGGTTGCCAAGCTAGTGAGAGGTTTGTGGAGAAACAAGAGGTGGAAGAATCCACCTGGGAGTTAGAAAGTGCAACGGGAGAGAAGTACCCCCAGTTATTCCTAAGTTGATTCCGGGACGGAATCCTTTTAAGGAGGGGAGACTATAATAACCCGAATTTTTGGATTAATTAAAACTTTTCTTATTATGATTAAGTGCATCAGTGAATAGTGATTTTGAGGATTAACAAAATTTTTCATGCCACCTATGTACGAGACGTAGCATGGATATTCCGAAGTCATATTAGTGATCTACGGAGTAAATAAGTGAATGCAAAGACGATCGGAATTCAGAAATTCCAAATTTTATTTTGGTGTAATATTTGACCGGACAGCGAATTATATATTATTATATTCAAGAAATGAGATATTAAAATTGAGGATTTGAGGATTTAACGTTTTGGAATTTTATTATATTATTAGAGTCGATTTAAGGATTCGATTGTGGAAGTGAATAGTGAATAGTTACTATTCACTACGAGCATCGCGTAAAATTTTATTCGCCCTTTTGAAAATATTTCGAATCGTTTCAAGAGGAACAAGGCAACATTTATGGGATTAAATATAGACATGGAAGTAACATGTAACAAAATTAATTCGAGAAATGCAACATTTGGATCATTCATGCGTAAGGAAGCGAACTAGTAAAGCTACTTTAACCAAACGCGTGCATGCGCGACACGTGTCCCGGTGACTCACCAAAATGTGATGACTCACCCCTCTTTTAAAAGAAATCAGCATCCTTATCTTTATAAAACCAAAACAAAGAAAAGAAAAAGAAGAGAGAAAATTCGAAGGAAGAAAGGGGAGAAAAATGGAGGAGAAGAATCGATCGTAACTCGAGTTTCTCTTGACGGTTTTTGGCGTTCTACCACTCAAATCGAAGCTCTCGAGAAGCCCGTCGTAACCATGGTAAGAAATCAGCTCAACTCCGTGATTTACCCCTTCGATTCAGTGATTAACAGTTGGAGAAGATGATGAATAGTAACTTGTATCTTGTTTTGTTTTGTTTTGATAATGAGTTTGTAGCTTCCAAAGGTTGTATTAAGCAAGAATCTAAGGCTACATCAGGAGTATGGCAGAAAGCAAGCTTGGAGGAGGTATAAAACTCGAAACCCCTTTGACGAATCTTGTGTTAGTGATGATTATGATGTTATAAGCATGTTTAGAGCACTAAAGCTTTGAATGGGTAGTGATAAATGTTAAAATCGGTTGTATGGTTGTAAAGGCAGTGCTTGGCCTTAGTTTAAAGTTGAAAAACATGTATGTGTGGTTTGGATGCCCGGTGTGGCTTGGGTTGATGTTCGTAAATTGGAAACGTTCGATTTATAGCCGTCGTAATGCCCAAATTTTTACCTACTGATGGGTTCTCTGTTTTTCCTCTGTTAGAGCTCGACCCTTGAGTCCTACTGCCCATGATTGTGTAGTTTATGTTATAAGCTTCGTAATGATATGTGATTCGCCTAATTTAGCCGAATGGTTTAAGAGAAAAGTGAGTTTTAGTAATCGCCGTTCGGAAGAACGACACATCTCTGGTCAGCGACTTTGAGGCTATGTTTGGACCACTTAGAAGCCATATTAAAATGTGAAACTTTGAGGATTAATGCTAGAGACAGTTGGGAAGGCTCACGAAAAAGATTCGGATTAAAAAGATTATTTTTCGATTTTATAAAAATGTTTCAGCCGAGGTCGCGTAAGTGAAAACCACTAAGAACATGACTTAGAAACCAATGTTGTAAATGGTTAAGTATAACTTGGATTTGAGGATGGATTTCGAACCAAACTTATGATATAAGTATTTGAAGGATAACATGGACTTAGTATGAGCCTATAACGAGTTAGTAATTCCTTGGTTGTGTTTCGCTTACGTGTTTAAGCATTGAGTTATAAGTGGTTTATCGAGAGGATTAACCGTGTGTTTTCGTTTGACCTTGTCTAGATTGTCCGGCATCGTCGCGAACGCCTATCACTTCTCGAGCATCAGGCAAGTTTACTAAACCTTACTCTATTGTTCAGAGTAGGTATATTTTCAAATATTCAATACTTGTGTATTCCCAAGTTATATATATCAAATCTTTGTTGTGAGTATTGTGGCAAGTTTCCTAAATCTATACTTGGAAGTATCGATTGTATATTACTGCTGTTTCCATGTGTGGAGTTATACAGTTTTGCGATACATGTTATATATCGTGTTAAATAGAATTTGACTTTTGGATATTATACGAGCCGTGAGATAATGTAATTATGAACCGGTATACCTTGTAGCTCTATAGATAAGAGAATGTTTATTGTTTCGACTCTAGACCGGGAGTCGATAGTTGTGTTATATAGATAGTCGCGGAAACCCGGAGGGATTCCAGCGGCAGAGTACTATTCATCTTGAGGGATATTATTATTAAACATTAATTATATTTCTAGAAAGTATTAATTACCTGGAAATGATTTGAGTAATGCTATTTGAATATTACCTCATTCGAAGGTTATTATTTGAAAATGATTTGGTAACGGGCTTATAAGCTAGATATGGATAGCGGTTATAAGCCAGGTTTTTATAAAGGCCCTAGGCTCAGAGGGCAGAGCATATATTGAGTTTATAACTTAGCCAGCGTATCGGGGATTATTTTGTAAGGTATATTTTCGAAAACCCGGACAGAGCTTTTTAGAAAGATTTTCGCAATAATTAGCCTAAAGGCAGCATCACCAATAAACCAGTGTTTATTTAATTAGTAAATACTTCTGGAAGCATTTACGGATTAAATAAGCCTTATTCGTCTAATTAAATTTGTTTAATTAGATGAATATCATTTTCAAAATGTTTTCTTAAAATCGCTTTGTTCCGGAATGATAACAAAGATACTCTAATGGTGATAAATTGGTATTTTCGGTTAAAAATATCTGGAGATCATTTAATTATTTAATGAATATTATCTATGAATATTCATTCGAGATTATTTAATTAATGAATATTATTTCTGAATATTCATTTAATTATCTATTTAAGGATTAATTATTTGAGGATTATTTGCCTAATGAATATTACTTTTGAATATTCATTTGGGTTTTATTTATTTGATGAATATTATTTTCAAATATTCATTTGAGGATTTATTATTTAATGAATATTATTTTCAAATATTCATTTGAGGATTTATTATTTAATGAATATTATTTCCGAATATTCATTTGAGGATTTATTATTTAATGAATATTATTTCCGAATATTCATTTGAGGATTTATTATTTAATGAATATTATTTCCGAATATTCATTTGAGGATTTATTATTTAATGAATATTATTTTAGAATATTCATTTGAGGATTTATTATTTAATGAATATTACTTTAGAATATTCATTTGAGGATTATTTATTTAATGAATATTATTTTCGAATATTCATTTGAGGGTTTACTTATTGAATAATATTGTCAATGATTTTTAAAATCAAAGAGGTTCCCAAAACAATGTTTTTCATTTAAATCCGTCTTTTAAGAGGATTTAAATGCTCGCTCAACCATCAAAAATATGGGAAACCTGATTTAAGGGACTACTACTCTTTTTAAATTCTCAACTCAAAACTGTCAGGGGACAGATATTTTCTCGGAGCAATTTAATTGCTGCAAGTCAAATGTTGTGTTACCACCTCAACTATCGAGGGGTAAATTCATGGAACAAGTCGATATCCATTAACAAGCAACAACTTGGGAAATATTGGAGAATTTTCCTTTCCAACCTAGATATAACTACTTAGTGGAGTCGTATCAACAAGTGCTACACTTGGGGAAAGGAGGACGATCTTTACGTTTCAGAGTCATGGATTTCATCTGAACTAGGAGTGGTGTAAGTGGTCAAGTTGCGTGGGCCCATCCAAACTTTTTATTGCCCCAAATGGGCGGGAGGTCACTGTAAGGCGGTAGACAATGTCAGGCCGTCGTGATACTTCCATCTACATGTAGAAAACTATTTGAGCGGTGCGACCTGCTACTGATCATAGCAAGGTTAGGCACAGCGGACGCGGTAACAACTCCTGTATTAGTTCATCATCCAATTTGGATATTCCTGCGACATGAATTGGGGTGAAGAACCAATCATGTTGGCAGGGGGTCGAAAAGTGTTTGGAAATGAAGTGTCAATAAATTCTTGCAACTTCATCTTTATTTTATGAGTTATGACTCTGATAAAACCTGACTAAGGATATATATGCCTAAGTGGATTTTGGGTTACGGGAATATTTTATTAATTTTCCTCGTAACTTCATCGTTTATATCATATGACTCTGTGGATACCCTACATAACATGAGTTATGGTAAGGGAGTTGTTTATACTGAATCACTTTATAACTTCATCTTTTAAGTTATATTTCGATATTCTGCTTATATAGCAGATATTTTTGGAAAGGTTATATTCAGTTTATTTTGAAACCTCATCTTTGATACTAGAACTTTGTTCATAATATAGCAAAAGTTTGCGGAAATATTATGAAATGATATTTGAAATACCATAATGGTACTATTTTTGGAATACCTTCCGATAAGGAAATAATTTCAGTATCGAGATATTTTGACAAATTATTGTCTTATACCCGCTTTATTCTGGGTTGAATTAAAGGCATAATTATGCCATACTTTCATTACCTTGCTGAGCTATCGCTCACTCTTGCTATTGTTTTATATATTATATAGCAGCGAAGCAGGATGCCAATGGGACGGCACATGCCCCGCAAGGCGTCTTCAGGAACAGCTTCTAGCAGTGATCCAGAGAGTAGTACGAACCAACCGAACCAGGCTACAACCTTTGGTATTCAACCTATGTATAGACATGAATGGTAGGAGAGGATTGTGAGCATCAGAAGGCTAAGTTGGTAATGTAACATTACGTAGAAATTGTATCAGTGACAGATTCAAAAGACATTTGGGTATTGTAATAAAAGTTATTTATTCCGCAGTTATTGTATGGTGTCGTTTCTGAGACTCTAACCTGGGTGTGTGTGTTAGACATATATTGTGGGGTCATGAGCAGGTGAATTATGAATGTTGTGAGCAATACAGGTAAGGCAAGGAGTAAATGGATCGTGACTACTCTAAATCCCTGACCCCGGATTTGGGGCTGTTACAGGCCATCTAGACTGAGTATTGATTTTGGGAGTCCCCTTACAAGATCCTTTTTTATTAGCTCATTAATGTTGTTCAAATTGAGATGAGAGAGCTTCTTATGCCATTTCCAACTCTCTTCATTTGACATTCTTGCAGACAGACACACTGTTTTTCCATCAGAGTTTGTTACCAAACTTGCTTCATAAATGTTGTTGCGCCTGTGTCCAACTAGAACAACTTTTCCAGTAGATTTACTGATAACTTCACAGTGTTCAGTATGAAAATCTACATGGTTTCCTCTGTCACAGATTTGACTCACAGATAGCAGATTATGCTTGAGTACTGAGACTAGAGCTACATTGGTGATGATGACACTTCCAATATTAATATTGCCATATCCCATAGTACGTCCTATGTTGCCATCTCCATAGGAAACCTTTGGGCCAGCCTTCTCCACAAAGTCTGATAGCAGGGCTTTATTTCCAGTCATATGTCCTGAGCATCCACTATCCAAGATAAGTGTGCTCTCTTTTATGCCCTGCAATCACAAACAAACACTAAGTGTTAGTTTTAAGGACCCAGACTTGCTTGGATCCTTTGGCTTTCTTAACAGTGTTAGCTTTTGCAGCGGAATCACTATCAACAGAGTTTAAACTAACATCGTCAGACTTTACACTTGCAGAGTTTGCTCTAACTCATTTCAGATTGGGTTTTAGCTCATAGTAGTTGTGATAAATAGCATGATAACTCTTACAAGTATAAATAGAATGCCAAGTGCTCCCACAGTGTGTGCATAAAGTCTGTGGTTTAACCCTTACATAATCATTCTTTACTTCTGATGTAGAAGGTAAAGAATTAATATTTTTGTTCTTATTGCAAAATCTAGCAAGATGGTTAGTACTACCACAATTATAACATGTTTTCCTTGGAGCAGCAGCAGTAGGCATATGATTATTTCTTTTATTTATGCCTATCTTTCCATTCCTATTCTTCTTGGACCCTTTTGGTTTCATGGCAGACTTTACCTCTTTGAGCTTATGATTGAACTGTTTTCCTGTCATCAAGCCAACATTAACCTGTTTTTCACAAGTTTTTACTGACTTTCTAACAGCTTCTGTTTCCATAAGATTTTCTGTTATAATATTTTCCTGTCTTTCACAGGTTTCATCTGATTCCATATCAGCTTCTCTTACTACAACAGATTTTAACTTAGTGGACTCTGGAACAAATTTCACAGGTTTAAGTTGTGGTTTAACCTTAACCTTGTCTTTAAACCTAAGTTCATCATTTTCACAATAGCCTAAACCTACAGAATCTGTCTGAAACACTTGATAAGTGTCTCTTCCAGAGTTTGTCCAAGTCTTGATTATTTTTCTTTCTTTTTCTAGATCAGATTCTAACTGCTTATATCTCTTAGTCAACTCCTGTTCAATATAAACAGCATCATCTCTTTCTTTTTGAATCTGCTTCATATTTTCAAGTTCTCTTTCAAGAAACTTGTTTCTATCTTTAAGGCTAAGATTCTCAGATTTAATTCTCTCATTCTCTAAAGTCTGATCCCTATAACTAACATGTACGCTTTTCAGATATACTCTTAACGCAGATATATTATCAGTATCATAAGCATAAGTAGTTAGGGGTACCTTATTTTCAGATGATTCAGTCTCATCTTTGACAGTTGCCATAAGAGCATAATTTTCTCCATCATCAGAGTATGAAGTATCTGCCCAGTCTTTGCCTTTAGAGATGAGTGCTTTCTCAGATTTTCCTTTCTTGCACTCTGGGGCATAGTGACCCATCTCCTTACACTTGTAGCACTGGATTTCAGATTTATCCTTCTTGCCAGACTTGGTCTCCCTTCCATCAGACTTTCTAAAACTTTTCCTTTCAGAGTTTGAATCTTTCCTTGAGAATCTCTTTCCTTTTTTGAAGTTCTTGAATCCCATCTTCTTGAAGGTCTTCACCATCAATGCAGCCATTTGCATTATCTGTTCTTCATCATCCTCAGAGTCAGAAGCTTCATCAGAGTTTGAGTCATCATCAGAGTTTGATGACTCACTTTTAGATTTAATGACTAAAGCCTTTCCCTTGGCTTTCTTCCTTGATGATTCCTTCTTGATGGGCTTCTCCTCAACTTTGAGAGCAACATATTTTGTCTTCTTGCTGGATCTCCTGTTTCTTTGTTCTATCTCAAGTTCATGAGTCTTTAACAATCCATAGATCTCATCAAGATCTGTATCTGCAAGATCATAATTATCTCTGATTGTTGTCCCCTTTAAATCCCATCTTTCAGGTAGGGATAAGAGAAATTTGAGATTTGACTCTTCAAGCTCATATTCTTTATCAACCAGAGACAGATCATTCAATAGTTTGCAAAATCTGTCATAAGTCTCAGTCAAGGTTTCATTAGGTCTTGAATCAAAGTGCTCATACTCCTGTGTGAGTATTGTCTTCCTGTTTTTCTTTATAGCAGTGGTTCCTTGACACCTGACTTCCAAAGCATCCCTGATTTCTTTTGCAGTTTTGCAACCAATTACTCTGTTAGACATAACTTTATCTAAAGCACTGTGGAGAAGATGTCTAACCTTTGCATCTTTTACAAGAGATGAGATGTCCTCAGGAGTATAATCTTTCTTCTCCTTTGGAACAGTCTTTTGTTCTTGGCCAGCAACAACAGGGGCTAGTTTGGTTGGATTATGAGGACCATCATTAATTCTGTCAAGATATTCTGGATCTGTAGCCTCCAGAAACATGGTCATCTTCACCTTCCAAATTGGATACTCCACTGGCCTGAGAATTGGAACCCTGATTGTTTCATATCGACTCACAGAATTAGGTTTAACCTGTTCAACCTTGGGAGGAGCTTGATTTTATTCAGACATGATTATTACTGTGTTTGAATCGTAAAACTGTATATATTAAACAACCTAAGCTCTGATACCAATTGTTAGGCCGAATACACAATATATAATCAAGTATGTATGAGAATAACAATCAAGAACACAAGTTTGTAAATCAACAAACTGAATTATATTAAATAATTCTCTCTTAGTGATGTTAATGAATCACAAAGAGCTACTAGGTTACAAGAATAATATATCAATAATCGCATCCCTTCTAGGGATAACCTATCTGTGTTTATATAGTACACAGCTACATACAATCCATCTCTAATTGATATTCCTATAAGTTAGCTATACAATTCATATCAATTAAGGATTGCTTCTTATCTTCTATTCCGTTTCCTTAGTTGTATCAATATATTCTGCTTCTTCTTTCCATCTTCAGAATATATTGCTTCTAGAATATTCAATTCAGCACCGACAGCTAATTCAACTATCACCACGTCAGACTTTAACAAACTCTGACTGGCTTCAATGTAAACTTTTCACCCAGTCAGACTTTATCAAACTCTGACTGGCTTCTAGATAAACTCTGATATGTACCTGGTACTTAAACACTGATGAGCAAACGTCAGCAATTATATTTTACAGAGTGACATGATCTTGTCAACAATTCGAAGAAGACTGGATGGTGATAGAAATTTCAATGGTAATTATACTCCCATGTATCTAAATCTAAGAGATCAGGATGTGGAAATTCAAAGGGGTACTGCTATTAAAGAAGTAACTCTTGGCATGACCCAACTTACTCTCAATCCTGATAGGAAGGAAATTTCTTATCTTTTGCTTGAAAAGCACAGTCTACAGAGAAGCTCCATACAGAATCTCAGAGCAGCTATCTACCAGATTAATGAGGAAGATGAAGAACTCAGAAATCTTAAGGAAAGACTGATTCAAATTCTTGAAGAAAAAGAAGAAAATTTGTTATCCAACTTGTTCTATCAAAGAAGATGAATTTGTTCTATCAAAGAATTTAAACAGATAAGTTGTTGCTGCAGATACTTGTACATTTTGTATATATGTTTTTGACATCATTGAATCTTAGGAATCTATACTTTATTTCACAAAGTATGAGATTGGGGGAGATTGTTAGATCAGAATTCAATGATCGTCAGGAGCTAGACTCAACTGATCAGGATTGCTGACGTCATCAGGATTACATGGTCGTCAGGATCAAGATGCATATCAGGGCTGGGATCAGGATTGATCATCATGACTGGAAGCTGATCAGGATTCCTACTTCGAGTTATATTTGGAGTCTAGTTAAACATGGAAGTTTATTCTGTCGGTTCCTGGTTTATAGAATGTAGCTATCGATTAAGGATATGTTTCAATCTTTGTAATTGATTAGGAATTATCTTGTTATTGATAGAGAAGCTGTGTGAAGTATATAAACACAGTTTAGGTTTCGTTTTATGGACAACCATAACATTGAACGATAATACTCTCGAGTATTTGTGTAACCTAGCAGCTCTCAAGAATATCAGAATTTCTTGAGAGAGTTTGTAACAGTTTTATATCAGATTTAATAAAGCTGTTATTGTTCTTTCATATTTGTGTTATATAAAGTCGAGAATCTTATACAATTGTATTCAACCCCCTTCTATAATTGTTATTTACTGGGCAACATAAACAATGTCAAAAATTCCTATCTGTTAATCATTTGACTCATAAGTGTAGTAAGCCTGAGATTGCTGAAGTGGATAACCTGAGTAACCATTCTGCAAGCATAAATTCTAGTTATGATTCTTTCTGTGGTAAGTCTAACTGCATGACATGCTATGTGACTGTGATTGCTAACTGTTTATCTCTTAAGCATAAACTTGACTCTGCACAATCTCGTGAATCACACACACATGTGCACACTCACAGGACAGGATCCCCAATCAAGGTTGAGAGGGTGAAAACTTCATGTGAGCCTAAGAGTGTAAACTCCAAAGCCACAATCAAAGTGAAGTCTCCTACTGTGAAGAATGCTATTTATGACAGAAGAATTGTTAACAAAAATGTTTCTAAATCAACTGGACCCTACCAAGTTTGGGTACCAAAAACAACTTAGTCATTTTGTGAATGCAGGGCAACAGGAATAAAAGAGTCATATGGATCTTGGACAGTGGTTGCTCAAGTCACATGACTAGTGATATAGCCCTGCTATCACAATTTGAGGAAAAGGCTGGCCCATCAGTAACCTTTGGAAATGACAACATTGGTTATACAATGGGATATGGCAATGTTAAATCTGGGAATGTCATTATTGAAGATGTAGCATTTGTTGAAGGACTGAAGCATAACCTCTTGAGCATTGGACAATTCACCAATAGGGGTTTCAAAGTGGAATTTGATGAAGATCATTGTTCAATCTCAAAAAGAGGGAGTGGTGAAGTTGTTCTAACTGGTGTGAAGAAAGGAAGCTTGTTTGTAGCTGATCTCAAGGCTGCAGACAAGGGAGAAATTTGTTGTTTCTACACTAAGGCCACAAATGAAGAATTCTGGCTATGGCACAAGAAACTGTCTCACTTAAATGTTCAGGCAATGAACTCTCTAACTAAGAGAGAGCTCATCAGAGATATGCCTGCCTTGGAGTTTGTGCAAGATGGAGCATGTGAAGCTTGTCAGAAAGGAAAGATTAAAAGATCAAGTCACAGGAACAAGTTGCTCAATACAAACTCAAAACCTCTGCAACTAATTCACATGGATCTATTTGGCCCTGTGAATGTAATGTCCCTTTCCAAGAAGAAGTATGCTCTAGTGATGGTTGATGATTATTCAAGATACACTTGGGTGGAATTCTGATAAGTGGATTTCATATCTATTTGGAACACCCTAAATCGGCTTAAATTGATCGTTTTGTTCTCAAGTACATGGTGTTTTTGATGTGTTTTGTGTTAGTGTATGCAGAGTTGCTTCGTCAGCAGTGTGGTGAAGTTTCTAGGGTTATGTGGTGCTATTTGATCATTGTTGAAGAAGCCAAGAGGTTGCGGAGTTGAAGAGAGCATGAATTGTCAAGGAACAAGATTTTGGAGAAATTTGACAGAAGGTCAGGCGCGCCCACCCCTTCCAAGCGCGCCCGCGCCCTAGGTGAAGTCTATTCAAGCGCTCCCGCGCCCTAAAGGCGCGCCCACCCCTGAAACATTCTGGAAAAAGACAATTTCAACTCAGAAAAGGAAACAGCAGATGACCAGTCAACCCTATGGCCTATATAAACTATTGGTGGACGATTTCTGAGATATACATTGTCATACATTCATATATATCCATCCACCGGTGAGGAGAACAAGAAGACGGCTGATTACGAAGATCTAGATTTCATCTTTTCTTTGTATTCTTATAATTAGGCGATACTTTGGATTCTCGTTGGTTTCGTTTGTTCTTTTATAAACCCTAGCACTTTTATTCAGTATTTTAGACTTATTATTATCATGTTTTCATCAGAAACCACGATGATGAATGGTTCGATTATAAACTAATCGTCGTCGTGGGATTCTAACGGATTTATTTATGGATTTTAGTAGTTAATTGTTTTAAAGATGTGTGTGTAATGGCTAATTGATATCCTAGTTTGGTTGTGCTTATTCTTCTTGGATGCGTAGCTAACATCTAAGTTGTTTGTTAATCTCTATTGAATGCGAAAGTGGATATAGAGGTTTAGATCTTGCCATGCTAGCATAGGTTTATGTATGTTTGTCATGCATGATTCGTAGGTAATTTTAACCATCTTACCTGCCCTATGTAATCTGAATGGATAACTTGCTCATTAAACCGTTATGTTTTCAAATCTTATAGACATATAGGGTCTAAGCATAATTGGTGTCTGCTTAACTTCTATCTCTTTTGTGGATGTTGAGTGGTTTGGTATACGTATACTGAAAGATAGCGTGTACTGATTTCGTGTTATCCGATTAGTTATCACAACTGTCACATGCATTGATTAAAGACAAAAGACTCTAAATGAAGTATTTAATGAAGTTAGGATCCCATGTTTTATTCTCATAAGTAAATCAACAGCAATCTTTAGTTTAATATAGTCTTGGTAATTTGTTTAGTTAATTTAGTTAATCAAAACACAACTTTGATACTTGTCTTAGCATTGAACGATAGCCATACATTGTTGCATAAGTGCATAACTATAATAACCAAAGCAGTCTCTGTGGGAACGAACTCTACTTATTCTTATATTACTTGTGACCGCGTATACTTGCGTGATATTGTGTGAACAAGTTTTTGGCGCCGCTGCCGGGGACTCGGTGTTATTTATATAGTTTATGGGTTTGTCATCAGTGGTCGTTAAAGTTCACTGACTCGGATTATACTCATCAATTGTTAATCCCAAATGACCTAACAGAATTGTAGAAGGGGGGGGGGGGGGTTGAATACAATTCTTGATATTTCTCAAACTTAAAAACAACTTACAAATTAAAACTGAACTTATAAAATAAAAACCACAAGCACTTAATAATTTCAGTTGGATTGTTTGATGATCCAACTGAAGTGATTTTTATTGCGGAAATAATCTGTGATACAAAAGTACACCGCTACTCAGTTACAAGATTGTAGAGAAGTATGCTCTCAAAGATAGCTAATACAAACTATTTGTTTTTCTTCTCTATTATTTAAAGTAACTGCTACACTTGGTTATATAACCCAAGTTTACAACTCTATTTTTGGCTACACTAAAAGTACAATAAGTAACCGCCAATAGTTTGCTTTTCATCCCTTTATCCAGTAGTCCTTGGAGATCCTTGCTTTTGTCTTCATGCTTATTATGATCACTCCCAAGAGCCCAATTGGAAACTGGGATGTTTCCTTATTCCCTATGTCCATTTTAATGGTTTCCAATGCAAAGTACACTTCCACATCTCCTTTTTGATCTGTCAGAAAACTGTCACTATCACTTTGTCAACTATTCAGAAAAGCAATAATGATTCGTTGACAGTAGGAAGATGTGTTTCGTTGATAGCTTTATTCTTCATTTCGTTGATGGGAAATCTTCGTTTCGTTGAAGAGTAAACTCCATTCCGTTGACAAGTAGACTCCATTCTGTTGACAGAGTGATCTTCATACCGTTGACATGTCTTCACTTAGGCAAGATTACAAGGCATAATATATTTACAATTAACCAACCTATTTTGCCTATCTATTACTTAGTCAACATGACTTAGAAAACCTATCCAATACTTTCAACGAAATGCATATCAAACTAGAAGTATTGTACAGTGCAATTGCTACAGTACTCATTTCGTTGATGAGCTTCCTGTCAACGAAACACTGCAAAGCATGCCATTTCGTTGACAGTTACAAAAATGACTTTACACAAATTCTACTAAGTGTTTTATGTTTATCATCAAGAACAACATATTCCTAACAATCTCCCCCAATTTATGACTGATAGAATAACAGCCGTAAATCAAGAGACTTGATGATAACAAAAACACTCAGATGCATTATAAATTACAACAGTAGAAAATGCATTAATCTTCATAATTTCTTAGACAAAATATAAGACTTACAAGACTAATGCCCAAAAGTGCTCCTCTAGTCTGAGCAAATGTTTCATCTGTGTCTTCTTTGTGGCATAGTCTTCTTCCCTCTCTTGGAGTTGTTTTTCTCAATTTGGACCTGTAGCCTTCTGTAAAAGATCTTCTCTTCTTCATCTTGATCACCAAGCATGGATTGCATAAACTTTAGAGTTTGATTAGATGCCTTATCCAGCTGGTCTTCCATCTTGAAGAATCTTCTGCAATTGTCCTTGTCCTTAAATTCCATCATCCAGTAAGGTTGAAGATGGATCTTCTTTCCTGTTGAGGGCACTCTAAGCATCCTGCGAAGAGCCTCAGGCTTGTTCCAGCTAGCCTTTATCTGACAGATTTTGGAGACCACCTCAGACTTGGCTGTTTTGGTGAAGCCAAAGTCCTTCTTCAAGCATCTAAACACTGAGAGTAGTGTTTGATAGTCTTCTCCTAAAATTCTATAGAGAGGCCACACTTGTTCTCTACCACCCTTAAATATAAAAACTAGTCTCTCAGGCAATTTTTGAGAAGCTGCAATGCCCCTTACTTCCACCAGGTTGTCTAAGTCAAGATGTAAACTGGATTCTTCCCTGATGTCAGCAATGTACATATAGTCCTCTGGATTTGCAGGGGGTTTCTGAGGTTGTGGCTTTCTCACAAACACTGGCTTTGCTTTGACAGTCCTTTTCTTTGTCTTCATTGGTTGATCCTTCTCAAATAGGAACTTTGGAAAGTAAGCCTCATCAAATTCAAGAGGCTCCTCTTTTGGCATAATTGGTTGATCATGAAAGTTGACAGGATGTGCAGGATCACAGGCCAACTTTCCTTCATGAGGTAGATCAACAGGAATTTGATGTGCACTTGTTGTTGAAGAGTCTTGAGCAGTGTCCTGAGAATCATCATCATCAAAGTTCAGATTCCTTTTAGCTCTAGCCTTTGGCTGCCTTACTCTCTTCTTCTCCTTTCCAGCTTCCTTAGCTTCATCCTTAGCCTTTTCTTCCTGTAGGGTTTCTTCATCTTCAAGTGATTGAGCAACTGCAAGAGCTTGCATTGCTGCCCTTTCAGATTCTTCAGCTTTGGCCTTAGCAAAATTTGGGTGACCAACCCAAATGCAAATTTCCTTGCTATCCCTGTAGATGATGGCCCTTTTGTTCCTTATGCTTGGATGATTGCTCTCTTTGATTTCAATGATCAGCTTCCCTAGGACTTTGAACTCATTTGGATTTGGTGGAGGATAAAATATCCTTGCAATGTTCTTGCCCTTGGGTTTGACAGGTGATATTGGAGATATCCCTCTTGCATCCACATTCCTAAAGCATGAAGCTTGCCCTTTCTCATTTCTTGAATCTTGAAAGACTCCATGCTGAAGGGGTTCTATGACATAAGAACTCTTGAACTGTGGCTCCCATTCCGTTGATGTTACAACCATGGCATTCGTTGATGGTTGATCCGTTGATGGTTGATCCGTTGATGGTTGATCCGTTGATGGCTTTGAGTTCTTTGTAGTTCCAGCAATTTTCTTGACCCTTGCTTCTATGTTGGACCAATGTTCTTTAATTTGTTCTGCAAGTCTCATCCTCATAGAAGCTTCCTGTATTAGGTCAATACCATCCTTTTGCTTCTGTCCAAGCTCCCCCATTGCTAGTGGCTCATTTGGTAAGGAAATGGCTGGGACCAAAACCTTTGTGATTTGTATATCAAGCTCTTTAGATTTCTCTAGCTCTTTCTCCCCCTTTTTGTTATCATCAAGTGAGATGATAGGGAGTCCTTGAGCTGCCAAAAGCTGGGTGAGTAGCTGAGTTTGCTTCTCCTGTTCCTTTTGCATTTGAGAAAGTGTAGCCTCAACTTTGTCCACTCTAGAGGAAAGAGTCTTCAAAGATGAGGACACTTCAGGTTCCTTGGAGAAAAACCTGTTCATCTTGGACACAGTGAGAAGAGGAAGCTTTTCATCTAGCCTCCTGTTATTAGCATCCCTGAGGTTGCTAATGGAATCCTTGATTTCTGTAGCTTCAATCCTTGTCTGCAACATCTGTAGCCTTTGAATTTCTAGGGAATCCATGATGGCCTTGTAGAATTTCTTTTCCCTTGCATTTGCAGACTCATGAGCTAGATATGCCTCATTGTACTGCCTTGTGATAGCAGCATCTAGAGTGCAGCTTCCTTGCATATCCTGAGAAAGCCAGTTTGGTCTAGGAGGCACCACAGAAGTCCCAGTCTGTGAAGTAGTGGCCACCTGTAGATTGTCACCATAGCTGTCCTCATCATCAGAAAAGTCAAAGTCTCCACTTGCTGCAGCTCCTGGAGGTAGATTGGTCAAGGCATCCTTTGCTCTTTGCATTGATGCAGTTGTATGAATTAGGTTTAGTGACCTCTCTGCCTCCACATTGCCCTGTTGAGCCATAACTTGATAGGCTGGCACAGGATGAGTAAAGGTCTCAGGATCCAGGGAAATACTATCCAGAGTTTGTTGATAATGTTCTTGGAAAGTAAGTTCCCTTTCTCCCTCACTGACCCCCATTAACTCACTAGCAATGGCTGCTTCCTTCCTTATTGTTCCTGTAGTCCCTTCTCTCTATCCACTCTTTTCTTGCATCATGGGCTCCCCATGGCTCACACCTCTCACACCCTCACCTTCACCTTCTAAGGTGGTAATCTCAATCTCTCCTTTTGCCTGGCTGGAAGAAATAGCCAGCCCCTCACTCTCATTCTCTCCTTTTGCCTGGCTGCAAGCCAGCCTCTCAGTTTCACTCCCTCTCAAACCTAAAAGTGTCTCAACTACCACCAGGTCATCTACACTAGTTGTGGAAACAACTTGATTTTCAATAAGAGGTGTGGAATGACCTATCAACGGAATGGTAGTTTGAACTGTCAACGGTATGGATACCGTTGATGGAGAGACACTTGTCAACGAAAGAGGCTGTTTCGTTGATGAAGTCAATGAAGAATTTTGAGAAAGTGAAATTACAATCGAATCTGTGGTGATTGAAGTGAGATTGGGGTCCACAGATCCTCTTGCAGTTTCAGAAAAAATTGGTTGATGGCCCAACAAATCACTTAATAAGTGATGACCATCAGCTTCAGAGTGGGGCTTCTCCAAGATAAGAGTTGGAGAATCAGGAATAGATGTATGGATCATGTCCACATCTAAAGATTGAGTTGGTGAATTTGATGGAGATAATTCAAGATTGATGTTTAGAGAATGGGACTGTAACCCCAGAGTAATAATAGGGGTTACATCAAACTGAATTTGTGAAACTGGAAGTGTTGCTTCCAGAGTGTGTGCACCCTGTGTACCCTTGGATTTTTGTTTCACTCTCCTTTGGTATTGGGAAAATGTAGACTGTGGGCTTGAAGTGTCCCTTACCCTCTTGGAGTGTGCTCTTGGTGGAGAGCTTGTTTCAATAATCACATCATTTTGGGAGGATGCAACTAGACTTGTGTTTAAATCCATTTTACTCATTGTGCCTTGTTGGGAAGACACAATGGGGCTTGGCTGGGACACACTATCCTCTCCTTCCTTATTCTTGGGGTTTCTTTGATTTTCACCCCTTCCCTCACCTCTCACACCTCCAAAATCACTCCCCTTTGGTTGTGAAGTAGTTTTTACAACAGGTGCCTTTTGAGAAGCACCTGAGGTTGGCTTGGAGGATTTCTTAGATTTAGGTTTTGCTGCTTGGGCAGGAGCCTGTTGGGACACAGCTACAGACTCCATAGCAGCTTGGGTGGGTGAAACAATAGAAGTAACAATGACACTAACAGGGTTAGATGTAGTTACCTCAATGATGGGCAGATACACCACTAGGACATCACCATTGTGGTTAAGTCTCAGTATATCTGTCAAAACCCTCTTCTCTTGCACAAAACACTCAAACCTGGAAACAGGGTTAGAGACAACTAATGGTGCTGGACTAACATGGTTAGCCAACATCATCAGAAACCTAGCATAATAGATATTCTTTATCCTATTTGTCTTATCACCCAACTTAGCACCAATTTCATACATAAGTTGGGTGCTAAAGTTATAATATCTATCAGTTAGGAGCATGGTTAAGAGAATCAACATAGAATTAGTTAATGCATCAAAATTACTAATTTTTCCAGAAAAGACCTTAATGAATGCATCAGCTAAGTAATTGTATTCTCTAACCAATCCTCTCCTAATAATCTTACCCAAATTATCAGTAGGCAAAGAGTAGTTTATAGAATTTAGCATGTTAATCATTTCAGTATATGTAGGCAAAGCATTACAGTTATTTTCAGGAATACGTAGACATGCTTGCAATACATCAGAATTAACTATATGCTCTTTACCTTGAATGGTGAATTGTAGTGTGCAGTTTGTTCCACTATACTCACATGAGGTCCAAATCTCCTCGATTATCTCATTGTAGAGTGGTGTAGAGTGAAACATTGCATAGCTCAACTTGCAATTCTTCATGAAATCCATCATTTTCAAAAAGATTTTGTTCGGGTTTTCCTTGATAACAAAAGGGATGGAGTTGTTCTTCTCATAGATGAACCCTCCAGCAGACATAAGCTTGACTATGGGTGCCATTGTTGAGTGAAGAAAAGCTTCGAACTGAATTGCTTGTTAGAGAGAAGAAGAAAGAAAAGCCTTTGGAATTTTTGAGAACAGGTAGAAAAGAATTAAAGAAAATAGAATTTCTTAAATACTCCCCCAAAAATTCTCAGAAATTAAGTCCAATAATAGATGTAAATTACTGGATTGGCTTAAAAAAAATATAACCGTTACAATTAAAAAGTTACCATGATTTATACTTATAGGGGTGTATGCATAGATCGTGGTAAAGGACGTGCAATTTCAACGGTTCAGATTAAAAGCGCTTATATCAACGAATCAGAATTGGGCGTTTAAGGTCCCTTTCATTTCGTTGAAGCTGCGTTTCGTTGATATAAAAAAACTATCAACGAAACACCCAGAAAAAGTGCTAAGACTGTCAACGAAATGGTTCGTTTCGTTGACATAGTAATTTTGACTTAGACAAAATTTTAATTTTTCCTGAGAAAATTAATTCACAGAAAAACATAGCAAATTCCTGGCTGCATATCAACTTGCAAAAATCTCAAAATAATTAAGAGAAATTTAGCATACCTAGCTCACTTACTAATCTTGAGAATGTTGATTCATCAAGTGGCTTGGTAAAGATGTCTGCAAGTTGTTGTTCACTTGGAACAAAATGTAACTCCACAGTACCATTCATAACATGGTCTCTAATGAAATGGTACTTGATGTCAATGTGCTTGGTCCTTGAATGCTAACATGTTCTCTAATGAAATGGTACTTGATGTCAATGTGCTTGGTCCTTGAATGCTGCACTGGATTCTCAGTAATGGCAATGGCACTAGTGTTGTCACAGAAAATAGGAATTTTCTCAACTCTTATTCCATAATCAAGTAGTTGATTTTTCATCCATAAAATCGGTGCACAACAACTTCCAGCTGCAATGTACTCAGCCTCAGCTGTGGAGGTAGAAAATGAGTTTTGTTTCTTGCTGAACCATGACACAAGCTTGTTTCCTAGGAATTGACAGGTTCCAGTTGTGCTTTTCCTGTCAATTTTACATCCTGCATAATCTGCATCTGAATAACCAATTAGTTCAAAACCAGATTCTCTATGATACCAAATGCCAAGGTTTGGTGTTCCTTTGAGATATCTGAAAATCCTTTTAATAGCAACTAAATGGGATTCCCTAGGATCAGCCTGAAATCTAGCACATAGACATGTAGCAAACATAATATCAGGTCTACTAGCTGTTAAATATAAAAGTGAGCCTACCATGCCTCTGTAACTTGAAATGTCCACAGATTTTTCCTTAGTATTCAATTCAAGTTTGGTGGCAGTAGGCATGGGAGTTTTGGCAGGAGAGCATTCCATTAAGTTAAATTTCTTTAACAAATCATGAATATATTTTGTTTGACTAATGAAAATGCCTTCATTAACTTGCTTCACTTGGAGACCAAGAAAATAAGTTAATTCTCCCATCATGCTCATTTCATATTTACTTTGCATAAGCTTGGCAAACTTTTGACAAAGTTTTTCATCTATAGACCCAAAAATTATGTCATCTACATAAATTTGAACAAGAATAGTAGAGCCATCCACAATTCTATGAAAGAGAGTTTTATCTACAGTACCTCTAGTGAAGTGATTCTCAAGGAGGAACTGTGAGAGTGTGTCATACCAGGCTCTAGGTGCTTGTTTCAAACCATAAAGTGCTTTGAGAAGGAAGTACACATAGTCTGGAAAATCATCATCTTCAAAACCAGGAGGTTGACTCACATACACCTCCTCTTCCAATTCCCCATTTAGAAAAGCACTCTTCACATCCATTTGATAGACTTTGAAATTGGCATGGGCTGCATAGGCTAGGAAAATCCTTATTGCTTCTAGTCTTGCAACAGGAGCAAAGGTTTCATCAAAATCAATTCCCTCTTCCTATGAATAGCCTTTTGCAACCAATCTAGCTTTGTTCCTTGTGACTATGCCATTTTCATCCATCTTGTTTCTGAACACCCATTTTGTGCCTATCACACTCCTGTCCTTAGGCTTGGGCACCAGCTTCCAAACATTGTTTCTCTCAAATTGGTTTAGCTCTTCTTGCATGGCTAAAACCCAATTTGGATCTAGAAGTGCATCCTCAACTTTCTTTGACTCATCTTGAGACAGAAAGCTACTATATAGACATTCTTCTTGAGTTTCTCTTCTAGTTTGGACTTTTGAATAAACATCACCTATAATAAGTTCAAAGGGATGATGTTTAGTCCATTTCCTTGAGGGAGGTAGATTTGATCTTGAAGACGTAGCTTCATGATCATGATTGCCTTGATTGGATATTTGTCCTTGAGAAACTCCCCCTGAGTTTGTTGTCCCTAATTGATCATTTCTAGAAGCATTTTTGTGACTGTCAACGGTATAACCATTTTGGCTGTCAACGAAACGCTCATTCTGACTGTCAACGAATCCACCATCATGACTGTCAACGAAATGACCATTTGGTCTGCTAGCAGCTATTCTTGTAACGACCCCAAATCCCGCACAAGGGAATTCGGTTCGTCACTACTTCAACCATCAATACCTGCTCATAATATATTCTACTATAACAACAAAAGTAACTCCACACATCTAACTCCACAGGTTATAGTCTTAGAACTTAACATACATTACCAAAAATATTACAACATCAGAGTACTTTCCAGAATCTTACTCCATCGTCTTCTTAAGGTTGATACATATCTCCCTAATATAATACATAATCATTTCTACAATGAGTTTTCTTTACATTAATAGCAAATCTGCCAGATTAACTACAAAATCGTAGTCTTCCTCCCACTATACTTCATCAGTTGAAGGGCCTTTCCCCTTGTCTTGATAAGGTTGGTACGATCCACTCGCACCGTCTCCTCTTCTCCCTGTTTTATTAAATTAACAACATAGAAACATATAGCAAGAATGAGCCCAAGAATGCACAGCAAGGTTATAACTCAGAGAATGTATTTATTTAAAACATCTTGAACTTCTTTAAGACTATGTTTTTCAAAAGATTTTCTTTTTTTTTTACTACTGTAGAAGAGTGAGCCGACTTGCTCGGACCGTCATCCAAAAGTTACTACCACAACAATGAACACCTAGGTTCTCGGCATTATGCCTACTACTGTTTTGGACTTTAGTTGGAGCATCGCCACGCCACTGTGCTATAACAGGTGATCAGTCTGTTACAACCGTCTGGTTTTACTACGGTAGAAGAGTGAGCCGACTTGCTCGGACCGTCACCCTAAGGATTAGCCGACTTGCTCGGACCGTCATCCAAAAGTTACTACCGTAGAAGGGGGAGCCGACTTGCTCGGACCATCTCCCTTAAATAATTGCTGGGCCGGGCGTCACTCCGGTCTCTTATGCAGCTCCAGTCCATAAAATAAGAGGTCGAAACCATTGACCGCCTTCTATACTCATCATCTTAGATGCCACGTATAATGCCACGTGCACCTCAATTTACTACTTTATAATAATAAAGAAATAACATCCAGAAACCATGAAGTATCTACTTAATTAATAATTTAGTTTTCCCACTCGAAAGATTAGGGGAAAAGATATGAATAACATCTTTGATTATGGACTTTCAATAATCCAGACCAATACCTCAAGTCAACTTCGTCTCTACTATTATCTTCCTACAACATCCAAGTAACAACCAACAATGATATATACGCCTTTCAATTGCACGAATAAAATTCAGTAATTGATCACATAGCTAGAATATTTGCAGTTCAAAATACCTCTACTCCGAACGATAGAGTAAGAGTTAGTATACTTGCCTGATGCTCGAGAAGTGATAGGGTTCGCGACGATGTCGGACAATCTAGACAAAGTCAAAGAAAACGCACGATTAATCCCCTGGATACTCCACTTGTAACTTAATGCTTAAACACGTAAGCGAATCTCAATCATAGCACTTAATGGCTTAATCTAGCCTCGTACTAAGTCCATGTTACTCGTCAAATACTTAAGTCGTAAGTTTGGTTCGAAACCGATCCTCAAATTCAAGTTATACTTAACCATTTATAACATTGGTTTCTAAGTCGTGTTCTTAGTGGTTTTCACTTGCGCAACCTCTGCTGTCGTATATTTAGAAAATCGAAAAATATTCTTTTTAATCCGAATATTTTTTGTGAGCCTCCCTAACTGTCTCTAGTATTATTCCTCAAAGTTTCACATTTTAATATGGCTTCTAAGTGGTCTAAATACAGCCTCAAAGTGACTGACCAGAGAGGGGTGGTTCGTCCGAACGACGATTACTAAAACTCACTTTTCTCCTAAACCGTAAATCGTATAGACATGATCTTTATACCAAAAAAACCTTAAAACAAGACCTACAGGCTCCTGGTCAGTTCTGCTCAAAACATTCCAAGAACAGTTCGTAATTCTTGCTCAAAACAACCTTAAATCAAATGGGCATTACGACGGCTATAATCGTAACGTTTTCCATTTCCAAAACACAACCAAATCAATACCACTTAATCCCAAACTCACCATCCACCTTATACACCCTCCACTCAGTCAAATCCTTCATGAATAATCAAAACAAATTCATAACCCATCCTCCAAACTCAACCAACAATTCATATAATTACTTAATCATGATCTTAACTTTACCTAAACATCAAAATCACTACAAAACTCATATAACAAAAAGGGGCAGAGGTTGTTATACCTTCTCCAAGCTTTCTTTCTGCCATATTCCTTATGTAACCTTAGATCCTTGCTTAATACAACCTTTGGAAGCCACAAACTCAATATCCAAAAACAAAACAAAATACAAGTTACTATTCATCGTTACTTTGTAAAATCCATATAAAATCAAAAAGCAAGAGTTTGGTTCTCAACTTTTTACCACACCTTCTACTCTTCAAAGGCTTTCTTTTGAGTCCTACCTCATCACCAGGGGATGCTTGAAGCTCGACTTATTGGCTTTCTAAGGTGAGTGGTCGAAACTGGAAAAGACAGGACAGTTTCTGTTCTCCGACTTGGGGAAGCGATTTGACTAGGCTACACTCCTTTGTTGGCCATGAAATTTTGAACGAATGTTACCCATGGAGTGGAGACGCTATGGTTAAAATTTGGTGATTTATGGATGGATAGAAGTGGAGATATGAATTTTTCTTCACTTGATGCTCCTGCTGGCAGAATGGAAGAGTTCTTCCTTTTTCTCTTTTCTTGTTTTAATTACTTAGATATTTGTATAATTAAGTGGTCAAAATTGGTGAGTCATGGTCCTTGATGCCTTCTTCTTGCGACACTTGTCAAGCATGCACCGGTTCAGCTAAAGTAACTTTACTGGTTCGCTTTTCTTTCACATGGATGATCCAAATGTTGCATCTCTCGAATTAATCTTGTTATATGTTACTTTCATGTCTATATTTAATCCTGTAAATGTTGCCTTGTCCCTCTTGAAACGATTCGAAATATTTTCCAAAAAGAGCGAATAAAACTCTACGCGATTCTCGTAGTGAATAGTAACTATTCACTATTTTTTCCAACAATCGAATCCTTAATCGACTTTAATAAATAATAAAATTCCAAAATATTAAATCCTCAAATCCTCAATTTTAATATCTCATTTCTTGAATATAATAATATATAATTCGCTGCCCGGTCAAATACTTCACCAAAATTAAATTTGGAATTTCTGAATTCCGATCGTCTTTGCATTCACTTATTTACTCCGTAGATCACTAATATGACTTCGGAATATCCACACTACGTCTCGTACATAGGTGGCATGAAAATTTTTGTTAATCCTCAAAATCACTATTCATCCATCAAATTCACCATTCACTGATGCACTTAATCATAATAAGAAAAGTTTTAATTTTACCAAAAATTCGGGTTATTACAGTCTCCCCTCCTTAAAAGGATTTCATCCCGGAATTAGCTTAGGAATAACTGGGGGTACTTCTCTCCCATTGCACTTTCTAACTTCCAAGTGGATTCTTCCACTTCTTGATTTTCCACAAACCTCTTACTAGCTTGGCCACCTCGTCTCTTAGCACTTGTTCTTTTCTATTCGTGATTTTCCACAGGTTGCTCTTTGTAAGTCAGACCAGGTTGTATATCTACCTGCTCGTACTCGAACATATGTCGGGCATCTATAGTATACTGACGTAGCATTGACACATGAACCCCGTTATGACCATTCTACAAGTTTGGGGGGTAAGGCTATCCATCTCGGATTCTACTCCTAATGCCTGCTCACTACTTCCATCAGTTCTACTCTTCTCAACTCCTAAAATTCCTATATTCTCATCCTTAGTACTACATCCAACTTTCCATTTAGGAACTCCATGAGAGCTCTCGCGTCACTTTCTCCTCTCTTCTTGACTCCCTCTACCCTAGTTCTAAGGTTTATAACCTATGGCTCTGATACCATCTGTAACGACCCCAAATCCCGCACAAGGGAATTCGGTTCGTCACTACTTCAACCATCAATACCTGCTCATAATATATTCTACTATAACAACAAAAGTAACTCCACACATCTAACTCCACAGGTTATAGTCTTAGAACTTAACATACATTACCAAAAATATTACAACATCAGAGTACTTTCCAGAATCTTACTCCATCGTCTTCTTAAGGTTGATACATATCTCCCTAATATAATACATAATCATTTCTACAATGAGTTTTCTTTACATTAATAGCAAATCTGCCAGATTAACTACAAAATCGTAGTCTTCCTCCCACTATACTTCATCAGTTGAAGGGCCTTTCCCCTTGTCTTGATAAGGTTGGTACGATCCACTCGCACCGTCTCCTCTTCTCCCTGTTTTATTAAATTAACAACATAGAAACATATAGCAAGAATGAGCCCAAGAATGCTCAGCAAGGTTATAACTCGGAGAATGTATTTATTTAAAACATCTTGAACTTCTTTAAGACTATGTTTTTCAAAAGATTTTTTTTTTTTTTTTTACTACTGTAGAAGAGTGAGCTGACTTGCTCGGACCGTCATCCAAAAGTTACTACCACAACAATGAACACCTAGGTTCTCGGCATTATGCCTACTACTGTTTTGGACTTTAGTTGGAGCATCGCCATGCCACTGTGCTATAACAGGTGATCAGTCTGTTACAACCGTCTGGTTTTACTACTGTAGAAGAGTGAGCCGACTTGCTCGGACCGTCACCCTAAGGATTAGCCGACTTGCTCGGACCGTCATCCAAAAGTTACTACCGTAGAAGGGGGAGCCGACTTGCTCGGACCATCTCCCTTAAATAATTGCTGGGCCGGGCGTCACTCCGGTCTCTTATGCAGCTCCAGTCCATAAAATAAGAGGTCGGAACCATTGACCGCCTTCTATACTCATCATCTTAGATGCCACGTATAATGTCACGTGCACCTCAATTTACTACTTTATAATAATAAAGAAATAACATCCAGAAACCATGAAGTATCTACTTAATTAATAATTTAGTTTTCCCCCTCGAAAGATTAGGGGAAAAGATATGAATAACATCTTTGATTATGGACTTTCAATAATCCAGACCAATACCTCAAGTCAACTTCGTCTCTACTATTATCTTCCTACAACATCCAAGTAACAACCAACAATGATATATACGCCTTTCAATTGCACGAATAAAATTCAGTAATTGATCACATAGCTAGAATATTTGCAGTTCAAAATACCTCTACTCCGAACGATAGAGTAAGAGTTAGTATACTTGCCTGATGCTCGAGAAGTGATAGGGTTCGCGACGATGTCGGACAATCTAGACAAAGTCAAAGAAAACGCACGATTAATCCCCTGGATACTCCACTTGTAACTTAATGCTTAAACACGTAAGCGAATCTCAATCATAGCACTTAATGGCTTAATCTAGCCTCGTACTAAGTCCATGTTACTCGTCAAATACTTAAGTCGTAAGTTTGGTTCGAAACCGATCCTCAAATTCAAGTTATACTTAACCATTTATAACATTGGTTTCTAAGTCGTGTTCTTAGTGGTTTTCACTTGCGCAACCTCTGCTGTCGTATTTTTATAAAATCGAAAAATATTCTTTTTAATCCGAATCTTTTTCGTGAGCATCCCTAACTGTCTCTAGTATTATTCCTCAAAGTTTCACATTTTAATATGGCTTCTAAGTGGTCCAAATACAGCCTCAAAGTGACTGACCAGAGAGGGGTGGTTCCTCCGAACGACGTTTACTAAAACTCACTTTTCTCCTAAACCGTAAATCGTATAGACATGATCTTTAGACCAAAACAAACCTTAAAACAATACCTACAGGCTCCTGGTCAGTTCTTCTCAAAACATTCCAAGAACAGTTCGTAATTCTTGCTCAAAACAACCTTAAATCAAATGGGCATTACGACGGCTATAATCGTAACGTTTTTCATTTCCAAAACACAACCAAATCAATACCACTTAATCCCAAACTCATCATCCACCTTATACACCCTCCACTCAGTCAAATACTTCATGAATAATCAAAACAAATTCATAACCCATCCTCCAAACTCAACCAATAATTTATATAATTACTTAATCATGATCTTAACTTTACCTAAACATCAAAATCACTACAAAACTCATATAACAAAAAGGGGCAGAGGTTGTTATACCTTCTCCAAGCTTTCTTTCTGCCATATTCCTTATGTAACCTTAGATCCTTGCTTAATACAACCTTTGGAAGCCACAAACTCAATATCCAAAAACAAAACAAAATACAAGTTACTATTCATCGTTACTTTGTAAAATCCATATAAAATCAAAAAGCAAGAGTTTGGTTCTCAACTTTTTACCACACCTTCTACTCTTCAAAGGCTTTCTTTTGAGTCCTACCTCATCACCAGGGGATGCTTGAAGCTCGACTTATTGGCTTTCTAAGGTGAGTGGTCGAAACTGGAAAAGACAGGACAGTTTCTGTTCTCCGACTTGGGGAAGCGATTTGACTAGGCTACACTCCTTTGTTGGCCATGAAATTTTTAAAGAATGTTACCCATGGAGTGGAGAAGCTATGGTTAAAATTTGGTGATTTATGGATGGATAGAAGTGGAGATATGAATTTTTCTTCACTTGATGCTCCTGCTGGCAGATTGGAAGAGTTCTTCCTTTTTCTCTTTTCTTGTTTTAATTACTTAGATATTTGTATAATTAAGTGGTCAAAATTGGTGAGTCATGGTCCTTGATGCCTTCTTCTTGCGACACTTGTCGAGCATGCACCGGTTCAGCTAAAGTAACTTTACTGGTTCGCTTTCCTTTCACATGGATGATCCAAATGTTGCATCACTCGAATTAATCTTGTTACATGTTACTTCCATGTCTATATTTAATCCTGTAAATGTTGCCTTGTCCCTCTTGAAACGATTCGAAATATTTTCCAAAAAGAGCGAATAAAACTCTACGCGATTCTCGCAGTGAATAGTAACTATTCACTATTTATTCCAACAGTCGAATCCTTAATCGACTTTAATAAATAATAAAATTCCAAAATATTAAATCCTCAAATCCTCAATTTTAATATCTCATTTCTTGAATATAATAATATATAATTCGTTGTCCGGTCAAATACTTCACCAAAATTAAATTTGGAATTTCTGAATTCCGATCGTCTTTGCATTCACTTATTTACTCCGTAGATCACTAATATGACTTCGGAATATCCACACTACGTCTCGTACATAGGTGGCATGAAAATTTTTGTTAATCCTCAAAATCACTATTCATCCATCAAATTCACCATTCACTGATGCACTTAATCATAATTAGAAAAGTTTTAATTTTACCAAAAATTCGGGTTATTACATTTCTTTTCAATCTCAATGCAGCAATTTCATCTTCACTGCTGCTTTCATATGTACTAGTTACAACAACTTTAGGCTGTTTCTCAATAGCCTTGACATGATTTACTTGATCTCCTTCCTCATTCTCAAAAGAAAGACTTTCATGGAAACCTTCATCACATAGACCTTGAATTTTGAGATCATCAAAAACAACATGTACAGATTCCATAACAATGTTGGTTCTGAGATTATAGACTCTGTAAGCTTTCCCTGCTGCATATCCCACAAATATTGCTTCATCTGCCTTTGCTTCAAATTTCCCCAAATGCTCAGCTTGATTTCTCAGAACAAAGCACTTGCATCCAAAGACATGAAGAAAATCCAATAGTGGCTTCTTTCTTTTGAGTAGTTGATAAGGGATCATTCCTTTGGCCTGATTAATCAAAGAAATATTTTGAGTAAAGCAAGCTGTGTTAACTGCCTCAGCCCAAAAATAAGTTGGTAACTTTGATTCATCTAGCATTGTCCTTGCAGCTTCAATAAGTGTTCTGTTTTTCCTTATAACTACACCATTTTGCTGTGGTGTTCTTGCTGCTGAAAACTCATGCAAAATACCATTTTCTTCACAGAACACCTTCATCTTGAATTCTTGAATTCTGTCACATTGTCACTCCTAATCCTTCTTACTTTGAAATCAGGATGATTGCTTACCATCTTGATGTGATTGATAATGATTTCACTTGCCTCATCTTTGGAGTGCAAAAAGAAAGTCCATGTAAATCTAGAAAAATCATCAACAATCACAATACAGTATTTCTTCTTTGAGATGGACATGACATTTACAGGGCCAAATAGATCCATATGAAGCAACTCAAGCTGTTGGACAATTGATGACTCTGTCTTTCTTTTGAATGATGCCTTCTTTTGTTTCCCTTTTTGACAGGCATCACACAAACCATCCTTGGAGAATTCCACTTGAGGAATTCCTCTAGCAAGATCTTTCCTCACCAAATCATTCATAACTTTGAAATTCAGATGAGACAATTTCTTGTGCCATAGCCAACTTTCATCCTTGCTTGCCTTGCTGAAAAGACAAGTGATGGTGTCTGAACTTGTGCTACTGAAATCAGCAATGTACACATTCCCTCTTCTGAATCCAGTCATGACCACATTGTTGTTTCCTACCTTAGAAACAACACAGGCTTCTTTGGAAAAAGTAACTAAAAATCCTTTGTCACAAAGTTGGCTGATACTAAGCAAATTGTGCTTAAGACCATCCACCAATGCAACCTCATCTATGATGACATTCTCTTTTGAAATCAAGCCATATCCCTTAGTGTAGCCTTTGCTGTCATCTCCAAAAGCAATACAAGGGCCAGCTCTTTCCTGAAACTCTGTGAGCAGGGTAGAATCACCAGTCATGTGTCTTGAACAACCACTATCCAAGTACCAAAGATTCCTTTTGTCTCCCTGCACACAATAAAACCAAATCAAGTTGATTTTGGTACCCAAGTTTCCTTGGGTCCTGTTTTGTTAGCCTTTGCTTTCCCTTTTATATCATTTTTCACCTTGGGCTCAGATTGATTTAAATCAATCTTTACCCTTGGTGTTGATTTCTGAGGGTTGCTCACATTTTCATTCACAGCATGCATAGTTGGAGGAACAATCATGTTATTCATATTCCATGGCATTTGTGGCACATTAAACATATTCATGTATGGATTAGGCACAAATGACATGCTGGCATATGGATTCTGAAATTGTGCATATTGAGCAAACATGTTAGGCATAACAGGCATTGTAGGCATAGAACTATTCATTGCAGGCTTGGGCATTTTCACATTAGCAGTTTTCTTAACAGATTTGCAGTTAGTAGATAAATGACTAACACTTCCACAATTGACACATGTCTTTCTAGGAGCATATTTATCAGGTGTGTAATTGTTGTGTTTGGTAATCCCTACTTTGCCATTCCTGTTATTCTTTTTATTTCCCTTAGCCTCAACCTGAACTTTCTCTAACTTGTCATTCAATTGCTTGTTAGACAAGTTACCTACATTAGCTCTCTCAACAGGCTTCTCAACTTTCTTTGATTTACTAGACTCACCTTGAACAAAGTTCTTGGTGATAGGACCATACTTGTTATTAAGTCTAGTGAGTTCATCTTTTCTTTTCTCTGTCAACGAAATAGCCTGATCGGTTGATGGTTCATCTGTCAACGAAACATTGCATTCCGTTGACATATCAACCTTCAACAAATGATCATTGTTGTTTGTTGACTCAGTTTCTGATTCTAAGGTTTCACCAACATACCCTAGATTCTCCTTGTTCTTTTTCCATGATTGTTCACAGAAAGATTCCATACCTTGAACATTAATGATGTTGGTGGCAACATTCCTGGAATCTTTCCATTTTGAAATCACACTTTGTTCTATTTCAAGTTGAGTTTTAAGAATTTCTTCCCTTTCTAACACGTTCTCAAGTTCCTTCTTAGCATCCCTACTAATACACCTCATTTTCTCAAATTCAATGAGCTGTGCTTCTAACATTGCATTCCTATCACTTAAGAGCAAATTAGTCTCTTTTATTCTAGAATTCTCCTTGGTAAGTGATTTAAGAGTAACACGCAAATTATATAGTACAGTAGACATTTCATTTACTGCACTATCGCATTCCTCTTTAGAAAGCTCAGAAAGATTAGTAATTGTTACCTGGTTGCTTGAGGAGCTTGCTTCCTGCTCATGATTGTTAGCCATAAGAGCCAAGTTGACATACTCAACATCATCATCAGAATCTTCACCATTACCAGCCCAATCATACTCATGAGACATGAAAGCCTTTTCTTTTTGCTTGAGAAGTTCAAAGTATTTCTTTTTATAATCAACAGGCTCAAATTTCCTGTTGCCCTTCTCAACCCCGGGCTTTCTGCAATCCCCAGCAAAGTGACCAAGCATTCCACAATTGAAGCATTTAGATTTAGAGTTTTCAATCCAGTTATTTTTGTTTGGTTGAAAGTCTTTTCTTGGTGGTCTTGCTTCTGAGTTTCTCTTAAACTTGAACTTAGAGAATTTTCTTGACAGAAAAACAATGTGTTCATCAATCTCATCTAAGTCATCCAAGTTAACTGGTTCTGGTTCTTCTTCTTCTGTCATCTTGCCTTTACCCTTGCTAACATCACTCCTACAACTAGGTCGACTAGTTGTGGCCTTTGCAGCTTCTTCATTGTCATCTTCCAGTTGGTTCACAGATGCCATTAATGCAATAGATCCACCTTTCTTTTGTACCTTTTCAATTTCTTCATCTTGCTCAATTTCCAACTCATATGTCTTCAAGGTTCCATAAAGCCTTTCAAGAGTGTAGTCTTTGTACTCTTGAGTGTTTATGAGAGAAACAGTCATAGGCTTCCATTCTTTTGGAAGAGCTCTAAGAAATTTAAGGTTTGAATCCTTGGTTTGATAGATCCTCACATACAACTTTAATACATTCAAAAGCTTTTGAAACCTACTGAACGTGTCATTTAGGGTTTCACCAGCTTTAAAATGAAAATGCTCATATTGTTGTATAAGGAGCTGCATTTTGTTTTCCCTAACTTGCTCAGTTCCTTCACAGAGAGTTCTAACAGTGTCCCATACTTCTTTGGAGGTTGTACAGTTTATGACATTGTCAAACATCTCTTGCTCCAAACCATTAAACAGAATGTTCATGGTTCTTTTGTCTTTATGGATTTCTACAACATCTTCAATAGTCCATTCTGAGATAGGTTTTGGAATTTCTACATCAGGAGCATCATCTGGCACTCCAACTCTAGATGCAAACTTTATGGGAACGTGTGGACCTTTCTCAATGCAGTCTACATACCTCTCATCCATAGACATGAGATGTAAATGCATCTTTACTTTCCAGTGAAAGTAATTGTCCTTATCAAGAACTGGTATCTTCACACCTGCATCCTTCTTCACCATGGTTTCTGTTTTTGGTCTTGATCTTTAAACTTCTTGTATGTTAGAAGCTTGCTCTGATACCAATTGTTAATCCCAAATGACCTAACAGAATTGTAGAAGGGGGGGGGGGTTGAATACAATTCTTGATATTTCTCAAACTTAAAAACAACTTACAAATTAAAACTGAACTTATAAAATAAAAACCACAAGAACTTAATAATTTCAGTTGGATTGTTTGATGATCCAACTAAATTGATTTTTATTGCGGAAATAATCTGTGATACAAAAGTACACAGCTGATCAGTTACAAGATTGTTGAGAAGTATGCTCTCAAAGATAGCTAGTACAAACTATTTGTTTTTCTTCTCTATTATTTAAAGTAACTGCTACACTTGGTTATATAACCCAAGTTTACAACTCTATTTTTGGCTACACTAAAAGTACAATAAGTAACCGCCAATAGTTTGCTTTTCATCCCTTTATCCAGTGGTCCTTGGAGATCCTTTCTTTTGTCTTCATGCTTATTATGATCACTCCCAAGAGCCCAATTGGAAACTGGGATGTTTCCTTATTCCCCATGTCCATTTCAATGGTTTCCAATGCAAAGTACACTTCCACATCTCCTTTTTGATCTGTCAGAAAACTGTCACTATCACTTTGTCAACTATTTAGAAAAGCAATAATGATTCGTTGACAGTAGGAAGATGTGTTTCGTTGATAGCTTTATTCTTCATTTCGTTGATGGGAAATCTTCGTTTCGTTGAAGAGTAAACTCCATTCCGTTGACAAGTAGACTCCATTCCGTTGACAGAGTGATCTTCATACCGTTGACATGTCTTCACTTAGGCAAGATTATAAGGCATAATATATTTACAATTAACCAACCTATTTTGCATATCTAGTACTTAGTCAACATGACTTAGAAAACCTATCCAATACTTTCAACGAAATGCATATCAAACTAGAAGTATTGTACAATGCAATTGCTACAGTACTCATTTCGTTGATGAGCTTCCTGTCAACGAAACGCTGCAAAGCATGCCATTTCGTTGACAGTTACAAAAATGACTTTACACAAATTCTACTAAGTGTTTTATGTTTATCATCAAGAACAACATATTCCTAACATCAATTTTACTTTGTTTGGTGTGTTTCAGTTTCTTTAGTAGGCGTGCATGCGAACACGTTCTAAATCTCGGAAAGAAGAACTTGAATTAAGTCTAGTTATGGGAGATCAAACAGTAGTAGAAACGAAGGCTTTGAAGGACTATTCTCAGCCAAAGATCAATGACATTCAATCTAGTATTGTCAGGCCGACTATTGCAGCTAATACTTTTGAAATCAAGCCTGGCACTATTCAGATGGTGCAGAACTCAGTTCAGTTTGGGGGTGCTCCAACGGAAGATCCTAATATGCATATTAGGGATTTCATCGAGATTTGCGACACCTTCAAGTTCAACGGAGTGTCTGAAGATGCTGTGAAATTGAGACTTTTCCCATTTTATCTGAGGGATAAGGCTAAGGGCTGGTTTCATTCTCTACCAGCAGGTTCTATTACTACATGGGAGGATCTGGCTCAGAAGTTTCTCACTAAATTCTTCCCCATGGCGAAAACAGCTGCAATCAGGAATGCTCTTACTCAGTTTGCACAACATTCTGGAGAAACTTTATGTGAAGCTTGGGAGTGTTACAAGGAGATGCTCAGGAAGTGTCCTCATCATGGAATGCCTGATTGGATGGTGATCAATTGTTTTTATAATGGTCTTGGAGGTCAATCACGACCAATGCTTGATGCGGCATCAGGTGGAGCTTTGTGGGCTAAAAGCTACGATGAGGCTTATGAACTTATTGAGATGATGGCTGCTAATGAATACCAGAATCCAACTCAGAGGTTAGCACAAGGTAAGGTATCAGGGGTTCTGTAAGTGGATGCAGCTACGGCAATAGCAGCTCAGTTGAAGGCTTTGTCAATGAAGGTCGATTCTCTGGCTAACTATGGAGTGCAGCAGGTGGCTAGTGTTTGTGAGCTATGTGCAGGTGCTCATGACACGACTCAGTGTGCCATATCTATTGAGTCAGCACAGTTTGTGAGCAATTTTCAGAGACCACATCAGCCAGTGCCTAATGCCTATCATCCCAACAACAGGAACCATCCAAATTTCAGCTGGAGTAACAATCAAGGTGGTCAGAATCAGCCACAACAACCGTATCAACAGTATCAAGGTCAGCAATATGGAGCTAAGCCATTCAACTCTTTTGGTTTTCAGCAGCAGTATGCTCTAAGGCAACCATATCAACCACCAGGTTTTCAACAACCATCTCATGGCAATGCTGGTCAGTCATCTAATGAAAAATCTGAATTGGAGGAATTGAGGTTAATGTGCAAGAGCCAAGCTGTTTCCATCAAGACTCTGGAGAATCAAATCGGTCAGATTGCCAATGCATTGTTGAATAGACCACAGGGAACTCTCCCTAGTGATACGGAAGCTAATCCTGGTAAGAGAGAGGTCAAGGAACATGTAAAAGCAGTTACCTTGCGATCAGGAAGGGTTACGAGTGACCAGAACTCAGAAAAAGCAGAAAACGAAGAAAGTTTGAATTCTGAGCAGAAGGTGGAGCACGCCCGCACCCTAGGGAGCGCGACCGCGCCTGAGGTTCTACCAGAAAGTGAAGAAAAAGAGGAAAAAACAAGTTTGGATGGAAACAAAGAGGAAAAGCGTGACCCTTCTACTGAGAAATTTGCTCTGAAGCAGAATACAGAGACCAAGGAGGTCTATCCTCCTCCGCCATTCCCTAAACGTCTTCAAAAGCAGAAGTTGGATAAGCAGTTTGCTAAATTTCTGGAGGTTTTCAAGAAGTTGCAGATCAATATACCTTTTGTGGAAGCTCTCGAACAAATGCCGAGCTACGCAAAGTTCATGAAAGGTATTCTCTCTCGGAAGTTGAAGCTCGAGGAGTTGGAAACCATTGCTCTAACAGAAGAAAGTAGTGCTATTCTACAGCAGAAGTTACCTCCAAAACTCAAGGATCCAGGGAGTTTCACCATACCGTGCACAATCGGCAATCTATCTTTCAACAAGTGCTTGTATGACTTGGGAGCTAGTATTAATCTGATGCTGTTGTCTGTCTTCATGCAACTTGGACTTCCTGAGCCTAAACCTACTACTATGTCTTTTCAGCTGGCTGATCGGTCTATCACATATCCAAGGGGCATAGTGGAGGATGTTTTGGTTATAGTGGATAAGCTCATTTTTCCTGCTGATTTTGTTATTCTGGACTTTGAGGAAGATAAGAAGATTCCTATTATCTTGGGAAGGCCGTTCTTGGCTACAGGCCGTACTTTGATCGATGTGCAGAAAGGAGAGCTTAAAATGAGGGTGCATGACCAGAATGTCACCTTCAGTGTGTTCAATGCAATGAAGTTCCCTACAGAGGAAGAAGAATGTTTTTCAGTGGACTTGGTTGAGTCTGCGGTGTACACGGGAGATTGAGCAATTTCTTAAGTCAGACACCTTGGAGAAGGTACTGATAGGGGATTCTGAGACGGAAGACAAAGAAAGAGAAGAGCAATTGCAGTATTTGAATGCCGCTCCTTGGAAAAGAAAGATTGATATGCCATTTGATTCTCTTGGCATAGCAAAGCTAAAGAAATCTCAGGAGCATCTAAAGCCATCTATTGAAGAAGCTCCTACTCTTGAACTTAAACCACTACCGGAGCACTTGAGGTATGCTTTCTTAGGTGATGCATCTACTTTACCTGTGATTATTGCATCTAACTTGTCAGGTAGTGAAAAAGAAAAACTTTTGCGAATTCTGAGAGAGTTCAAGTCAGCAATTGGTTGGACCATATCGGATATCAAGGGAATCAGCCCTTCGTATTGCATGCACAAGATTCCGCTTGAACCAGGAAGTAAGCCAACAGTGGATCCTCAAAGAAGGCTCAATCCTATCATGAAAGAGGTGGTGAAGAAAGAAATTCTTAAGTGGCTGGATGCAGGCATTATCTATCCTATTTCAGACAGTTCTTGGGTGAGTCCGGTGCAATGTGTGCCTAAGAAAGGACGCATGACAGTAGTTGCAAACGAGAAGAATGAGCTCATCCCTACTCGTATAGTTACAGGGTGGAGAATTTGCATGGACTATCGAAAGCTGAATAAAGCCACGAGAAAAGATCACTTTCCTCTTCCGTTCATTGATCAGATGCTGGACAGGTTGGCTGGTCATGAGTTCTATTGCCTTCTGGATGGTTATTCAGGTTACAATCAGATTTTTATTGCTCCAGAGGATCAGGAGAAGACCACATTCACATGTCCTTTTGGTACTTTTGCGTTCCGTCGCGTTTCTTTCGGACTCTGTGGTGCACCAACAACTTTTCAGAGGTGTATGATGGCCATTTTCTCAGATATGATTGGCATTAATGTGGAGGTGTTCATGGATGACTTTTCAATGTTTGGCACTTCTTATAATCAGTGCCTACAGAATCTTGGCATGGTGCTGAAAAGGTGTGTTGAGACCAATTTGGTGCTCAACTAGGAAAAATGTCACTTCATGGTGCAAGAAGGAATCATTCTTGGGCATAAGGTTTCTAGCAAGGGGCTTGAAGTAGATAAGGCCAAAGTGGAGACAATTGAAAATCTTCCTCCACCAATTTCAGTTAAGGGAATTCGCAGTTTTCTTGGTCATGCGGGTTTCTATCGGCGATTCATTCAAGACTTCTCCAAAATCTCTAAACCCTTATGTAGTTTGTTGGAAAAGGATGTTCCTTTCAAGTTTGATGAAGATTGCTTGGCTGCTTTCGAGCTGTTGAAGAAGAAGTTGACTTCAACACCTATTATCACTGCACCTTACTAGGATGAACCGTTTGAGTTGATGTGTGATGCTAGTGACTATGCGGTGGGAGCTATTCTTGGGCAAAGAAAGGACGAGGTGTTTCATGTGATTTACTATGCTAGCAAAACCCTCAACGATGCTCAGCTGAATTACACTACTACAGAGAAGGAGCTCTTGGCAATTGTCTACAGTTTCGAGAAATTCAGGTCGTATTTGCTTGGGACGAAGGTAGTAGTTTATACTGATCATGCAGCCATTCGTTATCTAATTTCTAAGAAAGATTCAAAGCCTCGTTTGATTCGTTGGGTTCTTTTGCTGCAAGAGTTTGAT
Organism: Heracleum sosnowskyi; assembly: GCA_030848705.1. Lineage (NCBI taxonomy): Eukaryota > Viridiplantae > Streptophyta > Magnoliopsida > Apiales > Apiaceae > Heracleum > Heracleum sosnowskyi. Next base: position 78,876,460 of record CM061235.1, read on the forward strand.
TTGGAGATTAAAGACAGGAAGGGTACAGAAAACCAGGTGGCTGATCATTTGTCTCGTTTGGAAGACCACAATAAGTATGCAGGGGATAAGACTCTAATCAATGAATCTTTTCCTGATGAGCAACTTTTTGGGGTGCAAGATGAAGAACCATGGTTTACAGATATTGTAAACTATCTTGTGAGTAATGTCATCCCGGCTGAATTTTCTTATGCTCAAAGGAAGAAGTTTCTACATGATGTGAAGTGGTACCGTTGGGATGAGCCATTCTTATTTAGACAAGGAGATGATCAGATGATAAGAAGATGCATTCCTTATAGTGAAACTGAGGGTGTTTTGCGAGATTACCATTCCACCACCTATGGTGGAGAGAAGACAGCTACTCGAGTACTTCAGGCAGGATTCTACTGGCCGACTCTGTTTAAAGATGCTCATCAGTTTGTGTTGAGATGTGATCGATGCCAAAGGGTTGGTAATATCTCTAGGAGGAATGAGATGCCTCTTAATATGCTGCTTGAAGTGGAGATTTTTGATGTGTGGGGAATTGATTTCATGGGACCTTTTGTTTCGTCTTGCAACAATCAGTACATACTTTTAGCTGTGGATTACGTGTCTAAATGGGTCGAGGTGAAAGCTTTACCGACCAATGATGCTAAAGTGGTGCTGATTTTTCTGCATAAGCAAATCTTCACGCGTTTCGGAACTCCAAGGGTAATCATCAGTGATGAGGGTACGCACTTTTGCAACCGTAAGTTCACAGCCTTGATGGCCAGGTATAATATCAATCATCGTGTTGCTACTGCCTATGACCCTCAGACAAATGGCCAAGCAGAAGTTTCTAACAGGGAAATCAAGCGTATTCTAGAGAAACTGGTAAATCCTTCGAGGAAGGATTGGTCGTTGAAGCTTGATGAAGCTGTTTGGGCTTATAGAACAGCTTACAAGACTCCTTTGGGTACGTCACCATTTCAGCTGGTGTATGGTAAGGCTTGTCATTTGCCTGCCGAGCTGGAGCACAAGGCATATTGGGCATTGAACAAGTTGAACTATGATTTATCAGCTGCTGGTGAGAAAAGAATGCTTCAGATTAATGAGTTGGATGAGTTCCGTCTACAGGTTTATGAAAACCACAAGTTATACAAGGAGAAGGTAAAGAGATGGCATGATAAGAAGTTGGTGCAAAAGTCCTTTGTTCTTGGCCAACTAGTTTTGCTTTTTAATTCTCGTCTCAAGCTTTTTCCTGGTAAACTCAAGTCAAGGTGGTTGGGACCGTTTACGGTCAAAACGGTGTTTCCACATGGTGCAGTGGAAGTTTTCGATAAGTCGCCGGATGAAGCATTCAAGGTCAATGGTCAGAGGTTAAAACCGTATTTTGGTGAACGGGTGAATCGCGAGGTGGAGACCGCGGTTCTTATTTCAGCTGATTAAGGAGTCAGGTATCACGTCAAGCTATTGACGTAAAACGAGCGCTTCGTGGGAGGCAACCCACGCATTTGTTGTATCATTTTTCTGTTTTAAAAAAAAATCAAAAAAAAAAATCAAAATTTTTTTTTTGGGCAGAAAGGCAAGCGCGCCCGCCCCTTCCAAGCGCGCCCGCGCCCACTCCCTGACCAGAAAAAAAAACGGGAAAAAAGTGAAAAATCCCCCAAATTCAGTTTTTATTTGTTTTTCACCCTATATAATCATAACCATATCTATCCCCAACCCCATTTTACAATCCCTAGCCCCTAAACTTTTCTCTCTCATTCTCTCTCTCAAATCTATACATACACATCCTTACATAATCTTTCATCTCATCCTAATTCCATGGCACCACCAAAGAGAGGTCGTTATGCGGGTAGTAGCAGCACTCGTCGTTCTTCTTCTGAGGAGGAGTCGAGTGTTGGTATTGGGGGTGAGAAGTTTTCTTCTCCGGAGGCTCAATTGGAATTCACTTGGTTGTTATCCAAGGCTGTGGCTAAAGAAAGGGGATTTTTGCCTCAACCTACTGATGGGCATCTATTCAGTATGATTACGAAGAGGGGTTGGGAATCTTTTTGTGAAGCGCCAGAGCCGGTCCCGTTGTCTATTGTGCGGGATTTTTATGCTAATGCTAAAGCCGACAAGAACGGTTATAGTGTGGTTCGGGGATTGACTGTGGACTACACTGCTAAGGCGATTCATCGGGTTTTGAATTTACCCTCCAACAATCGAATCCTTAAATCGACTTTAATAAAATAATAAAATTCAAAAATATTAAATCCTCAATTTTAATATCTCATTTCTTGAATATAATAATATATAATTCGCTGCCCGGTCAAATACTATACCAAAATAAAATTTGGAATTTCTGAATTCCGGTCGTCTTTGCATTCACTTATTCCCTCCGTAGATCACTAATATGACTTCGGAATATCCACACTACGTCTCGTACATAGGTGGCATGAAAAATTTTGTTAACCCTCAAAATCACTATTCATCCACCAAATTCACTATTCATTGATGCACTTAATCATAATAAGAAAAGTTTTAATTAATCCAAAAATTCGGGTTATTACAGTCTCCCCTCCTTAAAAGGATTCCGTCCCGGAATCAGCTTAGGAATAACTGGGGTACTTCTCTCCCATTGCACTTTCTAACTCCCAAGTGGATTCTTCCACTTCTTGATTTTCCACAAACCTCTCACTAGCTTGGCAACCTCGTCTCTTAGCAGTTCGAAAACAAGCATGCAATTTATATATCGCATCTACATATCATATATGAAAACAGTTTATTATCACAACAATAGTAAGTATGGGTTTTGAAAACTTGCCTCGGGTGGTCGATGTAGTCGGGACTCGGGACGTGGAATGGTGATCTATAATTTAATCAATAACGTCCGGTTAGTCCTTTATACGATCCAATTAAACCATAATATTCACGCACAACAATGAATTCTATAACGACCTTTTAAACAACAAATTCTTGGTTCGTTATAAGCCCATAATGTTCCTTAATCATTTCGTACAAAACTTGGTTCGTAATGGTTTACGCTTATCAATTTACCTAAACGAATTCTAAGTTATAACCAAACATTCACTTAAGGGGATTTTCACTTGTGCACCCTTCACTCAAACATTTCTCTAAAATCGAAACATTCATATTTTCACTTGATTCTTTTTGGGTCATTTTCATTACTGTCACAATCTTCTGTCACCAAAGTTCCAGAATTTTATCAATCTTTTAAGGGGTCCGAATTCAATTTACCATCCAGTGTCATGTAGTAGTTTTTGTTTCTTGACATCCTTACACTAAAATGACCATATCTCATAAACCATAAATTCTCTCAACATGAAATTTATATGTATACAAACTAAAAACCAAGATCTTGACAAGTATGATCAGTGGTTTCTGAGATTACAAATATTTTTGTCCCGAATTCTTGTTACAACACAGTACTAATCTCAAGAGTCACAAACTTGCTCATACAAAACTTAACTTTCATCCCTAGCCAAGATACTCCATTCAACAATTCTTAAATCACCAAAACCTCATCTTAAACTCTAGGTCACTTTATAAACATCAATAATTCATCAAGAACATGCATCTAAAATCAAGTCACAACCATAAATCATCAAGATTTCATCATCCAAGCACCAAACTTCCAAGAACAAACTCATACTTAAACTCAAACTTAAAACTCAAACTAAATAAAAAGGGTGGATGATGTTCATACCTTTCTTGAAGTCTTAACATACTAACAAGAGCTTGTAATCCTTAAGGAAGCCTTGATCCATGCTTAACATCCTCAAACTCACAAAAGAAATCAAGAACACAAGTTAGTGTTCCCGGATTTACTATTCTGCCGCAACTTTGACCCAATATTTGAACACGTTACACTGCTTGGATTGCCACGAAACTTTGAACGCACCTTGGTTATGGATTGAGGAAGCTCTGGTAAATATTTGGTGATTTTATCATGAGTAGATATTAAGTTACAAATTTTTCTTCATTGCTTGGTCCTGCTGGGCAGAAAATCTGGAGAATGAGAGAGAGAGCTTTTCTCTTGCTTTTCTTCTTTTCTTTTTGTTTTGTTTAATTGATAATAATGCTGATATTTTTGTATTAGAAAGTGGTGAGTCACCACATTTTGGCTAGTCACAGGGACACTTGTCGCGCATGCATGCGTTTGGCTAAAGTAGCTTTACTGGTTTGTTTCCTTTCACATGGATGATCCAAATGTTGCATTCCTCGAATTAATCTTGTTACATGTTACTTCCATGTCTATATTTAATCCTGTAGATGTTGCCTTGTTCCTCTTGAAACGATTGGAAATATTTCCTAAAAAGAGCGAATAAAACTCTACGCGATTCTCGCAGTGAATAGTACTATTCACTATTCACTCCAACAATCGAATCCTTAAATCGACTTTAATAAGATAATAAAAATTCCAAAATATTAAATCCTCAAATCCTCAATTTTAATATCTCATTTCTTGAATATAATAATATATAATTCGCTGCCCGGTCAAATACTATACCAAAATAAAATTTGGAATTTCTGAATTCCGATCGTCTTTGCATTCACTTATTTACTCCGTAGATCACTAATATGACTTTGAAAGTTTATTATATCGCCCCGTATATAGGGTGGTCTGAAAATCTTTTTAACCCTCAAAATCACTATTCATCCACCAAATTCACTATTCACTGATGCACTTACTCATAATAAGAAAAGTTTTAATTTTTCCAAAAATTCGGGTTATTACACTAGACAATCAGGTGCAGGCTAACATCAACTCAAACTCCATGCTTACAGTACTCTGGAAGAATCAGTATGGGAACAAGCTTGTTGATGAGGTTCCTATTTCTGACATCTCCAAGTTTGACTTCTCCAAAATCAAAGACCAATCCCTCAACTCTTTCAAATCTCAACAACTGTTCTCCAAGGTGGATGACTTGGAAAGGGAGGTAGCTGATCTTAAAGCTGAAAACAAAGTGCTATCTCACTCATTGGCAAAGCTGAATGACAAGTTGGATGACCAAAGCAATGCAACATCAAATATCTTGCTAGTCCAACAGCAAATGATGACAACCCTGCTTAGAAGCATGAATCTTCCTGTTCCTGGAGAAGCTCAAGACATCTTGTCTGATCCCAAGCCTAAGGGGGAGAAAGGAAAGGAGGTCATTTTGGAAAAGAGAGGGGGAGTACCTGTCAAGCAGCAAAAGCTTAAGGGAAAACTCACTGAAGAAACTATAAAGCCAATTACTCTTCCCTCTGTGGATGTCATCAATGCAGAAGGTCAAAGAAGCACAATCACAACTACCTACTATCCCTCCACAATGCCTATGGACACCTCAGCTCCTCAAATAATCACAAGTGCCAAACCTCTCAAAGCAACCATTGTAACTGAGGCCAAGCTACAGGAAGTTGCCAATTCAAACATCTATCATGATGAGGCCTTTCTGGAGCTTCTGAAAGCCCTTCACAACAGTGTTCAAGGAGATACTCTCAACTACAGAAACAAGATCAGTGAGCAAATCAAGTATCTTACTGTGGCAGTCAGAAAAATCAAGGATGCTCATCTAAGAGAGATTATCATGGTATCCAAGGACAACAGCCTTTGGCATCTATCTTTTGGAACTCTAGAAAAGCTAAGGTTTACTGAGCTGAACACAATTCTGGAGTTGATTGAGAAGCATGAGGTGAACAACAAAAGGCTAATTGATGACCTGTCAAAAGACCAATTCCAAAGACTGCCTGAGGTTATCTCTAACCCAAGGACAATACTGTATCAAAGCCTGAGCAAAGAAAACAACATTGAGCAATTAGTGATTCGAGCTCATCTCACAATCAAGAACCAGAACAAGATAAATCAAGTGTTGCAAATGCTCAGAGCTAAGAGAGGAGTCAAAACAGCAGAAGAGCTAGAAGCAATTCACCTTCTACAATCATTCTTGACTCATGGAATCATTCCTGAGTCACTTAAAGAAAGAAAGAAGAAGAAAGATGATGAGGAGGATGATGAGGATAAGACTTATAAGAGGAGAAGTAATTCTAGGAGCAATAAGGATGGAGGTGGTGAGAACAGCAAAGGCAAAACATCCAAGAAATCCAAAGATGCTGATGATGACAAAAGGGACTCCAAGGGAACAAAGGAAACTGTCAAGAAAACAAGAAGTGGAATTCAGCAAGTCAGGGACATTGCTAGCAGTATTTTAACCACAAAACAAGACTCCATGTCTAGGGTGGGTACTGTTAGTAATGATCCTCCCAAATCCTTATCCAAGACTTCTGAACCTGAATTGCCACAGAAGAAAGATGAAGCCACAAAAGAAATATCAAGAAGACACTTCCACAAAGTTACAGCTAGTGGAGTGTTACAGTGGATGAAAGGGAAAGGTATGAAGCTACTTCCAAGTGATGTGGCACTGAAGGCTAATTCTCCCTGCTCCAGAAAGCTACTTCAAGTGAAACATATGAAGATCAAGAGGGCAGCCAAAAGAACAAGGATAACAAAGAAGAATGGGGAAATCACTAATGTAGTAGGGATCAATGTTCTTCCTCTGGATGAAGACTATGATGAAGATGCCCTAGCATTTTTGAGAGCTCAAAGAATCTTTGAAGTCAAGGTGAAGCTAGATCATTTAGAGATCAAATACACTGATGGAAGAGAAAGGATAATGAAGCAAGGAAGCTGACAGTATTTTCCCAAATATGAACTTGAAAGGATTAATGCTCTTTTAAACTTTGAAGAAAAGGAAGAAAGGATGTGGAAAATAGAGATAGCAAGGTTTATGAAGATGCACTCTGATTATGAAGAGAATCTAAGGAAGGAAAATGAAAAGAAGATAATTCAGAAATAAAAAGAGATGGCTGAAATGGAGGAAAGAGCTAAGGACCTGAGGAAGAAAGGGCTTTGCAGGGTAAAACAAAATCCTTATATTGTGGAGTACAAAAATTCTCTTGGAGGCAAAAGCAAGATAAGGATGGAGTTTCTGGATTCATATGTGGAAAGTGCCCTCAAAGCTGCAATTGATGATCTAAAAGACTCTCCTCTCATTGAAGAACTTATTGCAAGAAAAGAACTTCAAGTGGCCATCATAGATATGAAGAGAAAAGAAGAAATGAGAAAGAAGAAAATCTATGATGATCTCCTTGACAAGGAACTGGAAAAAGAAGCAGCTAAGCATCAATGACAATTCTGTAAGCCTGAATGTTTAAGCTGTTATAAAACTCTGTTCATTATTTTCCTTTTTCTGCATATGTTCTTTTTATGTTAGTTAGGCTTGTTATCAGACATGAAATTGTGCCTAAGGGTCTTACTCACAATTTGGGGGAGATTGTTAGGCTCAAGACATGTCTGTATACCACCATTAACAAGCCTACACTATGTGACTATGTCACACTACATGACCTAGTGAATTCTATCACTGGGATATAGTATAGGTCTCTCTATGTACTTGTCTTGTTCTCATGAACATAAGCTTGATCATGTATGCTCAGAGTTATAATGAGCTTAGTAGGTTTCTTGCAATCTAGAATGTATATAGGCCACTGAATAATTGTCCTGGTAGAAGTTCAGAATTGTTCATGCAGCAGGACAGAGATGAATAAGGCCCTGAAGAAATAAGTTACAAAAATTTGACTAAGGCATTATATAGCAAAGTCAGAATAAAGCTATGTCGTGAAGTCACCAATATCCATGTCGAGAAGTGCTGGATCACATAGTCCATTTTGTACTATGTCGTGAAGTCCTCAAGACTCATGTCGTGAAGTGTTGAAGTCAGCAAAGTCATAATGTACTATATCGTGAAGTCCTCAAACAGCCTATGTCATGAAGTACTCAGAAAGCCTATGTCGCATAGTCCTCAAATGACCTATGTCGCATAGTCCTCAAATGACCTATGTCGCATAGTCCTCAAAAAGGCTAGATCGCGAAGTCCTCAAATGGCCTATGTCGCAAAGTCCCCAAGGCTATATCGCGTAGTCTCTACAAGTGACATCGCATAGTCTAGAATGAAGTGGAGTTCACGATATCAACACTTAGCCGTTTACAACAAGACAAATCAAGGTACAGAACCACGAATCAAAAGAGACAAATACTGAAGCATTTGTTCTGGCAAGGTGGTCCAAAGAACAGATGGCAAATCTATAGCTAAACTTGGAGAGAAAGATAAGAGACAAGCAGTTACAGAAACGGGAAAGACTCCGAAAAGCAGGTGGTCCTTCCTGACACAGTTAACTTCTTATGGCAGGACAAGTTGGACTTTCAGCTAGGGGTAACTGTGTAATTAGGTGTGTGTCTAGTTTGTATAGGTGAATATATATCGTGCACACACCACTGAAAGCTGTAAGAGAGATACACATAGTTTTATCCGAAGCACTCTTTTCTCTGTAAGCAAAAACAAAATACAAATTGTTCTTGTTTAGAAGCCAAAAATTCCTTTGTGAATTTCCGGAAAGTTGTAGTGTTTAATTTACTTAATACAAAGTAGATTAAAGTGATTGTGTGTGTTGTTTATTTTCCGCATATTACATAGCATAATCATATACAGTTTATCTTGTGTTTCAAGAATCGAAAAATATATCAAACTATACATTCACCCCCCCCCTGTCTAGTTTCTAGTGGTATTCATTACTAACACCTTCCACACTTGCCCTTCAAATTCCAAGTATTTCTACTTCAAGTGTGGATGAGTTAGCAGTAGTTCAAACACTTCTAGGCTTGAGGGAAGGGAGTGAAGTCACTGAGAGTGAGAGGCTGGTTTGCAACCAAGCAAAAGGAGATGAAGAGCAAGAGAGACAGACTATTTCTTCCTGTCTGGTAAAAGTGAGCACTGAGAGTTCCACCTTAGTAGGTGACGGTGAGGGTGTGAGAGGTGTGAGCCAGGGGGAGCCCATGATGCAAGAAAAGAGAGAAAATGAGAGAAAAGCAGGTACAGGAGAGATAAGGATGGAAGACTCGGCCATTGAAAGTGAGTCAATGAATGTCAGTGATGCAGACAGGGAAAGATTGTTCCAATTTGAATACCAAAATGCGTTGGATCAAGTCAACTTGAATGCTGAGACATTTACTCATCCTGATCCAGCCTATCAAGTCTTGGCTGGACATGGCAATGTGGAGGCAGAAAGGATGTTGAATTTAGTACACACAACTGAATCAATGTCTAGGGCAAAGGAAGCTATTCAGAATCTACCTCCAGGAGCTGGTGAAGATTTTAGTTATGATGAAGACAGTGATGATTCTGAGAGTGGTGAAGGAGGAGATGAAGACCCTTCCACTCTCCAAGAGATGCCTACTTGGTTGTTCTCCAACTCCTATGTTCACAATGACACCAAGTCAGTCATTCTCAGGAATTATCAAAGGGCACGTGATGAAGCTCAAACATCAACTCCACAGCATGCCACCACAGTTCATAACTTTGTGGCATCACTTCAGCTTCATCAGGCCCACATCCTGCAACAAAGAGCCAACACTGATGATATCAAGAACCATCTAGATGGGGTGAAGGATGCTTTGGCAAGAAGAATTGATGTTGTTGCCCGTTCCACATCTCAAAGATGCAAGCAAGACAAGTTGGTAAATGATGTGGATGCTCTTACTGGGAGGATGGATAAGATGGAGAAGCAAATGGACACCTTCTTGGCTAACCAGAATTTACAGACTCAGCTTTTGCAACAGTTGCTGCAGTCAACTGGTGTCACTCAAACTCTTGCTGATAACAAAAAGGGGGAGAATAGTAAGGGGGAGAGTGCACAAGTGGTATTTACAACTCAAGGTGTGCCATCAAGTCAGGGGGAGTCACCTCAAATCATAGCAAATCCAAGTGAGTTTCAACTTACAAAGGTATGTTGCCCAGTAAATAACAATTGTAGAAGGGGGGTTGAATACAGTTGTATAAGATTCTCGACTTATTAAAGTATATATCACAAATATGAAAGAATAATAACAGCTTTATTAAATCTGATATAAAACTGTTCCAAATTCTCTCAAGAAATTCTGATGTTCTTGAGAGCTTCTAGGTTACAAAATACTCGTGTATGTGATTGATATAAATCGAAACCTAAACTGTGTTTATATACTACACAGCTTCTCTATCAATTACAAGATAAGTCCTAATCAATTACAAAGATTGAAACCTATCCTAAATCAATAGCTGCATTACTATAAATAAGGAACCGACAAAATAAACTTCCTTATTTAACTAGACTCCAAATATAACTCGAAGTAGGAATCCTGATCAGCTTCCAGTCCTGATCCCAGTCCTGATATAGAAATCCTGATGACAATCCTGATACTGACGCTTGATCAAATACTAATGACCATGCAATACTGATGACATCAGCAATCCTGATCAGTTGAGTCTAGCTCCTGACGATCATTGAATCCTGATCTAACAATCTCCCCCAATCTTATACTTTTTAGAATAAAGTATAAATTCCTAGATTCAATGATGTCAAAAATATATTTACAAAATGTACAAGTATTTACAGTAACAACTTATATGTTCAGATTCTTTGATAGAACAGATTCATCTTCAAGAATTTGGATAACAAATTTTCTTCTTTTTCTTCAAGAATTTGAATCAGTCTTTCCTTAAGATTTCTGAGCTCTTCATCTTCATCTTCATCATCAATCTGATAGATAGCTGCTCTGAGATTCTGAATGGAGCTTCTTTGTAGACTGTGCTCTTCAAGCAAAAGATAAGCAATTTTCTTCCCATCAGGATTAAGATTAAGATGGGTCATTCCAAAAATCACTTCTTTAACAGCAGTGCCCCTTTGCATTTCCACATCTTGACCTCTCTGATTTATGTACATGGGAGTACAATCACCATTAAAATTTCTACCTCCATCCAGTCTTCTTCTAATTGTAGACAAAATCATGTCACTCCATATCTTGCACACTTCATTCTTCCATTTTAACAAATAATGAACATATTTCAGTTCCATTGTAGTTTTTACCAACAGATCTTGAATGGATAGAATCTTCACAGAACCATCTTTCATGAAGTAAAGAAGCTTTTCTTTCTTTTCAGAACCATCATGACAATCTATTATTATATCAACAGATAATAAATTGTTCAGGTTTTCAGAAGTTAAAATACCTCCATTTTCAGTCAAGGAGTAAGGATCAACGTAAGGTAGATTCAGAAATTCAGCATCCCTGTGTCCAATACCTCCTCTTGAATTACTTGTAATTTGCCTTAGAGTTGAAAACATCTGTAACCAGAGTGCTTTTGATCTAAAAGAATCAGAAAAATCAGCAACACTGAAGGCACTTGTGATAATTTCACCAGACTGAAAAATGATAGGTCTATCACACCTAAGTGTGTCAATATGTTTCCAATTTTTGTCTTTTTCCTTCTTATAAGCATAACTCTTCTCTAGCTGAGGTTGTTGTCTTCTTGCATTTCTCCACAACCCTTTATTTGAAATTTTTAGTCTTTGCTTATAGAGCTGAAAATCTTTATTTGTTGACCTTGTTATTCTTCTTCTTCTGTCTTCTTCTTCTTCATCTACTTCCTTATTGTGAGAATCAACCACTGTAGAAAGAATTAACAAACCAACCTCTTGCAGAATTTCAGAATCATCAGGATCTTGAACATTGTCAGGAACAATATCAGGATCAGATTCTTCAATTTGATTTGTATTGCTGAGAGTTGATTGTCTTGGTCTTCTTCTCAATTCAGGTTCTTCTTCAACAATTCCATCATCACCAAAAGGAACTTCTGATATTTGAGTAGGTTCAGGAATTTCTTCAATTCTCAGAATTCTAGACCTTGTTTGTCTAGGCATGTTTTGATTTGAAGATCCTCTTCTCCCTCTTCTAGCACCTCTCCTACCTCTGCCTCCTCTACCTCTAACAGGAGCAGGATTCTTAAAACTTTCCATCATTTCTCTCTGTTGATTTAGAAATTCTTCGTGTGAGAGATCAGGATATTCTTCAGTAGCAGTAGAAAGTGCCTTCCTTGCAAATAACTGTTGAACTCTCTTATCAGTGTGATAAAGAGTAACAACATTTCCATCTCTTATTTTGAACTTCTGGAATAGATTGGATGCATCTTCAGGATTTTCAATGAGCACATCTTCATCACCTTCAGGAATTGTAGCAAGAATTTGTCCATGACCAGGCGTCAGGATTTGATCATTCATCAGGATTTGATCACCTGTCAGGATTTGCTCTTCCGTCAGGATCTGAGATTGCACCAATGTCCTTACTGTCCTTACTCCAGAATCAGAAACATGAGTTGACTGCGTTGTTTGACTTTGAGAAGTTTGAATTGTCTTCATAACAGCAGCATCAGAGGTTTCTCCTTGTAGAACTTTGTCACCACCATCATTTCCAGTATAATCATCATCATTTCTTAATACTAGATCAGGTGTACATTTTGTCTGACTAACCTTCTCCCCCTTTTTGACATCAGAATGTAACAATAAATTCAAAATTAAGGCAAGAGAGGCTTGAACATCAGTTACCTTTGCATCAATAGAATCAATTCTGCTGTTGATGGAGGATTGTTCAGAAATAACTGACTTGACATGGGATTCCACTCCTCTTAGTTGAAGAACAGTAGGCACCTTTGTAAAGTTAGTAGAAATATCACTCCTTACCAATTCAGTAGCAGCCTTGACAGAATCAATCACATGTTTGAGGCTTTTGGATAAAAGAGTATTAGCCTTCAAATGATTCTTCAAGTCTTCATTCTCTATAAGTTTCACTGCATCTTAAGCATGATCCAAGGCATATGGATAGCTGACAGATTCATCAGATCTATACCATTCATTTTCCCATTGATGCATTTTCAACTGCACATCAGGATTAATTGGAGAAGGAGCAGAAAAGTCTTGTCTTTGATCTTTTCCAGAAGTAGCCTTGCCAGCCATGAATGTGTTTGATGAACCATAGTTAGTTCCAAGACTAGATTTGAGGGCTGTAACAAGCTGATCCTTCTCATCTTGATTATCATCATCAGAATCATCACTATCACCAGCATCAGAATCATGAGTAACATCAGGATCAGAAATAGCAATACCTTTAAGTTTGTCCTGTGATGCTGTGATAGAATCTGTCATTGGTCTTGAGCTTAGTGGTTGTATCAGGATTGGCTCAGCATCAGGAGCACCACTAGCATCAGGAGCAACACCGTCAGGATTTGCTTGGCTTGCATCAGGATTTGATACTGATGGTTCTTGTGTAGCCTGAGGTTTAGAAGCTTCTGCAACACTTTGAGTTGGAGGTTCTTGTGTGCTTCCCTCATTGACAGTGTCCTCGACCAATCTTTCATTATTGCCAGAAACTGTAGCTTTGCCTGCATCTTCACATTGAGAAGATGGTTCTTGTGGGGCTGGAATAGAAATGTCTGCATTTTCCCTTTGAGAAAATGGTTCTTGTGTGACCATTCCAATAGCTAAGCCTTCACTCAAACTTTGATTGAGCGGTTCTTGTGTGGCAGGATCGTCAGTAGCTGCTGAACCACTTTGAGATTCAGGTTCTTGTGGGCTTGATCCTTTCAGCTTCTGTTGTCTCTTAAAGACTAATTCTTCTACTTTCCTCTTTTTCTCCATGGGATGTGAAAACCCAAGCTTGGAAGCAGTCTCAGCAACCTTCTCCCATGAAATTTCAACAATCTTTGCAGTTGGGGAGGCCTTTGCTGGAGAGTCTGAGATAGAGACAATTTTTGGTTTTGCATCAGGAATACCAACATCAGGATTTTCTTGAGCATCAGGATTTGATGACTCATCAGGATTTGATGTCTGAATATCAGTATCCTTCATTTGCACCTTCAAAGGAATATGATACCTGCTTCTTGATAATTTCCTTTTCTTCTGTGAGTTTGTAGGATTGGTCACAGCTTCAATAGCAGTATCAACAACTTCCTTGACTATCTTAAACTTAGAGGAGATAGGCATATCATCCTCAGAATCACTTTCATCTCTTAAAATCAACTTTATTTTCACTGAAACATCCTTAACACCCTTGGCAGCCTTCTTGACCAGGACCCCTTGTACACCCCCTTGTATCTTCTTTTTAGTGAGTGGTGTAGAGGAAAAATCCTTTGAACCTGATTGCCTTCCAGACACATCAGTTCTAGCTGATTTCTTAGTTTTTACAACTAAAGTCTTTTGTGAGACAATAGAGGTGGCTGAGGACTGTTTGAACTGTTTGGGTTGGATGCTTGGGTCAGGAACAAGGTGTGATTGGCCTTGCTCCATAGCATTAGAAATTGTTCCATATTGAGTAGGCATTTTCTCTTTCAAGAAAAGCCTGACCTCATCAGGAATAAAGGCATTGCATGTGAAACCATTTGCCTTACCACTATTGACTAAGGACTTCAAATTGTTTTCTGTAATTCTACAAATAGGTAAAATCACATCATCTTCAAAAACAACCTTAGGACATAAGTGATTAAATATCAACTGTAAAAATCTAAGAAAACAAACAGAACCTAACTTATCTGATTTCCTATCACTTAAAGCTTTCAGAATAAATGACCCATAATCAAAAACAGTAGAGTATATAAGAGAATACCCTATTTTGAGTGATCCTGACGGTAGAGCATCAAAATTAGATGTCTTATTCAGGAAGCAGCGACTGATGGTGTCAAAGAAATAGTTCCATTCCTTCTTCAGCTTCGTCCTAAAGAGATTTCCATATCTCTTAACTTCTCCATTATAACCCAATTTTGTAACAAACTCAAAAAGAGTCGAGTCTGAAACATTATCAGGAACAACATCACCAAGAATAGGCAAATGTAAGGCTTCCTCCACTACTGCAGGAGTCATATAGTGCGTAACCCCATCATATTCAAAGCTCATCAGGATTGAGCCAGAATGCCCTTTATCAAAAGAAACTGAATTCCACACCTGCATAACCGATTTAAAAGAAACACTTACATGTTCGGTTAGAGCATACTTCAATTGACTTGAAGCTAGTAAATCCTGTACTATATGAAACTCAGAGGGCAGATCCTGATGATCCAAAACGGCTACAAAATTATTAGTGGCAAAAGTAACACCACTAATCACAGTCTTCTTGTTCATGAATGATGAAGACGCCATTAAAACAGAATAGAAAGCTTGAGAATTGAGAGTTAAAAATTAGGGTTCTTGAGTACAGAGAGAGAAAGAAGATGAAAAACTGATGATGAGAGAGTAAACGGTAAATTAGAAAAGCAAATGTATTTTGTTAAAACAAAATATTACTCTCAGTGACAGGTGGCATGCTGTGATTTGTGCAACAATAATTAGTGGACCAATTTACGTGCTAAATTAAACATAACCGCACCGCTTTTTATGTGTATCTATATGTATATATATTACAGTGTAACACTCGCGCGCATACAGTTGTCCAGCTAAAACTCAAACATTTCTCATCAGTAACTGACGAAAAATCAGGCATAATTTAAGAAATGAAATACTGACCAGTACATCAGGATTGACCAGTTGACTTCCTGTCAGGATTGTGTCCTATCAGGATTTGATCAAAATTACATACCTTGCAGAATGACCATCAGGATTTGATAGTCATCAGGATTTCTTCTTTGTAGCTTTCCTCAGAAATTCTCAAAATTCATCATTCCTAGTTCATTCACCAACTTATTGAAAGTAGCTTTAGGCAGTGGCTTGGTGAATATATCAGCTAGTTGTTGATCAGTAGGAACAAAATGAAGTTCAATTGTTCCTTCCAGAACCTGTTCTCTTATAAAATGATATCTAATACTGATATGTTTAGTAAGAGAATATTGAACTGGATTTCCTGTCATTGCAATAGCACTTTGGTTATCACAATAAATAGGTATCTTGGAGTATGACAAGCCATAATCTAACAACTGATTTCTCATCCACATTATCTGAGCACAACAACTTCCTGCAGCAATGTACTCAGCTTCTGCAGTTGAAGTAGAGATAGACTTTTGCGTTTTACTAAACCATGAAACTAGTCTACCACCCAAAAACTGACAACTTCCTGAAGTACTTTTCCTGTCTATTTTGCATCCTGCAAAATCAGCATCTGAATAACCACACAACCCAAAATCTGATTCCCTTGCATACCAAAGGCAAAGAGAAGGAGTGCCTTTGAGATATCTGAAAATTCTTTTGACTGCAATCAGATGGGGTTCCCTAGGTTTTGCTTGAAATCTTGCACACAGACAGGTTGCATACATGATATCTGGTCTACTTGCAGTGAGATACAATAAAGAGCCAATCATCCCTCTGTAGTGAGTTACATCTACCTCAGCTCCTTGATCAGGATCAAGTTTGGTAGCTGTAGCAATAGGAGTTGTTGCAGTAGCACAATCTTGCATGTTAAACCTCTTTAATAAATTCCTTGTATATTTTGACTGATTGATAAAAATGCCATTATCAGTCTGTTTAACTTGAAGACCAAGAAAGTAACTCATTTCTCCCGTCATGCTCATTTGATATCTTGACTGCATAAGCTTAGAAAACTTTTCACAAAGCTTATTGTTTGTTGACCCAAAAATGATATCATCAACATAAATCTGAACTAAAAGAAAATCCTTACCATGATTCAAGTAAAATAGAATTTTATCAATGGTACCTCTTTTGAATCCACTTTTCAGTAAGAATTGAGCTAAGGTTTCATACCATGCTCTTGGAGCTTGCTTTAGTCCATAAAGTGCCTTATCCAATCTATAAACATGATTTGGATATTTTGGATCAATGAAACCAGGAGGTTGTCCAACATAAACTTCTTCCTCCAGTTCACCATTTAAGAAAGCACTTTTAACATCCATCTGGAAAACCTTGAATTGCTTGTGAGCTGCATAAGCCAGAAAGATCCTGATGGCTTCTAGTCTTGCAACAGGAGCAAATGTTTCATCATAATCAATTCCTTCTTGTTGAGAATACCCCTTTGCAACTAGTCTTGCTTTGTTTCTGATTATTACACCATCTGAATCAGTCTTATTCTTGAAAATCCATTTTGTACCAATAATTGACCTATTCTTTGGTCTTGGTACCAGTTTCCAGACTTCATTCCTTTCAAATTCATTCAATTCTTCTTGCATTGCAGTGACCCAATCAGCATCCTTAAGTGCATCTTCAACTTTCTTAGGCTCCTCCTTGGATAGAAAGTTGTGATATAGACATTCATTCTGAGTTGCACTTCTTATCTGAACACCTGCATCAGGATCTCCAATTATAAAATCAGGAGTATGGCTTGCAGTCCATATCCTTGCTGGTGGTAAGTCATTTCTTGAAGTAGATGTTCCCCCTGGATTGGTGTTATCTTGGTAAGAAGAATTTGCTTCAGTGGAAGCTCCCCCTGAATTGTTACTGTCACCTCCTGATGAATTATCAGGATTATCACTTGAATCAGTATCTGAAGAATTTTGTCCTGATGATTGAGTAGACTCAGAATTTGTAGTAGTTTGCTGTTGCTCCCCCTCAACATATGAACTGTCAGTAGTATCATCAGTAGCACCATCAGTAGCACCATCAGTATTTGGTGGGTCATCAAGATTTGATGAATCATCAGGATTTGGTGACCCATCAGTATCTGATGATGTATCAGTATCTGATTCCATTTCTTCAGGTTCCTTGGTAGATTCATTTTCAAAAATCAATCTATCATGTGAGTCTTCATCAATTCCTGTTATCTTCTTATCATCAAAAGATACATGTATTGACTCCATGACAGTCCTTGTTCTCAAATTGAAAACTGTAAAGGCTCTTGATGCAGGATAGCCAATGAAAATTCCCTCATCAGCCTTTGTTTAAAATTTCCCTAACTGTTCAGGATGAGTTCTGAGAACAAAACACTTACAGCCAAACACATGCAAATGCTTCAAACTAGGTTTCTTCTCCTTGAGTATTTGATAGGGAGTTACACCATGTCTGTTTATCAATGTGAGATTTTGTGTATAGCATGCTGTGTTGACTGCTTCTGCCCAGAAATATGTAGGTAATTTAGCTTCTTCCAACATAGTTCTGCCAGCTTCAATAAGAGTTCTATTTTTCCTTTCTACTACTCCATTTTGCTGGGGTGTGCCAGGAGCAGAGAATTGTTGAATAATTCCTTTGTATTTGCAGAACTCTTCCATCTTTGAATTCTTGAATTCAGTCCCATTATCACTTCTCAGAATCTTGACTTAAACTTTGTGCTTGTCTCAATCATTCTCACATGATCCAACAGTATTTCTGGAGTCTCATCTTTTCTGTTCAGAAAGTACACCCAGGTGAATCTAGAGTATTCATCAACAATTACAAGAGTGTACCTTTTCTTACTGATGGACATTATGTTGACTGGTCAAAATAGATCAAGATGTAGCATGTAATATGGTTCTTCAATAGAGGATTCAGATTTACTCTTAAATGATGTCCTTCTCTGTTTAGCTTTTTGACATGCATCACAGAGTCCATCAGGAGTATACAATACTTTAGGCAATCCTCTAACCAAATCTTTCTTAACCAACTCATTGATGTTGCTGAAGTTGAGATGAGAAAGCTTCTTGTGCCAATTCCAACTCTCATCTACTGATGCTTTACTGATGAGACAAGTAGGAGAGCCATCAGTATTTGATTGAATGTTGGCTTCATAAATGTTACCATGCCTGTAGCAGTGAGTGCAACCTTTCCTGATGCTTTGCTGACTATTTCACAATGAGTGGAATAAAAGTTGACATGATAACCTCTGTCAATGATTTGACTAATACTCAACAAGTTGTGTTTTAGTCCTTTCACTAGAGCTAGTTTTTCAATGATGACATTTCCAATGATTATATTGCCATATCCCAAAGTTTGTCCAATGTTGCCATCTCCATAAGACACAGTTGGGCCAGCTTTTTCTTCATATTCTGATAACAGGGCCTTGTTTCCAGTCATGTGCACAGAACATCCACTATCCATGACTAACACATTTTTCTTTTTACCCTGCAATCAGAATATCAAAACACTAGTTAGAATATTTAGGAACCCACACTTGTTGGCTTCCTTTTTCATGCATTTTATTAATTTTAGCAGCAGAAGACTTTTTTACCTTAGCAGTCCTGACTGGATTAACTCCATCAGGATTTGCTTTGTCAGTATCAGTATTAAGAAAAGCATGCTTCACTTTGACATTTTTAGATTTACCAGAATTTGTACTTTTATTGAATTTAGGTAAAGGATCATAAAAGTTATAGTACAAATCATGGTATTCTTCACATGTATAAATAGAATGCGATTTACTACCACAATGAAAGCAGGAATTCTGTGGTTTATAAAATACTGATCTATTCTTAAAATCAGACCTAAGAATTTTAGTAACCTTCTTTTTACTCTTCCTGCAATCAATAGCAAGATGATTAGAGTTACCACAGGTATAACAACACTTTCTTGGTGCATTTGGGATAAACTTATAATTATTCTCTTTATTAATCCCAACTTTACCATTCTTGTTTCTCTTGACAGAAGGCGGATTATGTTTACCAGTCACCTCACTAACTTTTTCCCTAAGTTGTTTCTGAGACAATAAACCTACATTTTTCTTTTCAGTTTTCTTAACAGGTTTAGACTTCAGATTAGAGACTGAGTTTTCAGAAGTAGATCCTTTTTCAAAAGTAGAATTGGGATCATTACCAAATACAAATTTAACAAGCTTAATCTTTGATTTGGTCTTGTCTATAACATGTGTGTAGGTCATTGGATTTACTGTCTCATCTATAACAACTTTCTTTTTCAATTTCTTATCCTCATCTGACTTATATCCTAGACACTCTTTCCAATTCTTAGAAGTATTTATTTTATGAAATTTCCTTCCAGAATCTGTCCAGGTTCTGATTTTCTCTTTAGCATCCTCAAGTTCCTTTTCAAGAGTAGTACATTGAGATTTCATCTCTAAATACATGTGTTTAGCATTATCACATTCTATCTGTACTTTTTGCATAAAAGAGAATTCAGTTTCTAGATGCTCATTTCTTTTCCTAAGTTCAGACATTTCAGATAAGATTCTAGTATTCTCAGCAGTTTGACTTCTAAAGCTAATATGCAATGACTTTAGAAAACGTCTTAACTCAGAAGCATTATCAGTATCAAAATCAAAGACAGTATTTAGTACCTTATCATCAGGAACATCAGTATCATCAGTATTGGCCATTAGGGCATAGTTGACCACCTCAGTGTCAGATTCTGAGGAAGAGTCCATCCAATCCTTGCTTGAAGTGATGAGTGCTTTAGCCTTCTTGCACTCAGTAGCAAAGTGCCTCATTCCATTACACTTGTAGCATCTAACCTTTGACTTGTCAAATTTGCCACTTTTGTAAGATCCGGAAAAATTACGTGTTAATATTTGATGTGAAATGAAATTTTATTTTCATATCAAAATTTATTAAATGTTTTATCTGTTTAAATGCGTTAAGTTATTCGTTAAATGGTCAAAGATGTGATGTGGAGATGTTATGTGAATATTTGTGGTGATTAGAAATTATTTAAAAAAGGATGTCATTCTATTTCATTATTATTTTATTTATCGAAAAGAAAAATTATTCTGTACCCTAATTATTCGGGAAATTGGTATATTGTTCGTACCAATATTTCATTCGTTAAAGTGGGAAATATTCGGAAACATTCGTAATAGAGGTATTTTGGTTCGTATATCTATTATTAAACGATTCTTGTAGTTATCCATATATTCTGGATAATTATCATCTCGAAAAGCGTGTATTCTATTTTATTGTATTAAAACTATCTAATGGATCAATATCGATCCAAAAATGTCGTTTGGGGTATTATTTTTCAATAAGTATAAAAAGACGAATCGTACATTATCCTTCGTATAATCCATATTTCGTATATACAAAAATATAAAAATCTCGGAACCGTGTTCTTCGTGTTCTTGTAAATTGATGGCATGGTTGTGTTTATTATGTGATGTAGAGTATGTATATGATTTTTAATTTGGATTTTTAGTGAGATTTCGAGCTAATCGGAAGTTTTGTAGTTCGCCGGAGTTCTTGAACTATTGGCCGGATTTTCGTTCCAGAAAGTGATTGATGTTGATACCTATACCAATGGATAGATCGGGGGAAGTAGAATGTAACCGTGTAATTAGTTTCGAGGTTGGGAACTGCTTGGGGTTGGCCGGAGAAGCGCCGTCGCGGCGACGGGTCGCGTTTCTCGGCGAGTTCCGGGCAGATTCCGTGCGTTTGATGGTTGATATGATGGTGTGTTCGAAAGACTTGGTATTCCCGTGTATTTCCCTGTGAAAACCGTGAGTCTGGGGAAGTTTCGGAGTCGTCGAAAAAGTTTCCGGTGGACGGAACCATGCCGGAAACTAGAAAACCCAGTTTTCCGGTGGTGTTCTTGGCCAACCCGAAAACTGTTCTTGGCGACCCGTTTAGATTTTGACCCGACCCGCCTTTGATCTTAGAAACCCTAATCTATTTTCAGAAAAGTGTTTCTGTGATTTATTTTTATAAAATAAATCAAAAATTGTTTTAAAATTCTAAAAATCATATTTTTGATTTAAAAATACATTTTATTATTCAGAAAATTTTATAAATTTATAAATATTTATTAAAATCGAAAACTGATTAAATTTAATTATTTTAATTATTTTGATTAATAATTAATTTGTTTAATTAATTGATTAATTCTTTTAATCAGTTAATTCTTAATAATTAATTATTAATTAGATTTAATTAATTAATTTAAATTAAGTTTAATTATTTTCTAGCTTGGTTCATTTATTTAAAAAAATAGTTTGAGTGTTTGGAAATTGTCAATTAATTTTATATTAATTGATTAAATTGTTTTTAAATCTTTATATTGGGATAAATGATCCGATCTTTGATCTAAAAATATTTCGAGGTTTAATTCCTTTTAAATGAGAGTCGAATATTTTTCTAAAATTATTTCTTGGACGTTACGAGACTTATGTGATTTATTTATCGCAATTAAATGACAGTGTGTGTTACGTGAAATATGTGAATTATTTATTTATTGAATCATAAATACGAATAGGTGATTGGTGACTTGTTTAAATATTTTGGTCGTGTCTAATATTATCACGAGGGGTAGTTGGAATAAAAATTTGTCAGTAATGTTAGAAAATGAGATTTATGAGACCGTTGACTTGGATGTTGACTGTTATAGTATAGAGATTTTCGACGAGCGTGATACGTGGGTTGTTTATTTAATTAATCATGATTATTGTATCAATTGAAATATGGTTATATATGCAACAGAAGCTATTGGGCGAGATGAGTTAGATTATCGAAGTATGTTAAATGAAAGATGTCGGGGAAGGATGAGGTATTGTTTACGACTGATTGAGTTATTTGCAAGTATTTTCTTCCAACAGAGATATCGGTAAGATTAGTAAGTGCGTCAAAGTTAAGTTACAATTGTTTGTGGAATGTGAGAATCATACGTTGAAGACTAAAGTACTGTCTCATGTTTGACTATCGAGGCAGACGCGTGGATTCAAAATTCTAAGGATCAGATTGATGGTAATCACAAGAGCGTTAAATCAAAGAATGACGGAAATAGATAATCGTGTTATAAGATGTAACACCCCCAGATCCAGGGTCAGGAATCTGGGTTGTCACGCTCCATCAATTATACAATACCTGCTTTTACTTACAACATTCTAATAATATAACTCCAAAAGACCCCAATCACTTACGCACACACACACAAGTTATAGCCTTGGAAATGAGCAACAATAATCAACATTTGTTATTACAACCCAAATGTACTATCCGGGATCTCATCTATTATTTACAACCTCTACCTGAAGTTACAATAATAGACCCCACAATTCTATACAAGGTTTAGTAATACAAACCCACTCAAAATAATTCTCACTAATTCAAGCTGCAACTATTCTGCTCACACCGACAGTATCCATCCTGCATCAACTAACTCCAGGGTGGTCTCTCCATTCCCTTGCTCTCGTAACATGAGGTGGATTCGGCAATGTTTTCCTCATGCTGAAAGATTTAATAAATCAAGAATGAGCTAATAGTGCTCAGCAAGAAATCTATCCCAATTTAAATATTTAAACCTTTTTGGGAGATAATCCATATGGGACCCATATTTAAAAACTACTAGGGTTCGATCCCCAAAATAGTATACCTTTCAAAATACCGTATGACTTATAATCATACTCAATTACTTTTCGTAAATCATTTAGAAATCCTTGGTATCGATATAATGAACCAAGATTCAAAACATATCTTTATAACCACATGTTACGCATTGAACGGATATAATACTAGTATAACATAAAAGATGAAGTTACGAGGAAAATTTCATATAATGTTCCGTAACCCAAAATCCACTTATGCATATATAATCTGAGTAAGGTTTTATCAGAGTCATAACTCATAAAATAAAAGATGAAGTTGCAAGGATTTATTGTAACTTCATTTTTTTGAACACTTTTCAACCCCCTGCCAACATGATCGGTAAACCTGTACCAAGAATGTCATCCTTAGTCCCTTTCAATACATGTTGCAAAAAACCCCTGCCAACATGATCGGTAAACCTGTACCAAGGATGTCATCCTTAGTCCCTTTCAATACATGTTGCAGAATTATCCAAATTGGATGATGAACCAATACTGGAGTAATCACCGCGCCAGTTGTCCCAACCTCACTATGACCAGTAGCAGGTCGTATAACTAAAAATGTTTTCTACATGTAGATGGAAGAACACGACAGCCTGACATTGTCTACCGCCTTTCTGGATCTCCCCGGCCCATTTGGGGCAATAAAAATGATGGGTCGGCGCGACTCGACCTCTTACACTGCTCCTAGTTCGGATGAAATCCATGACTCTGAAACGTAAAGATCGTCTCCCTTTCCCCAAGTGTAATACTTGTTGATACGACTCCACTAAGTAGTTATATCTAGGTTGGAAAGGAAGATTCTCCGATATTTCACAAGCTATTGCTTGTTAATGGATATCGACTTGTTCCATCAATTCACCCCTCGATCGTTGAGGTGGTAACACAACATTTGACTTGCAGCAATTAAATTGCTCCGAGAAAATATCTGTCCCCTGACAGTTTTGAGTTGAGAGTTTAAAATGAGTAGCAGTCACTTAAATTAGGTTTCCCATATTTTTGATAGTTGAGCGAGTATTTAAATCCTCTTAAAAGATAGATTTAAATGCAAAAACAGTGTTTGGGAACCTCCCCTTGATTTAAAATAATTAATAGTACAGCTTAGAATATCCTTCGTAATTATTGAAGGTCGAGGATAAACTTTAAATAATACAACACAATTTAAAAATGTGTTAAAAGTATTTAATAAATAATCAAATGATATTTATTAAATAAATAAACTTTAAATGAATATTCAAAAATAATATTCATTAAATAAATAAGGATTGAATGAATATTCAAAAATAATATTCATCAAATAAATAATTATTGAATGAATATTCAAAATAATATTCATTAAATAAATAAGTCTTAAATGAATATTCAAGATAATATTCATTAAATAAATAATGATTAAATGAATATTCAAAATAATATTCATTAAATAAATAAGGATTAAATGAATATTCAAAATAATATTCATTAAATAAATAAGGATTAAATTAATATTCAAAATAATATTCATTAAATAAATAATCATCGAATAACAGTTATCCGATATCTTTATCGGAAAATAATCTTTAACATATACAGAGAATATAACTACTTCCGGTCTAAAGAATAAAATCATATGCCCTTTTTACCTAGGACATTTATAAAAATCTGGCTTCTAACTAATATCTCATATTTAGCTTAGAAGCCCATAATCAAATCATAACCTCGAGTATCACTATATATAGCAGTTCGAAGACAAGCATGCAATTTATATATCGCAATGTACTTGGGAATAAAACATGTATACTTCTCATTTGCATACCATATATGAAAGCATTTTATTATCACAACAACAGTAAGCATAGGTTTCGAAAACTTGCATCTATTATATGCATACATCAGAATATGGTACTTTAAAATACAGCATGGAATGAGAAAACTTGCCTCGGGTCCTTGGTTGTTGGGGGTTCGAGAACTTGTCGGGAAATCTATAAATAAAGAAATACCCGATCAGTCCCCTGGCTTAATCATTTAAAGTGCATTTAACTTAAGCACTAACGTTCTATTAACGAACATCAATTGTCTCGCTCTTGGTCATCTATATCCTCATAACATTCCGTAAACTTATACGTCAAAAGTTTGGGTGAAAATCTATTCACAAAACCCAAGTACTTATCCATTACTAACTTCCTGTTTTTAACCATCCCCTTAAGGGTATTTCACTCGCGCAACCTTTGTTCACGTATTTTTATAAATTCACCAACTTATCTCTTTAACACGAAACCTTCTAGGTTCCTTTCCTAACTATTCATTCTAGCATCCACTTAAATATCTCGGCCAAATTCCATTTTTAAAGGGTTTGATCACTATCTCAAAGTTCATGCAATGAACTACTTAGTTACGCGAAACCGCTTTCACTAAAACGGACGTTTCTCCTAAACCGTAAATCAAAACGATACGATTCTTTCGCTAAAACAAACTAGACAACCATATACTTGTACCCATAGGCAGTGATGATACTAAAAATGATTTATGGTCTCAGACATCAACTGTTTTTAAGGGTTAACGAAATTTTACCATTACGACGGCTATAATTCGGACATTTCCATTTTGTCACAACATAACCAAGCCACACCGGGCATACCATACATCCACAACCTCAGAAAACAACCTTTTTACTACTCTAAGGTCAGTGGTGTGGCTACAATCCAACACCCACCATTTTTCATATTTTACAAAGTTAAATAACAACCAAAATACTTAAACATGATCTCTTAAGCTTATAACATCAAAACAATCATCAAAACTCATATGAACTCAAAGGGTGGGTTAGGGTTTTACCTCCTTGGATGCTCTAAGAACACTATCAAGTGTTTATAAACCTTTGACAAGCTTTAGACGATCCTTAAAGTGCTAAATCCTTAAGATCAAAACAAGAAACCACTTGAAGTTACTATTCATCCTCATCTTGTAAAATCCATAACAAATCAAAAAATAAGAGTTTGGTGCTAAAATTTTTACCAGACCTTGTTCTCTTCATAAGATTTCTTTTGAGTTATATATCATCAAATTTGAAGCTTCCTAGCTAGGGTTTTGAGCCCCATCTTTCCGCTGGACAGAAACTGGACAGATTGGGTCCTCCAATTTGGGGAAGCTATTTGGCTAGGCTACACTCCTTTGTTGACCATGCAATTTTGAACGAATGTTACCCATGGAGTGGAGAAGCTATGGTTAAAATTTGGTGATTTAAGGATGGATAGAAGTGGAGATATGAATTTTTCTTTGAGCTTGGTTTCTGCTGGGCAGAATTGTTTGTTTGTTTTGTTTTGTTGTTATGAAATGAATTAATACATGTATATATGTATAAATATTTGGATGCATCTTCTACTTTTGTGTTGTCAACACCTCATTGGTCCAAGTGTTGGCCTTACATAACACTTCCCACTTTTTGATTAAATGCAAAAGGGTCATCCTTGTTATAGTTCACTTTCAAGCATGATACTTCGGTTTCTCTGCTTCCACCAATTTGATTCTCTTTGTGTCTTTGGTTAAAAATACTAATGTTATACTTCTACGCAATATTTTATTATCTCATTGCGGCACAATCCTTTAGATCAAAATAAATTCTAATATTCCTCGTTTATTCTCTTTATCTCATAATTTGCTCTCCCGGTTTCTAAAGCGTTCTTGAACTCGTTTGCATTCTCTTTGCTCTGGGATTATATTCTCAATCCTCTTTCCACCTCATAATATATATATCCTTCCTTGGACTCTTTTATAATACTCTCATGTGGTTATGGTTTAATCCGTAATTCGTTACGCTTCTGTTTCGCGATAGGTTCAAGTGATTCTATCGAAGTAGTTTATCGTAAACGTTCTTGTATCTTAATACCTTTACTAAATCCATATCCATGGAATTGATAATTTAAAATCCTTCAATATATTTAAATAATGATTAATCCATCAGTAATAGGTGAAATTTCGGAGAAAACAGAAAATGCTCTTTTTCTGATTCTGACAGCTTTTGCATTCCTTCATTTTCATAGTAGATCACTAATACGACTTCGAAAGTTCATTATCCCGACTCGTACATGGGGTGGTCTGAAAATTTTCTAAACGACAAAAATTACTATTCATCACGATTTTACTATTCATCAAAAAAAAAATTTAAAACTAAGTCCAAAATTTGGGGTTATTACATAAGACAGAATAAGGAGGAAGTCGTGTTATTCAGCTTTACGTAATAGCTAAGGACGAGAGGCAAGTGTCTATTCCTTTCACTTATTATTGAGTAAAGTTATCTTGAATTATTATTATACAAGTTGAATACTTTTCACTAAATTTCCAAATGTCGATCTCTTTGCATTTAATTGTAAGTATGATTTAATCTCGTAAATTGACGAGTATTCTTTTATACCTTTTGAGTTTAGATTCATATTTCCATGTTGATTAGAAAAATATAATTATTGTACTGAAACGATTTAAAAGATAGTTATGGGCCGTATACTAAGGCTTTCTTTCAAAAATCTTGATTTAAAAATATTAGGTTGGGATGTCGCCAACCCTAGATGAGTGGGAACTTGTGAACACGATGAGGGTAAAAATGTTATTTTAAATTCTGAAGTTGTGGTACTTGTTCTACAAGTATTATATTTTTCATCTTGCAATTTAATTTCATAAATACTTATATTCAAATAATTCCATTGAATTCGCTAGCAATAGATAATATTGTTTCTAGCATAAAATTTTCAACAATATAGAAAATTATGTGTTACATACTTATACTAGCAAGCCAAGTCTTCTAGATCTCTACCCAGAAATCTTTTTATTCATAAAATTGAGAATTCGACAGTTATATTTGAACCGGTGTCGATATCCAAGTCCATATAATAAAATAAATTGGGAGACTTATCATGTAATTTTATCGAAGATATTCCGTGAAATGTACTTATTGTTATTTTAAAATTTAAAAAATTTGTGGTGAGATTTTTGAATGATAATAAATCCAGATCCTGAAAATTTTCTACAATATTTTACATCGACACCAATACTACCTTCTAAACTATTGGTTCAAGATTTACATATCACTTCTTCATTCCAACATGTATGATAAGGGAAATCACACAAAGAAAACTACAAAACAACAAATAGCATAATTCAGGCAAGAAATCAATCAGATGAGTCTGATTGACGTTGTATCAGAGTCACTCATTGCAAGAATTATTGCAGGATTTCCAATTGCTTCTATCTGTGTGTTCGGGTGCGTGTGCAAGTTATTTCTTAAATTAATCTCTGAGAAATTCTTCACTAAATTTTATACTGAAATGTCCCCATACACCACTATTGTGTTTAATAACAATTTTGGGATTCACTTGGTTGAGATTGTGAAGGGATATTGTAGATCATATAAATCTATAATCCCAATCAGGAATGCTAAAATTGTCGGCTCTTGTAAGGGGTTGATTTGTTTTTTAAGGTTGTATGGAGGTGTAGCTTATTTTCCATGTTCACAACCAATTCTTTACATTTGCAACCCAATTTTAGGACAATATACTATTCTTCCAAAACCTAATAACAATCATGGTTCCAAGAGGCAAATAAAAGAAGTTTATGGTTTCGGTTTTAGTTCATCCACCGATCATTATAAGATTTTGAGAATTTCAACATTAATTCATCCGATGCACCCAATTTATAAAACGATCAGAGGCCGAGGTTCTTATTGTTGGGATAAATACATGGAAAAGTTTAGGATATCTTCTGTGACGCCCCCAAATCCACTATCAGAAGACTCAGGACGCCACGATCCATAGCCATCTGTAACACACAAAATATAATACATATCATAATAATTATAATCCCTACTACAATCTGTGGTTCCAGCCCACAAGTCCAGGCATCACTCGAACTCTGACTTATTACATCATTACTACATAATACACACCAAACCGCTAAATACATAAAGTTTATTGGCAAGTAATGATCTCTGGTGTAGCTCCACTGACAGCATTTCTGAAATAACGGTGCTACTCCAAGTCGGTGCCTTGCTACATCTTTTCCTTCCCTTTAGCTCTGTATCAGGATGAATCGTCTCTTTCCTCTTTAACTGTAAAAATATGATTAACAACAAGGGTGAGAAACTATATGCTCAGCAATCCACTGACTGGCTCTCTCTTACCAACACTACTATTGAGTGAAAAGGAAATAGTATTTACAAAACTCGAAGTGTGACAATTTATTCTGACGGACTAAAAGTCCATTGGCTGACCGAATCATTTGTCTCAAAACAATCGCATTTGAAATTTGAAAGTAGTAGATACTGGTCTGTCTTCTTTACGATACCCCACGGTGTGATCAACTACCGTGTCTCAAGTATCGCACACCAGTGATACCCCATAGCACGATCACTACTATGTCTCAAGTATCACAATTTCGTTTTGCTAGAAAATAATGGGTTGTAGAATCAACCCGGCATCCATTGTGCCAAAAATAGATATATTCCTCTCTTGATACCACGAGTTTATATCTCGTGTTGATCAGAAAGAAAAAATCCGTGGGCCACTCCCACGTTGACCAGTTGGAGTAAAAATTATTCCCCCAGAAAAGTTATGAGAATGAAGTGTGAATAAATTAATACAAAATTTCATATTCAACTCTGGCCGACCGCCATTCTACTGTTTGTGCGATGACGACCCGAACAATGGGTCATTACAATATTTTAAAATATTTATTATGTTGACATGAACAATATGTCAACCCAAGACAAACAGGTTAACAAACCTCGAACAAAAGAGATTCGTTGAATGAAATAAATTATTTGGAATCGTCCTCAATGATGAGAACAACTAGAATCAACCAAACAATATATCAATACGCTAGAATCATTATTTAAGAGTAGGTTCCGATGAAATTTTATCCAGTTTTCCACTATTCTTAATGTATATATTTGATCCAAAGAATGAATCAAATTTAGAAATTTAAAATAAAAATTATCGGATCTGAACAATAAATCCAACTGAAGTAAATAAATTTTAATTATCTCGATATAGGAGAGTAGCTATAACTGAATGACTTTTAAGGTCATCTTGAACAAATAAGATGCCTAGGAAATTGAATTAAATACGCTTTAGGGACAAGAAATATTTTTAGAGTGTCTCTACAAATAAAGAAGCATATTGATACTCAAGATAAACTGATAGAACTATTTAAATAAATGTTCCAGAAAAGAATAATTTAATCAAAATTTAGAAATAAATATTCCTTAAAATAATGCAGTAGGAGTGAGGGTCAGAAAAGTAGGAGTGAGGGTTAGAAAGAACTTGCCTCGATCTCGATGTGCACAAAATCAAATAATATTAATACTCTACCCGCGTGATTGCCTTCAATTTACGGGTCAGGGTAATATTCTCTAAAATAATAAATCACAAGTATGTGAGCAATTCGTCGCAAATAAATCGGATCGGCAATAAATAAAATAATAATAATAATAATAAAAACAAACAGGACATCTACTTTTCTTAAATCCGCACTACGCATTCCCCCCCCCCCCCTTAAATATTAATCCGAGTGGGGACACTATATGTCTTTTCTCTCATTTAAAACTAATTAAATAAATAAATCCTCAGGACGAATTTCCGTCTTAATATAATCCCGATCAACTCTCAAGATTGCTCGAATATTTCTAAAATAATTAATGGGAAAATATTCTAAATAATCCTCAATCAAACAGTCCTATTTTATTCAATTAAAAAAACTCTCAAATTCCATAGGAAATGTTATTCCATTTTAATGCCCCTAATTTCATTTCTAAAACGAAAGGGTCATTTCTCAGATTTCTACCATTAATCTCCTTTTAGTCTCTAAAAATAATCTCTTTTATTCCAATTATCCAAAATTATTCTCAAATCACCAATTTATTAGTCCTTTAAATAAATCCATATTTTAAATAATTAACACCTTTAAAACTCTAATAATTCTTTAATCCCATTTAATACTCAAATCTATTACTCTATTTTTATTCAGATTGTATTACCAAATAAAAAAAAAATTTTAAATAAAAACCACTCCTAAATAATAACCACACACCCACACATACTAAGAACACGCAAGCACACGCCTCACACACACAAACACACGCCATACACACACAAACACACACCACACACACGCGGGCACACGCCACGCGCGTGTGGGCCACGCACCACCACCAGCCCCCTCTTTGCACCATCTCTCTTGTCTCTCTCTCTCTCTCTCTCTCTGCACCATCTCTCTCCTCCTCCTCCTCTCTCTCTCTCTCTCGCCGATTTCTCCCTCTCTCCCTCGCATCTCTCTATGTCAATCTCTCTCTCCCTCTCTCTGCCTTCATCTCTCCCCTCTCTTTCTCTCCTACCGAAACCCCCACCCCGACTACTTCTTCCCCGACGTCATACCACCACCGCCGCGGTGCTGTCCCCAATCAATCACGCAACACCAACATCAACCACACAACCCGATTTAATACAATTTAAACCAAAATCATACAAACAATTATCAAATTCCAAAACCCCCAATTTAAACGAATCCCTAATTGTCAAAACACAAACCCAATGAACAACACAATCGTTATAATTAACAGGAGCGAAAACAAAAGTTATAAATATAAAAACAAAATCATTTAAAGGACGAAATCAAAGGTTACACCCTTTTAAGTATGAACCCTAATTTTCCTTTCCCCTTTTCTGCCGTGGAAATGATACCGATGAAAAGAAAAGAAATGAGCCCAAATCCTTTCTTTTCTATGTTGTAAAACTTATATAAAAAATCTGGCCCTAAAGCCCATTAGTGTTGGGCTTCAACAATTAAGCTTAAAAAAAACAAACAACCCAAAACTAATATATATCTCCTAAAATTAATATCCTAAAAGTAAATATATATTGTTCCTAAATTTCAATAAATCTATCTAGATTTAAATAAAACCGTATCATATGAAAATATTCTCAAATAAAACGTAATGAAAGTTTTAAAAAAATTACGGGTATCACAGTCTTTCCTCCTTATAGGATTCCGTCCTCGGAATCAGAATCTAATTACTAAACAAGTCAGGATATTTATTCTGCATCTCACTTTCTAACTCCCAAGTGGCTTCTTCAACTTGATGATTTCTCCAAAGTACTTTTACCAAATTCACTTTCTTACTCCGCAACTCTTGCACTTTATGATCTAGAATCTGTACTGACTGCTCTTCGTATGTCAAATCAGACCTAATCTCCATTGATTCGTAAGAAAGAACATGTCTGAAATCAGGGTGATACGTTCTTAACATTGAAATATGAAATACATCATGGATATGCTGAAAATCTGGCGGTAGAGCTAATTGATATGCCACTGCTCCTACTTTCTTGAGAATCTCAAAAGGTCCTACATATCTGGGACTTAGCTTACCCTTCTTGCCGAATCTCATTACTCCCTTCCAAGGCAAAAAATTTAACATTACTTTATCCCCAACTTCAAATGTTCTGTCTTTTCTCTTTTGATTTGCGTATTTTCTTTGTTGGTCTTGAGCAACCACTAATCTTTTTTTGAATGATCTCTGTGTTAGGTCGAATACACAATATAATCAAGTATGTATGAGAATAACAATAATTAAGAACACTGTTTATGAATCAATAAACTGTAATTATATTAACAGCTTCTCTCTTTATGATGTTAATGAATCACAAAGAGCTTCTAGGTTACAAGAATAATATCTCAATATTCGCGTCCCTTCTAGGGATAACCTATCTGTGTTTATATAGTACACAGCTACATATAATCTGTCTCTAATTGATATTCCTATAAGTTAGCTATACAATTCATATCAATTAAGGATTGCTTCTTATCTTCTATCCTGTTTCCTTAGCTGTATCAATATATTCTGCTTCTTTCCATCTTCAGAATATGTTGCTTCTAGAATCTTCAATTCTGCACCGACAGCTAATTCAACTATCACCCTGTCAGACTTTAAATAAACTCTGACCGGCTTCCTTTAAACTCTTCACCCTGTCAGAGTTTAACTAAACTCTGACCGGCTTCTGATAAACTCTGGTCAGTACCTGTTGCTTAAACACTGATAAACAAACTTCAGCAATTATATCTAACAATCTCCCCCAACTTGTTCATAATAAAATGTACAAGTTAAACATATAATTGATGATGTCAAAAACATTTAACAAATGCAGTGTTTAACATATAACAGAGTTTAATTTTAAAACAGAGTTTAAATTTGACTTAGAATAGAAAATATTAAAAACTTACAGTCAGACTTTACTTGATTTCTTGAATATCAGGCACTGTCCTGATATAGTCTGATAGTAGCTTCTTCTCAGCTCTTTCTAGCTCTTCAATCATAATCTTCTTGAGTTCTCTCAACTCTGGATCAGATTCTCCAGTCTGATAGATTGCAGCTCTCAGAGAATAGATGGAATTCTTCCTCATCTCATTCCCTAGCTTGATATAATATGCTTTTTCAGACTCCAGATTGAATTCTTGAACTTTTGTACCCAGTGCTGTTCTGAACTTAGCACTGTTTCTTTTCATCTCAACAATCTTCCCATGTGCATCTCTGTATTTGGGAATATATGCACTTGATACTCCTCCTCCAAGCATCACCTTCGATCTTAGCATCTTTTCTCGGATAACTGAAGCAGCATCGTGAGTATTTCTATTTTTGACTTTTAACAAGTACAGAACATACTCCAATTCTTGATAAGATTTGAGATTTATATCAGACTCTGCAACCTTATAAACTCTTCCATCATTCATAAAGTACAACAAAAATTCCTTCTTCAACACCTTATGAAAGATCATTTGAACAGAATCTAGCATATCAAGATTTTCTTGAGTAATGATACCAGATACTGCCAGTGTTGATTTATCTCCAGGTCTGTTGTTTATTCTCTTCTCCCTATGTGAACCTAAACCAGACTTATCAAAAGATTCTTTTCCAAGTACAGTCCTGGTTTGAGAAAAGTCCACAGGTTGAAGTGTCAGAGTTTCAGAAAGTACAGGTCTTCTAAAAGTTCCTTGGAGTTGAGGTGCTAGTTGAGTTTGTACAACTTGAGCCTTGTCAGAGGTTGTCATATCCTTCATAGTAACATCAACTTGAGCAACGTCAGAGGTTGATTTCTCTAATCTTGTTTCAACTTGAGCAATGTCAGAGGTTGAATATTCTTTCTTAGGTAACTGTTCATCTTCAACCAGTATACCTTTACCCTTATCAGAGTTTCCAATCACAGGTATCACAGGTCTCCTTGTATCTTGTATACTCTGTTGTGTATTCTCTTTGATAGAAATACCAACTTCTTTCTTCCTAGGAGCCTTGATTTCCTGTTTCTTGTAGATTCCAGCTTCAAGATTTTTCTTGTGTTCCTCAGCAAGCATCTGTTCTTCAGCCTGGATATCTTCAATGGTGATATTCTTTCCATGCTCCTTCATAAATATCCTAGCAGCAATCTCTTCATCAGTAGATGGATTAGCTGAAACAGCTAAAGTCTTGAGTTTTGAAGTAGATTGGCCACCAGAGTTTATTCTATCAGAGTTTGTCTGTCTTTCAGAGTTTACTCTTCTTTGCCTTTGAGCAGGAATCCTTCTTTCATTTTCTCTGCTTCCCCCATCAGTAGAATCATCCCTCCGTCTCAGAGCTTGAGTGTCTTTGCATTTGTCTTTAGGTACACTCTCCCCCTTTTTGACATCATCAGAAAGTAGTACTGATGTCAGCAATTCAATAGCAGTTGAAATAGAATTGAGTTGAGTAGACATTGCATGCTGGTTTTCCTCAACTTTCCCAAGCCTCTTCTTGATTTCCTCAGAATCCTTGGCTTGCTGCTTGAACATGGTAGAATAGTAAGTTCTGTCAGCCTTGAGAGTAAGATCCCTCATACTTACCTCATTCCTTAGATTTGTAAGCATTTGTTGATTCTCATCAAACCTATTATTAAGAGATTTGACTTAAACAATAGTTGCCTTTAAGCTTGTAAGTACGTCAGGATTTGAAATCTTCTTGACAGAATCAGAAAGAAAATCTGCAGCCCTTTGTGCTGGAAAAACACAATCTGCATCAGCCCATGTATTATAGTACATATTCTGAAAATGTTCAGCATTTGCCCTTTGAACTTCTCTGTCCTCACTAGAATTTTCTTGAATATCTGAAACTTCCACTTGAATATCAGAATTTGAATGAGCAGGACTAGCTTCAGCATTGTCATCCTCTCTTCGAATATCTTCAAGTATATGTTCAGCAGTGACTTCATCGTTCAACTGTGCAGTTGCATCATGTACTTGTTCTGCTACAGTGTCAGGAACATCAGAGTTTGCTTGAGCAATAACCTCTGCTTCTCTCTGAACAATCTCAACAACAGATTGTTGCAAAGTTTCAAGTAAAACATTTTCGTCTAGATCATTCTCTGTTGCATCAGCATTTACAGCAACAGCTTCCGGAACTTTATCAATTTTAATCTGATCAACTTCCTCACCTTTCTCAAAATCAAGAGAAATGATTTCTGTGTGAGAAGCCATAATTTCTACTATTTCAGTAGTAGCTTGATCAGCTTCCATTACATTATCTTCATGATCAAAAATTCTGCTGTCAGAGTATACAGCAGCTTCCTCAACTACATCATCAGCTTTTGATGTAGGAGCTTCTGTCTCCAATTCAATCATAGGAGCATCAGTATTTACTCTGTCCATAGAAGGCACAGGAGTTTCAATAATCTCCTCTTGAAGAACAACTTCAGGAGCTTCAGTGTCTTGAAACACTCTGTCCTTATCAGCATTTAGAATGTCCTCCGCAGGAGTATCTTGATGGACAGCTTCAACTTCTTGAATCTCAAGATCATCAACATTTTCAACAACCTTGGCAGAAATATTTTCAGCACCAAATAGATGTGCTGCTATCAATCTTCTCTTTCTCTGATGAAGAGTCTCTTCATCAGTTTCAGTCTCTGAGGTTGCAACAGCATCAACAGCAACAGACTTTGCCCTATGAGCTCGTCTTTTCTTCATTCTTCGTCTC
Source organism: Heracleum sosnowskyi (assembly GCA_030848705.1). Lineage (NCBI taxonomy): Eukaryota > Viridiplantae > Streptophyta > Magnoliopsida > Apiales > Apiaceae > Heracleum > Heracleum sosnowskyi. Next base: position 78,912,492 of record CM061235.1, read on the forward strand.
TGAGGCATATCATCAACATTTGATGCCCCAGCTTCAGTGTTTAGCAACACAGACTTAACAGCTCTAACTTTAGATTTCTTTGACCTCTGTGGTTGAGATACAGAAGGTCCAGCTTCAGTATTTCCCAGCTGTTGTTGTTGTAAGTTGACAAGAAATTGTTGCACAGATGCAGGCAATAGTAAGAGACCAACAGCTCCTTTCTTGTTGTCCTTGTTGATAAGATCAGAGAAAATACGTTTGTGCAATTTAAATGAGAGAATAACATCCTCATCTAAAATCTCAACATTAGGGCAGCATAAATTGAATATTAACTGACAAAATCTAGAGAAATAAACAACATTTCTATTCTCTAGCATCTTCTCACCAATATTATTTAAAACTAATCGAGCAACATCAAAATGACTGCCATAGAGAAGAGAATACCCGATCTGTAGACTATCCATGGGAATCGCATCCCAATTAGTGCACTTCTTCCCAAAAGCCCGAGTAATGCAATCGAAAAAGAAGCTCCACTCCTTGCGCAAAAATGGCCTCTTGAGTTGACCTATCTTTGTCAAAAGTCCAGAGTATCCTATCTCTCGCATCATCCTGACTAACTCAGAATCTCCAACAGAGACTGTGAATGAATTGAAATCTTCAAGATCCAAAGCATCACGAACAGTTCTGGGAGTTACCACAAACTCTTGACCCGCAAATTCAAACAAGATGGACGGTGACCCATTCTCCCCTCCATTATCATAAACACCTGTCTGCCAGAAAGATTTGATTTGAGTTGCAGACAGCTTCGACGGTGCGGTGAGAGCAGTGCCGATATCAGAGTTTGACAAGAAACTCTGAATCAAATGAAACGCCTCCGGTGCGTTCTCATTTGCTACAGGAGCAGAGTAGTTGTTTGGCACAAATTCTAATGCAGAAGCAGTAAACGCTGTTGTAGCCATTAGTGGAAATGAAGAATGAAATCAGAGAATAAGATGATAGTGTATGCAGTGAAAGTGTTTGAGACAATGTGTGTGAAAAATTGAGGTGTGTAAAAGATTTGAACCGTTTATGTGTAGTGTATTTAAATAATAACTGTAAAGATTACTACACACAACAGGTGGCCTTGAAACGTGTGCGAGTGGGACAGATGTCAAACGTGCATACGCTGACAGCTGTATTTAATAACTTCCAATACACGCGCGCAGACGAGGAGACACACACTTAAAATATCCGCTTATTGGCTATTTAAAAAAATCAATAATAATAAAATTATCGATATTAATATCTCAGAAACAGAATAACGAAATACGAAAGAACTCAACAGTCAGAATAATAATGACTGTCTTGGAACTCCGCACGTTACTGTTCCCAGAGCTTCGAGCCAAGCAAAACCTTTCAGTTTCCAAAACCTTTCAGTTGCCCTGTTGGATGCTATAAAAGCTGAAGCATTGCAACAGGCAATTCATACATCAAAATTACCATACACCAAATGACAGGAACCTTTGAATTCATGGATGTAGAATCATTCTTGAATATGAGGTGGCCCCAACAAGCAAACTATCTTATTGATGAGTTTCTTGTTTTATCATTTCTGAATGATGAAGGACTCATTGCTGATGATGAGATAGCTGAAGGGCCTATCTCCAATCCTTATGTCCACATCATTCGTCCTGGGCCATATGATGTGCCCATCCTTGCAGATGATGAAACTGTGGAGATCTGTATGATGCTCTTTCAGCAGAGCTACTTGACGGGTTCGGAGGAGACACTCTTCTTGGAGTCCTGCAAGCTGCAAAGCAGAAAGAGAATCCGAGAGGACGATGATGATGATTCAACATCAGGAGGATGTCAAGCCTTGGAAATCCCAGATGGTATAATGACCAGATAAACGCACAAGTAGCTATCATCAGAAGTAATAGAACACAATAGCTTCTGGCTCTAGCTCTTCTGCTTCTGATGTAGCATTCAAATACTTGTCCTGGTTAAATAGATCCTTTCTTTTGTAACCATAGTGATTAGTGTACACCAGAAAGATTAGCTAGATAAGAGTATGAAATTTTCTGAATGTAAAGAAAGTTTGAATCAATTAATGAAAAAGATCCATTGTTTCTCTTTACATATCAGTATGAATGTTATGATGAATGCATAATCATTAAAGAATTATCAGAACTACAGTCATCAGCATCTCATAATAATTATAAAGTGAAAGAAATAATATCACTTTAAACAGGAAACTAACATACTCAGCAGCGCTACTAATCACCATCAGGACTTAGCACAAATATTCCTTAACTTACACACTCTTTCTTTTCTCTGTTTAATGCAAAATAGATACTCTTTCGAAAAACAAATTTCTAATCTCAAAATTATAAAATGTCTGAAACAAAGAAATTATTTTAACCATCAGAGATTAAAACAAAGTTACCTCGGCATATGTCACACAAAACATCAGTGTTTACCATTTGTCCTTCTTTGTCAATAAACTCTTTTCTCAAACTGTGCAGGTGTGAATAATTGTGTGTGCATTAGCAGTGTTTACTGAAATCAAATATTTAGATCATCTCAAAGTGCATAAAATCCACAAACTAAATCAGTAAAAAACTGGTTGCCTAAACTCTCATGTATAACATCAAATCTGATTTTATATCTAAACTCTGTATTACTGATATCCTTTCATTTGGATATGTCTTTTATTTTTCACCCCCTTTATATATATATATATATATATATATATTTTTTTTTTAATTTTTTTTTTAATTTTTCCAGTAATCAGTGGTTGGCACTAGTCACCAAAAATCAAAGATTTTAGCCCTTATTTCATACAATAAGTTCCTGGATCTTCCTAGGCACAACATGATCTCAAAGGAATTTGTGCTCTGTTTGGCATCTTTTAATTTGAGGGTGAATTATTTGTAATTAATAATCAGAGTTTAGACTTTTCATCGGTTAATACTATCAATTTATGAGAGAAAATGCAAACAGCTAATACAGACTCAGTGTATAGGATCAATAAACTAAGAGATGCTATAAATATAGAGACAGTATCATGCTGTGTTAGCTTACTGCACATATTTGAGATCAGAATCTATACAACTCTTAAGGATTCATAATTACTTACTGAGAATTATGTTTCACACAAATTTCTTCATTGGTCCATATGTTTCAGACAAAATTACAATCAGAGAATAGCATTAGACTGTAACAATCAGAGTATGACTGATATTTTATGACTAACAGAGTTTAGCATCAGAATTTGACCGACAGAGTATGACTGACACTTCACAGATTTTACTGACAGAGTTTAACTTTCAGAGTTTATCATCAGAGTTTAGCATGCTGGTGCACATAACAGTTAACACATGCAAGGAATCATGAACATAAAAAGCAAACATGTATAGTTTTTGAGTCTAACCCGTATCTCTAGTCGAAACCAGAGATCATTCCAAGTTCATTTACCAATCTTGTAAAAGTAGCTTCACTCAAAGGTTTGGTGAAGATATCTGCAAGTTGTTGGTCTGTAGACACAAAATGAAGCTCAATATCTCCTTCTTCCACATGTTCCCTGATAAAATGATATCTGATACTGATGTGCTTGGTCATGGAATGCTGTACTGGATTACCTGTCATAGCAATAGCACTTTGGTTATCACAGAAAATAGGTATTTTAGAGTAACTTAACCCATAATCCAGCAATTGATTCTTCATCCATAAAATCTGTGCACAACAGCTACCAGCAGCTATATACTCTGCTTCAGCTGTGGATGTAGAAATTGACTTCTGTTTCTTGCTGTACCAAGAAACTAATCTGTCACCCAAAAATTGACAGCTTCCACTTGTGCTTTTTCTGTCTATCTTACAGCCTGCAAAGTCTGCATCAGAGTAACCAAGTAACTTAAACTCTGATTCTCTAGGATACCACAAACCAAGAGTTATGGTTCCTTTGAGATATTTGAAAATCCTCTTCACAGCTGTTAGATGGGGCTCTCTGGGATCTGCTTGAAATCTTGCACAAAGACATGTTGCATACATGATGTCAGGTCTACTTGCTGTAAGATACAGTAAAGACCCTATCATCCCTCTGTAGTTTGTCATATCTACTGAGGCTCCTGTGTCTTTGTCTAGCTTTGTTGCAGTAGCCATGGGAGTTGTAGCAGATGAACAATCAAGCATACCAAATTTCTTGAGAAGATTTCTGGTATATTTTGCTTGATTGATAAAAATACCATCATCTGTTTGCTTGACCTGTAAGCCTAGAAAGTAACTAAGCTCTCCCATCATGCTCATTTGGTACCTGGATTGCATAAGCTTTGCAAACTTCTTACAGAGTTTGTCATTAGTAGATCCAAAGATAATATCATCTACATAAATTTGAACTAAAAGCAAATCATCACCAGTATTGAAATAAAACAAGGTTTTATCAATTGTACCTCTTGTGAACCCACTTTCTAAAAGAAATTGAGCAAGAGTTTCATACCATGCTCTTGGTGCTTGCTTTAGTCCATATAATGCCGTGTCAAGCCTGTAGACATAATCTGGATGCTTAGGATCTACAAATCCTGGTGGTTGTTCAACAAATACTTCTTCTTCAAGCTTCCCATTGAGAAAAGCACTTTTCACATCCATCTGAAAGACTTTAAACTTTTTGTGTGCAGCATAGGCCAGAAAAATTCTTATGGCCTCCAATCTTGCAACTGGAGCAAAGGTTTCATCATAGTCAATTCCTTCCTGTTGAGAATAGCCTTTTGCCACAAGTCTAGCCTTGTTCCTTGTAATCACTCCATCACTGTCAGTCTTGTTTCTGAAAACCCACTTTGTACCTACAATTGATCTATTCTTTGGTCTAGGTACAAGTGTCCAGACTTCATTTCTTTCAAATTCATTTAACTCTTCTTGCATTGCTGTAATCCAATTAGCATCTTGAAGAGCTTCCTCCACTTTCTTTGGTTCTGTTTGAGACAAGAAAGCATGATACAGACACTCATTATTTGACGCACTTCTAGTTCTCACACTAGCATCAGGATCTCCAATTATGAGATCAGGTGTGTGTGCCTGTGTCCACTTTCTTGCAGTTGGTAAGTGGTTTCTTGCTTCATTATTGGATCCTCCCCCTTGATCCATGCTCTCCTGATTCATATGTTGACTTTCTGTAGCATCTGAGGCTCCCCCTGAATTGGATGGCTCAGAGTTTGAACTGTCAGAGTTTGAATCAGTTTCCTCAACTGACTCACTTGCTGTGTCTTGTTGAGCTTCTTCACGCTCCTCCTCAACTGGTTCTCTATTTTGTTCAATTTGAGAATTTTCATTTTCTCCAGTATTTACCAGTAGAGGTTCAGAGTATGCTTCGTCAGAGTTTGTCAACCCTGCTTCATCAGAGTTTACATCATCAGAGAATAGATCTTCATTATCAAAACGTAGTTGATCATATTCATCCTTGTCTTCAAGTCCATTTATTTTCTTGTCATCAAATGACACATGTATAGATTCCATGATCACTTTAGTTCTCAGATTGTAGACTCTGAATGCTTTTGTTGATAATGGATAACCAACAAAGATTCCTTCATCAGCTTTTAACTTGAACTTTGTCAACTGTTCAGGATGAGTCTTTGATGAGTGGGTATTTTATTCACTTAAAACGTTTCCGTTTGGCTTAAAACGATTGTTTGTACTCGAGTTGTGGTATTTTTGATCTCTTTTAAGGGTATTGTGCAGGAATATCTATCACAGGTGTAATGGGAATGAAGCGGAGCAATCGGAATGCAATTTGGAGCTAAAACGAAGAAAATGGAAAAATTCGTCTTCCTGGATAGAAGGCACGGCGCGGCAGCGCCGTGTTTGAGCTTGCCTATGGCGCGGCAGCGCCGCATGAAAACGGAACAGTAAATCTATGGCGCGGCAGCGCCGATCACCTATGTAACTGTGGCGCGGCAGCGCCAGACATTCTGACGAGATTTCCTGTTTTGAACCCGATTTGCTGATTTTTCGAGTTGAAGTCAAATTACAATTTCGTACGACTTATTTGCACCTGGAGGCCTATATAAAGAGAAGAAAACCCTAGAGAACAGGAGGGACATATACCACATATTATCTACGGAGTTTTAAAGCACGAAGAAGCAAGGAAGAGGATAGTTTCAATTTATTCTTGTATTCTTTCTAGCTTTTGGATGCTTGGTTTGGGTGTATTCTTTAGAACCTTTGATAATTATTCCAATATTGATTCGTTTTCTTCAATCATGTTTACATTAGAACCCATGGTGACGATTAGTTTGATTATGAACTAATTCGTTGTCATGGGGTTTTAGCGGATTTATTCATGAAGTTTATTTGTTGAATTTTCTCGATGCCTATAGTGTGATTGATGCGATATCCTATCATGGTTGTTTTAATTCGTTATAGGAGAGTAGCTAACTCCTGTAATTGTGTGTTAATTCTTATTGAAGCGAAAGTGGATTTAAGAGTTTAGAACTTGCCATGCTAGCATAGGTTTATGCGTGAGAATATCATTCGTAATTAGTGTCGTAACTCTAACCGTTTTATGACGACTATGTGATCAATTGAATGCTTGTACTTCAACTATTATGTTTTCAATCTTTGTAGACATATAGAGATCAGGCATAATTGGGAGACTAAGTGATTTCTATCTTTATTATGGATATTATTTAGGATGGTATTTGTGCAACGAAAGTTGGCTTATATCAGTTTTGTGTGTTCGATCAGGTATTAATAAATCACATGAAAAGGCTAGAGAATTGGAAACTATAGATGGATTGTTTAATGAAGTTAAAATTCCATGTTTTATTCGCATAAGTAATTCGACATAATTCTTAGTTCAAGTAGTTGATAATTAGTTATAAATCTTAGAGTATTTGTAGTGATAAACAAAAATCCAATTGTTAATCTGTCGTAGCATCGAATAATAATCATACATCGGTGAGTGAATTTAACTAGACATTACAACGAGTCCCTGTAGGAACGAATCTTATTTGCTATCTATATTACTTGAGATCACGTGCACTTGCGTGTTGAGATTGGTCGTAACAAGTTTTTGGCGCCGCTGCCGGGGACGCGGTTTTGTTTGTTTAGTTTAAGTTTTTGCCATCAGTGGTCATTAAAGTTCGGTGACTAGGACGTTTCTCACCAATTTTCTTGTTGGAGAATTTCAGGTACTTTTTGAGAGTTTATGCGTACACGAGCTCGGGCACGCAGAGAAGAACTAAGAAGGAGAAAACTTGACTTCGGGTTAGAAGACAAGCTTGAATCAAAAGAAGTTATGGCAGATCAAGCGCAACCAGCGAGGGCTTTGAGTGAATTCTCTCAGCCGAAAGTGGAGGACATTCATACCAGTATTGTTCGCCCAGCTGTTGGGGCTAATAATTTCGAGCTTAAGCCAAACATCATTCAGATGATTCAAAATACAGTACAGTTTGGGGGTAGTCCTGCTGAAGATCCCAATGCTCATATTAGGGACTTTCTTGAGATCTGTGATACCTTCAAATTCAACGGAGTTACAGATGACGCAATCAGATTGAGGCTATTTCCCTTCTCTCTTAGGGATAAAGCCAAGAGTTGGTTACATTCTATGCCATCAGGCTCTATTACAACATGGGCAGACTGCGCTCAAAAGTTCTTGACGAAGTATTTCTCCATGGCGAAGACAGCAGCTTATAGGAATTCTATTTCTCAGTTTGCTCAGCAACCCCAGGAATCTTTGGGGGAAGCTTGGGAAAGGTACAAGGAGATATTGGCACGTTGCCCTCATCATGGGATGCCGGATTGGATGGTAATCAGCAATTTCTATAACGGATTGGGAGCTCAGTCAAGGCCTATGCTTGATGCAGCTTCTGGAGGAGCACTGTGGGCAAAAAGCTATGAGGATGCCTATAATCTTATCGAGATGATGGCGGCCAATGAGTTTCAGAATCCTACTCAACGCTTGCCACCTGCTAAAGTGGCTGGAGTTCTTGACTTGGATGCAGCTACTGCTATTGCTGCTCAACTCAAGGCGTTGACAATGAAGGTAGATTCCCTTTCTAATCTCGGGACTAACCAGGTTGCTATGGTGTGTGAATTGTGTGCAGGGGCTCATGACACAAATCTGTGTGCTATCTCAGCTGAATCCGCACAAATTGTTAGTAATTTTCAAAGATCTCAGCAACCAGTGCCTAATTTTTATCATCCCAACAATCGGAATCATCCTAATTTCAGTTGGAGCAACAATCAGGGAGGTGCTCAGCAACCCCACAATCAGCAGTTCAATGCAAGGCCAATTAATCAGAACTATCAACCACCACCTTATGCTCCAAGGCAACCATTCATTCCACCGGGATTTCAAACATCTCAAGGGAATTCATTGAATCAGTCTGAGAAGTCTGAATTAGAAGAGCTTCGAATGATGTACAAGAGCCAAGCTGTGTCATTGAAAACTTTAGAGAATCAGATTGGGCAACTAGCCAATGCATTGTTGAACCGTCAACCAGGAACGCTTCCGAGTGACACAGAGATGAATCCAGGCAAGAAAGATCACAAGGAACAGGTCCAGGCAGTAACCTTACGATCGGGGAAGATTCTACAAGGTCAGAACGAAGAAAATTCAGCCGAGGAAAAAAATGAATTTTCTGATCAGAATGTACGGCGTGGCAGCGCCGCCTCCCAGTATAAAACTGGCGCGGCAGCGCCACAGCTTCTGGAAGGGAAAATTGATTTTTATGCTGGGGTCGAATCTGGTCCTAAATTGCTACCTAATGCTACTCCCTCGACTCCTAAAACTATTAGGACTGATAATTCTCAGAAGGAAGTAGAAGATAAGGTGTTTCCACCTCCTCCTTACCCAAAGAGGCTCCAGAAGAAGACTACAGAGAGTAACCAGATCTATCCTCCTCCTCCATATCCAAAGAGGCTACAGAAGCAGAATCTTGACACAAAATTCGCCAAATTTCTCGAGGTCTTCAAGAAGCTTCAGATTAACATACCATTTGCAGAGGCTCTTGAGCAAATGCCGAGCTATGCGAAGTTTATGATGGGCATTCTTTCGAAGAAATTGAAACTTGAGGAGCTAGAGACAGTTGCATTGACGGAAGAATGTAGTGCCATCTTGCAACAAAAGATACCACCTAAGTTGAAGGACCCCGGAAGCTTCACCATTCCATGTACTATTGGAGATCTCTCATTCAGCAAATGTTTGTGTGATTTGGGTGCAAGTATTAATCTCATGCCCTTATCAGTGTTCATGCAACTTGGTCTTCCAGAACCAAAGCCAACTACCATGACTCTACAACTTGCGGACCGTTCTATTACTTACCCGCGAGGGATAGTTGAGGATGTTTTGGTGAAGGTCGACAAGCTTATCTTTCCAGCCGACTTTGTTATTCTTGACTTTGAGGAGGATAAGAAGATTCCCATAATTTTGGGAAGGCCGTTCCTAGCTACAGGCAGAACGCTGATAGATGTTCAGAAAGGAGAGCTCACAATGAGGGTGAGTAATCAAAAGGTCATCTTTAATGTGTTCAAGGCTATGAAATTTCCGACAGAGGAGGAAGAGTGTTTTAGCTTGAAGATGGTGGATACGGGTCAGAGAAAGGAGTTCGATCAGCTGTTGAGCAAAAATTCGGACATGCACAAGTTCGAGCATCACATCAGTGATTCCATTGACAATTCTTCCATTCGAGATCTTTCAAATGTCAAGCTTGGAAAACTTCCACCACATTTGAAGTATGTCCTTCTGAATGATGAGTTGGTGATTTTTAAAGAGTGTGAAGATAATGTGTTGAGAAGGTGGAACAAGGATGATGAGGTAAAAGAGTGTTCTTATCAATCGACGGAGAAGCATAAACACCTTAGAGGTGTAAAGAAGAAAAAGAAAAAAACGATTGGTGGAAAAGTCAAGGTGAAGTTTGATTTGGAAAAGATGTGGGAAGAAAGCAAGAAGGTTATCAAACAATGGGTGAATGGTCCTTCTACTAAGGACAAGTCAAATGCGATTTTCGAGCCGCCATGATTTGATTCACATTTGTCCGGCTAAATGACATTAACGACAGCGCTTCGTGGGAGGCAACCCATGTGTTAGGTATGTTTCTACTATCTTTCTTATTACCTTCAATGAGGGCATTGAATATCTTAAGTTTGGGGGTGATTTGAGGATTAGTAGTATTTGTGTCATTGTGTTCATTTAGAAATCATAATGCATGTTAGTATAATTTCATTCATATTGTTGCATAATTGTCATAAAGAGCATATTTGTTTTTGTTTTGTTTGTTTATGCCATGTGAGTTCATGTTAGTTGCATTAGCATGCATAGCATGCATTTTTCATGATCCCGTAGGATTTGGCTATTTCCGTTGGTGAGTCGATGTTGATTGGAGTGTGGTAGTGATGAATAGAGGGTTGATTAAGTTCCTATGAAGTGACTTGCATGCCAGAAACAAAATAAATTCACAAGTCTCATTGGTTGCTTTTGAATTTGATCAGACCATGTTTGTTTGGAAGTTAGAATTTAACCACTTGCTTATATTTAGAATGTTTTCTATTCTCTTGAAATTGAAAGAAGCACTTAAGTCTAAGTTTGGGGGAAAACAGGGATATCACGCTAGTTGTCAATAATGGCTAGGCGTCAAATGGCTAGTAGCCGGCTCATTGAAAAGATGAGTAGTCTAGGGTGGAATGAGAAAAAGGCAAAGCGCACTCATTCCGAAATTTAAAAAAAAAAAAAAAAAAAAAAGAAGAAGAAAGAAAAAAAAAAGAGTTGTTTTAGTTGTTTTATGCAGAATTGATCAGGTTGAGCTCTTTAATACTCGAGCAATTAAGTTCTAGGGGACTTTGTGCCTAGTGACTTAAGACTTTTCCGGTCTGGGATCCACTAACCTAAAGCTCGCTACATGGGTATTATTGTATAAGCCTTTTGGGGTCTCAACCATTGCACGGTCAAATAAGCATGTGTGTCGTAATAAAGCATGAATTCCTGTCTAGCTCAAGTGGATTTTGAGGTGTCTTTAAGTGGTTTCTTGTGTCTAGAGTTCATTCTGTTTATAAGTTTGTGGTTGTTTTGGCTAAGAGTAGGTATGGTCTTGATTTAGTTTGGGAGTATATTGGTGAGCATCGCACACACGCACGTTTCTGTGTTTGTCTTGTTGGTCGATGGGAATTTGGTCGAACTCTGTTTGGAAGACTGTGTTCTTTGAGATGTTGGCTCGTTGATTGGTTTTGGTTGGTTTGAAGGGATCGTTGCATGTTCATATAGTTGCATACATGTAGTTAGTTGCATTGTTAGTTGCATGAGTAGATGGATTTTGTGGGTACATTCACTATAGGCCCTCACGAGACCTTACTCGTCCACTAGGGCTGCCTAGGGGTTTAAAGGGCTTGTTTCATATGCCAAATGCAACCGTGATCACCTACGGAAGTGGTACTAGTTAGTGTAAATAATTTGTCTGTTTATGCTTGAGGACAAGCATCGGTTTAAGTTTGGGGGTGTGATGAGTGGGTATTTTATTCACTTAAAACGTTTCCGTTTGGCTTAAAACGATTGTTTGTACTCGAGTTGTGGTATTTTTGATCTCTTTTAAGGGTATTGTGCATGAATATCTATCACAGGTGTAATGGGAATGAAGCGGAGCAATCGGAATGCAATTTGGAGCTAAAACGAAGAAAATGGAAAAATTCGTCTTCCTGGACAGAAGGCACGGCGCGGCAGCGCCGTGTTTGAGCTTGCCTATGGCGCGGCAGCGCCGCATGAAAACGGAACAGTAAATCTATGGCGCGGCAGCGCCGATCTCCTATGTAACTGTGGCGCGGCAGCGCCAGACATTCTGACGAGATTTCCTGTTTTGAACCCGATTTTCTGATTTTTCGAGTTGAAGTCAAATTACAATTCCGTACGACTTATTTGCACCTGGAGGCCTATATAAAGAGAAGAAAACCCTAGAGAACAGGAGGGACATATACCACATATTATCTACGGAGTTTTAAAGCACGAAGAAGCAAGGAAGAGGATAGTTTCAATTTATTCTTGTATTCTTTCTAGCTTGTGGATGCTTGGTTTGGGTGTATTCTTTAGAACCTTTGATAATTATTCCAATATTGATTCGTTTTCTTCAATCATGTTTACATTAGAACCCATGGTGACGATTAGTTTGATTATGAACTAATTCGTTGTCATGGGGTTTTAGCGGATTTATTCATGAAGTTTATTTGTTGAATTTTCTCGATGCCTATAGTGTGATTGATGCGATATCCTATCATGGTTGTTTTAATTCGTTATAGGAGAGTAGCTAACTCCTGTAATTGTGTGTTAATTCTTATTGAAGCGAAAGTGGATTTAAGAGTTTAGAACTTGCCATGCTAGCATAGGTTTATGCGTGAGAATATCATTCGTAATTAGTGTCGTAACTCTAACCGTTTTATGACGACTATGTGATCAATTGAATGCTTGTACTTCAACTATTATGTTTTCAATCTTTGTAGACATATAGAGATCAGGCATAATTGGGAGACTAAGTGATTTCTATCTTTATTGTGGATATTATTTAGGATGGTATTTGTGCAACGAAAGTTGGCTTATATCAGTTTTGTGTGTTCGATCAGGTATTAATAAATCACATGAAAAGGCTAGAGAATTGGAAACTATAGATGGATTGTTTAATGAAGTTAAAATTCCATGTTTTATTCGCATAAGTAATTCGACATAATTCTTAGTTCAAGTAGTTGATAATTAGTTATAAATCTTAGAGTATTTGTAGTGATAAACAAAAATCCAATTGTTAATCTGTCGTAGCATCGAATAATAATCATACATCGGTGAGTGAATTTAACTAGACATTACAACGAGTCCCTGTAGGAACGAATCTTATTTGCTATCTATATTACTTGAGATCACGTGCACTTGCGTGTTGAGATTGGTCGTAACAGTCTTCAACACAAAGCATTTGCATCCAAATATATGAAAATATTTCAAATTTGGCTTCTTATTTTTCACCATCTCATATGGTGTTTTCCCATGCTTGTTGATCAGTGTAGCATTTTGAGTAAAACAAGCAGTTTGAACAGCTTCTGCCCAGAAATATGTTGGCAATTTTGCTTCATCAAGCATAGTTCTAGCAGCTTCAATTAAAGTTCTGTTCTTTCTTTCAACTACACCGTTTTGCTGTGGAGTACCAGGTGCAGAAAATTCTTGTTTAACTCCTCTTTCCTTGCAGAAAGCTTCCATGTTTGAGTTTCTGAATTCAGTTCCATTATCACTCCTTATAATTTTGACTTTGTGCTGTGATCCTTTGTCCAGTTGATTTACATGATCCATCAGAGTTTGAGCAGTTTCATCCTTCTTTGATAAGAAATATACCCAAGTATATCTAGTATATTCATCAACAATTACTAGAGCATATTTCTTTCTGCCCATAGACATTATATTTACTGGTCCAAAGAGATCAACATGTAGAAGATGATAAGGCTCCACTACTGAAGATTCAGATTTGCTCTTGAAAGATGACTTCCTTTGCTTGGCCTTTTGACAAGAATCACATAGGCCATCTAGACTGAGTATTGATTTTGGGAGTCCTCTTACAAGATCCTTTCTAATAAGCTCATTGATGTTGTTCAAATTGAGATGAGAGAGCTTCTTATGCCAATTCCAACTCTCTTCATTTGACATTTTTGCTGTTAGACACACTGTTCTTCCATCAGAGTTTGTTACCAAACTTGCTTCATAAATATTGTTGTGCCTGTGTCCAACTAGAACAACTTTTCCAGTAGATTTACTGATGACTTCACAATATTCACTGTGAAAATCTACATGGTTTCCTCTGTCACAGATTTGACTCACAGATAGCAGATTATGCTTGAGTCCTGAGACTAGAGCTACATTAGTAATGATGACACTTCCAAGATTAATATTGCCATATCCCAGAGTGTGTCCTATGTTGCCATCTCCATAGGAAACTTTTGGGCCAGCCTTCTCCTCAAAGTCTGATAGCAGGGCTTTATTTCCAGTCATATGTCCTGAGCATCCACTGTCCAAGATAAGAGTGCTCTCTACTATGCCCTGCAATCACAACCAATAACTAAGTGTTAGATTTAAGGATCCAGACTTGCTTGGATCCTTTGCCTTTCTTAACAGTGTTAGCTTTTGCAGCGGAATTCTTATTATCAGAGTTTAAGCTAACAGTGTCAGACTTTACACTAGCAGAGTTTGCTCTAACCCATTTCAAGTTGGGTTTTAGCTCATAATAATTATGATAAATAGCATGATAACTCTTACAAGTATAAATAGAATGCCAAGTGCTCCCACAATGTGTGCATAAAGTCTGTGGTCTTACTCTAACATAATCATTCTTTACTTCTGAAGTAGAAGGTAAAGAATTAATATGTTTGTTCTTATTGCAAAATCTAGCAAGATGATTAGAACTACCACAACTATAACATGTTTTCCTTGAAGCACCAACATTAGGCAAATGATTATTTCTATTATTTATGCCTACCTTGCCATTCCTATTCTTCTTGGACCCTTTTGGTTTCATGGCAGATTTTACCTCTTTGAGCTTATGTTTGAACTGTTTTCCTGTCATTAAACCAACATTAACCTGTTTCTCACAGACTCTAATTGGTTCTCTAGCAGCTTCTTGCTCAATAGGCTTCTCTGTTTTAGATTCAATATCCACTTGTTCAACACAAGCTTCAACTGACTCCATAACAGCTTCTTTCACAACTACAGATTTTAGTTTGCTAGATTCAGGAACAAATGTTACAGGAGTTGAATATGAACTTGTGAAAGCTCTAAACTTAATTTTATCCTGAAACCTAAGTTCATCTTCCTCACTGTAACCTAAACCTACAGCATCTGTCTGAAACACTTGATGTGTATCTCTGCCAGAATTAGTCCAAGTTTTAATTATGTTCCTTTCCTTCTCTAAATCAGATTCTAGTTGCTTATTTCTTTTAAGCAATTCATGTTCAACATAAACAGCATCATCTCTTTCTTTTTGAATCTGCTTCATATTTTCAAGTTCTCTTTCAAGAAACTTGCTTCTATCTTTCAGGCTAAGATTCTCAGATTTAATTCTCTCATTTTCCAAAGTCTGATCCCTATAGCTAACATGTATGTTCTTAAGATAAATTCTCAATTCAGAAATATTATCAGTATCATAAGCATAGGTAGTTAGGGGTACCTTATTTTCTGATGATTCAGTCTCATCTTTGACAGTTGCCATAAGAGCATAATTTTCATCCTCATCTGAATCTGAAGTATCTGCCCAGTCTTTGCCTTTAGAGATGAATGCTTTCTCAGTTTTTCCTTTCTTGCACTCTGGAGCATAGTGACCCATCTCCTTGCACTTGTAGCACTGGATCTCAGATTTGTCCTTCTTTCCAGACTTGGTATTTCTTCCATCAGACTTTCTGAAATTTTTCTTCTCAGAATTTGAATCTTTCCTTGAGAATCTTTTACCCTTTTTGAAGTTCTTGAATCCCATCTTTTTAAATGTCTTCACCATCAAGGCAGCCATTTGCATCAACTCCTCTTCATCATCCTCAGAGTCAGAAGCTTCATTATCAGAGTTTGAGTCATCATCAGAGTTTGATGACTCACTGTCAGAGTTTACAACCAATGCTTTTCCTTTGGCTTTCTTCCTTGAGATTTTCTTTTCAATGGGCTTCTCCTTGACTTTGAGAGCAACAGATCTTGATTTCTTGCTTGACCGTCTGTTTCTCTGTTCTATCTCCAATTCATGAGTTTTCAATAACCCATAAATCTCATCAAGATCAGTATCAGCAAGTTCATAATTATCTCTTATTGTTGTTGCTTTCAAATCCCATCTTTCAGGTAGAGATAACAGAAATTTGAGATTTGATTCTTCAGGATCATACTCTTTGTCAACAAGAGACAAATCATTCAGCAATTTGCAGAATCTGTCATAAGTCTCAGTCAAGGTTTCATTAGGTCTTGCATCAAAGTGCTCATACTCCTGTGTGAGTATTGTCTTCCTGTTCTTCTTGATAGCAGTGGTTCCTTGGCACCTGACTTCCAAAGCATCCCAGATCTCTTTTGCAGTTTTGCATCCAATAACCCTGTTGGACATAACATTATCCAAAGCACTGTGGAGAAGATGTCTTACCTTAGCATCTTTTGCAAAAGATGAGATGTCCTCAGGAGTATAATCTTTCTTTTCCTTTGGAATCAGTTTCTGCTCTGCATCACCAATAGCAGGAGATAATTTAGTTGGCTTATGAGGACCATTGTAAATTCGATCAAGGTATTCTGGATCTGTTGCCTCCAGAAACATGGTCATCTTCACCTTCCAAATTGGATATTCCACCGGCCTGAGAATTGGAACTCTGATGGTTTCATATCGACTCACAGAATTAGGTTTAACCTGTTCAACATTAGGAGTAGCTTGATTTTCTTCAGACATGATTATTACTGTGTTTGAATCGTAAAACTGTATATATTAAACAGCCTTTGCTCTGATACCAATTGTTAGGTCGAATACACAATATAATCAAGTATGTATGAGAATAACAATAATTAAGAACACTGTTTATGAATCAATAAACTGTAATTATATTAACAGCTTCTCTCTTTATGATGTTACTGAATCACAAAGAGCTTCTAGGTTACAAGAATAATATCTCAATATTCGCGTCCCTTCTAGGGATAACCTATCTGTGTTTATATAGTACACAGCTACATACAATCCGTCTCTAATTGATATTCCTATAAGTTAGCTATACAATTCATATCAATTAAGGATTGCTTCTTATCTTCTATCCTGTTTCCTTAGCTGTATCAATATATTCTGCTTCTTTCCATCTTCAGAATATGTTGCTTCTAGAATCTTCAATTCTGCACCGACAGCTAATTCAACTATCACCCTGTCAGACTTTAAATAAACTCTGATCGGCTTCCTTTAAACTCTTCACCCTGTCAGAGTTTAACTAAACTCTGACCGGCTTCTGATAAACTCTGGTCAGTACCTGTTGCTTAAACACTGATAAACAAACTTCAGCAATTATATCTAACACTCTGTAGATTTCTTAGTCTACTGGAGTAATTCTGGTCCTAATATCTTTCTTTCTCCTACTTCATCCCAGTATATGGGTGATCTACACTTTCTTCCATACAAGGCTTCATACGGTGCCATACCTATGTCGGAGTGGTAGCTATTGTTGTAGGCAAACTCAACCAGGTTAAATGATCGTCCAAGCTTCCCTTGAAATCCAATGCACAAGCTCTTAGCATGTCCTCAACTGCTTGAATCATCCTTTCGCTTTGTCCGTCAGTTTATGGATGGTATGCAGTGCTCAGATTTAATTTTGTGCAAAGATACTCCTGAAAGATTTTTTAAAAAAAAAACTAGAGGTGAACCGGGCATCTCTATCAGATACAATTGAAACAGGTACTCCATGACGAACCATAATTTCCTTCAGGTATATATTTACCAATCTCTTAATCGAATACTTTTCACTAATTGGTAAGAATTGCGCCGATTTAGTAAGTTGATCAACAATAACCCAAATTGCATCATGACTGGTTCTAGTTCGGGGTAAACCTATGACAAAATCCATGGTTATACGTTCCCATTTCCATTCAGGTATTTCTAAGGGCTGTAGAAGTCCACTTGGTTGCTGGTGTTCTGCCTTCACTTTCTAACAAGTTGAACATTTACTTACCCATTCTGCAATTTCCCTTTTTGACAACGATGAATCTTGTAATATCCGTGAATTTTATTAATAATATAAATGATATATTTGGTGTAAAATATTTCTTGTGGAATATTTGAATATTATTAAGTTATGATTGTTAAGTGATTATGTGTTAACTGGTGTGTCGGAAGCCCCTTTCAAAAATCTTGTCATTTGAAAATATCTTCAATCTGGAGCCCCGTTTTGAAAATTCAAGGGCCCCGTTAAAGTTTTGTACATCATTATTGATCCCTCGTCTTTCGTATCCGAATCATTATCGGGAGATTTATTCGTATCATTATATCCCTAATTACCGGATCTTGTCAATATTATTCGTTTTATTCAAAAAGGGAAAAGTTATTCCAAACCCTAATTGTTTAGGGCAATTGATATATCGTTTGTATCAATGATACATTTGTTATAGCCCCAATATTCTTGAGCATTAGTTATATAAATAATATGTATTGATTTGGATAATTATCAATCTTTGTAGATAATTATCACCTCGTAAAACATGTATTTAACCTAATTAGGGTTTTAAAACGATCCAGTGGATCTATATCGATCCAAAAATGTTGTTTGGGGTATTATTTTTCCAAAAATATAAAAAGACGAATCGTACATTATACCTCATATAATCTGCATTCCATAATCTCAAAAAAGTAAAAATCCCTGAACCGTGTTCTTCGTGTTCTTGAATAATCAAATCGATTTTTGGAGGTGTTATTGAAATCAGAAATTGAAGTTCAAGCACTCAAATCAAAGCTCTTGATCTCTAGTTTCAGAATCTTCCAACCACATCATCATTTGGTAATTTTTTGATTTATTATGAATTTTACAAATTTCGAATTAAATTAGGGTTCTTATTCGAATTGGGGATTTTTGTTCTGTTGATTCTCCGTTCAATTGATTGCTTCTAACATGTTCCTAGGGTTTTAATTAGTAGAAATCCATGTTTTAATTTCATGTTTATGTCCAATTTCTTCGGGTTTGATTTTCGGGTTTTGACCCGAATTTTCTTTTTAATCGTCCGTTCTTGTTGTTGATCTGACTTGAATTTGAGTAGAGGGGTTTGATTGTGTGTGTTCAGAGCTTTGATTTAACACCAAGAACTTAAGATTTCATGTAGGATAAAGGGAGATCGTGTTTTGGCCGGAAAACCCAAACCCGGTTTGTTTGACCGGATTTCTGGGATGATTCCGGTTTGTTTTGGCAATGATATTATGATAGTTGTGTTGGTTGTGAAGTTTAGAGGAGAAACCCTCAAAGAAACTCCTTTTTTCCCGAGTGCGGGCAGAGGAAAGTAATACGTTTTGGTGCAGTTTTGGCCGTGAACGGAATCCGGTGGCCGGATGACCGGCCGGATTCTGGAAAACCCAGTTTCCGGCGGGTTGTTCTTGGCGACCCGTTTCTGTTCTTGGCGACCCGTTTTCCTGACCCGGTTTCAATCTTCAAAACCCTAAATTATTTTCAGAAAACTGTTTTTGAATTTTATTTTAAAAATTAATTCGAAAATAATTTAAATATTTATAAAAATCATATTTTTATTTTAAAAATACATTTTTAATTCAGAAAAATTCTGAAAAATTAAATTTATTTATTTAAATTCGAAAATTGATTAAATTTAATTATTTTAATTATTTTTAATTAATAATTAATTTATTTAATTATTTTTAATTAATAATGAATTAATTTAATTAATTGATTAATTCTTTTTAATAAATATTAATTAGATTTAATAAATTTAAATTAAGTTTAATTATTTTCTAGCCTTATTTATTTATTTAAAAATAGTTTGAGAGCTTGGAAATTTTCAATTAATTTTATATTAATTGATTAAATTGTTTTTAAATATTTATATGGTGATTAAAAATCCGATTTTTGATTTAAAAATTTTCCGGGACTTATTTAAATTCAAATAAGCCTCGAATATTGTTTTAAAAATATTTATAAGCACTATATGGTTTATATAAAGTGGAAGAATGTGTTTTATTGTCCGTAAATGTTTTATATAAGGATTAATGTCTGAGTTTGTCTATCGTAAAATAGGTCGGGCGTTCGATAAACCTCGAAAATGGCCCGATAGACTGTTTAGACTTAAGAATGTTTACGAGTGATATATTGAGGTTAGAATAAAATGATGAGATGTACTAATATGAGTTATGTATTCTAGAATCGAGTTCCCGAGGCAAGGGAAAGGAGAAGGTAGAGTAGCAACGGTAGAGTTTGGCTACGTCGAACCAGGCAAATGTCTATTTCTTTCACAAATCCTTGTGTGATATTATTCTGAGTTACTATATGCATGTTGCCATCAAACCAACACCATTGATTCAATCCTTATCCTGTATTTGAGCCGATAACACTGTTTCCATGAAAATTCTTGATTCCTTTGATTATTCACAATCCCGTTGGATATTGAGAATCCTCACCTTCGATTCGCTTGTATATACTATAACCTTGTTGTTTCCTTGAGACGGATGTGTTGCTTCTTTGAAACCATTCCGAACTTGTTACACGGACCTTATTGATCTTGACCAGTTAAAGCTCTTTTGCAATTTTATTATACCATTTCACTCTTGTTGTGATTTATTGTTCAGTTGAAGCTCTTTTGCAATTGTTATACTATTTCATTCTTGATGAGATTATTATTGAAGCATGTATTGCTTATGTGTTGTGATAGAATTGGAATGTTTTTAAAAATAAGGACCAGTAATGGTCGGACCAAATTTATGGTCGAAGTTAATAAAGGCCAAGATGGCCAAGGATCCAGTAGAGGGCTTTGCTATAAGCAAGTCCGGGGTTGATGCGTGACTGATCAGCAGCTCAACCTTTGATTTGAATATGATAAATAAAAATCCAATTCTAATCCTCTTCTTCAAATGTGTTTGATATAATTGTACGTTGTGCATTGATTCAAATATTGTGATTTACTTTCATATGTAACTGCATTGGATATATATTGCTTGTTGAGCATATTTGGCTCATACTTGTTATTTTCTAACCCTATTCCAGTGAAGCGAGAGGATGAGCAGGCATAGTGCGAGTGACAGTTCTCCAGGTGCTAGGGGACCACCCCGAGTGATTGTCATCGGACGGGTAGTTGTCTTATTTTGGAAGTTAGACTGGATGTCTAGCTTTGTATATTAAGTTGTGTAATAATAACGTTGAACTGGTTTGTAATAACAATGTTGACTTAGAAGCTTGTTTCATGCCATAATCTGGATGCGGTCTTGGATAAGGGGTATTTTATGTTATTATTATATTATGCATGTGTTATATTCAAGTATGTTGAGTTTCGTTGGTCGAGTGACTCCCCAAATCTGTACCCCGGATTTGGAGGGTGCCACATGTTGGTATTAGAGCAACAGGTTATGGCATTTGAAACAAGTTAGGATTTAGGGTCCAGGATAACATAGAGGGTTAGGAATTCACCTAGTGGTCATAGAAGGTCGATTTGAGATATTATGCGTAGTAATGGAATACGGTTATAATTGCAGCCACCTAGCTCTAGTTCAGATTCTGATCCGTCAAAGCACCCGATAGAGGAGAGACATGTACCAGATATGAGAGCAGGACCGTCGCGACCGACACTACCTCAGTTTAGACCTGTAGTGGTCAGGAGGGATCCTATACCTTGTCCTGTTCCACTTCGACGCATACCCGCAGCACCGCGATCTCAGGCTTCAGTTTCCGGACCTTTGTTCCAGATCACTGAGCCACCAGTTCCACATCACCGTTATCAGAGGATGAGAGAGGAGAGGGATTATTTTTACAGACAGGTGTCAGAGATGCATGAGATGCGTTCAACGGAGGCAGCTGTAGCCAGGGACAGGGATAGATTCAGAGATCAGGTAGGTGAGATACAGACGAGACTCAGGGTTGTGAGGACTTTGGTAGAGACGAGATTGCAAGGGCTAGCTACGAGCAGATAGGGAGAGACTACAGCAGGGATGAGAGAGATTTTAGACTTTACGATGAGGGAGATTGGGGAGATTTCCGGACCAGCACTTTGGGAGGCTAGAGATGATGATCAGTGAGCAGGATTCGACGAGATTGGATGTTGTGTGGATGGATGGATTTCTAGTTAGACAGTACATAGATGCATAGTATAGTACCAGCAGTACATCGGGCTTATAGTATCGCCTTGGATTGTTGTTGTACTATTGATCGGCAGTTATAGTTCAGCTATAACATATTTTTACTTTTGAAAGCGTTATACGCTTGTATCGAATCTTATTATATATGATCATTACTTTTGCAGAACTGTCATTATATTCTTGTCATACTATTTCCGCACCATGAGTATCATTTTATTTATTGCAACTGTTGTTTCTATTCTATATACCATTGGGAACTTGTAACCGTCACGGTACCATTTGACGATTTGTAACCCTTGATTTTATCAACTGCGTTCTTTTCCATTTATGAATTGTTTGATTAAATCAGTTATTGTTTATTCATCAGCAATATGCCACCTAGACGAAACACACGTGCAAATAGTTCCACTGACCAAGAAGGTCAACAGAAATACACCCCCGACGGGTCATTTAGATCCGGTTGTAATACAGCTTTTGAACATTCTCACTCAACAAACTACTGCTTTAGCACAACAACAACAACAGATTCAACAGCAATTGCTACAGCAGCAGCAGCAGTATCAACAGCAGCAGCATCAGCAACAACAACATCAACAGCACCAGCACCAGCAGGTATTACCCGTGGTTACGTTTAAATCTTTTCAAGCGGCAAAACCTCCAGAGTTTAAGGGATCTGCTGATCCAGTTGAGGCAAAGGCATGGTTAAAGGAAATGGAGAAAGCTTTTACGTTGATAGAGGTAGCGGGAGAAAAGAAAACTGAGTATGCTAGTTATTTTCTGAAAAATGAAGCAAGTTATTGGTGGGAAACAAGTAAGGCTCTAGAACCTGAAGGGTTAATTACGTGGGAGAGATTTACAGAATTGTTTTTAGAGAAGTATTTTCCTGATTATATGCAAGATCAAATGGAGTTGAAATTTCTAGAACTGAAGCAGGGTAGTATGACTGTTTCTCAATATGAGACCAAGTTTACTGAGTTGTCTAGGTTTGTTCCGACATATGTGGATACAGAAAAGAAGAAGGCCAAAAGGTTCCAACAGGGACTGAGGTCATGGATTCGTAGTAAGTTAGCAGTTTTGGAGTTAGATACATATGCAGCCGTAGTACAGAAGGCAATGATTGTGGAAGGAGAGAGTGATTCATAATGAGAGAGAAAGAGAATAAGAAAAGAAAGATAGGGGCATCTGATAAGGTACAGCCACAGGGAGATCCTCAGGGTCATCCAAACAAGAAACCAGGATTTCAGCCGGGTAGAGGTTCAAATTTTAAGAAACCAGATACCGGGAATGCAGGACCATTCAATCGTCCACCAAACAACAATCAGCAGGTAGTTTCCAGACCTCCACTGCCAGAATGCAAGACATGCAGGAAAAGACATCCCGGAGTATGCCACAGATTGAGTATTACATGTTTCAAATGCAACCAGAAGGGTCATTATTCCAAGGATTTCAAGATAGGCATTGTGTGTTATCGATGCAAGAAACCAGGTCATATGATTAAGGATTGCAGAGCACCAGCACCCGTAAACAACATGATTCGAGCAATAGAGGCACCTCCAGCTGTCAATGTTCAGCCGCAAGCCAGAACTTATAACATGACGATGATGGAAGCAGTTAGAGACACTGATGTGGTGGCAGGTACACTTCTAATCAATTCTGTTAATGCTAAAGTACTGATAGATTCAGGAGCTACTAAGTCGTTTATTTCTGAGACGTTTTCTCGTAATTTAAATTGTTTAATGGAACCTTTAAATGGAGTGTTGAACATAGAGATAGCTAACCAAGATTGTATACCGGTTAGTTTATATTGTCCCCGTTGTGAAGTTGAGATTCTAGGAAACCGTTTTTATGCTAATTTATTACCCTTCAAGCTGGGAGAATTTGATGTGATCTTAGGAATGGATTGGTTAACCGAGTATGATGCGCGTATTGATTGTAAGAAAAAGAGAGTTATTTTAATTACCCCAGAAAAGAAAGAGATAATATTTCAAGAAGAAAGACAGACAAAGAAGTTTTTGACAATTATTCAGACAAAGAGATTATTGAGACAAGGATGTGAAGCATATCTCGCATACGTAATAGATAAAGAGAAGGAAGTTTCTAAATTAGAGGATATTCCAGTTGTGAGTGAGTTTCCGGATGTTTTTCCAGACGAGTTACCAGGATTACCTCCAGATAGGGAAATTGAGTTTGCAATAGATTTAACGCCAGGCGCAGAACCAGTATCCAAAGCACCATACAGAATGGCACCAGTAGAGATGAAAGAGTTGGCCAAGCAATTGCAGGATTTGTTAGACAAAGGAATTATCAGACCTAGTGTTTCACCGTGGGGAGCCCCAGTACTGGTTGTTAAGAAGAAGGATGGGAGTATGAGACTTTGTATAGATTATCGAGAGTTGAACAAGCTAACCATCAAGAATAAGTATCCGTTGCCTAGGATAGATGATCTATTTGATCAGTTGAAAGGAGCAGTCCATTTTTCTAAGATTGATCTACGGTCAGGATATCACCAGTTGAAGATTAAGCGAGACGATATATCAAAGACGGCTTTTCGAACAAGGTATGGACATTATGAATTTTTAGTGATGGCGTTTGGATTGACGAATGCACCAGCAGCTTTCATGGACTTAATGAACATGATTTTCAAGAAATATTTGGATAAGTTTGTGGTAGTATTCATTGATGATATTTTGATATATTCCAAGCCGGAAGAAGAACATGCTAACCATTTGAGGATAGTGTTGGAGACTTTAAGACGAGAAGAGCTATATGCAAAATTTTCCAAGTGTGAATTCTGGTTAAGAGAAGTTCAGTTTCTAGGACACGTGGTAAGCAGCGAAGGTATCAAGGTAGATCCAGCAAAGATTGAGGCAGTGAAAGATTGGGAAAGACCAAGGACACCAACAGAAGTTAGAAGTTTCTTGGGATTAGCCGGATATTATCGGAGATTTGTGCAGGACTTTGCGAAGATAGCCACACCAATGACTAAGTTGACAAGGAAAAGTGAGAGATTCATATGGAATGACAAATGTGAAGAGAGTTTCCAAGAGTTAAAGAAGAGACTGACGACGACACCAGTGTTAATGTTACCAGAAGACCAAGGACATTTCGTAATCTATAGTGATGCGTCTCACAAAGGATTAAGTTGCGTGCTTATGCAACATGACAAAGTGATTGCTTATGCGTCAAGACAATTGAGGCCTCATGAACAGAAGTATCCTACACATGATTTGGAATTAGCAGCGATCGTTTTTGCTTTGAAGATTTGGAGACATTATTTGTACGGAGAGAAGTGTGAAATCTACACCGATCATAAAAGTTTGAAGTACATTTTTACACAGAAGGAACTAAACATGAGATAGAGAAGATGGTTGGAGCTAATCAAGGACTGTGACGTTTCAACCTGAATTATTGGAGAAAATACGTAAGTGTCAAGAACAAGTCATGAACGACAATGCGAATAGTTTGACAGGTGAAGAGATATGTAGTCAACTGGACGATAAAGGGATTTTAAGGTTTGCTTCTCGAATATGGGTACCTAATGTAGCGGAACTGAAGAATGAAATTTTGCACGAGGCACATAATTCGAAGTATTCAATTCATCCTAGAAGCACGAAGATGTATCGAGATCTAAAAATGAACTTTTGGTGGCCAGATATGAAAAGAGAAATTGCTGAGTGGGTGAGCAAATGTTTTACATGTCAAAGAGTCAAGACGGAACATCAACGACCAAGTGGATTACTGTAGCCATTAGAAATTCCTGAATGGAAATGCGAACACATCGCAATGGATTTTGTGGTGGGACTACCTAGAACGAAGACTAACCATGATGCTATTTGGGTTATCATAGATCGATTGACAAAATCGGCGTATTTTCTTCCGATTAACGAGAGATTCTCACTGGACAAGTTGGTTCAACTATATTTGAAGGAAATTGTAGTACGTCATGGATTTCCTGTGTCAATAGTATCTGATCGAGACCCTTGATTCAACTCAAGATTTTGGCGGAGCTTTCAAGAATGTTTGGGCACGGAATTGAGAATGAGTACGGCTTATCACCCGCAGACAGACGGTCAGAGTGAAAGAACAATTCAAACCATCGAAGATATGCTGAGAACATGTGCACTTGATTTCAAAGGTAATTGGGATGATCACTTACCCTTAGTGGAATTCTCATACAACAATAGTTTTCATGCCAGTATTGGAATGCCGCCTTACGAAGCTTTATATGGACGGAAGTGTAGATCTCCAGTATATTGGGAAGAAGTTGGTGAACGAAAGATGATAGGACCAGAATTAGTACAACAGACAAATGAAGTGATTGAATTGATTCAGAAGAGATTGATAACAGCTCAGAACCGACATAAGAAGTATGCTGATTTAGCCAGAAAGGATATGGAATTCGAAGTAGAGGAACAAGTGTTACTGAAGGTTTCACCGTGGAAAGGACTAGTCAGGTTTGGTAAGAAAGGGAAATTGAGTCCGAGATACGTTGGCCCGTTTGAGATTCTGAAGCAAGTTGGCAAAGTAGCTTACGAGTTAGCGTTACCCCCGCATATGCAACACGTTCATAATGTGTTTCACGTATCTATGCTTAAAAGGTATCGACCAGATTCGAACCATGTAATAGAATATGAACCCATAGAGGTCCAAGCAGATTTATCTTATGTAGAACGACCAATTCAGATATTGGATCGTAAGGAAAAAGTGTTGAGGAATAAGACTGTTGTAACGCCTTAGAATTTTTTACTTGTAAATTATTAGCAATATGTGAATTTTGTGTGAAAGGTTGATATTGTAAAATGTGGTGATTAGATGTTTACTTGGTGTATGGTAAGGATTAAAATCAAAGTGTGTGCTTTTAATTTCATATTATATGATTTTCTTGTTAAAAATCAATTCTTTTTGACCTTTCGGGAATTTTATAAAATCATCAGAAATTCTTTTTAAAGTGAAATATTTTTCATAACCCTTATTTTATATTCTATTATTTTATAAAAATAGTGGAAGAATTTATTTTTGGTGTTAAGGATTTAAAAATGATTTTATGATTTAAAAGTCATTTTTGGGATGTAAACTTTGAAAATCCATATTTAATTCGTTTTTAATCACAAAAATATTTTTAAAATATGTGTGAGCTTGTAAATTTGTACTCTTTATTTTAAAAATAAAATTTTGATTTTTAGTTATTATTCTCAACCTATTTCAGATTTTAGAATGCAAGTTGTTAGTTTTTCTTTTGTTAAAAATTAGATTTTGGAATTGTAAAGTTACCAAACTGCCCTTGGGGATTATAAAACCCTTGCAATCAGTTTCTTCCCCTTTGTGCTGTGTTTTCCCGACCCTCTCTCATCTAAACACTCTCTTCTTCTTTTCTTTTTACAAGATTAAACCCACCAAAAACTAGTAATTTCCTTATCCAAATTTTTAGTGTGAGTATTCAAATCGATCCTCTCTCAAACCTCTACCTTCCTATGGGTTCAATTTCGAATTTTGCTACACTTTTCAGATTGGGGTTTTTTCGGATTTTAGGATTTTTATGTGTAATACTTACATGCAATTGTTGTTTGTGAGTGTTGGGGTTCAAACTCGATGAGACCCACGATTTTGGGCTCATCCGAGAAGAATCCAACCATTGGCAATGATCTTAGTGAGCCAATGATCTTGTTTAGTTACATGCATGTTT
Organism: Heracleum sosnowskyi; assembly: GCA_030848705.1. Taxonomy (NCBI): domain Eukaryota; kingdom Viridiplantae; phylum Streptophyta; class Magnoliopsida; order Apiales; family Apiaceae; genus Heracleum; species Heracleum sosnowskyi. The sequence continues at coordinate 78,939,912 of CM061235.1, forward strand.
TAATCTTATGTATTTTGCTTATTTTGGGTGTTTATAGTGATTGCATGTAAGGGATTCTTGTTTTACTTTGTGATTTTAGAGTTAAAGTTTGATGGGTTCTTGATTTTATTGTGATTAAAGAATTGTAAATGCTAATTGAATTGTTAATGTATAAATTGAGTATTTCTTCTTAAGATTCTGATTTGTGAGTATTGTGGCAGCCTAAGGAGTTAAGAATGGTTGCTTAATTGTGTTTTATGATATATGATAAGAAATGTTGGTGTTTAAAGGTTTAAGTTGTAGAATGTTGAGATGCCCAGAAACTGCCTATTCTGTTCTGTTTAATTGCGAATGTTTGATACCTGTTTTAGACAGTAGGTCTAGGAGGAAATTGTTCTAATTGGAATCTAGTTTGTGCACGGGCAAACCTTGTGTGAATAGAGTTAGCGAGTAAAAAGTTATGTTTGTTTTACTAAAAGTTGCGCAGCAGAAATTTCTGTGTTTCAGTACATACTTTGAGCAGTTCGTTTTTAGTCTAATGAAATTGTTTTGGAGTTGAAACTTTTATGCTAAGTGATATTAGTAATCAGGAAATAGCCTGACAAATTTGGTAATTGTTTGATTATTTTTGGATTTATGAAAAATGTTTTAGTAAAGTATGCGCAGCAGATTTTTCAGCTTTTGAGATGAAAATGTTGTTTTTAAAGGTGTTAAGGATATGGTTAGCATTGATCAAGTTGATTTAAAGGGTATACCAAGTGTGGTATGATTTGAAAGGTAGATTATATATTTATACATATAAAAGAAGTATGTTATGTGTACTTAAATGGCAATGTGCACTTATATGGGTTGTTGCCTATTACATGGTTGTAAATGTTATGTGATATAACTATTGTGTGTTTACGCGTTTAGAATGCGTTGGGTAGTTTAGAATAAAGGTTAGCATTTTAGAGAGTAAGGAAGAAATGAGTTTTAAAAAGATCGTGAGAGCATGTGTGTTTTAAAAATGTGATTTTGGTGTGAGTTATTCAAAAACATGATTTTCTAAAGGTGTGAGTGTGTTATTTAAAAATAAGATTTAGTGTGTGTGTATGATACTTTTATGTGTGTGATTTAAAATACGATTTAAAAAAGTGTGTGTGTATTCTTTTAAATGTGATCTTTCAAGATTGTATTCTTGTGTGTGTGTGTGTTGCTTATGTGAGTTAGACCATAAGGCCGAGAGGCTAAGAAAAAGAATAAGAGAAGAGGGTGGAAGACAATGGTGAATTGTGTTGTCATATCTTGACATGTTGGTCTTATGTGTTTGTGTGGTTTGTATAATTCCTAAAGTACGTATACATGGTTTATGTGATTAAGTGTTAATGTTGTCCAAGAATGTAGATAGAGTTATTAAAGTACTTTGTTTTGAGGCTTTTCCGTCATAAGATTGAGGAATGTCATGTGATGTCGTTAAGCGATATATGCTAAGTGACTACATGTTTAAATGTTAATTAAAGTTGTAAAGAAACTATGTGCTTCCTGATTATATATATATATATATATATATATATATATATATATATATATATATATATATATATATATATATATATATATATATATATATCTATATAAGTACATGTAATTGTATGACGATGGGGTAGAAGTACTTAGAGATACGTAAAAAAAGGCTGTGGTACTAAGTGATAAAGACTAAGACGATATTATACTTTTATATAGGTACAAATAGGAGGCCAGGAAAGGAGCCCGTGTACGTAAAGTTGGAGTTGTGAGATACAAGTTATAGAGTTAGTTTATCGGCTTTTGAGGCAAGTGTACTAATCCCATTTTGCCGTTCATATTTAAATTTCATAATTCTTTGTTCGTCATATGCCATCATTGGTATCCCTTTTTGCCATGATTAAAAACAAGTGACAAGCCTTGTCCCTATCTATATCCAATGTTTAGAATAACTTGATTCAGATTTTGTTGTTGACTCCCTATTTTATGGCATTGAAATCTTGAAACTGCAATTTGTTCATAATTCATGATTCACACATACTTGCTCGTTGAAGAGTGGATATTGTCAAACCTTGTCATATTGCTTTACTCATTAAACAAGGAAAAATCTCAGTTTGAAATTCTTATTGATATTTGTCTCGAAAGTTGGAATAGTTTTGACCGAGGCACCGGTCTTTTATATTATGAATGTTAATTAAGGCCAATGTGTTGCCTATGGATCCATTTATATTTGAGAATCATGTGTAGCATGGTTCGGAGCTAATGCGTTGGTTGATCACCTAGCTTATCTCATAGCGTCTTATCGTGATATTCCAACTACTTCTTTTTATATTGAATTTGAAATCGAAGAACTTGAGAATAATGTTTATAGTCTTTTGATTCCTTTATGGACTTGATATATTCTTGTGAATGAAACATTAACATCCTATCCCAGCTATGAAATTATGTAAATTTAACCTCATTTAGTTATCATTTTGTTTTGAACCAAAGTTTATTTATTGGCACTTGCTGAGCTATTTAGCTCACTCCTTTGCTCCTAACCCTTTCAGATAGGTATAAGAATGGTGCGTACAATTCAAACAGCCCGTAAGATGATTGGTGGTTCAGGAAGGGCCTATAGGGAACAGTTCAATCAGGTAGGACTTGAATCCGGCAGGGACATGTAAACTAGTTTTGGGATAGATGTGGATTATGTTAGCTGTTGGTTGTAAGTCTAAAGTTTGATTTTATTCGGATTGTAATATCTTTTGGTTAGTATGTTGTTTCACACTCTTACCCGGTGGCGTTCTAGGGATATGTTTTGTTATGTAATATATTATATTTATGCTCAACATAGTTAGCATGTGCTTTTTATTTATTAGAATAGTGGCACCTAGTTGGGGTCGTCACATGTTGGTATCAGAGCCACGGGTTTGAGTCACTGAAACAATATAGGATTAAGATGATGAGTTAGGTAAATAAGAGAAATTTTGAAGGGAGGACTTAAGCTTCATAGGTAAGATAGGAATTGTAGATGTAGGTTACCTTTGGGATGTGTATTAGTAGAAATTAAGATAACCCTTTACTGTTTAAGTATCTTCTTGGTTTATTATTGCGTTGTTACAGATAATGGTTGTTTCGAGAGATTAACCTTCATCTGAGATTCCTTTTCCTAAGCCAGAGTCGTCAATATCAGTATCAGTGCATGCACCCGGCCAAGTGGAGATTTCCATTCCCCCTTGGGTAAATTTATTTTCTTATAGTATAGCTGCATGTCAAGGCAGAGTTTTTTCTTACGTGTAGAATGAAAGGGATTGGAGAGGGTTGGATTATTGAACGAATTATGGATTATGTGTGGATGATTAAGTAAGTATTTGAGATATTTTTAAAGCAGGGCATAGTCCATTTTACGAATAGGTCATGCCGAATTTTCTGTAGAAATATTAACTTAAGTTACGCATTTCCATGTTATATAGTATTCCGACATATCGAGCGAGTATACGCTGGAACCATCTGAAGATCGGGTTACGGACGAGGTAATTAATACGAAGCTGGAGGAATCAATCAGAAAGTCAAAGCTACCAGTTCAGAAGACATCACCTATAGATCTATATGTACTTTCCCGAATTTCATCTATGACTTTGGCTACATCGCGAATGCTATAGGAAACACCGCGTGTTAGGCCGAATACACAATATAATCAAGTATGTATGAGAATAACAATAATTAAGAACACTGTTTATGAATCAATAAACTGTAATTATATTAACAGCTTCTCTTTTTATGATGTTAATGAATCACAAAGAGCTTCTAGGTTACAAGAATAATATCTCAATAATCGCATCCCTTCTAGGGATAACCTATCTGTGTTTATATAGTACACAGCTACATACAATCCTTATCTAATTGATATTCCTACAAAATAGATATACAAATTATATCAAACAAGGATTGCTTCTTATCTTCTATTCTGTTTCCTTAGCTGTATCAATATATTCTGCTTCTCTCCATCTTCAGAATATATTGCTTCTAGAATCTTCAATTCAGCACCGACAGCTAATTCAACTATCACCCTGTCAGACTTTAAATAAACTCTGACCGGCTTCCTTTAAACTCTTCACCCTGTCAGAGTTTAACTAAACTCTGACCGGCTTCTGATAAACTCTGGTCAGTACCTGTTGCTTAAACACTGATAAACAAACGTCAGCAATTATATCTAACAATCTCCCCCAACTTGTTCATAATAAAATGTACAAGTTAAACATATAATTGATGATGTCAAAAACATTTAACAAATGCAGTGTTTAACATATAACAGAGTTTAATTTAAAACAGAGTTTAAATATGACTTAGAATAGAAAATATTAAAAACTTACAGTCAGACTTTACTTGATTTCTTGAATATCAGGCACTGTCCTAATATAGTCTGATAGTAGCTTCTTCTCGGCTCTTTCTAGTTCTTCAACCATAATCTTCTTCAGTTCTCTCAACTCTGGATCAGATTCTCCAGTCTGATAAATTGCAGCTCTAAGAGAATAGATGGAATTCTTCCTCATCTCATTCCCTAGCTTGATATAATAAGCTTTATCAGATTCTAAATTAAATTCAAGAACTTTTGTACCCAGTGCTGTTCTGAACTTAGCACTGTTTCTTTTCATCTCAACAATCTTCCCATGTGCATCTCTGTATTTGGGAATATATGCACTTGATACTCCTCCTCCAAGCATCACCTTCGATCTTAGCATCTTTTCTCTGATAACTGAAGCAGCATTGTGAGTATTTCTATTTTTGACTTTTAACAAGTACAGAACATACTCCAATTCTTGATAAGATTTGAGATAGATGTCAGACTCTGCAACCTTGTAAACTCTTCCATCATTCATAAAATACAACAAAAACTCTTTCTTCAATACTTTGTGAAATATCATCTGAACAGAGTCTAGCATATCAAGACTTTCTTGAGTAATGATACCAGATACTGCCAATGATGATTGATCTCCAGGTCTGTTGTTTATTCTCTTCTCCCTATGTGAACCTAAACCAGACTTATCAAAAGATTCTTTTCCAAGTACAGTCCTGGTTTGAGAAAAGTCCACAGGTTGAAGTGTCAGAGTTTCAGAAAGTACAGGTCTTCTAAAAGTACTTTGGAGTTGAGGTGTTAGTTGAGTTTGTACAACATGAGCCTTGTCAGAGGTTGGCTTATCCTTAACAACATCATCAACTTGAGCAGCGTCAGAGGTTGATTTCTCTAATCTTGTTTCAACTTGAACAATGTCAGAGGTTGAATATTCTTTCTTAGGTAACTGTTCATCTTCAATCAGTATACCCTTACCTTTATCAGAGTTTCCAATCACAGGTCTCCTTGTATCTTGTATACTCTGTTGTGTATTCTCTTTGATAGAAATACCAACTTCTTTCTTCCTAGGAGCCTTGATTTCCTGTTTCTTGTAGATTCCAGCTTCAACATTTTTCTTGTGTTCCTCAGCAAGCATCTGTTCTTCAGCCTGGATATCTTCAATAGTGATATTCTTTCCATGCTCTTTCATAAATATCTTAGCAGCAATCTCTTCATCAGTAGATGGATTAGCTGAAACAGCTAAACTCTTGAGTCTTGAAGAAGATTGTCCACCAGAGTTTATTCTGTCAGAGTTTGAAGATTGTCCACCAGAGTTTATTCTGTCAGAGTTTGTTTGTCTTTCAGAGTTTACTCTTGACCTTCTTTGTCTTTGAGCATGAATCTTTCTTTCATTTTCTCGGCTTCCCCCATCAGTAGAATCATCCCTCCGTCTCAGTGCTTGAGTGTCTTTGCATTTGTCTTTAGGTACACTCTCCCCCTTTTTGACATCATCAGAAAGTAATACTGATGTCAGCAATTCAATTGCAGTAGAAATGGAATTCAGTTGAGTAGACATTGCATTCTGATTTTCCTCAACAGTCCCAAGCCTCTTCTTGATTTCCTCAGAATCCCTGGCTTGCTGCTTGAACATGGTATAATAGTAAGTTCTGTCAGCCTTGAGAGTAAGATCCCTCATACTTACTTCATTCCTTAGATTCGTAAGCATTTGTTGATTCTCATCAAATCTATTATTAAGAGATTTGACTTGAACAACAGTTGCCTGTAAACTTGTAAGTACATCAGGATTTGAAATCTTCTTGACAGAATCAGAAAGAAAATCTGCAGCCCTTTATGCTGGAAAGACACAATCTGCATCAGCCCATGTATTATAGTACATATTCTGAAAATGCTCAGCAGTTGCCCTTTGAACTTCTCTTTCCTCATTAGAGTTTGCTTGAATATCAGAAACTTCCACTTGAATATCAGAATTTGAATGAGCAGGACTAGCTTCAGCATTGTCATCCTCTCTCAGAATATCTTCAGGTATATTTTCAGCAGTGACTTCATTGTTCAACTGTGCAGTTGCATCATGTACTTGTTCTGCTACAGTTTCAGGAACATCAGAGTTTGCTTGAGCAATAACCTCTGCTTCTCTCTGAACAATCTCAACAACAGATTGTTGCAAAGCTTCAAGTAAAACATTGTCTTCTTGATCATTCTCTGTTGCATCAGCATTTACAGCAACAGCTTCCGTAACTTTATCAACTTTAATCTGATCAACTTCCTCACCTTTCTCAAAATCAAGAGAAATGATTTCTGTGTGAGAAGCCATAGGTTCTACTATTTCAGTAGTAGCTTGATCAGCTTCTATTACATTATCTTCATGATCAAAAATTCTACTGTCAGAGTATTCAGCAGCTTCCTCAACTACATCATCACCTTTTGATGTAGGAGCTTCTGTCTCCAATTCAATCATAATAGCATCAGTATTTACTCTGTCCATAGAAGGCACAGGAGTTTCAATAATCTCCTCTTGAAGAACAACTTCAGGAGCTTCAGTGTCTTGAAACACTCTGTCCTTATCAGCATTTAGAATGTCCTCCTCAATAACAATTGCAGGAGTATCTTGATGGACAGCTTCAACTTCTGAAATCTCAAGATCATCAACAACAATATTCTCAGCACCAAACAAATGTGCTGCTACCAATCTTCTTTTTCTCTGATGAAGAGTTTCTTCATCAGTTTCACTATCTTCAACAGCAGCATCAGACTTTGCCCTGTTGGCTCTTCTTTTCTTCATTCTTCTTTTCTGAGGCATATCATCAACATTTGATGCCCCAGCTTCAGTGTTTATCCTCACAGACTTAACAGCTCTAACTTTAGATCTCTTTGACCTCTGTGGTTGAGATACAGAAGGTCCAGCTTCAGTGTTTCCCAGCTGTTGTTGTTGTAAGTTGACTAGGAATTGTTGCACAGATTCAGGCAACATTAAGACACCAACATCTCCTTTCTTATTATCCTTATTAACGAGATCAGAGAATATGCGTTTATGCAGTTTAAATGAGAGAATAACATCATTCTCTACAATCTCAACATTAGGGCAGCATAAATTGAATATTAACTGACAAAATCTAGAGAAATAAACAACATTTCTATTCTCTAGCATCTTCTCACCAATATTATTTAAAACTAATCGAGCAACATCAAAATGACTGCCATAGAGAAGAGAATACCCGATCTGTAGACTATCCGTGGGAATCGCATCCCAATTAGTGCACTTCTTTCCAAAAGCCCGAGTAATGCAATCGAAAAAGAAGCTCCATTCCTTGCGCAAAAATGGCCTTTTGAGTTGACCTATCTTTGTCAAAGGACCAGAGTATCCTATCTCTCTCATCATCCTGACTAACTCAGAATCTCCAATAGAAACTGTGAATGAATTGAAATCTTCAAGATCCAAAGCATCACGAACAGTTGTGGGAGTTACCACAAACTCTTGATTCTCGTATGCAAACAAGATGGACGGTGACCCATTCTCCCCTCCATTATCATAAACACCTGTCTTCCAGAAAGATTTGATTTGAGTTGCAGACAGCTTCGATGGTGCGGTGAGAGCAGTGCCGATATCAGAGTTTGACAAGAAACTCTGAATCAAATGAAACGCCTCCGGTGCGTTCTCATTTGCTACAGGAGCTGAGTAGTTGTTTGGGACAAATTCTAATCCAGAAGCAGTAAACGCTGTTGTAGCCATTAGAACAGATTTGAAGAAAACAAACAGAGTATAGATTATGTAAATAAAGTTTGAATCAATTAATGAAAAAGATCCATTGTTTTGCTTTACATATCAGTATGAATGTTATGATGAATGCATAATCATAAATGAATTATCAGAACTACAGTCATCAGTATTTTAGAATAATTGTAAAGTGAAAGAAATGATATCACTTTAAACAGTTAACTAACATACTCATCAGCGCTACTAATCACCATCAGGACTTAGCACAAATACTCCTTATCTCTGTTTAAACAGACTCTCTCTTTTCTCTGTTTTAATGCAAAATAGATACTCTTTCGAAAAACAAATTTCTAATCTCAAAATTATAAAATGTCTGAAACAAAGAAATTATTTTAACCATCAGAGATTAAAACAAAGTTACCTCGGCATATGTCACACAATACATCAGTGTTTACCATTTGTCCTTCTTTGTCAATAAACTCTTTTCTCAAACTGTACAGGTGTGAATAATTGTGTGTGCATTAGCAGAGTTTACCGAAATCAATATTTAGATCATCTCAAAGTGCATAAAATCCACAAAATAAATCAGTAAAAACTGGTTGCCTAAACTCTCATTTATAAAATAAATTCTGATTTTATATCTAAACTCTGTATACTGATACCCTTTCATTTGGATATATCTTTTATTTTTCACCCCCTTTATATATTTATATATATATATATATATTTTTTATTTTTTATTTTTTTTTTAATTTTTTTTTAATTTATTTTTCCAGTAATCAGTGGTTGGCACTAGTCACCAAAAATCAAAGATTTTAGCCCTTATTTCATACAATAAGTTCCTGGATCTTCCTAGGCACAACATGATCTCAAAGGAATTTGTGCTCTGTTTGGCATCTTTTGATTTGAGGGTGAATTATTTGCAATTAATAATCAGAGTTTAGACTTTCCATCAGTTAATACAATTAATTTATGAGAGAAAATGCAAACAGCTAATACAGACTCAGTGTATAGGATCAATAAACTAAGAGATGCTATAAATATAGAGACAGTATCATGCTGTGTTAGCTTACTGCACATATTTGAGATCAGAATCTATACAACTCTTAAAGGATTCACAGTTACTTACTGAGAATTATGCTTCATACAAATTTCTTCATTGGTCCATATGTTTCAGACAAAATTCCAATCAGAGTATAGCATTGGACTGTAATAATCAGAGTATGACCAATATAGTATGACTAACAGAGTTTAGCATCAGAGTTTGACCGACAGAGTATGACATAACATCAGAGTATACCATCAGAGTTTAACATGCTGGTGCACATAACAGTTAACACATGCAAGGAATCATGAGCATAAAAGGTAAACATGTATAGTTTTTGAGTCTAACCCGTATCTCTAGTCGAAACCAGAGATCATTCCAAGTTCATTTACCAATCTTGTAAAAGTAGCTTCACTCAAAGGTTTGGTGAAGATATCTGCAAGTTGTTGGTCTGTAGACACAAAATGAAGCTCAATATCTCCTTCTTCCACATGTTCCCTGATAAAATGATACCTGATACTTAATCCATAGTCCAGCAATTGATTCTTCATCCATAAAATCTGTGCACAACAGCTACCAGCTGCTATATACTCTGCTTCTGCTGTGGATGTTGAAATTGATTGCTGTTTCTTGCTGTACCAAGAAACTAATTGTCACCTAAAAATTGACAGCTTCCACTTGTACTTTTTCTGTCTATCTTACAGCCTGCAAAGTCTGCATCAGAGTAACCAAGTAACTTAAACTCTGATTCTCTAGGATACCACAAACCAAGAGTTATGGTTCCTTTGAGATACTTGAAAATCCTTTTTACAGCTGTTAGATGAGGCTCTCTGGGATCTGCTTGAAATCTTGCACAAAGACATGTTGCATACATGATGTCAGGTCTACTTGCAGTAAGATACAGTAAAGACCCTATCATCCCTCTGTAGTTTGTCATATCTACTGAGGCTCCTGTGTCTTTGTCTAGTTTCGTTGCTGTAGCCATGGGAGTTGTAGCAGATGAACAATCAAGCATACCAAATTTCTTGAGAAGATTTCTGGTATATTTTGCTTGATTGATAAAAATACCATCATCTGTTTGCTTGACCTGTAAGCCTAGAAAGTAACTAAGCTCTCCCATCATGCTCATTTGGTACCTGGATTGCATAAGCTTTGCAAACTTCTTACAGAGTTTGTCATTAGTAGATCCAAAGATTATATCATCTACATAAATTTGAACTAAAAGCAAATCATCACCAGTATTGAAATAAAACAAGGTTTTATCAATTGTACCTCTTGTGAACCCACTTTCTAAAAGAAATTGAGCAAGAGTTTCATACCATGCTCTTGGTGCTTGCTTTAGTCCATATAATGCCTTGTCAAGCCTGTAGACATAATCTGGATGCTTGGGATCTACAAATCCTGGTGGTTGTTCAACAAACACTTCTTCTTCAAGCTTCCCATTGAGAAAGGCACTTTTCACATCCATCTGAAAGACTTTAAACTTTTTGTGTGCAGCATAGGCCAGAAAAATCCTTATTGCCTCCAATCTTGCAACTGGAGCAAAGGTTTCATCATAGTCAATTCCTTCCTGTTGAGAATAGCCTTTTGCCACAAGTCTAGCCTTGTTCCTTGTAATCACTCCATCACTGTCAGTCTTGTTTCTGAAAACCCACTTTGTACCTACAATTGATCTATTCTTTGGTCTAGGTACAAGTGTCCAGACTTCATTTCTTTCAAATTCATTTAACTCTTCTTGCATTGCTGTAATCCAATTAGCATCTTGAAGAGCTTCCTCCACTTTCTTTGGTTCTGTTTGAGACAAGAAAGCATGATACAGACACTCATTATTTGATGCACTTCTAGTTCTCACACTAGCATCAGGATCTCCAATTATGAGATCAGGTGTGTGTGCCTGTGTCCACTTTCTTGCTGTTGGTAAGTGGTTTCTTGCATCATTATTGGATCCTCCCCCTTGATCCATGCTCTCCTGATTCATATGTTGACTTTCTGTAGCATCTGAGGCTCGCCCTGAATTGGATGGCTCAGAGTTTGAACTGTCAGAGTTTGAATCAGTTTCCTCAACTGACTCACTTGCTGTGTCTTGTTGAGCTTCTTCACGCTCCCCCTCAACTGGTTCTCTATTATTCTCAATTTGAGAATTTCCAGTTTCTCCAGTATTTACCAGTAGAGGTTCAGAGTATGCTTCGTCAGAGTTTGTCAACTCTGCTTCATCAGAGTTTACATCATCAGAGAATAAATCTTCATTGTCAAAACGTAGTTGATCATATTCATCCTTGTCTTTAAGTCCAGTTATTTTCTTGTCATCAAATGACACATGTATGGATTCCATGATCACTTTAGTTCTCAGATTGTAGACTCTGAATGCTTTTGTTGACAATGGATAACCAACAAAGATTCCTTCATCAGCTTTTAACTCGAACTTTGTCAACTGTTCAGGATGAGTCTTCAACACAAAGCATTTGCATCCAAATATATGAAAATATTTCAAATTTGGCTTCTTATTTTTCACCATCTCATATGGTGTTTTCCCATGCTTGTTGATCAGTGTAGCATTTTGAGTAAAACAAGCAGTTTGAACAGCTTCTGCCCAGAAATATGTTGGCAATTTTGCTTCATCAAGCATAGTTCTAGCAGCTTCAATAACAATCTCCTCATTTGCAGATGAAGGATCTGCAACTGCTTTATCAATGTTTGCTCTATCCTCTGAGGGCATAGTAGCTTCCTCTATAGCAGCTTCCTGAATTCCCACATCAGTATTTACTGGTAATTCAGCTTCATTCACTTCATCAAAATCATCAACAATTACTAGAGCATATTTCTTTCTGCCCATAGACATTATATTCACTGGTCCAAAGAGATCAACATGTAGAAGATGATAAGGTTCCACTACTGAAGATTCAGATTTGCTCTTGAAAGATGACTTCCTTTGCTTGGCCTTTTGACAAGAATCACATAGGCCATCTAGACTGAGTATTGATTTTGGGAGTCCTCTTACAAGATCCTTTCTAATAAGCTCATTGATGTTGTTCAAATTGAGATGAGAGAGCTTCTTATGCCAATTCCAACTCTCTTCATTTGACATTTTTGCTGTCAGACACACTGTTTTTCCATCAGAGTTTGTTACCAAACTTGCTTCATAAATATTGTTGTGCCTGTGTCCAACTAGAACAACTTTTCCAGTAGATTTACTGATGACTTCACAGTATTCAGTATGAAAATCTACATGGTTTCCTCTGTCACAGATTTGGCTCACAGAAAGCAGATTATGCTTGAGTCCTGAGACTAGAGCTACATTAGTAATGATGACACTTCCAAGATTAATATTGCCATATCCCAGAGTGTGTCCTTTGTTGCCATCTCCATAGGAAACTTTTGGGCCAGCCTTCTCCTCAAAGTCTGATAGCAGGGCTTTGTTTCCAGTCATGTGTCCTGAGCATCCACTGTCCAAGATAAGGGTGCTCTCTCTTATGCCCTGCAATCACAATCAAACACTAAGTGTTAGTTTTAAGTATCCAGACTTTCTTGGATCCTTTGCCTTTCTTAACAGTGTTAGCTTTTGCAGCGGAATCAGTTTTATCAGAGTTTAAACTAACATTGTCAGACTTTACACTAGCAGAGTTTGCTCTAACCCATTTCAAGTTGGGTTTTAGCTCATAATAATTATGATAAATGGCATGATAACTCTTACATGTGTAAATAGAATGCCAAGTGCTCCCACAATGTGTGCATAAAGTCTGTGGTCTTACTCTAACATAATCATTCTTTACTTCTGAAGTGGAAGGTAAAGAATTAATATGTTTGTTCTTATTGCAAAATCTAGCAAGATGATTAGAACTACCACAACTGTAACATGTTTTCCTTGAAGCACCAACATTAGGCAAATGATTATTTCTATTATTTATGCCTATCTTGCCATTTCTATTCTTCTTGGACCCTTTTGGTTTCATGGCAGACTTTACCTCTTTGAGCTTATGTTTGAACTGTTTTCCTGTCATTAAACCAACATTAACCTGTTTCTCACAGACTTTAATAGGTTCTTTAACAGCTTCTGGCTCAACAGGCTTCTCTGTTTCAGATTCAATATCCACTTGTTCAACACAAGCTTCAACTGACTCCATAACAGCTTCTTTGACAACTACAGATTTTAGCTTGCTAGACTCAGGAACAAATGTTATAGGAGTTGAATATGAACTTGTGAAGGCTCTAAACTTAATTTTATCCTGAAACCTAAGTTCATCTTCCTCACTGTAACCTAAACCTACAACATCTGTTTGGAACACTTGATGTGTATCTCTACCAGAATTAGTCCAAGTTTTAATTATGTTCCTTTCCTTTTCTAAATCAGATTCTACACTACTAGAAAAACTAGATTAGACATCACACTTTAGACATCGGGTAGAAAAACCACTGATGTTAAAAGTATCTCTTACATCGATAAAACTAAAACTGATGTCTAATAGTAACCTACACATCGCTTACTTGAATAAACGATGTTTGAACCTCATTTTTTAAAAAATAAACACACGCTTCCCCTTTTTTCTTTCCCCCTTAGCAAAATTCACCTCCCGCTCTATCCCTCTTTCCCCTATACTAAAAACATATATAATCAAAAAAATAAAAAATACTAAACCCCCCACCCCCCAATCAAAAACATAAAAATCAAACACACCCCCCCCCCCTAGCGGCTCGATCCCTCTTTTCTCAAGAACCCTAACCCGCTCTTTCATCAAAAAGCTTCAATTAGCCTTTCAAATTTTTTGATTCTCTCTACCCCTTTTAATTTATTCAATATTAGTTTGATTCTTTCTACCCCTTTCAATTTATTCAATATTAGTTTGATTCTCTCTACCCCTTTCAATATTTGTCGATTATCTCCATTTTTTGATTTGAACTAAAGTAACTGTTCGATTTGTTTAACAGATCTGGAACTTGGAGATTGGAGTTCGTAATTGTTTAACAGTTCGTATCTAGCTCAATTTGGTACTTTTTTGAACCTTTTTTTTCTTTTTTGAACCTTTTCCTTTCTTTTTTGATTGTATTTGCTTCACTTGTTCAACTGCATGTATGTTCCTCTTGGAGTACTTGTTTATAAGTTTATACATAGTATGTGTATAGATATATTTATAAATTTTTTTGATTGTATTCGTGTTTTGTTTTTGTAGAATGAAAAAGCATTTCTTAAGCAGGGCAATGTCTTCCTCTGGTAATTCTTTATTTTAGACTGTATATAAATCTGTGTATATGTTTTATGTGTGTGTTTATATGGTGTATGAATTAATATGTTGTATGAATTACTGTGATTTTAAGGGTTACTTTCGATTTGCTGGGTATTGACATATGTTGTTTTTTTAGTTAATGATGCTATGATTATATGTTTTTCAACTGTTTAGGGTAGGTTACTGTTATTATTTGAGAATAACAATTGATGGGTGTTCAAATTTGAGCTTTTAAATTTTTAAAATTGTGCAAACAAAATTTTTTACACAGGTTTTGGATTTTAAAGGCATGAAGTACAATAGTTGTTTTTATAGAATTAGAAATTGTGATATTGAAGTGAAGTCTGACTTGCTGCCATTTACAAAGTAGACAAAATTTTCAAACAACTCATTAACGAAAACAAGGCATTTGGTCCTCTCTTCAAACAAAATATAACCGTTAAATTCAGATTTCTAACTCTTTTCATTTGGTCCTATCAGCGTTTATTTGTGCTCACTCAATTTTGACAGAGAAGCGAGTTCAGTGCACCAGCTATATGGAGGGAGGGAGAGCTCTTTCGAAATCAATAACATTAGTACATAATACACGATTTGCACATATACGCGCGCACACACACACAGTAGCTTAGTGGGAGAATGAGTATTGTAACAGCCCCCAAATCCGGGGTCAAAGGATTTGGTCGTCACACTGCACTCTTAATCCAAACAACCTGTTCAATATAAAATCAACACAATAATAATAATATCTGTGACCCCGACTCTACCAAGAATCTTTAAAGGTTATAGTGCTAGAAACAAGAATCCAAAATTTCATTACAACAATCTTTCTTCCTTACAACCATTGTTTTTACAAAAATTCTAATACACTAGTATAACTTCGATAAGAAGTATACCAGGCAACTAATCTTATACAATATATTATTCAATAGGAAACATCTATATACAAAACCTATCACTAGCTCCAACTGCTCTGGATCAAATCGTCTTTACGCTACTATCCTCTCCCATCTCTGACCGGCTATGCGAACAACTCTCGCCAATGCACCTTCTTACTGGAAGGCTAAAATATATATAAATAAAACAAGTATGAGCGAATGAATTGCTCAGCATGCGCATTATCAAATATAATACGGAAGGTTTCCAAAATAAACTTTGGATTTTCAAATAAACAAGCCCTTGGCTTAACATTTGTAATCTCTAATATTTTTAAATCAAGTTTGGTAATTTACCACAAATTCTCATTCAGCTTCTCGCAACCGAATAGTTTTAAAACACAAAAAGGTTTATATTGGCCGTCACGGCGACCGAATCAACAATAACTACAATAGTATGTAGAAAATATGAAGTAAATATAACTCATACGTCTTCAAGACCATAGTTTGTATAAAGATACTAGTTTTGAAGATAACCGATCTACTCACAACATTTTCTGAAACCAACAACTCTGGAAGGTTAGAATAATCAAGGGGTGCGAATGAGCCAACACGCTCGGTCAAGGAATAAAGAACGCACTTCAAAACTTCAACATGGTACCGACTAGATATGCGGTATGAATAAAACTCATCAAGATAGATATCTCACGACTGCCAATGGAATCAAGGAAGTGGATTTCGACTATTTGGAATCCAAATGTATTAAGAGTAAGTGATTTCAGCAAGATTGAAACCACTATTATTAGTCAACAACCAACAATTTTACGCAACGAATAAACCTGAATATCAGGTCATAACTCACAAGTACAACACATATGGATGTAACAAATCAAGAATTTCAACAGTATATGATCTCAACAATAAGTATGAGCTAAAAAGCTCAGCAGGTAATATCATGATTAACACAAATTGGATAATCAAGAATTGCAACAGTATATGATCTCAACAATATAGTTCATATACTTTTCAACACTCTCAATTTTCAATAGATGGATGAGAATTGGATTTTCATATATTATAGTAGCGCGGGTTAAGCTGCTGATCAGTCACGCATTAACCCCTATGAGCTATGCTCACTCAGCAAAGCCCCCGTTTTGGATCCTTGGCCCCCTTGGCCTTGGCCTCATTTGGGCCTTAACGACCACGAATCTGGTCCTGACCATTTTGGTCTATTTCACAACATTCCAATCTCATCACAGAATATCAACAACATGCTCAATATGAATGAACAACAATCTCTATAAAGTTCAATATGAATGAACTGATATAATGATATCAAAAGAATTCAACTGTTCACTATGGAACAAAAATAAATCAACAGTGTTTCAATAATATGAAACAAGAATCAATAATAATGTTTCGATAGAAATGAAACAAGAATCAATAACGGTGTTTCGATAAAAATGAAACAAGAATCAATAACGGTGTTTCGATAGAAATGAAACAAGAATCAATAACGGTGTTTCGATAGAAATGAAACAAGAATCAATAACGGTGTTTCGATAGAAATGAAACAAGAATCAATAACGGTGTTTCGATAGAAATGAAACAAGAATCAATATTTATGTCCCAGTGGTATAATATGAACCACTAAGAGAATCAACCAAGGAATAATGGCTTCAATGTGGAATAAAAGAATGAAGGTTCCCAACGATTAACAATCAGAGGTTCAAAAATAATTGAACAAAAAGGTTTTGGTATTTGTATAGATTTACAACAAGGGTTCGAAGATATAATCGAATTTGATATAAACAAGTCTGTCACAGTAAGAATAATCTTGTATCAAAGTAGAAGTAAAGGCATAGATACTTGCAAGGGTGCAGGATGGAAAATGGAATACTTGTAGAACAAGTACCACAACTTCGGAATTTAAAATAACATTTTCAACATAGGGTTCACAGGTTCCCACTCATCTAGGGTTGGCAATATTCCAACCTCATATTTTAAAATTATGTCCTTTAAAAGAAAGCCTTAGTATACGGCCCATAATTATCTCTTCAATCATTCATTAAAAATATGAATCTAAGTTCATAAAGTATAAAGAAATACTCGTCAATTTACGAGGTTAAATAAAATACTTGCAGTTCAATGCAAAATAGTCATCATTAAATTTTTAGGAAAAAGTATGCCCATTGCATACTAATAATTCAAGGAATATCAATCAATTAATAAGCAAGGGTATAAACACTTGCCTCTGGTCCTTAGCTATTTCGTAATGCTGAAACAATACGATCCCTCTTTATTCTGTCTTATCGCACGATTCTCGACTTCCGTCCTTCTTTGCTTTAACGCTCTTGCGAATACCACTAGTCTGCTTTTACCATTTCGAACCCACGTGCCAGCCAATCTTACCGATATCTCTATTGCATAAACACCCACCTTTTAATTGATAGACCAATCGCAATCAACCACATAAGTAATCCACGTAACTCGCTTGACGACAATCCCCATACTATAAAAAGTCAACATCCAAGTCAACGGCCTCGTAAATCTCACTTTCTAACATAACCGACAATTTTCTATCCCATCTACCCCTCGTGATAACATTAGACACAACCAATTACTCAAACAAGTCTCCACACAATTTATTCGCATGCATGCCTCAACAACAGATAATTCACATCATTCACATAACACATTTAAACAAGTAACCGGGTACGTATCAGACGTCCGGTATAATTTATAACATTTAAAACTCAGATACTAGCCCTAGTACGGGCATACACTGACTATAAAACACATTACACAACTCATACGAACCATATAGCACTTATAACTATTTTTAAAACATCACACAAAGCTTATTTGAATTTAAATAAGCCACAAACAATTTTTAAATCAAAAATCGGATTTTTAAATCCAATATAAGTATTTTAAATGCAAATAAATCAATTAATAAAATTAATTGACACTCTTTAAATGCTCGAACTATTTTTAAATAATAAATCAGGTTTGAAAATAATTAAACTAAATTTTTAATTAATTAAATCTAATTAATAATCAATTTTTAAGAATTAACTGATTAAAAGAAATAATCAATTAATTAATTAAATTAATTATTAATTAAAAATAATTAAAATAATTAAGTTTAATCAATTTTCGAATTTAAAATAATAAATAAGATTTTCCAGAATTTTCTGAATAATAAAAATGTATTTTTAAATTAAAGATATGATTTTTAGAATTATAAAACTATTTTTGAATTAATTTTAAAATAAAAACCCAGAAACACTTTTTAGAAATGCAATTAGGGTTTTCTGGATCGAAACCGGGTCAAGGGATTGGGTAAACGGGTCGCCAAGAAAACAGGTGGGTCGCCAAGAACAACCCGCCGGCGGCGGAGTTCCGGCGAACCAAACCCAGTTTCCGGCGACTCCGAAACCATTCCAAAACGCACGGTTTCACTTCGCTTCACCCTCACAATCACCACAACACTACTCAACACAACAATCACAACGAAACAACTCGATTTCTGGCCGTAAATCGCGAAACCGACGGCGGCGGCCGCTTTCCGGCGACATAAAATCGAACCCAACGTTAACAATGAACACTTGAACATACTCAGCATCCCACGATCTATCTAATGGCATAAACGAAATCAAGAAACAGTTCGTAGAATTCAAAATCCGGCAAAAAAATTCAAGAACTCCGGTGAGCTCAATTTTTCCGATTTGCTCTAATTCGAGCTCCAAAATCAGATAAAAATCATCAGAACACTCCTTTCAACACATACAACTTATTCATATCATCAATTCACAAGAACAAACACAAACACAGATTTCCCCAAAATTAAACCTAACTTCGAAATAAATAAATTAATTAAAAATCGGAAAAACTCAGAAATCATACCCACATAAATTTTGATGATGGATTTGGATAGAGGATGATGAGAGATTCATTTTGGTTACAAGAACATCGAAATCGGACTCCGATAACGCCTTCAAAAGTTGGTTTGATTCTCAAGAACACGAAGAACACGTTTCAGGGGTTTTTAGATTTTTAACTGTAATTAAGCTTTATTATACGCAAAACAAAGTACGATTTGCCTTTTTATAATAAACGGAAAATAATACCCCCAAACGACATTTTTGGATCGATACTGATCCAATAGATTGCTTTAAATACAACTTAACAGAATATATGCTTTAGACCTTTAATAAAGCAGAATACACGTTTTATGAGATGATAATCACCCATAAAGTACGGATAACTACAAGTATCGTTTAATACAAAATATACGAACCAAAATATCTCCATTACGAATATTTTCGAATACTCTCCACTTTAACGAATAAAATATTGGTATGAACGATATACCAATCTCCCGAATAATTTGGGAACGATCCAAATTTTCTTCTCGATAATTAAAATAAAATAAAATAGTATGACACCCTTTTCAAAAAAATTTCAAATTCCCCACACATTTCACATAGCACCACAATGTCACATATTCGATCATTTAACGAATAACTTAGCACGTTTAAACAGATAAAACATTTAATAACTCATAATATGAAATTAAAATTTCATTTCACATCACATAATAACATGTAATTTTCTCGGATCTTACAAGTATCCTTAAAAAGAAAAATGTATACTAATTTTGAGAAAAGGAAAAATTCTAATATCAAACACGCTATAGAGTTGACAAACCAAATATACGAATTTGAACGGTATATATAGTTTTGGAAATTATAGTTGTGAAAATGAATCTGTCTCATAGACGTTGATGTTGTAAAGTCAGACTCTCTCTATATATGTATATTTTAATGAAAGAAAGCTAGTATGTCTGCTCCTTAATCTTAATTGTGTGCTTGTTACAAAGCCATGTTTCTTTGACAGTTTTTAGTAAGGGTAAGTAGTTTATCCATTATGGTTCTTAATGGCGTACACGTGCTCTGCTCATCTGTAATATTCGTTATAATAGTTGCAAGCTTGTTCTGAACCCTAAGGAGGTTCTGTATCATTACTAATTTTTAACCAAGTTCTAGAATATCCTTTTAATAGTTGTAATAAATTTAGAGGTGAAACTATGTCGGAAGTTCATTTCACCACTCTTGTAAATGTGTAAATAATGCTAGCAAGTCTATCTATCGGGTCAGTTCTCTTAAAATTTCAAAAAATATACATTGTACTTAGGTATACTACACACATCTTGAGAAGCTAGTGCTTTTCCATTTTATGTTGTAATCACCTTTTATTGAATGCATTAGATGTTTTTTTTCAAGCAACCAGGTAGACTTATAGATTTTCTTTTACGTGACAGGCCTAGTGTGTGCAGAACTTGGTATAACAAGTTTAAATCAACAAAGTCTATATAGAGATGAGTTGATGAGGCTTTTAATATTTTAGTATAATTAGTTTTATCTCCTAACATGTAGAATTTTCAGTTAACATCTCTCTTGTCAAGAAAGCTCAGGACACTAGGCAAGGTAATTTGAGATTTAGTTTTTATTTTTATAACTTAATTTTAGTTTTCAGAATTCTAATAGCAATAGTTGATTTAGTAGGCTGCACATATGTACATAACAGTTGAGGGAGAAAAACGGAACCAGGAACGGCTCAACAATTCTGTTGGTTCAAGTACTATCAGTTTTATGCCACTATATATCTTATTCTAGTAATTAGAGGTGTCAACGTACTGCTTTGTGAATATTTAAAATAAGGTTTTGTTGTATGTTTTTGTTTTGTGATTTATAATATTAAAATAATGTTTACATCTATTTGATATTTAATTACATATCCATAACATCACTCAGCCAATATGTATATTGTTTTACAGAATTAAGATTACATGTTGTAATTTATCAATTCATAACTGTGATGTGTATGTCATATAAAAATATTATTACTTTATTTGTTTAACAGATCTGAAGCATAGCTTGGAGCTTGGAGCTTGTTCAATTTGTCCATGGTTATACACATAGCAGCTTCCGCCTCTAGAGCTAGCCCTCTTCTCAATTCCGTTGTATCAATGTAGTTTTGATATTTGGATGATTTGGATTATGTAGTTAGTTTTGATATAAATTGCATAATGTAGTTGGCCTATTGAATTTTATGTTTGGCTTTGGTATACAATAGACTTTTTGATTTTGATTTTGATATTTGGTTTTGGTTTGGTTTTTTGATTTTGGTCATTTGGTTTTAGTTATCTTGGTTTTTGGGCATTATATATACAGGTCATCCATATATTAAAGAGACAAAACTTACATCACTTTCGCATAAAACCGATGTTTAATATCACAAGTAACATCAGCACATTGATTAACAATGATGTTTAAAAGAACAAAATAAATCAGAAAAGCGAAGAACTGATATCCAAGGAATATAAAGACGACGATTGTTATATATAACTGATGTCAAATACAAAGAAACACATCAGACCCTTATTAAGGAACCGATGTAAAAAAGAAACATAGACATCAGTTACTTACTAAAAAACCGATGTTAAAGATAAATATAGACATCGGCTAAAAACCGATGTGTAATACCCCTACCTTTCTCTACACATGCAAAGACATCGCTTCTATTTTCAAAAGACATCGGTTTTTAGCCGATGTCTATTGCAGTTTTTCTAGTAGTGCTAGTTGCTTATATCTTTTAAGCAATTCCTGTTCAACATAAACAGCATCATCTCTCTCTTTTTGAATCTGCTTCATGTTTTCAAGTTCTCTTTCAAGAAACTTGCTTCTATCTTTAAGACTAAGATTCTCAGATTTAATCCTCTCATTTTCCAAAGTCTGATCCCTATAACTAACATGTATGTTCTTAAGATAAATTCTCAATTCAGAAATATTATCAGTATCATAAGCATAAGTAGTTAAGGGTACCTTATTTTCTGATGATTCAGTCTCATCTTTGACAGTTGCCATGAGAGCATAATTTACTCCATCATCACAGTCTGAAGTATCTGCCCAGTCTTTGCCTTTAGAGATGAGTGCTTTTTCAGTTCTTCCTTTCTTGCACTCTGGAGCATAGTGACCCATCTCTTTGCATTTGTAGCACTGGATCTCAGATTTGTCCTTCTTTCCAGACTTGGTATCCCTTCCATCAGACTTTCTGAAATTCTTCTTCACAGAATTTGAATCTTTCCTTGAGAATCTTTTACCCTTCTTGAAGTTCTTGAATCCCATCTTTTTAAATGTCTTTACCATCAAGGCAGCCATTTGCATCAACTCCTCTTCATCATCTTCAGAATCAGAAGCTTCATCAGAGTTTGAGTCATCATCAGAGTTTGATGACTCACTGTCAGAGTTTACAACCAATGCTTTTCCTTTGGCTTTATTCCTTGAGATTTTCTTTTCAATGGGCTTCTCCTCGACTTTGAGAGCAACAAATCTTGATTTCTTGCTTGACCGTCTGTTTCTCTGTTCTATCTCCAATTCATGAGTTTTCAATAACCCATAAATCTCATCAAGTTCAGTATCAGCAAGTTCATAATTGTCTCTTATTGTTGTTGCTTTCAAATCCCATCTTTCAGGTAGAGATAACAGAAATTTGAGATTTGATTCTTCAAGATCATACTCTTTATCAACAAGAGACAAATCATTCAGCAATTTGCAGAATCTGTCATAAGTCTCAGTCAAGGTTTCATTAGGTCTTGCATCAAAGTGCTCATACTCCTGTGTGAGTATTGTTTTCCTGTTCTTCTTGATAGCAGTGGTTCCTTGACACCTTACCTCCAAAGCATCCCAGATCTCTTTTGCAGTTTTGCATCCAATAACCCTGTTGGACATAACATTATCCAAAGCACTGTGGAGAAGATGTCTTACCTTAGCATCTTTTGCAAAAGATGAGATGTCCTCAGGAGTATAATCTTTCTTTTCCTTTGGAATCAGTTTCTGCTCTTCATCACCAATAGCAGGAGATAATTTGGTTGGCTTATGAGGACCATTGTAGATTCGATCAACGTATTCTGGATCTGTGGCTTCCAGAAACATGGTCATCTTCACCTTCCAAATTGGATATTCCACCGGCCTGAGAATTGGAACTCTGATGGTTTCATATCGACTCACAGAATTAGGTTTAACCTGTTCAACCTTGGGAGTAGCTTGATTTTCTTCAGACATGATTATTACTGTGTTTGAATCGTAAACTGTATATATTAAACAGCCTTCGCTCTGATACCAATTGTTAGGCCGAATACATAATATAATCAAGTATGTATGAGAATAACAATAATTAAGAACACTGTTTATGAATCAATAAACTGTAATTATATTAACAGCTTCTCTCTTTATGATGTTAATGAATCACAAAGAGCTTCTAGGTTACAAGAATAATATCTCAATAATCGCATCCCTTCTAGGGATAACCTATCTGTGTTTATATAGTACACAGCTACATACAATCCTTATCTAATTGATATTCCTACAAAATAGCTATACAAATTATATCAAACAAGGATTGCTTCTTATCTTCTATTCTGTTTCCTTAGCTGTATCAATATATTCTGCTTCTCTCCATCTTCAGAATATATTGCTTCTAGAATCTTCAATTCAGCACCGACAGCTAATTCAACTATCACCCTGTCAGACTTTAAATAAACTCTGACCGGCTTCCTTTAAACTCTTCACCCTGTCAGAGTTTAACTAAACTCTGACCGGCTTCTGATAAACTCTGGTCAGTACCTGTTGCTTAAACACTGATAAACAAACGTCAGCAATTATATCTAACACCGCGCAAAGTTCCGTATCAAGTATGGTTAGCATTGACCGAGAGTAAAAGTTCCAAGATAACGTCTAGAAAGACTTAGATAGATTCTTTGCGATATGATAATGATTTCACCCCCGTGATAGGGATATTCATCCAAAGGAGTGCCCAACGTGGATATTCCTTCTTTATACAGGATTGCATAAGTTGATTTACTAGCGGGACATATCTATAAGCTCAGATCGGAAATTAACTCCCCTAAGGACCATCTACATGAGACAAGGCGTGATTACCTCCATTCGTTCGATGTAAGGATAAGTCTATTCACAACTAGTCATTGATTTTATTAAATTTACCTTTTTAAAAGATTCAATTTTTCAATTCCATCATTTTATTCTTTACGAAATACCTCTATTTTTCAGGGGCTACTTGATCAAATATTATATAAACTTTTGAAACTTTTAAACCTTTTCTATGTTCCTCTTAAATTTTTGATCCTCCTTGTTGTAATTGAGATGAACAACCCTATATATATAGGGGATTCAGGTACTTTCTATCTGTGTGATAGAAGTCCAGTGGGACGCCACTGGTTGTGTGTTTGTCATGGAAGTACTAAAGGTTGGCCACCTTCTGTACTGTGTTGTTTAAAGTGACAAATGCAACCTGATAAAGTTCGATGATCATCTTGATCTCTTAGTTAAAATATTTTTTACCATATATTCTTACTAAATATGCTTGTTATATTTCCATATTTATTGACACCTTCGTATCTATTGGTTCATTTTGTCGGAAACTCTTACGACTCTTAGAGGTATCAAAGATTGGAAGTCGCAAAGGCGAAAATGACGGTATTCTGAGTGTTAAGCTGTACTTACATTGACTGGAAATTTGTTTTGATCGAGTTTGGGAAACTGTTTTAAAAAGAGGACTAAACGTCGAGTCAGATTGCTCGTTAAACTTACAAGACGATTACAAGGTTTATTATCACCGAGAGTTTGGTATGGATAAGGAGAAGGTAACAAGGATATACCAATACTAATCATGATGAAGTATGAAATAAAGTGATATTGGAGAGGCATTGGTTATTGTTTATGGAAGACTGTTATTCTTCTTGTCGGGCAAGTATATATATAAGCACCCGTTTATTCTATATTTCACTTTGAATATGGTAGTTAGATCATTACAAGGTTTTGAACGTCTTGAGACCAAATGTTGGACATAAACTTTAGAACCGAAGCAAGATAAGTTGAGCATAGCGGAGTATGAAGCAACGTTTATAGAGCTAGCCAGGTTCGTGTCCGAATACGTGAATATCAATGAGAAGAGAGTTAAGAGGCCCCAGCATGAAGTGCGGTCATGGATTAGGAGTAAAGTTATTGATTACAAACAGAAGAAGCTAGAAAAGGGAAGGCGGAGACACGGGAAGAAGACCAATAAATATGGAACTTTCAGAACCGTTTCAATATAAGACCTGAATTTCAGTCAAATAGGAATGTTGAATTTAGAAGACCAGAAACTGGAAGTGATGGGCAAGGGAATCGTCCACAAGATTTGGATCAACAAAGACCTATGAGACCTCCGATACAAGAATGTAGAACTTGTGGAAAGAAGCAACTGTGAGTTTGTAATAAGATCAATATGGTACGTTACAAGTCTAATCAGAGAGGACACTACTCCAATGAAAGCCATAAACCGAAGGCAAGAGTTACGTGTAACAAGTGTGGAGAGGTGTGACGTTTCTTAAGAGTTTGCAATCGTTAAGTCCAGTAAGCAATATGTTAAGGATGAATGGACCACCATTTACTAAGTAACCAAGGACAAGAACCCTTAATATGACCATGAGTGATGTAGTGCAAATAAGGATGTAGTTACAGATACGTTTCACATAGATTACGGAAATGCCAAAGTGTTAAATTATTTTGGAGCTACCAAGACTTTTATCTCCATAGAATTTGATCATGAACCACGTTGTACGATTCAACTACTAAGTAAAGCTTTGACTATAGGAATATCTAATCAGGAGCGTATATCGATTCAGCTAGCTTTTCCTCACTGTGAGATTGATATAGTAGAGCACCATTTTCTTAGGATGACTTGATTCCCGTCAAGTTAGGGATATTTGATGTAAATTCTAAAAATGGATTGGTTAGCAGAGTATGGGGAAAATGGAATTGTGAGTCACAGATAAAGTAGAAGTTATGTTCCTAGGTCAGAAACGAGCAGAGAAATTCTAACTTGTCATACAGGGAAAGAGATTATACACAAATTTTTCTAAGTGCGAGTTTTGGTTGAAAGAGTTACAATTTCTAGGACATGTAGATAGTAGCGAAGGAATCAAAGTGGATCCAGTGAAGATTGAAGTGATAATGAATTGGGTAAAGCCTAAGACACCTACATAAGTTTTACGAGATGAGATGGAGACTATTGAAGGTTTGTCAAGGATTTTGCCAAGATAACCACACCATTAACCAAGCTTACCAGAAAGCTTTCTAGAGTTAAAGAGGAGATTGATAACTTCTCCAATGTTAGTGCAACTGGATAACACGGATATTTTGTGATATAGAAAGAATAGGATAAATAGATAAGGAAGTACTTAAATTGCTAGAGGAACGAAATTCTTTAGACGAGCCATGTTAGTAAACTATATTCATTTCTAGTGGACTATTATGACTCATGTACATTAGGACTATACCAAGAACTAAATTAAGATGGCAGCTTCATGTTAAGAATCAAGACTGATGCCACGCGATAAGGTGACGGTGTATGCTTCCAAACAACCGAAAAACCACGAATAAAAATACCTGACACCTGATGGGAAATTTGCCGCAATAGTCTTTGCACTGATTTAGAGACAATACTTGTACGAAGAAAGGTGTGAAATTTGTACGGATCAAAAGAGTTTGAAATATATTTTTCACCCAAAAGGAGCTATATATATAAGGTAAAAAAAATGTTTATAACTGATCAAGGGTATGATTGAACTATCACCTGCCATCCAGGCCAGACAAATGTGGTAGCAGACGCTCTGAGTAGAAATGAGAGACTGAAAATGAGGACTTCATTAGAAGAATTGATCAAAGAATTTGAAAAAAAAAGTGGAAGAAGAGGTTCGTATTTCAGATCCAGATACGGAGAAGATATATATACAGTGACTTTCCAACCTAAATTGTTTGAGAAGATTATAAGATGTCAAGCTGAAGTGATGAACCATAATACAAGTAACTTAACCGGAGAAAAAAAAAGAGTCAAAAGGATGATAAAGGAATTGTAAGATTTTTCATCAACAATTTAGATACCCAAAGTGACAAACTTAAAGAATGAGATATTAAGTGATGCACATGATCCGAAATATTCGATCCACCCCAGATGTACTAAGATGAACTAAGACCTACAGGAAAATTTTGATGGACAAATATGAAAAGAGATATTACAGGATGAGTAAGTAAGTGTTTTACCTGTCAAAGAGTTAAAACCGAACATTAGAGACTTAGTGGATTATTACAACCGTTAGAAATTCATGAATTGAAGTGGGAACATCTCATGATGCCATTTAAGTTATGATCGACAGATTTACCAAGTTGGTACCTTTCTTTCCCATCAATGAGAAACTTTCATTAGATAAATTGATTTATCGACTATAACAGATAGTAGTGAGACATGTGATTCAAGTATTAATCGAATCTGACCAAGACCCGCAATTTTTATTCAATATTTTGGAGAAAGTTTTTGGCATATTCAGAAACCAAGTTGATAAACGTAATATATTAGAACTAGAATTAATTTAGCAAACCAAAGAAACTGTTGAGCTCATCCAGAAAGGATTAATAGCTACTCGGAATCGATGACTGTAATGTAATGATTAAACCAGGAAAGGTATAGATTATAGAGTAAGAGAGTCAGTCCTATTAAAAGTGTCACCATGGAAAAGACTAACGAGATTTGGTAAGTAAAGACGGCTGAGTCCGAAATTAGTTAGACCTTTCGAGATATTGAAGCGCGTGGGGAAGATTATGTATGAGCTAGCCTTACATCCATATATACAACGCATCCATAATGTATTTCACATATCTATGCTTAAGACATATTATTTTGATTCTAACCATGTAATAGAATATGAGTCAATAGAGATTCAAACACATTTGTATTATGCTGAGGAAACGGTAGAAGTATTAGATCGAAAGAGAAAGTGCTTAGAAATAAACTAGTTATACTAGTAAGAGTGTTGTGGAGAAAACCCCTAGATTAAAGAATCGACTTGGGAGTTAGAAAATGAAATGTTAGAAAAGTACTCTCAGCTGTTTACGTAATAGATTCTGAGGACAGAATCTTTTTAAGGGGGGAAGGTTGTAACGCCTTAGAATTTTTTACTTGTAAATTATTAGCAATATGTGAATTTTGTGTGAAAGGTTGATATTGGAAAATGTGGTGATTAGATGTTTACTTGGTGTATGGTAAGGATTAAAATCAAAGTGTGTGCTTTTAATTTCATATTATATGATTTTCTTGTTAAAAATCAATTCTTTTTGACCTTTCGGGAATTTTATAAAATCATCAGAAATTCTTTTTAATGTGAACTATTTTTCATAACCCTTCTTTTATATTCTATTATTTTATAAAAATAGTGGAAGAATTTATTTTTGGTGTTAAGGATTTAAAAATGATTTTATGATTTAAAAGTCATTTTTGGGATGTAAACTTTGAAAATCCATATTTAATTCGTTTTTAATCACAAAAATATTTTAAAAATATGTGTGAGCTTGTAAATTTGTACTCTTTATTTTAAAAATAAAATTTTGATTTTTAGTTATTATTCTCAACCTATTTCAGATTTTAGAATGCAAGTTGTTAGTTTTTCTTTTATTAAAAATCAGATTTTGGAATTGTAAAGTTACCAAACTGCCCTTGGGGATTATAAAACCCTTGCAATCAGTTTCTTCCCCTTTGTGCTTTGTTTTCCCGACCCTCTCTCATCTAAACACTCTCTTCTTCTTTTCTTTTTACAAGATTAAACCCACCAAAAAGTAGTAATTTCCTTATCCAAATTTTTAGTGTGAGTATTCAAATCGATCCTCTCTCAAACCTCTACCTTCCTATGGGTTCAATTTCGAATTTTGCTACACTTTTCAGATTGGGGTTTTTTCGGATTTTAGGATTTTTATGTGTAATACTTACATGCAATTGTTGTTTGTGAGTGTTGGGGTTCAAACTCGATGAGACCCACGATTTTGGGCTCATCCGAGAAGAATCCAACCATTGGCAATGATCTTAGTGAGCCAATGATCTTATTTAGTTACATGCATGTTTTAATCTTATGTATTTTGCTTATTTTGGGTGTTTATAGTGATTGCATGTAAGGGATTCTTGTTTTACTTTGTGATTTTAGAGTTAAAGTTTGATGGGTTCTTGATTTTATTGTGATTAAAGAATTGTAAATGCTAATTGAATTGTTAATGTATAAATTGAGTATTTCTTCTTAAGATTCTGATTTGTGAGTATTGTGTCAGCCTAAGGAGTTAAGAATGGTTGCTTAATTGTGTTTTATGATATGTGATAAGAAATGTTGGTGTTTAAAGGTTTAAGTTGTAGAATGTTGAGATGCCCAGAAACTGCCTATTCTGTTCTGTTTAATTGCGAATGTTTGATACCTGTTTTAGACAGTAGGTCTAGGAGGAAATTGTTCTAATTGGAATCTAGTTTGTGCACGGGCAAACCTTGTGTGAATAGAGTTAGCGAGTAAAAAGTTATGTTTGTTTTACTAAAAGTTGCGCAGCAGAAATTTCTGTGTTTCAGTACATACTTTGAGCAGTTCATTTTTAGTCTAAATAAATTGTTTTGGAGTTGAAACTTTTATGCTAAGTGATATTAGTAATCAGGAAATAGCCTGACAAATTTGGTAATTGTTTGATTATTTTTGGATTTATGAAAATGTTTTTAGTAAAGTATGCGCAGCAGATTTTTCAGCTTTTGAGATGAAAATGTTGTTTGTAAAGGTGTTAAGGATATTGTTAGCATTGATCAAGTTGATTTAAAGGGTATACCAAGTGTGGTATGATTTGAAAGGTAGATTATATATTTATACATATAAAAGGAGTATGTTATGTGTACTTAAATGGCAATGTGCACTTATATGGGTTGTTGCCTATTACATGGTTGTAAATGTTATGTGATATAACTATTGTGTGTTTACGCGTTTAGGATGCGTTGGGTAGTTTAGAATAAAGATTAGCATTTTAGAGAGTAAGGAAGAAATGAGTTTTAAAAAGATCGTGAGAGCATGTGTGTTTTAAAAATGTGATTTTGGTGTGAGTTATTCAAAAACATGATTTTCTAAAGGTGTGAGTGTGTTATTTAAAAATAAGATTTAATGTGTGTGTATGATACTTTTATGTGTGTGATTTTAAATACGATTTAAAAATGTGTGTGTGTATTCTTTTAAATGTGATCTTTCAAGATTGTATTCTTGTGTGTGTGTGTGTTGCTTATGTGAGTTAGACCATAAGGCCGAGAGGCCAAGAAAAAGAATAAGAGAAGAGGGTGGAAGACAATGGTGAATTGTGTTGTCATATCTTGACATGTTGGTCTTATGTATTTGTGTGGTTTGTATAATTCCTAAAGTACGTATACATGGTTTATGTGATTAAGTGTTAATGTTGTCCAAGAATGTAGATAGAGTTATTAAAGTACTTTGTTTTGAGGTTTTCCGTCAAAAGATTGAGGAATGTCATGTGATGTCGTTAAGCGATATATGCTAAGTGACTACATGTTTAAATGTTAATTAAAGTTGTAAAGACACTATGTGCTTCGTGATTGTATATATATATATATATATATATATATATATATATATATATATATCTATATAAGTACATGTAATTGTATGACGATGGGGTAGAAGTACTTAGAGATACGTAAAAAAAGGCTGTGGTACTAAGTGATAAAGACTAAGACGATATTATACTTTTATATAGGTACAAATAGGAGGCCAGGAAAGGAGCCCGTGTACGTAAAGTTGGAGTTAGTTTATAGAGTTAGTTTATCGGCTTTTGAGGCAAGTGTACTAATCCCATTTTGCCGTTCATATTTAAATTTCATAATTCTTTGTTCGTCATATGCCATCATTGGTATCCCTTTTTGCCATGATTAAAAACAAGTGACAAGCCTTGTCCCTATCTATATCCAATGTTTAGAATAACTTGATTCAGATTTTGTTGTTGACTCCCTATTTTATGGCATTGAAATCTTGAAACTGCAATTTGTTCATAATTCATGATTCACACATACTTGCTCGTTGAAGAGTGGATATTGTCAAACCTTGTCATATTGCTTTACTCATTAAACAAGGAAAAATCTCAGTTTGAAATTCTTATTGATATTTGTCTCGAAAGTTGGAATAGTTTTGACCGAGGCACCGGTCTTTTATATTATGAATGTTAATTAAGGCCAATGTGTTGCCTATGGATCCATTTATATTTGAGAATCATGTGTAGCATGGTTCGGAGCTAATGCATTGGCTGATCACCTAGCTTATCTCATAGCGTCTTATCGTGATATTCCAACTACTTCTTTTTATATTGAATTTGAAATCGAAGAACTTGAGAACAATGTTTATAGTCTTTTGATTCCTTTATGGACTTGATATATTCTTGTGAATGAAACATTAACATCCTATCCCAGCTATGAAATTATGTAAATTTAACCTCATTTAGTTATCATTTTGTTTTGAACCAAAGTTTATTTATTGGCACTTGCTGAGCTATTTAGCTCACTCCTTTGCTCCTAACCCTTTCAGATAGGTATAAGAATGGTGCGTACAATTCAAACAGCCCGTAAGATGATTGGTGGTTCAGGAAGGGCCTATAGGGAACAGTTCAATCAGGTAGGACTTGAATCCAGCAGGGACATGTAAACTAGTTTTGGGATAGATGTGGATTATGTTAGCTGTTGGTTGTAAGTCTAAAGTTTGGTTTTATTCGGATTGTAATATCTTTTGGTTAGTATGTTGTTTCACACTCTTACCCGGTGGCGTTCTAGGGATATGTTTTGTTATGTAATATATTATATTTATGCTCAGCATAGTTAGCATGTTCTTTTTATTTATTAGAATAGTGGCACCTAGTTGGGGTCGTCACAACTGTAGCATTAGTTAAAGTTTTGTGGAGGAATCCTAGAGTAGAAGAGTCTACTTGGGAGTTAGAAAGTGATATGTTGGAGAAGTAGCCCCATTTGTTTCCTTGATCTGATTCTGAGGACAGAATCCTATTAAGGGGGGAAGGATGTAATATCCGTGAATTTTATTAATAATATAAATGATATATTTGGTGTAAAATATTTCTTGTGGAATATTTGAATATTATTAAGTTACGATTGTTAAGTGATTATGTGTTAACTGGTGTGTCGGAAGCCCCTTTCAAAAATCTTGTCATTGGAAAATATCTTCAATCTGGAGCCCCGTTTTGAAAATTCAAGGGCCCCGTTAAAGTTTTGTACATCATTATTGATCCCTCGTCTTTCGTATCCGAATCATTATTGGGAGATTTATTCGTATCATTATATCCCTAATTACCGGATCTTGTCAATATTATTCGTTTTATTCAAAACGGGAAAAGTTATTCCAAACCCTAATTGTTTAGGGCAATTGATATATCGTTCGTATCAATGATACATTTGTTATAGCCCCAATATTCTTGAGCATTAGTTATATAAATAATATGTATTGATTTGGATAATTATCAATCTTTGTAGATAATTATCACCTCGTAAAACGTGTATTTAACCTAATTAGGGTTTTAAAACGATCCAGTGGATCTATATCGATCCAAAAATGTTGTTTGGGGTATTATTTTTCCAAAAATATAAAAAGACGAATCGTACATTATACCTCATATAATCTGCATTCCATAATCTCAAAAAAGTAAAAATCCCCGAACCGTGTTCTTCGTGTTCTTGAATAATCAAATCGATTTTTGGAGGTGTTATTGAAATCAGAAATTGAAGTTCAAGCACTCAAATCAAAGCTCTTGATCTCTAGTTTCAGAATCTTCCAACCATATCATCATCTGGTAATTTTTCGATTTATTATGAATTTTACAAATTTCGAATTAAA
Source organism: Heracleum sosnowskyi (assembly GCA_030848705.1). Lineage (NCBI taxonomy): Eukaryota > Viridiplantae > Streptophyta > Magnoliopsida > Apiales > Apiaceae > Heracleum > Heracleum sosnowskyi. The sequence goes on from CM061235.1 coordinate 78,972,893, forward strand.
TTAGGGTTCTTATTCGAATTGGGGATTTTTGTTCTGTTGATTCTCCGTTCAATTGATTGCTTCTAACATGTTCCTAGGGTTCTAATTAGTAGAAATCTATGTTTTAATTTCATGTTTATGTCCAATTTCTTCGGGTTTGATTTTCGGGTTTTGACCCGAATTTTCTTTTTAATCGTTCGTTCTTGTTGTTGATCTGACATGAATTTGAGTAAAGGGGATTGATTGTGTGTGTTCACAGCTTTGATTTAACACCAAGAACTTAGGATTTCATGTAGGATTAAGGGAGATCGTGTTTTGGCCGGAAAACCCAAACCAGGTTTGTTTGACCGGATTTCTGGGACGATTCCGGTTTGTTTTGGCAATGATATTATGATAGTTGTGTTGGTTGTGAAGTTTAGAGGAGAAACCCTCAAAGAAACGTACGTTTTGGTGCAGTTTTGGCCGTGAACGGAATCCGGTGGCCGGATGACCGGCCGGATTTTGGAAAACCCATTTTCCAGCGGGTTGTTCTTGGCGACCCGTTTCTGTTCTTGGCGACCCGTTTTCATGACCCGGTTTCAATCTTCAAAACCCTAAATTATTTTCAGAAAACTGTTTTTGAATTTTATTTTAAAAATTAATTCGAAAATAGTTTAAATATTTATAAAAATCATATTTTTATTTTAAAAATACATTTTTAATTCAGAAAAATTCAGAAAAATTATATTTATTTATTTAAATTCGAAAATTGATTAAATTTAATTATTTTAATTATTTTTAATTAATAATAATTTATTTAATTAATTTATTAATTCCTTTTAATTAATTATTAATTAGATTTAATTAATTTAAATTAAGTTTAATTATTTTCTAGCCTTATTTATTTATTTAAAAATAGTTTGAGAGCTTGGAAATTTTCAATTAATTTTATATTAACTGATTAAATTGTTTTTAAATATTTATATGGTGATTAAAAATCCGATTTTTGATTTAAAAATTTTTCGGGACTTATTTAAATTCAAATAAGCCTCGAATATTGTTTTAAAAATATTTATAAGCACTATATGGTTTATATAAAGTGGAATAATGTGTTTTATTGTCCGTAAATGTTTTATATAAGGATTAATGTCTGAGTTTGTCTATCTTAAAATAGGTCGGGCGTTCGATAAACCTCGAAAATGGCCCGATAGACTGTTTAGACTTAAGAATGTTCACGAGTGATATATTGAGGTTAGAATAAAATGATGAGATGTACTAATATGAGTTATGTATTCTAGAATCGAGTTCCCGAGGCAAGGGAAAGGAGAAGGTGGAGTAGCAACGGTAGAGTTTGGCTACGTCGAACCAGGCAAGTGTCTATTTCTTTCACAAATCCTTGTGTGATATTATTCTGAGTTACTATATGCATGTTGCCATCAAACCAATACCATTGATTCAATCATTATCCTGTATTTGAGCCGATAACACTGTTTCCATGAAAACTCTTGATTCCTTTGATTATTCATTGGATATTGAGAATCCTCACCTTCAATTCGCTTGTATATACTATAACCTTCGATTTCGTGCGATATATAAATTGCATGCTTGTCTTCGAACTGCTATATATAGTGATACTCGAGGTTATGATTTAATTATGGGCTTCTAAGCTAAATATGGGATATTAGTTGGAAGCCAGGTTTTTATAAATGCCCTAGCATGTTATTACAAAGTTTCACATTTTATTATGACCTCTAAGTGGTTCGATCATAGCCTCAAAGTTGACTAAGTGTCACGGTTTGGTTTTACGAACGCCTTACACTAAAACACATGTTTCTCCTAAACCGTAAATCGTAATGACATGATTCTTGCGCTCACGTAAACTAGAAACAAAGATCTACACACTCATGTTCATCATTGAACCAAAAGAGGCAGTTAGGTTTTCGCATTCTAGGCAGTTTTTAGCGTTACCGAAAATCGGGCATTACGTCGGCTTAAAACTTAACATTTCCGAGATTCAAATCTCATTCCAATTCACCACCAATCATCATACACATCAATTAAAACACTTAAAGTCCAATATCAATCTCAAACCGAGCCAAAACAGTTGGTATCACATTCAAAATCCATCCACAACTCATCCAACAACTAAACAAACTACATAATCCACTTACTCATGACCTTAACAATACATTCATGCTTCCATTTTTCAATTATAAACATAAAACTCAACAAAACACTATTCATCATCTTCTTAAACTCAATAAAAGATCATGCTAGAGATGGTGGGTGTTGGAGATGTTACCTTAGATAGAACAAGCTTGGAAAGGGCTTCGATTCGAGTGGTAGAACACGAGAAACAAGAAAACAAGCATTCCATCTTCTTCTTCTTCTTCCATTCGTTTTTTTTATCAAGAAATGGGGAGAGAGAGCTCAGATCTGATTCAAGGGTGTTTGTGGAAGTTTTGGGTGGTTTTTGTTTTAATTACAAAGCTTGTCCAAGAAGCTTGATACATGTATACACATATATCACAAATATCTATCTTACTTTACCAAAATACAATCCAACCCATCATCTTTGGTTAAGTTTACAAGCTTCTTCCACAAACCTTCTTAATACATATATTCTTCTTTAATTCCTAAGTTATAATACGTCCAAAGTTACTCCTTCGAGCGGATTTTCGATTCTCGTTTTCGTTTGCGATTTCTGACTACGCGATTAGTAACCGTTTATTATTCATGAACTTCCGCTGAAATATAGGATCAATCGGAGACTATAAAATTTTACTATTCACCTTGGAGTACTATTCATCAATGTTACTATTCATCCTTGTTTTTGTTTCTCTTGAAACGATTCGAAAATATTTCCTAAAAAGAGCGAATAAAACTCTACGCGATTCTCGTAGTGAATAGTAACTATTCACTATTCGTTCTAACAATCGAATACTTAATTAAATGGCTCGAGCTTGAATCTTGGAATATAAATGGGATTTATATACTCTCATTTGTGTCGCCTTGTTCTGTTACCGCTTTAATCTCGTTGAACGCTCGCAAGGATTTCTTAAGTGTTCTATTGAAGTAGTTTACCGTAAACGTTCTTGTATCTTAATACCTTTACTAAATCCATATCCATGGAATTGATAATTTAAAATCCTCCAATATATTTAAATAATGATTAATCCATCAGTAATAGGTGAAATTTCGGAGAAAACGGAAAATGCTCTTTTTCTGATTCTGACAGCTTTTGCATTCCTTCATTTTCATAGTAGATCACTAATACGACTTCGAAAGTTCATTATCCCGGCTCGTACATGGGGTGGTCTGAAAATTTTCTAAACGACAAAAATTACTATTCATCAGGATTTTACTATTCATAAAAAAAAAATTTAAACTAAGTCCAAAATTTGGGGTTATTACAGTTGTGGAGAAATGCAAGAAGAATACAACCTTATCTACAGAAGAGTTATGCTTATGAGAAAGAGAAAGATAAGAAGTGGAAACACATTGACACACTTAGGTGTGATATTCCTATCAATTTTCGGTCTGGTGGAATTGCTTTAAGTGTTGTTGATTTATCTGATATAGTTGAATCAAAAGCACTCTGGCTACGAATACTTTCAAATCTGAAGCAATTGACAAACAATTCAAGAGGAGGTATTGGACATAGGGATGCTGAATATCTGAACATGCCTTATCTTGATCCTTATTCTTTGACTGAAATTGGAGGTACTTTAACTTCTAAACACCTGAACAATTTATTAGTTGTTGATATAGTTATAGATTGTCATGATGGTTTTGAAAAGAAAGAGAAGCTTCTGTACTTCATGAAAGATGGTAGTGTGAAGATTCTATCCATTCAAGACTTATTGGTGAAAACTACAAAGGAACTGAAATATGTTCATTATTTGTTGAAATGGAAGAATAAAGTGTACAAAGAATGGAGTGATATGATTCTGTCAACAATTAGAAGAAGACTGGATGGTAATAGAAATTTCAATGGTGATTATATTCCCATGTACTTAAATCTAAGAGATCAAGATGTGGAAATGCAAAGAGGCACTGCTGTTAAAGAATTGAATTTTGGCATAACACAGCTTACTCTCAATCCTGATGGGAAGGAAATTGCTTATCTTTTGCTTGAAGAGCACAGTCTACGAAGAAGTTCTATTCAGAATCTCAGAGCAGCTATCTACCAGATTAATGAGGAAGATGAAGAACTCAGAAATCTTAAGAAAAGACTGATTCAAATTTTTGAAGAAAAAGAAGAAAATTTGTTATCCAACTTCTTGAAGAAGAATCTGTTCTATCATAGAATCTAAACAGATAAGTTGCTGCTGCGATTACTTGTACCTTTTGTAAATATGTTTTGACATCATTGAATCTTAGGAATCTATACTTTATTTCACAAAGTATGAGATTGGGGGAGATTTTTAGATCAGAATTCAATGATTGTCAGGATCTAGACTCAAACTGATCAGGATTGCTGACGTCATCAGTATTGCATGGTCATCAGTATTTGAGCAAGCGTCAGTATCAGGATTATCATCAGGATGCATATCAGGACTGGGATCAGGATTGATCATCAGGACTAGAAGCTGATCAGGATACCTACTTCGAGTTATATTTGGAGTCTAGTTAAATAAGGAAGCTTATTTTGTCGGTTCCTTATTTATAGTAATGAAGCTATCGATTTAGGATAGGTTTCAATCTTTGTAATTGATTAGGACTTATCTTGTAATTGATAGAGAAGCTGTGTAGTATATAAACACAGTTTAGGTTGTGGTTTAAAAAGATCGAAGATCAGAAAGAAAGATCGAAGATCAGAGAGAAAGATCGAAGATCAGAGAGAAAGATCGAAGATCAGAGAGAGAGATCGAACCAGAAGGATCACAAACAAGTTTTGTGTAACTTAGCAGCTCTCAAGAACACAGAATTTCTTGAGAGAGTTTGTAACAGTTTTATATCAGATTTAATAAAGCTGTTATCTTTCTTTCATATTTGTGATACAAACTTTAAGAAGTCGATTATCTTATACTATTGTATTCAACCCCCCTTCTACAATAGATTATTACTGGGCAAAAATCTATATGTATTTATCTATTAGGGTAACACACACGCGCATACAGTTGTCCATCTAATAACTCAAACGTTTCTCATCAGTAACTGACGAAAAATCAGCCACAATTTAAGCAATGAAATACTAACCGGTACATCAGGATTGACCAGTTGACTTCCTCTCAGGATTGTATCTTATCAGGATTTGATCAAAATTACATACCTTGAAGAGTGACCATCGGGATTTGATAGTCATCAGGATTTCTTCTCTGTAGCTCTTCTTAGAAATTCTCAAAATTCATCATTCCAAGTTCATTCACCAATTTATTGAAAGTAGCTTCAGGTAGTGGCTTGGTGAATATATCAGCTAGTTGTTGATCAGTAGGAACAAAGTGAAGTTCAATTGTTCCTTCCAGAACCTGTTCTCTTATGAAGTGATAGCTAATACTGATGTGTTTAGTAAGAGAATTCTGAACTGGATTTCCTGTCATTGCAATAGCACTTTGGTTATCACAATAAATAGGGATTTTTGAATATGACAGGCCATAATCTAACAACTGATTTCTCATCCACATTATCTGTAACAGCCCCAGATCCGGGGTCGGGGATCCGGTCGTTACGGTCTCAATTTCCATCAATAATACTTGCACTTGAATCAAAACAATTAAATTGCATACTGTGACCCCGCAATAACAACACCATACACAACAAGTTATAGTCCCAGAGATGAAATTGGAATAAGTATCTAGTCATAGGATCCACAAGTTATAAGTTATTACAAACCCAAAAGATTACAGAGTACGCTTAATAGTTCTTGTCGTTGCTTACATTAATCATAAATATAAATAAGTCTGATACACAAAAGCTGTAGCTTAGACTACTGATTGCTACTACCTCAGCTATGGCGGCTATGACATCAGCGGGTAAATCTCTGACGGCTGATACCTGCTTGCGCAGAGTGCGCATGTTGCGGGCCATCTGCTCTAGTTGTTGTTGTGATATAAATAAATAAGCAAGGGTGAGCAATAGAGCCCACCAAAATAATTTATGACAGATCATCAGTATATAACAGTTCGAAAATATCTTTGTAACCACAGGCTATGCATTAAGCGGATAAGATACTAGTATAACATAAAAGATGAAGTTACGAGGAAAATTAATATAAGGTTTCCGTAACCCAAAATCCACTTATGCATATATAATCTGAGTAAGGTTTTATCAGAGTCAAAACTCATAAAATAAAAGATGAAGTTGCAAGGATTTATTGTAACTTCATTTTTGAACACTTTTCAACCCTCTGCCAACATGATCGGTAAACCTGTACCAAGAATGTCATCCTTAGTCCCTTTCAATACATGTTGCAGAAACTCCCTGCCAACATGATCGGTAAACCTGTACCAAGAATGTCATCCTTAGTCCCTTTCAATACATGTTGCAGAATTATCCAAATTGGATGATGAACTAATACTGGAGTAATCTCCGCGCCAGTTGTCCCAACCTTACTACGATCAGTAGCAGGTTGTACAACTAAAAATGTTTTCTACATGTAGATGGAAGAACACGACAGCCTGACATCGTCTACCGCCTTTCTGGATGCAATAAAAATGATGGGTCGGCGCGACTCGGCCTCTTACACTGCTCCTAGTTCGGATGAAATCCATGACTCTGAAACGTAAAGATCGTCCTCCTTTCCCCAAGTGTAATACTTGTTGATACGACTCCACTCAGTAGTTATATCTAGGTTGGAAAGGAAGATTCTCCAATATTTCCCAAGCTATTGCTCGTTAATGGATATCGACTTGTTCCATCAATTTACTCCTCGATCATTGAGGTAGTAACACAACATTTGACTTGCAGCAATTAAATTGCTCCGAGAAAATATCCGTCCCCTGACAGTTTTGAGTTGAGAGTTTAAAATGAGTAGCAGTCACTTAAATCAGGTTTCCCATATTTTTGGTAGTTGAGCGAGTATTTAAATCCTCTTAAAAGATAGATTTAAATGGAAAAATAGTGTTTGGGAACCCCTCTTTGATTTGAAATAATTATTAATACAGCTTAGAATATCCTTCAGAATTATTGAAGGTCGAGGATAAACTTTAAATAACATTTCTCATTTTTAAAACGTGTTAAAAGTATTTAATAAATAATCGAATAATATTTATTAAATAAGTAAACCTTAAACGAATCTTCGAAAATAATATTCATTAAGTAAATAATGATTAAATGAATATTCAAAAATAATATTCATTAAATAAATAAGGATTAAATGAATATTAAAAATAATATTCATTAAATAAATAAACCTTAAATGAATATTCAAAAATAATATTCTTTAAATAAATAATGATTGAATGAATATTCGGAATAATATTCATTAAATAAATAAGGATTAAATGAATATTCAAAATAATATTCATTAAATAAATAATCATCGAATAAAAGTTGCCCGATATCTTTATCGGAAAAATAATCTTTAACATATACAGAAAATATAATTACTTATGATCTAAAGAAAAATCACACGCCCTTAACCTAGGGCATTTATAAAAACCTGGCTTCTAACTAATATCCCATATTTAGCTTAGAAGCCCATAATCAAATCATAACCTCGAGTATCACTATATATATCAGTTCGAAGTCAAGCATGCAATTTATATATCGCAATGTACTTGGAAATAAAACATGCATACCTCGCATTTACATATCATATATGAAAATAGTTTATTATCACAACAACAGTAAGCATAGGTTTCAAAAACTTGTCTGGTGGTGAGGTAGGGGTAGTGTGCCTCGGGTTAATCCGGCGATCTATACATAGTCAAAATATCCGAGATTAATCACTTAACACTTTCATGAAACTAAGTATGTACTATCTCAAGTAACAAGTTCATTTTCAAGTTAAGTCTTTAAGAACTTCCACTCGCGCATGCTCGCTCACGCATTTTTATAAAATAGAGATTAAACCCTTTTAACACGAAATCTTTTCTAGGGTCTTTCTAAACGTACCTATCATGTTAACACAAGGTTTCACATTCTAACAAGTTGCTTAAGGGGTTTGATCATTGCCTCAAAGTTGGCTAAGTGGTATAGTTTGGTTTCGCGAAACACCCTTTACTAAAATACTTGTTTCTCCCAAACCGTAAATCGGATTCACATGATTTTCGCACCAAAACGAACCTTAAAACAAGACCTACACTTTAATGGGCAGTGGTGATCTTGGACAGAAGTCATTATGTTCGAACATCACAAACAAAACAAGGTTAAGGAAAATCGGGCATTATAACGGCTATGTTTTAATGAATCCAAAGTTTAATCATAAAATTTACATGATCAACCAACCAATCATCAAACTCATTTCTTCAACATCATAACTAATCCATAAACATCATCAACCATAATCAAAACCAACATCTACTTATTCACCATCAAAACAACATCAAACTTTCATCAAAATCAATCAATCATCCTTATGATCATACTAACTAAACTATACTTAAAACTAACCATATAAATCCATTTATAACTAAGGGTTTCAAGAGTTTATACCTTCCTTGATGCTTTATAAACACTCACAATAGCTTATAATCCTTCCTTGAGCTTTGAACTATCCTTAACAAGCTTAATCTTTAAGAACAAAATCAAGAACACAAAAGATTACTATTCATTTCACTATTCACTCTCATCTTCAATCAAGGATTTGAATATGTTAACCTCAATTGATGATGCTAAGATTAAGAGAATACCTTAGTTTGGAAATGTGGAAGCTTTGGAATCCAAGATCATGATTTATGGATGAGTGGAAGATTGATTCTTGAAAAAGTATCCTTGGTTTGAATTTTTGGGCCGAATGGTTCTTCAAGTGGGGAGAGTTCTTTTCTTGCCTTTTTGCTTTGGTTGATTTGATAAAGTGTGATATTTTGTGTTAGTGTGGTGAGTCATAGCTTTCTTTGCCTCATCATCGGACACATGTCAAGCCCTGGGGAGTTTGGAGATAAAGTAGCTTTACTGGTTTGTTCCCTTTCACATGGATGATCCAATTGTTGCATTCCTTGGATTAATCTCGTTACATGTTACTTCCACGCCTATATTTAATCCGGTAAGTGTCGCATTGTTCCGTCACCGCTTAATCTCGTAGAATGTTCGCAGGGTTTCTTAAGTGTTCTATCGAAGTAGTTTACCGTAACCGTTCTTGATATCACTAATTCTTTTATTAAATCCATATCCATGGAATTGATAATTTAAACCCTCCAATATTTTCAAATAATGATTAATCCATCCGTTATTGGTGAAATTTTGGAGAAAACAGAAATGCTATTTTTCCGATTCTGACAGCTTTTGCATTCCTTCATTTACATCGTAGATCACTAATACGACTTTGAAAGTTCATTATACCGTCCCGTACATAGGGTGGTCTGAAAACTTTTTAAATGAAAAAGTTACTATTTATCAGTGGTTTTTAACAAAAGTTACTATTCATCAATAGTTCTTAAATAAGTACAAAATTTGGGGATATTACAGTCTCCCCTCCTTAAAAGGATTCCGTCCCGGAATCAGTTTGAAAACAAATGGGGGTACTTTTCCAGCATAGCACTTGCTAGTTCCCAGGTTGATTCTTCCACATTATGGTTTTGCCACAAAACTCTGACTAGCTTGACGACCTTGTTCCGGAGCACTTGTTCCTTTTGATCTATGATTTCCACAGGTTGCTCCACATAGGTTAGGTCTGGCTGCATGTCTACGTGTTCGTATTCCACTATGTGCTTAGCATCCGGGTTGTATTTCCTCAGCATTGAAACATGAAACACATTATGCACTTGTTGCAGGTTTGGGGGTAATGCTAGCTCATATGCTAACTTTCCAATACGTCTTAAGATCTCAAATGGTCCAATGTATCTAGGACTCAGTTTTCCCTTCTTTCCGAACCTCATCAAACCTTTCCAAGGAGATACCTTTAAGAACAATAGGTCTCCCACTTCATATTCCTTGTCCTTCTGGGCCAGATCAGCATACTTCTTTTGTCTATCTTGGGTTGCTACCAGCCGTCCTCTGATTAGATCTACTATGTCCTTAGTCCGTTGGACCACTTCGGGCCTAAGCATCTTTCGCTCTCCAACTTCATCCCAATACAAGGGAGATCGGCATCTTCTTCCATAAAGGGCCTCGTAAGGCGGCATTCCTATGCTTGCATGAAAACTATAGTTGTAGGAAAACTCAATCAGTGGCAGGTGATCATCCCAACTTCCTTTAAAGTCTATATCACATATTCTTAACATATCCTCTAGTGTTTGGATGGTCCTTTCACTTTGTCCGTCTGTTTGCGGGTGATAGGCAGTACTCATGTTCAACCGGGTTCCTACACATTCTTGGAAGCTTCTCCAAAATCTGGAGTTAAATCTGGGATCTCTGTCAGATACTATGGCGACTGGGACTCCGTGTCGTACCACTATTTCTTTCAAGTAAATATCCACTAGTCTGTCGATAGTGTACCTTTCGTTGATCGGAAGAAAGTGAGCTGACTTCGTCAGTCTGTCTATGATTACCCATATGGTGTCATGATTGGCCTTGGTCCTTGGTAAACCTACTACGAAGTCCATGGCTAGGTGTTCCCATTTCCATTCGGGAATCTCTAGGGGTCGTAAAAGCCCACTGGGTCTCTGGTGTTCCGCTTTCACTCGTTGGCAGGTCAAGCATCTGCTTACCCACTCTGCTACTTCCTTTTTCATGTTAGGCCACCAGTAGTATTCCTTCAAATCCCCATACATCTTGGTGCTTCCTGGGTGAATTGAATACCTTGAACTGTGACTCTCGTGTAAAATCTCGTCCTTTAGTTCTCGAACATTCGGAACCCAAATTCGGTAAGTATACCTCATTATTCCTTTATCATCCTTGATAGTGTGGATCTCTTCTCCAGTCATTGATTGTCTGTATTCACTCATCATTCTTTCTTGACATCTTCTGATCTTTTTTAACAACTCTGGCTGCAGTGAAATCTCAAACAGCTTTTCGGTACCGTCTCCGGTTACCTTCACTTCTATTTCCATCTTTTCAAATTCTCTAATCAGCTCTGCTGAAGACATTATCATCTTGAGTCTCTCTTTCCTACTAAGGGCGTCAGCCACCACATTGGCTTTCCCTGGGTGATAAAGAATCTCACAGTCATAATCCTTGATCAGCTCTAACCATCTTCTCTGGCGCATGTTGAGCTCCTTTTGGGTAAAAATGTACTTGAGGCTCTTATGGTCAGTGTAAATCTCGCACTTCTCTCCATACAAGTAGTGCCTCCAAATCTTTAAAGCAAAAACTACTGCTGCTAGTTCTAGATCATGAGTACGATATCGAATCTCATATTCCTTCAATTGTCTTGACGCATACGCGATTACCTTACCGTGCTGCATCAGCACGCACCCTAATCCCTTATGCGAAGCATCACTGTAAATCACAAAATCTCCTTTTCCGTCTGGCAATGCCAACACAGGGGCAGCCACCAATCTCTTCTTTAGCTCTTGGAAACTATTCTCGCACTTTTCCGTTGATTAAAATTTCTCAGTTTTACGGGTAAGTCGGGTTAACGGGGCTGCGATTTTGGCAAAATCCTTAACAAATCTTCTATAATACCCTGCTAATCCTATGAAACTCCTTACCTCTGTTGGGGTGGTTGGCCGTTCCCAATTTGAAACTGCCTCTATCTTGGAGGGGTCAACCAACACTCCCTTCTTATTGATTACATGTCCTAAAAACTGAACCTCATTCCGCCAGAATTCACACTTTGCGAATTTGGCATACAATTGTTCCTTCCTGAGTATTTCTAGGGCTATCCTCAAATGTTCTACCTCTGTCTTTGAGTAGATAAGAATATCATCGATGAAAACTATAACGAGCTCGTCCAAATACTTCTTGAACACATTATTCATCAAATCCATGAAAGCTGCTGGGGCATTGGTCAATCCAAACGACATCACCAAGAACTCATAATGTCCATATCTAGTACGGAATGCAGTCTTTGGGATATCTTCGGGTTTAATCTTCAATTGGTGATATCCGGTTCTCAGGTCAATTTTAGAGAAGTACACAACATCCTTTAGCTGGTCGAACAAATCTTCTATTCTGGGTAATGGGTACTTATTCTTTATAGTTAGCTTGTTCAACTTTCGGTAGTCGATGCATAACCTCATACTCCCATCCTTCTTCTTAACAAACAACACTGGTGCCCCCCACGGCGACACACTGGGTCTTATCATACCCTTCTCCAGCAGTTCTTGTAACTGGATAGCTAGCTCTTTCATTTCTACTGGGGCTAATCGGTACGGGGCCTTCGAAACTGGCGCCGTCCCCGGAGCTAACTCAATAGAAAACTCAATTACCCTATCGGGTGGTAATCCTGGAAGATCTTGTGGAAACACATCTTCGAACTCATTGACTACTGGGATGTCCTGTAAACTGGGCACCTCCCTCTGGGTGTCTACAACATGAGCTAAGTAAGCCTCGTTTCCCTTTTGTAACAATCTCTTGGTTTGCGCCATGGTTAGAAATTTCTGTGTCTGTTTCATTCCCTTAAACACTACCTCCTTCTTCCCTGGGGTATTTAATCTAACCTTTTTCCCTTTACAATCTATTTGCGCGTTATTGCGAGACAACCAATCCATCCCCAAAATGACATCAAATTCTCCTAATTTAAAAGGAATCAAGTCCACACAAAAAGGCTGTTCCCCTATTTTCAATTTGCAGTTGGGGTGAATCTGATTGACTGGGACTATTTCGTGGTTAGCTATTTCTACTTGTAGGGAATCCCTTATTGGTTGGGCTTTAAGTTTCAATTTATGCGCAAAATCCCTCGATATAAAAGATTTAGTTGCTCCAGAATCAAATAAAACATTTGCGCTAACTGAATTCAGAGAAAAGGTACCTGCTATCACATCCGTGTTCCTTGCGGCATCCTGCACTGTCATGTTGAAATTCCTAGCAGTTGGTGGTTTGTTGGAGGCAGCTTTGCTTGCCCCTGATGCTGCGGGTCGGTTCATGGGGCAATCCTTCCTCATATGACCTTGACGTCCACACTGGAAACAAGTGGTGTTTCGGTTGACGCTAGGGTTAGCCGTGGTACAATAGGTAGAATAATGGCCCACTCGTCCACACTTATAACAGGTTGCCTGTTTCTGGTTGCACACACTGGGGTGTCTCTTTCCACAAGTTGTACATACTGGTAATGGGGGTCGAGATTGGTGGGAGTGGGACACTCCTGATGGGTTGCCGCCCTGGTTTACGCTTGCGCTCACGGGTCGCTTGAACCCCATATTCCTTACAGGTAGGGAGACTGCCCCGCGGTTAAACCTATTTGGGGGGTTTCCTCCTACAGAACCTCCACCCATACTTGCATGTTTCCTTTTTATTCCCCCTTTTTCTCTTTCCCTCTGCATCTGATCACTCCCTACTTCCACGATTGAAGCCTTTTGCACCAATGTGGCATAGTCGGCAATCTCCAAGACTGCCACGCGATTCTGGATCCACTGCTTCAACCCTTGTTGAAACCTATTAGCTTTCTTCTCTTCGGTATATACAAACTCTGGCACAAACCTTGATAGCTCGGTAAATTTTGCCTCATAATCAGCCACTGATAGGTTATTCTGCTTCAGTTCTAAAAACTTGAGTTCCATTTGAGTCTTCATAAACCTTGGGAAATACTTCTCTAGAAACAGTTGTTTAAACCTTTCCCAAGTTATGATAGCATCCGTCTCCATGTTCTTCTTGGCCTCCCACCAATAGTTGGCCTCTCCTTTCAGGAGGTAAGTGGCAAAAACAGTCTTCTGTGCCTCCTCAATGCTTAAAATTTCAAAGGACTTTTCCATTTCCTTTACCCAAGCTCTTGCCTCTACTGGGTCAGCCGATCCTTGGAATTTTGGGGGCTTGAGTGACTTAAAGGCCCTGAAAGATTTTGCCACGGTGTTGTTGTTTCCTCGGGGTGGTTGGGGATAACGGTCCAAATTTTGCCTGAGTAGATTCATGAACTGACCCATGGGGTCTCCACCCTGGTTCTCTATTCCTTGTTCCTCTTCAACTTCCTCTCCTTCAGCCTCAAATTCCGCAGTGAAAAAGGATTCATCTGCCTCTCCATACTGGGAGTCGTCCTTCTCATTATAGTCTTCATCTATCTCTTCCTCATTTTCAGGGTCTTCCCTATTTTGGTTGTGGCTTTCTTGATCCTCAGATTCATGGGAGTTAGCCCTAGTTCTCATTCTTCGTGGAGGCATCTTACTGAAAATTTGGAAAATTTCACATTAGGCTCATTCACTAGGTTATAGATTTCTTTGTACAGTCATTACATAATTGGAAGTAGACTTCCGCAGTTCCTATATTTTATCACAATTTAATCATAATAGGACAGACAACAGTATAATAAACTTGTGATCGCGTCACAACAGAACTGGATTCAACTGAAAGGAAACAAATATATACATGGTACCAAAGATACATAATCTGAGTCAACATCGACAGTTGTTAGGCCGAATACACAATATATAATCAATATATGTATGAGAATAACAATCAAGAACACTGTTTATGAACAATAAACTGAATTATATTAAATAACTCTTCTCTCAGTGATGTAAAATATCACAGAGAGTTGCTAGGTTACAAGAATAATGTATTCAGTATTCGCATCCCTTTTAGGGTTAACCTATCTGTGTTTTTATAATACACAGTTACATAATCAATCTCTAATTGATATTCCTATAAATCAGCTATACAATTTATATCAATTTAGGATTGCTTCTGTATTCTGTCCCGTTTCTTTAGCTATCTCAATATATCTTGCTTCTTTCCATCTTCAAGATATATTGCTTCTAGAATCTTCAAGTATGCACCGACAGCTAAATAAACTCTCACCCCGTCAGACTTTAACAAACTCTGACTGGCTTCTAGTGTAAACTCTGATAAGTACCTGTTACTTAAACACTGATAAACAATCATCATCAATTATATCTAACAATCTCCCCCAACTTGTGCATAACAAAAATGTACAAGTTAAAAGATAATTGATGATGTCAAAACATATAACAAATGCAGTGTTTATAACATAACAGAGTTTAACTTTTACTTAGAACATAAAACTTTAAAAACTTACAGTCAGCCTTTACTTAAGTTCTTCAATGTCAGGCACTGTCCTGAGATAATCTGTAAGTAGTCTTCTTTCAGCTCTTTCTAGCTCAGCAGTCATAATCTCTTTCAGCTCCTTAAGTTCTGGATCTCTTTCACCAGTCTGATATATAGCAGCCCTCAGAGAATAAATGCTGTTCTTATTCATCTCATTTCCAAGTCTTATAAAGAAAGACTTATCAGACTTTAGATTGAACTCTAAGACTCTTATTCCCAGTGCAGTTCTGAACCTTGCACTATTCCTCTTCATCTCAACCAGCTTTCCATGAGCATCTCTATATTTAGGAATATAAGCACTTGAAATTCTGGCTCCAAGCAAAACTTTAGACTTCATCATTCTCTCTCTCAAAACTTGAGCAGCATTATGAGTACTTTGATTTTTCACTTTCAGCAGATACAAAACATACTCCAGCTCTTCCCATAGCTTCAGATGAATGTCAGCTTCTCCAACTCTATAAACTCTTCCATCAGCCATGAAGTATAACAGAAACTCCTTTTTAATTCCTTTGTGATAGATCATCTGGACAGACTCTAACTTGTCAAGACTTTCTTGAGTTACCCCAACACCAGGTTCTGCCAGTGATGTATGATCTAAAGGACTATTATTTATTCTTTTCTCTCTATGTGATCCCAAACCAGATTTATCATAAGATTCCTTTCCTAAAACTGATCTGGTTTGAAGAAAATTCACATTTCCTGGCTTCAGAGTTTCATCTCTAGTTGGTTTTCCAAAAGTACCTTGGAGTTGTGGAGATATAAATTGAGTTTGTACAACTTGAGCAGTGTCAGAGGTTGTCACAACTTTAGCAGAATTATGAACTTGAGCAACGTCAGTGGTTGATTGATTAGGTCTTGATTCAACTTGAGCCATGTCAGAGGTTGAATGAGCCTTCTTTGATAACTCAGGTTCTTCAATCAATTTACCTTTACCCTTATCAGTGCTTGCTCCAACAGGCCTCCTTGAGTATTGTAAACTCTGTTGAGAGTTCACATTCTCTTTAATAGAAATTCCTTGTTCCTTTCTCCTAGGAGCCTTGGCAGCCTTTTTCTTATAAGTTCCAGCTTCAATCATCTTCTTATGCTCTTCAGCAAGAATCTGCATTTCAGCATCCATATCTTCAACTGTGGCTTCACCACCATGTTCTTCCAGAAACAGCTTAGCGCAATCTCTTCATCAGTAATTGGATTAGCTGAAATCACTAGACTTTTAAGTCTTGAAGAAGATTGAGCACCAGAGTTTACTCTACCAGAGTTTGTCAGCTTAGCAGAGTTTGACCTAAGTCTCCCTTGCTCTTGAATAATTTTTGACCTTTTCTTAGCTTCCTTGCTTCCACCATCAGTTGCATCATCCCTCTGTCTCAGAGTTTGAGTTCTCTTGCATTTGTCCTTAGAAACTCTCTCCCCCTTTTTGACATCATCAGGAATTAGCACTGATGTCAGCAAATCCAAAGATGCAGCAATAGAATCAATCTTTGTAGACATTACATCTTGATTGCTCTCAACTTTGCATAGTCTCTACTTGATTTCTACCTGATCCTTGATCATAGAGGAATATTGAGCTCTATCATTCTTCAAGGCCAATTCCTTAGCAACAATATCATTCCTCAGGCCTATGACAGCTTTGTGAGTCTCATCAAAGCGATTGTGCAAAGATTTAACTTGAACAATTGTAGCCTTCAAATGTGTCAAAAGCTCAGGATTTGAAATTTCTTTAGCAGACTTATCAACAAAATCAGCAGTCCTTTGTGTAGAGAAAATGCAATCTACCCCTGATCAATTGGCATAGTACATTTCTCTATAATGAGCTTCAGTTGCATTTTGATTTTCCTTGACAGACTCTGCAGTAGGATCCCTTAGAAAAGGTATTGAGTCATGGTCATCAGAGTCTGAAAGTGCAATATTTATCCCAGAGTTTGCATGATCAGAATTGACAGAAGTGTGATCATCACTGTCAGAAACAACTCTGTCTTCATCAACATTTTCTGCTAAAGGCTCTGCAGCTTCTTCAACTATATTCTCTGCAGTAACTTCAATGTTTAGCTGTGCAGCTTCATCATGAATTTGCTCTGCAACAACTTCATTCTTCTCAGAGTTAACTGCCTCAGCAACTTTTTCTTCTGCTAGAACAACATTTTGAACAGAGTTTTCAACAAGAACATCTTCTTCCAGATTCTCTGCTGTAGCTTCATCCAGCTTCTCCACAGCAGCTTCAACAATCTTCTCAGAAGAGACAGATTTTTCTTCCTGATCAACTTCCTCGCCTAATTCAAGAATTTGATTGGTGACAGAGAGAATCTCTGTATGAGTTGCCATAGACTCATCAACTACTAGAGTGGTTTGATCAGCTGCCACATCCTCAGTGTCACAACCACTGATTGTAGGATGTGCTTCAAAATTCATGTCCAAGGGATCAACAAAGTTATCAACATCAACATGTGCGACATCTTCTCTGACATTAACAGCATCATTGTCTTCAACCAACTCATCAACATTTACTCTGTCCTCTGTAGGCACAGTAGCTTCAACAGCATCATTCTGAGTAGCTTCAATATTGACATCAGCCTCCTGAGTAAAAACATCAGGAGCTTCATTCTGTTCAGCTTCAGAAACAGCTTCAGTATCTAACTCATCAAAAAGATAGTCAGCTACCAATCTTCTTCTTCTGTGATGCAGAGTTTCAGTATCTTCCTCATCATCAGAACGTGGTCTCTTTGCTCTGCTCTTCTTAGATGGACCAACAGACTTTGGCACAGAAGATTTTGACACTCCAACCTCAGTAGCTGGCTTAAAATTTTTGCAGGTTTAAAAGCCCTGTGTTTGATTCTACCACCTGTCCGAATTGGTTGTGATGTAGATGGAGGAACTTCAGTGTTTATTGGTTCTGGTTGTGGGTCTGTTTGGATAGAATTATCCAAAAACTGCTGCACTAATGCAGGCAGTAAGAGATCACCTACATGACCCTTCTTCACATCTTTGTTCACAAGATCAGAGAATATACGTTTGTGTAATTTAAAACATGGAATGACATCTGTATCAATAATATCTACCCCACTAACACAGGCAGAAAATAAAAGCTGACAGAATCTAGCAAAGTAAACTACTCCCCTATTCTCAGTCATTTTCTCTCCTATGTTATTTAAAACAAGTCTACCAAAATCAAAATTGTTATCATAGAGAAGAGAATACCCTATTTGTAGACTGTCAGTGGGTATTGCATCCCAGTTTGTGCACTTCTTCCCGAACGTTCTTGTTATACAGTCGAAGAAAAAGCTCCACTCCTTCCTCAAGAACGGTCGCTTCAACTGACCTATCTTGGCCAAAGATCCACCATAACCTATCTCCCTCATCATCCTCAGCAACTCAGCATCACCAACAGCAATGGTGTAAGCAGTATGTTCACCAAAGACCATAGCAGCACGTACCGTACCAGGAGTAATTACATACTCTGTTTCTAGAAACTCGAAAAGAATAGATGGCGTTCCAGAATCACCACCATCATCATAGATACCAGTCTCCCAGAAGCTTTTGATTTGAAACCCATAAAGCCTCTCTGGTTCTACAAGAGCACGCCCAATTGGAGATTGAGCAAGAAAATTCTGCATCAAATGAAACGCCTTCGGTGCGTTCTCATTAGCCAATGGAGCAGCATAATTATTAGGAACGAATTCAAGCCCAGAAGATACAAAAGCAGTAGAACCCATTAGTACGATTTAGAAATAAGCAGAGAATGACTTAGAGAATATTTGAGAGTGTTTGCAGTAAGAGTGTTTGTGAAAATGTATGTGTGACAGTAAAGTGTGAATTGGAGTAAGTTGTGAAAAGTTCAAACGAGTTTGTGTATTGTATATTAATACAAAATAAAGAATTAAAAACTAAACAGTTTCTAATCAATACACACAACTGTCTTACTCCGTGAAACGTGTGAGTGGGACACGTGGCACACATGCAATGACTGACAGCAGTAATTGGCAGTTTCCAATGCGCATGCGCAGTAAAAAGAGCAATAATTACCGCCTATTACATTTTCCTAGACACTCAACCTCTCTCCTCTGTTTAATACACTTTTGAGCTGTTGTCCAATCATACTCTTTTTAATATTCAAAACAGATGTCTTTTCTCAAAATCATAATATGTCTGAAACAAAAAATTTATTTTAATCATCAGAGATTAAAATTAAATTACCTCGGCGTAGAGTACACAGTTCATCAGTGTTTACCAATCCTCCTCCTTTATTCATAAATTCTTTTCACAAACTGTACAGGTGTGAATATTTGTGTGTGACTTAGCAAAGTTTACTGAATATAAATATTTAGAGCATCTCAAAGTGCATAAAATCCACAAAATAAATCAGTAAAAACTGGTTGCCCAAACTCTCATGTATAAAACAAAATCTGATATCATCTAAACTTTGTACCTATAAATATATTATTTTCACCCCCTTCTAATTTATTTTTTTTTATTATTTTTCCAGTAATCAGTGGTTGGCACTAGTCACCAAAAATAAAAAATTTAGCCCTTATTTCATACAATAAGTTCCTGGATCTTCCTAGGCACACCGTGATCTCAAAGGAATTTGTGCATATTTTTGCATCTTTTGATATGAGGGTGAAATATTAGCAATTAATTATCAGAGTTTAGACTTTCATCAGTTAACACAATTAATTTATGAGAGAAAGTGCAAACAGCTAATACAGACTCAGTGTATAGGATCAATAAACTAAGAGATGCTATAAATATATAGACAGTATCATGCTGTGTAAAATTTCTGCACACATTTGAAATCAGAATTTATATCACTCAGAAGGATTCATGATTACTTACTGAGAATCATGCTTCATACAATTTTCTTCATCGGTCCATATGTTTCAGACAAAATCACAATCAGAGTTTAACATCAGAGTTTAACTGACAGAGTATGACTGACACATTATGTCAAACAGAGTATGATTTCAGAATTTGACAAACTGGTATGAATGACAGTTAACATATGCAAAGAAACATGAGCACCAAATCACAGAAGTATAGATTTTGAGTCTAACCAGTATCTCTAGTCAAAACCAGAGACCATTCCAAGTTCATTTACCAGTCTTGTAAAGGTAGCTTCACTCAAAGGCTTGGTGAAGATATCTGCAAGTTGTTGATCTGTAGACACAAAATGAAGCTCAATATTTCCTTCTTCCACATGTTCTCTGATAAAATGATACCTTATGCTGATGTGCTTGGTCATGGAGTGCTGTACTGGATTACCTGTCATAGCAATAGCACTTTGATTATCACAGAAAATAGGTATTTTAGAGTACCTTAATCCATAATCCAGCAACTGATTCTTCATCCACAGAATCTGTGCACAACAGCTACCAGCAGCAATATACTCTGCTTCTGCAGTGGATGTGGAAATTGATTTCTGTTTCTTGCTGTACCAAGAAACTAATCTGTCACCTAGAAATTGACAGCTTCCACTGGTGCTTTTTCTGTCTATCTTACAGCCTGCAAAATCTGCATCAGAGTAACCGATTAATTTAAACTCTGATTCTCTAGGATACCACAAACCAAGGGTTATGGTTCCTTTGAGATATTTGAAAATTCTCTTCACAGCTGTTAGATGAGGCTCTCTGGGGTCTACTTGAAAGCTTGCACAAAGACATGTTGCATACATGATATCTGGTCTACTTGTAGTGAGATAAAGAAGAGACCCTATCATGCCTCTGTAGTTTGTAATATCTACTGAAGCCCCTGTATCTTTGTCTAGCTTTGTTGCAGTAGCCATGGGAGTTGTTGCAGATGAACTATCAAGCATACCAAATTTCTTAAGAAGATTTATGGTATATTTTGCTTGATTGATAAAAATCCCATCATCTGTTTGCTTTACTTGCAAGCCTAGAAAATAACTAAGCTCTCCCATCATGCTCATTTGGTATCTTGACTGCATAAGCTTTGCAAACTTCTTACAGAGTTTATCATTAGTAGACCCAAAAAATTATGTCATCCACATAGATTTGAACTAACAGCAAATCAGTACCAGTATTGAAATAGAACAAGGTTTTATCAATTGTTCCTCTAGTAAACCCACTTTCTAAAAAAAATTGAGCTAGAGTTTCATACCATGCTCTAGGTGCCTGCTTTAGTCCATAAAGTGCTTTGTCAAGCCTGTAGACATAATCTGGATATTTGGGGTCCACAAACCCTGGTGGTTGTTCAACAAACACTTCTTCTTCAAGTTTCCCATTGAGAAAAGCACTTTTCACATCCATCTGAAAAACTTTGAACTTTTTGTGAGCGGCATATGCTAGAAAAATTCTTATGGCCTCCAATCTTGCAACTGGAGCAAAGGTTTCATCATAATCAATTCCTTCTTGCTGTGAATATCCTTTTGCCACAAGTCTAGCTTTATTCCTTGTAATTATTCCCTCAATGTCAGTCTTGTTTCTGAAAACCCATTTTGTACCAACAATAGATCTGTTTTTGGGTCTTGGTACAAGAGTCCATACTTCATTTCTTTCAAATTCATTTAACTCTTCCTGCATAGCTGTTATCCAGTTAGCATCTTGAAGAGCTTCTTCCACTTTCTTAGGCTCAGTTTGAGACAAGAATGCATGAAATAGACATTCATTAGTTGTAGCACTTCTTGTTCTTACACTAGCTTCTGGATCTCCAATTATCAAGTCAGGTGTATGAGCTTGTGTCCACCTTCTTGCTGTAGGTAATTGGCTTCTATTAACATTATTAGATCCTCCCCCTTGATCCATGCTCTCCTGATTTTCTTCTTGACCATTTGCATTCTCTGAGGCTCCCCCTGAATTGGACTGTTCAGTATTTGAACTTTCATAGTTTGACCCAGAGTTTCTATTTGATTCTTCAGCTGACTCACTTTCAGAATTTGAGTCATCATTTTGAGAAGTTTCTGAAGTAACCTCACGCTCCCCCTTAACTGGTTCTCTATTTTGTTCTGTCAGAGAAACTTCCTCAGTGTTTGCCAGTAGAGGTTCAGAGTATGCTTCATCAGAGTTTGTTAGATTTGCTTCATCAGAGTTTACGTCATCAGAGTTTAGATCTTCATTTTCAAATCGAAGTTGATCATGATAATCTTCATCTTCTATTCCAGTTATCTTCTTGTCATCAAATGACACATGTATAGATTCCATGATCACTTTAGTTCTCAGATTGTAGACTCTGAATGCTTTAGTTGACAGTGGGTATCCAACAAAAATTCCTTCATCAGCTTTTAAGTCAAACTTGGTCAACTGTTCAGGATGAGTTTTCAACACAAAGCATTTGCACCCGAAAATATGAAAATATTTCAGGTTTGGTTTCTTTTCCTTCACCATCTCATATGGTGTTTTCCCATGCATGTTGATC
The DNA here is from genome assembly GCA_030848705.1 of Heracleum sosnowskyi. Lineage (NCBI taxonomy): Eukaryota > Viridiplantae > Streptophyta > Magnoliopsida > Apiales > Apiaceae > Heracleum > Heracleum sosnowskyi. The sequence continues at coordinate 78,995,411 of CM061235.1, forward strand.
AGTGTTGCATTTTGAGTAAAACAAGCAGTTTGAACAGCTTCTGCCCAGAAATAAGCTAGCAATTTTGCTTCATCAAGCATTGTTCTGGCAGCTTCGATTAAGGTTCTGTTCTTTCTTTCAACTACACCATTCTGCTGTGGAGTACCAGGTGCAGAAAATTCTTGCTTCACTCCTCTTTCCTTGCAAAATTCTTCAATTGCAGCATTTCTGAATTCAGTACCATTATCACTTCTTATAATTTTCACTTTGAACTGTGATCCTTTTTCCAGTATCTTCACATGATCCATTAGAATTAAGGCAGTTTCATCCTTCTTTGCTAAAAAGTACACCCAGGTGTATCTAGTGTACTCATCAATAATAACTAGAGCATACTTCTTTCTGCCAAGTGACATTACATTCACTGGACCAAATAGATCAACATGTAGAAGATGATAAGGATCCACAACTGAAGATTCAGACTTACTCTTGAAAGATGACTTCCTTTGCTTGGCCTTTTGACAAGAATCACACAGACCATCTAAGCTGAGTATTGACTTTGGAAGTCCCCTTACAAGATCTTTTCGAATTAGCTCATTGATGTTGTTCAAGTTTAGATGAGAGAGCTTCTTATGCCATTTCCAACTCTCTTCACTAGACATTCTAGCAGATAGACACACAGTTTTTCCTTCAGAGTTTGTTACCAAACTTGCTTCATAGATGTTATTGCGCCTGTGTCCAACTAGAACAACTTTCCCAGTAGATTTTCTGATTACTTCACAGTGTTCAGTATGAAAATCTACATGATATCCTCTATCACAGATTTGACTCACAGAAAGCAGATCATGCTTGAGTCCTGAAACTAGAGCTACATTAGTGATGATGACACTACCAAGATTAATATTGCCATATCCCAAAGTGCGTCCTATGTTGCCATCTCCATAGGAAACTTTTGGGCCAGCTTTCTCCTCAAAATCTGATAGCAGGGCTTTATTTCCAGTCATGTGATCCACTGTCCAAGATAAGGGTGCTCTCTTTTATGCCCTGCAATCACAAACAATTACAGAGAATTAGATTTAAGGATCCAGACTTGCTTGGATCCTTTGGCTTTCTTAATATAGTTAGCTTTTGCAGCGGAATTACTATCAACATAGTTTAAGCTAACTGTGTCAGATTTTACACTTGCAGAGTTTGCTCTAACCCATTTCAAGTTGGGTTTTAACTCATAATATTTGTGATAAATAGCATGATAACTCTTGCAAGTATAAATGGAATGCCAAGTGCTCCCACAGTGTGTGCATAAAGTCTGTGGTCTAACCCTAACATAATCATTCTTTACTCCAGATTTGGAGGGTAAAGAATTAATATCTTTGTTCTTCCTGCAAAAACTGGCAAGATGGTTAGTACTACCACAACTATGACATGTCTTTCTAGGAGCATCAGAATTAGGCAGATAATCATTTCTTTTATTAATGCCTACTTTTCCATTCCTATTTTTCTTGGACACTTTCTGTTTTTTGACAGACTGTACCTCTTTGAGCTTATGTTTGAATTGTTTTTCTGTCATCAAACCAACATTAACCTGTTTATCGCAGATTTTTACTGGTTCTTTAACAGCTTCTGTCTCAATCTGATTTTCTGTTATTGAACCAACATTAACCTGTTTTTCAGAAGTTTCAACTGGCTCCATAACAGCTTCTTTCACAACTACAGATTTTAGCTTACTGGATTCAGGAACAAATTTCACAGGTTGAAGATATGTTCTAACTTTAACTTTGTCCTAAAATCTAAGTTCATCATCTTCACAGTAACCTAAACCTACAGTATCTGTCTGAAACACTTGATGAGTGTCTTTTCCAGAGTTTGTCCAAGTTTTGATTATTTTTCTTTCTTTTTCCAACTCAGATTCTAGTTGTCTAAACCTCTTTAACAACTCTTGTTCAACATAAACAACATCATCTCTTTCCTTTTGAACTTGTTGCATGTTAACAAGCTCTTCTTCAAGAAATTTATTTCTTTCTTTAAGCCTAAGATTCTCAGATTTAATTCTCTCATTCTCTAAAGTCTGATCTCTATAACTAACACGTATGCTTTTAAGATAAATTCTCAATTCAGATATATTATCAGTGTCATAAGCATAAGTTGTTAGGGGTACCTTATTTTCAGATGAGTCAGATTCATCTTTGACAGTTGCCATGAGAGCATAGTTTACATCCTCATCTGAATCTGAAGTATCTGCCCAGTTTCTTCCTTTAGTGATGAGTGCTTTTTCTGATTTTCCTTTCTTGCACTCTGGAGCATAGTGACCCATCTCTTTACACTTGTAGCACTGGATCTCAGACTTATCTTTCTTCCCAGATTTGATATCCCTTTCTTCAGACTTTCTGAAACTCTTCCTTTCAGAGTTTGAATCTCTCCTAGAGAATCTCTTTCCTTTCTTGAAGTTCTTGAAACCCATCTTTTTGAAAGTCTTCACCATCAAAGCAGCCATTTGCATCATTTGTTCTTCATCATCCTCAGATTCAGAAGAGGCATCAGTGTTTGAGTCATCATCAGAGTTTGATGACTCATTCTCAGAGTTTATGACCAAAGCTTTTCCCTTAGCTTTCTTCTTTGATGGTTCTTTCTTCATGAGTTTTTCTTCAACCTTGAGAGCAACAGATTTTGTCTTCTTACTAGTTCTGCTGTTCCTTTGTTCTATCTCCAGTTCATGAGTTTTAAGCAACCCATAGATTTCATCAAGCTCTGTATTTGCAAGCTCATAATTATCTCTTATTGTTGTTGTCTTTAAATCCCATCTTTCAGGTAGAGATAAAAGAAACTTGAGATTAGACTCTTCAAGATCATATTCTTTATCAACCAGAGATAAATCATTCAAAAGTTTACAGAATCTGTCATATGTTTCAGTCAAAGTTTCACCAGGTCTTGGGTCAAAGTGTTCATACTCCTGTGTAAGTATAGTCTTTCTGTTCTTCTTTATAGCACTTGTTCCTTGGCATCTGACTTCTAAAGTATCCCATATTTATTTGGCAGTTTTGCAACCAATAACTCTGTTAGACATGACATTATCTAAGGCACTGTGGAGAAGATGTCTAACCTTTGCATCCTTTGCAATCAATGAGATGTCTTCAGGAGTCAAATCTTTCTTTTCCTTTGGAATAAGCTTTTGCTCTTCACCAGCAACAACAGTAGACAGTTTAGTTGGTTTATGAGGACCATTATAGATTCTATCAAGATATTCTGGATTTGTGGTTTCCAGAAACATGGTCATCTTCACCTTCCATATTGGATATTCCGCTGGTCTGAGAATTGGAACCCTGATAGTCTCATATCGACTTACAGAGGTAGGTTGAACCTTTTCAGGAGCTGCACCGGTTGGAATTTGTTCAGTCATGATTATACTTGTGTTTGAATCGTAAAACTGTATATATTAAACAGCCTTGGCTCTGATACCAATTGTTAGGCCGAATACACAATATATAATCAATATATGTATGAGAATAACAATCAAGAACACTGTTTATGAACAATAAATTGAATTATATTAAATAACTCTTCTCTCAGTGATGTAAAATATCACAGAGAGCTGCTAGGTTACAAGAATAATGTATTCAGTATTCGCATCCCTTTTAGGGTTAACCTATCTGTGTTTTTATAATACACAGTTACATAATCAATCTCTAATTGATATTCCTATAAATCATCTATACAATTTATATCAATTTAGGATTGCTTCTGTCTTCTGTCCCGTTTCTTTAGTTATCTCAATATATCTTGCTTCTTTCCATCTTTAAGATATATTGCTTCTAGAATCTTCAAGTATGCACCGAAAGCTAAATAAACTCTCACCCCGTCAGACTTTAACAAACTCTGACTGGCTTCTAGTGTAAACTCTGATAAGTACCTGTTACTTAAACATGATAAACAATCATCATCAATTATATCTAACAACAGTTTTCAAGTACAACCGTCCTAACATCATCTAGTCAAAAGTGAGATACATGGTCTATCCTTCTAGTCAGAAAGGGATACTATATACAATGGAACAATCCCACAAAAATCGGCACTACTATTTCCGTACATGACTAGAAGACTAGACTACTACATCACCAACTCTGAAATCAGCCACTAGTGCGGCCCAATGCCCTCACCCTCGCCATGGCCATGCGAAAAATCTCCTCAGCATCAATCCTGGATACCCTGCCATCTCCATCAGTAGGCAAATCTCGAATCCTCAGCCGTGCCCTCAGCTCAATGCGAGTCATCGCCCTCCTGGCAACTCGTGGGGGCACAGACCTCCCACCGCCCTGGCGTACAATCCTGGCAGCTCTCTCTGCTGCTAGCTGCATCCGTGACTCTGCTAGTCTAGCCTCAGCCACTACCAACTCTGACTGAACTCTGTTCACTGTCCAGTTATGCACACACACTGGTATCCCCTCTATCGGAATATGAGGTGGGGTAGCCGGGTCAGCTGGTGGTGCAGCCTCTGTCTGTTGTGGCTCAGGGGTAAGCTCCTCAAAATCATCAGGGGAAGGGCTCAAAGGCAGTGGTGAAGGGGTAGGGGCTCTCTCAGTAGGAAGTGGAGACAAGTGAAGTCCTGAACTCTCAGTAGCATCACCGACTGGCTCCTCAGCATCCCCCTCCATAATCTCAGTATCAGCTAGGGTCTGGTCCTCCTCTGGATCTTCATCATCAGAATCCTCAACAACCTCGGTGTCCGCATCTGCCTGGACCTCCTCCGGGACCTCCTCCTCAAAATCCTCATAGTATGGATCTGTAGTCCGGAGCAAGTCCTCATCATGCTGTCTCTCGAAAGCCTCAGGGTCAGAGATGTCGCTCGCCTACACAATAACAGATCATCAGTATATAACAATTCAAAAATATCTTTGTAACCACAGGCTATGCATTAAGCGGATAAGATACTAGTATAACATAAAAGATGAAGTTACGAGGAAAATTAATATAAGGTTTCCGTAACCCAAAATCCACTTATGCATATATAATCTGAGTAAAGTTTTATCAGAGTCAAAACTCATAAAATAAAAGATGAAGTTGCAAGGATTTATTGTAACTTCATTTTTGAACACTTTTCAACCCTCTGCCAACATGATCGGTAAACCTATACCAAGAATGTCATCCTTAGTCCCTTTCAATACATGTTGCAGAAACTCCCTGCCAACATGATCGGTAAACCTGTACCAAGAATGTCATCCTTAGTCCCTTTCAATACATGTTGCAGAATTATCCAAATTGGATGATGAACTAATACTGGAGTAATCTCCCCGCCAGTTGTCCCAACCTTACTATGATCAGTAGCAGGTTGTACAACTAAAAATGTTTTCTACATGTAGATGGAAGAACACGACATCCTGACATCGTCTACCGCCTTTCTGGATCTCCCCGGCCCATTTGGGGCAATAAAAATGATGGGTCGGCGCGACTCGGCCTCTTACACTGCTCCTAGTTCGGATGAAATCCATGACTCTGAAACGTAAAGATCGTCCTCCTTTCCCCAAGTGTAATACTTGTTGATACAACTCCACTCAGTAGTTATATCTAGGTTGGAAAGGAAGAGTCTCCAATATTTCCCAAGCTATTGCTCGTTAATGGATATCGACTTGTTCCATCAATTTACTCCTTGATCATTGAGGTAGTAACACAACATTTGACTTGCAGCAATTAAATTGCTTCGAGAAAATATCTGTCCCCTGACAGTTTTGAGTTGAGAGTTTAAAATGAGTAGCAGTCACTTAAATCAGGTTTCCCATATTTTTGGTAGTGGAGCGAGTATTTAAATCCTCTTAAAAGATAGATTTAAATGGAAAAATAGTGTCTGGGAACCCCTCTTTGATTTGAAATAATTATTAATACAGCTTAGAATATCCTTCGTAATTATTAAAGGTCGAGGATAAACTTTAAATAACATTTCTCATTTTTAAAACGTGTTAAAAGTATTTAATAAATAATCGAATAATATTTATTAAATAAGTAAACCTTAAACGAATCTTCGAAAATAATATTCATTAAGTAAATAATGATTAAATGAATATTCAAAAATAATATTCATTAAATAAATAAGGATTAAATGAATATTCAAAATAATATTCATTAAATAAATAAACCTTAAATGAATATTCAAAAATAATATTCTTTAAATAAATAATGATTGAATGAATATTCAGAATAATATTCATTAAATAAATAAGGATTAAATGAATATTCAAAATAATATTCATTAAATAAATAATCATCGAATAACAGTTTCCCGATATCTTTATCGGAAAATAATCTTTAACATATACAGAAAATATAATTACTTCTGATCTAAAGAAAAATCACACGCCCTTAACCTAGGGCATTTATAAAAACCTGGCTTCTAACTAATATCTCATATTTAGCTTAGAAGCCCATAATCAAATCATAACCTCGAGTATCACTATATATATCAGTTTGAAGTCAAGCATGCAATTTATATATCGCAATGTACTTGGAAATAAAACATGCATACCTCGCATTTACATATCATATATGAAAACAGTTTATTATCACAACAACAGTAAGCATAGGTTTCGAAAACTTGCCTGGTGGTGAGGTAGGGGTAGTGTGCCTCGGGTTAATCCGACGATCTATACATAGTCAAAATATCCGAGATTAATCACTTAACACTTTCATGAAACTAAGTATGTACTATCTCAAGTAACAAGTTCATTTTTAAGTTAAGTCTTTAAGAACTTCCACTCGCGCATGCTCGCTCACGCATTTTTATAAAATAGAGATTAAACCCTTTTAACACGAAATCTTTTCGAGGGTCTTTCTAAACGTACCTAGCATGTTAACACAAGGTTTCACATTCTAACAAGTCGCTTAAGGGGTTTGATCATTGCCTCAAAGTTGGCTAAGTGGTATAGTTTGGTTTCGCGAAACACCCTTTACTAAAATACTTGTTTCACCTAAACCGTAAATCGGATTAACATGATTTTCGCACCAAAACGAACCTTAAAACAAGAACTACACTTTAATGGGCAGTGGTGATCTTGGACAGAAGTCATTATGTTCGAACATCACAAACAAAACAAGGTTAAGGAAAATCGGGCATTATAACGGCTATGTTTTAATGAATCCAAAGTTTAATCATAAACTTTACATGATCAACCAACCAATCATCAAACTTATTTCTTCAACATCATAACTAATCTATAAAAATCATCAACCATAATCAAAACCAACATCTACTTATTCACCATCAAAACAACATCAAACTTTCATCAAAATCAATCAATCATCCTTATGATCATACTAACTAAACTATACTTAAAACTAACCATATAAATCCATTTATAACTAAGGGTTTCAAGAGTTTATACCTTCCTTGATGCTTTATAAACACTCACAATAGCTTATAATCCTTCCTTGAGCTTTGAACTATCCTTAACAAGCTTAATCTTTAAGAACAAAATCAAGAACACAAAAGATTACTATTCATTTCACTATTCACTCTCATCTTCAATCAAGGATTTGAATATGTTAACCTCAATGGATGATGCTAAGATTAAGAGAATACCTTAGTTTGGAAATATGGAAGCTTTAGAATCCAAGATCATGATTTATGGATGAGTGGAAGATTGATTCTTGAAAAAGTATCCTTGGTTTGAAATTTTGGGCCGAATGGTTCTTCAAGTGGGGAGAGTTCTTTTCTTGCCTTTTTGCTTTGGTTGATTTGATAAAGTGTGATATTTTGTGTTAGTGTGGTGAGTCATAGCTTTCTTTGCCTCATCATCGGACACATGTCAAGCCCTGGGGAGTTTGGAGATAAAGTAGTTTTACTGGTTTGTTCCCTTTCACATGGATGATCCAATTGTTGCATTCCTTGGATTAATCTCGTTACATGTTACTTCCACTCCTATATTTAATCCGGTAAGTGTCGCGTTGTTCCGTCACCGCTTAATCTCGTAGAATGTTCGTAGGGTTTCTTAAGTGTTCTATCGAAGTAGTTTACCGTAACTGGTCTTGATATCAATAATTCTTTTATTAAATCCATATCCATGGAATTGATAATTTAAACCCACCAATATTTTCAAATAATGATTAATCCATCCGTTATTGGTGAAATTTCGGAGAAAACAGAAATGTTATTTTTCCGATTCTGACAGCTTTTGCATTCCTTCATTTACATCGTAGATCACTAATACGATTTTGAAAGTTCATTATACCGTCCCGTACATAGGGTGGTCTGAAAACTTTTTAAATGAAAAAGTTACTATTCATCAGTGGTTTTTAACAAAAGTTACTATTCATCAATAGTTCTTAAATAAGTACAAAATTTGGGTATATTACATTATCTGAGCACAACAACTTCATGCAGCAATGTACTCAGCTTCTGCAGTTGAAGTAGAGATAGACTTTTGCTTTTTACTGAACCATGAAACCAGTCTACCACCCAAAAACTGACAACTTCCTGAAGTACTTTTCTTGTCTATCTTGCATCCTGCAAAATCAACATCTGAATAACCACATAACCCAAAGTCTGATTCCCTTGCATACCAAAGACCAAGAGAAGGAGTGCCTTTGAGATATCTGAAAATTCTTTTGACTGCAATCAGATGGGGTTCCCTAGCTTTTGCTTGAAATCTTGCACACAAACAGGTTGCAAACATGATATCTGGTCTACTTGCAGTGAGATACAATAAAGAGCCAATCATCCCTCTGTAGTTAGTTATATCTACCTCAACACCTTGATCAGGATCAAGTTTGGTAGTTGTAGCAATAGGAGTTGTTGCAGTAGCACAATCTTGCATGTTAAACCTTTTCAATAAATTTCTTGTATACTTTGACTAATTGATAAAAATTCCATCATCAGTCTGTTTAATTTGAAGACCAAGAAAGTAACTCATTTCTCCCATCATGCTCATTTGATATCTTGACTGCATAAGCTTAGAAAACTTTTCACAAAGCTTATTGTTTGTTGACCCAAAAATGATATCATCAACATAAATCTGAACTAACAGCAAATCCTTACCATGTTTCAAATATAATAGAGTTTTTTCAATAGTATCTCTTTTGAATCCACTTTCCATTAAGAATTGAGCTAAGGTTTCATACCATGCTCTTGGAGCTTGCTTTAGTCCATAAAGTGCCTTATCCAATCTGTAGACATTATTTTGATATTTAGGATCAATGAAACAAGGAGGTTGCTCAACATAAACTTCTTCCTCCAGTTCACCATTTAAGAAAGCACTTTTAACATCCATCTGGAAAACTTTGAATTTCTTGTGAGCTGCATAAGCCAGAAAGATCCTGATGGCTTCTAGTCTTGCAACAGGAGCAAAAGTTTCATCATAATCAATTCCTTCTTGTTGAGAATACCCCTTTGCAACTAGTCTTGCTTTGTTTCTGATAATTACACCATCTGAATCAGTCTTATTTTTGAAAATCCATTGTGTGCCAACAATTGACCTATTCTTTGGTCTTGGCACCAGTTTCTAGACTGCATTCCTTTCAAATTCATTCAACTCTTCTTGCATTGTAGTAACCCAATCAGCATCTTTAAGTGCATCTTCAACTTTCTTAGGCTCCTCCTTGGATAGAAAGTTGTGATATAAACATTCATTCTGAGTTGCACTTCTTGTTTTAACACCTGCATCAGGATCTCCAATTATCAAATCAGGAGTATGATCTCTTGACCATTTCCTTGCTGGTGGTAAATTGTTCCTTGAAGTAGATGATCCCCCTGGATTGGTGTTATCTTGATTAGAAGAAATTGCTTCAGTAGAAGCTCCCCCTGAATTGTTGTTTTCACCTCCTGATGGATTTTCAGGATTGTCACTAGAATCAGTATCTGAAGAATTTTGTCCTGATGATTGAGTAGAATCAGAAATTGTAGTAGTTTACTGTTTCTCCCCCTCAAAATGTGAATTGTCAGTAGTATCATCAGTAGCACCATCAGTATTTGGTGAGTCATCAGGATTTGATGGATCATCAGGATTTGATGACCCATTAGTATCTGATGGTGTATCAGTATTTGATTCCATTTCTTCAGGATCCTTGGTAGCTTCATTTTCAAAAATCAATCTATCATGGGAGTCTTCACTCATTCCTGTTATATTCTTATCATCAAAAGATACATGTATGGACTCCATGACAGTCCTTGTTCTCAAATTGAAAACTCTAAAGGCTCTTGATGCAGGATAGCCAATGAAAATTCCCTCATCAGCCTTTGTTTCAAATTTCCCTAGCTGTTCAGGATGAGTTCTGAGAACAAAAAACTTACAACCAAACACATGCAGATGCTTCAAACTAGGTTTCTTCTCCTTGAGCATTTGATAGGGAGTTACACCATGTCTGTTTATCAGTGTGAGATTTTGTGTATAGCATGCTGTGTTGACTACTTCTGCCCAGAAATATGTAGGCAATTTAGCTTCTTCCAACATAGTTCTGCCAGCTTCAATAAGAGTTCTATTTTTCCTTTCAACTACTCCATTTTGCTGGGGTGTTCCAGGAGCAGAGAATTGTTGAATAATGCATTTGTATTTGCAGAACTCTTCCATCTTTGAGTTCTTGAACTCTGTACCATTATCACTTCTCAAAATCTTGACTTTATGCTTTGTGCTTGTCTCAATCATTCTCACATGGTCCAACAGTATTTTAGGAGTCTCATCTTTTCTGTGCAGAAAGTACACCCAGGTGAATCTAGAGTATTCATCAACAATTAGAAGAGTGTACCTTTTCTTACTAATGGACATAATGTTGACTTGTCCAAATAGATCAAGATGTAGCATGTGATATGGTTCTTCAATTGAGGATTCAGATTTACTCTTGAATGATGTCCTTCTCTGTTTTGCTTTTTGACATGCATCACAGAGTCCATCAGGAGTATACAAAACTTTAGGCAATCCTCTAACTAAATCTTTCTTAACCAACTCATTGATGTTGCTGAAGTTGAGATGAGAAAGCTTCTTGTGCCAATTCTAACTTTCATCTACTGATGCTCTACTGATGAGACAAGTAGGTGATCCAACAGTATTTGATTGAATGTTGGCTTCATAAATGTTACCATGCCTGTAGCCAGGGAGTGCAACCTTTCCTGATGCTTTGTTGACTACTTCACAATGAGTGGAATAGAAGTTGACATGATAACCTCTGTCAGTGATTTGACTAATACTCAACAGGTTGTGTTTTAGTCTTTTCACTAGAGCTACTTTTTCAATGATGACATTTCCAATGATTATATTGCCATATCCCAAGGTTTGTCCAATGTTGCCATCTTCATAAGACACAGTTGGGCCAGCTTTTTCTTCATATTCTGATAACAGGGCTTTGTTTCCAGTCATGTGCATAGAACATCCACTATCTATGACTAACACATTTTTCTTTTTACCCTGCAATCAGAATAACAACACACTAGTTAGAATATTTAGGAACCCACACTTGTTGGGTTCCTTTTCCATGCATTTTATTAATTTTAGAAGCAGAAGACTTTTTGACTTTAGCAGTCCTGACAGGATTTACTCCATCAGGATTTGCTTTGTCAGTATCAGGATTAACAAATGCATGCTTCACATTCTTAATGTTACCAGAATTTGTACTTTTATTAAACTTGGGTAAAGGATCATAAAAGTTATAGTACAAACTATGGTATTCTTCACATGTATAAATAGAATGCCATTTACTGCCACAATGAAAACAAGACTTCTGTGGTTTATAAAATACTGATCTACTCCTAATATCAGACTTAGGAATTTCAGTAACCTTCTTTTTACTCTTTCTGCAATCAATAGCAAGATGAGTAGAGTTAGCACAGTTAAAGCAGCATTTTCTAGGTGCATTTGGGATAGACCTATAGTTATTCTCTTTATTAATCCCAACTTTTCCATTCCTGTTTCTCTTGACAGTAGATAGGTTTTGTTTACCAATAGCATCACTAACTTTTTCCCTAAGTTGTTTCTGAGACAACAAACCTACATTCTTCTTGACATGTTTAGACTTCTCATAAGAGACTGAGTTATCAGAAGTAGATCCCTTTTCAAAAGTAGAATTGGAATCATTACCAAATACAAATTTAACAGGCTTAACCTTTGATTTGGTCTTGTCTATAACATGCCTATAGGTCATTGGACTTACTGTCTCATCTATTACAACTTTTTTTTTCAATTTCTTATTCTCATCTGACTTATATCCTAGACACTCTTTCCAATTCTTAGAAGTATTTATTTCATGAAATTTCCTTCCAGAATCTGTCCAGGTTCTAATTTTCTCTTTAGCATCCTCAAGTTCTTTTTCAAGAGCAGTACATTTAAGTTTCATCTCTAAATACATGCGTTTAGCATTATCACATTCTATCTGTACTTTTTGCTTAAAAGAGAATTCAGTTTCTAAAAGCTCATTCCTTTTCCTAAGTTCAGACATCTCAGATAAGATCCTAGTATTCTCAGCAGTTTGACTTCTAAAGCTAATATGCAATGACTTTAGAAAAAGTCTTAACTCAGAAGCATTATCAGTATCAAAATCAAAGACAGTATTTAGTACCTTATCATCAGGAACATCAGTATCATCAGTATTGGCCATTAGGTCATAGTTGACCACCTTAGTATCAGAATCGTAAGAAGAGTCCATCTAATCCTTGCTTGAAGTGATGAGTGCTGACTTGTCAAATTTGCCACTTTTGCTGTCCTTCTTGTTATACTTGTCTTTGTCAGCATTGAAGGTCTTTTTCTGAAAGTTGCCCTGTATTCTAGCCTTCCTGAACTTCATCTTCTTGAAGCCTCTGACTATCATAGCAACCATTTCTTCCATGTCTGAGTCAGAAGAATCATTATCAGTATTGGCATCAGGATTGCCATCAGTATCTGATGATGAGTCATCAGGATCTGACTCAACTATTCTTGATTTCTTCCTTGAGACCTCCACAGCTTTTCCTTTTGATTTAGCCTCTACTTTCAAAGCAATAGTCTTTGACTTGCTGCTTTTCTTATTCTTCCTTTGTTGAACCTCAAGATCATAGGTTCTCAGCATCCCATAAACTTCATCAAGAGACACAGTGTTTAGATCATACTGATGTCTAATGATTGATGTTTGTGTATCCCATTCTTCTGGTAAAGCTCTCAGAAACTTGGTATTGGAATCTTCAGAAACATATTCCTTGCCAACTAAAGATAGATTATTCAAGAGTGTCAGGAATCTATCATACAAATCAGTAAGGCTCTCATCAGGTCTAGCATCAAATTGTTCATATTCTTGAATCAATAGAGGAGATCCTTGGCATTGAACTTCCAAAGTGTCCCAAATTTCCTTTGTAGACTTGCATGCAATCACCCTGTTTGACATGACAACATCAAGACTGTTGTGAAGGATATTCTTTATCTTTGCATCTCTGAGAACATCAGCTTTCTCTTCAGGAGTCCAATCTATTTTTACCTTGACAGCGTAGTGTTCAGGTACAGTATCCGTTTGTGGAACAAGTCTCGTAGGAATATATGGTCCATCACGAATCCTATCCAAATAATCAGGATCCATAGCCTCCAGGTACATCAGCATCTTTACCTTCCATGTTGGATATTCAGATTTCTTCAGAATGGGAATTTTCATGCTTTCATACTTTGTCGACATCTTAGATCGTATCTGATTCAAATTTAAATCAGTTTGCTCTGATACCAATTGTTGACCAGTAAATAACAATTGTAGAAGGGGGTTGAATACAATTGTTTAAGATTCTCGACTTATTAAAGTATATATCACAAATATGAAAGAATAATAATAGCTTTATTAAATCTGATATAAAACTGTTACAAACTCTCTCAAGAAATTCTGATGTTCTTGAGAGCTTCTAGGTTACAAAATACTCGTGTATGTGATCGGTTTAAAACCAAAACCTAAACTGTGTTTATATACTACACAACTTTTCTATCAATTACAAGATAAGTCCTAATCAATTACAAAGATTGAAACATATCCTAAATCGATAGCTGCATTACTATAAATAAGGAACCGACAAAATAAACTTCCTTATTTATCTAGACTCCAAATATAACTTGAAGTAGGAATCCTGATCAGCTTCCAGTCCTGATGATCAATCCTGATCCCAGTCCTGATATAGAAATCCTGATGATAATCTTGATACTGACGCTTGATCAAATACTGATGACCATGCAATACTGATGACGTCAGCAATCCTGATCAGTTGAGTCTAGATCCTGACGATCATTGAATCCTGATCTAACATTAAAGTATGCACGTGCAGATTATTAAAGTATCAAGTGGATTAGCTTATAACCAAGCTATCAAGACTGAAGATAATATACTGATAAAAACATTACATTCTGCAAACTTTCTGTCAAAGAACAAGCTTGCTGTCGTGGATATTTTTCTTGATCAAGAAATTATTTCTAGTTTTTATTGTTAAATCTAAACCACTAGAAATCATTTGCTTGTATTGTTTTGACTATCTAGCGGATCTTTATCCCTAGAACGAATCTCGAACTATCGTTTATCGTTATATCTTTTTATTACAAAAATAGATAAATTCATGTCGAATTTATTCTAGATTTGTTTTAATTAGTTTGAGATTTAATCCTGTAATCAGTACCAAAAATTGTAACACCTTTAAAGTTTAATATAAGTTATATTTAACTTGAATTATGTTTCATTTAATTCCGCAATAATTTGTTCATCAATTGTTTAATCTTTAAACAGACAAATTCGATAAAACGGTATAGTTTGTATTTAACCCCCCTTCTACAAACTTATCGGGACCTAACAATAAGAGTGTACAGTAGGTAAAGTCCAAAAGCTTGCTTTTTCACTCTAATTCCAATGGTCCTTGCAATGATTTCCCTTTAAGCTAATGGTCCTTGTAGAATCACCTCTTTTGACCATATGGAAATAGAATGCTTCCTTTTCTTCAGGGTTTCCCAAAATGCTGGTTTCCAGCTCTTTTTGTTTCATCAACCCATGTGACTTGTCAGGGCTGTCCCTTTCACAATGTCAACTGTTAATAATTGAACTTGCATCCATTGAGGTTGATCTTCTAGCATCCGTTGAAAGTGTTATGGTTGCGTCCGTTGAAGCTTTCCAGGGTACATCTGTTAAAGCTTTCCAGGGTGCATTCGTTGATGGCTGAATGAGTATCCGTTGAGATACAATTTCACTTATGTAAAATTACAAGGCACAGAATATTTACAATTAGCCTCCCTATTCTACATATCTATTTGTAAGTCAACATGACTTATTCAACCTATACTAATACACTTCAACTGCTATTTACAGAATAGAAAGAGTATGCTACATTTAGTCTTATCAACGGATAAGCTACCCTTCAACGGATATTGTAATGACATGCTATCCGTTGAAGGTTACATTTTCACTTAACAAATTTTACTGAGGTAATTTAGTTATCATCAAGAAACAACATATTTCATAACACATTTGATTTAACCTTTGCTCCTAAGGCATCAATCACTGGAGCTGATAGATTCTGAATTTGCTCCATAGTGGTGAAATAGTTTAGGTTCCCTGCAATGCTAATACTCACAGCCCACCTTCTCTCGCCATTCACCTTCACCCTGATGTCAGTGATTTCAGATCTAACTGAGTTACATAATTTCTTGAATTTCCCTTCAGCCTGAACCTTCAATTTATATACCAGTTTTGTGATTTCATTGTCCTTGTTGCATAAGGTGCTTTTAAGGTGAGAAAGTATAATTAAGTCTGCTTCTTCCAAAGTGTATCCATTTCCATCTGTCCATATCAAAGAATTTTCAGTAGTCTGTTCATGAACCTTTTCTTTTCCTTTTCCCTTAGCATTCTTCAATTCTTCTATTTGAATAAGGCTTTGTAATCCTTCAGTTGAGGCAACATTGACTTGTTCTCTGATTGAAATACCAGGAAGAATTGTTCTGCTTTTCTTTTCCTTTGTTATGGGGTTCTTTCCTTGAGCAGGATTCAATCTCTTTATCTTCTTCAACACTTCCTCAGAAACTAGAACAGTTTCTCTATCCAGCTCATGCACTAGCAACTTCTTTCTAATATTGCTTGATTTGAGTTTGTCAACATGGCTTGGTTCTTCTTGAAACTCCCCCTCATTATGCTCATCAATTCCTTTTGACTCCCCCTTAATTAAATGCTCCCCCTCAACTTCATCTCCAGGCTGTTCTGATTTTTGTTCAGATCTTTCTTTTCTTTTCTCCCCCTTAGTTGAGTTGACAACTTGCAGATGTGCAGATAGAGTGGCTATAGCTTGAGTCAGTTGGGAAAATCCTTCAGTCACTTATTTTTCAAAGGAATCCATTCTAGCATGTAGTGACTGAGAAAATGCATCCACCTTGGCTTCACGTGTTGCAGTATCAGACCTGTAAGAGTTAGATGGACTACTACTTCTCTTTTGTTAGTTATGATTCAATGATCATCAGTATCTGGACTACTGATCAGGATTGAGATGCTGACATCATCAGTATTGCAGAGCATCAGTGTCAGGATTGCTATCAGGACTGAGATCAGGATTATCATCAGGACTGGAAGCTGATCAGTATTACTTGAAGATAACTATTGAGTCCAGAAAATAAGGAAGATTGATTTGTCGGTTCCTAGTTTATAGGAATGTAGATGTCAGTTAGGATATGTATTGAAGATAGTTTGTAATTGATTTAAACATATCTTGTAATTGATAGAGTAGATGTGTGTGCTATATAAACACAGTTTAGGTTTAGCATATTGCAATCGCTTACACGAGTATCATTATAACCTAACAGCTTTCAAGAACATCAGAATTTATTGAGAGAGTTTTGTAACAGTTTTATACCAGAATTAATAAAGCTGTTATTATTTCATATTTGTGTTCTAAACTGTTATTAAGTCAAAAATCTTACATAATTGTATTCAACCCCCTTCTACAATTGTTAATTACCGGGAAACAATTAGTATCAGAGCAAACTGATTTAATTTAATCAGAAACGATCCAAGATGTCGACAAACAAATATGAAAGTATGAAAATTCCCATCCTGAAGAAAATTGAATACCCTACATGGATGGTAAAGATGTTGATGTACTTGGAAGCAACAGATCCTGATTACCTAGACAGGATCTATGATGGACCATATATCCATAAGAGAATTGTTAGTCAAACAGATACTGTTCCTGAACACTATGTCATAAAGGTGAAAAGTGAGTGGACACCAGAAGAAAAGGCTCACGTTTTCAGGGATGCAAATGTAAAGAATATTTTGCATAACAGTCTTGATGCTGTCATGTCAAACATGGTGATTACATGCAAGTCTACTAAGGAAATTTGGGTCACCTTGGAAACTCAATGCCAAGGATCACCATCTATCAAGAAGAACAGAAGGGCTCTACTGATTCAAGAGTATGAACAGTTCGATGCTAGACCTGATGAGAGTCTTACTAACATGTATGATATATTCCTGACACTACTGAATAATCTATCTCTAGTTGGCAATGAGTATGCTTCTGAGGACTCAAACACCAAGTTTCTGAGAGCTTTACATGAAGAATGGGATACACAAACCTCTATCATTAGTCATCAGTATGATCTAAACTCTGTGTCTCTTGATGAGGTGTATGGAATGCTTAGAACCTATGATCTTGAGGTTCAACAGAGAAAGAAAAAAAGAAGCAGCAAGGCAAAATCTGTAGCCTTGAATGTTGATGCAAAATCAAAAGGAAAAGCTGTGGAGGTCTCTAGAAGAAGGATAAAAGTTGTGAAGTCAGATCATGATGACTCATCATCAGATACTGATGGCAATCCTGATGCTGATACTGATGATGATTCTACTGACTCTGATGAAGGAAACATGAAACTAATTAAAGTAAGACAGATTGATAATATTAAATGCATTCTGGATTAAATATATACATTTCTAGATTTCTAATTTACAAGGAACATTAAAAATTATACAATGAAGTTGCTCCTCTAGTCTGAGCAGATTGTTCTTTGCTTCATCTTCAGTCTAATAAAATCTCACCTTCTTCAACTACTGGATTGGAGTTATCAGCTTGATAATCAATCACTAATGGATAGTGCAGTGGTTCTCCAGGTTTAAGGATTTCTCCTCTGATGTGTCTTCCAATGTATTCAACCTGTTGACCCACTCCAGCCCACAACCATGCAATATTAACATCTTTCTGATTTTGCTTTGGCATGTTTGGTAGTCTGGGATGCACTTCCAATCCTCGTTCCACTCTCTTCCTATAATAGGGAACATTCTCCATAAGATATCTTCTTAGAGTGTCTGCTGCTTTGTCCTTCTCCGTAGTCATGAATCTAGTGGACCTAAGATACTTCTCAACTGATATTAGATAGGTTTTTGGGTAATCTTTTAGTTTGTCCTCCGTCAGATAGCAGATTCTGAACAAGTCATTTTTCATGAATCTTACCATAGGAGGGTTTTCAGATATCTCTGAACTGACCTTCATTAAGATCTCCTTAACATGCTCACGGAGTAGTTCATTTAACCTTGTAGTTCTTTGGATCTTAATGAGCATCACCTGCAATTCAGTGTAAATTCTTTGCTCGAAAAACTTGGTGGATATCACAAATGTACCTCTGTCCATGAAACTGATTAAGATGTTCCAGGCACAATTTGCTTTTACTCCAGCCTTCAGGTAGATAAGAGAATGTCTCAATGCAGTGAAATAAGTATCTTCTTCTTGATTTGCACTTCTGATGTCCTGAATGATAACTTCCACCTCAGCATTGTCGTTGACTTCTAAACCATCTTCAACTCCGCAAAAAGTGTTGTAAGCTACCTCCCATTCCTTTCCATGTTTCTGTGCCAAATCTATCATCTTCTTCTTTCTTATTTCATTGTACATCTTAAACCTCTTGTAACGCCCCCAGATCCGGGGTCTGGGATCCAGGTCGTCACCTCACCATCCAGTCATATAATACCTGTATTAACTCAATGATCCAATCAAAACAACATCATAGACCCCAATCTCTTACTCACACAAGTTATAGCCTTAGAAACGATATACAGTAACATTAGTTATTACAAACCAAATGTACTATCCAGGATCTCACACTACTAACTACAACCTCTACATGGAATTATTACAACCCATTTTGTAAACACACTTAATAAGAATAGCTGAACCTATCCAACTTACTCATACAGTATCCTTCTTGAACTACACTATCTCAAGGGAGTATCTTCCACATTCCTTTCCTCGCAATACGGGTCGACCGACTACGGTCTCACTGAAAATATAATTTTTAACAAAGCAAGAATGAGCGAAAGAATGCTTAGCAAGTTAACTAGTCACTAATATAAAGTTCTTCCAACAATATAAAAGTAGTACATAGTTTTCCATTGAAAGTATTCATACTTAATATGAAGTTTAGAATACTACCATATGAACGAGTTTAGTTCGTAATTTAGAAATACACTATCAGTGACTTAGCACGATTTTTTGAAATCAACAAGTACGCAGTTCCAGATGCTGCTACATGAACAACACTAGTTCACCAGTTTTTAAATTACTGTTTGTCTTTCATCAATAAATAACCTGAATCATTTGTAAAGAAACAATCTTTAGTTCTTATCAACACTATTGGTAACTCAGCACCTTGGCTTTCGTTACAGTGTTAATATCAATTTCCAAATTAGAAGGAAAGGGACTTATATAAAACAGAAAACACGATATGAAGTGACGATGATCAGTCGCCACAACCATATCCACCGCGGGTCTTTTCTACTAGTAGAAGGGCAATTACTTCATTCATAAGTTACCCCAGGATGAAAGCTTCATTCACGATCATCCTGGATGGGAGCTCCATATGCACTCATCCTAGTGCATTCGGCCAATAATAGTTGATGGACCGCCTGGCTAACGGCCTCTTACACTCTCGGGATTGCCCGTCGACGATCTTGCCACCGCCAGAGTCCCCTTGTTTTATTTTCTTTCAAGAATCATTTTGAATAGAAAATCGAGTAGTTGAGGTCCGACCTCAGTCGACTGATACTTACTTGAAAACAACGCTACTTGAGCAAAACATGACCGGGGGTTTTCACAAAAAGATTTCGAGTGGGAAAGTATATGTGTTTAAACTTTTCGAAACATCTTGGATAACTTTTAAAATAATATTTGAGGTATTTTTGGAAACGTTTAATATATTTAATAAATATTAAAATAAATATATTTTATCCAAGATAAATGTTTTTGGAATATTTTAATAAATGAATTTCATTAAGTAATCGTAAGTACATATACTATTTCCCGAAGAACTTTTCGGGTTTACATATTTATAATACGTCAAAACACAATACCGCTCCCCGATCAACTCTACTTTTTGGACCAACGCGCTCTATCCCTAGAGTCGTCGTCCGAATATTAAATTCAAGGTACCATTATTAACGAGGTATGCTTTATCAAAACTTTAACATATAAAGTTCGTAACATCATTTGAACAAAGTATGCTTGATATCAAAGTTGTAACACAACAGGATAAAGCATAGGTATATGTGTTTGAGAAACGGAAATTTGCATAAACATGCTCCATATATATTTTCATAAGTAAACCATAGGATTAGAAAACTTGTCACAATACTCTGATCAAAAGAGTGTATATATATTTGAATAAACAAGTATTAAGCATTTGAAAATATACCTACTCTGAACAATAGAGTAAGAGTTAGTTAAACTTGCCTGATGTCCAAGCTTATAATAACCCGAATTTTTGGTAAAAATTAAAACTTTTCTTATTATGATTAAGTGCATCAGTGAATAGTGAATTTGGTGGATAAATAGTGATTTTGAGGGTTAAAAAGATTTTCAGACCACCCTATATACGGGGCGATATAATAAACCTTCAAAGTCATATTAGTGATCTACGGAGTAAATAAGTGAATGCAAAGACGATCGGAATTCAGAAATTCCAAAACTTATTTTGGTATAGTATTTGACCGGGCAGCGAATTATATATTATTATATTCAAGAAATGAGATATTAAAATTGAGGATTTGAGGATTTAATATTTTGGAATTTTTATTATTTTATTAAAGTCAATTTAATGATTCGATTGTTGAAGTGAATAGTGAATAGTTACTATTCACTGCGAGAATCGCGTAGAGTTTTATTCGCTCTTTTTGGGAAATATTTAGAATCGTTTCAAGAGGAACAAGACAACATTTACAGGATTAAATATAGACATGGAAGTAACATGTAACAAGATTAATCCGAGGGATGCAACATTTGGATCATCCATGTGAAAGGAAACGAACCAGTAAAGCTACTTTATCTAAACGAATGCATGTTGGACAAGTGTCGGAAGATGAGACAACCATAGGTGATGACTCACCCCCTTTTTAACCACAAAATATCAGCATTATCATTAATTGACCAAGACAAAGAAAAGAAAAAGGAAGAAGAACTCTTTCCCCCCATTCTGCCCAGCAGGAGCATCAAGGAAAGAAAATTTCATATCTCCATTTCTATCCATCCATAAATCACCAAATTTTAACCATAGCTTCTCCACTCCATGGGCAACATTCTTTCAAAATTTCATGGCCAACAAAGGAGTGTAGCCTAGTCAAATCCCTTCCCCAAGTCGGAGAACCGAAATTGTCCTGCCTTTTCCAGTTTCGACCACTCACCTTAGAAAGCCAATAAGTCGAGCTTCAAGCATCCCCTGGTGATGAGATAGGACTCAAAAGAAAGCCCTTGAAGATTAGAAGGTGAGGTAAAAAGTTGAGAACCAAACTCTTGTTTTTCGATTTTATATGGATTTTACAAAGTAATGATGAATAGTAACTCCGAAATTTTGTTAACTTGTTTTCTTGATTGGATCTTAAGGTTTAAGCTTTGTAAGGAGTATATAAGGCTTGTTGAGTGATTGTGACCACTGGTTAGTGTTGCTAGAGCTTCCAAGAAGGTAAAACCCTAACCCACCTTTGAGTTTTATATGAGTTTTGAAGTGGTTTTGATGTTCATGTAAAGTTAAGATCATGATTAAATGATTTAGTGATTGTTTGGCCTTGTTTAAATGTGTAAAATGATGGGTGTTGGATTTGAGTCTCGCCACTGATCTTAGAGGTGTATGATGGCTGTTTTTTGAGTTTGTGGATGTATGGTATGCCCGGTGTGGCTTGGTTATGTTCTGACAAAAATTGGATTATTCGATTTTAAGCCGTCGTAATGCCCGATTTTCGGTAACTCTAAAAACTGCCTAGAATCCGAAAACCTAACTACCTCTTTTGGTTCAATGATGAACATGAGTGTGTAGAGCCTCGTTTATAGTTTACGTGAGCGCAAGAATCATGTTAATCCGATTTACGGTTTAAGAGAAAAGTGAGTTTTAGTAAACGCCGTTCGGAGGAACAACCCATCTCTGGTCAGTCACTTTGAGGCTATATTTGGACCACTTAGAAGCCATATTAAAATGTGAAACTTTTAGGAATAATACTAGAGACAGTTAGGAAGGCTCACGAAAAAGATTCGTATTAAAAAGATTATTTTTCGATTTTATAGAAATGTGTTAGCCTAGGTTGCGCAAGTGAAAACCACTAAGAACATGACTTAGCAACCAATGTTGTAAATGGTTAATTACAACTTGTATTCGAGGATCGATTTCGGACTAAACCTACGACTTAAGTAATTGTCGATTAAACATGGACTTAGTATGAGCCTATAACGAGCTAGTAATGCCTTGGTTGTGTTTCGCTTACGTGTCTAAGCATTGAGTACAAGTGGATTATCCAGGGGATTAATCGTACGTTTTCTTTGACTTTGTCTAGATTGTCCGGCATCGTCGCGAACCCCTATCACTTCTCGAGCATCAGGAAAGTTTTCAAAACCCCTACTTACTGTTGTTGTGATGATAAACTGTTTTCATATATGATATGTAGATGCGATATATAAATTGCATGCTTGTTTTCGAACTGCTATATATATAGCGATATTTGAGGCTATGACTTGATGTGGGGCTTATAAGCTAAATATGAGATATCAGTTATAAGCCAGTTTGTATATAAACGCCCTAGGATAAAGGCGTGTGATTTTCATTAAAGATCAGAGGTGATTGTATTTCTGTATATGCGAAAGATTATTTTCCGATAAAGATATCGGGTAGTTGTTATTCGAGGGTTAATTATTTATTTAATGAATATCATTTATATTCATTTGAGGATTATTGACTTAAAGGATATTATTTATATTCATTTGAGGATTATTGACTTAAAGGATATTATTTATATTCATTTGAGGATTATTTATTTAATGAATATTACTTTTAGATATTCATTCGAGTAATTATTCATTTAATGAATATTATTTAGAATATTCATTTAAGGGTTATTTATCTAATGAATATTACTTTTGGAATATTCATTTGAGACTTATTTATTTACTGAATATTATTTTCGAATATTCATTTGAGATTTATTAATTAATGAATATTATTTTGAATATTCATTGGAGGTTTATTTATTTAATGAATATTATTTTCGAATATTCATTTGAGGTCTATTTATTTAATGAATATTATTTTCGAATATTCATTTGAGGTCTATTTATTTAATGAATATTATTTTTGAATATTCATCTAAGGTTTACTTATTTAATAAATATTGTTAATTATTTTTAAATCAAAAAGAGGTTCCCAAAACAATATTTTTCCATTTAAATCTGTCCTTTAAGAGGATTTAAATGCTCGCTCAACTACCAAAAATATGGGAAACCTGATTTAAGTGACTGCTACTCATTTTAAACTCTCAACTCAAAACTGTCAGGGGACAGATATTTTCTCGAAGAAATTTAGTTGCTGCAAGTCTAATAGGTGTTACCACCTCAACGATCGAGGGGTAACTTCATGGAACAAGTCGATATCCATTAACAAGCAATAGCTTGGGAAATATTGGAGAATCTTCCTTTCCAACCTAGATATAACTACTTAGTGGAGTCGTATCAACAAGTGTTACACTTGGGGAAAGGAGGACGATCTTTACGTTTCAGAGTCATGGATTTCATCTGAACTAGGAGTGGTATAAGTGGTCAAGTTGCGTGGGCCCATCCAACTTTTAATTGCCCCAAATGGGCCGGGAGGTCACTGTAAGGCGGTAGACAATGTCAGGCTGTCGTGATTCTTCCATCTACATGTAGAAAACTATTTGAGCGGTGCGACCTGCTACTGATCATAGCAAGGTTAGGCACAGCGGACGCGGTAGCAACTCCTGTATTAGTTCATCATCCAGTTTGGATATTCATGCAACATGTATTGGGGTGAAGAACCGATCATGTTGGCAGGAGGTCGAAAAATGTTTGGAAATGAGGTGGCAATAAATTCTTGCGACTTCATCTTTTATTTATGAGTTATGACTCTGATAAAACTTTACTCAGTTTATAAATGCATAAGTGGATATTGGGTTACAGAAATATTATATTAATTTTCCTCGTAACTTCATCTTTTATATCATTTGACTCTGTGGATACCTTACATAACATGAGTTATGGTAAGGGAGTTGGTTATACTGAATCACCGTATAACTTCATCTTTTAAGTTATATGTTGATATTATGCTTACATAGCAAATATTTTCGGAAAAGTTATATTGGTTTACTTTGAAACCTCATCTTTTATATTATACTAGAACCTTGTTCATAATATAGCAAAAGTTTGCAGAAATATTATGAAATGATATTTGAATTACAATAATGATACTGTTTTTGGGAATACATTCCGATAAGGGAATAATTTCAGTATCGAGATATTTTGACAAATTATTGTCTTATACCCGCTTTATTCTGGGTTGAATTAAAGGCAGAATTATGCCATACTTTCACTACCTTGCTGAGCTATCGCTCACTCTTGCTATTGTTTTATATATATTATATAGCAGCGAAGCAGGATGCCAATGGGACGGCACATACCCCGCAAGGCGTTTCCATAAACAGTTTCTAGCAGTGATCCCGAGAGTAGTACGAACCAATCGAATCAGGCTACAGCTTTTGGTATTCAACTTATGTATAGATATGAATGGTATGAGAGGATTGTGAGCATCAGAAGGCTAAGTTGGTAATGTAACATTACTTAGAAATTGTATCAGTGACAGATTCAAAGACATTTGGGTATTGTAATAAAAATTATTTATTCCGCAGTTGATGTATCGTGTCGTTTCTGAGACTCTAACTTATGTGTGTGTGTGTGTGAGACATATATTGTGGGGTCATGAGCAGGTGAATTATGCACGGTGTGAGTAATACAGGTAAGGCAAGGATTAAATGGATCGTGACTACTCAAAATCCCTGACCCCGGATTTGGGGCTGTTACAGAAATGGTATCAGATCGTTAGGTTACAGTCCTCAGAAACGATAGGAGATCGAGTCTTACAATACCCTTAATAATGATAAGAACATCTCGAGCTCAAATTAAGTTCGTAGTCGGGTTAGAGGACATGACCCTGACTGTTTAAGATGACGCCCGAGAGGGGACTTCTTCTGGGAAACCGTACTTAGGACTTCATGGTTAGTCACCTCGAGTCGTATGAGTTATAGATTGATGGGATTCTGAGATACCAGACCCCGAGGCCTTCGAGTAGGCAATTGATGATGCGTTCCTTGAAATGGACGAAGACCCGATAAAGGAGGATCCATAGGAGGATCTAAAAGAGGACCCCATGGCGGGTCAAGGAAAGAATCTTGTAGAAAACGTGCCGATTGATAAAGATGTGGTGTGTTACTTGAGGTCTTATAATAAGACCGGACGAACCTTCAAGGGACAAATAAGTGCCGAGACGAGAGTTTAAGGATCGTTCATGATTCATCAAGAGATATGACAAAGAAAATGGAGTAGAGTCTCCAAAGCAGAAGAGGTAGAGGCAGTATAGCCAGTATCAGTGGATTGATTCGACTTGAACGAAACCTGTTACTCGTGGTCGGTTATAGTTGCCCATAAGGAGGCGGCATACGTAAGAACCAAGATGTTCAGATTTTCGCGAATAATTAAGGGTACTTAGTTGCCTAGAATAATGGAAGGAATTGTTTTGGGCTATGAGATTTCAATCCCCCACGACCAGCTATTCCGCTGGAAATAGTGTCTATTACATCATTGAGAGAATTTATTATCTCAAGCAGAATTTTGGGTATATGTACCATGCAAATGTTATTGTAAGACAAGCACGCTAATTTACCACCCTCAGGAAACCAGGAAGGAATTATGAGGATAGAACAGACAGGTCGGAAATCAGATCCGAGCATTACTAGTAGGTAAATAGATTGATCAAATTTCCCAGATTTGGAGAGAAATTCAACAAATTTCGGCAAACCTTGTCTTTCTGATTACCAGAGGATGTCACCAAAGAGAGTGGAAACTAGAGCGAACCCTATGGATTGGGTAAGATGGCCGCTATATGGGTAGGTGGACAGACCCTGATTGCTACAATTGATTGTAGAGATAAAATGATGAAGTTGAGATTGGACGGTAAAGGCGAAATATATTTAAGGACCAAGACGGACTGAGAAATTCCGGGATTGACTTAAATGAAAAGGCTATTGTGCCAAAAGTGTTAAGCTTATGTAGCACACGGGATTGATATGGGAGAAGGAATATTGGGCATAAGGATGATTGAAATGGAGACCGGATTTAAGCTTGTAGTTTCTAACGAGCTTCCGAAGTACCGCCCAGTCGACATGTGGAGTTGTCATTGCTATGGGCGACAACGGTATCGAAGTCTTCTTATAGAACAGAACGCTTACTTGAGATGTTTGCGCCTAGTCGAATAGAATTCCCTGCGATTGCAAAGGTCGATGGTTGAATCCTTAGAGACTATTATGAGTCGGCAATAACGTAAGTATCGAGCACCTTAGGGTGTGCATGGAGAAGAAAAGCTTTGGAATTGAACGAATATCCATTAGAGGAGCCGACATAAAAGGCATCCGTAGAGACCTTGGCAAACCCCCCCAATCTATGATCTATCTTGACCTCTCTCTAGGAAAGAATTCTGATAAAGGGTATATTCCCTCTTCGGAGTTATTTTATAACACTTGAGTTAAATCATGTTTAATTTCAATTGTGTTAGAGGCTGTCACGATGCCTACTTTCGGGTTTTCAAAGCCCTGTCAAATGATGTTATTCAAGCTTCCACTTTCCTTCAAATAATGAATAACCCTTGCTTGTTAAGTACCAGTATCTTTTTGGTTATTCTTTTCTTTGGAAACCGCACCTTTGGAACCTGTTCAATTTTAATCCAAGGTGTTCCTTTAAGAAATATTGTTGAAAGACGATAATCATTAAATTGATCTCGAATTGCTTTAATACTTTTCAACTTCCACTGAGACGAAAAACCCTATACTTATAGGGGCTACAAGGACTATCTGTCTGTGTGATAGAAGTCTGATGGGACGCCATCACTTGTAAGTTGTGAAATACAAGAAGGCTAATTACCTTTAGTAATGTCTCAATCGAGGCACACAACGTTGAGTTCTTATGATCATGTTGATCTCTCGGTAAATTCGTTTACCTCCAATAAGGTTACCTTAAAACTCATAACCTTATGATCACCAGTGTGTGACGTTTTCCTT
The DNA here is from genome assembly GCA_030848705.1 of Heracleum sosnowskyi. Classification (NCBI taxonomy): domain Eukaryota; kingdom Viridiplantae; phylum Streptophyta; class Magnoliopsida; order Apiales; family Apiaceae; genus Heracleum; species Heracleum sosnowskyi. The sequence goes on from CM061235.1 coordinate 79,022,906, forward strand.
GATATGAGAGTTGTCTTTGCAAGGCCCCATAATTTTTGTTATCCTCATTAAATTCTAAGGGGAGGCCAACCAGGTCAAGTAAGTCAAAAAAAATTCGCTGATAGGAATTAGATTCGCAACGAAATCGCCTATGACATGAGTGAATCCCTAAGACGAATAGAATGTTAGTGACATGTCAATGAAATTGGTTTATTCTCCCAAGGATATTATGATAATGGAAAGCGTGTTAATCGATATATGTGAAAGGAATAGCGATGTGCCGTGAACTCCAGTGACAACGGTGTTAGATAGACGCCCTATAGTGGAATTGAGATTTTGGAGGAGTTGTTTACGAATGGACACTACCTCTGGGTTAGCAAGATAAGTACTGGCGATGGAGTCAGAGGGAGCTGGTATTGTGACTTGGGAAAGGTGCAGCGTGTCTTGTTTTTAGAGGAATAATTTTCGGAAATATATGGAGACCCGAATGAAAATGATAGTTAAAGAGTTAAAACAAGAAACCATGACTGTGACCGAGTATGAGGCCAAGTTTTCCGAATTATCGAGGTTTGTTCCGGAGTTTGTGAACACGGAAGAAAAGAAAGCAAGTAGGTTTCAACCAGGGCTACCTCTAACAAGCAGCCCACTGTCAGGATCTTTTAAATAGCAAGTACCCTTCTATACTACTTAGACAGAGCTAATGTATCGTTGTATATCAAGAAGTTGCATGACAATTAAACCTTAAGGCCGAGCCGCTAAGGGAATAATTACAAGTAGAAATAGTCAATCGAGGGATTTTCCCATAAGACTGGTACATCCAGGTTGTGAATTAGAAATATGAGGTCGACACTTTTGATAGACCTGATTCCTTTCAAGTTGGGAGAAGTTGATAGTATAATAAGGATGGGTTGGTTGACACCCAATGGAACCCAGACTGATTGTAAGGGAGAGAGAGTAATAAATAAAGGATGGAGACAGATTCAGAGATTCTTGAATATAGTTCAGACTAAGAAACTATTACGCCAGAGATACGAGGCTTAATTAGCTCTTATGGTTGACGCCAAGAAAATAGATACCAAGTATAAAGGGAACTACAATGGTTTTGGGAGATTGTACAAGGTTTTAATGAGCTACCAGATATCGATTTGGATGACATGAGAATGAATACCGAGTATTCAGAGTATAGTGGGAATGAAAGAGTTAGTGACTCAGTTACAAGAGTTGTTGTATAAGGGTATGATAAGACCCAGTGTATCACTGTGGGGAGCCCCGGTGTTGTTCGTAAGAAAGAAAGATGGTAGTAGGAGATTGTGTATCGACTATAGAGAGTTGAGCAAGCATTACCATTAAGAATAGGTACCCGTTACCTAAGATAGATGGTTGTTTGACCAGCTGAAAGACGCTGTGTATTTCCAAATTTATTCAAGAACTGGATATCACCAGTTGGAAGTTAAATCCGAGGATATACCCAAGACTGCGATTCGTACTAGGAATAGACACTTCGAGTTTTCAGCAAGGTTATTTTGGGATTGACTAATGCACCTACAAAATTTTATGGAATATGACGAATTGGCTTTGAATTCTCCGTGATAGTAGATAACGTGAGATGGAGAAATGGATAGAATTGACCTAGAATTATGACTGTGAGATACACTACCATCCGGGGAAGGCCAATGTGGTGGCCGATACCCTAATTAAAATGAGACAGAGATGGATTCCGAATAATCGGGAATTAAAGGATGAGATTTTACACAAAACCCAAGTTAGTCCAACAAACTAGAAAGACAAAAGATTTCACCAACAAGCGGCTAGTAACAGCCAAGATAGACAGAGAAAGTATGCGGACTAAGCCCGCGAGTATAGAGATAGTACTGCTACTGATAAGCTAAATGGCAAGTTGATGAATGAAAAACAAGTTTATGTTGGTGTATTTTCTGTACAAACAAGATAGAGAATATGAGGTTAGAGATTCGTGATGCTAAAAGATATCCTCGTGGAAGGAATTAATGAGATTTGGAAAGAAAGGGAAGTTGAGCCCGAGATTCATTGGGCCATCTGAGATTTTAAGACGCGTCAGGAAGGTGGCCTACGAGCCAGCCTTACCCCCCCCCCCAAACTTGTAGAATGGTCATAACGGAGTTCATGTGTCAATGCTACGTCAGTATACTATAGATGCCCGGCATATGTAGAGTACGAGCAGGTAGATATACAACCTGGTCTGACTTACAAAGGACAACCCGTGGAAATCACGGATAGAAAAGAACAAGTGCTAAGAGACGAGGTTGCCAAGCTAGTGAGAGGTTTGTGGAGAATCAAGAAGTGGAAGAATCCACTTGGGAGTTAGAAAGTGCAATGGGAGAGAAGTACCCCCAGTTATTCCTAAGCTGATTCCGGGACGGAATCCTTTTAAGGAGGGGAGACTGTAATAACCCGAATTTTTGGTAAAAATTAAAACTTTTCTTATTATGATTAAGTGCATCAGTGAATAGTGAATTTGGTGGATGAATAGAGATTTTGAGGGTTAAAAAGATTTTCAGACCACCCTATATACAGGGCGATATAATAAACCTTCAAAGTCATATTAGTGATCTACGGAGTAAATAAGTGAATGCAAAGACGATCGGAATTCAGAAATTCCAAAACTTATTTTGGTATAGTATTTGACCGGGCAGCGAATTATATATTATTATATTCAAGAAATGAGATATTAAAATTGAGGATTTGAGGATTTAATATTTTGGAATTTTTATTATTTTATTAAAGTCGATTTAAGGATTCGATTGTTGAAGTGAATAGTGAATAGTTACTATTCACTGCGAGAATCGCGTAGAGTTTTATTCGCTCTTTTTGGGAAATATTTCGAATCGTTTCAAGAGGAACAAGACAACATTTACAGTATTAAATATAGACATGGAAGTAACATGTAACAAGATTAATTCGAGGGATGCAACATTTGGATCATCCATGTGAAAGGAAACGAACCAGTAAAGCTACTTTATCTAAGCGAATGCATGTTGGACAAGTGTCGGAAGATGAGACAACCATAGGTGATGACTCACCCCCTTTTTAACCACAAAATATCAGCATTATCATTAATTGACCAAGACAAAGAAAAGAAAAAGGAAGAAGAACTCTTTCCCCCCATTCTGCCCAGTAGGAGCATCAAGGAAAGAAAAATTCATATCTCCACTTCTATCCATCCATAAATCACCAAATTTTAACCATAGCTTCTACACTCCATGGGCAACATTCTTTCAAAATTTCATGGCCAACAAAGGAGTGTAGCCTAGTCAAATCCCTTCCCCAAGTCGGAGAACCGAAACTGTCCTGCCTTTTCCAGTTTCGACCACTCACCTTATAAAGCCAATAAGTCGAGCTTCAAGCATCCCCTGGTGATGAGATAGGACTCAAAAGAAAGCCCTTGAAGAGTAGAAGGTGTGGCAAAAAGTTGAGAACCAAAACCTTGTTTTTCGATTTTATATGGATTTTACAAAGTGATGATGAATAGTAACTCCGAAATTTTGTTAACTTGTTTTCTTGATTGGATCTTAAGGTTTAAGCTTTGTAAGGAGTATCTAAGGCTTGTTGAGTGATTGTGACCACTGGTTAGTGTTGCTAGAGCTTCCAAAAAGGTAAAACCCTAACCCACCTTTGAGTTTTATATGAGTTTTGAAGTGGTTTTGATGTTCATGTAAAGTTAAGATCATGATTAAATGATTTAGTGATTGTTTGACCTTGTTTAAATGTGTAAAATGATGGGTGTTGGATTTGAGCCTCGCCACTGATCTTAGAGGTGTATGATGGCTGTTTTTTGAGGTTGTGGATGTATGGTATGCCCGGTGTGGCTTGGTTATGTTGTGACAAAAATTGGATTATTCGATTTTAAGCCGTCGTAATGCCCGATTTTCGGTAACTCTAAAAACTGCCTAGAATCCGAAAATCTAACTACCTCTTTTGGTTCAATGATGAACATGAGTGTGTAGAGCCTCGTCTATAGTTTACGTGAGCGCAAGAATCATGTTAATCCGATTTACGGTTTAAGAGAAAAGTGAGTTTTAGTAAACGCCGTTCGGAGGAACAACCCATCTCTGGTCAGTCACTTTGAGGCTATATTTGGACCACTTAGAAGCCATATTAAAATGTGAAACTTTTAGGAATAATACTAGAGACAGTTAGGAAGGCTCACGAAAAAGATTCGTATTAAAAAGATTATTTTTCGATTTTATAGAAATGTGTTAGCCTAGGTTGCGCAAGTGAAAACCACTAAGAACATGACTTAGCAACCAATGTTGTAAATGGTTAAGTATAACTTGTATTCGAGGATCGATTTCGGACTAAACCTACGACTTAAGTAATTGTCGATTAAACATGGACTTAGTATGAGCCTATAACGAGCTAGTAATGCCTTGGTTGTGTTTCGCTTACGTGTCTAAGCATTGAGTACAAGTGGATTATCCAGGGGATTAATCGTACGTTTTCTTTGACTTTGTCTAGATTGTCCGGCATCGTCGCGGACCCCTATCACTTCTCGAGCATCATGCAAGTTTTCAAAACCCCTACTTACTGTTGTTGTGATGATAAACTGTTTTCATATATGATATGTAGATGCGATATATAAATTGCATGCTTGTTTTCGAACTGCTATATATATAGAGATATTTGAGGTTATGACTTGATGTGGGGCTTATAAGCTAGATATGGGATATCAGTTATAAGCCAGTTTGTATATAAACGCCCAAGGATAAAGGCGAGTGATTTTCATTAAAGATCAGAGGTGATTGTATTTCTGTATATGCTAAAGATTATTTTCCGATAAAGATATCGGGTAGTTGTTATTCGAGGGTTAATTATTTATTTAATGAATATAATTTATATTCATTTGAGGATTATTGACTTAAAGGATATTATTTATATTCATTTGAGGATTATTGACTTAAAGGATATTATTTATATTCATTTGAGGATTATTTATTTAATGAATATTACTTTTAGATATTCATTCGAGGATTAATTATTCATTTAATGAATATTATTTAGAATATTCATTTAAGGGTTATTTATCTAATGAATATTACTTTTGGAATATTCATTTGAGACTTATTTATTTACTGAATATTATTTTCGAATATTCATTTGAGATTTATTAATTAATGAATATTATTTTGAATATTTATTGGAGGTTTATTTATTTAATGAATATTATTTTCGAATATTCATTTGAGGTCTATTTATTTAATGAATATTATTTTCGAATATTCATTTGAGGTCTATTTATTTAATGAATATTATTTTTGAATATTCATCTAAGGTTTACTTATTTAATAAATATTGTTAATGATTTTTAAATCAAAAAGAGGTTCCCAAAACAATATTTTTCCATTTAAATCTGTCCTTTAAGATGATTTAAATGCTCGCTCAACTACCAAAAATATGGGAAACCTGATTTAAGTGATTGCTACTCATTTTAAACTCTCAACTCAAAACTGTCAGGGGACATATATTTTCTCGAAGAAATTTAGTTGCTGCAAGTCTAATATGGTGTTACCACCTCAACGATCGAGGGGTAACTTCATGGAACAAGTCGATATCCATTAACAAGCAATAGCTTGGGAAATATTGGAGAATCTTCCTTTCCAACCTAGATATAACTACTTAGTGGAGTCGTATCAACAAGTGTTACACTTGGGGAAAGGAGGATGATCTTTACGTTTCAGAGTCATGGATTTCATCTGAACTAGGAGTGGTATAAGTGGTCAAGTTGCGTGGGCCCATCCAACTTTTAATTGCCCCAAATGGGCCGGGAGGTCACTGTAAGGCGGTAGACAATGTCAGGCTGTCGTGATTCTTCCATCTACATGTAGAAAACTATTTGAGCGGTGCGACCTGCTACTGATCATAGCAAGGTTAGGCACAGCGGACGCGGTAGCAACTCCTGTATTAGTTCATCATCCAATTTGGATATTCCTGCAACATGTATTGGGGTGAAGAACCGATCATGTTGGCAGGAGGTCGAAAAGTGTTTGGAAATGAGGTGGCAATAAATTCTTGCGACTTCATCTTTTATTTATGAGTTATGACTCTGATAAAACTTTACTCAGTTTATAAATGCATAAGTGGATATTGGGTTACGGAAATATTATATTAATTTTCCTCGTAACTTCATCTTTTATATCATTTGACTCTGTGGATACCTTACATAACATGAGTTATGGTAAGGGAGTTGTTTATACTGAATCACCTTATAACTTCATCTTTTAATTTATATGTTGATATTCTGCTTACATAGCAAATATTTTCGGAAAAGTTATATTGGTTTACTTTGAAACCTCATCTTTTATATTATACTAGAACCTTGTTCATAATATAGCAAAATTTTGCAGAAATATTATGAAATGATATTTGAATTAAAATAATGATACTGTTTTTGGGAATACATTCCGATAAGGGAATAATTTCAGTATCGAGATATTTTGACAAATTATTGTCTTATACCCGCTTTATTCTGGGTTGAATTAAAGGTAGAGTTATGCCATACTTTCACTACCTTGCTGAGCTATCGCTCACTCTTGCTATTGTTTTATATATATTATATAGCAGCGAAGCAGGATGCCAATGGGACGGCACATACCCCGCAAGGCATTTCCATAAACAGTTTCTAGCAGTGATCCCGAGAGTAGTACGAACCAATCGAATCAGGCTACAGCTTTTGGTATTCAACTTATGTATAGATATGAATGGTATGAGAGGATTGTGAGCATCAGAAGGCTAAGTTGGTAATGTAACATTACTTAGAAATTGTATCAGTGACAGATTCAAAGACATTTGGGTATTGTAATAAAAATTATTTATTCCGCGGTTGTTGTATCGTGTCGTTTCTGAGACTCTTACCTGTGTGTGTGTGTGTGAGAGACATATATTGTGGGGTCATGAGCAGGTGAATTATGCACGGTGTGAGTAATACAGGTAAGGCAAGGATTAAATGGATCGTGACTACTCTAAATCCCTGACCCCGGATTTGGGGCTGTTACAAAGCTCTAACTAGATGTCATCTCTGAAAGGTATATGTCAAGGCCTATTTGTAAACACGAGGATTCTACTCAACATAAAATAAGATGTAATAAGTAAATAATATATTCATGTGTCACAAGAATCTCAGAAGATAATATCTGTCAAGAGAATGAAGATTAATGTCATCTACAGTCTTGAAGTAATTCTACATTTGAAAGAAGTTCAATTTATTGATCAAGCCTCAATGAAGTATTCAAGGAAGTGGAACTGTTTAAAAGTGACAGAGATTTCAGAAGTGTGACGGGAAAACGTACAGGTTACAGTCCTCTGTTTAGTAGAAGGAGAAAGAACCACAGCTTAAAGTTAAAAGATGAAGAACATTCATTAAAGTTAGTCACTCATGAACCAGACAGTACATGGAGTGTCAACGTCAGTCAGTGGAAGTTCGTCATCAATTTAAGTGGTTCTTAGAATTAGTTTTAATTCACTTTTAATTTATTTTCTAAGATAATTAATTTAATCTATGAATTAATTCTTTCAGAATTAATTCATATATTAAATTAATCAATCTAGATCTTAAGTAATTTTATTTATAAATTAATTCTCAGGAATTAATTTATTTATTGAATTATTTAAGTCATTATCTTAATTTATTTAATCTATGAATTAATTCTTTTAGAACTAATTCATTTATTAAATCAATTAAAGTAAAATAGATTAAATCAGAATTATTTCTAATTATAGTACTAGTAGTACTATCCATTTTATACTAGTAGTACTATCCCTGATAGTACTACTGATAGTACTACAAATACAATTGGATAGTACTACCGATAGTACTATCAAGTATATTTTTTAGTACTGGTAGTATAAAATGAGAAGAGTTTGTGTTTTGGCACGTGGAAGGAAATTCTGTTGAAGTGTTTAAATAGATAAAGTGTGATCAAAAGCAAAAAACAGACAGAAAGAACACAACATCATATTCATTAACTTCTGCCATTCAAAACCTTCAACTGTCCAAGCAAATTCACAGTGGAATTAATTAGTGAACTCTTTGTAACATTTAATCCTTTGAAATTAGTTCACTTGTATTGCTTTGACAATCTAGCGGATCATAATCCCTAGAAATTATACCGAACTACTTTTTAGTATTCGATCCTTTTATTACAAATATAGATAAATTCATGTCGAATTTATTCTAGATTTGTTTTAACAAGAACTCTGTAATTTGTACACAGATTTGTAACACCCTTCAAGTTTAATAAAGTTTTATTTAACTTGAATCTTGTTTCATTTTATTCCGTAGTAATTTGTTCTTAAATTGTTATATCTTCAGACGAACAAATTCGATTAAACGGTACTGTTTGTATTCAACCCCCCTTCTATAAACATATCAGGACCTAACAATTGGCATCAGAGCCTTTTGATTGATACACTAATCAAAGATCCATTTTTTGTGAGTTTTTCTTAAACTCTGAAATTTTTATTCTTCACAAAAATCTCAAAAATGTCTACAACACAGAAAGTTGGTACAGTAAAGATTCCCATGTTCAGTAAGGAGCATTATCCTATGTGGAAGAAGAAGATGCTCCTGTTTCTTCAAGTGGCTAATTATAAATATCTTGGAGTGCTGAAAAATGGTCCTAGACTCCCTATGATTGTTGAGGAAGAGCAGATAGAGAACAATGTTATAACTAGAGCTGCTAGGATGTACCCTAAGGATCCCAAGGACTACACAACTGATGACAAAGAGGATGCTTCCCTGGATGCCTGTTTACAGTTGATACTGGTTGATTGTCTTAATCCTGTCATGCATAATCATGTTCTAAATTGTGTTACTGCCAAACACATTTGGGACACAATAGAGATAATCAATGAGAGGACAGAGGAAGTCAGAGAGAATAAGTTGGAAATTCTCACCTCTTCATATGAACATTTCAGATCAAAACATGGTGAAGGTATCTCTGAGGTTTTTAAGAGATACAACAAATTGATAAATGATCTGAATCTCAATGGAAAGAACTACACTATCAAGGAGATTAACAAGAAGTTCCTCCTGACACTTCCATCTCATTTAGAGCACAGAATATCTGCTATTAGAGAAGCAAGAGATCTTCGAGAGATTTCTTTGGAAAGACTTTATGGTGTTCTGAAGACCTATGAGCTGGAGCAGATTCAGCAAAAGGAGATATATGGAACTGGAAAGATAGTTAGTACTTCTACTACATTGGCAACAGAAGTCACACAACAACTGGAAGTGAAGGTTTTTCAACCTTCCAGTTCTGACACGGATGTTATTGTAGCTGAATATGGCTTAACATCAAATGATCAATCTGGTGGTGACTTCTATTCTTTGGAAGAACTTGATCAGCTGGAGGATGGGGATATGGCAATGATAGTGAGGAAGTTTGGCAAATTCAGATTCAGAAGGAATCCTTATCTTAAGTTCAAGCCCAGGTTTCAGAGAGGTGGTTCTTCATCTTCAAATAGCACAAGGGGTGGCTATAAAACTGGAACTGTGGACATAAGCACAATCATGTGCTATAATTGTAATGAGTTGGGTCACTTTGCTACAGAATGTAAAAAGCCAAAGCAAGTGAGAAGGAACTCATTTGATTCTAGCAAGAAGAATAAGATTGGGAAAGCTTATGTTGCTGAAGGAAAGAGTTGGGATGATACGGATAGTGATGAAGAAGCTGGTGAAATTGGAAACCTAGCTTTAATGGCTAATGAGGCAAGCACTTCATCATCATTCATGTCAGAGGTAAAGTTTACTGATTCTGAAATGATCTATCATCTTAGTAGTACTGTTTCTTGTGCACGTAGTGAAAATGATAGAATAATTCTTTTAAACACAGCTCTTGAAAAGGAGGTAAAAGAATTAAGACTTGTGCATGTTAATCTGGATGAACTAACTAAGAAAATAGCATTTCTTGAGAATAGGGTTAAATTTTATATTGAACTGGAAACCATTCTTAAGGATCGGATTAGTGAACTTGAAATCAAGGTTAATGCTTACTACAAGTCAAGTAAGACTGCTAAAGAAATTATCAATAAACAAGTTATTGATCAAACCGTAGGAATAGGTTTTGACTATAATGAGTATATTGGAGAATTAAGCATCAATACCCCTAATAGAGTTAGTGCTGAAGAAAGGGGTATACCATATGTGCTTAAGGGCATTGAAACACCCTTCTTTAGATAATCCTTGGCTGAACCTCTGAATGAATATTCCATCATTATTCAAGAGGAGATGCGTATTGAGGATCTTGCTTTTGAACGTGCTCAGTCCAAAAAGTGTATGTCTGATAGCAAAGTCAAAGTTGTTTTAGCAACGGAGACTAAGTCAGACATTCATAAAGTGGACCAAAACAATTGTAGAACCAACATGCCTGCTGTTAATCTTTCTCATAAAGCATGTGGTGTGGTGAATTGCATGTCTTGTGCTTTCAATGTTATGTATGCTTATTTTAATAGTAAGCATGTATCTGATGATAAGACTGCTCCACGTCAACATGTTAATAATAAAAAGCATGTTAGATCTAATACTACTAGTCCTCCAAAGACTAGAGTGGATCCATTTATCCCTAAGTCTACTCAGAAATGTGTTAAGGCTGACTATAAATGGAAACACTCTTTTATGAAAGAGGTTGAAGTAGTTATAGTTAAAAATGTTGTTTTGCCTGACAAATGCCAGTACTTTAAGTATGCCGGACCCAATCAAGTTTGGGTTCCGAGGAAGGACTAATCAATTTGATATTGCAGGGTGTGGCACAGGTAAACCGTGTTATGTGGATTCTGGACAGTTGGTTGTTCAAGGCATATGACCGGAGATAGAGCCCTGCTATCAAATGTGGTTGAGAAAGCTGGCCCAAACGTTACCTTTGGAGATAATAGCAAGGGTATTACCAGAGGATACGGCTGTTTGGAGTTTGGAAATGTTATCTGTAACACCCCCAGACCCGGGGTCAGGAATCTGGGTTGTCATGCTCCATCAATTATACAATACCTGTATTACTTACAACATTCTAATAATATAACTCCAGAAGACCCCAATCACTTACGCACACACACACAAGTTATAGCCTTGGAAATGAGCAACAATAAGTAACACTTGTTATTACAAACCAAATGTACTATCCAGGATCTCATCTATTATTTACAACCTCTACCCGAAGTTACAATAATAGACCTCACAATTCTATACAAGGTTCAATAATACAAACCTACTCGAAAACAATTCTCACTAATACAGTCTGCAACTATTTTGCTCACACCGGCAGTATCCATCCTGCTGAACTAACTCAAGGGTGGTCTCTCCAATACCTTGCTCTCGTAACACGAGGTGAATCAGCAATGTTTTCTTCATGCTGAAAGTATTAATAAAGCAAGAATGAGCTAATAGCGCTCAGCAAGAAATCTATCCCAGTTTAAATCTTTAAACCTTTAAGGTAAATAATCCATATAGGATCCATGTTTAAAAACTTAGTAGGGTTTGTCCCCAAAATAGTATACCGTTCAATATACCGTATGATTTATAATCATACTCAATACTTTTCGTAAATCCTTTAGAAATCCTTGGTATCAATATAATGAACCAAGATTCAAAACATATCTTTTAAAATAGATATCAAATAATGGGATCAAGGCTTAAAACCTTATCCATCACTTCGAAATACTATACAGTTCAACATACTGTATATCTTAAATATCTTTTCAACATATATACTCACATATCTACTTAGATATCTCATACTGTTCAAAATACTGTAGAATATCAGTAATGAACACCTTCTGTAAAAGAAGCAAGAATGAGCACTATAGCTCGACAATCAGATATAGCAGCTTAATCATATATGTAAGCTTATATCATGAAGGAAAAACCTTTAAAACTTCATTCGTATACAGAATGATATATATATATTTCTTTTGTCAAAACATTTCCCACCGTTTCAGATACTTGTACATAGAACATCATAGTTCGATTCCTGTCACATTATCGGTAACTCAGCGCCTAGGCTTTCGTTACAATGTGCAGTTCAACTCCGATTGGAGGGAAAGGACCTTCTTCCGGGCACACACCCGATACACGATGATCAGTCGTTGTATCGTACACACACTTTTCTACTAGTAGATGGACGACATCTTAACACGATTATCACCCTAGCCACATACGGGCTTTGTATCTGCTGGACTGACCCTACAGCCTCTTATGCGAGATAAGTGCTGGACTGCCTCGCAGCCTCTTACGCGAAATAGGTGCTGGACTGCCTCGCAGCCTCTTACGCATTTCCTGCTGGTCCTGGATGAAAAACCAATGAAATGGGAATCGGAATTTAATCCTATTTTTCCCAAGTACAAATACTTGTCAAAAACTTTGTAACCGTTCAGAATTCCTTACTCCAGAGTATTTGAAGGGAGTAAGTCAAAGTGTGGGTTGACATTAGTCAACGAAACTACAGATGATTACCACGTATTTTGAAATTATGACCAGGGAGTTTATTGAAATTTTCAGAGTTCAGCGAGTTTGAAATACTCTAGTTAAATGGGGGAGCCATCGCCTAGTTATAAGTATTCTAGAGGAACAGTGGAAGTAAAACTCTGTCCTCGAATTCTTGAACTAGATTCCCAGTTTTCGATGAGTTGGAAAAATACTATTCGCATTTAATTATTTTAAGATAATATTTGGGAATCTCTGCTTTAAATACTTCTTCTGAAGATCAGAAAGTTTTGTGTACATAGTAGAACCTTAAATAATATAATAAGGTTCTATGATTTTTAAATCATTTTTGAGATATTTAATGAATATCCAAATAATAAATATTGAATTATCATTCAATATAAAATCCCTTAAGTGAATATTCAAAATAATATTCACTTAATAAAAATATTCAAAGAATTGAATTATTATACAATATAAAACCACCTAAGTGAATCTTCAGAATAATATTCACTTAGTTAAATAATCTTAAAATAATAGGTATTGAATTGTCATTCAGTATAAACTACTTAAGGGAATATTCAGAATAATATTCACTTAATTAAATAATAATCAATTAATAAATATTGCATTATTGTTCAATATAAACACTTAAGTGAATATTCAAAAATAATATTCACTTTAATTAAATAAATATTCAAATAATATTTATTAAAATATGATTCAATATAAAACACTTGAGTGAATATTCAAAAATAATATTCACTTTAATCCAATAATATTCAAATAATATTTATTATAATATTATTCAAATATCTCACCTTAAATATCCAATTATATAAATATTGGAATATTTAATGAAGTCTTAAAATATAACCGTCCCTGGAACCTTCCAGTTTCTGACAGTAGTTTAAAACAAAATAATAATTTGACTCCCGGTCTAAGTTTTAAAATCATCGTACAAGTACTCTCTACTTAGAGTATTTAACCTTTTGATAGAGTTTATATTTATATATATTTTATATGATTTTATTCCTCATATTTATTATATTTTGCATTTAATTGGATTTTTATTTAATAAATTTTAATGTTTTATTGTAGGAAGTAAGGAAATCCTAAACTTGGAAGGATTGGAGAATAAAGAGCTTTATTTGGAGATTTATTAGAAGGAAATTCGGATTTATTGGGCTGCCTGCACATAATTCACTGTTTGGGCCATATCTTGAGATCTAGAAGTCAGAATTGGACGATTAAACAGCCCACGCGAAGATAATGGAAATCTCTTTTATTTTAAAGTGGTCCAATTATCAAATTACTGCATGAACGGTCCAGATTTACTGAAGAAAAGTCAGCTACGAATTTTCCTTGTAAAACAGAATCAGTTTAGGAAACGTACTTGTATTTTCCTCAAGGCATTAAAATATTTGAGGATATATATATAGACATCAGATCTGAGAGATAGGGAGACATACATAGATACATAGATACATACAGACATAGAGAGACTTGTACTTTTTCTTCTTGGAGAAAGATTAAAGGTTTTTATTCTTTGTTCTTAATATTATTATGTGTTCTTATTATATTTTGTGTTCTGTTAGTTTAATTATGAGTGAGTAGATATTTAATCTAGGGTTAAGTTGAACCCTAGTTATGATTGATGTATGATTTTCCGTAACCCCCCAATTTAGTTATGTTGTATGCTCTTGCTTATTGAGTTGTGCTTAATTAACAATAACATGTCAGACGTGATTATGCGTATTGTTTGAACCTAATATCTATTTATCATCGAAAGTTGGACTTAGATGGTTGTGATTTATCCAATAAGGACATGAACTTCTCCATGAAAATAGGTAGAACGGATTGTTAGGAAGTTAGGATGCTGTGTTTAATGTCTCTAAATTGCATGATACCATGAAAATAGGTTTGAGTGTATTTTAGAGAAGCCATTAATACTCGAGAGAGGTTATTGGTATTTTATAGGGCGTGTCTTTCCTCTTGAGTCGCATATGATTAATTGGGGTGGAAAATCATGATTGCATTGATTCATGCTAGTGGGGATACTTAATTCTAGATGTTTTTAGTTAATTCATAAATACCACATATTTGCTTTAGTATAATATTTAGATTAATAATCTCTCAACAATTTATTGTGTTACTTGCTTAGTTGAATTGAATCAAGAATAACTAGTGATTGATACGTTTGTCTCTGTGGGATCGACTCTGACTTGCCCTACTACATAGTTAGAAGGATTTTTTAGATATTATTATTTGATAGGCACGCGACAGCCTTGTCAAATTTTTGGCGCCGCTGCCGGGGACAAAGCGGTATTAGATTAGTTAATTTTTGAGTTTGTTTAGCTAAGTCTTTTGGTTGTGTTGCTTCGGCTATTATTCCCTTGTTATTTGATCTTTGTTTCTAGTTTCCTTGTTGCATGCACACTCGAAGTTCAGGTACAGAAAATTTGATTGCTTTTGATCCTGAAATTGAAGCTACAACAAGAAGACAAGCAGGACTACGAAGGAAAAATAAAGACAAGGAAGTTATGGGCGAGACAGCAGCTAAAGCTCTCAGGGAGCATGGTATGCCAGACGCTACAAACGTACTCTCCAGTATTGTCAGACCAGCAGTCACGGCTACCCACTTTGAACTCAAGCCACAATTCATCCAATTTGTCTCCAATGATTCTTTCGCAGGATTGTCCACTGAAAATCCTGTTGATCATCTTGAGAGTTTTCTGGAAAAGTGTGATACTATAAAGCTGACCAATGTTAGTGATGATGCTATTAAGCTGCGCTTATTTCCATTCTCTCTCCGAGATGCAGCAAAAGATTGGTTGAAGGATGAAGGACCAAACACATTCACTACTTGGGATAGTCTAGCAAAGGCGTTTCTACTTAAATTCTTTAGTCAGAAGAAGACTTCAAAGCTCAGGAATGAAATATCTAACTTTCGTCAAGATGATGACGAGTCACTTCATGATGCTTGGAGAAAATTCAAACGACTTCAGAGACAATGCCCTCACCATGGAATTCCTGACTGGTTGTTGATCCAAACATTTTACAATGGGTTAACACAAGAGTTTCGAAATTTTGTTGATGCTTCTTCTGGTGGATCTATTATGAAAAAGAGTACGGAGGATGCGAAAACTTTGTTAGACGAGATGGCGTCTAATGATAATTATCCTTACAGTGACAGAAGTCATCCTAAGAAGGGTGGTAAGTATGATGTTGATGCTCTAACCATGTTGAATACTACTATGCAGACAATGGTTAAGAAGATTGAGCAATTGGATTCTAGATCTTCATCTACAGTTGCCTCATGTGAAATATGTGGTGTAGTTGGACACACTCAACATGCTTGTCAATACAATCCCTCTGGAACAGCAATGGAACAAGCAAATGCCCTCTACAACCAAAATCAAAGGCCACAATATAATCATTACTCCAACACATACAATCCAGGTTGGAGAGATCATCCTAATTTCTCCTACATAAATAACCAGGCTCAAGCTCAACCTCCACAAAATAATTTTTCTCAGCCGCCAGGTTTTCAACCTGCCCAGCCACAAAAATCTAACTTGGAAAATCTTTTGGAAGGATTTATCTCTACACAGGCAAAGAAGAATGATTACTTTGAATCAAGTATCAATGAGATAAAGGCTCATAACAAGTTAATGGAGAATTCAATCACTCAAATTGCTCAACAGTTGAATCAACTTAACAAGTCTTCAGGCCAACTTCCTGGCCAAACTGAACAACCACATAAAGCCCACGTGAATGCTATAACGTTAAGAAGTGATAAGGAATTGCAAGGGCCAGAGATGAAGATGAGTACTGATAATTTGAACGTTGAGGAAGATACGGAGAAAATTAAATCTGAAAATGTAGTTGTGCAAGAAGCAGTTGAAGAAGAGAAGAAGGAACCCATAGTTGCTCCAGTTAGACCTTACGTACCACCTGTTCCTTTTCCTCAAAGGTTGGTGCAAGCTAGGCTTGGAGAGAAGTTTATGAAGTTTATGGATATCTTTAAGAGGTTAGAACTTAATATCCCTTTCTTAGATGTTATCAAGGAGATGCCTTCATATGGGAAGTTTCTTAGGGAATTATTGTCAAACAAAAGAAAGATTGAAGAAAGTTATATTATCTCATTAACGGCAGAGTGCAGTGCTCTCTTGCAGAATAGTCTTCCTAAAAAGCTAGCTGATCCAGGTAGCTATTCTATTCCTGTGAAACTTGGAAATTTTGAAATCAAAAGAGCTCTATGTGATCTTGGGGCAAGTGTAAGTCTGATGCCCATATCAATCTGCAATAAGCTTCAGATGGGTGAACTCAAACCCACACGTATATCTCTACAATTGACAGATAGAAGTGTAAAAGTTCCACTTGGAATACTTGAAGATGTTCCTGTCAAGGTAGGAAAGTTTTTTATTCCATGTGATTTTGTTGTCATGGAGATGGAGGAAGATGCACAAAATTCTATTATTCTCGGAAGACCTTTCTTAGCTACAGCTGGTGCAAAAGTTGATATGATGCATGGAAAGATTTCTTTTGAAGTTGGAGATGAGAAATTGGAATTTAAATTTTCCAACTCTTCGCTTAGCCCTTCTCTGAAGAAGAGTGATCTTGAAAAGAGTAATGAAGCTGTTCTTATGGTTAAGTCTTTGGGTGGAGATCAAGATATGAAGGCTGAAATTTTTCTCTCTAAACCTCCAGAAATTTTGGTGAGAGGTTTACATGTCATTAATTATGTTGATTTCAAGCCTTCAACAATGAAATCGATTGGTGAAATTCAGTTTGGTGGATTATCTGTTGAAGATCCTGATGCTCATATTGAAAATTTTTTGAAGACTTGTGATACTATCAAGTGTGATGGAGTTTCTGATGAGGCCATTCGACTTCAATTATTCCCTTTATCTTTAAGGGATGGAGCTAAAAATTGGTTATTTTCGTTACCCTCAAATTCCATTACTACTTGGGAAGACTTACTTATTAAATTTCTTTTTAAGTTTGTCTCACGAGATGAAACGTCAAGGATAGTTGTTGCATTCTTAAAGTTTGCTCGAGATAGAAGAGTTGTATTGTTGGATAAATCCGTGGATGAAAGTTATAAGTTTTTGGGAGAGGTCATGAGAAAATATGTTGAAAAAGTGGATGCTCCACTTTCGATCCATTCACCAGGTTGATTAACAAGAAGGTCGAGCTAAAGACCTTAAAAAAGCGCTTCTTGGGAGGCAACCCAAGATTTTGGAGGAGGAACACTCTCCCACATTTTCCAACCGGGACTTCATGCACTAGGGGAGTATTTCTAACCTTTCTTTGTATACTTTTTCACTCTTATTCTTTTTGTATTTCTTTTAGGATCTTGTTAGTTTTGTATATTTATATATATTATTCATTGAGGACAATGAACCACTTAAGTGTGGGGATGAGTTCTAAATAACGTAAAAAACCCAAAAAATTATATATTATAAAAATAAAAAAAAATTGAAAATTTTAAAACTTTTTGTATATAATTTCCTTGTCTCAAAAGCATGTTTGCATGAATAAGTACACATTGTGTAGATTAATTTCGCATGATTAATTATGAGTGTCATATTCATGAAAAATCATTTGATGCTTGATAATTCCTTGTGTGTGCTTGCGAAAATTTGAAAACTTGAGATGTTTCTTGGTCAATTTTAGTGAGTTAAGCATGCTTTCACCTTGTGAGGATTTGAGCCTAATTTATGATTGATAGATTTTTTATCAATCCATTTTTTTTGTTGTGTGATGTTCATCATGATTCTTGTTGCTCTAGAACTTGTTTTAAACCGTTTTGAGACTACATGATATGTGTATGCATGAGTATGATAAAGGCACTAGGATTAACCTCATTTACCCATACAGTACCCATATGAAAAATAATCCTTAGTGAAACCCTTTGAGCTTATACCCGTTTCTTTCGTATATCACCAATCTAAAATTTTTTGAGCCTACTTATTTATTCTTGTCTTGATTTACTGGTAGAGCATATTGATTCAATTCATGGGTTGGTGAATATTTAGTGTGGGGATTTTTTTTGTTAAAGGTTACATTTTGGTGGGATACAGTATGATTTGAGAATTGCAAACAAGTATCAAGTACTCCTTTGAGATCAATGGGTGGCAAGTGCAATGTCATATGAAAGGGACGATCCATGTGTGCTGGTATTAAGTACATTCTTGGTGACTTTTCACTGCCCTTGGTTACTGGAGAATGACTTGACTTTTGAAAAAAAAAAGAAAAAAAAGAGAAGTTATGAGCAAGAGGAAGATAAAGTAGAGTTGTGTTCATTTGATTGATAGAATGTAAAAGTGGGAAAGTACATGGGCTATATGTACTTGGAATTTTAATGCTTGTGAAAGCTTGATCAACTTTTACATGATCTAAGTTTCATGTTGGGTGCTTTAATTAAAAGTGAACACTATGCTCTATCAGTTATCAAGTTTAGCCACTTGTTAGCCTGTTTCTTTGATATCCTACCCCGTACCTAAGCCTCGTTACAACCTTTAACGAAGACCTTTTGATTCATGTATGCATATATAAACGAGGTGGTGGAGATTTGGTGGACAACCAAGCATATGGTAGCACATGAGTACATTGATTGAACTTGAGCGATACACTTATACCCATACACTTGTGTGAAGTGAGAGCAATTTGAGATTTATCCATAGCATGCTTACTTGTTGAATGCGACTTTGATGTCTATCTCATGATATTTTTGTCTATCTAGACATTGTGTGCATACTTGGATTATTTTGTGTTAACGATGCTTAAAGTGAGAGTACTTGTACTTTCAGACACTTTCAGGTTGTTATGTGATTGATATTTACAATGTGTGGAGTACTATGACATGTTGCATGTTTGAGAGACTTGGTGGTTGAAAATATTTGATTTTGTGGGTATATCTTCTATAAACCCACACGAGACAAAACTCGTCCTACTAGGGCTGCCTAGGGGTTTAACGGCTTGTTGCATATGCTCAATGCAATCGTGTCATCTACGAAAGTGGTGGTCCTATTAGTTAGTATTATTTTTATTTCTTTATTTGCCCGAGGACGTGCAAAATGCTAAGTGTGGGGATGTTTGATAGAGTTTATATTTATATATATTTTATATGATTTTATTCCTCATATTTATTATATTTTGCATTTAATTGGATTTTTATTTAATAAATTTTAATGTTTTATTGTAGGAAGTAAGGAAATCCTAAACTTGGAAGGATTGGAGAATAAAGAGCTTTATTTGGAGATTTATTAGAAGGAAATTCGGATTTATTGGGCTGCCTGCACATAATTCACTGTTTGGGCCATATCTTGAGATCTAGAAGTCAGAATTGGACGATTAAACAGCCCACGCGAAGATAATGGAAATCTCTTTTATTTTAAAGTGGTCCAATTATCAAATTACTGCATGAACGGTCCAGATTTACTGAAGAAAAGTCAGCTACGAATTTTCCTTGTAAAACAGAATCAGTTTAGGAAACGTACTTGTATTTTCCTCAAGGCATTAAAATATTTGAGGATATATATATAGACATCAGATCTGAGAGATAGGGAGACATACATAGATACATAGATACATACAGACATAGAGAGACTTGTACTTTTTCTTCTTGGAGAAAGATTAAAGGTTTTTATTCTTTGTTCTTAATATTATTATGTGTTCTTATTATATTTTGTGTTCTGTTAGTTTAATTATGAGTGAGTAGATATTTAATCTAGGGTTAAGTTGAACCCTAGTTATGATTGATGTATGATTTTCCATAACCCCCCAATTTAGTTATGTTGTATGCTCTTGCTTATTGAGTTGTGCTTAATTAACAATAACATGTCAGACGTGATTATGCGTATTGTTTGAACCTAATATCTATTTATCATCGAAAGTTGGACTTAGATGGTTGTGATTTATCCAATAAGGACATGAACTTCTCCATGAAAATAGGTAGAACGGATTGTTAGGAAGTTAGGATGTTGTGTTTAATGTCTCTAAATTGCATGATACCATGAAAATAGGTTTGAGTGTATTTTAGAGAAGCCATTAATACTCGAGAGAGGTTATTGGTATTTTATAGGGCGTGTCTTTCCTCTTGAGTCGCATATGATTAATTGGGGTGGAAAATCATGATTGCATTGATTCATGCTAGTGGGGATACTTAATTCTAGATGTTTTTAGTTAATTCATAAATACCACATATTTGCTTTAGTATAATATTTAGATTAATAATCTCTCAACAATTTATTGTGTTACTTGCTTAGTTGAATTGAATCAAGAATAACTAGTGATTGATACGTTTGTCTCTGTGGGATCGACTCTGACTTGCCCTACTACATAGTTAGAAGGATTTGTTAGATATTATTATTTGATAGGCACGCGACAGCCTTGTCACCTTTAACCTTGGTTTATATCTAGTACTTATCTAGCATATAAACCTTATATCTTATACCGCTGTTTATAAAGCGAAGACAGTTTTACGCTATTTCACAGCATAAAGCAGCATATATAGCAATACCACAACATATATCACAACAGCATTATTATATGGTATAGGGTTTGAAAACTTGCATGCATCTATCATATGCATACATCACATCTCATCATTTTTAATACCATCACATCTATATACGATGTGAGGTTTGAAAGCATGCATAATATCGTATGCATATATTACATTTTGAAAGCATGCATCTATCATATGCACATTATCATAATATTGTACTTTAAAATACAGCATGGGATGAGAAAACTTGCCTTGAGTCCTTGGTACTAGGGGTTCGAGCCTTGTCGCAATCTATAAACACAGAATTACTAGATCAATCCCCTAACGTAATCAATCGTTCATGACACTCATTTAAGTCAACTATATGTTAAACACATCATGTAGACACGTTATTCCTCAACAAGGTTCGTACTTTAATCGACTCGAAATACACCTTTTATCTTAGTCGCAATGGTTGGTCAAGGTAGTACTCTAGAGTTGACTTTTCATAAAGTTACTATTACGCGACTCGCACTCTAACATTTTTAATGAATCCGAAAACTCGTAATTAAATACGAGACCACTTCTAAAATCATCTTGAGTATTTGTAATATTTATCATAAAAGTTTCGATCTCAAAACAGGGGTTTAACTTGGTGAAATGTATTTTCAAACTTGGATGAGCTACGGAAAGTTACTATTCACACGTCTTTCACTAAAACGCTCATATCTCCTTAACCATTAGTCGAAATGACACACCGTTTTCGCGTGCGCGATCTAGGGAAAGAATAGAACAAAATCCTTGAAAATGTTTTTCTGCTTAAGGGAGTGAAATTCCCGAGAGCAGAAATTATTTGGCAGTGAAGTGCAGAACCACTTACTCCTTGCGTAGCTTTGGTTCCGACATTTTTATAAAATCGAAAAATTATTTTTTTAACCCGAAACCTTCTCGATTAACTTACTAACTATCCATGTTAGTATCCATTTTAATATCATGACCTAATTCCATTTTTAAAGG
The DNA here is from genome assembly GCA_030848705.1 of Heracleum sosnowskyi. Classification (NCBI taxonomy): domain Eukaryota; kingdom Viridiplantae; phylum Streptophyta; class Magnoliopsida; order Apiales; family Apiaceae; genus Heracleum; species Heracleum sosnowskyi. Next base: position 79,044,847 of record CM061235.1, read on the forward strand.
GCTTGATCACAATCTCAAAGTTCATATAATTAACCACTTAGTTACCTGAAACCGCTTTTACTAAAACGGACGTTTCTCCTAAACCGTAAATCAAAACGATACGATTCTTTCGTTAAAACAAACTAGGAAACAGAGCCTACATGCTCATGATCAGAGACTTTATGTTTATGCCCTTTCATGTAACTGTGGTCTCTGTCAAAACTACCTAATAAAATTTTGAAATGGTAACGACGCTAATTCATGATTCCCGTGTTTTAAAACACTCCAATCAATCCACCAATCAACAATCAACCAACCACCAATCAAACCTCAAGTTAATACTACAATCCTCTGTCCAAACATGGTCACACTCTAGGTCATAAGTTTATCCATAAATTAGCCATTAAACATGCTCAAAATCATGCATACATGCTCTTAATCATACTACCACTAATCATTCTTAACATAATCACTAATAATCAAAGTATAATCATAAGGGTGAGAGGTTTTATACCTTCCTTGATGCTTGTTAAGGACTATCAATAGCTTATATATCCTTGTTTGATCCTTAAACATTCTTAACCAACCTAAATCTTCAAGAACAAATAAAGAAATCATAAGTTACTATTCCAAAACACTATTCATGCTCATCTTTGATTCAACTTTTGAACATGAAATCATCCATGGATGAAGCTAAGATTGAAGATCTACCTTGGATATTGGAAGAGGGTGATTTAGAGCCCAAGAACATGATTTATGGTTGAGTGGAAGTTGGAGCAAAATATTTAAGGAATGGAAGAACTAGTTTGGTCGAAAGTTTGATGAACAAAATGGATGCATCTTTGTGTTTTGTTTATTTGATTTTCTTTTCTTTTGTTTTGTCTTAATAAATCCTTAATACTTCAGCCATTCAATTGTGTGGCTATAGTCTTGTTTTGTCATCAATGACAAGGCTCATTTTGAGCTTGTGGTTGTGGTGAAAGTGGTGACAAGGTGGTGATTCATCACCTTGTCATCACTTCATCATGCTTATGTCATCCCCTTGCATCATGCTTATGTCATCCTTTGCATCCTCAATTCTTTTATATATTGCATTTGATGATCTCATATATTACTCCTCCTTTGGTTAGGGTTTAATCCATAATTTATTACGCTTTTGTTTCGCGATAGTTTCCAGTGGTTCTAAAGACGTTTCTCTGTACCAAAGCTAGGGTACTTCCTTTATCCTTCCATTACCTTTGTCTAATATATAATCTTAGATTTCTCTCCTTGGCTTAAGGTATGATCATGGATTTCTCATCCTACACACTTTCTCAAAACGATCAAATCAATACGTCCTTAACTGTCCAGTGAATAGTGATTTAAAACTCGGATGGGAATCTTCTGATTCTGATCGCGTTTACATTCACTTATTCTTCATATACATCAATAATATAACTTCGAAACATTCATTCCATGTCACCTACATAGGGTGGTCTGAAAAACTTTTCCTCAGGAATTTTACTATTCATCAGTGGAATTTACTATTCATCAAAAATTTTTAACTAAGTCCAAAATTTGGGGTTATTACAGTCTCCCCTACTTAAAAGGATTCCGTCCCGGAATCTAAGAAAATAGTCGAGGTTACTTCTTCCAATATAGAAATTTCCTGTTTCCAGGTTGACTCCTCAACCCTCTGGTTCATTACAACACTTACTCATTCCGGTCTGTGATATCTACCGGGCGCTTTATATAAGCCAGTTCTGGTTGTATTCTTATACACCCATTTTCTATCAACATCCGACTACTCTTGCAGTCGACGGTACAACGCTTACCATAACTTCGGTTCTCTGAAAGGTTTCTTTTGGTCGGTCCGTCGGTCTGCGGATCCTACGTAGTGCTCGCACTCAAACTCGTCGCCAAACATGTTTGGAAAACTCCTCCCGAATCGAGATTTCAATCATTGGTCCTTATCTGAAACGATGGTGACTGGAACTCCACGTCACCTAATTATCTATTTCGCAACTTTTCGATTTAAGATCTTTTGCTAAAACAAAATATGAGTAGACCCATTTGATTCATCAATTATAGCTCAATTGACGTCATAGTCCGACTTGATTCTTGTTGATCCTATCACAAAATCCATTATAGAAAATTACATTCCTAATCAGGAATCTCTACTAATTGTGATAGTCAACTAGGTCTTTGTTCTGCCTTCATTTTCTGACATATCAAATATTCGTTTGCCAATCGATAAATCCTTTTATTTATCCGGCCACTTATAACATTTCCTTAACTTTCTTTAATCTCGGTGTAGTTGTCTCCTTATGACAGATCTTTATTCCTTAATTTATTCAGGCTCAATCAGGACTTTTAAATAATCCTTGTTGTACTCTTAACTTCAAACTTCATCCTTTCAGTTCCTCTTATTAGTCTTTCTGAAAATTAGCATCCTTTATCTCTCGATCTTTAGGAATCCCAACTTGGTAAAAATACCTTATGATTCCTCTATTATCTTTCTCAGTCTTTAATGCTTTTTCCAACATTGACTTTATACCTTCACTCGTCATTCGTTCTTGACATAGCTTGATTTCCTGCAGCAATTCCGGTTGCATTGCAATCTCAACTAGTCTCTCAATACCATTTCCGGTTATCTTAACCTCAATTTCCATTTTCTCAAATCCTTGGATTAACTTATCCGACGATGTTATCATCTTAGGTCTCTTTTTCCTACTAAGGGCATTGGCCACCACATTGGCCTTCCCTGTGTGGTAAAGAATCCCACCATCATAATCCTTGATTAGCTTTAGCTATCTTTTCTGTTCTCATGTTAAGTTCTTTCTAGGAAAGTGTATCTAATGCTCTTATGATTGATTAATTCTCGCACTTCTTTCCATACAAGTAGTGCCTCCAAACCTTTAAAGCGAAAACTATCGCTGCCAATTCTAAGTCATGCGTAGGGTATCTAAATTCATATTCCTTTAACTGTCTGGAAGCATACACAATTACCTTTCCGTGCTGCATAAGCACACACTCTAATCCTTTATGCGATGCGTCGCTATAGATCACAAAATCTCCCTTCCCGTCTGGCAGTACCAGCACAGGGCGGTGACTAGTCTCTTCTTTAATTTCTGGAAACTTTTCTCTCCTCAGTGCTTCTAACACGATCCTCAAATGTTCTGCATGTTCTTCCTCGGTCTTTGAGGTAAACCCAAAATATTGACGATGTCACTATGACACACTTATCCAAATACTTCTCGAAAACTCGATTCCTCAAGTCCATTAAAGTTGCAGGGGCATTCGTTAGCCCAACGACATCACTAAAACTCGTAGTGTCCATACCTGGTGCGAAACGCAGTCTTGGGTACGTCCTCAAGTTTAATATTACACTGGTGGCATCCATTTCTCAATCAATCTTCGAGAATTTAACTTCATCATGCAGCCGATTGATCCAATCACCGATCCTTGGCAGGGGTATTCATTCTTAACTGTTAGCCTATTCAGCTTTCGATAGTTTATGCACAGCCTCATGCTGCCGTCCTTTTTCTTCACCAATAACACGGGTGCATCCCACGGTGACGCACTTGGTCTTATCATTCCTTTATCTAATAATTCCTACAGTTGAGCGACTAATTTCTTCATCTCGACTGGAGCCAGTCGGTACAGGGCCTTCGAAACTGGCGCCGTTCTTGGAGCTAATTCTATAGCAGACTTTATTTCTCTATCGGGTGGTAACCCCGGAAGATCTTCTGGAAATACATCCTCGAATTCGTTAACCACATGGATATTCTGTACACTAGGTACTTCCCGTTTCGTATCCATCACAGTCGCTAAACAAGTTTCACATCCTTCGAGGTCAATCGTTCCCTCGTCCGACAATCTGAATTCTTACCTTCTTTCTTTCTCAATCTGTTCGCGTTTCATACTCTATTTTATTTATGTCCATTTCTTTCTTGTCCACCTTGTTTCCATTTCTATCACAGTCGGTTCATTAACCACGGCAACATAATTAGTCGTTTCAAACGTTTCGTTATTCTGAATTCGCATCATGCGAAACAAACCTTGGCAATTTTCGTAACTTCGATTCATAATTTATCGGGCTCATTTGTTTTAGCTCTAAGCTTCACCACTCTCTTTTTCCAAATACTAAGGAAAATACTTGCATGGTACCAAGAATACTTCAAGCAACTGAATGCTTTATATATATATAAAAACTTTGTAAAAATTCTCGCTGAGGGGGGCGACCTGGTTGGGTCTCAATCAATTTATCATTTGAAAATCTTCCCACCATACTTCACTGCATACAAATGCATCGTGAATTTACTGATATAAATTCGACCGAAAGTTGAACTTAGTGATCCAATAACTAGTTCATTTCAATAAACATTAACAACTAGCTGAACAAAATTTGCTAGTTCGATTAGTTTGGGATGCAGCATCTAGCTAGAATGATTAGCTAGATTTTCATCATATCATTAAAATTTCAACTAGTTAGAACGATTAACTAGTCACTCATAATGGCACATACAATTAGCCATTTTCAATGTATTAGTACAAAATCTCGACATCGTTGTCGAAGAAAGAAAGAAAACAAAATTTTGACTACTCGGATAATGAATTGAAAAGAAGAGTAAATAAGTTTGGGACGAACAAGGTAATTATAACCCTTGAATAGAATATAGGGTCTGAATAGATGGTTCTCGGTATCGGAACAATCAATAACCTCCCATCAACATTTCTCATTAGTGAAACGGTCCACCCAAAGGTGTCTCCGTACATAAACTTTGTCAAATTCTCCGATAGAATTGAATTCGGAATATCAATATCAAATTGATATCCTTTCTACGATTTCAACGTCTGATGTGCAAATCTCTCCTTAATAGAAGAAAAGAATTCACGAGTAATCTCTGAAATATACATCATCTATGTTTTAAACACATAGCTAGATATTTATGAACTCAACTGAGGAGTCCAAGTATGAAAAAAAAATCGAATATCAAAATAATCGTTAAAGAATATTCGTCAAATAATTAAGGAAGCATTAATTGAACATTCCTTAGATAATTGAAAGAATAAAGAATAAAATATAGACCTAGAAGGATAGATGAATAATGGTTCCCTCTTCCGGTCATCCTAGGGCACGAACAAAGCGCTCCGATGAGTAATGGTAAGTTAACTCTGCGTATTTAAACCTCAAAGGTAATGAGAGGAGAAAATAAATAAATAAAATGAATGTAGCAATTGTTGGTTGCATCCCAAGTTTGAAGTAGGAACTAGAAGGGTTACCTGACATGAACTATTCAATGTAACACAGGCATGAACAGTTTTAGATTGAGTAGTGCACCAGCAAGTAGATACCAAAAAGTCAATGGTCGTCATAATTTCTAACATCACCCGTACGAGGATGATCTTATCTTTCTGCCTTCATGGCTTAGGGTACTAACCAACGGTACCTCAAAATCGTACAAGTCCTTAAATAGGTCGGGAGTTCGAACATATTTGTCATTCCCCGATAATCGTTCAGAGATTGGGCCTCCTACGGCCGCATCAACACATCCTCAAAAGATGGAGGTCGATTAACATATGTGTAATTTCTTATCACCAATCGTATCGAACGAATCCAACCCCAGGCCACCATAGGTCTCGTTCCTCGTAGGTCCTGAGATTGTCGCATTGCTCATTGCAACCATACGTGTCTTCATTAGAATCACGCTATCCATTCTTCATGTCTTTGATTTCTGAGTTGAGCCCTCATGGCCTATCGTACGAAATATACTCGCGATGCGATTTAGCGCGTTCATCTCACGATAACGTTCTGGTACTATATGTACGCAAAAGTCTTCCTCTTAGGTAACCAAATACCCATTGACGGAAAAGACACCAACTCTGGTGGAATCGTTGTTCCCAAGGTTTAGACCTTATACGCAAGATAATGCCTTAACTAGTCCATGCAATTTAGAAATTCGGATCGCGTAAAGGACTGTAAACGTCTCAATCTTCACATGTGCTGCCTTCTCGTGGCAACTACGATGAACTATAAACACTTAGGTTCTTACTAAGTCAAGTTATCCATTGGTATTGGCCATTCCGACCTTACCCCAACTGCAACCGAGACTCTGCTCCGCATCTTATCTTAATGTCCTTGACAATCCGGGTATAATTCTAGACATTCGTCTCATCATTATGATGACCTTCAACGGTCCTATCGGTCCTCCGATAAGTCCCCAACTAAACTCTTTAGTCTTAACATCCTCAATGGCACTACCTCTGGTAGTCCACTTAACGAACTCTATATGAGTCCTCACGTCATTCTCTCACTTATAACTCTTAACACTCTCATATCCAAGTTTATAACTTAACGCTCTGATGCCATTTCTGTAACACCCCCAGACCCGGGGTCAGGAATCTGGGTTGTCACGCTCCATCAATTATACAATACCTGTATTACTTACAACATTCTAATAATATAACTCCAAAAGACCCCAATCACTTACGCACACACACACACACAAGTTATAGCCTTGGAAATGAGCAACAATAAGTAACACTTGTTATTACAAACCAAATGTACTATCCAGGATCTCATCTATTATTTACAACCTCTACCCGAAGTTACAATAATAGACCTCACAATTCTATACAAGGTTCAATAATACAAACCTACTCGAAAACAATTCTCACTAATACAGTCTGCAACTATTCTGCTCACACCGGCAGTATCCATCTTGCTGAACTAACTCAAGGGTGGTCTCTCCAATACCTTGCTCTCGTAACACGAGGTGAATCAGCAATGTTTTCTTCATGCTGAAAGTATTAATAAAGCAAGAATGAGCTAATAGCGCTCAGCAAGAAATCTATTCCAGTTTAAATCTTTAAACCTTTAAGGTAAATAATCCATATAGGATCCATGTTTAAAAACTTACTAGGGTTTGTCCCCAAAATAGTATACCGTTCAATATACCGTATGATTTATAATCATACTCAATACTTTTCGTAAATCCTTTAGAAATCCTTGGTATCAATATAATGAACCAAGATTCAAAACATATCTTTTAAAATAGATATCAAATAATGGGATCAAGGCTTAAAACCTTATCCATCAATTCAAAATACTATACAGTTCAACATACTGTATATCTTAAATATCTTTTCAACATATATACTCACATATCTACTTATATATCTCATACTGTTCAAAATACTATAGAATATCAGTAATGAACACCTTCTGTAAAAGAAGCAAGAATGAGCACTATAGCTCGACAATCAGATATAGCAGCTTAATCATATATGTAAGCTTATATCATGAAGGAAAAACCTTTAAAACTTCATTCGTATACAGAATTATATATATATATATATTTCTTTTGTCAAAACATTTCCCACCGTTTCAGATACTTGTACATAGAACATCATAGTTCAATTCCTGTCACATTATCGGTAACTCAGCGCCTAGGCTTTCGTTACAATGTGCAGTTCAACTCCGATTGGAGGGAAAGGACCTTCTTCCGGGCACACACCCGATACATGATGATCAGTCGTTGTATCGTACACACACTTTTCTACTAGTAGATGGACGACATCTTAACACGATTATCACCCTAGCCGCATACGGGCCTTGTATCTGCTGGACTGACCCTACAGCCTCTTATGCGAGATAAGTGTTGGACTGCCTCGCAGCCTCTTACGCGAGATAGGTGCTGGACTGCCTCGCAGCCTCTTACTCATTTTCTGCTGGTCCTGGATGAAAAACCAATGAAATGGGAATCGGAATTTAATCCTATTTTTCCCAAGTACAAATACTTGTCAAAAACTTTGTAACCGTTCAGAATTCCTTACTCCAGAGTATTTGAAGGGAGTAAGTCAAAGTGTGGGTTGACATTAGTCAACGAAACTACAGATGATTACCACGTATTTTGAAATTATGACCAGGGAGTTTATTGAAATTTTCAGAGTTCAGCGAGTTTGAAATACTCTACTTAAATGGGGGAGCCATCCCCTAGTTATAAGTATTCTAGAGGAACAGTGGAAGTAAAACTCTGTCCTCGAATTCTTGAACTAGATTCCCAGTTTTCGATGAGTTGGAAAAATACTATTCGCATTTAATTATTTTAAGATAATATTTGGGAATCTCTGCTTTAAATACTTCTTCTGAAGATCAGAATGTTTTGTGTACATAGTAGAACCTTAAATAATATAATAAGGTTCTATGATTTTTAAATCATTTTTGGGATATTTAATGAATATCCAAATAATAAATATTGAATTATCATTCAATATAAAATCCCTTAAGTGAATATTCAAAATAATATTCACTTAATAAAAATATTCAAAGAATTGAATTATTATAAAATATAAAACCACCTAAGTGAATCTTCAGAATAATATTCACTTAGTTAAATAATCTTCAAGTAATAGGTATTGAATTGTCATTCAATATAAACTACTTAAGGGAATATTCAGAATAATATTCACTTAATTAAATAAAATCAATTAATAAATATTGCATTATTGTTCAATATAAACACTTAAGTGAATATTCAAAAATAATATTCACTTTAATTAAATAAATATTCAAATAATATTTATTAAAATATTATTCAATATAAAACACTTAAGTGAATATTCAAAAATAATATTCACTTTAATCCAATAATATTCAAATAATATTTATTATAATATTATTCAAATATCTCACCTTAAATATCCAATTATATAAATATTGGAATATTTAATGAAGTCTTAAAATATAACCATCCCTGGAACCTTCCAGTTTCTGACAGTAGTTTAAAACAAGATAATAATTTGACTCTCGGTCTAAGTTTTAAAATCATCGTACAAGTACTCTCTACTTAGAGTCTTTAACCTTTAACCTTGGTTTATATCTAGTACTTATCTAGCATATAAACCTTATATCTTATACCGCTGTTTATAAAGCGAAGACAGTTTTACGCTATTTCACAGCATAAAGCAGCATATATAGCAATACCACAATATATATCACAACAGCATTATTATATGGTATAGGGTTTGAAAACTTGCATGCATCTATCATATGCATACATCACATCTCATCATTTTTAATACCATCACATGTATATACGCTGTGAGGTTTGAAAGCATGCATAATATCGTATGCATATATTACATTTTGAAAGCATGCATCTATCATATGCACATTATCATAATATTGTACTTTAAAATACAGCATGGGATGAGAAAACTTGCCTTGAGTCCTTGGTATTAGGGGTTCGAGCCTTGTCGCAATCTATAAACACAGAATTACTCGATCAGTCCCCTAACGTAATCATTCGTTCATGACACTCATTTAAGTCAACTATATGTTAAACACATCATGTAGACACGTTATTCCTCAACAAGGTTCGTACTTTAATCGACTCGAAATACACCTTTTATCTTAGTCGCAATGGTTGGTCAAGGTAGTACTCTAGAGTTGACTTTTCATAAAGTTACTATTACACGACTCGCACTGTAACATTTTTAATGAATCCGAAAACTCGTAATTAAATACGAGACCACTTCTAAAATCATCTTGAGTATTTGTAATATTTATCATAAAAGTTTCGATCTCAAAACAGGGGTTTAACTTGGTGAAATGTATTTTCAAACTTGTATGAGCTACGGAAAGTTACTATTCACACGTCTTTCACTAAAACGCTCATATCTCCTTAACCATTATTCGAAATGACACACCGTTTTCGCGTGCGCGATCTAGGGAAAGAATAGAACAAAATCCTTGAAAATGTTTTTCTGCTTAAGGGAGTGAAATTCCCGAGAGCAGAAAATATTTGGCAGTGAAGTGCAGAACCACTTACTCCTTGCGTAGCTTTGGTTCCGACATTTTTATAAAATCGAAAAATTATCTTTTTAACCCGAAACCTTCTCGATTAACTTACTAACTGTCCATGTTAGTATCTATTTTAATATCATGACCTAATTCCATTTTTAAAGGGCTTGATCACAATCTCAAAGTTCATATAATTAACCACTTAGTTACCTGAAACCGCTTTTACTAAAACGGACGTTTCTCCTAAACCGTAAATCAAAACGATACGATTCTTTCGTTAAAACAAACTAGGAAACAGAGACTACATGCTCATGATCAGAGACTTTATGTTTATGCCCTTTCATGTAACTGTGGTCTCTGTCAAAACTACCTAAGAAAATTTCGACATGGTAACGACGCTAATTCATGATTCCCGTGTTTTAAAACACTCCAATCAATCAACCAATCAACAATCAACCAACCACCAATCGAACCTCAAGTTAATACTACAATCCTCTGTCCAAACATGGTCACACTCTAGGTCATAAGTTTATCCATAAATTAGCCATTAAACATGCTCAAAATCATGCATACATGCTCTTAATCATACTACCACTAATCATTCTTAACATAATCACTAATAATCAAAGTATAATCATAAGGGTGAGAGGTTTTATACCTTCCTTGATGCTTGTTAAGGACTATCAATAGCTTATATATCCTTGCTTGATCCTTAAACATCCTTAACCAACCTAAATCTTCAAGAACAAATAAAGAAATCATAAGTTACTATTCCAAAACACTATTCATGCTCATCTTTGATTCAACTTTTGAACATGAAATCATCCATGGATGAAGCTAAGATTGAAGATCTACCTTGGATATTGGAAGAGGGTGATTTAGAGCCCAAGAACATGATTTATGGTTGAGTGGAAGTTGGAGCAAAATTTTTAAGGAATGGAAGAACTAGTTTGGTCGAAAGTTTGATGAACAAAATGGATGCATCTTTGTGTTTTGTTTATTTGATTTTCTTTTCCTTTGTTTTGTCTTAATAAATCCTTAATACTTCAGCCATTCAATTGTGTGGCTATAGTCTTGTTTTGTCATCAATGACAAGGCTCATTTTGAGCTTGTGGTTGTGGTGAAAGTGGTGACAAGGTGGTGATTCATCACCTTGTCATCACTTCATCATGCTTATGTCATCCCCTTGCATCATGCTTATGTCATCCTTTGCATCCTCAATTCTTTTATATATTGCATTTGATGATCTCATATATTACTCCTCCTTTGGTTAGGGTTTAATCCATAATTTATTACGCTTTTGTTTCGCGATAGTTTCCAGTGGTTCTAAAGACGTTTCTCTGTACCAAAGCTAGGGTACTTCCTTTATCCTTCCATTACCTTTGTCTAATATATAATCTTAGATTTATCTCCTTGGCTTAAGGTATGATCATGGATTTCTAATCCTACACACTTTCTCAAAACGATCAAATCAATACGTCCTTAACTGTCCAGTGAATAGTGATTTAAAACTCGGATGGGAATCTTCTGATTCTGATCGCGTTTACATTCACTTATTCTTCATATATATCAATAATATAACTTCGAAACATTCATTCCATGTCACCTACATAGGGTGGTCTGAAAAACTTTTCCTCAGGAATTTTACTATTCATAAGTGGAATTTACTATTCATCAAAATTTTTTAACTAAGTCCAAAATTTGGGGTTATTACATTATCATTCAAGATGTATCCCTTGTGGAAGGTCTGAAGTTCAATCTTCTCAGCATCAGTCATTTCTGTGACAGAGGATATGATGTTTCCTTTGATAAAGAGAAGTGTCAGATCCTTCACAAGAATAATGGAAAGCCTGCTCTTCAAGGAGTAAGGAAAGGTGATTTGTTCATAGCTGATCTCTACTCTGGATCCAAAGATGAAGTTACTTGTTTTTATGCTAAAGCTTCATCAGACGAAAGTTGGCTATGGCACAAGAAGATGTCTCAGCTGAACTTCAAAACCATGAACCCTCTAGTCAAGAGGGAATTGGTGAGAGGTTTTCCTCAGATGGAATTTACACAGGAAGGACTGTGTGAGGCATGTCAGAAAGGAAAGTCAAAGAAAGCTTCTCACAAGGGCACTAACACATCATCAATAACTGAACCACATCAACTACTGCACATGGATTTGTTTGGTCCAGTTAGTGTGATGTCCATGTCAAAGAAACAATATGCACTTGTGATTGTTGATGACTATTCCAAATATACTTGAGTTTTATTCCTACATTCCAAGGATGAGACCCCACAGATGGTGATTGATCATATAAAGTTGATTGAGCTGAATTCTAGATTCCCTGTTAGAGCTATAAGGTCAGATAATGGAACTGAATTCAAGAATGCAGTCCTAATGACTTTTGCAGATAAAGGAATAACAAGACAGTATTCAGCCCCTAGAACTCCTCAACAGAATAGAGTGGTGGAAAGGAAGAATCGTACATTGATTGAAGCTGCAAGGACAATGTTAAGTGAATCAAGACTTCCAAAGTACTTTTGGGCTTAAGTTGTGAATACTTCTTGTTATACTCAGAATCGAACTTTAATCAACAAGGACTTAATGAAGACTCCTTATAAGATCATGAACAACAAGAAACTGTAATATCCGTGAATTTATTTAATAATATAAATTATATTTTGTGTATTGTGGAATATTTGAGGTATTAATAAGTTACGATTATTAAGTGATTATGTGTTAATTGGTGTGTCGGAAGCCCCTTTTCAAAAATCTTGTCATTTCAAAATATCTTCAATTTGAAGCCCGTTTTGAAAATTCAAGGGCCCCGTTAAAAGTTTTGTACATCATTATTGATTCCTCGTCTTTCGTATTCGAATCGTTATCGAAAGAATTATTCGTATCACTTCATCTCTATCTATTTGATCTTGTCAGTGTAATTCGTTTTGTTCAAAAAGGGAAAAATTGTTCCAAACCCTAATTGTCCAGGGTGACGGATATATCGATAATATCAATATTTCACCTGTTATAGCCCCAGTATTCTTGAGCATTAGTTATATAATGATATGTACTGATTTGGATAATTATCAGTTTTTGTAGATGATTATCTTCTCGTAAAACGTGTTTTTAACCTAATTAGGGTTTTTAAACAATCCAGTGGATCTATATCGATCGAAAAATGTTGTTTGGGGTATTATTTTTCCAAAAATATATACAGACGAATCGTACATTATTCCTCGTATAAACTGCATTTCATATTTCCGAAAATATAAAAATCACTGAACCGTGTTCTTCGTGTTCTTGAAGATCGAACCAAATTTTGGAAGTGTTATTGAAGTTCAAATCACAAGTTCAAATACTCAAATCAAAGATCTTGAGCTCCAGTTTCAGAATCTTCCAACCTCATCAACATCTGGTAATTTCTTAATTTTATACGACTTTTTCAATTTTTGAATTAATTAGGGTTCTTATTCGAAATTGGGGATTTTCATTCTGTTGATTCTCCGTTCAATTGATTGCTTCTAACATGTTCCTAGGGTTCTAATTAGTAGGAATCCATGCTTTAATTTCATGTTTATGTCCAATTTTGATGAATTCGATTCTAGGGTTTTTGCCCTAATTTTTCTTTTGATTCGTCCGTTCTTGTTGATGATCTGACATGAATTCTGATAGAGGGCTTTGATTGCATGTGTTGTAAGCTTCATTTTAACGTATTAAACGTTGAGTTTCATGTACGGAATAAGTATATCGTGTTTCCGGCCAGAGTTGTTGCCGCCGGTTTTCTTTGACCGGATTCTGTGATCGATTCTGGCATCGTACATACATGTTTTTGTGTGGGTTGTGTTTGTCATGAAAAACCGAGCAAAAGCCCTCTGGTTTGGTGTTTGTTTGATCGGGAATGAAGGATTCTGGCTACCGGACGCCTGCCGGATTCTAGAAAACCCAGATTCCGGCGGGTTGTTCTTGGTGACCCGGTTTTGTTCTTCCCGACCCGTTTACCAGAATTTTTGACCCGGTTTCAATCTTCAAAACCCTAATTCATTTTCAGAAAACTGTTTTTGGATTTTATTTTTAAAAATAATTCGAAAATAGTTTTAATAATTATAAAAATCATATTTTAATTTTAAAAATACATTTTTAATTCAGAAAAATTCTGGAAAATTATATTTATTTATTTAAATTCGAAAACTGATTAAATTTAATTATTTTAATTAATAATTAATTAATTAATTTAATTGATTAATTCTTTTAATCAGTTAATTCTTTTTAATTAATTATTAATTAGATTTAATTAATTTAAATTAAGTTTAATTATTTTCTAGCCTTATTTATTTATTTAAAAATAGTTTGAGAGCTTGAAAATTTTCAATTAATTTTATATTAATTGATTAAATTGTTTTAATACTTATATGGGGATTAAAAATCCGATTTTTGATTTAAAAATTTCCCGGGACTTATTTATATTCAAATAAGCCTCGAATATTGTTTTAAAAATATTTATAAGCACTATGTGGGTTATATAAAGTGGAATAATGTGTTTAGTGTCCGTAGATGTTTTATATAAAGAGTAGTGTATGAGTTTGACTATCGGAAAATAGGTCGGGCGTTCGATAAATCTCGAAATTGGCCCGATTGGCTGTTTAGACTTAAAAATGATTACGAGTACATATTGAGGATAGAATAAATGATGGGATGTACTAATATGAGTAATGTATTATAGAATCGAGTTCCCGAGGCAAGGGAAAGGAGAAGGTAGAGTAGCAACGGTAGAAATTGACTACGTCGAACCAGACCAGTGTCTATTTCTTTCACAAATCCTTGAGTAATCTTATTCTAAGTTATTATATGCATGTTTTCATCAAACCAACACCAATAATTCAATACTTATCCTGTATCTGAACTGATAACACTGTTTCCCTGAAAAATTCCTGATTCCTTTGTTTATTCACAATCTTGTTGAATATTGAGAATCCTCACCTTCGATTCAATTGTGTATATTATAACCTTGTTTATTTCCTTGAAACGGATGTGTTGCTTCTTTGAAACCATCCCGAACTTGTTTCACGGACCTTATTTGATCTTGACCAGTTGAAGCTCTTTTGAAATTTACTATACCGTATCACTCTTGTTGAGATTATTGAATCCGTTGAAGCTCTTTTGCAATTCATTACACCATTTCACTCTTGTTGTGATTAATTATCAGATGAAGCTCTTTTGCTGCTGTCATACAATTTTATTCTTGTTATGATTATTATTGAAGCATGTATTGCTTATGTGCTGTGATAGAATTGGAAATGTTTTTGAAAATAAAGACCAGTAATGGTCAGACCAAATTTATGGTCGATGATAATTAAGGCCAGGATGGCCAAGGATCCAGTAGAGGGCTTTGCTATAAGCAGGTCCGGGGTTGATGCGTGACTGATCAGCAGCTCAACCTTTGATTTGAATGAGATAAATAAAAATCCAATTCTAATCTGTTTTCTTCAGAAGAGGTTGATATAATCATGCATTGTGCATTGATTCAAATTCTTGTGATTTCCTTTCATTATGAAACTGCATTGGATATATATATTGTTTGCTGAGCACATTTGGCTCATACTTGTTGTTTTCTAACCCTATTCCAGTGAAGCGAGAGAATGAGCAGACTCAGCGCGAGTGACAGTTCTCCAGGTGCTAGGGGACCACCCAGAGTGATTGTCATCGGAAGGGTAGTTGTCTTATTTTGGAAGTTAGACTAGATGTCTAGCTTTGTATATTAAGTTGTGTAATAATAACTATGAACTGGTTTGTAATAACAATGTTGACTTAGAAGCTTGTTTCATGCCATAATCTGGATGCGGTCTTGGATAAGGGGTATGTTATGTTATTATTGTAATGCATGTGTTATATTCAGGTATGTTGAGTTTCGTTGGTCGAGTAACTCCTCAAATCTGTACCCCGGGTTTGGAGGGTGTTACAAGTTGGTATCAGAGCAACAGGTTATGACAATTGAAACAAGTTAGGATTTAGGGTCCAGGATAACATAGAGGGCTAGGAATTCACCTAGTGGTCATAGAAGGTCGATTAGAAATGTTAAGTGAATATGGTTATAATTGCAGCCACCCAGCTCTAGTTCAGACTCAGATCCGTCAGAGCACCCGATAGAGGAGGGACCTGTACCTGATATGAGAGCAGGACAGTCGCGACCGACGCGACCTCAAACTGGACCTATAGTGGTCAGGAGGGATCCTATACCTTGTCCCGTTCCACTTCAACGCATATCTACAGCACCACGATCTCAGGCTTCAGTTTCCGGACCTTTGTTCCAGATCACTGAGCCACCAGTTCCACATCACCGTTATCAGAGGATGAGAGAGGAGAGGGATTATTTCTACAGACAGATGTCAGAGATGCATGAGATGCGTTCAGCTGAGGCAGTTGCGGCCAGAGATAGAGATAGATGCAGAGATCAGATAGGTGAGACACGAATGAGACTTAGGGTTGTAAGGACATTGGTAGAGATGAGATTGCATGGACTAGATACTAGCAGAGAGGGAGAGACTACAGCAGGGATGAGAGAGATTTTGGATTATGTGATGAGAGAGATTGGGGAGATTGCTGGACCAGTGCTATGGGAAACCAGAGATGATGATCCGTGAGCAGGATTAGACGAGATGGGATATTATGTGGATGGATGGATTTCTAGTCAGAGAGTATATAGATGCATAGTATAGTACCAGCAGTACATCGGGCTTATAGTATCGCCTGGGATTGTTGTTGTATTTTGTTGTTGTACTGTTGATCGGCAGTTGTAGTTCAGCTATGACATACTTTACTTTTGAAAGCGTTTTGCGCTTGTATCGAATCTTATTATATATGATCACTACTTTTGCAGAACAGTCATTATTTTCTTGTCATTTTATTTCAGCACCATGATTGCCATTCTACTCATTGCAACAGTTGTTTTTTTCAGTATATATATTTTGAAACTTGTAACCGTCACGGTACCATTTGACGATTGGTAACCCTTGATTCTATCCATAATCTTTTCCATTTATGAATTGTTTGATTAAATCAGTTATTGTTTATTCATCAACAATATGCCACCTAGACGAAACACATGTGCGAATAGTTCCACTGACCAAGAAGGTCAACAGAATACACCTCCAAAGGGTCATTTAGATCCGGTTGTAATACAGCTTTTGAACACCCTCACTCAACAAACTACTGCTCTAGCTCAACAACAACAACATATCCAACAGCAGTTGCTACAGCAGCAACAGCATCAGCAGCAGCAGCATCAGCAACAACAGCATCAGCAGCAGCATCAGCAGCAGCAGCACCAGCAAGTATTACCCGTGGTTACGTTTAAATCTTTTCAAGCAGCAAAACCTCCAGAGTTTAAGGGATCTTCTGATCCAGTTGAGGCAAAGACATGGTTAAAGGAAATGGAAAAAGCTTTTACGCTGATAGAGGTATCGGGAGAGAAGAAAACTGAATATGCTAGTTATTTTCTGAAAAATGAGGCAAGTTATTGGTGGGAAACTAGTAAGGCTTTAGAACCAGAAGGGTTAATTACGTGGGAGAGATTTACAGTATTGTTTTTGGAAAAGTATCTTCCTGACTATATGCAAGATCAAATGGAGTTGAAATTTCTAGAACTAAAGCAGAGTAGTATGACTGTTTCTCAATCTGTGACTAAGTTTACTGAGTTGTCTAGGTTTGTTCCGACATATGTGGATACGGAGAAGAAGAAGGCCAAGAGGTTCCAACAGGGACTGAGGTCATGGATTCGTAGTAAGTTGGCAGTTTTGGAACTAGACACATATGCAGCCGTGGTACAGAAGGCAATGATTGCGGAAGGAGAGAGTGATTCATACATGAGAGAGAAAGAGAATAAGAAAAGAAAGATTGGGACATCTGATAAGGTACAGCCACAGGGAGATCTTCAGGCTCATCCAAACAAGAAACCAGGATTTCAGCCGGGTAGAGGTTTAAATTTCAAGAAAACAGATACCGGGAATGCAGGACCAATCAATCATCCACCCAACAACAATCAGCAAGTAGTTTCCAGACCTCCACTGCCAGAATGCAAGACATGCGGGAAAAGACATCCCGGAGTATGCCACAGATTGAGTATTACATGTTTCAAATGCAACCAGAAGGGTCATTATTCCAGGGATTGCAAGATAGGTATTGTGTGTTATCGATGCAAGAAACCAGGTCATATGATCAAGGATTGCAGGGCACCAGCACCCGTGAACAACATGATTCGAGCAATAGAGGCACCTCCAGCTGTCAATGTTCAGCCGTAAGCCAGAACTTATAACATGACGATGAGGGAAGCAGTTAGAGACACTGATGTGGTGGCAGGTACACTTCTAATAAATTCTGTTAATGCTAAAGTATTGATAGATTCAGGAGCTACTAAGTCGTTTATTTCTGAGGCGTTTGCTCGTAATTTAAATTGTTTAATGGAACCTTTAAGTGGAGTGTTGAATATAGAGATAGCTAACCAAGATCGTATACCGGTCAGTTTATACTGTCCCCGCTGTGAAATTGAGATTCTAGGAAACCGTTTTTATGCTGATTTATTACCCTTCAAGTTAGGAGAATTTGATGTGAACCTAGGAATGGATTGGTTAACTAAGTATGATGCACGCATTGATTGTAAGAAAAAGAGAGTTACTTTAATTACCCCAGAAAAGAAAGAGATAATGTTATAAGGAGAAAAGCAGACAAAGAAGTTTTTGACAATGATTCAGACCAAGAGATTATTGAGACAGGGATGTGAAGCGTATCTTGCATACGTAATAGATAAAGAGAAGGAAGTTTCTAAATTAGAAGATATTCCAGTTGTGAGTGAGTTTCCGGATGTTTTTCCAGAAGAGCTACCAGGATTACCTCCGGGTAGAGAGATTGAGTTCGCAATAGATTTAGCACCGGGCGCAGAACCAGTATCCAAATCACCATACAGGATGGCACCAGTAGAGATGAAAGAGTTGGCTAAGCAATTGCAGGAATTGTTGGACAAAGGAGTTATTAGACCTAGTGTTTCACCGTGGGGAGCCCCAGTACTGTTTGTTAAGAAGAAGGATGGGAGTATGAGACTTTGTATAGATTATCGAGAATTGAACAAGCTAACCATCAAGAACAAGTATCCGTTACCTAGGATAGATGATCTATTTGATCAGTTGAAAGGAGCGGTTCATTTTTCTAAGATTGTTCTACGATCAGGATATCACCAGTTAAAGATTAAACCAGATGACATATCAAAGACAGCTTTTCGAACAAGGTATGGACATTATGAGTTTTTAGTAATGGCGTTTGGATTGACAAATGCACCAGCAACTTTCATGGATTTAATGAACAGGATTTTCAAGAAATGTTTGGATAAGTTTGTGGTAGTATTCATTGATGATATTTTGATATATTCCAAGACACAAGAAGAGCATGCTAATCATTTGAGGATAGTGTTGGAGACTTCGAGACGAGAAGAACTGTACGCAAAATTTTCCAAATGTGAGTTTTGGTTAAGAGAAGTTCAATTTCTAGGGCACGTGGTAAGCAGCGAAGGTATCAAGGTAGATCCAGCAAAGATTGAAGCAGTGAAAGATTGGGAAAGACCAAGGACACCAACAGAAGTTAGGAGTTTCTTGGGATTAGCCGGATATTATCGGAGATTTGTTCAGGACTTCGTAAAGATAGCCACACCAATGACGAAATTGACAAGGAAAAATGAGAAGTTCATATGGAATGACAAGTGTGAAGAGAGTTTCCAAGAGTTAAAGAAGAGACTAACAACAACACCAGTGTTAACGTTACCGGACGATCAAGGTTAGTTTGTAATCTATAGTGATGCATCTTATAAAGGATTAGGTTGCGTGCTTATGCAACATGACAAAGTGATTGCTTATGCGTCAAGACAATTGAGACCTCATGAACAGAATTATCCTACACATGATTTGGAGTTAGCAGCGATAGTATTCGCATTGAATATTTGGAGACACTACTTGTATGGAGAGAGATGTGAAATTTACACTGATCATAAAAGTTTAAAGTACATCTTTACTCAGAGGGAATTAAACATGAGACAAAGAAGATGGTTGGAGTTGATCAAAGATTATGACGTTTCCATCAATTACCATCCCGGAAAAGCAAACATGGTAGCAGATGCGTTGAGCAGGAAAGATAGGTTGAATATGCTGACAATGACCAAAGAACTGTATAAGGAATTTGAGAGGCTAGAGATAGAAGTACGTATTCTGAAGGACGCGACAGATATGATTTATACTATAACGTTTCAACCTGAGCTGTTAGAGAAAATACGTAAGTGTCAAGAGCAAGTCATGAACGACAATGTGAATAAATTGACAGGCGAAGAGATATGTAGTCAACCTGATGATAAAGGGATTTTAAGGTTTGCTTCTCGAATATGGGTACCTAATGTAGCGGAACTGAAAAATAAAATTTTACACGAAGCACATAACTCGAAGTATTCAATTCATCCTGGAAGCACGAAGATGTATCGAGATCTAAAGACAAATTTCTGGTGGCCAGATATGAAAAAAGAGATTGCTGAGTGGGTAAGTAAATGTTTTACATGTCAAAGAGTCAAGGCGGAACATCAACGACCAAGTGGATTACTGCAGCCATTAGAAATTCCTGAATGGAAATGGGAAAGCATTACAATGGATTTTGTGGTAGGATTACCTAGAACGAAGGCTAACCATGATGTTATTTGGGTTATCATTGATCGATTGACGAAATCTGCGCATTTTCTTCCGATTAACGAGAGATTCTCACTGGACAAGTTGGTTCATATATATTTAAAAGAAATCGTAGTACGCCATGGAGTTCCTGTGTCAATAGTATCTGATCGAGACCCTCAATTCAACTCGAGATTTTGGCGGAGCTTTCAAGAGTGTTTGGGCACGGAATTGAAAATGAGTACGGCTTATCATCCGCAGACAGACGGTCAGAATGAAAGGACAATTCAGACCATCGATGACATGCTGAGAACATGTGCACTTGATTTTAAAGGTAATTGGGATGATCATCTACCCTTAGTGGAATTCTCGTACAACAATAGTTTTCATGCGAGTATCGGAATGCTGCCTTATGAAGCTTTATATGGACGAAAGTGTAGATCTCCAGTATATTGGGAAGAAGTTGGTGAACGAAAGGTGTTAGGACCAGAGTTAGTGCAACAGACTAAGGAAGTGATTGAATTGATCTAGAGAAGGTTGATAACAGCCCAGAACCGGCAGAGAAATATGCTGACCTAGCCAGAAAAGATATGGAATTCGAAGAAGGAGAGCAAGTGTTGCTGAAGATTTCACCATGGAAAGGACTAGTCAGGTTTGGTAAGAAAGGGAAATTGAGTCCGAGATACGTTGGACCGTTTGAGATTCTGAAGCAAGTTGGCAAAGTAGCTTACGAGTTAGCGTTACCCCCGCATATGCAGCACGTTCATAATGTGTTTCACGTATCCATGCTTAAGAAGTATCAACCAGATTCGAACCATGTAATAGAGTATGAGCCCATAGAGGTCCAAGCAGATTTCTCTTATGTAGAACGACCAATTCAGATATTGGATCGTAAGGAAAAAGTGTTAAGGAATAAGACTGTAGCATTAGTTAAAGTTTTGTGGAGGAATCCTAAGGTAGAAGAATCTACTTGGGAATTAGAGAGTGATATGTTAGAGAAGTATCCCCAGATGTTTCCTTGATCAGAGGGAAGGATGTAATATCCGTGAATTTATTTAATAATATAAATTATATTTTGTGAAGAATAATTATTGTGGAAAATTTGAGGTATTAATAAGTTACGATTATTAAGTGATTATGTGTTAATTGGTGTGTCGGAAGCCCCTTTTCAAAAATCTTGTCATTTGAAAATATCTTCAATTTGAAGCCCATTTTGAAAATTCAAGGGCCCCGTTAAAAGTTTTGTACATCATTATTGATTCCTCGTCTTTCTTATTCGAATCGTTATCGAAAGAATTATTCGGATCACTTCATCCCTATCTATTTGATCTTGTTAGTGTAATTCGTTTTGTTCAAAAAGGGAAAAATTGTTCCAAACCCTAATTGTCCAGGGTGACGGATATATCGATAATATCAATATTTCATCTGTTATAGCCCCAGTATTCTTGAGCATTAGTTATATAATGATATGTATTGATTTGGATAATTATCAGTTTTTGTAGACGATTATCTTCTCGTAAAACGTGTTTTTAACCTAATTAGGGTTTTTAAACGATCCAGTGGATCTATATCGATCCAAAAATGTTGTTTGGGGTATTATTTTTCCAAAAATATATAAAGACGAATCGTACATTATTCCTCGTATAAACTGCATTTCATATTTCCGAAAATATAAAAATCCCCGAACCGTTTTCTTCGTGTTCTTGAAGATCGAACCAAATTTCGCAAGTGTTATTGAAGTTCAAATCACAAGTTCAAATACTCAAATCAAAGATCTTGAGCTCTAGTTTCAGAATCTTCCAACCTCATCATCATCTGGTAATTTCTTGATTTTATACGAATTTTTCAATTTTCGAATTAATTAGGGTTCTTATTCAAAATTGGGGATTTTCATTCTGTTGATTCTCCGTTCAATTGATTGCTTCTAACATGTTCCTAGGGTTCTAATTAGTAGGAATCCATGCTTTAATTTCATGTTTATGTCCAATTTTGATGAATTCGATTCTAGGGTTTTTGCCCTAATTTTTCTTTTGATTCGTCCGTTCTTGTTGATGATCTGACATGAATTCTGATAGAGGGCTTTGATTGCATGTGTTGTAACTTCATTTTAACATATTAAACGTTGAGTTTCATGTACGGAATAAGTAGATCGTGTTTCCGGCCGGAGTTGTTACCGCCGGTTTTCTTTGACCGGATTCTATGATCGATTCCGGCATCGTACATACATGTTTTTGTGTGGGTTGTGTTTGTCATGAAAAACTGAGAAAAGCCCTCTGGTTTGGTGTTTGTTTGATCGGGAATGAAGGATTCCGGCTACCGGACGCCGGCCGGATTCTGGAAAACCCAGATTCCGGCGGGTTGTTCTTGGTGACCCGGTTTTGTTCTTCCCGACCCGTTTACCCGAATTTTTGACCCAGTTTCAATCTTCAAACCCCTAATTCATTTTCAGAAAACTATTTTTGGATTTTATTTTTAAAAATAATTCGAAAATAGTTTTAATAATATTAAAAATCATATTTTAATTTTAAAAATACATTTTTAATTCAGAAAAATTCTGGAAAATTATATTTATTTATTTAAATTCGAAAACTAATTAAATTTAATTATTTTAATTATTTTTAATTAATAATTAATTTATTTAATTAATTGATTAATTCTTTTAATCAGTTAATTCTTTTTAATTAATTATTAATTAGATTTAATTAATTTAAATTAAGTTTAATTATTTTCTAGCCTTATTTATTTATTTAAAAATAGTTTGAGAGCTTGAAAATTTTCAATTAATTTTATATTAATTGATTAAATTGTTTTAATACTTATATAGGGATTAAAAATCCGATTTTTGATTTAAAGGGACTTATTTAAATTCAAATAAGCCTCGAATATTGTTTAAAAAATATTTATAAGCACTATGTGGGTTATATAAAGTGGAATAATGTGTTTAGTGTCCATAAATGTTTTATATAAAGAGTAGTGTATGAGTTTGTCTATCGGAAAATAGGTCGGGCGTTCGATAAATCTCGAAATTGGCCCGATTGGCTGTTTAGACTTAAAAATGATTACGAGTATATATTGAGGATAGAATAAATGATGGGATGTACTAATATGAGTTATTTATTATAGAATTGAGTTCCCGAGGCAAGGGAAAGGAGAAGGTAGAGTAGCAACGGTAGAAATTGACTACGTCGAACTAGGCAAGTGTCTATTTCTTTCACAAATCCTTGAGTAATCTTATTTTGAGTTATTATATGCATGTTGTCATCAAACCAACACCAATAATTCAATCCTTATCCTGTATCTGAACTGATAACACTGTTTCCCTGAAAAATTCCTGATTCCTTTGTTTATTCACAATCTTGTTGAATATTGAGAATCCTCACCTTCGATTCACTTGTGTATATTATAACCTTGTTTATTTCCTTGAAACGGATGTGTTGCTTCTTTGAAACCATCCTGAACTTGTTTCACGGACTTTATTTGATCTTGACTAGTTGAAGCTCTTTTGCAATTTACTATACTGTATCACTCTTGTTGAGATTATTGAATCCGTTGAAGCTCTTTTGCAATTCATTACACCATTTCACTCTTGTTGTGATTGATTGTCAGATGAAGCTCTTTTGCTGCTGTCATACTATTTTATTCTTGTTATGATTATTATTGAAGCATGTATTGCTTATGTGATGTAATAGAATTGGAAATGTTTTTGAAAATAAAGACCAGTAATGTTCAGACCAAATTTATGGTCGATGATAATTAAGGCCAGGATGGCTGTTCGCACAAAAACACGCAAGCGCACGTGGTCACAAGTAGTATATAGATAAATCAAGTTCAATCCCACAAGGACTGGTTTAGGTTGTAATAGTCTGTACTTATGCACCAATGTTTGGTTATTACTCACTGCTAAGACAAGTATCAATTTGGTGTTTTGATTAACTACTAACTAGCACTTAACAAGTCTATAATTAACTAAAAGAATTACTAGTGAATTACTGATATGGATAAGGCATGGGATCCTAACATCATTAAATATTTCATCTAGAGTCTCTTGTTCTTAATCTCTGTATGTGACAGTTGTGACAACCAGATAACACGAATTTAGTACACGCTACCTTTCAGTATACGTATACCATACCACTTAAACATCCACAGATAGATAGAAGTTAAATGGACACCAGATATGCTTAGTCCCTATATGTCTATAGAGATTGAAAACATAGTGGTTGAATGAACAGGTTATCTATTCAGATTACATAGGGTAGATGAAATGTTAAAATCACCCACAAATTATGCATGATAATCATACATAAACTTATGCTAGCATGGCAAGTTCTAAATCCCTAAATCCACTTTCGCAATCAATAAGGATTAACAAACAATCATGAATGTTAGCTACGCATCCACAATGAATAAGCACAACCATGATAGGAAATCATTTCGCCACCACACACAGAGTATATAAAACAATTAACCACTAAACTCCATAAGAACTCTGTTAGAATCCCACGATAACGATTAGTTCATAAATGAACCGTTCATCATCGCAGGTTCTAATGAAAACATGATATAAAAACTAAGTCTTGAATTGATAATTGCAAATCAAATAGTATCAAGAATAACAATGTTTAGAAAGCTAGAAAGAAGAATCCAAGTATCGCTTAATTGAGAGAAATACAAAGAAAAGTGTAATCTGGCTTTTCCGATCTAAGTCTCTCTGTTCTTCTTTTTTCTTCCTCGACACCCCCTGGAAATTAGGGTTATCCCCTTAGAAAACATCCACCAGAAATGAAACAGGCCCAAAACATGACCCGCTACCACTCTAAGCCCACAAAACAAAATAATAGAATTTCCACCAGACGGGGACGCGCGGCCGCGCGCTAGCAAGCGCGGGCGCGCCTGAGTTCCTGCCAACGGACGCGCGGGCGCACTCTAGGAGGCGCGGGCGCGCCTGGCTCTCTGCCAAAATTCCTGTTTTGCTGATTTATTAGCTAACTACCTTGCCAATTGCTTGCCTCCAACATCACTCAACTCCTGGAGCAAAAACCACCATTTTAAAGCACGATGACCACCACTTGATCCCATTCATCTTATCTGCACATAAACACTAAAACTCATCATAACATCACACATTTGAGGCCAAAACAACCAATTTAAGCTGATTTTAAGGCGTTCCAAGTAGATATAAAACCGACTTATCAATGGCCAAGGATCCAGTAGAGGGCTTTGCTATAAGCAGGTCCGGGGTTGATGCGTACCTGATCAGCAGCTCAACCTTTGATTTGAATGAGATAAATAAAAATCCAATTCTAATCTGTTTTCTTCAGAAGAGGTTGATATAATCATGCATTGTGCATTGATTCAAATTCTTGTGATTCCTTTCATTATGCAACTGCATTGGATATATATATATTGCTTGCTGAGCACATTTGGATCATACTTGTTGTTTTCTAACCCTATTCCAGTGAAGCGAGAGAATGAGCAGACTCAGCGCGGGTGACAGTTCTCCAGGTGCTAGGGGACCACCAAGAGTGATTGTCATCGGAAGGGTAGTTGTCTTATTTTGGAAGTTAGACTAGATGTCTAGATTTGTATATTAAGTTGTGTAATAATAACTATGAACTGGTTTGTAATAACAATGTTGACTTAGAAGCTTGTTTCATGCCATAATCTGGATGCGGTGTTGGATAAGGGGTATGTTATGTTATTATTTTATTATGCATGTGTTATATTCAGGTATGTTGAGTTTCGTTGGTCGAGTAACTCCCCAAATCTGTACCCCGGGTTTGGAGGGTGTTACAGAAACCAACTCTCAAATACTTTCATGTATTTGGTGCTAAATGCTTTGTGCTTAAAGATGACAATGTTAAACGTGGCAAGTTTGAGACAAAGGCACAAGAAGCTATTTTTGTTGGTTATTCCAGAAGATCTTATAGGGTGTACCTGATTAATAGTCACCAAGTGAAGAAAAGTGTCAATGTTACATTTGATGACACTAAAATCCCTAGTATCCAAACAGAAGATTCATCTGAAAAACTGAAGTTTGATAACTTGCCAGACTCAGAATCAGAGGATGAAGCTCCACCTGAGGTTGTTACTGGTAATGAAAATAACAATGATGATAATGATCATGGTGGTGGTGGTGGAAACATTGGTAACAATGGAGATACCACCAACACTGGAGAAGAATCATCAAGGCAGTCAAGCAACAACTCAGGGGGAGGAAATGGAGGGTCAACTAGTCATTCACAACATCAGAATGAATTTCAAGGCGAATCATCAAGATTAAATCTTCCAAGACAGATTGTGTGGAATAGACCCTTTGAGCTGATCATTGGTGATCCAGATGTTGGAGTTAAAACTAGAAGTGCTACTCAGAATGAATGTCACTATTCAGGGTTTCTATCTGAGATGGAGCCAAAGAAGATTAAGGAAGCACTGACTGATCCTGATTGGGTGATTGCTATGCAAGATGAACTCAATCAATTTGAACAATAGCAAGTCTGGAAGCTGGTACCCAGACCAAAGAACAAGAAAGTAGTTGGTACAAGATGGGTATACAGAAACAAGCTAGATGAGGATGGCATTGTTACAAGGAACAAGGCAAGACTGGTTGCTCAAGGGTATTCAAAAGCCGAAGGCATTGATTATGATGAAACCTATGCACCAGTGGCTAGGCTTGAGGCCATCAGGATGTTCTTAGCATTTGCAGCTTACTCCAATTTTAAAGTCTATCAAATGGATGTTAAAAGTGCATTCCTGAATGGTGAGCTGGATGAAGAAGTGTATGTGGAACAGCCCCCAGCTTTGAAAATCAAGAGTTGCTGGACTTTGTGTACTTTCTCTTCAAGGCTATCTATGGTCTCAAACAAGCCCCAAGAAAATGGTATGACACTCTCTCTGGTTTTCTTTTAGAAAATGGTTTTGGTAGAGGTATCATAGACAAAACTCTTTTTTCAAAGAAACACAAAAGTGATATGATATTAGTCCAAGTCTATGTGGATGACATCATATTTGGGTCTACTAATGATGATCTATGTAAGAGATTTGCTAAGCTAATGCAGAGTAAGTTTGAAATGAGTATGATGGGTGAGCTGAAGTTCTTTCTTGGATTACAAGTAAGTCAAAGGTCAAATGGTATATTTATTTTTCAATCCAAGTATCTGAAAGAACTCCTCAAGAAGTATCACATGGAGGATTCAGCATCAGCAAGGACTCCATCTTCAACATTTGTCAAACTTGGAGCTTGTGATAATTCTATCAAGGTAGATGTTACAAGCTACAGAGGTATGATTGGCTCCTTACTCTATCTTACTGCAAGTAGACCAGATATTATGTATGCTACATGCTTGTGTGCAAGGTTCCAAGAAGACCCTGGAGATTTACATCTCGTTGCTGTGAAAAGAGTCTTGAGATATCTTAAGGGTACACCTAATTTAGGTATCTGGTACCCTAAAGATTCTGGTTTTAATCTTGTTGGATATACAGATTCTGATTATGCAGGTAGTGTTGTGGATAGAAAGAGTACCTCTGGGAGTTGTCAATTCCTAGGAGGTAAATTGATTTCCTGGTATAGCAAGAAACAACAAACAGTTTCCAATTCAACTGCAGAAGCTGAATATATTGCTGCTGCAAGCTGCTGTGCTCAGTTCTTATGGATAAGGAATCAATTGAAGGACTATGGATTTGAATTAGACAAAATTCTTATTTTATGTGATAATACAAGTGCCATAGCAATCTCCAACAACCCTGTTCAGCACTCGAGAACGAAGCACATTGATATCAGGTATCATTTTATCAGAGAGCATGTCATGAATGGAACTGTGGAGTTACACTTTGTACCCACAGAAGAACAAACTGCAGATATATTCACTAAATCTGTTGACGAATCCACATTTACCAGGTTAGTTGGTAAATTGGGTATGTTGAACAGTCTTAGTGATTAACAATATATCTGTTATGTTTGTTCTCAGCAAAAATTATTTTCTCTTGTTGATATTAAATGATATTTATTTTCAATCCTTACTTGTTGTGAAAAATCTTGTTAATTTAAATGTTTCTGAATAATATATTTTCTTTAAAAATTGCATTTCTATAATTAAAAATGTTTCTTAGTAATATGTTTTGAAAATTTAATTATTTAGAATTATTTAGATTAGTTTCAGAATGTATATATTGTTGTTTGGATTTTTCTGCAGGTTTATATTAATTTATTGCATTTCTATAATTTTCTACATATTTTTCTAGGATTTGTTGAATTTTCTATGAATTTTTCTAGACTTGTACATATTTTTTCTGCATTTTTAATTATTTTCTGTAAAGTTTTATTAATTTTCAGCATTTTCTTTTTATAAAATTCTATTTTTACTTTTTATTTTCTATTTTTCGTTAGTATTACTAGTTTTGAACTAGTAGTACTATCGGTAGTACTATCCCTTGATAGTACTACTAGCTCTTTTTTAATAGTACTACCAGCATTTTCTTTTATTTTTGTTTTTTGTTTTTTCCTTTTTAATTCATAGTACTACCGCTTTTTAGTAGTACTGCTAGTTCATTTTTCATAGTACTACTAAGCCTTTTTCATTTTTTTACTATTCATAGTACTACTGTGTTTTTGTTAGTACTACTAGGCAATTTTTTTTTACTTATTTTGATTTTCTGTTTAATTCTTGTTAGTACTACCGTGTGTTTGATAGTACTACCAGAATTACTTATTTTCTTATTTTTTTGTTTTTTCCTTTTTTACTGATAGTACTACCGGGTTTACTTTTACCATAGTACTATCAGGTTTATATATATATATATAGATTCGTTTTTTTTTACTTTTACCATAGTACTACCACAGTTCAAGTTTCATACTTAACTCATCTTTTCATTCTCTCTTTTTATTCCTCATAGAAACGAACTGCTGCCCATTTCTTTCTCAATTTCTGAATTCAAATCTTTCTTATTTTAAAATCTAAGACCATCACTGGATTCATCTTCTCAAGCTCATTAATTCGAGTACTTAAAATCCGAGTTTCGTCAAGTTTTTGTGTTTTTGAGTTTTTGAAGTTCAAAGGTTTTGGATTTCGTTTTTGATGTTTAAAAAGTGATTTTTTGATTCTAAAAATTGCAGGGTGTGTGGTTTGTGTTTAAGAACAACATACTAAAATTTGGTAATTTTTGGAGAACTTTGAAATTTTGCATTTTTAATTAATTTTAAAATCCTTAAATTCGAATTATTCAAAATTAGTTGAATTTTTGTTTATTTGTGTTAATATTTGTTTAGTATATTATGGCTCAGAATTTTGAGGTCGTTAAAAACAATTATAATGGGTATTTTGATCCTTTGAAATGCCCTGTTGATCGTTTTCGACCTTGGATTCAGTTTTTAAATACGCAGTGTTGTGTTAGTCGTGCTATTTATTTATCTGCTGATTTAAAAAAATGAACCACTGAGGTTACTGTGTTCTAGTGCTGTGATTTCTGATGATTTTAGGTCTATAACTTTCACAATTGAGCACACACAGTACACTATTACTGAGGATCTGTTTTGTGAAGTTTTTCAACTTCCTAGGGACAACTTTGATAGGACTCCATCTGATATTGAATTAATTCAGTTTTTTAACAGAATTCATTATCAAGGTCCTTTGGAGTTGCCTAAACTCAGTAAAGCTAATTTGGTCTGTGAATGGGATGTGTTATTTGATACTTTGGCTAAGGTTTTCAGCAATTGTACTAAAAGCAATTTTCAAAATATTTCATCTTTGTTACAATACATTGCTTATGCTGCTGTGTTTAATGTTAGACTTAACATTGGTCATCTTATCTGAAGTCTTATAGTTAGAAGTGTAGCAAATGCCAGGATTGATCATGATAGTGGTAAGAAAGTTAGATGTTTCTATCCTCGATTCACTACTAGAAAACAGTCAATAGACATCAGCTAAAAACCGATGTCTGCCAATTTTTCAACCGATGTCTTGGTGGGTGTAGAGAAAGGTCCAAGTCTTTAACATCGGTTTTAAGCCGATGTCTTAAGTACCTTTTGACATCGTTTTTTGGCAACCAACTGATGTATATACATATAAATGGCATCAGTCAGTAACTGATGTCTAAGATAACAACGACTACAGTCAGTAACTGATGTCTAATATAATAAAGAATACAGTTTATAACTGATGTCTAAGATAGCTAATACAATCAATAACTGATGTCTAAGACAACAAAGACATCAGTTGCAGATTTTGTTACAAAGAAAAAGCGATGTTACTGTGTTTAAATTACATCAGTTTGTTTATTTTATTCCATGCAACTGATGTATAATGGAATACCATTTTAGTACCATAAAATACCAAATCCATGCCAAAAAAACAAGAACAAACTATGACAAAAACCATTCAACCAATTCAACAAACTATACCAAATTCAACAAAAACCATCCAACAAAAATAAAGGCACCTAGCATAATTCTCAAAGCTACTACATTATCAAGTCAAAATGCCATTACATTACTAGTCATTTACATGAAATCTTTTATTAACTCGAGTCTCCTAACGCACCACATCAAACTCCTTCCGCGGGTTAGACTTTTGGCTCTTGCACATCCACTAAAAAGTGTCAAACACAGATAAAAATTAGGTCTAACATTTATCATTCAATTTCTTTGAAAGACCTGGGCAACAGAAAGTGTAGGATCCAAAAGAACCGAAATGCTCCTAAACAAATTTTCATCATTCTCGCCACCATCAGCCTCACCATACACAAGGGCTTCAACTGAAATCCCAGCAAACAACACCATGCAATACCTTAAAAATAAACCAATCATTATTTTAATAACATATAAACATGCCAACTCAGGCTGGGAAGCAAATAAGAACACAGGTTGAGAGCCTGGACAACCACCTATCAAAGGCAGTACCAAGCTCAATCGACCCTGAGCAAGCTCGTTCTGCATATTTTCATCCCAAAATTGTGTTCATACCATAGCAACACGATCCATTAGCACCGCACATTCCATAACGATCACAGTCACTTACATCTTGACTGAAGTAAAGCACCCAACTTTCTTTTGGTTCATTCCAAACAATAAGTTCTGTATTTCCTCTAGGTGTCAGCACGACCCTCGGGAGAGTAGTTTTATTGACCGCATCAAACTTGTCTAAAACACAATAACTGAATTCATTCAGTAAAACGAAACTAAAATATAACACTTATCGATAGCAATCCATCAATATCGAGGTCTAGTGGGCTAGAGTACACCAATAAAGATAAAAACATACACGTTCGCATATTTAAATCAACAAAACTAAAAAACAGTAATCCAATCCATTCGATAAAACGAAACTAAATTACAATACTAATCGATACTCCGATGTTCATAATAATCAGAAGTTAAACATTAATGAATTAATCATATACACAAATCAATCCATCAACAAAGTCAATCAAATCAAAACATAGATTTACAAAACGACACCGTATCATACATATACAAAATTCAATCACTTAAATCAATTAATTAACAGTTAATACTATCAAACAAACCTAATTACAAAACTGATAATATAAGCATAGAAAAATAATAACAATAATTTATAATTGAGGGAGAGAGAGAGTCAGAGAGAGAGAGAGAGAGAGAGCGAGAGAGAGTCAGATACCTGAGCGAGAGAGATGGAGGCGATGAGAAACGAATATGTGTATGTATAGATTAACGACGCGGCAGAGAGAGAGAGATGAATGAGGGAGATGTGGCTAGGGGATGAGGTCTGTATATAGGTACACAAATCCAGTCGATTGGTTATGAATTGAAAGTTGAGAATGAAAGAGAGAGTGAAGGTACTTGAAAAATATCTAGGGTTCTTCATAGGCGTAAGTTTGAGAGAGGTGAGGCAGAGGGAGATGGGTGAGGTCGAGTGAGGAGTGAAAAATAGTTTTTGTTTTAATTAGTTTTTAGTTTTGTCTGAAAGCTCAAAAAAAGGGGGAAATGAAAATTGGTTAAGGGGGGAAACATTTGGTAAAGGGGGGAAACATTTTGTAAAAGGGGAGAAAAGTATAAGCGGATGATTAATTGTTTTTTAAGACAACGTTTAGACATCAGTTCGGAAGTAATGTGATGACATAACAATACAAAGACATCAGTTATTTTAAAATCAATGTATTTAACATTTTTTACATCAGTGGAATTATAAACCGATGTTATATGGGCGATGTCTATTGACCTTTTTCTAGTAGTGATTTCTCACTATCTTAATCAATCATGTGCTATCTGATGCTCATAAGGAGATGTTTTTAAATGCTTTATATGTTCCTTCTCCTACTTCTGATCGTAAGTTCTATCAAAGACTCCACACTTCTCTTAAATTGAACATCACTCCAGTGGTAGTCAGCCCATTCATGGCACAGTTCATTCAACTTCCTACTTTTCAACATTTTGTTCCTGAGCAACAACTAGTCATTGCAGCTGGAACTTCAGAGGCACTGCCAATACAGGTAATACATCCTATCTCTGGATCATCTGGCACCTCTGCTGAAACCCAAGTGGTTGATAAGACTGACCAAGAGGTTGTAGAACCACAATCTCTAACCCAGGTCAGAGAGCCAAACACAATGTCTAATCCTTTAACCTCTCAACCTGAAACTGCTTCTTTAGTGAGACAAAGGTCAAGTAGTGAACAAACACCGAGTGCACCCACAGCTCTGTCTCCTCCTCCAAAGAAAAGAAAAACCTATAGGGAGGCATCTGTAAGCCCATCCATATCCTCCCAACAGGATATGGACATTGATATGGCAATTGAATAGTCTCTGGAGACATCCTCTCAACAGGATGAATCTATTGAAATTCGCCATCGGGCCCTGACAACTTGTAATGAGTCAAGCACTCTCCCATTACTCACAATGGGAGAAGACATTCAAATAGAAGAAACTCAGGACACGTTGTTAGGAGAGCACTTAGGATCTGAAACAGTGCCTACCATTGTCACGGTAGAAGTGCCTTGACAGGCATCAGAGGGAAAATCTGATTATTTGCCACTTTTAATAGAATCATTTTCTCCCCTCCCAGAGGGAACATATATGGCTCCCTTAAAGGATTTTTCACTCGCAGTTTACACTGGTGAAAGTGAAAGGCAACCAGGTGAGTCTGTCACTGAAGCAATTCAGTTTACAATGTCAAATGTCTTGACAGACTCAACCAGGGATTGAGATTTGCGAACTCCCATTGCACCACCACTGACCTTTCTTGAAGGGGCTAGGGTGATTTCTATTGAAGGTACATCATCTGAGAACTTGGATAGACAACTAGTGATTAGAGATCAAAATCAAACAAAGAGTGATACACAAGCACGTGAGTTGAGTGAAACACCACTGACAGAAATTGAGGTGAGTGCACACACTGACACAAACACTGCTTCTTTGTTAGCTCAGATAGCCGCTCTACAGAAACAACTGCAAGAAACCCAGGCTGAAAAGGACATTCTCAAAGCACAAGTGGTTGAATGGTCTTCTTCTTCCACCTCTGTAACAAATCAGCTGGGTATGATTAAAGATGATATTGAAGGCTTGAAGACTTCTCTCCTACCGAAGATCAATGTTGTTCAGCAATCTCAAGTACTGGTGGCTTCGGACGTCTCTGATCTTACAACTTCAAATGCTCAGCAGATTGCTTCCATTACTACTCAAGTGGACTACATTCAGCAAACTGTTGATGAAAATCAGTGGTTCAATGAACAAAGGTTTGCAAAGATTGAAGGTGGAATGGAGCATCTCAATGAAGGGATGAAGCACCTGTACTACATGATCAAGAATTCACATCAACCCATGGCTGAACAGAAAACATTCTTTGAGGGTGATGATGAAGATGATGCTGATCAAGAAGGAGATGGAGGAGATATAAGGGGAATAGGTGAGGTGAATCCTGAAGCTGCTACATTTAAATCTGTAGAGGATTCCTCAACTAAGGGGGAGAAGAAAGGAGGAGAAAGAGAAGCTGGAGGAGCTTCTAGAAAAGATACGGGGAGGGTAAGCAGAAACAGTCAATGGAGGAGTCTACTTTTGATGATGCTTTCTAATACCATGGTGAACAGGATGATTTTCAATTTGATATGTCTGGTGATCTAGAAGAGACTATCCCTGAAGAAACTATTGGTGTGGAGGAGGCTGAAGAAGTGGCCAACTTTGATGATTGGGAAGATGAAGTTGATCTATATACACCTGATCCTTTATTTCAGATAGAACTAAAGCTAAGGTCTCCGACATCATATCTCAGAAGCTGAAGATTCAAAAATCTGAACATGAAGACAAACAACGTCTTCATAGTATTCATGTCAAGGAAAGGAGATTGGATGTAAGGATGAAGGAGGGAAGAAAGTGGGATAAGTCAAGGGAGATGTTTGATATCCCTCAGAGAAGCACAAATAGTGATCGTACCTTTCTAAAGTTGCTTGAGAAGACCAGAACAGTTAATCCAGACAATTCATTATACATTAAGGCCTTGAAGGAAGATATCTTAAGGATTACATCTGTATTTGATCAAGTCAGACAAGAACTGTATATCTATGTTTCTAGTGCTCTTGAAGGGTCATTCACAGTTTCTCTTGAACTCTTTCAAAGAAGATCTCTCTCAGAACTGTGGATTCTAATGAGTAAGGTGAAGAGATCTTCCTACTTGAATGAACTTCTTTATGACCGGCTGAGATATTCTGCAATGACGGCCAGCCCTCAAGTTGTACACTTTCCATATGAAGTCAAAATCTACAGAGGTACAACTTTGGAGACAATAAGGCTGGATCCTGATTCTTTGAAGCTACAAACTGCTATGCAACTGGTGAAGTTGGAGAATCTTCTTAGAACTTCTGGGTTTACCACTGAAGATAAGTCTGAGGTTGCTGATATGATCTCAGACTATTGCACTGAAAAAGTTCCAAAGTATTCTCAAATGAAGAACAGATTGAGAAGATCACTTCTCAACCAGGCAAGCCAAGTGGTGTTGATTCTGAAAGTGATCGTGTCCTTGATAAAGATCTTCTAAACACCTTGCAAGATGCTGAAGAAGGGGAGATTAGAGATTAAGGCATGAGGAAGAATGCTCAGTTTTTTAATGTAATATGTTTAGAGCATAAGTGAATCAAGATAGGAAAATGTAATCATGTGTTCAGTCTAGATGAACATCTATCTTGTATTTATCTTTATTGTTTGAATCTGGAAATTGTTATATTTAATCCAGAACCTTTTATTATTTACTTGGCTCTTAAAAGTCTTATCTTTTCTTGTTTTAGTTGAGTTATCCTCTAGAGGTATTTGATTGTTATTGTCTAACAAACAAATATGGGGAGATTGAAAGGCATATGTCAAGGCCTATTTGTAAACACCGAGGATTCTACTCAACATAAACTAAGATGTAATAAGTAAATAATATATTCATGTGTCACAGGAATCTCAGAAGATAATATATGTCAAGAGAATGAAGATTAATGTCATCTACAGTCTTGAAGTAATTCTACATTTGAAAGAAGTTCAATTTATTGATCAAGCCTCAATGAAATATTCAAGGAAGTGGAACTGTTTAAAAGTGACAGAGATTTCAGAAGTGTGACGGGAAAACGTACAGGTTACAGTCCTCTGTTTAGTAGAAGGAGAAAGAACCACAGCTTAAAGTCAAAAGATGAAGAACAGTCATTAAAGTTAGTCACTCATGAACCAGACAGTACATGGAGTGTCAACGTCAGTCAGTGGAAGTTCGTCATCAATTTAAGTGGTTCTTAGAATTAGTTTTAATTATCTTTTAATTTATTCTATAGGATAATTAATTTAATCTATGAATTAATTCATATATTAAATTAATCAATCTAGATCTTAAGTAATTTTATTTATAAATTAATTCTCAAGAATTAATTTATTTATTGAATTATTTAAGTCATTATCTTAATTTATTTAATCTATGAATTAATTCTTTTAGAACTAATTCATTTATTAAATCAATTAAAGTAAAATAGATTAAATCAGAATTATTTCTAATTATAGTACTAGTAGTACTATCCATTTTATACTAGTAGTACTATCCCTCATAGTACTACCGATAGTACTACCAATACAATTGGATAGTACTACCGATAGTACTACCAAGTATATTGGTTAGTACTGCTAGTAGAAAATGAGACGAGTTTGTGTTTTGGCGCGTGGAAGGAAATTCTGTTGAAGTGTTTAAATAGATAAAGTGTGATCAAAAGCAAAAAACAGACAGAAAGAACACAACATCATATTCATTAACTTCTGCCATTCAAAACCTTCAACTGTCCGAGCAAATTCACAATGGAATTTGTTGTGGATTAAAAAACGTGCTTGTATATTAATTGCTAGGATTAAAGAGCTTTCGAGCTTTAATGGCTGCACTTGTGTTTCGAGACTAAATCGGTCCTCACAAGATGTCTACGTATCTCAATCGGTGCTGAGAATCAAGCCAAAGACGTAGTTCTGATTGTAGGATCGGGGTCCTTATATAGGCATCTGGAGCCTTGTATTTATGGTATGTTTAGGAGACTTAGCGAATAAGTCTCCTTATTGATAATGGATAATCATCGTATTTCTTGCTGGAGAAGTCTTTTCCTTGTTGATAAAGGCTATGACTCATTAATTGGGATTCTGGATACTTCTTTAACTAATTTACCATATTTTGGACTCTTTTCATGAGTTGTATATTTTCCTTATTTATTAATTACGAAATTAACAAATAATCAGGATTTTGGGCCTTAATTATTGAGCCTTTCCAACGAATCATTGATTATATTTCTATAATTACTTTTATGACCATATCATTTGCCCCCCCAACTTCTGGGAAAATCTTCCTGGGGTTTTCGTAGAAGTTATAGCGTATTTTTTCCAATTTTGACCGGGAAAATAGGTCAATTTTGACCAGGAAATAGGTCATTTTCGACCAGGAAACAAGTCAAATTCGACCTCATTTTCGACCAGGAAACAAGTCAAATTCGACCTCATTTTCGACCAGGAAAAAAGTCAAATTCGACCAGGATTTTCGACCTGGAAATCAGCTAATTTCGACCTCGAATTCGACCTCGTTCTGGTGTGAGGTCGAACGTTTCGACCTCGTTTTTAGGCCATTTTCGACCTCATCTTTTCGAACAGGAAGTCGGCCAAATTCGACCTCGTTTTCTTTCGACCTCGAATCCTTCTTTTTTCGACCTCGATTTGATGCGAGATCGAAGGATTCGAGCTCAATTCTCAGTGTATCTTCGATCTCAATCAATTGACTTCGATCTAGGGTCTTTTCGACCTCGATTTTTCAATTTTTTTTATCTTAATTTTGGTGCGAAGTCGATAGATTCGACCTCGATTCCTCGTGTATTTTCGACTTCGAGTCTTTGAACTCGATCTAAGGTCTTTTTGACCTAAAATCTATTTTTTTCGATTTCTTTTGGGGGCGAGGTCGATGGATTCGACCTTGATTTCCCATATATTTTCGATTTCGATCGTACGACTTCGATTTAAGGTTTTTTCGACCTTAAATCTATTATCTTTTATTTTTGCCTTGTCTTCACAATTTTATTGAGCCTTAATTTGGCCTCAATTTTTATTTGGGCCTTGAACTTTATTCATTTTTGGGCTTTAACTAGCCTCGAGCCTTATTGGGCCTTCATTTGTATGGGCTTTTGAATTTTTCTAGTCCAGTAAAGGGGTTATGGGCCTTAACCGGCCATAGTCGGTTGCCCTTCCTTTAACCGGTTGGGTGACCGGCTACCTTGATTATAAAAGAGTGGGATTTCCACTATCACTCTTCACTTCATACTTACAATTTCTAAAAAATTCCTCTCTAGCATTTCTAGTTTTCTCTCTATTATTTCCGTAGTAAGGCGATTTCCGGCGAAGTTTCTGCGGCCGTATTCTTGTTTTTCTGGGTTTTATCTTCATCACTTGAAGATTTTCTGAGTTTAATCTTCATCACTTGAAGATTTTCTGGGTTTAATCTTCATCCCTTGAAGATTTTATGGGTTTAATCTTCATCCCTTGAAGATTTTCTGGGTTTTTGCTTGAAGAGTCGAAGCTTTTCTGGGTTTTTCCTTTGAAGCTTTTGAAGATGTCTGATCGTGCTGCTCAACGTCTCCAGAAAGTCAATCAAGCTTCTAAGAGAGGTATCACTATTCGTTCTTCTCATATGTCTCTTCAAGATATGATTTTAGAACGTAGTGATGAATACCCTTCAGTTTCGCATTTAGATTCCTTTGATTGTAGCAATAAGTTTCACGAAATTGATTTGATTAGGGATTATAACAAAATGTATAGAGTTAAAACTCCATATAGACTTGTCCCAGCTGGCCTAGGGGATCGCTCCTGCCATTGGCGTCCTGATGCTCTATGCATTTATAAGGACGCCATTGTTGCAGGGGTTAGATTTCCCTTCCATGACTTTATCCCTAAGCTTTTAGCAGATGTTAAGATTAACCCCTGCCAACTCCCTCCAAATGCCTGGAGAATCTTTATGTGTTTTATTTTTCTTTGTTTGAAGAACAACTTTCCCCTTTCTGTTGCTTTATTTAGGAAGATTTTTCAGTTTAAAAATAGTCCTGCCATTTCCTTGGGTTGGGTTTGTATTAATCATCGCCCTTCTACACCTCCCATTTTCCACCCAAAATCCATCCCTGATAATAATCCAAAGTGGAAGAATGAATTCATGTATTTAGTTTGGGAAGGAGGGGATTGGGGCACCCTATTCCGTAGATCTTTCAGTAGGGTCTCAGATGGTAACCCCAATGATATTATTTTGACTGAGGAGGAGGCTCATGCCAATACCGAGCTCACCAAAGATGATTATGC
Source organism: Heracleum sosnowskyi (assembly GCA_030848705.1). Lineage (NCBI taxonomy): Eukaryota > Viridiplantae > Streptophyta > Magnoliopsida > Apiales > Apiaceae > Heracleum > Heracleum sosnowskyi. Next base: position 79,084,085 of record CM061235.1, read on the forward strand.
TAAATGGCCTGGGAGCTCCTGGATGAGTTTCAGCTTAAGTCCTTGGGACTTTCAAGCGTTTCGGATAAGGGTAATCCTCATTTCATTCTTTCCTTTACTTATCTAAGATTTTCTTATACCCACTGTATTTTTCTTTGTGTTTTTGCAGCTGCGACCATTATTAATAAGACCAACGAGCCCGCAGATGGTGAAACAGCCAGGATGAAGAGGGCTCGTTTGGGAGTGAAGGATCCCCGTGCTACAAGTGTCCCAGCCTTTATAAGGCCCCATGTGGACATTGTTGAAGAGGTTGAGGGTCCTTCCTCGGCCAAGAGCTCAGTTTGGCGCCCCAACTGGGGTCTTAGGAAGAAAAACACCGTGGTGGGGGTGTCTAAGCATGCTGCTGAGTGGTCCTACCACTCCTTGTGACTACAAGGATTTTGTCTCCAACTCTACCATTGAGGGGGTGGAGCATGCTGGTGCCCTAGCTGTGGCTGCTGTAAGTTATTTTCTTCTCTTTTTTCTTTGTAGTTGCTAATGTATTTCAAGTTCATAGTTTGACTTGTAACTTGCTTGCAGGCTAATGCCAACTTCCAAGGGGCGCTCTTTCAATCCAAGTCTTGGCGCTCATCTTCAGAGGCCAACCAAGGCAAGTTTGAGAAGTCCCAGGAGGAGGTGGGCTCTCTGAGGGCCACTCTGGCTAGGAGGGAGAAGGAGTTAGCCGATTCCCAGGCTGAACTGGTTTCTTTGAGGAAGGGCAAGGATGACTTTATCGACGAGTACCTTGACTCCCAGGAGTACAAGGACTTGATCAGTAAGCATGACGAGCTACTTTTCTCAGTTCAGTTCACTAAGGGATGGGATGGCGCTCTTGTTGAAGTCTTGGAGAAGATGCCTGGATCTCTCACCCTTTCTGACTTTCCGAGTCCTTATGCTCCTACCCCTTTGGAGTTGGCTTTGGCTGGAGAGGACGACATGATTTTGGATCTAGGACATTCTTCTCCCCCTGGTCAGACAGCCGGGGCTGATTCCGCAGCCACTCGCTCTGGTTCTGGTTCAGAAGAAGAGGAGGAGGAGGCCGTTGACAAGGAAGGGGAAGCTTAGTTTGTAGTTTTATTTATGGTCATTCATGGCTTGTACTAGTTTTCTGTATTTCTAGCCTACGGGCTTAACTTAAATTTTATCTAAGTCTTAGCTTTTGTTTTTCTTCCAGCTTTTTTCATTCTCGATTTTGCATGCTTAGTTAACATGTCTATCAGAATGCATTGCACATTTAATGAAAACATAAGAATATGGAATTCATAACTTTGAAAATGGGTTCAACCCTTACATAATACTCAAGTTTAAAAACTTGGATTGGTTTTGTCTAACCTTATTTCTAGTAGTGAGTCCATTCAGGAAACATTTTAAAAATAATAAACTTTCAAGTTTGCAGCATGCCAAGTCCTTGGCACTTCAATCCCTTCCAGGGTTTCCAATTTGTAGGAGCCTCAACCAAACACGTTCTTAACGCGATATGGTCCTTCCCAATTTGGGGCCAACTTGCTTTTTTGTTCAACTCCGGATGCCTCAATCTTTCTGAGGACTAAATCTCCTTGTCGAAAGAACCTTTCTTTAACCCTTAGGTTGTAATAGAAAGATGCTCGTTTCTGGTGTTCAACTATCTTGGCATTTGCCTCATCTCTAACTTCATCAATTAGATCTAAAGCTAGCCTCAAGCCTTCTTCATTTTCTTCTGGCTCATAAGCCTCAACTCTTGGAGATGTGTGAGTAATCTCCACTGGAACCACTGCCTCTGCCCCATATGCCAACAGAAAGGGGGTTGCTCTAGTGGTGACTTTACAAGTAGTACGATATGCCCATAATATGGGGAGCAATTCGTCTACCCAAGTGTTTCTAGAGCGTTCAACTCTTTTCTTTAGTCCATCCAGGATAATTCGATTGGCAACCTCAGCTTGCCCATTTTTTTGAGGATGGGCAACAGAAGTGAAGCGTAACTTGATATCATTCTCATCAAAATACTTCTTGAATTCCTCATTATTGAACTGAGTTCCATTGTCTGTGACCAAGATACGTGGAATCCCGTATATGCATATCACATTCTCCCAGAAGAAGTGCATCACTTGCTTGGTGGTTATCTTGGCTAAGGGTTTAGCCTCAATCCACTTGGTGAAGTAGTTGATTGCCACTATCAAGAACTTTCTCTGCGCACTTGCCATTAGAAATGGTCCAAGTATGTTAGATCAGGATTCAATGATCGTCAGTATCTAGACTCAACTGATCAGGATTGCTGACGTCATCAGTATTGTATGGTCATCAGTATTTGATCAAGCGTCAGTATCAGGATTATCATCAGGATGCATATCAGGACTGAGATCAGGATTGATCATCAGGACTGGAAGCTGATCAGGATTCCTACTTCGAGTTATATTTGGAGTCTAGTTAAATAAGGAAGCTTATTTTGTCGGTTCCTTATTTATAGTAATGAAGCTATCGATTTAGGATAGGTTTCAATCTTTGTAATTGATTAGGACTTATCTTGTAATTGATAGAGGAAGCTGTGTAGTATATCAACACAGTTTAGGTTTTGGTTTAATAACCAAGAACATACACGAGTATTTTGTAACCTAGAAGCTCTCAAGAACACAGAATTTCTTGAGAGAGTTTGTAACAGTTTTATATCAGATTTAATAAAGATGTTATCTTTCTTTCATATTTGTGATATATACATTAAGAAGTCGATTATCTTATACTATTGTATTCAACCCCCCTTCTACAATAGATTATTACTGGGCAACAATTGGTATCAGAGCAAACTGATTTAATTTTAAATCAGATACGATCTAAGATGTCGACAACCAAGTATGAAAGCATGAAAATTCCCATCCTAAAGAAATCAGAATATTCAACATGGAAGGTAAAGATGCTGATGTACCTGGAGGCTATGGATCCTGATTATTTGGACATGATTCGTGATGGACCATATATTCCTACAAAGATCATAGAACGAACAGACACTGCACCTGAACATTATGTGGTCAAAGCCAAGAGTGAATGGACTCTAGAAGAAAAAGCTCATGTACTCAGGGAACCCAAGATAAAGAATATCTTGCACAATAGTCTTGATGCTGTCATGTCAAACAGAGTGATTGCATGCAAGTCTGCGAAAGAAATTTGGGATACTTTGGAAACTCAGTGCCAGGGATCTGCATCTGTTAAGAAAAACAGAAGGGCTCTTTTGATTCAAGAATATGAACAATTCGATGCTAGACCTGATGAGAGCCTAACTGATCTATATGATAGATTTCTGACACTCCTGAATAGTCTATCTTTAGTTGGCAAGGAATATGAAACTGAAGATTCAAATACCAAGTTTCTAAGAGCTTTACCAGAAGAATGGGATACTCAGACCTCGATCATTAGACATCAATATGATCTTAACATTGTGTCTCTTGATGAAGTCTATGGAATGCTAAGAACTCATGATCTTTAAGTTCAACAGAGAAAGAATAAGAAAAGCAGCAAGGCAAAATCCATTGCTTTGAAAGCAGAGGCTAAATCAAAAGGAAAAGCTGTGGAGGTCTCAAGAAGGAAAACAAAAGAGCTGAGTCAGATCCTGATAACTCTTCATCAGATACTGATGGCAATCCTGATGCCAATACTGATGATGACTCTTCTGACTCAGACATGGAAGAGATGGTTGCTATGATTGTCAGAAGCTTCAAAAGGATGAAGTTCGGGAAGTCTAGAAGACAAGGCAACTTTCAGAAAAGGACCTTCAATGTAGACAAAGACAAGTATATCAAAAAGGACAGCAGGGGTAGCAAATTTGACAAGTCAAAGGTTAGATGCTACAAGTGTAATGGTATGGGTCACTTTGCTACTGAGTGCAAGAAGACCAAGGCACTCATCACATCAAGCAAGGACTGGATGGACTCCTCCTCAAAATCTGATACTGAGGTGGTCAACTATGCCCTAATGGCCAATGCTGATGATACTGCTATTCCTGATGATAAGGTACTAAATACTGTCTTTGATTTTGATACTGATAATGCTTATGAGTTAAGACGTTTTCTAAAGTCATTGCATATTAGCTTTAGAAGTCAAACTGCTGAAAATTCTAAAATCTTATCTGAGATGTCTGAACTTAAGAAAAAGAATGAGCAATTAGAAGCTGAATTTTCTCTTATGCAAAAAGTACATATAGAATGTGATAATGCTAAACACATGTACTTAGAGATGAAACTTAAATGTACTACTCTTGAAAAAGAACTTGAGGATGCTAATGAAAAAATCAGAACTTGGACACACTCGGGTAGAAAATTTCATGAGATTAATACCTCTAAGAACTGGAAAGAGTGTCTAGGTTATAAGTCAGATGAAGATAAGAAATTGAAGGAGAAAGTTGTTATTGATGAGACAGTCAGTCCAAAAACCTATAGACGTGTTATAGACAAAACCAAATCTAAGATTACTCTTGTTAATTTTGTTTTTGGTAAGGATTCCAATTCAACTTTTGAAAAGGGATCTACTTCTGTTCAAAGTGATAAAGCTATAAAGTCTAAACCTGTCATGAGTAAAGTTACTAAGAATGTAGGTTTACTGTCTCAGAAACAACTCAAGGATAAGATCTGTGAAGTTACAGATAAGAAAAAGGAAGCCACTGTTAAGAGGAACAGGAATGGTAAAATTGGGATTAATAAAGAAAATGGTTATAAATATATCCCAAATGCACCTAGAAAATGTTGTTTTACCTGTGGGAACTCTAATCATCTTGCTATTGATTGTAAAAAGAGTTTAAAGAAAGTTACTGAAATTCCTTTGTCTGATGTTAGGAATAGATCAGTATTTTATAAACCACAGAATTCCTGTTTTCATTGTGGTAGTGAATGGCATTATATATATACATGTGCAGAATATCATGATTTGTACTATAACTTCTATGATACATTACCTAAGTTTAAAAATAGTGCAAATTCTGATAGCTTTAAGAATGCAAATGTGAAGCATGATTTTATTAATACTGATACTGACAAAGCAAATCCTGATGGAGTTAATCCTGTCAGGACTGCTATAGTCAGAAAGTCTTCTTCTGCTAAAATTAATAAAATGCATGGAAAAGGAACCCAACAGGTGTGGGTTCCTAAGAATTCTAACTAGTGTTTTGTTATTCTGATTGCAGGGTAAAAAGAAAAATGTGTTAGTCATGGATAATGGATGTTCTGTGCACATGACTGGAAACAAAGCCCTGTTATCATAATATGCGGAAAAAGCTGGCCCAACTGTGTCTTATGGAGATGGCAACATTGGACAAACTTTGGGATATGGCAATGTCATCATTGAAAAAGTAGCTCTAGTGAAAGGACTGAAACACAACTTGTTGAGTATTAGTCAAATCACTGACAGAGGTTATCATGTCCACTTCTATTCCACTCATTGTGAAGTAGTCAACAAAGAATCAGGGAAGACAGTTTTGACTGGCTACATGCATGGTAACATATATGAAGCCAACATTCAATCAAATACTGATGGCTCACCTACTTGTCTCATCAGTAAAGCATCAGTAGATGAAAGTTGGAATTGGCACAAGAAGCTTTCTCATCTCAACTTCAGCAATATCAATGAGTTGGTTAAGAAAGATTTAGTTAGAGGATTGCCTAAAGTTTTATATACTCCAGATGGACTCTGTGATGCATGTCAAAAGGCTAAACAGAGAAGGACATCATTCAAGAGTAAATCTGAATCCTCTATTGAAGAACCATATCACATGCTACATCTTGATCTATTTGGACCAGTCAACATCATGTCCATCAGTAAGAAAAGGTACACTCTTGTAGTTGTTGATGAATATTCTAAATTCACTTGGGTGTACTGTAACAGCCCCAAATCCGGGGTCAGGGATTTAGAGTAGTCACGATCCACTTACTTCTTGCCTTGCCTGATTTACTCACAATAGACACAATTCATTTGCTTATGACCCCACAATGTATATCTCTCTCTCTCACACACACACACAGGTTAGAGTCTCAGAAACGACACAAATACAACCATTGCAGAATAAATAATCTTTATTACAATACCCAAATGTCCTTTTGAATTTGCTACTGATACAACTCCTAAGTAATGGTACATTACCAACTTAGCCTTGTAATACTCACCACCCTCTCATACCATTCATATCTATACATAAGATGAATACCAAAAGCTCCAGCTTGATCTGACTGGTTCACACTACTTCCGGGATCACTTCTAGAAACTGCTCATGAGAATGCCTTGCGCTTACCACTCGCCTGAGGGATGTGCGCCGAATCCTTGGTATCCTACTTCGCTACTATATAATATTTATAAAACAATAGCAAGAGTGAGCGATAGCTCAGCAAGGTAATAAAAGTATGGCATAATCCTGCCTTTAACTCAACCCAGAATAAAGCGGGTATAAGACAATAATTTGTCAAAATATCTCGATACTGAAATTATTTCCTTATCGGAATGTATTCCCAAAACAGTACCATTATTGTATTTCAAATATCATTTTCATAATATTTCTGCAAACTTTTGCTATATTATGAACAAAGTTCTAGTATAATATAAAAGATGAGGTTTCAAAGTAAACCAATATAACCTTCCCGAAAAATATCTGCTATGTAAGTAGAATATTAACATATAACTTAAAAGATGAAGTTATAAGGTGATTCAGTATAAACAACTCCCTTACCATAACTCATGTTATGTAAGGTATCCACAAAGTCATATGATATAAAAGATGAAGTTACGAGGAAAATTAATATAATGAGTCCGTAACCCAAACTCCACTTATGCATATATAATCTGAGTAAGGTTTTATCAGAGTCATAACTCATAAAATAAAAGATGAAGTTGCAAGGATTTATTGTAGCTTCATTTTGTTAAACACTTTTCGACCCTCTGCCAACATGATCGGTAAACCTGTACTAAGGGGGCTACCCTTTAGTCCCTTTCAATACATGTTGCAGAATTATCCAAGTTGGATGATGAACTAATACTGGAGTAATCTCCACGCCAGTTGTCCAACCTTACTATGATCAGTAGTAGGTTGTACAACTAAAAAGGGTTTTCTACATGTAGATGGAAGAACACGACAGCCTGACATTGTCTACCGCCTTTCTGGATCTCCCCGGCCCATTTGGGGCAATAAAAATGATGGATCGGCGCGACTCGACCTCTTACACTTGCTCCTAGTTCGAATGAAATCCATGACTCTGAAACGTAAAGATCGTCCTCCTTTCCCCAAGTGTAATACTTGTTGATACGACTCCACTCAGTAGTTATATCTAGGCTGGAAAGAAAGATTCTCCAATATTTCCCAAGCGATGCTTGTTAATGGATATCGACTTGTTCCATCAATTTACCCTTCGATCGTTGAGGTGGTAACACAACATTTGACTTGCAGCAATTAAATTTCTCCGAGAAAATATCTGTCCCTTGACAGTTTTTAGTTGAGAGTTTAATAAAGAGTAGCAGTCACTTAAATCAGGTTTCCCATATTTTTGATAGTTGAGCGAGCATTTAAATCCTCTTAAAAGACAGATTTAAATGGAAAAACAATGTTTTGGGAACCTCTTTTTGATTTAAAAATAATTAATAATACAGCTTAGAGTATCCTTCATATTTATTGAAGGTCGAGGATAAACTTTAAATAACATTTCTCATTTTTTAAAACTTGTTAAAAGTATTTAATAAATAATCGAATAATATTTATTAAATAAGCAAACCTTAAACGAATATTCGAAAATAATATTCATTAAGTAAATAATGATTAAATGAATATTCAAAAATAATATTCATTAAATATATAATGATTAAATGAATATTCAAAAATAATATTCATTAAATAAATAAGGATTAAATGAATATTCAAAATAATATTCATTAAATAAATAAACCTTGAATGAATATTTAAAATAATATTCATTAAATAAATAAACCTTGAATGAATATTTAAAATAATATTCATTAAATAAATATTCAAAAATAATATTCATTGAATAAATAAGCCTTAAATGAATATTCAAAAATAATATTCATTAAATAAATAATCATCGAATAATAATTACCCGATATCTCTATCGGAAAACAATCTTTAACATATACCGAAAATATAACTACTTCCGGTGTAAAGAATAAAATCATACGCCCTTTACCTAGGGCATTTATAAAACCTGGCTTCTAACTAATATCCCATATTTAGCTTAGAAGCTCATAATCAAATCATAAAGCAAGTATCACAATATACTTTCGAAAACAGTTATGCCTTCCATTAGCATATATAACTGAAATAGTATTCAAATAGTATTTCTCGACTGAGATAATACTCAAATAACATTCCTTGAAAGATATAGTAAGCAAATATCATTCGTCGAATGATATCATACTCCAATAACAATCCTCAAAATACATAGTATTCTGCCGATGGAATCCCTCCGGGTTTCCACGGCTATCTACATATCTCAAAATACCGACTCCCAATTTAGAGTCGAAAACAATGAATATGCTCTTATATTTAGAGCTACCAGGTAAAACGGTTCATAACTACTTAACTCAAAAGATTTTATATAATCCAAAGGTCAAATCCATTTCAACAAGAAATAAGATATATCGCAAAACTGTCCAATTTTATACATGGCAAAAACAGTATTATATAGTCAATACTTCAAAGTATAGATTTAGAAACTTGCCTGATGCTCGAGAAGTGATAGGGGTTCGCGACGATGTCGGACAATCTAGACAAAGTCAAAGAAAACGCACGATTAATCCCTTGGATAATCCACTTGTACTAAATGCTTAAACACATAAGCGAAACACAACCAAGGCATTACTAGCTCATTATAGGCTCATAATAAGTCCATGTTAATCGACAATTACTTAAGTCGTAGGTTTAGTCCGAAATCGATCCTCGAATACAAGTTATACTTAACCATTTACAACATTGGTTTCTAAGTCATGTTCTTAGTGGTTTTCACTTGCGCAACCTCGGCTAACACATTTTTATAAAATCGAAAAATAATCTTTTGGACTCGAAACCTTCGTAAAAACTTTCGTAACTGATCTTGGCACCTCAATACAAAATTTCATATTTTAAAACAACTCTTAAGGGTCTCAAACATAGCCACAAAGTTGGTACATTTCTGCAATCTCATTCCTTGAACCACTTTCACTAAAATGGTTATATCTCATAAACCGTAAATCGTAATGACATGATTCTTGCGCTCACGTAAACTAGAAACAAATCTCTACACACTCATGTTCATCACTGAACCAAAAGAGGCAGTTAGGGTTTCGGATTATAGGCAGTTTTAAGAGTTAACGAGAATCGGGCATTACGACGGCTTAAAACTTAACGTTTTCCATTTTCAAAACACAACCAAATCAATACCAATCAATCCCAAACTCACCATCCACCTTATACTCCCTCATCTCAGTCAAATCCTCCATGAATATTCAAAACAAATTCATAACCCATCCTCCAAACTCAACCAACAATTCATCTAATCACTTAAAACATCAACCCATTACATATACTACACATACATGCTTTCAAACTTAAATTATAAACACAAAACTTTTTGAAAACACTATTCATCATCTTCTTCATATTAAGAAAAGATCATGCTAGAGATGGTGGGTGTTGGAGATGTTACCTTTAAAAGAATGGGCTTGAGCTCTTCTTTGATTTAAGCTATTAAACACTAAGTTTGGTGGAGAATTGCTCAAGCTTCAAGCTCCTTCTTCCTCATTCCTTAGGTTCGGTTTTTCTTCAAGAAAATGGGGGTGGAGACTGGTCCTTTTGTGTGTTTAATGTGTGGATGAGATTTGGTTATAAGGTTTAGATATTTGTTTGCCAAAATGCAAGTTAGTCACTGCAAACTAGTCCCTCAAGTTTGCTAAGTTACAAAGCTTCTTCCACACACTTCTTCCACCCATTATTCTTCTTTTAATACATATCTTCTTCTTTATTTCCTAATTTATAATACGTCCAAAATTTCTCCTTCGAACGGATTTTCGATTCTCGTTTTCGTTTGCGATTTCTGACTACGCGATTAGTACCCGTTTATTATTCCTGAACTTCCGCTGAAATATGGAATCAATCAGAGACTATAAAATTTTACTATTCACCTTGGAGTACTATTCATCAATGTTACTATTCATCCTTGTTTTTGTTCCTCTTGCAACGATTCAAAAATATTTCCTAAAAAGAGCGAATAAAACTCTACGCGATTCTCGCAGTGAATAGTAACTATTCACTCCAACAATCGAATCCTTAAATCGACTTTAATAAAACAATAAAATTCCAAAATATTAAATCCTCAAATCCTCAAATTTAATATCTCATTTCTTGAATATAATAATATATAATTCACTGCCCGGTCAAATACTACACCAAAATAAAATTTGGAATTTCTGAATTCCGATCGTCTTTGCATTCACTTATTTACTCCGTAGATCACTAATATGACTTCGGAATATCCACACTACGTCTCGTACATAGGTGGCATGAAAAATTTTTTTAACCCTCAAAATCACTATTCATCCACTAAATTCACTATTCACTGATGCACTTAATCATAATAAGAAAAGTTTTAATTTTACCAAAAATTCGGGTTATTACATGTACTTTATGCACAGAAAAGATGAGACCCCTGAAATACTGCTGGATCATGTGAGAATGATTGAAACAAGCACAAAGTACAAAGTCAAGATATTGAGGAGTGATAATGGTACTGAATTTAAGAATTCAAAGATGGAAGAGTTCTGCAAATACAAAGGAATTATTCAACAATTCTCTGCTCCTGGCACACCTCAGCAAAATGGAGTAGTAGAAAGGAAGAATATAACTCTTATAGAAGCTGGCAGAACTATGTTGGAAGAAGCAAAATTACCTACATACTTCTGGGCAGAAGCAGTCAACACAGCATGCTATACTCAAAATCTCACATTGATAAACAGACATGGTGTTACTCCTTATCAATCTCTCAAGGATAAGAAACCAAGTTTGAAGCATCTGCATGTGTTTGGCTGTAAATGTTTTGTTCTCAGAACTCATCCTGAACAGCTAGGAAAGTTTGAAACTAAAGCTGATGAAGGAATTTTCATAGGCTATCCTGCATCAAGAGCCTTCAGAGTTTTTAAATTGAGAACAAGGACTGTCATGGAGTCAATACATGTATCTTTTGATGATAAGAAGATAACTGGAATCAATGAAGACTCTCATGATAGACTGATTTTTGAAAATGAAGCTACCAAGGAACCTGAAGAAATTAAATCAGATCCTGTCAATTCATCAGATTCTGATAGGTCACCAAATCCTGATGATCCATCAAATCCTGATGACACATCAAATACTTATGGTGATAATTCTGATGATGCAAATAATGGTGATACAACTAGTAATGCAAATATTGAGGGGGAGCAACAGCATTCTACTACAAGTTCAGAGTCAACTCAATCATCAGGACAGAATTCTTCAGATACTGATTCAAGTGATGATCCTGATAATTCATCAGGAGGAAATAGCAACATTTCAGGGGGAGCTTCTACTGAAGCAAATTCTTCAAATCAATCTAACACCAATCTAAGGAGAGCATCTACTTCAAGAAATGACTATACACCAGCAAGGAAATGGACTGCAAATCATACTCCTGATTTGATAATTGGAGATCCTGATGCAGGTGTTCAGACAAGAAGTGCAACTGAGAATGAATGTCTATATCATAACTTTCTATCCAAGGAGGAACCTAAGAAAGTTGAAGATGCACTCAAAGATGCTGATTGGGTTACTGCAATGCAAGAAGAGTTGAATGAATTTGAAAGAAATGAAGTCTGGAAACTGGTACCAAGACCAAAGAACAGGTCCATTGTTGGTACAAAGTGGATTTTCAAGAACAAGGCTGATTCTGATGGAGTTGTGATCATAAACTGATGTGAAAATCAGAAGTGCAAAAACAATTTGACAACAACACTACTGGTATTCTCTGGAAAATAAAATTTATACTTAGTCTTTGATTAAGTATTAAGTTTTAATTTTCAATTTCTATTCAATTCTTAATAGAGATTATTCATATCAAATATGGTGTTACTAACAATTTGCACAGGAAAATAAAGGAGGAGATCAATTGAAAAATTTGATACATTTCATTAATACTTGAAGATATTTTACAATTGAAAAAGAAATTACATATTTTTTTCCTAGTCTATTTTCCTACTCAGGAACACGTGCCCTACAGATAAGCATGAACGCTCCTGAGCAGCTTCACAGTCCATCAGAAATGGAAGGTCTCTTGTTCCATCCTTAAGAGATAAGAAGGGGAGCAGATGCACTTGAAGGCGGATCATCACCGTGATCACCGAGATGCTTTCGTGCCTCCACCTTGCATGAAGCACATGCATCCAGCTCTCTCTTTCTTCTTCTTTCAAGCTCTCGAACGAGCTCCTCATCCTCTTCATCATCTTCATCCTCTTCATCATCAAAGATGAGATTTTCAAGAGGATTCCAATCAGGATTTGCCTGATGGAAGTTATGAAAGAGAACATCTACCATGGCATTCACAAACGCTTCATGTTCCTGAGGGCGAGGAACTGGTTGTGGCTCTTAGTTTTCAGCAATCTCATTGAGAGCCTCATCCATCTCTTGCCAAATTACATCAAGATCTTCAACAGAGATTATATACTGAGAATGCAGGTCATTTTTACAATCTTGAGGAGACGATTCAGTTTTCCATGATTATTTTGCCTCGTTTGCTGGTAAACGTGTTTTAATGATCTATATGCCATTAATTTGGTTATTTTTTTAAAAAAAACGTTATTCAGGATTGTTGAAATAAATTTTGTTTTCTTAAATAAAATTTTATTTTCATCTTATCGAACATATTTTTCAATCCTGATAAGGCAAATGGTTTTAGAGGCAATGCCTTTATTCCTGATGAGGTCAGGCGTTTCTTGAAATTGAAAATGCCTACTCAATATGGATCAGTTTCTGATGCTATGGGGCAAGGCCAATCACACCTTGTTCCTGACCAAAGCATCCATCCCAAACAGTCTAAACATTCATCAGCCACCTCTATTGTCTCTCAAAAGACATTAGTTGTAAAATCAAAGAAATCAGCTAGAACTGATGTGTCTGGAAGGCAATCAGGTTCAAAGGATTTTTCCTCTACACCACTCACTAAAAAGAAGTTACAAGGGGGTGTACAAGGGTCCTGGTGAAGAAAGCTGCTAAAGGTGTTGAGTCTGTTTCTGTTAAAAGAAAGTTAATGCTCAGGGATGAGACTGATTCTGAGGATGATTTACCTATATCCTCTGTGATGAAAAAAGCTGTTACTGATACTGCTACTTCAGCTGTGGTTCTATTGTCTAAACCACAGAGGAAAAGAAGATTATCAAAGAAGCAGGATACTGATGGTCAGGACACTTCACTTACTGATGAGAAGTCAAATTCTGATGCTCAAACACATCCTGATGTTAGTATTTCTGATGCTGCACCAAGTCAAGAGATAAATATTACAGACTCTCCAGCAAAAGACTCTCCAACACAAAGACATGTTGATATTTCATTGGAGAAGCTTAGTGCTATTGCTTCCAGTCTTGGGATTCAACATCCAATGGAAAAGCTAAGGAAGGCAGAAGAGTTTGTGTTCTCTAGACAGAAGAAACTGAAAGGACCCAGCCCACAAGAACCTGAACCTCAAAGTGGTTCAGCAGCTCGTACTGATGATCCAGCCACACAAGAACCACTCAATCAAAGTTTGGGTGAAGGCATAGCTATTGGAATGGTCACACAAGAACCATTTTCTCAAAGGGAGAGTGAAGACATTTCTATTCCAGCTACACAAGAACCATCTTCTCAATGTGAAGATGCAGGCAGAGCTACAGTTTCTGAGGAATTTCCTGACACAGCTCAAGGGGTTTCTGGTGCAGATATTGTTGAAAGATTGGTCGAAGTCATTGTCAATGAGGGAAGTACACAAGAACCTTTAACTCAAAGTGTTGAAGCAACTTCTGAACCTCAAGCTCCACAAGAACCATTGGTAGAAAATACTGATGCAAGAAAATCAAATACTGACAGTGGTGCTCCTGATGCTAGTGGTGCTCCTGATGCTGAGCCTATCCTGATACAACCACTACGGTCAATACCAATGATAGATACTATCCCAGCATCCAAGGATAAACTTAAAGGAATTGTTATTCCTGATCCTGATGTAACTATGGATTCTGATGCTGATGATAGTGATGATAGTGATGACGATAATCAAGAAGAGAAGGATCAGATTGCTACAACACTCAAATCTAGTCTTGGAACTAATTATGGTTCATCAAGCACATACATGGCTGGAAATGCTACTACTGGAAAAGGTTTCAGACAAGACTTTTTTGTTCCTTCTACCAATCCTGCTGAGGAAATTAGACAACATGAATGGAACAGTTCATGGTACAAATCTGCTGATTCTGTAAGTTATCCATTTGCATTGGATCATGCCTATGACGCAGTGAATTTAATAGAGAATCAAGACTTGAAGAATCATTTGAAGGCTACTACTCTGTTATCCAAGAGCCTTAAAAATGAAATCGATTCTGTCAAAGCTGCAACTGAATTGATAAGGGGAGATATTTCTCATAACTTTACAAAGGCGCCTATTGCTCGTCAACTACGGGTAGTGGAATCTCAAGTACAGACAGTTCTTTCTGAACAACTCTCCATCAATAACAGAATTGATTATCTTGATTCTAAGGTAACTGACATTCAAACCTCACTTGCCTTAATTTTGAATATATTGTCAAATTCTGATGTCAAAAAGGGAGAGAAGGTAAGTAAGTCAAAATGTACACCTGATCTAGTATTAAGAAATAATGATGATGATGATACTAGAAATGCTGGTGATGATAAAGTTTTACAAGGAGAAACATCTGATGCTGCTGTTATGAAGTCTACAATTCAAACTTCTCAAAGTCAAACAACGCAGTCTACTCATGTTTTTGATTCTGGAATAAGGACAGTAAGGACACTGGTGCAATCTCAGATCCTGACGGAAGAACAAATCCTGACAGGTGATCAAATCCTGATGAATGATCAAATCCTGACACCTGGTCATGGACAAACACTTTCTACAATTCCTGAAGGAGATGAAGATGTGATTATTGACAATCCTGAAGATGCATCAAATTTATTCCGGAAGTTCACAACAAGGAATGGTAATATTGTTACTCTTTATCACACTGATAAGAGGGTTCAACAACTATTCGCAAGGAAAGCACTCTCTACAGCAAGTGAAGAATATCCTGATCTCTCACAAGAAGAATTCTTAATTCAACAAAGAGAAATAATGGAAAGTTTCAACAACCCTACTCCTGCTAGAGGTAGAGGAGGCAGAGGAAGGAGAGGTGCTAGAAGAGGTAGAAGAAGCTTATCAACTTTAACAATTCCTAGACAGACAAGATCTAAAATCTTAAGAATTAAAGAAATTCCTGAAACTTCAATAGATCCTGTTGTAAGGAATATTATTGAAAAGGAAGATAAAGAGGTTATTGAAGAAGAACCTGAATTGAGAAGAAGACCAAAACAATCAACACTCATCAGCAATACATTTCAAATTTCAGACTCAAATCCTGACATTGCTCAAGGTCCTGATGATTCTGAAATTCTGCAAGAGGTTGATTTGTTAATTTTATCTACTGTGGTTGATTCTCATAATAGGGAAGTTGATGAAGAAGAAGAAGTCAGAAGAAGAAGAATAATCAAGTCTACAGATGAAGACTTTTAGATCTATAAGCAAAGACTCAAAGTTTCAAATAAAGAGTTGTGGAGAAATGCAAGAAGACTACAACCCTATCTACAGAAGAGTTATGCTTATGAGAAAGAAAAGGATAAGAAGTGGAAACACATTGACACACTTAGGTGTGATACTCCTATCAATTTTCGGTCTGGTGGAATTGCTTCAAGTGTTGTTGATTTATCTGATATAGTTGAATCAAAAACACTCTGGCTAAGAATACTTTCAAATCTGAAGCAATTGACAAACAATTCAAGAGGAGGTATTGGACACAGGGATGTTGAATATCTGAATATGTCTTATCTCGATCCTTACTCTTTGACTGAAATTGGAGGTACTTTAACTTCTGAACACCTGAACAATTTATTAGCTGTTGATATAGTTATAGATTGTCATGATGGTTTTGAAAAGAAAGAGAAGCTTCTGTACTTTATGAAAGATGGTAGTGTGAAGATTCTATCCATTCAAGACTTGTTGGTGAAAACTACAAAGGAACTGAAATTTGTTCATTATCTGTTAAAATGGAAGAATAAAGTGTGCAAAGAATGGAGTGACATGATTCTGTCAACAATTAGAAGAAGACTGGATGGTAATAGAAATTTTAATGGTGATTATATTCCCATGTATCTAAATCTAAGAGATCAAGATGTGGAAATGCAACGAAGCTCTGCTGTTAGAGAAGTTAATTTTGGCATGACACAGCTTACTCTCAATCCCGATGGGAAGGAAATTGCTTATCTTTTGCTTGAAGAGCACAGTCTACGAAGGAGTTCCATTCAGAATCTCAGAGCAGCTATTTATCAGATTAATGAGGAAGATGAAGATCTCAGAAATCTTAAGGAAAGACTGATTCAAATTCTTGAAGAAAAAGAAGAAAATTTGTTATCCAACTTCTTGAAGATGAATTTGTTCTATCAAAGAATCTAAACAGATAAGTTACTACTGAAGATACTTGTACATTTTGTAAATATGTTTTGACATCATTGAATCTTAGGAATCTATACTTTATTTCACAAAGTATGAGATTGGGGGAGATTGTTAGATCAGGATTCAATGATCGTCAGGATCTAGACTCAACTGATCAGGATTGCTGACGTCATCAGTATTGTATGGTCATCAATATTTGATCAAGCGTCAGTATCAGGATTATCATCAGGATGCATATCAGGACTGAGATCAGGATTGATCATCAGGACTGGAAGCTGATCAGGATTCCTACTTCGAGTTATATTTGGAGTCTAGTTAAATAAGGAAGCTTATTTTGTCGGTTTCTTATTTATAGTAATGAAGCTATCGATTTAGGATAGGTTTCAATCTTTGTAATTGATTAGGACTTATCTTGTAATTGATAGAGAAGCTGTGTAGTATATAAACACAGTTTAGGTTTTGGTTTAATAACCAAGAACATACACGAGTATTTTGTAACCTAACAGCTCTCAAGAACACAGAATTTCTTGAGAGAGTTTGTAACAATTTTATATCAGATTTAATAAAGCTGTTATCTTTCTTTCATATTTGTGATATATACATTAAGAAGTCGATTATCTTATACTATTGTATTCAACCCCCCTTCTACAATAGATTATTACTGGGCAACAAAGTATATCCATTCCCCACATGGCAAATGGAATGGGTGAGTTTATGGATGTCAACATCTCTGGTGGTTTCCTGACCATTGGTGCATGTTTCTGGCACCGTTCACATTTCTTCACGTAGCTTTTAGCATCAGCAAGTATGCTTGGCCTAGACGAGTGACTTTATGAGCAAGGGCTCTTCCCCCCAAGTGCTGCCCACAAATTCCTTCATGTACTTCCCTTAGGGCCAATTTTGCCTCTTGGGGTCTCAAGCATTTCAGATAAGGAATGATGAAAGACTTCTTGTATAGAATTCCCTCAATCAGGGCATACCTTAGTGCTCTCACATACAGCTTTCGTGCTTCTGAAGTGTCGTTGGGTAGCCACCCAGTTTCCAGATGAGCTTTGATAGGATCCATCCAACAACTGGCAACATCAATAGGTGCTACCAACTTTCCATTGATGCTTGGGGTCTTCATGACTTGGAAGTATACACTTCTAGCGTAGTTCTCAATTTCAGAAGAAGCAAACTTAGACAAGGCATCGGCCTTCATGTTCTCTTCCCTTGGAATATGTTCCACATAGCATTCATCAAACTGGGTCATGATGGCCTTGACAAGTTTTAAGTACTTGGCCATGACATCATCTCTGGCCTCAAACTCCCCATTTACTTGGGAAACCACCAGTGTAAGAACCCTGATTTTTGGTAAAATTTTAAAGATTATTATGAATAGTGATTTTGGGAATTATGGAAAACTTTTGAGATCACATTATTTGAATGATGGAATATTTATATTTTTGAGGACGTAGTATTATTGTACAAAGGAATTAAGGGAATGCAAAAGTCGTCAGAATGCGAAAATTTTCACTTCCACTGAACAATTATAAAAACGTGGGACATTGAGGATAATGAGAGCCCTAGGTTAAATTAAATCCCATGGCAAGGAAATCATGGAATTTAAAGAGATTATCAAAATCAAGTGCTTAAGAATGACGATAGAAATCTCCACGTGACGAAACACTTTCGTAGGAAAATTATCAAACTTGCATGAAGGATTAAGTGACAAGCATTGGTTAATAAATAAGCTAAGTAATATACATGCAAGATACCATGCAAGATGCCATGCAAGATTCCATGCAAACTAGCTAGTTAGAAATCAAACTATATGTACAAAAAGTAACCAAACTAGAGTGAATAGTAAAGGGGGCAAAATTCCATGTTTTAAGGAGGGATCAAGGAAAAAGTTTTGTACTCCCTTGGACTTCTAAGGCATGGCTGATGTATATCTTGTATTATATGAGTTGTATAACTCATAATTCAGCCAACACAAAAAGCAAAAAGCTACAAAAACTCTATCATCTCATTTCTTCAGAATTTCGGCTCAGTAGGACCAGGAGGGGAAGAAAAATTCATAACTTAATATCTACTCATGATAAAATCGCCAAATTTTGACCAGAGCTTCCTCAATCCATAACCAAGGTACGTTCAAAATGTCATGACAATCCAAGTAGTGTAACATGTTCAAATATTGGGTCAAAGTTAAGGCAGAATAGTAAATCCGAGAATACTAACTTGTGTTCTTGATTTCTTTTGTGAGTTTGAGGATGTTAAGCATAGATCAAGGCTCCCTTAAGTCTGACAAGCTCTTGTTAGTATGTTAAGACTTCAATAAAGGTATGAACACCATCCACCCTTTTTATTTAGTTTGAGTTTTAATATGTTTAAGTATGAGTTTGTTCTTGGAAGTTTGGTGCTTGGATGACGGAATCTTGATGATTTATGGTTGTGACTTGATTTTAGATGCATGTTCTTGATGATTTCTTGATTTTTATAAAGTGACCTAGAGTGTAAGATGAGGTGTTGGTGATTTAAGAATTGTTGAATGGAGTATCTTGATTAAAAGTTAAAGATATGACAAGTATGAACCTTGTAAGAGTCACTAGCACAAAGGACTGTCTTGTACCCAAATTTCGGACCAGAGATAAATATTTTCTTAACATCCACTGACCATACTTGTCAAGAACGTTTTTGTAGTTTCCATACATATAAAGTTCATGATGAGATGATTTATGGTTTAGAAGTTATGGTCATTTTAGTGTAAGTGATTCAAGGACAAAAAGTAGCTACCAAGCACTGGGTTGCAAATGGATTTCGGACCCCTTAAAAGATTGATAAAATTCTGAAACTTTGGTTACAGAAGGTTGAGACAGTAAGGAAAATTACCCAAAAATAATTAAGTACAAATATGAAATTTTCGATTTTAAAAAAATGTTTGAACCAAAGTTGCGCGATGATGCTATGCACTGCATAGCTACTGCCCTGTTTTGTAATTTCGGAAAACTTGGTCCCCTGTCCAGAACCAATATTTTGATGGATTACATTCTAGACCTTCTCTAGATCGTGCACGCGAAAACGGTGTGTCAATAGAGTTAACGGTTAATGAGTTATGAGCGTTTTAATGGAACTAGCGCGAATAGTAAAATTTCATAGTTGACTCGACTTTTAAAATGCGTTTCGCCCATTTAAACTCATGTTTTCAAAATCATGATACTTTTGATAAATATTACAAATACTCAAGAAGCTCCTTGAGGTGATTTCGTAATTAATTATCAATTTTTAGATTTGTTAAAAGTGTTAGAGTATGAGTTGCGGAATAGTGATTCTATGGAAAAGTCAACTCTAGAGGTACTACCTTGACCATTCGTTTTGACCAAGTAAAAAGGATAATATCGAGTCGACTAAAACTCGAAAGTTGTTAAGGATTATCAAGAGAACATATTGATGTAAAGAACGAGACTAGAAAGGATTATTAAACGATAAAGAAGATCGTAAGTTAAGTGGACCCGAGAGAGTGAAAGTTGGGTAAAGTAGAGTTTACTTAGAATAAGTGAACTGTAAATCAAGTGACTAATTAAGATTATGTATTGTCTTGGTAAAGGTTCCGGGACTAGAAGAGAAACACCCACACCCAGTTAGAGCTCGGACATCAGGCAAGTTTACTAACCCTTACTCTATTGTTAGATTAGGTATATTTTCAAATGTATAATACTTGTTTATTAAAAATGCATATGTATATACTCTTTTGTTCCGAGTATCGTGCAAGTTTTCAAAACCCGAATCTTAAGTATTCGGCTATGTTTTAAATTGTTGTTGTGATATAATTGTTATAAATGCATGAACTGTTTTGATTATCGTACAAGTTTTCAAATGATGAATGTTGGTTATATGCTATATATTGATATAGATATAAACCGGAGTATACATCAGGCTCTAGGTGAAGAGCATATTTTCCTATTTCAACTCAGACCGGGAGTCGGAGATATTTTATAAACACTATCATAAAAATTTGTCGGAGACAGATTATTTTCAAATATTGATTTAAAATATTCCAATAAATATAAGTTGGATATTTTAAATGTAAAATGATTTAATTTATGTTAATAAATATTATTTGAATATTTATTTAATTAAATGAATATTATTTTGAATATTCATTTAAAAAGGATTTATTTAATGGATTATTATTTAATAAATATTATTTAAATATTTATTAAATATTCCAAATTGTTTATTTACTTAATAAATATTATTTAAATATTTATTAAATGTTTTAAATAATCTAAAGATCATGAAATTTTATTTAAAAATTATTCAAGGCCTTTGTTAATTATTTTCAATATTTTCTGGCCTTCAGGAAAATTATTTAAATATAGTAGGGGTTCCCAAATATTATTTCTGAGTTTATTAAAATATTTAAATATGAATAAATATTTCCTAACTCATCAAAAATTGGGAATCCAGTTTAAAAGTCGAGCAAATGATTTTACTCTTTCTATTCCTCGACAACATTCATATCTTGGGAATTCTACCCTGTCCAACTTAAAGGGTTTTCCATCTCGCTAAATCCCGAAAATTCCGATTTATTCCCAGGTCGTGATTTTAAAAGTTCGTGGTATATCCACTTCATTCGTTGACCAAAGTCAACCCACATATTCTTATTGCTTCCTCAAAATTTCGGAAGTAAGTATGGTACTGAAATCTAGACCTATCAACGAGCATGACGCTCGGGGAACGAGGATTAAGTTCTGTTCCAAGTAAAGATAGGATTCATCAAAGGACGAGAGAAACATAGGCAGTGGTACTATAGGTACCGGGTGGCCTTATGAACGTAGGCAGAGATACCGTTGGTATCGGGGCGCCTACATACATATGCAGAGGCACGTAAGGGGCCCGGGGGAGCATATGTTAGCCCGTATGCGGCTAGGGTGATAACCATAAAAAGGTGTCGTCCATCTACTAGTAGAAAAAGTTTTATTTGCGATACGACGACTGATCATCGTGTATCGTGGTGTACTCCTGGACGTCCACTCTTCCAATTGGAATTGTACTGCAACATTGTAATGAAGGCCTAGGTGCTGAGTTACCAATAATGTTGGCAGTGGTTGAAAAGTTTATTCTCTGTTACAGTATCTTGAACTGTATGAAATGTTTGACGAAAGACGAACGATATTTTAAAACTTGTGAACTAGTATTGTTCATCTTGCAGTATCTCGAACTGCGTACTTGTTTATTCCTAAATACCATGCTAAGTCACGGATAGTGTCTTTCAAAATCATAAACTAGATTTGTTCATATGGTGGTATTCTAAACTTTATATTAAGTATGAATACTTTGAATTAGAAAAACTTTATACTACTATTATATTGTTGGAAAAACTTTATATTAGTAACTACTTAACTTGCTGAGCATTCTTTCGCTCATTCTTGCTTTTAAAAATTATATTTCAGTGCAAGGAGAACTTGGTCATTTTACCCATATTATGAGGGAAAAGAAGTGGAATATTCACCCTTGAGATAGTTCGATTCAAGATGGATACTACAGAAGTAGGTTGGTTAGGTTTCAGCTATGTTAGCTATTAATGTAACTTCATGTAGAAGTTGTAATTAATAGTGTGAGATCCTGGTTAGTACAATTGGTTTGTAATAACTAATGTTTCTGTGTAACGTTTCTAAGGCTATAACTTGTGTGTGTAAGAGATTGGGGGTCTTTGGTGTTGTTTTGTTGGATCATTGAGGTAATGCAGGTATTGTATGATTGGATGATGGCGTGACAACCTAGATTCCTGACCCCGGATCTGGGGGTGTTACAGAAATGGTATCAGAGCATAAGTTATAGTACTTAGAGACGAGAGTGTTAAGAGTTATGTCTAAGTAAGAGAGTAACGTGAGAGCTCACATAGAGTTCGTTATTGGACTACCGGATGTAGTACCATTGAGTAAGCTAAGAGTGGAATATTTACTTGAGGTTTTATGGTATGACCGATAGAATCTTTGGAGACCATCAGGATAATGAGGAAAGAGGCTAGACACATACATGATTTGTCAAGGACATTGTTATAGGGCGCAGAGCAGAGTCTCAAGAGTAGTTGAGGTAGAGGCGGGATTGCCAGTACCATGGATTTATTTGACTAGCGTGAATTTTTTAACTCGTAGCCTTCATAAATAGCCCATAAGGGGCAGCAGGTATGAGGACCAAGTAGTTTAAAATTCTTTACGCGATTAAGGTTACTTAGATACCTGGACTAGTTAAAGACATTATTTTGCCTATGAGGTTTCAATACCCCCAAGAACAACGATTCTACAAGAGATAGTGTCTACTAGACCATTGGGGATTTCGTTGCCCTCGAGGAAGCTTTTGCGTTCATGTGTTACGAGAACGTTATCGCAGGAAGAGCGCGCTAGACGACGTCATCCGTATGCTTCATACCGTAAGACGAGATAACTCAAATAAGAGATCGGGGACGTTGTGAATTGATGACATGACTTTGATGAAGATTGAGTGCGGTTGCAACGAGCGATACGGCGATCTGAGAAACCACCGGAAAGGAGGTCAACGTGTATAGGATTGGATTATTTCGATACAACTCTTGTGAGGGACTACGTATTTGGTAACTAGTAGACCTCCATCTTTTGTTGACATATTCACTCGACCATTTGAGGCACGAATTTGGGATGACTAGGGGAATGACAGATATGTTTACGAACCCCCAATTTATTAAGTGACTATGATATGATTTTGAGGAATTATTTAGTTAGTATCCTACGTTATGAGAGTGAGGAGATGAGATCATCCTCGTATCAGTGATGTTAAGACTTATGAGTGATCATTGACTTGTTAGGGATATTTCATTTCATTTCTTCTTCTCCTCTTATTACCTTTAAGTTTGGGTATGCACATTCAAGTTACCGTTGCTCATCAGAGTACCTTGTTCGTGCTCCAAGATGACCAGAAGAGGAAATCATCATTAGTCTAGCCTTCCAAATCTATGTTTTAATTCCTATGAATGCAAGTTTTGAACCTTTGACTTGTTTTGATTCATAAAGGTTCCATTCTGTCATTTTAAAAATAAACTTGATACTCGTATTGCTATGTGTTCTTTCACTTTTATTTGTCATCAACCTTCGTATTGACTCAAGGATTAGAGAGAACGTCTTTTATTCATGTCTCGAGGTACCTCATTCGTACTCGAGAGGCGACCGAGATTAGTTGATGATAACCACTTTCGGCTTTTACGCCACTTTTATTCAAGGAATAGTTATTTCTAATAATTATTTTCATTCAAGGAATATTCAATTAATCTTCCCCAATTGTTTGATAGATATTTTTCGACGATTATTCGATATTTGATTCTTCCTTTCATACTTGGACTCCTCAATCGAGTTCATAACTATTTAACTATTTTTCAGAGAATCCTCGTAATTTCTTTTCTTTTGGTACAATATGAGATTGTACATCATGAAACTCTATGAATTTTGATGATCACATAGTGGCAAAGATGTTTGTATTTATAGATGTAAAGCAGCAAGCTATATGCTCTATCCTAACTTGTTGTTGCAGGGAAAGATGGCTTACTGATATGAAATATCAGTGCATATAAATAGCATGCCATTATCATATGTACTAACTTGGTTTTGCAGGGCAAAATAGCTTACTGATATGAATGTCAGTTTATCTAAACAGCAAGCCATTAGTGCTGGACTGAGTCAGGATGGCAAGCCATTCTTCATATCTTGTCATACAAACAGCAAGCCAAGTTGTTCTGCTAAGAATCTGTCAAGATCGTGGATCATGGATCTATCTTAGGAAACTCGATTAAATATATTGTGAGAGCTCTTTTAAGACTTAATACGTACATAATATATTTAGAGCTCAAAATCTTTTATCAAATCCTTTTTAATAATCGCTTTCCAAAATTATAGGAGCTTGCCATGTTTAAAAGATTTTCTCTTACAAAACCTCCTATACATGTTTTTGATACACTCAAACAGAAGGGTTTTGTTTTGTCTTCGATTTATCTTCTCCAAACCTCTGTCAAACGGTCACATGAACGTTGCTAAAATCTCTCCAACCAATTGAACGTTAGAATTGGATTCTAGACGTTGGTAATTGATTGGTTGATTTTTGAACGTTGTTTGTGAAGCTATTTAAACCTGTTCTTGTGTCTTTTTCTATTATCCATCCAAGCAGAACAAGAACACACACAACTCAGTTTTACTTTGCTATATTCAAACAAATTCTCTCGAGCTCTTTATATATCATATATGTACTATATCTTTGAGAGTTCATAGGTTTTGAGTTGTAATCACTTTATTGATTTGTATTACTCTATTTGTAATCAGTAGTTGCTAGATATATTGGCTAGGGAACAAGGGTTTGGTGAACGTTGTTAGAGAAGTATATTTGGGAAGTATAGCTTAGAGAGCAAGTTCTGAAACAGGTGTTCAGCAAGCCATTTGTCAGCAACCGGGAAGAAGGGTGGTATATTATTGTATCTTGTAATTGGTTTATTTCGTTGATCAATAATATATTCTCTTACCGGGTTGGTAAGGGACCAGGACGTAGACCATAGGATTAGGGGTCGAACCTGGCTAAAAGTTTATTGTGTTCTTTACTTTTCTGCCTTACTTACCGTACTGCATTTATTTATAATCAGCGTGCTGTTTGTACAATCAGCGTGCCATTTGTGTCTGCATTGGTAACAGTCAGCATGCCATTTAAGTCTGCATAAATTGAACTCAGTAAGCCATTTCTGGTAAAACATTAAAATTGGTCATAGTTTGCCATATACACCTATTCACCCCCTCTAGGTGTGCATTTTCATTTGGTATCAGAGCTTTGGTGTACTAACAATTCTGTAACAGGAAAGTACAGATCCTATGGCACACTATGTAGGTGGAGAATCATTAGACATGCCACCACTTCTCATTGGGACTGAAAATTATGATTTTTGGAAACGGAGAATGAAGGTGCTTCTCAACAGAGATGATGCAATTGAATGGAGAATTGTTAAGAATGGTCCATTTACTTTTCTGGACAAAGACGGCAAGCCGAAAGATGTTGATGATCTTAACGAGGAAGAATTGATTAAAATGGGCAATAATGCAAGAGCCAGGTACACATTAATATGTGGTCTTTCAATTTCAGATTATGACAAGGTGTCTTGGTGCATCACATCAAAGGAGGTATGGGACAAGTTAAAAATGTTGTATAAAGATACAACAAAATCGAAGGAAGTTTGTTTCAATTCCAAACAGCCTACCATTTTGAAATTTGAAAAGAAAGGAAGTGATCACTTGACATGCAATGATGATGTATCAACTTTTGGTGTGAAATGGAATGAAGACACAAATCATTCAGCTTTTGTTGGGCTTGATGATGAAGTCTTTCAAGAGAAAACGGAAGAAGTTTTATTCGAA
Source organism: Heracleum sosnowskyi (assembly GCA_030848705.1). Classification (NCBI taxonomy): domain Eukaryota; kingdom Viridiplantae; phylum Streptophyta; class Magnoliopsida; order Apiales; family Apiaceae; genus Heracleum; species Heracleum sosnowskyi. The sequence continues at coordinate 79,110,195 of CM061235.1, forward strand.
ACTGATGTTTCCGATTCGGAATCAGATACAAGTGAGGTAAATTCTCTTAATAATTATGTATCTTCAGATGATACTATGTTAGATTCACTAACCATTCAGGAACCCAAAAGTGTAACCATTGAAGAGTATGTGGCTCTTAAAGCTGAAATCAGCAAGCTGTCTGAGAAGAATGCATGTATGTCTAACATAATTCAAGATTTGATGCCCAAAATGAAAGAATGGGATGCAACCTCATCAAACAAGGCCACTGAGATCAAGGAGTTAATGGCCAAAAATAGTCAATCTGATGCTATTATCAAAGTACTTCAAAAGAGGAACAAAGTCTTAACTGAAGAAATCAAGGAGCTCAGATCAGATAACAAAGCAAAGGCGTTAGCTTTGGAATCCTACAAACTGAAGGAATCAAATCTAGCAGAATCTTCCAAAACATCTGAAATGGTATCTCAGCAAGCTGCAACCGTTAGTCAGCAAGCTGAAACTGCCAGTCAGCAAGCTGAAACTGCCAGTCAGCAAGCTGAAATGATCATTACCTTGGAAAAGGAAGTCAAGGATCTCAAGCAGGGAATGGGAACATTTATCCAAGGAGAAGAAGGTCTAAAATCAATGATGAAAAACACAAATGCTCCATTGGACAGAGAAGGATTGGGAATGAACTCCAACAAAAAGGGCAAAAACATCAACTATGAAGGAAGAAATGGCATACCTTACAACTATGCCATGCCTTGGAAGACGTGCAACAAATTTGGAGGAAAAGGACATCTTGAAAGACACTGTAACTCTCAAGTCAATCAGAAAAACAAAGAATCTCCTCAGAATAAGACTTATCGACAGAAGTCAGCTTACCAACAGGGCTCTGGCAGACAACAAACAGCTTACCATCCGTCTAACAGAAAACAACAGAGAAGGAATCAAGCTCCAAAAGTGATCCAGAAGTGGATTAAGAAATCTGATCTACATGTTCTTTATGATCTATCTACTGACCATGGTGGATCCTACCAAATTTGGGTACCCAAGTAGTAAGTATGCTATTTGTTTGCGTACATTTATTTAAATATGATTATATTATTATTTTGGTACTAACAAGATTCCTCTAGTATATAGATGAGACATATATACGTATATATAGTTTTGTGCAGGAATTGAAAAAGGAGAATACTATTTCGGTTGTTTAATTGGTGATAAAGGTGTAAACCACATTCATGATTATTTGGAATGTGCACTCTTCAATCAGCAAGCTATCTTACATTTCAGTAGAACAGTTGGTATGGCAGAAAACCAGAATACATGTATTCAGCATGCTGGTTTGATTTATCAAACTTTATCATTATAACTAGCCTACTGTTTGTTAAATGTTTACTACATGTTTTATGCTTACATGCTTATTTTGTTAATCCCTTTTCTGATGATGTCATAGGGGGAGCAGAACATGAATACATGTGATAAAAAGGGTTATAATGTTACATGTTTGCATTTATAAACTAATGTTTTATGCAGGGATGAGTCACGTTTGTATCTTATTGCATATGATGAATTATGCTAACCTGATTCTATGTTGAGATATTATATTAATCAGGGGGATCATTGCTTTATGGGAACAACATAGTCTCTCCGATGTATTCAAGTATGTCATCATCAAAAAGGGGGAGATTGTTGGCGTGATGTTTTGATGATGAATACAAATGTTGCTTATGAGTATTTCATGCTTTATTATCTAATCTTGTTTTGCAGGAAGTATTGATTACTGATTAAGGGGGAGAAAGTATTGATCCTCTATTTCATTTACTTTGTTTGGTTTGATAATGCTAAATGTTCATGTGACACCAAACCAAGATATTGTTTATCTCCTGTCTATATTGCTAATAATCTTGCAGGAGAAGCATAAATTTAGGGGGAGTTTTTAGCTCCTGAATATTGGTGTGTAATCATCAAAAAGGGGGAGATTGAAACCCTATTGGTTTTGATGATGACACATAACAGCAAGCTGATTGCTTGTCATTGAATATATTAGCTTGTTATTTTGTTAACTTGTTTTGCTTGATGCTTTAATTGAGGGGGAGCTTTTAGCTCAATCACATATGGATATATTATCATCAAAAAGGGGGAGATTGAAACTCTATGAATTTTGATGATCACATAGTGGCAAAGATGTTTGTATTTATAGATGTAAAGAAGCAAGCTATATGCTCTATCCTAACTTGTTGTTGCAGGGAAAGATGGCTTACTGATATGAAATATCAGTGCATATAAATAGCATGCCATTATCATATGTACTAACTTGGTTTTGCAGGGCAAAATAGCTTACTGATATGAATGTCAGTTTATCTAAACAGCAAGCCATTAGTGCTGGACTGAGTCAGGATGGCAAGCCATTCTTCATATCTTGTCATACAAACAGCAAGCCAAGTTGTTCTGCTCAGAATCTGTCAAGATCGTGGATCATGGATCTATCTTAGGAAACTCGATTAAATATATTGTGAGAGCTCTTTTAAGACTTAATACGTACATAATATATTTAGAGCTCAAAATCTTTTATCAAATCCTTTTTAATAATCGCTTTCCAAAATTATAGGAGCTTGCCATGTTTAAAAGATTTTCTCTTACAAAACCTCCTATACATGTTTTTGATACACTCAAACAGAAGGGTTTTGTTTTGTCTTCGATTTATCTTCTCCAAACCTCTGTCAAACGGTCACATGAACGTTGCTAAAATCTCTCCAACAAATTGAACGTTAGAATTGGATTCTAGACGTTGGTAATTGATTGGTTGATTTTTGAACGTTGTTTGTGAAGCTATTTAAACCTGTTCTTGTGTCTTTTTCTATTATCCATCCAAGCAGAACAAGAACACACACAACTCAGTTTTACTTTGCTATATTCAAACAAATTCTCTCGAGCTCTTTATATATCATATATGTACTATATCTTTGAGAGTTCATAGGTTTTGAGTTGTAATCACTTTATTGATTTGTATTACTCTATTTGTAATCAGTAGTTGCTGGATATATTGGCTAGGGAACAAGGGTTTGGTGAACGTTGTTAGAGAAGTATACTTGGGAAGTATAGCTTAGAGAGCAAGTTCTGAAACAGGTGTTCAGCAAGCCATTTGTCAGCAACCGGGAAGAAGGGTGGTATATTATTGTATCTTGTAATTGGTTTATTTCGTTGATCAATAATATATTCTCTTACCGGGTTGGTAAGGGACCAGGACGTAGACCATAGGATTAGGGGTCGAACCTGGCTAAAAGTTTATTGTGTTCTTTACTTTTCTGCCTTACTTACCGTACTGCATTTATTTATAATCAGCGTGCTGTTTGTACAATCAGCGTGCCATTTGTGTCTGCATTGGTAACAGTCAGCATGCCATTTAAGTCTGCATAAATTGAACTCAGTAAGCCATTTCTGGTAAAACATTAAAATTGGTCATAGTTTGCCATATACACCTATTCACCCCCTCTAGGTGTGCATTTTCACATCAGACGTTGAAATCATCGAATGGATATCAATTTGTATTGGTATTCTGAATTCAGTTCTATTAAAGAATTTGATAAAGTATATGTACGGAGACCCCTTTTGGGTGGACCGTTTCACTCATGACAAATATTAGATGGAAGATTATCGATTGTTCCGAAACCAAGAACATTCCATTTAAAAAAAAAATTATTATGTTTACATTGTTCAGCCTAAAATTATTTAATCTTTCTTTCAACTCGTTATCCGAGTAGCCCAAAATTTTCTTCAGTGGCTACGTTGTTGAGATTTTACACTAGAAGCTTGAAACTGACTAGTGGAATATGTCATTTTGAACAACTAGTAATTGTTTCAACTAGTTAAAATTTTAACGGTATAATGAAAGTCCAGCTAATTGTCCTAGCTAGCTGTTATGTTTGAAATGGATTGAGCTGTCAAATTTTGTTTAGCTAATTGCTAAATCACCCGAATTCCTGTGAAGTTCCTTTATGGACTTTTTGTCGCTCAAAATATTCTTAGTACCATGCAAGTATTGTACTTAGCATTTAGAGGAGAGATAATGTTGAGGTTTTAGAGCTAAATAGAAAGAGAGGGGTACGACAAATTATAAATCGTAGTTTACGAAAATTGTCGAGGCTTGTTCCATATGTGGAGGATTCAGACTGACGAAGTGTCCGAGATGACTGATTATATTACAATGGTTCGTGAAGCGAACATAATAGTAATAGAAACAAATGGAAGAGAAAAATAATGGATATGCAGAAAAGAGAGTTTGAAGGCTATTGAGGAGGCCACAAATATTGAAATCGTAGGGAACCTTAACAATAGGACTAACGAAAATTATTTTGGTAAATCATGTTGACCGCAACGTGAAATTGAGGTTTGAAGGCATAACATATATGTAGATTTGATTCCCTTCAAGTGGGAGAATTCGATGTAAATCTAGGAATGAATTGATTGATCAAAGACGAGGAGCAAATTGATTGAAGAGGTAAGAAGGAAAAATTTGGGTTATCAATAAAGGAGAGTTGCCCTTTAAGGATGGAAGCGGACTACGAAATTCACTACGGTCATACAAGCAAAGAGACTATTGTGGAAAAAGATGCGAACCATGTTAACATATGTGATTGGATACAATTAGGGAGGTACCAAATATAAAGGATATCCCAGTATTAAATAAATATGTGGATGTAATTTTTATGATCTACATGAGCTACTACCTGATCGAGGTATGAGACTTGTCATTGACTTAGTAGTAGGGGATTGCGTCAGTATTATAGGCCATGATCCATCTACCCCTGTTGAATAAAAAGAGTTAGCTACCCGATTGCAAGGAACGAGACCCATTGTGTCACCTTGAGTATACCACCCTTATTTCTAAAAGAGAAGAATGGTAGCATGAGACTGAACCTATTTGAGGATAGAGTATCACCAATTTAAGATCAACCTCGATGATGCACCAAATTAGGCGTTTCACACCCGATATAGACATTACAAGTTTTGATGATGTCACCAGATTAACAAATGCGCCAGGAGCCCTCATGGACTTGATGAATAGAGTTTAAAGATTGAAGCAAAAGTTAGTAACAACCCTGTTGTTAGAAATACATGATGATAGAGGTGACTTTATGAATTATAGTGATGTGTCAAAGCAACTTAAGAAGTATGAGATAGGATATCCTACACCTGAAATTTGAGATTTGTTGCGATAGTGTTCGTACTGAAAATTTAGAGACTCCAATTTATGGAGAAAAGTGTAATTTTTTTTTTCGAGGCCATGAGAGCCTTAGGTGTATGTTCAAACGAAGGAAACTAAATATGAAGCAAATAATATAGTTGGAACTGATTTAGAATCATGATTGTGAGAACCATTACCACCCAGGAAAGGCCAATATGGTGGCCGACACTATAAGTAGTAAAGAGAGATTAAAGATGCTAAGTTGTCGAACAACTGATATAAGAATTAGAAGGGATGGAGCTTCAAGTGATTATCTTCAAGAAAAGAACTAGAGGAATAATTGGAATTAGGATTCAGTCAGAATTGAATGAAATGATAAAATTATATTAAAGGAAGAATATTGGAAAGGGAAAGTGATTTAAGGACACAGAGAAATAAATGAATATGAGAGATGAGAAAGGAATGTGAGGATATGCTCATCGAGTACGGATTCCCAACTTTTAAAATTTAAAGGTGAGATCGTGAAAGGAGCCCATATTATAGAAATCGTATTCACCTGAGGGTACAATGATGAATAGAAATTAAGGAATTATTATTGGGGATCGAGTGTGAAGAGTTATATTGGTAGTTATTAATTAAATGCTTGACACGCGGAAAATGGAAGCAGAACCGCAGAAACCTAGTAGGCTACTATAGCCGTAGAGATTCTTAAATGGGAATATGATTTATAAAAATGAAGTCCGTGGTAGGATTACCAAAGATCAAGACGAACGATGATGATTATTTGCAGTTATAATCGATAGACTAACCAAATCGACTTATCAACGAAAGATCTCTAATCAGAAGCTTATCAAGGCGTGTACGAACGATATAGCGCTGCACGTGGAGTTGTCGTAACGATTATGCCATATAGAGACCCAAGATTGAATCCCAGATGCTGGAAGAGTTTTCAACAATGTTGACGATGAGATCTAGCACGAGCACTAATTACGGCCCGCAAGCCAGCGAATCATGGAAGCGAATGCCTAGACAATTAAAGTTATAGTATGTGTCTGTGTGTCGAATTCCCCAGAGCAGTTGAAGTGACTACTTATCGCCGAAAGAACTTTCATCAAAAGGTAATTACCATACGAACATAGGAATGCCGACCTATGGATCTTATCACGAAAAGAAGGATATTGGGAACCGCGCGAGTTCAACGAACAAAGAAGACGACGATGTTACCTCCGAATTCGAACGTGTCCATAACGTATTTCACGTGCCTATGATACGAAGATTCAACACGATGTTGGGAATGCAATAGCATATGAACGTTTAATAGTGCGACCATAATTGCCTTACGAGGAACAACTGGTAGATATAACGCGTTGAAAGAACATAATGTAGCACTAGTAAAAGTGCTGTGAGAGAACTAGAGGGTTGGAGAGTCAACCTGGGAACTAGAGATTATGATCTCGGAAAGATACCTCAGTTATTTCTTTAGATTCCGGGACGGAATCCTTTTAAGGAGGGGAGGCTGTAAGAACCCTGATTTTTGGTAAAATTTTAAAGATTATTATGAATAGTGATTTTGGGAATTATGGAAAACTTTTGATATCACATTATTTGAATGATGGAATATTTATATTTTTGAGGACGTAGTATTATTGTACAAAGGAATTAAGGGAATGCAAAAGTCGTCAGAATGCGAAAATTTTCACTTCCACTGAACAATTATAAAAACGTGGGACATTGAGGATAATGAGAGCCCTAGGTTAAATTAAATCCCACGGCAAGGAAATCATGGAATTTAAAGAGATTATCAAAATCAAGTGCTTAAGAATGACGATAGAAATCTCCATGCGACGAAACACTTTCGTAGGAAAATTATCAAACTTGCATGAAGGATTAAGTGACAAGCATTGGTTAATAAATAAGCTAAGTAATATACATGCAAGATACCATGCAAGATGCCATGCAAGATTCCATGCAAGATTCCATGCAAACTAGCTAGTTAGAAATCAAACTATAAGTACAAAAAGTAACCAAACTAGAGTGAATAGTAAAGAGGGCAAAATTCCATGTTTTAAGGAGGGATCAAGGAAAAAGTTTTGTACTCCCTTGGACTTATAAGGCATGGCTGATGTATATCTTGTATTATATGAGTTGTATAACTCATAATTCAGCCAACACAAAAAGCAAAAAGCTACAAAAACTCTCTCATCTCATTTCTTCAGAATTTCGGCTCAGCAGGACCAGGAGGGGAAGACAAATTCATAACTTAATATCTACTCATGATAAAATCTCCAACGTTTGACCAGATCTTCCTCAATCCATAACCAAGGTACGTTCAAAATTTCATGACAATCCAAGTAGTGTAACATGTTCAAATATTGGGTCAAAGTTAAGGCAGAATAGTAAATCGGAGAATACTAACTTGTGTTCCTGATTTCTTTTGTGAGTTTGAGGATGTTAAGCATAGATCAAGGCTCCCTTAAGTCTTACAAGCTCTTGTTAGTATGTTAAGACTTCAATAAAGGTATGAACACCATCCACCCTTTTTATTTAGTTTGAGTTTTAAGCTTGAGTTTAAGTTATGTTTAAGTATGAGTTTGTTCTTGGAAGTTTGGTGCTTGGATGATGGAATCTTGATGATTTATGGTTGTGACTTGATTTTAGATGCATGTTCTTGATGATTTATTGATTTTTATAAACTGACCTAGAGTGTAAGATGAGGTGTTGGTGATTTAAGAATTGTTGAATGGAGTATCCTGATTAAAAGTTAAAGATATGACAAGTATGAACCTTGTAAGAGTCACTAGCACAAAGGACTGTCTTGTACCCAAATTTCGGACCAGAGATAAATATTTTCTTAAAATCCACTGACCATACTTTTTAAGACCTTGTTTTTTAGTTTCCATACATATAAAGTTCATGATGAGATGATTTATGGTTTAGAAGTTATGGTCATTTTAGTGTAAGTGATTCAAGGACAAAAAGTAGCTACCAAGCACTGGGTTGAACATGGATTTCGGACCTCTTAAAAGATTGATAAATTCTGAAACTTTGGTTACAGAAGGTTGAGACAGTAAGGAAAATTACCCAAAAGGAATTAAATACAAATATGAAAGTTTCGATTTTACAAAAATGTTTGAACCAAAGTTGCGCGATGATGCTATGCACTGCATAGCTACTGCCCTGTTTTGTAATTTCGGAAAACTTGGTCCCCTGTCCAGAACCAATATTTTGATGGATTACATTCTAGACCTTCTCTAGATCGTGCACGCGAAAACGGTGTGTCAATAGAGTTAACGGTTAATGAGTTATGAGCGTTTAATGGAACTAGCGCGAATAGTAAAATTTCATAGTTGACTCGACTTTTAAAATGCGTTTCGCCCATTTAAACTCATGTTTTCAAAATCATGATACTTTTGATAAATATTACAAATACTCAAGAAGCTCCTTGAGGTCATTTCGTAATTAATTATCAATGTTTAGATTTGTTAAAAGTGTTAGAGTATGAGTTGCGGAATAGTGATTCTATGGAAAAGTCAACTCTAGAGGTACTACCTTGACCATTCGTTTTGACCAAGTAAAAAGGATAATATCGAGTCGACTAAAACTCGAAAGTTGTTAAGGATTATCAAGAGAACATATTGATGTAAAGAACGAGACTAGAAAGGATTATTAAACGATAAAGAAGATCGTAAGTTAAGTGGACCTGAGAGAGTGAAAGTTGGGTAAAGTAGAGTTTACTTAAAATAAGTGAACTGTAAATCAAGTGACTAATTAAGATTATGTATTGTCTTGGTAAAGGTTCCGGGACTAGAAGAGAAACACCCACACCCAGTTAGAGCTCGGACATCAGGCAAGTTTACTAACCCTTACTCTATTGTTAGAGTAGGTATATTTTAAAATGTATAATACTTGTTTATTAAAAATGCATATGTATATACTCTTTTGTTCCGAGTATCGTGCAAGTTTTCAAAACCCGAATCTTAAGTATTCGGCTATGTTTTAAACTGTTGTTGTGATATAATTGTTATAAATGCATGAACTGTTTTGATTATCGTACAAGTTTTCAAATGATGAATGTTGGTTATATGCTATATATTATTGATATAGATATAAACCGGAGTATACATCAGGCTCTAGGTGAAGAGCATATTTTTCTATTTCAACTCAGACCGGGAGTCGGAGATATTTTATAAACACTGTCATAAAAATTTGTCTGAGACAGATTATTTTCAAATATTGATTTAAAATATTCCAATAAATATAAGTTGGATATTTTAAATGTAAAATGATTTAATTTATGTTAATAAATATTATTTCAATATTTATTTAATTAAATGAATATTATTTTGAATATTCATTTAAAAAGGATTTATTTAATGAATTATTATTTAATAAATATTATTTAAATATTTATTAAAGATTCCAAATTGTTTATTTACTTAATAAATATTATTTAAATATTTATTAAATGTTTTAAATGATCTAAAGATCATGAAACTTTATTTAAAAATTATTCAAGGCCTTTGTTAATTATTTACAATATTTTCTGGCCTTCAGGAAAATTATTTAAATATAATAGGGGTTCCCAAATATTATTTCTGAGTTTATTAAAATATTTAAATATGAATAAATATTTCCTAACTCATCAAAAATTGGGAATCCAGTTTAAAAGTCGAGCAAATGATTTTACTCTTTCTATTCCTCGACAACATTCATATCTTGGGAATTCTACCCTGTCCAACTTAAAGGGTTTTCCATCTCGCTAAATCCCGAAAATTCCGATTTACTCTCAGGTCGTGATTTTAAAAGTTCGTGGTATATCCACTTCATTCGTTGACCAAAGTCAACCCACATATTCTTATTGCTTCCTCAAAATTTCGGAAGTAAGTATGGTACTGAAATCTAGACCTATCAACGAGCATGACGCTCGGGGAACAAGGATTAAGTTCTGTTCCAAGTAAAGAAAGGATTCATCAAAGGACGGGAGAAACATAGGCAGTGGTACTATAGGTACCGGGTGGCCTTATGAACGTAGGCAGAGATACCGTTGGTATCGGGGCGCCTACATACATATGCAGAGGCACGTAAGGGGCCCGGGGGAGCATATGTTAGCCCGTATGCGGCTAGGGTGATAACCATAAAAAAGTGTCGTCCATCTACTAGTAGAAAAAGTTTTATTTGCGATACGACGACTGATCATCGTGTATCGTGGTGTACTCCTGGACGTCCACTCTTCCAATTGGAATTGTACTGCAACATTGTAATGAAGGCCTAGGTGCTGAGTTACCGATAATGTTGGCAGTGGTTGAAAAGTTTATTCTCTGTTACAGTATCTTGAACTGTATGAAATGTTTGACGAAAGACGAACGATATTTTAAAACCTGTGAACTAGTATTGTTCATCTTGTAGTATCTCGAACTGCGTACTTGTTGATTCCTAAATACCGTGCTAAGTCACGGATAGTGTCTTTCAAAATCATAAACTAGATTTGTTCATATGGTGGTATTCTAAACTTTATATTAAGTATGAATACTTTGAATTAGAAAAACTTTATACTACTATTATATTGTTGGAAAAACTTTATATTAGTAACTACTTAACTTGCTGAGCATTCTTTCGCTCATTCTTGCTTTTAAAAATTATATTTCAGTGCAAGGAGAACTTGGTCATTTTACCCATATTATGAGGGAAAGGAAGTGGAAGATTCACCCTTGAGATAGTTCGATTCAAGATGGATACTACAGAAGTAGGTTGGTTAGGTTTCAGCTATGTTAGCTATTAATGTAACTTCATTTAGAAGTTGTAATTAATAGTGTGAGATCCTGGTTAGTACAATTGGTTTGTAATAACTAAGGTTTCTGTGTAACGTTTCTAAGGCTATAACTTGTGTGTGTAAGAGATTGGGGGTCTTTGGTGTTGTTTTGTTGGATCATTGAGGTAATGCAAGTATTGTATGATTGGATGATGGCGTGACAACCTAGATTCCTGACCCCGGATCTGGGGGTGTTACAACTAGCCTTGAATCTCCTCATACTTTTAGAGTTTTAACTCTCAAGGCTCCAGCCAGCCCTAAGCCAGCTATCAGGGCTTCGTATTCATCTTCATTGTTTTTCGTTGGGAAGTCAAGTTTCAGTGCTGTTAGATCAGAATTCAATGATTGTCAGGATCTAGACTTAAACTGATCAGGATTGCTGACGTCATCAGTGTTGTATGGTCATCAGTATTTGATCAAGCGTCAGTATCAGGATTATCATCAGGAAGCATATCAGGACTGGGATCAGGTTTGATCATCAGGACTGGAAGTTGATCAGGATTCCTACTTCGAGTTATATTTGGAGTCTAGTTTAATAAGGAAGCTTATTTTGTCGGTTCCTTATTTATAGTAATGTAGCTATCGATTAAGGATAGGTTTCAATCTTTGTAATTGATTAGGACTTATCTTGTAATTGATAGAGAAGCTGTGTAGTATATAAACACAGTTTAGGTTTCTATTTGTATAAGCATAGAGAGAGGTAACAAGAGCTCATACAATCGATCACGTTGTGTAACCTAGAAGCTCTCAAGAACACAGAATTTCTTGAGAGAGTTTGTAACAGTTTTATATCAGATTTAATAAAGCTGTTATCTTACTTTCATATTTGTGATATAAACGTTAAGAAGTCGATTATCTTATACTATTGTATTCAACCCCCCTTCTACAATAGTTTATTACTGGGCAACAATTGGTATCAGAGCAAACTGATTTAAATTTGAATCAGATACGATCAAAGATGTCGACAACAAAGTATGAGAACATGAAATTCCCATCCTGGAGAAATCAGAATATTCAACATGGAGAGTAAAGATGCTGATGTACCTGGAGGCTATGGATCCTGACTATTTCGACAGGATTCGTGATGGACCATATGTTCCTACTAGAATAGTAGATCGAACAGATAATGTACCTGAACATTATGTGGTCAAGGCTAAAAGTGATTGGACTCCAAAAGAAAAAGCTCATGTACTCAGGGAACCAAAGATAAAGAATATCATGCACAATAGTCTGGATGCTGTCATGTCAAACAGAGTGATTGCATGCAAGTTTGCAAAAGAGATCTGGGATACCTTGGAAACTCAATGTCAGGGATCTGCATCTGTCAAGAAGAACAGAAGGGCTCTCTTGATTCAAGAATATGAACAATTCGATGCTAGACCAGATGAGAGCCTAACTGATTTATATGATAGATTTCTGACACTAATCAATGATTTATCTTTAGTTGGCAAGGAATATGAAACTCAAGATTCAAACACCAAGTTTTTAAGAGTTTTACCAGAAGAATGGGATACTCAAACCTCGATCATTAGACATCAGTATGATCTTAACACTATGTCTCTTGATGAAGTTTATGGAATGCTAAGAACTCATGATCTTGAAGTTCAACAGAGAAAGAATAAGAAAGGCAGCAAGGCAAAATCTATTGCTTTGAAAGCAGAGGTTAAATCAAAAGGAAAAGCTATGGAGGTTTCTAAAAGGAAATCAATTGAAGCTGAGTCAGATCCTGATAACTCTTCATCAGATACTGATGGCAATCCTGATGCCAATACTGATGATGACTCTTCTGACTCAGACATTGAAGAGATGGTTGCTATGATTGTTAGAAGCTTCAAAAGGATGAACTTCAGGAAGGCTAGAAGACAAGGCAACTTTCAGAAAAGGAACTTCAATGCAGACAAAGAAAAGAATATCAAAAAGGATAGCAAGGGTAGAAAATTTGACAAGTCAAAGGTTAGATGCTACAAGTGTAATGTTATGGGTCACTTTGCTTCTGAGTGCAAGAAGACCAAGGCACTCATCACATCAAGCAAGGATTTGATGGACTCTTCCTCAGAATCTGATACCGAGGTGGTCAACTATGCTCTAATGGCCAATACTGATGATACTGTTATTCTTGATGATAAGGTACTAAACACTGTCTTTGATTTTGAGTTAAGACGTTTTCTAAAGTCATTGCATATTAGCTTTAGAAGTCAAACTGCTGAGAATACTAGAATCTTATCTGAGATGTCTGAACTTAGGAAAAGGAATGTGCATTTAGAAGCTGAATTTTCTCACATGCAAAAAGTACAGATAGAATGTGATAATGCTAATCACATGTATTTAGAGATGAAATCTAAGTGTACTGCTCTTGAAAAGGAACTTGATTATGCTAATGAGAAAATCAGAACCTGGACAGACTCTGGTAGAAAATTTCATGAGATTAATACCTCTAAGAACTGGAAAGAGTGTCTAGGTTATAAGTCAGATGAAGATAATAAATTGAAGGAGAAAGTTGTTATTGATGAGACAGTTAGTCCAAAAACCTATAGACATGTAATAGACAAAACCAAATCTAAGATTATTCCTGTTAATTTTGTTTTTGGTAAGGATTCCAATTCAACTTTTGAAAAGGGATCTACTTCTGTTCAAAGTGTTAAAGTTATTAAGTCTAAACCTGTCATGAGTAAAGTTACTAAGAATGTAGGTTTACTGTCTCAGAAACAACTCAAGGATAAAATCTGTGAGGTTACAGATAAGAAAAAGGATGCTACTATTAAGAGAAACAGGAATGGTAAAATTGGGATTAATAAAGAAAATGGTTATAAATATATCCCAAATGCACCTAGAAAATGTTGTTTTAACTGTGGAAACTCTAATCATCTTGCTATTGATTGTAAAAAGAGTTTAAAGAAAGTTACTGAAATTCCTTTGTCTGATGTTAGGAATAGATCAGTATTTTATAAACCACAGAAATCCTGTTTTCATTGTGGTAGTAAATGGCATTCTATTTATACATGTGTAGAATATCATGATTTGTACTATAACTTCTATGATCCTCTGCCAAAGTTTAAAAATAGTGCAAATTCTGATATCTTTGAGAATGTCAATGTGAAGCATGCTTTTGTTAATAATGATACTGACAAAGCAAATCCTGATGGAGTAAAACCTATCAGGACTGCTAAAGTCAGAAATTCTTCTGTTGCTAAAATTAATAAAATGCATGGAAAAGGAACCCAACAGGTGTGGGTTCCTAAGAATTCTAACTAGTGTTTTGTTATTCTGATTGCAGGGTAAAAAGAAAAATGTGTTAGTCATGGATAGTGGATGCTCTGTGCACATGACTGGAAACAAAGCCCTGTTATCAGAATTTGAAGAAAAAGCTGGCCCAACTGTGTCCTATGGAGATGGCAACATTGGACAAACTTTGGGATATGGCAATATAATCATTGGCAATGTCATCATTGAAAAAGTAGCTCTAGTGAAAGGACTGAAACACAACTTGTTAAGTATTAGTCAAATCACTGACAGAGGTTATCATGTCCACTTCTATTCCACTCATTGTGAAGTAGTCAGCAAAGAATCAAGAAAGACAGTTTTGACTGGCTACAGGCATGGTAACATATATGAAGCCAACATTCAATCAAATATTGATGGCTCTCCTACTTGTCTTATCAGTAAGGCATCAGTAGATGAAAGTTGGAATTGGTACAAGAAGCTTTCTCATCTCAACTTCAGCAATATCAATGAGTTGGTTAAGAAAGATTTGGTTAGAGGATTGCCTAAAGTTCTGTATACTCCTGATGGACTCTGTGATGCATGTCAAAAGGCTAAACAGAGAAGGACATCCTTCAAGAGTAAATCTGAATCCTCTATTGAAGAACCATATCACATGCTGCATCTTGATCTATTTGGACCAGTCAACATCATGTCCATCAGTAAGAAAAGGTATACTCTTGTAATTGTTGATGAATATTCTAGATTCACCTGGGTGTACTTTATGCACAGAAAAGATGAGACTCCTGAAATACTGTTGGATCATGTGAGAATGATTGAGACATCTACAAAGTACAAAGTCAAGATACTGAGGAGTGATAATGGTACTGAATTTAAGAATTCAAAGATGGAAGAGTTCTTCAAATACAAAG
This sequence comes from Heracleum sosnowskyi, assembly GCA_030848705.1. Lineage (NCBI taxonomy): Eukaryota > Viridiplantae > Streptophyta > Magnoliopsida > Apiales > Apiaceae > Heracleum > Heracleum sosnowskyi. Next base: position 79,125,280 of record CM061235.1, read on the forward strand.
GAATAATTCAACAATTCTCTGCTCCTAGCACACCTCAGCAAAATGGAGTAGTAGAAAGGAAGAATAGAACTCTTATTGAAGCTGGCAGAACTATGTTGGAAGAAGCAAGATTACCTACATATTTCTGGGTAGAAGAAGTCAACACAGCATGCTATACTCAAAATCTCACATTGATAAATAGACATGGTGTTACTCATTATCAATCTCTCAAGGAGAAGAAACCAAGTCTAAAGCATCTGCATGTGTTTGGCTGTAAATGTTTTGTTCTCAGAACTCATCCTGAACAGCTATGAAAGTTTGAAACAAAGGCTGATGAAGGAATTTTTATAGGCTATCCTGCATCAAAAGCCTTCATAGTTTTTAATTTGAGGACAAGGACTGTCATGGAGTCAATACATGTATCTTTTGATGATAAGAAGATAACTGGAATCAATGAAGATTCACATGATAGACTGATTTTTGAAAATAAAGCTACCAAGGAACCTGAAGAAAATGAATCAGATCCTGTCAATTCATCAGATACTGATAGGTCACCAAATCCTGATGATCCATCAAATCCTGATGACACATCAAATACTGATGATGTTAATACAGATGATGCAACTAATGGTAATACAACTAGTAGTGCAAATGTTGAGGGGGAGAAACAGCATTCTACTACAAGTTCAGAGTCAACTCAATCATCAGGACAAAATTCTTCAGATACTGATTCAAGTGATGATCCTGATAGTTCATCAGGAGGAAATAGCAACATTTCAGGGGGATCTTCTGAAGCAAATTCTTCAATTCAATTTAACACAAATCCAAGAAGAGCATCTACTTCAAGAAATGATTTTACGCCAGCAAGGAAATGGACTGCAAGTCATACTCCTGATTTGATAATTGGAGATCATGATGCAGGTGTTCAGACAAGAAGTGCAACTGAGAATGAATGTTTATATCATAACTTTCTATCCAAGGAGGAACCTAAGAAAGTTGAAGATGCACTCAAAGATGCTGATTGGGTTACTACAATGCAAGAAGAGTTGAATGAATTTGAAAGGAATGAAGTCTGGAAACTTGTACCAAGAACAAAGAACAGATCTATTGTTGGTACAAAGTGGATTTTCAAGAACAAGACTGATTCTGATGGAGTAATTATCAGAAACAAAGTTAGGCTAGTTACAAAGGGGTATTCTCAACAAGAAGGAATTGACTATGATGAAACTCAAGAAATTCAAGGTCTTCCAGATGGATTTTAAAAGTGCTTTCTTAAATGGTGAACTGGAGGAAGAAGTTTATGTTGAACAACCTCTTGGTTTTATTGATCCAAAGTATCCAAATCATGTTTACAGATTGGATAAGGCACTGTATGGACTAAAGCAAGCTCCAAGAGCATGGTATAAAACCCTAGCTCAATTCTTACTGGATAGTGGATTCAAAAGAGGTACTATTGATAAAACTTTGTTCTATTTGAATCATGGTAAGGATTGGCTCTTAGTTCAGATTTATGTGGATGATATCATTTTTGGGTCAACAAACAATAAGCTGTGTGAAAAGTTTTCTAAGATTATGCAGTCAAGATATCAAATGAGCATGATTGGAGAAATGAGTTACTTTCTTGGACTTCAAGTTAAACAGACTGAAGATGGTATCTTTATCAATCAGTCAAAATATACAAGGAATTTATTAAAGAGGTTTAACATGCAAGATTGTGCTACTGCTGCAACTCCTATTGCTACAGCTACCAAACTTGATCCTGATCAAGGTGATGAGGTAGATGTAACTCACTACAGAGGGATGATTGGCTCTTTATTGTATCTCACTGCAAGTAGACCAGATATCATGTTTGCAACCTATCTATGTGCAAGATTTCAAGCAAAACCTAGGGAACCCCATCTGATAGCAGTCAAAAGAATTTTCAGATATCTCAAAGGCACTCCTTCACTTGGCCTTTGGTATGCAAGGGAATCAGATTTTGGGTTATGTGGTTATTCAGATGCTGATTTTGCAGGGTGTAATATAGACAGGAAAAGTACTTCAGGAAGCTGTCAATTTTTGGGTGGTAGACTAGTGTCTTGGTTCAGTAAAAAGCAAAAGTCTATCTCTACTTCAACAGCAGAAGCTGAGTACATAGCTGCAGGAAGTTGTTGTGCTCAGATAATGTGGATGAGAAATCAGTTGTTAGATTATGGCCTGTCATACTCAAAGATCCCTATTTATTGTGATAATCAAAGTGCTATTGCAATGACAGGAAATCCAGTTCAGCATTCTCTTACTAAACACATCAGTATTAGATATCACTTCATAAGAGAACAGGTTCTGGAAGGAACAATTGAACTTCATTTTGTTCCCACTGATCAACAACTAGCTGATATATTCACCAAGCCACTGCATGAAGCTACTTTCAATAAATTGGTGAATGAACTTGGAATGATGAATTTTGAGAATTTTTGAGAAAAGCTACAAAGAGGAAATCCTGATGACTGTCAAATTCTGATAGTCATTCTGTAAAGGTATGTAATTTTGATCAAATCCTGATAGATCACAATCCTGACAGGAAGTCAACTGGTCAAACCTGATGGATAGATCAGTATTTCTTTGCTTAATTTTTGCCTGAGTTTTCGTCACTAAATGGTAAGAAAAGTTTGAGTTTTAGTTGGACAACTGTATGCGCTCGTGTGTCAAACTGATAGATATATACATATAGATACACATAAAAAGCGGTGCAGTTATGTTTCATTACACACGTACTTTGTCCACTACTTAATTGTGCACGAATCTCAGTATGCCACCTGTCACAGAGAGTAATATTTTGTTTTAACAAAATATATTTGATTGTCTAAATTCCTGATTACTCTCTCATCATCAGTTTTTCTCTCTTTCTCTCTCGATACTCAAAAACCCTATTTTTCTAATTCTCAAATCTCAAGTTTTCTACAGTATCAATGGCGTCTTCATTATTCATGAACAAACAGGTTGTGATTAGTGGTGTTACTTTTGCCACTAATAATTTTGTAGCTATTCTAGACCATCAGGAATTGCCCAATGAGTTTCACATTATTCAAGATTTTTTAGCTTCAAGTCCATTGAAGTTTGCTTTAACAGAACCTGCAAGTGTTTCTTTTAAGTCAGTTATGCAGGTGTGGAACACAGTTTCTTTTGACAAAGGGCATTCTGATTCAATTCTGATGAGTTTTGAATATGACGAGGTTACTCACTATGTGACTCCTACAATTGTGGAGGAAGCACTGCATTTACCTGTTCTTGGTGATGCAGTTCCTGTTAATGTTTCAGACTCGACTCTCTTTGAGTTTGTTCAACAATTGGGCTACAATGGAGAAGTAAAGAGGTATGGAAACCTCTTCAGGACAAAGCTTAAGAAGGAATGTAATTTCTTCTTTGATACCATAAGTCGCTGTTTCCTGAACAAGACATCAAATTTTGATGCTCTTCCCTCACGATCTCTCAAAATTGGGTACTCTCTTATCCATTCTACAGTGTTTGATCATGGGTCTTTTATCTTAAAAGCTTAAGTGATAGGAAATCAGATAAGTTAGGTTTTGTCTGTTTTCTTAGATTTTTACAGTTGATATTTAATCACTTTTGTCCTAATGTTGTTTTTGAGGAAGATGTAGTTCTACCAATCTGTAGAATTACTGAGAATAATGTTAACAGTGATAAGGCAAATGGTTTTAGAGGCAATGCCTTTATTCTTGATGAGGTCAGACTTTTCTTGAAAGAGAAAATGCCTACTCAATATGGATCAGTTTCTGATGCTATGGGGCAAGGCCAATCACACCTTGTTCCTGACCAAAGCATCCATCCCAAACAGTCTAAACAGTCATCAGCCACCTCTATTGTCTCTCAAAAGACTTTAGTTTCAAAATCAAAGAAATCAGCTAGAACTGATGTGTCTGGAAGGCAATCAGGTTCAAAGGATTTTTCCTCTACACCACTCACTAAAAAGAAGTTACAAGGGGGTGTACAAGGGGTCCTGGTAAAGAAAGCTGCTAAAGGTGTTGAGTCTGTTTCTGTTAAAAGAAAATTAATGCTCAGGGATGAGACTGATTCTGAGGATGATTTTCCTATATCCTCTGTGATGAATAAAGCAGTTACTGATACTGCTATTGCAGCTGTGGTTCCATGGTCTAAACCACAGAGGAAACGAAGATTATCAAAGAAGCAGGATACTGATAGTCAGGACACTTCTATTCCTGATGAGCAGTCAAATCCTGATGCTCAAAGAAATCCTGATGTTAGTTTTCCTGATGCTGCACCAAGTCAAGAGACAACTATTTCAGACTCTTCAACTAAAAGACATGATGATATTTCAATAAAGAGGTATGGTGCTGTTGCTTCCAATCTAGGGATTAAACATCCAATCGTCAAGCCAAGGAAGTCAGCAGAGTTAAAGTTCTCTAGACAGAAGAAACTGAAGGGATCAAGCCCACAAGAACCTGAACCTCAAAGTGGTTCAGCAGCTCGTACTGATGATCCAGCCACACAAGAACCACTCAATCAAAGTTTGGGTGAAGGCATAGCTATTGGAATGGTCACACAAGAACCATTTTCTCAAAGGGAGAATGAAGACACTTCTATTCCAGCCACACAAGAACCATCTTCTCAATGTGAAGATGCAGGCAAAGCTACAGTTTCTGAGGAATTTCTTGACAATGCTCAAGGGGTTTCTGGTGCAGATGAAGTTACAAGATTGGTCGAGGACACTGTCTATGAGGGAAGTACACAAGAACCTTTAACTCAAAGTGTTGAAGCAGCTTCTGAACCTCATGCTACACAAGAACCATTAGTAGAAAATACTGATGTAAGCAAATCAATTACTGACAGTGGTGCTCCTGATGCTAGTGGTGTTCCTGATAATAAGCCAATCCTGATACAACCACTACGATCAAGACCAATGATAAATCCTATTCCAGCATCCAAGGACAAACTTAAAGGAATTGCTATTCCTGATCCTGATGTAATTCTTCATTATGATGCTGATGATAGTGATGATAGTGATGATGATAATCAAGAAGAGAAGGATCAGCTTGCTACAGCACTCAAATCTAGTCTTGGAACTAATTTTGGTTCATCAAGCACATACATGGCTGGCAAGACTACTACTGGAAAAGACTTCACACAAGACTTTTTTGTTCCTTCTAATGATCCTGCTGAGGCAATTAGACAACATGAATGGACCAATTCATGGTACAAATCTGCGGATTCTGTAAGTTATCCATATGCATTGGATCATGCCTATGATGCAGAGAAGTTAATAGAGAATCAAGACTTGAAGAATCATTTGAAGGCTACTACTCTGTTATCCAAAGGCCTCAAAAATGAAATTGATTCTGTCAAGGCTGCAACTGAATTGATACGGGGGGATATTTCTTAAAACTTTACAAAGGTGCCTACTGCTCGTCAACTAAGGGTAGTGGAATCCCAAGTACAGACAGTTCTTTCTGAACAACTCTCCATCAATAACAGAATTGATTATCTTGATTCTAAGGTATCTAACATTCAAACCTCTCTTGCCTTAATTTTGAATATTTTGTCAAATACTGATGTCAAAAAGGGGGAGAAGATAAGTCGGACAAAATGTACACCTGATCTAGTATTAAGAAATAATGATGATGATGATACTGGAAATGATGGCGGTGACAAAGTTTTACAAGGAGAAACATCTGATGCTACTGTTATGAAGTCTTCAATTCAAACTTCTCAAAATCAAACAAAACTTCTCAAAATCAAACAACGCAGTCTACTCATGTTTCTGATTCTGGAAAAAGGACAGTAAGTACACTTATGCAATCTCAGATCCTGACGGAAGAACAAATCCTGACAGGTGATTCAATCCTGATGAATGATCAAATCCTGACACCTGGTCATGGACAAACACTTTCTACAATTCCTGAAGGTGATGAAGATATGATTATTGACTATCCTGAAGATGCATCAAATTTATTCCAGAAGTTCACAACAAGGGATGATAATGTTGTTACTCTTTATCACACTGATAAGAGAATTCAACAGTTATTTGAGGAAGATAAAGAGGTTATTGAAGAAGATCCTGAACTGAGAAGAAGACCAAAACAATCAACAATCATCAGCAATACAATTCAAATTTCAGACTGAAATCCTGACATTGCTCAAGGTCCTGATGACTCTGAAATTCTGCAAGAGGTTGATTTGTTAATATTATCTACTGTGGTTGATTCTCATAATAGGGAAGTTGATGAAGAAGAAGAAGTCAGAAGAAGAAGAATAATAAAGTCTACAGATGAAGACTTTCAGCTCTACAAGCAAAGACTCAAAGTTTCAAATAAAGGGTTGTGGAGAAATGCAAGAAGAATACAACCTTATCTACAGAAGAGTTATGCTTATGAGAAAGAGAAAGATAAGAAGTGGAAACACATTGACACACTTAGATGTGATATTCCTATCAATTTTCGGTCTGGAGGAATTGCTTCAAGTGTTGTTGATTTATCTGATATGTTTGAATCAAAAACACTCTGGCTAAGAATACTTTCAAATATGAAGCAATTGACAAATAATTCAAGAGGAGGTATTGGACACAGGGATGCTTAATATCTGAACATGCCTTATCTTGATCCTTATTCTTTGACTGAAATTGGAGGTATTTTAACTTCTAAACACCTGAACAATTTTTTAGCTGTTGATATAGTTATAGATTGTCATGATGGTTTTGAAAAGAAAGAGAAGCTTCTGTACTTCATGAAAGATGGTAGAGTGAAGATTCTATCCATTCAAGACTTGTTAGTGAAAACTACAAAGGAACTGAAATATGTTCATTATTTGTTGAAATGGAATAATAAAGTGTACAAAGAATGGAGTGACATGATTCTGTCAACTATTAGAAGAAGACTGGATGGTAATAGAAATTTCAATGGTAATTATATTCCCATGTATCTAAATCAAAGAGATCAAGATGTGGAAATGCAAAGAGGCACTGCTGTTACAGAAGAAAATTTTGGCATTACACAACTTACTCTCAATCCTGATGGGAAGGAAATTGCTTATCTTTTGCTTGAAGAGCACAGTCTACAAAGAAGTTCCATTCAGAATCTCAGAGCAGATATCTACCAGATTAATGAGGAAGATGAAGAACTCAGAAATCTTAAGGAAAGACTGATTCAAATTCTTGAAGAAAAAGAAGAAAATTTGTTATCCAACTTCTTGAAGATGAATTTATTTTATCAAAGAATCTAAACAGATAAGTTGCTGCTGCAATTACTTGTACATTTTGTAAATATGTTTTGACATCATTGAATCTTAGGAATCTATACTTTATTTCACAAAGTATGAGATTGGGGGAGATTGTTAGATCAGAATTCAATGATTGTCAGAATCTAGACTCAAACTGATCAGGATTGCTGACGTCATCAGTATTGCATGGTCATCAGTATTTGATCAAGCGTCAGTATCAGGATTATCATCAGGATGCATATCAGGACTAGGATCAGGTTTGATCATCAGGACTGGAAGCTGATCAGGATTCCTACTTCGAGTTATATTTGGAATCTAGTTAAATAAGGAAGCTTATTTTGTCGGTTCCTTATTTATAGTAATGTAGCTATCGATTAAGGATAGGTTTCAATCTTTGTAATTGATTAGGACTTATCTTGTAATTGATAGAGAAGCTGTGTAGTATATAAACACAGTTTAGGTTTCGATTTGTATAAGTATAGAGAGAGGTGACAAGAGATCATACAATCGATCACGTTGTGTAACCTAGCAGCTCTCAAGAACACAGAATTTCTTGAGAGAGTTTGTAACAGTTTTATATCAGATTTAATAAAGCTGTTATCTTACTTTCATATTTGTGATATAAACGTTAAGAAGTCGATTATCTTATACTATTGTATTCAACCCCCCTTCTATAATAGTTTATTACTGGGCAACAAGTGCGTACTCTATGAAAAATCCATCAGGACTTTGTAGCACTAAACCTGCTCCACTTGATTTTGTTTTTGATGCTGCATCAAAATAAAGCACCCAATATTCTTTGAACACCATCTCTTCATCTTTCTTGTCTTCATCTATCACTTCCTACCCCCCGACTTCCTGGTTGTCAATAGTACATTCAACCATGAAGTCAGCGAGTGCTTGAGTTTTTATGGCCGTTCGAGGCTTGTACTTGATGTCTCCCAATTCAATGGCCCATTTGATCAATCTTCCACTAACTTGAGGGCTATGCAAGATGTTTCTTAGAGGCTGATTGGTCAGGACCTCTATCTTGTGAGCCTGGAAGTATGGGCGTAGCTTTCTTGAGGCCATTATCAAGGCTAAGGTAAACTTCTCAATCGTAGAGTAGTTTATTTCTGCCCCATGTAGAATCTTGCTTACGTAGTAAATGGGTTTCTGAACCTTCAATTCTTCCTTTACCAAAACGGCTCCAAGGGCTGTGTTAGAAACAGCCAAGTACAAATAGAGAATTTCCCCTGGATTTGGTTTTGCCAACAGTGGTGCCTCAGCCATGTATTTCTTCAGGGCCTCAAAGGCCTCTTGAATTTCAGTTGTCCACTCAAAATTTTTCACTTTCTTGAGTGCTTTGAAGAAGGGTAAACACTTTTCTCCTGACTTGGGGATAAATCTTCCCAATGTTGCCACTATTTTTGTTAGTTTTTGGACATCCTTGATAGTCTTTGGTGGTTCCATGTCTAGAATTGCTTTGATTTTGTCGGGATTAGCCTCGATTCCTCTCTTTGGAAACCATCAGACCTAAACACTTTCCCGAGCCTACACCAAAGGCACACTTGGATGGATTCAACATCATCTTGTGGTGCCTCAGCACTTCGAATGCCTCTCGGAGGTGCTCTATGTGATCGGCTTTATCGAGGCTCTTGACTAGCATGTCATCTACGTAGACCTCCATGGTTTTTCCAATTAGGTGTCCAAAAATTTTGTTCACCGACCTTTTGTAGGTTGCCCCTACATTCTTAAGTCCAAATGCCATGACTAGATAACAGAAAACACCAAAGTCGGTGATGAATGATACCTTGGAGATGTCATCTTTGTGCATTTTGATTTGGTTGTATCCACTGAAGCCATCCATGAAACTCAGCTTCTCGTGCCCAGCCGTGGCATCTATTAGGGCATCAATCCTTGGTAAGGGAAAACAATCCTTAGGACATGCATCATTTAAGTCAGTGAAGTCCACACACATCCTCCACTTTCCATTGGCCTTTTTGACCAGCACTGGGTTAGCCAACCATTCCGGGAATTGTATCTCTTCAATGAATCTGGCCTCCAGAAGCTTTTCTACTTCTTGTTTAATGGCCTCTTGTCTTTCTGGAGCAAAATTTCTCTTCTTTTGTTTCACCGTCTTTCTTTCAGGATCTACATTCAACTTGTGAGTTATCAATTGGGGATCAATCCCTGGCATGTCAGCCGCCGTCCAAGCAAAAACATCATTATTCTCTTGAAGAAAAGATATGAGCTTGCTTTTCAATGGCTCAGGCAGTAGTGCTCCAACATAAGTCACCTTCTCTGGTTCACCAGGGACTAAGGGAATTGGGATTAAATCCTCAGCTGGTTTCCCTCTTCGGTCCTCATTGTCACTGATATCCATGTCTTCAATGGGGAGAACTTGCCCCCCAATTCCATCAGGCCTTAACGCGGCTACGTAACAACTTCTGGCCATCTTTTCGTCTCCCCGTTCTTTGACGTTGGCTCTAAATTCGACCAGTTCTTCTAAAGCTTCCTTCTTCAGGGAGTCCACTGCCTGCTTTGTGCCAGTTATAGTGCCAGATGCACTGCCTAAAGCTCTGTAGGTTCTACGGGAATCAGCTGCAGCCAAGTCAATCTTTGATTTTAATGAACTTAAAGAGCCATCAACTTGACTGGAGGAGACCCCTTGGGCAAAAGAAAGTCTGAAAGGGACTTTGAATAATGGATTTCCCTCTCGATCATGAACTGTCATCTCCTTGAAAGTGGATTGAACTTGTATCTCTCTTTATGCTGGTAGCATCAAATCATCTATGTTTGGTAGGGTTTGGGTGCCATTCCTCACATTTGACTCTGGGTGTTCACTCAACGTTTCTGTTGGTGTTTCACTCATTTTTCCTTTCCCACTCAGGCCATGTGTAAGTGTTTTTGTTTCACTCATTCCCGTCTTGCTATGTGTACCTGCAACAGAAGTCACCGTAGCCATCCTTAAGGAGGTCACCGGTGGTGCAATGGGGCTTCGCAAGTCCCCGTCCTTGGATAAACCAAGTTGCTGATCATCCTTAGATGATGTATCCTTAACAGGATCTAGAGTTTGAATCTCTAGGAGGTTAGAATCAGGCTCTATTAACAGCAGAGATCCTGAAACTTCCTCTAAAGTCTGTGAAGACTGTTAGGTCCAAAGTATCGTAGAAGGGGGGGTTGAATACGATACTCATAAATAATTCAATTTCGTTCGCGGATAATTCATTCAGTTCTATAACGTAATCAAATACACCAAATCAAACCAAGAGTCGGGGAATATATCGTTTTATAAATATAAACCTCGAAGGGTGCTAAAATTTCTAATCCGTAGATTAGCTTCAATGAGTTCTAGGTTATTCACAATCAATACAATGATAGAGTTCAAGCAGAATTAAATTCTCTGGTATTTTCTCTCTGGCTTGATCTCTCTCTTCATAATTGCTTCTGTGTAAATGAACCTGACTGAAGAAGACACTTTCTTCCTCTGTATTAATTGTAGGCTTTCGGTTTGAAAACTATCGAACCAAAATTGAAGAAACAATCCTGGCCGTCCAATTTCCATCAACTTGAAAAACAAGAATACTTTTCACCTGCTCCTTAATTTAAAAACCATCGAAGGTATTAAATTAATTTACCATTCGATAGTTTTTAATTCAAAACTATCGAATACCAAATTAATCTAATATGGTTTTCTGTGAATTACTTTTCATCTCATTCGATGGTTTTCTGAATTGAAAAACCATCGAACCATTTTAATTCTTGATCTTTTAGTAAATCCTTCTGAGCTCCTTGGTGTTTAAGTAATAGACTGTATCAATTTCTTTTGAGACGATAAAACAACCTGATCTTTTTAGTACCGTCAACTAGTGCAACTGGTCTGGTTCACAGATGAATAACACTTGATCAATTCTTCTTCTATGTCTTCAATTCAGTGCTGCTGATAAGTCCCTTGTCGTTCTGGTTGTTTCAAGTAAATCACTGGAATCCTGTGGTACTTAACCCTAAATCAGTCACATACTTCTATAGTCTTGAAAATCTTGTTTCTTTGATTGTCACTGAGGCTTGAACATTTTCATGAACTTCTTTCCGTGACCTGTTTACAGACTTCAAGAATACATACCGTATTTTGATTTTTTGAGTTTACCTTTTCTTCTTTGATTCTGGATTCCCGTGCTTCTGTTATATTATTATCTGTCTTGTCCTTTGTAGAGTTACAGTTATCTCTTTTACATCTTATGTTACATTATGCTTTACAATCTCCCCCTATTTGATTGGATAGAGTTTGACAAGAAAATACTTCGAGGATAACTCAACTAACTAAGGAAACATGAAACTAATTAAAGTAAGACAGCGTAATAATATTAAATGCATTCTGGATCAGATATATATACATTTCCAGATTTCATAAATCAAAAAACAATAAAATTTTATACATAGAAGTTGCTCCTCTAGTCCGAGCTGATAGTTCTTTTGTTCTTTGCTTCTGTTGTTCAGTCCATTTCGATCTCACCTTCTTCAATCATTGGATCGGAGTTAACAGCTTGATAATAAATCACTGATAGATAGTGCAGTGGTTCTCCAGGTTTAAGGATTGCTCCTTGGATGTTTCTTCCAATGTATTCAACCTCTTGACCCACTCCAGCCCACAACCATGCAATGTTAACATCTTTCTTGTTTAGCTTTGGCATGTTTGGTAGTCTGGGACGCACTTCCAATCCTCTTTCCACTCTCTTCCTATAGTAAGGAACATTCTCCATTAGAAATCTTCTCAGAGTGTCTGCTGCTTTGTCCTTCTCCGTTGATGAGAATACAGTGGATCTAAGATACTTCTCCACTGATATCAGATAATTACTTGGATAATCTTTCAGTTTGTCCTCAGCCATATAGCAGATTCTGAACAAGTCATTCATCATGAATCTAACCATTGGAGGATCTTCAGTAATCTCTAGACCGACTTTCATCAAGATCTCTTTAACATGCTCACGGAGCAGTTCATTTAGCCTTGTCGTCCTCTGAATCTTGATGAGCATCACCTGCAGTTCTGTGTATGTTCTCTGTTCTAAAAACTTAGTGGAAATCACAAATGTACCTTTCTCAAGAAAATTGATCAATATGTTCCAGGCACCATTTGCTTTAACCCCGGCTTTCAGAAAGATCACAGTATTCCTCAGTATAGTGAAGTAAGTATGATCATCAGGATTTGCACTTCTTATGTCCTGAATTATGACTTCCACCTCCGCATTGTCGTTGACTACTAATCCGTCTTCAACTCCACAAAAGGTTTTATAAGCCATCTCCCAGTCAGTACCTTGCTTATTTGCCAAATCCATCATCTTCTTCTTCCTCACTTCAGCATACACCTTGGATCTCTTTAACTTCTCAATCCTTAGAACTGCTTGGTGTCTTTCTCTCTCAGCTTGCCTGGCATCTATTGCGGCTCTTTCAGCTCTCACCATCTCCAAGGCAGCTTGTTCTTCTAGTGACAAAGAATTTGCTTCTTCTTCCATATCATCATCCAAGATAGGATGTTCTATTTGTTGGGAACCACGGACTTGGGGTGCTACTACATTTTATGATACTCAATTAAGGAGTACGAAAAGAAAATCACCTTGTTAACGGTTGATTCCACGCTCTTCTATTGTATTCCCAAATTCCCTTGAGCGAAGTGTGGCCTCCGTCTTCTCAAGTTAACCTCTCTTCTTGCTCCTAGGTGGCTACAATATTTTTCTTAACCAACCCAAGCAAGAAGAGAATAAGAATATATATAGGGCTACAATAGGGATCATGGATAATTAGGTTGGGCCTTTTAATTACATCCTGGGCCTAGCCCAATGTAATTAAATATTAATTCAATCCACTAAAGAATTAATATTTGCACTACCTTTCCTAATACCGCAACTTAATTAATTAATTCGGTTCCAATATTATTTGCTTATTAAATTCCCCATGTTTAAAATAGCGCATGCCCATTAATTAAATAAATTACTGATAATTCATTTAATTAACATCTTATATCCTTGATCATCCACTCTACCTTTATTTAATTATGCCGGAATAAATCCACCTGCAGGGTTTCACATAATTAAATCCTTTTGAGCTTTCAAGGGGACATCATTAACCCGAATATTATCAGGACACGGATTCCTTCAATAAATAATATCCACCATATATATTATTCCATCACCCAAAATATAATGATATAATTCAAAAGAATTATTTCATATATAAATCAAAGCATGTAAATAATATACATGTGTCAATTACTATATCCGGATTAAGAACCTAAGCATTAATAATAACATAGAATCTTAGTTCACCTTCTTAATCAGTTTAAGGGAACAATTCTAAATTTGATCCTGTTCAATATACACAAAGTATACAAGTATTATTTAATAGTCAAGATAAACTATTCCCAGATAATACTTCAGTTATTCCAGTGGTTTGTCTAATTCCACTTAAACTGTGAACCCTTTACATTATATATAGACACTGATAATTTAATCTTCTGTTATCCCATTTGATACTAAATTATCCACAATATATAATAAATAGACAATGTAAAAATATGCAATCAAGATTCTCAATAAAATGGACAATGTTTATATACTACTAATGAATAGTTTAGTATAAAACCCAACAATCTCCCACTTATACTCAAGCTATTCTTTGAGTATATCAGTGTTTATTAATATAATCCGCTACCAGTTTAAATAACTATTCCGTGACCAGACATCTGACTCCTATCTCCTCCACGTGTTCTTCAAAAACCTTAGCTGGTAAACTCTTCGTGAAAGGATCAGCCCGGTTGTCCTTTGATGCTATATCAGTCACAATAATATCTCCTCGCTTAACGAACTGTCGTATGAGGTGATACTTACGCTCAATGTGTTTTGCTGCTTTATGTTCTCGTGGTTCCTTTGTATTTGCAACAGCACCAGTATTATCACAATAAATTGTGATTTGCCGTGGCAAATTAGGAACTACATTCAAATCCAGCAGGAAATTCCGGAACCATATAGCCTCCTTGGCTGCCTCAGAGGTTGCCACATATTCAGCTTCCATGGTTGAGTCTGCGATGCATTTCTGCTTCACACTCCTCCATATTACAGCTCCACCTCCTAAAGTAAAAACACACCCCGAGGTTGACTTCCTCTTATCACTATCTGTCTGGAAATCTGAATCGGTATATCCCACAGGAAACAAGTCTGAAGCCTTGTAAATTAACATATACTTCTTAGTCCTTCGCAGGTACTTAAGTATCGTTTTTACTGCACTCCAATGTTCCTGACCTGGATTGGACTGATATCTACTGACCATGCCTACGGCAAATCAAATATCAGGTCTCGTGCATAACATAACATAAATTAAGCTTCCACATGTTGAAGCATAAGGAACTGCTTTCATGTTCTCTATCTCCTTAGGTGTCTTAGGACACTGCTCCTTTGATAGAGAGACTCCATGTCTAAAAGGTAAATTACCCTTCTTAGAGTCCTGCATGTTAAAACGAGCCAATACCTCATCAATGTACGGTTCTTGAGATAAAGCCAACGTTCTTTTCTTGCGATCTCTTATAACTTTGATCCCAAGAATGTATGCGGCTTCACCTAAGTCTTTCATTTCAAATTGTTTGAACAACCATGCCTTAATAGATGACAACATCTCTACATTGTTTCCAATGAGCAAAATGTCATCTACATATAGTACTAGAAAAACCACTGCATTTCCTTCACTTTTCTTATACACACATGCTTCGCTTGGACTCTGATCATAACCATTTGACTGGACGGCCTGATCAAAACGAATGTTCCACTCCCTGGAAGCTTGTTTCAGTCCATAAATGGACTTCTTAAGCTTACACACTAGATGCTCTTGGCCCTCTTTGATGAATCCCTCTGGTTGCTGCATATGGATGTTTTCATCAAGACTTCCATTTAGGAAAGCTGTCTTGACATCCATTTGCCAAATCTCATAATCGAGATGAGCTGCTATAGATAAAAGAATCCGGATTGACTTAAGCATGACTACCGGAGAAAAGGTTTCCTCATAATCAATTCCTTGTTTCTGAGTATACCCTTTCGCAACAAGTCTTGCTTTCCAGGCTTTCACCTTTTTGTCAGATCCTCTTTTTCTTTTGTAGATCCACTTGCATCCAATGGGTTTTACACCATTGGGTGGTTCCACGAGATCCCAGACTTGATTGGAATACATGGATTCCATCTCAGATTGCATAGCCTTTTGCCAAAGATCTGCATCCTTATCTTGCATTGCTTCTTCGTATGTCCTGGGATCCTCATCATGTTCACCAGAGACTAAGTCCGAAGACTCTCCCAAAAACATGAACCTCTCAGGTTGTTTAACAACCCTCCCACTACGACGAAGCATTGGTGTGGTATTAGTGATAGGTTGTTCATTTACTTGTGGTTGTTCTACTTGTACCGGTGGCATATTAGAATTATCTTGCCCTCCCACTATTTCCTCTAAAACAACAGTACTCATGGGTTTGTGATTCATTATATAGTCTTCCTCTAAGAATCTAGCATTGGTGCTTACAATGATATCCCGATCCTTAGGACTATAAAACAAATACCCTTTTGTTCCCTTGGGATAACCCACAAACAGCCTCACTTCTGTACGAGAATCTAACTTAGTCACGTTCTTGTTCAGCACATGTGCTGGACAACCCCAAATCCGAATGTGTTTCAAACTAGGTTTGGTACTAGTCCACAATTCTTTTAGAGTTTTTGGAACTGACTTAGAAGGTACCAAGTTTAGAAGATAAGCCGCTGTTTCTAGAGCATGTCCCCAAAACGACTTGGGTAAATTCGAATAACTCATCATCGATCTAACACTCTCTAAAAGAGTCCGGTTCCTTCTTTCTGCTACACCATTCTGCTGAGGTGTGCCAGGTGCAGTCAACTGGGATGAAATCCCATGTTCTGATAAATATTCTCTAAATTCTCCAAGCAGGTATTCGCCCCCACGATCTGATCGTAGTGACTTGATACATTTTCCTGAATGTCGCTTCTCCGCACTTGCTTTGTACTCTTTGAATTTTTCAAAGCACTCAGACTTGCGGTGCAACAGATAAATGTATCCATATCTCGAATAATCATCAATGAAAGTGACAAAATATTCATACCCACCTCTCGCTTGGATATTCATAGGTCCACATAAATCAGTATGAACCAATTCTAACACATCTTTGGCTCTATTTCCTTTTGCCTTAAAAGGTCTACTGGTCATTTTTCCTTCCAAGCAAGATTCACATACTGGAAATGGCTCCACTGCCAACGAGCCTAAAGGCCCATCTACTACCAATCTTTGAATCCTCCTCAAGTTAATATGACCTAATCTCAAGTGCCAAAGATATGTTTGGTTCAATCCAGAAGGTTCCTTTCTTTTACTAGAGGTAGAAAATGTATTATTAATTTCACTTGGTTGCAGCATTGGTTCTATAGGATCAATAATATATAAATTGTCTTGCAATGTACCAGAACATATAACTCGTTTATTCATCATAATGGAAACATTACGATACAAACAAACATTATAACCATCCATAACAAGTTTAGAAACCGAAATTAAATTCCTTCTAAATGAAGGTACATAAAGACAATTATTCAAAACCAAAATCCTATCATAACCAAAAGATAAAGAAATAACTCCAACTGCAACCACTGCTACTTTCGTAGCATCTCCCATGAACACATATATCTCGCCATCTCTAAGCAGCCTGGTTTTCTGGAACCCCTACATTGAATTACAAACATGATCAGTGGCTCCTGTGTCTACACACCAAGTGCTCGTAGACATAGCCGCTATATATGTTTCCGTAACAAGAGAAAGAGACATACCAGCATTGTTCTTCTTAGAAAGAGGACAATCCTTTTTCCAGTGACCCGACTGCTTGCACTTGAAGCACTTGCCCTTAGGCTTCTTCACTGAATTCTGAACTCCCAATGGTTTCACAACTTTCTGTGTCTGAACCTTCTTCTTCTTCTTTCCTTTCGGCTTTGAAGAAGAAACTTTCTCAGCCACATTTACCTGAACATTCTGCTGAAATAATGATTCCGCTGCCTGAAGCTCTGTCAGAAGTTCTGCAAGACTATACAACTTCTTGTTCATGTTGTAATTCAAGCGAAACGGCTCAAAGCTTTTGGACAAACTCATAAGTATGATATCGACCTGCGTTTCCGCATCAATATCAGCACCAAGGACCTCTAGTTCATTTATATGAGACATCATCAGAAGAACATGGTCCCTTACAGGTGTTTTTTCAGCCATCTGAGTGTTCATTAGAGACTTCATTGCTATTTGCCTAGCAGCCCTATTCTGATCTCCGAAAAGCTCCTTGAGATTATAGAGCATATCTGCAGCAGTGGTCATGGCCTGATGCTGATGTTGCAAAACACCCGACATTGCTGCCAGAATGTAACATCGCGACATCTCATCTGCCTTAGTCCACTTCTTAAAATACTCTTTTTCCTCATCCGGAGCATCGGCAGCAGGCTGTTCTGGTTTGGGTTCAATAGTACAAAATTTGAACTCTTCAGCAGTCAACACTATGTCCAAATTGCGTTTCCATTCAATATAGTTAGGTCCGGTAAGTTTGTTATCCTTAAGTATGGTGAAAAGTGGATTAAAGCCCATTCTATCCTGAGAATCATGCATATAACACTTAATCAGAAAATTGCATATATCTTAAAACCTATTTGTTTCCTCTAACAATTAATTAAAATTAATGCACTAATATTTAAATTCCATAAATATCTGGTACGTCATGATGGGTGACTTATATACCATTTAAATTTAAATATTACTTCGGTCCTACTACTAAATAATACGCCACGTTAGGGTGGACTATATATTATCTTTCATAGCTAAGTGTATACCATTATTTAGATCTTAAGTTGCCTTTAGTCAGACCCATCCGTTCGATGTATCAATGGATAAATCCCAGGTGTTTTCGGTGAAGTCACAGACGGACTCGCTTAAGAACACAACCCCTAAGACAGAAATATCCATTATCAACATCAATCAAGGAATGTCCAACTTTTTTCTCGAATTCTATGAAACTTGGTATGTCACGATGGGGTGAACTTACCTTTCAATATTCGTGATTAACTTAAGAGGATTGTCCTAGTAATATCCTTAACACTACCCAGACGTCATAAATCATATGCCACGATGGGTGACATATATCCAATTCATAATCGTCCTAGTGTTAAATTACATACAACCAATAATGGATGACCATGGGATCTAATATCAAATTAATTCCCTCTCCCACTTAGTATTTTAACATGAGTAATTTTATCTAGATGCATCGCCCTATGTTATTTCTTCGAGGTCCACATGTTATCAAAATAACAATACAAAGAACACATAACATAGCATAGCATGCATCTCTACATAATTAAATGGGGCCTATGTCATTATAATTATGTCTAACATGCATTCCAAATACACACATAATTTAATAACATAAAACATTTAATTAAAGCAATAAATGAAAATTTATGTCCATGTCGTCCTATTTATGTTAACCATGCAATTAAAATTACACACATAATTAACAACACACATAATAATTATTTAATGCAATAATTAAAATTAAATAGCAGAAAAATTAAAATAAAAAATAAATCCACTATTATGGCCAAAAAAAAAATTTCATCCGAAAATCCTGCGAAAACTTCAACTCGCTGTTTGAGGGTCTAAACGAGCTCAGACGCACATGAAACTTTGACAACGTCACTTTTCAATCGTGTAGAAAATCGAAATCCCTTTCCGAAAAGGTATTACTCATCGAAATCCGACACCGTATGCAAAAGTTACAACAGTTCGAAGTTGCATAGGCGAAATCTTGTAGCATCAGCGGAAGAACTTTGTTTTCTTGCAACTCCGTCGATCAAATAGTTACATACAACATAACATACCTATTCTATTACATCAGATCATAATCTAACATGAATACAAATCATGATTACAAGATTACAAAATCATAATAGAAAACAAAACTAGCACGATCAACCCTCGTGATTTACAACCACGATAAACCACGTGGAAACCAAAACAAAAAATAACCACGATTAAACCACGTGGGATCCAAACACATAATTAAAATAAAACGAGGCCATAATAGTGGATACTAAACAACCTGCAAAAGATTATTATCCAAGCATACCACTATACATACATAACCAATTTTAATTACGACATGGACATCATATCATAAAACATAGGACCCATAACCAGGCTCTTGATACCAATTGTTGGGAACCATGGACTTGGGGTGCTACTACATTTTATGATACACAATTAAGGAGTACGAAAAGAAAATCACCTTGTTAACGGTTGATTCCACGCTCTTCTATTGTATTCCCAAATTCCCTTGAGCGAAGTGTGGCCTCCGTCTTCTCAAGTTAACCTCTCTTCTTGCTCCTAGGTGGCTACAATATTTTTCTTAACCAACCCTAGCAAAAAGAGAATAAGAATATATATAGGGCTACAATAGGGATCATGGATAATTAGGTTGGGCCTTTTAATTACATCCTGGGCCTAGCCCAATGTAATTAAATATTAATTCAATCCACTAAAGAATTAATATTTGCACTACCTTTCCTAATACCGCAACTTAATTAATTAATTCGGTTCCAATATTATTTGCTTATTAAATTCCCCATGTTTAAAATAGCGCATGCCCATTAATTAAATAAATTACTGATAATTCATTTAATTAACATCTTATATCCTTGATCATCCACTCTACCTTTATTTAATTATGCCGGAATAAATCCACCTGCAGGGTTTCACATAATTAAATTCTTTTGAGCTTTCAAGGGGACATCATTAACCCGAATATTATCAGGACACGGATTCCTTCAATAAATAATATCCACCATATATATTATTCCATCACCCAAAATATAATGATATAATTCAAAAGAATTATTTCATATATAAATCAAAGCATGTAAATAATATACACGTGTCAATTACTATATCCGGATTAAGAACCTAAGCATTAATAATAACATAGAATCTTAGTTCACCTTCTTAATCAGTTTAAGGGAACAATTCTAAATTTGATCCTGTTCAATATACACAAAGTATACAAGTATTATTTAATAGTCAAGATAAACTATTCCCAAATAATACTTCAGTTATTCCAGTGGTTTGTCTAATTCCACTTAAACTGTGAACCCTTTACATTATATATAGACACTGATAATTTAATCTTCTGTTATCCCATTTGATACTAAATTATCCACAATATATAATAAATAGACAATGTAAAAATATGCAATCAAGATTCTCAATAAAATGGACAATGTTTATATACTACTAATGAATAGTTTAGTATAAAACCCAACACTATTGGCTCTGGATAATATGGCTCAGGCTCCTCCTGAATTGGTTGCTCTTGCATGACCTCAAATTCCTCTTCACTCTCCTCTTCTTGCACAATGTCTTCAATCCAGTTCTGTCTAACTGGAATAGCTTCATTGGTTTCCCAAACTCCCCATCCAGATGTTTGTCATCCTTCATGTGTCTCCCTTTCTCTCTCCCCTTCTCCAACTTTCTCCCCCTTAGTTGAGGAATCCTCGATGTAGTTATCCTCATTGTAAAAGGTAGTAGAAGGATCAGGTTGTTGATTTGAAGGTCCGGGTTGTTGGTTCCTAAGCATACTCCAAATAGACCGTATCCCGTCACCCTGATTCTCCATGAAGTCAGAAATGTCTGTATTCATCTCATGTATAGAAGCTAGCTTCAGGTCAATGTCATCCAATCTTAGCTTGGTAGTCTTCTCAATTCTGTCCAATCTCTGGTTCAGCTTAGACTCCTCTCTAGAAAGGGTGTTCATTGCATCTTTTACCCTAGCTTGACCATCCCGGATAACCAGAACGTCTTCTCTCAAAGCTTCTTGTCCTTGTTGTACAGCATTAACTTCATTCATGAATCCATCTTTCAGCTCTTTGACGTCAGTCCTCAAGTCGACTAATTCCTCCATTGCTTCCTTGTTCAATGAGTCCACTACCTGTTTAGTACCTGTTATAGTGCCAGATGCACTGCCTAAGACCCTGTATGTTCTTCTAGAATCAGCTGCAGCCAAGTCAACCTTCTCTTGAATAGACATTAAAGAAGCATTGGCTGGACTAGAGGAGATCCCTTAGTCAAAGGAAGGTCTCAGTGGAACCTTGAATAATGGATTTCCTTGTTTATCATGAACCGTCATCTCCTTGAGGGTGGATTGAACATGTACTTCTCTTTCTGTAGGCAGTAGCAGATCATCAATGTGTGATAGGGTTAGGGTGTCACTCTTCACATTTGGCTCTGGGTGTACACTCAACGTTTCTGTTGGTGTTTCACTCATCTTTCCTTTCTCACTCAGGCCAGGTGTAAGTGTTTTTGTTTCACTCAATCCCTTTGTGCTAGTTGTACCTGCAGAAGAAAACACTGTAGCCATCCTTAAGGAGGTCACCGGTGGTGCAATGGGGCTTCGCAAGTCCCCATCCTTGGTTAAACCAAGATGCTGATCATCCGTAGATGATGTATCCTTTGTAGGATCTAGAGTTTGAATCTCTAGGAGGCTAGAATCAGGCTCTATTAACAACAGAGATCCTGAAGCTTCCCCAATAGTCTGTGAAGACTTTACCTCAGTTAACTCCTCAATTGAAATTGATTCATTGTCACCGAGTTGCCGATATGCATATATTAGACCCTTTACCCGCGGGATCCAGATATGTTCCATTTGGGGAGGTAGACAATGACCCTTTAGATTGTGCATTTAGGTCAAATCCTTCTCTCGACGTCTATGAAGACTCTTGGTTCTTAGAACCTTCAACCAGTGAACCTGACCGTAATATGGTCGGAACACCAGTTGCTTCCGTCAATTCCTCCATGCTTGATTGAGCTATTGGTTCAGACATTGCTTTAGTTAATGTATCCCAATCAGCATCAGAAAAATCAATAAAGGGCGCTTTGGAAGTTTGAAATAAAGTATCAACAGTTGCCTCGGTTTCTATTCTTCTCCTTTTAGAGGAAGGCAGAGCTGTTGTTGAAGGGTGTATCTCCTTATGTGGTGCTGCTATGGCACTATCTCCCTTTACACTCATGGATGTTTGTATACTGGATATAGGAGGGGAAGGAGGTTCGTTTATTGTTTCATTTGGCTCTTCCAAAGGCTCTTCGACCGTGGTTAGAGATTGTGGGTTTGCAATTTCATGGTCAGGAATGGCCACTAGGGCTCTGGATCTACATCCATTGGTTGTTGTACATGAGCCATTTCAGGTTGAGGAACATTACCTTCATTTACATGTTCCCCTAGGGGTAGAAGTGGTAGGGGCACCGTTCTTAGATAGTCTGTGAGAACAGTGGGTACCCCTGGAAGATGATTCTTTCTTATCAGAGCGGTTATTGCATTGCTCTTCATCCTCATGCACTCCGTGGTCTCCTTGTTTGCGAATGTCTCACGCTCATCATCTGTTAAGATATCATTGAGAATTAGCTGTAGGAACCTAGGATAGAAACAAAGAACATCTTCATTTATGCATGTTCTGTCTTCCAGTGGTCCCATGCACAGAATGACTTGATCAATCACTAATCGTCCTATGTTGATATGCCTATTGTTAGCAATGGCAAACCCTATTTTCTGAAGAAATAAGGGAATACCATGCAAATTTGTAAGCTTAGCAGTAAAAACATGGATAAGTGTGTGAAAGAAAAAGTTCCATGGCTTTTTCAGGTAATGCTTAAGAAACTCTCCCACAAAGAAGTTTGGTTGTTGACTTCTAATGAGAGTGAAGAAAGCATGTATCTTCTCAGTTGTGGGATCCGGAACATGGTTTTCTGTTGGAAAATGTAGTATTCTGTTAAAGTCATGTTCCGTCACCCTTATTGTTCTGCCCCCTGGCACAACAAAACTAAAGGATCTCACATTTTTCTCACTTGTATCTGTGGCGGTTGTGTACAACGCAGTCAATTGATCGATGCAAAGGACTACGGGAGTACTCAATGCATATGCCACTAATGATCGTGTATTCAAAAACTCTGCCCATGCACGAAACTGTAAGTTCGTAATGGCTTGCAAGTTTTGAAACGAGACATGATTAGTCTTGGTTACGATAAATTCTCCGGCCATTTTTTTCAAATTTCCAGAAAATTAATTTTTTAAACCAAAACTAATTTCTCAATTAATTATTTCTAATTAATTAAACTTTTAAAAAATTAACCCCCTTTTTTTTTTAAATAAATCACCTAGCCAAAGACAAGTTCCTAGATTTAGAACTCTGACAACAAATCGAAAAAGGATTAGTGAATTACAACCTTAAGAACTCAATTGATAAATTAACAGAGTACTAAATTCTCACTAATGATCAAAGTATCACAGTTCTAGTTACTCTCTCGATGGTTTTCTTTGGAGAACAACTAAAAAACTCAACAACACACAGTACACAGTAATTTCTTTGTGAAAGAAGAATTCACTGTAGTAATAGTAACTGTTGAAGGTTAATAATCAGTGGGTAATCAAGAAAGTATCGAGCTTTTGTGTTCTTGGCCGTGTATGTATTGTAAGTAAAAAAAACTCTAGTTTTTCTTAGATCTGTAAAAACTGAAAAAGAAAAAGCTAAGGCATAGTTTTATACTTAATGAAACTGTCAGGGGCAATTTAGTCAATACAGTGTTCGATATATTTTATTGAACGTTCGATGGTTTTCACATAGGGGAAAAACTGTCAACTGCACTTCGATAGTTTTTGAAAAACTATCGAAGTTTTTGAAAATCAGAATTTAAAAGGTTTTTATGAAAACTTTCGAACTCTGTTTCTGTTAACACCAAGAAACTATCGAACACAATTTATGAAAACCATCGAGAATTTAGATAATAATAATAAAAAAAAAATTCACTTCGATGTATTTTCAATTACTTTTTCAAAAACTATCGAGAATTTACATATGGAATTAGATAAATTCACTTCGATATATTTTTAAAATTATTCTCAAAAACTATCGAGAATTGACTTCGATAGTTTTTTTGTTCCTTTTCAAAAACTATCGAAAATTAATTTCGATAGAATTATCTTTGTACTTAGAAAAACTGTCGAATTTCCTAAATTCGATATTTTTTGCTTCTGATTCAATTTCTAAAAATTGTTCTGTTTTAAAAATCAAACCTTTTTGTATTTCCTGTCAAGTTTTATTTTGAATAAATCTTTTAAAATTTACCAAAATCAATTGTTAACAGAAAATTCACAATTTTCTTAGAATAAAATCGACTAAATATCATTGAATGATATTAACCAATTAAAATCCAATAAATTATGCTGCATTAATCTACAATGTTAAAAACAAAGTAAATTAATTCAAATTAAATAGATGCTTAAATATTTAGAACAAATATTAGCACCTAAATAATTTTTAGAATTAATAACCAATTAAATGCCAGAAGATATATCATCCATAATTATGACATAAAATTAGTACAATAATCCTAACTACGAGAATTTCTCCAGGAAATAAATTCACGAGTCCTAAGGACATGGAAATGCTTAAACTCATGTATTCACTAGGACTATCTGCAGTTACTGACTTCTAATCAAAATCAATTAGAAAGATTTAACATCCCAAGTTCACCAACCAGCTTTGAAAAAGTGGATTCATCAAGTGGTTTAGTGAAGATGTCTGTAATTTGTTCCTCTGTGGGTACAAAATGTAACTCCACAGTTCCATTCATGACATGCTCTCGGATAAAATGATACCTGATGTCGATGTGCTTCGTCCTCGAGTGTTGCACTGGGTTGTTCGAGATTGCTATGGCACTTGTGTTGTCGCAAAATATTGGAATCTTTGTCAACAAAATCCCATAGTCACAGAGTTGGTTTCTCATCCACAAGATCTGAGCACAGCAGCTACCAGCAGCAATGTATTCAGCCTCAGCTGTTGATGTGGACACTGAATGCTGCTTCTTGCTATACCAGGAAACTAACCTTCTTCCAAGAAACTGACAGCTTCCTGAAGTACTCTTCCGATCAATCTTACAACCTGCAAAATCAGAGTCTGTGTATCCAATAAGATCAAATCATGTATCTTTAGGGTACCAAATTCCAAGATTTGGGGTCCCCTTAAGATATCTAAATATTCGCTTAACAGCTATTAGATGAGATTCTTTAGGATCAGACTGAAACCTAGCACATAAGCATGTTGCAAACATTATATCTGGTCCAGAATCATTATCATCATGATTATTATTAATAACTGTTACAACCTCAGGTTCTTCTTCGATGTCAGAGAGATCTCCTGATAGATTTTCAAATACCAAGGATTCAAAGTTCTCTCTAGTTTGCAGGCCTGGTCTTTTGGTGTCGTCAAATGTTACATTAAAGCTTTCCAACACCTTCTTATCTTCAATCACATATACCCTGTAAGCCTTAGATTCCAGAGAATAGCCCAGAAAAATGCCTTCATCTGCTTTGGCATCAAACTTGCCTAGATGTTCTCCATCTTTAAGTACAAAGCACTTTGCACCAAACACATGAAAGTACTTCAGTGTTGGCTTCTTGTTGGCCATTAACTCATACGGAGTCTTTTCATGACCTTTGTTGATCAGGGTTCGATTCTGAGTGTAGCAAGCTGTATTCACTGCTTCAGCCCAAAAATAAGTGGGAAGTTTTGATTCATTCAACATGGTCCTTGCTGCTTCAACCAAGGTCATGTTCTTCCTTTCCACTACTCCATTCTGTTATGGAGTTCTTGGTGCTCAAAACTGTCTTGATATTCCTTTCTCTGAGCAGAAATCATTAAGAACTGCATTCCTGAATTCAGTTCCATTGTCTGATCTGATTGTCCGCACAGGTAGCTTAGCTTCCACTTCTATCTTCTTGATGTGATCAATGATTAGTTGTGTTGCTTCATCCTTTGATTGTATGAACAACACCCACGTGTACTTGGAGTAGTCATCCACCATCACCAATGCATATCTTTTTCTTGAAAGTGACATAACATTAACTGGACCAAATAAATCCATATGAATCAGCTGTAATGGTTCAACAATGTTTGTCATTCCTTTGCTTCTATGTGATGCTTTCTTCGACTTCCCCTTTTCACATGCTTCACATAGTCCCTCCTGATTGAATTCCATCAGGGGCAACCCTCTCACTAACTCTCTCTTTACCAAAGAGTTCATAGTTTTGAAGTTCAGATGTGAGAGCTTCTTGTGCCATAGCCAACTTTGTTCTGAAGATGCCTTTCCATAGAAACATGTAACTTCTCCTTCACTGGTAGAACTTAAGTCAGCTATAAACAAGTTTCCTTTTCCCACTCCCAGTAGAGCAAGCTTCTCATCCTTCCTGTTTGTGATCAAACACTTGTCCTTTCTGAAATCTATATTGTAGTCTTTATCATAGAACTGACTGATACTTAGAAGATTGTGCTTTAATCCTTCAACAAGAGAGATGTTTTCAATGATGACATTCCCAATTTTCAATTTACCATATCCCGTAGTGAATCCTTTGTTGTCATCTCCAAAGTTACAATCGGGCCGGTCTTCTTAACCACCTCTGTAAGCAGGGACTCTTCACCAGTCATGTGTCTAGAACAACCACTATCCAGAATCCACACAACCTTTGAGCTTTTAACCTTACCCTGCAATCACAGATTGATTAAGCGGACTTTGGTACCCAAAATTGTTTGGGTCCTGAAGGTTTAGATGATTTAACAGGAGTAACATACAATTTAGTCTTACCATGTTTGATATTCATAGTATCTGTGGATTTAACATTAACAGTGCTTTTGCTACTATCATTCATCAACTTAAAATAAGCATGCATGATGTTGAACTTGCATAGCAAACACTCTTTCTTTCCACAGGGTTCATGAAGATCAGGCATATCAGACATGTTATGCATTTCAGAAGTATTAGCAGTTTCTACTTTAACCTGTTTACATGCATGTGTAAGGTGTCCAGCAGAATTACAGATAGTGCACAACTTCATAGATGCAATGGGAGAAAATGGAACAATTTCCTGATTAACACTCTTCTTTTTCCCATTCCTGTTCTTTTTAGCCTTATTAACTAAGTCACCTACTTCAGTTTTAGGTATTACAGTTTTTACTGAATCCTTAGGCAACTTAGTCTTTACCTCTTTTTCCTTCAATAAATCCTCCTCAAGCAATTCTTGTGTTATGAAAAGGTCATCCTCATGAAAAGGTTCTTAGAAGGACTTGACAAAGACTGGACTGACCACATTCTTAAGAATATGTGGAATATCCTTCTTGACAACAGAACATGTCACAGGAAATTACAGAGTCCTTTTCCCAGCCTTTTTGGAGTAGTCAAGTCCTATAGCAGTTTTACTACCCTGGGTCTGAGTATCAATGATTTCCTTAGCAATCAGGGCGGAATTCTTAAAAGCATTCAGCTTCAAATCTAAATCTGAAATCTGCTTCCTGAGGATAGTCTCTATCTCATCATTACACTTGACCTTGTTCTCTAAGTACGAATTCTTTTGCTTAAGATCTTCTAATGTGACAGCTACAAGCTCTAGTTCTTCATTTTTAGATTCTAGATTTTTAATCTTAAGAACTAGTTTAACATTCTCCATTTCAGATGCTAGCATGCTTGTGTGTACATTAAACAATTCAAAACTTAGATCTTGTAGCATCTGCGATCTCAATTCAAAGGATTTGGTCGTCACGCTGCAATCTCAATTCAAAAAACCTGCTCAATATTAAATCAACACAATAATAACATCTGCGACCCCAACTCTACCAAGAATCTTTAAAGGTTAAAGTGCTAGAAACAAGAATCCAAAATTCCATTACATAAAAATTTTCTTCTTTACAACCATTCTCTTTACATAAAGTCTAAAACACTAGTATAACTTCGATAAGAAGTATACCAGGCAACTAATCTTATACAATCTAATATTTAATAGAAATCATCTTTATACAAACCTATCACTAGCTTCAAATGCTCTGGATCAGAACATCTTCATGCTACTATCCTTTCCCATCTCAGACCGGCTATGCGGACAACTCTCGCCAATATACCTTCTTACTGAAAGGCTAAAATATATAAAGAAAACAAGTATGAGGGAAAGAATTGCTCAGCAAGTGCATTATCAAGTATAATATGAAAAGTTTCCAAAATAAACTTTGGATTTTCAAATAAACAAGCCTTTGGCTTAAACATTTGTAATATCTAAAATTCTCAAATCAAGTTTGGTAATTTACCACAATTTCTCATTCAGCTTCTCGCAACTGAATAGTTTAAAACACAAAAAGATTTATATTGGTCGTCATGGTTACCCGAACAACAATAACTACAATAGTATGTAGAAAATATGAGATAAATATAACTCATACGTCTTCAAGACCATAGTTTATACAAAATACTATTTTTGAAGATAACAGATCTATTCACAACATCTTCTGAAACCAACAACTCTGGAAGGGTAGAATAATCAAGGAATAAGACTGAGCCAACGCGCTTGGTCATGGAAGAAAGAACGTACTTCACGACTTCAATATGGTACCGACCGAATATGCGGTATGAATAAAACTCATCAAGGTAAATGTCTCACAACTGTCAGTGAAATCCAAGAAGTGGAGTTTTGACTATTTGGAATCCAATGTATTAAGAGTAAGTGATTTCAGCAAGATTGAAACCACTTTTTATTAATCAACGAACCAACAACTTCAAGCAAACGAATAAACCTGAATATCAGGTCATAACTCACAAGTACAGAACATATGGATGTAATCCATTTCAGATATAAGAAGTGATATTAGAATTGGATTTTTTTATTCATCATATTCAAATCAAAGGTTGAGCTGCTGATCAGTCACGCATCAACCCCGGACTTGCTTATGGCAAAGCCCTCTACTGGATCCTTGGCCATCTTGGCCTTAATTAACTTCGACCATAAATTTGGTCCGACCATTATTGGTCCTCATTTTTAAAAACATTCCAATTCTATTTTATATACATCAGGTGTCAGCACAATTGACAACCTTACTTACGACAGCCAGGTGTCGGAAGAATCGACAACCTTAATACAACAATCGCTGGAAAACTCACGTTCCAGGAAACAACTCAACTATGAAGAATCCATCACGGAATAACAATATAATCTAGTATCGACGAGATCGACACAATATTGAGAGGTGCACATGAAAAGCGACAGTATAATAAACATCGACGAGATCGATGCAACAACTGGGATAATGATGAAGAATACCCAATAACATGCATAGCAAGATAAGTACACAATGACAGGGTGCAATAGTTACAAAAGATCTTCAACTGCTCAATATCAAATGAGGTTCGAGAAATAGATTCGAAATGTTTTCAATGGTACGTAAGTATACACTGACAAGATTAAGTCCGATATGAAACAGGCATTATGACATCAACAGAATTTGCAACAACTCAATATAGAGTAGGGTTCAAAGAACTGGCTCTAGATGGCCTCAACAGTATAAATTATCACATTATGAAAGAATTAGTTAAGAATCACCAATTTGGTAAGTGACGAGAAAGTCAGGTTCGAGTTTAAGAAAGATTTAAGGTGAAGTTTATAAATAAAGGAAACAAGGGTTTACTGACTTCTGACAGAAATAGTTTAAGTCCTTCGAACATATACTTATAATAGATAAGCCTTGCATTTGCAGGAAGTAAACTAAATCATGCACAACATATATGAATTCGAATCAGGGAATGGATCAGATAATCGCATTAACAAGAAATGATAATACTTGCATAGGTGCAAGATGGAAAAATAGAATACCTGTAGAACAAGTACCCCAACTTCAGAATTTAAAATAACATTTTACCCTCATCGGGTTCACAAGTTCCCACTCATATAGGGTTGGCAATATTCCAACCTAATATTTTTAAATCAAGAATTTTGAAAGAAAGCCTTAGTATACAGCCCATAACTATCTTTTAAATCGTTTCAACACAATATTTATATTTTTCCAATCAACATGGAAATATGAATCTAAACTCAAAAGGTATAAAATAATACTCGTCAATTTACGAGATTAAATAACATACTTGCAATTCAATGCAAGGGAATCGACATTTGGAAATTTAGTGAAAAGTATTCAACTTTTATAATAATAATTCAAGACAAAATCACTCAATAATATGTGAAAGAAATAGACACTTGCCTCTGGTCCTTAGCTATTACGTAAGCTGAATAACACGACTTCCTCCTTATTATGGTCTTATAACACGATTCTCTATTTCCGTCCTTCCTTGATTTAACGCTCTTGTGATTACCATCAATCTGATCCTTACGATTTTGAATCCACGCGTCGATATCTCCGTTGGAATAAAATACTTGCAATGTCCTCTACGGGTGTTGACGTTTCCTTGGTGTTAAATCGCCTCGCAAATAACCCAATCAATCGTAAACAATACCTCATCCTTCTCCGACGTCTTTCATTTAACATACTTCGATAATCTGACTCGTCTCGTCTAATAGCCTCTGTTGCATAGATAACCATGTTTCAATTGATAGAATAATCATGATCAATTAAATAAATAACCCACGTAACTCGCTCGTCAAAGATCTCTATACTATAAAAGTCAACATCTAAGTCAACGGCCTCTTAAATCTCATTTTCTAACATTACTGACAAATTTCTATTCCAACTACCCCTCGTGATAATATTAGACACAACCAAAGTATTTAAACAAGTCTTAAAACAATTATTCGCATTTATGACTCAACAAGCAGATAATTCACATAATTCATATAGCACATATCGTCATTTAATTGTGATAATTAAATCACATAAGTCTCGTAACATCTAAGAAATAATTTTAGAAAAATATACGACTCTCCTTTCAAAGGATTTAAACCTCAAAATATTTTTAGGTCAAAATCGGACCATTTCTCCCAATATAATTATTAAAACAATTTAATCAATTAATATAAAAATTAATTGACAATATCCAAACACTCCAACTATTTTTAAATAAATAAACCAAGCAAGAAAATAATTAAACTCAATTTTAATTAATTAAATCTAATTAATTATTAATTATTATGAATTAACTGATTAAAAGAATTAATCAATTAATTAAATTAATTAATTATTAATAAAAAATAATTAAATTTAATCAATTTCCGAATTTAAATAAATATTTATGAATTTATAAAATTTTCGGAATAATAAAATGTATTTTTAAATCAAAGATATGATTTTTAGAATTTTTAAAACAATTTTTGAATTATTTTAAAAATAAAAATCCAGAAACACTATTCATAAAAAGGGAATTAAGGTTTTTGGATCGAAACCGGGTCGGGTAGAGTTTCGAAAACGGGTCGCCAAGAACACAGTGGGTCGCCAAGAACAGCCGGCGGAAACCCAGAATCCGGCCGGTGTTCCGGCCATCTACCACCGTCGGCGACCACGCAAACATCACCAAAACACACCGACTTCCGAGGGGAAAACACGGGAATAACAGGGTCATCACAAAACTCGACTAATTAACACACAACTTCACAGAATTCGCCCAAAACCAGCCAGAAAATTCCCGCTGTCGGCGGTGCTACCGCTTTCCGGCCAACTGGAAATTAACACAAAACCCAAAACCGTTTACACAGATCGATTCCACTCCCAACGATCTATTTAACTGCTTAAACACAATCAAGAACCAATCAATGAATCAAAAGTCCGGCCAAAAACCCAAGAACTCCGACGAACTTCACATTTTCCGATTTGCCCATTTTCTAACTCAGAAATTAAATTAAAAATCACCCACATACTCCTCACAACATGAACAACACAATTATGCAATCAATTTACAAGAACAACAAAGATTAAAGTTTCCCCCAAATTAATACAAGAAATTCGAATTAATTAAAATAATGAAAATAATAAAAACTCAGAAATCATACCCACATGAATTTTGATGATGGATTTAGATAGAGGATGATGAGAGATTCGATTCGACTACTAGAGCGTCGAAATCGGATTCCGATAACGCCTTCAAAATTGAGTTTGATTCTCAAGAACACGAAGAACACGTTTCAGGGGTTTTTAGATATTTAACGATAATTAAGCTTTATTATACGCAAAACAAAGTACTTTGTGCTTTTTTATACTAAACGGAAAATAATACCCCAAACGACATTTTTGGATCGATATTGATCCGATGGATCGCTTTAAATACAATTTAACAGAATATACTCTTTAAATCTTTAATAAAGTAGAATACACGTGTTACGAGACGATAATCATCCAGAATGTACGGATAACTACCAGTATCGTTTAATAATAGATATACGAACCAAAATACCTCTATTACGAATATTTCCGAATACTTCCCACTTTAACGAATGAAATATTGGTACGAACGATATACCAATTTCCCGAATAATTTTGGGAACGATCTAGATTTTCTGTTCGATAATTAGAATAGAATAAAATAGTATGACATCCTTTTCAAAATAATTTCTAATCCCCCACACATTTTACATAGTATCCCAATGTCACATATTCGATCATTTAACGAATAACTTAACACATTTAAACAGATAAAACATTTAATAAATTTTAATATGAAAATAAAATTTCATTTCACATCAAATATTTACACGTAATTTTCCCGGATCTTACATCCTTCCCCCCTTAACAAGATTCTGTCCTCAGAATCAGCTTTTGCAAACATCTGTGGATACTTTTCCAACCTCTTTCTCTCAAATTCCTAGGTTGACTCTTCAACCTTAGGTTTTCTCCTCGTACTCTTACTAATTTGACCCCTCTATTACTTAACACTTTCTCATATTGACTCAACATCTTAATCGGTTGCTCAACATAGAACAAATTTAACTAAATCTCTGTAGGTTCATATTCTATGAAATACACTATGAATACACAACTCATGGAGTGGTAAACAATCTTGTACGCAACTTTCCCAACACGCAGTAGATCGACGTAAGGTGGCATCTCAAAATTATCATAGTAACTGTTGTCGTAAGGGAATCTAATCAATGGTAAATGATCATTCCAATTTCCTTCAAAATTTAGTGCGCAACCATAGTCTGTCTTTCAATCGTTTGGATGGTCTCCTCATTCTGATTGTCTGTCTGAATTCTTTAATTAAGTCGCGGATCTCTGTCAAATACAATTGGACCCGTCATTCCATGTCGTACTATTATCTCATTCAAATAGAGATGAACCAACTCATCCAATGAATATCTTTCGTTAATCGGTCAATAATAACTCAAATAATATCATGATTAGCTCTAGGCCCTGGCAACTCTACTAAAAGTCTATCTTAATACGTTTCCACTTCCATTCAGAAATCTCTTTAGTTGTAATCGTCTACTATATCTTTGTTATTCTGTCTTCATTTTCTGACATCTCAAGTAGTTAAATACTCACCATCATCAATATTCTTTTAAATCTCTTATATATCCTTGCATTACCTTCTTATCCATTATACTTTCTCGTTCCCTCTTATAATTAAATTCCATTTCTTTTTCCATAACTCTTTCCTTAATGTAGCCCTTTCCCTTTGATCAATTCTGGTTGAATCCTAATTTCAGTCATTTCTTCTAGTTAATCTCTTGTTATTATAACCTTAAAGCTCCATCACTTCCAATTCTTGTACCGAAGATATTTACACCTCTAATCTTGCTTTACTACTTATAAAGTCAGCTTCTAATATAATCTCTTGGTTAATTCTATCTATCTCCAATATAGCTAACAAATGTTTTCAACAATCACATACCTTCCGTGCCAAATAAATATTCAATTTAAACAATCACGCCTTACCTTGTCCATTGTCCTTAAATCCTTGTTAAAGCCTCTTCATCTTCTTTTCTTAGTTATAAATACGGTGAGAAATACACCTCATCAACTTGGTGACTTAGCTTCATACTTTAAAAATTGTTCTACTTAGTTCCAAGAACTTAATTAATCTCCATTTGATTTCCCAAGTAATTCAGAAGATACATTCGCAGTAACACTCAGGACACCTTTCCCAGGGTACCATCTTATTCCCCGAATAACTTGATCAAATCGACATCATCTTGGTTCTTATTCTATACATCCACGTTGACTGGTAAGATCTACCTTAACTATATTGAGCAAAAGACTTGCAACCATATCACACAATCTTGGAATATTCAAAGATCCAATCATTCCCCATTATTAGCCTATCATTAAAAGTTCTTCTTATTGAGACAAAAATCTATTATGTCCAATTTCCAATCAACTCTTGAATTATCTATCTATCATAAATGGTTACTGAGGCTTCATGGCGCGTCGCTGTTTCTTCAAATATTATTCCATCTTCAAATACTGTCGTTTCTATCAAATAAAATTTGATCCATTCTTCCACATCGTAACGTTAATCGATAGAGAGAGAACAACTGGCTTCGCTATATGTTACTAGTATTCTAATCGCATCATAATCCATTTTCGCTCGTGGTAATTCAATCGCAAATTCTTCGTTAATTATGGTAAGGTAATTTCCTCCCAACCTGGTGGCATACCTTCCAGATTATTTGAAATAACAAACTTCATGACATTTTGAAGAGAAAAGGTTCTGTATCATAGCAAATGTCCCACAATTGTGGTTATCAAATTTACATATTCTAAAGCGAACATTATTGGAAATAAAAGAATCACTGAGAGATCAATTTGATCACATGAACTCAATGTTGTGTGTCTTAATTAAGACAGTACTAAAGGTAATTAACCTTCTTGTATTGCACAACACACAAGTGACGACGTCCCATCAGACTTCTATCACATAGAAAGATAGTCCTTGTGTCCCCTATAAATAGGGTTGTTTGTCTCAGTTAGAGTAGAGAAATATGAAAAAAATTTAAAGTCAAAGTAACAACCAAGACCTTTCGATAAGAAATCTCAGATACATACCTTGGATTGGAACTGAGTAAATTCCCAAAGGTGTTACTTCAGAAAAGAGGAATAACCAGAAAAGGAAGTATTGAACAAAAAGTGTTTCATTACAATTAGAGGGATTCACCATTGGAGAATGAAAGAGTTGAAATTTAAATAACACATTTTCAACAGGCCTCAAAATTTAAAATAGATATCACAACAACCTCTGATGCAATTGCAAACATGATTGATCAAAAGTATCAAATACAAAGTCAAAAGGTGGAATATATTCACCAACATAAGTTTCGCTTAAAGGAATGTCAAATATTTCATTAAGATGGAAATGTATTACCAAGGTCTCCACATATGTCTTCTTTGTCGGCTCCTTCGATAGCTCGTTATCCGATTCTAAGACCT
This sequence comes from Heracleum sosnowskyi, assembly GCA_030848705.1. NCBI lineage: Eukaryota > Viridiplantae > Streptophyta > Magnoliopsida > Apiales > Apiaceae > Heracleum > Heracleum sosnowskyi. Next base: position 79,160,760 of record CM061235.1, read on the forward strand.
TCTTTTCCACGTCGTAAAGTTATCAATATCGTATGTTGCCGTCAACTCGTAATAGTCCTTAAAGATTCCGCCGTAGACATCTACAAACGTAAGAAGTTCTATCCAGCTCAGCACAATCATCTCAACCAAATACCTCTATCTTAACTCACTCAGTGGTACTATATCCAATAGTCCAACATGAACTCTAAATGAGCTCTGACGTTCCTTACATAACTACACACACTCCTACACACTCTCGTTTCTAGTTTTTACTATAACCCTGCTCTGATACCAACTGTAACATCCCTAAATCCGGGGTCAAAGGATTTGGTCATCACGCTGCAATCTCAATTCAAACAACCTGCTCAATATTAAATCAACACAATAATAACATCTGCGACCCCAACTCTACCAAGAATCTTTAAAGGTTATAGTGCTAGAAACAAGAATCCAAAATTCCATTACATAAAAATTTTCTTCTTTACAACCATTCTCTTTACATAAAGTCTAAAACACTAGTATAACTTCGATAAGAAGTATACCAGGCAACTAATCTTATACAATCTAATATTTAATAGAAATCATCTTTATACAAAACCTATCACTAGCTTCAAATGCTCTGGATCAGAACGTCTTCACGCTACTATCCTTTCCCATCTCTGACCGGGTATGCGGACAACTCTCGCCAATATACCTTCTTACTGAAAGGCTAAAATATATAAAGAAAACAAGTATGAGCGAAAGAATTGCTCAGCAAGTGCATTATCAAGTATAATATGAAAAGTTTCCAAAATAAACTTTGGATTTTCAAATAAACAAGCCTTTGGCTTAAACATTTGTAATCTCTAAAATTCTCAAATCAAGTTTGGTAATTTACCAAAATTTCTCATTCAGCTTCTCGCAACTGCATAGTTTAAAACACAAAAAGATTTATATTGGTCGTCATGGTTACCCGAACAACAATAACTACAATAGTATGTAGAAAATATGAGATAAATATAACTCATACGTCTTCAAGACCATAGTTTATACAAAATACTATTTTTGAAGATAACAGATCTATTCACAACATCTTCTGAAACCAACAACTCTGGAAGGGTAGAATAATCAAGGAATAAGACTGAGCCAACACGCTTGGTCATGGAAGAAAGAACATACTTCACGACTTCAATATGGTACCGACTTAATATGCGGTATGAATAAAACTCATCAAGGTAAATGTCTCACAACTGTCAGTGAAATCCAAGAAGTGGAGTTTTGACTATTTGGAATCCAATGTATTAAGAGTAAGTTATTTCAGCAAGATTGAAACCACTTTTTATTAATCAACGAACCAACAACTTTAAGCAAACGAATAAACCTGAATATCAGGTCATAACTCACAAGTACAGAACATATGGATGTAATCCATTTCAGATATAAGAAGTGATATTAGAATTGGATTTTTTTATTCATCATATTCAAATCAAAGGTTGAGCTGCTGATCAGTCACGCATCAACCCCGGACTTGCTTATAGCAAAGCCCTCTACTGGATCCTTGGCCATCTTGGCCTTAATTAACTTCGACCATAAATTTGGTCCGACCATTATTGGTCCTTGTTTTTAAAAACATTCCAATTCTATTTTATATACATCAGGTGTCGGAAGAATTGACAACCTTAATACAACAATCGCTGGAAAACTCACGTTCCAGGAAACAACTCAATTATGAAGAATCCATCACGGAATAACAATATAATCTAGTATCGACGAGATCGACACAATATTGAGAGGTGCACATGAAAAGCGACAGTATAATAAACATCGACGAGATCGATGCAACAACTGGGATAATAACGAAGAATACCCAATAACATGCATAGCAAGATAAGTACACAATGACAGGGTGCAATAGTTACAAAAGAGCTTCAACTGCTCAATATCAAATGAGGTTCGAGAAATGGATTCGAAATGTTTTCAATGGTACGTAAGTATACACTGACAAGATTAAGTCCGATATGAAACAGGCATTATGACATCAACAGAATTTTCAACAGCTCAATATAGAGTAGGGTTCAAAGAACTGGCTCTAGATGGCCTCAACAGTATAAATTATCACATTATGAAAGAATTAGTTAAGAATCACCAATTTGGTAAGTGACGAGAAAGTCAGGTTCGAGTTTAAGAAAGATTCAAGGTGAAGTTTATAAATAAAGGAAACAAGGGTTTACTGACTTCTGACAGAAATAGTTTAAGTCCTTCGAACATATACTTATAATAGATAAGCCTTGCATTTGCAGGAAGTAAACTAAATCATGCACAACATATATGAATTCGAATCAGGGAATGGATCAGATAATCGCATTAACAAGAAATGATAATACTTGCATAGGTGCAAGATGGAAAAATAGAATACTTGTAGAACAAGTACCCCAACTTCAGAATTTAAAATAACATTTTACCCTCATCGGGTTCACAAGTTCCCACTCATCTAGGGTTGGCAATATTCCAACCTAATATTTTTAAATCAAGAATTTTGAAAGAAAGCCTTAGTATACTGCCCATAACTATCTATTAAATCGTTTCAACACAATAATATTTTTCCAATCAACATGGAAATATGAATCTAAACTCAAAAGGTATAAAATAATACTCGTCAATTTACGAGATTAAATAACATACTTGCAATTCAATGCAAGGGAATCGACATTTGGAAATTTAGTGAAAAGTATTCAACTTTTATAATAATAATTCAAGACAACATCACTCAATAATATGTGAAAGAAATAGACACTTGCCTCTAGACCTGGCAATGGACCGTGTACGTGTACTTTCGTGTCGTGTACTTTCGTGTTTTCGTGTACTTAATGTAAAACTCATATCCGACCCGTTTTGGATTCGTGTACTAAATTTGAAACACATATCCAATTCAAAACGTGTCGTGTACTTTACGTGTCGTATTCGTGTACATTAAACAAAAATATAAATTTAATTTAATTAAAATTTATATATTATAAAACTATTTTAATTATTTAAATGTTTATGAAATGTGTAGTAAATATTTATCACATACAATTTTACAAAAATTTGTAAATATAATTTATATATATAAATGTATACTTCTTATATATAAATGTATAACTTACTGACAATTAATCGTGAAACTTTTATTTATTGTTCATATGTAATTGCTTAGATCTTCTCTAAATATACAATACTATAAATAATATATATTTTTTAAAATTATTTATTTACTTCATTAATTCGTGTACTTTCGTTCCGTGTCGTGTACCTATTGTGAAAACCCAAACCCGACACTAATTATATTCTTGTTTTTTCGTGTTCGTGTACTTTCGTGTTCGTGTACCAATTTTTTGCACCCAAACACTAATTATCCGTGTCGTGTTCGTACCGTGTTCACGTGTCATGTATCAAATTGCCAGCTCTACTTGCCTCTGGTCCTTAGCTATTACGTAAGCTGAATAACACGACTTCCTCCTTATTCTGTTCTTATAACACGATTCTCTATTTCTGTCCTTCCTTGATTTAACGCTCTTGTGATTACCATCAATCTGATCCTTACGATTTTGAATCCACGCGTCGATATCTCCGTTGGAATAAAATACTTGCAATGTCCTCTACGGGTGTTGACGTTCCTTTGGTGTTAAATCGCCTCGCAAATAACCCAATCAATCATAAACACTACCTCATCCTTCTCCGACGTCTTTCATTTAACATACTTCGATAATCTGACTCGTCTCGTCTAATAGCCTCTGTTGCATAGATAACCATGTTTCAATTGATAGAATAATAATGATCAATTAAATAAATAACCCACGTAACTCGCTCGTCAAAGATCTCTATACTATAAAAGTCAACATCTAAGTCAACGGCCTCTTAAATCTCATTTTCTAAAATTACTGACAAATTTCTATTCCAACTACCCCTCATGATAATATTAGACACGACCAAAGTATTTAAACAAGTCTTAAAACAATTATTCGCATTTATGACTCAACAACCAGATAATTCACATAATTCATATAGCACATATCGTCATTTAATTGTGATAATTAAATCACATAAGTCTCGTAACATCTAAGAAATAATTTTAGAAAAATATACGACTCTCCTTTCAAAGGATTTAAACCTCAAAATATTTTTAGGTCAAAATCGGACCATTTCTCCCAATATAATTATTAAAACAATTTAATCAATTAATATAAAAATTAATTGACAATATCCAAACACTCCAACTATTTTTAAATAAATAAACCAAGCTAGAAAATAATTAAACTCAATTTTAATTAATTAAATCTAATTAATAATTAATTATTAAGAATTAATTGATTAAAAGAATTAATCAATTAATTATTAATCAAAAATAATTAAATTCTATCAATTTCCGAATTTAAATAAATATTTATGAATTTATAAAATTTTCGAAATAATAAACTGTATTTTTAAATCAAAGATATGATTTTTAGAATTTTTAAAACAAATTTGGAATTATTTTAAAAATAAAAATCCAGAAACACTATTCATAAAAAGGGAATTATGGTTTTTGGATCGAAACCGGGTCGGGTAGGGTTTCGAAAACGGGTCGCCAAGAACACGGGGGGTCGCCAAGAACAGCCGGAGGAAACCCAGAATCCGGCCGGTGTTCCGGCCATCTACCACCGCCGGCGAACACGCAAACATCACCAAAACACACCGACTTCCGAGGGGAAAACACGGGAATAACAGGGTCATCACAAAACTCGACTAATTAACACACAACTTCACAGAATTCGCCCAAAACCAGCCAGAAAATTCCCGCCGTCGGCGGTGCTACCGCTTTCCGGCCAACTGGAAATTAACACAAAACCCAAAACCGTTTACACAGATTGATTCCACTCCCAATGATCTATTTAACTGCTTAAACACAATCAAGAACCAATCAATGAATCAAAAGTCCGGCCAAAAACCCAAGAACTCCGACGAACTTCACATTTTCCGATTTGCCCATTTTCTAACTCAGAAATTAAATTAAAAATCACCCACATACTCCTCACAACATGAACAACACAATTATGCAATCAGTTTACAAGAACAACGAAGATTAAAGTTTCCCCCAAATTAATACAAGAAATTCGAATTAATTAAAATAATGAAAATAATAAAAACTCAGAAATCATACCCACATGAATTTTGATGATGGATTTAGATAGAGGATGATGAGAGATTTGATTCGACTACTAGAGCGTCGAAATCGGATTCCGATAACACCTTCAAAATTGAGTTTGATTCTCAAGAATACGAAGAACACGTTTCAGGGGTTTTTAGATATTTAACGATAATTAAGCTTTATTATACGCAAAACAAAGTACGATTTGCCTTTTTATACTAAACGGAAAATAATACCCCAAACGACATTTTTGGATCGATATTGATCCGATGGATCGCTTTAAATACAATTTAACAGAATATACTCTTTAAATCTTTAATAAAGTAGAATACACATTTTACAAGACGATAATCATCCAGAATGTACGGATAACTACCAGTATCGTTTAATAATAGATATACGAACCAAAATACCTCTATTACGAATATTTCCGAATACTTCCCACTATAACGAATGAAATATTGGTACGAACGATATACAAATTTTTCGAATAATTTTGGGAACGATCTAGATTTTCTGTTCGATAATTAGAATAGAATAAAATAGTATGACATCCTTTTCAAAATAATTTCTAATCCCCCACACATTTCACATAGTATCCCAATGTCACATATTCGATCATTTAACGAATAACTTAAAACATTTAAACAGATAAAACATTTAATAAATTTTAATATGAAAATAAAATTTCATTTCACATCAAATATTTACACGTAATTTTCCCGGATCTTACATCGTACCTGAGATAATTGTGGTGATTCCTCTGAAGAGTCAGCCATTAAGGCAAGATTTGTATATTCTTCCTCTTCATCCGAATCAGTATCATCCCAGTGTTTTCCCTCTGCTATGTAAGCTTTCCCTTTCTGCTTTCCAGACAATGCCTCCAGTTGTTGTTTCAGCTTGGCATTCTCCTTCTTCAAATACTCATATGAGTCTTTCTTCTCATAGACATCTTTCATGTCTCTTGCTTGACGAGGCTTCCGACATTCAGTGGCGAAATACCCTAACTCATTGCAGTTGTAGCATCTTGATTTGCTTCTATCAATCATGCCAGTCTTGTAGCCTCCCTTAAAGCCTGTACTAGGTGCATACTTGCTCTTCTGGAATCTGTTGGTTGAGCCCTTGAACTTGTACTTAGGGTTTCTCTTGAAACGGATGTGGCTAAACTTTGCAGCTAAGTACGCCATGGTTTTGTCTTCCATTTCCTCAAGCTCTTCTAGGGTTTAGTAATCACTTTCATCAACACCCAGATTCACAAAATCCATTTCAGCTTCTATAATCACCTCTTTTCCAGCTCTAGGGGTTTGAACCTGAATATCAGAAGTTGGTGGTTCATCCACTACAAGTGCTGCTGATCTCACAAGTGCATTGTGCTTGTTCTCCACTGTCCCTGATCCATAGATTATCACTCGTTGTTCTTGTTCCATCTCATAGGTCTTCAACTTGCCATAGATCATCTCTAATGACATCTTTGTGAAGTGAATTCTTTCCCTTATGGATGAGGACTTGTGTTCTACACAGCGTCATCATGAACTTCCTGTTTGTTTCTCTCAGTGGATAGGTCTTCCCTTTCATTGCCAATTCATTTAGAAGCTTAGTATATTTCTCAAAGACCTGAGTTATACTTTCTCATGGAAGAGACCTAAACGATTCATACTGAGAAGTCAGGATGTCCAATCTGTTTTCCTGAACGTCTTCGGTTCCTTCCATTATCAAATTAATGGTATCCCACATATGTTTCCCGCTTGTACAGTTCATCAACTGATAGCTCATTTCTTTTTCTGCGGAGTCTGCTAATATGTAATATCAACATCAAGCCTGTATCCAATCGAATCAGTTCTTTGTCAGAATCTGTAT